>CM076714.1:34405000-44405000 GCA_038501285.1 Penstemon eatonii
ATCAAACATATGATTTAATAAACACAGAATTCGCAAATTCATATATATACAAAGCCTAGAGTTGGCTCTGATACCACTGTTGGGATTCGCTAAGAAAAACAGCCCTAGGCACAGCGGAATATAAAAAATTTCTAGGGCCTCTTAAAGAATCTTGCCAGGATATTCTCTGGTTGTATATATATGAATATAATTAAACGACAGTATAAGTTTTCTCGTTTATACCTGTCTCCTTGCAAATCCTTGGCTAGCAAGACGAACTCTGAATTCTACCTCGGTAAGATCGACCCACACCTTTGTTTAGCGCCCCACGTGTTGCGCCTCTATGAGTTGATACACCACAATATCACGAAAATTAATATATCCTAATCAACTGGAACATAGGGTATATTAATATCTAGGTTTTAGAACAACTTTAGAACGAAGAATCGAAGACGAAAATTCTTCCTAAAGTGGAAGTGAGTTCGGCCGATCACAAGGGAGAGAGGGAGAGAATTTTGCTTTTCTTGATTTTTCTTGTGGAGTTGTATGTGAGATATGAGACCTAGTCTCTTATTTATAGATATCTCATAAAACCTAATCCTTCTAGGATTAGGATACTAATTCTCTTACATGGGCCATGGCCCTCTTTAATTAGAAGACTAAGTCTTCTAATTAATTCATGGCCCATATTAATTAATCTTTCAGGGCTTTATTTAATCTCCCAATTAAATAGCCCAATTGATTAAATCATCTCCCAATTAATTAATTAAACTCCAAGTCTAATTAAATTAATTATTCCATTAATTAATTAAATCATAATTAATTAATTTACTCATAAATTAAATTCCAATTTAATTTATAATCTTGATCCAATTCCAATTGGATCCATCTTCGTTCCATATGGGTCGACCCAGTCGACCCACCCATTTAATCGACCCAGTCGATTTTGACCCAGTCGACCCAGTCAACTGGTTCGTTCCTACTTCCTCGCTTTCGCTTCATGTGTATTGTGTATGCCCCCGTAGGTTCACCACATAATTGGCCGCGGGTTGTAATTAAATATTATTTAATTACTCGAGCAATTAATACTCTAAATTAATCGAACACTCTGTCGATCAATCATTCCAAAATTAGCACCCCTGCTAATTTGGGAATTCTCCCACACTCCACGGTCGATGTCCAGTCACAAGCCCATGGAGCCCAATCACTGGTGAATTAATTCAGTGAACCTTTTTATCATTTACAATTTCCATATACGACACAATCTCTCCATCGATCAATCTCCCAGTCGAGACTTAAGGGTATGGTCTTTCATCGGATTCCCTTATCTTTTGTCTTGACCTTATGTTCTCTGATCTCGAAATAAATTCTCTTTGACTTGTTCTTTATGAGCTACTCACATAAAGTCGTCAGTTACCTTGGCCAAGGATTTCATCAGAATTAATTTCTCACAGAAATCCATAGGAGAATTTCTCGACCTATCAAGTCGAGTCAATGGATCCTTTGTTGATGATATGAATCTGCATACGAGTTCCTCTATACCCAACATGAGTCCACAGAGACTTTCTAGCGATCCCCAGTCAGTCGGAACTCACATCAAAGCATAGACATTCTCGCACCAGATAAACCCTATCATCTCAAGTTGTTAGGGATCGTTCCTCGTATACTATTGTAAATTGAAATAACTTCAACCCCGATATGCGACTACCGCTTCCATGGTGAGTTATTTCCTAATTGGGGTATTCAGTGCGCTTGCCATCCCAGCAAGCCACCCACTTATGTGTATCGACTATCCCAGTCACGCTCGTGGACCCCAGCGTCCTCCAGTTCATCGGAGTATACACAATAGTGAGAGTCTAACCGAATCCAACGATGTCCTATCTCGATTGGATTCTACGACTCTTGAATATATTCTAGATCACGGCCTTGGAGATCAGTCCACGGGTTGTCCCATAGCCCTGTGATCTAAGGACTTCTATCCTTATGCGTAGACAAATATTACATAAGATAAAGTTGACCATTTAATAAAAGTGCATTTATTAATCAAAATTGAATAGTTCCTCATTAATTACAATTAATGCTAACCATACAGCTGGCTTGCAGGACACTATTTCTATCACACTCTGCTGATACGAAGTTCTTCTTCAATCATTTGTCATAAATACCCTTCCTCTTCAGCATTAATTTCTTTAAGTACATTTATGACCGTTGAGGTGACTTGTCTGATCACTTCCACTCAGCTGTCCGAAGTCACTCGTCTGATGAATACTCAGCTGATCCCAAACTGATCACAACTTTGTTGAGTCGGCTGTCCTTCATCAATTTTTATCCTTCTGCAGCAGTAGATCAGTCGTCTCCTCGACCATAAGTTTTGATCCTTCTGATTTGTTTTTTATGATCAAAAACTTCTTAATAGGGAATTCACTAAGCTTTTATTACTTAGCTTATCTTGAAGTTTTGGAAATCATCAAAACCTCCCTTCAATCTTTGTCTTCGTCTTCATCTTTATCCAACAATTTCCCTCTTTTTGATGATGACAAAACTTCAGCTAAATACATGTACCTAAGCTAAAGTTAAGTCCTCAAAAATTTCTGAGATAGTAATAATGTGTTGGAAGTAACTTGAACTTTTATAGATGTGATCTAGTTACAATTACATGTTCAAGTAGATGAGACAAAAGAAGTAAACTGATACAAAATATTCAAGTAAGAGGACTAGTTTGGTTAGTCATCATTTTCATCATCTTCTTCTTCACTTCCTTCAATTTCCTCATCTTCATCAAATTCTTCTTTATCTTCATCTTCGGCTCCAGAGGTTAGATTTTTGTATGCAGCTTCAATTTTCCTCTTGATTCGTTCTGGATCTTTGTACTTCACATAGCGATCAGTTTGCTTATCAGATGTATCCTTGGTATCAGCAATCTCTTTGTCAGATTTTGCTTCATCCTTGGTTTCTTCCTCTTTGGCATCTTGATCAGCTTCCTTGGCATGTTCTTGATCAGCTTCTTTGGCAGCTTCTTCATCTCCAGCTTTTTCTTCAAGTACTGGTTCCTTTGACTCTATTTCTTCAGTTGATTTTTCTTTAATAGCAGAGTTCTTTTCATCAGTAGATTGAACAATAGCTGGGACTCAGAGTTCTTTTCATCAGTAGATTGAACAATAGTTGTGACTGAATTCTCTTTCCCCTTTTTGTCATCATCTACAGGGTTGAGTTCAACAGTCGAGATGTTAATAGCAGCACAGAGTTTTTTATGTTTTGATCCATTACGTCCAGTTGAGCAGCTTGATGAATTAGAGTAAATTTGATGTTTCCGGTTTCTTCTACAACTTTGTCAGAAAAGATTTGAACTTCCTTAACTAGTATTAAGTTTCTCTCAACTTCCAATTCTCCAACTTGCTGAATAGCTTTGTCAGTTCTGCAATGTCTGACTCGTTTTGGTGAAGAGATGTGGGAAGGTGACTGATGTCATCCTTAACGTCTTCAATGCTCTTATTCATTTGGAGAATGCTTTGAGTTAGCATTAGAGAGTTATCCGGCGGCAGAGGAAAATTGTCAATGGCTTCTCTCACCATTTTTGCATTTCTTTCTTGCATCTGCTTCATTTGCAGCATGTTCCTTTCTTCCATCTCCTTCAGAGTGTCTTCCAGTAGCATATGAAAGGAATCCATCAGTGATGAGTGTAGGCTAGCTGTGGAAGTAGGTGTTGAAGCAAGGGCTTCTTCCAGGTGGACAGGTGCATCCGTAAGAACAACTTCATCTTCAGCTTTCCACTCAATAGCCAAAGGTGTTTTTGCAGTAGTCTATTCTAGGTTTGTAGTTTCAGCAGTTCCATCCTTGTCAACGACTGTTGTCTGATTGATAAGTAGAGCAGGTAACCATTCCTTTGTAGATGTCTTCTTTTTGGGTTGCTCTTGGAACTTTCTTACTTCGGAGCCAAATGCTATTTCCTGAACACTTGGTAGGTGGGGTAGGTCACTTGAAGAACCTTTGCCGTATATGGCTTTCTTCGCCCACTTCTCCAAAGCAGTGTGTACATCAATTTGCACAACCCTTTCTATAGGATTGTCTCCTCTTCTTCTTTTGGCTGGCGGTGCATTTTTGATGCGTTCAGCTTCTTTAGCAACTATATTTCGAATATATCCATGAAAAACATCGTGCACATAGTATGCATCCAATGCTTGAGTGACTGAGGAAGTGTGCAGCCAACTGAGGACCCACTTTTCTTCTTCAGCAAACTCTTTCCAGGCTTGGATTTCTTCTACAGACTTGCTGATTCTATATTCTCTCCATCTTGTATATCTGATTTTCTCTTGTAGGAACGTAGTTCTTTGTTGCAGCTTCTTGTCAAAATCTTCTAGAGCTGCTTCAAATCTGCTAAATACAAGTGGATTATTATGAACAATGGCCAGTGATTTTCTTACTTCGAATTTCGGCTTCTCTTGTCTAAGTCCTGGAGGTAGAATTTGTCTGGCATTCATAGTTCCACCAATCTTGATAGTGCCAGTCCTGCGTGGACCGTGAGCATCCTTCTTGCTTTGTTCTATTACTTTAGCCATTTCTTCATCCTCCCTTGCCTTGAGTTCGGCTTCAGTCATTTGATTGATTCAGTTTTGCTTAGCTCAATGGCTTGACGAACTTCATCTTCATAACTCTTTTGTTGTTCTTCTTCCTCTTTCTTTTTCTTGTCAGCAGCAGACTTCTTTATCTTTTTAGATCTCATTTTCTTCTGAGGTTCAGATGTCTGAGCAGTAGCAGTAGGTTCTGTGGTAGTAGTAACAACAGGAGCGGCAATCATTGGTTCGAGGATTTGAACATCTCTATCCTCTTGAGGTTGTGATCCCTCAACTACTAAAGTAGTAGTAGTATGTTCAGCAGCTGACTCTGTGAAAGCAGACTCCTTTTTATGCTCAGTAGATTTGTCAGGTGTTTGAAGATTAACAGAGTCCGACAACCTAATGGGTGATTCAATAGGTGTCATCTGTTTTCTGACGGTAGCTTTGGTGTGTTTTCCTTTGGTAACCTTTGTATTTTTCTTGATATTCCTTATTTTGATTTCGAAGGTTTGATTGTCAAAATCCGTTCTAGATGGTAAACCATTAGACATTTCTTCAACGTGCAAATTCATATATATACAAAGCCTAGAGTTGGCTCTGATACCACTGTTGGGATTCGCTAAGATAAACAGCCCTAGGCACAGCGGAATATAAAATTTTAGGACCTCTTACGGAATCTTGCCAGGATATTCTCTAGTTGTATATATATGAATATAAATAAAACGATAGTATAAGTTTACACGTTATACCTATCTCCTTGCAAATCCTCGGCTAGCAAAAACGAACTTTGATTTCTACTCCAGCAAGATCGATCCAGGCTTTTCAAGGAGCGCCCCACGTGTTGCGCCTCTACGAGTTGATACACCAAAATATCACGAAAACAATATATCTTGATCGACTAGAACACAAGATATATTAAGATCTAGGAATTAGGAACGATTCAGGAACAAAATCGAAAACGAAAAATTCTTCCAAAGGAAGAACAGGGTTCAGTCGATTTATGCTTGGGAGAGGGAGAGAAAATTTTTGCTCTTGCTCAATTTTTGCTTATGGAGTTGTGTGAAAAATAACTACAAGATAGCTACTTATAGTTATCTCCCTAACCTAGTCCTATTAGAACTAGGGTACTTCTCTCCTACATGGGCCATGACCCTCTTTAATTAGAAGACCAAGTCTTCTAATTAATATATGGCCCAGTTAATTAATTTGACCAGGCTTTATTTAATCTCCCAATTAAATAGCCCAATTAATTAACTTAATCTCCCATTTAATTAAATCAGACTCTAAATCTATTTAATTAAAATCTTTTCTAATTAATTAAATCCAACTTAATTAATTAATTCACAAATTAAATTCCAATTTAATTTATGATCCTGATCCAATTCCAATTGGGTCGACCCAGTCGACCCACCCAATATAATCGACCCAGTCGATTATTTCCTCGCTTTCGCTTCATGTGTATTGTGTATGCCCCCGTAGGTTCACCACATAATTGGTCGTGCGTTATAATTAAATAGCATTTAATTATTCGAGTAAGACTTACTCTAAATCAATCGAACACTCTGTCGATTGATCATTCCAAAATTAGCACCCCTGCCAATTTGGGAATTCTCCCACACTCCACGGTCGATGTCCAGCCACAAGCCTATGGAGCCCAATCACTGGTGAATTAATTCAGTGAACCTTTTATCATTTATAATTTCCATATACGACATAATCTCTCCATCGATCAATCTCCCAGTCGAGACTTAAGAGCATGGTCTTTCATCGGATTCCCTTTTCTTTTGTCTTGACCTTATGTGCTCTGATCTTGAAATAAATTCTCTTTGACTTAATCTTTATGAACTACTTACATAAAGTCGTCAGATACCTTGGCCAAGGATTTACCAGAATTAATTTCTCACAAAAATCCATAGGAGAATTTCCCAACCGATCAAGTAGGGTCAATGGATCCTTAGTTGATGATATGAATTTGCATACGAGTTCCCCTATACCCAATATGATGTTAGAGTAGTGCCCTGCAAGCCAATCGGTTGTCTTGTAAATACTCTTGTAATCAATCTTATTCATGATCAATAAAAGTTCGCATTGGCAATTCTTCATTTATTGTGATACATCTAAGCAATTTATGAAGCCTTTAGATCGTTGAAACTATGGAACATGGTGCATCCCTCTATGGAATATGTTCTACTATGGTTTAAGATCTTAAAAGCTTTCCAAGTCGTAGAATACAATTGAGATAGGGCATCATTGTATTCGGTAAGACTTGCACGAGTATGCATTCTCTTTTGCATGAGGATGGATAGTTCCATGGACATCGATATGGTAGATATCAATGCATATGAGTGGGCGGCTTGATGAGATCAAGCGCGTCGAAACCCCGCTAGAAAAATCTCATCTTAGGAGTTTATCGGAGATGAAGATTTTTTCTACTTACGATAGTGTACGTAAATTGGTCCTTTGACTTGAGATGTTAGAGTGAACTTCATGCGGAGCGTTTATGCTTTGATGTGTTACTCGACTACTAATTAGCGAGTCATCATAGTTTCACGTTGGGTATGGATTGCTTCGTAGTGAGGTTAATGACGTCAATAAAGGATCCATTAACTCCCACCGTGATGTGGTTGGGCGATTTCCTATGCATTCTTTTGTATGGATTGATTCCGGGAATCTTCGGCCGAAGTGAGTGATGTTAGATTTGGAAAGGAGTTTCCAAATGGGTAATCACTAAAAGGAATCACCATAAAGAATAAAGACGCATAGTTATCAAGGCTAATAGGAATCCGTTGGACTCCATGTCCTAGGCCTCGATCGGGAAATAAGTTATTGGAAGGAGCGTACGGGCATGGTATGCGTAAGAGGATTGATGAGATCAATTAAAGAAAGGTTCACAAAAAGTGTAACGCCCCCAAAATTTCGAACGCTTTCGATTGGATTTTAATCCAAATTTAAGTGCTACATTTTATTTTCAAAGTTAAGCATTAATTTGTATTTTATTCATCATTAGTTAGGACTCGTCGACCGTGACTAGACGACTACCTCGAGTGTTGGGTACTCTAGATTTGATGAGATCATATCTAAGAGTGATTGATTAAAAGTAGTTTAATTAATCTTTTTAATTAAATCACAAATGGTTTGTGAGCCCACGGCTAATTGATGGTGAACCCAAGGGGCCACACACAATAGCACAAGATGCAACTTAGTTCAATCTATTAAAGGTCAAATTGGATTTGACAAGAAGTAGTAATTAATTAATGGAGATTAATTAATTAAAGGACTCTATTAATTTAAGTGTTAAATTAATTTAGTAGAAATTAATTAGAAGGGTCTAATTAATTGAAGGAAGAAATAAATGGGTTTCTAATTTTGAATTAGAGATTGGATTTATTAATTGGGAAATAAATGTCCAATTAACCCATGACCAATCTAAATTGGTCTTATGAGATGATCATATATGATATGATATAATGTTAATATATATATGTGATATATATATACAAGAGAGAAAAATAAATATCTTATCAAGAGTTAGTGGTGGCCCCCACCACTAACTTGTATCAAAAGTAGTGTGCTTGGGAAGCTCAAGAAGTGTGCTTGGGAAGCACAATAAAGCTACAAGTCTTATTGGTGGATTTGATCCAACAATAAACTACATTGAATAATGTACACACATAAAAGATAAGATGTTGCCTTCATTCATTAGAGGTAGAAGTAGCAAGACAAAAACACACACTACACCTTTTAGTGTGTGTTCGGATTTCTCTCAAACCCTAGAAAGAAAAGTTGTTTTCTTCATCTCTTTCTCTTCCTTCATCAAGTTTCTAACTTGATTCAAGTACTACTTCATTCTAGCTAATAGATTGAGGGTGTATTTGCAAGATCTAGTTCATCTTCTTTACTCCTTAAGTGCTATCACTTGTGTGTGTGGGCTAGCTTTGGAGGATCTACACTTGGAGATCTTGGTGTGGACATTCTTGAAGAAAGAAGTTTTAAAGGAGGAGATTCTAGCTTGGAGGTGTTGAACCCGTGAGCTTGGAGGTTCTTGAAGGTTTCGGGTGTTACTTGCTTGTCCCGATTCTTTGCGGCTCTTCACCTCCCAAGATTGGGAGAGGTATGACTTGATATCTTTCCTTCTAATATGAACTTTAAATGCATGATGATCCTAGGATAGTAATGGTAGAAGGTCTCCAAGGTTTTCTTGCAAAGTAGTTGCATTTTTTGGCCTATTTGTCCCAGATCAAAATTTTTGTTTCCGCTGCGTTTTGGCTGACCTTAGGACCATTACCATCAAGTGGTATGTGAGCCAAATCATGCTATTTCATATTAGATTCGTGATTCATAAGTGTTATGAATGTTTCCTTACGTTTTGGTGAAAACGGTTTGTTAAAATTTGATGTGCATCAACCGATTTGCTTTCGGATTTAGGGGCTGTTTTTGTGGTTGATTATGGTTAGATAATGTTTATGAACACTTTGTTGGATATAAGGATGTATGGATTAAGGGTGGTTTTAGTTTGAAAATTGGATTTTGGTGAAAAGACCGTATGTGCCGGGTTGTAGTGGAACAATCGCACCTACCGGTAAAATTGCCTAAATCTTGCGAGTCCTACGGTTTCCTAAGGTAATGTAGGGCTGTGGGTAAGCCTCTTTACTTATGGATAACTTAAGGATGAGCCGGATTGGTCATAAAACCGAAATTTAAACACCTATCGAGCTCCTACATCAAGTTATCTAAATTTGTGTTCCTTGGTCTCATTAAATTGGGACACCACAAAGTACATGCCTTAATCCATTAGAAATTGGTAGATAATCTTCTTGGTAAATTTACTTTATCGATGCCCATTGTGTGATGAATGTATGGGTGGATGATCTAGTGGCCTTGACCTTATGTGATTGGATATTAATCTTGTAATTCATTTGATGATTTGGGTTTGTAATTAAATGGGGCTTGCATGCCTCTTATTTCTTGACTTATGTCAATGTAAAGAGAGTAGGCGTTAGGTTGTGAGGTTTATTCAAGATGAAGGACTTGAAGGACTTGTGAAGGACTTGAAGGACTTGGAGGACTTGAAGACCTTGAAGGCCATGTATGCATGGTGATGCATATGTAATAGAATAGGATTCTATTTCCATTTGTTTACTTACCCTAGATTGACCAATTGGGACATTCCTTGGCTCGGAATGGACCGCATAGGATCGGCCCATGATCATCCACCACGCGATAGGAGCATGCTAGGGCCGTTTATGCTTTGTTGGTATTTTATCCATTTGATGTATGTGATGCATGTTAGGATAGATCACCTAACAAAGATAAACAACTAAAATTTGGTGAGATCTTGCAACTTCAAATAATTAAAAACCTCCACTCGACCCAATCGAGTTTAATAATTAAGTCATAATGGGCAAGCGAGTTTTCGTAGTCCATGCCTTCCATCAATAGGGCTCGGTCATGAGTTGTATTCGATTCATCCGTTGTCTCACGAGTCGTGGAACGGGTGTAATTAGAGCAATATGATCGTTTCCTTGATGCACGAGTTAAAGTGCCAAGGGTAGGGCATATTCGGGTCATGGCGTTGTCTCACGAGTCGTGGAACGTCCATGATTGGGGTATGTCTTATCAAGATTGATGGTGTAGACTTAACGTTTAATAATATGGATGTCGCACGAGTCGTGGGTCCATACGAAAAGCGAGGCAAAATATTCTCAAAGGTCGTTTGGTAGAAACGATTGACAATTTATTGTCTACCTATTGAATTGACCACACGTCTCACGAGTCGTGGGTGTGGAAGATGTCTTTAGGACTTTGAGACCTACTAATAAATTTGATTTCTCGTTTACCATGTGGGGGCATGGGATTCGATAAAACAGTGGGAGACCTTTATGGTTATAAGTCCAAGATCATAAAGTATATTGAAAAAAAATTGAATGAACGCTAAACATAATCTTTTTCGCCTTTGTAGATTTAAAAGTGTTTTAAATGGCAAAGAACCCACTTCATATTATACTTGACTCAAACAAACTCACCGGGCCAAATTACTCCGATTGGCTCCGCAACCTTCGCATTGTTCTCGATTCTGAGAAAAGGAGCTATGTCCTGTCCGCCCCAACCCCTGTGGCTTTACCGACTGATTCGTCGGATGAGGAACGGGCCACCTTTGACAAATGGGTCGAAGATGATCTTCAGGCCCGTTGCCTCATGTTGGCCTCAATGTCAAGTGAGCTTCAAAAGCAACATGAGAACATGTCTCATGCTTCGGATATCCACCTTTACTTGTCCGAGTTGTACTCGACTCCAGGTCGGCAAGAACGTTACTTGGCAAGTAAGGAGCTTTTCCAAGCTCGCATGATTGAGGGTTCATCAGTCCGTGAGCATGGGCTTAAGATGATTGGACTCATTGAAAAGCTTGCTCATCTTAACGTGGTTATGGACAATGAACTCTATATGGATTTGATCCTTCAATCATTGCCCCGCTCATTTGACAACTTTGTGATGAACTTTAACATGCATAACATGGAAGTTGGACTTCATGAACTTGTTAATATGCTTCACACGGCGGAAAGCTCTCTAGTAAAGGAGAAACATGTGATGTTAGCTCCCTCTTCTTCCAAGGGCCGAAAGGCAAAGGGAAAGAAAAAGAAGGGGAAAAGTTCCTCTAAGGACAAGAAGCCTCTTAAGGCTACTCCTAAAGTTGCGAAGGGAAAGGTGCCTAAGGGTATTTGTTTCCATTGTAATAAAGAAGGGCATTGGAAGAGGAATTGTCCTCTTTACCTTAAAACCGTCACAAATAAGAATCAAGGTATATTTTTCGTTGAAGTTAATATTTCCGTGAATAATGCTAATTGGGTGTTGGACACCGCTTGTGGTTCTCACCTTTGTAATGACAAACAGGTGATGAGAACAACAAGGCCCCTTAAACCCGAGGATTGGATTCTCCGCTTGGGCAATGGTGCAAAAGTTGCAGCCGAAGCAATAGGGGACGTAGAACTAGATGTAGGACATTGTAAGCTAGTCCTTAGAGATTGTCTCTATGTACCTACTTTAATCAAGAACCTTATTTCCATTCCTGTTTTGGATCAAGAAGGTTTTTGTTTTACCATTATGAATGGAATTTTTAGCATTTCAAAGAATGGTTCTTTATATGCAAAAGGTACACTAGCTAATGGATTGTATAATCTTGAAACGTCCATAACATCTAACACTATATTGCATGTTCACGATAATATTAAGAAACGAAAGGCAAATAACGATAACACCGCATATCTATGGCATGCTAGACTTGGACATATTTCCAAGAAGAGGATTCAAAGGTTGGTCTCAAATGGGTCTCTAGAAATAGTGGACTTGGATGAGTACCCAACTTGCGAATCTTGCTTAAAGGGAAAAATGACCAAATTGCCACTGGGAAACCGGAACGTGCTTCAAGCAATTTGGATTTGATCCATACGGATATATGTGGACCACTAAGTACTTCATAACCTTTACCGATGATCATTCACGGTATGGATATGTGTATCTCATAACACATAAGTCCGAAGCTTTTGAAAGGTTCAAAGAGTTTCGAAATGAAGTAGAAAAGCAACTCGGTAAAAGTATTAAGTCACTTCGATCCGATCGAGGTGGAGAATACTTGAGTAGCGAATTCCTCGGTTATTTGAAAGAGAATGGGATTCTCTCAAAGTGGACTCCTCCGGGTACTCCTCAATTGAACGGAGTATTGGAGAGAAAGAATAGAACTCTGTTGGACATGGTTCGATCCATGATGAGTTTCACGGATTTACCTAGAAGCTTTTGGGGTTTGGCTCTTCTTACAGCTTCGAAGATACTAAACGTAGTACCTTCGAAAATTGTGCCTAAGACACCTCATGAGATGTGGTTCGGCAAAGCACCCTCTTATAAATTCATGAGAATTTGGGGGTCTCCCGCTTATGTCAAGAAGCTAGTGGGAGATAAGTTGGAAGCCAAGTCCACCTTATGCAAGTTTGTGGGATATCCTAGAGAGTCTATTGGATATCAATTCTATGATCCTAAGGAACAAAATGTGTTTGTTTCTAGGAACGCCATTTTCTTGGAAGAACGTCTTCTTGATAATGAAAAGATGGAGATAGAATTGGAGGAAATTCGTGAGACGAATGAATCACCACAAGAGATGGAAACAAATGAGAGTAATGAGGAAACCACTAGTACACAACAACTTCGTAGGTCCACTCGTGAACGTCAACAACCCGAACGGTTTGGATTGATACATGAAACGGGGCAATTGGATATTGATCCAAGGACTTATGAAGAAGCTATGTTGGACATAGATTCGGGAAAATGGCGTGAAGCCATGAGTGCCGAATTGGACTCCATGTACTCAAACAAGGTATGGACCTTGGTAGATCCACCAAAGGGAGTAGTACCCGTTGGTTGCAAGTGGATCTATAAGCGAAAGCTTGGAGTAAATGGAGAGGTGTCGACCTACAAGGCAAGGCTAGTAGCGAAGGGATATACTCAAAGGCCGGGCATCGACTTTGAGGAAACCTTCTCGCCGGTGGCCATGCCGAAGTCCATTCGGATCTTGCTTGCCATAGCCGCATGGTACGACTATGAGATATGGCAAATGGATGTGAAAACCGCTTTTCTCAATGGAGACATTGAAGAAGAAATTTATATGGAGCAACCAAAAGGTTTCACACCCAAAGGTAGTGAGCAAAAGGTTTGCAAACTGCAAAGGTCCATTTATGGACTTAAACAAGCATCCCGAAATTGGAACAAGCGTTTTGATGAGACAGTCAAATCGTTTGGCTTCATCAAGAACATCTATGAACCTTGTGTGTACAAGAAGGTTAGTGGGAGCTCGATAGAGTTTATAGTGCTTTATGTCGATGATATTCTTCTCATTGGGAATGAAGTAGGAATATTAGAGAAGACTAAAGCATGGTTATCTACAAAATTCTCCATGAAAGATTTGGGAGAAGGTTCCTTTGTATTGGGAATACGGATCTATAGAGATAGATCTAAAAGGTTGCTAGGGCTATCCCAAATGTTGTACATAGAAAAGATACTAAAGAGGTTTAGTATGGATGATTCGAAGAAAGGGTTTCTTCCAATGCGACATGGAATCCATCTCTCCAAGTCGATGTCTCCCAAGACTGACGATGAAAGAGAAAGGATGTCAAAGATACCTTATGCGTCCGCTATAGGGAGCATAATGTACGCCATGCTATGTACTAGGCCGGATGTGGCACATGCTCTTAGTGTCACTAGCCGCTTTCAATCCGATCCAGGTGAGAGTCACTGGAGTACCGTAAAAGCAATCCTCAAGTACTTGAGAAGAACTAAGGATTTGTTCTTGGTCTATGGTAATGGAGAATAAAAACTTGAAGGTCACACTGACTCTAGTTTTCAGTGTGATGTAGATGACTCCAAGTCTATGTCAGGATTTGTATTTTGCTTGAACGGAGGTGCAGTAAGTTGGAAGAGTTCCAAACAGGAAACTGTAGCCGATTCTACAACCGAAGCAGAATACATAGCTGCATGTGATGCTGCTAAGGAAGGTGTTTGGATGCGAAACTTCATCCAAGAGTTGGGTGTAGTTCCTAGCATTGCCGAACCCGTTGCTATCTTCTGTGATAACAATGGGGCCATTGCGCAAGCAAAGGAGCCAAGATCTCGTCAAAGATCCAAGCATGTATTGAGGCGATATCATTTGATACGAGATATCATTGATAGAGGAGACGTGAGAGTGGCGCGCGTTGACTCAAAAGAAAATGTGGCGGACCCACTGACTAAACCATTGCCAATCAAGGCTTTTGAAGGACATCGCCTTAAGATGGGCCTTAGAGTTATGAACGATTGGCTTTAGTGCAAGTGGGAGATTGTTAGAGTAGTGCCCTGCAAGCCAATCGGTTGTCTTGTAAATACTCTTGTAATCAATCTTATTCATGATCAATAAAAGTTCGCATTGGCAATTCTTCATTTATTGTGATACATCTAAGCAATTTATGAAGCCCTTAGATCATTGAAACTATGGAACATGGTGCATCCCTCTATGGAATATGTTTTACTATGGTTTAAGATCTTAAAAGCTTTCCAAGTCGTAGAATACAATTGAGATAGGGCATCATTGTATTCGGTAAGACTTGCACGAGTATGCATTCTCTTTTGCATGAGGATGGATAGTTCCATGGACATCGATATGGTAGATATCAATGCATATGAGTAGGCGGCTTGATGAGATCAAGCGCGTCGAAACCCCGCTAGAAAAATCTCATCTTAGGAGTTTATCGGAGATGAAGATTTTTTCTACTTACGATAGTGTACGTAAATTGGTCCTTTGACTTGAGATGTTAGAGTGAACTTCATGCGGAGCGTTTATGCTTTGATGTGTTACTCGACTACTAATTAGCGAGTCATCATAGTTTCACGTTGGGTATGGATTGCTTCGTAGTGAGGTTAATGACGTCAATAAAGGATCCATTAACTCCCACCGTGATGTGGTTGGGCGATTTCCTATGCATTCTTTTGTATGGATTGATTCCGGGAATCTTCGGCCGAAGTGAGTGATGTTAGATTTGGAAAGGAGTTTCCAAATGGGTAATCACTAAAAGGAATCACCCTAAAGAATAAAGACGCATAGTTATCAAGGCTAATAGGAATCCGTTGGACTCCATGTCCTAGGCCTCGATCGGGAAATAAGTTATTGGAAGGAGCGTACGGGCATGGTATGCGTAAGAGGATTGATGAGATCAATTCAAGAAAGGTTCACACTTTTTATTCATCATTAGTTAGGACTCGTCGACCATGACTAGACGACTACCTCGAGTGTTTGGTACTCTAGATTTGATGAGATCATATCTAAGAGTGATTGATTAAAAGTAGTTTAATTAATCTTTTTAATTAAATCACAAATGGTTTGTGAGCCCACGGCTAATTGATGGTGAACCCAAGGGGCCACACACAATAGCACAAGATGCAACTTAGTTCAATCTATTAAAGGTCAAATTGGATTTGACAAGAAGTAGTAATTAATTAATGGAGATTAATTAATTAAAGGACTCTATTAATTTAAGTGTTAAATTAATTTAGTAGAAATTAATTAGAAGGGTCTAATTAATTGAAGGAAGAAATAAATGGGTTTCTAATTTTGAATTAGAGATTGGATTTATTAATTGGGAAATAAATGTCCAATTAACCCATGACCAATCTAAATTGGTCTTATGAGATGATTATATATGATATGATATAATGTTAATATATATATGTGATATATATATACAAGAGAGAAAAATAAATATCTTATCAAGAGTTAGTGGTGGCCCCCACCACTAACTTGTATCAAAAGTAGTGTGCTTGGGAAGCTCAAGAAGTGTGCTTGGGAAGCACAATAAAGCTACAAGTCTTATTGGTGGATTTGATCCAACAATAAACTACATTGAATAATGTACACACATAAAAGATAAGATGTTGCCTTCATTCATTAGAGGTAGAAGTAGCAAGACAAAAACACACACTACACCTTTTAGTGTGTGTTCGGATTTCTCTCAAACCCTAGAAAGAAAAGTTGTTTTCTTCATCTCTTTCTCTTCCTTCATCAAGTTTCTAACTTGATTCAAGTACTACTTCATTCTAGCTAATAGATTGAGGGTGTATTTGCAAGATCTAGTTCATCTTCTTTACTCCTTAAGTGCTATCACTTGTGTGTGTGGGCTAGCTTTGGAGGATCTACACTTGGAGATCTTGGTGTGGACATTCTTGAAGAAAGAAGTTTTAAAGGAGGAGATTCTAGCTTGGAGGTGTTGAACCCGTGAGCTTGGAGGTTCTTGAAGGTTTCGGGTGTTACTTGCTTGTCCCGATTCTTTGCGGCTCTTCACCTCCCAAGATTGGGAGAGGTATGACTTGATATCTTTCCTTCTAATATGAACTTTAAATGCATGATGATCCTAGGATAGTAATGGTAGAAGGTCTCCAAGGTTTTCTTGCAAAGTAGTTGCATTTTTGGGCCTATTTGTCCCAGATCAAAATTTTTGTTTCCGCTGCGTTTTGGCTGACCTTAGGACCATTACCATCATATGAGTCCTTAGAGACTTTCTGGCGATCCCCAGTCAGTCGGAACTCATATCAAAGCATAGACGTTCTCGCACCAGATAAACCCTATCACCTCAAGTAGCTAGGGATCGTTCCTCGTATACTATTATAAATTTGGAATAACTTCAACCCCGATATGCGACTACCGCTTCCATGGTGAGTTATTTCCTAATTGGGGTATTCAGTGCGCTTGCCATCCCAGCAAGCCACCCACTTATGTGTATCGACTATCCTATTCACGCTCGTGGACCCCAGCGTCCTCCAGTTCATCGGAGTATACACAACAGTGAGAGTCTAGCCGAATCCAACGATGTCCTATCTCGATTGGATTCTATGGCTCTTGAATATGTTCTAGATCACGGCCTTGGAGATCAGTCCACGGGTTGTCCCATAGCCCTGTGATCTAAAGACTTCTATCCTTATGCGTAGATAATATTACATAAGATAAAGATGACCATTTAATAAAGTGCATTTATTAATCGAAGTTGAATAGTTCCTCATTTATTACAATAAATGCTAGCCATACAGCTGGCTTGCAGGACACTATTTCTATCATCATAGAGCAAGTTAAGCTTGAAAACAGGTGACATAAAAAGATCCTATGATGTGTCCTTTTATTCTTGATGTGATCTACTAGTATGTACCAATTGAAGGTTGCCCAGTCTACATCAAATCCATAGTAGATTGCAATCATGGTATGATACCTCTTCATGCTATCAAGAGAGAAAGTGCGGTTCTCAATGACCTTTGAGACAATATAAGCCATCCTCTGATATTCGTCTTTTAGCTAATTCTTCTTGATGTTTCCAGACAATATTTCCCCTTTCTTGGAAATAATGCTCCAGAATTCAACTTCTTTTTCTTCAGCCAGATTAGAGAAGTATGTTCTTCCTGTTATAGACAACCCATACTTCTCATTTAAGAGGGCATGAGTGATACAGATGTCGACTCCTCCAACTTTAGCTTTTATCTTCTTGTTTACCAAATCCGGTTCTTCTGTCGAACCATAAAACTCCATTATTTGATCTCGATATACCATATCTTCGTAAGCTTCCATGAAATCGACCAGCGAAGCATCTTGAAATTTTTCTAAGATTTCCTTCATCAGTGGGGTACCAGTAGCATAGAAAGTAGAATAAACGAGGTACCTTCCTTCAGCTTCAGCTTCTTTTGATTTTTTTCCCATGGTAGTTTGATTAATTAAAGAGATTAGAGAGTAGATTTGCAGGAAACAAATGGTAAAATTCTCTCTAGGGTTTTGAATGTTTGAGGGTGCGTAAACGATAAGCTGACCGGTTTCGTATTATAAAGCTTTATCGATCTTTGTGTTTTAATACCAACCGTTGATCAGTTACCGCGACGTGTTAGATTGTGTATGAGATTATTACGCGTTTCAAACTTTCATTTGATAGGTGTACAAGGCGGGAATACAAACCGCCCTTATTTTCATTTTATAAAAGCGTGTTTTAAGATTTTGCAAACAATAAGCACTTTTATAATTTCATCAGATTAGTCACATTTTAATTTATCTGACAGATGACTGTTCTGATAACTTGATATTACTAGGGAAGGCCAATAACTAGTAATCTTTCTTTGCTGTTTGTCAATCCAGCAAGATAAATCTTCAGTCTTTATTAGATCCTTCGAACACTTAACTTTAACTAATTGTCATTAACAAATATCATCTTTGACCAAGAGTACCGCTAGTCTTGCACATTCCTCCTTGATTTAAGAATCCATTAGTTAACTAGTCTGTTGAAAATTAATCTTGAAATGTATTGATCTTTAGGAGCAAGATGATGAACTTGGATCTTCTTGATAAGTTCACCCTCAGCATATGTGTCCAAATTGAGTAGTCCTAGTTCAGCTCTTAGAGTTGAAAACCTCGCGTAACTTAGTGGTTTGGTGAAAATGTCAGCGATTTGATTTTCAGTGTGTATATATTCATGAGTGACATTTCCTTTTTCCACAGGATCTCTTATGAAGTGATGTTTGATCTCTAAATGCTTTGTTCTTGAATGACTTGTTGTATTCTGAGTTAAGGATATTGCGCTTGTGTTATCACAGTACGTAGATCGGGATTCCACTGATCTTGATATTGTAGTCTTCTAGTTGATGTTTCAACCAAAGTATTTGTGCACAACATGCTCCGGCAGCAATATATTCAGCTTCAGCAGTAGATATGGATACTGAAGTTTGCTTCTTACTCATCCACGAGATCAGACGACTTCCTAGAAATTGACAGGCACATGTAGTGCTTTTCCTATCAATTTTACAACCAGCAAGGTCAGAATCACCAATTATTTCAAATCCTGATTTTCTAGGATACCATAATCCCACGTCTTGTGTGCCTTTAAGATACTTAAGTATTCTTTTGGCAGCTAAGAGGTGAGATTCCATAGGATTTGATTGATATCTCGCACAAACCCCGACTGAGTACATAATGTCTGGTCTGCTAGATGTTACATACATCAGAGATCCTATTATACCTCTATATCTGGTTATGTCAACTGATTTGCCATCTTCATCTTTATCTAGACGAAGTTCAGTAGACATTGGAATACTAACAGTTGAGCTAGTTTCCATACCAAATTCTTAAACAAATCTTTTGTGTACTTAGCTTGGTTTATGAATATTTCATCAGGAAACTGTCTTACTTGCAAACCAAGAAAGTAATTTAGTTCTCCAATCATGCTCATTTCGAACTTGTTTTGCATTAGCTTGGAAAACTTTTCACACATATGTTGGTTAGTTGAACCAAAGATAATATCATCCACATATATTTGCACAAGTAATATATGCTCTTCCCATTCAATAGTGAACAGGGTCTTATCCACTTTACCTTTTCGAAATCCTTTAATTAAAAGAAAATCTGATAATGTGTCATACCATGCTCTTGGAGCTTGTTTTAGTCCGTAGAGGGCTTTCTTTAGACGATATGCCTTGTCTCCTTCTTGATAAGCTTCAAATCCACGTGGTTGTTCAACATAAACTTCTTCTTGCAATTCTCCATTGAGAAAAGCAGATTTCACATCCATTTGATAGACGATGAAGTTTTTGTGAGCGGCATAGGCTAGAAACAATCTGATTGCTTCGAGTCTTGCTACTGGTGCAAATGTCTCATCATAGTCAATGCCTTCTTCTTGGCAGTAACCCTTGGCCACTAGTCTTTCTTTGTTTCTGGTGACAATACCATCTTCATTCATCTTATTTTTGAATACCCACTTAGTGCCAATGATTCTTTGATGATTTGGTCTAGGTACTAAGTACCAGATTTCATTTCTTTCAAATTGATTTAACTCTTCTTTATTGCTTCAATCCAGTGAGAGTCACTAAGAGCTTCTTCAACTTGCATGGGATCTATTTGGGATAGAAAGCTGACAAACATTGCATCACTTGCAGCAGCTCTTCTAGTTTTTAGTCTATCCAAAGGATCACCAATTACCAGTTCTGGAGGGTGATTCTTGAGCCATCTGAGATCAGGTTGCAAATCAGGATGTTGTCCTCTTAATTGATGTTGCAACATTATTGTTGGAGATTCAGTAGTAGTCTGTTGAACAGTCTCTGGTCTGTCAGCTGGTGATAACTCGTCTGTTAGACAATCAGCGGACTGATTTTGAACAGCACTTGAGCTAGCAGCTGAGTTAAGATCAGGTAATATGATGGGAACATATTATTCGTTTATTTCAGTGCTCAATCTCTGAAAATCAGTAGACAATTCTTGATTTGTGGATTGATTCTTTTCAGAAGATTGATTTGGTTCATCAAATACTACATGAATAGATTCTTCTACTAGTAAAGTTCTTTTGTTAAAGACTATGTATGCTTTATTGACAGTAGAGTAACCAACAAAAATTGCTTCATCAGCCTTTTTTGCAAATGCAGTAAGGTGGGTTTTCCCATTGTTTAGCACAAAGCATTTACAACGAAAAATTATAAGGTAATGAATGTTTGGCTTTCTATTGTTCCAAACTTCATATGGCGTCTTGTTCTGATTTTTGTTGATCATGCATCTGTTCTGAGTGAAGCATGCTGTATTTGTTGCTTCTGCCCAGAATCTTTGGGGCAGTTTTGCTTCAGCTATCATTGTTCTGGTAGATTCTTTCAGAGTTCTGTTTCTCTTTTCAGCAACTCCGTTTTGTTGAGGGGTTCTGGCAGCAGAGTATTCATGATAGATTCCTCTGGCATTACAATACTCTTCAACAGTTGAGTTTGTAAACTCTGTCCCTCTATCTGAAAACTTCATTTAGGGTCCTTGAAAACCTTGTATCCATTTGGTCAATGGTTTCCGCAGACTTCATTTTGAAGTTATCCAACTTTTCAAGAGCGACACTTAGTTGGTGCTCCTTTATGGCATCGTTTCCCTCGCTTATATCACAGACTTTATCCCACATTTCTTTTGCGATTTTACAATGTTTGACTTTGTCAAACCTATCATTATCAAGGGCCTTAGTCATAATGAAACGGCCAACCTTGTCCAGATTGAACAACTTGACTTCCTCAGCCGTCATCTCTTCAAGTTCTTTATTCACCACAATATCAACTTCATCAACCTTTATTGTCTTGGTGATTTTGAATGGAATACATGTAAACATGTTGTCATTATAGGCAACAAGGAAAATCTCCATTCTGATTTTCCAATCTTCAAAACTCATACTGCCGATGTGGGGAATATGGCTGATATAGTCCATTTTCAAAAAGTTTTTGTTTTTCAAAATCGTGCTCTTTTGAAAATTTTTAAAACATTTGAAAAACACTCGGATCAAGCTCGATGATCAGGAAGTTGATTCAGATGAACCACCCGCTCTGATACCACTTGTTGGTCCCAAGTGTTTAGTTGAGGTCTAGAGGGGGAGGGGTGAATAGAACTCTGAAAATTTTATAACTTTTGAAATTTAAACCTCAATTCTTCAAATGAGCAGACTAAACTGTTCAAGTTGAGAGGAGTTACTAGGCTGTTCGCGCGGAACGGATTTGCTGTCACAAATTAGTGTCACATTTTAATGTCACACCAATAAAAAATAGACACGTGGCATTTTTAATTAGGAGTCTTTTTAATTAGTAAATTAACAGAGTTTATAAATTCACTTAACAGAGCTTAAATTAACGGCTTAAGTAAAAGGGGAAGGTTTTATGTATGGCAAGAAACAATTCTGAACAGGAAAACAAATCTTCACTCATGCTAACCATGATTCTTCTTCCCTCTTCATCCTTCTCGTCCAAAATTTTGCTCCTTTGCCTTTTTTTCTATCTAATTTTCTCCCAAGCATAATATCAAACAAGATTCTCTTCATTGGCAGTGATCAATTCGTCTCTGTTTCATATAGGTATGGTTTGGACTCTCATATTCTAATTTCTATCATGTTAATTGATGCTTGAATTTCAGCTTTCGTTAATTATAATATTGTTCAAACTTAAACCCGCCTACCACATGTTTGTTGAATTGTCTTAGTCAAATTTACAAATTTTGGTTAAAATTTCATAATTCTGCTTTTTATAACTAATTAGCAGGTTTTATATTAAGTACAATGGATGTGCATGACATGACCATCAATCGAAGTGAACCCTGTCGCAGGCTGAATTTTGAGCGTGTAGATGATCCTCTATTGAAAATGAAGGATCTACAATTTCTTCGACGGATGCCACAACACACATGGAGCCTTATCATTTTCTCTAGTTTAATATAATTGTAGGACATCTACTTTTGCAAAAGCATTTCATGAAAAATGATTTTATCTATTTTATATACTCATGATTTAATTTAAATCGTACCTCTTCCATTTGGATTAACGCAATTTTATGATTGATATTTCAAAAAACGAAAAGTGCAAGACGTAAAAATCAAGAATGTTCAATTAAATCAAACAAGGGTGAGAAAAATACACTGGTTCATGGCTTTAATTACTGGAAAAGTATCAAGACTTTTTATAAACCGACCTATATATTAATTTAATTAATCTCAACGTACATAAAAGTGATCCTAATGATCTCAGAAGTTAAGAAATTTTACAAGAGAAACTAAATAAAAAAACTACTGACCGCTTTAATATAATAACTTTTTCCAGTAATCAAAGCCACGAACAGGAAAACAAATCTTCATGTTGTGTAAGAAAACAATTATTAATTAAGCAATTCAGGACTGTTAAATCAGCTGAATAAGTTAAAATGATAATCATCAGATTTGGTGTTAGGCTGTTAGCTAAATGAACATGTAGCACATGAGATGGTGTGTGTGCTTATAAATATTCTTCTATTAGTTACTAGTTTTGTGGTTGATACTATGTTGCCAAACACTACCTTAAATTAACTACATGCTCGTGCTGAATATCCTACTTAAGCCTTTGTTATGAGATTCACCTTCATCTTAGCAAATCCTACTGATGAACAAAACAAAATAGGATATCTAAGATGAGCCTCTGACTGCACTTTTCTACTTCTTCAAAATTCAATAATGAAATGATAAACCATTGAAAAATAAAAAATAAACAACAGGTGAGACAAGGATTAACAACTACATATGCATACATGGAGATAAACACAATTAAACACCATGAAACAAAAAGAACAATTTGTTATGATGAGTAATGTTCTAAGAAGCCCTGTACCATCCGATCTTAGCTCCCTTGCACCAGCAGATGTACATAGCACAATCTAAAAATTTAAACCATAATAACTTTGTATTAAACAAACTAAAAATCTTACATATCCGATAAAAAAAATTATTTGAAACAAATCAAAGTTGTCAATCTTGAAGTGAACTAGTCCTAGCTTTTTTCCTACTTGATTATTATCTTCCTCCTCTTCTCCTACTTGATTTTTATCATCATCCTCTTCCTCTCTCTTTTTCTCTTCCTCTTCCTCTTCCTCTTCCCCTCCCTACACTTTTTCTTTGTTGTACAAGGGAGCAACCTGTTCCATAATCTCAAAATAAGAGCTTCACATTTCAACAAAGCTATGCATGGACAAAATTCGATGAAAAAATCTGAAGGTTATGCTCTGGCCATGTAGTATTTTGCAAGTTTAAGTGAAAATGTTACATTACTTGTATAATCATCAGGAATATGTAAGTTTAAATCTATTTGTGGGGCTTTTCCTGAATTACAAGCCACAGAAATATGTTGCTCGTGTAAACTCGAATCCATTTTCTACAAAAGAACAAAAAGAAAAAAACATGTGAGGATATACACATACTTACCTGTGATGAATATACGCCATCTAAAAACTCATAATATGGGTAAAAGAAAGAAAAATCAGTTGATATACACATACTTACCTGTGAACATTGTGAGGATTGTATAAGTAAATTTTGGTCTGCAATATAATCCAATGATGTAGCCGTAAACTTTGAACACTGTGAGGCTTGTGTAGGTAAGCTTTGGTTTGGAATAGTATCCAATGTTGCATCGATAAGCTCTGTTTCTTCAGAAGTGCTAAATTTCATATTCATTTTTGACAATCCCCTCGTTGTCCTTCTTCTGTATTTTGATCTTTCTAAAGCACTTTTTGGTCTCTTACTTGTTTTGTAGGTAACTTTTTCTTTAGATTTTATTCCTCGTATGTCCTTGCAAGTGACACCATTTTCAACAGTCTCAACAGGCTGGGATACACATGCTCCAACAACTACCGTATCACAAAAAGAATCGTCAATTTCAGTTTCCTCAAAACTTGCATCAACTTGCTCTAGTAATTTTAAAAGACCCTCTTTAGCAATTTTATAGGACTTTTCACTTTCGGCAGCCCTCATAATCAGCTGACCATATAGTTGACACAAATCTTTGTATTGAAAACTCATTCTTTCTTCTGGATCAACTTGGCTAAGATATGTGTTCGCGATCTTCACATTTCGTTTCTTCGCATTTTTTTTCCATCGGTTTTTTATATATGGATCAGGGATTCTTACAATATTCTTTTGAGTTAGGATCTTTAATGCATGAGAACATAAAATTCCTACGAATTCAAACTTCTTGCAACTACAAGATATAAAAGTATACACCGAATCATATGTCACGAGATGATGATAGTTCTTACCAAAGGGGGTGACTTTATAGTAAGTTTTGCTTTCTTGTTCATCCCATATCTCCATTTTGCAATCATGAGCCTTGCACACCTCAAACTGAAATAGTTCAAAAATTTCAAGTGTGTATATGCTTTCAGCATGCTTTAGTATTTGCACTGGGAATGGCATGTATGGCCTACTTTGAGATGTCCTGAAATTTGCTCTTGTTTCCTCGTAACGATGTTTCTTAAGCATCCTTTCAAAATGTTCAAAAAACTCACTCAAGTCATTTTTATAACTAACATATCTCTTAATAACAGCGTTCATGGACTCACTGCGTTGTGTGATGCTCATATCAGCACAAAATGTTTCTCGCCCATATACTAGCGCCCATTTCTTCCTCAATTCAAACATTCTTGTTAACCACTCATTTTCTCGAAGGCCATACTTTTCAATCATTTCATTCCATGCAGTTCTAAAATCATCTTCATCCTCGTAATCATATATACAGGTACTGAAATCGTTAGCAAAATCTTTGTACTTGGCAAATACACTAGAAAGATGAGTAGCTGCATTTTGATTGATATGCCAAACACAAAGATGATGATATCTTTCAGGCCACCGAGACGCCAATGCTTTAGCCATAGCTTTATCTTGATCTGTAAGGATTGTTTGCGGTTTTTTCTCCGACATTGCTGAGGCAAATGTGTCAAACAACCAGGAAAATGTAATTGCAGTCTCATCATACAGTAAAGCAGCACCAAATACTACAGTTTGTTTATGATTATTAACCCCAACTAATAAAGCAATTGGCCGACCATCCTTATGTTTTCGGTAAGTTGTATCAAAACAAACTACATCCCCGAAATATGAATAATCTGCCTTCATTTTCGCATCAGTCCAAAATATGTTAGTTATCAGAGCATCCTCATCCACCTGTATTGCGTAAAAAAAGTTTGGATCTTCAGCTTGCATCCTTTGAAGATACTCTAGGACTCCTCGAGTATCTCCTAACTCCATTTTTGTCATTCTTTTAGTACACAAATAATTTTTACAATCGTCGTATATAAATCCTAGATGTTCAGGACCACCAGCTTGTTTGGCCATTAGTTCCATTGTCTCACGTGGAGTTATCCCACAACTAGCAGCTGCATCAACTTCAGCCTTCTGAGCATTGGTCATTTTTCGATGGCTTCGAAATAAGTGACTTTTACTAGGAGTCACACAATCATGGTTATGTTCAGAAATAAATCTAACAATACGATACAAACCGATTTGATGTGTATCTGTTTGCCGACAATTAATTTTTATCTCTGCGGGACAGTGACATCTAGTTAAAGGTCGAGGAAATCTAACGTTAACAGCTTGCTCATTTTTCTTTCTTTCCCCTTGTCTAGAGCAGCAAAATATTCTATCTAACATCTTCCCGCTGAATTTGTCTTTATGACCTTTAGATATTCTTGTGCCAAAACCAGCTGCTTTTGCATATGCCATATAGAATTTGTAGGCATCATCTTCAGTTACAAACTCCATTCCAAGTCTTGGAATTAATTCTTTAGGAATGTGTGCATGGATTTCCTCTACTGTTTCTCCATTAACCATATTGGTATGATCATTCATGTCGTTCTCAATGCTAATTATATTAATCACCTCATCTTCCTTTTGTCGATTATTATCGACTTTAGACAATGGATCATCTACACGCTCAAAATTCAGCCTGCGACAGGGTTCACTTCAATTGATGGTCATGTCATGCACATCCATTGTACTTAATATAAAACCTGCTAATTAGTTATAAAAAGCAGAATTATGAAATTTTAACCAAAATTTGCAAATTTGACTAAGACAATTCAACAAACATGTGGTAGGCGGGTTTAAGTTTGAACAATATTATAATTAACGAAAGCTGAAATTCAAGCATCAATTAACATGATAGAAATTAGAATATGAGAGTCCAAACCATACCTATATGAAACAGAGACGAATTGAGCACTGCCAACGAAGAGAATCTTGTTTGATATTATGCTTGGGAGAAAATTAGATAGAAAAAAAAGGCAAAGGAGCAGAATTTTGGACGAGAAGGATGAAGAGGGAAGAAGAATCATGGTTAGCATGAGTGAAGATTTGTTTTCCTATTCAGAATTGTTTCTTGCCATACATAAAACCTTCCCCTTTTACTTAAGCCGTTAATTTAAGCTCTGTTAAGTGAATTTATAAACTCTGTTAATTTACTAATTAAAAAGACTCCTAATTAAAAATGCCACGTGTCTATTTTTTATTGGTGTGACATTAAAATGTGACACTAATTTGTGACAGCAAATCCGTTCCGCTGTTCGCGCACACAGCTATGAGCAGCAGAGTAGGCCACTTCAATTGATTCACTTAGCTTATTTAAATCAGAGTTCCAAGACGTGTTACTTGCAGCGGATTTTGTAAAGTATTTTTCACAAGTAATCGAAACTTGGTTTCAAAGTTTTATCCCCAGTTTTACAAAGTTCTTTTCAAACAGTTTTGATGAAAATATGCTTAATTTGAAATATGTATGAAAAGAATGCAGAACGTAAAACACCGATCTTTTTATAGTGGTTATATGGATCAAAGTCCTTTAGTCCACTCTTCTAAGTCACACAGATCTAGGGTTATACTATAATCACAAATATTACAATATGTTCTCTGCTTACGCCAAACAACACATGAACTGGCCGTAAGTTCGCAATAGGAGATCACAAAGAAAACCTATCCTCCGAAGTAATATCGCTTCACAAAGATGGATATCTACTTCTCACAATACTTATTTCTTCCAAGAATCACTCAGATTTCTTCTTTTCTTCAACGTTGGCTTTTGTCAACAAATGACTAAGCTGATGAGTGAACTGTTCTTGAGTTCTTTTGAGACTTAGAAAGATTTAGCTTTTGAAAGTTCTCAAAGTGTGTTGTATCGTATTGTCTCTTGATGTCTCTAAACTCTTTGAACAAGCTTCCTTTTTATACTTGAGATTTTGAAATCTGTCCGTTGAAGTGTAACAGAAGTCTATATCTCGAGCATTGGTCCCTATCTCTCAGGAACGGCTCCCTGTGACTGTGTACTGTCATGTTCACTGTACTTCCTGTCAATTGCATTAGATGCACTCTGCTGATACGAGGTTCTTCTTCAATCATTTGTCATAAATACCCTTCCTCTTCAGCATTAATTTCTTTAAGTACATGTATGACCGTTGAGGTGACTTGTCTGATCACTTCCACTCAGCTGTTCGAAGTCACTCGTCTGATAAATACTCAGCTGATCCCAAACTGAACAAATCGGTTGAGTCGGGTGTCCTTCATCAATTTGATTTCCTTCTGCAGCAGTAGATTAGTCGTCTCTTCGACCATAAGTTTTGATCCTTCTGATTTGTCTTTTATGATAAAAAAAACTTCTTGATAGGGAATTCACTAAGCTTTTATTACTTAGCTTATCTTGATGTTTTGTAAAGCATCAAAACCTCCTTCAATCTTTGTCTTCGTCTTCATCTTTATCCAACAAGATTTGAACAAAATCAATCGAGAGACATAAATCAGTAATTTATAAAAATCTTGCAATTTTTATGAAAATATAAATCAACTTTAACGATTCAAATATTCTAAATAAGATTTTTGAATATTGTTTTTCAGAACACCTAACTAAGGACCGCAACCGTGATGACCTAACTACAATCTGATTATTGTTTTCCAGAACACCTGAAAATGTAAAGAATGAAACAGGGGGCACATAAGTTGATCGCCCAACATAGTGAGACTATGTGCGAATTTGCATGGTCATGTGTGGATACAACATACTATATAACGTGAGCATGTTATCAAGCATATATTCAAGATGGAAGAAACACAAAACTCACATAACCAAGAACTATTGATGTCGTCCTCCACTTAAAAAATAAGGAGCGACCTTACTATCTAAAGTGCATCGATATGTCTTTGCATAAGTTCGTCCTTACTCCCCAAGCGTTCCTCCCCACTTGGATTGTAAGGCCAGACCTCTGGGTAACCGTGACAATCCCGCTGGCCCTTGCCGTCCAGGTTGACATCGGGTCCATATACCAATCAAAAGGGGTCCACACAAAATCGGGAACAAAAGGAAACATATAGTCAAAAACAAACGGAAACATAACATATCCAACATATTTAACATATTATTAACATTTAATAATTTATTTAATAATTTATCAGGTGATTTTTTGGGTATCTTGTTAAATTAGTAAATTATATTCGCAACTAGTACATTCAGATCTAGAATCTATTTGGATAAGCATGTTGAAATGCTAAGTGATTTCATGCGAGTAATGTTGATCTAGTAAGTCAACCTATTCGTGACGACATGCAACAAAAGTTACAATATAACACATGTTTTAATTTTTAAGAGCTTAAGTACATGTTTGGACTCGATCTACTAGCACATTGGACCGACATAAAAATTAAACACACAATGCTCACCTTTATATCTTAGTATAGCGACTAAAATTCCACAAATGAGGCCTATCTGAAACCTGAGCAAGTACTTATACAACTTAGAATTATCTAATAACCTTGATTAAACATAACTAATGAAAATCCTACACAAAGATTTCCAAAACTAACACATCGCACACAAGAGCTTAGTACTTACGACTCCACTTAAGAGTAATTATTTTCAAAACTCAAAATACTAATTGCATTAAATAGCACCAAAACAACAAATTTTTTCCTTCATTTTCCTGATTTACAAAACAGCCCCTAAACTTTTAAAAAAGCCCCTAAACTTTTAAAAAAGCCCATATTTTGCGAAAATTTGGAACAAACATTAAATTGAAGGATTTTTAACTAAACTCATATCAAAAATCAAAGAAAAACAGAGTATTAAATATCTTGTTACTCCAAACATCAAACTTTAAAAATTTCACAAGTTTTAAAACATTCAAAAACACCCTCATAATTTTGAAAACTTAAGAAAAACAACCTTTTTGCAAAAATGGTTCAAGATCCAAACATCTAAGCAATATTTAAAAAAAAAATAGTTAAGCATGACTTCACTGTAAAACTGAGATTAAAAATAAGTTTTAATAACTTTTCACCAACTAACAATGAGAACGAAAAAATTCTTTAATCACAAATTTTATTCGAAAAAATTTACAAATTTTCAATCTTAAAACAAAAGTGAACAAAGCACTACATCAAATTACTTAATCAAAAGTTTATAAAAGTACTATGTAAAAATAGCGTAAAAACAGCGCATTTGCTCCCTTATTTTCAGATTTACAAAAATAACATCAATAGTTTTCAAAACTCTTTTTTTTGCAAACAAACTCCGAGCAACTTTACAACAAATAATTTTAAGTAAACTCATACCAAATATCAAACAAAACAAAGATTTTCAGTCCATTTTTACTCGCAAAAATATATTGCAGTCCTCACCCTTCAAATTTTAAAACCTTTCAAAAATACTCCCCAAAATGTCGAAAATTAAAAACACTAACTTTCTTACAAAAATATATCAAGATCCAAATATATAAGAAATATTTGAACAAAACAGAGAAAAGTCACATTAAATATCTAATATTAAATATAAACTCAACAACTTTTCATAAAAACTTCAATGGATAAACTAAACTTCTTCAATATATATTTTAAAGAGAAGAAAGTGAAATCACAAAGATTAAAGAACACATGCGTAGATGGATTTTTACCCAAAGCAACAAAGAAGATGAAGCTCTCTTCATTTTCAGACCTCCGAAGGTGGAGGTGGTTGCGGCTCTGGTGGTGGTTCATAACAAAAGCCCTCAAATCCCTACTTTTCATCAATTTCTAACGACTGTCGATTCACTTAGGACATTCAAACAACGACCCGAACGGTCAATGTGTAGCTCCATGTGTGTAAAAACCTTCACGTAATGTTTGGGCATGATCCAACTGTGGACGAAGTCGGAATGGCCAAAAAGTCGAGGATGAATTGTGTAAATCCGAAAATGTTATCTTTCTAGTGTGTTGTCTCTTTCCCTCTCTTCTTCTCACAAATTATATCTAAGTAAATTCTAAGTTATAAAGAAGATAATGTGGGTTTGAGGAGATATTCATTGTATTATGAAATTAGATTTTGTGTATAGATACATATACATGCAATATGGGGAAGAGGTGATTATAATTACTAACACTACAACAAGTATGATCTATACTGGCACCAAGCTTGATAACATTTTAAAGAAAATGTCACAAATTATTAATATAGTCATATTTTTGTAAAATGCCACAAAGTATAAGTGTTAATTTTACTAATTAGTGACATTTTTATATTATAGTGGTATTTTATAATGTTACTTTTAACTATAATTGTGACATTGATACATTTAGCCACACCGCTACAAGTGGCACTTTGCTAGTGATATTTTATATATAACGACATTTTCCAAACTGCCACTTGTAGGTAGGGCTGAGCGTTCGGTAAAAATCGAACCGAACCGGACCGGACTTCGGTTTTTTTTCGGTTCGGTACATTTCAGACCACGGACCGTTTGCCGAACCGAAAATTTCGGTTCGGTTCGGTAAAAAACCGAACGGTCCGGTTCGGTTCCAGTTCGGTCCAAAAAAACCGACTTTTTTTTTTTTACCCTTTTTGATAACATATAAAGAGTCACCAAATCGTGTTTCTGAAAAAACACACAGCAGTGGCAAATAGATGATGCTGGTCAAGGAAGAAATACAACAAGATAACACATTACTCATAAAAGATGGTTTTAAGAAGAATTCCAGCTTACCGGATGGATGACCAATCATAAGTAGCAGTCGAATTTGTACTTTTCCATGCCCTCACTATACTTGGAATCACACCCAGCATTGTTACCTTAGCATCGGAGGAATGAGACGGGCAGTGGGTGGGCGGCGGCTGTGGATGGCGGCGGCTATGAGGATGGCGGCGGCAGTGGATGGCGGCGGTCGGACGGCAGCGGAGGAATGAGACGGGCAGTGGGTGGGCGGCGGCTGTGGATGGGAAGGAAAAGGAATGTTAGGGTTTGATTTTGATAAATGAAAGGTGAAACCGTGAAAGGGAATAAGAGATTTGAGACTGGATTCGGTAAATGGGTATGGTAAATGACTAAATGGGTACTGAAAATGTAAAAAAAAAAAATAATTCGGTAAAACCGGTTCGGTTCGGTAAGCCGACCGGTTTTACCGAAAACCGAAAGAAACCTCGTTCGGTTCTGGGGCGAGAACCGTTTATCGGACCGAAATTTCGGTCCGGTAAACGGTCCGGACCGAAAATTCGGTTCCGGTTCGGTCCGGTCGGTAAATCGGATCGCGCTCAGCCCTACTTGTAGGGGTGTGACTAAAAGTTAAATGTCACTAACATAATAAGATGTAACATTATAAAATGTCATAATAATATTAAAATGTCACTAAATAGTATATTTAACATTTATAATTTCTGACATTTATAAAAAAATATAACTGTATTCATTTTTTCTCACATTTTCTTCAAAATGCCATCAAGCTTGATGCCACCAATGATCATTTTTGTTGTAGTGTAACCAATTTCACTGATGCATGTCTTTCTTGGGTATTGGAGTTTAGTCCACCCAAGAGCATGCCTTAGCAGTCCTTAAGCTATCCTAAGAGAGAAAATTATTGCTATTAAGCAGCCTGTAAGATTATGGGGCGAATTTGCACATTGCCCCCTAAAGTTTTGAAAACTTACTTTTCATCCTTTAAAATAAAATTTTTGTGCATCCAAACCCGAAAATTTTCAAAAATGTTTTATTATAAAATTAAAGTAACTTATATGTTTAAATTATTTCAAAGTTCATAAGTTCACAAGATTTAATTAAATTGTAGTATATTTTAATTCAAATTAATATTTATTTTAAAAACAAAAAGTAGCACATAAATTTGGTTTAAAAATTCCAAACAAAAGAGTTGAAATTTTTGGGGTGTTACCCGGCCAGTATATATAGTGCGATCATGTTTAACTAATCTTTTAATTCTATTGCAATACAACCTTAAACTCACAATCAAATTCTGCGCCCAGGAAGAAATACTAGACTAATTCATGGAGAAAATAATATTATTTCTTGTGAAAAAAAAAAGGGATATTATGCATATCCATTGCAAGAAGATATATTTTTATGTTTAACAGACTGGTTTATTTTGGGAGTGCGTAGCATTTTTGGTCATCCTCATGGGTCAAATTTTACACTTCCATCCCTTTTATATTTTTTGTAGCATATATATTTGTTTCTCTTATCAATGTAGCGTGTACCACATTCGTCCCTCTTATCAAACATCCGTCCCTCTTAAATTTTTCGTAGCAGATTCGTCCTTCTTATCAATGTAGTGTATCACATTCATCCCTTTTAAATTTAAAACATATAAATTTTCGTCCATATTAGGATATATTTTGAATTTAAGTGATGTATTTAGGATTTAAGAGGGACGAATCTTCTACAAAAAATTTAAGAGAGACGGATGTTTTATAAGAAGGGACGAATATGTTACACTACATTGATAAAAAGGACAAATCTGCATCAAAAAATATAAGAGGGATGAGAGTGCAAAATTTGATTCATAAGGAGGAGCAAAATTGTGATTTACTCTTATTTTGGTTATGAAATTCATAGGTTAAGAAGCAGATCCAACAAGATGTGATGCTTCCAAGGAATTTTATCTATATCAACAATCTTATTTCATACATAAAATTTGAAATATCACCATTTCATATTCTAGGAATATTAAAATGATCGGGTTATTCATTGCTCGTTCTTAGATTATTTCATGTATTTGATCTTTGATCTCTAAAAATAATTCCATAATATGTTTACAAGTCATCTAATTATTTTTGTGGACAAATTAGAGAAATCTTTAGCAGATTACTATTTTAGTTGATTGATTCCTTGTATATAGACTAAATAGTTTTATCAATGGATGACATTACTAATTTTGGAGCAATACTGCAAGATAATTGTTTTTTTTTCTTTTTTTCTTCCCAAAAGAATTGTATGGAGATAGAATTATAGAAATGGAGAATGATATGCTGAAGGTGGAGGAGACTAATGAAAAATAATAAGTGATTAATTATGGAAAAAAGTTGTGATATTGTCTATGGACTAAAGGACGAAATTTTTTTATCCTCAAATATTCTGCCAATGAAACAGGAGCACGCGCTACAAGAAAAATGAATTTATTAGTGACAAATATTAAGTAATATTGTTGAATTGTCTCATTTTACATGTATTTAGTTAAAAAATATTAATTTTATCACAATAATAATAGTGCCAAAATATATTTTTAAATTATCACTAATGACTATTAGTGATAGAGATGGGGTCAGAGTGGGTTTGAGGCTAGATATATGTGTATAGTAAATTTTGGGATAGATACAATTCATTCCAAACTTGCCAAAGTAATATTTTGGGTATCCAAAAAATGGGAGGGGATATGACGGAATTACGGGTCCCATACTTTTTTAAATTATCAATTATTCTCGCACCTAACAAAACTAAATTATAATATCTCGTATAAAATTTTATATGTTATAGAGTACTAGTAGTAGTAATTTAATTTGTAAAAAAAAAAAAAAAATTATTGTATGTTGTGCATAGGTGAGAAGAAGAAGTGGTAGAGCCATAGAGACTATGAAAGTTTTTGAATTGAGGATGATTTAATGTGATGGGGGCTATTTCGCACCCTACATACTAGTCTGATCGAACAAAGATTATAAGATCGATTCGACCAATTCTAACGGTTCGGGATCTTCTTACTGACCCAGCCCGATGCCGCTCGCTCCGAGTAAAGATTACACTCCGGACCCAAGAAGGATAGGTTGGGCCGAGTCCTACCAGGACTATGATTCCTTGTAATACTAGGTTTAGCGTAGTATAAATACCTAGTTATTCATTGTATAAGACAACTACGAATTCTCTTAATTCTGAGATTACACAAGAATACATTGATAACAATAGAACTCAATAATATCCATTATTATTGCAGAACTTTACCTCCATATCATTGCGTTCTTAATTTCGTTAATGGTTTTACTTCTTGCCTTTGATTATTGCTTTTCTTTGTAAACGATCCATCCAGAATAAAGTAACAGAACCCAATATACTGAATAATTCAATATCCAAACCCCCGATATCACAAATTCACTGATATTAAATTAACCCGACGAAAAACGGTTAAATCAGTTGGCGCCCACCGTGGGGCTAGGTTAATTATTCGATCGACATATGGCTCGCCCAAGGAAAAGCGCTCGTATCGGAGCAAGAAGTAACACAACCACCGGTCATGACACATCTGAAGATCCACAGGAGAACGACAATAATAACGTTCCCAACACCGACGAGAATTTACAGAATACCCATCCCCGAGATCATGAACCCCTAGGAGGTCCTCCCGGCACGATACAGGAAGAGCCGGAAGTCCCCGAGATCCCTGCTCCTCTCCCGGGTGCTCAGGAGAAATTACGACAAATAGCGATGCTCTTTAAATCACTCTCCCCGGAAGAATTACTTGTGCTTGATCAAATTCCGCAAAACCCTAGGGCTGCCAGGACAATTCCTGCTCGGAGAACGCCCGGACAAAACGATCATGTATCTCAACAAGCTGATAGCCCACCAAGCGAGCACCGCTCGCTACACAGTCCACAACAGGACAATTCGAAACCCTCCGACAACAATCCTCGAAGGAAACGAGGTCACAGAAAAACCCCGGCGAGGCGCAGTAGATCCAGGGAACGAACAATTATCCCTATTGAGGATGATATAGATGATACAATCCCTGATCGACCACGAACGGCTCGACTGACGGAAAGAGAAATTGAAAGGATGGTGCAGGACCGACTTGAACAACGCTTACGGTCTATTCAAAATCCGTGGGCCCGAACCACGGAACTCCAGGAAAGCCTTGCGGCCTGTTCTCCCTTCTGCAAGGAAATAAAAGAGGCACAATCGATCGGACAAGTCCCGGGCAGACTACCTCGCTATGATGGAACCACTGACCCGGATGATTATATTTTTAGCTTTACGAATATAATGAATTTATATGCCCACTCTGCTGAATTCACTGCCAAATTAATGGTAACCACATTCGAAGGACTCGCGTTGGACTGGTTCGCGAAACAACCTGCCAACTCCATATTCAGCTTTAGGGAACTCTGTAACAAATTGACACAGCAGTTCGCCAGCCAGAAGAGACAAAAACTTCCAATGAGCTACCTTGGAACTATATATCAACAAGAAGGAGAATCCCTAAGGAATTGGTTGGCCAGATTCAACGTAGAATTGCTTAAAATCGATTCCCCAAATATCGATTACATAATATCTATCCTCTTCGATCTCACTAAAAACAGGCAGTTCGGAAATGCCCTCAGTCGAAAGCAACCAAGAACGTTCGCCGACATCATGAGCCTAGCATCTAAGTATATGACACAAGAAGAGATGAATTCCTTTAAGGATAAAAACAAAAACAAAGTTACGGCTACAGGGTCTAAGCGGCATGACAGGATTCCCGCCCAAAGATCCTTGGATTACGAGCGATCTTCCAAGAGAGGTAACGTTTTCCAGCGACTGGAATACAGCGGAGCCGACCGAGAAAGGCAACCTAATTTCTACCAAAGACCAAGAAATCCTGAACCACCAATCAGAAGCAGAGTGAATCAAGTAGAACACCCAAGATTAAATGCTCCAATCGAAGAAATCTTGGAAGTTCTAGAAAGGAATAATTGGATTCCTGAGGCGAGGAAAATCGCTCAGCCCAGACCAGGGTCTAGAAACTATGATCAATACTGTAAGTACCATAGGGCACATGGGCATCGAACGGAAACTTGTTTTCACCTTAAGAGAGAAGTTGAAAAACTGATCGAGCAAGGAAAACTAGACGAATACATAGAACGAGATAATCGCAAAAGGGAAAGAAGCAGAAGCCCCCGGAACGGAACTCAAAGGAGAAGTTCTCATCGAAGGTCACCAGAACATCGACCTACTCAGGAGTTGAATCACGACCAGATCAATGGAACTATCCACACTATATCCGGGGGGCCTGCGGGTGGAGATAGTCGCAATGCTCGACGAAGAATGGCCAGATCCTTAATTGCAAGTTCTAAATATCCAAAAGAAATATGGACGTTAGAAAACAGGCCAACAAATCACGAGCCGATTAGCTTTAACGAAGGCGAAGTACCTAAAAACATTACTTGGGATACGAAAGAAGATAACCCAGATTTCCCTATGGTAGTGTCGTTAGAAATAGCGAATTACAATGTGAAAAGAATCCTAATCGATAATGGAAGCTCAGCAAATATCATCTCCAGGGAGGTTTTAGCACAAATGAACCTCGGACAAATAAACCTACAAAAGGTAGCCACACCATTAATAGGCTTTGGAGGGTCCGAGATCATCCCCAGCGGAACGATATCTTTGAGTGTATCGCTCGGAAAGAAGCCACTTCGGAGCGTGAAGTTGGTAAAATTCCTGGTGGTAGATGCACCCTTCGCTTATAACGCTATATTAGGGCGACCAGCCCTTAACCTTTTTCGAGCTGTAGTCTCTACCTATCATCAGAAAATAAAGTTTCCAACCGACAGCGGCATTGGAGAAATAACGAACGACCACTATATGGCATGGGACTGCTACAGCACATCATTAACGTTGAAAGAACACCCCAAGTCAATTACTCCGAGCAAGAGAAAGATCGTAGACGATCTCACTAGAAATGAGGTCGAAATTCCTATTACTGATCGATTAGATAAAAAGGGGAAAGAACCACTAGACTTATCCTTGCAACCCCCAGAACATAAAGATATAATCCTGGTAGAAGGCGACTCGTCCAAAAAGACAAGAATTGGTACAGAACTGAGCAAAGAAGGAGAAGTAATGTTAATCGAATTTCTAAGAAATAACGTGGACGTCTTCGCTTGGAGTGCAAATGACATCGAAGGGATCGATCCTCGTGTAATCAAGCATACCTTAAAAATTGACCCTTCAGCGAAACCCGCCAGACAGAAGAAAAGAAATCATGGACCAGTAAAAGATAAAATTATCAAAGCCGAAGTTGAGAGACTGCTGGAAGCAAAACAAATTCGAGAAATACATTTCTCGGAATGGCTGTGTAATGTTGTACTAGTAGCAAAAGGGGATAAAAGGGACAACAAATGGAGGATGTGTAATGATTTCACCGACCTTAACAAGTTATGTCCACGCGACCCTTACCCCCTCCCAAGAATTGATTTATTGGTCGACTCGACTGCTGGCTTTGCGCTGTTCAGCATGATGGACGCCTTCCAAGGCTTTTACCAAATATACATGGATGAGCGCGACCAAGAGAAGACCGCATTCATAACCGAACAGGGAGTATACTGCTTTATAGTAATGCCGTTCGGATTAAGGAACGCTGGGGCTACATACCAAAGATTGGTAAACCTAATGTTCAGGGAGTTAATCGGAGAAATAATGGAGGTCTATGTAGACGACATGTTAGTAAAGAGTATGAATGAAGCGGATCACGTAAAACATCTAGATCGATGTTTCCGAATCTTAAGAAAATACCGTATGAAGTTGAACCCTGCAAAATGCACCTTCGGCGTTAAGTCAGGAAAATTTTTGGGATATTTGGTACACCAGCGAGGAATAGAAGCCAACCCAGAAAAAATTCGAGCCATAACTGAAATGAAACCTCCTAAAACCATCTCTCAAGTCCAAAGCTTGGTTGGGAAGATCGTAGCATTGAATAGATTCATATCTAAATCTGCGGACAGAAGCTTGCCCTTTTTCCAAACGCTTCGAAAAGCGAAAAACTTCGTTTGGACCGAAGAATGTGAACAAGCCTTCGAACAACTCAAAGAATATTTGACATCCCCTCCGATGTTGGCCAAACCAACAGAAGGGGAACCATTGTACTTGTACATCTCCATCTCCGATACGGCCGTTAGCTCAGTCCTAATTAAGATAGAGGGTTCAGAGCATAAGCCTGTCTATTATCTCAGCAAGTTATTACAAGGGGCGGAAAAGAATTACTTGGAAATAGAAAAATTCACGCTGGCCTTAGTAGTGGCTGCACGAAAACTCCGACCCTACTTCTTAACCTACAAAATCATCGTTTTGACGAATCAACCGTTAAGACAAATCCTAGCAAAACCAGAAGCCTCCGGACGACTAATCAAATGGGCCATCGAACTCAGCCAGTTCGAGGTAGACTACAAACCGAGGATTGCCATCAAGGCCCAGGTGTTGGCCGATTTTATACTAGAAACACCGACGCAGGCCACTGAATCATCGAACTGCCACAACAACGATGTCTTGATGATCGAGGATCAAACTTGGTTGATGCACGTCGACGGTGCTTCATGCCGAGAAGGGGGAGGCGCCGGAATCAACTTCTCTGGACCAAATAAGGAAGATTTAAATTACGCGATAACATTGGATTTCGTCGTAACAAACAATGAAGCCGAATATGAAGCGTTAATCGCAGGAATGGAGATGGCGATAAAAGCCAACATAAAGAGTCTTAAGGTACTAACTGATTCGGAATTAGTACAAAGACAAATAGAAGGCCTATACGAGGCTAAAGAATTTAATATGATCAAATACCTCGCCAAAGTGAAATCTCTAGCTAGGAAATTTGAAAGTTTCAGTATCCAGAACATCCCACGTTCGGAAAATAAATGGGCCGATCAGCTATCAAAATTCACAGGATCCCATGACGGAAAGACCGAACGGGTGATTAACTGGTTGATATCTAATACACCAGCAATCGACATCGATGAAATACCGATAATCGATATAATGGAAATCGAAGAAGCCGAAGAAAACTGGATGAACCCGATGAAAGACTATCTTCAAGATGGAAAACTACCATCTGATCAGAATGAAGCTCGAAAAATAAAATATCGAGCCCCAAAGTATACACTTATAGAAGGAAAACTCTACAGACGATCAGTATCGGGAATTCTCCTAAGATGCATCCCAGAATCACAAACCATGAATATACTGCGAGAAATACATGAAGGAGACGCAGGAAATCACAGTGGATCGAGGGCATTGGCCTTAAAATGTCTCAGAACAGGTTACTATTGGCCAACCATCAATAAGGATGCCGCTCAATATGTCCTAGAATGTCATCACTGCCAGATTCATGCTAACATATGCCATCGACCAGCAGAAAATATGCACCCTATCCCGATTTGTTGGCCATTCGATCAATGGGGAATGGACATCGTGGGACCTTTCCCAACAGCTAGATCAAAGAAATCCTATGTCCTGGTCGCTGTAGAATACTTCAGCAAATGGATAGAATGCGTCGCCCTCGCACGAATAACCCAATTCCAAGTTATTAACTTCCTCTGGAAATTCATAGTATGTCGATTCGGCATCCCAAGGGTCCTTATCTCCGATAATGGAACTCAATTCGCGGGAAAACAGATAATAGAATGGTGTACAAGACTCGGAATTCAACAAAACTTTACCTCGGTAGGACATCCTCGAGCAAATGGACAAACTGAAGTAGCAAACCGAGAGATAATAAAATCTTTGGAAAAAAGGTTAGGAGCCGCCAAAGGAAAATGGCACGATGAGCTACCAGGAGTTTTGTGGGCTAGTCGAACTACGGTAAGAAATTCAACTGGGGAAACCCCATTCAGCTTGATATATGGGTCGGAAGCTGTTATCCCTGTGGAAACTTTAATTCCAACTCCAAGAATAGAGATGTTCAATAAAGAAGAAAATGAAAAGGCGAGGGAAAATGACGTTGATTTAACAGAAGCCTTAAGAGATAAAGCTGCCGTACGCCTACAAGCCACTAAGGCAAATATGGAGAAAGCATACAATCAAAAAGTACGCGTCCGAACCTTCAAAGAAGGGGACTTGGTTTTGAAAAAGGTAGAAGTATCCAAGCATGTGGGAAAGTTACAACAAAATTGGGATGGACCTTACATCGTCATTGGCGTAGGAAAGAAAGGTTCATACAAAATTGCACACATGGATGGGACAGCCTTACCAAGAACCTGGAACGCAGTCAACCTTAGGAAATACTATGGTAAATAAATTTTAGTAGATTATACTGCATTGTTTTATTTTTACTTTATCAAGTTTTAATCCTAGTAACAAAGGCCCTAGCCTAGAGTTCAAATAGTAAAAATTTTAGCATTTTCTATACATCGATTATTTCGATTAACGCTCTGTGGAATTACACTAGCATATTGATAAATATTAGAACGAAACGAGTCGAGTATACATTGATCCGCTCAATAAACACTCCTCGATTTATATCAACAGCAAAAAAGGCTTTTTGGTGATAAACCTAAGTCTGAATTATAAATGAGTCGAGTATACATTGATCCGCTCAATAAACACTCCTCATTCCGACGACAGAAACGAGTTGAGTAAACATCGATCCGCTCGATAAAAACTCCTCGACACATATATGATCAAAAAGACTTTTGGTACGAAAAACCTAAGTCTAAAACAAAACGAGTTGAGTAAACATCGATCCGCTCGATAAAAACTCCTCGACATATATATATTCAACAGTATAAAAGACTTTTTGGTGATAAACCTAAGTCTGAATTATAAATGAGTCGAGTATACATTGATCCGCTCAATAAACACTCCTCATTCCGACGACAAAAACGAGTTGAGTAAACATCGATCCGCTCGATAAAAACTCCTCGACATACATATTCAACGATCAAAAAGACTTCAGGTACTAAAAACCTAAGTCTAAATTAAAACGAGTCGAGTATACATTGATCCGCTCAATAAACACTCCTCGTTCAATTTTATTAACGAAAAGACTTCAGGTACTAAAAACCTAAGTCTAAACAAAAACGAGTTGAGTAAACATCGATCCGCTCGATAAAAACTCCTCGATATATGTTCAACGATCAAAGAGATTTTTTGGGTTAAAAACCTAAGTCTAAACGAAACGAGTTGAGTAAACATTGATCCGCTCAATAAAAACTCCTCGATTAAATACAACGACAAAAAAGGCTTTTGGTATGAAATCATAAGTCTAAATTATGGCAAGATTGAATACACGTTGATACGCTCAATAAAAACTCCTCGATCTACTCCTAACGATCTAAAAAAGATCCGCTGATACTCCTAAAGTTTTGAAAGATAAAACAGGTATGAATTCATCTGCTCGGAAATTACTCCTCGTAAATAAAATTATCAAACGACAAAAGAGATGCAAGAAATAAAATAATATTTTATTCATCAACTCAATTACATACAAATATCCTGCGTTACAAAAATCTGCTTGCTACCTAAAGATCGTTACAATGATCTAGTTAGATTGATCCTATGGGATCGACTATCTTCACGACAATGTCCACGGAAACACCAATCTCCTCCCTAGTACCTCATCGATCATAATAAACCACCTAAGAAGCATGCTGCTCAGGATGGTCGACTTCTTTGGTTCGATGGCCAGGCTCTAAAGATCAAATGATGTTCCAGATGAAATGAACACTACCAGCCAGATAAGCTAGCAATGCTCACTCACCCAGAAGAAGATACTGCTTTTACTTTATCTATAAAACATTTAACTCTAGAGCAGCATCTCTTCGGGACCGTCGTAAAACGGTAAGTTTACCAGCCACCCCGTTGGTCTATCAATCCGGAAGTAACCTCCAAGGACGAGGATGGCTGGCAAAGTACGAACCCTCCATGTGCAGACGGAAACCACGGACTTCTAGATTGATGAAGACTAAGGCAGAGATCTCATGGGATCCGTCGATACAAGGAAGGGCTGACATGGGACCCGTCAATACAAGACTGGGGACGATTCCTTTACTGAGAACGAACAAATCACGATAATGTGACTTCTTGAACATTATGGGATCTGAAGGCAAAATGAAATCTAAGGAAACCGAGATATCCATTGTTATGAATGGAAAATAAGGAAACCGCCTACTTATTTATAGGCGCCCGTGAGAATGATCCAACGGACGACAGGAGTTTAATCAAGGGACGAGAACGCGACCCTTTGACTTCCCGAAATAAATGCAAGTAAGTTGGAACGGCGCCCGTCTGATCGACTCAACTGATCGGTGAGAAACAAATCTACAGACCGAAGCGATCAACGAAATAATCCGAAAAGCTTAAAGAACTTCAAGACCAAAACGATCTGCATGATCACATATGAGGATCGCCTAATAGAATATTTTAAGAACTCCTCAACAAAGGCATGAAAGTTAGACCGTTGAAACAGGATACTGGCTTAGGAAAAAATGACAAAAGCCTCCATTACAGAGGGGTCGTCACTGCCTCATACATCATAAGGAGACTACTAAGCTGGCCATACAAGAACTCCATTTAGAATCCAAGAAATCTGACATCGAAATCAGGAGAATAGCCCTCCTTATTCGAAACTATAAAGCCGTCACTGCCTAACTTTCCAAAGAATTGCTGAAGGAGGTCTGAACGGGTCAGATCTGGCCAGGACTGTTACATTTTCCAATTCCTCCCATATCAAGAGTATGATATACTGGCTAGGGATATGTATAGTTGAAAAGCTAATAATGGAAGACATGGATAGGTGAAAAGCACCTAAAGGAAAATTTCTCTCTGAGGAAAAGAAAAACTGAAATTCAACGGGAGGAACAATAACCTCCTTATATAAGATATATGTCATATAAGGACAAATTTATAAGGCATGAATCGAGCATCGACCAGACAGCTAAGGGTTTACACAACGACGATCGGCTGGATCGATCAACAAAGATTAAATATGCGAAGCAAATATTATACCGTTCAGTTATCTTACAAGCGACCAAAGCAAGATCAAGCTTACTTTCTCCATACTCGAATCTCTCCGCAGAAATAAAAATTCAGATAAGTAAAACTAATCTTTGTCAATTACTACATGATGGTATATTTGTGCGTAGCAATTACATATATGAAAAAGATATATCATTAGAATCAAGGCAAGAATCTGCCTACAGAAGAGATCATAATATTTCCATTTTAGTACTTCTCCCATTACAAAATTTCAGCCCAAACGAATGCACAAATGTTGGGCGACAAAAAAAATAAAAAAAAAAAAAAAAAAAAAAAAAAAAAAAGAGACAGTCCAAGGTCTGCCAGATCGAATAAAGATCATTGAGAAGAATCGCCAGAGGGGCGACCAGCAGAAACAGGCCTCCGAGGAGTTAGGTTACCAGCAAACGCCATATGGAGAAAGGGCGCGAAACAGGAAAACTGACCTTGGAGCAAACGCTAGAATTTGAAAGGACGCATACATAATGATTACGGCAAATTAAATGATTTGTCTGAATTATTACAGCGGATGTGAAAAGACACGACTGTCAGAATACGAAACGTTTGGTGTACAAAGTAGGAAAGCTAAGTTACAATTAAACCTACGAGTGGATAATTACAAATATTATTTCAAAAATAAAACCACTATTTTAAGAAGCCTGGTCGCTATCGGGAATCTTCTCTTCACCACCGACGTCCATGTCGTCTTCTTCTTCTTCTTCATCTTCCGGATCGATAAATGTATCATCGAGCTCATCGTTAACATCTGAAGGAGGAATTGGCAATGGATTTCCGTATTCTCCGACGAGGTGAGCTAAAGGAAGACCTTGATATACGACATCTGGAACTTCAGAGGAAGAGTAAAGCTCGCCATAACGATTCAACCGGATATGAGCTGCCTTAAAATACTCCTTCCGACGATCCTCGATCATCTCCAAAGCGACCAGTTGATGAATCGATTTTTTAAAAGTATTCTCAAGAAGAGGACCGACCATCCGGTACACCAACGCCGTATGAACAGGAGAATTGAGGAATTCACGAACAACTTGTTCGTCAGATCTCCTAACATATCGATCTCTTTGCCTAAGTGGGACATCATTTTCGTACTCCTCTAATGAAGCTTCAAGGCCTGATACTTGAGATTCAAGCTCACTAATGCGAGTCGTGCTCTGTAACTGCAATTCTTCTAATTTTCTAGCCATTTGATTGGCCTGCTCTGGAGCACGGGAAACCTCTATCACCCTATCTATCATTTCTTGATCTTCGGTCCCAGCAGCACGAGTCTCTACGACAGGAACAGAGGAGGATGTCGAGGGACCAACCTCCGAACCGGAAGATTTTTGAAATAAAGTTTTATACTTCTCTTCAAGGAAGTCACACTGTTGTTTCCAGAGAGAATTCTCATAGGCGTATGATGTCAGACAGGTGTTAACCTGAAACAACGAAAGGGTCAGAAAGAAACAAGATAGCAAATTGAGAAAATCTTAAAAGATCACTTCATCAGAATAATAGAAAGAAAAAGGATCTCACCTTTTCAGCATAGAGAGAAGCTCGCTGGAATTTCTCTAAAGGATCCTTATGGAGAAGCTTATTAAGATCGCGAGTAAAAACGCCAGACAAAAGAATACGGGTCGCCTTATCGACCGCATTCTCATTATTATCATGAATAAGAGAATCCTTCTCGGAGTAACCAGCGGCCCTCCTTCCCTCTAAATGATCCTCAATCATTTCGACCAAAGTAGGATTGGGATGTTTGTCCCCAAGTAAAGAAAGGTCGTCACCAGAACGTCCATAGTAGCTCCTCTTCCTGTTAACTGGATTATTAGAGGGGTGAGGCATTGACCAACTGCGACATCCTCGAATACCCAAAGAGGTTCTAAGACGAAGCGGAGGATAACCGGGTCCCATGCCCTGACGAATAGGGGACTCACGTGAAGAATCCGGAGATTCCTCTCTATTCTCCTCGGATTCGTGACCCAACTCCAATTTCCTTTTTCTAGATGCCCTCTGCTCAATAGGATTATTCTCTACTGACTTGGAGGATTTCGACAGCACCATTTTTCCCTTCAAAGAATGTCGGGAGTTTTCTACCATATGAGCTGAAAAAAGAAACAAAATAAAGTTAAATTCTCCGTATAAAAAGTATAGCGACAATACTAAAGGTCAAATAAAATGCTAACCAAGAGGTTCAGGTGATGAACTGATGGGGAAATTATGGACACTTAACCCCGCCTTACGAAGAAAAGCTTCCCCAATCAGAAGAGCGCTTTGATATTTGTTTGTACGCATCTCGGAAATCTCAGTTATAAATTGTACATCGTCAGGAACAAGTTCGCCAGTCGGTGAGCGACCTCCAGGAATCCAACTGGAGCCATGATCCCATGAAAAAGGTATGGTCGAACCGTCCACCGAACGGAGATTAGACGGAGGACGAACAAAGAAGAAATGAGATTTCCATGAAGGATTACTAGAAACCGGAGCATCAAAAATTGCTCGGCTAGGTCGCTGACTAGCGAAGAAATATCCACGATTTGAAGAACTAGAAATATTAAAACGGAAAAGTTGCGTAAAATTGCGGAAAGAAGGTTTAAACCCCTTTGCAATCATCAGAACGGAAAAACAAACCACGAAAGCAACAGAATTTGGAACCAGTTGTGTCAAGCACACGCTGAAAGTTTTCAGAACTTCCAGGAAAAGGGGAGACAAAGGAAGACGCAGTCCGCTATTAAAATGAGCCGTATAAAAGGCTCGACATCCCTCCGGCGGAGTAGTAACCCTATCAGTAGGTGAAGGGAGAATTATCTCAGAACCCTCCGGAAAATATTTGGTATAGCTATTCACGACTTCAGGGAATGTTTCCTCTGTATATGCGCAAGCTACATCCTCAATTGGTTCAGAAATCTGAGGAACAGTACCTTTGCCCTTTTTGGCTCGGGCGGCTACGTCCGCATCGGAAAGGATTCGTACCTTGTAAGTATCTTCTACAGGGATAACAAGGTCAGATACCGTAGTTTGTTCACCCAGAGGATTAGAATGTAACTCCTCCTCGTTATCAGGGGCGATGATCTCTCTAGGAGAAGAAGAAGATCTTCTTACGGAAGCCATCTATATTCTAGTTCTCGAAGAAGAAGGTCGATGAAAGGAAAATTTTATACGACGAACGACCAAACTAGAAAATGACTGCGATCTAAAAGCAAATATAAAAGAGAAATGGCAAACTCGAAAGTCACCTATTTATAAGGAAATGAGAAAAGACGTTTCGAACTCATAGCAGCTACTCAAATTCCCGCCAAAAATGGAAGGATACCAAAAGCCTCCTGAATAGACGCGTTGCGATTCATCATTAGGCGGAAGAAACGACTATCTATGATACGTAGCACTCTTTTCCTTACTTAAGATTTTTTCCCACTGGGTTTTTTCTTAAGTAAGGTTTTTAACGAGGCTCCGTTCATAGAAAAGAAACAGTCGACAAGTTTTATCTACTTCTACGAGCTCCTATTATCTATACGCTCGAAGAAGTGAGGGAGTACTGATGGGGGCTATTTCGCACCCTACATACTAGTCTGATCGAACAAAGATTATAAGATCGATTCGACCAATTCTAACGGTTCGGGATCTTCTTACTGACCCAGCCCGATGCCGCTCGCTCCGAGTAAAGATTACACTCCGGACCCAAGAAGGATAGGTTGGGCCGAGTCCTACCAGGACTATGATTCCTTGTAATACTAGGTTTAGCGTAGTATAAATACCTAGTTATTCATTGTATAAGACAACTACGAATTCTCTTAATTCTGAGATTACACAAGAATACATTGATAACAATAGAACTCAATAATATCCATTATTATTGCAGAACTTTACCTCCATATCATTGCGTTCTTAATTTCGTTAATGGTTTTACTTCTTGCCTTTGATTATTGCTTTTCTTTGTAAACGATCCATCCAGAATAAAGTAACAGAACCCAATATACTGAATAATTCAATATCCAAACCCCCGATATCACAAATTCACTGATATTAAATTAACCCGACGAAAAACGGTTAAATCATAATGTATTAATAACTAGTGTACGATCTAAAAGATATTACGGTAAAGTAAAAAAGTTCTTTATTAGATGATGTTAATTAAATAATTAATTCATTGATATGTAAGTAATGTATATAATTATATAATAAGCAATGTATATAATTATATAATAATAATAAAAAGATATAGACGAGTTCAGGTTTTCGGGGTTGAAGTGGCTAATCCCAGACTCATCTCGTATTCCCGTAAAAAAATACGAATTTTCATGTTTAGGTACCCTAACCAAAAAATAATTGTTCCGTCCGGGTATTTTAACAATGGGACGGATTGGTTTGGATTACATTGACACAACGTCCACCCCTAATAAATGACAAGTGTATGGAACTTAAGTAGTCAATATTGGCAATCAGTGATAATCTAGTGATAATAAGTATTGTCACTATTATATAGTGACAACTTTTTAGTTGTTACTTTAGGGGTATTCCGTCCGGGTATTTTAACAATGGGACGGATTGGTTTGGATTACATTGACACAACGTCCACCCCTAATAAATGACAAGTGTATGGAACTTAAGTAGTCAATATTGGCAATCAGTGATAATCTAGTGATAATAAGTATTGTCACTATTATATAGTGACAACTTTTTAGTTGTTACTTTAGGGGTATCACTAAAGGTCAACAGTAACAAATTTTTCACATTTCTTGTCCTTAGTGTGTCTATGTACATCATTTTGATGACAATATTTAAATTCTTTTCACTTAGTATTTTAGTAATATTTTGTATTGATATTTTTTGTAGTGACTTTGGTGAAGCTGAAGCTCATGACTAAGAGGCCCTGAGTTCAACTCCCATTAATGTGAATTTTCATTTAGTTTACTATTACTTGGTTGATAGTTATTTATTTTATTAATTAAATTGTACTTGAATAAGTTTCTAATTTGATGCTTTTGACGTAACGAAGTAATTCGTATCTCCAAAAAAAATTAACATTCCAAGTATTAGAGGGGTAAATTACTCCTGTTGAAAATATTACGAACAACATTATTTATTGGGCATCACTAATGGTCATCCTTATCATTAAATTATTTTAGAGTGGTCTTTTTTTTTTCCTCGTTTTAGTTCCCACTATGAATTATTTGTTTCGCTTTGGTCATTCTAAGAGATCTTTTACTTATAGTGTTACATTTTAGTCCTTCATAAAATTATTATTATTATTTTTTTTTTATCAAGTTAGTAAACAATTTCTTTATCAATTTAGTCTCTCATAAAACTATTTCGATACTTTAGTTTACCTTGGACCACTTGAAAATGACCAAAGTGAAACAAATAATTCATAGTGGGGACTAACGAGGGAAATAAATTACAAAATGAACCACTTTGTTAAAAATTAATGATAAGGAGGACTAGGTGACATGTGTTACCCTTATTTATTCATCAAAAAAGGCCTTGCGAATGGCCTTGGATTTGCCTTTTAGGCCATCTCCAGTGACTTCAGTCGAGTATCCCATTCCCCTTCCCATTTTTCATCCCTTCCCCTTTCTCCTTCTCATTTATATAGTCATCTCCAGTGAATCAATCTTCCCACTCTAATTAATTCCAATATTCATTCTTCACCACTCTCACTTAATAATAATATTAATAATAATAATAATACAAATATTTAAGGATTTAAAAAAAAAGTTTTTTTTATTAAATTAAAACAAAATAAATTAAATTTTATTTTTTTAAATAATAGTTACAATTCATTTAATAAGGTATTTTAAAGGAATTTTTTTTTCAAAAAAAAGGTTTTTATTAAATAAAACATAAATAAAAACAAAAATAAAAAAAGAAAGGGAATAACATGTAGTCGACAATTTGAACACCCCTTGCTTCAATTTAGTTCATATTTTTACCCCCTAAATCCAACTTTCCTCTCCCTTCTACTATAAATCTACTATAAAAATGGCCTTAAAGTTCCTTTTTAAAAACAAAACCTCCGATTATTTTGGACTGATTTTGAATGGGCTTGGATCTGACTTTTTGAGTTCCTTTACCAGTTGAAGAATAAAAACCGCAATTGTTTTGGTCCATCCAATTATCTTACGTTCAAGCCGTTTTATTTGTCAGGCTTCTTTTACTTTTGAGAGAATTACACTTTTGGTATTAAATTATATATCGATTTTCACTTATGGTACTATAAAAATCGAGGTCGATATATTTGGTACCACAATTTAGGAAAATCAATCACTTTTGGTATCATCATTAAAATTGAACGTTAACTGATGACGTGGCAGTTAAGTTTTATTACAAAATTGATACCCTTACTTATGTTGATTGTCAATTAAACCCATAACTTTTGAGGTTATAAAAATAAACCCAAATCTTCAAATTTACTGATAATTTTAGTATACATTGTTGTTCAGTTTTAAAATTAGCTCGAATAAAACACGTACCGACCATTTTAGAAATTTTACTTATTATATTTTTATTCAACTAATTTAATTTTATAAATAATATTAACAAACCAAATAATACTTTAATATAAAGACCAAATAATACTTTAACAAAAATCCGATAAAATATTAATTAAATCTAAAACTTATGTAATAGTATTAATATATTTAATATTTATTAAAAAATAAAATTATAAGTTATATATTATTAAAAAAACAATTATAATTAAAAAAAAAACCCATCTCCTCCCCCAACACATCCCCCCCTTAACCACCCCCTCTTCCATCCCCAAATCCTAGGCCGGCGGTGGCCTGGGATGGCTGGTCCTAGGCTGTGGTGGCCTGGGATCGAAGAACCCAGGCCACCGCTGCCTGGGTTCTCCGATCCAAGGCCGACGGCGGCCAGGGACCAGCCATCCCAGGCTGGCGGTCTGCGATTTGTTTGGTGGGGGGGGGGGGGGATGGGGTGGGGGTAGGGGTAGGGATGGGTTTTTTTTTAAATTACAATTTTTTTTAATATAACTTATAATTTTATTTTTTAATGTATATTAATATTATTATATAAATTTTAGATTTAATTAAGATTTTGTCGGATATATGTTAAAGTATTATTTGGGCTGTTAATATTATTTATAAACTAAATTTTTGAAATGATTATTTATAAACTAAATTAGTTGAATAAAAATGTAATAAGTAAAATTTTTAAATTGGTCCATACGTGTCTTATTCAAGCTAATTTTAAAATTGGGCAACAATGTGGACTAAAATTATCAGTAAATTTGAAGGTTTGGGGTTTTTTAACAACCTCAAAAGTTATGGGTTTAATTGACAGTCAACATAAGTACTGGTATCAATTTTGCAATAAAACTTGACTGCCACATCATCAGTTAATGTCCAATTTTAACGGTGGTACCAAAATTGATTGATTTTCTTAAATTGTGGTACCAAATGTGTAGGCCTTGATTTTTATGGTACCACAAGTGAGAATCGATATATATTTTGGTACCACAATTGCAATTCTCTCAAATTGAGCATGAGTTAAGAATAAAACACATTTTGAGACACATGTTTTTCGTCCTAAAAAAATATCCCAAAATTGTTTGCTAGAGAAGTGAAACTGATTTTTATTTTGAGGTGGTAAAGGGGTTATTTTGAAAATAAATATATATACTTGTAATAACTTGATTATTCATGTATTATGACCCAAATCCAAAAAAGAAAACTTTTTTATACTTGTGATGAATTGATTGTTGAATTATTATTATTTTTTTTGGAAAGAATTATTAATTTATCATGAAACAATCCTCTTCCAGAAAGAATAAAAAACTTTAAAGAAAATGTAAGTAGTACGACAAACTGTAAAAACCACACACTGTAGCCAGGGGCGGATCCAGGAATTTGGGTCGGGGGTTAAACTTATACACAAAAAAAAAAAAAAAAATCAATCAGTTAAACATAAAGTTTATATTATTCACATAAGAACCCAAAATATATACATATTTACTTTAATAATTGACCACGATGGTTTTTCATCTTTTGAAACCGATCCATGATAGCATCATTTGAAATACTACTAAATATGTCTTTCTCTATAAAGACAACTAAACTATCATTTAGCCATTGATCGCTCATTCGGTTACGAAGTCAATTCTTTACTATCTTCATAGCCGAAAAAGCTCTCTCCACTGATGCAGTTGCAACGGGTAGAATAAGCGCCAACGTCACAAGTTTGTAAACCATCGAGAATGCGACATGTCTTTTAGTTGCAACCATCTTCTTAGTAAGATCACCAATCTCTTTCAAACTAGAAAAATCATCACTTGATCGAACATCCCTAATATAATTTTCAAGTTGATTAGCCGAGAGCTCAAGAAAAGAAAAGTCATTTGGATAAAATTCGGCAAGACGAACAAGTTTTCCTTTGTCAAAAGATTCAAAGTGATTAGATGGGTTTAAGCATGCAACACAAAGAAGCAACTCCGTGTTTACTGCATTGAAACGGTTGTTCAACTCTTGCAATTGTCTATCTATCACCGAATTGAATCTCTCAACTTTGTAATGATGTTCGATAGTCACTTGTTCAATCCTACGCTTTGGCCTCCCATATGGAACATAAACATTACTCATTGAAGGAACTTCAATTTCATGTTTAGAACAAAAAGAAGTAACATCCTCCAACAAAGTCTCCCATCCATCATCTCTTGTCTCTTGAAGACGATCTTTAGCTAATTTGACTAATTTCATAGCATTCACTATATCTTGATATTTTCTTTGTAAAGCTTGAGACAAGTCATTAGTGATCCCCAATATCGACGCCATCAAATGTAAATTGAAGACAAAGGAAAATGATTGCAATATTATTGGGACTTACAATTGGAAGAGTAATTTATTGTTAAAGTGGGTATATTAATTGGACTTGAAATTATATGTGGGCTATTGGGCTAATATATTAAATTTTTTGTTAAAAAAAAAATTACAACACATATATATATAAAAAAAATAAAAAAAAATTATAGCCCCCCCTTACCCCTATGTGGATCCGCCAGTGACTGTAGCGTCTCTACGTAAATTTCCTAGACATTTGCCTACACTTTCTGTAACTATATACCGTTAGCTATATGTCTAGGGTTTTAATATCTAGTTGAAGTTCAACAAGCCCGTTCAATGGGCCGACTAATCGGCCCAAATCGCATCGTAAAAGGAGTGATGATCACCGCATCGCTAATGCAGGCATGAAACGACGTCGTAGTGTTACCGTCCTTCACATTATCACACTCTTGACACAAACCATTGTTATTTTTAGTTTCCGTCATTGGCATCTCCTTTATTGAAGCTTCTGAAGCTCTACGTATATTATCCATCATCACGAGCGAATTCAGATTCGTGCCATCTGGTAATTGTAATTTTCACTTTTAATAACCATCAACCTGTAATTCAATTCCGCTAACCCAAGATCCGTAATATGACCGTAAAATGGCACCGGAATCAGCGACGGCGGATAAAATCCGTTATCGGCGAAAACAACGCCGTTGATCATCTTCTCTCTTTGATTCCTCCATTTCCGAGACTTTTTCAGTACGACGAGGAAGCAGCAGTCCTTTTGGTGACAAATGAAGCCGAAATTCACCTTTCCAGCGATCGGAATTTTCCTCAAGTTCCGGTCTACGAGGTAATTAGAGATTTGATTGTGTGGGACTCCGATCACATCGCTTAGCGCCGTTAGGAATGGCTTGAACTCAAGCGTCGGGGAGATTTTTATATTGCCGATGTTCATCTCCCACTCGCCGTCGAAGAACACCACCGAAAACACTGACTCTACGCCGGCTTCCTCCATGACGTCAGCCTTGTCTATTCACTCCAACACCACCATTGTATTAATTAATTAATACTGATTGCTAGTTACGAAGAGGGAAGAAAACTGAGGTTTTCTTAAGAGAGAGATGGGATTAAGGTGGAATTAAAATATGGTGGTGGGGGTAATTTAATTGGGAATTAAATATGCGAAAAGGAAGATTATGTGGGATTTGCGAATGGTTTTTGCTAATTACTGGGAATAAAAGCAACACTGTTGCGAATAGTAGTGTTTTTTTGATGTAGGGAAAAATGGGCAATATTTTGAGATAATTTATATTAGTCAAGGATATGTTGGATTTGTGACTTGAGATCTTGTTTGGTAATTATTAGGGTGTTTATTACTTATATTAGAAACATTATTCTGTTAGGATTCTACTAGCATTTAGAAGAAAATTAGATTAGGAATTTTATTCTTTTTAGTAATGTTGGTATTTTAGGGTTTGTGTCTATATAAAGTCTTGTAAGCCAAAAGGCTGAAAACAACTTTTTTACTCTTGCTTTTATGAACTTTAGTTATTTTCTCTGTCTTGAGAATAAACTTTCATAGCTTTGACGTTGGTCTGGCTATTTGCACTTCCGTTCTGCGTCAAGTGGTATCAGAGCCAGGTTATGTTGAGATATTGAGATAATTTATATTAGTCAAGGATATGTTGGATTTGTGACTTAAGATCTTGTTTGGTAATTGTTAGGGTGTTTATTACTTATATTAGAAACATTATTCTGTTAGGATTCTACTAGCATTTAGAAGAAAATTAGATTAGGAATTTTATTCTTTTTAGTAATGTTGGTATTTTAGGGTTTGTGTCTATATAAAGTCTTGTAAGCCAAAAGGCTGAAAACAACTTTTTTACTCTTGCTTTTATGAACTTTAGCTATTTTCTCTGTAGTGAGAATAAATTTTCATAGCTTTGACGTTGGTCTGGCTATTTGCACTTCCGTTCTGCGTCAAGTGGTACCAAAGCAAGGATTGCCTTGTAATGACTACAAGACAAGAAGAAGTCAACAACCCTACTGACGTTGGTCGTAGGTTAGACACCCTAAAGACAGATTGCCGTGAGATTTGTGACAACATACGAAAACTCACGATCGCCATCGCTAAGGGGGAGGTCACTGTCAACATGAACTTTGTGCCAGGGTTTGCCCATGGCCTTTCTGATTGGCACATAAACTCTGATGTTTCCAGCTTTAATGGTAATTTTTATGTAGAAGATTTTTTAGATTGGATCTCGGAGATGGAGAAATTTATGTCTATGAGGGAGGTACCCGAAAATAAGATGGTAAGATTGGTTGCCTCCAAATTAAAGGGACATGCTGCTTTTTGGTGGGATCAATTGCAAAGCAATAGATTGCGACAATATAAAGATCCAGTTCGTACATGGAGGAAAATGAAGCAGCTATTGTTGGAATGATTTATGCCCCCTGATTATGAAAAGTATTTATATCAGCTATATAAAAATTGCACGCAAGGTAACATATATGTTTCCAATTATACATCTGAATTCATTAGGTTGGTAAGGTGGAATAATTTGTGTGAAACAGATTATCTAGTGCGTTCAATATATATTAATGGTCTTAGAACTTCTCTCCGAAATCGAATTGGACTATTAACTACGATTGATGAGGCTTACAATTTGGCTCTGTAAGCTGAATTTTTGGAGAAACAGACTACTAATTATGTTAGTAAAAAATCAATAGATGCTAAGGAAAGAAAAGAAGTAACCGTCTTCACTCCACAAGTGTCGTCTGGAGATTCTTTAGGTGAAGATAATACTCAATCCAAAGAAACCAACACTTATCTGTGCGATTTAAATAGTCAAATAAACATTAGCTCTCAAGAGTTAAATCCGAATCCTGTTGTTGGTAAACATTATCAGTCCACTATTTTGAACGATGAGGTACATATGGATACAAGTCCTACAATGTTAGATATACATGCTAGCGAGCATGTCGATTGTAGTTATAAGGATCAAAATAGTATTTATTTGTTGGACATGGATGATGGTAAATTAACTATATCCCCGACGAAATTTATCGTCAATCATCTCATCAAGATTGATGCCTTTAGTATTGTTGATCTTCCAGAGAACAAAGATATTTCAAAGATGCTCGATGTTGCTGGAGTGTACTCTTTTAAAGAAGACGTACTTCTTTATTCATGTTATAGCTCGGGGACGAGCTCTTTTGAAGAAAAGGAGAATGATGTAGGGAAAAATGGGCAATATTTTGAGATAATTTATATTAGTCAAGGATATGTTGGATTTGTGACTTGAGATCTTGTTTGGTAATTGTTAGGGTGTTTATTACTTATATTAGAAATATTATTCTGTTAGGATTCTACTAGCATTTAGAAGAAAATTAGATTATGAATTTTATTCTTTTTAGTAATGTTGGTATTTTAGGGTTTGTGTCTATATAAAGTCTTGTAAGCCAAAAGGCTGAAAACAACTTTTTTAATCTTGCTTTTATGAACTTTAGCTATTTTCTCTGTAGTGAGAATAAATTTTCATAGCTTTGACGTTGGTCTGGCTATTTGCACTTCCGTTCTGCGTCAAGTGGTACCAGAGCAAGGATTGCCTTGTAATGACTACAAGACAAGAAGAAGTCAACAACCCTACTGACGTTGGTCGTAGGTTAGACACCCTAAAGACAGATTGCCGTGAGATTTGTGAAAACATACGAAAACTCACGATCGCCATCGCTAAGGGGGAGGTCACTGTCAACATGAACTTTGTGCCAGGGTTTGCCCATGGCCTTTCTGATTGGCACATAAACTCTGATGTTTCCAGCTTTGATGGTAATTTTTATGTAGAAGATTTTTTAGATTGGATCTCGGAGATGGAGAAATTTATGTCTATGAGGGAGGTACCCGAAAATAAGATGGTAAGATTGGTTGCCTCCAAATTAAAGGGACATGCTGCTTTTTGGTGGGATCAATTATTGAGACAATATAAAGATCCAGTTCGTACATGGAGGAAAATGAAGCAGCTATTGTTGGAACGATTTATGCCCCCTGATTATGAAAAGTATTTATATCAGCTATATAAAAATTGCACGCAAGCTAACATATCTGTTTCCAATTATACATCTGAATTCATTAGGTTGGTAAGGTGGAATAATTTGTGTGAAACAGATTATCTAGTGCGTTCAAGATATATTAATGGTCTTAGAACTTCTCTCCGAAATCGAATTGGACTATTAACTACGATTGATGAGGCTTACAATTTGGCTCTGTAAGCTGAATTTTTGGAGAAACAGACTACTAATTATGTTAGTAAAAAATCAATAGATGCTAAGGAAAGAAAAGAAGTAACCGTCTTCACTCCACAAGTGTCGTCTGGAGATTCTTTAGGTGAAGATAATACTCAATCCAAAGAAACCAACACTTATCTGTTCGATTTAAATAGTCAAATAAACATTAGCTCTCAAGAGTTAAATCCGAATCCTGTTGTTGGTAAACATTATCAGTCCACTATTTTGAACGATGAGGTACATATGGATACAAGTCCTACAATGTTAGATATACATGCTAGCGAGCATGTCGATTGTAGTTATAAGGATCAAAATAGTATTTATTTGTTGGACATGGATGATGATAAATTAACTATATCCCCGACGAAATTTATCGTCAATCATCTCATCGAGATTGATGCCTTTAGTATTGTTGATCTTCCAGAGAACAAAGATATTTCAAAGATGCTCGATGTTGCTGGAGTGTACTCTTTTAAAGAAGACGTACTTCTTTATTCATGTTATAGCTCGGGGACGAGCTCTTTTGAAGAAAAGGAGAATGATGTAGGAAAAAATGGGCAATATTTTGAGATAATTTATATTAGTCAAGGATATGTTGGATTTGTGACTTGAGATCTTGTTTGGTAATTGTTAGGGTGTTTATTACTTATATTAGAAACATTATTCTGTTAGGATTCTACTAGCATTTAGAAGAAAATTAGATTAGGAATTTTATTCTTTTTAGTAATGTTGGTATTTTAGGGTTTGTGTCTATATAAAGTCTTGTAAGCCAAAAGGCTGAAAACAACTTTTTTACTCTTGCTTTTATGAACTTTAGCTATTTTCTCTGTCTTGAGAATAAATTTTCATAGCTTTGATGTTGGTTTGGCTATTTGCACTTCCGTTCTGCGTCATTTTTTGTTTTCGGAAAAACAAGGAAAAAATTGTTCTTGTTTTAGTATTTCTTGTAATGAATTTTTAGCTTTGTTCTTGATGTTGATTTGAATATATATAGATAATTATTTTGCAAATTAGTGTTGGATCGATATTGTCTTCCCGTGTTGGATTACATGTCTAGTTGTCTACTTCTTTTCGAACACTTGAATATAAGAAGTATATTGCACAAGGGTTTAAATTCAATGTAGGAAAGTGATTTTTTCAGATATAACTAATAGTAGGTTATATATATTAAAAAAAATTTGGAAGATTAAATAATCTGATTGAGAACGCATCTCATGATAATTAATAGTATTTCTTCCTTTAAGATAAATTGAATATCAATATCAATACAATTTTTTCCGGCCCTTAAGATAAATTGAATATATTTATCTGTTTATTTTGCTTCCAATAAACGCAGATTTGATGTTCTGGATGAGGATCCAGGAGAAGATGAGGAAAGCAACGAGTAGAAGTATGCACACCCTTTTTTCTCCCCTGATCGACTTTATTTTATTCATTTTCTAACTACACACCTTCATTACTTATTTACAACATTTTACAAAGTTTATAATATCATCCTGTAGGCTTCATTTGGCACTTACTGATGAATTAACCATTTAAAATATTCTGCAGTAGAGATGGCCCAGTCCATGAAAAATATTTACTTTTGAAGGTTGTCAGTTTGATTATACTTATTCGAGTTACATTATATATGAAGTATCTTTGAGATATGAATTTTATTTTCTTTTTCCGATTTAGTTTTTGTTCTCCCCTGCTCTTTGTCTCATGTATTATCTTTCTTACTTTGTTCACACGGTTGAGGTTTTCCATTTGATATGATTTTTCTTTTTGCCCCTTTAATACAAAATAGGAGATTTGTGGACTATATGCTAAATTTAAGGAATTTTTTTTTTCATTGAGCAGTAAGGCAGAGCAAGAAGAATGTAATAAAACCAACTCATGTGTCCTCCAGTTCTTTACTCTTATGGGTAATATTTCTGATTTTGCGATCTCTTTTTTATTGTCATTTTCGATTTGCTTCAGTCTTTCTAAAATTGCTGAAAAGATAACTACAACTGAACTAAATTATTAAAATGAATTTCTTTATATTTTGGTTTCTCAACTTGTGCTTTCAAATTTTTGGAAATTTTGAGTTGGGTGTCGGTACTATTGGTACAGTGTATCATGGAAAGTGGAGAGGCACCGATTTAGCAATTAAATGTATCAAACCCAATATATTTGGCTTATAATTGCAGTTCTCAAATTAATAATAATAATAATAATAATAATAATAATAATAATAATAATAATAATAATAATAAACAGAGAGACGATTTCTGGAATGAGGCAATAAAGTTTACTTTTTATGGAGTTGTGTTTGATGGTCTTGACGATTCATCAATACAAAGATTTCAAGACTTTTCATGTATGTTTCTGTAAAAAAGAGTTGCATGGCCTTCATCTCTTTTCTTTCACAACTTGTTCAAACATACAGGAATTAAAGAAAACAATAAAGTAGTACAGATAAAGCACCGGTAGATTATATCCATAGGGGTTGGATGATAAACACGTGTGCTTAATTAAGAGAACAAAAAATTGTCATCTCATACATGTCGCTCATCCAGCACCCCAATAGATTGAATCCACCGGGCCGGGTAGGCACATAATTTTCCAAGGGAGTATCGACATGATTAAATTACTTCTTTAGGAACTCATTCCGGTGGAATTCCTTGTGACAGTTGCACACTTTGCATACATCCGGCAAGCTCGGTCACATTATTATATCCGCCTACCGGGACGAACATTTGACATCCGTCCACCGAGTCTGGAACCGTAAAATCATGAATCTTGTTACACCTTGTGTAAACTACCTTCCATATATATTTAGGTTGCACATAGACCTTCCGATGGAATCCCCGGTGGCAATCGCAGAGTAGGCAGACCAATGGGTCTGTAAGGCTTTCATGGAACTCCTGGCATCGGTCGACTTTGCCATGTAAATGATCATGGGCTTTAAGGCATTCGGCGTAGTTGCCTGATCCCCTGTTTTCATCCGCCATTAATGATGATGATAAACCCCAACCCCTTGTTTCTTCTTCTTTTTGGAGAATGTTTGACATTATTGTCTTGTACGATTTGCTAATTAAGAAAATTGAAAAAGCCTTCATCTCATAATAAGCAAGACAAACATATCCATGCGTTAGCGTTCATGTTCGCAAGGTAATTCAGACAATTAAACTAATGCATATAGTACTTTTTCCAATTTTCATAAAATGTCTGTCCTATTTGTTTGTACCCAAAAAATTACCCTCGATTAATCGAGGAACGACGACTCGATGACAAGCCAAAATTGGCAATCGGACCAAACCCAATCGTGGCAAACGGGTCAGGTCAGCTAGGATCCAATCTGATCCGGAAAATTGACCCGACCGAAGCGATAATTTGGTCACAAGCCCAATTTCGAAACCCGACCCAATTTCTCAATTAATTAATGTTTGAGCCAAATATAAATTAATTAATTGATAAAGTTAATTAATTTATGGGCTAAGTTTAATTAATTAAGGATTAAAGCCAAATTATGGTTAAATACAAATGAGCCCAATTAACCCAATAGATTATGTTGGCTATTTAGGATTAATTAATTAAGTTAATTAATTAATTGGGCCAAGTCTAAATTAATTGGCCCACTTGATAAATAAAGCCATTAATTAGTTGGGTAATTAATTGGGTAAATTATAATTATCAAACAAAACCAACATGGCTCGACCCGGGACCAATCATGGTCCGATCAACCCAGGTCGACCACGACCCAACCCAGATCGACCATCACATAATTTTTGACCCACTTGTGTATTTTATTTAATTAATTATTGGAGATTAATTTAGAGATAAGGATAAAAGCTACACTAGTTGGCTAATAACAAATTCCTTAATTCTCTCATAATTAGTTACCAAAACAAACTGAAATTCAAATTAAATAAAACACACGTTCTTTTCTTCTCCAACCACCATTAATATTAATTTTCAGCAAAAAGAAGGAGAAAACCACCATTAAAGTAGTGGAGGTAGTGGAGAAATTCAAGGTAGTGGAAGTAGTGGGAGAGTGGCCATCATGGGAGCAGTTTTTTCCAGCCATCAGCTCAATTTTCAGCAACTATAAATACAAATAGGCTGCCATTCGCGCAAGACACACAACTGAATCTACAAAATTCAGTCTACACTGATCGGCTCTACGCCTCACCGGAAGTCCAACACACCGCTGCTTCTCTCGTCAGCAAACACCTGTTAATCCCTTGATATCAACCGTCCCTCCTCAGCCACCAGCGATTCTCGACCGCCTGAAGTCTTGCCGCCGCCGCCGCCGAAAGTTCGCCGCCGCCGCCGAAAATAAGCCGCCGCCGACAATAAGCCGCTGCCGTCGCTGCTTCCGCCGTCAGAACGCTGTCTCGAGCGAAACCCCTTGATAGCGAGCAGATAACACGCTGTTTCTGCCAAGTTATCAGCCTGCCAACTCCTTGATATCAGTCTGTTGATCCTCAGCCACCAACTATCCCTGACCGCCTGAAGGCCTGCCGCCGCCGCCGCTCAAAGTAAGCCGCCTCCGCCACCGTCGCCGTCTTCCACCGTCAGCTGAATCTGTCTCGAGCTAAACCACTCGATATCAACCAAGTAGCACGCTGTTAACCATCATGTAAGTGCCCACGTATTTATATGACAAACTCATCGAGTAGCCATCTGCTTGGTGAGCTCGTCGTCAAGTAGCCATCTGCTTGACGGCTATCGATTGAGTAGCCATCTGATCTGTCGATGCCCTTTTCAGTGGCCACCCGCTGATCAGGAGCCCGATTGATGGTCATCCATCAAGGTTGGGCGAACCATTGACGGTGGTCTTCCGTCGTCAATGTTACTTTCTGTTAACAAACTGTTCTATCATGCATTATCAGCTCATCGGCGGGTTTGCCTGCCGATCAAGGAGTCAATTTTCAGAACTTATTAGATTTATCAACTCATCTGGCAGATCATGCCAAAACAGGAGACTTTATCGTTTTGCATATTGTTGTAATATTTGTACATCGGGGAACTTACTGAATTTCTTTTATTATTAATGGAAGTATTTTGGCTCGTATCTCTTGATTCTTTTACTATGATATGCTTTACGTCAACGGATTTCCATTGATATGTTGTTTTCTATCAAGTTTATGTCTTCTGTCAAGGTGAATATTAAAACTGATTGATCGTCAAGTCATTTGCTGATTTACAAATCCGCTGATATGTTGAGCAGGACATTGATTGGTCATGAGTTTTTGGCATTTAAGAGAGATTTTCATAAATTATTTAAGTTCTGCGGCCAGGCAGGCATAGAAAAGAACTAGGGGTAGTGTTTGCCTACTCTGTCACAATCGTTTAAAAGTCAGCCTTATCAGGACAATTTATTTCGATATCAATATGTCTGTATCAGGACACTTATATTATTATTACAATGATATCAACATGTCCACTTTTAAATCGTTATGTTTGCACGCACAAACATTGGCACGCCCGCATTTATTTTACATCATATCGAGGCATTTTACATCGAGCTATTGGCTCGTCGAGGCATCTGCTGACAGGTTTACAACGGACAATATTTTGGCACTCCTCGATGCCAAACATCCCTCGATGTCAGCCCCTCGATGCCAAGCATCCATTGATGTCGATTTTAACGCAAACAATATTTTGGCACTCCTCGATGCCAAGAGCCTCGACATCAAGGCGTAACAGGGCAACAATTATATGCAAACAATATTTTGGCACGCCCGGTGGGACATGAAAATCTTTCTGTAAAAAACTTACCAGCCACACAATACCTTGGCTCGGCGAGACTTGAAAATTTTTCTATGAATTATTTGCCAAAAAACGATTATCAGCCAAGTAACATTTTGGCTAGCTGACATTTGATAATCTCTTTGCCAAACAGTCAATCAGTTGATAGTAAGTGGTTATTCTTTTGTTGTCATAAAATGATACAACAGATACCAAGAAAGACTCGATCAACCTTGACGAGGACACGTTCTGACCTAACACATACTCTGGAAAATCTATCAACGGTTCCACTAACTATGGAAGGGATCGACAAAATCGAGGAACTGACTGCAGAGGTTCGCAACTTCACCAAGGACCTTGAGACCAAATAGGAGGAATGGTCTAACGTGGTCAGCAAGTTCGAAAACATGCTAGGCTCGGCCACCGCTGCTAGTCAGGCCAATACGGAAGCCAACAACATTGTAAATAACTCCCTGATGCACTTGGAAGCCAAGATGACATCACTCGCAGAGAGCATCAATGCTCTCGCCAACGGCATACAAGCGCAAGCCTGTACTGGGCCATAAAGGACTGCCGTCGACAAAGGCAAAGGCCTCGTAATCCAGACCGGGGGAAGTTCATCGAGGGATGAGACGCCTTACAAACAAGGCAACGGACAATCTAATGTCCCAGACAGGAAAGGAGGCACCTCCAAAGCAAGGAACAACCGTCCAGACTCGGGGGGCAGGTCCGAAGAGGACCGATCAGAGGGCGCCGAATACGGCCCAGAAGGGCATTAGGACAATTTATTGGCCTATGACAGGACTATTCATCGAGCTGCAGAGGGTCCAGAAGACCTCTTGACGGTGAATCAAGCTGAGGAGATGTTTGTCAGGAGACAGGGAAACAGGGCATCGAGGTATAATAAGCCTCACCCCGAATACATCGATCAGGTGCCGTTTCCATTGAACTACAGGCCGTCGAACTTTACTTTGTTTTCGAACGAAGGATCACAATCTGCCACAGAGCATCTGGCTCGATTCTCCATGGAATGTGGCAATATGACTAACGATTTGAAATTAAAATTGTTCCCCAACTCCCTGACAGGAATGGCGTTCCATTGGTACGCCAATTTGAAGCCTGGATCGGTCCCTGTCTGGCCATCCATGGAAAAGATTTTTGTAATGGACCATTATCAGGCCCCGCTCGAAGTATCTATCATCGAGCTATCGAACATGAGACAGCTGACAGGACAGACTGTCGAGGAGTATATGAAGAAATTCATCAGGGCCAGTGGTTTCTGCGCCATCCCGTTGCCGGAAAAGGAATGCATCAAGATTGCCATCCATGGCATGCTTTTTGATTTAGGAAAGATCATGATGGCACAATACCATGAAGACCTGTTCGAGTTGACCGATCATGCGGTCCGATATTAACGAGTGCTAAGAGATGAGAACAGCCGACAGCCCAGAGGAAATTATTATCAAGTCGGTATGGCTGATTCCAGCGAGGAACAGATTAATCAGGTCAGTCGACCGATTGAGCAACAGGGTATTGAGATCGGATTGGCGGAAGTGGTCTGCCCCAAGAACACCGTTTGTCCAGCCCTCGCCAAACCGAAAGAAACTCAGCCTACCATCAAGGTGCCAAATAACTTGGTGCATCGAGACGCTGAATACAAGACTGACAGGGAAATACGTTATTCCTTTGACTTCTCAAAAACAGAGGCCATATTCGATCAGCTGTTGGCCGACAAGATCCTACGACTCAAAGGGGATCACGTGATTCCATCGTCGATGAAAATAGCAGGTAAAACATATTGTAAATATCATGACGTATGGACTCACACGACAAACGAGTGTCTAGTGTTCAGGTGGATGGTGCAGGATCACCTCGACAAGGGCATCTTGAGATTTACCCCGGATTGGAAAATCACAAAGCCGATGACGGTTGACACCAATCCTTTCCAACAAAACGAGGTAGGGATAAATGTCATAACGGTCACAGATTCACCGACAGGTGAGAAATTGTACACGGAAGGAGATCCATATTATGCAATGATAAACAAGGAAATGGGTCTGTGTGCGAGATGCCAAACTGAGTTGGCAACAGTCCCGTTGTTCATCAACCCAACAATATATGGCCCATACATGCCTTGGCCAGGGGCAATGCCGTCAGGGTATCCGTATCAAATGATGACGCAACCGCAGGCAGCACCACAAACAGCGCCCCAACCGCAGGCGATACCACCACCACCACCACCACCACCTCGATCGATGGGGCCATGTCCAATCCCAGCCCCGATGGAATATACAGAATACACAAGATTAACGGCGGAACAACGCCGAGAACCGGCTAAGACCAGAATGCCTTGACGACATCAGGAAGGCACTAGCCGTAGCAATAGAATCAGGGAGAGATCCCCTGATAAAACACCAACCAGGCAGGACAGATCGACCGCCAGTCGCAGAGACAGGACACATGGTCCGTCGCCGAAAACTACACCGCCAGGCTCATCAAGGCCGCAAACTGTTCATACTCCTGCCGATACACAGGTGGATCGATGGCTTCCTGTCAGGATCCTAAGTTTCCTGGAGATCGAAGGGTCGATCAGATGACCCGGACACAGTATAGGTGTTACTTACGCCAACGAAAGGAGTTGGAAATTACTAAAGGGAAGGCCCCGATGAAAGAATCAGCAAAGAAACTTCCATCAGCGGAACAGAAACTGAAACAGGGAACAAGAGAGGCCAAGTCAGGCCAGGAGAGTGATAGTAAGCCCAAGGGCTCGATGCAGATAGACACTGCCAAATGGACCCCGGGTAAAGCTGAATTTGGCACTATCGATTTGGAAGAGGATGACTTATTAGCTGACGAAGAAGAAGGAAACGATCTCGAGGCAAAATTTGCCAAGATCTACGACAACAAAGGCAATAAGGAAAACGAGGCCAAACCTAGCCAAGCTGTCGAGACCAAATCTGGCCAGGAAATTGAGAAACAGGAAGTTGAAAAACAGACCATCGATAAAGAGGAAACAAAAGAAGTGGAAGATGCTGCCACCAGTCAGTCGACAAATGGCTCGACAGTGATGGAATGCAACGCCGTCGATTCTGAACTTGTTGAGTTCGTCAACGAGGAACTGGAGTATTCCACTGGTGGCTTTTGGGATGAGGGGATGCCAGTGGTACAAATGGCAGAAGACTTAGAACTGCTATCGATCGACGACGAGAAATGGACCGATTGGGATCAGGGGATCGAGACTATATTCCAGTAGCCACCATCTTTCATGGCCAGACACATCAGGCCATTAAACATATCAGGGCACATCGACGGAAAACCCATCGACAGAATGCTGGTCGACAATGGGGCAGCCGTCAACCTAATGCCTGCACTGACGATGTACAAGCTGGGTAAGGTCAGCGAGGACCTGATGGAGACGAAAGTGATTGTTAGTAATTTCACAGGGGGAAAGGCTGACACATTAGGAATCTTGCCTGTCGAGGTAAAGATTGGAAAAACCAGCCTGAAAATCGCTTTCTTTGTGGTAGATGCTGCCACATCTTACAACGCCTTGCTGGGAAGGGACTAGATTCATTTAGCCTTATGCGTACCGTCCTCCTTGCATCAATGTCTTTTAATTTGGGGAGATGCCCCTGAACCCGAGATCATAATGGTCGACAACAGGCCTTTCACCGCAAAGATCAACGCCGTCGAGGCGGCGTACTATCGAGACGATGTAGGACCTTACAGATTCATCGGGCAGGATAAATACGGACGACCAAAAGAAGTCACTTCGAGTAAGAAGTTGACGCAACTTGAAATGGCTTGTTTAGCCAAGGAACTAAGTCGGCCTTGCAACGTCATGGAAGAAGGGCCGCACGAACAGCACTGTCAGCCCTGATGAACTGTCCTGATGATGAAGGACCATCGGCCTATAAGACCGACAGATTGGAGATTGATGAGATCGTTGTTATCGGGCCACAGCAAGAAGCATGCGCCGATTTGATTTGAAAGTTTCGGGCCTACGTGGCCGAATGTTACACGGGCGATCTCATTTTCGAGGAGGAAACGCCACCATCGGTTGGAGATGAAATTCAGTTAGAGGAACTGGCAACGGCGCCAGCCAAGCTCGACGACATCAAGATCCAAGTACAGGACCCTTTCATCGAGATTGAGTTAGGCAGCGAGGAGGATCACAGGCCAACTTACATCAGCGCATTGCTCGATGATGGCCAGAGAGATCGATTGATCCAAGTATTAAAGGAATACAAGGACTGTTTTGCCTGGAATTACGACGAGATGCCAGGATTGAGTAGGGAATTGGTAGAACACTGTATTCCGATACTTGAAGGGTACTTGCCCCGGAAACAGCCCCTGAGAAGGATGTCCGTCGAGGTATGTAAAATGATCAGGGAAGAAATCGAGAAGTTGTTGAAGGCCAGTTTCATCGAGGTGGCCCGATATCCGGAGTGGGTAGCAAATGTTGTACCCGTGATGAAGAAGAACAGGAAGATCAGGATATGCATCGATTTCAAGGACCTGAATCTCGCATCTCCTAATGACGAATACCCGATGCCAATGGCGGACATGTTAATCGATGCTGCCGCTGGCAACATGTTCCTGACAGCCGTCGACGGAAGTGCAGGTTATAATCAGAATTTTGTGGCTGTTGACGACGTACCAAAACTGGCTTTTCAATGTCCCGACGGAATAGGCACCTTCCAATGGAAAGTGATGCCATTCATACTAAAAAACGCCAGAGCCACTTATCAACGAGCCATGAACTGCATCTTCAGTGAGTACATCGATGACTTCGTTAAAATTTACATCGATGATATCATTATCAAATCGGCTAGTTACGATGAACATCTAATACATTTGGCGAAGTCATTTGCCAAAATGAGAAAACATAAATTAAAGCTTAACCCCTTGAAGTGTGTGTTTGCAGTTGCGTCAGCCAATTTTGTTGGCTTCTTAGTGCATCGCAAGGGGATTGAGATTGATAGAAATAAGTCCAAAGCTATCCTGACGGCCAGATCTCCGTCGACAAAGAAGGAATTACAACAATTCCTTGGCAAAGTCAACTTTTTACGGAGGTTCATTTCCAACTTGGCTGGAAAAACGAAGGTCTTCTCGTCTTTGTTGAAACTGAAGGACAAAGAGGAATTTTGCTGGCAAACGGAGCATGAGCAGGCATTTCAGGAAATTAAGGACAAGCTGACAACGCCGCCTGTAATGATGCCGCCTGTCAAGGGGAAACCCTTGAAGTTATATATATCTGCCACGGAGGACACCATCGGCGAATTTCTGGCGCAGGACGATGACTACGGATTTGAACGAGCAATCTACTAATTGAGCAGGCACTTGACAGAAACAGAGCAGAGGTACTCGCCGATAGAAAATGCATGCCTTGCGTTGTTTTTCTCTTGTAAAAAATTACGTCATTATTTGTTGCCTGTGAAAGTGTTAGTTATTTCTAGTATTGATGTGATAAAGTATATGAAAGCTAAGCTTGTGATGAAGGGACGGATCGGTCGATGGGCCATCCAATTGATGGAATATCAGTTGCAATACGTACTGCAAAAAGCAGTCAAGGGCCAAGTATTAGCTGATTTTCTGGTTGACCATACATGTATCGATATTGATCAAGCCGTTCTCAAAGAACTGGACTCGATGACAGTGGAGATCAAGCCATTGACATTGGCTTTCGATGGGTCTAGAACCGATAGACTATGCGGAGCATGTATCGTTTTGATTTCTCCATCAAATGTAAAAACTAAGCTATCGATTCAATTTGACTTTGAATGTACTAATAATCAGGCCGAATACGAAGCCTTGATAATCGGACTAGAAATGCTCAGGGAGCTAGACAGTAAGTCTGTCATCATCGTCGGGGACTCGCAGTTGGTTATCAGGCAGATACAAGGTACTTATAAATGCCGAAACCCAACACTTGACAAGTATTATTTAACTGCGATGTCTTTGTTGTCGAAATTTGTTGATGTCACATGTTATCATGTGACGAGAGGAAATAACAGCGAGGCCAACAGTTTGGCCCAATTGGTGACTGGTATCGCTCTCCTTGATGACGTCGAGGAATCTCACTACGTCGACAGGAGACGACACTGTCCGTCATTTATGTATCGAGACAATGTCCTGACTGTTTTGAGTGTGTTTAAGGACCCTGATGACTGGAGAGAGCCGATCAGAAAATATCTGGCTGATCCGTCAGACCGAGCATCTCGACAGACGAGGCTCAGGGCAGTCAATTATGTCTTGATGGGAGATCAGTTGTACAGAAAAAGCCATGACGGCGTGCTCCTGTTATGCGTCGATCAATAGGAAGCCATGAGAATTATGATGGAAGCTCATGAAGGAATTTGTGGGGCCCATCAAAACGGCCACAAGTTAGCATGGCTGCTTCGCCGATATGGTTATCACTGGCCAAAAATGTTCGGATATTGTGTACATTTGGCAAGAGGTTGTGAGAAGTGCCAACGGTTTGGGGTGATTCAGAGGATCCCAATCGAAGAGATGAATGTTATAATAAAACCATGGCCTTTCAGATGCTGGGCCATCGATATCATCGGGGAGATTCATCCCTCGTCTTCCAAGCACCATCGATACATTATTGTGGCCACAAATTATTTTACTAAGTGGGTAGAGGCCAAACCACTCAAATAGGCCAATCAGGCCGAAGTGATTAAGTTCATCAAGGACTTAATCATTCATAGGTTTGGCCTACCACAGACTATTGTCACTGATAGGGGACTGATGTTCGTCGGTCAAGAGATCAAGGAGTTTGCCAGATCGATGGGTTTTGAGTTGGTCCATTCAACACCATATTATGCACAAGGGAATGGCCAAGCAGAAGTTTCTAATCGAGTCCTTAAGGACATTATTTCAAAAATGATCGAGGAAAACCCGAAGAGCTTGGCACTTGATGCTGTCAGAGGCATTATGGGCTTATCGGACCAGCAAACGAAAAAATACTGGCACCACTCCGTACAAACTGACTTATGGACAGGATGCCGTTCTACCGATGGAAATCAACGTCCGATCACTCCGGGTGATGCAACAAAATGAGTTGACACCCGAAGAATACACTGAAAGTATGCTCCAACAGCTCGACGTGGTCAGGGTTGCCGCGTTGGATAAAATCAAGGCACAAAAGAGGCTAGTCGCCCGATGCTACGATAAAAAGATACGCAGGAAACAGTTTGATATCGAGGACATGGTCTGGAGAACTGTTTTGCCACTTCATCAGCGCGAGAAAAAGTATGGTAAATGGAGCGCGACGTGGCAAGGACCATATGAAATCTTCTCAATAACTCGAGCTTTGGAGCTGGAAATCGAACGGCGTCAAGAGTACTTCAATGCGCCGATCCCTCTGTAAATATAAGTAGGATTTATTTTCAGTTTTGTTTTTTTGTTTCGTTTTCCGTTTGTTTAGACTAAAAGTTTTGAATTTACGTTAGTAGTCGCATTTACTTTTAATTTTAGTCCAAATACTTCCGTTTTAATTTAAATATTTATTTCCCCGATTTTCAAATTTTTACATCAAGGCATTTTGTTTAAGTTTTTGTTAGTTGACTCGATTTTAGTTAAATCTTGTTGGCAATAAAATTGTGTCTTTTGCTTGCGGAAAAATAGTTTGTCAGTAGGTCATATTAATTGTTTGGAGGATAAATACTTAGTTTACTTGGCTTTGATGTAAAGAGAATATAGTATAAGGCCAAAAGAGAAGTTTACTAACGAAAAAGGGAATAGTCTATGGCCATCAAGCCATTACATCAGCAGAAAAGTAAATAAGTCTGTGGCCATCAGGCCAATACAAAAATAAACGAGAGAATAAACTGAGTCTGTGAAATCATAAATCTGGAGGCACAGGCGCCGATATCAACGGCTCGCGGGCCGGAAAAATCAATGAAGAAAGTCCTGGGTAAACCTTCCGAGGAACCCCTTGACAGCTGTCTCAATCCTGGCCTGATCAGCCGCTGCGGCATTTGCTTGGGCAGTCACTTGACTTTCAGCAGCCTTTGCCTCGTCGAGAAAGTCTGCAGTGTTAGACAGCTCCCTCGTAACCGATTCAGCCTCTACTACGACATCCATCATTTTGCCTCGGACTACATCTAACTCCTCCTGCAGCTTGGAAATTGCCGTGACTAAGTCGGCTTCGGAGTCCCGGAGATGAGTGAGTGAGTCGTTGAGGCTAGGACCCTGAACGTACAACTCATTGAATCGAGCAAGGAGAGTTTCGGCGGGGGACGCAAAAGAAGCCTTCGCCTTGATAGCCTTATCATTCTCTTTGAAGTCGCTCCTTATCTTCCCAAATTGCCGATCGAAGTCAGAGTAGAAGGATGCTTTGTCATCAGGGAATTTGGTAGAAGACAGTCGGATCATCAAGTCATCTAGTGACGGTCCCATATTGATCATCAGGACCTCCAGAGGCTGGCTCTGATAGTTCGACAACAGCCCTCTGAATTGGGTGAGCTCTTCGGGAGTAAAAGGGCCCTGACTCGGCTGCTCAGATATCGTCGACAAGGACTGGGAGGAAGAGCTCATCGATAAGGCATGGGTATTGGCGAATCGAGCCAACATCTGTGTGAGCCGTTGAGAAGTGTCCTAGACTTGACTGGATAGGGGGACCTACAAAATCAGAAATAAAACAGAGTTAGTCAAGTGCAAAATGAACAAGGAAATTTCGAACGGCTTGACAAAGGAAACCACCTCTTGACGAGGAAGGGGAGCCGAAACAGGAACTTCCTTGACAGGAATGGTCTGATGGACAGAAGACTTAGGCTGTCAAGGGGCTGCAGTCGCATCTCCTGATGTCTTGTCGACAGCAGTGTCGACAAGAGGTTCCTCGACGCGTATCGGAGAAGGCTGATGAGGAGGAATCTCCATTCGCTGAAACTGCGTCCCGTCATCCTCACTGTCTGATGAACTGTCGGCCATCGTCCTGACCCCTTTTCGGGGCGGGAGGTCATCCTTAACGGCTTGACGTTTTCCTCTAGAGTTTATTTCCTGACAGAAAACGAGGCATCAATTTAAGTTTAAAAGATATCATAAATTAAATCAAATAAAGACTACCTCCTCGTCGGAACTGCTCACGATTATGGCATTCGTGCCACCTCGTTGATAGAAGAGCCGACGAGAACATCGGATGTATACGACGGGAAGGTCCTTTACATTGTCGACAGAGGAGTGAGCCTCGAACTCTTGCAATGACTGAGAAGCAGCGGGTGATGGTCCTTTCGGACTAACTATCTGTAAAGGGATGGCAAACGGGATCACAGGTTCCTTGACGGCCTTCTTTTTATCAGCTGGAGGGGCCAACGACTTCTTTCCTGCAAAGAAACAAACACGTCAAGGCATATTTATAATCAAAGAAAGAAAAACGGAAAGCTTCCTGAGTCGTCAAGAGCAATGGTGCCCCCGTCCTTGTATTCAAATAAAAGGTAAATCGTTGACATATCTCGGGAGTCATCAGCTCGATACCCCGTAAAAGTAACCTGGGAACTAACTTGATGATTATGAGGACGGGAGTTGACACTCGTTTTAGGGGTAACGAGGGAATCCACGTATCCCGACGACTCAATAAAATCAGGGAGTAAAGGAAGGGAAGGGCCAAACGGTTTGTAAAAAATATGCCAAGGAGGAACCTCGCCGGGACCCCCTCGTTTTTTGGCTAATTTAGAATGTTCCAACATGGCCCTGCCTATTCTAATATTCTTCAGGGACTCAAAATTAACGGCAGCTTGTTCATACACTCTATCCCTATTATCAGGTTCCCAAGCTACGTCATAAAATCGTTCAAAATGAGAAATGATGTAAAGTGTACCTTTCTTCGATGCCTTGACAGTGGCTGCTGTCGATTGATCAAGGAAGGGCCCGTCAGTGGAAATGAGCTCCGGGTGGTTGGGGACCTCAAATCTTGCTGCTGCAGTATGGAAAGTCTCCCGACGAGTCAAGGTGATATAACCATTCCACCATTTCTCGAAATCCGGCGAGCCGACAGGGTTAGGGACGAAAGGTCGAAAAACGAAAGCATCACGAGCCGTCCTCCAACATCTTCGAAGCTCATCAAAGCTCTCTATATCCGCTACCTCCATAAAGTCCTCGTTCATCTCACTTAGGGAAATACCATATCGAGGAACCGATTGTACAAGGCCAAACTGTCGGGCCACATAGTGCGCTGGGTAGAAACGAACCGTGCACTTGAGAGGTTTTCGCCTCGTTGAAGCCTTGGCTCCAGTAACTTATCGGGTATCCCTTGGCATTAAAACTACACCGCCAGGCTCATCAAGGCCGCAAACGGTTCATACTCCTGCCGATACACAGGTGGATCGATGGGTTCCCGTCAGGCATCCTAAGTTTCCTGGAGATCAAAGGGTCGATCAGATGACCCGGACATAGTATAGGTGTTAATTACGCCAACGAAAGGAGTTGGAAATTGCTAAGGGGAAGGCCACGATAAAAGAATCAGCAAAGAAACCTCCATCAGCGGAACAGAAACTGAAACAGGGAACAAGAGAGGCCAAGTCTGGCCAGGAGAGCGAACAGTAAGCCCAAGGGCTCGATGCAGATTGACACTGCCAAATGGACCCCGGGTAAAGCTGAATTTGGCACTATCGATTTGGAAGAGGATGACTTATTGGCTGACGAAGAAGAAGGAAACGATCTCGAGGCAAAATTTGCCGAGATCTACGACAACAAAGGCAATAAGGAAAACGAGGCCAAACCTGGCTAAGCTGTCGAGACCAAATCTGGCCAGGAAATCGAGAAACAGGAAGTGGAAGATGCTGCCACCAGTCAGCCGACAAACGGCTCGACAGTGATGGAATGCAACGCCATCGATTCTGAACTTGTTGAGTTCATCAACGAGGAACTGGAGTATTCCACTGATGGCTTTTGGGATGAGGGGATGCCAGTGGTACAAATGGCGGAAGACTTAGAACTGCTATCGGCTGACGACGAGAAAGGGACCGATTGGGATCAGAGGATCGCGACTATATTCCAGAAGCCACCATCTTTCATGGCCAGACACATCAGGCCATTAAACATATCAGGGCACATCGACAGAAAACCCATCGACAGAATGCTGGTCGACAATGGGGCAGCCGTCAACATAATGCCTGCATCGACGATGAACAAGCTGGGTAAGGTCAGCGAGGACCTGATGGAGACGAAAGTGATTGTTAGTATTTTCACAGGGGGAAAGGCTGACACATTAGGAATCTTGCCTGTCGAGGTAAAGATTGGAAAAACCAGCCTTAAAATCGCTTTCTTCGTGGTAGATGCTGCCACATCCTACAACGCCTTGCTGGGAAGGGACTGGATTCATTCAGCCTTATGCGTACCGTCCTCCTTGCATCAATGTCTTTTAATTTGGGGAGATGCCTCTGAATCCGAGATCATAATGGCCGACAACAGGCCTTTCACCGCAAAGATCAACGCCGTCGAGGCGGCGTACTATCGAGACGATGTAGGACCTTACAGATTCATCGGGCAGGATAAATACGGACGACCAAAAGAAGTCACTTCGAGTAAGAAGTTGATGCAACTTGAAATGGCTTGTTTAGCCAAGGACTAAGTCGGCCTTGCAACGTCAAGGAAGAAGGGCCGCACGAACAGCACTGTCAGCCCTGATGAACTGTACTGATGATGAAGGACCATCGGCCTATAAGATTGACAGATTGGAGATTGATGAGATCGTTGTCATCGGGCCACAGCAAGAAGCATGCGTCGATTTGATTCGAAAGTTTCGGGCCTACGTGGCCGAATGTTACACGGGCGATCTTATTTTCGAGGAGAAAACGCCACCATTGGTTGGCGATGAAATCAATTAGAGGAACTGGCAACGGCGCCAGCCAAGCTCGACGACATCAAGATCCAAGTACAGGACCCTTTCATCGAGATTGAGTTAGGCAGCGAGGAGGATCACAGGCCAACTTACATCAACGCATTGCTCGATGATGGCCAGAGAGATCGATTGATCCAAGTATTAAAGGAATACAAGGACTGTTTGCCTAGAATTACGACGAGATGCCAGGATTGAGCAGGGAATTGGTAGAACACTGTATTCCGATACTTGAAGGGTACTTGCCCCGGAAACAGCCCCTGAGAAGGATGTCCGTCGAGGTATGCAAACTGATCAGGGAAGAAATCGAGAAGTTGTTGAAGGCCAGTTTCATCGAGGTGGCCCGATATCCGGAGTGGGTAGCAAATGTTGTACCCGTGATGAAGAAGAACGGGAAGATCAGGATATGCATCTATTTCAGGGACCTGAATCTCGCATCTCCTAAAGGCGAATACCCGATGCCAATGGCGGACATGTTAATTGATGCTGCCGCTGGCAATATGTTCCTGACAGCCGTCGACGGAAGTGCAGGTTATAATCAGAATTTTGTGGCTGTTGACGACGTACCAAAACTGGCTTTTCAATGTCCTGGCGGAATAGGCACCTTCCAATGGAAAGTGATGCCATTCGGACTCAAAAATGCCGGAGCCACTTATCAACGAGCCATGAACTGCATCTTCAGTGAGTACATCGATGACTTCGTTAAAATTTACATCGATGATATCATTATCAAATCGGCTAGTTACGATGAAAATCTAATACATTTGGCGAAGACATTTGCCAAAATGAGAAAACATAAATTAAAGCTTAACCCTTTGAAGTGTGTGTTTGCAGTTGCGTCAGCCAATTTTCTTGGCTTCTTAGTGCATCGCAAGGGGATTGAGATTGATAGAAATAAGTCCATAGCTATCCTGACGGCCAGACCTCCGTCGACAAAGAAGGAATTACAACAATTCCTTGGCAAAGTCAACTTTTTACGGAGGTTCATTTTCAACTTGGCTTAAAAAACGAAGGTCTTCTCGTCCTTGTTGAAACTGAAGGACAAAGAGGAATTTTTCTGGCAAACGGAGCATGAGCAGGCATTTCAGGAAATCAAGGACAAGCTGACAACGCCGCCTGTAATGATGCCGCCTGTCAAGGGGAAACCCTTGAAGTTATATATATCTGCCACGGAGGACACCGTCGGCGGATTTCTGGCGCAAGACGATGAGGACGGATTTGAACGAGCAATCTACTACTTGAGCAGGCACTTGACAGAAACAGAGCAGAGGTACTCGCCGATAGAAAATGCATGCCTTGCGTTGTTTTTCTCTTGTAAAAAGTTACGTCATTATATGTTGCCTGTGAAAGTGTTAGTTATTTCTAGTATTGATGTGATAAAGTATATGATAGCTAAGCTTGTGATGAGGGGACGGATCGGTCGATGGGCCATCCAATTGATGGAATATCAGTTGCAATACGTACCGCAAAAAGCAGTCAAGGGCCAAGTATTGGCCGATTTTCTGGTTGACCATCCATGTATCGATATTGATCAAGCCGTTCTCAAAGAACTGGACTCGATGACAGTGGAGATCAAGCCATTGACAATGGCTTTCGATGGGTCTAGAACCGATAGACTATGCGGAGCAGGTATCGTTTTGATTTCTCCATCAAATGTAAAAACTAAGCTATCGATTCAATTTGACTTTGAATGTACTAATAATCAGGCCGAATACGAAGCCTTGATAATCGGACTAGAAATGCTCAGGGAGCTAGACAGTAAGTCTGTGGTCATCGTCGGGGACTCGCAGTTGGTTATCAGGCAGATACAAGGTACTTATAAATGTCGAAACCCAACACTTGACAAGTATTATTTAACTGCGATGTCTTTGTTGTCGAAATTTGTTGATGTCACATGTTATCATGTGACGAGAGGAAATAACAGCGATGCCAACAGTTTGGCCCAATTGGCGACTGGTATCGATCTCCCTGATGACGTCGAGGAATCTCACTACGTCGTCAGGAAACGACACTGTCCGTCATTTATGTATCGAGCAATGTCCTGACTGTTTTGAGTGTGTTTCAGGACCCTGATGACTGGAGAGAGCCGATCAGAAAATATCTGGCTGATCCGTCATACCGAACATCTCGACAGACGAGGCTCAGGGCAGTCAATTATGTCTTGATGGGAGATCAGTTGTACAGAAAAAGACACGACGGCGTGCTCCTGTTATGCGTCGATCAACAGGAAGCCATGGGAATTATGATGGAAGCTCATGAAGGAATTTGTGGGGCCCATCAAAACGGCCACAAGTTAGCATGGCTGCTTCGCGGATATGGTTATTACTGGCCAAAAATGTTCGGAGATTGTGTACATTTGGCAAGAGGTTGTGAGAAGTGCCAACGGTTTGGGGTGATTCAGAGGACCCCCATCGAAGAGATGAATGTTATAATAAAACCATGGCCTTTCAGAGCTGGGCCATCGATATCATCGGGGAGATTCATCCCTCGTCTTCCAAGCACCATCGATACATTATTGTGACCACAAATTATTTTACTAAGTGGGTAGAGGCCAAACCACTCAATTGGCCAATCAGGCCGAAGTGATGAAGTTCATCAAGGACTTAATCATTCATAGGTTTGGCCTACCACAGACTATTGTCACTGACAGGGGACTGATGTTCGTTGGTCAAGAGATCAAGGAGTTTGCCAGATCGATGGGTTTTGAGTTGGTCCATTCAACACCGTATTATGCACAAGGGAATGGCCAAGCAGAAGCTTCTAATCGAGTCCTTAAGGACATTATTTCAAAAATGATCGAGGAAAACCCAAGAGCTTGGCACTTGATGCTGTCAGAGGAATTATGGGCTTATCGGACCAGCAAACGGACAAGTACTGGCACCACTCCGTACAAACTGACATACGGACAGGATGCCGTTCTCCCGATGGAAATCAACGTCCGATCACTACAGGTGATGCAACAAAATGAGTTGACACCCGAAGAATACACTGAAAGTATGCTCCAACAGCTCGACGAGGTCAGGGTTGCCGCGTTGGATAAAATCGAGGCACAAAAGAGGCTAGTCACCATATGCTACGATAAAAAGATACGCAGGAAACAGTTTGACATCGGGGACATGGTCTGGAGAACTGTTTTGCCACTTCATCAGCGCGAGAAAAAGTATGGTAAATGGAGCGCGACGTGGCAAGGACCATATGAAATCTTCTCAATAACTCGAGGTGGGGGCTACTTCTTGGAAAAGCCTGATGGGAATCTCTGTCGAGACCCCATCAATAGAAGATACTTGAAAAAGTTTAGGCCCACCCTTTGGGAATCAATGTGTCTAGAACATCAACGAGCTTTGGAGCTGGAAATCGAACGGCGTCAAGAGTACTTCAATGCGCCGATCCCTCTGTAAATATAAGTAGGATTTATTTTCAGTTTTGTTTTTTTATTTCGTTTTCCGTTTGTTTAGACTAAAAGTTTTGAATTTACGTTAGTAGTCGCATTTACTTTTAATTTTAGTCCAAATACTTCCGTTTTAATTTAAATATTTATTTCCCCGATTTTCAAATTTTTACATCAAGGCATTTTGTTTAGGTTTTTGTGAGTTGACTCGATTTTAGTTAAGTCTTGTTGGCAATAAAGTTGTGTCTTTTGCTTGCGGAAAAATAGTTTGTCAGGAGGTCATATTAATTGTTTGGAGGATAAATACTTAGTTTACTTGGCTTTGATGTAAAGAGAATATAGTATAAAGCCAAAAGAGAATTTTACTAACGAAAAAGGGAATAGTCTATGGCCATCAAGCCATTACATCAGCAGAAAAGTAAATAAGTCTGTGGCCATCAGGCCAATAAAAAAATAAACGAGAGGATAAACTGAGTCTGTGAAATCATAAATCTGGAGGCACAGGCGCCGATATCAATGGCTCGCAGGACGGAAAAATCAATGAAGAAAGTCCTGGGTAAACCTTCCGAGGAACCCCTTGACAGCTGTCTCAAACCTGGCCTGATCAGCCGCTGCGGCATTTGCTTGGGCATTCACTTGACTTTCAGCAGCCTTTGCCTCGTCGAGCAAGTCTGCAGTGTTAGACAGCTCCCTCGTAACCGATTCAGCCTCTACTATGACATCCTTCATTTTGCCTCGGACTACATCTAACTCCTCCTGTAGCTTGGCAATGGCCGCGACTAAGTCGGCTTCGGAGTCCCGGAGATGAGTGAGTGAGTCGTTGAGGCTGGGACCCTGAACGTACAGCTCATTGAATCGAGCAAGGAGAGCTTCGGCGGGGGACGCAAAAGAAGCCTTCTCCTTGATAGCCTTATCATTCTTTTTGAAGTCGCTCCTTATCTTCCCGAATTGCCGCGCGAAGTCAGAGTAGAAGGATGCTTTGTCATCAGGGAGTTTGGTAGAAGACAGTCGGATCATCAAGTCATCTAGTGACGGTCCCATATTGATCATCAGGACCTCCAGAGGCTGGCTCTGATAGTTCGACAACAGCCCTCTGAATTGGGTGAGATCTTCGGGAGTAAAAGGGCCCTGACTCAGCTGCTCAGATATCGTCGACAAGGACTGGGAGGAAGAGCGCATCGATGAGGCATGGGTATTGGCGAATAGAGCCAACATCTGTGTGAGCCGTTGAGAAGTGTCCTAGACTTGACTGGATAGGGGGACCTACAAAATCAGAAATAAAACAGAGTTAGTCAAGTGCAAAATGAACAAGGAAATTTCGAACGGCTTGACAAAGGAAACCACCTCTTGAAGAGGAAGGGGTGCCGAAACAGGAACTTCCTTGACAGGAATGGTCTGATGGACAGAAGAATCAGGCTGTCGAGGGGCTGCAGTCGCATCTCCTGATGTCTTGTCGACGGCAGTGTTGGCAAGAGGTTCCTCGACGCGTATCGGAGAAGGCTGACGAGGAGGAATCTCCACTCGCTGAAACTGCGTCCCGTCATGCTCACTGTCTGATGAACTGTCGGCCATCGTCCTGACCCTTTTCCGGGGCGGGAGGTCATCCTTAACGGCTTGACGTTTTCCTCTAGAGTTTATTTCTTGACAGAAAACGAGGCATCAATGTAAGTTTAAAAGTTATAATAAATTAAATCAAATAAAGACTACCTCCTCGTAGGAACTGCTCACGATTATGGCATTCGTGCCACCTCGTTGATAGAAGAGCCGACGAGAACATCGGATGTATACGACGGGAAGGTCCTTTACATTGTCGACAGAGGAGTGAGCCTCGGAGTCTTGCAATGACTGAGAAGCAGCGGGTGATGGTCCTTTCGGACTAACTATCTGTAAAGGGATGGCAAACGGGATCACAGGTTCCTTGACGGCCTTCTTTTTATCAACTGGAGGGGCCGACGACTTCTTTCCTGCAAAGAAACAAACACGTCAAGGCATAATTATAATCAAAGAAAGAAAAACGGAAAGCTATATGAGTCGTCAAGAGCAATGGTGCTCCCGTCCTTGTATTCACATAAAAGGTAAACCGTTGACATATCCCGGGAGTCATCAGCTCGATACCCCGTAAAAGTAACCTGGGAACTAGCTTGATGACTATGAGGACGGGAGCTGACACTCGTTTTAGGGGTAACGAGAGAAGCCACGTATCCCGACGACTCAATAAAATCAGGGAGTAAAGGAAGGGAAAGGCCAAACGGTTTGTAAAAAGTATGTCAAGGAGGAACCTCGCCGGGACCCCTTCGTTTTTTGGCTAATTTAGAATGTTCCAACATGGCCCTGCCTATTCTAATATTCTTCAGGGACTCAAAATTAACGGCAACTTGTTCATACACTCTATCCCTATTATCAGGGTCCCAAACTACGTCATAAAATCGTTCAAAATGAGAAATGATGTAAAGTGTACCTTTCTTCGATGCCTTGACAGTGGCTGCTGCCGACTGATCAAGGAAGGGCCCGTCAGTGGAAATGAGCTCCGGGTGGTTGGGGACCTCAAATCTTGCTGCTGCAGCATGGAAAGTCTCCTGACGAGTCAAGGTTATATAACCATTCCACCATTTCTCGAAATCCGGCGAGCCGACAGGGTTAAGGACGAAAGGTCGGAAAACGAAAGCATCACGAGCCGTCCTCCAACATCTTCGAAGCTCATCAAAGCTCTTCATATCCTCTACCTCCATAAAGTCCTCGTTCCTCTCACTTAGGGAAATACCATATCGAGGAACCGATTGTACAAGGCCAAACTGTCGGGCCACTTAGTGCGCTGGGTAGAAACAAACCGTGCACTTGAGAGGTTTTCGCCTCGTTGAAGCCTTGGCTCCAGTAACTTATCGGGTATCCCTTGGCGTTAAAAAACTGGCCCATAATTTTTGATAGTCCCTAAGTTCATCGGCCGACATGGAAGGACTGTAGGCAGCCAGAATCGAGGGATAAAACACCGAAAAATAAGGCTCAGGCCCCTTGACAACATTGTAGAACCTACTAAAAAAGTAGTAAGTTGCACGGGGGAAGTTTTTGACGATCCACGAAGGCCGCATAAATCTCAGTACCAACAGGCGCCTCGCCGAATGTACAAAAATCCGAAAAATATGCACAGAGCCAAATCTGAAGTAGCCAAATAGGCCCCTGTAAAAAAGTACAACCAGAGGCCAAAAATCCCTCAATCCCAACACAGTAGCCAGAAAACACAATGGGCCCTAAGGCTATTTTTTCGCCCTTAGCAAGACTAATAGCAATAGCATTATACTCTTTTGTCACCGATAAAGCAGGATTGCAAAAAACATATCTTGACAACCAAAGAGTAAGAAAATGAACGTGCTCTGTGTGAGATACCTCGATAGAATCAGATAGGTCCTTGTATCGACCGATGACAGGTCCATACGAGAGAGCACTATCGCCGGTACCAAAGACTGTAGGAAAATGGAATGCGTCATCGCCGGCGGAGGGCAGCGGGTCGATGTAGCTCCCAGTGGGCCCAAGACCGCAAATAACAAGAATGTCCAAGAGAATCGGCGTCATGGGACCGTGCGCAAAATGGAATGTACTATCGGCTCGGCACCAAAATTGAACTTCGGCTCTAATGAGAGGGAGATTCAAAGACAAGCCCACTTTACAAAATTGAATAACTTCGAAAATACCACAAATCCGCCAAACAGGGGCGAACACCCTCTCAACTCGATTACACCAAGTGAGCCACTCCGAATGTACGGGAGAGCCCGCCCACGGCCACCCCCTAGTGGTGGATTTAAAACTGGTCGGACCGGAGGAGAAAGGGAGAGCCTCGCGGAAGTACACAATCGGATGATCGGTGGGCGGTGGAAAATCGGCCGGAGAGTGAAACGGGCCAATTGTGGTGCCCAATGGGGTTTCTTGAAGCATTTGATTAGGGATTTGCACATCACGCTGATTTATACGCTGGGCAGCCAATTCAGTTGAGGAAAAAAGCTTCAATTTTCGGCTATGGAGTTCTTGAGATTTTTGAGAATAGGTTTTTCGGATTTCGGGGTATTTTTGAGTTTAAATTCGGGTTTCGGGATCCTTGAGGTGGAGTATGCGATTTAGTAAGAATGGAGGAGAAAAATCGAAGCAAGAAGCTTGATTTGGGGGATGAAATTTTCGGCTATTGAGTCTCTTTGGGGAATGGTCGGCCGATTGTAGTAGGGAAGAAGGAAGGAGAAGGTGAAAAGGTAAAAAGGTCATGTGGGGCTCAGGGTATGTAAGAGTTTTTGTCTTTTTTGAAAAGAGAGAAAGGAGATTTTCGGGGAGGAGTGAAGTGAATAGACTACTAATTAAATTGGGAACTAGAAAGTGATAGGTTCCAATTAATGTTAGACGGGAAGTTGGGAATAAGTTGGGGAGTTGACATTTGGCATGGGAATTAACTGATCAGGAAATATCCTAGAGTCCCAAATATGCTGATATATTTTAATTGGCTAAGCATGGCCAATTTTAAATATTAAAGCATACTTAAATTAAATGCCGATCGAGCAAGAAGGGGGAATCTTTTAAGCTAAGTCTATCCGATAAAATTTTATCATCAGATAAAATTTATCAGATACGACTTACGGGGGGCATTGTTTGTACCCAAAAAATCACCCTCGATTAATCGAGGAACGACGACTCGATGACAAGCCAAAATTGGCAATCCGACCAAACCCAATCGTGGCAAACGGGTCAGGTCAGTTCGGATCCAATCTGATCCGAAAAATTGACCCGACCGAAGCGATAATTTGGTCACAAGCCCAATTTCGAAACCCGACCCCATTTCTCAATTAATTAATGTTTGAGCCAAATATAAATTAATTAATTGATAAAGTTAATTAATTTATGGGCCAAGTTTAATTAATTAAGGATTAAAGCCAAATTATGGTTAAATACAAATGAGCCCAATTAACCCAATAGATTATGTTAGCTATTTAGGATTAATTAATTAAGTTAATTAATTAATTGGGCCAAGTCTAAATTAATTGGCCCACTTGATAAATAAGGACATTAATTAGTTGGGTAATTAATTGGGTAAATTATAATTATCAAACAAGACCAACATGGCTCGACCCGGAACCAATCATGGTCCGATCAGCCCAGGTCGACCACGACCCAGCCCAGATCGGCAATCACTTAATTTTTGACCCACTTGTGTATTTTATTTAATTAATGATTGGAAATTAATTTAGAGATAAGGATAAAAGCTACACTAGTTGGCTAATAACAAATTCCTTAATTCTCTCATAATTAGTTACCAAAACAAACTGAAATTCAAATTAAATAAAACACACGTTCTTTTCTTCTCCAACCACCATTAATATTAATTTTCAGCAAAAATAAGGAGAAAACCACCATTAAAGTAGTGGATGTAGTGGAAGTAGTGGGAGAGTAGCCATCATGGGAGCAGTTTTTTCCAACCATCAGCTCAATTTTCAGCAACTATAAATACAAACAGGCTGCCATTCGCGCAAGACACACAACTCAATCTACAAAATTCAGTCTACACTGATCGGCTCTACGCTTCACCGGAAGTCCAGCACACCGCTGCTTCTCTCGTCAGCAAACACCTGTTAATCCCTTGATATCAACCGTCCCTCCTCAGCCACCAGCGATTCTCGACCGCCTGAAGTCTTGCCGCCGCCGCCGCCGCTGAAAATAAGCCGTCGCCACCGGCGACAGTAAGCCGCCGCCGCTGCCACTGCTTCCACCGTCAGAACGCTGTCTCGAGCGAAACCCCTTGATAGCGAGCAGATAACACGCTGTTTCTGTCAAGTTATCAGCCTGCCAACTCCTTGATATCAGTCTGTTGATCCTCAGCCACCAGCTATCCCTGACCGCCTGAAGGCCTGCCGCCGCCGCCGCCGCTCAAAGTAAGCCGCCGCCATCTGAAGCTGTCTCGAGCTAAACCACTCGATATCAACCAAGTAGCACGCTGTTAACCGTCATGTAAGTGCCCACGTATTTATATGACAAACTCATCGAGTAGCCATCTGCTTGGTGAGCTCGTCGTCAAGTAGCCATCTGCTTGACGGCTATCGATTGAGTAGCCATCTGCTCCGTCGATGCCCTTTTCAGTGGCCACCCACTGATCAGGAGCCCGATTGATGGTCATCCATCAAGGTTGGGCGAACCATTGACGGTGGTCTTCCGTCGTCAATGTTACTTTCTGTCAACAAACTGTTCTATCATGCATTATCAGCTCATCGGCGGGTTTGCCTGCCGATCAAGGAGTCAATTTTCAGAACTTATTAGATTTATCAACTCATCTGGCAGATCATGCCAAAACAGGAGACTTTATCGTTTTGCATATTGTTGTAATATTTGTACATCGGGGAACTTACTGAATTTCTTTTATTATTAATGGAAGTATTTTGGCTCGTATCTCTTGATTCTTTTACTATGATATGCTTTACGTCAACGGATTTCCATTGATATGTTGTTTTTTGTCAAGTTTATGTCTTCTGTCAAGGTGAATATTAAAACTGATTGATCGTCAAGTCATTTGCTGATTTACAAATCCGCTGATATGTTGAGCAGGCCATTGATTGGTCATGAGTTTTTGGCATTTAAGAGAGATTTTCATATATTATTTAAGTCCTGCGGCCAGGCAGGCATAGAAAAGAACTAGGGGTAGTGTTTGCCTACTCTGTCACAATCGTTTAGAAGTCAGCCTTACCAGGACAATTTATTTCGATATCAATATGTCTGTATCAGGACACTTATATTATTATTACACTGATATCAACATGTCCACTTTTAAATCGTTATGTTTGCACGCACAAACATTGGCACGCCCGTATTTATTTTACATCATATCGAGGCATTTTACATCGAGCTATTGGCTCGTCGAGGCATCTGCTGACAGGTTTACAACGGACAATATTTTGGCACTCCTCGATGCCAAATATCCCTCGATGTCAGCCCCTCGATGCCAAGCATCCATTGATGTCAGTTTTAACGCAAACAATATTTTGGCACTCCTCGATGCCAAAAAGCCTCGACATCAAGGCGTAACAGGGCCGAAATTATATGCAAACACTGTTACTTTATCATGAACCAAGAACATGGCTTAAACATATCTTCAAATGAAATGTACTATTTCACACTTTAACTTTATTTTTGTTCATGTTAGATCCTCGATTTCGTGTTTTTGGACCCAATTCCTCTATAAATGCCATAGTTTTACCCACAAGAAAGTTAAGACCATGTTTGGTTCTTAGATTTCAGTGGGCAAGAATAATGTTATTCTTCTTCCATCAAATGGGTAAAAGATATTTTTCTTATCATTTTACACATTGAAATCCAAGAACAAAACTCAACCTAAATGCATAAAGAAAAGATCTAGAAAATAAGCTCAAGACCAATCTATAAAGACAAACAAATCAAAGAATAAGAAAACATTATAGCAACCAACCTGCAATTAGAGATGATGGGAAAACGCAGACCCAAATTGAGAAACCATTATCTTCTTAAACCTTATTAAACTATAAGAACTTGAATGTAATTTGAATTTGTGAATTGGAGAAGAAGAAGTGAAATGGAGTTGTGCAAAGAAGATGATTGATTTGCAGAAAAATGAATCTTGGATTAATTAAAACTGAATGAATGAGAAAATTACAATTAGAAGCTCTATTCTTAAATAACTAAAGGCGGGATAAGCCCAAAAAATAAAAGCGCTACGACTTAAAGCTAACTCAATACTAATTTTAACATTGAAACTTAATCCCTAAATTACATCTGAATTGGGGAAATTCAATTAAAAATGCCCTTCTTCTATTCCATCTTTTTCCTGGTGTATCGGTTCAAATTGGTATTCAGTTTTTGGGTGTTTGGTGAGAGCAAAGAATCAAACATCAGGCTAATGGGCTTATTAAAAAGCCTAATGGGCTTATCTTATTAATTGGGCCAAAATTGGACGACCGTCACTCAATATTCAGTCCCATTTAGAATTTGGCCAATTAAAGCAATTAGAGATCTAGGTTAATTATAAATAAAAAAAATTATAAATAAATATTTTTTTATTAAATTGAGTAACATTATTAATTTTTATTCATATGTTCATCTAAAAAATGAATATTAGTTAAATACATGAGCCAAATTAAATAAAATTGTAACTTTAACAAACTTATTTTATAAAATAATAGTAATGTGAATTCTAAAAGTTGAGATTCTATTGGTCAGAAAAATATTCAATAGACTGTTGGATGAAGATGAAGATAGAGTGCACTGAAGTTAAAAGAATTAAGGGAGATTTTGATGATTTCCAAAACACATCAAGATCAGCTAAGTATGGAAAACTTAGTTTAAAACCCTTAGAAGAATTTTGACCAAGTAAGAAGACAAATCAGAAGGGTCAAATATTCAAGGTCCAGAAGACTACTAATCTGCTGAAGGGAAGAAATCAGACTGGTGAAAATCAGCCGACTCAAATCAGATTTATTCAAGTTTGAGATCAGCTCTGCCCACCATCAGACTTGTACTCTCATTAGCCAAGTGGAAAGGATCAAGAAGTCTCCCCAACGGTAATAAATGCCCCTGGAGTAATAAATGTTGAAGTCCGATTGAAAAAATACCTCGTATCAGCTCGGTGCATTAAATGCTACCTGACAGAAAGTACAGTCTGCAGTACTGTCACTGTGCAGAGAGCCGTTCGTGGAAATTAAGGACCAGAAATCAAGAAATTCAAACTGTATCTCTCTTCAACGGACATTTTTTGAATCTGTGACTATAAATAGCTGAAGAGATGAAGAGAAAAGCAGAACACAACAACTGAGAGAATTTACGAAGCAGAATATTTTCTATGTCTCAAGAAGCTCAAGAACAGCTAACTCGCCTGCTGAAGTCATTTGTTGACAGAAGCTTGTTGAGGTTTAAAAGAAAATAAATTTTCTGAGTGAATCTGTAAAGAGAGTGTTGTGAGGAGTACTTATCCGTCTGTGTGAGTGATAAGTCTCTGTAGAAAAATGGTCTTCTTTGTGATTTCCTATTGCGCACTTGTGGTCGTTTCATTTGTTGTTCGACGCAAGCAGAGTATACTGTAAACTTAGTGATTATAGTATAACCCAAGATCTGTGTGACTTGGAATAGTGGACTAAAGGATCTAAATCCATATAACCACTATAAAAATCCTTGTGTTTTTACTTTGCATTTTAACTTTCATATTTTCAGTTTGCATAAAAACACTTTGATAAAACTGTTTGAAAAGGATTTTAAAAGAGTCGTTTATAAATCTGGGGATAAAATCTTTCAAACTACTAAGTATACTTGTGAAAAACACTTAAAATATCCGCTGCAAGTATTCTGGTATTAAAACTGATTTTGACTAAATCGGCTAAGTGACTATCAGATTAGTGGTCAACCAAGCAATTCAAAGATTTGTTCGTGATCAGCTTCGTCAGCTTACTACTCTGTAACAGCTTAGTCTGCTTACAAATAAGTAAAAGTTTTAAAGTTAAAATTTGATTAAAATTTTTAGAGGTCTATTCACTCCCCCCCCCCCCCTCTAGACCTCATCTGACCACTTGGGACCAACAAGTGGTCTCAGAGCAGGTGGTTCATTAGAATCAGCTTCCTGATCAACGAGCTTGATCCGAGTGTTTGTCAAAGTTTTTCAAAGTTTTTCAAAAGAGCATGTTTTTTAAAATTAAAAACTTTTTGAAAATGGATTGTATCAGCCATGTTCCCCATGTAGCTGGTACGAGTTTTGAGGACTGGAAGATCAGAATGGAGATCTTCTTAGCTGCCTATAATGATAACATGTACACATGTATCATCAAAGGTCCATTCAAATTCACCAAGACTGTAAAGATTGATGAAGTCGACGTAGTGGTGGAAAAAGATCTGAACGAGATGATAGCTGAAGAAATTAAGCTATTCAATTTGGACAAGGTTGGCCGTTTCATCATGACCAAGGCCCTAGACTGCCAAAGAAATGTGGGATAAGGTTCGTGATATGAGCGAAGGAAACGACGCCATCAAAGAGCATCAGCTGAGTGTTGCTCTAGAAAAGCTGGATAACTTCAAGATGAAGTCTCCTGAAACTATTGGCCAGATGGATACAAGGTTTACAAGGACACTGAATGAAGTTCTAAAGCTTGGAAAAACCTTCACAGACAAGGAGATAACCGTCAGGGTGCTGAAGGCTTTACCTCCAAAGTTCAACATGAAGGTGACAGCCATGGAAGAGTCAAGAGATTTGGGAAATATCTCACTCATCGAGCTGTTCTCAGTATTCAAGGCGTATGAGTATAAACTGCCTAGAATGGGTGTTGAAGAAACCTCAACTTCAATTCCAAAGCTGCCCTGGTTGCTGCTGAAAATCCTAGAAGACCAGCCTACAATAGCAAAGATGTGGACTCATCCGATGAAGCCACAATACTCAACAAAAAGGAGTACTCAGCTGGAGACGTTTCATTGCTGATGAACAACTTCAAGAAGTTCTACAAAAGAAAAATGAAGAACAAATACAACAATTCTTCTACTTCTAACCTTACTTCTTCTTCTCAAGATAAGGATTCTTATAAATCCAAAATGATGTTTTATAATTGCAGGAAATTGGATCATTTCATCAGAGACTGCCCATATCCTAAAGCTGAGAAGTACACGGAAGAGGAAAAGAGAATCAGAAAAGAAAGAAAGCATCAGAAAGGCAAGGTGCTGTTAGCAGAAGCTGAAAAGTTAGCAAAACAGCTCACTGAAACTTAAAGCTGAAAAGCCAAAAGAATCAACTGAGTATAAACTGCTTGAGCAAGAGAATGAATCTCTGAAAGTTGAATGTGAAGTCCATAAAGGAAAAATCATGGAACCTGAAAAGTTAATTGAGTCTCATGAAAGATCATTTGTTGCATTAACGCATATGTCTAGTAAACAGAAGATACCTTTAGATCAGGATAAATTAGAACTGAACCATACTGAAGAATTTGTATCAGCTGACAACAGTAAGGTCATCTTGTATGTTCATACTACTAAACCTGCTTAACCTGAGAAAGTGTTAAAGGAGAAGAAAACTCCTAAGGCTAAAAACAGCAAAGAGCCTAGTGTAGGTAAACAGACTGGTAAAACCAAACGGAAGAGTCCTAGGAAGTCTTCTGATAAGGCTAAAACCAATCAGACTAGTAAAACTAAGTCGTCTGTTAATGAGCAAGCATCTAGTAAACCAAAGAAGCATAAAAACAAGAAAAACCAAAATACTTGGTATGGAAATGAGTCTTATTATGTGCAACCTGCTGCATATCCTCCTATGTATCATGCACCTCAATTTCTAACTTACTATGCACCATATCCTGCTCATCCAATGCATGCATATCCTGCTTATCATGCATCTTACTCTGCTTATGAACATTATCCTTATCATGCTGATTATCAACAACATAGCAAATCTGATGAACGTGATGAAGGCAAAACTGTCCATGCTCCTGTTAAAATTCAGAAGCCTAAGAAGCCTAAGACTTCAACATCTTGGGTTATCAAAGGTGGAACTAATCCTTCAGGACCCTCTCAATAAGGGTACCTAAAATAATTTTTATTTTGTTTTGTAGGTTAGGATTAGGAGTAGGAGTAAAGTAGAGAAGATTTGGTACTTGGACAGTGGCTGTTCAAGACACATGTGTGGAAGCATACATGAGCTGACTGATGCTGTTGCTATGGATGGTCCGAAAGTTACTCTTGGAGACAGCAAGGAAGGAAAGATTGTAGCAAGTGGAAAGCTGATCAAAGGCAACATTGAGATATCTGACGTCTCTTATGTTAAAGGCCTCTAATACAATTTGCTGAGCATAAGTCAATTTTGTGACAAAGGATATTCAGACATCTTCTCAACAGATAAGTGCTACGTTGAACAGATTGGTACAAAGAAGGTTATTTTATCTGGAAGACGACAAGTAAATGTCTGCACAGTTGACTGGAATTCTGTTGACAAGAGTTCAAGTGTTTGTTTGGTGGCATCAACACCAAGTGAAGTCAGTTGGCTGTGGCACAAAAGAATGAACCATGTGAATTTCAAGACCATCAACAGACTTATCAAGAATGATTTGGTAGAAGGAATTCCAAAAACAGTCATGAGCAAAGATAAGCTCTGTGACGCATGTCAGAAGGGTAAATAAATCAAGTCATCATTAAAATGTAAGAAGCACCAATCATCTGGAAGGATCTTGGAGCTGCTACATATGGACTTATTTGGACCCATTGATCCAATCAACAATGGTGGAAAGAAATGCTGCCTAGCTGTTGTGGATGATTATTCAAGATACACTTGGTTGATTTTCATGAAAAAGAAAAGTGAAACCAAGGAACATCTTACAAATCTGATGGAACTGATCCAGAATAAGAAAGAGTATGAAGATATTGAAGATCAGATCAGATCAGATAGAGGGACTGAATTTACAAATTCTATTGTTGAAGAGTATTGTAATACCGGAGGAATCAGCCATGAGTACTCTGCTGCCAGAACCCTTCAACAAAACGGAGTTGCTAAAAGGAGAAACAGAACTCTGAAAGAAGCTACCAGAACGATGATAGCTGAAGCAAAGCTGCCTCAAAGATTTTGGGCAGAAGCAACAAATACAGCATGCATTACCCAAAACTGATGCATGATCAACAAGCACCAAAACAAGACTCCATATGAAGTTTGGAACAACAGGAAGCCAAACATTCATTACTTTAGAATTTTTGGTTGTAAATGATTTTTTTTAAATAATGGGAAAAATCACCTTACTGCTTTTGCAGAGAAGGCTGATGAAGCAGTTTTTGTAGGATATTCTACAGTCAGTAAAGCTTATAGAGTCTTTAACAAAAGAACTTTACTTGTAGAAGAATCCGTTCATGTAGTATTTGATGAACCAAATCAATCTTCTGAAAAGGATCAAAGTACTAATCAAAATCTGTCTACTGATTTTCAGAAATTGAGTGTTGAAATAAATGAAGAGTATATTCCCATCATACTACCTAATCTCAACTCAGCTGCTAACTCAAGTGCTATTCAAAATCACGCTGCTGATTGTCTAACAGAAGAGTTGCAAACAGCTGACAGACCAGAGACTGTTCGACAGATAATTGCTGTTCAACAGACTACTACTAGAACTCCAACAGTAGTGTTGCAAGATCAAAACAGAGGACAACATTCTGATTTGCAACCTGATCTTAGATGACTCAAGAATCACCCACCAGAGCTGGTGATTGATAATCTTTTGGATAGAAAAAAGACAAGGAGAGTTGCTGCAAGTGATGCAATGTTCGTCAGCTTCCTATCTTAAATAGAGCCAAAACAGATTGAAGAAGCTCTTAATGATTCAAAATGGATTGAAGCTATGCAAGAAGAGTTAAATCAATTTGAAAGGAATGAAGTCTGGTACTTAGTTCCTAGACCAAGTCATCAAAGGGTAATTGTCACTAAATGGGTATTCAGGAACAAAATGAATGAAGATGATGTGGTCAGCAGAAATAAAGCTAGATTAGTTGCCAAGGGTTACTTCCAAGAAAAAGGTATTGACTTTGATGAGACTTTTGCACCAGTAGCAAGACTAGAGGCAATCAGACTCTTTCTTGCTTATGCTGCTCACAAAAATTTCACGTTCTATCAAATGGATGTGAAATCAGCTTTTCTCAATGGAGAATTGCAAGAAGAAGTTTATGTTGAACAACCACCTGGTTTTGAAGCTTATCAAGAAGAAGACAAGGTGTATCGTCTGAAGAAATCCCTCTATGGACTGAAACAGGCTCCTAGAGCATGGTATGATACCCTATCTGATTTTTTTTTAATTAAAGGATTTCGTAAAGGTAAGGTAGATAAGACCTTGTTCACTATTGAATAGGAAGACCATATATTGCTTGAGCAAATATATGTGGACGATATTATTTTCGGTTCAACAAATCAACAGATGTGTGACGAGTTATCAAAGCTGATGCAGAACAAGTTTGAAATAAGCATGATGGGAGAACTTAATTATTTTCTTAGTTTGTAAGTAAGACAGTTGCCTGATGGAATATTCATCAATCAAGCAAAATACACAAAAGATCTATTTAAGAAATTTGGTATGGAAACTAGCTCATCTGTTAGTCTTCCTATGTCTACTGGACTTCGTCTGGATAAAGATGAAGATGACAAATCAGTGGATATAACCAAGTACAGAGGCATAATTGGATCACTGTTATACTTAACAGCTAGCATACCTGATATCATGTACTCTGTTGGGGTTTGTGCGAGATATCAATCAAATCCTAAGGAATCTCATCTCCTAGCTGCCAAGAGGATACTCAAATACCTCAAAGGCACTCAGGAATTGGGATTGTGGTACACTAGAGAACCTGGATTTGAACTTATTGGTTATTCAGATTCTGACCTTGCTGGCTGCAAAATTGATAGGAAGAGCACAACAGGTGCCTGTCAATTTTTAGGTAGTCGCCTGATCTCATGGATGAGTAAGAAACAGACTTCAGTATCCATATCAACTGCTGAAGCTGAATACATAGCTGCTGGAGCTTGCTGTGCACAAATACTATGGTTGAAGCATCAACTAGAGGATTACAACATCAGAATCAGTGGAATACCTATCTACTGTGATAATACAAGTGCAATTTCTCTTACTCAGAACACTACAAGTCAGTCAAGGACTAAACATATAGAGATCAAACATCACTTCATAAGAGATCATGTGGAAAAAAGAAATGTCATAATAGAAAAAGTTCATACTGATAATCAGATCGCTGACATCTTCACAAAACCTCTAAGTGATGCAATGTTTTCGACTTTAAGAGCTGAACTAGGTCTACTAAATTTGGATGCATAAGCTGAAGGGGAACTCATCAGAAGACTGAAGTTCATCAGCTTACTCATCTTATTATCATCAAGGTTAACTCTCAACATACTAGTTAACTTATGGATTCTTAAAGTCAGGGGGGACGTGTAAGACTAGCGGTACTTCTGATTAAAAGATGAAATTTGTTGATGAAAGTTAGTTGAAGTTATGTTTTCATCAGAAGATCAAAAGTTTGAAGACTGAAGATTAATTATCTAGCTGGATTGACAAACAGCCGAGGAAGGTTATCAATTATTGGCTTTCACTGATAACAGTCTATCATCAGGACACTAGTCCTATCAGATAAGTATCTATTTTACTCGTTTGATCTGCTATGTAAAAGCTCTGTTGTTTTAAAAATGTATTATTCAAAAATATACTGAGGCGGTTCGTATTCCCGCCTGACAATAAATGCTTTTTGAATTTTGAATCGCGTAACTGACGCCCCACAATCAGAACTGACACAAAACATATCTATCGGTTAGCGTGTAACACGGAAACCGAAATACCCTAACTTCTATAAAACCAGATGATGGGGGCTATTTCGCACCCTACTTACTACTCGAATCGAACGAAGAAGATAAGATCGATTCGACCAATCCTAACAGATCGTGATCATCTTGCAGACCCGGCCAAGTGCAGCTCGCTTCGATAGAAGATTATACTCCGGACCCAAGAAGGATATTTGGGCCGAGTCCTATTAGGACTATGTTTCCTTGTAACACTAGGTTTAGCATTATATAAATACCTAGTTAATCATTGTATTAAACAACTACGAAATTCCTGAACGGTGAGAAGACAGGATTTAACACTGCTTACAACAGCACAACTTGATAATATTCAATATTATTACTGAGCTTTTTACCTTCATATCGGTGTGTTTCTTAGCTTTGTTTTGTGGTTTACTTCTTGTTCTTGAATATTGCTTTTCTTTGTAACCGATCCATCCGGAATAAAGTAACAGAGCCCTAAATAATATATATAAATATCGAAAACCCCCGATATCACAAATTCACTGATAATTGAATAACCCAACGAAATCCGGTTAAATCAGTTGGCGCCCACCGTGGGGCTACGTTAATTATTCGATCGACACATGGCTCGCCCAAGGAAAAGCGCTCGCATTGGAGCGAGAAGTAATACAACCACCGGCCACAACACATCCGAAGATCCACAAGACAACAACGATAACAACATTCCCAACACCAATGAAAATCTCCCAGATACCCGTTCTCGTCAGCAGGAACACCAAGGAGGTCTTACCGGTGCAATACAGGAAGAACCAGAAGTCCCCGAAATACCCGTTCCTCTCCCAGGCGCTCAGGAAAAACTGAGACAAATAGCAATGCTCTTCAAATCACTCTCTCCAGAAGAATTGCTAGTTTTAGACCAAATTCCTCGAAACGCTGCGGCTCCCAGGACAACTCCTGCACCCGGAATGCCAGGGCCAAACAAACAAACCTCTCAACAAGCGGACAGCCCAGCAAGTGAGCGACGCTCGTTACGCAGCCCACAGCAGGACAATTCTAAACCCTCCGATAACCGTCCCCGAAGAAAACCAGGTCGAAGAAGGCCACAGGCGGATCGCAGCGGATCGAAGGAACGAACAATAATCCCTATCGAGGATGACATAGATGATGCTATCCCAGATCGACCACGAGCGACTCGATTCTCGGAAAGAGAAATCGAGAGAATAGTACAGGAACGACTGGAGCAACGCCTACGATCTGTTCAAAACCCGTGGACCCGAACCGCGGAACTCCAGGAGAGCCTTGCAGCATGTTCTCCCTTCTGCAGAGAAATAAAATAAGCGCAATCCATTGGACAGGTCCCGGGTAGACTACCCCGATATGACGGAACCACCGACCCGGATGATTATATTTTTAGCTTCACTAACATAATGAATTTATATGCCCACTCTGCCGAATTCACCGCCAAGTTAATGGTGACCACATTCGAGGGCCTAGCGTTGGATTGGTTCGCAAAACAACCTGCCAACTCCATATTCAGTTTCCGGGAATTATGCAATAAATTGACGCAGCAGTTTGCCAGTCAGAAGAGGCAAAAACTCCCGATGAGCTACCTAGGAACCATACATCAACAAGAAGGAGAATCCCTAAGAAACTGGTTGGCCAGATTCAACGTAGAATTACTCAAAATCGATTCTCCAAATATTGATTACATAATTTCTATCCTCTTCGATCTCACTAAAAACAGGCAGTTCGGAAATGCCCTCAGTCGAAAACAACCAAGAACGTTCGCCGACATCATGAGCTTGGCGTCTAAGTATATGACCCAAGAAGAGATGAATTCCTTTAAGGATAAAAACAAAAATAAATTCACAGCTTCAGGCTCCAAGCGGCATGATAAGATTCCTATTCAAAGACCCTTAGACTATGAGCGATCTTCCAGGAGAGGTAACGTTTTCCAGCGACTGGAATACAGCAAAGCCGATCAAGAAAGACAACCTAATTACTACCAAAGACCAAGAAACCCTGAGCAACCAATCAGAAGCAGGGTGAATCAAGTAGAACACCCAAGGTTAAATGCTCCAATGGAAGAAATATTGGAAGTCCTAGAAAGAAATAACTGGATTCCCGAGGCAAGGAAAATCGCTCAGCCCAGACCGGGGTCTAGAAATTATGATCAATACTGTAAGTACCACAGGGCACATGGGCATCTAACGGAAAATTGTTTTCACCTTAAGAGAGAAGTCGAAAAACTGATCGAGCAGGGAAAACTAGACGAATACATAGACCAAGATAATCGCAAAAGGGAAAGAAGTAGAAGCCCTCGGAACGGTAATCGAAGGAGAAGTTCTCGTCGAAGATCGCCTGAACGTCGACCTACTTAGGAGTTAAATCAGGACCAGATCAATGGGACTATCCATACAATATCCGGGGGACCCGCGGGTGGAGATAGTCGTAATGCACGACGAAGGACCGCCCGATCCATAATTCGAAATTCTAAATATCCAAAAGAAATATGGACTCTGGAAAACAGGCCGACAAATCACCAGCCGATCAGCTTCAACGAAGGCGAAGTACCTAAAAACATCATTTGGGACACAAAAGAGGATAACCCCGATTTTCCTAGGGTAGTATCATTAGAGATAGCGAATTATAATGTAAGAAGAATCCTAATCGATAATGGAAGCTCAGCAAATATCATCTCCCGAGAGGTTTTAGCCCAAATGAACTTGGGACAAATAAACCTACAAAAAGTAGCTACACCATTAGTAGGCTTTGGAGGGTCCGAGATTATCCCCAGCGGAACAATATCTTTAAGTGTGTCACTTGGAAAGAAACCACTTAGGACAGTGAAGTTAGTAAAATTCCTAGTAGTGGAAACACCCTTCGCTTATAACGCTATACTAGGGCGACCAGCCCTTAACCTTTTCCGAGCTGTAGTCTCTACCTATCATCAGAAGATAAAGTTTCCGACCGATATGGGCATCGGAGAAATAACGAACGACCACTGTATGGCGTGGAACTGCTACAGCACATCGTTAACTTTGAAAGAACACCCTAAGTCAATTACTCCGAGCAAGAGAAAGATCGAAGACGATCTCATTAGAAATGAGGTTGAAATTCCTATTACTGATCGGTTAGATAAAAAGGGGAAAGAACCACTAGACTTATCCTTGAAACCCCCAGAACATAAAGATATAATTCTAGTAAAAGGCGACTCGTCCAAAACGACAAGAATAGGTACAGAATTGAGCAAAGAAGGAGAAATAATGTTAATCGAATTCCTAAGAAATAATGTTGACGTCTTCGCCTGGAGCGCAAATGAGATTGAAGGAATTGATCCTCGGATAATCAAGCATACCCTAAAAATCGACCCTTCGGCGAAACCCGCCAGACAGAAGAAAAGAAATCATGGACCAGTAAAAGATAGAATTATCAAAGCCGAAGTAGAGAGACTGCTCGAAGCAAAACAAATCCGAGAAATACATTTCTCGGAATGGCTATGTAATGTTGTACTAGTAGCAAAAGGGGATAAAAAGGACAACAAATGGAGAATGTGTAATGATTTCACCGACCTTAACAAGTTATGTCCACGCGACCCATACCCTCTCCCAAGGATTGACTTATTGGTCGACTCGACTGCTGGCTTCGCGATATTCAGCATGATGGACGCCTTCCAAGGATTTTACCAAATATACATGGACGAGCGGGATCAAGAGAAGACCGCGTTCATAACCGAACAGGGAGTATACTGTTTTATTGTAATGCCATTCGGATTGAGGAATGCCGGCGCTACTTACCAAAGGTTAGTAAACTTAATGTTCAGGGAATTAATCGGAGAAATAATGGAAGTCTATGTAGACGACATGTTAGTCAAAAGTATGAATGAAGCAGATCACATAAAACATCTAGATCGATGTTTCCAAATCTTAAGAAAATACCGTATGAAGTTGAACCCTGCAAAATGCACCTTCGGTGTTAAGTCAGGAAAATTTTTAGGATACTTGGTACATCAGCGAGGTATAGAGGCCAACCCAGAAAAAATTCGAGCCATAACTGAAATGAAACCTCCCAAGACCATCTCTCAAGTACAAAGCTTAGTTGGGAAAATCGTAGCATTGAATAGATTCATATCAAAATCTGCGGACAGAAGCTTGCCCTTTTTCCAAACACTTCGAAAAGCGAAAAAATTCGCTTGGACCGAAGAATGTGAACGAGCCTTCGAACAACTCAAAGAATATTTGACAACGCCTCCGATGTTAGCTAAACCGACGGAAGGGGAACCGTTGTACATCTACATCTCCATCTCTGATACGGCCATTAGTTCAGTACTAATTAAGATAGAGGGCTCCGAGCATAAGCCCGTCTATTATCTTAGCAAATTATTACAAGGGGCGGAGAAGAATTACTTGGAAATAGAAAAATTCACGCTGGCCTTAGTAGTGGCCGCACGAAAACTCCGACCCTACTTCTTAACTTACAAAATCATCGTTTTGACGAATCAGCCGCTAAGGCAAGTTCTAGCAAAACCAGAAGCCTCCGGAAGATTGATCAAATGGGCCATCGAACTCAGCCAATTCGAAGTAGACTACAAACCGAGGATTGCCATCAAGGCCCAAGTGTTAGCCGATTTTATATTAGAAACACCAACACAGGCTACTGAATCATCGAGCAGCCTCAACGACGATGTCTTGATCATAGAAGATCAAACTTGGTTAATGCATGTCGATGGTGCTTCATGCCGAGAAGGAGGAGGCGCCGGAATCAACTTCATCGGACCGAATAAGGAAGATTTGAATTACGCGATAACATTGGACTTCATTGTAACAAACAACGAAGCTGAATATGAAGCATTAATCGCAGGAATGGAAATGTCGATCAAAGCTAACATAAAAAGGCTTAAAGTGTTAACCGACTCAGAGTTAGTACAAAGACAAATAAGAGGCCTATACGAAGCTAAGGAATTCAATATGGTAAAATACCTCGCCAAAGTAAAAACACTAGCCGAGAAGTTTGAAAATTTCGACATAGAACATCCCACGTTCGGAAAACAAATGGGCCGATCAACTATCTAAGTTCACAGAAGCCCACGACGGAAAAACCGAATGGGTGATCAATTGGTTGATATCTTCTACACCGGCAGTCGATATCGATGAAACACCGGCAGTCGATATAATGGAAATAGATGAAGTCGAAGAAAATTGGATGACCCCAATGATAGACTATCTTCGTGAAGGAAAACTACCATCTGATCAGAATGCAGCTCGGAAAATAAAATATCGAGCCCCAAAATATACGCTTGTAGAAGGAAAACTCTACCGAAGGTCAGTATCAGGAATTCTCCTGAAGTGCATCCCTGAGTCACAAACCGCCGATATACTGCGAGAAATACATGAAGGAGACGCAGGAAATCACAGCGGATCAAGGGCATTGGCCTTAAAATGTCTCAGGACTGGTTACTATTGGCCTACCATCAATAAAGATGCCACTCTATATGTCCAAGAATGTCATCACTGCCAGATCCATGCTAACATATGTCATCAACCAGCAGAAAACATGCACCCAATTCCAGTATGTTGGCCCTTCGATCAATGGGGAATGGACATTGTGGGGCCTTTTCCAGCGGCCAGATCCAAAAAAGCTTACGTCCTGGTCGCTGTAGAATATTTCAGCAAATGGATAGAATGCATTGCACTCGCACGAATAACTCAATTCCAAGTGATCAACTTCCTATGGAAGTTCATAGTTTGCCGATTTGGCATCCCGAGGATCCTAATTTCAGATAATGGAACCCAATTCGCGGGAAAACAAGTAATAGAATGGTGTTCGAAACTGGGAATTCAACAAAATTTCACTTCGGTCGGACATCCAAGAGCGAACGGACAAACCGAAGTAGCAAACCGAGAAATAATAAAATCTTTGGAAAAAAGATTAGGTTCGGCCAAAGGAAGATGGCTCGATGAACTTCCAGGAGTACTATGGGCTAATCGAACTACAGTAAGAAGCTCAACCGGGGAAACCCCATTCAGCTTGGTGTATGGATCGGAGGCTGTTATTCCTGTTGAAACCCTAATCCCAACGCCAAGAATAGAGATGTTCGACGATCAAGAAAATGAAAAAGCGAGAGAAAATGACATTGATTTAACAGAAGCTTTAAGAGATAAAGCTGCTGTACGCCTACAAGTCACTAAAGCAAATATGGAGAAAGCATACAATCAAAAAGTACGCATCCGAACTTTCAAAGAAGGAGACTTGGTCTTGAAAAAGGTAGAAGTATCCAAGCATGTGGGAAAGTTACAACAAAATTGGGATGGACCTTACATCGTCATTGGCATATGAAAGAAAGGTTCATACAAAATTGCACACTTGGATGGAACAGCCTTACCAAGAACCTGGAATGCGGTCAACCTTAGGAAATACTATGGTAAATAAATTTTAGCAGATTATACTGCATTCTTTTATTTTACTTTATCAAGTTTTAATCCTTGTAGCAAAGGCCTTAGCCTACAAGTTCAATTAGTAAAGAGTTTTAGCATTCTATATACATCGATTATTTCGGTTAATGCTCCTCGGAGTTACACTATCATATTAATGAAAATTGAGAACGAACCGAGTCGAGTATACATTGATCCGCTCAATAAACACTCCTCGATATATCTTCAACGATCGAAAAGACTTTTTTGGTTAAAAACCTAAGTCTAGTTAAAAAGAGTCGAGTAACCATCGATCCGCTCGATAAAAACTCCTCGATAAATTCAAAAACGAGTCGAGTATACATTGATCCGCTCAATAAACACTCCTCGATATATCTTCAACGAGAAAAAGACTTTTTGGTACTAAAAACCTAAGTCTAAAATTATAAACGAGTCGAGTATACATTGATCCGCTCAATAAACACTCCTCGATATATCTTCAACGATCGAAAAGACTTTTTGGGTTAAAAACCTAAGTCTAGTTAAAAAGAGTCGAGTAAACATCGATCCGCTCGATAAAAACTCCTCGATAAATTCAAAAACGAGTCGAGTATACATTGATCCGCTCAATAAACACTCCTCGATATATTTACAACGAGAAAAAGACTTTTTGGTACTAAAAACCTAAGTCTAAAATTATAAATGAGTCGAGTAAACATCGATCCGCTCGATAAACACTCCTCGCCCATATTTACAACGAGAAAAAGACTTTTTGGTACTAAAAACCTAAGTCTAAAATTATAAATGAGTCGAGTAAACATCGGTCCGCTCGATAAACACTCCTCGCCCATATTTACAACGAGAAAAAGACTTTGTGGTATTAAAACCTAAGTCTGAATAAAACGAGTAAAGTAAACATCGATCCGCTCGATAAAAACTCTTCGATATATTTTCAATGTTTAAAGGACTTTTGGTTTAAAAACCTAAGTATAATTACAAACGACTCGAGTATACATTGATCCGCTCAATAAAAACTCCTCGATATATTCCTAACGATCTAAAAAAGATCTGCTGATACTCCTAAAATTTTGAAAGATAAATCAAGTATGAATTCATCTGCTCGGAAAATACTCCTCGTAAATAAAATTATCAACGACAAAGAAGATGCAAGAAATAAAGTAATATTTTATTCATCAAATCAATTACATACAAATATACTACGTTACAAAGATCTGCTTGCTACCTAAAGATCGTTACAATGATCTACTTAAATTGATCCTATGGGATCGACTATCTTCACGACAATGTCCACGGAAACACCAATCTCCTCCCTAGTACCTCATCGATTATAATATGCGACCTAAGAAGCATGCTGCTCACGATGGTCGACTTCTTTAGTTCGGTGGCCAGGCTCTGAAGATCAAATGTTCTTCCAGATGAAATGAACATTACCAGCCAGATAACTAGCAATGCTCACTCACCCGTAAGAAGATACTGCTTTTACTTTATCTATAAAACATTTTACTCTCAAGCAGCATCTCTTCGGGACCGTCGTGAAACGGTAAGTTTACCAGCCACCCTGGCGGTCTATCACTCCGGAAGTCACATCCAAGAGCGAGGGTGACTGGCAAGTATGAACCCCCCATGTGCAAACGGAAACCACGGACCTCTAATTGATGAAGACTAAAGCGGAGGCCTCATGGGACCCGTTAGTACAAGGAAGGGCTAACATGGGACCCGTCAGTACAAGGTAGATGAACACCAAGTTATTACAGAGTGAATCACGATAATGTGACTTTTTGAATATTATGGGATCTGAGGGCAGAATGAAATCCAAAGAAGTTGAGATCTCCATTCTCTTTGGGAAATTGCAAAGGAAGAATGCAAACCACCACCCTATTTATAGGGATAGACTCAAACAATCCAACGGCTGAAAAAGCATTTGATCAACGGACACAGATGCGACCCCTTGACTCCCCGCAATAAATGCAAGTAAGTTGGAACGGCACAATCTAATCGCCCCAACTAGTCGATAACAAAAGAGGCAATAGATCGATATGATCATATCTAAAAAAGCTTTGGATTAGACATTCCAGCATAATCATACTTCATGATCGATGGTTTAGAGACCTAGAATCCATAAACAAAGTCATACAAGCTTTAAAATCGCAGCAAAAAGGACAGTTGCTCGATAAGAGATAAAAGACCAAACTTTTCACCTTACGAGGCACGTCACTGCCTCATACATCGTATGGATGACCATTGACTAAGCCATACAGGAACTCCTCTCGAATCCAAGATATCTGATATAGAAATCAGGAGAATAGTCCTCCTTATTCAAAACAGCAAGGACGTAACTGCCTAACATACCAAAGAATTGCTTAAGGAGGTCTGAATAGGTCAGATCTGACTAAGACTTCTACACTTTCCAATTCCTCCCATATCAAAGATATGCTATAAACGAAACATTGGTTGAAAAACAAGTAGTTCGAAGTTGATAATAAGAAACATAAAGCTTCGGAGGATACTGAAAGGGTTATTTTCTCTTACTCTTATGAAAAGAAAAGAAGAGTTCAACAAAAAGTATAAAAAGCCTCCTTATATAAAAGTATGTGTCACAAAAGGACAATTTTACAAGGGCATGGATCGAACATCGACTAAAAATGTTGAACGTTCCCTAAATCAGATCGATCCGAATAAAGCTACTATCTGCATGATTATGCGCAAACGTGATTTTGAATATAACCCAAGGGACTATACTGGGTTGATCAACAAAGATTGGATTTGCAGAACAAACATCGAGATTAAAACTACCTTATTCTACATTCTTGGCAAAGATCAATTTCAGATAAGTATGCTAAACAATACTGATTATTTTACGATGATTATATTTATGCATAAAGGCAAATTGTGCATAACAAAGAGAAGAAAATAGATATAGGCAAGAATCTGCCTGCAAGAAGGTCATAATTTCCAATTTAGTAACTTCTCCCATTACAAAAATTTCAGCCCAAACAAATGCACAAAAGCTGGGCAGTAAAAAAAAAATGACGAACTGTGGAATAGTCGGAGAGTTCTTCAAGGTCAGTTGGAGTCAGAAAAGGCTAAAGCCAGGGGTTTGGAGTTGCAGCTGCAACTTGCCAGAGATGATCTCCAAAAATTGGAGGCTGATAAAGTTGTCCTTGAAAAAGAGAAAAACGATTTAATTCAGTCTGCTGCCCTTGCAGAGGAGTCTCAACGGCGGTCCTATGAGGAAGGATATGACGCTGGTTATCTGAAGCGTCAAGAGGAGTTGATGGCGTTTGCTGGCAACTTGACTCCTCGGAGGACTGTTTCTAGTAGTCGACCTACTGATCGTTCTTCTCAGTGATCTTAGTTCGACCTGGCAGACCTTGGACTGTCTATTTTTTTTTTTTTTTTTTTTTTTTTTTTACTGCCCAGCTTTTGTGCATTTGTTTGGGCTGAAATTTTTGTAATGGGAGAAGTTACTAAATTGGAAATTATGACCTTCTTGCAGGCAGATTCTTGCCTATATCTATTTTCTTCTCTTTGTTATGCACAATTTGCCTTTATGCATAAATATAATCATCGTAAAATAATCAGTATTGTTTAGCATACTTATCTGAAATTGATCTTTGCCAAGAATGTAGAATAAGGTAGTTTTAATCTCGATGTTTGTTCTGCAAATCCAATCTTTGTTGATCAACCCAGTATAGTCCCTTGGGTTATATTCAAAATCACGTTTGCGCATAATCATGCAGATAGTAGCTTTATTCGGATCGATCTGATTTAGGGAACGTTCAACATTTTTAGTCGATGGAAGAAGAGGAGGATTTTCTTACAAAAGCCATATATTCTGATTTCCCAAAGATGAAGATCGACAAAAGAGAAAATTTTATGAGATGAACGACCAGGCAGGAAAATGAGTACAGGTTATAAGGAAGTATAAAAGAGAAATGGCGAACTCGAAAGTCACCTATTTATAACAAAATGAGAAAAGACGTTTCAAACTTATTGCAGCTACTCATATTCCCGCCAAAAACGGAAGAGGAGGATGCTGCAAGGGCATGGATCGAACGTTCAACATTTTTACAAGGGCATGGATCGAACATCGACTAAAAATGTTGAACGTTCCCTAAATCAGATCGATCCGAATAAAGCTACTATCTGCATGATTATGCGCAAACGTGATTTTGAATATAACCCAAGGGACTATACTGGGTTGATCAACAAAGATTGGATTTGCAGAACAAACATCGAGATTAAAACTACCTTATTCTACATTCTTGGCAAAGATCAATTTCAGATAAGTATGCTAAACAATACTGATTATTTTACGATGATTATATTTATGCATAAAGGCAAATTGTGCATAACAAAGAGAAGAAAATAGATATAGGCAAGAATCTGCCTGCAAGAAGGTCATAATTTCCAATTTAGTAACTTCTCCCATTACAAAAATTTCAGCCCAAACAAATGCACAAAAGCTGGGCAGTAAAAAAAAAAAAAAAAAAAATTAGACAGTCCAAGGCCTGCCAGGTCGAACTAAGATCACTGAGAAGAACGATCAGTAGGTCGACTACTAGAAACAGTCCTCCGAGGAGTCAAGTTGCCAGCAAACGCCATCAACTCCTCTTGACGCTTCAGATAACCAGCGTCATATCCTTCCTCATAGGACCGCCGTTGAGACTCCTCTGCAAGGGCAGCAGACTGAATTAAATCGTTTTTCTCTTTTTCAAGGACAACTTTATCAGCCTCCAATTTTTGGAGATTATCTCTGGCAAGTTGCAGCTGTAACTCCAAACCCCTGGCTTTAGCCTTTTCTGACTCCAACTGACCTTGAAGAACTCTCCGACTATTCCACAGTTCGTCATTTTGCACACCCAGCTGGAGTGCAAAATACTTGCCCTAAAAAAAAAAAAAAAAAAAAAAAAAAAAGCAAAAAGAGTAAGAAAAACCGCCATACAACAAGGCATTCAAAACAAAGAACAGGAAAAATATTCGAGATATGCTTACCTGCTCACATATCTTCACCAGAGATTGAACAAGGCGAACATTGGAGGTACCTTCGAGCTTCCTCAACTCGCCGGGCAAAATAGTACTCATACCTAAGTCCCAGGACAAAGCATCAGGTTCAACAGAACCAGGCAGTTCACTAGTCAAAGGGACACCATCGGAACGTGGAGTTTCCGACAAATGAATGTCATTAACTTGCTCAAAGATACATCGATCATCTAATGGACGAGGAGATTCTCTCCCGTCGGGACTAACCGAGGTTTCCTTGCCCGAAGCAGAAATTACGGTTCGACGACCAGACCTGGAACCGGTCCCACCTCCGGAAGGTCCTCCCGATTCAAAGGATGTAGTCATTACAGTGGTATCATGAAACAAAAATTCAGGACAATCTTGCAAAATAGATTGTGTCGTGGAAGGATTGACAAAAAAGCCATCACTAGCTTGGCCTCCGCTGGCGATGGGGGCAGTAGAAGCAGACAAAGGAAGGGAAATAGCAAAATCCCCTCCGTGAAAAACGTGCTCAAAGGAAGAAACGTTGGAACTAACAGCTATATTATAAGCCGGTTCTTCGTTGGACATATCCCCAAAAGGTAATCGACCAGGGGAAGGCATGTTCCTTTCCTGAGTGGAAGCAGAGAAAATTGGTTCTGAAAACGACGAATTTACCACGGAGAAAGGTTCAGAAGCAATAACAGGAGTATCGATCTCCGACCTAATTGATTGGGACAAACGAGGAGGCTCCATCGACGGCCCATCTCTTCGAGATCTTTTGGATCTACTATCCCGAGCGCCCTCACGGGATGGTCGCTTCGAAGTATTACCAAAAAGGTTACTCATGATCAGATTATGGAAAAATACAAATTAATATCGAGAAAGTTTATCGACTAGCTGAAGAAAGAGTATTCTGTTAAGTGAGGAATATAGCAGTAAAAAACAAGTCAAGTTTTTACCTTTCGTATTTATACTACACGAAAGGACGCGACAGACCTAAAGAAAGGGCGCGAAACGGGAAAAATAACCTTGGAGCAAATGCTGGAATTTGAAAAGACACACACATAATGATTACGGCAAATTAAATGACTTGTCTGAATTATTACGGCGGATGTGAAAAGACACGACTGTCTGAATACGAAACGTTTAGCGTACAGAGTAAGGAAAGCTAAAATTACAATTAAAACCTACGAGTAAATAATTACAAAGATTATTTTGAAAATAAATCACTATTTCAAGAAGCCTGATCGCTATCCGGAATCTTCTGTTCGCTACCAACATCCTCAGTCATGCATACGTCGTTTTCTTCTTCTTCTTCATCTTCTGGATCGATAAAAGTGTCATCGAGCTCATCGTTAACATCAGAAGGAGGAATCGGCAATGGATTTCCAAATTCTTCGACAAGGTGAGCCAGGGGAAAACCTTGATATACGACATCTGGAACCTCGGAAGAAGAATAATGTTTGCCATAGCGATTTAATCGAATATGCGCCGCCTTAAAATACTCCTTTCGACGGTCGTCAATCATCTCTAATGCGACCAGCTGATGAATCGCCTTCATAAAAGTATTCTCAAGAAGAGGACCGACCATCCGATACACCAACGCCGTATGAACAGGAGAATTAAGGAACTCACGAACGACTCTCTCGTCAGAATTCCTACCGTAACGGTCCCTAAGTCCGCTAAGTGGGACATCCTTTTCGTACTCCTCTAAAGAAGTTTCAAGGTTTGATACTTGAGATTCAAGCTCACTAATTCGAGTCGTGCTCTGTAACTGCAATTCCTCTAACTTTCTAGCCATTTGATTGGCCTGCTCTTGAGCACGAGAAACCTCCATCACCCTGTCTATCATTTCTTGATCTTCACTCCCAGTAGCACGAGTCTCTACGACGGGAACGGAAGAAGATGTTGAGGGACCAACCTCTGAACCGGAGGATTTATGGAGTAAAGCTTTATGCTTCTCTTCCAGAAACTCGCACTGTTGTTTCCAAAGTGCATTTTCATAGGCGTATGACGCAAGACAAGTTTTGGTCTGAAGAACAAAGAGAGCAAGAAAAAGAGATGGATTAATAAATTAAGGAAGACCTTTAAAATTATCTATTAATATGTTTAAAGTAAAAAGATGTCACCTTCTCGGCATAAAGAGAAGCTCGCTGGAATTTCTCCAGAGGATCCTTATGAAGAAGCTTATTGAGATCACGAGTGAAAACACCAGACAAAAGAACGCGGGTTGCCTTATCGACTGCGTTCTCACTATCATCATGAATAAGAGAATCCTTCTCGGAGTAACCAGCGGCCCTCCTTCCCTCTAAATGATCCTCGATCATTTCGACCAGGGTAGGTTTTGGATGTTTATCTCCGAATAAAGAAAGGTCGTCACCAGAACGTCCATAGTAACTCCTTTTTCTATCAACTGGATTATTAGTAGGATGAGGCATCGACCAGCTACGACATCCTCGAATACCCAAAGATGTTCTAAGGTGAAGAGGAGGATAACCAGATCCCGTGCCCTGACGAATAGGGGACTCACGAGAAGAATCTGGAGATTCCTCTCTATTATCCTCGGACTCATGACCCAACTCCAGTTTCCTTTTTCGTGAAGCTCTCTGCTCGATGGGGGCGTTCTCTACGGATTTTGAAGACTTCGACAGCACCATTTTTCCCTTAGAAGAATGCCGAGAGTTTTCTACCATGTGGGCTGAAAAAGAAACGAAATAAAAGTTACTTTCTCCGTATAAAAGGTATAGTTACAGCAATAAGATAAAATAAAGTACTAACCAAGAGGATCAGATGATGAACTGATGGGAAAGTTATGAACACTTAACCCCGCCTTACGAAGGAAAACCTCCCCGATCAGAAGAGCGCTTTGATATTTGTTTGCACGCATTTCGGGGATTTCAGTGATAAACTGTACATCGTCAGGAACTAGTTCACCGGTCGGTAAGCGACCTCCAGGAATCCAATTGGAACCATGATCCCATGAAAAAGGCATGGTCGAACCATCCGCAAAACAAATATTAGACGGAGGACGAACAAAGAAGAAATGAGATTTCCACGAAGGATTACTAGAAACAGGGGCGTCAAAGATTGCTCGACTAGGCCGCTGACTAGCGAAGAAATATCCACGATTTGAAGAACTAGAAATATTAAAGCGAAAAAGCTGCGTAAAATTACGAAAAGAAGGTTTAAACCCCTTCGCAATCATCAAAACGGAAAAACAAACCACAAAAGCAACGGAATTTGGAACCAGCTGTGTCAAGCACACACTGAAAGTTTTCAAAACTTCGAGAAAAAGGGGAGACAAAGGAAGACGCAATCCACTATTGAAGTGAGCTGTATAAAAGGCTCGACATCCCTCCGGGGGAGATGTGACTCTATCAGTAGAAGAAGGAAGAATTATCTCAGAACCTTCCGGAAAATATTTGGCATAATTATTCACAACATCCGGGAATGTTTCCGCTGTATATGCGCAAGCTACGTCCTCAATCGGTTCAGAAATCTGAGGAACAGTACCTTTGCCCTTTTTGGCTCGGGCCGCCACGTCTGCATCAGAAAGGATTCGTACTTTGAAAGTATCTTCTACGGGGACAACGAAGTCAGATACTGTAGTTTGCTCGCTCAAAGGATTAGGATGCAACTCCTCATCGTTATCAGGAGCGACGATCTCTCTAGAAGAAGAGGAGGATTTTCTTACAAAAGCCATATATTCTGATTTCCCAAAGATGAAGATCGACAATAGAGAAAATTTTATGAGATGAACGACCAGGCAGGAAAATGAGTACAGGTTATAAGGAAGTATAAAAGAGAAATGGCGAACTCGAAAGTCACCTATTTATAACAAAATGAGAAAAGACGTTTCAAACTTATTGCAGCTACTCATATTCCCGCCAAAAACGGAAGGATACGAAGAGCCTCCTGAATAGACGCGTGGCGATCCGTAATTCGACAGGGAAAACGACTATCTATGATATGTAGCACTCTTTTCCTTATTTAAGATTTTTTCCCACAGGGTTTTTTCTTAAGTAAGGTTTTTAATGAGGCTCCATTCATAGAAAAGAAACAGTCGTAAAGATTTATCTACTTCTACGAGCTTCTATTATCTATACGCTCGAAGAAGTGAGGGAGTACTGATGGGGGCTATTTCGCACCCTACTTACTACTCGAATCGAACGAAGAAGATAAGATCGATTCGACCAATCCTAACAGATCGTGATCATCTTGCAGACCCGGCCAAGTGCAGCTCGCTTCGATAGAAGATTATACTCCGGACCCAAGAAGGATATTTGGGCCGAGTCCTATTAGGACTATGTTTCCTTGTAACACTAGGTTTAGCATTATATAAATACCTAGTTAATCATTGTATTAAACAACTACGAAATTCCTGAACGGTGAGAAGACAGGATTTAACACTGCTTACAACAGCACAACTTGATAATATTCAATATTATTACTGAGCTTTTTACCTTCATATCGGTGTGTTTCTTAGCTTTGTTTTGTGGTTTACTTCTTGTTCTTGAATATTGCTTTTCTTTGTAACCGATCCATCCGGAATAAAGTAACAGAGCCCTAAATAATATATATAAATATCGAAAACCCCCAATATCACAAATTCACTGATAATTGAATAACCCAACGAAATCCGGTTAAATCACCAGATCTGATCAACTTTGTGACTCTTTAAGCACCCAAAAATATTCAAAGGCATTTGTGAGAAATTCTGCTTTAATTTCTGCAAAATTTCTTGTGTTTTCTCTAATCTTCTACAGAATCGAAAATGACTACTCAACAAGAAGCTAAGACTGAAGGTATGTATATAGTTTATGATACATATCACCATTCTGGCACCCCTGTAATGAAAGAATCTTGGAGAAGTTCAAGGCTGCAACGCATGTGAAGTTCATGGAATCTCATGAAGAAATGGTCTACAAGGACCAAATAATGGAGTACTACAATGTTAAGGATGCCATTGATAACTTCCCACTGCCTGAAGACAATACTCTGAGGATGACACATAGTATCTTGGACATGAATATAAGTATTGAAGATGTCAAAGTTGATGTTAGTCATCTTCATGCTGCCTTGAAGAGAAATGAAGATAGTATTGCTCATCTAACAAATACATTCATCAAAGTTGCTGATGAAGACACTGCAAAGAATATGTTGTTGGTAGAAGAGGTTCACAAAGCTGCCAACAAAGTTGATGAGGAAATCTCTACATTGCAACTCAACATTGACTGCATCAATGATCAAGCTGACAACATCACTACTGCTCTAAATCATCTCAACTCAAGCTAAGACTTAATGAACCAGAACATCAAAACCTTGTGTGCTGCTGCCAAGATCCAAGTTGTTGGACTCAACCCTCCTGTTAACCCTGATGTTGACAAAAAGGGGGAAGAAAAAAGGGAAGAGACAACCGTTCAAGCTGCTGCTCAAGAGGAACCAAAAGAGCCAGAGAACCAAGCACTTGAAGAAAAGGCTGAAGAAAATGGAGAAGCTGAATCCAAGGTAATTGATGCTGCTGAAGAAGATGGAAATGTTGATGGCAAAGAAACTGATGTTGAAGACTCTGAAGAAGAACCCAAGGAACCAGTCAAGTTTGATAAAGAATTGGCTGCATCTAAGGAAACTCCTGAAGAGCAACTGGATCCATCCACCAAGTACAAGAACTTAGAGCGTTTGAAGAGAAGGATTGACGAGGCAGAACAGAAAGACAAGCGTGAAAGCGAAATGAAGCAGAAGATGGAAGCTGCCAAGGCAAATCTGCTTGCTGATGATGCAATTGATGAAGAAGATGATGATGATGATGAATCAGAGTATGAATATTATGAGGAAGTTGAAGAAGGAAGCGAAGAAGCTGATGATTAAAATAGATTATTCATTAATCAGTTTACTTTATTTTCCTTTCAGTTATCTCATCTTAAAGACTTGTACTTTGTAATAACTTTCAATCATTTATAAAAGTTCAAATTCTTTTCCAATATATATTTCTATCTCAGAAATTTTGAGGATCAAAACTTGAGTATAGGTAACAGGTACTTAGCTGAAGTTTTGTCATCATCAAAAAAGGGGAAATTGTTGGATGAAGATGAAGATAGAGTGTACTGAAGTTAAAAGAGTTAAGGGAGGTTTTGATGATTTCCAAAACACATCAAGATCAGCTAAGTATGGAAAACATAGTTTAAAACCCTTAGAAGAATTTTGACCAAGTAAGAAGACAAATCAGAAGGGTCAAATATTCAAGGTCCAGAAGACTACTGATCTGCTGAAGGGAAGAAATCAGACTGGTGAAAATCAGCCGACTCAAATCAGATTTGTTCAAGTTTGAGATCAGCTCTGCCCACCATCAGACTTGTACTCTCATTAGCCAAGTGGAAAGGATCAAGAAGTCTCCCCAACGGTAATAAATGCCCCTGGAGTAATAAATGCTGAAGTCCGAGGATATTAATGGCAAATGATTGAAGAAATACCTCGTATCAGCTCGGTGCATTAAATGATGCTTGACAGAAAGTACAGTCTGCAGTACTGTCACTGTGCAGAGAGCCGTTCGCGGAAATTAAGGACCAGAAATCAAGAAATTCAAACATTGTCTCTCTTCGACGGACACTTTTTGAATCTGTGAGTATAAATAGCTGAAGAGACGAAGAGAAAAGCAGAACACAACAACTGAGAGAATTTACGAAGCAGAATATTTTCTAAGTCTCAAGAAGCTCAAGAATAGCTCACTCGCCTGCTGAAGTCATTTGTTGACAGAATCTTGTTGAAGTTTAAAAGATAATATTGAGTGAATCTGTAAAGAGAGTGTTGTGAGGAGTACTTATCTGTCTGTGTGAGTGATAAGTCTATGTAGAATAGGTCTTCTTTGTGATTTCCTATTGCGCACTTGTGGTCGTTTCATTTGTTGTTCGACGCAAGCAGAGTATACTGTAAACTTAGTGATTATAGTATAACCCAAGATCTGTGTGACTTGGAAGAGTGGACTAAATGATTTAAATCCATATAACCACTATAAAAATCCTTGTGTTTTTACTTTGCATTTTAACTTGCATATTTTCAGTTTGCATAAAAACACTTTGATAAAACTGTTTGAAAAGGATTTTAAAAGAGTCGTTTATAAATCTCGGAATAAAATCTTTCAAACTACTAAGTATACTTTGAAAAACACTTAAAATATCCGCTGCAAGTATTCTGGTATTAAAACTGATTTTGACTATATCAGATTAGTGACTATCATATTAGTGGTCAACCAAGCTGTTCAAAGATTTGTTCGCGATCAGCTTCGTCAGCTTACTGCTCTGTAACAGCTTAGTCTGCTTACAGTTACGTAAAAGTTTTAAAGTTAAAATTTGATTAAAATTTTTAGAGGTCTATTCACACCCCCCCCCCCCTCTAGACCTTATCTGACCACTTGGGACCAACATAGACTAAACAAGGAAAAAATTCACTGGACTCAAAAACTTAATTTTGAACAAGAACTAGATCCGACTCGAATCATGTTAAAAAATAAATAGAGTTGGATATGGGTCGACATTGATCTAACCCAGAATCCGATTCATTGACGACTTTAACCATGGACTTACTAACTACTAATAACTAATTTGATGTTGTAATATTATTCAATTTTTAAAATAGGTATCTACATTATAATAGAAGAAGAAAAAAAATTGTTTTATTTTTTTCTTGGATAATTGAAGTTGTTTTCACGCTACAAATGCTAACTAGCAAATCATTCGTGTAGTAGAATTTACTCTCTTTGTCCAAAATTTTTACTCCATTAAATGACATACATCAACTCGAATTGTTTACATTTACGGGGTCTTAAAGATTTTGAATATTACTTTGGTTTCTAAGCATAAGAAGAAAAGTCAATCTAAAGATCTATGACGGAAAATAAAAAATAAGTTAAACGTTTTTAAATGAAGAAGAACAATAATACTTAATAAATAATTTATAGAAAATAAAGAAATCATAAATATTTCTTCTTTGTTAAAAGAAATTGAAATATTTAAATAATTTGAAAAAAAATCGAAAACATCCAAGGAATTAATTATTAAATAATTACGAAAATAAAACAAAGTAACTTTAAGTAATTGATTTCTAAAAAAGAAATAATATATCTTTTTTTAAGAAGTAGAAGGAAATTATAAATTTTAGTAATAAGTTTGTATTATTGAAAATAAATTTATCAATATAAAAAATAACTGTAATAATTAATAATAAAATAAGATAAAAAAATGATAAAATAATTTTACCAATTAGTTTAATAATTAAATTTCGTAAAGAAAATAGACTATAAAAAAATTTGTCCATTATTTTTTTGGAAAACAAATGAAAAAAATATACTTCTTTTAAAAGAATTTTTTTTAATAATTAATTAGATAATTTCTAAAACTTCTAAAAATATCAAATAATTAATATGTAAATTACAAAATAAAATAAAGTAATTACTTTATGAAAAATAAATAATAAATCCTTTTTTAAGTATTAAAATGAGAAATTCTTGAAATAAATTTGTAATATTAATAATATATTTGTTAATATAAGAAATGAATATTAAATTTTCAAATACTAAAGACAATCGCTCTACCATAAACTAGAGCAATAAGAAAAAAAAAAAAAAAAGGAATTTACCATTGACCAATGATTGGTTCCCCTCTTCGTGCACATCATGGTCCATGCCTGTTGGAAGAATTTATTAACTCAAGAAAAGCTAAGTGATCTTATTAGTTTAGTTAAATAAGTTAGTTAAATGTTCTGATGATAACAAAAAGGTGTCCTCAACTAAGTTATTGAAGCTTAGTAAACCTTTGAAGATTGGATACTTGGTTTAAAAGAAAATCATTCAAGAAATGAAGATTCAATCTTATGAGAAGAGTGAAAATCAGATTAGTGGAAGATTGAAAATCAGATTAGTAAAAATCAGCTTAGTGGAAAAAGATGAGTGATCATCAGACTAGTGATCAGCTTAGTGCATCAGACTTGTGCATCAGCTTTGTGCGTCAGAGTTGTGCATCAGACTAGTGATCATCAGCGGAGTGGATCCCATCAGCTAAGTAAAATCGGTCAGTAAGCTCTCCAACGGTAACAAGCTAAGTGCATTTAATGCGACTGACAGAAAGTACAGCATAGTGTACAGTGAACAGTGCGACAGTCTGCAAAAGTTACCATTCAAATTATGATCGTTGCTCAAGGACTTAAATGCAATTTTGCCAACCTTCAACGGGCAAAATTACAAATCCAAGAGTATAAATAGATGGTAAACTGAAGATTCAAGAGAGACTTGCACACTTTCAAGATCAAATCTTTAGAGCAAGAATCCATCAGTTGAGTCATCTTTTCAGAAGCGGAGTCACCTTATGACGAAGCCGATTGTTGAAGAACAAGATTAAACCCTTGTATATCTGAGTGATATTCAACTGAGTGTTGTGAGGAGTAGATATCCATCTTTATGAGTGATATTACTTCGGAGAGTAGGAGTTTCTTTGTGATTTCCTATTGCGAACTTGTGGCTGATCATTTGTTGTGAAGTACAAGCAGAGTGTACTAATTACTTTGTGTTCTTAGTATAACCCAAGATCTAAGTAACTTGGAAGAGTGGATTAAGAGGATTTGTTCCTGTATAACCACTATAAAAATTCCTTGTGTTATTTACTTTATTTGTCTTGCATTGCATATTTCATAAGCTAAGTAAATACTTTAAAAGAAGAGCCTTTAAATTGAGGAATTTTCAACTTGGGGTAAAACTTTCTTTGTGCTTTAAAAGTTTAATTGAGTTGAAAATATTGTTTGAAAAATACATATACATTATCCGCTGCATCATTGCTTGAAACTCTGATTATATAAGTTTGATGAGCAAAATCAGGATAGTAGTCTACTTTACTGAATAAGCTAAGTGCTAAATCAGCAAAGTAGTCTCACGAATAAGATCAGCTTACTCTGTTGATAAGTTAAGTGCAAAATCAGCTCAGTCATCTTATTTTGCTGATGAGCGAACTCTACTTATAGAAGAAAAGTTTAAGAAATTTTTTAAAGTTTTGAGGTCTATTCACCCCCCCCTCTAGACCTCAACTGACCACTTGGGATCAACAATGCCACCCTCGTTACCTCTTCAAATTATTAAATTTTATGAAGTAATAATTAGTAATGACGTTGGAAAAGTTATAGAAATGGGTAAGAATACTGGTATAGCAAGTTGAAAGTTAGGACATCAGAGTTTTATTTTACAAATGTGAAGAAGAAAGTAGTATAAATGAAGAGGGGCATTTACGATAATTTGTAAAAGACAACTCAACCTGTATAGCAAGTTCAAAGTGGGACTTTTGTCAGGTATCATTAATTGTATGATGAACCCTCAAGAGTTTTTCCAACCTTAAACTCTTATTAGCCAACTCCTTAAAAGATTGTGTTATTCTTCCTTAAGAAAAAGGGGGGTGAAATGAAAATGTAGGAACCAAATCCAAAAGGGTGTTTTCATGCATAAAGATTAAAGAGTGGGGTAAGTGTCCAACAATTAAAAATTGGAATGGTCTTAATCATTAGGGTTGTTCATAAACCTCTCCCACCCGTTCCACCCGCTCGACCAGCTACAACCCGTCCACAACCCGTCGGTTTTATTTTTAAAATAATCAAGTACGGGATGGTAATTTGTAAACCCACACGTTATGGATCGGGTGACGGGTTTGATGGTTAAAAAATTGACCTATCCGCAACCCGCACTTAATCATCCTTAATGTTGTACATTTTATTCACAGTTTTGTAAAAGTGTGAAATAAATTATATTTATTAACAATGAATAGGAACAAATAAAGAAACTTTCTTCAAATTTTTAGATTATATTAATGTTAATGATATAAATATGTTAGTACATTTTTTCCTAAAAAGTTTGTTGTTGAAAAATCAAGAAGAAGCTTCACTAATCTGTTATTATATATATTGTGTGAGTGATGATTTCTGATGAATTTTTTTGTAAGGATTTGTAAATTTTTTTTTTGGTGGAGACTGTTAATTTAACTAGTAAGAAATCGCTGATTATAATTTAGTTTTGTACTTTTTGATTATTGGATTTAAATTCAAATTTAACTATGAACATATTTGATACATTTTATATGTTGTTTGAAGAACTTAAGATTATATGCTTAATTGTTTATATTTAGATGTCAAGATTTTATGACATTGTTTTCGTTCTACTGCCAACCCGATCGCCACCTGCCTGCACCCATTCTACCCGAACCTGGCTGTTTTTGAAAATAACAACGCGAGTACGATTTACAATTAAAATTGGATACCAGCACGTGTTGGGTCCGGTTGATTTTTTTATGTAAACCCGCTCAAACCCGACCGCGTTCACCCCTATTAATCATGGAGTCCTTTTAACATGCATGTAAAATGTCTTGTTACAAATATATGGGCTTTTTGTTTGGCATCTCCCAAAAAATTTCATGTTTGGGAAAAACGAGACAAAGATCATTTTTATTTTTTGAAATAAATCTATTCTCTCTTAGTTTTTCCAAATTAATCTCTTAAAAGTCAAATAAACAACAATTATCTTATCTTTAAAAAAAGTTATACACAAACTCTACTTTGATTCGACATAAAGTAATATGGGCCTATTTGTTTGGCGTTTCCTAAAAAATTTTCGTGTTTGGAAAATACCAAACAAACATGTTTTCTATTTTCTGAAATAAAATTTTCATTTCTCAATTTTCTCAAACTACTCTCTAAAAACCCAAACAAACAACTATTTGTTTTATCTCTAAATAAAACATATACAAACTCTACTATGATTTGACATAAAGTAACATATCTCTTACACAATTAATCTCACAACAAACATGATTCGACATAAAGTCTTACACATCTTACACCTACAACCTAACTCTTCCAAAAAAAACCTACACCTACTTTATTTCTCAAACCACTCTCTCAAAACCCAAACAAACAACATTACGCAAATCGAGATTATTTCACAAACCTCCACTACCCTCCCAAACTACTTTCCCAAACACCAAACAAACAGGCCCAATATATCTTACATAATATCTCGCATAACAAATATAATTTGACATAAAGTCTTACACATCTTATACCTACAAACTAAACCTTTTCAAAAAAATTATTACACTTACCCTATATCTCAAACTAATCTCTCAAAATCAAAACAAAAAACATTACGTAAATCGAAATTATTTCACAAACCCCACCACTTTCACAAACTACTCTTCCAAATGCCAGACAAACAGGCTAATAAATTTTGTACCATAGCACCATCTTATCTCTGAGAAAAAAATAACCAAACCACCATCTATGAAAATTGATATACCATATTCATTAGGGTAAGTTACATCTAAGACTTGCCACATAATTATATCGACAGGTTTTGCAAGCATTTATCATGCTGAATTAAACATTTATAATTTTTACTTGATAAATCTCGAAAGTCAATGCAATAGATGATGGTTGAGATGGAAATATCAAGGTAAATGAAGAAAATAATAGATATTGTTCATTCGTTCAAATGGTTGTTTTAGAATAATAGTTATGTAGACATGTAATTTCAGATTAAAAATACTTAATAATTATAGTTCATTTTTTATTTTCAGGTTTTGATTATAAGTATTTATGATAATTAATTTTTGGTAACAACATAGTAATAATTAAAGTGAATTAGACAAAAAAATTATATGATATGTCATTAAGATAGTATATTGAAAAATAATTGTATGATTCAACTAACATAGAAAATTAGTTAATCACGTGCAACGCATGTGCACTTTCCTAGTAATATTTAAAATTCATACTTACTTCATATAATTAACTGAGAAACAAGAATTTTACATGTTAAACATAGCAACAAGTATATTGAATATGCAACAAAATAATTCTTGAACTAAGACACTTTGAATAAGAAACAATAAAACTACTTAATTATTATAAGCATAAAAATAATATAATATTACATATGAATGTTGAATAAATTGTACCCTTACAACATTCAAAGATGTAAAATGTGCTAATATTTATTGATACGACAATAATATTATTCTGAAGACTTGATTATTATTTCTTTATCTTTTGACTCATAAAGATAAAATTATCGGATATTTCTAAGAAATAATTTGAAATGAAAACTAGATTCACTCGAATTCCAACAAAGACCTATGTAATCATCTGCCATCAAGCCAATTTTCTTAATGAGGTCATTGCACATAAGTGCATAATTTTCATTATCAATCTCTTGGAGATAAACGTCATTCCCCTTATACTTTTTGGAATTGACTCGTATATCATATCCCACAAAGTCACCGAAATCTTGGACGTTGAGATAACAAGTTGTCTCGATATGTCAAGGTTCCAGTATCGAATAATGTGCTCGAATGTTTCATGAAATGAAATGATTAGCTTTCCGCAATCAATCTCAGACTGGGTCAGAAATTTTCGAATATGCCATGGATGTCGGGGACTCAACATTGGTGGTGGATGAATATCCCTTATCTCTACCAACGTACCATTATATTGGATGGAACTATTCAAGATAGATCTAACTAAGGAGGAATCCTCCTCATTCTGGTGGGGAAGAAGTTGTAAAAAATTGTTTTCTTCATGGTGCGGTAAGTTTTCAAGGCCACAATTTGATACTTTTTAATTATTGTGTGATTTAGACTTTGAAGATTTACGAATATTTACAGCAACAATTAACCTCGTACTATGGAAAGCATAATATTCATTTTACGATTGTAATATCAAGAATCCGATTGAGAAAAGTAAAAAAGAATGGGTTAAACTTGTGGAAAATGGTTGAGATGGAAATATCAAGGTAAAGGAAGAAAATAATAGATATTGTTCATTCGTTCAAATGGTTGTTTTAGAATAATAGTTATGTAGACATGTAATTTCATATTAAAAATACTTAATAGTTATAGTTCATTTTTTATTTTCAAGTTTTGATTATAAGTATTTATGATAATTAATTTTTGGTAACAACATAGTAATAATTAAAGTGAATTAGCCAAAAAAATTATATGATATGTCATTAAGATAGTATATTGAAAATGATTATATGATTCAACTAACATAGAAAATTAGTTAATCACGTGCAACGCACGTGCACTTTCCTAGTTATATTTAAAATTCATACTTACTTCATATAATTAACTGAGAAGCAAGAATTTTACATGTTATACATAGCAACAAGTATATTGAATATGCAACAATATAATTCATGAACTACGACACTTTGAATAAGAAACAATAAAACTACTTAATTATTATAAGCATAAAAATAATATAATATTTCATGTGAATGTTGAATAAATTGTACCCTTACAACATTCCAAGATGTAAAATTTTCTAATATTTATTGATACGACAATAACATTATTCTGAAGACTTTATTATTATTTCTTTATCTTTTGACTCATAAAGATAAAATTATCGGATAATTCTAAGAAATAATTTGAAATGAAAACTAGAGTCACTCGAATTCCAACAAAGACCTATGTAATCATCTGCCATCAAGCCAATTTGCTTAATGAGGTCATTGCACATAAGTGCATAATTTTCATTATCAATTTCTTGGAGATAAACGCCATTCCCCTTATACTTTGTAGGAATTGACTCGTATATCATATCCCACAAAGTCACCGAAATCTTGGCCGTTGACATAACAAGTTGTCTCGATATGTCAAGGTTCCAGAATCGAATTATGTGCTCGAATGTTTCATGAAATGAAATGATTAGCTTTTCGCAATCAATCTCAGACTGGGTCAGAAATTTTCGAATATGCCATTGATGTCGGGGACTCAACATTGGTGGTGGATGAATATCCCATCTCTCTACCAACGTACCATTATATTGGATGGAACTATTCGAGATAGATCTTACTAAGGAGGAATCCTCCTCATTCTTGGTGGGGAAGAAGTTGTAAAAAAAATTTTTCTTCATGTTGCGGTAAGTTTTCAAGGCCACAAAGTGATACTTTTTACTTATTGTGTGATTTAGACTTTGAAGATTTACGAATATTTACAGCAACAATTAACCTCGTACAATGGAAGTCATAATATTCATTTTACGATTGTAATATCAAGAATCCGATTGAGAAAAATAAAAAAGAATGGGTTAAACCTATGGAAAATGGTTGAGATGGAAATATCAAGGTAAAGGATGAAAATAATAGATATTGTTCAGTCGTTCAAATGGTTGTTTTAGAATAATAGTTATGTAGACATGTAATTTCAGATTAAAAATACTTAATAGTTATAGTTCATTTTTTATTTTCAAGTTTTGATTATAATTATTTATGATAATTAATTTTTGGTAACAACAGAGTAATAATTAAAGTGAATTAGCCAAAAATATTATATGATATATCATTAAGATAGTATATTGAAAAATGATTGTATGATTCAACTAACATAGAAAATTAGTTAATCACGTGCAACGCACGAGCACTTTCCTAGTAATATTTAAAATTCATACTTACTTCATATAATTAACATAGAAACAAGAATTTTACATGTTATACATAGCAACAAGTATATTGAATATGCAACAAAATAATTCATGAACTACGACACTTGAATAAGAAACAATAAAAATACTTAATTATTATAAAAATAAAAATAATATAATATTTCATGTGAATGATGAATAAATTGTACCCTTACAACATTCAAAGATGTAAAATGTGCTAATATTTATTGATACGACAATAACATTATTCTGAAGACTTGATTATTATTTCTTTATCTTTTGACTCATAAAGATAAAATTATCGGATATTTCTAAGAAATAATTTGTAATGAAAACTAGAGTCACTCGAATTCCAACAAAGACCTATGTAATCATCTGCCATCAAGCCAATTTGCTTCATGAGGTAGTTGCACATAAGTGCATAATTTTCATTATCAATCTCTTGGAGATAAACGCCATTCCCCTTATACTTTGTAGGAATTGACTCGTATATCATATCCCACAAAGTCACCGAAATCTTGGCCGTTGACATAACAAGTTGTCTCGATATGTCAAGGTTCCAGTATCGAATAATGTGCTCGAATATTTCATGAAATGAAATGATTAGCTTTCCGCAATCAATCTAAGACTGGGTCAGAAATTTTAGAATATGCCATGGATGTCGGGGACTCAACATTGGTGGTGGATGAATATCCCTTATCTCTACCAACGTACCATTATATTGGATGGAACTATTCGAGATAGATCTAACTAAGGAGGAATCCTCCTCATTCTGGTAGGGAAGAAGTTGTAAAAAATTGTTTCGTCATGGTGCGGTAAGTTTTCAAGGCCACAATTTGATACTTTTTACTTATTGTGTGATTTAGACTTTGAAGATTTACGAATATTTATAGCAACAATTAACCTCGTACTATGGAAAGCATAATATTCATTTTACGATTGTAATATCGAGAATCCGATTGACAAAAATAAAAAAGAATGGGTTAAACCTGTGGAAAATGGTAGAGATGGAAATATCAAGGTAAAGGTAGAAAATAATAGATATTGTTCATTCGTTCAAATGGTTGTCTTAGAATAATAGTTATGTAGACATGTAATTTCAGATTAAAAATACTTAATAGTTATAGTTCATTTTTATTTCCAAGTTTTGATTATAAGTATTTATGATAATTAATTTTTGGTAGCAACATAGTAATAATTAAAGTGAATTAGCCAAAAAATTATATGATATCTCATTAAGATAGTATATTGAAAAATGATTGTATGATTCAACTAACATAGAAAATTAGTTAATCACGTGCAACGCACGTGCACTTTCCTAGTTATATTTAAAATTCATACTTACTTCATATAATTAACTGAGAAACAAGAATTTTACATGTTATACATAGCAACAAGTATATTGAATATGCAACAAAATAATTCTTGAACTAAGACACTTTAATAAGAAACAATAAAACTACTTAATTATTATAAGCATAAAAATAATATAATATTTCATGTGAATGTTGAATAAATTGTACCCTTACAACATTCAAAGATGTAAAATGTGCTAATATTTATTGATACGACAATAACATTATTCTGAAGACTTGATTATTATTTCTTTATCTTTTGACTCATAAAGATAAAATTATCGGATATTTGTAAGAAATAATTTGAATTGAAAACTAAAGTCAGTCGAATTCCAACAAAGACCTATGTAATCATCTTCCATCAAGCCAATTTGCTTAATGAGGTCATTGCACATAAGTGCATAATTTTCATTATCAATTTATGGAGATAAACGCCATTCCACTTATACTTTGTAGGAATTGACTCTTATGTCATATCCCACAAAGTCACCGAAATCTTGGCCGTTGACATAACAAGTTGTCTCGATATGTCAAGGTTCCAGTATCGAATAATGTGCTCGAATGTTTCATGAAATGAAATGATTAGCTTTCCGCAATCAATCTCAGACTGGGTCAAAAATTTTCGAATATGCCATGGATATCGGAGACTCAACATTGGTGGTGGATGAATATCCCTTCTATTCGAGATAGATCTAACTATTCGATGGAACTATTCGAGATAGATCTAACTAAGGAGGAATCCTCCTCATTCTTGGTGGGGAAGAAGTTGTAAAAATTTTTTTTCTTTGTGGTACGGTAAGTTTTCAAGGCCACAATTTGATACTTTTTACTTATTGTGTGATTTAGACTTTGAAGATTTACGAATATTTACAGCAACAATTAACCTCGTACTATGGAAAGCATAATATTCATTTTACGATGGTAATATCAAGAATCCGATTGAGAAAAATAAAAAAGAATGGGTTAAACCTGTGGAAAATGGTTGAGATGAAAATATCAAGGTAAAGTAAGAAAATAATAGATATTGTTCATTCGTTCAAATGGTTGTTTTAGAATAATAGTTATGTAGACATGTAATTTCAGATTAAAAATACTTAATAGTTATAGTTCATTTTATATTTTCAAGTTTTGATTATAAGTATTTATGATAATTAATTTTTGGTAACAACATAGTAATAATTAAAGTGAATTAGCCAAAAAAATTATATGATATGTCATTAAGATAGTATATTGAAAAATAATTGTATGATTCAACTAACATAGAAAATTAGTTAATCACGTGCAACGCACGTGCACTTTCCTAGTTATATTTAAAATTCATACTTACTTCATATAATAAACTGAGAAGCAAGAATTTTACATGTTATACATAGCAACAAGTATATTGAATATGCAACAATATAATTCATGAACTACGACACTTTGAATAAGAAACAATAAAACTACTTAATTATTATAAGCATAAAAATAATATAATATTTCATGTGAATGTTGAATAAATTGTACCCTTACAACATTCCAAGATTTAAAATTTGCTAATATTTATTGATACGACAATAACATTATTCTGAAGACTTTATTATTATTTCTTTATCTTTTGACTCATAAAGATAAAATTATCGGATATTTATAAGAAATAATTTGAAATGAAAACTAGAGTCACTCGAATTCCAACAAAGACCTATGTAATCATCTGCCATCAAGCCAATTTGCTTAATGAGGTCATTGAGTGCATAATTTTCATTATCAATTTCTTGGAGATAATCGCCATTCCCCTTATACTTTGTAGGAATTGACTCGTATATCATATCCCACAAAGTCACCGAAATCTTGGTCGTTGACATAACAAGTTGTCTCGATATGTCAAGGTTCCAGTATCGAATTATGTGCTCGAATGTTTCATGAAATGAAATGATTAGCTTTTCACAATCAATCTCAGACTGGGTCAGAAATTTTCGAATATGCCATGGATGTCGGGGACTCAACATTGGTGGTGGATGAATATCCCTTCTCTCTACCAACGTACCATTATATTGGATGGAACTATTCGAGATAGATCTTACTAAGGAGGAATCCTCCTCATTCTTGGTGGGGAAGAAGTTGTAAAAAATTGTTTTCTTCATGGTGCGGTAAGTTTTCCAGGCCACAAATTGATACTTTTTACTTATTGTGTGATTTAGACTTTGAAGATTTACGAATATTTACAGCAACAATTAACCTCGTACAATGGAAAGCATAATATTCATTTTACGATTGTAATATCAAGAATCCGATTGAGAAAAATAAAAAAGAATGGGTTAAACCTGTGGAAAATGGTTGAGATGGAAATATCAAGGTAAAGGATGAAAATAATAGATATTGTTCATTCGTTCAAATGGTTGTTTTAGAATAATAGTTATGTAGACATGTAATTTCAGATTAAAAATACTTAATAGTTATAGTTCATTTTTTATTTTCAAGTTTTGATAATAATTATTTATGATAATTAATTTTTGGTAACAACAGAGTAATAATTAAAGTGAATTAGCCAAAAAAATTATATGATATATCATTAAGATAGTATATTGAAAAATGATTGTATGATTCAACTAACATAAAAAATTAGTTAATCACGTGCAACGCACGAGCACTTTCCTAGTAATATTTAAAATTCATATTTACTTCATATAATTAACATAGAAACAAGAATTTTACATGTTATACATAGCAACAAGTATATTGAATATGCAACAAAATAATTCTTGAACTAAGACACTTTGAATAAGAAACAATAAAACTACTTAATTATTATAAGCATAAAAATAATATAATATTACATATGAATGTTGAATAAATTGTACCCTTACAACATTCAAAGATGTAAAATGTGCTAATATTTATTGATACGACAATAACATTATTCTGAAGACTTGATTATTATTTCTTTATCTTTTGACTCATAAAGATAAAATTATCGGATATTTGTATGAAATAATTTGAATTGAAAACTAAAGTCAGTCGAATTCCAACAAAGACCTATGTAATCATCTTCCATCAAACCAATTTGCTTAATGAGGTCATTGCACATAAGTGCATAATTTTCATTATCAATTTTTGGAGATAAACGCCATTCCCCTTATACTTTGTAGGAATTGACTCTTATGTCATATCCCACAAAGTCACCGAAATCTTGGCCGTTGACATAACAAGTTGTCTCGATATGTCAAGGTTCCAGAATCGAATAATGTGCTCGAATGTTTCATGAAATGAAATTATTAGCTTTCCGCAATCAATCTCAGACTGGGTCAGAAATTTTAGAATATGCCATGGATGTCGGGGCTCAACATTGGTGGTGGATGAATATCCCTTATCTCTACCAACGTACCATTATATTGGATGGAACTATTCGAGATAGATCTAACTAAGGAGGAATCCTCCTCATTCTGGTGGGGAAGAAGTTGTAAAAAATTGTTTCGTCATGGTGCGGTAAGTTTTCAAGGCCACAATTTGATTTTTTACTTATTGTGTGATTTAGACTTTGAAGATTTACGAATATTTATAGCAACAATTAACCTCGTACTATGGAAAGCATAATATTCATTTTACGATTGTAATATCAAGAATCCGATTGAGAAAAATAAAAAAGAATGGGTTAAACCTGTGGAAAATGGTAGAGATGGAAATATCAAGGTAAAGGTAGAAAATAATAGATATTGTTCATTCGTTCAAATGGTTGTCTTAGAATAATAGTTATGTAGACATGTAATTTCATATTAAAAATACTTAATAGTTATAGTTCATTTTTTATTTCCAAGTTTTGATTATAAGTATTTATGATAATTAATTTTTGGTAGCAACATAGTAATAATTAAAGTGAATTAGCCAAAAAAATTATATGATATCTCATTAAGATAGTATATTGAAAAATGATTGTATGATTCAACTAACATAGAAATTAGTTAATCACGTGCAACGCACGTACACTTTCCGAGTTATATTTAAAATTCATACTTACTTCATATAATTAACTGAGAAACAAGAATTTTACATGTTATACATAGCAACAAATATAATGAATATGCAACAAAATAATTCTTGAACTAAGACACTTTGAATAAGAAACAATAAAACTACTTAATTATTATAAGCATAAAAATAATATAATATTACATATGAATGTTGAATAAATTGTACCCTTACAACATTCAAAGATGTAAAATGTGCTAATATTTATTGATACGACAATAACATTATTCTGAAGACTTGATTATTATTTCTTTATCTTTTGACTCATAAAGATAAAATTATCGGATATTTGTAAGAAATAATTTGAATTGAAAACTAAAGTCAGTCGAATTCCAACAAAGACCTATGTAATCATCTTCCATCAAGCCAATTTGCTTAATGAGGTCATTGCACATAAGTGCATAATTTTCATTATCAATTTCTTGGAGATAAACGCCATTCCCCTTATACTTTGTAGGAATTGACTCGTATATCATATCCCACAAAGTCACCGAAATCTTGGCCGTTGACATAACAAGTTGTCTCGATATGTCAAGGTTCCAGTATCGAATTATGTGCTCGAATGTTTCATGAAATGAAATGATTAGCTTTTCACAATCAATCTCAGACTGGGTCAGAAATTTTCGAATATGCCATGGATGTCGGGGACTCAACATTGGTGGTGGATCAATATCCCTTCTCTCTACCAACGTACCATTATATTGGATGGAACTATTCGAGATAGATCTTACTAAGGAGGAATCCTCCTCATTCTTGGTGGGGAAGAAGTTGTAAAAAATTGTTTTCTTCATGGTGCGGTAAGTTTTCAAGGCCACAAATTGATACTTTTTACTTATTGTGTGATTTAGACTTTGAAGATTTACGAATATTTACAGCAACAATTAACCTCGTACAATGGAATGCATAATATTCATTTTACGATTGTAATATCAAGAATCCGATTGAGAAAAATAAAAAAGAATGGGTTAAACCTGTGGAAAATGGTTGAGATGGAAATATCAAGGTATAGGATGAAAATAATAGATATTGTTCATTCGTTCAAATGGTTGTTTTAGAATAATAGTTATGTAGACATGTAATTTCAGATTAAAAATACTTAATAGTTATAGTTCATTTTATATTTTCAAGTTTTGATTATAAGTATTTATGATAATTAATTTTTGGTAACAACATAGTAATAATTAAAGTGAATTAGCCAAAAAAATTATATGATATGTCATTAAGATAGTATATTGAAAAATAATTGTATGATTCAACTAACATAGAAAATTAGTTAATCACGTGCAACGCACGTGCACTTTCCTAGTTATATTTAAAATTCATACTTACTTCATATAATAAACTGAGAAGCAAGAATTTTACATGTTATACATAGCAACAAGTATATTGAATATGCAACAATATAATTCATGAACTACGACACTTTGAATAAGAAACAATAAAACTACTTAATTATTATAAGCATAAAAATAATATAATATTTCATGTGAATGTTGAATAAATTGTACCCTTACAACATTCCAAGATTTAAAATTTGCTAATATTTATTGATACGACAATAACATTATTCTGAAGACTTTATTATTATTTCTTTATCTTTTGACTCATAAAGATAAAATTATCGGATATTTATAAGAAATAATTTGAAATGAAAACTAGAGTCACTCGAATTCCAACAAAGACCTATGTAATCATCTGCCATCAAGCCAATTTGCTTAATGAGGTCATTGAGTGCATAATTTTCATTATCAATTTCTTGGAGATAATCGCCATTCCCCTTATACTTTGTAGGAATTGACTCGTATATCATATCCCACAAAGTCACCGAAATCTTGGTCGTTGACATAACAAGTTGTCTCGATATGTCAAGGTTCCAGTATCGAATTATGTGCTCGAATGTTTCATGAAATGAAATGATTAGCTTTTCACAATCAATCTCAGACTGGGTCAGAAATTTTCGAATATGCCATGGATGTCGGGGACTCAACATTGGTGGTGGATGAATATCCCTTCTCTCTACCAACGTACCATTATATTGGATGGAACTATTCGAGATAGATCTTACTAAGGAGGAATCCTCCTCATTCTTGGTGGGGAAGAAGTTGTAAAAAATTGTTTTCTTCATGGTGCGGTAAGTTTTCCAGGCCACAAATTGATACTTTTTACTTATTGTGTGATTTAGACTTTGAAGATTTACGAATATTTACAGCAACAATTAACCTCGTACAATGGAAAGCATAATATTCATTTTACGATTGTAATATCAAGAATCCGATTGAGAAAAATAAAAAAGAATGGGTTAAACCTGTGGAAAATGGTTGAGATGGAAATATCAAGGTAAAGGATGAAAATAATAGATATTGTTCATTCGTTCAAATGGTTGTTTTAGAATAATAGTTATGTAGACATGTAATTTCAGATTAAAAATACTTAATAGTTATAGTTCATTTTTTATTTTCAAGTTTTGATAATAATTATTTATGATAATTAATTTTTGGTAACAACAGAGTAATAATTAAAGTGAATTAGCCAAAAAAATTATATGATATATCATTAAGATAGTATATTGAAAAATGATTGTATGATTCAACTAACATAAAAAATTAGTTAATCACGTGCAACGCACGAGCACTTTCCTAGTAATATTTAAAATTCATATTTACTTCATATAATTAACATAGAAACAAGAATTTTACATGTTATACATAGCAACAAGTATATTGAATATGCAACAAAATAATTCTTGAACTAAGACACTTTGAATAAGAAACAATAAAACTACTTAATTATTATAAGCATAAAAATAATATAATATTACATATGAATGTTGAATAAATTGTACCCTTACAACATTCAAAGATGTAAAATGTGCTAATATTTATTGATACGACAATAACATTATTCTGAAGACTTGATTATTATTTCTTTATCTTTTGACTCATAAAGATAAAATTATCGGATATTTGTATGAAATAATTTGAATTGAAAACTAAAGTCAGTCGAATTCCAACAAAGACCTATGTAATCATCTTCCATCAAACCAATTTGCTTAATGAGGTCATTGCACATAAGTGCATAATTTTCATTATCAATTTTTGGAGATAAACGCCATTCCCCTTATACTTTGTAGGAATTGACTCTTATGTCATATCCCACAAAGTCACCGAAATCTTGGCCGTTGACATAACAAGTTGTCTCGATATGTCAAGGTTCCAGAATCGAATAATGTGCTCGAATGTTTCATGAAATGAAATTATTAGCTTTCCGCAATCAATCTCAGACTGGGTCAGAAATTTTAGAATATGCCATGGATGTCGGGGCTCAACATTGGTGGTGGATGAATATCCCTTATCTCTACCAACGTACCATTATATTGGATGGAACTATTCGAGATAGATCTAACTAAGGAGGAATCCTCCTCATTCTGGTGGGGAAGAAGTTGTAAAAAATTGTTTCGTCATGGTGCGGTAAGTTTTCAAGGCCACAATTTGATTTTTTACTTATTGTGTGATTTAGACTTTGAAGATTTACGAATATTTATAGCAACAATTAACCTCGTACTATGGAAAGCATAATATTCATTTTACGATTGTAATATCAAGAATCCGATTGAGAAAAATAAAAAAGAATGGGTTAAACCTGTGGAAAATGGTAGAGATGGAAATATCAAGGTAAAGGTAGAAAATAATAGATATTGTTCATTCGTTCAAATGGTTGTCTTAGAATAATAGTTATGTAGACATGTAATTTCATATTAAAAATACTTAATAGTTATAGTTCATTTTTTATTTCCAAGTTTTGATTATAAGTATTTATGATAATTAATTTTTGGTAGCAACATAGTAATAATTAAAGTGAATTAGCCAAAAAAATTATATGATATCTCATTAAGATAGTATATTGAAAAATGATTGTATGATTCAACTAACATAGAAATTAGTTAATCACGTGCAACGCACGTACACTTTCCGAGTTATATTTAAAATTCATACTTACTTCATATAATTAACTGAGAAACAAGAATTTTACATGTTATACATAGCAACAAATATAATGAATATGCAACAAAATAATTCTTGAACTAAGACACTTTGAATAAGAAACAATAAAACTACTTAATTATTATAAGCATAAAAATAATATAATATTACATATGAATGTTGAATAAATTGTACCCTTACAACATTCAAAGATGTAAAATGTGCTAATATTTATTGATACGACAATAACATTATTCTGAAGACTTGATTATTATTTCTTTATCTTTTGACTCATAAAGATAAAATTATCGGATATTTGTAAGAAATAATTTGAATTGAAAACTAAAGTCAGTCGAATTCCAACAAAGACCTATGTAATCATCTTCCATCAAGCCAATTTGCTTAATGAGGTCATTGCACATAAGTGCATAATTTTCATTATCAATTTCTTGGAGATAAACGCCATTCCCCTTATACTTTGTAGGAATTGACTCGTATATCATATCCCACAAAGTCACCGAAATCTTGGCCGTTGACATAACAAGTTGTCTCGATATGTCAAGGTTCCAGTATCGAATTATGTGCTCGAATGTTTCATGAAATGAAATGATTAGCTTTTCACAATCAATCTCAGACTGGGTCAGAAATTTTCGAATATGCCATGGATGTCGGGGACTCAACATTGGTGGTGGATCAATATCCCTTCTCTCTACCAACGTACCATTATATTGGATGGAACTATTCGAGATAGATCTTACTAAGGAGGAATCCTCCTCATTCTTGGTGGGGAAGAAGTTGTAAAAAATTGTTTTCTTCATGGTGCGGTAAGTTTTCAAGGCCACAAATTGATACTTTTTACTTATTGTGTGATTTAGACTTTGAAGATTTACGAATATTTACAGCAACAATTAACCTCGTACAATGGAATGCATAATATTCATTTTACGATTGTAATATCAAGAATCCGATTGAGAAAAATAAAAAAGAATGGGTTAAACCTGTGGAAAATGGTTGAGATGGAAATATCAAGGTATAGGATGAAAATAATAGATATTGTTCATTCGTTCAAATGGTTGTTTTAGAATAATAGTTATGTAGACATGTAATTTCAGATTAAAAATACTGAATAGTTATAGTTCATTTTATATTTTCAAGTTTTGATTATAAGTATTTATGATAATTAATTTTTGGTAACAACATAGTAATAATTAAAGTGAATTAGCCAAAAAAATTATATGATATGTCATTAAGATAGTATATTGAAAAATAATTGTATGATTCAACTAACATAGAAAATTAGTTAATCACGTGCAACGCACGTGCACTTTCCTAGTTATATTTAAAATTCATACTTACTTCATATAATAAACTGAGAAGCAAGAATTTTACATGTTATACATAGCAACAAGTATATTGAATATGCAACAATATAATTCATGAACTACGACACTTTGAATAAGAAACAATAAAACTACTTAATTATTATAAGCATAAAAATAATATAATATTTCATGTGAATGTTGAATAAATTGTACCCTTACAACATTCCAAGATTTAAAATTTGCTAATATTTATTGATACGACAATAACATTATTCTGAAGACTTTATTATTATTTCTTTATCTTTTGACTCATAAAGATAAAATTATCGGATATTTATAAGAAATAATTTGAAATGAAAACTAGAGTCACTCGAATTCCAACAAAGACCTATGTAATCATCTGCCATCAAGCCAATTTGCTTCATGAGGTAATTGCACGTAAGTGCATAATTTTCATTATCAATCTCTTGGAGATAAACGCCATTCCCCTTATACTTTGTAGGAATTGACTCGTATATCATATCCCACAAAGTCACCGAAATCATGGCCGTTGACATAACAAGTTGTCTCGATATGTCAAGGTTCCAGTATCGAATAATGTGCTCGAATGTTTCATGAAATGAAATGATTAGCTTTCCGCAATCAATCTCAAACTGGGTCAAAAAATTTCGAATATGCCATGGATATCGTGGACTCAACATTGGTGGTGGATGAATAACCCTTCTTTCTACCAACGTACCATTATATTGGATGGAACTATTCGAGATAGATCTTACTAAGGAGGAATCCTCCTCATTCTTGGTGGGGAAGAAGTTGTAAAAAATTGTTTTCTTCATGGTGCGGTAAGTTTTCAAGGCCACAAATTGATACTTTTTACTTATTGTGTGATTTAGACTTTGAAGATTTACGAATATTTACAGAAACAATTAACCTCGTACAATGGAAAGCATAATATTCATTTTACGATTGTAATATCAAGAATCCGATTGAGAAAAATAAAAAAGAATGGGTTAAACCTGTGGAAAATGGTTGAGATGGAAATATCAAGGTAAAGGATGAAAATAATAGATATTGTTCATTCGTTCAAATGGTTGTTTTAGAATAATAGTTATGTAGACATGTAATTTCAGATTAAAAATACTTAATAGTTATAGTTCATTTTTTATTTTCAAGTTTTGATTATAATTATTTATGATAATTAATTTTTGGTAATAACAGAGTAATAATTAAAGTGAATTAGCCAAAAAATTTTATGATATATCATTAAGATAGTATATTGAAAAATGATTGTATGATTCAACTAACATAGAAAATTAGTTAATCACGTGCAACGCACGAGCACTTTCCTTGTAATATTTAAAATTCATACTTACTTCATATAATTAACATAGAAACAAGAATTTTACATGTTATACATAGCAACAAGTATATTGAATATGCAACAAAATAATTCATGAACTACGACACTTTAATAAGAAACAATAAAAATACTTAATTATTATAAGCATAAAAATAATATAATATTTCATGTGAATGTTGAATAAATTGTACCCTTACAACATTCAAAGATGTAAAATGTGCTAATATTTATTGATACGACAATAACATTATTCTGAAGACTTGATTATTATTTCTTTATCTTTTGACTCATAAAGATAAAATTATCGGATATTTCTAAGAAATAATTTGTAATGAAAACTAGAGTCACTCGAATTCCAACAGAGACCTATGTAATCATCTGCCATCAAGCCAATTTGCTTAATGAGGTCATTGCACATAAGTGCATAATTTTCATTATCAATTTCTTGGAGATAAACGCCATGCCCCTTATACTTTGTAGGAATTGACTCGTATATCATATCCCAAAAAGTCACCGAAATCTTGGCCGTTGACATAACAAGTTGTCTCGATATGTCAAGGTTCCAGTATCGAATAATGTGCTCGAATGTTTCATGAAATGAAATGATTAGCTTTCCGCAATCAATCTCAGACTGGGTCAAAAAATTTCGAATATGCCATGGATATCGTGGACTCAACATTGGTGGTGGATGAATATCCCTTATCTCTACCAACGTACCATTATATTGGATGGAACTATTCGAGATAGATCTTACTAAGGAGGAATCCTCCTCATTCTTGGTGGGGAAGAAGTTGTAAAAAATTGTTTTCTTCATGGTGCGGTAAGTTTTCAAGGCCACAAATTGATACTTTTTACTTATTGTGTGATTTAGACTTTGAAGATTTACGAATATTTATAGCAACAATTAACCTCGTACTATGGAAAGCATAATATTCATTTTACGATGGTAATATCAAGAATCCGATTGAGAAAAATAAAAAAGAATGGGTTAAACCTGTGGAAAATGGTTGAGATGGAAATATCAAGGTAAATGATGAAAATAAGAGATATTGTTCATTCGTTCAAATTGTTGTTTTAGAATAATAGTTATGTAGACATGTAATTTCAGATTAAAAATACTTAATAGTTATAGTTCATTTTTTATTTTCAAGTTTTGATTATAATTATTTATGATAATTAATTTTTGGTAACAACAGAGTAATAATTAAAGTGAATTAGCCAAAAAAATTATATGATATATCATTAAGATAGTATATTGAAAAATGATTGTATGATTCAACTAACATAGAAAATTAGTTAATCACGTGCAACGCACGAGCACTTTCCTAGTAATATTTAAAATTCATACTTACTTCATATAATTAACATAGAAACAAGAATTTTACATGTTATACATAGCAACAAGTATATTGAATATGCAACAAAATAATTCATGAACTACGACACTTTAATAAGAAACAATAAAAATACTTAATTATTATAAGCATAAAAATAATATAATATTTCATGTGAATGTTGAATAAATTGTACCCTTACAACATTCAAAGATGTAAAATGTGCTAGTATTTATTGATACGACAATAACATTATTCTGAAGACTTGATTATTATTTCTTTATCTTTTGACTCATAAAGATAAAATTATCGGATATTTCTAAGAAATAATTTGTAATGAAAACTAGAGTCACTCGAATTCCAACAAAGACCTATGTAATCATCTGCCATCAAGCCAATTTGCTTCATGAGGTAATTGCACATAAGTGCATAATTTTCATTATCAATCTCTTGGAGATAAACGCCATTCCCCTTATACTTTGTAGGAATTGACTCGTATATCATATCCCACAAAGTCACCGAAATCTTGGCCGTTCACATAACAAGTTGTCTCGATATGTCAAGGTTCCAGTATCGAATAATGTGCTCGAATGTTTCATGAAATTAAATGATTAGCTTTCCGCAATCAATCTCAGACTGGGTCAGAAATTTTAGAATATGCCATGGATGTCGGGGACTCAACATTGGTTGTGGATGAATATCCCTTATCTCTACCAACGTACCATTATATTGGATGGAACTATTCGAGATAGATCTAACTTATGAGGAATCCTCCTCATTTTGGTGGGGAAGAAGTTGTAAAAAATTGTTTCGTCATGGTTCGGTAAGTTTTCAAGGCCACAATTTGATTCTTTTTACTTATTGTGTGATTTAGACTTTGAAGATTTACGAATATTTATAGCAACAATTAACCTCGTACTTTGGAAAGCATAATATTCATTTTACGATTGTAATATCAAGAATCCGATTGAGAAAAATAAAAAAGAATGGGTTAAACCTGTGGAAAATGGTTGAGATGGAAATATCAAGGTAAAGGTAGAAAATAATAGATATTGTTCATTCGTTCAAATGGTTGTCTTAGAATAATAGTTATGTAGACATGTAATTTCATATTAAAAATACTTAATAGTTATAGTTCATTTTTTATTTCCAAGTTTTGATTATAAGTATTTATGATAATTAATTTTTGGTAGCAACATAGTAATAATTAAAGTGAATTAGCCAAAAAAATTATATGATATCTCATTAAGATAGTATATTGAAAAATGATTGTATGATTCAACTAACATAGAAATTAGTTAATCACGTGCAACGCACGTGCACTTTCCTAGTTATATTTAAAATTCATACTTACTTCATATAATTAACTGAGAAACAAGAATTTTACATGTTATACATAGCAACAAGTATATTGAATATGCAACAAAATAATTCATGAACTACGACACTTTAAATAAGAAACAATAAAAATACTTAATTATTATAAGCATAAAAATAATATAATATTACATATGAATGTTGAATAAATTGTACCCTTACAACATTCAAAGATGTAAAATGTGCTAATATTTATTGATACGACAATAATATTATTCTGAAGACTTGATTATTATTTCTTTATCTTTTGACTCATAAAGATAAAATTATCGGATATTTGTAAGAAATAATTTGAATTGAAAATTAAAGTCAGTCGAATTCCAACAAAGACCTATGTAATCATCTTCCATCAAGCCAATTTGCTTAATGAGGTCATTGCACATAAGTGCATAATTTTCATTATCAATTTTTGGAGATAAACGCCATTCCCCTTATACTTTGTAGGAATTGACTCTTATGTCATATCCCACAAAGTCACCGAAATCTTGGCCGTTGACATAACAAGTTGACATATCATTATAAGCATAAAAATAATATAATATTACATATGAATGTTGAATAAATTGTACCCTTACAACATTCAAAGATGTAAAATGTGCTAATATTTATTGATACGACAATAATATTATTCTGAAGACTTGATTATTATTTCTTTATCTTTTGACTCATAAAGATAAAATTATCGGATATTTGTAAGAAATAATTTGAATTGAAAATTAAAGTCAGTCGAATTCCAACAAAGACCTATGTAATCATCTTCCATCAAGCCAATTTGCTTAATGAGGTCATTGCACATAAGTGCATAATTTTCATTATCAATTTTTGGAGATAAACGCCATTCCCCTTATACTTTGTAGGAATTGACTCTTATGTCATATCCCACAAAGTCACCGAAATCTTGGCCGTTGACATAACAAGTTGTCTCGATATGTCAAGGTTCCAGTATCTAATAATGTGCTCGAATGTTTCATGAAATGAAATGATTAGCTTTCCGCAATCAATCTCAGACTGGGTCAAAAATTTTCGAATATGCCATGGATATCGGGGACTCAACATTGGTGGTGGATGAATATCCCTTCTCTCTACCAACGTACCATTATATTGGATGGAACTATTCAAGATAGATCTAACTAAGGAGGAATCCTCCTCAATCTTGGTGGGGAAGAAGTTGTAAAAAATTGTTTTCTTTATGGTACGGTCAGTTTTCAAGGCCACAATTTGATACTTTTTACTTATTGTGTGATTTAGACTTTGAAGATTTACGAATATTTACAGCAACAATTAACCTCGTACTATGGAAAGCATAATATTCATTTTACGATTGTAATATCAAGAATCCGATTGAGAAAAATAAAAAAGAATGGGTTATACCTGTGGAAAATGGTTGAGATGGAAATATCAAGGTAAAGTAAGAAAATAATAGATATTGTTCATTCGTTCAAATGGTTGTTTTAGAATAATAGTCATGTAGACATGTAATTTCAGATTAAAAATACTTAATAGTTATAGTTCATTTTATATTTTCAAGTTTTGATTATAAGTATTTATGATAATTAATTTTTGGTAACAACATAGTAATAACTAAAGTGAATTAGCCAAAAAAATTATATGATATGTCATTAAGATAGTATATTGAAAAATAATTGTATGATTCAACTAACATAGAAAATTAGTTAATCACGTGCAACACACGTGCACTTTCCTAGTAATATTTAAAATTCGTACTTACTTCATATAATTAATTGAGAAACAAGAATTTTACATGTTATACATAGCAACAAGTATATTGAATATGCAACAAAATAATTCATGAACAACGACACTTTAAATAAGAAACAATAAAACTGCTTAATTATTATAAGCATAAAAATAATATAATATTTCATGTGAATGTTGAATAAATTGTACTCTTAAAATATTCAAAGATGTAAAATGTGCTAATATTTATTGATACGACAATAACATTATTCTGAAGACTTGATTATTATTTCTTTATCTTTTGACTCATAAAGATAAAATTATCTGATATTTGTAAGAAATAATTTGAATTGAAAACTAAAGTCAGTCGAATTCCAACAAAGACCTATGTAATCATCTTCCATCAAGCCAATTTGCTTAATGAGGTAATTGCACATAAGTGCATAATTTTAAATATCAATCTCTTGGAGATAAACGCCATTCCCCTTATACTTTGTAGGAATTGACTCGTATATCATATCCCACAAAGTCACCGAAATCTTGACCGTTGACATAACAAGTTGTCTCGATATGTCAAGGTTCCAGTATCGAATAATGTGCTCGAATGTTTCATGAAATGAAATGATTAGCTTTCCGCAATCAATCTCAGACTGGGTCAGAAATTTTCGAATATGCCATGGATGTCGGGGACTCAACATTGGTGGTGGATGAATATCCCTTATCTCTACCAACGTACCATTATATTGGATGGAACTATTCGAGATAGATCAAACTAAGGAGGAATCCTCCTCATTCTTGGTGGGGAAGAAGTTGTAAAAAATTGTTTTCTTCATGGTGCGGTAAGTTTTCCAGGCCACAATTTGATACTTTTTACTTATTGTGTGATTTAGTCTTTGAAGATTTACGAATATTTACAGCAACAATTAACCTCGTACTATGGAAAGCATAATATTCATTTTACGATTGTAATATCAAGAATCCGATTGAGAAAAATAAAAAAGAATGGGTTAAACCTGTGGAAAATGGTTGAGATTGAAATATCAAGGTAAAGGAAGAAAATAATAGATATTGTTCATTCGTTCAAATAGTTGTTTTAGAATAATAGTTATGTAGACATGTAATTTCAGATTAAAAATACTTAATAGTTATAGTTCATTTTTTATTTTCAAGTTTTGATTATAATTATTTATGATAATTAATTTTTGGTAACAACAGAGTAATAATTAAAGTGAATTAGCCAAAAAAATTATATGATATATCATTAAGATAGTATATTGAAAATTGATTGTATGATTCAACTAACATAAAAAATTAGTTAATCACGTGCCACGCACGTGCACTTTCCTAGTAATATTTAAAATTCATACTTACTTCATATAATTAACATAGAAACAAGAATTTTACATGTTATACATAGCAACAAGTATATTGAATATGCAACAAAATAATTCATGAACTACGACACTTTAAATAAGAAACAATAAAAATACTTAATTATTATAACATAAAAATAATATAATATTTCATGTGAATGTTGAATAAATTGTACCCTTACAACATTTAAAGATGTAAAATGTGCTAATATTTATTGATACGACAATAACATTATTCTGAAGACTTGATTATTATTTCTTTATCTTTTGACTCATAAAGATAAAATTATCGGATATTTCTAAGAAATAATTTGTAATGAAAACTAGAGTCACTCGAATTCCAACAAAGACCTATGTAATCTGCCATCAAGCCAATTTGCTTAATGAGGTAATTGCACATAAGTGCATAATTTTAATTATCAATCTCTTGGAGATAAACGCCATTCCCCTTATACTTTGTAGGAATTCACTCGTATATCATATCCCACAAAGTCACCGAAATCTTGGCCGTTGACATAACTAGTTGTCTCGATATGTCAAGGTTCCAGTATCGAATAATGTGCTCGAATGTTTCATGAAATGAGATGATTAGCTTTCCGCAATCAATCTCAGACTGGGTCAGAAATTTTCGAATATGCCATGGATGTCGGGGACTCAACATTGGTGGTGGATGAATATCCCTTATCTCTACCAACGTACCATTATATTGGATGGAACTATTCGAGATAGATCTAACTAAGGAGGAATCCTCCTCATTCTTGGTGGGGAAGAAGTTGTAAAAAATTGTTTTCTTAATGGTGCGGTAAGTTTTCCAGGCCACAATTTGATACTTTTTACTTACTGTGTGATTTAGTCTTTGAAGATTTACGAATATTTATAGCAACAATTAACCTCGTACTATGGAAAGCATAATATTCATTTTACGATTGTAATATCAAGAATCCGATTGAGAAAAATAAAAAAGAATGGGTTAAACCTGTGGAAAATGGTTGAGATGGAAATATCAATGTAAAGGTAGAAAATAATAGATATTGTTCATTCGTTCAAATGGTTGTCTTAGAATAATAGTTATGTAGACATGTAATTTCATATTAAAAATACTTAATAGTTATAGTTCATTTTTTATTTCCAAGTTTTGATTATAAGTATTTATGATAATTAATTTTTGGTAGCAACATAGTAATAATTAAAGTGAATTAGCCAAAAAAATTATATGATATCTCATTAAGATAGTATATTGAAAAATGATTGTATGATTCAACTAACATAGAAATTAGTTAATCACGTGCAACGGACGTGCACTTTCCTAGTTATATTTAAAATTCATACTTACTTCATATAATTAACAGAGAAACAAGAATTTTACATGTTATACATAGCAACAAGTATATTGAATATGCAACAAAATAATTCTTGAACTAAGACACTTTGAATAAGAAACAAAAAAACTACTTAATTAATATAAGCATAAAAATAATATAATATTACATATGAATGTTGAATAAATTGTACCCTTACAACATTCAAAGATGTAAAATGTGCTAATATTTATTGATATGACAATAACATTATTCTGAGGACTTGATTATTATTTCTTTATCTTTTGACTCATAAAGATAAAATTATCGGATATTTGTAAGAAATAATTTGAATTGAAAACTAAAGTCAGTCGAATTCCAACAAAGACCTATGTAATCATCTTCCATCAAGCCAATTTGCTTAATGAGGTAATTGCACATAAGTGCATAATTTTAATTATCAATCTCTTGGAGATAAACGCCATTCCCCTTATACTTTGTAGGAATTGACTCGTATATCATATCCCACAAAGTCACCGAAATCTTGGCCGTTGACATAACAAGTTGTCTCGATATGTCAAGGTTCCAGTATCGAATAATGTGCTCGAATGTTTCATGAAATGAAATGATTAGCTTTCCGCAATCAATCTCAGACTGGGTCAGAAATTTTCGAATATGCCATGGATGTCGGGGACTCAACATTGGTGGTGGATGAATATCCCTTATCTCTACCAACGTACCATTATATTGGATGGAACTATTCGAGATAGATCTAACTAAGGAGGAATCCTCCTCATTCTTGGTGGGGAAGAAGTTGTAAAAAATTGTTTTCTTCATGGTGCGGTAAGTTTTCCAGGCCACAATTTGATACTTTTTACATATTGTGTGATTTAGCCTTTGAAGATTTACGAATATTTACAGCAACAATTAACCTCGTACTATGGAAAGCATAATATTCATTTTACGATTGTAATATCAAGAATCCGATTGAGAAAAATAAAAAAGAATGGGTTAAACCTGTGGAAAATGGTTGAGATTGAAATATCAAGGTAAAGGAAGAAAATAATAGATGTTGTTCATTCGTTCAAATAGTTGTTTTAGAATAATAGTTATGTAGACATGTAATTTCAGATTAAAAATACTTAATAGTTATAGTTCATTTTTTATTTTCAAGTTTTGATTATAATTATTTATGATAATTAATTTTTGGTAACAACAGAGTAATAATTAAAGTGAATTAGCCAAAAAAATTATATTATATATCATTAAGATAGTATATTGAAGAATGATTGTATGATTCAACTAACATCGAAAATTAGTTAATCACGTGCCACGCACGTGCACTTTCCTAGTAATATTAAAAATTCATACTTACTTCATATAATTAACATATAAACAAGAATTTTACATGTTATACATAGCAACAAGTATATTGAATATGCAACAAAATAATTCATGAACTACGACACTTTAAATAAGAAACAATAAAAATACTTAATTATTATAACTTAAAAATAATATAATATTTCATGTGAATGTTGAATAAATTGTACCCTTACAACATTCAAAGATGTAAAATGTGCTAATATTGATTGATACGACAATAACATTATTCTGAAGGCTTAATTATTATTTCTTTATCTTTTGACTCATAAAGATAAAATTATCAGATATTTCTAAGAAATAATTTGTAATGAAAACTAGAGTCACTCGAATTCCAACAAAGACCTATGTAATCATCTGCCATCAAGCCAATTTGCTTAATGAGGTAATTGCACATAAGTGCATAATTTTAATTATCAATCTCTTGGAGATAAACGCCATTCCCCTTATACTTTGTAGGAATTGACTCGTATATCATATCCCACAAAGTCACCGAAATCTTGGCCGTTGACATAACAAGTTGTCTCGATATGTCAAGGTTCCAGTATCGAATAATGTGCTCGAATGTTTCATGAAATGAAATGATTAGCTTTCCGCAGTCAATCTCAGACTGGGTCAGAAATTTTCGAATATGCCATGGATGTCGGGGACTCAACATTGGTGGTGGATGAATATCCCTTATCTCTACCAACGTACCATTATATTGGATGGAACTATTCGAGATAGATCTAACTAAGGAGGAATCCTCCTCATTCTTGGTGGGGAAGAAGTTGTAAAAAATTGTTTTCTTCATGGTGCGGTAAGTTTTCCAGGCCACAATTTGATACTTTTTACATATTGTGTGATTTAGCCTTTGAAGATTTACGAATATTTACAGCAACAATTAACCTCGTACTATGGAAAGCTTAATATTCATTTTACGATTGTAATATCAAGAATCCGATTGAGAAAAATAAAAAAGAATGGGTTAAACCTGTGGAAAATGGTTGAGATTGAAATATCAAGGTAAAGGAAGAAAATAATAGATGTTGTTCATTCGTTCAAATAGTTGTTTTAGAATAATAGTTATGTAGACATGTAATTTCAGATTAAAAATACTTAATAGTTATAGTTCATTTTTTATTTTCAAGTTTTGATTATAATTATTTATGATAATTAATTTTTGGTAACAACAGAGTAATAATTAAAGTGAATTAGCCAAAAAAATTATATTATATATCATTAAGATAGTATATTGAAGAATGATTGTATGATTCAACTAACATCGAAAATTAGTTAATCACGTGCCACGCACGTGCACTTTCCTAGTAATATTAAAAATTCATACTTACTTCATATAATTAACATATAAACAAGAATTTTACATGTTATACATAGCAACAAGTATATTGAATATGCAACAAAATAATTCATGAACTACGACACTTTAAATAAGAAACAATAAAAATACTTAATTATTATAACTTAAAAATAATATAATATTTCATGTGAATGTTTAATAAATTGTACCCTTACAACATTCAAAGATGTAAAATGTGCTAATATTGATTGATACGACAATAACATTATTCTAAAGGCTTAATTATTATTTCTTTATCTTTTGACTCATAAAGATAAAATTATCAGATATTTCTAAGAAATAATTTGTAATGAAAACTAGAGTCACTCGAATTCCAACAAAGACCTATGTAATCATCTGCCATCAAGCCAATTTGCTTAATGAGGTAATTGCACATAAGTGCATAATTTTAATTATCAATCTCTTGGAGATAAACGCCATTCCCCTTATACTTTGTAGGAATTGACTCGTATATCATATCCCACAAAGTCACCGAAATCTTGGCCGTTGACATAACAAGTTGTCTCGATATGTCAAGGTTCCAGTATCGAATAATGTGCTCGAATGTTTCATGAAATGAAATGATTAGCTTTCTGCAATCAATCTCAGACTGGGTCAGAAATTTTCGAATATGCCATGGATGTCGGGGACTCAACATTGGTGGTGGATGAATATCCCTTATCTCTACCAACGTACCATTATATTGGATGGAACTATTCGAGATAGATCTAACTAAGGAGGAATCCTCCTCATTCTTGGTGGGGAAGAAGTTGTAAAAAATTGTTTTCTTCATGGTGCGGTAAGTTTTCCAGGCCACAATTTGATACTTTTTACTTATTGTGTTATTTAGTCTTTGAAGATTTACGAATATTTACAGCAACAATTAACCTCGTACTATGGAAAGCATAATATTCATTTTACGATTGTAATATCAAGAATCCGATTGAGAAAAATAAAAAAGAATGGGTTAAACCTGTGGAAAATGGTTGAGATTGAAATATCAAGGTAAAGGAAGAAAATAATAGATATTGTTCATTCGTTCAAATTGTTGTTTTAGAATAATAGTTATGTAGACATGTAATTTCAGATTAAAAATACTTAATAGTTATAGTTCATTTTTTATTTTCAAGTTTTGATTATAATTATTTATGATAATTAATTTTTGGTAAAAACAGAGTAATAATTAAAGTGAATTAGCCAAAAAAATTATATGATATATCATTAAGATAGTATATTGAAAAATGATTGTATGATTCAACTAACATAGAAAATTAGTTAATCACGTGCAACGCACGTGCACTTTCCTAGTAATATTTAAAATTCATACTTACTTCATATAATTAACATAGAAACAAGAATTTTACATGTTATACATAGCAACAAGTATATTGAATATGCAACAAAATAATTCATGAACTACGACACTTTAAATAAGAAACAATAAAAATACTTAATTATTATAACATAAAAATAATATAATATTTCATGTGAATGTTGAATAAATTGTACCCTTACAACATTCAAAGATGTAAAATGTGCTAATATTTATTGATAGGACAATAACATTATTCTGAAGACTTGATTATTATTTCTTTATCTTTTGACTCATAAAGATAAAATTATCGGATATTTCTAAGAAATAATTTGTAATGAAAACTAGAGTCACTCGAATTCCAACAAAGACCTATGTAATCATCTGCCATCAAGCCAATTTGCTTAATGAGGTAATTGCACATAAGTGCATAATTTTAATTATCAATCTCTTGGAGATAAACGCCATTCCCCTTATACTTTGTAGGAATTGACTCGTATATCATATCCCACAAAGTCACCGAAATCTTGGCCGTTGACATAACAAGTTGTCTCGATATGTCAAGGTTCGAGTATCGAATAATGTGCTCGAATGTTTCATGAAATGAAATGATTAGCTTTCCGCAATCAATCTCAGACTGGGTCAGAAATTTTCGAATATGCCATGGATGTCGGGGACTCAACATTGGTGGTGGATGAATATCCCTTATCTCGACCAACGTACCATAATATTTGATGGAACTATTCGAGATAGATTTAACTAAGGAGGAATCCTCCTCATTCTGGTGGGGAAGAAGTTGTAAAAAATTGTTTTCTTCATGGTGCGGTAAGTTTTCAAGGCCACAATTTGATACTTTTTACTTATTGTGTGATTTAGACTTTGAAGATTTAACAATATTTACAGCAACAATTAACCTCGTACTATGGAAAGCATAATATTCATTTTACGATTGTAATATCAAGAATCCGATTGAGAAAAATAAAAAAAAATGGGTTAAACCTGTGGAAAATGGTTGAGATGGAAATATCAAGGTAAAGGAAGAAAATAATAGATATTGTTCATTCGTTCAAATGGTTGTTTTAGAATAATAGTTATGTAGACATGTAATTTCATATTAAAAATACTTAATAGTTATAGTTCATTTTTTATTTTCAAGTTTTGATTATAAGTATTTATGATAATTAATTTTTGGTAACAACATAGTAATAATTAAAGTGAATTAGCCAAAAAAATTATATGATATCTCATTAAGATAGTATATTGAATAATGATTATATGATTGAACTAACATAGAAAATTAGTTAATCACGTGCAACGCACGTGCACTTTCCTAGTTATATTTAAAATTCATACTTACTTCATATAATTAACTGAGAAGCAAGAATTTTACATGTTATACATAGCAACAAGTATATTGAATATGCAACAAAATAATTCATGAACTACGACACTTTAAATAAGAAACAATAAAAATACTTAATTATTATAAGCATAAAAATAATATAATATTTCATGTGAATGTTGAATAAATTGTACCCTTACAACATTCAAAGATGTAAAATGTGCTAATATTTATTGATTCGACAATAACATTATTCTGAAGACTTGATTATTATTTTTTTATCTTTTGACACATAAAGATAAAATTATCGGATATTTATAAAAAATAATTTGAAATGAAAACTAGAGTCACTCGAATTCCAACAAAGACCTATGTAATCATCTGCCATCAAGCCAATTTGCTTAATGAGGTTATTGCACATAGGTGCATAATTTTCATTATCAATTTCTTGGAGATAAACGCCATTCCCCTTATACTTTGTAGGAATTGACTCGTATGTCATATCCCACAAGTCACCGAAATCTTGGCCGTTGACATAACAAGTTGTCTCGATATGTCAAGGTTCCATTATCGAATAATGTGCTCGAATGTTTCATGAAATGAAATGATTAGCTTTTCGTAATCAATCTCAGACTGGGTCAGAAATTTTCGAATATGCCATGGATGTCGGGGACTCAACATTGGTGGTGGATGAATATCCCTTATCTCTACCAACTTACCATTATATTGTATGGAACTATTTGAGATTGATCTAACTAAGGAGGAATCCTCCTCATTCTTGGTGGGGAATAAGTTGTAAAAAATTGTTTTCTTCATGGTGCGGTAAGTTTTCAAGGCCACAAATTGATACTTTTTACTTATTGTGTGATTTAGACTTTGAAGATTTACGAATATTTACAGCAACAATTAACCTCGTACTATGGAAAGCATAATATTAATTTTACGATTGTAATATCAAGAATCCGATTGAGAAAAATAAAAAAGAATGGGTTAAACCTGTGGAAAATGGTTGAGAAGGAAATATCAAGGTAAATGATGAAAATAATAGATATTGTTCAGTCGTTCAAATGGTTGTTTTAGAATAAAAGTTATGTAGACATGTAATTTCAGATTAAAAATACTTAATAGTTATAGTTCATTTTTTATTTTCATGTTTTGATTATAAGTATTTATGTTAATTAATTTTTGGTAACAACATAGTAAAAATTCAAGTTAATTAGCAAAAAAAATTATATGATATGTCATTAAGATAGTATATTGAAAAATGACTGTATGATTCAACTAACATAGAAAATTAGTTAATCACGTGCAACGCACGTGCACTTTCCTAGTAATATTTAAAATTCATACTTACTTCATATAATTAACTGAGAAACAAGAATTTTACATGTTATACATAGCAACAAGTATATTGAATATGCAACAAAATAATTCATGAACTACGACACTTTAAATAAGAAACAATAAAAATACTTAATTATTATAAGCATAAAAATAATATAATATTTCATGTGAATGTTGAATAAATTGTACCTTTACAACATTCAAAGATGTAAAATGTGCTAATATTTATTGATACGACAATAACATTATTCTGAAGACTTGATTATTATTTCTTTATCTTTTGACTCATAAAGATAAAATTATCGGATATTTATAAGAAATAATTTGAAATGAAAACTAGAGTCACTCGAATTCCAACAAAGACCTATGTAATCATCTGCCATCAAGCCAATTTCCTTAATGAGGTCATTGCAAATAAGTGCATAATTTTCATTATCAATTTCTTGGAGATAAACGCCATTCCCCTTATACTTTGTAGGAATTGACTCGTATGTCATATCCCACAGAGTCACCGAAATCATGGCCGTTGACATAACAAGTTGTCTCGATATGTCAAGGTTCCAGTATTGAATAATGTGCTCGAATGTTTCATGAAATGAAATGATTAGCTTTCTGCAATCAATCTCAGACTGGGTCATAAATTTTCGAATATGCCATGGATTTCGGGGACTCAACATTGGTGGTGGATGAATATCCCTTATCTCTACCAACGTACCATTATATTGTATGGAACTATTCGAGATTGATCTAACTAAGGAGGAATCCTCCTCATTCTTGGTGGGGAAGAAGTTGTAAAAAATTGTTTTCTTCATGGTGCGGTAAGTTTTCAAGGCCACAAATTGATACTTTTTACTTATTGTGTGATTTAGACTTTGAAGATTTACGAATATTTACAGCAACAATTAACCTCGTACTATGGAAAGCATAATATTCATTTTACGATTGTAATATCAAGAATACGATTGAGAAAAATAAAAAAGAATGGGTTAAACCTGTGGAAAATGGTTGAGATGGAAATATCAAGGTAAAGGAAGAAAATAATAGATATTGTTCAGTCGTTCAAATGGTTGTTTTAGAATAATAGTTATGTAGACATGTAATTTCAGATTAAAAATACTTAATAGTTATAGTTCATTTTTTATTTTCAAGTTTTGATTATAAGTATTTATGATAATTAATTTTTGGTAACAACATAGTAATAATTCAAGTGAATTAGCCAAAAAAATTATATGATATGTCATTAAGATAGTATATTGAAAAATGACTGTATGATTCAACTAACATAGAAAATTAGTTAATCACGTGCAACGCACGTGCACTTTCCTAGTAATATTTAAATTTCATACTTACTTCATATAATTAACTGAGAAACAAGACTTTTACATGTTATACATAGCAACAAGTATATTGAATATGCAACAAAATAATTCATGAACTACGACACTTTAAATAAGAAACAATAAAAATACTTAATTATTATAAGCATAAAAATAATATAATATTTCATGTGAATGTTGAATAAATTGTACCTTTACAACATTCAAAGATGTAAAATGTGCTAATATTTATTGATACGACAATAACAATATTCTGAAGACTTGATTATTATTTCTTTATCTTTTGACTCATAAAGATAAAATTATCGGATATTTATAAGGAATAATTTGAAATGAAAACTAGAGTCATTCGAATTCCAACAAAGACCTATGTAATCATCTGCCATCAAGCCAATTTGCTTAATGAGGTAATTGCACATAAGTGCATAATTTTAATTATCAATCTCTTGGAGATAAACGCCATTCCCCTTATACTTTGTAGGAATTGACTCGTATATCATATCCCACAAAGTCACCGAAATCTTGGCCGTTGACATAACAAGTTGTCTCGATATGTCAAGGTTCCAGTATCGAATAATGTGCTCGAATGTTTCATGAAATGAAATGATTAGCTTTCCGCAATCAATCTCAGACTGGGTCAGAAATTTTCGAATATGCCATGGATGTCGGGGACTCAACATTGGTGGTGGATGAATATCCCTTATCTCGACCAACGTACCATAATATTTGATGGAACTATTCGAGATAGATTTAACTAAGGAGGAATCCTCCTCATTCTGGTGGGGAAGAAGTTGTAAAAAATTGTTTTCTTCATGGTGCGGTAAGTTTTCAAGGCCACAATTTGATACTTTTTACTTATTGTGTGATTTAGACTTTGAAGATTTAACAATATTTACAGCAACAATTAACCTCGTACTATGGAAAGCATAATATTCATTTTACGATTGTAATATCAAGAATCCGATTGAGAAAAATAAAAAAAAATGGGTTAAACCTGTGGAAAATGGTTGAGATGGAAATATCAAGCTAAAGGAAGAAAATAATAGATATTGTTCATTCGTTCAAATGGTTGTTTTAGAATAATAGTTATGTAGACATGTAATTTCATATTAAAAATACTTAATAGTTATAGTTCATTTTTTATTTTCAAGTTTTGATTATAAATATTTATGATAATTAATTTTTGGTAACAACATAGTAATAATTAAAGTGAATTAGCCAAAAAAATTATATGATATCTCATTAAGATAGTATATTGAAAAATGATTATATGATTCAACTAACATAGAAAATTAGTTAATCACGTGCAACGCACGTGCACTTTCCTAGTTATATTTAAAATTCATACTTACTTCATATAATTAACTGAGAAGCAAGAATTTTACATGTTATACATAGCAACAAGTATATTGAATATGCAACAAAATAATTCATGAACTAAGATACTTTAAATAAGAAACAATAAAAATACTTAATTATTATAAGCATAAAAATAATATAATATTTCATGTGAATGTTTGAATAAATTGTACCCTTACAACATTCAAAGATGTAAAATGTGCTAATATTTATTGATTCGACAATAACATTATTCTGAAGACTTGATTATTATTTCTTTATCTTTTGACACATAAAGATAAAATTATCGGATATTTATAAAAAATAATTTGAAATGAAAACTAGAGTCACTCGAATTCCAACAAAGACCTATGTAATCATCTGCCATCAAGCCAATTTGCTTAATGAGGTTATTGCACATAAGTGCATAATTTTCATTATCAATTTCTTGGAGATAAACGCCATTCCCCTTATACTTTGTAGGAATTGACTCTTATGTCATATCCCACAAGTCACCGAAATCTTGGCCGTTGACATAACAAGTTGTCTCGATATGTCAAGGTTCCATTATCGAATAATGTGCTCGAATGTTTCATGAAATGAAATGATTAGCTTTTCGTAATCAATCTCAGACTGGGTCAGAAATTTTCGAATATGCCATGGATGTCGGGGACTCAACATTGGTGGTGGATGAATATCCATTATCTCTACCAACGTACCATTATATTGTATGGAACTATTCGAGATTGATCTAACTAAGGAGGAATCCTCCTCATTCTTGGTGGGGAATAAGTTGTAAAAAATTGTTTTCTTCATGGTGCGGTAAGTTTTCAAGGCCACAAATTAATACTTTTTACTTATTGTGTGATTTAGACTTTGAAGATTTACGAATATTTACAGCAACAATTAACCTCGTACTATGGAAAGCATAATATTCATTTTACGATTGTAATATCAAGAATCCGATTGAGAAAAATAAAAAAGAATGGGTTAAACCTGTGGAAAATGGTTGAGATGGAAATATCAAGGTAAAGGATGAAAATAATAGATATTGTTCAGTCGTTCAAATGGTTGTTTTAGAATAATAGTTATGTAGACATGTAATTTCAGATTAAAAATACTTAATATTTATAGTTCATTTTTTATTTTCATGTTTTGATTATAAGTATTTATGTTAATTAATTTTTGGTAACAACATAGTAATAATTCAAGTTAATTAGCAAAAAAAATTATATGATATGTCATTAAGATAGTATATTGAAAAATGACTGTATGATTCAACTAACATAGAAAATTAGTTAATCACCTGCAACGCACGTGCACTTTCCTAGTAATATTTAAAATTCATACTTACTTCATATAATTAACTGAGAAACAAGAATTTTACATGTTATACATAGCAACAAGTATATTGAATATGCAACAAAATAATTCATGAACTACGACACTTTAAATAAGAAACAATAAAAATACTTAATTATTATAAGCATAAAAATAATATAATATTTCATGTGAATGTTGAATAAATTGTACCTTTACAACATTCAAAGATGTAAAATGTGCTAATATTTATTGATACGACAATAACATTATTCTGAAGACTTGATTATTATTTCTTTATCTTTTGACTCATAAAGATAAAATTATCGGATATTTATAAGAAATAATTTGAAATGAAAACTAGAGTCACTCGAATTCCAACAAAGACCTATGTAATCATCTGCCATCAAGCCAATTTGCTTAATGAGGTCATTGCACATAAGTGCATAATTTTCATTATCAATTTCTTGTAGATAAACGCCAATCCCCATATACTTTGTAGGAATTAACTCGTATGTCATATCCCAGAAAGTCACCGAAATCTTGGCCGTTGACATAACAAGTTGTCTCGATATTTCAAGGTTCCAGTATCGAATAATGTGCTAGAATGTTTCATGAAATGAAATGAATAGCTTTCTGCAATCAATCTCAGACTGGGTCAGAAATTTTCGAATATGCCATGGATGTCGGGGACTCAACATTGGTGGTGGATGAATATCCCTTATCTCTACCAACGTACCATTATATTGTATGGAACTATTCGAGATTGATCTAACTAAGGAGGAATCCTCCTCATTCTTGGTGGGGAAGAAGTTGTAAAAAATTGTTTTCCTCATGGTGTGGTAGGTTTTCAAGGCCACAAATTGATACTTTTTACTTATTGTGTGATTTAGACTTTGAAGATTTACGAATATTTACAGCAACAATTAACCTCGTACTATGGAAAGCATAATATTCATTTTACGATTGTAATATCAAGAATCCGATTGAGAAAAATAAAAAAGAATGAGTTAAACATGTGGAAAATGGTTGAGATGGAAATATCAAGGTAATGGAAGAAAATAATAGATATTGTTCAGTCGTTCAAATGGTTGTTTTAGAATAATAGTTATGTAGACATGTAATTTCAGATTAAAAATACTTAATAGTTATAGTTCATTTTTTATTTTCAAGTTTTGATTATAAGTATTTATGATAATTAATTTTTGGTAACAACATAGTAATAATTCAAGTGAATTAGCCAAAAAAATTATATGAAATGTCATTAAGATAGTATATTGAAAAATGACTGTATGATTCAACTAACATAGAAAATTAGTTAATCACGTGCAACGCACGTGCACTTTCCTAGTAATATTTAAATTTCATACTTACTTCATATAATTAACTGAGAAACAAGACTTTTACATGTTATACATAGCAACAATTATATTGAATATGCAACAAAATAATTCATGAACTACGACACTTTAAATAAGAAACAATAAAAATACTTAATTATTATAAGCATAAAAATAATATAATATTTCATGTGAATGTTGAATAAATTGTACCCTTACAACATTCAAAGATGTAAAATGTGCTAATATTTATTGATACGACAATAACATTATTCTGAAGACTTGATTATTATTTCTTTATCTTTTGACTCATAAAGATAAAATTATCGGATATTTATAAGAAATAATTTGAAATGAAAACTAGAGTCACTCGAATTCCAACAAAGACCTATGTAATCATCTGCCATCAAGCCAATTTCCTTAATGAGGTCATTGCAAATAAGTGCATAATTTTCATTATCAATTTCTTGGAGATAAACGTCATTCCCCTCATACTTTGTAGGAATTGACTCGTATGTCATATCCCACAGAGTCACCGAAATCATGGCCGTTGACATAACAAGTTGTCTCGATATGTCAAGGTTCCAGTATTGAATAATGTGCTCGAATGTTTCATGAAATGAAATGATTAGCTTTCTGCAATCAATCTCAGACTGGGTCAGAAATTTTCGAATATGCCATGGATGTCGGGGACTCAACATTGGTGGTGGATGAATATCCCTTATCTCTACCAACGTACCATTATATTGTATGGAACTATTCGAGATTGATCTAACTAAGGAGGAATCCTCCTCATTCTTCGTGGGGAAGAAGTTGTAAAAAATTGTTTTCTTCATGGTGCGGTAAGTTTTCAAGGCCACAAATTGATACTTTTTACTTATTGTGTGATTTAGACTTTGAAGATTTACGAATATTTACAGCAACAATTAACCTCGTACTATGGAAAGCATAATATTCATTTTACGATTGTAATATCAAGAATCCGATTGAGAAAAATAAAAAAGAATGGGTTAAACCTGTGGAAAATGGTTGAGATGGAAATATCAAGGTAAAGGAAGAAAATAATAGATATTGTTCAGTCGTTCAAATGGTTGTTTTAGAATAATAGTTATGTAGACATGTAATTTCAGATTAAAAATACTTAATAGTTATAGTTCATTTTTTATTTTCAAGTTTTGATTATAAGTATTTATGATAATTAATTTTTGGTAACAACATAGTAATAATTCAAGTGAATTAGCCAAAAAAATTATATGATATGTCATTAAGATAGTATATTGAAAAATGACTGTATGATTCAACTAACATAGAAAATTAGTTAATCACGTGCAACGCACGTGCACTTTCCTAGTAATATTTAAATTTCATACTTACTTCATATAATTAACTGAGAAACAAGACTTTTACATGTTATACATAGCAACAAGTATATTGAATATGCAACAAAATAAATCATGAACTACGACACTTTAAATAAGAAACAATAAAAATACTTAATTATTATAAGCATAAAAATAATATAATATTTCATGTGAATGTTGAATAAATTGTACCTTTACAACATTCAAAGATGTAAAATGTGCTAATATTTATTGATACGACAATAACAATATTCTGAAGACTTGATTATTATTTCTTTATCTTTTGACTCATAAAGATAAAATTATCGGATATTTATAAGAAATAATTTGAAATGAAAACTAGAGTCACTCGAATTCCAACAAAGACCTATGTAATCATCTGCCATCAAGCCAATTTGCTTAATGAGGTCATTGCACATAAGTGCATAATTTTCATTATCAATTTCTTGGAGATAAACGCCATTCCCCATATACTTTGTAGGAATTAACTCATATGCCATATCCCACAAAGTCACCGAAATCTTCGCCGTTGACATAACAAGTTGTCTCGATATTTCAAGGTTCCAGTATCGAATAATGTGCTCGAATGTTTCATAAAATGAAATGATTAGCTTTCTGCAATCAATCTCAGACTGGGTCAGAAATTTTCGAATATGCCATGGATGTTGGGGACTCAACATTGGTGGTGGATGAATATCCCTTTATCTCTACCAACGTACCATTATATTGTATATTGGATGAGACTATTCGAGATAGATCTAACTAAGGAGGAATCCTCCTCATTCTTGGTGGGGAAGAAGTTGTAAATAATTGTTTTCTTCATGGTGCGGCAAGTTTTCAAGGCCACAAATTGATACATTTTACTTATTGTGTGATTTAGACTTTGAAGATTTATGAATATTTACAGCAACAATTAACCTCGTACTATGGAAAGCATAATATTCATTTTACGATTGTAATATCAAGAATCCGATTGAGAAAAATAAAAAAGAATGGGTTAAACCTGTGGAAAATGGTTGAGATGGAAATATCAAGGTAAAGGAAGAAAATAATAGATATTGTTCAGTCGTTCAAATGGTTGTTTTAGAATAATAGTTATGTAGACATGTTATTTCAGATTAAAAATACTTAATAGTTATAGTTCATTTTTTATTTTCAAGTTTTGATTATAAGTATTTATGATAATTAATGTTTGGTAACAACATAGTAATAATTCAAGTGAATTAGCCAAAAAAATTATATGATATGTCATTAAGATAGTATATTGAAAAATGACTGTATGATTCAACTAACATAGAAAATTAGTTAATCACGTGCAACGCACGTGCACTTTCCTTGTAATATTTAAATTTCATACTTCATATAATTAACTGAGAAACAAGACTTTTACATGTTATACATAGCAACAAGTATATTGAATATGCAACAAAGTAATTCATGAACTACGACACTTTAAATAAAAAACAATAAAAATACTTAATTATTATAAGCATAAAAATAATATAATATTTCATGTGAATGTTGAATAAATTGTACCTTTACAACATTCGAAGATGTAAAATGTGCTAATATTTATTGATACGACAATAACAATATTCTGAAGACTTGATTATTATTTCTTTATCTTTTGACTCATAAAGATAAAATTATCGGATATTTATAAGAAATAATTTGAAATGAAAACTAGATTCACTCGAATTCCAACAAAGACCTATGTAATCATCTGCCATCAAGCCAATTTGCTTAATGAGGTCATTGCATATAAGTGCATAATTTTCATTATCAATTTCTTGGAGATAAACGCCATTCCCCATATACTTTGTAGGAATTAACTCGTATGTCATATCCCACAAAGTCACCGAAATATTGGCCGTTGACATAACAAGTTGTCTCGATATGTCAAGGTTCCAGTATCGAATAATGTGCTCGAATGTTTCATGAAATGAAATGATTAACTTTCTGCAATCAATCTCAGACTGGGTCAGAAATTTTCGAATATGCCATGGATGACGGGGACTCAACATTGGTGTTGGATGAATATCCCTTTATCTTTACCAACGTACCATTATATTGGATGGAACTATTCGAGATAGATCTAACTAAGGAGGAATCATCCTCATTCTTGGTGGGGAAGAAGTTGTAAATAATTGTTTTCTTCATGGTGCGGTAAGTTTTCAAGGCCACAAATTGATACTTTTTACTTATTATGTGATTTAGACTTTGAAGATTTACGAATATTTACAGCAACAATTAACCTCGTACTATGGAAAGCATTATATTCATTTTACGATTGTAATATCAAGAATCCGATTGAGAAAAATAAAAAAGAATGGGTTAAACCTGTGGAAAATGGTTGAGATGGAAATATCAAGGTAAAGGTAGAAAATAATAGATATTGTTCATTCGTTCAAATGGTTGTTTTAGAATAATAGTTATGTAGACATGTAATTTCATATTAAAAATACTTAATAGTTTGATGAGGGGTAATTTAGATTCCTTGCCCCTGTGGGCCCGATGCTATTCAAATAACACTAGATACTATCCCCAGAAACCAAGAGCTGGTCCAGGGCATAATATTAACTGTTCCGAGCTCATTTCAGAACCCAAGATCGAAGGTTACTGTTGGGCCGAGTCCAGGCCCAAGCCCGTCAGTTCAGCTATAAATACCTATGCATTTATGACAACACACAACTTCCCAGGGGCTCTTGCTTCGAGACTGCAGCTCGGACACACTTGGGAAATATAGTATAGCTTTGGTCATTTGTATTTCGCTCCTCTAGTTTGTACGGCATCCAATAATGCTCGAGTAGGACCCTAAATTCTTGTATTTGCACCCAGTTAATTCGAATACAATTATTATTGATCTTTACTTTCCTTTTAAATATTGTTATTAGTGCATTACAACCCACCCTTGATCGAACAAACGAAATCGTGTAAGATCAATTGGCGCCCACCGTGGGGCCCTTATTAGAGTATTAGACCGAAATATGCCTACCACGAGGGGAAATCCATATGTTAGCTGAAAACCTTACTAAGTCTGAAACTCTGTTATTCGTTATCCAAGGCGGTCCTCCGACTATTAGGGCGTTCATCAATTCGAGATCGAAGATAATGCCTATACAATAAACTTCCGAGCTTAATATTAGCGATTTTATCCGGGGATTGCACAGCTTATCTATTTTTTCCCGATGGATTGATTTTCCACAAAGGATCCATTTTCTAGTGTGAAAGTAAATAAGAAGTTCCACCGAGGTAGCCCACAACAAATTAACATAGAATTAGTCCGGTCGACTTGATCAGAGCTTATCGATGGTCGGAATTTATTTTTCCGATCATCATATTTGTTACTTTCAAAAACAAATTCCTCAAATCAGCTATTTATGAGTTCAATCACATAATCTGTATACATTATTTATCGGTTACTTCTATTTTTCTCGATTTGATTGGGATGAGTTGAACATTTGAACAACGGCAACAAATTATTTAAAATCATCAAAGTCGAAGCTAAAAATCAGCAATCGTTCGACTGAAAAAAGAAGTTAAACGGTGAAATTCGATCAGAGAACGAAAGCTCTATCATTAATATTCTTCAAATAAGTTACAAAGTAAAGCCTCGAATAGGTTTCGAGCTCAAGAAGTACAATACGATCGCTACTATCCTATTACAAGTTCTACGAATAATTCTGCCATGTTACGTGCTCAGTCTACATTCCCTAAGATCGCCCCAGATGCAGAACTCAGCAGTGATTCATCCTAGCAATCACTAGCCACGTGTCGCACATCCATCTTCGAACGGGGTAAGGGCCGGATCGCAGCTCCTCTCCTGGGCTTCGAACCGACCTTAGATCATCATCAGTAAACAATGATTGAAATACTCAATCACTGTTTACAGGATAATCCGAACCGGTGCAGCAAAGGGTTATCTCAGCAGAGGCAGCTCAAGGAAGCTCGAAGGAACTATACTTCAAGAAAGCCCTCGAGGAAGCTGATGCCTCAGATTTAAAGAACTCCTCTCAGAATAACCAGCTGCCCGATCGAATACTACGCCAAGAAACCAGAGGTCTAACCCGCACCAGAAATGATATGTCTGGGAAAACAGGTTGCCTGCCGGTATTCTAGGCGCAAGTTCTTTTGCCTGTCGATATTCTAAGCGAAGAGGGTTACACCAAAAAGACCAGAGTCGAAGAATAAGGTTCGAACCCTTATCTCAAATTTCTTTATTTTGGAAGCAATACGAACCGAAAGCAAGATTCGACCCATATCGGTCGGACAAAGCATAATAGAGAAAATGAAGAGTATTGGATAAACCAAAGGAAAACTATTTATAGCAGCGAAGTTTTTGAACCAATGGTCCAGATAACAAATCACGGACGGTTGGAATGTAAGTAATAAATGAACTGACCGTTACATTTCCCGAAGAAATAGGGCCCTGTTTGGTTATAAGGACGCATGACTTAACGGGGCATGTAGGAAAATTTATAACATTCTAAACACCAGACCGATATGACATAGTTATAACATTATTGATGAAGATTGGCAATTTAGGTTCAAGTTCAGTTCATTCAGATGTTTTTACAGTCATTGTTCGACTTGGAAGAATCATGATCGGTTCGTTCGAACAGAACTCTCAACCAAAAAATCACGCGACTATGGAAATCCGGCAGTGCCAATGATTAATGGCAACATTTTCCTTATTAATTTTAGGTCCACTAAAATATTTATCCATTGCTCGATCAAGCAAGCGGTGTTTGAGTATTTCTTTATCGATATAAGAGGATCGATGTGGAAGTATTGAAGATAAGAATCTATCTAATTATGTTTATTCTATCAACAAAACGTGGAAGAAGTGTATTTATATTATCTCGGAAAATACAAGATGAGGAAAATACATGTTGAGCATAACTCAAGCCTATATATTACATAAGAACGCTATTACTTTTTACAATCCTATGAAATTTTCGGTCTCTTCTCCTACTGCTTTTTCAGAATAATTTGGCTCCGACCGGGGAAATCTCCTTAGGACCCGCAGGCTTTTAACTTTATTTACGATTCTCCGAAGACGAAGGATTGAGCACATGGTTCATCGAGTAAATGAATTCTTCGGTACTCCCGCTCCTGTACGTCTTTCTAAATGCATTGTAGCAACAGGTCCCTAGTCGAAGACCTGTGCTATAACCTGCGAACTCCATAAGCCTGGCTTACTGGCTTTCCAGATGGAGACTATATTTGCCTGCCGATACTCTAAGCGAAGATCGAAATAGTGTTTCTTCTGCTCGAAAATTGCTCTGCTTAAAGATCGTTCGAAATCTGAGCTAAAATAGGTAATTTAATGAAATAATGATCTTAGTCACCATGATCGGACGAATAGAATGCCAGTGCAACGAATGAGACGGTTTCTAAGGAATGATGGCCTTTTATAGAGAAAATTGAAAGGAATCCAATGGCAGATAATTCGCATAACGAAGGGATAAGATCTAAGAACTGTTGCGATTCCTGATAAAGGAGGAACCGTTTGGAAAAGATCAATACTTGTCGAAAAGTTGGAAACATTCACAACAGCCAAAGAAAACAAGGGGTATTAGTTCGAACGAAATTAGAACCTCGCAAGAAATATTTTCTATTAAGACAGAAGGATTATTTATTAAGTCCTAGACTTATTTGTTATCTATTATCCGTCTATTTGTTTTCCATCCAACGGAAGACTATCATTTCGTCAGAAGTTATTTTCGATCAAAATTATATTTAATGGAAATTCGTTTCACCAATGTGCCTATCTGCTCGTCGTATGCTGGCATTGTCAATCTCTACTCATCTATTATTCTGATATTCTCGATCTACATTCATCTAATATCATTCTATATTTATCTCCGTTTATTACTAAGGGTGAAAGCCGTTGCTATGCCCCTTAGATCGAAATTGTTAAATGGGTGAAAGCCTCTGCTAGGACCCAAGGGCTAAAAATGCTCTGAAACGACTAAGGGTGAAAGCCGTTGCTATGCCCCTTAGATCGAAATTATTAAATGGGTGAAAGCCTCTGCTAGGACCCAAGGGCTAAAAATGCTCTGAAACGACTAAGGGTGAAAGCCGTTGTTATGCCCCTTAGATCGAAATTATTAAATGGGTGAAAGCCTCTGCTAGAACCCAAGGGCTAAAAATGCTCTGAAACGACTAAGGGTGAAAGCCGTTGCTATGCCCCTTAGATCTAAATTATTAAATGGGTGAAAGCCTCTGCTAGGACCCAAGGGCTAAAAATGCTCTGAAACGACTAAGGGTGAAAGCCGTTGCTATGCCCCTTAGATCGAAATTATTAAATGGGTGAAAGCCTCTGCTAGGACCCAAGGGCTAAAAATGCTCTGAAACGACTAAGGGTGAAAGCCGTTGCTATGCCCCTTAGATCGAAATTATTAAATGGGTGAAAGCCTCTGCTAGGACCCAAGGGCTAAAAATGCTCTGAAACGACTAAGGGTGAAAGCCGTTGCTATGCCCCTTAGATCGAAATTATTAAATGGGTGAAAGCCTCTGCTAGGACCCAAGGGCTAAAAATGCTCTGAAACGACTAAGGGTGAAAGCCGTTGCTATGCCCCTTAGATCAAAATTATTAAATGGGTGAAAGCCTCTGCTATGACCCTGGGGCTAAAAATGTTCTAAAACGACTAAGGGTGAAAGCCGTTGCTACGCCCCTTAGATCGAAATTACTAAATGGTTGAAAGCCTTTGCTACGATCCAAGGTGTAAATTATCAATCGTACGAGATTCCAATATACGTCCTATTTCGAACTACAGCAATCACAGTCCGCCAAGATGGCCTATTATTATTATTCTAGTATTATTTATTTTTGATCAGTATATAAAGGTCAACTATCACTTATATCCGGGTATCAGAGGTCGAAGAACGTCAATTATTCTTTATTATCATACACTTGTTAAGATCATTCGAGAATGATACTTGTTGCTCATATTTTTGAAGTGAAGAAATCGGTGTTCGGTAACAATATACGGAAAAAATTTTGCCGCAAGGATAAGGAAGGAAATAAATATTTTTATTCATGATCTTTCGGATGTTTACAAGAAGTTTCGTGATTACAATAATTAAGAAAATCGAGCAAAGCTCTACATTCAACGTGGCCCTATTACAAATTATCCATACGCTAAAATATTTTTATACTCGAAGAAGGAAGGCGGGGCTAGAATAACACTTCTACCCTTCATCCAACACTTCCTCAAGGATTGCCCCATGTCGGACCAGATCGAGATACAGGGAAGCAATCTCTTGAGAAATTATTCCACGCAATCCCGAAGGCAATATTCTTCAAGAAATATCTTGAAGAAGTGGAGATCGAGTGTAGGAAAACTCCTCAAGCAGTCGACCCACTATCCGACTGGGTGGATTGACAGGATACAGAAGTTCGGACCAGTCTCAAGTGGTTGGCATCAGAGAGAGCTGGTCGCCTGCCGGTACCCCAGTCGCAATCTTTTTCGCCTGTCGATGCCCTAGTCGAAATTATTCCCCATACAGGGACTTTGATGAAATCGAAAAAGAAAATTCTGGTCCGAATTTCGAACAATTTAATTTCTGATATTAAATGGAACGTGGAGTAGATCGATGGAAGTAAAGCTAAAACCATGCCGATCGAATGAGACACTTACAGATAGAAAAAAAAATGTGATGGTGATTTCGGAGCTATATATAGTATGGAGAACTTCATATCAACGGTGTGGATCTTTTAAAGTGAACGATGGTGATACATGCATTAAATGCTTTGACCACCCCTATTCCCGATACTTCAGGAATTGTTTGGTTCGTAGAAAATAGCCAAGAAATGGGCAATAAATACGCCGACTTTTCCGCTCTCCGAATATTCAGGAACCATGTGGATAAATGAAGAAAGATTCAAATTCAATAGTGTTTTAAATATTTGGAACCTCAATTCCGATCGTCTAAGAGATCTCGCGAAGAAATTTTGAACAATAACCGATCAAGAAGATATTATCAGCAACTCGCCTAAGCTCGACCGAAAACAATAAAGAGCTTTATTTAAACATATAAGAATGATCGCAAAAGATTTAAGCAAAAGTTTATTATTTCCAAAGTTCGATACATTGAGCAGTCTCAAGTTACAAAGATATCAGCTCCTATTATACGTAGGGCTAATCACTTTATGTGAATACATTTTATAATTTCATGAAGACCAATCTCTATATCCAAACAAGAAAGGGACTTCATGGACACCCAATCCTATGAAATTTTCGGCGGACGATGATGTCCTTACTCGAAAGAAAGGAGCCCATCGAGCCCACGATATTATATCCTCTTTCATAGTTTTCGAAGTGAAGAAGGGTGATACACCTTTTTCTAGGTGTAATGTGAATACTTTGTGAGAACTTCAATCCCCGAAGCATCACCTCCTCACATCTTCCAGAAGAACCAAACAAACCGTCGAACATCCTCGCAAAAATTTGATGCTTAAGTCTATCCTCGGCCATGGAAGGTCTAGAAAACTATTGGGGTCGTGGATGGTCAGCAATAAAGCTTATCGGCCTTCATGGTCGAAATACTGTTCGCCTGTCGATACCCTAGTCGAGGTTGAAATACAAATTTGACTATGGTATGCGAAATAAGTCCTAAATCGAAATTCAAATTATTGAGTCATACAACAAAATCTTTTAGTCAGCATGGTCGAAGATATCTGTTCTTTTTGAAAAAACTTATGAGGATGCGGAAACAAAGAGCCACATTTATAAGTACTATTCTCAAAATCCAACGACTAGCAGAAAGTGAAAGGAACGGTCAAGATCGAAAGACTGTTGCGCTTCCCGAGAATTTCACCGGGAAGAGAAAGTGATATATTCTGGAAATCGAGCAGAAATAATATACCAAGATCGAAGAACGAAGATTACGAGCATAAGACCAAACGAAGAAAGCAAACTAAAGCATGGACAGAAAAGAGTACATCAAATTATGGACAAACTTGTAATCCGAGAAACTAATAGATTATTACAAACCAGAGGGGATAAAATGTCTGAAATTGTTCATGATCACACTAGAATAAAACAATATAATCATACAGCGAATCAGGGTAAATAAAAAACATCTAAAGAAGCTTATTGTCGGAGAAAATCTTCCGAAGCTCGGCATTCCGAGCCTCATATCCAGCTTCATATCCACGGTCATAAGCCTCCTTTTCTAGACGCGTGAATTCTTGCCTCTCCTGCTCATGAAGACTTTTCAGTTTGTCAAGCTCCTCATTCAGCTGCTTGTGGATCTCCTCTCCATTTTCTTTAACAGACTTCTCCCTCTCTAGAGCAAGCTTCTCCGCGAAGAGGCGGTCGAATTCGGCTTTCTTTTCCTCCAGCTCGAGAAAAATAGCAGCGCGCTGATTGGTCTCCCGCTCAGCAAACGTTTTAAGCTCAATAAAATCTTGTCCGGCCTGTCAAAGGAATCATCACTATTTAAAAAAAAAAAATAGAATAGATATACCTGAAACAGGAAGTGCTGCCCAGACTCGAACAACTCTTCTATGTTTCTCTCCTTGGACATGTTCCTCTCCTTGGGCATGTTAGTTTCCGAAGAAGTAAAGTTAACCTGCAACAGACTATCCATGGGATCAGCCTTAAAAGGAGACCCATCTTTCGATTCCTCAGGCAGGGAAGAAGTAACTTTTGGAGGAATGGAGTCAACAAGGGGTTTGGGAGGATTATCAATTTCTAAGGCTTCAGCAGAAGCCACTTCACTAATCGTTAACTTGAGTTTTTTGCTGAGACTTCCTGCGGGAGGAACGGTCGAAGCATCGGAAGATGACTTGCTACCAATAGCAAGATTTTGCAAAGCCTCAATAGGAGTAACCCCATCGGAATAAGGCCTTTTGTTCGAAGAAGGAACAGGAGTTTTTTCTCTGGCAGGACCTTCGCTCGAAGAATCGACAACTTTTGGGGAAGAGCCCCCGAGCGAAGCCTCGAGCTCTTCATCCAAAATGGACTTGCTAGAACTGCCCTTGTTTTGTTTTGAAGAAGTGCTTTTTTCTTTCTTGTTGTCTCCCCCTTTAGGAGCTTTCGGGGAAGACACAGAGGTCTTAGAAGAAGATTTGGAGGTTTTGGCCTCCTTGGCAATCTTTTGCTCTTTGTTCGGATTCTTATTCTTCGAACCGCCAAATAACGATTTGGGGTCGATAGCTTTCCCTAGTACATTTTCCATAATAAGCGGATTTGGGGTCGATAGTTCGGATTCTTATTCTTGGAGGGATTCGAAGAAGGCAGAAAATATGGCAAGAGCTCTGATCTCTATAAGCAAAGATGTCGTATGAATAATGAAGAGAGATCCTAATATTTATAGACACTACGCCCTGCGATTACGATAATGGATCGACGCAACGTTTAAAGAAAAATCCCGTATGGAATGGGTGAAGTCCGAGCATAAAGAGTTATCGAACCTTGAAAATTAAAATGATATCTGGATATTAGTAAGGTTGGAATTTACAAGTTACACGAATCAAATTAAAAAAAAAAAAAAAAAAAAGAAGAAAACAAATCCGTTTACAAAAATGAGTTACATGAGTAAATACGATTAATTCCTAACTACAAAACCATGAATCGCCTCTTCCGGCACGTTCGACTCCAGTAACCTGCTAGATAGAAAATCAGGCGATATATGTTAGAAGTGGAGCAATTACTCGGTTTGATCGAAAGTTCGATCGTCTTCTTTATCTGGTACATCGCCTATGTTGACATCTTCGCCCTTTCCCCCCGACACAGAAGGAGGATCGTCGGCGGAAAGCTCGAGCACATCGGGGTTAGGCATCGGAATACCATACTCCTCAACTAAGGGGGCAAAGCGATGATCCTGCCAATTAGTATCCATCTTGGGTAGAGAGGAAGCTTTGCAATCCTTCCCTTTAGCGTTCTTGAAAGGGTTCATATGCTTAAAGTACTCATCCATATCATTCGGAATTTTCTTGGCCGCGACCAGTTGTTGAACCCCTTTATAAAAGATAGTCTGAAGAATTTCTCCCATTTTTCTTTGAACTAAAGGATTCAAGACAGGGGATTCCAAGAATTCTCGTATGGCAGGAATCTCGGCTTCTTCCCGGCCCTGGGCATATGCATGCTCGGAATCTTGCTTTGCCAGCTCGAGTTCTATCGTTACCTTCTTCAACTCTTCCTCGAGGGCGCTCCTCTCTTTAACGGATGCCAGCAAGTCCTCTTCTACAGACGAGGAACGTTTCATAGTCGCCTCTTTGAGCTCCTTCTTTACTTGGGATAATTCCCGCTGGCTCTCTGCCAGTTGAGATCGAAGGGCTTGATTATCAACAAGAATTTGCGCATATGCGTCGTGAGCATCTTGTGATTCGTGCTCTAGTAGTGCCAAACGATAGGTTTGAATAGCGAATAAGTCCCCGACCTATGAGATAGTTTAAGACATCAGCAAACATTATGGACTTTGAAGAAAGAAGAGATAGTCGAAAGACAGATTTTCACCTCATGATACGTTCGAGAGAAGTCACTCAAAACCTCAAAGTCGCCTTTGACGGTGTGAAGCAGCATATCCCGTTTGAACCGACTAGCCATATAGATTCTAGCGGCTTTATCGAATTCATTCTCACCACCCGCATCCAGATCAGTTTGAATGGTGCCATCTTCAGGGTACCCAGCAGCCCTGCTACCTCGAAGATGTTCGTCCATAAAATCCACCACATCGGGCTCCGACCTACCTGCTCGACAGGGAACTGAATCAGAACTCGCACCAAAAGGTTTTACCCTCCTCGAGGGCCCCGGGTGGTCAGCATTCCTCTTACGACTCAGAAGCTTCTCATACTCCTGAATACCCTGGATCCGGTTCCAGGAATGTTGACTATAGCCAACGCTTGAAAGAATGGAAGTATCGGGGGAAAATAAAGTTCGAAGAGGCCCAGCAGAGGCAGAATTCAAGGAACTCATAGTACCAACGCCTCTCAGTTCGGGAATTGCGACAGGAATAGTAACTGAGTTTCCGCCCAAGCTACTTGTACCCGCCCTGTTTTCGGAAGTACGGGGCAACGGATCGAAATAGAATGGTTTGTCTTCAACCGGGCAGGCCGCAGATAGTCGGAATTTCTCAACAATTTGACCTGCAAAGGAAGTACGAGAGTCGCATAAATGTAAATTAATGATCCATCGCGCCTCAAGATAGGAACAAGCTGAAAACATACCCAAAGAAAGAGAGGCGAGAGGTGGAGCGGCAGAAGCTGACAAGTCACCAAACTGAGGAAGCGACCCTTCTAAGGATCGATCAGATATGGCACGAGAATATTTGAGTATTGGAGCAGGATAATCACAGCGGCTCAACCTAGCCAATCGTAAAACACCTTCCTGAATAAGGAGCTCGGTTTGATAAAGATTAGACCTCAACTGTTCAAGAAATTCGTCGGAAAGGCGATGGTTGAGTTTCTCTTTAATCTGGCGTGAACCGTATGACCAAGAGCTGACTCCGTCCCATCGATAGGGTCTCATCTTCGAGCTACCTTCCGATATAGGGATATCAGGGCCCTTCACAAAGAAGAATCTCCTTTTCCAACCTATACTCTTTTCCGTTGTTATTTTCGTAAGAAAAGGCCGCTTCGACCGCTGGCGGATGGACACAAACCCCATATTTGAGCCCTTGCACAGGTCCATTCGGAATATTTGTCAGAAATTACTAAAGGAGGCATGTTCCCCTTTTGCCTCCATAAGAGCGCTAAACGCTACTATGTATGCAATGGAATGCGGGAGAAGCTGAGCAGGGGAGAGCGAAAAGAAATTCAAGACGTTTCTAATAAGGGGAATGAATGGGATACGCAAGCCACAGGAAAATTGACCCTCATAGAAGGCTTGACAGCCGGCTGGGGGCTCGGTAGCACGTTCAGTGTAAGAAGGAACGACGATTGAAAAACCTTTGGGAAGAAATTTCCCGAACTCTGCCTCGAGGAAAGAGTGATCTTTCTTTGAAAAATAGCAGGAAGTCTGGCTGGCTGGAAGTTCTGACTTGTTCGAGATGCTGGCGGTAGAAGGTTGCGTATGTTTGAAAATCCTGACAAAAGCACCCTCGCCGATGCTGCGTTTCTCGACCTCATTTTCCTCGAGATCCTCGCTCGGATCCTCATCCTCGCGTCCTTGATGAAACTCCCCATCCTCATAATCATCAACAAGTTTCAGCAAAGGATCGGACTCTGGGTTTTCTCCGACCTTATTCTTGCCCCTTGCGCTTCTAGAGCTCGACATTATGGATTGAGAAACAAATATGCGAAAGGCAAATGCTGTTTCGAACTCAAACGCTTCGAGCTCAAGAGAGAACGTAATATGTAAATAATTTTTCAACGAATCAACATATATATACGGGGTTAAAAAGGTAAAATTGCAAACAGGTCCCCGAGTAACCGCGACGGTTGAACTTACCCTGAGTAAAAACTTAGGGTTATTCCTCACAGAATAGCACTTTGATCCTTCATTTTCTAAGTTGCGGAATAAGTTCCTTGCAAATTTTTCCTGAGAATCTCGTAAGTCCTCTTTGTTACGATCGGAAAATTTGGAAAGCATTCATCAAGGGATCGAACGACACATCGCGGAACCACAAAGGATATTACTACTTCAAGATCCTCCGACAAGGATATCTTTACAACACGCCGGTATATGTTTTCTTATATATGCACTCTTTTTCCCTGGCTCGGTTTTTATCCCAATGGGTTTTTCCGGGCTAGGTTTTTAACGAGGCATAACCTAAAGACATTATGAACGGCTCATCTCATAATAACGTGGGACGCAACTTGTACTTCTTCGAGCGCAAGCTCCACTTCACGCTCGAGAAGTGGGGGAGTATTGATGAGGGGTAATTTAGATTCCTTGCCCCTATGGGCCCGATGCTATTCAAATAACACTAGATACTATCCCCAGAAACCAAGAGCTGGTCCAGGGCATAATATTAACTGTTCCGAGCTCATTTCAGAACCCAAGATCGAAGGGTACTATTGGGCCGAGCCCAGGCCCAAGCCCGTCAGTTCAGCTATAAATACCCATGCATTTATAACAACACACAACTTCCCAGGGGCTCTTGCTTCGAGACTGCAGCTCGGACACACTTGGGAAATATAGTATAGCTTTGGTCATTTGTATTTCGCTCCTCTAGTTTGTACGGCATCCAATAATGCTCGAGTAGGACCCTAAATTCTTGTATTTGCACCCAGTTAATTCGAATACAATTATTATTGATCTTTACTTTGCTTTTAAATATTGTTATTAGTGCACTACAACCCACCCTTGATCGAACAAACGAAATCGTGTAAGATCATAGTTATAGTTCATTTTTTATTTCCAAGTTTTGATTATAAGTATTTATGATAATTAATTTTTGGTAACAACATAGTGTTGGGATTTTATGGGTATAATTGTCAACTACAACAGTGCGGAATTTAAAATTTTTATTTATACACCAAATCCCAGGGAACATTTATTAGCACATATGAATAAAGGTTGAATTTAATTAAAGCATGCATATACTAAAATTAAATAGATGGTAAAAGTCTTTTTACCTCACCACAGGCAAGGTGGTGGTTTTCCTCCGGTCTTCAATTGTTCACTAGAGCACCCCAAGTGTTGTGCCTCTAGAGAAAGTCCACACCAGTTGGATTTGAGTGACTTCGCGAAATCCCCAGGCTCAGAACTAGGATTAAGGAATCGTCTCGTCAGGAATTGGATTCAGATCCGGGAAGAAGACTTGGAGAAAAATCCTACACCGGGAGGGGCGATTTTCACTGGGTTCGACTATGCAGTAGGGACGAGATGGGGGCTGAAATTTTCGGCCTCTATGTTTTTCTTGTGTTTTGATTTTCTTTCTTGCTTAGAATAAATCTCTTAGGGTTCTCTCTTTTTCTCTTAGATTATGTGTATCTAGTATTTATAGATATCTCTATTAGAAGACTCCTTCTCCTAATAGATATCTAAATCTTGAAAGAATATCTTCTTATCAAGAAACAAGATATACATAATCTTATCACTTTAGGAAACAAGATATCTTTCAATCTCTTTCCTAGTTACACAAGATAACACAAACTCTTAATCCCTATCATAATCATACACAATCAACATAAATTCAAGACTAATTAATATAAGCAAAAATCGGCCACTTTGATTAACAAAATCGGCCCACATGCTTTTTAATTAATCCTAAACTTATTTTGATCATTGTTCCCAAAATTGGCCCATGTAAGATTAATTAATCCTAGACTAATTTATCTTTACATTGATTGGCCCATATGCTTAAATTAATTAATCAAAGATCAATTAGCTTTCATATGGATCGGCCCATGTGTTTTAATTAATTAATCTACTATTAATTAATTAATCCTTTCCAATTAATACTTTAATTGAGGATTTAATCAATCAGAAATTCCAATTGATTCATTAATTAATTACTCCTAATTAATGATTCTCCATTTTGAATTAACACTTTAATTCTTGATTAATTAATTAGTTACTCCCAATTAATTATTCTTCTTCTTGAATTAATACTTTAATTCAATTTATTGATTTAATTCCTTAAATCAATTGATTCCTTCCAGACTGTCACTGTCCAACTGTATTGTGTGTGACCCTCTAGGTTCACCATCAATTGGCAGCAGGCCCACGACTTTCGTGATTTAATTAGTGAGCAATTAATTGCTCCGATCAATTAACCACTTTAATTGACCACTCCAGAATTAATTTCCTTATTAATTCAGGAGTACCCACACCTCATGGTCGATGTCTAGCCACAAGCCCATGAGGCCCAACTTCAGGTGAATTGATTTCGTGAACCTTCACCTCTTATAAATGCCATGTACATACGGTCCTTCTATCAACTAATTTCCCGATTGAGACCTAGGGTGTGTGAATTGGTCGGCACCTCTAATTATCTCAATTCTGTACTTTCTAATTCAGGATAATAATTCCAGTGTGACTGCTAAATTTGGAAACCCCTTTCCAAATCCGTCACCGACTACGGCCGTAGATTCTTCGGATTTATTATCTAAGAACGTAAAGGAAATTCTCTCATCTTATCAAGATGAGTCGATAGATCCTTTATTAGTACTAACTATCCGCGCACACGTTCATACGTACCCAAAGTAGTCGCACAATGACCAAGCTATGTGATCGGCTCCTAAATCAAAGTACGTATTCCCGTGTACCGAATCCGCCCTAGTACCTCAAGTCAAAGGACTAAATCGTACACTATTATAAGTCTTGAGAGACATCCCATTACCGATATGCTTAACGCACTTCCACGATGGGTCTCTCTGTTCGGGTCGTTCGATGCGTTCGATCTCCTATCGAACCACCTAGTCATATGCACTAGCATTCAATGCCTTGTTCATGAAACGACAACAAATTCACTTCATGTGAATCATGCATAATCCTACAAGTCTTGACGATTCATTCGATACCCCGTCTCGATATGAATCTATGACTTGGAACGTTTTTGAGATCACGACCTTTGAGACTGTTTCATGATTAATCGCACCGAATACTGAAGTGAATAATCCCGTAGTCATGAGTGATCTCAGGGTTTCAACCAATCGCTTAGATAAGTTCGCGAGAGATGAAGGTGGCCATTGTTTAATTCACGTACTATGAATAAACGGGCGTATTATCTTATAAATCATAAGATTGCTTCTAAAGGAAGTTCCTAAACAAGCTTATATTTGTTGGCTTGCTGGGCACTATCCTATCAATCTCCCACTTGCCCTAAAGCCAACCACATACGTTTCTAAGGCCCATCTTACTCCAGATGTCCATCGAACCCTTTTGTGATTATGACTTAATTAGTGGATCTGCTATGTTGTCTCTTGACGTGCCCCCACGTCTTATTCTACCTATGATTTTCCAGATCATATGGTATACTTGTGTTTAGATCATGGGTGAGATCTCGATTCCTTTGCTAAAGCAATTGCCTTAGGTTATCATTGAAGATAACTATAGGCCTCGCAATGCTAGGTACTACTTCCAATTTATTGGAAGAAGTTTTCGTCCAAACACTTTCCTTCGCTGTATTTAATATTGCGAAATATTCTGTTTTATTGGTTAACCTAGCATCGATTGTCTTTTGAACTTCTTTCAAATCATCGTTGCCCCATAAAACCAGAATATTATATTCACTTCAAACGGGAAACTCGAATCACTAAATCCTTCGAGTTCCAATTCTTCATTATTACCGTTGACAAGCAATATATCCTCAGAACTCCCAGAGTTGTTTAAGGAATGCTCTTTTCGGTAACCCAGTACTTCTTACTGGTGTTCGACAATACAGTAGCTTTATGATATTCATAACTTCTGTTTAGTCTGGTCTCGTACATGACGTTGCATATACTATGCCACCTTTTATGTGGAAGGTGTTCAGAGATATTATCCTCTTTACTAATCAAATGTAGGGCGCATTGACTTTGAGAGAGATTTTGTATCTCTATGGAATATGTCCTCACTATGACTTTCCATACTGATTTTATTCAGTTTTTGTCCATGTACTAAGATTTGGGATTTCAATCATCTCTCTAATCTATCACAATAGATACGTACTGCCAATACGTGAGATGTATCCCTTAAATCTTTTAATGAAGAATTACGTGCATGTACACGCTTTCGTCTGCATTTGACACTCTTATATCATCTATGTCAACTTTAGTGTTTATTTTACGAATAATGCAAAAACTCCCACTGATTCTTTTGTACATTGAGATTTACATGCAATTTTGATAAAGCCAACTGCCTTGACTGTCTCATCTAGTTGCATGTTCCAGCTTTGGGATACTGGTCCAGAATCATAGATTCACCTTTGGAATTACATCCAATGGTTTTTTGCCTCGTGGTCATACGAAGCTTCTGCGGTTCAACGTTTCTAAATGGATTATTGGATATCCACTCAGACCACACGGCGTTTTAAGCTATGTGCCCAAATCTATGTTTATACATAGATGTTTCGAAAGTTCTTGGATCACTATCCAATTGATCATATTCGTGAGCGTACTAGTTCTTTTCGAATTCGATCGAATCTTCGAAATTTGGTGTACAAAATTTTGGTGCAGTAGGTTTGAAAATATACTCCCACTATTTGTAGGGATGTGTCCAAGTCTAGGAATTCATCAAGTTCCATGGTAATATCCCATTTCTATTAGCGAGGGAACCACCCTCTAAGAATTGGGTATCCTTTAGTTCTTTAGGATCATGGAACAGGTATCCAAGGGATTTCGTTGAATACCCTACAAATTTTCTCAATTGGATCCACTATCCAATTTTATCATTCATGGATGATATACCATACTTGAGTTAGTACGGTTTTCGTAGGAATTGACTTAAAAAGGTTACTAGCCTAAGTATCCTTCTAGAGTCATGGGTTTGAACCCCAGAATTGATTGAGGAGTTTTAGCAATACTAATTTAAGGAATGAATCTAGTCTTTCATAGTTCGATTCCTTTCATTTGATTTGTTTTGCTATTCAAGAATTTTATTCTTGATTTAGATAATTTGAGTAATTTAGGATTTATGTACTAACCACTTCGATTAAATCGAACGATCATACTTTAAAGTCCTTAATTGCTTCGGTTTTTTGGAATCCTTTGAATCCTTTCAACATTTCCATATTTGCACTTTACTTAGTGCCTTTATGAAACACTTTGAACCCTTCAACCTTTCCAAAATCTTGTACCTCCAAAGTACTCGTATCCTAAATGCTATTAGGATACTTAATGAAGCAATTAATTACTCGCACTAATGATTTAGTGATCCACATGTGTATTAACGGTCTTCATCCATTAAACACTTGGTATTTCAAAATACCTTTAATCGATTGATTTCCTATTCAGACAGGATTCACATGTTTTGAATTCATCAATCTTCTATTTTTCAAGAGCCATGATTGAAAACAATTCATTGATTCCTTCTTTTAGGAATTATGATCGAATGTGGATAATTATCTAATTTGTTTTTCTTTTCTTGATTTAGCATAATTGTTTAAGTTTTTTCAATGCTTATTTCTTTGCTTTATTTACAACGGTAAAACAATTATGTACGAATTAAAAGCTTTAATTAAAATAACTCCATTCATAATGGTAAAGCTAAGAAGTTTCGTACAAAGTTCGAAATAAATAGACAAAACTCTAACTAATGCCTAAATCCAGAATTAAAGAAAAACATATGCTAATAAGAAAAATCCAGATGCTCCTTGACCCATTCCTTGAAGTATGTTTCCCTCATGTGCAATTGAAACCCAGACTTGGTCACTTGCAGCACGTTCCAGTCATCCTCTGTAAACACTTTTACAGAAACCAGAAATGTTAGATGATTTACATCAAAAGAAGATCTTAAGATGTTTTTCATCAAAAAGGAAATAACTTAGGTTATACCTTGGTCAAGTATGTTTCGGAATTCCTCATCAGTCATGTTACTCAGTTCCTCATTTTTCTTACATAAGGGACAATTCTTTCCTTCGATCAATCCTTGTCCTCTTTCGAGAGCTTTCTCATATTTGTCTAACAACTTATGCAAATCATTGGTCTCAATTCCTTTGTGTGGAACTTCACAATGATCGATAAAATGAGAGAATGATTCAGGCAGGCCATTTGTGATGATTACCATTTTATCATCTAGAGTCAATATAGCGCTAAGCTCATCGATTCGATTTAGCCTCTTGATCAGGTAAGTGCAATATTCACTAATATTTTTGAACCCAGTCATGCCTTCATCGTGGAGTGATGATATCCATATTTGCAATATCGTTTGTTCGCAATTGACAGTGAATTTTGGCATGGCTAAATATAAATAATAGACAACAATAAGCAGACAGATTTAAGATAATACTTATAATTAACGAAGATTGGTCTTTCTATCGAAAAAGTTCTCCCACTATTTTATCGAAACAATAACCCCTTGCATTGTTCGGGAAATTCTATTTCCTAGTAGGTCTTGACGTCCCGGCAGACATTAATTGCACCCACGACTCGCGGCCATACAATTAACTCCCTAGGTAGGTATACTTTTACCAATTGTGTTACTCCACAACCTTCAAGCTATTTTGCCTCGATTTTCGCATCTATCTAGCACTGCTACATCATAAATGTTACTACTCGTTTAAGTCTAACCCAGTCAATCTTGATGAGCAACAGGCCCGGTCATGAAATCCCCGTAACTGGTTATCGGTCGATTTTCACATCCCGACCAGTCCCCATCCTTGTCGAGTTTAGTTAAAAACAAGAATCAAGGAATTTCGTGTATTGTCCCTTTCTTCGACTCGGGTGCCAGACTCTGGATCACCTCTATCGATAAGTAGACAACATACACTAGTCCCTATTGATGGAAGGCTTGGATCTATAAAACATCATTTTATAGTTTACCCAATATGACTTAATATTTTAATTCGAGAGGGGATTTTCGGTTTTAGGAAGTTTGAGGTAACTCTCCTCGAGATCTCACCGCATTAATTATGCTTTATTATTTATTTAGTGATCTAAATTCTAGCGCGCAAACCTAAAATAAATCAACAAATAAAAATAAAACATTCACACCTAGCATGCATGCTACCACAGTATGTTTTCGATCGGGAGCCTCCTATGCGGACCACCATCGAGCCAAAGACGATGGTCCTATTGGTCAATCTATTGGGTTTCATATAGACCTACTCTATTACACATTTTACCATGCCTACATGGCCTTTAGTCTTCTTGGGCTTCCACCTTGCTTGTAACGGGCCTCCATCCTAAACTAATAAAACAGTAAAGCCCTATCTATTACAATGGCTCAAAGTGGCCCAAAAACTTAAGGCTCGCAGGCCCAATAAAACCAATAAGATTAAAATCAACCAATCACATCTAACCTAAAGGTCAAGGCTCGGCGCGATCGAAAACCACGTAAACAATTTCACGTTGAGCAAGAAACAAGCAAAATTATAATTTTCTTATTTCTTATATTACTTTAAAACTACCTTTTAAAATAACTTTAGATTCTAGTTTTAAAAACCCCTTTCTAAAACAATCTCTTAACTATCATTTTAAAAACCCCTTTTAAAATGACCCTTTGATTTATTTTAAAACCCCTTTTAAAATTAAATCACAATTTCTATTTTAAAACCCCTTTTAAAATATCTCATGGTTCTTACTTTAGTCCACTACTAATTATGAAAAATTAATCCTTCGGATAATAAAACACCTTTTAAAACTAATTCAGGTTCTGGAAATTTCAAATTTTGAAAATTACAGTTTGGTCCTTCAATTTTCGAAAATTACTTTTTGACCCCAAAACTTTTGGAAATAACAAATCAGTCCTAAAAAATTCCAGAACTTGCAAATTGGCCCAGAAAACAGAAATTAATATTTTATTTCCAGAAAATTTTGTTAATCGCAAAACAGCCCCTGAAGTTTTCGTAAATTGCAAAACAGCCCCACAACTTACGAAAATTGCAAAACAGACCCCTATCGCTTGAAAAACAGATTTTCAATTTCAGCCCAAAATTTCCAGAAAAATAAAATTTCAGATTCTGTCCAGATTTTATAAAAATCGCAAATTGCAGTTTTAGTCCTATAAAATTCATAAATTGCAGATCTGGCCCAAATAAGAATTATGCTATTTACCCGAACACATAATTAATCATAATCAGCAAGATTCATGCGTAGAACACGACAAATAAACATATTCACGAAAATTTGAAGTGTTCAGGCCTTTTTCATATGTGCATAATAAGCTGGGCTCTGATACCACTGTTGGGATTTTATGGGTATAATTGTCAACTACAACAGTGCGGAATTTAAAATTTTTATTTATACACCAAATCCCAGGGAACATTTATTAGCACATATGAATAAAGGTTGAATTTAATTAAAGCATGCATATACTAAAATTAAATAGATGGTAAAAGTCTTTTTACCTCACCACAGGCAAGGTGGTGGTTTTCCTCCGGTCTTCAATTGTTCACTAGAGCACCCCAAGTGTTGTGCCTCTAGAGAAAGTACACACCAGTTGGATTTGAGTGACTTCGCGAAATCCCCAGGCTCAGAACTAGGATTAAGGAATCGTCTCGTCAGGAATTGGATTCAGATCCGGGAAGAAGACTTGGAGAAAAATCCTACACCGGGAGGGGCGATTTTCACTGGGTTCGACTATGCTGTTTCGAACTCAAACGCTTCGAGCTCAAGAGAGAACGTAATATGTAAATAATTTTTCAACGAATCAACATATATATACGGGGTTAAAAAGGTAAAATTGCAAACAGGTCCCCGAGTAACCGCGACGGTTGAACTTACCCTGAGTAAAAACTTAGGGTTATTCCTCACAGAATAGCACTTTGATCCTTCATTTTCTAAGTTGCGGAATAAGTTCCTTGCAAATTTTTCCTGAGAATCTCGTAAGTCCTCTTTGTTACGATCGGAAAATTTGGAAAGCATTCATCAAGGGATCGAACGACACATCGCGGAACCACAAAGGATATTACTACTTCAAGATCCTCCGACAAGGATATCTTTACAACACGCCGGTATATGTTTTCTTATATATGCACTCTTTTTCCCTGGCTCGGTTTTTATCCCAATGGGTTTTTCCGGGCTAGGTTTTTAACGAGGCATAACCTAAAGACATTATGAACGGCTCATCTCATAATAACGTGGGACGCAACTTGTACTTCTTCGAGCGCAAGCTCCACTTCACGCTCGAGAAGTGGGGGAGTATTGATGAGGGGTAATTTAGATTCCTTGCCCCTATGGGCCCGATGCTATTCAAATAACACTAGATACTATCCCCAGAAACCAAGAGCTGGTCCAGGGCATAATATTAACTGTTCCGAGCTCATTTCAGAACCCAAGATCGAAGGGTACTGTTGGACCGAGCCCAGGCCCAAGCCCGTCAGTTCAGCTATAAATACCCATGCATTTATAACAACACACAACTTCCCAGGGGCTCTTGCTTCGAGACTGCAGCTCGGACACACTTGGGAAATATAGTATAGCTTTGGTCATTTGTATTTCGCTCCTCTAGTTTGTACGGCATCCAATAATGCTCGAGTAGGACCCTAAATTCTTGTATTTGCACCCAGTTAATTCGAATACAATTATTATTGATCTTTACTTTGCTTTTAAATATTGTTATTAGTGCATTACAACCCACCTTTGATCGAACAAACGAAATCGTGTAAGATCATAGTTATAGTTCATTTTTTATTTCCAAGTTTTGATTATAAGTATTTATGATAATTAATTTTTGGTAACAACATAGTGTTGGGATTTTATGGGTATAATTGTCAACTACAACAGTGCGGAATTTAAAATTTTTATTTATACACCAAATCCCAGGGAACATTTATTAGCACATATGAATAAAGGTTGAATTTAATTAAAGCATGCATATACTAAAATTAAATAGATGGTAAAAGTCTTTTTACCTCACCACAGGCAAGGTGGTGGTTTTCCTCCGGTCTTCAATTGTTCACTAGAGCACCCCAAGTGTTGTGCCTCTAGAGAAAGTCCACACCAGTTGGATTTGAGTGACTTCGCGAAATCCCCAGGCTCAGAACTAGGATTAAGGAATCGTCTCGTCAGGAATTGGATTCAGATCCGGGAAGAAGACTTGGAGAAAAATCCTACACCGGGAGGGGCGATTTTCACTGGGTTCGACTATGCAGTAGGGACGAGATGGGGGCTGAAATTTTCGGCCTCTATGTTTTTCTTGTGTTTTGATTTTCTTTCCTGCTTAGAATAAATCTCTTAGGGTTCTCTCTTTTTCTCTTAGATTATGTTTATCTAGTATTTATAGATATCTCTATTAGAAGACTCCTTCTCCTAATAGATATCTAAATCTTGAAAGAATATCTTCTTATCAAGAAACAAGATATACATAATCTTATCACTTTAGGAAACAATATATCTTTCAATCTCTTTCCTAGTTACACAAGATAACACAAACTCTTAATCCCTATCATAATCATACACAATCAACATAAATTCAAGACTAATTAATATAAGCAAAAATCGGCCACTTTGATTAACAAAATCGGCCCACATGCTTTTTAATTAATCCTAAACTTATTTTGATCATTGTTCCCAAAATTGGCCCATGTAAGATTAATTAATCCTAGACTAATTTATCTTTACATTGATTGGCCCATATGCTTAAATTAATTAATCAAAGATCAATTAGCTTTCATATGGATCGGCCCATGTGTTTTAATTAATTAATCTACTATTAATTAATTAATCATTTCCAATTAATACTTTAATTGAGGATTTAATCAATCAGAAATTCCAATTGATTCATTAATTAGTTACTCCTAATTAATGATTCTCCATTTTGAATTAACACTTTAATTCTTGATTAATTAATTAGTTACTCCCAATTAATTATTCTTCTTCTTGAATTAATACTTTAATTCAATTTATTGATTTAATTCCTTAAATCAATTGATTCCTTCCAGACTGTCACTGTCCAACTGTATTGTGTGTGACCCTCTAGGTTCACCATCAATTGGCAGCAGGCCCACGACTTTCGTGATTTAATTAGTGAGCAATTAATTGCTCCGATCAATTAACCACTTTAATTGACCACTCCAGAATTAATTTCCTTATTAATTCAGGAGTACCCACACCTCATGGTCGATGTCTAGCCACAAGCCCATGAGGCCCAACTTCAGATGAATTGATTTCGTGAACCTTCACCTCTTATAAATGCCATGTACATACGGTCCTTCTATCAACTAATTTCCCGATTGAGACCTAGGGTGTGTGAATTGGTCGGCACCTCTAATTATCTCAATTCTGTACTTTCTAATTCAGGATAATAATTCCAGTGTGACTGCTAAATTTGGAAACCCCTTTCCAAATCCGTCACCGACTACGGCCGTAGATTCTTCAGATTTATTATCTAAGAACGTACAGGAAATTCTCTCATCTTCTCAAGATGAGTCGATAGATCCTTTATTAGTACTAACTATCCGCGCACACGTTCATACGTACCCAAAGTAGTCGCACAATGACCAAGCTATGTGATCGGCTCCTAAATCAAAGTACGTATTCCCGTGTACCGAATCCGCCCTAGTACCTCAAGTCAAAGGACTAAATCGTACACTATTATAAGTCTTGAGAGACATCCCATTACCGATATGCTTAACGCACTTCCACGATGGGTCTCTCTGTTCGGGTCGTTCGATGCGTTCGATCTCCTATCGAACCACCTAGTCATATGCACTAGCATTCAATGCCTCGTTCATGAAACGACAACAAATTCACTTCATGTGAATCATGCATAATCCTACAAGTCTTGACGATTCATTCGATACCCCGTCTCGATACGAATCTATGACTTGGAACGTTTTTGAGATCACGACCTTTGAGACTGTTTCATGATTAATCGCACCCAATACTGAAGTGAATAATCCCGTAGTCATGAGTGATCTCAGGGTTTCAACAAATCGCTTAGATAAGTTCGCGAGAGATGAAGGTGGCCATTGTTTAATTCACGTACTATGAATAAACGGGCGTATTATCTTATAAATCATAAGATTGCTTCTAAAGGAAGTTCCTAAACATGCTTATATTTGTTGGCTTGCTAGGCACTATCCTATCACATAGTAATAATTAAAGTGAATTAGCCAAAAAAATTATATGATATCTCAATAAGATAGTATATCGAAAAATGATTGTATGATTCAACTAACATAGAAAATTAGTTAATCACGTGCAACGCACGTGCACTTTCCTAGTTATATTTAAAATTCATAATTACTTCATATAATTAACTGAGAAACAAGAATTTTACATGTTATACATATCAACAAGTATATTGAATATGCAACAAAATAATTCTTGAACTACGACACTTTGAATAAGAAACAATAAAACTACTTAATTATTATAAGCATAAAAATAATATAATATTACATATGAATGTTGAATTAATTGTACCCTTACAACATTCAAAGATGTAAAATGTGATAATAGTTATTGATACGACAATAACATTATTCTGAAGACTTGATTATTATTTCTTTATCTTTTGACTCATAAAGATAAAATTATCGGATATTTGTAAGAAATAAATTGAAATGAAAACTAAAGTCAGTCGAATTCCAACAAAGACCTATGTAATCATCTTCCATCAAGCCAATTTGCTTAATGAGGTCATTGCACATAAGTGCATAATTTTCATTATCAATTTTTGGAGATAAACGCCATTCCCCTTATACTTTGTAGGAATTGACCCTTATGTCATATCCCACAAAGTCACCGAAATCTTGGCCGGTTACATAACAAGTTATCTCGATATGTCAAGGTACCAGTATCGAATAATGTGCTCGAATGTTTCATGAAATGAAATGATTAGCTTTCCGCAATCAATCTCAGACTGGGTCAGAAATTTTCGAATATGCCATGGATGTCGGGGACTCAACATTAGTGGTGGATGAATATCCCTTATCTCTACCAACGTACCATTATATTGGATGGAACTATTCGAGATAGATCTAACTAAGGAGGAATACTCCTCATTCTTGGTGGGGAAGAAGTTGTAAAAAATTGTTTTCTTCATGGTGCGGTCAGTTTTCAAGGCCACAATTTGATACTTTTTATTTATTGTGTGATTTAGACTTTGAAGATTTACGAATATTTACAGCAACAATTAACCTCGTACTATGGAAAGCATAATATTCATTTTACGATTGTAATATAAAGAATCCGATTGAGAAAAATAAAAAAGAATGGGTCAAACCTGTGGAAAATGGTTGAGATGGAAATATCAAGGTAAAGGAAGAAAATAATAGATATTGTTCATTCGTTCAAATGGTTGTTTTAGAATAATAGTTATGTAGACATGTAATTTCAGATTAAAAATACTTAATAGTTATAGTTCATTTTTTATTTTAAAGTTTTGATTATAAGTATTTATGATAATTAATTTTTGGTAACAACATAGTTATAATTAAAGTGAATTAGCCAAAAAAATTATATGATATGTCATTAAGATAGTATATTGAAAAATGACTGTATGATTCAACTAACATAGAAAATTAGTTAATCATGTGCAACGCACGTGCACTTTCCTAGTTATATTTAAAATTCATACTTACTTCATATAATTAACTGAGAAACAAGAATTTTACATGTTATACATAGCAACAAGTATATTAAATATGCAACAAAATAATTCATGAATTACGACACTTTGAATAAGAAACAATAAAACTACTTAATTATTATAAGCATAAAAATAATATAATATTTCATGTGAATGTTGAATAAATTGTACTCTTAAAATATTCAAAGATGTAAAATGTGCTAATATTTATTGATACGACAATAACATTATTCTGAAGACTTGATTATTATTTCTTTATCTTTTGACTCATAAAGATAAAATTATCGGATATTTCTAAGAAATAATTTGAAATGAAAACTAAAGTCACTCGAATTCCAACAAAGACCTATGTAATCATTTGCCATCAAGCCAATTTGCTTAATGAGGTCATTGCACATTAGTGCATAATTTTCATTATCAATTTTTGGAGATAAACGCCATTCCACTTATACTTTGTAGGAATTGACTCGTATGTCATATCCCACAAAGTCACCGAAATATTAGCCGTTGACATAACAAGTTGTCTCGATATGTCAAGATTCCAGTATCGAATAATGTGCTCGAATGTTTCATGAAATGAAATGATTAGCTTTCCGCAATCAATCTCAAACTGGGTCAGAAATTTTCGAATATGCCATGGATGTCGGGGACTCAACATTGGTGGTGGATGAATATCCCTTATCTCTACCAACGTACCATTATATAGGATGGAACTATTCGAGATAGATCTAACTAAGGAGGAATCTTCCTCATTCTTGGTGGGGAAAAAGTTGTAAAAAATTGTTTTCTTCATGGTGCGGTAAGTTTACAAGGCCACAATTTGATACTTTTTACTTATTGTGTGATTTAGTCTTTGAAGATTTACGAATATTTACAGCAATAATTAACCTCGTACTATGGAAAGCATAATATTCATTTTACGATTGTAATATCAAGAATCCGATTGAGAAAAATAGAAAAGAATGGGTTAAACCTGTGGAAAATGGTTGAGATGGAAATATCAAGGTAAAGGAAGAAAATAATAGATATTGTTCATTCGTTCAAATGGTTGTTTTAGAAAAATAGTTATGTAGACATGTAATTTCAGATTAAAAATACTTAATAGTTATAGTTCATTTTTTATTTTCAAGATTTGACTATAATTATTTATGATAATTGATTTTTGGTAACAACAGAGTAATAATTAAAGTGAATTAGCCAAAAAAATTATATGATATATCATTAAGATAGTATATTGAAAAATGATTGTATGATTCAACTAACATAGAAAATTAGTTAATCACGTGCAACGCACGTGCACTTTCCAAGTAATATTTAAAATTCGTACTTACTTCATATAATTAACATAGAAACAAGAATTTTACATGTTATACATAGAAACAAGTATATTGAATATGCAACAAAATAATTCATGAACTACGACACTTTAAATAAGAAACAATAAAAATACTTAATTATTATAAGCATAAAAATAATATAATATTTCATGTGAATGTTGAATAAATTGTACCCTTACATCATTCAAAGATGTAAAATGTGCTAATATTTATTGATACGACAATAACATTATTCTGAAGACTTAATTAATATTTCTTTATCTTTTGACTCATAAAGATAAAATTATCGGATATTTCTAAGAAATAATTTGTAATGAAAACTAGAGTCACTCGAATTCCAACAAAGACCTATGTAATCATCTGCCATCAAGCCAATTTGCATAATGAGGTAATTGCACATAAGTGCATAATTTTAATTATCAATCTCTTGGAGATAAACGCCATTCTGCTTATACTTTGTAGGAATTGACTCGTATATCATATCCCACAAAGTCACCGAAATCTTCGCCGTTGACATAACAAGTTGTCTCGATATTTCAAGGTTCCAGTATCGAATAATGTGCTCGAATGTTTCATGAAATGAAATGATTAGCTCTCCGCAATCAATCTCAGACTGGGTCAGAAATTTTCGAATATGCCATGGATGTCGGGGACTCAACATTGGTGGTGGATGAATATCCCTTATCTCTACCAACGTACCATTATATTGGATGGAACTATTCGAGATAGATCTAACTAAGGAGGAATCCTCCTCATTCTGGTGGGGAAGAAGTTGTAAAAAATTGTTTTCTTCATGGTGCGGTAAGTTTTCATGGCCACAATTTGATACTTTTTACTTATTGTGTGATTTAGACTTTGAAGATGTACGAATATTTACAGCAACAATTAACCTCGTACTATGGAAAGCATAATATTCATTTTACGATTGTAATATCAAGAATGCGATTGAGAAAAATAAAAAAAAATGGGTTAAACCTGTGGAAAATGGTTGAGATGGAAATATCAAGGTAAAGGAAGAAAATAATTGATATTGTTCATTCGTTCAAATGGTTGTTTTAGAATAATAGTTATGTAGACATGTAATTTCATATTAAAAATACTTAATAGTTATAGTTCATTTTTTATTTTCAAGTTTTGATTATAAGTATTTATGATAATTAATTTTTGGTAACAACATAGTAATAATTAAAGTGAATTAGCCAAAAAAATTATATGATATCTCATTAAGATAGTATATTGAAAAATGATTGTATGATTCAACTAACATAGAAAATTAGTTAATCACGTGCAACGCACGTGCACTTTCCTAGTTATATTTAAAATTCATACTTACTTCATATAATTAACTGAGAAACAAGAATTTTACATGTTATACATAGCAACAAGTATATTGAATATGCAACAAAATAATTCATGAACTACGACACATTTAAATAAGAAACAATAAAAATACTTAATTATTATAAGCATAAAAATAATATAATATTTCATGTGAATGTTGAATAAATTGTACCCTTACAACATTCAAAGATGTAAAATGTGCAAATATTTATTGATTAGACAATAACATTATTCTTAAGACTTGATTATTATTTCTTTATCTTTTGACTCATAAAGATAAAATTATCGGATATTTATAAGAAATAATTTGAAATGAAAACTAGAGTCACTCGTATTCCAACAAAGACTTATGTAATCATCTGACATCAAGCCAATTTCCTTAATGAGGTCATTGCACAAAAGCGCATAATTTTCATTATCAATTTCTTGGAGATAAACGCCATTCCCCTTATACTTTGTAGGAATAGACTCGTATGTCATATCCCACAAAGTCACCGAAATCATGGCCGTTGACATAACAAGTTGTCTCGATATGTCAAGGTTCCAGTATTGAATAATGTGCTCGAATGTTTCATGAAATGAAATGATTAGCTTTCCGCAATAAATCTCAAACTGGGTCAGAAATTTTCGAATATGCCATGGATATCGGGGACTCAACATTGGTGGTGGATGAATATCTCTTATCTCTACCAACGTACCATTATATTGGATGGAACTATTCGAGATAGATCTTACTAAGGATGAATCATCCTCATTCTTGGTGGGGAAGAAGTTGTAAAAAATTGTTTTCTTCATGGTGCGGTATGTTTTCAAGGCCACAAATTTATACTTTTTACTTATTGTGTGATTTAGACATTGAAGATTTACGAATACTTACAGCAACAATTAACCTCGTACTATGGAAAGCATAATATTCATTTTACGATTGTAATATCAAGAATACGATTGAGAAAAATAAAAAAGAATTGGTTAAACCCGTGGAAAATGGTTGAGATGGAAATATCAAGGTAAAGGAAGAAAATAATAGATATTGTTCATTCGTTCAAATGGTTGTTTTAGAATAATAGTTACGTAGACATGTAATTTCAGATTAAAAATACTTAATAGTTATAGTTCATTTTTTATTTTCAAGTTTTGATTATAATTATTTATGATAATTAATTTTTGGTAACAACATAGTTATAATTAAAGTGAATTAGCCAAAAAAATTATATGATATGTCATTAAGATAGTATATTGAAAAATGATTGTATAATTCAACTAACATAGAAAATTAGTTAATCACGTGCAACGCACGTGCACTTACCTAGTTATATTAAAAATTCATACTTACTTCATATAATTAACTGAGAAACAAGAATTTTACATGTTATACATAGCAACAAGTATATTGAATATGCAACAAAATAATTCATGAACTACGACACTTTGAATAAGAAACAATAAAACTACTTAATTATTATAAGCATAAAAATAATATAATATTTCATGTGAATGTTGAATAAATTGTACCCTTACAACATTCAAAGATGTAAAATGTGCAAATATTTATTGATTAGACAATAACATTATTCTTAAGACTTGATTATTATTTCTTTATCTTTTGACTCATAAAGATAAAATTATCGGATATTTATAAGAAATAATTTGAAATGAAAACTAGAGTCACTCGTATTCCAACAAAGACTTATGTAATCATCTGACATCAAGCCAATTTCCTTAATGAGGTCATTGCACAAAAGCGCATAATTTTCATTATCAATTTCTTGGAGATAAACGCCATTCCCCTTATACTTTGTAGGAATAGACTCGTATGTCATATCCCACAAAGTCACCGAAATCATGGCCGTTGACATAACAAGTTGTCTCGATATGTCAAGGTTCCAGTATTGAATAATGTGCTCGAATGTTTCATGAAATGAAATGATTAGCTTTCCGCAATAAATCTCAAACTGGGTCAGAAATTTTCGAATATGCCATGGATATCGGGGACTCAACATTGGTGGTGGATGAATATCTCTTATCTCTACCAACGTACCATTATATTGGATGGAACTATTCGAGATAGATCTTACTAAGGAGGAATCATCCTCATTCTTGGTGGGGAAGAAGTTGTAAAAAATTGTTTTCTTCATGGTGCGGTATGTTTTCAAGGCCACAAATTTATACTTTTTACTTATTGTGTGATTTAGACATTGAAGATTTACGAATACTTACAGCAACAATTAACCTCGTACTATGGAAAGCATAATATTCATTTTACGATTGTAATATCAAGAATACGATTGAGAAAAATAAAAAAGAATGGGTTAAACCCGTGGAAAATGGTTGAGATGGAAATATCAAGGTAAAGGAAGAAAATAATAGATATTGTTCATTCGTTCAAATGGTTGTTTTAGAATAATAGTTACGTAGACATGTAATTTCAGATTAAAAATACTTAATAGTTATAGTTCATTTTTTATTTTCAAGTTTTGATTATAATTATTTATGATAATTAATTTTTGGTAACAACATAGTTATAATTAAAGTGAATTAGCCAAAAAAATTATATGATATGTCATTAAGATAGTATATTGAAAAATGATTGTATAATTCTACTAACATAGAAAATTAGTTAATCACGTGCAACGCACGTGCACTTTCCTAGTTATATTAAAAATTCATACTTACTTCATATAATTAACTGAGAAACAAGAATTTTACATGTTATACATAGCAACAAGTATATTGAATATGCAACAAAATAATTCATGAACTACGACACTTTGAATAAGAAACAATAAAACTACTTAATTATTATAAGCATAAAAATAAGATAATATTTCCTGTGAATGTTGAATAAATTGTACTCTTAAAATATTCAAAGATGTAAAATGTGCTAATATTTATTGATACGACAATAACATTATTCTGAAGACTTGATTATTATTTCTTTATCTTTTGACTCATAAAGATAAAATTATCGGATATTTATAAGAAATAATTTGAAATGAAAACTAGAGTCACTCGAATTCCAACAAAGACCTATGTAATCATCTGCCATCAAGCCAATTTCCTTAATGAGGTCATTGCACATAAGCGCATAATTTTCATTATCAATTTCTTGGAGATAAACGCCATTCCCCTTATACTTTGTAGGAATTGACTCGTATGTCATATCCCACAAAGTCACCGAAATCATGGCCGTTGACATAACAAGTTGTCTCGATATGTCAAGGTTCCAGTATTGAATAATGTGCTCGAATGTTTCATGAAATGAAATGATTAGCTTTTCGCAATCAATCTCAGACTGGGTCAGAAATTTTCGAATATGCCATGGATGTCGGGGACTCAACATTGGTGGTGGATGAATATCCCTTATCTCTACCAACGTACCATTATATTGTATGGAACTATTCGAGATTGATCTAACTAAGGAGGAATCCTCCTCATTCTTGGTGGGGAATAAGTTGTAAAAAATTGTTTTCTTCATGGTGCGGTAAGTTTTCAAGGCCACAAATTGATACTTTTTACTTATTGTGTGATTTAGACTTTGAAGATTTACGAATATTTACAGCAACAATTTACCTCGTACTATGGAAAGCATAATATTCATTTTACGATTGTAATATCAAGAATCCGATTGAGAAAAAGAAAAAAGAATGGGCTAAACCTGTGGAAAATGGTTGAGATGGAAATATCAAGGTAAAGGAAGAAAATAATAGATATTGTTCATTCGTTCAAATGGTTGTTTTAGAATAATAGTTATGTAGACATATAATTTCATATTAAAAATACTTAATAGTTATAGTTCATTTTTTATTTTCAAGTTTTGATTATAAGTATTTATGATAATTAATTTTTGGTAACAACATAGTAATAATTAAAGTGAATTAGCCAAAAAAATTATATGATATCTCATTAAGATAGTATATTGAAAAATGATTGTATGATTCAACTAACATAGAAAATTAGTTAATCACGTGCAACGCACGTGCACTTTCCTAGTTATATTTAAAATTCATACTTACTTCATATAATTAACTGAGAAACAAGAATTTTACATGTTATACATAGCAACAAGTATATTGAATATGCAACAAAATAATTCATGAACTACGACACTTTTAAATAAGAAACAATAAAAATACTTAATTATTATAAGCATAAAAATAATATAATATTTCATGTGAATGTTGAATAAATTGTACCCTTACAACATTCAAAGATGTAAAATGTGCAAATATTTATTGATTAGACAATAACATAATTCTTAAGACTTGATTATTATTTCTTTATCTTTTGACTCATAAAGATAAAATTATCGGATATTTATAAGAAATAATTTGAAATGAAAACTAGAGTCACTCGTATTCCAACAAAGACCTATGTAATCATCTGACATCAAGCCAATTTCCTTAATGAGGTCATTGCACAAAACCGCATAATTTTCATTATCAATTTCTTGGAGATAAACGCCATTCCCCTTATACTTTGTAGGAATAGACTCGTCATATCCCACAAAGTCACCGATATCATGGCCGTTGACATAACAAGTTGTCTCGATATGTCAAGGTTCCAGTATTGAATAATGTGCTCGAATGTTTCATGAAATGAAATGATTCGCTTTCCGCAATAAATCTCAAACTGGGTCAGAAATTTTCGAATATGCCATGGATATCGGGGACTCAACATTGGTGGTGGATGAATATCTCTTATCTCTACCAACGTACCATTATATTGGATGGAACTATTCGAGATAGATCTTACTAAGGAGGAATCATCCTCATTCTTGGTGGGGAAGAAGTTGTAAAAAATTGTTTTCTTCATGGTGCAGTATGTTTTCAAGGCCACAAATTTATACTTTTTACTTATTGTGTGATTTAGACATTGAAGATTTACGAATACTTACAGCAACAATTAACCTCGTACTATGGAAAGCATAATATTCATTTTACGATTGTAATATCAATAATACGATTGAGAAAAATAAAAAAGAATGGGTTAAACCCGTGGAAAATGGTTGAGATGGAAATATCAAGGTAAAGGAAGAAAATAATAGATATTGTTCATTCGTTCAAATGGTTGTTTTAGAATAATAGTTACGTAGACATGTAATTTCAGATTAAAAATACTTAATAGTTATAGTTCATTTTTTATTTTCAAGTTTTGATTATAATTATTTATGATAATTAATTTTTGGTAACAACATAGTAATAATTAAAGTGAATTAGCCAAAAAAATTATATGATATGTCATTAAGATAGTATATTGAAAAATGATTGTATAATTCAACTAACATAGAAAATTAGTTAATCACGTGCAACGCACGTGCACTTTCCTAGTTATATTAAAAATTCATACTTACTTCATATAATTAACTGAGAAACAAGAATTTTACATGTTATACATAGCAACAAGTATATTGAATATGCAACAAAATAATTCATGAACTACGACACTTTGAATAAGAAACAATAAAACTACTTAATTATTATAAGCATAAAAATAAGATAATATTTCATGTGAATGTTGAATAAATTGTACTCTTAAAATATTCAAAGATGTAAAATGTGCTAATATTTATTGATACGACAATAACATTATTCTGAAGACTTGATTATTATTTCTTTATCTTTTGACTCATAAAGATAAAATTATCGGATATTTATAAGAAATAATTTGAAATGAAAACTAGAGTCACTCGAATTCCAACAAAGACCTATGTAATCATCTGCCATCAAGCCAATTTCCTTAATGAGGTCATTGCACATAAGCGCATAATTTTCATTATCAATTTCTTGGAGATAAACGCCATTCCCCTTATACTTTGTAGGAATTGACTCGTATGTCATATCCCACAAAGTCACCGAAATCATGGCCGTTGACATAACAAGTTGTCTCGATATGTCAAGGTTCCAGTATTGAATAATGTGCTCGAATGTTTCATGAAATGAAATGATTAGCTTTTCGCAATCAATCTCAGACTGGGTCAGAAATTTTCGAATATACCATGGATGTCGGGGACTCAACATTGGTGGTGGATGAATATCCCTTATCTCTACCAACGTACCATTATATTGTATGGAACTATTCGAGATTGATCTAACTAAGGAGGAATCCTCCTCATTCTTGGTGGGGAATAAGTTGTAAAAAATTGTTTTCTTCATGGTGCGGTAAGTTTTCAAGGCCACAAATTGATACTTTTTACTTATTGTGTGATTTAGACTTTGAAGATTTACGAATATTTACAGCAACAATTTACCTCGTACTATGGAAAGCATAATATTCATTTTACGATTGTAATATCAAGAATCCGATTGAGAAAAAGAAAAAAGAATGGGCTAAACCTGTGGAAAATGGTTGAGATGGAAATATCATGGTAAAGGATGAAAATAATAGATATTGTTCAGTCGTTCAAATGGTTGTTTTAGAATAATAGTTATGTAGAAATGTAATTTCAGATTAAAAATACTTAATAGTTATAGTTCATTTTTTATTTTCATGTTTTGGTTATAAGTATTTATGATAATTAATTTTTGGTAACAACATAGTAATAATTCAAGTGAATTAGCAAAAAAAATTATATGACATGTCATTAAGATAGTATATTGAAAAATGACTGTATGATTCAACTAACATAGAAAATTAGTTAATCACGTGCAACGCACGTGCACTTTCCTAGTAAAATTTAAAATTCATACTTACTTCATATAATTAACTGAGAAACAAGAATTTTACATGTTATACATACCAACAAGTATATTGAATATGCAACAAAATAATTCATGAACTACGACACTTTAAATAAGAAACAATAAAAATACTTAATTATTATAAGCATAAAAATAATATAATATTTCATGTGAATGTTGAATAAATTGTACCCTTACAACATTCAAAGATGTAAAATGTGCTAATATTTATTGATACGACAATAACATTATTCTGAAGACTTGATTATTATTTCTTTATCTTTTGACTCATAAAGATAAAATTATCGGATATTTATAAGAAATAATTTGAAATGAAAACTAGAGTCACTCAAATTCCAACAAAGACCTATGTAATCATCTGCCATCAAGCCAATTTGCTTAATGAGGTCATTGCACATAAGTGCATAATTTTAATTATCAATTTCTTGGAGATAAACGCCAATCCCCATATACTTTGTAGGAATTAACTCGTATGTCATATCCCAGAAAGTCACCGAAATCTTGGCCGTTGACATAACAAGTTGTCTCTATATTTCAAGGTTACAGTATCGAATAATGTGCTCGAATGTTTCATGAAATGAAATGATTAGCTTTCTGCAGTCAATCTCAGACTGGGTCAGAAATTTTCGAATATGCTATGGATGTCGGGGACTCAACATTGGTGGTGGATGAATATCCCTTATCTCTACCAACGTACCATTATTTTGTATGGAACTATTCGAGATTGATCTAACTAAGGAGGAATCCTCCTCATTCTTGGCGGGGAAGAAGTTGTAAAAAATTGTTTTCCTCATGGTGCGGTAAGTTTTCAAGGCCACAAATTGATACTTTTTACTTATTGTGTGATTTAGACTTTGAAGATTTACGAATATTTACAGCAACAATTAACCTCGTACTATGGAAAGCATAATATTCATTTTACGATTGTAATATCAAGAATCCGATTGAGAAAAATAAAAAAGAATGGGTTAAACCTGTGGAAAATGGTTGAGATGGAAATATCAAGGTAAAGAAAGAAAATAATAGATATTGTTCAGTCGTTCAAATGGTTGTTTTAGAATAATAGTTATGTAGACATGTAATTTCAGATTAAAACTACTTAAAAGTTATAGTTCATTTTTTATTTTGATGTTTTGATTATAAGTATTTATGATAATTAATTTTTGGTAACAACATAGTAATAATTCAAGTGAATTAGCCAAAAAAATTATATGATATGTCATTAAGATAGTATATTGAAAAATGACTGTATGATTCAATTAACATAGAAAATTAGTTAATCACGTGCAACGCACGTGCACTTTCCTAGTAATATTTAAATTTCATACTTACTTCATATAATTAACTGAGAAACATGACTTTTACATGTTATACATAGCAACAAGTATATTGAATATGCAACAAAATAATTCATTAACTACGCCACTTTAAATAAGAAACAATAAAAATACTTAATTATTATAAGCATAAAAATAAGATAATATTTCATGTGAATGTTGAATAAATTGTACTCTTAAAATATTCAAAGATGTAAAATGTGCTAATATTTATTGATACGACAATAACATTATTCTGAAGACTTGATTATTATTTCTTTATCTTTTGACTCATAAAGATAAAATTATCGGATATTTCTAAGAAATAATTTGAAATGAAAACTAAAGTCAATCCAATTCCAACAAAGACCTATGTAATTATTTGCCATCAAGCCAATTTGCTTAATGAGGTCATTGCACATTAGTGCATAATTTTCATTATCAATTTTTGGAGATAAACGCCATTCCACTTATACTTTGTAGGAATTGACTCGTATGTCATATCCCACAAAGTCACCGAAATCTTGGCCGTTGACATAACAAGTTGTCTCGATATGTCAAGGTTACAGTATCGAATAATGTGCTCGAATGTTTCATGAAATGAAATGATTAGCTTTTCGCAATCAATCTCAGACTGGGTCAGAAATTTTCGAATATGCCATGGATGTCGGGGACTCAACATTGGTGGTGGATGAATATCCCTTATCTCTACCAACGTACCATTATATTGTATGGAACTATTCGAGATTGATCTAACTAAGGAGGAATCCTCCTCATTCTTGGTGGGGAATAAGTTGTAAAAAATTGTTTTCTTCATGGTGCGGTAAGTTTTCAAGGCCACAAATTGATACTTTTTACTTATTGTGTGATTTAGACTTTGAAGATTTACGAATATTTACAGCAACAATTAACCTCGTACAATGGAAAGCATAATATTCATTTTACGATTGTAATATCAAGAATCCGATTGAGAAAAAGAAAAAAGAATGGGCTAAACCTGTGGAAAATGGTTGAGATGGAAATATCATGGTAAAGGATGAAAATAATAGATATTGTTCAGTCGTTCAAATGGTTGTTTTAGAATAATAGTTATGTAGAAATGTAATTTCAGATTAAAAATACTTAATATTTATAGTTCATTTTTTATTTTCATGTTTTGGTTATAAGTATTTATGATAATTAATTTTTGGTAACAACATAGTAATAATTCAAGTGAATTAGCAAAAAAAATTATATGACATGTCATTAAGATAGTATATTGAAAAATGACTGTATGATTCAACTAACATAGAAAATTAGTTAATCACGTGCAACGCACGTGCACTTTCCTAGTAATATTTAAAATTCATACTTACTTCATATAATTAACTGAGAAACAAGAATTTTACATGTTATACATACCAACAAGTATATTGAATATGCAACAAAATAATTCATGAACTACGACACTTTAAATAAGAAACAATAAAAATACTTAATTATTATAAGCATAAAAATAATATAATATTTCATGTGAATGTTGAATAAATTGTACCCTTACAACATTCAAAGATGTAAAATGTGCTAATATTTATTGATACGACAATAACATTATTCTGAAGACTTGATTATTATTTCTTTATCTTTTGACTCATAAAGATAAAATTATCGGATATTTATAAGAAATAATTTGAAATGAAAACTAGAGTCACTCAAATTCCAACAAAGACCTATGTAATCATCTGCCATCAAGCCAATTTGCTTAATGAGGTCATTGCACATAAGTGCATAATTTTAATTATCAATTTCTTGGAGATAAACGCCAATCCCCATATACTTTGTAGGAATTAACTCGTATGTCATATCCCAGAAAGTCACCGAAATCTTGGCCGTTGACATAACAAGTTGTCTCTATATTTCAAGGTTACAGTATCGAATAATGTGCTCGAATGTTTCATGAAATGAAATGATTAGCTTTCTGCAATCAATCTCAGACTGGGTCAGAAATTTTCGAATATGCTATGGATGTCGGGGACTCAACATTGGTGGTGGATGAATATCCCTTATCTCTACCAACGTACCATTATATTGTATGGAACTATTCGAGATTGATCTAACTAAGGAGGAATCCTCCTCATTCTTGGCGGGGAAGAAATTGTAAAAAATTGTTTTCCTCATGGTGCGGTAAGTTTTCAAGGCCACAAATTGATACTTTTTACTTATTGTGTGATTTAGACTTTGAAGATTTACGAATATTTACAGCAACAATTAACCTCGTACTATGGAAAGCATAATATTCATTTTACGATTGTAATATCAAGAATCCGATTGAGAAAAATAAAAAAGAATGGGTTAAACCTGTGGAAAATGGTTGAGATGGAAATATCAAGGTAAAGAAAGAAAATAATAGATATTGTTCAGTCGTTCAAATGGTTGTTTTAGAATAATAGTTATGTAGACATGTAATTTCAGATTAAAACTACTTAAAAGTTATAGTTCATTTTTTATTTTGATGTTTTGATTATAAGTATTTATGATAATTAATTTTTGGTAACAACATAGTAATAATTCAAGTGAATTAGCCAAAAAAATTATATGATATGTCATTAAGATAGTATATTGAAAAATGACTGTATGATTCAATTAACATAGAAAATTAGTTAATCACGTGCAACGCACGTGCACTTTCCTAGTAATATTTAAATTTCATACTTACTTCATATAATTAACTGAGAAACATGACTTTTACATGTTATACATAGCAACAAGTATATTGAATATGCAACAAAATAATTCATTAACTACGCCACTTTAAATAAGAAACAATAAAAATACTTAATTATTATAAGCATAAAAATAAGATAATATTTCATGTGAATGTTGAATAAATTGTACTATTAAAATATTCAAAGATGTAAAATGTGCTAATATTTATTGATACGACAATAACATTATTCTGAAGACTTGATTATTATTTCTTTATCTTTTGACTCATAAAGATAAAATTATCGGATATTTCTAAGAAATAATTTGAAATGAAAACTAAAGTCAATCCAATTCCAACAAAGACCTATGTAATTATTTGCCATCAAGCCAATTTGCTTAATGAGGTCATTGCACATTAGTGCATAATTTTCATTATCAATTTTTGGAGATAAACGCCATTCCACTTATACTTTGTAGGAATTGACTCGTATGTCATATCCCACAAAGTCACCGAAATCTTGGCCGTTGACATAACAAGTTGTCTCGATATGTCAAGGTTACAGTATCGAATAATGTGCTCGAATGTTTCATGAAATGAAATGATTAGCTTTTCGCAATCAATCTCAGACTGGGTCAGAAATTTTCGAATATGCCATGGATGTCGGGGACTCAACATTGGTGGTGGATGAATATCCCTTATCTCTACCAACGTACCATTATATTGTATGGAACTATTCGAGATTGATCTAACTAAGGAGGAATCCTCCTCATTCTTGGTGGGGAATAAGTTGTAAAAAATTGTTTTCTTCATGGTGCGGTAAGTTTTCAAGGCCACAAATTGATACTTTTTACTTATTGTGTGATTTAGACTTTGAAGATTTACGAATATTTACAGCAACAATTAACCTCGTACTATGGAAAGCATAATATTCATTTTACGATTGTAATATCAAGAATCCGATTGAGAAAAATAAAAAAGAATGGGCTAAACCTGTGGAAAATGGTTGAGATGGAAATATCAAGGTAAAGGATGAAAATAATAGATATTGTTTAGTCGTTCAAATGGTTGTTTTAGAATAATAGTTATGTAGACATGTAATTTCAGATTAAAAATACTTAATAGTTATAGTTCATTTTTTATTTTCATGTTTTGATTATAAGTATTTATGATAATTAATTTTTGGTAACAACATAGTAATAATTCAAGTGAATAAGCAAAAAAAATTATATGACATGTCATTAAGATAGTATATTGAAAAATGACTGTATGATTCAATTAACATAGAAAATTAGTTAATCACGTGCAACGCACGTGCACTTTCCTAGTAATATTTAAATTTCATACTTACTTCATATAATTAACTGATAAACATGACTTTTACATGTTATAGATAGCAACAAGTATATTGAATATGCAACAAAATAATTCATTAACTACGCCACTTTAAATAAGAAACAATAAAAATACTTAATTATTATAAGCATAAAAATAAGATAATATTTCATGTGAATGTTGAATAAATTGTACTATTAAAATATTCAAAGATGTAAAATGTGCTAATATTTATTGATACGACAATAACATTATTCTGAAGACTTGATTATTATTTCTTTATCTTTTGACTCATAAAGATAAAATTATCGGATATTTATAAGACATAATTTGAAATGAAAACTAGAGTCACTCAAATTCCAAAAAAGACCTATGTAATCATCTGCCATCAAGCCAATTTGCTTATTGAGGTCATTGCACATAAGTGCATAATTTTCATTATCAATTTCTTGGAGATAAACGCCAATCCCCATATACTTTGTAGGAATTAACTCGTATGTCATATCCCAGAAAGTCACCGAAATCTTTGCCGTTGACATAACAAGTTGTCTCGATATTTCAAGGTTCCAGTATCGAATAATGTGCTCGAATGTTTCATGAAATGAAATGATTAGCTTTCTGCAATCAATCTCAGACTGGGTCAGAAATTTTCGAATATGCTATGGATGTCGGGGACTCAACATTGGTGGTGGATGAATATCCCTTATCTCTACCAACGTACCATTATATTGTATGGAACTATTCGAGATTGATCTAACTAAGGAGGAATCCTCCTCATTCTTGGCGGGGAAGAAGTTGTAAAAAATTGTTTTCCTCATGGTGCGGTAAGTTTTCAAGGCCACAAATTGATACTTTTTACTTATTGTGTGATTTAGACTTTGAAGATTTACGAATATTTACAGCAACAATTAACCTCGTACTATGGAAAGCATAATATTCATTTTACGATTGTAATATCAAGAATCCGATTGAGAAAAATAAAAAAGAATGGGTTAAACCTGTGGAAAATGGTGGAGATGGAAATATCAAGGTAAAAGAAGAAAATAATAGATATTGTTCAGTCGTTCAAATGGTTGTTTTAGAATAATAGTTATGTAGACATGTAATTTCAGATTAAAAATACTTAAAAGTTATAGTTCATTTTTTATTTTCATGTTTTGATTATAAGTATTTATGATAATTAATTTTTGGTAACAACATAGTAATAATTCAAGTGAATTTGCCAAAAAAATTATATGATATGTCATTAAGATAGTATATTGAAAAATGACTGTATGATTCAATTAACATAGAAAATTAGTTAATCACGTGCAACGCACGTGCACTTTCCTAGTAATATTTAAATTTCATACTTACTTCATATAATTAACTGAGAAACAGGACTTTTACATTTTATACATAGCAACAAGTATATTGAATATGCAACAAAATAATTCATTAACTACGCCACTTTAAATAAGAAACAATAAAAATACTTAATTATTATAAGCATAAAAATAATATACATGTGAATGTTGAATAAATTGTACCCTTACAACATTCAAAGATGTAAAATGTGCTAATATTTATTGATACGACAATAACAATATTCTGAAGACTTGATTATTATTTCTTTATCTTTTGACTCATAAAGATAAAATTATCGGATATTTATAAGAAATAATTTGAAATGAAAACTAGAGTCACTCGAATTCCAACAAAGACCTATGTAATCATCTGCCATCAAGCCAATTTCCTTAATGAGGTCATTGCACATAAGCGCATAATTTTCATTATAAATTTCTTGGAGATAAACGCCATTCCCCTTATACTTTGTAGGAATTGACTCGTATGTCATATCCCACAAAGTCACCGAAATCATGGCCGTTGACATAACAAGTTGTCTCGATATGTCAAGGTTCCAGTATTGAATAATGTGCTCGAATGTTTCATGAAATGAAATGATTAGCTTTCCGCAATAAATCTCAGACTGGGTCAGAAATTTTCGAATATGCCATGGATATCGGGGACTCAACATTGGTGGTGGATGAATATCTCTTATCTCTACCAACGTACCATTATATTGGATGAAACTATTCGAGATAGATCTTACTAAGGAGGAATCATCCTCATTCTTGGTGGGGAAGAAGTTGTAAAAAATTGTTTTCTTCATGGTGCGGTATGTTTTCAAGGCCACAAATTCATACTTTTTACTTATTGTGTGATTTAGACTTTGAAGATTTACGAATATTTACAGCAACAATTAACCTCGTACTATGGAAAGCATAATATTCATTTTACGATTGTAATATCAAGAATACGATTGAGAAAAATAAAAAAGAATGGGTTAAACCCGTGGAAAATGGTTGAGATGGAAATATCAAGGTAAAGGAAGAAAATAATAGATATTGTTCATTCGTTCAAATGGTTGTTTTAGAATAATAGTTACGTAGACATGTAATTTCAGATTAAAAATACTTAATAGTTATAGTTCATTTTTTATTTTCAAGTTTTGATTATAATTATTTATGATAATTAATTTTTGGTAACAACATAGTAATAATTAAAGTGAATTAGCCAAAAAAATTATATGATATGTCATTAAGATAGTATATTGAAAAATGATTGTATAATTCAACTAACATAGAAAATTAGTTAATCACGTGCAATGCACGTGCACTTTCCTAGTTATATTTAAAATTCATACTTACTTCATATAATTAACTAAGAAACAAGAATTTTACATGTTATACATAGCAACAAGTATATTGAATATGCAACAAAATAATTCATGAACTACGACACTTTGAATAAGAAACAATAAAACTACTTAATTATTATAAGCATAAAAATAAGATAATATTTCATGTGAATGTTGAATAAATTGTACTCTTAAAATATTCAAAGATGTAAAATGTGCTAATATTTATTGATACGACAATAACATTATTCTGAAGACTTGATTATTATTTCTTTATCTTTTGACTCATAAAGATAAAATTATCGGATATTTCTAAGAAATAATTTGAAATGAAAACTAAAGTCAGTCCAATTCCAACAAAGACCTATGTAATTATTTGCCATCAAGCCAATTTGCTTAATGAGGTCATTGCACATTAGTGCATAATTTTCATTATCAATTTTTGGAGATAAACGCCATTCCACTTATACTTTGTAGGAATTGACTCGTATGTCATATCCCACAAAGTCACCGAAATCTTGGCCGTTGACATAACAAGTTGTCTCGATATGTCAAGGTTACAGTATCGAATAATGTGCTCGAATGTTTCATGAAATGAAATGATTAGCTTTTCGCAATCAATCTCAGACTGGGTCAGAAATTTTCGAATATGCCATGGATGTCGGGGACTCAACATTGGTGGTGGATGAATATCCCTTATCTCTACCAACGTACCATTATATTGTATGGAACTATTCGAGATTGATCTAACTAAGGAGGAATCCTCCTCATTCTTGGTGGGGAATAAGTTGTAAAAAATTGTTTTCTTCATGGTGCGGTAAGTTTTCAAGGCCACAAATTGATACTTTTTACTTATTGTGTGATTTAGACTTTGAAGATTTACGAATATTTACAGCAACAATTAACCTCGTACTATGGAAAGCATAATATTCATTTTACGATTGTAATATCAAGAATCCGATTGAAAAAAATAAAAAAGAATGGGCTAAACCTGTGGAAACTGGTTGAGATGGAAATATCAAGGTAAAGGATGAAAATAATAGATATTGTTCAGTCGTTCAAATGGTTGTTTTAGAATAATAGTTATGTAGACATGTAATTTCAGATTAAAAATACTTAATAGTTATAGTTCATTTTTTATTTTCATGTTTTGATTATAAGTATTTATGATAATTAATTTTTGGTAACAACATAGTAATAATTCAAGTGAATTAGCAAAAAAAATTATATGACATGTCATTAAGATAGTATATTGAAAAATGACTGTATGATTCAACTAACATAGAAAATTAGTTAATCACGTGCAACGCACGTGCACTTTCCTAGTGTTGGTCCCAAGTGGTCAGAAGAGGTTTAGAGGGGGGGGGGGGGTGAATAAACCTCTTTAAAAATTTTCTTCAAATTTAACTTTAAAACTTTGCTCTTACTGAACAGACTAAGCTGATCAGATTAGTAAGTTACAATTCTGTTCGCGAACAAATCTTTGAACAGTCTTGTTGACCACTCGTCTGATAGTTACTTAGCTGATTTTGCAGAAATCAGTTTTAATACTTAGAGTACTTGCAGCGGATTTTCAAAGTGTTTTTCACAAGTAATCTGAGCAGTTTGAAAAAATATTTCCCCAGTTTTATAAACTCCGTTTAACTTCTTTTCAAACAGTTAACTTAATGTGTTTTTATGCAATCAGGAAATATGCAAGTTTAAAAGCAATGTAAAAACACAATCAATTTTTATAGTGGTTATATGGATTTGAATATCCTTTAGTCCACTCTTCCAAGTCACTCAGATCTTGGGTTATACTATAATCACAAAGTTTACAGTATACTCTGCTTGCGTCGAACAACAAATGAAACGACCACAAGTTCGCAATAGGAAATCACACAGAAAACCTATCCTCTGAAGTTTGATCACTCACAAAGATGGATCACAACTCCGCACAACACTCTTGTTTACAAAATCACTCAGAAGATGTATTTTTCTTGATTCTTCAACTCTGCTTTCGTCAACAAATGACTCAGCTGATGAGTGAGCTGTTCTTGAGACTTAAAGAATTTTGCTTCAGAAATTTCTCTCAGAAAGTGTGTTGCTTCTTTCTTCTTCGTATCTTTCAGCTATTTATACTTGAGGATTGAAAAGTGTCCGTTGAAGAGAGACAGGATTCAAATTCCTCGAGTACTGGTCCTTAAAATCCGCGAACGGCTCTTTTGCAGTCTGTCCGTACTGTAAACAGTACTATTCTGCAGGCAGCATTAAATGCAGCATTAAATGCACTCGGCTGATGCGAAGCTTTTCTTCAATCATTTGTCTTAAATATCCTCGTACTTCAGCATTTATTACACCAAGGGGCATTTATTACCGTTGGGAATACTTCATGATCTTCTTCACTTGGCTGACGAAAGTATAAGTCTGATGGCGAACTCGGCTGATCTCAAACTTGAACAAATCTGATTTGAGTCGGCTGATCTTCACTAATCTGATAACTTTACTTCAGCAGATCAGAAGTCTTGGACCTTGAAACTTTGACTCTTCTGATGTCTTCTTTACTTAGTCAAAATTCCTTGATAAGTCTATCAGCTAAGTTACTCCATACTTAGCCAATCTTTGAAGTTTTGGAATGCATCAAAACCTCCCTTATCAAACTTTCTTCAGTGCCTTCATCTTCATCTTCATCCAACAATTTCCCCCTTTTTGATGATGACAAAACTTCAGCTTAGTACCTGTTGAATACCTAAACTAAAGATTGAAATCCTCAAAATTTTCTGAGATAGAAAAAGTTTATTGGATTGAACTTGGACATTTTATTGATGTTGAGAGTGAATTACATGTACAAATTCATCAGATGAGATTTCTGAAAAAGTAAACTGATTACAATTGATTTTTCAATTTCTAACTATCAGCTTCTTCATCAGATTCGAGCACTTCTTCATATTCATAAGATGATTCTTCATCATCTTCTTCATCATCAGCTTCTTCTTCCAAGGTTGCTTTGGCAGCTTCCATCTTTTCTTTAAGTTCTTGCTCTTGAAGAGCTTTCAAAGCTTCCATGGCTTTCCTTGCAGACTCTGTATTCTTGTACTTGGTATCTTCTTTTTCAGTCAATTCTTCTTCTTCTACCGTTCCAAGCTTTTCAGTCTTATCAGTTTCAGCTTCAGTCTTGTCAGCTGTTTCTTCAGTTTCTTTGGCTTCAGTAGTTGCAGTAGCAGTTTCTTCCTTAGTTGATTCTTCAGCAGCAGATTCCTTTACTGGTTCTTCCCTTTTATCTTCCCCCTTTTTGTCATCATCAACTCTGATGACATTAGAAGGTTCAACAGCAGGGTTGAGGGCAACTGTTGGAATCTTTACTCCAGCACACAAAGCCTTTAGATTCTGATTAACAATGTCATGACTGGCTGTTAGATGTTGAATGTCAGTGCTGATGACATCAGTCTTATCATTGAAGTAGTCAATATTGAGGTTGACAGTTGCAATTTCATTTTGAACTTCATGTGCAGCCTTTGCCACTTCTTGCAACATCCCCAGATTGATTTCCTTCTCTTCATGACTGACTTTAATGAAAGTTGCAGTTAAGTCAGCAATCTTGTGCTCAGCTGATTTTAAGGCAGTGTGAAGATGATTCACATCACCCTTCACATCTTCCACGTTCTGGTTCAGTTCTCTTAAGCTGTGAATCAACTGCAATGAATGATCTTGAGGAACAGGTAGCTGATCAATAGCTAACTTGATAGAGCTGCTAGTTAGAAGGTGCGTTCTTTCCACTTGATGAGTGTGTGATTCAATCAATTCTGTCTTCATCTTCTGTAACTGCAGACTATTCCTCTCTTCCATCTCTTTAATTTGATTTTCAATAAGTAATTGGAAGGCTTCCATCAGTGATGAGTGTTCATCCCCTGATGAAGTAGAAGCATCAGCTTCTTTCTCTTCAGTCGCCTGTTGAACAGGGACATCTTGCATGTCCGTCATCTGATGATCTTCAGAAGTCCTAACAGCTAAGGACTTATCAGCTTCTTTGGGTTCATCAGTGACATCATCGTAGAACAGATTAGTAATGGTTCCATCATCATTAAAGCATGTTGTCTGTCTAATCTGTCTTACAATAATCCAAGGGTTAACAGGAGCATTGTTACCCTTAGGGACTTCATAGTACTGTTGTACTTCCTTGCCAAAAATGATTTGTTGAATACTTGGCAGCAGTGGCATATCACTTGAACAGGCTTGCTGATACTTTGACTTTTTAGCCCATCTCTTCAGGGAAGTCATAACAGCAAACTTGATTGCCCTTTCTTCAGCATCTTCGGATTTCTTCTTTTTATCAGGCAAGGTGCTCTTGATTTTCTTGGCTTCCTCCAATGCAAAGCCTTTTGCATAGCTATGCATGACATCTCTTACATAGCTGGGATCAAGAGCCTTTTGAACGGAGTTTGTCTTCAGCCAACTTAGAACCCATCGTTCTTCATCAGCTAACTCCTTCATATCTTGAAGTTCAGTAATTGACTTGTTCAGCCTGTTGTCCCTCCAACTGATATATCTTGGCTTTTCTTGGTTGAACAGAGTCTTCAGCATCAACTTCTGATCATAGTATGCTAATGACTTCTCAAATTTCTTGAACAATTCCTTATCAGCATAGACTATCTCAAAAGCTTTTCTGACTTCAAACTTGTCTTTGGACTTGGCTTTGGGAGCAGGCAGTAGTATCTTCTTCTTGTCTTCTTCAGTCTGCCCTTCACCAATCTTGATGCCACCTCCATGGACAGGTCCATAGGCATCAACCTTGCTCAATTCAATCACCGCAGCCATTTCAGCATCCTCAGCAGCTTTTCTTTCTGCTGCAGACATGCGTCTTCTGGCTTCATCCTTTGCTTCTTGAGCTTTGCTTAGCTCAAGTGCTTTCTTCTCTTCAAGCTCATCCTGCTTCCTCTGTTCAGCTTCTTCCCTTGCTTTCTTATCAGCTTTGGAGACTTTCTTTCTCCTTAGCACTATTTTTCTCTTGCCTTTATCAGCAGGGGCTGGTCCAGCAGATGATATGGGAGCAGCAGCAATAGGATAGATGATTTGGACATCTGGATCTTCTTGAGGTTGAGCAACCTCAGCTGTTGATGTGACTTGACTTGGCTGTTGCTCATCAGCTTTGTCAATCACAACAGTTTCAACTGTATCAGCAGGCCTTTGAGTAGCTTCAGGGTCTTCCCTTGCTACATTTTCCAGATCAGTAGGTTTTTCAATGAATGTCATCTGCTTTCTAGCAGACTTCTTTGTTCTACCTTCACGGTAAGTGGTAGCAGCTGTACTTCTCAGTTGACTTCTTGTCCTTTGAGAAATATCCTCAGCAGGCCTCTCTGCTGATGGAGTTCTTGATGGTGATGCAGGGGATCCAGTCCTTACATCAGCAATTATGTTCTCGACAATCTTAGTGGCTTCAGCAGAAGTCACTCTCTCCATCTGCTTTGATTCTTTCTTCTTGGGCTCATCAGCAGCCCTCTTCCTTTTAGTCTCAACAGCCAAACTTGCTGTTTTGACTAATCTCTTTTGCCTTTTGGCAGGAACCTCCTTTGGTTCCTCAACTTCTTCTCGTTCAGGCTCATCAGCCTTCCTCTTCTGAACAGGTAGATACTTGTTCATTGCTTTGGACTTGTGAATTTCTTTCCCATTTGTCATAACACAGCCCAACTTTGATAAGAGGTAACTTAAAGTGATTCTGTGGTTGGTGTAAGGGCCTTTTCCCTTCTTCACTTCCAGAAAATCAGCAAGTATATACCAAATTATGATGGACCAGTTTACCTCTAGCCCATAGTATACGGCAGCCATGATGCTGAAACGCTTCATTGTAACAGCATCCAGAGAAAAAGTGCAGTTCTCAATCAGCTTAGACACCATATCAGCCATCCGCTGATATTCATCCTTCAGCTGTTTCTTCCTGATGTTGCCAGACAACATCTCTCCTTCCTTGGCGCAGATCGCCCAAAACTGTTGGTGCTTCTCTTCAGTCAGTACGGTAATTTCGTGTCTCCCAGACTTGGGCAAACCAAACTGTTCATGAAGAACTTGTGGAGTGATAACAACAGATTTGTCACCCACTTTCGCTTTGATTTCTAGTTTGTTGTAGTCAGCCTTTGCCGTTCCGTAATACTCCATAACCTGGTCAGTCCAGATTATTCCTTCATTGTACTCCATGAAATTTACCAACTGTGCCGACTTGAATTTCTCCAACAATTCTTTCATCAAACTTGTACCAGACTGATAATAGGACTCATAATCTAAGAACATACCTTCGGCAGCCATCTCAATCTGTTGAAAGTTAGAGAAAAAAAAAAAGGATTTTGCAGAAAATTTGTTCAAATTTTTCTTACAAATGCTTTTGAAAGTTTAGGGTTCGTAAAGAGCTACTCGACTGATCAGATGAGGATTTATAGAGTTGGGGTTTTTCGGTTTTCGTGATATCTGCCAACCGTTAGATCCGTTTTTCTGTCAGTGCTGATCGTGCGGCGTCAGTTACGACCTTTCAAATTCAAAAGATTTTTAATGAAGAGCGGGAATATGTACCGCCCGACAGTTTACTTGTAAAAGCGTGTTTTGAATAAAACGTTTTTTTAAATAGTTCGCTTTTATTTAAGTAATCAGATGAGTATAATAAACACTTATCTGATGGACTACTGTCCTGATGACAATGCTGTTATCAGAGAATGCCAATAGCTGATAACCTTCCTCAGCTGTTTGTCAATCCAGCTAGATAAAATAACTTCAATCTTCGATAGTTGAGTCTTCTGATGAGAACATAACTTTAACTAACTGTCATTAACAAATTTCATCTTTAATTCAGAAGTACCGCTAGTCTTACACGTTCCCCCTGAGTTCAAGAATTCATAAGTTAACTAGTCTGTTGAAAGTTAATTCTTGAAGATAATAGTAGATAACTAAGCTGTTGAACTCCAGTCTTCTGATGAGTTCCCCCTCAGCTTATGCTTCCAAATTAAGTAGTCCTAGCTCAGCTCTTAGAGTTGAGAACCTTACTTCACTTAGAGGTTTGGTGAAGATATCAGCAATCTGATTATCAGTATGAACATACTCAATCAAAACATTGCCTTTTTCAACATGATCTCTAATGAAATGATGCTTGATCTCAATATGTTTAGTCCTTGAATGACTTGTAGTGTTCTGAGTAAGTGAAATTGCACTTGTATTGTCACAGTAGATTGGAATTCCGCTGATCTTGATGTTGTAATCTTCTAGTTGATGTTTCAACCAAAGTATCTGTGCACAACAAGCTCCAGCAGCTATATATTCAGCTTCAGCAGTAGATATAGAAACTGAGGTTTGCTTCTTACTCATCCATGAGATCAGACGACTGCCCAAGAACTGACAGGCACCTGTTGTGCTCTTTCTGTCAATCTTGCAGCCAGCAAGGTCTGAATCTGAATAGCCAACTAGTTCAAATCCAGATTCTCTAGGATACCACAATCCCAATTCTTGAGTGCCTTTAACATACTTCAATATCCTCTTGGCAGCTAAGAGATGAGATTCTTTGGGGTTTGATTGAAATCTTGCACAGACTCCAACTGAGTACATTATATCAGGTCTGCTTGCTGTTAGATACAACAATGAACCAATAATGCCTCTGTATTTGGTTATGTCCACTGATTTGCCATCTTCATCTTTATCCAAACGAAGACTTGTAGACATAGGAATGGTAGCTGTTGAGCTAGTTTCCATACCAAATTTCTTGAACAGATCTCTTGTGTACTTTGCTTGGCTGATGAATATCCCATCAGGCAACTGTCTAACTTGCAATCCAAGAAAATAGTTAAGTTCACCCATCATGCTCATTTCAAACTTATTCTGCATCAGCTTGGAGAACTTATCACACATCTGTTGGTTAGTTGAACCAAAAATAATATCGTCCACATATATTTGCACAAGTAATATATGATTTTCCCATTCAATTGTGAACAAGGTTTTATCTACCTTACCTTTACGAAATCCTTTAATTAAAAGAAAATCAGATAGGGTATCATACCATGCTCTTGGAGCCTGTTTCAGTCCATAAAGGGCTTTCTTCAGACGATATACTTTGTCCTCTTCTTGATAGACTTCAAATCCAGGAGGTTGTTCAACATACACTTCTTCTTGCAATTCTCCATTGAGAAAAGCAGACTTCACATCCATCTGATAGACAGTGAAGTTCTTGTAAGCAGCATAGGCTAGAAACAGTCTGATTGCTTCAAGTCTTGCTACTGGTGCAAAAGTTTCATCAAAGTCAATTCCTTCTTCTTGACAATAACCCTTGGCCACTAGTCTTGCTTTGTTTCTGGTGACAACACCATCTTCATTCATTTTATTTCTGAATACCCACTTAGTGCCAATTACTCTTTGATGACTTGGTCTAGGAACTAAGTACCAGACTTCATTCCTTTCAAATTGATTCAACTCTTCTTGCATGGCTTCTATCCAGAAGGAGTCATTTAGAGCTTCTTCAATTTGCTTGGGCTCTATTTGAGATAGAAACGTGACAAACATAGCATCTTGCGCAACAGCACTTCTTGTCTTCACTCTATCTAAAGGATCACCAATAACTAATTCAGGAGGGTGATTCTTGAGCCATCTGAGATCAGGTTGCAAATCAGGATGTTGTCCTCTGTCTTGATCTTGCAACACTACTGTTGGAGTTCCAGTAGTAGTCTGTTGAACATTTGCTGTCTGTTGAACAATCTCTGGTCTGTCAGCTGTTTGCAACTCGTCTGTTAGACAATCAGCACTGTGATTATGAACAGCACTTGAGTTAGCAGCTGAACTTAGATTAGGTAGTATGATGGGAACATATTCTTCATTTCTTCCAACGTCTAACTTCTGTAAATCAGCAGACAGATCTTGATTTACACTTTGATTCTTTTCAGAAGATTGACTTGGCTCATCAAATACTACATGGATAGATTCTTCTATTAGTAATGTTCTTTTGTTAAACACTCTATAAGCCTTACTAACAGATGAGTATCCTACAAAGACAGCTTCATCAGCCTTTTCTGCAAATGCAGTAAGGTGATTTTTCCCATTATTCAATACAAAACATTTACAACCAAAAATCTTAAAATAATGAATGTTTGGCTTTCTGTTGTTCCAAACTTCATATGGAGTCTTGTTCTGATTTTTGTTGATCATACATCTGTTTTGGGTAAAGCATGCTGTGTTTGTTGCTTCTGCCCAAAATCTTTGTGGCAGCTTAGCTTCAGCTATCATGGTTCTGACAGCTTCTTTTAGTGTTCTGTTTCTCCTTTCAGCAACACCATTCTGTTGAGGGGTTCTTGCAGCAGAATACTCATGATGTATTCCTTTGATATTACAGTATTCTTCAACAGTGGAGTTTGTAAACTCTGTCCCTCTATCTGATCTGATCTTCAATATCTTAATACTCTTTTCATTCTGGATCAGTTCCATCAGATTGGTAAGATGTTCCTTGGTTTCACTTTTCTTCTTCATGAAAATCACCCAAGTATATCTTGAATAATCATCCACAACAGCTAGGCAGTATTTCTTTCCACCATTGCTGACTGGATCAATGGGTCCAAATAAGTCCATATGTAACAGCTCCAATATTCTTCCAGAAGATTGGTGCTTCTTTTCTTTGAATGATGACTTGATTTGTTTACCCTTCTGACATGCATCACAGAGCTTGTCTTTGCTCATGACTGCTTTTGGAATCCCTTCTACCAGTTCATTCTTGATTAATCTGTTAATGGTTTTGAAGTTTAAATGATTCATCCTCTTGTGCCATAGCCAACTGACTTCACTTGGTGCAGATGCCACCAAACAAATGCTTGAATTCTTGTCAACAGAATTCCAGTCAACTATGTAGACATTTCCTTGTCGTCTTCCAGATAAAATTACCTTCTTTGTACCAATCTGTTCAACGTAGCACTTATCTGTTGAGAAGATGACTGAATATCCCTTGTCACAAAATTGACTTATGCTCAGCAGATTATATTTCAGGCCTTTAACATAGGAGACGTCAGATATCTCTATGTTTCCCTTGATTAATCTTCCTTTAGCTTTAATCTTGCCTTCTTTGCTGTCTCCAAAAGTGACTTTTGGACCATCCACAGCAACTGCATCAGTCAACTCATGTATGTTTCCACACATGTGCCTTGAACATCCACTGTCCAAGTACCAAATCTTCTCTACTTTACTCCTACTCCTAATCCTAACCTACAAAACAAAAATAAAATTGTTTTAGGTACCCTTATTGAGAGGGTCCTGAAGGATTAGTTCCACCCTTGACAACCCAAGATGTTGAAGTCTTAGGCTTCTTAGGTTTCTGAGTTTTAGGAGCATGAACAGTTTCATTTTTATCATAGTTATCAGATAAGTCATGTTGATGATCAGTATGATATGAATAATGTTCATAAGCAGGGTAAGGTGCATGATATGCAGGATATGCATGCATTGGATGAGCAGGGTAAGGTGCATAGTAACTAGGAAATTGAGGTGCATGATACATAGGATGATATGCAGCAGGTTGCACATAATATGACTCATTTCCATACCAAGCATTTTGATTTTTCTTATTCTTATGCTTCTTTGGTTTACTAGGTGCTTGCTCATTTGATTTTGACTTAGTTTTACCACTAGTCTGATTGACTTTAGCTTTATCAGCAGACTTCTTAGGACTCTGTTGTTTGATCTTACTAGTCTGATTTCCTACACTAGGCTCTTTGCTCTTTTTAGCCTTAGGAGATTTCTTCTCCTTTACCACTTTCTCAGATGAGGTAGGTTTAGAAGTTTGAACATACAGAATGACCTTACTATTGTCAGCTGATATGAATTTTTCAGTATGGTTCAACTCTAGTTTATCCTTTTCCAAAGGTGTCTCCTGTTTCTTAGGTGTATGCATGGATGCAACAGTTGACTTATCATGAGACTCAATGATTTTCTCAAGTTCCATGATTTTTCCTTTATATACCTCACATTCAGCTTTCAGAGATTCATGCTCTTGCTCAAGCTGTTTATATTCAGCTGATTCTTTTGGCTTTTCAGCTAAAAGTTTCAGTGAACTATTTTGCTCTTTTAGCAAGTTCATCTCTTCCTTAAGCTTAACAAACTCTCCAGCAATAGTAGTATTATTCAACATCATTTGCTCTAGAGAATTAAACAGTTCATTTTCTTGAGGAGTTACCTCATCCTCAGAGTCATCAGATTCCTTTGCCATCAGGCACAGGAGAGCAGGTTTTTCTTCATCAGAAGATTCTTCATCAGACGAGTCTGAGTCTGAATCAGATGAGTAGACAGCAGTTCGCTTTTCTGCTTCAGCCATCATGGCCTTGCCTCTCTGATGCTTTCTTTCTTTTCTCATTTTCTTCTCTTCCTCAGTGTACTTCTCTGCTTTTGGATATGGGCAGTCTCTTATGAAGTGTCCCAATTTCCTGCAGTTGTAACACATCAGTTTTGATTTATAATCATCCTTATCTTGAGAAGAAAAGTTAGGTTTAGAAGTAGAAGCAGCATGATTGTATTTGTTTTTCATCTTTCTCTTATAGAACTTCTTGAAGTTGTTCATCAATAATGCTACATCTCCAGCAGTGTACTCCTTTTTGTTGAGTAGAGTGGCTTCATCAGATGAGTCCACTTCAGCATTTCTTTGAGCCGGTCTTCTTTGATTTTCTGCAGCAACCAGTGCAGCTGTGGGTCCTGAAGTTGAGGTTTCTTCAATTCCCATCCTTGGCAGTTTATACTCATACGCCTTGAGTACGGAGAACAGCTCTGTAAGAGAAATCTTGCCCAGATCTCTTGATTCTTCCATTGCTGTCACCTTCATGTTGAACTTGGGAGGTAGAGCCTTCAGTACTCTGACAGTGATTTCTTTGTCAGTGAAAGTTTTTCCCAGCTTCAAAACTTCGTTCAGAGTTCTGGTGAATCTGGTATCCATCTGATCAATGGTTTCTCCAGACTTCATCTTGAAGTTGTCCAGCTTCTCCAAGGCAACACTGAGCTGATGCTCTTTAATAGCATCATTTCCTTCACTCATGTCTCTGACCTTGTCCCACATCTCCTTTGCGGTTTTGCAATGTTTGACCTTGTCAAACCGATCAATATCCAGGGCTTTGGTCATGATGAATCTTCCGACTTTGTCCAGGTTGAACAGCTTTATTTCTTCTGCTGTCATTTCTGTTAAGTCTTTTTCCACCACTATTTGAGCTTCATCTACGATGATGGTCTTGGTGAATTTGAATGGACCTTTGATGATACATGTATGCATGTTGTCATTGTAGGCAGCAAGGAAAATCTCCATTCTGATCTTCCAGTCCTCAAAAGACATACCAGCAATGTGGGGAACATGGCTGATACAATCCATTTTTCAAAAAGTTTTGATTTTTCAAAAAGATGCTCTTTTGAAAAGTTTTAAAAACCTTTGAAAAACACTCGGATCAAGCTCATTGATCAGGCAGCTGATTCTAATGAACCACCTGCTCTGATACCACTTGTTGGTCCCAAGTGGTCAGAAGAGGTTTAGAGGGGGGGGGGTGAATAAACCTCTTTAAAAATTTTCTTCAAATTTAACTTTAAAACTTTGCTCTTACTGAACAGACTAAGCTGATCAGATTAGTAAGTTACAATTCTGTTCGCGAACAAATCTTTGAACAGTCTTGTTGACCACTCGTCTGATAGTTACTTAGCTGATTTTGCAGAAATCAGTTTTAATACTTAGAGTACTTGCAGCGGATTTTCAAAGTGTTTTTCACAAGTAATCTGAGCAGTTTGAAAAAATATTTCCCCAGTTTTATAAACTCCGTTTAACTTCTTTTCAAACAGTTAACTTAATGTGTTTTTATGCAATCAGGAAATATGCAAGTTTAAAAGCAATGTAAAAACACAATCAATTTTTATAGTGGTTATATGGATTTGAATATCCTTTAGTCCACTCTTCCAAGTCACTCAGATCTTGGGTTATACTATAATCACAAAGTTTACAGTATACTCTGCTTGCGTCGAACAACAAATGAAACGACCACAAGTTCGCAATAGGAAATCACACAGAAAACCTATCCTCTGAAGTTTGATCACTCACAAAGATGGATCACAACTCCGCACAACACTCTTGTTTACAAAATCACTCAGAAGATGTATTTTTCTTGATTCTTCAACTCTGCTTTCGTCAACAAATGACTCAGCTGATGAGTGAGCTGTTCTTGAGACTTAAAGAATTTTGCTTCAGAAATTTCTCTCAGAAAGTGTGTTGCTTCTTTCTTCTTCGTCTCTTTCAGCTATTTATACTTGAGGATTGAAAAGTGTCCGTTGAAGAGAGACAGGATTCAAATTCCTCGAGTACTGGTCCTTAAAATCCGCGAACGGCTCTTTTGCAGTCTGTCCGTACTGTAAACAGTACTATTCTGCAGGCAGCATTAAATGCAGCATTAAATGCACTCGGCTGATGCGAAGCTTTTCTTCAATCATTTGTCTTAAATATCCTCGTACTTCAGCATTTATTACACCAAGGGGCATTTATTACCGTTGGGAATACTTCATGATCTTCTTCACTTGGCTGACGAAAGTATAAGTCTGATGGCGAACTCGGCTGATCTCAAACTTGAACAAATCTGATTTGAGTCGGCAGATCTTCACTAATCTGATAACTTTACTTCAGCAGATCAGAAGTCTTGGACCTTGAAACTTTGACTCTTCTGATGTCTTCTTTACTTAGTCAAAATTCCTTGATAAGTCTATCAGCTAAGTTACTCCATACTTAGCCAATCTTTGAAGTTTTGGAATGCATCAAAACCTCCCTTATCAAACTTTCTTCAGTGCCTTCATCTTCATCTTCATCCAACACCTAGTAATATTTAAAATTCATACTTACTTCATATAATTAACTGAGAAACAAGAATTTTACATGTTATACATACCAACAAGTATATTGAATATGCAACAAAATAATTCATGAACTACGACACTTTAAATAAGAAACAATAAAAATACTTAATTATTATAAGCATAAAAATAATATAATATTTCATGTGAATGTTGAATAAATTGTACCTTTACAACATTCGAAGATGTAAAATGTGCTAATATTTTTTGATACGACAATAACATTATTCTGAAGACTTGATTATTATTTCTTTATCTTTTGACTCATAAAGATAAAATTATCGGATATTTAAAAGAAATAATTTGAAATGAAAACTAGAGTCACTCAAATTCCAACAAAGACCTATGTAATCATCTGCCATCAAGCCAATTTGCTTAATGAGGTCATTGCACATAAGTGCATAATTTTCATTATCAATTTCTTGGAGATAAACGCCAATCCCCATATACTTTGTAGGAATTAACTCGTATGTCATATCCCAGAAAGTCACCGAAATCTTGGCCGTTGACATAACAAGTTGTCTCGATATTTCAAGGTTCCAGTATCGAATAATGTGCTCGAATGTTTCATGAAATGAAATGATTAGCTTTCTGCAATCAATCTCAGACTGGGTCCGAAATTTTCGAATATGCTATGGATGTCTGGGACTCAACATTGGTGGTGGATGAATATCCCTTATCTCTACCAACGTACCATTATATTGTATGGAACTATTCGAGATTGATCTAACTAAGGAGGAATCCTCCTCATTCTTGGTGGGGAAGAAGTTGTAAAAAATTGTTTTCCTCATGGTGCCGTAAGTTTTCAAGGCCACAAATTGATACTTTTTACTTATTGTGTGATTTAGACTTTGAAGATTTACGAATATTTACATCAACAATTAACCTCGTACTATGGAAAGCATAATATTCATTTTACGATTATAATATCAAGAATCCGATTGAGAAAAATAAAAAAGAATGGGTTAAACCTGTGGAAAATGGTTGAGATGGAAATATCAAGGTAAAGGAAGAAAATAATAGATATTGTTCAGTCGTTCAAATGGTTGTTTTAGAATAATAGTTATGTAGACATGTAATTTCAGATTTAAAATACTTAAAAGTTATAGTTCATTTTTTATTTTCATGTTTTGATTATAAGTATTTATGATAATTAATTTTTGGTAACAACATAGTAATAATTAAATTGAATTAGCCAAAAAAATTATATGATATGTCAATAAGATAGTATATTGAAAAATGATTGTATGATTCAACTAACATAGAAAATTAGTCAATCACGTGCACTTTCCTAGTAATATTTAAAATTCATACTTACTTCATATAATTAACTGAGAAACAAGAATTTTACATGTTATACATAGCAACAAGTATATTGAATATGCAACAAAATAATTCATGAACTACGACACTTTAAATGATAAACAATAAAAATACTTAATTATTATAAGCATAAATATAATATAATATTTAATGTGAATGTTGAATAAATTGTACCCTTACAACATTCAAAGATGTAAAATATGCTAATATTTGTTGATACGACAATAACAATATTCTGAAGACATGAATATTATTTCTTTATCTTTTGACTCATAAAGATAAAATTATCGGATATTTCTAAGAAATAATTTGAAATGAAAACTAGAATCACTCGAATTCCAACAAAGACCTATGTAATGATCTGCCATCAAGCCAATTTGCTTAATGAGGTCATTGCACATAAGTGCATAATTTTCATTATCAATTTCTTGGAGATAAACGCCATTCCCCTTATACTTTGAAGTAATTGACTCGTATGTCATATCCCACAAAGTCACCGAAATCTTGGCCGTTGAGATAACAAGTTGTCTCGATATGTCAAGGTTCCAGTATCGAATAATGTGCTCGAATGTTTCATGAAATGAAATGATTAGCTTTCCGCAATCAAACTCAGACAGGGTCAGAAATTTTCGAATATGCCATGGATGTCGGGGACTCAACATTGGTGGTGGATGAATATCCCTTATCTCTACCAACGTACCATTATATTGGATGGAACTATTCGAGATAGATCTAACTAAGGAGGAATCCTCCTCATTCTCGGTGGGGAAGAAGTTGCAAAAAATTGTTTTCTTCATGGTGCGGTAAGTTTTCATGGCCACAATTTGATACTTTTAACTTATTGTGTTATTTAGACTTTGAAGATTTACAATATTTACAGCAACAATTAACCTCGTACTATGGAAAGCATAATATTCATTTTACGATTGTAATATCAAGAATCCGATTGAGAAAAATAAAAAAGAATGGGTTAAACCTATGTAAAATGGTTGAGATGGAAATATCAAGGTAAAGGAAGAAAATAATAGATATTGTTCATTCGTTCAAATGGTTGTTTTAGAATAATAGTTATGTAGACATGTAATTTCCGATTAAAAATACATAATAGTTATAGTTCATTTTTTATTTTCATGTTTTGATTATAAGTATTTATGATAATTAATTTTTGGTAACAACATAGTAATAATTAAAGTGAATTAGCCAAAAAAATTATATGATATGTCATTTAGATAGTATATTGAAAAATAATTGTATGATTCAACTAACATAGAAAATTAGTTAATCACGTGCAACGCACGTGCACTTTCCTAGTAATATTTAAAATTCATACTTCATATAATTAACTGAGAAACAAGAATTTTACATGTTATACATAGCAACAAGTATATTGAATATTCAACAAAATAATTCATGAACTACGACACTTTAAATAAGAAACAATAAAAATACATAATTATTATAAGCATAAAAATAATATAATATTTCATGTGAATGTTGAATAAATTGTACCCTTACAACATTCAAAGATGTCTAATGTGCTAATATTTATTGATACGACAATAACATTATTCTGAAGACTTGATTATTATTTCTTTATCTTTTGACTCATAAAGATAAAATTATCGGATATTTCTAAGAAATAATTTGAAATGGAAACTAGAGTCACTCGAATTCCAACAAAGACCTATGTAATCATCTTACATCAAGCCAATTTGCTTAATGAGGTCATTGCACATAACTGCATAATTTTCATTATCAATTTCTTGGAGATAAACGACATTCCCCATATACTTTGTAGGAATTAACTCGTATGTCATATCCCACAAAGTCACCGAAATCTTGGCCGTTGACATAACAAGTTGTCTAGATATGTCAAGGTTCCAGTATCGAATAATGTGCTCGAATGTTTCATGAAATGAAATGATTATCTTTCTGCATTCAATCTCAGACTGGGTCAGAAATTTTCGAATATGCCATGGATGTCGGGGACTCAACATTGGTGGTGGATGAATATCCATTTATCTCTACCAACGTACCATTATGTTGGATGGAACTATTCGGGATAGATCTAACTAAGGAGGAATCTCCTCATTCTTGGTGGGGAAGAAGTTGTAAATAATTGTTTTCTTCATGGTGCGGTAAGTTTTCAAGGCCACAAATTGATACTTTTTACTTATTGTGTGATTTAGACTTTGAAGATTTACGAATATTTACAGCAACAATTAACCTCGTACAATGGAAAGCATAATATTCATTTTACGATTGTAACATCAAGAATCCGATTTAGAAAAATAAAAAAGAATGGGTTAAACATGTGGAAAATGGTTGAGATGGAAATATCAAGGTAAAGGAAGAAAATAACAGATATTGTTCATTCGTTCAAATGGTTGTTTTAGAATAATAGTTATGTAGACATGTAATTTTATATTAAAAATACTTAATAGTTATAGTTCCTTTTCTATTTTCAAGTTTTGATTATAAGTATTTATGATAATTAATTTTTGGTAACAACATAGTAATAATTAAAGTGAATTAGCCAAAAAAAGTATATGATATGTCATTAAGATAGTATATTGAAAAATGACTGTATGATTCAATTAACATAGAAAATTAGTTAATCACGTGCAACGCACGTGCACTTTCCTAGTAATATTTAAATTTCATACTTACTTCATATAATTAACTGAGAAACAGGACTTTTACATTTTATACATAGCAACAAGTATATTGAATATGCAACAAAATAATTCATTAACTACGCCACTTTAAATAAGAAACAATAAAAATACTTAATTATTATAAGCATAAAAATAATATACATGTGAATGTTGAATAAATTATACCCTTACAACATTCAAAGATGTAAAATGTGCTAATATTTATTGATACGACAATAACAATATTCTGAAGACTTGATTATTATTTCTTTATCTTTTGACTCATAAAGATAAAATTATCGGATATTTATAATAAATAATTTGAAATGAAAACTAGAGTCACTCGAATTCCAACAAAGACCTATGTAATCATCTGCCATCAAGCCAATTTCCTTAATGAGGTCATTGCACATAAGCGCATAATTTTCATTATAAATTTCTTGGAGATAAACGCCATTCCCCTTATACTTTGTAGGAATTGACTCGTATGTCATATCCCACAAAGTCACCGAATTCATGGCCGTTGACATAACAAGTTGTCTCGATATGTCAAGGTTCCAGTATTGAATAATGTGCTCGAATGTTTCATGAAATGAAATGATTAGCTTTCCGCAATCAAACTCAGACAGGGTCAGAAATTTTCGAATATGCCATGGATGTCGGGGACTCAACATTGGTGGTGGATGAATATCCCTTATCTCTACCAACGTACCATTATATTGGATGGAACTATTCGAGATAGATCTAACTAAGGAGGAATCCTCCTCATTCTCGGTGGGGAAGAAGTTGCAAAAAATTGTTTTCTTCATGGTGCGGTAAGTTTTCATGGCCACAATTTGATACTTTTAACTTATTGTGTGATTTAGACTTTGAAGATTTACGAATATTTACAGCAACAATTAACCTCGTACTATGGAAAGCATAATATTCATTTTACGATTGTAATATCAAGAATCCGATTGAGAAAAATAAAAAAGAATGGGTTAAACCTGTGGAAAATGGTTGAGATGGAAATATCAAGGTAAAGGAAGAAAATAATAGATATTGTTCATTCGTTCAAATGGTTGTTTTAGAATAATAGTTATGTAGACATGTAATTTCCGATTAAAAATACTTAATAGTTATAGTTCATTTTTTATTTTCATGTTTTGATTATAAGTATTTATGATAATTAATTTTTGGTAACAACATAGTAATAATTCAAGTGAATTAGCAAAAAAAAATTATATGACATGTCATTAAGATAGTATATTGAAAAATGACTGTATGATTCAACTAACATAGAAAATTAGTTAATTACGTGCAACGCACGTGCACTTTCCTAGTAATATTTAAAATTCATACTTCATATAATTAACTGAGAAACAAGAATTTTACATGTTATACATACCAACAAGTATATTGAATATGCAACAAAATAATTCATGAACTACGACACTTTAAATAAGAAACAATAAAAATACTTAATTATTATAAGCATAAAAATAATATAATATTTCATGTGAATGTTGAATAAATTGTACCTTTACAACATTCAAAGATGTAAAATGTGCTAATATTTATTGATACGACAATAACATTATTCTGAAGACTTGATTATTATTTCTTTATCTTTTGACTCATAAAGATAAAATTATCGGATATTTAAAAGAAATAATTTGAAATGAAAACTAGAGTCTCTCAAATTCCAACAAAGACCTATGTAATCATCTGCCATCAAGCCAATTTGCTTAATGAGGTCATTGCACATAAGTGCATAATTTTCATTATCAATTTCTTGGAGATAAACGCCAATCCCCATATACTTTGTAGGAATTAACTCGTATGTCATATCCCAGAAAGTCACCGAAATCTTGGCCGTTGACATAACAAGTTGTCTCGATATTTCAAGGTTCCAGTATCGAATAATGTGCTCGAATGTTTCATGAAATGAAATGATTAGCTTTCTGCAATCAATCTCAGACTAGGTCCGAAATTTTCGAATATGCTATGGATGTCTGGGACTCAACATTGGTGGTGGATGAATATCCCTTATCTCTACCAACGTACCATTATATTGTATGGAACTATTCGAGATTGATCTAACTAAGGAGGAATCCTCCTCATTCTTGGTGGGGAAGAAGTTGTAAAAAATTCTTTTCCTCATGGTGCCGTAAGTTTTCAAGGCCACAAATTGATACTTTTTACTTATTGTGTGATTTAGACTTTGAAGATTTACGAATATTTACATCAACAATTAACCTCGTACTATGGAAAGCATAATATTCATTTTACGATTGTAATATCAAGAATCCGATTGAGAAAAATAAAAAAGAATGGGTTAAACCTGTGGAAAATGGTTGAGATGGAAATATCAAGGTAAAGGAAGAAAATAATGGATATTGTTCAGTCGTTCAAATGGTTGTTTTAGAATAATAGTTATGTAGACATGTAATTTCAGATTAAAAATACTTAAAAGTTATAGTTCATTTTTTATTTTCATGTTTTGATTATAAGTATTTATGATAATTAATTTTTGGTAACAACATAGTAATAATTAAAGTGAATTAGCCAAAAAAATTATATGATATGTCAATAAGATAGTATATTGAAAAATGATTGTATGATTCAACTAACATAGAAAATTAGTCAATCACGTGCACTTTCCTAGTAATATTTAAAATTCATACTTACTTCATATAATTAACTGAGAAACAAGAATTTTACATGTTATACATAGCAACAAGTATATTGAATATGCAACAAAATAATTCATGAACTACGACACTTTAAATGATAAACAATAAATATACTTAATTATTATTAGCATAAATATAATATAATATTTAATGTGAATGTTGAATAAATTGTACCCTTACAACATTCAAAGATGTAAAATATGCTAATATTTATTGATACGACAATAACAATATTCTGAAGACATGAATATTATTTCTTTATCTTTTGACTCATAAAGATAAAATTATCGGATATTTCTAAGAAATAATTTGAAATTAAAACTAGAATCACTCGAATTCCAACAAAGACCTATGTAATGATCTGCCATCAAGCCAATTTGCTTAATGAGGTCATTGCACATAAGTGCATAATTTTCATTATCAATTTCTTGGAGATAAACGCCATTCCCCTTATACTTTGAAGTAATTGACTCGTATGTCATATCCCACAAAGTCACCGAAATCTTGGCCGTTGAGATAACAAGTTGTCTCGATATGTCAAGGTTCCAGTATCGAATAATGTGCTCGAATGTTTCATGAAATGAAATGATTAGCTTTCCGCAATCAAACTCAGACAGGGTCAGAAATTTTCGAATATGCCATGGATGTCGGGGACTCAACATTGGTGGTGGATGAATATCCCTTATCTCTACCAACGTACCATTATATTGGATGGAACTATTCGAGATAGATCTAACTAAGGAGGAATCCTCCTCATTCTCGGTGGGGAAGAAGTTGCAAAAAATTGTTTTCTTCATGGTGCGGTAAGTTTTCATGGCCACAATTTGATACTTTTAACTTATTGTGTTATTTAGACTTTGAAGATTTACAATATTTACAGCAACAATTAACCTCGTACTATGGAAAGCATAATATTCATTTTACGATTGTAATATCAAGAATCCGATTGAGAAAAATAAAAAAGAATGGGTTAAACCTGTGGAAAATGGTTGAGATGGAAATATCAAGGTAAAGGAAGAAAATAATAGATATTGTTCATTCGTTCAAATGGTTGTTTTAGAATAATAGTTATGTAGACATGTAATTTCCGATTAAAAATACATAATAGTTATAGTTCATTTTTTATTTTCATGTTTTGATTATAAGTATTTATGATAATTAATTTTTGGTAACAACATAGTAATAATTAAAGTGAATTAGCAAAAAAAATTATATGATATGTCATTTAGATAGTATATTGAAAAATAATTGTATGATTCAACTAACATAGAAAATTAGTTAATCACGTGCAACGCACGTGCACTTTCCTAGTAATATTTAAAATTCATACTTCATATAATTAACTGAGAAACAAGAATTTTACATGTTATACATAGCAACAAGTATATTGAATATTCAACAAAATAATTCATGAACTACGACACTTTAAATAAGAAACAATAAAAATACATAATTATTATAAGCATAAAAATAATATAATATTTCATGTGAATGTTGAATAAATTGTACCCTTACAACATTCAAAGATGTCTAATGTGCTAATATTTATTGATACGACAATAACATTATTCTGAAGACTTGATTATTATTTCTTTATCTTTTGACTCATAAAGATAAAATTATCGGATATTTCTAAGAAATAATTTGAAATGGAAACTAGAGTCACTCGAATTCCAACAAAGACCTATGTAATCATCTTCCATCAAGCCAATTTGCTTAATGAGGTCATTGCACATAACTGCATAATTTTCATTATCAATTTCTTGGAGATAAACGACATTCCCCATATACTTTGTAGGAATTAACTCGTATGTCATATCCCACAAAGTCACCGAAATCTTGGCCGTTGACATAACAAGTTGTCTAGATATGTCAAGGTTCCAGTATCGAATAATGTGCTCGAATGTTTCATGAAATGAAATGATTATCTTTCTGCATTCAATCTCAGACTGGGTCAGAAATTTTCGAATATGCCATGGATGTTGGGGACTCAACATTGGTGGTGGATGAATATCCATTTATCTCTACCAACGTACCATTATGTTGGATGGAACTATTCGAGATAGATCTAACTAAGGAGGAATCTCCTCATTCTTGGTGGGGAAGAAGTTGTAAATAATTGTTTTCTTCATGGTGCGGTAAGTTTTCAAGGCCACAAATTGATACTTTTTACTTATTGTGTGATTTAGACTTTGAAGATTTACGAATATTTACAGCAACAATTAACCTCGTACAATGGAAAGCATAATATTCATTTTACGATTGTAACATCAAGAATCCGATTTAGAAAAATAAAAAAGAATGGGTTAAACATGTGGAAAATGGTTGAGATGGAAATATCAAGGTAAAGGAAGAAAATAATAGATATTGTTCATTCGTTCAAATGGTTGTTTTAGAATAATAGTTATGTAGACATGTAATTTTATATTAAAAATACTTAATAGTTATAGTTCCTTTTCTATTTTCAAGTTTTGATTATAAGTATTTATGATAATTAATTTTTGGTAACAACATAGTAATAATTAAAGTGAATTAGCCAAAAAAAGTATATGATATGTCATTAAGATAGTATATTGAAAAATGATTGTATGATTCAACTAACATAGAAAATTAGTTAATCACGTGCAACGCACGTGCACTTTCCTAGTAATATTTAAAATTAATACTTACTTCATATAATTAACTGAGAAACAAGAATTTTACATGTTATACATAGCAACAAGTATATTGAATATTCAACAAAATAATTCATGAACTACGACACTTTAAATAAGAAACAATAAAAATACTTAATTATTATAAGCATAAAAATAATATAATATTTCATGTGAATGTTGAATAAAATGTACCCTTACAACCTTCAAAGATGTAAAATGTGCTAATATTTATTGATATGACTATAACATTATTCTGAAGACTTGATTATTTTTTCTTTATCTTTTGACTCATAAAGATAAAATTATCGGATATTTCTAAGAAATAATTTGAAATGAAACTAGAGTCACTCGAATTCCAACAAAGACCTATGTAATCATCTGCCATCAAGCCAATTTGCTTAATGAGGTCATTGCACATAAGTGCATAATGTTCATTATCAATTTCTTGGAGATAAACGCTATTCCCCTTATACTTTGAAGGAATTGACTCATATGTCATATCCCACAAAGTCACCGAAATCTTGGCCGTTGAGATAACAAGTTGTCTCGATATGTCAAGGTTCCAGTATCTAATAATGTGCTCGAATGTTTCATGAAATGAAATGATTAGCTTTCCGTAATCAATCTCAGACTGGGTCAGAAATTATCGAATATGCCATGGATGTCGGGGACTCAACATTGGTGGTGGATGAATATCCTTTATCTCTACCAACGTACCATTATATTCGATGGAACTATTCGAGATAGATCTAATTAAGGAGGAATCCTCCTCATTTTGGTGGGGAAGAAGTTGTAAAAAATTGTTTCGTCATGGTGCGGTAAGTTTTCAAGGCCACAATTTGATACTTTTTACTTATTGTGTGATTTAGACTTTGAAGATTTACGAATATTTATAGCAACAATTAACCTCGTACTATGGAAAGCATAATATTCATTTTACGATTGTAATATCAAGAATCCGATTGAGAAAAATAAAAAAGAATGGGTTAAACCCATGGAAAATGGTTGAGATGGAAATATCAAGTTAAAGGATGAAAATGATAGATATTGTTCATTCGTTCAAATGGTTGTTTTAGAATAATAGTTATGTAGACATGTAATTTCAGATTAAAAATACTTAATAGTTATAGTTCATTTTTTATTTTCAAGTTTGGATTATAAGTATTTATGATAATTAATTTTTGGTAACAACATAGTAATAATTAAAGTGAATTAGCCAAAAAAATTATATGATATGTCATTAAGATAGTATATTGAAAAATAATTGTATGATTCAACTAACATAGAAAATTAGTTAATCACGTGCAACGCACGTGCACTTTCATAGTAATATTTAAAATTCATACTTACTTCATATAATTAACTGAGAAACAAGAATTTTACATGTTATACATAGCAACAAGTATATTGAATATTCAACAAAATAATTCATGAACTACGACACTTTAAATAAGAAACAATAAAAATACTTAATTATTATAAGCATAAAAATAATATAATATTTCATGTGAATGTTGAATAAATTGTACCCTTACAACATTCAAAGATGTAAAATGTGCTAATATTTATTGATACGACAATAACAATATTCTGAAGACATGAATATTATTTCATTATCTTTTGACTCATAAAGATAAAATTATCGGATATTTCTAAGAAATAATTTAAAATGGAAACTAGAGTCACTCGAATTCCAACAAAGACCTATGTAATCATCTGCCATCAAGCCAATTTGATTAATGAGGTCATTTCACATAAGTGCATAATTTTCATTATCAATTTCCTGGAGATAAACGCCATTCCCCTTATACTTTGAAGGAATTGACTCGTATGTCATATCTGTTGGATAAGGATGAAGATGAAGGCACTAAAGGAAATTTGATAAGGGATGTTTTGATGCATTCCAAGACTTCATATTTGGCTAATTATGAAGTAACTTAGCTGATAAACTTATCAAGGAATTTTGACTAAGTAAAGAAGACATCAGAAGAGTCAAAGTTTCAAGGTCCAAGACTTCTGATCTGCTGAAGAAAAGTTATCAGACTGATGAAATCAGCCGACTCAAATCAGATTTGTTCAAGTTTGAGATCAGCCGAGTCCGCCATCAGACTTGCACTTTCGTCAGCCAAGTGAAGAAGATCATAAAGTGTTCCCAACGGTAATAAATGCCCCTTGGAGTAATAAATGTTGAAGTACAAGGTTATTAAAGACAAATGATTGAAGATTTGCTTCGCATCAGCTGGGTGCATTTAATGCTGCCTGCAGAATAGTACTGTTCACAGTACGGACAGACTGCAAAAGAGCCGTTTGCGGACTTTAAGTACCAGTACTCGAGGAATTTGAATCTTGTTTCTCTTCAACGGACATTTTTCAATCCTTAAGTATAAATAGCTGAAAGAGACGAAGAAGAAACAAGCAACACAATCTCTGAGAAATTTTTGAAGCAAAATTCTTTAAGTCTCAAGAACAGCTCACTCATCAGCTGAGTCATTTGTTGACAAAAGCAGAGTTGAAGAATCAAGCCAAATACATCTTCTGAGTGAATTTGTAAACATTGAGTGTTGTGAGAAGTAGATATCCGTCTAAGTGAGTGATATTACTTCAGAGAAGTAGGATCTCTTTGTGATTTCTTACTGCGAACTTACGGCCTGTTCATTTGTTGTAAGGCGTAAGCAGAGTATACTGATTACTGTGTGTTTTTAGTATAACCCAAGATCTTTGTGACTTGGAAGAGTGGACTAAAGGATATTCAAATCCATTTAACCACTATAAAAATTGCTTGTGTTTTTATTTGCATTTTACCTGCATATTTTCAGTTGCATAAGACACATCAAGTTAACTGTTTGAAAAAGGATTTAAAAGGGAAGTTTTACAAATCTGGGGAAACACTTTTCAAACTGCTAAGATTACTTGTGAAAAACACTTTGAAAATCCACTGCAAGTACTCTAAGTATGAAAACTGATTTGAACAAAATCAGCTAAATAACAATCAGACGAGTGGTCAACAAAACTGTTCAAAGATTTGTTCGCGAACAGAATTGTAACTAACAAATCTGATCAGCTTAGTCTGTTCAGTTATAGTAAAGTTTTAAAGTTAAATTAAAAGAAAATTTTTAAAGAGGTCTATTCACCCTCCCCCCCCCCTCTAGACCTCATCTGACCACTTGGGACCAACAAGTGGTATTAGAGCAGGTGGTTCATTAGAATCAGCTGCCTGATCAACGAGCTTGATCCAAGTGTTTTTCAAAGGTTTTCAAAACTTTTTCAAAAGAGCATCTTTTTGAAAAATCAAAACTTTTTGAAAAATGGACTGTATCAGCTATGTTCCCCACATTGCTGGTATGTCTTTTGAAGATTGGAAGATTAGAATGAAAATCTTTCTAGCTGGCTATAATGACAACATGTACACATGTATCATTAAAGGTCCATTCAGATTCACAAAGACCATAAAAATCAATGAAGTAGATACGGTTGTGGAGAAAGACTTACACGAGATGACTGCGGAAGAAATAAAGCTGTTCAATCTTGACAAAGTCGGAAGATTCATCATGACTAAAGCCCTGGACAATGATCGGTTTGACAAAGTCAAACATTGCAAAACTGCAAAGGAGATGTGAGATAAAGTCAGATATATGATCGAAGGAAACGACGCCATAAAAGAGCATCAGCTGAGTGTTGCTCTAGAAAAGCTGGACAACTTCAAGGAAAAGCTGAACAACTTCAAGATGAAGTCTGCAGAAACCATTGATCAGATGGATACAAGGTTTACAAGGACGCTGAATGAAGTTCTGAAGCTTGGAAAAACCTTCACGGACAAAGAGATAACCGTTAGAGTTCTGAAGGCTCTACCTCCCAAGTTCAACGTGAAGGTGACAGCTATGGAAGAATCAAGAGATCTGGGCAAGATTTCTCTTACAGAGCTGTTCTCAGTACTCAAGGCGTATGAGTATAAACTGCCTAGGATGGGTGTTGAAGAAACCTCAACTTCAAGTCCCACAGCTGCACTGGTTGCTGCTGAAAACCCAAGAAGGCCAGCCTAGCAAAGTAAAGATGTGGACTCATCTGATGAAGCCACACTGCTCAACAAAAAGGAGTACACTGCTGGAGACGTTGCATTGCTGATAAACAATTTCAAGAAGTTCTACAATAGAAAATTGAAAAACAAATATAACAATGCTTCTACTTCTAAACCTAACTTTTCTTCTCAAGATAAAGATGATTATAAAGCAAAACTAATGTGTTACAACTGCAGGAAATTGGGACACTTCATCAAAGACTGCCCATATCCAAAAGCAGAAAAGTACACTGAAGAAGAGAAGAAAATGAGAAGAGAAAGAAAGCATCAGAAAGGCAAGGCTATGATAGCGGAAGCAGAAAAGCTGGCTGCTGTCTACTCATCTGATTCAGATTCAGACACGTCTGATGAAGCGTCTTCTGATGAAGGAAACCCTACTCTCCTGTGCCTGATGGCAAAGGAATCTGATGACTCTGAGGATGAGGTAACTCCTCTTGACAATGAACTGTTTAATTCATTTGAACAGATTATGCTCAACAATACTGGTATTGCTGAAGCATACAAAAAGCTTAAGGAAGAGATGATATTGCTAAAAGAGCAAAACAGTTCACTGAAACTTTTAGCTGAAAAGCCAAAGGAATCAGCTGAATATAAACAGCTTGAGCAAGAATATGAATCTCTGAAAGCTGAATGTGAAGTGTTTAAAGGAAAAATCATGGAACTTGAAAAGGTTATTGAGTCTCATGAAAAATCATCTGTTGCATCCATGCATACATCTAGTAAACAGAAGATACCTTTAGAAAAGAATAAGCAAGAATTGAATCATACTGAGAAATTTATATCTGCTGACAATAGTAAGGTCATTCTGTATGTTCAAACTGCTAGACCTGCTTCACCTGAGAATGTGGTAAAGGAGACGAAAACTCCTAAGGCTAAAAAGAGCAAAGAGCCTAGTTTAGGTAAACAGACTAGTAAGACCAAACAGCAGAGTCCTAAGAAGTCTGCTGATAAAGCTAAAGTCAATCAGACTAGTGGTAAAACTAAGTCATCTGTCAATGAGCAAGCATCTAGTAAACCAAAGAAGCATAAAAACAAGAAAAATCAAAATGCTTGGTATGGAAATGAGTCATATTATGTGCAACCTGCTGCATATCCTCCTATGTATCATGCACCTCAATTCCCTAGTTACTATGCACCTTACCCTGCTCATCCAATGCATGTATACCCTGCTTATCATGCACCTTACCCTGCTTATGAACATTATTCTTATCATACTGATCATCAACGTGACTTATCTGATAACTATGATGAAAATAAAGCTGTTCATGCTCCTGTCAAAACTCAAAAGCCTAAGACATCAACATCTTGGGTTGTCAAAGGTGGAACTAATCCTTCAGGACCCTCTCAATAAGGGTACCTAAAACAATTTTATTTTTGTTTTGTAGATTAGGATTAGGAGTAGGAGCAAAGTAGAGAAAATTTGGTACTTGGACAGTGGATGTTCAAGACACATGTGTGGAAGCATACATGAGCTGACTGATGCAGTTGCTGTGGATGGTCCAAGTGTTACATTTGGAGACAACAAAGAAAGCAAGATTGTAGCTAAAGGAAGGATAATCAAAGGAAACATTGAGATAGCTGACGTCTCATATGTTAAAGGCCTAAAATATAATCTGCTAAGCATAAGTCAATTTTGTGACAAAGGATATTCAGTCATTTTCTCAACAGATAAGTGCTATGTTGAACAAATTGGTACAAAGAAGGTAATTTTATCTGGAAGGAGACAAGGGAATGTCTACATAGTCGACTGGAATTCTGCTGATAAGAATTCAAATGTTTGTTTGGTGGCCTCAACACCAAGTGAAGTTAGTTGGCTATGGCACAAAAGGATGAATCATTTAAACTTCAAGACCATCAACAGATTAATCAAGAATGATTTGGTAGAAGGGATTCCTAAAACAGTCATGAGCAAAGATAAGCTCTGTGACGCTTGTCAAAAGGGTAAACAAATCAAGTCATCATTCAAAAGAAAAAAGCATCAATCTTCTGAAAGAATATTGGAGCTGCTACATATGGACTTATTTGGACCCATTGATCCAGTCATCAATGGTGGAAAGAAATACTGTCTAGCTGTTGTGGATGATTATTCAAGATATACTTGGGTGATTTTCATGAAGAAGAAAAGTGAAACCAAGGAACATCTTACCAATCTGATGGAACTGATCCAGAATGAGAAAAGCATAAAGATATTGAAGATCAGATCAGATAGAGGGACAGAGTTCACAAACCTCAACAGAATGGTGTTGCTGAAAGGAGAAACAGAACACTAAAAGAAGCTGTCAGGACTATGATAGCTGAAGCTAAGCTGCCACAAAGGTTTTGGGCAGAAGCAACAAATACAGCTTGCTTTACTCAAAACAGATGCATGATCAACAAAAATCAGAACAAGACTCCATATGAAGTTTGGAACAACAGAAAACCAAACATTCATTATTTTAAAATTTTTGGTTGTAAATGTTTTGTTTTGAATAATGGGAAAAATCACCTTACTGCATTTGCAGAAAAGGCTGATTAAGCTGTTTTTGTAGGATACTCTACTGTTAGTAAGGCTTATAGAGTTTTTAACAAAAGAACATTGCTAGTAGAAGAATCCATTCATGTAGTATTTGATGAACCAAACCAATCTTCTGAAAAGAATCAAAGAACTAATCAAGATCTATCTACTGATTTACAGAAGTTAAGTGTTGGAAGGAATGAAGAATATGTTGCCATCATACTACCTGATCTTAACCCAGCTGTCAACTCAAGTGCTGTTCAAAATTAGATCACTGATTGTCTAACAGACGAGTTACAACCAGCTGACAGACCAGAGACTGTTCAACAGACTGCAAATGTTCAACAAACTACTACTGCAACTCCAACAGTAGTGTTGCAAGATCATAACAGAGGACAACATCCAGACCTGCAACCTGATCTAAGATGGCTCAGAAATCACCCACCTGAGTTAGTGATTGGTGATCCTTTAGATAGAGTGAAAACAAGAAGAGCTGCTGCACAAGATGCCATGTTTCTCATTTTTCTATCTCAAATAGAGCCTAAGCAAATTGAAGAAGCTCTCAATTATTCCTTCTAGATAGAAGCTATGCAGGAAGAGTTAAATCAATTTGAAAGGAATGAAGTCTGGTACTTAGTTCCTAGACCAAGTCATCAAAGAGTCATTGGCACTAAATGGGTTTTCAGAAATAAGATGAATGAAGATGGTATTGTTACCAGAAATAAAGCAAGACTAGTGGCCAAGGGTTATTGTCAAGAAGATGGCATTGACTTTGATGAAACTTTTGCACCAGTAGCAAGACTTGAAGCAATCGGACTGTTTCTAGCCTATGCTGCTTATAAGAACTTCACTGTCTATCAGATGGATGTGAAGTCTGCTTTTCTCAATGGAGAATTGCAAGAAGAAGTATATATTGAACAACCTCCTGGATTTGAAGTCTATCAAGAAGAGGATAAGGTATATCGTCTGAAGAAAGCCCTTTATGGACTGAAACAGGCTCCAAGAGCATGGTATGATACCCTATCTGATTTTATTTTAATTAAAGGATTTCATAAAGGTAAGGTAGATAAAACTTTGTTCACTATTGAATGGGAGATTCATATATTGATTGTGCAAATATATTTGGACGATATTGTTTTTGGTTCAACTAACCGACAAATGTGTGACAAGTTCTCTAAGCTGATGCGGAATAAGTTTGAAATGAGCATGATGGGAGAACTTAATTATTTTCTTGGTTTACAAGTTAAACAGCTGCCTGATGGAAACTTTATAAATCAAGCTAAATACACAAGAGATCTGTTTAAAAAGTTTGGTATGGAAACTAGCTCTACTGCTAATATTCCAATGTCTACAAGTCTTCGTTTGGATAAAGATGAAGATGGCAAATCAGTAGACATAACCAAATACAGAGGCATTATAGGGTCACTATTATATCTAACAGCAAGCAGACCTGACATAATGTACTCAGTAGGGGTTTGTGCAAGATTTCAATCAAATCCCAAGGAATCTCATCTCTTAGCTGCCAAGAGGATATTGAAATATGTTAAAGGCACTCAAGAATTGGGATTGTGGTATCCTAGAGAATCTGGATTTGAGCTTATTGGTTATTCAGATTCAGACCTTGCTGGCTGCAAGATTGACAGAAAAAGCACAACTAGTGCCTGTCAGTTCTTAGGCAGTCGTCTGATCTCATGGATGAGTAAGAAACAGACTTCAGTATCCATATCTACTGCTGAAGCTGAGTATATAGCTGCTGGAGCATGCTGTGCACAGATACTATGGTTGAAGCATCAACTAGAAGATTACAATATCAAAATCAGTGGAATTCCAATCTACTGTGACAATACAAGTGCAATCTCTCTTACTCAGAACACTACAAGTCATTCAAGAACTAAGCATATTGAGATCAAGCATCACTTCATTAGAGATCATGTGGAAAAAGGTAATGTAATGATTGAGTATGTTCATACTGACAATCAGATTGCTGATATTTTCACCAAACCTTTAAGTGAAGTAAGGTTTTCAACCGTAAGAGCTGAACTAGGATTACTTAATTTGGATGCATAAGCTGAGGGGGAACTTATCAGAAGACTTAAGTTCAACAGCTTAATCATCTCTGTTATCTTCGAGGATTAACTTTCAACAGACTAGTTAACTTATGAACTCTTGAACTCAGGAGGAACGTGTAAGACTAGCGGTACTTCTGAATTAAAGATGAAATTTGTTAATGTCAGTTAGTTGAAGTTATGTTTTCATCAGAAGACTCAACTATCGAAGAATAAAGTTATATTATCTGGCTGGATTGACAAACAGCTGAGGAAGGTTATCAGCTATTGGCATTCTCTGATAACAACAATGTCATCAGGACAGTAGTCCATCAGATAAGTACTTATTTTACTCATCTGATTACAGAAATAATAGCGGAACTATTTAAAACATTTTATTTAAAAATACGCTTTTATAAGTAACTGACGGGCGGTACATATTCCCGCTCCTCATTAAATATCTTTTGAATTTGAAAAGTCGTAACTGACACCGCACGATCAGCACTGACAGGAAAACGGATCTAACGGTTGGCGGATATCACGGAAACCAACATACCCCAACTCTATAAATCCCAATCTAATCAGTCGTGTAGTTCTTTACGCACACTAGATTTTCAAAAGTACTTGTGAGAAATTTGAGCAATTTTTCTGCAAAAAATCTCTTCGTTTTTCTCTCTAATCTCTACAGATCTGCAATGGCTGCTGAAGGTATGTACCTTGTGTATGATTCTTACTACCAATCTGGCACAAATCTGATGAAGGAACTTCTGGAGAAGTTCAAATTTGCAAATCTGGTAAACTTCATGGAATACAATGAAGGAATAATCTGGACTGACCAGGTTATGGAATACTACAAGACGGCTAAAGTTGATTTCGATAAGTTGGAGATTACTGCTACAGTTGGTGACAAATATGTTGTCATCACTCCCGCTGTTCTTCAGGAGCAGTTTGGACTCCGTAACAGTGGACGTCATTATGTCACTGTGATGACTGAAGCCAAACATCAAGAATTTTGGGCGATCTGCGCCAAGGAATGGGAGATACTGCCTGGAAATATCAAGAAGCTGAAGGACGAGTATCAGCGGATAGCTGATATGGTGGCAAAGCTGATAGAAAATTGCACCTTTTCCCTCGATACTGTTACTATGAAGAGGTTCAGCATCATGGCTGCTATCTATTATGGATTGGAGGTCAACTGGTCCATGATTGTCTGGTACATTTTTGCTGAATTCTTTGAGGTAAAGAAAGGAAAAGAACCTCACACAAACCACAGAATTACTCTCAGCTACCTGCTATCCCATCTGGGATGCACTATGAAGAATGGCAAGGAAATTCACAAGTACAAAGCCATTAACAAATACCTGCCAGTTCAAAAGAGAAAGGCTGATGAGCCTGAGGAAGCTGATGATGAGGGAGCAAAGGAGGCTCCTGCCGAAAGGCAAAGGAGATTAGTCAAAACAGCCAGCTTAGCTGTTGAAACTAAAAAGAAGAAGGCTGCTGATGAGCCTAAAAAGAAGGAAACCAAGCAGATGGAGAAAGTGACTTCTGCTGCTGAAGCCACTAAGATCATAGAAACTATTACTGCTGATGTTAGGACTGAATCCCCTGCATCACCATCAAGAACTCCATCAGCAGAAAGGCCTGCTGAAGGTATCTCTCAAAGAACAAGAAGCCAACAGAGAGATACAGCTACTTCTACCTACCGTGAAGGAAGAACCAAAAAGTCTGCTAGAAAGCAGATGACTTTTATAGAAGAACCTACGGATTTAGAAAATGTGGCTAGAGAAGGCCCAGAAAATGCTGAAAAGGCTGCTAAAGCAGCTTAGACTGCTGAAACTGACAAAGCTGATAAGCAACAGCCAAGTTCAGTTACTCAATCAGTTGAGACTTCAAAGTCTCAAGAAGATCCATATGTCCAAATCATACATCCAATTGCTGCAAATCCTATCTCATCTGCTAGACCAACTCCTGTTTATAAAGGCAAAAGGAAAATAGTGCTAAGGAAAAAGAAAATTTCCAAGGCTGACAAGAAAGCAAGGGAGGAGGCTGAACAGAGGAAACGAGATGAAGCTGAGGAGAATAAGGCTCTTGAGCTAAGCAAAGCTCAGGCAGCAAAGGATGAGGCCAGAAGGAAAATGTCTGAAGCAGAGAGGAAAGCTGCTGAGGATGCTGAAATGGCCATGGTTTTGGAAATGAGCAAAGTGGATGCCTATGGACCTGTCCATGGAGGTGGCATCAAGATTAATGAGGCTAAAGGAGAAAAAGTAACCCCAAAAGTGAAAATGCCTGCTGGGGAAGTAAAACCAAAGGAAAAGTTTGAAGTTAAGAAAGCTTTCAAGATTATATATGACAATAAAGAGCTTTTTCAGAAGTTTGAAAAATCCTTAGCCTACTACAACCAGAAGTTAATGCTGAAGACCATGTTCACATAAGAAAAGCCTAGATATATCAGATGGAGAGACAATAGGCTGAACAGGTCCATCATTGAACTTCAGAATCTGAAGGATTTAACTGCTGAAGAGGAATGGGTACTAAAGTGGCTAAAGACAGATTCTATCCAAAAAGCCTTGGATCCTCATTATGTTAGGGATGCTATGCATCACTATGCCAGGGAATTTGCCCTTGAGGAAGCCAAGCTGATACAGAGCACCTTGCCTGACAAAAGGGAGAAGACTGACAATGTTGAAGAAAGGGCCGTGAAGATTGCTGTTATCACTGCACTGAAAAAATGGGCAGAAAAGTCCAGATATCAGCAAGGGCATTCAAGCGAACTCCCTCAACTGCCAAGTATTCAACATGTAATTTTTGGCAGGGAAATGAAAGATTTTAGTGAAGTGCCAGAGGGTAACAACGCGTTTGTCAACCCTTGGATCATTGTGAGGCAAATTCGTCAGACAACCTGCTTCAATGATGATGGCACCGTCACAAATCTGGTGTATGAAGATGTCACTGATGAACAAAAGAAGCACGAAGAAAAGAAAGCTGAAGAGCCTCTAGCAATAGATTGGAACGCTAAAGACTCTGAAGATCATCAGATGACACATATGGAAGAAGTCCCTGTTCAACAGGCGACTGAAGAAAAGGAATCTGATGCTGCTGCTTCTGCTTCATCAGCTGATCAACATTCATCACTGATGGAAGCACTCCAGATGCTTATGGAAAATTCACTAAAGAAACTGGAAGAGAAGCATAATCAACAGCTAATAAAGGTCAAAGAGGAGCTGAAGAATGAACTTAAAACAGAATTGGGAGAGTCAAACAGACTTCAGCTGGAAACTGTTCAAGGATCAACAGCAGAGATCATCAAGAAAGAAATTGACAGTATTCCTATTCCTCAACACAATTCATTGCAGTTAGTGCACAGCTTAAGAGATCTGAACAAGAATGTTGAAGATGTGAAGGGTGATGTGAACCACCTTCATACTGCATTAAAAACAGCTGAGCACAAGATTGCTGATCTAACTGCAACCTTCATAAAAGTTAGTGAAGAAGAGAAGTCAGTCAACTTAGGGTTCTTGCAAGAAGTATCACATGCTACACAAGAATTACAAAATGAGATTGCAACCATAAACCTGAACATTGACTACTTCAATGATCAAACTGACGCCATCAGCACTGATATTCTTAATCTTACAGCAAGCCATGATGTTACAAATCAAAATTTGAAGGCTTTGTGCGCTGAATTGAAGGTTCCAACAGTTGCTCTCAATCCTGCTGTTGCGCCTTCTACTGTAATCAGTCCTGATGATGACAAAAAGGGGGAAGATAAACAGGAAGAAACAACCAAGGAAACCAAAACAAAGGAAGCTGATAAGATTGACCTTGAGAAGTTCGCAGAAACTACCAAGTACAAGAATACAGAATCAGCCAGGAAGGCAATGGAAGCTTTAAGGGAGCAGCAACTTAAAGAGAAAATGGAAGCTGCCAAAGCAAACATGGACCTGGATGATGAAGCTGATGAAGAAGGAGAAGAAGACGACGATGAGTCTTCTTATGAGTATGAAGAAGTGCTTGAAGGATCAGATGAAGAAGCTGATAGTTAGAATTTATAAAATCTTGTAATCAGTTTGCTTTTATCTATCTTTCAGACATCTCATCTGAAGAACTTGTACTTGTATTCGTAACATTCTTATCATATCAATAAAAAGTCAAGTTCATTCCAACATACTATTTTCTATCTCAGAAAATTTTTGAGGATTACATTCTTTAGTTTAGGTATTCAACAGGTACTTAGCTGAAGTTTTGTCATCGTCAAAAAGGGGGAAATTGTTGGATAAGGATGAAGATGAAGGCACTAAAGGAAATTTGATAAGAGAGGTTTTGATGCATTCCAAAACTTCATATTTGGCTAAGTATGAAGTAACTTAGCTGATAAACTTATCAAGGAATTTTGACTAAGTAAAGAAGACATCAGAAGAGTCAAAGTTTCAAGGTCCAAGACTTCTGATCTGCTGAAGAAAAGTTATCAGACTGATGAAGATCAGCCGACTCAAATCAGATTTGTTCAAGTTTGAGATCAGCCGAGTCCGCCATCAGACTTGCACTTTCGTCAGCCAAGTGAAGAAGGTCATAAAGTATTCCCAACGGTAATAAATGCCCCTTGGAGTAATAAATGCTGAAGTACAAGGTTATTAAAGACAAATGATTGAAGATTTGCTTCGCATCAGCTGGGTGCATTTAATGCTGCCTGCAGAATAGTACTGTTCACAGTACGGACAGACTGCAAAAGAGCCGTTTGCGGACTTTAAGGACCAGTACTCGAGGAATTTGAATCTTGTCTCTCTTCAACGTACATTTTTCAATCCTTAAGTATAAATAGCTGAAAGAGACGAAGAAGAAACAAGCAACACAATCTCTGAGAAATTTTCGAAGCAAAATTCTTTAAGCTCAAGAACAGCTCACTCATCAGCTGAGTCATTTGTTGACAAAAGCAGAGTTGAAGAATCAAGCCAAATACATCTTCTGAGTGAATTTGTAAACATTGAGTGTTGTGAGAAGTAGATATCCGTCTAAGTGAGTGATATTACTTCAGAGAAGTAGGATCTCTTTGTGATTTCTTACTACGAACTTACGGCCTGTTCATTTGTTGTAAGGCGTAAGCAGAGTATACTGATTACTGTGTGTTTTTAGTATAACCCAAGATCTTTGTGACTTGGAAGAGTGGACTAAAGGATATTGAAATCCATATAACCACTATAAAAATTGCTTGTGTTTTTATTTGCATTTACCTGCATATTTTCAGTTGCATAAGACACATCAAGTTAACTGTTTGAAAAAGGATTTAAAAAGGAAGTTTTACAAATCTGGGGAAACACTTTTCAAACTTCTATGATTACTTGTGAAAAAAACTTGGAAAATCCGCTGCAAGTACTCTAAGTATTAAGACTGATTTAACAAAATCAGCTAAGTAACAATCAGACGAGTGGTTAACAAAACTGTTCAAAGATTTGTTCGCGAACAGAATTGTAACTAACAAATCTGATCAGCTTAGTCTGTTCAGTTATAGTAAAGTTTTAAAGTTAAATTAAAAGAAAATTTTTAAAGAGGTCTATTCACCCCCCCCCCCTCTAGACCTTATCTAACCACTTGGGACCAACAATATCCCACAAAGTCACCGAAATCTTGGCCGTTGAGATAACAAGTTGTCTCGATATGTCAAGGTTCCAGTATCGAATAATGTGCTCGAATGTTTCATGAAATGAAATGATTAGCTTTCCGCAATCAAACTTAGACAGGGTCAGAAATTTTCGAATATGCCATGGATGTCGGGGACTCAACATTGGTGGTGGATGAATATCCCTTATCTCTACCAACGTACCATTATATTGGATGGAACTATTCGAGATAGATCTAACTAAGGAGGAATCCTCCTCATTTTCGGTGGGGAAGTGTAAAAAATATTTTTCTTCATGCTGCGGTAAGTTTTCAAGGCCACAATTTGATACTTTTAACTTATTGTGTGATTTAGACTTTGAAGATTTACAATATTTACAGGAAATATTAACCTCGTACTATGGAAAGCATAATATTCATTTTACGATTGTAATATCAAGAATCCGATTGAGAAAAATAAAAAAGAATGGGTTAAACCTGTGGAAAATGGTTGAGATGGAAATATCAAGGTAAAGAAAGAAAATAATAGATATTGTTCATTCGTTCAAATGATTGTTTTAGAATAATAGTTATGTAGACATGTAATTTCAGATTAAAAATACTTAATAGTTATAGTTCATTTTTTATTTTCAAGTTTTGATTATAAGTATTTATGATAATTAATTTTTGGTAACAACATAGTAATAATTAAAGTGAATTAGCCAAAAAAATTATATGATATATCATTTAGATAGTATATTCAAAATTAATTGTATGATTCAACTAACATAGAAAATTAGTTAATCACGTGCAACGCACGTGCACTTTCCTAGTAATATTTAAAATTCATACTTACATCATATAATTAACTGAGAAACACGAATTTTACATGTTATTAATAGCAACAAGTATATTGAATATGCAACAAAATAATTCATGAACTACGACACTTTAAATAAGAAACAATAAAAATACTAAATTAATATAAGCATAAAAATAATATAATATTTCATGTGAATGTTGAATAAATTGTACCCTTACAACATTCAAAGATGTAAAATGTGCTAATATTTATTGATGCGACAATAACATTATTCTGAAAACTTGATTATTATTTCTTTATCTTTTGACTCATAAAGATATAATTATCGGATATTTCTAAGAAATCATTTGAAATGAAAACTAGAATCACTCGAATTCCAACAAAGACCTATATATTCATCTGCCATCAAGCCAATTTGCTTAATGAGGTCATTGCACATAAGTGCATAATTTTCATTATCAATTTCTTGGAGATAAACGCCATTCCCCTTATACTTTGTAGGAATTGACCCGTATGTCATATCCCACAAAGTCACTGAAATCTTGGCCGTTGAGATAACAAGTTGTCTCGATATGTCAAGGTTCCAGTATCGAATAATGTGCTCGAATGTTTCATGAAATGAAATGATTAGCTTTCTGCAATCAATCTCAGACTGGGTCAGAAATTTTCGAATATGCCATGGATGTCGGGGACTCAACATTGGTGGTAGATGAATATCCCTTATCTCTACCAACGTACCATTATATTGGATGGAACTATTCGAGATAGATCTAACTAAGGAGGAATCCTCCTCATTCTTTGAAATTGTAAAAAATTGTTTTCTTCATGGTGCGGTAAGTTTTCAAGGCCACAAATTGATACTTTTTACTTATTGTGTGATTTAGACTTTGAAAATTTACGAATATTTACGGCAACAATTAATCTCGTACTATTGAAAGCATAATATTCATTTTACAATTGTAATATCAAGAATCCGATTGAGAAAAATAAAAAATAATGGGTTAAACATTTGGAAAATGGTTGAGATGGAAATATAAAGGTAAAGGAAGAAAATAATAGATATTGTTCATTCATTCAAATGGTTGTTTTAGAATAATAGTTATGTAGACATGTAATTTCAGATTAAAAATACTTAATAGTTATAGTTCATTTTTTATTTTCAAGTTTAGATTATAAGTATTTATGATAATTAATTTTTGGTAACAACATAGTAATAATTAAAGTGAATTAGCCAAAAAAATTATATGATATGTCATTAAGATAGTATATTGAAAAATGATTGTATGATTCAACTAACATCGAAAATTAGTTAATCACGTGCAACGCACGTGCACTTTCCTAGTAATATTTAAAATTCATACTTACTTCATATAATTAACTGAGAAACAAGAATTTTACATGTTATACATAGCAACAAGTATATTGAATATACAACAAAATAATTCATGAACTATGACACTTTAAATAAGAAACAATGAAAATACTAAATTATTATAAGCATAAAAATAATATAATATTTCATGAGAATGTTGAATAAATTGTACCCTTACAACATTCAAAGATGTAAAATGTGCTAATATTTATTTATACGACAATAACATTATTCTGAAGACTTGATTATTATTTCTTTATCTTTTGACTCATAAAGATAAAATTATCGGATATTTCTAAGAAATGATTTGAAATGAAAACTAGAGTCACTCGAATTCCAACAAAGACCTATGTAATCATCTGCCATCAAGCCACTTTGCTTAATGAGGTCATTGCACATAAGTGCATAATTTCCATTATCAATTTCTTGGAGATTGTTGGATAAGGATGAAGATGAAGGCACTGAAGACAAATTGATAAGGGAGGTTTTGATGAAATTCCAAAACTTCAAAATTGGTTAAGTATGGAGTAACTCAGCTGATTTCCTTATCAAGAAATTTTGACTAAGTAAAGAAGACATCAGAAGAGTCAAATTTCAAGGTCCAAGACTTCTGATTTGCTGAAGGAAAGATATCAGACTGATGAAGATCAGCCGACTCAAATCAGATTTGTTCAAGTTTGAGATCAGCAAATTCGCCATCAGACTTGCACTTTCGTCAGCCAAGTGAAGAAGATCATCAAGTGTTCCCAACGGTAATAAATGCCCCTTGGAGTAATAAATGCTGAAGTACAAGGTTATTAAAGACAAATGATTGAAGATTTGCTTCGCATCAGCTGGGTGCATTTAATGTTGCCTGCAGAATAGTACTGTTCACAGTACTGACAGACTGCAAAAGAACCGTTCGCGGATTTTAAGGACCAGTACTCGAGGAGTTTGAATCTTGTCTCTCTTCAACGGACATTTTTCAATCCTTAAGTATAAATAGCTGAAAGAGACGAAGAAGAAAGAAGCAACACAATCTCTGAGAAATTTTCGAAGCAAAATTCTTTAAGTCTCAAGAACAGCTCACTCATCAGCTTAGTCATTTGTTTACAAAAGCAGAGTTGAAGAATCAAGCCAAATACATCTTCAGAGTGAATTTGTAAACATTGAGTGTTGTGAGAAGTAGATATCCGTCTAAGTGAGTGATATTACTTCAGAGAAGTAGGATCTCTTTGTGATTTCTTACTGCGAACTTACGGCCTGTTCATTTGTTGTAAGGCGTAAGCAGAGTATACTGATTACTGTGTGTTTTTAGTATAACCCAAGATCTTTGTGACTTGGAAGAGTGGACTAAAGGATATTCAAATCCATATAACCACTATAAAAATTGCTTGTGTTTTTATTTGCATTTTACCTGCATATTTTCAGTTGCATAAGACACATCAAGTTAACTGTTTGAAAAGGATTTAAAAAGAAGTTTTACAAATCTGGGGAAACACTTTTCAAACTGCTAAGATTACTTGTGAAAAACACTTTGAAAATCCGCTGCAAGTACTCCAAGTATTAAAACTGATTTTAACAAAATCAGCTAAGTAACAATCAGACGAGTGGTCAACAAAACTGTTTAAAGATTTATTCGCGAGCAGAATTGTAACTAACAAATCTGAACAACTTAGTCTGTTCAGTTATAGTAAAATTTTAAAGTTAAATTTGAAGAAAATTTTTAAAGAGGTCTATTGACCCCCCCCCCCCTCTAGACCTCATCTGACCACTTGGGACCAACAGAGATAAACGCCATTCCCCTTATTTTTTGTAGGAATTGACTCGTATGTCATATCCCACAAAGTCACCGAAATCTTGGCCGTTGAGATAACAAGTTGTCTTTATATGTCAAGGTTCTAGTATCGAATAATGTGCTCGAATGTTTCATGAAATAAAATGATTAGCTTTCCGCAATCAATCTCAGACTGGGTCATAAATTTTCGAATATGTCATGGATGTCGGGGACTCAACATTGGTGGTGGATGAATATCCCTTATCTCTACCAACGTACCATTATATTGGATGGAACTATTCGAGATAGATCTAACTAAGGAGGAATCCTTCTCATTCATGGGGGGGGAAGAAGTTGTAAAAAATTATTTTCTTCATGGTGCGGTAAGTTTTCAAGGCCACAATTTGATACTTTTAACTTATTGTGTGATTTAGACTTTGAAGATTTACAATATTTACAGCAACAATTAACCTCGTACTATGGAAAGCATAATATTCATTTTACGATTGTAATATCAAGAATCCGATTGAGAAAAATAAAAAAGAATGGGTTAAACCTGTGGAAAATGGTTGAGATGGAAATATCAAGGTAAAGGAAGAAAATAATAGATATTGTTCATTCGTTCAAATGGTTGTTTTAGAATAATAGTTATGTAGACATGTAATTTCCGATTAAAAATACATAATAGTTATAGTTCATTTTTTATTTTCATGTTTTGATTATAAGTATTTATGATAATTAATTTTTGGTAACAACATAGTAATAATTAAAGTGAATTAGCAAAAAAAATTATATGATATGTCATTTAGATAGTATATTGAAAAATAATTGTATGATTCAACTAACATAGAAAATTAGTTAATCACGTGCAACGCACGTGCACTTTCCTAGTAATATTTAAAATTCATACTTCATATAATTAACTGAGAAACAAGAATTTTACATGTTATACATAGCAACAAGTATATTGAATATTCAACAAAATAATTCATGAACTACGACACTTTAAATAAAAAACAATAAAAATACATAATTATTATAAGCATAAAAATAATATAATATTTCATGTGAATGTTGAATAAATTGTACCCTTACAACATTCAAAGATGTCTAATGTGCTAATATTTATTGATACGACAATAACATTATTCTGAAGACTTGATTATTATTTCTTTATCTTTTGACTCATAAAGATAAAATTATCGGATATTTCTAAGAAATAATTTGAAATGGAAACTAGAGTCACTCGAATTCCAACAAAGACCTATGTAATCATCTTCCATCAAGCCAATTTGCTTAATGAGGTCATTGCACATAACTGCATAATTTTCATTATCAATTTCTTGGAGATAAACGACATTCCCCATATACTTTGTAGGAATTAACTCGTATGTCATATCCCACAAAGTCACCGAAATCTTGGCCGTTGACATAACAAGTTGTCTAGATATGTCAAGGTTCCAGTATCGAATAATGTGCTCGAATGTTTCATGAAATGAAATGATTATCTTTCTGCATTCAATCTCAGACTGGGTCAGAAATTTTCGAATATGCCATGGATGTCGGGGACTCAACATTGGTGGTGGATGAATATCCATTTATCTCTACCAACGTACCATTATGTTGGATGGAACTATTCGAGATAGATCTAACTAAGGAGGAATCTCCTCATTCTTGGTGGGGAAGAAGTTGTAAATAATTGTTTTCTTCATGGTGCGGTAAGTTTTCAAGGCCACAAATTGATACTTTTTACTTATTGTGTGATTTAGACTTTGAAGATTTACGAATATTTACAGCAACAATTAACCTCGTACAATGGAAAGCATAATATTCATTTTACGATTGTAACATCAAGAATCCGATTTAGAAAAATAAAAAAGAATGGGTTAAACATGTGGAAAATGGTTGAGATGGAAATATCAAGGTAAAGGAAGAAAATAATAGATATTGTTCATTCGTTCAAATGGTTGTTTTAGAATAATAGTTATGTAGACATGTAATTTTATATTAAAAATACTTAATAGTTATAGTTCCTTTTCTATTTTCAAGTTTTGATTATAAGTATTTATGATAATTAATTTTTGGTAACAACATAGTAATAATTAAAGTGAATTAGCCAAAAAAAGTATATGATATGTCATTAAGATAGTATATTGAAAAATGATTGTATGATTCAACTAACATAGAAAATTAGTTAATCACGTGCAACGCACGTGCACTTTCCTAGTAATATTTAAAATTAATACTTACTTCATATAATTAACTGAGAAACAAGAATTTTACATGTTATACATAGCAACAAGTATATTGAATATGCAACAAAATAATTCATGAACTACGACACTTTAAATAAGAAACAATAAAAATACTTAATTATTATAAGCATAAAAATAATATAATATTTCATGTGAATGTTGAATAAAATGTACCCTTACAACATTCAAAGATGTAAAATGTGCTAATATTTATTGATACGACTATAACATTATTCTGAAGACTTGATTATTATTTCTTTATCTTTTGACTCATAAAGATAAAATTATCGGATATTTCTAAGAAATAATTTGAAATGAAACTAGAGTCACTCGAATTCCAACAAAGACCTATGTAATCATCTGCCATCAAGCCAATTTGCTTAATGAGGTCATTGCACATAAGTGCATAATGTTCATTATCAATTTCTTGGAGATAAACGCTATTCCCCTTATACTTTGAAGGAATTGACTCATATGTCATATCCCACAAAGTCACCGAAATCTTGGCCGTTGAGATAACAAGTTGTCTCGATATGTCAAGGTTCCAGTATCTAATAATGTGCTCGAATGTTTCATGAAATGAAATGATTAGCTTTCCGTAATCAATCTCAGACTGGGTCAGAAATTATCGAATATGCCATGGATGTCGGGGACTCAACATTGGTGGTGGATGAATATCCTTTATCTCTACCAACGTACCATTATATTCGATGGAACTATTCGAGATAGATCTAATTAAGGAGGAATCCTCCTCATTTTGGTGGGGAAGAAGTTGTAAAAAATTGTTTCGTCATGGTGCGGTAAGTTTTCAAGGCCACAATTTGATACTTTTTACTTATTGTGTGATTTAGACTTTGAAGATTTACGAATATTTATAGCAACAATTAACCTCGTACTATGGAAAGCATAATATTCATTTTACGATTGTAATATCAAGAATCCGATTGAGAAAAATAAAAAAGAATGGGTTAAACCCATGGAAAATGGTTGAGATGGAAATATCAAGTTAAAGGATGAAAATGATAGATATTGTTCATTCGTTCAAATGGTTGTTTTAGAATAATAGTTATGTAGACATGTAATTTCAGATTAAAAATACTTAATAGTTATAGTTCATTTTTTATTTTCAAGTTTGGATTATAAGTATTTATGATAATTAATTTTTGGTAACAACATAGTAATAATTAAAGTGAATTAGCCAAAAAAATTATATGATATGTCATTAAGATAGTATATTGAAAAATAATTGTATGATTCAACTAACATAGAAAATTAGTTAATCACGTGCAACGCACGTGCACTTTCATAGTAATATTTAAAATTCATACTTACTTCATATAATTAACTGAGAAACAAGAATTTTACATGTTATACATAGCAACAAGTATATTGAATATTCAACAAAATAATTCATGAACTACGACACTTTAAATAAGAAACAATAAAAATACTTAATTATTATAAGCATAAAAATAATATAATATTTCATGTGAATGTTGAATAAATTGTACCCTTACAACATTCAAAGATGTAAAATGTGCTAATATTTATTGATACGACAATAACAATATTCTGAAGACATGAATATTATTTCATTATCTTTTGACTCATAAAGATAAAATTATCGGATATTTCTAAGAAATAATTTAAAATGAAAACTAGAGTCACTCGAATTCCAACAAAGACCTATGTAATCATCTGCCATCAAGCCAATTTGATTAATGAGGTCATTTCACATAAGTGCATAATTTTCATTATCAATTTCCTGGAGATAAACGCCATTCCCCTTATACTTTGAAGGAATTGACTCGTATGTCATATCTGTTGGATAAGGATGAAGATGAAGGCACTAAAGGAAATTTGATAAGGGATGTTTTGATGCATTCCAAGACTTCATATTTGGCTAATTATGAAGTAACTTAGCTGATAAACTTATCAAGGAATTTTGACTAAGTAAAGAAGACATCAGAAGAGTCAAAGTTTCAAGGTCCAAGACTTCTGATCTGCTGAAGAAAAGTTATCAGACTGATGAAATCAGCCGACTCAAATCAGATTTGTTCAAGTTTGAGATCAGCCGAGTCCGCCATCAGACTTGCACTTTCGTCAGCCAAGTGAAGAAGATCATAAAGTGTTCCCAACGGTAATAAATGCCCCTTGGAGTAATAAATGTTGAAGTACAAGGTTATTAAAGACAAATGATTGAAGATTTGCTTCGCATCAGCTGGGTGCATTTAATGCTGCCTGCAGAATAGTACTGTTCACAGTACGGACAGACTGCAAAAGAGCCGTTTGCGGACTTTAAGTACCAGTACTCGAGGAATTTGAATCTTGTTTCTCTTCAACGGACATTTTTCAATCCTTAAGTATAAATAGCTGAAAGAGACGAAGAAGAAACAAGCAACACAATCTCTGAGAAATTTTTGAAGCAAAATTCTTTAAGTCTCAAGAACAGCTCACTCATCAGCTGAGTCATTTGTTGACAAAAGCAGAGTTGAAGAATCAAGCCAAATACATCTTCTGAGTGAATTTGTAAACATTGAGTGTTGTGAGAAGTAGATATCCGTCTAAGTGAGTGATATTACTTCAGAGAAGTAGGATCTCTTTGTGATTTCTTACTGCGAACTTACGGCCTGTTCATTTGTTGTAAGGCGTAAGCAGAGTATACTGATTACTGTGTGTTTTTAGTATAACCCAAGATCTTTGTGACTTGGAAGAGTGGACTAAAGGATATTCAAATCCATTTAACCACTATAAAAATTGCTTGTGTTTTTATTTGCATTTTACCTGCATATTTTCAGTTGCATAAGACACATCAAGTTAACTGTTTGAAAAAGGATTTAAAAGGGAAGTTTTACAAATCTGGGGAAACACTTTTCAAACTGCTAAGATTACTTGTGAAAAACACTTTGAAAATCCACTGCAAGTACTCTAAGTATGAAAACTGATTTGAACAAAATCAGCTAAATAACAATCAGACGAGTGGTCAACAAAACTGTTCAAAGATTTGTTCGCGAACAGAATTGTAACTAACAAATCTGATCAGCTTAGTCTGTTCAGTCATAGTAAAGTTTTAAAGTTAAATTAAAAGAAAATTTTTAAAGAGGTCTATTCACCCCCCCCCCTCTAGACCTCATCTGACCACTTGGGACCAACAAGTGGTATTAGAGCAGGTGGTTCATTAGAATCAGCTGCCTGATCAACGAGCTTGATCCAAGTGTTTTTCAAAGGTTTTCAAAACTTTTTCAAAAGAGCATCTTTTTGAAAAATCAAAACTTTTTGAAAAATGGACTGTATCAGCTATGTTCCCCACATTGCTGGTATGTCTTTTGAAGATTGGAAGATTAGAATGAAAATCTTTCTAGCTGGCTATAATGACAACATGTACACATGTATCATTAAAGGTCCATTCAGATTCACAAAGACCATAAAAATCAATGAAGTAGATACGGTTGTGGAGAAAGACTTACACGAGATGACTGCGGAAGAAATAAAGCTGTTCAATCTTGACAAAGTCGGAAGATTCATCATGACTAAAGCCCTGGACAATGATCGGTTTGACAAAGTCAAACATTGCAAAACTGCAAAGGAGATGTGAGATAAAGTCAGAGATATGATCGAAGGAAACGACGCCATAAAAGAGCATCAGCTGAGTGTTGCTCTAGAAAAGCTGGACAACTTCAAGGAAAAGCTGAACAACTTCAAGATGAAGTCTGCAGAAACCATTGATCAGATGGATACAAGGTTTACAAGGACGCTGAATGAAGTTCTGAAGCTTGGAAAAACCTTCACGGACAAAGAGATAACCGTTAGAGTTCTGAAGGCTCTACCTCCCAAGTTCAACGTGAAGGTGACAGCTATGGAAGAATCAAGAGATCTGGGCAAGATTTCTCTTACAGAGCTGTTCTCAGTACTCAAGGCGTATGAGTATAAACTGCCTAGGATGGGTGTTGAAGAAACCTCAACTTCAAGTCCCACAGCTGCACTGGTTGCTGCTGAAAACCCAAGAAGGCCAGCCTAGCAAAGTAAAGATGTGGACTCATCTGATGAAGCCACACTGCTCAACAAAAAGGAGTACACTGCTGGAGACGTTGCATTGCTGATAAACAATTTCAAGAAGTTCTACAATAGAAAATTGAAAAACAAAATATAACAATGCTTCTACTTCTAAACCTAACTTTTCTTCTCAAGATAAAGATGATTATAAAGCAAAACTAATGTGTTACAACTGCAGGAAATTGGGACACTTCATCAAAGACTGCCCATATCCAAAAGCAGAAAAGTACACTGAAGAAGAGAAGAAAATGAGAAGAGAAAGAAAGCATCAGAAAGGCAAGGCTATGATAGCGGAAGCAGAAAAGCTGGCTGCTGTCTACTCATCTGATTCAGATTCAGACACGTCTGATGAAGCGTCTTCTGATGAAGGAAACCCTACTCTCCTGTGCCTGATGGCAAAGGAATCTGATGACTCTGAGGATGAGGTAACTCCTCTTGACAATGAACTGTTTAATTCATTTGAACAGATTATGCTCAACAATACTGGTATTGCTGAAGCATACAAAAAGCTTAAGGAAGAGATGATATTGCTAAAAGAGCAAAACAGTTCACTGAAACTTTTAGCTGAAAAGCCAAAGGAATCAGCTGAATATAAACAGCTTGAGCAAGAATATGAATCTCTGAAAGCTGAATGTGAAGTGTTTAAAGGAAAAATCATGGAACTTGAAAAGGTTATTGAGTCTCATGAAAAATCATCTGTTGCATCCATGCATACATCTAGTAAACAGAAGATACCTTTAGAAAAGAATAAGCAAGAATTGAATCATACTGAGAAATTTATATCTGCTGACAATAGTAAGGTCATTCTGCATGTTCAAACTGCTAGACCTGCTTCACCTGAGAATGTGGTAAAGGAGACGAAAACTCCTAAGGCTAAAAAGAGCAAAGAGCCTAGTTTAGGTAAACAGACTAGTAAGACCAAACAGCAGAGTCCTAAGAAGTCTGCTGATAAAGCTAAAGTCAATCAGACTAGTGGTAAAACTAAGTCATCTGTCAATGAGCAAGCATCTAGTAAACCAAAGAAGCATAAAAACAAGAAAAATCAAAATGCTTGGTATGGAAATGAGTCATATTATGTGCAACCTGCTGCATATCCTCCTATGTATCATGCACCTCAATTCCCTAGTTACTATGCACCTTACCCTGCTCATCCAATGCATGTATACCCTGCTTATCATGCACCTTACCCTGCTTATGAACATTATTCTTATCATACTGATCATCAACGTGACTTATCTGATAACTATGATGAAAATAAAGCTGTTCATGCTCCTGTCAAAACTCAAAAGCCTAAGAAGCCTAAGACATCAACATCTTGGGTTGTCAAAGGTGGAACTAATCCTTCAGGACCCTCTCAATAAGGGTACCTAAAACAATTTTATTTTTGTTTTGTAGATTAGGATTAGGAGTAGGAGCAAAGTAGAGAAAATTTGGTACTTGGACAGTGGATGTTCAAGACACATGTGTGGAAGCATACATGAGCTGACTGATGCAGTTGCTGTGGATGGTCCAAGTGTTACATTTGGAGACAACAAATAAAGCAAGATTGTAGCTAAAGGAAGGATAATCAAAGGAAACATTGAGATAGCTGACGTCTCATATGTTAAAGGCCTAAAATATAATCTGCTAAGCATAAGTCAATTTTGTGACAAAGGATATTCAGTCATTTTCTCAACAGATAAGTGCTATGTTGAACAAATTGGTACAAAGAAGGTAATTTTATCTGGAAGGAGACAAGGGAATGTCTACATAGTCGACTGGAATTCTGCTGATAAGAATTCAAATGTTTGTTTGGTGGCCTCAACACCAAGTGAAGTTAGTTGGCTATGGCACAAAAGGATGAATCATTTAAACTTCAAGACCATCAACAGATTAATCAAGAATGATTTGGTAGAAGGGATTCCTAAAACAGTCATGAGCAAAGATAAGCTCTGTGACGCTTGTCAAAAGGGTAAACAAATCAAGTCATCATTCAAAAGCAAAAAGCATCAATCTTCTGAAAGAATATTGGAGCTGCTACATATGGACTTATTTGGACCCATTGATCCAGTCATCAATGGTGGAAAGAAATACTGTCTAGCTGTTGTGGATGATTATTCAAGATATACTTGGGTGATTTTCATGAAGAAGAAAAGTGAAACCAAGGAACATCTTACCAATCTGATGGAACTGATCCAGAATGAGAAAAGCATAAAGATATTGAAGATCAGATCAGATAGAGGGACAGAGTTCACAAACCTCAACAGAATGGTGTTGCTGAAAGGAGAAACAGAACACTAAAAGAAGCTGTCAGGACTATGATAGCTGAAGCTAAGCTGCCACAAAGGTTTTGGGCAGAAGCAACAAATACAGCTTGCTTTACTCAAAACAGATGCATGATCAACAAAAATCAGAACAAGACTCCATATGAAGTTTGGAACAACAGAAAACCAAACATTCATTATTTTAAAATTTTTGGTTGTAAATGTTTTGTTTTGAATAATGGGAAAAATCACCTTACTGCATTTGCAGAAAAGGCTGATTAAGCTGTTTTTGTAGGATACTCTACTGTTAGTAAGGCTTATAGAGTTTTTAACAAAAGAACATTGCTAGTAGAAGAATCCATTCATGTAGTATTTGATGAACCAAACCAATCTTCTGAAAAGAATCAAAGAACTAATCAAGATCTATCTACTGATTTACAGAAGTTAAGTGTTGGAAGGAATGAAGAATATGTTGCCATCATACTACCTGATCTTAACCCAGCTGTCAACTCAAGTGCTGTTCAAAATTAGATCACTGATTGTCTAACAGACGAGTTACAACCAGCTGACAGACCAGAGACTGTTCAACAGACTGCAAATGTTCAACAAACTACTACTGCAACTCCAACAGTAGTGTTGCAAGATCATAACAGAGGACAACATCCAGACCTGCAACCTGATCTAAGATGGCTCAGAAATCACCCACCTGAGTTAGTGATTGGTGATCCTTTAGATAGAGTGAAAACAAGAAGAGCTGCTGCACAAGATGCCATGTTTCTCATTTTTCTATCTCAAATAGAGCCTAAGCAAATTGAAGAAGCTCTCAATTATTCCTTCTAGATAGAAGCTATGCAGGAAGAGTTAAATCAATTTGAAAGGAATGAAGTCTGGTACTTAGTTCCTAGACCAAGTCATCAAAGAGTCATTGGCACTAAATGGGTTTTCAGAAATAAGATGAATGAAGATGGTATTGTTACCAGAAATAAAGCAAGACTAGTGGCCAAGGGTTATTGTCAAGAAGATGGCATTGACTTTGATGAAACTTTTGCACCAGTAGCAAGACTTGAAGCAATCGGACTGTTTCTAGCCTATGCTGCTTATAAGAACTTCACTGTCTATCAGATGGATGTGAAGTCTGCTTTTCTCAATGGAGAATTGCAAGAAGAAGTATATATTGAACAACCTCCTGGATTTGAAGTCTATCAAGAAGAGGATAAGGTATATCGTCTGAAGAAAGCCCTTTATGGACTGAAACAGGCTCCAAGAGCATGGTATGATACCCTATCTGATTTTATTTTAATTAAAGGATTTCATAAAGGTAAGGTAGATAAAACTTTGTTCACTATTGAATGGGAGATTCATATATTGATTGTGCAAATATATTTGGACGATATTGTTTTTGGTTCAACTAACCGACAAATGTGTGACAAGTTCTCTAAGCTGATGCAGAATAAGTTTGAAATGAGCATGATGGGAGAACTTAATTATTTTCTTGGTTTACAAGTTAAACAGCTGCCTGATGGAAACTTTATAAATCAAGCTAAATACACAAGAGATCTGTTTAAAAAGTTTGGTATGGAAACTAGCTCTACTGCTAATATTCCAATGTCTACAAGTCTTCGTTTGGATAAAGATGAAGATGGCAAATCAGTAGACATAACCAAATACAGAGGCATTATAGGGTCACTATTATATCTAACAGCAAGCAAACCTGACATAATGTACTCAGTAGGGGTTTGTGCAAGATTTCAATCAAATCCCAAGGAATCTCATCTCTTAGCTGCCAAGAGGATATTGAAATATGTTAAAGGCACTCAAGAATTGGGATTGTGGTATCCTAGAGAATCTGGATTTGAGCTTATTGGTTATTCAGATTCAGACCTTGCTGGCTGCAAGATTGACAGAAAAAGCACAACTAGTGCCTGTCAGTTCTTAGGCAGTCGTCTGATCTCATGGATGAGTAAGAAACAGACTTCAGTATCCATATCTACTGCTGAAGCTGAGTATATAGCTGCTGGAGCATGCTGTGCACAGATACTATGGTTGAAGCATCAACTAGAAGATTACAATATCAAAATCAGTGGAATTCCAATCTACTGTGACAATACAAGTGCAATCTCTCTTACTCAGAACACTACAAGTCATTCAAGAACTAAGCATATTGAGATCAAGCATCACTTCATTAGAGATCATGTGGAAAAAGGTAATGTAATGATTGAGTATGTTCATACTGACAATCAGATTGCTGATATTTTCACCAAACCTTTAAGTGAAGTAAGGTTTTCAACCGTAAGAGCTGAACTAGGATTACTTAATTTGGATGCATAAGCTGAGGGGGAACTTATCAGAAGACTTAAGTTCAACAGCTTAATCATCTCTGTTATCTTCGAGGATTAACTTTCAACAGACTAGTTAACTTATGAACTCTTGAACTCAGGAGGAACGTGTAAGACTAGCGGTACTTCTGAATTAAAGATGAAATTTGTTAATGTCAGTTAGTTGAAGTTATGTTTTCATCAGAAGACTCAACTATCGAAGAATAAAGTTATATTATCTGGCTGGATTGACAAACAGCTGAGGAAGGTTATCAGCTATTGGCATTCTCTGATAACAACAATGTCATCAGGACAGTAGTCCATCAGATAAGTACTTATTTTACTCATCTGATTACAGAAATAATAGCGGAACTATTTAAAACATTTTATTTAAAAATACGCTTTTATAAGTAACTGACGGGCGGTACATATTCCCGCTCCTCATTAAATATCTTTTGAATTTGAAAAGTCGTAACTGACACCGCACGATCAGCACTGACAGGAAAACGGATCTAACGGTTGGCGGATATCACGGAAACCAACATACCCCAACTCTATAAATCCCAATCTAATCAGTCGTGTAGTTCTTTACGCACACTAGATTTTCAAAAGTACTTGTGAGAAATTTGAGCAATTTTTCTGCAAAAAATCTCTTCGTTTTTCTCTCTAATCTCTACAGATCTGCAATGGCTGCTGAAGGTATGTACCTTGTGTATGATTCTTACTACCAATCTGGCACAAAACTGATGAAGGAACTTCTGGAGAAGTTCAAATTTGCAAATCTGGTAAACTTCATGGAATACAATGAAGGAATAATCTGGACTGACCAGGTTATGGAATACTACAAGACGGCTAAAGTTGATTTCGATAAGTTGGAGATTACTGCTACAGTTGGTGACAAATATGTTGTCATCACTCCCGCTGTTCTTCAGGAGCAGTTTGGACTCCGTAACAGTGGACGTCATTATGTCACTGTGATGACTGAAGCCAAACATCAAGCATTTTGGGCGATCTGCGCCAAGGAATGGGAGATACTGCCTGGAAATATCAAGAAGCTGAAGGACGAGTATCAGCGGATAGCTGATATGGTGGCAAAGCTGATAGAAAATTGCACCTTTTCCCTCGATACTGTTACTATGAAGAGGTTCAGCATCATGGCTGCTATCTATTATGGATTGGAGGTCAACTGGTCCATGATTGTCTGGTACATTTTTGCTGAATTCTTTGAGGTAAAGAAAGGAAAAGAACCTCACACAAACCACAGAATTACTCTCAGCTACCTGCTATCCCATCTGGGATGCACTATGAAGAATGGCAAGGAAATTCACAAGTACAAAGCCATTAACAAATACCTGCCAGTTCAAAAGAGAAAGGCTGATGAGCCTGAGGAAGCTGATGATGAGGGAGCAAAGGAGGCTCCTGCCGAAAGGCAAAGGAGATTAGTCAAAACAGCCAGCTTAGCTGTTGAAACTAAAAAGAAGAAGGCTGCTGATGAGCCTAAAAAGAAGGAAACCAAGCAGATGGAGAAAGTGACTTCTGCTGCTGAAGCCACTAAGATCATAGAAACTATTACTGCTGATGTTAGGACTGAATCCCCTGCATCACCATCAAGAACTCCATCACCAGAAAGGCCTGCTGAAGGTATCTCTCAAAGAACAAGAAGCCAACAGAGAGATACAGCTACTTCTACCTACCGTGAAGGAAGAACCAAAAAGTCTGCTAGAAAGCAGATGACTTTTATAGAAGAACCTACGGATTTAGAAAATGTGGCTAGAGAAGGCCCAGAAAATGCTGAAAAGGCTGCTAAAGCAGCTTAGACTGCTGAAACTGACAAAGCTGATAAGCAACAGCCAAGTTCAGTTACTCAATCAGTTGAGACTTCAAAGTCTCAAGAAGATCCATATGTCCAAATCATACATCCAATTGCTGCAAATCCTATCTCATCTGCTAGACCAACTCCTGTTTATAAAGGCAAAAGGAAAATAGTGCTAAGGAAAAAGAAAATTTCCAAGGCTGACAAGAAAGCAAGGGAGGAGGCTGAACAGAGGAAACGAGATGAAGCTGAGGAGAAGAAGGCTCTTGAGCTAAGCAAAGCTCAGGCAGCAAAGGATGAGGCCAGAAGGAAAATGTCTGAAGCAGAGAGGAAAGCTGCTGAGGATGCTGAAATGGCCATGGTTTTGGAAATGAGCAAAGTGGATGCCTATGGACCTGTCCATGGAGGTGGCATCAAGATTAATGAGGCTAAAGGAGAAAAAGTAACCCCAAAAGTGAAAATGCCTGCTGGGGAAGTAAAACCAAAGGAAAAGTTTGAAGTTAAGAAAGCTTTCAAGATTATATATGACAATAAAGAGCTTTTTCAGAAGTTTGAAAAATCCTTAGCCTACTACAACCAGAAGTTAATGCTGAAGACCATGTTCACATAAGAAAAGCCTAGATATATCAGATGGAGAGACAATAGGCTGAACAGGTCCATCATTGAACTTCAGAATCTGAAGGATTTAACTGCTGAAGAGGAATGGGTACTAAAGTGGCTAAAGACAGATTATATCCAAAAAGCCTTGGATCCTCATTATGTTAGGGATGCTATGCATCACTATGCCAGGGAATTTGCCCTTGAGGAAGCCAAGCTGATACAGAGCACCTTGCCTGACAAAAGGGAGAAGACTGACAATGTTGAAGAAAGGGCCGTGAAGATTGCTGTTATCACTGCACTGAAAAAATGGGCAGAAAAGTCCAGATATCAGCAAGGGCATTCAAGCGAACTCCCTCAACTGCCAAGTATTCAACATGTAATTTTTGGCAGGGAAATGAAAGATTTTAGTGAAGTGCCAGAGGGTAACAACGCGTTTGTCAACCCTTGGATCATTGTGAGGCAAATTCGTCAGACAACCTGCTTCAATGATGATGGCACCGTCACAAATCTGGTGTATGAAGATGTCACTGATGAACAAAAGAAGCATGAAGAAAAGAAAGCTGAAGAGCCTCTAGCAATAGATTGGAACGCTAAAGACTCTGAAGATCATCAGATGACACATATGGAAGAAGTCCCTGTTCAACAGGCGACTGAAGAAAAGGAATCTGATGCTGCTGCTTCTGCTTCATCAGCTGATCAACATTCATCACTGATGGAAGCACTCCAGATGCTTATGGAAAATTCACTAAAGAAACTGGAAGAGAAGCATAATCAACAGCTAATAAAGGTCAAAGAGGAGCTGAAGAATGAACTTAAAACAGAATTGGGAGAGTCAAACAGACTTCAGCTGGAAACTGTTCAAGGATCAACAGCAGAGATCATCAAGAAAGAAATTGACAGTATTCCTATTCCTCAAGACAATTCATTGCAGTTAGTGCACAGCTTAAGAGATCTGAACAAGAATGTTGAAGATGTGAAGGGTGATGTGAACCACCTTCATACTGCATTAAAAACAGCTGAGCACAAGATTGCTGATCTAACTGCAACCTTCATAAAAGTTAGTGAAGAAGAGAAGTCAGTCAACTTAGGGTTCTTGCAAGAAGTATCACATGCTACACAAGAATTACAAAATGAGATTGCAACCATAAACCTGAACATTGACTACTTCAATGATCAAACTGACGCCATCAGCACTGATATTCTTAATCTTACAGCAAGCCATGATGTTACAAATCAAAATTTGAAGGCTTTGTGCGCTGAATTGAAGGTTCCAACAGTTGCTCTCAATCCTGCTGTTGCGCCTTCTACTGTAATCAGTCCTGATGATGACAAAAAGGGGGAAGATAAACAGGAAGAAACAACCAAGGAAACCAAAACAAAGGAAGCTGATAAGATTGACCTTGAGAAGTTCGCAGAAACTACCAAGTACAAGAATACAGAATCAGCCAGGAAGGCAATGGAAGCTTTAAGGGAGCAGCAACTTAAAGAGAAAATGGAAGCTGCCAAAGCAAACATGGACCTGGATAATGAAGCTGATGAAGAAGGAGAAGAAGACGACGATGAGTCTTCTTATGAGTATGAAGAAGTGCTTGAAGGATCAGATGAAGAAGCTGATAGTTAGAATTTATAAAATCTTGTAATCAGTTTGCTTTTATCTATCTTTCAGACATCTCATCTGAAGAACTTGTACTTGTATTCGTAACATTCTTATCATATCAATAAAAAGTCAAGTTCATTCCAACATACTATTTTCTATCTCAGAAAATTTTTGAGGATTACATTCTTTAGTTTAGGTATTCAACAGGTACTTAGCTGAAGTTTTGTCATCATCAAAAAGGGGGAAATTGTTGGATAAGGATGAAGATGAAGGCACTAAAGGAAATTTGATAAGAGAGGTTTTGATGCATTCCAAAACTTCATATTTGGCTAAGTATGAAGTAACTTAGCTGATAAACTTATCAAGGAATTTTGACTAAGTAAAGAAGACATCAGAAGAGTCAAAGTTTCAAGGTCCAAGACTTCTGATCTGCTGAAGAAAAGTTATCAGACTGATGAAGATCAGCCGACTCAAATCAGATTTGTTCAAGTTTGAGATCAGCCGAGTCCGCCATCAGACTTGCACTTTCGTCAGCCAAGTGAAGAAGGTCATAAAGTATTCCCAACGGTAATAAATGCCCCTTGGAGTAATAAATGCTGAAGTACAAGGTTATTAAAGACAAATGATTGAAGATTTGCTTCGCATCAGCTGGGTGCATTTAATGCTGCCTGCAGAATAGTACTGTTCACAGTACGGACAGACTGCAAAAGAGCCGTTTGCGGACTTTAAGGACCAGTACTCGAGGAATTTGAATCTTGTCTCTCTTCAACGGACATTTTTCAATCCTTAAGTATAAATAGCTGAAAGAGACGAAGAAGAAACAAGCAACACAATCTCTGAGAAATTTTCGAAGCAAAATTCTTTAAGCTCAAGAACAGCTCACTCATCAGCTGAGTCATTTGTTGACAAAAGCAGAGTTGAAGAATCAAGCCAAATACATCTTCTGAGTGAATTTGTAAACATTGAGTGTTGTGAGAAGTAGATATCCGTCTAAGTGAGTGATATTACTTCAGAGAAGTAGGATCTCTTTGTGATTTCTTACTACGAACTTACGGCCTGTTCATTTGTTGTAAGGCGTAAGCAGAGTATACTGATTACTGTGTGTTTTTAGTATAACCCAAGATCTTTGTGACTTGGAAGAGTGGACTAAAGGATATTGAAATCCATATAACCACTATAAAAATTGCTTGTGTTTTTATTTGCATTTTACCTGCATATTTTCAGTTGCATAAGACACATCAAGTTAACTGTTTGAAAAAGGATTTAAAAAGGAAGTTTTACAAATCTGGGGAAACACTTTTCAAACTTCTATGATTACTTGTGAAAAAAACTTGGAAAATCCGCTGCAAGTACTCTAAGTATTAAAACTGATTTAACAAAATCAGCTAAGTAACAATCAGACGAGTGGTTAACAAAACTGTTCAAAGATTTGTTCGCGAACAGAATTGTAACTAACAAATCTGATAAGCTTAGTCTGTTCAGTTATAGTAAAGTTTTAAAGTTAAATTAAAAGAAAATTTTTAAAGAGGTCTATTCACCCCCCCCCCCCTCTAGACCTTATCTAACCACTTGGGACCAACAATATCCCACAAAGTCACCGAAATCTTGGCCGTTGAGATAACAAGTTGTCTCGATATGTCAAGGTTCCAGTATCGAATAATGTGCTCGAATGTTTCATGAAATGAAATGATTAGCTTTCCGCAATCAAACTTAGACAGGGTCAGAAATTTTCGAATATGCCATGGATGTCGGGGACTCAACATTGGTGGTGGATGAATATCCCTTATCTCTACCAACGTACCATTATATTGGATGGAACTATTCGAGATAGATCTAACTAAGGAGGAATCCTCCTCATTTTCGGTGGGGAAGTGTAAAAAATATTTTTCTTCATGCTGCGGTAAGTTTTCAAGGCCACAATTTGATACTTTTAACTTATTGTGTGATTTAGACTTTGAAGATTTACAATATTTACAGGAAATATTAACCTCGTACTATGGAAAGCATAATATTCATTTTACGATTGTAATATCAAGAATCCGATTGAGAAAAATAAAAAAGAATGGGTTAAACCTGTGGAAAATGGTTGAGATGGAAATATCAAGGTAAAGAAAGAAAATAATAGATATTGTTCATTCGTTCAAATGATTGTTTTAGAATAATAGTTATGTAGACATGTAATTTCAGATTAAAAATACTTAATAGTTATAGTTCATTTTTTATTTTCAAGTTTTGATTATAAGTATTTATGATAATTAATTTTTGGTAACAACATAGTAATAATTAAAGTGAATTAGCCAAAAAAATTATACGATATATCATTTAGATAGTATATTCAAAATTAATTGTATGATTCAACTAACATAGAAAATTGGTTAATCACGTGCAACGCACGTGCACTTTCCTAGTAATATTTAAAATTCATACTTACATCATATAATTAACTGAGAAACACGAATTTTACATGTTATTAATAGCAACAAGTATATTGAATATGCAACAAAATAATTCATGAACTACGACACTTTAAATAAGAAACAATAAAAATACTAAATTAATATAAGCATAAAAATAATATAATATTTCATGTGAATGTTGAATAAATTGTACCCTTACAACATTCAAAGATGTAAAATGTGCTAATATTTATTGATGCGACAATAACATTATTCTGAAAACTTGATTATTATTTCTTTATCTTTTGACTCATAAAGATATAATTATCGGATATTTCTAAGAAATCATTTGAAATGAAAACTAGAATCACTCGAATTCCAACAAAGACCTATATATTCATCTGCCATCAAGCCAATTTGCTTAATGAGGTCATTGCACATAAGTGCATAATTTTCATTATCAATTTCTTGGAGATAAACGCCATTCCCCTTATACTTTGTAGGAATTGACCCGTATGTCATATCCCACAAAGTCACTGAAATCTTGGCCGTTGAGATAACAAGTTGTCTCGATATGTCAAGGTTCCAGTATCGAATAATGTGCTCGAATGTTTCATGAAATGAAATGATTAGCTTTCTGCAATCAATCTCAGACTGGGTCAGAAATTTTCGAATATGCCATGGATGTCGGGGACTCAACATTGGTGGTAGATGAATATCCCTTATCTCTACCAACGTACCATTATATTGGATGGAACTATTCGAGATAGATCTAACTAAGGAGGAATCCTCCTCATTCTTTGAAATTGTAAAAAATTGTTTTCTTCATGGTGCAGTAAGTTTTCAAGGCCACAAATTGATACTTTTTACTTATTGTGTGATTTAGACTTTGAAAATTTACGAATATTTACAGCAACAATTAATCTCGTACTATTGAAAGCATAATATTCATTTTACGATTGTAATATCAAGAATCCGATTGAGAAAAATAAAAAATAATGGGTTAAACATTTGGAAAATGGTTGAGATGGAAATATAAAGGTAAAGGAAGAAAATAATAGATATTGTTCATTCATTCAAATGGTTGTTTTAGAATAATAGTTATGTAGACATGTAATTTCAGATTAAAAATACTTAATAGTTATAGTTCATTTTTTATTTTCAAGTTTAGATTATAAGTATTTATGATAATTAATTTTTGGTAACAACATAGTAATAATTAAAGTGAATTAGCCAAAAAAATTATATGATATGTCATTAAGATAGTATATTGAAAAATGATTGTATGATTCAACTAACATCGAAAATTAGTTAATCACGTGCAACGCACGTGCACTTTCCTAGTAATATTTAAAATTCATACTTACTTCATATAATTAACTGAGAAACAAGAATTTTACATGTTATACATAGCAACAAGTATATTGAATATACAACAAAATAATTCATGAACTATGACACTTTAAATAAGAAACAATGAAAATACTAAATTATTATAAGCATAAAAATAATATAATATTTCATGAGAATGTTGAATAAATTGTACCCTTACAACATTCAAAGATGTAAAATGTGCTAATATTTATTTATACGACAATAACATTATTCTGAAGACTTGATTATTATTTCTTTATCTTTTGACTCATAAAGATAAAATTATCGGATATTTCTAAGAAATGATTTGAAATGAAAACTAGAGTCACTCGAATTCCAACAAAGACCTATGTAATCATCTGCCATCAAGCCACTTTGCTTAATGAGGTCATTGCACATAAGTGCATAATTTCCATTATCAATTTCTTGGAGATTGTTGGATAAGGATGAAGATGAAGGCACTGAAGACAAATTGATAAGGGAGGTTTTGATGAAATTCCAAAACTTCAAAATTGGTTAAGTATGGAGTAACTCAGCTGATTTCCTTATCAAGAAATTTTGACTAAGTAAAGAAGACATCAGAAGAGTCAAATTTCAAGGTCCAAGACTTCTGATCTGCTGAAGGAAAGATATCAGACTGATGAAGATCAGCCGACTCAAATCAGATTTGTTCAAGTTTGAGATCAGCAAATTCGCCATCAGACTTGCACTTTCGTCAGCCAAGTGAAGAAGATCATCAAGTGTTCCCAACGGTAATAAATGCCCCTTGGAGTAATAAATGCTGAAGTACAAGGTTATTAAAGACAAATGATTGAAGATTTGCTTCGCATCAGCTGGGTGCATTTAATGTTGCCTGCAGAATAGTACTGTTCACAGTACTGACAGACTGCAAAAGAACCGTTCGCGGATTTTAAGGACCTGTACTCGAGGAGTTTGAATCTTGTCTCTCTTCAACGGACATTTTTCAATCCTTAAGTATAAATAGCTGAAAGAGACGAAGAAGAAAGAAGCAACACAATCTCTGAGAAATTTTCGAAGCAAAATTCTTTAAGTCTCAAGAACAGCTCACTCATCAGCTTAGTCATTTGTTTACAAAAGCAGAGTTGAATAATAAAGCCAAATACATCTTCAGAGTGAATTTGTAAACATTGAGTGTTGTGAGAAGTAGATATTACTTCAGAGAAGTAGGATCTCTTTGTGATTTCTTACTGCGAACTTACGGCCTGTTCATTTGTTGTAAGGCGTAAGCAGAGTATACTGATTACTGTGTGTTTTTAGTATAACCCAAGATCTTTGTGACTTGGAAGAGTGGACTAAAGGATATTCAAATCCATATAACCACTATAAAAATTGCTTGTGTTTTTATTTGCATTTTACCTGCATATTTTCAGTTGCATAAGACACATCAAGTTAACTGTTTGAAAAAGGATTTAAAAAGAAGTTTTACAAATCTGGGGAAACACTTTTCAAACTGCTAAGATTACTTGTGAAAAACACTTTGAAAATCCGCTGCAAGTACTCCAAGTATTAAAACTGATTTTAACAAAATCAGCTAAGTAACAATCAGACGAGTGGTCAACAAAACTGTTTAAAGATTTGTTCGCGAGCAGAATTGTAACTAACAAATCTGAACAACTTAGTCTGTTCAGTTATAGTAAAATTTTAAAGTTAAATTTGAAGAAAATTTTTAAAGAGGTCTATTGACCCCCCCCCCCCCTCTAGACCTCATCTGACCACTTGGGACCAACAGAGATAAACGCCATTCCCCTTATTTTTTGTAGGAATTGTCTCGTATGTCATATCCCACAAAGTCACCGAAATCTTGGCCGTTGAGATAACAAGTTGTCTTTATATGTCAAGGTTCTAGTATCGAATAATGTGCTCGAATGTTTCATGAAATAAAATGATTAGCTTTCCGCAATCAATCTCAGACTGGGTCATAAATTTTCGAATATGTCATGGATGTCGGGGACTCAACATTGGTGGTAGATGAATATCCCTTATCTCTACCAACGTACCATTATATTGGATGGAACTATTCGAGATAGATCTAACTAAGGAGGAATCCTTCTCATTCATGGGGGGGGGAAGAAGTTGTAAAAAATTATTTTCTTCATGGTGCGGTAAGTTTTCAAGGCCACAATTTGATACTTTTTACTTATTGTGTGATTTAGACTTTGAAGATTTACAATATTTACAGCAACAATTAACCTCGTACTATGGAAAGCATAATATTCATTTTACGATTGTAATATCAAGAATCCGATTGAGAAAAGTAAAAAAGAATGGGTTAAACTTGTGGAAAATGGTTGAGATGGAAATATCAAGGTAAAGGAAGAAAATAATAGATATTGTTCATTCGTTCAAATGGTTGTTTTATAATAATAGTTATGTTGACATGTAATTTCAGATTAAAAATACTTAATAGTTATAGTTCATTTTTTATTTTCATGTTTTGATTATAAGTATTTATGATAATTAATTTTTGGTAACAACATAGTAATAATTAAAGTGAATTAGCCAAAAAAATTATATGATATATCATTTAGATAGTATTTTGAAAAATAAATGTATGATTCAACTAACATTGAAAATTAGTTAATCACGTGCAACGCACGTGCACTTTCCGAGTAATATTTAAAATTCATACTTACTTCATATAATTAACTGAGAAACAAGAATTTTACATGTTATACATAGCAACAAGTATATTGAATATGCAACAAAATAATTCATGAACTACGACACTTTAAATAAGAAACAATAAAAATACTAAATTATTATAAGCATAAAAATAATATAATATTTCATGTGAATGTTGAATAAATTGTACCCTTACAACATTCAAAGATGTAAAATGTGCTAATATATATTGATACGACAATAACATTATTCTGAAGACTTGATTATTATTTCTTTATCTTTTGACTCATGAAGATAAAATTATCGGATATTTCTAAGAAATCTTTTGAAATGAAAACTAGAGTCACTCGAATTCCAACAAAGACCTATTTATTCATCTGCCATCAAGCCAATTTGCTTAATGAGGTCATTGCACATAAGTGCATAATTTTCATTATCAATTTCTTGGAGATAAACGCCATTCCCCTTATACTTTGTAGGAATTGACTCGTATGTCATATCCCACAAAGTCACTGAAATCTTGGCCGTTGAGATAACAAGTTGTCTCGATATGTCAAGGTTCCAGTATAGAATAATGTGCTCGAATGTTTCAAGAAATTAAATGATTAGCTTTCTGCAATCAATCTCAGACTGGGTCAGAAATTTTCGAATATGCCATGGATGTCGGGGACTCAACATTGGTGGTGGATGAATATCCCTTATCTCTACCAACGTACCATTATATTGGATGGAACTATTCGAGATAGATCTAACTAAGGAGGAATCCTCCTCATTCTTTGAAATTGTAAAAAAATGTTTTCTTCATGGTGCGGTAAGTTTTCAAGGCCACAAATTGATACTTTTTACTTATTGTGTGATTTAGACTTTGAAGATTTACGAATATTTACAGCAACAATTAATCTCGTACTATTGAAAGCATAATATTCATTTTACGATTGTAATATCAAGAATCCGATTGAGAAAAATAAAAAATAATGGGTTAAACATTTGGAAAATGGTTGAGATGGAAATATAAAGGTAAAGGAAGAAAATAATAGATATTGTTCATTCATTCAAATGGTTGTTTTAGAATAATAGTTATGTAGACATGTAATTTCAGATTAAAAATACTTAATAGTTATAGTTCATTTTTTATTTTCAAGTTTAGATTATAAGTATTTATGATAATTAATTTTTGGTAACAACATAGTAATAATTAAAGTGAATTAGCCAAAAAAATTATATGATATGTCATTAAGATAGTATATTGAAAAATGATTGTATGATTCAACTAACATCGAAAATTAGTTAATCACGTGCAACGCACGTGCACTTTCCTAGTAATATTTAAAATTCTTACTTACTTCATATAATTAACTGAGAAACAAGAATTTTACATGTTATACATAGCAACAAGTATATTGAATATGCAACAAAATAATTCATGAACTACGACACTTTAAATAAGAAACAATAAAAATACTTAATTATTATAAGCATAAAAATAATATAATATTTCATGTGAATGTTGAATAAATTGTACCCTTACAACATTCAAATATGTAATATGTGCAAATATTTATTGATACGACAATAACATTATTCTGAAGACTTGATTATTATTTCTTTATCTTTTGACTCATAAAGATAAAATTATCGGATATTTCTAAGAAATAATTTGAAATGAAAACTAGAGTCACTCGAATTTCAACAAAGACCTATGTAATCATCTGGCATCAAGCCAATTTGCTTAATGAGGTCAATGCACATAAGTGCTTAATTTTCATTATCAATTTCTTGGAGATAAACGCCATTCCCCTTATACTTTGTAGGAATTGACTCGTATGTCATATCCCACAAAGTCAACGTAATCTTGGCCGTTGACATAACAAGTTGTCTCGATATGTCAAGGTTCCAGTATCGAATAATGTTCTCGAATGTTTCATTAAATGAAATTATTAGCTTTCCGCAATCAATCTCAGACCGGGTCAGAAATTTTCGAATATGCCATGGATGTCGGGGACTCAACATTGGTGGTGGATGAATATCCCTTATCTCTACCAACGTACCATTATATTGGATGGAACTATTCGAGATAGATCTAACTAAGGAGGAATCCTCCTCATTCTTGGTGGGGAAGAAGTTGTAAAAAATTATTTTCTTCATGGTGCGGTAAGTTTTTAAGGCCACAAATTGATACTTTTTACTTATTGTGTGATTTAGACTTTGAAGATTTACGAATATTTACAGCAACAATTAACCTCGTAATATGGAAAGCATAATATTCATTTTACGATTGTAATATCAAGAATTCGATTGAGAAAAATAAAAAAGAATGGGTTAAACCTGTGGAAAATGGTTGAGATGGAAATATCAAGGTAAAGGAAGAAAATAATAGATATTGTTCATTCGTTCAAATGGTTGTTTTAGAATAATAGTTATGTAGACATGTAATTTCAAATTAAAAATACTTAATAGTTATAGTTCATTTTTTATATTCATGTTTTGATTATAAGTATTTATGATAATTAATTTTTGGTAACAACATAGTAATAATTATTAAATAATTACGAAAATAAAACAAAGTAACTTTAAGTAATTGATTTCTAAAAAAGAAATAATATATCTTTTATTAAGAAGTAGAAGGAAATTATAAATTTTAGGAATAAGTTTGTATTATTGGAATTAAATTTATCAATATAAGAAATAATTGTAATAATTAATCATAAAATAAGATAAAAAAATGATAAAACAATTTTACCAATTAGTTTAATAATTAAATTTCATAAAGAAAATAGACTATAAAAAAATTTGTCCATTATTTTTTTTGGAAAACAAATGAAAAAAATATACTTCTTTTAAAAGAATTTTTTTTAATAATTAATTAGATAATTTCTAAAACTTCTAAAAATATCAAATGATTAATATGTAAATCACAAAATAAAATAAAGTAATTACTTTATGAAAAATAAATAATAAATCCTTTTTTAAGTATTAAAATGAGAAATTCTTGAAATAAATTTGTAATATTAATAATATATTTGTTAATATAATACTAAAGACAATCGCTCTACCATAAACTAGAGCAATAAGCAAAAAAAAAAAGAATTTACCATTGACCAATGATTGGTTCCCCTCTTCGTGCACATCATGGTCCATGCCACGTTCGTTACCTCTTCAAATTATTAAATTTTATGAAGTAATAATTAGTGATGACGCTGGAAAAGTTATAGAAATGGGTAAGAATACTGGTATAGCAAGTTGAAAGTGGAGAAGTTGAAAGTTGGGACATCAGAATTTTATTTAACAAATGTGAAGAAGAAAGTAGTATAAACGAAGAGGGACATTTACGATAATTTGTAAAAGACAACTCAACCTGTATAGCAAGTTCAAAGTGGGACTTTTGTCAGGTATCATTAATTGTATGATGAACTCTCAAGATTTTTCCAACCTTAAACTCTTATTAGCCAACTCCTTAAAAGATTGTGTTATTCTTCCTTAAGAAAAAGGGGGGTGAAATGAAAATGTAGGACCCAAATCCAAAAGGGTGTTTTCATGCATAAAGATTAAAGAATGGGGTAAGTGTCCAACAATTAAAAATTGGAATGGTCTTAATCATTAGGGGTATTCATAAACCTGTCCCACCCGTTCCACCCGCTCGACCAGCTACAACCCGTCCACAACCCGTCGGTTTTATTTTTAAAATAATCAAGTACGGGATGGTAATTTGTAAACCCGCACGTTATGGATCGGGTGACGGGTTTGATGGTTAAAAAATTGATCTACCCGCAACCCGCACTTAATCATCCTTAATGTACATTTTATTCATTGTTTTGTAAAAGTGTGATATAAATTATATTTATTAACAAATGAATAGGAACAAATAAATAAACTTTCTTCAAATTTTTAGATTATATTAATGTTAATGGTATAAATATGTTAGTACATTTTTTCCTAAAAAGGTTTTTTGTTGAAAAATCAAGAAGAAGCTTCACTAATTTGTTATTGTATATAATGTGTGAGTGATGATTTCTGATGAATTTTTTTGTAAGAATTTGTAATATTTTTTTTGGTGGAGACTGTTAATTTAACTAGTAAGAAATCGCTGATTATAATCTAGTTTTGTACTTTTTGATTATTGGATTTAAATTTAAATTTAACTATGAACATATTTGATACATTTTATATGTTGTTTGAAGAACTTAAGATTATATGCTTAATTGTTTATATTTAGATGTCAAGATTTTATGACATTGTTTTCGTTCTACCGCCAACCCGATCGCCACCCGCCTGCACCCATTCTACCCGAACCTGTTTGTTTTTGAAAATAACAACGCGAGTACGGTTAAAATTGGATACCAGCACGTGTTGGGTCCGGTTGATTCTTTTATGTAAACCCGCTCAAACCCGACCGTGTTCACCCCTATTAATCATGGAGTCCTTTTAACATGCATGTAAAATGTCTTGTTACATAGATATGGGCTTTTTGTTTGGCATCTCCCAAAAAATTTCATGTTTGGGAAAAACGAGACAAAGACCATTTTTATTTTTTGAAATAAATCTATTCTCTCTTAGTTTTTCCAAATTAATCTCTTAAAAGTCAAATAAACAACAATTATCTTATCTTTAAAAAAAGTTATACACAAACTCTACTTTGATTCGACATAAAGTAATATGGGCCTATTTGTTTGGCGTTTCCTAAAAAATTTTCGTGTTTGGGAAATACCAAACAAACATGTTTTCTATTTTCTGAAATAAAATTTTCATCTCTCAATTTTCTCAAACTACTCTCTAAAAACCCAAACAAACAACTATTTGTTTTATCTCTAAACAAAACATATACAAACTCTACTATGATTTGACATAAAGTAGCATATCTCTTACACAATTAATCTCACAACAAATATGATTCGACACAAAGTCTTACACATCTTACACCTACAACCTAACTCTTCCAAAAAAAACTTACACCTACTTTATTTCTCAAACCACTCTCTCAAAACCCAAACAAACAATATTACGCAAATGGAGATTATTTCACAAACCTCCACTACCCTCCCAAACTACTTTCCCAAACACCAAACAAACAGGCCCAATATATCTTACACAATATCTCGCATAACAAATATAATTTGACATAAAGTCTTACACATCTTGTACCTACAAACTAAACCTTGTCAAAAAAATTATTACACTTACCTTGTTGGTCCCAAGTGGCCAGATGAGGTCTAGAGGGGGGGGGGGGTGAATAGACCTCTGAAAATTTTTAGACTTAAAAATTTTTCAATCGTCTGTCAGCAAACTAAACTTATGAAGAACAGTAAGCTGACTATGCTGATCGTGAACAAATCTTGAACAGTAGAGTGACCACTCTTCTTATAGTAACTTAGCTGATTTCAGTAAAATCAGTTTTATCAAGAGTATACTTGTAGCGGATGTTTGAAAATGTTTTTCACAAGTAGACTAAGTCTTTAAAAGATTTTATCCCCAGTTTTAAACTCCTTTATAATCTTTAATCAAAACTTTCAAAGTGTTAAGTTATGCAACTTTAACATATGCAAGAAAACTTAAATGCAAAGATAACACAAAGAATTTTTATAGTGGTTATATGGATAAAAATCCTTTAGTCCACTCTTCCAAATCACTTAGATTCTGGGTTATACTATAAACACTAAGTTTACAATATTTCTCCACTTACACCTAAACAACAAATGAGAAGGTTGTAAGCTCACAATAGGAAATCACTCAGAAAACCTATCCTCTGAAGTAGATCACTCACACAGATGGATCTAAACTCCGCACAACACTCGGCTAATACAATTTCACTCAGAAAGTATTTTCTATTTGGCTTCAACTAGGTTTCTGTCAACAGATGACTTCCACCAGACGAGTGAGCTGTTCGAGCTTCTTGAGACTTAGAGAAATTTCTGCTTCGGAATCAAAATCTCATAATGTTGTTGTGTGTCTCGCTCTTTGAAATCAGCTCTATTTATACTTGGATTTGAAAATATGACCGTTGAAGGAAGCCACAAATCAAATCCATAGCCTTTAGCACAAATCCAGAACGGCTCACTGCTACAGTACTTTTTCTGCTATACTTTCCTGTAGCTGCATTAAATGCACTCTGCTGATCCGAGAATAATCTTCAATCATTTGCCATTAGTACCCTTCTCTTACAGCATTTATTACACCAAGTGCATTTATTACCGATGGACTTGTTTCTTGATCTCTTCTACTCTGCTGATCGAAGCAACCCTGCTGATAGATACTCTGCTAATCAAAATCTAAACTAATCTGATTTGAGTCAGCTGATGACCTACCCTTCTGATTGCTGTTTCAGCATGAGATCAGTAGTCTTCTGGGCTTTGAATTTTGAACCCTTCTGATGTCTTCTTTACTTGTTCAAAATTCTTCAAAGGGAATTAAGCTTTCCATACTTAGCTGATTTTGACGTTTTGGAAATCATCAAAACCTTCCCTTATCTTCTTATCTTCTTTGCACTTCATCTTCATCTTCATCTTCATCCAATAATTTCCTCCTTTTTGATGATGACAAAACTTCAGCTAAGTACCTGTACCTAAACTAAAGTTTTGATCCTCAAAAATTTCTGAGATAGAAATAATTTATTGGATTTAAACTTGAACTTTTATAGATTTTGAAATGATTACATATTACAAGTTCAATCAGATGAGATGTGCAAAAAGAAAAATTACAAGGATTTCAAGCCTAAGTAGCTAGACTAAACTAGTCTTCTGTTTTATCTTCTTGCTTGTCCTCTTCATCTTCTTTGGAAGTTTCAGCTTCCACTTCCTTGAAGAATTTTTGTTTTAACAGCTCCAACTTCTTTTGCTTAATATCAGGATTAAGTTGTTCTTCAGCTAAGTCCTTAGCAGCAGCAATTTTTTTGTCAGTCTTTGCTGTTCCCTTAGACTTTTCTTCAGCTTCAGCTTCTTCTTCTGCATTTAACTAATCTACTGGTCTGCTTGTGCCTTCATTTTCTTCATCAGCTTTTTCATCTTCAGCAGATTCCCCCAGTACTTCAGTGTCTTCAAATTCAGCAGTCTTTTCAAGAGATGTGCCTTCAGGTCTATCTTCTTTTTCACCATCTTCTTTTTCACCAAGTATCCTATCTTCCCCCTTTTTGTCATCATTAGCAGGGTTGATTGGATATTGTGGTAAGACTGGTGTGATTTGAAGTGAATCACAGAGAAGTTTGATGTTCTCTTCCATAGAATCAAGTTGAGCTTGCTGTCTGAGTTGATTGGCCTCAAAAGCTTCCATTCTGTTAAGGACAACTTCTCCCTGGTCACCTAGCTGAATCTGAGTTGCCAGAATCATATCAGTAGATGCCTTGAAGTCCTTCATCATATTTTCTAATGCTTCATCCTCAGCTTGAATGGCCATTTCAACTGTCTCCGTAACATGTCTCCAACCAGCAGCTGTACTTTGAGTCCTTGCCCTGATGACATCCATATCTTGACAGATAGACTTCACATTTTGAGCAGTGTCTTCTATCAGAGAGGTTGGAACAGCAGCAGCTCTCTGGGTTGGTTGACTTAGAGCAGTCAACAGATTAGCAGTTAACTACTCTTCTAAATCCTTCATTGACTTTGAAATCATCTGTTGAATTGAATCCAACAGAGATGGCTGCAAACAATTAGAAGTAGAAGTAACATCAGTGGGAATAGGAGGTAAGGCAAGAGTTTTTATTTCTATTATCTGATCTGCTGAACCAGGAGTAATTTCTTTTTCCTTGGCCTCATCAGCTTGACTGGGAGTGCTTTCCTTCTCCTTAGTCTGATCAGCTGTTGCAGAACTATCTTCCTTCTCCTTGATCTGATCAGCTGGATGTGGAGTGCTTTCCTTCTCCTTCATCTTATCAGCTGGTTCAGAGATGTCCTCCTTTTCTTTATTTTGATCAACAAGATCAGAGGTACTTTCCTTTTCTTTCTCTTTGTTCGGATCAGCAGGGTCAGAAGTACCCTCTTTTTCCTTAGCAGAATCAGAAGTACCTTCTTTCTCTTTATTTTGATCAGCAGGAGGTGCTTGGATCTTCTTAACATCGTCAGACGAGTGATCTTTTCATTTTCAACATCCAACCTTGCAATAAACTCATCAAACACATCAGGGTTATCTCTGACAATCTCCAATGCAAGTTTTAACTCTGATCTTCTCTTTGGTTGAATTGCAGGGGTGGGCATGACTGGCTTGGGCTTGGTGGGATCTCTTTGTTCTCCAATTCTAATACCACCAGCTTGCCTTGGACCATGAGAGTCCTTAGCACTTGCTTCAATGGCAGCAGCCAATTCAGCAGCTTCAATAGCATCTCTCTGTGCTTGAGTCATTTTACTGGCCTCTTTCTCCAGTCTTTTGAGCTCAAGTGCCTTCAGGCGATCTTCTTCAGCCTTTTCAGTGGCCTTCCTTTGTCTCTCTGCCTCTTCTAATCTCCTCTTTTCAGCAGCAGTGAGATAGGGAATCACAATCTTTCCAGTCCTTAGCTTCTTTGCTTCAGGACTTTCCACAGTTTGAAGTGAAGTGGCAGCAACAGGAGTAGGGTGCAGAAGGAGTGCATCCCCTTCATTTGTTGTGCCAGTATGTTGTTCTTCTCTAACATCAGCAGACAATGCAACAGATGAGTCTCCAGCAGGCTCAGCAGCAGGTTCTTCAATGATAACTGGTCTCTCTGATGATGCTGGTATCTCCTTCACTGTTTCAGTTGGTTCTTCAGAGAATGTGACTTTTCTCTTTGCCTTTGACTTGGCAATTTTTCTTGAAGGTTTAGATTGAGGAGGTCCTTTAGCAGAGCTCCTTGTCCTCATTCTCTTTGCAGGTTGAACAGGAACAGATTCTTCAGATTCTGTCATTTCAGAAGATGATCCAGTCTCCATCTTCTCAAGTTCCTCAGTAAAATCATCAATTATTTTGTCAGGAATGATGATTTCAGGCTGAGCTGATCTAGCATCAACAGTGGTGCTCACTGTTTGATCAGCAGACCCACTGGTCTGACCAGTCTTCTTGCTCTTCTTAGCAGGGGCCTTAGCAGCCTTAACAGGAGCCTTTCTTTTAGAAGTTCTCACACTTCTAACTGGCTCATATAATTTGAATTCTTTGCCTCCATGGATAGCCTTTCCATTTCCCAATGGACATCCCAAACTTAAAAATAGATGACTGAGCAGAATAGCATATTTGACCTTCTTATCACACAGCAGATCAAATACATGGGCAGCCCAGTTGATTTTCAAACCATAGTAGATACAAATCATTGTATAATACCTTCTCCTAGGTAATCCATCCAAAGAACTCGTGCTGCAGTCCAGCACCTTCGCAATTATGTCAGCGAACCTCTGATACTCATCCTTCAGCTGAGTCTTCATCAGAGTTCCTGTCATCTCCTCCCCTTCCTTAGCACAAATTTGCCAGAATTCTTCCTCCTTTTCAGACCCTAGGTCTGTCACGTCTCCTCCTTCGTTCTTCAGCCCATACACTTCACTTAGAACAGCAGCAGATATACAAATTTTCTTTCCCCCAATTGTAGCAACCATAGTAGTCTCATCATCGTTAATCTTCCTGGTTTTGTAGAAGTGTTCAACATGTTCCAGATATGCTCGTTCCTCATGAGCTTCTAAGATGGGTACCAGTGATGATTCCTTAATTTTCTTCATTATTTCCCTCATCAGATCAGTACCAGATGAGTAGAACTTGTTGTAGCTTAAGAATCTTCCTTCAGCAATGGCCATTTTGAGGTTAATTGATGTAAATCTGCAGAAAACTTAGAGCTAGAAAACAGAGAGCTTAGAGAGTTAGAGAATTTAGGAATTTTGTGTGCGTAAGTCGACTAATCTGTTCAGATCGGATTTTATACGTTTCTTTTGATTTTGATTATCGTGATTAATCTGATCCGTAAGATTGATATGACAGTTTTTAAATCGTGCGGGTGAGAATTGCGGACTTCAAATTTATTATTTTAATGTCAGATGGGCGGAAAACTCTATCGGCACTTATCTGTTACTTATAAAAGCGTGTTTCAAAAGATGCGATTTATGACCATGCTTATATAATATATCAGATGAGTAGAGTTCAACTTATCTGACAGACGAGTGATCTGTTATCTGATATTACAAGAGAAAGCCAATAGCTAGTAATCTTCCTCTGTTGTTTGTCAATCCAGCAAGATAATTTGGTCTTCAATCTTCAAGAATTAAGAACATATCTTCTGATAACATAACTTCAACTAACTGTGATCAACAAATTTCATCTTTTAATTAGAAGTACCGCTAGTCTTACACATTCCCCCTGACTTTAAGAATTCATAAGTTAACTAGTCTGTTGAGGGTTAATCCTTGAATATGGCAATGGATGACTGTGCTGATGAACTTTAGTCTTCTGATAAGTTCCCCCTCAGCTTATGCATCAAAACTTAGTAATCCTAGTTCAGCTCTTAGAGTTGAAAACCTTACTTCACTTAGAGGTTTGGTGAAATTGTCAGCTATCTGATTGTCTGTATGAACATACTCAATCATAACATTCCCTTTTTCAACATGATCTCTAATGAAGTGATGCTTGATCTCAATATGCTTAGTCCTTGATTGACTTGTAGTATTCTGAGTAAGAGATATTGCACTTGTATTGTCACAGTAGATTGGAATTCCACTGATCTTGATATCGTAATCTTCTAGTTGATGCTTCAACCATAAAATCTGTGCACATCAAGCTCCAGCAACTATATACTCAACTTCAGTAGTAGATATAGAGACTGAAGTCTGTTTCTTACTCATCCATGAGATCAGACGACTACCCAAAAATTGACAAGCACCTGTTGTGCTCTTCCTATCAATTTTGCAGCCAGCAAGGTCTGAATCTGAATATCCAATAAACTCAAATCCAGATTCTCTAGGATACCACAATCCCAATTCTTGAGTGCCCTTGATATATTTCAGAATTCTCTTGGCAGCTAAGAGATGAGATTCCTTAGGATTTGATTGAAATTTCGCACAAACCCCAACAGAGTACATGAAGTCAGGTCTGCTGGCTGTTAGATACAACAGTGACCCAATAATGCCTCTGTATTTGGTTATGTCCACTGATTTGCCATCTTCATCTTTATTCAAACGAAGACTAGTAGACATTGGAACAGTAGCAGTGGAGCTAGTTTCCATACCAAATTTCTTAAACAGATCTCTTGTGTATTTTGCTTGGTTGATGAATATTCCATCAGGCAACTGTCTAACTTGCAAACCAAGAAAATAATTGAGTTCACCCATCATGCTCATTTCAAACTTGTTCTGCATGAGCTTGGAGAACTTGTCACACATCTGTTGGTTAGTTGAACCAAAAATAATATCGTCTACATATATTTGCACAATTAATATATGATTCTCCCATTCAATTGTGAACAAGGTTTTGTCTACCTTACCTTTACGAAATCCTTTAATTAAAAGAAAATCAGATAGGGTATCATACCATGCTCTTGGAGCCTGTTTCAGTCCATAGAGGGCTTTCATTAGACGATACACCTTGTCTTCTTGTTGATAAGCTTCAAATCCAGGCGGTTGTTCAACATACACTTGAGTATCAGCACTGTGATTTTGAACAACACTTGAGTTAGCAGCTGAACTAAGATTAGGTAGTATGATGGGAACATATTCTTCATTTCTTCCAATGTCTAACTTCTGTAAATCAATAGACAGATCTTGGTTAATACTATGATTCTTTTCAGAAGATTGACTTGGCTCATCAAATACTACATGGATAGATTCTTCTATTAGCAGTGTTCTTTTGTTAAAAACTCTATAAGCCTTACTAACAGTAGAGTATCCTACAAAAATAGCTTCATCAGCCTTTTCTGCAAATGCAGTAAGTTGATTTTTCCCATTATTCAATACAAAACATTTACAACCAAAAATCTTAAAGTAATGAATGTTTGGTTTTCTGTTGTTCCAAACTACATATGGAGTATTGTTCTGATTTTTGTTGATCATACATCTGTTTTGGGTAAAGCATGATGTATTTGTTGCTTCTGCCCAAAATCTTTGTGGCAGCTTAGCTTCAGCTATCATGGTTCTGACAGCTTCTTTTAGTGTTCTGTTTCTCCTTTCAGCAACACCATTCTGTTGAGGGGTTCTAGCAGCTGAATACTCATGATGTATTCCTTTGATATTACAATACTCTTCAACAGTAGAGTTTGTAAACCCTGTCCCTCTATCTGATCTGATCTTCAATATTTTTGTGTTTTTCTCATTCTGGATCAGTTCCATCAGATTTGTAAGATGTTCCTTGGTTTCACTTTTCTTCTTCATGAATATCACCCAAGTATATCTTGAATAATCATCCACAACAGCTAGGCAGTATTTCTTTCCACCATTGCTGACTGGATCAATGGGTCCAAATAAGTCCATGTGTAGCAGCTCCAAGATTCTTTCAGAAGATTGGTGCTTCTTGCTTTTGAATGATGACTTGATTTGTTTCCCTTTCTGACATGCGTCACAGAGCTTATCTTTGCTCATGACTGTTTTTGGAATCCCTTCTACCAGATCATTCTTTATCAATCTGTTTATGGTCTTGAAGTTTAAATGATTCATCCTTTTGTGCCACAGCCAACTGACTTCACTTGGTGTTGATGCCACCAAACAAATACTTGAATTCTTGTCAGCAGAATTCCAGTCGACTATGTAGACATTTCCTTGTCGCCTTCCAGATAAAATTATCTTCTTTGTACCAATCTGTTCAACATAGCACTTATCTGTTGAGAAGATGACTGAATATCCTTTGTCACAAAATTGACTTATGCTCAGCAGGTTGTACTTTAGGCCTTTAACATATGAGACGTCAGATATCTCTATGTTTCCTTTGATTAATCTTCCTTTAGCTACAATCATGCCTTCTTTGCTGTCTCCAAAATTAACCTTTGGACCATCCACATCAACTGCATCTATCAGCTCATGTATGCTTCCACACATGTGCCTTGAACAACCACTGTCCAAGTACCAAATCTTCTCTACTTTACTCCTACTCCTAATCCTAACCTACAAAACAAAAATAAAATTGTTTTAGGTACCCTTATTGAGAGGGTCCTGAAGGATTAGTTCCATCTTTGACAACCCAAGATGTTGATGTCTTAGGCTTCTTAGGCTTCTGAGTTTTGACAGGAGCATGAACAATTTTATCTTTATCATAATTATCAGATAAGTCATGTTGATGATCATTATGATAAGAAAAATGTTCATAAGCAGGGTAAGGTGCATGATAAGCAGGATATGCATGCATTGGATGAGCAGGATATGGTGCATAGTAAGTTGGAAATTGAGGTGCATGATACATAGATGGATATGCAGCAGGTTGGACATAATAAGACTCATTTCCATACCAAGCATTTTGATTTTTCTTATTCTTATGCTTCTTTGGTTTACTAGAGGCTTGCTCATTAACAGGCGACTTAGTTTTACCACTAGTCTGATTCAATTTAACTTTATCAGCAGACTTCTTAGGACTCTGCTGTTTGGTCTTACTAGTCTGTTTACCTACACTAGGCTCTTTGCTCTTTTTAGCCTTAGGAGATTTCTTCTCCTTTAACACTTTCTCAGGTGAAGCAGGTTTAGTAGTTTGAACATACAGAATGACCTTACTATTGTCAGCAGATATAAATTTTCAGTATGATTCAATTCTACCTTATCATGTTCTAAAGGCATCTTCTGTTTACTAGACATGTGAGTGGATGCAACAGATGATTTTTCATGAGACTCAATAACTTTTTCAAGTTCCATGATTTTTCCTTTATAAACTTCACATTCAGCTTTCAGAGATTCATGTTCTTGCTCAAGCTTTTTATATTCATCTGATTCTCTTGGCTTTTCAGCTGTGAGTTTCAGTGAACTGTTTTGCTCTTTTAGCAATATCATCTCTTCCTTAAGCTTTTTATATGCTTCAGCAATACCAGTATTGTTAAGCATCATTTGTTCAAATGAATTAAATAATTCATTATCAAGAGGAGTTACCTCATCCTCAGAGTCATCAGATTCCTTGGCCATCAGGCAGAGGAGAGTAGGTTTCTCTTCATCAGAAGACTCTTCGTCTGAAGTGTTTGAGTCTGAATCAGATGAGTAGATAGCAGTCATCTTTTCTGCTTCAGCTACCATTGCCTTGCCTCTCTGATGCTTTTTTTCTTTTCTGATTCTCTTTTCTTCTTCAGTGTATTTCTCTGCTTTTGGATATGGACAGTCTTTGATGAAGTGTCCCAATTTCCTGCAGTTATAACACATTAGTTTGGCTTTATAATCATCCTTATCTTGAGAAGAAAAGTTAGGTTTAGAAGTAGAAGCATTGTTGTATTTGTTCTTCATTTTTCTTTTGTAGAACTTCTTGAAATTGTTTATCAGCAATGCTACATCTCCAGCTGTGTACTCCTTTTTGTTGAGTAATGAGGCTTCCTCAGATGAGTCCACTTCTTTGCTTTTCTGTGCTGGTCTTCTGGGATTTTCAGCAGCAACTAAGGCAGCTGTGGGTCCTGAAGTTGAGGTTTCTTCAATTCCCATTCTTGGCAATTTATACTCATATGCCTTGAGTACTGAGAACAGCTCTATAAGAGAGATTTTTCCCAAATCTCTTGATTCTTCCATCGCTGTCACCTTCATGTTGAATTTTGGAGGTAAAGACTTCAGCACTCTGAGGGTTATCTCCTTATCCGTGAAGGTTTTTCCAAGCTTTAAAACTTCATTTAACGTTCTGGTGAACCTGGTATCCATCTGATCAATGGTCTCTCCAGACTTCATTTTGAAGTTATCCAGCTTTTCCAGAGCAACACTCAACTGATGCTCTTTAATGGCGTCGTTTCCTTCGCTCATGTCTCTAACTTTATCCCACATCTCCTTTGCAGTTTTGCAATGTTTGACTTTGTCAAACTGATCATTATCCAGGGCTTTAGTCATGATAAATCTTCCGACTTTATCAAGATTGAACAGCTTTATTTCTTCGGCTGTCAACTCATGCAAGTCTTTCTCCACCACGGTATCAACTTCATTGATCTTTATCGTCTTGGTGAATCTGAATGGACCTTTTATGATACATGTGTACATGTTATCATTATAAGCAGCTAGAAAAATCTCCATCCTGATTTTCCAGTCTTCAAAAGACATACCAGCTATGTGGGGAACATGGCTGATACAATCCATTTTTCAAAAAAAATTTATTTTTCAAAAAGATGCTTTTTTGAAAAGTTTTGAAAACCTTTGAAAAACACTTGGATCAAGCTCGTTGATCAGGCAGCTGATTCTAATGAACCACCTGCTCTGATACCACTTGTTGGTCCCAAGTGGTCAGATGAAGTCTAGAGGGGGGAGGTGAATAGACCTCTGAAAATTTTTAGACTTAAAAACTTTTCAATCGTCTGTCATCAGACTAAGCTTATGAAGAACAGTAAGCTGACTATGCTGATCGTGAACAAATCTTGAACAGCAGAGTGACCACTCTTCTTATAGTAACTTAGCTGATTTCAGCAAAATCAGTTTTATCAAGAGTATACTTGCAGCTGATGTTTGAAAGTGTTTTTCACAAGTAGACTAAGTCTTTAAAAGATTTTATCCCCAGTTTTAAACTCCTTTAAAATCTTTAATCAAAACTTTCAAAGTGTTAAGTTATGCAATTTTAACATATGCAAGAAAATTTAAATGCAAAGATAACACAAAGAATTTTTATAGTGGTTATATGGATAAAAATCCTTTAGTCCACTCTTCCAGATCACTTAGATTCTGGGTTATACTATAAACACTAAGTTTACAATATTTCTCCACTTACACCTAAACAACAAATGAGAAGGTTGTAAGCTCACAATAGGAAATCACTCAGAAAACCTATCCTCTGAAGTTAGATCACTCACACAGATGGATCTAAACTCCGCACAACACTCAGCTAATACAATTTCACTCAGAAAGTATTTTCTATTTGGCTTCAACTAGGTTTCTGTCAACAGATGACTTCCACCAGACGAGTGAGCTGTTCGAGCTTCTTGAGACTTAGAGAAATTTCTGCTTCGGAATCAAAATCTCAGAATGTTGTTGTGTGTCTCGCTCTTTGAAATCAGCTCTATTTATACATGGATTTAAAAATATGACCGTTGAAGGAAGTCACAAATCAAATCCATAGCCTTTAGCCCAAATCCAGAACGGCTCCCTGCTACAGTACTTTTTCTGCTGTACTTTCCTGTAGCTGCATTAAATGCACTCTGCTGATCCGAGAATAATCTTCAATCATTTGCCATTACTACCCGTCTCTTACAGCATTTATTACACCAAGTGCATTTATTACCGTTGGACTTGTTTCTTGATCTCTTCTACTCTACTGATCGAAGCAACTTTGCTGATTGATACTCTGCTGATCAAACTCTGAACTAATCTGATTTGAGTCAGCTGATGACCTACCCTTCTGATTGCTGTTTCAGCATGAGATCAGTAGTCTTCTGGGCTTTGAATTTTGAACCCTTCTGATGTCTTCTTTACTTGTTCAAAATTCTTCAAAGGGAACTAAGCTTTCCATACTTAGCTGATTTTGACGTTTTGGAAATAATCAAAACATTCCCTTATCTTCTTATATTCTTTGTACTTCATCTTCATCTTCATCCAACATACCCTATATCTCAAACTAATCTCTCAAAATCAAAACAAACAACATTACATAAATCGAAATTATTTCACAAACCCCACCACTTTCACAAACTACTCTTCCAAATGCCAGACAAACAGGCTAATAAATTTTGAACCATACCACCATCTTATCTCTGAGAAAAAAAAACCAAACCACCATCTATGAAAATTGATATACCATATTCATTAGGGTAAGTTACATCTAAGACTTGCCACATAATTATATCGACAGGTTTTGCAAGCATTTATCATGCTGAATTCAACATTTATAATTTTTACTTGATAAATCTCGAAAGTCAATGCAATAGATGTCTTCAATTCTTAAGGCTTCAAAAATACTAATTTCATCATTTTTCATAGCAATGCATTTAGATTATCCTAGTTTTACTTAAAACCAATTTTTCATAATATGCATTTTTTTGATAGAGGCTCTTCTTTTGTAGACTCTCGCCCTTTATTTCATAAATATATCCTAACTAGGAGCGTAATCGAGTCAATTAGTATCGAATGACACACTGTTTAATTTTAGTTTGAATATTATGGAACTTGAAATTTTGTATTTGAGTTTGTTTGATTGTTAAACGTGCCGAACTCAAATGGACTTTTATCAAACGAGCTCGATCCGAATATCGAGTAGTTTGATATTTTATATGTATATGTATTTTATTAATTTTTAGCTTATCGAGAGTTGAGTTTTAAAAGTTATCGAACGAAAAATAATATTCAAGCTTGTTTGATTTATGTAACGAACCGAGATCAAACGAGCATTTATCAAATAAATTCGAGTCAAATATCAAATAACTTGATTTGATTTTCAACTCTAGTTCCAATCTTATAAAAAAAAAGGAAAATTTTGATTAGTTGCTTACAACCCGCCCCGCCGTATATGATGGTTAATCTTCGTGCGCACTCAACACCTAGTTCAGCCCTTGGATGCGATGTTCTAGATACATAGGTAGATATCTTGGACTTAAATGACTCATAAGTTACTTTTCGATTATTTATTAATAAACTAATTTTTTGTATTTGTCGCTTTAGAGAATTGCACACGAATTAAGAAATATAAAAAATAATCACTTTTTAAAGTAAAAAATTTAAAATATCCTTTTAATTAAATAATCTTAGCACTAATTAGTATTTATGATAAGTATTAGTAACAAGAATAAAATTGGTAAAATAATATTAATTTTACATTGAAATCCTAAAATGATAAATAAAAGAAAATAAGAATATTTTATCAAAACAAAAAATAAAATTAAAATTGGTATATCCATTTTATAGAGTGCACTAATGTTGATCTTACTTACACTAGTTTAATGAAAATTACACAAATAATTAATTAAACACGTACAACGTAGATATACTTTTTAAGTCAATGGAAAATTTAAAAAGTAAAACAATAAATAGAATTTGGATCTTGCTCGTTGCTTTTACGGAATGTGTATCCGTAGAATAACTGCACTATTTAGCCAAAATGAAAATTAAAAAATTATGGACACTCAGATGGTGTTTGTAAAAATTTAAAATAGGTACTTTTCATTTTTAAGGATAAAATAAGCATTTCTCTTAAAAAAAACTAAAAAGTACAAATTAAGCTGAAACTGGTGAAAAGATGCTTTTAGCTTTTAATTTGATATTTTTTAGCAAAATGGGAGAAAAATTGAATTTTGTTTTCTTTTGAAAACACACAAAAGTAATTTTTTATTTGGCATCTTGGCATGATTTGCAAACACCATTTACTTTTATTTTTTTTAATCTTTTTTTAAATTTTAATATTTTAGCATAATAACAATTTTTTTGCAAATAACACCTCATTATAAAATTAAATGTGCACCTCTCTCGTTATTAAAATATAAAATTATAAGTTATATTAAAAATAATAATTGTAATTTTAAAAAATAAAAACCCATCCCTACCCCAACCCCATCCCCAACCCCCCTCCCCGTCGGCCTGGGATCGCCGGACCCAGGCTGCGGCGACTTGGGTTCTTCGATCCCAGGCCACCACGACCTGGGACCGACTATCCCAGGCTGCCGGCGGCCTGGGACCTGCCATCCCAGGCTGCCGGCGGCCTGGGACCTGCCATCCCAGGCCGCCGCCGGCTCTGGGATTTGGGGATGGGGGAGGGGGTAGTTATGGAGGGGTTTGTTGGGGTGAGGAGATGGGGTTTTTTTTTTAATTATAATTATTTTTTTAATAATATATAACTTATAATTTTATTTTTTAATAAATATTAGATATATTAATATTATTATATAAATTTTAGATTTAATTAATATTTTGTCGGATTTATGTTAAAGTATTATATGGTCTGTTAATATTATTTATAAAACTAAATTAGTTGAATAAAAATGTAATAAGTAATTTTTTTTAAATTGGTCCATATGTGTCTTATTCGAGCTAATTTTAAAATTGGGCAACAATGTGGATTAAAATTATCAATAAATTTGAAGGTTTGAGGTTTTTTTTAACAACCTCAAAAGTTATGGGTTTAATTGACAATCAACATAAGTACTGGTATCAATTTTGCGATAAAACGTAACTGCCACATCATTAGTTAACGTCCAATTTCAACGGTGGTACCAAAATTGATTGATTTTCTTAAATTGTGATACCAAATGTGTCGGTCTTGATTTTTATGGTACCACAAGGAAGAATCGAGATATAATTTGATACCACAATTGCAATTCTCTCTTTTACTTTTTATGCCTTTTTTGTCATTTTATTTTTCTCTTTAGGAGTATTCAAGTCTTAGATATTTTTAATTTAATTCATTTAGAGATGCATTTTACATATTGCGTTGAAACTTCTCCATACAAAAATTCTAATTTGAGCTTAGCTCATTAAATTGTGGTGATTACTTCACTCCAACAAAACCAATCAATTGTTGGTGTTTTTGTCACACTTCTAGATAACTAGCAACAAAGTGAAATATAAATATCTATTTTGCTTGCATATATATAATTATCATATATCAACTCATTCGGTTGTAGTTAATTAAGTTTACTAAAATTGTGTGAAAAAGTAATAGTTTAGTTAACTTATTTCGGTCTTTATTTTCAAAAATATATTAATAAGTAGAAGAGTTGTGTTTTCTTCTTCTCCTTTTTCCTTTATCGTAGGCATTTAAGCGTCTTAACCGATACATTAAATTCTTAAATTTTTGTGCATTTTTAAGGTCAAAATGATTAGTATTTTGGTTCAAATATTTTGGTAAGGTTGGCCTCTAGACTCAAGAGCTTCTGGATTCAACTCACACAGATGTAGATTTTTTCTTCTATTTTAATACTGATGTCGGGTAAAAATGATCAAATGACGTTTTCGAGATTTCTTCTTTCTTTGATCCTTCTCCAGGTAAACACTGACTTGCACGGGACGATCTTGCAAAGAACTGTACGTTCCTTTTCTTTTATCGCCAAAACTTGTCTTATAGGAGAATTTGGGGAAAGTGAAGAGTTTTCTCCCATAAATGTCAATGAATTAAATAGGGGCAGAATGGTTATTTTAGCGAGTGACATAAATAAAATTCTTTATTATTAATTTATTATTTAGGAAATTATTAAAACACCCCTATACCATAAATTGCCACTATCATGATGTTCCTCAGTTTCGTAATTGAATATTTTGAGATATTCAGTTGCGGATTTTTTAGTAATATATAACAAGAACACATTCCATATTTACTAATTACCTTAGGATTTACTAAAAGATGGTTTTTCTCTTTGGGGATATTGCATTTTCATAATTATAACTATTATAGAATATTTATAAGCTTCATCTCAATACTTCTTACTGTACCCATTAAACTTAAAAAATCTGAGTTTCTTTGTCAAGAGCTATCTTTTAAGAATGTTCTCACGAGATACTTGTTGCTAATTTGATTTTTTATTTTCCTTTTGAAGTTATGCGTTTTAAATTTTTGCTTTTATCTTCCTTTTTTTAAGACCCGACCAGTTGAGGCCTGGTTGCCTCGGTCGGGTTCAGCCTGGGCATTTTTGCCTAGGCTGACCCAATCAAGGCAACCCAGCCTCGGCAAAGCAAGTCGAGGCCATATTGCCTCGGGTATACTTGGACGAGGTTCTCCTGCACCGATTGAGGTGATCTTGTCGAGGTAACTCTGCCTCAGTTGAGGTAAATATGCCCCAGTCGCGTTTGATCTAGGTGTTTCTTCCTAAACTAGGTTCGTGAGTGACTTTGGGTGATTTTTTTAAGTTTTGATATAGGGGTTGATTTTTCATTTGAGGAAGAAGTTGATAGAGCTATTCGTGAATTACCTCCATGGAACTCTGGATTTCTGATGTTCTAATTTCTGATAATGAATCTATTTTTGATACGTCTCGTCATATTCCTTCCTTTCAGGACTAGGCCAAATGATGAGTCTAGCTGGGTGATGTATGCGGATGAGGAGAGGGATACCCCATCTTTTATGGGTTCAAAGCATAAAAGTCGGATAATAGATATTGAGATAACCAAAGTGAGATATCCTTGATGGAGCTGAATATGCTGAAATATAAGATTAATTTGTCCTCTGTCACGAGTTTTGGCTTTCTTCGGATGTTCAGAAAATTAGGACTCCTCCACCAGGTATTTTCTCAGTGTAAAAATGATTTTTTCGTTGTTGATTTTCGATTCCTCCAGATCCTCTCCTTTTGGAAATTGTGCGTAGTTTCGGTATATGCATCAGTCATCTGACTCCAATCTCCTTCATGTATTATGAAGGTTTCTTGCGTTGCTCTACTAAACTGGATATTCCTCCAACGTTGGACTCCTTTAGAAGTTTATTTATCCTAAGAAGAGTGCCCAACCAATTATGTTTTCATATTCCCCCTCAAAACAGATGTAAATTCTTAGAGGGTTGTACCTCTACGAAGGGTTCTAGGGGACCTTGGAAATTGAAGTATTTTTATGTAAGGAATGTGTTGGTCCCAAGTGGTCAGATGAGGTCTAGAGGGGGGGGTGAATAGACCTCTTCAAAAATTTTATACTTTAAAAAGTTTCCACATGACTGTCAGCAGACTAAGCTGTTAAGATCAGCAAGCTGACTAGGCTGATCAGTGAACAAATCTTTGAGCAGCACAGTTAACCACTTCTCTTTAAACTACTTAGTTGATTTCAGTAAAATCAACTTTTAAAAGCAGAGTACTTGCAGCAGATTTTTATAAAGTGGTTTTCACAAATAAACTCTTAACAGTTTGAAAGATTTATCCCCAGTTTTATAAAGTTCTTTTCACATAATCTTTCAACAATTCTGATAAAGTGTTTTTATGCAATCTTGAAAATATGCAAGTAAAAATGCAGAGTAAAAATACATAGAATTTTTATAGTGGTTATATGGATTTAAATCATTTAGTCCACTCTTCCAAGTCACTTAGATCCTGGGTTATACTATAATCACAAAGTTTACAGTATATAACACTTATGCTAAAACAACAAATGAATCTGGCCGTAAGCTCACAATAGGAAATCACTTAGAAGATCTATCCTCTGAAGTTAGATCACTCACAAAGATGGATCTATACTCCGCACAACACTCTAACAGTTTTTCACTCCGAAAATGTGTTTATCTTTGATCTTCAACTTCGGCTTGTGTCAACAAATGACAAAGCTGATAAGTGAGCTGTTCTTGAGACTTAAAGATTTTGCTTCGAATTTTCTCTCAGAGATTGTGTTCTTCTATTCTTCTTCATCTCTTGAACTATTTATACTCGTAGGTTTGAAAAATGTCCGTTGAAGTGAGACAACATTCTAATTTCTCGGGTACTAGTCCTTAATTTCCGCTAACGGCTCTCTGCACAGTGACAATACTGCAGACTGTACTTTCTGTCAGGCAGCATTTAATGCACCCAAGCTGATACGAGGTATTCCTTCAATCATTTGTCTTTAATACCCTCAGACTTCAGCATTTATTACTTCAAGTGCATTTATTAACGTTGGAGAGACTTTCTGATCCTTTCCACTTGGCTGATGAGAACACAAATTTGATGATGAACTGTGATGATCCCAAACTTTAACAAATCTGATTTGAGTCGGCTGATCTTCACCAATCTGATTTCTTCCTTCAGCAGATCAGTAGTCTTCTGGACCTTCAATCTTTGACCCTTCTGATTTGTCTTCTTATTTGGTCAAAATTCTTCTAAGGGTTTTAACTAAGTGTTCCATACTTAGCTGATCTTGATGTTTTGGAAATCATCAAAACCTCCCTTAATTTCTTTGTCTTCAATACACTCTATCTTCATCTTCATCCAACAGAATGACGGTTGGGATTTTGCCATAGAGTGGAGTAGTAGTTTTTCCTCGCATGATCTTTCCATAGACTTGGATGATATACGCGAGAATTTTGACAATGCTGGTTTATTTAGGGAACCCTCTAATGTTGCTCCTTGTGTCCATCAATGAGATTCGTGCTGGGATAGAAGCTTTCCAAACTGACCATGATCCCCGTCGTCCTCCTCCCCCTCTCCATAAGGGAACTCAATATGGGAATACAAGAAGGAGTTCCGTTAATAAGGGTGCATCTCAAACTTCACGCAATGCTCTTTGCGAGACTTTTGGAACAATTGTGTCATTTGGGAGGAATCGACAATCATCGTCCCCATCGAAACGTCCATGAGAGAATTCCGTGGAAGTCCCTCCTCGACCTGGAGCAGGAAAAAGGTCTTCTCACCTTTGTCATTAACAAAGAAAATGGTGTTGTTTTGTTTTGGGATTCACCTGATTTGGAACTTGGATATGATAAGACTAGGTAGTTGATTTCTGCACATGATGCTAATTGGTTTGATCAATTACCATCTGAAAATCTGGATAAAATATTTTGTGCTGATGTTGCTATGGTATGTTACATTTTCCATATATTTGATTTGTGTGTCATGTTCTTCACTTTACTAAAAAAATATTTTTTGTTTTTGTTTTTATAAATACTACTTCTGTTTCATTTACTCACCCAACGTGCCAAACGCTTCGAGGAGGAGGCGAAGATGGCCGAGGAAAAACTTGCCCACATGACTGAACAACTTCAGGAGCTTAAACTAGAGAACAACAAGTTGTCCAAGGACCTGAAGCACGAAGTTCAAACTGGTGAGAAGTTCAGAGATTTCGAGCAAGGTAAGGAGTACTAAGGGAACTGGAGATAGAACTTGTCACCAAGTATCAAAGCTCATTTGAGAAAGAACTCGTGAGTAATTATCAGAATTCTGCTGCATATAGATTAGCATGGCCCCTGTGCAAGGATTACAATCACAAATCGAGAAATTCCCAAAATCCTTAGAGATTCTTGTCGTTTTCCTGGTGAAGATTTCACATTTCTTGATCCCGAGATAGATGATGAAGCTGATTTGGAGGAGAAGGGGACTGTGATTCCTAATGAAGTATTTGAAGAGGTTGATGATTCCTTACACAATGACCGTGCGCCCAAGTCCTCCAAAGGGGAAAAAATAGTTAGCTTAATATATCTGTAGTAGGTTGATGATCTTGTGATCATCCTTTTTATTTTATTTTCCTTAACATAGCAGTTGATTTAGTTGTTGATTGAATATTATGAATAATCGTGGATATCTCCACTTTTTCTTTCTGGTGCAATTTTTGTTTAAGTTTAACGTTTAATTTTCAAAGGCATAGAATATCCTTTAGTGATGTGTCGTTTGTGAAGTGTTGAGTGGTTTGAATTTCTCCTTGATCGATTTTTTTATTGGACAAGCAAATTATGTCAGGGACATTATATAGATATCCATAAGTTAGAAAAAAAAATCCTCAAGCGAGTTTTATTGAAGCTTTACTGATCACTACATGAAACATAAGGTGTCGAAATAAGACAATGATTGAAATATACATTATAAACTCATAATACTTTCTTAAGCTTTCCGTATTCCATGTTATGGGTATATCTTCCCCACTCAAGTATTGCAGATTGTAAGCCCCCATAACTTACAACTACTGTTGTGAACGAACCTTCCCATTTAGGTTCGAACTTCTTCACTTTTTTCTTTATTTTGTTCTTCTGCGTAGTAATTGTGGTCCTGCTTAGCACCAAATCTCTCACTTGAAAAGAACTAGGACGTACTCGGGCATTGTAGGCTTTCACCATTCTTATGTGATAATCTACCCTCACACTGGTTGTTTCTCTTAGCTCTTCTAGCAAATCCATGCTAGCGTTAAGACATTGGTCATTACTCATAGGATCGTAACACCGTACTCGTAAGCTGATCTCTCCAATTTCAACTGGTATTACACCTTATGTTCCATAAAGCAAATTGGAAGTAGTTTCACCAGTACTTAGCCTTTGAGCTGATCGATATGCCCAGAAATGCACACGGTAATTATTTCACCCATTCTTCTTTCCCCTTATCGAGGCGAGCTTTCAAATGCTGAAGTATGGTGCAGTTTGTTACTTCTATTTGTCAGTTCCACTAAAGATTTTCTAGAGAAGTGAAGGATTGCATTATCTTCATTTCGACACACTATCTTTGCAATTCCTTTTCCCGGAATCGTACTCCATTGTCGGACAAAAGGACTCAGACTCGGGGTACCCAAATCTGCAGACAATAGTCTTACACAAGAATTTCAACAAGTGAGTCATCTTCTTTTACGGTTCTTAAAGGTTCTACTTCCACATTGGGGAAGTAATCGATGGCCACAATCACATACATTGTTTATAATAACATCAACATGTTATGAACCGAAAACATTTTTTTTTTGGAAAAAAAAATAGAGAGAACAATGTTATTTCGATCATCTACGAAGATGCCTTTTTTGTCCCGCGTTGGAGGTAGGGGTCCCACCAAATCATTACCCCATTGATTGAAGGGGCATGGCCGTTCAACTTGCTGCATTAAAGCTATTGGACAGTGTACAACATTAGCATGCTGCTGATATTTATGACATTTTTGAACTATTTCAATTTAATCTTTTTTTTAGTGAAGGCCAAAAATATTCTTGCCTCAATGTTTTGTTTGTCAACGCTCTACCTCCAAGATGAGTTTCACACTCCCTTCATGTATTTCTCAAAGAACATAATTGGCCTTCTCGGGAGCTAAGCACTTGAGGTATGGTTGGAAAAAAAAACCCTTAAATTCAAATCTCCATTGATCATGATGAAGCGAGTTGCGCAAAGTTTCAAAAATCTCGCTTTCTTATTATCCTCCGACAGGTTGTAGTAAACTATATATTTAATTATTTCATCCTTCCAACTGGGTTCTTCTCTGGCATTTTCGGTAACACCTCACATTCTTCCTCTTCTATCTCTGGGCCGTGGGGAAAACTATTTTTTTGCTCTTTACAATTGTTAGTTCACTGGCTAGTTTTGCTGACATATACGCCTTGACATTCTCTTTACGATGCATTCGTTTTAGTTGAAAATCTTCAAATTTATCCTGCAACATTCCAATTTAATGGAATCTTTTATTTTGTTTCATTTACGATAACAAAGTCAAACCTTATATTTGTTGGCGAGGGTGTAAGTATAATGTTACCTGTAATTCGTTGACTAGATGAAGATATTTAATCATTTTTCACCCTTTGGCCTCGAAAGAACCATCCACCTGACTCACCACCAACAGAGAGTCGTTGTATACTATCAATTTTTTTGCTCCTACTGTCAATGCTAACCTTACACTAGCCAACAAAGCATCATACTCTGCTTCATTATTCGATGTTGGAAAGTCAAGTTTAAGGGCATATTCAAACTCGTCTCCATGAGGGCTGTCTATAACGAATTCTGCTTCACTTCCATTAGTTGTAGATAAGCCATCCACATGTACCACCCAGGTTGGAAAATATTTAGCAGCTTGATCAGTTGTCATTTCAACCAAAAAATCTGCCAACACTTGAGCTTTTATGACTGGTCGAGGTTGAAATTCTAAAATGTATTCGCCCAACTCTACTGTCCATCTCACCATCCTTCCTGAAACGTCTGGATTGGATAACACTTGCTTGAGGGGATAATTCGTGAGTACTATTACTTGATGTGATTGGAAATATGGATGTAAGTTACATGTTGATACTAAAGATAACACTAGTTTTTCTATCTGAGGAGACCTTAACTCTGCTCCTTGTAACATTTAGCTCACATAGTAGATGGGTTTATAATATCTTTCTTTCAATTTTACTAGGACCGAGCTGATAACATAGTACGATATAGCAAGATAAATATATAATATTTCTCCGGGCATTGGTGTTAGGAGGGGAGGAGATGACAAATAATCTCTCAGTTCCTCAAACGCTTTCTAATACTCATGTGTCCCCTCGAAATTCTTAAGGTTACGAAGGGTTTTGAAAAAAGGCAACCCTTTATCCGCAGATCGAGATATGAAACGATTCAATGCGGCTAAAAGTCCTACTAAGCGTTCTATTTCTTTTGCTGACTTTGGGGTAGACAGTCTGTATTGCTGCGATTTTTTCTAGGTTCGCTTATACTCCTCTCTCTGAAATCATGCACCCCAAGAACTTTCCGCCCCGAACCTCGAAAGTGCACTTGGTAGGAATTAGTTTCATACCTTAGCGTCTTAGTACTCCAAAATTTTCTTCCAAATCTTGCAAAATGTTAGATTTCTTGAGCCTTTTAACAAGCATATTGTCTACATACAATTCCATATTTCTTGCGATTTGCTCTTTGAACATATGATCGACAAGTCTTTGATATGTAGCTCTGGCATTCTTCAGACAGGATGTCATAACCTTATAACAATAAACTCCTTGATCTGTAATGGAACTTATTTTCTCCTTATCTTTGGGGAGCATGGGAATTTGATTGTATTCAAAAGCATCCAAAAAACTCAACAACTCATAGCCTGAGGTAAAATCCACTAACATATCAATTCTGAGAAGGGGATATGAATATTTTGGACAGGCCTTGTTCAAATTTGTAAGTCAATGCACATCGCCATTTTCCATTAGGCTTTGGAACAAGCACTACATTTGCAGTCCAATTAGGGTAGAGTACTTTTCTGATATATCTTGCCTGAAGCAGCTTTTCACATCTTCTTTATCATCTTGTTTCTTTATTGGCCAAAAGTTCTCTTATTTTGTTTTACCAGCTTTATTTTTGGATCTACTGTGAGTATATGTACCATTACTTTAGGATCTATCCCTTGAAGGTCAATGGCCTTCCAAGCGAATATATCCATATTTTCTCGCCTGAACTGCACTAACTATGCTTCCACATGCAGTTCAATCTTTTTTCCTATTTTGGTTGTTTTGCTTGGATTTCCAGGGATAAATTCCACAATCTTTAATTCTTCCATCGCCTCTATGCGTAGATCACCTGACTTTCATTTTTTGCTTTCAGCTTCTTCCTCCTTAGCATTTGAAGCGTCACTCATGGGTTGATATTTTGTATCATTTCCAATGATATAATTCGATCCCGACTTACCTAGCTTATTATAATTCTTCAACAAGCTACCTAACATTCATGAGCCATCATTTGATTTGTTAGCACCTCTCCTACTCCTTCCATCATTGGAAATTTCATCTTCATATAGTACGTTCAAATTACAGTCACGTTCCTAATATCATGTTATACAAGGAAGGTGCCTTGACCACTAAGAATTTCACCATCTTTGTAGACCTCATTGGATAAGGTAATGAAACTTCTCCCAATGCCTCCACTATCTCCCCAATAAAACCAGTAACTGGTGTGTTGCTCATTTTTAACTCAACGTTGTCTATTTTTAATTGTTGAAAAGTATTGTAAAATATAATATGCGCTGAATTTCTGTTGTCTACTAAGATTTTCTTGACCCATAAATTTGCTAAAGTTGTCGAGATTACTAGAGCTTCGTTTTGTGGTGGTAATATCCCATTTTCCAGATCCCTATCATCAAAGGTGATGATCCTGTTACATTCTTCCTCATGGAAGACATGGTGTTGTGCATATAATGGGCGTTCTGAAAATGCTTTTGCTGATCTTGGTAATGCCTTTCTTGATCTAGCAGAATCTTCCCCAACCAGTCCCCCCTGATATCATGTTGATAACGGCATTTGGTAGGTTTCCATCATGTCTTGCTGGTACTGAGCTAGTTCGCCTTTGTCCACCACTTCTCTCTTGCAGTTGATTTCTTTTCTGGTTTGAATTTCGCCAAACCCGCGAATTTGCTGGGGCGATCTCTCTTCTTCTTCTTATGAAGTCCTGAAGATTGTCCCTTTATATCAACCTTTCTATTTCGTCTTATAAATGGTAGCAATCTTCCGTATTATGTTCCCGAGCACGGTGGTATCGACAATATTTGTTGGACTTATCCTATCTGGATTGTCTTTTAACAGTGCTGGCCATTGAGGTAGCCCTTGTGCTAAGGCGGCAACAAATACCTCTTCATGTGTAACATTGAGGAGAGTATAGTGAGCATATTTTTTGGTGCATCCTACCTTTCTTTCCTCTTCTAAATTTTCCTTCGTCTGGAAGTATCCTTCCGATCATCATGATCATCATTTCTACTTTATGTTTTCCCTTTTTCTGATTTTGGCTCCAATGGTTCTTCAATTTTTATCAACTTTTCAGATCTTGCTAGAAGTGCATCCAGAGTTGTTGGAGACTTTCCTGCCCGAGATTCCTTAAGACGTCCGTCTATCAGAGTACTGCATTGGTAAATCATTGTATGTATTCTCTTAATGGCTCTCCTGCTCTTTGTCTTATGGTAAACAAATATGCGGCCATTTTCTGAGATTTGTTTATAGAAAAGTGATGGAAATAACGTTGACTCATCTGTTAAAAAATAGTGATGGTGCCTGGGGGGAGTTGATTGAACCAAGTAAGAGCGATCTTAGATAAAGTGGTGCAGAAGATTTTACAAGGGGTCGCATCACTTATGACATGAAAATCAGCATTCGCAACGAACTTGTCCAGATGCTCTTGGGTGTCGCCCATGCCATAATATTTGAAGAGGCTTGGAATTCTAAATACTGGTGGTAAAGGTTCTGCCAAAAATGCATGAGTAATGGACTTCTTCTTAAGGGTATCATGGGTGGTAACGGTTCCACCCTCTCCTCTTGTTCTTGTTATACGTAATTTTTTCCTCCGTGCTCTCTCCTTCTGATTCTTTACATCCTTGAACGAGATTGCCTTAGTGTTTCTTCTAGTCTTGGGGCTCTACTATTGACCTTTTCCTCATTTGTTGGTTGCTTCATATTTGGTTGTTCTAGTTGTCTTTGCTCATCTCTTCCAGGTCCTGTAGATGCGTTTAGGATTCTATGTTGGGACCGGATTGGATCACGCATTCTTTGTTTCTCCGCCACGTATTGTGCAACCGCTTAGGTCGCTACTATAGCTGCCATTACATCAAGAATTTCTTGGGCCATTTGTATGGTAGGTGCTAGAGGTGATACATTTGGTGGTGCATCATGGTCAGGCACCTGAGTTTGGGGGCCTCCTGCGTCTCCTACTCCAATTGGATTGCCTCATGCACCTCCTCCGTCAGGCGGGTCGTGTCCAGCACCTACTCCACCAAGCTGGTCATGTCCAACATATCCTTCAGCTGGTGGATCCTCCAGTCCTTCTAGATTTTTCCATTGGTTCTCTTCGTACTCATTTGCCATCTCAATGTGCAAATCAAGCAAAAGTTTCCCACAGTCGGCCAATATGATGTTGGATAAAAATGATCCAAGGACGTCTTTGAGATTCCTTCCTTCTTTGATCCTTCTCCAAACTATAAACACTAACTTGCACGGGACGATCTTGCAGAGAATTGTGAGCTCCTTTTCTTCTTTTTTCTCCAAAACTTGTCTTTTTTATGTTAGTAAATGAGCTATTTATTGGAGAATTTGGGGGAGGTGAAGAGTTTTCTCCCATAAATGTCAATGAATTAAATTTGGACAAAACGGTTATTTTAGCGAGTGACATAAATATAATTATTTTTTATTTATCTATTATTTACGAAATTACCAAAATTCCCCTATACCATAAATTGCCACTATCAAATACTAGTGTTTGGTGATTGATTTTCTTTGTAATATGATTGTAATTCAATATAGTTTTGATATAACAATATTGATGTAATGATCGTTTCTCTGGAAAAATAAAATGTATGTTGTAGCTACTTACATAAATGACACAACACCAACATGTGATTGGTCTGGTAGAAGTGACTAACCATTATAATGTAGCTAACCCAAATTCGAATTCAAGTTGGGAGAGTTTCCCACTTAATGTGTTCGACGCACCTCAAAAGGTATTAATTCAAGTTTAAGATTTGAACATGATTCATATATGATCATAGATAAAATTCTCTTCAAACGCACCAGCCTATCCTCTATTTTAGGGGTTAGTTAGACAATGGTTGGATCAAAGTCACATTTAATTGTGAATTTCAATGTAGCAAACATCTATCTAATCTAATCAATCAAGAGTTCAGGTCACACACTCCCATAACCCATTTTCTCTTCGGAGAATTTCCCTCAACTCCACTTCTTATTTGACCGATTCATTGAAGGAAAATATCCATATCTATATCTTATTATTTTTAATAACCATACTTGTAGCAATAAAATCCTATTATTCATCCTCTAAGTGAAAAATGAATGAATTACAAATATCTATTATATATCTTCTCTATAGAGGACCGGAAAACCCCTCGGAAAATAAAAATAAAATAAAAAATAACGCAACATTCACTAGCAACGTGCACCCTCAAATGTGAAAGAAAAAAAATATAAACTTCAACGCCATCATTTCAAGCTAATACACATCAATTATTTAGTAAATACTCCATTTAAGCTAATATACACCAATTATTTTGTAACTAAGAAAATAAACACAACACACTTAAAAGATTAACTAAAATCACACCCCTTCAATTTCAAAGTGAATTGATCACAACATTTTAGTATTTTAGACTAGAGAAAAACATCAAAATGAAATTGAATTATCAAAATTAGGCCCTGGAGTCCAGTTCAACAATAGTACTAAGATTCATTGGACTCATGTATTTGTTGTCACCAGTCAAAATTTGTTGGACAATAATTCTATTGGCCCTTTCTGATGGGTGAAATTGATCCCAAAAGGCATACACATCTCTATTTGGGCACAAGTTGGACAATGGTGTGCAGAGACCAATCCCATTGTATGGACCCTGTCCACAACATGCAATCTTTGATGTAATAAATCCTGCACAACAATACAATATTTTACTAACTCATTGTGATCTTATGCAATTAATGGAGTGGGTTTATACAGAAAAAAAAAATTGATGGATTAGATCTGATTAAAAAAATCACATTGGTATAATTTAATTGGATATGATTAGGGTGATTTGATTGGTTAAATATTCGAGACATATACTAAATAATTAGTTAAATTTTACATTTAATACATATTCTTTATTTATATACGTAATGTTAAAAAAATTAAGTATATTTTCACTCGTGGTCTCATTTTGATACTTGAATTCCACCGAACAGTATAATTATCAACAATATTTAATAATTTAACCAAAAACGAAAAGTGAGTAAATATGTCAAAAATTGATTTTTTTTTCTACTCAAACTCTCTAAGTATAAAGAAAATTTAAGCTCGTTTGTTAGGTCTGTTGACAATTGTTGCAAAATAAATTCTTATCCAAATTCGATTTAACTAAACCCATCAAACCTTAAATCACATGTGAAATATCGAAGATATAGTGAAATATATTTAGGGATGAAAATTCCAAATTTAATTTTTTTTTTTATTAGAATCTTACGTCCCGCAGATGTTGTTCCACAAAGTGGGACATGATTAGAAATTTTGAAAATTCGATAGATTTCAATCGAACACGAAGCTTATAATAATCATTAAATATGAATTGGGGCTTATACGGATCCAACTTGAACCCGACCATTATTAGTCCAAATTACACCTAGCTACCAAGAGTTTCAAGTTGTTAGAGACGTACCATAGGCTTGAGGATTAGAAACAAAGTCCATGTGCATTTCAAATGTGTTAGCAGCAATGAAGACATCAGCCCCAATTTCACTATTGAGGTTGCTTAACATTTCAGTCAGCTGGGGGTTGAACAACCCGGCAGCACGCATCAATTCCTCCGCGCATTCACCGTTCCTGCTCCGTTGTGCCAACTCGGCCGGGACACAACCCATTGGACCGGTTCCGGTCACTAGAACCCTTCTAGCTCCCAAATCATACAACTTCTGTGATGTCAAAGTTATATTTCAATATTCTAGATAATTTAAAAATGTAAAAGCAATTGATGATATGTATTTCACATTGACATTTCAGATTTTTTTTTTGCTCAAACTTGATTTGACGAAACATTTTATTACAAGACAATTATATTTCACAGTATTGCGATTAATCATTCTTATATGAATATTTGTATTTACTATACGAATGCTTTAAATTTGATCTACCCGATATACATAATAATTCATCACATTTTCTTTACTAGTTTAATCTCTCTCATATATCTTGTAATAAATCCACTAGGGCCACATGCTAGCCCACTTCTGATTTTCAATTAAATGAACATTTGAGAATTTAATAAATTGCAGCCTATCCCACCCCACCAACCAAACATTATTACATTTTCCCATGCATGCTATTTTTTCCCTTTGTCGGTAACTTGTGTAATTCTTCTTCACATTACATTAAAAACTTTTATTAGATATTGAGTTAAATTAATATGATTTGGGCCTAGTTCACCTAAAAGAAATTTTTCGAAAGATGGTGATTGTCTAGAATTTTATTAGAAATATTATTTAGTCTCGATATTCAATTTATGTGAAACATTCTTTTAAGGAATTTTTTTATCCAAAATATAATTATATATTTTTATCGATAAAAAATTAATTAAAAAATGGGATATATAAAACATTACCCTCAAAATCTTTCGATACTCAGAAATCAGGTATTGTACAAAATCGGGGAGAGAAAATTGTCGAGATCTTGCTGAAAATGGCACCAAATAATAGTTGTTAACAAAATCATTTCCCCCAAGAGTTATGAGCACAAGGGCTTGATTCACTAATGCTTGTGTTTGCTCCGACCCTATAAGCCCGACTACTCGGGTCTGATACTGCTCGAAATATTCGAACTGTAATCCCATTCGAATAATGTTCAACTGCAAAAAATTGAAAGAATAGAAATACTTATTCCAATATCTAAGTTAAAATTTCGACATATGTGTTGTCCAATTATTTTGGTATGATTTGCTATATCTAAGAGTATTCGAATTATATGCTGTCCAATTATTTAGGTATGATTTGATATCATTTTCTATAGAGGTCTCAAGTTATGTAGCTCGAGGATTTTGGCCGTAACAATTGAATTCCTTTTTGCTTGATTTGGAAAGGGAAGATTTCAAAGCCTTGAACAAGAGAAGTGAAGTGTAAGATTCCTACTTTTAAAAATATTGTTTCATTGGACATGCGTACATAAATTAATGTAGATTGATTGAGTATTATTAATAATTGACCTAGAATTTTCTGAAACATAAAGTTCGACATAAGTGCTTGGTTTGGTTTTAAAAACATGACATGGTTGGTTTGAGCAATATATTTGAAACACAACTTGAATTGAATTAAGTCATAAGGTTTTATGAGTTTTGAAAATTTGAGAGATTATTTGAATTGGACTTAAATGTTGGGTTTGGGAAAAAATATTTTGTAAATGTTTAATTAAATCAATGACTTTTTAATAAAAAAAGTATATGTTTATGTGTCAAGTTAAGATCTTTTTATATTATTGAGTTCTATTAAATTTATAGAGATGGACCGAGATCAGGTTTCTAATTAATACTTCTTCCGTCCCATTTATTTTACTCCATTTGTTATAGTACTTGGTCAAAAATTTTAATCTTTTAAGTGACTTATCATGTTAAATTATTCATATTTTTTTTGTATCAAACCTTTTAAATAATAATGTACATGATGTCATACAATATTATCAACTTATTAGTAAAATATATTAATTAAATTATTTATTATAATTGTTATAAATTTAGGCAAGTTAAAATTAACTAGTTAACTGTACCAATAAAGTAAATTAAATGACTTTGGGCACGTCTCAGTGGAGGGGGGGCCATGGAGTCTAGATTTGTCCACAAGGTTAAACAAGAAAACAGTTCTTGTATTTAAATGGTAAAAGTAATTAAATCCCTAGTACGTTTAAAACACTTGACTCATTTTTCAGTCATTTATTATATTTTAAAAGAGTTCAATGGGTCGATGTGGCTTTAGTCCAGTTGTTAAGGATGAGGTCATGGGTTTAATTTTTACGAATGTGGGTAATTAATTTACTCTGATATCATTATAAAATTTCGATTCGATATACTGTTTTGATTTTGATGCAACAATATATTCACCATTTAAAAAAAAAAATAAAGCCACAATAAACTTACAAACTGAAGTCCAGTGTCATTTAGGATTCCAACTCCTGCAGAAGCAAAGTTTGCCCCAACAAGAAGGCTCTCACCCCTTAGCAATGGGCTCAAGTATGGCAATGTGGGCTCCATCCCCATTTGCTCGCCTAAAGCACATGTTATATCAATATCATGTTCGATATAAAATGGACACTAAAACTATAATAATAAAAAATATTATATAAACGAAAAAAAAGTCATGAAGGGTCAATAATTTGAGATCCTACATATGATATCCGGAATGTTAAGCCCATTGGAAAATCGGCCGGTGGGGCGATGAGTCGGATAATCAATGCCATAAGGAGGTGAGTCGGCTCTGGCACTAGTGATAAGATAATTGTTGTTTCCATTGTCAACGAGTGAGTCTCCAAACACGAAAAAAGCTCGTGCATTGGCTTGAGAAGCCATTGAAGTAAATGCAAGGAGAATTAGGCTGAAAATTGGTAATGCAGTTGTAGAGGAGAATAAGCTTGCCATTATGAAGAAATATGATGTTTTGATAGGAAATATTGAACACTAGCTAGTTAGTAAAATGTTTGATTTATAAAATAAAATGTTGACTAACTTAGCTGTGGTGTGAGGAATTTAGATTTGTAGGTCACTTATATATATAAGGGTTGGGGGTAGAGAAGTTTGTTGCCATAATAAATGGGATTGCTCTGCCACTTTGGAAAGGAGAATTTATTTCTTACATATCTAAATTAATTAAATATATATATATAAGGGTAGGGGTAGGTCATGTTTAATGTTGAAAATAAATTTTAGACTATTGTGATAATATTTTTTAAACTATGAACCTGTGCATCAGATAAATACGAAAACTCCATTCTTCACATTATTATTAATTCTTCACATTATTATTAGCAAAAAGTCTTGTGTGTTATTAAGTGAAAGATATTTATTCCCTCTAAAGTCCATAGAGTAATTAATTCATTATAAATGTGAATATTCATCGTGATTAATAGAGAAAGTGAATTTTTTTACCCCTAGATGTTTTTCTTTGGAGTAAAATGCAAAAACAATTCTTCTTTTGAAAAAAACGATAATATCCCCCCTATAAGTTTAAGAGTTGGCAATAATCTCCCTTTTTCTTTAAATGATATCAATGTATGGTCACCTATTAATTTTTATATGGGTGCAATGAGCTAATAAATAATAATACGGGAAATATTAACAAAGGTTTTTTTTTTTTTAATCATGGAAATTATATACATTATTTTTTATCAATTAAAAAATAATACGTAGGTATTTTTACATTTTACTCAAATAGTTTTTCATGAGAGTTTCATAGAATTAAATATGGAACTAAAGGAGTTATGAGGGATTCTTGAAGTGGAAAGGAAGTGGTTTGCTTTTAGAAAATTCAAAGTAACAATGAAGATGCTGGTTTGTACTTGTTTAGCAGTGGTAATTAATTTGCTACTTTTTTTCCTTCCTCTTTTCCTTGCTGATTATTGCCGGTAGGGTAAAATCAAATTAAGCTACTCGAATTTGATTCGAGTGAATAACACTTTAACTCGGTTCATTACGCTTAAAATTAAATTTGAATATTATTTATCGTGTTACAAATGTGATTTAGACTCAACAAGTCAATAACCTGGCGAAATATATAAGAAAATAGCAAAATACCAAGTTATTCAAGTTAGACTCACGTAATTAGACATATTTAAAACTCTTTCGATCTAGATTCATTTAACAATTATATCCAGTTTAACCACAATCTCGAGCTCAATAAGAAAAAACAAATAAAGTGTATTTGGGTTTGAGAGTCTGGATTGGAGTGGCTCAAACATAAATATTGTTGGACTCGATGACCATGAGCTCAAACTCGACTCACAAACTTAACTCTAGTTTGACTCATTTGCATATATTATTTAGCGCCTCGAGCTTGTATCGGATAAGCTCAACTAGCTACCAACATGCGACTGATTTAGCGTAAGAGATTAATCACTACAAAGTAGCGAACTCAAGTTCGATCCCTGTTGGGAGAGATTACCACTTAATATGTTACAATTTTTCAATGTAATTAGACTCAACAATTGAATAACCTAGCGAAATATATAAAAAAATAGCAAAATACCAAGTTATTCGACTTAGACTCATGTTAGGCATATTTAAAACTCTTTCGATCTAGGTTCATTTAACAATTATATCAAGTTTAACCACAATTTCAAGCTCAATAAGAAAAAACAAATAAAGTGTATTTGGGTTTGAGAGTCTGGATTGGAGTGACTCAAACTCAAATATTGTTGGACTCGATGACCATGAGCTCAAGCTCGACTCACAAACTTAACTCTAGTTTGACTCATTTGCAAATATTATTTAGCGCCTCGAGCTTATATCGAATAAGCTCAACTATGAACTACCAACATGTGACTGGTCTAGTGGAAGAGATTAGTCACTACAAAGTAACGAACTCAAGTTCGATCCCTGTTGGGAGAGGTTACCACTTAATGTGTCTGATACACCTCGAAAGGGATTAAATCATTGGAAAACCAAAAAAAAGATAAGCTCAAACTACCAAGAGATGATTGATCTAGTATAAGAGATTATTCACTACAAAGTAGCGAACTCATGAGGTGTACAATATCAAATCTTATTGATCTATGTTTATGTTAGCAGCCACATTTGATAAGCATCCCTATCAATAGTCATTCAAAATATATATGGGCATTAATGCAACTTTTATCTGAGTAACTTACATATGTATCTTTCAAAATCATTCCATCTTTATCAGAAAATAGAATGTCTAATTTTGAATAAATTATTGGATTTCAGTTGGCAATACATAGATATATACCATTATTTTGGTCCATGTCTAATGACACGAGTAAGCTCTAAGAAAGCGATTTCGATCGAACTTTATTTGATGCATTTATATCAAGCAATTTAATTAAGTCAATTCAAACAACACTTTATTTACATTGGCTAGATTTTGATCTTACCTAACTTCAAATTATGTTTTAATTTAGTTTGATTTTTAAATGAAACAAATTCAATGATATTTTATTAAGTCAAACATGAGTGAAGCTCCAATAACTTGATATTTCTGCATATATTTCATCACGAACCAAATTCTACAAACTTTTCTGGATTAATTTCAGGCAAACATTCCCTTTATGTGAATCTAAGAATAGAAATTTTAGTAAAAGACAACAAAAGTAGATATTGGTTTAGATATGGCTTGTGAGTGTTTATTTAATTCAATTAAAAAAAAGAGGAGGTTGATTTGTGTAGGGAAAAAAGGCTTATAAATTATTAGGCTCAGTTTTCTAATTACTTTGGAGAGAGAATTTCACTTTTCATACCATAATTCAAACTACTTTAGGGATTTGATACCACAACTTTTTCTATCGACACATTTGATACCATAACTCAAATCAACTCGACACATTTGATACTTCCGTCAAATTGAAAATTGAATTGTCACGTGGCTGTTAAAACTTTGCACATTTGATACCATAACTTATGTTGACTGATAATTTTACCCCATAACATTTCAGGTTACCAAAAAAGCCCCACATCTTCAAATTTAGTGACGATTTTAGTCCACATTGTTGCCAAATTCGAATAAGACCACGTGCTGACCAATTTAGAACTTTACATATTTGATACCATTATTTATGTTGACTGATAATTTTACCCCATAACGTTTCAGGTTACCAAAAAAGCCCCACATCTTCAAATTTAGTGACGATTTTAGTCCACATTGTTGCCAAATTTCCATATTGACTCGAATAAGACCACATGCTGACCAATTTAGAAAATTTTACTTATTTTATTTAAATAACTAATTTAATTTATAAACAATATTAATAAATTAAATAATACATTAACATAAATATCACCAAAAATATATTCTTTTTAAATATAAAATTTATATAATAGAATTAATATATTTAATATTTATTAAAATAATAAATTATATAATATAAAACTATTTAATATTTATTAAAATATTAAATAATAAATAATTTTTATTTAAAAAAAAATCCCCACCCCACCCACCCACCCACCCACCACCTCCCCACCCTTCCCCTACCCCGATTCCCAGGCCGCTGGCAGCCTGGGTCTTCTGTCCCATGCCACCGCCGGCCTGGGACCGAACAGTGGCCTGGGATCGTAGAACCCAAGCCGACTAGCCTGGGAATCGGGGGGTAGGGGGAGGGGTGGGTTGGGTTGGATTGGGTGGGGTGTGGTGTGGTGGGGATTTTTTTATTAAATTATAATTATTTATTATTTTAATAAATATTAAATAGTTTTTAATTATATAATTTATTATTTTAATAAATATTAAATAGATTAATTCTATTATATAATTTTTATATTTAAAAAGAATATGCTTTCTTAATTTAGGTGATATTTATGTTAATGTATTATTTCATTTATTAATATTGTTTATAAATTAAATTAGTTATTTAAATAAAATAAGTAAAATTTTCTAAATTGGTCAGCATGTGGTCTTATTCGAGTCAATTTGGAATTTCTGCAACAATGTGGACCAAAATCGTCACTAAATTTGGAGATGTGGGGCTTTTTTGGTAACCTGAAATGTTATGGAGTAAAATTAGCAGTCAACATAAGTAATTGTATCAAATGTGTAAAGTTCTAAATTGGTCAGCACATGGTTTTATTCGAGTCAATTTGGAAATTTGGCAATAATGTGGACTAAAATCGTCACTAAATTTGGAGATGTGGGACTTTTTTGGTAACCTGAAATGTTATGGAGTAAAATTATCAGTCAACATAAGTTATGGTATCAAATGTGCAAAGTTTTAACGGCCATGTGACAATCACGTGACAATTCCATTTCCAATTTGACGGAAGTATCAAATGTGTCGAGTTGATTTGAGTTATGGTATCAAATGTGTTGATAGAAAAAGTTGTGGTATCAAATTCCTAAAGTAGGTTGAATTATGGTATGAAAAGTGAAATTCTCTCAATTACTTTGTGTTACTCCCCCGTCCTTTATTTTTTTCTCCTATTTTTTTTTTTTGAATGTCTCAAAATAACACACTATTTTTTTAAATAATTTATTTTTAAAAAAATACTCTCTCACTTAAAAATAATGATTTGACACAACTAGCTCTCCACCATTACTTACATGGACATATATATAAATACCTCAAACTTTTACTTTTTCAATTTTTATATAAAACTTCGTGTCAAAACCCAAGGAGTAAACAAAAAAGGACGGAGGGAATAGTATCTTTGGCTTGTTCTTAAATTATTGTGGTTCACAAAGCTCGGTTTTTCGACTTTAATAGTTCGACAGCTAAGTGGAAAACACTCGACAACTTAAAGAAGTAAAGTTTATAATGGACTAAGATAAGAAATTAAAATAAAAAAATCTCTTAAATAATCATTTAGCCGTGCTCGGCCTGGAATACAATTACAAAGTTGAATGTACCAGAAATTCTTAGAGGCATAACATCAGAAAAACTTCCTTGACCAATTGGATAGATCAAGAAAACAGCGGTAGCAGCTGCAACAGGAGCTGAATATGCAACAACAATCCAAGGTCGCATACCCAGACGGACACTAAGCTCCCATCATAGGAGAGATGACCAACACTGAACCATCAATGTTTATAGAAAATAATGACATGTTCTCTTGGCCTCTCAGTTGACAGATGATTTTTCAGAAGATTTTTTATGAGATTGAATTCTTGCAGATTTGAGATGAGGTATGAGATTACGTTCCTTTATGGTTTTATTTATAAAGTAATACTTCATCATTCCCCATTTTTGCATTTCAAAGAACAATTTTGCAAAATGGGTGTTGAATTTTTCCTCGTCGTTTAATGGGAAAACACATATGTTGATTTTTGGATTAAGTCATGGATTTAGACGGAATAGAAGAAATTTGAGATATAATAATATGATTTGTGAATTGAAGAACAAAATTAAGGAAAGTCTATAAGTATTGTCTTAATTTAAATATATAGTTAGAATTACTTTCCTTTTATGTATGTTTTCTCTAAAATTTTAAGATTTTTTTTTTACAATACCACAAAATGAGTAAATTATCTCATATTTATTTGAGATTTTTCTAGAGATATCTGCCGAAATAATATAATTTTGGAGAATCTAACTCTGAAACTACATTTCAGAGAGTAAGAGGCCGAAACAAGCCCTAATAGTTTAAAAGTTGAGAGAACTTATTAACACAAAATAGTTAATGGGTAAAATCGTAAAATTTTAAACAAATTATTAAGCAAACTACAACCTTGTATTGAGAATAAATTGTCCCACGTGGGTGATAATAAAAGTAAGTTCACCTTATAAGGTGTTGGACAATCTTCACATCATAAGCTAGCTTTTATGGTTGAATCATGTTCAAGCCATGTAAGTGAACTTCACTCAATCCATGTGTTGAATTCTAATATTATATTATAGCTCCATGTTGATGTGGGCCACCTCCTTCCGAGATGGACTCCTCCTGTTCGCATGATGAGAATATTCTTCACCCACCCAGATAATAAAGGTCTGAGTTGTCATTCTTCGTCCAGTTAACAAATGCTTGGACAATTATTATTCGTGTGTTGAGTCTCACATGTTGCGTTTCACTTTCAACAACACATTCAACCCGCCCACACGTAAAAGGGGAGTATTGAGAATAAATTGTCCCATATAGATTTGATAATAGAAGTAAGTTCACCTTATAAAAACCGCTAAGATACTGATGCAATATATTCGAACAAGTTATTTAAAGTAGTAAGATTTAATTTCATAATTAAAATATAATCACTCAATTATTCGATATACACTAATGTAAACTATTACATATGCAAAGAGGAATGATTAAAAAAAGAAAAACCTACTGATGCATGCATAAAATGCTATAAAGTTTTCAACTGAATTATTTCAAGAAACAAAAAAACATGGTAGTGGCATAAGACTATATATTGTACATTTTATTTGTTCAACAGATTCAAACCAGTACATTGTATGATTATGATAGGTATAGCAACAAATTCATGAAACTATAGAGTGGTTGGAAAAATTTATGAATTAATAGTTTTATTGTAAATATATGTTCAAGAGCGAATTTTTTTTTAAAGAGACAGCCTAAAGTAGGTAAAAACTGTTGGTCCCAAGTGGTCAGATGAGGTCTAGAGGGGGGGGGGGTGAATAGACCTCTGAAAATTTTTGAACTTAAAAACTTTTCAGTCTTCTGTCAGCAGACTAAGCTGATGAAGAACAGTAAGCAGACTAATCTGATCGTGAACAAATCTTGAACAGACGACTGACCACTCTTCTTACAATGACTTAGCTGTTTTATCAGTAAAACAGTTTTCCAAGAGTATACTTGCAGCGGATTGTTTAAAAGTGTTTTTCACAAGTAAACTAAGTTCCAAAAGATTTTATCCCCAGTTTAAAACTCCTTATAAAATCTTTTTGATTGATTCAAAGTGTTTAAAATGCAAACTTTAAAATATGCAAGAAAACTTTAAATGCAAGATAACACAAAGAATTTTTATAGTGGTTATATGGATAAAAATCCTTTAGTCCACTCTTCCAGATCACACAGATTCTGGGTTATACTATAATCACAAAGATTACAATATTTCTCCACTTACACCAAGACAACAAATGAAATGGCTGTAAGCTCACAATAGGAAATCACAAAGAAATCCTATCCTCTAAAGTAGAATCACTCACACAGATGGATTCTCACTTCGCACAACACTCAGCTATTACAAAATCACTCATATAATGTTTTTCTGATTTCTTCAACTGGGTTTCTGTCAACAGATGACTTCCACCAGACGAGTGAGCTGTTCGAGCTTTTGAGACTTAGAGAAATTCTGCTTCAAAATTTCGATCTCTGATTGTTGTTATGTTGTTGCTCGATTTGAAATTCAGCTCTATTTATACATGGAGATGAAATTATGACCGTTGAAGGCAAGTCACAAATCAAATCCATCCTTCAGCTCTTTTTGAAACGGCTCCCTGCAGCATTCCGTACTGCGTACAGTACCTTTCTGTCCATCGCATTTAATGCTGCATTTAATGCACTCTGCTGATCCGAGGATATCTTCAATCATTTGCCATTACTACCCTTCTCTTACAGCATTTATTACACCAAGTGCATTTATTACCGTTGGACTAATCTCTTGATCTCTTCTACTCTGCTGATCAAAACAACTCTGCTGATAGATACTCTGCTGATCAAATACTGAACTCATCTGATTTGACTCGGCTGATGATCTACCCTTCTGTTCGCTGTTTCAGCAAGAGATCACTAGTCTTCTGAGCTTTGAACTTTGAACTCTTCTGATGTCTTCTTTTACTTGTTCAAAATTCTTCCAAGGGAACTAAGCTTACCATACTTAGCTGATTATGATGTTTTGGAAATCATCAAAACCTTCCCTTAATTACTTGTCTTCTTTCATCTTCATCTTCATCCAACAATTTCCCCCTTTTTGATGATGACAAAACTCCAGCTAAGTACTTGTACCTAAACTAAAGTTTTGATCCTCAAAAATTTCTGAGATAGAAATGATATGTTGGAGTCAAACTTGCAATCTTATAGATATTGAACTGATTACATTTTACAAGTTGAAAGATGAAAAGTACAAAATACTTTAAAAGATTACAAGGATTTTTAATATAAAGAAAATCTAGCCAAGGCTAGTCTTCTGTCTTCTTTTCTTCCTTGTCTTCTTTCTCAGATTCTTCTTCAGATAATTTAGAAGTCTCAGCTTCCAAATTTTCAATGAATCTTTTCTTCAGCAGCTCTAACTTCCTTTTCTTGACATCTGGATCAAGCTGTTCTTCAGCTGAGTCTTTGACAGCAGCTAGTTCTTTGTCTGACTTGGCTTTTGCTTCAGATTCTTCCTCTTCAGCTTGGTCTTCTTCTTCTGTTATTCTCTTATCTGTTGGTCTGCTTGATTCTTCCATATTTTTAGCAGTCTCACCAGCAGATTCTTCTAACACTTCAGTTGCTTCATCTTGGTTGTCTTCTTCCTCTTCAACAGATCTTCTGACTCTTTCATAGGAAGTTCCAACTCTCATCTGTCCAAATATCCTTTCTTCCCCCTTTTTGTCATCATCAGCAGGGACAGGTGGATATTGTGGTACAACTGGTGTAATTAGAAGAGAATCACATAGAAGTTTGATGTTCTCCTCCATTGCATTGATCTGAGCTTGCTGTCTAAGTTGATTGGCTTTAACAGTCTTGACTTCCTTGAGCAAGTCTTCTCCTTGATCACCTAATTGGATTTGAGTTCCCAGAATCCAATTTGATGAAGCCTTGAAGTCATTCATCATGTTGCCCATGACTTCATCTTCTGCTTGGAGTGCCAATTCAACAGTCTGTTCAATGTTTTTCCAACCTTCAGTAGTGCTTTGTGTCCTTTTCCTGAGTATATCCATATCCTGACATATAGATTGTACATTCTGAGCAGTATCTTTCATTAAATCAGCAGGAACAGCAGCAGCAACCTTCTGAATAGGTTGATGAACAGCAGCTAACACTTCTGCTTTTAACTCTTCTTTCATCTCCTTCATGGATTTGGTAAACATTTGATGAATGGAGTCTAACAGATTTGTCTCTGTTGTAGCAGCAGGTGTTTCTTTGATGAGTTGCTCTGTTGGTTGAATTTTCAGTGCAAGAGACTGATCTGCTGGGCTATCAGCAAGGCTTGGAGTGCTTTCCTTCTCCTTAGCCTGATCATCATCTTCAGTAGCAACTTCTTTCTCCTTTAACTGATCTGCTGGAATTTCTTCTTCCTTCTTTGATTCATCAGCAGCATCAGACTTATCATTCTGCACTTTGTCTTGATCAGATGGGTCTGAAGTACCCTCAATTTGCTTTGGTTGATCAGAAGACTTGTCTTTCTCTTCATTTGCAGGTGATATTATCTTCTTGACAGTTTCAACTGTCTGCATCAGTCCTTCATTGTCCACTGCAGACCTGTTACAAATCCAAGTAAAGTTGTCAAGAGGAATAAAAGTAGTTGTTGGTTCCTCTGGCAGCTCTTCATAGGGTTTGATGTTTGGTCCATAGACAATGTGTTTGATGTTAGGAAGTGGGACCAGTGAGCTTGGTTGTCCCCTTAGCTTCCTTGACTTCTTTGCCCAAAGATCCATTGATTGAGCAATAGCCAGTTTGATAGATCTTTCCTTGAGGTCTACAGACTCATCATAATCTTCAGGGATGGATGCAAAGATCTTCTTGGCTTCTTCTTTGACTATGTGACATATTCTCATTCTTAATCTATCCAGGAAAAATTCTGAATCAATTGCTTGAATGAGAGAATCTGTCTCAAGCCACTTAAGTACCCATGCTTCTGTAGCCTTGAATTCTTTCCACTTGGCCATTTCAGCAGGACTCTTTGTTAATCTGAATTCTCTCCATCTGTTGTATTTAATCTTTTCAGAATGGAAGAGTGTCAGACGGTTGACTCTTTCATTTTCAGCATCAAGCCTCTTCAGGAATTCTTCAAAGATCTCAGGATCTTCCCTGACAATCTCTAAAGATAATCTTATTTCTTCTCTTCTCTTTGGCTTTAGCTTTGGTGCAGGCATAGCTGGTATTGGTTTATTTGGATCTCTTTGCTCACCAATGACTATCCCACCAGTACGCTGAGGACCATGAGCATCCTTGATGCTTGCTTCAATGACAGCAGCCAACTCTGCTGCCTCAATAGCATCTCTCTGCTCTTGAGTCATTTTGCTGGCCTCTTCTTCCAGCCTTTTTAACTCTAGGCTTTTCAGCCTATCTTCTTCTGCTTTCTCAGCAGCAATCCTTTGCTTTTCAGCAGCATCCAGTCTCATCTTCTCTGCAGCAGTCACATAAGTTGAGGTTTTGCCTAACCTCTTTCTTCTAGATTCAGGGCTTTCAACTGCTTGGATAGGTGTTGCAGCAACTGGAGTAGGATGTAGCAACAGAATTTCTCCCTCTAGTGGTGTACTAGTCTGCTGTTCCTTTTCTACATCAGCAGATAGTGCAGCAGTTGAGGCTTCTGTTGTTATTTCAACTGTAGGAACACTTTCAGGCTCAGCAGTAGCAGCCTTAGCAGCTTCAGCTTCAACAACTGGTTCTTCAACATTTAATGGCCTTTCTGCTTCAGTTGTTGTTTTCCTCACAGTTTCAACAGGCTCTTCAGAGAAAGTGACCTTTCTCTTGGCCTTTGACTTAGGAATTTTCTTGACAGCAGGGGGGTTGGCAGTAGGAGGTCCCCTTGCTTCACTCCTAGTCCTTAGTCTCTTCAACCTTTGAAGAGGAATTTCCTCTTCAGACTCAGTTCTTTCAGGGGATGACCCTGTCTCCATGTTTTCAATTTCAACAGTGAAGTCATCTATCACCTTCTTAGAGACTTCAATTTCGGGCTGTGCTGATTCAGACACAACAGCAGACTGTGCTGTTGGCTCAGCAGACTGACTAGTCTGACCTTCCTTCTTGCTCTTCTTAGAAGGGGTCTTCTTAGACTGTTTGGAGACTTTTCTCTTTGGTTTTTCCACCAGTTGCCTCACTGGTTCGTAGAGTTTGAACTCTTTGCTTCCATGGGTTTGCTTTCCTCCACCCATAGGACATTGTAGAGATGCAAACAGATTGCTTAGCAAGATGGCATGAGAATGCCTTTTGTCACTTAATAGCTCATAAACATGAGCAGCCCAGTTCACTTTCATCCCATAGTAAATGCAAATCATGGTGTAGAGCCTTCTTCTGGGTAAACCATCCAGAGAACCCGTAGCACAATCCATAACCTTTGCTATGATATCAGCAAATCTTTGGTATTCATCCTTCAGCTGGGTCTTCATCAAAGTCCCAGACATCTTCTCTCCCTTCTTAGCACAAATTTCCCAAAATTCCTCTTCTTTTTCTGACCCTAACGAGGTCACATCTCCTCCCTTGTCTGTCAACTTATAAACTTCATTAAGAACAGCAGCAGATACAGCGATTTTCTTACCACCAATGACAGCAGTCATAACCGTGTCATCATCGTTGAATTTTCTGGTCAGGTAGAAGTGGTAGACATCCTCTAAGTAGACTCTTTCTTCGTGAGCCTCCAAAACAGGAACCAATGATGCTTCTTTGATCTTTACCAGTAGAGAGCGCATCAAATCGGTGCCAGAGAAATGAAATTTGCTGTAGTTGAAGTATCTTCCCTCAACAATCTTGTCCATTTTCAGAGATTAGAGAGTAGATTCTGTAAAAGAACAGTGAACTTTCGAAGCAGTAGGGTTTGAGAGTTAGAGAGTTTGAGAGTTTTTGAGTGCGTAAGATGACTATTCTGTTCAGATCGGATTTTATAGGTTTCCTTTTGATTTGGTTTTCATGATTTATCTAAACCGTTGATCTAATCTGACAGTTTTTAATCGTGCGGATGAGAGTCGCGGATTTCAATTTTATTATTTTAATGTCAGATGGGCGGGAAACTCTATCGACACTAATCTGTTTACTTATAAAAGCGCGTTTTTAAACTGCGATTTATGACCATGCTTATATAATAAATCAGATGAGTAGAGTTTAACTTATCTGACAGACGAGTGATCTGTTATCTGTTATTACTAGAGAATGCCAATAGCTAGTAATCTTCCTCTGCTGTTTGTCAATCCAGCAAGATAAAATAATCTTCAATCTTCAAGAATTAAGAACACGTCTTCTTGATAATCTTAACTTCAACTAACTGTCATTAACAGATTTCATCTTTAGAACAGAAGTACCGCTAGTCTTACACGTTCCCCCTGTCTTTAAGAATTCATAAGTTAACTAGTCTGTTGAGAGTTAATTCTTGAATGAAATAACTGATGACTAAGCTGTTGAACTCCAGTCTTCTGATGAGTTCCCCCTCAGCTTATGCATCCAGGTTAAGTAATCCTAACTCAGCTCTTAGAGTTGAGAACCTTGCTTCACTTAGAGGTTTGGTGAAGATGTCAGCAATCTGATTATCAGTATGAACATACTCAATCAAAACATTGCCTTTTTCAACATGATCTCTAATGAAATGATGTTTAATCTCAATATGTTTAGTCCTTGAATGACTTGTAGTGTTCTGAGTAAGTGAGATTGCACTTGTATTGTCACAGTAGATTGGAATTCCACTGATCTTGATGTTGTAATCTTCTAGTTGATGCTTCAACCAAAGTATCTGTGCACAACAAGCTCCAGCAGCTATATATTCAGCTTCAGCAGTAGATATAGAAACTGAGGTTTGCTTCTTACTCATCCATGAGATCAGACGACTGCCCAAGAACTGACAGGCACCTGTTGTGCTCTTTCTGTCAATCTTGCAGCCAGCAAGGTCTGAATCTGAATAGCCAACTAGTTCAAATCCAGATTCTCTAGGATACCACAATCCCAATTCTTGAGTGCCTTTAACATACTTCAATATCCTCTTGGCAGCTAAGAGATGAGATTCTTTGGGGTTTGATTGAAATCTTGCACAGACTCCAACTGAGTACATTATGTCAGGTCTGCTTGCTGTTAGATACAACAATGAACCAATAATGCCTCTATATTTGGTTATGTCCACTGATTTGCCATCTTCATCTTTATCCAAACGAAGACTTGTAGACATAGGAATGGTAGCTGTTGAGCTAGTTTCCATACCAAATTTCTTGAACAGATCTCTTGTGTATTTTGCTTGGCTGATGAATATTCCATCAGGCAACTGTCTAACTTGCAATCCAAGAAAATAGTTAAGTTCACCCATCATGCTCATTTCAAACTTATTCTGCATCAGCTTGGAGAACTTATCACACATCTGTTGGTTAGTTGAACCAAAAATAATATCGTCCACATATATTTGCACAAGTAATATATGATTTTCCCATTCAATTGTGAACAAGGTTTTATCTACCTTACCTTTACGAAATCCTTTAATTAAAAGAAAATCAGATAGGGTATCATACCATGCTCTTGGAGCTTGTTTCAGTCCATATAAGGCTTTCTTTAGACGATATACTTTGTCCTCTTCTTGATAGACTTCAAATCCAGGAGGTTGTTCAACATACACTTCTTCTTGCAATTCTCCATTGAGAAAAGCAGACTTCACATCCATCTGATAGACAGTGAAGTTCTTGTAAGCAGCATAGGCTAGAAACAGTCTGATTGCTTCAAGTCTTGCTACTGGTGCAAAAGTTTCATCAAAGTCAATTCCTTCTTCTTGACAATAACCCTTGGCTACTAGTCTTGCTTTGTTTCTGGTGACAACACCATCTTCATTCATTTTATTTCTGAATACCCACTTAGTGCCAATTACTCTTTGATGACTTGGTCTAGGAACTAAGTACCAGACTTCATTCCTTTCAAATTGATTCAACTCTTCTTGCATAGCTTCTATCCAGAAGGAGTCATTTAGAGCTTCTTCAATTTGCTTGGGCTCTATTTGAGATAGAAATGTGACAAACATAGCATCTTGTGCAGCAGCTCTTCTTGTTTTCACTTTATCTAAAGGATCACCAATAACTAATTCAGGAGGGTGATTCTTGAGCCATCTGAGATCAGGTTGCAAATCAGGATGTTGTCCTCTGTTATGATCTTGCAACACTACTGTTGGAGTTCCAGTAGTAGTCTGTTGAACATTTGCCGTCTGTTGAACAGTCTCTGGTCTGTCAGCTGTTTGCAACTCGTCTGTTAGACAATCAGCACTGTGATTATGAACAGCACTTGAGTTAGCAGCTGAACTTAGATTAGGTAGTATGATGGGAACATATTCTTCATTTCTTCCAACGTCTAACTTCTGTAAATCAGCAGACAGATCTTGATTTACACTTTGATTCTTTTCAGAAGATTGACTTGGCTCATCAAATACTACATGGATAGATTCTTCTATTAGTAATGTTCTTTTGTTAAAAACTCTATAAGCCTTACTAACAGATGAGTATCCTACAAAGACAGCTTCATCAGCCTTTTCTGCAAATGCAGTAAGGTGATTTTTCCCATTATTCAATACAAAACATTTACAACCAAAAATCTTAAAATAATGAATGTTTGGTTTTCTGTTGTTCCAAACTTCATATGGAGTCTTGTTCTGATTTTTGTTGATCATACATCTGTTTTGGGTAAAGCATGCTGTATTTGTTGCTTCTGCCCAAAATCTTTGTGGCAGCTTAGCTTCAGCTATCATGGTTCTGACAGCTTCTTTTAGTGTTCTGTTTCTTCTTTCAGCAACACCATTCTGTTGAGGGGTTCTTGCAGCAGAATACTCATGATGTATTCCTTTGATATTACAATACTCTTCAACAGTAGAGTTTGTAAACTCTGTCCCTCTATCTGATCTGATCTTCAATATCTTAATACTCTTTTCATTCTGGATCAGTTCCATCAGATTGGTAAGATGTTCCTTGGTTTCACTTTTCTTCTTCATGAAAATTACCCAAGTATATCTTGAATAGTAATCCACAACAGCTAGGCAGTATTTCTTTCCACCATTGCTGACTGGATCAATGGGTCCAAATAAGTCCATATGCAACAGCTCCAATATTCTTCCAGAAGATTGGTGCTTCTTTTCTTTGAATGATGACTTGATTTGTTTACCCTTCTGACATGCATCACAGAGCTTGTCTTTGCTCATGACTGCTTTTGGAATCCCTTCTACCAGATCATTCTTGATTAATCTGTTTATGGTCTTGAAGTTTAAATGATTCATCCTCTTGTGCCATAGCCAACTGACTTCACTTGGTGCAGATGCCACCAAACAAACACTTGAATTCTTGTCAACAGAATTCCAGTCGACTATATAGATATTTCCTTGTCGTCTTCCAGATAAAATTACCTTCTTTGTACCAATCTGTTCAACGTAGCACTTATCTGTTGAGAAGATGACTGAATATCCCTTGTCACAAAATTGACTTATGCTTAGCAGATTATATTTCAGGCCTTTAACATAGGAGACGTCAGATATCTCTATGTTTCCTTTGATTAATCTTCCTTTAGCTTTAATCTTGCCTTCTTTGCTGTCTCCAAAAGTGACTTTTGGACCATCCACAGCAACTGCATCAGTCAACTCATGTATGTTTCCACACATGTGCCTTGAACATCCACTGTCCAAGTACCAAATCTTCTCTACTTTACTCCTACTCCTAATCCTAACCTACAAAACAAAAATAAAATTGTTTTAGGTACCCTTATTGAGAGGGTCCTGAAGGATTAGTTCCACCCTTGACAACCCAAGATGTTGAAGTCTTAGGCTTCTTAGGTTTCTGAGTTTTAGGAGCATGAACAGTTTCATTTTTATCATAGTTATCAGATAAGTCATGTTGATGATCAGTATGATATGAATAATGTTCATAAGCAGGGTAAGGTGCATGATATGCAGGATATGCATGCATTGGATGAGCAGGGTAAGGTGCATAGTAACTAGGAAATTGAGGTGCATGATACATAGGATGATATGCAGCAGGTTGCACATAATATGACTCATTTCCATACCAAGCATTTTGATTTTTCTTATTCTTATGCTTCTTTGGTTTACTAGGTGCTTGCTCCACTTGTTTAGACTTAGCTTTACCAACAGACTGGTTCAATTTAGCTTTATCAGCAGACTTCTTAGGACTCTGCTGTTTGGTCTTACTAGTCTGATTTCCTACACTAGGCTCTTTGCTCTTTTTAGCCTTAGGAGATTTCTTCTCCTTTACCACTTTCTCAGTTGAGGTAGGTCTAGAGGTTTGAACATACAGAATGACCTTACTATTGTCAGCTGATATGAATCTTTCAGTATGGTTCAACTCTAGTTTATCATTTTCTAAAGGTGTCTCCTGTTTCTTAGATGTATGCATGGATGCAACAGTAGACTTATCATGAGACTCAATAATTTTCTCAAGTTCCATGATTTTTCCTTTATAAACCTCACACTCAGCTTTCAGAGATTCATGTTCTTGCTCAAGCTGTTTATATTCAGCTGATTCTTTTGGCTCCTCAGCTAAAAGTTTCAGTGAACTATTTTGCTCTTTTAGCCGGATCATCTCTTCCTTAAGCTTTTTATATGCTTCAGCAATACCAGTATTGTTAAGCATCATTTGTTCAAATGAATTAAATAATTCATCATTAAGAGGAGTTACCTCATCCTCAGAGTCATCAGAGTCCTTTGCCATCAGGCACAGGAGAGCAGGTTTTTCTTCATCAGAAGATTCTTCATCAGACGAGTCTGAGTCTGAATCAGATGAGTAGACAGCAGCTGGCTTTTCTGCTTCTGCCATCATTGCTTTCCCTTTCTGATACTTTCTTTCTTTTCTTATTTTCTTCTCCTCTTCAGTGTACTTCTCTGCTTTTGGATATGGGCAGTCTCTTATGAAGTGTCCCAATTTCCTGCAGTTGTAACACATCAGTTTTGATTTATAATCCTCTTTATCTTGAGAAGAAAAGTTAGGTTTAGAAGTAGAAGCAGCATGATTGTATTTGTTTTTCATCTTTCTCTTATAGAACTTCTTGAAGTTGTTCATCAATAATGCTACATCTCCAGCAGTGTACTCCTTTTTGTTGAGTAGAGTGGCTTCATCAGATGAGTCCACTTCTTTGCTTTTCTGGGCTGGTCTTCTGGTGTTTTCAGCAGCAACAAGTGCAGCTGTGGGTCCTGAAGTTGAGGTTTCTTCAATTCCCATCCTTGGCAGTTTATACTCATAAGCCTTGAGTACGGAGAACAGCTCTGTTAGAGAAATCTTGCCCAGATCTCTTGATTCTTCCATTGCTGTCACCTTCATGTTGAACTTGGGAGGTAGAGCCTTCAGTACTCTGACAGTGATTTCTTTGTCAGTGAAAGTCTTTCCCAGCTTCAAAACTTCGTTCAGAGTTCTGGTGAATCTGGTATCCATCTGATCAATGGTTTCTCCAGACTTCATCTTGAAGTTGTCCAGCTTCTCCAAGGCAACACTGAGCTGATGCTCTTTAATAGCATCATTGCCTTCACTCATGTCACGAACCTTATCCCACATCTCCTTTGCAGTTTTGCAATGCTTGACTTTGTCAAACCGATCATTATTCAGGGCTTTGGTCATGATAAATCTTCCGACTTTGTCCAGGTTGAACAGCTTTATTTCTTCTGCTGTCATTTCTGTTAAGTCTTTTTCCACCACTATTTGAGCTTCATCTACGATGATGGTCTTGGTGAATTTGAATGGACCTTTGATGATACATGTATGCATGTTGTCATTGTAGGCAGCAAGGAAAATCTCCATTCTGATCTTCCAGTCCTCAAAAGACATACCAGCAATGTGGGGAACATGGCTGATACAATCCATTTTTCAAAAAGTTTTGATTTTTCAAAAAGATGCTCTTTTGAAAAGTTTTAAAAACCTTTGAAAAACACTCGGATCAAGCTCGTTGATCAGGCAGCTGATTCTAATGAACCACCTGCTCTGATACCACTTGTTGGTCCCAAGTGGTCAGATGAGGTCTAGAGGGGGGGGGGGGTGAATAGACCTCTGAAAATTTTTGAACTTAAAAACTTTTCAGTCTTCTGTCAGCAGACTAAGCTGATGAAGAACAGTAAGCAGACTAATCTGATCGTGAACAAATCTTGAACAGACGACTGACCACTCTTCTTACAATGACTTAGCTGTTTTATCAGTAAAACAATTTTCCAAGAGTATACTTGCAGCGGATTGTTTAAAAGTGTTTTTCACAAGTAAACTAAGTTCCAAAAGATTTTATCCCCAGTTTAAAACTCCTTATAAAATCTTTTTGATTGATTCAAAGTGTTTAAAATGCAAACTTTAAAATATGCAAGAAAACTTTAAATGCAAGATAACACAAAGAATTTTTATAGTGGTTATATGGATAAAAATCCTTTAGTCCACTCTTCCAGATCACACAGATTCTGGGTTATACTATAATCACAAAGATTACAATATTTCTCCACTTACACCAAGACAACAAATGAAATGGCTGTAAGCTCACAATAGGAAATCACAAAGAAATCCTATCCTCTAAAGTAGAATCACTCACACAGATGGATTCTCACTTCGCACAACACTCAGCTATTACAAAATCACTCATATAATGTTTTTCTGATTTCTTCAACTGGGTTTCTGTCAACAGATGACTTCCACCAGACGAGTGAGCTGTTCGAGCTTTTGAGACTTAGAGAAATTCTGCTTCAAAATTTCGATCTCTGATTGTTGTTATGTTGTTGCTCGATTTGAAATTCAGCTCTATTTATACATGGAGATGAAATTATGACCGTTGAAGGCAAGTCACAAATCAAATCCATCCTTCAGCTCTTTTTGAAACGGCTCCCTGCAGCATTCCGTACTGCGTACAGTACCTTTCTGTCCATCGCATTTAATGCTGCATTTAATGCACTCTGCTGATCCGAGGATATCTTCAATCATTTGCCATTACTACCCTTCTCTTACAGCATTTATTACACCAAGTGCATTTATTACCGTTGGACTAATCTCTTGATCTCTTCTACTCTGCTGATCAAAACAACTCTGCTGATAGATACTCTGCTGATCAAATACTGAACTCATCTGATTTGACTCGGTTGATGATCTACCCTTCTGTTCGCTGTTTTAGCAAGAGATCACTAGTCTTCTGAGCTTTGAACTTTGAACTCTTCTGATGTCTTCTTTTACTTGTTCAAAATTCTTCCAAGGGAACTAAGCTTACCATACTTAGCTGATTATGATGTTTTGGAAATCATCAAAACCTTCCCTTAATTACTTGTCTTCTTTCATCTTCATCTTCATCCAACAAAAACAATACCCCACGACATTTATTTAACTATGTGTTTTCTATAATGTTCCTTGAGGTACCATATATGGGTATTCGAATTCTTCACATGGATTGGTTCAATTTTACTTAACTGACTTGAATTTAACCTCAATGATGAGGGGTACTTTGGACTTTCTATTTCGGGATTCATCTCTAATCGAAGACCAGGAATTCCAGCCTTCAAGAAGTAATTCCGATCTTCAAATCATGATCTCCGATCAGGCCGGTCCTATAGCTCGAAGGCTCTTGGCAGGAGTGGGCTCATCTTCGGAATCACTGTTAGGTCGACCCCCGACCCAGGCCCTTGGGCAAGGGAATGTATCCTTGTGGAAGGTTCACCTAGCACACCGCCACAAAAATAAATACCACTCGCATTTATGACATTACACTAGAATTCTCAGGTGCTCCACATCGGTCCTGCTACTCGGAATCTCCTAAGAATTTAAATTAGATCACCTTTTGTATTGAACCTAGCCTCTAGCTTGTACGACATCATGTAATGCCCGAATAGGCCCATTGTAACATTTGTATACTGTTCGGAATATATATAACATTGATCGTTCTGCCCATATTGCCGTGTACATTGTTTACTCTTTCCTATTTTGATCATGCACGAAATCACGTAAGATCACTCAACTTAAATCTAATTCAACCTAAAAAGCTAGATGTTCAAGATAATAGTGTAGCACCCTATAATTAATACAATAAGGAGTTAAAATCAATTTACCTCTACGAAATATATATATATATATATATATATATATATATATATATATATATATATATATATATATATATATATATATATATATATATATATATATATATATATATATATATATATATATATATAATTTATTCATAGTGGTTTAAAAAATAAAATTTTATTCTCCTGTAAAAAATTTAAAGAACTAATTTACCTCCTTTAGTCGGAGAGTGTTGCGCACTTGTAAAAATTGAAAATGAGCATGAAAAATATTTTGTAACACAGAGGGGTAAATTACCACATAGGGGGTAAATTGTCACATTTACCATAACAATAAGGGGGTAAATCGCCATGTTATTATAATACAGGGGGTAAAATGCCATATATAAAATTATCAGAGAGATTGTGTGAAACTTTTATAAGATTATAAAGAGGTAATACTATTTTTTAAATCATAGGGAGGTTAATTAAACATTATGAATATTGGGGTAAATTGCATATATATATATATATATATATATATATATATATATATATATATATATATATATATATATATATATATATATAACTTTTTTTTTAATGAATGTTATGAAGCCAGATGTTGTATCTAATTATTCAGGCTCTTTAATTGGTTTTACAGTATTAAAGGTCCACAACCTTTAATTTACATTAATTTACATTTAGGAGACGACAAAATGATAATGGTTCAATTGTTACATAGGAGTTAGCTTTTTCATTTTGAGCCCGGCCCACATAGCAGAACAAAACTTCTGCCACTTATTATTATTATCAAGAATTTACTGTTTTAGACCAGAATTTGTTCAAAGGTTATTCCCTTTATGTTAGCTTGTAAAAAAAGTAAGCAATGCAATATGTGAATCAAGTAATCCAGTATGGTCATATCTGTACCACAATTGTGATATGTCACATCGCAGCTGAAGTTAAGAAAAACCAAAATGCAAAAACACCCCCTTATTAATTTTAATTGATAGAAAAATCCATATATTATTCTTATTAGTAGAAACTTCATGGGTCTGAAAGAGTTCTCTCACGAAACTGAAACAAAACTTTTAAATGAAGTTTGTCAAAACTCATAAAACTTATCATAAACATATTCACAAACCTATAACCAAACTCTTGAAATCTATATAAAATTTTGATTTGGCATCTACCGCCCACATTTTTCTCCCCAAACTCTATAAAAAAAATATATATTGATTTGACACATACCACTTACCTTTTCCTCACCGAAATCACCCAAACCATAATTTTTTTAAACGGAACCAAAACTCATCCAAATAGGACCAATGTGTTTCATATTTTGGCAAAAATAAAATCCCTATTTTATTAGCTCAGCAAACTCATTTGAAAATAAAAATAATATTAAAAAGCTCCACGTGTTTAATATTTTTAAGCAAAAAACACCCCTATTATATTAGTTCAATACACTTATTTGAAAATTAAAAAGTTTATTGCAAAGAGATTTTGAGAACATATAGATTATTAAAGGTTATTGATCAATTTTTTTAAGTGAATAATCGAGTTTTCATATTTTATTTCAAAGAAAAATAACATACATAGATTATATTTTTCCTTTTATATGCAAATTATGAAGAGTATTCGTATTTATAATGAGTAAAACATAGGGGTGGGCGTTTGGGTCGGGTATTTTTGGGACCCGTCCCGACCCGTTTGGGTATTTCCCGATTGGGACAAAAAAACGGATATTTTGACATTCGGGTTCGGGTACCCGTACCCGAAATATATTTTCGGGTTGGGTATTGGGTATTAATTTCACACCCGAACGGGTATTCGGGTACCCGTTCGGGTATTTAAAAAAAAATTTTTTGGCCCAATTAAGTAGTGGACAGCCCAAAAAGGAAAAAAAATATCTAAATTGCCTAACTCTAAGACCTAAGTCTCTTCTAACTCCTTTGATGACCTCTCCCCAATTCACACACAGTTTCACACTCTCAAAGTCTCACAACAGCAGCCGACATTTGAACAATTGAACTCCCAAATCTGAAAATTAATTTTAGTGTTCATACTACTCAATCAATTAGACATTTATATTGTTTTGTTTTGAAGTTATTGTGTACAATTATTGTTTGAATTCATTAATTTACAATTTTACGTACATATATGTTGAAAAAAAACTCTTGGAAAAAAAAAAGTGTGAAATTTCGGATACCCAAAAATTTCGGGTATCCGAACTTCGGGTACCCGCCAAATCGGGTAGGATTTCGGGTAAGAAAATTCACTATCCGCCAAGTCGGGTACCCGACCCGAAATACCCAATACCCGAAGTACCCTACCCGCGCCCACCCCTAGACTTCTATCTCTAACTAACACACTGTGATTTAGTTAGTGATTTTTTCTAATAAAGGAAGACAAGTGATTTTCGGCCTAATTGTCAATTTATCATACGTCAGAATTGTTAGCACAATCTTTTTGCTGGGATTAATTACAATAGGGACAGAGACTGCAGCAAGTCAAGCTTTGGGAATAAAATATATGTGTGATGTCGGTCCTAGACTTTTTTGGGCCGAAATATAAAATGAGTTCTTGTATTCGATAATTTTATTTCATGTGAAAATTATTTTTCATGTTTTAGTAAATGTATTGACTAAATCTTCATATTTTAATTTTTCTAACATATTTTATTTTAGTTAATTCATCTATCTTTTTTTGTGACTAATTGATCTTAATTGATTTTTATCAATTTTAATTTTAAAATACTTTTTTCAATAAAAGCGATCATTACAAGTATAACATAAACATCACTTTTTAGCAAAAACATATATATGGCTAAAGATCAAATACTTTTATATGATTAAGAATGCCATTCGACTTATATATAGCTTATATAATAAGAATATACATAACTTTTGATAAGAATTTTCAAGATTGATACAATATTTTACAAAATTTATCTCAGTTGTGATATAAAATCCAAAATTATTGGCATAATTCTTAAATTATTCAAATTTAATTTAATTAAAAGAAATAAAAAATATATACCAAATACTCAACTTTAAAGTAATTCAATCTAAAATATATAAACAATATCCAACTTTAAATTAAGCTTAAATGCTTAAAAAAAAAAGTTATGGATATATAATAAAAGGATTGAGCCCCTCATAAGGTTGGGGGCCCTAGGCCTTGGCCTAGTTTGTCATATGGCCAAGCCGGCCCTGTGTGATGATGCAAGTCATAGTATATGAGTTTCATGTTTGCGATTTTTATAGGGTCGCCAATTGGTTACTTGCAATTTATATTCTCATAAAATTTTAAATTGAAAATGGAAAATGTTGGATGAAGATGAAGATGAAGATGAAAGAAGTCAAAATTTAAGGGAAGGTTTTGATGATTCCAAAACATCACAATCAGCTAAGTATGGAAAGCTTAGTTCCCTTGGAAAGATCTTTGAACAAGTAAACAAGATATCAGAAGAGTTCAAAGGCCAGAAGACTAGTGATCTCTTGCTGAAACAGCAAACAGAAGGGTAGGTCATCAGCCGAGTCAAATCAGATTAGTTCAGTATTTGATCAGCAGAGTGCCTATCAGAAGGGTTGCTTCGATCAGCGGAGTAGAAGAGATCATGAGATCAGTTCAACGGTAATAAATGCACCTAGTGTAATAAATGCTGAAAGAGAAGGGTAGTAATGGCAAATGATTGAAGATATACTCGGATCAGCAGAGTGCATTTAATGCAGCATTTAATGCGATGGACAGAAAAGTACTGTACACTGTACGGTTTGCTGCAGAGAGCCGTTTCAAAAGAGCTGAAGAATGGATTTGATTTATGACTTGCCTTCAACGGTCATATTTTCATGTCCATGTATAAATAGAGCTGAATTTCAATCGAGCAAAAAAAACACAACAACAATCAGAGATCGAAACTTTGAAGCAGAATTTCTTTAAGTCTCAAAAGCTCGAACAGCTCACTCGTCTGGTGGAAGTCATCTGTTGACAGAAACCCAGTTGAAGAAATCAGAAAAACATTATCTGAGTGATTTTGTAATAGCTGAGTGTTGTGCAAAGTGAGAATCCATCTTTGTGAGTGATTCTACTTTAGAGGATAGGTCTTCTTTGTGATTTCCTATTGTGAGCTTACAGCCATTTCATTTGTTGTCTTGGTGTAAGTGGAGAAATATTGTAATCTAAGTGATTATAGTATAACCCAGAATCTAAGTGATCTGGAAGAGTGGACTAAAGGATTTTTATCCATATAACCACTATAAAAATTCTTTGTGTTATTTTGCATTTAAAGTTTTCTTGCATATTTTAAAGACTGCATTTTAAACACTGTGAATCAATCAAAAGATTTTATAAGGAGTTTTAAACTGGGGATAAAATCTTTCTAGAACTTAGTCTACTTGTGAAAAACACTTTCAAACAATCCGCTGCAAGTATACTCTTGGAAAACTGTTTTGCTGAAAAACAGCTAAGTCACTGTAAGAAGAGTGGTCAGTCGTCTGTTCAAGATTTGTTCACGATCAGACTAGTCTGCTTACTGTTCTTCATCAGCTTAGTCTGCTGACAGAAGACTGAAAAGTTTTTAAGTTCAAAAATTTTCAGAGGTCTATTCACCCCCCCCTCTAGACCTCATCTGACCACTTAGGACCAACAAGTGGTATCAGAGCAGGTGGTTCATTAGAATCAGCTGCCTGATCAACGAGCTTGATCCAAGTGTTTTTCAAAGGTCTTCAAAACTTTTCAAAAGAGCATCTTTTTGAAAAATCAAAACTTTTTGAAAAATGGATTGTATCAGCCATGTTCCCCACATTGCTGGTATGTCCTTTGAAGACTGGAAGATTAGAATGGAAATCTTTCTAGCAGCCTACAATGATAACATGTACACATGTATCATTAAAGGTCCATTCAGATTCACAAAGACCATCAAAATAAATGAAGTAGATACGGTTGTGGAAAAAGACCTTCATGAGATGACCCCTGAAGAAATTAAGCTTTTCAATCTTGATAAAGTTGGGAGATTCATCATGACTAAAGCCCTGGATAATGATCGGTTTGACAAAGTCAAACATTGCAAGACTGCAAAGGAGATGTGGGACAAAGTCAGAGATATGAGCGAAGGCAATGATGCTATAAAAGAGCATCAGCTCACTGTTGCCTTGGAGAAGCTGGATAACTTCACGATGAAGTCTGGAGAAACCATTGATCAAATGGATACCAGATTCACCAGAACTCTGAATGAAGTCTTAAAGCTGGGAAAGACCTTCACTGACAAAGAGATCACTGTCAGAGTACTAAAGGCTCTACCTCCAAAGTTCAACATGAAAGTTACAGCAATGGAAGAATCAAGGGATTTGGGAAAAATCTCTCTTACTGAGCTGTTTTCTGTACTCAAGACATTCGAGTATAAACTGCCTAGAATGGGAATTGAAGAAACCTCAACTTCAGGACCCACAGCTGCACTGGTTGCTGCTGAAAACACCAGGAGACCAGCACAGAAAAGCAAAGATGTGGACTCATCTGATGAAGCATCACTACTCAACAAGAAGGAGTACACTGCTGGAGATGTTGCACTGTTGATGAACAATTTCAAGAAGTTCTACAAAAGAAAAATGAAGAACAAATACAACAATGCCTCTTCTTCTAAACCTAACTTGTCTTCTCAAGATAAAGATGATTATAAATCAAAACTAATGTGTTACAACTGCAGGAAATTGGGACACTTCATCAAAGATTGCCCATATCCAAAAGCAGAAAAGTACACTGAGGAGGAAAAGACTCGTCTGATGGCTGAAGCAGAAAAGCTGACTGCTGTCTACTCATCTGATTCAGATTCAGACTCGTCTGATGAAGAATCTTCTGGTGAAGAAAAACCTGCTCTCCTGTGCCTGATGGCAAATGACTCTGATGACTCTGAGGATTAGGTAACTCCTCTTAATGATGAATTATTTAATTCATTTGAACAAATGATGCTTAACAATACTGGTATTGCTGAAGCATATAAAAAGCTTAAGGAAGAGATGATCCTGCTAAAAGAGCAAAATAGTTCACTGAAACTCTTAGCTGAAAAGCCAAGGGAATCAGCTGAATATAAACAGCTTGAGCAAGAGCATGAATCTCTGAAAGCTGATTGTGAGGTTTATAAAGGAAAAATCATGGAACTTGAGAAAATTATTGAGTCTCATGTTAAGTCTACTGTTGCATCCATGCATACATCTAGTAAACAGGAGACACCTTTAGAAAAGGATAAATTAGAATTGAATCATACTGAAAAATTCATATCAGCTGACAATAGTAAGGTCATTCTGTATGTTCAAACTTCTAAACCTACCTCATCTGAGAAAGTGGTAAAGGAGAAGAAATCTCCTAAGGCTAAAAAGAGCAAAGAGCCTAGTGTAGGAAATCAGACTAGTAAGACCAAACAGCAGAGTCCTAAGAAGTCTGCTGATAAAGCTAAAGTCAATAAGACTAGTGGTAAAACTAAGTCAAAATCAAATGAGCAAGCATCTAGTAAACCAAAGAAGCATAAAAACAAGAAAAATCAAAATGCTTGGTATGGAAATGAGTCATATTATGTGCAACCTGCTGCATATCATCCTATGTATCATGCACCTCAATTTCCTAGTTACTATGCACCCTACCCTGCTCATCCAATGCATGCATATCCTGCATATCATGCACCTTACCCTGCTTATGAACATTATTCTTATCATACTGATCATCAACGTAACTTATCTGATAACTATGATGAAAATAAAGCTGTTCATGCTCCTGTCAAAACTCAGAAGCCTAAGAAGCCTAAGACATCAACATCTTGGGTTGTCAAAGGTGAAACTAATCCTTCAGGACCCTCTCAATAAGGGTACCTAAAACAATTTTATTTTTGTTTTGTAGGTTAGGAGTAGGAGTAGGAGTAAAGTAGAGAAGATTTGGTACTTGGACAGTGGATGTTCAAGGCACATGTGAGGAAACATACATGAGTTGACTGATGCAGTTGCTGTGGATGGTCCAAAAGTCACTTTTGGAGACAGCAAAGAAGGCAAGATTAAAGCTAAAGGAAGATTAATCAAGGGAAACATAGAGATATCTGACGTCTCCTATGTTAAAGGCCTAAAGTATAATCTGCTGAGCATAAGTCAATTTTGTGACAAAGGATATTCAGTCATCTCCTCAACAGATAAGTGCTATGTTGAACAGATTGGTACAAAGAAGGTAATTTTATCTGGAAGACGACAAGGAAATATCTATATAGTTGACTGGAATTCTGTTGACAAGAATTCAAGTGTTTGTTTGGTGGCATCTGCACCAAGTGAAGTCAGTTGGCTATGGCACAAAAGAATGAATCATTTAAACTTCAAGACCATAAACAGATTAATCAAGAATGATTTGGTAGAAGGGATTCCAAAAGCGGTCATGAGCAAAGACAAGCTCTGTGACGCATGTCAGAAGGGTAAACAAATCAAGTCATCTTTCAAAAGCAAGAAGCATCAATCTTCTGAAAGAATATTGGAGCTACTACATATGGACTTATTTGGACCCATTGATCCAGTCAGCAATGGTGGAAAGAAATACTGCCTAGCTGTTGTGGATGATTATTCAAGATATACTTGGGTGATTTTCATGAAGAAGAAAAGTGAAACCAAGGAACATCTTACAAATCTGATGGAACTGATCCAGAATGAGAAGAGTATCAAAATATTGAAGATCAGATCAGATAGAGGGACAGAGTTTACAAACTCTACTGTTGAAGAGTATTGTAACATGAAAGGAATACATCATGAGTATTCAGCTGCTAGAACCCCTCAACAGAATGGTGTTGCTGAAAGGAGAAACAGAACACTAAAGGAAGCTGTCAGAACCATGATAGCTGAAGCTAAACTGCCTCAAAGATTTTGGGCAGAAGCAACAAATACAGCATGCTTTACCCAAAACAGATGTATGATCAACAAAAATCAGAACAAGACTCCATATGAAGTTTGGAACAACAGAAAACCAAACATTCATTACTTTAAGATTTTTGGTTGTAAATGTTTTGTATTGAATAATGGGAAAAATCACCTTACTGCATTTGCAGAAAAGGCTGATGAAGCTGTCTTTGTAGGATACTCATCTGTTAGTAAGGCTTATAGAGTTTTCAATAAAAGAACATTACTAATAGAAGAATCTATCCATGTAGTATTTGATGAGCCAAATCAATCTTCTGAAAAGAATCAAAGTGTTAATCAAGATCTGTCTGCTGATTTACAGAAGTTAGACATTGGAAGAAATGAAGAATATGTTCCCATCATACTACCTAATCTAAGTTCAGCTGCTAACTCAAGTGCTGTTCAAAATCACCGTGCTGATTGTCTAACAGACGAGTTGCTAACAGCTGACAGACCAGAGAAACTGTTCAACAGACTGCAAATGTTCAACAGACTACTACTGGAACTCCAACAGTAGTGTTGCAAGATCAAGATAGAGGACAACATCCTGATCTACAACCTGATCTCAGATGGCTCAAGAATCACCCTCCTGAATTAGTTATTGGTGATCCTTTAGATAGAGTGAAAACAAGAAGAGCTGCTGCACAAGATGCTATGTTTGTCACATTTCTATCTCAAATAGAGCCCAAGCAAATTGAAGAAGCTCTAAATGATTCCTTCTGGATAGAAGCTATGCAAGAAGAGTTGAATCAATTTGAAAGGAATGAAGTCTGGTACTTAGTTCCTAGACCAAGTCATGAAAGAGTAATTGGCACTAAGTGGGTTTTCAGAAATAAAATGAATGAAGATGGTGTTGTCACCAGAAACAAAGCAAGACTAGTGGCCAATGGTTATTGTCAAGAAGAAGGAATTGACTTTGATGAAACTTTTGCACCAGTAGCAAGACTTGAAGCAATCAGACTGTTTCTAGCCTATGCTGCTTACAAGAACTTCACTGTCTATCAGATGGATGTGAAGTCTGCCTTTCTCAATGGAGAATTGCAAGAAGAAGTGTATGTTGAACAACCTCCTGGATTTGAAGTCTATCAAGAAGAGGACAAAGTATATCGTCTGAAGAAAGCCTTATATGGACTGATACAGGCTCCAAGAGCATGGTATGATACCCTATCTGATTTTCTTTTAATTAAAGGATTTCGAAAAGGTAAGGTAGATAAAACCTTGTTCACAATTGAATGGGAAAATCATATATTACTTGTGCAAATATATGTGGACGACATTATTTTTGGTTCAACTAATCAACAGATGTGTGACAAGTTCTCCAAGCTGATGCAGAATAAGTTTGAAATGAGCATGATGGGTGAACTTAATTACTTTCTTGGATTGCAAGTTAGACAGTTGCCTGATGGAATATTCATCAGCCAAGCAAAGTACACAAGAGATCTGTTCAAGAAATTTGGTATGGAAACTAGCTCTACTGCTACAATTCCTATGTCTACAAGTCTTCGTTTGGATAAAGATGAAGATGGCAAATCAGTAGACATTACCAAATACAGAGGCATTATTGGTTCATTGTTGTATCTAACAGCAAGTAGACCTGATATAATGTACTCAGTTGGAGTCTGTGCAAGATTTCAATCAAACCCCAAAGAATCTCATCTCATAGCTGCCAAGAGGATATTGAAATATGTTAAAGGCACTCAAGAATTGGGATTGTGGTATCCTAGAGAATCTGGATTTGAACTTATTGGTTATTCAGATTCAGACCTTGCTGGCTGCAAGATTGACAGAAAAAGCACAACAGGTGCCTGTCAGTTCTTAGGTAGTCGTCTGATCTCATGGATGAGTAAGAAACAAACTTCAGTTTCTATATCTACTGCTGAGGCTGAATATATAGCTGCTGGAGCTTGCTGTGCACAGATACTATGGTTGAAGCATCAACTAGAAGATTACAACATCAAAATCAGTGGAATACCAATCTACTGTGACAATACTAGTGCAATCTCACTTACTCAGAACACTACAAGTCATTCAAGGACTAAGCACATTGAGATCAAACATCATTTCATCAGAGATCATGTGGAAAAAGGCAATGTTTTGATTGAGTATGTTCATACTGATAATCAGATTGCTGATATCTTCACCAAACCTCTAAGTGAAGCAAGGTTCTCAACTCTAAGAGCTGAGTTAGGACTACTTAATTTGGATGCATAAGCTGAGGGGGAACTCATCAGAAGACTAGAGTTCAACAGCTTAGTCATTCACTATCTTATTCAAGGATTAACCTTCAACAGACTAGTTAACTTATGAATTCTTAAAGACAGGGGGAACGTGTAAGACTAGCGGTACTTCTGCTCTAAAAGATGAAATCTGTTAATGTCAGTTAGTTGAAGTTAAGTTATCAAGAAGATGTGTTCTTAATTCTTGAAGATTGAAGATTATTTTATCTTGCTGGATTGACAAACAGCAGAGGAAGATTACTAGCTATTGGCATTCTCTAGTAATATCAGATAACAGATCACTCGTCTGTCAGATAAGTTAAACTCTACTCATCTGATATCTTATATAAGCATGGTCATAAAACGTATCTTCAGAAACGCGCTTTTATAAGTAACAGATTAGTGTCGATAGAGTTTCCCGCCCATCTGACATTAAAATAATAAAATTGAAATCCGCGACTCTCATCCGCACGATTAAAAACTGTCAGATTAGATCAACGGTTCTGATAAATCACGAAAACCTAACCAAAAGGAAACCTATAAAATCCGATCTAAACAGTTTAGTCGTCTTACGCACACAAGCACTCTCAAACTCTCTAACTCTCAAACCCTCTTGCTTCAAAAGTTCACTGTTCTTTTGCAGAATCTACTCACTAATCTCTGAAATGGACAAGATTATTGACGGAAGATATCTAAACTACAGCAAATTCCACTTTTCGGGTACTGATTTGATGCGAACATTAATGGAGAAGATTAAGGAGGCATCGTTGGTTCCAGTTTTGGAAGCTCACGAAGACAGAGTCTACCTGGAAGATGTGTATCACTTCTACACTACCAGGAAGTTCAATGATGATGAAACCGTCATGACTGCTGTTATTGGTGGTAAGAAAGTTGCTGTATCTGCTGCTGTTCTTAGTGAAATTTATAAGCTTAAGAACAAGGGAGGAGATGTGACAGACCTTGGGTCTGAAAAGGAAGAAGAGTTCTGGGCTATTTGTGCCAAGAAGGGAGAAAAGATGACTGGGACTTTGATGAAGACCCAGCTGAAGGATGAATACCAGAAATTTGCTGATATCATAGCAAAGGTTCTGGATTGTGCTACAGGTTCCTTGGATGGGCTTCCAAGGAAAAGATACTACACAATGGTGTGTATCTACTACGGCTTAAAGGTTAACTGGGCTGCTCACGTTTATGAGTTGCTAAGTGATAAGAGGCATTCTCATGCTATTCTACTTAGTAATCTTTTTGCATCTCTGCAATGCCCATTGGGACCAGGGAAGAATACTCATGGTAGCAAAGAGTTCAAACTCTACGAACCAGTGAGAAAACTAGTAGAAGAACCCAAAAGAAAAGCCCCTGCAAAATCCAAGAAGGGCCCCTCTAAGAAGAGCAAAAAGGAGGGACAGACAAGCCAAGTTACTGAGCCAACAGCACAGTCTGCTGATGAGACTGTTTCAGCACTTCCTGAGGATGAAGTTCCTGAAAAAGAAATTGAAGATTTTACTAAGGAGATTGAGCAGATGAGTACTGCTTCCTCTCCTGAAAGGACAGAATCTGAGGAAGAAATTCCTCTTCAAAGGTTGAAGAGGATGAGAACAAAGAGTGAGGCAAGGGGACCTCCTACTGCCAACCCCACTGTCAAAAAGATTGCAAAGTCAAAGGTTAAAAGAAAGGTCACTTTCTCTGAAGAACCTGTTGCAACTGTTAGAGAAACAACATCAGACGCAGAAAGACCATTGAAAATTAAAGAGCCTGCTGTTGAAGCTGCTAAAGTTGCTGCTGCTGAAGCCAAAATTGTTTCTGAAATTGGAGTATCAACAGAAGACTCATCTGCTGTACCATCTGCTGAAGTTGAAGGAGCACAGCAGATTAGTACAACACATGAAGGAGATGCACCTTTGTTGCATCCTACTCCAGTTGCTGCAATCCCTCTTCAAGCAATTGAGAGTCCTGAAACAAGGAGAAGAAGGACTGGCAAAATTGCTACTTATCTGACTGCTGCAGAAAAGAAAAGATTAGATGCTGCTGAGAAGCAAAGGATAGCTGCAGAGAAGGCGGAAGAGGATAGGCTGAAAAGCCTAGAATTAAAAAGGCTGGAAGATGAAGCCAGCAAGATGACTCAGGAGCAGAGGGATGCTGTTGAGGCAGCAGAGTTGGCTGCTGCTATTGAAGCAAGCACCAAGGATGCTCATGGACATCAGCATACTGGTGGGATAGTTATTGGTGAACCAAGGGATCCAAACAAACCAATACCTGCTATGCCTGCACCTAAGACAAAGCCAAAGAGGAGAGAAGAAATTAGACTGTCTTTGGAGATTGTCAGGGAAGATCCTGCTATCTTTGAAGAATTCCTAAAAAGGCTTGATGATGAGAATGAAAAGGTCAACCGCCTGACACAGTTCACTAATGAGAAGATCAGATACAACAGGTGGAGGGAATTCAGACTGACAAAGAGTCCAGCTGAAATGACCAAATGGAAAGCCTTTGCTGTTGAAGAAGCATGGGTACTGAAGTGGCTTGAGACGGGTTCTCTCATTCAAGCACTTGATTCAGAATTCTTTCTGGACAGGTTGAGAATGAGGATAAGTCACTTAGTCAAAGCTGAAGCCAAGAAGATTTTTGAGTCTATTGCTGAGGATTATGATGATTCAGTAGACCTCAAAGAAAGATCTATCAAATTGGCTATTGCTCAAGCAATGGAGCTTTGGGCAAAGAAATCAAGGAAGTTAAGGGGACAACCAAGCTCATTGGTCCCTCTTCCTAACATCAAACACATTGTCTACGGGCCAAACATCAAACCCTATGAGGAGCTACCTGAGGAACCTACATCCACTTTTATTCCACTTGATAATTTTACTTGGATTTCCAACAGGTCAGCAGTGGACAATGAAGGATTGATGAAGACAGTTGAAACTGTCAAGAAGATTATATCCCCTGCAAATAAAGATAAAGTAGAGTCCTCTGATCAACCAAAGCAAAAAGAGGGTACTTCAGACCCATCTGATCAGAACATTGCACAGGGTGATAAGTTTGATGCTGCTGATGATTCAAAGAAAGAAGTAGAAATTCCAGCAGATCAGACCAAGGACAACGAAGTTGCTGCTAAAGGAGATGATCAAGCTAAGGAGAAGGAAAGCACTCAAAGCCATGCTGATGGATCAGCAGATTAATCTCTTGCATTGACAACTCAACCATCAGAGCAACTTATGAAAGATACACCTGCTGCTACTTCAGATATGCCTTCAACTTCTCATGGTGTTCAGACAAATCTGTTGGACTCCATCCAACAAATGATCACCAATTCTCTGAAGGATATGAAGAAAGAATTAGCTGCAGAAGTGATAGCTGCTGTTAAACAACCAAGTCAGAAAGTTGCTGCTGTCCCAACCGATCTGATGGAAGACACTGCTCACAATGTCAAGTCCATCTGTCAAGATATGGATATACTTAGAAGACGGACTCAGAGCACCACTGAAGGTTGGAAGCAGATTGAACAAACAGTTGAAATGGCTCTCCAAGCAGAAGATGAAGTCATGGGAAATATGATGAAAGACTTCACTGCTTCATCTAATTGGATTTTGGGAACTCAAATACAATTGGGTGATCAAGGAGAAGACTTGCTCAAGGAAGTCAAATCTGTTAAGGCCAATTAACTTAAACAACAAGCTCAGATAAATGCTATGGAAGAGAACATCAAGCTTCTCTGTGATTCACTTCTAATTACACCAGTTGTGCCACAATATCCACCTGTCCCTGCTGATGATGACAAAAAGGGGGAAGAAAGGGTATTTGGACAGCAAAGGGTTGACTTCCAAAGGGAAGAAGGAGATGGTGTTGAAGAAACTGAAGTGTTGGAAGAATCTGCTGGGGAGACTAGTAAACATATGGGAGAATCAAGCAGACCAACAGATGAGAGAATTACAGAAGAAGAAGAGCAAGCTGAATTTGAAGAATCTGAAGCAAAAGCCAAGTCTGATAAGGAAATAGCTGCTGCCAAAGATTCAGCTGAAGAACAGCTTGATCCAGATGTCAAGAAAAAGAAGCTAGAGCTGTTGAAGAAAAGATTCTTTGAAAATTTGGAAGCTGAGTCTTCCAAGTCATCTGATGAAGAATCTGAAAAAGAAGAGAAGAAGGAAGAAGACTAGTTCAGATTTCTTTTCTTTCTTGTATTTTCTTTTGTATCTTGCATCTTTCATGCTTTAAAAACTTGTAATATGTAATCAGTTCAATCATTTATAAAATTGCAAGTTTAAATCCAACATACTATTTCTATCTCAGAAATTTTTGAGGATCAAAACTTTAGGTTAGGTACAGGTACTTAGCTGGAGTTTTGTCATCATCAAAAAGGGGGAAATTGTTGGATGAAGATGAAGATGAAGATGAAAGAAGTCAAAATTTAAGGGAAGGTTTTGATGATTCCAAAACATCACAATCAGCTAAGTATGGAAAGCTTAGTTCCCTTGGAAAGATCTTTGAACAAGTAAACAAGATATCAGAAGAGTTCAAAGGCCAGAAGACTAGTGATCTCTTGCTGAAACAGCAAACAGAAGGGTAGGTCATCAGCCGAGTCAAATCAGATTAGTTCAGTATTTGATCAACAGAGTGCCTATCAGAAGGGTTGCTTCGATCAGCGGAGTAGAAGAGATCATGAGATCAGTTCAACGGTAATAAATGCACCTAGTGTAATAAATGCTGAAAGAGAAGGGTAGTAATGGCAAATGATTGAAGATATACTCGGATCAGCAGAGTGCATTTAATGCAGCATTTAATGCGATGGACAGAAAAGTACTGTACACTGTACGGTTTGCTGCAGAGAGCCGTTTCAAAAGAGCTGAAGAATGGATTTGATTTATGACTTGCCTTCAACGGTCATATTTTCATGTCCATGTATAAATAGAGCTGAATTTCAATCGAGCAAAAAAAACACAACAACAATCAGAGATCGAAACTTTGAAGCAGAATTTCTTTAAGTCTCAAAAGCTCGAACAGCTCACTCGTCTGGTGGAAGTCATCTGTTGACAGAAACCCAGTTGAAGAAATCAGAAAAACATTATCTGAGTGATTTTGTAATAGCTGAGTGTTGTGCAAAGTGAGAATCCATCTTTGTGAGTGATTCTACTTTAGAGGATAGGTCTTCTTTGTGATTTCCTATTGTGAGCTTACAGCCATTTCATTTGTTGTCTTGGTGTAAGTGGAGAAATATTGTAATCTAAGTGATTATAGTATAACCCAGAATCTAAGTGATCTGGAAGAGTGGACTAAAGGATTTTTATCCATATAACCACTATAAAAATTCTTTGTGTTATTTTGCATTTAAAGTTTTCTTGCATATTTTAAAGACTGCATTTTAAACACTGTGAATCAATCAAAAGATTTTATAAGGAGTTTTAAACTGGGGATAAAATCTTTCTAGAACTTAGTCTACTTGTGAAAAACACTTTCAAACAATCCGCTGCAAGTATACTCTTGGAAAACTGTTTTGCTGAAAAACAGCTAAGTCACTGTAAGAAGAGTGGTCAGTCGTCTGTTCAAGATTTGTTCACGATCAGACTAGTCTGCTTACTGTTCTTCATCAGCTTAGTCTGCTGACAGAAGACTGAAAAGTTTTTAAGTTCAAAAATTTTCAGAGGTCTATTCACCCCCCCCTCTAGACCTCATCTGACCACTTGGGACCAACAGAAAAATTGCAAAATTGGTCCTGTAACTATTGCTTGCTGGCAAAAAAGTCCTGTAACTTTTCGGGCTGGCAAAAACATCCTTTAACTATTATATTTTGGCAAATTAATCCTATTTTAGCCCAAACTGCGAACGTATCTGCCAAGTCACGCCCCTTTGCTGACCTGGAAAGTAAAACCCCCTTGTTGACATGGAAAAATAGCAAAAAATGGTTCCATTTCCATAACTAACGAACACTAGCAAAAAAGTCCTTTAACTTTTTCGGTTGGCAAAAAAGTCCTATAATTAAATTATTTCAGCAGTTTAGTCCTATTTGGTCCAAATTGTGATTTTTTTTCCACCCATTTCAAACAAAAAATTAACCATATCTAACATACATTAACTTAGAAGTAATTTAGACTCATGATAATATTGAAAGGCACTTTATCACATTGAACCAAGGCACATATTGAACAAGAATCAATCTTCGACAATTAAAAAAAAATCCCAAAAGATGACATTTTGTCAAAAGTAGTTACAGATTATCTTAGACAATTAAAGTAGTTACATTTTGTTCAATCTTCGATAATCTGGGATTTTTTTTTAGAAGATTGTGATTTAGTCAATATGTGCCTAAATTTAGAAGATTGATTCTTGTTCAATATGTGCCTTGGTTCAATGTGATAAATTGCCTTTCAATAATATCATGAGTCTAAATTACTTCTAAGTTAATGTATGTTAGATATGGTTAATTTTTCGTTTGAAATGGGCGGGAACAAAAATCACAATTTGGACCAAATAGGACTAAACTGCTGAAATAATTTAATTATAGGACTTTTTTGCCAACCGAAAAAGTTAAAGGACTTTTTTGGTAGTGATCGTTAGTTATGGAAATGGAACCATTTTTTGCTATTTTTCCATGTCAACAAGGGGGTTTTATTTTCAAGGTCAGCAAAGGAGCGCGATTTGGCAGATACGTTGGCAGTTCGGGCTAAAATAGGACTAATTTGCCAAAATATAATAGTTACAGGATGTTTTTGCCAGCCCGAAAAGTTACAAGACTTTTTTGCCATCGAGCAATAGTTACGGGACCAATTTTGCAATTTTCCCATTGAAAATTTACCTTCTTGTATGTAAATCAATTGATTGAACACCTTTTTTTTTTTTTATATATTGTAAATATATTGTTACATCAAACACTATATCAAATCGAATCTATTACATTGCTATCAAAGTAAACTAATTATAAATGCTAATATTAAACTAAATAAAATACTAATATTAACTTAGAGAAATACTAACACTAGTAAAAATTGGGACCATCATCTCTTGGTCAATATTAGAAAAAAAGCTTACCACCGGGCTTTCAAATAAAATACATATGCTTTTTCAAGATTAAAATGCTCATATAAAACCATCATCTCTTGGTCAATATTAGAAAAAAAGTTTACCACCGGTCTTTCAAATAAAATACATGTGCTTTTTTAAGATTAAAATGCTCATATATGATATCAAATAAGAAAATAGATTAATTATCACCTTAACCACTACTCCCTTAATTTATCTCATGAGTGGGTAATTTTACATTGTCTTTTTTTCTTTTACAAAGAAGATTGTCCATTACACATCACATGGATTTAAATTACTTAAAAGATGAGGTATAACTGATGTTAAAATAATTAATGTTAATATATTATGAACATGAATAACACTAGGGGTGGCAATATGGATCGGATCGGATCCAAATCCAATCCAAATCCGATGGATCCGATCCACAAAGGATCCACTAGATTTCACTTGGATTGGATCCGGTTGAAATCCAACAAAGTTTGGATTTGCTATGGATTCACACATGAAATGTGTGGTTCTAGTGTAGATCCATAATGGATTTAGAAATGGACCCGCAGTGAATCCGATAAGAATTCATAGTTGGATCCACTTAAAAAAAATAAAAATTAATAATTTCAACTCAGCATCCCCTTCTACTTACACCCACCCCACCAACCCGCTCGATTTAACTCATTTCTTAACCGTTTGCATCGTTTTTTTCACTAATTTTATCAATTTGAACGATTTTTGACCGGTTTAACCCATTTCTTCACTAATTTCATCGATTTAAATTATTTTTGATCGATTTAACCCCTTTTTTCACCATTTCGCCCATTTTTTCACTAATTTCATCAATTTTAATCATTTTTTACCGATTTAACTCATTTCTTCATCGTTTCATCGATTTTTTCACTAATTTCATCAATTTAAACGTTTTAAACCGATTTAACTCATTTTTTCACAATTTGCATCGGTTTTTCTACTAATTTCATCGATTTTGAAGGGTTTTTGACTGATTTAACCCGTTTCTTCACTAATTTCATCGATTTAAATTGTTTTTGAATTATTTAGCCCATATTTTCACTAATTTCATCGATTTAAACCGATTTGACTCATTTCTTCACCATTTGCATCATTTTTCACCAATGTAAATCGTTTTTGATCAATTTAACTCATTTTTCACCATCTGCATCGATTTTTTCACTAATTTCATACGATTTTGGACGGTTTTTGACCAATCTAACCCGTTTCTTCACTAATTTCATCGATTAAAATTGGTTTTGAATTATTTAGCTCATTTTTTCACCATTTTCCCCCGTTTTTCCACTAACATCATCAATTTAACCCGTTTTTTTATCGATTTGGCTCATTTTTCATCGTTTGTATCGTTTTTGCACTAATTTCATCGATTTAGACCTTTTGGACCGATTTTTAACTCATTTATTCACCGTTTGCGTAGTTTTTCACTAATTTCTGACCAATTTAACCAATTTTCACTAATTTCATCGATTTAACCCATATTTGCCCTATTCACCACTAATTTCATCGATATCGTTTTGGACCGATTTAACTCATTTTTTCACCATTTGCATCGATTTTTTCACTAATTTCATCGATTTTGAATGGTTTTTTTTTACCGATTTAACCCGTTTTCGCCCTTTTCTCCACTAATTTCATCGATTTAACTCATTTTCACCATTTGTATAGATTTTTTCACCAATTTCATAAATTTTGAATAGTTTTTGACCGATTTAGCCCGTTTCTTCACTAATTTCATCGATTTAAATTTTTATGAATGATTTAGCCCATTTTTCACAATTTTCCCTGTAATTTCACCAATTTAAATGAGATAAATCAGGCAAACATAGTTAAATCGATGAAATTAGTGAGAAAAGTGGGTTAAATCAATGAAGAAATAAGTTAAATTGGTAAAAAAAAGGTTTAAGATCGGTTAAATTAGTGGGAAAATAGGTCAAAAGGTGAAAAATTGGGCTAAATCAGTCAAAAATATTTTAAATATTTGAAATTAATGAAAAATGGGTTAAATTGGTCAAAATCGTTTAAATTGGTGAAATTAGTTAAAAAAATCGATGCAAATGCAAATAGTGAAAAAATTAGTTAAAATTGATCAAAACAATTTACATCGATGAAATTAGTGGAGAAAATGGTGAAAAAATGGGTTAAACCGGTCAAAAAATAATTAAAAATCGATGAAATTAGTGAAAGAATGATGCAAACGGTGAATACATGAGTTAAATCGGTCAAAAAGATTTAAATCAATGAAAATTAGTGCAAAAAATGACCCAAACGGTGAAAAAATGAGTCAAATTGATCAAAAACGGTTTAAATCTATAAAATTAGTGAAAAAGGAGACAAAAATTGTGAAAAAATGGGCTAAATCCATTAAAAAATAATTTAAATCGATGAAATTAGTGAAGAAATGGGTTAAATCGGTCAAAAATCATTCAAATCGATAAAATTACTTAAAAAATCGATGACATTGGTGAAAAAATGAGTTAAATTGGTCAAAAACGGTTTAAATCGATGAAATTGGTGAAAAAATGATGCAAATGGTGAAGAAATTAGTTAAATCGATCAAAAATAGTTTAAATCGGTAAAATTAGTGAAAAAACAGGTTAAATCGTACAAAACAATTCTAATCGATGAAATTAGAGGAAAAAAATGATCCAAACGGTGAAAAAATGAGTCAAATTGAGAAAACTAGTGAAAAATTGGGTTAAATAGGTCAAAACATTTTAAATCGTTGAAATTAGTGAAAAAACGGATTAAATTGATCAAAAACCATTAAAATCGATGCAAATCGTGAAAAAATGAGTTAAAACGGTTTATATTGGTGAAATTAGTGAAAAAATCGATGCAAACGATGAGGAAATGATTTAAATCGATGAAATTAGTGAAAAATGGGCGAAAACGGTGAAAAATAGGTTAAATCGATCAAAAGTAATTTAAATCGATGAAATTAGTGAAGAAACGGGTTAAATCGGTCAAAAATCGTTCAAATCGATGAAATTAGTGAAAAAATCGATACAAACGGTGAAGAAATGAGTTAAATCGAGTGGGGTGGGTGGGGGTGAGGGTGGGGCGGGGTGGGTGAGTGAGGTTATTTGGATTCAACATGAGTCCACCAAGAAATTTACCATGAATCCGTCATGGATCCATGGTGGATCCACCTAGGATCTATCATGGTTCCACATACTAAATGTGAAAATTCTTCAACCGGATCGGATTCATATAAGATCCATAATGTTGGATCCATTTAGGATCCGATCCATTTGAAATCCAATCCATAAGAATCCGATCCAAATCTGATCCGGGTGATCCATTTGCCACCCCTAAATAACACCGTGAAAGCTAGGAGGCTTATGTTAGGAATAGTGATCATAAAGCATTTGATGAACATTGTTAATTAAAAATAAAAAAATAGTTTGATTTTTTGAATTTTCTATATTCAATTCGATTATATTTTTATCTAGTAGTAATTATCAGAAAATTCCATGTCTGTTTAACAAATATGACTTTTGTACATAGAAGGATGTACAAGAGCATTAAAGTTATAAATAATAGACTAAATAGTCTGTAGTAAGTTAAATTGGGATCTTTAACTAATTACTACTAGTACGGTCCACTGAAAATTAAGAATTCAATGATCTCGATCCGGATCATTGATGTTGCGACATTAAATGTGGAGGTGCTCTATGTAATATGATTAACATAGGAATAGACCAGACATGAGTTGAAATCTATTATAAGACATCGTTAACTCAATATTTCAATACATGTCACACAATGATCATATATGAATTAATCTAAATCCTGAGTAGGCATAAACTCCTATTTGTGTAAGCGAGTCTTTTTTACTCATATGTAGTGACTTGTTTGTTAATCATGGGACACACTTATGTCTTCGAGGTCTGTTGAGATAAATGGTTGGGAATGTGCACTATAAATATGAAACCCAGCTCTTTTTGCGGAAACCTGAGTTAATTGATTCCCTTAATTAAGTGTTAATTCTGGAATTGAACAGTTCGAGGATTCTGGTTTGAGAAAATGTTTATAAACCAAACTGTTAACTAGTAATTTAATGGAACTTAAGGATTAAGAAATAAGCAAACGGGCAAAATGGTAATTTTGCCTAGCTTTAATTATGAATCATTTCTGGGAAGGTTAAATCATATGTAATGATTATATCAATGGACACTCTGATCTTTTGAGTAAAATATAATGTAAGGACAATAGTTCAATTTCATGTCTTTAGTGGAATCACTTGAAATTAATAGATTGAATATATTAATTAATGAGTTTAATTAATTCTTTAATTTATTGGAGTTTGAAATTACATGTCCGTAGATGCCAATCACAGCTCCTATTATTCTACGGTTAAACCTATAATAAGAATGATTAAACTTTCGACATATTCTGAGAAATTATTTTTCTAATTAAAATAATATTTGTTATGTGATCTTAGTATTTTTGTATTAATTATTTTTAAAATATATTGCGAACACAAAATCCATCGAATTCCGCAAATAGTTCGAATAAGTTTGATCCTATTATATTAAATTGGGTCGAATCGTTCATGATCTGATTGGGTAAATCCCAACAATTTATATCAGAGCGGTCCATAACAATATTATTTTAATTGTTTAATTTAGAATTGTGGATATGATTCGATTTTTATTAAATTACTGGAACGATCGAATTATGGTGTCCATGGGGCCTCTATATGAGGCATAGTTTCAATTTTATTAGAATTATGTTGTACGTCAAATATAAGGTCATGGCAGAAGACTTTTTGTAATAATTAGATTAGTAAAAATTCTCTAAGGTGTCGTTTGGTTCAGCATATTAGGCCTAATAAATTAAATAGTGCGACATTATTTGGTGTCTGATTGCCCGAATTTTGGTGGGTCAGCCCCAATAAATAGCTCTTATCTCCCTATAATAATTGGGCCTCAACCCCTACAATTACATTATGGTGGAACAAGGAAACCATGAAATTACACATTTGTCCTCACTCTTCAGTAATATATATTATATCTAATATGGTGCAAGGTCTCCTGCTACAGTGAAGATCATTAGAGTTCCCATTTAATTTTTGCTTGTTTAATGAAAAAACGGCACCGTTTAAAGCTATTATTGGTTGAATTGTGCTTGTTCATTTAATTTTGGCCTTTTATTTATTGTCAAGCTTCTCTTGTGGGCCCCATTGAAGATTTTAAATTTGTTTTAACGTTACATTTTTTTTGCTAGACGGTGGCGTTTTGTTTTTAATTAAAGAGCCCATCTCCTTTGAAACGACGTCATTTTCATATATCTTTATAAGAATTTCGATATGAAATTTTCCCATTTCTAAATTGGGTTGGCTCTTTCTTTAATTTTCTCCTTTGTGCTTCCGTTTATACAAAACATTCTTCCTGCAATTGCACGAGCATTTTTGGGTTATTCTCGAGAATCCTCATGATGGCCTGCAATTCATTAAATGAGGTGTGAGCTTCTTATACATATTTAATTTTCCTGATATTGTGATTTAATTGAATTCTTTAATTATTCATGGGTCATGGTTAGTTATTAGAAATCCTGAAATTAGTTGCAATTTATAAATTTTTCTTTTGACATATTATTATTGGTGTTAAGGTTTTAGGAAATGGTTTAATATTGGTTAATATCTTCTTTGCGTTGCATGTCTTGTCAACTTTGTAAGTAAACTGCCTCTCTGAGTTTCTCACGCAATTCATACAAATATCTTCTGTGACATGCTTGTCTATCAATTTCTCATGTAAACTGTTTTTTATGTTTTATTTTGTATTTCGGTTGTTTTAAGTTTCTTGCATTTCTTAGGTTCTTCCTGTTCTATTATTGTGTGCGTTTCTTACTTTTAATAATTTCTAGAACCGGATGCTGATTTTCTTTGTATTTGTATACAGGTTCTCTGTTATTTCATGTGTTTGAAGGTAACTTCTCATGTAAACTGTTTTTTTTTTACCTTCATGCCTTTATTTTTTATTTCGTTTATTTTATGCTTTTCGAACATGTTTTATTATTATGTGGATTTCTTATTCCTAATAATTTCTTAAACCGAAGGTTGATTTTCTTTGTATTTTTTCTTGCAGGTTCTCTGTTCTTGCTTGCGTTTGAAGGTCCGTGTTTATTTTTATCCATGTTGATTAATTCGTGTATTTATGTTTTCCTTAATTTTTCTAATGGCTTAATGGTGACTTGCAGACGGGATATTAAGCTATCGCCTTGGTTGTCGTATCGTATTTCATGTTTGTTTTGATGTAAATATTTTTTCCCTTCGTAATGGATGTATACTTATTTGTAGTGGCTCTACTAGGTTTGGTTCTTGTGTTGCATAATAGTTTTGTTGTTGTTCTCTGCTCTGTTTTATTTTGTTACTATCTTGATGGATTGTGTATTACTGAAAATATATTTAACTTTTTAATGTAAACCGTTGATTGTGTTTGCCTTTGTTTGTTATTATCTGTTTGCGTAGCTTTGTTTTTTTATTGCTTTTTTCCCTGTTCTTGTTTTCTGTGTTTCTTTCTTATCGTTCTTGTTATTCTATTGAGAGAATGTGGTTTTTTTAATGGATTCTTTCAAGGTTCAGTTGACTTGTGTTGCCAATCTTCATAATTGTTTTATGGATGTTTGTAAGTGTTCGTATTGCAATTATGTTGGTGGATGTGGTTCTGAGGTTTTTCCTGTTGAGCATAAGCGTGTGCGATCTGGTTTGGTGGTCCAACATGATTCTCAGAACACTCCTTACTCTGTTTCTTCTGTCTTGCCTAAAAATGATATCCCTGAATCCGTTCCTTTGTTGTCTTGCGCATCCGAAGCTACTGTTGGGAGGGCTATTCCTATTTCTGATAATATACACAGTTCGTCTCCTAAGTTTTGTTCTTCTCAATTATTGCTTTTATTGGACTCTTAAGTTTTTTTTCCCACAATATATAATTTGTTTGTCCCTTTTTTAATCACGTTAATATAATAATTTTATTGTATTTCCCTTATTTGTATAGTAATGCTAAAGATATTGTTAGGTTGGCACGCAATGAGAAAGCGCGGTTGCGTTATGCTTTGCTGAGCTTGAAAAAAATATATTATGTTGTCTAAGCGTAGTACGCGGCGTACTGTTTGTCTTTATGGAAATTCTCCTTCTGCATTTGGTGTGCAGTTGTTGGATGCTACCGTTCGTGAACCTTTTGTATTGTCCTCTGAGGCCTCTGATTTATTGGTTGATGACTTGAGTATGTGATATGGTTATATTGTCTTTTATTCTTTTTGTATTATTTTTTTTGCATGCTGTGTTTTAATGATTGTTTCCCTTTTTGGCCCAAATTTGTCTGTGAATAATCGGTCGTCTGCTACTTCGTCCTAATGGCCAAGGAATTTCTTTGGAAAGGTAGGTCTTACAATCATGGTTTTGCCTTTACTTCTATTGGGATGAAAATTGTCCCTGATTCTTGGTGGGCAAAAATGGAATCTATACTCTCAAGGTTCATGGGAAAGTCTCCCATTTTATGAATCCTGTTAATGGTGGACCGGCTACAAAAGGCTTGCTATAGCGGCTCTTTCTTGATACTGCTGACAGATTAGAAGATGCTATTTTGGGAGCTAAAGATTTACGCCGTGACATAATGGATCTTCTGGTCAGAGTATTATCAGGAAATCCGTATACCAAGTTTTCCAGCGGTTGTCCTCTTGGGATAATTTACAGGACGCTCGGATTGTTATATAGAGTGGTTGTAATTTGGATAAAAGAACTCGCAATGTGCCTATTGTGGATGAGGTTGCTAGTGTTTGGAGGGATGGTGACAATGGTTGTAGTGGTTCGGAGCGAGATAATCAGGTTTATATTGAGGCAGGTCATAGTCATAAGGTTCACTATTATTATAGTTGTTATAATCCGCTGCAATACCCGTTGTTATTCCCGTACGGTGAGTCGGGTTGGCATCCAGGCATACCTTAAAACACGGACGTAGGAAGTACCAATCTTCGTAAACGAAAAGAGCTTGATTTCCTTCTCTTTCATTTGATGCGTTTGTATTTTCTATGGCAGAGGAATTACTTGCAGCAGAGGAATCAAGTAATTAATTTTTTTTTTGTGTCTACAATTATACATTCCTTACCTTTATTGTATTATATATGTAGGCCTGCAATGTAGCAAGCAAAATCGTTCAAACGTTTCTTGTCAGGAGTACTCATGTTACCAGTCGCAAATACGCGTTGACGATAGCTCTTATCTTTTGCATGCTAGGAGGTTGGGGCATGAATGTATTATTGATATGTACATTAAGCTCGAGACTTCGCGCGTTGATAATTATCGCTCTGAAATATTCAAGGAAAGATGCGTAAAGAATCTTTCCAGGGTATTGTAGATAGTCTTCAAATAGACAACATTATCAGCCCTTCTAATGTTGGTCAGTGAATTGTTTTGCCCTCTTCTTTCATTGGTGGGCCACGCGATATGTGATTGCAATGGTTTTGGTTCAGTTTTATGGAAAACCGAATGTCTTTTTAACCATGACTCGTAATCCTTGTTGACCAGAAATAGTTGCCAACTTATTGCCGTCTTAAAAAGCCAATGATAGGTCTAATTTAATTGTTCGCTGTTTAAAGCTAAGTTGGAGGAGTTCAAGGATGAACTTGTTAAGAAAATGTTGTTTGTTGAGGTCGCTGCATATGTGTATACTGTGGAGTATCAAGTGAGGACTGCCTCATGTTCATTGGGTCATTTATTTGATGCCTCGTGATAAAATTACGGATCATGCTGTATACGATAAAATAATATGTGCGGAGTTGGGTGATGCTTCTTATCCACTTCTGCGTGCTCTTGTTGCTAAGCACATGATGCACGGTCCTTGTGGTGAATCAAACAAAACAAATGTTTGCATGCGTGATGGTAAATGTAAAAATTACTACTCAAAGGAGTTTGCTGATAGTACGTATAATGCCCCAAATTCATATCCAATATATCGTCGAAGTGATGATGTCCGGTCGGTTGTTTATCGAAATGTTAGACTGGACAATAGATCTGTTGTGCCTAATTGTCCTTATTTATTGGTTAAGTATTTGTATAAATATATTTACAAGGGTCATGCTAGACTGGCATATGATGTTGTTTCTGATGAGCCGGTTGGTGAACGTGATGAGATTCAGGAGTACCAGGACGCTCCCAAAGCATTTTGGAGGATATCTAGGTTCGCAATGAGCGAGATGTACCCTCCTATTATAGTATTGCAGGTCCATTTACCAAATCATCAACCCTTACGTTTTGGTATGGATCAATCCCTACAACATTCGCTTGATAATCATTTATCTTCGATGACCATGCTAACTGAATTTTTAGTTATGAATAATTCGGACTCGGATGCTAGGCAAATGAGGTTGTTGTACAAGAATTTCCATGAATTCAATGTTTGGGAATCCGTAAAGCACAAATGGAAAATTAAAAAAAAAAAAAAGAGACTGTGGTGGGTTGTCTTTGTACAGTTGGCCCAATGGAGGGAGAAAGATATTTTGGAAAATGCTTCTTTTGAATAATCATCGAGGGCCTACTTCATTCGATGATATAATGAGTGTTGGAGGACTTAAATATGGTACATTTTGAGCGGCTGCTGTTTGTAGGAGATTATTGCCATCAGATGAATAAGTAGATAATGGCTTTGGGTGTGGCAATTTCATACCAAATTCCATTATTTTCGGGTACTTTTTGCAATGATGCTTGTGTATGGAATAGTTGGTGATCCTCAATCTTTGTGGGAAAAATATTACGATTCTTTATCGGAGGATTTTACTAGGTTTGGGTATTTTACAAATGTTGAAATTCTGCGGAAAACTATAGCGGCGATCGATAATGTTTTAACTTCAATGGAAAAATGCATTCGTGATTTTCCAATTATATTTCCTATTGGTTATTCGGCGCACAAAGATAGATATAGTAATGATTATGAGAATGAATTATCTATGAAGGTTTCTACAGAGGATTTGCACTTGTTTAGAAAATTAAATGTGGGGCAAAAATTGGTGTATGCCAGTATTGTGTCAAAGATAGATTCTAATGGAAGTGGTGTATTCTTCTTGGATGGCCCTGGAGTCACGGGAATTTTTTTTTTGTACAAAGCTTTACTGGCATATGTTCGATCGAGGTGTTGTATAGCTTTACCTGTAGCAAGCTCTGGTGTTGTAGCTTCTTTACTCCCAGATGGTCGAACGGCTCATTCTCGGTTCAAACTGCCTTTTGATCCAGAGAATAAATCTGCTGGTAAGATAAGTAAGCAGAGCAGCCTTGCAAGGATGATTATTGAGGCAAAACAATTATATGGGATGAGACTTCAATGGCAAACCGATTCTCCATAGAGTCCTTGGATAAACTATTGATAGATTTTTGCGAGTCGGAGAAAATATTTGGTGATAATATTGTGTTGTTTAGGGGTAAGTTCAGGAAGACTCTTCCTATTGTTGTTCGTGGATCTCGAGAATTCATGATTGGCGCCAATTTTGTGAGTTCATCGTTGTGGCGTAAAGTAACTAGATTTACATTACATGAAAATATGCGATCTAGGGAAGATGCTGCTTTTACAACATTCATTTTGAGTGTTGGTAACGTAGAGGTTCCATATATTTTTTATTAAAATATTTACATTCCATCTTATATGTTAATACCTTTAACTGACACATACACCTTTCTTAACTAATTAATAGATACCGTTTTTCCATCTCTTGATCAGTACATGCTGGATCCAATTTCCTATATTGACCGACCAATTTTGAAGCCGGAAAATGCTTGTCTCTGAATTGAATGATTTTCTCATGGAGAGGTTTCCTGGAGAAATTAAGGAATACTTGAGTTATAATCGAGCGAATGATTGCACGCAACAAGCTGAATATGAGGACTTTTTGAATTGCGTTTCTACCGGTTGTTTGCCACGTAATCTGTTAAACCTAAAAAGAAATTGTCCTGTTATCCTGTTGGACATTTAAATCGTATACAAGGATTGTGTAATGGAACACGTTTAATATGTAAAGAATTGGGTGACAATTTCATTGGTGCTGAGATAGCCACGGGTGATTTTAAATGCATTTATGTGTTTATTCCGTGAATTCCTGTAGAATTGTCTGACCAGTTAAAATGCCCCATTCCTTTTAAAAGAATCCAATTTCCAGTACGTCCTTGTTTTGCTATGACAATAATAAAGCACAGGGACAGACTTTGGATTTTGTTGGAATTTATTTAAGGGAGCCAGTATTTTCGCATGGACGGTTGTTTGTGGCACTATCTCGAGCTAGATCGGGAGCCTCAGTGAAAATTCTGATTCATCCAAAATCAGAGCTCGATGCTCATATCGATTATACTAATAATATTGTATATGGGGAGGTTTTTTTTATTGGCACAAGGTGTGTTATCTGTCAATTTTATCTTTCTGACATTTTTATTATGCTATGCCAGATGTTTCGTTAAGGGTGTGTTTACTTATTGTATATATTGTGTGTGTTTATTTCGTTATGCCTGTATTCATAGTATGCTCAGGATTATACAAATTCAAAAAATATGCAAGGGATCTATTTTTTTTTTTTTTGGCAATTTTATAATGTGTAGTTTGTTTCCTTTTGCAATGTAGAATATGGCATGTTTTGGACTTTACATTTTCTGATCTCTGCATATTTAATGTGTTACTTTAATGTATAGTTCATGTGTTCCACCTTTAGTGTGTTCGTATATTATTCAGAGTTTCGAGTTGTGTCTTTCTTTATTCTTATGATTCTAATTTCCAATTCATTGAAAATATCATGATTTATTTCCTCTGCAATGAAATGACTACTCAGATGTTACATATTGTGGATTTTACTAAAGATACGAATTTATGGGCTATAAGGGTAATGGTTGAGGCTAACACACATCCCTGATAGCCTGCAAGAGGGACCAAACAATACCAACGCCTTATTTTCGTAGATGAAACGGTAAATTCATAAATTGGACAACATAGCTCAGTTAAGTTGTAATTTTAGCTATTTTCGCATTATTTAGATATCTTGGATTTAACATGTAATGAAACAGGTCGAAAAATTCAGCCACAATATTTGGTCCAGATATAGAAAAGTTCAAGGATATGTTCTTTTTATAGAAAATTTGCACAATTTCTAATGCAATGGTATCGAAAATGGAAAATAAGTATGACAAATATGGATATCTTTACCTGTGGATAATCAATTCAAAGACTATTTGTAATCCAGACCCTGAATTTGGGCTCTCCAAATCCTTGGTCAAAACTGAATATACATCTCTTGTGAATCTGAAATCTCTTGTAGGCCAAAAGGTTTTAATAGGTAATCATTATTTGTATCATAATTGTTTTCTTAGAGTGATTTTATGCTATCTTATGATTCAAATGTTTTTGTGAAATTTAATATTTAGATGTGGTGGCCATTGTAATTCAAAAAGGGAAACTACGATCGTTCACTTTGAATGAGAAAGATACAACATTACGCGAGTTTGCGATGCTTAATCAAAGAGTGAGTACAATATAATCTAAGATATATATTTATATATGGATTGAAATGTTCATGGCTATCCTATATTTGTATGAATAATGACAAAGGAAAAAAGTGGTTGTGCTTACTTGGTGGAATGCTGTTGCTGTGGCTAAAGGTGATCTTATCGATAAGTGTACCGATACGTTGCCAATTATAAGAGCCACACGGCTGATGATTTCCTCACATCGTGATAGAGAATTTTATATATGATGCTGAATCAATTTGTTTGAATATCAGTTTTTCTTATATGACCAATGGTAATCTATATATTTTTTTTATATAGATGGTTCTCTAGGATCTACTACATCGACTGTAGTTGAAATTGATCCACAAATTCAGGAAGTGCACGACCTTAAAATCTGGTATGAACGGGTTCGGTTATATATTTTTTTTTTAAAATTCATATTTGTTAACTCTACAAAATAGAGTTAATTTCTATGTATTTTTGCGGGGAATGACATGAATTTCTGGAGATCTTAGATCGTTTTCACTAGGTTTAACTTGGTTTTTCTCGTTGGTGAGTCACGTATTCATTTTGGTATTTTCTTGTGAATTTTTCAGATTTTTTTCTTGATTTTTGGTTGTGCAAACAGAAGGCTCTTCGCTGGGGCGGAAAATCTCTCCGCTGGAGCGAAATCACAAAGCAGACCTCCGCTGGGGCGAACTAATTTTCCGCTGGGGCAAAAGCTGTCCGCGAATTCTTACTTTTAGAGTCCTAGTTTCACTTGGAAACTTATATATATGTGGAGGAAGTGAGAGAAAATAGATCTTTGAACACTTTTTGACAAGAGGAGAGACCAAGAAGAAGAAAATATCATTGAGAAGCGTGGAACAACATCGGAGAAGACAATTCTTGAAGATTGGAAAAACATATCTACTTCTCTTTTCTCATCTTTTGCAATTTCTTTTCTCTTTTGTGTTCTTGTAATCATGACTTTGATGATTCTTGAGTTTATTTCCGTTTTAGCTATGAACTAAATTTAGTTTTCTAGGATTACAATGGATTTCTTTGTTTAAATTGATTGTTGTTTATTTTCCCTTATTCTACTTTATTGAGATCTATTGTTTACCCATTCTTGTTCATAAATTTCAATAGCCTGATCAACTATTGTTTCACAAATCTGATTGAATCGGAAGAGGAAATTAGGTTTTAGGTTAAAGATTGGGTAACATTTGTACGAATTGCACCCACATCGAATTGGGTAATTTGTTTAGCAATTAAGATAGGAATATACTTAATTGCCTTAGGTAGTCATAATTAGGGTTTGTTCTTGATTCGATTTGGCCTAACTTCATTGGCATAGGAATATAGCTCTTTGATTAGGTTAGATTAGTTTTACAATATTCTGGAAAGAAATTGTAAAAACTTAAGTGCCCTAGACTAGCAATAAATCTTAATTAAAATAGAATTGTTGGGAAAATAAAAGCAATTAGTTTGTTTGAATATCAGTTTTTCTTATATGACCAATGGTAATCTATATATTTTTTTTATATAGATGGTTCTCTAGGATCTACTACATCGACTGTAGTTGAAATTGATCCACAAATTCAGGAAGTGCACGACCTTAAAATCTGGTATGAACGGGTTCGGTTATATATTTTTTTTTTAAATTCATATTCCTTGCTTACTTTGTATGGAATGATTTAACAAAATTTTTTAGGAGGTCTGCTAATCTGAAATTCATTGTTGATGCCATAACTGTCAAAAATTATCTTGATCGAATAGAATCGTCTGGCCCTTTCTTAACTAATCAAATAACTACAATTGTTGATGTGGTATCCGCTGAAACTGCTTTAGGCTTTTTTTCAAAATTTTCTTGCATAATAATTTATCTGTCCTTATATATTTTATTCCTAAAAAAGTTTTTTTTTTAGTGTTATAGATGGATAGATTTACTGTCGAAGTAAATGAATTGGTCACAAACTCCGAACAGAAATACTATTACACGGCTTGTGGAAAATGTCTTTGTGCTGTTGATGCTGCCTATGAATATGAATATACCTGTGAAATGTGTGGACATATGACAAAAGAAAAATCTAGGCTATTTTAACATGTATTTAATTGATTTATATTATAAAATCATGTTTCATTTGTATTGTGCAACTTACCTGTGATTTTAACTGTTGTAAAGAACATATTCATATCAGTATATAAGATACTAGCTTGATGTCGCAATATTTGGCCCACCTATAATAATGATTATGCGGATGGATGCTGAAATGTGTCTAAAATTAATGAATGCGGTCGGTATCAATAGTTTATTTTCTGTTGGCAACATGGTTAAGCTCATGCATGATAATGTGAATCTAAGGTTTCTGATTTTTTTTTTTGTTACAGGATAACGCAATTACTGTTGATTGGATAAATTGTAAATATTGGGCAAAACGTGCTTCATGAAAGTTAAAAGAAAAGATGGCCAAATTGTGGAACGCTAAAACAGTAGTACACAGTTACTAATCAGATCAAGGAAACCGAAGAAAATACAACTCTCACAGACGAAAAAAGAAAATACGGGTATAAGTGGTGTTGAAAAATCATTTGATCATTCTGTTGTTAAGAACATCTTCTCAGGTTAATCATGTGCATCCTTGCTGTATATTTGTATTTTTATTTATTAGTGTTTTGTCGGTTTTTAATATTACAAATTTCAGCCATATAAGTAACATGAAATAATACCTACCGACGAAGGGCTTAAAGTAAATTTTATATATTGCCTAAAAACTCTTTACCTGAACATGCATACTCAATCTTTATAAATAGGACTTCATACTTTGTTTTTTATTCTTAAATCTGATTACTCATAAATAGGTGTCTAAAGCTATCATGGAAAAAAATAAAGAAAAAGATAAACAATTCTCTGAAGAAACATCTATGAATCATGCAAAACCCAACAACTATCAAGAAGAATCCCAAAGAGGTATATTTTCTATTTTATGCATAGCCAAAATTACCTTAATATGATGATAATACTTGTCTTATATTTTATTTGCAGGTGTAAGACAAAAAGTTCTGTTGATGATGAAAAAATTTGATATAACTTTACCTACTAATTGGTCTGATAAAAGTGGAAAAAATAATTAGTTTATGATTATATTACAACGTAATTTCTGAATGGTCTGTTTTTTTTCGATGAAATAAAGTGTAGAGTATAAATTTATTCGTAATTTATATTCTAACCCCTTTATGTTTTTATAAATTATAAGAATACCACCGTTGTATTAATTAAAAAAAATCACATGTTATCAATTATATATAAAGAACCATTAATCATGAAAAAATACTTTTTTTTTATTACATTATCATTAAATATTTTTTTGGTGAAATTTCTCCCTAATCGAATATGCATATATAGCCTTTTATATATTAGTATTGACTCACATGGTCTATTTATGCATTAATATTATAACTCAGGGGATATATTTTGAATATTATTATAAGAATTATAAATATAAACATGAATAAATAAAAATACATGATAAATAAATTCGATGGGATGTAAGTATAAATAAGGTAGTTTTTACTTACAGTGTAACAAATTGCTTTATTTTAAATAAAAAGTACAATTAATTGATTTTTATATAAAGCCAATACACTTAATGGTCCTTATTATTATTAACTCTTTATAAAGTAGTCACTCTTTAGTTTTTCTTCCATGTTATTGGATCCAGAAAGACCTCTAGGCATAAAAAAAATTGTATCTGAATGCTATTATATTTTGAAGAAGAAAATTGAGAAGATATAATCTACGCCCAAACTTGTATAACATTCTGTTAGTCAGGCAATGTTTTTCACTATGTCAAACCTTGCCATGGAGAATATTATATTTTTATTTGTGTCTTCTAAGTATCCACTGTTATTGAAAGAAAGTATGTAGATAAATATTTGAGAACATAAACTTTGCTTTTTTGATACTATATGTTTGCGATATCTGTATCTTCAATACCTAACTTTTGCATAAATATTTCAACCCAAAAATACATTGCACATTTGGTATGTACTTTCTAAATTTGGATGGAATTGGTTACGTGCGACATGTGGTCATTAATTTAATCCTAGAAGAGTCATACTTTTACCAACAGAATTTGCGACACAGATTCTTCTTTCTCTAAATGCACATTAGAGAAGATGCCACCAGATTTCCGTCAGTATAATTTCCAACTATTAAATCTAGTTTTCCTTACATTACTTCTATGATTTTGTTGGAGATATCAGTACTACTACAAGAATATGATGAAAAGTTTATGATATGTTATATTACTTGAAATCCTTTGAAATTTTAGCAGCACATAAATAGAGCGTTTGTGTAAGTGTTCTTTTAATGCGCGGTGCTTCTGCCCTGTTCAGTTTATGTATAGATGGGCCTTGATTATATTTAATATATTGGGTATGTTAGTGCAGCAAAAGCTGGCTAGACATCAATACGTAATCTGGGCCATCTGTCAATCATATTTCATTTTGGGCTAGCCCAAAATGATTAAATAATAATGAGCCCAGATTAAAGTTATTGCATACCTATATTAATTTGCAAAGAAGTCAATTTATTTATTAAATAAAAAATTGTGTCATTAATATTTGTATTTGACAATTAACAAATATATATGTAAAGAAGGTGGAGATAGATTAATTAATTAATTAACTAAAGAATGATTTCTTATTTGAAGATGTTGATCGACGGATATTACAGATTTTTAGTCTAAGTACTGGGAAGTAACAAGTAAGATTAGAAATTAAAACTAAGATGAAGTTGTTTATAAGTTGTTGCTTGTTTTCTTTTGTTATGATTTTTTATCATCCAAAGAGTGGATCCTCGTCTTCGTAAACTTCGGTTCGGCGGTTGATCACCCACTGATATGGATAGTCGTATATATTTTGTTGTTCCGTAACAGGAATGATTTTGGCGTTGGAGATGATATATGTATGGAACGGCCTTAGAATCCTTTCAAAGAAATCTATATCAACTACATTAAAAACTTCAACTTTTTGTTCCTGGATAATGTTGTTATAGAATATTGAGTTGCAAAGTATTACAAGATCTTGCTTATATGGAAATTTGGATGGATATTCATACCTGTTTATCTACGAAAGTAATTATCTGGAATGAAGTACGACCTATTGTTGATTGTCTTGGTTCAATTTTGTCGTCAACCATTATTCTTGTACTCCATTGAATTGTTCTTGTGTTAACATCTTTAATTTGAAATATTGTTGTTGACCTTTTTTTTTTCTCAAAGAATTTTGTTTTTTTTATGTTTTTGTTTTTTGTTATAAGCTTTAGATAGATATATAGATGATGTTTAGTTTTCTCAAGTGTATTTAAAGGATAATGTTTGATGAATTTTTATTTGGATAAGGTTTATCCTTTCAATGACATATGAGTCATATGACGTGCGACGATATGAAGATGTTCTAGACAGCAAGTAGTTTTTCATTAGATTTTTGATTGCAGAAAACGTCCCAAACTAATCAGTGATTTTCGATTTTTGTCCCAAACTATATCACTTAGACAATTTCGTCCTGTAATTTTATAATCATTTGAAATATCGTCCCACTTACCACATGATTGCTTACGTGTCAAGATGTGGTAAATTTTAGTATGTATAATCATACAAGATTGCATAATTCATCCCAAACTAATTAAAAAATTTGTTTTTCGTCCGAAACTATAAATATAATGGCATTTTGTAAACTTAATCTGTTTTTTTTTTGTTTCTCAAAATAATTTTGTGTTTGAGAAATATCAAGCAAATATATATTCTACTTTGTAAATAATGTTTTAATATTAAAATTTTCTCAAACAAATAAATAATTAATTAAATTCAAGTTTGTCGCGATTTTCTTAAATTACTTTATCAAAAGCAAAACAAAACAACAATTTTATAAAATATTGTTTTGCATTCTCAGATCACGTGAAGATCACAGGTGCTTTGAGAAGTTAACCAGCTGAAAAAATTTAGAAAAGAAGATTTTGTTTTTTGGTTATTACACAATTAAATGAATTGATGCTACTATTGTAACATAAATTTGCATTGGAAAACGCTATTTAAGTTTCCAACGAATATGCTACGAATATTCTCATTCTTTTTCAATGAATAAAACTTTACTATATAGGACTTCCTCCTAATAGTGAAAAATAAAAAAAAGCTTAACTCTCAATTTTTGTCTTTACTATCTAAGACCTCCTAATAGTGAAAAAAACAAAATACTTTACTCTCAAATTTCGTTGGCTTCCTACTAACAATAAAAATTACTTATCTATTTAAGAAAATGATTCCGATCAGTTTTAAAATTCTCAATGTGGCTAACTCAAATTCTTAATTTATATCTGAAGTAAACAAACTTTGTAGACAAATTGTGTAGTTCTTGTGAATAAAAGTACCGATAACTGTTATAAATCTATGAATTGATTCTAAACAATACATAAATTTATGCCAAAATACAAAAAAAACTCAAAATCTACACAAGAAAAAAACAATAAAGAAAGTAGGAAAAAAAACAAACGAGAACTATAAATGTAAGTTAAATGTGCACGCACCAGTAGAAGACATGCCAGCCATCTGAGAACTTGTTCCTCGAAGAGGTTCAAATATTTCCATACCAGAAGAGGATTCGACAGAATTACACTACAAACCGACAAAAATAGGGCTATGAAGAACACCAGAATCGTGCTGGAAGGGTATCCTGTCCCTGACAACCAATGAATGCGCACGAAGGCTTTGATCCACACCCTGGCCAATAACACAGGAAGGCTGTGAAACAACAGCGCCCACACGACGAGCATAGGCTGCAGCATGCCTCCGAGACAGTACTTCCTTTTCTTCAAGGGAAAGAGCAGCATATCTACGTCGGCGTCTTTCATTAGCCAAAAAATTATATAACTAAAATACACTTGTTATTTATTTATCTCACCATTAATTATTTACACATTATTCAATTTTTACACTTTCTCTTTTATTTTTTCTTACATACTTAAAATTAGTAACTAATAGTGTATTGAAAACCTAAAGTGACAAATAATTTAAGATAAATTTCTTTTCTCGAAAACGATAGATAGTTTAGGAGAAAGAGAATAATTAATAGTGTATTGAAATGTTAAAGTGACAAATAATTTGGAACATTTTTTTTCTTTTCTAAAACAACATATCATTTGAAAACAGATTGAGTATAATTCAACTGCCATACAGTTTCAGGGGAATGCAGACATTTCCCATTCCGAAAAGTCATAGGAAAAACTTCATAATTTCATAATTCTTTAATTTTAATACAACTTTTTCAAAAAGTCTGTCATGCATGAATCCAAAATTTCTTCTGTAAAAATATGTTACATAGCATGATCAGATGAGTACTCATGACTATGATAGGATAGTGCCCTGCAAGCCAATGAAATAGCTTGTAATAGGAACATTATTTTATCTTGAAAGAATCTTTGATTTATCAATTAATACGAATTGTTTATTTATCAAGAATTCATAATATAAACAAATGGCCACCTTCATCTTTCGCGAACATATTTAAGCGATTGGTTGAAACCCTGAGATCACTCATGACTATGGGGCTATACACTTCAGGACTGAGTGCGATCTACCATGAAACAGTCTCAAAGGTCGTGATCTCGAAAATGTTCCAAGTCATATATTCATGTCGAGACGGGGTATCGAATGAATCGTCAAGACTTGTATGATTATGCATGATTCAAATGAAGTGAATTTGTTGTAGTTTCATGAACAAGACATTTTGATGTCAGTGCATATGACTAGGTGGTTCGATAGGGGATTGAACGCATCAAATGGCCCGAACAGAGAGACCCATTGTGGAAGTGCGTAAAAGCATATCGGTGGTGGGATGTCTCTGAAGACTTATAACAGTGTACGATTTAGTCCTTAGACTTGAGGTGCTAGGGCGAATTCGGTATACGGGTGTGCGTACCTTGATTTAGGAGCCGATCACATAGCTTGACCATTTTGCGCCTACGTTGGATACGTATAGTCGTATGCGTTGATGGTTAGCATAAATATAGGATCTACTGACTCATTGTAATGGATGAGAGAATTTCCTGTACATTCTTAGATGATACATTCCGAGAAATCCATGGCCATGGTCGGTGACGGATTTGGAAAGGGGCTTCCAAATTTAGCAGTCAAACTGAAAGTATTATCCAGAATTAGAAAGTAAAGAATCGAGATGATTAGAGGTGCCAACCAATTCACACACCCTATGTCTCGATCGGGAAATTAGTCGTTAGAGGGACCGTATGTACATGGTACTTATTAGAGGTCAGGTTCACTAAAGTCAATTCACCTGAAGTTGGGCCTCATGGGCTTGTGGCTAGACATCGACCATGTGGTGTGGGTACTCCTGAATTAATAGGGAGATTAATTCTAGAGTGGTCAATTAAAAGTAGTTTAATTGATCGGAGCAATTAATTAAATAATTAATTGCTCATTAATTAAATCACAGAAATGTAAGCCCGCGGCCAATTGATGGTGAACCTAGATGGTCACACACAATACAGTTGGAACTGTGATGATCAGTTGTAGAAAGAAATGATTTAAAGGGGTTAAATCAAAGTAAAGAATTAAAGGGTAAATTCTTGGAGAGAGAAAATTAATTAGATTTATCTTATTAAATTAAATTAAATCTTTAATTATATTTATTTGATTTTTAATTAAAGTGTTAATTACATAAATGAGCCATTTAATTAAAGTGGTTAATTAAATGACTTGGGCTATTTAATTAAAAGGACTAATTAAATAGAGGGATGGGCCAAATTATCTGATGGCCCATTAGCTATGAAGAGATAGGGTTAGGGATAGGGTTTGAACTCAACTATAAAAAGGAGTCTTGGAGACTCAAAACCCTGAAGCTGGCAAAAACACTAGAAACCCTAACCTATCCACACTCCTAGCCGCTGTCCCCTCTCCCCTAATAGCCCTAGCCGCCGCCACCTTCAACAACCAAGCCGCCGCCCTGGTGGTGGAGAAGGGCCGAGCATCTCTCTCCTTCTTCCGATCTACATCTGGAGTTGGATCTCAATCCAACTCTTGAATCTGAAGTGCTTTTTTCCTAGTTCTTAGCCTGAGGATTGAAGCAATCATAGATTCAGCTGGTGTGGAATATCCTCTATAGGCACAACACTTGGGGTGCTCCAGTGATCCGAAAAGAAGACCGGAGAAACCATCACCTTGCCTGTGGTGAGGTAAAATTACATTTTACCACCATATTTATTTTAGTATTTGTGTGCTAAGATAAATTCAACCTTATTCATATGTGCTAATAAGATTCCTGGGATATGGAGTATAAAAATTTTAAATTTCGCACCGTTGTAGTTGACAATTATACCAACTAAATACCAACAGTGTTATCAGAGCCAACTTATTATGCACGTATGAAAAAGGCCTGAACGCATCAAATTATATGCTTAAATGTGATTGTTGTGTTCTGATCTTTGATTCTTGCTAGTTATGATAAATTGAATGTTCGGATCTATGTACTTTTCGGTTTTTGGGCTAAAAATGTAATTTCCAAAAATTGGAGGGCTAATTTGCAAATTTCAACTTTTCAAAAATCTGGACAGAAAATAAAATTTTGTTTTTCTGCAATTCTGGACCAATTGTAAATTCTGGAATTTTTCAAAATCTGGACCATTTTGCAATTTATGAAAGGTTAGGGGGTGTTTTTGCTATTTCCGTAAATTTGGGGTCTGTTTTGCAATAAACAAAAGTTTCTGGAAATTTTGTTAATTTTCTGCTTTCTGGTACAATTTGCATATTCTGGAAATTTTGGGGCTGATTTGTAATTTCCTAAAGTTGAGGAGTCAAAGTGTAATTTTTTAAAATTCAGGGGCCGAACTGCAATTTTTCAAAATTGAAAAACAGAAACTGTTTTGTGCACTAAAAGGGTTTAGTAAATCCGGAAAGTCAATGTTATCATAATTAGTAGGGACTTAAAGTGAGAATCAAGGGGTCATTTTATAGGGGTTTAAAATGATGGTTAGAGATTGTTTTAGAAAGAGGTTTTAAAACTAGAATCTTAAGTATTTTAAAAGGCTGTTTTAAAATAGGATAAGAAGTAAGAAAATGGGTTTTGCTTGTTTCTTGCTCTACGTGAAATTGTTTACGTGATTTTCGATCGCGCCGAGCCTTGACCCTAAGGTTAGATGTGATTGGTTATCTTAATCTTATTGGTTTTATTGGGCCTGTGAGCCTTAAGTTTTGGGCCAATTTGAGTCATTGTAATAGATAGGGCTTTACTGTTTTATTAGTTTAGGATGGCGAGGCCCGTTACAAGCAAGGTGGGAGCCCAAGAAGACTAAAGGCCATGTATGCATGGTAAAATGTGTAATAGAGTAGGTCTCATTGAAACCTAATAGATTGACCAATAGGACCATCGTCTTTGGCTCGATGGTGGTCAACATAGGAGGCTCCCGATCGAAAACATATTGTTGTAGCATGTATGCTAGGTGTGTATGAGTTTATTTACGTATTTATATCTGAGCTTGTATGGTGATGCGCGCTAGTTATATTTAGATCGTAAATAAAAGATAATGCATAAATGGAACGATGAGATCTCAAGGAGATTTCCCTCAAACTCTTAAACCCGAAAACCCCTCTTGAAAATAATATTAAGTCATATTGGGTACATTTAAAATGAAGTTTTAAAGGTCCAAGCCTTTCATCAATAGGGACTAGTGTAGGTTGTCTACTTATCATTGAAGGTGATCCAGAGTCTGGCACCCTAGGCGAAGAAAGGGACAATACACGAAATTCCTTGACTCTTGTTTTTAACTAAACTTGACAAGGGTGGGGACTGGTCGGGATGTGAATATCGACTGATAACCAGTTACGGGGATTTCACGACCGGGCCAGTTGCTCATCATGATTGATGGGTTAGACTTAACGATTAGTAACACTTATGATGTAGCAGTGCTATATAAGTACGAAGACCGAGGCAAAATAGCTTGAAGGTTGTGGAGTAACACAATTGGTAAAAGTATACCTACCTGGGGAGTTAATTGTATGGCCGCGAGTCGTGGGTGCAATTAATGTCTGCTTGGACGTCAAGACCTACTAGGAGATTAGATTTCCCAAATAATTGAAGGGGTAATTGTTTCGAGAAAATAGTGGGAGAACTTTTTCGACTACAAGTCCAATAGTCGTTAATTATAAGTATTAATATAGATCAGTCAGCTAAACGTTATCATTTACTTTTGTAGATCATTTCTGCAAAAATGTCTAAGAATCCATTAGCTATCATCCTAGACACTAACAAACTGAACGGATCAAATTTCGTCGACTGGCTTAGAAATTTGAGGATAGTCCTCGACTCCGATAAAAGGAGTTACATTCTCGATGCACCTATGCCTGGTGCACTTTCGAAAGGGGTTTCGGAAGAGGAACGAGCTACCCATCAAAGGTGGGTCGATGATGATATTCAGGTTCGTTGCCTCATGCTGGCATCTATGACCAATGAGCTGCAGAAACAACATGCAAAGATGTTGCATGCTGGTGACATAATTCTTCATCTCCGAGAGCTATTTGGGGAGAAGTCTAGGACCGCAAGGTTCAAGACTACAAAAGAATTGTTCAATCTGAGAATGGCTGAGTGTTTAAGTGTGAAGGATCACTGTTTACGCTTCATCAATCTGGTTGAAAAACTCGAGAACTTGGACGTAGACCTGCACGCTGATCTCTCCATTGACCTCCTACTCCATACTCTGCCGCGCTCATTTGATCAGTTCGTGTTGAACTACAACATGGAAGATAGAGCACACGCTCTACACGAACTGACCAATTTATTGGTCATGTTGGTCCCAAGTGGTCAGAAGAGGTTTAGAGGGGGGGGTGAATAAACCTCTTTAAAATTTTCTTCCAAATTTAACTTTAAAACTTTACTCTAACTGTGAACAGACTAAGCTGATCAGAGTAGTAAGTTACAATTTTGTTCGCGAACAAATCTTTGAACAGCTTTGATGACCACTCGTCTGATAATACCTTAGCTGATTTGGTTAAAATCAGTTTTAATACTTAGAGTACTTGCAGCGGATATGAAGTGTTTTTCACAAGTATTCTCAGTAGTTTGAAAAATGTTTCCCCAGTTTATAAACTCCTTTTGAATATTTTTCAAACAGTTAACTAAATGTGTTTTTATGCAATCTGTAAATGTGCGAGTTTAAAAGCAATGTAAAAACACAAGTAATTTTTATAGTGGTTATACTGATTTGAATATCCTTTAGTCCACTCTTCCAAGTCACAAAGATCTTGGGTTATACTAAAAACACACAGTAATCAGTATACTCTGCTTACGCTTTACAACAAATTAACAGGCCGTAAGTTCGCAGTAAGAAATCACAAAAAAATCCTACTTCTCTGAAGTAATATCACTCACTTAGACGGATATCTACTTCTCACAACACTCAATGTTTACAAATTCACTCAGAAGATGTATTTGGCTTGATTCTTCAACTCTGCTTTTGTCAACAAATGACTAAGCTGATGAGTGAGCTGTTCTTGAGACTTAAAGAATTTTGCTTCGAAAATTTCTCAGAGATTGTGTTGCTTGTTTTTTCTTCGTCTCTTTCAGCTATTTATACTTGAGGATTGAAAAATGTCCGTTGAAGAGAGACAAGATTCAAATTCCTCGAGTACTGGTCCTTAATTTCCGCGAACGACTCTTTTGCAGTCTGACCGTACTGTGAACAGTACTATTCTGCAGGCAGCATTAAATGCAGCATTAATGCACCCAGCTGATGCGAAGCAAATCTTTAATCATTTGTCTTTAATAACCTTGTACTTCAACATTTATTACTCCAAGGGGCATTTATTACCGTTGGGAACACTTTATGACCTTCTTCACTTGGCTGACGAAAGTGCAAGTCTGATGGCGAGCTCGGCTGATCTCAAACTTGAACAAATCTGATTTGAGTCGGCTGATCTTCATCAGTCTGATAACTTTTCTTCAGCAGATCAAAAGTCTTGGACCTTGAAACTTTGACTCTTCTGATGTCTTCTTGTACTTAGTCAAAATTCCTTGATAAGTTTATCAGCTAAGTTACTTCATACTTAGCCAAATATGAAGTTTTGGAATGCATCAAAACCTCCCTTATCAAATTTCCTTTAGTGCCTTCATCTTCATCCTTATCCAACAATTTCCCCCTTTTTGATGATGACAAAACTTCAGCCAAGTACCTGTTGAATACTTAAACTAAAGAATGTAATCCTCAAAAATTTTCTGAGATAGAAAATAGTATGTTGGAATGAACTTGACTTTTTATTGATAAGATAAGATTGTTACAAATACAAGTTCTTCAGATGATATGTCTGAAAGATAGATAAAAGCAAACTGATTACAAGATTTTATGAATTCTAACTATCAGCTTCTTCATCTGATCCTTCAAGCACTTCTTCATACTCATAAGAAGACTCATCGTCGTCTTCTTCTCCTTCTTCATCAGCTTCATCATCCAGGTCTGATCTTACGCAAATTCGTGTGAGTGATCGATGCGTGTAATAATCGAACAAGTACACAATAACGATATGAAAGATCAACAATATTGTATTCAAAATGGCTCGATTACAATGCTATAAGAATACAAAGGTTTAGAGTCCTATCCGAGCCCTATTGGATGCCGTACAAGCTAGAGGGCGAAATACATGTGATTCTATGCCTATATTCCCAAGCGGTTCCGAGCTGTAGCTTCGAGGAGGGAGCACCTGAAAAATCGCGCCTGGTATCATAAATGCATGGGGTATTTATAGCTGAAATCGGGGTCTAGGTGATCTATCTGCAGACATGCAATTCTTCGGCCCATAAGTTTGGATTAGAGCTCGGCCCAACAGTAACTTTGGATCCAGGGCCGTCTGTACTTACGGTACTTGGTCATCGGGGTCGAACTTGATCTTCCGAGATATGTACTGTTCGATCTCGCATGATTGCAAAGAAAAGTAGAGCCCAAAATATCCCTCATCAATACTCCCCCATTTCTCGAGCGTAAAGTGGAGCTTAAGCTCGAAGAAGTATGCATTGCCAAGGACGATAGGATGAATCGATCTCGGCATAATGTTTCGGGTATGCCTCGTTAAAAACCTGACTCGGAAAAACCCTTCTGGGATAAAAACCGGGTCAGGGAAAAAGAGTGCATACCTAAGAAACCTCATAATAGCGCCGTCCTGATATCGTCCTTGTTGTTCGTTGTTGGAATAGGAGCTCGTGATTTGGATATTTCATTGCCATTTTATCTATTTTAACCTCCTTATCCCAAGGGTTGGTGTGAAAATATGGAGTTTACATCTCTGGAATGCGTCGCTCGCTATGTGGATCTTCCAATTTAGGAATTCCGGAAAGTACTAGGGCTGTAGGTGTAATTTTTTGAAAATATGATTTTAAATCTACCTTAAGGGAGTTCAACCGTTGCGGTTACTCGGGGACCGATTTGCAATTTCCCATTTTGTCCCTGTATATATAGTTATACGGAGGGTCGCTGTTCATCAAAGATTCTGAGGAGAAAACTTCAGATCGGAGCAGGCAGATCGATAAGTAAGTTCTAGCAGCCTTTTTCGAGCAGTCTTCATATATTCGTTATGTCGAGTTCGGTAGACTTGAAGGGAAAATCTCCTTTAGAGGTGAATGAGGCCGATAATCGAAAAGAGAAAGAAGTTGTAGAAGCTCGATCATCTGAGACCGAGAATCCGCAAAACTCGAGTTTCGCCTCCGATTCCAGCGAGGAGGGGCGGGAATCGAATTCTGAAATGGAAGACAGCGAAGATGAAAATTCGGGCGAAGCAACAGTCTCTGATGAGGAAGACGTAGAGGGTGGGGACCTTCCTTTGGGGAAAAACGAGCAAACGAAATATAGGTTGAACCGTAATGTTGTGGTCACGATCTTTGACTGGGAAGAGCCCTCGACCAGCGCAGGTCTAAACATGACTGAGGAGAGGGCCGATGAGATCGTCTGTTCCTATACGGAGAAAGATCTGGGCCAGTTGCAGGAAGAATTCAGCCAATATCTAGGGGCCGGTTTCTCGATTGTGCTTCCTACCTCTGATCAACGGGTAACCGACCCTCCCGCGGGCTGTCAAGCCTTCTATTCCAAACATTTCCATTACGGCGTACGCATCCCCTTCCCTCCTCTGATAGAAAACATTCTGGATGCTTTTGAGTTGACTCCTTGCCAGATTTTGCCAAACTCAATCGGTCTAATTATAGCCTTTTGCGTGCTGATGAAAGCCAAGGGGAAAAAGGCGGTCTTTCAAAACTTTTGGCGGATATTCCAGATGAGTGCTTCCACGTCTTCGAACGCAGGTTATGTATATTTTTCTCAGAGACCAAAGATTTCGATCTTATCAGCCAACGTCAGCAGCAATTTGAAAGGATGGAAGCAAGAGTTCTTCTTTGTTCGAGGACCAGAGTCCCCGCCTTCTGAAGATAATTCCGAGCCTACTCCATTCAATTGGCCTGGAGCAAAGACGTGGATATACGGTAAACGCCGTCTCGTGGGAAGTATGAAAAATGAGATAACAGATAAATTTCTGCAATCTCTTCGTGCTGACCCTCATCAGACCGCGTTGATGACTCAGGAGGCGGTCTTGCGATTGGCCGAGCTCAGTAATTGCACTTTTCCTGCCGATCCGATTGAGTATGGGAAGGCTCGGATCGATCCCGCTAACCCCCCTTCCACGTTAGCTGATATTGTTGATAAATTCCGTACATCAGTAGCTGGTCCACATGTTGCTTCCTTTTCAAAGGGTAATAATGGTCGGCCTCGTCCTCAAACGTCAACAACATCTCGGAAAGCGAAAAGGTCCAAGGCTCAGGTTGGGATCACGTCAACCTCAAATGCCTTAGTGGCTATTCCCCTAATTACCGAAGTAGGAACCTCTCGCTCTCGGGTTGAGGCGGAGGGGACTCCTAATTTCCAAGCTTCCGGCGTCCTTCGGTCTGTTTTTCCAACTAGCACTTCTAACCCGAATGATGCGGGGTATAGTAACTACACTTTGATGGAGAATCGTGCCAGGGAGATTTTGCAGGCCAGGGCGGCTCGCAAAAGAAGTAGCGATGCCCCTGAGTCCTCCAGGAGAATCAAACCCTTTGGTCGAGGACCGGATTCGATTTCTTGTCGGACTGGCCACTCCGAACCGGATCTGGCTGACTTCATCGAGGATCATCTGCAAGGGCCCAGGTCGGCTGGATACCCTGAGGGTGGGACAATTGAATCTGACTTAGGTCCCGAGGGCGAGCATACGGTGGATAAATCTCTTCGGATGTTCTTGGCCGGGAGGTTCAAGGATGATACTATCCAATCTTTTGTTAAGCAGGATTTTGAGATAGTAGGCGATTACGCCCACGCTCACCAAAGGGTACTGTCTATTCTGAAAGTTTCTAGCCTTTTCCTTATAATTCTTATTTCGTGTTTTACATATCTTTTTCTTTGCAGGCCGGAGACCTGTTTACTCAAACTGCTCTTCGACTGGCCGTATTGAGCGAAGAATCTCAGGCGGTACAGAAAGCCCTATACAATGTTTTAAAGGATGAAGCTGCAAAGACCAGTCAACTAGAGGACGCCAAAATTAAGCTGTCTGAGGTCGAGATAGAACTCGGGAAGACTAAGGAGGAGTTGGAGGCGAAGAGGGCCTTAGAGGGTGAAGTGGAGAAATTAAAGCTGGAGCTTGAGCAAACCAAGGTGTCCGCCGAACAGTTTTATGAGCGAGGTCGAGCCGAAGCCAGGCTTCCCGCCATAAGGGAGTTCCTGGAGTCTCCGATCCTTGATGCCTTAGTTCGCTTGCGGTCAGGTGAAATTAACCAAGCCTTCTACTATAAAGGAGCTCAGCACCTCCTTACAGCTGCCAAGATCGAAGGCGCCCTTGATGACTACCTTCCTACCATGAATCCTTATAAGAATATCTTCGGTAAAGATTATAAAGCGTCTTCCCTTCCTCCCAAGCTCGAGGATTTGGCCGCTCATGAGTTCGCTCCTTTTCTTGAGGAATTTGGAGTGCCGATGCCAAATCCTGATGCGCTCGAAGCCCAATCTGAGAATGAAGACGTGGATATTGAAGGGGATTCTCGGGACCATGGGGAGCAAGGCATCTCTTCTTCCGATTTGAGTAAATCTGTGGCCGATGCACAAAGTAATGATGGAGAAGGGAGCAGCTCGAGTAAAGGTGATTCCGATGGCTCGGAAAGCGGTTCTAGCGAAACAGAGGAACAAGACAGATCGGACCATGGTTCCGATGTGAAAGAATCCAGCCAGTAACGATTACTATGTAATAGGATTTACTCAGCGAACCAATGTACTTGTATACTTATAATCTTCTGCTCTTGCCTATTTAGTGTACGCTCGAATTTGAATTTCTTTCCTTGATGCTATTTTTAGGCTATCGTCTGTTTGAACTTTCTGTTGAATTTTATAACGTCACTCTTGCGTACTCAGCTACGTCATTGAATCTTTTTTTTTTGGGAGTAGTGATTTACCAATTATTGCAATTCACATGATGTCGTGTCTCTTATAAATACCAAGGCCGTTTTACGTTGGTTTCACAATAACATTGCTCACAGTGATCGGAGCTTTTAGAAAATTACTTCGGTTGAATCTTTACCTAAAAATCAAGAGATGAATAAAAATTCGAACGCTTTCGTGATTTCTTCCGCGCCTTTCTCCAAGCCCAGTGACGGCATAAATATAAGGAAAAGAAGTCGAACACCAATCAAGTCCCTTAGTTCCGATCAGTTAAACTCTTATGAAGGAAATAAATCTTCGACTATTGGTCTTTCTTCGTGCTTGAAATCCAGGGGTTCAAACAAGAAAATTAAAAAGGTTTCTTTTGTGGAGGATGTAATTGAGCGCACTCGTTTCCAATCCGCACCTTCATTGGTCGGAGAATCTTTTGATTCGTCGTTTCCTTCTGGTGTCTCTTCATTTAAGAGAAACATGGCTTCTTTTGATACAGTGTTACATGAGAAACCCGACCTGACCCTTCTTCGGGCCAATGTCTCTATCTCCGAGGCGGTTCTCTCGACTGGAGAATATTCCTCGTTCCTGTTTCAGTCTGGGTTGGAATCCCTTACCCAGGTAATTCTTCCTAACCTCTTTACCATGATTTTCTAATTTCTTTATTCCTGCCATGACGTATCTTTTATAAGTTCAGGCTGGCAAAGATTTTTCTAGGCTTTATGCGTTGGCCAAACATGAGATCGAACAACGGGCTTCTATTTCGCTCGAGCTGATCAGGAAGAAGACTGAGCTGGAACGCGCACTGGAAGCTAATAGATTTTTCAAGGAGAGGTTGTCTCAGGATAAGTTAAGCTTGGAATTGGAGAGGCTCAAAGATATCTCCGAACGTGAGAAAAGAAACTCCGAGCTTCGTGAGAGGGAGGCTTATATCCGCGGATATGCTGATCGTAGTGCTGAAGTTCGAAAAGTCCTTTTTGAAAATAATTTCGTTCAGTAATACTGTGGTTTTCCTTTGTATCATGAGTTTGCTAAGATTTTTCTTTGTTGTAACACCATACTTGTTGTAACGATATCTTTGTTGTAATGATAATATTGCTGGAATGTTGTTCTCTTTCTCTCTCTCTCTCTTTTTTTTTTTTTTTTTTTTTTTTTTTTTTACCGTGCCTCATTTGTTGGGGAGTGTAACGGTCAGAGCTCTTAATGCTCGTATCGTGGCCGTTCAGTCCAAGAGATCTACACCATTGTTACGGAATTCTTTCCCCTATATATAGCATCCTAAATTACCTTCATTTTTTACTCCTCTGTAAATGTTTCATTCGATCGATATGGTTGTTTTTTTGCCTTTGTTGATCGGCTCCATGTTCCGTTCAATGTCAGTAATTGAAGCGTTCGAGGTTTTTATCCGAACCTTCTTCCCAAACTTTCTTGGAATTCCCATATGAAAATCTCTCGGCTAGGGTATCGACAGGCGAAAATAATTACGACTAGGGTACCGGCAGGCGACCTGCTCTCTCTGATTCCAAGTCTTTGAGGCGGGCTCGACTTCCTGTACTCTGTCCTCCATTCAGTCGGGATAGTGGGTCTACTGCTGGAGGGGTTATTCTACGCTCGATCTCCACGTCTTCGAGGCGGCTTCTTTGAAGGATGTGGTCTTCGAATTTACTAGAAGCGCCCCCAACTGGAGTTGCTTCCCTGTCTCTCGATTTGGTCCTTTACGGACTTATTTGCAAGGAAGCATTGGATGAAGGGTAGAAGTGTACCAGCCTCACTTTCCTTCTTCGGGCATCCATAGGAATAACCATTTGTAGTAGGGTTGTAAAATATTCCGATTAGCTCAATTTCTTGAATGTAACCAAGAGTTCACATGTAATTTATCTGAAAGTTTATGAATGAAAATTTTCTTTTATATTGTCGTCGATCTTTGAATTTGTTCTCCGTAATTTGCAACATTCGCGAGATAATTTTTGAGATTCATAATTAATTTGAAGTTCGATCTTTACAACTCTTGAATCTTTCGCGAGATATTTCTCATAGTTTAGGTTCTTCTCGGGACAATAGTCGTTGTGGAGAAATAATATGATAGGATTTAGATCGATTTTGAATATACTCTTGACTTAAGGGGCATAGCGACGGTTTTCACCCTTGGTCATTTCAGAGCGTTTTTAGCTCGAGGTTCATAGTAGAGGCTTTCACCCATTCAATATTTTCGATCTAAGGGGCATAGCAACGGCTTTCACCCTTAGTCGTATCAGAGCATTTTTAGCTCGAGGGTCATAGCAGAGGCTTTCACCCATTCAATATTTTCGATCCAAGGGGCATAGCAACGGCTTTCACCCTTAGTCGTATCAGAGCATTTTTTAGCTCGAGGGTCATAGTAGAGGCTTTCACCCATTCAATATTTTCGATCTAAGGGGCATAGCAACGGCTTTCACCCTTAGTCGTATCAGAGCATTTTTAGCTCGAGGGTCATAGCAGAGGCTTTCACCCATTCAATATTTTCGATCTAAGGGGCATAGCGACGGCTTTCACCCTTAGTCACATCAGAGCATTTTTAGCTCGAGGGTCATAGCAGAGGCTTTCACCCATTCAATATTTTCGATCTAAGGGGCATAGCGACGGCTTTCACCCTTAGTCGCATCAGAGCATTTTTAGCTCGAGGGTCATAGCAGAGGCTTTCACCCATTCAATATTTTCGATCTAAGGGGCATAGCAACGGCTTTCACCCTTAGTCGCATCAGAGCATTTTTAGCTCGAGGGTCATAGCAGAGGCTTTCACCCATTCAATATTTTCGATCTAAGGGGCATAGCAACGGCTTTCACCCTTAGTCGTATCAGAGCATTTTTTAGCTCGAGGGTCATAGCAGAGGCTTTCACCCATTCAATATTTTCGATCTAAGGGGCATAGCAACGACTTTCACCCTTAGTCGCATCAGAGCATTTTTAGCTCGAGGGTCATAACAGAGGCTTTCACCCATTCAATATTTTCGATCTAAGGGGCATAGCAACGGCTTTCACCCTTAGTCGCATCAGAGCATTTTTAGCTCGAGGGTCGTCACCCATTTTATCCTTTTCGATCCAAGGGGCATAGCAACGGCTTTCACCCTTGGTCGATTTTCGAGGCTCGTAGCAACAGCTTTCACCCGTTTATAGTTGATGGCGAAAAATAGAGATCGATAATAGATGGATATAGATCAAAAATATCCAGAATATGACGAATAAATAAGAATTTAGGCGAAATAAACTTTCATTGAATAAATACTCAGTCTGAATAAACATTCCTCGAATAACTCAGTCGGAATAAATCTTCATTGAACACGTATTTTACTAAATCGCTAGAGACAAAGAAAATAGAACAAGATGACTAAAATGTAGAAGCCTTGAATGTAACTATCTTCCATAATATCTTCTTAAATTAACCGCATTCCATGCTCGAGGTAGTATCTCTCCGTTAGGGTGAGCAATCTTGTAAGAACCTTTCCTTCCAACTTCCACGATCACAAAGGGGCCCTCCCAATTGGGCTGTAGTTTCCCGACGTGCTTTGATACTTCCATTTTTTTGAGCACCAGATCTCCAACCTTGAAAGATCGAATCCTCACATTTCGATTATAAGAATTTTCCATGTTGGCCTTGGTGGCTTGAATTTTCAATTTCGCGCGGTCCCTTCGACCATCCGCGTGATCAACTTCCATTTGCCTCAGAGATTGGTTTTCTTCTGGATCATATAATTCGACCCTGGGAGAAGGTATAAGATTCTCTACTGGGATAACAGCCTCCGACCCATAAACCAAACTGAATGGAGTTTCTCCGGTTGCCGCTTTAACTGTTGTCCTATTGGCCCATACTACTCCTGGCAGTTCATCCAGCCATTTTCCCTTTGCTTCCGATAAGCGCTTCTCCAGAGATCGAACAATTTCCCGATTTGTTACTTCAGTTTGTCCATTAGCCTGAGGGTGGCCAACAGACGCAAAATTCTGTTGTATTCCGAACTTTTCACACCAATCCGTGATCCTTTTTCCTGCAAACTGTGTTCCGTTATCTGATATCAGAACCCTGGGGATTCCGAATCTGCAGACTATATTTTTCCATAAGAAATTGATAACTTGAAACTGGGTGATCTTGGTCAAGGCAACACATTCGACCCATTTGCTGAAATATTCCACCGCCACTAGCACATAATTTTTTCTGGCTCGTGCAGTTGGGAAAGGTCCAACAATATCAATGCCCCATTTGTCAAAGGGCTAACATATTGGAATAGAATGCATATGCTCAGCCGGTTGATGAATCAAGTTTGAATGGATTTGACAATGGTGGCATTTTTTCACATAATCGACAGAATCAGAGAAAAGAGTAGGCCAATAATATCCCGACCTCGAGCATTTAAGTGCTAAGGCCCTAGTGCCACAATGGTTTCCCGCCTCCCCCTCGTGAACTTCTTTTAAAATAGCATTGTAGTGCCTTTCATGGACACATTTTAATAGAATTCCTGAGGAGGATCGCTTGTAGAGTTGATCACTGATCAGAGTAAACGATGGCGCTCTATACTTGATCCTCCGAGCCTCATTTTGATCTTCCGAAAGTTTTCCTTCTTTAAGATAGGCAATAAGAGGGTTGCTCCATGAGTTGTTTGGTTCTTCGATCTCCATGATATCGATTGTAGGGGCTGCGTCCAGTTCGATAGCAGACGTATTCGATAACAGCCACGTGATTATCCTCTCATTCTTCCCATCAGCCAAACCTGTGAATTTTGATAATATATCTGCCCATAAATTTTCCTCTCGTGGTACAGGTTGAATATCAAACTTGTCGAATTCAGAGATCAATTTCTTCGTTCTGCTCAGGTATTTGATCATATTGAACTCCCTGGCCTCGTACATGCCTTTCACCTGTCTATGAACAAGTTCCGAATCGGTTAAGACAACAATTGACCTTACCTTTGCCTTAAGAGCCATCTTTAGCCCTGCGATCAATGCCTCATATTCAGCCTCGTTGTTGGTCACGGCGAAATCTAAAGTTATAGCATAACTCAAGTCTTCACCATTGGGCCCTTGGAAATGAATTCCTGCTCCACCTCCATCCTTGGTAGAGGATCCGTCCACATGCATCAGCCAGATTTGATTTTTGGCTTCTTCGACCATACTTAGCTCGGAGATTGCTCCTTCTGATAAGCCAGTTGATTCGAGTACGAAGTCGGCTAGTACCTGTGCTTTTATGGCGACCCGCGGTTGATACTCGATTTCGAACTGACCAAGCTCAACCGCCCATTTGATCAATCTGCCTGATTCTTCTGGTTTTGACAGGACCTGTCTCAAAGGTTGATTTGTTAAAACAATGATTTTGTATGTTTGAAAATAAGGCCTTAGCCTTCGGGCAGCTACCACCAATGCTAGTGCAAATTTTTCGATCTCCATGTAGTTCTTTTCGGCACCTTGCAGTAACTTACTTAGATAATAAACTGGTTTATGGTCAGTTTTATCAAGTTTCACCAAAACCGAACTAATGGCCTCTTCGGATACTGCTATATATAAATACAGAGGTTCTCCTTCAGATGGTTTGGCCAGCATGGGTGGGGAGGTCAGGTACACTTTCAGTTCTTCAAAGGCCTTATCACATTCTGCACTCCATTCGAAGTTCTTAGATTTCAACAGAAGTTTGAAGAATGGTAAACTTTTGTCAGCGGATCGGGAAATGAATCTATTCAATGAAATAATTTTTCCAATCAAACTTTGGACGTCTGAGAGCTTCCGTGGCGGCTGGAGGTCGGTGATTGCTCGAATTTTTTCCGGATTTGCTTCGATTCCTCTTTCATGGACCAAATATCCGAGGAATTTTCCCGATCGTACACCAAAAGTGCACTTGGCTGGGTTCAGCTTCATTCCATACTTTCTCAAGATTTCGAAACACCTGTCCAGGTGGCGAATGTGATCCTCCTCCGTCATACTCTTTACGAGCATGTCGTCTACATAGACTTCCATTATTTCGCCTATCAGTTCTTTGAACATCATGTTAACTAGTCTCTGATAGGTTGCACCTGCATTCCTTAAGCCAAAAGGCATAACAATGAAACAATACACTCCCCTCTCAGTGATGAATGCTGTTTTATCCTGGTCTCTTTCGTTCATGAAAATTTGGTAAAATCCTTGGAACGCATCCATCATACTAAATAAGATAAAACCTGCGGTTGAATCTACCAGCATATCGATCCGAGGCAGTGGATACGGGTCTCTAGGGCATAATTTGTTTAGGTCGGTAAAGTCATTGCACATCCTCCATTTGTTTTCGACCTTTTCGCCTTTAGAGACTAGGACCACATTACATAGCCATTCTGTGAATTTGATCTCCCTGATCTGACCTGCCGCTAATAACCTATCAACCTCTGCATTGATTATCTTGTCCTTTTCGCGACCGTGATTGCGTTTTTTCTGCCTTACTGGTTTTGCTTTCGGATCTATGTTAAGTGAATGTGTTATCACACGCGGGTCGATTCCCACGATATCATCCGAGCTCCAGGCAAAAACATCCACATTTCTTTGTAAAAATTCTATGAGCATAGTTTCCATGCCTTCGCTTAATTCCGTTCCAATTCTAGTGAACTTTTCGGGGGAACCTGAAACCAAAGTCACTTTTTTGTGGTCGGGCGCTTGAACGCTCATGTCAACGTTTTTTCCTTTCTTTCCTTGAAATTTTTCGCAGTCGGGAATTGGCGTTTTTAATTCAGTCCCTAAATCAGTTATCTTTCTCTTAGCTGGGAGTTCGGGCTCCACCTTCTTTTTGATACTTAGAGACGAATTATAACATTCCCATGCCATGTATTGATCGTTTCTCATCTCTCCCACTCCTCCCACGGTCGGGAATTTTATCTTTTGATGATAAGTAGATACGACAGCCTTGAAGATATTTAGGGCTTGTCTCCCTAGTATGGCGTTATAGGCGAACGATGTATCTACTACCAGGAATTTAACCATTCTTGTTACATTCCTCGGTTTGTTTCCTAGAGTCGTGCTTAAAAGAATGGTTCCAAGCGGAACAATCTCTGATCCACCAAATCCGACCAAAGGAGTGGTTACTTTATCTAAACGTGGGTGACAAAGATTCATTCTTGTGAGAGTTTCTGACGAAATAATATTTGCCGAGTTTCCATTGTCAACCAACACCCTCTTGACCTCGAAATTAGCAATTCTCAACGTCAATACCATGGAAAAGTCTGGGTCATCCTCACTCGTATCCCAACTAACATCCGAGGGTCGATCGGCCTCACTGAAGCTTATAACTTGATTTTCCATGGAGGGGGATTCTAAGGACAGAATCTCCTTTTTAGCAGAGACTCCCGCTTTTATCGACCTCATAGTTCTTTTTCTAGCATTTCTGCTATCGCCTCCTGCTGGTCCACCTGCGATCATGTTTATCACTCCATTCGATCGCTCTTCCGCTTGGCTTCGAATTTGCCTTTGCTGATTGCTAAATTTTTGCGGACTTCGGGATCTATAACGATTGTTATAGTTGCCATTTTTGACAAATTCTTTTAATTTTCCTTGGGCAATCAATTTTTCTATTTCGACCTTCAATTGGTAACAGTTTTCGGTACTATGTCCTCGAGCTCGATGATATCGACAGTATTGGTCATATCCAGGCGCACCCGGCCTTGCCTGTGTGATCCTCTGGGCTTCCGGAATTAAATTCCCTTCTTCCAAAACGGTCAGCACTTCTTCTTTTGAACTGTTAAGCTCAGTAAATTGAATTTTACCCGTTCTCGGAGCTCGATTTCGATCATAAGGAGGTCGGTATGAATTCGGACCTTGGGGCGGCATATGCGGCTTAAAAGTGTTGATTCGCGGCCAAACGGATCCTTTGTTCGATCCTCCATAATCACCCGGTTTTGGGATCGGAGCCCGATCTTGTTTCTTGTTGAGATGAGACTTATCTACATGTGAACTCTTTAATTTGTTCATCACTTCCTGTATCATATACTTTTCAGCAATTTCCATTATCCGTTCGAAGGATTTTGGTTGCTTTCTACATAATGCATTTCCAAACTGGGTGCTCCTAGTCAGCTCAAACATCAGGGAGGACAGATACTCGATCTGCGGGGTATCCACCTTTAAGAGCTCGATACTAAATCTTGCTAGCCATTGCCTCAACGTCTCTCCTTCCAATTGTTTCACAGTGCCCAGGTGATTCGCTGGCAATCTTGGCTTCCTTTGGCTAGCGAACTGATGTTTCAGCTTATCGCAGAATTCTTCAAAAGAAAAAATGGAGTTCGGAGGTAATTTCCAGAACCAATCGAGAGCAATCCCTTCAAAAGTGGTGACCATAATCTTGCAACAGAAATCTTCCGAGTGTCCGTATAGGTTCATCACATTAACAAAGCTGTTAATGTGTTCTCCGGGGTCGGTAGTCCCGTTATACCGTGGGAGCCTGGTTGGCACCGTTTATGTGTTTCGAGCTTCTCGTATCTCTCGACAAAAGGGTGAGCAGCGCATGATATTATTCGAGACCTCCCTCTCTCGTAGGTTTTCTCTATTCAGAGCATTCCCCGCTTGCCTGGCAGCCTGATTAGTGAAGGGAATCTCTATCATAGTATCTTGCTCTTCCAATTTTTTAGTCACCCTTTCCTGTACTATTTTCTCCAATTCTGATTCGGTAATTCTCTTGTAAGTAGGCTTGTTTCTTATCACAGCGCCGGCAGTATGACTTTCTCCCACAACAGAATCCTCTATATCGTGCACCCGTGCGGGTGGGTTTTCAGATCGGGCATTGACTTTCGAGGGTGCAGCCCGACGTGGATGCGTCGATGGGGCATGCGACATATCGTTTTCCTTCTGTAAATTCGATGAAGGTATCTCTGGTCTTCCCTGAACCCCTGGCTGGTCGACAGGTGATTGATCTGCCCTTCCGCTATTCATGAATTCCCTGCACATTGTGCCTATTATAGATCTTAAATCACCAATGGTCGTGTGTATTGGAATGTTATCTTGCGGAACCGCCGGTGGCACCTCTGGTGGTTGTTGAGCGGCGCGCGCTAGATTATCGGGTTCATTGTTGATAGAATTTTGTGCTCCCACTGCATGGGAAGGCTCTCCTCTAACGTATGTATTTCTCCTCGTAGTAGGCATATTTCGATCTAAGACTCGAATAAGGGCCCCATGGTGGGCGCCAATTGATCTTACGCAAATTCGTGTGAGTGATTGATGCGTGTAATAATCGAACAAGTACACAATAACGATATGAAAGATCAACAATATTGTATTCAAAATGGCTCGATTACAATGCTATAAGAATACAAAGGTTTAGAGTCCTATCCGAGCCCTATTGGATGCCGTACAAGCTAGAGGGCGAAATACATGTGATTCTATGCCTATATTCCCAAGCGGTTCCGAGATGTAGCTTCGAGGAGGGAGCACCTGAAAAATCGCGCCTGGTATGATAAATGCATGGGGTATTTATAGCTGAAATCGGGGTCTAGGTGATCTATCTGCAGACATGCAATTCTTCGGCCCATAAGTTTGGATTAGAGCTCGGCCCAACAGTAACTTTGGATCCAGGGCCGTCTGTACTTATGGTACTTGGTCATCGGGGTCGAACTTGATCTTCCGAGATATGTACTGTTCGATCTCGCATGATTGCAAAGAAAAGTAGAGCCCAAAATATCCCTCATCAAGGTCCATGTTTGCTTTGGCAGCTTCCATTTTCTCTTTAAGTTGCTGCTCCCTTAAAGCTTCCATTGCCTTCCTGGCTGATTCTGTATTCTTATACTTGGTAGTTTCTGCAAACTTCTCAAGGTCAATCTTATCAGCTTCCTTTGCTTTGGCTTCCTTGGCTGTTTCTTCCCGTTTATCTTCCCCCTTTTTGTCATCATCAGATCTGATGACAATAGAAGGTACAACAGCAGGGTTGAGAGCAACTGTTGGAATCTTCATTTCGGCACATAGAGCCTTCAGATTTTGATTGACAACATCATGGCTTGCTGTAAGATTAAGAATATCAGTGCTGATGATGTCAGTCTGATCATTGAAGTAGTCAATGTTAAGGTTTATAGTTGCAATTTCATTTTGAACTTCCTGTGAAGCTTTTGATACTTCATGCAACATCCCTAAGTTGATTTCCTTCTCTTCTTTACTGACTTGAATTAAGGTTGCAGTTAGATCAGCAATCTTTGCTCAGCTGTTTTTAATGCAGTATGAAAGTGGTTCACATCACCCTTCATATCTTCAACATTCTTGTTCAGATCTCTTAAGCTGTGCACTAACTGCAATGAATTGTCTTGAGGAATAGGAATACTGTCAATTTCTTTCTTGATGATCTCTGCTGTTGATCCTTGAACAGTTTCCAGCTGAAGTCTGTTGGACTCTGCCAACTCTGTTTTAAGTTCATTCTTCAGCTCCTCTTTGTCCTTTATTAGCTGTTGATTATGCTTCTCTTCTAGTTCCTTTAGTGAATTTTCCATAAGCATCTGGAGTGCTTCCATCAGTGATGAATGTTGATCAGCTGATGAAGCAGAAGCAGCAGCATCAGCTTCCTTTTCTTCAGTCGCCTGTTGAACAGGGACTTCTTCCATATCTGTCATCTGATGGTCTTCAGAGTCTTTAGCATTCCAATCTATTGCTAGAGGCTCTTCAGCTTTCTTTTCTTCATGCTTCTTTTGTTCATCAGTGACATCTTCCTATACCAGATTTGTGGTGGTGCCATCATCATTGAAGCAGGTTGTCTGACGAATTTGCCTCACAATGATCCAAGGGTTGACAAACGCGTTGTTACCCTTTGGCACTTCACTAAAATCTTTCATTTCCCTGCCAAAAATTACATGTTGAATACTTGGCAGTTGAGGTAGTTCGCTTGAATGCCCTTGCTGATATCTGGACTTCTCTGCCCACTTCTTCAGTGCAGTGATAACAGCAATCTTCACAGCCCTTTCTTCAACATCGTCAGTCTTCTTCCTTTTGTCAGGCAAGGTGCTCTGTATCAGCTTGGCTTCCTCAAGGGCAAATTCCCTGGCATAGTGATGCATTGCATCCCTAACATGATGAGGATCCAAGGCTTTTTGGATAGAATCTGTCTTTAGCCACTTTAGTACTCATTCCTCTTCAGCAGCTAAATCCTTCAGATTCTGAAGTTCAATGATGGACCTGTTCAGCCTATTGTCTCTTCATCTGATATATCTAGGCTTCTCTTGTGTGAACATGGTCTTCAGCATTAACTTCTGGTTGTAGTAGGCTAAGGATTTTTCAAACTTCTGGAAAAGCTCTTTATTGTCATATATAATCTTGAAAGCTTTCTTAACTTCAAACTTTTCTTTTGGTTTTACTTCCCCAGCAGGCATCTTCACTTTTGGGGGTTCTTTTCCTCCTTCAGCCTCTTTAAACTTGATGCCACCTCCATGGACAGGTCCATAGGCATCAACTTTGCTCATTTCCAAAACCATGACCATTTCAGCATCCTCAGCAGCTTTCCTCTCTGCTTCAGACATTTTCCTCCTGGCCTCGTCCTTTGCTGCCTGAGCTTTGCTTAGCTCAATAGCCTTCTTTTCCTCAGCCTCATCTCTCTTCCTCTGTTCAGCTTCCTCCCTTGCTTTCTTGTCAGCCTTGGAAATTTTTTTTTTCCTCAGCACTATTTTCCTTTTGCCTTTATCAACAGGGGCTGGTCCAGCAGATGAGATGGGATTTGCAGCAATTGGATGGATGATTTGGATATCTGGATCTTCTTGAGACTTTAAAGTCTTAACTGATTGATTAACTTGACTTGGCTGTTGCTCATCAGCCTTGTCAGTTTCAGCAGTCTTAACTACTTTAGCAGGCTCAACAGTTTCAGCAGCCTTTTCAGCATTTTCTGGCCCTTCTCTAGCTACATTTTCTAAGTCCGTGGGTTCTTCTATAAAATTCATCTGCTTTCTAGCAGACTTTTTGGTTCTTCCTTCACGGTAAGTAGAGGTAGTTGTATCTCTCTGTTGGCTTCTGGTTTTTTGAGAGATACCTTCAGCAGGTCTCTCTGCTGATGGAGTTCTTGATGGTGATGCAGGGGATCCAGTCCTTACATCAGCAGTTATAGGTTTTATGATTTTAGTGGCTTCAGCAGCAGAAGTCACTTTCTCCATCTGCTTGATTCCTTTCTTTTTAGGCTCATCAGCAGCCTTCTTCTTTTTAGTCTCAACAGCTAAGCTGGCTGTTTTGACTAATTTCCGTTGCCTTTTGGCAGGAACCTCCTTTGGTCCCTCATCATCAGCTTCCTCAGGCTCATCAGCCTTTCTCTTTTAAACTGGCAGGTATTTGTTCATGGCTTTGGACTTGTGAATTTCCTTGCCATTCTTCATAGTGCATCCCAGATGGGATAGCAGGTAGCTGAGAGTAATTCTGTGGTTTGTGTGAGGTTCTTTTCCTTTCTTCACCTCAAAGAATTCAGCAAAGATGTACCAGATAATCATGGACCAGTTGACTTCCAATCCATAATAAATAGCAACCATAATGCTGTACCTCTTCATAGTAACAGCATCAAGGGAAAAGGTGCAGTTTTCCATCAGCTTTGACACCATATCAGCCATCCGCTGATACTCGTCCTTCAGCTGTCTCTTCCTGATATTTCCAGACAGTATCTCCCCTTCCTTGGCGCAGATCGCCCAAAATTCTTGGTGTTTGGCTTCAGTCATCACAGTGACATCATGACGTCCACTATTACGAAGCCTAAACTGTTCGTGAAGAACGGTGGGAGTGATGACAACAGATTTGTCACCTACTGTAGCAGTAATCTCCAGCTTATCGAAATCAACAGACGCCGTCTTGTAGTATTCCATAACCTGGTCAGTCCAGATTATCCCTTCATTGTACTCCATGAAGTTCACCAAAGTTGCATATTTGAACTTCTCCAGAAGTTCCTTCATCAGTTTTGTGCCAGATTGGTAATAGGAATCATACACAAGGTACATACCTTCGGCAGCCATCGTAGATCTGTAGAGATTAGAGAGAAAAACGAAGAGATTTTTGCAGAAAAATTGCTCAAATTTCTCACAAGTACTTTTGAAAGTTTAGAGTGCGTAAAGAACTACACGACTGATCAGATTGGGATTTATAGAGTTGGGGTATGTTGGTTTTCGTGATATCCGCCAACCGTTAGATCCGTTTTCCTGTCAGTGCTGATCGTGCGACGTCAGTTACGACTTTTCAAATTCAAAAGATATTTAATGAGAAGCGGGAATATGTACCGCCCGTCAGTTACTTATAAAAGCGTATTTTTGAATAAAACGTTTTAAATAGTTCCGCTTTTACGTAAGTAATCAGATGAGTAAAATAAATACTTATCTGATGGACTACTGTCCTGATGACATAGTTGTTATCAGAGAATGCCAATAGCTGATAACCTTCCTCAGCTGTTTGTCAATCCAGCCAGATAACATAACTTTATTCTTCGATAGTTGAGTCTTCTGATAAAAACATAACTTCAACTAACTGACATTAACAAATTTCATCTTTAATTCAGAAGTACCGCTAGTCTTACACGTTCCCCCTGAGTTTAAGAATTCACAAGTTAACTAGTCCGTTGAAAGTTAATCCTTGAAGATAACAGTGATGATTAAGCTGTTGAACTTAAGTCTTCTGATAAGTTCCCCCTCAGCTTATGCATCCAAATTAAGTAATCCTAGTTCAGCTCTTAAGGTTGAAAACCTTACTTCACTTAAAGGTTTGGTGAAAATATCAGCAATCTGATTGTCAGTATGAACATACTCAATCATTACATTGCATTTTTCCACATGATCTCTAATGAAGTGATGCTTGATCTCAATATGTTTAGTCCTTGAATGACTTGTAGTATTCTGAGTAAGTGAGATTGCACTTGTATTGTCACAGTAGATTGGAATTCCACTGATTTAGATATTGTAATCTTCTAGTTGATGCTTCAACCATAGTATCTGTGCACAGCATGCTCCAGCAGCTATATACTCAGCTTCAGCAGTAGATATGGATACTGAAGTTTGTTTCATACTCATCCATGAGATCAGACGACTATCTAAGAACTGACAGGCACCTGTTGTGCTATTTCTGTCAATCTTGCAGCCAGCAAGGTCTGAATCTGAATAACCAATAAGCTCCAATCCAGATTCTCTAGGATACCACAATCCCAATTCTTGAGTGCCTTTAACATATTTCAATATCCTCTTGGCAGCTAAGAGATGAGATTCTTTGGGGTTTGACTGGAATCTGGCACAGACTCCAACTGAGTACATTATGTCAGGTCTGCTTGCTGTTAAATATAACAGTGACCCTATAATGCCTCTGTATTTGATTATGTCCACTGATTTGCCATCTTCATCTTTATCCAAACGAAGACTTGTAGACATGGGAATTGTAGCAGTAGAGCTAGTTTCCATACCAAATTTCATGAACAGATCTCTTGTGTATTTTGCTTGGTTGATGAATATACCATCAGGCAACTGTCTAACTTGCAAACCAAGAAAATAATTAAGTTCTCCCATCATGCTCATTTCAAACTTATTCTGCATCAGCTTAGAGAACTTGTCACACATCTGTTGGTTAGTTGAACCAAAAATAATATCGTCCACATATATTTGCACAATCAATATATGATTCTCCCATTCAATAGTGAACAAAGTTTTATCTACCTTACCTTTATGAAATCCTTTAATTAAAAGAAAATCAGATAGGGTATCATACCATGCTCTTGGAGCCTGTTTCAATCCATATAGGGCTTTCTTCAGACGATATACCTTGTCCTCTTCTTGATAGACTTCAAATCCAGGAGGTTGTTCAACGTATACTTCTTCTTGTAATTCTCCATTGAGAAAAGCAGACTTCACATCCATCTGATAGACAGTGAAGTTCTTATAAGCAGCATAGGCTAGAAACAATCTGATTGCTTCAAGTCTTGCTACTGGTGCAAAAGTTTCATCAAAGTCAATGCCTTCTTCTTGACAATAACCCTTGGCCACTAATCTTGCTTTATTTCTGGTAACAGTACCATCTTCATTCATCTTATTTCTGAATACCCATTTAGTGCCAATGACTCTTTGATGACTTGGTCTAGGAACTAAGTACCAGACTTCATTCCTTTCAAATTGATTCAACTCTTCTTGCATAGCTTCAATCCAGAAGGAATCACTAAGAGCTTCTTCAATTTGTTTGGGCTCTATTTGAGATAGAAAAGTGACAAACATAGCATCTTGTGCAGCAGCTCTTCTTGTTTTCACTCTGTCTAAAGGATCACCAATCATTAACTCAGGTGGGTGATTTCTGAGCCATCTTAGATCAGGTTGCAAGTCTGGATGTTGTCCTCTGTTATGATCTTGCAACACTACTGTTGGAGTTGCAGTAGTAGTCTGTTGAACATTTGCAGTCTGTTGAACAGTCTCTGGTCTATCAGTTGTTTGCAACTCGTCTGTTAGACAATCAGCTCTGTGATTTTGAACAGCACTTGAGTTATCAGCTAGGTTGAGATTAGGTAGTATGATGGGAACATATTCTTCATTCCTTCCAACACTTAACTTCTGTAAATCAGTAGATAGATCTTGATTAATGCTTTGATTCTTTTCAGAAGATTGGTTTGGTTCATCAAATACTACATGAATGGATTCTTCTACTAGTAATGTTCTTTTGTTAAAAACTCTATAAGCCTTACTAACAGTAGAGTATCCTACAAAAATAGCTTCATCAGCCTTTTCTGCAAATGCAGTAAGGTGATTTTTCCCATTATTCAAAACAAAACATTTACAACCAAAAATTTTAAAATAATGAATGTTTGGTTTTATGTTGTTCCAAACTTCATATGGAGTCTTCTTCTGATTTTTGTTGATCATGCATCTGTTTTGAGTGAAGCAGGCTGTATTTGTTGCTTCTGCCCAAAACCTTTGTGGCAGCTTAGCTTCAGCTATCATAGTCCTGACAGATTCTTTTAGTGTTCTGTTTCTCCTTTCAGCAACACCATTCTGTTGAGGGGTTCTAGCAGCTGAATACTCATGATGTATTCCTTTTATGTTACAATACTCTTCAACAGTAGAGTTTGTAAACTCTGTCCCTCTATCTGATCTGATCTTCAATATCTTTATGCTTTTCTCATTCTGGATCAGTTCCATCAGATTAGTAAGATGTTCCTTGGTTTCAATTTTCTTCTTCATGAAAATCACCCAAGTATATCTTGAATAGTCATCCACAACAGCTAGGCAGTATTTCTTTCCACCATTGCTGACTGGATCAATGGGTCCAAATAAGTCCATGTGTAGCAGCTCCAATATTCTTCCAGAAGATTGATGCTTCTTGCTTTTGAATGATGACTTGATTTGTTTACCCTTCTGACAAGCGTCACAGAGCTTATCTTTGCTCATGACTGTTTTAGGAATCCTTCTACCAAATCATTCTGGATTAATCTGTTGATGGTCTTGAAGTTTAAATGATTCATCCTTTTGTGCCATAGCCAACTAACTTCACTTGGTGTTGAAGCCACCAAACAAACATTTGAATTCTTATCAGCAGAATTCCAGTCGACTATGTAGACATTCCCTTGTCGTCTTCCAGATAAGATTACCTTCTTTGTACCAATCTGTTCAACATAGCACTTATCTGTTGAGAAGATGACTGAATATCCTTTGTCACCAAATTGACTTATGCTTAGCAGATTATATTTTAGGCCTTTAACATATGAGACGTCAGCTATCTCAATGTTTCCTTTGATTATCCTTCCTTTAGCTACAATCTTGCCTTCTTTGCTGTCTCCAAAAGTAACACTTGGACCATCTACAGCAACTGCATCAGTCAGCTCATGTATGCTTCCACACATGTGTCTTGAACATCCACTGTCCAAGTACCAAATCTTCTCTACTTTACTCCTACTCCTAATCCTAACCTACAAAACAAAAATAAAATTATTTTAGGTACCCTTATTGAGAGGGTCCTGAAGGATTAGTTCCACCTTTGACAACCCAAGATGTTGATGTCTTAGGCTTCTTAGGCTTTTGAGTTTTGACAGGAGCATGAACAGCTTTATTTTCATCATAGTTATCAGATAAGTCACGTTGATGACCAGTATGATAAGAATAATGTTCATAAGCAGGGTAAGGTGCATGATAAGCAGGGTATGCATGCATTGGATGAGCAGGGTGAGGTGCATAGTAACTAGGGAATTGAGGTGAATGATACATAGGAGGATATGCAGCAGGTTGCACATAATATGACTCATTTCCATACCAAGCATTTTGATTTTTCTTGTTTTTATGCTTCTTTGGCTTACTAGTAGCTTGCTCATTAACAGACGACTTAGTTTTACCACTAGTCTGATTGACTTTAGCTTTATCAGCAGACTTCTTAGGACTCTGCTGTTTGGTCTTACTAGTCTGTTTACCTAAACTAGGCTCTTTGCTCTTTTTAGCCTTAGGAGTTTTCGTCTCCTTTACAACTTTCTCAGGTGAAGCAGGTCTAGTTGTCTGAACATAAAGAATGACCTTACTGTTGTCAGCTGATACAAATTTTTCAGTATGATTCAGTTCAAACTTATCCTGTTCTAAAGGTATCTTCTGTTTACTAGATGTATGCATGGATGCAACAGATGTTTTCTCATGAGACTCAATAACCTTTTCAAGTTCCATGATTTTTCCTTTATAAACTTCACATTCAGCTTTCAGAGATTCATGTTCTTGCTCAAGCTGTTTATATTCAGCTGATTCTTTTGGCTTTTCAGCTAAAAGTTTCAGTGAACTGTTTTGCTCTTTTAGCAATATCATCTCTTCCTTAAGCTTTTTAAATGCATCAGCAATGCTAGTATTGTTGAGCATCATTTGTTCAAATGAATTAAACAATTCATTGTCAAGAGGAGTTACCTCATCCTCAGAGTCATCAGATTCCTTTGCCATCAGGCACAGGAGAGCAGGGTTTCCTTCATCAGACGTGTCTGAATCTAAATCAGATGAGTAGACAGCAGCCAGCTTTTCTGCTTCCGCAATCATAGCCTTGCCTTTCTGATGCTTTCTTTCTCTTCTCATTTTCTTCTCTTCTTCAGTGTACTTTTCTGCTTTTGGGTATGGGCAGTCTTTGATGAAGTGTCCCAATTTCCTGCAGTTGTAACACATTAGTTTGGCTTTATAATCCTCTTTATCTTGAGAAGAAAAGTTAGGTTTAGAAGTAGAAGCATTGTTATATTTGTTCTTCAGTTTTCTCTTGTAGAACTTCTTGAAATTGTTTATCAGCAATGCCACGTCTCCAGCAGTGTACTCCTTTTTGTTGAGCAGTGTGGCTTCATCAGATGAGTCCACATCTTTACTTTTGTAGGCTGGTCTTCTTGGGTTTTCAGCAGCAACCAGTGCAGCTGTGGGACTTGAAGTTGAGGTTTCTTCAACACCCATCCTAGGCAGTTTATACTCATACGCCTTGAGTACTGAGAACAGCTCTGTAAGAGAAATCTTGCCCAGATCTCTTGATTCTTCCATTGCTGTCACCTTCGTGTTGAATTTGGGAGGTAGAGCCTTCAGAACTCTGACGGTTATCTCCTTGTCTGTGAAGGTTTTTCCTAGCTTCAGAACTTCATTCAGGGTCCTTGTAAACCTTGTATCCATCTGATCAATGGTTTCTGCAGACTTCATCTTGAAGTTGTCCAGCTTTTCTAGAGCAACACTCAGCTGATGCTCTTTTATGGCGTCGTTTCCTTCGCTCATGTCTCTGACTTTGTCCCACATCTCCTTTGCAGTTTTGCAATGTTAGACTTTGTCAAACCGATCATTGTCCAGGGCTTTAGTCATGATAAATCTTCCGACTTTGTCAAGATTGAACAACTTGATTTCTTCAGCAGTCATCTCGTGTAAGTCTTTTTCCACAACCGTATCAACTTCATTGATCTTTATGGTCTTTGTGAATCTGAATGGACCTTTAATGATACATGTGTACATGTTATCATTATAAGCAGCAAGGAAAATCTCCATTCTGATTTTCCAATCCTCAAACGACATACCAGCAATGTGGGGAACATGGCTGATACAGTCCATTTTTCAAAAAGTTTTGATTTTTCAAAAAGATGCTCTTTTGAAAAGTTTTTAAAAAACCTTTGAAAAACACTTGGATCAAGCTCGTTGATCAGGCAGCTGATTCTAATGAACCACCTGCTCTGATACCACTTGTTGGTCCCAAGTGGTCAGAAGAGGTTTAGAGGGGGGGTGGTGAATAAACCTCTTTAAAATTTTCTTCCAAATTTAACTTTAAAACTTTACTCTAACTGTGAACAGACTAAGCTGATCAGAGTAGTAAGTTACAATTTTGTTCGCGAACAAATCTTTGAACAACTTTGATGACCACTCGTCTGATAATACCTTAGCTGATTTGGTTAAAATCAGTTTTAATACTTAGAGTACTTGCAGCGGATATGAAGTGTTTTTCACAAGTATTCTCAGTAGTTTGAAAAATGTTTCCCCAGTTTTATAAACTCCTTTTGAATATTTTTCAAACAGTTAACTAAATGTGTTTTTATGCAATCTGTAAATATGCGAGTTTAAAAGCAATGTAAAAACACAAGTAATTTTTATAGTGGTTATACTGATTTGAATATCCTTTAGTCCACTCTTCCAAGTCACAAAGATCTTGGGTTATACTAAAAACACACAGTAATCAGTATACTCTGCTTACGCCTTACAACAAATGAACAGGCCGTAAGTTCGCAGTAAGAAATCACTAAGAAATCCTACTTCTCTGAAGTAATATCACTCACTTAGACGGATATCTACTTCTCACAACACTCAATATTTACAAATTCACTCAGAAGATGTATTTGGCTTAATTCTTCAACTCTGCTTTTGTCAACAAATGACTAAGCTGATGAGTGAGCTGTTCTTGAGACTTAAAGAATTTTGCTTCGAAAATTTCTCAGAGATTGTGTTGCTTGTTTCTTCTTCGTCTCTTTCAGCTATTTATACTTGAGGATTGAAAAATGTCCGTTGAAGAGAGACAAGATTCAAATTCCTCGAGTACTGGTCCTTAATTTCCGCGAACGGCTCTTTTGCAGTCTGACCGTACTGTGAACAGTACTATTCTGCAGGCAGCATTAAATGCAGCATTAAATGCACCCAGCTGATGCGAAGCAAATCTTTAATCATTTGTCTTTAATAACCTTGTACTTCAGCATTTATTACTCAAAGGGGCATTTATTACCGTTGGGAACACTTTATGACCTTCTTCACTTGGCTGACGAAAGTGCAAGTCTGATGGCGAGCTCGGCTGATCTCAAACTTGAACAAATCTGATTTAAGTCGTCTGATCTTCATCAGTCTGATAATTTTTCTTCAGCAGATCAAAAGTCTTGGACCTTGAAACTTTGACTCTTCTGATGTCTTCTTGTACTTAGTCAAAATTCCTTGATAAGTTTATCAGCTAAGTTACTTCATACTTAGCCAAATATGAAGTTTTGGAATGCATCAAAACCTCCCTTATCAAATTTCCTTTAGTGCCTTCATCTTCATCCTTATCCAACAGGTCACGGCAGAATTGACCCTGAAAAGGGAGAAGTCTGTCATGATTGCTGAGCAACCCAAGGCTGCAAAGCCTAAGAAGGGCAGAAAAAAGAAGAAGAAAGTAATCTCTTCTAAAACAACCAAGAAGGTTGTCGAGAAGAAAAGAAAGAGCCCAGAAGATGAATGTTTCCACTGCAAGAAAGCAGGGCACTGGAAAAGGAACTTCCCGGACTACCTGAAAGAGGTGGTCAAAGGTATTTTCTTTATTGAAGTTAATATTTCTATTAACTGTGCATCATGGGTGTTAGACACCGCAGCCGGTTCTCATATCTGCAATGATTTGCAGGTGATGGGAGCAGTAAGGCCTCTTAAACCTGGGGATATAATCCTGCGCTTTGGAAACGGAGCTAGGGTTGCGGCAGAGGCCATAGGAGACGTTGAATTAGTCCAAGGAAATTTTTCTTTGGTTTTAAAAGACTGTTTGTACGTACCGACAATTATCAAAAACATTATTTCAATTCCTTTGCTGGATATTGATGGTTTTTGTTTTTTCCATTCACAATGGAAATTTTAGCATTATGAAATGTGGTTTTACTTATGCTTGTGGTACTTTGATAGATGGTCTTTATTCCTTAGAACCTGCTAATTCCAATGTCATGCACATTCAATCAAAGAAAAGAAAACAAGATGAAACCAATCCACAACTTGGGCACGCTAGGCTTGGACATATTTCCAAGAGTAGAATTAAAAAGTTGGTCTCCTCTAGGGCTCTTTGAATACAGAACCTAGATGATCTCCCAACTTACGAATCCTGTCTCAAGGGAAAAATGACCAAAGCGCCTTTTACTGTGAAACCGGAGCGAACAAAACAAACGTTGGATTTAATCCATACTGATGTTTGTGGACCACTGAGTATCAGTGCGAGAGGAGGATTCTCATACTTCATAACCTTCACAGATGACTTCATTCGTTATGGGTATGTATACCTAATGAAGTATAAGTTCGAAGCTTTTGATAAGTTCAAAGAGTTTCGAATGGAAGTTGAGAATCAACTTGGACATAGTATCAAGGCACTTCGGTCGGATCGAGGTGGTGAATACTTAAGTCAAGAATTCCTCGATTATCTTGTAGAGAATGGAATTCTCTCACAACGAACTTCTCCTAGAACACCGCAGTTGAATGATGTGTCTGAGAGAAGGAACAAAACTTTGTTAGACATGGTTCGTTCCATGATGAGTTTCGCTGACCTTCCTTTTTCGTTTTGGGGCCAAGCCCTCTTAACCGGTTCGAAGATACTTAACATTGTACCTTCAAAGTCGGTGACGACGATGCCATACCAAGAGTGTTTTGGTAAAGCACCCGTATACTCATATTTACAAGTATGGGGATCTTCTGCCTATGTAAGAAACAAGAAAGGAGATAAACTAGATAGTAGATCTAGTTTGTGCAAATTTGTGGGGTATCCAAAGGAATCCATTGGATACCTGTTCTACGACCCTAAGGAACAAAAGACGTTTGTGTCCAGGAATGCCCACTTCTTAGAGGATGACTTCCTCACTAAAAGAAGCGGGATATCCGTAGAACTTGATGAAGTCCAGGAAGTGGACCCATCCCCACAAACAGTGGGAGTTGATCCTGAACCCGCTGAACCATCTAGTACACCAGTACTTTGTAGGTCCGATCGAGTTCGTAAAGAGCCTGAGAGGTATGGCTTTATTCACGAAAATTATCAAATGGACTCTGATCGAAGGACATACGAAGAAGCTATGTCAGACATAGATTCGGGTGCGTGGCAGGAAGCCATGCAATCCGAAATGGATTCCATGCATTCCAACAAAGTATGGACTTTGGTTGATCCACCAGAGGGAACTATCCCTGTAGGCTGTAAGTGGATCTTCAAGCGCAAGCTAGGAATGGAGAGGTACTAAATCATAAGGCTCGCCTTGTGGCCAAAGGTTATTCTCAAAGGCCTGGAATAGACTATGAGGAAACCTTCTCGCTAGTAGAGATGTCTAAATCCATTCGGATACTATTAGCCATAGCCGCGTGGTATGACTACGAGATATGGCAAATGGATGTAAAGACTGCCTTTCTCAATGGCGACATTGATAAGAAAATTTATATGCAACAGCCAAAAGGCTTTACATCTAAATGAAGTGAGCATAAAGTTTGCAAACTTCAAAGGTCAATCTATGGCCTAAACAGGCGTCCCGAACCTGGAACATACGTTTTGATGAGATAGTCAAGGGGTATGGCTTCATCAAGAACGTTTATGAGCATGTGTGTCCAGGAAGTTCGATGGGAGTTCGATACAATTTATTGTGTTATATGTCGATGACATTCTGTTGATCGGAGAAGATATCAGAACGTTGACGCAGACAAAAGCGTGGTTATCCACGCAATTCTCCATGAAGGATATGGGAGACACATCTTACGTACTAGGCATACGTATCTATAGAGATAGATCGAAGAAGATGTTAGGACTCTCCCAATCCCAGTATATTAACACTATACTGAAGAAATTCAGTATGGAAGAATCCAAGAAAGGATTGCTTCCAATGAGACATGGAATCTATCTTTCTAAATCAATGTGCCCTACGAGTGATGAAGAAAGAAAGAGAATGTCTCCCATACCTTATGCATCTGCCATTGGCAGCATAATGTATGCAATGTTATGTACCAGACCTGACGTAGCCTACGCTCTCAGTGTTACGAGCCGCTACTAGTCAAATCCAGGGGAGGAACACTGGACCCCCGTAAAGGCTATCCTCAAGTACCTGAGAAGGACTAAGGATATGTTCTTGGTCTACGGTGGTAGTGGAGAATTGAAGCTCGAAAGATTCACTGATTCGAGTTTCCAGTCTGACGTGGATGATTTTAAATCCAATTCTGGATATATATTTTGCCTCAACGGCGCAGCTGTGAGTTGGAAGAGCTCCAAACAGTCGACCACTGCAGACTCAACCACTGAAGCAGAATATATCGCCGCATCATATGCAGCGAAGGAAAGTGTTTGGATGAGAAACTTCATCCTAGAGCTGGATGTGGTACCTAGCATAGCAAAATCCCATAGTAGACTACTGCGACAACAATGGGACAATTGCTCAAACGAAGGAGCCGAGATCACACCACCAGTCCAAACACGTATTGAGGAAATACCATGTGATCAGGGAGAGCATAGGTAGAGGAGACATTCAAATGGAGCATGTCGACTCAAAGGATAACGTAGCTGATCCACTAACTAAGCCATTATCGCAAAAGGTGTTCGAGGAGCATCTGGGAATGATGAGTCTTAGAAACGTTTGTGATTGGCTTTAAGGCAAGTGGGAGATTGATAGGATAGTGCCCTGCAAGCCAATGAAATCGCTTGTAATAGGAACATTATTTTATCTTGAAAGAATCTTTGATTTATCAATTAATACGAATTGTTTATTTATCAAGAATTCAAAATATAAACAAACGGCCACCTTCATCTTTCGCGAACACATTTAAGCGATTGGTTGAAACCCTGAGATCACTCATGACTATAGGACTATACACTTCAAGACTGAGTGCGATCTATCATGAAACAGTCTCAAAGGTTGTGATCTCGAAAATGTTCCAAGTCATAGATTCATGTCGAGACGGGGTATCGAATGAATCGTCAAGACTTGTACGATTATGCATGATTCACATGAAGTGAATTTGTTGTAGTTTCGTGAACAAGACATTTTAATGTCAATGCATATGACTAGGTGGTTCGATAGGGGATTGAATGCATCGAACGATCCGAACAGAGAGACCCATTGTGGAAGTGCGTAAAAATATATCGGTGGTGGGATGTCTCTCAAGACTTATAACAGTGTACGATTTAGTCCTTGGACTTGAGGTACTAGGGCGAATTCGGTATACGGGTGTGCATACTTTGATTTAGGAGCCGGTCACATAGCTTGACCATTGAGCGCCTACGTTGGATACGTATAGTCGTATGCGCAGATGGTTAGAATCAATATAGGATCTACCGACTCATTGTAATGGATGAGAGAATTTCCTGTACATTCTTAGATGATACATTCCGAGAAATCCATGGCCATGGTCGGTGACGGATTTGGAAAGGGGTTTCCAAATTTAGCAGTCACATTGGAAGTATTATCCAAAATTAGAAAGTACAGAATCGAGATGATTAGAGGTCCCGACCAATTCACACACCCTAGGTCTCGATCGGGAAATTAGTCATTAGAGGGACCGTATGTACATGGTACTTATAAGAGGTCAGGTTCACTAAAGTCAATTCACCTGAAGTTGGGCCTCATGGGCTTGTGGCTAGACATCGACCATGAGGTGTGTGTACTCCTGGATTAATAGGGTGATTAATTCTAGAGTAGTCAATTAAAAGTAGTTTAATTGATCGGAGCAATTAATTAAATAATTAATTGCTCCTTAATTAAATCACAGAAATGTAAGCCTGCGGCCAATTGATGGTGAACCTAGAGGGTCACACACAATACAGTTGGAACTGTGATGATCAGTTGTAGAAAGAAATGATTTAAAGGGGTTAAATCAAAGTAAAGAATTAAAGGGTAAATTCTTGGAGAGAGAAAATATTAATTAGATTTATCTAATTAAATTAAATTAAATCTTTAATTAGATTTATTGGATTATTTAATTAAAGTATTAATTAAATAAATTGGCCATTTAATTAAAGTGGTTAATTAAATGACTTGGGCTATTTAATTAAAAGGACTAATTAAATAGAGGGATGACCAACTTAGCTGATGGTCCATTAGCTATGAAGAGATAGGGTTAGGGATATGGTTTACACTCAACTATAAAAAGGAGTCTTGGAGACTCAAAACCCTGAAGCTGGCAAAAACACTAGAAACCCTAACTTATCTACACTCCTAGCCGCCGCTCCTCTCCCCTAATAGCCCTAGCCGCCGCCACCTTCAACAACCTAGCCGTCGCCGTCGTGGTTGTGGAGAAGGGCCGAGCATCTCTCTCCTTCTTCCGATCTACATCTAGAGTTGGATCTCAATCCAACTCTTGAATCTGAAGTGCTTTTCTCCTAGTTCTTAGCCTGAGGATTGAAGCAATCACAGATCCAGCTGGTGTGGACTATTCTCTAGAGGCACAACACCTGTGGTGCTCTAGTGATCCGAAAAGAAGACCGGAGAAACCACCACCTTGCATGTGGTGAGGTAAAATTACATTTTACCACCCTATTTATTTTAGTATTTGTGTGCTAAGATAACTTCAGCCTTATTCATATGTGCTAATAAGTTTCCTGGGATGTGGAGTATAAAAATTTTAAATTCCGCACCGTTGTAGTTGACAATTATACCCACGAAATACCAACAGACTACACATTGATCCAAACCAAAAAATTAAATTTGCTTTTGTTTACGATTATCAAGTTTATATATATAAACAAGTAATTTCAGTAGAGCATATCACAAAGTATAAACAAAGTAAGTGGTGCTAGCCAATGAATTATTTGAAGCTATATTTTAAGTAGTACCTACTGAACATTAGTGAACAATATGTGTCAGGTAAAGGATCATCAATTTTCATTATATTAATTTAGAACTAATTAGAAACTAACACATGTTGCTCATTTATTCCAGAAGGCGTAAGTAGTACCTACTGAACATTAGTGAACAATATGTGTCAGGTAAAGGATCATCAATTTTTAATATATTAATTCAGAACTAATTAGAAACCAACACATGTTGCTACTTAAGTCCAGAAGGCATTACCTAGAAAATAACTCTGAAATATTCCTAGGCAATATGTTTATAATCATTAACTTGAATTTCATATCAATCTTAGAATTGTATATATATAAGCTTAATATAATTATTAAATGAATAAAGCTCAAACAAATTCCACTTAGGTATAAATAAAATAATTATCCAAATACATTACATAAAATTAAATTAATTGAATTAATATTTCAAGTCAAATATTATTAAATAACTTAATATTATCACAATTCAGTAATAGTGTTTTAATTAATACTTTTAAAGTATCAATAATTGTCATAGTGATATATTTTTTTTCCGATTATCATAATATGTCTATGAAATGACAATATTTAACTTGTTATAACTTAATAGTATTTAGTATATATTAATTATATATTCAAACTTTATTTCAGTTGAGCCTTTAAAACTCAGACTTGGCTTTATAAATTAATCATGTTTAATACAATTACTAAATCTCTATTCAACACTCTATTATTAGGATTGAAGTCAAATCTCATCAGGTAATGCAATCGAGCTTCAAGTAATATCAACTAAATTGACAATTCTAACTTTAATTACCACTATGAACTTCTTTCAAATTCAGATTTTCAATAAAATCCGTATAATACATTTAGACAAGCAGAAAATTACAAATTTCAATTACCATACAAACTTAGAGAAGCACAAAGATTTCCCTCTTTATAAGTCACAACAAAAATTCCTCTAAATTTTTGCTACTTTCAAACTTAGGTGTATTAATCATGCATTTTTAAAAAATCTGTCATGCATGGATCAAGAATATCTTCTATAAAAGTAAGTTATATAATATGATCAGACATTCAGATGGGTACTCATGATAGCACATTGATCGAAATAAAAAAGTTAAAATTCTTTTGTTTACGATTATCAAGTATATAAATATAAACTACTAATACATTCTCTAGAGCATATCCCAAAGTATAACATAGTGAGTAATGCCTGACGATATGACATGTTCTTAATCACCGACTTGAATTTCCATATCAACCTTAAAAATATATATATTAAAGGGAAATTTACTTTTGCTATCAAACTTTAGTTCAAAATACACATTTGGTACCAAACTTTTTGGAAAAAAAAAAATTCCTGACACATTAGTTTTGCCATTAATTTTCGGACGAAATTCAGCACATGTCGCTCATGTGCCCGTTAAATTGACAATGAGTGGGAAAACATGTATAAATTTTAAAGACCCACACTTAACGGCACTTGCTGAATTTCGTCAAAAAATTGACGGAAAAAATTAATGTATCAAGATGGTTTAAAAATGTGTTTTTAAAAAAAATCTGGTATCAAATGTGTTTTTAAGACTAGAGTTGGATATTAAAATTGTTTTTTTCTCATACATATTAACTTAAAATGCTTATTAAATGAATAAAGATCAAACAAATTCCAGTTAGACATAAATAAAATAAAAATACTATTATATAATATTAATTTTAACTTAATTGAATTAATATTTCAATTAAAATATTATTAAATTAACATCTCGTTTAAGATATTAATTCACTCATGTGGAACAAGTAGAAATTAAAATAAATATTTAATAAATTTAAAAACAACCCTCTTTTTACTAGAGTTTAGAAACTATATTAAATAATCAACTCATTAAAAAACTTCAATTGTTAAATAAAATATTTATTTAATATATATCATTTAACAAATATCAAAATAACCCATTCATTTTTCTACCGGCAAATCTAAAAAACGCTTGAATTGCACCTGAATCCAATGCTCAAACCTAATAATATATCTGTACGAAATTAATATTTATCGTTACATAGGTAAACTTGACTTCCAGTTAAACATAGTTTAATTAATACAGCGTTTTACAATCTCCTCTTAAATTTAAAAAAAAAAATTTGTCTCACTCAAAATATATTTTTACTTTATATAAAATAAATAGATATTATACATCAAAATCTTAATAAAACCCAATATGGAACTGTCATCACTTTGGTTCAGCACTCAATTACCTAAAATCAAAATGCGATGCTAACTTCTACAGTTAAACTTATTTTCTTTCAGAATTTATTTGGGCCATTTTAATGCTAAAACTGGGCCATTTTGCCAATTTTTCTTTTTATTTGGTCTTTTGCTATTTTCTTTTATATTTATTTTTTTAAATCCACGAACACTCATAAAACGGTGTGGTTTGCTACAAATGTTTAACTTTTTTTTGGCGGCTATTTCAATTTCTTAGTCTCCTTCCTTGATGTACCAAGTCTTCGTCATGATAAACACTCATCGGTCAATCGATTAATATCGAGGACCTCCCCCTCGAATTCACATCGTTTATGAACAAATAAGCATCAAGTCGACCTCGATCTCTTCGACTTATCCGACATAGTGGCCTCCGACATAGTGGCCGACGTCCTCTTATGTTTGATCCACTTACAATCGGATCGAATCAATTGCTGAGGATCCATATTCGAACCATAACGTCCAATCGTGATTCGACCCGGTGACGCACCTGGAAAACTATAAATAACCCTCATAAATGAGATAAAAGGTATGCACTCTCCGACTATCAATTACACTCCGATCTCTACCCTTATCTCGATACTTACTTTAGCATCGGAGGGTTATCGCCGGGTAACCACCGGCATTAACCTGACGTAGTTGTCTTTGTTTTCAGGTTAGGATTCCCTATACAAATCGAGGACTAGCATAGCTGACCTGCCGATCCTCTTATTGGCGAGTCGTGTTCGACAAGGAATAAGTACCCTAACGATAACGTACTCATCAATTGGCGCCGTCTGTGGGAAACATAACTTTGAAAACGTGAAAAAATGACTACAAGATCAAAAACAGTCCAAGCGCGAGAAAAGGAGGGAAATCGCGATCAAAATGGAGAGGGTCAAGGAGATAATTTAATAACTCGTGATCCTGATCCAGCACCTCATGTCAAGGCCGGGGCTTCAAGACCACCGGCTCCTCCGATAATACAGCTTACAAGAGACGATTTAAAAGCCATTCTCGATGAAGCCAAAAAGGAGTGGCTCGCGGAGATTAAAGAAACCGCCATTCAAACTCGACGACCCCCGCATGTTGCCGCCTTTGGTGCACGAATAGGATTCGAGGCAAATGAAGCAATCAGTCGAGCCGATCAACATCAGGTCAGGCATGGCGCGGAAGAAGACTTGCAGGAGCAATCAGTCAGAGAGGTCAACAAATTGGCCTCAGAAGTAAGATCGCTGCACCAAATGTTAGACAAACAAGAAAGGAAGAATGAACCTCCAGTATCAAACTCTCGATTAAGGAAATCACAATTTTGTGATGAAATATTCTTTGAAAGGTTGCCTCTCGACAAGAGATTGCCCACTCAGTTACCCCGTTACTTCGGAACGGAAGATCCCGATGAACACCTGGCCTCATTTAATCTCCAAATGCAGCTTCACGGCATCTCCGATAATGTAGCAGCAAAGGCATTCTCCACCACACTAGCCGGAATGGCTCAATCCTGGTTCGGAAGATTGGAGGAAAAATCTATCTTCGACTATGACCAACTCTGTGACAAGTTTATGAGTCAGTTTGGTAGTAAGAGGGCGGTCAGACCCCCTGCAAACCATTTATATTCAATCATACATAACCCGGGAGAAACTTTCAGAAGTTTCATGGGAAGGTTTAACAATGAGCTCCTTAAGGTTGAAATGCCAAGAGTTGATTTTTTAATTACCGTTCTTTTCCAAAGCACTTCAAATCGAGGATTCGCCAGCGCAATAGTAAGAGAAAACCCCGCTACATATGAAAAACTGATGGAAATGGCAAATCAATACATGAATGAAGAAGAAATGAATAAATTGAGAGGAACCTTCTTTGGGTTGACGAAGCCTGAAGAGGGACAGTCGTCTGGCATCCCTGATAGACCAATCGAGAGGCCGCAACCCAATCGGTCTTATGAAGGTAGAAACAGAAAGGTATATAGAGAAGAGAGAAATCACAATCCAGGAAGACAAGGGTTGGGGAGGTCGAACAAAGAATACTACGATAATTACACTCCCCTCAAAAAGCTAAGATCCGAAATCTTATTCGCTATCCAGGACCACAACCTGCTGAGAAAACCGGCTCCAATTAAGGACTACCCAGCCTCAAAAAAGTATTGTCGATTTCATCGACAGAGAGGACACGATACTGATGACTGCTATCAACTTAGAGACGAGATTGAAAGATTGATAGCAGAAGGGCACCTCACTGGGTATGTAAAGACGTCAGAGAATGAGCAACCTAGAAATCGACAGAAAGATAACAGGTCACGTTCGAGATCCCCTGCTAGAAGAAAGCAACGCTCGAAGGATAGAGAAGACCAGCTGAGAAGAGCACAACCTGGAACAATAGTCAATATGATCTCTGGAGGCCCGGCGGGGGGAGATAGTAAAAATTCAAGAAGGGTAGTGTCTCGAGTTATAAGAGATAGAGCCCAAAATGAAAGAAGGGAAGTGTTCTCGATAAGACCAGCCCAGCAGAACAAAATGATCGGTTTCGATGAGTCTGACCTACAACCCAATTTCATACCATTCAACAACCAGGATGTACCAGACTGCCCTATGGTGATCACAGCACAAATTGCGGGAGCTACTGTTAAGAGAATCTTAATAGATCCAGGCAGTTCGGCAAATATCCTCTTCCAAGATGCTTTAGAGCGAATGGATCTCGGCCCGACTCCCCTCGACGCAGTGGCTACCCCACTTGTGGGTTTTGGAGGCGCTCAAGTTATTCCCAAAGGTACACTCACTTTGTCTCTTTCCTTAGGAGATGAAGGAAACTCGAGAACGAGAATGATTAAATTTTTGATTGTCGACGCGCCTTGTGCCTACAATGTCATATTGGGAAGACCGGCTTTAAATAGTTTCCAGGCCGTTATCTCAACTTACCCCCAGAAGATGAAATTTCCGACCACTCCAGGGATAGGAGAAGTTCGAGGAAATCTAAGGGAAGGCTGGGATTGTTACACAGTATCTTTAGACAAACAGTATAAAAAAGAAAACTCTTTCTTCGGTAACGAAAAGTCGCCAGCGGAGCAGCAGAATAGTCCATCGACACCGGTCGAGGTGGACGAGGTGAAGAAAACGTGTTTTGCTGAAAAAAGCGAGATGCAAAAGGAGATGAATCCCAAAAAGAGAAAATTCGAAAGAATTGAACCTTCCGAAGGGCATAAATCGATCGAATTGGTACCAGGGGAATCATCGAAAACAACGAGGATAGGCACTCAACTATCTGAAGGGCTCGAAACTCAGCTGATCGAATTCTTGAGGGAAAATGTGGATGTCTTTGCTTGGTCAACCACTGACCTCCAAGGAATAGATCCGAAGATTATAGTCCATAGACTCAATATAGATCCGTCATCTCGACCAGCGATGATCTTACGTGATTTCGTTAGTTCGATCAGGGGTGGGATGTAGTGCAATAATAACAATATTTAAAGGAAAATAAAGACCAAAAGCAGTCGTATTCGAATTGAATGAGTACAAATACAAGTATTTAGGGTCCTATCCGAGCATTATTGGATGCCGTACAAGCTAGAGGGCGAAATACATACGATCCAAAGCCTATACTCCCAAACGGTTCCGAGCAATAGCTTCGAGGAGGGAGCACCTGGAAAGTCGTGTTGTGCAATAAATGCATGGGGTATTTATAGCCGAATTGGAGGGCTTGGGCCTGGGCTCGGCCCAACAATGTCCTTCGATCCCCGGTTCTCTTATGTGCTCGGAACAATCATTTTCAGGCTTTGGTTCGGCTCTTGGTTCCTGGGGATAGGATTCGGTGCTATTCGAACTACGTTGAGCCTAGAAAGACAGGGGATCCGAATTATCCCTCATCAATACTCCCCCACTTCTCGAGTGCGAAGCGGAGCGAGCGCTCGAAGAAGTACAAAATACGTCCCATGCTATAATGAGACGAGCCGTGCAGAATGTCTTTAGGATATGCCTCGTTAAAAACCTAACTCGGAAAAATCCACTGGGATAAAAATCGAGCTAGGGAAAAAGAGTGCATATACAAGAAAACATACATCGGCGTGTTCTGAAGTTACCCTTGTCGGAGGATGCTGAAGTAATAATATCCTTTTTGGTTCCAAGATGCGTTGTTCGATCCCTAGATGGATGCTTTCCAGGATTGTCGATTATAACAAGGAGGGCCTCCGAGATCCTTAGGGATAAATCGCAAGGACAAATTCCGCAATTCTAGAGAATGAAGGATCAAAAAGGCTATTTTGAGAGGGATAACCCAAAGTTTTTACCCTTGGTAAGTTCAACCGTCGCGGTTACTCAGGGACCTCTTTGCAATTTTACCTTTTTAACCCCGTATATATATGTTGACCCGTTGAAAAATTACTTCCATGTTATATTTTCTCTTGAGCTCGAAGTGTTTGAATCGAAAAGGTAGTTACTTTAGTACATTCATTTCCGAATTCATAATGTCAAGTTCTAGAAGTTCAAAGGGCAAGAATAAGGTCGAAGAGAGTCAAGAATCTGATCCTTTGTTAAAGCTCGTTGATGATTACGAGGATGGAGAATTCCGTCCAGGAGGCGAGGATGATGATCCGAGCGAGGATCTCGAAGAAAATGAGGTTGAGAAGCGCAGCATCGGTGAGGGTGCCTTTGTCAGAATTTTCAAACCCAAGCTCACCTCTGAGGTCTTGACCTCGAACACGTCAGAACTTCCTGCTAAAGAAACCTCCTGTTGTTTTTCGAAGAAAGATCGCGTTTATCTTGAGACGGGGTTTGGGAAATATCTTCCAAAAGGGTTTTCGATCGTCATTCCTTCTTATTCCGACCGTGCTACCGAGCCCCCAGCTGGCTGTCAATCGTTTTACGAGGGCCAATTCTCCTGTGGTCTACATATTCCATTCATTCCCCTTATCAGAAATGTCCTTTCTTTCTTTTCGCTGTCCCCCGCTCAACTTCTCCCGCACTCCGTTGCCTACATAGTGGCATTCAGTGCTCTCATGGAGGAAAAAGGGGAAGAGGCCTCTTTTAGTAACTTCTGGCATGCTTTCCGAATGGAATTGAATAAGGGCTCCAATGCGGGGTTCGTATCCATTCTCCAGAGGTCGAAACGACCTTTTCTTACTAAGATATCAACGAAAAAGAGTATAGGCTGGAAGAGGAGATTCTTTTTCGTGAAAGGTCCTGATGTTCCTGTGTCGGAAGGTAGTTCAAAGACTAGACCATATCGATGGGATGGCGCCGATTCTTGGTCGTATGGTTCTCACAGAATCAGAGAAAAGCTCAGACAGCGTCTTTCCGACGAATTTCTCGAACAAATGCGATCCAATCCTTACCATACCAAGTCCCTAATTCAAGAAGGCGTTTTACGATTGGCTGGGTTGAGCCGCTGTGATTACCCTGCTCCGGCGATCAAGTATCCTAGTCAATCTCCTGACGGGTTTCGTCCGCAAACTAATGTCCTGCCAACCTCTGGTGCTCCGCCCTTTGCCACCCTTTCTCTGGGTACGTTTTCTATTTTCAGCTTACTTAAAGATTTGATCGAACGATTCTTCTTGTCTAAACCCGTGCCCTAATCGTATTATTCCTGTAGACCGAATCGTCGAGAAATTTCGAGTATCCCCTGCCGGCTTGGTCGGAGATAAACAATTTTATTTCGACCCGTTACCTTACGCGTCCGAAAGAAGAACAGACGCAAGTAACTTAGGTGGGAATCCAGTTGTCATTCCTTCAATGATCCCCGATTTGAGAGGGCTTGGCACTATGAGTTCCCTGAACTCCGCCACTGCCGGACCTCTTCGAACCCTGTTTTCCCTTGACACTTCTGCTCTTTTATCGGTTGGTTATAGTCAGCATTCCTGGAACCGGATTCAGGGTATCCAGGAGTATGAGAAGCTCCTGAGTCGAAAAAGAAACGCTGAACATCCCGGACCCTCAAGGAGATTAAAACCTTTTGGTGCGAAATCTGGCTCTGTTCCATGTCGAGAAGGTGGGTCGGAGCCTGATGTGGCAGACTTTATGGAAGAACATCTTCGAGGTAGCAGAGCTGCTGGATACCCTGAAGATGGCACTATTCTGACTGATCTGGATGCAGGTGGGGAGAATGAATTCGATAAGGCTACTAGAATCTTTATGGCTAGTCGGTTTAAACGGGATATCCTGCTTCATTCCGTCAAAGGGGATTTTGAGGTTTTGAGTTATTTCTCCCGAACATATCATGAGGTGAAAATCTATCTCCTATTTATTTCCTTCTAGAGTTCCTAAATCTTGCTGATACCCTAAAATGTCTCTTAGGTGGGGGATTTGTTCGCCCTCCAATCCTATCGTTTGGCGCTATTGGAGCAGGAATCGCAGGACGCTCATGATGCATATGCGCAGATTTTTTCTGACAATCAAGCTCTTCGATCTCAACTGGCAGAAACTCAGCGAGAATTATCCCAAGTAAAGAAGGAGCTCAAGGAAGCGACTACGAAAAATTCCTCCTCCGCAGAAGAAGATTTACTAGCATCTGTTAAGGAGAGAAGTGCCCTCGAGGAAGAGCTAAAGAAGATAAAGGTTGAACTCGAGCTAGCGAAGCAAGACTTCGAGCGTGCGTATGCCCAAGGCCGGGAAGAAGCCGAGATTCCTGCCATACGAGAATTCCTGGAATCCCCTGTCTTGGACCCTTTAGTTCAAAGGAAAATGGGAGAAATTCTTCAGACGATCTTTTATAAAGGGGTTCAACAATTGGTCGCGGCCAAGAAGATTCCGGATGATATGGACGAGTACTTTAAGCACATGAACCCTTTTAAGAACGCTGAAGGGAAGGATTACAAAGCTTCCTCTTTACCCAAGGCGAATACTAACTGGCAGGAACATCGCTTTGCCCCCTTAGTTGAGGAGTATGGCATTCCGATGCCTAACCCTGATGTGCTCGAGTACTCTTGCGATGATCCTTCTAATGTGTCCGGGGAGAGAGGCGAAGATGTCAATATAGGCAATGCCGCGGATAAGGGAGACGGTCGATCTTTCGAGCAAGCTGGGTAATTATCCAGCTTCAAATATATATATCGTCTGATTTTTGGTTTGGCGAGTTACTGGGGTTGATCAAGTCGGAGGGGGCGATTCAAGGTTCTCTAGTTAGGCATCAATTGTATTTACTCATGTAACCCAATTTTGTAAACGAGTTAATTTTATATTTTTTTTTAATCTGATTCGTGTAACTTGTGAATTCTAACTTTATAATATTGATAACCTTTCACAGTTTCTGCTCGAACTTTGTTTATCCGAGTGGGATTTTTCTTCACGATCGCGTCGATTCACTATCACAATCGTAGTGCGTAGCGTCTATAAATATTAGGATCTCTTCTCGTTACTCATACGACATCCTTTCTTACAGAGATCGGAGCTCCCCCCATATTTTCTGCATTTTCTAAATTCCTTAAAAAGTAAAGATCCTAGCTTATCGATCCCGAATTCGCTTATTATGGAGAATGTATTAGGCAAAGCTATCGATCCCAGATCGCTATTTGGTGGTTCGAAGAATAAGAACTCGAGCAAAGAGCAGAAAGAAAAGAAGGTTGCCAAGGAGGCCAAACCCTCCAAATCCTCTTCTAAGACCTCTGTGTCTTCCCCGAACGCTCCTAAAGGGGGAGAAAATAAGAAAGAGAAAACCACTTCCTCCAAGCAAACCAAGGGTAGTTCCGGCAAGTCCATTCTGGATGAAGAGCTCGAGGCTACGCTCGGGGGTTCTTCCCCGAAGGTAGTTGATTCTCCGAGTGAAGATCCTGTTCGAGAAAATACTCCTATTCCTTCTTCGTATAAGAGGCCTTATTCCGATGGGGTCACTCCCATTGAGGCTTTGCAAAATCTTGCTATTGGTAGCAAGTCATCTTCCGATACTTCGACCGTTCCTCCCGCAGGGAATCTCAGCAGAAAATCCAAGTTCGAGATTGGCGGAGGGGCCTCTGCTGAAGCTTCAGGAATTGATAATCCTCCCCGACCTCTTGTCGATTTCTCTCCTCCAAAAGTTGCTTCTTCCCTGCACGAGGAGTTGAAAGACGGATCTCCTTCTAAGGTTGATCCCATGGGTAACTTGTTGCAAGCTAACTTTACTTCCTCGGAGACTGACATACCCAAGGAGAGAAACGCATCCAAGGAGAGGAACATAGAAGAGTTGTTTGAGTCTGGGCAGCACTTCCTTTTTCAGGTGTGCATTTATTTATTCTTCCTTTCTTCTTCCTCTCCTTCCTCTCCTTTTTTTTTTTTTTTAATTTTTTAATTTTTTTTTAGCGCTGTTGATCCTTTTAACAGGCCGGACAAGACTTTATTGAACTTAAAACATTTGCTGAGCGGGAGACCAATCAACGTGCTGCTATCTCTCTCGAGCTGGAGGAGAAGAAAGTCGAGTTCGACCGTGTCCTCGCAGAGAAGCTTGCTTTAGAGAGGGAGAAGACTGCTAACGAGCGTGGAGAGAAGGTCCATAAGCAGCTGAACGAGAAACTCGAAAAACTGAAGAGCCTTCACGAGCAGGAGAAACAAGATTTCACACGTCGAGAAAAGGAGGCTTATGATCGTGGATTTGAAGCAGGATGCGAGGCTCGTAACGCTGAGCTTCGAAAGATTCTCTCTGACAATAAGTTTGTTTAGATGTTATCTCTTATTTATCCGGGCTTGTAATATGTCTATACTGTTTTTACTTGTGCGATCATGAATAATTTTCAGATATTTTATTTTCTATGGCTTGTAATAATTTACTTTCTTCTCGAATCGCATGTTCCTCTTATGTGTTCTTTCTTGGATCATGCTTTAGTTTGCCTTCTTAATCTTTCGATCTTGGCGTAGTAATCCCGCTTATTTTCCAAAAGTAATATCACTTTCTCTTCCCGGCGAAATTCTCGGGAGTCGCGACAACCTTTTGATCTCGACCATTTCTTTTGTTTTCTGATAGCCGTTGGATTTTTGAGAATAGTATCTATAAATGGGGCTCTTCGTTTTGCATCCTTATAATATCTTTCGAAAACAGATTCCTTCGATCATGCTGATTAGAAGATCTTGTTGCACGACTCAATATTTCGAATTCCGGGTTAGGAGTTATATTGCGTATCATAGTAAGATTTATACTTCGATCTCGACTAGGGTATCTGCAGGCGAATGCTATTTCAACCTTGAAGACCGATAAGCTTTATTGCAGATCATCCACGACCCCAATGGCCCATGGCCTTTTTGTGGTTTAGGGAGGCTCTGGCGTCAAGTTTTTCGAGGGTATGACGCAACTTGCTAGGTTTTCTTTTGAAAACGTTTCGGGTAGTGATTAGGAGATTGACGTCCTTCATAAAATGTTCATGTTTCTCCCGGGAAAGAGATGTATTGCCCTTCTCCTTTTCGAAGAAGTACGACCATAGTCGAAGACTCGTTGGTTCAATAGGCGTTTCCTGGTCGAGTAAGGACATTATCGTCCCCCGAAAATTTCATAGGATCGGCCAGTTATGAAGATGTAATAGGGGTTGATGTCTTTGTATCTTGCAATTGGTTCATATGTCAAGCTCGGGAAATACTTTTTATCGGTCTTTACAACGGCTTTACTTATTCTTAGGCCGATTACCGACAAAGCTTTCTTTCCATGATGTATTTAGATTTCTCTATTATTTTTTCTTTCATGATTGGAGCTGAGTCTACGATGAATTCGGATAGGAATGAACTCGAGTGGAACAATTTTGACATTTTCTTCACTTTTTTCCCCAAACAGTTTCTGTATTTTTGGGAATCGTAACGGTCGGCGCATTTACTGCTTATATCTCAGCCGTTAGTATCATCAAATCTGAGTCGTTAATTGCTTTTTTCTTCCGCTATATATAGTTCCGTTGTTACCTTTAAATTTAATGTTTCAGTAAGATTTCTGATCAGTTCTATGGTTGAGATTTTACTCTCTCTGGCCATAATGTTCCGTTTATTATCTCCGACTGAACTGTTCGAGGTTCTCCTTCGAACTATCTTCCTTCATAAATTTTGCTATCTCTTGATGGCAACTTATTTCGATTAGGGTATCGGCAGGCAAAAGTAATTGCGACTGGGGTACTGGCAGGCGACCAGCTTTCTTTGACTCCAAGTCTTTGAGGCGGGTTCGATCTTCTGTATCCTGTCAATCCACCCAGTCGGATAGTGGGTCGACTGCTGGAGGAGTTTTCCTGCACTCGATCTCTACTTCTTTAAGGTATTCCTTGAAGAATGTTGCTTTCGAGATTGCGTGGAATAATTTTTCTAGGGGTTGCCTCGCTATTTCTCGATCTGGACCGGCGTGGAGTAAGTACCGAGGAAGTGATGGATGAAGGGTAGAAGCGTTGTTCTAGCCCCGTCTTATTCCTTCGATCACGGAGAGAATCTAGTGTAGGATTAATTTGTAATAGGGTTACACTAAATGTAAAGTCTTTGCTTGACTTTTCTTATCATTGTAATTTCGAACTCTTTTGTAACTGTTTGGAATGTCATGAATAAGATATTTATTTCTTTTATCATCCTTCTTTGTTGTCCTGTAGAATTGCTTTCGTATACCGTCGTCGAGCATTAATTCTTCCTTCTTAAAAATATGAACAAGCGCTATTCTTTACCATGTTTGATAAATATTTAGCTGATAGATGACATCCGACATTCCTCAATTTTGAGTATAACCTGTATGGGGCTTTTATTTCCCCGTCAAATACATAATAATTAAGAGATCGAATAGAAGAATCCAAAATGACCTTTGAGTAACAATCTTAATCTGAGGGGCCAAATTCCCTAGTCGGACAAATAATCGTGAAGTAATAATCGAAATAGGGTCTTGATCGATCTCGAATAATAATTTTGATTTAAGCGTCAAGATGATGGCTGTTAGGCTTAGACGAATGAATAATTACGGAGAGATAATAGAATAGAACGCTGGTTAATCTAGGATAATAATTTCGATCTAAGGGGCGTAGCAACGGCTTTCACCCTTAGTCGTATTAGAGCATTTTTAGCCCTCGGGTCATAGCAGAGGCTTTCACCCTTTAATAATTTCGATCTAAGGGGCATAGCAACGGCTTTCACCCTTAGTCGTTCCAGAGCATTTTTAGCCCTTGGGTCATAGCAGAGGCTTTCACCCTTTCAATAATTTCGATCTAAGGGGCATAGCAACGGCTTTCACCCTTAGTCGTTCCAGAGCATTTTTAGCCCTTGGGTCATAGCAGAGGCTTTCACCCTTTTCAATAATTTCGATCTAAGGGGCATAGCAACGGCTTTCACCCTTAGTCGTATCAGAGCATTTTTAGCCCTTGGGTCATAGCAGAGGCTTTCACCCTTTTCAATAATTTCGATCTAAGGGGCATAACAACGGCTTTCACCCTTAGTCGTATCAGAGCATTTTTAGCCCTTGGGTCATAGCAGAGGCTTTCACCCTTTTCAATAATTTCGATCTAAGGGGCATAGCAACGGCTTTCACCCTTAGTCGTATCAGAGCCTTTTTAGCTCGAGGGTCGTCACCCATTTTTATTTTTCGATCCAAGGGGCGTTGCAACGGCTTTCACCCTTGGTCGATTTTCAAGGGTCATAGCAACAGCTTTCACCCTTAGATAATAGTAGACTTAGACAAATACGGATAGAATAACAGAGATCGATAATATCAGGGAGAGATGAATGAATATGAATATTGATGAAATTAGTTTCCCTTGAATATGTAACTCTGATCGAAATACATTTTGACAAGAAAATAGTCTTCTGCAATCATGAGAAAAAATGAATCATGGAGAAATAGCCAGTGGAGAATAACCCAATAATCCTTATGCTTTTGTCGAGAAAACTCTATGTCTGTAGGTTCCCAATCTCGATAAGTTTGATTTTTTCAAAACGGTTCCCGTTTTACTGGGAATCGCAACGGTTGACAAATCTTGTCCGTTCACTTCGCGAATTATACGCCGTTGGATTCTTTTCTGTTTTCGGCTATAAAAGGCTGGCATATTGTTGAAATTATCTGTTGGGATATGCCTCGATTGTCAATACAACAAAGTGCGAAAATTAAAATTTTTCAAGGCACACCCACAGGTCCCATAATAATATCTCCAAGTTATATATACGAAAGACACAAAACAAAGCACAGAAATAATCTAACAAAGGGGGTTTTCGATTTTTACCTCACCACAGGCAAGGTGGTGGAAACCTCCAACTCTGATTCTGAACTCTGATTAAGGTTCTGGTTCACTGGAGTGATCCAAGCGTCTCACCTCCAGAGAAAAGTCCACACCAACTGGATTATGATGACACCTCTTAGTCTTAGGCTCAGAACTAGATCTAAGAGGTTTGTTGATGAAGGATTGTGCAGATCTATTTGACAGATCAAAATTCTGCACAAAAGGAATGAGGGGGAAGATATGCGGCGGCGGCGCTAGGGCTTTCACGGCGGCGATGCGGCGGTGTTACGGCAGCACACGGCGGCGGCGCTAGGGCTTGGGCGGCGCAGGGTGGGGCGGATTTCTTAGGGCAAGAGAAGACTAGGGTTTTTTGCTTAGGTGTTAGTTCTCTGAGATCTGTCAGAGCTCTATTTATAAGCACTCCTCAAGACCTAGGGTTACAAGATTCCTAATGGGCTTAGGAGTCCATCTCTTGCAAGCCCACCTTAATTTAATTAATTACGTAATTAAATATCCAGCCCATATTAATTAATTACTTAATTAATATTTAGTTTAATTAATCAATTGTCATTTAAATCAATTAAATCAATTAATTAATTTATCTCCCACTTGAATTAACACTTTAATTCACTTAATTGATTTAATTACTTTTAAATCAATTAATTCCTTTTATATTCCTACAGAACAGTCACCGTCCAATTGTATTGTGTGTGACCCTCTGGGTTCACCATCAATTGGCAGCAGGCTCACGAAACCTCGTGATTTAATTTATGAACAATAAATTGCTCCGATCAATTAAACTACCTTTAATTGACCACTCCTAGAATCAATTCCTCTACTAATTCAGGAGTACCCACACTTCATGGTCGATGTCTAGCCACAAGCCCATGAAGCCCAACATCAGGTGAATTGATATTTAGTGAACCTCACCTCATATAATTACCATGTACATACGGTCCTTCTGTCGACCAATTTCCCGATCAAGACTTAGGGTGTGTGAATTGATCGGCACCTCTAAATTTGTCTCGATAACTATACTTTCTAATTCAGGATAATGTTCCAGTGTGACTGCCTAATTTGGAAACCCCTTTCCAAATCCGTCACCGACTACGGCCGTAGATTCATTGGAAACATTATCTAAGAATCGTATAGGAAATATTCTCATCCATTACGATGAGTCAACAGATTCCATCTTGGTACTAACCACTCGCGTACATGTCCATACGCACCCAACCTAGGCATTTTTATGACCAAGCTAAGTGGCCTATACCTAGATCTAAGTACGCACTTACATGCACCGAATTCGCCCTAGCACCTCAAGTCATAGGACTAAATCGTACACTATTATAATCCTTTGAGAAACATCCCATCACCGATATGCGTCATGCGCTTCCACAATGGGTTTCTCTGTTCGGGTCGTTCGATGCATTCGATCCTCCATCGAATCACCTAGTCATATGCACTGGTCTCAAATGCCTTGTTCATGAAACTACAACAAATTCACTCCGTGTGAATCATGCATAATCGTACAAGTCTTGACGATTCACTCGATACCCCGTCTCGATATGAATCTATGACTTGGAACATTTTCGAGATCACGACCTTTGAGACTGTTTCATGATAAGTGCACTCAGTACTGAAGTGTATAGTCCCATAGTCATGAGTGATCTCAGGGTTTCAACCAATCGCTTAAATGTATTCGCGAGAGATGATGTTTGGCCATTGTTTATCCTTATACATATATAAATAAACATGCGTATTATTATAAAATCAAAGATTGTTATATACAAGATAGATCTATTACAAGCTAATTGAACTGGCTTGCAGGGCACTATCCTATCATTATCTCACTCGTTGCATTGAGAATTTATTTATCTGATCATGGTGGTCAAGGCGATCATTCGATTAATTCAACTGTTTGAGTTCGGACTTCGAACAATTTTTAAGCGGAACAATCTTCGAGCGGAAGAAAAATTACAGCAACCACGCTTAGAATATCGACAGGCAAATGTGGTTTCCATCTGGAAAGCCAATAAGCCAGGCCCATGGACCTGTTGCTACAATGCATTTAGGAAGACGTGCTGGGAATAGAATGCCGGAAAATATTGCCGAGCGTTCGCCCCTCTGTCTTCGGAAGATTGCAAATAAAGTTAAAAGCCTGCGGGTCCAAAGGATATTCCGCGCTCGGAGCTAAATTATCCCGAGTAATCGAAAGGACGGAAGACCGAAAATTTCACAGGATTGTAATAATGTATTGATGTAATGTAAAGGCTGGTGCTATGCTCGATATGTATTTTCCTCATCTTGTATTTTTCGAGATAATATAAGTACGTTTCCTCTCCGTTTTGTTGACAACATCGATCATAACAAGATAAATGTTCATCTTCCATAATTCCATTTTGATCTTCTAATATCGATCAAGAAATAATCAAATATCACTTGCCTGCTTGGATAATAGATAAATATTTTAGCGGACCAGAAATTGATAAAAGAAAACGATGCCATAAATCTTTATCACTGCTGAATTTCCATAATTGCATTACTTCCAGGCCGAGAGTTCTGTTCGACTCGACCGATTATATTTCTTCTAAGTTGGCAGCATAAAAGCATAATAATAACTACTTGAGTGTAAAAACATCTGAATAAACTGAATATGAATCCGACATGCCATTCTTCAATAATAATGCTATGAATACATCATAACGATTCAAAATTTAGAATGTCGTAATTCTTCTATACATATTTCGATCTAAGAATGCCTTTCGCTGGCATACATATTTCTCCTCGTAGTAGGCATATTTCGATCTAATACTCGAATAAAGGCCCCACGGTGGGCGCCAATTGATCTTACGTGATTTCGTTAGTTCGATCAGGGGTGGGATGTAGTGCAATAATAACAATATTTAAAGGAAAATAAAGACCAAAAGCAGTCGTATTCGAATTGAATGAGTACAAATACAAGTATTTAGGGTCCTATCCGAGCATTATTGGATGCCGTACAAGCTAGAGGGCGAAATACATACGATCCAAAGCCTATACTCCCAAACGGTTCCGAGCAATAGCTTCGAGGAGGGAGCACCTGGAAAGTCGTGTTGTGCAATAAATGCATGGGGTATTTATAGCCGAATTGGAGGGCTTGGGCCTGGGCTCGGCCCAACAATGTCCTTCGATCCCCGGTTCTCTTATGTGCTCGGAACAATCATTTTCAGGCTTTGGTTCGGCTCTTGGTTCCTGGGGATAGGATTCGGTGCTATTCGAACTACGTTGAGCCTAGAAAGACAGGGGATCCGAATTATCCCTCATCAAGCGAGACAAAAGAAACGAAATTTTGGTCCAGAGAGAAACAGGATTATAAAGGAGGAAGTGAAGAAACTTCTAGATGCTGACTACATCGCTGAGATACAATTCACGGAGTGGCTGTGCAATGTCGTCCTAGTTTCCAAGGGAGGAGGAAAGTGGAGAATGTGTAACGACTTTACGGATCTTAACAAACTATGTCCGAGGGATCCATATCCGCTTCCAAGAATCGACTCCCTGGTCGACTCCACTGCTGGCTGTGCTATTTTGAGTATGATGGATGCATTCCAGGGGTTTTACCAAATTTTTATGGCACTAGAGGATCGAGACAAGACACCTTTTATTACAGAAATGGGTGTATATTTCTTCAAAGTAATGCCCTTCGGATTGAGAAATGCAGGAGCCACTTATCAAAGCCTGGTGAATAAGATGTTCGAAGGCTTGTTGGGGAAATCGATGGAAGTATATGTCGATGACATGCTGGTCAAAAGCCTAAACGAGAAAGATCATCTGGAACACATAAAAGAGGCTTTCGACATAGTGAGGAAATATGGAATGAAGCTCAACCCAGCCAAATGTACTTTCGGGGTTAGGTCAGGAAAATTCCTTGGGTACTTGGTAAACGAGAGAGGTATTGAAGCAAACCCAGAAAAGATACACGCGGACATCGATTTGAAGGCTCCTCGGAACTTAAATGAAGTACAAAGGCTAGTAGGAAAAATCACAGCCCTCAATCGATTCATATCTCGTTCGACAGATAAGAGCCTCCCTTTTTTCAAAATAATGAGGAATGCAAAGAGGTTCGAGTGGTCGAAAGAATGCGACCAGACATTCGAAGAACTCAAATCCTATCTTATGTCACCTCCCCTTTTGGCCAAACCAAAAGATAATGAAGATTTATACCTCTATATCGCAGTTTCCGAACAAGAGATCAGCTCAGCTCTTGTCAGGATGGAAGCAAAAGAGAACAACCCGATTTATTATGTAAGTCGTGTCTTGCAAGGCCCCGAAAGAAATTACTCCGAGATTGAAAAGTTTGCTCTCTCTATCGTAACTACTGCGCGGAAATTGAGACCCTATTTCCAGTCGCACAAAGTTATCGTCCTAACCAACCAACCACTGAGGCAAACACTTTCGAAGCCTAACGCGTCGGGAAGGCTAATCAAATGGGCAGTCGAACTAGGAGAATATGACATCGATTATTTGCCGAGAACCTCGGTCAGAGGGCAGATTTTAGCTGATTTTGTACTAGAAAGCACTGTAACGATAGAAGAAAAGGAGGAGCAATGGATGCTGCATGTCGATGGATCCTCAACGTCGACAGGCGGTGGTGCTGGAATTTACTTTCAAGGCCCAAACGGGGAAGAGCTTGAATTTGCTTTAAAATTAGACTTTCTAGTATCCAACAACGAAGCAGAATATGAGGCCCTGCTGGCAGGATTGAAAATGGCAGTAGAAACAGGAATAAAAAACTTAATTGCTTACACCGACTCACAGCTCGTGGAAAAGCAATTTAAGGGACTTTTCGAAACCAAAGAAGATTCAATGATCAAATATTTAGCTTTGGTCAACAAGCAGGTATCGCGACTCGATGCAATCCAACTCGAATATATAAGGAGGACAGAGAATACGAGGGCCGATGCTCTCTCCAAGTTCGGAAATCTAATAGAAGGAATCAAGACTCGGAAGGTAACACTGTTGATTTCAGAGAAACCGGCCATCGATACCAAGAAGAGTTCCCCTGGAGCGGATATACTCTATCTCGATGACGATCGCAGTAGTTGGAAAGCTCCAATACTGGATTATCTAGTGAACGGAACCCTCCCAACAAACAACACTGAAGCAAGAAGACTCAAGTATAGGGCACCCCGCTATGCAGTCATTGGAAACGAATTGTATCGACGATCTGTCTCTGGAGTGCTGCACAAATGCGTAGCTTCTCCCCAGATCGACCTAATACTAAAGGAAGTCCATGAAGGATCTTGTGGAAGCCATTCGGGAGGCAGAGCGTTAGCAGTTCGAATATCACGTCTGGGATATTATTGGCCTTCCTTGGTCAAAGACGCCAATGATTATGCTAAAAGGTGTGCCAAATGCCAATATCACGCCACCATGCCGAATCAACCGGCGCAAAAGATGGAGTCAATATCCATTGCTTGGCCTTTCGATCAATGGGGTGTAGACTTGGTTGGACCGCTACCGATGGCGCGAGGACAGAAACGTTATTTACTTGTAGGAGTGGAATATTTCAGTAAATGGGTAGAAGTGGTGCCACTAAAGCAAATCTCTCAGACCCAAATAATCAACTTCTATTGGTCGATCGTCTGCAGGTTTGGCATACCTAGAGTAATCATCTCAGATAATGGACCCCAATTTATGGGGAAAAGAGTAGTGGATTGTTGTTCGAAACACAAAATCGATCTGCGTTTTACTTCGGTAGGTTGCCCGCAAACAAACGGACAAACTGAGGTAACCAACCGAGAAATCGTAAAGCTCTTAAAGAAAAGATTATCGGAAGCGGGAGGTGCTTGGCTCGAGATGAGTTACCATGGATCATTTGGGCCAATCGAACAAAGGAAAGAGCTGCAACTGGGGAAACTCCTTTTAGTCTCGTGTATGGCTCTGAGGCAGTTGCTCCTGCTGAACTGGAAGTCACATCGCCGAGAACTGATATGTACAACGAATCGGATAATGCGGACAAAAGGAATTTCGAACTCGATCAGGCGGAAGCAAAGCGAGAAAGAGCCTCCACCCGAATCCAAGCATACAAGACTACCATGGCAAGGGCTTACGATAAAAATGTAAGATTAAAATCTTTTCAGGTAGGAGACCTCGTCCTAAAACGAGTAGACGTATCCAAGCAAAAGGGTAAGCTCGATTGCAATTGGGAAGGGCCTTTCAAGGTAATCGAAGCAGGCAGAAAAGGCGCGTATCGATTAAGCACAATGGAAGGAGAACTCGTGAAGAGAACCTGGAACGGGAGAAACCTCAGAAAATTCTACGCTTAAGAAATTTTCTTTAGTTTGTCTATATTCCCAGCTGTTTTTGTAATTTCCTGGAGAAGAACAATCTTTCTTTTATTTTGGAATCAAAATAAAAAGCTCTTTTGTTACTTTCTAATACTATCATATAGATCGATAGCCGCTGAGGCATCGGGATGAAGTCGCCAATGTCCCTCGATAGCCGCTGAGGCATCGGGATGAAATCGCCAATGTCCCTCGATAGCCGCTGAGGCATCGGGATGAAATCGCCAACGTCCCTCGATAGCCGCTGAGGCATCGGGATGAAATCGCCAACGTCCCTCGATAGCTGCTGAGGCATCGGGATGAAATCGCCAATGTCCCTCGATAGCCGCTGAGGCATCGGGATGAAATCTCCAAACGTACCTCGATAGCCGTTGAGGCATTGAGAGGAATTCTCCAAATCGTCGAAATCTCCAAACGTACCTCGATAGCCGTTGAGGCATTGAGAGGAATTCTCCAAATCGTCGAAATCTCCAAACGTACCTCCATAGCCGTTGAGGCATTGAGAGGAATTCTCCAAATCGTCGAAATCACCAAACGTACCTCGATAGCCGTTGAGGCATTGAGAGGAATTCTCCAAATCGTCGAAATCTCCAAACGTACCTCGATAGCCGTTGAGGCATTGAGAGGAATTCTCCAAATCGTCGAAATCTCCAAACGTACCTCAATAGCCGTTGAGGCATTGAGAGGAATTCTCCAAATCGTCAAAATCACCAAACGTACCTCGATAGCCGTTGAGGCATTGAGAGGAATTCTCCAAATCGTCAAAACCACCAAACGTACATCGAAAAATCGAAATTGCGGAGCAAAAAGCTATAAATAAGCTGAGGATAAACGTATCTCGATTATGGTAAATACATCGATCATAAATTACATTGACAAACTTGATGAGATAAAAATCGAGATCGACTACTACATCGAAAAATCGAAATTGCGGAGTAAAAAGCTATAAATAAGCTGAGGATAAACGTATCTCGATTATGGTAAATACATCGATCATAAATTACATTGACAAACTTGATGAGATAAAAATCGAGATCGACTACTACATCGAAAAATCGAAATTGCGGAGCAAAGGGCTATAAATAAGCTAAGTATACAATATATCTTGATAATAGTAAAGACACCGATTATAAAAGCAACGTCGGCAAAGCAGTGATATATCTCGATTATAATAAAGGCTTGGATCATGAAATCCATATCAACAAACACATTCGGAAATAAAAATTATAATTCAAATAAAAGGAACAAGTCGACAAAATTGAAGTATTAATGAATATTTTATTTCATTATATCGACATGGATACAAATGTACAAGTGAAATCGACTAAGTTGAGGATACAAATGTATAAAGAAACCTAATACAGACTATTACATTGGCTAATCGACTAAGTTGAGGAAATCCCGAGTTTTCCTACATATTCGGCGACCAAGGACTGCTGATGACGACCGACTTCGGATTAGCTATAGGCTTAAATATGGAGGTTTTCCGCCTATAGCTTTTCCTCTCATTGATCGGGGCCTTGAAGGGACGATTCATCCTCGGCGTCAGCAAAGGACAGGAGGATCTTTTAATTGCAGCATGCTTACCAGACAGACACACACCATCTCAATCAATAAATCGACCATGGGTGATGGGTCTCTCTGCTTCGACCAAGTGACAGAAGAGGAAAAAGCCGCTCAAAATTTTTGCGCTTTAAGTCCTCCACCATCTGATCGGCTGCCATACCTTCTACCTCACCCCTGTCCCCCGACTAAAACGGAAGCACCTCGAAATTACCAAGGACCCGGCATATGTTGCAAAGTGCCGAGCCAATGAGGATTTCGAGATGCCCCCGGGCAGACCTCGTTGTCGTTACCGATGCCACCCATTCGAACAACGAGGCCCACCCATTGAAGTACTCCCTTTACCGATACCACCCAATCGAAAAGAATATCAACATTTTTTATATCGATCTGGAGGTCGAACAAGATGAAAGGTTCCAAAATAGGGTAAGGGACCCTTCGATAACTTGATCTCAAAGATCGAACTATCGAGGGATTTTTTCGTCGAATATTTCCTAAAAAGGAACATGTTGGTATAGTTTAGAAGTGAAGAATATGGGTCACCCCTTTACCTATTTATAGGATTAGCCAATCCAATCCAATGGCCCAGATTTATCAGGATCAACGGTCAGGATGGAATGCATTTAAGTAGCCGACTGTTACGCTACCCAAGGTAACTGACGCGGACTATATCCAACGGTCAAGGAAACGCCACGATCAACGAATGAGATTGTTCCCATTTAATGCGCAAACCGCCTCAACTACCCAGTGAATTTAATGGTTCGACTGGTAATTAGGAAACGAACCAACGACGTCGAACAAATTAAATTAGATGGAAATTAAATTAATCCAATCCGACTATGCGATAAAATAAGAGACCACCTTCATCAAACATACACGAATGGCGAAAAAGCCAATTAGCACACACGTATCAGAATTTATCACTTGCGAGCAGAATGAAGATAAACTGATTGAAAGCAATTAATTAAGTGAAAAAGGGAAATATTCGACATTTCTTAAACACAACATATAAACAACAAAACACGCCGCCCACACGCGACTCGATGACCAACGAACCGAGTTTTAGAGGAAATGAAAGTTTTTTCTTTTTTTTCAAACTCAAGGCCAAAACAAATGCCGTCAACAATCATTATGGGTCTCGAAATTGAGACGATCAATATGATCAGAGGAGGTCGTCTTGGGGACTTCACCTCCCTGGTCAGCACTCTCAGCTCTCAGCTTCGCCGCTTGCAACTCGAGTAGGAATCCAAATTCATGGTCCTCAAGAGCGCCCTTGGAATGGTCATCTATAAAAAAATCCAAGTCGAGCGGAACACCATTTTCATCAGAAGTAGCGCTGAGCTTCGTCTCATCAAAACGATCATTCAAGAAGTCGAGAGCCCTACACTGTTTCCAACCCTTCTCAAAGACCTTGGACAAGTCGGTCCCGGATTGGCGTTCGACCAACTCCTCGTAGACAACGCTGTTGAAGAATTCGGTAACGATAGCCTTCCTTTCAGCAGCTGTTGCCTCACTACGACTCCTCAATCCTTCTCGTCGACCCAATTCAAAGCTATCGGCAACCTCTTCCTTTAGCTTCATGGCAAACTCTTGATCCTTCCGTTCGAGTTCTGCCTCCAATTCGGCGATATGACCACCTTTAGCCGTCGCTTCTTTCTCCAGAATAGCTACCTTTTCATCGACCTCCTTCTTCTTCTCCTCCAGATGACCAACCTTTTTCTTCAAATGCGAGCTAGAACCTTTACTCTTCTCGTAACGCTTCCTCAAACCATCCTGTCGAGCAGCAGAGGAATAGATGGTCTGGCCTAACTGTGAAATAAAATTTTTATGCATTATTAGTATGAAATAAAGAAAAATATAACGTCAATCTATATCGAGAGACAAATACCGATAGAAGGAGAGACGCCTGTAAGCGTAGGATGTCCGCTCCATCTTTTTTCAACAGCGTGGCGTGGTCCTCAAACGACACTGTCGACAAAAATTTCTGCCACGCCTGTGGGGTGATTGAAGAATCCAAAATTGCAGGATTCATCATCGAGATACCAGCTGCCCTCGATCCGTACATTCTTTTGTGCTCCTCGAGGATAGATTCTAAGTTACCTCCGGCGGGGGGAGGGATCTCACTGCTCGTAGGGGTCAGTAGATCGTCCAGCTTAGCCCTCTTCGGAGTAGGAATTTCTGCCTGATCGACTTCAGCTGAAACAGGCCTTTTTCCCTTATCCCTTTCTTCTTCTCCCTCCGCTCGATGGCCTGTTGGCTAAGGAACAGTGCTCGAGTGGCCAAGGGGTTTGGGGGCCTTGTCGGTAGCAGTGGTCGGAGACAAGGGCACAGGTGGCTTCACGATATTTTGAGACTTCCATATAGCTCTCATAGCACGATTAGCCATAGGGATTACGCTTGTCTCTGCACAAATGGATATATTAAGATAATACATCAATATATTATTTAAAGAAATACAAAAAACGATCAAAACTACCTAAGGTAGGACAATCGACAGGTAAAGGAGCCATCGACATTCCTCCTAGACTCAAAATAGGCTCCCGCAGAAGAGCGTTGGTGTCATAGGTCGACTCCGACAACTGAGAAAGAAAGTCGGGCCCCCAGGACGGTTCGGGAATATTCCTCAACAGAATGCCACCCGACCTCCATTCACGTCTCGTCCTCCATACGTAGTTCTCGGGGCCATGAACGAAAATAAACCTATTCTTCCAACCTTTTCCATATGACGATTTTAGATCACTCAGAAACCTAACTTTGGGTTTAGACCGTACGAAGTAAAAACCTTCGTTGGACTGAGGAGAAGGGCGAACATCGAAAAGACCACAAAAATTAGCAAAAGACGCAGGTTGACCAATTGCTTTCATCACTATACAAAAAGCAATGATGTATCCAATAGCATTAGGGACCAATTGAGTAGGGCACAACCCGAGACCATTCACTATATCGATAAATTCGCTAGCTAAAGGAAAACGAAGACCGTTTTCCAAACTATCGATATGAAAAGCTCTAAAACCACTCGGAGGCTCGTTCATCCTCTCATCCGAGGACGGCATTCTAATACCCCAACCCGATGGGAATTGATATTTCGATAGTAATGACTCATCCGACATGCGTATACGACACGCCGATATGGCACTGAATAATTCCTTGGTTCGATGTCGGTCCGACTTAGACCTAGAAGGAACCATAACTTCCTTCTTCGGATGCCTTACAGAACCTATCGACACACCTTCCCCTTCCCCGACAGATTCATTTCCTATAGACTTAGACCCACCAGACATAAGTAAGAAAAAGAGTTAGAAATACCTAAGAGAGAAGGAGTACTCCGACTAAGAGATGGCAGGCTATCGCTGATCGACGCGGCTCCGACGATTATCCTCCCAAAATGTTTTCAATAATTGTGAACAGTCAAGCTCTTAACATCCTATATATAGACAAAAATCCCAAAGAGCGCGCCCAATGACAAAATATTTTGAATGGACGTGGCGTTTCAATCTAAAAAGGACGGATTAAATATTTCGGCCCAATAACATTCCCTCCGAATAGCGGGCCCAAATATTAGCCCATTTACAATACTCAAAATTGATGATTCGATTAGAAATGCTCAAAAACAAAGTGACTAGAAAGTTACATATTTATCGATCAAAAAGATATGTTAGACAAATAGAAAGTTATATAATTATCGATCATAACGAGATGTTGACGTTTCGTCAATACGATCAAAATACTCTTGATAAAACCCTATGCTTACAAAGCTCCTAAGCTTCTACTTAAACTACAACTAATCTGATGGAATCAAACATCCGAACTCATGCGCTCGTGCGGTTTCGACTTCTTCATCTATACCAATAAGCACAGGGGGTTGACATTGCTCATCGAACGCCGCCCCTATCATTGAAGGATCAAAATCTGCGGTAAGAAAACCTCTATATCGACATTGTTTGATGGTCTTCTCATGCATTTCGACCAGCGAATCTCCCATCCTAGCGTCTGTGAGGTGCTCATAAACAGGAGACGCAAGAAACTCCTTCACAATAGCTAAACGTTGGTCAGGGGAAACGACCCTAGCTTCTGGAGGGTACCCAGCTCGAACACGTTCGACTTCTCGGGTGGCGATACTGAGCTGTCTAATCGCCTCATCGAGCTGCTGCTCTCGTTCTTTTATCGCGACATCGTGTTCAGCCTTAAGCTTCTCCACTTCTTGTTGCGCGAGATCAGCCTGGAGGTATCCTTGAAATAGATATTGTATTACCTATATGACATAAAACAGAGATCAAAGAACCTCAGGTTTATGATTCGTTATCAGAGATAGAAAAGGTGATGTCGAGAAATAAAACTTACCGCAGAGATTGCTCGCCCTGAAGTATGTAGGTTTTTCTGCAGAGACTTCCTCGACAACCACCTCTGATCGCGACTAAATATGCTGTGGATAAAACTTTTGAAACCAGCATCCTTAGAACCTCGTTGAAGAACTGAATCACTTGAGCCCAAACCGCCGGGATACTTGTGCTCGGAATCGACCCATTGAGATATCGACCAACTGAGGTTGAACTCATCGTCATCCGAACTATTGTCGCTATCATTCACATTCGGAACGACGGGGTCATATCTTGTCTTCATTTCCGTCTCCTCTTCCACTCGAGTCCTCTTTCCTCGCTTAATCTCGATACGACGAGCCTCATAATCACCAACACTCTTAGTTTGTCTCTCCGAGCTAGGTCCAGCCATGGCGTTAAAACCATGCGGCCACTTACGTTGAATCTCGGCGTCTAGAGCCTCCTTTTTCTTCCCTTTGGGCGCGAGTAAAGCGCCCCTAAGAAGATCCTCTAAGGAAGGATCATCGCCCCTCCTTTTCGATGCAGATAACCCACATGTTCGCAGATGCGGCTCTTGGGTAAGAACCTTCACATTGATGCAATATCTACGCAAATTTTCCAAAAATTGAGGCGACAAGGTAGATGGTGGAGGTCTCTGTACATCGATAGGGCCGATACGCCAGGACGATGTTATATTTAGCTTTTGCCCCTTTGGTGGTCTAAGAAACACGAACCGGGCTTTCCATCCCTTCCCATGAGAACTTTTTGCATTTGTGAGAAAACTATTCTTATTCCCCCTAGATCTGACCTGATAAAAGCCCTCGCCCGACTTCGGCAACTTCTTCACCGTAAATAGACGCCAAAAGTTGCCGAACGACGGCTCTTGCCTAAGAGCTTTCATGACAACGATAAACCCCAGAATCATCGACATGCCATTCGGAACGATCTGGGCAGGCACGACACCCAATTGATTGAGAATCGAAGCCAGTTCTGGAGCAATTGGCACTCGAAATCCGCATTCCATCGACGCCTCGTGTATAGCTATGGTCTTCTTCGGAGGGTTGTGCATCCGCTGTATCTTATTCGGAGTCGTCAAAACCCAACCCTCCGCAATCGAAAACGAAGATAGCAAGTTCGACAAGGGTTTTTTATAATCCCCGGCTTGAATCTCATGATATGCCAACCTCTTTTCCTCTTCGTCTTCATCGTCGTCATCAGCCTGCCCACCACTTCCAGGTATACCACCTTCTTTGCCTTCCTGTCGATTTGCTTCCTCACCAAAAATCGACTCGACAACATCCTCCACATGAACACTCTCCGGACTCGATACTTCGCTATCCGACATCGTCTTAATATATCAGAACTAAATTCTATGAAACTCTCTTATGCACGTATAAAGCTCCGACGTCACAAATTTTTTTTACCGTAGTATAAAAGCACAGGAAGAACGACCAATATATAGTTGCAAAAACTACCGCTTCACCAAATTTGCACATTACCCCTTGAAAAGACGCGACGTTTGAACTTCCACCCCTAATATAGATATTGCCCGCCGAATTAAACCCTAAATCAGCGAAGGCGCGAAAGCATAGATATTATGACGGGAAATTATACTACGATACTTTAAGTCCCAGACTTCGATTTGCAATCGAACTCTCGAACTTGGGGGACTCCCAATGATACTAGCAGAATTTAAAAATTCAAACAAACACTAATTCAAATTTCCAGAGTTCGACTTACCCTCAAACTCTAGAACTTGGGGGACTCTTGATGTACCAAGTCTTCGTCATGATAAACACTCATCGGTCAATCGATTAATATCGAGGACCTCCCCCTAGAATTCACATCGTTTATGAACAAATAAGCATCACGTCGACCTCGATCTCTTCGACTTATCCGACATAGTGGCCGACGTCCTCTTATGTTTGATCCACTTACAATCGGATCGAATCAATTGCTGAGGATCCATATTCGAACCATAACGTCCAATCGTGATTCGACCCGGTGACGCACCTGGAAAACTATAAATAACCCTCATAAATGAGATAAAAGGTACGCACTCTCCGACTATCAATTACACTCCGATCTCTACCCTTATCTCGATACTTACTTTAGCATCGGAGGGTTATCGCCGGGTAACCACCGGCATTAACCTGACGTAGTTGTCTTTGTTTTCAGGTTAGGATTCCCTATACAAATCGAGGACTAGCATAGCTGACCTGCCGATCCTCTTATTGGCGAGTCATGTTCGACAAGGAATAAGTACCCTAACGATAACGTACTCATCATTCCTCATTTAATTTTTGCAGCTTTTTTAATTTCCTTCCCTGTTTATCTTCTTCCTCCAGGGTTTTCAGTCGTCTTCTTATTCCCTTTTCTACTTTCCCAATACTTGTAATGACTGTTTTTCTAGAATTCTATTGTTTATCCCAAAATAATTTTCTTATCTTCAAGTGCTGCTTCTTCTATATAAAGAGGAATGGAACCACTAATTCACCCAAAAGTCCATCTCTGTATAATCTCACATAAGGTACTTCCACGAATATTTATGCTTACAATACTTTGAACCCAGGTTTATTTTTGCTCTATTTTTATTTATATACTTCTCTATCTGTCTAGAATAATAGCTTGTTTGTTTTTGTTGAAATATTATGATATGTTTAATTGAGGAGAAGAGCGGGCCACTAAAATTAACTAATTGATCCATTTTGTAAAAAACTAGTGTAGATTTATGGAGTCATTAATTTTTTGCTATTATTTAACCAATTAATGATCATTCTTTAAGGAGGTTTCTTATGTTTGTCAAGAGAAGAGAGCATATGCTTTATAAATATGACCTTTCATGAAGATGGTTTATCAATAATTTAAATAATTTAAGTTGAAGCTCCCTTCAAATTTTCTGAATGGGTAACAAGCATCTCTGTATTTGAGTGTTTTGTACATTATACTACTACAAATTAGATGAATTCAACTCATTAATTGTTGTTGGTAAAAGCTCTCTCTGTTTATTGGAGACTTTATTTGTTTTTATTTTCTTTTCTAAAATATTTGAGAATTCATTTGTTGAACCTCTAAAATTGAAAAGAGTTATATTGTGTAGTTCATCAATTTTAATTGTATAGTTATTCTTTGAAATATGTTATTTTTAAATATATATATTTGGACCCTGCTAAATGTTCTTTCTTCTAACTAAATAATAGTAAGATATCTTGGGAATTAATTTTTCCTTTTTGTTGTTTGTTTTTGCTTTAAGATACGGTCCTGCATTCTCTACCAGTGGAAATGGTACAAAAACTAAAGGGTTAATTACAGGGACCTCCCCTGAGGTTTAATCAAATTCTCGCCCATTCCCCTCCAAGAATGCTAATTACTCAGACCTCCCCTGAGGTTTGCAAAACCTTACAAAACCCTAACGGAGACTAACGGAGGTGGATGGAATGCGTGAAATTACCCTCTTGTCCTCATCAATTTTAATTACTTCGACCTCCCCTAAGGTTTACAAAACCTTACAAAAATTTATATTTTCTTATTAGTCCCCAAACTTTAATAAAATTAAATTTACACATAAAAAGAAAAGAAAAACTAACCCCACCCCGATTTATATCACATAAAAAAGAAAAAAAATAGTTTATTAATTATGCAATTTTATATTAATAATAAATATGTAAATAAGATTTTATTTTTGTATTTTATAATAAAATATTATTTAATTGTATTGTATTTAAGTAAGATATAAATTTATGATTTTATTGTTGAAAATGTTAAACACTTATATATATATATATATATATATATATATATATATATATATATATATTAAGTTTAAAACTGAAATGACCCATAAATTTAATTATTTACAAATACCTCATAGATAATTATTTTATAAAAGGGTATTTGAATTAGTATCTTTAAATTTTGTGAAAAAAATATTTATTGATTTTTTTAGTTAAATTTTTATAAAATGCATATTTCAATACTGTATAATATCAATAGCGTAAAAAATAATTTATTAATTATGTAAACAAGACTTATTTTAGTATTTTATAGTAAATATTATTTAATAGTATTGGGTTTAAGTAATCAATAAATAAGTATTATTTGTTAATATTTGCTGATTCACAAGTGATTATCAAAAACAAAAAAAAATTAATAATTCTTATTTTATTAAATGTGTATTTGAATGAGTATTATTTAATTTTTTTTAAAAATAATTGATTTTCTTAATTATTAATAATTATCATTTTTATAATGATTTTTCTGTTCAAATTTTTCCTTATTAATCATAATTTTTATTAATTATCCTTGTTGTTAAATTTTTTTAGGATTATGAAAAGAAATTGATATTATTGAAATTACGGTTTGGATATGGATAAATCTTAATATTTTGCATTTTCATAGTGATCATTTTATTTATCTTTAATTTTGTTTTATGATTAACAATAATTTATTCACTCTTCTTTGTACTTCAATTTTAAAAACATTATGAAAAAGGATTGAAATTAATATCTACACATTATTGTTAATTTATTCATTTTACATTTTAAATTACAAATTATATAAATTTTACATGCCTTCATTGAAATAATTTGTTATATAAGAGTTACTAGTGTATTTCTCTTTGCATATATTTTACAATAAGTAAGAAAATACTTTAGAAATATTTAAAATATTATTTTAAATATGAATATAGTTTCATAAAGTCATTACCCATTATATATAAATTTAACAACATTTTAATCCACAAATGTCATTTGACATTGCAATTAGATCCTTTCTCATGCAACAACATAACATTTGCTGAGAGGGGTAATATAGTCCATACAAATTTGCTACAGTAAGTCGGGGGCAAAATTGACAATCGACCGAAAATTTTATGATGACGTAAGCAAAAATTAACGGAACCCTAACGGTTGTAAGGTTTTGCAAACCTCAGGGGAGGTCTGAGTAATTAGCATTCTTGGAGGGGAATGAACGCGAGTTTGACCAAACCTCAGGGGAGGTCCCTGTAATTAACCCAAAACTAAATCAAAAGCATACAGAAACAATCAGTTTAGTGAAGTAAAATGAAGAAATCAAAGTGATGTAGTCATTCCAACTATTTGTTTTAGAAAAATATGAACATTAGAGTCAGTGTTTTTAGATATGCTAGGGTTTTGAAGTTGCAAGGGAGATGAAATTTTGTTTCATGACGACGCGTGAAATAGATTGCTCAATCACAAGAGTGATTGAAGTACTTGTAGTAATAGTCCATTGATATGAATATCCGTATTTATTATATCTCTGATCTAATGGACGAACCCTAGCTAGCATGCTTCACCATGTATGTATGTCCCAAAATTAATTTCTTCCTTAATGGCTTAATGTCGCAATCAAATGCAGTAGCTACTACTCTTTGTCCCTGCGAAATATTTCATAGTGTTTAAACTTATGTATCATGTTAAACAGAAAAAAAAAATGAAGATGCATTTTAATAAACAAAAACTGAAGGAAAACATAAGTGTCAAAAAAAGAGAAAATGCGTAGAAAAAAAACAGTAGACACTGAAGATAAAATAAATCATAGTATTGATGATATAAGTAACACATAAATGGAACAACTAATTTAAGGTAATATAGTATCTTATATCGAATATAAGAATTGAAACATCTTATTTATAAAGGAGAGAATTTCACTTTTGATACCATCATTCTACCTAATTTAGGAATTTAATACCACAACTTTTTATACCGACATATTTGATACCATAACTCAAATCAACTTTGCACATTTAATACTTCCATCAAATTGGAAATGGAATTGTCACGAGAATGTCACGTGGCCGTTAAAACTTTACACATTTGATACCATGATGGGGGCTATTTCGCACCCCTTATAATACTCGGATCAACTTAGGGATATCAGATCGGTTCGACCATACAAGCTCATCCGGGATCATCCATCGACCCGATCAGAGACGATTCTACTCGGCGACCAGACTACAATCCTGACTTGAGAGAGACTGTTATGACGAGTCCAATTAGGACTATGTTTCCTTGTAAAGCTAGGGTTAATATCATATAAATACCTAGTTAAAACATTGTATTAGGGACACAATCAGAGCTTATTCCTACATACTTTGTCAATCTAATAACACATTGAATAGAAAAGCTTTTGCTATGCTATTTACTGATTAACTCATTCATTGTCTTGTTTACATTTTGTTCTTTTATATAATTGTTCTTCCTTGAGATTGATCCATCCAGAATAAAGTAACAGAGCCCTATAATTCGTACTAAACCTGACCTCCTAATTACATCTTATTGATTTAATCTTACCCAACGAAAAACGGTTAAATTAGTTGGCACCACCGTGGGGCTAGGTTAATTATTCAATCGACATATGGCTCGCCCAAGGAAGAGCGCCCGTAACGGAGCAAGAAGTAACACGACCAACCCGAATAACACATCTGAGGGTCCACAGGGCAATACTGATAATAACGCCCCAATAACCAACGACAATCAGCAAGGGAACGAACATCTTCAGAATCAAGAGGAAACCACAAGGAATCCCTGCTGGTGCGATACCAGAAGAACATGCAGCTCCGGCAATCCCACTTCCCCTGTCAGACACTTAGGAGAAGCTACGACAGATTGCTATGCTCTTTAAATCACTCTGCCCAGAGGAATTACTCATACCCGAGGAGTTTCCTCGAAACCCTAGAACTACTAGGGCAAATCCCATTCAAAGGATGCCGAGGCGGGTCGATCAAATCTCTCAACAAGCTGACAGCCCCGCAAGCGAACAACGATCGCTGCATAGTCCGCAAAAAGGGTATTTCGAAACCCTCCGATGAGAACGTCCGAAGAAAAGCTGATCGAAGGAGACCGCAACCAGGACGCACCGGGTCCAAAGAACATACCATAATCCCCATCGAGGATGACGTAGGCGACGCGATCCACAATCAACCACGGACTATGCGATTCTCGGAAAGAGAAATCGAAAAGATGGTACAGAAACGACTTGAGCAATGTTTACGAACCATTCAAAACACATGGGCCAGAACCACGGAACTCCAGGAGAGCCTAGCGGCATGCTCTCCCTTCTGCAAAGAAATAAAAGAAGCACAGTCGTCGGGACAAGTTCCTGGGCGACTACCCAAATATGATGGAACTACTGATCCAGATGACTATATATTTAGCTTCACGAACATAATGAACTTATATGCTCATTCGGCATAATTCACAGCTAAATTAATGGTGACCACGTTCGAAGGACTTGCCTTGGGTTGGTTTGCCAAGCAACCTAATAACTCCATATTCAGTTTCCTGGAATTATGCAACAAGCTGACACAGCAGTTCGCCAGTCAGAAGAGGCAGAAACTACCAATGAGTTATTTAGGAACCATTTATCAACAAGAGGGTGAATCCCTAAGGAACTGGTTGGCAAGGTTTAATGTGGAATTACTTAAAATCGATTCACCAAATATCGATTACATAATCTCCATTATCTTTGACCTCACCAAGAATAGGCAGTTTGGAAATGCCCTCAGTAGAAAGCAACCAAGGACGTTTGCCGATATTATGAGCTTGGCGTCGAATTATATGACCCAGGAAGAGATGAACTCTTTTAAAGATAAGAACAAGAATAAAACCCCCGCCTCAGGCTCCAAGAGGCAAGATAGAATTCCTGTCCAAAAATCCATGGATTATGAACGATCTTTTAGAAAAGGCAATATCTTCCAACGATTGGAATATAATCGAAACAATCAAGACAGACGACCTAATGTCTATCAAAGACTTGGATCGGCTGAGCCGGCGATTAGGAGAAGAGTTAACCAAGTAGAACACCTAAAGCTGATTGTTCCAATAGGAGAAATCTTGGCAGTACTAGAAAGGAATAATTGGATCCCGGAAGCAAAGAGAATCACTCAACCCAGACCAGGAGCACGAAACTATGAATTATACTGCAAATATCACCGGGCACATGGGCATCGCACTGAAAATTGTTTTCACCTTAAAACAGAAATTGAAAAACTAATCGAACAAGGAAAATTAGATGACTATTTAGAGCGGAATAACCGCAAGAGAGGAAGAAGTAGGAGTCCTCGGAACAATAATCAAAGAAGGGATTCCCGTAGAAGGTCCCCTAATGATGGTCCCCCGTAGGAGTTGAACAATGATCAGATTAATGGTACCATTCATACAATCTCAGGAGGACCCGCTGGCGGGGACAGTCGTAATGCTAGTCGCAGGACCCCCAGATCCATAATCGGAAGCTTAAAATACCCGAAAGAAGTATGGACTCTAGAAAGTAAACCAACAAACGACCAACTGATCAGTTTCAACGAGGGCGAAGTACCGAAGAACCTTGTTTGGGACGTAAAGGAGGATAACCCCGACTTCCCAATGGTGGTATCACTAGAAATAGCGAACTACAACGTCAAAAGAATCCTGATTGACAATGGAAGCTCAGCGAACATCATTTCTAAAGAGGTCCTAGCCCAGATGAACTTGGGACAAATAATATTCCAAAAGGTAGCTACACCTTTAGTACGATTTGGAGGTTCCGAAATTGTCCCCTGTGGCACAATAACTTTAAGCGTCTTGCTCGGAAAGAAACCGCGTCGGACGGTGAAGCTAGTCAAATTCTTAGTAGTAGAAACTCCCTTTGCCTACAATGCATTCCTAGGGCGACCCGCCCTCAACTTATTCCGAGCTGTTGTTTCAACCTACCATCAGAAGATAAAATTTTCAACTGACATGGGAATCGGAGAAATAGTGAACGATCATTGCATGGCATGGGACTGCTACAACACCTCTTTAACTTTGGGGAACCGCTCTAAACCGATTACCCCAAGAAAAAGGAAGCTCGAAGACGACGTTGACAAAATTGAAGTGGAAATCCCAAGCACCGATCGAATAGATAAAAGAGAAAAGGAACCGATAGATTTGGCCTTGAAACCACCGGAACATAAAGATGTCCTACTGGTACAAGGGGACCCAACAAAAACAACCAGAATAGGGACCGAACTGAGCAAGGAAGGGGAAGTGATGTTGATCAACTTTCTCAGAGAAAACATAGATATCTTCGCCTGGAGCGCAAACGACATCGAAGGGATCGACCCTCGAATAATCAGTCGCTCGCTAAAGATCGACCCCATGGCAAAACCTGCTAGACAAAAGAAAAGGAATCATGGGCCAATAAAGGATAAAATAATTAAGGCAGAAGTAGAAAGGCTACTTAAGGCCAAACAAATTCGAGAAATACACTTCTCGGAATGGCTATGCAATGTTGTGCTAATAGAAAAAGGGGATAAAAAGGATAACAAGTGGAGAATGTGCAATGACTTCACCGACCTTAATAAATTATGTCCGCGCGATCCATATCCCCTCCCAAGGATCAACTTATTAGTCGACTCAACCGCTGGTTTCGCAATTTTAAGCATGATGGACGCCTTCCAAGGTTTTTATCAAATATACATGGATGAACGAGACCAAGAGAAAACTGCCTTCATAACCGAGCAGGGAGTGTACTGCTTCATAGTTATGCCATTTGGCCTAAGGAACGCGGGGGCCACTTACCAAAGGTTAGTAAACCTGATGTTCAAAGAATTGATCGAAGAAATAATGGAAGTCTACGTAGACGATATGCTGGTCAAAAGTATGAATGAAGCTGATCATGTAAAGCATCTCGATCGATGCTTCCGAATATTGAGAAAGTACCGAATGAAGCTAAATCCTGCAAAATGCACTTTCGGTGTTAAGTCGGGGAAATTTTTGGGCTATTTAGTACATCAACGAGGAATTGAGGCCAATCCAGAAAAAATTCGAGCCATAACCGAAATGAAGCCTCCCAAAACGATCTCCCAAGTACAGAGCTTGGTAGGAATGATCGTAGCGTTGAATAGATTCATATCCAAATCGGCTGACAGAAGTTTGCCTTTCTTCCAAACTCTTCGAAAAGCAAAGAACTTTGTTTGGACCGAAGAATGAGACCGGGCCTTCGGCCAGCTAAAGGAATATCTGACGACATCTCCGTTGTTGGCCAAACGGGAACCATTATACGTCTACATATCAATCTCCGATGTGGCCATTAGTTCAGTTTAGGTTAAAGTGGAAGGTTTAGAACATAAGCCTGTTTATTACTTAAGCAAGTTACTACAAGGGGCCGAGAAGAACTACATGGAAATAGAAAAATTCGCCTTGGCCTTAGTGGTAGCAGCACGAAAACTCCAACCTTATTTTCTAACTTACAAAATTGTGGTCTTAACGAACCAACCACTAAGACAGGTCCTAGCGAAGCCAGAAGCCTCTGGAAGATTGATCAAGTGGGCTATCGAACTCGGTCAGTTCGAAATCGAGTACAAACCATGAATTGCGATAAAAGCCCAAGTCTTAGCCGATTTCCTGTTAGAAACTCCAACCCAGGCAACCGAACATACCGAATCAACTAGCCATAACAACGATATCTTGATCGTAGAAAATCAAACCTAGTTAATGCACGTCGACGGTGCTTCATGCCGAGAGGGAGGAGGTGCCGAAATCAACTTTACCGGACCAAATAAGGAGGATATAAATTATGCAATAACCTTGGACTTCATCGTAACAAACAACGAAGCAGAATATGAAGCGCTGATCGCAGGAATGAAAATGGCGATCAAGGCCAACATAAAAAGCCTTAAGGTATTAACCGATTCAGAGTTAGTACAGAGACATATAGAAGGTTTGTATGAGGTAAAGGAATTTAATATGGTCAAATACCTTGCCAAAGTGAAAAAATTGGCTGAAAAATTCGAAAGTTTCGGTATATAGAACATTCCACACTCTAAAAATAAATGGGCCGATCAACTATCTAGGTTCACAGGATTCCACGACGGGAAAACTGAAAGGGTGATCAACTGGTTAATCTCCAATGTGCCGGCAATCGATATCGATGAGATACCGATCGCCGAAATGATGGAAATCGAAGAAGCTGAAGGAAACTGGATGACTCCGATGATAGACTATCTTCGAGAAGGAAAATTGCCGCTTGACCAAAACGAAGCTCGGAAAATAAAATATCGGGCTCCAAAATATACATTGATAGAAGGAAAACTTTACTGAAGATTAGTATCAGTAATTCTTCTGAAATGCGTCTCCAAATCTCAAACCAACGATATCCTCCGGGAGGTACATGAAGGAGATGCAGGGAATCACAGCGGAGCAAGGGCCTTGGCTTTAAGGTGCCTTCGAACAGGTTATCATTGGCCTACCATCAACAATGATGCCATCCAATATGTCCAAAAATGTCTTCATTGCCAAGTCCATGCTAATATATGTCATCAACCAGCCGAAAACATGTACCCAATACCAGTATGTTGGTCGTTCGATCAATGGGGAATGGACATCATGGGACCTTTCCCAGCAGCTAGATCCAAGAAAGCATATGTTCTAGTCGCTGTTGAATACTTCAGCAAATGGATAGAATGCATCGCCCTTGCCCGAATAACTCAATTCCAAGTGATCAATTTGTTATGGAAGTTCATAGTATGTCGATCTGGCATCCCAAGAACTCTGATCTCTGATAACGGAACCCAATTTGCGGGAAAACAGGTAATGGAATGGTGTGCAAAGCTAGGAATTCAGTAAAATTTCACTTCAGTTGGGCATCTAAGAGCGAATGGACAAACTGAAGTAGCAAACAGAGAAATAATAAAATCTTTGGAGAAAAGATTAGGGGCAGCCAAAGGAAGATGGCTAGATGAACTCCAAGGAGTACTTTGGGCTAATCGAACTACCATCAGAACTTCAACCGGAGAGACCCCATTCAGTTTAGTATATGGCTCGGAAGCTGTTATTCCAGTAGAAACACTAATTTCGACACCAAGAATTGAAATGTATGACGACCAGGAAAATGGAAAGGCAAGAGAAAATGATATCGATTTAACAGAAGCCTTAAGAGAAAAAGCGGCTGTACGACTGCAAGTCGCTAAATCAAACATGGAGAAAGCCTACAATCAAAAAGTACGCATACGAACCTTCAAAGAAGGAGACTTAGTCTTAAAAAAGGTAGAGGTATCCAAGCACGTGGGAAAACTACAACAGAATTGGGACGGACCATACGTTATCATCAATGTAGGAAAGAAAGGTTCGTACAAGATTGCACACTTGCATGGAACCCCTCTACCAAGAACTTGGAATGCTGTTAACCTCAGAAAATACTATGGAAGATAAATCATAATAGATTATGCTGGTTTATTTCTTTGTGATTTAGTCCATTTTATTTCTTTTTTTTTTGTTTTTATTATTCGTTGCAAAAAAGGCCTTGGCCTGAAATTCGTTTTTAAAGATTTTTGCAATTTCGAATACCAAACCAAAAGTTCACTTGAGTAAAAGGTGAAGCATAAAAACGAGTTGAGTATAAATCGATCGATTCGATAAACGCTCCTCGGATTTCTACAATCAACTTGGTTTGATCCAATAAGTTGATCATAAAGTATAACGAGTTGAGTATAAATTGATCCGCTCAATAAATCCTCCTCGATCCATGCCTATCGATCAAAAAGATTTGGGAAAAATACCTAAGTCTTAAAAACGAGTCGAGTATAAATTGATCCGCTCAATAAACGCTCCTCGATCTATATCTAACGATCAAAAAGATTTGGGAAAAATACCTAAGTCTTAAAAACGAGTCGAGTATAAATTGATCCGCTCAATAAACGCTCCTCGATCCATTCCTATCGATCAAAAAGATTTGGGAAAAATACCTAAGTCTTAAAAGTGAGTCGAGTATAAATTGATCCGCTCAATAAACGCTCCTCAATCTATATCTATCGATCAAAAAGATTTGGGAAAAATACCTAAGTCTTAAAAATGAGTTGAGTAAAATTGATTCGCTCGATAAACACTCCTCGACCGACAAAAAGGTTTTGATATAAAACCTAAGTATTAAAACGAGTTGAGTAAAATTGATTCGCTCAGTAAACACTCCTCGACCGACAAAAAGGTTTTGATATAAAACCTAGGTATTCAAACGAGTTGAGTAAAATTGATTCGCTCAATAAACGCTCCTCGATATCATATCTAGCGATCAAGAAGATGTTGGGTATAAAAACCTAACTCTTAAAAAGAGTTGAGTATAAATTGATCATCTCAATAAACGCTCCTCGATATCATATCTAACGATCGAAAAGATTTTGGCATGAAAACCTAAGTCTTATAAAGAGTTGAGTATAAATTGATCCGCTCAATAAACGCTCCTCGATCTAAATAACGATAAAAGTAAGTTACAGGTAGAGTGAAATCAACAACAAGAAATATGAGAATAATAACATTAAAGTATTATTCATTTGAAGTTCTGAGAACAGATCTCAAGTTACATACGAAGAATACAAAGAACTTTGTACGATCTACATATCATCACAACTGTTTAGAAAAAATAATCCTATTCTATAGATCTGCGGTCTTCACGACAATGTCCACGGAAACATCAATCTCCCCCCTGGTACCTCGACGATCGGAATTAACCACCTAAGAAGCATGTTGCTCAGGATGGTCGACTTCTTTGGTTCGATGGTCAGGATCAGAAGATCAAATGTTCTTCCAGACGAAATGACCATTACCAGCCAGATGCCCGGTAACAGCCACTCGCCCAGAAGGAGATACTGCTGGTATGATGGGGTTGAATTTTACTCTAAAGCAGCATCTCTTCAGGACCGTCGCAGAAGAAAAAATTTACCAGCACACCCCGGTGGTCTATCAATCCGGAGGTAACATCCAAAAGCGGCGGTGCATGGTAAATATGAACCCTCCATGTGCAAACAGAAATAAGATATCCATAACAAAAGGACAAATCTACAAGGAATTGATCGATCATCGACAAGAACGCTAAGCATTCCTTCACAATTGTTCAATCAATTATCTACGTGAATGGCCTACAGTCCACATTTTAATGTCCAAAGTGACTTCGGAACAAGTCTAAGGAACTGGTCAATCATCATTCTTATAATTGATTAAAAAAGTTTGATTTGCAGAACAAATATTATGTCATTCAGTTACTTAAGACTGATCAAGCCAGACCGAGCTACTTTTTCGAACAAAGGATAATCTCCCAGAAGATCAATATCAGATAAGTAAAACTAAACTCTCCTGCTTATTTAGAGAAGTTATACTTATTCACAGCAATAAGATGTGCATAATAAAATATATCTATTGACTAACATTGACCAAGACATGAATCTGGTCGAAAAAAGATCATCCTTGTCATTAACTCATAATTCCCATACAAAAATTCAGCCTAAACAACCGAACAAATGTTGAGTCGCTTTACCTACAAACGCCATCAATTCCTCCTGACGCTTTTGATAACCGGCATCATAACCTTGCTCATAGGCCTGCCGTCGAGACTCCTCAGCAAGAGCGAGAGCCTGAACCTAGTCACCTTTTTCTTTTTCAAGGACAGACTTCTCCTCTTGCGATTTCTGAAGATCGTCGTTGACAAGCTGCAACTGGAGGGTCTGCCCCGCGACCTTCGCCATCTCCGAATCTAAGCGACGTTGCTGGGCATCCCTACCAATCCACAAATCATCATTTTGCACACCCAGCTGGAGCACAAAGTACTTGGCCTGAAAAGAGAGAAAAGCTCATAAGTGACAAGGCAACCCAGATAAAGCAAGAAAAGAAAGTTATAAATATAATTACCTGCTCGAATAACTTAACCAGCGACTGAACGAGGCGAACATTGGGAATACCTTCGTACTTCCTCAACTCGTCGGGCAAAATTGTGCTTAGGCCCAAATCCCAGGACAAAGCATCAGGCTCAACAGAGCCGGGTAGTTCACTATCAAGAGGAACACGATCAGGTCGAGGAGTAACCGAGTGCGTTATATCCTTAACTTGCTCAAGAATGCAACGATTGTCTAACATACGAGGGGAATCCCTCTCGTTAGGACTCACCGAAGTCTCCTTGCCCGAAGCAGAGATAACGGTACGCCGACCGGACCTAGAGCCTCCACGACCTCCAGAAGGGCCGCTGGCTTCGAAAGAAGTAGACACCACAGTAGTATCATTAAATAAAAACTCAGGAAAATCTTGGGAAATGGATTGTGTTATCGATGGATTCAAAAGGGCACCCCCGCTAATTGCCTCCGTAACGATGCTCACTTGGTTTCCGCTAACAACCGGGGCAGTAGAAATAGAGGAAGGAACTAAGTTATCAGGAATATGATCATTTAAACCATGTTCAAAAGAGGAAACACCTGTAGAAACGGGTACATTAAAAGTTTGCTCCATGAAGGACAAATCGCCAAAGGCCACCCGACCGGGGGAAGGCCTCCTTTCTACCTCGCCAGAAGTGGGAAAATTTTGCTGAATAAAACTTGAAATAATTACAGGAAAAGCTTCAGAAGGGATAACGGGAGTCTCGATCCCCGACCTTCTAGTTGAGGATGGACGAGGAGGATCTATCGAAAGCCCCTCTGTACGAGACCTTTTAGGTCCAACACTTCTACTATTTTTGCGGGAGGGACGCTTTGAAGTATTACCAAAGAGATTACTCATGTTCGGAAATAGAAAAAGAAATTTCAGTTATCGAGAAAGTTTATCGACCTCCTAGCAAGAGAGTATTCTATTGAAGTTGAGTAAAAGCGGTAAATAGCGAGTAAAATTTTCACCGTTTGTATTTATACTATACGAAAAGACGCTGGAGACCTAAAGAATGGGCGCGAATCACAAAAACTAGCCTATGAACAGCCGCAAGAATTCCAAAAGACACAAGCATAATGATTACGGCAAAATTAATAACTTGTCAAAATTATTACAGAGAAGCCAAAAAGACGTAACTGACAGAATAGGAATCGTTTATTGTACAAGAGGATAAAAAGGTAATATTACAAGCCGTGTAATATTAACTGTCATGAAGATTGTTCCCAGGGTCGATGGATCACTCCCTCCTCATATAGCCTGGTCGACATTTGGGATTCCCTGTTCACCAGCGACCACTCCTTCGTCCGCTCCATCGTCCGCTGCCTCCTCATTCTCCTCCCTTCCTCCGGTCCGATAAAATTATTATCGACCTCATCATTGATGTCCGAGGGAGGAATCGGCAATGGCTTCCCGAACTCTTCGACAAGATGAGCCAAAGGAAATTGTTGGTAAATGGCGTCTGGCAGTTCGGAAGGAGAATATTCCTCGCCGTAACGATTCAGCCTGACATGCGCTGCTTTGAAATACTCCATTCGACGATCTTCAATCAGTTCTTGAGCCACCAGCTGATGGATCGCCTTCTTGAAATTACTTTCTAAGAGCGGACCAACCATTCGATACACCAAAGCAGTATGAACAGGAGAATTGAGAAATTCACGAATGACTCTTTCATCAGGATTCCGACCATAGCGATCCTTTAGACCACTAAGGGGAATATCCTTATCATACTCCTCCAAAGAGGCTTGAAGGCTTAACACCTGTGATTCCAGCTCGCTAATTCGAGCAGTACTCTGAAATTGATAATCTTCCAACTTTTTAACCAATTGATTGGCTTGTTCTTGAGCGCGGGAAGTCTCCAGAACCTTATCTATAATCTCCTGGTCATCAGTCCCCGTAGCCTGAGTCTCTACGACCGGAAGAGAAGAAGACATCGAGGGACCAACCTCTGAACCAGAAGTCTTATGAAGTAAAGTCTTGTATTTCTCATCCAGAAACTCACATTGTTGTTTCCAGAGAGCGGCTTCGTAGGCATATGATGCCAAACAAGTCTTAGTCTGAAAGAGAAAATGATAAAAGAAATAAATTAGCAAGATGAAGTATTCATTAAGGAAAATTACCCTACGAGCGCATATAAAAGGAGATCACCTTTTCAGCATAAAGAGAAGCCCGTCGAAATTTCTCCAAAGGATCCTTCCGAAGGAGCTTGTTCATATCGCGAGTAAACACACCAGATAGAAGCACACGAGTTGCCTTGTCCACCGCATTCTCACTCTCATCATGAACTAAAGAATCATTCTCAGGATAACCGGCGGCTCTCCTCCCCTGTAGATGGTCCTCGATCATCTCGACAAGAGTGGGCTCCGGATGATTCTCACCTAATAGAGACAGGTCCTCACCAGAGCGACCATAGTAACACCTTTTCAGCATAAAGAGAAGCCCGTTGAAATTTCTCCAAAGGATCTTTCCGAAGGAGCTTGTTCATATCGCGAGTAAACACACCAGATAGAAGCACACGAGTTGCCTTGTCCACCGCATTCTCGCTCTCATCATGAACTAAAGAATCATTCTCAGGATAACCGGCGGCTCTCCTCCCCTGTAGATGGTCCTCAATCATCTCGACAAGAGTGGGCTCCGGATGATTCTCACCTAGTAGAGACAGGTCCTCACCAGAGCGACCATAGTAACACCTTTTTCTCTCCACTGGCTTGTCGTTAGGATGGGGCATCGACCAGCTACGGCACCCACGAATACCTAGAGAGGTTCGAAGATGGAAAGGAGAATAGCCGGATCCGGTCCCCTTACCGACGTGAGATTCTTGGGAAGAATCCGGAGATTCCTCCCTGTTTTCCTCAGAATCGTGGCCCAATTCCAATTTTCTTTTTCGGGACGCTCTCTGCTCGATAGGGAAGTTCTCTATGGTTTTTGTGGATTTGGATAAAACCATTTTTCCCTTAGAAGAACGCGGGGAATTTTCTACTATGAGAGCTGAAATGAAACAAAGTCAAAGTTAGACATAATGTTAAAAGGGATTGTAATGAGTTGATACAAAAGAAAAATACGTACCCAACGATTGAGAGGGGGAAGAAATGGAAAAACTATTAAAACTAAGTCCCGCCTTGCGAAGAAAGGCCTCACCAATAAGAAGAGCACTTTGGTATTTGTTGGCGCGCATTCCCTGAATTTCGCTAATCAATTGAGGGTCATCAGGGATAAGATCGCCAGTCGCCAAGCGACCACCATAAATCCATTTGGAATCATGGTCCCACGAGAAGGCCCCAGTTGAGCCGTCCGCTAAAGAATTATGAGAAGGTGGTTGTGCGAAGAAAAAATGAGATTTCCAGCAAGGATTGCTAGAAACAGGGGGGTAAAAAATGGAGCGACTAGTCTTCTGACTGGCAAAGAAATATCTGCGATTGGAAGAACTATAAACATTAAAACGGAACAATTGCGTAAAATTACGGAAAGAAGGTTGGAATCCTTTTGCTATCATCAAAACGGAAAAGGCCACCACGAAAGCCACAGAATTTGGAACCAGTTGCGTCAAAGATACGCTGAATATTTTCAAAATGTCAAGAAATAGAGCAGACAAAGGAAAACGTAAGCCATAATTGAATGAACGATATAGAAGGCTCGACAACCCTCCGGCGGAGAAGTAACCCTGTCCGAACGAGAAGGTAGAATAATCTTAGAACCTTCCGGAAAATATTTCGCGTAGTTATCCACGACCTCGTGGAAAGTCTCCTCGGTATAGGCGCAAGTGAGGTCCTCAACTGGTTCAGAAATTTGAGGAACCGTACCTTTACCCTTCTTGGCCCTGGCGGCAACATCCGTATCAGATATAATTTGCACACTAAAATTATCCTCGTCAGGGACAGTGAATTCAGACGCTCCTATCTGCTCTGTCGGAGAGCTCGGGGGAACCTCCTCCTCGACATTAGGAATAACTCTTTCTTTGATTAACGAAGAAGATTTTCTTGAGATGGAAGCCATTTTTAGGATCCTCGAAGAATACGAGTCGATAAGAGCAAATTAGAAAAGAAATGAGCGAATAAGAAAATAATTGCAGAATATGGGAAGTAGAAAGTAAAAGATGACTGAAACAACGATCACCTATTTATAAAGAAAGATGAAAAGACGTTTCGAACTTCTCACGGCTGATCACATTCCAGCCAAACGGCAGAAAAAGTTGAAACACTTTCTCAAAGAGACACGTGATAGATCATGATTGGAACGACAAAACGACTATTTATGAGGTGTAGCACTCTTTTCCTAGCTTAGGATTTTTTCCCACATGGCTTTTTTTCCTAAGGAAGGTTTTTAACGAGGCACATTTCATAGAACATACAGTCGTAATCCACCATCTACTTCTACGAGCTTCTACTACATATACGCTCGAAGAAGTGAGGGAGTACTGATGGGGGCTATTTCGCACCCCTTATATTATTCGGTTCGACTTAGGGATATCAGATCGGTTCGACCATACAAGCTCATCCGGGATCATCCATCGACCCGATCAGAGACGATTCTACTCGACGACCAGACTACAATCCTGACTTGAGAGGGACTGTTATGACGAGTCCAATTAGGACTATGTTTCCTTGTAAAGCTAGGGTTAATATCATATAAATACCTAGTTAAAACATTGTATTAGGGACACAATCAGAGCTTACGCCTACATACTTTGTCAATCTAATAACACATTGAATAGAAAAGCTTTTCCTATACTATTTACTGATTAACTCATTCATTGTCTTGTTTACCTTTTGTTCTTTTACATAATTGTTCTTCCTTGAGATTGATCCATCCAGAATAAAGTAACAGAGCCCTATAATTCGTACTAAACCTGACCTCCTAATTACATCTTATTGATTTAATCTTACCCAACGAAAAATGGCTAAATCATACCATAACTTATATTGACTGATAATTTTACCCCATAACATTTCAGGTTACCAAAAAAGCCCAACATCTCTAAATTTAGTGACGATTTTAGTCCACATGTGCCAAATTTCCAAATTGACTCGAATAAGACCACGTGCTGACCAATTTAGAAAATTTTAAATCTGAATTTGGGGGGAGAATTGCAATTTTGGTTGACTTATAAATTTTTTTCAGGTTACCAAAAAAGCCCCACATCTCCAAATTTAGTGACGATTTTAGTCCACATTGTTGCCAAATTTCCAAATTTACTCGAATAAGACCACTCGCTGACCAATTTAGAAAATTTTACTTATTTTATTTAAATAACTAATTTAATTTATAAACAATATTAATAAATTAAATATATTCTTTTTACATTAACATAAATATCACAAAAATTAAGAAAACATATACTTTTTAAATATAAAATTTATATAATAGAATTAATCTATTTAATATTTATTAAAATAATAAATTATATAATTTAAAACTATTTAATATTTATTAAAATAATAAATAAATTTAATTTAAAAAAAAATCCCCACCCCACCCCACCCACCACCTCCCCACCCCTCCCCCTACCCCCCGATTCCCAGCCGCCGGCGGCCTGGGTCTTCTGTCCCTGGCCACCGCAGTGGCCTGGGATCGGAGAATCCAGGCCGTCGTCCTGGGTTCTTCGATACAAGCAACCGCGGCCAAGGACCGAAGATCCCAAGCCGACGGTGGCCCGGGACCGAAGATCCCAGGCCAGCGGTGGCCTGGGACCGAAGACCCAGGCCGCAGGCCGCCGGCCTGGTAATCGGGGTAGGGAGGTGGGTGGGTTGGGTTAGGTTGGGTTGGGTTGGGTGGGTGGGTGGGGTGGGGAATTTTTTTTAATTGTATTTATTTATTTTTTATTATTTTAATAAATATTAAATAGTTTTAAATTGTATAATTTATTATTTTAATAAATATTAAATAGATTAATTCTATTATATAAATTTTATATTTAAAAAGAATATGTTTTCCTAATTTTGGTGATATTTATGTTAATGTAAAAGAATATTTATTTAATTTATTAATATTGTATATAAATTAAATTAGTTATTTAAATAAAATAGGTAAAAAAAATTAAATTGGTCAGCACGTGGTTTTATTCGAGTCAATTCAAAAATTTGGCAACAATGTGGACTAAAATCGTCACTAAATTTGGAGATGTGGGGCTTTTTTTTGGTAACTTGAAAAAACATTATCAGTCAATCGAAATTGCAATTCTCCCACCAAATTCAGATTTAAAATTTTCTAAATTGGTCAACACGTGGTCTTATTCGAGTCAATTTGGAAATTTGGCAACAATGTGGACTAAAATCGTCACTAAATTTGGAGATGTGACGGCCTGGGTCTTTTGTCCCAGGCCACCGCCGGCCTGGGTCCGAATATCCCAGGCCGGCTGTGGCCTGGAATCGGAGAACCTAGGCCGTCATCCTGGGTTCTTCGATCCGAGCCACCGCAGCCAAGGACTGAAGATCCCAGGCCGACGGTGGCCTGGGATCGAAGATCTCAGGCCGGCGGTGGCCTGGGCCGAAGACCCAGGCCGCAGGCCGCCGGCCTGGTAATCGGGGTAGGGAGGGGGGTGGGTTGGGTTGGGTGGGCGGGGTGGGGTGGGGAATTTTTTTTAATTATAATTATTTATTATTTATTATTTTAATAAATATTAAATAGTTTTAAATTATATAATTTATTATAATAATAAATATTAAATAGATTAATTCTATTGTATAAATTTTATATTTAAAAAGAATATGTTTTCTTAAATTTGGTGATATTTATGTTAATGTAAAAAGAATATTTATTTAATTTATTCATATTGTTTATAAATTAAATTAGTTATTTAAATAAAATAAGTAAAAAAAATTAAATTGGTCAGCACGTGGTTTTATTCGAGTCAATTTGGAAATTTGGCAACAATTTGGACTAAAATCGTCACTAAATTTGGGATGTGGGGCTTTTTTGGTAACCTGAAAAAAATTATCAGTCAACCAAAATTGCAATTCTCCCCCCAAATTCAGATTTAAAATTTTCTATATTGGTCAACATGTGGTCTTATTCGAGTCAATTTGGAAATTTGGCAACAATGTGGACTAAAATCGTCACTAAATTTGGGGATGTGGGGCTTTTTTGGTAACCTGAAATGTTATGGAGTAAAATATCAGTCAACATAAGTTACGGTATCAAATGTGTAAAGTTTTAAAGGCCACGTGACATTCTCGTGACAATTCTGTTTCCAATTTGACGGAAGTATTAAATGTGCAAAGTTGATTTGAGTTATGGTATCAAATGTGTCGGTATAAAAAGTTGTGGTATCAAATCCCTAAAGTGGGTAGAATTATGGTATCAAATGTGAAATTCTCTCATTTATAAAGTAACCACCCAAAGAATAAACCTTCTCATCCATGGAAAATTCTTGTCCAAACCTGGCTTGGTCAAACCCATCCAACCGCCAAGCAAGTGTATTGCACTTGCTTTGTGATTGGTCACTCTCCTGGGAGTTACATACAATCCCAAAGCAAGTGCATTACACTTTCCATGTAGTTGCTTTGGGTTCGGCCAAACCCGATCTGGGTAAGAATTTCTCATCATCCATCAATATAGTTCGCATATATCGAGTAGCACCAACATAAGAAGGGCGAAGTTCTGCCTTCTCACAATTTCAAAATTTGAGCAAATGAATTCTCAAATGTTTCAGACAATTAAAATTAATGAACTAGACAATATAACTCTTTTCAATTTCAAAGTTTCAGCACATGAATTCTCAAATGTTTGAGAAACGAAAAATTAGCGAGAGAAAAAACAGAGAAACTTACGAAGAAAGAGACAACATGTTGAAAAGCAACAAACGCGATGTGAAAATAGAAACTGAATTATAAAACATGAATCCTATATGTATGTAAAATAAAATAAAATAAAAAAGAAGATTAGGGTCCATTTTTAGTTTTTATTAAAATAATAAATGAGATGCAAAATTGCATAAGATGTCTTAAACTAATAAGTGGTTTTGAATTTTCATCTCAAATTATATCACTTAGTCATCCCGTAATTTTATAAATTTTTTTAATATCATCTCACTCGCTACATGGCTACCTACGTCTCAAAACCTAGTAAATTTTAGCATGAACAATTATACAAGATTGCATTCGTCCCAAACAAATTATAAATTCTAATTTTTTCGTCCCAAACTATATTAACACGCCGACTTCGTCTCACATTTTATCATTTTGTATTACTTTAGTCAATTATTGTATTTTTAATTAAATGAAAATGACGATTTCAGTTCATTAGGAATTTATTTATTTGTATTAATAAATAATAAATATTTAAGAAATTTAGAACGTTTTTTTCCCATGTCATTTCAGTTACGAGATCGAAGTCGGCGTGTTATATAGTTTGGGACGAAAAATTAAATTATAATTTGTTTTGGATAAATTCTGCAATCTTGTATTCACTGAATACACTTAAACTATTTTCTTGAAGAGGCGTTAATTTAATCCTAGAAGAGTCATTCTTTACCCACAGAATTTGTGACACAGGTTCTTCTTTCTCTAAATGCACATTAGAGAAGATGCCACCAGATTTCCGTCAGTATATTTCCAACTAATAAATCTTGTTTTCCTTACATTTCTTCTATGTTTTTGTTGGAGATATCAGTACTACTGCAAGAATATGATGAAAAAGTTTATGCTAAGTTATATTACTTGAAAACCTTTGAAATTTTAGCAGCACATAAACAGAGAGTTTGTGTAAGTGTTCTTTTAAGAACATCAAAAAGTCCAACTTTATCTCCTGATTCTTAGAATTTTAAACCCTAATGAACTTTATACCAGCTCAAGTGCCACTTAATTAATCTTAACGATTTCGGACTAAGGACTTGACTCAAGATAATCTCTTTTCCTTATATTATGTCGTTTAGGTTTTGGTGTTTCTTTAAGTTATTTGGGACTTTGGAATTTCTTAATATTGTGTAGTTTTTTCATGAGGTTTGGAGTTCCTCTTATCTTTATCACACTCTCCGTAAGGTATTTATCTATTTTTATCTCCTTATACTGTGTTCATGGGCTTGATTTATTTTTCTAATTTGTGTTTGACAATTTATATTTAATTATACTCTGTGTTTTATCTAGTCTAGATCTTCTTATAGATCATCGATCTAGACAAAGGGATTTGGTTCATGATGGAAGACGCTGTCAGTATGCCTCTCTTTCTGCAGAAGAAAAAGAGTTGTTGTCTCAAAGGCGTTGCACAGCATATGCTCGTCGTGTTGCATCACGTGTTGCAATCCCTTCTTCTGCTACTGAACAGACTGCGCAGCACCAACCAAATCTAGAATCATTAAATTCGATATCTATTGCACCAGGGGATGGGATGCCTTATGAGTTCGGTTCTGTTGTTGGTTCAGTTTTGTCTTCTCTTGTTCCTCAGGATTCTGTTGGCCCTTCATTCAATTCTATTACTGAATCCTCTATAGTTGGAGGTTCTATACGTTCTAATGATGATCTTGTTGGTGTGTGATTTTTTTATTTGTAGATTATTTTTTTAACTTATTCTCTTCGGTGTACTTTTTTTTATATATAATTATTTAACTTCAGCGGTGTTTTGATTTGAACTTTATATATTTTCTAGGGTCTGTTCCTGTCATCGGAGTTGAGTCTGAGGTTGGGGAATCTAGGGATGACCAATATCGTCAGTCATGTACTTTCCAACCTATTGATTCTTCTTTTTTGTGTTTCGAGTTCGAAGTTGGTCAAAGCTCGTCTGGTTCTGTACGTGTGAACGATGGTTGGTTTTGCTTTCTTTTTTAAAATAAATTGTTATTGCACTAAAGATAAAATAATATCTAATATAATATTATTATATTTGTAGTTTAGTTTTTAATGTTAATTTTCCATGAGCATGATTAATTTGATTAAATATTTTCTTTTTAGGGTTACTTGGGACTTGTATTGTGTCTTCCCGTGGTGCGTTTGAGATTATTTAGAGTTCTTCGGCTGCAGTAGATATATAGGATGGTAAGTTTTGTACTTTGCTTCAGTTTTTATAAGAAATTATATATGCTTCCGAGTTCTTTCTTTATTTTGCTTCATTTTTTCTGGGGAATTACAAATGTTTGTGAGTTCTTTCTTTTCTTCATGCTATTGTGATAACTGCTTTTAGCTTATGTTGTTTTTTACTTGGTGTAAACTCTTCAGGGCCAGTTATGCCGCCACGTCATCCTGGTCCTAGGCGCCGTCCTGTTGATCGATTCGCTTGAATTAGGGATGTCCTTACTATGCCATGGACTCTTCCCGGAGCTGCTTCATGTTTGCACTGTGGAGCGAAGAGATTTTTCTGTGAAGGTGCTGCATTTTGTTGCTCTAATGGGCAAATTTGTCTTCTTAAGCCAACGGTCTGTGCAACTCTTCATTTTCTATTTACCGACACGTCAGAAATAGCTTGTGAATTTAGGCGAAGAGCGCGCACATATAATAATGCCTTTGCTTTCACGTCAATTGGTATGAGTAGCGATTCTGAATCTTGGTGGGTGAAAGAGGGTATATACGCTTTGAAGGTTTTTGGCCAGGTGTTTCATTATATGAATCACATTGATGGTTCACCTAATACTAGAGATTTGCTACAACTTTTTTTCCTTGATAGTGTTGATGAACTGAATTCTGAGGTTGTTGCTTCAAGAGGTTTACGAGCTGATGTTATGAGTCTTATTGTTCAGGCATTATCAATGAATCCTTATTCCAAGTTTTTCAAAAGGCTATGTTCATGGGATAACTTGAAAGATGCACATGTTGTGCTGAGAAGTAATCCTTGTCTTGATCCTAGGACATATAATTTGCCTACTGTATACGAGGTCGCTGCGGTGTGGAATGATGCGAATGAAGGGGATCTTGGTCGTCAGCGTGATATTCGCATTTATACTGATGATTCTCGAAGTCCTCAAATAAAGTATTATTACGCTTGTTATGATCCTCTTCAATATCCTATTTTATTTCCTTATGGTGAGCCGGGGGGCATTCTGGAATTAAGAAGAGGAAGATTGCTGTTAAATCTACCTCTGCAGAGCAAACTTAGCCTTGCAGTGGTTTTAATTCTATCGATCCGTCAACCTTGAATTCTGCAGAGGAGGTCTTTCTTCGTGAGGACCAAGGTTTGTACCATTCATGTTTATTTTCTACTTGTTTGCTTTCTTCAAAGTATTTTTATCTTCTGTGGTTGAAGTCTTACGTAGTTTTGTTTGCTTATTTGAAGTTTTACAGGAGAATAAGCAAACTCGGGCCAACGTATCCTGCAGAGAATTTACTTGCTACCGAGTACAAATTCGGGATTCTGACAATTCTTATCTTCTGCATTCTGGTAGATTGGGTTATCAATTTTGGATAGACTCTTATATTAAATTGGAAACTTCCCAGTTTGATTATTACAAATCTGAGCAGACACAACAACAATTTCGCGTTGAATCTTTACAAGGGATTGTTGATTCTCTTGGTATTAATGGAGAGAACAATCCTGCTAATGTTGGAAAAAGAGTGTTGCTGCTATCGTCATTTACTGGTAGCCCACGAGATATGAGGAAAAGATATGTTAATGCCATGAGTCTGGTTCAAAAGTTTGGTAAACCAGATTTGTTTTTGACCATGACTTGTAATCCTTCGTGGAAAGAAATAGTAAATAACTTACTTCCGGGTCAGCTGCCGCATGATAGGCCAGATTTGATCACTAGAGTTTTTAAAGCTAAATAAGAAGAACTTGAAGATGAAATAATCAAGAAGAAGTTATTTGGTGATATTGCTGCGTATGTATATATTGTAGAGTAACAAAAGAGAGGGCTCCCTCATGTTCATTGGGTCCTTATTCTGAGAGTTCACCACAAAATTGTTTCTGCGGATGTGTGTGACAATATCATTTCAGCGGAGATACCAGATCATTTGCATCCTTTTCTAAGATCATATGTGCTTCGTGATATGATGCATGGTCCTTGTGGGGATGCAAATCCAATTAATGTTTGCATGCAGGATGACCAATGCAAGAATTATCATCCTAAATAATTTTCAAATGTGACTGTGCTTGGACAAGGGTCGTACCCTTGTTATAGGCGAAGGAATGACGGTCGTACAGTTTCAATCCGCAATGTTCCTCTAGATAACACGTGGGTGATTCCTCATTGCCCACGTTTGCTTGCTAAGTTCGACTGTCAAATTAATGTAGAAATTTGCTCATGTCAAACATATGACTTAATTCTGTATCATTGGTCAGATATCGCATGCTTTTAGTAAATTCATGATTTGGAAGTTTGTACCAGATGCACTCTGGTATATAACCTCCTATTTCATGGATACCGTACACTAAATTGACAAAACCAAATCTACGAACATTTACGGCTGAGGTTATAGCACCCATTCTACCAGAATATTACAACGTTTCTTTTTCATCTATATAAATTTTACCTTTGCAGCATATGTGAAGCTCAAAATTCTGGTCCATTAGAGAAATCTGTATAAAACAATTGAAAATCTAATATTGATTTAGTAAAATAAAAAATTAATAAGTCACACTGAAAATATTACCGTAATAAATATTAATACCTTTGTGAAGAGAGTGTTAGGGTAATAAATGCATTAAATTGCATGTTTGCATGTCTATTTATATAGAAAGAAACTATAGGTATATTGAATAGACTTGTATATAAAATATTATTTATTTTTAAGGCATAAAAAATAGAGATATGTATATGCATTGGGATGCGTATTTTATCTCTTGAAGTTTGTAACAAGAAAATACTTTAAATATAATGGCATTTTATAAACTTAATCTATTTTTTTTATCGTCTCTCAAAATTATTTTGTGTTAGAGAAATGTCAAACAAATATATATTCTACTTTCTGAAATAAAGTTTTTATATTAATTTTTTTTCAAATTACTCAATTAAAAGTCAAACAAATAAATAATTTATTAAATTCAAGTTCGTCGCAATTTTCTTAAATTACTTTATTAAAATAAAAACAAAACAACAATTTTATAAAATATTGTTTTGCATTCTCAGATCCATCACGTGAATATCACAGTTGCTTTGAAAGGTTAACCAGCTAAAGAAATTTTGACAAGGAGATTTTGTTTCTTGGGTATTACACTATAAGTCTTAAATGCAATTTTCGTACCAAAATTGTAATATTTTGTAAAATGCTTAATTTATTCTTCTGTGATTTCTATATTTGTTAGTATGAAGTAAATTGTTATATTTGTTATAAAACATGAGGTGAATTCTCAATTTGTCAAATTATTATAACATGGAAGGGTAAGTTGTTGTATATATGACACAATACATAGGGCTTTTGGCACTTTGCACCCTAAAATTATATGGTTTTGGCATTTTGCACCCTGATTTAAAAGTTTTGCCACTTTGCACTCTATTAATATAATTTATTTTGCACTTTGCACCCAAGTGTGTGTTTTAGTGAGAAAATTCATTGATAATTCATTTATTTTTTCACTTTGCACCTTGGCAATATAGATTTTGCACCTTTAAAATATAGAATGTTGGCATTTTGCACCCTAAAATTATAAAATATTAACATTTTCACCCATATTTCATTTTTTTTTGCACTATGCACTCTAAAAATATAATTTGTATGACATTTTGCACTCCTAATAGTGAAAAAATACAAAATACTTTACTCTCAAATTTCATCGGCTACCTACTAACTATAAAAATTACTAATATATTTTTAAGAAATAAATTTAAATACTAACTTAATTTACTTCTTTAACTTACATTTATTCAATTTTAAATATATGCATATAAATATCACCTGTTAAATTTCAATAAGTTTTTTAGTATGACCATATTACAATTTTTTACCACGAATATTAAAGACCTTTTGGGAAGAGTTTTAGCTTGGTTTTGCGAGTCATCAACATTTAATGGCAGTTTGAACCTGGAATGAGTTGTACGTCCTCCGTGCAACAAAGAAGCAGCAACGCCTGAAGTTGCAACAGCCAGCGCTATATTATTTCGTAAGCGAACAAAAGCTAAAAGAACACGATATAAGAAAGTCTTCCCTGTCCCACCAGGCCCATCAACGAAAAAAGTTCCACCTCTTTTCGAAATAATTCTCGATACAATCTTATCATATGCAATCCTCTGATGAGTATTGACACGTCCAACTGATAGACGATCATCTTCCGAGACAGACATATTATTTTCAAACTCATACTCCCAGCTAATTCTATCTCGCACATAAGAATATGAAATAGCAAAATGCAACAAAAATTCATAAAGTGATCTATCCATTGATACCAAAAAGGCATCAACTGCAGTAATAGTTCTCCGAAGAACTTCTGAAGGTATAAGAAGCCTCGATTGAGTAAAATCTTCAGACATAGAGACGTAATACTTATCCCATAGAAATTGTGGATTACCACAGATTCCATACACAAGAAGCAACACAAACAATTTGCGAAGACTGCATGGTATCTGATAAAAAGCAGCCAGATACATCGATCTCTCCAGGAGGTTGGCCTCCTACCTTTGGCGGTTCATCTTTACCTATATATATATATAGTGTTCAGATATTTATGTGTTTTTTATAAATAGGTGAAAACTAAAACTCCACCGGCAATATCCACCGCCAATAAATATGAATAATTTAACAAAATCAGTAAAAAATAAAATTAAATCACCTTAAGTCGAGGCCCATTTTCCGAATCATCGAATTGAGGCATTGTTCTGAGAGCAGACAAAGTAATGATGGTTTGATGTGAGGCAAATCGATGTCAGCAAACGGAGAAGGAAAGAAAAATTGCTCTGCAATCGTAAGTCCGTGTTCAATTTGAGAGAGAAATCGATGAAAAAGGCGTTCTTTCTCTCTCAAATTGAAGATGGAGTTAAATTGAAGAAGACAGGAGTAGAAGACGGGAAGAAAATATAAATTATAACAGGTCCTATTTGTGAGGGAAAAAAAATAAAAAAAAAAGGAAGCCCGCATATTCAATATATAATGTTTCAATCTTATCTTTTCCTTTCTCGAATATCTTTTCTTCTCAATTGGCACAACAATTGCGTCCATTCTCACTAGAGAAAGAGCTATGCCTCATAATTTGTCCACCGCCCAAAACAAAAGAATATGAACAGATTACCCTTCACCTCTGTCCCCTGAAGAGTGAAGAGTCATGGCGGAGTCGAAGCCCCTTTGTCGCCTGCGTGTCCACAGTCGAAACCACCAAATCTTGTGGAATTGAGGCGAGTTATCTACCTGATATTATCCCCGTGCCATCTGCGGTGGTAAATGGTTAGAAATTTTTGTTTTTAATTGTGACGGCTCGAGCCCCTGGGTCGGGTCCTACGTGGACCCACCCCCGAGTCCGGGTTCGGTTCCGTATTCAGTGAACACAACCAAATTTAGAGTGAATTTTTTTTAAAACAACAACACATTACAATAATTCACATTAATTTGAATCATAGTTCAAACATGAGAGCATAAAAACCCGAAACACTGCTATGTGCAGGAGCGTGCACCACATTAAAACAAGCGCAAACCGCGCGATAACAAGTTTCCTAAATAAACACTCTTAAGTACTAATAATGTCAGATACATAAACGACACAAAACATCACAACGTTAAAGCAAAAGATAACAACGAGGATGACCCTCGATGATTGACAGACAGGATCTCGGAGACAGACAACACCAAAGCTAGACATCAGACCATAGGATACCTGTATCAGAAAAGGAAGTAAACACGAATGCGTAAGTTGATCGTCCAACTTAGTGAGGTTGTAGTGCACATGTGCATGTGACGCATGCAACATATTGTACATGAACATATATAACATTACAGTAAATAAAAACATGTGATAACAATTTAAGCACATTAAACAAGTAACCAACAGTTGATGATGCCGTCCACCTCTTACCATCCAGTCCCTATTATGACGCCCCCACCGAACACTCCAAGTAAAGAGCTACCTCACTAACTGTGCTCATAGACGTCTAATGCCAGGAGTTTGACATTCACTCCACAAGTGTAACCTCCACACTTGGCTCGTGAAGCGGGTCTACGATGGATCGAGGTAACCCTCCGGCCCTAACCTTTCGGGTTATCCACGACTCCGCACACCAAAAATGGGCCCACATAATAATAACAAACAATACAGTACAATAACAATCGAGTAACAGAAAATCAGTAAACAACTCAATAATAACAATCAAAACAATTCGGTGTACAATATCAAGTACTTATAAGCACATTAGCTTTAGCATAATAATTCAACAAGAATAGTTCGTCCTAGCATCGAGTTATTCATTGTATCATACATTGCATACTCGTTCGGACTAACACACAAGTAACACACAACACTCATCTGTGTAGCTTACGACTCTCGAGGAATTGCGGAAAAGTAGCGTCTTCGATTCATGTACATGTTTATGTAACGATCTTAGAATCTAATGACACCAAGGATTCTGGATTGACTAAAGCAATGCTTTAGTCGAGCAAACAATTGAATCGTGGTTGTTCAATATCGAAACCACGATAAAAACTTGGACATTTACGTCCGACCTAAAGGTTCTATGGTCGGTTCGTAAAGCGTGGTAAACATAGCCACGAGAAAGTTAAACTAGAACAAAACCGTTCTAATTGAGCTTTAAAATATTTAATTAAAGATTTTAAGTTAAGTTATTACCTTCAAATAACTTTATGTTTCTAAAGTATTCAAACAATAACTTATTTACAAATTTATAATTTTAATCGAAAATTAAACTTTATTTATATTATCTTTTCAAAATATTAATTTCTTTATCAATTTTATTTGAAAAATAATTGATTATTGTTTATCCTTTTTATTTGGATAATTAATTAAATTCCTTCTCATTGATTATGTATTTTTTTCATGTAAAACATTTTTATCTTTATTTTCAGACCTATTAAAATTTAGAAAAATTATTATTCGGAATAATTATAATTTATTTTTGAAATTAATTAATTCAGAAAAATAATTATCAAAAATTATTTTAATTTATTTTTGAAATTATTTATTTCCAGAAAATATAAATCAAATTATTTACTAATTTTCTTTATGGGAATTAATATTCAAGATTAATTAAAATTATATTTTATATATAAAAATTATATTTTAGAATTATTAAATTCAGAAAATTATTTATTCAAAGTATTTTATTTTATTTTTAAATTATTTATTTTCCGAAGAAATATTATTCAAAATTATATTATTTTATTTTCCAAAATTATGAATTATTTTATTTTATTTAATTAAGAGTTCATGTACCTTGAAATTATTTAAGAGTTCATGTACCCTTGAAATTATTATCGTTTTGAAAAGTATTATTTAATCATGATCTTATTCCGAAAATAATTAATTATTATTTAACCTTATTTTATTTTTCAAAAATTAATTAGATTTCTTATTTGGAAAATTCTTATATTTTATTTAACATTCTATTTTCTTTTTTTCAAAATTATTTTAAGTAAATTATTTATTTTTAGAGCATATTTATTAAATATTTTATTATTCGAAAATATAATTATTTAATTTTATTTTCTAAAATAATTATTTTCATATAGATCTCTTTATTATAAAACACTTTTTATTAACTCATAAAAAGTTAAACATTTACTCTATTTAAAGTTATCATAATTTGTTTATATTATTTTATAAAATTATTACTTTTAAAAAGTTTATTTTATTCTTGAATGAAAGTATTGTTACTTAATTTAATTAAATCACCATTTTCGAAATTTAATATTAAAAAGCAATAAAACAATTATTTTTCTTTAAGACAAAGTATTTACTTATAAATTTATTACTTGAATATTGTAAAATGAAATTACTTTAAATGATACTTAACAAATTTATATTTGGTGGCTTTTTCAAATTTTCTCTTTTTATTTTTGATTATTAATAATTTTATTTAGTTGAATTTTATATTTTAAACTATTTATTTTTTTATTTTTTATAATATGGACTGGCCTTTGGGTCAATCCACAAACGGGCTAGATGGCCTATTGCATTGCAAGAGGCCCAATTGGGTGGTCTGTTGCAAATGCAACAGACCTGGGCCTGTTGCAAGGCCCAATGGCCTGCTGCACACAGCAGTGGTCACGGCTGGCGGGCCGTCTTCCGACCGACGGTGGGGTGGCTCCGGCCACTCACCGAAAAATTGCACTCCACCCCCTTTAACTTTTGTATATAGAAACATATATATATATATATATATATATATATATACTAGGCTAGTAGCTCCACGCAGATGCGTGGAGTTGTTGCCCAGATTAAGTGATTTGCTATGCCTCCTGGTCCTTGTTGAAGCACAAACATATTCCACTTCATAGAGCACGTAGTATTAAAACTGGCTACTCTATTTATAATGCCACAAAACTATACAAGTATTTATTATATACAAAACTATCCAACAAAAGTTCCACTGTATATACAGATAGTATATAGATATACTTCTATGTGTATATTGACCTCTACAAATTTCCTGGCACTATAATAACCCATGTGCCTCCTTCACTCTGTTTTCATCATATTAAATGGAAATTTGTATAGAATTAGCCAAGAATTGGACATAATGCATTCTATTAGGCATGCAATTCTTACATATGTATTCCTATTTATTGCACTTTAGAAATGGTCTTTGTGGAATTCGAATTTCGTAGAGCCCTTTTGGTTGTAGTCGTAGCAGAGCTGGCTGAGTTCTTTAGCGAAAACTGGTATCCCACAATAGAAAACTCCTGATTTAAGTGCACAAAAAATATGAATTGTTAAACGCTTAATCTAGAAGAAATGAAGATGAATTTCTAAAAGTTTTGAGAAAATCACAGCAGTTACATACCTATTCTTGCATTAGCATGTTTTGTACCTTATCTTGGTATTTTTATCAGCTCTTAATAGTCCACTTTTCCCATCAACAGAAGGTTTATATGCCTCTAAGAATACCCTTTTAAGTTCATGAGTCCAATCGCCTAATTGACGGATGTGAATGCTAAGAAAGTCATCGCCGGGAGCCGAGGTAATTGAAAATGGATGCCTGGTTACACAAAACAAAGCATTATTAATATCAAAAGTGATGTAGTTATGGAATTTATGCTTTGTATTTCATTTGAGAACATATAATTTGACCCTAATCCAACAGTATATTCATAGTAATTTACCACTCAAATGGAAAAACTGGTGGAAGCAACTTGAAAAGGTTATAGAATGAAAAAACAATTATCATCAAGATAATGCTCACCTTCAAAAGCCGTACAATATGGAAGCCTGACCGGAAGACTCTAAGGATCTTCAAGATACATACAAGTCTACAACATACACATATGCTGAAAAATGGTGAGGAATTTGACAAAAATGGTCATAATTGGAATCGGATTCGTTAATAAGTCTTGGGAAGTCACAGGCGAGGTGGTTACATGTAGTATAATACCAATTACAATGGCTGCAGCAATGGTTTGATCATGTTCAATAAAATAAAACTTCCCAACCTCAACAGAGATTGCACAACCAGGTTGGGCGACACCCGTATAGAAAATCTGCTTGATATGACGATATTACTTACTAAAATAGCCATTATTATAGAGGGGCATTATGTTAAGAACATTATTTGCTTCTTTAGTCAAATTGTTGGAATATATCTTCATCTCGTTTGGAGTGATTACATAGGGTTTACTTACAAGTTTGTCATCAATATGTATATTGATGACGCATAACTCAGCTGCATATTTACCATTGTTCGCTATTCTGTGATATGCTGTAGTTATGAAATCTAAACAGATATTATAAAACCTCTCATAATACCTGATTTAGAATCACTCAAGCCACTAGAAGCGCTATCGATTTTGTTTACAACAATAGATGTTGTATTTTTCTGAAGAATTTCTTCATGAGCTTGCATTAACTTTCACAAACCATCTCGAGACAGCATGCGTGACTTTGTTCATGTACACCATTTTCCCTATAAGCATACTGCATATACAATAAAACAAAGTATTAATAAAACACTAACCATATTTCAATCATGTATAAAGCAAATATAAGAACCAAAAAATGAAGAATACATCAACCTTCGGATAATGCAAATATTTCTGGGTAGACAATGTTTTTAGTGTAATCAATAGGCTCAACTGTCTTCAGGTCTGGATGAAGCAGTATTTTAACTGCGCTTAAACATCGTGCTCTTGAAAGAGCTACATAAAGTTGGCCATGTGAAAACACGGGTTCACGTAAGTAAATTCCTACAACGTCGAAAGTTTGACCCTGTGCCTTATTTATTGTCTTAGCAAAACATGGCCGCACGGGAATTTGCATTCTTTTGAACGGGATAGGACATTTTAACTTATCTGATGCTTCCAAAGGAATTCTTGGGATAAATACTATATTGCCTTTGAATTCTCCTGCTGCAATCTCTGCTTTGATAAAATTATCTCCTAATTCTCGACATATTAATCTCGTCCCATTGCATAGGCCTTGAACTGGATTTATATTTCGTAGCAGCATTATAGGGCAATTTTTTTTCAGCCGCAGTATGTGTGGAGGCAAGCCACTTGTTGAAATACTGCTGAGGTAGTCTTCGTACTCTACTTGTTGCGCTGAATCATTGGTTCTGTTGAAACTCACATACTCCTTAACTTCACCAGGAAATCGTTCCATTAATAAGTCATTAATTTCTCCAACACAGTCGTTCTTAGGAGTCAATATTCCCCGATTTATAAAGGAATATGGATCAGCTAAAAAAACATCCAAAGATGGATAGACACTTTCAATGAGGTGGTTCAGAGAAGTAACTGTGTCAACAAAAGGGATCAACATGCACTAAGGAATTTTTATATTATCATCAAACACGAAAGGAATTTCTCCATTTCCAAGCTTCAACAAAAAGTACATGAAATTAGGATCTTCTTTGGCTCGCATATTCTCAGTCAGTCAAGCGTAATCTGATGACATTTTTCCAGATTTTAGAGCTTACAATGCTAGCTCCAATCATATCCTCTCGTGTTCCATGAAGTATAATAGGTAAAGTTTGTCTAAAGTCTCCACCAAACAAAACAATATTACCCCCGAAATCATATTTATTGTCACACAGGTCTTGTAGCAACTTGTCAAGAGCCTCAATAGAATGCCGATTAGCCATGGACACTTCATCCCATATAATAAGTGAACTTTCTTTCACCATTGTTGCAAGGCTGCTCTGTTTACTTATTTTACCAATATCTTTATCTTCCACATCGACCGATAACTTAAATCTTGAATGCGCAGTACAGCCACCTGGAAGCAATGAAGCAGCAACCCCAGAACTTGCTACTGCTAAAGCTATTCCACCTCGAGAACGAATATATGCCAAAAGTGCCCTATACAAGTAAGTTTTCCCTGTACCTCCAGGACCATCTATAAAATAAACACCTGGCTTTTTCTGTATAATATTGTGGATTATAGTATTATAAGCTGCTCTTTGTTGTTCATTCAAAGAATGAACTAACTTGCTGTCTTCTATTGAAACTGTCATAGAACGCTCATGATCATAGTCCCTGCTCATTCTTCCCTTAACAAATGAATATGGAAAAGAAAATCGTATAGGAAAATCCAGTAAAGATTTATCCATAGATGTTAAAACAAGTTTGATTGCATCAACTGTTTTTGTAAAGACTTCGTGACCTGGAATAAAACCCTGCTGAAGAAAGTCTTCACACATGAAAGGATAATATTTATCCCACAACACCTGTGGATCAGCAGCTATTCCATAAACAAGGAGCATAGCAAATAAAACTCGCAACCTATATGGCATTTGGAAAGAGGCTGCCTCATTCAAGCACGCATCCATGTATTCATCTGATTGAAGTAACCCTCAACGTACAGCTGCCTCACGAAAATGTGGTATATTTACCTTGAAAGCTCATTAAATCTTGAAAAGAGGTAGGACACCGAACGTTTCCCAACAAAAGTCTCTCGAAATATCGTTCTCCTTCAAGAGGGCTAACAACACAAAGTCTTCCAATTACGATTTGTTTCTTTCGTAATTTCCATTTATGTTTTTGAGGTTCCCACACAAAATGTTTGGGGAAATCCTTATAAGTAAGATTCAAACGCTTTGCATCAGCATCAAAAGTATTCATCACAAAGAACTCAATCAACATTGTTTTGTGAGCCAACGGATTATTTAATATTTGTTCAAGTGGTGGCTGAATGCCAAATCGTAATGGTTGATGATTTTCTAGGTGCACAGGTATTACAATAACAGCAGGATACATCTCACTCATCGGGAATGCAAATATACGCCAATAAGCTTCGGGAGCACATATGTAGCGGCCCTCTTGATAAGATTGTATCTTGTCAAATTTATTAAGAGCAGTCCGTCCCACGACATTGTATGCCATCTTGTCATGACCTTTGTAAATATACTTGTACATATACTTTACTAATTTGATGTCAGTGCATACCTCTAGATTCATATGACAATCAAACTTCACCAATAAGTAAGGACAATGAGGGATAACATCTCTATTATCAAGCCGTACATTTTGAACCATTACTGACCTTCCATAATCTCGTCTCCGATATCTAGGATATGAATTAGCCCCATTGCAAGTGACAGGCTCAAATTCTTTCGGATAGTGGTCTTTACATTCTCCATCTCGCATACAAATATTTTTTTTCTTAGCCTTTCCACAGGGTCCATGCATCATATGTCTCACTACATACTCACGCAAGAGTGGATGCGATGAATCAGGAAGCTCGGCAGAAATAGATGGTCATACATATTTGGAGATACTATTTTATGATGTGCAGCCAAAATAATGAGCCAGTGGACATGGGGAAGCCCTCTTTTTTGATACTCTATTACATAGACATAGGCAGCAACATCTCCAAATATTTTTTTTCGAAATATATCATCTTTCAGTTCCTCCAATTTAGCTTTGAAAACACGTGCAAGAAGATCAGGCCTATCATGAGGTTTTTGTGACGGTAATAAGTTATCTAGGATCTCTTTCCACTTTGGGTTACACGTCATTGTCAAGAATAAGTCATGCTTCCATATCTTTGCACCAAAGCCATAACATTTATATATCTCCTACGCATATCTCTTGGACCACTGATGAACGAAGAAGGTAAAATAATCGTTTGCCCTATTTAAGAAGGATCAGCATTACCATCTATAAGAAGACTATCAATAATCCCCTGGTAGGACTCGGTGCGAACTTCTTTTTGAAACTGCTCTGATTTGTAGTAATCAAGACGAGATGACTCTAGCTTGATATACATGTCTATGATAAATTGATGCCCAAGCCGACCAGAATGCAATAAATAAGAACTATCATACCGGCGAATCTGAGCCTTATAACAATAATATTCACGACATGATACGTTATTACGAGCCTTTCTATTTTCTTGAAGGCCTGCAAAAAAATAAATAATAATTTTCAGCACCAAGCATTAATCATCATTATCTTATGAAACCTTAAATTTAATAATACATCATTTAATTTGCAGAGAAAGTCGAACAATATTTTGTAGGTTCTAGCTTTCACAATGACCCGTTGTAAGTATGGCATATCATAGCATAATAAGATAAAAGCTGAATTTCTTATGAATGAATGCTTTGTTTGTTCTAATTTTTTTTTTTTTTTTATTTTGACATTTATTTATTCCAGGATAAATATTACATCAGTAAGCCACATAGTCCAGCTGTATGACTAAATACATATGGTATTGTTTGCAGTAATTAATAGTTTTATGTATGCAATTGTTAGGATCACACGCCAATCTAAAGCAAGTTCAAAATGATAGTTGGCTGTCAAGAGAAGGTCTAAATAGCAAATAAGTCCATGGGATCCTATGGTGTCCGGGAAAAAACACGCACCACCTCGATTTATAGGTGCACAATCTATTATACCACAAGCAAAATCTAAAAATGCTTGCATATTTTCAGGCGACTCATCTATTTGGGCTATATACCATTCCTTGTACTAATTAAAACAAACACAATTCAAAAGAAAAAGAAGAAAAAAAAAGGCAATGTCAGTATCAAGATTAGTGAAAATTTTCAATTCAGAAAAAAATAGTTGAATATTTCTATTGACTTACTATTACTTGTTTCTGGCCAAACAATTCATTATTTCTAGGCCTAGCATATCCAATACCAAAAATGCAATTGATTACCAAAAACACAAAAATGTAAATTTTTGCTTATTTATGAAAAAAATAGGCTAAGACATGTAGTAAAAAAATCAAAATAGAAAATAACCTTCTTCTTCTGCAGCAAGAATCTCATCAGCACTTTTTGCAGCAGCAACAGTAGGTATAACTTCATTAACATACACCGCATCACGATTGCCATGACGTGCGATCTTTTGAATACCAGCATGCCAGCCTGGCTCTCCATGAGGAAACAACACCGGATATTGCGTTGGATCGTAACAACTGTAATAGTAATTCATTCGAAGACTTCTACCACCATCTGTGTACACGAATATCACGTTCTGAACCTGAATTCTTGGCATCACCGTCTTTCCAAACACCGGCAACCTCATCAACAGTAGGCATATTGCAATTTCGCTGATCCAAAGGACTTGTTTTTATAATAATATGTGCCTGTGAAAGATTATCCCAAGATCTTAAACGTTTAAAGAACTTAGTGTATGGGTTATTTGCTAATGCCTCAATAAGCATAGCCATAACATCAGGGCGCATGTCCTTACGCTTGAGAAGGTCCGCATCTAACTGATCCACAGCATCAAGAAAGAAGAGTTGTAGCAACGATGCTTTGTTAGGATTAACATCAATTGGATTAACATAATGTGAAACTTGTCCAAACACCTTAAGTGCATATATACCTTCACGCGCCCTCCGTGATTTGGGATCAAAACTCATTCCAGTAGAAGTAAATGCAAAAGCGTTATTGTATGACCTAACTCGTCGGCGAAACTCACAAGCAACTTCAGACACAGCATCAGTAAACAAGAACCACAAAATTGGGCAAGGAACAGTCTTTGCAAGCCAAACTTGGCCACCTCCACAACAAAAACCAGACGTCTCTCGACTAAAACGGAATGCACCACAATATTTACAAAGCGGTTCTGGTCGCAGCATCCACTTAGTCAAGGGAAGACGTTTCAAGTTATCAAAGCGATTATGAGGTTCAGAAGACAAGGCAACCGAGGGGCCAGAACATGATACTGCAACGTTTCCATGATTTAGAAATAAATAATAATATCATAATAAATAAAATATTGAAGGGAAATTAACTAAAAAATACAGGGAAATTTTATTTAATAACCTTGAGAAGAGGTCATAGGGTGATCACTTATCAAAGCAGAACGGGCACGATTTCTAGACAGTAGGTCCTCCTGAGCAACAATATCCATTGCAGCATACCTAGTACGATCCTTCTCATTTCTAATAGTCTTGCGTTGCACATTATCATACGGCTTTGCTACAATCGATACAAAAAAAATGTAAGAACCCCAAAATTATAAACTTTGAGCATACACATACGTTAATACTTACATTGCAGAAATAATGTTTGCCCAATAACTAAACGAGAGGACCTACTGATAGGATAGTGCCCTGCAAGCCAGTTCTGTTAGCTTGTAATAGATCTATCCTGTATGAAACGATCTTTGATTTTATAATAATACGCATGTTTATTTATATATGTATAAGGATAAACAATGGCCAACTTCATCTTTCGCAAATACATTTAAGCGATTGGTTGAAACCCTTAGATTACATTTGACTATGGGACGATTCACTTCAGTACTGAGTGCAATCATGAAACAGTCTCAAAGGTCGTAATCTTAAATCTGTTCCAAGTCATAGATTCTGAACGAGACGGGGTATCGTAGGAATCGCCAAGACTTGTACAAGTATGCATGATTCACATGGAGTGAATTTGTAGTGTTTCATGAGCAAGGAATTTGAGTCCAGTGCATACGAGTAGGTGGTTCAATGGAGGATTGAACGCATCGAACGACCCGAACAGAGAAACCCATTGTGGAAGCGCATGACGCATATCGGTGATGGGATGTTTCTCAAGGAATATAATAGTGTACGATTTAGTCCTTTGACTTGAGGTACTAGGGCGAATTCAGTGCATGGAAGTGCGTACTTAGATCTAGGTATAGGCCACGTAGCTTGGTCATAACATGCCTAGGTTGGGTGCGTATGGACATGTACGCGAGTGGTTAGTACCGATATGGAATCTGTTGACTCACCGTAATGGGTGAGAGAATTTCCTATACGATTCTTAGATAATATATCCAAGGATTCTGCGGCCGCAGTCGGTGACGGATTTGGAAAGGGGTTTCCAAATTTAGAAGGTCACAAAGGTATATTATCCTGAATTAGAAAGTATAGCTATCGAGACAAATTTAGAGGTGCCGATCAATTCACACACCCTAAGTCTTGATCGGGAATATTAGTCGATAGAAGGACCGTATGTACATGGCAATTATATGAGACGAGGTTCACAAATATCAATTCACCTGAAATTGGGCTTCATGGGCTTGTGGCTAGACATCGACCATGAAGTGTGGGTACTCCTGAATTAATAGAGGATTTAATTCTAGGAGTGGTTAATTAAAGGTTGTTTAATTAACCGGAACAATTTATTGTTCATAAATTAAATCACGAGGGATTCGTGGGCCTGCTGCCAGTTGATGGTGAACCCAGAGGGTCACACACAATACAATTGGACGGTGACTGTTATAAAAGGACATGAAAGGAATTAATTGATTTAAAGGTAATTAAATCAATTAAATGAATTAAAAATATTTAATTCAAGTGGGAGATTAATTAATTGGCTAACTTAATTAATAATTGAGTTGCTAGTTAATTAAAAGAAATATTGATTTAATTGGACTGGGCATTTAATTAAAGTAGTTAATTAAATGGAGGATTGCAAGACATGGGCTTCTATTAATTAAAGCCCATAAGGAGTCTTGCAAACCCTAGGTCAGAAGGAGTCTATAAAAGGGGAACTACATGAGCTTAAAAGCTAACACCCTGAAAAGAAAACCCTAGCCTCCCTCTGCCCTAAAAGCGCCGCCCCCTCTCCAAGCAAACCCTAGCCGCCGCCGCCACCACTAGCCGCCGCCACTGTGCTGCCGTGAGCTCCTTGGTGCCGCCGCCGCCGAGATCTCCTCCTCCATTGTATTAGATTTTGATTTGTCAAGAGATCTCATACAATCCTTCAATAACAAATCTCCTGCATCGAGTTCTGAGCCTAAGATCTTGAGGTGTTGCCAGAATCCAATTGGTGTGGACTATCCCTGGAGGTGAGACAATTGGATCACTCCTGTGAACCGGATCAGAATCAGAATCGAAGACCGGAGGTTTCCACCACCTTGCCTGTGGTGAGGTATATCGCAAAAACCCCCTTTGTTAATTCATTGTGTGCGTTTTTGTTTAAGTTTTTGTATACATAATATGGAGACATCTTTTATGGGACCATTGGATACCTCGAAAAATTTTAAATTCCGCACTTTGTTGTTTGACAAATCGAGCTATATCCCAACAGTGGTATCAGAGCCAACTCCATTATTATTATACAAAAGCCTGAACATAATTGTGTTCACCGTATATGTTTAATTATATGTATGAGAACACGTGATAATTATGTTCTGTAAGTTGATTCTTGCTTGTTATGACTAGATCTATCAATGGGTAAAACTGCTTTTCAAGATCTGTGCCGTTTTTATAGTTTTTGAAAACTTCAGGACTTTTGGGGTAGAAATCGCAAATCAGGGTTTTTGAGGGCTGAAAATTCGAAATTTTTGAAATCTGAAAATCTGAAAATTCTGGACTGTTTTTGCAATTCTGGTCGCACAGTTTTTGGGGTCGTTTTGCAATTTCTGAAAACTTAGGGGCTGTTTTGCAATTACCGAAACTTGAGGGGTCAATTTGAAAAATCGAAAATTTTCAAAATTCAAAATTTTATTTTCTGGAATCTGCCCGAAACTGCCCAGGGGTGTTTTTGTAACCTTTTAAAAGTTTTGGGGTCAAAGTGCAATTTTCGAAAGTTGAGGGGCCGAAAATGCAATTTTCAAAAGTTGAAAAACAGATTCTGAAATTGAGCAGAAAATTAATTTTTTTTACCCGGATATTTATTTTGTCATAATTAGTAGTGACTAAAAAGCAAGAATCATAGAAGTTAGTTTTAAAAGGATGTTTTAAAATTAAGATAGAAGAAAAAGTAAAGGATGTTTACGTGTTTCTTGCTCTACGTGAACTGTTTACGTGGTTTTCGATCGAGACGAGCCTTGACCTTAGGGTAGATGTGATTGGTTTAATTTATTGCTTGGTTTTTATTGGGCCTGCGAGCCTATTATTATTTTTGGGCCACTTTGAGCCTTTGTAATAGAATAGGGCTTTACTGCTTTCCTAGTTTAGGATGGAGGCCCATTTACAAGCAAGGTGGGAGCCCAAGAAGATAAGAAGGCCATGTATGCATGGTACAATGTGTAATAGCATAGGGCCTATTTGAGAACCCTTTAGATTGACCAATTGGGCCAACATCATTGGCTCGATGATGGCCCACATAGGAGGCTCCCGATCGAAAACATATTGTGGTAGTATGCATGCTAGGCTTGTATGGCTTTTATTTATTTGTCGATTTATATTTGGCTACGCGCTAGAATCTAGATCGTAATAAAAGATAAAGCATAACTGAATCGGTGAGATCTCGAGGAGAGTTAGTATAAAACTTTCAAAACCAGAAACCCCCTCTCGAATTAAATATTAAGTCATATTGGATTAAAATAAAATGAAGTATTTATATAAATCCAAGCCTTCCATCAATAGGGACTAACGTATGTTGTCTACTTATCGATAGAGGTGATCCAGAGTCTGGCACCCGAGTCGAAGAAAGGGACAATACGTGAAATTCCTTGACTCCTGTTTTTAACTAAACATGACAAGGGTGAGGACTGGTCGGGATGTGAGGATCGACCGATAACTAGTTACGGAGAACTCACGACCGGGCCCGTTGCTCATCACGATTGATGGGTTAGACTTAACGATTAGTAACACTTATGATGTAGCAGTGCTAGATAAGTGCGAAAGCCGAGGCAAAATAAGCTTGAAGGTTGTGGAGTAACACAATTGGTAAAATGTATACCTACCTGGAGAATTGGTTGTATGGCCACGAGTCGTGGGTGCAATTAATTGCTGCTGGGACGTCAAGACCTACTAGGAATTAAATTTCCCGAGCAATCAAAGGGGTGATTGTTTCGATAAAATAGTGGGAGAACTTTTTCGAAAACAAGTCCAAATTCGATAATTATAAGTATTAGGCATAAGATCAGTTAGCTAAATGTTGTCTTCTTTCCAGTTGTAGATATTAAGTACAATGTCTAAGAATCCATTATCTGTTATCCTCGACGCAAACAAATTGAATGGCTCAAACTTTGTTGACTGGCTGAGAAATCTCAGAATCGTCCTCGACTCCGAGCGACGTAGCTATGTGCTCGACACACCCATGCCTGCTGCACCCGCAGCACGAGCTAGTGAGGAACAACGAACCGCCCATTCTAAAAGGGTTGATGATGATCTTCAGGTTCGATGTCTCATGCTAGCCTCGATGTCGAATGAACTGCAGAAACAGCATGCTGCCATGCCGCTTGCTAGAGAGATACTTCTCCACCTCCAGCAGATGTTTGGAGAGAGGTCTCGCACCGAAAGGTTCGCGACCACTAAGGAGTTGTTTCATCTCAAGATGGCTGAGGGAAGCAGTGTCAAGGATCACTGTCTGCGTTTCATCAACCTGGTTGAAAAACTAGGGCGATTGGAAGTAGATTTGCACGCTGATCTTAGCACTGACCTCCTTCTCCATACGCTGCCCCGTTCTTTTGACCAGTTCGTGTTGAACTTCAACATGGAGGATAGAACCCTTGCTCTACACGAACTGACCAATTTGTTGGTAACGGCAGAATCGACTCTCAAGAAAGAGAAGCCGGTGATGATTGCACACCAATCGAAGGCTGCAAAGCCTAAGAGAGGTAGGAAGAAGAAGAAGGTTGTTTCTTCGAAGGCAATCACCAAGGTGGTTGAAAAGAAGCGCAAGAGCCCAGAAGACGAATGTTTCCACTGCAAGAAAGCAGGGCACTGGAAAAGGAACTGCCCAGACTACCTAAAGATGAAATTGGTAGCCAAAGGTATTTTCTTGGTTGAAGTTAATATTTCTATTAACTGTGCATCGTGGGTGTTAGACACCGCAGCAGGTTCTCATATCTGCAATGACTTGCAGGTGATGGGAGCAGTAAGATACCTGAAGCCCGGGGATAGAATCCTGCGTTTTGGAAACGGAGCTAGGATCGCCGCTGAGGCTATTGGGGACGTCGAATTGGTTTTAGGAAATTTTACTTTGGTTTTAAGGGATTGTCTGTACGTACCAACGATAATTAAGAACATCATTTCTATACCAATGCTAGACATTGATGGTTTTAATTTTTCCATTGAAAATGGAGTTTTTAGCATATTTAAAGGTGGTTTAATGTATGCTTGTGGTACTTTGATAGATGGTCTTTATTCCCTAGAACCTGTTAAATCCGAAGTCATGCACATTCAATCTAGAAAAAGAAAATATGATAATCAAACTCCACAACTTTGGCACGCTAGACTTGGACATATTTCCAAGAGTAGGATTCAAAAGTTGGTTTCCTCTAAGGCTCTTGAAATAAAGAACTTGGATGAACTCCCAACTTGCGAATCTTGTCTCAAAGGAAAGATGACCAAATCACCCTTCACAGGGAATCCCGAGCGAACCAAACAAACATTGGATTTAATCCATACTGACGTTTGTGGACCATTGAGTGTCAATGCGAGAGGAGGATTCTCTTACTTCGTAACATTCACCGACGATTTTAGTCGTTATGGATATGTGTATCTTATGAAACACAAATCCGAAACTTTTGAGAAATTCAAAGAGTTTCGAATGGAAGTTGAGAATCAACTTGGACATAGTATTAAAGCACTTCGTTCTGATAGAGGTGGAGAGTACTTAAGCCAAGAATTCCTTGATTATCTAAAAGAGAATGGAATTCTCGCCCAGCGAACTCCCCCTAGGACGCCCCAACTCAATGGAGTATCCGAGCGGAGGAACCAAACTTTGTTAGACATGGTTCGTTCCATGATGAGCTTTGCTGACCTTCCCTTTTCGTTTTGGGGCTTGGCCCTATTAACTGCATCGAAGATACTAAACATAGTACCTTCGAAGTCAGTGCCAACAACGCCGCACCAAGTATGGTATGGCAAGGCACCCGTGTATTCGTATCTACGAGTATGGGGATCTCCTGCGTATGTAAAGAACAAGAAGGGAGATAAGCTAGATAGTAGATCTAGTTTGTGCAAATTTGTGGGGTATCCAAAGGAATCCATTGGATACCTGTTCTTCGATCCTAAAGAACGTAATACGTTCGTATCTAGGAACGCCCACTTCTTGGAAGAGGATTTCCTCTCCAACCGAAATGGGACAATCGTAGAACTTGATGAAGTCCAGGAATCGGACCCATCCTCACAAACAGTGGGAGCTGAACCAGAATTTACTGAACCTACTAGTACACCTACTCTTCGAAGGTCTGATCGAATTCGTAAGGAGCCAGAGCGATTTGGTTTCATTCACGAAAACGAAAGAGGTGATAATGATCCAAGGACCTATCAAGAAGCGATGTCAGACATAGACTCGGGTGCGTGGCTCGAAGCCATGCAATCCGAAATGGATTCCATGCATTCCAACAAGGTTTGGACCTTGGTCGATCCACCTGAGGGAACTATCCCTGTAGGATGCAAATGGATCTTCAAGCGTAAGCTTGGAAAGTCCTTTCCCTTTGCTGCAGCTTTCACAGTCCCACTCCTCCTCAGACCAGACTGGGCTATCTGAAGATCCCTATTCTCAAACTCGAGTAATCTGGTGAATGGAGAGGTTTTAACTCACAAGGCACGCTTAGTGGCGAAGGGGTATTCTCAAAGGCCTGGAATAGATTATGAGGAAACCTTCTCTCCCGTAGCGATGTCCAAATCCATTCGGATATTGCTTGCCATTGCCGCATGGCATGATTATGAGATATGGCAAATGGACGTAAAGACCGCCTTCCTCAATGGAGACATTGACAAGGAGATCTTTATGCAACAACCTGAAGGTTTTGCGTCCAAAGGAAGTGAACACAAATTATGTAAACTTCAAAGGTCGATATATGGCCTCAAACAGGCATCCCGAACCTGGAACATACGATTTGATGAGACAGTCAAGGCATTTGGCTTCATCAAAAATGTATATGAACCTTGTGTGTACAAGAAGAATAGTGGGAGCACAGTACAATTCATTGTTTTGTACGTCGATGACATTTTGTTGATCGGAGACGATATCAAGATGTTAGCGCAGACTAAAGCGTGGTTATCCGCGCATTTCTCTATGAAAGATATGGGAGACGCATCTTACGTATTGGGAATACGTATCTATAGGGATAGATCGAAGAAGATGATTGGACTCTCCCAATCTCAGTACATTAACACAATCTTGAAAAGATTCAAGATGGAAGAATCCAAGAGAGGATTGCTTCCAATGAGACATGGTATCTCTCTTTCTAAGTCTATGTGCCCTACAACTGACGAAGAAAAGACGAGAATGTCTCTCATACCTTATGCCTCTGCTATAGGGAGTATAATGTATGCGATGTTGTGTACTCGACCAGACATAGCACACGCTCTAAGTGTAACGAGCCGCTATCAGTCAAATCCAGGCGAAGAGCACTGGACTGCCGTAAAAGCAATCCTAAAGTACCTGCGAAGGACTAAGGATATGTTTTTGGTCTACGGTGGTAGTGGAGAACTGAAACTTGAAGGATTCACTGATGCAAGTTTCCAGTCTGATGTGGATGACTTTAAATCCAACTCTGGATACATATTACGCATCAATGGTGGAGCAGTTAGTTGGAAGAGCTGTAAACAGTCTACCACTGCTGATTCAACCACAGAAGCAGAATATATTGCAGCATCAGATGCAGCAAAAGAAAGTGTATGGATGAAAAACTTCATCCAAGAACTGGATGTTGTTCCTAGCATTGCTGAACCTGTAGTAGTCTTCTGTGACAACAACGGGGCGATAGCTCAAGCGAAGGAGCCGAGATCACACCATCAATCCAAACACGTACAGAGGAAATACCACGTGATCAGGGAGATCATGGGTAGAGGTGACATGCACATGGAGTATGTCAAATCGGAAGACAACGTAGCTGACCCACTAACTAAGCCACTTTCACAAAAGGCGTTCGATAGTCATCTAGAGCAGATGGGACTTAGAACCATAGGTGAATGGCTTTAGGGCAAGTGGGAGATTGATAGGATAGTGCCCTGCAAGCCAGTTCTGTTAGCTTGTAATAGATCTATCCTGTATGAAACGATCTTTGATTTTATAATAATACGCATGTTTATTTATATATGTATAAGGATAAACAATGGCCAACTTCATCTTTCGCAAATACATTTAAGCGATTGGTTGAAACCCTTAGATTACATTTGACTATGGGACGATTCACTTCAGTACTGAGTGCAATCATGAAACAGTCTCAAAGGTCGTAATCTTAAATCTGTTCCAAGTCATAGATTCCGAACGAGACGGGGTATTGTAGGAATCGCCAAGACTTGTACAAGTATGCATGATTCACATGGAGTGAATTTGTAGTGTTTCATGAGCAAGGAATTTGAGTCCAGTGCATACGAGTAGGTGGTTCAATGGAGGATTGAACGCATCGAACGACCCGAACAGAGAAACCCATTGTGGAAGCGCATGACGCATATCGGTGATGGGATGTTTCTCAAGGAATATAATAGTGTACGATTTAGTCCTTTGACTTGAGGTACTAGGGCGAATTCGGTGCATGGAAGTGCGTACTTAGATCTAGGTATAGGCCACGTAGCTTGGTCATAACATGCCTAGGTTGGGTGCGTATGGACATGTACGCAAGTGGTTAGTACCGATATGGAATCTGTTGACTCACCGTAATGGGTGAGAGAATTTCCTATACGATTCTTAGATAATATATCCAAGGATTCTGCGGCCGCAGTCGGTGACGGATTTGGAAAGGGGTTTCCAAATTTAGAAGGTCACAAAGGTATATTATCCTGAATTAGAAAGTATAGCTATCGAGACAAATTTAGAGGTGCCGATCAATTCACACACCCTAAGTCTTGATCGGGAATATTAGTCGATAGAAGGACCGTATGTACATGGCAATTATATGAGACGAGGTTCACAAATATCAATTCACCTGAAATTGGGCTTCATGGGCTTGTGGCTAGACATCGACCATGAAGTGTGGGTACTCCTGAATTAATAGAGGATTTAATTCTAGGAGTGGTTAATTAAAGGTTGTTTAATTAACCGGAACAATTTATTGTTCATAAATTAAATCACGAGGGATTCGTGGGCCTGCTGCCAGTTGATGGTGAACCCAGAGGGTCACACACAATACAATTGGACGGTGACTGTCATAAAAGGACATGAAAGGAATTAATTGATTTAAAGGTAATTAAATCAATTAAATGAATTAAAAATATTTAATTCAAGTGGGAGATTAATTAATTGGCTAACTTAATTAATAATTGAGTTGCTAGTTAATTAAAAGAAATATTGATTTAATTGGACTGGGCATTTAATTAAAGTAGTTAATTAAATGGAGGATTGCAAGACATGGGCTTCTATTAATTAAAGCCCATAAGGAGTCTTGCAAACCCTAGGTCAGAAGGAGTCTATAAAAGGGGAACTACATGAGCTTAAAAGCTAACACCCTGAAAAGAAAACCCTAGCCTCCCTCTGCCCTAAAAGCGCCGCCCCCTCTCCAAGCAAACCCTAGCCGCCGCCGCCACCACTAGCCGCCGCCACTGTGCTGCCGTGAGCTCCTTGGTGCCGCCGCCGCCGAGATCTCCTCCTCCATTGTATTAGATTTTGATTTGTCAAGAGATCTCATACAATCCTTCAATAACAAATCTCCTGCATCGAGTTCTGAGCCTAAGATCTTGAGGTGTTGCCAGAATCCAATTGGTGTGGACTATCCCTGGAGGTGAGACAATTGGATCACTCCTGTGAACCGGATCAGAATCAGAATCGAAGACCGGAGGTTTCCACCACCTTGCCTGTGGTGAGGTATATCGCAAAAACCCCCTTTGTTAATTCATTGTGTGCGTTTTTGTTTAAGTTTTTGTATACATAATATGGAGACATCTTTTATGGGACCATTGGATACCTCGAAAAATTTTAAATTCCGCACTTTGTTGTTTGACAAATCGAGATATATCCCAACACCTACGAAGTACAAGAGGAGGCGATGCATCTGGTGGCAAACAAAGTGAAGCCATATGAAGTGATTCCGAATTTTCTTGTACAAAACAATCCCCATTAATAGCATCCGTGCAATCCATTGAAGCAAAATTAACAGGAGTACGCGAAAGTGAAGCGAATGACGAAACTGTAGAATTGGACGAAGATGCAATAGTAGATGGCTCTGTAACCTCCATATGAAGGAATTTTTTCTTCTTGAGAACATCCATATGCATTGAACGCTGCCGATACTTATTACGAGCCAAAGCAAGTAATTTTTCCTTTTTTTCCACATCCATTTTTGCATAACGAGCACGAGACTTCTCATTGCGCAATTCCTTTGAATTTTTATCATTACCCATAACTTAATTGTGAATATAACTAAAAAAGTATAGGATTCCTACACAAACAAAGAAACCAAGAAATCATATTAGATTTACATAAATGGCATTTAAAAACTTAACATTCAAAGATTTACTAATTAGGATAACGAACCTATAAAAGAACTGGAAATTGACATATTCTTACAGAATATATATATATATATATATATATATATATATATATACACAACAATATCATTAAAATTTTACAAACAGAAATAAAAAATACCAAATGAAAAAGCAATTCCCAAAATACCTTAACAATTTGTAGCAAGCAGAACACATGGAAGAAGAGGTATTATTTAAGAAAAGCTATGATAAATCATCAATTGGTAATGAGAATATATGTGGGCTGAACAACCGTCATTAGACTGTCATAGTAATCATATCAAAGACAAAATACAAAAAAATCGGATTTACCATTCCTAATAAGCTGCCTGCATAACCAAGTTGGGCGACACCCATGTAGAATATCACATGGCTTCAATCATGACGAAGAAAAATTGGTCCAAGTCAATATAATTGACACAATCTCACTAACCAATTGGCGAAATTAGCTGAGAAGAAACAAAATAGAAGCAACCAAGTAGCATAAGAAAATTCATTCCCACTAACCAATTAAGAATTAATCCCAAAAGTAACAAAATAGAGGCAACGAAGCAGGACAACAAAAATAATTCCGAGCAACCAATTGAACAAATAAGGGAAAAGGAAATTGAAGCGGGAAGCCCCAGAAAGAAAAAATAGAAAAAATTAGAAGCATCTCAAATTGAATGGACTAAAAGCGTGAAAATCTTTTCACATTGTTATATGAAAATTAAAAGGGAAAATATCACTTTACCCACAAAACTTTTAAATATTTCCTATTTTGCTCCATAGCATCTCATTGACACAACACGTGACCTGGCCGAATATTTTAAGTTGTATAAAAATAGCGACTTTTCCAAAAAAAAAAAATTCGTTCTATTATTAAGTCATTAAAATTGAAAGTAGGCCCGCATATATGGTCATGAAATGAAACAAATATATTGGTAGACCATACAGTATTAGGGTCAAGTCGAGCTGATTATATTTGAGATATTATATATTATTTCCTTTTTTTATTTCTTGTTTGGGAAAAAAATGCATTTACTTTTATTTGCAAAAACACCACATGTGTTTTGCGTAACTATCAAAACAAACTATGTGTCGTAACTCCATATTTGCCTAGTTTTTAAAAAATTACAGAAAGCGTGATAAACCAAATAATGATTTTGAGTATTCGTCCCAATATAAATTTTCAAAATTTATAGGATTCGATACGGTAAAAAATACATGTAAAAATATATTATAATAAGAAATCGTTATTTTAAAAATGTATAAAAAAATTATGTAATATATATTTACTTAACTTTTTATTCCATATTAAAATAAATAATGCTATCTACCTCTTATATAAAAACTCAAGTAAACCATAGTATTAATATCATAGACAGCATATTTGGCCCTATACGGATTTGTAAGCAGTTTATGTAGATTTAGTTTGATAATATAGATAATCTAGAAAATATTTGTAAAAATACATGCTCTCAAGTACTTTAGGTGTTTCCGAGACGTATTTATTTTATTTTATATTTTCTTATTATTGAAATTAACACGGTGAAATATTTAAGAAGTATCAAACAAGTATGTGAGTATCCAAGTATTCAATACGCATACGATACTGCACAGTGTATAATTTTGAAGTATTCATGCAAGCTAGATGCACGATCTATATATTTTAGACCAGTAATATAAAATATCAATGAAAGAATTCCACCTACAGTATAAAATTATATTTCGATTCTCACTTTTGATACCAATTCATAAAATGTTTGTTTCCAATAGCAAAGCCCAAAATGAGCATGACCAATATTGTTATTCCAACACCCATATTTCGAAAAATTTAGTATAAATGGTATTTTTGAGTGACTAATTCCAATAATATATATTAATCAGTTAAATAATTAAGCAGTACTCAATTCCAGAACAAGTTTTAAGTAATTGAGCTGCTATTAATTGTATAGCCCAATAATCCACTGGTAAACCAAATCCACTAATTTATCATGTAATGGCCATCGTAGGCCACAAGAATTTTAGATTTAATTTAGTCACTAATATACATCTCTTTACTTGATTGTTAAACTATTTGATTACCCACATGTTTGATTAGAATAATTAGTTAATAAAGGTTAAGAATAAATACATAGAAATAACAAAAAAAAAAAACCAGCAGCAAACTTCTCATGTATTCTATTAGGAAAAATACCATATATTATAAAGCAAATTCGTAAGAGTTATAGCTGGAAAAAAGATCATGTTTGCATTTGAAATTCCAAAAACTTGAATATGAACCAAACTAAGAGCACAACCATGTTGATTAGTGATCAGTTAAATGATCACATAATAGTATGTTGGTTGGCTTAATAAGCACTAGTTTGAAAGATCGAGATAACACAAATGATGAGAAAATATGTCACACTCCTAATCTATAATAAGAGTTCAATAGATAGAATTTTATTATATTATTACATAAATATTACACATTAATGGGTTCGCCAATTTAATCGATGCACTACATTAACAGCTGAAAAGAAGACAAAGAGGTAATATTCAATAACTTATAGTCCATTCAGACCAAATAATAAAGAATAGTACAGTACAAATCAATACTCTTCAAATACAGCTATATGCAATATATCATATTTAAATCACGCATGATTCACCTAAATCACCATGTTGCAAACATTATCGCATATAAATAATCGTAAGTATAGCAGTTAAACAGGGAAGCATATTTACAATAGTACAAAACTATACAGAAGCTTTATAAACACAAAATTATTCAACAAAACCTCTACCATATACAAAAAGTTGTACTTACTAAGTAATCATACAGGGTAAATTTACATGTCTACCACATAAGCCTATTCTACCTGAGCATGCCTAGCTTATTCCAACAACCCATCTGTAAAACCCCGAAATTCTTTCCTATAAATTTAATTTACTAGAAATTGATAATTTTAATTATGTAGATTTAACAATTGAAATTAAAATTCATAGCTATGTTGTTAAAAAAATTCAACGAGTGAGCATTTTTTTAATTTGAAGTGATTTAAATTAATATTCACTTGAACTATTATTGTTGTGCAAATTATGAATTATAAATACTCACTCTTGTGTTATTTTGAGGATTTAAATGCAAAAAGAAAAAATAAAAAGGGGGACTTCTTGATTGTCCCAAGACTTTGTGGACTAAAAAGGAAAAATTCGAAATTTGAGAGTGTGAATTGCAATACACACATTAAAGACTTGAAAATTCAACCCCTCTCTCTCATTCTTCATCTTCCCCACCAAACACACACACTAAAGTGTGTTTTCGCACACACAAAAATTCAATTTCTTATTTGGCTCATAACTTCTTCATTTCTTAACCAAATCAAGTAAATGAGTAGTCAAAATTGACCTACTCGATGAGAGGAACACAATGGTGGTGTTTATTGAAGGAATAGAAGCTTTTTTCCTGCGGAAATTTGAGATGGAAGGTGCGGTTTTAAGTGGGTGTTCTTGCATGTCCCTTTTCCGGTCATTTCTTCGACAATCGAGCTTCACCACGGTGTTCTAGGCTTAGAGGAGAGTGGAATGGTGGGTTCGGCTCATTTTCCGGCGTCGGTCAACGGTGGTCAACGGTCGGTCAACGCCGGTCAACGGTGCCTGCTCCGGTCAGCGACTTCGTCTCGGAATGGGTATTCCATTTTCGGTCTTCATTTTTCGATTTGAGTTCGTCAGATAGTTCCTTGAGCCTAAATGTTATTGTGCATTATTTACATTGTGGTTAATTTTTGGCTTTAGAGTTTAGTTTGAGTTCGTACAATGTTATGCATGTATCTCGATTAACTCGATTTTAGCTATAAGGATGGTGTAGTTTTGCTCAGTTTAAAAAAAAAATGTTTATTAGATATTTGGATCTTGATTTATTTTTGTAAGAAAGTTATTGTTTATAATTTTTAAAACTTTGGGGGGTACTTTTAAAAGATTTTAAAAGTTCAAGGGTTAGGGATGTGAAAATTTTGAGAGTCTAATGGATTGAACAATCTATTTTTGTTTGATATTTGGTTAGGTTTACTAGAAAATCATTTGTTTTAAAGTTTGTTTCGATATTTTGCAAAAATGGGAGTTTTTGAAACATTTGGGGTTATTTTTGTAAATCTGAAAATAAGGGGGTAAAGGTGCTGTTTGGTCGCTATTTTTACATCGTTACTTTTATAAACTTTTGATTAATTGATTTGAAGTAGTGCTTTGATAACTTGTGTTTTAAGATTGAAAATTTGAAAAATTTTCTAAGAAAATTTTTAATGAAAGAACTTTTGTTTCTCATTGTTAGTTTGTGAAAAGTTATTAAAACTTGTGATTAATTCTGGTTTTATAGTGAATTTTTGCTTAAATATTTTTAAAAACGTTCTTGTGATATTGGGTCTTGAATTATTTTTTGCAAGAAAGTAATGTTTTATTGTTTTGAAAACTTTAGGGGTATACTTTGAATGTTTCCAAAAGAAAAGGGTGTTTAATTATTAGCTTGTTAAATATTTTGGATTTTCTCAAATCTTAAAGTTTGAAAAAAATGAATACACTTTCGAAAGTTTTAAGTTCTTGTCTAAGATTTTAATTTAGAAAATCCTTGTGATAGGATTTTCTTTAATTATATTTAAGTAAGATTATAAGATAATTTATTAGTCGTATACGTATTTGCTCAGGTTTCGGATACACTTCATTGTGGAATTTTGATCACCGTAATAAGCTCTTCAGGTGAGTGCTGTGTGTTACTTGTGTGTAAGTCCGAATGTGCTAGTAGGTCGAGTCATAACTGTAACTTAGTTCCTAAACGCACAAGCATGTGATGTATGATAACATAAAGAACTCGGCTGCTAGGACAAGTTACATGTTGAATTATTGTTTATGTCTATGTGCTTATGAGTCATTGATATTGCATGTTGAAATGTTATTGAGTTGTTTACCGATTTCCTGTTACTGAACTGTTACTGTTACTGTTACTGTACTGTACTGTTTACTGTTACTGTGTGGGCCCCTATTTTGGTGTGCGGAATCGTGGTTAACCCGGAAGGTAAGGGCCGGAGGGTTACCTCGATCCACCGTAGACCCGCTTCACGAACCAAGTGTGGAGGTTACACTTGGGGAGTGAATGTCAAACTCCTGGCATTTGACGTCAATGCGCACTGTTATGTAAGGTCGCACCTTACTTGGAGTGTTCGGTGGTGGTTTTCCTGACTGTGGATTGGAGGGTAAGAAGAGGACGGCATCAACAAATGTTGGTTACTTGTTTAACGTGCTTAAATTGTTATAGCATATGTTCAATATTGTACTGTTGTATATGCTCATGTATATTATGTTGCATCAACGCACATGTGCACTATAGCCTCACTAAGTTGGACGATCAACTTATGCATTCCATGTTTCAATCTTTTCAGCTACAGGTGTTTGGGGTAAACAATAGTTCATATTGCGGTTAGGTCATCAAGGTCGCGGTCCCACCCTAGTTCCAGAGAGTAGTTGAACTTTTGTTTAAATCCTTATTTGATTTTAAGATTTTCGTTTGAACTCATGTTTTAAATCTCTTATAACGTTTAAGTTCATTTTTATTATATCTTGTTAAATATCTTGGTATTTTAGTTAATTTTGTAAAATGGGAATATCTATCGCAAATGATTTTTAAATTTTATAAAATGTTAATCTTAATCTTCTTGTATTTCTGTTAGGTCCCACAAGTTGTTTCACCTTGTCTTGTCATCCGTTAAAATTTGTTTTAATTACTTTCGCTTTAAAATTAGTAACCGAAATTGTTCTCATTTCGTTTTAAACCGCTTCCGCTTAAAATCTTTAATTCTCGATTTTAATTTATTGTTTCTTTTAAAATATTTCGATATTTTAACTATTTTTTTAAAATAATAATAACTTTTCGACCGTTATCCGACGGACTCGCGGAGTCGGGCCGTTACACCATCTTTCAATGCTCCGATACTTGCAATATCAGCTATAATATTTATAACATTTAAATTAATTTATAATAATTTATAAAAAAGAATAAGAATCTGAAATCATTAATAGGCATAATATATAAATAATGTAACAATACCTAATTTAGGAGTGTTGATATTAGTAGGCAAGCTATCATTTATCTTTACAGCAACATATGGTGTACTTTCTTGTGGAGTTTCTTCATGAAGTTGTAGTTTTGTGACAATGTATTGGTAGATTGTACTATGGCTCCATGTTTTATTCTTCTTATTCAACTTTATGAGAAATATTTTCCCAAATAAGTTATCATTTATCTCATTTATTGATATGGAGTTTCCCTATATTTATAGGTATGAGACATGAAGTCAACATTAGAAGAAGGAAAATTTTATGTTTATAAGATCAAAATGAAAGAATAAATATATTACCAAATTGTGTAAATCCATACACATGATAGCATCCATTTTTAGTATATCCTGACATTGATCGCCAAAAATAGTTACGTCTAGATTTCCAGTGGTATCATAAATATCAACCTGCATCTTCTGCCTATATTGAAGAACAATTTATTTATGTAATTGCAGTATTTTTTACCACCATGAATTATAAATAAAATATAATAAAGAAGATGTATGTAGACCTTGGTTTTGCTGTACTTGGCTCTTTGCATGAATTTCAAGTGTAGACGTAATTATATTCGGCATCAATTCCAGAATAGCATTTATCACATCCCATGTAATAGAACTTTTGGTTTGCATCAACTATCTTAATATTTGCTTTAATCACAAACTTATCAACCTAAATAACAAGTTATTGTATAAATTAATACAACATATGATTAATACAAAAAAAGTCTAAATTGTGCAATTTCTACGGTTACCTTATCCTCGGTAAGAAGGTCTGCTATTGTTGAATATGGACCGTCAAGATTTGGCATAGCAGAATCATCTCTCAAGAAATAATTATTTGCTCCAATTGTTTGAACAATAGTTTTCATATTTTTGGAACGCCTACAAGAGGAAATATTAAAAAAAATACTTTGTATGCATCTATATTAATAAAAATAAAATGCAGGACAAACCAGATTTCAAGTTTTTGTGCCTCTGGGATAAGGGGTTCCACTGTTATCACAGTACCAGGAGTTGAGCCCAAATATCTGGCTTCTACAAAGTAGAAATTTTCAAATGAAAATAATGTAAACTACATAATTTATTTGGAAGGTTTTTTCCTAGTAAATGAATTTGCAAAAATTGATACCAAAAAACGAAGAGTAGGTCAGAGCAGTTGCTGTGATTATTAGGAAAGTTTGTTCTGCATCATCAATTAATCTACCCTCAGAAATGGCAACGGTATTCCATAGTGTTAGAACCACAACTTTTTCCCTGTAAAGCATGAAAATTGACACTGTAATAACGTATGAAATTTAGAAAATAAAGTCAGAAGACAAATTATGGATAAACAATAAATCATGATATTAATAAACTTACTCCTCATTCATGATAGCAAAATCGCGTAATGTATGGTGCTTTGGTCCAGCGATAAAATTTCGTGGGTTTCTTTTACGGATAACAATTCCCAATATATCTACCAGTAATAGTAAAATAATTAAATATAGATTATACGGAAAACTCTTAAGATAGAAAAAAAAATAATAAATCTTTAGAACAAACCTATTAGCACATGAGGCTGTGATTTCTCCTTTATTTCAGACAAGTGGACGAAATTTGTCTTAAAGAGTGAACGGGGAATCACATCAGATTTCTCCTCGTAGTAAAGAGTCTGACGATTAATCGTCCATTGATACGGGTAATCGAACTTATTGTATTTGTCTTCAATGCGTTTCAGCCTAGCATTCGAGATATTAAAAGTTGATGATACACGAAAGTCATCTTTAAGTTTATCAATGTCATCCTCATAAATAACTCCGCTACTTTTTGTCCCTGATTGATACAATAAAATATAAAGCATGAGATATACAATCTTTGAAGTATCGTCTATTTATTACACATACCGTCTCATCCATGAAGACAATTTGTTGATGGCGTCGACCCCCATGTTGAGAAACTCGAGGCTGTGTTTTTTCATGAACTATAACTTTGGCAGACCACTTTGAGAGAGCAGGCGTTACTTCTTTGATAAACACCATATTTATTACAAGTGTGCTGCATAGAAAGTGTAAAAAAATCTGTAAAACATAGTATATATTATTACCAAGCTGAAAAATCACATGGTAGACCAGTAACCATATAAACTATTTCGACAAAGTCAAGAATACTCATCAGAAAATGGTATGAAAATGTGTATAGTAAAGGTCAGTAAACTTGTTGATTCCACTGTGGACATAAACTGATTATTCATTTCGGGTTCAAACAGCCATATAAGACATGCTAGCTTAGTTAATAAATTTATACATATGAAAGTGACTGGTCATTTAAGGAACACTCAAGTATGATTTGGTAAGCTAAAATTTGCAGCAGTACACCTTTTTATAGAATTAAGCTTGTGGTGTTTTCTTTTATATGTTATCCAAGAATATGGTGAGAAGTAGTTTATTTCCCTTCACAATAGCATATTTTGATTATTGATAATTATGTGGTATTGACTAAGACAGGAATTTCCTCTAAGTTATTCCGCGTGTTATATAACATAGAAACACTTTGTCTGTATTAATTAGATTTGTACAAGGTAATCATGTTGTTTCCATGATATTATTCAGAGATGGTCTTAGCATACAACTATTGGTAGGAAGTCTAATAGCATGTATAACAAAACTATACTAAAAAGGCAAAAACAAGAATCAATGACTCCATAATACTGAAATCCTAAATTCAAAAGCTATGTAGTATAAAAGAAATAGGAGAAATCACAAACACCATTAAGAACTTTTACAAAATAAGTATACAACAGCAGTAATAGGCATTATATAAGACGAAAAAAGAGAGCAAAATACCTGAAGCAGAAGAAATTAGCTGAAAGAAAGACACAGGACAGCTCCTGCAAATGAACATAAAGTCCTAAACAACTTCTCAAACAAGATAAACACATAAGTAAGATAAAGGAAAAAAGAATTTTAAACAAACCTTGGGACACAAACAGTGGAAATAAACCTGCAATAGAAAAATTATATTTAGGAACTCCAATTAAAATAAAATAAGTCTCTAAACCAGAAAAATAAATCAAATAGCCCCTTTTAACTAATGTTATAGGTTCTATTAGTAAAAATATTACAATCAAGCATGGTCTTAGGTCATAACCACACACCTAAATAAGAAAAATTAATAGAATAGCCCCTTTCAACAGCACATGTGACCTTCAAGGATAAACATATAACTAAAACAAAAGAAACCTTTTAAACTCCAAAAAACCCAGTAAATATAGGTGTTTATATTAGTCCAGGTATATTGAACTGTGCAAGATTTAAAATATAAAAAAAAAAACATCTTATATTGACATACATTAAACATACAGTTAAAACAAAAGAACCAAACACACTATTTATTTAAAACTCCACAGATTAAGGAAGATGAAAGAAAAACGCAGGTAAAGAGAGAAAGAGAAAACCCACAAAGAAATGAAGTGCATGTAAAGTGGAGATGAGAAATGAAGTATAATGTATATAAAGAAACTATCACCGCCAAATGAACATCAATTATTCACAACCTTTATTGACAAAATTCACAATAATTATCCACAGCCTCCACTGGGAAAAATATTATATAATTAACTTAAGGAAAATGCAATTCCTTACCATCACACGTAGAATGTATAATGCAATTGAGAACTCCAAAGCAGGTGGAAGTAATTGATAATGGGAAGATAGAAAGAAGCTCCCAGAGCAGCAATGATGAAATTACAATAAACCGTCCATTCTAGGGAGAAGAGCACATGGACTCAGGCAATAGGAAGGAAGAATCAGTATTATAAGAAGTCCACTATCCAGATAGGAAAACAATAGAGGCAAGCAAGCAGGAGCGGGATTATAGCAGCAGACAATTGAAAAAAAAAACTGAAAAGGGAACAACCAATTGAAGAAATTAAGGAAAAGAAATTGAAAGCAGCATAAGAAATTGTAAAGCAGGAGGGGCCACCAAAGAAAACGGATGAAATTAGGAGAAGGTAAAAATAAAGGAGAAGAAAAATGACCTGGTAGTGCAAAATTGAGAAGAAACAAAGAAACGGCAATAGATTTGTGGGAAGACGACGTCGTTTAATTGTAGGGGGATTAAAAAAAAAACCTAAAAGAAAATGAAGGCACTGTAGCAACGGGCCTTACATTCTTATATGATATAATATAATATAATATAATATATATATATATATATATATATATATATATATTTTTTTTTTTATATTTATTTTTCACATGAACATGCTTTTAAAACTCAATCAAAACTTTGAAATATTAATTTACAAATCAAACTTACAAAATAAGATTCAACAAAAAAAATTCTCAAAAATTCTACTTTAAGTGTTGAAGAATAGCTTAAACTTTTTATTTCAATAAAATCTCCAATATTTTGAAATCTTCATTTTAACCACAAAACTCTTTGAAACTTAAAATAAAAGAGGCATTCTTTCATAACCCAACAATATTCCTCACTAGCATTTCAAGATCTAAAAAAAGTTTTATAACATTTTTCAATCACCATTAACGGCTAAACATAAAAGCTAAACTTTCTTAAAAAATGTGTTTGTTTAAATAGAAGTTTGAAAACTCAAACCTAGATCTTTAAAAAAATTCCAAACTAAACTGTTTTACATAAGAAAATAAAACTCAAAACCTAAATCCGAAAATCAAAACTCTAGATATTAGGATTCAAGAAGTTTTAAAATGGGTAAACAAGATTTTGTAGTATTTTCTACATAAACTAATTTCTTAAATATAACAACTAACAAAAACACCAAAAAGGGGTAGAAGGAGTTTATACCTAAACTTGAAGGTTGATTTCTTTCTTCAAACTCAATGCCCTTTTTACTCCCGTGGTAGAGGCGGCGGCGGATTCCGACAGTGGCGGCAGCACGGTGGCGGTCCGGCGATGGTGGTGGTGGTGGTTCTTCTATTCTCTCCTTCACTCTATTTATTTATTTATTTATTTCCAAGAAACCCCTCAATTTCCTCTCTAATTCTCTCTTTAACTCTCTTAGATTTTTCACTTCAAGAAAGTAAATGGTGTAGGGGAGACAAAAATCTAATTTAAGGGGGTAGTATAGAGGGTAGTGGAGTGTTTGAATGGAGAAAGGGGTGGAGTTTTTGAATGGATAAAGTGGGTGGAGGTATGAAGGGTCTATTCCCTTGGGAGAGAAAATTTCTCTACCTAAGGGCTGCCATAGCTAATTTAAAGGAGAAGAAATCATGGCCTGTTCAGCCAATGGAGGAGAAGGGGCATTTTTGCACTTTAGACCCCCAGGATTTCAAAAAGTGCAAAATAACCCCTAAATCAAAAAAATTCGCACACTTTAGTTCAAACTAATTACAAAACGACCCCAATGTTTTTAAAAGGTAATAGACATGTTTTCTAAATTATTTCTAAGTCCAATATTCTATAGGAAATAATTAATGCACACAAAGCACAAAAGAGAGATCAATTTTTGGGCTCGAAAATTGTAATTCTACGTTTAGGTTTAAAGTAATACTATGTTTATTAAAAATAAAATAAGTCACACAAAATCGGGTTAAAAATTTGATAGCTTTATTTTAAAATATTTTAAATTTACGGGGTGTTACAATCCTTTCTCCTTAAAAGAATTTGATCCCTAAATTTGTCCATGCTGTTGGAAAAGTACAGGGTAGAAAGTGTCAATTTCTTATGATGATATCTTAATTTGGACATATGGTCCATCATTAAATCACAATCTTGATAAGGAATGCGATCAGATTGGCAGGAAAAATCCCTTATCCTGATCTTAACCTCGCATCTCTAAGTTGAGCTCGTTATAAACGAAGTTTCTGACTGAGTACGAAATCTAACTTATACGAAACTCATTAAACCATACTAAATAACATAGATCCATAACACAATAACACGAAGGAATGAGATGCCCTGTATCCAAATGATACTATACATAAATCCCTAAAACAATATTGTATACCTTCCATAGCCCCATAGGTCAGGCTTTGTCCGTCGCTCCATTTCCATTTTAAGGGTTCACTTGAGAGTTCTGCGTTTTCGCGCTTTTTGCTGCCAATGATAGTCCTTTGCTAGCTAGAGCTGCTGCAGGTGGTGCATTGGGACTATATTTTACCAAATGATATTGACTTCCACATCTCAGGCACTTGCCAGCTTTCTTCCAGCACGTGGGCTCTCCATGCCATTTTCCTCCACAATACGTGTAATCACCCTTTTCTGATTTTCCTGATTGTTTTTGTGGTCAATTGAATTGGGGCAAAATAGCAATTTACGTCCCCTAACTTTCACTAGTCCGCAGAATTAGGACACTTAATTTTCCAGCAAGCAATTTACGTCCCTTAACTTTCACTAGTCCGCAGAATTAGGACACTTAATTTTCCAGCAAGCAATTTACGTCCCTTAACTTTCACTTGTATACAGAATCAGGACACTTAATTTTTCAGCAAGCAATTTACATCCCTTAACTTTAACTTGTATGCAGAATCAGGACACTTAATTTTTCAGCAAGCATTTTAGGTCCCTTAACTTTCACTGGTCCGCAGAATCAGGACACTTAATTTTTTGACAAGCAAAATTCATACTAACTTTTCTATACCCGCAATTTTACTCCACTTGACAAAACAAACACCCCATTGACAATCACTAAACAAACTGTCTACAACTATTTAACAACATCAATATTAATTCAAATCCCCAAATTAATAGTCCAGCTGGCAATTACGGAATCTTCATCGAGTTGTGGACTAAAATTGCGGTCAAGTGGACTAAAATTGTAGGTAAAAAAAAGTTATAGATTTCGCAGACAAGTGAAAGTTAAGGGACGTAAAATGCTTGCTGAAAAATTAAATATCTTGATTTTTCGGAGGCAAAATAGCAATTTACGTCCCCTAACTTTTACTAGTCCGCAAAATTAGGACACTTAATTTTCCAGCAAGCAATTTACGTCCATTAACTTTCACTGGTATGCAGAATCAGGACACTTAATTTTTCAGCAAGCAATTTACGTCCCTTAACTTTCAGTGGTCCGCAGAATCAGGACACTTAATTTTTCAGCAAGCATTTTACATCCCTTAACTTTCATTGGTCCGAAAAATCAAGATACTTAATTTTCAGCAAGCATTTTAAGTCCCTTAAATTTCACTGGTCTGCGAAATCTATAACTTTTTTATACTACAATTTTAGTCCACTTGATCGCAATTTTAGTCCACAACTCGCTGAAAATTCCATAATTGCCAACTGGACAATTAATTTGGGGATTTGAATTAATATTGATGTTGTTAAATAGTTGCAGACGGTTTGTTAAGTGATTGTCAAGTGGGTGTTTATTTTGTCAAGTGGAGTAAAATTGCGGGTATAAAAAAGTTAGGATGTATTTTTCAGCAAGCATTTTACATCCCTTAACTTTCATTGGTCCGAAAAATCAAGATACTTAATTTTTCAGCAAGCATTTTACGTCCCTTAACTTTCACGGGTCTGCGAAATCTATAACTTTTTTATACCTACAATTTTAGTCCACTTGACCGCAATTTTAGTCCACAACTCGCTGAAAATTCCATAATTGCCAACTGGACAATTAATTTGGGGATTTGAATTAATATTGATGTTGTTAAATAGTTGTAGACGGTTTGTTAAGTGATTGTCAAGTGGGTGTTTGTTTTGTTAAGTGGAGTAAAATTGCGAGTATAGAAAAGTTAGGATGTATTTTGCTTGTCGAAAAATTAAGTGTCCTGATTCTGCGGACCAGTAAAAGTTAAGGGACCAAAAATGCTTGCTGAAAAATTAAGTGTCCTGATTCTGCGGACCACTGAAAGTTAAGGGACGTAAATTGCTTGCTGAAAAATTAAGTGTCCAGATTCTGCATATCACTGAAAGTTAAGGGACGTAAATTGCTTGTTGGAAAATTAAGTGTCCTAATTCTGCAGACTAGTGAAAGTTAAGGGACGTAAATTGCTTGTTGAAAAATTTAGTGTCCTAATTCTGCGGACTAGTGAAAGTTAGGGGACGTAAGTTACTATTTTGCCATTTTTCGGACCAATGAAAGTTAAGGGATGTAAAATGCTTGCTGAAAAATTAAGTGTCCTGATTCTGCGGACCAGTGAAAGTTAAGGGACCTAAAATGCTTACTGAAAAATTAAGTGTCCTGATTCTGCGGACCATTGAAAGTTAAGGGACGTAAATTGCTTTCTGAAAAATTAAGTGTCCTGATTCTGCATACCAGTGAAAGTTAAGGGACGTAAATTGCTTGCTGAAAAATTAAGTGTCCTAATTCTGCGGACTAATGAAAGTCAGGGGACGTAAATTGCTATTTTGCCATTGAATTGGTGACAATTGTTCGGATTTTCCGAGCTTGAATTTTCAAACTTCGGTTCCTTGCCTGAAACTCTTCCAGTTTTCCAATTTTTCTGCGAAGGCCTCTTCCCTAGAACCCTAGAAGCCTTGAGCTCAATCAGTTCATTCTCAATTCGGGTGGCCCTCCCAATTACATTGACATAAGAGGCTATGTTTTGGAAAAGAAGGGTTCGTTGAAGTTCAGGCTTCAAGCACTTGATAAATTGGAGGGTGCGACGTGGTTCATCCATTGTCAAGTGGGGAGCATAACGAACTAACCGGGAATAGACAACCTCAAACTCCGGTACACTCATATTCTCTTGCTTTAGAGTATTAAACTGCCCTTCTCGAAGCTCCCTAATAAAAGGCGGCACATACTTATCGATAAAGTCCTTAACAAAGTTCTCCCAGGTTCTCTCAGTTCGGTTCTGCTCCCAAACTATTTTGTTCGTTTGCCACCAAGCCTTAGCAACATCTTTCAAACAATAAATGAAATTTTTGGAACGTTTGGGTAGTCCATGACTCGGAAGATATACTCAATCTCGGCCAACCATACTTCAACATTTTGATCGTCAGGTTTACCAAGAAATTGGGGCGGTTGGAACTGCAGAAAATGTTCCAAGGTCTGGTTCAAAGCTAGCGGTGCAAGTGGTAGAGGGGCAGCTCGTGCAGAGCCTTACAAAGCTTGGGCGAACTCAGCCAAAGCGGAAATGATCCGCTCAGCTTGTTCGACTGGTGGGGCTATCGGTGCTTCCTCAGACTGACGAGAGGGAACCAATCGACTAGCACGACTATCACCATGAGTTCCCGCCATCTAAACAATGAAGGACGACTCGTTAGCATAACGAGACCGAACCTAATATATTAGACAAAAAGAAAATCATTCAAAACTAAACTAATTATCGCATAATTAGTTTAGTTTTCGATCAAAATATTGTCGAACATCACAAAATCAATCATAGTGTATCAAAACAGAGACATAGTACGATAAAACATTCAACTAGTCAAGACGGCTTCAAAATAAACAAGGTTAAAAGGAAGTCCTAAACGAGCTCTCAATCTAAGTCATCTTAAATGTTGTCTCCTGATCATCACATCAGGAATCCTCACCATCCATAGGAGTTGCCACATCCAAGGGGTTCTCCTCTTCCGGGTTCTGCACACCCAGCTCCTCTCTATCAAACAAAAGGGAAACGATAATACCCTGCAACCCATATTGAATCGTGTTGGATTGGAGCAATACATGATTTCTATGGAGCCGAAAATCCTTCATTCGGGCTCTCATTTCATTGAGTAGATCTTCAATCACTTGGACCAAAAGTTTCGCATCTTGAGCACAAGTTCTTACAAGTGATGCAACCCGAGAGTACCGATCAGGGTCAACCTCCAACTCATGCACCATACTATTGGGAAAATCAACCCTTGATCGAGGACCTCCAAGTCACACATGATCACGGGATGGCGGATAGACCCGACGAGGTCGAGAACGTCGACAAACCGTGCAACGAGGGGGAGAATCATCACGAGTTGGGGCAGCATTGCCCCTGCGAGGCCCCAACTCAACCTCAAAAATCATGTATCTCTCTTTTGCGTTTGAAAACAATTATCTTGGACATGTTATCACACTCACAAGATATGAAACAAATACATAACATATAATAATTACACGAAAGGACTCGAAAAGATAGTTAAGACACGACACATCAGACGACTTCCGAGGATCCTTGACCTGACTTATAAGCTTAAGCTCTGATACCACTTGTGACGGCCCGAGCCCCCGGGTCGGGTCCTACGTGGACCCACCCCCGAGTCCGGGTCCGTATTCGGTGAACACAACCAAATTTAGAGTGGTTTTTTTTTTGTTTTTAAAACAATAACACATTACAATAATTCACATTAATTCAAATCATAGTTCAAACATGAGATCTAGCATAAAAACCCGAAACACTGCAATGTGCAGGAGCGGGCACCACATTTAAAACAAGCACAAACCGTGCGATAACAAGTTTCCTAAATAAACACTCTTAAGTACTAATAATGTCGTATACATAAACGACACAAAACATCACAACATAAGAGCAAAAGATAACAACGAGGATGACCCTCGACGATTGACAGACAGGATCTCAGAGACAGACAACACCAAAGCTAGACATCAGACCATAGGATACCTGTATCAGAAAAGGAAGTACACACGAATGCGTAAGTTGATCGTCCAACTTAGTGAGGTTGTAGTGCACATGTGCATGTGACGCATGGATGCAACATATTGAACATGAACATATATAACATTACAGTAAATAAAAACATGCGATAACAATTTAAGCACATTAAACAAGTAACCAATAGTTGCTGATGCCGTCCTCCTCTTACCCTCCAGTCCCTATAATGACGCCCCCACCGAACACTCCAAGTAATAAGCTACCTCACTAACTGTGCGCATAGAGGTCTAATGCCAGGAGTTTGACATTCACTCCCCAAGTGTAACCTCCACACTTGGCTCGTGAGGCGGGTCTACGGTGGATCGAGGTAACCCTCAGACCCTAACCTTCCGGGTTATCCACGATTCCGCACACCAAAATTGGGCCCACATAATAATAACAAACAATACAGTAAAATAACAATCGAGTAACAGAAAATCAGTAAACAACTCAATAATAACAATCAAAACAATTCGGTGTACAGTATCAAGTACTTATAAGCAGATGAGCATTAGCATAATAATTCAACAAGAATAGTTCGTCCTAGCATCGAGTTATTCATTGTATCATACATCGCATGCTCGTTCGGACTAACACACAAGTAACACACAGCACTCAGCTGTGTAGCTTACGATTCTCGAGGAATTGCGAAAAAGTAGCGTCTTCAATTCCTGTACACGTTTATGTAACGATCTTAGAATCTAATTACACCACAAGGATTCTAGATTGACTAAAGCAATGCTTTAGTCGAGCAAACAATTGAATTGTGGTTGTTCAATATCGAAACCACGATAAAAACTTGGACACTTACGTCCGACCTAAAGGTTCTATGGTCGGTTCGTAAAGTGTGGTAAACATAGCCACGAGAAAGTTAAACTAGAATCTAATTACACCACAAGGATTCTAGATTGACTAAAGCAATGCTTTAGTCGAGCAAACAATTGAATTGTGGTTGTTCAATATCGAAACCACGATAAAAACTTGGACACTTACGTCCGACCTAAAGGTTCTATGGTCGGTTCGTAAAGTGTGGTAAACATAGCCACGAGAAAGTTAAACTAGAACAAAACCATTCTAATTGAGCTTTAAAATATTTAATTAAAGATTTTAAGTTAAGTTATTACCTTCAAATAACTTTATGTTTCTAAAGTATTCAAACAATAACTCATTTTCAAATTTATAATTTTAATTTTATTAGAAACATTTTATTATCGAAAATTAAACTTTATTTATATTATCTTTTCAAAATATTAATTTCTTTAATTTTATTTGAAAAATAATTGATTATTGTTATCCTTTATATTTGGATAATTAATTAAATTCCTTCTCCTTGATTATGTATTTTTTCTTGTAAAACATTTTTATCTTTATTTTCAGACTTATTAAAATTCAGAAAAATTATTATTCGGAATAATTATAATTTATTTTTGAAATTACTTAATTCAGAAAAATAATAATCCAAATATTTTAATTTATTTTTGAAATTATTTATATCCAGAAAATATTAATCAAACTAATTTTCTTTATCGAAATTAATATTCAAGATTAAGTAAAATTATATTTTATATATAAAAATTACATTTTCGAATTATTAAATTAAAAAATTATTTAATCAAAATATTTTATTTTATTTTGAAATTATTTATTTTCCGAAGAAATATTATTCAAAATTATTTTATTTTATTTTCCATAATTATGAATTATTTTATTTTATTTAATTAAGAGTAAATGTACCCTTGAATTATTATCGTTTTGAAAAGTATTATTTAATCATGATCTTATTCAGAAAATAATTAATTATTATTTCACCATATTTTATTTTTCAAAAATTAATTAGATTTCTTATTTGGAAAATTCTTATGTTTTATTTAACATTCTTCTTCCTTTATTTCAAAATTATTTTAAGTAAATTATTTATTTTTGGAGCATATTTATTAAATATTTTATTATTCAGAAATATAATTATTTAATTTTATTTTCTAGAATAATTATTTTCATATAGATCTCTTTATTATAAAATACTTTTTATTAACTCATAAAAAGTTAAACATTTACTCTATTTAAAGTTATCATAATTTGTTTATATTATTTTATAAAATTATTACTTTTAAAAAGTTTATTTTATTCTTGAATGAAAGTATTGTTACTTTAATTTATTAAATCATCATTTTCGAAATTTAATATTAAAAAGCAATAAAGTAATTATTTTTCTTTAAGACAAAGTATTTACTTATAAAATTTATTTACTTTAATATTTTAAAATTAAATTACTTTAAATGATACTTAACAAATTTATATTTAATGGATTTTTCAAATTTTCTCTTTTTATTTTTGTTTATTAATAATTTTATTTAATTGAATTTTATATTTTAATTTTTTTTTTATATATAATGTGGACTGGCCTTTGGGTCGATCCACAAGCGGGCTAGATGGCCTGTTGCAAAATTGGGTGGTCTGTTGCAAATGCAACAGACCTGGGACAACAGGCCCAATGGCCTGTTGCTGTGTGCAGCAAGCTTGCTGCACACAACAGCGGTAAAGGCTGGCCTGCCGGCTTTCGGCCGATGGTGGGGTGGCTCCGGCCACTCATCGGAAAATTGCACACCACCCCTTTAACTTTTGTATATAGAAATATATATATATATATATTTATTTTTCACATGAACATGCTTTTAAAACTCAATCAAAACTTTGAAATATTAATTTACAAATCAAACTTACAAAATAAGATTCAACAAAAAAATTTCTCAAAAATTCTACTTTAAGTGTTGAAGAATAGCTTAAACTTTTTATTTCAATAAAATCTCCTATATTTTGAAATCTACATTTTAACCACAAAACTCTTTGAAACTTAAAATAAAAGAGTCATTCTTTCATAACCCAACAATATTCATCACTAACATTTCAAGATCTACAAAAAGTTTCATAACATTTTTCAATCACCATTAACAACTAAACATAAAAACTAAACTTTCATAAAAAATGTGTTTGTTTAAATAGAAGTTTGAAAACTCAAACCTAGATCTTTAATAAAATTCCAAATTAAATTTTATTTTACATAAGAAAATAAAACTCAAAACCTAAATCCGAAAATCATAACTCTAAATATTAGAATTGAAGAAGTCTTAAAATGGGTAAACAAGATTTTGTAGTATTTTCTATATAAACTAATTTCTTAAATAACATCAAAAAGGGGTAGAAGGAGTTTATACCTAAACTTGAAGGTTGATTTCTTTCTTCAAACTCACTGCCCTTTTTACTCTTGTAGTAGAGGCGACGGCGGATTCCTGCAGTGGCGGCATCACGGCGGCAGTCCGGCGGCGGCGGTGGTGGTGGTTCTTCTATTCTCTCCTTCACTCTATTTATTTATTTATTTCCAAGAAACCCCTCAATTTCCTCTCTAACTCTCTCCTTTACTCTCTTAAATTTTTCACTTCAAGAAAGTAAATGGTGTAGGGGAGACAAAATCTGATTTAAGGAGATAGTATAGAGGGTAGTGGATGTTAAGTGATATATATTAAATGATTCCTCTCTTTAATAGCTTAAGCTTTTAGATGAGTTGGTCATTCAATATGGTATCAGAGCTCAGGCCAAAAGAGGTCCTGTGTTCGAATCCCTCCGCCACCCATTTCTAAATTCCACGTGTTAAGGTTTGAGTAAAAGAATACCGCCTACACGTGAGGGGGCGTGTTAAGTGATATATATTAAATGATTCCTCTCTCTAATAGCTTAAGCTTTTAGATGAGTTGGTCATTCAATAATATTGAGACTAATTGTCCCACATTGGTTGAAAACAATAGTTAAGTCCACCTTATAAGGCATTGGACAATCCTCACCTTATAAGCTAGCTTTTGAGGTTGAGTTAGGCCCAAGCCAAATAAGTGGACTTGGCCCAATCCATGTGGTGAATTCTAATATGGTATCAGAGCCCCAGGTTGAAGTGGGCACCTCCTTCCGTGATGGGCTCTTCCTTGCGCGCATGATGGGATTTATTCTTTACCCACACGGTCTGGAAAATCCGCGTGTTGGGATTTATTCTTTACCCACACGGTCTGGAAAATCCGCGTGTTGGGATTCACACGGTCTGGGCAAATCCGCGTGTTGGATTCTTACCCACATGTTAATAATTCGCAAATATTGGGCTTTAATATGTCACGTGTTGGGCACACATTCAGCCCGCCCACACGTGAATGGGGAGTATTGAGACTAATTGTCCCACATTGGTTGAAAACAATAGTTAAGTCCACCTTATAAGGCATTGGACAATCCTCACCTTATAAGCTAGCTTTTGAGGTTGAGTTAGGCCCAAGCCAAATAAGTGAACTTGGCCCTATCCATGTGGTGAATTCTAATAGTGGAGTGTTTAAATGGGGAAATGGGTGGAGTGTTTGAATGGATAAAGTGGGTGGAGGTATGAAGAGTCTATTCACTTGGGAAAGAAAATTTCTCTACCCAAGGGCTGCCATAGCTGATTTCAAGGAGAAGAAATCATGGCCTGTTCAGCCAATGGAGGAGAAGGGGCATTTTTGCACTTTTGACCCCCAGAATTTTGAAAAGTGCAAAATGACCCCTAAATCAAAAAATTTCGCACACTTTAGTCCAAACTAATTACAGAACGACCCCAATGTTCTTAAAAGGTAATAGACATGTTTTCTAAATTATTTCTAAGTCCAATATGCTATAGGAAATAATTAATGCACACAAAGCACAAAAGAGAGTTCAATTTTTTTGGGCTCGAAAATTTTAATTCTACCTTTAGGTTTAAAGTAACACTATGTTTATTAAAAATAAAATAAGTCACACAAAATCGGGTTAAAAATTCAATAACTTTATTTTAAATATTTTAAATTTACGGGGTGTTACATTAATTGCAGTGAAATTATTTTTTGTCTATATTTATTTTGGTCTCATCTCTCCCCTCTCAATATTGATTCTCCTTCAGTTTTTGAAATCTTAACGTTTTTTGTTGTTGTGTTCTTACTTGATTTAAGTTTTTGTAGATAAATAGAAGATGTGAATTGAAAAGCTTCGAGGTTATATAGTAAGCAAAATATTTTTTTTAAGAAATTGAAATCGAACTTTATTTTGTTATCCAGGCTTCAATGATGAGGTTCCATTTTCTACCCATGCTTCAATTCTGATGTTACGTTTGCAGGAGTTCTCAAAACTTCCCGGGCACTTAGAGGCTCACGTTTTCAACATATGTTGCCTTGGAGAGGATTCCCATCTTCTCTTTCACATCTAGTGTTTTGTTCTCACAAGATTAAGGTTGACTTCCTCCTTTTTTCTACAATTATTCACTGTTTGATTTCTTTTTATTTGTATCCTGGATAGAGAATTTCTTCATTAGAGCAAGTTGGATCCATGGGTAACTCTCCCCTCTATTTCATTTCTTTTCTATTAGTTTTTTGGTGTAAATTTGTTTTAAAGCCATTTTCGTTTGGAATATATTATATTTTACTAGTGTTATACGATTTTAGTCGTTTTGAAAATGGTGTCAAAAACTTGGATGCATTTTCTTAAGTTAATCGAGTAATAGCAGCAATTACATCATTATGAATAGTACCATAAATAGTATCTATTACATTTTTAGGGTCAATTGATTTACAATGTTTTGCAGTTGGTTTCGACATTTTGGATTCATTGTAAATGAGTGTTGTATCTTTTTTTATCTTATGTTATGTTTATCATATGGACTGTTACAATCGACGACACCGGCTTCGTAGACGGATTGAACACTTTCTATGAAGATCACAACCTCGCTGATCACACTCTGTTTTTCTTTCTAACAGCTAAGATGACTTTCCACGTTGTAATCTTCTGGAATGATGACGTTGAAGTTTTGTATGACTGGTACACTAATACGACTATTAGGTGTGCTTAAAACTTAAATAACGGTCGTAACACCAACGTCCCTCTCCCCAATAGGATATTTTGACCAGTAACTTATGCATTTGCCAAAAGCATAGTATACTAGCAAAGTATCCCTATTTAGCGCTAGTAATCATTTTGTGCTTTTTCTTTCTTAGGTACTAATTTTTTTTTTTTTTTTTTAAGCTTCTTAAGATGTATTTTGTACTATGTATAATAACTATTATGTCTTTTGACCAAAAAAAATAATAACTATTATGTCTATTAAATTCTGTTTTTCGACAATTGTTTTTCTTGTAAATGTTACTCCTGCAGCCACATAAAACCGTCTCCTTTAACGTCAACTATATCTTATATATATGAATACTGTATAAGCTAATTATTAATACAGAACAAAGAAAAATTCATTCTTTGTAAATCTTAAATCTAGCATCTGAAATTCATGGGCTGATAAAATATTCACTCATTAAAGATGAACCAAATGAGACTTCATCGACCGCCCGATAAGTAGTTACTGCTCACAAAAAAAATCAATCATCTAATTACATTAAAACTTCTTTACTAACTTACTACACGAAAATAAATTTAAAATATATACTATAAGCTCAATATACTATTGTAGCCCAAAATTCAAATAGAAAATTTTCGTTACAAAATTTTTAATTTAGCACCAGGAACTATTTTGCCGTTAAAAATTCCATTTTTTTCCCAAGTATAATAAAAAATTCAATAAACAAGTTTGTTACAAATTTTACGAATGAATAGATGCATTCTAAATGAATATTCTATATCACTAAAACAATTGATGTATTACTCATAAAACTTTAAGTAACAGAATAAAATTTGAAATAAATTAATATAAGAAAAAATAAATCCAATTGCTTTAGAGAATTACATGTAGGAATAAAATTGATGAGTCACTTTATAATGCATCTGAAATTGGCAAGAGTAAAGTTTTATCTAGGACATGCATAATTTTTGTTCATTTAATAGAGCATTTATAGACACATGCTATCATGTGATTTAATTTCACACCATTTATAATGTACTTTAGATATTATGTTACCACATAAACAAATACAATATTTTTAACAATAATAACAGAAAAATTATTAATTTATAGATACCCTTATAATATGTAATATTATTTAATATTCTACAAATCATTAATTAGAAATAAATGTAAATGATTGTAGGATCTTATCATATTTTGAAGAAAATATTTTTTATATAGTTGTCACTTTTATGTTATTTTTACCATATCAGTCTTTATTATAATATTATTTTTACTCATTACAAGATGTTTTTACTTATATTATTACATTTGAATCCCTCATTATTTTTAATTATCAATTTGCTCCCTCATAAAACTGTTTATTTATTGATTTTTTCCCACGTAAAATATTTTTGGAACATTTATTCAACTTATACCATCTCAAAATAACCAAACTTAGATAAATGATTAATAGTACGTGTTAACGTTGAAAATAAAATTTATTTACCAGTTTGTAAACCATTTTTTATATTGATAATTGTGAATGGTGTTTAGCCATATTATATATACTTTATAAAAATTATGTTACTATTAACTTATACCCAAAAAATAACGTTTTCTGTAAATTTAATTGCCAACCTATGTACAATAATAACATTGATCAATCTAAGAAGATAAAATCCAGTTGTTTTAGAGAATAACATGTAGCAAAAAAAATCAAGAGTCGCCTTATTATGCGCATGAGAGATTCCCGAGTGTCAAATATTTACTTAAGGCATGCAATTTTTTTTCATTTAATTTTAAATATTTATAGACCTGTACTATCATGTAATTTAGTATAATAGCTCGCATAATATACAGAATATCTTATGATAGCATATAAGCAAATTTCTTTTTAACATTAATGACAAAATTATTATTAATCCACAAATACCACTATAACATGTAATATTTAAAATTCCACAAATTTATAATTATAAATAAGTATTAACAAAGGTTGGATCTCTTAGAAAATCGGAATGCCAAATTAACATGTTCATTATAATACAAAAGGACTAAACTGTCACATTAGCATAATCAACATTGGTGAAACATCAAATATAGAAATATTATTAACAATTACAAATATTATAAATAACAAATATAAGGTAGTTGCAGAACATTTTTTTTTTACAAAATATTAAACTAATTTTAATTTGTCATATTCTGTAAGTCTACCATAAATTATTATATAACGTTTTTTTGTTAATAATACATAAACAAAATCTTATGCCTAAGATAAATAAATATAATTTTATAGTATTGTATACAAAATTTCAAACTAATTACATTATATTTTTATATAAAAAAAATTTGAAATATATTTTCCTACATAAATAGAAAACATCTTAGTAGTATTGATCATAATAAGAAAAAACAAATTAAAAAATGACCCCGGAAAACATATTAGTGGTCTATATAATTCATGTTCTTAGAATCTTAGGTCCGCATATAGTTACTACTTCAGGGATTCAAGAAATGGCACAACAATATTATTAAACTAACTTATCCACACAAAGAGCATTTATCAGAAATGTAACTTTAACATTTATGCAAGAAAAACATGTGCCCAACGAACCTAATGAAGGCATAATAAGTTATGAATAAGTTGATGAGCATGGTATTCCACAGGAACATGGAATATATTTTATGCTCCGCATTTCTGCTCAACACCCATTACAGGTAACCAATTCAAATCCAAATTGATAATTTTTTAGAGCTATTCTTTTAATTTGTTATTTGCAGTATAAATATTATGCAGAAACTTCAAATGGCAGTAAGTACTTGTTTTTACCAACTGAGTGGATTCAATTTCTGAGAGATTGGAAAACATTAATAAAAGCCAATGCCATAGAATGTGGGGACATTATTAAAATGTACCAATCGTCAATTAATTTATTCGAATTGGCTATATTTAATCCTAAGATCCCGTAAGTTTCAATGCTTTAATGAATATCAAGAATTCAAACAAATAATAACAGGATTTAATAATCAATTAGAATTACAAAACCTTAAGGCTTCTTTTATACCTAAAGCCAGAAGATTTTTCAAAATGAAGGCATTCCACATACACGTTACGGAAAGAAGAAGTTTACAGGTATTTATTATATTTAAAAACATTTTATACTGACTATATATTTAAACTAACTTATTGTTTATTTACAGTTAATACCCACTCAATTTATATACGACGGACAAACTCATAACGAAAATATAGTCGTGCTAAGGACACGTTCAAGAAATGTAACAATAAATCAAGGAGGATTTACTCAGGGATGGAAATTTTTTTATGAAGATCATAGACTTCATAATAACACTGTTTTTTTCCCTGAAAAGGATCATGATTTTCAAAATTATCATATTAGATGAAAATATGGACGAAGTTTAATATAATTGGTATCTTGATAACAACTTAAATATTTGCACATCGGAATAAAAGTATTTATTCTGCTATTCAATACATTTTATTAATGTTATCTTCTTATTTAAAATATATAATATATAACAAAAATTCATATGTTTGCACTTATTTAGTTAATAATACAAACTATATATTCTAATATTATAAAGAAAATTACATAGACATCCCTCTGGTTATTACCTAATTAGATGATCATATTATCTTGTTTTTCCAAATTTTTAAAAAATGCCTTCTCGAATAATACATTATAAAGATACCCCTGCTAACATCTAAAAATTGAATTTCTCTATTTTCTAACAAAAAAATCGGCCATTTTGTTTATATCAGAAAAATAAATCCATAGATATTGCACCCGAAAACACAAAATTAACACTTAGCAATTAGGGCAGAGTTGACCACCGAGGTCGAAAATATCTAGGTCCAAAATAAGCAATTCATTTTTTGCCTTTAAAACTTGCAAAATACTATTATGAATATTAGAATACGCATTTCTCTCTCTATTTTTCTTTTCATCAATATATGTTTATATTATATATCTAATTAGGAGCGATGACTTCCTAAATAGTGAATGTGAATTTTTTTTCCATTTATTTTTTGCTCTTTTATTGGTAAAACGGGCCCGTTTTTCCTATTTTCCCCTACTTTTGTACGTGGGCAGAATTATAGATTGTAATGACCCTATATTAATTTTGCATAACAAGCTCAAATAAGCTTCATACGTATTGTTAATAATAAGTATTGTGTGTATAAGTTTAGAGATTAATTTCATTAGCAAAATAATCAAAGTGTAAACTTATAAATCAGATGGGTAATATTGTAATTTTATAAAAAAGAAGGAAATTGAAAGTAGTCAAAGCACTACGTAGGTTTAAAGTAATCAAGTCCTCGCGGTTTGCCTGATAGCAGCGCCGCCGACCTTGATTAGCATTTTTACTTCAATCCTTCTTTGTCTAAGTAGTTTTATATGTTAGTGTTCTTGGTGAGATTTATAAGATGAGATATATATAAATTCATTTAGTATTACAATTTGAAGAACGATATATGGGGAATTGCACATCGTGGTTCCCAATTGAAAGATCCACATATTTTATTGTATGTATAGTTTATTGTATGTAAATAATCTATATAACATGATTAATTATGGAAAGTACTATTATTTAATTTGATGTGAATCTCCTGCCGAATTAATTAATGGCTAGTGTTGGATTATATAGGAATTCTCTTGTGCATTTGGATGGATGGATTTGGGCTGGGAGGATTTGAAATTCCTTGTCCATCAAGCTATTTGGATATAAATTTAAATCCATTCATTTGAAATACTGGAATTTAATCCGATGGATTTCAGCCCAATTGTAAGTGGATTTGAAATTCTTCCCAAAACTAGTTATTTGAAATTCACTTAAGAAGAAAGTTCACATTGTATACTATTGAAAATTGCAATTTGATCTCAGATTTTCAAAAAAACCTAGAATTGCAATTTTGTCCAGAATTTCAAGTAATTAAAATGTGCAATTTGGCTACTATTTTCAGAAATTCGAATACTAACTTTTGGTCCCTCAATTTTCTGAAATTGCAATTTCGACCATAGATTTTCGAAGAACCCAGAATTGCAAATTAGTCCAGAATTTTCAGAAAATTAAAAATTTTAATTTGGACCCTGCTTTCAGAAATTCAGATTTGCACTTTTGGTCCCTCAATTTTTGAAAATTGCAATTTTGACCCGATATTTCGAAGAATCCGGAATTGCAATTCAATCCAAAATTTTCAAAAAATTAAATTTCAATTCTGCCCCTGATTTTCAAAAATCAAATTTGCACTTTTTGGTCCCCAAACTTTTGAAAATCACAATTTGACCCCAGATTTTTGAAAAACCCAAAATTGCGATTCAATTCGCCCCCAGATTTTCAAAAATCCAAATTTATACTTTTGGTCCCTCAATTTTGAGAAATCTCAATTTGACCTCAGATTTTCAAAAAAAACCAAGAATCGCAATTCAGTCCATAATTTTCCAAAGATTAAAATTTTTAATTCACCCTAATTTTCAGAAATCAAAATTTGCACTTTTGGTCCCTTAATTTTCATTAATTGCAATTTGACCCCAAATTCTCAAAAAATAGTATTTGCAATTCAATCTATAATTTTTCAGAAAATTAAGATTTTCAATTCGGCCACAAATTTTTTGAAATTCGATATTTGCAGTTTTGGTCCCTTAATTTTTAAAATTTACAATTTTGCCCCAAATCAATTTATCCAATTTTATCTAGATATCAACAACAAATAACGAGCAATTATAAGGTATAACTGGAAATTTTAAATACCGCAAATGATATATACCAAACAATGAATTTCAAATGAATGGATTTGAAATCCTTTATAAAAAAATTATCAAACAAGAGATTTCAAATGAATGGATTTTAAATCATGAGAATTTCAAATCCATTCATTTGAAATCCCTCTTCATTAAAAATCCTCCCATCCAAATGGGCCCTGAGTTTAGCCATTCTTACTTTGAGACTTTGTTGGTTGGGATTGACTCCAACTTAGTATTATAAAAATTGTTCCTGGTAGACATTTTTAGATACCTTATTCTAATAGTTCGACCACATCGTTGAGAAATTATCTTCGTTTTATTTTGTTGTTATATTTGGATTGAGTTTAAATTCGAAGGCTTCGCGTCGGCATGATCGTAATGACGACACGGCCATCACATTGGTAAAGTAATATATATAAAAAAAAAAAATTGGGGGCCTGACTTTTAACACCCCAATCTCACTTTGATTGTGGATGAATTGTTTGAATGGTTAGTAAAGATTTGACCTATTTCTGCTTGTCAACATGTGCTTAAGCATTTTGGGCTAGTGGAGTAGAGTCCAACAATTAATGTTGACAAGGCCAAAAGTGGATCAAGGTCTTTATATATATATATATATATATATATATATATATATATATATATATATATATATATAAATATATTGTAAACTTGGATTAATTTTATTTTTGTGATATGATTTAATAAATTATATGTTTTAAATATTTCTAGAAATTTATCGAATTATTTTAGGACATTTAAAAACTGATAATTAAAGAAAAAATTTCAAAGATAATAAATGAATTAAGGAACATATTTCTTTATTAGGTAATATGTAAAATCAAAATTTTCAATTTTTTTAAAATTAATTTTTTTTGACTAGACAGAACACTGAAAAATTAAACTTTATGACATAAAAATTCTTCTTATATTAATGATGTTGGATTGGAACTTACATAGGTCTGCGTTTTCGGTAGAGCACACGTCAGAAAGGCATTGTCGATCCAGCTCCATAAAATTTAAACAAATATTAACGTCAAATAATTTGAACAAGTTTGATAAGATTATTATATATGAACACGTATTTATGCAGCCAAAAAAAAAAAAAAGCCAAATTAACCCCAAAATATATTTCCCAAATAATTGGAAAAAAAGTATTAAATAGAGTTCTAAATCTTTAATTTAGGCTCTTTATTTTTTCTATTTTGATAGTTAGGGTCATACCTATCCAATAATATTCTAATATGAATGACTCGATATTCAATAATATTCTAATATGAATGACTCGCTATTCACTCGATTTTTGCTCTTATCCATTCTTATTGAATTACGGCGGGGATCTCTTAGTAGATGGACGGTCCTGGAGACTTTGAAATATAAAAATTTTAATAACGATTTCTCCTAAATTACCTTAACATTTTTGCCAACGTTTGTATATGTTTATGAATGAAATATAAAAAACCTCTTATAAGATTACTATATATTAAAACGCAATTATAAACAAATAAACATCTCTAAATTTTACCTAGCCTATAAAATATAATTAAGCCCCAAAAAACTCAACTTAATTCCAAATAAATTATCCTTCTCCAACTATACATAACCGACAACACATCACGGGACATGTTTCAATTAACAATTCAAACAAATGGCAAAATTGATGACACAAATCAGGCAGCAGATCCTCTATATCACACAAATGTACCACATTTGTGTACCACCATTATAAAATTGACACATGTCAAAACTAAATAGCATGCACTACATAGGATTATATTCTCCACCCTTCTCCTTCTTATCTCCATTTTTGGTTTTAACATCTTTTTTTGTTCATAAATTATATCTTAAGATTTTTAATTTTTTTGGTTTATGAGATGAAACTTTATATGGTTTTGAGAAATAATTATATAGTATAATATAATAATCTATCATAGCAAGTGACTGAAAATCCATTTAATTAATATTTAATTCGGCCATAATCTATGACTAGTAAATATTTTTTCAAACTTTTACTCAAAATTAAAATGTGCAAAAATAATAGTAAGGCTATCTTCATCAGCTCTCTTAAATTTCAGTCTCTTATCTTAAAATATAATTAATGAACAATATTATACACTTTCATTTTTTACTCAACATTCCAACAACTAGTTTATATTTTAAGAGATTACTTTTTAATAATCATATCATTTCACTCCAATAGCTAGTTTATATTTTTTTTAAATAATTTTAATTATTATTTTCTATAAATAATAATGATATATTTATAATACTAATTGATTTTATTTCAAAATAAAAAAATAGTTTTTTAAAGTATAATTCAAAATTTTGAGTTGTTATTTCGCTAATTTCATTAAAAGTCGGTATTATTATTTACAAATAATGGTACACAAATATATAATGTCATTAAATCACAGCCTAAATATATAAAAGTCGGTATTATTATTTACAAAAAAAGATGTTAAAATTAAAAATGGAGATAAGAAGGAGAAAGGGTGGAGAATATAATCCTATGCAATGCATGCTATTTAGTTTTGACATGTGTCATTTTTATAATGGTGGTACACAAATGTGATACATTTGTGTGGTATAGAGGATCTGCAGCCCACAAATCATCCATCACTAAATTTCTTATTTATCATGCAATAGTGGGTCATCAATATCATAAATTTACATATATGAATACAAGAAATAATAAAACCAAAAAAAGATCTTGGGAGGATAAAATACATCGAAACAAGCAAAGCAAAATAGCGGTTCCCAAAGGCCAAACCGACTACAATAATACAAAACAAGTCATACCTCATTTTTATGAATCAATAGTTTAACTTCCGATCATAATTGATATGTAATAATATTTTGGCAATATTTGTTATGTCTTTTCTATAAATTATAATTTATATTTAATTCCTAATATAAAATGGCATAAAAAAATTATGTAAATTTGTTGTTGTATATTCATTTTTTATTTATCTTATTCTTAATCTTTAGTGGAAAAGATCACCTTTATTTATTGCAGAAATAAAAAATATTTATTCAAGAATTTCTGGGTATTTTTTTTTAAATATATATATATATATTTATACTTATTTGGATATATAAAATGTAACATTTATTAGATAAGTTAAGAATATATTTTAGTACTCCAAAAATAAATAAATTGTAAAAATCATGGAAGGTTGATTAATATATAGTACTATAAAACTATTGAATATTCGCAAACCAATTAGTTGATTCATAAATTATATCATCTAAATAGAGGTTGAAAAAAAATGCTTTCACATTCATAAATGTAGTTATATATTAAATTCATATCGATTTTTTAATAATAAATATGATTTTGTAACAAGCATACCGTTTCTTAGAAAACACGAAAAAAAAATGAGAAATGACCCAAAATATTATTAAATTACTAATTACAACACTGTTCAAATATTGCATGGTGTACCAGATTATTTTCATTCTTTAAATTACTATCCATTTTACAAATATTATTCATTATTTCGGGTTACAAAACATTCATACTCTTTACTCCATTTAACTATATAGGAAATAATGGATCGACATTTTACTGAAGACAAAAGAATTGGACTGTACTTTGAAGCACAAAGAGAACCACTATCCACCGTTATCGTAGCTCATGAAATAATTACAATGAATTTGAAAATAACAATGTCAGTAGACACATATTCCAGATTAATTTTAACAGAATTTACAGTGGCTGATAAACACATTGGACATGCTCATCCTTATAGTACGATAATATCGTGGAACCTAGCCAATAATCATCTGGCTGACTTGGATTGATGTTTTACAAAGTGAATGATCTATAGGCACCATCATGATTATATTCTTCAATCCAGATTTCCCATCTAGCTTTGTGTCAAACAAATTCGGAGACATTCAATTTGATGGGTTTTTTTTTATCTACAACAGGAAATCACCAGCCAAAATCATTTCGGAATATATGGAAAATTGAAGAATTCACCATAATTCCGATGGAAATTGAAAATCCAGTTTTGGTTTTTACAATAATATCTATGTAAAAGATATTAATTGTAGGATATGGAACTATGACATATGGAATTGGAAACATCTCATATGGATATATAAAATTCAGTTTATTAATATGTAAAAATAACCTGTGTAAATTTTCCATCTGTAAGAATCTGTAAAAAATAATTATATATAGAGTTGTTGGGATTCGGTAAGATAAACAGCCCTAGGCACAGCGGAATATAAAAATTTTAGGACCTCTTACGAAATCTTGCCAGGATATTCTCTAGTTGTATATATATGAATATAAATAAAAACGATAGTATAAGTTCACACGTTATACCTATCTCCTTGCAAATCCTCGGCTAGCAAAAATGAACTCTGATTTCTACTCCAGCAAGATCGACCCAGGCTTTTCAAGGAGCGCCCCACGTGTTGCGCCTCTACGAGTTGATACACCACAATATCACGAAAATAATATATCTTGATCGACTAGAACACAAGATATATTAAGATCTAGGAATTAGGAAAGATTCAGGAACAAAATCGAAAACGAAAAATTCTTCCAAAGGAAGAACAGGGTTCGGTCGATTTATGCTTGGGAGAGGGACAAAAAATTTTGCTCTTGCTCAATTTTTGCTTGTTGAGTTGTGTGAAAAATAACTACAAGATAGCTACTTATAGTTATCTCCCTAACCTAGTCCTAATAGGACTAGGTTTCCTCTCTCCTACATGGGCCATGGTCCTCTTTAATTAGAAGACCAAGTCTTCTAATTAATTCATGGCCCAGTTAATTAATTTGATCAGGCTTTATTTAATCTTCCAATTAAATAGCCCAATTAATTAACTTAATCTCCCATTTAATTAAATCAGACTCTAAGCCCATTTAATTAAAATCCCTTCCAATTAATTAAATCCAACTTAATTAATTAATCCACAAATTAAATTCCAATTTAATTTATGATCCTGATCCAATTCCAATTGCATCCCAATTTGTTCCAATTGGGTCGACCCAGTCGACCCACCCATAATAATCGACCCAGTTGATTATTCACCCAGTCGACCCAGTCGACTCGGTTGTTCTTATTTCCTCGCTTTCGCTTCTTGTGTATTGTGTATGCCCCCGTAGGTTCACCACATAATTGGCTGTGGGTTATAATTAAATATTATTTAATTATTCGAGCAACATATACTCTAAATCAATCGAACACTCTGTCGACTGATCATTCCAAAATTAGCATCCCTGCCAATTTGGGAATTCTCCCACACTCCACGGTCGATGTCCAGCCACAAGCCCATGAAGCCCAATCACTGGTGAATTAATTCAGTGAACCTTTTATCATTTACAATATCCATATACGACATAATCTCTCCATCGATCAATCTCCTAGTCGAGACTTAAGGGTATGGTCTTTCATCGGATTCCCTTTTCTTTTGTCTTGACCTTATGCATTCTGGTCTCGAAATAATTCTCTTTGACTTAACCTTTATGAGCTACTTACATAAAGTCGTCAGATACCTCGGCCGAGGATTTTACCAGAATTAATTTCTCACAGAAATCCATAGGAGAATTTCCCAACCTATCAAGTCGGGTCAATGGATCCTTTGTTGATGATATGAATCTGCATACGAGTTCCTCTATACCCAATATGAGTCCACAAAGAGTTTCTGTCGATCTCCAGTCAGTCGGGACTCATATCAAAGCATAGACGTTCTCGCACCAGATAAACCCTATCACCTCAAGTATTTAGGGATCGTTCCTCGTATACTATTGTAAATTGGAATAACTTCATCCCCGATATGCGACTACCGCTTCCATGGTGAGTTATTTCCTAGTTTGGGTATTCAGTGCGCTTGCCATCCCAGCAAACCACCCACTTATGTGTATCGACTATCCCAGTCACGCTCGTGGACCCCAGCGTTCTCCAGTTCATCGGAGTATACACAATAGTGAGAGTCTAACCGAATCCAATGATGTCCTATCTCGATTGGATTCTACGACTCTTGAATATGTTCTAGATCACGGCCTTGGAGATCAGTCCACGGGTTGTCCCATAGCCCTGTGATCTAAGGACTTCTATCCTTATGCGTAGATAATTATTACATAAGATAAAGATGACCATATAATAATAAAATGCATTTACTAATCCAATTGAATGGTCCTTTTAATTAAATGTAGCCAAATAGTTGGCTTGCAGGACACTATTTTATCAATCTTCCACTTGTACTAAAGCCAACTTTTCATACTTCTGGTTCCCATCTTAGATAGATGTTTTCGGATGCCTTTGAGGCAATGGCTTAGACAACGGGTCCGTCGTATTATCCCTTGAGGTGACACGTTCCATCTTTATGTCTCCTCTACCAATGATATAACATATCAAATGGTATCGTCTTAGTACGTGCTTGGATTCTGATGAGATCTCGACTCTTTCGCTTGCGAGATAGCTACATTATTATCAAAGAAGATAGTAATGGCTCGACAATGCTAGGTGTCACATCCAATTCCTGGATGAAGTTTTTCATCCAAACACTTTCCTTTGCTGCTTTACACGCGGCAATGTATTCTGTTTCGGTGGTTGAATATGCGGTAATGTCTTGCTTGGAGCTCTTCCAGCTTACCGCACCACTATTGAGGCAGAACACGTATCCAGATGTCGACTTGAAGTCGTCTACATCACATTGGAAGCTAGAATCAGTATAGCATTCCAATTTCAATTCTCATTCACCGTATACCAAGAACAATTCCTTAGTCCTTCTCAGGTACTTCAGAATTGCCTTTACGGCTATCCAGTGCTGCTCACCTGGATCAGACTGGTAGCGACTTGCAACGCTTAAAGCGTATGCTACGTCTGGTCTCGTACATAACGTACCATACATTATGCTTCCTATTGCGGATGCATATGGTACTCGAGACATTGATTCTCTCTTCAGGCGTCTTTGGGGCCATAGACTTAGAGAGTGCAGTTTCATGTCTCATTGGAAGCAATCCTCTCTTGGATTCTTCCATATTAAATCTTTTCAAGATTTTATCTATGTACTGGGATTGGGAGAGGCCCAGCAGTCCTTTTGATCTATCTCGGTAGATCCTTATACCTAGTACAAATGATGCTTCTCCCAAATCCTTCATTGAGAATTGTGTAGATAACCATGCTTTAGTTTCAGACAACATTTTCACATTTGTTCCTAATGAGAAGAATGTCATCAACATAAAGCACAAAAAATTCAACTGTACTCCCACTGACCTTCTTGTACACGCAAGGTTCGAACACGTTTTTTATGAATCCAAAAGTTTGGATTGTTTCATCGAAACGGATGTTCCAACTCCGGGAAGCTTGCTTCAGCCCATAAATGGACCTCTGGAGTTTGCACACCTTGTGCTCATCTCCTTTGGATGCATATCCTTTTGGTTGCTCCATGTAGATCTCCTTTTCAATGTCCCCATTGAGAAAGAGAGTCTTCACATCCATCTGCCATATCTCGTAGTTATACCACGCAGTTATGGCCAGCAAGATTCGAATGGATTTAGGCATTGCGACAGGCGAGAAGGTCTCCTCAAAGTCGATGCTTGGCCTTTGAGTGTATCCTTTTACCACTAATCGCGCCTTGTAGGTTATTACCTCTCCGTTCACTCCAAGCTTTCGCTTATAGATCCACTTGCAACCCACGGGAGCTACTCCCACTAGTGGATCTACCAAGGCCCAGACCTTGTTCGAGTGCATGGAGTCCAATTCGAATTCCATGGCTTCACGCCACTTTCCCGAGTCTATGTCTAGCATAGCCTCTTCGTAAGTCCTTGGGTCGGTTAGAGACTGTCTAGTCTCATGCAGCAGACTGTAGTACCTTTCGGGTTCTCTACGTTGTCTTTCTGACCTACGAAGTATCGGTGTACTTTCTGGTGCACTTTCATGCTCATGTTCTCCCACTGACTGTGGCGATGGGTCAGCTTGATCGACCTCTTCGGCCTTTTCAGCTTCTGTGACCTCATCTAGTTCTACGTTATTTTCCTTCTTGTCAACCAAGAAATCCTTCTCCAAGAAGTGTGCGTTCCTTGAGACAAACGTAGTTTGTCTTGCAGGATCGTAGAACTCGTATCCTATTGAGTTTTCTGGATACCCCCACGAGTTTGCACAAGATGGACTTTTACGTCCAGTTTATCTCCCACTAGCTTATTCACATAAGCGGGAGACCCCATATGCGCATGAATGCATATGAAGGTACAATACCAAAACTCATATCACTTGATATGTTTTGGAACTGGCTTCAGAGATACTTAGCCCAGTATCTTCGATTTTCTCGATCAAGTTTTTATTTGATTGGATAAGGAATTTCATGTAAGATTTCTTAATGGACATTTACATGTCCAGAATGCTCAACAACTGACAATGTTTTGAGCTAGTCTTACATTTCGAGAATCCAATTCTCCATTAAATAATCAATGGCGTACTGCCAATGCATGTTTGATTTTGAATCGATCCAAATCTCTTACATGCTTTCATTGATTAGGCTCTCTTTTCTATTCCAAAAGTAATTTGGATTTGTACATCACAACGTACTTTTACCCATGAGGGTACTAGAGACGCCTTATCTCCCACTAATGCTTTAGTGTTTCTACACACTTTTAATGGATTAAATCCATTGCAATTGTTTATGCCTCTTGGTTGCCTAGCAACCAACTACTAAATCTAATTTCCATTAAGCAAGATTCGAAAGTCGGTTACTATGTACAGCATCCCAGTCAAGCTCGACCCAGTCGAGCTCAGTCTTTGAATCTTTTAATTCAGAAATATGTTTCAGTATTCGTGTATCACCTTTCGGTTTTTACAACGACTCAAGTGTGTGAAATATTGATTATTTATATTTTATTGACTATGCATATTATATTTAGTCGATATATGAGTATCCATACTCATTTGCTTATGTACACCTTTTGCGTATAAATCTTATAGCGCAATCAGTTCCAACCATTATGGAACTATCATATCCCTTAAGACAAGGGATGGTATAAGCAAATTCTAATGATCTAAATAATTCATGGCTTTAGATGCATTGAATGCATCAATGAGTGCTTCATCGGGCATCCAACACCCTTATGCATTACTTTAACCATAAGGTTAAGTTCAATAAAATTCAATCATCCCTTATGGGATGAATAGGTTCAATTCCCTCTTTCCCTTGATCTCAATCCATGGAAGAACCATTTTGATTGACTTTACAACTTATCATCCTTACAGAAAAACCTCTAAGGTTATTTCCCTTCAGAGAGGATTCATTCCTCTTCTTCCATCTCTCGAGCCTTTTGAAGCCTTTTAACAAGATGTTACTTCCCATTTATGGGAGATTTCATGTTTGCATTCAAGAAAATTTGGGCTTGAGAACCATCCTCAACCCTCTGGTGAAACTTATCACCTTTCTTATTTGAAGAGTAACTTCGAAAAAGGCAGCTTGGTGAAACCTATCACCATTCCAGTCGAAGTGTAACTTCGAAAGGAAACACAATGAAATCTTTGTAAGGAGATTAGTCCTTGCTTGGACTTGAGAATAATTTCTCAAGTTTTGAAGTCATTCAAAATTCATTTGGGTTCAGTCAATTTATTTGATTCAAGTATGATGGTAAATATTCATGGATACATAACTTATGAAAAACTATCATAAACATGACGATAAATACGCGGCAGATTAATATCAATGCATAATTTACAAACATGGTTTTCATTTGTAAATTAATCCCACTATTTTTGTCGAATACTTATACCCCAACTTAAGGTTCGGGAAATAAAAATTTCCTAATGGGCTCAAGGCCCAAATGCAATCGCTCAGTACCCACGACTCGTTGGCCATACCAATTGATCCACTTGGTGGGCGATCACGTCGCCGGTTAACCATCCCAGCTAACCCTTGAGTTCATTTAGCCTCGGTTTTCGTTATGGACCCACGACTCGTGAGACATCCATACTTACTCGCGTTAAATCATGTCCAATACTCGTGAAGAGAAATAGTTCAATCCCAGACGCCCCACGACTCGTGAGACAGCGCCTAGACAAACCTTGCTATCCCCTCCCTTGGCACTAAACTGTGCATCGAGGCAATAGACATATCATCTTCCTATAGCTCGACCCACGACTCGTGAAACATCGAGATATATTTGTACAATATGCCTAAGACCTAGTAATTGGATAGGCTCGGACCATAGACACCATTCATATGCGCCCGTTATTCGATTTAATATTCTAATTGAATTTTAAGTTCAATTGGAGGTTTTAAGTTTTCTTGTGCGAGGTCTCATCAGATTATGCTTTATCTTGTTTACGTTTTTCTATCCTAAGCATGCATCTCATACATCAAAGAATAATTACGAAAAAGTAAACATTCATCACCTAGCATGATATGATTGATCGATTGTCCATCCTATGCGATCCATCACGAGCCTTGTGATGGATCAATTGGTCAGTCTAGGGTGGAAATTAAATGTCCTAACTATTACAATTTTCTAACCCATACATCATGGGCCTTTTTGTAATATCCAGCTTGATTGGGCCTCCATGTCCTCCAAGGTTATGGGCCTCCATGTGGATCTCCAAGTCTTCATGAGGTCCTCTCGGCTCCAAGCCTAATCTAAGCCTAGCTTACAAATTTAAATGGCCCTATTCTATTACATTCGTATGCCCAAGCAAGGGCACCAATCAGGCCCATTTAATTACAACCCTTAAAATAAATAAACCAAAACTACACAGGGCTTAAGGGCAGAATCGACCAATCCACATATTCACTCAAGAACATGTATAAATTCACATAAGGGCATAAATGTAAATTTACCGGCTCCTTTAATTTTAATTCACAAAAATTATCCATGTTAATTTAATTTTGAATTAACAATTAACCTCCAAGATTAATTAACTCTAACTTGAGTTCTAAGTAATCAACAACTCTTATCTTGATAAAGTTGGTTAATTAAGATAGTTACAAATCTTCCAAGATTACTATCTTATCCAAAACTCTAAGTTTCCCAATTTTACAAATCTCCAAGATTCTCAAGATAATCCTATTTTGAATAGATTAGTCAACTAAGGTAGTGTCCAAATCCACCAAGATTTCTACCTTATCCAAAACTCCAAGTTTCCTAATTTAATAAGATCTCTAAGATCTTTAATCTTGGTAACTTACTAGCAGAGATTAATTTTAATTAAATCTCTTATCACAAATGAAACTCTAAGTTTCCTTGTTTAATATGATCTCTAAGATCTTTTATCTTGGTAATTAATACAAGACATTAATTTTAATTAAATGTCTTATAGTAAATGAAACTCTAAGTTTCCTTGTTTAATAAGATCTCTAAGATCAATCCAAGATTTACCAAGATTCCATAACAATCAAATCTCCAAGATTTTATCCAAGATTATCCAAAATTCTGCCACGAAAATTTTTGAACCACCATATCATGTCCGTGGTACGTATGGTTTCAAGTTGACTAAAAATCAACATTTTTGCAATTTACAAAATCAATTGCAATACATGATGTTTCTTCAAAACATACGTCACATATGCCAAATTAAAACAACATGCATGCCTTTACACACATGTCACGTGAATTGTGTCTACAAAAGGAAATCAAAGAATTGTGCCGAGCACTAAGGTCGACATTAATTCTCACCAAGAGAACAAAGTGTCGATCTAATTACTTTGTTTTGCTTTTGTTTTGTTTTAATTTGTGTTTGATTGCTTAATTAATTAAAATCAACAGTTTTAATTAATTTAATCCAAAATAAAAATTAACACGATAAAATTTTTCGAATCTAAAATTATCCATTAACTCCAAGTTAAATAACAAACGTCCTAAAACATGCAAAGTTAAAGAACTAGCCACACATAAATCAAACATATGATTTATAGCACAGAATTTGCAAATTTATATATATACAAAGCCTAGAGTTGGCTCTGATACCACTGTTGGGATTCGGTAAGATAAACAGCCCTAGGCACAGCGGAATATAAAAATTTTAGGACCTCTTACGGAATCTTGCCAGGATATTCTCTAGTTGTATATATATGAATATAAATAAAAACGATAGTATAAGTTCACATGTTATACCTATCTCCTTGCAAATCCTCGGCTAGCAAAAACGAACTCTGATTTCTACTCCAACAACAACGACCCAGGCTTTTCAAGGAGCGCCCCACGTGTTGCGCCTCTACGAGTTGATACACCACAATATCACGAAAATAATATATCTTGATCGACTAGAACACAAGATATATTAAGATCTAGGAATTAGGAACGATTCAGGAACAAAATCGAAAACGAAAAATTCTTCCAAAGGAAGAACAGGGTTCGGTCGATTTATGCTTGGGAGAGGGACAGAAAATTTTGCTCTTGCTCAATTTTTGCTTGTTGAGTTGTGTGAAAAATAACTACAAGATAGCTACTTATAGTTATCTCCCTAACCTAGTCCTAATAGGACTAGGTTTCCTCTCTCCTACATGGGCCATGGCCCTCTTTAATTAGAAGACCAAGTCTTCTAATTAATTCATGGCCCTGTTAATTAATTTGACCAGGCTTTATTTAATCTTCCAATTAAATAGCCCAATTAATTAACTTAATCTCCCATTTAATTAAATCAGACTCTAAGCCCATTTAATTAAAATCTCTTCCAATTAATTAAATCCAACTTAATTAATTAATCCACAAATTAAATTCCAATTTAATTTATGATCCTGATCCAATTCCAATTGGATCCCAATTTGTTCCAATTGGGTCGACCCAGTCGACCCACCCATAATAATCGACCCAGTCGATTATTCACCCAGTCGACTCGGTTGTTCTTATTTCCTCGCTTTCGCTTCTTGTGTATTGTGTATGCCCCCGTAGGTTCACCACATAATTGGCCGTGGGTTATAATTAAATATTATTTAATTATTCGAGCAACATATACTCTAAATCAATCGAACACTCTGTCGACTGATCATTCCAAAATTAGCATCCCTGCCAATTTGGGAATTCTCCCACACTCCACGGTCGATGTCCAGCCACAAGCCCATGGAGCCCAATCACTGGTGAATTAATTCAGTGAACCTTTTATCATTTACAATATCCATATACGACATAATATCTCCATCGATCAATCTCCCAGTCGAGACTTAAGGGTATGGTCTTTCATCGGATTCCCTTTTCTTTTGTCTTGACCTTAGGCATTCTGGTCTCGAAATAATTCTCTTTGACTTAACCTTTATGAGCTACTTACATAAAGCCGTCAGATACCTCGGCCGAGGATTTTACCAGAATTAATTTCTCACAGAAATCCATAGGAGAATTTCCCAACCTATCAAGTCGGGTCAATGGATCCTTTGTTGATGATATGAATCTTCATACGAGTTACTCTATACCCAATATGAGTCCACAAAGACTTTCTGTCGATCTCCAGTCAGTCGGGACTCATATCAAAGCATAAACGTTCTCGCACCAGATAAACCCTATCACCTCAAGTATTTAGGGATCGTTCCTCGTATACTATTGTAAATTGGAATAACTTCATCCCCGATATGCGACTACCGCTTCCATGGTGAGTTATTTCCTAGTTGGGGTATTCAGTGCGCTTGCCATCCTAGCAAACCACCCACTTATGTGTATCGACTATCCCAGTCACGCTCGTGGACCCCAGCGTTCTCCAGTTCATCGGAGTATACACAATAGTGAGAGTCTAACCGAATCCAATGATGTCCTATCTCGATTGGATTCTACGACTCTTGAATATGTTCTAGATCACGGCCTTGGAGATCAGTCCACGGGTTGTCCCATAGCCCTGTGATCTAAGGACTTCTATCCTTATGCGTAGATAATTATTACATAAGATAAAGATGACCATATAATAATAAAATGCATTTACTAATCCAATTGAATGGTCCTTTTAATTAAATGTAGCCAAATAGTTGGCTTGCAGGACACTTCTATCAAGAGTATCTGCCTCTATGACATATGGAAACATCTCATAGTGATATATAAAATCTAGTTTATTAATATAAACTGTGTAAATTTTCCAACTGCAGGAATCTGTTAAAAATAATTATATATATAGTATCTGCTATACAAGAAAAACAAAATTTTCAATCTTAAATTTTCTTATGAATACATTTTTTTATAGATCACATTCTATTTTTCTTTAATTATTTAATTGTATATATCTTAATAAATTTTTAATTTGGAAATAGTGTAATCGTAATGGAAAAAATGCACATTTAGTCCCCCAAGTTTAACTCTAAACATGCAGTTATCATTCAACATTCAATAATAATATATATAACAAATTGTTTTGTGATATAAACATATGAAATTAGTAATATTACTTTTATATGTACGTGTTTATATTATAAAAGAAATTTTTTGCGAGAAAATGTTTACGTTAATTTTAGTATTAATGTATCTTCTAGAAAAATAAAAATATTTTGAGCAGGTAAAATTTTATTTTAGTTGCAGGATTTTAGATAGATATTGAATAGCATATACCAAGTTTTATTCACCCATTTTTACTCCAATTTTTTCTTCTCAGTATCCATTGTCATACAAGCATGCAATGAAAGATTCTGATAAGGAAAAATGACAAGAGGCCATGCACAAATAGGTGAAGTCTATGAACTCAAAATCTGTCTGGAAACTTGTAGATTCAATAACGTGAGGGGGGACTCACAATTTATTTAACCCCAATTGAAACGAATCTGGGACAACTGGGACCAACCCCACAGAACAAACAACAAGAAAAAACAACACATCAAAGCAACAAGACAAAGAGAAAAACCAACATGATGGCAAACAACCCACACAGGGGCAGACACAATCCACAACAAACAGTTCAAAAGCCAACAGACTGGCAAACACCCACGCATGGGCGAATAAGCAACAAGACAAAGAGAAAAAAGTCCATGCAGGGACAACAAGAAGCAAAAAAAGAACAGCTACACTACTCCAAACAACCTCCAAAATTTAGCCACCTTTGAGCCCTGTAAGAAGAAATTAGCCAAGAGCAAATATCCCCCTGGAAAGTTAGATACCAGTAACAACTCTTCAAACAGCCTCAACCATTTAGCCACCTTTGAGCCCTGAGAGATTAGTTGAACCACTGGCAAATACTCCACCTTCTATCATAACACAACTGCACAGAAAACAAATCTAAGGTTGGCTCCCAAAAAGCCAAACCACCACCACAAACCCAACCCCTGAGATGAAAACCTTGTAAGGAAACTCAACCAAAAGGATCCACCAGGACAAGTTAGGCTCATTGGGTGCAAATAAATAGATAAGAAAAAGAGAGGTATTGATGGGAAAGTCCAGACTTTCAAAGCCAGGCTATTGGCAAAGGGGTATACCCAAAAAGAAGGAGTTGATTATGAAGAAACTTTCTCACCAATAGCTATGCTTAAATCCATACGCATTCTCTTGGCATTGCAGCCAACCTCGATTATGAGATAACAAATGGATGTCAAGACAACTTTTCTGAATGGCTATCTTGAGGAGAGCATCTACATGATGCAACCAGAGGAATTCGTTGTTCAAGGACAAAAGCAAAAAATTTGTAAGCTTCTTAAGTCCATTTATGGGATCAATCAAGCTTCTAGGTCCTGGAATCTAAGGTTTGATGAAACAATCAAAACCTGTGGATTTGAACAAAGTATTGTGAACCTTGTGATGGTATCTAAAATTATGTTCACAACAACAATTTTAAGGCAATCGCTAGTAATTGGTCTTATGAGTTGGATATGATCAACAATTAATTGGTATTATAGCTAAGTATGGAACTCCAACAACAAGATTATGTGGTCTTTCAAGTTATATTTACAACGACAAGAAAGATGTAAGCTACTTTCTATCATGTGAATTTAAAATTTGATTTGAAATTAAAATGACATAAAATAACATTTCATAGAAAAACCATTTTAACGTTACATATTGGTTTATTTGTTGTTTATTGAAATATTTATAGATTTATTGGAAAAAAAGGCAGAAATAAGAATATATATTATATATAGTTGACAAGTGAAAATCTACAAGCTAATGGGAAAAAAGTTTCAGAATATTTATAACAAATTCTAAAATATGAACAAAAGTGTCAATGGTATTAAAAATTCTTAAGATAAAATAACATACTCAATATTTGCTCTTAAAAGAAATAAGTCTTAATAAATATTATTTATTAAAATAAATAAAAGGTATACGAACAAATCCAAGTTCTATTCTCCATTTTTTGGTGAATGTAAAAACAAATCATGTACAGATCAAACAAGCTCCAAACTTTAATTAAAAAGTCATATAAATAGGTTGATATGAAGAAAAAAAAAGCAATAGCATAGGCCAAAATATATCATGGTCTTCTTTCTTTTGTCCTACAAATCGCAATCGTTTAAAGTTCCTACCTTCCCCATGAGTTGGAAATCAACAACCAATTTACTTTCCAAAGCAGTTTCAAACGCAAAATGCAATGAAATCCATCACGATAACACAAGTCCAATTGCATTCCGCCAAAATTCTCATGTACACCAAACAACTACAAACTAAAGCTATCACAGATGACTTCATTAATATCAAGAGATAAATATCAACAACATTCTCAATCTAAAATGAAATATTTGAATAACTAGAGAAATTTAAAGTGCAAATTGATGTTTATATGCATGTGATGACTCACATGTTATCATAAAAATCTAACATACCATTCATTAAAAAAAAACTCATAATCTAAAACTAAAAAGGTCTTAAAATTATCGAGTTCGTAAAAAATTATTAAATTACACCCCACTTCAGAATGGTATATCCGCATCAAAGGAAAAAAATAATTAATTAATATCGACTATATGAATGCAATAATTTATATAGTTAAAACTTATACTAAAAACCTAAAACTAGAAACAATATGATCAATATTTTTAAAATTAACTTACCAATCTTATTGATTAAGAATATAAGATACGCTTTGTCCAGTCATTTTCTCTAAGAAATGTAAAAGAGTTGTCATTGTGTTCTTTTGAGTATCTAGCTCTGCTTTTGTATTTGACATCTAATGATTAGCTGATTTGGCATGTGATGTATTCTCACCAACTAATTTCTTTCTCTTTGGTCCATTTGACTTGATGTATGCTGAACTCTCCCCAAGAACGGCAACACAAATTTGCTCCGTAGTCATGTGTGTAGCGACCTTAGGTAGAGCGTTTTGTTGTTCGCGTAATTCTTTCATTTTAACCTAGCACCAAAATTCAAACAAAACAATTATTTTCGTAATTGGATTATTACAAAAATAAATTAAAATAATATTCGCACTTACACTATTATTCTCGACCTCCTCATTAGCCCATCCATTCTTCTCATTATGATATTCAACTTCATACATGTCTATGTCATCAAGGATTTGTTTCATATAAGTATCAAATATCAGTTTATTATACAGTTATGTATTCTTAAACAATATAAATACTAATACTGACCTTCTCATATTGATGAGCAACACCGGATTCGATTCCTAGTTTATGTTGGTGCATCTTCTTTGCGCTGTTGTTAGATTGGGTCTCGAAAATTTTCTGCATATATATACTAAATAATAATTACTTTTGTCAGTATATAAACTATCATATTTTTCTTAAAATTAAAGAATGGCATAAAATCTAAATTCGTTAGATTATTAAATCATGTAAAGTGATTACATATACCTGGAACTCTTCAGTCTCCCAAAATTTGCATAGCTAGAGCCAATCTTCCTTACGGTCGCCAAGTTTGTCATAAATTCTTTGCTTTGCTAGTACCACGCCATTTTCAGCCTAGACTGTCTTATAGTATTTATGAGCGTTCGAGCGAAAACTGGAATACTGCTTTGCAAATGATCGGCGAATGCATTCTACATGTGGCTTATCCACTTCATAATTTAGCTTGTTTTGTCACATGTGGAGGATAAAACGATTATCATAAAAAATTGTTTATATTATTTGAAAAATAAAAAAATAACCATAGTGAAATATAAAACAAACAACAAAATTACAATAAGTTTTTTGAAAAGATCTTCCTTCGTCTCATTTGGAATCTTTGACCATCCCTTCAATTGCATTGAGCCTCACGCTTAATGAGAGCCCCAATAAGTGAAGCATGCTTCGAAGGATGTAATCCAACCGGCTTATTGATTCCCTCTGGAATTATGATAGTTGGTTTCACTCCATACTTTCATGTATATTTTTCGGTATTCAATCCTATAGTATGCCCACACTTTTCCTTGACATTTATTGGACGTATGATAACAATATACATGAAATTGATACCATTAACTGTTCTAAAGAAAAATAATTCAAAATTATAATTTAAATTTTGAAATACAATTCAAAAATTACCATCGAGTGCATCAAAGGTATCAATAGTTTCCTCTGCAGATTCTGCAAAGTTAATTCATTATTAATTATATAATATGACTGATCTAATAGAAAAACAAGCATATTTTAGCTAAAGGTACCTCTAGTATTAGAATTAATACCCTCGTCCGAATTACTCGACACATTTTCTACACGAAACTCGTTCCTAGCATCTAGAATTATATACAAAAAAAGGCTCCTATTATAGGTAGAGAGAATATATAAATAAAAACAATTCACAAGAACTGAGATAAAGTACTTTCATCTCCGACATCATGCATTGCACTCTGTCTAGTAGACTAACTTGAAATATTTAAGTTGGTAAAGGATTTTCTTGAAGGAAACACCACCCTTTTATTTTTACTTAAAACTGTAAAACATAAAATTCTTTAATATACTAAAGAGTGTGCATACAATCAAATATTAATCAAGATGTAAATAAATTTCTACTCGAGCTTTGATGCAAATAATTATCTCTATCCTCATCCAGGCTATTAGCAGCAGGCAATGCACTTGACAACATCATCTTGCGCTTCTAATCAGAACTCCTATTTACTACAGCTTGTGCGCTTGATAGCTTCTTCTTACGATTACGAATTTTATTCATTGTGTAAGCATGTCCAATAAAAATAAAAATATTCAATTGATAAAGACGTAGATGCAAAATCACTCTGCATGATTCAAAAAAATATTCTGTGAAATCTTGAAAGCTGTGAAGTTTTTGGATGGTTATGGCGAAAAAATATCTAGACGTTAATCGTCTTGTAAAGTCACGATTGCCATGTTTTACTTCAACATTTGCTTCATGTGGGTATGTGTGGTTACCTGCATAAAGATGTTCTTAATGCCATAAGTGAGTTGTCAAGTTTCTTCAGACAACTCTGCTCCAGGACACTCAAATTGGTGTGATTGACGATCTGTAGAAAAAGATATCCATAATATTGTGTAAGTTGGAATGATATTTCCACCTGCTTTCTTTGATGTCATGGCCTATCTATCAATTCATTTGGCGCGGCTAAACTTTGAGGACCTGTTCAATATAGATGGATGTATCCTATTGAGAGGTAACAATATAATTATATTTCCTTTCATTTGTTTTGTGTTAATGTTAAATTGCTAATTTTAAATCTGTTTTTTAACTAGTATTCAAAAAGTGATGGTTCGAAAGAGATCTCGTCCAGAAGGTTGAATTGTTGAGGCCTAAATTGTCAAAGATTGCTTGAATTTTTGCTCAATGTATCTCCATGGAATTGAGGCAAAATTCAACAGAGTTGAGCATAATCACGATGGTGATGAGCATCCAAATGCAACAATTTATGTATTTCGAAGTAAAATTTGAATCATTGGAGAAACTTATTATACTACGTTACATGAACAACAAAGTGAACTACATTGGTTTGTCTTGTATAATTGTCCAGAGATAGAACCATATTTGAGGTGACCAACGTTTCTCCTACTTTTTTAAACATGTTTAACATTATTTGACACTAATAAACTTTTATTTTTGTTAAGGGAGCATGCAGAAAAGCTTAAGCAAGAAAATCATATAGGTTGGGAGATAAGACAAAATAAAGAGTTTGCCTCATGGTTTTGATTTGAGTATGAATTTAAATAGCAATTTTGAATATAATTGATTGATAGTTAATGCTTTCTTAATTTGAGTGCTTAACTCAAATTACTATTTCAAAATAGATTTTTGGACTACGACATATAGGATCAACAGGAGCTATTGCTGAGCTTCTTGCACTTGCATCAGGACCAGATTTTTATTTGACCACATGTACTGGGTGCATGGTAGAAGGAGTCAAGTATCTAACTACTAAAAAGAAATAGTCGACGCTTGAAACAAAATAGTCGAGTATGCATGTAATATATGCGTAAAGGTAAAATGATAAAAAATTTATGGAGTGTTAGAAGATATCATTCAATTGAGTTATGTGGATGACTTTCGATGTGTGTTATTCGGTTGCAAGTGGTTTGATTTATATCGACATAAACCAATCAAGATAGATGGCGACTTCACATCCATAAATGTAACCAAACTATGGTATCAAAGTAATACATATGTATTATCAAAGCAATTTACTCAGCGTTTTATGTTAGCAATACAAAACAAGGTGCAAATTGTAAAGTGGTTCAAATATCGCAACATCGACATCTGTTTGATCCATCTCTTTTTCAGTCTGTTGTTGGAGAAGAATGTGATGTGAGTGAAGCATACCACCAAGATATTTGGGGTTGTATACAAGTTGAAGAAAACGACCGTGAGATGGGCTCCATAGTTCGCGATGATGAAGTTCCATTAAAGGTTGAAATTGCTGAAAATATAATTCTTCCGCGCACAAATAATGAGAATGAAGGTGAAGACTATGCTGAGGAAGACGATACATTGGCTGAATATTGTGGTAGTGATGATGAAGAGGCGTCACAAGCTTATGTGAATAGTGACTTGGAATATTAATAGTGATAATGTTGAATATCTGAAATTGAACCTATATTGAACACATAAATATCATGGTCTAAGGTATGTAACTTGTTATATATTACTACGCTTTCTCAATTCTTGGGATGTTTTTTGCACTTTAAAGATGAGAGTCACTCATGATTTAACTTAAAGTTTATGTGTATGTGTTATTGTTGTTGAAGTTGAAGAAAGCTTCGATATTTTGGTATGTCACTGAATATGTGATTATTGAGTTGATATATGTTCAACGTTTGTGTTGTGTATATTAAATTATAATTGGTTTAGTTAATTACTAGAATTATTCATCTTTTGATTTAATATGCTTGGTATACTTGTTTAATGCTGAAATCCACATGTTTGATAGTAGGAATAAGGATTACTAGATTAGTTTCGTGTTAGGCTGGAAATTTGTGAACTATTTCTCGATCAATGGACTATGCATTTGATATTGTGTTATTTTAATACATTAAGTTTTTGATACAATATGCATTATATCGTTCCTCCTCTCATTTATATTTTATCAAGATCTTGATGTTTCTTTCTTAGGTTTGTTCATTCATATCTTGGTAATAAATTTTTATTTGTTCTTAGTTTTTAGATGTGAATCCACAAAGCTCCGATGTACAACTCCAATTACATGGCACGCTGGAGAACCTCATAGAAAGATTTTAAAAGTGCAGTGGAGAATGAAGATTACCAAGAAAGAACTACCTTAGTGTAATTTTGAAAATTCACTTAGTTTGGGTATAAATGCATTGTATTTGACTCAAAAAATATCTCTTTTTATAGTATCTAGCTTTATTATTAAAATGATTTTGTTTGAATAATTGCACATGTTATTTACTCTTTGTGCTTCTTTATTAATACCCAATTAAAATTATTTCAGGAACCGCTATTTGATATAATATTAGCATCAAATTACTATTTTTTTTTGTCACTAGGTCATATAAAATGGTATGAGTTTTGCAACTGTATTAATACTTAGTACACCCTAATTATTTTGCTACTAAATATAATATATCAACAACAATATATTTAGTTTCATAATATGGTCACTAAATAATACGAGATAAGACATATTTATCAACCATGCTAACACGGTTGGTAAAAGATTGTTTCTTTAACAACCAAAACTATATAGTTGCTAAACTCAGAAATGTCTGGTAGATAAAAGAACGATTTTCAACAACAAAAATCATGTGGTTGCTAAATGTAAAATTATAAGGTCAATAAATAATTCTTTAGCAAATGCATCATATGGTTGGTAAAATATCACTTTTTATCAACCACACCATAACACATGGTTGATGTATATATACCTATATTAACCATGCCATTCCTATTGTGGCAATGTATTTATGTTTCAGTGAGGGATTTTTTTGTTGCAGAAGACTATTTTTTATAGACAAATGGTAGTTGGTCGAAAATTATATATTTTTTTGTTGCTATATGCATACCTATAGTGACCTTAACAAAACTACAGTGACACAATATGGCCACATTAACAAGCAAACATATTATTTCTAATACACATTTCTTTAGAGGCCATTATTGGTTCGCACTAAACACAAATTGTTGTAGCTATTGACAAAGCTACAACCACCAAGACAATGCAACAGGACCACAAAATGTTACATTAGTGAGCAAAAATATTGTTGCTAGTTGACACATCAATAGAGACCGATAGTATTTTTTCACTGAAACGTACACTTTCAACATCCATGGTAAAGATTCATTGCTGCAAACTTTTAGTAGCTAATTAGATTAACCAACACCACCTTGGTCATTATAGCTGTTAGCGAAGATTTTCTCACTTTTAGCGACCAAATACTACAGTTACTGAAATCGATTTTTCTTGTAGTGCAAATTAGACATCTTTGCATGGATCAAGTTGATCTACCTGAACCTTCTACAATTGCAGCAATAGAAAGGCAAGAAAACTACAATATGAAACTAGGTACTCTCTCAACAGTATGTTTGGATTGAGGGAAAGACTATCTTTTCAACAATCTTCAACATTTACATAAACCCGAATCACTTAATATTAGCATGAATTACATGATGGATTTATACTCGCCTCATTAGTGGGGAAACTTAATTCGTCTGCCTTCACTCAAGAAGTTGGATTTAAAGAGTACATTCATACCTTAAAAACGTATGACGATAATTTTTTATTTACCAAATCTTAAAATTCTCAAATTAATCGAAAATGCCTTCACTGGAAAGGAGTGGAAGCTAATTGAGGTAGAAGTCCTTTCCCTAAAATATTTGCTAATTGATTCTTGTTCAAAAAGTACCCTCCATATATACTATATATTTGAACTTATTTGAAGTATGAAAAACATGAAACAGTTTATTCCCATATGTTATTTTATATGGATCAACTTACCCCATGCATTCTTTTAAAAGTATTAATTTATTATCTTGTTTTATTATAAGCATGGCTCGAGGAAAGTTGAGGTCAAACATTATTGGGTTGAGCTTGGTAAAATTGAGGTCCATCGTGATCTGACTGAGCTCAAACAAAGTTGAGGTCGATTAGGACTTGGTTGAGTTAGAGCAAAGTGGAGGTCGAACATGACCTCGTTTAGCTCAAGCAAGGCTAAGATTGAGTACACGTGCCCAAGATACATGGATATTGTTTTATTGGGACCAATTCAAATATAAATTAAACTCATTCAAATAATTGGTAATTTGGACTCATTGGGTTTCTGGCACTTTGCAACTTGGAATTATAAGTTTTTGGCACTTTGCACCTTAACTTAAAAGTTTTAACACTTTGTATCCTAGAAATACAATTTAGTTGGCACTTCGCACCCTAGTGTGTGTTTTGAAGGAAAAATTCATTGATGGAAGGATATAATAGTCATTTTTTTAATATCCCTAGAAATATTGATTTTGATATTGTGCACCCTAAAAAATATAGAATTTTGGCACTTTGCACCCAAAAAAAATAATACTTGGCATTTTCAACCTCGAATTAATAGGATAATCCAAATAATGTAAATAAAAGTGTATTTTAGATATGAAGTTAATAATCTAGAGAATACTTGAAAACAAAATGAAGACATTGTCATTTCTTTTATCTAAATTTAATTGAGAAAAAAAGTTAAAATAAGTTATTATAAAGTAACATAAATTAAGAATAACATGTTTATTACTGTCGTGCATATGAATGACCATTTTATCTCTACATTGACGACATTCATGAGTTTTTTTAAGGAAAACACGTTACCATACAAATTATATTTTTCGAGTGCAGAGTGCCAAAAATTTAAATAGGGGTGAAAAGTGCCAAAATTTATAATTTTAGGGTGCAAAATGCCAAAATTCTATATCAGGGTGCAAAGTGTCAAAAAAAATTAAAAAGGACAATTATACCCTTCTACCAATGAATTTTCTCACCAAAACACACACTAGGGTGCAAAGTGTCAACTAAATTATAGTTTAGTGTGCAAAGTGCCAAACTTTTTTAATTAGGATGCAAAGTACCAAAACCCTATAATTTTATGGTACAAAATGCAAAAAACCCGACTTGATTTCATTTATTGAAACCTGTAATTCCATTACTGTCTAAGATGTGTTTCTTTCTTTATAATTATTTTAGGTAAGATGTTTTTAATATGAGGGAATTGTAATTTTTTATACCAATTTTTTTTACCTATTTTAGACATTTGGTACCAAATCTTCAAAAGAGACATATTTAATATAAAGAATGGAGGAATATTATCACATTTCCTTTCTCCGTCAATTTTTGGGGGCCAAATTTAACAGAGTTTCGGGATATTAATCAAAATTAAATCAAATATCATAATTTACAAGGATCATGCCACAATAATTTTCAGATATGATATAGGACAAATAAGCATTCTATGATAAAAAAAATTTGGCGGAGCATAATTTTAAGCATACCAAAAATCACCATTAAAGCTCAAATAAATGTGAAAATAGCCATTCGAATTTGATATTAATGTGTCTTTTTTAAAGGTTTAGTAACAAATATCTAAAGTAGGTAAGGTATGATTGAAAGATGCAATTTCTTTTTTTAAACTGAAAAATGTGAGATTTTGATGGGGTTGTCTATTATTCCTCATGGTAATTCTTTGAGGAATCGTTTCATCCAATAGAATTATGACACATGTGAGCATGTACAACACCTCCGAATTTAGAATATTTAATGAAAAGACCCAATTACCCTTTTTTAACAGTTTTCCAACTGATCCATCTTTTCTCCAAAAGTTCATATTCATTTAGTTGTTGCCTTTATAGCCCCCCTGTTTCATAGCTGAAATTTGTATTGAATCACATATTCTTCCTCTTTTCCCTAAAACAATGTTATAAAGAAACTGCACTTTTTGATTATTAATTTTTCACTTAAATATCTAACTCCACCCCTCTTCCATGAAAGTTCAGACAACCAGACAAATTCTCTAATCTAATTGCTCATCAACACCTATAGGTATTAATTCAAAGCCATTAAAGGACTCTTGTCCATTGAAGATATTTTTGGTTTACTTTCATGGCAGAAACTTCTCTCAGATAAATTGGGTATTCAACAAGATAAAAAATAACATATGAAGTTCAAACACTGAGAAAATTTTAAAATACAATAGCATAAATGATTTAATGTATGAAAATGGAGATATCAAATGAAAGAAACGAATAAGTGTATGAATTAAATTTGATACCTAGGTCTTAAAGACTCACATGATCGCAACAGCTTGACACGGCGAGTGGCAGGCGACCTTAGTTTGACCGCTGGATATGTGCTTCTCGATATAAATTCCGGCGGAGGAGGCTAGCAGAACTCGATTTGGATGGGAACAGGTGGGACATAAAGGAAGGGTGGCGAAAAAGAATCTCCGGCGTTGGGCTACGATGTGAGAGGACAGTACCGTCGCCGAAAATTATGCGTTGCCGACGTGGGATGGGCGGTGAGAAAAATCATCAGAGGTTTGAAATCAAAAGGGCATAAATGTAATTTGATATTTTTAGATTAATTAAATCAAGGATATAATAATAATTTGATGATGTATAACTTAATATTATAAAAAGTATGATATGAACCCTTCTGTCATACACTGTAATTTGTAATAAGCTTATCGTGGTACACATTTGTACATCATTGAATGGTCAGGATTAGATGATTTAAATTTTTGACGGCTTTGATCTTTAATGAAAAGATTCCTCAAGAATGACCACAAGGAATAATAGACAGCCCCGATTTTGATTCTTTAACATAATCAATCGAATTAAAATTGGTATTATAAGATATCATCACTATATAGAAAAAAAATATATATAATTAGTTTAGTAAGCACATCAACTAAAGTAAAATTAAACAAATACGTTTTCCATCAATCTCATAATGGATTAACTTTTTTTTTTAACGTACTGGTACAAAAATTAAATTCTTCATCAAAAAATACTTCAATTGAATAAAACCACGTGAGTAGTTTGATATTTGTGAAAGTAATTTGTAGAATGGTGGGGGTTTTGTAAAATAATTTTGATTTGATTAATATTATATTTGAAATTTGGCAAATGGGAAATAAGGTGGACGTATTTTTTTAGATGTAAATGTAAGTTGTGTAAGATTTTATTTCAAATTATGTTTTTTATGTGAAAGAAGTTGTGTAAAAAATATATTAATTTATGTAAAATCAAATTAGAATTTGTGCAATTTTTTTTAAAAATAAGAAAATTATTTTTTGTCTAGATATTTCGAGAGAGTAATTCGAGAAATTGAAGAGAATATAAATTTATTTCAGAAATAGTGTTTATTTTCCTTTTTTTCCCAAACATAAGCTTTTATTTATTTTTATTTTTTTTAAAATGTCAAATTAACAGGCCTGTTTAGTCAATATTAAATATACAAACATAAAAAATTAATTAAAAAAAAAAACAAAAAAAAAAACTCAACCCCCGATAAGTTTCCCTAGCCTTCCAACAACCATTAACTAGATCTAGCTAGACCAATTTCACAAAACCCATAGACAGGTAGAAGAAATGGTCGGAAATAAAATCAAAGGGACTTATCATTACACCTAACTATGTTACAAATTGACCAAGTCTATTCAACATCATCATAAACCAAGACGAAATATAAAATAGGTACTAACAATTGCCTTAACTAATAATATTATAACAAAGAAAAAAAACTTGTAGTAGCTACCTAAAACGCCAACGGAACTTGAAAATCATCCCAAAAACTCCCCGCTCCGCACCGGAACAATCTCCTACCACCTCATCATATCCCTATCCTCTAGCAAAGTCGGGGCCGGAGTATCCCACGGCACATACTTCCCGTTCATATCTTTGAACATGCAATTCGCTTCATCCAATACCGAATTCTCATTTTCAATCTCGTTATCATTACCATAATCTTGCACGGACACGGAATTATCAGTGTTTAGCACATTCAATACACTACTAATATTGCAATCACCGTCGGGCAAATTGAGCTTTGCGCTAGGACCGTAGAAGCGGTGTGCGGCGTCGTCATAGGCTCGGGCGGCCTCGAGGGAGGTGTTGAACGTGCCAAGCCATAGTCGGGTCCCGCGATCTGGCTCGCGTATCTCGGCCACCCATTTTCCCCATGTACGTTGGCGAACGCCTCGGTACGTGCAAAGAGCGTTCTCGGGTCCGCCTTTACCACGCATGCATCCTTTTCGGGAGCGTCGCGCTGTTTGTCGCTTTGATATTAGGGTTATTGACTCCGCAGCAACTGTTGTACCTTCAATAGTAACACCACTATTTATTCCGTTATCCATTTTCTTTTTTTCTTAATAATTGTAAGTTGAGATAATTACAAATTGATTGAATATGTGTTTGTCTATGACTATGTTTTTGGAGATTCCTGGAATTTATAGTAACGGTTTTGGGGCGGCAAACAACGTGTGATGGTGTAAGAACTAGAGGAAGTTGTCACGTGTCATGTCAATAAGCCGCCCTTTAGGACACCTTCACCATTAAGTAGACTGGTCTCATTGGCTCCTTTTTTAAGTAGTATCTTTACTTTATTTATTTATTTGTTTTTAAAACACAAGTGTCAAAGCTTACACTAAATTAATCTTGAACCCTCAGATCCCTTGTCCTAGAATTCTGAAGGATGCAAATTATTCATATCATACTGCTATACACTCTGCGCACAAAATAGTATTTTTACTTTTCATATTGAGTACTGACTCCGTTACATAATAATTATCCATCTAGAGTTTTGCACAGGTAAACAATCTTTTTTAATTTTTTTAAAATTTTCAATTCCCATAATACATCCTACCTTATTATTATTGACGATCCAATTTTCTCTCTCTTATTAATACACCATTTACATTCTTTTTCCCTTCCTTAAGTCATTAATCATAGAAATAATTAAATAATTTCATATTATAAAATACGGATGATACTTCATAATTTTATTTTTCCTATTTTTTAAGTGGTCTTTTTTCACTTCTTATTATCAAATTGTTTGTAAAAGTAGGGAATATTTTGGTAACTTGAAAAAAGACTTCACACAATTAGGGATGAAATATAAATTTATTATTCGAAATTCGCATACATGCATTTAGTTAATTGGTAACTTGTTTGAGCTTAATTTCTTGTTTTTATAAAATCAAACCTACAGAATATAGTAAAATAACTTCCAAGCTTGTAATAAACTCGATTCGGCAAGTTAAAAATAATATGAAAATTAGTGAAAGTGAAGTTATTTGAGTCTAATTCATATTCGATCTATTAAAACTCATTCGAATTTAAATTATTTAAAAAAAAATCATGCCACTAAAAGAAATCATGACAATATCATATATAAGAGCCATTCTAGTACATGCAATATACTTGAAACTGGGAGGGGAAAGATGCATAACTGGCCAAATTAAATTTTAATACAACTAATGAAGTTAAAACCAATTACCTTTAAGGCTTTAAGATGCATACCTGGAAGTCTGGAAAAAACTAATGTTATGGACAAACTTACAAATGAAAGTTAACATAATTATCTTTAAGAATGGTGATGGAGGGTTTCTTTCATCTGCAGTTATGGAGGGTATCTAGAACATGTAAAATTGAAATTTAAAATGATCTCAAAAAAAGTAAATTTTTTATTTTCTTGAAATTAAACTATAATATTAAATGTAGAAAAAAAATTAATGATGTAATAATAAGAGAGAATATTGAGTTACAAATTAAATAATGAGTATTTTGAGAATTGAGGAGGTTTTATGATCATTAATTAAAAGGGGTAAATTACAAAATTATTTAAAAAAGTTGCTCTGGCGGCAACAATATGTGTTCTGGCAATATCGCTACGTACCCACTAAAAATCTAATAAATAACATGAAATTTTGAAGAAAATCAAAATATATACCTAATATATCCTTAATTAAAAGCAAAGAGGTGATGAGATAGAACTTTTAGATGAAATAAATAAACGTAAGAATGAATAATTAATATTGCATTAGAATCATAAAATGATAGATAATTTGAAACAAAAAAAAATTCTCTAAAACGACAATTATTATGAAACAGAGAAAATAATATTTAAAATGTATCCAATATCACGTGGACTATTAGTTACACTTATTTTATTTTATAGGAGTATTATAACTAAAATTATAATCTCACGAGCTTGGGTCCTCACTAATGCATAAAAGATCTATTTTATTTTTGTGTAAATTTATTTAGTGAATTTGTATTTTTGAAAGGTAATAAATGAGAAATTGAGATAATCAAGATCAAAAGAACAAAATCAGAATTTATTCTGTTGGAATGCAATTTTTTGAGAAATTGAATCTTTGGAATGTATGGGCTTAAGGTGGTGTTTTCAAGTGCTTGAACTCTACTTAGATTAAAAAATTTTGAAAAATTACTTAAAAGTAGTTGAGAATCCAAAGTGGGTGGGGTTTGCATTTTAAGAAAAATGCAAATTAAGAGAGAAAAAGAAAGTGAGTATAGAGTATATGCAAAATAAGAGAGAAAAAGACCACTAGAAACTAAAAGCTACCTCGCATCAATTTTTGCTTTTTTGTCTTTTTAGCATATTTTTAGAGAAGTAAATTCATAAATTATTTTTGAAACATCATTTCATCATAAGCATTTTTGAAGGAAAAAGAAGAAAAATGATTATTTTAAGCTATTGAAAAAACAAGCAGACTAGTGTAAGATATGCCCAAAAAATATTATCAAATGCAAATTTATTAATCGTAAGAGAAAACTCTTTAAACATACACTATTTACCCTTATACTACGCCCTACAGACAAAGTTGTAATTATACTGAGTTATCAAAATTTTGTCTCTAACCAGTTAAGGAAAAAATATCAAAATATGAAAATGTTTTGACATTTTTTTTCTTATTATCTCAAACTGAATCACTTGATAAAAATTGTCCTGACCTTCCAGTAGACAAATCACCCGTCAATAGAAGTTTTGACATTTACTAATCACTAGTGATAAATTTGTAATTGGTTTAGTTGTCACAAGTAGATATATATTTCCAATATTGACACATCTTCGAAATTTTACCTTAGTGATACATATTCGACGCTCTACGTCAACAAAATATAATTATAATTCGTTCCTATTTTTACATATTTTTTGATTTATTAATAGTATTCATGTCTTAATTTTGTCTTAATTACTTTAGATGTATTAGGTACATTAAGTGATAATCTCTATTAATAGGAATTCCAATATTTATGTTGATTGATACCCAAGTGTCACTGAACTAACTCGCTGTTGAAGCGAACTTCGAATATAGATTTTATCATTCTTCAGTGAGATACAAACAAATTAAGTGAGCATTTTATCGTATTCATGAAAATGACTATAGAAACCTTTTTTTTAGAAAAAGAAAAAAACAATTTTAAATTTGGCATTATTACTAAACATAAGTAGATATTTACAAACAAAAGATTTAGCCACTATCTTTATCCGAATAAGAAAATGATGAGCTAGGGAAACCAAGATGAAATTTGTCCCTCTAATGATGCAATCCATGTGAGTTGCATGCATTTTGTCTTGTACATTTATCGTGACCTTCGTGCGTTATATATTTTTAGTAATTGATAAATTATATTTAAGAGTTATACACTTTAAATAAATTACAATTCTTATTTATAGGAAACGGACAAAATAAATGAAGGAGAGAAATGACAAAAGATAACTTTGGATAACTAGGGTTGTTGTTTTCCTTTATTATCTCTATTTTAGACACGTATTAATAATTAAAATTTCTTCAAGAAGACAAATGGCTCGCCACTTGGCGTGTGGCATGGGTGACGAGCCGCGGTTGGTGAGTAGCCATTTTGTGTGATTAGGTGTCAAACCGTGAGGAATCTATGAGCCACTTGTTAGCCATTACAAGTGCACTAGCCACTTGTCACAAACAAAACGGAGGAATCTTGCATGCATGAATGTCTTCAAGTTTGAACCTCATTTATGTGGAAATTAATATTATATACTTTGTTTGTTTGGCCCAATTGCTTGTTTATTGGCTTGTGTTCGACCTCTTCTTTGTGTATTGTACACACAAAATAGTAAATTATTTGTTATAGCTCTTAGATACAGTGATTATATATGTGAATAGATTGATGACCAATAGTTATGATAATTGTAAAAATATAAGAATACAGAGAAAAAAACGTGTAAAATTGGGAGATATTTTGGGGAGGGGATATATCTTTATCAATAGCCATGTTTGTTACATTGAGAAGTTACAAATTCAACAATATCTAGGATGTAAAAATAGTGGATAATTATTATAAAATGAGTTTTTAAATTTTATAAATACTTAATAGAATTACCCAGTAATATATATTATTTACAACACTTACCCCTTCGGGAATTTTATGGAGCCATTATTATGTTTTTCGTGTTGCCTCATTAAAATCTTCCGAGTAATAAAAATTCAATGGAAAAAAAAAACTCGGTTAGGAAAAAAGTACAATGCATAATCTTTTCAACCAGCAAATGTTGGCTCATTAAAATCTTGGTGGGTAACAAAAACCCATGGGAAAAATTAACCCCGCTCAAAGGAAAATAGTACAACAGGACACCTGGGTATCTTACACGGTACTCCTCCTTAAGTTAACCCCCCTGAAACATATAATGGAACGAGCTCAGATAACATGCGGAAGCTAATAGCTTTAACATGTTTCTCAAAAGTGATTTCCGGTAATGACTTAGGGTGAGTTTGGCCTAGCGAGATTCGAAAATTAATTATAGGAGAATTAATTTTACTAAAATGGATTTTGGCAATAATTGATTATGATAAAATTCAATTATAAAATAATTACTTTTGGATAATTGCTTTTGCAAAAGTAACACTTTAGTTACTTCTAAAATAAGTTGATTTTTAGCTTCTGAAAATTCCAAAATTGATTATGATAGTGAGGGCCAAACACCATTAAAATCACGATTGACTAAAAGCAATTTCTATAATTGAGGCCAAACACTTCAAAAATCACAATGAATGTCTAGAAGTCCTTTTAAGAGCTCCCACCGATGGGCCAAACTCACCCTTAGTAAATAAGTAGGCGCAATTGTCCTAACTTCTGATCTGTTGGATCACTATTTGCTTGAGCTCTTGTTGTTGCTGATTGAAGAAAAATTTTGGAGCTATGTGCTCGGTGTTGTCGCCCTTAATAAGGCCTGTTTTCATCTTCTCGATGGAGGTTGCATTATCCTCAAATATAATCGTAGGATCTTCTGTGGTAGCCAATTCACAGGATCCTCGAACATTACTAATCACGGCCCTAAGCCATATGCATTCACGCACTGCCAAGCGCTAAAATCTCACCATGATTCGACGAAGTGGCAACTAAAGTCTGTTTTGTAGACCTCCAAGGTACAGCTAGGCCTGTCAAAGGTCGGGTAAGGTCGGGTCCGGACCCGAACCCGGACCCAACTTAGACCCAATCAAGACACCCTTTAAAATAAAATTATGGACCTGGACCCAGACCCACTGTAGACCCGTTCATAAGTATAAAGTTCGGACCCAAACACGACTCGACTCGGACCCAAACACAACCCGACTCGGACCCGACCTGAAACCGATCCAATCTGATTCGAAACCCGGCCCGTCCAGTTTTTTTTTAAGTATATTCTCAATGCACATAACTTAAAAAATTAAACATGATCAATCATTAGTAAATTCTCAATGCACATAACTTAAAAAATTAAACTAGCAAACAAAATTAATCACACACTACAATAAACCAACTTAAAGACCAATACCATCATCACAATCACAATGCAACAAACTAAAATCCAAATTTCTTAACATCCAATCCACCAAAATTCAGAAAACAAAATACACAAGTTCCGTAGTCAATATGATCAAAACAAAGTCCAATAAATCAAAAACTACAAACCATTAAATATCAAGTCTCATAACTTTAACTTAATCTACATCAAAATAAGTTTTCAATCTCTACTTGAATGTTTAAGGATCAAGGACAAAAGAATCGGCTCCAAGTGCTATCAATTCTACAAGAATAAATTGAAGACCATAAATAGTGATAAAGCGATAATTAGAAAATCATAATGTTTGTTATACAATTATAAACTTAGTAATACCTTGTTAGCAAAACATAATGTAATTGCGCTCTTTCTTTCAGTTTCAGATGTCACATCAGAATAACCTATGTAGCCGAAATGCAAATGTGATATTATATGAACATACCTTTAAGAAAATAATAAGATGTAACAACATGAAATAATAATTCTACTTACTTGTATTCTTTCTTAGTGGAAGCCAATCAGCTCCTCCTATCAATGCCTCTAGTGCATCAGGAAGCATAGAAGAACGTTGTGGGTCTAGTACCCCAACACTAACTACTGCTTCTGATGCGACTGTAGTAGCCGGGACAGCCAGAATATCACGCGCTATCCTTGCCAAAACAGGGTATCTCGAATTGTTAGTCTTCCACCAATTCAAAATATCAAATTCGTTCACTGTAGTAGGAAACTTCTTTTTATCAAGATAAGCATCTAATTCCGATTTCTCTATGTCAGAAGAACGAAGAGCATTATCACACCATCTATCAAAATCAACATCGAATGTGTCGTTTTCAACAAATCACTTGACATGACGGTTTTCATTCAATGAAGAAGTAACGGTGCCTCCATAATAGATGAACATCACCTTCTAAACCATAAATCTTATTAAAGAAATATTTCACAAGTTGCATCTCGAACCTGGGATCAAAAACCACTGCAACAGCTAAAGCTAAACTACATTCATCCAAATATTTGTCAATCTTTTCTTTTATGGGATCATGCATCAATATCAAGATATCATTAGTACTCTTACCCCCAATAATATTTAAGCGAAAAAACACTAGATGTGGGAAACATACGACCACTAAAATGACGAGCAGCTTCATATAATATCTGTAAACACTCCAATACGACTTCAGCTGCGTCCCAATCCCAAGAATTTGGATTATAAACGTAATGTTGGTCAAAAATTTTTAAACGGACTAAAACTTCCCTTAGAGGCAATGCTGTCTGTAGCATATCAAAAGTTGAGTTCCACCAATTAGGAATATCCATGGCTATTTTTCACAAATGCCCTGCCCCACATTAATTCTTGACTTGGACAAGTTTTTGCCTTCCAGCAGGGGACCTATTCAAATATCTCACAGTTTCACGAATATTTTCAAGAAAATCAGTAATTTGCTTAAGACCATCTTGCACAATCAAATTCAGTATGTGTGCATTACACCTGACATGAAATAATTCTCTACAAAAAGGTGGGGACGAATCAGAAATAATCCAATCAATTAACTTCCGAGACATCACATCATTTGCACTAGTATTGTCAACCACAACTGAACACAATTTTTTGTTCAAATTCCAATTTGTAATCTCCTCTCTCATAAATTTGAACAAGAAGTCACCGCCATGCTTGTAAGGCAAATATTTGAAATAGAGAACTTTTTTATTCAAATTCCAATTTTCATCAATGAATTGACTCGTTAAGCAACAATATGAAACACCAGTACTGCCCGAGCTCCAAATATCAGTAGTCAAAGATACTTTAGACTTAAGCTCACTCAATAGTTTGTACACTTTGACCTTTTTCTCCTCAAAAACCTTAATTACATCAGCTCTAATGGTGTTTCGACACAGAAGCTTGAAGTCGGGATTAAAACTTCCACAAAAGAGTTCGGCATATTCATGTCCTCCTATATAGAAAGGGTAATTATGTTTCATAACCATCTTTGCTAAGTATTCTCTACTTTTGGATTGATCAAACACAAACTCAGTCCTAGGACTTACAACTCTAATATCTCCGGGCTCAATAAGCTTATAATTAAGACAAACAGTTTTAAGATGCTTTTTAGTATGATTTGTCCCCTCCACCAGTAGTCAACAACTTATCTCAATGATTACATTAGGCATGTGTATCATTCTGTTTTGTAAAATGTTCCCATACAACAGAGGGTTTTCTTTTGGTACCTTGTTTGAGTCGTCTTACCCGAAACCTCTTGATTTTCATGCAGATTTGACACCACCTCTCACACCAGATATATGTATTGTATTACGCTGGACAGACAGCACCTCATTGTTTAGTAAAATGTTCCCATACAAAACAAGGTGCAAACTGTAAATGGTTCAAATATCTCAACATCGACATCTCTTTGATCCATCTCCTTTTCAGTCTGTTGTTGGAGAAGAAGGTGATGTGGGTTATGCATACCAACAAGATGATTATGGTTGTATACAAGTTGAAGAAAATGATTGTGAGATGGGCTCCATAGTTCGCGATGATGAAGTTCCATTAAAGGTTAAAATTGCTGAAAATATAATCCTTCCGCGCACAAATAATGAGAATGAAGGTGAATAATATGATGAGGAAGACGATACATTGGCTGAATATTGTGGTAGTGATGATGAAGAGGTGTCACAAACTTGTGTGGATAGTGACTTGGAATATTAATAATGATTATCTGAAATTGAACCTTTATTGAACACATAAATATCATGGTCTAACGTATGTTACTTGTTATATATTACTATGGTTTCTCAATTCTTGTGATGTTTTTTGCACTTTAAAGAGGAGAGTCACTCATGATTACACTTAAAGTTTATGTGTATGTGTGATTGCTGTTGAAGTTGAAGAAAGCTTCGATATTTTGGTATTTCATTGGATATGAGATTATTGAGCTGATCTATGTTCAATGTTTTGTGTTGTGTATATTAACTTATAATTGGTTTAGTTAATTACTGGAATTATTCATCTTTTGATTTAATATGCTTGGGATAGTTGTTTAATGATGAAACCCACATGTTTGATGGTAGGTGCTGGATAAAGATAGAGTGCAAAGATTCAAGGGAGGTTTTGATGATTTCCACAACGTTAAAATCATCTAAGTAAGGAATGCTTAGATCTCTTAGAAGAGTTCTGACCTAGTAAGAGTACTATCAGAAGCGTCAAAATTTCAAGGTCCAGAAGACTATTGATCTTATGCTGAATTCGTAAACAGAAGGGTAGGTTATCAGCTGACTCAAATCAGATTAGTTCAAGTTTGATCAGCAGAGTATCTATCAGAAGGGTTACTTCGATCAGCAGAGTATCTATCAGAAGGGTTACTTCGATTAGCAGAATGGAAGAGATCAACAAGTCTGCCCAACGGTAATAAATGAACATGGAGTAATAAATGCTGCAAGAGAAGAGTATTAATGGCAAAAAATTGCAGACATTCTCGGATTAGCAGGGTACATTTAATGCGACTGGCAGAAAAGTACAGCAGACTGTACAATGCAACAGTTGTAGAGAGCCGTTCCAGGAAACTGGGGACCAGTACTTGTAGCTTTGAAATTTGTCTCACTTTCAACGGATAGATTTCAAAGACAAGTATAAATAGAGCTGGATTCAAGAGTTAGAGACAACACAACAATCTGAGATTTCATACACGAAGCAAAATTTCTCTAAGTCTCGAAAGCTCAAGAACAGCTCACTCGTCTACTGAAGTCATTTGTTGACAGAAGCTGAGTTGAAGTAAAAAGATAAATCATTTTCTGAGTGAATCTGTAATAGGAGTGTTGTGAGAAGCGTAGGTCTATCTGAGTGAATGATCTAGCTTCAGAGGATAGGAATTTCTTTGTGATTTCCTATTGTGAACTTACGGCTCATCATTTGTTGTAGAGCGCAAGTAGAGTAAATTTTAAACTGTGTTTATAGTATCTAAGTGACTTGGAAGAGTGGACTAAAGGATTTTTATCCATATAACCACTATAAAAATTCTTTGTGATTTTAACTTGCATTATTTTCTTGTATATTTTCAAATTGCATTAGAACACTTAGAAAACTAAAAGAAGATTTTCAAAGGAGTTTGCAAAACTGGGGATAAAATTCTTTCTAAGTTTACTTGTGAAAAATACTGTTTTAAATCCGCTACAAGTATTCTGATTGAAAATTTGATTTTGCTGTAATCAGCTAAGTTATCATCAGAAGAGTGGTCAACTCTGCTGTTCAAGCTTTGTGCGCAATCAGCCTAGTCTGCTTACAATTCTCGATCAGCTTAGTCTGCTGACAGACTACTTGAAAACAGTATTTTTGAAATACTGTTTTTGAGCTAAATACAATGCGTTTATACCCACTCAGTTTAATTTTGAAATTCACTTAGTTAGGGTATAAACGCATTGTATTTAGCTCAAAAACATCTCTTCCTATAGTATGTAGCTTTATTATTAAAATGATTTTGTTTGAACAATTGCACATGTGCTTTACTCTTTGTGTTTCTATATTAATACCTAATTAAAATTATTTTGGGAACCACTATTTGATATAATATTACCAACAAATTACTACTTTTTTTTGTCACTAATTCATATAAAATGGTGTGAGTTTTGCAACTGTATTAATACTTACTACAACCTAATTATTTTGCTACTAAATATAACATATCAACACCAATATATTTAGTTTCACAATATGGTTACTAAATAATACGAGATAAGACATATTTATCAACCATGCTAACATGGTTGGTAAAAGATTGTTTCTTTAACAACCAAAACTATATAGTTGCTAAACTCATAAATGCCTGGTAGATAAAAGAACATTTTTCAACAACAAAATTCATGTGGTTGCTAAATGTAAAATTATAAGGTCAATAAATAATTTTTTAGCAAACGCATCATATGGTTTGTAAAAGATCACTTTTTATCAACCACACCATAGGTTTGGTACACGCACACTAAAATAGTTGGTCAAAAAAACATTATTTATCGACCATAACACATTGTTGATGTATATATACCGATAGCAACGATGCCATTCATATGTGACAATGTATTTATGTTTCAGCGAGGGATTTTTTTGTTGCAGAAGACTATTTTTTATAGAAATGGTAGTTGGTCGAAAATTATATATTTTTTGTTGCTATATGCATATCTACAGTGACCTTAACAAAGCTACAATGACACAATATGGCCACATTAGCTAGCTAACATATTGTTTATAATAGACATTTCTTTAGAGGCTGGTTCGTCACTAATTAAATACAAATTGTTGTAGCTATTGACAAAGCTACAACCACCAAGACAATGCAACAGAACCACAAAATGTTACATTAGTGAGCAAAAATATTGTTGCTAGTTGACACATCAATGGAGACCGTTAGTATTTGGTCATGGAAACATACACTTTCAACATCCATGGTAAAGATTCATTGTTGCAAACTTTTAATAGCCAACACTGGCGGAGCCACACTCAAGGTAGGGGGGTGCATGGACCCCCCTAGAATTTTGATTTTATAATTAACATGTATAAGTAATGTTTTGTTTATATCTACAATCATAATGTAATTTGTTATTTTCTTTTGTGATGGACCCCTCTAATGAAATATTAAAATTTTACGTTTAAGGGTCCAAGACTCCATGTTTATTAGAGTAAGATAAATCTAACAAGTCATGTATTTTAACTCAAATACCAATAATTTCTTTTTATTTTATAATTTGAAATGTAATAAAAGACATTTTTTAATAATGAGAATCACTCCAATTTCATAATCATTTCTGGCTCATCTTCATCTCTATTGAGGGGATTAAGTACATTATAAACTGATCGACTGAGGAGTCGGATGAGAAACATGAATAGTTAAAGGACTATATGGTTACTATTATAGCAAAAGATGTATTTGATATCGTTTCGAATGATTTAATCGTTAAGCAATTTTTGTCCATGATAAACTGTCTTAAACAATTGTTATGTAGTAGTTTTTATTTTTTTGAGTATTTATTTCTATTAATATTATAGATTCAAATATGTTTTTAAGTTTTATAGTGACACCGGTGGAAAAATATTTTGGCTTCGCCACTGGTAGCCAATTACATTAACCAACACCACCTTGGTCATTATAGCTGTTTGCGATGATTTTCTCACTTTCATCGACCAAACACTACAGTCACTTAAATCGGTTTTTCTTGTAGTGCAACTTAGACATCTTTCCGTGAATCAAGTTGACCTACATGAACCTTCTACAATTGCAGCAATAGAAAGGCAAGAAAACTACAATATGAAACTAGTTATTCTCTCAACAATAAGTTTGGACTGAGGGAAAGACTATCTTTTCAACACTCTTCAACATTTACATAAACCCGAATCACTTAATATTAGCATTAATTACATGATGGATTCATACCCGTCTCATTTGTGGGGAAACTTAATTCGTCCGCCTTCACTCAAGAAGTTGGATTTAGAGAGTACCACTACAAGAAAAATCGATTTCATCAACACTTGAGATTGGTCACTAAAAGTGGAAAAATGGTTACAGAAACCTTCAGTGGCCAGAACAAGGTTGGTCAGTACACACTTGCTACTAAAGCTACGCAGCGACGAATGATTAATTTGGACGCTGAAAGCATGTGTTTAGCGGCCATCCACCATTAGTCGCTAAAGAACACCACCATTAGCAATAATATTTTCAGTTGCAAATGTAGAGATGTATGGTCGTTGCATCATTGTATGGTCACTAATGTTATGTGTATAGTAACCAAAAATACATTTGTAGTGACCGACCATTAGTGGTCCCTAAAAGACAACCATTAGGAACAATATTTTATGTCACAAATGTATAGATGGATGGTCGTTGTAGCATTGCATGGTTACTGATGTTAAGAATATAGTAACAAAAAAATTGTGTATAGTGATCAACCACGTGTTGTCCCTAAAAGCAACAGCCATGAGCAACAATTTTTTTAGTCACTAATGTATGGACATATGGTCACTGCATAATTACATGGTCGCATGTGTACACCAACCAAATTCCATGTTAACCGGTCAAACACCAGTGGTCTCTAAAAAACATGATCTTTACCAATGATTTTTTTTGTCGCTAATGTTGTATGACTGGTTGTAGGATTACATGGTTGCTATTGCTACATTTAAAACAACCAGAATTCATGTTTAGTGAACAATCATTAGTGGTCTCTAAAAGACATGTACATGAGCAACGTTACTTGTAGTTGCTAATGTAGAGGTTAATGGTCGTAGCATAATTAGATGGTCACCGATGTGCCTTTGACACCAACCAAAAATCATATTTAGTGACCATTCGCTAGTGGCCTGTAAAGGGCATATTTATAAGCAACAATATTTTTGGTCTCTAATATAGATATAGATGGTCGCCACAGCATTAGAATGTCACTAATGTTATATGTATACCAAAAAAATTCATGTTTAGTGATCAATTTTTAGTTGTGATTAAAATACTTGACCATTAGCAGCAATATTTTAGTTGTTGATGTACAGATAGGTAGTTGTTGTAGAATCAAATAGCCGCTAATGATCTACGTAGTGCAACCAAATTTTATGTTTAGTGACTAGTTACTAGTTGTCTTTAAAGATGTAGTAGTAAGCCACAATTTTTTCCCTTTCTAATGTTATAGGTATTGGTTACTATAACATTATTTTTGTTGCCAAAGGGCAAGAAGGCGGGCAAATTGGGCAGGGCGGGCAGGGGGCTGGGGCAGGCAGCAGGGCAAGCAGGCGAGGGATGGTCGACCGCCAGCTTGCCTGCTGGCAAATGCGTTGGGGCGCGGTGGTGGGCTGGGTGGCTGCCACTTGGATCTTTTTTTTTTAGTTAATCAAGAAAATTAGCAACGATTCTGCAATAATGAAACAAAAATATGGAATTACCTGAAGGAATTAATTTAAGTCCACTTCCACATAGATCGAATTTTGCGTATATGTGTGAGAAAGGAAACTGTTTGTGAGCAACAACATTATAGTAAAGTGATGGAATAAAGAAGAAAAGGAAATTGAGAAGATGGTGAATTACATCTCTATCCTTGCACAATCCACACATTAGGAAAAAAGAAGATTATTCTAGAAAGGCAAAAGTCAGTTGGCTCCTATTTAATTCTTTTTATTTCTCATTTAATTAAAATGAGAAGAGAAGCTCTATTTATTGTTAAGAATGCCTAATTTTTATGATTATATAACTATTAAAAAATTATTATTATTATTATTATTATTATTATTATTATTATTATTATAAGTTTGAGTGGGGAGAGTGGGGAGAGTGAGAGTGGGGAAATTTGTAAAATTGAATTAATAGATATTAATTGCCCTTCGATTAGAGATGAGTATTTTAGGTGGGTCGAAAAGGCATGAGGGCAATTGGGCAATGGCTTCGGTTGAAGATGGCCTAACAACCATATTGTTATGGCTAGAGAAACTCATTCTTTTACCAACCATGTCACATAGATTAAAGAGATGGTTGTTAAAGTTTGATTATTTTGAACTATTCAGTGACCAAAAGATGGTCAATAAATATTGTTGTTGAAATGTAAGTTTACTGACCAAAATTCGGTAACAGTAAATTGTAATACAATTATAAAATGTAAACCAATTTTCTTGCTAAAATATATCAAAATAATAGTTACATAAATAAATAAATTTAGCTGCCCAAAACGAACAAAAAGAAAAATATCTAATTACATGTGATAAAACATAATTCTCATATATAAAAAACATGATCTTGCAAAAGTGAATTTTTGAAGTCAAATACAATGACCGTTTACTCTCTATAATGATCGTTTTCTCTTTATCTTCTTCATTATCTCCTTTTTCAATGCGCTTTTTAGCCTTTTTTCCTATGGAATATTCCAATGTGCGTCGGTGTCATACATCTACTAAAAATCCGCAACATTATTTTTGTACTTCTCATCTTTCTCAATGGGACATTATAATCTACTTACAAACTGCAACAAATTAAAACATAATCAGAGGTAGGTCTAACCAAAAGACAAAATGTTAAGAATGTAAAAGCAAATGTAAAGAACCAATGTATGCGACTTTAGAAAAAATAATTAACCAACACTCTGTTATCATTATAGGAAGAGGAAAATATAGATTATAAAATTAACATACCAAGTTATATTTTATCTAACTCTTAATGTGAATTTCTTATATATACACAACAATTAAGCAAAATTTTACACAGTAAAAGTTGGATATACATTCGAAGAATAGACAATTTCAATCCAAAAAGTCTAGCTATAATAAAAAATGTAGCATATGCATGACAGTTCAAATAAATATTACCAAATCTATAGTGTGGAGCTATAACAGTTCGTATAGTCCAAACATTCATCTATATCATAACCAAACAAAAAAAAATTCAATATTAAAAAATTGAACTAACCAGATGTTCTTATATCGCATGAAATCCACCAAATCAATCCATTAATCTGTCTTTTTTTAACAACAATCACAACATATAAATCACTGAGAATCATAAATAAAAAATAACTAAAAATCTTTTTGGAAAATATACACTTGAAAAAGGATTACTCCAACTTAGAATTTGATGCTAAAATCAAATTTACCAATAAATGTGGCTCTTAAAAGGAAGAGGACGCGAAAAAATTATGCCTGCAATTAATCCATTGCCCCGAATCCTGTTATAAAATAAAGCAAAAAATAATAGAAAGTAAAATAAAAAATCTCGATGAAAAGAGCACTTCACAAGTTATAAACAAGGTTTTACCTAAGATTTAACCGAATACATAAATTATTTTTGTCAATCAAACTAACAGAAAAAAATTAAATGGTAACAATTTTTTGAGTTGAACGAGAAAAAAAATCTTAATCTTTAAGAAAAGACATATAATGCTAATTACTCATATCCATAATCCATAAAATCATTAAAATAGAAACGGCTCTGCTAAAATATATCCACAGATCTATCCATGAAAGTTTATCCTCAAATCCAGCCATCCTTGAACATAATGAATGCCTGGATCTTCTTCACCTACAAGTAATAATATATGCATGTATAGAAAGATAAACAAAAGAGAATAATTAATTAGTTAATAATATTCATTGTTGAATAGCATGTAATTAATCTAAAGTAAACGTGTATGTATCCACACCTCACTCATATTCCAGGTCACTATCTACATAAGCTTGAGACGCCTCTTCATCACTGCTACCATATTCTTTACCTAAGGTATCATCTTCTTCTTCCTCATATTCTTCCCCTTCAATTTGATTATTGGTACATGGATTAATTAACCTTTCAGAAATTTCAACCTCTAGTGGAGCTTCATCGTCACGAACTACTGAGCCTATCTCATTATTATTTTCTTCAACTTGTATGTAAGCATAATTTTCTTGTTGATATGCATCATTCATATCAAGTTCCTTTCTAATATTAGGTTAAAAAGAGACGGATCAAACAAATGTCGATGTTGTGAAATTTGAACCACTTTCCAGTCTCCTCCTAATTTTCATATTACAAAAATGATTAAAAGAGACAACATCATATAAGGTTTTTTCATGCATTGTTGTGAAATTTGAACCACTTTCCAGTCTCCTCCTAATTTTCATATTACAAAAATGATTAAAAGAGACAACATCATATAAGGTTTTTTCATGCATTGCCAAGGTGGCAAATTATAAACCGCTAAAATTACTGACCATATGCTATAAGAATTATTCATATTACCAAAATGATTAAATGCATCAGTAGCAAATACAAAACGTATGTTACGAGGATCTTGACCAAACCAGGGGTACTGTTTATCAAAATCTTTCCAAGCTACAGTATCCGCCGGATGCACCATTATGTCATCAGATCCAATTTTATTAGCATGCCACAGCATATCCGAAGCTGCTTTTTTTTTTTACATAAACAACCGTTGTAACCTAGGTTTCAAGGGAAAATAGCGCAATATTTTATGGGGGATTTTTTTTCTTTTGGCATCAATGACTTTCCATCTAGACTCTTTGCACACGGGACAATTTTCTAATGACTCATGTTCTTTCCAAAAAAGAATGCAATCATTTCTACATGCATGTATAAGTTCATATCCCAAACCAATTCTCGTTAAAACCTTTCTCGCCTCATAAAATGAAGGACGAATAATATCACCATATGGTAGATATTCTTTGAACATCGAAATAATCATATCATAACATTTGTTGGTCATTCGGTTCAAAACTTTTATGTTGAGTAACTTCACAAAAATGACAACAATGATTGTGAGCAACCAGGGTATAATTTACGATGTGTATCTTTTAATAACTTTATCCATTTCATCGTCAGGTATGAGATCTGGTGTATCGTTGGAATCATCATGACAAACGTCAGTATTTTTAAGATCATGGTTATCAAAGTTAAGCCTACCCAAATTTAGATCTTCTAACAATTGTTCCTCTTCAAACGTCTCATCCGTATGACCATGATTGTTATGATTTTCAATGTGTATATTAGAGGTTTCACCATGATGCGTCCATTCACTATAAGTAACATCTATTCCATGTGTGAGTAAATGTAATTTGACCAAGTTAGGTGGATATAAGGATTGGTTCAAACGCCTTCCACAAGGACAAAGCCATTTATCTTTATGAGGCATGTTCTTATAAGAAAATCTCATGAAACTCCTAACTCCATTTACATACTCGTCTGACGTGAATTCATTAAGTTTGATCCAACTTTTATCCATTTTTATATTTGTGCAAGCTGAAATTTATATCATAGATAAAACTGTAGTTCAATAACTATAATATCTTTATGCAAGCTGAAAAATATTGTTCTTTCTCTCACAAATTTTCAGTATAGACATTAACAAGCAGCATCCAATATTGAAATTAGAAATTAAAATTTTACTTTAGTATGAAATTCTTGTAGTCTTGTAGAATGAGGAAAAAAACAAATTATAAAGTAAAGATTGAAAAACCAGATTTTATAAAGGAAAAGCAAAAAAGAATCATATTGGCTAAGACTCATCCACAATGACTTGATGAACCCCTGGTTGTCCTATTCAACCAGTATGAAATGCTGCCCCTAGAAGCATGACTGTTTGTCTAAGGGTTACAGATGAGGCTTGCATGTAGTTCTAACCTTTTACACCAGCATTAGAGGCCATGCAATTCAATCAAATCAAGTACTTATACTCTCTAAAATTGGGAATTTCTTTTATTTGTCATTGCAAATTTAATACGGTGCTGGTTATTTTATACAGTTCTCGATGACTGAGCATTACAAGAGTTCAAAATAGAACTAATTTGAAATCTGATGCAAATGTTGTCCCAGAATCTATTTCTGCAGATAGGGTGACTTTGAACGCAAAACGACAAAAAATCAATTTTGGTACCATAGAATATGCCCAAGTCCATTTTTCATACTAAAATATCAAAAATCATACTGCCGTTAATTTTTTAACGGAAGTTTAGCCTCCTCCGTTAAGTCAAAAAAGAGGTGAGAAATGCAATTATTAAAAATTAGGCAGGGTTTTTTGCAATTATCGCCTTCTTCTTCCTCCTCCCATACAATCGTCGGCTTCCGGTGTCTATTGGTCAAAATTGGTTGAGGGATTTTGTTCCCCTTGTCGTAGAGAGATACTCGTACATATAAAAATCTTTTCAATCCGTTGAGTAAACTATTCGAACTGCGGTAGGTAAAAAATTTCGAAATTTCAAATCGTGATTTCTTCTTCGATTCTTAAACAAACTTCGTGATTCTTGTTGCAATAGTTTTCCTTGCCCGTGGGCATCATTTTCCATATGTTTATTGTAGCTTTCGTCGACAATTGAGCTCCGACCAAGTGGCGGCGCGTTTTCGGCCTAAACCTTAATTTTCGCGAAAAAATACTCCTGCCCTGCTCCACCGTTGACGACCACTGCAATTACCCCATGGAAATGTTGCCCATGACAAGAGGAACAAAAATTCTCAACCAATTTCGACCGACGGCCACCGGAAGCCGGCTATCGTACATAGGAGGAAGAAGGCAATAATTGCAAAAACACCCAACTCAATTTTAGACAATTGCATTTCCCCCCTATTTTGTTTCAAGGGCAGAACTCCCTCTCACATGGAGACTTAACTGACACGTGCAGTTCCGTTAAGTAAACTAACGGAAGTATGATTTTTGAAACGTCTATTTATTCTACAGTATGATTTTCATTCGATTGGTATGAAAAATGGACTTGGGCCTATTCTATGTTATGAAAATTGAAATTTTGCCACGCAAAACAGCTTTGATTGGAAAGGAGCTAGAAGGTACATCATATATGGTTAGAAAGATACAGAAGTCTAGTTTTCAACAAAAAAAAAAGTGGTTTACAAAAAGAAGGTCTGTGGATAAAGTTATGGGCATTTTACTAAAGATTGCCAGACTACACTCGGGAAACAACACTCCTTAAGTCTTTTGGTATTTTGAAGATTCTTACATATAAGTCAAGAGTGAAGTTTACTAAGAACTTAATTACTAATTTTGCAGTCCTAGTATGTGAATAAACTACTTACATATATAGCCAAAATAAAGTAATTCATGAGTGCATTGAAAAATTATAGAAACATGTAAAATATTTTTAATTCTCTTTTGATGCATAGATGAAGCTGACTCAAGCAACAAATTTCAGCAGAAAACACAACATGAGGCAAAATTGATTCTTCCAGACAAAACAGAAAAATGAATAAAACGTGGTTTAAAAAATAATAAAATTGAAGATTGACCTATTTCCTTTCGAGATGCCGCCCACAGGTATTGTTATGTTCCCTATTTCTCTGAATCTATTTCAACCGTGGCATGGACAAATGTATTTATTATTAGGTGAAATCAAGAATTTACAATGAACTTCAGAGATAAAACAAAATCATGCTCTGCCATTATTATATAAGTACTCCTTCAATAGCTATCTAAATTAGCACTTGAACCTCAAAAGATAGACATGATTGTGACTAATTACCTCTAGTACAATCTCCTAAGATCAACCATTCAAAAAACAACTAAAAATATTCAAAAAGTGCTGCAACTATAAAATTTGGAAATACCTTTACTTGAAAGCGGGTATAGGAGGAAGGATTCGAAATTTCGAATGATTGCAATTTCAAATTTTGGAAAATTTGGGGATAAGGTTCGTCGATTGATCACAATTCACAAAACTGTTTTCTTAAGACTCCATAAAACAATACGGGCATAGGGTTATTGGGATCGATACTAGTGTGTGTTCTTTTCTCAAGAAGAATCGCGAAGATATGTGATGACGGAATTCATGGGCTACAAGTAGCAGGTGAGGTATAATTTTTCAATCAGAAAGGTTTTGCTTCCAAGTTCACGATGGAAAATGTGATAAGGGAAAATAATTGGGAATTACGGATGGGTTTTGTGATAAGGAAACAAAAAACCTTTTCTTTTCTATTAAGAGGTCATTCGCAAAATCGTATTCTACCTTTCGTTCAAATGCTCACATACACTATAAGAAATGGAGAGGCAAAGTTGGTGTGGAACTAGCCAAGCAACATATTTATGACAGACTTGCTAATCGTCCTGAAGATTGGCTATGGCTTTGTGACTTTTGGGAGACGGATAAATTCAAGGTAAATGTCATAACTCAACCTGACTTAGTAGTCTAAGTTAACTAATTGTTAAAACCAATTTCTTTTTTTAATATTTGCAGCAAGTTTCCGAAAAAAATCTAACAATAGAGCCAAGTTGAAGACTAACTATAAACTGGGGATGAAATCACGTGCAGCTCATCAGTACGAGAAAGTAAGTCATTGTATTTTATATTGATCTAAAATACAATAAATATAAATTGAGATTTCTCAATGTCATGATATAGACTTTGGATGACATTGACATGTATGAGACTGAATATTACAACCCCAAGACTGGATGGGCTAACGAAGAAGTTGAGGCTCATCATGTATGTATAAATAAACAAATTTTCTTTTAAATTCTATTAGCTATCTAAATGTTTTGTGTTCACTTATAACAACTGACTATGATATTAATTAAATCAATTGAATCATTGTGCAGGCTCATATGAAAGAATTACAGGAACAACAAAATTCTCTACCCGAAGGAGCTTCTCGTATGAGTTCAGATAAAATTTGCATTGAGATACTCGGAGAGAAGTCGTCGTACGTCAAATCAAAAGTTGTAAAGTCCAAGAAACCTATTAGTGGTAACATTGCAGTTTCTTAATCATCTGAGTATCAAAAAAAGCTGGAAGAAGAGCTATCAACCACAAAAGCTACAATGGCAACTCTCATACAATGTTTAGAGAAGATGAGTAGAAAAAGTATGTCTGAAATATTTAATCTACAGGAATGGTGAGTAACCTTTGCAAAAATATCTTAATTTTATACGTACGAGTTATGTCATATATACACACATATATTTATATATGTATACATTTAATGAAACAATGACTATGTATTTTAAAATGTTCATATAGAAGATGTTGATTCATGTTTTTCTTGTTTTAAGTTCTTAATTTACATTTAAGCTCTATTAATTTTCTTTTCTTTTTTTCTTTGAGCAGATATGAATCTTGCAATCGAAGGGGATTTAATATTTATTGCATAGTGCAAACATTATAACATTTAATTTTAGGATTATAAGTGGTAAAATACTTTTTTTAATTAGATATATGAGCTTTAAGAATTACCTATTTATTCAGATTATCAGTTTTATAATTGGTTTTATTCAATTAGTTTGGCTTTATCATAAATAGTTTCATGCTAATTTTTTATTTTATAGAAATGATTCATATTGGATAATGAGATTGATTGATTTATTGTTTTAATTTGAAATTTTGCACATTAAATTTGAACTTTCCATTAGATTTTATCAGTAAATTTAAAATTTCGTTAGAATTTTGTTTGATTTTTAAACAAATCGAACTCACGAGTCTAACTCGAAGGACTTGATATTTTTGAAGATAATGTACATATAGTTTCTCAATATTTAGTTTGTTTAATAAAATAGACTTGTATATTTAACACGAGTCTAACTCGAATGAGTAAAGCGAAAGCAAGTGTAGCTTCATTACAAGTTTATATACATTACATATTACATATTCATTGTAGATTTTGTGCTAACTCACGGAAGGGGAAAAGTATAAGAAAGTGTAGGTTCATTTGTTCCTTGTAAGCAAATGTATGTTCATTCATTATAGAAAATCTATTTTGCTGAAATTGAAAATTGATGATTATGTGTGATTATTACTTTTTACACTAGACAATAAAGATATACCGAATTACTAAGTCATGATCACCTAATTTGAGTTAATATATGCCTTCGTGGATCTTAATATAAGAGTATCATATAACTCTTTATGAGTTATACATACATCATGCTATATGATTAGTTTCACAAACTTGATGTTTAATTTAAACACTAAGTAAGTTACGGGTTTAGTTGTTTCCTCACAAAAAATATAGTTTCACAGAAGATAGGTCTAATCATGAAAAACTTATTGTTACTCGGTATAAAAGAAAAGGTTGGAGGAGGGTTCGGTTGACCTACTAGTTTTAATTTCTGTGAAAAAAATATATTTGTTTTTTATTCAAATTGAGATTCAAAACTTATCACACAATTATATTATATTGTTTAAGCTGGATTCGATATTTGAATGTATATGAGCGAAATATATATTTCAGTTAAATATGTATAAATTCTTCGCTCAAATTCATTGACTATCAAACTCATTGCTATGAGTATAACTTTAGCAACCATAATACTCGTTGTGAATTTACACTTAGTGACCCTAGCTCACAACCAACTCAAGTAAACAATCAAAGACCATTTTAAAATTGTTGTTGGGGATATAATTATAGCGACCATCTAAAACTACTTGCTGCGAATCTACACATGGCGACCATAGTAATTGGTTGCTGACATCTAACTTAAGAGAGTAGGCAACAACCAATGGACAATGGTTGTTATTGATATAATTTCAGCAGCCATCTAAAACTTGTTGCTGTGAATTTACTCTTAGCAACCTTGGTTACTGGTTGCTGACATTTAAATCAATAGAGCATGTAGTCACCATGTCAAAAGTGTTGCTCTTAATATATTTTAGCAACAATCTTAAACTCATTGCTGGCACTCGTATTGAGCGACCATCATAAATTCGTTGCAGGAATTTTACGCTTAGCGACCGCAATAGTTGGTCGATAAAATCCAACTCAAGAAAGCATATAACGACCATTTTCGAGTTGTTGCTATGAAAATAACTTTAAAGACCATGCCAGACGCGTTACTGATAAATTTGCACTTAGCGACCATAGTAATTGGTTACTGACAGCAAACTCAAGAGAGTCATGACCAATGGACAATGGTTGCTATTAATATAATTTCAGCAACCATCTATAACTCGTTGCTATGAAATTACTCTTAGCGATCATTGCTATTGGTTGCTGACATTTAAATCAATTAGATATGTAGCGACCATCTAAAAATTGTTGCTCTTAATATATATTAGCAACCATCTTAAACTCGTTGCTGTTGTTGCAGGGAATTTACGCTTAATGACCGCAACAATTGGTCGATGAAATCCAACTCTATAGAGCGTATAGCAACCATTTTCGAGTCGTTGCTATGAAACTAACTTAAGTGACCATGTCAGACTCATAACTAGTATATTTGCACTTAGCAACCATAGTAATTAGTTACTGACATCCAACTATGAGAAGGAGTGCAACCATTCCAAATATTCGTTGCTGAAAATGGTCAAAGTAGATGTGTGGCCACAACGACTATGAAATTCCTCGCTATAAGAACCAAATGTGGTTACTATACTTGTGTCAAATCTTCAGCAACCATTTACAGCCACCAATTACTCGTTAGTCACAGAAGAATTGGTACAGACGGATTCTAGTGACCAATTGACTTTTGGTTGCAAAACATGGACATATAGCAACCATGTCAACGCCGTCGCTGATAATTTGGTCGCTAAAGACAATATTCGTTGTAGTGTACAGTCATACCTTAAAAACGTATGACGATAATTGGTTATTTACCCAATCTTGAAGTTCTCAAATTAATAGAAAATGCCTTCACTAGAAAGGAGTGGAAGCTAATTGAGGTAGAAGTCCTTTCCCTAAAATATTTGCTAATTGATTCTTGTTATGATTTAATGCTAATGGATGCATATAGCATTCGTTTCCCAAAACTTGAGCAACTTTTTCTTAGTTGTATGTATAACATGGAGGATCCCATTAGGTACTCCCTATATTTTTAGAAAAATCTCACACTACCTCCTAATATTTTTAAGCTTTAAAAGAATGTGATTTGACAAAATTACCTTCCATATATACTATGTACTTAAACTTATTTGAACTATGAAAAACACGAAACAATTTATTCTCATGTGTTATTTTATATGGATCAACTTACCCCATGCATTCTTTTAAAAGTATTACTTTATTCTCTTGTTTTATTATAAGCGTGTGATTTAACCGATTTTCGTTAGGTTCAATCAATATAATCAGATTAGATTTGAGGACAGATTAAGTTACTCAGGATGGTGCAATACAAGAAAAAGTAACGTAAGAATAATGATAATAACGTAGAATTAATGTAGAGCAAAAGCTATCTTATTAGAGTAAAGATATTACTATGCTCTGTACAAAGTATGTAGGCGTAAGCTCTATTCTTGAGTGTGTAATACAATGTTGATCTAGGTATTTATAAGATATAAACCCTAAGCATAAAAGGAAACATAATCCTACTAGGACTCGGCATATTTGTCCTTCTTGAGTCCGGATTGTAGTCTGGTCGCCGAGAAGAATCGTCTCTGATCGGGTCGATAGATGATCCTGAATGAGCTTGTATGGTCGAACCGATCTGATGTCCTCGAGTCGATCCTAGTATATTAAGGGGTGTAAAACAGCCCCGATCAATACTCCCCCACTTCTCGAGCGTACGTGAAGCTGAAGCTCGGAGAAGTAGATATTGCCTCAAGGTAGATGAATGGATTTTATTATTTTTGTGCTTCGGATATGCCTCAGTAAAATCTAGCTCGAAAAAACCCATTGGGATAAAAGCCGAACAAGGGAAAAAGAGTGCACATCTTAGAAAACTCAAAATGATTAATTGTTACGAATAAAGAACATCGGTAATGATGAAGCTCGGAGAATTAGATATCAATCGGAATGTCCCTCATCAATACCCTCCCCTCTTCTCGAGTGCAAGTGTAACTGAAGCTCGTAGAAGTAAACCGAGTGGAGGTGCTGATCGACCTCAAAATTGGGATGCGTCGGATATACCTCATTAAAAACCTAGCTCGGAAAAACCCTGTGGGATAAAAACCAAGCAAGGGAAAAAGAGTATATATCCATGAGAGACGCTTAATAAAATCAGATGCTTTTGAACTGGAAAGCCACATCTTCAAAGTTGAGGGGGCCAATATGCCCTTTTATATTAAATCCTTATTGAGCAAAGAATTATATCAACAGATATTACTCATACTATTATACTTTTTCGAGCACTGAGTTTATACCAAATGAATGGTTCTGCTCAAATTTTCTATTAAGTCTTTTTCGAGCATAGAGTCATATCAGGTAGACATTTCCGAGCAAAGGGTTATAAAAGGAGATTTTACTCAAGCGGCTTTATTTCTCAAGCCTTTTCCGAGCCAAGAGTCGTAGCAACAACTTTCAGTCTTGGTCGAGACAATTTGGTAATAAATTCAGTTAAAAGGTTTTCTGATCGACAATTTATGCTCATAAAATTGGAATTTTTACTAGCTATAAGGGTTTTATCCTATCAGAGATCGTAGATTATAGATCCTAGATCGAGCTTTATCGATCAGTATTTGCGTCGCATAAAGCGTTGATGTGTACTTCAGCTTGAATCGATCGATAATGATGAGGATTGACCAAGATTGAGACGCTCCAGATCGAGATTGAGATGCTCCAGATCTATATTGACCAGGTCGAAGAATCCGACCAGGTTATATACGAAATAGCAGCCGTCAATACGAAACCCGCTTCTCAAGCGGAAGTGTATATGTAGCTCGGAGAAGTAAAATTATGCCTTTCAATGGCTTCCTAATGTATATCGAACATGCCTCGTTAAAAACCTTGCTTGGAAAAACCCATTAGGATAAAAACCGATCAAGGAAAAAAAGAGTACATATCCTTCGTGATATTAGGGTTTGTCAATGCATGGGTATTGTGTCGTATGGATCTCTGAGTATAGCATAATTTCTTCAATGGTTGAATTTGCAATTCTCCATAACCATAATCAGCAAGGAGATCGGAGCAGTTAAAAATCCGATACAGTAATTTTTCGATCCTTTTAAACCATGGTCTGAGCTATTAATTTTGTATTTGGATGGTAAACCAATTATCGGTTTTAACCTTTTGTACATTGTCGAAGATCGAAGATTGTAGATCGAGCTTTACTGATTGATGGTTTATGCTCATAAAATTAGAAATTTTATCAACTCAATGGCTTTGTTCCTTTATCCATCATAGATCGTTGATCGCAGATCGAGCTTTATCAATCGATGGTTCATGCTTAATATGTACTTGGGGAAGTTTTACCAAATTAATGATTTTACTCTATTATTTGACTTAGTTTGTTTACCAATTATTGGTTTTAACCAGTAAGTCCGTCGCTTTGGAGATTGAAGTGTGTTTATCGATTTGAATCGATTTTACTCAATTCTTTGACTTAGGTTGTTTACCAATTATTGGTCTTAACCAGTAAGTCCGTCGCTTTGGAGATCCGAGAGTGTTTATCGAGCGGATCGATTTTACTCAATTCTTTGACTTAAGTTGTTTACCAATTATTGGTTTTAACCAGTAAGTCCGTTGCTTTGGAGATCGAAGAGTGTTTATCGATTTGAATCGATTTTACTCAATTCTTTGACTTAGGTTGTTTACCAATTATTGGTTTTAACCAGTAAGTCCGTCGCTTTGGAGATCGAAGAGTGTTTATCGAGCGGATCGATTTTACTCAATTCTTTGACTTAGGTTGTTTACCAATTATTGGTTTTAACCAGTAAGTCCGTCACATTGGAGATCGAAGAGTGTTTATCGATTTGAATCGATTTTACTAAATTCTTTGACTTAGGTTGTTTACCAATTATTGGTCTTAACCAGTAAGTCTGTCGCTTTGGAGATCGAAGAGTGTTTATCGAGCGGCTCGATTTTACTCAATTCTTTGACTTAGGTTGTTTACCAATTATTGGTTTTAACCAGAAAGTCGGTCGCTTTGGAGATCGAAAAGTGTTTATCGAGCGGATCGATTTTACTCAATTCTTTGACTTAGGTTGTTTACCAATTATTGGTTTTAACCAGTAAGTCCATCGCTTTGGAGATCGAAGAGTGTTTATCGATTTGAATCGATTTTACTCAATTCTTTGACTTAGGTTGTTTACCAATTATTGGTCTTAACCAGTAAGTCTGTCGCTTTGGAGATCGAAGAGTGTTTATTGATTTGAATCGATTTTACTCAATTCTTTGACTTAGGTTGTTTACCAATTATTGGTGTTAACCAGTAAGTCCGTCGCTTTGGAGATCGAAGAGTGTTTATCGAGCGGATCGATTTTAATCAATTCTTTGACTTAGGTTGTTTACTAATTATTGGTTTTAACCAGTAAGTCCGTCTCTTTGGAGATCGAAGAGTGTTTATCGAGCGGATCGATTTTATTCAATTCTTTGACTTAGGTTGTTTACCAATTATCGGTTTTAACCAGTAAGTCCGTCGCTTTGGAGATCGAAGAGTATTTATCGACTTGAATCGATTTTACTCAATTCTTTGACTTAGGTTGTTTACCAATTATTGGTTTTAACCAGTAAATCCGTCGCTTTGGAGATCGAAGAGTGTTTATCGAGCGGATCGATTTTACTCAATTCTTATGTGTCTCCAGGAGGTGAGTGACGAAGAGGAATTGCACAAATCCGAAGAGAAATCAGAAATCTCTAAAACCTAATATTTTGGGGTTTTTTGAGTTTTAATCGTAATTGGCAAAAGAAACGAAGCATATGAAGAATTGAATTGAGATTCATGATCGCTGGAGAGTGACGATTAAAACAAGTATAAGCTTGCAAAGTTTTGCTAAGAATTGAGTGAGCAAGGTGAATGGATATGGCAGACTATGTGAAATTTCACATACTAGCGGTGTATTCGCACACAGTTCGGGGAGAGAGGTGATCTTTTTCCTTGGATCGACCATATGTCGTTCGAGCAATTAACCTAGCCCCTCAGGGGGCGCCAACTGATTTAACCGATTTTCGTTAGGTTCAATCAATATTATCGGATTAGATTTGAGGGCAGATTAAGTTACTCAGGATGGTGCAATACAAGAAAAAGTAAAGTAAGAATAATGATAATAACGTAGAATTAATGTAGAGCAAAAACTATCTTATTAGAGTAAAGATATTACAATGCTCTGTACAAAGTATGTAGGCGTAAGCTCTATTCTTGTGTGTGTAATACAATGTTGATCTAGGTATTGTTGGGTTGCCTCAATTGTCAGAACAACATAGAGTGCGTAGTTTTTAAAAAAATTCGAAGCACCCAAGGTCCCATATATAAGATCTCCATATTATGTATACGAAAGCATGAAACAAAACACACAATGTATTAAAATAAGGGGTTTTCGATTTTTACCTCACCACAGGCAAGGTGGTGACAACCTCCAACTCTGATTCTGATTCTGGTTCACGGGAGTGATCCAAATGTCTCACCTCCAGAGTTTAGTCCACACCAATTGGATTCTGGTGACACCTCCTAGTCGTAGGCTCAGAACTGGATCTAGGAGATTTGTTATTGCAGGACTGTGCAGATCTACTTGGCAGAGCAAGATCTAGCACGGTGGAACAAGGGAGGACTTGTGGCGGCGGCTTGCAGTTGGCGGCGCAGGGTTGGGCGGCGGCGGCTAGGTGCAAGAGAGAGGCCAGGGTTTTATGCCTTTTTGTTATTATTTTTCTGAGTTCTGGTAGAACTCTATTTATAAGCTTCTACTTGACCTAGGTTTGCAAGACTACTTATGGGCTTTTAATTAAAGGTCCATGTCTTGCAAGCCTTCTTTTAATTAACTACTTTAATTAAAACCCAATTCATATTAATAAATTAATATTTCCTTTAATTAATTAATTAGCAATTTAATTAACTAATTAATTAATCTCCCACTTGAATTAATACTTTAATTCATTTAATTGATTTAATTACCTTTAAATTAATTAATTCCTTTCATGTCCTTTTATAACAGTCACCGTCCAATTGTATTGTATGTGACCCTTTGGGTTCACCCTCAATTGGAAGCAGGCCCACGAATTCCTCGGGATTTAATTTATGAACAATAAATTGCTCCGGTCAATTAAACACCTTAAATTGACCACTCCTAGAATCAAATCCTCTATTAACTCAGGAGTACCCACACTTCATGGTCGATGTCTAGCCACAAGCCCATGAAGCCCAACTTCAGGTGAATTGATATTTGTGAACCTCGTCTCTCTTATAACTGCCATGTACATACGGTCCTTCTATCGACAAATATTCCCGATCAAGAGTTAGGGTGTGTGAATTGATCGGCACCTCTAAATTTGTCTCGATAACTATACTTTCTAATTCGGGATAATATTCCAGTGTGACTGCTAAATTTGGAAACCCCTTTCCAAATCCGTCACCGACTATGGCCGTGGATTCCTCGGATATATTATCTAAGAATCGTACAGGAAATTCTCACATCCATTACGATGAGTTAATAGATTCCATATTGGTACTAACCACTCGCGTACACAACTATACGCACCCAACCTAGGCATGTTATGACCAAGCTAAGTGGTCTATACCTAGATCTAAGTACGCACGGTCATGCACCGAATTCGCCCTAGCACCTCAAGTCAAAGGACTAAATCGTACACTATTAAAAGCCTTGAGAAACATCCCATCACCGATATGCGTCATGCACTTCCACAATGGGTTTCTCTGTTCGGGTCGTTCGATGCGTTCAATCCTCCATTGAACCATCTACTCATATGCACTGGCCTCAAATGCTTTGCTCATGAAACGCTACAAACTCACTCCATGTGAATCATGCATACTCGTACAAGTCTTGGCGATTCCTACGATACCCTGTCTCGTTCGGAATCTATGACTTGGAACAGTTTTACGATTACGACCTTAGAGACTGTTTCATGATTGCACTCAGTACTGAAGTGAATCGTCCCATAGTCAAATGTAATCTAAGGATTTCATCCAATCGCTTAAATGTATTCGCGAGAGATGAAGTTGGCCATTGTTTATCCTTATACACATATAAATAAACGTGCGTATTATTATAAAATTAAATATTGTCTCATACAGAATAGACCTATTACAAGCTTATTGAACTTGCTTGCTGGGCACTATCCTATCAGGTATTTATAAGATGTAAATCCTAAGCATACAAGGAAACATAATCCTACTAGGACTCGGCATATCTGTCCTTCTTGAGTCTGGATTGTAGTCTGGTCACCGAGGAGAATCGTCTCTGATCGAGTCGATAGATGATCTCGAATGAGCTTGTATGGTCGAACCGATCTGATGTCCTCGAGTCGATCCTAGTATAATAAGGGGTGTAAAACAGCCCCGATCAGCGTGGCTCGAGGAAAGTTGAGGTCAAACATTATTCGGTTGAGCTTGGTAAAATTGAGGTCCATCGTGATCTGATTGAGCTCAAACAAAGTTGAGGTCGATTAGGACCTGGTTGAGCTAGAGCAAAGTGGAGGTCGAACATGACCTCGTTTAGCTCAAACAAAGCTATGATTGAGTACACGTGCCCAAGAAACTTGGATTGAGATTGAATATACGTGCCCAAGAAACATGGATATTGTTTTACTGGGACCAATTCAAATAATTGGTAATTTGGACTTATTGGGTTTTTGGCACTTTGTAACTTGGAATTATAAGCTTTTGGCTCTTTGCACCTTAACATAAAAGTTTTAACACTTTGTACCCTGGAAATACAATTTAGTTGGCACTTCGCACCCTAATGTGTGTTTTGAAGGAAAAGTTCATTGATGGAATGATATAATAGTCATTTTTTAATATTTTTGGCAGTATGCACCCTAAAAGTATAGATTTTGATATTGTGCACCCTAAAAATATAGAATTTTGGCACATTGCACCCAAAAAAAATATTTGGCTTTTTCAACCTCGACATAATATGATAATCTAAATAATGTAAATAATATGCTAGATTTATTAGCGTGTATTTTAGATATAAAGTGTTGGATAAGGATGAAGATGAAAAGCACTGAAGTCAATTAGTAAAGGGTGATTTTGATGATTTCCAAAACTAAGATCAGCTAAGTATGGAAAACTTAGTTGTAAAATCCCTTAGAAGAATTTTGACCAATTAAGAAGACTATCAGAAGGGTCAAAGATTCAAGGTCCAGAAGACTACTGATCTGCTGAAGGAAAGAAATCAGACTGGTGAAGATCAGCCGACTCAAATCAGATTTGTTCAAGTTTAGGATCAGCTCTGTTCATCATCAGACTTGCACTTTCGATCAGCCAAGTGGAAAAGATCAAGAAGTCTACCCAACGGTAATAAATGCCCCTGGAAGTAATAAATGCTGAAGTACAAGGTTATTAAAGACAAATGATTCAAGAAAGACCTCGTATCAGCTTGGTGCATTTAATGCTGCCTGACAGAAAGGACAGTCTGCAGTACTGTCACTGTGCAGAGAGCCGTTCGCGGATTTTAAGGACCAGAAATCAAGAGATTTGAATTTTATCTCTCTTCAACGGACATAATTCAAAGAGTGACAATAAATAGCTGAAGAGACGAAGGAAGAAACACACACAACTTCTGAGAGATTTAATTCAAAGCCAAAATATTTTCTAAGTCTCAAAAGCTCAAGAACAGCTCACTCGTCTGCTGAACGTCATTTGTTGACAGAAGCGTTGAAGTTCAAGAAAACATTTTCTGAGTGAATCTGTAAGAGAAAAGAGTTGTGAGGAGTAGATATCCATCTTAGTGAGTGATATTACTTCAGAGAATAGGAGTTTCTTTGTGATTTCCTATTGCGAACTTGTGGTTGATCATTTGTTGTGAAGCACAAGCAGAGTATATTGTAAACTGTGTGTTTATAGTATAACCCAATATCTAAGTGACTTGGAAGACTGGACTAAAGGATTTCAATCCATATAACCACTATAAAAATTCTGGTGTTTATTTCTGCTTACGTTTTTCTGCATATTTTCAGATCTGCATAAAACACTTTATAAAACTATTTGAAAATTAATTTAAAGGAGTTTACAAAACTGGGGACAAAATTTTCAAACTACTAAGTTTACTTGTAAAAAATACTTTGAAAATCCGCTGCAAGTACTCTAGTATTGAAACTGATTTTAACAAAAATCAGCTAAGTAATTATCAGATTAGTGGTCAACAAAGCTGTTCAAAGATTTGTTCGCGATCAGCCTTGTAAACTTACTGTTCGGTAACAGCTTAGTCTGTTTAAGTTTGAACAATAGTTTTGAAGTTTAAAATTTGATTAAAAAGTTTCAGAGGTCTATTCACCCCCCTCCCCCCCTCTAGACCTCATCTGACCACTTGGGACCAACATAAAGTAAATAATCTAAAGAATACTTGAAAATAAAATGAAGACAATGTCTTTTTTTTAATCTAAATTTAATTAATTGAGAGAAAAAGTTAAAATAAGTTATTATAACATAAAATAAATTAAGAATCACGTGTTTATGATTGGCGTGCATAGGAATGACCGTTTTATCTCTACATCGACGACATTCATGATTTTTTTTTTTTGGAAAACACGTTACCATAAAAATTATATTTTTAGAGTGCAGAGTTCCAAAAAATTTAAATGGAGGTGAAAAATGTCAATATTTATAATTTTAGGGTGCAAAATGGCAACATTCTATATCAGGGTGCAAAATGGCAAAAAAATCGAAAAGGACAATTATAACCCAGGTGTCCAAGCTTACACTAGACTAATCCTGGACCCTCAGAACCCTTACCCTAGAACCCTGAAGGACGTAAATCGCAAGATGTGTCTCCATCAAGCCTCGAAATCCTACCATACTGCTGTACACTCTGCGCACAAAATAATATTTTTACTTTTTCATACGAAGTACCGCGTCCGTTACATAATAATTATCCAGTTTTGTACGGGTAAACAATCTTTTTTAATTTTTCTAAAGTTTCAATTCCCGTAATACATCTTACTTTATTATTATTGATAATCCAATTTTCTCTCTCTTACCAATACACCATTTACATTCTTTTTTCCTTTATATAAGTCACTAATAATAGAAATAATTAAATAATTAAATATTATAAATACCGATGATATAATCAAAACAATATGTGATGAAGTTGTTGGATTTTATAATTTATATATGAATAAAATTAGTTGAGAGTAATTAAGGGGTAGCGTCTGTTCGATTTGAAGAGATACCCTTTGGACCGAAACAGTGCAATCCAAACGATGTGTCTCTTGCGAATAGACATTTATGTGCCTATAAATAGGAGACTTAATATGGCCAATTCAGCATCCTTGCTTTCAAGACAATAATAAGAAATTACTCTCTTCTCTACTTTAATTTATGTCGAATTTTCTGTTTGTTCAAGTTCGTCGTGGGTTCATTATTTGTGCAAATAATGAATAACAGACTGTTGTATCTTGAGAGACTACCGGGAATCAAACTGTATGCACCGTGGCAGCCCAGAAAATATTGTCTTAAGGAAATTTGTTTTGACAAGCCTCAGTCTAATTTCCTTGATTTTTTACGTAAAGATTGAAGTGATATTTGGTTTCGATACAAGTAAGTATTTCTCACTATTTTTTGTGTTAGATCGAAAATTAAGTACACAGATTGTTAGACACCAACAATCTTAAGACAATATTTTTTTTTTGGGTACAAGTAAGTGGGCTACCACTCCGAGCCGGGTCGCTGTTTACGGAAAGCTCTCCCCAAGGGATTCTTTACAGTGGAGGGGGTCGAACCCTTGATTAATCTGTGTTTTGGGAAAGACAATATTACTCGTTTAATTAATCTGTGTTGGTATCACTATTTACGTACAATATGTGTTGGTAATCCAAATGAATCATGCAACAAATTTAATGGTTAGGGAAAATAGGGATGATCTTAACTAGATTTTCAAACCCACTGTGCGGTAGTCAACTATCTTGAGCAAAGAGGATTGCAAAAACAGTTTCCTGATAACATGATAATTGATTCCTAATTAGAATAATTTTCTTATTTCGAAAATTGAATGTTATGTCATACAGTGAAGTGTGTAGGAAATAAAACAAATGTTTTTGTCCTTTTTGTCCTTTTAATGGTAACTGTGATGAACTATTGATTCCATAAAATCGTAAAATTCTTCCTTAAGTTTAACACGTCTGTGAGTCAGCATTATTTATGAGAGCAAGTGGAGAAAGTAATATTTTGCTTGTTATGACCATTTTGATGGCTGAAGTGATTAAACTAAATCTGTCTAAGTAATTAAATCTTTGAGAAGAAGAACTTTAAATTACTAATAAGACATGTCACATACGAGGTTGGATTTGTGGAATTAAAATCAAAGTGAGATATTTCAGACCACCATTAACATTTCACTACAAAGAAATGGTAATACATGTTCGTATAAATTTTTGAGTTAAGAATGAAAAGATGTGTCTTCTCATCCTCATGCCCGTTAATTGTCTATTAATTTTTTTTTTTTTAACTACAATAATCATGATAAGTTGTGACTTTTCATGAACAAGTACGTATATATATGAATCGTCAAAAGGTGATTACGTTTGAAGTTGGAATTAAATATTTTGAGTTCTAAAATTAGTGGAGTACTAAGCCGAAATATTTTGAACTCCTGCAAAAGAGGTTCACGTGAGCAAATGAGCACTCACAGTTGATGATTATTGAAAATTCCTCAAAATGTAGTGATCAAGTTAAACCAAAGTGTGGAATTGAATGAGCGGATGAAAATTAATTCACCTGAAAAGGCGTCATTTGTTATGCTATCAAGTTCCGCCTTTTGCTTGAGAATAAGTGAAAAACTCCCTAAAGGCCTAAATAAAGTGGATAATTATTTACTCCTATATATTTAATCAAATAATTGAAAGACTTTGCGGATAAATCCGTTAATGGGAATGTCATGAGGACAATCCAAATTTCTGATAAAAATTGAAATTTAATTAATTCCACTGGAGAAATAATTAATTGAAGAAATAACTGGAGTTGAAGAGATGTGTGCTACGTCAATTTGGGTGTATGCGTATCGGTGCATTTGCCACATTTATGCCATAATCCAGCATAATTTTGAGACTTGAATATTACAACTTCCACTGATTACTCTATGGCAATTGTGATCTTGGAATTATGAATTCTATCAATTAATTATTTTTATCTCTAAGCAAACGAGAGTACATTAAATATTTGAAAATATTTAAGTGCGACTTATACATATGTGAGATATATTTGACGCGTATAACTTTTATGTGGAGATGAAAGATTAATTAGTATTTACTATCAAATCAATATTTTATGTGAGATAATATTTATAATTTATTTGTTAAAATATTTATAATTATTTGTGAAATAAATGTCAATATTGATAATATTTGTAATTTATTCGCAAAATAATTATAATTTATTTGTTTGTGAAACAAATGTGTAAGAGTTCAAAACTTTTAAACTAATTTAAATTAACTGTGTGATTTTGAAATCATTACTAACTCGTGGAGTTTAAAAATGAATTTAATTACATATATATTTATTGAAATAAATGTATTTGCGAAAGACGAAAAGAAGCATTTGTGAAATACAAATCCGGATAATGGAATAAGAAAATGAAAAAACTCTTATATCCGAATTGTGGGGGTGAATACGATATATTCATTTAACAAGATTGTGTTAAACTGAGATTAGTTCGTAAAAATAATTCACCTAGCTCAACCCAATTCAATTGAGTATCTAGCTAAACGGAATAATCAAACCTAAGAAGGTGCGAGTAATATTATTCTATAAATTTGGATGTACCGGATAACTTGTGGGGGGAAACTACTTAGATGTCTAAACGCATATTAAGTCGAGTTTCACACAAGAAAATTAAATATCATACCATATGAGTTATGGAAGGGAAGAAAAAATCAAATACCTCAAAATGTGGGGGTACTTAATTAGGTCAGATTTTGATTTCACCACCGAAAAATAACTTAAAAATATTAATTACTACTAGTTTATGCGATAAATAGTAGTAGCTCATATTTTTGGTATTTAAATCTGACATAATTGTAATCATATGAACCGAGTCACGTGATGTAACAATCATTGAGAATGTAAGAAGGATTTGAGAATCATTTCTTATAAATTGATCTTTCTTTCGGTTCAGATTTATTTTCAGTAAGTGTGGTTTACTGATATTAAAATCTGATAAAGTAATATTATTTATTACTTACATAAACCTTTCTACAATATATAATTAGAGCTAATTATAAATTATTTGTTATGCGAGAATAAAAAGTATGGTCTAATCATTTTAGATTAGAATATTTATTTAAAACTCATAAAATATTTTGCGAAAATATTTAATTGACTTTGATCTAGAGGGTTTACCTTGTGAAGCTTATAATTATTTTTAATTGTAAACTACTTTATTCTGAGAGAATATACATATGAATCGATCTCTAAAGAGGTCAATCTCTAACTTCAATATGAGTTTGTTGATGAGTTGATGATACATATGAGCTAAAAGCTCGAAGTTATTTGATCCAGATATTCTAACTTATATGTTAAAGAATTAACCTCGAACATATAAATAGATTATGTCACGTTCCAATATCATGGATTGGAAAGAGGAGATTGACAGCGAGTTACATTCATAAAGTTGGTAGACCTCGAGTAGTGAACCAATTAGATGTAGATGAGTTTTTAAGTTCAAGAGTTAAAAAACTTTGATAAGTCAATCGATAAAAACTAGGCTAGACGAGTAGCCAAGTTGCCTTATAAAAAGAAATAATTTTACTTCTTTGACTCATATTCACCAGCGATTAGGATAACATCCATTTGAATGTTAATAGCTCTAATAGCTATATACAATGGACGTTAAAATTATAATCCTTAATGGTGAATTAAATGAGAAAATTTATAAGGAGTAACCAGAGAGTTTAGTTGTTAAATGAAAAGAAAACATAGTTTGTGAAACTTTTGTATTTTCTTGTTGAACTTTAACAAACTCCTAAACAATGACACGAAAAATGTGATAGTGTCACTAACAAATTTTGACTGTCATATTAATAAATATGACAAGTGTGTCCATATAAACTATCAGGATAATTAAGTATCAGAGTTTGTTTATGCGCAAATGATATGTTAATATTTGAGACTAATATTGTGAATATTAAATCCACCGAGAAAATATTAACTTATGATATGAAAAACATCAATTTAATCAATTATGATTATGAGGTCATGTGATGACATTAAATTATCTCAAGTACATGAATGATGTCTAAGTTAAATACTTATGAAATTAAGGGATTTCATAATTTTATTTAATTCATATCTTGTATGCTACATGAAAACAAATGTGATAGGATATCACAATTTGAGTATGCTCATAAAATTAGATGTCGTGCATATATCACAAAATGTAAGAGACTAGACATCGTCTCTTTGGTTAATAAACTAAGGAGATATATGAGCAATCTTAGCAAGATTCGTAGGGATGCATTAATGAGAATGTTTGAATCTTGAAAGAATATATACATATGTGCATTACATTTTGAAAAATTTCAAATGATCTAGGATAGATATAGTAATGCAAATGAAACTTCTGATTTAGAGGAATCAAAGTTTATAAGCGGATATGTATTCAATTCTGGAGGCACCGCTATTTCCTGCGAATCTTCCAAACATACGCATATAACTCAATCCGCTATAAGAGTGCATAGCATTGGATAAAGCTAGTGAAGAATTTGAGTGGCTTCACAAAATTCTTGGAAGATATTTAATATGACTGAAAATTGTGTTAGTCATACGTAAAATGCGATAATCAAGCGGTGATACACAGAGCAAGCTCTATGTATAATGGTAAAGTCACGACATGACATATTCGTTGTCGTTGATACAATACCGAGAGACATCTACTTTCAAATAGAATGGACTTTATGAAGTCAAGAGATAATCTGGATTCCGGATATTAAAGGTTTATCTAGAGAGTAGTATGTGCATCGAGGGGAATGAGCTTAAGGCCAAAATTAGACTAAGTTACCTCGTACGGAAACCTAACCTGGCGACTGGAGATCCCACGGACCAGGTTCAATAGGACAACCAGTCTTGGCTAACTTAAATGAAAGCACTTAATAGTATAACTCTATCCCATTCTTATGATGCAATAAGTGCAAGCCTACCGCGTTTATAAGGTTAAGCAAACACTCTTAATGGCGTCTATACCTTGTCAAGTACAAGTGGAGTTTGGTAGGATACTCTTGATAGATGAGGTCACCTATGTTAGTGTGAGCTGGGTCGGCTCGTTGAGAATTTATTTATAGGTTGGAATTCTCTAAAGCACTCGCATAACCAAGAATGTTCAGGGCCAAAACGAACACAACCGAGAACTTGAAGCAAATCGGTTTAATGTTGTGTTAAGTTTATTGTCTTGGTTTACACCAACGGTCGACGGTTCAAGATGAAATATTTCACCGATTGGCTAAGTAAATCCTATAAGCTTTAACTAGGGAAGGTTCAAGATGAAATATTTCACCTATCCCGATGCGGTATTATACCTAAAGAATACTTCGACATAATATGTCCTGTGATATGGGACACGAAGAACTATTTTATTCATGTGGGGGATTGTTGGATTTTATAATTTATATGTGAATAAAATTAGTTGAGAGTAATTAAGGGATTGCGTCTGTTCGATTTGAAGAGGTACCCTTTGGACCGAAACAGTGCAATCCAAACGATGTGTCTCTTGCGAATAGACATTTATGTGCCTATAAATAAGAGACTTAATCTGGCCAATTAAGCATCCTTGTTTTCAAGACAATAATAAGAAATTACTCTCTTCTCTACTTTAATTTATGTCGAATTTTCTGTTTGTTCAAGTTTGTCGTGGGTTCATTATTTGTGCAAATAATGAACAACAGACTGTTGTATCTTGGGAGACTACCGGGAATCAAACTGTATGCACTGTGGCAGCCCCGAAAATATTGTCTTAAGGAAATTTGTTTTGACAAGCCTCAGTCTAATTTCCTTGTTTTTTACGTAAAGAAAGATTGAAGTGATCTTTGGTTTCGATACAAGTAAGTATTTCTCACTATTTTTTGTGTTAAATCGAAATATTTAAGTACACAGATTGTTAGACACCAACAGAAGTTACTTTCTGATGGAAAAAACTATTGCATAATTTTATTTTTCCTTTTTTTAAGTGGTCTTTTTTAACTTCTTATTATCAAACTGTTTGTAGAAGTAGGGAATATTTTGGTAACTTGAAAAAAGACATCACACAATTAGGGATTTAATATGAACTTATTATTTGAAATTCGCATACATGCATTTTGCTAATTGGTAACTTGTTTGAGCTCAATTTATTGTTCGATCTTATCAAATCAAGCCTGCAGAATATAGTAAAATAACTTCCAAACTCGTCATAAACTCGATTTGAGTTAAATATTATATAAAAATTAGTGAAATGAAGTTATTTGAGTCTAATTCGTGTTCGATTCGATTAAAACTCGTTCGAATCCAAATTATTTAAAAAAATAAACAAATTTCAAAAATAAAAAAATATCAACTAATCTTTAATGCACAAAAATAGTTGTACCTGTAACGGCCCGAAACCGGCACCTGCCTACTATGAAATAAATAATTAACACGATAATCTTAATAAATTTCAAATGACTACAGTTCAGAGCTCTAACTATCTATTACAATACAATATTTTTTCCCAGCTATCTCATTACATTTAACTTATCTAAACAAACCCAACATTCACCTGACAAATTCTAGAAAATCTATGGTAGACGCCCAACTGAAAACTCTTAGTCTGATGTGGTCCATCCTGCTTTTCGGTGAGATTCTGAAATATTATTTATTTGAAAGCGTAAGTCGTAAAAACAACTTAGTGAGGTCTATGCCAGGGTACAGTTGAATTTTATGCAAGAAACGATTTAGAAATCCATGAAATGCTTATTAAATGGCAAAATCAATCCACAATAATATAACAATTACAATAATAACATATATGAGATCACGTTCAATTACCCATCAAAACAGGCTAAACAACCACTCCACCTCAAAAGGATACTGAAAGATCAGGGTGGGATCAATAGTTAGTACTCCGGTTAGATAAGGGATAAGTTGCTACCTTTCCCTATATAGAACGGGCATTGACATGTCTTAGCCGAAGGATTTAAGTCACCCCCCAAGGGGTTCTAATCCCTGGTTTTGTGAGTCCGGTCAATGGCAGGGCTCTGGTAGTTCTGTAGCCCCCAGCTACCCAGAATTATCTAGAGAACACCATCAAGCGAGAGCAGATGAGCACGCAAATAATCATGCATATGCTATAGGTACGTAGGGTGAGATAAAATACTACACCTTGGTACCATCCATCATTATGAGGTGAGATAAAGTACCACACCTCATTGTTTCAACAATTATAATATATTGCGAGCAACGTAGACATATATAGGCTTATCAATTCAACTATGAAGAAGTAGTACAATACTACGAGCATTTCAGATAATTACCAACATAGATATAACAATTATAGTCATTTCAAATGAAAAATGCATATATATACGATATGATTTTCTTTTGAAACTCTTTCAGTTTTAAAAACGTTTTATTGAGGAGCTCACCTTTTTCAAGCTATTAGGATTTTAGTATTTAAGAAGACTAAATAATTTGATCAGTTAATGACAGAAAATACTTTCTCTACGTTTTCTTTTGTTGCCTTTTGTTAAAAATAAAATTAAGCCAATAAATTAAGCAATAATATTTTACTTGAATTTGAAGAAAAGTTTATAATCAATAACTCTAATAATAAACTATGCGGAACAAATCTAGATAATATTACTCTATATATATTACAAGATTAAATAAATAAAAGAAACTTATTATTCTAAAGTATGAAAATTAGAACTTTTTTAATAATATATGTTAATAGTATTGTTACTACTCCATCAGTCCTTTTTCCTTTCTCCCGTAGTAATTATAATGTAGAGTTTTAAGTAGGAGTTAAATTATCACGCACATCCTCCATGAGGTTTGGTTAAATTATATAAACCTGTCCTAAGGTCTCAATATTTAAAAAACTTTTCCTACTTTCAGTTTCGGCCTTAAAATTTACATAGACACCCCCTAACTATTACTCTAATTACAGGATACACCCACTTGTTTCAAATATTACAAATACACCCTCTTGACCAAAACTATATTACAAGGACACCCCCTGCTACCCCCTAAAAAATTACAATTTTCTATTTTTCAAAATTAATTTGGGAATTTTGTTCCTCTCATCAAGACGAGTTCATAGACACCAACCTTGGGAGAAATGACGATCGGGTTTGAAATTTCAGATATAGGGTTCTTCGCGAACCAAACTTTTAACAACATTTTTTCTCAAATTACTTGATGAAATTTGATAAGGTTGGCACGACACCAACCTTATCAAATTTCATCAAGTAATTTGGGAGAAATAGTTGTTCAAATTCTAATATTTAAGAACCGTATATCCAAAATTTCAAACTCGGTCGCCATTTTCGGGCTTCTATTTATCAAAATTAAGTTGGGACTTTTTTAGCCTTTTTTCCTCTCATCAAGACGAGTTCATAGACATCAACCTTATCAAGTTTCACTACAAGAAAAGCAGGATTTTCCGACGAACAACAAACCCGTCGGAAATTAGTTGCCATTTCCGACGGCAAAACAAAATCCGTCGAAAAATGAACTTCTCCTAAGAAAGTCCATTGAAACTTATTTCCGACGGGTATATTCCGTCGGAAACACAATTAAAAAATAATCCAAAATCATATTATAAATTTTCCGACGGGACATATCCCTCGGAAAATATTAAAAAAAAAAAAAAAGGAAAAACAATTTCCGGCGGAATACATCCGTCGGAAACTGAAATTAATAAAGCAAAAAATAAAAAAAAATATTTTCCGACGGATGATTTCCGTCGGAAATTATTTAAAAAAAAAGAAAAAAAGAGACCACGGTTCCAAGCCGTCGGAAATTTCATTAAATAAATTAAAAATTGAAAAAAAAATTCCGACGGAAAACTCCGGTCGGAAAATATTTTTTAAATAAAATAAAAAAAGAACAAATTTCACGACGGATTCTTGCCGTCGGAAAATATGTAAGATATATAGGCATATATATATATATACGTATATTAACATTTTCAGACAGAATGTTGCCATCGGAAAATATATAAAATGTGTATGTATTTTTAGGTTACTAATGTCCGATGGAAATAATCCATCGAAAAATATTAAAAAAATAAAGAAAAAATTAAATTTTTTGACAGGTTATGTTCATCTGAAAATATATAAAAAAGAAGAACAAATAATTACGGTAACCTCAATGTACATAACCCCGAGGCCAATAGTGTTGACTTTGGTCAATTAGACCTTCAATTCGAGAATCGATCGATCTAATTACGGATAACCTCAATGTACATAACCCCGGGGTCAATAGTGTTGACTTTGGTCAATTAGACCTTCAATTTGAGAATCGATCGATCTAATTACGGATAACCTCAACGTACATAACCCCGGGGTCAATAGTGTTGACTTTGGTCAATTAGACCTTCAATTCGAGAATCGATCGATCTAATTACGGATAACCTCAATGTACATAACCCCGGGGTCAATAGTGTTGACTTAGGTCAATTAGACCTTCAATTCGAGAATCGATCGATCTAATTACGGATAACCTCAATGTACATAACCCCGGGGTCAATAGTGTTGACTTTGGTCAATTAGACCTTCAATTCGAGAATCGATCGATCTAATTACGGATAACCTCAATGTACATAACCCTTGGGTCAATAGTGTTGACTTTGGTCAATTAGACCTTCAATTCGAGAATCGATCGATCTAATTACAGATAACCTCAATGTACATAACCCTGGGGTCAATAGTGTTGACTTTGGTCAATTAGACCTTCAATTCGAGAATCGATCGATCTAATTACGGATAACCTCAATGTACATAACCCCGGGGTCAATAGTGTTGACTTTGGTCAATTAGACCTTCAATTCGAGAATCGATCGATCTAATTACAGATAACCTCAATGTACATGACCCTGGGGTCAATAGTGTTGACTTTGGTCAATTAGACCTTCAATTCGAGAATCGATCGATCTAATTACGGATAACCTCATTGTACATAATCCTGGGGTCAATAGTGTTGACTTTGGTCAACTAGACCTTCAATTCGAGAATCGATCGATCTAATTACGGATAACCTCAATGTACATAACCCTTGGGTCAATAGTGTTGACTTTGGTCAATTAGACCTTCAATTCGAGAATCGATCGATCTAATTACGGATAACCTCAATGTACATAACCCCGGGGTCAATAGTGTTGACTTTGGTCAATTAGACCTTCAATTCGAGAATCGATCGATCTAATTACGGATAACCTCAATGTACATAACCCCGGGGTCAATAGTGTTGACTTTGGTCAATTAGACCTTCAATTCGAGAATCGATCGATCTAATTACGGATAACCTCAATGTACATAACCCCGGGGTCAATAGTGTTGACTTTGGTCAATTAGACCTTCAATTCGAGAATCGATCGATCTAATTACGGATAACCTCAATGTACATAGCCCCGGGGTCAATAGTGTTGACTTTGGTCAATTAGACCTTCAATTCGAGAATCGATCGATCTAATTACGGATAACCTCAATGTACATACCCCGGGGTCAATAGTGTTGACTTTGGTCAATTAGACCTTCAATTCGAGAATCGATCGATCTAATTACGGATAACCTCAATGTACATAACCCCGGGGTCAAAAGTGTTGACTTTGGTCAATTAGACCTTCAATTCGAGAATCGATCGATCTAATTAATGTACATAACTCCGGGGTCAATAGTGTTGACTTGGTCAATTAGACCTTCAATTCGAGAATCGATCGATCTAATTACAGATAACCTCAATGTACATAACCCCGGGGTCAATAGTGTTGACTATGGTCAATTAGACATTCAATTCGAGAATCGATCGATCTAATTACGGATAACCTCAATTTACATAACCCCGAGGTCAATAGTTTTGCCGGATTAATAACCTAAATAAACATAACAAAATTGAATTAAAACATTTTTTTTACCGGATTAATTAAGTTTTGCACGATTTTAGTCTTCTTACGGATAACCTCATTGTACATAATCCCGGGGTCAATAGTGTTGACTTTGGTCAACTAGACCTTCAATTCGAGAATCGATCGATCTAATTACGGATAACCTCAATGTACATAACCCTTGGGTCAATAGTGTTGACTTTGGTCAATTAGACCTTCAATTCGAGAATCGATCGATCTAATTACGGATAACCTCAATGTACATAACCCCGGGGTCAATAGTGTTGACTTTGGTCAATTAGACCTTCAATTCGAGAATCGATCGATCTAATTACGGATGACCTCAATGTACATAACCCCGGGGTCAATAGTGTTGACTTTGGTCAATTAGACCTTCAATTCGAGAATCGATCGATCTAATTACGGATGACCTCAATGTACATAACCCCGGGGTCAATAGTGTTGACTTTGGTCAATTAGACCTTCAATTCGAGAATCGATCGATCTAATTACGGATAACCTCAATGTACATAACCCCGGGGTCAATAGTGTTGACTTTGGTCAATTAGACCTTCAATTCGAGAATCGATCGATCTAATTACGGATAACCTCAATGTACATAACCCCGGGGTCAATAGTGTTGACTTTGGTCAATTAGACCTTCAATTCGAGAATCGATCGATCTAATTACGGATAACCTCAATGTACATAACCCCGGGGTCAATAGTGTTGACTTTGGTCAATTAGACCTTCAATTCGAGAATCGATCGATCTAATTACGGATAACCTCAATGTACATACCCCGGGGTCAATAGTGTTGACTTTGGTCAATTAGACCTTCAATTCGAGAATCGATCGATCTAATTACGGATAACCTCAATGTACATAACCCCGGGGTCAAAAGTGTTGACTTTGGTCAATTAGACCTTCAATTCGAGAATCGATCGATCTAATTACGGATAACCTCAATGTACATAACCCCGGGGTCAATAGTGTTGACTTGGTCAATTAGACCTTCAATTCGAGAATCGATCGATCTAATTACAGATAACCTCAATGTACATAACCCCGGGGTCAATAGTGTTGACTATGGTCAATTAGACATTCAATTCGAGAATCGATCGATCTAATTACGGATAACCTCAATTTACATAACCCCGAGGTCAATAGTTTTGCTTGATTAATAACCTAAATAAACATAACAAAATTGAATTAAAACATTTTTTTTACCGGATTAATTAAGTTTTGCACGATTTTAGTCTTCTTCATTTATAAAATAATTTTAATTAAAAAAAGTTTAATTATTGATCAATTATAATTATGAATTAAAATTTAAAAAAAAAATAGATTTCCGACGGGCAAAGCCCGTCGGAAATTATGCGACTAAAAAGCCCTAGCCGCGCAGCTCTTTTCATTTCTTTCAGTTCTCTCCAAAAAGCATCAAAACCCTAGCCGCCCACCATGACCTCCTGGCCGCGGCTACAAAACCCACCACCACCGCCGCCATTACCGCCATGAGAATAAAATCTTACTCTTTCAATGTAAGTGGTATAGCTCGGTTTCTCCCGGAGGAATTAGGATACAACCGCAATATGGAATTGTTGAGATCAACATAAAAAACACATATCCTAAATTTGATCCATTCGTCTTTGCGGAACATACATCTCAAGTATACTTTGTTCCTTACCCGGGGAAGAAAAAGGACAAAATTAATTGGCGTGTTGTAGTAAATACGAGACCAAGGAGTAGAGTGGATACTAGGTATAATGTACAAGTCACGGCTTTGCAAGAACCACCTAACATGCCAAATTCCCGTGTTGATGATGAACTAATGGATTTGAATGTTGAATTAAGAAGAAGAAAACGAAGAAGAATTGGAGGAAGTGGAAGAAGAAGAAGAAGATGACGAAGAAGAAGACGAAGAAGAAGAAGAAGATGAAGATGAAGATGGAGAAGAAGATGAATAATTATTTTTTCGTTGACTTTGTATTATTATTGTACTCACATTGGATAAATATTTAATATTCTATTGTGATACACTATTAATGCTTTATGTTGATGTTGGAATGTTTTATTTTTATTTCATAGTTTAAGATTTATTGTAATATGTTACTGTAGTCTATTCGCTTATTTTTGCAGATGGCACCAAAGAAGAAGTTAAAGAGAGTTAACTTATCCACCGACTCAGTTGACCAAGACCATGAGTCTTTCAGGCCTTCACCTAGTCCGACTTCTAACCCCGCTCCCAGCCCTTCTAACAGCGTTGCCGGATTAAATATTTCTTATCGGGTCCTAGCCATTTACATGGGAGCTCTTCGGTTGGTGGTAGTTCGACTGCTATTCCTAGTATAGAGTCTGTTAATGGGAAGGAGCTAATTGCTCCTTTGGAATTTCCTAATGAGTATGTATTTATTTTCATGGCTTTAAAATGTTGTATTAATGTTATTAATTGATCTAATATATACTTTTAATGTTTTTGTGATTTGACATAGGTTTACAAATCATACGTCAGTCGTTCGTGGTGTGGGAAGAGCTGTTAGAAAAGGTTGGGAAGGTTCTTATCACACGTATGGCGAAGTTCCTGATAAGATTAAGACTAAGTTGTTTAATATCTTTAAGGTATTTATCTAAATTATGTTAGTATATATTGTAGTTTAATAATTAATATCAATTACTATATTGTTTACTAATAAAATTATCTAACGAATTGCAGAAGGAGTACCATTGGGACTCAAAGCATGAAGTTGAAATTAAAAGGATATTTGACGTTAAAGCCGGATCATCACTTACTCATGCATTTGATGAGTTAAGAAGTAGAAATTTACCTAAGCCAGATTGGATAAACGAAACTTGTTGGAAAGAATACAAGGCATATTGGGCTTCTCCCGAGTTTTTGGAGAAAAGTCAAAGAAACAAAAGAAATCGAGCTTCCAATTGTGGTTGTCAAGGAGCCCCAAACCACACGGGTGGTAGTATAACACATTTGGAGCACGCGCGTAGACTAGTAAGTCACTCATATTTCCTATTGACATTTGTTTCATATATCTATTGTGGTAACACAACAAATATATAATAATGTTGTAGAGACAAAAAGGACAGGACGTGTCCCAAGCAAGTCTATTTATGTATACTCATTCGAAGTATGATGAAAAGGGAGAGAGAACCATATGGGTAGATGAACGTTCGAAGAATACATATGTAAGTCAAATAAACTCATTACTTAGTTTATTGCTTATTAGTAATAGGTGTTATGTTTGATTAAATGTATACTCATGTTCGTGCCTCCTAGAATGCGTTTAAGGAAAAACTCCCGACTCCTCAAGTATCTGAAACTGGTGAATCACAACCAGTCCCTGAAAATGTTGAGTTGCAGGTACGTAAATGCAATAAGTAATTTATGATATTAAATAAATACATTTAGTTGTAATCTAAATTGTTTTCATTTGTAATTCAGACGTGGGTGGAGACTGTAGGCGTTGGGAAGAAAGGTACGATTTATGGTTTGAAGGGCAAGGCTCATCGGGTTAGACCTCAGTCATCGAGATCACATTATTCTCAAGCTACTTCTTCCGACCCGGAGCTTGTGGCGAGACTTCAAACTCTCGAAGAACAGGCGTCGGAGAATCAATCAATGAGGGAGGAATACAACAATATGAAACATTAGCTTGCGGATAATCGACGGGAGGTGGAGGCATCTCGTCGAGAGATGGAGGAATTCCGACGTTTGTTTAGCCAGATGCCAACCAAAATGATGCATAAAAAACCCCAGAACCCACCCCAAAACCCACAACAATCTAATGACTCTGACTCCGACTCCGACTCCGACTCTGACGATTGATACTCTCTATTTCTTGCTTATGCTAATTGATACTTTTTATTTTCCTACATATTTGAACTCCCCTAGTGATGGTTGAGACTAATATATGTTTATTAGGTTTTTAATTTGAATGGTGTATTATTAAGACTATGACTGAGATTATTATGACTTTTAATTAATGATTATTAGTTTTCAATTTAATTTTGATGAATATTGTATTGAATAGATAAACGGGATAATTTTTTTAATTAATTAATTTTTTTTAATTAATTAATTTTTTTTAATAAAAATAATAACTTTTTCGACGGAATATTCCGTCGGAAACAAATGAATAAAAAGTTTTTCTTAAAAAAAATAATAAAATTTCCGACGGAATATTCCGTCGGAAATAAATAAATAATTTTTTTTTGAAAAAAACTATAAAAATTTCCGACGGGATATATCCGTCGGAAATCAATAAATAAATGTTTTTGAAAATATAATTTATTTCCGACGGAAAATGGCCGTCGAAAATTAAGGTCAAACAGTTGACCCGAAACAAGTTTCCGACAGAAGTATCCGTCGGAAATACCCTCGGAAGTTGCCCGTCGGAAAATGTTCGATGAACTTTCCAACGACCTTGATCCGTCGGAAAATGCCCGTCGGAAAATTACCAACGAGCAAATTTCCGACGAATTTTTCGACGGACATTTTCCGTCGGAAAATTCTGTTTTCCGACGGATTTTCCGAAAAATCCGTCGGAAATTCGGTTGGAAAAACCTGCTTTTCTTGTAGTGTTTCATCAAGTAATTTGACAGAAGTCGTTGTTCAAAGTTTGGTTCGCGAAGAACCGTAGATCCGAAATTTCAAACTCGGTAGCCATTTCACCCAAATTACTCGATGAAATTTGACAAGATTGATGTCTATGGACTCGTCTTGATGAGAGTAACAAAAGCACCAACTTAATTTTGAAAAATACACAATTGTAATTTTTGAGGGGGTAGCAGGGGGTGTCCTTGTAATATAATTTTGGTCGAGGGGTGTCTTTGTAATATTTGAAACACGAGGGTAAAATCATGTAATTAGGGTAATAGCCAAGGGGTGTCTATCCCTTTTTTTAATATTGATATTTAGATAAGCATAAAAATATCTTTGAGTTTGAGAGTGGAGGTCTTTGTAATTATTGAAATTCTTAAGGGGGTGTTATGTGGATTAAAGAAGGGTGAAATTGCAGAAAACGTCTCAAAGTAATAAGTGAACTTAGGATTTTCGTCCAAAACTATATTACTTTACTGAATTTCGTCCCGCAATTTAATATTTGAAATATCGTTCCAAACTAATTGCTAATTTTGGAATTTTGTCCCAAATTATATCAACTCGTTGAATTTCGTCCCATACTTTACCATTTTGTATGAATTTAGTCTCAATATTTAATTCCATAATACATGTCTTTTTAGTGAGAAAAAAAATTCAACAATACATGTCACTTTAGGAATTCAAGATAAATTTAAATGCTATTTCGACATTTTTACCCTTCTTCATTAAAAATTAGAATTAAAGATGAATTATGAGGAATTACAAAATATTTAATTATTTTTCAAGGGTAATTTTGTCCAACTATACTTTTATTCTCCTAAAAATTAGAGCATTAATTGATTCCTTAATCCTTATGAAAAAACCTTAAGATGGACGGAGTATATGCCAGCCCCCAGCGTAAAGAGTGGCTTCACATGACCTATTTCACCTACATCATTTTGAAGGGAACAACACACGCGAACCCTGTTCGATTTGGGCTCAACCTTTATTTTCAATTACTCTTCACTTAATTGCATGATTGAAATCAAACCTAGATCAAAATACTGATTTTATAATCAATTTCCATAATATTAATTGTTCATGATTTTAATCAAGTAAATATATGAAATTTATATCAACGGATAATTGCTTTAGTGAAAACGACTAGCCCTCATAATGTGGCGAACCAAGATTCGAATATATGGTGGGATGACTTCTCATATAATATCTCGAAAGTGATTAAGTCAAGTTTAAATTCTAAACAACCAGGAAAAAAAAAAAAAACTTATTTTAACATGAAGTTATACGCATTTCAGTTTAAATTAATTAGCGGAACCCACTTGATAAACAATTTTTTTGAAAATTATTCTTTTCTTAATTTCCAGCAAAAAATGTTCCTTATAAAGTTATGTTTTTGTGGTGTAATAAAAAAAGAACTCACGCGAACTTTGAAGATTTTTTAACCAAGGAAAACAAGGATTTTGCGTCAATTTAATGGAGTCAATGTCATTTTATTCTTATGTCATAATTTAAAATGCTTAATTTATCTTCTCTAAAATTAATAAGCAGATTATCACCTCTGTTTATAATGCTTAATCATACACCTCCCTTGGCTTATCGAGTCTTAAAAAATGCAAAATTAGCAATTTTACTTATAAGTATACATTAAAGGCCTCAATATATATATATATATATATATATATAAAATAACAAAAAAAACTTCATAAAATCAAGACGGGAAGTTTAAACAGATTACAAGGGTTAATTGTCATCACAAAAAATAGTAGTTGAAATATTAAAACGTTACGGAGGACATAATATTACATAACCATCTAATAAATAATCTAATCGAAATAATGACCGACACATCAATTTTTTTAAAACTATCCATATATTTAAAATTACGGAGGACTTAGTGAAAAAGTATGCTCATGTTAAAGTATGTTCAGTGGAAATTAGCTTAGTGATCATGAGCTGAGTGATCATAAGTTAAGTGATCATGAGTTAAGTGACCATAAGTTGACATCTAAGTATTCCTTTAGCAAAGCCAAATAGAAATTTGATAAATAATAAACGAATAATCAATTTTTTTTTTTAAATTATCGATATATTTTCAAATCATGGAGAACATGCATAGAGTTACATAACCATCTAATAGACAATTTGATCGAAATTCATTGAAATTTTGATACTTTAAATATATTTTAGTCAAACTTGATTGAATTGTCATACTTTAAAAATATTTAAATATTTGAAATTAATTGAAATTATATTTAATTTTTCAAGCCAAATACAAGAATGGTAAAAATCATTAAAATAAAATTTTAATTTTTTTGTCTATTAATATAAAATTAAATTGAACATGTCTAATTTTTTGGGAAAAATAATTAAAAGAGGTTGTCTTCTTCTACGAAGCTTCACCAGTGAAGGAAGCTCACGGGTGAAGCATGTGTAAGCCGTTCTGATGCAGCTAGAACTGCAGCCTCTGTTGGTCACGACCAGAAGGCGGTCGCGACCAACAGAGGCGGCGAAGTCTCGTCGTTGTTCTGGTCCGACCACGGCTATGGAGGGAGGAGGGGAGTGGGACGGCGGTTGTTAGGGTTAAGGAAAGGGGTTAGGGTTAGGATGGAGGAGAGAGGTGAAATAGGAGGGGCGGTTTGGTAATTCTAAAAATACGTAAGGACATTATTGTCAATACTATATGTACAACTTAATTTGTGGATTCATACTCATTTACCCCATATTTTATACCACCATATACTTATGCACAATTTTTAAAGCCTAAAGTACAAATATTAAAACATACTTAATCATGACTTTTGTATTCACCAAAAGTTATGACTCTCCCAACCAAGTTTAGGTGGTACGATGATCATTAATTAATTAACTTGAGAATCAATTCATTAAGATGATTATATTCCACTGTAACATATCTAGCTATCACTTGGTTTGGTCTTGTATGGTCTGAATCTAGGGTTACTTGCAGGGTGAATTGTATGAAAATTAAAAAAAAAAAAAAAATGTAACAATAAGGTTATTTAGATTGTGAAAGCCATCTGTTACAATATTATATATTAATTTACGTACATTTGATTTGATTGATCAATACTTGGGTATAAGAAATCTAAATGGTCATCACAACCTGAGATAGTTCCGACATAATATGCTAAATTCTTGTCGAGACAGATATGAACTTCATATACTTTGGTGTGTGTAGCATTGATGGCCCGACATGACAGAAGAATTTGAAATTGGTGTGTGTAATAATTAGGAATTTGTTTATGTGAAAATGTTTCATTTATATTTGGGTTGTAATTGTTAATTGTTTGTTGTTGTTAGATTGATTGTAGTAGCTCTTTTGGGAAGAAAAAATAAATGATTATGTTTTTTATTTTGTTAAATTTTGCTATAGAAACAATAATAATAATAATAATAATTAACAACTACGGATAAACGAAAGTTGCAATTCCCATGAAGTTATAAGACAAGATATATTTATCTGCTTATTTAGAGACTAAAACTATACATGGTTTTCTATTGAACATATTATGTCATGTATGTAATCGTAAATAAAATATGGAAAACTAGACACAAAACCAAATATCATATTCAACAAATTTATGACAAAAAAACTTACACTTATAGGAATTAATTTTAAACTAGGTACAAACTTGAACAAAAAAAACTTTTAATAGTCCGACTTCTAAGAGCATTTCAACAAGGAGAGGAGTAAGTGAATATCCAAGTGCATATAGAGTAACTCTAAATATTATGACTAGATATTGTTTTAGTTACGTATTCATTTCAATCAATGTTTTCAGAATAGCACCGGACAATGAACCAGTGAGCCGATTGGCCACTGATTCTAATGGTCGAACAGGTCGGACCACTGGTCGGACCGGATGACGTCATAATGAAATAATAAATATATTTAATTAGAGTAAATGCCAGGGAGTGTCTATGTAAATTTTTCTAAAATTTAAACATTATCCTACAATTGATTAAAGGAAAATGATTATATAACAGTCCATTTCTTCACAGCCTTTTGTACAGCCTTATTTAAAGCTTTTAAACTTAGTTGTGTTACCTATTACCTGTTTAACAGGTTACTTCTTGAAATAATTTTTCTCATAGTCTACTGGCTGTACAAATGGACTGTGATAAAGAGTTGTTATGCTAGTAGTGTCCTTGATTAAAAATATACAAAAACTTAGAATATATTTAAATCAAACCATATAATATTTATCTAACTTATATCATAACGTTAATATGATACTAATTAGTAAGCTCATACAAATATAATATGATTATATTTATTAAATTAAAAAATATAAAGTGTAAGTTAAAATACAACAAACTAAGAGATTAATAAACTTTTTAATATAATTGTCTATGCAAATCTAATATTCAAAAACAAGTTTGCATAATATATCGATTTGACTTTCAAACTTTGACATTTTTTATCCTAAAAATGATATAGTTCGAAACAAATATCTTATAGAAAAACTTTAAATATGAAATATGTCATAAAACTAAAATTAGTTTTAATTTTCATTGATAATGTATAAAATATTAATTTGAATTGATTATCATAATCTAATTTATAAAATATTTGGTTAAAAAATTTCTATAATTTATAAATTTCTAACTAAATATTTTACTAAAATGATGTAGCTCAATAGGTAAGGATGATATATTTTATTTAAGAGGTCAGATGTTCAAATCCCTCATTTAACCAAAAAAAAAACGAATTTATTTTTAACATTAAAAAAAATAAAAAAAATAAAAAAATAAAAATAAAAATCAGAAGCAGTTTGAACTAGATATTTGGGGATTAATCAGACTGGATAGACCTTCGGTTAGTGGTCGAACCGATCGGACCGGCTATCTAATATTAATAACATTGATTTTAATAATCAATTTTCCGTCTTAAGTTATCTATTATATTTTAATATTTTTATTTTTTAAAACATTCATTATTAAAAATACTGTACTATGTCGTAAATTAAATTGATAAATAAAAAAATAAGTAATTACAAAATTTATTTATTGAATAAAAATTAAACATTTATAACAAAATTACAGTTATATTATTAGGCAGCCAAAATTTAGTGCTCATGTTCTATTGAGAGACTTTTTTGCCTCAAAGCTCTGATATCTTGAGCATTTATTTTGTAGAAGGTATCAGAAGGATCACAATTAATTTTTTGTTTTAATTATGGTTACTACTATCAAATAATTTAATAGGTCGTAACAAATCGTAAAATGATAATTTGGTATTTCTAATAAATAAAAGCGTAATTTACGGTCTCTAACCAACTAGTAAACCTAAATTATACTCGTTATCTCTGTTGTTTCGAAAATTACAAGAACATATCTCTTTTAGTTTACCATGTTTTAACACAATACCCTTTCCGGTGTTTCACAAAAGTTTACCTAAGGGAGTTTATGTTGGGATTTTGTGGGTATAATTGTCAACTACAACGGTGCGGAATTTAAAATTTTTATACACCACATTCCATGAGTCTTATTAGCACATATGAATAAGGTTGAATTTATCTTAGCACATAAATACTAAAATAAATAGGGTGGTAAAATGTAATTTTACCTCACCACAGGCAAGGTGGTGGTTTCTCCGGTCTTCTTTTCGGATCACTAGAGCACCCTAAGTGTTGTGCCTCTAGAGAATAGTCCACACCAGCTGGATCTGCAATTGCTTCAGTCCTCAGGCTAAGAACTAGGAAAGAAATACTTCAGATTCAAGAGTTGGATTGAGATCCAACTCTAGATGTAGATCAGAAGATGGAGAGAGGAGGTGCACGGCCGATCTACAACCAAGGCGGCGGCGGCTAGGTAGTAGGAGACGGCGGCGGCTAGGGCTAGTAGGGGAGAGGGGCGGCGGCCAAGAGAGAAGAGAGGTTAGGGTTTTTAGTGTTTTGCTTGCTTAAGGTTTTGAGTCTCCAAGACACCTTTTTATAGTTAAGTTCAAACCCTATCCCTAACCTTATCTTTTCTTAGCTAATGGGCCATCAGATAAGTTGGCTCATCCCTCTATTTAATTAGTCATTTTAATTAAAAAGCCCAAGACATTTAATTAACCACTTTAATTAAACGGCCCATTTATTTAATTAACACTTTAATTAAATAATCCAATAAATCTGATTAAAGATTTAAAGCTTTAATTAACCCCTTTAATTAATTATTTAATTAATTAGATAAATCTAATTAATTTTCTCTCTCCAAAAATAAACCTTTTAATTCTTTACTTTGATTTAACTCCTTTAAATCATTTCTTTCTACAACTGATCATCACAGTTCCAACTGTATTGTGTGTGACCCTCTAGGTTCACCATCAATTGGCCGCAGGCTCACATTTATGTGATTTAATTAATGAGTAATTAATTATTTAATTAATTGCTCCGATCAATTAAACTACTTTTTATTGACCACTTCATAATTAATCTCCCATTAATTCAGGAGTACCCACACCTCATGGTCGATGTCTAGCCACAAGCCCATGAGGCCCAACTTCAGGTGAATGACATTAGTAAATCTGATCTCTTATAAGTATCATGTACATACCGTCCTTCTAACGACTAATTTCCCGATCGAGACCTAGGGTGTGTGAATTGGTCGGCACATCTAATCATCTCGATTCTGTATTTTCTAATTCTGGATAATACTTCCAGTGTGACTGCTAAATTTGGAAACCCCTTCCCAAATCTGTCACCGACCATGGCCATGGATTTCTCGGAATGCATCATCTAAGAACGTACAGAAAATTCTCTCATCTATTACAATGAGTCGTTAGATCCTATATTGATGCTAACCATACGCGCATACGACTATACGTGTTGGGATTCGGTAAGATAAACAGCCCTAGGCACAGCGGAATATAAAAAATTTTAGGACCTCTTACGGAATCTTGCCAGGATATTCTCTACTTGTATATATATGAATATAATTAAAACAATAGTATAAGTTTACACGTTATACGTACCTATCTCCTTGCAAATCCTCGGCTAGCAAAAACGAACTCTGATTTCTACTCCAGCAAGATCGACCCAGGCTTTTCAAGGAGCGCCCCACGTGTTGCGCCTCTACGAGTTGGTACACCACAATTACACGAAAATAATAAATCTTGATCAGCTAGAACACAAGATATATTATGATCTAGGATTTAGGAACGATTTTGGAACAAAGTCGAAAACGTAAAATTCTTCCTAAAGGAAGACAGGGTTCGGCTATTGCAGTGTGGGAGAGGGAGAGAGTATTTTGCTCTTCCTCAATTTTTGCATATAGAGTTGTGTGAAAAATAACTACAAGATAGCTACTTATAGTTATCTCCCTAACCTAATCCTATTTGGACTAGGGTACTTCTCTCCTACATGGGCCATGGCCCTCTTTAATTAGAAGACCAAATCCTTTAATTAATTCATGGCCCAGTTAATTAATTTGACCAGGCTTTATTTAATCTCCCAATTAAATAGCCCAATTAATTAACTTAATCTCCCATTTAATTAAAGCAGACTCTAAGTCTATTTAATTAAAATCTTTTTCTAATTAATTAAATCCAACTTAATTAATTTATTCACAAATTAAATTCCAATTTAATTTATGATCCTGATCCAATTCCAATTGGATCCCATTTTGTTCCATTTGGGTCGACCCAGTCGACACAGTCGACTCGGTCATTCTTATTTCCTCACTTTCGCTTCATGTGTATTGTGTATGCCCCCGTAGGTTCACCACATAATTGGCCGTGGGTTATAATCAAATATTATTTAATTATTCGAGTAAGACTTACTCTAAATCAATCGAACACTCTGTCGATTGATCATTCCAAAATTAGCACCCCTGCCAATTTGAGAATTCTCCCACACTCCACGGTCGATGTCCAGCCACAAGCCCATGGAGCCCAATCACTAGTGAATTAATTCAGTGAACCTTTTATCATTTATAATTTCCATATACGACATAATCTCTCCATCGATCAATCTTCCAGTCGAGACTTAAGGGTATGGTCTTTCATCGGATTCCCTTTTTCTTTTGTCTTGACCTTATGTACTCTGATCTTGAAATAAATTCTCTTTGACTTAATCTTTATGAGATACTTACATAAAGTCGTCAGATACCTTGGCCAAGGATTTACCAGAATTAATTTATCACAGAAATCCATAGGAGAATTTCCCAACCTATCAAGTCGGGTCAATGGATCCTTTGTTGATGATATGAATCTGCATACGAGTTCCGATATACCCAATATGAGTCCACAGAGACTTTCTGGCGATCCCCAGTCAGTCGGAACTCATATCAAAGCATAGACGTTCTCGCACCAGATAAACCCTATCACCTCAAGTAGTTAGGGATCGTTCCTCGTATACTATTATAAATTTGGAATAACTTCAACCCCGATGTGCGACTACCGCTTCCATGGTAAGTTATTTCCTAATTGGGGTATTCAGTGCTCTTGCCATCCCAGCAAGCCACCCACTTATGTGTATCGACTATCCCAGTCATGCTCGTGGACCCCAGCGTCCTCCAGTTCATCGGAGTATACACAACAGTGAGAGTCTAACCGAATCCAACGATGTCCTATCTCGATTGGATTCTACGACTCTTGAATATGTTCTAGATCACGGCCTTGGAGATCAGTCCACGGGTTATCCCATAGCCCTGTGATATAAGGACTTATATCCTTATGCGTAGATAATTATTACATAAGATAAAGATGATCATTTAATAAAGTGCATTTATTAATCGAAATTGAATAGTTCCGCATTTATTACAATAAATACTAGCCATAAAGCTGGCTTGTAGGACACTATTTCTATCAATCTCCCACTTGTCCTAAAGCCAGTCTTTTATGTTCTTGAGTCCCATCTTTTGCAGATGTTTCTCAAATGTCTTTTGAGGTAGAGGTTTCGTTAGCGGGTCCGCCGTATTATCTTCTGAGTCGACACGTTCCATCTTAATGTCTCCTCTACCAATGATATCTCTTATCACATGGTATCGTCTTTGTACGTGCTTGGATTTCTGATGAGATCTTGGCTCCTTTGCTTGCGCTATTGCCCCATTATTATCGCAGAAGATAGTAATGGGCTCAGCGATGCTAGGTATCACATCCAATTCCTGGATGAAGTTCCTCATCCAAACACCTTCCTTTGCTGCGTCACTCGCGGCAATGTATTCTGCTTCGGTGGTTGAATCCGCGGTTGTTTCTTGCTTGGAGCTCTTCCAGCTAACCGCACCACCATTGAGGCAGAAAACGTATCCTGATGTTGACTTGAAGTCGTCTACATCACATTGGAAGCTCGAGTCCGTATAGCCTTCCAATTTCAATTCTCCTCCACCGTATACCAAGAACAATTCCTTAGTCATTCTCAGGTACTTCAGAATTGCCTTTACGGCTATCCAGTGCTGCTCACCTGGATCAGACTGGTAGCGACTTGTAACGCTTAAAGCGTACGCTACGTCTGGTCTCGTACATAACATACCATACATTATGCTTCCTATCGCGGATGCATACGGTACTCGAGACATATTGCTTCTCTCTTCAGGCGTCTTCGGGGCCATAGACTTAGAGAGTGCAATTCCATGTCTCATTAGAAGCAATCCTCTCTTGGATTCTTCCATACTAAATCTTTTCAAGATTTTATCTATGTACTGGGATTGGGAGAGGCCCAGCAGTCCTTTTGATCTATCTCGGTAGATCCTTATACCTAGTACAAAGGATGCTTCTCCCAAATCCTTCATTGAGAATTGTGTAGATAACCATGCTTTAGTCTCAGACAATGCTTTTACATTGTTTCCAATGAGAAGAATGTCGTCAACGTAAAGCACCAAAAATTCAACTGTACTCCCACTGATCTTCTTGTACACGCAAGGTTCGAACATGTTTTTGATGAATCCAAAAGTTTGGATTGTCTCATCGAAATGAATGTTCCAACTTCGGGAAGCTTGCTTCAGTCCATAAATGGACCTCTGGAGTTTGCACACCTTGTGTTCATCTCCTTTGGATGCATATCCTTTTGGTTGCTCCACGTAGATCTCCTTATCAATGTCCCCATTGAGAAAGGCAGTCTTTACATCCATCTGCCATATCTCGTAGTTATACCACGCAGCTATGGCCAGCAAGATTCGAATGGATTTAGGCATTGCGACGGGCGAGAAGGTCTCCTCAAAGTCAATTCCAGGTCTTTGAGTGTATCCTTTTGCCACTAATCGCACCTTGTAGGTTATTACCTCTCCGTTCACTCCAAGCTTTCGCTTATAGATCCACTTGCAACCCACGGGAGCTACTCCCACTGGTGGATCTACCAAGGCCCAGACCTTGTTTGAGTGCATGGAGTCCAATTCGGATTCCATGGCTTCGAGCCACTTTCCCGAGTCTATGTCTAGCATAGCTTCTTCGTAAGTCCTTGGGTCGGTTAGAGACTGTCCAGTCTAATGCAGCAGACCGTAGTACCTCTCGGGTTCTCTACGTTGTCTTTCTGACCTACGAAGTATCGGTGTACTTTCTGGTGCACTTTCATGCTCATGTTCTCCCACTGCCTGTGGCGACGGGTCAGCTTGATTGACCTCTTCGGCCTTTTCAGCTTCAGTGACCTCATCCAGTTCTACGTTATTTTCCTTCTTGTCAACCAAGAAATCCTTCTCCAAGAAGTGAGCGTTCCTCGAGACAAACGTAGTTTGTCTTGTAGGATCGTAGAACTCGTATCCTATTGAGTTTTCCGGATACCCCACGAATTTGCACAAAGTGGATTTAGTTTCCAATTTATCTCCCACTAGCTTTTTAACGTAAGCGGGAGATCCCTATATGCGCATGAATGCGTACGAGGGTGCCTTGCCAAACCATAATTCATACGGTGTCTTTTCTATGGATTTAGAAGGTACCATGTTTAGTATCTTCGTTCCCGTGAGGAGGGCATGTCCCCAAAATGAAAGAGGTAAGTCAGTGGCACTCATCATGGATCGAACCATGTCCATCAAGGTTCGATTCCTTCTCTCTGCTACTCCATTTAGTTGGGGTGTTGCAGGAGGAGTTCACTGCGATAATATTCCATGCTCTACAAGATAATTCAGAAATTCGTTACTAAGAAATTCTCCACCTCGGTCAGAACGAAGAGCCTTTATCGTATGACCAAGTTGATTCTCTACTTCCATCTTGAATTCTTTGAATCGTTCAAAGGCTTCAGACTTGTGTTTCAACAAGAACACATATCCATAACGACTAAAGTCGTCAGTGAAAGTGATGAAGTAGTCATAGCCACCTCGGGCGCTTTTTCTTAGTGGTCCACATACGTCAGTATGTATTAAGTCCAATGTTTGCTTTGCTCGCTCAGGGTTTCCCTTAAATGTCAACTTAGCCATTTTACCCTTTAGACATGGTTCACATGTTGCCATTTCATCAATGCGATTGATTTCAATCGCGCTAGAAGATGCTAACTTTTGAATCCTTGACTTAGATATATGTCCAAGTCGAGCGTGCCATAATTGGGCAGATATTTCATTATCTTGTTTCCTTTTGTTTTGTTGTACATGCATCACTAACTTAGGTGGTTCAATGGTATATAGTCCATCTTTTAATGTACCAGTGAAAAACATATTATCATTCTTGAATAACGAAAAGGAACCTTTATTAATAGTAAAATTAAAACCTTCATTATCCAAAACAGGAATAGAAATAATGTTTTTCACCAACCCAGGTACATAAAGAACGTTCCTAAGGACTAATTTATTACCACCTAAATCTAACTCCACTTCGCCTATGGCCTCGGCAGCAGCTCTAGCTCCATTGCCAAATCTTAGGCCCAATCCCCTGGCCTAAGTGGCCTTGTTGCTCCCATCACCTGTAAATCATTACAAAGATGAGAACCACAAGCAGTGTCTAGCAGCCATGATGTGCAGTTAATTGATAAATTAACCTCAACAAGGAATATACCTTTCGAGCTCTCTAATAACTCTTTGCAGTTGCTCTTCCAGTGTCCAGGTTTCTTGCAGTAGAAACATTTCTGTTCACCAGACGAAGCTTTACGCTTATTTCCCTTCCCTATGGGCCCAGATGGTGCTTTGCCTTTGCTTGAAGAAGCATTTCCCTTCCCTTTCCCTTTCTTAGTCCTTTTGGACTTGGATTGGGTCGAGGTAGCAACCATCACTGGCTTCTCTCTTTTCATGGAAGCCTCGGCAGTGGCGAGCATATTAGCCAACTCGTGAAGTTCAACATCCATCTTGTGCATGTTGTAGTTCACTACGAATTGCTCGAATGATCTTGGCAACGATTGGAGGATTATATCCTGGCAGTAGGTTTTGTCCATCTTTACGTCAAGATGACCAAGCTTTTCAATAAGCCCAACTATTTTGATGCAGTGAGATCGAACATCAGCACCTTCAACCATCCTCGTTTGTTGCAAAGTCTAAGCAGTTTCATACCGCTTATATCTACTTTGCACCCCAAATAAACCATTCAGGTGCGTGTAGATTTCAAAAGAAGACTTCATATGCTCGTGCTGCTTTTGAAGCTCATTTGTCATAGATGCCAACATGAGACAACGTGACTGCAAGTCATCGTCAAGCCACATATCCACAGCTTCTTTCTCAGTATCATCGGCATCCTTAGAAAGTTCGGGAGGGGGCCCATCAAGGACAAAACCTCGTTTTTCAGAAGCGAGAATGATCTTAAGGTTCCTGACCCAGTCATGGAAGTTGGGTCCAGTTAATTTGTTTTGTTCAAGTATGATGGAAATCGGATTCTTAGACATTATATCTACAAAATGACGAGGGATGAAATAAATACGCGAAAGATTAATTCAAAATGCACAATTTACAAACATGGTTTTTATTTGTAAATTACTCCCACTATTTTAATCAAAATCTTATGCCCCCACATAAGTTTCGGGAAATTAAAATATCCTAGCGGGCTTAAGGCCCAAATGCAATCTCCTAGTACCCACGACTCGTTGGCCATACTATTTGATTCACTTGGTGGTCGATTACGTCGACGATTAACCATCGCAGCTAACCCTTAAGTTCATTTAGCCTCGTTTTTCGATATGGAACCACGACTCGTGAGACATCCATACTTACTAGCGTTAAATCATGTCCAATACTCGTGGAGAGAAATAGTTCAATCCTAGACGCCCCATGACTCGTGAGACAGCGCCTAAAACCTTGCTATCCCCTCCCTTGGCACTAAACTCGTGCATCGAGGCAATAGACATATCATCTTCCTACAGCTCGACCCACGACTCGTGGACATCGAGATATATTCGTACAATATGCCTAAGACCTAGTAATTGGATAGGCTCAGACCATAGAGACTATTCATATGCGCCCTTAAGTTCGATTTAATATTCTAATTGAATTTTAAGTTCAATTGGAGGTTTTAAGTTTTCTTGTGCGAGGTCTCATCAGATTATGCTTTATCTTGTTTACTTGATCTATTCTAAGCATGCACAACATACATCAAAGAATAATAGTAAACATACATCACCTAGCAGGATACGATTGATCGATTGCCCATCCTATGCGATTCATCACGAGTCAAGTGATGAATCAATTGGTCAGTCTAGGGTGGAAATTAAATGTCCTAACTATTACAATTTTCAAACCCATACATCATGGGCCTTCTTGTAATATCCAGCTTGATTGGGCCTCCATGTAATGAATTGGGCCTCCATGTCCTCCAAGGTAATGGGCCTCCATGCGGATCTCCAAGTCTTCATGAGGTCTTCTTGGCTCCAAGCCTAATCTAAGTCTAACTTATAAAAATAAATGACCTATTCTATTACATTCGTTTGCGCAAGCAAGGGCACCAATCAGGCCCATTTAATTACAACCCAAAAATAAATAAATCAAAAACTACATAGGGCTTAAGGGCAAAATCGATCAATCCAAATATTCACTCAAGAACATGCATAAATTCACATAAGGGCATAAATGTAAATTTACCGGCTCCATTAATTTTAATTCTCAAAAATACATCCAAGTTAATTAATTTTGAATTAACAATTAATCTCTAAGATTAATTAGCTCTTACTTGAGCTCTAAGTAATCTACAAACTTATCTTGATTAAATTGGTTAATTAAGGTAATCTAGATCTCTAAGATTCTTATCTTATCCAAAACTCTAAGTTTCCCAAATATTCCCAAATCTCCAAGATTTTCAAGATAATCCTAGTTTGTCTAGATTAGTTTAATTAAGGTAGTGTTCATATCTTACAAGATAACTACCTTATCCAAAACCTCTAAGTTTCCTAATCTTCCAAAATTCTCCAAGATTTTCAGGACTTCCAAAATAGGCAGAATTAGAGTTCAACCAAAAATCAACCAGTCGAGGCCAATGGAAGACTCCTACGTGGACAACATACGCGCGGACATGAAGTCCGCGCGTGGCTGTTCGCGGCAGCCGCTGCTGCGCGTGACAGCACACGGCTGGGCCCATAGGCTGCTGCCGTGCACTGCTCTCGCGGCCAGCGTGCTGTTCGCACGCTGCCATGGACAGCAGCACGCGGTGGCCGCCCAGCCGCAGTGCGCTGCCGCGCACCGCCGCGTGCCACCGCTGTTGGATCTAATAAAAATATACTTATTTTTTTTTTGTTTTTGATTACTCATGATTTAATTAAACAAACCCAGTCAATTAAATCCCAATCCAAAATAACATCAACATGATAAAAAATTTCGAATCTAAAATTATCCATTAACTCCAAGTTAAATTACAAACGTCCTAAAACATGCAAAGTTAAAGAACTAGCCACACATAAATCAAACATATGATTTATAACACAGAATTTGCAAATTTACATATATACAAAGCCTAGAGTTGACTCTGATACCACTGTTGGGATTCGGTAAGATAAACAGCCCTAGGCACAGCGGAATATAAAAAATTTTAGGACCTCTTACGGAATCTTGCCAGGATATTCTCTAGTTGTATATATATGAATATAATTAAAACGATAGTATAAGTTTACACGTTATACCTATCTCCTTGCAAATCCTCGGCTAGCAAAAACAAACTCTGATTTCTACTCCAGCAAGATCGACCCAGGCTTTTCAAGGAGCGCCCCACGTGTTGCGCCTCTACGAGTTGATACACCACAATTACACGAAATAATAAATCTTGGTCAGCTAGAACACAAGATATATTATGATCTAGGATTTAGGAACGATTTTGGAACAAAGTCGAAAACGTAAAATTCTTCCTAAAGGAAGACAGGGTTCGGCTATTGCAGTGTGGGAGAGGGAGAGAGTATTTTGCTCTTGCTCAATTTTTGCATATGGAGTTGTGTGAAAAATAACTACAAGATAGCTACTTATAGTTATCTCCCTAACTTAGTCCTATTTGGACTAGGGTACTTCTCTCCTACATGGGCCATGGCCCTCTTTAATTAGAAGACCAAGTCCTCTAATTAATTCATGGCCCAGTTAATTAATTTGACCAGACTTTATTTAATCTCCCAATTAAATAGCCCAATTAATTAACTTAATCTCTCATTTAATTAAATCAGACTCTAAGTCTATTTGATTAAAATCTTTTTCTAATTAATTAAATCCAACTTAATTAATTTATTCACAAATTAAATTCCAATTTAATTTATGATCATGATCTAATTCCAATTGGACCCCATTTTGTTCCATTTCGGTCGACCCAGTCGACCCACCCATCATAATCGACCCAGTCGATTATTCACCCAGTCGATCCAGTCGACTCGGTCGTTCTTATTTCCTCGCTTTCGCTTCATGTGTATTGTGTATGCCCCCGTAGGTTCACCACATAATTGACCGTGGGTTATAATCAAATATTATTTAATTATTCGAGTAAAACATACTCTAAATCAATCGAACACTCTGTCGATTGATCATTCCAAAATTAGCACCCCTGCCAATTTGGGAATTCTCCCACACTCCACGGTCGATGTCCAGCCACAAGCCCATGGAGCCCAATCACTGGTGAATTAATTCAGTGAACCTTTTATCATTTATAATTTCCGTATACGACATAATCTCTCCATCGATCAATCTCCCAGTCGAGACTTAAGGGTATGGTCTTTCATCGGACTCCCTTTTTCTTTTGTCTTGACCTTATGTACTCTGATCTTGAAATAAATTCTCTTTGACTTAATCTTTATGAGCTACTTAGATAAAGTCGTCAGATACCTTAGCCAAGGATTTACCAGAATTAATTTCTCACTGAAATCCATAGGAGAATTTTCCAACCTATCAAGTCGGGTCAATGGATCCTTTGTTGATGATATGAATCTGCATACGAGTTCCTCTATACCCAATATGAGTTCACAGAGACTTTCTGGCGATCCGCAGTCAGTCGGAACTCATATCAAAGCATAGACGTTCTCGCACCAGATAAACCCTATCACCTCAAGTAGTTAGGGATCGTTCCTCGTATACTATTATAAATTTGGAATAACTTCAACCCCGATATGCGACTACCGCTTCCATGGTGAGTAATTTCCTAATTGGGGTATTCAGTGCGCTTGCCATCCCAGCAAGCCACCCACTTATGTGTATCGACTATCCCAGTCACGCTCGTGGACCCCAGCGTCCTCCAGTTCATCAGAGTATACACAACAGTGAGAGTCTAACCGAATTCAACGATGTCCTATCTCGATTGGATTCTACGACTCTTGAATATGTTCTAGATCACGGCCTTGGAGATCAGTCCACGGGTTGTCCCATAGCCCTGTGATCTAAGGACTTCTATCCTTATGCGTAGATAATTATAACATAAGATAAAGATGACCATTTAATAAAGTGCATTTATTAATCGAAATTGAATAGTTCCACATTTATTACAATAAATACTAGCCATACAGCTGGCTTGCAGGACACTATTTCTATCAATACGTACCCAACGTAGGTGCACAATGGTCAAGCTATGTGACCGGCTCCTAAATCAAAGTACGCACACCCGTATACCGAATACACTCTAGCACCTCAAGTCTAAGGACTAAATCGTACACTGTTATAAGTCTTGAGAGACATCCCATCACCGATATGCTTTTATGCAGTTCTACAATGGGTCTCTCTGTTCGGGTCGTTCGATGCGTTCGATCCCCTATCGAACCACCTAGTCATATGCACTGACATCAAAATGTCTTGTTCATGAAACTACAACAAATTCACTTCATGTGAATCATGCATAATCGTACAAGTCTTGACTATTCATTCGATACCCCGTCTCGATATGAATCTATGACTTGGAACATTTTCGAGATCACGACCTTTGAGACTGTTTCATGATAGATCGCACTCAGTCCTGAAGTGTATAGTCCCATAGTCATGAGTGATCTCAGGGTTTCAACCAATCGCTTAAATGTGTTCCCGAAAGATGAAGGTGGCCATTTGTTTATATTATGAATTCTCGATAAATAAACAATTCGTATTAATAGATAAATCAAAGATTCTTTCAAGATAAAATAATTTTCCTATCACAAGCTATTTCATTGGCTTGCAGGGCACTATCCTATCAATCTCCCACTTGCCCTAAAGCCAATCACAAACGTTTCTAAGACCCATCCTTCCCAGATGCTCCTCGAACACATTTTCCGATAATGGCTTAGTTAGTGGATCAGCTACGTTATCCTTTGAGTCGACACGCTCCATTTGAATGTCTCCTCTACCTATGATCTCCTTTATCACATGGTATTTCCTCAATACGTGTTTGGACTAGTGGTGTGATCTCGGCTCCTTCCCTTGAGCAATTTCCCCATTGTTGTCGCAGTAGACTACTATGGGATTTGCTATGATAGGTACCACATCCAGCTCTTGGATGAATTTTCTCATCCAAACTCTTTCCTTCGCTGCATCTGATGCGGCGATATATTCTGCTTCAGTGGCTGAGTCTGCAGTGGTCGACTGTTTGTAGCTCTTCCGACTCATCGCTGCACCGTTGAGGCAAAATATATATCCATAATTGGATTTAAAATCATCCACATCAGACTGGAAGCTCGAATCAGTGAATCCTTAGAGCTTCAATGCTCCACTACCACCGTAGACCAAGAACATATCCTTAGTCCTTCTCAGGTACTTGAGGATAGCCTTTACGGTGGTCCAGTGTTCCTCCCCTGGATTTGACTGGTAGCGGCTTGTTACACTGAGAGCATGTGCTATGTCAGCTCTAGTACATAACATTGCATACATTATGCTGCCAATGGCAGATGCATAGGGTATGAGAGACATTCTCTTTCTTTCTTGCATACATTATGCTGCCAACGGAAGAATCCAAGAAATGATTGCTTCCAATGAGACATGAAATCTATCTTTCTAAATCCAAGAAATGATTGCTTCCAATGCCATTCGATATTGTAGCCATTGTATGTGGGACTCGCTCAGAATGATTACCCATGTATGAATTTTGATATTGAAAATGAGTTGGACTCATTGGGCAACCGACGATTGTGCTCTCCCCCATACAATGCATACAATAACAAAGTGATTTTCCCTCGGTTGACATTGGATAGTAATCATTGTAGGCCATCGTACCTAGGAAGACAAAGATCACAACGTAAATAATAAATCCAAGCTAAGATATACAAGAATATAAATTGGCAAACAATCGTTACAAGTCCCCGGCAACGGCGCCAAAAACTTGTTACGCTCCAAATACGAGTACGTAATCGCACAAGTATACGGTCGTCTACAAGTAATAAAGTGATAAGGAGTGTCGAACCCACGAGGAATTGTTCAATTAATTACCAACTAACGTCTTGTTACTTTGACTTAGATTTGTAAGTTGAGTAGGGTAGAGTGATGGGATTTTTTTATATTAAAACTGAATAAAGATGATTAGGGAAAACTAACACTTGACTTAACAATATGTAAAGGCTTCTAGGATCTTACGTCACCTAGTTCAATTCAAGACAAACGACTCAACAATTGACAACCACACTCATGTTTGTTGTTCAAGATTTCGTAAATTATTCATACGTATCCTCCGATAGCGTACGAACCTACCAAAGTAGACCAATCCAATTTATGTCTAAAAGGATTAAGCCTAAGTGATGCATTAATTCCCAAACCTTATTAGAACATGAAATGACCTAGGTATATTTCTATCCTAAAATCAAATCACAACCTAGTTTTACAATCTAATCTTTAATCCACTATACCTAGCAATTAAAGATCAATCCATTTCATCCTATGGTTGGCCTAACCACAAGTTGACAAAAGCTCAAACTAGTTTAACAAACATTTGTAAGCATAGAATCAATCATTAATTCATCATTCAATCAAGAATCAAGAACCAAACATAGGATCAATAAAACCCAAGAAAAGAGGACTTAGCTACTCATAACATTAAATAAATCATCCAATACATTAATGAAAACCATATATGTAAAGGAACAAAGTAATAAGAGTTAGAGTAAGCTTAGTGGTTGAGATCTTCAACAACTTCTCCCTCAAGCCTTCTTGTCTTCAATGGGGAGTCCAAGTGAGAGTTCTTCCCCAAAGTGGCGGCTAGATGTTTTTAATGAGATATCCAAGTTGAGAGCTAAAAGTTGTGAATGATTTCCCACCACTTAAGCCTTTAACCTAGTGAACTATAAGTCCTAATGCCTAAGTTACCCTCCAAACAATGGTAACAAAGACCAAAAAGTCCCCAAAGAAGGTTCTATTTACAGGGAAAAACAAGGGGGGAAAGACTAAAGACACCCCTGCTTCCCGCGGATGAATATCAGCTAAGAGCAGGGGTGAAAACAGGTGTACACCGCGGTGTATATATCACACACCGCGGTGTAAGTCTGGCATTAAGCTTCCAGCTCTGCCGCACTTCCTTCCGAGCAGCATATCTTTTGATTCCGAACTCCGAATGCAGATCCGTAAAGTCCGTAGCGTAGCTAACTCACTTGTCTATGACATATCCAAAATTCAGCTCATTTGGATGATCCTTGATAAAGTTGTGCATGCTTTAGTGAACAGCTGTCTACAATCTTGTACAATTTGATTCGAGTTCTATTTCCTTTGAAGCTCAAGCTTGACTCGCGAGGTGGGTAGAGCGACTCGCATCATTGATACGCATCTCCGAATAACTCTAAGATGTGGATTCCTACAAACCACGGAGAAAGCGATCAAAACGAGAACAAAAGCACAAAAAAACAAACAAAGGCCAAACGAAGGGGCCAAAGAAGGAAAAGCCAGGCAAACACGCAAAAACAAGCAAAACTCAGATTAAAACAAGACGTTTTGGGCTTAAGAAGGCATGCAATAACGACGTTTTCACGGAGTTATCAACACCCCCAAACTTAAACGCTTGCTCGTCCCCGAGCAAAGGAAACAAAAGACAAGTGCAAAACGTGCATGCTTGATCAAAACGCACAAAACTTGACAATTTCAAATTATTCTTTGAACAAGCTCTACGTGTGTGTGTGATGGCTTTAGCTAGATTCTACCTTAGGTGAATACGTCCCAATAGATCAAAATCATTGGTTCTAATTGCGTGGACTCCTAATGTTTTGACAAAGAATCTCTCCTAGCCGTAGATTTCCTACTTGATGTTCAAATCACATTATGAAGCTAAGTTGTAGGCATTTTAAGAGTGTTGTCCCTCTTCCTGAACTAGTTAACAATTTTAGTCCCTAGCTCTTTCTCACCATATTATGCTTTTTCTTTTGATTTACAATGATCACATAGCACTTTGTGCTTTACAATGATATTACAATACAAAACTAGCACTACTTATGATGATTGTTTGTGCTTCTAAACATTTAACTTTTTGGGCTACTAGCACCATTCCAACGAAATTGAGTAATTGCAAAAATGATTCATGAATTTCATCAATGAAGGCTTACCCTTTCTTTTCTCTCATAGAAGTGCATACATTTTAGCAACTTCTCTACTCGTTTCTTTTGAGAGCCAAGTGTTCAAAGGTTTTTTTATTCTTGAAAAGGGTTTACTCCCCCAAACTTAGGCCATTTTGCTCATTTCACACTTAGTTTTCAAACTAAAGTTTGGAGAGAACCTAAGTTAAACAAAAGGAGTCCTAGAACCTATTATCACTAAAGTTCTTTATCCACCTCAAATACAACCTAGCTTTAGCCAATGTGCTCAAATTTTGTAGAACATGTTCAAGTAATAATAAGAATTTGAAAAATTTTGGCGAGTCGACCTAGTAGCATGCTCGCAAGTACTTGCGGCCTCTCCCCCCAAACTTAAAACGCACAATGTCCCCATTGTGTGAATTTAGAAAAATGGAGAGAGGTTGACACGACAAAACAAGCACACAAGCACTGATAGGATAGTGCCCTGCAAGCCAGTTCAATTAGCTTGTAATAGATCTATCTTGTATATAACAATCTTTGATTTTATAATAATACGCATGTTTATTTATATATGTATAAGGATAAACAATGGCCAAACTTCATCTCTCGCGAATACATTTAAGCGATTGGTTGAAACCCTGAGATCACTCATGACTATGGGACTATACACTTCAGTACTGAGTGCACTTATCATGAAACAGTCTCAAAGGTCGTGATCTCGAAAATGTTCCAAGTCATAGATTCATATCGAGACGGGGTATCGAGTGAATCGTCAAGACTTGTACGATTATGCATGATTCACACGGAGTGAATTTGTTGTAGTTTCATGAACAAGGCATTTGAGACCAGTGCATATGACTAGGTGATTCGATGGAGGATCGAATGCATCGAACGACCCGAACAGAGAAACCCATTGTGGAAGCGCATGACGCATATCGGTGATGGGATGTTTCTCAAAGGATTATAATAGTGTACGATTTAGTCCTATGACTTGAGGTGCTAGGGCGAATTCGGTGCATGAAAGTGCGTACTTAGATCTAGGTATAGGCCACTTAGCTTGGTCATAAAAATGCCTAGGTTGGGTGCGTATGGACATGTACGCGAGTGGTTAGTACCAAGATGGAATCTGTTGACTCATCGTAATGGATGAGAATATTTCCTATACGATTCTTAGATAATGTTTCCAATGAATCTACGGCCGTAGTCGGTGACGGATTTGGAAAGGGGTTTCCAAATTAGGCAGTCACACTGGAACATTATCCTGAATTAGAAAGTATAGTTATCGAGACAAATTTAGAGGTGCCGATCAATTCACACACCCTAAGTCTTGATCGGGAAATTGGTCGACAGAAGGACCGTATGTACATGGTAATTATATGAGGTGAGGTTCACTAAATATCAATTCACCTGATGTTGGGCTTCATGGGCTTGTGGCTAGACATCGACCATGAAGTGTGGGTACTCCTGAATTAGTAGAGGAATTGATTCTAGGAGTGGTCAATTAAAGGTAGTTTAATTGATCGGAGCAATTTATTGTTCATAAATTAAATCACGAGGTTTCGTGAGCCCGCTGACAATTGATGGTGAACCCAGAGGGTCACACACAATACAATTGGACGGTGACTGTTCTGTAGGAATATAAAAGGAATTAATTGATTTAAAAGTAATTAAATCAATTAAGTGAATTAAAGTGTTAATTCAAGTGGGAGATAAATTAATTAATTGATTTAATTGATTTAAATGACAATTGATTAATTAAACTAAATATTAATTAAGTAATTAATTAATATGGGCTGGATATTTAATTAAGTAATTAATTAAATTAAGGTGGGCTTGCAAGAGATGGACTCCTAAGCCCATTAGGAATCTTGTAACCCTAGGTCTTGAGGAGTGCTTATAAATAGAGCTCTGACAGAACTCAGAGACGTAACACCTAAGCAAAAACCCTAGTCTTCTCTTGCCCTAAGAAATCCGCCCCACCCTGCGCCGCCCAAGCCCTAGCGCCGCCGCCGTGTGCTGCCGTAACACCGCCGCACCGCCGCCGTGAAAGCCCTAGCGCCGCCGCCGCATATCTTCTCCCTCACTCCTTTTGTGCAGAATTTTGATCTGTCAAATAGATCTGCACAATCCTTCATCAACAAACCTCTTAGATCTAGTTCTGAGCCTAAGACTAAGAGGTGTCATCATAATCCAGTTGGTGTGGACTTTTCTCTGGAGGTGAGACGCTTGGATCACTCCAGTGAACCAGAACCTTAATCAGAGTTCAGAATCAGAGTTGGAGGTTTCCACCACCTTGCCTGTGGTGAGGTAAAAATCGAAAACCCCCTTTGTTAGATTATTTCTGTGCTTTGTTTTGTGTCTTTCGTATATATAACTTGGAGATATTATTATGGGACCTGTGGGTGTGCCTTGAAAAATTTTAATTTCCGCACTTTGTTGTATTGACAATCGAGGCATATCCCAACAAGCACAACAACAACAAAACAAAAGAAAAGAAAACGGTAAATGAAAGAGCACGTCACTAATATAATAATAAAGCAATGAAATACAATCTTCTTTAGGAGGTGCACGCGAACTCCCACCTCTAGTTATCGGCATCGTTATCAAATCTATTCGAAATGAACCAAACGAGCCAACAATCAATTCACAATTCCATCTATCAATCCTCAAACAAAAATGCGAATAAATGCACACCAACAATCACAACTTTTTCATTAAAGCATTTTATCGAACACCTAGTGTGCAGTCGCAAACTAACTCCTTTTCAAGAATATTTTCCAAAATTTCCACCCCAAAAATAGCAATACCAATCAATCAATACCACTAGAGTTAAGCCACACTTACCTTTTGGATGCCCAAAATCGGTTGAAATTGAAGAATTTCAAACTTTTGATGTTTTGGGGATGAATTTCGATTTTGGTGGAGTGTGGAGGAAATTGAGGATTTTTGTGTGATTGAGTGAGTTGTTTGTGGGAATTAGGTGATTGTGTTTGATTATGTGAGAGTTGGAAAGATTTAGAGTGAGTGTGAGTTTGAATTCGCGTGAGAGACGAGAGAGATTGAGAGGAATTGAGGAAGAGTGTTTACGTGAGGAGCTTTTGAATTTGAGAAGTGGAGGAAATGAGAGTAGGTTCCAAATTTAAGTTTCTGCCTATGATATGCCGCGGTGTTAGATTTTATACACCGCGGTGTGTTCTTGATTACACCGCGGTGTATGTACTTTGCACCGCGGTGTGTGAAAGGTAAAACCAGACCAAACTTACTAGAAATTTTGCACCGCGGTGTATCTTAATTTGCACCGCGGTGTAAGAAGTGAGCAAACTTACTGGAAATTTTGCACCGCGGTGTGAATTAAATTGCACTGTGGTGTATTATTTCCAGAAAATTTTTCTTTCAGTCTTTTGAATACAAAACTTATTGAGGTAAGTTTTGTGTTCAAAATTTGAACACTTCAAAACAACAAAATTTAAAAACTAACCTCGATTCTCGATTGGCTCAATTTCACAATTCCCGATTTGTATTTTCACGCTTGATTTTGCTACGTTATCGTGCACAATCATTACCTACAACAAAACACACAAGAACAAGAAATCAAAAGACACGACACGACAGCAACAAAAACAACAAGACAACGAAAAAGGAAAACAAAAGCCCTGGGTTGCCTCCCAAGAAGCGCTTGTTTATAGTCGGTAGCTCGACTTTAAACTTCTCTTTTCTTTTAGGGTGGCCAATAATCGAATAGGATCCCATCGGGATCAAGTATGAGCCCCGGCCTCCTTGCTTTTAAATTCGTCCCACGCTTTAATTTTTCCATTGTACGATCTCCTGGGACGGATTTGAACCTCATATCAAATTGAAAACTTTTATCTCCCGGTTCAAATCTCTTGTAATCTTTACCCATAATTATCCATGTCGCTTTGATCGGGTGGATCCACTTGTCTTCTTTGGGAATAATCAAGTCCACATAAGAATATTTAATGACCTTTTGATCAAACTCTTCATCCATGATGAATTTAGCTTCATTTGCAAGCTCTTTCGATCCACCTTGTTCTTCCTCTCTAGTAGGAAGCTCATTTGTTTCTAACATTTCACTCGGTTCATTAAAGCTTTCATTAGGAGCAACTGATTCAATTGTACTCGGCAAAGCTCCCGGGGGTCTTATGCTTAAAGCTTGTGAGATTTTCTCCATTTGTGTTTGAAGATCCCTTAATGTCCCCGAGTCTTCTTGCAACTGTTTGGAAATTTCTTCCATCTGTTTGGAAACATCTTCCAACTTAGAATCATTGTCAACCATGTATTTGGTGGTGTGCTCCATGAACATAGTGAATGCTTCTTCCAAAGATGATTTTGCTTCTACCGGAGGTTGAGAATATTCATGATAGTTCGGTTGGATGAATGAGATAGTCATCATCATATCCGGGTGTGGTCCGCCTCCCCACTCATTGTTCCTTGGATAATACGGGTTATCTTCCCATTCGATATTGTAGCCATTTTATGTGGGACTCGGCTCAGAATGATTACCCATGTATGAATTTTGATATTGAAAATGAGTTGGACTCATTGGGCAACCGGCGATTGTGCTCTCCCCCATACAATGCATACAATAACAAAGTGATTTTCCCTCGGTTGACCTTGGATAGTAATCATTGTAGGCCATCGTACCTAGGAAGACAAAGATCACAACGTAAATAATAAATCCAAGCTAAGATATACAAGAATATAAATTGGCAAACAATCGTTACAAGTCCCCGGCAACGGCGCCAAAAACTTGTTACGCTCCAAATACGAGTACGTAATCGCGCAAGTATACGGTCGTCTACAAGTAATAAAGTGATAAGGAGTGTCGAACCCACGAGGAATTGTTCAATTAATTACCAACTAACGTCTTGTTACTTTGACTTAGATTTGTAAGTTGAGTAGGGTAGAGTGATGGGATTTTTTTATATTAAAACTGAATAAAGATGATTAGGGAAAACTAACACTTGACTTAACAATATGTAAAGGCTTCTAGGATCTTACGTCACCTAGTTCAATTCAAGACAAACGACTCAACAATTGACAACCACACTCATGTTTGTTGTTCAAGATTTCGTAAATTATTCATACGTATCCTCCGATAGCGTACGAACCTACCAAAGTAGACCAATCCAATTTATGTCTAAAAGGATTAAGCCTAAGTGATGCATTAATTCCCAAACCTTATTAGAACATGAAATGACCTAGGTATATTTCTATCCTAAAATCAAATCACAACCTAGTTTTACAATCTAATCTTTAATCCACTATACCTAGCAATTAAAGATCAATCCATTTCATCCTATGGTTGGCCTAACCACAAGTTGACAAAAGCTCAAACTAGTTTAACAAACATTTGTAAGCATAGAATCAATCATTAATTCATCATTCAATCAAGAATCAAGAACCAAACATAGGATCAATAAAACCCAAGAAAAGAGGACTTAGCTACTCATAACATTAAATAAATCATCCAATACATTAATGAAAACCATATATGTAAAGGAACAAAGTAATAAGAGTTAGAGTAAGCTTAGTGGTTGAGATCTTCAACAACTTCTCCCTCAAGCCTTCTTGTCTTCAATGGGGAGTCCAAGTGAGAGTTCTTCCCCAAAGTGGCGGCTAGATGTTTTTAATGAGATATCCAAGTTGAGAGCTAAAAGTTGTGAATGATTTCCCACCACTTAAGCCTTTAACCTAGTGAACTATAAGTCCTAATGCCTAAGTTACCCTCCAAACAATGGTAACAAAGACCAAAAAGTCCCCAAAGAAGGTTCTATTTACAGGGAAAAACAAGGGGGGAAAGACTAAAGACACCCCTGCTTCCCGCGGATGAATATCAGCTAAGAGCAGGGGTGAAAACAGGTGTACACCGCGGTGTATATATCACACACCGCGGTGTAAGTCTGGCAGTAAGCTTCCAGCTCTGCCGCACTTCCTTCCGAGCAGCATATCTTTTGATTCCGAACTCCGAATGCAGATCCGTAAAGTCCGTAGCGTAGCTAACTCACTTGTCTATGACATATCCAAAATTCAGCTCATTTGGATGATCCTTGATAAATTTGTGCATGCTTTAGTGAACAGTTGTCTACAATCTTGTACAATTTGATTCGAGTTCTATTTCCTTTGAAGCTCAAGCTTGACTCGCGAGGTGGGTAGAGCGACTCTCATCATTGATACGCATCTCCGAATAACTCTAAGATGTGGATTCCTACAAACCACGGAGAAAGCGATCAAAACGAGAACAAAAGCACAAAAAAACAAACAAAGGCCAAACGAAGGGGCCAAAGAAGGAAAAGCCAGGCAAACACGCAAAAACAAGCAAAACTCAGATTAAAACAAGACGTTTTGGGCTTAAGAAGGCATGCAATAACGACGTTTTCACGGCGTTATCAGTTAACGTTCTGATATCATCTCCGACCAACAGAATGTCATCGACATATAACACAATAAATTGTACCGAACTCCCATCGAACTTCTTGTACACACATGACTCATAAACGTTCTTGATGAAGCCATACCCCTTGACTGTCTCATCAAAACGTATGTTCCAGGTTCGGTACGCCTATTTTAGGCCATAGATTGACCTTTGAAGTTTGCAAACCTTATGCTCACTTCCTTTAGATGTAAAGTCTTTTGGCTGTTGCATATAAATTTTCTTATCAATGTCGCCATTGAGAAAGGCGGTCTTTACATCCATTTGACATATCTCGTAGTCATACCACGCGGCTATGACTAATAGTATCCGAATGGATTTAGACATCGCCACTGGCGTGAAGGTTCCCTCATAGTCTATTCCAGGCCTTTGAGAATAACTTTTTCCCACAAGGCAAGCCTTATGACTTAGTACCTCTCCATTCATTACTAGCTTGCGCTTGAAGATCCACTTACAGCCTACATGGATAGTTCCCTCAGGTGGATCAACCAAAGTCCATACTTTGTTGGAATGCATGTAATCCATTTCGGATTGCATGGCTTCCTGCCACGTACCCGACTCTATGTCTGACATAGCTTCTTCGTATGTCCTTGGATCAGTGTCCAATTGATCGTTTTCATGAATAAAGCCATACGTCTCAGGCTCTTTACGAACTCGATTGGACCTACGAAGTACTGGTGTACTAGATGGTTCAAAGGGTTCAGGGTCAACTCCCACTGTTTGTGGGGATGGGTCCACTTCCTGGACTTCATCAAGTTCTACGGATATCCAGCTTCTTTTCGTGAGGAAGTCATCCTCTAAGAAGTGGGCGTTCCTGGACACAAACGTCTATTGTTCCTTAGGGTCGTAGAACATGTATCCAATGGATTCCTTTGGATACCCCACAAATTTGCAGAAACTAGATCTACTATCTAGTTTATCTCCTTTCTTGTTTCTTACATAGGCAGGAGATCCCCATACTCGTAAATATGAGTATATGGGTGCTTTACCATACCACTCTTGGTATGGCGTCGTCGGCACCGACTTTGAAGGTACAATGTTAAGTATCTTCGAAGCAATTAAGAGGGCTTGGCCCCAAAACGAAAAAGGAAGGTCAGCGAAGCTCATCATGGAACGAACCATGTCTAACAAAGTTCTGTTCCTTCTCTCAGACACACCATTCAACTGCGGTGTTCTAGGAGGAGTTCGCTGAGAGAGAATTCCATTCTCTACAAGATAATCGAGGAATTCCTGACTTAAATATTCACCACCTCGATCCGACAGAAGTGCCTTGATACTATGTCCAAGTTGATTCTCAACTTCCATTCGAAACTCTTTGAATTTATCAAAAGCTTCGGACTTATACTTCATTAGGTATACATACACATAACGATTGAAGTTGTCTGTGAAGGTTATGAAGTACGAGAATCCTCCTCTTGCACTGACACTCAGTCGTCCACAAACATCAGTATGGATTAAATCCAAGGTTTGTTTGGTTTGCTTTAGTTTCCCAGTAAAAGGCGCTTTGGTCATTTTTCCCTTGAGACAGGATTCGCAAGTTGGGAGATCATCTAGGTTCTTTATTTCAAGAGCCTTAAGGCGACCAACTTTTGAATTCTAATCTTGGAAATATGTCCAAGCCTAGCGCGCCAAAGTTTTGGATCATTATCATCTTGTTTTCTTTTCTTTGATTGAATGTGCATGACATTAGAATTAGCAAGTTCTAAGGAATAAAAACCATCTATCAAAGTACCACAAGCATAAGTAAAACCACTTTTTATTATGCTAAAATTTCCATTAGAAATGGAAAAATAAAAACCATCATTATCCAGCAAAGGAATTGAAATAATGTTTTTGATAATGGACGGTACGTACAAACAGTCCTTTAAAACCAAAGAAAAATTTCCTAGGACTAATTCAGCGTCTCCTATGGCCTTTGCCGCAACCCTAGCTCGGTTTCCAAAGCGCAGGATTCTATCCCCATGTTTAAGAGGCCTTGCTGCTCCCATCACCTGCTAATCATTGCATATATGAGAACCGGTTGCGGTATCTAACACCCATGATGCACAGTTAATAGAAATATTAACTTCAATAAAGAAAATACCTTTGACAACCTTTTCCAGTGCCCTGCTTTCTTGCAGTGGAAACATTCATCTTCTGGGCTCTTTCTTTTCTTCTCGACAACCTTCTTGGTTGTTTTAGAAGAGATTACTTTCTTCTTCTTTTTCCTGCCCTTCTTAGGATTTGCAGCCTTGGGTTGCTCACCATTCAAGATAGACTTCTCCCTTTTCAGGGTTGATTCTGCTGTGACCAATAAATTGGTCAGTTCGTGTAGAGAGTGTGCTCTATCTTCCATGTTGTAGTTCAACACGAACTGATCAAATGAGCGCGACAGAGTATGGAGGTGCAGGTCAGTGGAGAGATCAGCGTGCAGGTCTACGTCCAAGTTCTCCAGTTTTTCAACCAGATTGATGAAGCGTAAACAGTGATCCTTCACACTTGAACCCTCAGCCATTCTCAGATTGAATAATTATTTTGTAGTCTTGAACCTTTCGGTCCTAGACTTCTCCCCAAATAGCTCTCGGATATGAAGAATTATGTCACCAGAATGCAATATCTTTGCATGTTGTTTCTGCAGCTCATTGGTCATAGATGCCAGCATGAGGAAACAATCCTGAATATCATCATCGACCCATTGTTGATAGGTAGCTCGTTCCTCTTCTGAAACCCCTTCCGGAAGTGCACCAGGCATCGGTGCATCGAGAATGTAACTTCTTTTCTTTGAGTCTAGGACTATCTTCAGATTTCTAAGCCAGTCGACGAAATTTGATCCGTTCAGTTTGTTAGTGTCAAGGATGATAGCTAATGAATTCTTAGACATTTTTGCAGAAATGATCTACAAAGGTAAATGATAACGTTTAGCTGACTGATCTATATTAATACTTATAATTAACGATTTTGGACTTGTTATCGAAAAAGTTCTCCCACTATTTTCTCGAAACAATTACCCCTTCAATTGTTCGGAAAATCTAATCTCCTAGTAGGTCTTAACGTCCCAGTAGACATTAATTGCACCCACGACTCACGGTCATACAATTAACTCCCCAGGTAGGTATACTTTTACCAATTGTGTTACTCCAAAACCTTCAAGCTATTTTGCCTCGGTCTTCGCACTTATCTAGCACTGCTCAATCATAAGTGTTACTAATCGTTAAGTCTAACCCATCAATCATGATGAGCAACTGGCCCGGTCGTGAAATCCCCGTAACTGGTTATCGGTCGATATTCACATCCCAACCAGTCCCCACCCTTGTCAAGTTTAGTTAAAAACAAGAATCAAGGAATTTCGTGTATTGTCCCTTTCTTCGCCTAGGGTGCCAGACTCTGGATCACCTTCAACGATAAGTAGACAACTTACACTAGTCCCTATTGATGGAAGGCTTGGACCTTTAAAACTTCATTTTAAATGTACCCAATATGACTTAATATTATTTTCAAGAGGGGTTTTCGGGTTTAAGAGTTTGAGGGAACTCTCCTTGAGATCTCACCGTTCCAGTTATGCATTATCTTTTATTTACGATCTAAATATAACTAGCGCGCATCACCATACAAGCTCAGATATAAATACGTAAATAAACTCATACACACCAAGCATGCATCCTAGCACAATATGTTTTCGATCGGGAGCCTCCTATGCGGACCACCATCAAGCCAAAGACGATGGTCCTATTGGTCAATCTATTAGGTTTCAAAGAGACCTACTCTATTACACATTTTACCATGCATACATGGCATTTAGTCTTCTTGGGCTCCCACCTTGCTTGTAACGAGCCTCCATCCTACACTAATAAAACAGTAAAGCCCTATCTTTTACAATGGCTCAAAGTGGCCCAAAACTTAAGGCTCGCAGGCCCAATAAAACCAATAAGATTAAAATAACCAATCACATCTAACCTAACGGTCAAGGCTCGGCCCGATCGAAAACCACGTAAACAATTTCACGTGGAGCAAGAAACAAGCAAAACCCATTTTCTTATTTCTTATCCTATTTTAAAACAGCATTTTAAAATACTTAAGATTCTAGTTTTAAAACCCCTTTCTAAAACAATCTCTAAACATCATTTTAAACCCCTTTAAAATGACCCTTTGATTCTCACTTTAAGTCCCTACTAATTATGATAAAATTGACTTTCCGGATTTACTAAACCCTTTTAGTGCAAAAAAAAGTTTCTGTTTTTCAACTTTGAAAAATTGCAGTTCGGCCCCTGAATTTTTGAAAATTACACTTTGACCCCTCAACTTTCGGAAATTACAAATCAGCCCCAAAATTTCCAGAATATGCAAATTGGACCAAAAAGCAGAAAATTAACAAAACTTCCAGAAACTTTTATTGCAAAACAGACCCCAGATTTAAGGAAATAGCAAAAAAACCCCCTAACATTTCGTAAATTGCAAAATGGTCCAGATTTTGAAAAATTCCAGAATTTACAATTTGGTCAAGAAACAAAATTTTATTTTCTGTCCAGATTTTTAGAAAAATCGAAATTTGCAAAGTAGCCCTCCAAATTTTGGAAATTACATTTTTGGCCCAAAAACCGAAAAGTGCATAGATCCGAACATTCAATTTATCATAACAAGCAAGAATAAAAAATCAGAACACAACAATCATATATAATCACATAATTTGATGCGTTCATGCCTTTCGTGGGTATAATTTGATGCGTTCATGCCTTTCGTAGGTTTACTTAATCACATAAGTTGGCTCTAATACCACTGTTGGGATTTCGTGGGTATAATTGTCAACTACGATGGTGTGGAATTTAAAAATTTTATACACCACATCCCAGGAGTCTTATTAGCACATAGAATAAGGTTGAATTTATCTTAGCACATAAATAGTAAAATAAATAGGGTGGTAAAATGTAATTTTACCTCACCACAGGCAAGGTGGTGGTTTCTCCGGTCTTCTTTTCGGATCACTAGAGCACCCCAAGTGTTGTGCCTCTAGGGAATAGTCCACACCAGCTGGATCTGCAATTGTTTCAGTCCTCAGGTTAAGAACTAGGAAAGAAACACTTCAGATTCAAGAGTTGGAATGAGATCCAACTCTAGATGTAGATCAGAAGATGGAGAGAGGAGGTGCACGGCCGATCTACAACCAAGGCGGCGGCTAAGTAGTAGGAGGCGGCGGCGGCTAGGGCTAGTAGGGGAGAGGGGCGGTGGCCAAGAGAGAAGAGAGGTAAGGGTTTTTAGTGTTTTGCTTGCTTAGGGTTTTGAGTCTCTAAGACTCCTTTTTATAGTTAAGTTCAAACCATATCCCTAACCTTATCTCTTCTTAGCTAATGGGCCATTAGATAAGTTGGCCCATCCCTCTATTTAATTATTCTTTTTAATTAAATAGCCCAAGTCATTTAATTAACCACTTTAATTAAATGGCCCATTTATTTAATTAACACTTTAATTAAATAATCCAATAAATTTGATTAAAGATTTAAAGCTTCAATAAACCCCTTTAACTAATTATTTAATTAATTAGATAAATCTAATTAATTTTCTCTCTCCAAGAATTAACCCTTTAATTCTTTACTTTGATTTAACCCCTTTAAATCATTTCTTTCTACAACTGATCATCACAGTTCCAACTGTATTGTGTGTGACCCTCTAGGTTCACCATCAATTGGCCGCATGCTCACATTTCTATGATTTAATTAATGAGAAATTAATTATCTAATTAATTGCTCCGTTCAATTAAACTACTTTTAATTGACCACTCCAGAATTAATCTCCCATTAATTCAGCAGTACCCACACCTCATGGTCGATGTCTAGCCACAAGCCCATGAGGCCCAACTTCAGGTGAATTGACTTTAGTGAACCTGATCTCTTATAAGTACCATGTACATACGGTCCTTCTAATGACTAATTTCCCGATCGAGACCTAGGGTGTGTGAATTGGTTGGCACCTCTAATCATCTCGATTCTGGATAATACTTCCAGTGTGACTGCTAAATTTAGAAATCCCTTCCCAAATCTGTCACCGACCATGGCCATGGATTTCTCAGAATGTATAATCTAAGAATGTACTGTTATCCATTACAATGAGTCGGTAGATCCTATATTGATGCTAATCATCCGCGCATACGACTATACGTACCCAACGTAGGCGCACAATGGTCAAGCTATGTGACCGGCTCCTAAATCAAAGTACGCACGCCCGTATACTGAATTCGCCCTAGCACCTCAAGTCTAAGGACTAAATCGTACAGTGTTATAAGTCTTGAGAGACATCCCATCACCGATATGCTTTTATGCACTTCCACAATGGGTCTCTCTGTTCGGGTCGTTCGATGCGTTCGATCCCCTATCGAACCACCTAGTCATATGCACTGACATCAAAATGTCTTGTTCATGAAACTACAACAAATTCACTTCATGTGAATCATGCATAATCGTACAAGTCTTGACGATTCATTCGATACCCCGTCTCGATATGAATCTATGACTTGGAACATTTTCGAGATCACGACCTTTGAGATTGTTTCATGATAGATCGCACGCAGTCCTGAAGTGTATAGTCCCATAATCATGAGTGATCTCAGGGTTTCAACCAATCGTTTAAATGTGTTCGCGAAAGATGAAGGTGGCCATTTGTTTATATTATGAATTCTCGATAAATAAACAATTCGTATTAATTGATAAATCAAAATTTCTTTCAAGATAAAATAATGTTCCTATTACAAGCTATTTCATTGGCTTGCAGGGCCTATCAGTTTAAGCATAAATTATCCTAGATAAATTATGATGGAGTTATTGATGATTAGGGTTTACCTGAGGAGGGGGCTTCTAAGCGTAAATGGCCCTAAATAACATAGAAAGGAGTTTTCGGCAATTAAATTTTATATGAAGGTGTTTAAGCGTAAATTACCATAAATAAAATTTAGTTATACGGAAATATTAAATAACAAAGACTCAGTTATAAATAATATTATATTAGTTTATATCAATAAAATATAAATAATAATCATATAGCATTTTTTAAAATATATAATTATTTATTGGATAATAATTATGTATTATATGTAAATGGAAAAGAAGGCCAAATTTTGTGATTTTCTAACTTGAAAAGTGAATAGCCAAATTTGTAGTGAGCTTCAGTTATCCTCTCAAAGTATTATGGACTCATCTTATTGTGTAAGCCAGATTTTGCTATCAAAAAACTATTTTCGAAGATGTTATAATAAACAATCAAATTGTAACAAGAAAAAAAATCAAATGGTTAACACTTTAAATATTGTAGACAAAGAAATCCCCGGAACGTTAATTAATTTCTGCGTGAAAATAAGAAACTAACCTTAAATTTGGAGGTGGAGTTGAAAAATAGGAATCGAGTGAAATGAGAGTAACGAAAAGGTCGAGAAAAGACAAAAGGCAAGTGAGTTTGCGAAAAGACAATGAGCAAAAGGTGTGGGGATATTGTGGGCTTGTATGTTTGGTGTTTGGGAAAGTTGTTTGGGAGAGTAGTCGATGTTTGTGAAATAATCTTGATTTTCGTAATGTTGTTTGTTTGGGTTTTGAGATAGTGGTTTGACAAATAAAGTAGGTGTAGGTTTTTTTATAAGAGTTAGGTTGTAGGTGTAAGATGTGTAAGATTTTATGTGAAATCATGTTTGTTGTGAGATAAATTGTGTAAAAGATATGTTACTTTATGTCAAATCAAAGTAGAGTTTGTATAGATTTTGTTTAGAGATTATAAAATAGTTGTTTGTTTGGGTTTTGAGAGAGTGAGTTGAGAAAATTGAGAGATGAAAAATTTATTTCAGAAAATGAAAACACGTTTGTTTGGCATTTCCCAAACACGAAATTTTTTTGGGAAACGCCAAACAAACAGGCCCACATATGTTTTTACATAGAGTTGATGTGATTTATATATTAATTTTTATAGGGAGTTATTATATATTAATTGGTTGTGTGTGTTACGGCTCAATTGGTTGTTTGACAATTTTTAATTGAGGAAATTGCATTTTTGGTACTGAATTATTTTAGGTTAATTTTTATTTTTTGTACACAGTTTTATTTGTTCAATACATTTGGTATATCGCTTTAATAAATTTTGACACATTTGGTAAGCCGTAAAAAATTGGCATTAAATGGTGATGTGGCAGTTGAGTCTAATTTCTAAGTTGATGCTATTACTTATGTTGACTGATAATTTTACCCCAAAACATTTCAGACTATCAAAGAGTCCCACATCTCCAAATTTAGTGACGCTTTTAGTCAACATTGTCGTCAAATTTTAAAATTGACTCGAATATGACCATGTGCTGATCAATTTGGAGATTTAACTTATTATATTTAAATAATTAATTTGATTTCAAAAGAATATTATTAAATTAAATAATACTTTAACATGAATCTCAAAATGAATTAAGAAATATATTCTTTTCAAATATAAAACTTAGATAATAGTATTAATCTATTTAAATTTATTAAAATAATAAATTATATATTTAAAAATATTTAATATTTATTAAAATAATAAATAATTATAATTTAAAAAAAAAAAAAAAAACCAACCCACCCCACCCCCTTAACCCATCCCCACCTCCCTCCCCTCCAATTCCTGGCCGCCGCCGGCCTGGGATCTTCGGTCCTAAGCCGCGGTTGCCTAGGATCGAAGAACCCAGACCGCCAACCTGGGTTCTGTAGCAGAACATAATCCAGGTCGACGATCTGGGTTATCCGATCCTAGGCCTATGAGTTGGCTGAGGGGGGTTGGTGGGTGGGTCGATTGGATTGTATTGATTTTTTTAATTATAATTATCTACTATTTTAATTATATAATATATATATATATATATATATATATTAAATAGATTAATACTAATATATAAGTTTTATATTTGATTTATGTTAAAGTATTATTTAATTTATTATAATTATTTCTAAATCAAATTAGTTATTTAAATATAATAAGTTAATCTCCAAATTAATCAGCACGTAGTTTTCTTCGAGTCAATTTTAAAATTTGGTGAAAATGTAGACTAAAATCGTCACTAAATTTGGGGATATGGGACTTTTTTGATAGTTTGAAATATTTTGGGGTAAAATTATCAGTGGCATCAACTTTGCAATTAGACTTAACTGCCACATCACCACTTAACGCCAATTTTTAACGGTTGTACCAAATGTGTCAAAATTTGTTAAAGCGATGTACCAAATATGTTGAACACATAAAACTATGTAGCAAAAGTGAAAATTAACCTAAAGCTCAGTACCAAATATGCAATTCGCTCATTTTTATTGTTCTTACTATATCAAATAGTAATATTTAAATTCATTTGATTTGAAAATATTTTTAATTTGGTAACAAATTTTAGAGAACTAGGTTTCACAATCCAAGAAAATTAACTTTTAATGTCCATAACTTACAACAATCTGAAAATTGATTGTTTCATATTATAGTAAAGGAAAAAAACAATAACGTTAATCGATGAAATTATCTTTTCAATACTATACCTATATGGTGGTTTACATAAATAATACTTGTCAGTATCTATAATCTACACCAACCTTATTATATTAATTATTTTCTACTGTGGAAATAAAATATAAAATCTTAATGAATACATAATATTATTATGCGTTTGACTCAATTGGTTAATTGACTTGGAAAAAATCAAATTTCCTATAATTTATTGTATTATATTAATTATTGAGTGATTTTAAATATTATTTTACTATGCTAATAAAAAACCAAGTAATTAACTTTTATAATTTAAGATAATTATTATGGTCGTTTATATAGCCAGAGCACAATTAATAATGTCATATCAAAATATTTGCTATGCTAATAATAAACCAAGTAATTAACTTTCATAATTTAAGATAATTAATACAAATATTATGATCGTTTATATAGCCAGAGCTCAATTAATAATGTCATATCAATACTTTTTAATTCTCTATTCTCTCCATTTTTAATTCTACTTGTGAATATAATATTTTTTTTCTCAATTATATATGTGAAAACAATATTTTCCTTTCAAAATTCTGTTAGTTTTCCTTACGCACGGGACCATTTTAAATAAGATAAAATTGTTTTGTAACACATGGACTCGTTGTTTAACCTTGAAGTAACAACTTTCTTTTCATTGATTAAAATTGATGAATAAAATAAAAAAATGTATTTTTGGGAATTTGAAATGAATTTGAATTCAAATTATACTCGGTGATTTATAGATAAGGTTAGATAGGATATTTGACTAATTCCTAATTAATTAGCTAGAGTTTAGAAGATTGTGATACCTCATATTTATATTTTGAATTGTGAGTTTATTGCTTATAAATAGGAGTTTTCCTCTTAACAATTCAGAAACAGAAGAAAAACATTAAATGCAAAAACTATAATAAAATAAGCAAAGAAATGGTTAAAGGAGAGTAGAGCTAGTGTTAATTCTTTTATGTAGAGGAAAACCAAAAGAGTATTAATTGAAGTATTTGTATTATTTCAACCGCCTCCTCTACGAGATTTCTCGTGTGTTTAATTTCTCTATAACTACATTTGAGGTTGTTCATCGGTCCTCTTCTCCACTCTCGAATAAGTGTGCTTATGTTTGCTTACTTGGTAAAGTAATTTATATATTATTTGCATTCAGTTGCGCCCAACAATATTTTGACATTTTGTATCACAAAATTATATTGTATTGGCCCTTTGTACTCCGGAATTGAAACACTGACATTTTTCCCCTCAAATTGTATAACTTTTGGCATTATAGTAGGTATTTTGCATCTAGTAAGGCGTGCATTTCTCAATGATTATGCAATTCGAGGTTGCAAAGTGCCATATTTCAATTTCCGGATACAAAGAGTCAAACCAATTTATTTATGGGATACAAAATGCCAACCACCCAATTGAAAGAGTTGAAAATTTACATACATTCTTAAGAACCCATTTCAAAGTTTACATACATGACAACATAATTAGGGGTTAAAGAAATCGCATATTGATCTTACGCGTTTTCGTGTGTTCGATCAAGGATGGATTGCAATGCGATATCAACGATATTAAAAGGAAAGTAAAGATCAATAGTAATTGTATTCGAATTAACTGAGTACGAATTACAAGTGTTTAGGGTCCTACTCGAGCATTATTGGATGGCGTACAAGCTAGAGGGCGAAATACATATAAGATAGCCTATACTAATACTTCCAAGTGAGTCCGAGCTGCAGTCTCGAAGGAACAGCACCTGGGAAGTTGTGTCGTCGTCATAAATGCCTGGGATATTTATAGCTGAGCTGATGGGCTTGGACCTGGGCTCGGCCCAATAGTAGCCTTTGACCTCGGATTCTCTTGATAGGATCCGAACAGTTTATTTCAAAGTCTTGGCTCTGCTCGACGTCTCTGGGGATGGGAATTGGTGCTATTCGATCCTCATCTAGCTAGCGAGAGTAGGGGATCCAAGTTACCCCTCATCAATACTCCCCCACTTCTCGAGCGTAAAGAGGAGCTTGCGCTCGAAGAAGTACAAATTATGTTGCCCGCTAACAGGAGAAGAGCTGTTCATAATATGTTTCGGATATGCCTCATTAAAAACCTAACTCGGAAAAACCCATTGGGATAAAAACCGAGATAGGAAAAAAGAGTGCATACATAAGAAACGATATATCGGCGTGTCGAGATGATCACCTTGTCGTCCGTTGTTTGCATAGGACCTATAAATTGATATGTTCTTTGTTATGAATTACCGCGATGCTTGCTTTAATCCCTCATTGAACGCTTTCTTTATTTTCCGACCATGGGCCCAAAGAGTCAATGTGGTATCCAGGGACAACTTCCAAGGAGCATATCCCACAATTTGGAAAGTAAAGGATCATTAATGCAATTGTTAGAAGGATAATTTTAAATTTTACCCAGAGTAAGTTCAACCGTCGCGGTTACTCGGGGACCCATTTGCAATTTTACCCTTTTAACCTCGTATATATATGTTGACTCGTTGAAAAGTTACTTACATATCACATCCTTTCTTGAGCTCGGAGCATTCGAGGCGAAAAAGCATTTACTTTGGTATATTTGTTTCCCAATTTATAATGTCCAGTTCTAGAAGTTCAAGGGGTAAAAATAAGGTCGGAGAGAACCAAGAGTCCGATCCTCTGTTAAAGCTTGTCGACGATTACGAAGATGGAGAGTTTTGTCAAGAAGGCGAGGACGATGATCCGACCGAAGATCCAGAGGAAAACGTAGTCGAGAGACGCAGCATTGGCGAAGGTGCCTTCGTCAGGATTTTTAAACATACGCGTCCTTCCGACGCCGCCACCTCGAATCGGTCAGAACTCCCTGCCAATCAAACTTCCTGTTATTTTACAAAGAAGGATCGTGTTTACCTCGAGGCGGAGTTCGGGAAATTTCTTCCCAAGGGGTTTTCGATCGTCATTCCCTCTTATACCGAACGTGCTACCGAGCCTCCGTCTGGCTGTCAAGCCTTCTACGAGAATCAATTTCCTTGTGGTTTGCGTATCCCTTTAATTCCCCTTATTAGAAATATCTTGACTTTCTTTTCGCTTTCCCCCGCCCAACTTCTGCCGCATTCAGTTGCATATATCGTAGCGTTTAGTGCTCTTATGGAGGCCAAGGGGGAAGAGGCTTCTTTTAGCAATTTTTGGCAAGTATTTCGAATGGACCTCTGTAAGGGTTCTAATGTAGGGTTTGTGTCTATCCGCCCGCGGTCGAAGCATTCTATTCTTACTAACATTACTACCGAAAAGAGTAAGGGTTGGAAAAGGAGGTTCTTTTTTGTAAAAGGTCCTGACGTTCCCATATCTGAAAGTAGCTCAAAAATCAGACCGTATCGATGGGACGGTGTGAGTTCTTGGTCATATGGTCAGCGGAGAATTAAAGAGAGACTCAACCATCGCCTGTCTAATGAATTTCTCGAGCAGCTAAAGTTCAATCCTTATCAAACTACTCTTCTGATTCAAGAAGGAGTATTGCGCTTGGCTGGGTTGAGCAAATGTGATTATTTTGCCCCAACGGTCGAATATTCCATTTCTATTCGATTTTCCGAAGGATCCCATCAACCGCATAATGACCCGTCCGTCTCTGCTACTTCGTCCCACCAGCCTGTTTCTTTGAGTATGTTTTTTATCATTTCTTTACTTCTATGCGTGGGAGATTGACCCTTTACTTAATTTCAATAGTCTTGTATTTGTTTTCTAGGTAGGATTGTTGAGAAGTTCCGAGTATCTGCTGTCGGCTCAGTCGAAGATAAGCCATTTTATTTCGACCCGTTACCATACGCTTCCGAAAGAAGAGCGGATACAAACAATTTAGGCGGAAACACAGTTACTATACCAGTTGTGATTCCCGATTTGAGGGGGCTTGGCACTATGAGTTCTTTGAACTCTGCCACTGCTGGTCCTCTTCGAACTTTGTTTTCCCCTGATACTTCCGCTCTTTCATCCGTTGGCTATAGTCAACATTCCTGTAACAGGATTCAGGGTATTCAGGAATACGAGAAGCTTCTGAGTCGAAAGAGAAATGCTGACCACCCGGGACCCTCTAGAAGGGTAAAGCCTTTCGGCGTGAGTTCTGACTCGCTTCCATGTCGAGAGGGTAGGTCGGAGCCAGATGTGGCAGATTTTATGGACGCACACTTTTGCGGTAGCAGGGCTGCAGGGTATCCTGAGGACGGGACTGTTCAATCCGATCTGAATTCAGGTGGTGAGAATGAATTTGACAAGGCAACTAGAATTTATATGGCTAGTCGGTTTAAGCGGGATATGCTGCTTCACACCGTCAAAGGCGATTTTGAGGTCTTGAGTGATTTCTCCCGAACGTATCATGAGGTGAAAACTTATCTCTTGCCTACCTCTTCTTTCTTTAGGGTCCTTAACATTTGCTAATATCTTAAATTATTTTATAGGTCGGGGATTTGTTCGCTATTCAAACCTATCGCTTAGCACTGCTAGAGCAGGAATCGCAGGATGCCCACGACGCATATGCACAGATTTTCGTTGATAATCAAACTCTTCGATCTCAACTTGCGGAGAGTCAACGAGAATTGTCTCACGTAAAGAAAGAGCTCGAGAAAGCAACTATTAAGCATTCCTCATCCGTTGAAGAGGATTTGTTATCATCCGTTAAAGAGAAAAGTGCCCTTGAGGAAGAGCTCAAGAAGGTAAAAATCGAACTTGAGCTATCAAAGCAAGATTCCGAGCGAGCTTATGCCCAAGGCCGGGAAGAGGCTGTGATTCCAGCCATACGAGAATTCTTGAAATCCCCTGTCTTAGATCCCTTAGTTCAAAGGAGAATGGGAGGAATTCTCCAAACGATCTTCTATAAAGGGGTTCAACAGCTGATTTCGGTCCAGAAGATTCCAGATAACATGGATGAGTACTTTCGATATATGAACCCTTTTAAGAATGCTGAAGGGAAAGATTACAAAACTTCCTCTTTACCCAAGTCAAATATGAACTGGCGGGATCATCGCTTTGCTCCGTTAGTGGAGGAGTTTGGCATTCCGATGCCTAACCCTGACTTGCTCGAGCGCTCCGACGACGATCATCCTTCTGCCCCAGGGGAGAAGAACGAAGATGTTAACATAAGTGATGGATCGGATAAGGAAGATGACCGACCGTTTAATCAGACTGATCCACTAGCCAATGGCCGTGAAGATGGTGTCGGTCTGAATGCTGGGTTCGAACATGCCGGAGTGGGCGATTCATAGTTTTATAATTAGGAGTCGGATATTTGTATCCATGTAACCCATTTTTGTAAACGGATTTGTTTTTTCTTTGAACTGATTCGTGTAACTTGTAAATTCCAATCTTACAAATGTTTAGACATCGTTTGCTTTTCAAGGTTCGATATCTTTTTTGCACTTTATGCTCGAACTTTATTCAATCCAAATGGAATCTTTCTCAAAAGTTGCGTCGATCCATTATCGTAATTATAGGGCGTAGTGTCTATAAATATGAGGATTTCTTCACATTATTCACACGACACCTTTGCTTATAGAGATCGGAGCTCTCCTATATTTCAGCATTCTTCAAATTTCTCGACTCACTCCCCATTCACTATGGAAAATATATTAGGTGAGGCAATCGATCCCAAACTTCTATTTGGTGGCTCGAAGAATAAAAATTCAACCAAAGAGCAAAAACCTGCCAAGGAGGCCAAACCCTCCAAATCGTCTTCTAAAACTTCTGTGTCTTCCCCAAAAGCTCCTAAAGGAGGGGAAATTAAGAAAGAGAAAAGTGCTTCATTAAAGCAAACTAAGGGCAGTTCCAGCAAGTCCATTTTGGATGAAGAGCTTGAGGTCGCGCTCGGGGATTCTTCCCCGAAAGTTGTTGATTCTTCGAGTGAAGAACCATCTGGGCAGAAAATTCCCGTTCCCTCTTCGAACAAACGGCCTTATTCTGACGGGGTTACTCCCATCGAGGCTTTGCAGAAACTTGCCATTGGCCACAAACCGTCATCTGACGACTCTTCGGCCGTCCCTCCTACAGGAGGTTCGAGCAAAAAGCGTAAGTTGAATATTGGTGGAGAAACCTCTGCCGAATCCCTGGAGACCGATAATGTTTCCGAGCCCTGGGTTAACTTCGTTCCTCCGATGGTTACTCCTTCCCTGCCTAAAGAATCGAAAGACGGGTCCACTTCTAAAATTGTTTCCGGGAATCCTGTGAATAGCCCTTTGGGTCTTGACTTTACTACCTCGGAGACCGATATGTCCAAGGAAAGAAGTTTAGAGGAGTTGTTCCAATCTGGGTCGCACTTTCTGTTTCAGGTGTTAATCTCTCTCTCTCTCTCTCTCTCTTCCCCTTTCTTTTTTTTTTTTTTTTAAAAGATACTTACGCGAACTTTTAACAGGTCGGACAAGATTTTGTCGAACTCAAAACACTTGCTGAGCGGGAATCGAATCGGCACGCTGCTATTTCCCTCGAGCTGGAGGGGAAGAAAGCTGAATTCGATCGTGTCTTCGCTGAGAAGCTTGCTTTAGAGAGGGAAAAGGCTGCTAACGAACATGGCGAAGAGATCCACAAGAAGCTGAATGAGGAGCTTGAAAAACTGAAAAGTCTTCACGAGCAAGAGAAACAGGACTTCGCGCGCCGAGAAAAGGAGGCCTACGACCGTGGATATGAAGCGGGATATGAGGTTCGTAATGTTGAGCTTCGGAAGATTTTCTCCGATAATAAGCTTCTCTAGATGTTGTCTTCCTTTTTCCCATATTATTTCCATGTAATTATGAATAATTTCAGATATTTCTATGGTTTGTAACAACTTATTTATTTCTCGGATTTGCCTGGTCTTGTATAATTTGATGTGTTCTCCTTCATTCGTATTTTAGACTGGCTTTTTTTTTTTTTTTTTTTTTTTTTTTTTTTTTTTTTGTTTCGGATTTGAGGTCCGACTGTCGTGGCCCCTGATTTCCGATCTTGGTATAATAATTTCGCTTATCAGACAACCCTCTTTTCCCGCTCAAATTTTTGGGAAGCGCAACGGTTTTCTGATCTTAACCGTTTCTTTTGTTTTCTGCTTGCCGTTGGATTTTTGAAGGTTATACCTATAAATGGGGTCTTTCGTCTTGTACCCTTATAAAATTATTTGAAGGCAAAGTCCTTCGATCATGCTATCTAAAAGATCCTGTTGCATGACCCAACTTTTTGATTTTCGAGTTAGGACTTACTTTGCCAGTTGTAAGCTGATTAGTACTTCTATTTCGACTAGGATACCTGCAGGCGAACACTCTTTCGACCTTGAAGGCCGAACAGCCTTATTGCTGATCATCCACGACCCCAGTAGCTCCCTCGACCTTCTATGGCCGAGGAGAGACTTAAGCATGAATTTTTTGCGAGGATGTTCGACAGTTTGTTTGGATCTTCAGGAAGATGTGAGGAGGTGATGCTTCGAGGATCGAGGTCCTCAAAAAGTATTCACATTACACCGCGGTGCGGTCTATTGCGGTTTTATACTCGTTCAAATCCGATCCATTATTTGCGGGTTTTTAATACTCAAGACCAAACCCAACCCAATAAGTCTAGAGATTGCACTTTGCGGTTCATTCGGGTTGGAGCGGGTTGGGGCGGTTTTTGCGGTCTTTGCTTTTCCTAATTTAATGATGTTTTTTTTTGGAGACTTTACTTTAATTTATTATCACTTACTATTTCGTTATTGTAGTTTTATCTAAGAATAAAATTCTTGAATGTTTCATAATCATATGAACAATACTACTTTTTCATAATTTTTAGCTTTAATTTGTTAACCTATTTAAAAACTATATTTGCTATATAAAAATCAATAATTGTTACTCAAGTACAAAACCGAACAAGACTTTTTCAAACAATAAAAAAAATTGAAAATACTTTAATTATTAAAGTTGATAATGATAGTTGTCAATCGATAGAATTTAACTTAGATTGTTAATAAATTGTGTCGAGTAATTTTAGGGGACAAATTACGTTTTAGGGTTGAGACAGTAAATTAAAAGTTTGTATGTGCTTAAATTATATTAAATAATAAAACACAATTTGTTATTTTATATACATGCGGTTGGGTGCGGTTTATGCGGTTTTTTAAAATATAAACCCGAACCCGATCATAATTTGCAGTTTTTTGTTCACAAAGCCCAAGACCAACCCATTCATCGTTCCACCCGCAACTTGCGGTCGGTTTGGGTTGGGCCGATCGGTTGGGGCGGTTTGACGATTTTATTGAACACCCCTAGTTAATCTCTCTCTCTCTCTTCCCCTTTCTTTTTTTTTTTTTTTTTTTTTTTTTTTTAAAGATACTTACGCGAACTTTTAACAGGTCGGACAAGATTTTGTCGAACTCAAAACACTTGCTGAGCGGGAATCGAATCGGCACGCTGCTATTTCCCTCGAGCTGGAGGGGAAGAAAGCTGAATTCGATCGTGTCTTCGCTGAGAAGCTTGCTTTAGAGAGGGAAAAGGCTGCTAACGAACATGGCGAAGAGATCCACAAGAAGCTGAATGAGGAGCTTGAAAAACTGAAAAGTCTTCACGAGCAAGAGAAACAGGACTTCGCGCGCCGAGAAAAGGAGGCCTACGACCGTGGATATGAAGCGGGATATGAGGCTCGTAATGTTGAGCTTCGGAAGATTTTCTCCGATAATAAGCTTCTCTAGATGTTGTCTTCCTTTTTCCCATATTATTTCCATGTAATTATGAATAATTTCAGATATTTCTATGGTTTGTAACAACTTATTTATTTCTCGGATTTGCCTGGTCTTGTATAATTTGATGTGTTCTCCTTCATTCGTATTTTAGACTGGCTTTTTTTTTTTTTTTTTTTTTTTTTTTTTGTTTCGGATTTGAGGTCCGACTGTCGTGGCCCCTGATTTCCGATCTTGGTATAATAATTTCGCTTATCAGACAACCCTCTTTTCCCGCTCAAATTTTTGGGAAGCGCAACGGTTTTCTGATCTTAACCGTTTCTTTTGTTTTCTGCTTGCCGTTGGATTTTTGAAGGTTATACCTATAAATGGGGTCTTTCGTCTTGTACCCTTATAAAATTATTTGAAGGCAAAGTCCTTCGATCATGCTATCTAAAAGATCCTGTTGCATGACCCAACTTTTTGATTTTCGAGTTAGGACCTACTTTGCCGGTTGTAAGCTGATTAGTACTTCTATTTCGACTAGGATACCTGCAGGCGAACACTCTTTCGACCTTGAAGGCCGAACAGCCTTATTGCTGACCATCCACGACCCCAGTAGCTCCCTCGACCTTCTATGGGCGAGGAGAGACTTAAGCATCAAATTTTTTGCGAGGATGTTCGACAGTTTGTTTGGCTCTTCTGGAAGATGTGAGGAGGTGATGCTTCGAGGATCGAGGTCCTAAAAAAGTATTCACATTACACCTAGAAAAAGATGTATCACCCCTCTTCTCTTCGAAAACTATAAAAAAAGGATATAACGCTGTCGGCTTGATGGGCTCCTCTCTTTCGAGTAAGGACATTATCGTCAGCCGAAAATTTCATAGCCTGCTCATGAAGGTCTCCTCATGTTCGGATATATATAGATTAGTTCTTTGTCAATAATCTCGAGATTGTAGAATGTATTGGTATCAAATGATTAGCTCGATATGTAATAGGAGTTGATATCTTTGTAATTTGTAATTCTTCAATGTATCGATCTTTCGGAAATAATAATTCCTTGACTAAACCTTTTCAGTCATTCTTATATGTTTAAATAGTGTACCTTGTCAATCTCGGTCGATCCTACACGAGTTGATAATGCTTTCTTGATTAGTTGAAATCCGAATTTCTCTTTGTGATTCTCTTCGGCAACCGGAATCTAGGCTACAAGTACTTCGAGCGCTATTGAATTTGACTTTTTCTTCATTTATTCATAGGATTCCCGAATTTTTGGGAAGCGCAACGGTCAGCGCATTTATTGCTCATATATTAGCCATTAGTTTTGTTCAGCTTTGGTGATTGAGTTTTTACCGTGACGTCCCGTCTTCTTTTAACAAAACAGTCCATGATTTGTCGGGAATCTGAGCGGTCAGAGCGCTTTTAAGGTACGTGTTGCCACCGTTCATCTAAAGAGATCTACACCGTTGAAACGGGAATTCTTCCCCCTATAAATACCTCTGAATTTTCATTCATATTTTTTACTTGTCTGTAAACATTTCGTTCGATCAATATGGTTGTATTTTTACCTCCATCGACCATCTTTATGTTCCATTCGATCTCAGCAATAAAAATGTTCGAGATTCGGACTCGAACTCTCTTTTTCGACCTCTTCGGCGTCCCTGTATGGGGAATAATTTCGACTAGGGTATCGACAGGCGAAAAGGATTGCGACTGGGGTACCGGCAGGCGACCAACTCTCTCTGATTCCAACCATTTGAGACTGGTTCGAACTCCTGTATCCTGTCAATCCACCTGGTCGGATAGTGGGTCGACTGCTGGAGGAGTTTTCCTGCACTCGATCTCCACTTCTTCCAGATGTTTCTTGAAGAATGTTGCCTTCGAGATTGCGTGGAATAATTTCTCTAGGGATTGCTTCCCTGTCTCTCGATCTGGTCCAGCGTGGCGCAATCATTGAGGAGGAGAAGGATTAAGGGTAGAAGTGTTGTCCTAGCCCCGCCTTCCTCCTTTAATTATGAAAACATTCTAGCGTAGGGTTAATTTGTAATAGGGTTACCTTAAATGTAGAGTCTCAGCTTTGCTCGATTTTCCTTATTACTGTAACTACGAACTCTCTTGTAACTGTTTGAAAGGTCATGAATGAAATATTTATTTCCTTTGTCTGTTCTATTTGCCTATCTGCAGAATTGCTTCTATATATTGCTATCGAGCCTGAAGTTTTTCGCCTCAAAAATATAAATAAATGCTGTTTTCCAGTGACTCCGATAAGTATTTAGATAATAAATGATAATCGATGCTTTTCGACTATCGATATTCAGATAACTGATAATTGACGTTCTTTGCCGATTTCTTTTGCCGAAAGAGTGGTCGAAAAATAATTCTTGAATAATAATAATAATAGGAGGCTTAGCAGATCTTGATCGCTGTAGTCCGAGATAGGATATTATTGGAATTTTCGGTATAATCGATAACTTGCACTTAGGGTCTTAGCAACGGCTTTCACCCATTTGATAATTTCGATCTAAGGGGCATAGCAACGACTTTCACCCTTAGTCGTTTCAGAGCATTTTTAGCCCGAGGGTCGTAGCAACGGCTTTCACCCATTTAATAATTTCGATCTAAGGGGCATAGCAACGACTTTCACCCTTAGTCGTTTCAGAGCATTTTTAGCCCGAGGGTCGTAGCAACGGCTTTCACCCATTTAATAATTTCGATCTAAGGGGCATAGCAACGGCTTTCACCCTTAGTCGTTTCAGAGAATTTTTAGCCCGAGGGTCGTAGCAACGGCTTTCACCCATTTGATAATTTCGATCTAAGGGGCATAGCAACGACTTTCACCCTTAGTCGTTTCAGAGCATTTTTAGCCCGAGGGTCGTCACCCGTTTTAATGTTTTCGATCCAAGGGGCATAGCAACGGCTTTCACCCTTGGTCGATCTTCGAGGGTCTTAGCAACAACTTTCACCCTTAATAATTTCGATCTAAGGGGCATAGCAACGGCTTTCACCCTTAGTCGTTTCAGAGCATTTTTAGCCCGAGGGTCGTAGCAACGGCTTTCACCCATTTAATAATTTTCGATCCAAGGGGCATAGCAACGGCTTTCACACTTGGTCGATCTTCGAGGGTCTTAGCAACAGCTTTCACCCTTAATAATAGACGGAGATGGATAGAGATCGATAATAGGTGAATATAGAGCAAGAATATTGGAAAAATAGATGAGTAGAGATTGATAATATTGTAATATGACGAGTAAATATGATATTTGGCGAAACGAATTTCCACTGAATACATAACTCTGATCGAAATAAATTTCGAGAAAATAATTGTCTTCTGGAATCGTGAGAATAGACGAATCATAGCGAGATAGCCAATAGTAAATAACCCTATAATACCTTTGTCTTAATAAGAATATTCCTTGCGAGGTTCTTGTTTTGTCCGATCTAAGCCCTTAGTATATATTGCCAAATTTTGATAAGTTTCATCTTTTTCAAACGGTTCCTCATTTATTGGGGAATGCAACGGTCTGCAGATCTTAACCATTCGTTTTACTAATTATCTGCCGTTGGATTCTCTTCAATTTCCACTATAAAAGGTAGTTACGCCCTTGAAATAGTTTCAATGGTAGTACTGGCGTCTTATTCCTTCGACCATGTTGATCGGGATCATTATTCTTTTAGTCCAAATATTTGAGCTCAGACTTCGAATATTTTTTGAGCTGAACATCCTTCATTCAGAAGGAAAACTATCTTGATCTCGCTTAAAATATCGACAGGCAAATACCATTTCCATCTTGAAAGCCAATATGCCAGATTCATGGAGTCCGCAGGTTATAGTACAGGTCTTCGAATAGGGACCTGTTGCTACAATGCATTTAGGAACGCATATTGGGGAAGAAAATGACGAAGACCGTAATTACCCGATAAACCGTGCATCCAACTCTCCGTCTTCGGAAAATCATAAATAAGGTTAAAAGCCTGCGGCTCCAAAGGAGATTCCATTGTTCGGGGATAAGTCATTCCGAATAAACAATAGGAGAAGAGACCGAAAATTTCATAGGATTGTAGAAAGTAATAGTGTTCTTATGTAACATATAGGCTTGAGCTATGCTCGATATGTATTTCCCACATCTTGTATTTCCGAGATAATATATTTCCTCTTTACCTTGTTGACAAGCTAAAACATATTTAGATAAATTCTCATCTTCAATAACCCAACTTCGATCCTCTAACATCAATAAAGGAATAACCAAACACCATTTGCTTGGGTGAGTAATAAATGAATATTTTGGTAGACCTAAAATTAATAAGAAACATGTTGTAACTGATCCTCGGTAGTGCCGAATTTCCACCGTCATCGAACTTTTAGTTCAAGAGTTTTTGTTCGAATAGACCGATCGCGGTTTTCTTAGTTCGGACGGCGTTAGTTGCCTTGTGAAAAATAACAGTTTCTTATTTATACTCTTGCGTGCATATGAATTGAATTTTAGACGAGCATTCACAATCCCGGTGCCGTCCTTCAAATAAGGAAATAAGCAAGAATATAATCAAACGAATCTTTCGTACAACGCTTTTGTACGCACCGTTAGATTGTCCGTTCTTTTAACCAAACAGGACCCTATTTCTCGGGAATCGTAACGGTCAGTTCATTTATTATGCACATCTTGACCGTCCGTGATCTATTATCTGGGCCATTGGTTCAAACATTCCGCTGCTATAAATAGTTCCCCTTTGGTCATCTGATATTCTTCATTTTTGCCATTATGTTTCGTTAGACCCTCATGGATCGAAATTTGCCTTTGATTCGTATTATTTCCGAAATAAAGGAATTTGAGATAAGAATTCGAACCTTATTTTCTGACCCTCGTCCTTTTGGTATAACCTTTTTCGCTTAGAATATCGATAGGCAAAAGAAATTGCGCCTAGGATACCGGCAGGCAACCTGTTCTCTTAAATATATCTTCTTTGGAGCAGGTTGGACTTCCGGTTTTCTAGCGTAGCATCTGATCGGGCAGCTGGTTAACCTCAGAGGAGTTCTTTAAGTCTGGAGCACCAGCTTCCTCGAGGGCTTTCTTACAGAATAGTTCCTTCGAGCTCGATTGGGGTGACTCCGCTGAGACAACTCTCCGCTGCACCGGGTCGGATTAGGCTGTAGATAATGATTGAGTTTAACAATCATTGTTTACCGACGAAGACCTAAGATCGGTTTGGAAACCAGGAGGGGAGCTCCGATCCGATTTTTATCCCGTATGGGGATGGATGTGCGACACGTGGAGCGATCTTAGGGAATGAAGACCGAGCTTGTCACAAAGTAGAATTACTCGTAGAATTTGTAATAGGGTAGGAGTGATTGCACTGTATCCCTTGAGTTCGAACTTTATTCGAAGCTATGCTTGTAACTTTTGTTTCAAGAATATAATAAAGCTTTATTTTTTGCTCGAATCTCCTTGTTTTATTCCTTCGTCTTTTCTATTTCTCCAATCGAGTTTTGGTGTGGCTCGTTGGGACTTTTACTTATCATGAAGTTATATCCTCCTTTTGGTACCGAAAAGTTCTTTCGGCGATCGAACAATAGCCCCCCCCCTTTGAATTCGGCTTCGATGACTTGTTGCCGTTGTACGAACACTTAGTGATTTTCGATTGTAGGGTCCAATAGAAATAGTCATCAAGCAAAAGAATGAAATTACTTCTTTTTCAACTGATCGGGAAAATCATCAGATAATCGATAAACAATAATTGACTCGTGTAATTTATTCTGAGATCACTAAGTACGAAGATCGGAAAAATAAATTCCGAGCCTTAATAAATTATGACTCCATGATCTTTTGACGCTGACCAATGATCGAACTAATTTGGTCTTGGCTAGTTGAGAACGACATCTGTGAAATTAATTCATTTATAAACAGAAAACTGACCATTTGTGGAAAATAAATCCGACGTAGGAGTAAATGAGAAGAATAATTGCATAATAGGATCACCAACTCGAAGGTCGGAAAATTATCCCCTAGGGCCTATCTTTAACCTTTAATCGACGAACGCTTTACTGGTCGGAGGATCGTCTTAGAAAATAAATGGCGAAGTCTCTGATTAGTGAGTCTTACACGTCAAATTGTCAAGCTCATTGTTGATCGGATTCTGTGCTCCTGAGGGCTATTCTCTTACATACATTTTCTCCTCGTAGTAGGCATATTTCGATCTAATACTCGAATAAGGCCCCACGGTGGGCGCCAATTGATCTTACGCGTTTTCGTGTGTTCGATCAAGGATGGATTGCAATGCGATATCAACGATATTAAAAGGAAAGTAAAGATCAATAGTAATTGTATTCGAATTAACTGAGTACGAATTACAAGTGTTTAGGGTCCTACTCGAGCATTATTGGATGCCGTACAAGCTAGAGGGCGAAATACATATAAGATAGCCTATACTAATACTTCCAAGTGAGTCCGAGCTGCAGTCTCGAAGGAACATCACCTGGGAAGTTGTGTCGTCGTCATAAATGCCTGGGATATTTATAGCTGAGCTGATGGGCTTGGACCTGGGCTCGGCCCAATAGTAGCCTTTGACCTCGGATTCTCTTTATAGGCTCCGAACAGTTTATTTCAAAGCCTTGGCTCTGCTCGACGTCTCTGGGGATGGGAATTGGTGCTATTCGATCCTCATCTAGCTAGCGAGAGTAGGGGATCCAAGTTACCCCTCATCACATATAGTTGAAAAATATATTGTTCAAACTTGGTTTTTTTTTTCATTGAGTTTGAAAATGTGTTTTAAATTAAAAATTTGATTGTAGCCAAGCTGGAACGAGCTTTAATCGATCTAAAATTAGGTTATGTACTAACCTAAGAAATTTCAGAAGAATAAAAATAATGTACTTTATTAAATTAAATAAACTTTATGTGATTAGACAATCAAATTGAACGACCTACCTGAAATTGGAATACTAAACCCACATGAATTGTAATGATAAGAAAATTTAAGTACAGAAATTGTGAGTGTTTATAGTTCAAAATTTAGTTTGAGGATGAAGACAATAGGAAAGGAAGACAACACAAAGCGGCATGTAATAGTACTCATATGTCTTTCTAAAATGGAACACAAACTGATAACACATACTTTCATCTCATTTTATATTTTTTTAAATTTGTAATATATTCTATTTAAAGTAATTAGAAAGTTTGTATCTCACTTTCACTGGATCTACTCGACCTAAACAATAAACATAATTTGTTCATATTCATATTCGATCTTCCAACAATATTTATTATTTTACCTAACTATCCAGTAGCACGATCGAATCGATCTACTGTATTTTTAGAGAGTACACATTCAGGCTGACGCACAATTAACACGCAACACCCACATATATAGTTTAAGTTTTGTGAGAAGATATGGAATTTGTAGTGACTCCGGTTCATGTAGACTTTTATGTAGTTTCAATCAATGACTAAGTAATGCTTTAGTCAAACACACAGTTAAATCTTGATCAATCAACATCAAAGTCACAATCAAAACCTAAACATTCAAGTCTGGTTTACAGGTTCTTAAGTTTATTCAGCATGGTAAACATCGCTACAAAAGCTTAACTTGCACTTAGCCGTTCAATGTGAGCTTTAAATGTTTAATTAAAAATTTAGTTAAAGAGACTTTAACTTTATATTCCCTAAGTATATAAACAATGACTAAAATCAAGTTTTTTAAAAATCATTTTTTAAAGAAAATTAAAATTTTACTTGAAATTATATTTTTCGAAACCTATTTACTTATAAATTTTATTTAGAAATAATTTATTATTATTTAACCCTTAGCAAGTTAGACTAATATTTTTTTTTTATAAAATCTAAAATTATTTAAATTCATTTTCAATATCATTTAATTAAAGAAAATAATTATTTGAATTTGTTACCCATTTTTTTAGAAAATAATTTTAATTTATTTTTGAAGTTATTTATTTTCTGGAAATAATTAATTCGAATTATTTTTAATATTTATTTCTCGTAAAACTTTATCATTAATTTTTCAAACATATTTTTTGAAAAATATTTAATTTTTTATTTCAAATTTAGTTATTATTAATTTTTTAGTTTTAGAAATTAATGTCAAGAATAATAATTATCAACATTGTACTTAGTATTTACAAAACTTTGTTTCCGAATTTAAATATAAATTTTAGAATTATTTTAAGTTTATTGGAATTTACTATTATTATATTATAATCATTTTTTGAATAAAATATAACTATCAAAACTATTTTATAATTTTCATAAATTAACACTTAAAAGTAATTATTTTAATTTTTTCTGATATTTATAATTTATTTTTAAAATTTATTATCTTATTTAAAAAATTAGATTTAATTATTTCAGTTTTTATAAGTGGACTGGCCTTTAGGGCCATCCCACGATCAAGTCCAAAGAAAAGCAATAGGTTTAGGTCTCTTACAAGTGCAACAGGCCCAAAGTTAAGTCAACAGATCTGGGGTAGCCACCAGGCTATTTATAGTAGATGTTTATTGCCTAAATTTTAAAAATATAATAATGCATTTGTACTTGTTTATTTGTGATACAATAGATGTTGAATTATTTATCATATAAACTCAAAATTTTGAGAAAATAAACCACGATTGATGTATTCTATCAAACAAAATATGTAAAAAATCTGGAACTGTAAATCCTAATGCCATAGCACAATTATCTTCATAAAATTTGATGAATTGAAATAAAAATAAAAATAAAATAATTCTAGACTTAGTGAATTTGTGATTATGTATATCTATTTTAGCAATATTCTGTTACATGTGTTAATGTAATTATTGCCCCTCAAATGTCAAATATAACGCAATAAATGAACTGCTACGAAACTGGGATTGTAGAGAAGACAGCCCCAAGAAAGTTACCTATCCTTTCTTAGATGGAGGCAACAAGAATTTTTTTTCTGGGAAATATACCCAAAATCTCTATATATAAAATTAATTATTTTTATATCATTTTAATATAATTTCTATGTGCATTGGTTTATGTTGATGTTTGAAACCTGATTTAAAGAAATTTATTATCCTTAAAATAATTTCGTGTATATATTAGTAAATATCACACCAAATACATTCGGTTCGGTTCAATTCCCGTAGATACAATTTTGTTGATGTTTAGTTAATTTAAAATGCAAGTAATTTTTCATGTAAATAATTGCCGAATATTTTTTAACTAGTAAAAAAACCACTTAATTACATCCTTACGTCAACAGTTTTATATATAGATAGTCTAATATATATTTTATGGTTAAGATGTGTTAATTTGCCTTAATTCGAATATTTTAAAATAACCATACAATAATACCCTCCCAAGCACCCAATATTGAAAAGTGTTGTATGCAGGTCTATCGTATATGTGATCTAAACCATCTTTTATCAATTAATTAAGCAAATAATTAATTTTGAAAACCTTCTTTTAGCAATTAATTTTGAAAACCGTCCCTTACATAATCAATAAAGATGCAAATTTATTTTGATAAAGTAATAAAAAAAATATTTATGAAAGGGGTGTAGGTATTTTTGGAATAAATACTACAAAATTATATATAACAGAGGGGGGATAAGTGTTACAATTGATACTTTAGGGGAAATTGATACCACTTTCATACTTTAAGGGGGGAAAACTGTATTTCATCCTTTAGGTATTTATAATAATATCTTTAAATTCTTGGAAACAACATAGTAATAATTAAAGCGATTTAGTCGGAAAAATTATGTGGTATGTCATTTAGATCATAATATGATTTAAAAGGATGATATTATTTAACTAACATAAGAAATTAGTTAATCACGTGCAAACCACGTGCATTTTTCTAATTTGATTAAACGAAATTAGTTAATCACGTGCACTTTTCTAATTGACCTAAAAAGAATAAAGACACAACCTTGACTCGATCGAACAATAAATGATGATATTATTCAACTAACATAAAAAATTGGTTAATCACGTGCAAAACAAGTGCACTTTTTTAATTTAATTAAAAGGAATTAGTTAATTATGTGCAAAGTTCTAATTGACCTAAAAAAAATAAAGACACAACCTTGACTCGATCGAACTATAAATCACATGTAAGATAAGACTGTACCATTATAATTTGCCAATCAATTGTAGTAAAAATTTCATGTGAATGCATCCTACATCTTAATTAGGTTAATTCATAGTTTATACGTTATTAAAAAAAATCTAAATTGGACAAAAAGACATGAGATCCAAATTAATGGAATTTTGATCATTTAAAAAATTAGCTTTTGATTTATGAATAATATTTTTACGAATTTTACACTATCTTTGATTTTCTCAGGTTCTCTCATATTTACACCATTGATTTATATAAAGAGGAATTAATTTGTACGATTTAAAACAGTTTCTCATGTGCTCTTAAAACCATTTTTACGATTTAAAACAATAGATTCTTTCAAATGATAACAATTTCATTTTTTTTTTCATTTCGACTTTGGATTCCAAGATGTTGGACTGATCCAATTTGGACCAGATCGGATCTAGGGCGCCCATGTGGACCGACCCGAACCGGATCCGAGATCCAATGGTTAGTGGGAGTTTTAGATAACTCCCCACTAACCCACTCCTACAATTAAGGAAAACTACCCCCTCTCTCTCTATCTCTCCTTTGTCAGTTAAATAAGAGAAGATGTTTTATTTTTAGAGACACACAACTCAATCTGAAATTGACAGAGAGAAAATCTTTTGAGAGAAACAAAAAGAAAACACGTATTTTCCTTTTTTGGGGTAGATATTATTTGATCATTCAGAACATTGAAATCTGGAGTTCTTAGGCTGTGATTAGTATCTTCCTTCCGTTCGTGATTGGAGATCGACCAAAGTATTGGGATATAACCAGAAGTCAAAGTAGAGTTCGTGATTCAATTGCCGGTTCCAATTGTTAAGTATGATTGTTCTATTTTATTTGCTTTGAATATTTGTATTTAAAGCATGTATGTTGTTTAAATTTTAAAACCAACATTGGTATCAGAGCCATTGTTGTGATTGAGTTCAAAACTTTTTGATTTCTGATTATGTTCATAATTCATGATGTTCGTGCTATATAATTCCTGTCAAATTATTTTTCTTAGTGAATTTTCAAATTTGTGGAATTATGGTTATGCCGTTTTGGTTTTCGAGGGTAGTAGTCAGATTATGCTGAAACTTTTATTGAAGCATGCTTACATGAAGTAATAATTATCTGTATTTTTTGATGTATAATCTGTTCTGAAAAAATTGTTTTGTTAAAATCGTATTATGCATTTTCTCGGATGTGTTACTTTGAATTATGCGATCTATCATATATTCTTACGTTCGTCTCGAAATAAGCTTTCTGGATATGTGCCCATATTATTTTTTGGCAGAGTATTTTTCTGTTAATCATGTTTTTAAGCCTCTGCCTGTAAACCTAAATAATCTGGAAATTAATTTCAAACACATAAAATGCATAATACAATCGCCACTCTCTTCCTAAGCGGTTGTAACGCAAACTGTTGGATTTATCAACATACATGCTTCAATTTCGCATAATCAAAGCAAATAAAGTAAAAAGGATCTTACTTAGCAATTTGAACCGGCGATTGAATCACGAGCTTTGATTTCTGATTTCTGGTAGTTTTCCAACACTCTGGTCGGTCTCCAATCACGGACGGAAAGTAGACACGAATCACAGCCTAAGAACCCTGACTTCAATGTTCTTGATTGATCAATTAATTCTCCCCAAAAAAAGTATTTTTCTCTCTGTTTTTGTTTTTTCTCTGTAAAACGTTTTCTCTCTTTTCAAATTGTAATTGTGATTAAACTGTCTTAGAGAGAGAGTTAATAAACGTCTTTATTAACTTATCTGATAAGAAGGAGAGAGAGGGAGGGAGTTGTCCCACAAAATAGGAGTGGGGAGTTAATTAAAACTCCCCCTAATCAACTGGATCCGGATCCGGTTCGGGTCAGCCCACATGGGCGAACCCGATCCGACCCGGCCCATTGGATCAGTCCAACATCTCCCACTCGCACGTGCGGGCTGACCCCGTGCTTTCAGTGATCAATCCAATTTACATCCGAAGTTTCGTATGGGCAAATAGGCCGTGTGACCCGGCGAGTATATGAGCACGTTGCTATATACCTGTTAGGGTGATATAGCTGCTCAAGGAAACAAATTCCAGAAAGAGGACTATTCTCGCTATTCCCTAGATATCTTTCGTACTACACCAGTCGACGTATCCCTTATCCCTCCAACCTTGGTTATAGGGCATACTCGACTCTTTGGCCAATACTACTCTGTATTCACAATTACATCTCAAAACAATTAAGTTCAATGTAATTAGCTAGCTGGTGAATGCAAGTAGGGTGTAAGTCGAAGATAATCTTCCTTTCCTACAAGGGTCTTCTGATTTCACTTTAGCAGCTTTCCTAGACACGCACCGCATCACCGTATGATTCATGGCTATTAGTAACGTGCTAAAGTAGCAACACCAATGGGAAACCATAAGAAACTGTCAAAAGTCTTAAGGGTATAAATTTGAGATTCCCTTGAACCTCAAGGTCTCACATAATGAGAAAGCAGGGATACATTTCCTCATTAACCTTTATGGTCACCTTGCACACGTGATACGAAAACACGTGTTACGATACATTTCTTCCCGAGCAGAAGCGTATGTCATTTACAAAGGGATTTGTAAATCTGTATCGTACAGATCTCAGTTTAAGTATTCCTCGATACCCAAACCCGAGTTTTCTTCTTTCGTCGTCCTCGGCTCAACTCCCAAGAAAACTCATATCTGGCTTAAGATAAGTACAATGGATAGTGGGGAACCCATTTCGATTACTTTACATATATAGTAACCTCATCTCTGCATATTCCAAAATATCAGAGGCGATATCTCATGTGAACGAGCCAATTTCATCTGATTGAGAAAATCTCATCTCTGCACACTCCCAGTGTCAGAGGCGATTGCTCATGTGAGAGAGGCAATCTCTACTTATCCGACATACCTTTTAGTGAAGACATTTTAAAATAGATCTCAAAATATGTGTATATACATAAAAACATTAGTACATCAATGTTAGTGGCAATAACATTCTTAACAGAATCTAGTACATCAAATTCTACGCAGTCCTAAAGACTTTGTATGACCTATGAAAGCCTCTTTAGCTATAGGTTTAGTGAAAGTATCAGCAACCATCTGATGCGTAGATATGTACTTGACAGTCACCTCTTTCTTCTCAATGATATCTCTTACAAAGTTATATCTCGTGTCAATGTGTTTGGTCGGTCCATGATATTTGGGATCTCTAGTGTAAGCCATAGCTGCCTGACTATCACAATAAATAGTCACAGCTCCTTCAGAGTTACTTACTATCCCCAAATGTAGGAGAAATCTTCGCAACCAAACAGCTTCCTGTACTGCAGCTGAACATGCCACGAATTCCGATTCCATGGTCGATAGTGCTACACACTTTTGTTTCTTGCTGCTCCATGATATGGCGCCATCATTCAGTAAGAAAACATATCCGGAAGTGGACTTACGACGATCCAAGTCTCCACCCCAGTCAGCATCTGTGTAGCCTTTCAGCGATAATCCTTTTCCTTGAAAACTGTTGGAAGAAGATGAAGATGAAAGAAGTCAAAATTTAAGGGAAGGTTTTGATGATTTCCAAAACATCATAATCAGCTAAGTATGGAAAGCTTAGTTCCCTTGGAAAGATCTTTGAACAAGCAAAGAAGATATCAGAAGAGTTCAAAGACCAGAAGACTAGTGATCTCTTGCTGAAATAGCAATCAGAAGGGTAGGTTATCAGCCGAGTCAAATCAGATTAGTTCAGTGTTTGATCAGCAGAGTACCTATCAGAAGGGTTGCTTCGATCAGCAGAGTGGAAGAGATCATGAGATCTGTTCAACGGTAATAAATGCACCTGGTGTAATAAATGCTGAAAGAGAAGGGTAGTAATGGCAAATGATTGAAGATATCCTCGGATCAGCAGAGTGCATTTAATGCAGCATTAAATGTGATGGACAGAAAAGTACTGTACACTGTACGGTTTGCTGCAGAGAGCCGTTTCAAAAGAGCTGAAGAATGGATTTGATTTGTGACTTGCCTTCAACGGTCATATTTTCATCTCCATGTATAAATAGAGCTGAATTTCAATCGAGCAAAAAAAAAAGAACAACAATCAGAGATCGAAATTTTGAAGCAGAATTTCTTTAAGTCTCAAAAGCTCAAACAGCTCACTCGTCTGGTGGAAGTCATCTGTTGACAGAAACCCAGTTGAAGAAATCAGAAAAACATTATCTGAGTGATCTTGTAATAGCTGAGTGTTGTGCGAAGTGAGAATCCATCTTTGTGAGTGATTCTACTTTAGAGGATAGGTCTTCTTTGTGATTTCCTATTGTGAGCTTACAGCCATTTCATTTGTTGACTTGGTGTAAGTGGAGAAATATTGTAATCTAAGTGATTATAGTATAACCCAGAATCTAAGTGATCTGGAAGAGTGGACTAAAGGATTTTTATCCATATAACCACTATAAAAATTCTTTGTGTTATCTTGCATTTAAAGTTTTCTTGCATATTTTAAAGACTGCATTTTAAACACAGTGAATCAATCAAAAGATTTTATAAGGAGTTTTAAACTGGGGATAAAATCTTTCTAGAACTTAGTTTACTTGTGAAAAACACTTTCAAACAATCCGCTGCAAGTATACTCTCTGAAAACTGTTTTGCTGAAAAACAGCTAAGTCACTGTAAGAAGAGTGGTCAGTCGTCTGTTCAAGATTTGTTCACGATCAGATTAGTCTGCTTACTGTTCTTCATCAGCTTAGTCTGCTGACAGAAGACTAAAAAGTTTTTAAGCTCAAAAATTTTCAGAGGTCTATTCACCCCCCCCTCTAGACCTCATCTGACCACTTGGGACCAACAAGTGGTATCAGAGCAGGTGGTTCATTAGAATCAGCTGCCTGATCAACGAGCTTGATCCAAGTGTTTTTCAAAGTTTTTAAAACTTTTAAAAAGAGCATCCTTTTGAAAAATCAAAACTTTTTGAAAAATGGATTGTATCAGCCATGTTCCCCACATTGCTGGTATGTCCTTTGAGGACTGGAAGATTAGAATGGAAATCTTTCTAGCAGCCTACAATGATAACATGTACACATGTATCATTAAAGGTCCATTCAGATTCACAAAGACCATAAAAATAAATGAAGTAGATACGGTTGTGGAGAAAGACCTTCATGAGATGACTCCAGAGGAAATAAAGCTTTACAATCTAGATAAAGTTGGGAGATTCATCATGACTAAAGCCCTGGATAATGATCGGTTTGACAAGGTCAAACATTGCAAGACTGCAAAGGAGATGTGGGACAAAGTCAGAGATATGAGCGAAGGCAATGATGCTATAAAGGAGCATCAGCTCACTGTTGCCTTGGAAAAGCTGGATAACTTCAAGATGAAGTCTGGAGAAACCATTGATCAAATGGATACCAGATTCACCAGAACTCTGAATGAAGTCTTAAAGCTGGGAAAGACCTTCACTGACAAAGAGATCACTGTCAGAGTACTAAAGGCTCTACCTCCAAAGTTCAACATGAAAGTTACAGCAATGGAAGAATCAAGGGATTTGGGAAAAATCTCTCTTACTGAGCTGTTTTCTGTACTCAAGGCATTCGAGTATAAACTGCCTAGAATGGGAATTGAAGAAACCTCAACTTCAGGACCCACAGCTGCACTGGTTGCTGCTGAAAACACCAGGAGACCAGCACAGAAAAGCAAAGATGTGGACTCATCTGATGAAGCATCACTACTCAACAAGAAGGAGTACACTGCTGGAGATGTTGCACTGTTGATGAATAATTTCAAGAAGTTCTACAAAAGAAAAATGAAGAACAAATACAACAATACTTCTTCTTCTAAACCTAACTTTTCTTCTCAAGATAAAGATGATTATAAATCAAAACTAATGTGTTACAACTGCAGGAAATTGGGACACTTCATCAAAGACTGTCCATATCCAAAAGCAGAAAAGTACACTGAAGAGGAGAAGAAAGTAAGAAAAGAAAGAAAGCATCAGAGAGGAAAAGCAATGATGGCTGAAGCAGAAAAGCTGACTGCTGTCTACTCATCTGATTCAGATTCAGACTCGTCTGATGAAGAATCTTCTGATGAAGAAAAACCTCCTCTCCTGTGCCTGATGGCAAAAGACTCTGATGACTCTGAGGATGGGGTAACTCCTCTTAATGATGAATTATTTAATTCATTTGAACAAATGATGCTTAACAATACTGGTATTGCTGAAGCATATAAAAAGCTTAAGGAAGAGATGATCCTGCTAAAAGAGCAAAATAGTTCACTGAAACTCTTAGCTGAAAAGCCAAGGGAATCAGCTGAATATAAATAACTTGAGCAAGAGCATGAATCTCTGAAAGCTGAATGTGAGGTCTATAAAGGAAAAATCATGGAACTTGAGAAAATTATTGAGTCTCATGATAAGTCAACTGTTGCATCCATGCATACATCTAAGATACAGGAGACACCTTTAGAAAAGGACAAACTAGAGTTGAATCATACTGAAAAATTCATCTCTGCTGACAATAGTAAGGTCATTCTGTATGTTCAAACTGCTAGACCTACCTCAACTGAAAAAGTGGTAAAGGAGAAGAAATCTCCTAAGGCTAAAAAGAGCAAAGAGCCTAGTGTAGGAAATCAGACTAGTAAGACCAAACAGCAGAGTCCTAAGAAGTCTGCTGATAAAGCTAAAGTCAATCAGACTAGTGGTAAAACTAAGTCAAAATCAAATGAGCAAGCAACTAGTAAACCAAAGAAGCATAAAAACAAGAAAAATCAAAATGCTTGGTATGGAAATGAGTCATATTATGTGCAACCTGCTGCATATCATCCTATGTATCATGCACCTCAATTTCCTAGTTACTATGCACCTTATCCTGCTCATCCAATGCATGCATATCCTGCATATCATGCACCTTATCATGCTTATGAACATTATTCTTATCATACTGATCATCAACATGACTTATCTGATAATTATAATAAAAATGAAACTGTTCATGCTCTGGTCAAAACTCAAAAGCCTAAGAAGCCTAAGACATCAACATCTTGGGTTGTCAAAGATGGAACTAATCCTTCAGGACCCTCTCAATAAGGGTACCTAAAACAATTTTATTTTTGTTTTGTAGGTTAGGATTAGGAGTAGGAGTAAAGTAGAGAAGATTTGGTACTTGGACAGTGGATGTTCAAGACACATGTGTGGAAACATACATGAGTTGACTGATGCAGTTGCTGTGGATGGTCCAAGTGTTACATTTGGAGACAGCAAAGAAGGCAAGATCAAAGCTAAAGGAAGAATAATCAAGGGAAACATAGAGATATCTGACGTCTCATATGTTAAAGGCCTAAAGTATAATCTGCTGAGCATAAGTCAATTTTGTGACAAAGGATATTCAGTCATCTTCTCAACAGATAAGTGCTATGTTGAACAGATTGGTACAAAGAAGGTAATTTTATCTGGAAGAAGACAGGGAAATATCTACATAGTTGACTGGAATTCTGTTGACAAGAATTCAAGTGTTTGTTTGGTGGCATCTGCACCAAGTGAAGTCAGTTGGCTATGGCACAAGAGAATGAATCATTTAAACTTCAAGACCATAAACAGATTAATCAAGAATGATTTGGTAGAAGGGATTCCAAAAGCAGTCATGAGCAAAGACAAGCTCTGTGATGCATGTCAGAAGGGGAAACAAATCAAGTCATCATTCAAAGAAAAGAAGCACCAATCATCTGGAAGAATATTGGAGCTACTGCATATGGACTTATTTGGACCCATTGATCCAGTCAGCAATGGTGGAAAGAAATACTGCCTAGCTGTTGTGGATGATTATTCAAGATACACTTGGGTGATTTTCATGAAAAAGAAAAGTGAAACCAAGGAACATCTTACAAATCTGATGGAACTGATCCAGAATGAGAAGAGTATCAAAATATTAAAGATCAGATCAGATAGAGGGACAGAGTTTACAAACTCTACTGTTGAAGAGTATTGTAATATCAAAGGAATACATCATGAGTATTCAGCTGCTAGAACCCCTCAACAGAATGGTGTTGCTGAAAGGAGAAACAGAACACTAAAGGAAGCTGTCAGAACCATGATAGCTGAAGCTAAACTGCCTCAAAGATTTTGGGCAGAAGCAACAAATACAGCATGCTTTACCCAAAACAGATGTATGATCAACAAAAATCAGAACAAGACTCCATATGAAGTTTGGAACAACAGAAAACCAAACATTCATTACTTTAAGATTTTTGGTTGTAAATGTTTTGTATTGAATAATGGGAAAAATCACCTTACTGCATTTGCAGAAAAGGCTGATGAAGCTGTTTTTGTAGGATACTCTACTGTTAGTAAAGCTTATAGAGTGTTTAACAAAAGAACATTACTAATAGAAGAATCTATCCATGTAGTATTTGATGAGCCAAGTCAATCTTCTGAAAAGAATCAAAGTGTTAATCAAGACCTGTCTGCTGATTTACAGAAGTTGGACATTGGAAGAAATGAAGAATATGTTCCCATCATACTACCCAATCTTGATTCAGCTGCTAACTCAAGTGCTGTTCAAAATCACAGTGCTGATTGTCTAACAGACGAGTTGCAAACAGCTGACAGACCAGAGACTGTTCAACAGACTGCAAATGTTCAACAGACTACTACTGAAACTCCAACAGTAGTGTTGCAAGATCACAACAGAGGACAACATTCAGACCTGCAACCTGATCTCAGATGGCTCAGAAATCACCCACCTGAATTAGTGATTGGTGATCCATTAGATAGAGTGAAAACAAGAAGAGCTGCTGCACAAGATGCCATGTTTGTCACATTTCTATCTCAAATAGAGCCTAAGCAAATTGAAGAAGCTCTAAATGATTCCTTCTGGATAGAAGCTATGCAAGAAGAGTTAAATCAATTTGAAAGGAATGAAGTCTGGTACTTAGTTCCTAGACCAAGTCATCAAAGAGTCATTGGCACTAAGTGGGTTTTCAGGAATAAGATGAATGAAGATGGTGTTGTCACCAGAAATAAAGCAAGACTAGTGGCCAAGGGTTATTGTCAAGAAGAAGGAATTGACTTTGATGAAACTTTTGCACCAGTAGCAAGACTTGAAGCAATCAGACTGTTTCTAGCCTATGCTGCTTACAAGAACTTCACTGTCTATCAGATGGATGTGAAGTCAGCTTTTCTCAATGGAGAATTGCAAGAGGAAGTATATGTTGAACAACCTCCTGGATTTGAAGTCTATCAAGAAGAGGACAAAGTATATCGTCTGAAGAAAGCCTTATATGGACTGAAACAGGCTCCAAGAGCATGGTATGATACCCTATCTGATTTTCTTTTAATTAAAGGATTTCGAAAAGGTAAGGTAGATAAAACCTTGTTCACAATTGAATGGGAAAATCATATATTACTTGTGCAAATATATGTGGACGATATTATTTTTGGTTCAACTAACCAACAGATGTGTGATAAGTTCTCCAAGCTGATGCAGAATAAGTTTGAAATGAGCATGATGGGTGAACTTAATTATTTTCTTGGATTGCAAGTTAGACAGTTTCCTGATGGAATATTCATCAGCCAAGCAAAATACACAAGAGATCTGTTTAAAAAGTTTGGTATGGAAACTAGCTCTACTGCTACAATTCCTATGTCTACAAGTCTTCGTTTGGATAAAGATGAAGATGGCAAATCAGTGGACATAACCAAATATAGAGGCATTATTGGTTCATTGTTGTATCTAACAGCAAGCAGACCTGATATAATGTACTCAGTTGGAGTCTGTGCAAGATTTCAATCAAACCCCAAAAAATCTCATCTCTTAGCTGCCAAAAGAATATTGAAGTATGTTAAAGGCACTCAAGAATTGGGATTGTGGTATCCTAGAGAATCTGGATTTGAGCTCATTGGTTATTCAGATTCAGACCTTGCTGGCTGCAAGATTGACAGAAAGAGCACAACAGGTGCCTGTCAGTTCTTAGGTAGTCGTCTGATCTCATGGATGAGTAAGAAACAGACTTCAGTTTCTATATCTACTGCTGAGGCTGAATATATAGCTGCTGGAGCTTGCTGTGCACAAATACTTTGGTTGAAGCATCAACTAGAAGATTACAACATCAAAATCAGTGGAATACCAATCTACTGTGACAATACAAGTGCAATTTCACTTACTCAGAACACTACAAGTCATTCAAGGACTAAACATATTGAGATCAAGCATCATTTCATTAGAGATCATGTGGAAAAAGGCAATGTTTTGATTGAGTATGTTCATACAGACAATCAGATTGCTGATATTTTCACTAAACCTCTGAGTGAAGCAAGGTTCTCAACTCTAAGAGCTGAGTTAGGACTACTTAATTTGGATGCATAAGCTGAGGGGGAACTCATCAGAAGACTGGAGTTCAACAGCTTAATCATCAATTACTTCATTCAAGGATTAACCTTCAACAGACTAGTTAACTTATGAAATCTTAAAGACAGGGGGAACGTGTAAGACTAGCGGTACTTCTGCTCTAAAAGATGAAATCTGTTAATGTCAGTTAGTTGAAGTTAAGTTATCAAGAAGACGTGTTCTTAATTCTTGAAGATTGAAGATTATTTTATCTTGCTGGATTGACAAACAGCAGAGGAAGATTACTAGCTATTGGCATTTTCTAGTAATATCAGATAACAGATCACCCGTCTGTCAGATAAGTTAAACTCTACTCATCTGATATCTTATATAAGCATGGTCATAAAAGGTATCTTCAGAAACGCGCTTTTATAAGTAACAGATTAGTGTCGATAGAGTTTCCCGCCCATCTGACATTAAAATAATAAAATTGAAATCCGCGACTCTCATCCGCACGATTAAAAACTGTCAGATTAGATCAACGGTTCTGATAAATCACGAAAACCTAACCAAAAGGAAACCTATAAAATCCGATCTAAACAGTTTAGTCGTCTTACGCACACAAACATTCTCAAACTCTCTAACTCTCAAAACCCTTTTGCTTCGAAAGTTCACTGTTCTTTTGCAGAATCCACTCACTAATCTCAGAAATGGACAAGATTATTGACGGAAGATACCTAAACTACAGCAAATTCCACTTTTCGGGTACTGATTTGATGCGAACATTAATGGAGAAGATCAAGGAGGCATCGTTGGTTCCAGTTTTGGAAGCTCACGAAGACAGAGTCTACCTGGAAGATGTGTATCACTTCTACACTACCAGGAAGTTCAATGATGATGAAACCGTCATGACTGCTGTTATCGGTGGTAAGAAAGTTGCTGTATCTGCTGCTGTTCTTAGTGAAATTTATAAGCTTACGAACAAGGGAGGAGATGTGACAGACCTTGGGTCTGAAAAGGAAGAAGAGTTTTGGGCTATTTGTGCCAAGAAGGGAGAAAAGATGACTGGGACTTTGATGAAGACCCAGCTGAAGGATGAATATCAGAGGTTTGCTGATATTATTGCCAAGGTGCTGGACTGCAGCACAAGTTCTCTGGATGGGTTACCAAGGAGAAGATACTACACAATGGTGTGTATCTACTACGGTTTAAAGGTTGACTGGGCTGCTCATGTTTATGAGCTACTGAGTGATAAGAGGCATTCTCATGCTATTTTACTTAGTAATCTGTTTGCATCTATGCAATGCCCATTAGGACCAGGGAAGACTACTCATGGTAGCAAAGAGTTCAAACTCTACGAACCAGTGAGACAATTAGTAGAGAAACCTAAAAGAAAAGCCCCTGCAAAATCCAGAAAGACCCCTTCTAAGAAGAGCAAGAAGGTGGGTAAGACAAGTAAATCTGCTGAGCCAACAGCACAGTCTGCTGTTGAGACTGAATCAGCACAACCTGAGGATGAAGTTCCAGAAAACATAATTGAAGATTTCACCAAGGAGATTGAGCAGATGAAGACTGACTCCTCTCCTGAAAGAACTGAATCTGAGGAGGAAATTCCTCTTCAAAGGTTGAAAAGATTAAGGACTAGGAGTGAGGCAAGGGGACCTCCTACTGCAAAACCTCATGCCAAGAAAATTCCTAAGTCCAAGGCAAAGAGAAAGGTAAATTTCTCTGAAGAACCTGTAGCAACAGTAAGAAAAACAACAACAGAAGCAGAAAGGCCGTTGACAATTGAAGAACCTACTGTTGAAGCTGCTAAAGTTGCTGCTGCTGAAGCTAAAGTTGTTTCTGACGCTGGAGTGTCAACAGAAGACTCATCTGCTGTACCATCTGCTGAAGTTGAAGGAGCACAGCAGATTAGTACAACACATGAAAGAGATGCACCTTTGTTGCATCCTACTCCAGTTGCTGCAATCCCTCTTCAAGCAATTGAGAGTCCTGAAACAAGAAGAAGAAGGACTGGCAAGATTGCTACCTATTTGACAGCTGCAGAAAAGAAAAGATTAGATGCTGCTGAGAAGCAAAGGATATCTGCAGAGAAGGCGGAAGAGGATAGGCTGAAAAGCCTAGAATTAAAAAGGCTGGAGGAAGAAGCCAGCAAAATGACACAAGAGCAAAGGGATGCTGTTGAGGCAGCAGAGTTGGCTGCTGCTATTGAAGCAAGCACCAAGGATGCTCATGGACATCAGCATACTGGTGGGATATTTATTGGTGAACCAAGGGATCCAAACAAACCAATACATCTATGCCTGCACCTAAAACAAAGCCAAAGAGGAGAGAAGAAATTAGACTGTCTTTGGAGATTGTCAGGGAAGATCCTGCTACCTTTGAAGAATTCCTAAAAAGGCTTGATGCTGAGAATGAAAGGGTCAACCGCCTGACACAGTTCAATAATGAGAAGATCAGATACAACAGGTGGAGGGAATTCAGACTGACAAAGAGTCCAGCTGAAATGACCAAATGGAAAGCCTTTGCTGTTGAAGAAGCATGGGTATTGAAGTGGCTTGAGACAAGCTCTCTCATTCAAGCACTTGATTCAGAATTCTTTTTGGACAGGTTAAGAATGAGGATAAGCCACTTAGTCAAAGCTGAAGCCAAGAAGATCTTTGAGTCTATTGCTGAGGATTATGATGATTCAGTAGACCTCAAAGAAAGATCTATCAAATTGGCTATTGCTCAAGCAATGGAGCTTTGGGCAAAGAAATCAAGGAAGTTAAGGGGACAACCAAGCTCATTGGTCCCTCTTCCTAACATCAAACACATTGTCTACGGGCCAAATATCAAACCTTATGAAGAGCTGCCTGAGGATCCTACATCCACTTTTATTCCACTTGATAATTTTACTTGGATTTCTAACAGGTCAGCAGTGGACAATGAAGGATTGATGAAGACAGTTGAAACTGTCAAGAAGGTTATATCCCCTGCTGATAAAGAAAGAGCAGAGTCCTTTGATCAACCAAAGCAAAAAGAGGGTACATCAGACCCATCTGATCAGAACACTGCACAGGGTGATAAGTTTGATGCTGCTGATAACTCAAAGAAAGAAGTAGCAATTCCAGCAGATCAAACCAAGGACAAAGAAGTTGCTGCTAAAGGAGATGATCAGGCTAAGGAGAAGGAAAGCACTCCAAGCCTTGCTGGTAGTCCAGCAGATCAGTCCCTTGCATTATTGACTCAACCAACAGAGCAACTCATCAAAGAATCACCTGCTGCTACATCAGATATGCCTTCAACCTCTCATGGTGTTCAGACAAGTCTGTTGGACTCCATCCAACAAATGATCACCAATTCTCTGAAGGATATGAAGAAAGAATTAGCTGCAGAAGTGATAGCTGCTGTTAAACAACCAAGTCAGAAAGCTGCTGCTGTCCCAACCGATCTGATAGAAGACACTGCTCACAATGTTAAATCCATCTGTCAAGATATGGATATACTTAGAAGAAGGACTCAGAGCACTACTGAAGGTTGGAAGCAGATTGAACAAACAGTTGAAATGGCACTCCAAACAGAAGATGAAGTCATGGGAAACATGATGAAAGACTTCACTGCTTCATCAAATTGGATTTTGGGAACTCAAATACAATTGGGTGATCAAGGAGAAGACTTGCTCAAGGAAGTCAAAACTGTTAAGGCCAATCAACTTAAACAACAAGCTCAGATCAATGCTATGGAAGAGAACATCAAGCTTCTCTGTGATTCACTTCTAATTACACCAGTTGTACCACAATATCCGCCTGTCCCTGCTGATGATGACAAAAAGGGGGAAGAAAGGATATTTGGACAGAAGAAAGTTGGTTCTTCTCTTGAAAAGGAAGAAGATAACCAAGCTGAAGCAACTGAAGTGTTAGAAGAGTCTGCTGATAATGATGAAAAGAATGATGCAGCAAATGAAGGCACAAGCAGGCCAGCAGATGAAAAGATCATAGAAGAAGAGCAAGCTGAATTTGAAGAATCTGAAGCAAAAGCCAAGTCTGACAAGGAACTAGCTGCTGCCAAAGATTCAGCTGAAGAACAGCTTGACCCTGATGTAAAATATAAAAAGATAGAGCTGCTAAGAAAAAGGTTCTTTGAAGAGCTGGAAGCTGAGACTTCTAAGTCATCTGATGAAGAATCTGAAAAAGAGAACAAGGAAGCTGAAGAAGAGAAGAAAGAAGAAGACTAGCTTAGACTAGATTTCTTTAAATTCTTGTAATCTTTTAAAGTACTTTGCATCTTTCACTCTTTAAAACTTGTAATATGTAATCAGTTCAATTATTTATAAAATTGCAAGTTTAAATCCAACATACTATTTCTATCTCAGAAATTTTTGAGGATCAAAACTTTAGTTTAGGTACAGGTACTTAACTGAAGTTTTGTCATCATCAAAAAGGGGGAAATTGTTGGAAGAAGATGAAGATGAAAGAAGTCAAAATTTAAGGGAAGGTTTTGATGATTTCCAAAACATCATAATCAGCTAAGTATGGAAAGCTTAGTTCCCTTGGAAAGATCTTTGAACAAGCAAAGAAGATATCAGAAGAGTTCAAAGACCAGAAGACTAGTGATCTCTTGCTGAAATAGCAATCAGAAGGGTAGGTTATCAGCCGAGTCAAATCAGATTAGTTCAGTGTTTGATCAGCAGAGTACCTATCAGAAGGGTTGCTTCGATCAGCAGAGTGGAAGAGATCATGAGATCAGTTCAACGGTAATAAATGCACCTGGTGTAATAAATGCTGAAAGAGAAGGGTAGTAATGGCAAATGATTGAAGATATCCTCGGATCAGCAGAGTGCATTTAATGCAGCATTAAATGTGATGGACAGAAAAGTATTGTACACTGTACGGTTTGCTGCAGAGAGCCGTTTCAAAAGAGCTGAAGAATGGATTTGATTTGTGACTTGCCTTCAACAGTCATATTTTCATCTCCATGTATAAATAGAGCTGAATTTCAATCGAGCAAAAAAAAAGAACAACAATCAGAGATCGAAATTTTGAAGCAGAATTTCTTTAAGTCTCAAAAGCTCAAACAGCTCACTCGTCTGGTGGAAGTCATCTGTTGACAGAAACCCAGTTGAAGAAATCAGAAAAACATTATCTGAGTGATCTTGTAATAGCTGAGTGTTGTGCGAAGTGAGAATCCATCTTTGTGAGTGATTCTACTTTAGAGGATAGGTCTTCTTTGTGATTTCCTATTGTGAGCTTACAGCCATTTCATTTGTTGACTTGGTGTAAGTGGAGAAATATTGTAATCTAAGTGATTATAGTATAACCCAGAATCTAAGTGATCTGGAAGAGTGGACTAAAGGATTTTTATCCATATAACCACTATAAAAATTCTTTGTGTTATCTTGCATTTAAAGTTTTCTTGCATATTTTAAAGACTGCATTTTAAACACAGTGAATCAATCAAAAGATTTTATAAGGAGTTTTAAACTGGGGATAAAATCTTTCTAGAACTTAGTTTACTTGTGAAAAACACTTTCAAACAATCCGCTGCAAGTATACTCTCTGAAAACTGTTTTGCTGAAAAACAGCTAAGTCACTGTAAGAAGAGTGGTCAGTCGTCTGTTCAAGATTTGTTCACGATCAGATTAGTCTGCTTACTGTTCTTCATCAGCTTAGTCTGCTGACAGAAGACTGAAAAGTTTTTAAGTTCAAAAATTTTCAGAGGTCTATTCACCCCCCCCTCTAGACCTCATCTGACCACTTGGGACCAACAAAAACAAAGGAAATAGTCTGCAGTACCCTTTAGGTATCTGAAAATCCTCTTTACAGCAACCCAGTGTCTTCTTCCGGGATTGGATTGATACCTACTGACCAGACCTACGGCATAACAAATGTCGGGGCGAGTACACATCATAGCATACATCAAGCTCCCTACAGCACTGGAATATGGTACTTTTGACATTTCTTGTTTCTCTGCTAGATTCGTTGGACACATCTCTAGACTCAGGCTGTCGCCTTTCATCACATGAGTATCTATTGGCTTGCATTCGCTCATCCTAAATCTTTCTATGATCTTCCTTATATAAGATTCTTGAGAAAGAGCAAGGAGTTTCTTTGAACGATCTCTGTAGATCTTAACGCCTAGTATGAAATTTGCTTCACCCATACCTTTCATCTCGAAGTTAGATGATAACCATTCCTTGATGGTGTTTAAGAATCCTTTGTCATTTCCGGCTAACAAAATGTCATCGACATAGAGAGATAGTATTACAAAATATTTGTTTGAACGTTTGACATAGACACAGTGGTCTTCATCCATCATGACGAAGTTATAAGAGATTACAGCCCGGTGAAATCTCAAATACCACTGCCTTGATGACTGCTTAAGACCATAGATTGATCTTTTCAATTTACACACTTTGTGTTCTTGGCCTTTGAGAATAAATCCTACTGGTTGATCCATGTAGATTTCTTCTTCTAATTCTCCATTAAGAAAAGCAGTCTTAACGTCCATTTGATGTAACTCTAAATCTAAGTTAGCTACAATGGACAAAAGGAGGCGAATAGAGGCAAATCTCACTACAGGCGAGAAGGTTTCTTCGTAATCAATACCCTCAAGTTGAGTATATCCTTTAGCTACTAAACGAGCTTTATATCTATCAATGGTTCCATCTGCCTTCTGCTTAATCTTGAGAATCCATTTATTCCCGATAGATTTTCTGCCAGAAGGAAGATCGACCAACTCCCAGACTTGGTTCGATTTCATGGAATCCATTTCTTCTTCCATCGCTTTCTTCCATTCGTCCTTCTGAGGACATGACAGAGCTTCATCAAAAGATTTGGGCTCTTCATCTTCTATAGAGGAAATATTAAAAATATGTCCTTCTACGTCGTAATGGCGTCTAGGAATATTTCCTCTAGAACTTTTCCTAAGTTGTGATTCAGTAATATCGTTCTGGGGTAAATTACTCCCACTCGGATCAAGTGGTCCAGTCGTATCATTTTCCACCAACGATTCGTCTAGCTCAATGCCATTCGTTGAATCAGTTAATTCGAATAGAGGTTCTCGACTTTTGATCTCACCTCTTTTAGGAAATTCGTTCTCTAAGAATGTCGCATCTCGTGAGTCGATTTCAGTGGTGCTACCCTCTTTATTTTCTCCTATGAACACGTAACCCTTAGAGTGTTGAGCATATCTTATAAAGATACATTTCTTTCCTCTGGGGCCAATCTTGCCATATTTGTTCGACGAGTCGAGCACGTAGGCAGCTGATCCCCAAGGTCTAAGGTTGCTTAGATCAGGTTTCCTACCTGTCCAAAGTTCATATGGAGTGGTAGCCACTGATTTTGATGGCACTTTGTTCAGTATATAGGCAGCAGTTAACAAAGCATCTCCCCAAAAGGAAATCGGTAAGTTAGCTTGCGCCATCATGGACCTAGTCATTTCTAGCAATGTTCTATTCCTTCTCTCAGCAACTCCGTTCTGCTGAGGTGTGTCAGGATTAGTTAATTGCCTAGTTATCCCTTTTTCTTTACAAAAGTCCTTAAATTGACCTGATAGATATTCCCCGCCTTGATCAGTTCTCAAGGATTTGATCGTTCTGTCTAATTGGTTTTCTACCTCATTAAGGTAACGTCTAAAACACTCCAGTGCTTCAGACTTATGTGAAATCAAATAGACATACCCAAAGCGAGTGAAGTCATCTATGAAAGTAATGAAATAGGAGGCTCCATGTCTTGCCATAACACTAATCGGACCACAGATGTCTGAATGGACTAATTGCAATGGAAATTCAGCTCTAATAGCCTTTCCAAAAGGTTTACGAATAGATTTTCCAGCAAGACAATTTTGACAAGTAGGTAAATCGATTTTAGATATTGGACCCAATAGTCCTTCTCTAGCGAGACGATTCATTCTATCTTGTCCTATGTGACCTAATCTAGCATGCCAAGTATTAACATTCACAATAGAATTACTGGAGGAACAAGCATTCAAAACAGAACTACTATTAACATAAAAGTTAAAATTATGTCTGTTACAATCAAAAACCATAAAACCATCTCGAAGATGTCCAGAACCATAGTAAACATTGTCTAAATAAACATGAACAGAATTACGACAGAAGTTCAAATTAAAACCTAATCCTAGAAGAGCAACAACTGAAACTAAATTCCGTCGAATTTCTGGAGCGAATAAGACATCTTGTAGGATTAGGGTTCGTCCACCATGCAAATCAAGTTTGCAAGTACCAATCCCTTTAACCTCCACTCTGGCGTTATTTCCTACATATATCCATCTTGTTCCAACAGGGACTCGACGAAACTCTACCAACGATTCACGGTCTCTAGTCACATGGTCTGTTGCACCTGAGTCAACAATCCACACAGGATATGATTCAGTTAATAAAACAGTACTAGATACATGAACAAAAGACAAAGATGAGTCATGGTATGCTACCTTATCCTTCTTAGGATTGGTGCACTCTCGAGCAAAGTGCCCGAGTGCTCCACAGTTGAAGCACTTCATCTTGTTCTTGTCTTTCTTCTTCTTAGAAAAACGCTTACGTTTGCCGCCATGGTTGGGGTTGTTGTTCTTCTCACCAGTCTGCTTCCCAGGGTTGCCTTTCTTCCAGTTCCTCTTACGTTTGAAGCCCGAAGCTTTCTTGGAACTAGTCTCAGCAATGTAAGCACTTGACATGGATTTTGCAACTCCAAGTCGCTCATCCTCAAGTTCAACGTGGCGAGCAGCATCAGCAAAGGTTTTGATGCTATCATTATGAGTCAGATTGATTTTCAGATGCTCCCACTTGTCAGGAAGTGACCGGATTAAGGCTTGAACTTGCTGCTCATCAGAGAGGATATGACTAGCTGACACAAGCTCCCTAATCATATTAGACATCACCCTAATGTGTTGCTTAATGTTATGATTGGGCAATTTCTTATAAGTGTCAAATTTGATTGTCAGCTGCCTCAGACGAGTGATTGTCGTACCCCCATATTTCTCCCTGAGAAATACCCATATGTCATGAGCGGTAGGGTGCTGCTCACACTCGTAAATCAGATCATCAATCACATAGCTAACCAGGATTGCACGAGCAGTGGAATTTTTCTTTTTCCACGCCTGGTAAGCCTCTTGATCCCTTCTCTGTTGGACACTATTTCCAACACCTGGGTCATCCAAGATTCGGTTGATGCCATCCAAAGCATCTTGCTCATCGAGCACATACCAAATCTTATGACGCCAGATGTCATAGTTGTCACCGTTCAGTTTGTCACCTTTGTTAAGGTCATCAATTATTGATTTAGATGCCATAGTCTGTTATGCAAGAGGTGATTAAATGTTAAAACCCTTATACACATATTTTATTTTATACTAAGTCAATTAAGTTCCATTAAGACTTGACACAAGCAATGGATTCGAAAGTTCACGCAATGTTCCCAATCATCGTCCATTTACAAGTATCTCATAATTATGGACTTAATATCAAAAGTATAAAAACTAAAGTTCTTGGTGATAGTCATTCTAAAACCTAAGAACTCCCACTGGAAAAGATGATCAAACATGCTAAAGCATAACAATACATATATGATCATAAATATGTAAGCAAACAAAGCATGCATTTCGAATCAAAACAACTAAGATTCATACAAACAGTCATCAAATCCAGTCTCATGTCGAAAACAAACAAACAACATAAAATATCTTTAAATGGAAATGAAATTACAGAAATCATTCAAATCGGAAAAATCGACCCTCTGGTTCGATTGATTGCCAAGACTGAACAAAAGCTTCATTGGCAATGGCTTGAGACAGCCTGTCACAAGGTACTTGCTTCAAGGACCGATGAGTTGATTTCTTCCTCATGCCGGACCTCAAGTTGCGGAGGTTAGAGTTCAGACTAAGAAACAAAGTCTTTTCAGCCTTTTTCTTGAGGTATAATTTCCATCCATTATGCATGTTGTGAATAAAGTTTTCTATAGAGTTATCTCTTCCAATATAGTTTCTCGCCTCTTCCCATACTTTATGAAGTTCAACCGGAAGAGATTGCTTGAAGACATCACACCGTTTTTCAAACGGATGAATGTCAGTACCATAACAGTGAACGCGGCGGTGTAACTTTCTCATTACCCTCCAATGCTCTTCCAAAGAGTGTTTGGGATCCATTCGGTACGACACCAAATTTTCTTTGACCACCGGTAGCTCATGGATACGTCGCTCAAGGGCTTCTCCCCGAAGTACCCTATATCTGCTATAGATCAAAGGCATACCTGAAGGATGAGGGTAAATATTAAATGTTTGCGGAATTTTAATATTTTCAGCGATTGAAATACATTTTGATACTTTCAAGAATATTTTTCTTTGCCAAATTTCAAATAAAAAATACGCGAAATACAAATGCTCAAGCGAGAATAAACGAGCTTAATTTTTCTAAAGTATCAAAAATTCAATCTAAGTAGCCACCCATGAAGGACAATTTAATTTAAATTTTCTGGAAAAATTTTGGAATTTTCTGATGAAGAATTTATTTTCTGTGAATTTCTAAAGATTTAAAAGACAATAAATCAAAATAAATTTTAAACATTGTTCAAAAAATTATTTTAATTCACAGATAAATCACAAATAATATTTGGAGTTTATAGAAAAAAAATCCGGTCGAAACCGGCCGCCGGAAGCCACCTCACGCGCCGACACGCGCCGGCGGTGGGTGCTAATTTTTTTTTTTTAAACAAGCTTCTGCCACGTGGCAGTTCCTGAATAAAACACGTGGCAGGGAACAGTGATGTGGTCGCCCACGTCAGATGGCCACGTCATAGACACGTGGATGTACACGTGGCAGTGACGTGGCAAAACAGTTCGGGAATCCTACGTGGCGCTGACGTGGCAGACACGTGTGTCTGACGTGGATGCCACGTCGATGTACACGTCTGCTTGAACAGTTACAACTGTTCATGTCGTGCTCCACTCGCGGTGGTGGCGCGTGTACAACACGCGCCGCCTTCTGCTCGTTTTCCGGCGATGTCCTTCTGGCTACCCCCCCATTTTCGTGCCTTCCGAATCCATTGGTGCAATCATTTTCATGTTTTGAGCCCTCGATGTTGGAGTGTGCGTTACAACCGCTTAGGAAGAGAGTGGCGAGTGTATTTTATGCATTATGTGTTATTAATTTATTTCCAGATTATAAATGTAAGTAGGCAGAGACTTAAAACTCAATTTCCGTACGAAATATTCAGCCAAAAATTAATCTGGGCACAGATCCAGAAAGCTTATTTCGAGACAAACGTAAGCATATATGGTAGATCACATAATTCCAAGTAACACATCGGGAAAACGCATAATACGATTTTAAGAAAACAATTTTTTCAGAACAGAATATAAATCAAAAAATTCTGAAAGAATTCAGATAATTACTACATCATACAAGAATGTCTCAAAAAGAGTTTCAGCATAATCCGACAATTATAGCATGCCTCGAAAATTAAAACAGTATAACCATAATTCCACAAATTCGAAAAATCATTAACAAAAACAATTTGACAGGAATTACAAGGCACATACAGCATGATTTTCGATTATAATCAGAAATTTATAGAATTTCAAACTCAATCGCAACAATGGCTCTGATACCAAAGTTGGATTTATCAACATACATGCTTCAATTTCGCATAATCAAAGCAAATAAAGTAAATAGGATCTTACTTAGCAATTTGAACCGGCGATTGAATCACGAGCTTTGATTTCTGATTTCTGGAAGTTTTCCAACACTCTGGTCGGTCTCCAATCACGGACGGAAAGTAGACACGAATCACAGCCTAAGAACCCTGACTTCAATGTTCTTGATTGATCAATTAATTCTCCCCAAAAAAAGTATTTTTCTCTCTGTTTTTGTTTTTTCTCTGTAAAACGTTTTCTCTCTTTTCAAATTGTAATTGTGATTAAACTGTCTTAGAGAGAGAGTTAATAAACGTCTTTATTAACTTATCTGATAAGAAGGAGAGAGAGGGAGGGAGTTGTCCCACAAAATAGGAGTGGGGAGTTAATTAAAACTCCCCCTAACCAACTGGATCCGGATCCGGTTCGGGTCAGCCCACATGGGCGAACCCGATCCGACCCGGCCCATTGGATCAGTCCAACACAAACTCCAATGTCGAGAGCTCAAAACGAAAAACTGATTGCACCAATGGATTCAGAAGGCACGAAAATTTGGGGGGGGGGGTAGGCAGAAGGACGACGCCGAAAAACGAGCAGAAGGCGGCGCGTGTTTCACACGTGCCACCACCTAGATTGGGATTAAAACTGAACAACCCAAATTGTTCAGTGACACGCGGGCGTCTACGTGCCTGCCACGTAGGATTTCGAGACCCATTTTGCCACATCACTGCCACGTGTGCATCCACGTGTCGATGACGTGGCCATCCACATTGCTGTTCCTTGCTATGTGGCTGTCCAGATGCGGCCACGTGGCAGAAGCGGCTAAGTCAATGGTTTTTAAACCATGACGCGCCCACTCTCACCGCTGGTGCGTGAGGGCCCTTACGGCCGTCGGTTTCGACAGGATTTTTTTCTGTAAACTCGAAATGTTATTTTTGATTTATCTGTGAATTAAAATATTTTTTTGAAAAATGTTTAAAATTTATTTTGATTTATCAAATTTTAAACCTTTAGAAATTCACAGAAAATAAAATTCTTTATCAGAAAATTTTAAATTTTTTCCAGAAAATTTAAATTAAATTGTCCTTCATGGGTGGCTACTGAGATTGAATTTTGTGATAATTTAGAAAATTAAGCTCGTTTATTCTCGCTTGAGCATTTGTTTTTTCGCGTATTTTATTTGAAATTTGGCAAACAAAACATTCTTGAAAGTATCCAAATGTATTTCATCACTGAAAATATCAAATTTCCGCAAACTTTAATATTTACCCTCATCCTTCAGGTATGCCTTTGATCTATAGCAAATATAGGATACTTCGGGGAGAAGCCCTTGAACGACGTATCCATGAGCTACCTGGGGTCATAGAAAATTTGGTGTCGTACCTAATGGATCCCAAACACTCTCTTAAAGAACATTGGAGGGTAATGAGAATGTTACACCGCCTCGTTCGCTATTATAATAATGACATTCATCCGTATGAAAGACGGTGTGATGTCTACAAGCAATCTCTTCCGGTTGAACTTCATAAAATATGGGAAGAGGCGAGAAACTATATTGGAAGAGATAATATTATTGAGAATTTTATTCACAACATGCATAATGGATGGAAATTATACCTCAAGAAAAAGGCTGAAAAGACTTTGTCTCTTAGTCTGAACTCTAACCTCGGCAACTTGAGGTCCGACATGAGGAAAAAATCACTCATCGGTCCTTGAAGCAAGTATCTTTTGACAGGCTGTCTCAAGCAATTGACAATGAAGCTTTTGTTCAGTCTTGGCAATCAATCGAACCGGAGGGTCGATTTTTCCGATTTGAATGATTTCTGTATTTTTATTTCCATTTGCAGATATTCTATGTTGTTTGTTTGTCTTCAACATGAGACTGGATTTGATAATTGTTTGTTTGGATCTTAGTTGTTTTGATTCAAAATGCATGCTCTGTTTGCTTACATATTTATGGTCGTATATGTATTGTTTTGCCTTAGCATGTTTGATCATCTTTTCCAGTGGGAGTTCTTAGGTTTTAGAATGACTATAACCATGAAATTTAGTTTTTTATACTTTTGATATTAAGTCCATAATTATGAGACACTTGTAAATGGATGATGATTGGGAACATTGCGTGAACTTTCGAATCCATTGCTTGTGTGAAGTCTTGATGGAGCTTAATTGACTTAGTATAAAAATAAAATATGAGTATAAGGGCTTTGACATTTAATCACCTCTTACATATCAGACTATGGCATCAAAATCAATAATTGCTGACCTTAACAAAGGTGACAAACTGAACGGTGACAACTATGACATCTTGCGTCATAAGATTTGGTATGTGCTCGATGAGCAAGATGCTTTGGATGGCATCAACCAAATCATGGATGACCCAGGTGTTGGAAATAGTGTCCAACAGAGAAGGGATCAAGAGGCTTACCAGGTGTGGAAAAAGAAAAATTCCACAGCTCGTGCAATCCTGGTTAGCTCTGTGATTGATGATCTGATTTACGAGTGTGAGCAACACCCTACCTCTCATAACATAGGGGTGTTTCTCAGGGAGAAATATGGGGGTACGACAATCACTCGTCTGAGGCGGCTGACAATTAAGTTTGACACTTATAAGAAATTGCCCAATCATAACATTAAGCAACACATTAGGGTGATGTCTAACATGATTAGGGAGCATGTGTCAGCTGGCCATATACTCTCTGATGAGCAGCAAGTTCAAGCCTTAATCCGGTCACTTCCTGACAAGTGGGAGCATATGAAAATCGATCCGACTCATAATGATAGCATCAAAACCTTTGCTGATGCTGCTCGCCACGTTGAGCTTGAGGATGAGTGACTTGGAGTTGCAAAATCCATGTCAAGTGCTTACATTGCTGAGACTAGTTCCAAGAAAGCTTTGGGCTTCAAACGTAAGAGGAACTCGAAAAAAGGCAACCCTGGGAAGCAGACTGGTGAAAAGAACAACAATCCCAACCAAGGTGGTAAACGTAAGCATTTTCCCAAGAAGAAGAGAGAAGAGAACAAGATGAAGTGCTTCAACTGTGGAGCACTCGGGCACTTTGCGTGAGAGTGCACCAATCCTAAGAAGGATAAGGTAGCACACTATGATTCGTCTGTGTCTTTTATTCATGTATCTAGTATTGTTTTATTAACTTAATCATATCCTGTATGGATTCTTGACTCAGGTGCAACAGACCATATGAGTAGAGATCATGAATCGTTTGTAGAGTTTCATTGAGTCCCTGTTGGAACAAGATGGATATATGTAGTTAATAACGCCAGAGTGGAGGTTAAATGGATTGGTACTTGCAAACTTGATTTACATGGTGGACGAACCCCGATCCTACAAGATGTTTTATTCGCTCCAGATATTCGACGAAATTTAGTTTCAGTTGTTGCTCTTCCAGGATTAGGATTTAATTTGAACTTTTGTCGTAATTCTGTTCATATTTATCTAGATAATGTTTATTATGGTTCTGGACATCTTAGAGATGGTTTTATGGTATTTGATTGTAACAGACAAGATTTTAACTTTTATGTAAATAGTAGTTCTTTTTGAATGTTTGTTCCTCCAGTAATTCTATAGTGAATGTTAATACTTGGCATGCTAGATTAGGTCACATAGGACAAGATAGAATGAATCGTCTCGCTAGAGAAGGACTATTGGGTCCAATATTTAAAATCGATTTACCTACTTGTAAAAATTGTATTGCTGGAAAATCTATTCGTAAACCCTTTGGTAAGGCTATTAGAGCTTAATTTCCATTGCAATTAGTCTATTCAGACATTTGTGGTCCGATTAGTGTTATGGCGAGACATGGAGCCTCCTATTTCAGTACTTTCATAGATGACCTCACTCGCTTTGGGTATGTCTATTTGATTTCGCATAAGTCTGAAGCACTTGATTGTTTTAGACGTTACCTTAATGAGGTAGAAAACTAATTAGACAGAACGATCAAATCCTTGAGAACTGATCGAGGCGGGGAATATCTATCAGGTCAATTTAAGGACCTTTGTAAAGAAAAGGGAATAACTAGGCAATTAACTAATCCTGACACACCTCAGCAGCACGGAGTTGCTGAGAGGAGGAATAGAACATTGCTAGAAATGACTAGGTCCATGATGGCGCAAGCTAACTTACCAATTTTCTTTTGGGGAGATGCTTAGTTAACTGCTGCCTATATATTGAACAAAGTGCCATCATAATCAGTGGCTACCACTCCATATGAACTTTGGACAGGTAGAAAACATGATCTAAGTAACCTTAGACCTTGGGGATCAGCTGCTTACGTGCTCGACTCGTCGAACAAATATGGCAAGATTGGCTCCAGAGGAAAGAAATGTATCTTTATAAGATATGCTCAACATTCTAAGGGTTACGTGTTCATAGGTGAAAATGAAGAGGGTAGCACCACTGAAATCGACTCACAAGATGCGACATTCTTGGAGAACAAATTTCCTAAAAGAGGTGAGATCAAAAGTCGAGAACCTCTATTCGAATTATCTGATTCAGCGAATGGCATTGAGCTAGATGAATCGTTGGTGGAAAATGATACGACTGGACCACTTGATCCAAGTGGGAGTAATTTACCCCAGAACGATATTACTGAATCACAACTTAGGAAAAGTTCTAGAGGGAATATTCCTAGACGTCATTACGACGTAGAAGGACATAATTTTAATATTTCCTCCATAGAAGATGAAGAGCCTAAATCTTTTGAAGAAGCTCTATCATGTCCTCAGAAGGACGAATGGAAGAAGAAATGGATTCCATGAAATAGAACCAAGTCTGGGAGTTGGTCGATCTTCCTCCTGGCAGAAAATCTATCGGGAATAAATGGATTCTCAAGATTAAGCAGAAGGCAGATGGAACCATTGATAGATATAAAGCTCGTTTAGTAGTTAAAGGTTATACACAACTCGAGGGTATTGATTACGAAGAAACCTTCTCGCCTGTAGTGAGATTTGCCTCTATTTGACTCCTTTTATCCATTGTAGTTAACTTAGATTTGGAATTACATCAAATGGACGTTAAGACTGCTTTTCTAAATGGAGAATTAGAAGAAGAAATCTACATGGATCAACCAGTAAGATTTGTTCTTAAAGACCAAGAACACAAAATGTGTAAATTGAAAAGATCAATCTACGGTCTTAAGCAGTCATCAAAGCAGTGGTATTTGAGATTTCACCGGGCTGTAATCTCTTATAACTTCGTTATGATGGATGAAGACCACTGTGTCTATGTCAAACGTTCAAACAAATTTTTTGTAATACTATCTCTCTATGTCGATGACATCTTGTTAGCCGGAAATGACAAGGGATTCTTAAACACCATCAAGGAATGGTTATCGTCTAACTTCGAGATGAAAGATATGGGTGAAGCGAATTTCATACTAGGCGTTAAGATCCACATAGATCGTTCAAAGAAACTCCTTGCTTTTTCTCAAGAATCTTATATAAGGAAGATTATAGAACGATTTAGGATGAATGATTGCAAGCCAATAGACACTCCTGTGATGAAAGGCGACAGCCTGAGTCTGGAGATGTGTCCAACGAATCTAGCAGAGAAACAAGAGATGTCAAAAGTACCATATTCTAGTGCTGTAGGGAGCTTGATGTATGCTATGATGTGTACTCGCCCCGACATTTGCTATGCCGTAGGTCTGGTCAGTAGGTATCAATCCAATCCCGGAAGAAGACACTGGGTTGCTGTAAAGAGGATTTTCAGATACCTAAAGGGTACTGCAGACTATTTCCTTTGTTTTCAAGGATAGGGATTATCACTGAAAGGCTACCCAGATGCTGACAGGGGTGGAGACTTAGATCGTCGTAAGTCCACATCCGTATATGTTTTCTTACTGAATGATGGCGCCATATCATGGAGCAGCAAAAAAACAAAAATGTGTAGCACTATCAACCATGGAATCGGAATTCGTGGCATGTTCAGTTGCAGTACAGGAAGTTGTTTGGTTGCGGAGATTTCTCCTACATTTGGGGATAGTAAGTAACTCTGAAGGAGCTGTGACTATTTATTGTGATAGTCAAGCATCTATGTCTTACACTAGAGATCCCAAATATCATGGACTGACCAAACACATTGACACAAGATATAACTTTGTAAGAGATATCATTGAAAATAAAGAGGTGACTATCAAGTACATATCTACGCATTAGATGGTTGCTGATCCATTCACTAAACATATAGCTAAAGAGGCTGTCATAGGTCATACCAAGTCTTTAGGACTGCGTAGAATTTAATGTACTGGATTCTGTTAAGAATGTTATTGCCACTAACATTGATGTACTAATGTTTTATGTATATACATATATTTTGCGATCTATTTTAAAATGTCTTCACTAAAAAGTATGTCGGATAATTAGAGATTGACTCTCTCACATGAGCAATCGCCTCTGGCACTGGGAGTGTGCATAGATGAGATTTTTTCAATCTGATGAAATTGGCTCGTTCACATGAGATATCGCCTCTGATATTTTGGAATATGCAGAGATGAGGTTAGTATGTATAAAGTAATCGAAATGGATTCCCCAATATCCATTGTACTTATCTTAAGCCAGATATGAGTTTTCTTGAGAGTTGAGCAGAGGACGACAAAAGGAGAAAAATCGGGTTTAGGTATCTAGGAATACTTAACCTGAGATCTGTACGATACTAATTTACAAATCCCTTTGTAAATGACACACGCTTCTGCACGAGAAGAAAAGTATCGTAACACGTGTTTTTGTACCACGTGTTCAAGGTGACCACAAAGGTTAATGAGCAAATGTATCCCTGCTTTCTCATTATGTGAGACCTTGAGGTTCTAGGGAATCTCAAATTTATGCCCTTAAGACTTTTGACAGTTTCTTATGGTTTCTCATTGGTGTTGCTACTTTAGCACGTTACTAATAGCCATGAATCATACGGCGATGCGGTGCGTGTCTAGGAAAGCTGCTAAAGTGAAATCAGAAGATCCTTGTAGGAAAGGAAGATTTTCTTCGACTTACACCCTACTAGTATTCACTAGCTAGCTAATTACATTAAACTTAATTGTTTTGAGGTGTAATTGTGAATACAGAGTAGTATTGGCCAAAGAGTCGAGTATGCCCTATAACCAAGGTTGGAGGGATAATAGATACGTCGACTGGTGTAGTACGAAAGATATCTAGAGAATAGCGAGAATAGTCCTCTTCTAGAATTTGTTTCCTTGAGCAGCCATATCACCCTAACAGGTATATAGCAACGTGCTCGTATACTCGCCGGGTCACACGGCCTATTTGCCTATACGAAATTTTGGATGTAAATTGAATTGATCACTGAAAGCACGAGGTCAGCCCGCACGTGCGAGTGGGAGATGTTGGACTGATCCAATTTTGACCGGATCGAATTTGAGGCGTGATAAAAATAGTGTCCTGCAAGCCAGCTGTATGGCGAGCATTTATTGTAATAAATAAGGAACTATTCGATTTTGATTAATAAATGCACTTTATTAAATGGTCAACTTTATCTTATGTAATAATTATATACCCATAAGGATAGAAGTCCTTAGATCACAGGGCTATGGGACAACCCGTGGACTGATCTCCAAGGTCGTGATCTAGAACATATTCAAGAGTCGTAGAATCCAATTGAGATAGGACATCGTTGGGTTCGGTTAGACTCTCACTGTTGTGTATACTCCGATGAACTGGAGGACGCTGGGGTCCACGAGCGTGACTGGAATAGTCGATACACATAAGTGGGTGGCTTGCTGGGATGGCAAGCGCACTGAATACCCCAATTAGGAAATAACTCACCATGGAAGTGGTAGTCGCATATCGGGGTTGAAGTTATTCCAATTTACAATAGTATACGAGGAACGATCCCTAACTACTTGAGGTGATAGGGTTTATCTGATGCGAGAACGTCTATGCTTTGATATGAGTTCCGACTGACTGGGGATCGTCAGAAACTCTCTGTGGACTCGTATTAGGTATAGAGGAACTCGTATGCAGATTCATATCATCAACAAAGGATCCATTGACCCGACTTGATAGGTTGGGACATTCTCATGTGGATTTCTGTGAGAAATTAATTCTGGTAAAATCCTTGGCCAAGGTATCTGACACTTTATGTAAGTAGCTCATAAAGATTAAGTCAAAGAGAATTTATTTCGAGATCAAAATACATAAGGTCGAGATAAAATAAAAGGGAATCCGATGAAAGACCATACCCTTGATTCTCGACTGGGAGATTGATCTATGGAGAGATTATGTCGTATATGGAAATTGTAAATGATAAAAGGTTCACTGAATTAATTCACCAGTGATTGGGCTCCATGGGCATGTGTCTGGACATCGACCGTGGAGTGTGGGAGAATTCCCAAATTCGCAGGGGTGCTAATTTTGGAATGATCAATCGACAGAGTGTTCAATTGATTTAGAGTAAGTCTTACTCGAGTAATTAAATAATATTTAATTATAACCAACGACCAATTATGTGGTGAACCTACGGGGGCATACACAATACAAATGAAGCGAAAGAGAGGAAATAAGAATGACCGAGTCGACTGGGTCGACTGGGTATAAAATCGACTGGGTCGACCCAGTTGGGACAAATGGGATCCAATTGGAATTGGATCAGGATCATAAATTAAATTGGAGTTTAATTTGTGAGTTAATTAATTAAGTTGGATTTAATTAATTAAAGGAATAATTAATTAATTGGACTTAGAGCCAAAATTAATTAATTGGGAGACTAGATAATTAATTGGGCTATTTAATTGGGAGACTAAATAAAGCCTGGCAAAAATTAATCAACTGGGCCATGAATTGATTAGAAGACTTGGTCTTCTAATTAAAGAGGGCCATGGCCCATGTAGGAGAATGGAATCCTAGTCCTAATAGGACTAGGTTAGGGAGATAACTATAAGTAGGTAACTTGTAGATATTTTTCACACAACTCCATAAGCAAAATTTTGAGCAAAGCAAAAATTCTCTCCCCTCTCCCTGTGTAATCGGCCGAACCACTTCTTCCCTGAGGAAGAATTTTTTGTTTTCGATTTTGTTCCAAGATCGTTCATAATTCCTAGATTATAATATATCTTGTGTTCTAACTGATCAATATTTATTATTTTTCGTGTAATTGTGGTGTATCAACCCGTAGAGGCGCAATACGTGGAGCGTTACTGCAGAGCTTGGATCGATATTACTGGGGAGAAATCAGAGTCCGTTTTGCTAGCTAAGGATTTGCAAGGAGATAGGTATAACGGCAACTGTTTATACTATCGTTTTATTTATGTTCATATATATACAACTAGATTAGTATCCTGGCAAGATTCCGTAAGAGATCCTAAAATTTTATATTCTGCTTTGCCTAGGGCTGTTTATCTTACCGAATCCTAACTGTGGTATTTGAGCCAACTCTAGGCTTTGTATATATATGAATTTGCAAATTCTGTGTTTTTAAATCATATGTTTGATTTATGTGGCTAGTTCTTTAACTTTGCATGTTTTAGAACGTAGATCTGCTAACTTAGAGTTAATGTATAATTTTAGATTCGAAAATTTTATCATGTTAGTGTTTATTTTGGATTGGGATTTAATTGACTGGATCCGTTAAATTAAATCACGTGAGTAATCGGAACAAACAAAAAAAAAATTGAGTTCGACCGCGGTGGCACGTGGCGGTGCACGGCAGCGCACCGCGGCTAGGCGGCCACCGCGAGCTGCCGCAAGCAACAGCGCGCTGTCTGCGCGTGCAGCACACGGCAGCTGCCTACGGGCAGTCTGTCGCGTGCTGGAGGCCCATTTACCTTGGAGGACATGGAGGCCCAATTCATTACATGGAGGCCCAATCAAGCTGGATATTACAAGAATGCCCATGATGTATGGGTTTGAACATTGTAATAGTTAGGACATTTAATTTCCACCCTAGACTGACCAATTGATTCATCACTTGGCTCGTGATGAATCGCATAGGATGGGCAATCGATCAATCATATCCTGCTAGGTGATGAATGTTTACTTATATTCTTTGACGTATGTCATGCATGCTTAGAATAGATCACGTAAACAAGATAAAGCATAATCTGATGAAACATCGCACAAGAAAACTTAAAACCTCCAATTGAACTTAAAATTCAATTAGAATATTAAATCGAACCTAAGGGCGCATATGAATAGTCTATATGGTCCGAGCCTATCCAATTACTAGGTCTTAGGCATATTGTACGAATATATCTCGATGTCTCACAAGTCATGGGTCGAGCTATAGGAAGATGATATGTCTATTGCCTCGATGCACGAGTTTAGGGCCAAGGGAGGGGATAGCAAGGTTTTAGGCGCTGCCTCACAAGTCGTGGGGCATCTAGGATTGAACTATTTCTCTCCACGAGTATTGGACATGATTTAACGCTAGTAAGTATGGATGTCTCACGAGTCGTGGGTCCATATCGAAAAACGAGGTTAAATGAACTTAAGGGTTAGCTGTGATGGTTAACCGTCGACGTAATCGACCACCAAGTGAATCAAATACTATGGCCAACGAGTCGTGGGTACTAGGAGATTGCATTTGGGCCTTAAGCCCACTAGGATATTTTAATTTCCCGAAACTTATGTGGGGGCATAAGATTTTGATTAAAATAGTGGGAGTAATTTACAAATAAAAACCATGTTTGTAAATTGTGCATTTTAAATTAATCTTACGCGTATTTATTTCTTCTCTCGTCATTCTGTAGATATAATGTCTAAGAATCCAATTTCCATCATACTTGTGATAGAATAGTGCCCTGCAAGCCAACTGTTTTGGCTGCATTTAATTGAAAGGACCATTCGATTGGATTAATAAATGCATTTATATATATGGTCAACTTTATCTTATGTAATAATTATCTACGCATAAGGATAGAAGTCCTTAGATCACAGGGCTATGGGACAACCCGTGGACTGTTCTCCAAGGCCGTGATCTAGAACATATTCAAGAGTCATAGAATCCAATCGAGATAGGACATCGTTGGATTCGGTTAGACTCTCACTGTTGTGTATACTCCGATGAACTGGAGGACGCTGGGGTCCACGAGCGTGACTGGGATAGTCGATACACATAAGTGGTGGTTTGCTGGGATGGCAAGCGCACTGAATACCCCAACTAGGAAATAACTCACCATGGAAGCGGTAGTCGCATATCGGGGATGAAGTTATTCCAATTTACAATAGTATACGAGGAACGATCCCTAACTACTTGAGATGATAGGGTTTATCTGGTGCGAGAACGTCTATGCTTTGATATGAGTTCCGACTGACTGGAGATCGCCAGAAAGTCTCTGTGGACTCATATTGGGTATAGAGGAACTCGTATGCCGATTCATATCATCAACAAAGGATCCATTGACCCGACTTGATAGGTTGGGAAATTCTCCTATGGATTTCTGTGAGAAATTAATTCTGGTAAAATCCTCGGCCGAGGTATCTGACGGCTTTATGTAAGTAGCTCATAAAGGTTAAGTCAAAGAGAATTATTTCGAGACCAGAATGCATAAGGTCAAGACAAAAGAAAAGGGAAACCGATGAAAGACCATACCCTTAAGTCTCGACTGGGAGATTGGTTGATGGAGAGATTATGTCGTATATGGAAATTGTAAATGATAAAAGGTTCACTGAATTAATTCACCAGTGATTGGGCTCCATGGGCTTGTGGCTGGACATCGACCGTGGAGTGTGGGAGAATTCCCAAATTGGCAGGGGTGCTAATTTTGGAATGATCAATCGACAGAGTGTTCGATTGATTTAGAGTAAGTCTTACTCGAATAATTAAATAATATTTAATTATAACCCACGGCCAATTATGTGGTGAACCTACGGGGGCATACACAATACACATGAAGCGAAAGCGAGGAAATGAGAACGACCGAGTCGACTGGGTCGACTGGGTGAATAATCGAGTAAGTCGATTATGATGGGTGGGTCGACTGGGTCGACCCAATTGGAACAAAATGGGATCCAATTGAAATTGGATCAGGATCATAAATTAAATTAGAATTTAATTTGTGGATTAATTAATTAAGTTGGATTTAATTAATTAAAAGGGATTTTAATTAAATGGACTTAGAGTCTGATTTAATTAAATGGGAGATTAAGTTAATTAATTGGGCTATTTAACTGGAAGATTAAATAAAGCCTGGTCAAATTAATTAACTGGGCCATGAATTAATTAGAAGACTTGGTCTTCTAATTAAAGAGGGTCATGGCCCATGTAGGAGAGAGGAAACCTAGTCCTATTAGGACTAGGTTAGGGAGATAACTATAAGTAGCCTTCTTGTAGTTATTTTTCACACAACTCAACAAGCAAAATTTGAGCAAGAGCAAAATTTTCTCTCCCTCTCCCAAGCATAAAGTCGACCGAACCCTGTTCTTCCTTTGGAAGAATTTTTCGTTTTCGACTTTGTTCCAAGATCGTTCCTAAATCCTAGATCATAATATATCTTGTGTTCTAGCTGATCAAGATTTATTATTTTCGTGTAATTGTGGTGTATCAACCCGTAGAGGCGCAACACGTGGGGCGCTGCTGCAGAGCTTGGATCGATACTTGCTGGAGGAGAAATCAGAGTTCGTTTTACTAGCCAAAGGATTTGCAAGGAGATAGGTATAACGTGTAAACTTATACTATCGTTTTTATTTATATTCATATATATACAACTAGAGAATATCCTGGCAAGATTCCGTAAGATGTCCTAAAATTTTTATATTCCGCTGTGCCTAGGGCTGTTTATCTTATAGAATCCCAACAGTGGTATCAGAGCCAACTCTAGGCTTTGTATATATATGAATTTGCAAATTCTGTGATTTAAATCATATGTTTGATTTATGTATGGCTAGTTCTATGACTGTATATGTTTTAGGACGTAGATCTGTTAACTTAGAGTTAATGTAGAAATTTTGATTCGAAATTTTATCGTGTTAATTTTTATTTTGGATTGGGATTTAATTAATTGGATATGTTTAATTAAATCAAAAGTAATCGAACAAGAAAAATTATATATTTTTGGGATCAACCGCGGTGGCACGAGGTGCCACCTCGTGCTGCCGTACGCGGCAGCGCGTGAACAAGCGCGCTGTCTGCGCGTGCAACACACGGCAGCTGCCCTCGGGCAGTTTGTCGCGTGCTGGCAACGCGCAGCAGCACGCTGCTACGCGCTGTCACGCGCGGCAGCAGCTACTGCATGGGGCTCACGCGCGGCTTCGTGGCCATGTGTGTGCTGCCACGTGGCAGCATTTAATTCGTCACTTCGTGGCTGAATTTTGGTTGATCTCAAACTCACCTATTTTGGAAGTCCTGAAAATCTTGGAGATTTGGTTGTTATGGAATCTTGGTGAATCTTGGATTGATCTTAGAGATCTAATTAACAAGGAAACTTAGAGTTTCAATTATGATAAGAGATTTAATTAAAATTAATCTCTTCTAGTAAGTTACCAAGATTAAAGATCTTAGAGATCTTATTAAACAAGGAAACTTAGAGTTTCAATTGTGATAAGAGATTTAATTAAAGTTAATCTCTTCTAGTAAGTTACCAAGATTAAAGATCTTAGAGATCTTATTAAATTAGGAAACTTGGAGTTTTGGATAAGGTAGAAATCTTGGTGGATTTGGACACTACCTTAGTTAACTAATCTAATCAAAATAGGATTATCTTGAGAATCTTAGAGATTTGTAAAATTGGGAAACTTAGAGTTTTGGATAAGATAGTAATCTTGGAAGATTTGTAACTATCTTAATTAACCAACTTTATCAAGATAAGAGTTGTAGATTACTTAGAACTCAAGTAAGAGTTAATTAATCTTAGAGATTAATTATTAATTCAAAATTAAATTAACTTGGATAATTTTTGTGAATTAAAATTAAAGGAGCCGGTAAATTTACATTTATGCCCTTATGTGAATTTATGCATGTTCTTGAGTGAATATGTGGATTGGTTGATTTTGCCCTTAAGCCCTGTGTAGTTTTGGTTTATTTATATTATGGGTTGTAATTAAATGGGCCTGATTGGTGCCCTTGCTTGCGCAAACGAATGTAATAGAATAGGGCCATTTAAATTTGTAAGCTAGGCCTAGATTAGGCTTGGAGCCGAGAAGACCTCATGAAGACTTGGAGATCCACATGGAGGCCCATAACCTTGGAGGACATGGAGGCCCAATTCATTACATGGAGGTCCAATCAAGCTGGATATTACAAGAAGGCCCATGATGTATGGGTTAGAAAAATTGTAATAGTTAGGACATTTAATTTCCACCCTAGACTGACCAATTGGTCCATCATGTGGCTCGTGATGGATCGCATAGGATGGGCAATCGACCAATCATATGTGCAATGCTAGGTGATATATGTTTACTATTATTCTTTGATGTATGTCTTGCATGCTTAGAATAGATCGCGTAAACAAGATAAAGCATAATCTGATGAGAACTCGCACGAAGAAAACTTAAAACCTCCAATTGAACTTAAAAACTAAATTAGAATATTAAATCGATTAACGGGCGCATATGAATGGTGTCTATGGTCCGAGCCTATCCAATTACTAGGTCTTAGGCATATTGTACAAATATATCTCGATGTCTCACGAGTCGTGGGTCGAGCTATAAGAAGATGATATGTCTATTGCCTCGATGCACAGTTTCGTGCCAAGGGAGGGGATAGCAAGGTTTAGGCGCTGTCTCACGAGTCGTGGGGCGTCTAGGATTGAACTATTTCTCTTCACGAGTATTGGACATGATTTAACGCGAGTAAGTATGGATGTCTCACGAGTCGTGGGTCCATAACGAAAACCGAGGCTGAATGAACTCAAGGGTTAGCTGGGATGGTTAACCAGCGACGTGATCGCCCACCAAGTGGATCGATTGGTATGGCCAACGAGTCGTGGGTACTGAGCGATTGCATTTGGGCCTTGAGCCCATTAGGAAATTTTTATTTCCCGAACCTTATGTGGGGGCATAAGTATTCGACAAAAATAGTGGGAGTAATTTACAAATGAAAACCATGTTTGTAAATTATGCATTGATATTAATCTGCCGCGTATTTATCGTCATGTTTATGATAGTTTATCATAAGTTATGTATCCATGAATATTTACCATCATACTTGAATCAAATAAATTGACTGAACCCAAATGAATTTTTGAATGACTTCGAAACTTGAGAAATTATTCTCGAGTCCAAGCAAGGACTAATCTCCTTACAAAGATTTCATTGTTTTTCCTTTCGAACTTACACTTCGACTGGAATGGTGATAGGTTTCACCAAGCTGCCTTTTTCGAAGTTACTCTTCAAATAAGAAAGGTGATAAGTTTCACCAGAGGGTTGAGGATGGTTCTCAAGCCCAAATTTTCTTGAAGGCAAACATGAAATCTCCCATGAATGGGAAGTAACATCTTGTGAAAAGGCCTCAAAAGGCTCGAGAGATGGAAGAAGAGGAATGTATCCTCTCTAAAGGGAAATAACCTTAGAGGTTTTTCTGTAAGGATGATAAGTTGAAAAGTCAATCAAAATGATTCTTCCATGGATTAAGATCAAGGGAAGAGGGAATTGAACCTATTCATCCCATAGGGGATGATTAAATTTTATTGAACTTAACCTTATGGTTAAAGTAATGCACAAGGGTGTTGGATGCCCGATGAAGCACTCATTGATGCATTCAATGCATCTAAAGCCATGAATTATTTAGATCATTGGAATTTGCTTATACCATCCCTTGTCTTAAGGGATGTGATAGTTCCATAATGGTTGGAACTGATTGCGCTATAAGATTTATACGCAAAAGGTGTACCTAAGCAAATGAGTATGGATACTCATATATCGACTAAATAAAATATGCATAGTCAATAAAATATAAATAATCAAGATTTCACACACTTGAGTCGTTGTAAAAACCGAAAGGCGATACACGAATACTAAAACATATTTCCAAATTAAAAGATTCAAAGACTGAGCTTGACTGGGTCGAGCTTGACTGGGATGTTATACATAGTAACCGATTTCCGAATCTTGCTTAATGGAAATTAGATTTAGTAGTTGGTTGCTAGGCAACCAAGAGGCATAAACAATTGCAATGGATTTAATCCATTTAAAAGTGTGTAGAAACACTAAAGCATTAGTGGGAGATAAGGCGTCTCTAGTACCCTCATGGGTAAAAGTAAGTTGTGATGTACAATTCCAAATTACTTTTGGAATAAAAGAAGAGAGATTAATCAATGAAAGCATGTAAAAGATTTGGATCGATTTAAAATCGAACATGCATTGGCAGTACGCCATTGATTATTTAATAGAGAATTAGATTCTGGAAATGTAAGACCCGCTCGAAACGTTGTCTGTTGTCAAGCATTCTGGACATATAAATGTCCATTAAGAAATCTTACATGAAATTCCTTATTCAAACAAATGAAACTTGATCGAGAAAATCGAAGATACTGAGCTAAGTATCTCTGAAGCCAGTTCCAAAACATATCACATGATATGAGTTTTGGTATTGTACCTTCATATGCATTCATGCGCATATGGGGTCTCCCGCTCATGTGAATAAGATAATGGGAGATAAGTTGGACGTAAGGTTCATCTTATGCAATTCGTGGGGTATCCAGAAAACTCTATCGGATACAAGTTCTACATCCTACAAGATAAACTACGTTTGTCTCAAGGAACGCACACTTCTTGGAGAAGGATTTCTTGCTAGGCAAGAAGGAACACAACGTAGAACTAGATGAGGTCACTGAAGCTGAAAGGACCAACGAGGTCGATCAAGCTGACCCATCACCACAGGCAGTGGGAGAACATGAGCATGAAAGTGCACCAGAAAGTACACCGGTACTTCGTAAGTCAGAAAGACAACGTAGAGAACCCGAGAGGTACTACGGTCTGCTGCGTGAGACTAGACAGTCTCTAACCGACCCAAGGACTTACGAAGAGGCTATGCTAGGCATAGACTCGGGAAAGTGGTGTGAAGCCATGGAATTCGAATTGGACTCCATGCACTCGAACAAGGTCTAGGCCTTGGTAGATCCACCAGTGGGAGTAGCTCCCGTGGGTTGCAAGTGGATCTATAAGCGAAAGCTTGGAGTGAACGGAGAGGTAATAACCTACAAGGCGCGATTAGTGGCAAAAGGATACACTCAAAGGCCAGGCATCGACTTTGAGGAGACCTTCTCGCCCGTCGCAATGCCTAAATCTATTCGAATCTTGCTGGCCATAGCTGCGTGGTATAACTACGAGATATGGCAGATGGATGTAAAGACTACTTTTCTCAATGGGGACATTGACAAGGAGATCTACATGGAGCAACCAAAAGGATATGCATCCAAAGGAGATGAACACAAGGTGTGCAAACTCCAGGTTGTCCATTTCTGAGATTAGTGAGTGGATTCTGCAAAAGAACAGTGAACTTTCGAAGCAAGAGGGTTTGAGAGTTAGAGAGTTTGAGAGTGTTTGTGTGCGTAAGACGACTAAACTGTTTAGATCGGATTTTATAGGTTTCCTTTTGATTAGGTTTTCGTGATTTATCAGAACCGTTGATCTAATCTGACAGTTTTTAATCGTGCGGATGAGAGTCGCGGATTTCAATTTTATTATTCTAATGTCAGATGGGCGGGAAACTCTATCGACACTAATCTGTTACTTATAAAAGCGTGTTTCTGAAGATACGTTTTATGACCATGCTTATATAAGATATCAGATGAGTAGAGTTTAACTTATCTGACAGACAGGTGATCTGTTATCTGATATTACTAGAGAATGCCAATAGCTAGTAATCTTCCTCTGCTGTTTGTCAATCCAGCAAGATAAAATAATCTTCAATCTTCAAGAATTAAGAACACGTCTTCTTGATAACTTAACTTCAACTAACTGACATTAACAGATTTCATCTTTTAGAGCAGAAGTACCGCTAGTCTTACACGTTCCCCCTGTCTTTAAGATTTCATAAGTTAACTAGTCTGTTGAAGGTTAATCCTTGAATAAAGTAACTGATGACTAAGCTGTTGAACTCCAGTCTTCTGATGAGTTCCCCCTCAGCTTATGCATCCAAATTAAGTAGTCCTAACTCAGCTCTTAGAGTTGAGAACCTTGCTTCACTCAGAGGTTTAGTGAAAATATCAGCAATCTGATTGTCTGTATGAACATACTCAATCAAAACATTGCCTTTTTCCACATGATCTCTAATGAAATGATGCTTGATCTCAATATGTTTAGTCCTTGAATGACTTGTAGTGTTCTGAGTAAGTGAAATTGCACTTGTATTGTCACAGTAGATTGGTATTCCACTGATTTTGATGTTGTAATCTTCTAGTTGAAGCTTCAACCAAAGTATTTGTGCACAGCAAGCTCCAGCAGCTATATATTCAGCCTCAGCAGTAGATATAGAAACTGAAGTTTGTTTCTTACTCATCCATGAGATCAGACGACTACCTAAGAACTGACAGGCACCTGTTGTGCTCTTTCTGTCAATCTTGCAGCCAGCAAGGTCTGAATCTGAATAACCAATGAGTTCAAATCCAGATTCTCTAGGATACCACAATCCCAATTCTTGAGTGCCTTTAACATATTTCAATATCCTCTTGGCAGCTAAGAGATGAGATTCTTTGGGGTTTGATTGAAATCTTGCACAGACTCCAACTGAGTACATTATATCAGGTCTGCTTGCTGTTAGATACAACAATGAACCAATAATGCCTCTATATTTGGTAATGTCTACTGATTTGCCATCTTCATCTTTATCCAAACGAAGACTTGTAGACATAGGAATTGTAGCAGTAGAGCTAGTTTCCATACCAAATTTCTTGAACAGATCTCTTGTGTATTTTGCTTGGCTGATGAATATTCCATCAGGCAACTGTCTAACTTGCAATCCAAGAAAATAATTAATTTCACCCATCATGCTCATTTCAAACTTATTCTGCATCAGCTTGGAGAACTTATCACACATCTGTTGGTTAGTTGAACCAAAAATAATATCGTCCACATATATTTGCACAAGTAATATATGATTTTCCCATTCAATTGTAAACAAGGTTTTATCTACCTTACCTTTACGAAATCCTTTAATTAAAAGAAAATCAGATAGGGTATCATACCATGCTCTTGGAGCCTGTTTCAGTCCATAGAGGGCTTTCTTCAGACGATATACTTTGTCCTCTTCTTGATAGACTTCAAATCCAGGAGGTTGTTCAACATATACTTCCTCTTGCAATTCTCCATTGAGAAAAGCTGACTTCACATCCATCTGATAGACAGTGAAGTTCTTGTAAGCAGCATAGGCTAGAAACAGTCTGATTGCTTCAATTCTTGCTACTGGTGCAAAAGTTTCATCAAAGTCAATTCCTTCTTCTTGACAATAACCCTTGGCCACTAGTCTTGCTTTATTTCTGGTGACAACACCATCTTCATTCATCTTATTCCTGAAAACCCACTTAGTGCCAATGACTCTTTGATGACTTGGTCTAGGAACTAAGTACCAGACTTCATTCCTTTCAAATTGATTCAACTCTTCTTGCATGGCTTCAATCCAGAAGGAATCACTGAGAGCTTCTTCAATTTGCTTAGGCTCTATTTGAGATAGAAACGTGACAAACATGGCATCTTGTGCAGCAGCTCTTCTTGTTTTCACTCTATCTAAAGGATCACCAATTACTAATTCAGGTGGGTGATTCTTGAGCCATCTGAGATCAGGTTGCAAATCAGGATGTTGTCCTCTGTCTTGATCTTGCAACACTACTGTTGGAGTTCCAGTAGTAGTCTGTTGAACATTTGTAGTCTGTTGAACAGTCTCTGGTCTGTCAGCTGTTATCAACTCGTCTGTTAGACAATCAGCACTGTGATTTTGAACAGCACTTGAGTTTGCAGCTGAACATAGATTAGGTAGTATGATGGGAACATATTCTTCATTTCTTCCAATGTCCAACTTCTGTAAATCAGTAGACAGGTCTTGATTAACACTTTGATTCTTTTCAGAAGATTGACTTGGCTCATCAAATACTACATGGATAGATTCTTCTATTAGTAATGTTCTTTTGTTAAACACTCTATAAGCTTTACTAACAGTAGAGTATCCTACAAAAACAGCTTCATCAGCCTTTTCTGCAAATGCAGTAAGGTGATTTTTCCCATTATTCAATACAAAACATTTACAACCAAAAATCTTAAAGTAATGAATGTTTGGTTTTCTGTTGTTCCAAACTTCATATGGAGTCTTGTTCTGATTTTTGTTGATCATACATCTGTTTTGGGTAAAGCATGCTGTATTTGTTGCTTCTGCCCAAAATCTTTGAGGCAGTTTAGCTTCAGCTATCATGGTTCTGACAGCTTCCTTTAGTGTTCTGTTTCTCCTTTCAGCAACACCATTCTGTTGAGGGGTCCTAGCAGCTGAATACTCATGATGTATTCCTTTTATGCTACAATACTCTTCAACAGTAGAGTTTGTAAACTCTGTCCCTCTATCTGATCTGATCTTCAATATTTTGATGCTCTTCTCATTTTGGATCAGTTCCATCAGATTGGTAAGATGTTCCTTGGTTTCACTTTTCTTTTTCATGAAAATCACCCAAGTATATCTTGAATAATCATCCACAACAGCTAGGCAGTATTTCTTTCCACCATTGCTGACTGGATCAATGGGTCCAAATAAGTCCATATGCAGTAGCTCCAATATTCTTTCAGATGATTGGTGCTTCTTTTCTTTGAATGACGACTTGATTTGTTTCCCCTTCTGACATGCATCACAGAGCTTGTCTTTGCTCATGACTGCTTTTGGAATCCCTTCTACCAAATCATTCTTGATTAATCTGTTTATGGTCTTGAAGTTTAAATGATTCATTCTTTTGTGCCATAGCCAGCTAACTTCACTTGGAGCAGATGCCACCAAACAAACACTTGAATTCTTGTCAGCAGAATTCCAGTCGACTATGTAGACATTTCCTTGTCGTCTTCCAGATAAAATTACCTTCTTTGTACCAATTTGTTTAACATAGCACTTATCTGTTGAGAAGATGACTGAATATCCTTTGTCACAAAATTGACTTATGCTCAGCAGATTATACTTTAGGCCTTTAACATATGAGACGTCAGATATCTCTATGTTTCCCTTGATTATTCTTCCTTTAGCTTTAATCTTGCCTTCTTTGCTGTCTCCAAATGTAACACTTGGACCATCCACAACAACTGCATCAGTCAACTCATGTATGTTTCCACACATGTGTCTTGAACATCCACTGTCCAAGTACCAAATCTTCTCTACTTTACTCCTACTCCTAATCCTAACCTACAAAACAAAAGTAAAATTGTTTTAGGTACCCTTATTGAGAGGGTCCTGAAGGATTAGTTCCACCTTTGACAACCCAAGATGTTGATGTCTTAGGCTTCTTAGGCTTTTGAGTTTTGACAGGAGCATGAACAGTTTCATTTTTATCATAATTATCAGATAAGTCATGTTGATGATCAGTATGATAAGAATAATGTTCATAAGCAGGGTAAGGTGCATGATATGCAGGATATGCATGCATTGGATGAGCAGGATAAGGTGCATAGTAACTAGGAAATTGAGGTGCATGATACATAGGATGATATGCAGCAGGTTGCACATAATATGACTCATTTCCATACCAAGCATTTTGATTTTTCTTGTTTTTATGCTTCTTTGGTTTACTAGATGCTTGCTCAAATGATTTTGACTTAGTTTTACCACTAGTCTGATTGACTTTAGTTTTATCAGCAGACTTCTTAGGACTCTGCTGTTTGGTCTTACTAGTCTGATTTCCTACACTAAGCTCTTTGCTCTTTTTAGCCTTAGGAGATTTCTTCTCCTTTACCACTTTCTCAATTGAGGTAGGTCTAGCAGTTTGAACATACAGAATGACCTTACTATTGTCAGCAGAAATGAATTTTTCAGTATGATTCAACTCTAGTTTATCCTTTTCTAAAGGTGTCTCCTGTTTCTTAGATGTATGCATGGATGCAACAGTTGACTTATCATGAGACTCAATAATTTTCTCAAGTTCCATGATTTTTCCTTTATAAACCTCACATTCAGCTTTCAGAGATTCATGCTCTTGCTCAAGCTGTTTATATTCAGCTGATTCCCTTGGCTTTTCAGCTAAGAGTTTCAGTGAACTATTTTGCTCTTTTAGCAATATCATCTCTTCCTTAAGCTTAACAAATTCTCCAGCAATAGTAGTATTATTCAACATCATTTGCTCTAGAGAATTAAATAGTTCATTATTTTGAGGAGTTACCTCATCCTCAGAGTCATCAGATTCCTTTGCCATCAGGCACAGGAGAGCAGGTTTTTCTTCATCAGACGATTCTTCATCAGACGAGTCTGAGTCTGAATCAGATGAGTAGAAAGCAGCTAGCTTTTCTGCTTCTGCCATCATAGCCTTGCCTCTCTGATGCTTTCTTTCTTTTCTCATTTTCTTCTCCTCTTCAGTGTACTTCTCTGCTTTTGGATATGGGCAGTCTTTGATGAAGTGTCCCAATTTCCTGCAGTTGTAACACATTAGTTTTGCTTTATAATCATCTTTATCTTGAGAAGAAAAGTTAGGTTTAGAAGTAGAAGCATTGTTGTATTTGTTCTTCATTTTTCTTTTGTAGAACTTCTTGAAGTTGTTCATCAACAGTGCAACATCTCCAGCAGTGTACTCCTTTTTGTTGAGTAGATTGGCTTCATCAGATGAGTCCACATCTTTGCTTTTCTGTGCTGGTCTTCTGGTGTTTTCAGCAGCAACAAGTGCAGTTGTGGGTCCTGAAGTTGAGATTTCTTCAATTCCCATCCTAGGCAGTTTATACTCGAATGCCTTGAGTACAGAGAACAGCTCAGTAAGAGAGATTTTTCCCAAATCCCTTGATTCTTCCATTGCTGTCACTTTCATGTTGAACTTTGGAGGTAGAGCCTTTAGTACTCTGACAGTGATCTCTTTGTCAGTGAAGGTCTTTCCCAGCTTTAAGACTTCATTCAGAGTTCTGGTGAATCTGGTATCCATTTGATCAATGGTTTCTCCAGACTTCATTTTGAAGTTATCCAGCTTCTCCAAGGCAACAGTGAGCTGATGCTCCTTTATAGCATCATTGCCTTCGCTCATATCTCTGACTTTGTCCCACATCTCCTTTGCAGTCTTGCAATGTTTGACCTTGTCAAACCGATCATTATCCAGGGCTTTAGTCATGATGAATCTCCCAACTTTATCAAGATTGAAAAGCTTAATTTCTTCAGGAGTCATCTCATGAAGGTCTTTTTCCACAACCGTATCTACTTCATTTATTTTTATGGTCTTTGTGAATCTGAATGGACCTTTAATGATACATGTGTACATGTTATCATTGTAGGCTGCTAGAAAGATTTCCATTCTAATCTTCCAGTCCTCAAAGGACATACCAGCAATGTGGGGAACATGGCTGATACAATCCATTTTTCAAAAAGTTTTGATTTTTCAAAAAGATGCTCTTTTGAAAAGTTTTTAAAAACCTTTGAAAAACACTTGGATCAAGCTCGTTGATCAGGCAGTTGATTCTAATGAACCACCTGCTCTGATACCACTTGTTGGTCCCAAGTGGTCAGATGAGGTCTAGAGGGGGGGGGGGGGGTGAATAGACCTCTGAAAATTTTTGAACTTAAAAACTTTTCAGTCTTCTGTCAGCAGACTAAGCTGATGAAGAACAGTAAGCAGACTAATCTGATCGTGAACAAATCTTGAACAGACGACTGACCACTCTTCTTACAGTGACTTAGCTGTTTTTCAGCAAAACAGTTTTTCAGAGAGTATACTTGCAGCGGATTGTTTGAAAGTGTTTTTCACAAGTAAACTAAGTTCTAAAAGATTTTATCTGTTAATGTCAGTTAGTTGAAGTTAAGTTATCAACAAGACGTGTTCTTAATTCTTGAAGATTGAAGATTATTTTATCTTGCTGGATTGACAAACAGCAGAGGAAGATTACTAGCTATTGGCATTCTCTAGTAATATCAGATAACAGATCACCTGTCTGACAGATAAGTTAAACTCTACTCATCTGATATCTTATATAAGCATGGTCATAAAACGTATCTTCAGAAACACGCTTTTATAAGTAACAGATTAGTGTCGATAGAGTTTCCCGCCCATCTGACATTAGAATAATAAAATTGAAATCCGCGACTCTCATCCGCACGATTAAAAACTGTCAGATTAGATCAACGGTTCTGATAAATCACGAAAACCTAATCAAAAGGAAACCTATAAAATCCGATCTAAACAGTTTAGTCGTCTTATGCACACAAACACTCTCAAACTCTCTAACTCTCAAACCCTCTTGCTTCGAAAGTTCACTGTTCTTTTGCAGAATCCACTCACTAATCTCAGAAATGGACAAGATTATTGACGGAAGATATCTAAACTACAGCAAATTCCACTTTTCGGGTACTGATTTGATGCGCTCATTGATGGAGAAAATCAAAGAGGCTTCTCTGGTTCCAGTGTTGGAAGCACACGAAGATAGGGTCTATCTTGAAGATGTATACCATTTCTACATGACCAGAAAATTCAACAGTGATGACACAGTTATGACTGCCGTCATCGGTGGTAAGAAGGTTGTTGTATCTGCTGCTGTTCTTAGTGAAATTTATAAGCTGAAGAACAAGGGAGGAGATGTGACAGACCTTGGGTCTGAAAAGGAAGAAGAGTTTTGGGCTATTTGTGCGAAGGAAGGAGAAGAGATGACTGGGACTTTGATGAAGACCCAGCTGAAGGATGAATATCAGAGGTTTGCTGATATTATTGCCAAGGTACTGGATTGCAGCACGAGTTCACTGGATGGGTTACCAAGGAGAAGATACTACACAATGGTGTGTATCTATTATGGTTTGAAGGTTAACTGGGCTGCTCACGTTTATGAGCTGCTGAGTGATAAAAGGCATTCTCATGCTATTCTGCTGAGTAATCTGTTTGCCTCACTACAATGCCCTATGGGTGGTGGGAAGCAAACTCATGGTAGTAAAGAGTTCAAACTCTACGAGCCAGTGAGACAAATAGTGGAGAAACCTAAAAGAAAAGCCCCTGCAAAATCCAAAAAGACCCCTTCTAAGAAGAGCAAGAAGGTGGGTCAGACAAGTAAATCTGTTGAGCCAACAGCACAGTCTGCTGTTGAGACTGAATCAGCACAACCTGAGGTTGAAGTTCCAGAAAACATAATTGAAGATTTCACCAAGGAGATTGAGCAGATGAAGACTGACTCTTCTCCTGAAAGAACTGAATCAGAGGAGGAAATTCCTCTTCAAAGTTTGAAAAGATTAAGGACTAGGAGTGAGGCAAGGGGACCTCCTACTGCAAAACCTCCTGCCAAGAAGATTCCTAAGTCCAAGGCAAAGAGAAAGGTAAATTTCTCTGAAGAACCTGTAGCAATAGTAAGAAAAACAACAACAGAAGCAGAAAGGCCATTGACAATTGAAGAACCTGCTGTTAAAGCTGCTAAAATTGCTGCTGCTGAAGCTAAAGTTGTTTCTGAAGTTGGAGTGTCAACAGAAGACTCATCTGCTGTACCATCTGCTGAAGTTGAAGGAGCACAGCAGATTAGTACAACACATGAAGGAGATGCACCTTTGTTGCATCCTACTCCAGTTGCTGCAATTCCTCTTCAAGCAATTGAGAGTCCTGAAACAAGGAGAAGAAGGACTGGCAAAACTGCAACTTATGTAACTGCTGCAGAAAAGAAAAGATTAGATGCTGCTGAGAAGCAAAGGATAGCTGCAGAGAAAGCAGAAGAGGAAAGGCTGAAGAGCCTAGAACTAAAAAGGCTGGAGGAAGAAGCCAGCAAAATGACCCAAGAGCAAAGGGATGCTGTTGAGGCAGCAGAGTTGGCTGCTGCTATTGAAGCAAGCACCAAGGATGCTCATGGACATCAGCATACTGGTGGGATAGTTATTGGTGAACCAAGGGATCCAAACAAACCAATACCAGCTATGCCTGCACCTAAGACAAAGCCAAAGAGGAGAGAAGAAATTAGACTGTCTTTAGAGATTGTCAGAGAAGATCCTGCTATCTTTGAAGAATTCCTAAAAAGGCTTGATGCTGAGAATGAAAGGGTCAACCGCCTGACACAGTTCAATAATGAGAAGATCAGATACAACAGGTGGAGGGAATTCAGACTGACAAAGAGTCCAGCTGAAATGACCAAATGGAAAGCCTTTGCTGTTGAAGAAGCATGGGTATTGAAGTGGCTTGAGACAAGTTCTCTCATTCAAGCACTTGATTCAGAATTCTTTTTGGACAGGTTAAGAATGAGAATAAGCCACATAGTCAAAGCTGAAGCCAAGAAGATCTTTGAGTCCATCTCTGAAGATTTTGATGAATCAGTGGACCTCAAAGAAAGATCAATTAAGTTGGCAATTGCTCAAGCAATGGAGCTTTGGGCAAAGAAGTCAAGGAAGTTAAGGGGACAACCAAGCTCATTGGTCCCTCTTCCTAACATCAAACACATTGTCTACGGGCCAAATATCAAACCTTATGAAGAGCTGCCTGAGGAACCTACATCCACTTTTATTCCACTTGATAATTTTACTTGGATTTCTAACAGGTCAGCAGTGGACAATGAAGGAATGATGAAGACAGTTGAAACTGTCAAGAAGATTATATCACCTGCTGATAAAGAGAAAGCAGAGTCTTCTGATCAACCAAAGCAAATAGAGGGTACATCAGACCCATCTGATCAGAACAAAGCACAAGGTGATAAGTCTGATGCTGCTGATGACTCAAAGAAGGAAGAAGCAATTCCAGCAGATCAGATGAAGGACAAAGAAGTTGCTGTTGAAGGAGATGATCAAGCTAAGGAGAAGGAGAGTACTCCAAGCCATGCTGATAATTCAGCAGATCAGTCTCTTGCATTAATGACTCAACCAACAGAGCAACACATCAAAGGAACACCTGCTGCTACATCAGATATGCCTTCAACTTTTCATGGTGTTCAGACAAATCTGTTGGACTCCATCCAACAAATGATCACCAATTCTCTGAAGGATATGAAGAAAGAATTAGCTGCAGAAGTGATAGCTGCTGTAAATCAACCAAATCAGAAAGCTGCTGCTGTCCCAACCGATCTGATAGAAGATACTGCTCAGAATGTTAAATCCATCTGTCAAGATATGGATATACTTAGAAGACGGACTCAGAGCACTACTGAAGGTTGGAAACAGATTGAACAAACAGTTGACATGGCCCTCCAAGCAGAAGATGAAGTCCTAGGAAATATGATGAAAGACTTCACTGCTTCATCAAATTGGATTTTGGGAACTCAAATTCAATTGGGTGATCAAGGAGAGGATTTGCTCAAAGAAGTGAAAACTGTTAAGGCCAATCAACTCAAACAGCAAGCTCAGATCAATGCTATAGAAGAGAACATCAAGCTTCTCTGTGATTCACTTCTAATTACACCAGTTGTACCACAATATCCACCTGTCCCTGCTGATGATGACAAAAAGGGGGAAGAAAGGGTATTTGGACAGAAGAAAGTTGGTCCTTCTCTTGAAAAGGAAGAAGATAACCAAGCTGAAGCAACTGAAGTGTTAGAAGAGTCTGCTGATAATGATGAAAAGAATGATGCAGCAAATGAAGGCACAAGCAGGCCAGCAGATGAAAAGATCATAGAAGAAGAACAAGCTGAATTTGAAGAATCTGAAGCAAAAGCCAAGTCTGATAAGGAACTAGCTGCTGCCAAAGATTCAGCTGAAGAACAGCTTGACCCTGATGTAAAATATAAAAAGATAGAGCTGCTAAGAAAAAGGTTCTTTGAAGAGCTGGAAGCTAAGACTTCTAAGTCATCTGATGAAGAATCTGAAAAAGAGAACAAGGAAGCTGAAGAAGAGAAGAAGGAAGAAGACTAGCTTAGACTAGATCTCTTTATCTTAAAATCCTTGTAATATTTTAAAGTACTTTGCATCTTTCACTCTTTAAAACTTGTAATATGTAATCAGTTCAATTATTTATAAAATTGCAAGTTTAAATCCAACATACTATTTCTATCTCAGAAATTTTTGAGGATCAAAACTTTAGTTTAGGTACAGGTACTTAGCTGAAGTTTTGTCATCATCAAAAAGGGGGAAATTGTTGGATGAAGATGAAGATGAAAGAAGTCAGAATTTAAGGGAAGGTTTTGATGATTTCCAAAATATCATAATCAGCTAAGTATGGAAAGCTTAGTTCCCTTAGAAAGATCTTTGAACAAGCAAAGAAGATATCAGAAGAGTTCAAAGACCAGAAGACTAGTGATCTCTTGCTGAAATAGCAAACAGAAGGGTAGGTCATCAGCCGAGTCAAATCAGATGAGTTCAGTATTTGATCAGCAGAGTACCTATCAGAAGGGTTGCTTCGATCAGCAGAGTGGAAGAGATCATGAGATCAGTTCAACGGTAATAAATGCACCTGGTGTAATAAATGCTGAAAGAGAAGGGTAGTAATGGCAAATGATTGAAGACATCCTCGGATCAGCAGAGTGCATTTAATGCAGCATTAAATGTGATGGACAGAAAAGTACTGTACACTGTACGGTTTGCTGCAGAGAGCCGTTTCAAAAGAGCTGAAGAATGGATTTGATTTGTGACTTGCCTTCAACGGTCATATTTTCATCTCCATGTATAAATAGAGCTGAATTTCAATCGAGCAAATAGACAACAACAATCAGAGATCGAAATTTTGAAGCAGAATTTCTCTAAGTCTCAAAAGCTCAAACAGCTCACTCGTCTGGTGGAAGTCATCTGTTGACAGAAACCCAGTTGAAGAAATCAGAAAAACATTATCTGAGTGATTTTGTAATAGCTGAGTGTTGTGCGAAGTTAGAATCCGTCTTTGTGAGTGATTCTACTTTAGAGGATAGGTTTTCTTTGTGAACTCCTATTGTGAGCTTACAGCCTTTTCATTAGTTGTTTAGGTGTAAGTGGAGAAATATTGTAATCTAAGTGATTATAGTATAACCCAGAATCTGTGTGATCTGGAAGAGTGGACTAAAGGATTTACATCCATATAACCACTATAAAAATTCTTTGTGTTATCTTGCATTTAAAGTTTTCTTGCATATTTTAAAGTTTGCATTTTAAACACTTTGAATCAAACAAAAGATTTTATAAGGAGTTTGAAAACTGGGGATAAAATCTTTTAGAACTTAGTTTACTTGTGAAAAACACTTTCAAACAATCCGCTGCAAGTATACCCTCTGAAAAACTGTTTTGCTGAAAAACAGCTAAGTCACTGTAAGAAGAGTGGTCAGTCGTCTGTTCAAGATTTGTTCACGATCAGATTAGTCTGCTTACTGTTATTCATCAGCTTAGTCTGCTGACAGAAGACTGAAAAGTTTTTAAGTTCAAAAATTTTCAGAGGTCTATTCACCCCCCCCCCTCTAGACCTCATCTGACCACTTGGGACCAACACTTGAGAAATTATTCTCGAGTCCAAGCAAGGACTAATCTCCTTACAAAGATTTCATTGTTTTTCCTTTCGAACTTACACTTCGACTGGAATGGTGATAGGTTTCACCAAGCTGCCTTTTTCGAAGTTACTCTTCAAATAAGAAAGGTGATAAGTTTCACCAGAGGGTTGAGGATGGTTCTCAAGCCCAAATTTTCTTGAAGGCAAACATGAAATCTCCCATGAATGGGAAGTAACATCTTGTGAAAAGGCCTCAAAAGGCTCGAGAGATGGAAGAAGAGGAATGTATCCTCTCTAAAGGGAAATAACCTTAGAGGTTTTTCTGTAAGGATGATAAGTTGAAAAGTCAATCAAAATGATTCTTCCATGGATTAAGATCAAGGGAAGAGGGAATTGAACCTATTCATCCCATAGGGGATGATTAAATTTTATTGAACTTAACCTTATGGTTAAAGTAATGCACAAGGGTGTTGGATGCCCGATGAAGCACTCATTGATGCATTCAATGCATCTAAAGCCATGAATTATTTAGATCATTGGAATTTGCTTATACCATCCCTTGTCTTAAGGGATGTGATAGTTCCATAATGGTTGGAACTGATTGCGCTATAAGATTTATACGCAAAAGGTGTACCTAAGCAAATGAGTATGGATACTCATATATCGACTAAATAAAATATGCATAGTCAATAAAATATAAATAATCAAGATTTCACACACTTGAGTCGTTGTAAAAACCGAAAGGCGATACACGAATACTAAAACATATTTCCAAATTAAAAGATTCAAAGACTGAGCTTGACTGGGTCGAGCTTGACTGGGATGTTATACATAGTAACCGATTTCCGAATCTTGCTTAATGGAAATTAGATTTAGTAGTTGGTTGCTAGGCAACCAAGAGGCATAAACAATTGCAATGGATTTAATCCATTTAAAAGTGTGTAGAAACACTAAAGCATTAGTGAGAGATAAGGCGTCTCTAGTACCCTCATGGGTAAAAGTACGTTGTGATGTACAATTCCAAATTACTTTTGGAATAAAAGAAGAGAGATTAATCAATGAAAGCATGTAAAAGATTTGGATCGATTTAAAATCGAACATGCATTGGCAGTACGCCATTGATTATTTAATAGAGAATTAGATTCTGGAAATGTAAGACCCGCTCGAAACGTTGTCTGTTGTCAAGCATTCTGGACATATAAATGTCCATTAAGAAATCTTACATGAAATTCCTTATTCAAACAAATGAAACTTGATCGAGAAAATCGAAGATACTGAGCTAAGTATCTCTGAAGCCAGTTCCAAAACATATCACATGATATGAGTTTTGGTATTGTACCTTCATATGCATTCATGCGCATATGGGGTCTCCCGCTCATGTGAATAAGATAATGGGAGATAAGTTGGACGTAAGGTTCATCTTATGCAATTCGTGGGGTATCCAGAAAACTCTATCGGATACAAGTTCTACATCCTACAAGATAAACTACGTTTGTCTCAAGGAACGCACACTTCTTGGAGAAGGATTTCTTGCTAGGCAAGAAGGAACACAACGTAGAACTAGATGAGGTCACTGAAGCTGAAAGGACCAACGAGGTCGATCAAGTTGACCCATCACCACAGGCAGTGGGAGAACATGAGCATGAAAGTGCACCAGAAAGTACACCGGTACTTCGTAAGTCAGAAAGACAACGTAGAGAACCCGAGAGGTACTACGGTCTGCTGCGTGAGACTAGACAGTCTCTAACCGACCCAAGGACTTACGAAGAGGCTATGCTAGGCATAGACTCGGGAAAGTGGCGTGAAGCCATGGAATTCGAATTGGACTCCATGCACTCGAACAAGGTCTAGGCCTTGGTAGATCCACCAGTGGGAGTAGCTCCCGTGGGTTGCAAGTGGATCTATAAGCGAAAGCTTGGAGTGAACGGAGAGGTAATAACCTACAAGGCGCGATTAGTGGCAAAAGGATACACTCAAAGGCCAGGCATCGACTTTGAGGAGACCTTCTCGCCCGTCGCAATGCCTAAATCCATTCGAATCTTGCTGGCCATAGCTGCGTGGTATAACTACGAGATATGGCAGATGGATGTAAAGACTACTTTTCTCAATGGGGACATTGACAAGGAGATCTACATGGAGCAACCAAAAGGATATGCATCCAAAGGAGATGAACACAAGGTGTGCAAACTCCAGAGGTCCATTTATGGACTGAAGCAAGCTTCCCGAAGTTGGAACATCCGTTTCGATGAAACAATCCAAACTTTTGGATTCATCAAAAACGTGTTCGAACCTTGCGTGTACAAGAAGGTCAGTGGGAGTACAGTTGAATTTTTGTGCTTTATGTTGATGACATTCTTCTCATTGGGAACAAATGTGAAAGTGTTGTCCGAAACTAAAGCATGGTTATCTACACAATTCTCGATGAAGGATTTGGGAGAAGCATCCTTTGTACTAGGTACAAGGATCTACCGAGATAGATCAAAAGGACTGCTGGGCCTCTCCCAATCCCAGTACATAGATAAAATCTTGAAAAGATTTAGCATGGAAGAATCCAAGAGAGGATTGCTTCCAATGAGACATGGAATTGCACTCTCTAAGTCTATGGCCCCAAAGACCCCTGAAGAGAGAAGCAATATGTCTCAAGTACCATATGCATCCGCAATAGGAAGCATAATGTATGGTACGTTATGTACGAGACCAGACGTAGCATACGCTTTAAGCGTTACAAGTCGCTACCAGTCTGATCCAGGTGAGCAGCACTGGATAGCCGTAAAGGCAATTCTGAAGTACCTGAGAAGGACTAAGGAATTGTTCTTGGTATACGGTGGAGGAGAATTGAAATTGGAAGGCTATACTGATTCTAGCTTCCAATGTAATGTGGACGACTTCAAGTCGACATCTGGATACGTGTTCTGCCTCAATAGTGGTGCGGTAAGCTGGAAGAGCTCCAAGCAAAACACTACCGCAGATTCAACCACCGAGACAGAATACATTGCCGCGAGTGAAGCAGCAAAGGAAGGTGTTTGGATGAAAAACTTCATCCAGGAATTGGATGTGATACCTAGCATTGTCGAGCCATTACTATCTTCTGTGATAATAATGGAGCTATCTCGCAAGCGAAGGAGTCGAGATCTCATCAGAATCCAAGCACGAACTAAGACGATACCATTTGATATTTATATCATTGGTAGAGGAGACATAAAGATGGAACGTGTCACCTCAAGGGATAATACGACGGACCCGCTGTCTAAGCCATTGCCTCAAAGGCATCCGAAAACATCTGTCTAAGATGGGAATCAGAAGTATGAAAAGTTGGCTTTAGTACAAGTGGGAGATTGATAGAATAGTGTCCTGCAAGCCAACTGTTTTGGCTGCATTTAATTGAAAGGACCATTCGATTGGATTAATAAATGCATTTATATATATGGTCAACTTTATCTTATGTAATAATTATCTACGCATAAGGATAGAAGTCCTTAGATCCCAGGGCTATGGGACAACCCGTGGACTGATCTCCAAGGCCGTGATCTAGAACATATTCAAGAGTCATAGAATCCAATCGAGATAGGACATCGTTGGATTCGGTTAGACTCTCACTGTTGTGTATACTCCGATGAACTGGAGGACGCTGGGGTCCACGAGCGTGACTGGGATAGTCGATACACATAAGTGGGTGGTTTGCTGGGATGGCAAGCGCACTGAATACCCCAACTAGGAAATAACTCACCATGGAAGCGGTAGTCGCATATCGGGGATGAAGTTATTCCAATTTACAATAGTATACGAGGAACGATCCCTAACTACTTGAGATGATAGGGTTTATCAGGTGCGAGAACGTCTATGCTTTGATATGAGTCCCGACTGACTGGAGATCGCCAGAAAGTCTCTGTGGACTCATATTGGGTATAGAGGAACTCTTATGCAGATTCATATCATCAACAAAGGATCCATTGACCCGACTTGATAGGTTGGGAAATTCTCCTATGGATTTCTGTGAGAAATTAATTCTGGTAAAATCCTTGGCCGAGGTATCTGACGGCTTTATGTAAGTAGCTCATAAAGGTTAAGTCAAAGAGAATTATTTCGAGACCAGAATGCATAAGGTCAAGACAAAAGAAAAGGGAAACCGATGAAAGACCATACCCTTAAGTCTCGACTGGGAGATTGGTTGATGGAGAGATTATGTCGTATATGGAAATTGTAAATGATAAAAGGTTCACTGAATTAATTCACCAGTGATTGGGCTCCATGGGCTTGTGGCTGGACATCGACCGTGGAGTGTGGGAGAATTCCCAAATTGGCAGGGGTGCTAATTTTGGAATGATCAATCGACAGAGTGTTTGATTGATTTAGAGTAAGTCTTACTCGAATAATTAAATAATATTTAATTATAACCCACGGCCAATTATGTGGTGAACCTACGGGGGCATACAAAATACACATGAAGCGAAAGCGAGGAAATGAGAACGACCGAGTCGACTGGGTCGACTGGGTGAATAATCGACTAGGTCGATTATGATGGGTGGGTCGACTGGGTCGACCCAATTGGAACAAAATGGGATCCAATTGAAATTGGATCAGGATCATAAATTAAATTGGAATTTAATTTGTGGATTAATTAATTAAGTTGGATCTAATTAATTAAAAGGGATTTTAATTAAATGGACTTAGAGTCTGATTTAATTAAATGGGAGATTAAGTTAATTAATTGGACTATTTAACTGGAAGATTAAATAAAGCCTGGTCAAATTAATTAACTGGGCCATGAATTAATTAGAAGACTTGGTCTTCTAATTAAAGAGGGCCATGGCCCATGTAGAAGAGAGGAAACCTAGTCCTATTAGGACTAGGTTAGGGAGATAACTATAAGTAGCCTTCTTGTAGTTATTTTTCACACAACTCAACAAGCAAAATTTGAGCAAGAGCAAAATTTTCTCTCCCTCTCCCAAGCATAAAGTCGACCGAACCCTGTTCTTCCTTTGGAAGAATTTTTCGTTTTCGACTTTGTTCCAAGATCGTTCCTAAATCCTAGATCATAATATATCTTGTGTTCTAGCTGATCAAGATTTATTATTTTCGTGTAATTGTGGTGTATCAACCCGTAGAGGCGCAACACGTCGGGCGCTGCTGCAGAGCTTGGATCGATACTTGCTGGAGGAGAAATCAGAGTTCGTTTTACTAGCCAAAGGATTTGCAAGGAGATAGGTATAACGTGTAAACTTATACTATCGTTTTTATTTATATTCATATATATACAACTAGAGAATATCCTGGCAAGATTCCGTAAGAGGTCCTAAAATTTTTATATTCCGCTGTGCCTAGGGTTGTTTATCTTATAGAATCCCAACAACTTGATCAAAACAAATTAACTGGACCCAACTTCCATGACTGGGTCAGGAACCTTCAGATCATTCTCGCTTATGAAAAGCGAGGTTTTGTCCTTGATGGGCCCCCTCTCGAACATGCTAAGGATGCCGATGATACTGAGAAAGAAGCCGTGGATATGTGGCTTGACGATGACTTGCAGTCACGTTGTTACATGTTGGCATCCATGTCGAATGAGCTTCAAAAGCAGCACGAGCATATGAAGTCTTCTTTTGAAATCTACACGCACCTGAATGGTTTATTTGGGTTGCAAAGTAGATATGAGCGGTATGAAACTTCTAAGACTTTGCAACAAACGAGGATGGCTGAAGGTGCTGATGTTCGATCTCACTGCATCAAAATAGTTGGGCTTATTGAAAAGCTTGGTCATCTTGACGTAAAGATGGACAAAACCTACTGCCAGGATATAATCCTCCAATCGTTTCCAAGATCATTCGAGCAATTCGTAGTGAACTACAAAATGCACAAGATGGATGTTGAACTTCACGAGTTGGCTAATATGCTCGCCACTGCCGAGGCTTCCATGAAAAGAGAGAAGCCAGTGATGGTTGCTACCTCGACCCAATCCAAGTCCAAAAGGACTAAGAAAGGGAAAGGGAAGGGAAATGCTTCTTCAAGCAAAGGCAAAGCACCATCTGGGCCCATAGGGAAGAGAAAGAAGCGTAAAGCTTCGTCTGGTGAACAGAAATGTTTCTACTGCAAGAAACCTGGACACTGGAAGAGCAACTGCAAAGAGTTATTAGAGAGCTCGAAAGGTATATTCCTTGTTGAGGTTAATTTATCAATTAACTGCACATCATGGCTGCTAGACACTGCTTGTGGTTCTCATCTTTGTAATGATTTACAGGTGATGGGAGCAACAAGGCCACTTAGGCCAGGGGATTGGGCCTAAGATTTGGCAATGGAGCTATAGCTGCTGCCGAGGCCATAGGCGAAGTGGAGTTAGATTTAGGTGGTAATAAATTAGTCCTTAGGAACGTTCTTTATGTACCTGGGTTGGTGAAAAACATTATTTATATTCCTGTTTTGGATAATGAAGGTTTTAATTTTACTATTAATAAAGGTTCCTTTTCGTTATTCATGAATGATAATATGTTTTTCACTGATACATTAAAAGATGGACTATATACCATTGAACCACCTAAGTTAGTGATGCATGTACAACAAAATAAAAGGAAACAAGATAATGAAATATCTGCCCAATTATGGCACGCTCGACTTGGACATATATCTAAGTCAAGGATTCAAAAGTTAGCATTTTCTGGCGCGATTGAAATCAATCGCATTGATGAAATGCCAACATGTGAACCATGTCTAAAGGGTAAAATGGCTAAGTTGTCATTTAAGGGAAACCCTGAGCGAGCCAAGCAAACGTTGGACTTAATACATACTGACGTATGTGGACCACTAAGAAAAAGCGTCCGAGGTGGCTATGACTACTTCATCACTTTCACTGACGACTATAGTCGTCATGGATATTGTTCTTGTTGAAACACAAGTCTGAAGCCTTTGAGTTATTCAAAGAATTCAAGATGGAAGTAGAGAATCAACTTGGTCATACGATAAAGGCTCTTCGTTCTGACCGAGGTGGAGAATTTCTTAGTAACGAATATCTGAATTATCTTGTAGAGCATGGAATATTATCGCAGTGGACTCCTCCCGCAACACCCCAACTAAATGGAGTAGCAGAGAGAAGGAATCGAACCTTGATGGACATGGTTCGATCCATGATGAGTGCCACTGACCTACCTCTTTCATTTTGGGGACATACCCTCCTCATAGCAACGAAGATACTGAACATGGTACCTTCTAAATTCGTAGAAAAGACACCGTATGAATTATGGTTAGGCAAGGCACCCTCGTACGCATTCATGCGCATATGGGGATCTCCCGCTTACGTTAAAAAGCTAGTGGGAGATATTGGAAACTAAATCCACTTTGTGCAAATTCGTGGGGTATCCAGAAAACTCGATAGGATACGAGTTCTACGATCCTACAAGACAAACTACGTTTGTCTCGAGGAACGCACACTACTTGGAGAAGGATTTCTTGGTGGACATAAAAGAAAACAACGTAGAACTTGATGAGGTCACTGAAGCTGAAAAGGCCGAAGAGGTCGATCAAGCTGACCCATCACCACAGGCAGTGGGAGAACATGAGCATGAAAGTGCACCAGAAAGTACACCGATACTTCGTAGGTCAGAAAGACAACGTAGAGAACCCGAGAGGTACTACGGTCTGCTGCATGAGACTGGACAGTCTCTAACTGACCCAAGAACTTACGAAGAGGCTATGCTAGACATAGACTCGAGAAAGTGGCGTGAAGCCATGGAATCCGAATTAGACTCCATGCACTCAAACAAGGTCTGGGCCTTGGTAGATCCACCAGTGGGAGTTGCTCCCGTGGGTTGCAAGTGGATCTATAAGCGAAAGCTTGGAGTGAACGGAGAGGTAATAACCTACAAGGCGCGACTAGTGGCAAAAGGATACACTCAAAGACCAGGTATCGACTTTGAGGAGACCTTCTCGCCCGTTGCAATGCCTAAATCCATTCAAATCTTGCTGGCCATAGCTGCGTGGTATAACTACGAGATATGGCAGATGGATGTAAAGACTGCCTTTCGCAATGGGGACATTGACAAGGAGATCTACATGGAGCAACCAAAAGGATATGCATCCAAAGGAGATGAACACAAGGTGTGCAAACTCCAGAGGTCCATTTATGGACTGAAGCAAGCTTCCCAAAGTTGGAACATTCATTTCGATAAGACAATCCAAACTTTTGGATTCATCAAAAACATGTTCGAACCTTGCGTGTACAAGAAGACCAGTGGGAGTACAGTTGAATTTTTGGTGCTTTACGTTTACGACATTCTTCTCATTGGAAACAATGTGAAAGCGTTGTCCGAAACTAAAGCATGGTTATCTACACAATTCTCAATGAAGGAACTGGGAGAAGCATCCTTCTTACTAGGTATAAGGATCTACCGAGATAGATCAAAAGGACTGATGGGCCTCTCCCAATCCCAGTACATAGATAAAATCTTGAAAAGATTTAATATGGAAGAATCCAAGAGAGGATTGCTTCCAATGAGACATGGGATTGCACTCTCTAAGTCTATGGCCCCAAAGACGCCTGAAGAGAGAAGCAATATGTCTCGAGTACCATATGCATCCGCGATAGGAAGCATAATGTATGGTATGTTATGTACTAGACCAGACGTAGCATACGCTCTAAGCGTTACAAGTCGCTACCAGTCTGATCCAGGTGGGCAGCACTAGATAGCCGTAAAGACAATTCTGAAGTACCTGAGAAGGACTAAGGAATTGTTCTTGGTATACGGTAGAGGAGAATTGAAATTGGAAGGCTATACAGACTCGAGCTTCCAATGTGATGTACACGACTTCAAGTCGACATCAGGATACGTGTTCTGCCTCAATGGTGGTGCGGTTAGCTGGAAAAGTTCCAGGCAAGAAACAACCGCGGATTCAACCACCGAAGCAGAATACATTGTCGCGAGTGACGCAGCAAAGGAAGGTGTTTAGATGAGGAACTTCATCCAGGAATTGGATGTGATACCTAGCATCGCTGAGCCCATTACTATCTTCTGTGATAACAATAGGGCAATAGCACAAGCAAAGGAACCGAGATCTCATCAGAAATCCAAGCACGTACAAAGACGATACCACGTGATAAGAGATAACATTGGTAGAGGAGACATTAAGATGGAACGTGTCGACTCAGAAGATAATACCGCGGACCCGCTAACGAAGCCTCTGCCTCAAAAGGCATTTGAGAAACATCTGCATAAGATGGGACTCAAAAACATAAAAGACTGGGGATCGCCAGAAAGTCTCTGTGGACTCGTATTGGGTATAGAGGAACTCGTGTGCAGATTCATATCATCAACAAAGGATCCATTGACCCGACTTGATAGGTTGGGACATTTTCGTATTTGGATTTCTGCGAGAAATTAATTCTGGTAAAATCCTTGGCCAAGGTATCTGACACTTTATGTAAGTAGCTCATAAAGATTAAGTCAAAGAGAATTTATTTCGAAATCAGAATACATAAGGTCGAGATAAAATTAAAGGGAATCCGATGAAAGACCATACCCTTGATTCTCGACTGGGAGATTGATCTATGGAGAGATTATGTCGTATATGGAAATTGTAAATGATAAAAGGATCACTGAATTAATTCACCAGTGATTGGGCTCCATGGGCTTGTGGCTGGACATCGACCGTGGAGTGTGGGAGAATTCCCAAATTGGCAGGGGTGCTAATTTTGGAATGATCAATCAACAGAGTGTTCAATTGATTTAGAGTAAGTCTTACTCGAGTAATTAAATAACATTTAATTATAACCCACGGTCAATTATGTGGTGAACCTACGGGGGCATACACAATACACATGAAGCGAAAGCGAGGAAATAAGAACGACCGAGTCGACTGGGTCGACTGGGTATAAAATCGACTGGGTCGATTATAATGGGTGGGTCGACTGGGTCGACCCAGTTGGAACAAATGGGATCCAATTGGAATTGGATCAGGATCATAAATTAAATTGGAGTTTAATTTGTGAGTTAATTAATTAAGTTGGATTTAATTAATTAAAGGAATAATTAATTAATTGGACTTAGAGTCAAAATTAATTAATTGGGAGACTAGTTAATTAATTGAGCTATTTAATTGGGAGACTAAATAAAGCCTTGTCAAAATTAATTAACTGGGTCATGAATTAATTAGAAGACTTGGTCTTCTAATTAAAGAGGGTCATGGCCCATGTAAGAGAATGGAATCCTAGTCCTAATAGGACTAGGTTAGGGAGATAACTATAAGTAGGTAACTTGTAGTTATTTTTCACACAACTCAATAAGCAAAATTTTGAGTAAAGCAAAAATTCTCTCCCCTCACCCTGTGTAATCCGCCGAACCACTTCTTCCCTGAGGAAGAATTTTTCTCGTTTTCGATTTTTTTCCAAGATCGTTCCTAATTCCTAGATTATAATATATCTTGTGTTTTAGCTGATCAAGATTTATTATTTTTCGTGTAATTTTGGTGTATCAACCCGTAGAGGCACAACACGTGGGGCGCTACTGCAGAGCTTGGATCAATATTACTGGAGGAGAAATCAGAGTCCGTTTTGCTAGCTAAGGATTTGCAAGGAGATAGGTATAACGGCAACTGTTTATACTATCGTTTTATTTATGTTCATATATATACAACTAGAGTAGTATTCTGGCAAGATTCCGTAAGAGGTCCTAAAATTTTATATTCCGCTGTGCCTAGGGCTGTTTATCTTACCGAATCCCAACAGGGCGCCCATGTGGGCCGACCCGAACCAGATTCGAGATCCAATTGGTTAGTGGGAGTTTTAGATAACTCCCCACTAACCCACTCCTACACTTAAGGAAAACTACCCCCCTCTCTATCTCTCCTTTGTCAGTTAAATAAGAGAAAATGTTTTATTTTTAGAGACACACAACTCAATTTGAAATTGACAGAGAGAAAATCTTTTGAGAGAAAACAAAAAGAAAACATGTATTTTCCTTTTTTGGGGGTATATATTATTTGATCATTCAGAGCATTGAAATTCGGGGTTCTTAGGCTGTGATTAGTATCTTCCTTCCGTTCGTGATTGAAGATCGACCAGAGTATTGGGATATAACCAGAAGTCAAAGAAGAGTTCGTGATTCAATTGCCGGTTCCAAATGTTAAGTATGATTCTTCTATTTTATTTGCTTTGAATATTTATATTTAAAACATGTATGTTGTTTAAAACCAACACAAGATTCAATTGTTTTTATTGTCTTTTGAATTTCACGTGTTTCCAAAGATTAGATTATTTTTTCATCGTTATTTTGTCGTCGTGGCTCCTTATACTTAGTCTCTCTCTTTTGCACAAGATATCCAAATGGCTCATTGTTTAAGGTTAAAATTATTTTTGAATTTGAATTTAGGAATTATTATCATAGAAATCTTAAATTGTAGCCAGAATGATATTTTATACGTATATTAACAATAATTTAATTATCAAATCACCTAATTTAACAATTAAAAATGATTGCATGAAAAAATTGAGGGATTTGATTAATTACAAAATGAAGTCGCACCAATAAATTTGTAAAGATTGAATTTGCTCATAATTTTAATTCTTATATGTAATCTACAGTTGACCAACAAGTGATTGGTCTAGTGGAAGGGACTAGTCACTACAAAGTAGCGGACTCAGGTTCGAATCTTTGTTGGGAAAGGTTCCCATATTATGTGCCCGACGCGCCTCGAAAGGAATTAAACCCTTGGGGAAAAAAAAAAAAAATGTAATCTACAGTTGATCCTAAAAAAAAAAAATCTGTCAACGGTAGATAATTGAATAATAGAATATCGACCATCCATTTTACCTTGGTCTATTATTGTTAATGGCAATATCAAAACTACTTACTATTAAATTAATTGACTCTAATTTTACTTCCTTTGTTTGTCCTATAAAATAGATTTGTCTGAATTCTTATTTTGTGTCTATTGTTTTTGTAATTATGTGTAGCTAACTAGATGGATATAGGTTTCCAAATAAAGTGTGCAAGAATAATAATTAAGTTAAAACTTATTATCAGCATAATTTTTGTTCAACTGGTTTTTATAATTTAAATTGAGCATATTATAATATTGATTTTTGAGAGAATTGCACTTGTAGCACCAAATTACATGCCGATTCTCACTTGTGGTACTATAAAAATCAAGCCAACATATTTGGTACCACAATTTTAAAAATTGAATCATTTTTGGTGTCATCGTTAAAAATGGACGTTAACTGACGATGTGGCAATTAAGTGTTTTTATAAAATTGATATTATTACTTATGTTGACTGACAATTATAACCCATAATATTTCAAATTATCAAAATAATCACACATCTTCAAATTTACTGACAATTTTAGTCCACGATGTTACCCAATTTTAAAATTGGCTCGAATAAGACACATGCGAACCAATTTGAAGACTTTACTTATCATATTTACATATTTATTTAATTAATATAATTTTATAAATAATATTAACATATCATGTTGGTCCCAAGTGGTCAGATGAGGTCTAGAGGGGGGGGTGAATAGACCTCTGAAAATTTTTAGACTTTTAAATTTTTTCACTCATCTATTAGCAGACTAAGTTGTTGTAGGTCAGTAAGCTGACTAAACTGATCGTTGAACAAATCTTTGAACAGCACAGTTAACCACTTCTCTTTATACTACTTAGCTGATTTCAGCAAGTTTTAAAACAGAGCACTTGCAGCGGATATTTGAAAGTGTTTTTCACAAGTGTACTTAGTCTATTTAAAAGATTTTATCCCCAGTTTAAATAAACTTCTTTTTAAAATCTTTTAACTGTTTCTTTGAAAGTTTTATGCAGCTCTTAGAAAATATGCAAGTAAAAATGCAAGATAAAACTCAAAGAATTTTTATAGAGGTTATATGGATAAAAATCCTTTGGTCCACTCTTCCAAGTCACTTAGATATTGGGTTATACTATAATCACAAAGTTTACAGTATACAACATTTACGACAAAACAACAAATAAATCTGGCCGTAAGCTCACAATAGGAAATCACTAAGAAGACCTATCCACTGAAGCTAGATCACTCACAAAGACGGATCTATAATTCGCACAACACTTCTTACAGTTTTTCACTCAGAAAAATGTTTATCTTTGATCTTCAACTTCGGCTTGTGTCAACAAATGACTAAGCTGATGAGTGAGCTGTTCTTGAGCCTTAAAGATTTTGCTTCGGATTTTCTCTCAGAGATTGTGTTGTTGTTCTCTTCTTCAGTCTCTTGAACTATTTATACTCCAGGATTGGAAAAATGTCCGTTGAAGAGAGACATAATTCAAATTCCTCGAGTATTGGTCCTTAATTTCTGCGAACGGCTCTCTGCTCAGTGTCAGTACTGTCAACAGTACTTTATGTCAGGCAGCATTTAATGCACCTAGCTGATACGAGGTTTTCCTTCAATCATTTGTCATTAATACCCTCGGTCTTCAGCATTTTTTACTCCAAGTGCATTTATTACCGTTGGGGAGACTTTCTGATCCTTTCTACTTGGCTGATGAGAACATTAGTCTGATGATGAACCCAACTGATCCCAAACTTGAACTAATCTGATTTGAGTCGGCTAATCTTCACCAATCTGATTTCTTCCTTCAACAGTAGATCTGTAGTTTTCTATACCATGTTGAATTTTGACTTGGCTGATAAATCTTTAACTTCGATCAAAATTCTTCTAAGGTTTTCACTAAGTTTTCCTAACTTAGCTGGTTATGATATTTTGGAAATCATCAAAACCTCCCTTCAATCTTTAAATCACTTGTCCGTTGATCTTCATCTTCATCAAACATATCAAATAATGCTTTAATATAAAGCAGGCAAAATATTGAAAATAAAACATAATTTTTTAAATCTAAAATTTATATATATATAACAATATTAATATATTTAATATTTATTAAAAAGTAAAGTAATATATTATCAATAAAATTATTATAATATAGAAAAAAATCTAAAACCATCCTTACCCTTACCCCTACCCCCATCCCTCCCTGTAACCCATCTCCCCCAACCCAAATCCTAGGCTTTTGGTGGCCTGGGATCGTTTGGGACCGACGGCCTGGTATCTGGGTTGGGGGAGGGGGGTTACTGGGGGATGGGGTTGGGTTTGGGGGTAGGGATTTTTTTTAAAATTATAGTTATTTTGTTAATAAGATTAATGTACGTATTTTTTAATAAATATTACATATATTAAGATTATTATATAAATTTTATATTTTTAAAAAATATATGTTTTATTTTGTAATATTTTGTCAAATTTGTTTTAAATCATTATTTGATCTATTAATATTATTTATAAAATTAAATTAGTTAAATAAATATGTAAATATAATAAGTTAAGTCTTCGAATTCGTCCGAACGTATCTTATTCAAGCCAATTTGAAAATTGAAAGACAATACGAACTAAAATTGTCCGTAAAGTTTAGATCTAGAGTTATTTTAATAACCTAAAATATTATAGGGTGGAATCAGGGACGGATCCAGGATTATAGAGTTGGGGGGGCCGAGTTTACCCATCGCTAAAACTAATTGACAATGAGAACTCTATTGAATTCAAAATGTTAAAGTAATTGAATGAAAAACTATGAAAATTGTATACGACGCTCTTCATATCATAAAAATTCTTACCATTTTTATTCTCAAAGTGAATAATCAAACAATTCGCAAGGTTGTACTTTTGCAGATCGTTTCTAAGCTTGGTTATCACCAACTTTATTGTTGATAATGATTGTTTTTGTTGTGGTGGTAATTGAAAAAATTAATATCGAGCGAATCAAACAATCTATTATAAGTTACATAATAGACTTTCTTGTACTCTTCCATAGTAAACTTAACGCAAAAACTATTGATAGTTTTATCGTCTAAACGGATATTTTCATTGAATTAAGTAGACGTACTTGTCTCATTGATATATGCGGAGTATAAGAAAAGAAACTTCTAAAACTTTGAATTAGATCCGTTTGTGAATAATGTATAATAATAATACTAATTTCAAAAAAAAAAAGTAAAATTCTTGGGGGGGCCAAGGCCCCCCCAAAAAGGGGCTGCATCCGTCCCTGGGTGGAATTATTAGTCAACATAATAACATAAAAATGATGATGAATGTAAAAAAAATATTAACTCTTGAAACATGTAGTAAGCTTTGGCTTCATGGTATGGTTCTTCCTAAAGTTGTGTGAGTTAAATCTCAAATGTGTTATATTTTTCTTTTCTTTTTTATGATTTTTATAGGATTTAATTTCTACTAGATGTTATCTAGTTAAACGCTTATATTATAACTATTGATATATTCAAATTACTATTAATATACAGTATCGATCATATAATAATCAATCTAATATGCATGCATTATAATACTTATACTCTTTGGGTTATCACAATTTTACTATACAGTTTTAAAAATAATATAAATGAAAAAATTATCGTTTATGCAATTTTCAGGTTTCTCCACTGCCTACTTTATCACCATCGCTTCTGCCTCCTCTAGATCTGCCTCCGCTATGTCCACCGTCGTCGCTTCCTCCACCACCGCCAGTCCGCCACTCGATGGACACTACTCGAAAAAAAGAATTATTCCCACCGAAACTCCCATCGATTTTAAATTAGTCGAATTCTTACAATCTAATTTCAATCGATATTATTTTCAGTCGGAACCCATGGAAATTCCAACCTATTTTTGTTCAGTTGAAATTTTTCGGTGATTTTTTTTTATTTTTTCTAGTAGTTGAGATGCTGCACGGAGGTGAGGATGAGACTAATAATTGTTAATGCATCTTCTTTAATTTGTTTCACAGTGTTGCAATTGTCCGATTGGTGAAAGATAAGATGGCAAATGTGCATATAATGTGGATATATAATATATGAAAATTAATTAATTCAGGCCCCTCTGAAGTAATTTTAGGAGCATTTTGATTTCTTATGTTAATTTTATTGTTGTCGTGTAGGTGTAGATTGGAGAGGGTTATCGAAAGATGTATTGTTTAAGTTTGACATAAATTTTGTATTGAGTTTTTTTAGTTTAGTTTGAGTTTGATTAATCGTTAAATGATCTGAGCTCGATTTTAATTCGAATATTGTAGCATACTTGTTTTTTATTACCAGTTATTTACTTATTTCTCATTAAAGTTAACTTTAATTTTTTAAATTACATAATTGAGACTCATTTGTCATTGCTATATGTATCACTCAATTTTTTAGAATAGATTGATTTAGGGCTTCCCTATAATATTAGCATAAAGAGGACCGCTTCCTAAACTAGTAAGTTGATGTTCAAGTTATTTAAAATGTGAGGGATTAAATTGAAGTAATTTAGATGTTTATGAAATTGAAGTAATTTAGAAGTTTATGAAATTGAAGTAATTTAGAAGTTTATGACTAAATTGATTATTTATTGGACTTAATTAAAAAAATTAAAAAAAAAAAAAGGGAACGAATGCATAAGTTTTAGAAAACACTTTTATTCTAATTTTATGTAAAAAGAAAACCCTCTTCTCATCCCCCACCCCCTGTCACAGCCACTTCCACCTCCCACCAGCAACATGAGGGCATTTCTAATGACTCCGAGAGGGAATACCCTCTTCCTCTTCCTCTTCCTATCTCTCCTCTCCCTCTCCCTCTTCTTCTCTCCCTCCCCCTAGTTTTTAAGTCATCTCTAATGACCCATTCTATCAAACTCATTTAATTACAAATTTTATTCTTCTCCACTTTCACTACTTATTATTATTATTATTACACCAAAAATAAATTTAATATTAACATTAATTCAAAATTAAAAGTACATTATGGAACATAGAAAATAAAAAAATTCATCATCTCCGTCATATTCATTACCACCATTGTTGATGTCGTTGATATTGCTACCGCCACCGTCTAGATTGGTCGAACCTTCTGACGAATCTTCAAATAAACGAGCCCGACGACGTTTTTGCGAATTTCAATCATCATCTCATGCCAATATTCATTTGTATAGGGAACATGTATGAGCAATCCATTTTCATAATCTCTCATTCGTCAGCCTCTTTTTTATTAGCCATCATTTCAACATGTCGCCGATTACGAACTTCTTCTAAGATCAACATGTTTTGTGCAGTAAGACAATAAGACTCAATCTGAGCGGCTTTCTCACTAAGATCAGGCGTGTGATTTCCTTTGGCCTTCTTCTTCTTAGCTCTTTTAGTTCTAATTGGTCTGGAACTAGGTTGGTTTGGTGTCGGAGTCTCCAAATAATATACAAATTTTAGGAATTTTTTATTTTCAAATAAAGCTAACTAAAAGAACCAAACAAAACAAAACAAAATTTAAAATAAAATAGCATGTGAGGGTGGGGGCTTGGACGGGGGAAGCTCCCCCTCCCCCTCCCTTTAAGCCCCCTCCAAGGTCCCTCTAGCATGATTGCCCTCTCCTTCCCCCTAGTCATTAGAGATGGAATTTTCCCCCCCTTTCCCCCACATACCTTCTAGGGCATTTCTCCCCTAGTCATTCAAGATGCCCTTAGGGAAGGGATGGGGTGAATTAGAAGTGGGGAAAGGATTTTTGGGATTGGATGTAGGTGATGAATTAAGGTTTTTTAATCTTACGGGTGTTTTAATAGTTTAATTTTTCGAAAAATAAAAAGAAAAGGAAAATATTGAGAGTACAATTCCAAACGAAAAAGGGAGGATAATATTAATATCACTTTGTCGATGAAGGCATGAGGCCTTAGCCAATCATGGGTTCAACTTGTTGGACTGATCCACATTGGACCGAATCGGATCTGGGCGCCCATGTGGGCTAACCCGAACCGGATCCGAGATCCTATTGGTTAGTGGAGAGTTAACCCACTCCTAATTTCACTCAACTACTTCTCTCTCTCTCTCTCAAGTCAGTTGAAATAAAAAGACTATGTTCACTTTTATTTATCTGGACAACACAATTCAAATTGAAAAGAAACAGAGAGCAAAATATTTATCAGAGAGAAAATATTAGAGAGAAAAGAGAACACGTATTTTCTTTTGAGAAGTAGATAATTATTGCTGATTATTTTTAGAATACATTGAAATCCTGAGGTTCTTAGGCTGTGATCAGAATTTTCTTTTCGTTCGTGATTGGAGATTGACCAAGGGTATTTGAAGATAATCAGAAATCAGATTGAAGGTTCGTGATTCAATTGCCGGTTCAAATTATCAAGTATGATCATTTACTTTTTGTTTGCTTTGATTTTCGGATTTAAAGCATGTACGTTGTTTGAAAATCAACATTGGTATCAGAGCCATCGTTGTGATTGAGTTCAAAACCCTTTTTTTTTCCTGATTATGTTCATAATTTATAATTCATGTAAAATTGTTTTTCTTAGTGAATTGTCGGATTTGTGGAATTATGGTCATGATGTTTTATTTTTGGAGGCATGCTATATTAGTCAAATTGTGATATAATTATTATTGAAGTATGCTTACATGAAGTTATAATTATCTGTATTTTTTCTGAATTTTTTGATGTATAAACTGCTCTGAAAAAATTATTTTGATAAAATCGTATTACGCGTTCTCCTGATTTGATACTTTGAATATGCGATCTATCATATATGATACGTTCGTCTTGAAATAAGCTTTCTGGATATGCGCCCAGATTATTTTTTGGCAAAGTAACTTGTATGTTAATTGTTTTCTAAGCCTCTGCCTTTTACCGTAAATAATCTGGAAATTAATTCTAAGCATATAATGCATATACTCGCCCACTCTCATTCTAAGCAGTTGTTAATTCAAACTCCAATGTCGAGAGCTCAAAACTTAAAACCGTTTGCATCAATGGATTCAGAAGGCATGAAAATGGAGGGTACCCAGAAGGACATCGCTGGAAAACGCCCAGACGGCGGCGCGTGTGGCACACGCGCCTCCAACGTGAGTGGGATGACTGGAAGACCAGTCAACTCTGTTCAACGCTATGTGAATGTCCCCGTGGCACTCGTGGCAGATACACGTGGTCACCACGTCAGCACCACAAAGGATTTTAGGGTCAGCTTCTTTCACATCACTGCCAAGTGTACATCCATGTGTCAATGATATGGACTGCCACGTACCTGCTGCTTGTCACGTGGCCTGTCCTGAGGCTGCCACGTGGTAGAAGTCAGCTTATGTCATTGGTTTTTCAACCATAACACGACCATACACGCCACCGGCGCGTGAGGGCACTTTCCAACGCCGGTTTTGACCGAATTTTGTTATGTACACTCGAAAATTTATTTATGATTTATCTGTGAATTAAAAAAAAATTTGTGAAATGTTTAAAATTTATTTTGATTTATCAAATTTTAAACTTTTAGAAATTCACTGAAAATAAAATTCTTTGTCATAAATTTTCAATTTTTTCCAGAAAATTTAAATAAAGTTGTCCTTCATGGGTGGCTAATGAGATTGAATCTTGTGATATGTTAGAAAATAAAGCTCATTTATTCTCACTTGAGCATTTGGCTTTTCGCGTATTTTATTCGAAATTGAGCAAACGAAACATTCTTGAGAGTATCCAAATGTATTTCAATCGCTGGAAATATTAAAATTCCGCAAACTTTAATATGTACCCTCATCCTTCAGGTATGTCTTTGATCTATAGCAAATATAGGGTACTTCAGGGAGAAGCCCTTGAGCGACGTATCCATGAGCTACCTGGGGCCATAGAAAATTTGGTGTCGTACCGAATGGATCCCTAACACACTCTTAAAGAATATTGGAGAGTAATGAGAATGATACACCGCCGCGTTCGCTATTACAATAATAACATTCATCCGTATGAGAAACGGTGTGATGTGTACAAACAATCCCTTCCGTTTGAACTTCATAAACTTTGGGAGAGGCGAGAAACTATATTGGAGAGATAATATAATTGAAAACTTTATTCACAATATGCATAATGGATGGAAATTATACCTTAAGAAAAAGGCTGAAAAGACTTTATTTCTAAATCTGAACTCTAACCTCCGCAACTTGAGGTCCGCCATGGGGAATAAATCAACTCATCGGTCCTTGAAGCAAGAACCTTGTGACAAGCTGTCTCAAGCCTTTCTCAATGAATCTTTTGTGCAGTCTTGGCAATCAATCGAACCAGATGGTCGATTTTTCCAATTTTGAATGATTTCTGTAATTTATTTCCATTTGCAGATATTCTATGTAGTTTATTTGTTTTTCAACATGAGACTGGATTTGATAATTGTTTATGTTTAGATCTTAGTTGTTTTGATTCAAAATGCATGCTCTGTTTGCTTACATATTTATAATCGTATATGTATTCCAGTGAGAGTTCTTAGGTTTTAGAATGACAATCACCAAGAACTTTAGTTTTTTATACTTTTGATATTAAGTCCATAATTATGAGACACTTGTAAATGGATGATGATTGGGAACATTGCGTGAACTTTCAAATTTTTTTGCTTGTGTCAAGTCTTTATGGAGCTTAATTGACTTAGTATAAAATAAAATAAGTGTATAAGGGTTTTAACATTTAATCACTTCTTACATAATGGACTATGACATCAAAATCGATCATTGCTGACCTTAACAAAGGTGAAAAACTGAACGGTGACAACTATGACATCTGGCGTCATAATATTTGGTATGTGCTCGATGAGCAAGATGCTTTAGATGGCATCAACCAAATCATGGTTGATCCAGGTGTTGAAAATAGTGTCTAACAGAGAAGGGATCAAAAGACTTACCAAGTGTGGAAAAAGAAAAATTCCACAGCTCGTGCAATCCTTATTAACTTTGTGATTAATGATCTAATTTACGAGTGTGAGCAGCACCCTACTGTTCATGACTTATGGATGTTTCTCAGGGAGAAATATAGGGGAACAACAATCACTCGTCTGAGACAGCTGACAATTAACTTTGACACTTATAAGAAATTGCCCAATCATAACATTAAGCAACACATTAGGGTGATGTCTAACATGATTAGGGAGCTTGTGTCAGCTAGGCTGAGCATGATCCGGGAAACCGACCGAACTTTCGATTCAGACCAATTACCGAACTAAATTTTTGGTTTGGTATTAGATTTCTGTCTCAGAATCGAGCCTTTGTTGCATTCGGTTTTTGGTATTATCGGTCGGTTTACTGAACCGAAGCGGTAATACCAAAATATTTTTTTAAATACTAATATTAATCTACATTTTTACACACTACAACAAAGTCAAACCCTAGCCACTTCTAAAAACATACCACTGTATTTTCTTCACTACCCAGCCGCCGCCGCCGTACAACCGCACACGCCGCCATCGCCCCACAACCGCAAAGATTAAACCCGACCCTCCCTAGCCAATTCTTCTCTCCGTCTCTTCTTCGCAGCGAAAATCAAAACCATTTCTTTTCTTATTCTCTTCGATGATTCTATTACAATACCAAAATGGTTCTCTTTATCCTAATTCCTAAATCCAACCACTTTAATCATCACTCTTCACTTCTATTCCAAAAAGCCCTCAACCACCAGCATCGAACACCAGATCCGCCCCCCAACCATAGAAGATTCTTCTTTTGTGATTTGTCATGAATGTAATGGCAGATTATAGTAAAGAAAAGATTTTGAAAGAAGAATTGAGTAAAGACGAGACTTACGAAGAAATTGGGTTTGGAAATGGATTTAGGAGTCAAGCCATTGAAGAATTGAAATTGTAAAATGAAATTGAAAGAATCGGATTTGAAGATTTACCACTACATGAAAAGAAACAGGTATGACAAATGAGTCTTTTGTTTTGAAAATTGAAAGTGGGTAATTTAGTGGAGTGACAATTTTGGTTTTTTTAGATCGAACCGGAACCAAACCGGACCGTTCGGTTTTGTACCAAACCGAACCGAGAATTTCAGTTCGGCAAATGGTCCATGGTTTGAAATGGACCGAACCGAAATAATACCAAACTTCGGTTCGGTTCGGTCCAGTTTGTACCAATTGCTCAGCCCTAGTGTCAGCTGGCCATATACTTTCTAATGAGCAACAAGTTCAAGCCCTAATCACTTCTTGACAAGTGGGAGCATCTGAAAATCAATCTGACTCATAATGATGGCATCAAAACCTTTGTTGATGCTGCTCGCCATGTTGAGCTTGAGTATGAGCGACTTGGAGTTGCAAAATCCATGCCGAGTGCTTACATTGCTGAGACTAGTTCCAAGAAAGCTTCGGGCTTCAAACGTAAGTGGAACTAGAAGAAAGGCAGCCCTGGGAAGTAGACTGGTGAGAAGAACAACAATCCCAACCATGGTAGTAAACGTAAGCGTTTTCCCAAAAATAAGGACAAGAGCAAGATGAAGTGTTTCAACTGAGGAGCACTCGAGCACTTTGTGATGTACAAAGTCTTCGTCACAACATTCACACTATATCGATCGTCAAAATCAGATATCCTCACCGAGATAACCGACGGGAAAATGAGTCACAACACGTCGATCTCCATCGAACAGACTCACGGCGAGGACGCCAACCTAACTCATCGATATGATTGTGATCGACAAACATAACCCTTTTTTGTAAAAGGGGCGAACCAAATAAATAAAGTCAAATACCCTGACCCGAATGTCTTATCACGACCCGACCCCAATATCCGAGAGGTCTTGTCAAGATCCGACCAAGTGACCCGAACGAAAACTATAAATAGCCCTCATAAATACAGTAACGGTAGGCACTCTCTAAGCATTAATTACCCATTTCGATATCACAACTCGATACTTACTTAAGCATCGGAGGGTTATAGTCGGGTCACCACCGGCATTAACCTGATGTAGTTCTCTTTGATTGCAGGTTACGATCCCCGTGTACAAATCGAAGAAAGGCTTGATTGACTTGCCTATCTTCACATTGACGAGAAGTGTTAACACCAACATCCAAACCTTTGATACGACAAACATAATAATACACAGAAAAAAGATGGTGAAATTCTCTATCTTTATGTGGCTGTGTCGTCTCAGGCTATCAGCTCGGTGTTAATAAGGGTGGAAGCTAGAGAGAACCATCCAATTTATTATGTCTGCAGAGTCTTACTAGAAGTTCGCTTTGGCTATAGTAACCACTGCCCAAAAACTCCGACCTTATTTCCTATCTCATAAGGTCGTTGTTTTGACGAACCAACCGCTGAGACAAACTCTTTCGAAACCAAACTCGTCAGGGAGATTGGTTTAAGGGGCAGTCAAATTGGGGGAGTACAATATCGACTATATGCCCAGGACATCCGTCAAGGGGCAGGTTTTAGCGGACTTTGTTCTTGAGAGCACCGGGACCAAAGAGGAAAAAGAAGAAGTCTGGATGCTGTATGTAGATGGTTCCTCCACGTCGACAAGAGGTGGGGCAGGAATTTATTTCGAAGGACCAAATAGCAAAGAGCTCGAATTACCAGTGAAATTGGATTTTTCGGTGTCTAACAATGAGGCAGAGTACGAGGCTTTATTGGCTGGTCTCAAAATGGCGTCGGAGACAGGCATCCAAAACTTAATTGCCTACACCGATTCTCAGCTAGTAGAAAAGCAGTTCAAGGGCCTGTTCGAAGCCAAAGAAGAATCCATGATCAAGTACTTGGACCTCGTCATCCGAAGAACCGAGAACACAAGGGCCGATGCCCTTTCTGAATTTGGGAATATGATCGAGGGAATCGTAATAAGAAAGATAACCTTAATGATATCTACTAAACCAGCCATCAACGCTCAGTTGGAATCTCTAAGTGTCGATATCATGAACCTCGAGAACAAAGAGCTAAGTTGGAAGACCCCCCTGATAGATTACTTAACGAAGGGAACTCTACCCATCGATAACAATGAAGCGAGAAGGATTAAGTACAAAGCACCCCACTATGTTATGATTGGTGATGAATTATATCAACGATCTATAACAGGGGTGCTTCAAAAGTGTATAGCAAGTCCACAGACAGGGATGGTTTTGAAAGAAGTCCATGAGGGATCATGCGGAAATCACTCATGAGGAAGAGCGTTAGCAATCAGAGTGTCTCGACTGGGGTATTACTGGCCGACTCTGGCAAAAGAAGCCATTCAATACTCAAGAAGTTGTGCCAAGTGTCAGTACCACGCTACTATGCCTCAAAAACCAGCTCAAAAAATGGAATCCATCTCGATCACATGGCATTTCGACCAATGGGGTGTCGATTTAGTTGGACCATTATCGAAGGCGAGAGGACAGAAACGCTTCCTGCTCGTAGGAGTCGAATACTTCAGTAAATGGATAGAAGTTGTTCCTCCAAAACAGATCACGTAGACTCAGATAATCAATTTTTATTAGTCGATAATCTGTAGATTTGGACTACCAAGGATCATAATATCGGATAACGGTGGGCAATTCGTCGATAAAAGAGTAACCGATTGGTGCACAAAACATAAAATCACACAACGCTTTACCTCGGTAGGGTGTCCGCAGACGAATGGACAAAACGAAGTAACCAACGGGGAGATCCTGAGGCTTTTAAAGAAGAGATTGTCGGAAGCTAGTGGAGCGTGGTTAGATGAATTACCTTGGGTACTTTGGGCTAATAGAACAAAAGAAAAGACAGCGACGGGGGAAACTCCTTTAAGCTTGGTATATTGTTTCCGAGGCGATGGCCCAAGCGGAACTCGAGGTGCCTTCACCCAGAATCAACCTGTACAATGAAGTGGACAACACGGAAGCAAGAAACTTCGAACTCGACCAAATGGATGCAAGGAGGGAGAGGACCTCGACTAGGATGCAGTCGTACAAGACGACCATGGCCAGGGCCTACGACAAGAACGTAAGGCTGAAGTCTTTTCAAGTTGGAGACCTGGTGCTTAAACGAATCGATGTTTCAAAAGAGAAAGGATAGCTCGACAGCAATTGGGAAGGACCTTTCAAGGTAATTGAAGTAGGAAGGAAGGGCGCTTATCGACTAGAGACGTTGGGCGGAGAACTAGTCAAGCAAATATGGAACGGGAGAAACCTTAGGAAATTTTACACTTGAAGTCATTTCTTTCGTTTGTTTTGTACTGTTCAAAATATTATGTAGTATTCTAATCTCTTTTGTCCCTCTTTTGAATCTAATGCCTGAAGTTACTTTTCCAAGTTATGAATTGCAGAGGAACCGACTAACAAAGAACGAAAGCTATTAATAAGCTAACTCCACACGTTCCTCGAAAGCCGCGAGCATCAAGATGAAATCAACAAACAACGAATGAAAGCTATTAATAAGCTTACTCCACACGTTCCTCGAAAGCCGCGGGCATCGAGATGGAATCGACAAACAAAGAATGAAAGCTATTAATAAGCTTGCTCCACACGTTCCTCGAAAGCCACGGGCATCGAGATGGAATCGACAAACAAAGAATGAAAGCTATTAATAAGGTAACTCCACACGTTCCTCGAAAGCCGCGGGCATCGAGATGAAATCGACAAACAAAGAATGAAAGCTATTAATAAGCTTACTCCACACGTTCCTCGAAAGCTGCGGGCATCGAGATGTAATCGACAAACAAAGAATGAAAGCTATTAATAGGCTTAATCCACACGTTCCTCGAAAGCCGCGGGCATCGAGATGATATCAATAAACAACGAATGAAAGCTATTAATAAGCTAACTCCACACATTCATCGAAAGCAGCGGGCATCGAGATGAAATCGAAAAACAAAGAATGAAAGCTATTAATAAGCTTACTCCATATTTTCCTCGAAAGCCGCGGACATCGAGATGAAATCGACAAACAAAGAATGAAAGCTATTAATAAGCTTACTCCACACGTTCCTCGAAAGCCGCGGGCATCGAGATGAAATCCACAAACAACGAATGAAAGCTATTAATAAGCTAACTCCACACGTTCCTCGAAAGCCGCGGGCATCGAGATGAAATCGATGAACAAAGAATGAAAGCTATTAATAAGCTTACTCCACACGTTCCTCGAAAGCCGCGGGCATCGAGATGGAATCGACAAACAACGAATGAAAGCTATTAATAAGCTAACTCCACACGTTCCTCGAAAGCCGCGGGCATCGAGATGAAATCGACAAACAAAGAACGAAAGCTAGTGAAAGCTATTAATAAGCTAACTCCACACGTTCCTCAAAAGCCATGGGCATCGAGACGAAAACGACAAACAAAGAACGAAAGCTATTGAAATCTATTAATAAGCTAACCCCACATGTTCCTCGAAAGCCGCGGACATTGAGATGAAATCTACAAACAAAGTCATTAATAAGCTGAGAATCTACGCGATCCTCAAATATCACGAGATGATATAGAAGTAAAATCGATCAATGAAGTTGGAACTTCTACTAAGCAAAATATTAAGTTATCTGACGACTAAACAAGTCGAAGCTAGTATCATTTCAATGATAGAATGAGTGGAAGAATCAAAGTTCATCCGAGAGTTAGATTATCAATCGATTTTATCTTAAAGATCAAGATTCAAATTTCAGTTACGAATTACAGAGACGAACAAATAAATGAAGCCATGGGTATCAACAAGGAAGAATATTTTATTAAATCGATCACTGTACAAATACTAAGCTATTACAAATACTTTCTCGATCTATTACAAGAATGGAAATCCTATATCTAAATCTTCATTTCTTGGTGTTTAGGCCACCGAGATCCCGACCTCGGCTCCTCGAAGCCTTTGATGAATGAACGGATCTTCGGTGACGCTTGAGCACGTCTTCCTAAATGCACCGATCAGTGAGAGAAAAAGCTATAAGCGTGCATTTTTTCTCTCACTGATCGACGCATTTCGGAGGTGTACTCCTCGAGCCCTAGATGGCGTTAGTGAAGGACAGTAGGGGTCGTTTTCAGCAACAGCCACAAGGAAACCCATCTGACTAGGTTACCATGGCAGATGGGTCTCTGTGCTTTTGCCGAACGATAGGAGAGGAAAAAATTGCAGATCGATGATCCACAGTTTTATGTCCTCCACCATCTGATCGGCTGCCGTTGCTTCGACAACACCACCTACCCACCACAATCGACGACCACTCAGGATCTCGACTGTCAGCATGAAGGGTTTCCATAGCTGAGAGCCAAATGAGGTATCGTCGGGGCCGACCACATTGTCCTTACCGATCCCACTCATTCGAACAACGAGGCCGACACACAGGGGCACCCCATTTACCGATACCACCCAATCGAATAAAGATTAGTCCCCCTCCTCGATCAGGAGGGTGGACACGATGAAGAAGTGCGTCGATTAAGAAAGCACTCCTCATCGACATAACGTATGTAGAAATCTCGAATGGAGAGCATGTCGGAGTATATATCCAAGGATGCATATTTGGATTATTGTGAGGTACGGATTGAAAATGAGTGGTCCCCCCCTCCCAACGATCCAACGGCTGGGGTTGGTTGAAATCAACCGCCAAGATCAAAAGCATTAAACGTCATCTGTTGCGCTTATCGAGGAAAGCCACACGGACCGGATCCAACGGTATAAAGGCATCACGATCAACGGTTGAGATCTAAAGCAATTAATGGCCCCAACCTCCCTAATATCGACTGACTCCAACAGCCAAACGATGGTCGACACACTAAGCTCTTATTAGCATACAACTCAGCTCGTACGTCGACCTGATATGGTATTACCCGACCTAACCGTATCGACTATGCAATCTTTGTGCATGTCCACAGTTTAGTATCAAAAAGTCGAAACCCCAACAAGAATTAAACGACGAAAGAACACGTCGAAACGACGAAAATTTTCCAGTTTCTCTCATACTAAAGAACGAGGATTGATAAAGGACAATTACAACAGTATAAATGTGGAAGATATATTTCACAGAAAAATCATATCTAAATGACATACTTCTATCCTGATGAAAATATGCAACAAACAAAGTACTATATATAGAATCACGAAAATAATTCGACGGTCCAGGAGGCGTCTTACCCCTCGAGATCATTAACCATTCAGACAAATACTGACAAATAGGACCAACGAAAGGCCTATTCACATAATTATAGAATTACGAATTGAAATTAGATGGATAAGGATAAAGAAAATTGTCAGAATATTATTACAGACCGAATAAGGTCAAATTGAAAACGCTACTTGAGAGCGACTCAATGAAAGATCATCGAAATTTACAGTACGAAACATTCATTACAAATAACAAGTCAAATAAAATCAAATCATCGAGCCGGGACCATGGTGGGTCTCATAGTCAAGCCTATCAAGATGAGTCGACTCCTTCGAAGTCGCAGGGACTTCCTTACGGGCTGCCACCTCAGCCTTCTCTGCTTGAATACTGAGAAGGAAGCCGAATTCATGCTCCTCAGGCTCTTCCTTTTCCTCAACTTCTGGAGCAACAATGTCGACCTCCTGGCCGTTCTCATCAAGGCTGGGGTCCATTTTGCCTTCATCGAACTTGTCATTAAGAAAACCTAAGGCGCGACACTGTTTCCGCCCCCCTTTCAAACATCTGGATTAAATCATTACCTGACTGACGATCCACAAGCTCCTAGTACACAATACTGTTGTAAAACTCGAGGACAACTTCCTTCCTCTCTTCAGATGTCAAGCTGCGACGACGTTTAAGTGCCTCCTGTTGACCCTTATTGAAGCATTCTGCCTCCCTTTCCTCCAATTTCTTATCGAAATCGGCTTTCAATTGAGATAGCTCGGCCTCCAAGACCGCGATTCGTTTCTCCTTGATCGAAATCTCCCCCTCAAGAGATTTCACTTTTCCTTCGAGAGCACCAATTTGCTTCCGTGCTTCCTTGTCGAGTCCTTTGTACCTCTCGGCGCATTTTCGGGCCGAGTCCGCCCTACAGGAGTTGTGGAAAATCAGTTGGTTGCTCTGAAAGGATACAAAAACAAAGTTAGAATATACAACATATCGATAAGTGTATACATCAAATAATAAAGAACTTGGAAATACCGCCAACTAAAGAGCTGCTTGCAGACGTAGGATATCGGCGGTATCGAACGTAAGCAACGCCTCATGGTCCATCAAAGATAGCGTTGAACAGAACTTGTCCCAGACCTCAGGACCAATGTCGTTGCGAAGGAAAGCCGGATTTATCATCGAGCCCTGAGCGACTTGATCCCCCATTCTTTTTTTTATTCTCTACCATCATCTCAATTGTTTCTCGAGGAGCGATGGAATCGTCGATCGATGGAGCCGGGCTTGCATCATATTTTGCCCTCTTTAGGACAGGCGTTTCTTTCTGCCCATCATCGGACGACATAGGCCTCTTCCCCTTGTCAGAAGAGGTTTCCTTGTCGGGATGCGGGCTCGGCCTAGGAGGAATCGTACTTAATTGAGCAGAAACCTTGATCCTCGGATCCTTCCCACGCTTCGTCAGGGGAGCAGTGGGTGCATTAACCATTTTTTTTGCCTTTAAAACGGCCCAAGAAGCAGCTCGACTTCCCATGACTACAGATTCTACAAAAGTCGAAAACGTTAGTCGAAACCAACTAAATGTGAATTAATAGATGGCATGATAACTACATAATGAGGGACTATCGATAGGTAAAGAAGCCATTGACATCCCTCCCAAACTCAAGATCGGTTCTCGCATAAGTAAGTTGATATCATAAGTCGATTCCGATAACTGCGAAGAAAAGTCGGGCCCCCAGGTAGGTTCGTGAACATTCTTTAAAAGAATGCCGCCCGACCTCCACTCGCGTTTCATCCTCCATACATAATTCTTAGGAGCGCGAACATAAACGAATCTATTTTTCCAACCCTTCTCATGTGATGACTTGAGGTCACTCAGGAACCTAACATTAGGTTTTGACTTGACGAAATAAAAACCTTCGTTCGACTTAGGGGAAGGACTTACGTTAAAAAGACCACAAAAATTGGCAAAGGAAGCTGGTTGACCTAGAGACTTCATGACTAAACAAAAACCAATTATGTATCCCACAGCGTTGGGGACTAGCTGTGTCGGACAAAGACCAAAACCATTTATTATATCGACAAACTCCTTAGCCAAAGGAAAACGAAGACCGTTTTCAAAGGTATCGATATGAAAAGTCCTACACCCTCTAGGTGGATCGTTCATTCTCTGATAGGGAGTGGGAAGAAGAACTGTCCATCCCTTAGGAAATTGGAACTTGGCTAAAATTTATTCGACCGACAAACGTAAATGACTGGCCGACATGGTATTAAAATGCTCGGCAGTACGATACCGTTCCAATGTCGAACTCGGCGGAACGACATCTTTTGGAACTGCCTCAACAACGCTCAAAAGTTGAGCTGAAAGAAGGCTATGATGCTGCTCCTCAAAAGGAATGTCGAAGTGTGACATTATTGACTTCAGTGACATACCATCCCCCTCACCTACTGACTCACTACCAATCGACAACGAACGCTTCGACATAGAGAAAAGAAAGATAGAAGCGGTACCTAAATGAACGAAAAACTGCGACTATGTCGACTGCTTAACTCGACCAACAGCAGCTCCGACGACCTTGCTCCGATTAAAAAAGTTTTGCTTTGAAAGTATGAATAGTTAATAAGGGAACGGGCCTATTTATAAACACAAACATCCAAAAGGCGCGCTTTTTCAAAAAAAAATTAAAAAGACGCGGCGGTTAGGGAAAAGGTCCAGTCAACGGTTTAAAGGCCCAACGGGTTACCTCAAAAGGTCCACCACATTGAATTCACCCAATAAATTACACTCAAAAATAACAATTTATAAACATATATAAATAATAAATGGCTACAACCGATCGCGAATACTCGACGATCAAAGATCCGATGGCCAAAATATAAACAAAATAAGTCTATCTTAACAAACAAAATACAAGTTCACTCGTCCTACTCATCCTCGGGTATCAACTTTCCAAACTCATGAGCTCGAACGATAGCTTCCTCAGCCTCCAAATCCGCAACACTGGCATCGACTTCACACCTCTCGTTCAGCTCTGGACCAATGCGTTCTGAATCAAAATCGGCCGTCAGAAAACCCCTGTGCAAACATTGAGCTATCGTCCTCTTGTGCATACGTATCAACTCCTCGCCTATCCTAGCATCGGCAAGGTAATTGAAGACTGGCGACTCGACAAACTCCATCGCAATCTCTAGCCTTTGCTTGGCAGTTATGACCCTAGTCTCCGGGGGAAAACCGCTGCGAAGCCTATCGTTCTCCATAGTAGCCAAGCTCAATTGCTTCATGGCATCCACGAGCTGCCGATCCCTGGTCTTAAGAGCTTCCTCGTGCTCCGCCTTAGTTTTTGCCAATTCCTCTCTGCACTTGTCCAACTCTTTCTGGGCTAACTCGGCTTCATAATAGCCATGGAACAAATATTGCATCACCTATAAAGACCAATACGAGTAACCTTAATATAGAGAAGTCGATATGAAAATTACTCTACGTAGGTGTAACTTACCCCAACGATCATCCGACCTCCATAATGCACGTTTTCTTGTATCGGAAACCTCGACAAATATCTCTGATCGCGAGGATAGATGCTATGTATGAAGGTAGCAAAAGATGGTATCAAATAATTCGGAGGTGTTTTCTCCCAACCGAGCAGGATGATCGAGCACAAAATTAAGCCACTCGGAAAGTTCCCAGTTGAGATCGATTCCCTCGTACTCAGCGCTCCTAATCCTTTCCACCCTCGGCGGATTAACCGGCGACAGGGGAACCTCAGGGTCGACTTAAGTCCTAGGCATTTTCTCCAGCCTATTCTCTTGACGTCGGGCTTCAGGGTCCCCCCAGTCGACCTACCATGAGCATCACCACCTAGTCAACTTCTGGAAGATGTGCCTTGAGTCCAAAATCTACTGCATTGCTGCTTCAGCATCACACGTTTGGTCCCCTTCGGGGGAACCAAAGCTCCAACAACTATTTCATCTACAAAATACATGAATCAGGAAATGGATATTCAAAATTAAAATCGACATAGTACTATATACCTAAGCTCGGATCATCAGCCTTTTTCTTTGACTTCGATAAACCGCAGACCTAGAGTCGAGACTCCTCGATCAGTTTATTGACATCGAGATGATACTTGCTAAGATTTTCGACAAACTTCTGTGTGAAGTGCGGTCTCAGCGGGTTATTAACAACGATGGGGTCAATACGCCATGGAGCGGTTGTATTCAAAGTCTGCCCTCTCGGAGGAGTAATAAACACATACCTCGATGTCCAACCTTTACCATGAGAACTCTTGGTATTGGTCAAAAACCTCATGTTTCCTCGAGATTTAACTTGATAAAATCACGTACCTGATGTGGGAGAGTCGCTCACCTTGAAGAGATACCAAAAATTCGTAAAAGAGGCCCTTTGCCTAAAGGCTTTCATCACCACTATGAATGCAATTATCATCGACATACCGTTCGGCACTATTTGTGTCAGACGAACGCAGGCACCCGAAACCCGCCCTCCATCGAGGCCTCATGAATGGCCAAAGCACCCTCCGGTGGTTCGTGCATCCTCTGGTTCTCGCCAGGAGTACTCAGAGTCCAACCCGACGGTATCGAGAAGTCTGACAACATCGACCCCAGAGGCTTTCTGTGACCTCCGGCTTGAAACTCGTAATACGTCTCCTCGGTCTAATAATTATTAGGATCTTCCTCGTCACCAGATTCCTCAGTTCTCCCCTCTACACCGATCGGTTGGACGTCTTCTCCTTCATCTCCTTCGATCTCAGGGTGCCCGATCTGATCGTTATACACCTCATCAACAACAGAGTCAACGTGAGCACTATCGGGACTTGAAGGTGCGTCGGCCGACATCTTTATCGATACTTTGGACAAAGAAAGACTATCGACTACAAGTTTTAAGAGAGGTTATATTCGAGAACACGTTCAAAATTAAAGAACAAGCTCCGAGGATAAAAGAATTTCACTGAAAGGTTGAAATCGCTTACGGTAAAAGCGACCTATATATAGGGAAATAACTACCGCTTCACTAATTACGGAAAAGCCCCTCAAAAAGTTGCGACGATTCAGCTTCCACCTTTCAGAAGAGGCGAAGTTTCGCCTCCTCACTCCTATTTTCAAAATTGCCGCCAAGGCATAAAATCATAATTGGCGCAAACAAGATGAACGAAAAAGATACTTCCAGAATATGAATGGACATATAAACTCAGAAATCAAAAAACCAATTAACTTCCAAAATTCGACCTACACTCGATCTCTGGAACTTGGGGGACTACCACTATATACTCAGAAAATCAAAAAACCAATTAAAACTTCCAAACTTCGACTTACACTCGGACTCTGGAACTTGAGGGACTCCTGATGTACCAAGTCTTCGTCGCAACATTCACACTATATCGATCGTCAAAATCCGATATCCTCGCCAAGATAACCGACGGGAAAACGAGTCACAACACGTCGATCTCCATCGAACAGACTCACGGCGAGGACGTCAACCTAACTCATCGATATGATTGTGATCGACAAGCATAACCCTTTTTTGTAAAAGGGTTGAACCAAATAAATAAAGTCAAATACCTTGACCCGAATGTCTTATCATGACCCGACCCCAATATCCGAGAGGTCTTGTCAAGATCCGACCCAGTGACCCGAACGGAAACTTTAAATAGCCCTCATAAATACAGTAACGGTAGGCACTCTCTAAGCATTAATTACCTATTTCGATATCACAACTCGATAGTTACTTAAGCATCGGAGGGTTATCGCCGGTCACCACCGGCATTAACCTGACGTAGTTCTCTTTGATTGCAGGTTACGATCCCCGTGTACAAATCGAAGAAAGGCTTGATTGACCTGCCTATCTTCACATTGACGAGAAGTGTTAAAACCGACATCTAAACCTTTGATACGACAAACATAATAATACACAAAAAACAATCTCATAACTTGGCTCGTGAGTGCACCAATCCTAAGAAGGATAAGGTAGCACACTATAATTCTTCTTTATCTTTTGTTCATGTATCTAGTACTGTTTTAATAACTGGATCATATCATGAGTGCACCAATCCTAAGAAGGATTGGCACTTGCAAACTTGATTTGCATGGTGGACGAACCCTGATCCTACAAGACGTCTTATTCGCTCCAGATATTCGACGGAATCTAGTTTTAGTTGTTGCTCTTCTAGGATTAGGATTTAATTTGAACTTCTGTCGTAATTTTGTTCATGTTTATTTAGACAATGTTTTTTATGGTTCTGGACATCTTTTATGGTTTTTGATTGTAACAGACAAGATTTTAACTTTTATGTTAATAGTAGTTCTATTCTGAATGCTTGTTCCTCCAGTAATTGTATAGTGAATGTTAATACTTGGCATGGTAGATTAGGTCACATAGGACAAGATAGAATGAATCGTGTAGCGAAAGAAGGACTATTGGGTCCAATATCTAAAATCGATTTACCTACTTGTCAAAATTGCCTTCCTGAAAAATCTATTTGTAAATCCTTTGGTAAGGCTATTTAGAGCTGAATTTCCATCACAATTAGTCCATTCAGACATCTATGGTTCGATTAGTGTTATGGCAAGACATGGTGCCTCCTATTTCATTACTCTCATAGATGACTTCACTCATTTTGGGTATGTCTATTTTATTTCGCATAAGTCCGAAGCACTGGAGTGTTTTAGACGTTACTAGTAGTTCTATTTTGAATGATTGTTCCTCCAGTGGTTGTATAGTGAATGTTAATACTTGGCATGCTAGATTAGGTCACATAGGACAAGATAGAATGAATCGTCTCGCGTGAGAAGGACTATTGGGTCCAATATCTAAAATCGATTTACCTACTTGTCAAAATTGCCTTCTTGGAAAATCTATTCGTAAACCCTTTGGTAAGGCTATTAGAGCTGAATTTCCATCACAATTAGTCCATTCAGACATCTATGGTCCGATTAGTGTTATGGCAAGACATGTAGCCTCCTATTTCATTACTCTCATAGATGACTTCACTCATTTTGGGTATTTCTATTTTATTTCGCATAAGTCCGAAGCACTGGAGTGTTTTAGACGTTACTAGTAGTTCTATTTTGAATGCTTGTTCCTCCAGTAGTTGTATAGTGAATGTTAATACTTGGCATGTTGGATTAGGTCACATAGGACAATATAGAATGAATCGTCTCGCGTGAGAAGGACTATTGGGTCCAATATCTAAAATCGATTTACCTACTTGTCAAAATTGCCTTCTTGGAAAATCTATTCGTAAACCCTTTCGTAAGGCTATTAGAGCTGAATTTCCATCACAATTAGTCAATTCAGACATCTATGGTCCGATTAATGTTATGGCAAGACATGGAGCCTCCTATTTTATTACTCTTATAGATGACTTCACTTATTTTGGGTATGTCTATTTTATTTCGCATAAGTCCGAAGCACTGGAGTGTTTTAGACGTTACTTGTAGTTCTATTTTGAATGCTTGTTCCTCCAGTAGTTGTATAGTGAATGTTAATACTTGGCATGCTGGATTAGGTCACATAGGACAAGATAGAATGAATCGTCTCGCGTGAGAAGGACTATTGGGTCCAATATCTAAAATCGATTTACCTACTTGTCAAAATTGCCTTCTTGGAAAATCTATTCGTAAACCCTTTGGTAAGGCTATTAGAGCTGAATTTCCATCACAATTAGTCCATTCAGACATCTATGGTCCGATTAGTGTTATGGAAAGACATGGAGCCTCCTATTTCAATACTCTCATAGATGACTTCACTCATTTTGGGTATATCTATTTTATTTCGCATAAGTCCGAAGCACTGGATTGTTTTAGACGTTACATTAATGAGGTAGAAAACCAATTAGACAGAATGATCAAATCCTTGAGGACTGATCGAGGCGGGGAATATCTATCAGGTCAGTTTAAGGACCTATGTAAAGAAAAAGGGATAACTAGGCAATTAAATAATCCTGACACACCTTAGCAAAACGGAGTTACTGAGAGGAGGAATTGAACATTGCTAGAAATTACTAGGTCCATGATGGCGCCAGCTAACTTACCAATTTCCTTTTGGGGAGATGCTTTGTTAACTACGGCCTATATATTGAACAAAGTGCCATCAAAGCTACCACTCCATATCAACTTTGGACAGGTACGAAACCTGATCTCAGTAACCTTAGTCCTTGGGGATCAGCTGCTTACGTGCTCGACTCCTCGAACAAATATGGCAAGATTGGCCCCAGAGGAAAGAAATGTATCTTTATAAGATATGTTGAACATTCTAAGGGTTACGTGTTCATAGGAGAAAATGAAGAGGGTAGTACCACTTAAATCGACTCATGAGATGTGACATTCTTGGAGAATGAATTTCCTAAGAGATATCAAAAGTCTAGAACCTCTATTCAAATTAGCTGATTCATCCAATGTCATTTAGCTAGATGAATCGTTGGTGGAAAATGACACGACTTGACTACTTGATCCAAGTGGGAGTAATTTACCCCAGAACAATGCTACTGAATCACAACATAGGAAAAGTTCTAGAGGGAATATTCCTAGACATCATTACGACGTAGAAGGGCATGTTTTTAATATTTCCTCCATAGAAGATGAAGAGCCTAAATCTTTTGATGAAGCTCTATCATGTCCTCAGAAGGACAAATGGAAGAAAGCAATGGAAGAAGAAACGGATTTCATGAAATCGAACCAAGTCTGGGAGTTGGTAGATCATCCTCCTGGCAGAAAATATATCGGAATAAATCGACTCAAGATTAGCAGAAGGCAGATGGAACCATTGATAGATATAAAGCTCGTTTAGTAGCTAAAGGATATACCCAACCCAAGGGTATTGATTACGAAGAAACCTTCTCGCTGTAGTGATATTTGCCTCTATTCGCCTCCTTTTGTCCATTGTAGCTAACTTAGATTTAGAATTGCATCAAATGGACGTTAAGACTTCTTTTCTAAATGGAGAATTAGAAGAAGAAATCTACATGAATCAACCAATAGGATTTGTTCTTAAAGACCAAGAACACAAAGTGTGTAAATTGAAAAGATCAATCTACTGTCTTAAGTAGTCATCAAGGCAGTGGTATTTGAGATTTCACCGGGCTGTAATCTCTTAAAACTTCGTTATGATGGATGAAGACAACTGTGTCTATGTCAAACGTTCAAACAAGTTTTTTGTAATACTATCTCTCTATGTCGATGACATTTTGTTAGCCGAAAATGACAAGGGATTTTTAAACACCATCAAGGAATGGTTATCGTCTAACTTCGAGATGAATGATATGGGTGAGGCAGATTTCATACTAGGTGATAAGATCCACAGAGATCGTTCAAAGAAACTACTTGCTATTTCTCAAGAATCTTATATAAGAAAGATTATAGAATGATTTAGGATGGCTGATTGCAAGCCAATAGGCACTCCTGTGATGAAAGGCGATAGCCTGAGTCTGGAGATGTGTCCAACGAATCTAGCAGAGAAACAAAAAATGTCGAAAGTACCATATTCCAGTGATGTAGGGTGCTTGATGTATGCTATGATGTGTACTTGCCGCGACATTTGCTATGCCGTAGGTCTGGTCAGTAGGTATCAATCCAATCCCGGAAGAAAACATTGGGTTGCTGTAAAGAGGATTTTCAGATACCTAGAGGGTACTGCAGACTATTTCCTTTGTTTTCAAGGAAAGGGATTATCGCTGAAAGGCTATACAGATGCTGACTGGGGTGGAGACTTGGATCGTCGTAAGTCCACTTCAGGATATGTTTTCTTACTGAATGATGGCGCCATATTATGGAGCATCAAGAAACAAAAGTGTGTAGCGCTATCAACCAGGGAATCAGAATTCGTGGCATGTTCAGCTGCAGCATAGGAAGCTGTTTGGGGATAGTAAGTAATTCTGAGGGAGCTGTGACTATTTACTGTGATAGTCAAGCAGCTATGCCTTACACTAGAGACCCCAAATATCATGAACTGACCAAACACATCGACACGAGATATAACTTTGTAGGAGATATCATTGAGAAGAAAGAGGTGACTATGAAGTACATATCTGCGCATCAGATGGTTGCTGATCCTTTCACTAAACTTATAGCTAAAGAGGCTTTCATAGGTCATACCAAGTCTTTAGGATTGCGTCGAATTTAAGTACTGGATTCTGTTAAGAATGTTATTGCCATTGACATTGATATACTAATGTTTTATGTATATACACATATTTTGCGATCTATTTTAAAATGTATTCATTAAAAAGTATGTCGGAAAAGTAGAGATTGACTCTCTCACATGAGCAATCGCCTCTGACACTGGGAGTGTTTAGAGATGAGATTTTCTCAATCAGATGAAATTGGCTCGTTCACATGAGATATCGCCTTTGAAATTTTGAAATATGCAGAGATGAGGTTACTATGTATAAAGTAATCGAAATAGATTCCCCACCATCCATTGTACTTATCTTAAGCCAGATATGAGTTTTCTTCAGAGTTGAGCCGAGGACGACGAAAGGAGAAAACTCGGGTTTAGGTATCGAGGTATACTTAAACTAAGATCTGTACGGTACAGATTTACAAATTCCTTTGTAAATGACATATGCTTCTGCTCGGGAAGAAAAGTATAGTAACACGTGTTTTCGTACCACGTGTGATAGGTGACCACAAAGGTTAATGAGTAAATGTATCCCTGCTTTCTCATTATGTGAGACCTTGAGGTTATAGGGAATCTCAAAATTGATGCCCTTAAGACTTTTGACAGTTTCTTTATGATTTCTCATTGGTGTTGTTACTTTAGCACGTTAATAATAGCCATGAATTAATACGGCGATGTGGTGCGTGTCCAGGAATGCTGCTAAAGTGAAATCAGAAGATCCTTGTAGGAAAGGTAGATTATCTTCAACTTACACCCTACTTGCATTCACCAGCTAGCTAATTACATTAAATTTTTAATTTTTTTGAAGTGTAATTGTGAATACATAGTAGTATTGACCAAAGAGTCGAGTATGCCCTATAACCAAGGTTGGGGGCGATAAGGGATACGTCGACTGGTGTAGTATGAAAGAAATCTAGGGAATAGCGAGAGTAGTCCTCTTCTGGAATTTATTTCCTTGAGCAGCTATATCATCCTAACAGGTATATAGCAATGTGCTCATATACTCGCCGGGTCACACGGCCTATTTGCCTATACGGAATTTTGGATGTAAATTGAATTAACATTGAAAGGACGGAGTCAGCCTGCACGTGCGAGTGGGAGATGTTGGACTGATCCACATTGGACCGGATCGGATCTGGGGCGCCCATGTGAGCTGACCCGAACCAGATTCGATTCGATATAGTGTTTGATATATCGATGTATTCTCCATAAAAAATATTAAATCACTTTAATTAATGTCGATTAAAAGAAAGGAGGCCTCATTTATACTCAACATAAGTGGTCCCAATCATTAAAAGAAAAAAAAAAGAAGCGCTTGAACAAGAATTTTCTGTGAAATAATCATTTTTAAGTGTGGTCGTACTCAGTGTTCTCAAAACCGGACCGGACCGGTCGGTTCGCCCGGTTTAACCGCTAATCGGACCATAATCCGGTCCGGCTGGACACTGAAAACCACCTTAAAAATTAATCAGTTCGAACCGATGAAAACCGGTCCGAAACCGATAAAACCAGTGAACCGCCGGTTCTATTGAACCAGCGGTTCACTTAAATTTCAAAAAAAAAAAAATTTATTGCAGAAATAGGGTAGTGGGTACTGTACATGGCTTCTCAATTTCTCCAATTCCTTTCTTCTATCCATGGCGGATTCTTTCTTCACAACAAAGATAAAAGAAATTAACTTGCTTATTATTAGATCTGAGACTTGATAGAGTAATATCGAACAAAGGTGGTCTTCTCTAATCTTCCCTCAATTGATTTTCTCTCATTAATTTTCAGGTGACTTATGATTTTTAGTAATTGCTAATCTACAATTAATGTTGGCCATTGAAGAAGTAATGAAAAGGAAGATAAACTGGATATGAAAGAAAAATTTCCAAGACACTGTTATGTCCATGATTGAAATTAACAGAGAAATTGGAGAAGATGCTGGGAATTTGGATGGTAATTTGAGGAGAATTGAAGAGAAGGAGATAAAGTTGGGATTTTTGGAATTGGATGAGAGAGTTGTACGTCTGACTGATTTGGAAGATAGTACCTTTCCAATTGATACTGAACTTGGAGCGGGCATGGAGAGTCTTGGTCCGATTGCATATTAGTTTGGATCAGATGAAGACATTGGGCCAAACTAAATATATTGGCCCAGTTGATTGTTTTAATTGATTGGCCCATTTTATTATTAGTTCATGAAATAATTTACCTACTTGAAACAATTTGATTTTTACATGAATCATATTAATCTTTATTACAAAGAATTACAATTTTTTTTATAATTATAATTGTATTTTAAATAGTCTGAAAAAAAAAATATATATATATATATATATATTAAATTACATAATAATGACGTCATACCGGTTATTCCGATCGAACCATTGATTGAACCGATTTAACCGATCGAACCAGTAACCAATAGGACTTCCGATTTTATGACCGGTCCGCTTTTAAAAACACTGGTCGTACTGCAATTAAAGACATGATATAAACCTTTCCAGGTCTTTTATCTCCCAGGAACAAAGGATAATCGGGGGAGATTGATAATTGGTTTTCCATAAGTACAGTATGATATCACGAATCTATGGAGAATTTTTTTTTTTAATACTTCAACAACTAAAATAAATCTTAAAAGGAGTACAAAAATGGATCAGTTCAGTGGGAACCCTCTAAAAAACCAAATTTTGAATTAGTTACAATATCACCAGAGATATCAAGTTCAAAATCAAATTTATAAAAGCTAACTTTCCTAAAAAACTTTTTTTTAAATGGTAAATACATTGTTACATCAAACATTATATCGAATTAAAAATATTACAATGAAATTAATGTGAACTAATTACTAGTAGGCAAAATTGCAAAAATCGTCCCAAACTAATCACTGATTTTGAATTTTTGTCTCAAACGATTCAACTTGGCGAATTTCGTCCCGTATTACAATTTGGAATATCGTTCCACCGTTAATTATAAGACAGAAATTGCGCATTTGCTGTTAAATTATCACATGGCTGCTTACGTATCATGACGTGGTAATTTAACATGAATAATTATATAATATTGCAGAATTCGTCCCAAACTAATTACAAGATTGAACCGTCATTTCCATTAAATTAGAAATTTAATATTAAGATTAAATTCATACAAATGGTAAATTATGGGACGATATTTCAAACAAATATTAATTGCAGGACGAAATTCGATGAAGTAATATAGTTTCGGACGAAAATCCAAAATCACGAATTAGTTTGGGATCGGACGTTTTCTGCAATTTTACCTTACTAGTATCAAACTAAACTAGAGAAAAACTAATATGATACTAAGGAAAGCTAACTTTCCTAAATTAAATGCCGTTGTAACTCCAAGTATCACCAGAATATTGAACAACAATAGTAAAACAACAAATCAAAATAACTTCAAAACAATCTTCATTCACTTCACAAGTTCACAGTACACACAATTTTGAATGATATATCAAATGCATGGGGACAAACAATAGTACAATAACTAATATTAATCTAACTAAGAACTAATTCAATTTACTAATCTAATCAACTAATTAATTATGTAAAATGAAATAAAGCATACGCCAAATATGATAGTACCATCAAATTGGACCATCCAAAACATGTTGATGGGCTGATGTTAGTGGGCCTTCTATTCGGTAATGGATGCACATAATTAGTTCCACCACCGGTACCAACGGAAGTACCTCCGCCCCCGCCACCACTTCTGCCTCCTCTTGATCCGCCTCTTCCTCCGCCGCTTCCTCCACCGCCGCCACTTGGTGGAGCTACTACGGAGATGAGGATGAGACAAGTAATTGTAAGCATGAAAAGAAACTTGATGTGGTGGTACCGGTGCATCTTCTTTAATTAATTTGTTTCACAATTAATTAATGTTGCAATTGCGCGATTGGTGAATGATAAGATGGCAAATCTGTGTATAATATAAAATGGATAGTATTTTAAAATTAATTATCTGGGAATTTTTTTGTCACTAACGTGGCAATTGGGTTTTGAATCGGGAAGTATTTTATGTGGATTTTGCACTGCGTAATCTTCCGTGATTTGCGTAGCTGTACAGTTTTAGAACGTGGACACGCAATCCAGGCCCCTCCGAAATTATTGTTAATTTAATTGTTTGTTCCAAGAAGGTGAAATCGCTCACCCCGGGCGTCCCTCACCTCCCTGTCCGACGGGATTGTTAATTTAATTGTTGTCCATATATGTTGTCGTATGGGTGTGAACGAGCTAGGATCATCTTCAGTGACTTCTCAGTCCGAGTTCAGTTTTTCCTCATTTTTTTCTTATATTCTAAATTCAGATTTTTTTTTTTATTTTCATATTCATCTCTAATTACTCAATCTTTCAATTTATTTAATTTTAATCCTCATTTTTTTTCACTATCACTTAATAATAATAAATTGTATTTAAGTTTCGTACAATGTTATTAAATTTACAAATTATTAATGTTAAATTTCATAAATTAAAGTTATGTTCTTTTAATGTTTAATTTTTTTAAATTAAACTTTATTTAAGTTTCTTAAATAAAGGTTATATTTTTAAAATAAGAATTAACCTTTTTAAAATTAATCATAAATTAAAGAAATTTTTTTTTTAAAAAGAAAGAATAACTAAGAATAAATAAAAACAAAAAATCATTGGCCATCTCCATCACTTCAATGGGCTAGCTTCCCCGTTGGTCATTGGATATGACCTAAGGCCATCTCCTATGTATGAAGGGGAAAGTGGATTTTGGGGGTTGTTGGACTAGGGGGAAAATTTATCAAGTAAAATGTATAAAGGGGAAAAAATGCAAAACTCCCCTCAATCCATCTATGACCGCTTCAAGGTTCACACCTCTCGATCGGTCACTCGCCAGGCCAGCCAGCAGGTGGCCGACACTTGTCGGCCACCTGCTATCCCCTTTCCTTTTTTTTTTTTTTTTTTTGCTTTTATTTAATATACATTTTATCTAAATAATTTGTGTATTAAATCTAGTTTTTATTTAATTTGTGTATTAAATCATACAACTAAAATAATTTGTTTTTATTAATAAAACTAAACTCTTATTTAATCTTAGTTTTATTTAATTTGTGTATTATTTTTAAAAAGTTAATTTTATTATAAAATGTAACTTTTATTTAATAAAATCAAATTTAATGTAACTATTATGTTGGAAAATTTAATGTCAATATTAAATTATTTTTAAAATTTTCAAATCATGTCAATCAAGTATTTAATTGTTGTATTATTGTGCACCAATTTGAAAATCCCTTTAAAAGTTAATTATTAGAAACTCAAATTTAATTTAATTAATAAAATTGAAACCTTAAACGAATTTTTTCTTTTTTATAATAAACCTTAAAAGAACTTAATGAGATTGCGAATTTATTGTTATTATTATTATTATTGTTATTATTATTGTCAAACTTAAATTATATCTTATTGTTATTAATTATTTATTTATTTCACATACGAGTTAATTTTTATTATTATTAGTATTGCTATTATTATTATTCTTATTATTAAGTGAGAATGGGGGAATTGAGAATTTTAATTAAATGGAATTGATAGATTGATACATTGAAGATGACTTGTGAAAATGAAAGGGGAAGCTGGACTTGGATTCTGAGGGGAAGCTGGACTTGGACTGAGGGATACATAGGAGATGCCCTAAGGGCATCTCCAGTGTTGCATTCAGTCCAAGTCCAGCTTTCCCTCACTCGGTCCAGCTTCCCCTCAGAATCTAAGTCCAGCTTCCCCTTTTCTTTTCATAAGTCATCTAAAATATTTCAATCTATCAATTCCATTTAATTAAAATTCTCATTTTCCCCACTCTCACTTAATAATAATAATAATAATTAAACAATAATAAATAAATAAGTAATAAATAACAATAAGACGTATTTATTTTAGATGTCTAATTGTTAGGGTTATATCGTTTTTAATTTAACGAATCATATGTAAGGTTCATTAAGTTCTTTTAAGGTTTCATTTTTATTAATTAAATTAAATTTGAGTTTCTAATAATTAACTTTTAAAGGGATTTTAAAATTAGTGCACAATAATACAAAAATTAAATACTTGATTGACATGATTTGGAAATAATAAAAATAATTTAATATTGACATTAAATTTTCCAACATAATAGTTACATTAATTTTACATTAAATTTGATTTTATTAAATAAAAGTTACATATTTATACTAAAATCTAAAATTAACTTTTTAAAAATAGTACACAAATTAAATAAAACTAAGACTAAATAAGAGTTACATTTTATTTAATAAGGTATTTTAAATAATTTTTTTTAAAATTAAAAGGATTTTTATTAAATAAAATAAATAAAAACAAAAAAATAAATAAAGGGAATGAACCGGCCACCTGCTGGCTGGGCGGGCGAGTACGTTGCACTTTCCCGCCCGGCGAGTGACCGCTCGCGAGCGCTGAGGCAAGTGATAGTTCACTTGCCTCACCGCTTCAAGCGGTTATTCACACCTTGGAGGGATTAATAGCTTTTCTTCCCCTCTTTACATTTTAGTTCACATTTTCACCCCCTAGATCCAAATCCAGTCTCATCTTGGTACATAGGAGATGCCCTAAGGCCATCTCCATTGAGGTGAAGGAAGGGGGAATCTATGGAGAGGTGGGTAAAGAAATGAAGCTTTATAGGGAGAGGGGAAGATTTTGAAGGGGTGTTGGGCGCTAGTAACCCACCGCCCAGATGTGTGGGGCGGTGGGTTCATACACATCTTCTTTTGGGGCTGGGCAACACGCCCAGCACCATTTCTTGTTTATTTTTTTATTTTATTTTTTGTTAATTGGGCTGGACGTTGCCCCATTTCTCTGTTTTATTTTTATTTTTTTATTTGTTTAATTGGGCCAGCCCCATATACTTATTATTATTATTATTATTATTTAAATTTAAATATTTAAAAATGAATTCTTTTAATATATTAATTAATTTAATTTTTTTACTTGAGCATTTGTATTTTTATAACTTGTAATACTATAATTTTATGTACAATATTTATTAATTGTTATTATTATTTAGCTCTATTATTAATAATTGAGGGTGAAAAAATATGAGAATTATAATTTTGTGGAATAAATGGTAATAAAGTTACATTGAAATTAAATACGACTTGTGGATAAATAGAATACTGGTTACATAATTTAAATACAACGAAAGACGTAATCGACGACATGCTGAAATGATGGCTACACGAGAAAGGGAATCGAAAAAAATTATCATGAAAATGGATTGCAGTTTTATGACTCCTAATGCAAAGGCATATTGGCATGACATGAGAAATGATTTTCATGAAAAAGACATTAATTTGGGCTCGCTTATTTGGAAGTTCATCTGGAGGCTCGTCCAATCAAGGCAATGGTCGCGACAATAACAGCGGCAACGGCGGTAGCAACAACAGCGGTAATAATGGTGGCAACGGCGATGAATTTCCATATATGAATTATTAATTATTGTAATGTTATTGTATTGTTATTATTAAATATTTATTATTATTAATGTCAATGCTAAATTAGTTATTATTAAAGCCAATATTAAATTACTTATTATTATTGCCATTTAATTTATTATTGACTTAATTATTATTATTGTTATTATTATTATCATGATATAAAGTTGGAAATATTAAGTGAGAGTGGGGAAGTATGAGAATTGGAATTAAATTTAATGTGAAGATTGAGTCACTAAAGATGAATATAAAAAGAGGAGTCTGAAGGGGAAGGGAAGTCTGAGGGGAATGAGAGTCTGAGGGGGATGGGAGTCCATACCCACTGGAGATGGCCTAAGTATCATTCAAGTTTTACTTGAATTTTGTACTATTGAAGACAAGTTTCAAAAGATATTAAATAAAATATATTCTTAAAGTCTATTGAATGTGTATAACGAATCGAACGCAAATAAACTTTCATCGAACGAGCTCAAATAAGTATTGAAAATTTTAATGTAATTTTATGGTCTACATGTAGATGGCACGTAAGATCGTGTTAGAAATGAAGAGTTGAGAAAAATGAATTTTGGGCATTAACTTTGTTGGAAATAATTGAAATTTCCACAAATGCATGAATTAAATTGAAGAGTCACTTTAGATTCAAGGAACTAGTATTTCGAAGATGTAGTAAGATACATGAATGTATCTACATTAATTTGTATCTAGAGTATTCTTATACTAGTATAAATTTTCATTTTCATAAATTCTTCGTTTACATTGAGACTCTCTTATTTTTTGTAATTATTTATTTTATTCATAATTTTTTCAAAATATTTTTAAACATTTCTAAGAAAATCTCAGTACTTAAATGACTGAAACATACAATAACTATAAAATTGGTATACATACCTCAAGTAGGGTGTCGAATTCGGGTCGGATCCGAATCTTGACCGGGTCTACATTTTCTAACAAGTTTGTTTCTTTTACGGATTAATTTAATTTATCTTACATGTTCATAATTTCTTTACTAATATTCTTATTTATAGGTGAAAACATGCATGAAAATAAATTTATGAAGAAATAATTAACTACCCTCTTTTTAAATTGATGGTAAAATATTATTAATATTACTTAATATATATATATATATATATATATATATAATATTTTTAATTTATTGTCGGATACGGATAGACCTAAATTCATATTCGCTCCATATGTTTCGAAGGATTACGGATATTTATAATTAAATTAGATCCATCAAACATACAATCAAATTAAAATTCGAATAAATCGGATCGAATTAAAATCGGATTCAAAGAGAAATCCGCCCATTGACGACCCTGATCTCAAGCAAAGAATGAACATTTACGGCATAAAACCATTTTAAATTGTCTTTTGTCCTTTTGATGCAGTAGATGTCGGCCCAGTGATCCAGCCACATAAATAAGCCCATTATAATTCTTCTTAAATCAAGTAAAAACGTTTTGTTAATATACAAAAGCCCATTATAATCCGAATATATGTTTTTCTTAATGTAAAATGACGACATGAACATTTAATAGTTTGTTTGGGAAAGTGAGGGAAAATTGTAGAAAAAGAAAAAAGGAAAGGAAAAGAAAAAGAAAGTTATTTTTTTCTACATGTTTGGTTGTCAGAAAAACTATTTTTTGAGTTTGGGTATCCGAACTTGAATATCCGTATTTTATTACGGGAATATGGGACGGGTTTGGGATTGGTCTCTCCAACCCCGAATACCAGAACCCGCCTATATAATATTATTATAATATGATTTATACACTTTATTTATATAATTAATTAACATTATATAATCAATAAATTTTTTAACTTTACCCTAATATTTCTTTTAAATCTTACATTAGTTATAGTAATTAATATTATGGGTCATTGTATGATTTTAGACTTTTAGTTGTATAAAAAATTATAACTTTTGTGTAATTTAAGTGTTGGCTTGGATAAATTATTTTGATATCAACTATAGATGTTTTAGGTATTGCTTTGTAGAGAGTTATAGTACATGTGCTCTGCCAAATCAACAAATATGAAGAAATCGCTTTCCTATTTCAAATTGATCGACTTTATTAATTCAAACGCGGCTGTAATATTTGCCCATGACCAATTGTGAATTTCAGTATCTCAGATTGAGTAATTAATTTGGGTTTTCCAATTAATGAGTAATATTAAGGGTATGTTTGTTTGGTGTTTGGAAAAATAGTTTGAAAAAGTAGTGGAAGCTTGTGAAATAATCTTGGTTGACGTAATGTTGTTTGTTTACTTTGTAGAGAGTGATTTGATAAATAAAGTAGGTGTAAGTTTTTTGAGAAGAGTTATGTTTTAGGTATTGCTAGTTGTTTAAAATAATATTTTTATATAAAATATTATAGAATTCTTTATATATATATATATATATATTTTTTTTCTTTTTTTTTATTAGAATACTTTATATTTATAAGCACTATAGTAAATTATTCTCACATAATAATTATTTATAAAATAATATAATATACTTTATATTATAAATGCTATAGTAAATTATTCCAACAAAATAATTTTTTTATAATTAACTCTAATTGTAAATCTTAGTATAGTTTATTCTCACAGAACAAACAAAATCAAAATATAATAACAGTGCACTTACTGAAATAATTCTGGAACGAAAAATCGACTCAGGCTTGCTAATGCAATGTCCTTAAGACAATATTTCTGGGCTGTCAAAGGTGCAACAATTCGTCCCAGTAGTCTCCCAAGATACAAAAATCGGATACTTGTTTCTTTACACAAAGAATAAGTCCACAGCGAACTTTAACAAATAAAATAGAATGTAGAGAGAAGATATATAGGATTCTGCTTTTGATTGCTTGGAAACGGGATAAGAGAATTGGCCAGATTCTCCCTCTATTTATAGCTGCAGAAAGACATGACTTTTCGGATTAAAACATTAACATTGGTTCGGTCCGACCAGGTGCATCCGGTTCGATTCAAATCGAACCGGTACAATCTATTCAAAGTTGGCGCGCGCGATCTTTTAAAGCAAAAGGGTCAGCCGCGCGGATCTTATTCGGGCCAACCAAATCTGCCACGCGGATTTAATTTGTATGGATTTAGTAATTGGACCTTTAAGTTTTGGGCCGAAATATTAATTAAATTTTGTCCAAAAAGATAATATTATGTTGAAGCCCAAGCCCACCCAATCCCAATCTCAATCCAACCCAATGCCGAGCAGGCCGATGAATCGGACGGCGGCGGCGCGCGCGTGTGTGGGAGATCATTGTCATGCACGTCTTCTCCCCTCATAAAACTTTGTGGCTTAATTTCACTTTGCACCCTACAAACCACAATGTTGTTTCAAATTGCACCCTCAATTAATTTCTGGCCATTTTAGTTGCCGGAGTAAGAGCAAATATCCAATCACATTAATAAACATCCCAATTTATTTTTCGTAATTTTTTTCCCTTATAATTAATAAAAGTAAAATAAAAATTATTATTATTTTAGTACAACATAAATAAAATATTTCAAACACAAGAAAAAGTAACACGTGATATGCAGAACATTTCAAATTCAAGAAAAATAAAATATATATACGAAGAACTTCTAGATTAATTAAAAAAAGAAAATGCAAGAAAAATTAACACGTGAATTTCATGACACATACATAAAATTATGTTGCAAAATTTCAAAATAAATCAATCAAAAAAAAGGGAAAATTAACCAACGACTAAAATGGCATGAAATTGGGATGGTTATTAATGTGATTGGACGAATTGATCCTTACTCCGGCGACTAAAATGGCCTGAAATTACACGAGGGTGCAATATGATGTGAAATTGTGGTTTGTCGGGTGCAAAGTGGGATAAAAAAATTATAGGGTGCAATGTGAAAAACACTCCTATTTGTAGGGTGCATAGTGGAATTAAGCCAAACTTTGATACCCCCAAGGGGGCCCTACCTTTATCCAATTTTTTGTATTATAAATGACAAAAACTCTTCCAATTTCCTCCATGTGGGATGAATGCATTTTTCTCTATAACTTTCATTCATTTCTATTTTATGGGCTTAACACCAACTGGGCTCAATCCAATTGGGTTAATACCCATAAAAGCAAACAATCCCTACAAATGGATGAAATTATTCTTCATATCTCGTCGCACGAGACATATCAAAGTCAAATATCCTTTAGAAATAGTACTGCATCGAGATAGGTGAAATATTTCATCTTGAACCTTCCCTGGTTAGAGTTTATCGGATTTACTTAGCCAATCAGTGAAATATTTCATCTTGAACTGTCGACTGTTTGTGTAAACCAAGACAATAAACTTAACACAACACTAAATATTTGGAGAGAACAAAATTAGCACAAGAGGTATTCTCTAACCTTCATATTTTACTTTTTATCCTATAACTCTCTCAAACTAAACAAATGGACGCATTTTTATACTTCCACTTTGAGCAAAAGATTAAAACACTCCCTATGCTTTGTCTAACTCTCAAAAACCCCCTTGTGTTATTTTAAATACCAAAAAACTCCCTGTATTTGATTTTAAATATCACACTCGACCCAAATAGTATATACTTATAATTTTATTTTTGACTTTTGGTGGAATGACAAGATTACCCCTATGTGTTTCTTTTTTTAAATTTATTTATTCTTTTTGAAAAAAACAAAATAAAGTCGAGTGTGGTATATAAAATCAAACACAAGGGTATTTTGGGGATCTAAAATGACACATAGGGGTTTTTTTGGGAGTTAAATAAAGCATAAGGGTGTTTTTGTCTTTCGATGTCAGGAATAAAATTGTCATATCAAAAGCAAATTGTGATCATTTACTTGCAATTTTGACGTTTAAAACACTCTCTTTTCTGGGAGTATATTTGACACTTATTTGAAATCATAGGGAATTTTTTGGGAGTTAAACAAAGCATAGGGAGTGTTTTTGTCTTTTGCTCTTCCACTTTTCTTTATGTTCCTCTTATACACTCACTCTTCATTCCCAACTTGTCTGAAAAACCTCTTAAATTGAGGCATACAAAAGAAACTGTTCCAAGAAACTTCTAAGAAAACATAAAAGCATAAAACCTCAAAAATGAAAACTAGTACTATAGAGAAAGCAAGGGTCTATTTGGATGGGTTTTGGCTCGGTTTCGTGGGTCTCGATTTAAAAAAATTAGTTTGGATGGTTTCGTTGAAACCTTTGAGACTTCACTTGGATGAGTTTTGGCTCTTGGATTTTTTGTGGTTGAAACCTTTGAGACCTCACTTGGATTGAGTTTGGATGTTGGGATTTGAAGGGAAAAAGTAAATAATATGTCAAATCAATGTTTGTTATGGAGTTTTAAATATGATATTGTGTAATGATTGTAATAACAATTTTAATTAATAAGTTTTAATATAAAAAAACTGTTGGTCTCAAAAGTTTGGGCTCTAGTCTCAAGGTGGTTTGGGCTTAAGTCTCACTAGTCTGAATAAATTCCATTTGGATGGGTTTTGGCTCGGTCTCGCGAGACCCGCGAGACTGAGCCAAAACCCAGCCACACAAAGCCCAAGAAATTACCATAAGTAGAACAAAACTAAATTAATACAAATGAATGTTGAAACAAGAGCTACATCGTGAGCAAAAACTAGCCCGTAAACAACACAGATTCGCTAAAAAATCATTAACCAGATACGAGTTTTACAACAATGCAAAGCAAATTGAGGAGTATAAGAGGAACTCTTAAGTACTGAGTCGCATAAATAAGACCAAGAATCTGTCCTTTGAACGAGTTTCTCTTAATCCCAGAATATTCTTGGAAGCTCCATCCTCTAGGTGCCAAGAATCGATCTTCATTCAATATGGCCAGTGCATTCGCGAGAAGCAAGCATCCCTCTAGCAGTGTCCACAATCCCATTTCCTGCACCATGTAGAAATTTAATATTTTCTCTTTTTCGACAATTAAAATTACGAAAAATTTCTTTTGAATCCAATACTAGTTCAGTGTTAATACTAGATGTTGTCATAGTAAGATAAAATAAGAGTTTAGGGCTATTTACTCCCTGTGATATGCATAATGTCCAATTTACCCCCTGTGATTTGAAAAATTGCACTTTATCTCCTATAATCTTTAGAAAAATTTCAGACCGACAAAACTACACCTCTTATATGTGACACTTTAAACCCCTTTGTTATGATCAACATGACACTTAACCCCCTTGTGTTCCTTTATTATGATAAATGTTGCAATTTACCCCTCTATTTCAAAAACACTTTTCATGCCCACTCTTAATTTCAGTGAGTGGGTTACAATCTCCGGCTAAAGGAGGTAAAATGCTCCTTTAAACTTTTTACATGGGGTAAAGAGCTCTTTTTCAAAATCACATGGAGTAAATTGAAAAATATGCATTAGCACCGGTTGGGGGGGGGGGTGGGGTGTAAATTGGCATTAGCTCGATAAAATAAGGGTTGTAAGTAGTTGATGTAGACAGAATTTGCAAGAATATAGATCAGATCCTCGTCCGACGTCCATAAAGAAAAGACGACAAAAAAAAAAGTTTTTCTTTACTGATAATAACCAAAGCACAGGTGAAGCATATTGCCCAAATATCTCATCATCTAAAAAGGTCTTCTATAAGAAAGGTTGTAATTAGAACCGGAAGAAATACTAAGCTATTAGGAAAAACAATCACCATAAATGAAGAAAATGCAGCTTTGACAACCAAAATCTACCCTTTAAATAAGTTGATGATTATTTGTTAATATTAAGAGGAAAGCAGATGTTTTAATGGAAAAATGTGATCCACCATGTTCATATTTCAAAGAAAAGTGTTCTAACTTCTAACTATTTGTCTTCATCACTTTGAATTTTTCTATCTTCACACAGTTAACACTAACATGCAAGCACAAACAAACTCGAGTAATAAACAAATTAGCAATAGAAGGTGTAACTATCACTGAGTTTGCACTCTGAAAACGAAAGATTAACACTATCTCAGTTCAATTTCAAAAGGTTTGATTTTGTGCAATGGAAGTTGGAACACGTCATTTGTTTCACTTCCTCAATCTAAGAACATAATATTATCGTAAACACTCTTTTCCTACAATGCATAAAAAAACACAATATAACAGGTGAATCTAAAAGAGAAAGAATATTAAAAATGTGAAATCTAAAATACATAAGTAGAGACCTCGAAAACTCGACCCAAAAATTTAGTGTTCTCTCTTAACTTGACAACTGACAATATATAAGTGCAGACATTTAATGGCTTTGCAATAGAAATGAAGAACGACTTAACTTGACAGATAAATCAAAGAATAATGATGAAAATTTAGTGTTCTCTCTTCTCAGACAACCTTTTTTCTAATAAGACGGGAACTTCCTTTTAAGTTATTCGAAAATCTGTGGGGTGAATGTATTACAAAGAGTTATACATGATGTTTCAACTTTCAATAACATATCAAAAGTTAGCGTCTAAAAACGTTTCCGAGATATTCTACAACATACTATCCCTGTTAAAGGTTCCTGTTTAATGCCATAGTATGATAAAACAAAAATCGTAAGCAGTTGATGCAGACAGAATTTGCATGAATATAAATCATACCCTCATCCATGAATATAACACACATACAAGCGGACAGTAAATTTTTTTTTTTTTTAAGTTTTTCGGCTGATTTTAACAAAAGCATAGGTGAAGCACACCAGTCAACTATCTCATCATTTAAAAAGATCTTCTTTAAGAAAGGGGGTAAATGCAAGATACTCTTCAGTGTTATGCTAAACCTGCACGAAACTACCCTGTGAAATTTTTATTGCATAAAACCCCTTGTACTTTAAAAACACAGCATGAAACCCCCAACGAAAATGTGAAACGTACTATATATTTATAGAGAACCTCCAAAATTCAACCCAACCAAAAGGAGAAAGAATAATGTTGAATCTCAAAACCGAAAACCCAAGCTAAAATCAAGGTAAATTGGAAGCCATTTCTCAAATATTGAAACTTTCTTGTTATTTTCAATGGTACTTCTCAAGGAATTTGGTCCGTTTATTTGTTTACCAAATATGTCAACTAAATCAGCACAGCAATAGAAATAAATAATTAATTTGACCGGATAAATCAGAGAACAATGATAAACAACATCTAACTAACTGAAAGGCGGATTCGATAGGGTTTCTGAACACACTTCTTTCAGTAAAAAAAATAAAAATTAAAAACATATATACTCCTATATAAAACTGCATATTCAATTATTCTTGTTACTTATTCAATTTGTCAAACAAAATTATTTAGCATAAAATTGCGATATGAGAGTCTTTAGAATGACATTAAATTACGGCATCAAGATCCATGAATTCACGAAGCGGTAAATATATACAATAAATACCAATAATTTTCCAACTCACCTTGTAATTTTTGGATGGAAACACTATTGCGTTTCTCTAGAAGTCCTTCAAAAGAGATAACCTATGAATCTTTTTTTTTTTTTTAATTAATTGCAAGTGGTTGATGTTCAACGTATTGTGGTGGTTCGCGTCGGGTATGCTTCATGGATCTATATTTGTGGTTTGGTACTTTGGTTTAGTGAGATAGGGTCTAATATGGGGTGGGCGTTGGGTTCAGATTATCCAAATCGATCAATAAGGCATTAGGCATGTACTTCTGGTATAAGTATTCAAATCAGATCTATTTTAATACAAAAGTATGAGATAGTTTTGAGATGGAACTATTCGGTCTCAAATATTCGAATTTGCCTATATGTTTTTTTTTAGTATTACTTATAAAATATAGGTTTAGTATTACTTGTAAAATATAGAGTTAAATACATTTTTTTACCTTAAATTATTGGGCGGTATCACTTTCTCTCCTATAATATCAGTTGTAAATATTTACCCATCTATAATAGTTTTGGACTTCTTATTCCAATATTACTCTGCCCTATTATAACTAATAATTTGTTTATTTATTAACTTTTATTAAAAAGAAATCTCTATAAATTATGAATTTCTCAATCCATTAAAGAAAATTATATTTCAATTTTCTTCATTTATTTTTTTTCTTCCATTTTTTGTCTTTTTTTCTTTAGTTCCATCTCATTTTTATTCTTTATTTTCATTTCAATTTTTTTACTTTGTTTCTATCTCAATTTTTTTTCTTTGTATTTTTCTCAATTTTTGTTTGGTGATAATTAGCTTAATTATATATTTATTGTTATAAATTATTATTCCAAGTGTTGAGTAATTCTCCTTCAAATTATTACTTGAATTGTAAAGGAAAAATTCGAGACATAAATAAAGAAATAAATTAAAAAAGAAAAAAAATCAAATTGAAACGAAAATAAAGATCAAATGAGATGGAAGTTAATAAATAAAATCGAGATAAAAATGGAAGGAAACAAAAGAAATGAAGAAATTGAAACCTAATAACCTTTGGTGGATGGAGGAATTCAAAATTAATGTAGAAATATTTTTTTTATATATAAATTAATAAAGACACCAATTTATTAGTTATAAAAGGGACGGGGTAGTTTTGAAATAAAAAGTCCAAGACCATTAAATAGGAGGATAAGTGATACAATTAATAATTTAGCGAGTAACTGATACCACCCCCATATTTTAGAGGGGCAAATTGTATTTTACCCTTAAATATACATTGAATGATCCAACAATCAAATAAAATAAAAAATGTTCAATTGTATTATGAAATTTAACTTAAGTTGTGGATGCCATTGCAATTTACAAGTTGTATGATGTCAAGACAATACTCTTGCACTTGGTTGCATAAGGAGATAACACATAACATCTTTATGTGTCAAAGCAAGACGAAGTGTGGCAAAGGAAAGAACTTGTGGAAGCTTATAGACATATACAAGTGTTTCAACTTGTTGAGTAGCTATTTATGGAAGCCACCCATTACATTTCTTTGTATGACATCTGGTTACTGTAGTAACCTTGGTAGCTTGTATATATAGATCGGTTTCATACTTCACTTTGTAGTAGAAATTGAACAAGAACAACTACATACAATCTATTATCAATAGATGAAATAGCTTTCTCTACATAATCTTATATCTCCCTTTATATATTACTTTGCTTACACAATTTGTTCATACTTTATTCCTAAGTTTTATAACACGTTATCAGCACTAGTTTGCTCCATAACTCGATTTTCCAATGTCTAGTTTGACCACTAAAATATATCACACAAACAAGAAAGAAATGAGGCAACACTTTGAAAGGCAGATTTTCGGATTTGCACAAAATAGCTTTTGTTTTTCAATCATTCCGACCATTCCCACCGTTCGGATCGTCCTTACAACATCTGTAGGCGACACGGCATCCATCAAAAGTTGAAGAAAAAAAGTTGGGGGAAGTAGCAATTGCCTCTATCCGGAAAAATTAAAATCAGCAAACAAGTAATATGCATACTTTATTATAAATAACTTGAAATTGAATATGAACAAATTGTTTCGGCTTGAAAGAAAGCCTAATAAGTTTAAGCTTGAAATAAAGCTTTGAAGTTTAAGCTTGAAAGAAAGCTTCGAAAATCTTAGACTTGAAAGAAAGTCTAGGCGAAAAACTCGAACCCGAAGTTTTGAGTATATTTTCGGCTAGAAAAAAAAGGGCCTACTATATTTATGCCATAGAAAAATGGCAAATATCACCAAGCTCGAGTTCGCTGCCCTTGACATTTCCGGAAAGAATTATTTGACAAGGGTTCTTGATGTTGGCATTCATTTGAGTGCAATGAACCTCGGAAATGCTATCAAAAAAGGAAATGAGGCAACCGAACAAGAAAAGGCAAAAGCTATGATTTTCATTCGCCATCACATCCATGAAGGACTTAAATCTGAATATCTTGGGATGAAAGATCCCGCTGCCCTATATGAAAGCTTGGAGGAAAGATATGATCACCATAAGAGTGTGATACTCCCAAAAGCTCGATATGAGTGGATGGCTGCAAGATTTTAAAACAGTGAATGAGTATAACTCCGCAATGTTCAAAATTGTATCTCAATTAAGATTGTGCGGAGATAATATAACTGATGAAGATATGTTAGAGAAAACATATACTACTTTTCATGCCTCTAATATGCTCCTGCAGCAGCAATATCGTGAGAGGAATTTTAAGAAATACTCTCAATTGATTTCATTTCATGCCTTCTTGTGGCCGAACAAAATAATGAATTGTTGATGAAAATTCACAACTCCCACCCCGCCGGTTCCCAAGCATTTCCAGAAGTAAATGCAAATGCTTCATTCCCAGAAGTGAATGCAAGTTATTATGGAAACAATCGTGGTCGTGGTCGTGGTCGTGGTCGTGGTTATAATGGCTGCTCTGTAAGGAACCGAGGTGGTCCTAATAAAAAGACTGCACCATACCACTCAAAGGGAAACAATAATGGTGGTAAATATGAAAAAGGGAAGGGTACTAAAAGGTACAAAGATGACTCTTGCTATATGTGTGGAGTTAAAGAACATTGGTATCGTACCTGTCGTACTCCAAAACATCTTGTTGATCTTTATCAAGTTTCTATAAAAGAAAAAGGGAAAGAGGCTAATTTTATCAATACAGTTGATAAAATAGGACAATTTGAAACCACTCATTTGGATGTTGCCGATTTCCTCATTGAGCCCAGCAGTGCTTATGACGACAATGAAAAAGTTCATAATGAATTACTTGATGGCAATGGAAAATGAACTTGTCTTTTTGTATTATGTATCTTAATTTTTTTTATGTACATATATATAATATGTATACAAATTTTGACCAATGTATAAAAGACATGTTTTCTAACTTATATCTCATTATCTTTATGTTATAGAAAAATGAAAAATAACGTTGATGTGAGCATGAACAATGGAGATATTTGTTTTGGTGACAGTGGAACCACACACACGATTCTTCAAGATAACAAATATTTCTTGAATTTGAAATTAGCAAAGGCTAATGTAAGTACAATTTGTGGTACTACAACATTAATTGAAGGCTCCGGAAGAGCCAATATAATATTGTCCGTTGCTACAAATATTTTAATATAAGAGGCGTTGTACTCTCCGAAATCCAAAAGAAACTTGTTAAGTTTCAAAGATATACGTTTGAATGGATTTCATATTGAGACCATGAATGAGGGGAATATGAAATATCTTTGTATCACATCCATGATTTCATGTCAGAAACATGTAAATGAAAAACTCCCAGTTTTCTCATCGGGTTTATATTATGCGACCATAAGAATTTTTGAATAAAATGTTGTATTGAACCCGAAGTTCAATGATTCAAAACTTTTCTCGCTTTGGCATGACCGACTTGGCCACGCGGGAGCAATTATGATGCGTCGAATAATAAAGAATTCAAGCGGGCATCCTTTAAAGAACCAGAAGATTCTTTTGCCGCAAAAAAATGTGTGTGTGGCATGCTCACAGGGGAAATTATTTATTAGACCGTCTCCTATGAAAATTGGTGCTAAATCCCCAATGTTTTTACAACAAATTCATGGAGATATATGTGGGCCTGTAGATCCACGTTCCGGATCTTTTCGTTATTTCATGGTCCTAATAGATGCATCTTCGAGATGGTCTCATGTATGCCTACTGTCAACGCGTACAATGACTTTTGCCAAGCTTCTTGCTCAAATTATAAAATTAAGGGCAAAATTTCCTGATTATCCGATAAAGACTATCCGTCTTGATAATGTCGGTGAGTTTACATCTCAGGCATTTGATGATTATTGCATGTCAGTTGGAATTGATGTTGAACATTCTGTTGCACATGTTCATACCCAAAATGGCCTAGCTGAGTCATTTATAAAGAGGTTGCAATTAATTGCTAGACCTTTACTTTTGAGGTCAAATTTACCCACTTCTGTCTGGGGACATGCAATATTACATGCTGCTTCACTGGTCCGGATTAGACCAAGTTTATTTGAGGCGTATTCGCCATTGCAGCTTGTGACAGACCAGCAACCTGATATTTCTCATTTGAGAATTTTCGGATGTGCGGTTTATGTTCCAATATCACCGCCACAACGAACAAAAATGGGTCCACAGAGATGACTTGAAATCTACATTGGTTTTGATTCCCCGTCTATTATCAGATATCTTGAGCCCCTGACAAGTGATATGTTTAAAGCAAAATGTTGGTCCCAAGTGGTCAGTTGAGGTCTAGAGGGGGGGGGGGGGGTGAATAGACCTCTAAAAATTTTAGACTTTAAAACCTTTCAAGTCGTCTGTCAGTAGACTAAGCTGATCGAGAATAGTAAGCTGACTAGGCTGATCGAACATAAAGTTTGAACAACAAAGTTGACCACTCTTCTGATAATCACTTAGTTGATTTCAGCAAAAACAGTTTTAAAACAGAGTACTTGCAGCGAATGTTATCAAGTGTTTTTCACAAGTAAACTTAGTCTCTTAAAGATTTTATCCCCAGTTTTAAAACTCCTTTAAAATCTTTAAACAAGTGATTCAAGTGTTAAACTATGCAATTTTGAAATATGCAAGAAAACTTATGCAAATGTAAACACCAAAATTTTTATAGTGGTTATATGGATTTAAATCCTTTAGTCCACTCTTCCAAGTCACATAGATCTTGGGTTATACTAGAGAACACACAGTTAACAGTATACAATGCTTGCGCCGATCAACAAATGAAAAGGCCACAAGTGCGCACTAGGAAATCACTAAGATAACCTAGTCTACAGAGTCTTATCACTCACAAAGATGGATAAGAACTCCTCACAACACTCTCTAACAAAATCACTCAGATTTATGGGTTTTTCTTTGATCTTCAACTTCGGCTTTCGTCAACAAATGACTAAGTTGATGAGTGAGTTGTTTTTGAGTTCTTGAGACTTAGAAGAATTCTGCTTCAAAATTTCTCTCAGAAAAAGTGTGTTGTTGTAGCTTCGCATCTTTCTTCTCTCAAACTCTTGAACTATTTATACTCTCAATTTGAAAAATATCCGTTGAAGAGAGATAAGCTTCAAATCCTCGAGTACCGGTCCCTTTTTCCTGAAAACGACTCTCTGCAACTGCTACAACACAGTCTACTGTACTTTCTGTTAGTCGCATTTAATGCACCAAGCTGATATGAGGATTTCTTCAATCGTTTGTCATAAATACCCTCCTTCTTCAGCATTTATTACTCCAAGTGCATTTATTACTGTTAGGCAGACTTCCTGATCATCTTCACTGAGCTGATTGACTTCTCTTGTCTGATGAAGTACTTAGCTGATCTCAATTAGAACAATCCGATTTGAGTCGGCTGATTTCCACCAAACTGATTTCTTCCTTCAGCAGCAGATCAGTAGTCTTTTGGACCAAGAGAGATTTTGACCCGTCTGATTTATCTTCTTAGTTGGTCAAAATTCTTCTAAGGGATTTCACTAAGCATTCCTTACTTAGCTCATCTTGATGTTTTGGAAATCATCAAAACCTCCCTTAACTTTTTAACTTCTTTGCACTCTATCTTCCTCTTCATCCAACAATTTTTCCCTTTTTGATGATGACAAAACTTCAGCTATGTACCTGTACCTAAACTAAAGTTTTAATCCTCAACAATTTCTGAGATAGAAATAGTATGTTGGAAGAAAAACTTGAACTTTTATAAATGATAAGATTTGATTACAATTTACAAGTTTTAATCAGATGAGATGACTGAAAAGTAAAGTAAACTGATACAAAGATTTTTGGGGGTTAATTACAGGTACCTCCCCTGAGGTTAGGTGTAATTACCGCCCAATCCCCTCGGACAATCATAATTACAACCACCTCCCCTGAGGTTTCAAAAGGATTACAAAACCCTAGCGGAGACTAATGGACTTGGACGGAATGTGTGAATTGACGGTTATGCCCTTCAGTTTTTTAATTAAAAAAAAAACCCCAAAAAATATCTTGACCCAAATTGACAATATTGCCCCTGCTTCATTTCCCGCTTCAAAACACATACACACACTCACACACTTACAAGAAAATCCTCACCATCACTCAAACCATTCATCTTCCCCACCATTTTCAATCACCATTATTTCTCCAACTTCAAAAACTATCAAGCCCCATTTTAGTGTGTTGAAAAACCGTATTAAGGAGAAAGCACAAGACCCATTCCCGTACCATTTCTGGGCAGCAAAACATCCAAAGAACCGAAGGTAAAATCGAAAATTAATCTTTTATTTTCAATCGATTTTTGTTTTTTTTTTGTTGAAAATAGCTTAGTTATGTAATACTCTTGTATATTCTAAAAAAATGAAGAATTTTCAGTCACCTAGGGTTTTTTTGGCACAAAATTTTGATCACTGCTTTTTTTTCCCGGAAAATATCTCTGAATATTTATGTGATAATATGATTATGTTTCGATTTCATTGTTTTGATTTTGATTGGTGTTGTTTTTGTTGATAAAACGAAGGAAAATATGATCATGTTGTTGATTTCATAGTTCAATATTGCATATTGTTGGCACTGTATGATAATATGGTTAATATGGTCATGTTTTTTTGAGTTATATTTTCTGAAGTTTTTGTATGTTACAAAGTTTGAGTTATGTTAGTTTCTTTTCATGTTGTTACTTTCTTTGCAAAATTTCTTTGAAGGTTTATTTTCATGTTGTTACTTTCTTTGCAAAATTTTGTATGATAATATTGTAATGTTGTTACTTTCTTTTCATTTTCAGAAAATGTTGTATGATATTGTAGTCCATTACAAAGATGAGATGTTCATCCTCAAGAACATTCAATCAAGGAACTATAAGTACTTGGACATGTTAAATGATGTATGTGAAGTTGCTTTGAGGAACTTGTCAGAGAGAGATGAAACTCTTATTGTGATGAGTTATGGTGAAACATACATAGGGATGCTTTGCAAAACAAGGATATGGGGTGACAGTGATATAAACCATATGTTTGAGAAGAACAAGGACCATGCTCAGATCGACTTGTTTATTCAAACATTTCAAAATGAAGATGAGGGTGTAAACCAAGGAGGGTCTGAGAATGAATAAGCTGACAGTGAGGGTGATGAGGATGATGAAGATGAATCTGGTGAAAGTGAGGGTGATGAGGATCAAAGTGAAGGTGATGAGACTGGTGATGGTGAAAGTGAGGGTGATGAGGGTGAAGGTGATGTTTCTGGTGATGGTGAAAGTGAAGGTCAGGAAACTGATAAGGGTGAGTTAGGAGACAGTGATAATGAGAGAGGGGAGCAAATTTTAGGGTGGAAAATACTCAGGGGGTTAAAAGAAACAAAGGAAAGCAACCAGTGGCTGCTGATAATGGGAGAGGGGATCAAAATGTAAGGGTTGAAAATACTCAGGGGGGGTGAAAGAAATAAAGGAAAACAACCAGTGGCTGCTGATAGTGCACTGAGTGATTATGAATCCGATGATCACTGTGAAGCTTATCATAGTTCAGATGAGGAATTTGAAGATGATCCAATGGCTGGATATATAGGGAGAAATGAGTTCGTAGTTCCTGCCAATATTTATGAGCCTATGGAATTTAGAGTTGGGATGGAATTCCCAACAGTTGATCATTTTAGAGAGGCATTGAGGGAGTTTGCAATCAGAGAGGGGTTTGAACTTTTCAGGCTAAAGAATGAAAAAACAAGACTGACAACAACTTGTAATGCTGCAGACTGTAAGTGGAGAGTTTATGCATCTCCTTTGCCTGATGGAGCTACTTTCATGATCAAGTCATACAATCCTGTGCATACATGTGTTAGGAAAAGTGGGATTAAGGAGGCAACTGCAAGCTGGATGGCTGAAAAGTTGGTGGATATTCTGAGAGCAAATCCTGCTATGAAGCCAAAAGGGATGAGGAATGAGTTGAAGAAGTATGGGATTAATCCAAATTGCATGCAGTTATACAGGGCCAAGCTAAAAGCTATGGAGAATGTTGAAGGTGGACATAAAGAGTCTTACTCTATGCTGCCTAAGTATGCTGACATGGTTAGGACAACCAATGTAGGGAGTCTTGTTCTGATTCAATATGAGGACACAGGAGATGGTGATGGAGATGAAGTAATTGAATCTATTCCACCTGCTCCTACATTTAAAAGATTTTTTTTGGGTTTGGAACCATTGAAGATAGGATTTTTAGCTGGATGTAGTCCATTCTTGGGCATTGATGGGTGTCACTTAAAAGGACCTCATAAGGGAATTTTACTTTCTGCCATTGGACTGGATGGGAATAATAGTCTTTTTCCTTTGGCATTTGCTGTGGTTGAAAGTGAGAACAAGGATAGTTGGGGATTTTTCTTTCACTGCTTGGAGAACATGTTGGAAGGCTTCAATGAAGAAAGGCCTTGGACTTTCATGACAGACAGGCAAAAGGTATGAACTTAGTTGTAAGATATTATTTCTTTGAAGGTTTAATATATTAAGTCTCATTAGTTAGAAGGACTTATTTGTAATATTTGTAAGTTGGTAAGGACTTATTTGTTATGTAATACATGTATTTGGGTTTAATTGTATTTTTACTGTGTGGTATTTTTCAGGGGCTTGTTGAGGCTATTCTTGAGAAAGTGCCTACTGCTATCAACAGAAAATGTGCCAGACACATATATGCAAACATGAGGAACCTCTATCCTGGCCTGGTGGTAAAAAAATGGTACTGGGCAGCTGCAAGGGCATACAATAGGGCCATGTTTGACTTTGCCATGAGAAAGTTAAAAGAGGTAAAACCCCAAGCTTATGATTGGTTAATGGCAATAGATGTTAGTATGTGGTCTAGACATGCTTTTAATACTAGGATAAAAAATGACCATGTTACTAACAATTTGTCTGAATCTTTTAATAATTGGATTGAGGATCTGAGAGCTGCACCTATTTTGGGTTTGATGGATGGGTTGAGATCAAAAGTTATGAATAGGGTGAACAAAAGATATGTTGATTGGGATGAAATGGACTGGTCATTTATGTGATGGTATTGTTAAGAAAATAAATGTGTTAAAAATCGAAGCCAATAGGTGTGTTTTGATGATTGGTGGTGAAAATGAATTCGAAGTCAAGGAGAACAATATTCACTTCATAGTGAATTTGGGAGATATGACATGCAACTGTAGATATTGGGAGGTTAGTGGAATTCCTTGCAAGCATGCTTTGGTAGCTATAGAACACAAAAGAGAGAATGTGGAAAACTACACAGACCAAAGTTACCACAAGGGATTTTCTATGATGGCCTACCATAACAAGATCAAGAGCATTCCTGATCCTATGTTCTGGCCTCCAATGGAGCATATTGAACCTCAGGAAGTTATGCCCCCACCTCTGAAAAGGCAGCCAGGAAGACCAAAGAAACACAGGAGAAGGGAGGAAAGAGAAGCATTAAGGGTAATCCCCTCAAAAAGGTCAGCAATCTTGAAGTGTGGTAGATGTGGGCAATTAGGGCATAACAAAAGGACCTGTGAGGGTGGGAGAACAAAAAATAAGAGAACAAAGAGAGCAACCAACAGAGAGGAGGCACATGTCATTATATTCAAACTTATGCTTTAGCCTAAATTTACTAAAATGAATGTTTTTTATTAACTCATTCATTGCATTTGCAGGTAGCTGAAGATGGAGGTGCTGGACCATCAAATGCTGCTAGAGGAGTTGATTTTGATGCTGATATCCCACTAAGTCAAGTGCTTAATCAACTAAGGAGATCAAGAAGTGAAACTGTGGTGGTGAACACTCAAGAAGCCCCCCCAATCTCCCAATCCTCACAAGTTCCACCTGATGAATGAATTTGTTGGATTTGTTTAAGAATTTATGTTATTGATATGGTTTTTGATGAATTATGATGTGTTTTTGGATTTCTGTTGATGGCATTTAATTAACATCCAGTTTATTGTGTGTTTGTTTATGGATTTCTATTTTGGTAATATTTTGGGCAAAATTTGGATGTTATTTAAATGTTTTGGATTGTAAAGGGGGATATTAGCAATGTTTTGTTAATATTTTGGATACAGATGTAATGGTATTTGTAATGAACTATACAAGCTATTATGGCTGATTATTTATCATATGAATCATTTTGGCAAAAAAATTGTGTTTTTATTAATGCATTTGTTTTATGGATTTCTTTGGTATTTTATTTTGTATAAGCTATGAAAACGGTAGAATCTTTCTATGGATTTCTTTGGTAATTTTTGCATTTTACTTGGAATTTATTTTGCAACAACCTTGAGAAAACCAATTATTCTATTTTGAAACTAATTTCCTGAATTTATACACAATAGAAATTGATTTTAAGGATAAAACTAAAATACAACATTATCACCCTTTCATTATCCTAAACATTACAATAAACCCCATGTCCATGCAAAAAACTAAAAAGGGTAAAATTGTCCACGTAAAATGCTACAGTAATAGAGGGGTAAAATGGGAAATTCAAAAAAATTAAGTGATGACGTCAGCAAAAACTAACTGATTCCTAACGGATGTAATCCTTTTGAAACCTCAGGGGAGACGGTTGTAATTATGATTGTCCGAGGGGATTGGGCGGTAATTACACCTAACCTCAGGGGAGGTACCTGTAATTAACCGAAGATTTTTGCAATGAGAAGCTAGTCTAGCTATTAGTTTCTTCACTGACTTCTTCATCCTCTTCTTCATCAAAGCTCTCTTCATCTTCATTATTTTCATCCTCAGGAGCCAGATTTTTATTTGCAGCTTCCATTTTTAACTGGCGGTCTGCTTCATCAATCTTTCTCTTGAGACGTTCTAAGTTTTTGTATTTCACAAAGGGATCAAGTTGCTCATCAGGTGCATTTTTGGTGGCAGAAATCTCTTTGTCAGATTTTGCTGTTTCCTTGGCTTCTTCCTCTTCAGCAGCTTGTTGCTCATCAGTCCCCTTAGCAGCTTCTTCATCTCCAGCTTTCTTTTCAAGTACTGGTTTCTCTGATTCTTCAGTTGGTTTTTCTTGGGCAGCATCATAGTCCTTTTGAGTAGTAGCTTGAGCAGTTGTTGTAGCTGATTTATCTTCCCCCTTTTTGTCATCATCAGCAGGGTCGAGTTTGAACAGCAGAGATGTTGACATCAGCACAAAGTCTTCTGATGTTCTGATCCACAATGTTCAGTTGAGCAGTTTGATGAATTTGAGTAGATTTGATTATGCCAGCTTGATCATTGACACAGTCAACATTAAGTTGAAGTGTCGAGATTTCTTCATGAACCTTATTTGTAGTGGATTCAACTTCCTTAACAAAAAGAAAATTCTTCTCCGTATCTGCTTCTAAAACTTGTTTGAAGGTTCTTGTTAGACTAGCAATATCTGACTTATTTCTCTGAAGAGCTTCGTGAAGGTGATTTACATTAGCCTTAACGTCTTCAACATTCTTGTTCAAGTTGATCAGATTTTGTGTCAGCATCAAGGAATTGTCCTGTGGCAGAGGAAAGTTGTCATCGGCTTCTCTCACCATCTTAGTATTCTCTTCCTGCATCTGCTTCATCAGCAACCTATTCCTTTCTTCCATCTCCTTAAGAGAGTTTTCGAGCATCATTTGAAAGGATTCGATTAGAGACGAGTGCATGTCAGCTGTTGGAATGGAGGTTGAGGCAGATTGATTTTCCTGGTGTATAGGGATATCTTCTAAAACAACTTCATCTTCAGCTTGGACTGGTGTTGAAGGTGCTTGGACAACAGTCTGTTCTTCAACTTTGACAGTTTCAGGAGTTCCATCTTCAGATATAACAGTTGTCTGATGGATTAGTCTAGTAATGGGCACTGTTCCTTGTGCATGTGCCTTTACTTTTGATTGCTCCTGGTACTGTCTGACTTCAGAGCCAAATATTATCTGTTGAACACTTGGTAAGGTGGGCAGATCACTAGGAGAACCTTGATCATATCTGGAGCGGTCAGCCCACTTCTCTAAAGCAGTGTACATTGCGATTTGCACAACCCTTTCAACAGGGTTATCTTTTCTTCTTCGTTTGGCTGGCAGTGCATTTTTGATGGTTTCATCTTCCTTTGCAACAATCCCTCTTGCATAGCCATGGAAAACATTACGCACATGTTCTGGATCTAAGGCATGAGTAATTGAAGAAGTGTGCAGCCAGCTAAGGACCCATTTTTCCTCATCAGCAAACTCCTTCCATGATTGGATTTCTTCAACAGATTTGCTAACTCTGTAGTTTCTCCATTTCATGTAACTAATCTTTTCTCGAAGAAACAGTGTTCTTTCATGCAGCTTGTGGTCAAAGTCTTCTAAGACTGCTTCAAATCTGTCAAAGGCAAGTGGGTTAGACTTAACAATGTACAAGGCCCACTTTACCGCAAACGGCTTCTTTTTCTGTCTCTTGCCTGGAGGTAGGATCTGTCTGGCATTCATTGATTCGCCAATTTTGATGCCTCCAGCCCTGCGCGGACCATGATCATCCTTCTTGCTAAGCTTCAGTGCTTTTGCCATATCTTCATCCTCATTTGCCTTGAGTTCAGCGTCAGTCATTTTCTTCCTCTGAGCTTCTTTTTCAGCCTCAGCTTTGCTCAGTTCTACAACTTTTCTAAACTCTTCGTCATCCCTTTTTCGTTGCTCTGCTTCTTCTCTATTTTTCTTCTCAGCAACAGATACCTTTTTTTTACAATTCTTTTCCTCTTTTTCTTGCCAGTTGTCTGAGCTTGTTCAGCAGCAGCACGTTCAGGGGCAGCAGTTGCAATCGGTGCAGCTGCAATGGGTTGATGATCTGCACATCTGGATCATCTTGAGGTTGGTTAGCCTCAGTTGTTGGAACGTTTGAGGCAGTCTGTTGAATAGCTTTATCATCAGCTGACTCCTTGGCAGCAGACTTCTCTTCTGCTCCAGCAGGCCTCTCTTCTGATGGAGGACTTTGCTTCACTAAGTCAGATAACTCAGTGGGAGATGACACAAAGGTAATTCTCTTTCTAGAAGTGGCCTTAGTATGAACCACTTTTCTTGAACAGGTCTGGAAGTTGCTATGTCTCTGAGTTGACTTCTTGTTCTTGCAACAACGTTTTCCAGTGGCTTTTCAGCAGAAATGGTTCTGGATAGAGAGGTGTAAGCAGTATCTTCAATGTCCTTTGTTGTTTGAGATATGATGGCATCATAAACAATTTTCTCAGTATTTTCTTCTGTTCTGGCTTCAACAATTAGGTCAACTGTTTGAACAGAAGGTTTTGAAGCAGGTGCATTTCTTCTCTTTTTCTTTGCAGCAGTTGTCTTCTTAGGTGCATCATCAGCTTTTCTTTTGGGTTGCTCTTTCACAACTAGATAGACATGCATGGCCTTTGCGGAATGAATGGCTTTTCCATGAGTCATACCACAGTGAAGATTCGAAAACAGATGACTGAGGAATATCCTGTGATAAGTATTTTCTTTCGTGATGTGTTCAGCCAGAATATACCATACAAAATAGGCCCAGTTCACTGTTATTCCATAGTGAACTGCGATCATGGCATGATACCTCTTCATAGGTACACTGTCAAGTGAGAATGTGCAGTTCTCAATGATCTTAACAAACATATCAGCCATCCGCTCATATTCATCCTTCAGCTGATTCTTCTTTATGTTTCCAGCAAGGATTTCTCCATCCTTTGCACAAATATTCCAGAATTTTGCTTCTTCTGGCTCAGCCAAGGTAGTGATGTCTGTTCTTCCTTCCATGGGCAATCCATACTTTTCACTCAATAGGGCAGGAGTGATGCAGATATCAACTCCTCCAACTTTAGCGTTTATCTCTTTCTTCTCAGAGTTAGGTTCACCAGACGAGCCATAGTATTCCATAATTTGATCATTGTATACCATGTCCTCATGTGCTTCCATGAAAGTTACCAGATTCGCAGCCTTAAACTTTTCAAGAATTTCTTTTATCAATGGAGTTCCAGTTGCGTGGAAGGATGATTAGACGAGATACCTTCCTTCTTCTTTGGATCCCATGATGATTTTTCTGAAAAGATTAGAGAAAAGAGAGTAGATTTGCAGTAGGAAAGAAAGCAAAAATTCTCTCTGAGTGCTTTGAAATTTGAGGGTGCGTAAAGCATTAGTGAGCTGATTAGATATGGATTTATATGTGAAGACGCTTCGGTTTCCATTTTTCACGTGAACCGTTATATCAATTATCTGTCAGACATAACCATGAGGCCAGATACGCGGGTTTCAAATTTCAAAAACATTAAATGACTGGCGGGAAGGTGGACCGACATAGTCTCTTTTGTAAAAGCGTGTTTTCAAAACATCGTTTTAAATGCAACACTTATACAAAATATCAGATGAGTAAGATGTAACTTATCTGACAAACGAGTGTTCTGAAAACTGAAATCACTAGTGAAAGCCAATAACTAGTAATCTTCCTCTGCTGCTTGTCAAATAGCAAGATAAATTAATCTTCATTCTTCAAGAATTAAGAACTTTTGCGTTGAACACATAACTTCAACTAACTGTCATCAACAAATTTTATCCTTTAATCAGAAGTACCGCTAGTCTTACACGTTCCCCCTGACTTCAAGAATCCATCAGTTAACTAGTCTGTTGAAAGTTAACTTTGAAGATGATAAGGTAAGTAAACTGGTGAGCTCAAGTTTTCTGATAAGTTCCCCCTCAGCTTATGTATCCAAATTTAGTAGTTCTAGTTCAGCTCTTAGAGTTGAAAACCTTGCATCACTTAGTGGTTTAGTGAAAATGTCAGCGATTTGATTGTCAGTATGAACATACTCAATGATAATATTTCCTTTTTCCACATGATCTCTGATAAAATGATGCTTAATCTCAATATGTTTAGTCCTTGAATGACTTGTAATGTTCTGAGTAAGTGAGATGTCACTTGTATTATCACAGTAGATTGAGATTCCACTGATCTTCATGTTGTAATCTTCTAGATGATGCTTCAACCAAAGTATCTGTGCACAACATGCTCCAGCAGCAATGTATTCAGCTTCAGCAGTAGAGATAGATACTGAAGTCTGCTTCTTACTTATCCATGAGATCAGACGACTACCTAAAAATTGACAGGCGCCAGTAGTACTCTTCCTATCAATCTTGCAGCCAGCAAGGTCAGAATCAGAATAACCTATAAGTTCGAATCCAGATTCTCTAGGATAGCACAACCCCAATTCTTGAGTGCCTTTAAGGTATCTGAGTATCATCATGGCAGCTAAGAGATGAGATTCTTTAGGATTTGATTGATATCTTGCACAAACCCCAAAAGAATACATAATATCTGGTCTGCTAGCTGTTAGATATAACAGTGACCCTATTATGCCTCTGTATTTGGTTATATCCACTGATTTGCCATCTTCATCTTCATCCAAACGAAGTCCAGTAGACATGGGAACACTAACAGTAGAGCTAGTTTCCATACCAAATTTCTTGAACAGATCTTTTGTGTATTTACCTTGGTTGATGAATATTCCATCAGGCAACTATCTAACTTGCATACCAAGAAAATAATTTAGTTTACCCATCATGCTCATTTCAAACTTGTTCTGCATCAGCATGGAGAACTTGTCACAAATCTGTTGGTTAGTTGAACCGAAAATAATATCGTTCACATATATTTGCGCAAGTAATATATGATCCTCCCATTCAACAGTGAACAAGGTCTTATCTACTTTACCTTTTCGAAATCCTTTAATTAAAATAAATCAGATAAAGTGTCATACCATGCTCTTGGAGCCTGTTTCAGTCCATAGAGAGCTTTCTCTAGACGATACACCTTATCTTCTTCTTTGTATGATTCAACTCCAGGTGGTTGTTCAACATATACTTCTTCTTGCAATTCTCCATTGAGAAAGGCAGACTTCAGATCCATCTGATAGACAGTGAAGTTCTAGTGAGTAGCATAGGCAAGAAACAGTCTGATTGCTTCTAGTCTTGCTACTGGTGCAAATGTTTCATCAAAGTCAATGCCTTCTTCTTGGTAGTAACCCTTGGCCACTAATCTTGCTTTATTTCTGGTGACAATACCATCTTCATTCATTTTGTTCCGGAATACCCACTTAGTGCCAATTACTCTTTGTTGACTTGGTCTAGGAACTAAGTTCCAGACTTCATTCCTCTCAAATTGATTTAGCTCTTCTTGCATAGCTTCAATCCAATTAGAATCACTAAGAGCTTCTTCAATCTGTTTGGGCTCAATTTGGGATAGGAAGCTGACAAACATTGCATCATATGCTGCAACTCTTCTTGTCTTTATTCTATCTAAAGGATCACCAATCACTAATTCTGGTGGGTGATTCTCGAGCGATCTGAAATCAGGTTGCAAACCTGGATGTTGTTCTCCAAATTGATTTTGCAACACTACTGTTGGAGTTCCAGTAGTAGTATGTTGAACATTTGTAGTCTATTGAACAGTCTCTTGTCTGTCAGCTGTTTGCAACTCGTCTGTTAGACAATCAGCAGACTGATTTTGAACAGCATTTGAGTTTGCAGCTGAGTTGAGATCAGGTAGCATGATGGGAACATATTCTTCGTTTCTTTCAACACTCAATTTTTGAAAATCAGTAGACATATTTGGATTAATACTTTGATTTATTTACAGAGGATTGATTTGGTTCATCAAATACTACATGGATAGATTCTTCTACAAGCAAAGTTCTTTTGTTAAAGACTCTGTAAACTTTACTAACAGTAGAGTAACCGACAAAAACAGCTTCATCAGCCTTTTCTGCAAAAGCAATAAGATGATTTTTCCCATTATTTAAAATAAAGCATTTACACCAAAAATTTTAAAGTAATGAATATTTGGCTTCCTGTTGTTCCAAACTTCATATGGAGTCTTGTTTTGATTTTTGTTGATCATGCATCTGTTCTGGGTGAAGCATGCTATATTTGTGGCTTCTGCCCAGAATATTTGGGGCAGCTTTGCTTCAGCTATCATGGTTCTGGTAGCTTCCTTTAGAGTTCTGTTTCTCCTTTCAACAACTCCATTTTGTTGAGGGGTTCTGGCAGCAGAGTACTCATGACTGATGCCTCTGATGTTACATTACTCTTCAATAGTAGAGTTTGTGAACTCAGTCCCTCTATCTGATCTGATCTTTAATATCTTCATATTTTTCTCATTTTGGATCAGTTCCATCAGATTAGTAAGATGCTCCTTGGTTTCACTTTTCTTCTTCATGATGATCACCCAAGTGTATCTTGAGTAGTCATCAATGGATCCAAATAAGTCCATATGTAGCATCTCCAAAATCCTTGTAGAAAATTGGTGCTTCTTGTTTTTGAAAGATGACTTGATTTGTTTACCCTTCTGACAGGCGTCACATAGCTTGTCCTTGCTCATGACTGTTTTTGGAATTCCTTCTACCAGATCATTCTTGATTAATTTGTTTATGGTCTTGAAATTTACGTGATTCATTCTTTTGTGCCACAACCAACTAATTTCACTTGGTGTAGACGCCACCAAATAAACATTTAAATTCTTGTCCACATAATTCCAGTCGACTATGTAGACATTTCCTTGTTGTCTTCCAGATAAGATGACCTTCTTTGTATCGATTTGTTCAACATAACACTTATCTGATGAGAAGATAACTGAAAATCCTTTCTCACAAAATTGACTTATGCTCAGCAAATTGTATTTGAGGCCTTTAACATAAGAGACGTCAGATATCTCAATGTTGCCTTTGATTATTTTTCCACACGCCACAATCTTGCCTTCTTTGCTGTCTCCAAATGTTACATTAGGACCGTCTATAGCAACACCATCAGTTAGCTCATGTATGTTGCCACACATGTGTCTTGAACATCCACTGTCCAAGTGTAAAGGCCCGAAATCGGCACCTGCCTGCTAAGACATACATACATAATAAAATAACCTTGATAATTTCCAATAATTGCAGTTCAGAGCTCTAACTATCTATTACAATATAATAATCCTTCCCATTTATCTCATTACACTTAACTAATCATGACGAAACTAACATTCACCTGAAAGATTCTAGAAACTCTATGGTAGACGCCCAACTAAAATCCCTTAGTCTGATGTGGCCCATCCTGCCCTTTGGTGAGATTCTAAAAGAGTAATAATTTGAAAGCGTAAGTTGTAAAAACAACTTAGTGAGGCCTGTGCCAGGGTGCAATTGAATTTTATGCAAGAAATGATTTAGAAATCCATGAACTGCCTATTTAAATTGTAAAATCAATTCACAATAGTATGACAATTATATTGACAACACATATGAGATCACGTTCAATTACCCGTCAAAACGGGCTAAACAACCCTCCACCTCAAAAAGGATACATAAAGGTCATGATATGGTCAATAGTTAGCACGCCGGTTAGATAAGGGCTGAGGCGCTACCCGTCCCTTTTAAAGTGGCCTTGACATGTCTTTGCCGAATAATTTGAATCACTCCCCAAGGGGCTCTAATCCCTGGTTTTGTGAGTCCGGTTAATGGCAGAGCTCTGGTAGTCCTGTAGCCCCCAGCTACCCAGAATTATCCAGAGAATACCATCAACCGAGAGCAGATGAGCGCGCAAATAATCATGTACAAGCAATTGGTACTTAGGTGAGATAAAGTACTACACCTTGGTACCATTCATTAATATGAGGTGAGATAAAGTACTACACCCCATTATTCAACCAGTATCATATGATGCGAGAAATGCAAACAAGTATAGAATTATCAGTTCTACTATGAAGAAGTAGTACATGCTGCAAGCATTGCAGACAATTATAAACAGAGGTATAATAAATGTAGTCATTTCAAATGAGAAATACATATATATGATATGATTTTCTTTAGAAACTCTTTCAGTTTTAAAAACATTTTATTGAGGCGCTCACCTTTCTCAGACTAGCCGGATGACTTCTTACAAGTACGTCAGTTTCACCTGGTGATCACGATTTCAGAGTATAAATATCTATACACACGTTTTACTGATGTCAGAGTAATACTAAAAATAATTTATCTTAAAATAACTCTATCGATTGATGAATGATTAATAATTAACTAACTTGACTTGTAAAAGTTGTAGTAACTCTAATATAGATCATTTTTATTAAGCAAGCCATTACTAACCATTTTACCTTGAGAATATATGTTATAGTTGATCCATTGTATTTAGTTAATTGTGTAGAGATGTAGAACTCCGTTCCAGTGAATAAAATTTCACTAGAGGCCAAGGTATATAAACTTCTAATTATTAATCAATTTTAAGTCTTCAATCTATCTTATATCAACAGTTAATATCTAATACATTGATTACTCTAAATACGAATTATCAATTTTAACTCATCTTCGAATTACAACCATACTTTATTAAATTAGAGAATTTATCCTTATCAATCTAATTATGAAGACATACACGTATACTAGAGTTTCATAAATACCATAGGCCCAAATTTATGTTTTTTATATATAATCTTCAACTAACACCCAATAAACCATCTAATATGGGAGCCTAAAATATGTCCAACCGTAATATAATTTAACCAGACCCACTAGGAGATTTGTAAAGCCCCAACATTATTACTCAAAGATTAATTTATCATACTTTTTATCATTAAAGAAAATGACAAAGTATTAACTGAGCCTATAAACCAAATAGCTCACACTACACCCACCTTAACTTGCTTCGAGCCATACTTAACGCCACTGCACATCACAAGGACAATACCACCTTGCTCAATCGGAAACCACCACGTCGTTGTCACGTCACCACTTGCTTCCCAAAACACCCGTGTCCATATCTCCATCAACATATACTTATCTTATTATTTTTTCTTTAAAGTTCTTCATCTCTTATAATTCTATAATTTTGTTTCTCCTATTTAATATGTAAATGAATGACTTGTGTGTATATATATATATATATATATATATATATATATGTACGGTGAATATATATATGTGTAATTAAATACAATTGATTTAGTGGAGAATTAACAAAAGTTTCTGTGTGTGAGTTGTGTATCCCGTAAGGTGTGTGTATAAGGATGTATCTAGTTTATGAGTATATTTAAATTCATTTAAAAGATGACAAGTATTAAATCAAAGCAAGAGTCATCATTTTTCTCTAATTTGCTGCCGTGTGTGCTTATGGAAAGGATAAGCTCATTAGTAGTGTAATATATTTTTGATTTGGAAAATTGCTATAACTAGCTTCTTATATCAAGAAGGTTACTCATTTTTCTATATCAATTCACACCCTTCTATTATTCCCTATTATTGTTTTAGTCCTTTTATTTAATGAGGCTATAATTAAACTTAACTTAGAATTAATTAATTCCTTGAGTTTTGTTAAATTACAAGTTGGCTTTTCTTTCAAATTATCTATTCGTTCGAACTCGAGTCTTACATTTTCATTTTAATCTTAATTAAAAAAATGCGGGGTATTACACCAAGTACCAGATTTCTCTACTTTACTCCTCCTCCTAATCCTAACCTACAAAATAAAAAGAATTGTTTTAGGTACCCTTTACTGAGAGGGTCCTGGAGGATTAGTTCCACCCTTGACAACCCAAGATGTTGAAGTCTTAGGCTTCTTAGGCTTCTGAGATTTGACAGGAGCATGAACATGTTTATCTTCATCATATTCATCAGATATGTTTCGTTGATAGTCAGTATGATAGGGATGATGTTCATAAGCAGGATAAGATGCATGAGGCAGGATATGCATGCATTGGATGAGCAGGGTAAGATGTATAGTAAGCTGTAAATTGAGGTGCATGATATACAGGTGAATATGCAGCAGGTTGCACATAATATGATGACTCATTTCCATACCAAGCATTTTGATTTTTCTTGTTTTTATGCTTATTTGGTTTACTAGATGTTTGCTCATTAACAGACGACTTAGTTTTATTACTAGTCTGATTGGTTTTACTCTTATCAACAGACTTCCTAGGACTCTGCTGTTTAGTTTTACAAGTTTGTTTTTCTGATTTTGGCTCTTTGCTCTTCTAAGCCTTAGGAGCTTTCTTCTCCTTTAATTCTTTCTCAGGTGAAGCAGGTTTAGTAGTTTGAACATACAAAATGACCTTACTATTGTCAGCAGATGTGAACTTTTCAGTATGATTCAGTTCTAACTTATCCTGTTCTAAAGGCATCTCCTATTTACTAGACATATGAGTGGATGCAACATATGACTTATCATGAGACTCAATGACTTTTTCAAGTTCCATGATTTTACAGTTATATACTTCACTTTCAGCTTCCAAAGATTCATTCTCTTGCTCAAGTAGTTTATATTCAACTGATTCTTTTGGTTTTTCAACCTTAAGTTTCAGTGAACTATTTTGCTCCCTTAGCAATATCATCTCTTCCTTAAGCTTTGCAAATGTATCAACAAGACTTGTATTATTGACTACCATTTTCTCAAATGAATTAAATAATTCATTTTCACGAGGAGTTACCTCATCCTCAGAATCATCAGATTCCTTTGCCATTAGACAGATAAGAGCAGGGTTCTCATCTTCAGTAGACTCTTCTTCTGAAGTGTTTGAGTCTGAATCAGACGAGTAGATAGCAGCAAGCTTTTCTGCTTCAACCATCAGTACCTTGCCTTTCTGATGTTTTCTCTCCTTTCTGATTCTCTTCTCTTCTTCAGTGTACTTTTCAGCTTTAGGATATGTGTTGGTCCCAAGTGGTCAGATGAGGTCTAGAGGGGGGGAGGGGGGGGGGTGAATAGACCTCTTAAAATTTTTGAACTTAAAAACTTTTCAGTCTTCTGTCAGCAGACTAAGCTGATGAAGAACAGTAAGCAGACTAAGCTGATCGTGAACAAATCTTTGATCAGCAGACTGACCACTCTTCTTACAATGACTTAGCTGTTTTTCAGCAAAACAGTTTTCAAAGAGTATACTTGCAGCGGATTATTTGAAAGTGTTTTTCACAAGTAAACTAAGTTCTAAAAGATTTTATCCCCAGTTACTCAGAAATCCTATCCTCTAAAGTAGAATCACTCACAAAGATGGATTCTCACTTCGCACAACACTCAGCTATTACAAAATCACTCAGATTGTTTTTCTGTTTTCTTCAACTGGGTTTCTGTCAACAAATGACTTCCACCAGACGAGTGAGCTGTTCGAGCTTTTGAGACTTAGAAAAATTCTGCTTCAAAATCGAAATCTTTGATTGTTGTTGTTGTTGCTCGATTGAAATTCAGCTCTATTTATACATGGAGATGAAAATATGACCGTTGAAGGCAAATCACAATTCAACTCCATCCTTCAGCTCTTTTGAAACGGCTCCCTGCAGCAATCCGTACAGTGTACAGTACTTTCTGTCCATCACATTTAATGCTGCATTAAATGCACTCTGCTGATACGAGGATATCTTCAATCATTTGCCATTACTACCCTTCTCTTTCAGCATTTATTACACCAAGTGCATTTATTACCGTTGAACTGATCTCATGATCTCTTCCACTCTGCTGATCGAAGCAACCCTTCTGATAGGTACTCTGCTGATCAAATACTGAACTAATCTGATTTGACTCGGCTGATGACCTACCCTTCTGTTTGCTGTTTCAGCAAGAGATCACTAGTCTTCTGGTCTTTGAACTCTTCTGACATCTTCTTTACTTGTTCAAAGATCCTTCTAAGGGAACTAAGCTTTCCATACTTAGCTGATTATGATGTTTTGGAAATCATCAAAACCTTCCCTTAAATTCTGACTTCTTTCATCTTCATCTTCATCCAACAATTTCCCCCTTTTTGATGATGACAAAACTCCAGCTAAGTACCTGTACCTAAACTAAAGTTTTGATCCTCAAAAATTTCTGAGATAGAAATAGTATGTTGGATTTAAACTTGCAATTTTTATAGATGATTGAACTGATTACAGATTACAAGTTTTGAAGAATGAAAAGTGCAAAGTACTTTTAAAAAGATTACAAGGATTTTAAGATAAAAGGAAATCTAGCCTAAACTAGTCTTCTTCCTTCTTCTCTTCTTCTGAAGTTTTCTTCTCTTCTTCAGCTTCCTTGTCCTCTTTATCAGATTCTTCATCAGATAACTTAGAAGTCTCAGCTTCCAGCTCTTCAAAGAACCTTTTTCTTAGCAGCTCTATCTTTTTATATTTTACATCAGGGTCAAGCTGTTCTTCAGCTGAATCTTTGGCAGCAGCTAGTTCCTTATCAGACTTGGCTTTTGCTTCAGATTCTTCAAATTCAGCTTGCTCTTCTTCTGTAATTCTCTCATCTGTTGGTCTGCTTGATTCTTCCATATTTCTTTCAGTGTCACCAGCAGATTCTTCCAACACTTCAGTTGCTTCAGCTTGGTTATCTTCTTCCTTTTCAAGAGAAGGACCAACTTTCTTCTGTCCAAATACCCTTTCTTCCCCCTTTTTGTCATCATCGGCAGGGTTGATTGGATATTATGGCACAACTGGTGTAATTAGAAGTGAATCACAAAGAAGCTTGATGTTCTCTTCCATAGCATTGATCTGAGCTTGCTGTCTGAGTTGATTGGCCTTGAAATTTCTCACTTCCTTGAGCAGATCTTCTCCTTGATCACCTAATTGAATTTGAGTTCCCAAAATCCAATTTGATGAAGCAGTGAAGTCTTTCATCATATTTTCCATGACTTCATCTTCTGCTCGGAGGGCCGTTTCAACTATTTGTTCAATCTGTTTCCAACCTTCAGTAGTGCTCTGAGTCCGTCTTCTAAGTATATCCATATCTTGACAGATGGATTTAACATTCTGAGCAGTGTCTTCTATCAGATCGGTTGGGACAGCAGCAGCTTTCTGATTTGGTTGTTTGACAGCAGCTAACACTTCTGCAGCTAATTCTTCCTTCATATCCTTCAAAGAGTTGGTGATCATTTGTTGGATGGAGTCCAACAGATTTGTCTGAGCACTTTGAGAAGTTGAAGGCATCTTTGTTGTAGCAGGAAGTGTTTCTTTGATAAGTTGCTCTGTTGGTTGAGTTATTAATGCAAGAGACTGATCTGCTGGACTACCAGCATGGCTTGGAGTGCTTTCCTTCTCCTTAGCTTGATCATCTCCTTCAGCAGCAACTTCTTTGTCCTTGATCTGATCTGCTGGAATTGCTTCTTCTTTCTTTGAATCATCAGCAGCATCAGACTTATCACCCTGTGCTTTGTTCTGATCAGATGGGTCTGATGTACCCTCTTTTTGCTCTGGTTGATCAGAAGACTCTGCTTTTTCTTTATCAGCAGGGGATATAATCTTCTTGACAGTCTCAACTGTCTTCATCATTCCTTCATTCTCCACAGCTGACCTGTTGGAAATCCAAGTAAAATTATCAAGAGGAATAAAAGTGGATGAAGGTTCCTCAGGCAGCTCTTCATAAGGTTTGATATTTGGCCCGTAGACAATGTGTTTGATGTTTGGAAGAGGGACCATTGAGCTTGGTTGTCCCCTTAACTTCCTTGGTTTCTTTGCCCAAAGCTCCATTGCTTGAGCAACATCCAACTTTATAGATCTTTCCTTGAGGTCTTCAGATTCCTCATAGTCTTCAGGAATTGATTGGAAGATCTTCTTGGCTTCAGCCTTTACTATGTGACTTATCTTTAGCCTCAACTTGTCCAGAAAGAATTCTGAATCAAGTGCTTGAATTAGAGAACCTGTCTCAAGCCACTTCAGTACCCATGCTTCTTCAGCATTAAAGACTTTCCATTTTATCATTTCAGCTGGACTCTTTGTCAGTCTGAATTCCCTCCACCTGTTGTATCTGATCTTTTCAGCATTGAACTGTGTCAGGCGGTTTATCCTTTCATTTTCAGCATCAAGCCTTCTGAGAAATTCTTCAAAAATTGCAGGATCATCCCTGGCAATTTCAAGAGATAGTCTGACTTCTTCTCTTCTCTTTGGCTTTATTTTTGGTGCAGGCATAGCTGGTATTGGTTTGTTTGGATCTCTTTGTCCACCAATAACTATCCCACCACTATGCTGATGACCATGAGCATCTTTGGTGCTTGCTTCAATGGCAGCAGCCAACTCTGCTGCCTCAACAGCATCCCTCTGCTCTTGAGTCATTTTGCTGGCTTCTTCCTCCAGCCTCTTAAGCTCTAAGCTTTTCTGCCTTTCTTCTTCTGCCTTCTCAGCAGCTATCCTCTGCTTTTCAGCAGCATCTTGTCTTTTCTTTTCTGCAGCAGTTAAGTAAGTGGCAATCTTGCCAGTCCTCTTTCTTCTGGATTCAGGACTCTCAACTGCTTGAATAGGGGTTGCAGCAACTGGAGTAGGGTGCAGCAACAGTGTATCTCCTTCTTGTGTTGTACTAGTCTGCTGTGCTTCTTCAACTTCAGCAGATAGTGCAGCAGACGAGTCTTCTGTTGACATTCCAACTTCAGAAACAACTTCAGCTTCAACAGCATCAATCTTAGCAGCTTGGACAGCAGGTTCTTCAATTGTTACAGGTCTTTCTGCTTCTGCTGTTGTTTCTCTAACAGTTGCAACAGGCTCTTCAGAGAAGGTGACCTTTCTCTTAGCCTTTGACTTTGCAATCCTTTTGGCAGGGGGGTTGGCAGTAGGAGGTCCCCTTGCCTCACTCTTTGTTCTCGTCCTCTTCAACCTTTGAAGAGGAATTTCTTCCTCAGACTCTGTCCTTTCAGGAGAAGAGTCAGTCCTCATCTGCTCAATCTCCTTAGTAAAATTTTCAATTTCTTTCTCTGGGACTTCATCCTCAGGATGTGCTGAATCAGCCTCAACAGCAGACTGTGCTGTTGGCTCAGCAACTTGGCTTGTCTGTCCCTCCTTTTTGCTCTTCTTAGAGGGGCCCTTCTTGGATTTGGCAGGGGCTTTTCTTTTAGGTTCTTCCACTATTCTTCTCACTGGTTCGTAAAGTTTGAACTCTTTGCTACCATGAGTAGTCTTCCCTGGTCCTAAGGGGCATTGCAGAGATGCAAACAGATTACTGAGTAAAATGGCATGAGAAAACCTCTTATCACTCAGTAGCTCATAAACATGAGCAGCCCAGTTAACCTTTAAACCGTAGTAGATACACACCATTGTGTAGCATCTTCTCCTTGGAAGCCCATCCAAGGAACTTGTGCTGCAGTCCAGCACCTTGGCTATAATATCAGCAAATCTCTGATATTCATCCTTCAGCTGGGTCTTCATCAAAGTCCCAGTCATCTTTTCTCCTTTCTTAGCACAAATAGCCCAGAACTCCTCTTCTTTTTCAGACCCAAGGTCTGTCACATCCCCTCCTTTGTTCGTCAATTTGTAGATCTCACTAAGAACGGCAGACGAGATAGCAATCTTCTTTCCACCAATTACAGCAGACATAACAATGTCATTTTTGGAGAATTTCCTGGTCTGATAGAAGTGTTCAACATCCTCCATGTAGACCATGTCTTCATGAGCCTCTAAAATAGGAACCAACGATGCCTCTTTGATCTTTTCCAGTAACGAGCGCATCAGATCAGTGCCAGAGAAATGGAATTTGCTGTAGTTAAAGTATCTTCCTTCGATAATCTTCTCCATTTCTGAATTTTAGAGAGTATAAATCTACAAAAAAAGCAGTTAACTTTCGCAACAGAAGGGTTGAGAGTTAGAGAGTTTGAGAATATTTAGGTGCGTAAGACGACTATACTGTTTCAGATCGGATTTTATAGGTTTTCTTTTGGTTAGGTTTTCGTGATTTATCAGAACCGTTGATCTAATCTGACAGTTTTTAATCGTGTGGATAGGAAAAACGGATTTCAATTTTATTATTTTAATGTCAGATGGGCGGGAAACTCTATCGACACTAATCTGTTACTTATAAAAGCGCGTTTCTAATAATACGTTTTATGACCATGCTTATATAAGGTATCAGATGAGTAGAGTTAAACTTATCTGACAGACGAGTGATCTGTTATCTGATATTACTAGAGAATGCCAATAGCTAGTAATCTTCCTGTTTGCATATAAATTTGGCCCTGTTATACCTCGACGTCGAGGTGCTTGGCATCGATCGTGCCAAAGTATTGTTTGCGTAAAATTCAGCGTCAAGGAACACCTCGACGACATCGAGTAACCATTGGCATCGAGAAGTGCCAAAATATTGTTTGCGTTAAGGTGGATATCGAGGGATCCTTGGCATCAAGGGATTGACATCGAGGTATGCTTGGCATCAAGGTGTGCCAAAATATTGTTTGTTGTAAACCTGTCAGTGAATCCCTCGATGAGCCAATGGCTCGACGTGAAATACCTCGATATGATGTAAAAATAGATGCGGGCGTGCCAATGTTTGTGCTTGCAAACATAACGATTCAAAAATAGACATGTTGATATCAGTATAATAATAATACGAGTGTCCTGATGAAGACATATTGATATCGAAATTAGTTGTCCTGATAAGGCTGACCTCTAAACGATTGTGACAGAGTAGGCAAACACTACCCCTAGTTCTTTTCTATGCCTGCCTGGCCGCAGAACTTAAACAATTTATGAAAATCTCTCTTAAGTGCCATTTTTTATAGCCAAGTGATGGCCTGCACAACATATCAACGGATTTGTAAATCAGCAAATAGGTTGACGATCAATCAGTTTAAACCAACACCTTGACAGAAAAAACATAAGCCTGACAGAAACAGCATATCAAATGAAAATCCCTCGACGTAAAGCATACTTAAGTAAATGAATCACGAAATACGAACTAAATTACTTCCATAAATAATAAAAGAAAATAAGTACGTTTTCCGATGTGCAAATATTACAGAAACATGTTCGTCGATATAGTTCTCCTATTTTGGCATAGTCTGCCAAGTGAGCTGATGAGTCTATTAGGTGCTGAAAGTTAACTCCTTGATCGGCAGGGAACCCGCCGATGAGCTGATAAAACATGACAAATCAATTTGTTGACAGAAAGTAACATTGACGACGGAAGACCACCGTCAATGGTTCGCCCAACCTTGATGGGTGACCACCAATCGGGCTCCTGATCAGCGGATGGCCACTGATCAAGGCATCGACGGAGCAGATGGCTACTCAGCCGATAGCCGTCAAGCAGATGGCTACTTGACGACGAGCTCATCAGGCAGATGGCTACTCGATGAGTTTGTCATATAAATACGTGGGCACTTACATGACAGTTAACAGCGAGCTACTTGCTGATATGAGTGGTTTTGCTCGAGACAGTGTCAACTGACGGCGGAAGACGGCGGCGGCGGCGGCTGGCTTTGAGCGGCGGCGGCGGCGGCAAGACTTCAGGCTGTCAGGGATCACTGGTGGCTGAGGAGGGACAGACTGATATTGAGGAGTTGGCGGGCTGATAACTTGACAGAAAACAGATTGTTATCTGCTTGCTATCAAAGTGTTTCGCTCGAGATAGCTTCCTGACGGCGGAAACAGCGGCGGCGGCAAGATTTCAGGCTGTCAGGGGTAGCTGGTGGCTGAGGAGGGACAGTTGATATCAAGGGATTGACAATTGTTTGCTGAAAAAGAAGCAGCGAGGTGCTGGACTTCCGGTGAGGCGTTGAGCCGATCAGTGTAGACTGAAAAGTTGTTGATTGAGTTGTGTGTGTCCCCTGCGCGACTGACAGTATCAAGGTATTTATAGCTGCTGGATCTGTAGAGCTGATGGCCAGAAACTGATGCCTTGACAGCCACTTTCCCACTTTCTCCACTACTTGAAAAACCTTCCACTACTTCCACTACTTTGGTGGTAGTTCTTTTGTTGCTGAAAATTAATGTTAGTGGTGATTTAGAGAAGAAGAAACGTTGTGTTTGAAATTGAATTAATGATAACTAATTAAGAGATTTTTAAGGACTTAGTGTTTTAAGCCAACTACTTAGCTTAATCCTTATCCCTTAATTAATTAATCATTAATTAAATAACAAAGCAACAAGTGGGCCCCAAAAATGGAGAGTGGCCGATCTGGGGTGGGCCATGGCCGATTCGGGCCTGCTCGGACCATGGTTGGTCCTGGGTCGAGCCCTGTTGTCTCACAATTTATCCAATTAATTACCCCTTTAAACAATTAATGGCCTTTATTTATAAAAATAGGCCAATTAATTAGACTTGGCCCAATTAATCTTAATTAATCAGTCCATAATCTTTATTAGCCAAAGCCATCAAGTGGGTCGAGCCCGTTTGTAATTAATCATTATTTGGCTTTAATTAGTAATTAATTAACTCTAGCCTATTAATTAATTTTATCAATTAATTAATATATTTTTGGCCCAAATGTTAATTAATTGCGAAATTGGGTCGAGTTTTGAAATTGGGCTCATAGCTAACCCATTGGTTCGGTCGGATCCATTTTCGGTCCAAATTGGATCCGATTTGGTCTGATCCGTTTTGGAGTGACTTAATTCGGCCCATATGCCATTTTTGGCTTGTTATATCGAGCCGTCGTTCCTCGATTAGTCGAGGGTGATTTTTTGGGTACAAACAATGCCCCCCGTAAGTCGTATCTGATAAATTTTACTTGAAAATAAAATTTTATCGGATAGACTTAGTTTTTAAAATTCCCCTTTTTACTCCTCGATTGGCATTTAATTTTAAAAATGCTTTGATAATTAAAATTGGCCATTTTTAGCCAATTAAATTATATCAGCATTTTTGGGGTTTTTTGAATTTTTCCCAATCTGTTGATTCTTTTGCCAGATGTCAACTTCCCAACTCAATCCCAACTCCCGGGTAAATTCAATTGAAGTCTGATACTTTTATAGTTTCTAAATTGATTAGGAGTCTATTCTACACACACTTCCCAACATATCTACTTGTTCTTTTTCAAATAAAACTCTTACACTTCCCTGGGCCCCACATCACCTTTTTCCTATTCACCTTCTCCCTCTTTCTTCCTCACTTGTTCGGCCGACTTCTCCTCTACCCAACTCCATAGCCGATTTTTCTCCTCCAAAATTGAGCTCCTTGCTTCGATTTTCTTCCTCCAAAATTGTTAAAATCGAATTCTACATCACCCAAGGAATCTAAAACTACCACCATCTTCCCCCAAAACCCTAAAATCCGAAAAACCCATTCAAACTCCACCATAGCCAAAAGCTTCAAAGCTTCGAAATCGAGCCCCCCATTCCGTTTTCTTTGCTACCCACGGGTTCTCCTCCATCCAAGGTGTGCAAAAACCGAACTCCAAGCTCCGAAAGTCACCAAACCCGAAATACCCACTCCAAGAAGTCCTCCATAGCCGAAAAGCTTCGAGTTTAGCCACCCACCACGAAATTTTGCTTCTTTCGCAGAGAGACTATGGCTGGAGCTCAGATTAAACGGAAGGATGTTCGGATTATCACTCAAGCACTTGAAGATACTCCTCTCGGGGTTGCGATCGGCCCTTTTCATTCCTTAGACGATTTGCCTCCTCCGAACCAACATCCAATTATCCGTTCGAAAGAGTCGCTCCCACTCGTCACGGGAGTGAAAGAATTTTCGTCTACCACTCGTGGGTGGCCGTGGGCAGGCTCTATCACCCACTCTGATTGGCTCGTTTGGTGTACTCGAGTTGAAAGAATTTATGCCTCGGTTTGGCGGAGCAGCGGTATTTATGACACTATCCAATTTTGCAAAACAGTGGTTTCCCTTAATCTTCCATTGATTCGCGCGGCAGTTCAATTCTGGTGTAAGGAAGACAATACTTTTCATTTCGCCCATGGTCCAATGACACCAACCCTTTTAGATATCATGGCCATTACTGGCCTGGGTCCAACGGGGCGTTATATCGATCCAGTACCATCTGCGAGCGACGAGGCCTTTCACTTTCCGACGGCTGTGGGTGGGGGTGACAATGCCGTATCATACGGATCCGTGATCGGCCGGTATAAGGGCCTGTCCGAGGCTGTCGAGGTAACACACACGGAGCACGTGCACTTTTTGGCTCTATGGTTATCGAGGTACCTTTTTTGCCACTCAGCTTTGTCGGTAACGAAAGAATATAATGCCCTTGCAATCTCCCTTGCCGGGGGTGAACGAGTGGCACTTGGGCCTGTCGTTTTCTCTACTTTTTGTACTGGTGTCGAGGGATTTTTGGCCTCGAGTTGTTGTTCTTTGCAGGGGCCCATTTGGTTGTTGCAAATTTGGTTGCTTGCTTATTTTCCGGATTTTCGTGCGTTTGATGGTTATCCTGTTAATGGTGAGATCTATGCTTCGTTTGTGGCTAGACAGAGAGCGCCACCTTGCAATTTTTATTACTTTTTCAGCAGGTTTTATAGCCTTGAGAAGGGTCTCGCACCGGATTTTTCAGTTTTCTATCCATCGGTGCTATCAACCTACGACCCTTCGATGTCAGCGGAGGATTTCAAGGAGTACCAGCGGCTGTGGGCCAGCTTTTTGACACCTAGAGACCTTCCGTCAGGGTTCAAGGTTACTGGGGCCAGAACTCCGACAAAGCGCAAACCGTACAAATGTTCAGTTCGCTTTTATCCTGCACATTACGTGGCTCGTCAGTTTGGATTAATACAGATGATACCTCGATATGGTGACTCCTTGGCTGAAAGGAATGACAAATTGATGGAGGTGGAGGATATGGACAGCTTTGATGAGCTTCGGCGATGCTGGCGGGCGGCCCGTGACGCTTTTGTGTTTCGGCCCTTTGCTCCCACTCCTATTGCTTCTCCGGAGTTCGTTAACTGGTGGGGTAATTACATTACGTTGACTCGTCGGGAGCCTTTTCATGCTGCTGTTGCGAAATACGAGGTTCCCAACCACCCGGAGGTCATTTCCACTGATGGTCCCTTCCTTGAGCAGTCGGCTGCTGCTACTGTCAAGGCCTCCAAGAAAGGTACATTGCATGTCATTTCTCGTTTTGAAAAATTTTACAATGTGATTTGGGATCCCGTTAATAGGGACAAGGTGTATGAGCTTGCTGCTGTTAATTTTGAGTCTTTGAAGAATATTAGGATTGGCAAGGCCATGTTAGCACACTCTAAGTTAGCCAAAAAACGGGGGGGTCCCGGTGAGGTTCCTCCTTGGCACACTTTTTACAAACCTTTTGGCCTGTCTCTCCCGTTACTTCCCGATTTTATCGAGTCATCGGGGCATTTGGCTCCTCCCGTCCAGTCTAGCACAAATATTAGTTTACAGCCTCGTAGTCATCAAGGTACCTCCCAAGTTACTTTTACGGGGTATCGTGCTGATGACCCTCAGGCCATGTCGAAGATTTATATTTTGTGTGAATACCAGGACGGGGGTACCATCGCCCTCGATTCACCAGGTAGTCTTTCCGTTTTTCTTCCCTTGATTGTTACGATGTATTGACAAGCTTGTTGGTTTTGCAGGAAATAAGTCATCGACTCCTTTGGTCGATAAGAAAAAGGTTGTCAAGGAGCCGATTATCCCCATGGCTATTCCGCTGCAGATTATCAGCCCGTCAGGGCCATCACCCGTCGTCTCCCAATCACGTCAAGGGTCTGAAGCTCATTCTTCCGTTAACAAGGTAACAGAACCTTCTGTCGTATTCATCAAGCGCTCTCGTCGGCTATTTCAGCAGCGAGGTGGCACGAATGCCATAATCGTGAGCAGTTCTGACGAGGAGGTAGCCCTTACTCGACTTATTTTAACATATTTATGGACTTATGATGATACCTTGTCTTCTGTCAGGAGGTCAGCTCGAAAGGCAAGCGTCGAGCCGTCAAAGAAAACCCGCTGCCCAAGAAAAAGGTTCGAAGGATCGCGGATAGCTCGACGGACAGTGACGACGATGCCCAGGAGTTTGAAAGGGTAGACATTCCCCCTCGTCCATCCTCCCCGATTGAAGCCGAAGAGACTCCCGTCGAGAGTGTTGTCGTAGAGGCCTTGAAAGATGTAGCTGCTGCCCCTCTACGAGCCGAGGCCTCTACTCATCAGGGTGATCCTGTCAAGGAATCCCCTGTTTTGGCTACTCCCGTCGTACAAGAGGTTGGTTTTGACCCCTTAGCCATTTTTAAGTTTTCTTGTTTCGTTTTGCTAACCTTGTTTCGCTTTTCAACTTGCAGGGTCAGGCCATAGATGGCTCTCAGCGCCTTGCTCAGGCTTTGGCTCGATTTGCCAATATTCGAGCTTTGTCGGCGAGTTCATCATCTCACTCCCCCTCGACAGCGTCTGAGCAATCGAGCCATGTAATTTTCGCACCTGACGAGGTCACTCATTTCAAGGAGCTGCTGTCCGATTGCCGAAATCAACCTCTGGACATCCTGATGATTAATATGGGACCGTCCCTTGATGAACTGATGCGCAAGCTGTCTTCTGCAAGACTTCCGAGCGACAAGGTGACTTTCTATTCGGAGTACGCAGAAAAGTTTGGCCAACTGAGGAGCAAATTCAAGGCAAACGATCGGGCCATCAAGGATGAGGCCTCGTTTACATCCCCTGCCAACGACCTTCTGGCGAGGTTTGATGCCTTGTATACTCGGGGTTCCGGGCTTAGCGACTCGCTGAAAAATCTTAAGGACTCAGAGGCTGATGTGATTGCGGCCATTGCTAAGTTGCAGGAAGAGTTGGGTATGATTCGAAGCAAGATGCAGAATGCCCTGACAGAGGCGGAATCAACTGCCAACCAGCTGTCTGACACCAATGACTTGCTCGTTGAGGCGAAGGCTGAAGAAGATCGAGTGAAGGCCCAGGTAGCAGCTGCTAGAGTTGATCAAGCTAAGATAGAGGCGGACCTTAAGAGTTTCCTGGAACGATTTGTTCAAGACTTTCTTAGTTAGCTTTCTGGCCTGTGAGCCATCGATGTTGGCGCATGTGCCTTGATACTTGACTTTCCAGACTTAGTTTACTTTCTAGCTTGTTTATGTTACGGCCTGACGGCCACAGACTTGACTCGTTTTTTGTTTGTGCAATGGCTCGACAGCCATCGACTGATTTTCTTTTCTCAAAGTCTCGTTTTGGCCTTACGTTATACTTTCCGACGAATCAAAGCCAAAGTAAGCTAAATACTTAACCTTCAAACCAATGAAACTGACCCCTTGACGAACCATTTTCGCAAACAGAAAACACAACTTTTTGTCAACAGGGACTTAGTTAAAAAGGAACGACTTAGCTCAAAGGCTTAAACGAAACGCCTTGATGTAAATATTTGAAAAACGGGGAAGTAAAAAACTTAAATTAAAACGATAGTATATGTGAAAGTATTTGGACAAAGACACTGGAAATAAAAGTGCAATTACTAAAACTACTTTAAAAACCTATCCTAAAAGTAAAACGGAGAAAGAAAATAAAACGACAAGCTGAAAATAAATCTAACTTATATTTACAGAGGACTCGGCGCATTAAAGTACTCCTGACGCCGTTCAATTTCCAGTTCCAAGGCTCGTTGATGTTCTAAACACATCGATTCCCAAAGGGTGGGTCTAAACTTTTTCAAATATCTTCCATTGATGGGGTCTCGACAGAGATTCCCATCTGGCTTTTTCAGAATGTAACCCCCACCTCGGGTTATCGAGTAAATTTCATATGGTCCTTGCCACGTCGCGCTCCATTTGCCGTACTTTTTCTCGCGCTGATGAAGTGGCAAAACAGTCCTCCAGACCATGTCCCCGACGTCAAAGTGTTTCCTGCGTATCTTTTTATCGTAGCATCGGGCGACCAGCCTTTTCTGTGCCTCGATCTTATCTAACGCGGCAACCCTGATCTCGTCGAGCTCATCGAGCTGCTGGAACATATTTTCAGTATACTCTTCGGGTGTCAGCTCGTTTTGCTGCATCACCCGCAGAGATCGGACGTTGATCTCCATCGATAGAACGGCTTCCTGTCCGTAAGTTAGCTTATACGGAGTGGTGCCTGTACTTGTTCGTTTGCTTGTCCGATAAGCCCACAATGCCTCTGACAGCATCAAGTGCCAAGCTCTTGGGTTCTCCTCAATCATTTTCGAGATAATGTCCTTGAGGACTCGATTAGAAGCTTCTGCTTGGCCATTCCCTTGTGCATAATACGGTGTTGAATGGACCAATTCGAAACCCATCGATCTGGCAAACTCCTTGATTTCTTGACCGACGAACATCAGTCCCCTGTCAGTGACAATGGTCTGTGGCAGACCAAACCTGTGAATGATTAAGTCCTTGATGAACTTCATCACCTCGGCCTGATTGGCCTGTTTGAGCGGTTTGGCCTCTACCCACTTAGTAAAATAATCCGTGGCCACAATAATGTATCGATGATGCTTGGAAGACGAGGGGTGGATCTCCCCGATGATATCGATGGCCCAGCATCTGAAAGGCCATGGCTTGATTATCATATTCATTTCCTCGACGGGCATCCTTTGGACTGTCCCGAAGCGTTGGCATTTCTCACAACCCCTTGCCAATTGAATACAGTCTCCCACCATCTTTGGCCAGTAATAGCCATATCGGCGCAGCAGCCACGCTAACTTGTGACCATTTTGATGGGCCCCACAAATCCCTTCATGAGCCTCCATCATAATTCTCATGGCCTCTTGCTGATCGACGCATAACAGGAGCACGCCGTCATGGCTTTTTCTGAACAGTTGATCGCCTATCAAGACATAATTGACTGCCCTGAGCCTTGTCTGTCGAGATGCTCGGTCCGACGGATCAGCCAGATATTTTCTGATCGGCTCTCTCCAGTCATCAGGGTCCTGAAACACACTCAAAACAGTCAGGACATTGTCTCGATACATAAATGACGGACAGTGTCGTCTCCTGACGACATAGAGGGATTCCTCGATGCCGTCAGGAAGATCAACACCAGTCGCCAGTTGGGCCAAACTGTTGGCCTCGCTGTTGTTTCCCCTCGTCACATGGTAACATGTAACGTCAACGAACTCCGACAACAAAGACATCGCAGTTAAATAATATTTGTCAAGCGTTGGGTTTCGGCATTTGTAAGTACCTTGTATTTGCCTGATAACCAACTGCGAGTCCCCGACGATGACGACAGACTTGCTGTCGAGCTCTCTAAGCATTTCCAGTCCAATTATCAAGGCTTCGTATTCGGCCTGGTTGTTAGTACATTCAAAATCAAATTGAATTGATAACTTAGTTTTTACATTTAATGGAGAAATCAAGACTATACCTGCTCCAGACAGTCTGTCGGTTCTAGACCCATCGAAAGCCAGTGTCCATGGCCTGATCTCTACTGTCATCGAGTCCAGTTCCTTGAGAACGGCTTGATCGATATCGAGACATGGATGGTCAACCAGAAAATCAGCCAATACTTGGCCTTTCACTGTTTTTTGCGGTACGTACTGTAATTTATACTCCATCAGCTGGATGGCCCATCGACCGATCCTTCCTCTCATTACAGGTTTAGCTATCATGTACTTTATCACATCAATACCAGAAATACCTAACACTTTCACAGGCAACATATAATGACGTAACTTCTTGCAAGAGAAGAACAGTGCAAGGCATACCTTTTCTATTGGCGAGTACCTCTGCTCCATTTCTGTCAAGTGCCTGCTCAAGTAATAGACTGCTCGCTCGAATCCGTCCTCGTCGTCTTGTGCCAGAAATCCACCGACGGTGTCATCCGTGGCAGATATATATAGTTTCAAGGGCTTCCCCTTGACAGGCGGCATCATTACAGGCGGCGTTGTCAGCTTGTCTTTGATATCCTGAAACGCCTGCTCATGCTTCGTTTGCCAGCAAAACTCCTCTTTGTCCTTCAGCTTCAACAAAGGCGAGAAGACCTTCGTTTTTCCAGCCAAGTTAGAGATGAACCTCCGTAAAAAGTTGATCTTGCCAAGGAACTGCTGTAATTCCTTTTTCGTCGACGGGGGTCTGGCTGTCAGGATAGCCTTGGACTTGTTTTTATCGATCTCAATCCCTTTGCGGTGCACTAAAAAGCCATGAAAATTGGCTGACGCCACTGCAAAGACACATTTCAAGGGGTTGAGTTTCAATTTATGTTTTCTCATTTTGGCAAATGACTTCGCCAAATGTATCAAATGTTCATCATAACTAGCCGATTTAATAATAATGTCATCGATGTAAATTTTTACAAAGTCATCGATGTACTCACTGAAAATGCAGTTCATGGCTCGTTGATAAGTGGCTCCGACGTTTTTGAGTCCGAATGGCATCACTTTCCATTGGAAGGTGCCTATCCCGCCGGGACATTGAAAAGCCAACTTTGGTACGTCGTCGACAGCCACAAAAATCTGATTGTAACCTGCACTTCCGTCGACGGCTGTCAGGAACATATTGCCAGCGGCAGCATCGATTAGCATGTCCGCCATTGGCATCGGATACTCGTCTTTGGGAGATGCAAGATTCAGGTCTCTGAAATCGATGCATATCCTGATTTTCCCGTTTTTCTTCATTACGGGAACTACATTCGCTACCTACTCCGGATATCGGGCCACCTCGATAAAACTGGCCTTTAACAGCTTCTCGATCTCCTCCCTGATCAGTCTGCAGACCTCGACAGACATCCTTCGCAGGGGCTGTTTCCGGGGTAAGTACCCTTCAAGTATCGGAATACGATGTTCTACCAACTCCCTGCTTAACCCAGGCATCTCGTCGTAATTCCAGGCAAAACAATCCTTGTACTCCGTCAATACTTGGATCAATCGATCCTTCTGGCCATCATCAAGCAATGCGCTGATGTAAGTTGGCCTATGATCTTCCTCGCTGCCTAACTCAACCTCGATAACAGGATCCTGTACTTGGATCTTGATGTCGTCAAGCTTGGCTGGCGCCGTTGCTAACTCTTCTAACTGAATTTCATCGCCGACCGACGGTGGCGTTTCTTCCTCGAAGATGAGATCACCTGTATAGCATTCGGCCACATAGGCCCGAAACCTCTTGATCAAATCGGCACATGCTTCCTGCTGCGGCCCGATAACAATAATCTCATCAATTTCCAATCTGTCGGCCTTACAGGCCGATGGTCTTTCGTCATCAGGACAATTCATTAATCCTGACAGTGATCTTCTTGCGGCCCTGACTCCTTGACGTTGTAGGGCCGACTTAGTTCCTTGGCTAAACAAGCCATTTCCAGTTGCGTCAACTTTTTGCTTGAAGTGACTTCCTTCGGTCGTCCGTATTTGTCCTGCCCGATAAATCGATAAGGACCTACATCATCTCGATAATATGCTGCCTCGACAGCGTTGACCTTGGCGGTGAATGGCCTGTTGTCGGCCATAATAATTTCAGGTTCGGGGGAGTCTCCCCAGATTAACATACATTGATGAAGAGAGGACGGTACACAAAGGGCTGAGTGAATCCAGTCCCGTCCCAACAACGCATTGTAAGAGGTGGCAGCATCTACCACGAAAAATGCAATTTTCAAGCTGGTCTTTCCGATCTTTACCTCGACAGGCAAGATTCCTAGTGTATCAGCCTTTCCCCCTGTGAAGTTACTGACGATTACTTTTGTCTCCATCAGGTCCTCGCTGACCTTACCCAGCTTGTACATCGTCGACGAGGGCATTACATTGACGGCTGCCCCATTATCGACCAGCATTCTGTCAATGGGTTTTCCGTCGATATGCCCTGATACATACAATGGCCTGATATGTCTGGCCATAAAGGATGGTGGCTTTTGGAATATTGTCTCGATTTTTCTGTCCCAATCGGTCTCTTTCTCGTCGTCAACCGATAGCAGCTCTAGATCTTCTGCCATTTGTACGACTGGCATACCCTCATCCCAAAAACCATCAGTGGAATATTCCAACTCCTCGTTGACGAATTCAACAAGTTCTGAATCGACGGTGTTGCATTCCATCACTGTCGAGCCGTTCGTCGGCTGACTCGTGGCAGCATCTTCCACTGATTTTGTCTCTACTTCATCGATGGGTTGTTTCTCAACAGGCTGTTTTTCAGCTTCCTGTTTCTCGACTTCCTGGCCAGATTTGGCCTTGACAGCTTGGCCAGGCTTGGCCTCGTTTTCCTTATCATTCCTGTTGTCGAAAATCTCGGCAAATTTTGCCTCGAGATCATTCACATCCTCCTCGTCGGACAGTAGGTCGTCCTCTTCCATCGCCTTTGTCAAATCGATAGTGCCGAATTTAACTTTCCCCGGGGTCCATTTGGAAGTGTCGATCTGCATCGAGCTCTTGGCCTCGATACTGTCGACCCCTTGGCCAGATTTGGCCTCTATCGTTCCCTGTTTCAATTTCCGTTCCGCTGACGGAGGTTTCTTTGCTGGATCTCTCATCGGGGCCTTCCCTTTAGCAATTTCCATTTCCTTTCGTTGGCGTAAGTAACGCCTGTACTGTGTCCGAGTCATCTGATCGACCCTTCGATCTCCAGGAAATTTCGGGTGCCTGACGGGAACCCATCGATCCACCTGTGTGTCGGCGGGAGTATAAACAGTCCGCGGCCTTGATGAACCTGGCGGTGTAATTTTTGGCGACGGACCATGCGTCCTGTCTCTGTGACCGGCGGTCGATCTGACCTGTCTGATTGGTGCTTTATCAGGGGATCTCTCCCTGATTCTGCTGTTACGGCTAGTACCCTCTCGATGCTGTCGAGGCATTCTGTACTCAGCCCGTTCTCGGCCTTGCCCCATTGTTGCCAATGCATGTTCCGTGTATTCCATCGGAAATGGAATTGGGCATGGCCCCATCGGTCGCGGCGGTGGTGGTGGTGTCGCCTGCGGTTACGGCGGTGTTTGTGGCGTTGCCGGCGGTCGCGGCATCGTTTTATATGGGTACCCTGTCGGCACTGTATTTAGCCAGGGCATGTATGGGCTGTATAACGCCGGATTGAGGAACAATGGAATCGTTGCCAACTCTGTTTGGCATCTTGCGCACAAACCCATCTCCCTGATTGCCGGCGAGCGTTCTGGTTCCTCGTCAACGTATAGGTGTTCACCCGTTGACGGATCTGTGACCATTATCACATTAATCCCCACTTCATTTTGTTGGAAAGGGTTGGCGTCAACCGTCATCGGCTTTGTGATCTTCTAATCCAGGGCGAACCTCAAGATGCCCTTGTCAAGGTGATCCTGCACCATCCACCTGAAGACTAGACACTCGTTTGTTGTGTGAGTCCAAACATCATGATACTTACAATACGTTTTACCTGATATTTTCATTGATGGTGGAATCACGTGGTCTCCTTTGAGACGGAGGATCTTGTCGGCCAGCAACTGATCGAATATGGCCTCTGTTTTCGAGACGTCGAAAGAGTATCGTCTTTCCCTGTCGGTTTTATATTAAGCGTCTCGACGCACCAAATTACTTGGCACTTTGATAGTAGGCTGAGGTTCTTTCGGCTTAGCGAGGGCCGGACAGACGGTGTTCTTAGGGCAGACCACTTCTGCCAGCCCTATCTCGATACCCTGCTGTTCAATCGGTCTGCTGACCTGATTGATCTGCTCCTCGCTAGAGTCAGCCATACTCACTTGATAATAGCTCCCTCTGGGTTGTCGGCCGTTCTCGTCTCTCAATACTCGTTCATATCGGACCGCGTGATCGGTCAGTTCGAACAAGTCTTCGTGGTATTGTGCCATCATGATCTTTCGTAATTCGAAATGCATGCCATGGATGGCAATTTTAATGCATTCCCTTTCTAGCAACGGGATGGCGCAGAACCCCCTGGCCCTGATGAACTTTTTCATGTATTCTTCGACGGCCTGTCCTGTCAGCTGCCTCATGTTCGACAGCTCGATGACGGACACCTCGAGTGGAGCTTGATAGTGGTTCATCACGAATATTTTTTCCATGGATGGCCAGTCGGGGACCGATCCAGGTTTTAAGTTGGCGTACCAATGGAACGCCATTCCTGTCAAAGTGTCAAAGAGTTAGGAAACAGTTTCAATTTTAAATCGTTAGTCATGTTGCCACATTCCAAAGAAAATCGAGCGAGATGCTCAGTGGCAGATTGTGATCCTTCGCCTGAAAACAATGTAAAATTCGGCGGTCTGTAGTTCATTGGGAACGGGATCTGATCGATATACTCCGGGTGAGGCTTATTATACCTCGCTGCCCTGTTTCCTTGTCTCCTGACGAACATTTCTTCCGCTTGGTTCACCGTCAAGAGGTCTTCTGGACCTTCTATAGCTCGATGAGCAGTTCTGTCATAAGCCATTGAGTTGGCCTGATATCCATCTTGGCCGTATCCGGCGGCCTCTAATCGGTCCTCTTCGGACCTGCCCCCCGAGTCTTGACGGGTGTTCCTTGCTTTGGAAGTGCTTCCTTTGTTTCTTTCCTGGACATTAGATTGTCCGTTGCCTTGTCTACAAGGCGTCTCGTCTCTTGACGAACTTCCCCCGATCTGGATCGCGGGGCCTTTTCCTTTGTCAACGGCAGTCTTCGGCGGCCCAGTCCAGGCCTGCGCTTGTATGCCATTGGCAAGAGCATTGATGCTCTCTGCAAGTGAAGTCATTTTCGCTTCCAAGTGCATCAAGGAGTTATTTACAGTGTTGCTGGCTTCTGTGTTGGCCTGACTAGCAGCAGTGGCCGAGCCCAGCATATGTTCAAACTTGCTGACAATGTTAGACCATTCTCCTTGTTTGGTCTCAAGGTCCCTGGTGAAGTTACGGACCTCTGCAGTCAGCTCCTCGATTCTGTAGGCTCCTTCCATAGTCAGTGGAACCGTTGATAGATTTTCCAAAGTATGCGTTAAGTCAGAGCATGTCCTTGTCAAGGTTGATCGAGTCCTTCGTGGTACATGTGATGTCATCTGACGACAACAAAACAATAACCACTTAGTATCAGCTGATTGACTGTTTGGCAAAGAGATCATCAAGTGTCAGCTAGCCAAAGTTGGCCGATAATCGTTTCATGGCAGCTTAATTAAAACACAGAATGCCCCCCGATCCATAAAAATGTGTGGCTGGTGAGTTTTTAACAAAGAGACTTTCAAGTCCCACTGGGCGTGCCAAAATATTGTTTGCATATAAATTTGGCCCTGTTATACCTCGACGTCGAGGTGCTTGGCATCGATCGTGCCAAAGTATTGTTTGCGTAAAATTCAGCGTCAAGGAACACCTCGACGACATCGAGTAACCATTGGCATCGAGAAGTGCCAAAATATTGTTTGCGTTAAGGTGGATATCGAGGGATCCTTGGCATCAAGGGATTGACATCGAGGTATGCTTGGCATCAAGGTGTGCCAAAATATTGTTTGTTGTAAACCTGTCAGTGAATCCCTCGATGAGCCAATGGCTCGACGTGAAATACCTCGATATGATGTAAAAATAGATGCGGGCGTGCCAATGTTTGTGCGTGCAAACATAACGATTCAAAAATAGACATGTTGATATCAGTATAATAATAATACGAGTGTCCTGATGAAGACATATTGATATCGAAATTAATTGTCCTGATAAGGCTGACCTCTAAACGATTGTGACAGAGTAGGCAAACACTACCCCTAGTTCTTTTCTATGCCTGCCTGGCCGCAGGACTTAAACAATTTATGAAAATCTCTCTTAAGTGCCATTTTTTATAGCCAATTGATGGCCTGCCCAACATATCAACGGATTTGTAAATCAGCAAATAGGTTGACGATCAATCAGTTTAAACCAACACCTTGACAGAAAAAACATAAGCCTGACAGAAACAGCATATCAAATGAAAATCCCTCGACGTAAAGCATACTTAAGTAAATGAATCACGAAATACGAACTAAATTACTTCCATAAATAATAAAAGAAAATCAGTACGTTTTCCGATGTGCAAATATTACAGAAACATGTTCGTCGATATAGTTCTCCTATTTTGGCATAGTCTGCCAAGTGAGCTGATGAGTCTATTAGGTGCTGAAAGTTAACTCCTTGATCGGCAGGGAACCCGCCGATGAGCTGAGAAAACATGACAAATCAATTTGTTGACAGAAAGTAACATTGACGACGGAAGACCACCGTCAATGGTTCGCCCAACCTTGATGGGTGACCACCAATCGGGCTCCTGATCAGCGGATGGCCACTGATCAAGGCATCGACGGAGCAGATGGCTACTCAGCCGATAGCCGTCAAGCAGATGGCTACTTGACGACGAGCTCATCAGGCAGATGGCTACTCGATGAGTTTGTCATATAAATACGTGGGCACTTACATGACAGTTAACAGCGAGCTACTTGCTGATATGAGTGGTTTTGCTCGAGACAGTGTCAACTGACGGCGGAAGACGGCGGCGGCGGCGGCTGGCTTTGAGCGGCGGCGGCGGCAAGACTTCAGGCTGTCAGGGATCACTGGTGGCTGAGGAGGGACAGACTGATATCGAGGAGTTGGCGGGCTGATAACTTGACAGAAAACAGATTGTTATCTGCTTGCTATCAAAGTGTTTCGCTCGAGATAGCTTCCTGACGGCGGAAACAGCGGCGGCGGCGGCTTACTATCGGCGGCGGCGGCGGCGGCTTATTTTTAGCGGGGGCGGCGGCGGACTTTGGGCGGCGGCGGCGGCAAGATTTCAGGCGGTCAGGGGTAGCTGGTGGCTGAGGAGGGACAGTTGATATCAAGGGATTGACAATTGTTTGCTGAAAAAGAAGCAGCGAGGTGCTGGACTTCCGGTGAGGCGTTGAGCCGATCAGTGTAGACTGAAAAGTTGTTGATTGAGTTGTGTGTGTCCCCTGCGCGACTGACAGTATCAAGGTATTTATAGCTGCTGGATCTGTAGAGCTGATGGCCAGAAACTGATGCCTTGACAGCCACTTTCCCACTTTCTCCACTACTTGAAAAACCTTCCACTACTTCCACTACTTTGGTGGTAGTTCTTTTGTTGCTGAAAATTAATGTTAGTGGTGATTTAGAGAAGAAGAAACGTTGTGTTTGAAATTGAATTAATGATAACTAATTAAGAGATTTTTAAGGACTTAGTGTTTTAAGCCAACTACTTAGCTTAATCCTTATCCCTTAATTAATTAATCATTAATTAAATAACAAAGCAACAAATGGGCCCCAAAAATGGAGAGTGGCCGATCTGGGGTGGGCCATGGCCGATTCGGGCCTGCTCGGACCATGGTTGGTCCTGGGTCGAGCCCTGTTGTCTCAAAATTTATCCAATTAATTACCCCTTTAAACAATTAATGGCCTTTATTTATAAAAATAGGCCAATTAATTAGACTTGGCCCAATTAATCTGAATTAATCAGTCCATAATCTTTATTAGCCAAAGCCATCAAGTGGGTCGAGCCCGTTTGTAATTAATCATTATTTGGCTTTAATTAGTAATTAATTAACTCTAGCCTATTAATTAATTTTATCAATTAATTAATATATTTTTGGCCCAAATGTTAATTAATTGCGAAATTGGGTCGAGTTTTGAAATTGGGCTCATAGCCAACCCATTGGTTCGGTCGGATCCATTTTCGGTCCAAATTGGATCCGATTTGGTCTGATCCGTTTTGGAGTGACTTAATTCGGCCCATATGCCATTTTTGGCTTGTTATATCGAGCCGTCGTTCCTCGATTAGTCGAGGGTGATTTTTTGGGTACAAACACTTCCTCTGCTGTTTGTCAATCCAGCAAGATAAAATAATCTTCAATCTTCAAGAATTAAGAATACATCTTCATGATAACTTAACTTCAACTAACTGTCATTAACAGATTTCATCTTTCAGAACAGAAGTACCGCTAGTCTTACACGTTCCCCCTGACTTTAAGAATTCATAAGTTAACTAGTCTGTTGAAGGTTAATCCTTGAATAAAATAGTGAATGACTAAGCTGTTGAACTTCAGTCTTCTTATGAGTTCCCCCTCAGCTTATGCATCCAAATTAAGTAGTCCTAACTCAGCTCTTAGAGTTGAGAACCTTGCTTCACTTAGAGGTTTAGTGAAGATACCAGCAATCTGATTATCAGTATGAACATACTCAATCACAACATTGCCTTTTTCCACATGATCTCTAATGAAATGATGTTTGATCTCAATATGTTTAGTCCTTGAATGACTTGTAGTGTTCTGAGTAAGTGAAATTGCACTTGTATTATCACAGTAGATTGGAATTCCACTGATCTTGATGTTGTAGTCTTCTAGTTGATGTTTCAACCAAAGTATCTGTGCACAACAAGCTCCAGCAGCTATATATTCAGCTTCAGCAGTAGATATAGAAACTGAGGTCTGTTTCTTACTCATCCATGAGATCAGACGACTACCTAAGAACTGACAGGCACCTGTGGTGCTCTTTCTGTCAATCTTGCAGCCAGCAAGGTCTGAGTCTGAATAACCAATAAGCTCAAATCCAGATTCTCTAGGATACCATAATCCCAATTCTTGAGTGCCTTTAACATATTTCAATATCCTCTTGGCAGCTAAGAGATGAGATTCTTTGGGGTTTGATTGAAATCTTGCACAGACTGCAACTGAGTACATTATGTCAGGTCTGCTTGCTGTTAGATACAACAATGAACCAATAATGCCTCTATATTTGGTTATGTCCACTGATTTGCCATCTTCATCTTTATCCAACCGAAGACTTGTAGACATAGGAATTGTAGCAGTAGAGCTAGTTTCCATACCAAACTTCTTGAACAGATCTCTTGTGTATTTTGCTTGGCTGATGAATATTCCATCAGGCAACTGTCTAACTTGCAATCCAAGAAAATAATTAAGTTCACCCATCATGCTCATTTCAAACTTATTCTGCATCAGCTTGGAGAACTTATCACACATCTGTTGATTAGTTGAACCAAAAATAATATCGTCCACATATATTTGCACAAGTAATATATGATTTTCCCATTCAATTGTGAACAAGGTTTTATCTACCTTACCTTTTCGAAATCCTTTAATTAAAAGAAAGTCAGATAGGGTATCATACCATGCTCTTGGAGCCTGTTTCAGTCCATAGAGGGCTTTCTTCAGACGATATACTTTGTCCTCTTCTTGATAGACTTCAAATCCAGGAGGTTGCTCAACATACACTTCTTCTTGCAGTTCTCCATTGAGAAAAGCAGACTTCACATCCATTTGATAGACAGTGAAGTTCTTGTAAGCAGCATAGGCAAGAAACAGTCTGATTGCTTCAAGTCTTGCTACTGGTGCAAATGTCTCATCAAAGTCAATTCCTTCTTCTTGACAATAACCTTTGGCCATTAGTCTTGCTTTGTTCTGGTGACAACACCATCTTCGTTCATCTTATTTCTGAATACCCACTTAGTGCCAATTACTCTTTGATGACTTGGTCTAGGAACTAAGTACCAGACTTCATTCCTTTCAAATTGATTCAACTCTTCTTGCATAGCTTCTATCCAGAAGGAATCATTGAGAGCTTCTTCAATTTGCTTAGGCTCTATTTGAGATAGAAATGTGACAAACATGGCATCTTGTGCAGCAGCTCTTCTTGTTTTCACTCTATCTAAAGGATCACCAATGACTAATTCAGGTGGGTGATTCTTGAGCCATCTGAGATCAGGTTGTAGATCAGGATGTTGTCCTCTGTCTTGATCTTGCAACACTATTGTTGGAGTTCCAGTAGTAGTCTGTTGAACATTTGCAGTCTGTTGAACAGTCTCTGGTCTGTCAGCTGTTTGCAACTCGTCTGTTAGACAATCATCACTGTGATTTTGAACAGCACTTGAGTTAGCAGCTGAACCAAGATTAGGTAGTATGATGGGAACATATTCTTCATTTCTTCCAATGTCTAACTTCTGTAAATCAGTAGACAGTTCTTGATTAACACTTTGATTCTTTTCAGAAGATTGACTTGGCTCATCAAATACTACATGGATAGATTCTTCTATTAGTAATGTTCTTTTGTTAAAAACTCTGTAAGCCTTACTAACAGATGAGTATCCTACAAAGAAAGCTTCATCAGCCTTTTCTGCAAATGCAGTAAGGTGATTTTTCCCATTATTCAATACAAAACATTTACAACCAAAAATCTTAAAGTAATGAATGTTTGGTTTTCTGTTGTTCCAAACTTCATATGGAGTCTTGTTCTGATTTTTGTTGATCATACATCTGTTTTGGGTAAAGCATGCTGTGTTTGTTGCTTCTGCCCAAAATCTTTGTGGCAGCTTAGCTTCAGCTATCATGGTCCTGACTGCTTCTTTTAGTGTTCTGTTTCTCCTTTCAGCAACACCATTCTGTTGAGGGGTTCTAGCAGCTGAATACTCATGATGTATTCCTTTGATATTACAATACTCTTCAACAGTAGAGTTTGTAAACTCTGTCCCTCTATCTGATCTGATCTTTAATATTTTGATACTCTTCTCATTCTGGATCAGTTCCATCAGATTTGTAAGATGTTCCTTGGTTTCACTTTTCTTCTTCATGAAAATCACCCAAGTATATCTTGAATAATCATCCACCACAGCTAGGCAGTATTTCTTTCCACCATTGCTGACTGGATCAATGGGTCCAAATAAGTCCATATGTAGCAGCTCCAATATTCTTCCAGAAGATTGGTGCTTCTTGCCTTTAAATGATGACTTGATTTGTTTACCCTTCTGACATGCGTCACATAGCTTGTCCTTGCTCATGACAGCTTTTGGAATCCCTTCTACCAAGTCATTCTTGATTAATCTGTTTATGGTCTTGAAGTTTAAATGATTCATTCTCTTGTGCCATAGCCAACTCACTTCACTTGGTGCAGATGCCACCAAACAAATACTTGAATTCTTATCAGCAGAATTCCAGTCGACTATGTAGATATTTCCCTGTCTTCTTCCAGATAAAATTACCTTCTTTGTACCAATCTGTTCAACATAACACTTATCTGTTGAGAAGATGACTGAATATCCTTTGTCACAAAATTGACTTATGCTCAGCAGATTATATTTGAGGCCTTTAACATAAAAGACGTCAGATATCTCAATGTTTCCTCTGATCAGTTTCCCTTTAGCTTTAATCTTGCCTTCTTTGCTGTCTCCAAAAGTTACTTTTGGACCATCCACAGCAACTGCATCAGTCAGCTCATGTATGTTTCCACACATGTGTCTTGAACATCCACTGTCCAAGTACCAGATCTTCTCTACTTTACTCCTACTCCTAATCCTAACCTACAAAACAAAATAAAAATTGGTTTAGGTACCCTTATTGAGAGGGTCCTGAAGGATTAGTTTCACCTTTGACAACCCAAGATGTTGATGTCTTAGGCTTCTTAGGCTTCTGAGTTTTGACAGGAGCATGAACAGCTTCATTTTTATCATAGTTATCAGATAAGTCATATTGATGATCAGTATGATAAGGAAAGTGTTCATAAGCAGGGTAAGGTGCATGATAAGCAGGGTATGCATGCATTGGATGAGCAGGATAAGGTGCATAGTAACCTGGAAATTGAGGTGCATGATACATAGGATGATATGCAGCAGGTTGCACATAATATGACTCATTTCCATGCCAAGCATTTTGATTTTTCTTGTTTTTATGCTTCTTTGGCTTACTAGATGCTTGCTCAGTTTGTTTTGACTTAGTTTTACCAACAGATTGATTCAATTTAGCTTTATCAGCAGACTTCTTAGGACTCTGCTGTTTGGTCTTACTAGTCTGATTTCCTACATTAGGCTCTTTGCTCTTTTTAGCCTTAGGAGATTTCTTCTCCTTTAATTCTTTCTCAGGTGAAGCAGGTTTAGTTGTCTGAACATAAAGAATGACCTTACTATTGTCAGCTGATATAAATTTTTCAGTATGTTTCAGTTCAATCTTATCATGTTCTAAAGGTATCTTCTGTTTACTAGATGTATGCGTGGATGCAACAGATGATTTCTCATGAGACTCGATAATCTTTTCAAGTTCCATGATTTTTCCTTTATAGACTTCACATTCAGCTTTCAGAGATTCATGTTCTTGCTCAAGCTGTTTATATTCAGCTGATTCCCTTGGCTTTTCAGCTAAGAGTTTCAGTGAACTATTGTTAGGTTTAGAAGTAGAGGCATTGTTGTATTTGTTCTTCATTTTTCTTTTGTAGAACTTCTTGAAATTATTCATCAACAGTGCAACATCTCCAGCTGTGTACTCCTTTTTGTTGAGTAGAGTGGCTTCATCAGATGAGTCCACTTCTTTGCTTTTCTGTGCTGGTCTTCTAGTGTTTTCAGCAGCAACCAGTGCAGCTGTGGGTCCTGAAGTTGAGGTTTCTTCAATTCCCATTCTAGGCAGTTTATACTCGAATGCCTTGAGTACAGAAAATAGCTCAGTAAGAGAGATTTTTCCCAAATCCCTTGATTCTTCCATTGCTGTAACTTTCATGTTGAACTTTGGGGGTAGGGCCTTTAGTACTCTGACAGTGATCTCTTTGTCAGTGAAGGTCTTTCCCAACTTTAAAACTTCATTCAGAGTCCTGGTGAATCTGGTATCCATCGGATCAATGGTTTCTCCAGACTTCATCTTGAAGCTGTCAAGTTTCTCCAAGGCAACAGTAAGCTGATGTTCTTTAATAGCATCATTGCCTTCGCTCATATCTCTGACTTTGTCCCACATCTCCTTTGCAGTTTTGCAATGTTTGACCTTGTCAAACCGATCATTATCCAGGGCTTTAGTCATGATGAATCTCCCAACTTTATCTAGATTGTAAAGCTTTATTTCCTCTGGAGTCATCTCATGAAGGTCTTTTTCCACAACCGTATCCACTTCATTGATCTTTATGGTCTTTGTGAATCTGAATGGACCTTTAATGATACATGTGTACATGTTATCATTATAAGCAGCAAGGAAAATCTCCATTCTGATTTTCCAGTCCTCAAAGGACATACCAGCAATGTGGGGAACATGGCTGATACAATCCATTTTTCAAAAAGTTTTGATTTTTCAAAAAGATGCTCTTTTGAAAAGTTTTGAAAACCTTTGAAAAACACTTGGATCAAGCTCGTTGATCAGGCAGCTGATTCTAATGAACCACCTGCTCTGATACCACTTGTTGGTCCCAAGTGGTCAGATGAGGTCTAGAGGGGGGGGGGGTGAATAGACCTCTTAAAATTTTTTAACTTAAAAACTTTTCAGTCTTCTGTCAGCAGACTAAGCTGATCGTGAACAAATCTTTGATCAGCAGACTGACCACTCTTCTTACAATGACTTAGCTGTTTTTCAGCAAAACAGTTTTCAAAGAGTATACTTGCAGCGGATTATTTGAAAGTGTTTTTCACAAGTAAACTAAGTTCTAAAAGATTTTATCCCCAGTTAGAAACTCCTTATAAAATCTTTTGATTGATTCAAAGTGTTTAAAATGCAAACCTTTTAAAATATGCAAGAAAACTTTAAATGCAAGATAACACAAAGAATTTTTATAGTGGTTATATGGATAAAAATCCTTTAGTCCACTCTTCCAGATCACTTAGATTCTGGGTTATACTATAATCACTCAGATTACAATATTTCTCCACTTACACCTAAACAACAAATGTAAAGGCTATAAGCTCACAATAGGAAGTCACTCAGAAATCCTATCCTCTAAAGTAGAATCACTCACAAAGATGGATTCTCACTTCGCACAACACTCAGCTATTACAAAATCACTCAGATAATGTTTTTCTGTTTTCTTCAACTGGGTTTCTGTCAACAGATGACTTCCACCAGACGAGTGAGCTGTTCGAGCTTTTGAGACTTAGAAAAATTCTGCTTCAAAATCGAAATCTCTGATTGTTGTTGTTGTTGCTCGATTGAAATTCAGCTATATTTATACATGGAGATGAAAATATGACCGTTGAAGGCAAATCACAATTCAACTCCATCCTTCAGCTCTTTTGAAACGGCTCCCTGCAGCAATCCGTACAGTGTACAGTACTTTCTGTCCATCACATTTAATGCTGCATTAAATGCACTCTGCTGATACGAGGATATCTTCAATCATTTGCCATTACTACCCTTCTCTTTCAGCATTTATTACACCAAGTGCATTTATTACCGTTGAACTGATCTCATGATCTCTTCCACTCTGCTGATCGAAGCAACCCTTCTGATAGGTACTCTGCTGATCAAATACTGAACTAATCTGATTTGACTCGGCTGATGACCTACCCTTCTGTTTGCTGTTTCAGCAAGAGATCACTAGTCTTCTGGTCTTTGAACTCTTCTGACATCTTCTTTACTTGTTCAAAGATCCTTCTAAGGGAACTAAGCATTCCATACTTAGCTGATTATGATGTTTTGGAAATCATCAAAACCTTCCCTTAAATTCTGACTTCTTTCATCTTCATCTTCATCCAACAATATGGACAGTCTCTGATGAAATGTCCCAATTTCTTGCAGTTATAACACATTATTTTGGACTTATAAGCATCCTTATCATGAGAAGAAGAAGTAGGGTTAGAAGTAGAAGCATTGTTGTATTTGTTCTTCATTTTTCTTTTGTAGAACTTATTGTAATTGTTTATCAGCAATGCAACGTCTCCAGTAGTATACTCCTTTTTATTGAGTAGTGTGGCTTCATCAGATGAATCCACATCTTTGCTTTTATGTGCTGTTCTTCTTGGGTTTTCAGCAGCAAGTAGTGCAGCTGTGGGCCTGAAGTTGAGGTTTTTTCAATACCCATTCTTGGCAGCTTATACTCGTATGCCTTGAGTACGGAGAACAACTTTGTAAGAGAGATTTTTCCCAAATCCCTTGATTCTTCCATAGATGTCACCTTCATGTTGAACTTAGGAGGCAGGGCTTTCAGTACTCTGACAGTTATTTCTTTGTCAGTGAAGGTCTTTCCCAGCTTTAGAACTTCATTCAGCGTCCTTGTAAACCCTGTATCCATCTGATCAATGGATTCCATAGACTTCATCTTGAAGTTGTCTAACTTTTCTAGAGCAACATTCAGCTGGTGCTCCTTTATGTCATCGTTTCCTTCGCTCATGTCACGAACCTTATCCCACATTTCCTTTGCAGTTTTGCATGACTTTGTCAAACCGGTCATTATCTAGGGCTTTGTTCATGATGAAACGGCCAACTTTATCAAGGTTGTACAGCTTGATTTCCTCAGCTATCATCTCTTGAAGATCTTTATCCACCACAGTATCTACTTCTTTATCCTTTATTGTCTTGGTGAATTTGAATGACCTTTAGTGATACATGTGAACATGTTGTCATTATAAGCAGCAAGGAAGATTTCCATTCTAATCTTCCAATCTTCAAAGCTCATACCGCCAATGTGGGGAGCACGACTGATACAATCCATTTTCAAAAGTTTTTTATTTTTAAAAAATATGCTCTTTTGAAAAGAATTTAAACCTTTGAAAAACACTCGGATCAAGCTCGTTGATCAGGTAGCTGATTCTAATGAACCACCTGCTCTGATACCACTTGTTGGTCCCAAGTGGTTAGTTGAGGCCTAGAGGGGGGGGGGGGGTGAATAGACCTCTAAAAATTTTAGACTTTAAAACCTTTCAAGTCGTCTGTCAGTAGACTAAGCTGATCGAGAATAGTAAGCTTACTAGGATGATCGTACACAAAGTTTGAAATTCAAAGTTGACCACTCTTCTGATAATAACATAGTTGATTTCAGCAAAAACAGTTTTAAAACAGAGTACTTGCAGCGGATGTTATCAAGTGTTTTTCACAAGTAAACTTAGTCTCTTAAAGGTTTTATCCCCAGTTTTAAAACTCCTTTAAAATCTTTAAACAAGTGATTCAAGTGTTAAACTATGCAATTTTGAAAAATGCAAGAAAGTTATGCAAATGTAAACACCAGAATTTTTATAGTGGTTATATGGATTTAAATCCTTTAGTCCACTTTTCCAAGTCACTTAGATCTTGGGTTATACTAGAGAGCACACAGTTAACAGTATACAATGCTTGCGCTGATCAACAAATAAAAAGACCACAAGTGTGCACTAGGAAATCAGTAAGATAACCTAGTCTACAGAGTCTTATCACTCACAAAGATGGATAAGAACTCCTCACAACACTCTCTAACAAAATCACTCAGATTTATAGGTTTTTTTTATCTTCAACTTCGGATTTCGTCAACAAATGACTAAGCTGATGAGTGAGTTGTTCTTGAGTTCTTGAGACTTAGAAGAATTCTGCTTCAAAATTTCTCTCAGAAAAAGTGTGTTGTTGTAGCTTCGCATCTTTCTTCTCTCAAACTCTTGAACTATTTATACTCTCAATTTGAAAAATTTCCGTTGAAGAGAGACAAGCTTCAAATCCTCGAGTACCGGTCCCTTTTTTCCTGAAAACGTCTCTCTGCAACTGCTACAGCACAGTCTGCTGTACTTTCTGTCAGTCGCATTTAATGCACCAAGCTGATATGAGGATTTCTTCAACCATTTGTCATAAATACCCTCCTTCTTCAGCATTTATTACTCCAAGTGCATTTATTACCGTTAGGCAGACTTCCTGATCATCTTCACTGAGCTGATTGACTTCTCTCGTCTGATGAAGTACTTAGTTGATCTCAATAGGAACCAATCTGATTTGAGTCGGCTGATTTCCACCAAACTGATTTCTTCCTTCAGCAGCAGATCAGTAGTCTTTTGGACCAAGAGAGATTTTGACCCGTCTCATTTGTCTTCTTAGTTGGTCAAAATTCTTCTAAGGGATTTCACTAAGCATTCCTTACTTAGCTGATCTTGATGTTTTGGAATTCATCAAAACCTCCCTTAACTTTTTAACTTCTTTGCACTCTATCTTCATCTTCATCCAACATAAGATATGCTGATTGTATGTTTAATGAGACAGTTTTCCAGCCGTTAGGGGGAGATAAGAAGCCAGTTCCTGAAGAACGGCGTGAAATAGAATGGAATGTGCCATCTTTGTCTCATTATGACCCACGTACAAATAATTGTGAGCAAGAAGTAAGAAATATTATACATTTGTAAAATATTGCAAATCAATTGCCGGATGCATTTGTTGATACTAAGAAAATAACAAAATCTTATATACCGGCTGTTAATGCACCAGCACAGATTGATGTCCCTGAAGGACATGTCCCTACAGGACAATTTGAAAAACCACGAACAAAACGTGAATGCCCGGTTGGTGCAAAAGACAAGAATCCTCGAAGGAAAAAGATACCAGAAGTATGTATTCCTCCTGGAGAGGAAACTGTTTCAACACAAAGCGCTATAGAAAAAATAACTGATCAGTCTGAATTAAGAAATGCCCCGGAAGAGGCAAATGAAATTGATGCCCCTGAAGAGGCGATATTTGAAGAGATCTCTTTGAATTATTTAAATACCCGAGAAAACTGGGATAGAAAGAATGTGATTGTAAACATTATCTTTGCGTATGGGGTCGCACTAGATATTATAAATAAGGATCCTGAAGATCCCGAACCGATATCAGTTAATGAATGTCGACATAAAAATGATTGGCCAAAATGGAAAGATGCAATTCAAGCTGAGCTGAACTCGCAAGAAAATCGTAAAGTTTTTGGACCGAAAATTCGTACGCCGAAGATGTGCAATCGGTTGGGTATAAATGGGTGTTTGTACGAAAAAAGAATGAGAGAAATGAGATTGTGAGATACAAGGCACGACTTGTTGCACAAGGATTCTCACAAAGACCTGGAATTGATTATGACGAAACATATTCCCCTGTGATTGATGTAATCACATTACGGTATTTGATTAGCTTTGCAGTCTCTGAAAGACTGGACATGCGTCTCATGGATGTGGTTATAGCATATTTATACGGATCACTTGATAGTGATATATATATATATATATATATATGAAAATCCCTGAAGGATCTCATAATCAAAGGTCTCATGGATTGTATTCAATTAAATTGCAACGATCCTTGTACGGATTAAAACAGTCCGGCCGGATGTGGTATAATCAGCTCAGTGATTATCTCGTAAATGAAGGATTTGTTAACAATCCAATTTGTCCATGTGTTTTCATTAGAATATTTGATAATGGATTTTCCATTATTGCGGTATACGTGGACGACTTAAATCTTGTAGGGACTTCTGAAGAGCTCAAAGACCGCAAACTATTTGATGAAAGAATTTGAGATGAAAAATCTCGGGAAAACAAAGTTTTTTCTCGGCCTGCAGATCGAACATTTATCAACTGGAATCTTTATCCATCAATCGGCATATACAGAAAAGATTATGAAGAGATTTTATATAGACAAAGCTCATCCATTGAGTAGTCCCATGGTTGTTAGATCTTTGGATATAAAGAAAGATCCTTTCCGTCCCCGGGAGGAAAATGAAGAATTGCTTGGTCCTGAAGTACCTTATCTAAGTGCAATCGGAGCTTTGATGTATCTTGCAAATTTTACTAGGCCAGATATCGCTTTCTCAGTAAATTTACTGGCAAGATATAGCTCTGCACCAACACGAAGGCACTGGAATGGAGTTAAACACATATTGCGCTATCTTCGTGGGACAATAGACATGGGCCTATTTTACTCTAGAGATGCCGATGCACATGTAGCAGGTTATGCAGATGCAGGTTATCTTTCTGATCCTCATAAAGGTAGATCACAAAGTGGATATGTATTTACTTGTGGTGGCGCTGCAATATCATATTAAACAAACTCTAGCAGCCACTTCTTCCAATCATGCTGAAATTTTAGCATTGCATGAAGCAAGTCGAGAATGTTTATGGCTGAGATCAATGGTTCAGTATATTCAAGAATCTTGTGGGTTGCCTTCAATAAAGAATATACCAACATCATTATATGAAGACAATGCCGCCTGTATTGCTCAAATAAAAAATGGATTTATCAAAGGAGACAGAACGAAGCACATAGCACCAAAGTTTTTCTTTACCCACGAGCTTCAGAAAAAGGGTGATATAGACGTTCTTCAGATTCAGTCATGTAACAACTTTGCTGATTTATTCACTAAAGCATTGGCGACTACAACATTTAGGAAGATGGTTTACAACATTGGAATGCGTCGTCTTGTGGATCTTATGTCGGCATCAGGGGGAGCGTGTAATTAACGACACTTACACTGTACTCTTTTTCCTTTGTCCAAGTTTTTGTCCCAATGGGTTTTTCTTGGCAAGGTTTTAACGAGGCAGTGTTACACGCTTATAAGCCCCTTATGGATATGCACTCTTTTTCCTTCGTCCAAATTTTTATCCCAATGGGTTTTTCTTGACAAGGTTTTAATGAGGCATACTCCAGAAGCAATAGGCATCCAAGGGGGAGTATTATGAAATTTAACTTAAGTTGTGGATGCCATTGCAATTTACAAGTTGTATGATGTCAAGGCAATACTCTTGCACTTGGTTGCATAGAGAGATAACACATAACCTCTTTATGTGTCAAAGCAGGACTAAGTGTGGCAAATGAAAGAACTTGTGGAAGCTTATAGACATATACAAGTGTTTCAACTTGTTGAGTAGCCATATATGGAAGCCACCCATTACATTACTTTGTATGACATGTGGCTAATGTAGTAACCTTGATAGCTTGTATATATAGATGGGTTTCATACTTCATTTTGTAGTAGAAATTACAAGAACAACTACATACAATCTATAATCAATAGATGAAATAGATTTCTCTACATAATCTTATATCTCCCTTTATATATTACTTTGCTTACACAATTTGTTCATACTTTATTCCTAAGTTTTATAACAAAGTGGACCCCTTTTTATTGTTGGATATATCAAAAAAAAGTAGTTCACTTTAATACCCTTAAAAAAATATGTTCAACAAACACTAAAAAATTAAAAGTTAAGATCCTTCATCTATTTCTTTCTCTTCCATCCTCCTTTTTCTTCTCACTAAAAAAACATTCCATAACTTCTTCTTCATCCAAATCCTACACCATCCCACCAGCTCATCACCCCACCACGTCCGTTTTGACCTACCATGGCATGGCCATGACCGGCAACGCGATGACCATATATCATCGTTGGGTTGCCAAAGTTGCCCATGCATTGACAAGTTCAGGCTAATATTTTCAGAATTGGACCAGACAATAAATCGGTGAGTCAATTGACCCCTAATTTCATTGGTCGAACTGTTCGGGCCACTGGTCGGACAGTATGATATCATTTCTAATATTAATATTTAATTTTAATATATATACTATGTAAAAAAAATGCAACAGTATCACCGAAATACATATAAAAACTTAAATTTAGTTTAAAGGTTTCAAGTTATCATATAATATTATTATAACTTATGTTATTTGTTGGTCCCAAGTGGTCAGATGAGATCTAAGGGGAGGGGGGGAAGATGAATCCACCTCTAAAAATTTAACTTAAAAATTTCTCCAACTTTTTCTATGAGCAGACTAAGTTAATCGCGCACTAAGTTTTGAACAGCAGAGTATACCACTCTTTTGATATGACTTAGTTGATTTTGATAAAATAAGAGTTTTAAGCATATTACTTGTAGCGGATTTGTAAAGCGTTTTTCACAAGTAAACTCTCTTAACTTGAAAAAGATTTATCCTCAGTTTTTACAAACTCCCTTTTAAAATCTTTTTAACAGTTAGCTATAGAGTTTTAAAGATGCCTTTTGATCAAAATATGCAAGAAAATAATGCAAATGTAAACACCATAATTTTTATGGTGGTTATATGGATAAAAATCATTTAGTCCACTCTTCTAAGTCACGAAGATCTTGGGTTATACTATAATCACACAGATTACAATATACTCTGCTTGCGCCAAACAACAAATGAACTGGCCACAAGTTCGTAATAGGAATTCACACAGAGAACCTCTTCTCTAAATTAATATCACTCACTAAGATGAATATCTACTTCTTACAACATTCTCTATTACAGACTCAGAAAATATAATTAGCTTTGATCTTTAACTTTGCTTTCGTCAACAGATGACTAGGCTGATGAGTGTTCTAGTCTTGAATTTTGAGATTTAGAAAAATTCTGCTTCGAATTCTCTCAGATTGTGTTGCTTCGCACATCTCTAACTCTTGAATCAGGCTCTATTTATACTTGATATTTGAATTCTGCCCGTTGAAGAGAGACATAATCAGATTTCTCGAGTAAAGGTCCTCCATTTTTAGGATCGGCTACCTGGAAATGCGCATTGTACACTTTGCTGTACTTTTCTGTCAGCCGCATTAAATGCACCTAACTGATACGAGGTTTTCTTCAATCATGTGTCACAAATACCCTTCCTCTTCAGCAATTACTTTCATCAGTGCATTTATTACCGTTGGGATAACTTGCTGATTGAAAACTTCTCGTCTGATGAACACTTGGCTGATCCCAAACCGAACTCATCTTTGAGTCTTTTGAAATTCACCAGTCTGATTCCATTCTTCAACGACATATCAATAGTCTTCTGGACCATAAGTTTTGACCTTTCTGATTTGTCTTCTTTCTTTGTCAAAATTATTCTACAGGACTGGCTAAACTTCCATTACTTAGCTGATGATGATGTTTTGAAAATCATCAAAACCTCCCTTCACTTTTAATTTTTATCTTCATCTTCATCCAACATGTACGTACATTACTTAAAAAAGCCGATCATTTAATACTATTCAATACACAAGTGAGTTCAGTGAGTTCAGAAAACAATAATTTTACTCACATTTTTTTAACACATTTTTTGTCTATACACGGATAGATCCATTGTGTCCCTTCACGTCCTATATTCAGTTCATATGTTAATTTGCAAATAATCGCATAGAAGAACCCACATATTTCATTTTGTCACAAATATCTCATATTCAGTTCATTTGAGAAGAGAAATTTTTTTATGATTTAAATCAAATTATCAAACTCGAACGTTGCGACTTGATTGAGTGTCACGGTTATCTCCTTCCATTGGTTGCCCACAATCGCCAATGTCCTTGTCAACATTTTCCACGGACAAAACATAAGCATAGGTACTCTCTTATTTGGACACACAGTTGTTGTCTGTGAGTTTGTTTTGTACTGGTGCAGTCATTTGTAACATTGTCCATGTCATAGTTAAAAAGGTTCATTATTATATTTTCATAGCAGCTTGACACCTAATTATATTTCTCAATAACAAGATACATCATCTTTTGTAAATTTGGTGTAACACTTGTATGTGACATTCTTATTATTTTGTCATGTCATGTTTCCATTTAGGAATTATCACACTACAATGAAAGAAATATGTATGAAAAATCGTCATGTAAATTCTACTCTAGTCATCAGCCTCTTCATCTTCTTCCTCTTCCTCTTCATCATCTTCAACTTCATCTTCATGATCATCTTCACCACTAGAGAATTGTTCATCAGTTATATTTTTCTTTGCATCTTCAATTTTCTTCCTGATGTCTTCCATTCTCTTATACTTGACAAAAGGATCGTTCTTCTTCAGCAGCTTCATCATCAGTAGCTTCCTCTTCAAGTACTTCATCTGCTGGTCTACTTGTCTCTTCTTCAATGGGCTTTTCGGCAGCAGCAACAGACTCATGCTCAATTACTTGAACAGTTGTAGTGGCAACACTCTTCTTTGTAGATGATCCCTCTTCCCCCTTTTTGTCATCATCAGCAGAGTCGAGTTGGACAGGCGAGATGTTGACAGCAGCACATAGCTTTCTGATGTTCCGATCCATCATGTGAAGTTGAGTGGTATGATGTTGTTGAGTTGACTTGATTGCACTAGCCTGGTCATTCATATAATCAACATTCAATTGAAAGTGTTGATATTTCATATTGCATCTTCTTAGTGATAACCGTGAATTCTTGAATTATTTAGCAGTCTTTTCAATCTCAGCTACACAGATTTCCTTCGTGACCTTTGCAACTTTAGCTATATCTGACTCATTTCTCTAAAGAGCAGTATGCAAATGATTGACATCTGCCTTCATGTCTTCAATGTTTCTGTTCATGCTCAGTATGCTTTGAGTCAGCATCAAAGACTTGTCTGGTGGCAGAGGAAAGTTGTTAATGGCATTCTGCACAATCTTTGCAGTAGCCTCCTCCATTTGCTTCAGCCTCAGTTTGTTTCTCTCATCCATTTCCTTTATTGCATTTTCAATCAATAACTGTATTGATTCCATGAGTGATGAATGGATGTCATCAGGAGGAATGGTAGAGGTTGATGCAATAGCAGGGTCTTCCGGTGGACAGGAGTGTCTTGAAGAACTTGGTCATCTTCAGATTTCAAATCAAGTGCTGAAGGACTCTTTTCAACAACAGCAATAGTCTGTAGCTTCAAAGGATTGAGATTTAGCTCCATAACTTGCTTATCTTTTTTTTGTTCTTCATTTGCTGGTTCATCAGCTATATGTATGATGTCTGCACCATCAACAGACACAACAGTCTTCTGATGAATCAGGAGCAGTGGAACAAATTTTGAAGTATAGTGTTGGACACTCACTTGTTCCTGATACTGGCTGATATCTTAGCCAAAAGCTATTTGCTGTAGACTTGGTAGACTGGGCAGATCACTTGATGTTCCTTGACCATATCTAGACTTCTGCACCCACTTCTCCATAGTCATGTAAACATCAATCTTTACTGCTCTATCAATAGGATCATGAGAAGGGCCTAGCTTCTCGGGCAGTGAATCCTTGATAGCAATAACTTCTTTATTTACAATGGATTTTGCAAATCCATGCGCAGTCTGTCGTGAACAAAGTCTGTATACAATGCTTGTGCAACCTGAAGGTAATGGTCCTAAGGTCAGCCAAAACGCAGCGGAAAACAAAAATTTTAATCGAGGACAAAACGACCCAAAAATGCAACTACTTTGCAAGAAAAAACTTTGGAGACCTTCTACCAATACTATCCTAGGATCATCATGCATTCAAAGTTCATATCAGAAGGAAAGATATCAAGTCATACCTCTCCCAATCTTGGAAGGTGAAGAGCCGCAAAGAATCGGGACAAAAGAGTAACACCCGAAACCTTCAAGCACCTCCAAGCTCACTGGTTTTGTACCTCCTACGAAACTTCTTTCTCCAAGCTCACGGGTTCCGTACCTCCTACGAAACTTCTTGCTCCGAGAACCTCAAGAAAAACCACACCAAGATCTCCAAGTGTAGATCCTCCAAAGCTAGCCCACACACACAAGTGATAGCACTTAAGGAGTAAAGAAGATGAACTAGATCTTGCAAATACACCTTCAATCTATTAGCTAGAATGAAGTAGTACTTGAATCAAGTTAGAGATTTGACGAAGGAAGAGAAAGAGATGAAGAAAATAACTTTTCTTGCTAGGTTGTGAGAGAAATCCAAACACACACTAAAAGGTGTAGTGTGTGTTTTTGTCTTGCATCTTCAATTCTTGAAAATGAACACAATATCTTATCTTATTTCTTGTAGAAAATGCAATGTAGTTTATTGTTGGATCAAATCCACCAATAAGACTTGTAGCTTTATTGTGCTTCCCAAGCACACTACTTTTGATACAAGTTAGTGGTGGGGGCCACCACCAACACATGATAAGATATTTATTTCTCTCTTGTTATATATATATATATATATATATATATATATATATATATATATATATATATATATATCAACATTATATATATTTAAATATGATCATCTCATAAGACCAATTTAAATTGGTCATGTGTTAATTGGACATTTATTTTCCAATTAATAAATTCAATCTCTAATTCAAAATTAGAAACTCATTTATTTCTTGCTTCAATTAATTAGACCCTTCTAATTAATTTTGACTAAATTAATTTAACGCTTAAATTAATAGAGTCCTTTAATTAATTAATCTCCATAAAATTAATTACTACTTCTAACTTACGGGTTTTGTACCTCTTACGAAACTTCTTGTCAAATCCAATTTGACTTCTAATAGATTGAACTAAGTTGCATCTTGTGCTATTGTGTGTGGCCCCTTTGGTTCACCATCAATTAGCCGTGGGCTCACAAACCATTTGTGATTTAATTAAAAAGATTAATTAAACTACTTTTAATCAATCACTCTTAGATATGATCTCATAAAATTAATTACTACTTCTAACTTACGGGTTTTGTACCTCTTACGAAACTTCTTGTCAAATCCAATTTGACTTCTAATAGATTGAACTAAGTTGCATCTTGTGCTATTGTGTGTGGCCCCTTGGGTTCACCATCAATTAGCCGTGGGCTCACAAACCATTTGTGATTTAATTAAAAAGATTAATTAAACTACTTTTAATCAATCACTCTTAGATATGATCTCATCAAATCTAGAGTACCCAACACTCGAAGTAGTCGTCTAGTCACGGTCGACGAGTCCTAACTAATGATGAAAATAAAGTGTGAACCTTTCTAGAATTGATCTCATCAATCCTCTTACGCATACCATGCACGTACGATCCTTCCAATAACTTATTTCCCGATCGAGGCCTAGGACATGGAGTACAACGGATTCCTATTAGCCTTGATAACTATGAGTCTTTATTCTTTATGGTGATTCCTTTTAGTGATTACCCATTTGGAAACTCATTTCCAAATCTAACATCACTCACTTCGGCCGAAGATTCCCGGAATCAATCCATTCAAAAGAATACATAGGAAATCGCCCAACCACATCATGGTGGGAGTTAATGGATCCTTTATTGATGTCATTAACCTCACTACGAAGCAATCCATACCCAACGTGAAACTATAATACTCGCTAATTAGTAGTCGAGTAACACATCAAAGCATAAACGCTCCGCATGAAGTTCACTCTAACGTCTCAAGTCAAAGGACCAATTTACGTACACTATCGTAAGTAGAAGAAATCTTCATCTCCGATAAACTCCTAAGATGAGATTTTTCTAGCGGGGTTTCGATGCGCTTGATCTCATCAAGCCACCCACTCATATGCATTGATATCTACCATATCGATGTCCATGGAACTATCCATCCCCATGCAAAAGAGAATGCATACTCGTGCAAGTCTTACTGAATACAATGATGCCCTATCTCAATAGTATTCTATGACTTGGAAAGCTTTTAAGATCTTAAACCATAGTAGAACATATTCCATAGAGGGATGCACCATGTTCCATAGTTTCAACGATCTAAGGGCATCATAAATTGCTTAGATGTATCACAATAAATGAAGAATTACCAATGCGAACTTTTATTGACCATGAATAAGATTGATTACAAGAGTATTTACAAGACAACTGATTGGCTTGCAGGGCACTACTCTAACAATCTCCCACTTGCACTGAAGTCAATCGTTCATAACTTTAAGGCCCATCTTATGGCGATGTTCTTCAAAAGCCTTGATTGGCAATGGTTTAGTCAGTGGGTCCTCCACATTTTCTTTTGAGTCAACGCGCGCCACTCTCACGTCTCCTCTATCAATGATATCTCGTATCAAATGATATCGCCTCAATACGTGCTTGGATCTTTGATGAGATCTTGGCTCCTTTGCTTGCGCAATGGCCCCATTGTTATCACAGAAGATAGCAGCGGGTTCGGCAATGCTAGGAACTACACCCAACTCTTGGATGAAGTTTCGCATCCAAACACCTTCCTTAGCAACATCACATGCGGCTATATATTCTGCTTCGGTTGTGGAATCGGCTACAATTTCCTGTTTGGAACTCTTCCAACTTACTGCACCTCCGTTCAAGCAAAATACAAGACCTGACAGAAACTTGGAGTCATCTACATCACACTGAAAACTAGAGTCAGTGTGACTTGAAAACGACTTGTGACACTTAGAGCTTGTGCCACATCCGGCCTAGTACATAGCATGGCATAGATTATGCTCCCTATAGCGGACGCATAAGGTATCTTTGACATCCTTTCTCTTTCATCGTCAGTCTTGGGAGACATCGACTTGGAGAGATGGATTCCATGACGCATTGGAAGAAACCCTTTCTTCGAATCATCCATACTAAACCTCTTTAGTATCTTTTCTATGTACAACATTTGGGATAGTCCTAGCAACCTTTTAGATCTATCTCTATAGATCCGTATTCCCAATACAAAGGAAGCTTCTCCCAAATCTTTCATGGAGAATTTTGTAGATAACCATGCTTTAGTCTTCTCTAATATTCATACTTCATTCCCAATGAAAAGAATATCATTGACATAAAGCACTATAAACTCTATCGAGCTCCCACTAACCTTCTTGTATACACAAGTTTCATAGATGTTCTTGATGAAGCCAAACGATTTGACTGTCTCATCAACACGCTTGTTCCAATTTCGGGATGCTTGTTTAAGTCCATAAATGGACCTTTGTAGTTTGCAAACCTTTTGCTCACTACCTTTGGGTATGAAACCTTTTGGTTGCTCCATATAAATTTCTTCTTCAATGTCTCCATTGAGAAAAGTGGTTTTCACATCCATTTGCCATATCTCATAGTCGTACCATGCGGCTATGGCAAGAAAGATCCGAATGGACTTCGGCATGGCCACTGGTGAGAAGGTTTCCTCAAATTCAATGCCGGGCCTTTGAGTCTATCCCTTCGCAACTAGCCTTGCCTTGTAGGTCGACACCTCTCCATTTACTCCAAGCTTTCGCTTATAGATCCACTTGCAACCAACGGGTACTACTCCCTTTGGTGGATCTACCAAGGTCCATACCTTGTTTGAGTACATGGAGTCCAATTCGGCTCTCGTGGCTTCACGCCATTTTCCCGAATCTATGTCCAGCATAACTTCTTCATAAGTCCTTGGATCAATATCCAATTGCACCGTTTCATGTATCAATCCAAACCGTTCGGGTTGTTTATGTTCACGAGTGGACCTACGAAGTTGTTGTGTACTAGTGGTTTCCTTATTACTCTCATTTGTATCCATCTTTTGTGGTGATTCATCCGTCTCACGAACTTCCTCCAATTCTATCTCGACCTTTTCATTATCAAGAAGACGTTTTTCCAAGAAAATGGCGTTCCTAGAAACAAACACATTTTGTTCCTTAGGATCATAGAACTGATATCCGATAGACTCTCTAGGATATCCCACAAATTTGCATAAAGTGGACTTGGCTTCCAACTTATATCCCATTGTCTTCTTGACATAAGCGGGAGACCCCCAAATTCTCAGGAATTTATAAGAGGGTGCTTTGCCGAACCACATCTCATGAGGTGTCTTAGGCACAGTTTTCGAAGGTACTACGTTTAGTATCTTTGAAGCTGTAAGAAGAGCCAAACCCCAAAAGCTTCTAGGTAAATCTGTGAAACTCATTATGGATCGAACCATGTCCAACAGAGTTCTATTCCTTCTCTCCGATACTCCATTCAATTGAGGAGTACCCGGAGGAGTCCACTTTGAGAGAATCCCATTCTCTTTCAAATAACCGAGGAATTCGCTACTCAATTATTCTCCACCTCGATCGGATCGAAGTGACCTAATACTTTTACTGAGTTTCTTTTCTACTTCATTTCGAAACTCTTTGAACCTTTCAAAAGCTTCAGACTTATGTGTTATGAGATACACATATCCATACCGTGAATGATCATCGGTAAAGGTTATGAAGTACTTATAACCTCCTCGAGCACTAACACATAGTGGTCCACATATATCCATATGGATCAAATCCAAAGTGCTTGAAGCACGTTCCGGTTTCCCAGAAAATGGCAATTTGGTCATTTTTCCCTTTAAGCAAGATTCGCAATTTGGGAACTCATCCAAGTCCACTATTTCTAGAGACCCATTTGAGACCAACCTTTGAATCCACTTTTTGGAAATATGTCCAAGTCTAGCATGCCATAGATATGCGGAGTTATCGTTATTTGCCTTTCGTTTCTTAATATTATTGTGAACATGCAATATAGTATTAGATGTTATGGACGTTTGAAGATTATACAATCCATTAGCTAGTGTACCATTTGCATATAAAGAACCATTCTTTGAGATGCTAAAAATTCCATTCATAATGGTAAAACAAAAACCTTCTTGATCCAAAACAGGAACGGAAATAAGGTTCTTGATTAAAGTAGGTACATAGAGACAATCTCTAAGGACTAGCTTACAATGTCCTACATCTAGTACTACGTCCCCTATTGCTTCGGCTGCAACTTTTGCACCATTGCCCAAGCGGAGAATCCAATCTTTAGGTTCAAGGGTCCTTGTTGTTCTCATCACATGTTTGTCATTACAAAGGTGAGAACCACTAGCGGTGTCCAACACCCAATTAGCATTATTCACGGAAATATTAACTTCAACGAAAAATATACCTTGATTCTTATTTGGGACGGTTTTAAGGTAAAGAGGACAATTCCTCTTCCAATGCCCTTCTTTATTACAATGGAAACAAATACCCCTAGGCACCTTTCCCTTCGCAACTTTAGGAGTGGCCTTAAGAGGCTTCTTGTCCTTAGAGAAACTTTCCCCCTTCTTTTTCTTTCCCTTTGCCTTTCGGCCCTTGGAAGAAGAGGGAGCAAACATCACATGTTTCTCCTTTACTAGAGAGCTTTCCGCCGTGTGAAGCATATTAACAAGTTCATGAAGTCCTTATGCATGTTAAAGTTCATCACAAAGTTGTCAAATGAGCGGGGCAATGATTGAAGGATCAAATCCATATAGAGTTCATTGTCCATAACCACGTTAAGATGAGCAAGATTTTCAACGAGTCCAATCATTTTAAGCCCATGCTCATGGACCGATGAACCCTCAATCATGCGAGCTTGGAAAAGCTCCTTACTTGCCAAGTAACGTTCTTGCCGTCCCGGAGTCGAGTACAACTCGAACAAGTGAAGGTGGATATCCAAAGCATGAGGCATGTTCTCATGTTGCTTTTGAAGCTCACTTGACATTGAGGCCAACATGAGGCAACGGGCTTGAAGATCATCTTCGACCCATTTGTCAAAGGTGGCCCGCTCCTCATCCGACGAATCAGTCGGTAAAGCCACAGGGTGTGGGGCAGTGAGGACATAGCTCCTTTTCTCAGAATCGAGAACAATGCGAAGGTTGCGGAGCCAATCGGAGTAATTTGGCCCGGTGAGTTTGTTTGAGTCAAGTATCAAATGAAGTGGGTTCTTTGCCATTTTAAAACACTTTTAAATCTACAAAGGCGAAAAAGATTATGTTTAGCATTCATTCAATTTTTCAATATACTTTATGATCTTGGACTTCTAACCATAAAGATCTCCCACTATTTTATCGAATCCCATGCCCCCACATGGTAAACGAGAAATCAAATTTTTTAGTAGGTCTCAAAGTCCTAAAGACATTTTCCACACCCACGACTCGCGAGACGTGTGGTCAATTCAATAGGTAGACAACAAATTGCCAATCATTTCTACCAAACGACCTTTGAGAATATTTTGCCTCGCTTTTCGTATGGACCCACGACTCGTGCGACATCCATATTATCAAACGTTAAGTCTACATCATCAATCTTGATAAGACATACCCCAATCATGGACGTTCCACGACTCGTGAGACAACTCCATGACCCGAATATGCCCTACCCTTGGCACTTTAACTCGTGCATCAAGGAAACGATCATATTGCTTTAATTACACCCGTTCCACGACTTGTGAGACAACGGATGAATCGAATACAACTCATGACCGAGCCCTATTGATGGAAGGCATTGACAACGAAAACTCGGTTGTCCATTATGACTTAATTATTAAACTCGATTGGGTCGAGTGGAGGTTTTTAATTATTTGAAGTTGCAATATCCTAACATGCATCACATACATCAAATGGATAAAATACCCACAAAGCATAAACGGCCCTAGCATGCTCCTATCGCTTGGTGGATGATCATGGCCGATCCTATGCGGTCCATTCCGAGCCAAGGAATGTCCCAATTGGTCAATCTAGGGTAAGCAAACAAATGGAAATAGAATCCTATTCTATTACATGTGCATCACCATACATACATGGCCTTCAAGGTCTTCAAGTCCTCCAAGTCCTTCATGTCCTTCACAAGTCCTTCAAGTCCTTCATCTTGAATAAACCTCACAACCTAATGCCTACTCTCTTTACATTGACATAAGTCAAGAAATAAGACATATGCAAGCCCTATTTAATTACAAACCCAAATCATCAAATGAATTACAAGATTAATATCCAATCACATAAGGTCAAGGCCACTAGATCATCCACCCATACATTCATCACACAATGTTGCATCGTTAAGGTAGATTTACCAAGAAGATTATCTACCAATTTCTAAAGGATTAAGGCATGTACATTGTGGTGTCCCAATTTAAATAGACCAAAGAACACAAATTTAGATAACTTGATGTAGGAGCTCGATAGGTGCTTGAATTTCGGTTTTATGACCAATCCGGCTCATCCTCAAGTTATCCATAAGTGAAGAGGCTTACCCACAGCCCTACATCACCTAAGGAAACCGTAGGACTCACAAGATTTAGACAATTTTACCGGTGGGTGCGGTTGTTCCACTACAACCCGGCACGTACGGTCTTTTCACCAAAAACCAATTTTCAAACTAAACCCACCCCTACTCCATACATCCCTATATCCAATAAAGTGTTCATAAATATTATCTAGCCATAATCAACCACAAAAAACAGTCCCTAAATCCGAAAGCAAATCGGTTGATGCACTTCAAATTTTAACAAACCGTTTTCATCAAAACGTAAGGAAACATTCATAACACTTATGAATCACGAATCTAATATGAAATAGCATGATTTGGCTCTGATACCACTTGATGGTAATGGTCCTAAGGTCAACCAAAACGCAGCGGAAAACAAAAATTTTAATCGGGGACAAAACGGCTAAAAAATGCAACTACTTTGCAAGAAAAAACTTTGGAGACCTTCTGCCGTTACTATCCTAGGATCACCATGCATTCAAAGTTCATATTAGAAGGAAAGATATAAGTCATACCTCTCCCAATCTTGGGAGGTGAAGAAACAAAAAGAATCGGGACAAAAGAGTAACACCCGAAACCTTCAAACACCTCCAAGCTCACTGGTTTTGTACCTCCTACGAAAATTCTTTCTCCAAGCTCACGGGTTCCGTACCTCCTACGAAACTTCTTGCTCCGAGAACCTCAAGAAAAACCACACCAAGATCTCCAAGTGTAGATCCTCCAAAGCTAGCCCACACACACAAGTGATAGCACTTAATGAGTAAAGATGATGAACTAGATCTTGCAAATACACCCTCAATCTATTAGCTAGAATGAAGTAGTACTTGAATCGAGTTAGAGACTTGATGAAGGAAGAGAAAGAGATGAAGAAAACAACTTTTCTTGCTAGGTTGTGAGAGAAATCTGAACACACACTAAAAGGTGTAGTGTGTGTTTTTGTCTTGCATCTTCAACTCTTGAAAATGAACACAATATCTTATCTTATTTCTTGTAGAAAATGCAATGTAGTTTATTGTTGGATCAAATCTACCAATAAGACTTGTAGCTTTATTGTGCTTCCCAAGCACACTACTTTTGATACAAGTTAGTGGTGGGGGCCACCACCAACACATGATAAGCTATTTATTTCTCTCTTGTTATATATATATATATATATATATATATATATATATATATATATATATATATATATATATATATATATATATATATATATATCAACATTATATATATTAAATATGATCATCTCATAAGACCAGTTTAAATTGCTCATGGGTTAATTGGACATTTATTTCCCAATTAATAAATCCAATCTCTAATTCAAAATTAGAAACCCATTTATTTCTTCCTTCAATTAATTAGACCCTTCTAAGTAATTTTGACTAAATTAATTTAACACTTAAATTAATAGAGTCCTTTAATTAATTAATCTCCATTAATTAATTACTACTTCTAACTTACGGGTTTTGTACCTTATACGAAACTTCTTGTCAAACCCAGTTTAACTTCTAATAGATTGAACTAAGTTGCATCTTCTGCTATTGTGTCTGGCCCCTTGGGTTCACCATCAAATAGCCGTGGGCTCACAAACCATTTGTGATTTAATTAAAAAGATTAATTAAACTAGTTTTAATCAATCACTCTTAGATATGATCTCATCAAATCTAGAGTACCCAACACTCGAAGTAGTCGTCTAGTCACGGTTGACGAGTCCTAACTAATGATGAAAATAAAGTGTGAACCTTTCTAGAATTGATCTCATCAATCCTCTTACGCATACCATGCATGTACGCTCCTTCCAATAACTTATTTCCCGATCGAGGCCTAGGACATGGAGTCCAACGGATTCCTATTAGCCTTGATAACTATGCGTCTTTATTCTTTATGGTGATTCCTTTTAGTGATTACCCATTTGGAAACTCCTTTCCAAATCTAACATCACTCACTTCGGTCGAAGATTTCCTGAATCAATTCATACAAAAGAATGCATAGGAAATCGCCCAACCACATCACGGTGGGAGTTAATGGATCCTTTATTGACTTCATTAACCTCACTACGAAGCAATCCATACCCAACGTGAAACTATAATGACTCGCTAATTAGTAGTCGAGTAACACATCAAAGCATAAACGCTCCGCATGAAGTTCACTCTAACGTCTCAAGTCAAAGGACTACGTACACTATCGTAAGTAGAAGAAATCTTCATCTCCGATAAACTCCTAAGATGAGATTTTTGTAGCGGGGTTTCGATGCGCTTGATCTCATCAAGCCACCCACTCATATGCATTGATATCTACCATATCGATGTCCAGGGAACTATCCATCCCCATGCCAAAGAGAATGCATACTCGTGCAAGTCTTACCGAATACAATGATGCCCTATCTCAATTGTGTTCAATGACTTGGATAGCTTTTAAGATCTTAAACTGATGGGGGCTATTTCGCACCCCTTATAATAATCAGAGCGACAAGTCAACATACGTTCTGACCGATTAGAAGACTAATTAGATGATGAGCTGCCCGGTCCGATCTGAACTGTCAATCCTTGGCGACTAGTAATGAAGTTCTAGTTCCATAAGGATTACTATACCTAGTCCTATTGGGATTATGTTTCCTTGAATAGCTAGTGTTATTATTATATAAATACCTAGTTAAACATTGTATTACACAACTACAAAACTGGGAGCTCACGTCTCCCTACAAAACAATCTGAGATTATTAATAGAAAAGCTTTTGCTATACTATATTCATATTCATTGTCTTGATTACTAATTGTTCCTTACGCTTTTGTTCTTTCTTGAGATTGATCCATCAGGAATAAAGTAACTAAGCCCTATAATCTATACGTAATTTAACCTCAGGAAATAAACCTCATTGATTTAATCTAACCCTACGAAAAATGGTTAAATCAGTTGGCGCCCACCGAGGGGCTAGGTTAATTATTCGATCGACATATGGCTCGCCCAAGGAAGAGCGCCCGTAACGGAGCAAGGAGTAACACGACAAACCCTCGTAACACATCTGAGGATAAACCGGACGATACTAACAATAACGTCCCTATAACAAATGACAATCAGCAAGAGAACGAGCAGCTGCCGAATCAGGAGGAACCACTAGGGATAAATATCCAAAACCCCCAAGGACAACAGGGGATCCCCGCCAATGCGGTACCAGAAGACCATGTGGCTCCAGCAATCCCTGTTCCCCTGTCAGAGATCTCGCAACAAGCGGACAGCCCTGCAAGCGAGCAACAATCGTTGCACAATCCGCAAAAGAGCAATTTGAAACCCTCCGATGAACATATCCGAAGAAAAACAGATCGGACGAGGCCGCAACCCGTCCGCCCCGGATCAAAGAAACATACCATAATTCCCATCGAAGATGACGTAGTCGACGTAATTCCTAATCGACCACGAACCATGCGATTCTCGGAAAGAGAAATTGAAAAGATGATACAGGAACGTCTGGAACAACGTCTACGAACTGTTCAAAATCCATGGGCCAGAAGCACGGAGATCCAAGAGAGCCTAGTAGCGTGCTCCCCCTTCAGCAATGAAATAAAAGAAGCACAATCGTCGGGACAGGTTCCGGGACGACTACCCAGATATGACGGAACCACCGACCCAGATGACTATATATTCAGCTTTACAAACATAATGAACTTATATGCTCACTGGCAGAATTCACTGCAAAGCTGATGGTCACCACATTTGAGGGACTAGCTTTGGATTGGTTTGCAAAACAACCCACCAATTCCATATTCAGCTTTAGGGAATTATGCAATAAGCTAACTCAGCATTTCGCTAGCGAGAAGAGACAGAAATTACCAATGAGCTACCTAGGGACCATCCATCAACAAGACGGAGAAACCCTCCATTCATGGTTGGCAAGGTTTAACGTAGAATTGCTTAAAATCGATTCCCCAAATATCGATTACATAATCTCCATTCTCTTCGATCTCACCAAAAACAGGCAATTCGGGAATGCCCTCAGTAGAAAGCAACCAAGAACGTTTGCTGATATTATGACCTTGGCATCGAAATACATGACCAAAGAGGAGATGAACTCTTTTAAAGATAAGAATAAAAATAAGGCTCCCGCCTCCGGCTCCAAGCGGCAAGATAGAGTTCCTGCTCAAAAATCCATGGATTATGATCGATCCTTCAGAAGAGGCAATGTCTTCCAGCGATTAGAATATAATCGAAATGATCAAGACAGACGACCTAATGTCTATCAAAGACCTAGATCGACCGAGCCGGCGAACAGGAGCAGAATTAACCAAGTAGAATACCCCAGACTGACCGTTCCAATAGAAGAAATCTTGGTAGTACTTGAGAGGAACAATTGGATCCCGACAGCGAAGAGAATCGCTCAGCCAAGGCCAGGTGCACGAAACTATGATTTATACTGTAGATATCACCGGGCACATGGGCATCGCACTGAAGATTGTTTTCACCTTAAAAAAGAAATTGAAAAACTGATCGAACAAGGAAAGTTAGATGACTATTTAGAACGGAACAACCGCAAGAAGGGTAGAAGTCGGAGTCCTCGGAATAATAACCAAAGAGGGAGCTCCCGAAGAAGGTCCCCTAACGATGGTCCCCCACAAGAGTTGAACGATGGTCAGATTAACGACACCATTCATACGATCTCAGGAGGACCAGCCGGCAGGGACAGTCGCAATGCTCGCCGCAGGACCACCAGGTCCATACTTGGAAGCATCAGGTACCCAAAAGAAGTGTGGACGCTAGAAAGCAAACCACCAAAGGACCAGCTGATCAGTTTTAATGAGAGCGAGGTACCAAACTTTGTTTGTGACACGAAAGAGGACAACCCTGATTTCCCGATGGTGGTATCGCTGGAAATAGCGAACTACAACGTCAAAAGAATCCTGATCGACAATGAAAGTTCAGCGAACATCATTTCTAAAGAGGTCCTAGCTCAGATGAACTTGGGAGAAATAACATTCCAAAAGGTAGCTACGCCTTTAGTAGGATTTGGAGGTTCCGAAATTGTCCCCTGTGGCACAATAACTTTAAGCGTCTCACTCGGAAAGAAACCACGTCGTACGGTGAAGTTAATCAAATTGTTGGTAGTAGAAACTCCCTTTGCCTACAACGCGATGCTAGGGCGACCCGCCCTCAACCTATTCCGGGCGGTTGTTTCAACTTACCATCAGAAGATAAAATTTCCGACTGACATGGGAATCGGAGAGATAATAAACGATCATTATATGGCATGGGACTGTTACAACACCTCCTTAACATTGGGGAACCGTTCCAGATCCTTTACCCCAGCTAAAAGAAAGCTCAAGGATGAAGTTGATAGAGTAGAAGTTGAAATCCCCAACACAGACCGAGTAGATAAAAAGCGAAAGGAACAGGTAGATTTGACTTTAAAACCACCGGAGCACAAAGATGTCCTGCTGGTACAAGGGGATCCCACAAAAACAACTAGAATTGGAACTGAACTCAGTAAGGAAGGGGAAGTAATGTTAGTAAACTTTCTCAGAGAAAATATAGATATCTTCGCCTGGAGTCTAAACGACATCGAGGGGATTGATCCCAGAGTAATCACCCATTCGCTAAAAATCGACCCAATGGCAAAACCTGCTAGGCAGAAGAAGAGGAATCATGGGCCGATAAAAGACAAGATAATCAAGGCAGAAGTAGAAAGGCTACTCAAGGCTAAACAAATTCGAGAAATACATTTCTCGGAATGGCTATGTAATGTTGTATTAGTGGCGAAAGGGGATAAAAAGGATAACAAGTGGAGAATGTGCAATGACTTCACCGACCTTAACAAACTATGTCCGCGCGATCCATATCCCCTGTCGAGAATCGACCTATTGGTCGACTCAACGGCTGGTTTCGCAATCTTCAGCATGATGGACGCCTTTCAAGGTTTTTATCAAATATACATGAATGAGTGAGACCAAGAGAAAACTGCTTTCATAACAGAACAAGGTGTCTACTGCTTCATAGTCATGCCATTTGGCCTAAGAAACGCTGGGGCCACTTACCAGAGATTAGTAAACCTGATGTTCAAGGAGCTGATCGGAGTAATAATGGAAGTGTACATAAAGGATATGATGGTCAAAAGCATGAATGAAGCTGACCACGTAAAGCATCTCGATCGATGCTTCCGAATATTGAGGAAATACCGAATGAAGCTAAATCCCACAAAATGCACTTTCGGAGTAAAATCGGGAAAATTTTTAGGATATTTGGTACATCAACGAGGAATTGAGGCCAATCCAGAAAAGATTCGAGCTATAACCGAAATGAAACCTCCCAAGACGATCTCCCAAGTACAAAGCTTGGTAGGAAAGATCGTAGCATTAAACAGATTCATCTCCAAGTCGGCCGACAGAAGTTTGCCTTTCTTTCAAACTCTACGAAAAGCAAAAAACTTTGTTTGGACCGAAGAATGCGACCAGGCCTTCGACCGGCTAAAGAAATACCTGACGACCACCCCACTTTTGGCCAAACCAAGTGAGGGAGAACCATTATACATTTACATATCAATTTCCGATGTAGCCATTAGTTCGGTTTTAGTAAAAGTAGAAGGCGTGGAACATAAGCCTGTTTATTACTTAAGTAAATTACTACAAGGGGCGGAGAAGAACTACTTGGAAATAGAAAAATTCGCTTTGGCGTTAGTAGTGGCGGCACGCAAGCTCTGACCTTACTTTTTAACCTACAAAATTGTGGTGTTAACCAACCAACGCTACGACAGGTCTTAGCGAAGCTGGAAACCTCTGGAAGATTGATCAAGTGGGCAATCGAGCTCAGTCAGTTCGAAATCGAATACAGACCAAGAATTGAGATTAAGGCCCAAGTCCTAGCCGATTTCCTGTTAGAAACTCCGACCCAGACAACTGAACATAGTGAATCGACCTGCCATGACGATGGTATCTTGATCGTAGAAAATCAAACCTGGTTGATGCATGTCGATGGTGCTTCATGCAGAGAGAGAGGAGGTGCCGTAATCAACTTTACCGGACCAAATAAGGAGGATATTAATTATGCAATAACACTGGACTTCGTAGTAACAAACAACGAAGCAGAATATGAAACGCTAATCGCAGGAATGGAAATGGCGGTTAAGGCCAATATAAAGAGTCTCAAAGTACTAACCGATTCAGAGTTAGTATACAAAGACAGATAGAAGGCCTATACGAGGCAAAGGAATTTAACATGGTCAAATACCTCGCCAAAGTAAAGGAATTGGCTGAGAAATTCGAAAAATTTGAGATACAGAACATTCCACGATCGAAAAATAAATGGGCCGATCAACTTTCTAGATTTACAGGGTCTCATGACGGTAAAACAGAAAGAGTAATCAACTGGTTAATTTCCTATACACCGGCAATTGATATCAACAAGACATCAGTCGCTGAGATTATGGAAATCGAAGAACCTGAAAGAAACTGGATGACTCCGATGATAGACTATCTTCGAGAAGAAAAATTACCGCTTAATCCAAATGAAGCTCGAAAAATAAAATATCGAGCTTCAAAATACACATTGTTAGAAGAAAAACTTTACCGAAGATCGGTATCAGGAATTCTTCTAAAATGTGTCTCCGAATCTCAAACCAACGATGTCCTTCGAGAGGTACATGAAGGAGAATCAGGAAATCACAGTGGAGCAAGGGCCTTAGCCTTAAAATGCCTTAGAACAGGCTATTATTGGCCTACCATCAACAATGATGCCATGCGATATGTTCAAAAATGTCATTATTGCCAAGTTCATGCAAATATAAGTCATCAACCGTCCGAAAACATGCACCCAATACCAGTATGCTGGCCATTTGATCAATGGGGAATGGACATCGTGGGACCTTTCCAAGTAGCCAGGTCTAAGAAAGCATATGTTTTAGTCGCTGTCGAATATTTCAGTAAATGGATAGAATGCGTCGCCCTTGCTCGAATAACTCAATTCCAAGTGATCAACTTCCTATGGAAGTTCATAGTATGTCCATTTGGCATCCCGAGAATCTTGATCTCTGATAACGGAACGCAATTCGCAGGTAAACAAGTAATGGAATGGTGTGCCAAGATAGGAATTCAGCAAAACTTCACTTCAGTTGGGCATCCAAGAGCGAATGGACAAACTGAAGTAGCGAACCGAGAAATAATAAAATCTTTGGAGAAAAGACTAGGGGCAGCCAAAGGAAGATGGCTAGATGAACTCCCAGGAGTACTTTGGGCTAATCGAACGACAGTCAGAACTTCAACCAGGGAGACCCCATTCAGTCTAGTATATGGCTCGGAAGCTGTAATTCCGGTCGAAACACTAATTCCGACAACAAGAATTGATATGTATGATGACAAGGAAAACGAAAAAGCAAGAGAGAATGATGTCGACCTGGCATAAGGCTTAAGAGAAAAAGCAGCTATACGACTGCAGGTCACTAAATCAAACATGGAGAAGGCCTACAATTGAAAGGTACGCATACGAACCTTCAAAGAGGGGGACGTGGTGCTGAAAAAAGTAGAGGTGTCCAAGCATGTAGGAAAATTACAACAGAATTGGGATGGTCCATACATTGTCATTGATGTAGGAAAGAAAGGTTCATACAAAATTGCACACTTGGACGGAACACCCCTACCACGAACCTGGAATGCAGTCAACCTAAGGAGATACTATGGAAAATAAATCCAAGAAATCATCCTTGTCAATTTCTTATAAATTTTGTTTGTTTGATTTTCTTTCTCGTATTATCCATTGTAATAAAGGCCTTGGCCTGAGATTCATTCTCAACACTTTTATAAAATAATTACGAATCAAGGATTCACATGAGTTAGCGCCAAAGACTTGATCGAGTTGAGTAAAATTGATTCGCTCAATAAACACTCCTCGACCTCCATAATAACGACGACTAAAACGAGTTGAGTATAAATCGATCCGCTCGATTAACGCTCCTCGATCTCCATAAACGACGACAAAAAGGTTAAGACCAAAAAACTTTGGTAAAAAACCTAAGTCTTAAAATGAGTTGAGTATAAATCGATCCGCTCGATAAACGCTCCTCGATCTCCATAAACGACGACAAAAAGGTTAAGACCAAAAAGCTTTGGTAAAAAACCTAAGTCTTAAAACGAGTTGAGTATAAATCGATCCGCTCGATAAACGCTCCTCGATCTCCATAAACGACGACAAAAAGGTTAAGACCAAAAAGCTTTGGTAAAAAACCTAAGTCTTAAAATGAGTTGAGTATAAATCGATCCGCTCGATAAACGCTCCTCGATCTCCATAAACGACGACAAAAAGGTTAAGACCAAAAAACATTGGTAAAAAACCTAAGTCTTAAAACGAGTTGAGTATAAATCGATCCGCTCGATAAATGCTCCTCGATCTCCATAAACGATGACAAAAAGGTTAAGACCAAAAAGCTTTGGTAAAAAACCTAAGGCTTAAAACGAGTTGAGTATAAATCGATCCGCTCGATAAACGCTCCTCGATCTCCATAAACAACGATAAAAAGGTTAAAACCAAGAACTTTGGTAAAAAAACCTAAGGCTTAAAATGAGTTGAATATAAATCGATCCGCTCGATAAACGCTCCTCGATCTCCACAATAACGATAAAAATAGGTTACAAGCCGAAAGATTTGGTAAAAAACATAAGTTTTTCACGGTTGAGTAAAAGCCAATCAGCTCTACAATCGCTCCTTGATATCAATGATAAATAAGAACAGGTCGAGAGAAATCAACAACAAGAAATATGAAAGTAATAATATTGAAGTGTTATTCATCTGAGTTCTGAGAACAGGTCTCAAATTACATACGAAGTTTTGATCAGAATACAAAGATCTTTATACAATCTACATATCATCACAACTGTTTAGATAAAATAATCATATTCTATAGATCAGTGGTCTTCACGACAATGTCCACGAAAACATCAATCTACTCCCTAGTGCCTCGATGATTGTGATTGACCACCTAAGAAGCACGCTGCTCAGGATGGTCGACTTCTTTGGTTCGATGGCCAGGTTCTGAAGATCAAATGTTCTTCCAGACGAAATGACCATTTCCAGCTAGATGCCCGATAAATGGCCACTCGCCCAAAACGAGATACTGCTTGTATAATGGGGTTGATTTTTACTCTAAAGCAGCATCTCTGGAGGACCGTCACAAAACTGAAAACTTACCAGCACATCCCGGCTGCCTATCACTCCGAAGGTAACCTCCAAGAATAGGGATGCCTGGTAAGTATGAACCCTCCATGTGCTAACAAAACACCATGGACCTCAACCTCGTGAAGACTAAAGTTGAGGCCACATGGGACCCGTCAGTACTAGGTAGGGCATCAATGGGACCTGTCAGTACAAGGCAAATGATGTTTGAGTTATTATATGAAATTGATTCGTGATAATGAGACTTTTTGAAAATTATGGGATCAGTGGGCAAAGTGAAACTCAAAGAAACTGATATCTCCATCCTTATTGGGAATTATGAGTGAGATATGGAAACTGCATACCTATTTATAGGCACAGATACAATAAATCCTACGGTTGGATGAAGATCTAAGAGAAAAAGAACCGCGACCGTTTAACTTCTACCTTTAAATGCGAGTAAGTTGGAACGGCTCCTCTATAGTCGGAAAGACTATTCGATGGTAAAGAAGAATCAAGATCGAAGCGATCAACATGAAAATAAGGAGGATCTAAAGAGCTCCAGACTGAAAAGGGCTTGCACACTTACGAATGCTAATCGCTTGATAAAGAACAAGAGATCCTCGACGCACACGTATAAGTTTGCACCAATATGACAAGAACTAGCTCGTTTAGGGTGTAAAATCTCATATTCCAGCATACGAGGTCGTCACTGCCTCATATATCACAAGGCAGATTGTTAATTAACTATATTAGACCTCTAGTGGAGTCCAAGAAATCTGACACGAAAATTAGAGGAATGATCGTCAATATTCCAGCCAACAATATCGTCACTGCCTAATATTTCAGAGAATTGCTTAAAGAGGTCTGAACCAGTTAGATCTTACTAATTACTTACACATTTCCAATTCCTCTCATACCAAGAATGAACCTTAAGGAAATAGTGGTTGCTTTATTTGAGGAACATGGAACTCACAATCAGTGCAAAGAAACATGGATTTTAAGAAGATGAATATACCGATATTTTTTCTACGAACTTAGACTTTTAAAAAGAAAAGCGATGCTCAACAGAGGAAATTATAATGTCCTTATATAAGAAGTCCATGGCAAATGGACAATTTTACGAAGCATTGATCGATTATCGACAAGAGCGCTAAAACGTCCTTCACAATTCTTCAATTAATTGTTTACGTGGACGACCTACAATCAACGTTCTGATGTCTAAAGTGACTTCAGAAATAGCCTAAGGGACCATGCTTGATCGATCATCATACTTATACATGATTAAACGTTTGATTTACAAAGGAAATACTACATCATTCAGCTATTCAGGACTGATCAGCCAGAACGAGCTACTTTTCAAACAAAAGATAATCTCCCAGGAAATTAATATCAGATAAGTCTGCTAAATTCTCCTGCTTATTTAGAAAATTTATATTTAATTATAACAATAAAATTATGCATGACATAATATATCACAATATATCTACTGACCGAATTCAAATAAGGCATTAAACTGATCAAAACAGGTCGTCATTGTCATTAATTTTTACATACAAAAAATATAGTCAGCCTTGACAACCACATGAAGATTGCGGCCTGCATCAAAAAAAAAAAAAAAAAAAAAAGAGAGAAGCATTCCACTATAGCAGCTTGATTAGAACAGGTCACTGAGGTTGGTTAACGTCACCCGGGCAACCCGATAAAGCACCCTTTCGAGGAGTAGCCGTATCAAGAAATGCTTTCAACTCCTCTTGTCACTTCTGATAACCCGCATCATAGCCTTCTTCAAAGGCGCGATGACGAGATTTTTCTAAATTAACATTTGACCGAGCTAGGTCATCCCTCTCCGTCTCAAGAGCTAGCTTTTCCTCACGTAACTTCTGAAGATCGTCGTTCAGAAGCTCAATACGAAGAGCTTGCCCCTCAACCTTTGAAGTCTCCGCATCCAGTCGAAGCCTCAGGTTGTCCCTACTGAGCCACAACTCGCCATGTTGGGCACCTAGTTGCAGGGCATAATACTTCCCCTGAGAAGAAAGAAATTATAAGCGACCAGATAGCAAAAATAAACAAATATGAAAATAAGTTGAAGTAAAGAAGTACCTGCTCAAATTGTTTAAACAGGGACTGAACAAGATGAAGGGAAGAAGAACCCTCATGCTTCTTCAGCTCGCCGGGCAAAATGGTACTGAGGCCCAGATCCCAGAAAAGAGGGTCAGGCTCGCAAGAACCAGGCAAGACAGAGTCTAAAGGAATCTTATCGTGACGGGGAAGTCCGGACTCAGTTATGTCCTTAATTTGCTCTAAAATACAACGCTCATCCAATAAACACGGGGATTCCCTCTCATTAAGGCTAACAAAGGTCTCCTTCCCCGAGTAAGAAATCACCGTCCTCCGACCGAAACGATGACCGGCTGGTACTCCAGAAGAACCACCAGCTTCAAAAGATGTTGTCACAACAGCAGTATCATTAAATAAGAAATCAGGAAGATCCTAAGTAACAGACTGAGTCAAGGATAGAGCACCCCCTTGGCTTTCGCCAATGACTAATTCACTAATGGTAGAGGAAGGAATAGAATTGTCAGGAGCACACTCGTGCAAGCCATGCTCGGAAGAAAGAACACTTGAAGAGACATGTATATTAAAGGATTGACCTATATTAGACATATCTCCAAAATCAACCCGACCTGGGGAGGGTCTCCTTTGAATATCAGGAGGAAATTGGGGATTTTGTTGAACAAAGATCGAACTAACGACAGACAAAGGTTCAGAAGGGATAATGGGAGTTTGGGTCTTCGACCTAGTGGTTGACTGAGAGCAAGGAGGATCTATCGAAGGCCCCTCGGTACGGGACTTTTTGGGTCTCGGGTTTCTACTACTATCGCGTGAAGAACGCTTCGAAGTATTACCGAAAAGATTACTCATATTCGGAAATTAAAAAAGAATTTTAAACTATCGAGAAAGCTTATCGACCTCCTTTGAGAGAATATTCTATCGGAAGTGAGTAAAAGCTGTAAATAGCGAGTAATCTTTTTACCCTATGTATTTATACTAAGTGAAAAGACGCGACAGACCCCAAGAACGGGCGCGAAACACAGAGACTGACCTATCAACGGCCGCAAGAATTCGAAAAGACATGATCATAATGATTACGCTGAAGTTAATGACTTGTCTGAATCGTTATTATCAAGAAGAAACGGAAAAGACATACCGTCAGAATACAAATCGTCTCATTTACAAAGGGGTAAAAAAGTAATATTACATATCATCCAATGATAATTATTGTCAGGTTTATTTCTCATGCTTGTTGATCGCTCCTTGACACAACCTGATCATCGTCTAGTACTCCCTGACCGTCATTATAGCGGATGTATTTAATCTGAGACGAGTAGCACGTTTAACCCGACTTGAATTAGACCAACATGGAGAAATTTATACTGTTGTCTATGTTTTTCAATTAATTCTTTTGACCATAATTGGAAATAATTATACCCTTCAGTTAAAGGGATAGCTTCTTCCACAATTTTAACAACATAATCGGAAGAGAATTCAAATGTTCCTTTCTGTTTATAAACAAAGGAATGCACTGGTAAATTCCAGTTTTGTAGTGATTTTTCGAATTTTTCATTGATTAAAATTTCTTTATTACTACTACTTGTTTCTTCCAGTCTTTTAGACCAAGATTTAGTTAACCTTAGCATAACTATTCAGATCACTGTCAACGTCTTACATCAATCCCAAAACAAGCCTAAACGCCGGCCAACAACAGGGACTATACAGACAGCACGACTTAAGGGTTTTCACCCCGGGTTTCACTGAATAATTAAGCCTTAGAAACTAAAGCTTTATCACGCGTTAAGCCAACGAACATATTGTTAAATTCTAATATGAGCGCAAAAGTTAAAAATTTCAAATTGGCACATTTGTAGGAACTCACTGCTACCTAGCCGCTGAGTACGCTCTGCACGAGCAATCTGCTTAGTTGTTGAGATTATGTATACATGAAAGCATGTAATTTTTTTTAGATAATAGTTGTAAAAATAATTTTTATATTCTTTTTTTTCCCTTCAAAGTAATGGTTGATTATTGGTAATATCAAATTAAGATGGATTGACAGCTTTATTTTAGATCTTCGTTATGAAAAAATAAACAATCCTTTCATTAGCTTATCCTGCAAACAAGTTATCTAATACACACCTTTTTAAATAATTATCCTAATGGCTATATTATCAAATTGCCTTAGTTTGTGGACCTTGTGACAACGACAGGGGAGCGTCTCAGTAATAATTTATCCACCATATTATTTTTCATTTGTCAAATCTTTTGTTCAGATGAGTTTTTTCTTGTCAATGTTTTAATGAGGGATATTTTTTATAAGCGACATCCACGAGGATGTGTTATAAGTCAATTAAATATGGATGCCACACCCCTTTGAATACCTGCATGGAAATTATTGATCTCTTTTACAATAATGTATTTGATAATAGATGTATGTAAGCTATGTATTTTATTTCCTCCCTCGTGAATTTATTTAGCTATAAATTGATGAGATATTTACAGAAACATAGAATCTCTCTTATTTTTTAGTATTATTATTATTATTAATTTTACAACCACACATGGATTACTAAATTTTTATTCACTGGATTAATATTATAACAATCATTTATGCAGATTTATTTCATCAAATGGTGTGGAAGACTCATATCATGTGGTTCCTATATGAATTCTTGCAATTTCAATATTACAAAAAATTAATTTTTTTTGTTAAAAAATATTATTCATTTTTTTATCTTTTAGAAAATATGATCTACAAAAGATATCATTGAAAAATAAATCCAAGTCAAAACGTCACAAATCTACGACCTCAGTTTTCAAAACATTTAAAAAAATTCCCACTACTTAAAAATAACTCCAATAAAAATTTATTCAAACAAATACACCTATATCGTCATCCAAACAATCTAAAAACACAATAAAATCACCCGACTGCCACCAAGAACGATAAATTTTAACAACTTACTGTAGTTAAAACACATGATAACATAAATTTCATAAATTAAGCAAACCAAATGTACCTCAACTTTCACTTTATCCTTATACAACATACCTAGGGCTGTCAATGGGGGCGGATTTCAATCCGGATCCGATCCGAATCCGGTCTGATATATTAGGATAATTGTCCGATTAGTGATCCGATGGACCTGATCCGATTAAGAAGATCCGTAATCCGAATTATATGAAGCGAATATGGATCTAGGCTGATCCGATCCGTTACATATCCGTATCCGATATATATTACTATATGATGTTTATATATTATGTATTTAAATAAAAATAAAAATAAAACTATCTATGTTCCACTAAAATCTTTTACTATATTAAAAATAATTTTAAAAATAAATGCATGAGAGATGTTGGTGGACTGGCCAGATAACTAATTGGGTCTACAACATATTAATTTATACTATTTAATAAGAAAAATCAAATCATAACTATTCATCCTTCAATTTTTATATTCTCTTCCATTTCTCAATATTGAGTTTTCTTCTTCTTTGTCCTAGTTTATATCATTTTTACTTATATTTTTGTTTATTCTTTTGTTCTAATTTTTATCGTTTATATTTGTCCATCATATTCCATCTTCTACAATTTTTAGGCAATAGTTTCGATGAAGTAAGTAAAATTTTACATTTTTAATTCATGATGGTGAAATCTGCAAGTGATTTGGAGGAACACGGGAAAAAAAATTAGCTTACTAAATGGATCCGGATAATTTATCCTGATCCGGGATATCCGCTGGATTCGGATCCGGTTGCTAATATTCCAGATCCGAGCGGATTCGGATCCGGATAGAAGAAATGGAAATCGGACTCGGATCCGGATCTGCCCTGATCCGGTCCGAGTCCGACACATTGACAGCCCTAAACATACCTATATTTACTCACCAAAGCAACCTAATAAGCTGGGCAACGAACTCCACGCATTAGCGTGGAGCACCCAGCCTAGTATATATATATATATATTAGTAAATAAAAATCCTCAATTTATATTTTATTAGTTATTACACCTGTTGTCCGAAGATTATTGTCCATTTTGCAGGTTAAGAGGGGATCGTTAATGATTTTTTTTAAAGTGAATTGTGATGCTTTCGTATTTTATTCCAACTAAAAAATAACATTTGTCAGTATATCATTTTCATTCTAAATCATGAAAACTACTCATTTTATAATGACAAACAAACTGCGATCTACGAAGAAAAAGGTAAATATTTTCACTAGTCAACAGAAAAAAATTTGCCAAGAGGAAATGACACGTAAATCGTAACATATGTAGACCAGATTTTTCATAGACAATGAATAATTTTAGTGTATTCAAGAAACATATTTACAATATTTTACTTATGGTCTATGCAAGAATTTTTCTTTTTAACAATATGTATGTATTTGTTAATCTAATCAATTCAAGCATGAAATCAATGAATTTGTGTGCAATGAACAATTTGAGTCTTGCCGGAATTTGATCGGAACTTTAGCCGGAGAATTAATAAAGATGACGAGATATAAACTGGAAAGAAAAACAATTGATTGAATTGAATGAATTATTCTGTACAGAATTACAAACAAAGAAGTCGTATATAAACACACAAATATAGAGGGCAAAAAGGAAAAACACATCCTAAAAATAACTAACTCTAAACTAGCATTAAAACAAACACCGCCTTATTCAAATTACAATCAGAATCCCTAATTTCAATTTGGGACTAACGGTCATTTCCTTTTCTTCTCTTCACGCAGCTGAAGTAATGAAGCCGAGGGAAATCTCAATCTTGCTGCTGAAGTCTTTCGTCTTCATTGCCGCCATTAGAGCTTGAGGTAAGCTCTTCATCATTTCCTTGTAATCCCCCCCCCCCAAGATGGAGTGTAGAGCTTGCTCACGCCCATCTTGGAAAATATGAATGAGAATTGCGGTCGTGGTAGTGCTTTTGTAAGAATATCTGCTATTTGTAGATTAGATGAAATTGGTAGCACTTTTAAATCTTTCTGTTCAATATGCTCCCTTATAAAATGTAGATCAATTTCTATGTGCTTTGATCTTTCATGAAAAACTGGGTTTTGAGCTAGATATATAGCTGACTGGTTGTCACAAAAAAAACAACTGGTGGACTAGAATGAATACTATGTAAATCCCTTAGTAATTGATTAATCCATAGGATTTCACTAGTGATAGCCCCCAAAGCCCTATATTCTGCCTCAGCAAAAGACTTTGAAACTGTATTTTGCCTCTTAGCTTTACAAGATATAAGAGAGTCCCCAAGGTAGATGCAAAATCCAGTTGTAGAACGCCTTGTATCTAGGCAGATCCTAGTCAGAATCACATAAAAAATACCCTTACCAGGACAACTTTTCAAATACATTAGCAAATGATGAGTTGCATGTAGATGTTTATTTGTAGGTTTGGAGATGAATTGGCTCAGTTTATGAACACCAAAGCTGATATCAGGCCTAGTTATGGTTAAGTAGATTAGTCTTCCTACTAACCTTCTATAGGGAGAAGGGTCAGGCAGTAAGTCATCCTCATCATTTCTTAGATTAATTTTAGGATCCATAGGTAAAGTCACTAGTTTTGAGGCAAGATAACCAGTATCTTTTAAAATTTTAAGAGTATATTGCCTCTAGGTAATAACTAAGCCAGTGTTTGAATAAGCCAACTCAATACCTAAAAAATATCTTAATCTTCCCAAATCCCTTAACTTAAAGAAACTACTAAGCTTGGATTTAATTTGACATATAAAATAAGTATTAGGGCCATCCACAATAATGTCATCAACATAAACCAAAATTGCAATGAAATTAAATTCCTTACCAGAGGTAAAACGGGAATAATCTGACCTGGACTGAGTGAACCCAAGTTGCTGTAGAACTGTTTTGAGTTTGAAATTCCACTGCCTGCTTGCCTGTTTGAGTCCATAGATGGACTTATGTAGTTTACAGACTAGAGGTTGAGAAGAAGAAACAGTAGTAGTAGGTGTATATCCCTTAAGAAGCTGCATATAAACCTCCTCATCCAAATCCCCATTTAAGAAAGCATTTGTAATACCTAATTGATGTAAATCCCACTGTTTAGAAATAGATAAAGCTAAAAGAAGTCTTACTGTGACCAGTTTGGCCTCAGGAGAAAAAATGTCTATGTAATCAACCCCTTCCTGTTGGGTAAACCCCTGAGCCACAAGTCTGGCTTTGAATCTTTCAATGGAACCATCAGCTTTTCTTTTTATCTTAAAAACCCACTTACAACCTATTGGAATTTTATTAGGAGGAAGTGGTTGAACAAACCAAGTATGAGTATTGTCCATAGCTAAAAGTTCTTCTTGAATGGCTTGCACCCATTCTGGATGCTTAACAACTTGTTTATATGTGTGTGGCTCAGTGCAGTTAGAAATATTAGAGATAAAAGATTGATGTGAAACTGAAGTTTGGGAATAATCAATGACATTGGAGATGGGATATCTGATCAAATTAGTAGTAGCAGAACCACATTGAAAATCAGTCAAATAGGAGGGTGGTTTGTGTGTTCTAGTGGATCTCCTAAGATTGACAGTAGGATCAGGAGAGGGGGGCATAAGTAAAACGGTAGGGGAAACTGGAGGAGAGGAAGGAATAGGATCAATATGATCAGGGGTGTCAAGATAGAATATGTTGGAATTATCAGGCAAGGGAGATGAATCAGTATCTCCCAAAAAGGCTTTCAAAGTAGGATGATCATGGAAGGGAAAAACAGTCTCGTGAAACACTACATTTCTAGAATGAAAAACAGAATGAGATGCAATATCTAAAAGCTTGTGACCTTTGATACCAGGGGTATAACCAAGTAAAATACATTTAGTAGCCCTGGGATCAAATTTTGTTCTTTTGTCTTTTAAAGTAGAAGCATAAGATAAACAATCAAACACTCTAAGAAAAGAATAATCAAAGTCAGTACCATAGAGTCTAAAAAACGGAGTTTGATTGTTTAAAATAGGGGAGGGTAGTCTACTAATTAAGAAAACAACAGTTAACACACATTCATTCCAATAATCAAGAGGAAGCTTAGATTGAAATAGTAAAGACTTAGCCACATTTAGGAGATGCTGATGTTTTCTTTCTACTATTGAGTTTTGTTGAGGTGTCTCAACACAAGCAAATTGATGCAGAATGCCCAGTTCATAAAGTTTAGTAAATGTTAATTCTTTGGCATTATCACTTCTAAAAAATTTAATTGATGAGTTAAAGTGATTTTTAATCATGTTTATGAATTTAGGTATAACTGTATGAACATCAGTTTTTTGTTTTAAAAGGAATAGCCAAGTAAATCTACTATAATAATCAACCAGAGTGAGAAAATACCTAAATCCATTAAAAGAAGTGACTTTGTATGGTCCCCAAATGTCACAATGAACAGTGTGAAAGATAAAAGGAGAAATAGCATTTCTAGAAGTAAAAGGTAAACATTTTTGTTTTGCCATAGGACATATGTCACAAGGTACAGGAGTATTAAACTTGCTAACAGAAGCAGAACTCTTTAAGTCTCAAGAACAGCTCACTCATCAGCTTAGTCATTTGTTGACGAAAAGCGAAGTTGAAGAACAAAGCTAAATACATCTTCTGAGTGAATTTGTAAATCTGAGTGTTGTGAGAAGTAGATATCCATCTTTGTGAGTGATATTACTTCAGAGAGTAGGATTTATTTGTGATTTCTTACTGCGCACTTACGGCCTGTTCATTTGTTGTTAGGCGTAAGCAGAGTGTACTGGTTACTTTGTGTTTCTAGTATAACCCAAGATCTAAGTGACTTGGAAGAGTGGACTAAAGGATATTTACATCCATATAACCACTAGAAAAATTACTTGTGTTTTTACTTGCATTTTTACTTGCATATTTTCAGTTGCATAAAAACAATTTAAGTTAACTGTTTGAATAGTTTTCTAAGAAAAGAAGTTTTGTAAAACTGGGGAACAAACTTTCAAACTACTAAGTTTACTTGTGAAAAACACTTTATAAATCCGCTGCAAGTACTCTAAGCATTAAAACTGATTTTGACAAACTCAGCTAAGTAACTATCAGTTTAGTGGTCTATAAAGTTGTTCAAAGATTTGTTCGCGATCAGCCGAGGTACCTACTGTTGATAACAGCTTAGTCTGTTTAAGTTAACAAAAAGGTTTAAAGTTAAAATTTGCAAAAAAAGTTTAGAGGTCTATTCACCCCCCCCCCCCCCCTCTAGACCTCATCTGACCACTTGGGACCAACAAGTGGTATCAGAGCAGGTGGTTCATTAGAATCAGCTGCCTGATCAACGAGATTGATCCAAGTGTTTTTCAAAGGTTTTCAAAACTTTTCAAAAGAGCATCTTTTTGAAAAATAAAAACTTTTTGAAAAATGGACTGTATCAGCCATGTTCCCCACATTGCTGGTATTTCGTTTGAAGACTGGAAAATCATAATGGAGATTTTCCTAGCTGCTTATAATGATAACATGTACACATGTATCATAAAAGGTCCATTCAAATTCACCAAGACTATCATAGTTGATGAAGCTGAACTAGTGGTGGAAAAGGATTTAACAGAGATGACAGCCGAAGAAATAAAGCTGTTCAACCTGGACAAAGTTGGCCGTTTCATCATGACCAAAGCCCTGGACAATGATCGGTTTGATAAAGTCAAACATTGCAAAACTGCAAAGGAGATGTGGGATAAAATTCGTGACATGAGCGAAGGAAACGACGCCATAAAAGAGCATCAGCTGAGTGTTGCTCTGGAAAAGCTGGACAACTTCAAGCTGAAGTCTGCGGAAACCATTGATCAGATGGACACAAGGTTTACAAGGACATTGAATGAAGTGTTAAAGCTTGGAAAAACCTTTACGGACAAAGAGATAACCGTCAGAGTTCTGAAGGCCCTACCTCCAAAGTTCAACATGAAGGTGACAGCCATGGAAGAGTCAAGAGATCTGGGCAAGATTTCTCTCACCAAGCTGTTCTCAGTACTCAAGGCGTACGAGTATAAACTGCCAAGAATGGGTTTTGAAGAAACCTCTACTTCAAGTCCCACAGCTGCACTTGTTGCTGCTGAAAATCCCAGAAGGCCAGCTCACAAATGCAAAGATGTGGACTCATCTGATGAAGCCACACTACTCAATAAAAAGGAGTACACTGCTGGAGACGTAGCATTGCTGATGAACAACTTCAAAAAGTTCTACAGACGAAAAATGAAGAACAAATATAACAATGCTTCTACTTCTAACCCTACTTCTTCTTCTCAGGATAAGGATTCTTATAAATCCAAAATGATGTGCTATAATTGCAAGAAACTGGGTCATTTCATCAGAGACTGCCCATGTCCTAAAGCTGAGAAATATACAGAAGAAGAAAAGAGAATCATAAAAGAAAGAAAGCATCAGAAAGGAAAGGTGCTGGTAGCAGAAGCAGAAAAGCTAGCTGATGTCTACTCATCTGATTTAGATTCAGACACTTCTGATGAAGAGTCCTCTGATGAAGAGAGTCCTGCTCTTCTCTGCCTGAAGGCTAAGGAATCTGATGACTCTGAGGATGATGAGGTAACTCCTCTTGTAATGAATTATTTAATTCATTTGAACAAATGATGCTCAACAATACTAGCATTGCTGACGCATTTAAAAAGCTTAAGGAAGAGATGATATTGCTAAAAGAGCAAAACAGTTCACTGAAACTTAAAGCTGAAAAGCCAAAAGAATCAGCTGAATATAAACTGCTTGAGCAAGAGAATGAATCTCTGAAAGCTGAATGTGAAGTTTTAAAGGGTAAAATCATTGAGCTTGAGAAAGTTATTGAGTCTCATGAGAAGTTACCTGTTGCATCCACTCACATGTCTAGTAAACAGAAGACACCTTTAGATCAGGATAAGTTAGAACTGAACCATACTGAAAAATTTATATCAGCTGACAATAGTAAGGTCATATTGTATGTTCAGACTACTAAACATGCTTCACCTGAGAAAGTATTAAAGGAAACGAAAACTCCTAAGGCTAAAAAGAGCAAAGAGCCTAGTATAGGACAACAGACTAGTAAGCCTAAACAGAAGAGTCATAGGAAGTCCTCTGACAAGGCTAAAACTAATCAGACTAGTGATAAAACTAAGTCGTCTGTTAATGAGCAAGCAACTAGTAAACCAAATAAGCATAAAAATAAGAAAAATCAAAATGCTTGGTATGGAAATGAGTCTTATTATGTTCAACCTGCTGCATATCATCCTATGTATCATGCACCTCAATTTCCAACTTACTATGCACCTTACCCTGCTCATCCAATGCATGCATACCCTCCTTATCATGCATCTTACTCTGCATTTGAACATTATCCTTATCATGCTGATCATCAACAATATGACAAATCTGATGAACGTGGTAAAGGCAAAGCTGTTCATACTCCTGTTGAAACTCAAAAGCCTAAGAAGCCTAAGACTTCATCATCTTGGGTTGTCAAAGGTGGAACTAATCCTTCAGGACCCTCTCAATAAGGGTACCTAAAACAATTTTTATTTTGTTTTGTAGGTTAGGATTAGGAGTAGGAGTAAAGTAGAGAAAATCTGGTACTTGGACAGTAGATGTTCAAGACACATGTGTGGAAACATACATGAACTGACTGATGCTGTTGCTGTGGATGGTCCTAAAGTTACTTTTGGAGACAGCAAAGAAGGCAAGATTGTAGCAAGTGGAAAGCTGATCAAAGGCAACATAGAGATATCTGAAGTCTCATATGTTAAAGGCCTAAAGTACAACCTGCTGAGCATAAGTCAATTTTGTGACAAAGGATATTCAGTCATCTTCTCAACAGATAAGTGCTATGTTGAACATATAGGTACAATGAAGGTAATTTTATCTGGAAGACGACAAGGGAATGTCAACGCAGTAGACTGGAAGTCTGCTGACAAAAATTCAAGTATTTGTTTGGTGGCATTGATAATGCCATGAAAACGTCGTTATTACCCATCTCTTTAAACCCAAAACATCTTGTTTTGATCCGAGTGTTTGTGTGTCTTCGCGTGTTTTCGTGTCTTTTGTGCTTTTGGCCATTTTGTTTGGCCTTTGTTCGTTTTTGTGTTTTTGTTCTCGCTTTGATCGTTTTCTCCGTGGTTTGTAGGTATTTATATCTTAGAGAGATTTGGAGTTGCGTATCAATGATGCGAGTCGCTCTACCCACCCCGCGAGTCAAGCTTGAGCTTCAAAGGAAATAGAACTCGTAGCAAATTGTACAAGAATGTAGATAGCTGCTCACTATAACTTGCATAAATATTTCATGGATGATCCAAATGAGCTGAATTTTGGATATGTCATAGATGAGTGAGTTAGCTACGCTACGGACTTTACGGATCTGCATTCGGAGTTCGAAATCAAAAGATATGCTGCTCAGAAGGAAGTACGGCAGAAAGCTCGCGGCCGCGAGATTCAAGCTCGCGGCCGCGAGATTCAAGCTCGCGGCCGCGAGGTGTTGGCAGAAAGTTTATGCCCAGCTCTCGCGGCCGCGAGGTTCAGGCTCGCGGCCGCGAGGCCTGCTCTATTTTCTGCGCGTTTTGGAGGGCATTTTTGTATATTGCCCCTTTCCCCTACTTGTATTTCAACACACTTTATGGACTTTTTGGTCTTGTTTTCCTTAGGTTAAGAGGAGAAGAGGTCACAACTAAAGAGAGGATCTTGACATTCATTCCATTTTGGCCTCTCTTTTTCTCTTTGCCTCCATAAACTTTCTCTCTTTGTTTTTCCTTTGTTTTCTTGTTTTGAAGAATCCACCAAGGGGGTGAGTTAATCACCACCCTTGGGGAGTGATTAGGTGGTGATTAAAGGGAGGAGAATCCTTGTCTCGATTTCATTTCGATTAGGTGATTTCTTTCCATTTCTTAGTTATTTATGATTAGGAGATGAGTTTGTTATTTCCTTTTTGGATGAATGATTGTGTATTGGAATTCTCCGGATTTATATAAATTTATGTTATTGTTTGATTAATGATGTCTTGATGATTAGTATGGTGCTTATATGTGTTCGTTAATCCGATTCCGTGTTTATTGTTCGTCTTGTGGTTTGACAACCCTTTGAGATGAGTGTTATTGATTCTTGATTGCTAGATATAGTTATTTTGAGGATTTGATTATGAATTTGGATTGTGAATCGATTTTAGGATAGACATATACCTATGTCGTTTCATATTCGTTTAAGGTTTGAGTTTAAATGACATCGATTAGATTTTAGTCAATTTATACGTAAATTGGCTTAGTTTAATTTGATAGGTTGGTATGCTATCGAAAGATACATATGAATGTCATTGAATCCTTGAATAGCAAACACGAGCACAATATATTAATTGTCGAGTCATTGTTATCGTTTGATTAATTATGTTTGATGTTGGGTTATGTTTGATTTGTTGGGTTTATTGTTTTATCGCACTTTTGGCCATCTACCTTTAATGCAACCTAGACATAGGATGTAGAAAGTTAGGTGAGTGACGATTTGTGGATTTCAACCTAGGATAGACATATACCTAGTTTGGTCCGTGTTTGTATAATGGGTTCGTCCGTAAATGCATCAAATAACTTAGATTCTCTTTATTCGGAGATTTGGGTTAGTTTTAGATCCCGGGTGACAACGGTACGCCTTAGAATCCTCTTTTGGGTTCGGACTTCCCTTAGAGCATCGGTTGACAGCGATGTTCGTTCTTGATCCGGAGATGGAGAGTTTGGGTAGATTGGTAGAGTTAAGTCAAACCGATAGGGAGACTTAACTAATTGGAACTCACAAACAACAACTAAATCTAGGATTGTTTGCATAGCTAACCTATCAACCGCATGATTTATCTGCTTTAACTAATCGCTTATAAATCCTCCTTATCACATAATTAACTCCCCATTTACTTGCTTTCATAGTTAGATTAACTTACCGCTCGTAGTTAAATAAAATCACCCTTATCATATATTTGGGTTTGATCTTTTTGTATCAAGCATTCTTAGATAGAATAAGCCTTCGATTGATTCTTTATTCCCACCTTTTACTCATTCGTGGGGATTCGATACTCGGTATGTACTTATCGTTTTATATTACTTGTAACGACCGTATACTTGCGTGTTTGCGTATTAGTATTTGGAGCGCAACAAGTTTTTGGCGCCGTTGCCGGGGAATGTGGTAACATGCGGAGTAAATGATGATATTGATGGCTAAGTTTGTTTTTGATAGCTTAATACTTTGTGCTAATTTTGATCTTTTTGTTTCTTTGCGAGGTTTGATCGGCCTATTGCGAAGAGCTTAAGATTTTGATGAGCCTGTTTTGTGGAATCATGGACGATGGGAGTAGTTTTGGTGACAATCAATTCATCCCTCGTATCAAGTCAAGCTCGTGACTTAAAACAAGCATTATTTCCCTTTTTCATCATCTTGTCTTGTTTTGTTTTGTTTTGCTTTTGTTTGTGTTGTGTTGTAGGTGATGATTGTGCATGATAACGAAGCAATGGCAAGCATGATTGAGGATCCGAGACGGAAGTTAACCACGGGATGCACGGACTCCATGATCGACAAAAGGGCGTAACCTTTACATTTTTGCATTCCGTTTGGTTTATTTTGTGCTTACAATGATATATCTATATGTCCGTACTTGATTGGTTTAGATTATCTATGCTTGCTTGAATTGGATAGAGTCGTGTTCGATCATTTACCTTGTTGATTTCTTTGTTTTGTTTGTTTTTCTTTTCTTTGTGTGCTTGCGTGGTTGTCGTGTCGACCTCCCTCCATTTTTCTCAATTCACACAATGGGGACATTGTGCGTTTTAAGTTTGGGGGAGAGAGGTCGCAAGTACTTGCATACATGCTAGGTCGACCCGCCAAATTTTTTCAAATTCTTATTATTATTTGAGTATGCTTCTACAAAATTTGAGCACATTGGCTAAGGCTAGATTGTATTTGAGGTGGATAAAGAACTTTAGTGATAACAGGCTAGGACTCCTCTTGCGTAACTTAGTTTCTCTCCAAACTTTAGTTTGAAAACTAAGTGTGAAAAGAGCAAAATGACTTAAGTTTGGGGGAGTGAACCCTTTTCAAGAATGAAAAACTTTAGAACACCTAGCTCTTAAAAGAAATGAGTAGAGAAGTTGCTAAAATGTATGCCCTTCTATGAGAGAAAAGAAAGGCTAAGCCTTCATTGATGAAATTCATGGATGATTTTTGTAATAACTCTATGTCATTATAATTGTGCAAGTTTTGTAGTGAAAAATTCAAATGTAATGCACAAAGGAAAGGAATGGTGCTAGTAGCCCACAAAGTTAAATGTATTGAAAAACAAGCTACCATCAATAGTGCTAGATTTGTATTGTAATATCATTGTAAAGCACAAAGTGCTATGTTATTATTGTAAATCAAAAGAAAAGCATTTATGTGAGAAAGAGCTAGGAACTAAAATTGCCAATTAGTTCAAGAATAGGGACAATACTCTTAAATTACCTACAACTTAGTTTCATGATGTGATTGGAGCATAAGGTTTGAAACCTAAGGTTAGGAGATAGTCTAAGTTAACGTGAGGAGCCCATGCAAGTAGAACCGATGATTTTAATCTATTGGGGCGTATTCACCTAAAATAGAACCTAGCCAAAGTCATCACACACACACGTGGAGCTTGTTTAAAGAATAATTTGAAAGTGTTAAGCTTTGGCATTTTGATCTTAAGCATGCACGTTTAGTACTTGTTTTGTTTTCTTTGCTCGAGGACGAGCAAGTGTTTAAGTTTGGGGGTGTTGATAATGTCGTGAAAACGTCGTTATTACCCATCTCTTTAAACCCAAAACATCTTGTTTTGATCCGAGTGTTTGTGTGTCTTCGCGTGTTTTCGTGTCTTTTGTGCTTTTGGCCATTTTGTTTGGCCTTTGTTCGTTTTTGTGTTTTTGTTCTCGCTTTGATCGTTTTCTCCGTGGTTTGTAGATATTTATATCTTAGAGAGATTTGGAGTTGCGTATCAATGATGCGAGTCGCTCTACCCACCCCGCGAGTCAAGCTTGAGCTTCAAAGGAAATAGAACTCGTAGCAAATTGTACAAGAATGTAGATAGTTTCTCACTAGAACTTGCATAAATATTTCATGGATGATCCAAATGAGCTGAATTTTGGATATGTCATAGATGAGTGAGTTAGCTACGCTACGGACTTTACGGATCTGCATTCGGAGTTCGGAATCAAAAGATATGCTGCTCAGAAGGAAGTACGGTAGAAAGCTCGCGGCCGCGAGATTCAAGCTCGCGGCCGCGAGGTGTTGGCAGAAAGTTTCTGCCCAGCTCTCGCGGCCGCGAGGTTCAGGCTCGCGGCGGCGAGGCCTGCTCTGTTTTCTGCGCGTTTTGGAGGGCCTTTTTGTATATTGCCCCTTTCCCCCACTTGTATTTCAACACACTTTATGGACTTTTTGGTCTTGTTTTCCTTAGGTTAAGAGGAGAAGAGGTCACAACTAAAGAGAGGATCTTGACATTCATTCCATTTTGGCCTCTCTTTTTCTCTTTGCCTCCATAAACTTTCTCTCTTTGTTTTTCCTTTGTTTTCTTGTTTTGAAGAATCCACCAAGGGGGTGAGTTAATCACCACCCTTGGAGAGTGATTAGGTGGTGATTAAAGGGAGGAGAATCCTTGTCTCGATTTCATTTCGATTAGGTGATTTCTTTCCATTTCTTAGTTATTTATGATTAGGAGATGAGTTTGTTATTTCCTTTTTGGATGAATGATTGTGTATTGGAATTCTCCGGATTTATATAAATTTATGTTATTGTTTGATTAATGATGTCTTGATGATTAGTATGATGCTTATATGTGTTCGTTAATCCGATTCCGTGTTTATTGTTCGTCTTGTGGTTTGACAACCCTTTGAGATGAGTGTTATTGATTCTTGATTGCTAGATATAGTGATTTTGAGGATTTGATTATGAATTTGGATTGTGAATCGATTTTAGGATAGACATATACCTATGTCGTTTCATATTCGTTTAAGGTTTGAGTTTAAATGAAATCGATTAGATTTTAGTCCATTTATACGTAAATTGGCTTAGTTTAATTTGATAGGTTGGTATGCTATCGAAAGATACATATGAATGTCATTGAATCCTTGAATAGCAAACACGAGCACAATATATTAATTGTCGAGTCATTGTTATCGTTTGATTAATTATGTTTGATGTTGGGTTATGTTTGATTTGTTGGGTTTATTATTTTATCGCACTTTTGGCCATCTACCTTTAATGCAACCTAGACATAGGATGTAGAAAGTTAGGTGAGTGACGATTTGTGGATTTCAACCTAGGATAGACATATACCTAGTTTGGTCCGTGTTTTTATAATGGGTTCGTCCGTAAATGCATCAAATAACTTAGATTCTCTTTATTCGGAGATTTGGGTTAGTTTTAGGTCCCGGGTGACAACGGTACGCCTTAAAATCCTCTTTTGGGTTCGGACTTCCCTTAGAGCATCGGTTGACAGCGATGTTCGTTCTTGATCCGGAGATGGAGAGTTTGGGTAGATTGGTAGAGTTAAGTCAAACCGATAGGGAGACTTAACTAATTGGAACTCACAAACAACAACTAAATCTAGGATTGTTTGCATAGCTAACCTATCAACCGCATGATTTATCTGCTTTAACTAATCGCTTATAAATCCTCCTTACCACATAATTAACTCCCCATTTACTTGCTTTCATAGTTAGATTAACTTACCGCTCGTAGTTAAATAAAATCACCCTTATCATATATTTGGGTTTGATCTTTTTGTATCAAGCATTCTTAGATAGAATAAGCCTTCGATTAATTCGTTTATTCCCACCTTTTACTCATTCGTGGGGATTCGATACTCGGTATGTACTTATCGTTTTATATTACTTGTAACGACCGTATACTTGCGTGTTTGCGTATTAGTATTTGGAGCGCAACAAGTTTTTGGCGCCGCGAGGTGTTGGCAGAAAGTTTCTGCCCAGCTCTCGCGGCCGCGAGGTTCAGGCTCGCGGCCGCGAGGCCTGCTCTGTTTTCTGCGCGTTTTGGAGGGCCTTTTTGTATATTGCCCCTTTCCCCCACTTGTATTTCAACACACTTTATGGACTTTTTGGTCTTGTTTTCCTTAGGTTAAGAGGAGAAGAGGTCACAACTAAAGAGAGGATCTTGGGATTCATTCCATTTTGGCCTCTCTTTTTCTCTTTGCCTCCATAAACTTTCTCTCTTTGTTTTTCCTTTGTTTTCTTGTTTTGAAGAATCCACCAAGGGGGTGAGTTAATCACCACCCTTGGGGAGTGATTAGGTGGTGATTAAAGGAAGGAGAATCCTTGTCTCGATTTCATTTCGATTAGGTGATTTCTTTCCATTTCTTAGTTATTTATGATTAGGAGATGAGTTTGTTATTTCCTTTTTGGATGAATGATTGTGTATTGGAATTCTCCGGATTTATATAAATTTATGTTATTGTTTGATTAATGATGTCTTGATGATTAGTATGGTGCTTATATGTGTTCGTTAATCCGATTCCGTGTTTATTGTTCGTCTTGTGGTTTGACAACCCTTTGAGATGAGTGTTATTGATTCTTGATTGCTAGATATAGTTATTTTGAGGATTTGATTATGAATTTGGATTGTGAATCGATTTTAGGATAGACATATACCTATGTCGTTTCATATTCGTTTAAGGTTTGAGTTTAAATGACATCGATTAGATTTTAGTCCATTTATACGTAAATTGGCTTAGTTTAATTTGATAGGTTGGTATGCTATCGAAAGATACATATGAATGTCATTGAATCCTTGAATAGCAAACACGAGCACAATATATTAATTGTCGAGTCATTGTTATCGTTTGATTAATTATGTTTGATGTTGGGTTATGTTTGATTTGTTGGGTTTATTGTTTTATCGCACTTTTGGCCATCTACCTTTAATGCAACCTAGACATAGGATGTAGAAAGTTAGGTGAGTGACGATTTGTGGATTTCAACCTAGGATAGACATATACCTAGTTTGGTCCGTGTTTGTATAATGGGTTCGTCCGTAAATGCATCAAATAACTTAGATTCTCTTTATTCGGAGATTTGGGTTAGTTTTAGGTCCCGGGTGACAACGGTACGCCTTAGAATCCTCTTTTGGGTTCGGACTTCCCTTAGAGCATCGGTTGACAGCGATGTTCGTTCTTGATCCGGAGATGGAGAGTTTGGGTAGATTGGTAGAGTTAAGTCAAACCGATAGGGAGACTTAACTAATTGGAACTCACAAACAACAACTAAATCTAGGATTGTTTGCATAGCTAACCTATCAACCGCATGATTTATCTGCTTTAACTAATCGCTTATAAATCCTCCTTACCACATAATTAACTCCCCATTTACTTGCTTTCATAGTTAGATTAACTTACCGCTCGTAGTTAAATAAAATCACCCTTATCATATATTTGGGTTTGATCTTTTTGTATCAAGCATTCTTAGATAGAATAAGCCTTCGATTGATTCGTTTATTCCCACCTTTTACTCATTAGTGGGGATTCGATACTCGTATGTACTTATCGTTTTATATTACTTGTAACGACCGTATACTTGCGTGTTTGCGTATTAGTATTTGGAGCGCCACAAGCATCAACACCAAGTGAAGTCAGTTGGCTGTGGCACAAAAGAATGAATCATGTGAATTTCAAGACCATCAACAGACTAATCAAGAATAATCTGGTAGAAGGAATTCCAAAAACAGTCATGAGCAAAGATAAGCTTTGTGACGCCTGTCAGAAGGGTAAACAAATCAAGTCGTCATTCAAAAGCAAGAAGCATCAATCTTCTGAAAGAATATTGGAGCTGCTACACATGGACTTATTTGGACCCATTGATCCTGTCAGCAATGGTGGAAAGAAATACTGCCTAGCTGTTGTGGATGACTATTCAAGATATACTTGGGTGATATTCATGAAGAAGAAAAGTGAAACCAAGGAACATCTTACTAATCTGATGGAACTGATCCAGAATGAGAAAAGCATAAAAATATTGAAGATCAGATCAGACAGAGGGACAGAGTTTACAAACTCTACTGTTGAAGAGTATTGTAATATCAAAGGAATACATCATGAGTATTCAGCTGCTAGAACCCCTCAACAGAATGGTGTTGCTGAAAGGAGAAACAGAACACTAAAAGAAGCTGTCAGAACCATGATAGCTGAAGCTAAGCTGCCGCAAAGATTTTGGGCAGAAGCAACAAACACAGCATGTTTTACCCAAAACAGATGCATGATCAACAAGCACCAAAACAAGACTCCATATGAAGTTTGGAACAACGGGAAGCCAAACATTCATTATTTTAAGATATTTTGTTGTAAATGCTTTGTTTTAAATCATGGGAAAAATCACCTTACTGCATTTGCAGAAAAGGCTGATGAAGCTGTCTTTGTAGGATACTCTACTGTTAGTAAAGCTTATAGAGTCTTTAACAAAAGAACTTTGCTAATAGACGAATCCATTCATGTAGTATTTGATGAACCAAGTCAATCTTCTGAAAAGAATGAAAGTGTTAATCAAGATCTGTCTACTGATTTACAGAAGTTGAATGTTGGAAAGAATGAAGAATATGTTTCCATCATACTACCTGATCTCAACCCAGCTAATAACTCAAGTGTTGTTCAAAATCACAGTGCTGATTGTCTCACAGACGAGTTGCAAACAGCTGATAGATCAGAGACTGTTCAATAGACGACAAATGTTCAACAGACTACTACTGGAACTCCAACAGTAGTGTTGGAAGATCAAAACAAAGGACAACATTATGATTTGCAACCTGATCTTAGATGGCTCAAGAATCACCCACCAGAACTTGTGATTGGTGAACCTTTGGACAAAGTGAAGACAAGAAGAGCTGCTGCAAGTGAAGCAATGTTTGTCAGCTTCCTGTCTCAAGTTGAGCCCAAACAGATTGAAGAAACTCTTGGCGATTCAAACTGGATTGAAGCTATGCAGGAGGAGCTAAATCAATTTGAAAGGAATGAAGTCTGGTACTTAGTTCCTAGACCAAGTCATCAAAGAGTCATTGGCACTAAATGGGTATTCAGGAATAAGATGAATGAAGATGGTGAAGTCACCAGAAACAAAGCAAGATTAGTGGCCAAGGGTTACTGCCAAGAAGAAGGCATTGACTTTGATGAAACGTTTGCACCAGTAGCAAGACTAGAGGCAATCAGACTCTTTCTTGCCTATGCTGCTCACAAGAATTTCACCGTCTATCAGTTGGATGTGAAATCAGTTTTTCTCAATGGAGAATTGCAAGAAGAAGTTTACGTTGAACAACCACCTGGTTTTGAAGTCTATCAAGAAGGAGACAAGGTGTATCGTCTGAAGAAAGCCCTCTATGGACTGAAACAGGCTCCAAGAGCATGGTATGATACCTTATCTGATTTTCTTTTAATTAAAGGATTTCGCAAAGGTAAAGTTGACAAGACCTTGTTCACTATTGAATGGGAAGAACATATTTTGCTTGTGCAAATTTATGTGGACGATATTATTTTTGGTTCAACTAACCAACAGATGTGTGACAAGTTCTCAAAGCTGATGCAGAACAAGTTTGAAATGAGCATGATGGGAGAACTTAATTATTTTCTTGGTTTGCAAGTAAGACAGTTGCCTGATGGAATTTTCATCAGCCAAGCAAAATACACAAAGGATCTGTTCAAGAAATTTGGTATGAAAACTAGCTCTACTGCTACTATTCCAATGTCTACAAGTCTTCGTTTGGATAAAGATGAAGATGGCAAATCAGTGGACATAACCAAATACAGAGGCATTATTGGGTCACTGTTATATCTAACAGCAAGCAGACCTGATATCATGTACTCAGTTGGGGTTTGTGCGAGATTTCAATCAAATCATAAGGAATCTCACCTCTTAGCTGCCAAAAGGATACTAAAGTATCTTAAAGGTACTGAAGATTTGGGATTGTGGTATCCTAGAGAATCTGGATTTGAGCTTATTGGATATTCAGATTCTGACATTGGTGGTTGCAAGATTGATTGAAAAAGCAAAACAGGTGTCTGTCAATTCTTAGGTAGTCGTCTGATCTCATGGATGAGTAAGAAACAGACTTCAGTATCCATATCAACTGCTGAAGCTGAATACATAGCTGCTGGAGCTTGCTGTGCACAAATCTTATGGTTGAAGCATCAACTGGAAGACTACAATATCAAAATCAGTGGAATACCAATCTACTGTGACAATACAAGTGCAATCAGCCTCACTCAGAATACTACAAGTCATTCAAGGACTAAGCATATTGAGATCAAGCATCATTTTATTAGAGATCATGTGGAGAAAGAAAATGTCATGATAGAATATGTATTTACTGAAAATCAAATTGCTGACATCTTCACAAAACCTCTAATTGAGACAAGGTTTTCGACCCTAAGAGCTGAACTAGGTTTATTAAAATTGGATGCATAAGCTGAGGGGGAACTTATCAGAAGACTAGAGTTCAACAGCTTACTCATCTTATTTATCTTCAAGGATTAACTCTCAACAGACTAGTTAACTGATGAATTCTTAAAGTCAGGGGGAACGTGTAAGACCAGCGGTACTTCTGATTAAAAAATGAAATTTGTTGATGACAGTTAGTTGAAGTTATGTTTCCAACAGAAGAATAAAGTTTTGAAGATTGAAGACTTATTATCTAGCTGGATTGACAAACAGCCGAGGAAGGTTATCAGTTATTGGCTTTCACTGATAACAGCTTTGTCATCAGGACAGTAGTCCATCAGATAAGTATTTATTTTACTAATCTGATTACTTGTGTAAAAGCTTACTGTTTAAAACGTTTTATTTCAAAACACGCTTTTACAAGTGACAGAAGAGCGGTACAAATTCCCGCTCCTCATTTAATGTGATTTGAATTTAAAAGGTCGTAACTAACGCCGCACGATCAGCACTGACAAGAAACGGATCTAACGGTTAGCTGGTATCACGGAAACAGAAATACCCTAACTCTATAAATTCCAATTTGATCAGCCGTGTAGTTCTTTACGCACCCAAAAATTTCAAAAGCACTTGTGAGAAAATACTTGCAATTTTTCTGCAAAATTCTTCTTGTTCTCTCTACTTTCAACAGATTCGAAATGGCCGCTGAAGGTATGTTCCTCGTTTATGAGTCCTACTATCAATCTGGTACGGATCTAATGAAGGAACTGTTGGAAAAATTCAAATCTGCCTCGTTGGTGAATTTTATGGAGTATAATGAGGGAGTAATCTGGACTGATCAAGTAATGGAATATTACAAGACCGCAACTGTTGATTACAGTACACTGGAGATTAAGGCTACAGTGGGAGGTAAATCCATAGTCATTACTCCTGATGTTCTTCATGAAACTTTTGGGCTTCCTAACAGTGGACGACATGATGTCACTGTACTGACGGAAGACAAGCACTAACAATTCTGGGCGATCTGCGCCAAAGAAGGAGAGATGTTGTCTGGCAACATCAGGAAGAAACAATTGAAGGATGAATATCAGCGGATGGCTGATATGGTCTCAAAGCTAATTGATAACTGTACTTTCTCCCTGGATGCTGTTACCATGAAGAGGTTCAGCATCATGGCCGCCGTTTATTATGGGCTGGAAGTCAACTGGTCCGTCATAATTTGGTATATCTTGGCTGGTTTTCATGAAGTGAAGAAAGGAAAGACTCATCAAACCAACCACAGGATTACACTCAGTTATCTGTTGTTTAAACTGGGTAATAGTAATATGACAAATGGAAAGGAGATCCACAAGTCCAAGGCAATGTCCAAATACTTGCCTGTTCTTAAGAGAAAGGCTGATGAGCCTGAAGAAGATGAAGACGAGGAACCAAAAGTGGTTCCAGCCAAAAGGCCACGAAGATTGGTGAAAACAGCTGAGTTAGCTGTTGAGAAAAAGAAGGCTACTCCTAAGAAAATAGAGACAGTGACTGCTGCTGCTGAAGTTGCAAAAACAATAGAACAAGTCACTGCTGATGTCAGGAATGCATCCCCTGCATCACCTTCAAGGACCCCATCTGTTGAAATGCCTGCTGGGAATGTTTCTCACAGGACAAGAAGTCAACAAAAGGATATTGCTGCTTCCAGACCTGCTCAAGGGAGAACTAAGAAAACTACAAGGAAGCAGATGACATTCATTGAAGAGCCTACTGAGTTGGAAAACTTAGTAAGACAAAGTCCTGTATCTGCTAAAAGACCAGTTGGAGCTGTTGAGGCTTCTGTTGCTGACAAAGCTGATGCGCAACAGTTGACTCAAGCTACACCAACAGTTGAGGCTGCCCAACCTCAGGATGATCCAGATGTTATGATCATCCATCCTATTTATGCTGCACCTATCTCATCTGCTGGTCCAACCCCTGCTCCAGCTGATAAAGGAAAGAGAAAGATCGTGATCAAAAGAAAGAAAATTTCCAAAGCTGATAAAAAGAAAAGGAAGAAGCTGAACAAAGGAAGCAAGATGAAATAGAGGAGAAAAAGGCTCTTGAACTGAGCAAAATTCAAGAAGCAAAGGATGAGGCAAGAAGAAAAATGTCTGAGGCAGAAAGAAAAGCTGCTGAGGATGCTGAAATGGCTATGGTCATTGAGCTAAGTAAAACTGATGCCTATGGACCTGTCCATGGAGGAGGCATAAAGATAAATGAGGCTGATGGTGAAGACAAATCCAGAAAGCCTAAAATGCCTGCTGGAGAGGCCAAGCCCAAAGAAAAGTTTGAAGTCAGAAGAGCCTTCAACATTGTCTATGCTGATAAAGAACTCTTCAAGAGATTTGAGAAGTCCTTAGCTTATTATGATCAGAAGTTAATGTTAAAGACGCTGTTCACTCAAGAAAAGCCTAGGTACATCAGATGGAGAGATAACAGGCTGAACAGGTCCATAACAGAACTTCAAAATCTGAAGGAGTTAGCTGCTGAAGAACAATGGGTTCTGAACTGGCTGAAGACAGACTCCATTCAGAAGGCCTTAGATCCTCATCATGTCCGAGATGCTATGCATCATTATGCAAGGGAGTATGCCCTAGAGGAGGCCAAGATAATTCAGAACTCCTTGCCTGCTAAAAGAAGGAAGTCTGACAACACTGAAGAAAGGGCACTAAACATTGCTACCATGACCGCCTTGAAAAGATGGGCAGAAAGGTCAAGATATCAGCAGGGATGTTCAAGTGACATGCCCCAGCTGCCAAGTATTCAGCATATAATTTTTGGCAAGGAAGTACAGGAGTATAGTGAAGTGCCCAAGGGAAATGATGCTTTTGTGAATCCTTGGATCATTGTTAGGCAGATACGTCAAACAACCTGCTTCAATGATGATGGCACGATCACTAATCTGTTTTATGATGACGTCACTGATGAGCACAAGAAAGCTGATAAAACCTTAGCCATTGAGTGGAGTGCTAAGGCTTCTGAAGATCATCAGGAGACTGAGATGAATGATGTTCCTGTCCACCAGGAGCCTGAAGAAAAGGAAGCTGCTGCTTCTGCTTCATCAGGTGAAGAACACTCATCACTGATGGAAGCTTTCCAGATGCTAATGGAAAATTCAGTAAAGGAACTGGAAGAGAGGCATAGCCAGCAACTAAGAAAGATAAAAGAGGAGCTGAAGGAAGAACTGAAAGCAGAATTTGCAGAGTCCAACAAACTTCAGCTGGAAACTATGCAAAAATCAACAGCTGTGATCATCAAAAAGGAGATTGATAGTTTCCCATTGCCTCAGGATAATTCCAAGCAGTTAGTGCAGAGCCTTACTGAAATGAACAGAAATGTGGAAGATGTGAAGGCTGATGTAAATCACCTTCATACTGCCTTACAAAGAGTTGAGCACAAAATAGTTGATTTAACTGCTACCTTCATCAAGATCAGTGAAGAAGAGAAATCTATCAATGTTGGACTGTTGCAGGAACTTCACAAAGCTGGAGACGTTATTCATGAAGAACTCTCAACTATGCAACTCAATATTGACTGCTTCAATGACCAAACTGACAACATCAGCACCACTCTAACTCATCTGACTGCAAGTCATGATGTAGTAAATCAAAATTTGAAAGCTTTATGTGCTACCATGAAGACTCCAACTGTTGCACTCAACCCTGCTGCTCAACCTCAAGATGTCATCAAGTCTGATGATGACAAAAAGGGGGAAGATAAAGGGGAAGAATCAACTAAGGAAACTTCTGCTGCTGTTGAAGCTAAGAAGACTGATGAAGCTACTAATATGACCAAGACTGCTGAAGAACTTGGAAAGGTAGAAGAAAAAGAGAAACCTGAAGAAGAACCTACCAAGTACAAGAACACTGAATCAGCCAGAAAGGCAATGGAGCTACTAAAGGAGCAGCAACTCAAAGAAAAGATGGATGCTGCCAAAGCAAACATACTTTTAGAAGATGAAGCTGATGAAGATGAAGAAGAAGATGATGAAGAATCATCTTATGAATATGAAGAAGTGCTTGAAGGATCTGATGAAGAAGCTGATAGTTAGAATTTACAAATCCTTTGCAATCAGTTTACTTTATCTATCTTTCAGACATCTCATCTGATAAACTTGTACTTGTAATTATTTCACTATCAATAAAAAGTCAAGTTTTCTCCAACATATCTTTTCTATCTCAGAAAATTTTGAGGATTACTTACTTTAGCATAAGTATTAACAGGTACTTGGCTGAAGTTTTGTCATCATCAAAAAGGGGGAAATTGTTGGATAAGGATGAAGATGAAGACACTGAAGACAAATTGATAAGGGAGGTTTTGATGCATTCCAAAACTTCAAAATCTGCTAAGTATGGATTAACTTAGCTGATGGTCCCTTGTGAAAATTTTTTCACTAAGTAAAGAAGACATCAGAAGAGTCAAAAATCAAGGTCCAAAGACTACTGATCCGATGAAGGAAAGTTATCAGACTGATGAAGATCAGCCGACTCAAATCAGATTTGTTCAAGTTTGATCAGCGTAGTTCGCCATCAGACTTGCACTTCCGTCAGCCAAGTGGAAAGGATCATAAAGTCTTCCCAACGGTAATAAATGCCCCTGGAAGTAATAAATGCTGAAGTACAAGGTTATTAAAGACAAATGATTGAAGAAATGCTTCGCATCAGCTGGGTGCATTTAATGCTGCCTGCAGAAAAGTACTGTTGACAGTACGGACAGACTGCAAAAGAGCCGTTCGCGGAAATTAAGGACTAGTACTCGAGGAATTTGAATCCTGTCTCTCTTCAACGGACATTTTTCAAACCTCAAGTATAAATAGCTGAAAGAGACGAAGAGAAAACAACAACACAATATCTGAGAAATTTTCGAAGCAGAACTCTTTAAGTCTCAAGAACAGCCCACTCATCAGCTTAGTCATTTGTTGACGAAAAGCGAAGTTGAAGAACAAAGCTAAATACATCTTCTGAGTGAATTTGTAAATCTGAGTGTTGTGAGAAGTAGATATCCATCTTTGTGAGTGATATTACTTCAGAGAGTAGGATTTCTTTGTGATTTCTTACTGCGCACTTACGGCCTGTTCATTTGTTGTTAGGCGTAAGCAGAGTGTACTGGTTACTTTGTGTTTCTAGTATAACCCAAGATCTAAGTGACTTGGAAGAGTGGACTAAAGGATATTTACATCCATATAACCACTATAAAAATTACTTAGTGTTTTTACTTGCATATTTTCAGTTGCATAAAAACACTTTAAGTTAACTGTTTGAATAGTTTTCTAAGAAAAGAAGTTTTGTAAAACTGGGGAACAAACTTTCAAACTGCTAAGTTTACTTGTGAAAAATACTTTATAAATCTGCTGCAAGTACTCTAAGCATTAAAACTGATTTTGACAAACTCAGCTAAGTAACTATCAGTTTAGTGGTCTACAAAGCTGTTCAAAGATTTGTTCGCGATCAGCCGAGGAACCTACTGTTGATAACAACTTAGTCTGTTTAAGTTAACAAAAAGGTTTTAAAGTTAAAATTTGCAAAAAAAGTTTAGAGGTCTATTCACCCCCCCCCCCCTCTAGACCTCATCTGACCACTTGGGACCAACAAGGAAAATTTAGAAACTTATTTAAGTTAAACAACCTATCTACTGAGGGGTGACCCAACATAAGATGCCAAGTGTTGCTAGAAACAGTATTACAAATGTTGATGGTCCTAGTAGGAGCATGCTTCATGATATATAGGCCATCAACTAGGTCACCCCTGCCAATCATCTTCATAGTGCTCAAGTCCTGGATCAAAAAATGATCATGCATGAATTGAATGTTAAAGCTAAGGTTCTATAGTAGGGCACAAACAGAAAGAAGATTAAATTGAAATGTAGGTACATAAAGCACATTTTGAAGAGTGATGTGAGAATGAATAGGGACAGAGCCATGAAAAGAAACAGGTATAGAAAACTTATTAGGCAAAGTAATGCTTGTATTATGTGTGTGTGTGTAAGTGAAGAAAACATACTTAAATCATTGCATATGTGATTTGAGGCTCCAGAATTAATTATCCATGTGTTAGTGTAGGAGTGTGAGTGTGTGAGTAAATTAGAGAAACATATACCTGTCTGGGCATTTATGAAATTATTGGATGACTGAGATTGATGATCTTGTGCAGGAGAAGACTGTGGTGCTTGAAGTTTGGAAGAAAGGAAACTGGACAGCTGAGTGCACTGCTCTGTGGACAAGGTATTGATAAAATTCTGCAATTCTGAATGTGGTAGTTGATCCAAGGTAGTATTTGTAGAAATCTGATTTGCTCTTGCTCCTTGATTCTGTTGTTGTCTGTTTTGTGAATTGTTCTTTGTTCAAAACCAGGGGAAAACCCATGTATTTTAAAACATGTTTCAATTGTATGTCCTGTCCTTTGGCAATGTGTGCAATATGGTCTGTTTTGACCCCTAAACTGATTTTTGAGTGTTAGAATTAGGATTTGTGTAGGATGGTCTGTTGAGTTTGAGGAGTTAGATGATTTAGAGTTGTTAGGGAAAGAGGATTGCTTGTAAGATTGGGTGTTGGATTTAAACTGGCCATTTGATGTAGTGGATCTGGTTGAGAAAGCCATGGAAGTGAGAGAATCAAGTAGCTTAGATGAACTGTGAAGAAACTGTTGTTTCTCCTTTTGAGTGATGAGAGAGTAGGCCCTATGCACATCTGGTAGAGGATCCATAAGGAGCAATTGACTCCTAATGTGGGAAAAAGAATCTTGTAGTCCATTCAGAAAGATCAATAGGTAATCATTCTCAAAATAGGCTTCTAATTTTGCACACTCACATTTAGGCCTAAAGTTGGTGAGTTCGTCATAAAGAACTTTGAGTTTGGAGAAATATGTAGTGACATTCATATTTTGTTGTTGGAGATTGATCATGTCCCTTCTCAATTCAAACATGCGGGGGCCATTAGACTGTTGGAACCTATGTTGGATTTCTTTCCAAATGTCAATGGCAGAGGTGTGATAGATTTTGGTAGAGGAGATTTCCTTAGTGAGGGAGTTAAGAATCCAGGTAACAACAATGGTGTTGTTCTTGTCCCAATAATTTTCCAAGACTGGGTATGTTGTTGGTTTAATGATAGTGCCATCTATGAAACCTAATTTGTTCTTGACTTTCAGGGCAAGAATCATGGATCTTTCCCAAGTTTGGTAGTTATCCGAAGCCAATTTTTCAGAGACAAGAATAAGACCTGGCCCATCGGCCGGATGAAGATAGAAGGGACTGGAGGGGTCCTCAATAGGAGGTCTGGTTCTGGGTAATGGTGGGACAGTTTGAGTGGTTTCAAAGGTAGTATCATCAGTGGACATTGTGAAGAAAAGAGGGGGTGTTTAAATGGGAGAGAAGAGAGGGTAGGAGAAAATCTTGAAAAGAACAGGAAAGAAAGGAGAAAAAGGAATAGAGAAACCTGTAATCTTGATTGATAGGAAGAACTGGCTACTTGTTGATGGCAGAGAGGAAGAGAGACACCAAATCTTGAATGAATAGTGAACAAACTTTGAATGTTGATATGTAGAGTAGATCACGGCCGGAATAGGAGCCGGATCGTAGAAGAAGATATAAGAAATCTGGATGATCAGATTGAAGCGGAAATATGAATTCCTACAGATACCATGTTAATCTAATCAATTCAACCATGAAATCAATGAATTTGTGTGCAATGAACAATTTGAGTCTTGCCGGAATCTGATCGGAACTTTAGCCGGAGAATTAATAAAGATGAAGAGATATAAACTGAAAAGAAAAACAATTGATTGAATTGAATGAATTATTCTGTACAGAATTACAAACAAAGAAGCCGTATATAAACAAACAAATACAGAGGGCAAAAAAGGAAAAACACATCCTAAAAATAACCAACTCTAAACTAACACTAAAACAAACACCGCCTTATTCAAATTACAATCAGAATCCCTAATTTCAATTTGGGACTAACGGTCATTTCCTTTTCTTCTCTTCACGCAGCTGAAGTAATGAAGCCGAGGGAAATCTCAATCCTGCTGCTGCTGAAGTCTTTCGTCTTCATTGCCACCATTAGAGCTTGAGGTAAGCTCTTCATCATTTCCTTGTAATAGTATCTATGTGAGAGTAGATGGATATTAAGTATTAAAAGTGGTTGGGTCAAGTGGTAGTGACTTGCGACCCCTAGATGCGAGATTCAAGTTCGAATCATACTAGAGACACCACACTGAAGATGACCTATAATTATTTGTACTATTTGGCCCGAGCTGTAGTAGTTAAAATAATAATAGTAATAATATGTATGCCGCCGTATAACGCTATTATATATGTTGATATAAATATATAGTAATAGATCAATCTCATGAGCATGAAGAGATAACCATCTCGTAATTTAAATAATTTTATGTCACGTATGATTGAATAAAAATAATCATGAGCTAAACCAGTTATTCCTGGGGAATTAAAATATGGAATTACGCTTACGAGTAAGTATTTTATGAGCAAGTATTTCGGTTACAAGTGAGAGTGTACACGTATTTCTAGTTTTAGAAATTTATTATTCCAATTCTCTATTAAAATGTTATCTAAGACCTGCGCCGCTATTGATAAGCTAGATTCTCTTTATTTTTTTATTTAGGGAAGATAATCCAAATGTGATGTCAATCAATGCTTTTGTTTGAGTTTTTTGGCAATTTGCATCCTGAATATAAGGATTTTGACACTTTGCATTCTGACTTAAAAGTTTTGATATTTTGCACTTTGAAAATATAATTTATTTGACACTTTACACCCTAATGTGTGTTTTAGAGAGAAAATTCATTGGTAGAACGATAGAATAGTTATTTTTATTTTTATTTTCACTTTGCAACTTGGTAATATAGATTTTGCACCCTTAAAATATAGAATGTTGGCATTTTGCACTCTAAAATTATAAAATATTTGCATTTTTCACCCCAATTTTTTAACACTTTGCACCCTAAAAATATAATTTGTATGACATTTTGTAACCTAATGTATTTTTCTTAAAAAAAACAAACTCATGAATGTCGGCGATGTAGAGATAAAATGGTTCTATGCAAACCAATCATAAACTTGTTATTCTAAATTTATTTTACTTTATAATAACTTATTTAACATTTTCTCTCAGTAAAATTTACATTTAAAAAAAGACATTGTCTTCATTTTATTTTCAAGTATCCTCTAGATTATTTACTTTATATCTAAAATACACGTTTACATATCTAACATATTATTATATTGCATGTTATTTACATAATTTAGATTATCATATTAAGTCGGGGTTGAAAATAGCAGAAATTATATTTTTTGGGTGCAAATTGCAAATATTTTATATTTCAGAGTGCAAAGTGTCATAATATATACTTTTAGGGTGCAAAGTGCCAAAAATATTTTAAAATAACTATTATACTTTTCAATCAATGAACTTTTTCTTTAAAACACATACTAGGGTGCAAAGTGCAAACTAAATTGTATTTCTAGGATGCAAAGTGTCAAAACTTTTAAATTAAAGTGCAAAGTGCCAAAATCCTATAATTTTAGGGTGCAAAGTGCCAAAAACCCCTTTTGCCAAAAATTCTAATCGGCGGCGTTGTTACTTGCTACCGGCACTAACCTTTTAGTAAGTCACTTCCCACCCCCTTTTGTTATTAGAAACACTTCCCGCCCTTGACAATATTAAAAAGAAAAAAAAAACTAATTCACTCTGAATTTCCAAGCATGATACTCATAACGTAATTGAAAACCCGAACATCCTAAAAATCCCAATTTGATTATTCACATAACTGAAGGAGATTAAGAGGAGCAATGCTGCCAAAAGTTATAAGACTATTTTTTAAATAATCTCAAAGTTACATGACTAATTTTGAAATTTTGTCCACGAAAAATTATCATATTCTTTTGGGTTAGTGATAGCTTACCACTCTATGAAATTCATATTGTTCAATTTATTCTTATGTGATTTGAAAAAGTGTAATTTATCCCTTTCAGTTGTAGATCATAGTAACTCACTTGTAAAGATTGAGAGTAGCATGAAAAGTATTTTGTAACATAGGGGATAAATTGCCACATTTATTAGATACAGGGGTACATTATCACATTTATTATAATACAAGAGTGAAATGCCACATTATCATAACTAATGAGGGGGGGGGGGGAAGGGTGGTAAATTGCCACCTATAAAAATGTCAGGGAGCTAGGCGATGTAAAATTTTTATAAAATTACAAGGGGAAGTGTTTTTTTTATTAAAATCAGGGGGCGGTATATAAATTGGACATTTTGTATGCCATTAAATCTGGAGAAAAATTGGACTTTGTATAAAAGTTGCAATGAAAATCTATCACGTGATATTAAATTTATATTTTCATGTCCAATAATACCAAAATTGCAAGATGACATATCATGTGGTAAAAGAAAAAACAGATCTCCAGTTTTATATGAGAGTCCATCCTGAGGGGCGTCCTAGAGGCTTTTGGTTGGGGGGGGGGGGGGAGATTTTTTATAGTAAACTTGATATTTTTTCTGTTATTGAGATAAATGACAACTTAATGAAAATACGTAATTTTGTTTATTTATCTAATAAAAGGTGAAAAATATATTAGTAATTTTTTTTAAAGAGTTTCATTCTACAAATGGTTCAAGATATTGAATAATCTTAAAACACATAAATATTTTTACAACATAAACCCAGTTCTTATAAAAAATGCTATAAAAAATACCAAAATTAATATTAGAACTTTTTTTTTTATTGTAATGCATTTTATAAAATCAAATATTTTTATCATAAAATATGATGATTATAATTGAGACACTAATAAATTATTAACATAAAATATTTACAATAATGTTAGTACACATGTCCACGTTAATGTTTATAAATTGGTCCATTAATGCATTTTATAAAATCAAATATTTTTATCATAAAATATGATGATTATAATTAAGATACTAATAAATTATTAACATAAAAATATTTACAATAATGTTAGTACACATGCCATGTTAAAATAAACTGGAGGAAAGAAAGAGAAATAGATTATAACTGAAAAAATTTACAACTAAGAAGATCAAGAGGTTCAAACCTAGGCCTCCTTGTTGGAAAAGTAGTGCACCATTCACTGCATTACTAATTATATTTGTACATACTTGACAAATACATCTATAAAAATACTTCTTCCAGATATTCTTGGGGGCGACCGCCGGCCCCCAGCCCCTTAAGCGGTCCGCCCCTGCCATCCTCCACTAAACAGATACACACATTGAGCCTCCAATGCTAAAACGATTGTTGCCTTGTAGTGACCATCATGGTATATTCTTGTGGAAAAATTGCATTTGTAATTCTAAAGGATTGACCCTATCATTCGTGTTAATTCTTCAAAATTCTACTTATTTTTTACCTCATTGAATCAATGGGTGTTGAGAATCAGGACTCGAATCCCGAATTCTTACTCGAAATCTTCATGGATCACCCGCAAGAATTCAAACGCTATTTGACCGAACACCGTGATTAAATCACCGATTTCTTCTAACATCGAAACCGCATGTTTTGATGCTCCGAGAGGGCTATATCACAATAGAAGTAGCTTTGATGTCCACAATCTAAGAGCTCAATTATTGATGATAATTGCACCATTAATCACCCGAAAATATACCATTTAATGTGCTTAACAAATACATATATATATATATATATATACACATAGCGCGGTGCTTTTTTTTATAATTTTTTTATGAAGTATATATTTTTCTTTAAAAGTTTGTAAAGATCTCTGTTTGGTTACATATAGTATAGTGTGTTTCTCTAAAATTTCAATAAACCCCCTAGATTATATCTAATAGATTCCTAAATCATTTAAATTAAGAATGGATTAGAATCTCCAGCTTTTTTGAAACACCTTAAGTGTTAAATGGTTTCTTTTTCCACTTATATTTTTTGTAATTTTTTATAATATTTCTTCGTTTTTTCACATTCATATTATTGTGGGATATCTGGATTGTTATTACAACACATTTTATTATAAGATTTAATTATTTTTATTCCATATATTTCTGTACATTTTTCTACTATGCATTATTTTCCTATTAAAATTGCCCCTCCTAAGGTATCAACTATATTTCCTTTTATCTATTCCTGCTTTAAATCTATTTTGACAAGATTTTTTTAATTGATATGATAGTTTTGATAAGAATATTCTTTTCATTTGGTCTTTATCAGGTTGTTCTAAGATGTAATAATCTTTAGAAAATTCACAAACATAATTTTCGTATTCGCACATATTACATATAAAAAATGTTAGCTAGATGCCATAGAACTTTTTGTCTAGTTCGTTCAGCTGTTTATTTTCTATATTCATTTACATCTTGACCAACAAATTCTTTCCAAATTTTTCCTACAATTTTCAAGAAAAAATCTTCTGAATTTATAGATGTGTCTTTTAGAATCTCTTTTTCTAGAAAGATATATTCAGATAAATAATTAAATACATTTCCTTTTGTTTCGTATAAAATTAAATTTCAAATTGTGTCTATAGTAACAGTTTTAAAAATTTCATATGTTTGTAATAGTAAACTTATTTGATTTGACCAATCCTGGATTACTGATTCAATACTTTAATGCAATTTATATCTAATACTCCTTGTGTTACTTTTTGATAGTATAGTATATATTCAATCTGCTATCATTTTATATTTTCCATATTTATTCTGAGAATAACCATTATTTCTCTATTATTTTTCAAAATGTATTCCCAGTCATGCCATTTTGTATCATTTAGTTTTTTTTTTTAATTTCGAGTTTTATATCCGGCATTTCTTCTTCTTTATTTCCACTATAATCACCTTTTTCCATATATGCTGGTATTTTTTTTTTTTTTGAGAAACAACCAGTAAAACAAATATCACGGAGAATCCGAAAGTACAATGTCAAGAATGGAATTCGGAAGCTCAACAGAAAACTGAAAATTTGAAACTGCTAACTTAGCTAAGTGATGGGCTGCCCTATTTTCTTCGCGGATGATATGTGACGCTCTAAAATAATCCAAACGAGAAGCTAACACCTTAATTTCATCAAAAATATGACCCAGCGAGCCAAAACTAAGAGAAGGATTTGAGATTCCCTTCATAACTGCATAACAGTCTCCTTCAAGAATGAGACGATTCCAACCTGAACTCAACCCAAACTCCATGGCTCGGAGTGCAGCCAATGCCTCCGCAGATTCTGGATCAAGAGGCATTTTAACAGTTAAACATTTCCAGCCTACACATAAACCTTCTTTATTCCGAGCAATCATCCCAAAACCCACCAAATCTCCTAAACGAGATAAAGCAGCATCAACATTTAATTTAATAATCGAACCTGTGGGAGGATGCCATCTTGATCGAGAGCGAACAGATGGAGGAAGTCGATGATGAATTGAAGCATGTTGGAATCTATTATAATAATCAACAGCAAGTAGTACCAAAGTAAGTGGAAGTATGTCTTCCTTTTCCCAAAGTAACTTATTCCTTCCATACCATAGCCACCAACACATTGTACTAAAAAGACCCATTTGTTGAGGATCAGTTTTAGAAAAAACTTGGAGGAACCAGACTTCCACTCTATCAACATTGCTAGCGTAAGTGGATTGCGGGAAGCCTGACAAGGCCCAAAATTGATGAGAAAATGTGCAAAACAGCAGGCAATGAAGGATAGACTCCGACTCAAGGTTACAGCGTGGACATGAACTATCTTCCAGCACCTTTCGTTGTCTAAGTCTTTCGCGGACCGGAACAGCACCAGTGCAACAACACCAAACAAATAATCGTACTTTAGGAGGGACAACCAACCTCCAAATCCAATTCCAGTTACGTGAAGATCCCGAGTTGGATACACCTAATCTTCCTTCTAAATCAAGGTGTTTTAACTCTCGGATCAGTCTATACGAAGATTTTACCGTAAACTGACCTGTGCGATCAAAATGCCAAAGTAACCGGTCCTCACCAACATGATTTCCAAGAGGAATAGAAAGAATAATCTTAGCCTCTTCCTCACTAAAAATTCCTTCAATCAAAGAACGATTCCAAGAACCAATCGTGTCAAAAAGTATATTAACAGTACTATCTAAAGGAATAGTATGAGGAAGAGATGTAACCTTAAAAGAATGAGGACGTGGCAGCCAACTATCCTCCCAAATACGAATTTTTTTGCCATCGCCAACTCTCCATCTAAGCCCTGCTGCCAGAAATTTGATAGATTCCCAAACACCTTTCCAAGTAATAGACGGGTTAGACCCAAGAGAAGCAGCCAAAAAGTGTGAGTGAGGAAAGTAATGTGCTCTAAATATCCTGCTAAGTAGACTGCCCGGGTTGATCAGAATGCGCCAAGCTTGTTTAGCTAGTAACGCCATGTTGAAAGAGCCTAAGTCCCGGAAACCCAATCCACCATCCCTTTTACTCGCACATAGGGAATCCCATTTAATCCAATGCATCTTCTTAACTTCTTTATCATCCCACCAAAAGCTAGCGATCATGGACTCAATCTCCGCTATAAGGTATGCCGGAAGCTTGAAACAACTCATCAAATAGGATGGTATTGCTTGAATGACAGATTTGATAAGAATCTCCCTACCAGCCTTTGAAAGAGAATTGACCCTCAAACTTTGAAGTCTGCTCCAAACCCTTTCTCTAATAAAATCAAAAACTTCCCTCTTTGATCTCCCAACTGACAATGGAAGACCCAAATATCGATCGTGCTTTTGCTCCCTTTGAATCGGAAAATAAGATAAGATGGACATAATCGTATTCTCCGTTGTATTTTTCGTGAAGACCACTGAAGATTTCTCAAGATTGATATTCTGTCCAGAAGCTATACCATACGCATGTAGGATATTTTGGATCCGAATAGCTGTATCTGATGTGGCTTGGCAAAAGATCAATGTGTCGTCTGCAAACAATAAGTGAGAAACCCTAGGTGCAGCCTCGCAAACAGCAATCCTAGTAAGATTACCCCTATTCTCCTCCTGAGTGATCAATGAACTCAAACTTTCTGCACAAAAAAGAAATAAGTACGGGGAGAGGGGGTCACCTTGACGGATACCCCTTTCCGGTTTAACAAAACCAATTTGAGCACCATTAAGTACAAAGGAGTAAGTAACAGATGTAACACACAACATAACCAAGTCCACGAATCTCACATGAAATCCTAAACGAATCATCACAGCCCTAAGAAAATCCCACTCTACTCTATCATAGGCTTTACTAAGGTCCAACTTAATGGCCATATGGCCCACGTCACCCCTAGTTCGTTTTTTCATAAAGTGAGTAGTTTCAAAGGCTACAAGTACATTGTCGGTGATTTGTCTACCAGGAACGAAAGCTGATTGAGTTTCCGAAATCACGGAATTCATTAAGGGTTTTAAACGATTAGCTATGGCCTTGGAGGCGATTTTATAGACAACATTACAAAGGCTGATTGGTCTGAACTGTGTAAGTTTCTCAGGATTAGTACATTTAGGAATTAGGGCAATATTGGTGTGATTACAGGATTCGGTGAAGATACCATTATTAAGAAAATTTAAAACCCATTTAGTAACATCGTTCCCTACAATAGACCAGTACTTTTGAAAGAATAAAGGGGGAAAACCATCAGGACCAGGGGATTTGAGGGGGTACATAGAAAAAAGGGCTCGGGTTACCTCATCTGCAGTGTAAGGCTGAAGGAGAAACTGATTATCCGCATAACTCACTTTTGTCTCTAAAGCACTTAACACCATAAATAGCTCTTCCTTTGATGGCTGACTCGAAGTGAAGATATTGGAAAAATACTTCACAACCTCATCCTCAATTTGACGGTCGGTACTACACCAATTGCCCTCCTCATTTTTAATACCCTTAATGCGATTTTTTCTCTTACGCCCCGAAGCTCGACTATGGAAGTATCTGGTATTGCGATCTCCTTCCCTCATCCAATGAGCCTTAGCCCTTTGCTGCCACATTTTCTCTTCCTTATCCAACGTGTCCTCAAGTTCCCTAGATAGGAACTGCAATTCCTGTTTAGTCAATGAAGTCATGGTTCCTTTACGTAGAGCATCGATTCTTTCCCGCAATTTGGTGATATTCTTTAAAACACACCCAAAAGAGTCACGACTCCATAACGCAAGACCTTCCTTACAATAATTCAGTTTATCCCAAACGTTCTCAACACTAGAAGATAAGCCAGCTGTTTCCCACGAATCCTTAATAACCATAGCACACTTTTCATCGTTCATCCACATGGACTCAAATAAAAATCTACGTTTTCTTGGAATTTGCTTTTCAATTTTTTGATCAAGAACTCTAATAAGGATAGGCGCATGATCTGAACCCCCAAAGGTCAGGTGCTGGACTTGACTGTAAGGAAATTTCTGAATCCAACTTTGCGAAACACAAGCTCTGTCTAAACGTTCTTTAACCGTGCGAGGAAATTCCCACCTATTAGACCAAGTAAATGGATACCCAGTGAAACCAATATCCGATAAACCCGACTCAAGTAAGGCTGTTCTAAATTCTCTAAACTGATAAGCCGGTGTTAGATTACCTCCTTCCTTTTCTGAGTGCCCCAACAAAGCATTAAAGTCACCCATACATAACCAAGGATCCGTATTCGTACTCGCAAGACGCCGGAGAAGATCCCAAGATTTTTTCCTCTTAGCCGAGTCCGGTTCGCCATAGAAGCCAGTAAAACGCCATTTTGAAGAATCAGAGTCCATAGTTACGAGGACATCAATGTGATTTTCTGAAAAGCTCAAAAGATCTATACCAACATCCTTTCTCCAGAGTAATGCCAAACCGCCCGATATACCCCGAGCTTCAGTGAAAACACCAAAAAAATCGAATTTAGATTTAATAGCTTCTATCTTCCTTCTCTTTGATTTTGTTTCTGACAGGAAGATAATTTGGGGGTTGTGATCCCTAATATGGAATCCGAGATACTGAATTGTCAAGGGACCCCCAAGCCCTTGACAATTCCAAGCTAAACAATTCATATTGATAGGCGGGGCTGCCCGGCAGCCTCCGCCTCTGAAGTAGCAAGCACAATTTTCTTAGAAGGTCTTTCCAAAGCAACTAGAGAATCATCAACCTGCTGAATAACGTTACCATAGAATTGAGCTATATCATATGAGGTAGAAATATCCTTAGGATTAGTTGGGTGTTTCCTTTTACCGTTCACGATGGATTGTGTTTCAGATATGGAATTGGTTGAGAGGAGAGAGTTTGAGTTGTTTGTCCCTAAAGCTGATGGACCAGGTTTCAAATTTTCCTTCCCCTTACTACGTTTTCTCTTCTGCTTAGACGCCGGAGGAATTGGGGGACTGTCTATGGGTTCTTGTTTAATTGGGACATGAAAAAGGGTGCGGGAGTTACTCGGATCATGGGGTTTGGGCTCACGGTGGTTGAGTTTCGGGTTGTGGTTACTGTTATTATTTGTAAGAATGGGTACAGATTGGTTTGGGGGATGAATTGGGTTTGATTCCGTTAAAGAGGAGACAGATGAGAGAATAACTGATTTATGATTAGTTGGAAGATTGATGTTATCATGAATTTGGGGGTGGAGAGATGTTGTATGAGCGCTGTGAGCGGTGGAGGAGAAGGGGATTTGAGGTGGTGGAGGGGTAGCCTTTGGGAGTGATCGGACAGAGGGTATTTTGTCTTTTGGTTCAGATTGAGAGATAACAATCGGGTTAGGTAGTGAACCTGGATGAGAGTGAAGTGGTTCAACTTGAATTGAGTTGATTGTTTTAGCGGGCCGATTGTTAGTCAGAGTTGGTTCCTGAGTTTGTTTCAAGGTATCTGAATGGATCGGTTTTTAGGTCTGGTTTGTGTTTAGATTAGACAAATTCGGATCCCGTTTCTGGACTGAATTATAACTTGAGGTAGCTATATGGACTGTTTTGGGGGGCTGTTGAAAGTTATTTGGGCTTGGGATATCAAGCCCATGTGGTAAAGTGGGGGATTGAGTTTGATTGCTAACAAACCTTGACTTTTGGGCTTCCAGGGTTTGTATTAAAATATGGGTGGGTGTAATTGGGCTTGGAATATCTGGGGCAGATAAGGGGCCTTTGGGATGGGGTTGGGGTTTAGTGGTCGAGTGGGACAAAGTCTCAACCTGCTTACAATTAAAGGAGGGGGAATATTCCATTACCTTTTTAGGATGATCGTGATTCGGAGACTTGAGAGTTGCGGCTGTCACATTTGAGCTAGGATTCAGGCAATCATTCCCAAAAATAACGGAAGCTTGAACATCAGTAACTGAAGAATTATTATGAGAGAAAAATGCGGGATTAGAATCATTATTAGTAGCGAATCCCTTGGAATTAGAATGGAAAGATTTTTCTTCTGATTTTGGAAAATTTCCCCAAATATCCTTTGATTTTGCTGTATCCGGCGGGAAGATGATCGGAGATGAAGTTTTCACTGATGACTGAAAATTCCGTTTATCGTGATCAGGTTTAGAGGATGAGGGTGAGAAAATTGCAGCCCCTGTAACCGTGGACTCCCGTAGTGATAAGAACTCTGGTTTACTAAAATTTGACGAACCAATATTGTATAAATAAGTCCCTGCTGCTTTTTGCCACCTTGATTGTGAGACCGAAGCATCCTTACCATCTACTGAATAACGAAGCCAGGGGCCGTATGGTAGATTTTCAGGTGGAGGTTCAACTTCATAGTGATAGCGTTTCACACAGTGTGCCGGAAAATGATCAAATAAGCCACAGTGATAACAAAAATTTGGCAATTTCTCGTACCGAAAAGAGACTACTACGGTGTCACCTCTATCACTACTAATTTTCATAACTCTTGGAATTGGTTTAGAGATGTCTAGGCTAATCCGAACTCGAATACTCCCGCCAATAAAAGAAGTTTTGGTATTCAAAGGGAAGCCCCGAAGAACGCCTAATCTCTTGCATATTAATTCAACCATACTCTTGTTCGATTTCCCTGGAGGCAGTCCCGATATGTGGACAAAGAAGTCACACCAATCTAGATTAACATTAGACGGATCTTCATCTTGTTTAATAGAATTTAAGACAATTAGACGCTTCTCGAAAGACCACGGACCATTCTCTAATGCTCTTTTCCAATCAATCTTATGGTGAAACATAAAGATGAGACGACCATCTCCGATCTGCTTAACGTCAATTCCTTTAATCGGACTCCAGGCTCTTGAGAGGATATTCCTAACTGTATCCAGATTAATATTTCGGAGACCCAAAATTTTTCCAACAAGCAGCAGATCCGTGGAGTTGCTATGCCTGTCCCATTCTTCCCCAGAAATTTTGAAACCCTCCTCCACTTCCGTTAAATTCAATTTCGAGCCAAAATCAAATTCTGAGATATCCATGATGATAGGTGCTAAAAAGAGGCGCAAGTGAGTTAAGTGATAATCTGAATTCCTTCACCAAAACCCTGCAAAAAGAGAAAAAAACAAACGCCGGTAGACAAGGGGAAAAAATAAAGACAAGAGCCCAAAAGAGGAAAAAGAAAAAGAAAAAAACACCCTAGGAGAAAACGTGAGGACCAGAGTAAAATCAAGATATTTCCAAGGGGAGATCTGACTGGTGATGATCCGGACTAAAAAACTCTCTGTAAAAAACCCTTCATAAAAGAGGGAAGAAAGACTCTCTACTTGACTAATCTGATTTGTATCCAAAGATTACGTCTTCATTCTCTATTTTTTCTACAAAGTCAATATGTTCTTCTTTTTGTTCATCTTGTATTATTTTTAACTGATCTATCATTTTTCTAATTTCTTCTATTTGTTCCTCCATTATTTTAGTGAATTTCTTGGTGGTTTCAGTTCTCTAGATGAACAAATGTTTGAACTTGCTTGTTTGTTAAAACTATAGGTTGAGTTTGGCCCAGCAGTTGAAACTCTTAAAATCACTTATAGATCTTTATTGTGATTTTTGAATTGTTTGGCTGCGTTTATAAAAATAACTTCTGCTCAATCGTGATTTTCATGGTGTTTGGCCCCCAAGATCATAATCACTTTTGGGATCTCGAGAAACAAAAAATCAACATATTTTAGAAGCTAGTAAAATGTTACTTTTGCAAAAGCTATTAAAGTCTATAATTATTTTTTATTATAATCAATTATTACCAGAATCAATTGTAGTAAAATTAATTCTCTTATAATTGCTTTTCGAATCGCTAGGCCAAACTCACACTAAATCTATGTTATTTTGTTTAATTTTTTCCAATTCGTAAATTAAATTTTTAATTTTTTCTTTAGGTATATTTTCTTTTTCTTTGATTTCATAGTAAAAATCGTCAAAAATATTATAAACATCTTCCTTTCTTAAAATTTTATTTATTATAATTAATTGCTCTTTTAATTCGACAACTTCTTTAGTTATTTCTATTTTGTTTTTGTAAATCCGTTACTTGATTTACTTCTACGGTTATTGATTTTTTTTTTTCTCTTTTCTAATTTTAAAGGGACTTTTTCTGCAAATTGGGTTCAGATCAAATAGTGACGGAAGGTCATTATTCTAATTTTACAATTTGCCAAGAGCCTTTTGGTCAAATTCCTCAAATTGAAGATGGCGAACTCTCTGTTCGTTCCAAATTGAAGATGGCAAATTCACCTTCAAGATTTTGATTCCAAATTGAAGATGGCAAACTCTTCTCACTTCTCCTACGGACTGCCCTAGAGCGAAACCCAAATCTTCCTCTTCCTCAATTTAAAATCCCACCGCGCCGTCGCACCAGCCACCCCCAACGCGCCGACGCACCGTCATCCTGCTCCGCGCCTCCGCCATCTCTCTCTCTCTCGGCCCAGATTTGTAATTTACAGAGGTACACTCCGAATTTTAAATGCCCAATTTGTTTTTCTCTCTTAATAAATTGGGTTCTAATTGCATTTAAAACCCCAAACTTGAATGATGCTAAAGTAATTACTCCAAATAAACAAACCAAAATAGGTCCTGTTTATTGAGTTTTGAGATTGTGTTTTCATACTTCTTCAAATTTTTCGTATGTATGAATGGAAACTAAAGTAGGGTAAGTGTTGAGTTTCTGTAATGTAATGTAATTGTCTCTACTAAAGTAATGAAGAAGCATTAATAAAATATCAAGAAGAGCTGCTTTGATAATGTCTTTTACTTTAGTTTATCAATTTACGTCGTAGCAATCATGGTTAAGTAGTAGACAGATCATGTTACAATTATGTACTGTACTATTTCCATCCAACAATTGAACTACACTCTTTCATCTGTCTTATTTTTGCAAACCTATAAAATTATTCATTTCCTCCGACAATTTTATCGACTTCAATTCTTCGACAAATAGATAAAGGTCAAATGATACTATTAATAGCTAGAACTAAGTTGTTGTTATTAGGACAATTATGAGATCCTTAGAGTTTTGTGTATGTAATTTTGTTACTAATTAATTAGTATACGAATGAATATTTTATGAGGTCTCAATATCTTTGAACTTTGAGAAAACTTTAATGTTACCTTTCAATTTTAATGCTTGCACATGCGTACAACAGAAACGTGGTGGGTCATGATATTTTTGGATCATGTTACAATTATGTACTCTTTCATGTTACAATTATGTACTGTACTATTTCCATCCAACAATAATTGTAATCACATGCTTCTGTACATAATATCTGCGACTGTGTCCAGTCATCATCATCACTCTTTCATCTGTCTCCCCAAGAGTTACATTCACTCTGCACAACGAAATAAACAAGGGTGTATGTGTGGACTTCCAAACTGAACTTCATTTTTGTTGCTGTCTTTTTCCTTGGTTGGTCTTTGCTTTTGTTCACACCTTAAATTTATGTATATATAAATCCTATTTTCAAAGATGGTGTGTGTAGATGTGCAAAAATCCTTTGTTCTTTCAACAACTCGACGTGAGTTTCATTTTAAACACAATCTCAAAACTCAATAAACAGGACCTATTTTGGTTTTTTCTCTTAATAAATTGGGGTCTTTGATGTATTCTTTATGATTTCTATTCAACTTCATTGGATTGTGAAAGTGGTAGGAAGCAGATTATTATTTACAATTTTACATATGTATTTATTTTTGGTTTAATAAAATTTTCGTTTTTTTTGTACCGAGTCAAACCCAACCGTACCGAACCGAACCGAACCGAACCGAAATTTTTGGTTTGCCAAATGGTACGAGATTCCAGAATACCGAACCAGCCAGTATACCGAAATTCGGTACGGTCCGTTTCGGTTTTACCATTTGCACAGCCCTATTTCCTTTTTAGGCGATTGAATAAAACTCACTGAAGGTTTTCCTTACCTTTTCATTTTCCCCAATTTATAAAAGGTCATGGCAAAAGTTAGAGATAGAACTGAGGATTTCAAAGATGCAGCACGAAGAGCAGCTATCAATTTGGGATATAATGAGGTTTGGTTTGTGTGTATTTTGTTATAGTCTATCTATTACGGTTTTGTTCGGTTGTTCTATGATATTTTATCCTGTCAAAATTGTGGAGATGCCTTCATGTTCAATTTTTGAAACTTAGTTTTCTTCATCAAATTCATCATCAAATTCATAATGGGAGAGTTTTCTCTGGAAATTATAGCGATGAAAATTAAGTAGCATTATATACTGGGAAGGCCTAAGACACTGTTGATTGATAAACTTTATCTGAGACATAAGAATATGCTTTTTACAGGGTAAGACCTTTCTAAGAATCTAGTTTTTCTGGTCACGACCATTTCATATGAACCGCCATTACTTTTTTGTTTTGAGTTACTAAAAGCGGTTATTATAATAGGAACACGCCTTTCTTTTCAATATATGATCCGAGTATATTGACTAAATTAATGGTTTTCGTGCCCTCTTTCGAATCCTGAGTTATTCAAGCTTTTGTTGGCCTCTGGTGATACTTTGTATGTATAATTGTAAACCATATTGAAAACCTTAAGCTAATCAAGATATGCTGTAAGGCTGGCAGGAGTGATACTTCTCTGAAATGATTGTCAGAAAACGATATTTCTCAATTAATACATTTCACTCTCGTCTCTGCAAAATCGTGAGCTAAAATTTTGAACTGCTTTTCGAAAGATGGTTTGAAATTTAATTAATGACAACATCGTCATGTCCTATTTGATGTAATGATCAAAGCATTACTGAGAGACACAGAAAGTCCTCAAACATGTACTAGTGACCCTATGAAATTTCCAGGCTGCTGACCATCTGTGGAATATTGTACATACTAAGCACTTCATTATATTCAATCTCTCGTCTTAGACGCATTAGGCACATTAGCCATGGTATATTGCCTCCTTGAAGCTGAATACAGTACAGAATATTCATGGACACCTAAATGTTGTGCCCCAACTCTATTTTAGGAGACAGGATGATCCTCATGTTCCTGACACATCCATCTAGTACTCCTATGTCATCTGCTGCAGTTATAAATTTGGCAGGACACTATTATTCACAACTCCTTTTATGTCAACCTTCATATTGGAGAGAGAAATAAGGCAATTTTTTTTCTTTAAGCTGCTTTTCATGTTGCCAACCAGTTAACATAGTTCATTTTTTCTACTTGAGAGAGATGTAAGCTATCCTCAAGTTTTCAATGAAAAAATGTTCCTTAAAGAGTTTTTAATTGAACAAGAATCTTAAATTACTTGAAAATATGATTTTTGTGTTGAATTATAAGTACTGCAACTTCTGTTGAGTTAGCACAAGCAGAAGCCATATATCAGCAAGCCAATGTATTCCTACAAGATTTTACCCTTTGTTCTTATCAGAAATGATGAGTTGTTATTTTGAAAGATCATAAATCCAGCCAAGAAGCCAAGATCACTCCTGCGGCACCATAGTTTTGGCAGGGCAGTTTCTCTAAAATATACATATAGAACTAACATAAAAATCAGAAGAATCTAGAGAAATGTGAGTAGTTGGAAGTGGCATCAAGGCTATAGGGCACTGGAGTTACCCTCTGCAGAATCACCATCAGGTCTAAAAGAAAATGTTTCAACATGCCCATGTCTCTAAAGAAAACACTAAAAGGCATTCTTGCATGGAAACTAAAATAACGTCATGCTTAATTCAACATTAAAGTGGATGAAAATTCCGTGTGTTTTTTGAGGCTGACAGTGTATGTGGGGGGATTTCTTCTTAGAAATACGGATTACAAAGTTACAAACTGCCATGAGATGAGAATCTGAATTGAGAATTTAATTTATCGTTCATTTCATTAGTTTAATTAAAAAGGTTAAGGTATTTTCCGTAGAAACAAATGCGCAGGCTAAGAGACCGACTGTTTTCCTAAGTGGCTCTTCTGTAATTAATTATACATATGAAAAATAGCTTATAATTGTCTGACTTGAGATTTTTGACAGTCCAAAACAGCGGCCATAATGGCGTCATTTATCATGCATAAAAGTTGGGAACGATCATCTTTCACCAAAGCTGCTCTAACAACGGTATGTTTATTTAAGTCGCATACGAATTGTTATAAGATCAGTGGTTCTGAAAATAATCTATCAATGTATATTTCCTATGCGTATGGCTCATTTTATGTTATATACATTGGCCAGCTTGAAAGCATCGGGGCTTTGGAACAGTTCCTAGTGAAGCATAAGAAGGATTATGTTGATTCACACCGCACTACTGAACAAGAGAGAGATAGCATTGAACATGAAGTAATATCTTCTACTTCAGTTTTTTTCTTTGTACTTTACCTAAACTGAAGGACAATGTTTGCTATCTTTAAAGATAACCAATCTCAGTATAGATCCTTACTAATTTGTTGTGGGACATGCAGAATCTTACCCACTGTTATCCAAACTTGTGTCTTTTATCATATAATAACATTTGCCCTAAAACCTTACTTTCTTGCTCAATGAGCCTTTGAAAAGTTATTATATGTTACTACTAGGAAAATTAAATTGTAGAATCTACTGGAAAATTCAACTTTATATGTGCGTTAGGGCGAACTATAATGGCTGATTTATCAAATCATCGGGTTCAATTGGCCTTTTGGTGAGCAATACATAGTCGTGCGACCCTTCATGAAGGTAATGATCTGCTGGTGTTGATGAGCTGTGTAGATCGTATTGTCCATAAATCATAGGGAGAAAGATGAGATCTAACCTCATCAACATATTGATGTCAATATTCCCAAAATTAAGTCAGCCCCATAACACCCAAATTTTGAAGGAGTTGAACCACACCAAGGCAATGATGAATCATCTGAGCAGCTTGCACTCTCATGTCTGCCGATGCTCTCGGCTCATGGTGGAAATTCTCTTTCCATATCTTGGTTCAAATTGCAAATATTTTCCATTTCTTTCAATTAATGATCTTCCATTAAATATCTGCCACATAACTCTCCGGCATTTCACACCACATCCTCTTCCTCTTCAATGTATCCTTCTAAATGTGAATTCTTTTAGCCTTGTGTAGAGTGCTTGTAAAAGCCATTAGGAGCTCAAGTTTGATGTAGAGCGATTAATTGTTTAAGTATTTGCCTAAAGATAATATATATTAGGCACATCATGTCTAAAAATATTTGGGAGAGTTCGAGATTATGTCAGTGTAGAAAGAAGCCAGCATTTTTCGAAAATTTGCATAGTATGCTGATCTTTTTTAAATCAATTTTCCTGCATATTCTTCATCAAATTTGTTTTATGCAGGTTACAGTCTTCATCAAAGCATGCAAGGAGCAAATAGAAGTTCTTAAAAATAGCATAACTGATGAGGAAGCCAATTCAAAGGGATGGCTTGGTGTCCAGCGTGCCAATTCGAATGCTGATACTATAGCACATAAGCATGGAGTGGTATGATAAATTTGTATGTGTTTTTTAAATTAATAATTATTTTGCTTGGCGTTATCTAGTTTGCAGACTAATAACAGTTCTTTAGCTGTTAGTCTTGACTTCATTTGTTCATTGCAAGTATGCAGACAATTAAAGAAGTTTGGTAACACTTAGTTGTTGATTCTTCTGTAGTTTATGCAAAATGATTAATATATTGGAACTCCTGAATTTTATATGATTTCTAGTCTCAAAAGTGTTGTCATGAAATAATGTTCGTTAATGTCATTTTAGGCAGTTGTGTGACAGAAAATGTCATTTTAGGCAGTTGTGTGACAGAAAATGTCATTTAATTAACTCATGATTCTTTTCCCCATGGCAAAGATGTAACACGATATTATAGTCCAGAGTTCTATTTCTCTTCAGTTCATGCGACATAATTCTTTCTCAATTGCAGGTTCTGATTTTAAGTGAAAAGCTTCATTCTGTGACGTCACAATTTGATAAGCTTAGAGCTTTACATTTCCAAGATGCTATTAACCGGGTAACACCAAGAAGAAAAATGAAGCGAACTACCAAAGCTAATGCTCCCGAGAGCTCCAGTTTTGTGAATATAGACCCTGGAAAAGAAGGCAATTTAGATGTCAGGCAGACTGATGATAATCAAGCACAGCCAGTAAGGTTCCAGCAACAGATGTTAGATGATGATACCCGTGCCCTCCAGGTATAATAACTAGTACAAAATTTTATACACAACGCGTAATAAAGTATTTTCATTATTTAAAGTAAATAGTATTGTTCCATACATGCAATATTGATGCAGGTAGAGTTGGCCAGCATGTTAGATGCTGTTCAAGAAACAGAGACAAAGATGGTAGAAATGTCAGCTCTCAACCATCTCATGTCCACACATGTTTTACAACAGGCTCAACAGATAGAGTATTTATATGAACAGGTCAGTCTAAAGTAAAATAAGTTCATTTAAATTTAGAGTTTATTTCAATTTACCCTCCTGTGATTTGAAAAATAGCAGCCCCCCCCCCCCCCCCACCCCAATCTTATAAAAGTTTCCCACCGCCTTCCTGACATTTTTAAACTTAAAAAATACGAATTAACAAAACTATCCCTCTTATATGTAGCACCTTCCCCCCTGTGTTATGATAAATGTGGCACTTTACCCCCCCCCCCCTCCCCGTGTTATGATATGCGCTTTATCCTTTGTGTTTATATGTGGACTTTACCCCCCTGTGTTTATATGTGTGGCACTTTACCCCTCTGTGTTATGATAAATGTTGCACTTTACCCTCCTATGTTACACAAACACTTTTCATGCCCACTCTCAATTTCGGCGAGTGAGTTACCCTCTCCGGTTGAAGGAGGTTCAACACTCTTTTTTTAAATCAAGGGGGGTAAAATGCTTTTTTTTCAAATCACATGGGGTAGATTGAATGTTATGCATGTGGGGGGGGGGGGGGGGTTAAATGGCATTCACTCCTTTAGAAAATGAAACGAAGTAAAGGTTGTACATCATATAATATCATCTTAAGAAGATTATCCACTAATTCCGCGTCCATTTCTATAGCTACTAGTTCTCAGCTGAATCTCGTGTTCTGATGCGCTGCTATGGTGAAATTGATTTTAAAGTATTTGTATTTGACAGGCAGTTGAAGCAACAAAGAATGTGGAGCTTGGTAATAAAGAGTTATCGCAAGCCATTCAACGGAATAGCAGTAGCAGAACTTTTCTCTTACTTCTTCTGTTTGTCTTTACTTTTGGAATTATATTTCTGGATTGGTATAGTTAAATGGATGATTTCCTATACATGTTCCACAATATCTACTGGGGGTTATATCTTATTTTTCGTTCTTTAAACTATTGTTATTTGATTGTTTTCTGCTCACTTGTTCTGCAGTAGAGCTGTTATTTTGCAGAAATTTTAACTTGAAGTTGGTTTATATTATAATCTTGTTGAGTACATTGTATGCACAGCACAGTTCTCTGTTACTTTTTACATATGTTGCACGGATACGGATACGATACGAATATGGCGATATGAATTGTTAAAATTTATAAAATACGATACGGCTAAAATACGTGTATGTATATTTAAAAATATATTATAATAAGAACCATTGTTTTAAAAAATGTATAATAAAAATTATGTAATATATATTTAGTTAACTTTTTATTATATTTTAAAATGAGCAATGTTATCTCCTTCTTATATAAGTGTTCAAGTAAAATCATAGTATTAATATCATATGCAAAATCTTAGGACCTTTACAGAATTTCAAGTGTTTTATATAGATCACTTTGATAATATACATAATATAGAAATTATTGGTAGAAATACATGCTCTTAAATATTTTGGGTGTTTCCCATACGCATTCCTGTGTATCCGATATGGTATCTCTTTTTTTATTATTGAAAATACCACGGTGGAATATTTCACAAGTATCAATGAGTATCTGAGTATTCGAGTATTCAATACACATACGATACTGTAAGATATACAATTTCGGAGGATCCGTGTAACCTACTAAACCTGAGTAAATTACTGCAAAGCTCAATTGGCTTAAGCTTTTTGTGCATTTTAGTTTGTCAAAGCTATTAATTATCTGGATATTATACTATAAGGTTGTGTTCGTCTGGGCTGATTAGCCCACAATTATAGTAATCGGTTGAAAAAAAAAAAGGCCCAATATCGTGTTCGTATCGGCCGATAAAAATGGGGGCAGCCCGCAGTTATCGATCAAAACTGCGGGCCAGCCCTGCTTTTTTGCCCAAGTACATTTGCTGGGGTACTTCGAACTTGATATGTGGAACAATTGAACTGAAATTATGGACTTATTTTTACCGTTTGTTTATTTTCCCTTAATGTACATAAAATTGCATATGAAAACAGGAAAAAATTCGGGTAATTTTTATTTATGAATTACACTCGAAAAATTCTTATCCAGATTGGGTTTGGCCGAACCCAAAGCAACTACATGGCAAGTGTAATACACTTGCTTTGTGATTGGATGTAACTCCCAGGAGAGTGACCAATCACAAAGCAAGTGCAATACACTTGCTTGGTGGTTGGATGGGTTTGGCCAAGCCAGGCTTGGACAAAAATTTTCCATTACACTCATAGATCAATTACAAGACATATATGTTTGCAGTAGTACACTTTGTTATAGGTAGATGAATGCGATCAAACTGCTCTAGTTTTTTTTTTTTCTAAATAAACTGCTCTAGATCATTTTTTAGTTAGATGTATAATAGTGTTTAAATTATAGTAGCCCATAATATAAATGTTGTACAATATTCTAATTTTAAAGTCAACTATATATTTGCTTATCATCTTTCAAATTTCTGGTCAAATATTTGTTTTATATAAAATCTGAAAATGCAGGACGTTATTCAAGTTGATATTTACTTAGTTCAAATTCAGCTGATTAACTCATTAGAATGAATTGCAGTGATTAAACTTAGTTCAACTCGTATTTAATACTCCGGCTCAATTTCATTTAGCCTTGCTGTGGGGTTTAAATGATAAAATCATGTCTTATTAATGAGGTTCCACCATGTACAGTTGGTACAGTGATATACAAACTTGGGAAAATGCTCGATACTCTCTTGTATTATGTAAAATTTGCACGAAATTTTTCTATTGTTGTATAAAACCCTCTTGTCTTTCAGAAACCTTGCATACTCTCCCCTTATTCCGTTAATCACTAACATCGATAATTTTTATTGATTTACCTAAATTATCCTAGATATATTAATGAATTTTTTTTCGAGTGTTGTGTAAACGTTCAAAAGTACAAAAGAATTTTGTGCAAACGTTCAAGAGCACAAGGAATTTATGTGCAAACTTTCAAAGGTACAAGGTATTATGTGCAAGTAGGATTGTCAATTCAGTCGGGCCTACTCGAGACCTGATGGCTCTGTCCACATTAAAATTGATCCGAACCCGAATAATTGTGAGTCGGATCGAGTTCAAACTATTATATTAACCCCGACCAATTTATGAGTCGTGCTTGAGCCTAATATAAAATTATTTCATATATAATGATTATTTGTATTAAAATTATAGTTACTAATTAGTAATTTTATTATGAAAGAATAAAACTTTACAAAAAGAATTATAGAGTAAACCCGCATATAACACAAAAAAAAAAAAAAAAAATTTATCACAAAAGATAAAGATTAAAAAAATCGGAGTCTCTTGAGACTTTTAAACTCTACTTTATATTCATATAGAGCAAATGTATATTCAAATTCCTGGGCAGATGAAGGATTTTATATAATATAGTTTTATCACTTAGAAAGACCTTTTCTATGCACTTAAATCTTAATAATTTCAGAACTTTATTGCTATTCACAAAAGCTAGTGTTTTTCGGATAAGGGTGAGGTATTTTTACACTAAATACCTAATTCTTTTTACTTTTGGTGTCGTTAAAGGTGATGAGTAATAGTAGGTTATTCCTATGTATTTCATTAATGTGCAATTTGTGGAGTAAAATTTGGGAGTATATATTAACAAATTCGATATGAACCCGAAATCTAAAAAATTACATAAGCTAAGTTTGAGCCAAGAAAATTAAAAATTTATGAGCAGGGCTTGAGCCTATAAATATGAAACTCAATGATATTTGAGTTTGAGTCATTTAAAGTTCGGCTCACAAGGCCCGATTGACAATCATATGTGCAACAAGGGGATAAATGTGCTAAGTTAAAAAACTAGAAGGATATTCCGTGTTAAGTTAAAAAAGTATAAGGAAATTTCGTGCATTTTATTATTAATAAAGGATAATGAATACAAAGTATTATGGACATTTAGGCTGAAATGATTAAGCAAAAAATAATAAAAATCGCACATTGTCCATGTGGAACACACACATTAATAAATAGACGAAAGAAGATGAATTTGATGTTTTATGCAAAATTTATAAAAATGCAAGTGCAATAAAAAATCACATAACAAGGGAATATCGTGCATTATTCCCATACAAACTTCAGCATTTTTTTCTTGAGAATATAACAAAACTAAGAAAAGGGACAATTAATTAACTCTAAATCAAAATTAAAATGTATGACAGAAGATAAAGAGACGGCACGTTTCTCTTGCTTGTATAATCCACTGTTCCGTGAAAACTTCTTAGAATCATGGATCAAAATTTCTATTTTTTTCATCGAAAACATCGAAAAGTTTTCGTTTTTGAATCAGGCGAAACGAAAACAAGATGTAATTCCGAAACTATTTATTTGCCTTAAACTCTGTTATTTTCCTAAATTTAGTAATTTTTTTTACAAATTTTCCTTAGTGTTTCCGAAACATTTCCGAATAGTCTCGAAAAGTTTCCAATATTTGACTGACCGAAAAATACATTTGAATCATAATTTTGATCCATGCTTAGAATTTCAATTAAAATCCATCGAGAAAATAGGGTTTTGATATTTGTATTCTAGAATTATAATATATCTCGATTTAAAAATTTTGGCACTTTGCATTTTGAAATATAATTTATTTGATACTTTGCAATTTTGTGTGTGTTTTGACAAGGAAATTTAGTTGCGAGAAGGGTGGAATAGTCATTTTTGAATTTTCTTGGCATTTTGCACCCTAAATGGTACTATGCACCCTGAAAATATAGATTGTTGCTCATTTCTTATTTTAACCAAATTACTAAGCTATTCATAATTAGGTAAGAACTCATTTTTCTTTTTTGTAATTTTTAAATTTAAATGCTAGTAGTTAATAAATGTCTTGTTTAAATTTCTTGGGATAAAAAAACTTGTATCTATTGTATGATTTCACTACAACAAAAAGTAGATGACGGGACATTTAAGAAGAGACATTTATTGGTTTATGTTGTGAGATATTAACTATGGGACAGTTAGTGTTAAATGTTCATAAGAAAGGGCAAAAGAAAATGAAAAAACGCATTTATTTTAAAACTTAAAACTGAACTTAAAAAAAAAAAAACACTCCCAATGCTCGGAGGAGCGTTATTTCATTTCTCTCCCAAAATTAAAACATTCACTAGGGTTCCATATCTTCATATTCTCTCAACAGTTTTGGGGATTTTCTCATCAATTTCGGATTCACTCAACAATTTTGCTCGACATTCAGAATCTCTCAACAATTTCGGATTCTTCATCAATTTCAGCTCAATGATTCTCTCAACAATTTAGCTCAAATATTTCGGATTCTCTCTTCAATTTCAGCCTAATGATTCTCTCAATAATTTAGCTCAACAATTTCGGATTCTCTCAACAATTTCAGCTCACCTATTTCGACGATTCTCACTCCAAGTAGGTATGTACATGTTTTCACTCCTCCTCTTTCTCTCGCTCTCTCTCACTCTTTCTCTTGCTCTGTCTTACGGTTAATTGTGTACGCTAGCTCTTATTTTCGAGGTGATTTTCCGTTTATGGAGCATTGAAGTAGTACTAGAAGCAATTAAACAATGTGTTATATTCTTTTTGTTTTTATTATAGTATAATGTTAGATCTATTTGATTTTCATGTTCATTTTTGTTTGGATATGTTTCTCTTGGTGTTCATGTGAGCTATGTGCCCTGTTGCTTATCAATTTGCAATAAATATAAATATAGCTAGTATTACTTGAAATGAACTGTACATTCATCTCATGTGCATTGGCTACAGGTTTCTAAAGAGTATAAGCTTGCCCCGAATACACTCTACCTGGCTGTAAATCTTATAGATAGATTCTTATCTGAGAATTACATTGAGAAGACAAATTTACAACTTCTCGGAGTAACCTGCATGTTAATTGTTCGTAAGTTATTTACCATAATTTATGTATGAAAAGCTTAATTTAAAAGTTATTTACCATATAGAAAAGTTTTAAAAGATAAATTTATAAGTAGGACCCCGTTAGATCTCATACTAGTTTGGACCAGCTGCGATTAAGGTCATTTGTTTGCATGTCCGGTCCTAGTCCTATTGAATGGATAGGAGGTTATGGGACAAAAAGTGTAATGTTGATGTCGAGTTGGAATCTTGTAGATGGAAATTAAGTTTAGAACCATTAAGTACGTATTTTTTCTATATACTCCTATAGTAGTAGTATGTTTTTAGTTTTAAAATATTGTTTCTAAATCTTGTTTATAGTTGAATTGGAACTGCTGGGATTTGTTAAAGTGTTTGAAACTAATTGGTTCTTATATAAGTTACATCTTACTCTTTTATGCTATGGCAATGTTAGTTAGTTCTAATGTCTACAAGATCCTTAATTGGTAGTTCTACAGATTGGACTTTAATTATACTAACCTGTGCTATCAAGGAAACACTCTAATATACTACATACACTTCTTAGGCACTTTTAAGTTTAAGATTGAGTTTTGCTTGTGGCAGATGTAACTGGAAATATGATATATAGTGCAGCTTGAATTGGAAGGAATGCTTGGTAACTTTGATTGATTATTCCATTTGGTTTTTATATGGATCAACGTTCAAGACAAGCAGTCGTCCCAAATGTGTGCGCGTATTCTAAAATGTAAATATCTACTAACTAGAGCTATATATCCAAATCTAGTGACATATGGTACCCTTTCCTTTGTCTTGATGAGTATATATACTAGTGGTGTAATTGTAATTAGACCTTAGAGAATTAGAAATTGAAGAAGCAGTAGGACTGGAATTAGAAAAATGAAAGTTAGGGAGAGGAAATTAGATTGATGGTAGAGCAGTAGTAGTGGTGGTGAAGGTGGAGGTACAACTTTAAAGTGATGGTAAATATATGTATATTCTCAAATAGAAACCATACAAAGATACTACTTAAATTTATCACATGTTAATTTGAATCCTAATACTTGAATATATCACATGCAGCCAATGAATCATTTTGCTAAACATATGTGCAAAGATCCCCAAGGCTATGGTAAGAATTCTGAAATATTTTAAAATAAATCTTACAAGCTTAAATATTCTTGAATTTTCTTTATCTTCAACCTCTATTTTTTTCAACAGTTCCGACAAAGTTTGCTACAATTACAAAGAAACTCAAGTCCCTCGGTGTTAATAATCATATGATGGCACAAGCTCTAAAGTCCTCCTCAAAGTTGGTTAGTTCTTTAGTACAATTTATGTATCTGAACTTCCGTTTGAGTAGCACTTATGTTTTTTGATTCAAATTTTTGATGTAATAGATTGTAAGCAATGATGGTAAGAAAGTGAGATGGAAAAATCCCTTCAAGGAGAAAGAAAAAGAGGAATTGCAGTTTCATTTTTCTCTATTTGAAGCCACCCCAATGGAATTTTTACTCATTTGATATGATTGTTTATTTTATTTTAACATAAGTTTGTGATCGAATTTCAAGCAGTCATGCACAGTTATAGCTGAAAATCTACCAGATGATCATTCTCATCAGAATATTGAGAAAATATTTAGTGTGATTGGAAGGTTTGAATTTGAATCTTTGGCTACCTCAATAAGTTTCCGTTCTTTAAATATGTCCATTCGAGCTTAGATCATGTATATAAATGCTTTATATGCAGTATTAAAACGATTCGGATATGCCAGCCACAAAAACCAAGCTCTTAGGTGATTCAGTTGTTAGTCACAATGTATGTGGAAATTTGAACTGCATTTGATGTTGGTGAAATATGGAATTTTTGTTACATGCTTATCCAAATTTCCCCTTTCTTGATTTACATTGAAGCTTCATGCATTGGTAGAGTATGAGAACACTGAAACTGCTGAAAGAGCGGTACTTTTTCTTTTATAAATTTTCTATTGTGTTCATTTTTCTTTTTGGAGCCTTATTTCATTTTTTGATTAGGCGAAAAAGTTAAACGATGAAAAAAACGGGAGAAAAGGCATGCGTGTTAGGGTTCTTCTTAAGCGTACGGTAAGTTCAACTCAACTTAAACGTTTACTTGTAAAGCATATTTTATTTCTTCACGTTGTTGTATTGAAACAATAAACTTTGTAAAGGTTAATGTGCACCCGAAGTCTGTCTTAAAGAGCAGGAAGTCTGGTTTTGATGGCTACTTGGATGATGATGATGATGACGATGATGGATTGCTCCATTTATTACACAAGGATGCCTCTCGACTTAATGTTTCATAAGTACCTGAGGTAAGTGAGGTTACTTCTTCCCACCGTAGAGGTTTGTTTCAGAAATCAAAATCGTAAGCAGCAGAGTAAATTTAATTTGAGCAGCAGCTGAGCATTAGTATCTGTAACATTGTTTACTCAGCTTTTTAGGTATTGTCTTCAATTCGATTAGAGAGTGTTTTCAATGGGTTAAGACAATCACTCTTTCTGTGTTTCTAGCTTGTAGAAGTCATATAAACGATGGGAATAATCTCTAAAGTAGCTTGCTTAAGCTTAACTGAGATCTTATGTAGATTTTCCTATATATGATTTTGTTGATTAGTATTTGAGAAAGCAAGAAAAGGGTCTGTGTTTCTTTTCTCCATTATTGTTCTTAATGCTTTGGATTTGTTTCTTTCTTTATGAGTTTGCAATGGCTAGCTTTAGTTGAAGTGATCAACTTCTTTTAAGATTCATACTCCATCTAATTTTAAAGCTGCTTTCTTTTTCATTTTATTTTTGTTTTGGGTTTCTGGTCCAAAAAAAATAAAGAAATATAGTATTATTAGTTATGGATTGAGGAGGTTCATCTGTGGCAACTAAATTCACAGATACTTGATCTCACTAAATTGTGTACACATGTCAGAATTCAATAAACCAACTTGCAATATTCAGTATCTAACGCTCAATTAAATTTCCATCCAAGTTTATTTTACGTTGTAATCATTAGGATAGAAGCTTTTAAGAACAAGAATGAGTCAAGATTTGGATTTCTATAAGCGCATTTCATTTGCAATTTAATATTAGTAAGTAGTAACGTACGTACTTGTGGAAATGTTTGGCTGTTCCACTTTACATTTTACTCAAACATTTGGCGCAAGGGAAAAGCAACATATATAGCTTTGAATGATAATTTAGTTAATTTCTAGCCTAAATTTTAATCAATAATAAAAAAAATATTCTGACTCTGATTTTAGCCAAGTTAATTGTTCAGTTCATGATTTCAAAATTTAACATTTACTTCAAGTTCAAGTCAATCAAAATGGACATATAATATGCAATTAGAAGCAGCTAATTCTACTTCTTGTAACATGTGCAGCTAATGACTCAAAAAACTAGAAGCAGACGTGTGAGACGTAAAGTTTTTGAGCAACACCAACCTTCGATTTTGCAAAATGGTGCAAATGAAATCCAAAAAGGTTATGCTATCTAATTCTTTCTACACAATCCTAACTACTTGCATGGTGTAAGTTCATATTCACTTGATGCATCTACTTTCGAACCCAATGAGAATACCATTCCAAATACTGAACAACTTGATCCTAATCATGTCACAACCGAGCCCAGTGAGTTAACTTTTACTATATACCCATATATTTTCAAGTGTTCATTTAGAAGATAGTGGATTGATTTTGTGTTGTTATAGTTGGTCATGAGAAAAAGAGAGCTACTTGCATGCCTAAAGTATGGGGCCGACAACTGGGAAATCGTATTGTTATCACATTTAATGATCTTGGACAGCCAAGTGATAACGAGAAGACAAGCATGTTGGCTAATTTTTTGGGTACAATTGCAAGGAATGGGAGATATTGCCCTCTTAACTATAATGATTGGAGATTGATGCCAACGATTTACAAGAATGAAATGCTTAGACTTGTCAAGGTTATATGTTTTATCTTATTTCAAATTATTCAAGTTTATATACGTTGTTCGATTTAATAAGTATATAATGCTTTTTCTTTTCTGTTTTGGTAGGAGAAGTTTGATATCCCTGCTGGAAGAGAGTCATATATCTTGTGTTATATTAACAAAAAATGGAGAAATTGGAAATGTTATTTAAAGAAGTTGAATTTTGACCCCCACGTTCCTATTGAAAAACAAATTCCCAAGACGGTGAATGATGAGCAATATTAAGCATTAGTTAACCATTGGTTATCTGATATGCAAATGTATGAAATTGATAACTTTTTGTTCCATTATCATTACGTCCTCATTTCTATTTTGTTTTTGTTAAATTTACAAATGACTTTGTTATTTTAATTACTACAGAAGAAAAGTCAAAATAATAAATAAAGCCGTGCCCAAGTGGCATATCTTCATCGTATGGGCAAGAAAAGTTTTGCACGTGTGAAAGAAATAATGGTAATGTTTTCTTCGTAATTATAGTAGTTTTGAGTTTATTTAGAAATTAATCCTATTAAAATGTGTAATGGCATTTATCTAGAAAAAAGATCTAGGATATCCCACAAGAGCCGAGTTGTTTAAGGTGTGTTTTTGTAAGCCCGATGGTACAAGTGAAGTAGTACTAGAAGCAATTGTAAGTGTAAATACATTATATTTCAATATTTTATTTTATTTTATTTTTATATTATCTGAATTCGTTAAATTATAACTTACACTTTATTTTGTAGGCACAAATGGAAGAGCTTGCCCCGCAAAACCCTCAAAATTCAAATAGAGGTGATATTATTCATGATCTTAATGACGACTTTGCAAAGGTCATGAAGGATAAGGATGTACAATTGAGCTTGTATGGACTGGGAGTGAGACGAGGAGATGTTTATGGGGGAAAACCAAGTCGTGCCGAACTTCTTAGGCAGTCCATGGAGTATAAAGAAAAGTATTTGGAAGGACTGAAGATATATGATGCACTGAATGCAAAGCTAGAGGAATTGACAGCATTTGTGCTTGGGAAATCACAATCTATTGAACAACCTGATGTTGAAAATGTTGTAGTCGCACCCCCAAGAGGAAAAACTAAATTTCAAAGCACTCCACCTGTACCTTTAGACAATCACATAGCATCTACATCGACTTCCCGTCCAATGAAAATCAAGGTAAAAAGATTGAAGAATTGGGAAGATGAACTTTTGAATTAAACTTCAAGAAATCAGTTTTTTTGTCCATTCAAGTTACCTGCACCAATTCTGGATATGGGTTCTTATTCTGTTTCCTTTATTTTTTCCAGAAGTTCAACAACATGGACACATGTGGGGCAACCAAGGAGGTTAGGGTTCTACCGTCTTCAACCCAATCTACCTTCAAGGTAATAATTACTTGAAAAGCAATATGATCTTGCCCATAAATAGGTTATAAACTTATAATATATTTTTTCTTAATGAAGTTAATGGGTTAGAGTTGTCCTTGTTTTTAGCACTTCCATTTATTGTGAAAACATGTTCTACTTGTTAATTTACTCGTGTACAAGCATAACCTTGAGAATTCCATATTCAACTACATATTCCAAGCTTTTTCAGCTTTTTATTCTTAATTTGTTGAAAAATACAAATTGGATCTTATGTTGTTTTGAAAAGTGTTGGAGATTTGAATGAAATTGTAGCAGCTGGTATTGTAACTAAGACAAAAAATGTTCATGTAAATGGTATGGAGTTGGAGCATGACTTTTGTGAGATAATAATTCAGTTTCAAGTGAAAAAAGACGCAAGACTATTTTTCACTCGTGGTAGTTTTCAAACCATTGGAGATGTTATTGGAGCACCTGTTGTTTGGCCTTCATCCTTGGTATTTCCTTTTCTGTTTCTTGTAATCTTAGTTTTCTATCGAATTTAATTTTATTAAAAAAAGAAAGTAATTTATGTACCTTGAACAGGTTGCTTTGGAAGGAGATGGAGATTGATACAAATTGGTACATTAGAGCATGAGTTTGGAGTTTTAAAGATTAATTGAGAAGATTCGGACCATTATGATTGTTGCTTTTACTTTTTAGGAAATTTCTTATGTAATAATGTTGTCTTGAAAACTTGTCATGTTAAGCGGCTACTGCTATTTTACGAACTTCATACTTTTTAATAGATATTCAAATTGTTTAATAAATGAGTTTTTGTTTTATATTGGATATTTAAATTATTAATTTAATATGGTTTAGGAGATATTTATAAATGTCGTATGAAACAGGACTTAGGACATGTATAATTGTCCTAAAAGTAGTTATAAGACACTTTTATAAGTGTCCTAAGAGTACCTCGGGACACATATAAATGCCCTTAGATTCGTATTTTGGGACACATATAAATGTCCTTAGATTGTGTGTTTAGGGACACATAAAAGTGTTGTATTGATGCGACATCAAATTATGCGACACATTTTTTAAGTGTCCCGAAATTTGTAAATGTCCCATTATGTACCTTATGGGACACTTTTTTGTGTCTCAAGATATGTTTTTTATTGTAGTGAATTTGGTATTGAATATCACAATTTATGCAAGTCAATGTCTATTTAAGGATAAGAAGTACAAATAATTTGCTAAATAAATGATTATTTTTGTGATTGAACTCAAAATAAAATTTTTTGTTTTCAATATTTGATTGTTGTGCTACATGACAATTTTATCTCTCCACCAACAACATTCATGAGCTTTTTTCCAAGGAAAATTTCATGCTGCAATATGCCGAAAAATATATTTATAAGGTGCAAAGTGCCAAAAAATTATAAATGTGGTGGAATGTGCCAAAAGATTTATATTTGCAAGTGCCAATATTTTATATTTGTAAGGTGCAAAGTACAAAAATCTATATTTTCAGGGTGCAATGTGCCAATAAAAATTTTAAAATATGACTATTATACCCTTCCACTAACAATTTTTTTAATTAAAACACACTTAAGGGTGTAAAATGTCAAATGAATTGTATTTTCAAGATGCGAAGTGCCACAACTTTTAGTTCGGTGTGCAAAGTGCCAAAATCTTATATTTTTATTAAAGCACAAAATGCCAAAAACCCTCAGTATATTGGTTTCAGAAAATGGAAATACAACTTAGATTTATGTACAAATACACTTCTATTATTTAATTTAGTAAAATAATCAAAATGCCTGTGGTTGTGTTTTGGATCTAGGTAACTAAATTGCGGGTCGAAGGCTGCCGCGTTGTCACGCCCCAACACTTGCCCGACAACGGGGGTCGAGCGGATAAGGCATATGATCGAAGCAAAGTTCGAAAAGGACAATGACTGCTGGCAAGGCGAGTGGCCTAGCCGGGTGCGCATCTTATCACCTTGGGCATGGGCCAGGCAAGTTGGGACACTATCACGAGCGATAGCAAGGCACGTGGGCAAGAAAAGGCCGTCGGGTGGCACATGGGTGGCCCTAGATATTTTGAAGTCCCAAACACGGCCTTGGAGGTTCCGGAAAATCCTAGAAGATTCCACACAATTCTGGGACGTTCAAGAAGACTCCGGGAGAGTCCACACAACTCCAAAGGGGTTCGGAAGGTGCCGGGGGTTGCCGGATTGGACCGAAAGGGCCTACACAAGTATAGAACACGACGGAAGGGTTTATAACTTTGTGGAAGGCTCATGAAGCAAGTAGAAGTCCCTTGTACACAGTAGGGCTTTCTAGAAAAATGTACATAGTTCTAGTTGTGGTAGGATTTTGTAGAAGGGCCTACAGAGTCAATCCTAGACCTTAGATCAAGTAGATCTTGGTTGTCCATTAGAGAAGACCTCTAGTATAAATAGGTAGGAGGCATTTCATTTCTATCCATCTAAGAGTTCTCTCAAGTTTGTTTGTACAGCATTCCCAAGTTCTCTTAAGCATTCTCAAAGCTTTCATTCTCACTTTAAACTTACTTACAAACTTTCTTAGGGATGGTAGAGGCTGACTTAGCCAAATCTGATAGAGGGGCGAAAATGATCGTTGGGTGCATTTCGAGGCTAAGTACCTCACGGTACTCTTTAAGAAGTTTAAGTCCGTGACAGTGCGCTCTCAAAACGCGAATTGGAGCGTATTTCAAAAAATCACATAAAAAGCGCGAATTCATTTACACTAATTCGCAAACTTTTCTACCAGACAACGCACACTCCGGTTACTTCTTGAAATATAGCCAATTAAAATGAGACATGATGCCTCTGATATAATGGAAAGGAACCAGCTTATGCTGTCACATGTCTCTCTTATTTTACACTCATTCTGCCACCTTTAGCCTTTTTATACTGTCAAGTCACATCAAGTATTTATTTTTCTTTTTAGTTTATCACTATCCACATAATAAAGTACTCATGTCATATATGTAGTAGTATTTACTTTTACAATGTATGTATCCACATAAATATTAGAGAAAAAAAAATATATCAATAATAAAATATTACAGATATTATGAAACAATATATGTATCCACAGAGATATTAGACCATAAAATATATATCAATTATAAAATATTACTGATGGTGAAAATTACACCTTTGACATGTATTCAATAACAAAATGTTACGTTTTGTCCTAATATTAATTTTTGACCAATAATTTTTTTTTTTTATCTATTAGATTGTGTATTTTCAGCTCGGACCGAAGAGTGTAAATTGTATAGGTCCTTCCCAGTTTTATGTCTTCAGTAGAATTCGAACTTGAGTCTCACCTCTTGGGATCGCAAGTCACTACCACTTGACCCAACCATTTTGAAAAATAAATTATTTTCTTAAATTTATAGCAACTCAAATAATCCCAATTAAAAATTAGTGTCACATTTATAGTGACAATTAAATAAGAATAAATTTTTTGTTATGGGTTTATCACTTTATATGTGTCACTAAAATCTATTAACTAATTGCCTTTAATTATTTCATTGCATCCACCAATTTGAGTGTACAATATATTGATATTAGGATAATTACACAAGTAATGAGCAATGTTTAGTAAAATTACACATACCACCCTCTATGTTGAAAAATAATACAAACTATCTGATGAGTGTGTTTTAGGTTGATTACAATGTTTAGTATAATCAAGAATGCGGTGTCTGGATTAACACATCTCTTGAATTTGAAGGTAGGTAGATCGATCAAACCTCTCTTCTATTTATTTTCGGGGATCGTAACCTGTAATCAAAGATAACCACGTTAGGTTAATGCCGGTGGTTACCTGGCGATAACCCTCGGATGCTTGTAAGTATCGAGTTTGATATCGATGAAATGGGTATTTAATGCTTTGGTCTTAGAGTGCACATCTTATTCGTAATTAATGAGGGCTATTTATAGTTTTTCACTCGGGTTAATGGGTCGGATCCTGACAAGACCTTCCGGTTATAGCAAATGGGTTATGGTAGGACGTTTTAGGCCAGGATCGAATTTTCTATACTTGGTTCGACCCTCATGAGTAAAAGGGTACGGCAGATGTCAACGTTATCCATGTCGACAGGTGAAACATCGATATGGGGATAAGTTGGCGTCTTCATCCTGAGTAGATCGATGTGTTTTGATCATTTAATATAGGTAATCGATTATCGACATGAATTTGTGCTTGACGAAGACTTGGTACATCAAGAGTCCCCCAAGTTCTAGAGTTCGAGTGAAGGTCGAAGTCTGGAAGTTTTAATGTACTTCGTTGGTTGGTTTTGAATTTTTGAATATAGTATAGAGGTAGTCCCCCAAGTTCTAGAGTTCGAGTGAAGGTCGAAGTCTAGAAGTTTTAATGAGTATGGAAGTTTTGATGTTTTGCCAAACAAGGCTCAGCGTATTCTGAATTAACATGTGCGGTAATCTAGAAATTTTATTTTGGCGGTTATTTCAAATATAGACGAGGAGGCAAAACGTTGCGTCGTAATTGGAGAGGAGCATGAAAAGTCGTGTCTTTTGTAGGGTTAGTATCGTAATTTATGAAGCGGTGTTTATCCTCTCTATATATAGGTCGTTTTTACCGTATACGATTTCATCTTGAGTGTAAATTTGTTATTCTCGGGGCTCTGTCGATATCGACATAAATTGGACATCACTCTCGTTTTAGCCATTGACAATAGTAAGTTTGAAAAAGTATTGAGGTAAGATGTCGGAAGCGCCTTCAAGTCCACATAGCAGGTTTGTAGATGCCCGTGTGGATGAGGTGTATAAAGAGCAAGTCGAAGACGCTGATGTCGATATGGAAGAGAGGGAAGAGTCCGGCAACGAGGAGAATACGCGACAATATCAGACGGAAGAAGCTTACTATGAGTTTCAGGTGTGTGGTCACCGAAAATCGGCTGTTGCTATGCTGTCGGCTTTTTCGATACCACCGGGGTGGAACGTGACAATTCCGAAGAGGATGACCGAATGCATGAGCCCCCGACTGGTAGCTTCGCCATTCATGAGGCGTCGATGGAGCTAGGGTTTCGAGTGCCAATAGCTCCGGAGTTAGCGGAGATTTTAAATGCTCTCGGTGTTCGGCCCACACAAATTGTTCCTAATGGCATGGCGATGATTATTGCGTTTATTATCGTCATGAAAGCCCTTGGACAGGAGGCTTCCTTTGGGGAATTTCTGGTATTTGTTCAAAGTGAGCGAGTCTCCCAAATCAGGTACTGGTTTCTACCAGGTGAAATCTCGAGGGAACCGAAGTTTCCTAACTAATGCTAGGAGTTCACATGGAAAAGGATGGAAGTCGAGGTTTATATTTCTTTCTCCTCCTAGCGGCGTAGCCTTGAATGTACATGCTCCTTGGCGTACGGAGCCCATTCAAGTCCGTAACCCGCCGGAACCAGACTTCTCAGAAAATTTTCTCAAAGGTTTAATGTTTAACAATTTTGATGTCAATAAGTTGATAGAAGAGCCTCGACTTCGCGCCCGTCTCTTGTCGAAATCGACGAGGAAAGCCGATGACCCGGGTTTAGGTAATTAACCGACTTTAGATAGTAGTCGCATTTCATATATTTCATGGTTTTCTTACTTTATTTCCGACTTGTAGATGGAGTGCTAATTGGTGCCGTGGCTCCCCATAAAGGATTTAAGCGTGGTCAGCTAGGTCAGCCGAGCCAGAGTCGATCGACGACTGCTCGAGTTCGACAAAGTGGTGAACCTCAACAGGTGTCGAATGGTCAAGACCTCGCGACTCGCCGAGAAGAAATAAGACGGGCTCAGGGTTGAAGATGATGTCGAGGACGTCCCCGTCGAGAATCCAGAGCATCCACTGAGGGAGGGAAAAATGAAGAGTGCCCTGTATAAGGAAGAAGATGTCGATCTTAATTGGGATCTTTCAGACTGGCTCAACTCTAAGCTCTCACATCCTGCCAATTTAGGCGATGACACCAGTGTGTTGAATCGTGGTTCGATGAATAGGGCTTTCGCATCGTTCATGCATAGTACATATCCGCGAGACCAGAAATATTTGTCCAAGTATTCGATTCAGGAAAATCTTCATCACGGAGGTCGGATGATGGTCGGGGTAAGTGACTTTTAATATGTTTTTTGACGTCCATTCCTTGACACTGATATCGAGAGCTTTGTGTCGAATAGGCAATGCAGTATATGTTCGCCGGATATTATGAGGCCGAGTTGTCTTTGAAGGAACTCGACAATTGCAAAGAAGAATTGGCTAAAATGAGGTCTGAGCATGAGCTAGCTCTCAAAGAAAGGGATCAACAAGTTGAGAACGCCACCCGAGAGCTAAGTCTAGTAACGCGAGAAAACGACTTGCTTAAAAGTGGTTATCCTTCGGAGGCTAGGATAATATCGACCGAGCAGAGGCTCGAGATAGTGAGGGAGTTCATTAATTCCCCAGTCTTTAATTATCTTGCAGATGCTAGGATGGGTCCCGAGCTAATTCGTATGCACGAGAAGACTGTTTCCCAGTTAATGCATCGTGGATATTTGAATAACGAAGAGTTTAATTATGATCTCATCAGACCGGAGCTTAATGAGAAGTGCGAACTCGAGGTCAACATTGTTGATTCCAGAAAAGTGAACTTTAGGTTTTAATTTAATGTGTAATATTTGTAGTACTTTTATTCTGAACGGAACTGTCGGTCGTAGTATTTTTGTTCTGATTTGTTTAATGTAAATATCGATTGCATTTGCTTGTCTTCGGCAATTGAGCCCCGCTCATCGACTATTTCTGAAGAGTTCAACCCTTGTTTCACTCGTATTTTAATATCGCTGTACGAGTCTTACTTATTTATTTCTTTAAATATTGTGGCGGATTTCCCGATGGAATTTATTGGACCTTGAAATTCTTAGTGCACTTTTTATTAACCGCCACGTCTCTTTGACGACTTTTTTGAAAGAGCGCGCCTTTTGGTTGTTTGCGGTTATAAATAGGGTTGCTCTTCTTGCTCAACTATTTACAACTTCACAGAATTTTTTTTGTTATATCGGAGATAAGTTCTCGGAGCTGCAGTCGGTCGAGTTTCTCAGTGGGTTAAGTCGTAGTCGTTCGTATTTTAGGTATTGTTTCCGTTTCCTTTATGTCTAATCATTCCTTGTCGATAGGTAGTGAGTCGGTGGGCGAGGGAGAGGGCATGTCACCGAAATCTATGATGTCGCATTTCGACGTCCCTTTCGAGGGACAGCTTCACAACCCTCTTTCTGCCCATCTTTTAAGTATCGTCGAGTCTGTTCCTAAGGATGTCGTTCCGCTGAGTTCGACATCAGAACGTTATCGTACTACCGAACATTTTAACACTATGTCAGCTAGTCATTTACGATTGTCTGTCGAGTCGATCTTGGCAAAGTTTCAATTCCCCAAGGGATGGACGGTCCTTCACCCTACCTCCTAACAAAGAATGAATAATCCACCCAGGGGTTGTAGGACTTTTCATATTGACACCTTCGAGAATGGTCTTCGTTTTCCCTTGGCTAAAGAGTTTATCGAAATAGTGAACGGTCTCGGCCTTTGCCCAACCCAACTAGTTCCTAATGCTGTAGGTTATATCATTGGTTTTTGTTTAGTCATGAAAGCGCTAGGTCAGCAAGCTTCCTTTGCCAATTTCTGCGCCCTTTTTTACTGTAGGTCCTTCCCCCAAGTCAAATGAGGGTTTCTACTTCGTTAAGTCGAGACCCAATGTTAGGTTTTTGAGTGACCTTAAGTCTTTTCATGGGAAAGGTTGGAAACATATATTCGTTTTTGTTCGCGCTCCCAAGAACTTTGTCTGGGGTACCAAACGCGAGTGGAAGTCAGGCAGCATTCTTCTAAAGAATGGCCCTGAACCTTCTTGGGGTCCCGATTTCCCTTCGCAGTTATCGGAATCGACTTATGACATCAATCAACACTTGCGGGAACCGGTATTGAGTTTGGGGGGAATGTCGATGGCACCACTACATATCGATAGTCCCTCATTAGGTAGCTATAGTGTTTCTCATAGAGTTATTCTATTTAACTTTCAATTAATTTTTCGATCCTTGCATAATCCATCGTTATGGCGAGTCGAGCTGCGGCTTTATCCGTGTTGAAAGCCAAACAAAAATTGGTGGTCGCTCCGTCGACACGCGGAAAAGAGGCGAGGACAAAGGCATCGGTTCAATCGAGTACCCTACCGCCTCCATGTACCCCTCATCCCGAGAAGCAGAGTTCCTCGGATAAGGGCAAGCGACCTGTCGCTTTGGAAGAGGGATAGAAGGAAATCCCCTCGCGGAAAAAGGCTAAGTCTGACGCTAGTCTTACTCCGTCGACTGAGGGTGCCGTCGGTTCACGAGAATCGATAGGAACAATGGTAGATAATCAGAAGAAATAGATGGGCGACCAGGTCGCTCAAGGTTCAATGATCAATCCGTCCTTCCTTAGCACCGATGTTAGTCTCGAGGTTTGGGATAAATTATGCTTGACTTTGTCAATGGTCGATCATCAGGCATTGCTCATGTTTGATACTGTCGACATCCTTCGCCTGCAAGCAGCTCTCCAACTAGCGGTATTGCCTTTTATTATATGTCAATAGGCTTTGATCTTTCAACTAGCTGAGTTTTATAGTTTTGTAATTTAGTATTGTTTCTTTGCAGAGCAACCAACTGATATTTCATAACGCTTGCAAGGCAGATGCAGCTCAGAAACGTGCCGAGAGATTTAAAGTCTTGACAAGGAGGCCAGAGAACAAATTCGTGTTCTCGAGGAAAAGGTAAAGCTCCTTGAAGGAGAAGTTTTGACTAAGAATGCTCGAATTGCCGACTTTGAAGTTGAATTATCAACATTGATGATTGATTTTGAGAAAAAGTTGGTGGAGAAAGAGGCTGATGGTTTTGCTAGAGGTCAGCAGGAAGCATTGGATCATCATCGGAGTTTGACGGCCGAGGAAATGAGACTGGTTGTGCTGAAGTTTTATAACATTGTCGTGTATCAGGAGCTCGTGGATCGTCAGTCCGGCGACGATTTGATTCAGATGTTCATTAGAGGATGGAAGCAATGTCGTGCTTGGGGTTTCCTTAATGAAAAGTTCGACGGAAAGATGATGGATCCCAGCCTAGATGAGGACGGCAAGGAGGTGGATGTTGCCGTTCCAAATGGTGACAAGGAAGATCCCGAGGCGCATGAGTTCGGTTTTCTTCTTGCTGTTCAAGCCAAGAAGTCTGAGGAGGCTGCCAACATGGATGCCCCTGAGACTTCGAAGGAGTCGACTCATCTGGACAATCTTGATTACGAGACCCATCATGGCCCAAGCTCAATCTAATTGTTTGAACTATTTCATTGATTTTCCGTACTTTGAATCTCGACGATTCGTCGTCGCGTCATGCCCGAGTGGCATGTTTGACATTAATTTGGTTTGTAATAATTTTTCGACAACGAGGATTTATCGTTTTTTAATTTCTCAAATTTGTGTTTGTTTATTCATTGATGGTCCTACTTGTCGGTTTGCTTTAGAAACATCGCCGATCTCGAGGTCTACCTCGATTGCTGACGTTGGATCATATATGTGATCCTCTATATATATCCCTTCACCAGGTCTTTGATCCATTATGAGAGGTATGTTTTAAATGTTTAATTTAGGCATTATGGGGCATCCTCCAGATCCACCATATCATCGTTCTTGGTCATCTATTCTCCTTTGGTATGAGAGAAATCAGAAAGTTTTTATCGTGTCGATGTTGTTTCTTGTCGTTTAACTATTTTTGGGTCTTCGACTTGCCGACATTAAATCGTTGACATGCACAAATATTGCAGAGCCCTTGCAGTCCATTTAAGAGTACCATATCAGGTCGACGCACGAGGCGAGTTGTATGCTAATGGACCTGATCGTGTCGAGCATTTTCTAGTATTTCATGGTCGATTTGTATTTATTTATCTCGGCCGTTAATCATAATTCTTTTTCTTACGATTGGATTTCAATCTACGTGGATCTTCTTGGGGGACGCAACAGGCGTCGGTTTAATGATCCTGATCCTGACCGTTGAACGCTTCATGTCCCAATCATTGGATCATCGCAAAATGATCTATAAGAATGTGGGTGGACCATTCCATTTATCCCATACTTTTCCATTTTCCATATATGGAGTCATACATACATCCTCCGACATGGTCTCTTCTCGGATTCTTAGTATGTAGATTGCCGATAAGGAATGCTTTCTTATCTTATGCATTGTTTCATCGAGTTCGCCCTCCTGATTGAGAAATGGCGAATCCAATACTATTTCGATTGGGTGGTATCGGTAAAGGGAGGGCCCCTACGTGTTGGCCTCGTTGTTCGAATGGGTGGGATCGGTAAGAACAACGAGGTCGACCCCGATGACTCCTCATCATTTTGGCGCTCAGCTATGGAAACCCTTCATGCTGGCAGCCGAGATCCTGAGTGGTCGTCGGTGACGGTGGGTCAGTGGTCCTGTCGAAGCAACAACAGCCGATCAGATGGTGGAGGACTTAATTTGTAGATTATCGATTTGCAATTTTTCCTCTTCTGTCTCTCGGTCAATGCAGAGAGACTCATCTGCCATGGTAACCCGGTCGATGGAGCTCCTTGTAGCTTTTGCTGATAGGGACTTGAACTGGCCTTCACCGACCCCATCTGGATTCGATGAGTCGGCTGCTTAAGTGCACCGATCAGTGAGATAAAAATACGTCCATAGCTTTATCTCTCATTGATCGGTGAATTTAGGAAGACGTGCTTTGGTGTCGAGGAAGATCCGTTCGTTCATCAAAGGCATGAGCGGGTTGACATCGGGATCTCGACGGGAGCAACATCCAGAAGTGAAGACGAAGATATGAAGACATAGATATAGGATTTACATTCTCTGTAATATATCAAGGAAGTACTTGTAATATCAAGGAAGTACTTGTAATAGCTTTATATTTGTACAGTGATCGATATAATAAATAAAATATTTTCTTCGATAATATTATCGGTTTCGACTTTATTTTCGTATTCATTACTCAATCTCCATAAACCCAAATATTTGATACCATAAGGTTATTTCAAAGATTCATGGATCAATTCCTTTATTTTTATCGGTATCTTGTTAATAGCCTTTATCGGTATCTTGAATCCTTGTAGATTTCGACACTAGCTTCTTCGAATGTCGGGGAATTTCATTTTGTTCAACTTACTACTACCTTTCTTCTTCCTGTCGATTTTATCTCGATGCCCGCGGTACTCGAGGAACATTTTCGAGAAGTATCTTGATTTCGACTCGATGCCCGCGGCTTTCAAGGAATGCTTGGAGTTAGCTTATTAATAGCGTTCATGTTGATTTTGACTCGATGCCCGCGGCTTTCGAGGAATGATTGGAGTTAGCTTATTAATAGCGTTCATGTTGATTTCGACTCGATGCTCGCGGCTTTCGAGGAATGCTTGGAGTAAGCTTATTAATAGCTTTCAAGTTGATTTCGACTCGATGCCCGCGGCTTTCGAGGAATGCTTGGAGTTAGCTTATTAATAGCTTTCATGTTGATTTCGACTCGATGCCTTATTAATAGTGATTCAACCGTTTTTCGTTGAGTTAGATTAAATCAATATGATATATGATGTATTTAGGAGGTCAGATTCAGTATGATTATAGGGCTCTGTTACTTTATTCTGGATGGATCGTTTTCAAGGAAGAACAATTACGTAAAGAACAATGAGTAAGCAAGACGATGAATATGTAAATAGTATAGCAAAAGCTTTTCTATTAATTATGATATCAGATTGCCCAAGTATGTAGGCGTAAGCTCTGATTGTATGTTGTGTGAAATACAATGTTTAACTAGGTATTTATATGACAATAACCCTAGCTTTACAAGGAAACATAATCCTAATAGGACTAGGCATAGCAATCCTCGTGGAAGTTGGACATTACTCTTGGTCGCCGAGGATTGATAATGCAGATCGGACCGGGCAGTTCTTTAATGAATTAGACTCCTGGTCGGTCCGAATGTATATGGACCAGTCATTCCGATTATTATAAGGGGTGCGAAATAGCCCCCATCAGTACTCCCTCACTTCTTCGAGCGCATATGTAGTAGAAGCTCGTAGAAGTAGATGGTCGATTACGACTGTATTTTCTATGAATTGTGCCTCATTAAAAACCTTATTAGGAAAAAACCATGTGGAAAAAAATCCTAAGTAAGGAAAAGAGTGCTACGCCTCATAGATAGTCGTTTTGTCGTTCCAATCTCGAACCGCTACGTGTCACTTGAGGAAACGTTTCGACTTTCGCCGTTTGGCGGGAATGTGATCAGTCGTGAGAAGTTTGAAACGTCTTTTCATCTCTCTTTATAAATAGGTGATCGTTATTTCAGTCATCTTTTACTTTCTACATCCCATATTTTCGCAGTCATTTTCTTATTTGCTCATTTCTTTTCCAATTTGCTTTTATCGGCTCATATTCTTCGAGGATCCCAAAAATGGCTTCAATTTCAAGAAAATCTTCCTCGTCAACCAGGGAAAGAGTCACTCCTAATATCGAGGATGAGGTACCCCCGAGCTCTCCGACTGAGCAGACAGGAGTGTCAGAATTCACTGTTCCGGATAAGGACACCTTTAACGTGCAAATTAGATCCGATACGGATGTAGCTGCCAGGACCAAGAAGGGCAAGGGTACGGTTCTGAACCGATCGAGGACCTCGCTTGTGCTTATACTGAGGAAACTTTCCACGAGGTCATGGATAATTATGCGAAATATTTTCCGGAAGGTTCTAAGATTATTTTTCCTTCTCCTTCTGATAGGGTTACTTCCCCGCCGGAGGGTTGTCGAGCTTTTTACACTGCTCATTTCAATTACGGTTTGCGTCTTCCCTTGTCCGCCTTATTTCTTGACATTTTAAAAATATTTAGCGTATTCTTGACGCAATTAGTCCCCAATTCGATGGCCTTTGTTGTATCCTTTTCCATTTTGATGATAGCGAAAGGATTCCAGCCTTCTTTTCGTAATTTTACACAATTGTTCCGTTTTAATATTTCTAGTTCTTCCAACCGCGGATACTTTTTCGCCAGCCAGAAGACTAGTCGCTCCATCTTTGACTCCCCGGTTTCCAGCAATCAAATCTCATTTTTTCTTCGTACAACCACCTTCTCATCTTCGTTTAGCGGATGGTTCAACAAGGCCATTCTCGTGGGACCATGATTCCAAATGGATTTATGGTGGTCGCTTGGCGACTGGCGATTTTATCCCTAACGACCCCCAATTGATTAGTGAAATCCAGGGTATGCGCGCCGACAAGTACCAAAGTGCTCTTCTTATTGGCGAGGCCTTTCTTCGTAAGGCGGGATTGAGTCCTCATACTTTCCCCATTTCTTCCCCTTCTCAATCACTGGGTAAGTATTTTATTTCAGCATTGAATCGTTATAATTCCTTTTAGCAGTATGTCTAATTTTGACTTTGTTTCATTTTTAGTTCTTATGGTAGAAAATTCTCGGCGCTCTTTCAAGGGATAGATGGTTTTGTCTAAATCCACTAAAACCATAGAGAATCTTCCTATTGAGCAGAGAGCGTCCCGGAAAAGAAAATTGGAACTGAGCCACGATTCTGAAGATAACAGAGAGGAATCTCCGGATTCTTCCCAAGAATCTCCCATCCGTCAGGGGACGGGTCCTGGTTATCCTCCTCTCCAACTTCGAACTTCCCTTGGCATACGTGGATGCCGCAGCTGGTCGATGCCCCATCCCAACGATAAGCCAGTGGAGAGAAAAATGTGTTATTATGGTCGTTCTGGCGAGGATCTATCTTTACTTGGTGAGAATCACCCGAAACCCACTCTTGTCGAGATGATCGAAGACCATCTACAGGGGAATAGAGCTGCCGGTTATTCCGAGAATGATTCTTTGGTTCATGATGAGAGTGAGAATGCTGTGGACAAGGCAACTCGTGTTCTTCTATCCGGCGTGTTTACTCGCGATATGAATAAGCTCCATCGGTAGGTGTTGCGTTCCAAATACTAATACGCAAACACGCAAGTATACGGTCGTTACAAGTAATAAAGTGATAAATGAGTGTCTAACCCACGAGGAATTGTTCAATTAATTACCAACTAACGTCTTGTTACTTCGACTTAGATTTGTAAGTTGAGTATGGTGAAGTGGTGGCGGTTTTGATAATACAACTCAATTAAGGTGACTAAGGAAACTAACACTTGACTTAATATATGTAAAGGCCTCTACCATTTTACGTCACCTAGTTCAGTTCAAGTCAAACGACTCAACAATTGATAACCACACTAATGTTTGTTGTTCAAGATTTCATAAAATATTCATACGTATCTTCCGAATAGCGTACGAACCTACCAAAGTAGACTAATCCAATTTATGTCTAAAAGGATTAAGCCTAAGTGATGCATTAATTCCAAACCTTATTAGAACATGAAATGACCTAGGTATATTCCTATCCTAAAATCAAATCACATCCTAGTTTTTCAATCTAATCATTAATCCACCATGCCTAGCAATTAAAGATCAATTCATTTCATCCTATGGTTGATCAAACAACAAGTTGACAAAAGCTCAAACTAGTTTAACAAACACTTGTATACAATCATAGCAACAACCATTAACTCATCATTTAATCAAGAATCAAGAACCAAACATAGGATCAATAAAAACATAGAATAAAGGAGATTAGCTACTCATAACATTAAATAAATCATTCATTACATTAATGAAAACCATAAATGTAAATGAACAAAACAAGAAAAATAGAGTTAGAGCAAGCTTAGGTGATGAGGTCTTCAATAACTTATCCCTCAATGCCTTTTTATCTTCTTTGGGGAGTCCAAGCGAGAGTTCCTCTTTCAAAAGTGCCAATCAAAGCTTTTTTCTCCAAGGGAGGCAAGATGAAAGAAAAAGTGAGATGTGTGGTATGGAGTTGGTTAAATGATTTCACCTTTAACACTCTAACCTAGCAAAACTACCCACTTCCAATGCCTAAGTTACCCTCCAAACTAAGACAACTAAGGCCAAAAAGTCCCCCAAGATGCCTAAAAATACAAGTGGGATAAAAGGGGAAAAATACAAGAAACCCCCTGCCTTTCCCGCAACAGAAATCTGCTTATAGCAGGGACCTCGCCGCGGCGAGGTGAGGCCGTAGGTTTCCTGCAGATTTTTTGCTCTGCTGTACTTTCTTCCGAGCAGCATATCTTTTGATTCCGAACTCCACTTGCGGATCCGTAAAGTCCGTAGCGTAGCTAACTCACTCATCTATGACATATCCAAAATTCAAATAATTTGGATCATCCATGAAATATTTATGCATGTTCTAGTGAGCAGCTATCTACATTCTTGTACAATTCACTCCGGGTTCTAATTCCTTTGAAGCTCAAGCTTGACTCGCGGGGTGGGTAGAGTTACTCGCATCATTGATACACAACTCCGAATCTCTCTAAGATGTCAATACCTACAAACTACGGAGAAAACGATCAAAACGAGATCAAAAACACAAAAACCAAACAAAGGTCGAACAAAAGGGCCAAAAGCACAAAAGACACGAACGCACGCAAAGACAAACAAAACTCGGATCAAAACAAGATGTTTTCTGCTTAAAGAGATAGGTAATAACGACGTTTTCACGGCGTTATCATCACCCCCAAACTTAAACACTTGCTCGTCCTTGAGCAAAGAAAACAAAACAAGAACAAGACAAGCATGCTTAAGATCAAAATGCTAAAACTTAACACTTTCAAATTATTCTTTAAACAAGCTCCACGTGTGTGTGTGATGGCTTCGGCTAGATTCTATCTTAGGTGAATACGTCTCGATAGGTCAAAATCATCGATTCTATTTGCAAGGACTTCTAATGTTTGACAAAGAATCTCTTCTCACCGTAGATTAAAAACTTAATGCTCAAATCATTTAACGAAACTAAGTTATAGGTAATTTAAGAGTGTTATCCCTATTCTTGAATTAATTGACGATTTTTAGCTCCTAACTCTTTTCTCACCATACTTTGCTTTTCTTTTGATTTACAATAATAACTTAGCACTTTGTGCTTTACAAGAATATTGCGATACGATATTAAACACTAATGGCGAGGTTTATGAAATTTTGCTTTTGTGGGCTACTAGCTCCACTCTTTTTCTTCTATTACATCTGTTGCACTAAAACAATAAGATAGAGTAATTACAAAAAATGATCAATGAAAACTAACAATTGAAGGTTTAGCCTTTCTTTTCTCTCTTATAAGTGTGTACATTTTAGCAACTTCTCTACTCATTTCTTTTAAGAGTTAGGTGTTCAAAGGTTTTTTCATTCTTGAAAAGGGTTCACTCCCCCAAACATAGGCCATTTATGCTCTTTTTACATTTAGATTCCAAGCTAAGGATTGAAGGGATTCTAAGTTAAGCAAAAGGAGTCCTAGATCCTATTATCGCTAAAGTTCGTTATCCACTTTAAATATAATCATAGTCATTGCCAATGTGTCTTAAACTTTGTAGAGCATGTTCAAATAATATTAAGAATTTAAAAAATTTTGGCTGGTCGACCTAGCATGCAACAAGTGACCTTACTCCCCCAAACTTAAAATGTATAATGTCCCCATTGTGTGAATTGTGAGTGACGGAATAAGGTACGACACGACAAAAACAAGAACACAACAAAAACACAAGCAAAACAAAACAAAACAAAACGATAAACGAGCGAGCACGGCTCTAAATAAGGTCCAACAAGCAAACGTTATAGATTTAAACGAGTAAACATGCCAACACCTCTCAAGAGTTAATAACAAAACCAACACAAGACGAGAATATAATTAAAACATTGTAAGCTCAATTTAAACCGACGGGACTTCGTAAATTTAAATCCAACGTCCCTTTATGTATGCTTCCCGTGGTCGCTCCTGTCTTTAGTGGTTTCGTGCATTGAGAGCACACTCCATTACTTTCCCGTACTCTCCCCTTTTATATCAAATGCGCATATTTTCCCCCAAACTTATGTTGCAACTACACAACCTCAATAAACCAATACCCCGGCAAGTCCACAATCAAAACTAACAAAGAGGGTAAAAATCTCTCACACGCAATTTATCAAACACTTAGAGTGCAATCCCCAATTTACCAGTTCTCTTCAAAGTTTACAAGAGCTTCAACCCAAAATTTTTTCAATACCAAACAATTCAACACCAATACACCAATACCAATTAAGTCAAGCCACACTTACCTCTTGATCGGAATCGGAGAATTGCAATTTTCGAACCCTATAGTGTTGAATTCGGATTTGGTGTAGTATGATGGAAATGGAGGATTTTGGGATGGAAATGGAGGATTTTGGGAGTGAATTGGTGGCTTCTTTGTGGGAATTGGGAGTTTATGTGATTGAGAGAGAAATTTAGAGAGGGATTAAGGGATTTGAAATTGGGAGGGTGTTTGAATTAGTGAGTGAGTAGTGGTGTGTTTTAAATTTTTTTTTTTGGACAACACAATTACTCACCTTTCTTTTGTTCGCGACCCATGGTTCATTTAGCTTGATCTCGCTCGATTGTGCTTGTCAATCTTCGATCTTTCACCCGCGCTCATTTACCTACAACACAAGACACGAAAACGAAATGAAAAACAAAAACAAGAACGACACAAAACACAAAACACAAACACACAACAACAAAGGAAAAAAAATAATAGGCTCGGGTTGCCTCCCGAGAAGCGCTTGCTTATAGTCGTGAGCTCGACTTGAAACTTCTCTTTTATTTTAGGGTGGCCAATAATCGAATAGGATCCCATCGGGATCTAGTATAAGCCCTGACCTCTTTGCTTTTAAATTCGTTCCACGCTTTAGTTTTTCCATTGTACGGTCTTTTGGGACGGATTTGAACCTCATATCAAATCGAAAACTTTTATCTCCCGGTTCAACTCTCTTGTAATCTTTACCCATAATTATCCATGTTGCTTTGCTCGGCTGGATCCACTTGTCTTCTTCGGGAATAACCAAGTCCACATAAGAATATTTGATGACCTTTTGATCAAACCCTTCATCCATGATGAATTTAGCTTCCTTTGCAAGCTCCTTCGATCCACCTTGTTCTTCATCTCTTGTGGGAAGCTCATTTGTTTCTAACATTTCACTCGGTTCATTAAAACTTTCATTAGGAGCAACTGATTCGATTGTACTCGGCAAAGTTCCAGGGGGTCTTATGAATAAAGCTTGTGAGATTTGCTCCATTTGTGTTTGAAGATTCCTTAATGCCCCCGAGTCTTCTTGCAACTGTTTGGAAACCTCTTCCAGCTGTTTGAAAACATCTTCCAACTTAGAATCATTGGTAACCATGTATTTGGTGGTGTGCTCCATGAACTTAGTGAATGCTTATTCCAAAGATGATTGTGCCACAACCGGAGGTTGAGAATATTCATGATAGTTCGGTTGGATGAATGGGGTAGTCATCATCATATCCAGGTGTGGTCCACCTCCCCACTCATTGTTCCTTGGATAATACGGGTTATTTCCCCATTCGATATTGTAGCCATTGTAAGTGGGACTCGGCTCATAATGATTACCCATGTATGAATTCTCATATTGAAAATGAGTTGGACTCATTGGGCAACCGGCGATTGTGCTCTCCCCCATGCAATGCATACAATAACAAAGTGATTGTCCCTCGGTTGACCATGGATAGCAATCATTGTAGGCCATCGTACCTAGGAAGACAAAGATCACAACGTAAATAACAAATCCAAGCGAAGATATACAAGAATAAAAATTGGCAAACAATCGTTACAACTCCTCGGCAACGACGCCAAAAACTTGTTGCGTTCCAAATACTAATACGCAAACACGCAAGTATACGGTCGTTACAAGTAATAAAGTGATAAATGAGTGTCGAACCCACGAGGAATTGTTCAATTAATTACCAACTAACGTCTTGTTACTTCGACTTAGATTTGTAAGTTGAGTATGGTGAAGTGGTGGCGGTTTTGATACTACAACTCAATTAAGGTGACTAAGGAAACTAACACTTGACTTAATATATGTAAAAGCCTCTAGGATTTTACGTCACCTCGTTCAGTTCAAGACAAACGACTCAACAATTGATAACCACACTCATGTTTGTTGTTCAAGATTTCATAAAATATTCATACGTATCTTCCGAATAGCGTACGAACCTACCAAAGTAGACTAATCCAATTTATGTCTAAAAGGATTAAGCCTAAGTGATGCATTAATTCCAAACCTTATTAGAACATGAAATGACCTAGGTATATTCCTATCCTAAAATTAAATCACAACCTAGTTTTTCAATCTAATATTTAATCCACCATGCCTAGCAATTAAAGATCAATTCATTTCATCCTATGGTTGATCAAACCACAAGTTGACAAAAGCTCAAACTAGTTTAACAAACACTTGTATACAAGCATAGCAACAACCATTAACTCATCATTTAATCAAGAATCAAGAACCAAACATAGGATCAATATAAACATAGAATAAAGGAGATTAGCTACTCATAACATTAAATAAATCATTCATTACATTAATGAAAGCCATAAATGTAAATGAACAAAACAAGAAAGATAGAGTTAGAGCAAGCTTAGGTGATGAGGTCTTCAATAACTTCTCCCTCAATGCCTTTTTATCTTCTTTGGGGAGTCCAAGTGAGAGTTCCTCTTTCAAAAGTGCCAACCAAAGCTTTTTCTCCAAGGGAGGCAAGATGAAAGAAAAAGTGAGATGTGTGGTATGAAGTTGGTTAAATGATTTCACCTTTAACACTCTAACCTAGCAAAACTACCCACTTCCAATGCCTAAGTTACCCTCCAAACTAAGGCAACTAAGGCCAAAAAGTCCCCCAAGATGCCTAAAAATACAAGTGGGATCAAATGGGAAAAATACAAGAAACCCCCTGCCTTTCCCGTAGCAGAAATCTGCTGATAGCAGGGACCTCGCCGCGGCGAGCTTTAGGCCGTAGGTTTCCTGCAGATTTTTTGCTCTGCCGCACTTTCTTCCGAGCAGAATATCTTTTGATTCCGAACTCCGATTGTGGATCCGTAAAGTCCGTAGTGTAGCTAACTCACTCATCTATGACATATCAAAAATTCAGATAATTTGGATAATCCATGAAATATTTATGCATGTTCTAGTGAGCAGCTATCTACATTCTTGTACAATTCACTCCGGGTTCTAATTCCTTTGAAGCTCAAGCTTGACTCGCGGGGTGGGTATAGTGACTCGCATCATTGATACACAACTCCGAATCTCTCTAAGATGTCAATAACTACAAACCACGGAGAAAACGATCAAAACGAGAACAAAAACACAAAAAACCAAACAAAGGCCGAACAAAAGGGCCAAAAGCACAAAAGACACGAACGCACGCAAAGACAAACAAAACTCGGATCAAAACAAGATGTTTTGGGCTTAAAGAGATAGGTAATAACGACATTTTCACGGTGTTATCAGAAGGATCCTTTGGAGAAATTGCAGAGAGCTTTTCTTTATGCTGAAAAGGTGATTTCCTATTACGTACGCTCATTCGGCAAATTACTTAATGAATACTTTAGCTCACAAATTTATTTCATTTATTACTTTCCTTTCTAGGCCAAGACTTGCTTGGCATCGTATGCCTATGAAGCCGCTCTCTGGAAACAACAATGTGAATTTCTGGATGAGAGATATAAGGCTTTACTTCACAAGGCTTCTGGTTCAGAGGTTGGTCCTCGAGATCCTCTTCTCTCCCGCTTCCGATCATAGAAACTCAGGCTACGGGATCTGATGACCAGGAGATCATAAATAAAGTTTTTGAGACTTCCCGTGCTCATGAGCAGGTCGATCAATTGACTAAAGAGTTGGAAGATCATCAATTTCAGAGTGCTACTCGGATTAGTGAGATGGAATCTCAGGTAGCAAGTCTCCAGGCCTCATTGGAGGAGTACGATAGGGATCTTCCTCTTAGCGGACTCAAAGATCGTTACGGCAGGAATCCCGATGAGAGAGTGATTCGAGAGTTCCTTAGTTCTCCCGTTCATACAACTTTGGTGTATCGAATGGTTGGTCCGCTCCTAGAGAGCACTTTCAAGAAGGCAATTCATCAGCTGGTTGCTCTGGAATTAATTGAGGATCGTCGAATGGAATATTTCAAGGCAGCACACATCCGCCTGAATCGTTACGGCGAGGAGTACTCTCCTTCTGAGCTGCCAAACGTCATATATAAACAATTTCCATTGGCTCGTCTTGTCGAAGAGTTTGGGAAACCGTTGCCAATTCCTCCTTCGGATATTAATGATGAGGTCGATAATAATTTTATCGATCCAGAGGAGGAGGAAGAGAACGTGGAGGCAATAAACGAAGGAGCGACCGAAGAAGAGGCCGCTGGTGAACAGGGAGTTCCAAATGGCGACGGGGTTATGTGAAGCGGGAGCGATCCATCGATCTAGGAAATATAACTTAGTTTGTAATATTACCTTTTTATCCTTTTGTACAATAGACGGTTCATATTCTGACAGTTACGTCTTTTCGACTTCTCTGTTGACAATAATTTAGACAAGTTATTAACTTTTGCCGTAATCATTATGCTTACGTCTTTTCGAATTCTTGCGGTTGTTCATAGGTTAGTTTCTATGATTCGCGCCCATTCTTTGGGTCTCCTGCGTCTTTTCGTATAGAATAAATACATATGGTAAAACTTTACTCGCTATTTACCGCTTTTACTCAACTTATCCAGAATACTCTCTCGTTAGGAGGTCGATAAGTTTCCTCCTTTTCTATTTTCGAACATGAGTAACCTTTTCGGCAACACTTCAAAGCGTCCATCCCGCGAAGGTAATAGAAATATTAGACCTAAAAGGTCACGTACAGAGGGGCCTTCGATAGATCCACCTCGTTCATCCTTAACTAGAAGATCGGAGATCGAGACTCCCGTTATTCCTTCTGAAACTCCCCCGTAATTAGTTCAACTTTTGTTCAACAAAATTTCCCTATTTTAGGTGAGGTCGAGAGGAGACCCTCTCCTGGTCGGGTGGCCTTTGGTGATATGTCCAACGTGGAGCAAACTTTTAATATACCTGTTTCTTCAGGTGTTTCTTTTTTTGAGCATGGCTTACATGAGCGGGTTCCTGATAACTCCGTTCATTCTTCTACTTCTACCGTCCTACTTGTCAGCGGACGTCAAAGGGAAGATGCCACGGGGACAGTTGGTGGAGATTCTTTTTTGGATCCGTCCATGACACAATCTGTTCCCCAAGATTTTTCTTATTTTTTATTTAATGATACTACTGTTGTGACCACTTCTTTTGAAGCCGGCGGGCCTTCTGGAGGTCGGACAGGCTCTAGGTCCGGTCGGCGGATCGTTATCTCTACTTCGGGCAAGGAGACTTCGGTGAGTCCTAGCGAGAGGGAATCCCCTCGTTTGTTAGACGACCGTTGTATTCTTGAGCAGGTTAAGGATATGACGGAGTCGGTGATTCCTCATCCTGATGGTGTTTCCCGCGATAGTGAATTGCCCGGCTCTCTTGAGCCCGATGCTTTGTCCTGGGACTTGGGCTTAAGCACTATCTTGCCCGGCGAGTTGAGGAAGCACGAAGGTATTTCCAATGTTCGCCTCGTTCAGTCGCTGGTTAAGTTATGCGAGCAGGTAATCATACTTCTGACTATATTTCTTGCTTTATCTTGATTGCCTTGTTACGTATGAGCCTTTTTCTTTTTCAGGCCAAGTACTTTGCGCTGCAGCTGGGTGTGCAAAATGATGATATGTGGATCAGCAGGGAGGGCCAGAAACGTCGCTTGGAATCGGAGACGGCGAAGGTCATAGGGCAGACCCTCCAACTCAGGCTTCTCAATGATGACGTTCAGAAATTACAAGAAGAGAAGTCTGTTCTTGAGAAGGAGAAAAGCGACTTGGTTCAGGCTCACGCCCTTGCAGAGGAGTCTCGTCGGCAAGCATATGAAGAAGGTTATGAAGCCGGTTATCTGAAACGTCAGGAGGAGTTAATGGCGTTTGTGGGTAATGCGACTCCTCAAAGGAGTGCTTCTGCTAGTCGGCCCAGTGATGGCATTCCGCCTCAGTGACCTGTTCTGATCAAGCTGCTGTAGTGGAATGTTTATCCTTCTTTTTTTTTTTTTTTTTTTTTTAAGACGATGTAGGCCACAATCTTCATGTGGTCATCAAGGCTGATTATCATTTTTGTATGTAAAAATCAATGACAATGTTGACCTGATTTGGTCAGTTTAATGCCTTCATTTTAAGTTCACAATTTTATCGTCATAATTGAGTACAAATATTCTTAATAAGAAGGAAATTTTAGTAGACTTATCTGACATTAATTTCCTGTGAGATTATCTTTTGAGAAAGTAGCTCGTTCTGGCTTGATCAGTTTTGAATAGCTGAACGAAGTAGTATTTCCTCTGCAAATCAAACTTTTAATCAAGTATAAGTATGATGATCGACCAAGCATGGCCCCTTAGGCTTGTTCTGAAGTCACTTTAGACATTAGAATGTGGACTGTAGGTCGTCCATGTAGATAATTTATTGAATAATTGTGAAGGAATGCTTAGCGCTCTTGTCGATGATCGATCAATGTTTTGTAGAATTGTCCATTTGCCACAGACATCTTATATAAGGGCGTGGTTATTTCCTCTGTTTGAGCATTGCGCCCTTTGTTCAAAAGTCTAAGCTCGTAGAAAGAATATCGTTCCAAGCATCTTCTTAAAATTCATGTTTCTTTGCACTGATTGTGAGTTCCATGTTCCTCAAATAAAGCAACCAGTGTATCAACATGTCAATTCTTTGATATGGGAGGAATTGGAAAATGTAGAATCATTAGTTAGCTCTAGCTTGTTCAGACCTCCTTTAGCAATTCTTTGGAATGTTAGGCAGTGGCGATTTTGTAGGCTGGAATGATGATGATCATTCCTCTAATTTTCATGTCGGATTTCTTGGACTCCAGTGGAGGTCTAATATAGTTAAGAAAAAATATCTGCCGTTTGATATATGAGGCAGTGACGACCTTGGTCGCTGGAGTATGAGATTTTATAATGTTAAATGAAGTAATATCTGTTGCTTTGGTGCAAACTTATATATCTTCATCGAGGATTTCCTATTTTTCATCCAGCGATTAGCATCTCTAAACGTGCAAGGTTATTTCAGTCTGGAGCTCTTCAGATCCGCTTTCTTGTTGTATTAATCGCTTCGATCCTAATTCTTCTTTGCAAGCGAATAGTCTTTCTTTCCAACTTACTCACATTTAAAGGTGGAAGTCAAACGGTTGTGGTTCTTTTTCTCTTAGATCTTCCTCCAACCGTTGGATCAACTTTATCTGCGCCTATAAATAGGTACGCAGTTTCCATTTTTCACTTACAATTACAATTCTTTACAAAGAATGGAGCTATCAGTTTATTTGAGTTACACCTTGCCCACTGATCCCATAGTATTCAAAAAGTCACATTATCGTGATTCGTTTTGTCATAATAACTCAAATGTTATCTGCCTTGTACTGATAGGTCCCATTGATGCCCTACCTTGTACTGACGGGTCCCATGAGGCCTCAACCTTTGCCTTCACAGGTTTGAGGTCCGTGGTTTCTGTTTGCACATGGAGGGTTCATATTTACCAGGCGCCGCCGCTTTTCAATGTTACCTCCGGATTGATAGACCGCTGAGGTGTGCTGGTAAATATTTAGTTTTGCAACGGTCCTGAAGAGAAGCTGCTTTAGAGTAAAAATCAACCCCATTATACAAGCAGTATCTCGTTCTGGGCGAGTGGCCATTATTGGGCATCTGGCCGAAAATGGTCATTTCGTCTGGAAGAACATTTGATCTTCAGTGCCTGACCATCGAACCAAAGAAGTCGACCATCCTGAGTAGCATTCTTCTTAGGTGGTCAATCACAACCATCGAGGCACTAGGGAGGAGATTGATGTTTCCATGGACATTGTCGTGAAGAGCACCAATCCATATAATATGATTATTTTATCTAAACAGTTGTAGCGATGTGTAGAAAGTTCTTGTACTCTGATCGAAACTTCTTATGTAATTATATACTTGTTCTCCGAACTCAGATGAATAAAACTTTAGTATTATTTATCTTAATATTTCTTATTGTTGATTTCTTCTCAACCTGCTATTATCGACATCAAGGAGCGATGGCTTTTGTTCGATTTATACTCAATTCTTTTAGGTTTTCTTTTACCAAATCTTTTGGCTTGTAACCTATTTTTGATTATCGATTGTGGAGATCGAGGAGTGTTTATACTCGACTCTTTTAAAGATTTAGGTTTTTATACCAAAATCTTTTTGATCGTTTAGACATAATATCGAGGAGCGTTTATTGAGCGGATCAATTTATACTCAACTCTTTTAAAGACTTAGGTTTTTATACCAAAATCTTTTTGATCGTTAGACATAATATCGAGGAGCGTTTATTGAGCGGATCAATTTATACTCAACTCTTTTTAAGACTTAGGTTTTTATACCAAAACCGTTTTTTTTTATCATTAGATATGAGATCGAGGAGCGTTTATTGAGCGGATCAATTCATACTCAACTCGTGATTCTTTATATCGAGGAACGTTTATTGAGCGAATCAATTTTACTCAACTCTTTTTAAGACTTAGGTTTTATATCAAAACCTTTTCTGATCGTTAGATATGAGATCGATGAGCGTTTATTGAGCGGATCAATTTATACTCAAGTCTTTTTAAGACTTAGGTTTTTATACCAAAACCTTTTTTGATCATTAGATATGAGATTGAGGAGCGTTTATTGAGCGGATCAATTTATACTCAACTCGTTATACTTAGATCGAGGAGTGTTTATTGAACGAATCAATATTACTCAACTCGTTTTTGATCGTTAGATATAAGATCGAGGAGCGTTTATTGAGCGGATCAATTTATACTCAACTCGTTTATACTTTTGATCGAGGAGTGTTTATTGAGCGAATCAATTTTTACTCGACTCATTATACTTTTAGATCGACTTGTTGTATTTAACTAAGCCAGTTGTAGAATCTCGAGGAGCGTTTATCGAATTAATCGATTTATACTCAACTCGTTTGGATACGTCGCCTTTAACTCAAGTGAACCTTAGATTTGGCGTTCAAAATCGTAATCATTGATAAAATTCTTTTAGTAGGAAACTCAGGCTGAGGTCTTTATTACAACGAATAAAAAAAAAACATCAAAAGAAATTAACCAGAACAATTTACTAGGATTCACTTTCCATAGTATCGTCTTAGGTTGACTGCATTCCAGGTTCTCGGTAGGGGTGTTCCGTCCAAGTGTGCAATTTTGTATGAACCTTTCTTTCCTACACTAATGACAATGTATGGTCCATCACAATTCTGTTGTAATTTTCCCACATGCTTGGATACCACCAATTTTTTTAGCACCAGGTCCCCTTCTTTGAAGGTTCATATGCGGACTTTTTGATTATAGGCTTTCTCCATGTTTGGTTTAGCGACTTGTAATCGTACGACAGCTTTCTCTCTTAATGCTTCTGTCAAGTCGATATCACTTTCTCTCGCCTTTTCGTTTTCTTGATCATCATACATTTCAATTCTTGGTGTTGGAATTAGTGTTTCGACCGGAATCACAGCTTCCGAGCCATACACTAGACTGAATGGGGTCTCCCCGATCGAAGTTCTGATTGTCGTTCGATTAGCCCAAAGTACTCCTGGCAGTTCATCCAGCCATCTTCCTTTGGCTGCCCTTAATCTTTTCTCCAAAGACTTTATTATTTCTCGGTTCGCTGGTTCAGTTTGTCCATTTGCTCTTAGATGCCCAACTGAAGTGAAGTTTTGCTGAATTCCTAGTTTGGTACACCATTCCACTACTTGTTTTCCCGCAAATTGGGTTCCGTTATCAGATATCAGGATTCTTGGGATGCCAAATCGACACACTATGAATTTCCATAAGAAGTTGATCACTTGGAATTGAGTTATTCGAGCAAGGGCGACGCATTCTATCCATTTACTGAAATACTCGACAGCGACTAGAACATATGCTTTCTTAGACCTGGCTACTGGGAAGGGTCCCACGATGTCCATCCCCCATTGATCGAATGGCCAGCATACCGGTATTGAGTGCATGTTTTCAGCTGGTTGATGACTTATATTTGCATGGACTTGGCAATGATGACATTTTTGAACATATTGCATGGCATCATTGTTGATGGTAGGCCAATAATAACCCGTTCTGAGGCATTTTAAAGCTAAGGCCCTTGCTCCACTGTGATTTTCTGCTTCTCCTTCGTGTACTTCTCGAAGGACATCTTTGGTTTGAGATTCGGAGATGCATTTTAGAAGAATTCCTGATACCGATCTTCGGTAAAGTTTTTCTTCTAATAATGTGTATTTTGGAGGTCGATATTTTATTTTCGTAGCTTCATTTGGATCAAGCGGTAATCTTCCTTCTCGAAGATAGTTTATCATTGGAGTCATCCAGTTTCTTTCAGCTTCTTCAATTTCCATCATCTCAGCGATCGGTGTATCATCGATATCTATTGCTGGTGTTTTGGAAATTAACCAATTGATTACTCTTTCTGTTTTACCGTCGTTAGACCCTGTAAATCTAGACAATTGATTGGCCCATTTATTTTCTGATCGTGGGATGTTCTGTATCCCAAAATTTTCGAATTTCTCAGCCAATTCCTTTACTTTGGCGAGGTACTTGATCATGTTAAATTCCTTTGCCTCGTATAGACCTTCTATCTGTCTTTGTATCAACTCAGAATCGATTAAAACTTTAAGAATCTTTATGTTGGCTTTAACCGCCATTTCCATTCCTGCGATTAGCGATTCATATTCTGCTTCGTTGTTCGTCACTACGAAGTCCAATGTAATAGCATAGTTTATATCCTCCTTATTTGGTCCGGTAAAATTGATTCCGGCACCCCCTCCTTCTCTGCATGAAGCACCGTCGACATGCATTAACCAGGTCTGAATTTCTACGACCAAGATATCATTGTTATGGCTGGTTGATTCCATATGTTCGGTTGTCTAGGTCGGAGTTTCTAACAGGAAATCTGCTAGGACTTGGGCCTTAATTGCAATTCTTGGTCTGTATTCGATTTCAAATTGACCGAGCTCGATTGCCCATTTGATCAATCTTCCCGAGGCTTCCGGTTTGGCTAAGACCTGTCTTAGCGGTTGGTTGGTTAACACCACAATTTTGTAGGTCAAAAAGTAAGGTCGGAGTTTGAGTGCCGCCACTACTAAGGCCAAAGCGAATTTTTATATTTCCAAGTAGTTCTTCTCCGCCCCTTGTAGTAACTTACTTAAGTAATAAACAGGCTTATGTTCCACGCCTTCTATTTTTACTAGGACCGAACTAATGGCCACATCGGAGATTGATATGTACATGTATAATGGTTCTCCCTCGGTTGGTTTGGCCAATAGTGGGGAGGTCGTCAGATATTCCTTTAGCTGGTCGAAGGCCTGGTCGCATTCTTTGGTCCAAACAAAGTTTTTTGCTTTTCGTAGAGTTTGGAAGAATGGCAAACTTCTGTCAGCCGACTTGGAGATGAATCTGTTTAATGCTACGATCTTTCCTACCAAGCTCTGTACTTGGGAGATCATTTTGGGAAGCTTCATCTCGGTTATGGCTCGAATTTTTTCTGGGTTGGCCTCAATTCCTCGTTGATGTACCAAATAACCCAAAAATTATCCAAACTTAACTCCGAAAGTGCATTTTGCAGGATTCAGCTTCATTCGGTATTTTCTCAATATTCGGAAGCATCGATCGAGATGCTTTACTTGGTCAGCTTCATTCATGCTTTTGACCAGCATATCGTCTACGTAGACTTCCATTATTTCTCCAATCAACTCCTTGAACATCAGGTTTACTAACCTTTGGTAAGTGGCCCCGGCGTTCCTCAGGCCAAATGGCATAACTATGAAGCAGTACACTCCCTGCTCGGTTACGAAGGTGTTGGGATAGTGGTTGGGATGCCTCGATTGTCAGAACAACGACAGTGCGGAATTTAAAATTTTTCGAAGCACCCAAGGTCCCATAAGAATTCTCCATATTAATTATACGCAAGCAAGAACAAAAACACACATAGAAATAGAACAAGGGTGTTTATGCGATATACCTCACCACAGGCAAGGTGGTGGCAACCTTCGATTCTGATTCTGCAACTGGATCTGGATCTAGATCTGGTTCACAGAAGTGATCCAAGCGTCTCACCTCCAAAGTAAGTCCACACCAATTGGGTTCTGGCAACACCTCAAGATCTTAGGCTCAGAACTGGATTCAGGAAGTTTGTCGAAGCAGGATTGTGTAGATTATCTTGACAGGTCAAGATCTATCATAGAGGAACGGAGGGAGATGATCGGCGGCACAAGAGCAGCCCACGGCAGCAGGGTGGCGGCGTCTCTTGGTGGCGGCGGCGGCTAGGGCTTCTAGCACTAGGGGGCGGCGGCTAGGGTTGAGAGGAGAGCTAGGGTTTTCTTCTTAGGGTGTTAGTTTATGAGCTCAAGTAGATCCCCTTTATATAGACTCCCTCAACCTAGGTTTTGCAAGACTCCTTATGGGCTTTTAATTAAAAGCCCATGTCTTGCAAGCCCTCTTCATTTAATTAATTACTTAATTAAATGCCCAGTCTAATTAAATCATTATTTCTTTTATATAATTAATTAGCAACTCAATTAAGTATTTAATTAATTAAGTTAGCCAATTAATTAATCTCCCACTTGAATTAAATACTTTTAATTCATTTAATTGATTTAATTACCTTTAAATCAATTAATTACTTTTAGTATCCTTTTCAACAGTCACCGTCCAATTGTATTGTGTGTGACCCTCTGGGTTCACCATCAATTGGCAGCAGGCCCACGAATTCCTCGTGATTTAATTTATGAACAATAAATTGCTCCGGTCAATTAAACAACCTTTAATTGACCACTCCTAGAATCAATTCCTCTATTAACTCAGGAGTACCTACACTTCATGGTCGATGTCTAGCCACAAGCCCATGAAGCCCAACTTCAGGTGAATTGATACTTGTGAACCTCGTCTCATATAATTACCATGTACATACGGTCCTTCTATCGACTAATATTCCCGATCAAGACTTAGGGTGTGTGAATTGATCGGCACCTCTAAATTTGTCTCGATAACTATACTTTCTAATTCAGGATAATATACCTTTGTGACCTTCTAAATTTGGAAACCCCTTTCCAAATCCGTCACCGACTGCGGCCGCAGATTCCTTGGATATATTATCTAAGAATCGTATAGGAAATTCTCTCACCCATTACAGTGAGTCAATAGATTCCATATTGGTACTAACCATTCGCGTACATGTCCATACGCACCCAACCTAGGCATGTTATGACCAAGCTACGTGGCCTATACCTAGATCTAAGTACGCACTTTCATGCACCGAATTCGCCCTAGTGCCTCAAGTCAAAGGACTAAATCGTACACTATTATATTCCTTGAGAAACATCCCATCACCGATATGCGTCATGCGCTTCCACAATGGGTTTCTCTGTTCGGGTCGTTCGATGCGTTCAATCCTCCATTGAACCACCTACTCATATGCACTGGCCTCAAATGCCTTGCTCATGAAATGCTACAAATTCACTCCATGTGAATCATGCATACTCGTACAAGTCTTTTCGATTCCTACGATACCCCGTCTCGTTTTGGAATCTATGACTTGGAACAGTTTTTAAGACTACGACCTTTGAGATTGTTTCATGATTGCACTCAGTACCGAAGTGAATCGTCCCATAGTCAAATGTAATCTAAGGGTTTCATCCAATCGCTTAAATGTATTCGCGAAAGATGAAGTTGGCCATTGTTTATCCTTATACATATATAAATAAACATGCGTATTATTATAAAATCAAAGATCGTTTCATACAGGATAGATCTATTACAAGCTAACAGAACTGGCTTGCAGGGCACTATCTTATCAATCTCCCACTTGCCCTAAAGCCATTCACCTATGGTTCTAAGACCCATCTTCTCTAGATGACTATCGAACGCCTTTTGTGAAAGTGGCTTAGTTAGTGGGTCAGCTACGTTGTCTTCCGATTTGACATACTCCATGTGCATGTCTCCTCTACCCATGATCTCCCTGATCACGTGGTATTTCCTCTGGACGTGTTTGGATTGATGGTGTGATCTCGGCTCCTTTGCTTGAGCTATCGCCCCGTTGTTGTCACAGAAGACGACTACAGGTTCAGCAATGCTAGGAACATCCAATTCTTGGATGAAGTTTTTCATCCATACACTTTCTTTTGCCGCATCTGATGCTGCGATATATTCTGCTTCTGTGGTTGAGTCGGCAGTGGTAGACTGTTTACAGCTTTTCCTACTGACCGCTCCTCCATTGATGCGGAATATGTATCCAGAGTTGGATTTGAAGTCATCCACATCAGACTGGAAACTTGCATCAGTGAATCCTTCAAGTTTCAGTTCTCCACTACCACCGTAGACCAAAAACATATCCTTAGTCCTTCGCAGGTACTTTAGGATTGCTTTTACGGCAGTCCAGTGCTCTTCGCCTGGATTTGACTGATAGCGGCTCGTTACACTTAGAGCGTGTGCTATGTCTGGTCGAGTACACAACATCGCATACATTATACTCCCTATAGCAGAGGCATAAGGTATGAGAGACATTCTCGTCTTTTCTTCGTCAGTCGTAGGGCACATAGACTTAGAAAGAGAGATACCATGTCTCATTGGAAGCAATCCTCTCTTGGATTCTTCCATTTTGAATCTCTTCAAAATAGTGTTGATGTACTGAGATTGGGAGAGTCCTATCATCTTCTTCGATCTATCCCTATAGATACGTATTCCCAATACGTAAGATGCGTCTCCCATATCTTTCATGGAAAACTGCGCGGATAACCACGCTTTAGTCTGCGCTAACATTTTGATATCATCTCCGATTAACAAAATGTCATCGACGTACAAAACAATGAATTGTATCGAGCTCCCACTATTCTTTTTGTACACGCAAGGTTCATATACGTTTTTGATGAAGCCAAATGCTTTGACTGTCTCATCAAATCGTATGTTCCAGGTTCGGGACGCCTGTTTGAGGCCATAGATTGACCTTTGAAGTTTACACAATTTGTGCTCACTCCCTTTGGACGCAAAACCTTCAGGTTGTTGCATAAAGATCTCCTTGTCAATGTCTCCATTGAGAAAGGCGGTCTTTACGTCCATTTGCCATATTTCGTAGTCATGCCACGCGGCTATGGTAAGCAGTATCCGAATGGATTTCGACATCGCCACGGGAGAGAAGGTTTCCTTATAGTCTATTCCAGGCCTTTGAGAATACCCTTTCGCCACTAAGCGAGCTTTATGAGTTAATACCTCTCCATTCATTCCAACCTTGCGCTTGAAGATCCATTTGCATCCTACAGGGATAGTTCCCTCAGGTGGATCGACTAAGGTCCAAACCTTGTTGGAATGCATGGAATCCATTTCGGATTGCATGGCTTCGAGCCACGCACCCGAGTCTATGTCTGACATCGCTTCTTGATAGGTCTTTGGATCACTATCAACTCTCTCGTTTTCGTGAATGAAACCAAATCGCTCTGGTTCCTTACGAATTCGATCAGACCTTCGAAGAGTAGGTGTACTAGTAGGTTCAATAAATTCAGGTTCAGCTCCCACTGTTTGTGAGGATGGGTCCGATTCCAGGACTTCATCAAGTTCTACGATTGTCCCATTTCGGTTGGTGAGGAAATCCTCTTCCAAGAAGTGGGCGTTCCTAGATACGAACGTATTACGTTCTTTAGGATCGAAGAACAGGTATCCAATGGATTCCTTTGGATACCCCACAAATTTGCACAAACTAGATCTACTATCTAGCTTATCTCCCTTCTTGTTCTTTACATACGCAGGAGATCCCCATACTCGTAGATACGAATACACGGGTGCTTTACCATACCATACTTGGTGCGGTGTCGTTGGCACTGATTTCGAAGGTACTATGTTTAGTATCTTCGATGCAGTTAACAGGGCTAAGCCCCAAAACGAAAAGGGAAGGTCAGTGAAGCTCATCATGGAACGAACCATGTCTAACAATGTTCGGTTCCTCCGCTCGGACACTCCATTGAGTTGGGGCGTCCTAGGGGGGGTTCGCTGGGCGAGAATTCCATTCTCTTTTAGATAATCGAGGAATTCTTGGCTTAAGTACTCACCACCTCTATCAGAACGAAGTGCTTTAATACTATGTCCAAGTTGATTTTCAACTTCCATTCGAAACTCTTTGAATTTTTCAAAAGTTTCGGATTTGTGTTTCATAAGATACATATATCCATAACGACTAAAATCGTCGGTGAATGTTACGAAGTAAGAGAATCCTCCTCTCGCATTGACACTCAATGGTCCACAAACGTCAGTATGGATTAAATCCAATGTTTGCTTGGTTCGCTCGGGATTCCCGGTGAAGGGTGATTTGGTCATCTTTCCTTTGAGACAAGACTCGCAAGTTGGGAGTTCATCCAAGTTCTTTATTTCAAGATCCTTAGAGGAAACCAGCTTTTGAATCCTACTCTTGGAAATATGTCCAAGTCTAGCGTGCCAAAGTCGTGGAGTTTGATTATCATATTTTCTTTTTCTAGATTGAATGTGCATGACGTCGGAATTTGTAGGTTCTAAGGAATAAAGACCAACTATCAATGTACCACGAGCATACATTAAACCACCTTTAAATATGCAAAAAACTCCATTTTCAATGGAAAAATTAAAACCATCAATATCCAGCATAGGAATAGAAATGATGTTCTTAATAATGTTTGGTACGTACAGACAATCCCTAAAAATTAAAGTAAAATTTCCTAAAACCAATTCGACGTCCCCAATAGCCTCAGCGGCGATCCTAGCTCCGTTTCCAAAACGCAGGATTCTATCCCCGGGCTTCAGGTATCTTACTGCTCCCATCACCTGCAAATCATTGCAGATATGAGAACCTGCTGCGGTGTCTAACACCCACGATGCACAGTTAATAGAAATATTAACTTCAATCAAGAAAATACCTTTGGCTACCAATTTCATATTTAGGTAGTCTGGGCAGTTCCTTTTCCAGTGCCCTGCTTTCTTGCAGTGGAAACATTCGTCTTCTGGGCTCTTGCGCTTCTTTTCAACCACCTTTGTGACTGCCTTCGAAGAAAATACCTTCTTCTTCTTCCTACCTTTCTTGGGCTTTGCAGCCTTCGATTGGTGTGCAATCATTACCGGCTTCTCTTTCTTGAGAGTCGATTCTGCCGTTACCAACAAATTGGTCAGTTCGTGAAGAGCGAGGGTTCTATCCTCCATGTTGAAGTTCAACACGAACTGGTCAAAAGAACGGGGCAGCGTATGGAGAAGGAGGTCAGTGCTAAGATCAGCGTGCAAGTCTACTTCCAATCGCCCCAGTTTTTCAACCAGGTTGATGAAACGCAGACAGTGATCCTTGACACTGCTTCCCTCAGCCATCTTGAGATGAAACAACTCCTTAGTGGTTGCGAACCTTTCGGTACGAGACCTCTCTCCAAACATCTGCTGGAGATGGAGAAGTATCTCTCTAGCAAGCGGCATGGCAGCATGCTGTTTCTGCAGTTCATTCGACATCGAGGCTAGCATGAGGCATCGAACCTGAAGATCATCATCAACTCTTTTAGCATGGGCGGTTCGTTGTTCCTCACTAGCTCGTGCTGCGGGTGCAGCAGGCATGGGTGTGTCGAGCACATAGCTACGTCGCTCGGAGTCGAGGACGATTCTGAGATTTCTCAGCCAGTCAACAAATTTTGAGCCATTCAATTTGTTTGCGTCGAGGATAACAGATAATGGATTTTTAGACATTGTACTTAATATCTACAAATGGAAAGAAGACAACAATAAGCTAACTGATCTTATGTCTAATACTTATAATTAACGAATTTTGGACTTGTTTTCGAAAAAGTTCTCCCACTATTTTATCGAAACAATCACCCCTTTGACTGCTCGGGAATTTTAATTCCTAGTAGGTCTTGACGTCCCAGCAGCAATTAATTGCACCCACGACTCGTGGCCATACAACCAATTCTCCAGGTAGGTATACTTTTTACCAATTGTGTTACTCCACAACCTTCAAGCTATTTTGCCTCGGCTTTCGCACTTATCTAGCACTGCTACATCATAAGTGTTACTAATCGTTAAGTCTAACCCATCAATCGTGATGAGCAACGGGCCCGGTCGTGAGTTCTCCGTAACTAGTTATCGGTCGATCCTCACATCCCGACCAGTCCTCACCCTTGTCATGTTTAGTTAAAAACAGGAGTCAAGGAATTTCACGTATTGTCCCTTTCTTCGACTCGGGTGCCAGACTCTGGATCACCTCTATCGATAAGTAGACAACATACGTTAGTCCCTATTGATGGAAGACTTGGATTTATATAAATACTTCATTTTATTTTAATCCAATATGACTTAATATTTAATTCGAGAGGGGAATTTCTGGTTTTGAAAGTTTGTACTAACTCTCCTCGAGATCTCACCGATTCAGTTATGCTTTATCTTTTATTACGATCTAGATTCTAGCGCGCATCTCATACAAGCTAAATATAAATCGACAAAATAAATAAAAGCCATACAAGCCTAGCATGCATGCTACCACAATATGTTTTCGATCGGGAGCCTCCTATGCAGGCCATCATCGAGCCAATGATGTTGGCCCTATTGGTCAATCTAAAGGGTTTGTAGATGGGCCTATGCTATTACACAATGTACCACGCATACATGGCCTTCATATCTTCTTGGGTTCCCACCTTGCTTGTAAACGGGCCTCCATCCTAAACTAGGAAAGCAGTAAAGCCCTATTCTATTACAAAGGCTCAAAATGGCCCAAAAACATAATAGGCTCGCAGGCCCAATAAAAACCAAACAATAAATTAAACCAATCACATCTAACCTAAGGTCAAGGCTCGGCTCGATCGAAAACCACGTAAACAATTCACATAGAGCAAGAAACAAGCAAACATCCTTTACCTATTTCTTTCTTAATTTTAAAACTACCTTTTAAAACTAACTTCCTATGATTCTTACTTTTTAGTCACTACTAATTATGACAAAATGAATATTCGGGTAAACAAAAATAAATTTTCTGCTCAAATTCAGATTCTGTTTTTCAACTTTTGAAAATTGCAATTTCGCCCCTCAACTTTCGAAAATTGCACTTTGACCCCAAAACTTTTAAAAAGTTACAAAAACACCCCTGGGCAGATTTGGGCAGATTCCAGAAAATAATATTTTGAATTCTGAAAATTTTCAATTTTTCAAATTGACCCCTCAAGTTTCGGTAATTGCAAAACAGCCCCAAAGTTTTCGGAAATTACAAATTGACCCCAAAAAGCGTGCGACCAGATTTGCAAAAACAGTCCGTAATTTTGAAAATTCCAGATTCCAAAAATTCGAATTTTTCAGCCCTCTAAAACCCTATATGCGATTTTTAGTATAAAGAGTCCTGAAGTTTTCAAAAACTATAAAAACGGCACAGATCTAAAAAAGCAGTTTTACCCAATCATAGATCCAGTCATAACAAGTAAGAATTAACTTACAGAACATAATTATCACGTGTTTACATATACATAATTAAACATATATGGTGAAAACACATTATGTTCAGGCTTTTCGTATAATAATGATGGAGTTGGCTCTGATACCACTGTTGGGATAGTGGTTGGGATGCCTCGATTGTCAGAACAACGACAGTGCGGAATTTAAAATTTTTCGAAGCACCCAAGGTCCCATAAGAATTCTCCATATTAATTATACGCAAGCAAGAACAAAAACACACATAGAAATAGAACAAGGGTGTTTATGCGATATACCTCACCACAGGCAAGGTGGTGGCAACCTTCGATTCTGATTCTGCAACTGGATCTGGATCTAGATCTGGTTCACAGAAGTGATCCAAGCGTCTCACCTCCAAAGTAAGTCCACACCAATTGGGTTCTGGCAACACCTCAAGATCTTAGGCTCAGAACTGGATTCAGGAAGTTTGTCGAAGCAGGATTGTGTAGATTATCTTGACAGGTCAAGATCTATCATAGAGGAACGGAGGGAGATGATCGGCGGCACAAGAGCAGCCCACGGCAGCAGGGTGGCGGCGTCTCTTGGTGGCGGCGGCGGCTAGGGCTTCTAGCACTAGGGGGCGGCGGCTAGGGTTGAGAGGAGAGCTAGGGTTTTCTTCTTAGGGTGTTAGCTTATGAGCTCAAGTAGATCCCCTTTATATAGACTCCCTCAACCTAGGTTTTGCAAGACTCCTTATGGGCTTTTAATTAAAAGCCCATGTCTTGCAAGCCCTCTTCATTTAATTAATTACTTAATTAAATGCCCAGTCTAATTAAATCATTATTTCTTTTATATAATTAATTAGCAACTCAATTAAGTATTTAATTAATTAAGTTAGCCAATTAATTAATTTCCCACTTGAATTAAATACTTTTAATTCATTTAATTGATTTAATTACCTTTAAATCAATTAATTCCTTTTAGTATCATTTTCAACAGTCACCGTCCAATTGTATTGTGTGTGACCCTCTGGGTTCACCATCAATTGGCAGCAGGCCCACGAATTCCTCGTGATTTAATTTATGAACAATAAATTGCTCCGGTCAATTAAACAACCTTTAATTGACCACTCCTAGAATCAATTCCTCTATTAACTCAGGAGTACCTACACTTCATGGTCGATGTCTAGCCACAAGCCCATGAAGCCCAACTTCAGGTGAATTGATACTTGTGAACCTCGTCTCATATAATTACCATGTACATACGGTCCTTCTATCGACTAATATTCCCGATCAAGACTTAGGGTGTGTGAATTGATCGGCACCTCTAAATTTGTCTCGATAACTATACTTTCTAATTCAGGATAATATACCTTTGTGACCTTCTAAATTTGGAAACCCCTTTCCAAATCCGTCACCGACTGCGGCCGCAGATTCCTTGGATATATTATCTAAGAATCGTATAGGAATTTCTCTCACCCATTACAGTGAGTCAATAGATTCCATATTGGTACTAACCATTCGCGTACATGTCCATACGCACCCAACCTAGGCATGTTATGACCAAGCTACGTGGCCTATACCTAGATCTAAGTACGCACTTTCATGCACCGAATTCGCCCTAGTGCCTCAAGTCAAAGGACTAAATCGTACACTATTATATTCCTTGAGAAACATCCCATCACCGATATGCGTCATGCGCTTCCACAATGGGTTTCTCTGTTCGGGTCGTTCGATGCGTTCAATCCTCCATTGAACCACCTACTCATATGCACTGGCCTCAAATGCCTTGCTCATGAAACGCTACAAATTCACTCCATGTGAATCATGCATACTCGTACAAGTCTTTTCGATTCCTACGATACCCCGTCTCGTTTTGGAATCTATGACTTGGAACAGTTTTTAAGACTACGACCTTTGAGACTGTTTCATGATTGCACTCAGTACCGAAGTGAATCGTCCCATAGTCAAATGTAATCTAAGGGTTTCATCCAATCGCTTAAATGTATTCGCGAAAGATGAAGTTGGCCATTGTTTATCCTTATACATATATAAATAAACATGCGTATTATTATAAAATCAAAGATCGTTTCATACATGATAGATCTATTACAAGCTAACAGAACTGGCTTGCAGGGCACTATCCTATCAGAAGGCAGTTTTCTCTTGGTCTCGCTCATCCATGTATATTTGATAAAAACCTTGGAAGGCGTCCATCATGCTGAAAATTGCAAAGCCAGCGGTTGAGTCGACCAATAAGTCGATCATCGGGAGGGGATATGGATCGTGCGGACATAGCTTGTTTAGGTCGGTGAAGTCATTACATATTCTCCACTTATTATCCTTCTTATCCCCTTTTGCTACTAATACGACATTACATAGCCATTCCGAGAAGTGTATTTCTCGAATTTGTTTTGCCTTGGGTAGCCTTTCTACTTCTGCCTTGATTATTTTATCTTTTATCGGCCCATGATTCTTCTTCTTTTGTCTAGCGGGTTTTGCCATGGGGTCGATTTTCAGCGAGTGACTGATTACTATGGGATCGATCCCTTCAATGTCGTCCGCACTCCAAGCGAAGATATCTATGTTTTCTCTGAGGAAATTTACCAGCATTACTTTCCCTTCCTTACTGAGTTCGGTTCCTATTCTGGTCGTTATCGTTGGATCTCCTTCCACTAGTAGGACATCTTTGTGTTCTGGTGGTTTCAAAGCCAAATCAACCGGTTCCTTTCCCTTTTTATCTACTCGGTCCGTGCTGGGGATTTCAATTTCGACTCTGTCAACGTCTTCATCAAGTTTTCTTTTAGCTGGGGTAAACGTTCTGGAGTGGTTCCCTAAGGTTAAGGAGGTGTTGTAGCAGTCCCATGCCATACAATGATCGTTAACTATTTCTCCGATTCCTGCGTCAGTTGGAAATTTTATTTTCTGATGGTAAGTTGAAACAACCGTTCAGAATAGGTTGAGGGCGGGTCGCCCTAGGATCGCGTTGTAGGTAAAGGGGGTTTCTACTACTAAGAATTTGATTAGCTTCACCGCACGATGTGGTTTCCTTCCGAGTGATACACTTAAAGCTATTGTGCCACAGGGGACAATTTCGGAACCTCCAAACCCTACTAGAGGCATAGCTACCTTTTGGAATGTTATTTGTCCCAAGTTCATCTGGGCTAAAATCTCTTTAGAGATGATGTTGGCCGAGATTCCATTGTCGATCAGGATTCTTTTGACGTTATAGTTCGCAATTTTTCTAGCGATACCACCATCGGGAAATCAGGGTTGTCTTCTTTTGTGTCCCAAACAAAGTTCTTTGGTACTTCGCTCTCATCGAAACTGATCAGCTGGTGCTTAGGTGATTTGCTTTCTAGCGTCCATATTTCTTTTGGGTACCTGGCGCTTCCCAGTATGGACCTGGCGGTCCTGCGACGAGCATTGCGACTGTCCCTGCCGGCTGGTCCTCCTGAGATCGTATGGATGGTGCCATTGACCTGACCATCGTTCGACTCTTGTGGGGGCCATCGTTAGGGGTCCTTCTTCGGGATCTTCCTCTTTGGTTATTATTCCGAGGGCTCCGACTTCTTCCCCTCTTGCGGTTGTTCCGCTCTAAATAATCATCTAATTTTCCTTGTTCGATCAATTTTTCAATTTCTTTTTTAAGGTGAAAACAATCTTCGGTGCGATGCCCGTGTGCGCGGTGATATCTACAGTATAGATCATAGTTTCGTACCCCTGGCCTTGGCTGAGCGATTCTCTTTGCTGCCGGGATCCAATTGTTCATCTCAAGTACTACCAATATTTCTTCTATTGGAACGGTCAGCCTGGGGTATTCTACTTGGTTGATTCTGCTCCTGTTCGCTGGTTCGGCCGATCTAAGTCTTTGATAGACATTAGGTCGTCTGTCTTGATCGTTTCGATTATATTCTAATCGCTGGAAGACATTGCCTCTTTTAATGGATCGATCGTAACCCATGGATTTTTGAGCGGGAATTCTATCTTGCCGTTTGGAACCGGAGGCAGGAGCTTTATATTTATTCTTGTCTTTAAAAGAGTTCATCTCCTCTTGGGTCATGTACTTTGATGCCAAGGTCATAATATCAGCAAACGTTCTAGGTTGCTTTCTACTGAGGGCATTCCCGAATTGCCTGTTTTTCGTGAGATCGAAAAGAATGGAGATTATGTAATCGATATTTGGGGAGTCGATTTTAAGCAATTCTACATTAAATCTTGCCAACCAGGAACGAAGGGTTTCTCCGTCTTGTTGATGGATAGTTCCTAGGTAGATCATTGGCAATTTCTGTCTCTTCTGGCTAGCGAACTGCTGAGTTAGCTTATTGCATAACTCTAAAGCTGAATATGGAATTGGTGGGTTGTTTTGCAAACCAGTCCAAAGCTAGCCCCCTCAAATGTGGTGACCATCAGTTTTGCAGTGAATTCAGCCGAGTGAGCATATAAGTTTATTATGTCAGTAAAGCTGAATATATAATCATCTGGGTCGGTGGTCCCGTCATATCTGGGTAGTCATCCCGGAACTTGCCCCGACGACTGTGCTTCTTTTATTTTCTTGCAGAAAGGAGAGCACGCTGCTAGGCTCTCTTGAAGTTCCGTGCTCCTAGCCCATGGATTCTGAACAGTTCGGAGTCATTGTTCCAGACGTTCCCGTACCATCTTTTCGATTTCTCTTTTTGAGAATCGGATAGTTCGTGGTTGATTAGGAATTGCGTCAGCTACGTCATCTTCGATGGGAATTAGGGTATGTTCTTTTAATACAGTGCATACCGGTTGAGGCCTCCTTCGATCCACTTTTCTTCGAATGTTTTCTTTAGAGGGTTTCGAATTGCTCTTTTGCGGACTATGCAGCGATCGTTGCTCGCTTGCCGGGCTATCAGCTTGTTGCGAGATTTGATCGACCTGCCTCGGTGTCCTTTGAACGGGATTTGCTCTAGCGGTTCTAGGGTTTCTAGGAACCTTCTCGGGTACGAGTAATTTCTCTGGGCAGAGTGACTTAAAGAGCATAGCGATCTGTCGCAGCTTCTCCTGAGTATCTGACAAGGGAGCAGGGATTGCTGGAGCCATATGGTCTTCAGGTACCGTATTGGCGGGGATCCCTTGTTGTCCTTGTGGGTTTTGGATATTTATCCCTAGTGGTTTCTCCTGATTTGGCAGCCGCTCGCTCTCTTGCTGATTGTTATTACTTAAAGGGACGTTGTTGTTAGTATCGTCCGGTTGATCCTCAGATGTGTTACGAGCGTTCGTCGTGTTACTTCTTGCTCCGTTACGGGCGCTCTTCCTTGGGCGAGCCATATGTCTATCGAATAATTAACGTAGCCCCTCGGTGGGCGCCAACTGATTTAACCGTTTTTCGTTGACTTAGATTAATCAATATGATATATGATGTATTTAGGAGGTCAGATTCAGTATGATTATAGGACTCTGTTACTTTATTCTGGATGGATCGTTTTCAAGGAAGAACAATTACGTAAAGAAAAATGAGTAAGCAAGACGATGAATATGTAAATAGTTTAGCAAAAGCTTTTCTATTAATTATGATATCAGATTGCCCAAGTATGTAGGCGTAAGCTCTGATTGTATGTTGTGTGAAATACAATGTTTAACTAGGTATTTATATGACAATAACCCTAGCTTTACAAGGAAACATAATCCTAATAGGACTAGGCATAGCAATCCTCGTGGAAGTCGGACATTACTCTTGGTCGCCGAGGATTGATAACGCAGATCGGACCGGGCAGTTCTTTAATGAATTAGACTCCTGGTCAGTCCAAATGTATATGGACCAGTCATTCCGATTATTATAAGGGGTGCGAAATAGCCCCCATCAAATAGCTTTCATGTTGATTTCGACTCGATGCCCGCGGCTTTCGAGGAATGCTCGGAGTTAGCTTATAAATAGCTTTCATGTTGATTTCGACTCGATGCCCGCGACTTTCGAGGAATGCTTGGGGTTAGCTTATTAATAGCTTTCATGTTGATTTCGACTCGATGCCCGCGGCTTTCGAGGAATGCTCGGAGTTAGCTTATTAATAGCTTTCATGTTGATTTCGACTCGATGCCCGCGGCTTTCGAGGAATGCTCGGAGTTAGCTTATTAATAGCTTTCATGTTGATTTCGACTCGATGCCTGCGGCTTTCGAGGAATGCTCGGAGTTAGCTTATTAATAGCTTTCATGCTGATTTCGACTCGATGCCCGCGGCTTTCGAGGAATGCTTGGAGTTACCTGTTTGCATATAAATTTGGCCCTGTTATGCCTTGACATCGAGGTGCTTGGCATCGATCATGCCAAAATATAGTTTGTATAAAATTTAGCACCGACGTCGAGGGATTGGCATCGAGGGGTTGACATCGAGGGATTGTCATCGAGGGATGTCTGGCATCAGGGAGTACCAAAACATTGTCCGTTGTAAACCTGTTAGCGGATACCTCGACGAGCCAATAGCTCAATGTAAAATGCCTCGATACGATATAAAATAAATGCGGGCGTGCCAATGTTTGTGCGTGCAAACATAACGATTTGAAAATAGACATGTTGATATCGGTAAATCGATAATGTAAGTGTCCTGACAAAGACATATTGATATCAAAATAAGTTGTCCTGATAAGGCTGACTTCTAAACGATTGTGACAGAGTAGGCAAACACTACCCCTTGTATCTGCCTGATAACCAACTGCGAGTCCCCGACGATGACGACAAATTTACTGTCGAGCTCCATGAGCATTTCTAGTCCGATTATCAAGGCTTCATATTCGGCCTGGTTGTTAGTACATTCAAAGTCAAATTGAATCGATAGCTTAGTTTTTACATTTGATGGAGAAATCAAAATGATACCTGCTCCGCATAGTCTGTCGGTTCTAGACCCATCGAAGGCCAAAATCCATGGCCTGATCTCTACTGTCATCGAGTCCAGTTCTTTGAGAACGGCTTGATCAATATCGAGACATGGATGGTCAACCAGAAAATCAGCCAATACTTGGCCTTTGACTGCTTTTTGCGGTACGTATTGCAACTTATATTCCAACAATTTGATGGCCCATCGACCGATCCGTCCCCTCATCACAGGCTTAGCTATCATATACTTTATCACATCAATACCAGAAATAACTAACACTTTCACAGGCAACATATAATGACGTAATTTTTTGCAAGAGAAAAACAAGGCAAGGCATACCTTTTCTATCGGCGAGTACCTCTGCTCCGTTTCTGTCAAGTGCCTGCTCAAGTAATAGACTGCTCGCTCGAATCCATCCTCGTCGTCTTGTGCCAGAAATCCGCCGACGGTGTCATCCGTGGCAGATATATATAGTTTCAAGGGTTTCCCCTTGACAGGCGGCATCATTACAGGCGGCGTTGTCAGCTTATCCTTGATTTCCTGAAACGCCTGCTCATGCTCCATTTGCCAGCAAAATTCTTCTTTGTCCTTCAATTTTAACAAAGGCGAGAAGACCTTTGTTCTTCCAACCAAGTTAGAAATGAACCTCCGTAAAAAGTTAACTTTCCCAAGGAATTGTTGTAATTCCTTCTTCGTCGACGGAGGTCTGGCCGTCAAGATAGCTTTGGACTTATTTTTGTCAACCTCAATCCCCATGCGATGCACTAAGAAGCCAAGAAAATTGGCTGACGCAACTGCAAACACACACTTCAAGGGGTTAAGTTTTAATTTATGTTTCCTCATTTTGGCAAATGACTTCGCCAAATGTGTTAGATGTTCGTCGTAACTAGCCGATTTAATAATGATATCATCGATGTAAATTTTAACAAAGTCGTCGATGTACTCACTGAAGATGCAGTTCATGGCTCGTTGATAAGTTGCTCCGGCGTTTTTGAGTCCGAATGGCATCACTTTCCATTGGAAGGTGCCTATTCCGCCGGGACATTGAAAAGCCAGTTTTGGTACATCGTCAACAGCCACAAAAATCTGATTGTAACCTGCACTCCCGTCGACGGCTGTCAGGAACATATTGCCAGCGGCAGCATCGATTAACATGTCCGCCATTGGCATCGGGTATTCATCTTTAGGAGATGCAAGATTTAGGTCCCTGAAATCGATGCATATCCTGATTTTCCCGTTCTTCTTCATCACGGGTACAACATTCGCTACCCACTCCGGATATCGGGCCACCTCGATGAAACTGGCCTTCAACAGCTTCTCGATTTCTTCCCTGATCAGTCTGCAGACCTCGATTTCAAATTCTTATTATTATTTGAATATGCTTCTACAAAATTTAAGCACATTGGCTAAGGCTAGGTTGTATTTGGGGTGGATGAAGAACTTTAGTGATAATAGGATATAGGACTCCACTTGCGTAACTTAGTTTCTCTCCAAACTTTAGTTTGAAAACAAAGTGTAAAATGAACAAAATGGGTTAAGTTTGGGGGAGTGAACCCTTTTCAAGAATGAAAAACCTTTGAACACCTAGCTCTTAAAAGAAATGAGTAGAGAAGTTGCTAAAATGTATGCCCTTCTATGAGAGAAAAGAAAGGCTAAGCCTTCATTGATGAAATTCATGGATGATTTTTGTAATAACTCTATGTCATTATAATTGTGCAAGTTTTGTAGTGAAAAATTCAAATGTAATGCACAAAGAAAAGGAATGGTGCTAGTAGCCCACAAAGTTAAATGTTTAGAATCACAAGCAACCATCAATAGTGCTAGATTTGTATTGTAATATCATTGTAAAGCACAAAGTGCTATGTTAATATTGTAAATCAAAAAAAAAGCATTTATGTGAGAAAGAGCTAGGAACTAAAAATGTCAATTAGTTCAAGAATAGGGACAATACTCTTAAATTACCTACAACTTAATTTCATGATGTGATTGGAGCATAAGGTTTGAAACCTAAGGTTAGGAGATAGTCTAAGTTAACTTTAGGAGCCCATGCAAGTAGACCCGATGATTTTAATCTATTGGGGCGTATTCACCTAAGATAGAATCTAGCCGAAGCCATCACACACACGTGGAGCTTGTTTAAAGAATTTTTTGAAAGTGTTAAGCTTTGGCATTTTGATCTTAAGCATGCACGTTTAGTACTTGTTTTGTTTTCTTTGCTCGAGGACGAGCAAGTGTTTAAGTTTGGGGGTGTTGATAACGCCGTGAAAATGTCGTTATTACGTCTCTTCTTAAGCCAAAAACAACTTGCTTTGATTCGAGTTTTGTGTGCTTTTGCTTGTTTTCGTGTTCTTTTGCGTTTTTGGCCCCTTCGTTTGGCCTTTGTTCGTTTTTGTGTTTTTGTTCTCGTTTTGATCATTTTCTCCGTGGTTTGTAGGTATTGACATCTTAGAGAGATTCGGAGTTGCGTATCAATGATGCGAGTCGCTCTACCCACCCCGCGAGTCAAGCTTGAGCTTCAAAGGAAATAGAACCCGACGCAAATTGTACAAGAATGTAGATAGCTGCTCACTAGAACATGTATAAATATTTCATGGATAATCCAAATAAGCTGAATTTTGGATATGTCATAGATGAGTGAGTTAGCTACGCTACGGACTTTACGGATCCGGATTTGGAGTTCGGAATCAAAATATATGCTGCTCGGAAAGAAGTGCAGCAGAGCAGAAAATCTGCAGGAAGCTTGCTGCCTGTGTCACACCGCGGTGTATCATTCATACACCGCGGTGTATGCCTGCTACCAGCAGATTTTTGGTGCGGGAAAGGCAGGGGGCTTTTGGTATCTTTCCCCTTTTTCCCCACTTGTAATTCTAACCCTTTAGGGGGCTTTTGGTCTTGTTTTCCCTTAGGTTAAGAGGAGAGGAGGACACAACTTGCAACATATCTTGGAATCATTCCACTCTTGTGCCTCTTTTTCTCTTTAAGCTTCCCTCAACTTTTTCTCTTTGTTTTCCTTTGTTTTTCTTGTATTTGAAGACTCCACCAAGGGGGTGAGTTAATCACCACCCTGGGGGAGTGATTAGGTGGTGATTAAAGGGAGGAGAATCCTTGTCTCGATTCCATTTCGATTAGGTGATTTCTTTCCATTTCTTAGTTATTTATGATTAGGAGATGAGTTTGTTATTTCCTTTTTGGATGAATGATTGTGTATTGGAATTCTCCGGATTTATATAAATTTATGTTATTGTTTGATTAATGATGTTTTGATGATTAGTATGGTGCTTATATGTGTTCGTTAATCCGATTCCGTGTTTATTGTTCGTCTTGTGGTTTGACAACCCTTTGAGATGAGTGTTATTGATTCTTGATTGCTAGATATAGTGATTTTGAGGATTTGATTATGAATTTGGATTGTGAATCGATTTTAGGATAGACATATACCTATGTCGTTTCATATTCGTTTAAGGTTTGAGTTTAAATGACATCGATTAGATTTTAGTTCATTTATACGTAAATTGGCTTAGTTTAATTTGATAGGTTTGTATGCTATCGAAAGATACATATGAATGTCATTGAATCCTTGAATAGCAAACACGAGCACAATATATTAATTGTCGAGTCATTGTTATCGTTTGATTAATTATGTTTGATGTTGGGTTATGTTTGATTTGTTGGGTTTATTGTTTTATCGCACTTTTGGCCATCTACCTTTAATGCAACCTAGACATAGGATGTAGAAAGTTAGGTGAGTGACGATTTGTGGATTTCAACCTAGGATAGACATATACCTAGTTTGGTCCGTGTTTGTATAATGGGTTCGTCCGTAAATGCATCAAATAACTTAGATTCTCTTTATTCGGGGATTCGGGTTAGTTTAGGTCCCGGGTGACAACGGTACGCCTTAGAATCCTCTTTTGGGTTCGAACTTTCCTTTGAGCATCGGTTGACAGCGATGTTCGTTATTGATCCGGAGATGGAGAGTTTGGGTAGATTGGTAGAGTTAAGTCAAACCGACAGGGAGACTTAACTAATTTGAACTCACAAACAACAACTAATTCTAGAATTGTTTGCATAGCTAACCTAACAACCGCATGATTTATCTGCTTTAACTAATCGCTTATGAATCCTCCTTACCGCATAATTAACTCCCCATTTACTTGCTTTCGTAGTTAGATTTACTTTATCGCTCTTAGTTAAATATAATCACCCTTATCAATATTTGGGCTCGATATTATTGTATTAAGCGATCTTAAATGAAATAAGCCGTCGATTGATTCGTTTATTCCCACCTTTTACTCATTCGTGGGGATTCGATACTCGGTATGTACTTATCGTTTTATATTACTTGTAACGACCGTATACTTGCGTAGTTTACGTACTCGTATAAAGAGCGTAACAAGTTTTTTGGCGCCGTTGCCGGGGAATGTGGTAACGTGTGGAGTAAATGACGATATTGATGGCTAGTTTTGTGTTTGATAGCTTGATACTTAGTGCTAATTTTGATCTTTTTGTTTCTTTGCGAGGTTTGATCGGCCTATTGCGAAGAGCTTAAGGATTTTGATGAGCCTGTTTTGTGAAATCATGGACGATGGGATTAGTTTTGGTGACGATCAAACCATCCCTCGTATCAAGTCAAGCTCGTGACTTAAAACAAGCATTCGTTCCCTTTTTCATCATCTTGTTTCTTTTTGTTTTGTTTTGTTTTGTCTTTGTTTGTGTTGTGTTGTGTTGTAGGTAATGATTGAGCACGACAACATAGCGAAATTGAGCGTGGAAATACAAGTCAGGAATTGTGAAAGTGACCCAATCGAAGAATCGAGGTAAGTTTTTAAGAGTGTTAAAGATTTTTTGAACACAAACTTATTTTTAAGTCTATATTCAAAAGGTCTGGAAAACTCACTGGAAATAATACACCGTGGTGCAAATTTTTCACACCGCGGTGCAAAATTTCCAGTAAGTTTTGTTCACTTCTCACACCGCAGTGCATTTAAATATACACCGCGGTGCAAAATTTCAAGTAACTTTTGCTCTGTTTTTCAAAAATTTACACCGCGGTGTATAAAAAATACACCGCGGTGCAAAATTTCCAGAAACTTTGGCCTGATTTTGCATTTCACACACCGCGGTGTAATTTCAAATACACCGCGGTGTATTACTTGTTACACTGCGGTGTAACTAAGGGACTTAAAGTTGAACGTCTATCTCACTTTCACTCTCCAAATTTCAAATTACTCCCTACTCTCCAGAATTCTCCCTACATTCAATCTCTTCACTCTCAATCACTCAAAAACTCCCAACTCCCACAATCAACCAAAACCAATCCAATCCCCCAAAACTCCAAAAGTCGAAATTCTTCTACTTCAACCAATTTTCTGCATCCAAAAGGTATGTATGGCTTAACTCTATGGTGGTATTGCATTCTTGGGTGGAGATTTTGGAAAATATTGTTGAAAAGAAGTAAGTTTGGGGGTGCACACAAGGTGTTCGACGAAATGCTTGAACGATAAATATGTGCTTATTAGTTTGTTTCATTTCGTGATTTTGCTTATTAATTATTGAGAAGCACTTGTGAATTGATTGGTGCTAAGTTCGGGGGATTTTGAATACGTAGAAAATACTCGTGATTATTGGTATTATTTTATGTTGGTTGGAGATTGGGATATTGCTCATTTATTTGAATTGTTAGGTTGAAGACTTATTTGAGACGGAGATTGATTTTCCTCGCTTTATTATTTTAATAGAACCGTGCTCATTCATTTACCGTCTTCTTTTCTTTTGTTTTTGCTTTTGTGCATTGTTTTGTCGTGTCGACCTCACTCCGTTTTTCTCAATTCACACAATGGGGACATTGTGCATTTTAAGTTTGGGGGAGAGAGGTCGCAAGTACTTGCATACATGCTAGGTCGACCCGCCAAATTTTTTCAAATTCTTATTATTATTTGACTATGCTTCTACAAAATTTAAGCACATTGGCTAAGGCTAGGTTGTATTTGGGGTGGATGAAGAACTTTAGTGATAATAGGATCTAGGACTCCTCTTGCGTAACTTAGTTTCTCTCCAAACTTTAGTTTGAAAACAAAGTGTAAAATGAACAAAATGGGCTAAGTTTGGGGGAGTGAACCCTTTTCAAGAATGAAAAACCTTTGAACACCTAGCTCTTAAAAGAAATGAGTAGAGAAGTTGCTAAAATGATGCCCTTCTATGAGAGAAAAGAAAGGCTAAGCCTTCATTGATGAAATTCATGGATGATTTTTGTAATAACTCTATGTCATTATAATTGTGCAAGTTTTGTAGTGAAAAATTCAAATGTAATGCACAAAGGAAAGGAATGGTGCTAGTAGTGTCACGCCCTAAATTTTTATACATATATATTACTTTACCGGCGTGATAGCTGCATCGTTATTCGATCATGCCGACGCAAAGCCTTCACATTTAAACTCAATTCCAAATATAAAAACAAAATAACACGAAAATAATATTAGCGATCTGTTCGAGCTGTTGGAATAAAGTATCTAAAAATGTCCATCAGGAACAATTATTATAATACCAAGTTAAAGTCAGTCCCAACTAACAAAGTCTCCAAGTGAGAATGCCTAAAACTCCAAGAGAGAATAACAAAGCATAAATAAAAAGTGGGTTTCTATCATTGCTTAAATTCTGAAAAACAAAACGCCTCCAACTTCGAGTTGTCTAACGATCTACAAAATATCCAGCAAGGGGTGAGTTGCCCACTCAATAAGAATTTTAAGGCACCTCTGTCAAACCCATGACATATCAACACTTAATAATAATGCAAACAGACCATGTGACACTTTCTTTCATGAACCGAAGCATGCAGGAGACAAACATTCATTTCAACTCACAAATTAACACTACGGTCACCATTAATCCCGTGACAAGGACGTCAACTTATCAAATACAAATACAAATAGTCGAAACTGGTTCTGAAAGGTAACCAGACTCAAATTTCAAACAATACAATGGACGGAGCTATCTCCTAAGCCGACAATCCCCCGAAGGGGCCCAAACAATTCATAGGCAAATTTGAGAGATTAAATCATAAATAAATGCGGTATCTCCATGTCATCAAATAATGGCTCAAATAGTTCAACTACATAATCGATGAAACACTGTCAATTTGCACACTTGGACTGTTATTCAAATATAACGACATTGTCCCAAAAATCTGTTTTTAATAAAAAGTACTTTACTAGGGACAATGAGATTTCAAAATAACAGTTTTAAGCATGATATTCACACGGAAAGAATAGAAAGTGCCAAAAACCCCTTACCTCGAATAAATTAACGTCACCCTATCTTGAGCACCAAAAATCTTGCCTAAGCTTGATCCCTAAAATCTAAACATAATAAAGCACAACATAAGCTATCCAAATCGGAAGATTAATTAACTAGGAAAAATGAAATTTAAATCTAGAACCCCTGACCAATTAATGCTATTAAGTTGAAATTATTTCCAATTCCCCTGTAATCCACACTAACCCATTAATTAATTTTTTCCACCAACAACTTAGTTCTGCCGATTCCTACCAAATTAATTAATCATGTAATTAATTCCTTATATACATAAACTATACATAGAATAAAATATTAATACATGGACCTTTCAATTGGCGTGATGTGCGCCTATATATCCCTCTTCAACTTGCAATACTAATTGAATTAATATCATCTAATATTGAATGCTAGCATATAATACCATTGCTTAGACCCAGTAGGATTGAAGTAAAAATTTTGCTTACCAGGTTTGGTTCGGCGGCGTTGCTAGTAGGAGAAACACAAGACTTGGTTTATTTAAACCTAAGTAGTGTTTTAACTATTTTCAAATCCCTTCTTTTTATAAAATTGCAATATTACCCCTCTAATTTAAAAAATTTCACTTTGGTTATTATGCTAATGAAAATCAATCTCTAAACTTATACCCACATTACTTATTAATAACAATAAGTATGAAACTTATTTTAGCCTATTAAGTGAGATTAATATTGGGTTATTACATCCTACCCTCCTTATAAAAGTTTCGTCCTCGAAACTTGAAATTTAAATCTAGAACCCCTGACCAATTAATGCTATTAAGTTGAAATTATTTCCAATTCCCCTGTAATCCACACTAACCCATTAATTAATTTTTTCCACCAACAACTTAGTTCTGCCGATTCCTACCAAATTAATTAATCATGTAATTAATTCCTTATATACATAAACTATACATAGAATAAAATATTAATACATGGACCTTTCAATTGGCGTGATGTGCGCCTATATATCCCTCTTCAACTTGCAATACTAATTGAATTAATATCATCTAATATTGAATGCTAGCATATAATACCATTGCTTAGACCCAGTAGGATTGAAGTAAAAATTTTGCTTACCAGGTTTGGTTCGGCGGCGTTGCTAGTAGGAGAAACACAAGACTTGGTTTATTTAAACCTAAGTAGTGTTTTAACTATTTTCAAATCCCTTCTTTTTATAAAATTGCAATATTACCCCTCTAATTTAAAAAATTTCACTTTGGTTATTATGCTAATGAAAATCAATCTCTAAACTTATACCCACATTACTTATTAATAACAATAAGTATGAAACTTATTTTAGCCTATTAAGTGAGATTAATATTGGGTTATTACATCTATTTGTAAAGACCTTGATCCACTTCTGGCCTTGTAAACATTGTTGGGCTCTAGTCCACTAGCCCAAAATGCTTAAGCCCATGTTGACAAGTAGAAGTAGATCAAGTCTTTATTAACCATTCAAACAATTCATCCACAACCAATGTGGGATTGGGGTGTTACAATCTCCCCAATTCAAATACTCGACGTCCTCGTCGAGTCCAGATCAATAGCCCAAGACCGCCCTCATGGATAACACCACGAACTCGGCTCTGATACCATTTGTAAAGACCTTGATCCACTTCTGGCCTTGTCAACATTGTTGGGCTCTAGTCCACTAGCCCAAAATGCTTAAGCCCATGTTGACAAGTAGAAGTAGATCAAGTCTTTATTAACCATTCAAACAATTCATCCACAACCAATGTGGGATTGGGGTGTTACAAGTAGCCCACAAAGTTAAATGTTTAGAATCACAAGCAACATTCAATAGTGCTAGATTTGTATTGTAATATCATTGTAAAGCACAAAGTGCTATGTTATTATTGTAAATCAAAAGAAAAGCATTTATGTGAGAAAGAGCTAGGAACTAAAAATATCAATTAGTTCAAGAATAGGGACAATACTCTTAAATTACCTACAACTTAATTTCATGATGTGATTGGAGCATAAGGTTTGAAACCTAAGGTTAGGAGATAGTCTAAGTTAACTTTAGGAGCCCATGCAAATAGAGCCGATGATTTTAATCTATTGGGGCGTATTCACCAAAGATAGAATCTAGCCAAAGCCATCACACACACGTGGAGCTTGTTTAAAGAATAATTTGAAAGTGTTAAGCTTTGGCATTTTGATCTTAAGCATGCACGTTTAGTACTTGTTTTGTTTTCTTTGCTCGAGGACGAGCAAGTGTTTAAGTTTGGGGGTGTTGATAACGCCGTGAAAATGTCTTTATTACGTCTCTTCTTAAGCCAAAAACAACTTGCTTTGATTCGAGTTTTGTGTGCTTTTGCTTGTTTTCGTGTTCTTTTGCGTTTTTGGCCCCTTCGTTTGGCCTTTGTTCGTTTTTGTGTTTATGTTCTCGTTTTGATCGTTTTCTCCGTGGTTTGTAGGTATTGACATCTTAGAGAGATTCGGAGTTGCGTATCAATGACATCGATTAGATTTTAGTCCATTTATACGTAAATTGGCTTAGTTTAATTTGATAGGTTTGTATGCTATCGAAAGATACATATGAATGTCATTGAATCCTTGAATAGCAAACACGAGGACAATATATTAATTGTCGAGTCATTGTTATCGTTTGATTAATTATGTTTGATGTTGGGTTATGTTTGATTTGTTGGGTTTATTGTTTTATCGCACTTTTGGCCATCTACCTTTAATGCAACCTAGACATAGGATGTAGAAAGTTAGGTGAGTGACTATTTGTGGATTTCAACCTAGGATAGACATATACCTAGTTTGGTCCGTGTTTGTATAATGGGTTCGTCCGTAAATGCATCAAATAACTTAGATTCTCTTTATTCGGGGATTCGGGTTAGTTTTAGGTCCCGGGTGACAACGTTACACCTTAGAATCCTCTTTTGGGTTTGAACTTTCCTTTGAGCATCGGTTGACAGCGATGTTCGTTATTGATCCGGAGATGGAGAGTTTGGATAGATTGGTAGAGTTAAGTCAAACTGACAGGGAGACTTAACTAATTTGAACTCACAAACAACAACTAATTCTAGAATTGTTTGCATAGCTAACCTAACAACCGCATGATTTATCTGCTTTAACTAATCGCTTATGAATCCTCCTTACCGCATAATTAACTCCCCATTTACTTGCTTTCGTAGTTAGATTTACTTTATCGCTCTTAGTTAAATAAAATCACCCTTATCAATATTTGGGTTCGATATTATTGTATTAAGCGATCTTAAATGAAATAAGTCGTCGTTTGATTCGTTTATTCCCACCTTTTACTCATTCGTGGGGATTCGATACTCGGTATGTACTTATCGTTTTATATTACTTGTAACAACCGTATACTTGCGTAGTTTACGTACTCGTATAAAGAGCGTAACAAGTTTTTGGCGCCGAGCTTGGCTGGTGCCGTTGCTAGTTCATCTAACTGAATTTCATCGCCGACCGATGGTGGCGTTTTCTCCTAAAAAATGAGATCGCCTATATAACATTCGGCCACGTAGGCCCGAAACTTTCGAATCAAATCGGCGCATGCTTCTTGCTGTGGCCCGATAATAACGATCTCATCAATCTCCAGTCTGTCGGCCTTATAGGCCGATGGTCCTTCGTCATCAGGACAGTTCATCAGAACTGACAGTGCTGTTCATGCGGTCCTGACTCCTTGACGCTGCAAGGCCAACTTAGTTCCTTGGCTAGACAAGCCATCTCAAGTTGTGTCAGCTTCTTGCTCGAAGTGACTTCTTTCGGTCGTCCGTATTTATCCTGTCCAATGAATCTGTAAGGACCCACGTCATCTCGATAATACGCTGCCTCGACAGCGTAGATCTTGGCGGTGAATGGCCTGTTGTCGGCCATTATGATCTCGGGTTCAGAGGCGTCTCCCCAAATTAGCAAGCATTGATGCAAGGAGGACGGTACACATAAGGCTGAATGGATCCAGTCCCTTCCCAGCAATGCAATGTATGACGTGGCAGCATCCACCACAAAGAAAGCGATCCTCAAACTAGTTTTTCCAATCTTTACCTCGACGGGCAATATTCCTAACGTGTCAGCTTTTCCCCCTGTAAAGTTGCTGACAATCACCTTAGTCTCCATCAAGTCCTCGCTGACTTTTCCCAGTTTGTACATCGTCGATGCAGGCATCACGTTGACGGCTGCCCCATTGTCGACCAGCATTCTGTCGATGGGTTTTCCGTCGATATGGCCTGATACGTAAAGTGGCCTGATGTGTCGAGCCATAAATGATGGTGGCTTTTGGAAAATATTTTCAACTCTTTTATCCCAATCGGTCTCTTTCTCGTCATCGATCGATAACGGCTCTAAGTCCTCTGCCATTTGTACCACTGGCATACTGTCGTCCCAAAAGCCATCAGTGGCATACTCCAGCTCCTCGTTGACGAATTCAACAAGTTCAGAATCGATGGCGTTGCATTCCATCACTGTCGAGCCGTTCGTCGGCTGATTGGTGGCGGTATCCTCCACTGTTTTTGTTTCCACTTCATCGATGGGTTGTTTTTCAACCCCCTGTTTCTCGATTTTCGGGCCAGATTTGGCCTTGACAGTTTGGCCAGGTTTGGCCTCGTTTTCTTTATTGGCTTTGTCGTCGTAGATCTTGGCAAATTTTGCCTCGAGATCATTCCCATCTTCTTTGTTAGACAATAAATCATCCTCTGCCATTATATTTTCTAAGTCGATTGTGCCAAATTGGGCTTTCCCCGGAGTCCACTTGGAAGTGTCGATTTGCATCGAGATTTTGGCCTCGATATTGACCCCTTGGCCAGATCTGGCCTCTCTCGTCCCCTGTTTCAGTTTCTGATCAGCTGACGGAGGTGCCTTTGCTGATTCCTTCATCGGGGCCTTCCCCTTAGCAATTTCCATCTTCTTTCGTTGGCGTAGGTAACGCCTATACTGCGTCCTGGTCATCTGATCGACCCTTCGATCTCCAGGAAATTTCGGATGCCTGACGAAAACCCATCGATCCACCTGTGTATCGACGGGAGTATGAACAGTCCGTGGCCTTGATGAGCCTGGCGGTGTAATTTTTGGCGACGGACCATGTGTCCTGTCTCTGTGACTGGCGGTCGATCTGACCTGCCTGATTGGGGCTTTATCAGGGAATCTCTCCCTGATTCTGCTGCTACGGCTAGTACCCTCTCGATGTTGTCGAGGCCCTCTGTCCTCAGCCCGTTCTCGACCTTGCTCCATTGTTGCCAATGCATGTTCTGTGTACTCCATCGGAAATGGAATTGGGCATGGCCCCATTGGTCGAGGTGGCGGTGGTGGTGGTGTCGCCTGTGGTTGCGGCGTTGTTTGGGGCGTTTCCTGCGGTCGCGGCATCATTTGATATGGATACCCTGTCGGCATTGTATTTAGCCAAGGCATGTATGGGCTATATAATGCTGGATTGAGGAACAATGGAATTGTTGCCAACTCATTTTGGCATCTTGCACATAAACCCATCTCCCTGATTGCCGGCGAGCGTTTTGGCTCCTCGTCAACGTATAATTTTTCACCTGTTGACGGATTTGTGACCATTATCACATTTACCCCTACCTCGTTTTGTTGGAAAGGATTGGTGTCAACCGTCATTGGCTTTGTGATTTTCCAATCCGGGGCGAACCTTAAGATGCCCTTGTCGAGGTGATCCTGCACCATCCACCTGAATACTAGACATTAATTGGTGGAGTGAGTCCACACATCATGATACTTACAATATGTTTTTCCTGATATTTTCATTGATGGTGGAATCACGTGGTCTCCTTTGAGGCGAAGGATCTTGTCGGCCAACAACTAATCGAATATGGCCTCTGTTTTCGAGACGTCGAAAGAATATCGTCTTTCCCTGTCGGTTTTATATTCAGCGTCTCGACGCACCAAATTATTTGGCACCTTGATAGTAGGTTGAGGTTCTTTCGGCTTGGCGAGAGCTGGACAGACAGTGTTCTTGGGGCAAACCACTTCCGCCAATCCGATTTCGATACCTTGCCGCTCAATCGGTCGACTGACCTGATTGATTTGTTCCTCACTAGAGTCGGCCATACCCACTTGATAATAATTTCCTCTGGGCTGTCGGCCTTTCTCGTCTCTCAATACTCGTTCATAACGGACCGCGTGATCGGTCAACTCGAACAAGTCCTCGTGGTATTGTGCCATCATGATCTTTCGTAATTCGAAATGCATGCCATGGATGGCAATTTTGATGCATTCCTTTTCTGGCAACGGGATGGCGCAGAACCCTCTGGCCCTGATGAACTTCTTCATGTATTCCTCGACAGTCTGTCCTGTCAGCTGTCTCATATTCGATAGCTCGATGACAGATACCTCGAGCGGGGCCTGATAGTGGTTCATCACAAAAACTTTTTCCATGGATGGCCAATCGGGGACCGATCCAGGCTTCAAGTTGGCGTACCAGTGGAACGCCATTCCCGTTAGGGAGTTGGGAAACAGTTTCAATTTGAACTCGTTTGTCATGTTGCCACATTCTAAAGAGAATCGAGCCAGATGCTCTGTGGCAGACTGTGATCCTTCGCCTAAAAACAATGTAAAATTCGGCGGTCTGTAGTTCAATGGGAACGGGATCTGATCGATGTATTCCGGATGAGGCTTATTATACTTCGCTGCCCTGTTTCCCTGTCTCCTGACGAACATTTCTTCAGCTTGGTTCACCGTCAAGAGGTCTTCTGGACCCTCTACAGCTCGATGCCATTGAGTTGGCCTGATATCCTTCCTGGCCATATCCGACGGCCTCTAATCGGTCTTCTTCGGACCTGCCCCCCGAGTCTTGACAGGCGTTCCATGCTTTGGAGGTGCTTCCTTTGTTTCTTTCTTGGACATTAGATTGTCTGTTGCCTTGTTTGTAAGGCGTTTCATCCCTCGATGAACTTCCCCCGATCTGGATCGCGGGGCCTTTGCCTTTGTCGACGGCAGTCCTCTGCGGCCCAGTCCAGGCCTGCGCTTGTATGCCGTTGGCGAGAGCATTGATGCTCTCTGCGAGTGAGGTCATCTTTGCCTCTAAGTGCATCAAGGAGTTATTTACCGTGTTGCTGGCTTCTGTATTGGCCTGACTAGCAGCAGTGGCCGAGCCTAGCATGTTTTCAATCTTGCTGACAACGTTAGACCATTCCTCCTGTTTGGTCTCAAGGTCCCTGGTGAAGTTACGGACCTCTGCAGTTAGCTCCTCGATTCTGTCGACTCCTTCCATAGTCAGTGGAACCGTTGATAGATTTTCCAAAGTATGCGTTAAGTCATAGCGTGTCCTTGTCAAGGTTGATCGAGTCCTTCGTGGTACCTGTGATGTCATCTGATGACATCAAAACAATAACCACTTAGTATCAACTGATTGACTGTTTGGCAAAGAGATAATCAAGTGTCAGCTAGCCAAAGTTGGCTGATAATCGTTTCATGGCAACTTAATTAAAACACAGAATCATTTTCATGCCCCCCGAGCCATAAAATTGTGTGGCTGGTGGGGTTTTTGACAAAAAAAAATTTCATGTCCCACCGGGCGTGCCAAAATATTGTTTGCATATAAATTTGGCCCTGTTATGCCTTGACATCGAGGTGCTTGGCATCGATCATGCCAAAATATAGTTTGAATAAAATTTAGCACTGACGTCGAGGGATTGGCATCGAGGGGTTGACATCGAGGGATTGTCATCGAGGGATGTCTGGCATCAGGGAGTACCAAAACATTGTCCATTGTAAACCTGTCAGCAGATACCTCGACGAGCCAATAGCTCGATGTAAAATGCCTCGATACGATATAAAATAAATGCGGGCGTGCCAATGTTTGTGCGTGCAAACATAACGATTTGAAAATAGACATGTTGATATCGGTAAATCGATAATGTAAATGTCCTGACAAAGACATATTGATATCAAAATAAGTTTTCCTGATAAGGCTGACTTCTAAACGATTGTGACAGAGTAGGCAAACACTACCACTAGTTCTTTTATATGCCTGCCTGGCCGCAGGACTTAAATAATTCATGAAAATCTCTCCTAAGTGCCAAAAACTTATGACCAATTGATGGCCTGCTTAACATATCAGCGGATTTGAAAATCGGCAAATGCCTTGACAATCAATCAATTTAAACATACACCTTGACAGAAGACATAATCTTGACAGGAAACAGCATATCAATGGAAATCAATTGACGTAAAGTATATTTATGTAAAAGAGTCAAGACATACGAGCCAAACGACTTCCATTAATAACAAAAGAATATTGGCAAGTTCCCCGATGTACAAATATTACAAAAATATACAAAACGATAAGTCTCCTGTTTCGGCATAATCTGCCAGATGAGTTGATAAATCTTTTAAGTTCTAAAAATTGACTCCTTGATCGGCAGGTAAACCCGCCGATGAGCTGATAATGCATGATAAAACAATTTGTTGACAGAAAGTAACATTGACGACAGAGAACCACCGTCAATGGTTTGCCCAACCTTGATGGGTGACCACCAATCGGGCTCTTGATCAGCGGGTGGCCACTGAAAAGGGCATCGACAGAGCAGATGGCTACTCAGCCGATAGCCGTCAAGCAGATGGCTACTTAACGACGAGCTCATCAGGCAGATGGCTACTCGATGAGTTTGTCATATAAATACGTGGTCACTTACATGACAGTTAACAGCGAGCTACTTGCTGATATGAGTGGTTTCGCTCGAGACAGTGTCAGCTGATGGCGGAAGACGGCGGCGGCGGCGGTCAGGGATCACTGGTGGCTGAGGAGGGACAGACTGATATCGAGGAGTTGGCAGGCCTATAACTTGACAGAAAACAGCTTGTTATCTGCTTGCTATCAAGGTGTTTCGCTCGAGACAGCGTCCTGACGGCGAAAACAGCGGCGTCGGCGGCTTACTATCAGCGGCGGCGGCGGCAAGATTTCAGGCGGTCAGGGGTAGCTGGTGGCTGAGGAGGGACAGTTGATATCAAGGGATTGACAATTGTTTGCTGAAAAAGAAGCAGCGAGGTGCTGGACTTCCGGTGAGGCGTTGAGCCGATCATTGTTAGACTGAGAATTTGTTGATTGAGTTGTCTGTGTGCCCTGCGCGAATGGCTGCCTTGGAGTATTTATGGGTGCTGAAAAATGAGCTGATGGCCAAAACTGCTTTCCTGATGGCCGAAAATTGAGGGGCTGATGGCCTATCTTCCCACTTCTCCCACTACTTTGTAATTGCCCACTACCTCCACTACTTTAATGGTGGTCTTCTCTTTATTTTTTGCTGAAAATTAAGGCTAATGGTAGTTGGGGAAGAAGAAACGTGTCTTTTACTTGAATTTGAATTACAATTAAAGATAACTAACTTAGAGATAGTTAGGGAAGTTGTTATTTAAACCAACTAATGTGGCTTATCCTTATCCCCTATTAATTATCAATTAAAAATTCAATTGAGCCAAAAATAAGAGCTGGCCGATTTTTGGGACTGGGCCAGGTCGACTTTGGGCTGGTCGGGCCATTTTGGCTTTGGGTCGAGCCATTTTGGTCTTATTTTGTAATTATGATTTGCCCATTTAACTAATTGCCCAATTAATTGATTAATGGCCTCATTTGTCAAGTGGGCCACTTAATTAGACTTGGCCCAACTAATTAATCAACTTAATTAATTAACCCAACAATATTTATTGAGTTAATTGGGCTTAATTAACCATAATTTGGTCTTAGTTAATTAATTAGACTTAGCCCATAAATTAGTTAACTTTATCAATTAATTAATTTATGCTTGGCCCAAAATTAATTAATTGTGCAAATTGGGTTAAGTTTCGATTGGTCTCATGACCAAATTATTATCTCGGTCGGATCAATTTCCGGATCAAATTGGGTCTGATCTGGTCTGATCCGTTTATTGCGACCGGGTTCGGCCCAACTGCCATTTTTTGGCTAGTCATCAAGCCATCATTCCTGGATTTATCGAGGGTGATTTTTTGGGTACAAACATTACCTTATTAATAGCTTTCATGTTGATTTCGACTCGATGCTCGCGGCTTTCTAGGAATGCTCGGAGTTTTAAGCTTTTCACAGCCCACCTTGTCGATTTCGCTGCGATGTATATTTCTTCAACAAAATTCATGGATTAGATTAATCATAACGCAATAAAACATGGACTTTTATAAAAGCTTAACAAAACACAAACGTAGGGGAATCGTTTTAAGCATAGAATTTTCTGAGGTTCCTTCCATTCCACGTTCATTTGACAAGTTCTCCGCTCATCGTTTCAAGTCGATAGGCCCCTTTTCTCCGACTTCTATTACCTTAAAAGGCCCTTCCCAGTTGCTATCGAGCTTTCCTTTCTCTTTTGAGACGTCGATTCGCTTAAGCACTAAATCTCCAACTTGGAAGGATTTTTAGCGTACATTCTTGTCGTACGCTCTTGCCATTGCGGTCTTGTATGATTGGATCCTGGTCGACGCTCTTTCTCTCCTCGCCTCCATTAGATCAAGCTCAAATTTCCTAGTTTTCGAGTTGTCGTCTTCGTCGTATAGCTCTATCCTGGGTGAAAGCACTTCCAATTCCGCCGGTGCCACCGCCTCGAAACCATATACTAGGCTAAAAGGAGTTTCTCCGGTCGCAGTTTTTTCTTTCGTTCTATTCCCCGAAAGTACCCAAGGTAATTCATCTAGCCATGCTCCGCTTGCTTCCGATAATCTTTTCTTCAAAAGCCTTAGGATTTCCCTGTTGGTTACCTAGGTTTGCCCATTTTTCTACGGACAGCCGACATATGTGAAACGCTGCGTTATCTTATGTTTCGCCCACCAATCGGTTACTCTCTTTCCGACGAACTGTCCTCCATTATCCGATATGATGATTCTCGGCAATCCAAATCGGCAAATTATCGACCAATAGAAGTTGATTATCTGAGTTTGCGTAATCTGTTTAAGAGGAATTACTTCTATCCACTTGCTGAAATACTCGACTCCCACCTGTCCTCTTGCTTTAGGCAATGGTCCTACTAAGTCGACGCCCCATTGATCGAACGGCCATGCAATTGAGATCGATTCCATTTTCTGAGCTTGCTTCTGCGGCATTGTGGCATGGTATTGACACTTCGCGTAGCTTCTTGAATAATGAATGGCCTCTTTCACCAAGGTAGGCCAATAGTATCCCAACCAAGACACCCTCATCGCCAATGCCCTTCCCCCCAGAGTGACTCCCGCATGATCCTTCGTGTACTTCTTTCAAAACTAATCCTGTCTGAGGACTCATTGTACACTTCTGTAGTACTCCGGTTAAGGAACGTCGATACAATTCATCACCAATCATGGCATAGTGCGGTGCTCTGTACTTTATCTTTCTTGCTTCATTGTTGTCGACGGGCAGAGATCCCTTTGTTAAGTATTCTATCAGGGGGGTTTTCCAACTCAAGTCCTTGTCTTCAAGGTTCCATACGTCGATACTAAGGGATTCCATATGATTATCGATAGCCAGTTTGGTAGAGACCATCGACGTTATTTTCCTTGTAATAATACCCTCAATCATATTCCCAAATTTGGAAAGGGCGTCGGCCATAGTATTCTCGGTTCGTCTGATGTATTCTAGTTGGAAACTTCTGAACTTTGAGGACTGAGTTTTGACGAGGTCTAGATATTTGATCATGGATTCCTCTTTGGCTTCAAACACACCTTTGAATTGTCTTTCGACCAATTGTGAATCTTTGTATGCAATTAGGTTTTTAATTCCTATTTCCGATGCCATCTTCAGACCAGCCAACAAGGCCTCGTATTCTGCCTCGTTATTTGACACTAAAAAGTCCAACTTCAGTGCGAATTCCAACTCCTTACCATTCGTCCCTCGAAAGTAAATTCCAGCTCCTCCTCCACTCGAGGTGGATGACCCATCGACATGCATCATCCATATTTCTTCGTTCTCTTCTTCCGACACTGTGCTTTCAAGGACAAAGTCCGCTAATACCTATCCTTTGATCGAAGTTCTTGGCATATAGTCGATATCGTATTCTCCCAATTCGACTGCCCATTTGACTAATCTTCCTGACGCGTAGGGCTTCGAGAGGGTTTGCCTCAATGGTTGATTTGTCAAAATTGCTACCTTATGCGATTGGAAACAAGGTTGGAGCTTTCGAGCAGTGGTTACTATAGCTATGTGAATTTCTCGATTTTTGAATAATTTTTCTCGGGGCCCTGCAAGACCCTGTTGACATAATAAATCGGATGGTTTTCCCTCATTTCCATTCTCACCAATACTGAGCTGATTGCCTGAGAGGACACAGCCACATAGAGATAGAGTATTTCACCATCTCGAGGTTTTGCCAAAAGAGGTGGTGACACTAAGTAAGCTTTGGCTGATCAAAAGCTTGATCACATTCTGCCATCCATTCGAACTTCTTTGCATTTTTCATTACCTTGAAGAAAGGCAAGCTCTTGTCAGCCGACCTTGATATGAATCGACTCAGGACAGTTATTTTTCCGACCAGCTTCTGCACTTCGTTCAAGTTCTTTGGAGCTTTGAGGTCGATAATGGCCTGAATCTTCTCGGGATTAGCTTCAATTCCTCTCTCATTCACGAGATACCCAAGGAATTTTCCCGATCGAACGCCAAAAGTGCATTTGGCTGGGTTCAATTTCATTCCATACTTCCGCATTATGTCGAACGCTTGCTTGATATGTACTAGGTGGTCATTTTCATCTAGGCTCTTAGCCAACATATCATCAACATATACCTCCATTGATTTTCTTATCAAGCTCTCAAACATCTTGTTGACCAGGCGTTGGTACGTCGCTCCTGCATTCCTTAGACCAAATGGCATTACTTTGAAGAAGTAAACTCCCATCTCGGTTATAAACGCTGTATTCTCCTGGTCCTCTAGTGCCATAAAAATTTGATAAAACCCTTGGAAGGCGTCCATCATACTTAAGATAGCGCATCCCGCCGTCGAATCGACAAGTGAATCGATCCTTGGGAGGGGATAAGGATCTCTAGGACAAAGCTTATTGAGGTCGGTGAAGTCGTTGCACATTCTCCATTTTCCACCTCCTTTGGATACCAGGACGACATTGCATAACCATTCGGTAAATTGAATCTCGGCAATATAGTCGGCGTCGAGTAGCTTATTGACTTCTTCTTTAATTATTCTGTTTCTTTCAGGTCCGAAGTTTCTATTCTTTTGCCTGGCCGGTCTAGCAGCAAGGTCGATATTGAGTCTATGGACAATGACTTTCTGATCTATCCCTTGTATATCAGTGGTGGACCATGCAAATACGTCCACATTTTCCCTCAAAAACTCGATGAGCTGGGTCTCGAGTCCTTCCGAGAGTTGTGTTCCAACCATAGTAGTTTTAGAAGAGTCCCCCAGCACAAGCTCTATCGTTTTGTGACCCTCGGACAGCTCAATTCTTTCAAACTTTCTTTTCCTATTGTTTACTTCCTGTTGCTTCTCTTTTATATTTTCCTTGACTTCCTTTTTCTAATGGGTCGTTGGCAACAATCGACCTCGTGGACAAAGCTACATTCTACTCATTTATTTTCCGTACTTTCGAGTAAGGTATCTCCGCTTTTTCTCGCTTGTCGATGGAGACGGTGTAACAATCCCAACCATCTTTAGCATTACCGATCACTTCTCCAATCCCTTTGGAAGTAGGGAATTTCAACTTTTGAAGATGGGTGGAGATTATTGCTTGAAAACTATTGAGAGCTGGTCTTCCGAGGATAACATTATAAACACAAGGTGCATCGACTATTAAAAACTTAACCATCCTAATTTTCGAGTTAACCTCTTTGCCCATTGCCAACGATAAGGTCAACGTTCCCAGAGGAATAACCTGAGCTCCACCAAATCCGACTAGAGGAGTTACTACAGGACTGAATGGGGTTTATCCCAAGTCCAACCTCCCTAATGTGTTTAGGAAGAGGATATTGTCAGAACTTCCTGTATCGATTAAGATTCTCTTCACAATCGCACCGGCTATCTGTGCCGTGATAACCATAGGGTAGTCGGGGACATCTTGCTCGTCGTAAGGAACGTATCTCGGCTGGAGATCCGAATCGTCAAATCCTATCGATTTGCAGTAGGTCGCTGGTTTGATCGATAATAGTTCATGGCATTCATGTCGATCTACCCTCAAAAGAGCTCGAGAAACCGTTCTTCTCGAATTCTTACTATCTCCGCCTACGGGGCCGCCTGAAATCATGTTTACGATTGTTCCTGGTTGCGCTCTTCTTGGTTCCTCCTTTTCCTCTCGATTTTGATTTCGTCTGAGGGGAGATCTAGATCGAGGACTGTTGGCGGGCCTGTTATCTTCTCGAGTATTCCCGTTCGTCTTGACGTATCCTGTCAAATGTCCTTCAACAACTAACCTCTCGATTTCATTTTTTAGTTGATAACAATCCTCGGTGTCGTGTCCTCTTTGTCGATGAAATCTGCAGTATTTCTTTGAATTAGGGGCATCTCTTTGCGGGGGAGGCCTCCTCAAGAAATTCTTATCCTGTATGGCAAATAAGATTTCCGATCTAGCTTTCTTGAGTGGAGTGTAATTATCATAGTACTCTCTATTAGACCTCCCGGTCCTCATTCTTCTCGTGTCGAAATTTCTTTCTTCTTCTCGGTACCTCCTTCTATTTCGGTTATCATTGTATCGATTGTTTGGTGTTCTTTCAACGGGACGATCTACAACAGGAGCTTGGGGTCTCTCCTCCGTTTGGCAATTCCAAAAAAGCTTCCTCGGAGTTTAGTCATTTCTTCTTCAATCATGTACTGATTCGCCATTTCCATCAGTTTCTCGTAAGTGGAGGGATTTTCTCGGACGATGGCACTTGCGAATCCTCGATTCAGAGTATTCTGAAACAAGACCGTTATTAGAAAATCTACCCTCGGTACTTCTACTTTCAGGAGCTCATTATTGAATCTGCCCATGAATGCTCTGAAGGTTTCGTCGGGAGTATGTATAACGGAATATAAATGATTGGCTGGACGTCGGATCGCCCTCTTGCTTCCGAACTGACTCATGAATTTATCACAAAGTTGGTCGAAATCGAAAATTGATTTTTCTTCCAACCTTCCAAACCAAGATTGCGCCATTCCCGACAATGTCGTTGAAAACGCCTTAGCCGCTACATTATCCGAAATGCCGTGCAGTTGCATTTGTAGATTGAATGAGGCGAGATGCTCTTCGGGGTCCTCGGTACCGAAGTATCGAGGGAGCTGAGTTGGTAATCTCTTATCTAGTGGCAGCTTCTCAAAGAATATTTCATCGCAAAAAGGAGATTTCCTGAGTCGAGAATTAGACACAGGTATTTCGTTCTTTTTCTCGTGCCTTTCCAGTTTCTGATGTAATGATCTTACCTCGTAGGCTAACTTGTTTACTTCTCTAACAGAATGCTCTTCCAAACCACGTTGATGAGGATTTCTTTCATCGTCTCGATCATTACTGTTGTTGGCTTCATCCATGTTCATCCTTGTTTCTGCAATCGGTCCTTTCTTCCTTGGTCGTCCTCGAGGAACCTCGACATTCCCCTTAGCAGCTTCAGCTATCCATTCTTTTCTCGCTTCGTCGAGTAAGGCTTTCACATCTTTCCTCGTCATTTGGACGACCTCCGGTGCAGGGGGTCTCAAAGGTTCTCCCTGATCCCCTGACAAGTGAGCATGATGTCTGGGAGGCATGCTATCTCCTTGACCTTCCCTGAGTTGGTCTTGGTTTCCATTTCGTTCTCGAGCAAGAGCGGCCATCGAACGCGTGGTCATCCTTATTCGATTCAGAGTTATGTTTCCCACAGACGGCGCCAATTGATGAGTATGTTTTAGGTTGATTACAATGTTTAGTATAATCAAGGAATGCGGTGTCTGGATTAACACATCTCTTCAATTTGAAGGTAGGTAGATCTATCAAACCTCTCTTCTACTTGTTTTCGGGGATCGTAACCTGTAATCAAAGATAACCATGTTAGGTTAATGCCGGTGGTTACCCGGCGATAACCCTCCGATGCTTAAGTAAGTATCAAGTTTGATATCTGATTTAACCGTTTTTCGTCGGGTTAATTTAATATCAGTGAATTTGTGATATCGGGGGTTTGGATATTGAATTATTCGGTATATTGGGTTCTGTTACTTTATTCTGGATGGATCGTTTACAAAGAAAAGCAATAATCAAAGGCAAGAAGTAAAACCATTAACGAAACTAAGAACGCAACGATATGGAGGTAAAGTTCTGCAATAATAATGGATATTATTGAGTTCTATCAATATATTCTTGTATATCCCTGAATTAAGAGAATTCGTAGTTGTATTATACAATGAATAACTAGGTATTTATATTACGCTAAACCTAGTATTACAAGGAATCATAGTCCTAGTTGGACTCGGCCCAACCTATCCTTCTTGGGTCCGGAGTGTAATCTTTACTCGGAGCGAGCGGCATCAGGCTGGGTCAGTAAGAAGATCCCGATCCGTTAGAATTGGTCGAATCGATCTTGTAATCTTTGTTCGATCAGACTAGTATGTAGGGTGCGAAATAGCCCCCATCAGTACTCCCTCACTTCTTCGAGCGTATAGATAATAGGAGCTCGTAGAAGTAGATAAAACTTGTCGACTGTTTCTTTTCTATGAACGGAGCCTCGTTAAAAACCTTACTTAAGAAAAAACCCAGTGGGAAAAAATCTTAAGTAAGGAAAAGAGTGCTACGTATCATAGATAGTCGTTTCTTCCGCCTAATGATGAATCGCCACGCGTCTATTCAGGAGGCTTTTGGTATCCTTCCATTTTTGGCGGGAATTTGAGCAGCTGTGATGAGTTCGAAACGTCTTTTCTCATTTCCTTATAAATAGGTGACTTTCAAGTTTGCCATTTCTCTTTTATATTTGCTTTTAGATCGCAGTCATTTTCTATTTTGGTCGTTCGTTATACAAAATTTTCCTTTTATCGACCCTCCTCTTTCGAGAACTAGAACATAGATGGCATCCGTAAGAAGATCTTCTTCCTCTCCTAGAGAGATTATCGCTCCTGATAACGAAGAGGAGTTACATTCTAATCCTCTGGGTGAACAGACTACGGTATCTGACCTCGTCGTCCCTGTAGAGGATACTTACAAGGTACGAATCCTTTCCGACGCGGATGTGGCTGCCCGGGCCAAAAGGGGCAAAGGTACCGTTCCTCAGGTTTCTGAGCCAATTGAAGACGTAGCTTGTGCATATACGGAGGAAACATTTCCGGATGTTATAAACAACTATGCCAAATATTTTCCGGAAGGTTCTGAGATAATTCTCCCTTCACCTACTGATAGGGTCACCATTCCACCGGAGGGATGTCGAGCCTTTTATACGGCTCATTTTAATAGCGGACTGCGTCTTCCTTTGTCTCCCCTTTTTCTGGAAGTTCTGAAAACTTTCAGCGTGTGCTTGACACAACTGGTTCCAAATTCTGTTGCTTTCGTGGTTTGTTTTTCCGTTTTGATGATTGCAAAGGGGTTTAAACCTTCTTTTCGCAATTTTACGCAACTTTTCCGTTTTAATATTTCTAGTTCTTCAAATCGTGGATATTTCTTCGCTAGTCAGCGACCTAGCCGAGCAATTTTTGATGCTCCGGTTTCTAGTAATCCTTCATGGAAATCTCATTTCTTCTTTGTTCGTCCTCCGTCTAATCTCCGTTCGGTGGATGGTTCGACCATACCTTTTTCATGGGATCATGGCTCCAGTTGGATTCCTGGAGGTCGCTCACCGACTGGCGAACTTGTTCCTGACGATGTGCAATTTATAACTGAGATTCCCGAGATGCGTACAAACAAATATCAAAGCGCTCTTCTGATTGGGGAAGCTTTTCTTCGTAAGGCGGGGTTAAGTGTCCATAATTTCCCCATCAGTTCATCACCTGAACCTCTTGGTTAGCATTTTATCTGACCTTTAGTATTGTCGCTATACTTTTTATACGGAGAAATTAACTTTATTTTGTTTCTTTTTCAGCTCATATGGTAGAAAACTCCCGACATTCTTTGAAGGGAAAAATGGTGCTGTCGAAATCCTCCAAGTCAGTAGAGAATAATCCTATTGAGCAGAGGGCATCTAGAAAAAGGAAATTGGAGTTGGGTCACGAATCCGAGGAGAATAGAGAGGAATCTCCGGATTCTTCACGTGAGTCCCCTATTCGTCAGGGCGTGGGACCCGGTTATCCTCCGCTTCGTCTTAGAACCTCTTTGGGTATTCGAGGATGTCGCAGTTGGTCAATGCCTCACCCCTCTAATAATCCAGTTAACAGAAAGAGGAGCTACTATGGACGTTCTGGTGACGACCTTTCTTTACTTGGGGACAAACATCCCAATCCTACTCTGGTCGAAATGATTGAGGATCATTTAGAGGGAAGGAGGGCCGCTGGTTACTCCGAGAAGGATTCTTTTATTCATGATAATAATGAGAATGCGGTCGATAAGGCGACCCGTATTCTTTTGTCTGGCGTTTTTACTCGCGATCTTAATAAGCTTCTCCATAAGGATCCTTTAGAGAAATTCCAGCGAGCTTCTCTCTATGCTGAAAAGGTGAGATCCTTTTTCTTTCTATTATTCTGATGAAGTGATCTTTTAAGATTTTCTCAATTTGCTAACTTGTTTCTTTCTGACCCTTTCGTTGTTTCAGGTTAACACCTGTCTGACATCATACGCCTATGAGAATTCTCTCTGGAAACAACAGTGTGACTTCCTTGAAGAGAAGTATAAAACTTTACTTCAAAAATCTTCCGGTTCGGAGGTTGGTCCCTCGACATCCTCCTCTGTTCCTGTCGTAGAGACTTGTGCTGCTGGGACCGAAGATCAAGAAATGATAGATAGGGTGATAGAGGTTTCCCGTGCTCAAGAGCAGGCCAATCAAATGGCTAGAAAATTAGAAGAATTGCAGTTACAGAGCACGACTCGCATTAGTGAGCTTGAATCTCAAGTATCAGGCCTTGAAGCTTCATTAGAGGAGTACGAAAATGATGTCCCACTTAGGCAAAGAGATCGATATGTTAGGAGATCTGACGAACAAGTTGTTCGTGAATTCCTCAATTCTCCTGTTCATACGGCGTTGGTGTACCGGATGGTCGGTCCTCTTCTTGAGAATACTTTTAAAAAATCGATTCATCAACTGGTCGCTTTGGAGATGATCGAGGATCGTCGGAAGGAGTATTTTAAGGCAGCTCATATCCGGTTGAATCGTTATGGCGAGCTTTACTCTTCCTCTGAAGTTCCAGATGTCGTATATCAAGGTCTTCCTTTAGCTCACCTCGTCGGAGAATACGGAAATCCATTGCCAATTCCTCCTTCAGATGTTAACGATGAGCTCGATGATACATTTATCGATCCGGAAGATGAAGAAGAAGAAGAAGACGACATGGACGTCGGTGGTGAAGAGAAGATTCCCGATAGCGACCAGGCTTCTTAAAATAGTGGTTTTATTTTTGAAATAATATTTGTAATTATCCACTCGTAGGTTTAATGGTAGCTTAGCTTTCCCTACTTTGTACACTAAACGTTTCTTATTCTGACAGTCGTGTCCTTTCACATTCGCTGTAATGATTCAGACAAGTCATTTAATTTGCCGTAATCATTATATATGTGTCTTTTCAAATTCTAGCGTTTGCTCCAAGGTCAGTTTTCCTGTTTCGCGCCCTTTCTTTGGGTTAGTCGCGTCTTTTCGTGTAGTATAAATACGAGAGGTAAAATTTGACTTGTTTTTTACTGCTATTCTCCTCTCTTAACAGAATACTCTTTCTTTAGCTAGTCGATAAACTTTCTCGATAGTAATTTGTATTTTTCTTTAGTCCGATCATGAGTAACCTTTTCGGTAATACTTCAAAGCGACCTTCTCGTGAGGGCGCTAGGGATAATAGATCGAAGAAATTTCGAAGAGAAGGGCCTTCGATGGAGCCTCCTCGTTCGTCCTCAGTTAGTAGCTCGATGATCGATACTCCTATTACCACGTCCCAACCTTTATCAGAAGTTAGTTCGTCGCTCCTCCAACCAAACTTTTCTTCTACCCCCGCGGGAGGTAATAGGTCTTCCCCAGGTCGATTAGCTTTCGGAGATCCATCCAACATGGAACCGGTTTACGACATACCTGTTTCTTCAGGTTTTTCTTCTTACGAGTATGGATCTCATGGAGGGGATTTTGTTAGTTCCCTTCCTTTTTCTACTTCTACTGCCCTGCTAGTTAGTGAAGGGCAAGTCGGTGATGGTTTTTCTGTCAATCCTTCCATAACGCAGTCTATTTCGCAATATGGTCCTGAATATCTGTTTCATGATACCACTGTAACGACTGCTTCTTTTGAGTCTGGGGGACCTTCTGGGGGTCGATCTGGGTCGAGGTCTGGTCGTCGGACCGTTATATCTGCTTCCGGCAAAGAGACCTCTGTTAGTCCCAACGAGCGGGATTCCCCTCGTCCGTTAGATGATCGCTGTGTGCTTATGCAGGTTAATGACATTCTTTTGTCGGAGACTCCACGTTCCGACGGTGTCCCTTTGACAAGCGAGCTGCCTGGTTCTGTTGAACCTGATGCTTTGTCTTGGGACTTAGGTATGAGTGCTATTTTGCCCGGCGAATTGAGGAAGCTCGAAGGTACTTCCAATGTTCGCCTTGTTCAATCTCTGGTGAAGATATGTGAACAGGTAAACATATTTCGAACATTTTTCCTGTCCTTTGTTTTGAATTCTTTGTTGTACGGCGGTTTTTCTTACTCTTTCTGTTTTTAGGGCAAGTATTTTGCACTCCAGCTGGGTGTGCAAAATGATGAACTGTGGAATAGTCGGAGAGCTCTTCAAGGTCAGCTGGAGTCGGAGAAAGCTAAAACCAGGGGTTTGGAGCTGCAGCTGCAACTTGCTAAAGATGATCTCCAAAAGTTAGAGGCTGACAAAGTTATTCTTGAGAAAGAGAAAGGCGACCTAGTTCAGGCTGCCGCGTCGGCAGAGGGATCTCGTCAACAGGCATATGATGATGGTTATGATGCCGGTTATCTTAAGCGCCAGGAGGAGTTGATGGCGTTTGCTGGTAACCTAACTCCTCGGAGGCCTGTTTCTGCTGGTCGCCCCTCTGGCGATTCTTCTCAATGATCTTTATTCGATCTGGCAGACCTTGGACTGTCTCTTTTTTTTTTTTTTTTTTTTTTTTTTTTTTTTTTTTTTTTGTCGCCCAACATTTGTGCATTCGTTTGGGCTGAAATTTTGTAATGGGAGAAGTACTAAAATGAAAATATTATGATCTCTTCTGTAGGCAGATTCTTGCCTTGATTCTAATGATATATCTTTTTCATATATGTAATTGCTACGCACAAATATACCATCATGTAGTAATTGACAAAGATTAGTTTTACTTATCTGAATTTTTATTTCTGCGGAGAGATTTGAGTATGGAGAAAGTAAGCTTGATCTTGCTTTGGTCGCTTGTAAGATAACTGAACGGTATAATATTTGCTTCGCATATTTAATCTTTGTTGATCGATCCAGCCGATCGTCGTTGTGTAAACCCTTAGCTGTCTGGTCGATGCTCGATTCATGCCTTATAAATTTGTCCTTATATGACGTATATCTTATATAAGGAGGTTATTGTTCCTCCCGTTGAATTTCAGTTTTTCTTTTCCTCAGAGAGAAATTTTCCTTTAGGTGCTTTTCACCTATCCATGTCTTCCATTATTAGCTTTTCAACTATACATATCCCTAGCCAGTATATCATACTCTTGATATGGGAGGAATTGGAAAATGTAACAGTCCTGGCCAGATCTGACCCGTTCAGACCTCCTTCAGCAATTCTTTGGAAAATTAGGCAGTGACGGCCTTATAGTTTCGAATAGGGAGGGCTATTCTCCTGATTTCGATGTCAGATTTCTTGGATTCTAAATGGAATTCTTGTATGGCCAACTTAGTAGTCCCCCTATGATGTATGAGGCAGTTACGACCCCCGTATGGTGGAGGCTCTGGTCGTTTTTAAGCAATTATCCTCTTTCAACGGTCTAATTTTGCATGCCTTCGTTGAGGAGTTCTTAATATTTTCTATTAGGCGAGCCTCATATATGATCGTGCAGGTCGTTTTGGTCTTTGAACTTCTTTAAGTTTTCTTGGATTATTTTGTCGATCGCTTCGATCTGTAGATTTGTTTGTCATCGATCTGTTGAGTCGATCAGACGGGGCGCCGTTCCAACTTACTTGCATTTATTTCGGGAAGTCAAAGGGTCGCGTTTTCGTCCCTTGATTAAACTCCTATTATCCGTAGGATCATTCTCACGGGCGCCTATAAATAAGTAGACAGTTTCCTTATTTTCCATTCATAACAATGAAGATCTCTGTTTCTTTAGATTTCATTTTGCCTTCGGACCCCATAATGTTCAAGAAGTCACATTATCGTGATTTGTTCGTTCGCAGTAAAGAAATTGTCCCCAGTCTTGTATTGACGGGTCCCATGTCAGCCCTTCCTTGTATCGACGGATCCCATGAGATCTCTGCCTTAGTCTTCATCACATTAGAGGTCCGTGGTTTCCGTCTGCACATGGAGGGTTCGTACTTTGCCGGCCATCCTCGTCCTTGGAGGTTACTTCCGGATTGATAGACCACCGGGGTGGCCGGTAAAGTTACCGTTTCACGGCGGTCCTGAAGAGATGCTGCTCGAGAGTAAAATGTTTTATAGATAAAGTAAAAGCAGTATCTTCTTGCGGGTGAGTGAGCATTGCTAGCTATCTGGCCGGTAATGTTCATTTCATCTGGAACAACATTTGATCTTCAGAGCCTGGCCATCGAACTAAAGAAGTCGACCATCCTGAGCAGCATGCTTCTCAGGTGGTTTATTATAATCGACGAGGTACTAGGAAGGAGATTGGTGTTTCCGTGGACATTGTCGTGAAGATAGTAGATCCTATAGGATCATGTTATCCAAATTATTGTAACGATCTTTAAGTAGCAAGCAGATCTTTATAACGTAGGATATTTGTATGTAATTGAGTTGATGAATAAAATATTATTTTATTTCTTGCATCTCTTTTGTCGTTTGATAATTTTATTTACGAGGAGTAATTTCCGAGCAGATGAATTCATACCTGTTTTATCTTTCAAAACTTTAGGAGTATCAGCGGATCTTTTTTAGATCGTTAGGAGTAGATCGAGGAGTTTTTATTGAGCGTATCAACGTGTATTCAATCTTGCCATAATTTAGACTTATGATTTCATACCAAAAGCCTTTTTTGTCGTTGTATTTAATTGAGGAGTTTTTATTGAGCGGATCAATGTTTACTCAACTCGTTTCGTTTAGACTTAGGTTTTTAACCCAAAAAATCTCTTTGATCGTTGAACATATATCGAGGAGTTTTTATCGAGCGGATCGATGTTTACTCAACTCGTTTTTGTTTAGACTTAGGTTTTTAGTACCTGAAGTCTTTTCGTTAATAAAATTGAACGAGGAGTGTTTATTGAGCGGATCAATGTATACTCGACTCGTTTTAATTTAGACTTAGGTTTTTCGTACCAAAAGTCTTTTTGATCGTTGAATATATATATGTCGAGGAGTTTTTATCGAGCGGATCGATGTTTACTCAACTCGTTTTGTTTAGCATTTTATTAGACTTAGGTTTTTAACCAAACAGTCTTTAGATCGATAAGTTTGAGCGAGGAGTTTTTATTGAGCGGATCAATGTTTACTCGACTCGTTTTCGATTTGTAGACTTAGGATTTTAACCAAACAGTCTTTTTGTCGTTGTAATTAATCGAGGAGTTTTTATTGAGCGGATCAATGTTTACTCAACTCATTTTGTTTATACTTAGGTTTTTAACCCATAAATCTCTTTGATCGTAGAACATATATCGAGGAGTTTTTATCGAGCGGATCGATGTTTACTCAACTCGTTTTGTTTTAGACTTAGGTTTTTCATACCAAAAAGTCTTTTTGATCGTTGAATATATATGTCGAGGAGTTTTTATCGAGCGGATCGATGTTTACTCAACTCGTTTTGTTTAGACTTAGGTTTTTAGTACCTGAAGTCTTTCAATCGTTGTAGATATATCGAGGAGTTTTTATCGAGCGGATCGATGTTTACTCAACTCGTTTTGTATAGACTTAGGTTTTTAATACCTGAAAGTCTTTTGTTCGTCCTGTTCGATCGAGGAGTTTTTATTGAGCGGATCAATGTTTACTCGACTCGTTTTGTTTTTGTGGTCGGAATGAGGAGTGTTTATTGAGCGGATCAATGTACACTCGACTCATTATAATTTAGACTTAGGTTTGTAACCTAAAAGTCCTTATTGTCGTTGACATAATTCGAGGAGTGTTTATTGAGCGGATCAATGTATACTCGACTCGCTTCGTTCAGATATTTATCAAATATGCTAGTGTAATTCCACAGAGCGTTAATCGAAATAATCGATGTATAGAAAATGCTAAAAATTTTTACTAATTGAACTCTAGGCTGAGGCCTTGGTTACAAGGATTAAAACTTGATAAAATAAAGTAAAATAAAACAATGCAGTATAATCTGCTAAAATTTATTTACCATAGTATTTCCTAAGGTTGACTGCGTTCCAGGTTCTTGGTAAGGCTGTCCCATCCATGTGTATTTGGTAAAAACCTTGGAAGGCGTCCATCATGCTGAACAGCGCAAAGCCAGCAGTCGAGTCGACCAATAAATCAATTCTTGGGAGGGGGTAAGGGTCGCGTGGACATAACTTGTTAAGGTCGGTGAAATCATTACACATCCTCCATTTGTTGTCCCTTTTATCCCCTTTTGCTACTAGTACAACATTACACAGCCATTCCGAGAAATGTATTTCTCGGATTTGTTTTGCTTCCAGCAGTCTCTCAACTTCGGCTTTGATAATTTTATCTTTTACTGGTCCATGATTTCTTTTCTTCTGTCTGGCGGGTTTCGCTGAAGGGTCAATTTTTAAGGTATGCTTGATTACCCGAGGATCGATCCCTTCGATGTCATTTGCACTCCAAGCGAAGACGTCCACGTTATTTCTTAGAAATTCGATTAACATTACTTCTCCTTCTTTGCTCAGTTCTGTACCAATTCTTGTCTTTTTGGACGAGTCGCCTTCTACCAGGATTATATCTTTATGTTCTGGGGGTTGCAAGGATAAGTCTAGTGGTTCTTTCCCCTTTTTATCTAATCGATCAGTAATAGGAATTTCGACCTCATTTCTAGTGAGATCGTCTACGATCTTTCTCTTGCTCGGAGTAATTGACTTGGGGTATTCTTTCAACGTTAATGATGTGCTGTAGCAGTCCCATGCCATATAGTGGTCGTTCGTTATTTCTCCAATGCCGCTGTCTGTTGGAAACTTTATTTTCTGATGATAGGTAGAGACTACAGCTCGAAAAAGGTTAAGGGCTGGTCGCCCTAATATAGCGTTATAAGTGAAGGGTGCATCTACCACCAGGAATTTTACCAACTTCACGCTCCGAAGTGGCTTCTTTCCGAGCGATACACTCAAAGATATTGTTCCGCTGGGGATGATCTCGGACCCTCCAAAGCCTATTAATGGTGTGGCTACCTTTTGTAGGTTTATTTGTCCGAGGTTCATTTGTGCTAAAACCTCCCTGGAGATGATATTTGCTGAGCTTCCATTATCGATTAGGATTATTTTCACATTGTAATTCGCTATTTCTAACGACACTACCATAGGGAAATCTGGGTTATCTTCTTTCGTATCCCAAGTAATGTTTTTAGGTACTTCGCCTTCGTTAAAGCTAATCGGCTCGTGATTTGTTGGCCTGTTTTCTAACGTCCATATTTCTTTTGGATATTTAGAACTTGCAATTAAGGATCTGGCCATTCTTCGTCGAGCATTGCGACTATCTCCACCCGCAGGCCCCCCGGATATAGTGTGGATAGTTCCATTGATCTGGTCGTGATTCAACTCCTGAGTAGGTCGATGTTCTGGTGACCTTCGATGAGAACTTCTCCTTTGAGTTCCGTTCCGGGGGCTTCTGCTTCTTTCCCTTTTGCGATTATCTCGTTCTATGTATTCGTCTAGTTTTCCTTGCTCGATCAGTTTTTCAACTTCTCTCTTAAGGTGAAAACAATTTTCCGTTCGATGCCCATGTGCCCTATGGTACTTACAGTATTGATCATAGTTTCTAGACCCTGGTCTGGGCTGAGCGATTTTCCTCGCCTCAGGAATCCAATTATTCCTTTCTAGAACTTCCAAGATTTCTTCGATTGGAGCATTTAATCTTGGGTGTTCTACTTGATTCACTCTGCTTCTGATTGGTGGTTCAGGGTTTCTTGGTCTTTGGTAGAAATTAGGTTGCCTTTCTCGGTCGGCTCCGCTGTATTCCAGTCGCTGGAAAACGTTACCTCTCTTGGAAGATCGCTCGTAATCCAAGGATCTTTGGGCGGGAATCCTGTCATGCCGCTTAGACCCTGTAGCCGTAACTTTGTTTTTGTTTTTATCCTTAAAGGAATTCATCTCTTCTTGGGTCATATACTTAGATGCTAGGCTCATGATGTCGGCGAACGTTCTTGGTTGCTTTCGACTGAGGGCATTTCCGAACTGCCTGTTTTTAGTGAGATCGAAGAGGATAGATATTATGTAATCGATATTTGGGGAATCGATTTTAAGCAATTCTACGTTGAATCTGGCCAACCAATTCCTTAGGGATTCTCCTTCTTGTTGATATATAGTTCCAAGGTAGCTCATTGGAAGTTTTTGTCTCTTCTGGCTGGCGAACTGCTGTGTCAATTTGTTACAGAGTTCCCTAAAGCTGAATATGGAGTTGGCAGGTTGTTTCGCGAACCAGTCCAACGCGAGTCCTTCGAATGTGGTTACCATTAATTTGGCAGTGAATTCAGCAGAGTGGGCATATAAATTCATTATATTCGTAAAGCTAAAAATATAATCATCCGGGTCAGTGGTTCCATCATAGCGAGGTAGTCTGCCCGGGACTTGTCCGATCGATTGTGCCTCTTTTATTTCCCTGCAGAAGGGAGAACAGGCCGCAAGGCTTTCCTGGAGTTCCGTGGTTCGGGCCCACGGATTTTGAATAGACCGTAAGCGTTGTTCAAGTCGGTCCTGCACCATCCTTTCAATTTCTCTTTCCGTCAGTCGAGCCGTTCGTGGTCGATCAGGGATTGTATCATCTATATCATCCTCAATAGGGATAATTGTTCGTTCCCTGGATCTAGTGCGCCTCGCCGGGGTTTTTCTGTGACCACGTTTCCTTCGAGGATTGTTGTCGGAGGGTTTCGAATTGTCCTGTTGTGGACTGTGTAGCGAGCGGTGCTCGCTTGGTGGGCTATCAGCTTGTTGAGATACATGATCGTTTTGTCCGGGCGTTCTCCGAGCAGGAATTGTCCTGGCAGCCCTAGGGTTTTGCGGAATTTGATCAAGCACAAGTAATTCTTCCGGGGAGAGTGATTTAAAGAGCATCGCTATTTGTCGTAATTTCTCCTGAGCACCCGGGAGAGGAGCAGGGATCTCGGGGACTTCCGGCTCTTCCTGTATCGTGCCGGGAGGACCTCCTAGGGGTTCATGATCTCGGGGATGGGTATTCTGTAAATTCTCGTCGGTGTTGGGAACGTTATTATTGTCGTTCTCCTGTGGATCTTCAGATGTGTCATGACCGGTGGTTGTGTTACTTCTTGCTCCGATACGAGCGCTTTTCCTTGGGCGAGCCATATGTCGATCGAATAATTAACCTAGCCCCTCGGTGGGCGCCAACTGATTTAACCGTTTTTCGTCGGGTTAATTTAATATCAGTGAATTTGTGATATCGGGGGTTTGGATATTGAATTATTCGGTATATTGGGTTCTGTTACTTTATTCTGGATGGATCGTTTACAAAGAAAAGCAATAATCAAAGGCAAGAAGTAAAACCATTAACGAAACTAAGAACGCAACGATATGGAGGTAAAGTTCTGCAATAATAATGGATATTATTGAGTTCTATCAATATATTCTTGTATATCCCTGAATTAAGAGAATTCGTAGTTGTATTATACAATGAATAACTAGGTATTTATATTACGCTAAACCTAGTATTACAAGGAATCATAGTCCTAGTTGGACTCGGCCCAACCTATCCTTCTTGGGTCCGGAGTGTAATCTTTACTCGGAGCGAGCGGCATCAGGCTGGGTCAGTAAGAAGATCCCGATCCGTTAGAATTGGTCGAATCGATCTTGTAATCTTTGTTCGATCAGACTAGTATGTAGGGTGCGAAATAGCCCCCATCAATATCGATGAAATGGGTATTTAATGATTTGGTCTTAGAGTGCATACCTTATTCGTAATTAATGAGGGCTATTTATAGTTTTTCACTCGGGTTAATGGGTCGGATCCTGACAAGACCTTCCGGTTATAGAAAATGGGTTATGATAGGACGTTTTAGGTCAGGATCGGATTTTCTATACTTGGTTCGACCCTCATGAGTAAAAGGGTACGGCAGATGTCAACGTTATCCATGTCGACAGGTGAAACATCGATATGGGGATAAGTTGGCGTCTTCATCCTGAGTAGAGCGATGTGTTTTGATCATTTAATATAGGTAATCGATTATCAACATGAATTTGTGCTTGACGAAGACTTGGTACATCATTATCCGAAGCCTAACATCGACCAAAACAACTAAATGAAGAGCTGATAATATCAAAATGCCCATCTTTATTGTATACATGATCTACGAGATGGTTTTAGTAGTTACGCTAAATCTCAATGATGGTTTGAGTAATTTCTTTATTCATATAAATAAATACATCAAAATAAAATTTACAAATTAAACATCACAAGTGGTTAGGACTTCGCACTATCATTATTACTAAAGTGCTTAGTAAAAATTTGGTTATCCATTCCATGGACGTTTTCATTTACAATTAAATGTCATGTTTTTCATTATATATTACAATTTATCACTTTGCATTGTTATATAATTGTGTAAGTTTTCAATATATTTCAAAAAATTTACAATGTTTTTCTCTTATTAAAATCTCAGGAAAAACTTGTTATCAAAGACTGAACTCCATCTCAAATTCGTATCCTATTTTTTTATTGAAAGTAAAAAATCTTCGTTTTTTAGCTAAACTTTGTTAAAACTTATAAAAACGAGCATTGTAATTAATTCTGCGTGTTCTATTAAGTTTCATCTTTTAAAATTTCATTCTCTTTGAAGCATCACAAGTGGTTAGGACTTCGCACTATCATTATCACTAAAGTGCTTCGTAAAACTTTGATTGCGAGAAGGTTGTCTTAGATTGGGTTGCATATCGTCCTTTTCAAATGTAATACTCTGTATTTCTTTCCTCTTAAGTTTGATTTACAATTTTTTTTTATCACTTGCCATTACAATATTTATGTGTAAATCCATTTAGGACATGTATTTTATAGCAAATTACTTCATCGAAAGATTTTTTAATTAGTCATGTATAGTACAATAAATGTAATTTTTTGCCTTTAATTATCTCATTGCATCCATCAATTTGAGTGTACAATATATTGATATTAGGATAATTACAAAAACAATGAGCAATGTTTAGTGAAATTACACATACCTCCCTCCATGTTGAAAAATTATAAAAAGTATCCCGAAGCCTAACATCGACCAAAACAACTAAATAAGAGTTGCAAATATAAAAAATCCCATCTTTATTATATAAATGATCTCAAAGATGGTTTTAGTAGTTACACTAAATCGCAGTGCTGGTCTGAGTAATTTTTTTATTTATATAAATTAATACATTAAAATAAAATTACAAATTAAATATGAAATATGTTCAAATAATATTTTGAATTTTTTATACAATAAAACTTAGAATTTTCAGTAATACAATAATTTTTCCTATTCAAAACTACAATAGACAGAATAAATATACCTTATTTAGAATCACAATAAATAAAGTAATAAAATTTGTTATCCCTACTTAAATAAAATGTCATTTAAACATTGGATAAATAAATAATTATGTTTTGAACAATAAATAAGTAATTGTACTAAAAAAATTAAAATTAATAAAAGAATGAAAAGTTCAAATGGTATTTTGAACAAAGTTTAGATAAAAGTATACATATGTAAATTTTGAATTTTCAATAAAATAGAATAAGATATTTATGTTTACAGTAATAAATATACCTAAATTAAAATTACAAGAAATATAGTTTAATTTTCTACCTAATTTTTTTTTTATTTCATATTCTTATAAAGTACATTTGTAAACTTTATAAATGAGTGAATAGCAAATTAACTCCCTGTGTTATTTTAAATAGGCAATTTAACTCCCTGTGATAAATAAAAGGGCAAAATACCTCCCTGTGATATCCTAAATATGCAATTTAACTCCCTGTGATAAGAAAAAGGGCAAAATGACTCCCTGTGTTTTTATAAAAGAAGCACATTGCCTCCCTCTAAATTGTTCATTTATTCATATCACAGGGAGGTAAATTGCTCATTATTTTATTTCACAGGGAGGTAAATTGCCTATTTTTATATCACAAGGAGGTAAATTGCTCATTATTCATTTCACAGGGAGTTAAATTGCCTATTTTTATTTCATAGGGAGGTAAATTACCCATTAGACATATCACAAGGAGTTAACTTGCAAAAAACCCCTTTATAAATACTAGAAAAACTTATCCCGATCTTCCCCAAACCTCTATTCCCACCCCCACCCATCCCAAAATCCACATAGAACCCGCCCGCCCACTCCACATCACCCCACTCATTTAAATAATTTTTATTCAGCTGTTCGAATTTCGCTCGCCGACAACCCACCGCGATAGATCTGGTCTAGGGCTGTTCACGGTTCGGATAACCGTCCGAACCGAACCGAACCGACATGAGTTCGGTGAAAACCGAACCGAACCAAAGCTATTCGGTTCGGTTTTCGGTTTGGAGATTTGACCTAATTCGGTTTTCGGTTCGGTTCGGTTAACCGAACCGAACCGAAAACCGAAATTTTGGTTCAAATAGTTAACATTTTTTGTTCGATTTTATGGGCTTCAAAATTCTTTAATTATATGCCTATGGATATGAATTTTATTTGTTTAATTTATATCAATTGAGGATTATTAAATGTTAGTTTTTGTAATTGGATTGCAAATTTTTTTAATTTTATGCCTATGATTTGGGTTTTAGTAGTTTAATTTATGTCATTTGATGATAATTAAATGTTAACCACTTAACTATTTAGTTCTATGTAATTTTTAATAATGTTTAGTGTTATGGTTACCTATTAATTTGATGTTTTTATGATAAATAATTTAGTATTTGATTATAAAATTTTAATAAATTTTGTAAAATATAAAATTTCGGTTAAACCGAAACCAAACCGAACCGAACCGAAATTTTTCGGTTAAAACCGAAAACCGAATTAGGATGTTTGGTTCGGTTTTCGGTTCTAAAAAATCAAGAACCGAAATTTCGGTTATCCGAAATTTCGGTTCGGTTCGGTTTTCACCGAATGAACACCCCTAATCTGGTCTCAACCAATCGTGAATGGGTTGTTTTAGCATAGAAGGAATTGGGGGAAGGGTGTGTGTGAGAGGATCAGGGTGAATAGTTTTTTATATTTAAAAAAATTCAAAATATCTGGGGTATTTTTGAAATAATATTTTTTCATGTCATCAACATGTACTTTTAAGAAATTAAGGTTATAAGGGGTGAATTTAATGAATCCATTATACACGGGATAGTTTGGGTAATTCCTCAAAGTTAAAAGGCGGTTAAGGTAATTACACTAAATCTGAGGGGGTAGTTTGAGAAATTCTAAAAAGTTAATATATAATATCATGGGTATTTCTTGAATATATGTTTTCCTGACGACATCAACATGTGTCATCATAAATTAGCACTGTAAGATGATAAATGTAATGAATCCAATATATACAGGGTAATTTTAGTAATTTCTCAAACATAAAGGGTGATTAATATAATTACACTAAACTTGAAGGATAGATTAAATTATTACACATTGATATTATTGAGTTAATTAACATCAGTTTTGTTTAGATTATATCTTTATAAATATTTTTAGCACTGTAAAAAGAATATTCAAGTTGTAATTCTCACATACATAAAAACTTTTGATAATCCAAATTCTTTGTAATTTATTTTAATGTAAATTAAATTAAATTATAAAGTTTGTGCGTAGCACGGGAATAGGCTAGTATATATATATAGGAGAATGATCTTTTGATCAAAATCATACAACTTTGACTCAATTCTTTTTTCTTAGAAATTAGAGTTCTTTTATTGTTAAAGATATAATTGATTGACTAACTACTTATCTATAATTACGTTTGGAATCTTTTCAAATTCATACAACTTTGACTCAATTCTTTTTTGTTAAAATTTAGAGTATTTTTTATTGTTAAAGATATAATTGATTGGCTAATTACTTATCTATAATTAAGTCTGAAATCTTTTCAAAATTTAAAACTAATCTAGTATACAACCAAACTAGCTAATTAATTGACCTACTAAAATCATGCCCAAAAATTAGGAATGAATATAAATGTTAATAGTATTACAATAATGGTAAAATTGCACAAAACGTTCCAAATTTATTAGTAATTTTGGATTTTCGTTTCAAATTATATTACCTCATCGAATTTCATCCCGTAATTTAATATTTGTTTGAAATATCGTCCCAAACTAATTACTAATTTTGATTTTTCGTCCCAAACTATATCAACTCGCCGAATTTCGTCCCATAATTTACCATTTTGTATGAATTTAGTCCCAATATTAATTTCTAATTTAAGGGAAATGACGGTTCAATCTTGTAATTAGTTTGGGACGAATTCTGCAATATTATATAATTATTCATATTAAAATTTACCACGTCATGACACGTAAGCAGTCATGTGGTAATTTAGCGACAAATACACAATTTTCGTCTTATATTTAACGATGGGACGATATTTCAAAAAAATATTAAAATACGGGATGAAATTCGTCAAGTTGAATAATTTGGGACGAAAATCCAAAATCAATAATTAATTTGGGACGACTTTTGCAATTTTGCCTACAATAATCTTAATTTGTTGTTTTATAGCTCTTAAATTTAAAATTACTTCAGTATACAACCAAACTAGCTAATTTATTGACCTACTAAAATCATGGCCAAAAATTATGAATGAATATAAATGTTAGTAGTATTACAATAATATTAATTTGTTGTAAATAACTGATTATAGCTCTTTGGTTTAGTGATTGAGATAAAGAGATTGATAACAATATCTGTAAAGAGAAAGAAAGAAGAACACTCATAAATAATATGTAGAATAATTAGGGCTGTAATCTTGGGGAGGGGAGAACTCTTATTTATATCCAAATAAGTTATAAGTAGGGTACAAAGCCCATTTACAAGATGGAAGCACATAAATGGATATATTATAACTACGTCCCTTGTTGGATGAAGATGAAGATGAGTGCAAAGAAGTTAAGAAGATAAGGGAGGTTTTGATGATTTCCAAAACATCAGAATCAGCTAAGTAAGGAATGCTTAGAACCCTTAGAATAATTTTGATCTAGTAAGAAGACTATCAGAAGGGTCAAAATTCAAGGTCCAAAAGACTACTGATCTTATGCTGAATTTGACATCATAAGGGTATGTTATCAGCTGACTCAAAACAGATTAGTTCAAGTTTTGATCAGCAGAGTATCTATCAGAAAGGTCATTTCGATCAGCAGAGTGGAAGAGATCAAGGAGTCTGCCCAACGGTAATAAATGCACTTAGAGTAATAAATGCTGCAAGAGAAGGGTATTAATGGCAAATGATTGAAGATATCCTCGGATCAACATGGTGCATTAAATGCGACTGGCATAAAAGTACAACAGAGTGTACTGTGCAACAGTTGCAGGGAGTCGTTCCAGAATTTGGGGGACCAGTATTGTGCGATTTGAAATCTGTCTTTCTTCAACGGATATATTTTCAAATCCAAGTATAAATAGAGCTGAATTCAAGAGTTAGAGACAACACAACAATCTGAGATTTCATACGCGAAGCAAAATTCTCTAAGTCTCAAAAGCTCAAGAACAGCTCACTCGTCTGTTGAAGTCATTTGTTGACAAAAGCTAAGTTGAAGCAAAAAGAAAACATTTTCTGAGTGAACCTGTAATAGAAGAGTGTTGTGAGAAGTAGATATCCGTCTAAGTGAGTGATATTACTACAGAGATTGTGATTTCCTGCTGCGAACTTGTGGCTTAACATTTGTTGTAAATCGCAAGCATTGTATATTGTAATCTGAGTGATTATAGTATAACCCAAGATCTAAGTGACTTGGAAGAGTGGACTAAATGATTTTTATCCATATAACCACTATAAAAATTCTCTGTGTTTTTACTTTGCATCAATTACTTGCATATTTCAAAATTGAATAAAAAACACTTTGAAAACTGTTAGAAAGAATTTTTATAAGGGGAGTTTATAAAACTGGGGATAAAATTCTTTGTGAGATTACTTGTGAAAAACACTATTTTAAATCCGCTGCAAGTATTCTGATTGAAAATTTGATTTTGCTGAAATCAGCTAAGTTATCATGAGAAAAGCGGTCAACTCTGCTATTCAAGCTGTGTGCACGATCAGCCAAGTCAGCTTACATTTTTAGATCAGCTTAGTCTGCTGACAGACGACTTAAAAAGTTTTGAAATCCAAAATTTTCAGAGGTCTATTCACCACCCCTCTAGACCTCAACTGACCACTTGGACCAACAAGTGGTATCCGAGCGGGTGGTTCATTTGAATCAATTGTCTGATCAACGAGCTTGATCCAAGTGTTTTCCAAAGGTTTTAAAGTTTTCGAAAGAGCACGTTTTTGAAAAATAAAAACTTTCTTGAAAATGGACTGTATCAGCCATGTTCCCCACATCGGCGATATGAGTTTTGAGGACTGGAAAATTAGAATGGAGATTTTCCTTGCTGAGCATAATGACAATATGTACACATGTATTACAAAGGGTCCATTCAAGATCACCAAGACTATAATGGTTGATGAAGTTGATATAGTGGGGAATAAAGAACTGGAAGAGATGACAGCGGAAGAAGTGAATCTGTTCAATCTTGATAAAGTTGGCCGTTTCATCATGACCAAGGCCCTGGACAATGATAGGTTTGACAAAGTCAAACATTGCAAGACTGCAAAGGAAATGTGGGATAAGGTCCGTGATATGAGCAAATGAAACGACGCCATTAAGGAGCATCAGCTGAGTGTTGCTCTTGAAAATTTAGACAACTTCAAGATGAAGTCTGCGGAAACCATTGATCAGATGGATACAAGGTTTACAAAGACGCTGAATGAAGTGCTAAAGTTGGGAAAGACCTTCACTGACAAGGAGATCACTATCAGAGTACTGAAGGCTCTGCCTCCAAAGTTCAACATAAAGATGACAGCTATGGAATCATCAAGGGATCTGGGGATGATCTCTCTAACAGAGTTGTTATCCGTACTCAAGGCATACAAGTATAAGCTGCCAAGGATGGGTATTGAAGAAACCTCAACTTCAGGCCCCACAGCCGCACTGGTTGTTGCTAAAAACACAAGAAGAACAACAAAAGAAAATAAAGAAGTGGACTCATCTGATGAAGCCACACTGCTCAACAAAAAGGAGTATACTACTGGGGACGTTGCATTGTTAATCAACAATTTTAAGAAGTTCTACAAAAGAAAAATGAAGAACAAATACAACAATGCCTCTAATTCTAACCCTACCATTTCTCCTCGTGATAGTAAGGATGTTTATAAATCCAAACTAATGTTTTATAATTGCAGGAAGCTGGGACATTTCATCAGAGATTGCCCCTATCATAAAGCTGAGAAGTACACTTAGGATGAAAAGAGAATAAGAAAGGAGAGAAAATATCAGAAAGGCAAGGCGTTGATGGCTGAAACTGAGAAGCTGGCTGCTATCTACTCGTCTGATTCAGACTCAGACACTTCTGAAGAAGAATCTACTGAAGATGAGAACCCTGCTCTTATCTGTTTGATGGCCAAGGAATCTGATGATTATGAGGATGAGGTAACTCCTCTTGAAAATGAATTATTTAATTCATTTGAGCAAATGGTAGTTAATAATACAAGTATTGTTTATGCATTTGCAAAGCTTAAGGAAGAGATGATATTGCTAAGAGAACAAAACAGTTCACTGAAACTTAAGGTTGAAAAACCAAAAGAATCAGCTGAATATAAACTGCTTGAGCAAAAGAATGAATCTCTGAAAGTTGAATGTGAAGTTTATAAGGGTAAAATCATGGAACTTGAAAAAGTCATTGAGTCTCATGAAAAGCCATATGTTGCATCCATGCATATGTCTAGTAAACAGTAGATCCCTTTAGAACAGGACAAGTTAGAACTGAATCATACTGAAAAATTCATATCTGCTGACAATAGTAAGGTCATTTTGTATGTTCAGACTACTAAACCTACTTCATCTGAGAAAGAATTAAAGGAGAAGAAAGCTCCTAAGGCTAAGAAGAGCAAAGAACCTAAATTAGAAAAACAGACTGGTAAAACTAAACAGCAGAGTCCTAGGAAGTCTGCTGATTAGAGTAAAACCAATCAGACTACTAATAAGACTAAGTCGTCTGTTAATGAGCAAGCATCTAGTAAACCAAGAAGCATAAGAACAAGAAAAATCAAAATGCTTGGTATGGAAATGAGTCATCATATTATGTGCAACCTACTGCATATCCACCTATATATCATGCACCTCAATTTCCACAATACTATGCTCCTTACCCCGCTCATCCAATGCATGTATATCCTGAATATCATGCACCATACTCTGCTTTGAACATCATCCTTATCATACTGATTATCAACATAACAAACATGCTGAATATAATGAAGATAAACCTGTTCATGCTCCTGTCAATACACAAAAGCCTAAGAAGCCTAAGACTTCAACATCTTGGGTTGTCAAGGGGGAAACTAATCCTCCAGGACCCTCAAAATAAGGGTACCTAAAACAATTTTCTTTTGTTTTGTAGGTTAGGATTAGGAGTAGGAGTAAAGTAGAAAGAAAGTGGTACTTGGACAGTGGATGTTCAAGACACATGTGCGGCAACATACATGAGCTGACAAATGCAGTTGTTGTAGACGGTCCGAAAGTAACATTTGGAGACAGCAAAGAAGGCAAGGTTGTAGCATGCGGAAAGCTGATCAAAGGTAACATTGAGATATCTGACGTCTCTTATGTTCAAGGCCTCAAATACAATCTACTGAGCATTAGTCAATTTTATGACAAAGGTTTCTCGGTTATCTTCTCATCAGATAAGTGCAATTGGTACAAATACTGTCATCTTATCTGGAAGACGACAAGGGAATAAGTCGACTGGAATTCTGTGGACAGGAATTCAAATGTCTGTTTGGTGGCATCTACACCAAGTGAGATTAGTTGGCTATGGCATCAAAGGATGAATCATGTGAATTTCAAGACCATCAACAGATTAATCAAGAATAATCTGGTAGAAGGAATTCTAAAAACAGCCATGAGCAAAGACAAGCTCTGTGACGCCTGTCAGAAGGATAAACAAATCAAGTCATCTTTCAAAAGTAAGAAGCACCAATCTTCTACAAGGATATTGGAGCTACTACACATGGACTTATTTGGACCCATTGATCCAGTCAGCAATTGTGGAAAGAAATACTGCCTAGCTGTTGTGGATGACTATTCAAGATACACTTGGGTGATATTAATGAAAAATAAAAGTGAAACCAAGGAGCATCTGACTAATATGATGGAACTGATCCAGAACGAGAAAAGCATGAAGATATTAAAGATCAGATTAGATAAAGGGACTGAATTAACAAATTCTACTGTTGAAGAGTATTGTAATGTCAGAGGAATAAGTCATGAGTATTCTGCTGCCAGAACCCCTCAACAAAAATGGAGTTGCTGAAAGGAGAAACAGAACTCTAAAGGAAGCTATCAGAACTATGATAGCTGAAGCAAAGCTGTCCCAAAGATTATGGGCAGAAGCCACAAATACAGCCTGCTTCACCCAGAACAGATGCATGATCAACAAAAATCAAAACAAGACTCCATATGAAGTTTGGAACAACAGGAAGCCTAATATTCATTACTTTAGAATTTTTTGTTGTAAATGCTTTGTTTTAAATAATGGGAAAACTCACCTTACTGCCTTTGCAGAAAAGGCTGATGAAGCTGTTTTTGTAGGTTACTCTACTATCAGGAAAGCTTACAGAGTCTTTAACAAAAGAACTTGTAGAAGAATCTATTCATGTAGTATTTGATGAACCTAATCAATCTTCTGAAAAGAATCGAAGTACTAATCCAAATATGTCTACCGATTTTCAGAAATTAAGTGTTGAAAGAAATGAAGAATATGTACCCATCATACTACCTGATCTCAACTCAGCTGCTAGCGCAAGTGCTGTTCAAAATCAGTCTGCTGATTGTTTAACAAACGAGTTACAAATAGCTGACAGACCATAGACTGTTCAACAGACCACAAATGTTCAACAGACTACTACTGGAACTCTAACAGTAGTGTTGCAAGATCAATCAAGAGGTCAACACTCTGATCTGCAACCTGATCTCAGATGGCTCAAAAATCACCCTCCAGAATTGGTGATTGGTGATCCGTTGGATAGAGTAAAAACCAGAAGAGCTGCTGCAAATGTTGCTATGTTTGTCAGCTTTCTATCCCAAATAGAGCCTAAACAAGTTGAAGAAGCTCTCAGTGATTCTAACTGGATTGAAGATATGCAAGATGAGCTGAATCATTTGAAAGGAATGAAGTCTGGTACTTAGTTCCTAGACCAAGTCATCAAAGAGTCATTGGCACTAAGTGGGTTTTCAGAAATAAGATGAATGAAGATGGTGTTGTCACCAGAAATAAAGCAAGACTAGTGGCCAAGGGATACTGCCAGGAAGAAGGCATTGACTTTGATGAGACATTTGCACCAGTGGCAAGAGTTGAAGCAATCAAATTGTTCTTAGCATATGCTGCTCACAAGAACTTCACTGTCTATCAGATGGATTTGAAGTCTGCTTTTCTCAATGGAGAATTGCAAGAAGAAGTTTATGTTGAACAACCACCTGGATTTGAAGTTTATCTACAAGGAGATAAGGTGTATCGTCTGAAGAAAGCCTTCTATGGACTGAAACATGCTCCAAGAGCATGGTATGACACTTTATCTGATTTTCTTTTAATTAAAGGATTTCGAAAAGGTAAGGTAGATAAAACCTTGTTCACTGTTGAATGGGAAGTGTTGGGATAGTGGTTGGGATGCCTCGATTGTCAGAACAACGACAGTTCGGAATTTAAAATTTTCGAAGCACCCAAGGTCCCATATTAGATTCTCCATATTATATATACGTAAGCAAGAACAAAAACACACATAGTATTTAAACAAGGGGTTTTTGCGATATACCTCACCACAGGCAAGGTGGTGGCAACCTTCAGTTCTGATTCTGAATCTGGGTCTGGATCTGGATCTGGTTCACAGAAGTGATCCAAGCGTCTCACCTCCAAAGTTAGTCCACAACAATTGGATTATGGCAACACCTCAAGATCTTAGGCTCAGAACTGGATTCAGGAGATTTGTCAATGGAGGACTGTGCAGATCTACTTGGCAGAGCAAGATCCAGCACGAAGGAACAAGGGAGGATGTGCGGCGGCACTATAGCAGCTCACGGCCAGCAAGGGATGGCGGCTATTGGTGGCGGCGCAGGAGAGGGGCGGCGCTTAAGTGCAGAGAAAGAGGCTAGGGTTTTTGCTAGGTTGTTCTCTTTCTGAGCTCTTGTAGAACTCTATTTATAAGAGTTCCTTTTGACCTAGGTTTGCAAGACTCCTTATGGGCTTTTAATTAAAAGCCCATGTCTTGCAAGCCTTTCATTTAATTAACTACTTTAATTAAATGCCCAATCCAAATAAATCATTATTTCTTTTATATAATTAATTAGCAACTTAATTAAGTATTTAATTAATTAAGTCAGCCAATTAATTAATCTCCCATTTGAATTAAATACTTTAATTCATTTAATTGATTTAATTACCTTTAAATCAATTAATTCCTTTTATGTCCTTCCATAACAGTCACCGTCCAATTGTATTGTGTGTGACCCTCTGGGTTCACCATCAATTGGCAGCAGGCCCACGAATTCCTCGTGATTTAATTTATGAACAATAAATTGCTCCGATCAATTAAACAACTTTTAATTGACCACTCCTAGAGTCAAATCCTCTATTAACTCAGAAGTACCTACACTTCATGGTCGATGTCTAGCCACAAGCCCATGAAGCCCAACTTCAGGTGAATTGATACTTGTGAACCTCGTCTCATATAATTACCATGTACATACGGTCCTTCTATCGACTAATATTCCCGATCAAGACTTAGGGTGTGTGAATTGATCGGCACCTCTAAATTTGTCTCGATAACTATACTTTCTAATTCAGGATAATATTCCAGTGTGACTGCTAAATTTGGAAACCCCTTTCCAAATCCGTCACCGACCGTGGCCACGGGTTTCTCGGATATATTATCTAAGAATCGTATAGGAAATTCTCTCACCCATTACAGTGAGTCAATAGATTCCATATTGGTACTAACCACTCGCGTACATGTCCATACGCACCCAACCTAGGCATGTTATGACCAAGCTAAGTGGCCTATACCTAGATCTAAGTACGCACTTTCATGCACCGAATTCGCCCTAGCACCTCAAGTCAAAGGACTAAATCGTACACTATTATAATCCTTGAGAAACATCCCATCACCGATATGCGACATGCGCTTCCACAATGGGTTTCTCTGTTCGGGTCGTTCGATGCGTTCAATCCTCCATTGAACCACCTACTCATATGCACTGGCCTCAAATGCCTTGCTCATGAAACGCTACAAATTCACTCCATGTGAATCATGCATACTCGTACAAGTCTTGGCGATTCCTACGATACCCCGTCTCGTTTCGGAATCTATGACTTGGAACAGTTTTAAGATTACGACCTTTGAGACTGTTTCATGATTGCACTCAGTACTGAAGTGAATCGTCCCATAGTCAAATGTAATCTAGGAGTTTCAACCAATCGCTTATATGTATTCGCGAGAGATGAAGTTGGCCATTGTTTATCCTTATACTCGTATAAATAAACGTGCGTACTAACTCATTTATACTAAAGAAAGATAATGATGTTCCAGTACAAGCTAAATGTATTGGCTTGCAGGGCACTATTCCATCAATCTCCCACTTGCCCTAAAGCCAATCACAAACGTTTCTAGGACCCATCTTTTTAAAGATGTTCTTCGAACTCATTTCATGATATAGCCTCTTTTAGTGGATCCGTTTAACTTGTCTTCTGAGTCGACGCGATCCATTACGCGCGTTAACTCTACCAATGATTTTTCTAATCAAATGGTACCTTTCTTTCAATTGTGTTTAGATTTCTGGTAAGATCTCGAATGCTTTGCTTTAGCAATAGCTCCAATGTTATCATGGAAGATAATCATGAGCTTCGCAATGCTAGGCACTACATCCAACCATAGGATGAAGTTTTATATCCAAACACTTTCTTAAGTCGCATTTAATGCTACATTTAATGCTGCAACATATCTCGCTTCAGTGGTTTAGATGGTTACGGTGATTTGCTTGGAACCCTTTCAAATTCACCGTTACCCCATTGATGCAGGATATGTATCCAAAAATGGATGTTCTTAATTCATCCACATCAGACTGAAAATTCGAATCAGTGAATCCTTCGAATTTTAATTCTCCACTACCACCGTAGACCAAGAACAAATCCTTAGTCTTTGTCAAGAGCTTAAGGATATCTTTTACGGTGGTCCAATACTTCTTTACTGGAGTTTGACTAGCAACTGCTCGCGACACTTGAGCATGTTCTATGTCTGGTCTAGTACATAGTAAATCATGCCACATGCAACCTTTTGTTTGAAACATAAGGTATTTGAGACATTCTCCTTTATTCTCATTTGATGTAGGGCACATCGATTTTGGAACAAGGGATAGAGTGTCTTACTGGAAGCAATCCTTTCTTGGATTCTTCATACTGAATATTTCCAGTATTGATTCTATGTACTTACATTTAGAGAGTGTCAGCATCTTTTCTGATCTAATTCTATAGATACATATCCCAATACGCAAGATGCTTCTCCTAAATCTTTCATGGAGAATTGCATGGACAACCATGCTTTCGTCTGTGCTAACATTCCGATATCATACCAGATAGCCAGAACATTATCGACATATAAAATATGAGCTTCATCGTGCTCCCACTAATCCTTTTGTACACTCATGGTTCATATTCGTTTTAATGAAGTCAAATGTCTTGACTATCTCATCAGAACAAATGTGAATCTAAATGGATTCAGACATTGCTACTGGAGAAAAGGTTTCATCAAAGTCTGTTCCAGAACATTGCGAATAGCCTTTTTACCACTAGTCAATTCTTAGAGGCAACACCTCTTCATTCATTCCTAGTTTGAAGACCCATTAATAACTTATAACCAACTTATAGGGATAAATCCCTCGGGTGGATCAATCAAGGTTTTTACCTTGTTGGAATGGATGGGATCCATTTTGGTTTGCATGACTTCGAGTCACGCACCCCAGTCTATGTCTGACATCGCTTCTTGATAGGTCTTTGGATTACTTTCCACATTCTCATTTTCGTGAATGAAACCAAATCGCTTTGGCTTCTTACGAATTCGATCAGACCTTCGAAGAGTAGGTGTACTAGTAGGTTCACTAAATTCTGGATTAACTCCCACTGTTTGCGAGGACGGGTCCAAATCTTGGACTTCATCAAGTTCCATGACGTTTCTATTTCCTTTGACGAAAAATTCATCAACAGAGGAATGGGTATCTAGGAGAAACTATTGTTTCTCATTGTCGGGGAACAGGTATCCAATGGATTTCGTTGGATACCCCACAATTATATACAAATTGGATCTACTAGCCAATTTATCTCCTTTCTCGTTTCTACCATTGGCAGGAGATCTCCATACTCAGAAGTAAGAGAATAAAGGTATTTTGCCATACCTTTCTTGGTAAAGCTTTGCAGGCACGTACTTTGAAGGTACTTTGCTCAGTATCTTCGATGTAGTCAGGAGGACTAACCCCTAGAATGCATAAGGAAGCTTTAACAAATCTCAATATGGATCGAACAATGCCTAACAATGTTAGATTCCATCTCTTTAGACACTTCAATAAGTTGAGGCGTCTTAAGAGGAGTTTGTTATATGAGAATCTCATTCTTATTAAGATAATTGAGGAATTCTTGACAAGTATTTGCTATCTCAATTAGATCAAATAATACTATGCCTTTGTTGATTCTCTACTTCGTATTGAAATACCTTGAAAATATTCAAAGGTTTTTCGGATTTGCATCTCACTAGATTCATTTTTCACTAACGACCAAGGTCATTAGCAAAAAGTACGAAGTATGAGTAATCTCCTCTCACAGTAACTTTTAGTGGTCCATATTCATGGATTTAAATCCAGACTTTGTTTGGTTCGCTCCGGATTCCCTGTGACGGGAGATCTGGTCATATTTCCTTTGAGACATGATTCGCAGGTTGGAAGTTCATCCAAGTTCTGTTTTTCAAGAAGCTTAGGTGAAACCAACTTTTGAATCCTACTCTTGGAGATGTGTCCAAGTCTAGCGTACCAAAGTTATGGATTATTATCTTTGTATTAATTGAATTTCACACATTAATTCAATAAGATTGAGTCAATGGTTTAATTCAATTAATTTACTTCCTTTCAATTAACTTCTTTAATTGCTTCCTTTTTCCTTTTCAATTAACCCTTTAATTGAAACGTTGCTTAATTAATTAGATCATCTAATCAATTAAACATATCAGTGCCTTTCTTAGATCCAGCGGGATAATTCGACTTTTAGGCTACTTGCGTTCTTTTGACTACCTTTATGGTCGAATTTTGAAGAGAATTAATTCTTCTTCATTTTACTCTTCTTTGACTTCGCAGTCCATGAAGTGTAAACGATCATGACATGTTTATCCTATTTGCCTTTAACCAATTCTTTGGTTGATTCATGAAATGTAATCAACTTATCAAATAAGATCAGTGTATTTCAAGAGTCATTTGAATGAGCAGGAGGATAATTTAGGAGGAAGTTAATGTTAAGATCACTTGCAGGCTTACGTTTAATCGATCCAGTTTTCAACTAGATTGGAAAAACAAAGACAGTGATCCTTGACACTAGTTCCTTCATTTATTCTCGAGTTTTGAAACAATTCCCTAGAAGTCTCGAATCATATCGATTCAAAACTACTCCTCAAAACAAGCCTTTTGAGGTGGAGGTTTGTTTCAGAAGACTGGTCCTCAAAACAGTCCTTTTGAGGTGGAAGCTTCAGACATGCTCCTCATGTTGCTTCCATAGCTCGTTCATTCTTGATGCTTATTTGAAGAAACGATCATTAAGATTCCTATACTTCATAGATGATTCGTTTCACTTTTGAGATTCATCTTCATATTAGAAACGATCATTAATATTCCCATATTCCACGGGTGACTCGTTTTCTTTATTATGACTTATCTCGTAAGCGCATAAGGCATAGGCTTGTCGTTTAAGAACATCATTCCCGCTTCTGGAATTTAAGACAATTCTCAAGTTTTGCCTAGTCGATATTTTGATCCAGTTATTTTATTAGTCGAGGATAAATAGTTAAATGGATAATTACAGATATCTCAGTATCTAAAGAGAAGACAAACATTTAGTGGACTAGTTAATGAATAATACTTATAATCTACGAAGGTTGGACTCTCTATCGTAGAAGTTCTCCCACTATTTTATCGAAACAATTACCCCGTCAATTGTTCGGGAAATTCTATTTCCTAGTAGGTCTTGACGTCCCAGCGGCAATTAATTGCACCCACGACTCGTGGCCATACAACCAATTCCCCAGGTAGGCATACTTATTGCCAATTGTGTCACTCCACAACCTTCAAGCTATTTTGCCTCGGTTTTTGCACTTATCTAGCACTGCTACATCATAAGTGTTACTAATCGTTAAGTCTAACCCATCAATCATGATGAGCAACGGGCCCGGTCGTGAGTTCTCCGTAACTAGTTATCGGTCGATCCTCACATCCCGACCAGTCCTCACCCTTGTCGTGTTTAGTTAAAAACAGGAGTCAAGGAATTTCGCGTATTGTCCCTTTCTTCGACTCGGGTGCCAGACTCTGGATCACCTCTATCGATAAGTAGACAACATACGCTGGTCCCTATTGATGGAAGGCTTGGATTTATATAAATACTTCATTTTATTTTAATCCAATATGACTTAATATTTAATTCGAGAGGGGATTTACTGGTTTGAAAGTTATGCTAACTCTCCTCGAGATCTCACCGATTCAGTTATGCTTTATCTTTTATTACGATCTAATATTCTAGCGCGTAATACCATACAAGCTAAATATAAATCGACAAATAAATAAAAGCCATACAAGCCTAGCATGCATACTACCACAATATGTTTTCGATCGGGAGCCTCCTATGCAGGCCATCATCGAGCCAATGATGTTGGCCCTATTGGTCAATCTAACGGGTTTGCAAACAGGCCTATGCTATTACACAATGTACCACGCATACATGGCCTTCATATCTTCTTGGGCTCCCACCTTGCTTGTAAACGGGCCTCCATTCTAAACTAATAAAACAGTAAAAGCCCTATTCTATTACAAAGGCTCAAAGTGGCCCAAAAAATATAAAAGGCTCGCAGGCCCATTAAAAACCAAACAATAAATTAAACCAATCACATCTAACCTAAGGTCAAGGCTCGGCTCGATCGAAAATCACGTAAACAGTTCACGTAGAGCAAGAAACATATAAACAACTTTTACCTATTCCTTTCTTAATTTTAAAACAACCTTTTAAAACTAACTTCCTATGATTCTTACTTTTTAGTTACTACTAATTATGACAAAATGAATATTCGGGTAAACAAAAATAAATTTTCTGCTCAAATTCAGATTCTGTTTTTCAACTTTTGAAAATTGCATTTTCGCCCCTCAACTTTCGAAAATTGCACTTTGACCCCAAAACTTTTAAAAAGTTACAAAAACACCCCTGGGCAGATTTGGGCAGCTACCAGAAAATAAAATTTTGAATTCTGAAAATTTTCAATTTTTTCAAACAGACCCCTGAAGTTTCGGTAATTGCAAAATAGTCCCCAAACTTTCGGAAATTACAAAACGACCCCAAAAATATGTGCAACCAGATTTGCAAAACAGTCCAGTAATTTTGAAATTTCCAGATTCGAGAAAATTTAATTTTCAGCCCCTAAAACCCTAATTTGCGATTTTTGCACAAAAAGTCCTGAAGTTTTCAAAAATTATAAAATCGGCACAGATCTAAAAGCAGTTTTACCCAATCATAGATCCAGTCATAACAAGTAAGAATCAATTTACAGAACATAATTATCACGTGTTTACATATACATAATTAAACATATACGGTGAAAACACATTATGTTCAGGCTTTTCGTATAATAATGATGGAGTTGGCTCTGATACCACTGTTGGGATAGTGGTTGGGATGCCTCTATTGTCAGAACAACGACAGTGCGGAATTTAAAATTTTCGAAGCACCCAAGGTCCCATATTAGATTCTCCATATTATATATACGTAAGCAAGAACAAAAACACACATAGTATTTAAACAAGGGGGTTTTTGCGATATACCTCACCACAGGCAAGGTGGTGGCAACCTTCAGTTCTGATTCTGAATCTGGGTCTGGATCTGGATCTGGTTCACAGAAGTGATCCAAGCGTCTCACCTCCAAAGTTAGTCCACACCAATTGGATTCTGGCAACACCTCAAGATCTTAGGCTCAGAACTGGATTCAGGAGATTTGTCAATGGAGGACTGTGCAGATCTACTTGGCAGAGCAAGATCCAGCACGAAGGAACAAGGGAGGATGTGCGGCGGCACTATAGCAGCTCACGGCCAGCAAGGGACGGCGGCTATTGGTGGCGGCGCAGGAGAGGGGCGGCGCTTAAGTGCAGAGAAAGAGGCTAGGGTTTTTGCTAGGTTGTTCTCTTTCTGAGCTCTTGTAGAACTCTATTTATAAGAGTTCCTTTTGACCTAGGTTTGCAAGACTCCTTATGGACTTTTAATTAAAAGCCCATGTCTTGCAAGCCTTTCATTTAATTAACTACTTTAATTAAATGCCCAATCCAAATAAATCATTATTTCTTTTATATAATTAATTAGCAACTTAATTAAGTATTTAATTAATTAAGTCAGCCAATTAATTAATCTCCCATTTGAATTAAATACTTTAATTCATTTAATTACCTTTAAATCAATTAATTCCTTTTATGTCCTTCCATAACAGTCACCGTCCAATTGTATTGTGTGTGACCCTCTGGGTTCACCATCAATTGGCAGCAGGCCCACGAATTCCTCGTGATTTAATTTATGAACAATAAATTGCTCCGGTCAATTAAACAACCTTTAATTGACCACTCCTAGAGTCAAATCCTCTATTAACTCAGAAGTACCTACACTTCATGGTCGATGTCTAGCCACAAGCCCATGAAGCCCAACTTCAGGTGAATTGATACTTGTGAACCTCGTCTCATATAATTACCATGTACATACGGTCCTTCTATCGACTAATATTCCCGATCAAGACTTAGGGTGTGTGAATTGATCGGCACCTCTAAATTTGTCTCGATAACTATACTTTCTAATTCAGGATAATATTCCAGTGTGACTGCTAAATTTGGAAACCCCTTTCCAAATCCGTCACCGACCGTGGCCACGGGTTTCTCGGATATATTATCTAAGAATCGTATAGGAAATTCTCTCACCCATTACAGTGAGTCAATAGATTCCATATTGGTACTAACCACTCGCGTACATGTCCATACGCACCCAACCTAGGCATGTTATGACCAAGCTAAGTGGCCTATACCTAGATCTAAGTACGCACTTTCATGCACCGAATTCGCCCTAGCACCTCAAGTCAAAGGACTAAATCGTACACTATTATAATCCTTGAGAAACGTCCCATCACCGATATGCGACATGCGCTTCCACAATGGGTTTCTCTGTTCGGGTCGTTCGATGCGTTCAATCCTCCATTGAACCACCTACTCATATGCACTGGCCTCAAATGCCTTGCTCATGAAACGCTACAAATTCACTCCATGTGAATCATGCATACTCGTACAAGTCTTGGCGATTCCTACGATACCCCGTCTCGTTTCGGAATCTATGACTTGGAACAGTTTTAAGATTACGACCTTTGAGACTGTTTCATGATTGCACTCAGTACTGAAGTGAATCGTCCCATAGTCAAATGTAATCTAAGGGTTTCAACCAATCGCTTAAATGTATTCGCGAGAGATGAAGTTGGCCATTGTTTATCCTTATACTCGTATAAATAAACGTGCGTACTAACTCATTTATACTAAAGAAAGATAATGATGTTCCAGTACAAGCTAAATGTATTGGCTTGCAGGGCACTATTCCATCAGGAAGAACATATATTACTTGTGCAAATATATGTGTACGATATTATTTTTGGTTCAACTAACCAACATATGTGTGACAAGTTCTCCAAGCTGATGCAAAACAAGTTTGAAATGAACATGATGGGTGAACTGAATTACTTTCTAGGGTTGCAAGTCAGACAGTTGCCTGATGGAATTTTCATCAACCAAGCAAAGTACACAAAGGATCTGTTTAAGAAATTTGGTATGGAAACTAGCTCCACTGTTAGTGTTCCCATGTCTACTGGACTTCGTCTGGACAAAGATGAAGATGGAAAATCAGTGGACATCACCAAGTACAGAGGAATAATAGGGTCACTTTTGTATCTAACAACTAGCAGACCAGACATTATGTATTCTGTTGGGGTTTGTGCGAGATATCAATCAAATCCTAAAGAATCTCATCTCTTAGCTGCCAAAAGAATTCTCAGATATCTTAAAGGCACACCAGATTCGGGATTATGGTACCCTAGAGAATCAGGATTTGAGCTTTTTGGATATTCTGATTCTGACCTTGCTGGTTGCAAGATAGATAGGAAGAGTACTACAGGTGCCTGTCAATTCTTGGGAAGTCGTCTGATATCATGGATGAGTAAGAAACAGACTTCAGTTTCTATCTCTACTGTTGAAGCTGAATACATTGCTGCTGGAGCATGTTGTGCACAGATACTTTGGTTGAAACATCAACTAGAAGATTACAATATAAAGATCAGTGGAATTCCAATCTACTGTGATAATACAAGTGCCATCTCACTTACTCAGAACACTACAAGTCATTCAAGGACTAAACATATTGAAATCAAGCACCATTTTATCAGAGATCATGTGGAAAAAGGGAATGTAATTTAGAAAATGTTCATACTGACAATCAGATTGCTAACATCTTCACTAAACCACTGAGTGATGCAAGATATTCAACTCTAAAAGCTGAACTAGGACTACTAAATTTGGATGCATAAGCTGAGGGGGAACTCATCAGAGGATTTGAAGTTCATCAGCTTACTTGTCCATTATTATCTTCAAGGTTAACTCTCAACAGACTAGTTAACTTATGGATTCTTGAAGTCAGGGGGAACGTGTAAGACTAGCGGTACTCTTGATCTACAGATGAAATTTGTTAATGACAGTTAGTTGAAATTATGATCTCAGAATATCTGTTCTTAATTCTTGAAGACAGAAGATTAATTTATCTTGCTGGATTGACAAACAACAGAGGAAGATTACTAGTTATTGGCTTTCACTAGTAATATCAGATATCAGATCACTCGTCTGTCAGATAAGTTAAACTCTACTCGTCTGATATATTATATAAGTGTGTACTATAAACGTTAAATCAAAAATTCGCTTTTATAAGTAACAAACTAGTGTCGCTTGAGTTTTCCCGCCCATCTGACATTAAAATAATGAATTCGAAGTCCGCAAATCTCGCTCACACGATCAATAAACTATCAGATCAATCTAATGGTTCACGTAAAACACGGAAACCGAAACAAATCAAAACTTATAAATCCAGATCTGAACAGACTAGTCGACCTTACGCACACTAAACTCTCTCAAAGCACAAAAGAAGTTACTAATTTTCTTATTTCCTGTCTGAAAGCATTCTAATCCGTTCTAATCCACCAAAAATAATTCAAATGGGCATCGCTGAAGGACGCTACTTGAACTATGAGACGTTCCATGCTACGGAAATCCCGCTCATGAAAGAAATCATGGTGAAAATTCAGGAATCTTCACTAGTTGCTGCTCTGGAAGCACACAAAGATAGGGTACATTTGGAAGATGTTGCTGAATTCTTCACAACAAGGAAGACTGACTATGGAAATAACACTATAATTGGGAAAGTAGGAGGGAAGACGTTATGCGTCTCTCCCGCGGTGTTAAGTGAAGTTTATGGTCTGACGAATGAAGGAGGAGATGTGACAAAATTGGGTTCGGAGAAAGAAGAAAAGTTTGGGGTAATATGTGCCAAGGAGGATGAAGAAATGTCTGGGTCGCTGATGAAGACTCAGCTGAAAGACGAATTTCAGAGATTTGCTGATATAATCGCAAAAGTGCTTGAATGCACAACTGGATCTCTCGATGGGTTGACAAGAAAGAGATTCCACACTATGATCTGCATTTTCTATGGCTTAAAGGAGAACTGGGCTGTAAACTATTTCAATGTGTTGGCTTTGAAGAAGAACAGTCATGCAATTTTGTTCAGCCATTTGTTCATGTATTTGAGATGTCAAATGGCAAGTGGAAAAGTTGTTCATGCGCTGAAGGAATTAAAAACATATGAACCAGTGAGAAGTGAAGGAAAGACAACAACAGCGCCCAAAAGAAAAGCCAAAGGAAAGGTTGAAAGAGCACCTACCAAGAAGGGCAGAACAACTGGACAGTCTAGTAAGTCTGTTAATCAAACAACAAAACTTGCTGTTGAAGCTGGATCAACATTGTCCGAAATTGAAGTCTCCGAGAAAATAGTCAACCACATGACTAAGGAGATTCAAGAGATGGAGGATGGATCATCTCCTGAGAGGACTGAATCAGAAGAAGCAGTCCCTGTTCAGAAAGTAAAGAGGATCACAAGGAGCTCAACCAAGAGGCCTGCCGCTCAACCTCAACCCACTGGACAAATGACCAAGTCCAAGGCAAGAAAAAGGGTCACCTTCTCTGATAACTCATCTGATAAAGTCAGGGAAGAAACAGCTACAGCAGAGAGACCAGTCACTGAAGAAGAGAGGTATGCTGATGAGCCAGTTGTTGACTCTGCTATTGGACAGTTTGCTGTTGTTGAACCTGAACAGCAGACTAGCACAACTGCTGAGGAACAAACACCTTTGTTTCATCCTCAACCAGTTGCAGCTGTTGCATTGCAAGTATTGGAAAGTCCTGCCGCCAGAAGAAAAAGAACTGGTAAGGCAAAGATTAAAACTCTTTCTGTGGCTGAGAAAAGGAAAAGAGAGCACATGAGGAGCTTGAGAATGATGGGATAGTTCCCTGCAAGCCAATATATTTAGCTTGTATAAGAACTATCTTAATCTTTCTTTAGTATAAATGACTTAATACTCCTGTTTATTTATAGTATATAAATCAAACAATGGCCAACTTCATCTCTCGCGAATAACTTAAGCGATTGGATGAAATCCTTAGATCACAATAGACTATGGGACGATTCACTTCAGTATGAGTGCAATCATGAAACAGTCTCTAAGGTCGTGATCTTAAAACTGTTCCAGGTCATATATTCCGAATGAGACGGGGTATCAAAGGAATCGCAAAGACTTGTACAAATATGCATGATTCACATGGAGTGAATTTGTAGCGTTTCATGAGCAAGGCATTTGAGGTCGTCAGTGCATATGAGTAGGTGGTTCAATAGAGAAGATCGAACGCATCGAACGACCCGAACAGAGAAACCCATTGTGGAAGCGCATGACGCACATCGGCGATGGGATTTTTCTCGAGCTTATAATAGCGTACAATTTAGTCCTTAGACTTGAGGTGCTAGGGCAAATTCGGTGCATGGGCGTACGTACTTAGATTTAGGTGCCGGTCACGTAGCTTGACTATTGTGTGCTTAAATTGGGTGCATATAGCCGTGTACGCGAATGGTTAGCATCAATATGGGATCTACCGACTCAACGTAGTGTGTTGAGGGAATTTCCTATACGTTCTTAGATAATAGATTTCGAGAAACCTATGGTCATAGTTGGTGACGCATTTGGAAAGGGGTTTCCAAATTTGGCAGTCACACTGGAATCATTGTCAGGAATTAGAAAATATAGTTATCGAGATAATTAGAGGTGCCGATCAATTCACACACCCCAGGTCTCGATCGGGAAATTAAGTCGATAAAAAGACCGTATGTACATGGTACTTATAAGAGGTGAGGTTCGCTGAGATCAATTCACCTGAAGTTGGGCCTCGTGGGCTTGTGGCTAGACAACGACCATGAGGTGTGGGTACTCATGAATTAATAAAGAAATTAATTCTTGAGTGGTTAATTGAAGGGGTTCAATTAATCGGAGCAATTAATAAGCTAGCAAATTAAATCACGAAATTCATGGGCCCGCGGCCAATTGATGGTGAACCTAGAGGGTCACACACAATACAATTGGACTGCAACAAATCATATAAGGAAAGTTTGATTTAAAGGGTTAAATCAAAACTTAAGAATTAAAGTGTTAATTCTTGAAGAAGAAAACTAATTAACTAAAGTGTTAATTAATACGAGATGAATTAATTTAATTGATTCATTGTATTAATTAATTAAATGGGCTGAATTAATTAAAGAGATTTAATTAATCAAATATAATTACGGAATCCAATTAAGTAAAGAAATTTGCTTAAAGATGTCTAAGCTCAATAGGAAATTAATTAAGCCATATTATTCTTGTTTCCTAACTGAACTAGATATGGATTCTTTATATATATATATATGATAAGGATTCTATATATATTAATATATATATATATATATATATATATATATGTGTGTATATCAAGTTGATGACTTGATAAGGAGAGGTAGTAAGATGATTATTAAATTAAAACTCCTACAACCCTATCAATATATAGATATATATATATATATGAAGTAGAAGACCATGTATGTATGGTGATGATTATTAATTTAACAATCACTCAAACCTAATACATGTACGAGTCGCCCACTTGATTCCTCTCATAAGGTTTTTCGGCCGAGCACTATTTTATCAAAAAGTGTTCATGTGAATTGTAACCTTTTCGGCCGATCACTATTTTATCAAAAGTGTTCATGAAAATTTGTTTTCTCCTTCTTCCTTGCTTGATAACTTTTGGATCCAAGTTCTGAGCCTAAGGATCCAAGAGAGTTGCTTCAATCCAGTTGGTGTGGATACCGCTAGAGGCACAATGCTTGGGGTGCTTCTCTCGAACAAAATCTATCAGATCTGAAAGAAGACCGGAGAAAAACCACCACCGTTCCAGTGGTGAGGTAAATTCGATAAACACCCTATGGTTTTTGTTTTTACTTGAAAATCCTTTTCGTATGACTAGATGAGTAATGATCCTGATTGGGTTATTTAAAAATTTTAAAATTCCGCTGCTTTTAACGTCCTGACGTTACCAATAACCCAACAGAGAAGACTTTGGAACTTAAAAGGCTGGAGGAAGAAGCCAAGAAGATGACTGATGCTGAGTTAGATGAAAAAGAAGCAGCAGACCTGGCTGCTGCCATTGAAGCCAGTACCAAGGACTCCCATGGTCCAAGGTATAGTGGTGCATCCAAATAGGGGAGCTAAGGGACCCCAACCAGCTAAGGCAAGTCATGCCTAGACCAGAAGTGCCAAGAAAACAAAGACCAGAATTGAAGAATGCAATTGCAATTGTCCGTGATAATCCACAGATCTTTGCTAAATTTGTAGCACGACTGGAGGAAGAAAATGACAAACTAGTCCGTCAGACTCTGTTTGTATCTGAGAAGATTAGATACAATAGATGGAGGGAATTCCGTCTGACGGAGACTAAGAAAGAAATTTTGCAGTAGAAGGCCTTTGATGCTGAAGAAGCATGGGTGATGAAGTGGCTGGAAACCAACTGCATAAAACAGGCCCTGGATTCTGAGTTCTTCTTGGACATGGTGAGGTTCAAGATAAGCAGACTAGTTATGTCTGAGGCCAAAAGGATAGCTGACTCTGTACCTGAAGAGCCTGCTGATGATGAAGATCTGCAGGACAGAGCAGTTAAGTTAGCTCTTTCCATCACCATGGAAACATGGGCTAAAAGGACTAGGAAGATGAAGGGACAAACAAGCTCAATGATACCCCTTCCAAGTCTACAACAGATTGTTTTTGGACCAGCTCTAAAGACTTATGAGGAGCTGCCTGAACAGACAACATCACCTTTCACACCAGCATGGATTTTCAATCACAAATCTATCATGTCTGCTGATGGTGCTGATGTTGTTAATATTGCAGGTGAGCCTTTAAGGGTCCAAAACACAACAGAAAAGTCGGCCAAAGAAAAGGAGAAGACTCCTGAAGTTGGTCAGACAAGTACAGAAAACCCATCTACTTCAACTGAAGTGCAACCAACAATCATGGTTTCAATCCAGCAGTGGATTGCCAACTCCTTGAGGGAAATGGAGGAAAGAAATAGGGAGCAGATGAAGAAGTTTGAGGATCTGGCCTCATCTCTGCTGATTGCTTCTACCCAACAAACTTCCAAAGTTGTTGAACCTAGTCCACCGATGGTTGAAGATATCACTGAAATGAAAGAGGACATAAAGACTATCACACTGGACATGGATATTCTCAGAGCAAGAACTAAAAGCACTGCAGCTGTCTGGAAAAGTATTATTGAAGTTGTTGACAATGCACTGGAGGCACAAGAGGAAACGATTGCAAACATGATGAGGGACTTCAAGGCCTCAGCTGATCTGCTGCTATAAACTCAGATTGAGCTGGGTGAACAAGGAGAACTCACATTTCAGAAGATTGATTCCTATGCCAACCTACAACAACTTAGAAAGGATGTTCAGCTGGAAGCTATGGAGCAGAACATCAAGCTACTCTGTGAAGCAGTCAACATCACACCGGCACTTCAAATCTACCCTGAGGCTGATGATGACAAAAAGGGGAAAGATGGTGATTCTATCACAGGAACTGTTGATGTTGGTGCCACTGAGGAACTGGAAGAATCTGCTGATATGAAGAATGAAGATGAAACCACAAGCAGACCAATAAATCAACCTACTGCTGAAAAAGAGAAGGAAGCTGATGTTGTTGATAAGTCTGACAAAGAAGAAAAGTCTAAGGATCCAGCAAAATCTGACAAAGAGATTGCTGCTACCAAGGACTCAGCTGAAGAACAACTCAATCCAGAGCTCAAGAACAAAAAGCTAGAACATCTAAGGAAAAGATTCTCCATAGAAATTGAAGAAGACAAGCCTGAAGACAAGGAAGACTAGGCTAGGTTTATTATAACAGCTTGTATTTCTTGTAATTTAACTTCTGCACACTTCATCAAAACTTGTAACTTGTAATCATTTTCCTACATCTATAAAAGTTCAAGTTTGACTCCAACAAATTATTTCTATCTCAGAAATCTTTGAGGATCAAAACTTTAGTATAGGTACAGGTACTTAGCTGGAGTTTTGTCATCATCAAAAAGGGGGAAATTGTTGGATGAAGATGAAGATGAGTGCAAAGAAGTTAAGAAGATATGGGAGGTTTTGATGATTTCCAAAACATCAGAATCAGATAAGTAAGGAATGCTTAGAATCCTTAGAAGAATTTTGATCAAGTAAGAAGACTATCAGAAGGGTCAAAATTCAAGGTCCAGAAGACTACTGATCTTATGCTGAATTTGACATCAAAAGGGTAGGTTATCAGATGACTCAAAACAGATGAGTTCAAGTTTTGATAAACAGAGAATCTATCAGAAGGGTCATTTCGATCAACAGAGTGGAAGAGATCAAGGAGTCTGCCCAATGGTAATAAATGCACTTAGAGTAATAAATGCTGCAAGAGAAGGGTATTAATGGCATATGATTCAAGATATCCTCGGATCAGCAGGGTGCATTAAATGTGACTGGCAGAAAAGTACAACAGAGTGTATAGTGCAATAGTTGCAGGGAACCGTTCCAGAATGTGGGGGACTAGTAATGTGCGATTTGAAATCTGTCTTCCTTCGACGGATATATTTTCAAATCCAGGTATAAATAGAGCTGAATTCAAGAGTTAGAGACAACACAACAATCTGATATTTCATACACGAAGCAAAATTCTCTAAGTCTCAAAAGCTCAAGAACAGCTCACTCGTCTGCTAAAGTCATTTGTTGACAGAAGCTAAGTTGAAGCAAAAAGATAACATTTTCTGAGTGAATCTGTAATAGAAGAGTGTTGTGAGAAGTAGATATCCGTCTAACTGAGTGATATTACTTCAGAGGGTAGGAGTTTCTTTGTGATTTGCTGCTGCGAACATGTGGCTTATCATTTGTTGTAAAGAGCAAGCATTGTATATTGTAATCTAGTGATTATAGTATAACCCAAGATCTAAGTGACTTGGAAGAGTGTACTAAAGGATTTTTATCCATATAACCACTAAAAAAATTCTCTGTGTTTTTACTTTGCATCAATTACTTGCATATTTCAAAATTGCATAAAAACACTTTGAAAACTATTAGAAAGAATTTTTCTAAGGGAGTTTATAAAACTGGGGATAAAATTCTTTGTGAGATTACTTGTGAAAAACACTGTTTTAAATCCACTGCATTTGCTGAATCAGCTAAGTTATCATCAGAAGAGTGGTCAATTCTGTTGTTCAAGTTGTGTGCACGATCAGCCGAGTCAGCTTACATTTCTAGATCAGCTTAGTCTGCTGACAGACGACATAAAAAGTTTTGAAATCAAAAAATTTCAGAGGTCAATTCAACCCCCCCCTCCCTCTAGACCTCAACTGACCACTTGGGACCATCATCCCTGAACTATTACATTAACAATAGGAATACCCACTAATATATAATATTTACAACACTCCCCCTTAGGGATTCCTATTGAGCCTATATTATGCTTTTATGTTGCCTCGTTAAAACCTTCCGAGTAATAAAAACCATGTGGAAAAAAAGAACCTTGGTTAGGAAAAAGAGTACAACGCATAATCTTTTCAATTAGCAATGTTGCCTCATTAAAACCTTGGCGGGTAACGAAAATCTTGTGGGAAAATAAACCCCACTTGAAGGAAAAAAAGTACTACGAGGCATCCGGGTATGTTCTGGATATGGAATACCTACAAGGTACTCCCTCTCAAGTTAACTCCACTGAAACCTATAATGGATCGAGCTCAGATAACCTATGCAAGCCAGTAACTTTAACATGTTTCTCAAAGGTGGCTTTCGGTAATGACTTAGTAAAGCTCGTTTTCATCTGCTCAATGCAGGCCGCATTATCCTCAAATATAACTGTATGATCTTTTGTGCTAGCCAATTCACAGGAACCTCAAACATGTTTAATCACGGCCCTAAGCCATATGCATTCATGCACTGCCTCGTGAAGCGCTAAAATCTCTGCATGATTCGATGAAGTGGCAACTAAAGTCTGTTTTGTAGACCTCCAAGACACAAATGTGTTCTCAATCATAAAAACATACCTAGTCTCGGAACGAGCTTTGTGCAGGTCCGATAGATAACCAGCATCGACAAACCCCATAAGCTTCGCATCCTTTAAAGACACATAGGGTTAGAACAAACCCATGTCAGTCGTACCACGAAGGTATCGAAATATGTCCTTTATACCATTCCAATGGCGGCGTGTCAGTGCTGAGCTAAACCTAGCTAGCAGATTTATCGCAAACGCGATATCAGATCGAGTACATTGAGCTAAGTACAACAATGCGCCTATTGCACTTAGGTATGGTACCTCAGGTGCTAACATTTCTTCACCATCCTCCACGGGAAGAAATTGATCCTTCGACCTATCTAATGATCAGATTACCATTGGCGTGCTTGACGGGTTCGCTTTATCCTCATTAAATCGCCTTACATTTTCTGGATGTAATTCAATTGATGGACCAAAATTCCATCAGCACGGTGTATTAATTCAAGCCCGAGAAAGAAATTAGTACGTCCGAGATTCTTCATCTTAAATTAAGATTTCAGGTGTTGGGATGTCTCCCTAAATTCTTCAGGAGCCCCAATCAAGTTCATGTCCCAATCATTTTCTGTCTATCTCATCTGACAAATACTTGTAACTTGTAATCATCTGATCTTATATATAAATGTTCAAGTTTTTTCCAACAAACTATTTCTATCTCAGAAATTTTTGAGGATCAAACTTTAGTGTAGGTACAAATATTTAGCTGAAGTTTTGTCATCATCAAAAAGGGGGAAATTGTTGGATGAAGATAGAGTGCAAGAAGTTATGGGAGGTTTTGATGATTTCCAAAACATCAAAATTAGCTAAGTAAGGAATGCTTAGATCCCTTAGAAGAATTTTGACCAAGTAAGAAGACTATCAGAAGGGTCAAAAGTTCAAGGTCCGGAAGACTACTGATCTGTTGCTGAAGTTCGAAATCAGACTGGTAGCTTTTCAGCTGACTCAAATCAGATTAGTTCAAATTTGGATCAGCAGGGTATCTATCAGACGGGTCATTTCGATCAGCAGAGTGGAAAAGATCAAGGAGTCTGCCCAACAGTAATAAATGCACTTGGAGTAATAAATGATGCAGTAGGAGGATATTAATGGCAAATGAATGAAGACATTCTCGGATCAGCAGGGTGCATTTAATGCGACTGGCAGGAAAGTACAGCAGAGTGTAAAGTGCAATAGTTGCACAGAGTCGTTCCAGGAAATGGGGGACCAGTACTTGTGGCTTTGAAATTTGTCTCATCTTCAACGGATAGATTTCAAAAACAAGTATATATATAGCTAGATTCAAGAGTTAGGGACAACACAACAAACTGAGATTTCATTCGCGAAGCAGAATTTTTCTAAGTCTCAAAAGCTTAAGAACAGCTCACTCGTCTGCTGAAGTCATTTGTTGACAGAAGCTAAATTGAAGCAAAAGAATACATCTTTCTGAGTGAATCTGTCTTAGAAGAGTGTTGTGAGAAGTAGATATCCATCTAAGTGAGTGATATTAATTCAGAGAGTACGAGATTCTTAGTGATTTCCTGCTGTGAACTTACGGCTTATCATTTTTTGTAAAGCGTAAGTAAAGTGTATTGTAAACTAAGTGTTTATAGTGTAACCCAAGATCTTTGTGACCTGGAAGAGTAGACTAAAGGATTTTTTTTCCATATAACCACTATAAAAATTCTGGTGTTTACATTTGCATTATTTTCTTGCATATTTTTAAGAGCATTCAAACACTTGAATTATTTGTTATAAAGACTTTTAAAGGAGTTTTAAACTGGGGATAAAATCTTTAATTTGACTAAGTTTACTTGTGAAAAACACTTTAAAATATCCGCTGCAAGTAATCTGATTGGAAACTTGATTTTTACTGAAATCAGCTTAGTCATAATCAGAAGAGTGGTCAACTCTGCTGTTCAAAGCTTTATGCGCAATCAACTTAGTCTGCTTACAATTCTCGATCAGCTTAGTCTGCTGATAGAAGACTTGAAAAGTTTTTAAAGTCAAAAATTTTCAGAGGTCTATTCACCCCCACCTCCCCCCCCCTCTAGACCTCATCTGACCATTTGGGACCAAAAAGGAGTCCCAATCAAGTTCATATCATCGACATAAACGACAACAATAGCAAACCCAGAACATGTCATCTTAATGAACACGCAAGGACAAATATCGTTGTTCACGTATTCTGAGCAAGTACTCACTTAGGCGATTATACCACATCCTCCCGAATTGTTCAAGCCATAAAGTGAAAGTCTCAACCTCACAGAGAGAGTGTTTTGTGGTCTAGAACTACTTGCATTGGTTACCATAAGTCCTTCTGGGACTTTCATATATATTACCGTATCTAGATCCCCATAAAGATATGTTGTGACCACATCCATAAGCTGCATAGTCAGTTCCTCGGATACTACTAAACTGACAATGTATCTGAACGTAATAACGTCCATCACATGAGAGTATGTCTCCTCAAAGTCAATCCTAGGTCGTCTTGAAAATCCTTGTGCAACGAGACGATCCTTGTACCTCACAATCTTATTTTTCTCGTTTCTTTTCTTCGTAAATACCCAATTTGTATCCCACGGGTAGAACTCCGGGAGGTGTAGGAGCAATTTGTCCAAACACTCCTCTTTTCGATAATGAATCAAACTCAGCCTGGATTGCATTTTTCCATTTCGACCAATCATCCCTTTGTTTGCACTCGTCCACCGGTTGAGGCTCAATATTATCGTTTGATATAGTTTCAGTAGCTACTGTGTAAGAAAACACATCATTAATAATTATTTCATCCCGATGCCACACCTCATTCATGCATGAATAGCCAATCGAGATTTCCCATATTCTCGGTGATGAATACTGATATCGAGGCATCCCTCGATCGAAGTCATCTCCAAGACGATCCATAGTCCGAAACTATTTCATGAGATGGATCGGGTGGGATCCCATTGTTACTAGTGTTAACCATACTCAACTGTTGTGAAATTGCCAACTTTTGGGGATGCAAATCCTTTGATCTTATTGGTCTCACCCTCTTATGGTCCGGGAGATATGACTTGTTAGCTGGGATTGATGGTCTTCCCATATTATGTCCCTTGGACATCTATCCTTCAAGGCACATTATGTCCCGTGTACGAGATACCCCAAGAACTTTCCTGACCTGACCCCGAAGGTGCACTTTGTTGGGTTCAATTTTATACCGTATTTTCTCCAAATTGCAAAACAACGATCAAGATGTTTGATGTGATCCTCTTCTGTCATGCTTTTTACGAGCATATCATCCACATAAACTTATGGAAATTGGACGTCAAAGCAGGTCTTTCGAACACACAGGCTATTGATTGGACGTCACTCCGGACGTTGTGCACTTTGTTGGGTTCAATTTTATACCGTATTTTCTCAAAATTGCAAAACAACGATCAAGATGTTTGATGTGATCCTCTTCTGTCATGCTTTTTACGAGCATATCGTCCACATAAACTTATGGAAATTGGACGTCAAAGTAGGTCTTTCGAACACACAGGCTATTGAATTGGACGTCAAAGCAGGTCTTTCGAACACACAGGCTATTGAATTGGACGTCACTCCGGACGTTGATATTATGGAAATCGAGGAGAAGAAACCATCTTGGGTTGATCCTTTCGTAGAATATTTACGAGAAGGAAAACTTCCCGAAGACACTAATGAGGCTTGGAGGGTAAAATACCGATCACCAGGCTTTGCCCTGATCGAAGGAAATCTATACAAGAGGTCTTCCTCGGGAATTCTACTGAAATGTAATTCTGAAGATCAATTTGCTATAATCTTGAAAGAAGTCCATGAAGGGGAAGCTGAAAATCATTGTGGTGCTCGATCATTGGCTCTTAAATGCTCGAGAGCAAGGTATTATTGACCCACTCTTATTTCTGACTCGGTCGATTATGTGAAGAAATGTCATTATTGTCAGATTCACTCGAATCTGATCCTTCACCCCGCCGAGCATATGCATTCTATTCCTATTTGCTGGCCTTTCGATAAATAGGTATCGATATTGTCGGTCCTTTTTCGATCGCTAAAGCAAAAAAGAATTATGTATTAGTTGCCGTCAAATATTTCAGCAAATGGGTGGAATGTGTGGCTTTGACCAAGATCACTCAATTCCAGGTTATAAATTTTCTATGGAAAAACATTATTTGCAGGTTCGGGATTCCAAGGGTATTGATCTCAAATAATGGAACTCAATTTGCCGGAAAGAAAATCTTGGATGGTGCGAGAAATTTGGGATACAACAGAATTTTACATCTGTCGGAAACCCGCAAGCTAGGGCAAACTGAGATTGTAAACAGAGAAATTGTTCGATCTCTGGAAAAGCGCTTGGCAGAGGCAAAGGAAAAATGGCTCGATGAACTACCTGGAGTCGTATGGGCTAATCGAACAACACTAAAAGCTGCTACAGGGAAACTCCTTTTAGTCTAGTCTATGGCTCGGAAGCTGTTATTCCCGTGGAAACTCTTATACCATCTCCCAGGGTCGAATTCTATGATCCAGAAAACAATCAATCTTCGAGGGAAATGGAGGTCGATCATGCAGATAGCAAAAGAGATCGAGCTAAGCTGAAAAATTCAAGCTGCAAAATCCAATATGGAGAAAGCGTACAACCAGAAGGTGAGAATCCAAACCTTCAAGGTCGGTGACTTGGTGCTGAAGAAGGTAGAAGTCTCGAAACACGTGGGAAAACTACAACCTGATTGGGATGGCCTCTATGTTGTGGTCGAGGTCGGGAAGAAAGGTTCATACAAGATCGCTTATCCAAATGGAGAAGTTCTTCCACGAACATGGAATGCAGTTAATCTTAGGAAGTATTATGGAAAATGAGATGTTGTATTGGGTTCTCGGTTTGTCTATCGTTTATTGTTCTTTATTCGGATCTATTATGTCTCCTATTATTGAAGGAATCAATGAAATATTATTATGTTCGAATTTTCTCATCGATTATGTGCATCTCTAAGAATTATCTATTATCTTCAAGATCGGCACTCGGCCTCTTATCGAAAATTGACTAAGGGTGAAAGTCGTTGCTATGTCCCTTAGATCAAAAATAAAAAAAATTCAGGGGTGAAGCTGTTGCTATGACCGTCGAAAATTGACTGAGGGTGAAAGCCGTTGCTATGCCCCTTAGATTAAAAATAAAAAATTTCGAGGGTGAAAACTATTGTTATGACCCTTAGGTGAAAGTTGTTGCTATGACCGTCGAAAATTAGCTAAGGGTGAAAGTCGTTGCTATGCCCCTTAGACCAAAAATAAAAAGTTTCGGGGGTGAAAGTTGTTGCTATGACCCTTAGGTGAAAGTTGTTGCTATGACCGTCGAAAATTAACTGAGGGTGAAATCCGTTGCTATGCCCCTTAGATCAAAAATAAAAAAATTCGAGGGTGAAAGCTATTGCTATGACCCTTAGGTGAAAGCTGTTGCTATGACCGTCAAAAATTGGCTAAGGGTGAAAGTCGTTGTTATGCCCCTTAGACCAAAAATAAAAAATTTCGGGGGTGAAAGTTGTTGCTATGACCCTTAGGTGAAAGTTGTTGCTATGTTCGTCGAAAATTGACTAAGGGTGAAAGTCGTTGCTATGCACCTTAGATCGAGATATAAAAAAAAAAAAAAAAAGAGGGTGAAAGCTGTTGCTACGACCCTTAGGTGAAAGTTGTTGCTATGACCGATAAAAATCGATTAAGGGTGAAAGCTGTTGCTATGCCCCTTAGATCGAGATATAAAAGAAGAAAATGGTGAAAGTTGTTGCTATGACCCTCAGGTGAAAGATGTTGCTATGACCGATAAAAATCGAGTAAGGGTGAAAGCCGTTACTATGGCCCTTAGATCGGAATTGCAAGCAGATCATCAATTATTAAATCAGAATATTTCTCGGTTATGATGATATTTCGATCTCCTATACAATCTTGTCAACCATTGGCAGTATAATGCTTGACTAATCATTCTTAGTCGATTAGTTATCAAGTTATGAGATTGATTCATCCTCAGTCTATTTCAAATATTCGTCTGATTGAGTAATTCGAGTTCTAAAGCAGTTGGCACAAAGTAAAGACATGGAAGGAAGATTGCAAATTATATGACATCGAATAAAGTTTTATTGATAAACTTTTACAAACAATTACAGATAAGTATTACAATCCTGGAATCCGAACATGAATGAAACTACAAGATTGAATATCAACCTATTACAAATTCTAAGGCCTACACTAAGGGTCTCTAAGCGACCAACAAGGCTGACAAGAGCTAGCTTGACGTCTACCTTTCATCCAAGAATGCAAAGGTCAGACTACTCTTCGATCAAGCCAACTCCTTACTCTGAAGTAAGGCAATATGAATTACAACACGAGGCGATGGAGGTCGGCAATATGAACCCTTCTCGAACAAGATATACCTAAGAAATTAGGTTATCTGCCGTTACTCCAAGCGCCAAGCTTTCTGCCTGTCAATACTCTAAGCGAGGTTGTTTCTGTTCGGAATAAAGGCATGTTCGGGAAAAAGGTTACGCTTCATAATCTCGAATATTGTCACGAGTGATAAAGATTTCATTATTTCAAACGAGGAAACTATATATGAACGAACAACGATCAGATGAAACATTTACAAGGACGGTAAAGGATATGAGGGTGATTTTAGGGATATTTATAGCAAGCACAAGATGGGATAAACAGCTCTGATTATCCAATCGAACGGCCATAATACAAGTGGAAAATGCACCGGTCGTCGCGGTTCCTGAAGAATAGGAGATCGTTTGGATCGTGAAAGAGACTTCTTCCACTCCGAACATGAAATTTCACGGAAATCGACGACGTTGATCGGAATTATTCCTTCAATCAACACGTCAAGCTTGCCTCAAGACTAGATATTCTCTTACGGTCGTGATGCTTACCGATCGGGGAGAACACTAACTTATGAATATTCAAGTCAATGCGGTATTATTTGGTTGCTAAAATTTCAAAAGTTATATTATATTTCAAAGCAAGTGATGCTCGGATCAGCTTTGGAGTTTATTTTCGAGCGACAATTATTCAAAACTCCAAGTTGCCTATCAAGGTTATTTATATTTCAGTCATGTTTGATTTATTCGTTCAATTGACTATTTCAAAGTTTAGTTATTATTCGAGCAAGGAAGACAAAGAACATACAACAAGAGTTAAGTAGGAAACAACTTTTCATACATTTTTCGAACAAGTTACAAGTGATCTCTCGAGTACAATGATCAAATTAAAGCTCAAAAAAGAAAATTACATCCATTCCTATCCTACTACAAATTCTACGAACAGAGTTACATAGCTTCGATCCACAACGTCGCGGCACATGATTTGGAGGTCGAGCATGTTGCAATAACCGAAGTCTTTCATGTCAATCACTCGCCCTGTGGCGCACATCCTCGATCGAACCACGGAGCAGAGTGAAGCGAGATCGGAGTCCTTTTCCGGGACCCTTAACCGATCTAAGATCATCATCTATGAACAATGATTGCTATGCCCAATCTTTGTAGCAATCATTGTTCACACCCTAATCCGATCCAGGACAGCTGGAAGCAACCGCAGAGGAATTACTCCAAGCAATCTCGAAGGCACCATTCTTCAAGAAACTCCTTGAAGAAGTTGATGCTCGAGATGGCAAAGGCTTCCACCAAGGTCGATTCACAGTCCGATCGGATGCTGCGCAAGAAGACTGGAATTCTAACCCGTCTCAGATATGGGATATCCAAGAAAGCAGGTTGCTTGCCGGTATTCTAAGCGCTATTTCTTTTGCCTGTCGATATTCTAAGCGAGGGGAAGTATGCCAAAGGAAATAAGGTCGAAAAACAGGGTCCGAGTTCTAATCTCGAACTCTTTTATTTGGCAAGTATTATGGAACATGTTGTTCAGAGTGTTTAAATTTCGAGAGGTACAGTTCGGACAAGGCATTTGTGGAAAGTAAAAATGTGACGGTAAATTTGGAACTATTTATAGTAGAGGAGGAATATGATCGACGGATCAGATGACACATCGCGGACGGCTGTGATATCAGCGATAAATGCACCGACCGTTCCGTTTCCCGAGATATAGGGTCCTGTTTGGTTGGGAGAAGAAGAATCTGCTCAACTCACGATCGGAATTTCCAGACTAAGATCGAATTATGGATCGATCTTAAAACGAACTTTTCTCTTGATGTAACATACATATAAAAAAAATTTGAAGGAAGGAGAATCAAATGACTCAAGGCCGAGAAAATTTTGCCACTACGATCGAATAACTTCATCAATAGACATTGCATTGCAGCGCCTGGTAAAATTTTTCTGATGAAGGGTTTTTGAAAGATTAGGCATCAAAAATGGTGCTATTGATTTAAGCGATGATGCTCGGATTAAGGTGTTCGTTCGATTTCTATCCCTCAACCATAATATTTGATCAACAGTGCAAATTTGGAAGATTAATGCAAGTATTATTATCAACAATTTGCATTCGATTAAAGATGCTCGGATTAAAGAGTTTGGTCGACATAAGTCCTTCATTTACAATCAACTAAGTGCTGATGATCGATTAAGTATTCACGCTCAGAAATTTTCCAAAGGAAGTTTTAAGTGATTGGTTGTTGAATTACTTCTTAAATTATTGGCTCAGATACTCAGTTCAGGAGTTATCATTTGATTAATTTATTCGAGTTCGATCGAGTTATTCAGGTTAATAGTCCATTCAGCTATTTATAATCGAACAACACGATTCAGAGGCAAATAATTTGTAAATTTTATTTCGAATAAGAAGGTATTTACAATTTCGATCCTGTTACAAAGGTACAGAACTTCAAAAGTACAAGGATACAAAAGATACATTTCGATCCTGTTACAAGCTAATACACTACATTCCGATCACGCTTTGCAATCCCCGCGAGATACTCAACCCAATCTGTCATTCCTGCCAAGCGATCGAATTGGCTCTTCTTTAGATTTGACAAGGTGGAGCTACAGGCTTCTATCTCCGAGCGTGGAATCTCCTTTGGACCCGCAGGCTTTTGTCTTTATTTGCGGTTTTTCGAAGACGTAGGGGTTAAAGAATCTCTTTCTAGGTGATCTCGTCCTCCGACGCCGCCCCTGGCACGTCTTCCTAAATACATTGTGGCAATAGGTCCCCCGAACGGAGACCTATGCCAGAGGAATGATAAAGGCTACCGACCATCCTTGGAGAACTTGATGCTCGTACTCCACCAACACTTTTGCGGGTCGAGCAGTTCTCAGGATCCCGAGATAGTCAGCAATACTTCCTCGGCTGACTGACCCCGAGCAAGGATTGGTAGCTTACTGGTTTTTTGGATTGGGCTTATTGGCCTTCCAGATCAGGAATACATTTGCCTGGCGATATTCTAAGCGAGTTAAGGACACTCATGTTGGTATCAAAGAGGGTTCGAAGTCTAAACTCGAAGAGTTGGGTCGAAAGCAGAAGGTATTCAATCATCATTATCGGAGCGAAATGGTGGATAAAATGGAAAATGGGCAAACTTAGGAATGTCAAGAAAGGCCCTTTTTATAGTAACAGTCCCACTCGATCCAACGGCCGGGATTCGTTATGATGGACGAACGAGATTCAGTGACTGTTCCGTTTCCCGATGATTTAGGAAATGTTTGGAAAAAGGAGTTATACAATTATCAATTTATTCGCGGAGCAATTATTAATTTGGTTTGCAGTCTCCCACGGGTTCGAAATTTATGGTTTGGTTTTTATACGATCAAAGATTCAATGATCGGGAAGATGCAGTTCGGTTGAAGTATAGAAGAACAAAACATTCAATGGAGTTGTTTTCAAACATTATTAAGGTTACATTCTGCGACCGAAAAATGCGCATATTAGCAAGAATAAATGACTATGCAAAGTGATATATCACAACTTCGGAAAAGATAATTTAATAAATGGCGCGAAGGCCGATCATAGTTCAGGTTCAACGAAAAGCGGTAAAATAAATTATTCGAGATTATTACAGGCAGAAAAATCAAACATTTAAGTCATTCTCAAATTACAACAGGCTGGGAAAAAACGATTGAAAATCTAAAGAAGCTTATTATCGAAAAATATCTTCCGAACTTCCTCGCTACGAGCATTGTAACCTTGTTGATAAGCTTCCTTCTCACGGTGCTCCCAGTCCTTCTTCTCCTGCTCGAAAAGACGTTTGAGATCCTCGAGCACCTTCCCCAGCTATTGATGAATCTCTTCACCTTTATCTTTGGCAGCATTTTCCTTCTCCGCAGCTATTTTCTCCTCGAGCGCCTTAGTAGCCTCCAGAGCAAGCTTCAGCTCGGCTTCCTTCTTCTCCAACTCCAAAATGAGGGCAGTCCATTGTGGGGCCTCCTGCTCGGCCAACTGTCGGAGTTCGAGGAACTCTTTCTCAGCCTATTGACAAGAAAATCGAACAGACGAGGGTATCAACATGTATGAAATAAAATAAAATAAAGGAGAGTGGAAGAAAGAGAACTGAAAAATAACATCAAAATAACATCAAATTTTTTCGAACTTGGGCAAGGAAGTTCGACCCTAGCTGGAACAGTTGTAGGGGATTTTTCTCCGTTGAGGGACCAACGTCAGAAACCGAAATTTGAGCCTGCAGAAGGCCCGGAACAACTTTATCATGCTTCTCCTTAGAATGAGGATCTTCTTTAGAACCTCCTGTAGTAGAGGAGATATCCTTCAAAACCGAAGAAACGAGTGATCGATCAGAAGGGATTTCGACTTTAGGGGCCTCTGTAGTACCTTGGCCCGAAGCGGTATCAGCCTTAAGTGCATTTCTCTCTGTAACGATTATTTTGGCCTTTTTGCTCGGCCCACCACCCTTGGGATTAGTCACAGTAGCACCAGTAAGTGGCTTGCTTTCATTCACGAGCTTTTGAAGAGTCTCGGTCGGAATGATGACTTCAGATAAAGGTCTTTTGCTCGAAGACTCATACGCTTTCTGCCTAAGCTGAGCACGCCTGGAATTGTCCAAGGGTTTGACAGGGGAACCTTCAGGCTCAGGATCGGATTCTTCCTTCGATGTTATGAACTAGTTTGAAATAGTTCTGTTTGATTTAGAAGAAGTATGTTTCTCCTTTTTGCTGTCTCCACTCTTAGAAGTTTTGGGGGATTTAGGAGAGCTCTTTGAAGTTTTCTTCTCCTTGTTCGATTTGGAGTCCTTAGAGGGACCCTTATTCTTGGCACCGCCCAGGAGCAATGAAGGATCGATCGAAGAACCTAGTATTTTATCCATGGCTTCGGATTAAAAGAATAGGTTCGGTTCGGGTTTTTGTTTGCTAATCTATGAGCCCCAATCGCTATAAGTCGGTTTGATTGAAGAATGGTTTGAAATTGTAATACCCCGTATATTTTAAATAGTTGTAAAATGAATTTTTAGTTAAATTTTAATTTAAATTGGAAACTTAATTTATTAGGTTTGGAATCAGACTTATAGAACTTGAATGTTTCGTAGAAAGAAAATGGGACTCATTAAATTCATTTAGGATCAATTGAATAGATCATTAATAGATAAAGGTAATATGAATGTCAAAATAAAATTATGGACCTAATGTGAAATTTGTAGTTTGATATTAATATTAGTTGTAAGCTTATCTATCTAGATATATATATATATATATATATATATATATATATATATATATATATATGTATATATATATATGTATATATATATATAGTACGGTACCAAGCTACTTCAACATTTTATTTCAATAATTGAACATTAGAAATAAATCGAAATGTCTAATCATAGAAGAGGACTAAATTGAATGTTTTTAGAAATGTAGAGGATTTTAACGATCATGTATAAAAGTTAAAGAAGGCAACAAAATTTACCATGGACTAAATCAATTATGTAGTCATAACTTTGGGGTGAATGTGACGCTAAGGACTTAGTTGGAATTTTTTAGTAATAACCATAAGAACTATGTAGATTAATTAAATGCAATTAAATAGTTCAAGTCATATTTTAATTCTTTTGAAATTGAAAGTGGATGAATTATAATGCAGCATATATATATACAACTAATTTCCCTACTCATAAATTACTCACGCACACATGAGAAAGATATATACATCCATAATTCCACTATTTCTATCTTAACACTAACAACCTATTACCAAAGATATACTCATCCAATTTAACCTTGTACACGCGGCAACATATGAGGAGAGATGGATGACTCTTGATTAAGTTTGCTACATGTCAATTATGTAATTCACATCTCCTTTCCTCTATTATGAAATATTTATACACAAAAATATCAAGCCACACATTTTTAACAAGTCATTTACCCACAAACCCAGCCACTTTGGTGTGTGCAATTTAACTCATGAGAGAGCCGTGATGTAGAAGAATGATAACCAAGGAAGATAATTCGAGATTATTCGATATGTGATGGATCGACCATAGAATCAAGACTTGGAAGGATTTGAAGCGATGTCATTTCTCTATTGAGTCAAGCTAGTGGGTGAAAGTGATAATAGGTCACGAGGTCATCTGTCTACAGTTGAGTAGCATCTCTAGTCTGAGAACGGTGAGCTCCTCAATAAAACGTTTTTAAAATTGAAAGAGTTTCTAAAGAAAATCATATCATAGATATGTATTTCTCCTTTGAAATGACCATAGTTGCTATATATATGTTGATAACTATCTGCAATGCTCGTAGTATGTAATGCATAATCATAATGGAACGAATAGCCCGATCTTGCAGCATGTACTACTTCTTCATAGTAGAACTGATAACTCTATACTTGTCTGCATTTCTCTCATTATGTGATACTTTTTGAATAATGGGGTGTAGTACTTTATCTCACCTCATATTAATGAATGGTACCAAGGTGTAGTACTTTATCTCACCTAAGTACCAATTGCTTGTACATGATTATTTGCGCGCTCATCTGCTCTCGGTTGATGGTATTCTCTGGATAATTCTGGGTAGCTGGGGGCTACAGGACTACCAGAGCTCTGCCATTGACCGGACTCACAAAACTAGGGATTATAGCCCCTTGGGGAGTGATTCAAATTATTCGGCAAAGACATGTCAAGGCCACTTTAAAAGGGACGGGTAGCGCCTCAGCCCTTATCTAACCGGAGTACTAACTATTGATCCATTATGTGATCATTGTATCTTTTTGAGGTGGATGAGTTGTTTATCCCGTATTGACGGGTAATTGATTGTGATATCATCTGTGATATTTACGTATTTGCTATATTAGTCTTAAATATCAATTACTTTGTAAGTTAATAGGCAGTACATGGATATCTAAATCGTTTTCTGCATAAAACTCAATTTCACACCTGCACTGGCCTCATTAAGTTGTTTTTTTACAACTTACGCTTTCAAATTATTACTCTTTCAGAACCTCATTAAAGGGCAAGATGGACCACATGAAACTGAGGGATTTCGGTTGGGCGTCGACCATAGAGTTTCTAGATGTTGTCAGGTGAAGGTCTAGTTTGTAATGAAAGTTTTAAAGTAATAAGTTAGTTGGAAAAATTAATGTATTGTAATAGATAGTTAGAGCTCTGAACTGCAATTATTGGAAATTTATCAAGGTTATTTTATTATTTATTTATGTCTTAGCAGGCAGGTGCCGGTTTCGGGCCGTTACAGAAATGGCCCTTATATTTATAGCGGGGCAACACGTCTTCTTATTTGGAATGTAATAGTCACAACTCCCGAGAAAATTCGAACACATACATATGAAGAAGTCATCAATGAATATTTTCGATCATAAACAGAAAAACCATGTGATACTTACAATATTATCAAAGAAATGAATAAATGGGCAAAAAGGAAGTTTAATTCAAATAAATCCATTACAAATCTTAGCAAAAATTCAAGAGTTATTCTACTTCTTCTTCTTCTTCTTCATCCTCGTCGTCGGAGTCATCTTCATCACTGCTCGAGCTATCACTATCTTCGCTGCTATCTTCATCAACATTATCGTCAACTTTAGCAAGAGAGGGAGGTCGTTCTCATGATCATCGGAATCATTCTCGATATCTACCTCTTCTTCCACTTCGGCCTCATTCTTCAATTACGCAAAAGTAGAAGCTTCGAGCATGTCTGGGTTAGGCATAGGAACTCCGAACTCATCCAGAAGAGGATTAAACTCATGATTTCGTAAGTCTCCAAGGTCCGCCGGAAGAGAAGAAGGCTTATAATCTTTACCGAAATATTTTTGCAAGGATCCATGAAAGGAACGTAATCTGAAAGTTGGCTCGGAATCCGCCCAGCTAACACCAACTGCTGAACACCTTTGTAGAAAAAGGATTGATTGAACGGACCTGATCGCAGTCGAACAAGAGCGTCGAGGAACGAAGACTTTAAAAACTCTTTTATAGCTGGAAACTTGGCCTCATCTCGACCTTGAGCGTAAGAGCGCTCGGAATCTACCTTCACATGCTCTAGCTCAGCTTTTAGCTTCTTGACCTCAAGCTCGAGAGCAATCTTCTCACCGATCGCCCCTAGAAGATCTTCTTCGACCGCCGTGGTGAACTTGCCACTCTTGGCATCTTCAAGCTCTTTTCTAGTTGTGGCAAGCTCTCTTTCCAGTTCAGACACCTTGGCTAGGGCCTCAGTCAGTCGAGTCGTCATTACCGCGTCTTCCCTCAGAATGCGCTTCAAAGCCCGGTGAGCTTGGGTGGACTCTTCCTCTAATATGGCAAGTCGGTGAGCTTGATGGACAAATTCATCTCCAACCTGCAAAATGACAGAGTTACTATATTAAGATTTTTCATATATCGAGATCGGAAAATATGAAGCAAGAAGCTAATTAGTACCTCTTGGTAAGATCGAGCAAAATCTCCCAAGGCTTGAAAACCATCCTTGAAGAACAACTCAGTGTTATCATCTTTGAATCGTCCAGACATGAGTATCCGGATCGATTTGTCTACCGAGTGTTCTCCTTCGGGGCCTAAATCTGATTGAATGCTCCCATCCTCGGGATACTCGGCAGCCCTTGGACCTCGGAGGTGATCTTCAATATAATCCGCTAAATCCGAGTCAGTCCTTCCAGGTCGACATTCAACAGGGCCAGGATTTCGACCAAAAGGCCTTACTCTTCTCGACGACTCAGAAACGTCGATGTATCTCTTTCGGGCCATACGCTCCTCATGTTGGTCCCAAGTGGTTAGATGAGGTCTAGAGGGGGGGGGGTGAATAGACCTCTGAAAATTTTTGAACTTAAAAACTTTTCAGTCTTCTGTCAGCAGACTAAGCTGATGAAGAACAGTAAGATTACTTCGCTGATCAAGAACGAGTCTAGAACAGCAGAGTGACCACTCTTCTTATATAAATGCTTAGCTGTTTTTCAACAGAACAGTTTTCCAAAGAGTATACTTGCAGCAGATTGTTTGAAAGTGTTTTTCACAAGTAAACTAAGTTCTTAAAAGATTTTATCCCCAGTTTTGAAACTCCTTATAAAATCTTTCAGTAATTCAAAGTGTTTAAATATGCAAACTTTAAAATATGCAAGAAAGCTTAAATGCAAGATAACACAAAGAATTTTTATAGTGGTTATATGGATAAAAATCCTTTAGTCCACTCTTCCAGATCACTCAGATTCTGGGTTATACTATAATCACACAGATTACAATATTTCTCCACTTATACCTAAACAACAAATGTAAAGGCTATAAGCTCACAATAGGAAATCACTCAGAAATCCTATCCTCTAAAGTAGAATCACTCACAAAGATGGATTCTCACTTCGCACAACACTCAGCTATTACAAAATCACTCAGATAATGTTTTTCTGTTTTCTTCAACTAGGTTTCTGTCAACAGATGACTTCCACCAGACGAGTGAGCTGTTCGAGCTTTTGAGACTTAGAAAAATTCTGCTTCAAAATCGAAATCTCTGATTGTTGTTGTTTTGTCTCTCTCTTCGAACTTAGCTCTATTTATACATGGAGATGAGAATATGACCGTTGAAGGCAAATCAAATCTTCAAATCCATCCTTCAGCTCTTTTGAAACGGCTCCCTGCAGCAATCCGTACAGTGTACAGTACTTTCTGTCCATCACATTTAATGCTGCATTAAATGCACTCTGCTGATACGAGGATATCTTCAATCATTTGCCATTACTACCCTTCTCTTTCAGCATTTATTACACCAAGCGCATTTATTATCGTTGAACTGATCTCATGATCTCTTCCACTCTGCTGATCGAAGCAACCCTTCTGATAGGTACTCTGCTGATCAAATACTGAACTAATCTGATTTGACTCGGCTGATGACCTACCTTTCTGTTTGCTGTTTCAGCAAGAGATCACTTAGTCTTTTGGTCTTTGAACTCTTCTGATATCTTCTTTACTTGTTCAAAGATTTTTCCAAGGGAACTAAGCTTTCCATACTTAGCTGATTATGATGTTTTGGAAATCATCAAAACCTTCCCTTAAATTCTGACTTCTTTCATCTTCATCTTCATCTTCATCCAACAATTTCCCCCTTTTTTATGACGACAAAACTTCAGCTAAGTACCTGTACCTAAACTAAAGTTTTGATCCTCAAAAATTTCTGAGGTAGAAATAGTATGTTGGATTCAAACTTGCAATTTTATAGATGATTAAACTGATTACAGATTACAAGTTTTGAAGAATGAAAAGTGCAAAGTACTTTTGAAATGATTACAAGGATTTTAAGATAAAAGGGAATCTAGCCTAAACTAGTCTTCTTCCTTCTTCTCTTCTTCAGCTTCCTTGTCCTCTTCTTCAGATTCTTCATCAGATAACTTAGAAGTCTCAGCTTCTAGCTCTTCAAAGAACCTTTTTCTTAGCAGCTCTATCTTTTTATATTTTACATCAGGGTCAAGCTGTTCTTCAGCTGAATCTTTGGCAGCAGCTAGTTCCTTATCAGACTTGGCTTTTGCTTCAGATTCTTCAAATTCAGCTTGCTCTTCTTCTGTAATTCTCTCATCTGTTGGTCTGCTTGATTCTCCCATATTTCTTTCAGTGTCACCAGCAGATTCTTCCAACACTTCAGTTGCTTCAGCTTGGTTATCTTCTTCCTTTTCAAGAGAAGGACCAACTTTCTTCTGTCCAAATACCCTCTCTTCCCCCTTTTTGTCATCATCAGCAGGGTTGATTTGATATTGTGGCACAACTGGTGTAATTAGAAGTGAATCACAGAGAAGCTTGATGTTCTCTTCCATAGCATTGATCTGAGCTTGCTGTTTGAGTTGATTGGCCTTAACAGTTTTGACTTCCTTGAGCAAATCTTCTCCTTGATCACCCAATTGAATTTGAGTTCCCAAAATCCAATTTGATGAAGCAGTGAAGTCTTTCATCATATTTCCCATGACTTCATCTTCTGCTTGGAGGGCCATTTCAACTGTTTGTTCAATCTGTTTCCAACCTTCAGTAGTGCTCTGAGTCCGTCTTCTAAGTATATCCATATCTTGACATATGGATTTAACATTCTGAGCAGTGTCTTCTATCAGATCGGTTGGGACAGCAGTAGCTTTCTGATTTGGTTGTTTGACAGCAGCTAATACTTCTGCAGCTAACTCTTCCTTCATATCCTTCAAAGATTTGGTGATCATTTGTTGGATGGAGTCCAACAGATTTGTCTGAGCACTTTGAGAAGTTGAAGGCATATTTGTTGTAGCAGGAAGTGTTTCTTTGATATGTTGCTCTGTTGGTTGAGTTGTTAATGCAAGAGACTGATCTGCTGGACTACCAGCATGGCTTGGAGTGCTTTCCTTCTCCTTAGCTTGATCATCTCCTTCAGCAGCAACTTCTTTGTCCTTGATCTGATCTGCTGGAATTGCTTCTTCTTTCTTTGAATCATCAGCAGCGTCGGACTTATCACCCTGTGCTTTGTTCTGATCAGCTGGGTCTGATGTACCCTCTTTTTGCTTTGGTTGATCAGAGGACTCTGCTTTTTCTTTATCAGCAGGGGATATAATCTTCTTGACAGTCTCAACTGTCCTCATCATTCCTTCATTGTCCACAGCTGACCTGTTGGAAATCCAAGTAAAGTTATCAAGAGGAATAAAAGTAGATGAAGGTTCCTCAGGTAGCTCTTCATAAGGTTTGATGTTTGGCCCGTAGACAATGTGTTTGATGTTAGGAAGAGGGACCATTGAGCTTGGTTGTCCCCTTAACTTCCTTGATTTCTTTGCCCAAAGCTCCATTGCTTGAGCAATAGCCAACTTTATAGATCTTTCTTTGAGGTCTTCAGATTCCTCATAGTCTTCAGGAATTGATTTGAAGATCTTCTTGGCTTCAGCCTTTACGAAGTGACTTATCTTTAGCCTCAACTTGTCCAGAAAGAATTCTGAATCAAGTGCTTGAATTAGAGAACCTGTCTCCAGCCACTTCAGTACCCATGCTTCTTCAACAGCAAAGGCTTTCCATTTGGTCATTTCAGCTGGACTCTTTGTCAGTCTGAATTCCCTCCACCTGTTATATCTGATCTTTTCAGCAGTGAACTGTGTCAGGCGGTTTATCCTTTCATTTTCAGCATCAAGCCTTCTGAGAAATTCTTCAAAAATTGCAGGATCATCCCTGACAATTTCCAAAGATAGTCTGACTTCTTCTCTTCTCTTTGGCTTTATTTTTGGTGCAGGCATAGCTGGTATTGGTTTGTTTGGATCTCTTTGTTCACCAATAACTATCCCACCACTATGCTGACGACCATGAGCATCTTTGGTGCTTGCTTCAATGGCAGCAGCCAACTCTGCTGCTTCAACAGCATCCCTCTGCTCTTGAGTCATTTTGCTGGCTTCTTCCTCCAGCCTCTTAAGCTCTAAGCTTTTCTGCCTTTCTTCTTCTGCTTTCTCAGCAGCCATCCTCTGCTTTTCAGCAGCATCTTGTCTTTTCTTTTCTGCAGCAGTTAAGTAAGTGGCAATCTTGCCAGTCCTCTTTCTTCTGGATTCAGGACTCTCAACTGCTTGAATGGGGGTTGCAGCAACTGGAGTAGGGTGCAGCAACAGTGTAGCTCCTTCTTGTGTTGTACTAGTCTGCTGTGCTTCTCTAACTTCAGCAGATAGTGCAGCAGATGAGTCTTCTGTTGACATTCCAACTTCAGAAACAACTTCAGCTTCAGCAGTATCACTCTTAGCAGCTTGGACAGTAGGTTCTTCAATTATTACAGGTCTTTCTGCTTCTGCTGTTGTTTCTCTAACAGTTGCAACAGGCTCTTCAGAGAAGGTGACCTTTCTCTTAGCCTTTGACTTTGCAATCCTTTTGGCAGGGGGGTTGGCAGTAGGAGGTCCCCTTGCCTCACTCTTTCTTCTCATCCTCTTCAACCTTTGAAGAGGAATTTCTTCCTCAGACTCTGTCCTTTCAGGAGATGAGTCAGTCCTCATCTGCTCAATCTCCCTAGTAAAATCTTCAATTTCTTTTTCTGGAACTTCATCCTCAGAAAGTGCTGAATCAGTCTTAACAACAGACTGTGTTGTTGGCTCATCCACTTGGCTTGTCTGTCCCTCCTTTTTGCTCTTCTTAGAGGGGCCCTTCTTGGATTTGGCAGGGGCTTTTCTCTTAGGTTCTTCCACTATTTTTCTCACTGGTTCGTAGAGTTTGAACTCTTTGCTACCATGAGTATTCTTCCCTGGTCCTAAGGGGCATTGCAGAGATGCAAACAGATTACTGAGTAAAATGGCATGAGAAAGCCTCTTATCACTCAGTAGCTTATAAACATGAGCAGCCCAGTTAACCTTTAAACCGTAGTAGATACACACCATTGTGTAGTATCTTCTCCTTGGTAGCCCATCCAAAGAACTTGTGCTGCAGTCCAGCACCTTGGCTATAATATCAGCAAATCTCTGATATTCATCCTTCAGCTGGGTCTTCATCAAAGTCCCAGTCATCTTTTCTCCTTTCTTAGCACAAACAGCCCAGAACTCCTCTTCCTTTTCAGACCCAAGGTCTGTCACATCCCCTCCTTTGTTCGTAAGTTTATAAATTTCACTCAACACAGCAGCGGAGATAGCAACTTTCTTACCACCGATAACAGCAGTCATAACAGTCTCTTCAGTGTTGAACTTCCTGGTCTTGGAGAAGTGATAAACATCTTCTAAGTAAACCCTTTCTTCATGTGCTTCCAGAACTGGAACCAACGATGCCTCTTTAATTTTCTCCATCAGTGAGCGCATCAGATCAGTACCCGAAAAGTGAAATTTGTTGTAGTTTAGGTATCTTCCGTCAATGATCTTGTCCATTTCTGAGATTAGTGAGTAGAATCTACAAAAACAGTAAGCTTTCGAAACAAGAGAGTTTGAGAATTAGAGAGTTTGAGAGTATTTTGAGTGCGTAAGACGACTATACTGTTTCAGATCGGATTTTATAGGTTTCCTTTTGGTTAGGTTTTCGTGATTTATCAGAACCGTTGATCTAATCTGACAGTTTTTAATCGTGTGGATAGGAGAGACGGATTTCAATTTTATTATTTTAATGTCAGATGGGCGGGAAACTCTATCGACACTAATCTGTTACTTATAAAAGCGCGTTTTTAATAATACGTTTTATGACCATGCTTATATAAGGTATCAGATGAGTAGAGTTAAACTTATCTGACAGACGAGTGATCTGTTATCTGATATTACTAGAGAATGCCAATAGCTAGTAATCTTCCTCTGCTGTTTGTCAATCCAGCAAGATAAAATAATCTTCAATCTTCAAGAATTAAGAACACATCTTCATGATAACTTAACTTCAACTAACTGTCATTAACAGATTTCATCTTTTTAGAACAAAGTACCGCTAGTCTTACACGTTCCCCCTGACTTTAAGAATTCATAAGTTAACTAGTCTGTTGAAGGTTAATCCTTGAATAAAATAACTGATGACTAAGTTGTTGAACTCCAGTCTTCTGAAGAGTTCCCCCTCAGCTCATGCATCCAAATTTAGTAGTCCTAACTCAGCTCTTAGAGTTGAGAACCTTGCTTCACTTAAAGGTTTAGTGAAAATATCAGCAATTTGATTATCAGTATGAACATACTCAATCATAACATTGCCTTTTTCCACATGATCTCTAATGAAATGATGCTTAATCTCTATATGTTTAGTCCTTGAATGACTTGTAGTGTTCTGAGTAAGAGAGATTGCACTTGTATTATCACAGTAGATTGGAATTCCACTGATCTTGATGTTGTAGTCTTCTAGTTGATGTTTCAACCAAAGTATCTGTGCACAACAAGCTCCAGCAGCTATATATTCAGCTTCAGCAGTAGATATAGAAACTGAAGTCTGTTTCTTACTCATCCATGAGATCAGACGACTACCTAAGAACTGACAGGCACCTGTTGTGCTCTTCCTGTCAATCTTGCAGCCAGCAAGGTCTGAATCTGAATAACCAATAAGTTCAAATCCAGATTCTCTAGGATACCACAATCCCAATTCTTGAGTGCCTTTAATGTATTTCAATATCCTCTTGGCAGCTAAGAGATGAGATTCTTTGGGGTTTGATTGAAATCTTGCACAGACTCCAACTGAGTACATTATGTCAGGTCTGCTTGCTGTTAGATACAACAATGAACCAATAATGCCTCTATATTTGGTTATGTCCACTGATTTGCCATCTTCATCTTTATCTAAACGAAGACTTGTAGACATAGGAATTGTAGCAGTAGAGCTAGTTTCCATACCAAACTTCTTAAACAGATCTCTTGTGTATTTTGCTTGGCTGATGAATATTCCATCAGGCAACTGTCTAACTTGCAATCCAAGAAAATAATTAAGTTCACCCATCATGCTCATTTCAAACTTATTTTGCATTAGCTTGGAGAACTTATCACACATCTGTTGGTTAGTTGAACCAAAAATAATATCGTCCACATATATTTGCACAAGTAATATATGATTTTCCCATTCAATTGTGAACAAGGTTTTATCTACCTTACCTTTTCGAAATCCTTTAATTAAAAGAAAATCAGATAGGGTATCATACCATGCTCTTGGAGCCTGTTTCAGTCCATAGAGGGCTTTCTTCAGACGATATACCTTGTCCTCTTCTTGATAGACTTCAAATCCAGGAGGTTGCTCAACATACACTTCTTCTTGCAGTTCTCCATTGAGAAAAGCAGACTTCACATCCATCTGATAGACAGTGAAGTTCTTATAAGCAGCATAGGCAAGAAACAGTCTGATTGCTTCAAGTCTTGCTACTGGTGCAAATGTCTCATCAAAGTCAATTCCTTCTTCTTGACAATAACCTTTGGCCACTAGTCTTGCTTTGTTTCTGGTGACAACACCATCTTCATTCATCTTATTTCTGAATACCCACTTAGTGCCAATTACTCTTTGATGACTTGGTCTAGGAACTAAGTACCAGACTTCATTCCTTTCAAATTGATTCAACTCTTCTTGCATAGCTTCTATCCAGAAGGAATCAGTTAGAGCTTCTTCAATTTGCTTAGGCTCTATTTGAGATAGAAATGTGACAAACATAGCATCTTGTGCAGCAGCTCTTCTTGTTTTCACTCTATCTAATGGATCACCAATCACTAATTCAGGTGGGTGATTTCTGAGCCATCTAAGATCAGGTTGCAGGTCTGAATGTTGTCCTCTGTCTTGATCTTGCAACACTACTGTTGGAGTTCCAGTAGTAGTCTGTTGAACATTTGCAGTCTGTTGAACAGTCTCTGGTCTGTCAGCTGTTTGCAACTCGTCTGTTAGACAATCAGCACTGTGATTTTGAACAGCACTTGAGTTAGCAGCTGAATCAAGATTAGGTAGTATGATGGGAACATATTCTTCATTTCTTCCAATGTCTAACTTCTGTAAATCAGTAGACAGATCTTAATTAACACTTTGATTCTTTTCAGAAGATTGACTTGGCTCATCAAATACTACATGGATAGATTCTTCTATTAGTAATGTTCTTTTGTTAAAAACTCTGTAAGCCTTACTAACAGATGAGTATCCTACAAAGACAGCTTCATCAGCCTTTTCTGCAAATGCAGTAAGGTGATTTTTCCCATTATTCAATACAAAACATTTACAACCAAAAATCTTAAAGTAATGAATGTTTGGTTTTCTGTTGTTCCAAACTTCATATGGAGTCTTGTTCTGATTTTTGTTGATCATACATCTGTTTTGGGTAAAGCATGCTGTATTTGTTGCTTCTGCCCAAAATCTTTGAGGCAGTTTAGCTTCAGCTATCATGGTTCTGACAGCTTCCTTTAGTGTTCTGTTTCTCCTTTCAGCAACACCATTCTGTTGAGGGGTTCTAGCAGCTGAATACTCATGATGTATTCCTTTGATATTACCATTCTGTTGTAAACTCTGTCCCTCTATCTGATCTGGTCTTCAATATTTTGATACTCTTCTCATTCTGGATCAGTTCCATCAGATTGGTAAGATGTTCCTTGGTTTCACTTTTCTTCTTCATGAAAATCACCCAAGTATATCTTGAATAGTCATCCACAACAGCTAGGCAGTATTTCTTTCCACCATTGCTGACTGGATCAATGGGTCCAAATAAGTCCATATGTAATAGCTCCAATATTCTTTCAGAAGATTGATGCTTTTTGCTTTTGAAAGATGACTTGATTTGTTTACCCTTCTGACATGCGTCACAGAGCTTGTCTTTGCTCATGACTGCTTTTGGAATCCCTTCTACCAAATCATTCTTGATTAATCTGTTTATGGTCTTGAAGTTTAAGTGATTCATTCTCTTGTGCCATAGCCAACTAACTTCGCTTGGTGCAGATGCAACCAAACAGACACTTGAATTCTTGTCAGCAGAATCCCAGTCGACTATGTAGATATTTCCTTGTCTTCTTCCAGATAAAATTACCTTCTTTGTACCAATCTGTTCAACGTAGCACTTATCTGTTGAGAAGATGACTGAATATCCTTTGTCACAAAATTGACTTATGCTCAGCAGATTATACTTTAGGCCTTTAACATATGAGACGTCAGATATCTCTATGTTTCCCTTGATTAATCTTCCTTTAGCTTTAATCTTGCCTTCTTTGCTGTCTCCAAATGTAACACTTGGACCATCCACAGCAACTGCATCAGTCAACTCATGTATGTTTCCACACATGTGCCTTGAACATCCACTGTCCAAGTACCAAATCTTCTCTACTTTACTCCTACTCCTAATCCTAACCTACAAAACAAAAATAAAATTGTTTTAGGTACCCTTATTGAGAGGGTCCTGAAGGATTAGTTCCACCTTTGACAACCCAAGATGTTGAAGTCTTAGGCTTCTTTGGCTTCTGAGTTTTAGGAGCATGAACAGCTTCATTTCTATCATAATTAGCAGATAAGTCATGTTGATGATCAGTATGATAAGAATAGTGTTCATAAGCAGGGTAAGGTGCATGATAAGCAGGGTATGCATGCATTGGATGAGCAGGGTAAGGTGCATAGTATCCTGGAAATTGAGGTGCATGATACATAGGATGATATGCAGCAGGTTGCACATAATATGACTCATTTCCATACCAAGCATTTTGATTTTTCTTGTTTTTATGCTTCTTTGGTTTACTAGATGCTTGCTCTTTAACAGATGACTTAGCTTTATCACTAGTCTGATTAGTTTTAGCCTTATCAGATGACTTCCTAGGACTCTTCTGTTTAGGCTTACTAGTCTGTTTTCCTACACTAGGCTCTTTGCTCTTTTTAGCCTTAGGAGATTTCTTCTCCTTTACCACTTTCTCAGATGAGGTAGGTTTAGAAGTTTGAACATACAGAATGACCTTACTATTGTCAGCAGAAATGAATTTTTCAGTATGGTTCAATTCTAGTTTATCCTTTTCTAAAGGTGTCTCCTGTTTACTAGATGTATGCATGGATGCAACAGTTGACTTATCATGAGACTCAATAATTTTCTCAAGTTCCATGATTTTTCCTTTATAGACCTCACATTCAGCTTTCAGAGATTCATGCTCTTGCTCAAGCTGTTTATATTCAGCTGATTCTTTTGGCTTTTCAGCTAAAAGTTTCAGTGAACTATTTTGCTCTTTTAGCAATATCATCTCTTCCTTAAGCTTAACAAATTCTCCAGCAATAGTAGTATTATTCAACATCATTTGCTCTAGAGAATTAAATAGTTCATTATCTTGAGGAGTTACCTTATCCTCTGAGTCATCAGATTCCTTAGCCATCAGGAAGAGGAGAGCAGGTTTCTCTTCATCAGACGTGTCTGAATCTGAATCAGATGAGTAGACAGCAGCAAGCTTTTCTGCTTCAGCTACCATTGCTTTCCCTTTTTGATGCTTTCTTTCCTTTCTGATTCTCTTCTCTTCCTCAGTGTATTTTTCTGCCTTTGGATATGGACAGTCTCTGATGAAATATCCTAATTTCCTGCAGTTATAACACATTAGTTTTGCTTTATAATCATCTTTTTCTTGAGAAGAAGAGTTAGGTTTAGAAGTAGAAGCAGCATGATTGTATTTGTTTTTCATCTTTCTCTTGTAAAACTTCTTGAAGTTGTTCATCAATAATGCTACATCTCCAGCAGTGTACTCCTTTTTGTTGAGTAGTGATGCTTCATCAGATGAGTCCACATCTTGGCTTCTATTTGCTGGTCTCCTGGTGTTTTCAGCAGCAACTAAGGCAGCTGTGGGTCCTGAAGTTGAGGTTTCTTCAATTCCCATTCTAGGCAGTTTATACTCGAATGCCTTGAGTACAGAAAACAGCTCAGTAAGAGAGATTTTTCCCAAATCCCTTGATTCTTCCATTGCTGTCACTTTCATGTTGAACTTTGGGGGTAGTGCCTTTAGTACTCTGACAGTGATTTCTTTGTCAGTGAAGGTCTTTCACAACTTTAAGACTTCATTCAGAGTTCTAGTGAATCTGGTGTCCATCTGGTCAATGGTTTCTCCAGACTTCATCTTGAAGTTGTCAAGTTTCTCCAAGGCAACAGTGAGCTGATGCTCCTTTATTGCATCATTGCCTTCGCTCATGTCTCTGACTTTGTCCCACATCTCCTTTGCAGTTTTGCAATGTTTGACCTTGTCAAACCTATCATTATCCAGGGCTTTAGTCATGATGAATCTCCCAACTTTGTCTAGATTGTAAAGCTTTATTTCCTCTGGAGTCATCTCATGAAGGTCTTTTTCCACAACCGTATCTATTTCATTTATTTTTATGGTCTTTGTGAATCTGAATGGACCTTTAATGATACATGTGTACATGTTGTCATTGTAGGCTGCTAGAAAGATTTCCATTCTAATCTTCCAGTCTTCAAAAGACATACCAGCAATGTGGGGAACATGGCTGATACAGTCCATTTTTCAAAAAGTTTTGATTTTTCAAAAGGATGCTCTTTTGAAAAGTTTTGAAAACCTTTGAAAAACACTTGGATCAAGCTCGTTGATCAGGCAGCTGATTCTAATGAACCACCTGCTCTGATACCACTTGTTGGTCCCAAGTGGTCAGATGAGGTCTAGAGGGGGGGGGGGTGAATAGACCTCTGAAAATTTTTGAACTTAAAAACTTTTCAGTCTTCTGTCAGCAGACTAAGCTGATGAAGAACAGTAAGATTACTTCGCTGATCAAGAACGAGTCTAGAACAGCAGAGTGACCACTCTTCTTATATAAATGCTTAGCTGTTTTTCAACAGAACAGTTTTCCAAAGAGTATACTTGCAGCGGATTGTTTGAAAGTGTTTTTCACAAGTAAACTAAGTTCTTAAAAGATTTTATCCCCAGTTTTGAAACTCCTTATAAAATCTTTCAGTAATTCAAAGTGTTTAAATATGCAAACTTTAAAATATGCAAGAAAGCTTAAATGCAAGATAACACAAAGAATTTTTATAGTGGTTATATGGATAAAAATCCTTTAGTCCACTCTTCCAGATCACTCAGATTCTGGGTTATACTATAATCACACAGATTACAATATTTCTCCACTTATACCTAAACAACAAATGTAAAGGCTATAAGCTCACAATAGGAAATCACTCAGAAATCCTATCCTCTAAAGTAGAATCACTCACAAAGATGGATTCTCACTTCGCACAACACTCAGCTATTACAAAATCACTCAGATAATGTTTTTCTGTTTTCTTCAACTAGGTTTCTGTCAACAGATGACTTCCACCAGACGAGTGAGCTGTTCGAGCTTTTGAGACTTAGAAAAATTCTGCTTCAAAATCGAAATCTCTGATTGTTGTTGTTTTGTCTCTCTCTTCGAACTTAGCTCTATTTATACATGGAGATGAGAATATGACCGTTGAAGGCAAATCAAATCTTCAAATCCATCCTTCAGCTCTTTTGAAACGGCTCCCTGCAGCAATCCGTACAGTGTACAGTACTTTCTGTCCATCACATTTAATGCTGCATTAAATGCACTCTGCTGATACGAGGATATCTTCAATCATTTGCCATTACTAACCTTCTCTTTCAGCATTTATTACACCAAGTGCATTTATTACCGTTGAACTGATCTCATGATCTCTTCCACTCTGCTGATCGAAGCAACCCTTCTGATAGGTACTCTGCTGATCAAATACTGAACTAATCTGATTTGACTCGGCTGATGACCTACCTTTCTGTTTGCTGTTTCAGCAAGAGATCACTTAGTCTTTTGGTCTTTGAACTCTTCTGATATCTTCTTTACTTGTTCAAAGATTCTTCCAAGGGAACTAAGCTTTCCATACTTAGCTGATTATGATGTTTTGGAAATCATCAAAACCTTCCCTTAAATTCTGACTTCTTTCATCTTCATCTTCATCTTCATCCAACACCTCAATCAACTGTTGGGATTGGATATTCTTAAAGGAGTAATGGCTATATCCGACTGCATTAGGGTTGGCGGTGTTGATCGAAAAGATTGTTCGCAAACGACCAATATTTTCCGTTGGTGACGTGCTTTCGAGTCGACCCTGGGATTATTCGGGGCCAAAGTAGGAACCACCGCAGTAGAAGTGCTGGCATCGGCCGTCCCAACCTTTTTACCAGCCTTTGATTTTTTCTGCTTTCGTGGCTGGCTTTGGGTCCTTTTCGAAGAGGACGCCACAGTAGAGCCCGCTACAGAGGTTCGAAACTGTTCGACGAGCTCAGCTGCATAGACAAAGTAAAATGAGGATAATATAAGGAGTGAAAGGCAAATCGAGGATCAACGTAAATAATTAAGAAAGTTACCAAACGGAAGGGCGGCAACAATAGCTTGAACATCCACAGGAGCTGTTTCGGCAAGTTGGCCATCTTCGGACGGTTCTCCACCTCAGGAGTATTTCCGTATTTGAGGGCTGGGGCAGGATAAGTGCAGTTGCTGAGCCCAGCCAGCCGCAGAACCGCCTCTTGCGTCAATAACACCGTCTAATACTGGTCGGATACAAGACTTTTCAAAAATTTCGAAGACAGCAAAGGGGGAAGTTTCCCTTTAAGGGACCGTTTGCCATACGTCCAATTCCTTTCCCCCTTCCACTCGTACGGTTTCAGCTCGGAAGAACCTTCCGAAACGGGAATGTTGGGACCTCGCACAAAGAAGAACTCTTTTTTCCACCCTTTGGTATTGCTCGAAGTCATGGTCGAGAGAATTGATCTGTTTGACCGATGGGAAAAGTACACGAAGCCAGCGTTCAAAGACGTTGAAAGGCTCATTAGGAAAATCTGCCAGAAATTCTGGAAGGACGCCTCTTTCCCCTTGGCTTGCATCAAAACACTGAATGCAACGATGTATGCAATCAAGTTCGGAAGTATCTGAGCAGGAGCAAGTGAGAAAACTCCTAAAATATCCCTAGCAGCAGGATGAACGGAATACGCAACCCGAAGAGAAATTGCCTGCTATAGAAGGCTTGGCAACCCTTGGGCGGATTGGTAACCCCTTGCCCGGGAGTAGGTGCAACGATGGTAAAACCTTCCGGAAGGTATTTACCGAACTCAAGCTCCAAGTTCGCCCGACGATCGGATGTATTGTAAATGGTGGAGGTCTGATCGGCTCTGCGCTTTGTTCGAAGCTGGTTAGAGCTGCTTGTGGGTTCTACCCATTTCTTGATAGTGACAACTACCTTACCACCAACCTGGTACTTCGCGGTTTCATCTTCACGAAGGGGTGAGACTTCACCCCCCGACCTCTTCGTCCTCGGAGACCTCTTCTCTTGTTCCTGCCTCATCATCGCTCGAACCCTGACGAACTTCTCCCTTCTCTGTCTCAGAGTTCGATGCATCGCCAGAGTTTTCGGCCTTCTCATCCTCGGAGGCATTATATTGATCTATAAGCGCCAAGGGATCACTATCTGATCCCTCACCCACCTTAGTCTTTCCTTTTCGATCTCGTGAAGAAGACATCCTTTTAATGAAAGGTTATAAGTATTTTCTGACGGTTCGAATTTTGGGACTCTTCAACAACTTTCGAACACAATGCTCCGATCAAGGATTTGGGAATTTTTCGTAAATGAATCTTCTACGGTCAACGTATATATATACGGGGTTAAAAAAGTAAAATTGCAAATCGAACCCCGAGTAACCGCGACGGTTGAGCTCTCCAAGCAGTAATTTTCAAAGCAAGATTTTCAGGAAATTGCATTTTCGGCCCCTATACTCTATGAATTTAGACTACCACATGGCTAATTGACAAGACACGTCTTTTCAGTGTCGGAATGAACCTACTTCTCCGAGCCCAGCTTCACTTACGCTCGAAGAAGTGGGGGAGTATTAATGAGGAATCAAACTGATAGATCACAAATTCGGGCAAAGCAATTATTAACTAAAGAAATCGAGACAGAAAAAAGTTGCATCAACTCAAATTTTTTCAACAACATCAACCGTTACTACATAGAATAGTTCAAAGCAAGAATATCAAGGAAATTTACATCATAGCGGATAATCATTTTTGAGTTTCCAAGATATGCACTATTTTTCCCTGGTTCGATTTTTATCCCAACATGTTTTTTCGAGCTAGGTTTTTAACGAGGCATATCCGAAACACTAAGTAATGGTTCATCCCAGTCGGTTGGCGACATTTACTTCTCCGAGCTTCAGCTTCACTCACGCTCGAGAAGTGGGGGAGTATTGATGAGGGGTACTTTGGATGTTCTATTCTAGGAAGGCGTTCCACGATCGAAAATAGCAACATCCGACCTTGAAGACATATCGGCCGATCACCAATGCTGAACAAGTTACTCCAATCACAGGGCAAGGGGTTCATGCTCGGATTCCACTGTTGGGCCGACCCCAGGCCCAAGCCTGTGGGCCGAGAAATACACCCCTGTGGGTGGTTCAGTTGGCACACCGATTCTACTATAAATACCGCAAGCATTTATGACGCCAGGCATCGCACAATTCCCCAGGTGCTCCCAGTTCGAACCTACTGCTCGAAGCCTCCTCTTGATTTGTATTTAGATCATATTGTATGTACTAGTCTCTAGCTTGTACGGCATCCAATAATGCCTAAGTAGGACCCCGATTTACATTGTAATTACGTTCGAAAATATTCATATTCGACCCCATCATTGGCAATTTAGCACGTTTATCGCTTTATATTTCCTTATTGATCCCCTAACGAAACCACGTCAGATCAACCACAATCTGTATCATATATCCTTGTTCTGATTCTGATCCTGAGCCCTATTCTGATTACCACGGCCCTGGTGATCACCTTGACCGCCTCCACTGAAAGGATAGTGCCCAACAAGCCAACAAATACGAGCTAGTAAAATGACTACCTTAGATAGCATTCTTATGGTTCAAAGATAATACGCCCGTTTATTTATAGTACGTAAAGTAAACAATGGCAATCTTCATCTCTCACGAACGTATCTAAGCAATTGGATGAAATCCTAAGATCACATTCGATAGGAGATCGAACGCATCGAACGACCCAAACAGAGAAACTCATCGTGGAATTGCATTAAGCATATTGGTAATGGGATATTTCTCAAGACTTATAATAGTGTACGATTTAGTCCTCGGACTTGAGGTACTAGGGAAAATTCGGTACACGAGAATACGTACTTTGATTTAAGAGCCGATCACGTAGCCTGATCATTGTGCGACTACTTTGGGTATGTATGATCGTGTACGTGAATGGTTAGTACTAAGAAATAATATATCGACTCATCTTGATAAGATGAGAGAATTTTATGTACGTTCTTAGAAAATAGATTCCAATAAATCCATGGCCGTGGTATGTGACGGATTTGGAAAGGGTTTTCAAAATTTAGCAGTCACACTGGAATTATTATCCAGAATTAGAAAGTACAATATTGAGATAATTAGAGGTGCCGACCAATTCAGACACCCTAGATCTCAATCGAGAAAGTTGCTAGAAGGACCGTATGTACATGGCACTTATAAGAGATGAGGTTCACTGGGCCTCATGGGCTTGTGGCTAGACATCGACCATGAGGTGTGGGTACTCCTGAATTAATGGGAGATTAATTCTGGAGTGGTCAATTAAAAGTGTTTAATTGATCAGAGCCATTAAATTGCTTATTAATTTCTCATTAATTAAATCACGAGAGTCATAGGCCTGCTGCCAATTGATGGTGAACCTAGAGGATCACACACAATACAGTTAGACAGTGATAGTCATAAAAAGAAACATTTGATTTAAAGGAGTTAAAATAAGTGAATTAAAGTGTTAATTCAATGAGAAGAATAATTAATTAGATGGTCTAATTAATTAAATGTAAATTAAAGTGTTAATATGAGGTGGAGAATTATTAATTAGAATGTCTAATAAATTAATCGATTAGAATATCTAGTTGATTAAAGTCATTAATTAAAGTGTTAACTGGAAAAGTTGATTAATTAACAGTGGGTTAACTAATTAAACTACATGGCTGATTTTATGCTATGGGAATGTTGATTGATTAATCTCGGATTAATTAATTAAGCATAAGGGGCGATTTTTGCTAAGGGAATTGGAAGAGATATTATCTTGTGGGACAAGAAATAAGGGAAGAGTTAAAGTATATCTTGTTTCCTTATGTGATAAGGAAAGATATGCCTAGATATGATATATATCTATTAGAAAAACGAATATTCTAATAAGAGATATCATAATATCTTTAACATAACAACTAATGCATAACCCTAAGAAAAGAAAAGGCTGAAAATTTCCAGCCCTAGCCGCCCAATCCCATTCGGCTGAACCCAACCCTAGCCACCCCCTTGCTCTCCTTGCTTCTTCTCCATCTAGATCTGGATCTAGATCCAGTTCCTCCATTGACAATTCTTTAATCCTAGTTCTAAGCCTGTGGTTTAAAGAAGTCGCTATCATCCATCTGGTGTGGACTATCTCTAGAGGCACAACGCTTGGGGTGCTCTAGTGAATAATTGGAAGACCGGAGAAAACCACCACCATGCCTGTGGTGAGGTAATTTTCGAAATTACCTACTTGATTGTGTTTTTGTTAAATTTTGATTCAACGCTTTTCATATGAGTTAGATGTACTTATCCTGGCTTCGGGTTTATGTGTATGAAAAATCTTAAATTCCGCATGTTGTTTGACAATCGTACACACGAAAAACCCAACATCCACGTCGGCCATTATGAATACCCCCTCTTGGGACATTTCCTCTCTCTCCCTCTCTCCATATTGTGGAGGATCATTTTGTGGTTTGTTATAGGGAGTAAACCCTTCTCTATTACCTCTGCCTCTATTTTGATGGCTTGGCCCCCGGCCAGCGCCTCTGCCTCGGTTACTTCATTTGATCGCATTTGCCTCAGGCAATGGTTGAGTACCATCTGGAGGAGCCTCATTGTTCCTCAAAAGAAGATCAATTTTCTTCTCAGTGAAGAGTAGAACAGTGATCAACTCTGAGAACTTAGTGTAGTTTTGAGCTTGTATAATTTGAATTGTATGTGAAACATGCTATTAAAAGTCTATCATGCATAACGTACTTAGTTATGTCTAAAAGAAACAATATTAGAATCAATAAATCTAAACCCCCAAATATGTCCATACTTCCAGGAATATAATACATAGATAATCCAAAAACAGCAAACCTGATTTTTGGGACGTATAGAATCGCCGCAATTGGCACATAGAAACATTATAAGATTCAATTTCATAAAACCTTGTTCAAATCTAATTTTCCTAAATCAGAACAAGAAAATATATATGTAACCAACATGATTTGATTCCAGGAGTTTATGATTTAATATGTCATATCATATAAAACATATCAGATGCATAATTAAATTGAAACATATTGAATTCTAAATCGTATATGCATATAATTTAATTTAAAGATTGTGCTTGCATCACCATATATATTCATGCTTATCGAAACAAAACCGAAAATTTGATTATGAAATTGGTTACATGAGTTAAACGACAAGGAACCAATTATAAGTCTAAATTTCATACGGCATAGTATGAACAATATAAATTCTTAAACACTAGAACATGTTTTAAAACATAAAATTTTCAAATTTAAAGCAAATAATTCATAAAGATTCAAAAGATTCAGACTTACTTGAATTTTGCTAATAACAACAAAGATTATGGATTACTGATCCACAAAAACTCGATCTTCAACCGAACAAAAAATTCGTTCAAACAATCTCCTTCCACGATCACAAAAAGACTATCGTGTTGATAAGGTGTTGTAAATAATTGATTACAGGTCTTTGGTTTAGTGATTGAGATAAAGAGATGGATAACAATATTATAACTCTAAAGACTAAAGAGGAAGAAAGAAGAACACACAGAAATAATACGTAGAATAATTAGGGTTGTATTCTTGGGAAGGGGAGAACTCTTATTTATATCCAAATAAGTTACAAGTAGGGTACAAAGCTCATATACAAGATGAAAGCCCATAAATAAATATATTATAACTAAGTCTATCTGAACTATTATATAAACAATAGGAATATCCACTAATATATAATATTTACGACATAATTAATTAATTGACCTACTAAAATGCCCGAAAAATAACAATAACTAGGGAACTAGAATTGCAATATATATATAAACCGTCACTCCTTAAACTTATGTCTTGTGAAATTTATTTCATGCATCTTTCCTATGGTTTGATTTCATCTATTACTTTATTGATTAATTATATCATTGGTACTTTTGTTTTCCTTCTACTATCTATGTCTACATTTCTTTTTTGTTTACACTGAAAATCTACCATATAATTTTAGATGATCAAGTATGTGATTTCTTATGTGTTTAAAGATATCTTTACGTTAAACATGTGTCTTTTATGTAATTTTATTTTATTATGACATCTTTTATTTGTTGAATTTGAAAAAAAAATTTGTCTAATGTGATTTTAGTGCAAGATTCGTTTGATTTCGCGATTATTATTCAAGTGTGAGTATGTGGTAATATATTCTTATGTCTATACAATTTTTTTTTTAGGGTTGTACCATACACGTGTTTTCATCCGTGGAATCATACGGAAATCACTTCCATTATTCACGTGAGTTCATTTCTCTGAGTTTTTTACATGCGTGTAATTATTAGGTTCGATATGAACAAATGAATATGTATACACACGTACATGACAAGAAACGCATAAATGTGGTACTAAAATATTAGTAATCTTTCTCTCTAATGATGCTTGATTCAATTTAAATCTAGTTTAAATTTTTGCTAAGATAAGTTAAATTTGCTAAATTAACTTGCAACCTCAAACATATAAATATGTTATAAAAACCCATAATCTATGCGACTTACCTTAAAATTGATCTAACATGAAGAAAATGTGATAATTAATGATTTTTAATCAAGATAAGATGAATATAAGTACCCATAGATAACCATTCAAATTAAGTTCATAGTCATCTTCAAAGGTATGATTTTTTCAATGTATTTTCGAATTTATAAATTAAAGTTTAATTCGTTGTTTTTGGGTAATGAGCAATTATGTTTTTTTTTTTTTTTTTTTGGCAAATCTGGAAAAATACATTTTAGTTACTTTGAATTTAGTTTATTTTCTTTTAAATTTTTTTGAGTCGAGTTATTTTCTTATGTTAGACTCTTTGTTTCTTTATTTTAGTTTTGCAATAAAAATTATTTTTATGATTGATGACATCAACAGAGAGGATAAATGTAAAGAATTCATTATCTATGGGGCGATTTAAGTAATTTTACAAAGTAATGTTTTTAGATAAAATTTGAGGGATAGTTCAAGTAATTTTTTCTTGGTATTATTGAGTTAAAACACTGACAATCATCATATAGTCTTTATCACATGAAGAAAAAAGATATTTGAAACAATCGTTTTGATTAAATTAGACATTTACAAATATTTTTAGCACAGGAAAAAATATTCAAGTTGTAATTCTCATAGGCATAAACACTGTAGTGACCATAATACATTCAATTTATTTTTTATGTAAATTGAAATAAATTATTTGGGTTTGTGCATAACACGGGAATAAGCTAGTATAATAAAATGAGAGAATTTTACTTTTAATACAATAAGTTGACTATACTTTTAAGGTTACAATACCAAACATTAAAAAACTAACACATTTCATAACAAGCTGTTTACATATTTGGTATTTCCATTAAATAATTGACGGAATCATCGTTAACTCTCAAAATTTGAGGGAAAATATGCAAAATTGGTTCCATGACTAAAGCTTGTTGGCAAGTTTTCCCCACATGTTTTTGGGCCGGCAATTTTACCTTATCATTTATAAGTTAGAAGCAATTTCAGTCCATTAGGGGATGACTTTGACTAGGTATAAAAGTTTTATTTGCATATTAACACCTAAACTTTAAGAAAATTCAATTTATTATAGGGGAAAAAACATCACACTCACCTTTGTTTTAAGAAATTTGTACAAAATTTCAATGTATTATTTTTTTGGGGGGCAAAGGAATCCCCTTATTTAAAAATTATTGCACACTCTCACTGGCTCCGTTAAATAGTTAAGTTAGTAGCCCTATTTAATAAGTTTTATATATTATTATTATAAGTCTTAAAAAAATTAAAAAAAAATCATATCTATTAAATTAATTAGATTTTAAAAAAATTGGAAAAAAAATCTTTTAAATAAATTAGATTTTATGTAGTAAATATAAATAAGCTAAAGAAAAATATCTTTGTAAAAATATTATAATATTATTAATCCAATTTAATAAATTTTATATATTATTATTATAATTTTTTTTAAAAGAATTACATCCAACCCCGCCTCAGGTGCAACCCAGACCATCGGTATTATTAAACCTTTGATCCCATGTCACCACGGTTTGGGATCAGTGAACCCAGGCCCCTGTGGCTAGGGACCAACAATCTTAGACCACTAGCGACTGTAGTTGCATCTTGAGGGGGGTGGGTAGGGGTGTTTGCGGTGCGGTCTAGTGCGATTTTATACTCGTCCAAACCCAACTCAATATTTGCTGGTTCTTATTAGTCTATTCCTAACACAACCCAATAAGGCTTGAGACTGCACTTTGCGGTCCATTCGGGTTGGGTCGGGTTAGGGCGGATTTTGCGGTCTCAAAACTCTTAACTTTAATTTATTTTTGTTATTTGATAAGTTAAGGCAGCGTTCGGTTGGGCTCATTAGCCTAGAAATAAGCCCCAATTAGCAATCTAGATTTCAATCGTGGGCCAAAAATCGTGTTTGGTTGGAGAAATAAATCAACGGGCTGCCCGAGCTAATCCGCTGGTTTTGTGGGCCATCCACCTTAATCCGCCCAACTACAATTGGAGGGGAGGCCCTGCGATTGTAATATGGTCCATTATAATGGCCTAAAGTATAATATTTCTCCTGATTTTGCCCCGACAGTTCACGAAAATTACAATTATACCAATTAAAAATTCACAAAACTCCCAAAATTTTACCCCCTCTCTCCAAACGCGAGCTCCCTCCTAAACCAGGTGATTTTTTTCATTTCCTTCAACTTGTACCTAGCAATTCCTCCCAATTTTTCTCCTATATTCCCAATCTCATCGAAAGCTCTTTGATTGATAATGGTATATAACAAATTTCATCTCCTTCTAGGTTGTAATTTTTACATTTGTTGCAGGGTAAAGTCGAAAAGAGAATCCAACATATTGAAAAAGAAATTCGGTGTATTTCTCCTCCAATACGGTATTGAACCTTGTTTTGTAGCTCTAAAATGTGTGTATATCATATGTTTTAGGGTTCTGTTGGGTGTTCTTGTATTTTGATGGTGTGTTTGCAATTCGTACGTATCTTTGGGGTTTATATGAAATTTTCCCTTGAGGGTGTTACTTTTTTACTACAATCTGATAGAGTTTTCTTGGAATTGAGTATTTATGCAAGATTTTTGTATGGTTTACGGCCATATCTTGTTTTACTTGACAAAGCATGTTGAACAATTTGCTTTACTGTGATATCTTGTTTTAATATGTACTGACTTGGTCAAATTAGTTTGATAAAACTGTTTTAAGGAATGAAATTTGTTTGTGAATCATTATGGCCCTATTTTAGTTATCATTTATGATGATATATTGAGACTGTGATTTATGTTTTGTTCTTTAATAATTGGCAAAATATATCTTTTCAGCTCTTTTGCAAAATGGATCCACGAAGGAAACACCTCTTCATATCAATGTTCCATCAGATGTTTTGGATGGGTGTTTTTTATATTTCCTTACGTATTATTGCATACCATGCTAAGAATAAACTCATTCGATATAGCTTAAAACATAGAAGGCGTAAGCAAGTAGCTGAATTTGAGTATTATTGTATGGAAGACTCGATTAGGTGTAAAGATAACATACGTCATACTACTAGTTCATTTTAGAAATTATGTTGTATGCTTCATAACCATGGAGGTTTAAATGATACCACATATGTTCCTATCCAAGAACAAGTGGCCATGTTTTTAACCATCCTCGCTCACCACAATAAAAATCGAATAGTATGTTCTGATTATCGTCGATCCGGTGATACCGTTAGTAAATGCTTCCATCGTGTACTAAACTGTTTGTTGAAACTCCATCCAGTTTTAATATCTCAGCCCGATTCAATAACATATGATTGTGAGGACCCTAGATGGAATTGTTTTCTAGTGAGCTAATCCTTTTTTTTTTTACAATTCATATTAATCATTGTACTTGTAATGGTCGTAATTGTTTATTTGGCCAATGTGGGGTGCACGGTTGCATCGGTGCATTGGATGGAACATATGTGAATGTTAGGGTTCCCGTGGTAGATAAACCTCGTTACAGATCACGGAAATGTATTATCTCCACCAATGTGCTTGCTGCCCGTGATGTTAGAGGTTCATACACATATGCTCTGTGTTGTTGGGAAGGCTCCGCTGCGGATGGACGAGTTCTTAGAGATGCAATTCACCGACCCAATGGTCTGAGGGTGCCTGCAGGTTTTAATTACATAAAGTTCAATCTTTAGCTGGATATTCAGTTTGTGGGAATTATCTAACATATTTTCTATACATGTTATAGGCACGTATTACCTTTGCGACAATGGGTATACTAACGGTGAAGGTTTTCTCACGCCTTATCGAGGAGTACGATATCATTTGAAAGAGTGGGGAGTTGGTAGGGATGCCCCCCAGAATGCGCATGAATTTTTTAATATGAAACATTCTCAAGCAAGGAATATAATATAATGGAGTTTTGGTATACTTAAGAAGAAGTGGGTCATACTTGCCTATAATGCATTCTACCCCTTGAAGACGCAGATCGAATCATTATGGCCCTAATGTTGATTCAAAACTTTCAACGGCATACTATGGCCGATGATATGATGGACTCTGATGAAGATTCTGATGATTCGAGCGATGACGAACTTGATTCAAGTGCTGACGAGTACATAGATGTGGTTCAGTAGTCGACCGAATGGAATAATTTTCGTGAAAACATGGCCAGTGAAATGTTCATGAAATGGACTTCGGAGCGTCGTTGAATGGGAAAAAATTATTTGTTTGAATTTGGTGGTGGTATTTGTTTGTTGAAACTGAAAAGTGGATGAAATTGATTGGGAGACACTATTTGTTTATATAACATTTATTACATTTTTGTGAGTTTAGGGTTTGTTTTCATGTGTATTATAACAATTGATTGTGCATGTCATTTCCTTGTATATATGGTCTGTTCCAGTAGTATTTATGGGCTGTTCCGATATGGTTCTAATGCATTCGGTCTTGTTAGGCAATCTTAACTATTGTTTGTTCCATTTTTGTGCAGTCTGAACTAGGAGAGGTATGGCATCCATTCCTCGATATGGTGACACGGCTCCCGTTCAAAAGAAGTCACAAGGTTCGTGTAGACCATGAAATGCACATGAAGAACAAGAGTTGATTAACTAATTGAAGGAGATGCTAACAGCTGGCTGGAGGGCAGATAACTCTTTTGGACCGGGATATATGCAAGCACTTGAGGGTGTTCTTAATGTAAGGATTCCGACGTTAAGATAACCGTTAAGCACATTAATTCAAAATTGACTGTTTGGAAGAAGATGTATTACCAATTAGTTGGTATGCAAGGCACGAGCGGGTTCGGATGGAATGATAGTGGACATCTAATCGAAGTAGATTATGATGTTTGGCAATTATACGTGAAGGTGCGTTGATGAACCAAGTGTATATTTATTTGCATTTAACCTCAAGCCCTCTTGGTATTTATTTATTTGCATTTAACCCCCTGCCTTCCATGTACATTTTCAGATTGTAGGTACTGGAAAGTGTATGAAATTAAATTAAACCGTTGATTTATTTGCATTTACCCCCTTACACTGTTGGTATTTATTTATTTTCATTTACCTCCCTGTCTTTCATGTACATTTACCCCTTGGATGGACTGGAAAGTGAATGAAATTAAATCAAGTTGTATATTTATTTGCATTTAACCCCCCTGCACTCGTGGTATTTATTTATTTGCATTTACCTCCCTTTGGACTCATTAAATTAATAGTGCATAATTTTTTGCATTTAACCCCCAAGCCCTCTTGGTATTTATTTATTTATTTGCATTTAACCCCCTGCCTTCCATGTACATTTTCAGATTGTAGGTACTGGAAAGTGTATGAAATTAAATTAAACTGTTGATTTATTTGCATTTAACCCCCTGCCTTCCATGTACATTTTCAGATTGTAGGTACTGGAAAGTGTATGAAATTAAATTAAACTGTTGATTTATTTGCATTTACCCCCCCTGCACTGTTGGTACTTATTTATTTGCATTTACCCCCTGCATTTCATTAATATCTACCCACTTGGACTAATGTTGCCGTCGGATTGTAGGCACATCCCGAGTTGCAAACATGTGTTACAAGTCATATATCTACTTCGAAGATTGGGTGGAGATTTTTGGAAAGGATAGGGCAACAGGTGATTCCGCGGAGGACTTCGTGGATGTCATTGAAGACTTGCAACCCCCATCCAAAATCAAATTCCAAAGGAGACAAAGGAAGCCACGGGTCATTCAATCCCTGATGAGATAAATTACAGCAGGCCGTGCGTGGATTTAACCACGGATCATTCGGACGGCAGTGAATTTCACTTTGAGTTACCACCCTATAACATGGGGTTGCCTTCTAAGGGCCTTAAGAATATGAAATTGACGAAGAAGATTAAAAAGGAAATGGTCAAGAAGGAAGAACAAGAGAGAAAGAGAAAAACTCCGGATTCTATGGGGTCCGATGTATTCAAGCCCGAGTTGGATAAGTTGATTTGTGCAGCCAAATCAACGTGGAAGGAACTTTCCTCAACATTTTCAAAGGAGGAAGACACGTACGACGAGAAGGCAATAAAGATCATAAAGGCACTAGGGATGATTGAGTCGCTTACCGACGAGAATCGAAACTATCTATCGTTCAAGATCATGGATAATGCCAAGCACAAAGCTTGTTCTTGAATTCCAACGAAAAGAACCGAGAGATAGAAGCACATATGATCCTTAAAGGTAAAATGTCTTGAAGTCAACAATCGTCGCATTTCATTTGATATTTTAGTATGTGAAAAAACTTGGTGATTATGTTTAATTTCCGTATATTTTGGCGTTGAATGAATATCTTCACGCATTGCTAGTTAGGATGATAACAAAGACATAATTTTGCTATTGTAATTGCTCTAACTAATAGTTTGGTAGGTTGGTATTTTGGTAACAAGAACATTGAAATCATTTTCTGTATATTTACGAACTTTATGCACTTATTGGTGTGTACAGCAGGAATGGTTTAAGCAAAAAAGCCCTCTGGAACAATTTGATTAAATTACTCCCATTTCCCCCTGCCTTTGTATCTTTATTTTGGTTGTTTATTTGTTGAGACAGAACCAAGTGTTGGATAAGGATGAAGATGAAAGCACTAAAGGAAGTTTGATAAGGGAGGTTTTGATGCATTCCAAAACTTCATATTTGGCTAAGTATGGAGTAACTTAGCTGATAAACTTATCAAGGAATTTTGACTAAGTAAAGAAGACATCAGAAGAGTCAAAGTTTCAAGGTCCAAGACTTCTGATCTGCTGAAGAAAAGTTATCAGACTGGTGAAGATCAGCCGACTCAAATCAGATTTGTTCAAGTTTGAGATCAGCTTTGTTCGCCATCAGACTTGCACTTTCGTCAGCCAAGTGAAGAAGATCATAAAGTGTTCCCAACGGTAATAAATGCCCCTTGGAGTAATAAATGCTGAAGTACAAGGTTATTAAAGACAAATGATTGAAGACTTGCTTCGCATCAGCTGGGTGCATTTAATGCTGCATTTAATGATGCCTGCAGAATAGTACTGTTCACAGTACGGACAGACTGCAAAAGAGCCGTTCGCGGATTTTAAGGACCAGTGCTCGAGGAATTTGAATCTTGTCTCTCTTCAACGGACACTTTTCAATCCTCAAGTATAAATAGCTGAAAGAGACGAAGAAGAAACAAGCAACACAATCTCTGAGAAATTTTCGAAGCAAAATTCTTTAAGTCTCAAGAACAGCTCACTCATCAGCTTAGTCATTTGTTGACAAAAGCAGAGTTGAAGAATCAAGCCAAATACATCTTCTGAGTGATTTTGTAAACAAGAGTGTTGTGAGAAGTAGATATCCGTCTAAGTGAGTGATATTACTTCAGAGAAGTAGGATTTCTTTGTGATTTCTTACTGCGAACTTACGGCCTGTTCATTTGTTGTAAGGCGTAAGCAGAGTATACTGATTACTGTGTGTTTTTAGTATAACCCAAGATCTTTGTGACTTGGAAGAGTGGACTAAAGGATATTCAAATCCATATAACCACTATAAAAATTGTTTGTGTTTTTACTTGCATTTTACCTGCATATTTTCAGTTGCATAAAACACATTAAGTTAACTGTTTGAAAAGGGATCTAAAAAAGAGATTCTACAAATCTGGGGAAACATTTTTCAAACTGCTAAGTTTACTTGTGAAAAACACTTTGAAAATCCGCTGCAAGTACTCTAAGTATTAAAACTTATTTTAACAAAATCAGCTAAGTAACAATCAGACGAGTGGTCAACAAAGCTGTTCAAAGATTTGTTCCCGAACAGAATTGTAACTAACTAATCTGATCAGCTTAGTCTGTTCAGTTAGAGTAAAAGTTTTAAAGTTAAATTTGAAGAAAATTTTTAAAGAGGTTTATTCACCCCCCCCCCTCCCCTCTAAACCTCTTCTGACCACTTGGGACCAACAAGTGGTATCAGAGCAGATGGTTCATTAGAATCAGCTGCCTGATCAACGAGCTTGATCCGAGTGTTTTTCAAAGGTTTTCAAAATTTTCAAAAGAGCATCTTTTTGAAAAACTAAAACTTTTTGAAAAATGGACTGTATCAGCCATGTTCCCCACATTGCTGGTATGTCTTTTGAAGACTGGAAGATTAGAATGGAAATCTTCCTTGCTGCTTATAATGACAACATGTACACATGTATCATTAAAGGTCCATTCAGATTCACAAAGACCATAAAGATAAATGAAGTAGATACGGTTGTGGAAAAAGACCTTCATGAGATGACACCAGAGGAAATCAAGTTATTTAATCTGGATAAAGTCGGAAGATTCATCATGACTAAAGCCCTGGACAATGATAGGTTTGACAAAGTCAAACATTGCAAAACTGCAAAGGAGATGTGGGACAAAGTCAGAGACATGAGTGAAGGAAATGATGCCATAAAGGAGCATCATCTAACTGTTTGCTTTGGAGAAACTTGACAACTTCAAGATGAAGTCTGGAGAAACCATTGATCAGATGGATACCAGATTCACCAGAACACTGAATGAAGTTCTAAAGTTGGGAAAAACCTTTACTGACAAGGAAATCACCGTCAGAGTACTAAAGGCCTTACCTCCCAAGTTCAACATGAAGGTGACAGCTATGGAAGAATCAAGAGATTTGGGAAAGATCTCTCTTACAGAACTGTTTTCCGTACTCAAGGCATTCGAGTATAAACTGCCTAGAATGGGAATTGAAGAAACCTCAACTTCAGGACCCACAGCTGCCCTGGTTGCTGCTGAAAATCAAAGAAGACCAGCTCAGAAAAGTAAAGATGTGGACTCATCTGATGAAGCCACACTGCTCAACAAAAAGGAGTACACTGCTGGAGACGTTGCATTGCTGATAAACAACTTCAAGAAGTTCTACAAGAGAAAATTGAAGAACAAATATAACAATGCTTCTACTTCTAAACCTAACTTTTCTTCTCAAGATAAAGATGATTATAAAGCAAAACTAATGTGTTACAACTGCAGGAAATTGGGACACTTCATCAAAGACTGCCCATATCCAAAAGCAGAAAAGTACACTGAAGAAGAGAAGAAAATGAGAAGAGAAAGAAAGCATCAGAAAGCCAAGGCTATGATAGCGGAAGCAGAAAAGCTGGCTGTTGTCTACTCATCTGATTCAGATTCAGACACATCTGATGAAGAATCTTCTGATGAAGGAAACCCTGCTCTCCTGTGCCTGATGGCAAAGGAATCTGATGACTCTGAGGATGAGGTAAGGTAACTCCTCTTGATAATGAATTATTTAATTCATTTGAACAAATGATGCTTAACAATACTGGTATTGCTGAAGCATACAAAAAGCTTAAGGAAGAGATTATACTGCTAAAAGAGCAAAATAGTTCACTGAAACTTTTAGCTGAAAAGCCAAAGGAATCAGCTGAATATAAACAGCTTGAGCAAGAACATGAATCTCTGAAAGCTGAATGTGAAGTGTTTAAAGGAAAAATCATGGAACTTGAGAAGGTTATTGAGTCTCATGAAAAATCATCTGTTGCATCCACGCATACATCTAGTAAACAGAAGATACCTTTAGAACAGGATAAGTTTGAACTGAATCATACTGAAAAATTTGTATCAGCTGACAACAGTGTGGTCATTCTTTATGTTCAGACAACTAGACCTGCTTCACCTGAGAAAGTTGTAAAGGAGACGAAAACTCCTAAGGCTAAAAAGAGCAAAGAGCCTAGTTTAGGTAAACAGATTAGTAAGACCAAACAGCAGAGTCCTAAGAAGTCTGCTGATAAAGCTAAAGTCAATCAGACTAGTGGTAAAACTAAGTCGTCTGTTAATGAGCAAGCTACTAGTAAGCCAAAGAAGCATAAGAATAAGAAAAATCAAAATGCTTGGTATGGAAATGAGTCATATTATGTGCAACCTGCTGCATATCCTCCTATGTATCATGCACCTCAATTCCCTAGTTACTATGCACCTTACCCTGCTCATCCAATGCATGCATACCCTGCTTATCATGCACCTTATCCTGCTTATGAACATTATTCTTATCATACTGATCATCAACGTGACTTATCTGATAACTATGATGAAAATAAAGCTGTTCATGCTCCTGTCAAAACTCAAAAGCCTAAGAAGCCTAAGACATCAACATCTTGGGTTGTCAAAGGTGGAACTAATCCTTCAGGACCCTCTCAATAAGGGTACCTAAAACAATTTTATTTTTGTTTTGTAGGTTAGGATTAGGAGTAGGAGTAAAGTAGAGAAGATTTGGTACTTGGACAGTGGATGTTCAAGACACATGTGTGGAAGCATACATGAGCTGACTGATGCAGTTGCTGTGGATGGTCCAAGTGTTACTTTTGGAGACAGCAAAGAAGGCAAGATTATAGCTAAAGGAAGGATAATCAAAGGAAACATTGAGATAGCTGACGTCTCATATGTTAAAGGCCTAAAATATAATCTGCTAAGCATAAGTCAATATTGTGACAAAGGATATTCAGTCATCTTCTCAACAGATAAGTGCTATGTTGAACAGATTGGTACAAAGAAGGTAATTTTATCTGGAAGGAGACAAGGAAATGTCTACATAGTCGACTGGAATTCTGCTGATAAGAATTCAAATGTCTGTTTGGTGGCCTCAACACCAAGTGAAGTTAGTTGGCTATGGCACAAAAGGATGAATCATTTAAACTTCAAGACCATCAACAGATTAATCAAGAATGATTTGGTAGAAGGGATTCCTAAAACAGTCATGAGCAAAGATAAGCTTTGTGACGCCTGTCAGAAGGGTAAACAAATCAAGTCATCGTTCAAAAGCAAGAAGCATCAATCTTCTGGAAGAATATTGGAGCTGCTACATATGGACTTATTTGGACCCATTGATCCTGTCAGCAATGGTGGAAAGAAATACTGCCTAGCTGTTGTGGATGATTATTCAAGATATACTTGGGTGATTTTCACGAAGAAGAAAAGTGAAACCAAGGAACATCTTACAAATCTGATGGAACTGATCCAGAATGAGAAAAGCATAAAGATATTGAAGATCAGATCAGATAGAGGGACGGAGTTCACAAACTCTACTGTTGAAGAGTATTGTAACATAAAAGGAATACATCATGAGTATTCAGCTGCTAGAACCCCTCAACAGAATGGTGTTGCTGAAAGGAGAAACAGAACACTAAAAGAAGCTGTCAGGACTATGATAGCTGAAGCTAAGCTGCCACAAAGGTTTTGGGCAGAAGCAACAAATACAGCCTGCTTTACTCAAAACAGATGCATGATCAACAAAAATCAGAACAAGACTCCATATGAAGTTTGGAACAACAGAAAACCAAACATTCATTATTTTAAAATTTTTGGTTGTAAATGTTTTGTTTTGAACAATGGTAAAAATCACCTTACTGCATTTGCAGAAAAGGCTGATGAAGCTGTTTTTGTAGGATACTCTACTGTTAGTAAAGCTTATAGAGTTTTTAACAAAAGAACATTACTAATAGAAGAATCCATTCATGTAGTTTTTGATGAACCAAGTCAATCTTCTGAAAAGAATCAAAGTGTTAATCAAGATCTATCTACTGATTTACAGAAGTTGAATGTTGGAAGGAATGAAGAATATGTTCCCATCATACTACCTAATCTCAACCTAGCTGATAACTCAAGTGCTGTTCAAAATCACAGAGCTGATTGTCTAACAGACGAGTTGGAAACAGCTGATAGACCAGAGACTGTTCAACAGACAAGAGAAGTTCAACAGACTACTACTGGAACTCCAACAGTAATGTTGCAAGATCATAACAGAGGACAACATCCAGACCTGCAACCTGATCTAAGATGGCTCAGAAATCACCCACCAGAGTTAGTGATTGGTGATCCTTTAGATAGAGTGAAAACAAGAAGAGCTGCTGCACAAGATGCCATGTTTGTCACTTTCCTATCTCAAATAGAGCCTAAGCAAATTGAAGAAGCTCTCAGTGATTCCTTCTGGATAGAAGCTATGCAAGAAGAGTTGAATCAATTTGAAAGGAATGAAGTCTGGTACTTATTTCCTAGACCAAGTCATCAAAGAGTCATTGGCACTAAATGGGTATTCAGAAATAAGATGAATGAAGATGGTGTTGTCACCAGAAATAAAGCAAGATTAGTGGCCAAGGGTTATTGTCAAGAAGAAGGAATTGACTTTGATGAGACTTTTGCACCTGTAGCAAGACTTGAAGCAATTAGACTGTTTCTAGCTTATGCTGCCTACAAGAACTTCACTGTCTATCAGATGGATGTGAAATCAGCATTTCTCAATGGAGAATTGCAAGAAAAAGTATATGTTGAACAACCTCCTGGATTTGAAGTCTATCAAGAAGAGGATAAGGTATATCGTCTGAAGAAAGCCCTCTATGGACTGAAACAGGCTCCAAGAGCATGGTATGATACCCTATCTGATTTTCTTTTAATTAAAGGATTTCATAAAGGTAAGGTAGACAAAACCTTGTTCACTATTGAATGGGAGAATCATATATTGATTGTGCAAATATATGTGGACGATATTATTTTTGGTTCAACTAACCAACAGATGTGTGACAAGTTCTCTAAGCTGATGCAGAATAAGTTTGAAATGAGCATGATGGGAGAACTTAATTATTTTCTTGGTTTACAAGTTAAACAGTTGCCTGATGGAATCTTTATAAATCAAGCTAAATACACAAGAGATCTGTTTAAAAAGTTTGGTATGGAAACTAGCTCTACTGCTAATATTCCAATGTCTACAAGTCTTCGTTTGGATAAAGATGAAGATGGCAAATCAGTGGACATAACCAAATACAGAGGCATTATAGGGTCACTGTTATACTTAACAGCAAGCAGACCTGACATAATGTACTCAGTTGGAGTCTGTGCAAGATTCCAATCAAACCCCAAAGAATCTCATCTCTTAGCTGCCAAGAGGATATTGAAATATGTTAAAGGCACTCAAGAATTGGGATTGTGGTATCCTAGAGAATCTGGATTTGAGCTTATTGGTTATTCAGATTCAGACCTTGCTGGCTGCAAGATTGACAGAAAAAGCACAACAGGTGCCTGTCAGTTCTTAGGTAGTCGTCTGATCTCATGGATGAGTAAGAAACAAACTTCAGTATCCATATCTACTGCTGAAGCTGAATATATAGCTGCTGGAGTTTGCTGTGCACAGATATTATGGTTGAAGCATCAACTAGAAGACTACAATATCAAGATCAGTGGAATTCCAATCTACTGTGACAATATAAGTGCAATCTCACTTACTCAGAATACTACAAGTCATTCAAGAACTAAGCATATTGAGATCAAGCATCACTTCATTAGAGATCATGTGGAAAAAGGCAATGTTGTGATTGAGTATGTTCATACTGACAATCAAATTGCTGACATTTTCACTAAACCTTTAAGTGAAGTAAGGTTTTCAACCTTAAGAGCTAGCTAGGATTACTTAATTTGGATGCATAAGCTGAGGGGGAACTTATCAGAAGATTAGTTCAACAGCTTACTCATCACTGTTATCTTCAAGGATTAACTTTCAACAGACTAGTTAACTTATGAAGTCTTAAACTCAGGGGGAACGTGTAAGACTAGCGGCACTTCTGAATTAAAGATGAAATTTGTTAATGTCAGTTAGTTGAAGTTATGTTTTCAACAGAAGACTCAACTATCGAAGAATAAAGTTATATTATCTGGCTGGATTGACAAACAGCTGAGGAAGGTTATCAGCTATTGGCATTCTCTGATAACAACCATGTCATCAGGACAGTAGTCCATCAGATAAGTATTTATTTTACTCATCTGATTACTTACGTAAAAGCGGAACTATTTAAAACGTTTTATTCAAAAATACGATTTTATAAGTAACTGACGGGCGGTACATATTCCCGCTCCTCATTAAATATCTTTTGAATTTGAAAAGTCGTAACTGACGCCGCACGATCAGCACTGACAGGAAAACGGATCTAACGGTTGGCGGATATCACGGAAACCAACATACCCTAACTCTATAAATCCCAATCTGATCAGTCGTGTAGTTCTTTACGCACTCTAAACTTTCAAAAGTACTTGTGAGAAATTTGAGCAATTTTTCTGCAAAAATCTCTTCGTTTTTCTCTCTAATCTCTACAGATCTGCAATGGCTGCTGAAGGTATGTACCTTGTGTATGATTCCTATTACCAATCTGGCACAAATCTGATGAAGGAACTTCTGGAGAAGTTCAAATCTGCAAATCTGGTAAACTTCATGGAATACAATGAAGGAATAATCTGGACTGACCAGGTAATGGAATACTACAAGACGGCTAAAGTTGATTTCGATAAGTTGGAGATTACTGCTACAGTTGGTGACAAATCTGTTGTCATCACTCCCACTGTTCTTCATGAGCAGTTTGGATTCCGTAACAGTGGACGTCATGATGTCACTGTGATGACTGAAGCCAAACACCAAGAATTTTGGGCGATCTGCGCCAAGGAAGGGGAGATCCTGTCTGGAAATATCAGGAAGAGACAGCTGAAGGACGAGTATCAGCGGATGGCTGATATGGTGGCAAAGCTGATAGAAAATTGCACCTTTTCCCTCGATGATGTTACTATGAAGAGGTTCAGCATTATGGCTGCTATCTATTATGGATTGGAGGTCAACTGGTCCATGATTATCTGGTACATCTTTGCTGAATTTTTTTAGGTGAAGAAAGGAAAAGAACCTCACACAAACCACAGAATTACTCTCAGCTACCTGCTATCCCATCTGGGATGCATTATGAAGAATGGCAAGGAAATTCACAAGTCCAAAGCCATGAACAAATATCTGCCAGTCCAAAAGAGAAAGGTTGATGAGCCTGAGGAAGCTGATGATGAGGGAGCAAAGGAGGCTCCTGCCAAAAGGCAAAGGAGATTAGTCAAAACAGCCAGCTTAGCTGTTGAGACTAAAAAGAAGAAGGCTGATGATGAGCCTAAGAAGAAAGAAATCAAGCAAATGGAGAAAGTGACTTCTGCTGCTGAAGCCACTAAGATCATAGAAACTATCACTGCTGATGTAAGGACTGGATCCCCTGCATCACCATCAAGAACTCCATCAGCAGAGAGACCTGCTGAAGGTATCTCTCAAATAACAAGAAGTCAACAGAGGGATACAGCTGCTTCTACTTACCGTGAAGGAAGAACCAAAAAGTCTACTAGAAAGCAGATGACTTTCATAGAAGAACCCACGAAGCTAGAAAATGTGGCTAGGGAAGACCCTGAAAATGCTGAAAAGACTACTAAACATGTTGAGCCTATTACAACAGTCGAGACTGCTGCGACTGACAAAGCTGATGAGCAACAGCCAAGTCAAGTCACACCAACAGTTGAGGTTGCTCAACCTCAGGATAATCCAGATGTCCAAATCATCCATCCTATAGCTGCTGCTCCCATATCATCTGCTGGACCAGCTCCTGCTCCAATTGATAAAGGCAAAAGGAAAATAGTGCTGAGGAAAAAGAAAATTTCCAAAGCTGACAAGAAAGCAAGGGAGGAAGCTGAACAAAGGAAACAAGAAGAGTTGGAAGAGAAGAATGCACTTGAGCTAAGCAAAGCTCAAGAAGCTAAGGATGAAGCCAGGAGAAAAATGTCTGAGGCAGAGAGAAAAGCTGCTGAAGATGTTAAAATGGCTATGGTGATCGAAATGAGCAAAGTTGATGCCTATGGACCTGTCCATGGAGGTGGCATCAAGATTAATGAGGCTGAAGGAGAAAAAGAAACCCCAAAAGTGAAGATGCCTGCTGGGGAAGTAAAACCAAAGGAAAAGTTTGAAGTTAAGAAAGCCTTCAAGATTATATATGACAACAAAGAGCTTTTCCAGAAGTTTGAAAAGTCCTTAGCCTACTACAACCAGAAGTTAATGCTGAAGACCATGTTCACACAAGAGAAGCCTAGATATATCAGATGGAGAGACAACAGGCTGAACAGGTCCATCATTGAACTTCAGAATCTGAAGGATTTAGCTGCTGAAGAGAAATGGGTACTAGAGTGGCTAAAGACAGATTCTATCCAAAAAGCCTTGGATCCTCATTATGTTAGGGATGCTATGCATCACTATGCCAGGGAATTTGCCCTTGAGGAAGCCAAACTGATACAGAGCACCCTGCCTGCCAAAAGGAAGAAGACTGACAATGTTGAAGAAAGGGCTGTGAAGATTGCTGTTATCACTGCACTGAAGAAGTGGGCAGAAAAGTCCAGATATCAGCAAGGGCATTCAAGCGAACTCCCTCAACTGCCAAGTATTCAACATGTAATTTTTGGCAGAGAAATGAAAGATTTTAGTGAAGTGCCAGAGGGTAACAACGCGTTTGTCAACCCTTGGATCATTGTGAGGCAAATTCGTCAGACAACCTGCTTCAAAGATGATGGCACCATCACAAATCTGGTGTATGAAGATGTCACTGATGAACAAAAGAAAACTGAAGAAAAGAAAGCTGAAGAGCCTCTAGCAATAGACTGGAATGCTAAGGACACTGAAGACCATCAGATGACAGATTTGGAAGAAGTCCCTGTTCAACAGGCGACTGAAGAGAAGGAAGCTGATGCTGCTGCTTCTGCTTCATCAGCTGATCAACATTCATCACTGATGGAAGCACTCCAGATGCTTATGGAAAATTCACTAAGGGAACTGGAAGAGAAGCATAATCAACAGCTAATAAAGGTCAAAGAGGAGCTGAAGAATGAACTTAAAACAGAATTGGGAGAGTCAAACAGACTTCAGCTGGAAATTGTTCAAGGATCAACAGCAAAGATCATCAAGAAAGAAATTGACAGTATTCCTATTCCTCAAGACAATTCATTGCAGTTAGTGCACAGCTTAAGAGATCTGAACAAGAATGTTGAAGATGTGAAGGGTGATGTGAACCACCTTCATACTGCATTAAAAACAGCTGAGCACAAGATTGCTGATCTAACTGCAACCTTCATAAAAGTCAGTGAAGAAGAGAAGGCAGTCAACTTAGGGTTCTTGCAAGAAGTATCACATGCTACACAAGAATTACAAAATGAGATTGCAACCATAAACCTGAACATTGACTACTTCAATGATCAAACTGACGCCATCAGCACTGATATTCTTAATCTTACAGCAAGCCATGATGTTACAAATCAAAATTTGAAGGCTTTGTGCGCTGAATTGAAGGTTCCAACAGTTGCTCTCAACCCTGCTGTTGCACCTTCTACTGTCATCAGTCCTGATGATGACAAAAAGGGGGAAGATAAACGGGAAGAAACAGCCAAGGAAACCAAAGCAAAGGAAGCTGATAAGATTGACCTTGAGAAGTTTGCAGAAACTACCAAGTATAAGAATACAGAATCAGCCAGGAAGGCAATGGAAGCTTTATGGGAGCAGCAACTTAAGGAGAAAATGGAAGCTGCCAAAGTAAACATGGACCTGGATGATGAAGCTGATGAAGAAGGAGAAGAAGACGACGATGAGTCTTCTTATGAGTATGAAGAAGTGCTTGAAGGATCAGATGAAGAAGCTGATAGTTAGAATTTATAAAATCTTGTAATCAGTTTGCTTTTATCTATCTTTCAGACATCTCATCTGAAGAACTTGTACTTGTACTTGTAACAATCTTATCATATCAATAAAAAGTCAAGTTCATTCCAACATACTATTTTCTATCTCAGAAAATTTTTGAGGATTACATTCTTTAGTTTAGGTATTCAACAGGTACTTAGCTGAAGTTTTGTCATCATCAAAAAGGGGGAAATTGTTGGATAAGGATGAAGATGAAGGCACTAAAGGAAGTTTGATAAGGGAGGTTTTGATGCATTCCAAAACTTCATATTTGGTTAAGTATGGAGTAACTTAGCTGATAAACTTATCAAGGAATTTTGACTAAGTAAAGAAGACATCAGAAGAGTCAAAGTTTCAAGGTCCAAGACTTCTGATCTGCTGAAGAAAAGTTATCAGACTAGTGAAGATCAGCCGACTCAAATCAGATTTGTTCAAGTTTGAGATCAGCTTTGTTCGCCATCAGACTTGCACTTTCGTCAGCCAAGTGAAGATCATAAAGTGTTCCCAACGGTAATAAATGCCCCTTGGAGTAATAAATGCTGAAGTACAAGGTTATTAAAGACAAATGATTGAAGACTTGCTTCGCATCAGCTGGGTGCATTTAATGCGGCATTTAATGCTGCCTGCAGAATAGTACTGTTCACAGTACGGACAGACTGCAAAAGAGCCGTTCGCGGATTTTAAGGACCAGTGCTCGAGGAATTTGAATCTTGTCTCTCTTCAACGGACACTTTTCAATCCTCAAGTATAAATAGCTGAAAGAGACGAAGAAGAAACAAGCAACACAATCTCTGAGAAATTTTCGAAGCAAAATTCTTTAAGTCTCAAGAACAGCTCACTCATCAGCTTAGTCATTTGTTGACAAAAGCAGAGTTGAAGAATCAAGCCAAATACATCTTCTGAGTGATTTTGTAAACAAGAGTGTTGTGAGAAGTAGATATCCGTCTAAGTGAGTGATATTACTTCAGAGAAGTAGGATTTCTTTGTGATTTCTTACTGCGAACTTACAGCCTGTTCATTTGTTGTAAGGTGTAAGCAGAGTATACTGATTACTGTGTGTTTTTAGTATAACCCAAGATCTTTGTGACTTGGAAGAGTGGACTAAAGGATATTCAAATCCATATAACCACTATAAAAATTGTTTGTGTTTTTTTACTTGCATTTTACCTGCATATTTTCAGTTGCATAAAACACATTAAGTTAACTGTTTGAAAAGGGATCTAAAAAGAGATTCTACAAATCTGGGGAAACATTTTTCAAACTGCTAAGTTTACTTGTGAAAAACACTTTGAAAATCCGCTGCAAGTACTCTAAGTATTAAAACTGATTTTAACAAAATCAGCTAAGTAACAATCAGACGAGTGGTCAACAAAGCTGTTCAAAGATTTGTTCCCGAACAGAATTGTAACTAACTAATCTGATCAGCTTAGTCTGTTCAGTTAGAGTAAAAGTTTTAAAGTTAAATTTGAAGAAAATTTTTAAAGAGGTTTATTCACCCCCCCCCCCCTCTAAACCTCTTCTGACCACTTGGGACCAACACCAAGTTTGAAGTATGATAGTGGAAATTATATGCCATTAGTCCCCTGCCTAGCATATGACCCGAAATTTGACAAATTAAAATTGACTAAACATTTTTGGGCAAATACATAAATAATTCAAATTCCAGCATACTTGGTGGTTATAAGATTGGGTGGAATAAAATTTGTTAATAAAAAACATAACAACCATAAACAATTTAAAATTCATTAATAAAAACACATAGTCACTTTTCAATTGATTTGGTGCGGCTCGACCCCTGAGAAGTCTCCACATCCGGCCAAAGACACTTAGCAACAGTTTTCGGGTTATCACCCTCATCATTTTCAGAGTCTGTTGTGGAAGAGTTATTGTGTTTGGACAATTCATTCCAAAAATCATCAGGGTCGGAAGGTGAGAACCTAACTTTTGGGGGATTGTTAGGCTCTGGGACCGGTGTTTCTTGGCCAACTAACGGGCCATCGTCGAATTCGAACCATTGAAGATTAATTGGGGACGCGGGTGGTGGAGGAACATGGTATTCATTCGGGTGTCCAAAAATTTCGCATAAATCAATCCATTTGGGCTCGCCTTCCATGGCATATGCTTCATAAAATGGTTGTTCCTAAATTGAGAAACAAAGTATAATTTAATGTAAAAGAAAATGTTACCTAAAAAAATAGACATTAATGTTACCATGCATAAGTTATTGACAAGTTCCATTCCATCCCTCCCGACATTGTTTGTAACATCATCCACGTAATATCCTGGAATACAGCGTAGTGAGAAAATATTGCATGTCTACGTTTAAGTCGGTGAACTTTGGCCATTATCTCCTTCGTATTGAAAGATCGTCTGAATGACGGATTAACCTCGGCAACCTTAATCACGTGACTCATGCCATAAATAAGAACCCCATTTTGGTAGTAAGACTCGTTTGCAAAAAACTCAATCAAGAAATCGTCAATTTCTTTCGGCCGTTTTTCGTAGTAAAAAAGTGAGATTGAGGACGAGGGTAAAAATTTGCCATAGGTTTAATTGGTAGTGTATAGTATTAAATATTGTCACCCAATAACTTAATTTATAGTACTTTAAGGCACTCCGAAAATATATTTTTGTTAAACTTTAGGGACCTACTTGCAATTAATTGTATAGTGAACCTATATGTGTAGTTTAATCAAATAAGTAACTGATAAATGTAGAAATATGATTCGATTCCATTTGGCTTAGATTTTCTTATGCTGTTGAAGGAAACTTGTGAACATATCTCTCTATTTCAGGCAAAACAACAATCAATGTTTAAGCTTTTTGTACATATGCTAATGTTGATCACATGCTGCCAACAGATGAAATTTTATTCTGCTTATTATTTTATGTTGAAACATACAAGTCACAAATGGTTAAAACTTGTGAATGTAATTTAATAATACGAACATAAGTAAGGCAATTACAAAAAGTTTATAAACATAATACCTCCATTAATATTTAATAAACATCATAATTATAAGGCCTTCAATATCAATACCTTGCACTTACATAAAATTGTGCACGGTAATGACAATTAAATAAAACTGGACGAAAGTCCATAAAACATTGATCCTTGGATTATATTCTAAACCATTCAAAATGTCATAGCCGGTGAGACTTAATCCTAAACAGAAATCCTTAAAACTAATCCTACCACCATTCCTTCCCAAAATCAATCCACCATTCACAAAACCATAATTCATAAACATTAAAGGAGGTACTGCCAAATTCCAAACAGAAAGACAACAATGTAAATTAATCAACCATCCACAAACCGGAGCCAAACATCCCATCAGAACCAGATCTAACTGCATTCTCCTCAACACTCTCAGTCATAACAATCTCATTTCCCACATCAAAGGGAATGGAAGGGACAGAACCACTTGCATTTGCTGGGACAGAACCACTTGCATGAAAGGGGACAACAGCCAACTCATCGTCGTCCGAGTCTCGCACGTCTATGGGCCATTCGGGTGATCTAGTAAGGTCCTTGGGGAACACAACAACCCCCTTGTAGTCAAAGATATATTCCAACTTGAGGTGAAAAGGCTCACCGTTCATCCTAAAGTTCATGAACCACTCTGTCTCTCTCTACAACACATTATCACATATCAGCATACATTATATTATCTAAAATTTAATTTTGACAATAAAGTATAATTTCAGTTGCTTTAAACATATAAACTACCTTGGCAGGGACAGCTCTCCAGTAGTCTGCATCAACGTGAGTTGAGCATTCACTTACGTCATAAATGACCCCAGGGTATCCAGAATCCTGGTGAATGTGGCGTGCCTGTTTCTCATTTGCTCAACCTTATTCTTGATTGAGCACAAACTAAACCTTCTCTCATACATGGCAGACATTTTGGAGGTGATTCGTTGGCAGGCCCCAGTTAGCAAGCGAACATCCATTAGGTTACTATCTTTGGACTCATTAAACAACAAGGTCACAAAGTTGGAGTTCTGCTCAAACGTCCAACCATCATTCAACTTTTGTGCATCAACAACCATTCTCCTTGTCCTCGGCATATTGCAAGAGATCCTCAAATGCAAATTAAAAGAGAAATGTCAGTTTAAAACATTTGATTAATGGCTAAAAAAACAAGACAAAAAAATAAATTTACAGTAAGGTATACTTACAACTAAAGGTGAATTGATTTGAAGAGGTGAGAAGATGAAGAAGTATTGATATTCTTAAGTAGGTTATAAAGAGAAGAATTGAACAACCATTCAACTACCTCAATAAATGCAGGGTGGGTATGCCTTGAATTGAAGTTTACAATGAATTTGTAAGGTCTATCAAACTCCCAATACACTTCCCAAATAAAGCAATAAATGCTCAACCATATCAGGTAACACAATCTAAAGATTTGAAAAATTAATACCCCAAAAATATCCAGATTTTATGTACTACATATTGTAGACAAATAGAGACCCAATTAACATTGACACTTTTCATTTTTTTTTAATTAATACCCCAAAAATAAAGTGACTGGAAAATCATAAATTGAACCCTACCCCCTTGTCAGCATAATTTTATTATCCATATCATAAGTGCTACTTGTTGTATTTGCAGCTATCATTGTCTTGACAAACCAAGTGGGGAGGTGGGGTTTGTTCTAATGCATAAAATACTCCAATGATTAATTGATCAACTATCAATTAGAATGACTAAGAAATTTGATACAAACACCTCACAAATACTTTATCACCGCATACTTTATTCAACATGCAAGACCATCAGTCATTCTCATAAACTCCATCATTTGGCAAAAACATTACAACATTGCATACACTCAAATAGTAACATTTTCTGAAATAGATTTGCAAGGTTATTTGTGTATGGTTATAAACTAATAAGTAGCCATCATGGAGGGGGTGCATTTGCTGATGATACATACAGGTTGTCCACAAACAAGGAGCCAACTAACATGGACTTTATTCAAATAAAGTGACTGCAATATCATTAAATGAACCCTACCCAACATTCAGCATAATTTATTATCCAAATCACAGTACTCTATCAAATGTATTTCCAGATATCATTGTCAAAAATCACCAAAAATCATATTTATGTCTCTAAAACACAAGTTTATTTGCATTTAACATCATAGAAATTCCATATGAAGATTCAAACAGATCACAAACAAACATGTTTTGGGTATGTACAGCAAAAAATACTACAATGATGATTTGGAAGCCAACTCAAGTATGCATGACTAAGAAATTTAATACAAACAACTTACAGTATGTAGTTTATCCAACATGCAAGACCATCATTCATTCTTTTGAAGTAATCATTTGGCCAAAACACACCATTGCACACACTCAAATGGTAACACTTTCTCAAATTTGATTTGCAGGAGGGTTCATGCATGGTTATACAAAATCATCCATCATGAGGGGGGGGGCATTTCTTGATAGATGATACATACAGAATCAGACAACTTGCAAGAGAGTTTATATCCAAGAATTGTCAAAACATTAGTGATAGGAAAAACATTTTCATGTGGAACAAACACTTTAATTTAGATAGTGGAGTGGATCACCCATAGGATGTCCTCATCTAAAGACCATCAGTCAGTTTATTGTAGCCATCATTTGGCCAAAACAAACAGTTGCAAACACTCAAAAACATAATATGTGCATAATTTGTTCAATTGCAGTTAATATTAATTGTCCACAAACCTGTACCATACTTCCATTAGATTACATGGTCACAAAAAAAACTTGAACTACAGAACACTACAACCTATACATGGTCAACTAGATGCATCTGTACATATTGGTCCTTATACAAAAATAGATTAGCATTTAAATCAATCACAAATTAGCAGGGCATGACAAAGGTTGCAAAAAATAGTGCACCACAATACAAAGCAGATCATACAAAAATAAACCATGCACAGATCATTGCAAGCTTTTGCTTACGACACAATGCCAGGTTTTCAGCCTCAATCATTGCCAAAGAACTAACAACCATATTTATTTGGCGGGTAAGCCGGGTATTTTCAGCCTCTGCGCGGTTAACACGCAGTAGCAACACAGGGATAATGACACAAGACCTAGGTCGATCCATTCGAAAAAATCACAGCGTTCCTCCTATCGATTGAACAAACATTCTTATTAGTACCCTATATTGCATATATATTTGCTGGAATTTAGTTAGGTTCGATAATGGGCACAAAAATAAAAAGAAAAAAGTAAGAGTACAACCCTTAATATTTGGCAGCGCGCAAACCTCCGTCCAAGGTTCTCCTTCGTCCTTGATGTGTAGATTCTAACACGCAAACCACACGAGCAGTTCGTAGACCCGAAACGAACCGTAGAATTTGAACTTTCATCCATCTCTATAAACAAAAGAAAACATTAGAATCGCTTCAAATCCATTGAAAATAAGATGTGAAAATGTGTAAAATCGCTTACCTGTAATAAAAATTTGATGGGGAATGAAGATCTCTAGAGAATAACATCAAAAGCCCTAGAGAAAATATTCTCAGCCGCCGTGGAACGTTGAGAGAGAAAGAGTCTGCTCAAATGAAACTTGGATTAGGGTTAAAATTCACTACATATACTCCCGAACCAATGGCCAAGATCACACAATAATGAACGATGAGATCGTGCAAATCCAGGGGTTAAATTGTCCAGAATTATAACTGGGCCAACCATACCGGATATCTCTTATATTGGATTGAGATTTAATCGGCCCATTTTTAATCACCAAACACATGATAAAAGTATATCCCACATTATATAATTGGGCCGAAAAGTTATCAGTCCAAGAAACAATCTGGATAACCGAACGCGGCCTAAATGCAAATGCACTAAATAATTATCACTTTTTATTTTTTTTTGAATAAATTTTATAAATTTTCGTAGGAAATATATGTAGATAATGCAAAATATCAACTAACAAGATATGATCTTCAGTGGATACATAATTTGAAGAAAACTAAAAATAATCCCAAACACTAGGTTAACAAGTTTTCATTAATAATCCCAAACTAAAAATAGCTAGAAAAATCATGTTATAGCTAAGAATTCTGAAACTCATTCCATGACTTATTTTGCATCTTAACTTGTCTTGAAAAATATCAAACTTATACCTATAAAGATAAATTATTCATATCAAATCCCCAATCATAAAACCTGCAATAAATATCATTAAATTAGTAATATCAAACTCTTAAAGTAGGTCGAGCACACAAGAAAAGAAAATGTAATTACCTTTCTTTGTAAAGCTTAATCTTCAACATTATGTATTGTACATGTACTTGAAGTAGAAAGCTCTAAAAAAATTAAAATATGTAAAGAAAATAAACTTATATTATGATTAAGAATATGAACTCAATAGCTTAATAAATTTAGAAAAGAGCTATGGATGCAATAAATTGATGAACCTTCTTGCATTTATTCGTACTTCTCTATTTCTTCCATCACATCCACAAGATCAATTGGTTTAGAACGCAACCAACTTTGAGCACATATGAGGGCCTGTACATTTTATGGATCTAAAGAACTTCAAGTATTCGACCACTAGTGCTAACTGCTTGTTCAGAAGAAACTGTGGATACTTGAATTGTCAAAACAACCCTGGCCATTCGTGAAAGAATTGGGCATCTTGAGGAATTACATTTCCACCAATTTAAGATATCAAAAGCCCCCTCTCTTTTCTCATGAGGTTCTCCAAATATTGTGATAATTCTGAGCCATTTCTCTTTTCATCAACTTATTCCAAATGTTTGTCAAATCCAGACTCTATGAACTTCATCACATCTCCATCTTCGTTAACTTCCATATTATTTGTAGTTGAACTTGAAGTATCACTTCTAAATTTTGAGCCATGAGACTCACATATCCCCATATAATGATAATAAAGGTCATTTAATGCATTTTCAACATTCCTAACCAATTCTATTCCCTTCAAACTCCCAGACCCATGCATGAGATTTAAACAATATGTTACATACTTTATCTTATAACGGGGATCGAGTATAACAGCAATAAATAATAAGTCATTCATATTCTTGACATTTGACCAATAATTGTCGAACTTTTCTCTCATTTTTGTAGCAATTCTTTTCAAGAAAACATCATTACTCTTACCCAAAGTATCAATATTAGCATAGATGCTCACCATTTGATAAAAGAAAAGATTTGATGTAACAAATGAGCTTCCAGAAATTTTTAAAGTAACCAAAAATAAATAATTTCAAGAACTTCACAAAATGTCGAGCATCTATCCAATCTTGAAAACTAGGGGGGCAATTATTTTCTTTCCTTTTCCTCTCCAATTCTCAATATCAACGCATCTTTCAACGTCATCATAATTTTCAAAGTAAAATACATAAGCATTATCCTCCCTCTCTAGCCTCTTAAGGCCTATTCAAACTTTTGTGCATGTTCTAACATTAAGTAGGTGGAATTCCACCTAGTGTCTATGTCAAGACATACAAGGTGCTTTGATTCAATCTTTTCCATTTCTACGCGTTTTTTGAAAGCTTGAGACCTAGAAAGAGAAGACCAAATCATCATCAATCCAATGAGCTGTGAGGCATATATAATTTAAATTTTGGACTGATGTCCATGTATCAGTGGTAAGACACACACGTTGAGATTTTAAACACTTCTTCAATGCCTTCTTTTCGTCCTCATACAATTTCATGCAATCTCTAGCAACAGTAATGCGACCAGGGACAATAAATCTAGGTTCTAAAGCTTGAGAATAACTTTTAAAACCTTCCCCGTCTACAATTCTAAAAGGCCACTCATTAATTATCACCATCTTAGCTAAATATTTTCTGATTCCTTCAATATCCAATTTCTTCAATTTACCCAATCTATTTTCAATTTCTCCCTTGGCAATGTCGGTAATTGGTTTATGAAACTTATCTTTTTTGTAAGGATATTTTATACATTTATTTTCTAAGTGTCTTCACAAACTTGTAGTACCATTATTGTGCGAATCGGCAGCATAATATTTTATACTATAGTTACAAGATGCCCTAGGTGGATTACTTCCCTCTATTATGGTGAAATGTTGCCAAATTTGAGACGTAACATTCTTATTAGGCCTATTGGGTTGACACTTCTTCTGCTTTTGAGGTACTTGAGGAGGTTTATCATCTACATTTGTTTTAGGAATTGATGAAGGTTTCACAAGATTACCTTTACTAGTTGAAGGAGAACCATAAGTTTGTTGAGTGAAAGTTGATTGTTTTTCACTTTGATTCACTGCGGGAGAAGTGATTTTGACCCCATTTCCCTTATCAATCATCTGCAAATATATAAACAACAAAATATATATAGATATATACACACACACACACACTAGGGGTTACGCACCGCGCTATGCACCGTGCTATTGCCTTGTATATTTGTGCAATAATTAGTTGTACATGTTTGTATTATTAAATTGTATAAGCAAAAACTATATGACACAAGTTTACAAGAAGAATAGAACGGAGAAGAATAAAATGAAACTTTTAAATTTTGAAATAGAGAAATAAGATCATATCTATATACTTGGAATGATCCCAACTCCAATCCTGGTATACACCATGAGAGTGGATTAATTAAGAACAAGATTTCTTTTATACCTATGCAACTCAAGCGATAATGTATACTCCCAATGAAATTAATGAATTTTAAATTAATCATAGAAGTTGGAGAGTTCCTCAAATTCTCTGGAAGTTCATCTTAAAAATAAATTGTTATTTACATATATTGCATCAAGTTGTCTATTGAACAAATCTGCGGGATCTTGACCTGAAAATTTAATAAACATGAGATCATAAAAGATGTCATGCTCCATTTCTAACCCTTGTAATATGTCCACTTTTACCTACCACATTATCACCATAGTAATGTTAGGTCCTCAAAAAATGATAAACAAGTAATTCTCCAAGCATGTAAAAATTATATAATTCAAGTTATTATCTTATAACTGGATATAATCAATGTCTGAATAAAAATACAGTGTAATGATTTCGGAAACAATTCATGCACATAGTTTTCCGTAGAAAACGAATAGAAGAGAAAAAGAATGCATTGACCCCCATACTTCTACTTACAAGGATATTACACAAGTTTGTGTGACACTCCTCGTTCAAGGGCACTGGTCGAAAAATTTGGCCAAATGATCTATTCCTATCTTGCCTTGATTTATCATTACTTGTTTCCTCCATATTAAGTTATTCAACTTTGATCTAATCACCACCCTACCACCAATGCTATCAAGTTTAAGGACTTCGAGTTCTCGAGGCTCGTATCAGCAAAAATGAAATGAAAGAGCAACTAAACAAAGAATATGGCAAAAAAATCAGTGATGTCAAAAGATGAACTGGAAGAATAAAAAGCAAAAAAAAACAAGAGAGAGCCAATAAATCACATTTTTAAAGAATATATATGCAATACCTGATCCTATCCACAATATAAAATCAAAGGTGCACATAACCAGAGGAAAAACAAACAAAGAAAAGAGTGCACATAGAGAGGCACAAAAAAAAAACCGTATAATATTTCTATCTCAGTACTTCTTTTAATAAATGAAGTGTAGTGTAGAATAGAGAATTAACATTCCAAACCCGTGAACTATTTAAAATAGACCAACACTACAGTTAAGAACAAAAATATACAACCGTCCAACTTAAAGAGTTAAAAAATAAAAATAATCATCAATTTATAAAAGCAGAGACCATTTGATGATATGTTTTGCCCACTAATAAGTTTAGCTAAAACTACCCCATAATTTAATCCATCGTTATCAGACAACAGAAGTTAGTAAAAACCAATCAAAAAAGAAAACAAAAAAAAAAGTAATCCATTCAAGTACAAAAATTTAAAACTACACTCTTTGCAAATGTTGCACAAACTGTTGACAGCTATAAATTAAATAAATCTGCAGCTTTACCTAAGAAAGCATAGATTCTAGTAGCAATAAAAACATCACTTTGACCTTGTTTATATTTGAAACCAAAAAATCTGCGACCTTTCGGTGCTCAGTTGCTTGTAATGATTCATCGATAAGTGAAGATATTCATTGTCTTCCTCGATATATTACCTTATAATTTTTCAAGGAAAAAAAGGAAATTGGGAAGGGTGTTACAAGCAAAGACAAGCCTTATTTCATTTGCTATTAGTGACCAAAAAGTTCTTAGCAGAAACGATCGAATGTCATCATTGCTTAAGATCTGTATTTGTGCAAACTAATTCTATGTACTCAAAAACTATGGAACCTTGTCAGACGAATGATCATTCATTATTAGGATTAAACCTGAAAATCTCAAGATTTCCATTTAGGCCCACGTATAAAACTATATGCCAAGCCTTCCTGCATGAACTTGTTATAGCAGATAAAGAACTTTTCGAGGTGACCTCTGGAATCATAGTAGAGCAAATAAATATAACTCAAAGTACGGACCTCATATCTGAAAACATCTGAAGTTCTAACTTTGCCATCATTTGCTGACAGAATCATATTGTCATAATCTAGATTAACATTTCTGAATTAGTATTCAGTACTGCTAGAAATTTGCAGCATTTACTTAGAACAACTTTGAGCTCAAGAGCATGTACACTATTAAGTCAAAATTGGAGAAATACTGCTCCAAAGTTAAAAACACATGTTGGCTTGAATTGTCATTAGCATGTACTTTGCTTGTTATATGTCATTTGTGCATATGATGACTAATTAAAATAATATCTAGAAAAGTTAAGTTACATTATGGCGATTACGAATTCATCGTGGCTCAGCATCACAGACCTCGACCTAAGGCAAAAAGAAATAGACCAAAGATTTCTCACAAACACAACTCCCAAACTTTTGGAAACATTTCTAACAACCACAAACAATTTCGACTCACTTTGAAAATTTTGAATAAATAGAACAAATACCAAAAACATCAGCGAACATGAAAACTTCCTATAAGAAAAAGAATAAGAAAAAGAACCACTATATCATGCACATTTGAGATGCAATTCAGAAATAGATCCAGACCTTAAAGAACATAAGAAATTTCATACTTAAAAGAACATAGGAATATCGTACCTCAAATAACAGACTCAGAATACACTGTAATAATAAAAATATTATTAACAACATTATCAATGATGGTTTTTCTTTAGTGGGTTTCTTTTTTTCTCTTTTCTCAAATTCATTATAGAGTTTTTTTTGTAGTAATCCTTTGAGTATTGAAAAGGGTACTAAATTTTAATTTTAAGTATATTTTTTTTTCTTTCTTTTGATTGCCTGATGTGGAAAATTTTTGCACAAGTTCTTGGAAACTATAAAAATGGAACTTTATAGTAACTTTTGAATAAGAAAAATAGATTTGGGTTAAGTGTTTGGTTGAAATAGGTAAAAGTGAGAATTTCCTCTAGATTTGTTAGATCCAGAGAGCAATTCATATTACTAATTAGGCAAATAAGATTTTTACCCGTGCAATAATGAAAATAATATGTGATAAAAAACTAATTTATACAACTAAATAGAGGAATCAAGTTGAGAAAAACAAGCAAAAAATTTAAAAAGGAGCAGACTAAGTGCATAATTTTCAATTGAATCTTCATTTCAGCAGAGTTCTAATTAAACTTGCATCTAAAAGTTTGCATATATCCAAGAAAAATAGCAACTTATGCCTCTCAAGAGGGGGCCATGAGTTAAGAGCAACATAGCACATTAAGCTAAGTGCAAACTTTTACGTACCATGTAATATTTCTGCTATCAATCCTTAAAAGTTACATTAGTCAAAGCTTTCTCATATTTGAGGAGATGAGGTCGTTGTTACAACAAATTGAAAAGTGATATGTTGGGATAATAAAATACAATGTCCAAGTGTAACTACTACTTATAGATTCTAATAGTGTAATCTGAGAGTGGTTGTCTTCAATTTGTTATAATATTCCTTTTGGAATTTGTGGTGTAACCTAATATCTGATGGCACTAAAAATGATATAAGATAAGATCATGCATTATCATAAACAAGCCATAGAAGCAACAATCATAGAGCATATGAGTAAAATCCTAAAATCCTACACAACATCCAATTTACATACAAAAATTACATTAAAACGACAAGATACAAGCTCCAGAGCCTATATATAATGTTAAAATCTAGCTCGCTTCCTTCCACTCTGAATTAGTTTGCCAAAGAACTGCATGATCACAAGTTACACCAACATCTACATCTTTGATGTACCAACTCCAAATTCTTCCTGCTAAAGTAAAAGGGCACTTGTGAATTTTATTTTTAAGTAACGGAGAATTGAAACATAATGGCCTAAGCCGCCAATATACCTTAAGATCTTTTAGATTCTTAGGAGAGTTCTCAGCTATTGCATCACAAAAACCTTTTGAGAAAACAATTTGATGCTAAAAAAATAAGGTATATTAGTAGTAGCTTTCAAACCTGCAAGAAGATGAAAATTCAACAAAATCACAAAAATTATGCGCCATAGATATGTTTGCAAAAGGCGAAGGCTTTAGGTTTTGGGGAGAATAAGAAGATGATAGGGTTGTACTCATATGAGGAGCTTCAAACGGCTAGACCTACTTTAAGGCCATTGGTTTCCCTTAGTCAGATTGTTGAACCTAACCAATATCTATGCCAAATATCGCATATCTTGGAATTAACTCCAGAAGAAAGAAAAAAAGAAAAAGTAACATTCACACATACACACAATATTTTCTAATCTAAATAATAGCCCTAATAATTTGTTTACTTTTCAGCCTCAATATACAATGAAAAATCAAAATCAGTTTAGAATATCTATATGATTCTGTACGAAGACTCTGGAAGGAACATAACCTGAAGAAGCCTCTTTTTCAGACAATTAATATAGAAAAGTAGAGAGAATCTTAAACCGGTCCAAAAACAACTCAACTTCAACAGCCAAGATGAAAAATCCAATTAAGCATAAACCAATAACCCCAAAACCCTAACTCCATCTTCTTCCACCCCATCGAACCCTAGTGGCCACACCCCTTTATGCCTCTGCCACCGACACCAACCAGAACACCACCACCCTCGTCCACGGCCCAGCCAAAGCCAAAAGTCATTACCTTGCTCTATTGAAGAAACACTTAACTGTGAAAAAAGGTGAGAGAATTAGAGGCAAAATCACAAATCAATTGAATTAAATCAAATGGAGAAAATAAGAGGAATAGATTACCTAGTTTGCGGATAAGAAGAGAGAGAAGAGAGAACGTACCTGGAGCGAGATGAATACTGGAACGATATAAAGAATTTTCAAAAGAAATGCATTGTACAAACGGTAGAGCAGAGAGTACAAGAAGATTCCAGATTTCAGCACAAAACTACGTCGTTTTGAGCTTAGACGATAATTAAAAAAGGCTCAAGCTACGTCGTTTTGAGCTTGAGCGTGAAAAAAAAAAAAGGAAAAACATTTATTAGCGACCAAAAATATTCACTGTAGATTAGGGGCTTAGCCCTTTATATGTTATAATATAAACAACAAAAATGTTCCGGTTGACCAACCAAACCTCATCCCCTCGGGAATAATAAAGATTCTACTTTTCATTTACCGAGATGACTCAAGAAAGAAACTACTTTAGCCTAAAAAACATAAATCTACGTATTTAAATAAAAAATCATTTATTAGGCAAATATAAATTTGAAAGAAAGAAAAAATCAAACAATAAAGAAAGAGAAAATACCTTGAAGTTGATGTGGGTGTTTATGCTCCAAAAGAAATTTTTGTACTTTTTGTTCTTTTGCAAGGAAAAACTATTTTAGATCATCTTTTAGTTTTTTTTTTTAGGGAAATTTACATAGACACCCCCTGACTTTTACCCTAATTACAAGAAATTACCCTACTGTTTGAAATATTACAAAAACACCCCCTCAACCAAAAATTGTATTACAAGGACACCCCCTTGTTACACAAAAAAATATTACCAATTTGGTCCCTAAAATCATTACAAATACACCCCTCGAGGGGGTGTTTTTGTAATATTTCAAACAGTAGGGTAATTTCTTGTAATTAGGGTAAAAGTCAGGGGGTGTCTATGTAAATTTCCCTTTTTTTATTTCATTTGGGAAGGAAGAAAACATGAGGCTAAAGAAAAGTTAAGGTAGTAGGGTTTTCTTTAGTATATATACTGGGCTTTGAGTTATGGATTGAGATTAGTTAGTTAAAGTATATAATTTGGATTATATTTCTCATTGTTTAAATAGTAGGACTAAATTAAATTAAATTAAATTAAATTATATTTAAAGTGCAGTCGGATGCGGTTTATGTGGTTTAAAAATGTACAAAACCAAATCCGATTGCGATTTGCGGTCTTTTTTTCAAGAAGCCCAAGATCAACCCATCCAACTTTTGACCCGCAAATTGTGTTCAGTTTGGGTTGGGGCGGTTTCACGGTTTCGTTGAACACCCTAGGGGTGGGGGAAGGGGTTATGGTTTGCATTTTCCTTTTTATTTAAAATTTATTAAATATGATTAATTATATTTAAATAATTTAAAAAAGGTTTTGTTTAGATGAGTTTCGTGGGTTCATTCAAATTGGGCCAAACTCAATTTGGGTTAGGGTTTGGGCAGGTTTCGGCCCTGACCTGGGTTTCTGCCCAAGGCTGAAACTTGCCTAATCCCAGGTTTTCATGGAAAAGGCGCTGACAAGATGATCTTTCCTCCTTTTTTTCTTTATTACCCCTCCGTTTTTTTATTTGTCGTTTTGACAAAATAAATTTGTTTACTTTTATTTGTTGTTTTAGGATTTCAATGTAAAATTTCTTTTTTCCTATCAATATTACCCTTTTTGTTAATGCTTGTAATTAGTGCTAATTAATATTGTTATTATTTGGTTAAAAATGTGTTTTGAGAATTTTTCTTATATGACTATTTATTACATTTCTTAATTTGTGTGCAAAAAACGGAGGGAGTAACTTAGTTTTTTGGTTTTTTTTATTTCTCCCTATGCCACCATTCCCAATAAAAAAATTATTTTTAAATAGTATTAATTAGATCATTAATTTTTATGAAAGCATCAATACCCTATAGAAGTATTATATTTAACAATTTTTATCTTATTATTTGATTTTTACTTAATTAGTTTTTATATTTATCAATTCTTATTAAAATATCTAATAGCAAATTCTATTATATTAGTAGGCAAAAATTAAGTTCATTTTAATATTGTATATATTACAACATAAAAAAATTATTAATTATCTCATTAAATAATATAAATTATATATATAATAACATAAATCATTATAATAATCACAATAAAATCATTACAACCACTTCTCAATCATCACTACGATATTCATCATTACACATTATAATATAATATACTATCTCAAATCTTATAAAGTTATTGATTTGACACTTACCTTCGACTTTTCTCCTTCAAACCTCCACAACCAAACTACAATACAAATTAAATCTCAAATTTTCAAAACCCTTAGACCAATTATTAATAATATTTTACAATCTCAATATACTATTGAAACTATTATCCAAATCGAGTTTCACATGTTTCACTGCGAAACCTTTGAAACCACTTATTGAGACCAAACCTAATTAGACTACTTCCATATTAACCTTTATGTCCCGAGAAGAATAATTGTCTATGGCAATTGCAATGTAATTATTATGTTAATATTTTTCTCATGGTTTTTATATATATGTAGGGGTGTTTGCGGTGCGGTCTAGTGCGGTTTTATACTCGCCCAAACCCAACTCAATATTTGCGGGTTCTTATTAGTCTAGTCCAAACTCTACCCAATAAGGCTTGAGATTGCACTTTGCGGTCCATTCGGGTTGGGGCGGGTTTTGCGGTCTCAAAACTCATAACTTTAATTAATTTTTATTATTTGATAAGTTAAACGTAAATGCACTAAATAATTATCACTTTTTATTTTTTTGAATAAATTTTATAAATTTTCATAGGAAATATATGTAGATAATGCAAAATATCAACTAACAAGATATGATCTTCAGTGGATACATAATTTGATAAAAACTAAAAATAATCTCAAGCACTAGGTTAATAAGTTTTCATTAATAATCCCAAACTAAAAATATCTAGAAAAATCATGTTATAGCTAAGAATTTTGAAACTCATTCCATGACTTATTTTGCATCTTGACTTGTCTTGAAAAATATCAAACTTATACCTGTAAAGATAAATTATACATATCAAATCCCCAAGCATAAAACCTGCAATAAATATCATTAAATTAGTAATATCAAACTCTTAAAGTAGGTCGAGCATACAAGAAAAGAAAATGTACTTACCTTTCTTTGTAAAGCTTAATCATCAACATTATGTATTGTACATGTACTTGAAGCAGAAAGCTAAAAAGATTAAAATATGTAAAGAAAATAAACTTATATTATGATTAAGAATATGAACTCAATAGCTTAACAAATTTAGAAAAGAGCTATGGATGCAATAAATTGATGTACCTTCTTGCATTTCTTCGTACTTCTCTATTTCTTCCATAGCATCCACAAGATCAATTGGTTTAGAACGCAACCAACTTTGAGCACATATGAGGGCCTGAACAGTTTATGGATCTAAAGAACTTCTTAAAGGATCAAATATTCGACCACTAGTGCTAAATGCTTGTTCAAAAGAAACTATGGATACTAGAATTGCCAAAACATCCCTGGCTATTCGTGAAAGAATTGGGTATCTTAAGGAATTACATTTCCACCAATTTAATATATCAAAAGCCCCCTCTATTTTCTCATGAGGTTCTCCAAAATATTGTGATAATTCTAAGACATTTGTCTTTTCATCAACTTGTTCCAAATGTTTGTCAAATCCAGACTCTATGAACTTCATCACATCTCCAACTTCGTCAGCTTCCATATTATTTGTAGTTGAACTTGGAGTATCACTTCTAACTTTTGAGCAATGAGATTCACATATCCCCATATAATGATAATAAAGGTCATTTAATGCATTTTCAACATTCCTTACAAATTATATTCCCTTCAAACTCCCAGACCCATGCATGATATTTAAACAAAATGTTACATACTTTATCTTATAACGGGGATCGAGTATAACAGCAATAAATAATAATTCATTCATATTCTTGACATTTGACCAATATTTGTCGAACTTTTCTCTCTTTTTTCTAGCAATTCTTTTCAAGAAAACATCAATACTCTTACCCAAAGTATCAATATTAGCATAGATGCTCACCATTTCATAAAAGAAAAGATTTGATGTAACAAATGAGCTTCCAGAAATTTTTAAAGTAACCAAATAAAATAATTTCAAGAACTTCACAAAATGTCAAGCATCTATCCAATCTTGAAAACTAGGGGGGCCAATTATTTTTTTTCCTTTTGCTCTCCACTTCTCAATATCAACGCATCTTTCAACGTCATCATAATTATCAAAGTAAAATACATAAGCATTATCCTCCCTCTCTAGCCTCTTAAAGGCCCATTCAAACTTTTGTGCATGTTCTAACATTAAGTAGGTGGAATTCCACCTAGTGTCTATGTCATGACATACAAGGTGCTTTGATTCAATCTTTTCCTTTTCTACGCGTTTTTTGAATGCTTGAGACCTAGAAGGAGAAGACCTAACATATTTAATTAACATATTTAATTGCATTTTGAATCCTCACAATGGATTTGCTTTGTTCATTTAAGCAATCTTTTACAATCAAATTCACAATATGTGCACAACACCTCACATGCAAGAATTTGTTTTCAAGTATTGTTTCCTTCCACTTTGTATTTCTCTTCATGTAATCAACTTTAAAATCGTTTGACGATGCGTTATCAACTGTAAAAGTTAAAACATTATCAATGTCCATTCCATTAGATACTCCTCTATAATTTTGCCTATAGTATTGCCTTTGTGATTCTCAACAACGAGAAAGTTTAAAATTCTCTATTGCAATTTCCAATCATCACCAATCCAATGAGCTGTGAGACACAAATAATTTAAATTTTGGATTGATGTCCATGTATCAGTGGTAAGACACACACGTTGAGATTTTAAACACTTCTTCAATGCATTCTTTTCGTCCTCATACAATTTCATGCAATCTCTAGCAAGAATAATGCAACCAGGGACAATAAATCTAGGTTCTAAAGCTTGAGAATCACTTTTAAAACCTTATCCGTCTACAATTCTAAAAGGCCACTCATCAATTATCACCATCTTAGCTAAAGATCTTCTAATTCCTTCAATATCCAATTTCTTCAGTTTACCCAATGTATTTTCAATTTCTCCCTTGGCAAAGTCAGTAATTGGTTTCTGAGACTTATCTTTTCTGTAAGGATATTTTATACATTTATTTTCTAAGTGTCTCCACAAACTTGTAGTACCATTATTGTGCGAATCGGTAGCATAATCTTTTTTACAATAGTTATAAAATGCCCTAGGTGGATCACTTCCCTCTATTATGGTGAAATGTTGCCAAATTTCAGACGTAACATTCTTATTAGGCCTATTGGGTTGACACTTCTTTCGCTTTTGAGGTAGTTGAGGAGGTTTATCATCTACATTTTTGTCTTAGGAGTTGATGAAGGTTTCACAAGATTACCTTTACTAGTTGAAGGAGAACCATAAGTTTGTTGAGTGAAAGTTGATTGTTTTTCACTTTGATTCACTGCAGGAGAAGTGATTTCGTCCCCCTTTCCCTTATCAATCATCTGCAAATATATAAACAACAATATATATATATATATATATATATATATATAAACAACAAAGAAGTAATTGCTACTTTAGCCTAAACAACATACATCCACGTATTTAAATAAAAAATCATTTATTAGGCAAATATAAATTTGAAAAAAAAAAATCAAACAATAAACAAAGAGAAAATACCTTGAAGTTGATGTGGGTGTTTATGCTCCAAAAGAAATTTTTGTACTTTTTGTTCTTTTGCGAGGGAAAATTTTCTTAGATCATCTTTTAGTTTTTTTTTTAAATTCACTTGGGAAGGAAGAAAACCTGAGGCTAAAGAAAAGTTAAGGTAGTAGGGTTTTGTTTAGTATAGATGTTGGGCTTTGAGTTATGGATTGAGATTAGTTAGTTAAAGTATATAATTTGGATTATATTTCTCATTGTTTAAAGAGTAGGAGTAAATTAAATAAAATTAAATTATATATATAGTGCGGTCGGATGTGGTTTATGCGGTTTAAAAATGTACAAAACCAAATCCGATTGCGATTTGCGGTCTTTTTTTAAGAAGCCCAAGATCAACCCATCTAACTTTTGACCCACAAATTGTGATCGGTTTGGATTGGGTCGATCGGTTGGGACGATTTTTGTTGAACATCCCTATATATATGTACATTTCGAATAAAACTATTGATATAATTGAAAAAAACTATATGTGTGTGATTTCATTGTCCTAATTTAGCCAGAAATATACGAGGACTAGAATGATCATAGATGTTGAAATATTTGGAATAGACTAATCATAAAGTTATTAGAAGTGTATGGGGGGCATTTGGTTCATAAATCAAATAACGTTTCGAATTTTCTACTTTTCGAAAATGGCAGGTGGAGTTTTGTAACACTGAATAGTTCGAGGGTGTGATTTGGTCCACAAAATAGTTTAAGAGGGTGAATTGTCATCCACCACATAATTTAGGGAAGTATAGTGTATTTTACCCTTTATTAAATATTTGATTTCTTATTTTCCGGGAAAACGTTATCATGGTTGACCTAAACGACATAATTTACCAAAATAATAAATATATATTTCCACAAGTCAAACTTAAATATCGGCAATAAAATATGGCCATGTGACATAGAATTTGTACACAATTTGCTGGAATTTAATCTGAAGAAATATTTTACAGGTGTCCATTACACGATTACTTCAAGATACTATCGTATTAGACTATTAGCAATAAGAGTGAATTACATTTTTTTTCACAGGTTAATTTTTTTATTTTCGTTTTTTTTTAAATTTTTAGCAGATTGGTCCCTTTTATCAATATAAGGTATCACATTCGTCCCTCTTATAACACATTCTTCCCTCTTAAATTTTTTGTAACAAATTTATCCCTCTTATCAATGTAGTGTACCACATTAGTCCCTCTTACATACAAAATATATTAACTTTCGTCGACTTTAGAATATATTTTGAATTTATGTAATGTGTATTTTGTATTTAAGAGGGACTAATGTGTTACACTACATTAATAAGAGGGATAAATGTGATATAGTACATTGATAAGAGGGACCAATCTGCTATAAAAAATTTAAGAGGGACGAAAGTGCAAAAATTAATCCATAAAGAGGACCAAAAACGCGATTTACTCTAGCAATAAACACTCAACAAAATGATAACGGAAGGGAAAAAAATTTATTATGAAATGAAACAAATAAAATACCTACATTTAAGGCAATTAGACTCGAGTTTAAAATCTCATATTTTTAGAATATAAACTAACTAATTTACCTCTTTATTATTAAGAATTTATTTTTTTTCATTTTGAATAATTTGGATGGGCCTAAATTCACAGTATGAACAAGAGTTATTCATTGCATATTTTCATGTCGAGAAATTTTTTTTACAAGGAAATACGGGAAAAAAAAAAGGGACACCTACACAATTTATTTTACATAGATGTGTACAATCAAGAGAAAAAATAGACTAAACCTAAACAACTAAACAAGTAAGATTTTATACAAGAAAATAGTAGTAAAAAAGCATCTAAATTTGGCCTAAATGATTTAATTAATTGCACTTTCTAGCTTTCAAAATCCAATGTTCATTAAGTTCGGGTTTTTTCCTTTCCTTTTTGCATATTTTCACTATTGACTTTGTCATAAATGAAGAACAATTAAAAGGTTGTCCATGTATTAATCCTTTTTTAATGGAAACTTGACCATTATGCTTTTGACATTTGCTAATTCAGTGAGTATAAATATCAAACCAAAAATTGCCCTCTCATACACATTCATTTATCAAACTTGAAACTAGGTATTCGACCCGTAGACAATTTCGTTGAGTACTTCTACATGTTAGTACTCAAATCTTTTAATTTCGAATTACAATTTCCTTTTTTTCTCTCATTTATTTGAATATCCGAATAAAATTTGGTTCGATCATCTACAGTGAAAGCGAAAAATGACGTTAGTCGAGAATGGATTGCCGAAGATTGATACACAAAAGAAGGCGGATGAGACTGTGTGTCAAGACGACGCCGCAAAGCCTATTAAAGCTACTACGGTTGACGAATTGCATTCGCTTCAAATGAAAAAATCCGGGGCCAACACCCCAAGTAAGGGGGTGCAAGGCCCCTTTGCTAGCAATTCTGCAGACGAAGCTAGTCAAAAGCAACAACTCCAATCCATTAGGTACATACTTTCACTCATTAATTTTTAATTTAATAAAAGGGAAAATTACATTTTTGGTATCATAGAATATACCAACTTGCAACTTTGGTATCATTGGATACAAAATGCAAAATTTGGTATCACGTGATAGGTTTTCATTGCAACTTCGGTACCAAATCCATTTTTTTCTTAAAATTAATGGCAATTTACCCCATGTTAAATACATTATGTTCAATCTATCCCCCCTATAATTTTTTTAAAAAAAAATTTACCCCTTTTAGCTGAAGAGTGTAACTCACTTGCCGAAAATGAGAGTAGACATGAAAAATATTTTGTAATATAAGGGGATAAATTGTCTCATTTATCATAATTCATGAAGGGTAAAATGTCACATTATCATGAAATAAATGGGATAAAGTGCCGCCTATGTAAATCTCAAAAAAGTTCTGTGAAAATTTAATAAAGTACAGGAGATAAAGTGTTTTTTTTTTTTTTAAATCACAAGGGAGTAAACTGAACATTATGCATTTCATAGGGGATAAATTATTATTAACTTTGAAGAAAAATTGGATTTGATACCAAAATTGCTATGAAAACATATCATATGCTATCAAATACTGCAAACATGGATCAAAATTTTGTTTTGAATATATATTTCGGTCAACCAAATATCGAAAACTTTTACGAGGCTTTTCGGAAATATTTCGAAAACACTAAGGAAAATTGTAAAAAATGTTACTAAATTAAGAAAAATAAGAGAGTTTCAGGCAAATAAATAGTTTCGAACTTCTATATTGTTTTCGTTTCTCTTGATTCAAAAAATGGAAACTTTTCGATGTTTTCGATGGAAAAGATGGAAATTTTGATCCATGACTGCAACGAGACATACAAGGGTGTAAATTGAACATTATACATTTCATAAGGGATAATTATAATTAACTTCGAAGAAAAATTGAATTTAGTATCAAAACTGCAATGAAAATCATTATAATGTGCTACCAAATACCGCAACGAGATATACAACGTTTTGCTATTAACAAAAAAAAAACTGCAGTGCAACTTTGGCGTCATTGACTCGAGAATCGGGACCAAAAGTGGTGAAGGGAAATCCATCAAGGACAAACGAGACACCGCGGCTATCGTCGGTGAGCAGTCAAAAGGGCCCTTTTAGTACTCCCAAACCAGATATAAGCGACAGTTCTCTTAAGTTCACTCACATTCTCTATAATCTATGTCCTGCAGGTAATAAATATTTATGTTATTTTCTTGTACAAATTATCTAAATTTAGATTTTATAAAACTAATTGAACTGATCAAAATATAATTACATCAAAAAGATAAGAAAAGAGGTTAAATGAGATAATTTGCCAGTTTCGTATGGTTATGTGGTATTTTTAATAAAATTTGTACCGTATCAATAAGTGTGGTTTTCAAAAACTCAAAATCAAACTAGAGTTTTATGAACCATACCAACAATCTATGTTGTGTGCGATTCCGATACGGTACGGTTTTGTGATTTTTTTAAACAAACTTTTATCATGTAATGTTTCTTACATAGTTGACAATTATATAAAAATTAATAATATAATATCTTATAAACTATTTTTTACATTAAATAAAGCATTAGAAAAGAAAATATTCACAAATTTTGATGATATAACTCGACCTAATTGAATAAGATTAATTGGTAGATTATTTGATCGTTGTTTTTATTATGTGAAGAAACTTACTATTTGGTATTTGTTGTCTAGAATTTTTGTATTTTAAGTTCTCAACACATAACAAGTTTAATTTTTGTTAAATTTGAGGATATCTTTTTTTAATTGAACGTGAGTAATGTAGTAATAATAAACAATGATGGACTATAATATAAATTATAATAATACAGTATCGATAATATTTGAAATATACATTTAAAAAATATAAATTTATAAAATTTAATTATAAATATAAAAAAAATGAATAGTTAATTCATGTTTCTTCTCAATTTCAGTACAATATTGTTTTTTATAGTATGAGAAGTCTAAAGTCAAAATCACACCAAAATACTCGATACGATTTTCATCCATATCAAGACCTTCAATTTTAAGAAAAATAATCTAACATTCGATACGGTCTGGTGCGGTATTGAAAATCATTTGCACTCCTAGTCTCATTTGCTACTAACTCTAATTAATATTATTTCACAAAAAAAAAAACTTAATTAATAAAATTATAGAGGTCGTCACCAAAAATGCATGTTCATTTCTTACAGAGCTTTATGAGCAAGCTTTAAAGGACGAAAAGGGATCTTTCATTACGTCAAGTGGTGCATTGGCGACACTTTCCGGCGCTAAAACAGGGCGTTCCCCAAGAGATAAGCGAGTCGTCAAAGATGAAACCACTGCCGAAGAACTTTGGTGGGGAAAGTGAGTTCCCAAAATGAAACCCTAATTTTTAATATTTTTGCTAATTTATGCAAATTTCCATAATTTTTTGATCACTTTTTAGTATTTAGTTAAGATCAATGGTGTGATGGAAAGTTTTTTGATAATGTGATAGGGGTTCGCCCAATATTGAAATGGACGAACACACTTTCATGGTCAATAGAGAACGAGCTGTGGATTATTTGTGCTCGTTGGACAAGGTATTTTGGTAGTCATACGACGTCGCTTTGTTGGTTAGACCCCAATTTATTGATTTAATTTTGTGTCTAATTTTTAATAAATTTATTGTTTATCAGGTTTTTGTGAATGACCAGTTCCTAAATTGGGATTCAGAGAACCAAATTAAAGTTAGGATTGTTTCTGCAAGGGCTTATCATTCCCTTTTTATGCACAATATGTAAGTAACTTAAACCTACGAGATCAAGTGTTAAAATCATTTTAATTCTTTCATTGTTGGAATTTCGAAGATTTAGCTGTTTTAATGATTGGGTGGGTTCAGGTGCATCCGACCCACTCCGGAAGAGCTGAAGAACTTTGGTACACCGGATTTCACTATATACAATGCTGGTCGGTTTCCATGTAATCGTTACACCCACTATATGACATCATCCACTAGCATAGACGTTAATCTTGCTAGACGAGAAATGGTCATCCTCGGCACCCAATATGCCGGGGAAATGAAGAAAGGTCTTTTCAGTTTAATGCATTACCTCATGCCTAAACGTCAAATCCTCTCATTGCACTCCGGTTGCAATATGGGAAAAGGTGGAGATGTAGCCCTCTTCTTTGGATTATCAGGTAAATCTTTGTCTTTTTGCGTCTATAATTTTTTTCAAATTGTGTATGTGTATGAGCTAAATGCAAAAACACCCCTTGGTGCTTTGCCTAACTATCAAAATCCCCCCGTGTTATTTGTTTAGTTAACCAAAAAATCCATTTGAAATTCCTTTACAAATCATAGGGAGGTTTTGTCAACATTTTAAGTGAACAAGGGGGTTATTGCCAATTTTCAAAATTAACAGGGGGGTTATTGAAATTTTTTTAGGTCAAGAGGGGTGTTTTTGCATCATTTGTTGGGGGTGTAATTATCATTTCGGCTTGGGAGGTTCTTGCTAATAAAAAATAAGCACAGGGTTTTTGGTAGTAAAAATAATACATGTTTTCTTTTTTATAGTTAAACAAAGCACAACGGGTGTTTTTGCATTTTACCCATATATGTATATATGTTACGATGATTGTGATATGGTTATTTTAGGAACTGGGAAGACTACATTATCTACGGATCCAAACAGGTACTTGATTGGAGATGATGAGCATTGTTGGAGTGGAAATGGTGTATCAAACATTGAGGGTGGTTGCTATGCTAAGTGCATCGACTTGTCAAGAGAGAAGGAGCCTGATATCTGGAACGCAATCAAGTTTGGCACTGGTGATTTTCTTACGCCTTTTTCGAGTTCACTTTAATTCTTTCAATTTTACTACATGTAATTCATAACTTGCTTTTGTTCATGCAGTTCTGGAAAATGTCGTGTTTGATGAACAAACTAGGGTAGTCGACTACTCGGATAAATCTGTGACGGGTAAAAAAAACCATGCAAAATAGTAGGTAGTTTTTTTTTTTTATTTATTTTTTATTTTCATTGTTCATTTTTCTTAATTTCAGAGAACACTAGGGCTGCATATCCGATAGAATACATTCCTAACGCCAAACTACCATGTGTTGGACCTCATCCCAAAAACGTCATTCTTTTGGCTTGTGATGCCTTTGGTGTGCTCCCACCTATCAGCAAACTGACATTGGCACAAACCATGTATCACTTCATTAGCGGCTACACAGCTCTGGTAAATATTTTCTTTGAGTGAAATGCAAAATCCCCCTTTGTGCTTTGCCTAACTATAAAAAAATCCCGTATTATTTTTATTAGCAAAAACCCCCTTGTGCTTTTTTAATAGCAAAAAATCGTCTACCAAGTCGAAACGGCAATTACAACCCCACCAAATGATGCAAAAACACCCCTCTTAACCTAAAAAATTATCAATAACCCCCCTGAAACCCTGTTAACTCTAAACTTGGCAATAAAAACCCTGTTATTTGAAAATCTGACAAGATCTCCATATGATTTACGAATGGATTTCAAATAGGTTTTTGTGCTAATAAAAAAAGAACACGGGGGGTTTGCTATTCCAATAACACAGGGTATTTTTATATAGTTAGACAAAGCACTAGGAGTGTTTTTGCATTTAGCTCTATTTTGTTTACCCGATGACACGCTCTTATTCTGATGTTAAAGTAGTAAGTATTTGCTATGATTAATTAATACAGGTTGCTGGAACTGAGGATGGTATCAAAGAGCCTACAGCAACATTTTCAGCATGCTTTGGTGCAGCTTTTATTATGCTCCATCCCACGAAGTATGCTGCCATGTTGGCTGAGAAAATGAAGCAACACGGAGCAACTGGATGGCTCGTTAACACTGGCTGGTCTGGTGGAAGGTATTAAATTATGAACCTTATCCATTAAATCATTATGCCTAAGTGGATTATACATTTTACAAGAACCTCTTGTGCTTTGCCTAACTATCAGAAACCCCCGTGTTATTTTTATTACCAAAAGTTCCCTTCTATTCTTTTTTTATTAGCAAAAGATCCATTTGAAATTTCATAAGTCATAGGGAGGTTTTTGTCAATTACTTAAGTGAATAAGAGGGTTACTGTCAATTTTCAAAGTTAACAGAGGATCTTTATTGATAACTTTTTAGGTTAAGATGGATGTTTTGCATCCTTTGGTGGAGTTATAATTGTCATTTCGGCTTGGGCTTTTTTTTTAATAAATAACAAGAACAAGTTTTTTTTTTTGCTGATAAAAATAATACAGGGGATGTTTGATTATTAGGCAAAGCACAATGGGTGTTGTTGCATTTCACTCTGTATAGATAACTCGTTGTTTTGTGTGCAGCTATGGATCAGGAAACAGAATCAAATTAGCTTACACAAGGAAAATCATTGATTCCATACACTCGGGGGATCTCCTGAAAGCAACCTACCATAAGACTGATGTTTTTGGGCTTGAAATCCCAACTGAACTCGAGGGGGTGCCTTCTGAAATCCTCGACCCTGCTAATACCGTAAGTTCAAACACTCTGATATGCATATTGTTCAATTTATCCCTTTGTGATAGTGCCATTTATACCCATATGATACACGTATTGTTCAATTTACCCTCCTCCCATGTAACCCCTATGACAATTTAAAGAAGCAATTTACCTCCTTCAATCAAAGAGTGTATGAAAGTGGGCATAAAAGTATTTTTGTAATATAGGGGGGTAAAATGCCACATTTATCGTAGCATGGGGGGATACAGTGCTACATTTATCATAACACATGGGGTGAAGTGCCATATACAAGAGGGTTAGTTTTTATAAGATTATAGGGGGATAAAACATTCTTTTTCAAAATTATAAGGGGTTAAACCAAATACTATGCATATTATAGGGAGTAAATTGCCATTAACTCTCAAATCTTATTATGCATATTGATATTGATGTGTTTTCTTTATTGACTTCAAGTGGTCTGACAAGAAAGCACACAAGGATACATTGTTGAAGTTGGGAGGTCTTTTCAAGAAGAATTTTGAAGTTTTCTTGAATCACAAGATCGGTACAGACAGCAATCTGACCGAGGAGATCCTGGCTGCTGGACCTAATTTTTAAGTCCTAATTATTTCTTCATTTATTAAAAGAATAAAATTCATTTTTTTGGTTAGAAGTTAGAACTGAGGCATGTTTTTTCCCTTTAGATTTGTAATATTGCTTTAGTCCAGTGAAATTGAGAGTCATCTCACTCTTCCGCCATTTTATTTTTGTCTGGAGTTTTATGTAAGGTATAAATTTTATTTTAGAAAATGAAGTCTCGTTTTGGAATGTCCAAATTATAAAGATATATTATATATAGTAGCTAAATTACAATCGGATCCCTTAAGTTCCTCCTCTAGTTTAGACTATGTATTAAAATATCTTTTAGGACCCGTTTGTTTGACGGGAATGGAATCTAGATTTGGTAATCAGATTGCTTGGTAAGACATAATTAAGTTTGGTAAAACATTTCAGATTTTGGGAAAGGAAATATATTCCTTAGAATTAGAAATATTGCAACAAAAATCTAGGAATATGAAACCCATATTTTCTATGGTATTCTGATTCCTTTCCTAAGGGATTTGATACTAAAAATAAAAAAAGACATTATTGCCCCATTTTTTTCCCACGTTAATTCTTCTTTCTCTCTCACGAATTCTCTTTGACACCATAGCCGCTCCTCTCTTTTTGTCTGGGTTTTTCTCCTTCTCCATCTCCATCTCCATCTCCATCAGGATAGATGAATCATATTCGTAATTCTTGCAAGGGTTTATATAATTATATCCTTGCTTTGAATCTATTGATAAATATTGTAAACAATTATAGGAATTAACGTGAGTTTGTTTATACTATGCATATAATTTTTACTCCATGGTCACGGTCGATTCCAATAATTTATGTGATTGTTTATTTGCTTTGAATCTATTGTTTAATTATTATAAGCTATTATAGGACTTACAGTGAGTTTGTCTATACAATTTATATAGTTTATAACCCGTTATCATGGCCAATTCAAAGACTTAGCATATTCCTTTCCCAAATTTTATGCTCAACTCTTTTTTTGTCATTATAGCATATATATATATATATATATATATATATATATATATATATATATATATATATATATATATATATATATATATATATATATATATATATATTATTTACATATCACTCTCTTTAATACACATTGATCCCATTTAGTATTTTAATCATTCTCAGTCATTACTTTTGAATTAGGTTAATCTTACAAAAAATGGCCCGACTGAGTTTGGCTAGACGGAAGAAGATTTTGATTATGTTGATGCAATGGTATAGGGATCAATTAGACTTCTTAATATTGATATACTTTTTTGTTTGCTTTAGTGTGACGCGTCATGCTGAAAAATACGTTTAAAGTCACTATACCGTAGAAGAGATGTCAAACGTAATTTATATCTAAACGAGTTAATATACTCAGATGATGAAGCATGTTATGAAGAGATTCTCACTGATAGATTTACTTTCAATAAATTATGTAATATGCCTCGAACGATTGGAAAATTAAAAGATACTAGACATATGATAGTTGATGAGCAAGTAGCTATGTTTTTACACATACTTGCTCATCATTTGAAAAACCGAACAATTAAAAAAGATTTTTGTCGTTCTGGAGAGACCGTGAGTCGATCTCCAACAGAGTACTTAAGGCAGTACTCCGACCACTAGGAGAGCTTCTTCAATCTCCTGAACCAGTACCTGAAAATACTATTGACCCAAAGTGGAAATGGTTCAAGGTACCTATGTCATACATCAATTCATTAGAATATTAATTACATAACAATAACTCTTTTAATTTACAGAACTGCTTAGGTGCATTAGATGGCACTTATGTTCAAGTACATTTTGCCGAAGTTGACAAACCTAGGTATCGAAATAGGAAGGGAAATATTGTTACAAATGTTCTCGCAGTATGTTCGCAAGACATGCAATTTATTTACGTGCTTTCTAGGTGGGAAGGTTCCGCTGCTGACGGAAGAATACTTAGAGATGCTATAACTAGAACTAATGGTCTAAGAGTCCCTAACGGTAAGCATACAATATTAGATGAATTCACAACAATGTAAAAGCTAGTTTAAATTATTTCAATTAAATAAACCTTGATAATTACATATTTGTTTTTTTATTAGGATATTATTATCTTGTGGATGCTGGATATACAAATGAGAATGGATTTTTAGCACCATATAGAGGTCAAAGGTATCATCTTAATGAATGGAGACAAGGATATCAACCATCCACTCCAGAAGAATTCTTTAACATGAAACACTCTTCAGCTAGGAACGTTTTAGAAAGAGCATTTGGATTACTTAAACAACGTTGGGCTGTTCTTAGAAGTCCTACTTGGTATCCAATCAAGACACAAAGCAGAATCATAATGGCTTGTTGTCTTTTGCACAATCTCATAAGGATGGAGATGCCCGTTGAACCGCTAGAATCTGAATTGCGTGAAAATGAATTAGAACAAGATTCTCAAGATGTAGATGGAGATATAATTGACAATATTGAAACTTCTGATGAGTGGACAAATTGGAGGCAAAATTTAGCCAATGAGATGTTTAATCAGTGGACTGCAAGTAGGAAAAATTGACAAATTTATAGACATGGTTTAAATTTGTTAGTTTATTATCAGTGATCCATTTCTTAGATAAGTTATAAATATTTATTAGATGTTTCGAGCGTCATTAAATTCTACATAGTTTTTATTTTTTTATTTGAAATTAGTTTATGGTTTTTATGTTTTAAGATATTGTGCTTTGCATGATTTCCAACTCTTTAATAATGACACTCCTGCATTTCGATTGTACCAAAATTAATTGATTTTGTTACATTTGACATATTACTTATTTTATTTGTTCAATAAAGACATGGATGTTGAGCAAACTAATGGTCGTCGTAGAGGTAAAGAAACAAAACATGTTTGGACTTCATTGGAAGATGAAAAACTTATAGATGCAATGCTTGAGTTGAAACAAAAAGGTCTATATTGTGCTGAAGGAGGCCAATTCAAATAGGATATAAAAAAAAACTAGAAAAAATGTTGCAAGAGACATTGCCTGGACATGGGCTCAAAGAGAATCCCCACATTCAATCTCGTATTAAGCTACTTAAAAATCAATACCATGCTTATTATGATTTACTCGCTCTTGGTCAAGGAAGTGGCTTTGGGTGGGATGATCAAAACAAGTGTGTAACGGCAAATCCTGATGTATGGGAAGACTATTTAAAGGTATACATGAGATGCAATTTTTATTTGATGTTTATCAATATATTCATTGTATAGTTGTTTTCATCAATAATTTTTTTTTTTTGTTTCACAGAGCCATCCGACTTGTAACATAAAAGGCAAACCTTTCATTTGGTACGAGCAACTTGCTATCATTAGGGAAAAGATCAAGCAACAGGGTACAAGTTGAGGCACCGGGAGATGTTGTTGAGGATCTTGATAAAGAAAAAGAATCAGATGATGATGAAGGGCTTGAAAACATTGATCCATCCAACACTCAACGACCAAAGCGTCTTGGTGTAGATGATTCGGGGCAAAGACAACAAAAAAGAAGAAGAAGTGCAGATGGATTGATTTTTGGCTTAGAACGTATGTATGAAGTGTTTACTAATCATTTGAAAGAAAGTAGGGATCAAATGGCCAAGTTAGTTGAGGCCATTGCTGCTCCAGAACAACACAACATAGATAACCAACATAAACTCAACGAAGAACTTCGAAAAATTGATGGTTTATCTTTTAGCGAGAGACACAAAACTGGCAGGGCATTGGTTCGTGATAAAGATTTACTCAACTATTTTTTCTCCCTCGAAAATGATGAAAAAGAACCATTTGTGAAAGATTTGTTGCAAAGCAATGATATTTAGCCGGCATTTCTTCTTCTTTTTAAGAGATTTTATTAGACGAAACTATTTAGTTTTTCAAGATTTGTAATGAGATAGAATTTATTTCATGTTGACTATTTTAAAGTACTTTAATCTCCATGTGCGACTGGTATTGTTTTTACCAATTATTCAGTCAATAGTTTGTTTTAGAACATAAATGTGTTTTGATCAATGATTTAATTGTTACGGTGTTAAAGCTATGTTTTGATAATTTATATATATTAATTATATAAAAGTATAATTAATACTATATACTCTGTATATAGTTTATGTGTAAGGGGTATATTTGTGAACTTATTATTATTAAATATGAATTCCATTCCTTATTGTTACCAAACATGGGAAAAGGAATTTGTCAAATTTTCTGGCTCAAATTCCAAATGTATCCCAAACGTTATAATGGAATATTATTTCTGGAAATCAAATTCCTGGAAATCAGATTACCAAATTTAGATTCCATTCCCGTCGAACAAATGGGTCCTTACAAATTTAGAAATCCTTACAAGGATATCCCCTAGAACATGTAAAAATGTCTTCAAAAAATCCCTATAAGGAGTGTTCTTGTAATTTTTGAAACTACATGGAATTTTATGTAATTATAATATACTTCAATGAGTCCAAATGTAAATCACCCAAGTTTTATTTGTGTAGTAGGGGTGGTGAGATTCTGATGATGCTCGTTATTCTCTTTGATTTTTTTTATTTGTCGCTTGACAAATTTTTTTCACTTGTTTTAGGAGTTTAATCACTAAAAAAAAAAGGGCTTCACCTACGACCTGATTCCGACGAAAATAAATCTGTCGCTATTAGTGACGGATTAGTAACCAAATACCAACATAATTTCAATTAGAAAATCTACCTTCAATAATAGCGACAAATTACCGACGGAATGTCGACAAAATTATTTTTTGTAGGAATTCGGTTGTTAAGTTGTAGGGAAAAGTTATTCATAGCGACGAAATCACTCTAACGGAAAATTATCCGTCGCTATTTAGATTTTAGTAACTGAACAGCGACGGAACCTTCAACAAAAATATGTTCCGCTAATAATAACGACAAATAACCAACAAAAAATTGGGAAAAAATATTTTTCGTAGAAATTCAGTTGTAGGAAAATTTTTATCCATACCGACGAAATCATTCCAACGAAAAATTATCCGTCGCTATTTAGATTTTAGTAACTGAACAGCGACGGAACCATCAACATAAATATGTTCCGCCAATAATAACGAATAATAACCAACAAAAAATTGGGAAAAAATATTTTTCGTAGGAATTCAGTTGTTAAGTTGTAGGAAAAATTTATCCAAAGCGACGAAATCATTCCAACAGAAAATTATCCGTCACTATTTAGATTTTAGTAACTGAACAGCGACAGAACCATCAACAAAAATATGTTCCACCAATAATAACGAATAATAACCAACAAAAAATTGGGAAACAATATTTTTCATAGGAATTTGGTTGTTAAGTTGTAGGAAAAAGTTATCCACAGCGATGAAATTGTTCCAACGGAAACTTCCGTTGCTATTTAGCTCTAGTAACAAATGTGTAACTGAATAGCGACAATATTTATGCCGTTGGAAATCAGTTAGTAACTTTCCTACGCATTTCCAACAACAAAATTGTCGCAAAAAATAATCGGGCCCGATCGTTCATCCGACACTTTTTCCAACAAAAATACCAACAAAAACAAACCGTTGCTTCATTTACCTACGGGGCCTTCACCTACGGATCAACTAACGGAAAAAAAGCGTCGCTACGCATGAATACCAACAGAAATCAAGGCTTCACCAACGAAATCTGTCGTAGGTGAAGCCCAGTTTTCTTGTAGTGAATGTAAAATAAATTTTTTCTATCAATTTTATCCTTCTTGTTAATGGTTGTAATTAATTGTTAATTAATTTTATAATTATTTTGTTAAAAGGGTGTTTAGGATTTTTTTTTTTAAAAAAAGTGATTATTTATTGTATTTCTAATTTATGTGCAATATTTCAAAACGACAAATAAAAAAAAATGAAGGGAGTCTACTACTACAACGGGTAACACTTTCAACTTCGGTGCTGGAGGACAATTGATTCTGGTACTGTAAACCAATGTTTTCAGAACCGGATCGGACAGTGAACCGGTGAGTTGACTGGCCAATGATTTTACTGGTCAGACCAATTGGACCGCTGGTCGAACCGAATGACATCATAATGATATAATAAATATATTTAATTTTAAAGCATGTGCAATATGCATAAAATTTAATCATTATCCTACAATTAATTAAATATATACAAAATTTTAGAATTTATTTAAATTAAAATCATAATATATTTATTTAACTTATATCATAAAGGTAATATGATACTAATTTGTGAGCTCATATAAATTTAATACGACTATATTCTTTATAAAAATTTATAAGTGTAAGTTAAAAATACGATAAACTAAGAGATTAATAAATTTAAAAATGATTATGTACAAAAGTCTAATATTCAAAATTAAAATTAAATAATATATCGATTTGACTTTGAAAATTTGACACTCTTAATCTTAAAAATAATATTGGAAAGAAATATCTTATAGAACAAATTTTAATATTTGAGTATTAATTTTCATTTGATAATGTGTACAATGTTAATTTAAGTTAATTATCATAATATAATTTATAAATAAATTTGGCTAGAAATTTTCTATAATTAATAAATTTTTGTACTAGTATGTGACGGCCGGGCTCCGCGGGTCCGTCGGATGAATGTCGAAAAATTATTATTTTTCTTTTTTTAGAAAACAGAAACGATAAATTAAAGGTTTTAAAGCGGAAGCGGTTTAAAACGAAATGAGAACAATTTAAATTACCAAGTTTTTTTTTACGAACAAATAAAATCAATTTTCATAGTAGATTTTTAAAGTGGAAGCATTTAATCATAACATATCAAAATATTTGAACAAAACCAGTTGAGGGAAATAAATAAGTAATTTATGAAAATCTTGTCACTTTTGCGAAAATATAAATCATCTTTAACCATTCAAACATTCTAAGTAAGGTTTAAACAAAATAAAATAACATAAATCGACAACCACATATAACTACTCTCTCAAATATTAGGGTGGGACTGCAACCGTGATAACCTAATCGCAACCCGATTATTAATTCCAGAACACCTGAAACTGAAAAGAGTGAAACACGGAACGCATAAGTTGATTGTCCAACTTAGTGAGGCTATGTGCGAATTTTCATGGTGATGTGTGAATGCAACATATTATATAATATAAGCATGTTATCAAGCAAATAAACATATATTCAAGACGGAAGAAACACGGAATTCACATAACTCATAATTGCTGATGTCGTCCTCTACTTACCCTCCATCCTCATTTTGATGTCCATCCAAACTCACCAAATAAGGAGCGACCTTACTATCTGAAATGCATCGACATGTTTTTGCCGGAGTTCGTCCTTACTTTCCAAGTGTTCCTCCCTACTTGGGTTGTAAGGCCAGGCCTACGGGTAACCGTGACAATCCTACCGGCCCTTGCTGGCCAAGTTGTCATCGGGTCCATATACCAAACAAATAGGGCCCACACAAAATCGAAAACAAACGGAAGACAAGCGAAAACATAACATATCAAACATAGTTAACATATTATCAACATTTAACAACTTATAATATGCAATTTAGGTGTCATGATAGTTTAGTAAAACGTATTTGCAACTAGTAGATTCGGATGTAGCATGTATTGGATTATCTTGTTGATATTCTTAGGATTTCATGCGAGTATTGTCGACATAACAAGTTCAACCTATTCGTGACAACATGCAAGAGAAATTAGAAGATAACACGTGCTTAGATTCGACCTACTAGCATATTAGATTGAGACACAAATGAACACACATCACTCACCTTTGTCGCTTAGTATAGCGACTAAAACTCCAGAAATGATGCGTATCCAAAACCTGAGCAAGTACGTATACGACTTAGAATGTATCTAACAAATTTACTTAAACATAACCGATGAATATCCTACACAAGGATTTCCTAAACTAACACATCGCACACAAGAGTCTTATTACTTCAAAAATCAAATCTTTAAAATTCCCACAAGTTTAAAACTTTTCAAAAATACCCTCATAGTTTTCAAAAATTTAAGGAAATCAACTTTCTTGAAAATTAATTCAAGACTCAAGCATCTAGGCAATATTTAAAAATAATCAAGCATATTTTTCACTATGAAACCGAGATTAAAAATAAGTTTTAATAATTTTTCACCAACTTCTAACGACTGTCGATTCACTTCGAAATATCCAAACGATGATCCGAGCGTTCAATATGTAGCCCCATCTGTGTATAACCTTTACGCAAAATTTGGGCATGATCCAACGGTGGACGAAGGAGGAACGATCAAAATCCCGAGGCTGTGTAGTGAAAATCCGAAAATTCTCTTTCTAATGTGTTATCTCTTTCCCCTCTCTCTTTTTCTTTATACCATTTAACGTGTATGTAAATGAGGTTATTGAGAGGATAAAAATATGACCTTAAGTGTATATGACAAGTATATACACATTGGGAAGAGAGGGAGACATAATACTTAATTTTTTAATACCACCAATGCATGTGTACATTGGGTAGAACAATTTATCCACCCAAAACCATGCTTTGCAGCCTAAAGAGTGTGCAAGGAGAGAAAATAATTACTCTCCTGCAGATTTTGTGCAACTTGGGGCAAATTTGCACTTTGCTCCCCGAAGTTTTGAAAACTTACATTTTTGTCCCAAAAATAAGATTTTTGTGCATCCAAGCCTGAATTTTTTTCAAAAAGGTCTTAATCTTATTTTAAAGTAACTTATATATTTTTAATTATTTCAAAGTTCAAAAGATCACAAAATTTAATTAATTGTATATTTTAGTTCAAATTAATGCTTAACTTTGAAAATAAAATGTAGCACATAAATTGGAATAAAAATCCAATCAAAAGGGTTCGAAATTTTTGGGGCGTTACAATCCTTCCCCCTTAAAAGAATTTGGTCCCCAAATTCGCTCTTGAGATTCGCGTGGTCCGGGTAACGCCGACGTATCTTCCTTTCTTGCTCCCGAAATGTTTCTTCCTTACTCTGTGTGCGTCATAAAACATTTTCTTGTAGAATCTGCAGCCTTCTTGATTAAAACGAGTGTGCGAAAATTTTCTCTCGTACGTTAGGCATTTTCAAAACTCTGACGTATCTTTTTCTCTAACTCCCAAGTCGTCTTTTTATACTCTGGTCGCGCCATAATGGAATTCACTTGTTTCTTCATCTAGATGAGTATGCAAACGTGTCTTCTTTTGTACGTTACATATTTCTGAAGATATTAAGATATGCAGTCAGGCTCACGAGGATGATCGATGTAGTACTTCATATACGTTACGCATAATCATGACGCGGTAATATGATATACGACGATAAGTCCAACTCCTATGCCACGGATTAAGATTCTTCTCAAAAGAAAAACTACTCACATAACAATATATAATTCAGTTTGGCCCAGAGAATTCAAAAGGTGAATGGCATTTGACTTGGGATTTTCGCAAGGAACAAAATGAGTCAAATGAGGAGACACAATAAGGATTAGAAAAGATGATCGAATCAAGGTGCTCAAGACGACAATATAAGAATTAGCAATGTCAACATATAGAAGAATCAACGAAGATGGTAAAAGGACTGAAATATCGACAATAAAGATAACCAAATGAATAGTTCGATATAAGTGACAAGGAGAACGATTAAGGCGCACCGGTAAGAATAACGAAAGGGATGAGCCTCACCATTTCAAACGGTGTAAGTAAAAAGAAGATCAAGGCAAGGATATCGATAAGGATCATAGAAAGTCGAAAAAAGTGTCATGGCGATAATAACCAAAACATTAAAGTGTGTTTGGTCATTGGAAAAGCAAGTCAAGATAAATGGCGCGATTTCAAGATCATTTCAATAATGATTGCAACAAGCTGCAATAGAAAACAAGTAAAGCTCAATAGTGAAATCTTAGAACATCGAAACGATCAAATTGAGCGAGACGGGATTAGAAATAAGTTCAAAACAAATAGAAGGTAAGTCCGAGGTTCAAAAGAAATTGAAAATAAATTGATCTGATTTATGCGGCTTGCAAAAAGGAATGAAATAGACAAAGGAATAACAATTTATGAATGGACAAATGAAAACGTGAAGTTAAAAAAGAAACCGAGACAATTCAATTCCTTCAGGAAATTTAGAAGATTGTATAATTGAATACAACGAAAAAGAGTAACATATGGATAATTTTAAAACGATCATAACAGAATAAATGGGCTCGGGGAAAAAAGAAGGACAAAGAACGATAACAATCATAGAATCTGACAAAAAAAAAATTGGTTTACGAAGTCGATACGTGAAAGTATCTCATGAAATAGGGAGGGGTAAACTCTGAACGAGTACATAAATAAGGGATCAAAATAAAAGCTTGATAGGATACAAGAAGTCAATCCCCAATAAACAAAGACATGTTCATTGAGAGAGTCGATAAGTACTCAGGGAAAATAATCAAGGAGTCAGATTAAAGGTAATTAAGGGCACGGCTTGAAGAAGCCATATCAAGAATGAGGCTAAAATGATTAAAGAATATTTTACGGTAAATTACACAACGTGAAGGAAAATATACAATCAGGCAATCACATTTAGAAACTTCAGAAAGACACAAGCGAAAATAAAGAGATTGGATATGAACATATGATAGTTTTAGAATTGAAATTGAAGTTACTCGCTATCAAAAGTGATTCATAGTTGAATGCAAGGAACAAGTAATAGACGAGTTAGAACACAAGACTGGTGTTAACGAAATTTGAATGATATTTTTTGTCTATTGAAAGAAGGATTGCCTACATAACAATTTGATTCACCAAAATGGTGAAGAAAAGACATTTAGGGATCACAAGCTAAAAAATGAATAAGTACCAACATTAGAATAAGAGCGAAACAATTAATTATAGCGAAAATAGGCTCAAGAGAGCTTACTGAAGTCGAGAGATCAATTTGGAGATGGATTCATTTAGAATCAGAATTATGAGTAAGGTAAACTCGATAATGGCATTCAAAAGGACTAGGGCTATTTTAGTCATTCTATATGTACTTCGAGGAAGGTCACTTGATTCAAATATTTTAATTTACGTAAATCCACAGAGCGCAAACATATACAATCATAACCAGACAATAATATCAACAATATAGTTCAAATAACGTTATGGTATTCGGGATACCACCAACAATAACCAAGAAAACACTGAATCAAGGAAAAATAATCATTAACCCAAAGGACACGTACTACACATATGGTTTCAGTTGTCCTAAAAGTGAACTACCCAATCTAGGTAGATACCCTAAAGTCACGACGGAGAGTCCCACCTTACTAGCACCTCAGTACAAATACGAGAATCCTATCCTAGCCTTGAGCAGAAGCTCTGATACCATCTGTGACGGCCCGGCTCCGCGGGCCAGTCAAATAACGGTCAAAAAAATTATTTTTTTATTTTGAAAAAAGTGTTAAAATATCGAAACTTTTTTTTTAAGAAAACGGAAACGATAAATTAAAGGTTTTAAGCGGAAGCGGTTTAAAACGAAATGAGAACAATTTAAATTGCCAAATTTTTTTTTTTTTTTACGAACAAATAAAATCAATTTTCATAGTAGATTTTTAAAGTGGAAGCATTTAATCATAACATATCAAAATATTTGAACAAAATCAGCCGAGGGAAATAAATAAGTAATTTATAAAAATCTTGTCTCTTTTGCGAAAATATAAATCATCTTTAACCATTCAAACATTCTAAGTAAGGTTTAAACAAAATGAAATAACATAAATCGACAACCACATGGAACTACTCTCTCAAATATTAGGGTGGGACTGCAACCGTGATAACCTAATCGCAACCCGATTATTAATTCCAGAACACCTGAAACTGAAAAGAGTGAAACACGGAACGCATAAGTTGATCGTCCAACTTAGTGAGGCTATGTGCGAATTAGCATGGTGATGTGTGAATGCAACATATTATATAATATAAGCATGTTATCAAGCAAATAGACATACATTCAAGACGGAAGAAACACGGAATTCACATAACTCATAATTGCTGATGCCGTCCTCCACTTACCCTCCATCCTCATTTTGATGTCCATCCAAACTCACCAAGTAAGAAGCGACCTTACTATCTGAAATGCATCGACATGTCTTTGCCGGAGTTCGTCCTTACTTTCCAAGTGTTCCTCCCCAGTTGGGTTGTAAGGTCAGGCCTACGGGTAACCGTGACAATCCTGCCGGCCCTTGCCGGCCAAGTTGCCATCGGGTCCATATACTGAACAAATAGGGCCCACACAAAATCGAAAACAAACGGAAACACATAATCGGAGACAAACGGAAACATAACATATCAAATATATTTAACATAATATCAACATTTAACAACTTATAATATGCAATTTTAGGTGTCATGATAGTTTAGTAAAATGTATTTGCAACTAGTAGATTCGGATGTAGCATGTATTGGATTATCATGTTGATATTCTTAGGATTTCATGCAAGTATTGTCGACATAACAAGTCCAATCTATTTGTGACAACATGCAAGAGAAATTAGAATATAACACGTGCTTAGACTCGACGTACTAGCATATTAGACTGACACACAAATGAACACACAACGCTCACCTTTGTCGCTTATTATAGCGACTAAAACTCCACAAATGATGTGTATCTGAAACCTGAGCAAGTACGTATAAGACTTAGAATGTATCTATCAACCTTACTTAAACATAACCGATGAATATCCTACACTAGGAGATCCTAAACCAACACATCGCACACAAGAACTTAGAACTTACGACATCAAACTCCAATTAAAAGTTATTATTTTTAAAACTCAAAATACTAATTAGATAAAATAACGCCAAAACAACAAAATTTTCCCTTCATTTTCCAGATTTACAAAACAGCCCCTAAACTTTTAAAAATATCCATTTTTGCAAAAAAATTTGCAACAAACTTTAAATCAAAAGATTTTTAACTAAACTCATATTGAAAATCAAATAAAAGTATTTAAGTATCTTGTTACTTCAAAAATCAAATCTTTAAAATTCCCACAAGCTTAAAACTTTTCAAAATTACCCTCATAGTTTTCAAAAACTTAATAAAATTAACTTTCTTGAAAAATAATTCATGACCCAAACATCTAGCAATATTTAAAAATAATCAAGCATATTTTTCATTATAAAACTGAGATTAAAAATAAGTTTTAATAACTTTTCACCAACTTCTAACGACTGTCGATTTAGTTCGGAATATCCAAACGACGATCCGAACGGTCAATAGGTAGCCCCATGTGTGTGGAACCTTCAAGAAAAATTTGGGCATGATCCAACGGTGGACGAAGGTGGAATGATAAAAAAAACCGAGGTTGTGTAGTGAAAATCCGAAAATTCTCTTTCTAATGTGTTGTCTCTTTCCCCTCTCTCTTTTTCTTTATACCATTTAATGTGTATGTAAATGAGGTTATTGAGAGGATAAAAATCTGATCTTAAGTGCATATGACAAGTATATACACATTGGGAAGAGAAGGAGACATAAAACTTAATTTTTTAATACCACCAATGCATGTGTACATTGGATAGAACAATTTCTCCATCCAAGACCATGCTTTGCAGTCTAAAGAGTGTGCAAGGAGAGAAAATAATTATTCTCCTACAGAAAATCTGCAACTTGGGGCAAATCTGCACTTTGCCTCCCAAAGTTTTGAAAACTTACATTTTTGTCCCAAAAACAAAATTTTTGTGCATCCAAGCCCAATTTTTTTTCAAAAAGGTCTTAATCTTATTTTAAAGTAACTTCTATATTTTTAATTATTTCAAAGTTCAAAAGGTCACAAGATTTAATTAATTTGTATATTTTAGTTCAAATTAATGCTTAACTTTGAAAATAAAATGTAGCACATAAATTGGAATAAAAATCCAATCAAAAGGGTTCGAAATTTTAGAGGCGTTACGTAGTAATTCAACAAAATTGATATAGCTTAAACGGTAAGAAAGTTATGTTTCATGCAAGAGGTTAAGTGTTCAAATCTCACAATCTACAAGAATTTTTAGTTTATTTTTAACATTAAAAAAATTTTAAAATCGAAAAAAAGGGGGAAAATTCAAAATCGGATTGAACTGGTCCAAACCGGTTCAACCCGGTTCAGTTCATTTTTATGTTAAGCGATTTTAGGGGTAAGCCGGACCGGACCAACCTCCGCTTCGCGGTCGAACCGATGGAACCGGCCGATCCGGTCCGATTTTAATAACATTGCTGAAAACTGAACCCTTGTATAGGTCAGAATTGATCAAGTTATTATTTGATCTTTACAAAGGCCAGTCTTTTCTTGTATCTCATACCACCTCTACCAGAATTCTTAAGTTCAGATCTCTTATAAAATTTTAATAATCTTATTTCTTAAAGACTCCTTGGAGTACATTTTTAGAGCAATTCTTATAGATTTTCTTATAGTTTGGAATTATAGAGACTCCCTTGGAAATGGTCCGAGTGTATAAATGTTTGGTTTTTGTTGCAATCTTGAAATGACTTGGCACACCATAGTGTTACGAGAAATGAATACATGAAATTCTATAATTCAGGTTTTAAACTGAAAAAAGCAAAAGCAAGATCGAATATCCAACATATCTAAAATGCTAAGATGTTAGAGACGTGAGACATCTTATATTTATAATTAGGGTTAATTATAGTGACCTCTCCTAAGGTTAGGACATTTTCCCGTTTAATGTCATCAAGAAGGGAGCTGAGAAGTAAGTTCACATCTTCGATCAACCCAAGAGATTGAGAATTGCAAGGTTCAAAGAATCAATTCAAGTAAGCAACATTAGAAACATGGAAGAAACGTGTCGCGCTTAAAAGATTTATGGCCAAGGAAGTGAAAATTTGGGGTCCAGATTCCTTGAAGTACGGAAGATTGTTCACCCCGAAATCGTATTAAAATAATAATAATAATAACTATAATAAATTATAATCACTAAGAGGAGTAATTTAATAAAATTGGACTCAATTGAGAATAACTGAAATATTTTGGGTTAATGAATATCATTTAAAATCTTAAGGACTGCTTTGAAATTTAGAGTTTAATTTTTGGGCTCAATTGAAAACTTGGAAAAATGTATAACTAAATAATAGTAATTTTTATTTATCATTTTTTTTACCTTGTCAAATGTATTATCCAATTTAGATTGGGCCTTATTGAGAAGAGTCAATATACTTTTGGGGTCAATTAATAAGAGATTAAAATCTTATGAATTTAAACGAAATATTATAAAGATTTTGGGGTTGAAATGAAACTCTCAATTGTGGAGGGATATTTTAAGCAATACTAATACTAAGCCATTTCGTCTTCCACAATACCTTGCAAACAAAAGAACCAGAAATTAAGAAAAAAACCTACTAAGTAAAAACAACGAAGCGCGTTTGTTATCAAGAATCAAGCAGAGCTGAACAAATGATCAAAAACAGCTGCTGCCACCAAAAAGAAAATCTTCTCTGAAGTTTCTTTTCAAGAAGCAAACTTAACTAATGAACAAGCTAGGGAGTTAGCTCTTGCCAACAATTCGAAAAGTCAGGAACCAATTCGTCCAACTCCTGAAGAAGGTGAAACTAAGATTGAAATTATCACTACAAAGGAACATGAAAACATAGAAGAGAAATTTACTCTAGAATTGATCAAAAGCCTACATGAATTGTATGATGCTTATGCACATACATTAGCACAAGCAAATGACACAGTCTTCACAAAGACTTGGTTCACAGAAGAAAGAAGAAGGTAGTTTCGATATAGGAATTGCAGATTGGATGACTCTCTTGTTGAGATGAATAGTTGGAGTAAGTTCAAGCAAGAGGAACAATGGTCTTTCAGTGGTTGAAAGTATCCACTAGAAGGCAAGTTGTGTTTCCATTCATTTTCAGGGACGCAATCTTTTCAAAGATTAAGGAAGTGATGTATGAAGTAAGGAATGAAATTGTAGCAAGAACCCATGAATTTGGTCCACAGAGAATGGTGAATAGAGCAGTCATGTGCACTATTAACAGATGGGCACGAAGAGCTAAACCAAATTCCGGAGGTGAGTTTGAAGATTTGGGTTTTGTACCCAACATAAGGATGGTTGTTGAAAGCCCTTATGTACAACTCCCTGCATACTTGAAATTGAGCAAAGGAATAACAACTGATGATCTTTCTCAGAGTCCAATTGTACAAGATGAAGAATGTGAAACCCCGAAGAATTTCGGTCTAATTTTGTGTAAGTAGGTGATTTTTGTGTAATTAAAATATTGATTATATTTAAAATTTTATGAAATTGGTTACATAACATACATTATATCTTTACATTAAAAATTTTAGTCCAAAACTTTAAATTGGACCATTATAATAATATATGGTATATATATTAAATACTTAACTTAACAAAGGGGGTTATTATGCAATTTAACCTATAGTAGTTCAACATCTCCGCGCCATTATCTATTCTCTGCGCCATTATCCATATGTCCATTGTTAGGGAAATTTCTCCTCCATCTGGAGGTCATGCAAGAAGGGGGAAAAGATTAGGTTTTGACCAACCCAATTTATTTATACTTAACTCCTGTATAACACTTCTACCTTCAATTAAACACAAAAAATCTGAGATTGAAGAAACATAGGGTTTTAGTGAGAGGAAGTGACACCACCACCACCACCTTGCCGTCGCTGGGCCACCACTGTCACCACCACGGGTTAGGAAGAGATTTGTGTAGGAGGGGTTGTGAGAAGCTTATCTCTTTCTATTTTCAAGTTGTTAGGTAAAAATCTCTAAAAAGACTTAATTCTTTAAATTGTTAAGATCTTGTCTCAATCTTGGGTTATATGTTATGTATTTTACTTAAATTTCTTGCGTAGTTCAGATTGTGGGTTAATTTTTATAAAATCATATCAATTTCCTTAAACTGTGATAATTTTGGAAGTCGAAGAAAAACTTGGAATTCATGTGATTTAGTTTAACATGTAGAAAGTGATCCCTCTTTTATTTTTAAAATCTCGATTGGCCCAAAACTTTGGGTTAATTGATATTTTTCACCCTCTTCGTTATTTCGACAAAATTTTATGTGTTTGACACTTTTAAAGATAAATATTTTTATATGAGAAATAAATTATAACATGAGTGATTGTAAATGTTTGGGTTTGTAAGGACTTTATGGTTCAAGTTTCAAGTTATGCTGCGTAATTGTCTAAGTTTACATACGTGTATTAGAACAGGTTTTGGAGGTGCCCCTTATTCCAACTTTTCCAAACCTAATTAAGACAAAATAGGTGAGTGCTGGAATGTGAATTTTGTGATCTGAGTCGGTTGTATTTATATATTACATATTGCGAATTAAATTGGTTCACTAGAATAAATTTTTAATCATAAGTATGTAGTGAGTTTGAATAAGAGATGAATTCATGCATATAAGGTCGAAATGAATGCATATTACCGTGCATGTTTATAGAAATTATTATGTTTGTATGTCATATCTATTTTTCTGTGGGCCAAATTAATTGATTGACGGTAGATCAGCGACAATCTTGGTAGACGAGGTCTACGAGGTTGCCCTGATTTTACCTGCAACCCGACTCATGAGCCAAGTATGGAGATATACTTGGTCCGTGAAGTCAAATTTCTAAGCAAGACACTATCAATGCATCTGTTTGTGTAAGGTCGCTTGTAACGGCCCGGCTTCGCGGGTCCGTCGAATAACGGTCGAAAAGTTATTATTATTTTGAAAAAGAGTTAAAATATCGAAACATTTTAAAAGAAACGATAAATTAAAATCGAGAATTAAAGGTTTTAGGCGGAAGCGGTTTAAAATAAATAAGAACAATTTTGATTACTAAGTTTAAAGCAGAAGTAATTAAAACAAATTTTAGCGGATGACATGACATGGTGAAACAACTTGTGGGACCCAAAAGAAATACAAGATGATTGAGATTAATATTTGATAAAATTTAAAATCATTTTCGATAGATACTCTCATTTTACAAAATTAGCTAAAATACCAAGATATTTAGCAAGGTATAATAAAAATGAACTAAGACATTATAGGAGATTTAAAACATGAGTTCAAACGATAATCTTGAAATCAAATAAGAAATTAAACAAAAGTTCAACTACTCTCTGGAACTAGGGTGGGACCGCAACCGTGATGACCTAACCGCAACATGAACTATCGTTTACCCCTAAACACCTGTAGATGAAAAGATTGAAACATGAAATGCATAAGTTGATCGTCCAACTTAGTGAGGCTGTAGTGCACTTGTGCGTGATGCAACATAATATACATGAGCATATACAACAGTACAGTAAATGAACATATGCTATAACAATTTAAGCACGTTAAACAAGTAACCAACATTTGTTGATGCCGTCCTCCTCTTACCCTCCAATCCACAGTCAGGAAAACCACCACCGAACACTCCAAGTAAGGTGCGACCTTACATAACAGTACGCATTGACGTCAAACGCCAGGAGTTTGACATTCACTCCCCAAGTATAAACTCCACACTTGGTTCGTGAAGCGGGTCTACGGTGGATCGAGGTAACCCTCCGGCCCTTACCTTCCGGGTTAACCACGACTCCGCACACCAAAATAAGGGCCCACACAGTAACAGTAAACAGTACAGTAACAGTAACAGTTCAGTAACAGGAAATCGGTAAACAAGTCAATAACAGTTCAACATGCAATATCAATGACTCATAAGCATATAGAAATAAACAATACTTCAACGAGTAACTTGTCCTAGCAGCCGAGTTCTTCATGTTATCATACATCACATGCTTGTTCGTTTAGTAACTAAGTTACAGTTATGACTCGACCTACTAGCACATTTAGACTTACACACAAGTAACACATAGCACTAACCTGAGGAGCTTATTACGGCGATCAAAATTCCACAGTGAAGTGTATCCGAAACCTGAGCAAATACGTATACGACTAAGAATGTATCTATCAACCTTATTCGAACGTAACTAATGAAAATCCTACACAAGGATTTCCTAAACTAACATATCACACAAAAGTGCTTAAATCTTATGACATCGACTTCAATTAAGAGATATTATTTTCAATACTAAAAATACTAATTACATAAAATAGCGCCAAACAACAAATTTTTCCCATTATTTTTCAGATTTACAAATCAACCCCTAAACTTTTAAAAACATCATTTTTTCGAAAATTTGCAACAAACTTTTAATCAAAAGATTTTTAACTAAACCCATATCGAAAATCAAATAAAAGTATTAAGTATCTTGTTACTTCAAAAATCAAATCTTTAAAATTCCCACAAGTTTAAAACTTTTCAAAAATACCCTCATAATTTTCAAAAACTTAATAAAATCAACTTTCTTGAAAAATAATTCAAGATCCAAGCATCTAAGCAATATTTAAAAATTATCAAGCATATTTTTCACTATAAAACTGAGATTAAAAATAAGTTTTAATAACTTTTCACCAACTAACAATGAGAACAAAATTTCTTTGATCATAAATTTTCTTAGGTAAAATTTACAATTTCAATCTTAAAACAAAAGTGAACAAAGCACTACATCAATTTAATTAATCAAAAGTTTGTAAAAGTAACTAAGTAAAAACAGCGACAAAACAGCAGCTTTACCCCGTTATTTTCATATTTACAAAAATAACCCCAAATGTTTCTAAAACTCCCATTTTTGTAAAATATCGAAACAAAATTTAAAACAAATGCTTTTCAAGTAAACCTAACCAAATATCAAACAAAAACTTATATTTTCAGTCCCTTTTTAATCCCAACAAGAATCGCAACCTAAGCCCTTCAACTTTTAAAACCTTTCAAAAATACCCCCCAAAGTTTCGGAAATTATGAACAATAACTTTTTTATGAAAATAAATCAAGATCCAAACATATAAGCAATATTTAAACAAAACCAAAGCAAGTCACATTAAATATCTAATATTAAACATGAACTCAACAACTTATTACAATAGCCACAAGGATAACTAAACTTCTTCAATATATACATTGAAGAAAAGAATGTAAAATCACAAATATTAAAGATGGATCTTTACCCAAAGCAACAAAGGGGGTGAAACTCTCTTCATTTCCAGACCTCAGAAGGTGGTGGTTGTAGCTCCGGTGGCAGTGGTGGCGGCTCCGGTGGTGGTTCATAACAAAAGCCCTCAAATCCTTACTTTTCCCCAACTTCTAATGACTGCCGATTCACTTTGGGATATCCAATCGACGATCCGAACGGTCAATATGTATCCCAATGTGTGTAGGACCTTCAGGAAAAATTTGGGCACGATCCAACGGTGGAGGAAGGCGGAATGATCGAAAAACCGAGACTGTGCTGAGTATACCCGAAAACTATCTTTCTAAATGTGTTTCCTCTTGCATCTCTCTCTCTTACCCACTTAGATTTTTACTTCAAGAAGGTAAATGGTGTAGGGGAGACAAAAATCTGATTTAGGGAGCTAATAGAGAGGGTAGTGAAGTGTTTGAATGGAGAAATGGGTGGAGTGTTTGAATGGAGAAAGGGGTATGGTGAATGGACAAAGGGGTATGATCTATTCCCTATGCCATGGCTAATTTCTTGGCTTACCAAGGAGAAGAAATCATTGCATGCTTAGCCAATGGATGAGAAGGGGCGTTTTTGCACTTTTGACCCCCAAAATTTCAAAAAGTGCAAAATGACCCCTAAATCAAAAAATTTCGCACACTTTGGTCCAAACTAATTACAAAATGACCCCAATGTTTTTAAAATGCAATAGACATGTTTTCTAAATTATTTCTAAGTCCAATATTCCATAAGGAATAATTAATGCACATAAATCACAAAAGAGAGTTCAATTATTTTTGTGCTCGAAAATTTTAATTGTACGTTTAGGTTTAAAGAAATACTATGTTTATTAAAAATAAAATAACCCACACAAAATTGGGTTATTAATTCAATAACTTTATTTTAAAATATTTTAAATTTACGGTGTGTTACATCGCTTCTTACTGGTGTGTTTGATTTATCTGCGTGGAGGGTAAGAGAAGTCGACATTCAGTAAATCGGGTACATGCAATTATCATAAATGATTATGTCATTTACTCTATTAATATCTGAATTTCATAGGTTATATTATATGTGTACAATTTAAATTTGCTTGCATCATTCGTTATATGTCTTAAGCACCCAGCCTCACTAAGTTGATCAATCAACTTACGTGTTCTATGTTCGAAATTTTCAGTAGGTTTCACAGGAGTCGGTAGTACGTGTCATGATTAGATCACCTCAAATTTTGCTAAACCTCAGCTACTATTTGTATTGAAGGCTTTTATTATATGTATATTCTAGGATACTTTGAACTGAACCATGAACAGTTTTGTTGTATATATCCTATAACTTATGTATTTATTATCAATTATTGTTTGGTCGTCACTGCTTGTCGTAACCTGTGTTCTAAATATGATTTCATATTTTGGGTTCTAGTTTTAAATTCCTTGTTGTGCCGTTCACGTGTTCGGGCTCGGGATTGACCCACTTCGGGATCTAAACTCGGGGACTCGGACCGTTACAAAGAAGCTTCAACTGAATTAGCAATGGTAATTGATAATCTACAAAGGACTGTGATTATTTATGATGATGAAGATTCAATCAACTTGGAGGAACAACAAGATGTTATTGAGAAGGATGAAATCTCACTGCTTGAAAGAAAATAAGTCACTAATGACATCTTAAAGAAGATTTATGTGATTGACTTAGAAGAAGTCAATGTTGGAAAATGACCTATCTTGCTATTGATTTGGAAGAAGCAAGATGAGGAGACAACTTTTTAGAATAATATTGAGGTTGTTCTTAAATATGTTCATCAAGATGTTGAGGGATCAAACTCAATTGATGAAAGAACTGATAAAGGGAAACAACAAAGTACGGAATAGAGGACTACGAATTCTTCTGCACCCAACTCCACGACATTTTTTAGTGATTCATCTGGAGATGACACTGAACAGATTGAGCATGATCATGTCAGAACACTGTTCAATATACCTAAAAACATTGATAGTCAGCTTATTGACTCATGTACTGACACGAAGGAGTATTTCAAGAAATCCTTAACCATGACAAAGGAAATAAACTATTGCATCTGGATGACATTGCAAAAAGTAAAGGAACGTCCAAGCCAATCCATTAATGATTCTCGCTCACGTTGTCTAATAGTTGCTAGGTAGCTCATCGGGTGTCGTTGCTTTCTCTGACTGGTAAACTGCTGCTTGAGTTTGTCACACAATTCGTTAAAACTAAAAATTGAGTTCGGAGCTTGCTTTCCGAACCAATCCAAAGTTAGACCATCAAATGTTGTCACCATTAACTTTGCAGCGAAATCTTCAGAATGGCCATAGAGACTCATTACATTAATAAAGCTAAAAACGTAGTCATGTGGGTCTCTAGTTCCTTCATACCTTGACAATTGGGAAGGCATTTGGTTGCAAGCCCTTGCCTCCCTAATTTCTTCACAAAATGGAGATCCGTTGGCAATGCTATTCTGAACTTCTCTACTTCTCGGCCAAGGTTATCTCTCTAGAGCCAATCGTTGAGCAACTCGCTCCTCAACCACGAGTTTCAGTTCAACTTCTGAAACCATCTTGGTGGGACTCTCCTTCTCTTTATCGGGGCTATGCTTTCTCCGAGTATTAATTCAATGCGTTCAGGACGAACAACAGTTCTTGCCTATTCTTCACGGCGTTCAAGAAGAACAAATTTTTTTTGCTGATCTTTAAGATGTTCAGGACTAACGAAAGTTCTTGCATGATCTTCATACACCGATCTCCCTATTCACGGTCCTCTCTTTAGTAGGTCAGATGTTTGCATGATCAAAACTTATTAGATGTGGTTGTTGAGACCGAAAGTTGACATTGACCCTTTGATTAGGCTGGCCACATGTCCTCTCTGGAATATTTCCTCTGTGCGTTTGTTTCTCGAGTATTTGGTTACACATAGAAGTTATAGTGTTTGCAAATTGAGCTAGCTGCTCGGGTGGGATCGTCAATGGAGCAATCGAAACCTCCTGGGCCGGAATTTCCTCCTCAGCTCTCCTTAGCTTTGAGCGAGAGACTTGTGGAATTATTTTATCCTCATGTCTCCTTAGCTTCGTGCGATAATTGTAAATATGTTGACTGATCCCTGACCTCGTTGATCAGGTGTTTCAGGTCAAGAGTCAGCATGGGAAAGCGGTCGAGTAGGTTGAACAGAGGACTGGCCTTTCTCGGCTACTCTTGCGCTTCTCCTAGTATTCTCTGTGTTAACCATATTTCGATCTAGCAATTGTCCGAGCCCCACGATGGGCGCCAACTTATTTAGCCTTAATTCGTTGGACCATTAAAACAAATTAAACACAAGTAATATCAATAAAATAGGGTAAACATTTATTCATTAATGGTATCGATCAAGATAACAATGTTTTGGGTCAGATCAAAGTACTAAGGATGTCGTAACACAAAAGATTATAAAATGAGTAGACTTTCAAGCTTGAGAAGCCGAGCTGAGTAGTCTGGAAATGCATGCGTGTCTTCTAAAATTCGTCCCTTTGTAATTAATTATCATGGTATTTATAGGAGTACACGTGTGTCAGAGATAGAACCTTAGGGACCATGGCTGGTTTGGCTCAGGTGTTGATCGGGTAGTCATGATCGGACGAGTAGATCGATGATGCTTCTTCTGGCCTTTCTGGATAAAAAATGATTATCTTGATCATGATCGATGAAGGTCTCTAAGTGATCGGTATTGATCTTGAGCAGATGGATGATTCCGATCTGGAGCCGTATGGAATATCCCTCATCGGTAACCCCACTTCTCGAGCGTAAGAATAGCTGGAGCTCAGAGAAGTAGTTTCTTGATAAAAGTGAAAATTATTTGATCCTTATTAGGAGGCATAATTCTAAAATATGTCTGGTCCCAACACCGCTTTCCCCAATCATATTTTTCGCAGATATCCAAATCATCACAAACTCGTAATAATAGACAAACAGTTGCATAAATAGCCAACATCTTACTCCGCACTAAATTAAGAAAAAAAACGTCACCTCAGCCTCCATAACAACTACTACCAAGTTCACCTCATACTCCACGAAAATATTATAAGACATAATAGTATTCTAAGATAAACTCAAAACAATATTAAAAAGAAAAATTGTCTTCGACTCCACAACTCATAATTCAGAAAAATCAATTCAATTATCTCAAAACAAATTTCACGAATTTAACTTGCCTTGAGAATGTAGTTGGAAACATGCCTCTAGCGATTTGGCAATAAGAACTGTAATACGATCAGAACGTTCACCAACTTCAGCCTACCAGTGGTTTTTTCATCTCGGGCTTGAAACTGTTACAACACCACCTCGACATGATTCACATTAACAATTTTAATTTTCGAAAAGTACTTCTTTTTCAGAGTAGATTCTTCTATTTTTTCAATATCCAACTCTGAAAGCTCATAAGTAAATTGCAACCCGAACATTAATGCGAACTCATACGCACTATCCTCACTGAATTTTCATTCATCAAAAACCAGAACTCGTACAAGTTCTGGTTTTGCTGGACGCTCCATAAGACGGATCATGATTTGGTGGTACATCATTCCCTTGAAATTTCCTGAAGCATCAAGTTTAAAAAAATTGCCCAGTTGGGGTAACGTTTGGCCTATATACGGTTACGATATACCAAATATTTATTTATTCCGGTAGTTTGCTCCAACCTACTCGTAGTGTAAGTTTTCCCTCGTTATAAATATTCCCGAAATGAAGCTCCGGAAACTCTGGCATTTCATCCCATGACATTGTAAAATTCATCCTACAATACATGAAATAAAAAGTCTGTGAATTGAGCACAAAAAAAATTTAAAAAGCCCATTGGAAATCTCGTCAGTCACTTGGCCAGTCCAAGTGATCGGCGACGGTCGCTGGCCGTGTGCCGGCGGGCCGACACGCACCACCCAAGTCTCTGGTTGCATGGGTAGCCAAGCGATCAAAAGCTAAAAAATACCCGTAAAACTCATCGATTTGGTAGAAATGCGGGCCTGGGATGATTTCAACATGTCGTATATATTTGCCATCTCACGATTTGGGGATTTCATTGTTGAATTGTGATAAATTTTGGTGTGGTGATGAATTTTGAAAATGAACTTTTCAAAGATTTTTTTTGGTGAGAGAAGCACTAATGAAATTGGGAGTGAAAATGAATTCTTGAAAGTTGGGGATATTTCTGTGTTTGTTAAATTTAGTTAATAGTGTTTAATTATTTTAAAGGTAATTAATTAAATTTAATTGTGATTGAAAGAAAGATTAAAGGAAATTTGCAAATAACCTTTTTGATAAGGATAAGGTTAATCAGCCAAAAATCCCTTAAATTTTAGTGGCACAAGATCCTCTGTACCACAATTTGTGTACCATAATGGTGTATCACAAATAAGTATCTGACACATGTATATGTGATAATTATTATAATTGTCACATGTACATGTGTCAAATATTTATTTGTGATACACCATTGTGGTACACAAATTATGGTACAGAGGATTTTCACCCAATTTTAGTCGGCAAGAAATTTATAAATTTACCAATTTAAATGCAACACATTAATATATGTTGAAACAATAAACTATTCTTAAAAACAATTAAATTTAATGAATTGGCATTTAGGCAGTCTCATGGAAGGTAGAGCTCAAAGTCCTAAATAAAATCCCTTCAATTAAGCCATTAAATTCCTCAATCAAATTCAATTTTTTAATTAGCCCCAAAATAATTACAAAATAGTGAAGTCAACCCATCACTTTACTTCCAATCCACACATCACTTTACGTCAAATGACTCAATTATACACAAAGAAACAATGTACCCTTTCATATTTAATACGGAGTATTTAATATTTCATATTATTAATTATTAATAAACCTTTCCTTACATATGTACACTTAATAATAATCTTAATTTTATCACAGCACAAAAAATCCTCTTCGGCTGTCCTCAAAATTCGATTACAATCTCATTTTGTATATTTCTGTAAGTATACTATATATTACTACTATTTGAAATCCCCAATTTACTGGATTTTTCACTGTTTGATGATTTGATGGTAAATCAGATCCGTTGAAATTTCCCCAAATGCATTTCAGATCCTTCAGCTTCTTCCCCATTTCGAACCCTAACAGATCCGTTCGAATTTCTGCATAACAATTTTTCATTCGATTGTTTTTTTTTCTTTTTTACAATTTAATTAATAAGAAGCATAAAGATGTCGGCGATGAAATCATCGGGGCGATTCTTTACGATCGGGCTAGTTACGGCTTGGTATTCATCTAACATTGGGGTTTTGCTATTAAACAAGTATTTGTTAAGTAATTACGGATTCAAGTATCCGATTTTCTTAACCATGTGTCACATGACGGCTTGTTCGTTGTTGAGCTACATCGCGATTGCCTGGATGAAGATGGTTCCGATGCAGACTATAAGATCTAGGGTTCAATTTATGAAGATCTCAGCTCTGAGTTTGATTTTTTGTGCATCTGTTGTTAGCGGCAATATTTCGCTTAAATACTTGCCTGTTAGCTTTAATCAGGCAATTGGGGCTACCACGCCTTTTTTTACTGCTGTATTTGCATATTTGATCACGTTTAAGCGAGAGGCGTGGTTGACGTATTTTACGTTGGTTCCAGTTGTTACTGGAGTTGTTATTGCTAGTGGGGTAAGAAACAATGAGCTTGTAACTTTCATTTTATGTTTGAATTGGCTATCAAGTACTGGTCTTGAATTGATTGTGTGGTTAAATATATCGGTTTAGTCATATATTTGACTGGATTTATTGGAAAACAATGCGTAATGAATATATAGGTGTATTTGTATAGCAGTAGATAAAAATTTATATGCGAATTTTAGATTTTTGGGCTAAAAATGGTCGAATAACTTTTATTATGTGGAAATGAGAACTTTGGGTGTCTCCTAGTTTGCTAGTCATATTCTTAGCTAGCAGTATGTAATTTGCTTAGGTGAAATTGGAGGAATCTTTTTCTTGTGTTTATACTAAAATTAATATTTCTTAAAATAATACACATACTATTCTTCGTTTGCTTGTTATGGATGAATTTTTTGTGTCTATGATGAGTTTCAGGTGAAACTATATGTTACATCTGATTCTCCCTTGTTTATTTTTGTTAGGGTGAGCCGAGTTTCCATTTGTTTGGATTTATTATGTGTGTTGGTGCAACAGCTGCAAGGGCACTAAAATCAGTTGTACAGGGAATTTTGCTTTCCTCTGAAGGGTAATAATTCTATTTCATGATTTATCTTTCCTTATGGTGAAGATATTTGCCATGTAAGATAAGTGGAAATAAATAAATTCTGAAACTTGTCATTTTTTGTTGAAGGGAAAAACTGAATTCTATGAATTTGCTCCTTTACATGGCCCCTATAGCTGTTGTCCTTCTACTTCCTGCCACACTCTTTATGGAAGAAAATGTTGTTGGTATCACATTGGCATTAGCAAGAGATGATATCAGAATTATATGGTTACTTCTGTTCAATTCCGCACTTGCTTATTTTGTAAATTTGACCAATTTTTTGGTCACAAAGCACACCAGTGCTCTAACTCTCCAGGTATTTCCTGCTTCTAATTCAAAATTAGTTATTTCAAGATTGAATTTGTTATTCTGATCTGAATTTGCTGATGTCTATATATAATCTTGATATCTGAAACTTCTACAACATGAGTCGAAAGTCACTTTTGTAGTATTTATCTCCGGTTTATCCTTAGTGCTCCTGTTCCTTATCCACAGATCCTTGTTTTGGCTTGAAAGTTATCAAGCTAAATACACTGCCTCTTCTTCTCCACTTTCTATGAATGAAGGGCATCAAACGGGGGAGTGGGGACAATTGCATGGTCTTGTTTGAAGGAAACTGAAATGAAAAAAATAATTGCTTTGTTTCTTTTACCCTTCTGTGGATATGTAGTTTATGTGTTTATCAAATCACAACTACATTTCTGCTGGCAGCACTTATTTATATATATTTAATTTCATAAAATTGGAGAATGAGTGTGCACATTTCTAGTTAATTTTATGAACTATTGTGCGTTTCCATTATTAGCCTCTGTTTCTGAAATAAATGTTTGATTCATAGTAGGTTTATAGGAACTGCAAAGAGGCACATTAGGAAATTGTTGAGAATTTATTTGTTTATCCTAGTTTTTGGGAAGTTAAATTTTTTGATCATTCTTTTAGGTAAGGATTTCCATCCTGGAGAAAATCTTGATGGCTAGATGGTTTGTAAATGAAATAAAGTTGCTCTAGTTCTTACTAGGAGTGGAATAGGGCATATTCTACGTCTTAAGTATCATTGTTTTGAATCCTTTTAATATCAAAGTTTTACACTCTTAGGTTATGTAAGACAAGGAATTAGTAAAATTTCATTTTATGACCAATCGATGCTTCAAATATATATGCAAAAGACTGTATTTATTGTACCAGTTTATGACCAACGAGTTTTGCTTGGGAAGCTTGAAAATGTTATTTTCTGCACTCATCTTTGTGAATATTTGTGAACCATAAAAACTAAAATATCAAAATCTTTTAATCCACATATTCGTGCATGCTCAAATAAAAGTTATTCATAATTTCACCGTTCTTTCTTGTCACGTCAGCTGTAGATATCTAAGCTAAGCTAATACAATTATTAATTCTTTCAGGTCCTTGGAAATGCAAAAGGGGCAGTAGCAGTTGTTATCTCTATATTGATATTTAGAAATCCTGTCTCAGTTACGGGAATGCTTGGATATAGTCTTACGGTCCTTGGAGTTATCCTCTACAGTGAAGCCAAGAAACGTAGTAAATGAAATTGTAACTTTTGGAAACACCATATAGCGTGATAAGTCTGTTTTGTAATATGAAGAGATGCTACTGTCCGATGGAAGTTAATGCAACGAGCCCGTTCGTTCATGGATTTTCCCCGCAAGCCAGGACAGAGGCTGTACCAGTTAAACACCTGATTAGCAAAATAGAAATTTTAATAAATGACTCGGAAATCTAAATTCTTCCCAGATTTGGGTTATAAAAGATTTTTTGATCTTATATTTTTCTAGGGAAAGGATTCTGATACGGCTTAAACAGCACGTTATTATAAATTTTTTTTTATATCGATTAATTAATGAAGGCAAAAATTTATCTATTCATTGCTATATATGCTAACTCATTTAAATTTAATGCATCAGAGCTGATGCATAGTATCTTGAGTATTTGTTGAGCTTAACTTGCTGTAATTTGATGCTTGTGATTGTTAAGAACGCAGTAATGAAGAGGAAATAATGGCAATTTACCCCCTATGATTTGCGTAATGTTCAAATTATTTTCTTGTGATTTGAATAAGAGCATTTTACTCGTAGTTTTATAAAAGTTTGCGACTCCCTGACATTTTTAAACTTACAAATAAATATGAATTGACAGAACTATCCGTCTTAAATGTGGCAATTTACTCCTTTATGTTTTGATTAATGTAGCATATTATCTTTCTGTGTTATAATAAATGTGGAAATATATTCTCATGTGTTATGATAAATATTGCACTTGATCTCTCTATGTTACAAAAATACTTTTCATGCACACTATCAATTGAAGCGAGTTAGTTAAACTATTCGGTTGAAAAACGTAAATAGTCCTTTAAAATTTTCACAGATAGATAAATTAACAATTATTTTTTTGAGGGGATAAATTAACAATTATGTATATCACATAAAGTAAATTGACATTAACTCGAATAAAAAGAAACAACGGAAAAGGAATTCGCATTTGGAGCGCTGCCTTTAATTCCCTGCAAGTGATTCCACTAAAAGAATTTAGAGGATTGCATAAGCTTAACTCGACAGCTATTTGATGTCGAGAAGAAGAGTTAATAACAGGGATCTTCCCTGGTGTTTGGTGCAAATCGCATTTAATCCGTTTCAAGAATCATATTTATAATGACCTTTTCTAATGTTTCAAAAACCTTACAAAACTCTAAAGGACACTAACGGAGTTGGACAAAATCTGTAAAATGACTTAATTATCCTAGTCAATTTTAATTAAAAGAAAAGAAAAAAAATTATTAACGAAATATCTTATTTATTTATCCTTGCCCTGATGCACAAAATTACAAGGATCTCATATGAGATTTGGTGTAATTTGCGTTCAATCTCCTCCAAGAATTATAATTACAATAACCTATCTTGAGGTTTCAAAAACCTTACAAAACCCTAACGAACACTAACGGAGTTGGACGGAATAAGTGAAATGACTTCATTGTCCGCGTCAATTTTAATTAAAAAAGGAAAACAAAATCAGAACTGATTAACAAAATGTTCTATTTATCCTTGCATTAATGCAAAAATTATCATATTACCTTTGCAAATTTTTATTATGATTAGATGTAAAAAAATCATAATTACACATTGGTACCTAAACTATAAAAAAATTAATTTTATACATAAAAGGAAAAGAAAAAAAAACCTAGCCTTAGCCCTAACCCCTCACCCCACCCATTGTCCCTACCGACACCTCTCCTCTCAAGCCATGCCGTTGGCCTGGCTTCTCCTGATAGATTGAAAGAAGAAGTCGACCGCCTGCCTAGGAGGAGAGGTGCCAAATAGAGTAGGGCGGGTTGGGGGGGGGGGGGGGGGAGGGGGTAGGGATTGTGATTTTGTTTAATGAATAATATATATTAAAATTATTTATTGATTTACTAAAATTAGTAAATATGTATATAAGGTATTATTTTCTATTTTATAGTAAAATATTTATTAGTCCTTAAGATTATTGTACAAGTAAGAATATTAAAATAAAATAATGATTTTACTAAATTGGGTGTTTGAGTGAGTATTTTTAATTTTTGTAAAAAAATTAGTTAAAATTTTACGATTTTTTTCAGCACGAGTTAATTATGAAAATGTAGTCATTTTTATATGTCTAATAATTTTATTCAAGTTTTTTTTTTTACTTCTCATGATTAAACGCAATTCATTCATTTATCCTTGTACTTTAATTACGATTTTTTTTAAACTATTAAAATTACGGGTAAATGTTTCAATGTATTTACATTTTTATTTATGTTCTACAATTTTTTTCTTACAATTAACCATAATTTATTTACTTTAATTGTAAAAGCATTATGAAAAAATTTGAAAAAAATATTTGATATGTTATTATTTTTTATTTTAAGAATATATACATAATATTAAACTAATTATAAGTTTCATGTAAATTAACAATATTTTCATCCATTCATAATCATAAATCTTACAATAAACACCGTCTCATATATAAAACATAATCAAGGGCATAATTGTCCACGAAAATTGCTACAGTAATATCAAATGGGGTTTTCAATCAAATTAGGGGAATGATGTTAGCAAAAACTAATGGATGTAAGTTTTACGAAACCTCATGGAAATAATTATAATTACAATTCTTAGAGGGAATTGGACACTAATTACAACCAAACCTCATGAGAGGTCCATGTATTTAATACATTGATAAATGAATGATTTATCTTTTCCTAATAAACAAGGAAAGCATGTGGTTGGGTGCATGACTAGAAAATAACACATTTTTTTGTACTCTATTTTCACAGTTGAGGTACATAAATTGTCTACATTAAATATGTCATGTGATTTCAAAAAGAAAAAAAAAAGTATATGTCATATGAGTTATGGACTTGCAAAATTAATATAGCAGAGAGATGCCCATAAGATGATTTTGGAAGTGCATGGATTAGTAATTGTAATAACTTCACCTGGTTACGTTTGGATACTGATTTGCCTTTTCATTGAGTTTTGTTCTTTTTTCTAGATTGTGAGTTTAAGACCAACCAGTCCATAAGGAAGATATCATATCTCATTTAAGTTGGGAAAGCCTTTTTTTTAGATTTTATGTTCATAAAGATGTCATGCTTGCTTTTGGTACTTCGAAAAAGTAAATTTTGATCGACCGGATATTTGCTCAATGGATATATTCGGCTCATGGTAAAACTTTAAATGGGGTTCGATGTACTTTTGATTCTTTTACTAACAGATTTATATATAGAATTTCATTTAACTAATGATTGAGAACTAATGATTGTTTTGTGTACAAAAAATTTGGGTTTGTTCATATATAATAATAAAATTATATCAGGTCTTGTTTCCAAGACATTGTTTTATACCCTCTTACCTTTTTCTTTGGTTTGTTCATGAGATAAATTTCATTTACCACCTATAAATCGGGCATTGTTGTAAATTATTTGTTATAGTTCTTAGGTATAGTGATTATATGTGAAAAGATTGATGAACAATAGTTATGATAACTGTAAAGTGAGATTGTGAATACAGAGAAAATTAACGTGTAAAGAAATTGGGGTTGTTATTTGGGGAGGGAAGATATCTTATTAATAACCAAGTCTATTACATGTCCAAATCCCACAATATCTTGGGATGTGAAATAGTGGATAACTATTACAAAATAAGTCCCTAAATTATATTAATACTTAATAGGAATACCCACTAATATATACTATTTACAACACTCCCTCATGGGGATTTCTATTGAGTCATTATTATGCTTTTCGTGTTGCCTTGTTAAAATCTTCCGAGTAAGAAAAATTTAGTGGGAAAAAAAGAATCTCAGTTCGGAAAAAGAGTACAATGCATAATCTTTTCAACCAGTTGCCTTATTAAAACCTTGGCAGGTAACAAAAACCCTGTGGGAAAATTAAACCCCGCTCGAAGGAAAAAGAGTACGCACCCAGGTTCTTATGGATACGGAATACCTACACGGTACTCTATCTCAAGTTAGCTCCATTGAAACCCATAATGGAGCGAGCTCATATAACCTGCATAAGCCAATAGCTTTAACATGTTTCTCAAAATTGATATTCGGTAATGACTTAGTAAATAAGTTGGCGCAATTGTCCAGACTTCTAATTTGTTGGATCACTATATGTTTGAGCTCTTGTTGTTGTTGATTGAAGAAAAATTTCGGAGTAATGTGGTGTTGTCGCCCTAAATAAAACCCATTTTTATCTGCTCGATGCAGGCCGCATTATCTCAAATATAATCGTAGGATCTTCTGTGGTAGCTAATTCACAGGAACCTTGAACATGCCCAATCACGGCCCTAAGCCATGTGCATTCACGCACTGCCTCGTAAAGTGCTAAAATCTCGGCATGATTTGACGAAGTGGCAACTAAAGTCTGTTTGGTAGACCTCCAAAACACAGTTGTGTTCCCAATCGTAAAAAATACCCAGTCCGGGAACGAGCTTTGTGCGAGTCCGATTGATAACCAGCATCGGCATACTCCAAGACATGACGCATAGGGATAGAACAAAACCATGTCCGTTGTATTACGAAGGTTTCAGAATATGTCTTTTATGCCATTCCAATGGCGGCGTGTCGGCGCTGAGCTAAATATAGCTAGTAGATTTACCACAAAAGCAATATAAGGTCGAGTACATTGAGCTAAGTACAATAATGCACCTACTGAACTTAGATATGGCACCTTGGGTGCTTACACTTCATCTCCCTCCTCCACGGGACGAAATGGATCCTTCTATCCAATGATCGAACTACCATTGGAGTGCTTGATGGCTTCACTTTATCCTCATTAAAGCATCTTAACATCTTTTGGATGTAATTCGATTGATGGACCAAAATCCCATCAACACGGTGTACTATCTCAAGCCTGAGATAGAAATTAGTCCGTCCGAGATTCTTCATCTCAAATTCGGATTTTAGGATTGGGTTGTCTCCCTAACCTCTTCGGGAGTCCCGATCAAGTTTATGTCATCGACATAAACGGCAACAATAGAAACTCGCAACTTGTCCTCTTAATGAACACGCAAGAACAAATATCATTTTTCACGTATCCCCCTTTGAGCAAGTACTCACTTAGGCTATTATACCACATCCTTCCAATTTCTTTCAAGCCATAAAGTGAACGCCCCAACCTTACAAATAGCATGTTTCGTGGTCTAGAACTACTTGCCTTGGGTACCATAAGTCCATCCGGGACATTCATATATATAACCGTATCTATATCCCCATAGAGATACGATGTGACCACATCCATGAGCTATATAGTCAGTTCCTCGGATACTACTTAAACGACTAAGTATTGAAAGTAATAACATCCGTCACATGAGAGTATGTCTCCTCAAAGTCGATCCCAAGTCGCTGAGAAAATTCTTGTGCAACGAGACGAGCCTTGTACCTCACAATCTAGTTTTTCTCGTTTATTTTCCTCGTAAATATCCATTTGTATCCCACGGGTAGAACTCCGGGAGGTGTAGGATCAATTTGTCCAAACACTCCTCTTTTCGTTAATGAATCAAACTCAGTCTGGATTGTCTTTTCCTATTTCAGCCAATCATCCCTTTGTTTGCACTCGTCCACCGATCAAGTCTCAATATCATCCTTTGATATAATTTCAGTAGCAACTGTGTAAGCAAACACATCATTATCCTGATGCCACACCTCATCCATGCATAAATAACCAACCGATATTTCCCTATTCTAGGGGATGGATACTGATGTCGAGGTGTCCTTCAACGTCGTCTCCAAGACGGATCCATAGTCCGAAACTATTTCATGAGATGGATCGGGTGGGATCCCATTGTTACTAGTGCTAACCATATTCAACTATTGTGCATTCGCCCGCTTTCGGGGATACAAATCATTTGATCCTGTTGGTCTTTCCTCTTATGGGCCGGAAGATACGATGGTTGGCTGGGATTGATAACCTTCTCATATTTTGTCCCCCTTGGACATCTATCATTGTAAGCACATTTGCAGCTAGTATATGAGATTTCGTCACTTTAGCTAAGTTAGAGAATGAATCTGGCATGTTATTAGCTACTTTTGGAAGTTCGATTATTCTACGTACTTTAGATTCTCTGACTGTTGTAGGGGGATCATGATGAGACATAGTGGGGTTGTTCCACATGACTTCGCGTCGTTCATCCTGAACGTTAGTGTGAACTTTATTGCCTCCCCCTAACGGTGGGAAGACAATATCATCAAAGTGAAAGTCCGCAAATCGTGCGGTAAAGAGATTCGCATGTCAAGGGTTCCAAATACCATATAATAGATGGCGCTACAAAACCCACATATATGCCCATTCGACGTTGAGGTCCCATTTTAGTCCGATGTGGCAGAGTAATTGGCACACATACTGCGCATGCAAATGTACATAAATGGAAAATATTTGGTGTATGCCCAGACACCAACTGTATCGCGGAGAAAGGTTGGGTGGTAGTGGGTCTCAAACGTATTAACATCTTTGCATGCAATAATTTATAGCCCAAAGCAGAGATTGGGAGTTTTGTACGCATAACAAAAGTCCGAGCTATTCTCTGTAAGTTCTTTAAAAATGTCTCTGCTAGGCCATTTTGAGTATGAACATGTACTATCGGATGTTCCACATCAATACTTGGGACATGCAATAGGCGTTGAAATATCGCGATTTAAATTTCACGGCATTCTCCAGTCTAATTGACTTAATTGGATAATCCGGATAATGAGCTATCAACTGTATAATCTGAGTCAGGAATTTAGCATATACGGCGTTCCTCGTGGACAATAAATCAACCTGTGACCATTTGGTTGAAGTATCAAACATCACCATAAAATACCTAAAAGGTCCACAAGGTGGTGTGATTGGTCCACATATATCCCCTTGGATACGCTCCAAGAAAGTGATGGAATCCTTAAGCTGGCATATGATCTAATTTTCCAATAGAACATGGTACACACAACTTATGACCGTGTATTAGATCCTTATTCGTTAGTGGATCCTTGATAGAAGTATTAATATACGGCGCATCATGTTTTGACCCGGATGTCCCAACCGGTCATGCCATAGAAAATACTTGCTCGAGTCACTTGGCTTCGAGCTGTTGACAAGGTGTGCCTCGGGCACTCGTATTGAGGTCCTATATAACCTTGTCGAGAGTCCCTCTAATTTCTTCAAAGTACGGTTTTGCCCATACAAATTAGAGGTAATGCACATATATTCAATACCCTTTTCCTCGATGGTTTCAACATGATAACCATTAGCTCGAATATCTTTAAAACTCAACAACGTTCTCCTTGAATGTGGAGAATACAGAGCCTCTTTAATGGCCAAAATCGTGTCATTTGAGAACATAAGGTGCGCATTTCCAAAGCCATCTATCAAATCACATGCGCCAGATATTGTTGTCATAGAGGTCTTACTAGACATATATTAACAAAGTATGATCTATCCCTTAGAAATATGTGCGTAATTGCACTATCTGTCAGACATTCTTCCCCACATGCCATGCCTGGAAATAAATATATTCCATTATTAAACATTCACTTGAAAAAGAATAAAGTGAGCTAATACCACCATAATAATCGGATTAAAAATAAAACCACATGAAAAATTGTCCAAAATAAATCAAACATAGTTCAAATCTAGATGCGGTTCAAAACATGACCACTAAAAACAAACTATCTGGAAAAAAAAGTAACAACCAATTGTCTGTCCCGAAGTTTGAAAACATGAAATTTAGAAACATGAAATTACTACTCCATCCCACTCAGAGTTATGAGATCAGATGTGCCTAAATTTGGGAGCATAGTGAGGGGCTCCACATGGAGGACGTTGGTTTCAATACATTATTAGTGTGTGATGGTGCATCCCCATTTCCATCAGCCAAAATATTCTTTGCACGGCGGGTATGTGCCTAATAACTCTGTAAAAACAGTATTGTCAAGTCTATTTCCTTTACTCATTCGATTACTTTTATTAGAATTTTGGTAGAATCTTAGGAAATTTTAGTTAGTTTTATGTTTTGTTCGTTCGAGCCATTGGTTATTTATTTTGTGCATGAATTGAGGTATTTTCTTAAATATTATGTTCATATTTTAGGTCTAAACTAATGTGGATCTAAGGACGTGTCAAACCCCAACATAATTTGTCAAAAATGGATAATTTTTAAAATTATTATTATTTTAAATATTTATAAAACATACCCAAAACTTCTAATGATACCCAATATAGTCCCTAAATTTTCAATAAAATAGTTATAGTCTAATATATTTCGATCTTCTCAATTTTTGTGTTAATCAGGTCAAAGTACCCACAAAATTTATCGAATGAAATATTTAAAGACATAGTATATAAAATGAAAGACTAAAATAAGTATTAGAATGAAATAGTAGATATTCTATTAGTTTTTAATTTAATGATTAGATTACTCAATTAGAAAAGTGCAAATCATAATCATCATATCAAAACTTATATATACAAACTATATAACCTTAAATTACGTGCTAAATATATTAGTTCCCAAACCTTTATATAATTATATGAGGAAGAAATCATGAGAGAATTTATTATAAACTAATGCATCTTATGGTTGTAATTAATCGATCTTCTTAGGGCCAAGTGAATTATCTTATTTAAAGATCCTCAAATCTTTTTTCCAAACAAAGCCTTAGGGAGATATTAATTTTTCCAAAATGCCCCTAATTTCCCCTATAAATGAATGACTTTCCCTTACCATTCTTTCATCCCATTCTATACATACTACACACACCCACACACTTTCACTTCGCTTCTTCAATTCTCTACCATCTTCTCCAAGCTACCCTTTGTAAGTAAAATATCTCACACCTAAAATATGTAATATAGAGTTCCCAAAATTAAATTTAATATCTTGAATAAGTATAATTCGTGTGGAAACTTGAAGAAGAAAAGCAAGGCAGCCCCTGTTTTCTGTAGCAGAGTTTGATGGTTCGATTGAGGGCCTTAATGGAAATTTTTTTTCAAACTGAATCATCGTCATGTAGCCCTTTGAGTGTAGAACAAATTCCCTTTGGCCCTTCTTGAATATCATCATCACGCAAGGAGTAATTGAGGTATGAACCAACACTGCCCCAATCTGCGCACCTTTTGTATTTAGGCCATAACCTGAGATTGGCTTTGTGTTTTATTAAAATTAATATATGGTTGAAAAGGGAACGAACAGTAGATTGTAATTGTGGTGGAGGTGTCGACCACCTCTGGCGCGTCAGCACGTTGGTGGCATGACTTCTGAATAGTACCGGCGAGTGGGTCACACATGCCGAGACTGTTTTGGGTCTTTTGATTCTTTTCGGTTATTAGCACAAGTTTTGCCCTTCTATCCTAATATTAAACAATTTGATACTTCGTTAATCAAATAATATGATTAATAGTTGATTTATGCATATTGAATGAATATATATTAACTTTGATGCTACTTCTTGTTGTTAGACACCATTAAAGAACCTTTAACTTCCTAAAGTCTATTAACTTAATAAGGTTGAATATTTTCTATGGTATTATGATACCTTTTATATTATGAATTATGATTAAACTTTGATTAACTTTCACTGGCTAGGCCTTCACGAATTATTGTGGGTGATTTAATAATTAATCCGGGACTTCTTTGGAGCCTTTTACATGTTTGAGTTAATTTTCCCAAATTTGGCATTCTATCTTAATGTAAACCCACTTTGATGCTTGTATGTTGAAATAAGATGATTATTATATGATCAAAATGTGCAAAATGGATAAATATAGATGCTAGTTACTATTGTTGGTCCCAAGTGGTCAGATGAGGTCTAGAGAGGGGGGGGGGGGGGTGAATAGACCTCTGAAAATTTTAGACTTTAAAAACTTTTTACTCTTCTGTCGGTAGACTAAGCTGATGAAGAACAGTAAGATAACTATGCTGATCGTGAACAAATCTTGAACAGCAGAGTGACCACTCTTCTTACAGTTTACTTAGCTGATTTCAGTGAAAATCAGTTTTATCAAGAGTATACTTGCAGCGGATGTTTGAAAGTGGTTTTCACAAGTAGACTAAGTCATTAAAAAGATTTTATCCCCAGTTTTAAAACTCCTTATAAAATCTTTTGATAATTCAAAGTGTTGAAGTATGCAAGGTTCAAAATATGTAAGAAAACTTAAATGCAAGATAACACAAAGAATTTTTATAGTGGTTATATGGATAAAAACCTTTAGTCCACTCTTCCAGATCACTTAGATTCTGGGTTATACTATAATAAAAAAGATTACAATATTTCTCCACTTATACCTAAACAACAAATGAAAAGGCTATAAGCTCACAATAGGAATTCACTCAGAAAACCTATCCTCTAAAGTAGAATCACTCACAAAGATGGATTCTAACTTCGCACAACACTCAGCTAATACAAAACACTCAGATTGTATTTTTCTGTTTTCTTCAACTGGGTTTCTGTCAACAGATGACTTCCACCAGATGAGTGAGCTGTTCAAGCTTCTTGAGACTTAGAAAAATTTATGCTTCGAATGCGAAATCTCAGATGTTGTTGTGTTTCTCTCACTTCGAAATCAGCTCTATTTATACTTGGAATTGAAATTATGACCGTTGAAGGAAATCAAATCTCAAATCCATAGCCTTAGCCCAATTTCAGAACGGCTACCTGCTACAGTCCTTTTTCTGCTGTACTTTCATGTAGCTGCATTAAATGCACTCTGCTGATCCGAGAGTTAATTCCAATCATTTGCCATTACTACCCTTCTCTTCCAGCATTTATTACACCCGGTGCATTTATTACCGTTGGACTTCTCTCATGATATCTTCTACTCTGCTGATCAAAGCAACTCTGCTGATAGATACTCTGCTGATCAAATACTGAACTAATCTGATTTGAGTCAGCTGATGACCTACCCTTCTGTTCGCTGTTTCAGCATGAGATCACTAGTCTTCTGGGCTTTGAACTTTGAACTCTTCTGATGTCTTCTTTTACTTGTTCAAAATTCTTCTAGGGGAACTAAGCTTTCCATACTTAGCTGATTCTGATGTTTTGGAAATCATCAAAACCATCCCTTAATTACTTATCTTCTTTGCACTCCATCTTCATCCAACAATTTCCCCCTTTTTGATGATGACAAAACTTCAGCTAAGTACCTGTACCTAAACTAAAGTTTTGATCCTCAAAAATTTCTGAGATAGAAATAGTCTGTTGGATTTAAACTTGCAATTTTATAGATTTGAAAAGGTATTACATATTACAAGTCTGTTCAGATGAGTTGTGCAAGACATAACATATTACAAGGATTTCAACATAAATGATCTAGACTAAATTAGTCTTCTGCTTCCTTGTTCTCTTCTTCTTCTTCAGCAGATTTGGAAGTCTCAGCTTCTACCTCTTTGAAGAATCTTTGTCTATGTAGCTCCATCTTCTTGTATTTTACATCAGGGTCAAGCTGTTCATCAGCTGAGTCCTTAGCAGCAGCTATCTCTTTATCAGACTTAGCTTTTGCTTCAGCTTCAGTTTCTTCAGCTTCAGTTTCTTCTTCTGTGATCTTCTCATCTGTTAGTCTGCTAGTGCCTTCATTATCTTCATCTTCATTAGCTTCAGCAGATTCCTCCAACACTTCAGTGTCTTCAGCTTCAGCACCATCTAATCTGTCTTCAAAAGAAGTTCCAACTCTCTTCTGTCCAAATACCCTATCTTCCCCCTTTTTGTCATCATCAACAGGGTTGACTGGATATTGTGGTAAGACTGGTGTAATCTGAAGTGAGTCACAGAGAAGCTTGATGTTTTCTTCCATGGCATTAAGTTGAGCTTGTTGTTTTAGTTGATTGGCTTCAAATGCATTCATTCTTTTGAGAACATCCTCACCTTGATCACCCAACTGAATTTGAGTTCCCAAAATCCAATTAGATGAAGCAGTGAAGTCTTTCATCATGTTTTTCAGAACTTCATCTTCTGCTTGAATAGCCATCTCAACAGTTTCTTCAATCTGTTTCCAACCAGCAGCAGTGCTCTGAGTCCTTCTTCTGAGCATGTCCATATCTTGACAGATGGACTTAACATTTTGAGCAATATCTTCTATCAGATCAGTAGGAACAACAGCAACTTTCTGAGTTGGTTGACTCAAGGCGGTCAACAGATTAGCAGTTATCTTCTCCTCTAATCCCTTCATTTAGTTTGAAATGATCTGTTGAATGGAGTCCAACAAATTTGGCTGTTCACCTTGAGAAGTAGAGGGAATTTCAGTTTGAATAGGAGGTAAGGCAAGTGTTGTTTCTTCATTGATCTGTTCTGCTGCATAAGATATTTGTTCAGTAATCTGATCTGCTGGACCAGAAGCAGGCTCTTCTTCTTTGGTCTCATCAGCATGACTAGGAGTGCTTTCCTTCTCCTTAGTCTGATCATCTTGTTCAGCAGCAGCCTCCTTTTCTTTAATCTGATCAGCTGGAATAGATTCTTCTCCTTTTGTCTCATCAGCTGGTTCAGACTTATCATCTTTTTCTTTGTTCTGATCAGTAGGGTCAGATGTACCCTCTTTTTCCTTCTGTTGATCAGCAACATCAGTAGTGTCTTCTTTCTTTTTGTCCTTATCAGCAGGGGGTTCAATCTTCTTGATAGACTTGACAGTTCTCAGCAACCCTGCATCATCTAGAGTAGTTCTATGAGAAATCCAGGTGAAATCATCAATAGGAATAAATGGGGAGATTGGGTCCGTAGGCAATTCTTCAAATGGTTTAATGTTAGGACCATAGACAATCTGCTTGATATTGGGAAGAGGGATCATAGTACTGGATTGTCCCTTCAGCTTCCTAGTCTTCTTTGCCCATAATTCCATAGACTGAGCAATTGCCAGCTTGATGGATCTCTCCTTGAGATCTTCTGATTCAGCATACTCCTCAGGAACAGATTCAAGAATCTTCTTTGCCTCAGCCTTGGCAATGTGACTGATTCTTAATCTTAACTTGTCCAGAAAGAATTCTGAGTCAAGTGCTTGAGTTAAAGATCCAGTCTTAAGCCACTTCAACACCCAGGCTTCTTCAGCAGCAAATGCCTTCCAATTAGCAATCTGTTCTGGACTTTTAGTCAATCTGAAATCTCTCCATCTGTTGTACCTTATCTTCTCTTTGTTGAACATTGTCAGATGGGTGATTCTTGCATTCTCAGCATCCAACCTTTTAAGGAATTCTTCAAAGATGTCAGGATCATCTCTGACGATCTCCAAAGCCAATTTGACCTCTTCTCTTCTCTTAGGTTGTATTGCTGGTGTTGGCATAGCTGGTATAGGTTTGGTGGGATCTCTTGGCTCCCCAATCTCTATCCCTCCAGTATGCTTAGGACCATGAGCGTCCTTAGCACTTTCTTCAATAGCAGCAGCTAACTCAGCTGCTTCTATAGCATCCCTTTGTTCTTGAGTCATCTTGCTGGCTTCTTCTTCCAGTCTTTTGAGCTCGAGATTCTTCAGACGATCCTCCTCAGCCTTTTCTGCAACTTTCTTTTGTCTTTCAGCTTCATCTTGCTTCTTCTTTGCAGCAGCAGAGACATAAGGGATCACAATCTTACCAGTCCTTTGCTTCTTTGATTCAGGACTTTCAATAGCTTGAAGTGGAGTTGCAGCAACAGGAGTAGGATGCAGAAGGAGTGTTTCTCCTTCACCTGTTGTGCCAGTCTGCTGTTCAATTCTTCCCTCAGCAGACTCTCCAACAGCAGGGTTTGCAGCAGACTCAACAGCAGTTTCATTTGAAGGTTCTTCAATAATAATAGGTCTCTCTGCTGATGCTGTTGTTTCCCTTACTGTTTCAGTTGTTTCTTCAGAGAATGTCACTTTCCTTTTTGCTTTAGACTTAGGAATTCTCTTTGAAGCTTCAGGTTGAGACTTAGCTTGGGGAGGTCCCCTTGCTTATCTTTTTGTTCTCATTCTCTTCAGTCTTTGAAGAGGAACTTCTTCTTCTGATTCAGTTCTTTCAGGAGAGGAACCCGTCTCCATTTGGTCAATCTCCTTGGTGAAGTCATCAATCACCTTTTCAGGGATTACAACTTCAAGCTGTGCTGATCCAGCTTCAACAGCAGGGCTTGCTGTTTGATAAGCAGATTGGCTTGTCTGACCCTCTTTCTTGCTCTTCTTAGAAGGGGTCTTCTTAGACTTTGCAGTAGCTTTTCTTTTAGGAGCAGCCACTACTTTCCTTACTGGTTCATACAATTTGAACTCTTTACTACCGTGGGTAGTCTTTCCACCAGCCATAGGACAGTTTAGTGACATGAACAGATGACTAAGCAAGATGGCATGCGAAGTCCTTTTGTCACTCAGCAGATCATAGACATGAGCTGCCCAGTTCACCTTCAGCCCATAGTAGATGCAAATCATTGTGTAGTACCTCTTTCTTGGTAACCCATCTAAAGAGCCCGTACTGCAATCCAATATCTTCGCAATGATGTCTGCGAACCTCTGATACTCATCTTTTAACTGAGTCTTCATCAGAGTCCCAGTCATCTCTTCTCCCTTCTGAGCACAAATTGCCCAAAATTCTTCCTCCTTTTCAGACCCTAGGTCTGTTACGTTTCCTCCTTCATTTTTCAGTTTATAAACCTCACTCAAAACAGCAGCAGAGACAACGATTTTCTTACCCCCAATGACAGCTGACATAACAGTGTCATCTTTGGTGAATTTCCTGGTCTTGTAGAAGTGATCAACATCTTCTAAGTAAACCCTGTCTTCGTGGGCTTCCAGAACTGGAACTAAAGATGCCTCTTTGATTTTCTCCAAGATTGAGCGCATCATATCAGTACCAGAAAAATGGAATTTGCTGTAGTTCAGGTACCTTCCATCAATAATCTTCTCCATTTCTGGGATTACTGAGTAGAAATATGTGAGAGTAGTAAACTTTTGAAAGCGAGAGAGATTGAGAGTTAGAGAATTTGAGAGTTTGTGTGTGCATAAGACGACTGTACTGTTCAGATCGGATTTTATACGTTTTCCATTGTTTAGGTTATCGTGATTAATATGAGACGTTGGATCAATCTGACAGTTTATTAATCGTGTGGGTGGGAGCTGCGGATTTCAATTTTATTATTTTAATGTCAGACAGGCGGGAAACTCAATCGACACTTATCTGTTACTTATAAAAGCGTGTTTCTAGAGATGCAATTTCATAACCATGCTTATATAATGTATCAGATGAGTAGAGTTTAACTTATCTGACAGACGAGTGATCTGTTATCTGATATTACTAGAGAAAGCCAATAGCTAGTAATCTTCCTCTGCTGTTTGTCAATCCAGCAAGATAGAATAATCTTCAGTCTTCAAGAATTAAGAACACATCTTCTGATAACATAACTTTAACTAACTGTCATTAACCAATTTCATCTTTAGAGCAGAAGTACCGCTAGTCTTACACGTTCCCCCTGTCTTTAAGAATTCATAAGTTAACTAGTCTGTTGAAAGTTAATCCTTGAATATGATAACGGATGACTGTGCTGATGAACTTTAGTCTTCTGATAAGTTCCCCCTCAGCTTATGCATCCAAATTGAGTAGTCCTAGCTCAGCTCTTAGAGTTGAGACCTTACTTCACTTAAAGGTTTAGTGAAAATATCAGCAATCTGATTGTCAGTATGAACATACTCAATCATAACATTTCCTTTTTCCACATGATCTCTAATGAAGTGATGCTTGATCTCAATGTGTTTAGTCCTTGAATGACTTGTAGTGTTCTGAGTAAGTGAGATTGCACTTGTATTGTCAAATTAGATTGGAATTCCACTGATTTTGATATTGTAGTCTTCTAGTTGATGCTTCAACCAAAGTATCTGTGCACAGCAAGCTCCAGCAGCTATATACTCAGCTTCAGCAGTAGATATAGAAACTGAAGTCTGTTTCTTACTCATCCATGAGATCAAACGACTACCTAAGAACTGACAGGCACCTGTTGTGCTTTTTCTGTCAATCTTGCAGCCAGCAAGGTCTGAATCTGAATATCCAGCAAGCTCAAATCCAGATTCTCTAGGATACCACAATCCCAATTCTTGAGTGCCCTTAATATACTTCAGTATTCTCTTGGCAGCTAAGAGATGAGATTCTTTGGGATTTGATTGGAATCTTGCACAGACCCCAACTGAGTACATGATATCAGGTCTACTTGCTGTTAGATATAACAGTGACCCAATAATGCCTCTATATTTGGTTATGTCCACTGATTTGCCATCTTCATCTTTATCTAAACGAAGACTTATAGACATAGGAATAGTAGCAGTAGAGCTACTTTCCATACCAAATTTATTGAACAGATCTCTTGTGTATTTTGCTTGGTTGATGAAAATACCATCGGGCAACTGTCTAACTTGCAGACCAAGAAAATAATTTAGTTCACCCATCATGCTCATTTCAAACTTATTCTGCATGAGCTTGGAGAACTTGTCACACATCTGTTGGTTAGTTGAACCAAAAATAATATCGTCCACATATATTTGCACAATTAATACATGATTCTCCCATTCAATTGTAAACAATGTTTTGTCAACTTTACCTTTGCGAAATCCTTTAATTAAAAGAAAATCAGATAAAGTATCATACCATGCTCTTGGAGCCTGTTTCAGTCCATAGAGGGCTTTCCTCAGACGATACACCTTGTCTTCTTGTTGATAAGCTTCAAATCCAGGTGGTTGTTCAACATATACTTCTTCTTGCAGTTCTCCATTGAGAAATGCAGACTTCACATCCATCTGATAAACAGTGAAGTTCTTGTAAGCAGCATAAGCTAGAAACAGTCTGATTGCTTCAAGTCTTGCTATTGGTGCAAATGTTTCATCAAAGTCTATTCCTTCTTCTTGACAATAACCCTTGGCCACTAATCTTGCTTTGTTTCTGGTAACAATACCATCTTCATTCATCTTATTTCTGAAAACCCATTTAGTGCCAATTACTCTTTGATGACTTAGTCTAGGAACTAAGTACCAGACTTCATTCCTTTCAAATTGATTCAACTCTTCTTGCATAGCTTCAATCCAGAAGGAATCACTGAGAGCTTCTTCAATTTGTTTAGGCTCTATTTGAGATAGAAAGGTGACAAACATAGCATCTTGTGCAGCAGCTCTTCTTGTTTTCACTCTATCTAATGGATCACCAATCACTAACTCTGGTGGGTGATTTCTGAGCCATCTAAGATCAGGTTGCAGGTCTGGATGTTGTCCTCTGTTTTGATCTTGCAACACTACTGTTGGAGTTTTAGTAGTAGTCTGTTGAACATCCTCTGGTCTGTCAGCTGTTTGTAACTCGTCTGTTAGACAATCAGCACTGTGATTTTGAACAGCACTTGAGCTAGCAGCTGAATTTAAATTAGGTAGTATGATGGGAACATATTCTTCATTCTTTCCAATATCCAACTTCTGTAAATCAGTAGACAGATCTTGATTAGTACTTTAATTCTTTTCAGAAGATTGACTTGGCTCATCAAATACTACATGAATGGATTCTTCTATTAGTAATGTTCTTTTGTTGAAAACTCTATAAGCTTTACTAACAGTAGAGCATCCTACGAAAACAGCTTCATCAGCCTTTTCTGCAAATGCAGTAAGGTGATTTTTCCCATTATTTAATACAAAGCATTTACAACCAAAATTTTTGAAGTAATGAATGTTTGGTTTTCTGTTGTTCCAAACTTCATATGGAGTCTTCTTCTGATTTTTGTTGATCATGCATCTGTTCTGGGTAAAGCAGGCTGTATTTGTTGCTTCTGCCCAAAATCTTTGTGGCAGTTTAGCTTCAGCTATCATGGTTCTGACAGCTTCCTTCAGTGTTCTGTTTCTCCTTACAGCAACACCGTTCTGTTGAGGGGTTCTAGCAGCTGAATACTCATGATGTATTCCTTTGATGTTACAATACTCTTCAACAGTAGAGTTTGTGAACTCTGTCCCTCTATCTGATCTGATCTTCTATATTTTTGTACTCTTTTTATTCTGGATCAGTTCCATCAGATTAGTAAGATGTTCCTTGGTTTCACTTTTCTTTTTCATGAATATCACCCAAGTATATCTTGAATAATCATCCACAACAGCTAGGCAGTATTTCTTTCCACCATTGCTGACTGGATCAATGGGTCCTAATAAGTCCATGTGTAGCAGCTCCAAGATTCTTTCAGAAGATTGGTGCTTCTTGCTTTTGAAAGATGACTTGATTTGTTTACCCTTCTGACAGGCGTCACAGAGCTTGTCTTTGCTCATGACTGTTTTTGGAATCCCTTCTACCAAATCATTCTTTATCAGTCTGTTTATGGTCTTGAAGTTTAAATGATTCATCCTTTTGTGCCATAGCCAGCTAACTTCACTTGGTGTTGATGCCACCAAACAAATGTTTGAATTCTTATCAGCAGAATTCCAGTCGACTATGTAGACATTTCCTTGTCGTCTTCCAGATAAAATTACCTTCTTTGTACCAATCTGTTCAACGTAGCACTTATCTGTTGAGAAGATGACTGAATATCCTTTGTCACAAAATTGACTTATGCTCAGCAGATTATATTTGAGGCCTTTAACATATGAAACGTCAGATATCTCAATGTTTCCTCTGATCAGTCTTCCTTTAGCTTTAATCTTGCCTTCTTTGCTGTCCCCAAAAGTAACTTTTGGACCATCCACAACAAGTGCATCAGTCAGCTCATGTATGTTTCCACACATGTGCCTTGAACAACCACTGTCCAAGTACCAGATCTTCTCTACTTTACTCCTACTCCTAATCCTAACCTACAAGACAAAAATAAAATTGTTTTAGGTACCCTTATTGAGAGGGTCCTGAAGGATTAGTTTCACCTTTGACAACCCAAGATGTTGATGTCTTAGGCTTCTTAGGCTTCTGAGTTTTGACAGGAGCATGAACAGTTTCATTTTTATCATAATTAGCAGATAAGTCATGTTGATGATAAGTATGATAAGAATAGTGTTCATAAGCAGGGTAAGGTGCATGATAAGCAGGGTATGCATGCATTGGATGAGCAGGGTAAGGTGCATAGTAACTAGGAAATTGAGGTGCATGATACATAGGAGGATATGCAGCAGGTTGCACATAATATGACTCATTTCCATACCAAGCATTTTGATTTTTCTTATTCTTATGCTTCTTTGGCTTACTAGTAGCTTGCTCATTGACAGACGACTTAGTTTTACCACTAGTCTGATTGACTTTAGCTTTATCAGCAGACTTCTTAGGACTCTGCTGTTTGGTCTTACTAGTCTGTTTACCTATACTAGGCTCTTTGCTCTTTTTAGCCTTAGGAGTTTTCTTCTCCTTTAATACTTTCTCAGGTGAAGCAGGTCTAGCAGTTTGAACATACAGAATGACCTTACTATTGTCAGCAGATATAAATTTCTCAGTATGATTCAATTCGTGCTTATCCTGTTCTAAAGGCATCTTCTGTTTACTAGACATGTGAGTGGATGCAACAGATGATTTTTCATGAGACTCAATAACTTTTTCAAGTTCCATGATTTTTCCTTTATGGACTTCACATTCAGCTTTCAGAGATTCATGTTCTTGCTCAAGCTGTTTATATTCAGCTGATTCTCTAGGCTTTTCAGCTGTGAGTTTCAGTGAACTATTTTGCTCTTTTAGCAATATCATCTCTTCCTTAAGCTTTTTGTATGCTTCAGCAATAGTAGTATTGTTAAACATCATTTGCTCAAATGAATTAAATAATTCATTGTCAAGAGGAGTTACTTCTTCCTCAGAATCATCATATTCCTTTGCCATCAGGCAGAGGAGAGCAGGTTTTTCTTCATCAGACGATTCTTCATCAGACGTGTCTGAATCTGAATCAGATGAGTAGACAGTAGCCAGCTTTTCTGCTTCAGCCATCATTGCCTTGCCTCTCTGATGCTTTCTTTCTTTTCTGATTTTCTTCTCTTCCTCAGTGTATTTCTCTGCTTTTGGATATGGACAGTCTTTGATGAAGTGTCCCAATTTCCTGCAGTTATAACACATTAGTTTGGCTTTATAGTCCTCTTTATCTTGAGAAGAAAAGTTAGGTTTAGAAGTAGAAGCATTGTTGTATTTGTTCTTCATTTTTCTCTTGTAGAACTTCTTGAAATTGTTCATTAGCAATGCTACATCTCCAGCAGTGTACTCCTTTTTGTTGAGTAGAGTGGCTTCATCAGATGAGTCCACTTCTTTGCTTTTCTGTGCTGGTCTTCTGTTGTTTTCAGCAGCAACTAAGGCAGCTGTGGGTCCCGAAGTTGAGGTTTCTTCAATTCCCATTCTAGGCAGTTTATACTCGAATGCCTTGAGTACGGAGAACAACTCTGTGAGAGAAATTTTTCCCAGATCTCTTGATTCTTCCATTGCTGTTACTTTCATGTTGAACTTTGGGGGTAAGGCCTTTAGTACTCTGACGGTGATCTCTTTGTCAGTGAAGGTCTTTCCCAGCTTTAAAACTTCATTGAGTGTTCTGGTGAACCTGGTATCCATCTGATCAATGGTCTCTCCAGATTTCATCTTGAAGTTATCCAGTTTCTCCAAAGCAACAGTGAGCTGATGCTCTTTTATTGCATCATTGCCTTCGCTCATATCTCTGACTTTATCCCATATCTCCTTTGCAGTCTTGCAATGTTTGACTTTGTCAAACCGATCATTGTCCAGGGCTTTAGTCATGATAAATCTTCCGACTTTATCCAGGTTAAATAGCTTGATTTCTTCTGGAGTCATCTCGTGAAGGTCTTTTTCCACAACCGTATCAACTTCATTGATTTTTATGGTCTTTGTGAATCTGAATGGAGCTTTAATGATACATGTATACATGTTGTCATTGTAGGCAGCTAGAAAGATTTCCATTCTAATCTTCCAGTCTTCAAAAGAGATACCAGCAATGTGGGGAACATGGCTGATACAGTCCATTTTTCAAAAAGTTTTAAATTTTCAAAAAGATGCTCTTTTGAAAAGTTTTGAAAAACCTTTGAAAAACACTTGGATCAAGCTCGTTGATCAGGCAGCTGATTCTAATGAACCACCTGCTCTGATACCACTTGTTGGTCCCAAGTGGTCAGATGAGGTCTAGAGGGGGGGGGGTGAATAGACCTCTGAAAATTTTAGACTTTAAAAACTTTTTACTCTTTTGTCAGCAGACTAAGCTGATGAAGAACAGTAAGATAACTATGCTGATCGTGAACAAATCTTGAACAGCAGAGTGACCACTATTCTTACAGTTTACTTAGCTGATTTCAGTGAAAATCAGTTTTATCAAGAGTATACTTGCAGCGGATGTTTGAAAGTATTTTTCACAAGTAGACTAAGTCCTTAAAAAGATTTTATCCCCAGTTTTAAAACTCCTTATAAAATCTTTTGATAATTCAAAGTGTTGAAGTATGCAAGGTTCAAAATATGCAAGAAAACTTAAATGCAAGATAACACAAATAATTTTTATAGTGGTTATATGGATAAAAATCCTTTAGTCCACTCTTCCAGATCACTTAGATTCTGGGTTATACTATAATCACAAAGATTACAATATTTCTCCACTTATACCTAAACAACAAATGAAAAGGCTATAAGCTCACAATAGGAATTCACTCAGAAAACCTATCCTCTAAAGTAGAATCACTCACAAAGATGGATTCTAACTTCGCAAAACACTCAGCTAATACAAAACACTCAGATTGTATTTTTCTGTTTTCTTCAACTGGGTTTCTGTCAACAGATGACTTCCACCAGACGAGTGAGCTGTTCGAGCTTCTTGAGACTTAGAAAAATTTCTGCTTCGAATGCGAAATCTCAGATGTTGTTGTGTTGCTCTCACTTCGAAATCAGCTCTATTTATACTTGGAATTGAAATTATGACCGTTGAAGGAAATCAAATCTCAAATCCATAGCCTTAGCCCAATTTCAGAACGGCTACCTGCTACAGTCCTTTTTCTGCTGTACTTTCCTGTAGCTGCATTAAATGCACTCTGCTGATCCGAGAGTTAATTCCAATCATTTGCCATTACTACCCTTCTCTTCCAGCATTTATTACACCCGGTGCATTTATTACCGTTGGACTTCTCTCATGATATCTTCTACTCTGCTGATCAAAGCAACTCTGCTGATCAAATACTGAACTAATCTGATTTGAGTCAGCTGATGACCTACCCTTCTGTTCGCTGTTTCAGCATGAGATCACTGGTCTTCTGGGCTTTGAACTTTGAACTCTTCTGATGTCTTCTTTTACTTGTTCAAAATTCTTCTAAAGGAACTACGCTTTCCATACTTAGCTGATTCTGATGTTTTGGAAATCATCAAAACCATCCCTTAATTACTTATCTTCTTTGCACTCCATCTTCATCTTCATCCAACAACTGTTGTGGGACCTAACTGAAAATTTTATTAAGATAGGACCTCATCTAGATTTGAGTGGTGACTGATGGGCGGCATCGGGCCATCAGTGTATGGTCTCTTTGTTCAGTACCCCTCCGTGATTCAGTTTCGTGCATAGTTGGAGGTAGCTGTGCTCCGAGCTGGATCGGCATGCGCCCGAACATGCCATCTGCTTTGTTCTCGAGGTAGCTACTCGATGGGAGGTATAAGGTAGTTACAATGGCTAGGGGATATAAGGTGGTGTCATAAAAGTAAATATAGATGCGGAAGGTATGTGCTATGTGGAACTAGATATTACTCTGTAACTTCTAAGTGATTATCCGTGAGGAAACTCCAGTGTTGCGCCACACTATGACTTGGTCTGGCGTATCCTTGTGAAGTTACAGGGGAGATACCTCTAGAGTCCGCAATAGTCATTTCTAAAATCCACATCTGACATGTTACATGCTCAATATCTTTCGGTGCATTATATTTCTTGTCATTATCATTTGTTCGGTATATTTTCTTTAGTTTATTACCATTCTATTTAGTTCAATTACTCATACTTTCCTATTTTAAGATCTCGTTACCTCTCTCATTATATTCTTTTTATCATTATTGTTCTCATATCTTTATTTTGTGCAAGTTCATGGATTAAATCTCACTAAGTCAAACACGACTTACTCCTCCTTTTATCTTCCTTTGTTATTTCCTCAGAGATATGGGATGCAAACATGTTATGTAGAGTGGGAGTATTACATATCAACTTAAACTTGGAGCACACCTTGTTGATACATATTTGGATATAAGCTATCATTTGATAAGGGTGATTTTGTGATTAGCTACAATGGAGTCTTGATAGTAGAATTTATAGAAGAATTACACGTAATCAATGTAGACTTCGAGTTTTTGTATCTTCATGGGCCATTAAAATTATTAATCTAAGCTATATGGAATGCAGTGATTTAGTTTAGTAAGTTTTTGATCGACAATTTAGGTGGCGACCACCCTGATCGTATAGTGCGATATATATATGATTGTTATTGTACTCTCTAGTTAGAATGGGGCGTCACAGAACGTGATTGGAAGTGAAGAACAAAGAAAAAAAGATCAACAAAGTAAAATGGTGCAAAAACGAATAAGGAAAAAGTTGTCATAAATGTTATAGTTCACTTCGAGGATCATAACTCTCTCACCAGAGATCTAATTTAATTGAAATTCTATTATGTTATAGGGGATAGAGTAGCTACGCTAGAAATTTTACGGATCTTGATTTGGAGTTGTTAGCTGAAGTTATGCCACTTACAAAACTGTTGCGCAAAGCTGACGCGATTTTCCCCCGGATATTAAGAGAAAACTCGGGCCCAAAGTCTCCTACTAGGACTCGACTTGGTAGATCTATTTAAGGATTTCTAGATCACGAAATTACACATCTTTGATCAGCTTTAAACATATTTCTCTCATAGAATACACCTAGAGCATCAAAGATCTACTCGGAGAAAGATCGAAGAAGAAAAGATAGAAGTCCTGAAGATCACTCAAACAAGAAGAACGCAATATTGAAGATCTTTGTCTCGTATTCATCGTTTTGTATATAGAACCACGTGAACTCAGGTTTGTTTTTCTTTATTATTTTTCTTCATATATTTATCATGAACTAATTCTTTAGGATCTAAGATTTTTATGAAACTATGTTACTTTGATTATTTTTATTGGATTTTTCGTAGTTAGGGACAATTTTTTGTGCTTGATTTAATTTTGTTGTATATGCTTGCAACTTGATTGACCACCTAGTTGTTAGATTTAATATTCTTATTGAATTTGGAAAAGGGAAATTAGGATTAGATAGGAATTGAATAGTAAACGACCCTTAGGATAGGAATATACTTAAGGCGTTTATATCCATTACATCAGGTTTGTGTTTAATGTTTTGTTTTATTTACAAATCACCTAGGAATAGAGTAGATTGGATAATTAGATTCTTACATAATTTGGAAGATACATAGGAAAGTACTTGAATCATCGGGTAGCACTCTTGTCACCATAATAACTACGAAAATTTCAATTGGGCAGTCAATAGATATCATAGTGGATTATAACTCTAGGTTTCTCTTCTCATTATTCGAACTCAATTAGGTTAATTAATTAATTTAGATAATTAGTTAAAAACCAATAAACATATTTGGATTTGGAATCGATTTAAAGTAAACTAGGAATTGGAATTGGTAGATATTAGTCAAGTCCCTGTGGAGTTGATACTCTTATATTTACTCTTTATTACTTGTTCGATACGTGCACTTGCGTTTTATTGCGTGTAAAATCTGCAGCAGTGCCCAGTGTCCTTATTCTGAATTCTGAGTCTTATTCTGATTACCTCGGCTATGCTGACCACCTCGAACGCCTCCACGTCGGCCATTATTATTACCCCATCTTGGGGTATTCTTTCTATACTGTGGAGGACCAGTTTGTGGTCTGTTATAAGGAGTAAAGCCTCCCCTATAACATCTGCCTCTATTCTTGTGGCTCGGCCCCCAGCCAGGTCCTCTACCTCGATTACCTCATTTGATCGCATTTGCCTCCGACAATGGTTGTGTGCCAACCGGACGAGCCCGATTGTTCTTCAAAAGAAGATCATTGTTCTTCTCAACGAGGAGTAGAGCATTGATCAACTCTGAGAACTTAGTGTAGTTATTTGCTCTATATTGTTGTTGGAGAATAAAATGAGAGGCAGGAAATGTAAAATATATCTTTTCCATCAGCTGAATGTCAGTCAACTTCTCTCCGCAGAACTCCAATGTGGACTTTATGCCACATACCCTGAGTTATACTTATTGATAGTTTTGAAGTCTAAAATGATAGAATAGTACCCGGCAAGCCAATCTAAATTAGCTTGTTTGAGGACTATCTTCTTATGGTTTATAATTAATACGCCCGTTTATTCATAGTACGTGAATTAAACAATGGCCAACTTCATCTCTCGCGAACCTATCTAAGCGATTGGATGAAATCCTGAGTTCACAATAGACTATGGGACTATACACTTCAGTACTGAGTGCACTTATCATGAAACAGTCTCAAAGGTCGTGATCTCGAAAACGTTCCAAGTCATAGATTCATATCGAGACGGGGTATCGAATGAATCGTCAAGACTTGTACGATTATGCATGATTCACATGGAGTGAATTTGTTGTAGTTTCATGAACAAGGCATTTGAGGCCAGTGCATATGACTAGGTGGTTCGATAGAGGATCGAATGCATCGAACGACCCGAACAGAGAAACCCATTGTGGAAGCGCATGTCGCATATCGGTGATGGGATGTTTCTCAAGGATTATAATAGTGTACGATTTAGTCCTTAGACTTGAAGTGCTAGGGCGAATTCGGTGCATGAAAGTGCGTACTTTGATTTAGGTATAGGCCACTTAGCTTGGTCATAACATGCCTAAGTTGGGTGCGTACGGAAGTGTACGCGAGTGGTTAGTACTAAGAAAGGATCCATCGACTCATCCTGATAAGGTGGGAGAATTTCCTGTACGTTCTTCGATAATAGTTCCGAGAAACCCGTGGCCACGGTCAGTGACGAATTTGGAAGGGACTTCCAAATTTAGCAGTCACACTGGAATTACTATCCTGAATTAGAAAGTACAGAATCGAGATAATTAGAGGTGCCGATCAATTCACACACCCTAGGTCTCGGTCGGGAAATCAGTCATGGAAGGACCGTATGTACATGGTAGTTATAATAGGTGAGGTTCACAAATATCAATTCACCTGAAGTTGGGCTTCATGGGCTTGTGGCTAGACATCGACCATGAAGTGTAGGTACTCCTGAATTAATAAGGAAATTAATTCTGGAGTGGTCAATTAAAGATAGTTTAAAGTTGATCGGAGCATTTAATTGCTCGTTAATTAAATCACGAGAGTCGTGGGCCTACTGCCAATTGATGGTGAACCCAGAGGGTCACACACAATACAATTGGACAGTGACAGTCATTAAGGGAAATGTGAATGATTTAAAGTTGTTAAATCAAAGTTATTGAATTAAAGCATTAATTCAAGTAAGAGATTATTAATTAGATATTTAATTAATTAATGTTCAATTAATTAATTAAGGGTTATCTGATTAATTATGAAATTAATTAAAGTGGTTAATTAATTAAGTTGGAAGAATAAATTTAATTGGTAATTTTTCGGATTAGCCAATTAAATGACAAAGGGGTCGATTTGTAATTATCACAAATAGAAGTGATAGGGGGCGATTTTTTGAAGATAAGGAAAAGGAAGTTTTTAATCTTGGAAGATAAGCAAGAAGAGATATATCAAATCTTAGATTCCTAATTAGATAAGGAAGAAAATATTTGATAAACAAGGAAGAAGATATCTTATAGGAGTAGGACTCTTCTCCTATAAATACTTCTTCTCCTCTCTTCATTTAAAAATAAGGAGACTGAAAACTTTTGAGAAAAAAACTCTGCAAAATTTTTGAGAGAAAGTTATAGCCGATTTTTGAGAGAAAAATCTGATTTTCGAAAATAAGTTTTAGAAATTGCATAACCGCCCCAAACTATTTCGCCCCGAACCCTAATCGCCCATCCTAGCTCGGCCGAACCTAACCTGGCCGATCCAAGCTTGGCCGAACTAAATCCAGCCGCATAAGCCCTGCGTGTTTGGTCTTCTTCCAGTTGATCTCCAAACCCGAACCTAGATCAAAGTCCTGATCAAGTTCAGAAGTACCTTTGTTGACAAACTTTCAAGTTCCAGTTCTTAGCCTACGACTTGGAAGTGTTGCTACAATCCAGTTGGTGTGGATACATTCTGGAGGTGAGACACTTGGATCACTATATTGTGAATCGAACATGAAGCCTGGAGGTAACCACCACCGAGCTGTGGTGAGGTAATTTCGATTAACCCCCTATGTTTTATTTATGCTTGCGTTCGTTTCTTGCTTTTCGTATACATAATATGGAGACTTTATTTATGGGACTGTGGGTGTGTCTTGAAAAATTTTAAATTCCGCACTCTGTTGTGTTGACAATCGAGGCACAATCCCAACATAAAAACCTCAAAGTATTCCACTTATTCATAGTTTCTTCAATAGAATAGTCTTTTGGTTATCAAAACGACTAGCCAGGGCATCCCAATGTTTCTGGGGATCCTCATTGATGAATGGTCCAACCTAAGGGCCTCATCCAAATGTTTCGTGATCAGAATCATAGTCTCAACCTTTTGGGCAACATTTAGCAAATTGTCCACTACAATTGACATGCTCAATTTATTAGATATCAGATGGATCTTGATATCTGTTGTACAACTGATATAGTTCTCGCCAGATACACTCAATGGCATAAAATCAAGTTTGCTCAGTATCTTATGGGCATATAGCCTGCATAAGTAATTTAATTGAACAAGTTTGGTTCCATTTTTTTTTTCATAACGAACTATGTGGTTTTAATCTGAGGGAATCAGTCCCAATATCCTCAAATTATCTGAGGTTCATTTACATTCGTTTATCATGTAGTTACATTTAATCATTCATCATATGCATAAGATAAATCATAAGCACTAACCCATCATAAAATTTTGAATTCCATAATATATATATAAATACACATGTACGCATACATAGTCAAGCAAAGATACACCTTCTTGTTCTCTGCTTATATCAAGAATATATTGATAAAGTTTCTTAAAATTATTTTCTCCAATATTTGCAGAATTTCAGTTTATATTGAATACATGCTATGAAGTATGATCTATATGATCAACATAAATCATAACAATCAAGATAAACATGCTTTACAATTATTTTATGAGATTTCAAATTTATCTAGCATACATCAATATAAAATATCACTACAAGAAAAATTGGTTTCAGCGACAATGATTATTGGTTGCTGAAAGAGAGAAAATGGTTGTTAAAAGCTGCAGCGACCACGACATGGTTGGTCACTTATAGTGGCTACTAAAAGTCCGCAGCGACGACTTACTAATTTGGCCGCTATAAACGCTTGTTTTAACGACCAAATACTTTTAGTCTCTATTGATATCGCCATTAGCAACAATAATTTTACTTGCTAATGTGAACTTTCATGGTCACTATAGCATCCTCTTGGTAGCTGTTGCTATACAGATAACCACTACAATATATCTTTAGTGACCAACGAAATAATGGTCCCTAAAAATGCGAATATTAGCAACAATTTTATACTTGGTAATTTGAGCTTTCATGGTCACTATAGCAATGTATTTATAGCTGTAGCTAGACATATAACAACAACATAATTTGGTTGCTAAAGAATGATCTTTTAACAACCATGTCGTTCTGCATAGCAGCCTTATGATTTTGGTTTGTAAGATATGAATGTTTAGTGTCCAGAAAATGTAGTTACTCATTGCTAATAATGAAACAACTACGATTAATATCATGAAAGATTAGAAAGAATATACATTAATGATAGATGAATCAAAAAAGATGTTTATCAATCTCAAGATAGTTGTGGCTAAATAGTTATAACTAACTATTAATATTAATCATCTAAAAAAATTACACTGCACGATTTCTATGTGACCTCCCTAAATGGAACAAATCTCCTAGGCCTTCGTTGGAGTAGCATCCTGCTATGCCGATGGCGCTCCTGATAATTTATTATTGAATCATGAATTGGTGCTTATATCATACTCCATTGCTCAATATGGGGGTATACAGTGGAGCTAACGCCAAGAATTCCTCTTTCTTTTTTCGCTTCTTAATTAGCTAGATGTGGATCTAGATCCCTGCCAAGGGTATACTACAGTCAATGATACAGGTCCAATCTGTAAGTCAATATACATAAACTAAAATGTAAATTAATGCATGAATATTGTTATTATTTTTTAAAATAAGGGGAGGATCTTTAATTTCTCTAGTTGCAGAAGATGCAAACAAAAAGGTGGATTTATATTACACAATCTCCTAAAATCTGTACAAAGATATATAAACAAGATGACAAAAGAAAGCACCAATTGCATTGCATCACAAACAACATAACCAGATAGTAATTTCACAAACAAAGTACTATTTTACCAACTCAAGGTAGCTTACTTCAATTTCTTTCACATGAGCCTCGTGTTCAACTTGTTGTTGAAGTTTCTGTTGTGTTGTTTGATTTCTCCAATGCCATACGGACACGCCTTACTCTGACACGAGCCTGGACTCTTACCAAAGCTTGCATGCAACAGAGCCGGAGCTTGTACCCGAATTAGAAACACCAATAGAGGACTTAAGTTTTTCAGCAAAAGAAATGGGAGCATTATTTTTGGTTTTTTCAGAAAAATTAAAAGTATGGGGGTGATTTTGACCAGGGGCAGAAATTTTGGGCTGATTTAGCAATTTACTCATCATCTTCATACCACCAAACTGAACAGGTCGATGGAAATGAAGAACACTTTATCACCTTTAAACCAAATATCTTTCCCAAAACAAAAATCATCAAATTAAAGCTACAATTAACCGCAAACAGCACCAAGGAATCACTACCAAACTCAAAAACAGCAAAACAAGCAACCAAAATCACAAAATCAATGAGGCCCGAACCTGTTCTTGGCGGCCCAAAACAGCAGATCGCGAAATTGATAACAGAAAACCGCAATTAAGCTAACCACGACAACAAACAACTGAAAACCGAACTGAAATCCAGCACCAAACGAAAAAATCAAAAGGGGGTCGCGGAATTGAATTACCCCAATCTGCAATTGATCAAAATGGAGCTATTAATCAGAAAATTGAAGCTAGGACAACTGATTTCCGATCTCCAGGAGCTGAAACACGAACAGAAATCAACCAAATCGAAGAGAAATCCGAAATCGCAAAAGGGGATCGCGATCCCAAATTTTCCCCAAATCTGCAATTGACCAAATTAAGTTCTGAATCGTAAAATTGAGGCTAGAACAGCTGATTACTGAACTCCAGTAGATGAAAAACGAACAGAAATGCAACCAATTCGAAGAAAAAATAAAAAACGCGAAGAACCCTAACAAAAGGGGGGAAACAGAAATCGCAAAATCCGAACATCAATCAAAAAATTAAACCATCTGGGCTGGGCTGGGCGGCGTGAGTTCGGACAGGAGAAGGGGAGAGAGTGGCGGCCGGTGTAGAGAGAGATGGAGGAAGATTGGCGGTGGGGAGAGAGGGGAAGGAAGAGCGGCTTGTGAGATTGAGGAATGAGGTAGATGAAATTAGGGCGGTTAATTGCATTTTTCAATTTTTTTTTATCTTAAATCATAAATTAATAATATATTTTTTAAATTAATTTATTAAATTATTGCAAAATAATGATGAAATTAAAAGAGTTAAATCAATCTAAATGGAATCAATTTGATGAAAAATGAGTTAATAGAGGTCATTTGAAATTAAATTGATATTTTTTAAGGGCATTGTTTTTAATCATATCCGGACATTGTTAATTTGAACTCGGTGAAAAATGAACAAGTTCATGAATAAGAAGCTATGTTTTTTCAAATTGTATTTTTTGTTTTATAGTTTAATAATGTCAAGGAGGGGATGTGAAACTTTTAAAAGATTGCAGGAGGGTAAAATTTTATCTTTCAAATCATAGGGACATAAATTGAACATCATGCAAATTACAAGGTGTATATTGCAATTAACTCTATTTTTAGCGACTAGTTGAAACTTGTCGCTATAGTATTTTTTGAGTGACCATCTCAAATTTTGTTGCTGTGAGTAGAGTTTTAGCAACCATTTGAAAGTTGTTGCTATGAGTATAAACAGAGCGACCATTTTGTTGCTAAAATGGTTGCAGAAGATCTTTGTGTATTGCCACCATAACGTTGCTTGCTAGAAACATCAGTGTTGGTTGCTATTCTCATATCAAATTTCCAGCTACCATTGACAGCAACCAATTGTTTATTGGCTGCAAAAGCATTGACAAAACTTGATTTTAGCAACGAATTGGTTTTTGGTTGCAGAAGAAACATGTACAACGACCATTTCGATTTCATCGCTAAGAATTTGGTCACTAGAGCCAATAATTCTTGTAGTTAACATGGACACTTGTATCAATCTTAACAATGAATATAAGCAAAATTTGGGAGCATAGTGAGGGGCTCCACATGGACGACGTTGGTTTCAATACATTATTAGTTGGTTTCAATACATTATTAGTGTATGCTAGTACATCCCATTTTCCATTAGTCAAAATATTCTTTGCACGGCAGGTACGTGCCTGATAATTCTGTGAAAACAGTGTAATCAAGTTTATTTCCTTTACTCATTCGATTATTTTTACTAGAGTTTTTGTAGAATCTTAGACAATTTTAGTTAGTTTTGTATTTTGTTCGTTCGAGCCATTAGTTTATTTATTTTGTGCATGAATTGATGTATTTTCTTATATATTGTGTTCATAATTTAGGCATAAGCTAATGTGAATCTAAGGACTTGTATCAATCTTATCATTGAATATAAGCAAAAGTTTTTCTCTGAGTCTGGTTACTCTTTAACAATTTGAAATTTCTAAACCAACATTGCAATCATGAACATAAAGTAGAATCCAGTCACCATAGCAATATACAAAGAACATATCCGAAAAATGCCTTAAAGACAAATATTCACAAAGTCTGGTTTTTGGTATTTTCCACCCTGAAATTATAGGGTTTTGACACTTTGCACCCTGACTTAAAAATTTTGGCACTTTACACTCTAGAAATATAATTTTGGCACTTTGTACCCTAATGTGTGTTTTAGTGAGAAAATTTATTGGTAAAAGGGTAGAATAGTTATTTTCAATTATTTTTTCACTTTGCACCTTGGAAATATAGACGTGCACCCTTAAAATATAGAATGTTGGTATTTTGCATCCTAAAATTATAAAAGATTAGCACTTTTCACCCCGATTTAATTTTTTTGGCACTATGCACCCTAAAAATATAATATATTTTTCTCAAAAAAAAAAACTCGAAAATGTCGGCGATGTAGAGATAAAATGATCATTTATATGCATAACAATCATAAACTTGTTATTCTAAATTTATTTTACTTTATAATAACTTATTTTAACATTTTTTCTTAGAAAAATTTAAATTAAAAAAAGACATTGTCTTCATTTTATTTTCAAGTATCCTCTAGATTATTTACTTTGTATTTAAAATACACGTTTCACATCTAACATATTATTTTATTGCATGTTATTTATATTATTAAAATTATCATATTAAGTCGGGGTTGAGAATGTTAGAACTTATATTTTTTGGATGCAAAGTGCCAAAATCCTATCATTTCAGGGTGCAAAGTGCCAAAAGCCCTATAACTACTTTATATGAAATCAATGTACTAAATTCATGTCCCTAGGGGCATAGCGGAGTTGGTAAGGCTTGGGGTGATGTGGGGAATCTTTTCCTCCGGCAACGCAGGTTCGAACCTCGTGTGGCACAATTCTCCATTGAAATATTATGTGGGTTGTGTTGGGGTTGGTATCCTGTTGGCTCTCTCCCTCAAAACCCTGTCATCCGGCACATCCCTCGATTAACATCCTTCCTGGTCAAGGGACCTCTGATGCAGGAGGGGGGTTTCTCCTTCGGGATAAACCTTTAAAAAAAAAAAAAATGTACTAAATTCATCATGCTTTGTTTTACGGACAGAAATAACCTTCAATTCCATCATATTTACATAATTCTAAAAGTCCACTATTTTATCAAAGAAATAGTTTTGTTTGCTGGCTAAGATTCATCCTATCACATTTATTAATTGATTGTACTAATTTGTTGGACCCAACAAATTGAACAAATCGAAAGAAAAATTCATATTCTTCAAAATATTAAAGTACCAAAGACCCGTATTGTTTACGGCAAAAACTGGGGTTTGAAAGTGCATATAGTAGGATATGTAAATATCAATAATGCCAGCAGAACTAAGTCACTAACCAATTTCAATATTTAGCAATAGTAATCAACCTTAACGTAAATCCTGAAATATGCTTTAAAACATAAGATTTCCATATTTAAAGCATGTAATTCAAAAGGATTTAAAATATTCAGGCTTACTTGAAAATTGCTAATAACATCAAAGATTATGAATTATTGATCCACAAAAGCTCGCTCTTCACCCGAACGAAAAATTTCTTCAACAATCTCCTTCCACGATCACAAATAGACTATCGTATTGATAACGTGTTGTAAATTATTTGTTATAGCTCTTAGGTTTAGTGATTATATGTGAAGAGATTGAAGAACAATAGTTATGATAACTGATGAGGGGTACTTTGGATTTTCTATTTTAGGAAGGCCTGTACGATCGGAAATCGCAGTATCCGACCTCGAAGACATATCGGCTGACCTCCAACGCAGTACATCATACTCCGACCACAGGCCAAGGGGTTCATGCTCGGATTCTACTGTTGGGCCGACCCCATGCCCAGGCCTGTGGGCCGAGAAATACACCCCTATGGATGATTCAGCTAGCACACCTATTCTACTATAAATACCGCAAGCATTTATGACGCCAGATAACGCACAATTCCCCAGGTGCACCCCGCTCGAAGCTACTGCTCGAAGCCTCCTCAAGATTTATATTTCGATCACATTGTATGTACTAGTCTCTAGCTTGTACGGCATCCAATAATGCCTAAGTAGGACCCCGTACTTTGTTGTAATCGCGATCGATAATATATTTATTCGACCTCATCATTGGCTTTTTAGCACCTTTATCATATTTACTTTCGACTATTGATCCCCAACCAAACCACGTCGGATCAATTGGCGCCCACCGTGGGGCCTTATTTGGGTGTTAGATCGAAATATGCCTACCACGAGACAAAATACATACATGCGAGGAGAACCTTCACAAGTAGCTGGAGCGCAGAACTCTGTTAACAACGAGCCCGATAATCTTTCTCGAGCAGCTCGTCAACAAGAAGCTCCACCGATCATGCCACAAGAGGATATTCCGATCCGTACAACCGTGGCCGACCTGAGATCCATTATTGGTACGATGTGCAGGGAATTCTTGAACAGTGGAAGAGCTGATCAGTCACCAGTGGATCAACCTGCGATGCATGGGAGACCCGAAATTCCGTCCTCAAATATTCAATAGGAAAGGAGTGTGCTTCGGTCTATATCAAAAGCACCTTCGGCAAATCCTCTCCAACCAGCTCCGTCGAAATCTAATGTTCGGTCGGTATTACCCTCCAAAGCGGTACATGATGTGGAAGACTCAGTAGTTGGGGAGAGTCAACCTTTGGGTGCTGATAAGGCAAATAAATTGACCTATAAGAGAATCACTGAAGCTGAACAAGAGAAAATAGTGCTGGGGAGGGTTGCCAAGAAGTTAGATCGAGAGGAATTAATCAAGGAGGCTCGGCATGGGGGCACGACAATCAGACGTACGGAGATAATGCATAATAGAGAAACATTGCAAGAGAATATCAGAGACAGAGAGATTGGAAAAAGTATCATGAGATGCTCGCCATTTTGTCAGGAAATTCGAGAGGCCAGAAACATTGAGACAGTGCCCACAAGATTGCCACGGTATAACGGGACTACCGACCCCGCAGAACACATTAACAGCTTTATTAATGTGATGAATTTGTATGGACATTCGGAAGATTTTTGCTGTAAAATCATGGTCACAAACTTTGAGGGAATTGCACTTGATTGGTTCGGAAAATTGCCACCGAACTCCATCTTCTCTTTTGATGAATTTTGCGATAAACTCAATCACCAGTTCGCGAGCCAGAGGAAACTCCTTAAGGTCGATACTCCACAGATCGAATACCTGTCCTCCTTGATGTTCGAGTTAACGAAGAATACACAATTTGGGAATGCACTGTGCAGGAAGCAGCCAAAATCCTTTGAAAGGATTATGGAGATTGCAGAAAAATATATGATACAGGAGGAGATGAACAAGCTAAAGCACGTTCAAAACCCGAGGCCTCCAACCGGAAAGAAGCAAGACAGAGCCCCTGTGCCCAAGCCAGGCGACTATGGTGGATCGAATAGGGGATCGGTATGGCAGAGAATCAACACATACAAACCTCAGATGTCAAACAACCGACCTAATGCCTATGGTCCGGTCTCTGATCCCAATCCGATTCCGCGCCCGGGAAAAGTCCATTTTACAGAGCTGAATACTTCAAAGGAAGAAATTCTCACTGTTCTGGAGGAGAGGAATTTGATACCTGAAGCAGAAAGGATCACTCAAGCAAGACCGGGAGCTTTGAACTATGACAAATATTATCGATATCATAGAGCTCGTGGACACAGTACGGAAAATTGTTATCAATTAAAGGTCGAAATTGAGAAGTTGATCGTACAAGGTAAACTTAAAGAATTCGTAAAAAGGGGAAACTATAACAACCGTTATAGATTCAGGAGCCACCGGAAGTTCGCCGCTCAACCACGTGAGGCTCGAAATCAGCCAGAGGAGCAACCGAACGGAGTGATCAACATGATCGTAGACGGACCGGCAGGGGGAGACAGTAGAAATTCGAGAAAAAAAACAATGAGGTCAATCAAAGCAGTTGTATCGACGGGGAAAGAGATATTCTCCTTGGAACCACCTTCCTTGGAAAATCAAGTCATAAGCTTCAGTGATGCGGATCGACTGACAGATGTTACTTGGGATGTGGACGACGATGATCCCGATTTTTCGATGGATTTAACTCTGAAAATTGCAAACTATGAGGTTAAAAGAGTTTTGATTGACAACGGTAGTTCCGCAAATATTATTTCTTCTAAAGTTCTTTCTCGAATGAATCTCCAGCATCCTTGTTTGGATAGAGTGACTATTCCTTTGGTCGGATTTGGTGGTTCCGAAATTGTCCCATTAGGAACCATCTTGCTAAGCACGATTCTCGTAAAGAAACCAAGGAGTGTGACTAGAATAGGTGGTGGAAACACCCTTTGCTTACAACGCCATACTGGGAAGGCCAGTGTTGAACGCATTCAAGGTCGTGGTCTCAACGTATCATCAAAAGGTGAAATTTCCAACATATAGAGGAGTTGGAGAAATGAGAAATGACCAGTACATGGCTTGGGAATGTTATAATTCTTCTCTGTCGATTAAGCGAAAGATCGAACCCGAGATTCCGAGCAAAAGAAGGTTGATCGATTGAGAGTCAGGATTGGTTTCGAACCTACCGATCCCTGATGGTGATAAACTTCAAGGGAAGAAAGGCAAGAATGTAGATATGAGCGTCCAAGCCCCCGACTACAAGAAGGTTGCCTTAATTCCTGGTTCTCCGGAAAAGGTTACCAGGATCGAAACGGAACTGAGCGAGGGAATGGAAACTATGCTCGTCGATTTTCTACGAAAAAATGTGGATGTCTTTGCCTAGAGCTCGAATGGTATAGTAGGGATCGATCCTCGGGTGATCACTCATTCGTTAAACATAGACTCGAAGGCAAAACCTGTTAGACAGAAGAAGAGAAATCATGGATGAGAAAAGGATAAGATAATCAATGCCGAGGTTGATAGATTGTTGGCAGCGGGTCAAATTAAAGAGATCAAATTCACGGAATGGTTGTGTAATGTGGTATTAGTTTCCAAGGGGGAGAAGGTCGAGAACAAATGGAGAATGTGCAACGATTTCACCGGCCTGAATAAATTATGCCCGAGAGACCCTTATCCATTACCTCAGATTGACATGCTAGTAGACTTAACAGCAGTGTTCGTTTTCTTCAGTATGATGGATGCTTTCCAAGGGTTTTACCAAATAACAAGAACCCAAAAAGAAAGGAGACGACTTGCTCGGCAGAAGCCCACTTTCGTTAGTGAATATTCGACATGTCAAAAATATGTTTAGGATCAAGATAAAACTGCCTTCATTACCGAACATAGGGTTTATTGCTTTATCATCATGCCGTTCGGATTAAGGAATGCCGGAGCAACTTATCAAAGATTGGTCAATATGATGTTCAAAGATTTGATTGGTGAGATCAAGGAAGTTTATGTCGATGATATGCTTGTGAAAAGCATGACGGAAGAGGATCATATCAAGCATCTTGATCGGTGTTTTGCAATTCTAAGGAAATACGGTATGAAGTTGAACCCAGCGAAGTGTACCTTCGGGGTTAGATCAGGAAAGTTCCTAGGTTACCTCGTACACGAGCGCAGAATTGAAGTTAATCCGGAAAATATTCGGGCCATCACCAAACTAAAGCCTCCGAGGTGAGTTTCGGACGTACATAGTATGGTCGGAAAAATTATCTCGTTGAACATATTCATTTCGCGGTCAGTTGACAAGAGTTTGCCCTTCTTCAAACTACTGCGAAAATCCAAGGACTTTGAGTGGACAACCGAATGCGATAAAGCTTTTGAGGATCTCAAGGCTTATCTTACTTCGCCGCCTATGCTGGCAAAACCAACCGAGGGTGAACCATTATACCTCTACATAGCGGTTTCAGATAAGGCTATTGGCTCAGTCTTGATAAAGATGGAAAAGTCCGAACACAAACCCTACTATCTGAGAAAATTATTACAAGGCGCGGAGAAGAACTATATGGAGATCGAGAAGTTCGCGCTCGCTCTAGTAGTGGCAGCTCGAAGATTGAGACCTAATTTTCGGTGTCACAAGATTATTGTTTTGACTAACCAACCTTTGAGGCAGGTTTTATCGAAACCAGAGGCTTCTGGAACTTATCTTACTTCGCCGCCTATGCTGGCAAAACCAACCGAGGGTGAACCATTGTACCTCTACATAGCGGTTTCAGATAAGGCTATTGACTCAGTCTTGATAAAGATGGAAAAGTCCGAACACAAACCCTACTATCTGAGCAAATTATTACAAGGCGCGGAGAAGAACTATATGGAGATCGAGAAATTCGCGCTCGCTCTAGTAGTGGCAGCTCGAAGATTGAGACCTTATTTTTGGAGTTACAAGATTATTGTTTTGACTAACCAACCTTTGAGGCAGGTTTTATCGAAACAAGGGGCTTCTGGAAGATTGATAAAATGGGCAGTAGAGCTCGGCCAATTTGAAGTCGAATATCGACCAAGAATTGCAATATTGGCAGACTTTATTTTAGAATCTACGAGTACGACGATTCCAGACGAAGGAGAATCTTCAGAGATAAATTAGATCAAAGTGGTCGAGGAGCCGGTATGGTTGATGCACGTCGATGGATCTTCAACCAAGGAAGGAGGAGGATCAGGGATACATTTCCAAGGTCCCGCTGGGGAAGATTTGAGCTACGCTATCACGTTGGACTTTGTTATTACCAATAATGAGGCGGAATACGAAGCTCTTATTGCAGGTATGGAAATGGCTCTGAAGGCAAAGGTAAAATCCCTTACTGTGCTTACTGATTCCAAACTCGTACATAGGCAGGTCAAGGGTATTTATGAAGCTAAGGAGTTCAACATGATCAAATACCTTAACAAGGTGAAAAATTAAATCTCAAAGTTCGAGAAGTTCGAAATTCAACCGATTCCCTATTATCTAAATTTACAGGAACAACTGATGGAAAGAGGGAAATAGTTATTACTTGGTTATTGTCGAACACACCGGCTATCAAATTAGACGTTACCCCGAACGTCGATATTATGGAGATCGATGGGCAGGAATCCTCCTGGGTGGACCCTTTCGTAAATTACTTGCGAGAAGGAAAACTCCCTGAAGATAATAATGAAGCTCGGAGGGTTAAATACCGATCACCATTCTTCGCCCTAGTGGAAGGAAGGCTCTATAAAAGATCCTCATCGGGAATTTTGTTAAAATGTGTTTTCAAAAATCAATACAATATGATCTTAAAGAAGTACATGAAGGGGAAGCTGGAAATCATTGTGGCGCTCGAGCATTGGCTCTAAAATGCTCGAGGGCGGGATATTATTGGCCTACTCTTATTTCCGACATAGCCGATTATGTGAAGAAATGCCATCATTGTCAAATTCACTCGAATTTGATTCACCAACCTGCAGAGCAGATGCATTCTATTCCTATTTGCTGGCCTTTCGATAAATGGGGTATTGATATCGTCGGTCCTTTTCCGACCGCTAGAGCAAGAAATAATTATGTATTGGTTGTCGTCGAATATTTTAGCAAACGGGTAGAATGTGTGGCCTTGACTAAGATCATTCAGTTCCAGGTTATAAATTTTTTTTGGAAGAATATTATTTGCAGGTTCGGAATTCCCAGGGTGTTGATATCAGATAATGGAACTGATGGGATAGTGCCCTGCAAGCTAATACATTTAGCTTGTATTGAAACTATCTTAATCTTTCTTTAGTATAAATGACTTAATTCGTCTGTTTGTTTATAGTATGTAAATCAAACAATGGCCAACTTCATCTCTCGCGAATCACTTAAGCGATTGGATGAAATCCTTAGACCACAATAGACTATGGGACCATTCACTTCAGTACTGAGTGCAATCATGAAACAGTCTAAGGTCGTGATCTTAAAACCGTTCCAAGTCATAGATTCCGAACGAGACGGGGTATCGTAGGAATCGCAAAGACTTGTACGAATATGCATGATTCACATGGAGTGAATTTGTAGCGTTTCATGAGCAAGACATTTGAGGCCAGTGCATATGAGTAGGTGGTTCGATAGAGGATCGAACGCATCGAACGACCCGAACAGAGAAACCCATTGTGGAAGCGCATGACGCATATCGGTGATGGGATGTTTCTCAAGCTTATAACAGTGTACGATTTAGTCCTTAGACTTGAGGTGCTAGGGCGAATTCGGTGCATGGGCGTACGTACTTAGATTTAGGTACCGGTCACGTAGCTTGATCATTGTGTGCCTAAGTTGGGTTCGTATAGTCGTGTACGCGAATGGTTAGCATCAATATGGGATCTACCGACTCAACGTAGTGTGTTGAGAGAATTTCCTATACGTTCTTAGATAATAGATTCCGAGAAACTTGTGGCCACAGTTGGTAACGCATTTGGAAAGGGGTTTCCAAATTTGGTAGTCACAATGGAATCATTATCCGGAATTAGAAAGTATAGTTATCGAGACAATTTAGAGGTGTCGATCAATTCACACACCCTAAGTCTTGATCGGGAAATTAGTCGATAGAAGGACCGTATGTACATGGTACTTATAAGAGGTGAGGTTCACTGAGATCAATTCACCTGAAGTTGGACCTCATGGGCTTGTGGCTAGACATCGACCATGAGGTGTGGGTACTCATTAATTAATAAGGAAATTAATTATTGAGTGGTTAATTGAAGGGGTTCAATTAATCGGAGCAATTAATAAGCTCGCAAATTAAATCACGAAAGTCGTGGGCCCGCGGCCAATTGATGGTGAACCTAGAGGGTCACACACAATACAATTGGACTGCAACAAATCATATAAGGAAAGTTTGATTTAAAGGGTTAAATCAAAACTTAAGAATTAAAGTGTTAATTCTTGAAGAAGGAAACTAATTAAAGTGTTAATTGACTAGAATGGAATTAATTTAAATAATTAATTATATTAATTAATTAAATGGGCTGAATTAATTAAATGGGTTTAATTAATTAAAAGGGGATCTAAGTCCATTAGGAGACAAATAAAGGCCATAAGTAAATGGGCTTTAAGTTTCCTAGTTGGACTGGATCACATTAGGTCAAGACTCCTAATCTACAAATAAGGAGTAGGAGACCTAAAACCCTAACCCTAAATATATATGTTAGCCGCCGCCTACATATTATAGCTTATAAGAGCCGAAGCGGTCAAGAAACAGTACAACATAATTTACTTTCGATTTTTGTTAAATCGATTTAATCGAAAAACGCCGTCGTTTCTTTATTTACCGGGATTATTTGCTCTTCGTTGAATTTCTTTTCTCTTTTTATTTAATGCTTTCTTGGCCGTCCGTTTGCAACCTGTGGCCCCGCCAGGGGAATTGTGGTCGTGCGAGTTTGGTTTTGCAATTTAATTTTAATTGGCATAATCACGAAACGGCGCCGTCTCGTTATTGGTTTTTTATTTATCTGTTCATACTTTATTCTCGAGTAAAAACAACAACTATATTTCCGATGTGTCTTATTGCTTCCAATTTTCTTTCATTCTTTAAAAAATTGGCAAAATCACGAAACGGCGTCGTTTATTGATTTTCTCTTGCCCTGTTCATACTTTACTCTCGATTAGAAACAAACGCCACATCTCCGATGAGCTACATTTTTTAATTACAGCTTATAATAGCCGAAGCGGTCAACAAACAGTACATCATAATTTACTTTCGATCTTTGTTGAATCGACTTTATTTGCCGGGATTATTACATTTTTAAAAACGGGATAATCGCGAACGGCGCCGTTTATTTACTTTATCTTTAAAAAAAAATTTAGTTTACTATATTTATTTACTATTTATTGCTTTAGTGATGGTTTCTGTTATTAATTAATTTTGTGTGAATATAGAGGATTATTGGTTCCAATTTAGTGATATTTTCTATTATTAATTAATTTTGTGTGTACAATTTTTTTTTTGTTTGCATTTTAAATCGATTTCCATTTTCTTTTACTACTAACACAATATACTTTCTATTTTTTTGGTAACAGTATATCATAAAACGATACTGTTTTCGTTTGATTTTGTCATTCGCAGTACAACATAATTTACTTTCGATTTGTGTAAAATCGATTTAACAGGTATAATCATGAAATGGCGTCGTTTGGGTGTTTTTTTTTTAAACGTTTCTTTCCGGAATTATTGCTTTAGCTTTTATTTCGTCGTTATCGTTTATACCTTCATTTTCATAAAATACATTCGTCTTTATTTATCGAACTGTCTTTATTGCTACTATATTACATTTCGGGAAAAAAATTGAATTATAAAACGTTGCTGTTTTCCTTTTACGGAGTATAATTTATTCGGAGGTTTTACTTTTTACTTTGCAGGTAACCTGTTTTCATGTTTTCCGATATATTGTTATTGATCTATTTTTTTCGATCAGTCGTTCCTTCTTGGGAACATAAATTCTAAATATCTTTTGCTATAAATAGGTTGTCTCAGCTTGCATACAGATTATCTTTTCATTCCAACGCGTTCGCTTTCTTATTTTCCCACCTCCATTTATTTTCTCTTACTACCCCATCTTTAACTCTTCGGAATGTTTTTTCATTTCACCCCAAAAAAACATATATATCAAATCTATTGATTTAAAAACGACGAATGACTCGCCAAACCACTTATCCGATCTTCTCGTTATTCTTATAATACGATGTATTCCTGACCCAATCGACCAGAATTTACGATTTATTTGGGTTTTTTCTGGGTTTTCTATGGACAAAACCATTATTTATTTTCCTATAAAATTCCCATTTCAGTATCCTTCTGTTAGAAGCAAAAATAGCAGGGATTACGAGCATGAATGTTCTATAAATGTGTCTGAAGAAGATATACAATCGGTAATTAAGAATTGTATATGTTGCTGTCCAATAGTCAGCCATGCTTGTTGAGGGAGAACCTACTTGACTAAGGAAGTGGGGTGCATATCTGAGAAGGAAGAAGAAGAAATGGAAATAATATTTTTTTACTTAGTACGAATATACAATCTATGAAGGCTCTGCTGAACTACTCATTCAGGGAAGTTGTAGCAATTCCCCGTTTAAACACCTTTGTCAAGGTATGCAGGGGCGAGTGTTGTACAAAAAGATATTTCTCCTACCCTTCAACCTCCTGCTCGAAGATCCTAGAATAGGAAGTAGAATTTGTAGTAATTTGACTGCATATTCATATTTATTTGTAACTGGATTATTGTGTAATCGTTCGTGAAAATGAATCAACTTGTTAGTTTCATTATCTGTAATAATCTTTATTATAATGTAATTATGTGGAACTAAATTGATTTGAAAACATATTTAAAAGTTATATTTTTTTGGGAGAAAAACTGACGTTGTATTTTAATTTAATTATGGATATTTTTTAATTTCAACTTGCTCGATGTTTAATTTTCAATAAGTCATAATTCAGAATACGATCGTGAATATAATAGATATTTATTAGTAAATATAGTTTAACAAATTATTAATTTTTTTTTTCTCGAAAAGATAAATTTAGAATATTTCATAATACCTATTCTACTATTTGGACCTGCATCACCTGCATAGCGAAACTTATATTAGAAGACTATTGTCTGAGTGATTATTAAAAATAGTTTTTACTCACGTGGAGTAAGGGGAAAGAAAAGGTTTCCACCCACGCTGAGGCATAAGGATCGCCTCTCTATCCAATCCGTCTCCCCTGGCCTCTCCAACACACTCTTGATACATTGGTTACTAAATGTTTAATTACCTGATCAAAGACCAAATACTCGTTCTAGTCGGAGATTCAGTAATACAATACAGGTCGATACAAAACATACGCATTATGCGAAAATACACGAGTACGCGAGTTATCAAATGCACGTTAAAAACGAATTAGGCTCAGAAAAAATAGTATTTATTCGATCTTATTTTTATTATTCTATTCTGGGAGACAAGCCTCGACTTTTTAATGTTCTTCTCCGATGTATTGATTACCCAATCGACCTTCATGGACGACTTACGAAGGATTGTCATGCTGCATCTGTATTTCCTAACAATATTAGGGGATCGGAAATGCAGATATAATAATTAAACAAATATTATGAGATCGGAACATTTAGGGGGGGTTATAGATCCAATAAGTGAAAACTATGAGATCGTATCATCGACAATAATGAGGAGATCGATGCGCTGATAAGAATGGCTATAAAAACATAACAAAAGCTGTATATTAAAATTAATTTTGTTACTTTTAAAGGTTTAAGCAGCTGGTCAAAGAGCAAATATAATTACATACATCGGTATTATAAGATCGTAAATAGTCGATTTTCTTCTCTTTCTAAGTTTAATTTGCAAAAATAATTTAAGGATGAGTTTGCTCTAGCAATTTTTTTTTCAGCAGCATAATAAAGAAACGGTGCCGTTTCGTTCCGTAATTAATTGCTACTGCTTTTATTTTACTGTTTTTTTTTCTCTCTTTTTCTAGATAAATTATATTCGTCCCACCTTCCCGACCAGTATTATTGGTTGGCTTTGTATACTTTTGCCCCTTCTTAAAAAACAGTACATGTCACTTTATAATTTCAAGATGTATTTAAATGCAATTTCACATTTTTACCCTTATTTAATTATGTGGAGTAATAAAATATTTACTCATCTTTTTCAAGGGCAATTTGTCTAATAATCCTTTAATTTTAATTTTTCTAAAATCTAGAGCATTAAATAATTTCTTAATCCTTGTGAAACAACCTCAAACATCCTGTTTTCCGATTTCTCGATCCGAAACGTTCAACAAACAGTACAACATATTTACTTTCGATTTAATAAAATATAAATATTGAAAAATAAACAAACATAAAAAAAATACTTTATAAATACAGATCGAAAAGTAAGATCAAAATTAAGCTCGAAATGAAAGTATACACGAGAGGAGGACTGATTTGCAACCAAAAGCAAATGACTCCGGGGAGATTTTGTTAATAAAAATACGGACTCATAAAATATAGAATAAAACGCAGAATTAACGGAGGAAATTAAAATACAAACTCATAGAGCCCCGAAACAAAATAATATAAATTAAATAAATAAACAAAACATAACGAATATATAGAATAATAAAATATAAAATACAAAATTACAAAAAGAAAAAATAAAAATCTGTTTTTTTTTAATTACAACATGTGGGCCCGGCATGGGATTTTAACTTTTGCAATATTTTTTTTAAATAGGTATAATCATGAAATGGCGTCGTTTGGCTGAGGGGTTTTTTTTTTTTAAAACGGTATTGAATTGAAACGACGCTGTTTCTTTCAGGACTTAATTGCTCTTGCTTTTTTTTCGTCGTTATCATTTATACCTTTCCCGGTTTTCCGAGACACTTTGATTGCTCTATTATTTCGTTGATCAGTCTTTGAAACGAACGTTTTAATTTTAATGCGCATTGGCCGTTCATCTGTCTTACTTTCAACCGTCGGATCTAAATATCTTTTGCTATAAATAGGTGGTCTCAGCTTGCATAAAGATTGTCTATCTCTTCGTTCTAACCCGTTTGCTATCTTATTTTTCCTCCTTCAACTATTTTCTCTTACTACCCCATCTTTAACCCTTCGGAATTTAATTTCCTTTCACCCCGTGATAGTATTTTTGTTAGGACCCTTATATTTTTTTAATTAATTAATACAATTCGTCGATCAGTCGTTGAAACGAACGTTCTAATTTTATTGTGCATTGGTCGTCATCTGTCTTACTTTCAACCGTCGGATCTAAATATCTTTTGCTTGAAATTGGTGATTTCAGCTTGCGTACAGATTATCTATCTCTTCGTTCTAACCCGTTTGCTTTCTTATTTTTCCTCCTTCAACTATTTTCTCTTACTACCTCATCTTTAACCCTTCGGAATTTAATTTCCTTTCATCCCATGCTAGCATTTTTTTAAGACCCATATATTCTTATAATACGATGTATTTTTAACCCAGTCGACCAGGATGGTCGTTATATGAGGGTTTCCTCTGGTTTTTCTGAAAAGCTAACCTTATAAGGTATACTTGCAAACACAAACTTTATGCCAAGCTAATAAATGCATTGACTGCGTATGACAGTCTTACTTTTCAACTTCCAGCTACGAAATAATTTTAGGCTTTTCGTGTCATGCTTTGTATTTGCTTTTTTATTTTTTCGTTTCGGTAGCTTATAAGAGCCGAAGCGGTCAACTAAAAGTACAGTATAATTTACTTTTGATTTTTTAAATTGATTTAATCGAGAAACGCTGGCGTTTTTTAAGTTACCGAAATTTTGTTCAAGAACGAAAAAATTAAAAAGCAAATACGAGGCATAACACGTCAAGCCTAAAATTATTTCGTACTTGGAAGTTGAAAAGTAAGACTACGTCATACGCCGTCATGCATTTGTTGGCTTGGCATAATATAAGTGATGTCGGAAAAGTGAGATACTATGAGGAGATAGGAAGGCCACATAGAATTAATGTGGAGGAGGTCGGAAGTTTTATTCGGGGAACGATATGGAAGAGAATAAGATAAGAAAACTCACGATGCTGGCTGCAATCATATCCTCACGTTGTTCCATGTATTATTATCGGCAAAGTTTGTCTAAAATCTCCGCCAAATAACACAACTTTCCCTCCAAAAGCCAACTTATTACCGCATAAATCAGCCAACAAATTATCAAGGGCCTCAATAGAATGTCGATTTGTCATAGACGCTTCATCCCATATATGCTATGAAAGCTCTGCTGAACTATTATTTCACGGATGTTTTAGACATCTTCGTCAAATGACTATTGTATTTGATCTAGGCAGTAGGTGAAATACTGAAAATATTTTTCTTTCTCAGACAATGGTGTAAAGGTATGCAGGGGCAAGTGTTGTACAAAAATAAATTTTACCTACCCTTCAAACGCTTGCACGAATATCCTATAATATAATAGGATGTACAACTTGTAGTAATTTGACTGTATACTCTATATTAATATTTATTTGTAAATGGATTACTGTTTAATAGTTTGTGAAAATTAATTTTTTTTTAGTTTCATTATGTGTAATAATCTTTATTATAATGTTATAATGTGGAACTAAATTGATTTGAAAATATATCTTCAAACTTATAAAAAAAATCCTATACACTGTTCAATGGGCCAGTGTCATTGGTTAATAATTGTTCAATGGGCCAGTAACATTGGTTAATAAATATTAAATTATCTGATGAAAGACCAAATACTCGTCCTAGTCGGGGAATCAGTAATACAATTATGGTCGATACACAACATATGCAGTCGGCGAACATACACGAGTAATAAAATGCAGTTAAAATATGAAATATGCTCGAAAAAATAACATTTATTCGATCTTATTAGTTTTATTCTATTATTTTGGGTGACAATCCTGGACTTTTTAATGTTTTTGTTCGATATATTGATTACCAAATCGACCAGTATGGACGACTTATGAGGGATTGCCATGCTGCATCTGTATTTTGTAACAATATTAGGGGATCGGAAATCTAGGGAGTATAATGAAACAAAACTTATGAGATCGTAACATTTAGGGGGGGGGGAATAGATCCAACAAGTGAAAATAGCAGATCGGGTATTTGACATTAATGAGGAGATCGACGCGCGTCTATAAGATAAGATATTAAAAATATAACAAAAGCTGTATATTAAAATTGATTTGTTTACTTAAATTTGTAAGCAGCTGGTCAAAGAACAAATATAATTACATACTTCGGTATTATTAGATCATAAACAGTTGATTTTCTTCTTTCTCCAAGTTTTATTTGCAAAAATTATATAAGGACTATTCAGAATATGTAGCTATTCCGAATATACAACTTTATTTTCTTTGCATAATATATTTTATTATACATGCTTTACAAGAACATTTCCAATGCATTGTGTAAAGATCAATTTGACATATTTGTTTATAATGCAATTAGAGGTTTAACTATTTTAGTTTTGTGATGAACAACTACTTTAGTCTGTCCTAGGTAATTGAGATAACAACATTTATTCGTATATTTTATATTTTAAAAATAGATTTTCGTTTTGACTAATTAAACACTTGGGCCTCACTACTTAACGTATAATATTTAAGTAACAAAATAGGAGATCGGTTAATTGAGAATAATATAAATAGGTCGGAAATGTGTTTTAGAGATCAACGGGAATTAACCCGCAACATCAAAACAACGTCGTTTTATAATTATCTGGTCCCAAACAAATTGGAAGGGATTTTGATTAGTACTGTTCTTAATTAATGTGTTTATCTTCGCCGTTCATCTGTGTTTATTTTAACCGCCGGATCTAAATAGCTTCTTCTATAAATTGGTGGTCTCGCTTGCATAAAGATTATTCTTTCCAACCCGTTTAATTATTGTATTGTGCTCTGTTTCTTGACTCTTTCGGCAAATTAAACCAACGTTTATTTTATTTTTATTTTTTTCTCTAAATTTTCTGTCTTACTTTTCCATGTTTATGCCTTATAGTTCTAAACAATCTCAATTTCTCTTCAGAAGTTTGTTGGCGATATATGGCGCATACCGCCTTCATGCAGAGTTTTCCCTTATAGTCTCAATTGCTCGTCAGAAGTTTGCTGGCGATTTATTCTCCTCCCTTATTTGTCTCATAATACGATCTTCTCATTATTCTTATAATACGATGTATTGGTGACCCAATCGGCACGGATGGACGTCATACGAGGGATCGTCATGCTGCATTTGTATTTTTTTTGTAACAATAGCAGGAGATCGGAAATACGTATACAATATTGAATAAAATATTTTATATCGAAAATCTGGGGAGACTTAATAGCTTACGCGATTGGAAAATATTAGATCGGGTAATTGATACTAAATAGGAGATCGACACGCGTTTATAAACGCCAAAGCGGACAAGGAACAGTATTTATCAAATTCCTTTCCAATTTTTTTGGGCCCAGATAATTATATAATGCCGTTGTTTTAATGTCATGTGTGCTCATTGTTGTTGTACCTCGTGTTGTTGATTTTATTTTTCCTTTTCATATAATGGTTCAATTCACCGTCTGTTTGGAATGTGAATAATTTCGACATTTACATGATAGATGAAAAAATTAGATAAAACTACTTGCAAATTATTTTAATATTTTAACTAATTATATTTCGTGAATTTAGGAAAACAAAATTAAGTAATTTTGTTAATTAAAATTAAGTCATTAAATATACGTTAATTGATTAGCTGTTTACAATTTAATAATATAATTAAATTATATTTAAGTACTTATATTTAAATTTATAGAAAATAATTTATTTACTACTATTTAATTCATATATCGACATTGATATTCTATAAATAAATATTTAAATATATTTGCTGATAATTTAGGATGTTATAAATATGCATAGAGTTAAATAAGTATTATGTTATTGCAAAATAATATTAACCTATAACTGTTTAGTACGGTAACCGTTCTATGAAAAGGAGACGAGGCACAATAACACCGAGCCCGCATGGTATGAAAATGACGCTGTTTTTTTAAATTTTTTTAACTAATATGGTTTGTTATTGAAAAAAATGAGAATAATATACCTAAAGGTTGTTTATTTATTGGTATAGAAAAGTTGACGAAAGGTTAAAGAGCTCAATTCAGCTTGCAAACGGACGTTAAATACAACTATTATATAAAAAGGAAATAGAAAATCTTCAGAGCATAAGTTACAAAAATATTGAGCTCACATAGAATCAAAACGTCTGCTCGAATATTAGAGAATAGAACGTGGAACTTGTGGTTTTTTTTAAACATATTTTAATTTGTTATCAAAACAAGTATTTCTTTCGTATATTTTATTATGTGATCATTTTTATTCTAGCAAATACATTTTCTACATATCTGTTGATCATGAGGTTGTGAACTTTTAATTTATTGCAAAACATAAATATATATTCGTAAATAATTATTCTTAATTAATACAAATTATAATTAAAGAATATTGGAAGAAATAATTGTGTGAAAATCGAGGATTCTTGGTTCCAATTTAGTGATGTTTTCTATTATTAATTAATTTTGTGTGAACATTTATTTTTTTTTGTTTGCAATACTACTAACACAATATACTTTCTATTATTTTTGTAATAGTATATCAGAAAACGAATTAATGTTGGTCGGACTTCACCTCGTCATATTTGAACGCGTGTATCTTTGGTAAATATATATTTTTTAAAATATATATCCATAAAACGGCGCCGTTTTGGCTTTTGGTCTCGGATATTTAGTTCGTGCTTTAGTTCTCGATTAAAACAATGTTGCCCATTAAGATTGATATATGTAATGTCGACGTAATGTCGATATGATATACTATAGCAATATGTGACACTTATTATTTCCTCTATTTGTTTATACATCGATTATATTATTATCGATTACGTTTTTTACATTTATCTCCGAGTTTACTTACCAATGTTAAGCTTTGTATTGAATAGTTACTAAATACTTAGATATTTTTTAGCATGACATCACTCTTGACCGTCATCTTAATTAAAATATTATATTTATTGTAATTCTATATGACGGTTGTTTTGGTTTTTATGCTATTCTCTTCTCTTACTTTTTAGATATTTCTAATTTCTTATATTCACTTACGTTGTAATTCGAACAAAATGTTTGAACGTAAAAAGATTAACTCATTAAACGGTATTGTTTCGTGGTTATGCTGTTTTTAAAAAAAAAAGGAAATAAAATTGGAAGCAATAAGTAAACATCGGAAATATAGTTTATTCTAATCGAACAAATTGTTTGAACGTAAAAAGATAAACTCAGTAAATGGAACTGTTTCGTAATTATGCTGTTTAAAAATAAATTGCAAAATCAAACTCGCGCGACCACAATTAACAAAGGAAATTGCTATTATTAAAAAAAAGCAAAATCCAATAAAAATTAACCACCAATCTAAAATCAGTCTCGTAGTTGTTGCATTTGATAAACTTAGGATTTAGCATTTTAATCAAGGGGATTTTCTATTGTTCAAAATTAATTTAAAACAATACGTTCCCAATATTACGTCTACCTGAAAATAGTTAAATAAGACAGGAAATGCAAATCATCGACAATGGTAAACGTACGTTGCTCTGGATCGCATATTAGAGTAACGGTGCCGTTTTGTGTTTGTATTGAAAATAGAGAGTACTGTTTTATTTTTATATATGTTTTCGTAATACTTTTATGACTGCTAATTGGATATGCTACGTAATAGCATAAAATATATTTGTATATATTTGTTTTGCCTCTATATAAGTAAGGTAATATGTGATGAGATTTCTGTGTACTTTGTAAAATAAAATTAGTACTCTGATTTTAACAAGGATGATTTCCAATATTCTTATTCGTAATGTATTCCAGAAAAAAATTAGCTCTATTAATCCTGAGAATATTACATTGTTCTTCGTGCTTTCAATTCTAGAGAGTCATTTTTGTACCAACCTTGATGAAAAAAAGTTTTTCATATATAAATTAGTTGAGCAACATATAGATGATAATTTTCCATCAAAAGAATCTCTTAATAGAATTAGTAATATTAGTAAATATGCAGTGCATTGTGCACAAGAAATTAGGGGGGTCTTCTTTATGCTAGCATGCGGTAGTTTGGAATCGGTCGAGGTAAACGTCGATGAGATTTCTATATTTCCCAATTTTTTTGTTTAATTTATTATTTTGCTTAATCGTGGACGATTACTTTTCAGGATTTTCCAGTTCATGTTAGGAAGGCTGCTGGATTGGCTCCTAATGATACGATTATTTTAAGAAACGGGACTAAATATTGGCCTTTACAAATAAAAGAAAACGATTTTGTTAGGCTTTGGAACCAGTTAATAGCAGATAATTTTGTTGGACATGGCGAAAGGATAGTCCTTTATCAATCGCACATGAATATTTTTGAAATTAATGTTTTTGACGTGCATGGAATAAAAAAAATCAATGCTTTAATCGAAGTTGTTATTTTAAATATTTAAGTACCGTTTATAATAGGACACTGCATATTTGTAACTTGTGTGTTTCGTTTATACCGTAAACAGTGGATCATTTTGGTAAAACTCGAGCTTTCCATGTGATCGTTGTGCAAAAGAATGACTGCTTGGTAGTTTTCTTTACGAATTTTGGAATTTTTTACGTATATATATTTGCCTCTAAATATTTATTATATTTACAGATTATCCCAGCTGAATTTATTCGGTCTGAACATATGCACAACAAAACGCTAGCAAAGCTGGTAACTGGAACGAGATCCTGGATTGTTGAAGTGACAAATACTGGCTTTGCTAATGGTTGGAAGTGTTTCTCAGAAGACCATGGAATATCGATTAATAATTTGTTTTTTTATTTGGTAGATGACATGGTATTTGATGTTGTTATTTTCGACCTCAATGGAAAAGAGGTGTTATATGACTGGTACAGTAGTATATCTATTGAGTGTGCATGATTTTGTATAAATATTATATGGAACACGTTTTGTTATAAAAAATGTAATATTAACTTATTGTTGCTACGTTATATACAAGAATAGTTCTATAAAAATTGCTATTTGTGCTTACATTCTGATTGATTACTTTTTGCTTCCTTAGTCTTTCTTGTCTTCGACGATATCTTCTGGATTTAAATCTGGATAAGGTATAGACAATGGTTCTAAAAAGATTAAACTCTTCTACTAAATGTGCTAAACAATTATTATGATATTAAACTTCCAGCAAAGCATCGGGAGGATATTTTTTTAGCTGTCTATTTTTTCCTATGTCCATAATGTTGTGATAATCTTTACGCTCGTATGAGATTATCTTGTTTTCAATGACCTGCTTGACTACTTTTAAAAATTAACTTGGCAATAAACCTCCAATATTTATATATTTGTAACAATATTATTTATTGTTTACAAAAAAAAATTATCTCATTTTGTGCTCTAACGATTTTAATAGATTAATTGTATGATCTTAGTAATAATATCTTTTCTAGACAAATTTGTGGGTAATATGCAAGATACTCCCCTTTTTTAATCTGCATGAAGCTAACCTGTGAATTTTTTATTCTGCTAAACTTCCTTGCGTTTTAAAAAACCATGCAAAAAACACCCAATCTGTAAAAGACAGATTGTTTTGGGACAATTTTCAAAAAATCGTTTAAAAATTTATTTTTGCTTCTTAGTTTAATCATAGACTGGAGTATTTCTTACATACACAGTTTTGACGTCTGTTGAAAAGCTTATTATTTAACTTTGTTTTCTATATTGTATAGACAATCTACAACATGTCTCTAAATATGTGCTTGCTTTTGTTGTTGATCTGTAATATAGATCGTAACCCTTTATAGAAATTAACTGACCATAATTCTATTTGTAGTGATAATTATCTGCAGTTTATGTGTCAGTATAGCATTTACGTTAATTAAATTTTGATGAAGTGAAATAATTGAAATCATTTACCCTTCAAACGCTTGCTTGAATATCCTAGAATAGGATGTACAACTTGTACTAATTTGACTGTATACTCTATATTAATCTTTATTTGTAACTGGATTACTGTGTAATAGTTTATGAAAATAAAAAATTTTGTAATCATTGAAATAATTGTAATTATTAACGAACGTTCTAATTTTAATGTGCATTGGTCGTCATCTGTCTTACTTTCAACCGTCGGATCTAAATAAACAAACATAAAAAATAAAATTTAAAGTACAGATCGAGAATTGCGATCAAAATTAAACTCGAAATGAAAGTATAAATGAGAAAATAACCGAAATGCAACCAAGAGAAAATGGGTCAAATCTAAACAATTTAGTAGAAGTTACGTTTATGTTAATGATTTATGTTTGGACTAATATTCTTAATTTAAAAAAAAAGTTTTATATGTTTATTATATTATATAAGTATATTTAAGAATATAGTATTGTGTCCGGGGTGAGCAATTTCACCTTCATGGAACAGTAAATAAAATATTTTAATTAAGCTGACAGGCAAGAATAATATGATGCTTAGAAATATCTAAATATTTAATAAATATACAATACATTGCTTAACATTGGTAAGTGAACAACGACGTATATCGCATAACATTGGTCGAATATAATTTGATAAGTAAAATGGTAGAAACCACAAAGAAACAAAAAAAAAAAAATTAACATTGTATATCGGTCGGATGCGGTGTAGACTCACTATCGCTACTTTGTTTTTTATTTTGTTGAATATAGATTTATTTTATAATTATAAAGTATAAATATCTAAGTTGATTTGACTGTGTACGAATGCGATTGCAATTGGAAATTTGAAATATCGTAGTCTACTATTAAAGTATTAATTCGTTTCTACATAACTTCTAAACAAATACCGTTATATATTTATTAACTTTAATTGCTTTATAAACAAATATATGAAATTGATATTAGGCAAGATCGATGCATAAAATTATTGTATGCATTAAACTAATATGCATTGGGAATCTTCTCGTGATACGTGTATAATAAAATATATTATACAACTAAATAAACTTCTAAAGCAGGAAACATTTATATTTGGTTCTATACAAACTATTACTCTGGGAGATCGTACCGTTTAAAAAAAATTAAGGCAAAAGTAGACTTGTACTGCCAAATTTCACCTGCTTAATTTATATTCCGTTTAGTATTTTGCGTATATATCATCAATTTTATTTGTATTAACCTTTTGGAGTTGTGGGTTTTATGCATACTGGTAAGAAATCAATTTTTCTTCGTATAATTCTTTACAAAGATAATAGTTTAACGAAAACTAAACTTGAAAAACACGATATCGCAGAATAAGAAATTTTATAAAGAAAAAAAAGTTTTATAAACATAAAGAAAAAATAATTGTATATTTTTTGTCCATCGGAGAGAAGTAGTCAATATGTGTTAATATAGTAATAGTGGAACATATCGACATTGTATGGACTTTACATGTATAAATCTGAAGGCCAACATTGTTTATATTGTAAATGAAATCATGAACTACCGATCGGAATCCACGTTAAAAAATTAAGTCTAAATGTATTCAACCAACAGCCAAATATTCTTAATAGTCCTTATATTATTATTGCAAATAAAACTTAGAAAAATAAGTAAACCAGGTGTATATGATTTTATAATTCCGAAGTAGATTGCTATATATCAGAATACACACTATGCTCATAATTTTATTAAAATATTTAGTCTATATTTAAATTTAAATATATATATGATATAATTTTTTCTTTATGTATAAGTAATGTTGTTACGTTTTATTGAGCACGTGCCAACAAAATATAACAAATATGATTGCGAATACTATAATTTACGATGAGGTCATTGGATCCGGCAATTATAACATTGCTTTTTATTTATGTCAGATATTTTAGAAATGCATTTTCAATGTAACTTAACAAAAAAATAATTATTTTATATCTGAATTGGTAGACGAGTATAAATATCTGAACATTTCATCAGAGGAGCCAGAGACTATAATTATTAGCATGGATAATTCTGTTTTAAATAATCAAGAACAAATTAAAGGAGTCTTTTTTATGCTACCAAATACTGCTTTGAAAGCAGTAAAGGTAAGGACTAATAATATATATATATTTTTTGTTTTATGTTATTTAATTTATATGTTTTATCTAAGCATATGAAATTGTCAATAATTATGTTGCAGGAATTTCCAGAACATGTAAGAGAAGCTGCTGGAATGTCTACAATTGATACAATTATTATAAGAAACGGAACATGTTCTTGGACTTTGCATATAAAAGAAAACTGTTTTTGCAGTCAGTGGAAGAAATTAATCAAAGATAATGATGTTAAACATGGCGAAAAATACTTTTGTATCAATCGTACACAAATATTTTTGAGATTACTTTTTTCACAAAAGTTGGTTTAAAAAAATGGCAATGGTTTAATGAATATCAGCATTTTAAAAATATAAGTACTTTTTTGAATGGTGAATTGAAGATTTCTAACTACAGAGTTCCCTTTATACCGAGAACGGAGAATCACTTCGCAAGGTCAAATGGTTTCTGGGCGCATGTTAATGACACTGAAGATTATCTGGTAATTATTGTGTCGTTCATTCGTTATCTATATTCGTCATCCTTTTAAATTATAGATTAAAAACAATGGATTTATTTTCAGCTGATTCCAACGCAATTCATCCATGCTGCACGTATGTGCAACAAAACCAAAGCTAAGCTAAAAAATGGATGGAGAACCTGGCCAGTGGATCTAGATGGATTTGGATTTGGTGATGGCTGGAAACAATTTTCAGAAGATCATCTACTATTCAATAATTACTTGTTTTTCTTTTTGGATGTTCGGACGACATTCAATGTTGTAATATTTAACGATGATGGTAAGGAGGTGTTGTATGATTGGTATATTAGCAAATCGTTGGACCATGCTTAATTTTCTCTGAGTGTGCATAATAATATATTTCTATCAAATTTTATAAACTATATTTAGTTATTATCCGTTGAATATTGTGAAGCTCTCTTGACAGCTTAATTTACATTATAAAATTAATGCAATTAATGTAGTTTGTGGACTTTTGTCGGTAGTAGATTTGTACTTTTGGTCAGGAAATCTGGTAAAATAATAAATTAAATATAACGAACTAAATCAGGAGGGGGAAAATTATAGTATAATAAAATTCTTATCCAATATTAATTTTGAAATTATATATTTGTTTATGAAATAATAATTTATTTAGTCGCATTTAAAATTTGATTTTAAATATTCTAATTTTATTTAAACTCTAATATAGCATTAATGTTCAATGTATAATTGAGACAAAATGTAGAAATATAATTTTGCATTAATGCTTTAACGAGAATGCTATTTGCGGAAAATTCTTACTTAGACCTGGTCTAGGAGATTTTCCTAGACCTTGTGGTTGAAAAATACTCGACATCATTAATTGTGATGATGTGGTACTCTCACAATGATGATGTGGAGTATTTTTCAACCACAAGGTCTAAGTAAGAATGTCCCGCTATTTGCTTATTTATTTGTTTTGTCTTTTTACTCGAGTTTCTATGAATTACTATTTTCCCGACTATGGCGGTTAAGAAATAGTCCAAAAAATTTACCCTCTTTTTTTCTTGAAAATCGGTTTATCATAATTACTTCTTCTCATCTACTGCCTCCGTTCCCTTTTACATGTCACTTTAGAGAAAAAAAAATATTCTACTATACATGTCTCTTTATAATTTCAAGATAGATTAAAATGCTAATTTGATATTTTTACCCTTCTTTAATCCTAAATACTATACTTAATATCTCCGAATTTTCAAAACAAATAACAATGCATTTATTAAGGGTAATTTTGTCCAACTATCCTTTAATTTTCCTAAAATCTAGAGCATTAAATAATTTCTTAATCCTTGTAAAACAACCTTAAACGACATCTAAAAGGGAACAGAGGGAGTGATAACCAGTTTTTGGTATTTAATAATATATTTTTTATAACTCTATAATCTTAATAAAACGAGATGAGTTTAAGTAGTGACATTCTTACATAATATACTTTTCCATTTCTTGTTTTGAAAAGGTATAATCATAAAACGTATCTTTTTCTTTGCAGAATTGTTTCTGTTATCGTGTAATAAATTCGGAAAAATAAACTTCATGAGAAAGCTAATTTTGTTTTCTAGATGGAAGAAAAACTATTTATTATATGAATAAATCTCGAATTATTAGTCGGATGATGAGCAAAACTTATACAATTTGACGATAATGGGAATTATTTAAGAAAAGATAAATAAAATTTCACGAAGAGCAGTATATATATATATATATATATTTTTAAGCTCCTGCGTTTCGTTATTAAAATACAAAATAAATTGGAAAAGTTGGTAGGTTGTATAATCGAACTTACCGCATTTTCTATGTAAATGTAGAGGTTGGCATTGCAAAGATTTACTAAGCATTTAAGAAATTAAAGAACATGGAAAAATAAACAAATCTATCAAAAATAAATTAAAAACAAATATACAAAAAACCGCAGGCAACGGAAAAATATAATGAAAAACTATATTCTTTGTACAATCTATCGTTTTCTCCCTGAATAGGTACTTTTGTAGCCTTTGAGTTGTGCACGCCATATAGGCTAACATATAATTGCTCATGAGAGAATACTGGATGAGTGGTCGTCCCCAATTTTTAAAGAAAAAACTGCACCCTCACAATGATAAATTCCTTAGAAATTATGATATATTCCATGCTTGGAGATCGTCCTTTATTCTTATTGAACAATATATCTCCATTTTCATATGTTAATCGGTAAAAAAAAGTAGAATTGTTTGTAAGTTCTTTTATATTAGTAATGGTAAATATCCAACGGCCAGAAAAACGTCTGGATAACGGGCCTAGATCCTCTGTACCATAATTTGTGTACCACAACTGTGTACCACAAATGAGTAATTGACACATGTAAATATAACAATTATAATACTCAAGTGTGTACCACAAGTGTGTACCACAAATGAGTAATTGACACATGTATCACAAGTGTGTACCACAAATGAGTAATTGACACATGTATATATAACAAGTCTGTACTCTGGATAACGGTATAGATAATACTCAATTAAATGCGTCGTCAGCTTTTCAAACTACTCATATTTATTGTGGGAATTTGAATAGTCCATATTATTCTATTCTACGCGAACATGCTAACTTAATTTGGAAAAAAAAATTATTAACTTAGCAAATTTGTATTACCGATATTGTACTCGTCTGTTATAAAAGTTATTATATACATCTGATCAGCAAAGCAAATTATTTTGCTGTAATGTTATGTAGAATTTTTTATCTAATGTATCGCATTAGTTTTTTTATAACATAATAAATTTCACGATCGGTCGTTTTAATTTATATATTTTAATTAATATAAATTTACTATTTGTAAATAATATTGCAAATGGGATTTTGCTGATGTAATAATATATAATATAATATATAATAATATTCATATTATTATATACAACTAAAAAACTTGAAATATAATATTTAAAAATTAAAATCAGGACAGGTAGGATGATGAAGGTAAGTAAGAATTTCCTCTGTCCTGTACTTGTATCCATAAGAATAACCAGCCTCGAAATGATATATCTTAGCCTTATCGATCTGCGCCTGCAAGATATCCTCCATATTTTTATTCAGCAGACAAAGATCATCTCGATCTTTAAGAATATAATTCCTCTGTGTAGCTATTTTACCATTTAGTTTCAAAAGTTGTTCATTTTCTGCTCGGAGTAATTCTAATTTTATCATCAAAGATTGATGAGCAAAATCAATGTTATCGAGTGGAGTTTGTATAATAAACTGATTGAATAAAATATCTTCATTTTGAATCCCGATCTGTGCAATTTGATGCTTGGCCTGATAAATTTAAAGTAAAACATTTAAGCATTTAAATCATTATGATTTGTAAAAAAAGATAATCTAAAAGAGTGATTTAGAAAATACCAGTTCTATATGTTTAAAACTTGATTGAACAAGCTGCAAAGGAGAAAGATTTATGAACTTATCGAATACGCAAGGCTCTATGTCAGCCAAACCAAAATGAGTAGATATCCTGTTTGTCTCAGTAGAACCAGGGCTTAAACCGCTGTGTGATAAGCTCACTGTTTTTTCAATTTTAGATTGCTCAATCTTTTCGACTTGAATTTTAAAACAACGTTCATCAAGTAATGAATGATCATCAAGAATAGTTGTAACATCATGAATATTTAAATAATCGTTTTGTTCTCGATTATCCGACCAAATATTTATAATTTGTTGGGCAGGTATCGGAGGATCATCTACAAACTGTTTACCGATGATGATTGAGCTATCCACAATATCCATACTCTGCTGCGCTATAGCAAAAATAGACTGTTAGAAAAGTATTTAGGCTATGTTTGATTCAAGGATTTCAGTGATGAAAGCGCTATGGAAAATATTTTTCCTTGCATCCAGAGACGCAACATTGAGCTTCTTTTATTGTTCATTTGTATTTTACTTATCATTTTACTCACTGAAATCCATAAATCAAACATAGCCTTACTGAAAAGAGAAAATAATTCAACAAATAGCAAATAATTAAGTAAAATAAAGAAACGTTGTTTCTTTATTATAATTCAGAAAAGCGCTCACGAGCGAAGACGTGTCGAGGTGAAAGCCCCTGAATTTTTTTAACGTAAATAATTTTGATTTGTGGTAAGATAAACAAAATTTAACTAATACAGAAGTGTGCAGAGGTTGTTTGGCTGCATTGGATAACGAGTTAGAGTTTATGTAAAAACATGTTATATACTATCAAATTTCGACAAACCTTTTCCGAAGTTATGTTGGTTATTCTTTATATCTCTATTTATATTCACACTTAGCATAAGCGTGCAGTAATAAAAATGTTTGACCAGTATTTATAGAAACTTAATTGACAAGAAAATTATCGAATAAAATGGTCAAGCTAATGAGTATAGTTAAATGTTTTTATCGGAGATAAAAACTTCCAAACTTTAACTTAATCATATTTATAATATTTGATGATCAGGTGCATTTCAAAATTACTTAAAGCAGTGAACGAAGACGATAGCACTGTTTAATAATTTTACAGTTTTTCAAAAAAGACAAAAGTATACTGCGTTGGAATCTTACAACTTCAAATTTGTTGTTGAAAAGGAAAACATATTTTGAAGAACATATAGTTAAGATTATATTTTCCATAAAATTTTCAATTTTCTCTCGTGGGTCGATTTCAGCTTGCACTTCAATCTTCTCCTGAACCTTGAAACCTTGGAACCTTCGAACATTACATAATACTACTGGAAAAAAGTACGGAGATATACAGCTTCCATTATAGTTCTTGTTTGCTGCTTCAATATCTATCAGTTATTCAATTCAATAATGATCATCGATTGTTATACTTGATAGATTAAAACCAATTAGCAAGCATAAAATAAGAGCCAAAGTTAATGCTCAAGTGAACATTCGCGTTAGTAGCTTATCATTTACATGAAAACTGTAATACTTTGTATAGATCAATAAAACTGTAAACGACTATTGTAGAAAGTATTGTGATTGATAAAACATTTATTTATTTAATTTTTATTATTATTAGAATATGTTAGCTTAACTTTTTAAATATTTTATATTATCGTATAAAAACCAATATTAGTTACAATTTTTTTTGATTAAGCTCTTTAGTAAAAAACAATGTTAGTTACAATTAGTTTGTAATACGATTAACTTCAACTATCAGTTTATTTGTTTTAATATTAAAAATATCGTACATACAAAAGATAGACCACAACGAAATTTAGAATAATTTTATTAACAAAACAATGTTTTAATCTTCTGGTGTTTTTAAAAGGAGTTTGTTAAAATAATTCGTAAATATGAATAAGATACGTTAATTAGGAAAATTGAAAACAGGTCGATTTATTTATCTAGACAATATATATTTTATAAAATTTAGTTAGACTGTTGTGATTAATCGTCCAAAAAATATTTTAAATAATTATTATGTTGTTAAAATATTTGTTATGTAAATGTTATAAATCATAACTTGGCTAATTACTATATTATTAATTATAATAATGTTAAATTATTTAAAAGAAGAACTCGCGTGTCTTGTTAAACGAATTATTCCGAACTACCTTGTAGGTAGTACTTTTTAGTCTTTAGCGAGCCACGTGTGCTGGTCTTTAATTTGTTATCATTTAATATATTGAGAACTGATCTTGACTGCGAATCTTCTTTATTACCAAATATTTATGCAAATCTGAAGTTGCGTGTCTTGTAAAACTGCAGAAACAAAAATATCTCTATCCGTTTTGTTTTTTGCTGTTGATCTTTGTAATTTTATAGACTGCCCCATAAATATGGGTAGTTGAAAAAGTGGAACGTTCCCCATTGTTAAATCTACACCGTCTATCTTAAAATTTCCCGTTCGTTAGATTTTTACGATTGCTGCTATAAATTGACTTACTCTTAATTAATATAATAACTCATAATAATATGAAATATATATAAATTAATTATTAATTAGTAATAAATAATTATATGTTGTCGAAAATTTATGATTATAAAATCAAGTAAGAGTAATCTATATGTAATGTATAAGTTAGCGTGCCCCAAATATGAATATATTATTATTCAAGATATTTTATTTATCTCGAAAAAATTTAAATTTTTAAATCAATTTTTTTTTATATGGGAGGAATTGGAAAATTCTTGTGCATTTTCTATCACAGCTCTTTTACAGATTTAGTGCTGTATAGAATGCATTCTACGAAGCCATGATCCCAATATTTTTGTTAGGTTTCTCCACTTTCTTGGGAAATTACTAAAATAGTAATTGTTTGTATACGGTTGGACAGTACGGCATTGGAGAGGCTTCAATAACAGTATAATTAGTGATGGTGATGAGTTTGGGTTTGAAAAAATGAGATTTTGTCAAGAATCGTAGTAAGATTTATATGACTGCTGAATGGAATCAAGTTTTTGTACGCAATATGGTGGTAATTGTTTGTATACGGTTGGACTGTTCGGCATTGGATAATTAGTGATGGCGATGAGTTTAAGTTTGAGAAAATGGGCGTTCGTTAATTTGAATTAGAGTCGATTTGAGATACCGGCCATTTATCTTCCGGTTGGTTTATAAAAATTGATGGCTACTTTGATGAATTATTAGCACCTCCTAGCTTTTTCTCTTTTTATGTATTTTGACTTGTTCTGTTGCACAATTGATGAATCAGCAATTATATTGTTCTTCGAGTTTGTGTTCGACTATAATGTGCATGCATAACTTGGTATGTCTTCCTTCATTATTTATCTTACCGAGTATATGGAATTTGATCGAGTTTCAGTAACATATTATATTTTTACCACTTAAGTGTATCACCAATAATTAATTGACACTTGCAAATATGACAATTATAATAATTCTCACATATGCATGTGTCAATCAATTAGTGGTGATACACTTAAGTGGTACACCAAAAGTGGTACAGAGGATCTTGAGCCGTTCTACCTTTACATTGAACTGAAAACAAATAAACTGAACACCGTGATTCCTTTTGCCAAACTGTCTGTAATCCTTGGGAAGCGTAACAAATAAATCTCATTTATTGAACGATATTTTATGTAATTTTCCAAATAAATACATGTTATCTTGGACTAACGTTAAGTGGCCTACTGATTAGCGGTAACAAAATTTTACCAGATACGTTAATTCAATACGACGGTTGTATCGTTTTTTATGGCTGATTTGAATTTTCATTTTGTTTTTTGTAGCATAATTTATTTCTTATACTATGGTATTGTAAATAAATTTTATTTATTTGTTTATCTTATTGAAGCTGTTGCTAATTTGTAACAATATTTTTAAACTATTTTATAATTAATATTATCTTGCCTATATATAACACATACAATACAATTTAGATATAAAATTGTAGATGAACAGTATGTGAAGGTAATTCATGCTTATTCAAGTATTCATGCTTATTCAAGTATTAATTTAATTGAATTTTTATTCTTTTAATATTAATTTATCTGATTGTCAAGACTTTTGTTTACTTTATTACTATAATATAAAATAATATAATATAATATAATATACCGTGCGTTAGTGTAGACTGGCTTCCAATGCACGCAATTGTGAATAGTTATTATGTGTATAATATCTTTGCTTTATAAATTGTCTTTCTGTTGAAAATAAGTCATTTACTGCAGATACAAGCTAAATTTCTACAATTTATCTTGCAAAAACAAAAGGTATTTCGTTTATCATCTTAGCAGTACTTTGTGCAAATGTTTATATAATTTTGTTATATATATGTGCAACATTATGATTTAAGTGGTTGTAGAAAATTAATTTTCTGGAGATCTATTTATGTTGTTAAGACGTTAGTTACAAACATGTATACTCTATCATTACTATCATCAAATCTATTAATAAATATAATTAATTGTGCAGATTTTGTATGTTCGGATTGTATATGATTTATTCGTATTTTAATGAATTTGGTTTACGATGATAATGAATTTCATATATGGAACAGCTATTCTCGGTTAAATACCGTTTTTTTAATCCAAACGAATCAATTAGAGTATTTACTTATTTAATATAGATATATTATTCTCTACAGCAATGGCAGTACTTGGAAATATGGATGTAAACATTCTTCGGTCCGAAAAAATCAACTATTATTTTCGTACAAACGACGAGCTCTTTCAAACTACTTACATAGGGCAAAATGTAATGGCATGTTTTTTAAAGATATGTCTTCCAGTGAGCATTATATCTGATTTAACGCACACTGAAATATCCATTGCCAAAAAATTTGATACAAATTCGCATCAACAACGTTCAATATTATCATGGAATATCAAAAGCCTCAATATAAATATTGTTCAAACGATGTTTCGGAAAATATCTGACAAACAATCACCACAAATGATTATAATGTACAATCCAGAAATAAAATTTAGCTTCTTATCCCAGACCTTTAGAGACGAGGGGTATGATGGATCGATATATGCTCAACTTAACGAATCATGTACAGGGTTTTGGATGGTATGGAGACAACGTTCTATAACTTTACTGCCAGTGAAGATGTGTGAACCTGTATTTACTTTTGCGCTAATGTAGTTAACAACTACTGAATATTTTTTTTGGTTTGTGCTGACAAAGCGTTTATTGCATTACTGGTAAAGATTATTAGTATTCTCTTACTTATTTATTTAATTAAGAAAAATTATCATTTTAAATTTTATATTTAATAATATTATTGCAGATATTTCCGTAGCATGTGAAAATGGTTGCCAAAAGTTCTCCAGCCAATACAAATTTGAACATCTTCATTTCCTTTAATACGGAAACGGTGGATAGCATAGCTAAATCAAAATCTTTCCATATGCTGATTGTTCAAAATAAATATGGCTTGGTAATAATTTTTATACCGCATCGTAACTTTATTCTCTATATAATTTTATTGAAACTTCTTATACTTCGTCGTAACTTTATTCTCTACATAATTTAAAAAATATTTTATGACTTTGTAATATTTCTCAAATATTAGTGCTTTATTTATTAGTTGTCTATCATATATTTACATACACCTTTAGTAATTCAACAAATTTCCTTTCTTATTATTATATTATACTTCTAAAATAATTTGTTCTTTTCCAGATTATAGTTACTAAAATAATATATTTTGAAAATGAACACAAAATCACGATAAAGCACGATCAATGCTAAAAGCTGTTGTCGAATCCTGGAATGTTAAAGTGAAAGGCTGGATTTGTGGACGTCTGAAAATGCTTTTTAGAAGATCATAACGTCTCTATGAAGTATTTTTTTGTATATATATGTGTATATTTATGTATTGTAATAGATTTGTATATTATGCTAATAAAAAAAAATATTCCTAAGTTATGTGAGTAAGATAATATGTGAAATGTGTTTGTTTTGGTAATAGTGCGTGAAATATATGTAGACTCTGAAATTTTATAAATATGAACATTATTTTCGTATTTTTTTTTTTTTTGCTTTTTATAATGATTTTACTTGTATATTAGTTTAACGTTTTATTAACTAAATTGTTATTTTTTTTATTTAAATATTGATTTAAATAGTATGGTAAAATTTACGGTTACTTGCACTAAAATGTAATGTTATATAATAAATAAACTTTACCGTATTCATAGTTTCAATAACAAAAAAAAAACTTGCCATATTTTTTACGAATTTAAGATATTATTCTTTATTTTGTAATATTTCAAAATATTATAGATAAAAAAATAGTTCAATCGTGTTTAAATCTTTAATTAACATCGAAGATATATTAAAATTCAATGATTCTGAAACATTTTTGTTATAAATTATTATATATTTGTATGTATATATATATATTAACTATATAATGATAGATTAGTTTTTTTAAATATTATTGTTTCAGTCAGATGAATATATAATTTATAAAATTTTAACCTATTTAATTAATGTTTGTATATTGGTCAATATACACTTGGTCGATGCATAACCACTGAACTATTACTGTAATATATTGATCAACATCGTAGAACAACAGATATTATATCATGATTGGTCAAATAAAATAATTAAATATTGTTTTGGGTTTTTTTTTACATATGAAGTTAATTTAGTACTGGTCCCAGCCTCTGTTGCCGGTTGAGTCACCATTATTTACGTCCTTTCACAATCCCATCGGACAGTGGGTGATGGGTGAACGGAGTGATCGATTCCACCTTCTCGAACAAGTTAATTTAGTGTGGCATATTGAAGTCATATTGGTGTTAGATGTCGAATCAATTATTTTACAGAGGATAGTAGCAATACACGCAATGTCAGATAATGATGAATGTTGTAAGTAATTTATTTAAACTGTCTACATAAAGTTGACATGGTAGGTGCTTTTAGCTTGTACTTTTATATTTTGAGAGAAGAAAGTGGACAAAAGTGATTTTTTTGCAAACATCCAAAAGTGCTTTTTTTGGACTTGTTGGCATAATTTGCAAACACCACTTACTTTTACTTCTCTACAACTTTTAGCTTTTTTTTTAGAATATAATAATTAAGCACAATCACAATTTTTAAATTAATGTTTTGTTGTACGTTTACAGTAGTACAATGTAGAAGTTCATCTTATATTCTCTTGGCCGTTGGATCTTTATCATAGATACTATAAATTCGCACCTTCAGCGTATTTCTCAACTGGTAACAAGAAATATTTTTAAATTACTGTTTTGTTGTAGAAAAGTTAGGAAAATAAATTCGATAATGAATAATATATATGCAAAGGATAAGTTAGTATGGGTGGAATTGGAAATATTTATAATCCAATATATGCTAGCCAACTTGAAATATACCATAATTTATAATCAAGTTAGCTTGGTGTGGGTATTTTATGGAGTTACGTTTTGTCGAGGAGTAGGATTATGGTTGCAAATGTTACTCGATAGTGCTCCTTACGACCTATTCTTGGGAGTAGATAGATGGATTCTGCTAATCCTCCCAATAAGAGTTATGTCATATGTTGGTACATATTTTGTGATCGAATAATTCACAATATCTTCAATTGACAGATAAGTTGTAATAACTTAGTTGAGAAAATATGTGATAATCTTGTTCCAAAAGGTGAAATCGCTCACCCCGGGCGCCCCTATAATGGTTTAATGGGCCGTCAATTTATAAGTGGTGGGCCCAAAGAGGTCTGATTTCCTCATTTCTTATCTCATTCTCTCCCATATCGTTCCCCAAATTAATTTTTCGACCTCCTCCACATTTATTCTCTATGGCTTTCCTATCTCCTCATAGTATCTAACTTTTTCGATCTCAGTTTTATTATGCCAAGCTAACAAATGCATGACTGCGTATAACATAGTCTTACTTTTCAACTTCCAAGTACGAAATAATTTTTGGCTTGACGTGTCATGCTTCGTATTTGCTTTTTAATTTTTTCGTTCTTTAACATAATTTCGGGAACTTAAAAAACCCCAGCGTTTCTCGATTAAATCGATTTTAAAATTACATACTCGGTAACTGCCTTAATTTTGTTTATTCAACTGTTTTTCTTATTTTATATTTTTTTCTTTTATATTCTAAATTTACCTTGTTATATTTTATTTTAATTCTTTTTTATTTTGTATTTTATATGTTTATTATTCAATATATTATTTATGTGTTGTTTATATTATTTAATTTATGTTATTTTGTTTTGGGGCTTAATGATATTTTAGATTAATTAACTCTGTTAATTCTGCGTTTTATTCTATATTTTATTGGTCGGTATTTTAATCAACAAAATATTCTCGGACCCATTCTTTTATCTTGTTCCTGGATTCCTATACAAGAAGAATTGCTCCAATTAATTGCGATACTGCCAATTAATTTTACTCTTGACAAGAAGTAGGAGACCTCCTTATTGTTATTTAATTAATTTGGACAAGAAGGATGATGTGACGGACGATAAAAAATATCTCGCTATTCAGTTAGCCAATTAACACTGTTTTGTGTAGGTTAAATTGCACGGTCGATGACATTAAAGAGTTAGAGGTCGGTAATTAGTTTATTAACCATTGCAATAGTTGGTCGGGATTGAAATTTTGATCCAAACGGAAATAATTGCTTGTTTTAACGCAATCAAAATAATTTAAGCAGAATTTATAGATACTTGAATATACCAACTATATAACATCTGTACTCTACTCTGCTTAAATATAACTGGACGATATGTTATTGCACTTGTTCGAAAGAAAACCACAATTTCTGTACTCAGGTTATGGTCTCGATAGAAAATATCCCATCCATCTCCAAAACCTTCATCTGTCATTTTAACTAACCATTTTCGTATCCCAGATTTCAAATTTACGCGTCGAGTACTTAGCATGGCAGCTGATTGAATAAACTGCGTCGGTATTCTCTAAAATAAAAATTTTCTTTTATTATACATAAATTTGTTAAAGCATTTTTTAAGCAACATTAAAATAAATATGAGAAATCATTACCAATCGTTGATTTGCTCCATGCATTGTCACCAAGAAAGCAGGCATTATTGAAAAACTATAGCAAGATTTCAATACAAATGGAGTTGTAAGATTTGAAACTTCTTTTTGCCCTTCATATTCAGTATTAATATCCTCAATCCCTCCATATTCATTAAATGTTTGAAACTTCCGAGATGAGTAACCACTGAAAAGGCTAAATTCGAATGTATTAACTGCTGACTGATATAACATTATTATGTCTGCATATTCTACTGAATTTTCAATCATTACTCCATTCCATGCTACTCCCAAAAGAAGATGAGCTACTTTGATTGTCCAAAATATGTTCCCATTCCGTATATAGATCTCTTTTACTTTTGACATCCCAATATTTTTTTGCATTCCAACTGGAACTTTCTACAACATTATTAACACATGTTATAGAAAATGTTGAAGTTATACATTCATTAGACATTTATTTAGGATATTTACATAATACCTGAATTTCTTCTAATGGATTGTAAGTTAGCATGAAAAATACTCCTTTTTCTCTTATCAGCGTGTTATTCTGGCATTCGTAACTAATGATTCCATATTTTGGTTCCCCTGCAGCTCTCTGTTCTAACTTATAACTTCGAATTACATCTTCTATGAATGATTTGTCGATATAAGTATTACATCGGAGATTTACCTCCGCTGCATAGATAAGTTCATCGACATCTATTATATCAAGATCTAAAGAACCCAATTGATTCTTTATAAAACGTTCCAACTCAAAATAATTTACCATTTTCTTGTTTTTACTTTAACAAAATATAAATCTTAGATAATTTTTTTTTTACATGCGTTTTACTTATATTTATACTGATTTGTTGTCAGAAAAAATAATTTACTTAAACTTATCTTCAAACCATGACATAGAGGCTTACTAATGTGCGCCAGGTTTTAAAGTTTAGACGTTGTTAATGGGGATAAAATTAAACTACTGATATGGGATGGATTTATCATCCTTAAAACAAGGCTGCAGGGTTGGAAAATGCTTAAAAATATATTCCGATCTTTGGTAATCGATCTTATCTCTGCGATCTTTGTTCTATATATTTCTTCTACTTCCATCTTTGTCTACCGCTTTACCTCTTTATCGACCTATATAAAATATTTAACATAGAAATAAAGCATATAACCGACAAAAGTAAACGAAAACATATGTAAGAACAAGCCAAATTGAATAAAAAAAAAGGTCGACAAAGGACAATTCTCGAAATCATCTTCGTTAATAAAATTAAACTCATATTTTTCATTAAATCAGTCTTTCTCGAATTTTATTAACTTGCGTGTCTTGTAGCTTGTTAAACAAATTACTTGGGCCTATTTTCTGACATAGTACTTTCTAGAATCTGATGAGTTACATGTGCTGGTTTCACAACTTTATTTATTAATTAATAATTATTTTTTAAATATTTCATATATATGTAAGTCAAAATGACTGAATCTATAGAAGCAATCGTAATCCAACGGCCAAGGAATTTCAAGATAGATTGCGTAAATTTTATAATAGGACGCGTTCCGCGTTATCAACTACCTATATTTATGGTGATACTCGAACAGTCCATATAATTAAAGTTTAAAGATCAACGGTCAAAACAAATTTATATATTATTTTTTAGCACGTTTTACAAGACACGAAAGTTCCGATCTGTTTAAATATTTGGAAATAAAACGCAGTTGATTTATTAATTAACTGACCGTTGGATTTTCCTAATTTCTTGGCCGTTAGATCTTTACTATAGCTACTATAAATTGGCTTACCTTGATTATATTTGTGAACTAATATTGTGGAGTAAATGTAAATTATTTTTTTGTTCTAGAAATCTAAGGATGATAAAATTGATGATGCTTAATTGTCGTAAAAATTATAAGTTAGTATGGGTGGAATTGGAAATATTTTACCATCCAAGATATGCCATCCAATTTGAAATATATCATAATTTCTTATCAATTTGGCTTGGTATAGGTGGTTAATCGAGTTTATTAGGCAAGTGATTGGAGCCAAAATGTGTAGGAGAAGACAATCTGGCAAATCATGAATCCTATCTTCCTCTTTTGTTCCATCTTGTTCATTTAAAACAGCAGTAGTGAAGACAGAGTTCAAGACAAGCCGCTGTGGTGAAATTGGTAGACACGCTGCTCTTAGGAAGCAGGGTAGACGGGAAATTGAGAAGGATGAGATAAAAAAAAAAGGCTCACAATCAAAATGACGTCGTTTCAGAATTATGCGGGAAAAAATAAATTGGAAAGGCAAGCACATCTTCGAAAAAATTGGCTGAATATGGAAAAAGTTATATAGAAGTATTTCGAAAATGATATGAAAATGCTCTGAAGTTTATGCTCTGTCATTTTTTCTTTAATTTGGATCTGTTTATTACATAATTTAATTTGCTGCTTAAACAAAATATTATTATTTAACTATTATATTTGTTATCCTCCTTTGCCTGAAGAATATTATATGTTCTTATATATGTAATGGACTGTGCGATTAATTTATTTTATTTTGAATTTCTTAATATAAATAAAAAATTCCCATATTTTTTATTTTGTAATTTGTTTCAAGCTATTTTATTGCTTTAATTGTGCGTTACATTATTAATAACTCTGTGGTTTATTTTTCTGTATTTTATATTTGAACAATTATTTTATGTTCATTGTTTTACTCGATCCACATTTATTTCTCAGTCGGGTAATTATTTTATTTATTTTCTACGTTAGTTATTTTTTCTATTACTTTTTAATTTTGATCTTGCTTTTCGATCTGAGCTTACCAAATATTTTTTTGTTATGTTTATTTATTTTTTTGTATTTCGGTTTCAACCAAAGAAGAAATACGGCCGCTGGCCGCCAATTACGGGGCCACAACAAATCCACTAACCCATTACCCTAAATTTATTCGGAATTCTAAAATAGCAATTCGAAATAAGCATAGATGGATAAGATGAAGCAAAATTTTCGTTGTTTGAAGTGTATAGAAGGAGGCACTGTTCATCAAGATCGGGCAATCTCCTCTATCAGGGCTTGGAAGTTGGAACGATGCCTATAGAATATAATTTTTTTATTTTAATTTATAATCGTATTATTGTTATTTAATTAGTTCGGATAAGAAGGATGATGTGATGTACGCTCACAAATATCAAACTATTCAGTTAGCCTATTAGCGCCAATTGTATACAATTGTACTGTCAAATATTCGCTATTAAATAGACTATTACTATTCCCAATAATTCAAACCATAACAATACATCTTTCGATAAAAGCTTCAAACGTTATATCTATTCATCTTTCTGAAAGAGCTTTTTGTATTTTCAAAAAGGTTTAATTTATATATTTATATACATTCGACTTACACGATCATTACATTTCCATATCTAATATTGCTCGAAAACAGTTCTTTCATTTTCACCAGGTAAACAAAATCTATCTGAAGTTTTTATCTTTTTTTTTTTTATTCATATAATGATAATAAATATTAATTCTTATGAACATGTTTGTATTCTATGCAAGATAAGAAGAATGGAAGATATTAAATTACTTATAGAAACAAAGAAAAAAGAGCTCGAGTATTATCCTGAAGGCCTGGATAAAGAAAAAGTGGTGCAAAATTTTTTTTTTTACAAGCCTTGTTAAAATTATACAAAATTTTCTAAATTTATAATGCGCGCAGAAATCCAATGCACTAAAAGCTGCTATCGAGGAATTCGGAAATTGTGAGAAAAAACTTTTCGAGTTGGAAGAAAAACATAAGGTATTTTTGTATTTGTTGGAATATTAGTATAATTTTTTAGGATGGTTAAAACTGTATTCATCTGTGTTTTTTATTACAGAGAGAAACGAGGGTATTCCAACATAAGGCAAAAACAGTGTGCGAACAACTGCATGGAATTCATAATTTAGAGATTCAAATTCTGCTAAAAAAGGAAGATGATGTTGGTTTTTTGCACGAGAGATTGAGGAAGAAAGAAAAAGAATATATTGATGAATTTAATGAGATTTCAAAATTATCCCATGGTTGTAAAGAATAATATTATTATATTAAATAAATAAATATTCAAATTATTATTGTATATAGATAGTAAAACATTCTTTGATTCAGATTCATGTTCAGATGAATCTGTCCCATTGAACATGCAAATTCAGGTTTAGATTAATTTGCTCCGTTCGACATCAAATACTAGCTAAATTGTTATGATTTGATATATGTCAATTATGGTCATAATTTAATGTACATACTACACTAACCATTAAAGATAAAGTAATAACGCAAATACAAATATATAAAATATAATAAAATATTTCTCCATGATCATTACATTGTGCAAATAATAGTTGTTGTTTAGATCGGTATTTCTAATTTCGAGCAATTTGATGTGTTATTGCAGTGTACATATTATAATTGATATCTAAATTTACACATAATTTTCACCGTCCCTTTGTATGTTTCGATGTCGAGAATATACTTATCTTTTACAGAGATAATATAATATATTTTATTTTTTTAGTTGTTATTTACTACTATTTCATTCATATGCCAACAACGATATTCTATAAAAAAATATTTAATATATATTATTGGAAAATTGTATTAACCTGTAACTATTTAAAATAAAAAATTAACAAGGTACATTGCAGTAAGTTTTACAAAACTTTTAGAAAATGAAACAAATAGTCACAAAACAAAACGTTATTCAATTATTTGGTTATTTATTGTCGGTGCGTTTTACTTTATGCACGTCCAATTAGGTTAAAGCATTTAAGCAATATTACTTTTTTTAATATATTTTTAAACTACCCCTATAAAGCTATAACTATGAGTAGTTGAAAAGGTGGGAACGTTTCCCGTTAAACAATCTACACCGTTTATCTTATAATATTATGGTCGTGAGATCTAAAATGACCACTATAAATTGTCTCACATCAATTATATTTTTCTATATAAGTTAGAGTTGTGTTCTTGATTCAGTTAGAATATTATTTATATTCGACATATGATTTTGCGGGCATGGAATTTGATGTATATTATAATCCAATATTTGCTATTCAACTTAATATCTATAAAAAAAATTTCTAAAGTAGTTTTTGTATGGGTGGAATTGGAAATTTTTGGTACAAAAAAATATGATGAAACTTTGAAGAATGTCAGATTGGCTCTTATTGAAGAAGACAATTATCGTACCATTGCTAATGCTATATACGAGGCTGCACAAAATAAGGTATCTATTTTTTAAATCCGTTAGTTCTTTCTCACAGATACTGTAGATTTTCTTTCAAGGATAATATATTAGTATGTGTTAACAATATAAGATAAATTTTATTCTTACATCTCATTTAAAATATTACAAATACCTATACAGAGTCGGATTTTCGACATAGTTCAAATATACTTGTACGAGCCAGTGTTTTTAATTTTTCTTTTTTACAGTGGACAGCCAAGCAGGAGAAAACATATAACCCAAACACTCCCATTAGCCGTTCTTAGATTAACATTCCTAACTAATTTGGAGATATCGAAATTTTCGTGGAGATGACGATGATGGGAGCTTAATTAAGTACCTATATTTTCAGCCAGAGTAACGAATAGGATGAACTCGTGGTTCATATCAAAATGCCTCAAATCCTTACTTTTCTTCAACTTCTAATGATTGCCGATTCACTCCGGAATATCCTGTCGATGATCGGTACTGTCATTATAATTAAAAGAATCATTCTGATCTTATGCGGATGTAGTTTTGTATGAAAATCCGCTTGTCTTTGAATTTTGACCAATACGTATATTTTGTGTAATTTTACTTTGTGATATATTGTTTTCCGACCAAATATTATGTCCTGATGTCTCCGAGGAGGCCAAGTATATGGTCTTCGACTAACTTCTTCAGCATTAAATGACGAATGTTAATTGATATTTAGATTTTTAGAATTAAGATTTTGACCATTACTTTGTATGTTTCAATTCCATAAAAAAAATATCTTTTACAAAGATAATATGTTGTCCTCATAATAAAAATAAGCGCTAAACAAGAAAGAAAACAATAATTCTATATCGGAAATGTAGTTATTGGTTTCAATCGATAATATATTATGGTCATAAAAAAATAAATTCAATAAACCGCACTGTTTCATTATTATGCCGTTTAAAAATAAATTGCAAAAGCACACTCGCACGACCAGAATTCCCCTGCCGAGCGCATTGGTTGCAAACAGACGGGGGAAAAAGCATTTAATAAAAAGATAGATTAAATCAATTTAATAAATAAATAAAGTATATTATGTTGTACTGTTTTTAGACCGCTTCCTGCTATATATCATTGCTAGGACAATTATAAAAAAATAAAAAATATTATTATTAAGATTGCAATCAATTACAATATTCAATATTTTATAAAAGCAATTTACCTTTGAGTCAAAATTCTTTAGAATTATAATTATAATTATATATATATATAGCATTTACAATATAGTACATTATTTGGAACTTTTTACGATATTTGCGGAAAATGAAAAAAAAAGGGTCATAAAACAAACGTTATTTGCTTATTTATTGTCAGTCCGTTTTACGAATCCTTTAAATAAATTTGAATTGTATTACCCATATTCAATAACTGCCACATATTTTTTGTTAAAATATTTCCTTTTCGTAGTATATGAAAAGTCATATTATTTTAAATTTAATGGACAGTTCTAATAGTTTTAAAAACAGAAAGGGTGTGATCATTTAATAATGGATGCTAATATTTTTTTTTTTGTTATTTTAATTTATCTACTATTTTGTGTATCAAAGGCTAATATCAATTTACATGGAATAAAACTAGGTATTAGTAAACTAATGTAGGTCGGTTAAAACAGAACGCACTTGGTGTCGTGCTGAGAAATTAAATGATGTAAATTCTAATGTCGTCAAAATGCTTTTCAAAATTTATTTGGTACTCCAGAGAAGCTAATATTTATCGAACCGATATGAATCCCATTAAATTTTTATCTCCTTATCATGCTAAATTATATTGTTCGACAAAAAGTTCATTTGTATACAATAATTGTAGTGTAGCGGTGATAGTTTAGTGGTAAAAGTGTAAGCTAACTTCTATTATTCCTCCACGACTACATAGGTATCTACAAACCAACATTCAAGAAAATAAAGCTAAATGTTCGACGACAAAAAATAAGGAGAAGTCGACAAACTCGATTAAACTAAATAAGATGAGTAACTTTATCGTTTTTTTTTACTATCTGATCGAAGACGAACTCTCTGATGGATTCCTACAAATTCGACAACCATAGTCCTCCGATATCAGTTTGATGAAGACCTCTGACAACACCAGAGCACGTCTCGTGACATCGATACTCAGATACAAGACGAAGAGTATCCAAGCACCGACACATAAAAGAACCGACGAAGCTGACTTCGTCTTTCTCACCGAACCCACCCATTCGAACGACGAGACCGACCCATTGGGGAACCCCCTTTACCGATACCACCATATTGAAAATAAAAGTAATCGCTTCCTCGATCAGAGGTCGAGAGGAATGAAGAGGTGCAAAGATAAAGAAAGCACTCTACGATAGTTGAATAATGGAGAGGTTATTGAGGGCCAATTCTGTCGGATAACATATTACATAAAACATGTTTAGCTCGTCTTTGAATTTTTACAATATAGTAATACTTGTGAGACTGCCAGAAGAGTTTATTTTGTGAAATTTTGCATTGTCAAATTAATTTTTTTATCAATTGCTTTTGTTTAGATTATTAACTACTATATTTATGCGGTTTATTATGGATCGCCTTAGTTGTTTGTTTTTATTTATGCTGACCGTTATTTATTATGTGTTAATTTATTACTTTAATGATGCTTTTTATTTTTTCTTGCTTTTTTTTATCTAAATAACTTTTTTCACACATTTTTTTGTTAGGTAAATAAAATTTATAAAAATATTATAGTATAATAATTTAGTAAAATTTAGATATTCAAATTCATTTTAATACAGAAAATTGTCCTTAGTTGAATAAATGAACACTATATTTCTGTACATATTAGCTGGCCATCCTAAGTCACTGCTACTTTACTCATCCAATATCGTCTTTGTACGTACATTTAGTGCTCTATAAAAAATTAGGTCAAGTATTTCTTATTTCGTTTTGCTTATATATCAATATATAATATTTATTTCGAACAACTGTTTCCTCCTAAACGAACAGTTTTGTCTATATTTTTTTGACCAAATCATACTAAATAATAAAATACCGCTAGATAATTTAGGTATTTAATATTTTAACTAATTATTTTTCATGAATTATGAAGATAATAATAAAATAATATTGTTAATTGAAAATTAAGTCAATAAATATACGCTATTTGTTTATTTGTTTAAAATTTAATAATATCTCAAATTAAATTCAAGTACTTATATTAAAATTTTAAAAAACTAATTTATCTACTACTATTTAATTCATATATCAACAGCAATGTCCTATAAAAATCTTTAAATATATTTGCTGATAATTTATAATGTTTTAAATATGCAGAGTTAAATAAATATAATGCTATTGCGGAATAATATTAACCTATTACTATTTAGAATAAAATAGCAACAAGGTACATTGCAGTAAGTTTTACAACACAGCACATTTTGGGGAATTTTTTACGTTATTCAGGGAAAACGAAACAAACAGTCATAAGATAAAATGTTATTTGCTTATTTATTGTCATTGCGTTTTACAAGACATGCTGGTGGACATTATGTTGAAGCATTTAAGCCATCATACTTTATGTATCTAATTTAAAACTTCCCCCTTAAATTAGAGTAATTCAGAAGGTCGGAACATTTCCCTTATACAATCTACACCGTTTAACTAATATTATTAATGTCGTTGGAACTTTACCATGTCAACTATAAATTATCTCTCGTAAATTATATTTTCTATTTAATATATAGTTGTATTGTTGATTCAGTAAGTATATAATCTATACATTCAACAGATAAGTTGTTGTGTGTGGAATTTGAATTATATTATAATCCAAGATTTTCCAATCAACTTGTATGGGTGGAATTGGATATTTTGTGGTAAAAAATTACATTAAAGCTACTTAGAGGTCATTTCATTAGAGAAGTGAACAGTCGAAGAGCAATCTTAGACCAAAATAGAGCAGATTAATTCAACAGATAAGTTGTTGTGTGTAGAATTTCAATTATATTATAATCCAATATTTGCTAATCAATTTGTATGGGTGGAATTGGATATTTTGTGGTAAAAATTACGTTAAATCTACTTAGAGGTCATTTCATTGGAGAAGTGAACAGTCGGAGAACAATCTTAGAGCAAAGGAGAGCAGCTTAAAAAGTTATAAAGTTGACAGAAGATCACCAGGTATTTGTTTATGTTGAGTTAAATTAAATAAACAATAACATTTTAGGCTTTTATGGATACTTATAAAACTTCATTCTATAGTTGATCAGACTCATTAGATACTCACACAAATCGAAAGTAAATTATGTTGTACTGCGAATGACAGAATCAAACGAAAACAGTATCGATTTAAAATCCAATTCCACCCATACAAGTCCTTAATTATGCATTAGCACTGGACAATATCCTCCGCGCGGGAGCGAGGAGCAATTGACCTAGTATATATATATAAGTGGAGTAGTAGACTCCAAAGTGATGAAGGAATAGGATGATTATAAAATTATACTCCTACCCTAATCACAAGCCGCCGCCCACATATAAGATATATGATATACAAGTATAGGGATGATTATTTTAATAATATAACCCCAAAACATATACTTCCTCTCTAAGATCAAAACAGGCCGCCCCCATTTTACACAAACTAGGATCGGCCGAACCCTGTGTAATTGCACAGGGTTCATGAAAAATTGTTTTCCTCTTCTTCCTTGCTTGATAACTTTTGGATCCCAGTTCTGAGCCTAAGGATCCAAGAGAGTTGCTTCAATCCAATTGGTGTGGATACCGCTAGAGGCACGACGTTTGGAGTGCTTCTCTCGAACCAAATCCATCAGACATGAAAGAAGACCGGAGAAAAACCACCACCGTTCCTGTGGTGAGGTAAATTTTAAAACCCCCTATGGTTGGTTTTATTTTTGCATGAAAATCCTTTCGTATGACTAGATGAGTAAAGATCTTGATTGGGTTATTTTAAAAATTTAAAATTCCGCTGCTTTTAACGTCCTGACGTTACTAATAACCCAACAGGAACTCAGTTCGCTGGGAAAAAGATTTTGGAATGGTGTGAGAAATTCGGAATACAGCAGAATTTTACATCTGTTGGACACCCACAAGCAAACGGACAAACTGAGGTCGTAAATAGAGAGATTGTCCGATCTTTGGAAAAATGGTTGGCCGAAGCGAAATGAAAATGGCTCGATGAACTGCCTGGAGTCGTATGGGCCAATCGAACAACCGTGAAAGCTGCTACAGGTGAAACTCCTTTTAGTCTGGTTTATGGATCGGAGGCTGTTATTCTAGTAGAAACTCTCATTCCGTCTCCAAGAGTCAAATTCTACAATCCGGAAAACAATCAGTCTTTGAGGGAAATGGAGGTCGATCATGCAGATAGCAAAAGAGATCGGGCTAAGTTGAAAATTCAACCTACAAATTCCAATATGGAGAAAGCGTACAATCAGAAGGTCAGAATCCGAACCTTCAAGGTCTGTGACTTGGTGCTGAAGAATTGGAAATCTCGAAACACGTTGGAAAACTGCAACCTAATTGGGATGGCCCCTATGTTGTGGTCGAGATCGGGAAGAAAGGTTCATACAAAATCGCTTATCCAAATGGAGAAGTATTACGGGAGATGAAGATTTTGTATTGGGTTTTCGGTTTATCTATCGTTTATTGTTCTTTATTCGGCTCTATTATGTCTCCTACTATTGAAGAAATCAATGAAATATTGCTATTTTTGAATTTTCTCATCGATTATGTGCATCTCTACAAATTATCTATTATCTTCAAGATCGGCACTCGGCCTCTCCTCGAAAATTGACTAAGGGTGAAAGTCGTTGCTATGCCCCTTAGATCAAAATAAAAAAAATGGGTGAAAGCTGTTGCTACGACCCTCGAAAATTGACTAAGGGTGAAAGCCGTTGCTATGCCCCTTAGATCAAAATAAAAAAAAGAATGGGTGAAAGTTGTTGCTACGACTCTCGGGTGAAAGCTGTTGCTACGACCCTCGAAAATTGACTAGGGGTGAAAGTCGTTGCTAAGCCCCTTAGATCAAAATAAAAAAAAAATGGGTGAAAGTTGTTGCTACGACCCTCGGGTGAAAGCTGTTGCTACGACCCTCAAAAATGGACTAAGGGTGGAAGCCGTTGCTATGCCCCTTAGATCGAAATAAAAAAATGGGTGAAAGTTGTTGCTACGACCCTCGAAAATTGACTAAGGGTGAAAGCCGTTGCTATGCCCCTTAGATCAAAATAAAAAAATGGGTGAAAGCTGTTGCTATGACCCTCGGGTGAAAGCTGTTGCCACGACCCTCGAAAATTGACTAAGGGTGAAAGCCGTTGCTACGCCCTTTAGATCGGAGTCACAAGCAGATCGTCAGTTATTAAATCGGAATATTTGATGGCTATGGTGATATTTTGGTCTTCTATACACTCTTATCAACCGTTTGCAGTATAACATTTGATTAATCATTCTTGGTCGATCAGTTATTAAGTTATTTAATGAAATTAGTTCATCCTCGATTTATTACCAATATTTATCCGATTGAGTAATTCGAGCTCTAACGCGGTTGGTATAAAGCAAAGACATGGAAAGAAGATTGCAAAGTATATAAGATCGAATAAAGTTTTATTGATAAACTTTTACAAACAATTACATATAAGTATTACAATCGTGGAATTCGAACGTAAATGGAAGTACAAGTATGAGGATCGACCTATTAAAAATTCTAAGGCCTACGCTAAGGATCTCTGAGCGACCAGCAAGGCTGACGAGAGCTAGTTCCACGTCTACCCTTCATCCAAGAAGAAAAGGCTCGGACTAGTCTTCGATCAAGCCAACTCCTTACTTGAAGTAAGGCAGTATGAATTATGGAACGAGGCGGTGGAGTTCGGCAATACAAACCCCTCTCAGAAAAGATATACCCAAGAAGTTAGGTTGTCTGCGGATATTCCAAGGGCCAAGCCTTTTGTCTGTCGATACTCTAAGCGAGGCTGTTTTTGTTCGGAATATTGGTACGATCGAGAAAACGGCTACGCTTCTTAATCTCGAACATCGTCATGGGAGATAGAGGATCCCTCATCTTGAACGGAGAAACTGCGTCTGAACAAACAACGTTCGGACAAAACATTTACAGAGAAGGTAAAGAATGAGAGGATAATTTCAGGGGTATTTATAGCAAGCACAACATAGGACCAACAGCTTAGATTATACAATCGAACGATCACGATATGAGCGGAAATGCGCCGACAGTTACAGTTCCCGAAGAATAAGGGAACGTTTGGATTGTGCTTGGTAACTTTCCCAATCCAAGCTCGAAACTCCCCGCAAATCGAGGATCAGGGATCGGAATAAAATTTTCGTTCGACACGTTAATATCACCTCATGGTGTCTACCGATCCTAAGAAGTACGAATTTATAAGTCCAAGTTATGAAGGAACTTGGTAATCCTTTGCATTTGATGTCAAGTTATTTTATTTAATCGATAATGTTTCGAAGAATCTCAGGTTGAAAGCAAGCAACTCTACGATCGATGGGACTTTGGTCGATCAATTCATTAGCTAATGAATTTGCGAGTCAATTCAATATTAGTTGATTGCCGAAAGTTCAAAGTTATATTATATTTCAAAGCAATTGATGCTCGGATCAGTTATGGAATTTATATTCGAACGACAATAATCCAAGACTTCAAGTTGCCTATCAAGATTAATTACACTTTAGTCATGTTCGATTTATTCGTTCAATGTCTTCTGTTTGCAACGCATCTTCAGCGTCGACTCTGGGAATGCTCGGGGCCAAGGGAGGAACCACCACAGTAGAAGTACTGGCACCCGCCGTTCCAACTTTCTTGACAGCCCTCGATTTTTTCTGTTTCCGGGGCTGGCCTTGGGTCCTTCTTGAGGAGGAAGCCACATTGGAGCCTGCTACGGAGGTTCGAAATTGTTCCACGAGCTCGGCTGCACAATCCAAGTGAAAATGAGGCTAATATGAAATGTCAAAGGCAAATCAAGAACCATCTTAAATAGTTAGATAAATTACCGAGCGAGAGGAAGCAACTATGGCTTGAACCTCCACGGGAACGGCTTCGGCGGGTTGGCCATTTTCGGAATTGTCTTCGATCTCAGGAGTATTTCCAAACTTAATAGCCGGAGCAGGATAAGCACACTTACTGAGCCCAGCCTGCCTTAAGACCCCCTCTTGCGCTAATAACGCCGTTTGATATTGATCGGATATCAGGGTCTTTAAGAATTTCGAAGACAGGACATGGGGAATTTTCCCTTTAAGGGACACTACAAGAAAAATGAATTTTAGTGACAAGATATTAAGTGACATTGTTGATATTGTCACTTTTTGCATACATTTAGTGATAAGAATATTAGTTTTGTCACAATTATAATAGTGACAAGTGCAATAGTGACAAAATATATTTTTAAGTTGTCACTAATGGCTATTAGTGACAAGTTTATGGAACTTAAGTTGTCACTATTGATAATTAGTGACACCCTTTCAGTGACAACTTAGTGACAATAAATATTGTCACTATAATTTAGTGATAACTTTTTAGTTGTCACTATTGGGGTATTACTAAATGTCAATAGTGACAACTTTTTCACATTTATTGTCACTAGTGTGTCTATATACATCAGTTTAGTGACAATATTAAAATTCTTGTCACTTTGTCATTTACTATTTTGTCACTAAAATCTAAATTTTTTGTAGTGGGACCGTTTACCGTATATCCAGGCCGATTCCCCCTCCGAAACAGGAATATCAGGACCGCGAACGAAAAAGAATTGTCTTTTCCAACCTTTTGCATTACTTGAAGTCATGCTCGAGAGGATTGACCGGTTCGACCTCTTAGAGAAATAGACAAAGCCGGCATTAGAGGACGTCGAGAGGCTCATCTGAAATACTTGCCATAAGTTCTGAAAGGACGCCTCCTTTCCCTAAGCCTGCATGAGAACACTAAACCCAACAATGTACGCTATCGAGATTGGCAAAATCTGGGCGGGCGCAAGTGAGAAAACCTCGAGAATGTCCCTTAGCAAGGGAATGAACGGAATGCCCAGCCCGAAGTGGAATTGCCTGCTATAGAAGGCCTGGCAACCCTTAGGTGGATTGGTAACTTGTTGCCCAGGAGTAGGCACAACGATGGAATAACTCTCTGGAAGGTATTTTCCGAACTCAAGCACCAAGTTCGCCCGACGTTCCTCTGTGTTATAAATGGTAGAAGTTTGATCGGCTCTGCGCTTTGTTCGAAGTTGGTTAGAACTGCTTGTGGGTTCTACCCATTTCTTGAGAGTGACAACTGCTTTGCCACCGACCTGGTACTTCTCACCTTCATCCTCACGAAGAGGCGAAACATAGCCCCCGACCGCTTCATCCTCGGAGATTTCTTCTCCTGTTCCTGCTTCATCATCGCTCGAACCCTGACGAACTTCTCCCTTCTCTGTCTCGGAGTTCGAAGCATCTCCAGAATTTTCGGCCTTCACGTCGTCGGAGGCCTTATATTTGTCTACAAGCGCTAAAGGATCGCTATCCGACCCTTCTCCCACTACAAGGCCTTATGATAACTAATGAGGGGTACTTTGGATTTTCTATTTTAGGAAGGCTTGTATGATCGGAAATCGCAATATCCGACCTCGAAGACATATCGGCCGACCTCCAACGCAGTACATCATACTCCGACCACAGGCCAAGGGATTCATGCTCGGATTCTACTGTTGGGCCGACCCCAGGCCCAGGCCTGTGGGCCGAGAAATACACTCCTCCGGATGGTTCAGCTAGCACACCGATTCTACTATAAATACCGCAAGCATTTATGACGCCAGACAACACACAATTCCCCAGGTGCACCCCGCTCGAAGCTACTGCTCCAAGCCTCCTCAGGATTTGTATTTCGATCATATTGTGTGTACTAGTCTCTAGCTTGTACGACATCCAATAATGCATAAGTAGGACCCCGTACTTTGTTGTAATCGCGATCGATAATATATTTATTCGACCTCATCATTGGCATTTTAATACCTTTATCATATTTACTTTCGACTATTGATCCCCAACCAAACCACGTCGGATCAATAACTGTAAAGTGAGATTGAGAATACAAAGAAAAGAAACGTGTAGAGAAATTGGGGATGTTAGTTGGGGAGGGGAGATATCTTATTAATAACCAAGTCTGTTACATGAGAATTTACAAATCCCATAATATTTGAGATGTGGGATTGTAGATAACTAGTATAAAATAAGTCCCTAAATTATAGTATTAAAATTATTAGAAATGCCCACTAATATATACTATTTACAACAGGCCTGTATTTGTTATAAATAAATTGGAGCATCAGTTTCCGTTACCACATGTTTTATTATTTTTTTTAAAATGTCAACTTTTATTTTCTTAAAATGGTGCTAAAAAATCAGAGCTTTAATAAAGCCTTTTTTTTTTGTATTCCATGTCTTTGATAATCTTTACACTATCAATCATTAACTTCCACAAGAATTCTTGATTTTAATATACCAGCATACATGTTAGGGATGCATATGATATAGTATTGCGGTTTTATTAGCTAAATTTGTGCCGTATCAATTGTTGCGATTTATTAAAAATGCAAACTTCACTTTTGAATACTATATCAATGCACCGGTGCGGTTCAATTTTGGTACGGTACGATAGGTTTTGTGGTTCTAAAAATATTTTACGTCATACTATTTTTCTCTTGGAAGAAAAAAAATATCCAATGGAATAAATTGGTGATTTTTTTCCTTTTTTAAACTTTATAAATGAATGGGTTACATAATAATATCCTATAAATTTTTTGATTTTTCAATGATTTTAATCATTTTCGAGGTGCGTAGTGCATATTAAGGTGGAACCTATCCCAAGAGGTATTGAACTTGGGTTCACTATTATCTTATAAATAACTTAGCCAGAAATACAATATGTCATTAAAAAAAATGACAATAATTTATTTGCCACTTGTTATTTCGTTTAATTGTATCATTATATCTTAGTTAATTTTTTATGTTCCCATTTTTTTTTGGACATTTAATTTTGTAAATTAATAATTTAATTTGAACACAATTATGTGTTATACTTGAGTATATATATTGAGTTATAATTATTAATATTGAACTATATGTCATAATGACATGTTGTAAGACAATAAATCTTAAATTTTATTGGATAAACTTTTAAATAATTAATTTATTTCTATTTACAGTATGGTCTATTTTTTTTGTGGTATCCAATTTTCAAGACATATACCATGCCAAAAATTTTCTACGGTTTTCACATGTACCAAAATCTACGGTTTTATGAAAATAAACCTAAACTTCAGTACGGTGCGGTAAAATTCGGTACGATAGAATACGATCTCGTAAACCATATGCACCCCTAATACATGTATTATTGCAAATAACATGTTACAGACAACCACTTAATGTACTTAATGTACTTTACGAGTCTAAAAAATGATTAAATTAAACCAGAACATAAATATCCTTAAAAAAAAAAAAAAATAGAAATTATGCGCACGAGTAGTGCAAGTTGTAGTCGCTAGTGATTCTAAAAAGAAAAGTATATAAAGCTAATATAGGAGAGATGATTCTAAAAGGAATAGATACGATAAGATTTTTTTCGTAAATTTCAGTTACTTGTTTAGTCAAAAACTGCTTATCACAATACAATTCAAATAGAAGTAAATTAATTAGTCCATTCACAAAAAAAGGGACCGTAAATTATTACATGTTGTTCACACTATTAAATCACACTCCCTCTAGAGAAAAAGAGGGTAAAAATGCAAATACTTGGAGTTTATAGGCAAAATAATAAATCATAAAGAAATGCAAAAACACATACCAATAAACAACCCAATGTATATAGATAAATAGATAGATATTAGCAAGTCAAATGCATCATAAACGTCGTTTAAGAATCTGGAACAACTACGGTTGTTGGGCGTTTCATAGACGCGGACTTGATTAAATGATTGTAGCTTCCTTTTTCTTTGAACAGCTGCGAAAAATGAGGTTTACAGTATAGAATCCCGTTTAGTGCTGCATAATTCGATGGTGTTAAAGAACATCCCCCGTGAGAACATTTGAAACATGACTTGTGATAGCTTAAACTTTCTACGGTCACCTGAAAAAAAATAAGTGAATCATATACAAGGTTGCAATTGCATCACTATTTATAGTATGGAAAAAAGCATCTTCCTCGTATTTTGCACGAGTGCAATGCCAAAAAAACCCTATGCTTTCCTTGATTATCGGAACCTCACTGTGTTATTTTTATTACCCAAAAACATTATGTGCTAATTTTTTATTGGTGAAAAACCCCGTCCCAAGCCAAAATGACAATTATACCCCCACCAAATGATGCAAAAATACTCCTTACTCACCTAAAAATTTGGCGTTAACACCACTGTTCACTTAAAAATGGGCAATAAAATCCCTAAGATTTATGAAAGAATTTCAAATGGGTTTTTTTGTTAATAAAAAGAACGCAGGGGGTTTGCAAAGGACAAGGAATGTCTTTGCATTTAGCTCTATTTTGCATCACCATTCGATTTCCATACAAGATAGTTATCCACTGAAGTAGGCTGGTCCTAGGCAAAATTTAAAATCGAGGCCCTAAATGCATGTAAATCTTATAGTAAAGAATTTACTTCTCCTATGCAGAAGTATTACTTAAGTGTTCATATTACAATTTTATAACATATCTTCTTCTTTTTTCTATGGATAAAAATTAAAAACTATAAAATGATTGATTCACTTAATTTTTTAGCTACATAGTCGATTTATTTTAAGTTTAGTTAATTTTAGTTTAAAATAGTATGCATTATGGTGTGACTTTCAACTTGTCAAGATCATTCAGTATATTCAATAGCTATAGCGCCGAGATAAACTTTTAGTAGTCCCATAACTATGCTATATATTACATTTCTATTATTAAGATAAAAAGACAAAGATACCCTCATTTCTGTTGTTTTCAAAGATGGAAAATGTATGTTGGCATTCTATGCATATAATACGGGAAAAACGACCATCATCGCCATGGAATATTACAAACTACACATATTCATAACCGAAGTAATGCTCTATAACATAAACGACATGTGACTTTCATAAGTAACAAGCATCAACATGTCATTTTCAACAACATAAAGCACAAAAAATCATAAAAAGAATGCATAGTGAGGCCAGTAACTACGAGCACAAAAACCACATTAAAGGAGTGACAGTATTATACAAAGACTGGTAAAACTATAATGTTTGCACCAAACTATTAGTTATTGACGCTAAACAAGATGCCGATTAAAAGTAATAGTATTATGTTATTTAACCATACCTTCTCTAGTGGGTAAGCTGTTTTCCCGCATGTAGCACATTTGTCTTGTGTCCCAGAAAACATACCGGCAGCTTTGCTAGGTGATCTTGGCTATATATTGATTAAAAAAAAAGGGATAAGAACGAGAGGAAAATTTACTAGCTAGCATATTAAGTATATAAAACTGCACATATATATAGTTACGGAAAATTCATCACCTCAAGAGTTAACTTCTCAGCTGACTTTGCAGCTGCAAATAATTATATTCATACTCGTTAAGCGAACTAAAGAGAATATTTAATTAATAATTGAGTAAAAGAGAAAGACGGTTAGAAGAGCAAAATACGTGATTGAAAGTTCTTGCTGAAATTCCCAGTCTCCTTGAAAAGCTGCTCAAAGTGAGGCTTGCAGTAGAGTACACCTTCCATTGACGAGTAATTGCTCAGCTGAAAAAAAAAGGGGTGGAAATCCAGTAAATGTTAAAAAAACATTATTGAGCATCAATGACAATATATAATATATCATCTTTGATATGGAAAATATATTACATTGTTGAAAAAGCCTAAACAAAACCAAATCTAATTCAAATTCGTCTATGTTGGCTTGGGTACGGCAAAACTTGCCCTCATGGTGGTGGGGCCCATGTTGTGGGCACACACAATCGAAACATGACACTTGGGCAGTTGTGTAGTTTAACATTTTAGTTGCACCATTACTATGAGCTATAACTTTTAGCACAACGGCATACGCTCGATCCTACAAATGGTATCAGAGTCAAGGTCACGGGTTGGGCACCCAGTGGGGCAATTGCCTTCGTGGTAGAGGGGCCCATGTAGTTTAACGATATTAGTTGCATCGTTGCTATGAGCTATAAAATTTATCACAATGACAGACGCTCGGTCCTACAGTATCACTTCTCCAATTAAAAGGCATCTCATTCTGATCTACCACATTCGTGTTTTAAAATCTTGTTTACTACGTCCCTCTGTCCCCTTTTCTTTATCCTTTTACTTTTAAATAAAAGTTTAAAAGGTGAAACTTTTAATTATTTTCACATATAAGCCCTGGTTGAGAGTTAGTGGTGTCAAATCATTACTTTACGTGAAAGGGTATTTTTGACAAAAATAATTCTATTTATAGAAAGAGAGTCATATTTTGAGACATCCTAAGAGGAAATAGTAGTAAAAATTTAGGGACAGGGAGAGCTAGCATTTGTTTTGCCATGTTCTATATACCAATTGCAATGATCTCCATTTATATATGTAGTTAGAAAAGGAGTATCTCTAACCCTTAAACAATAAACAACAAACATTGCAAAAGATCAAGATATCCTATTCAATAAACACAAACCAAAAGAACATAAATTCAAACAAAATACTTCATTTCTTCTAATAATAAACCAAAATTAACAAAGAATACATAAAAAAGATTTTTAATTTGTTTACCATGAGGGTCCCTTTGCAATGAGAGCATTTGAAGCAAGATTTATGATAACTAATTCCATCAGCAGATAAAACCTCAACAGCATAAACTGTCTTCTCACAAGCCTTGCATTTCTCTAATGTCCCTGTAAAAGACATTATCTTTTTCTTTTTCCCTTTAACCCAAATAAAAACAATAGATCTGGGTTTTCCAGATTCACCTGTGAAAATAAAAACCCTACAGTTATTTCATTTCTTCTTCCAAGATTTTGCTATATAAAACTGATCCATGAATAAAAGAAATAATTTAGCATAAAAATTGAGTCTTTAAATTAAGTGTAATGACCCATTTGGTTAAGATTATCATACCTTGGGTCAATCGAGATATTTTGATCAAAGTGAAATTTGAGCAGCAGAAAACAAGAAAAAGGGGCAAAAATGTAGGTGGGTTAAGGCTCCCCACTTAGCATATGTACTTAAATAAAAAAGTTTCAAAAAGATGTGTGTGTATATGTGGAGACAGAGAGAATGAGAGAGAAATGGAATGATGAAGAGAATAATTATTTAATTTCTTTAATCTTCGCTGGAAATTCCTGCAACGTGATCAAGATGTATGTACATTACGCGGCCTTTTCATTCTTTATCTTTTGGTTGAAAAGTGGATTAAAGTGAATACAGACAATTTCATAATTATTTATTTTCTTTCTTAAAAAGGTAGGAATATTCCCTACAAAAAAGATGGAAAGATATTTCTCATTCATTTTAAAAATAGAATTTCCTTTACTCTCTTTATCTGACAAACCAAAAATTCAAAATTCAAAATTCAAATTTACATGTTTCAAACTTTGATCTACTATCGAACTTTAGAACTTCGTCATAATTGATATACCAAACATGTGGCACTTGACACGTAACATAAAGTTATAGCGTAACAAAACTGATCAATCGACATGTTGACCTACCATGCCAATCGACCTTCCTTATGAGAAAATAAGTCATGAATGACATCGTTCAGAGGACCAACTCAACAATTCGACGACAAATAGGGAACTAGATAAAGGTCTCCTTCGAAGTGCCCCTAAAAATCTTCAAAACCTATAAATACAAGTGTCGGCCCAAGTGCTAGGCGCCCAATTGGGCCGGCGCCTAGGGCCCCAAAATTTATATATGGGCCTTAGGAAAATTAAAAAGTTAAATATTTATAATTTTATTAATTTTATGTAGATAACTTTTATCTTGGCTCACTTGATAAGACTTTCTCTTGATGAGTGAGAGGTCTAGGGTTCAAATCCCAATGTTAAGTTTTTTTCTTATATTTTGATTGTTTTATGTTATTTAACTTTTTTTTTTGTAATAATGTTCGTCTTTTTTATTTCCCATTCGTCGTAATTATTCTTTTAATCCTTTTTTTCTTATTTAATGATTTCTTGTCAATTTTTCCTTAATAAGTACTTTAAAAAAATTCTTTCTTAATTATTATAAAAAGAATACAGTTTTTTCTTTATAATATGATTTTTCTGCTTATTACTTTATCATTTAGTACATTGTAAAAAAGATTTTCACCCGCAATAAAATTGGTCTAGCCCCGTTTATATTTTTATATGTATGTGTATCTTTTTACAAATAATGTATAACTTTTCCTTTAGATGATAATATATAATTAATATAGTTAATAATATATTTATCAGGGCCGACCCTAGACATTCGGGGGTCCTAGGCGAATTACAAATTTGGGGCTCTTTGTTATAAAAAAATATAATAAATTAATTTTTTTAAAGGCAAACATATTAATTAAATATTGACATATTATATTCTCTAACATTATTTTTTATATAGATAATTAAATCTAACATATAAATTTTTACATAGATAATTAAATAACAAACTTATTTAACTTTTAAAAGATTCAACTGTGAATTTTTTTGTATAATTTTTAATATTAAAAATATTATTTTAGCCGAAGCAAATTTTGCAAGTATATACACATCATTAACTCTATTTCATTCCCTAATTGATGCATTTTATTGCACTAAAAGTACATATTTGTTGTTCGGATTTAAGATATTGATTCGATTTAACTTAAGTATTGGAGGGTCTTGGCCATGGTTGAGCACAAACGATCTTCTTTGACTGCAAGTCGAATAATTATATTAATAAGAACTGTTGATAGACCTTATCAACCAGAACTCCATTCTAGTGTTGGAGACTTACACGTAACATGTTGGAGTTATTTTCAAAATAACTATCAAATAACTTTTAATATTTAATTTCAAATTTGAATTTAAATTGGAAAGTTGTGACTATTAAAATTATGGCTCCAAATTCAAATAATTGTGTCTATCCGGAATAGACACAAATATGTCTATAAAAGACAAGTACAATTCTGAATTTCATTAATAACTTTTTCTCTTCTTCTCCAAGTTACTTGTATTATATTTTACTGCAGAAAAATATCCTATAAGTTAGATAATTTTGTCAATTCCGTGTGTGCCCTGTGGTTTATTTCTGTGAGTACAAAACAGAATTAAACATTGGGTTTCATTGTATCCTAAAGGCTAATCGCAAATCCCTATTGTATACCGTGTGGTGGGGGCGAAATAAGTCTTAAGGAAAGTGGCATTGCAACACGCCTTGATTCCATTACTGCAGTCCACTACATATTTCCTACCGAAAATCTAACAATCTTAAGACTTATTTTTGTTACTGCATTAATGGCATCCATCAAAGAGATGTCTACAAACATTGTGAAACTCGAACGTTTTGAAGGAGGAAAATTCAACAGCTGACAAAAGAAAATGCATTTCCTACTTGCAACTCTAAAAGTTGTCTACGTGCTCACTCAACAAAAGCCTACAGAAACCGATGAAGAAACTGTTGCTGGAACTCGTGCAAGGCAAAAGTGGGAAAATGATGACTATATTTGTAGAGGCCATATTTTGAACGGGATGTCTGATGCCTTGTTCGATGCTTATCAAAATGTGCCTACTGCAAAGGAACTTTGGGACAAATTGGAGGCAAGATACATGTCCAAAGATGCAAGTAGCAGAAAATTTCTGGTTAGTCGTTTTAATAACTACAAAATGGTTGATGGTCGTTCTGTCATGGATCAATGGCATGAAATTGATCAAATTTTATCAAGTTATGAACAATATAAATTAAAAATGGATGATACCATTGTTGTGTCCTCTATAATTGACAAACTCCCACCATCATGGAAAGATGTTAAGAAAACTCTTAAACATAAGAAAGAGGAGATGACCCTTGAAGATCTTGGAAACCATCTTCGTGTTGAGGAAGATTTTCGGAATCAAGAAGAGACTTATAAGTCCTTTGAGATTTCTGAAAAGAATTCTGAAGTCTCCAAAATTCATGTCGTTGAAGGGGGAGAATCAAACAAACCACCAAATAACAATTTTAAGAAGAAAGACAAGCAACAACAATCTATGAAACCAAATGGCCATAATTTCAAGAAAAAGAAAAAGAAGGGTCCTTGCTTCCATTGTGGAAAACTTGGCCACATAAAAGCGGAATGCCGTCATCTGAAAAAGAATCAAAATGCTCCAGCCCCTAACAACAATTTTGTAGCCATGATTTCTGAAGTGAATCTAGTACAAGATGATGGAGCATGGTGGATAGATTCTGGTGCAACCAAACATGTTTGCAAGGACAAGAGCCTTTTCAAAAGCCTTGAACCTGTCAATGATGGAAGTGTTATGTTCATGGGAAACTCGGCTACTGCTGAAATAAAGGGCAAATGGATTGTTCATCTTGAATTTACTTCTGGAAAAATGCTTGTACTTAAAGATGTTTATTATGTTCCTGAAGTTAGGAAAAATCTTGTATCTGGTGGATTGCTTAATAAGTATGGCTTCAAACTAGTTTTTGAGGCTGATAACTTTGTACTCTCCAAGGGTGGTGCCTTTGTAGGAAAAGGCTATATGTATGAGGGCATGTTTAAACTTAACATTATTGATAATATTAATAAAGTCATTTCTACTTATATCGTTGAGTCTACTTCTTGTTTATGGCATAGTCGTTTAGGAAATGTTAATTATAGAAGATTGCATGATATGGTTAAATTAGAATTAATTCATGAAATTGATAATAATCATGATAAATGCAAAACTTGTATGCTTACAAAAATAACTAGAATTCCTTTTCCTAAAGTTGATAGATGTTCTAAGTTACTTGACTTAATTCATAGTGATTTATGTGATTTACATAGTACTCCAACTATAGGTGGAAAGAAATATTATGCTACATTTATAGACGACTATTCTAGATTTTTGTTATGTTTACTTATTACATTCAAAAGATCAAGTTATGGATAAATTTGAAATTTATAAAACTGAAGTAGAATTGCAATATGAATTATCTATTAAATGTTTAAGAAGTGATAGAGGGGGTGAATACTATAATCCTAAGTATTTCGAGTCTACTGGTATAATTCACCAAGTTACTGCACCATATACACCACAACAAAATGGTATAACAGAACGTAAAAATAGAGTATTAACTGAAATGGTAAATGCATGCTTTCTAACTCGGGATTGTCAAAAGGATTTTGGGGTGAAGCTCTATTAACAACTTGTTATATACTAAATAGAGTTCCAAATAAAAAGAGTAAAACTACTCCATATGAACTTTGGAATAAAAGAAAACCAAAAATTAATTACTTAAGAGTTTGGGGCTGTAGAGCCATTGTAAGGGTGCCTGAACCTAAAAAGAGAAAATTGGGTGAAAAAGGAATTGAATGTATATTTATAGGCTATGCTGAACATAGCAAAGCATATCGTTTCATGGTTAGAGAGAAAAATGATTCATATTCTCTAAATACAGTAATTGAATCAAGAGATGCTATCTTTGATGAAACGAGGTTTAATTCAATTCCTAGACCCAAATATCATGTTATTAACAATGAAAGTATTCCAAAAAATGACAATGTAATAAATGACAAAGAAGAAGTCATTGAACAAAGGAAAAGCAAAAGAGTTAGAAAAGAAAAGACTTATGGTCCTGACTTCTTTATGTTTTTGGTAGAAGGAACAAGAGAAAATATAAATACGCATTTACCTTATTGCTTCAATTTAGAAGGTGATCCTCTAACATATACAGAAGCAATAAAGTCACAAGACTCTGCATTTTGGAAAGAAGCAATACAAGATGAAATGGACTCTATAATGGGTAATAAAACTTGGAAATTAGTAGACCTCCCTCTTGGTTCCAAGCCAATAGGTTGTAAGTGGATTTTCAAAAAGAAAATGAAAGTAGATGGAACTATAGATAAGTTTAAGGCAAGGTTAGTAGCAAAAGGCTTTAAACAAGAGGAAGGTATCGATTATTTTGATACTTATGCCCCTGTGGCAAGAATTGCTACTATTAGATTATTAGTTGCACTTGCATCAATTCATAATCTAGTAATACACCAAATGGATGTAAAAACAACATTTTTAAATGGTGTTTTAGAAGAAGAAGTCTATATGGAACAACCCGAAGGGTTTATAGTTCCTGGACAAGAAAAGAAGGTATGTAAACTTATTAAATCATTATATGGTTTGAAACAAGCTCCAAAACAATGGCACCAAAAATTTGATGAGGTTGTGTTATCTAATGATTTTAAAATTAATGAATCAGACAAATGTGTCTATAGTAAATTCATAAATGGTAAAGGTGTCATGATATGTTTATACGTAGATGACATGTTAATATTTGGTACTGACTTGGAACAAGTAGAAAACACCAAGAAATTCTTGTCAAATAATTTTGACATGAAAGATATGGGTGTGGCTGATGTTATTCTTGGAATAAGAATAATAAGAGATGGTGATAATATAACTTTAACCCAATCTCATTATATTGAAAAAGTACTCAAAAATTTTGGTAAATCCGAATGTGTACCGGTATTACACCTTTTGATCCAAGTGTAAAATTAGTACCTAATAAAGAAACACCAATAGCACAACTAGAATATGCAAGAGTTATTGGGTGCTTAATGTACGCTATGACAAGTACAAGACCGGACATTGCTTTTGTTGTTGGAAAACTAAGTAGATATACAAGTAATCCGAGTAAATTGCATTGGAATGCAGTTTATAGAGTATTGAAATACTTAAAGAAAACAATGAACTTTGGTATTTGTTATTCAGGTTATCCTTCAGTTTTGGAAGGATATTCTGATGCAAGTTGGATTACAGATAGAGTAGATCATGCATCTACAAGTGGATGGATTTTTATGCTCGGTGGTGGTGTTATTTCTTGGGGTTCCAAGAAACAAACATGTATAACCGATTCTACTATGGCTGCTGAATTTATTGCATTAGCTTCAGCAAGTAAAGAAGCAGAATGGTTAAGAGACTTACTCTATAACATTCATTCCTTTGTGGCCAAAACCAATGTCACCAATATCTATTCACTGTGATAGTCAAGCTACTTTGTCAAAGGCATATAGTCATGTAAATAATGGCAAGTCTAGACACATTGGGGTTAGACGTAGTTATGTGAGACAACTCATCACTGATGGAGTAATCACAATTGATTTTGTATGATCAAATTAAAATCTGGCGGATCCCTTAACAAAAGGCCTCACTAGGGATCTAGTATTTAAGACGTCAAAGGGGATGGGACTAAAGCCTGTAAACTAAAATCATTAGTGGTGTAAGCTCAACTCAACACTAGTTGCTACTTCAAGTCTTGAGTTCATGAAACATATTACATCATATAAATGGTTGGAAGCACTAAAATTTATCATCCCAAGGTAAAAGTGCTTAGTACCCGTAAGTTAAAGGAAGGGTGAACATATGGTTCTTAATAGACTCAATATAAAGTACTATAAATACGGGAGTACTAATTAAAGGTCTCCCTATATGAGTGAGAAGTGTAGCCGCTTCTAGTAGTTAAAAGGCTTAACTCTGATTACACTCATGAAAGGATACGAACACAAGGCTATATTCGTGTCAACTAAAGTGGCATATATTGGAACTTGGAATTTATGTGTGATATGTACCTAACCAGTCAAAAAGGTATAGTTGGTTCAAAGCTACTCTACCATACATTTCTGATTGGCAGCAAAACATTTCACTAAGTGACTGTTCAAATCGAACCGATACATTCATTTATGCATACATTCCACAAAATTATCAAAAATTGGAGATTTTGAAAATGGTGGGGGATTGTTGGAGTTATTTTCAAAATAACTACCAAATAACTTCCAATATTTAATTTCAAATTTGAATTTAAATTGGAAAGTTGTGACTATTAAAATTATGGCTCCAAATTCAAATAATTGTGTCTATCCGGAATAGACACAAATATGTCTATAAAAGACAAGTACAATTCTGAATTTCATTAATAACTTTTTCTCTTCTTCTCCAAGTTACTTATATTATATTTTACTGCAGAAAAATATCCTATAAGTTAGATAATTTTGCCAATTCCGTGTGTGCCCTGTGGTTTATTTCTGTGAGTACAAAACAGAATTAAACATTGGGTTTCATTGTATCCTAAAGGCTAATCGCAAATCCCTATTGTATACCGTGTGGTGGGGGCGAAATAAGTCTTAAGGAAAGTGGCATTGCAACACGCCTTGATTCCATTACTGCAGTCCACTACTTATTTCCTACCGAAAATCTAACATAACAGACCATAAACTTTGCAACCAACAAAATTATCCATCATCTTCGTCTATTTATTTATTTTATTCTAAGAAATGGTTGAAATTATTGTCATTAAGTTATGAAAATAAATGACTCCTAATATTTCTGCTCGTTTTAGTGTGTGCGGAAATTTAAATTTTGGCATTTTGCATCCTGAAATTAAGAGTATTGGCACTTTGTACCTTAACTTAAAAGTTTACACTCTGAAAATACAATTCATTTCACACTTGCACCCTAGTTTGTGTTTTAATAAAGAAAATTATTAGTGTAAGGGTATAATAGTAATTTTAAAATATATTTTGATACTTTGCACTCTGGAAATATATATTTTGTTCCCTGAAAATATAAAAAATTGGCATTTTGCATCCTAAAATTATAAAACGTTTATCACCCCTATTCAAAAATTTTGGAACTCTGCACCATAAATAATTAATTTATATGGTATTTTGCACCCTAAAGTGTTATCCTCAAAAAAAGCTCATGAATGTCGTCGATGTAGCCAGAGATAAAATGATCATTTCTATGCATACGTTATTCTTAATTTATTTTACATTATAATAACTTATTTTAACATTTTTTTCAGTAAAATTTAGATTAAAAAAAGACATTGTCTTCATTTTGTTTTGAAGTATCCTCTAGATTATTTAATTTATATCTAAAATACACGCTTACAAATCTAACATGTTATTATATTGCATGTTATTTACATTATTTAGATATTAAGTCGAGGTTGAAAATGTCAAAAATTATATTTTTTGGGTGAATAGTGCCAACATTCTATATTTTCATGTTGCAAAGTGTCAAAATCTATACTTTAGGGTGCAAAGTGCAAAAAATATGATTTTTTCTTTAAAACACATAGTAGAGTGCAAAATGCCAACTAAATTATATTTTTAGGGTACAAAATGCCAAAATCCTGATAAAATTCTATGGATTTTAATTTGAAAAATAATTACTCTATTCTTCCTTTTTATTTGCACTTTTTACTTGAAACGATAGTTTAGGAAGTAGAAAATTTTACAAATATTACTGCACTAATTGGTAGTGGGAGAAATAGTAGATGTTATGTAATTGATGTACCAAGTTTTCGTCAACACAACGCACCATTATAACACCATATCGATAGTCGAAATACGACATCCCCGCCGAGATATCCGACGAAAAGGTCGAGCCTCAAACACATCGATCTCCATCGAACTAACTCATGGCGTGGACATCGACTTAACTCAGCAACACGATTACTAACTCATCGATGTGGCTTCCATCGACAAGCATTACCCTTTTTTATAAAAGGGTCGGACCAAATAAATAAGGTCAATATCCTGACCCGAATGTCCTATCGCGACCCGACCACTATATCCGGAAGGTCTTGTCAGGATCCGACCCAGTGACCCGAACGAAAACTATAAATAGCCCTTATAAATACAGTAACGGTACGCACTCTCTAAGCATTAAATACCCATTTCGATATCTCAACTCGACACTTACTTAGGCATCTGAGGGTTATCGCCGGGTCACCACCGGCATTAACCTGACGTAGTTCTCTTTGGTTGCAGGTTACGATCCTCGTGTACAAATCGAAGAGAGGCTTGTCTGACCTGCCTATCTTCACATTGACGGGAAGTGTTAGTACCGACACCCAGTCCTTCGATACGACAACCATCAATACACAGAAACCACTCTCATCAATTGGCGCCGTCTGTGGGAATCATAACTCTGAATCGTGAAAAGATGACTACACGCTCGATGGCCGCTCTCGCTCGAGAACGAAATGGAAATCAAGATCAATTCAGGGAAGTCAAGAAGATAGCATGCCTCCGAGGCATCCTGATCCCACATCAGGGGGAGAGGGTGAGCCCTCGAGACCTCCCATTCCGGAAGTCTTTCAGATGACAAAGAAGTACGTGAAGGCCCTCCTAGACGAAGCAAGAAAGGAGTGGTTAGTTGAAGCAGCTAAAGAGGATATCGATATTCCTCAAGAACGACCACGGAAGAAAGCACCAGCTGCAGTAATAAGAATGGAGATCAACGAGGCAAACAACAACAATGATCGAGATGATGAAAGGGACCGTCGACACGAATTAGAGGAGCAATCTGTAAAGGAAGTAAAAAACTAGCTTCCGAAGTCAGATCGTTACATCAAAAGCTAGATAGACATGAGAAGAAAAATGAAGTACTGGTGTCGAACTCTCGACTAAGAAAGTCTCCTTTTTGTGATGAAATATTCTTCGAAAGGCTACCAGTGGATAAGAGATTGCTTACACAACTTCCTCGATACTTTGTTACCGAAGATCCTGAGGAGCACCTCGCCTCTTTCAATCTCCAAATGCAACTGCATGGCATCTCAGATAATATAGCGGCTAAAGCGTTTTCGACAACGTTATCAGGGATGGCCCAATCTTGGTTTGGAAGGTTAGAGGAGAAATCAGTCTTCGATTTCGACCAACTGTGCGATAAGTTCATGAGCCAATTTGGAAGCAAGAGGGCGGTTCGACCTCCCGCCAATCTTTTGTATTCTGTAATACATACACCCAACAAAATCTTCAGAGCATTCATGGGCAGATTTAATAATGAACTCTTGAAAGTCGAAGTGCCAATAGTAGAATTTCTGATTACAGTCTTGTTTCAGAACGCCCTGAATAGGGGATTTGCAAGCGCTATTGTCCGGGAAAACCCTTCTACCTACGAGAAGCTAATGGAAATGGCTAACCAATACATGATCGAGGAAGAGATGACTAAACTCAGAGGAAGCTTCTTCGAAATTGCCATAATAGAAGAGAAACCTCAAGCCCCTATCTTGGATCGTCCGATCGAAAAAGGACCGAATAGCCGGTACAACGATAACAGAAACAGAAGAGGATATCGTGAGGAGGAAAGGAATTTCGATCCAAGAAGAATGAGGGCAGGCAGATCTAACAAAGAATACTATGACAATTACACCCCACTTAAGGAACTCAGGTCGGAAATCTTGTCCGCTATACAAGATAAAAATTTCTTGAGAAGGCCACCCCCACAAAGGGATGCCCTAAACTCGAAGAAATACTGTAGGTTTCATTGACAAAGGGGGCATGATACTGATGAATGTTATCAGCTGAAGGATGAAATCGAGAGACTAATAGCTGAGGGACATTTAACGGGATACGTTAAAACCACAAGGAACACTCAGGGAGAAAACAGACCAGCAAACAATAGTCCTCGATCTAGATCTCCCCCAAGAAGGAATCAGAATCGAGAAGAAAAGGAGGAATCGAGGAGGGCCCAATCGAGAATGATTGTCAACATGATCTCGGGCGGACCCATAGGCGAAGATAGTATAAACTCGAGAAGAACAATATCCCGAGCTCTTTTCAATCATAGATCAATCAAAGCTTCATGAAAACCTAGGAATTAAATGCTTAGCTACTCATATTTATCAACAAAATATTCATTACATTCAACATAATCATAAGTACAAGATAAACAAGATCAAGGTTAAGAATAAGCTTATGTAATAGAAGCCAATACAACTTTTCTCTCAAGCTTCTTTAGTCTTCCAACCAAAGCTCCAAGCAAGAACTTTTTTCTTCTTTTCAAAGGAGGGAAGAGATATTTTTGTAAAGTGTAAATTCGAAGAGTTGTATAATGAATTCCAACTTTCTACCTTTTGACCTAGCAAAACTATATCCCACTAATGCCTAAGTTACCCCAAAAACTATAGTAACAAAGGCCAAAAAGTCCCTAAAGGTGGTTTAAATTACAAGTGGGAAGATATGACAATGTACAAAAAGCACCTTCAAAATGCGCTGAAAAACAGAGCAGGGCTCGCGGCCGCGAGACCTGGGCTCGCGGCCGCGAGCTTCAGTCGGCCACCAACTCGCGGTGGCGAGAAACTACCTCACGGCGGCGAGGTGAGGCAGAGGCCTAAATCCTCGATTCTTGTTCTTTCTTTTGCGTTAGGCCCCCCTCGATTGAAGGAGACTTGCAATCCACGCACGAAATGTTCCGAAATCGCTTCGATACGTCGAATCCTGCAAATCACCGATAAACTTAATTAAAACACGAACAAAACACGAAAAACGAACAAAGGTCGAACAAAGGGATCCAAAGCACAAAAGACACGAAAACACGCGAAGACACAAAGAAACTCGGATCAAAATAAGATGTTTTGAGCTTAAAGAGATAGGTAATAACGACGTTTTCATTACGTTATCATTATGTAACGTGGTGTTAGTATCCAAGGGAGAGAAGGTCGAAAACAATTGGAGAATGTGCAATGATTTCACCGACCTCAACAAGTTATGCCCGAGGGACCCTTATCCGTTGCCTAGGATCGACATGCTGGTAGATTCTACGGCAGATTTCGTTTTATTCAGTATGGTGGATGCTTTTCAAGGGTTTTACCAAATATTTATGAATGAGGAGGATCAAGATAAGACCGCTTTCATTACCGAACGCGGGGTTTATTGTTTCATTGTAATGCCATTCAGACTAAGGAATGCAGGAGCAACTTATCAAAGGTTGGTCAATATGATGTTCAAAGAGTTGATCGGTGAAATCATGGAAGTTTATGAGGACGACATGCTTGTGAAAAGTATGATGGAGGAGGATCATATCAAGCACCATGATCGGTGTTTTACAATTCTAAGGAAATGCGGTATGAAATTGAAACCAGCGAAGTGTACCTTCGGGATCAGATCAGGAAAGTTTTTGGGCTACCTCGTACACGAGCGCGGAATTGAAGCTAATCCGGAGAAGATTCGGGCGATCACCGAACTGAAACCACCAAGGAGCCTTTCGGACGTGCAGAGTTTGGTCGGAAAAATCATCTCATTAAACAGGTTCAATTTCAAGGTCAACCGATAAGAGTTTGCCCTTCTTCAAACTACTGCGAAAATCTAAGAACTTTGAGTGGAATGCGATAAAGCTTTTGAGGATCTCAAGGCTTATCTTACTTCGCCGCCTATGCTAGCAAAACCAACCGAGGGTGAACCATTATACATCTACATAGCAGTTTCAGAGGAAGCAATTAGCTCGGTTCTGGTGAAGGTGGAAAAATCCGAACACAAACCTGTGTATTACTTGAGCAAATTATTACAAGGCGCGGAAAAGAACTATATGGAGATCAGGAAGTTCGCACTTGCTCTAGTAGTAGCTGCACGGAGATTGATACCTTATTTTTAGACTTACAAAATTATTGTTTTGACTAACCAACCTTTGAGGCAGGTCCTATCGAAATCAGAGGCTTCTGGAAGATTGATAAAGTGGGTAGTAGAGCTTGGCCAATTTGAAATTGAATATCGACCAAGAACCGCGATCAAGGCTCAGGTTTTGGCAGATTTCATCCTAGAAACCACAGGAGCGAAAGTTCCGGACGAAGTGGAATCTTCAGAAGTAAACTCAATCAAGAAGGTCGAGGAACCAGTATGGTTGATGCACGTCGATGGGTCTTCGACTAAGGAAGGAGGAGGAGCAGGAATACATTTCCAGGGTCCTGCCGGAGAAAATTTGAGCTATGCAATCACGTTGGACTTTGTTATCACTAATAACAAGGCGGAATATGAAGCTCTTATCGCAGGCATGGAAATGGCTCTAAAGGCAAAGGTAAAATTCCTTACTGTGCTTACTGATTCCGAACCCGTACATAGGCAGGTCAAAGGCATTTACGAAGCTAAGGAGTTCAACATGATCAAATACCTTAACAAGGTGAAAGGTCTAATCTCAAAATTCGAGAAGTTCGAAATCCAACCGATTCCCAGAGAAGAGAACCTGTGGGCAGATCAATTATCTAAATTTACACGAACAGCTGATAGAAAGATGGAAAGGGTTATTACTTTGGTTACTTTCGAACACACCGGCTATCGAGTTAAACGTTACTCGGAACGTCGATGTTATGGAGATCGAGGGGCAGGAACCCTCTTGGGTTGATCCTTTCGTAAATTATTTGCGAGAAGGAAAACACCCTGAAGATACTAATGAGGCTTGGAGGGTTAAATACCGATCACCGTGCTTTGCTCTAGTAGAAGGGAGACTCTACAAATGATCCTCATTGGGAATTCTGTTGAAGTGTATTTCCGAAGGTCAATATGACACGATCTTGAGGGAAGTCCAAGAAGGAGAAGCTGGAAATCATTGTGGTGCTTGAGCATTACCTCTAAAATGCTCGAGGGCGGGATATTATTGGCCTACTCTTATTCCAGACTTAGTCGATTATGTGAAGAAATGCCATCATTGTTAAATTCACTCAAATTTGATTCACGAACCTGCGGAGCAGATGCACTCTATTCCTATTTGTCGGCCTTTCTATAAATGGGGTATTGATATCGTTGGTCCTTTTCCGACCGCTAGAGCAAGGAAGAATTATGTATTGGTTGCCGTCGAATATTTCAGCAAGTGGGTAGAATGCGTGGCCTTGACTAAGATCACCCAGTTCCAGGTTATAAATTTTCTTTGGAAGAATATTATCTGCAGGTTCGGAATTCCCAGAGTGTTGATATCAAATAATGGAACACTGTTCGCTAGGAAAAAGATTTTGGAATACCCACAAGCAAACGGACAAACTGAGGTCGTAAACAGAGAGATTGTCCGATCTTTGGAAAAGCGGTTGGCTGAAGCAAAAGGAAATAGGCTCGATGAACTGCCTAGAGTCGTATGGGCCAATCGAACAACAGTGAAAGCAGTAGAAACTCTCATTTCATCTCTAAGAGTCGAATTCTACGATCCAGAAATCAATCAGTCTTTGAGGGAAATGGAGGTCGATCATGCAGACAACAAAAGAGATCGGGCTAAGTTGAAAATTCAAGCTGCAAAATCCAATATGGAGAAAGCGTACAATCAGAAGGTCAGAATCCAAACCTTCAAAGTAAGTGACTTGGTGCTGAAGAAAGTAGAATCTCGAAACATGTGGGAAAACTGCAACCTAATTGAGATGGCCCCTATGTTGTTGTCGAGGTCGGACAGAAAGGTTCATACAAAATCGCTTATCCAAATGGAGAAGTTCTTCCACGAACATGGAATGCAGCTAATCTTAGGAAGTATTAAGGGAGATGAAGATTTTGTTTTGGGTGCTCAGTTTATCTATTATTTATTGTTCTCTATTCGGCTTTATTATGTGTCCTACTATTGAAGAAATCAACGAAATCTTGCTATTTTCGAATGTTCTTATCATTTCTATGCGTCTCCGTCAATTATCTATTATATCTAAGCTTGGCACTCGGCCTCTCCTCGAAAATTGACTAAGGGTGAAAGCAGTTGCTATGCCCCTTAGATCAAAATAAAAAAAACGGGTGAAAGCTGTTGTTACGACCCTCGAAAATTGAATAAGGGTGAAAGCCGTTGCTATGCCCCTTAGATCGAAATAAAAAAAATGGGTGAAAGCTGTTGCTACGACCCTAAAAAATTGACTAAGGGTGAAAGTCGTTGCAATGCCCCTTAGATCAAAATAAAAAAAAATGGGTGAAAGCTGTTGCTACAACCCTCGAAAATTGAATAAGGGTGAAAGCCGTAGCTATGCCCCTTAGATCGAAAAAAAAAAATGGGTGAAAGCTGTTGCTACGACCCTCGAAAATTGACTAAGGGTGAAAGCCGTTGCTATTCCCCTTAGATCGAAATAAAAGAAATGGGTGAAAGCTGTTGCTACGACCTCGAAAATTGTCTAAGGGTGAAAGTCGTTGCTATGCCCCTTAGATCAAAATAAAAAAAAATGGGTGAAAGCTGTTGCTACGACTCTCGAAAATTGAATAAGGGTGAAAGCCGTTGCTATGCCCCTTAGATCAGAGTTACAAGCAAATCATCAATCGTCGAATCGGAATATTTCATGGCTATGGTGATATTTTGGTCTTCTATACACTCTTATCAACCGTTTGCAGTATAACCTTTGATTAATCATTCTTGGTCGATCAGCTATTAAGATTTAATGAATTTAGTTCATCCTCGATTTATTACCAATATTTGTCCGATTGAGCAGTTCGAGCCCTAATGTGATTGGTGTAAAGTAAAAACATCAAAAGAAGACTGCAAAGCATATGAGATTGAAGGAAGTTTTATTGATAAACTTTTACGAACAATTACAGATAAGTACTACAATCGTGGAATTCGAGCGTAAACGGGATTACAAATATCAGGATCGACCTATTACAAATTTCTAAGAACTACGTTAAAGGTCTCTGAGCGACCAGCAAGGCTAATGAGACCAAGTTCAACATCTACGTTTCATCCAAGAATGCAAGGCTCGGACTAGTCTTCGATCAAGATAACTCCTTACTCTGAAGTAAGGCAGTATGAATTACAAGACTAGGCGGTGGAGTTCGGCAATACAAACCCTTCTCAGACAAGATATACCTCAGAAGTTAGGTTGTCTGCCAATATTCCATGCGCCAAGCTTTTTGTCTGCCGATACTCTAAGCGAGGCTGTTTTTGTTTCGGGATATTGGCACGATCGAGAAAACGGCTACACTCCCTAATCTCGAACATCTTCATGGGAGAAAGAAAACCCCTCATCTTGAACGAAGAAACTGTGTATGAATGAACAACGTTCGGACAAAACATTTACAGAAAAGGTAAAGAATGAGAGGGTAATTTCAGGGATATTTATAGCAAGCAACGGCTCAGATTATACAATCGAACGGTCACGATATGAGCGGGAAATGCACCGGCAATTACAGTTCCCGAAGAATAGGGGAACGTTTGGGTTGTGCTTGATAACTTTCCCATTCCAAGCTCGAAACTCCCCGCAAATCGATGATTAGAGATCAGAATTAAATTTTCGATCGACATGTTAATCTCACCTTATGGTTAAATACTATCTTCCGATCGTGGTGTCTACCGATCCTGAGAAGTACAAATTTAAGTCCAAGTTATGAAGGAACTTGGTGATCCTTTGCATTTGATGTCAAGATGTTTTACTTAATCGACAATGTTTTCGAAGAATCTCAGGTTGAAAGCAAGCAACTCTACGATCGATGGGAATTTGATCGATCAATTCATTAGCTAGTGAATATTTGATTTGAGTCAATTCAATATTAGTTGATTGCCGAAAGTTCAAAGTTATATTATATTTCAATGCAAATGATGCTCTGATCAGTTTTGGAATTTATATCCGAACAACAATAGTTCAAGACTTCAAGTTGCCTATCAAGATTAATTACACTCTAGTAATGTTCGATTTATTCGTTCTATTGATTATTTCGAAGTTCAGTTTTATTACTGTTCGATCAAAGAAGACAAAAGTACATACAACAAGAGTTAAGCAAGAAACAACTTTTCATTCATTTTTCGAACAGTTACAAGAGATTTCTCGATTACGATGATGAAATTCGAGCTCAAAAAGAAAAGTACATCCACTTCTATCCTACTACAAATTCTATGAATGATGCTAAGATACTTTGATCCACAGCGTCACGGCACATGATTTGGAGGTCGCACAATGTTTTTCATGTCAATCACTTACCACCATGGCAGGTTCAAGACACACCTCCTTGACCGATCGATCAAGCCATGGAGCAGAGAAGAGCAGGGTCAGAGCCTATCCCCAGGGCTCTTAACCGATCTTAGATCTTCATCTGTGAACAATGATTATTATGCACAATCATTGTTCACACCCTAATCCGATCAAGGATAGCGGGAAGCAACTCCAGCGGAATTACTCCAAGCAATCTAGGAGGCACCATTCTTCAAGAAACTCCTTGAAGAAGCTGATGCTCGAGATTGTAAGGGCTTCCACCGAGGTCGACCCACAATCCGACCGGGAGCAGCGCCAGAAGACCGGAATTCTAACCCGTCTCGGATACAAAATATCCAAGAAAGCAGGTTGTCTGCCGATATTCTAAGTGCTAGGTTTCCTTGTCTGTCGATATTCTAAGCGAATGAAATATATCAAAGGGTATAAGGTCGGAAAACAGGGTCCGAGTTCTAATTTCGAACTCTAGTATCTGGGAAGTAGGATGGAACATATTGGTCGAAATATTCGCAATTCGAGAGGTAAAGTTCGGACAAGGCATTTGAGGAAGGTGAGAAATGTAATGGAAAATTTAGAGCTATTTATAGTGGAAAGGAAAATAAAATCAACGGATCAGATGATACATTGCGAACGGTTATGATATCAGCGATAAACGCGCCGACCGTTCCGCTTCCCGAGAAATAGGGTTTCGTTTGGTTGGGAATGGAGAAATCTCCTCAACTCATGCTCGAAATCACAAAAGGACGATCGAATTATTGATCATTCGAATAACAAATCTCTTCACATATATAAAAAAAAAGGGGAAGAGGAAGAAGGAAAGTCGAATTACTTGGAGTTAAGGGTACCACGATACTATGGGGTATATGAAAAAGGTATAAGGAAGGGAAATTCCGGAGTAAGGAAAAGTTTGAATCTTAAGTGTCAAGTCGTCCTCCGCTCAGAAAATTTTCGTTCAAGTATTATTATCGATCGATCATGATAGATCAGTTGCTTATGAGGTTGGAGTTCAGAAAATTAATGCAAGTATTATTACTGACAATTTACGTCCGATCGACAATGCTCAGATTAAGGAGTTAGTGTAATTCAATTGCTTATGTTCGGTCGATTGCGTTAGATCGACAATGCTCAGATTAAGGAGAAAATTTTCGAGAAAAGTTTTAAGTGATCGAACATCGGCTGCTGGCTCGAAAGATCAATTCAAATATTATTATCCAATTAATTGTTTAAGTTAGATCGGGCCATTCAATATTAATAGTTCATTCGGCTATTGTTTGATCAAACAACACAATTCAGAAGGAAAGAAATTCATAAGTTTTATTTCGAACAAAAGTGTTTACAATCTTGATCTTATTACAAGGGTATAAAACTTCAAAAAGTACAAGGATACAAGAGATACATTTCGATCCTGTTACAAGCTAATACGCTACGTTTCGATCCTATTACATTCTACAATCCTATGAAATTTTCGGCTTCTTCTCCCTCCAGTCCGTCGAGGTAGTCCATGCCCGAGCGTGGAATCTCCTTTGGACCCGCAGGCTTTTATCTTTATTTGCGGCTTTCCGAAGACGGACTGGCTAATGCATATTTTTCTAGGTTAAGACGTCTTTTTCAAGGTGCAGCATGAATACTTTATTGCTGACCTCGTCCTCCGACGCAGCCCGTAGCACGTCTTGTTGGGTTGCCTCGATTGTCAGAACAACATAGAGTGTTTCGAAGCACCCATGGTCCCATATATAAGATCTCCACATTATGTAAACGAAAAGCATGAATCAAAGCACACATAAAGTATGTAAAAAAAGGTTGGTCGATTTTTACCTCACCACAGGCAAGGTGGTGGCAACCTTCAACTCTGATTCTGATTCTGATTCACAAGAGTGATCCAATTGTCTCACCTCCAGAGATTAGTCCACACCAATTGGATTCTGGCAACACCTCTTAGTCTTAGGCTCAGAACTGGATCTAAGAGATTTGTTAATGAAGGGCTGTGCAGATCTACTTGGCAGAGCAAGATCCAGCACAAAGGAACAGGAGGGGAATTCACGGCGGCACAAGGAAGCTCACGGCCAGGTGTGGTGGCGGCGGCTGCTTGGTGGCGGTGCTGGCAGGGTGCAGTGGCTAGGTGCAGAGGAGGCTAGGGTTTTTCTGTGCTAGGGTGTTAGCCTTTGAGCTCATGCAGAACTCTATTTATAAGCCTCCTTTTGACCTAGGTTTGAAAGACTTCTTATGGGCTTTTAATTAAAGGCACATGTCTTGCAAGCCTTCTTTTTAATTAACAACCTTAATTAAAATCCAGTCCATATTAATTAATAAATTAATATTTCCTTTAATTAATTAATTAGTTATTTAATTAATCATATTAATCAATTAAATCAACTAATTAATCAATCTCCCACCATAATTAACACTTTAATTCATTTAATTTATTTAAGTACCTTTATATCAATTAATTTCTTTTATACCCTTTTATAACAGTCACCGTCCAATTGTATTGTGTGTGACCCTCTGGGTTCACCATCAATTGGCAGCAGGCCCACGAATTCCTCGTGATTTAATTTATGATCAATAAATTGATGCGGTCAATTAAACAACCTTTAATTGACCACTCATAGAATTAATTCCTCTATTAACTCAGGAGTACCCACTCTTCATGGTCGATGTCTAGCCACAAGCCCATGAAGCCCAACTTCAGGTGAATTGATATTTGTGAGCCTCACTTCTTATAATTGCCATGTACATACGGTCCTTCTATCGACTAATTTTCCCGATCAAGACTTAGGGTGTGTGAATTGATCGGCACCTCTAAATTTGTCTCGATAACTATACTTTCTAATTCAGGATAATATTCCAGTTTGACTGCTAAATTTGGAAACCCCTTTTCAAATCCGTCACCGACTACGACCGTAGGTTCCTCGGATATAGTATCTAAGAATAGTGTAGGAAATTCTCTCATCCATTACGATGAGTTGGTAGATTCCATATTGGTACTAACTACTCGCGTACCTAACTATACGCACCCAACCTAGGCAAGTTATGATCAGGCTAAGTGATCTATACCTAGATCTAAGTACGCACATTCCTGCACCGAATTCGCCCTAACATCTCAAGTCAATGGACTAAATCGTACACTATTATAAGCCTTGAGAAACATCCCATCACCGATATGCGACACGCGCTTCCACAATGGGTTTCTCTGTTCGGGTCGTTCGATGCGTTCAATCCTCTATCGAACCACCTACTCATATGCACTGGCCTCAAATGCCTTGCTCATGAAATGCTACAAATTCACTCCATGTGAATCATGCATACTCGTACAAGTCTTGGCGATTCCTATGATACCCCGTCTCGTTTCGAAATCTATGACTTGGAACGTGTTTTAAGATTACGACCTTAGAGACTATTTCATGATTGCACTCAGTACTGAAGTGAATTGTCCCATAGTCAAATGTAATCTAAGAATTTCATCCAATCGCTTAAATGTATTCGCGAGAGATGAAGTTGGTCATTGTTTATCCTTATACACATATAAATAAACGTGCGTATTATTATAAAATCAAAGATTGTCTTATACAGAATAGACCTATTACAAGCTAACTGAACTGACTTGCTGGGCACTATTCTATCAATCTCCCACTTGCCCTAAAGCCATTCAAATATGTTTCTAAGACCCATCTTCTCTAGATGTCCCTCGAACTCCTTTTGTGAAAGTGGCTTAGTTAGTGTTGCGTTCCTAATACTAATACGCAAACACGCAAGTATACGGTCGTTACAAGTAATATAAAACGATAAGTACATACCGAGTATCGAATCCCCACGAATGAGTAAAAGGTGGGAATAAACGAATCAGTCGAAGGCTTATTTTATCTAAGAATGCTTGATACAATATTATCGAACCCAAATATATGATAAGGGTGATTTTATTTAACTACGAGCGATAAAGTAAATCTAACTACGAAAGCAAGTAAATGGGGAGTTAATTATGCGGTAAGGAGGATTCATAAGAGATTAGTTAAAGCAAATAAATCATGCGGTTGTTAGGTTAGCTATGCAAACAATCCTAGATTTAGTTGTTGTTTGTGAGTTCAAATTAGTTAAGTCTCCCTATCGGTTTGACTTAACTCTACCAATCTACCCAAACTCTCCATCTCCGGATCAAGAACAAACATCGCTGTCAACCGATGCTCTAAGGGAAGTCCGAACCCAAAAGAGGATTCTAAGGCGTACCGTTGTCACCCGGGACCTAAAACTAACCCAAATCTCCGAATAAAGAGAATCTAAGTTATTTGATGCATTTACGGACGAACCCATTATACAAACACGGACCAAACTAGGTATATGTCTATCCTAGGTTGAAATCCACAAATCGTCACTCACCTAACTTTCTACATCCTATGTCTAGGTTGCATTAATGGTAGATGGCCAAAAGTGCGATAAAACAATAAACCCCACAAATCAAACATAACCCAACATCAAACATAATTAATCAAACGATAATAATGACTCGACAATTAATATATTGTGCTCGTGTTTGCTATTCAAGGATTCAATGACATTCATATGTATCTTTCGATAGCATACCAACCTATCAAATTAAACTAAGCCAATTTACGTATAAATGGACTAAAATCTAATCGATGTCATTTAAACTCAAACCTTAAACGAATATGAAACGACTTAGGTATATGTCTATCCTAGAATCGAATCACAATCCAACTTCATAATCAAATCCTCAAAATCACTAAATATAGCAATCAAGAATCAATAACTTTCATCTCCAAAGGTTGTCAAACCACAAGACGAACAATAAACACGGAATCGGATTAACGAACACATATAAGCACCATACTAATCATCAAGACATCATTAATCAAACAATAACATAAATTTATATAAATCCGGAGAATTCCAATACACAATCATTCATCCAAAAAGGAAATAACAAACTCATCTCCTAATCATAAATAACTAAGAAATGGAAAAAAATCACTTAATCGAAATGGAATCGAGACAAGGATTCTCCTCCCTTTAATCACCACCTAATCACTCCCCAAGGGTGGTGACTAACTCACACCCTTGGTGGAGTCTTCAAATACAAGAAAAAGCAATAAAAACTAAAGAGAGAGTTGATGGAGGCTTGAGAGGAAAATGGAGGCTAGGAGGAAGTTTTTGTTGTGGTAGTTGTGTTTTAATTCCTCCTCCTAACCCTCTTAACCTAGGGAATCAAGACCAAAATGTCCCCCCAAGATGTGTTGAAATACAAGTGGGGGAAAGGGGCAATATACAAAAAGGCCCTCCAAAACGCGCAGAAAACAGAGCAGGCCTCGCGGCCGCGAGCCTGAACCTCGCGGCCGCGAGAGCTGGGCAGAAACTTTCTGCCAACACCTCGCGGCCGCGAGCTTTCTGCCGCACTTCCTTCCGAGCAGCATATCTTTTGATTCCGAACTCCGAATGCAGATCCGTAAAGTCCGTAGCGTAGCTAACTCACTCATCTATGACATATCCAAAATTCAGCTCATTTGGATCATCCATGAAATATTTATGCAAGTTCTAGTGAGCAGCTATCTACATTCTTGTACAATTTGCTACGAGTTCTATTTCCTTTGAAGCTCAAACTTGACTCGCGGGGTGGGTAGAGCGACTCGCATCATTGATACGCAACTCCAAATATCTCTAAGATGTAAATACCTACAAACCACGGAGAAAAAGATCAAAGCGAGAACAAAAACACAAAAACGAACAAAGGCCAAACAAAATGGCCAAAAGCACAAAAGACACGAAAACACGCGAAGACACACAAACACTCGGATCAAAACAAGATGTTTTGGGTTTAAAGAGATGGGTAATAACGACGTTTTCACGGCGTTATCAGTTAGTGGGTCAGCCATGTTGTCTTCTGATTTGACATACTCCATGTGTATGTCTCCTCTACCAATGATCTCCCTGATCACGTGGTATTTCCTCTGTACGAGTTTGGATTGATGGTGTGATCTCGGCTCCTTCGCTTGAGATATTACCCCGTTGTTGTCACATAAGACTACTACAGGTTCAGCAATGCTAGGAACAACATCCAGTTCTTGGATGAAGTTTTTCATCCATACACTTTCCTTTACTACATCTGATGCTGCAATATATTCTGCTTTTGTGGTTGAGTCGGCAGTGGTAGACTATTTACAGCTTTTCCAACTGATCGCTCCACCATTGATGCGGAATATGTATCCAGAGTTGGATTTAAAGTCATCCACGTCAGACTGAAAACTCGAATCAGTGAATCCTTCAAGTTTCAGTTCTCCATTACCACCGTAGACCAATAACATATCCTTAGTCCTTCGCAGGTATTTCAGGATTGCTTTTACAGCAGTCCAGTGCTCTTCGCCTGGATTTGACTGATAGCGGCTCGTTACACTTAGAGCGTGTGCTATGTCTGGTCGAGTACACAACATTGCATACATTATGCTCCCTATAGCAGAGGCATGAGGTATGAGAGACATTCTCGTCTTTTCTTCGTCGGTTGTAGGGCACATTGACTTAGAAAGAGAGATACCATGTCTCATTGGGAAGCAATCCTCTCTTGGATTCTTCCATTTTGAATCTCTTCAAAATTGTGTTGATGTACTGAGATTGGGAGAGTCCTATCATCTTCTTCGATCTATCCTTATAGATACGTATTCCCAATACGTAAGATGCATCTCCCATATCTTTCATGGAGAACTGCGCGGATAACCATGCTTTAGTCTGCCCTAACATCTTGATATCGTCTCCGATTAACAAAATGTCATCGACGTACAAAACAATGAATTGTACCGAACTCCCACTATTCTTCTTGTACACGCAAGGTTCATATACGTTTTTGATGAAGCCAAATGCTTTGACTGAATCATCAAATCGTATATTCCAGGTTCGGGACGCCTGTTTGAGGCCATATATTGACCTTTGAAGCTTACACAGTTTGTGCTCACTTCCTTGGACGCAAAACCTTCAGGTTGTTGCGTAAAGATCTCCTTGTCAATGTCCCCATTGAGAAAGGCGGTCTTTACGTCCATTTGCCATATTTCGTAGTCATGCCACGCGGCTATGTCAAGTAGTATCCGAATGGATTTCGACTTCGCCACGGGAGAGAAGGTTTCCTCATAGTCTATTCCGGGCCTTTGAGAATACCAATTCGTTACTAAGCGAGCTTTATGAGTTAATACCTCTCCATTCATTCCAAGCTTACGCTTGAAGATCCATTTGCATCCTACAGGGATAGTTCCCTCAGGTGGATCGACCAAGGTCCAAACCTTGTTGGAATGCATGGAATCCATTTCGGATTGCATGGCTTCGAGCCACGCACCCGAATCTATGTCTGACATCGCTTCTTGATAGGTCCTTGGATCACTTTCCACTTTCTCGTTTTTGTGAATGAAACCAAATCGCTCAGGCTCCTTACGAATTTGATCAGACCTTCGAAGAGTAGGTGTACTAGTAGGTTCAGTAAATTCTGGTCCAGCTCCCACTGTTTGTGGGGATGGGTCTGATTCCTGGACTTCATCAAGTTCTACGATTGTCCCATTTCGGTTGGTGAGGAAATCCTCTTCGAAGAAGTGGGAGTTCCTAGATACGAACATGTTACGTTCTTTAGGATAGAAGAACAGGTATCCAATGGATTCCTTTGGATACCCCACAAATTTGCACAAACTAGATCTACTATCTAGCTTATCTCCCTTCTTGTTCTTTACATACACTGGAGATCCCCATACTCGTAAGTACGAATATACGGGTGCTTTACCATACCATACTTGGTGCGGCGTTGTTGGCACTGACATCGAAGGTACTATGTTTAGTATCTTCGAGGCAGTTAATAGGGCTAAGCCCCAAAACGAAAAGGGGGGATCAGCGAAGCTCATCATGGAACGAACCATGTCTAACAAAGTTCGGTTCCTCCGCTCAGACACTCCATTGAGTTGGGGCGTCCTAGGGGGAGTTCACTGTGCGAGAATTCCATTCTCTTTCAGATAATCAAGGAATTCTTGGCTTAAGTACTCACCACCTCTGTCAGATCGAAGTGCTTTAATACCATGCCCAACTTGGTTCTCTACTTCCATTCGAAACTCTTTGAATTTCTCAAAAGTTTCGGATTTGTGTTTCATAAGATACACATATCCATAACGACTAAAATCGTCGGTGAATGTTACGAAGTACGAGAATCCTCCTCTCGCATTGACACTCAATGGTCCACAAACGTCAGTATGGATTAAATCCTATATTTGCTTGGTTCGCTCAGGATTCCCCGTGAAGGGTGATTTGGTCATCTTTCCTTTGAGACAAGATTCGCAAGTCGGGAGTTCATCCAAGTTCTTTATTTCAAGAGCCTTAGATGAAACCAGCTTTTGAATCCTACTCTTGGAAATGTGTCCAAGTCTAGCATGCCAAAGTTGTGGAGTTTGATTATCATATTTCCTTTTTCTAAATTGAATGTGCATGACATTGGAATTTATAGGTTCTAGGGAATACATACCATCTATCAAAGTACCATGAGCATACATTAAACCACCTTTAAATATGCAAAAAGATCCATTTTCAATGGAAAAATTAAAACCATCAATGTCTAACATAGGTATAGAAATGATGTTCTTAATTATAGTCGGTACTTACAAACAGTCTCTTAAAACCAAAGTAAAATTCTCTAAAACTAATTCCACATCTCCTAAGCCTCAGCGGCGATCCTAGCTCCGTTTCCAAAATGCAGGATTCTATCCCCGGGCTTCAGGTATCTTACTGCTCCCATCACCAGCAAATCATTGCAGATATGAGAACCTGCTGCGGTGTCTAACACCCACGATGCACAGTTAATTGAAATATTAACTTCAACCAAGAAAATACCTTTGGCTACCAGTTCATCTTTAGGTAGTCTGGGCAGTTCCTTTTCCAGTGCCCTGCTTTCTTGCAGTGGAAGCATTCGTCTTCTGGGCTTTTGCGCTTCTTTTTGACCACCTTTGTGACTGCCTTGGAAGAGAACACTTTCTTCTTCTTCTTACCTCTCTTAGGCTTCGCAGCCTTCGATTGGTGCGCAATCATCACTGGTTTCTCTTTCTTGAGAGTCGCTTCTGCCGTTACCAACAAATTGGTCAGTTCGTGAAGAGCGAGGGTTCTATCCTCCATGTTGAAGTTCAACACGAACTGGTCAAAAGAACGGGGCAGCGTATGGAGGAGGAGGTCAGTGCTAAGATCAGCGTGCAATTCTACGTCCAATCGCCCCAATTTTTCAACCAGGTTGATGAAACGCAGACAGTGATCCTTGATACTGCTTCCCTCAGCCATCTTGTGATAAAACAGTTCCTTAGTGGTCGCGAACCTTTCGGTGCGAGACCTTTCTCCAAACATCTGCTGGAGGTGGAGAAGTATATCTTTAGCAAGCGGTATTTCAGCATGCTGTTTTTGCAGTTCATTCGACATCGAGGCTAGCATGAGCCAGCGAACTTTAAGATCATCATCAACCCTTTTAGCATGGGCGGTTTGTTGATCCTCAGTAGCTCGTGATGCGGGTGCAGCAGGCATAGGTGTGTCGAGCACATAGCTTCGTCGCTTGGAGTCGAGGACAATTCTAAGATTTCTTAGCCAGTCGACAAAGTTCGAGCCATTCAATTTGTTTGCGTCGAGGATAATTGATAATGGATTCTTAGACATTGTACTTAATATCTACAAATGGAAAGAAGACAACGTTTAGCTAACTGATCTTATGTCTAATACTTATAATTATCTAATTTTGGTCTTGTTTTCGAAAAAGTTCTCCCACTATTTTGTCGAAACAAACACCCCTTTGATTGCTCGGGAAATCTAATTCCTAGTAGGTCTTGACGTCCCAACAGCAATTAATTGCACCCACGACTCGTGGCCATGCAATTAATTCTCTAGGTAGGTATACTTTTACCAATTGTGGCACCTCACAATCTTCAAGCTATTTTGCCTCGGTTTTCACATTTATCTAGGACTGCTACATTATAAATGTTACTAATCGTTAAGTAAAACCCATCAATCATCATGAGCAACGGGCCCGGTCGTGAATTCTCCGTAACTAGTTATCGGTCGATCTTCACATCCCGACCAGTCCTCACCCTTGTCGAGTTTAGTTAAAAACATGATTCAAGGAATTTTGTGTATTGTCCCTTTCTTTGACTCGGGTGCCAGACTCTGGATCACCTCTGTCAATAAGTAGACAACATACACTAGTTCCTATTGATGGAAGCCTTGGATCTTTAAAACTTCATTTTAAATGTAACCAATAGACTTAATATTAAATTTGAGAGGGGAATTTCGGGTTTGAAAGTTATACTAACTCTCCTCGAGATCTCACCGTGTAAATTATGCTTTATCTTTTATTACGATCTAGATTCTAGCGCGCATCTCATTCAAGCTAAATATAAATCGACAAATAAATAAAAGCCATACAAGCCTAGCATGCATACTACCACAATATGTTTTCGATCGGGAGCCTCCTATGTGGGCCATCATCGAGCCATGATGTTGGCCCAATTGGTCAATCTAAAGGGTTCTCAAACAGGCCTATGCTACTACACAATGTACCATGCATACATGGCCTTCATATCTTCTTGGGCTCCCACCTTGCTTGTAACGGGCCTTCATCCTAAACTAGGAAAGCAGTAAAGCCCTATTCTATTACAAAGGCTCAAAGTGGCCCAAAAATATAACAGGCTCGCAGGCCCAATAAAAACCAAACATTAAATTAAACCAATCACATCTACCCTAGGGTCAAGGCTCGGCTCGATTGAAAACAACGTAAACAGTTCACGTAGAGCAAGAAACATGCAAACAACCTTTACCTATTTCTGTCTTAATTTTAAAACATCCTTTTAAAACTAACTTCCTATTGATGGGGGCTATTTCGCACCCCTTATAATGTTCGGATCGACTAAGGAATGTAAGATCGATTCGACCAGACGAGTCAGTTCGGGATCATCTATCGACCCGGTAGAATACGACTCTCCTTAACAAGCAAACTGCAATCCGGACTCAAGAAGGACGGTTGGGCCGAGTCCTATTAGAATTATGTTTCCTTGTAAAACTAGGTTAATGGTGATAAAAATACCTAGTTAATCATTGTATTACATACGCTTAACATACTGAACATACGCCTACATACTTTGGCTATCAAAGAAGATCATATTGAATAGAAAAGCTTTTGCTATACTATTTTATTCATTGATTGTCTTGTTTACTAATTGTTCCATCCAATTGTTCTTCCTTGAGATTGATCCGTCCAGAATAAAGTAACAGAGCCTTATAATTCGTATTAATTCAGAACTCTTAGTCACAAACTTCACTGATTTAATCTTACCCGACGAAATTCGGTTTAATCAGTTGGCGCCCACCGAGGGGCTAGGTTAATTATTCGATCGACATATGGCTCGCCCAAGGAAGAGCGCTCGTAACAGAGCAAGAAGTAACACAACCAACCAGCCTAATACGTCTGGGGATCCGCAGGGCAATACCGATAATAACGCCCCTATAACCAACGACAATCAGCAACAGAACGAGCATCATCAGAACCAGGAGGAACCACAAGGGATCCCTACTGGTGCGGTACCGGAAGAACGTGCGGCTCCAGCAATCCCGGTTCCCCTGTCGGACTCTCAGGAGAAGTTGCGACAGATTGCTATGCTTTTTAAATCACTCAGTCCAGAGGAGCTACTCGTACTCGAGCAAGTTCCTCGAAACCCTGGAAATACTAGGGCAAATCCAATTCACAGGACGCCGAGGCAGAATGATCAAATCTCTCAACAAGCTGATAGCCCGGTAAGCGATCGCTCATTACACAGTCCGCAAAGGGCGAACTCTAAACCCTCCGATAACAATCCCTGAAGAAAAACGGGTCAAAGGAGACCGCAGCCGGGACGCAGCGGGTCCAAGGAACATACCATAATCCCCATCGAGGATGACGTAGGCGATGCAGTCCCAGATCGACCATGAACTATGCGGTTCTCGGAAAGAGATATCGAAAAGATGGTACAGGAACGACTTAAGCAACGCCTACGATCCGTTCAAAACCCATGGGCCAGAACCACAGAACTCCAGGAGAGCTTGGCAGCATGCTCTCCCTTCTGCAGAGAAATAAAAGAAGCTCAGTCAACCGGACAGGTCCCAGGTCGACTACCCAGATATGACGGAACTACTGATCCAGATGACTATATTTTTAGCTTTACGAACATAATGAACTTATATTCTCACTCGGCGGAATTCACCGCTAAGTTAATGGTGACCACATTAGAAGGACTCGCTTTGGATTGGTTCGCCAAGCAACCCGCTAACTCCATATTCAGTTTCCGTGAATTATGCAACAAACTAACACATCAGTTCGCCAGCCAGAAGAGACAAAAACTTCCGATGAGCTATTTAGGAACCATTTATCAACAAGAGGGCGAATCCCTAAGAAACTGGCTGGCAAGGTTTAATGTGGAATTGCTCAAGATCGATTCCCCAAATATCGATTACATAATCTCCATTCTCTTCGACCTCACCAAGAATAGGCAGTTTGGAAATGCCCTCAGCCGGAAGCAACCGAGAACGTTCGCTGAAATCATGAGCTTGGCATCTAAATATATGACCCAGTAGGAGATGAATTCTTTTAAAGATAAGAACAAAAATAAAGCTACGACCTTAGGCTCCAAACGGCAAGATAGAATTCCTGCCCAAAGATCCATGGACTATGAAAGATCTTTTAGAAAAGGCAACGTCTTCCAGCTATTAGAATATAATAATAACGACCAGGACAGACGACCTAACACCTATCAAGGACCTAGAACCGCTGAGCCGGCAACTCGGAGCAGGATTAATCAAGTAGAACACCCAAGGCTAACTGCTCCGATTGAAGAAATCTTGGCTGTACTGGAAAGTAATAATTAGATCCCGGAAGCAAAGAGGATCGCTCAGCCCATACTAGGTGGACGAAACTATGAGTTATACTGCATATATCACCGGGCACATGGACATCGCACTGAAGATTGTTTTCACCTCAAAAGAGAAATTGAAAAACTAATCGAACAAGGAAAACTAGATGACTATTTAGAACGGAATAACCGCAAGAGAGGAAGAAGTAGGAGTCCTCGGAATAATAATCAAAGAAGGAATTCCCGTCGAAGGTCCCCTGAAGATGGTCCCCCATAGGAGTTGAACAATGACCAGATTAACGGTACCATCCATACAATTTCGGGAGGACCCGCCGGTGGGGACAGTCGTAATGCTCGACGAAAGACAGCCAGATCCATAATCGGAGGTTTAAAATACCCGAAAAAAATATGGACTCTAGAAAGCAAATCAACAAACAACAAGCTGATCAGCTTTAACGAGGGCGAGGTACCCAAAAACCTTGTTTGGGACACAAAAGAGGATAGCCCCGACTTCCCGATAGTGGTATCGCTAGAAATAGCAAATTACAACGTCAAAAGGATCCTAATTAACAATGGAAGTTCAGCAAATATCATCTCTAAAGAGGTCTTAGCCCAGATGAACTTGGGACAAATAACTTTCCAAAGGGTAGCTACGCCGTTAGTAGGATTTGGAGGATCCGAGATTGTCCCCAGTGGCACAATAACTTTAAGTGTCTCACTCGGGAAGAAACCGCATCAGACAGTGAAGCTGGTAAAATTTTTAGTAGTAGAAACTCCCTTTGCCTACAATGCGATCTTAGGGCGACCTGCCCTCGATCTATTCCGAGCTGTTGTTTCAACTTACCATCAGAAGATAAAATTTCCGACTGACGCAGGAATTGGAGAAATAGTGAATGATCATTGCATGGCATGGGATTGCTACAACACATCATTAACTTTGAAAAATCGACATGAATCAATTACCCCAAGCAAGAGAAAGCTAGACATCGACGCTGACAAAATTGAAGTCGAAATTCCTAGCACCGACCGAATAGATAAGAAGGGAAAGGAACCGGTAGACCTAGCTTTGAAACCACCGGAACACAAAGATGTCCTACTGGTGCAGGGGGACCCAACTAAAACAACAAGAATTGGAACTGAATTAAGCGAAGAAGGGGAAGTAATGTTGATCAACTTTCTCAAAGATAATGCAGATATCTTCGCCTGGAGCGCGAACGACATCGAAGGGATTGACCCCCGAATAATCAGTCATTCGTTAAAAATCGACCCCCTGGCAAAACCTGCTAGACAAAAGAAAAGGAATCATGGGCCAATAAAGGATAAAATAATCAAGGCAGAAGTAGAAAGGCTACTCAAAGCAAAACAAATTCGAGAAATACACTTCTCGGAATGGCTATGTAATGTTGTGCTAAGCAAAAGGGGATAAAAAGGATAACAAGTGGAGAATGTGCAATGATTTCACCAACCTTAATAAATTATGTCCACGCGATCCCTATCCCCTCCCAAGGATCGACTTATTAGTCGGCTCAACCGCTGGTTTTGATATTTTCAGCATGATGGATGCTTTCCAAGGTTTCTATCAGATATACATGGATGAGCGAGACCAAGAGAAAACCGCTTTTGTAACCGAGCAGGGAGTATATTGCTTCGTAGTTATGCCATTCGGACTGAGGAACGCCGGGGCCACTTACCAAAGATTGGTAAACCTGATGTTCAAAGAATTAATTGGAGAAATAATGGAGGTTTACGTAGATGATATGCTGGTAAAAAGCATGAACGAAGCTGATCACGTAAGACATCTCGATCGATGCTTCCAAATATTAAGAAAGTACCGAATGAGGCTAAACCCTGCAAAATGCACTTTCGGTGTTAAGTCGGGAAAATTTCTGGGATACTTGGTACATCAACGAGGAATCGAGGCCAATCCAGAAAAAATTCGAGCCATAACCGAAATGAAACCTCCCAAAACGATCTCCCAAGTGCAGAGCTTGGTAGGAAAGATCGTGGCGTTAAATAGATTCATATCCAAATCGACTGACAGAAGTTTGCCTTTCTTCCAAACTCTTCGAAAAGCTAAAAATTTTGTTTGGACCGAAGAATGCGACCAGGCATTCGATCGGCTAAAGGAATATTTAACGACATCCCCGCTATTGGCCAAACCAACCGAGGGAGAATCATTATACATCTACATATCGATCTCCGACGTGGCCATTAGTTCGGTTTTGGTTAAAGTGGAAGGCTTAGAACATAAGCCTGTTTATTACTTAAGCAAATTACTACAAGGGGCCGAGAAGAACTACTTGGAAATAGAGAAATTCGCTTTGGCCTTAGTAGTAGCAGCACGAAAACTCCGACCCTATTTTCTAACTTACAAAATTGTGGTCTTAACGAACCAACCACTAAGATAGGTCCTAGCGAAGCCAGAAGCCTCTGGAAGATTGATCAAGTGGGCTATCGAACTCGGTCAGTTCGAAATCGAGTGCAAACCAAGAATTGCGATTAAAGCCCAAATTTTAGCTGATTTCCTACTAGAAACTCCGACCCTGACGACCGAGCATACTGAATCAACCAGCATTGCCAATGATATGTTGATCGTAGAAAATCAAACTTGGTTGATGCATGTCGACGGTGCTTCAAGTCGAGAAGGAGGAGGTGCTGGAATCAACTTTACCGGACCAAATAAGGAGGATATAAATTATGCGATAACGTTGAACTTCATCGTAACAAACAACGAAGCAGAATATGAAGCGCTGATCGCAGGAATGGAAATGGCGATTAAGGCCAACGTAAAAAGCCTTAAGGTATTAACAGATTCAGAATTAGTACAGAGACAGATAGAAGGCCTATATGAGGCTAAGGAATTTAATATGGTCAAATACCTTGCCAAAGTGAAAAAATTGGCTGGAAAATTCGAAAGTTTCGGTATACAGAACATTCCACGCTCGGAAAATAAATGGGCCGATCAACTGTCTAGGTTCACAGGATCCCACGACGAAAAAACTGAAAGCGTAATCCACTGGTTAATCTCCAATGCGTCGGCAATCGATATCGATGAAACACCGGTCGCCGAAATGATGGAAATCGAAGAAGTTGAAGAAAACTGGATGACTCCAATGATAGACTATCTTCGAGAAGGAAAATTGCCATCTGACCAAAACGAAGCTCGGAAAATAAAGTATCGGGCTCCAAAATATATATTGATAGAAGGAAAACTTTACAGAAGATCAGTATCAGGGATTCTCCTGAAATGCATCTTCGAATCTCAAACCAACGACATCATCCGGGAAGTACATGAGGGAGATGAAGGGAATCACAACGGAGCAAGGGCCTTGGCTTTAAAATGCCTTCGAACAGGTTATTATTGCCTACCATCAACAATGATGCCGTCCAATATGTCCAAAAATGTCATCATTGCCAAGTCCATGCTAATATATGTCATCAACCAGCCGAAAACATGCACCCAATACCAGTATGTTGGCCGTTCGATCAATGGGGAATGGACATCGTGGGACCTTTCCTAACGGCTAGATCCAAGAAAGCATATGTCTTGGTCGCCGTTGAATACTTCAGCAAATGGATAGAATGCATCGCACTTGTCCGAATAACTCAATTCCAAGTGATCAATTTCTTATGGAAATTCATAGTATGTCGATTTGGCATCCCAAGAATTCTGATTTCAGATAACGGAACCCAATTTGCGGGAAAACAGGTAATGGAATGGTGTGCAAAGCTAGGAATTCAACGAAATTTCACTTCAGCTGCGCATCCTAGAGCGAACGGACAGACTGAGGTAGCGAACCGAGAAATAATAAAATCTCTGGAGAAAAGATTAGGGGCAGCCAAAGGAAAATGGCTAGATGAACTCCCAGGGGTACTGTGGGCTAATCGAACCACGGTCAGAACCTCAACCGGGGAGACCCCATTCAGTCTAGTATATGGCTCGGAAGTTGTTATTCCAGTCGAAATGCTAATTCCGACACCAAGAATCGAAATGTACGACGACCAGGAAAATGGGAAGACAAGAGAAAATGATATTGATTTATCAGAAGCTTTAAGAGAAAAAGCAGCAGTACGTTTGCAAGTCACTAAATCAAATATGGAAAGGGCAGTACGCGTCCGAACCTTCAAAGAAGGAGACCTGGTGTTGAAAAAGGTAGAGGTGTCCAAGCATGTGGGCAAGTTACAACAGAATTGGGATGGACCATACATTGTCATCGGTGTAGGAAAGAAAGGTTCATACAAGATTGCACACTTGGACGGAACAGCCCTACCAAGAACATGGAATGCAATCAACCTTAGAAAATACTATGGTAAATAAATCACAACAGAATATGCTGCTTTATATTTTTTTAGTAAGTTTTATTCTTTGTAATAAAGGCCTTGGCCTATGGTTCGATTTTAAAGATTTTAGCAATTTTTAAATATCAAAGCAAAGCTCAATTAGAGAAAAATATCAAAACGAGTTGAGTATAAATCGATTGATTCGGTAAACGCTCCTCGGAATTCTACGATCATCTTGGTGAAGATCTAATAAAGATATGACGAGTTGAGTATAAATTGATCCGCTCAATAAACGCTCCTTGATCTAACAATACAAAGAGTTGAGTATAAATTGATCCGCTCAATAAACGCTCCTCGATCTATTTATAAACGATCAAAAAGACTTTTGGTATAAAAACCTAAGTCTATATGAAAAAGAGTTGAGTATAAATTGATCCGCTCAATAAACGCTCCTCTATCCACTTTTAACGATCAAAAAGACTTTTGGTATAAAAACATAAGTCTATATGAAAAAGAGTTGAGTATAAATTGATCCGCTCAATAAACGCTCCTCTATCCACTTTTAACGATTAGACAGGCTTTGGTATAGAAACCTAAGTCTATATGTAAAAGAGTTGAGTATAAATTGATCCGCTCAATAAACGCTCCTCGATCTATTTTTAAACGATCAAAAAGACTTTTGGTATAAAAACATAAGTCTATATGAAAAAGAGTTGAGTATAAATTGATCCGCTCAATAAACTCTCCTCAATCCACTTTTAACGATTAGACAGGATTTGGTATAAAAACCTAAGTCTAAATAAAACGAATCGAGTATAAATTGATCCGCTCAATAAACACTCCTCGATCTATATCTAACGATCAATAAGATTTGGAAAAAATATCTAAGTCTTAAAACGAGTCGAGTATAAATTGATCCGCTCAATAAACACTCCTCGATCTATATCTAACGATCAATAAGATTTGGAAAAAATATCTAAGTCTTAAAACGAGTCGAGTATAAATTGATCCGCTCAATAAACGCTCCTCGATCTATATCTAATGATCAATAAGATTTGGAAAAAATATCTAAGTCTTAAAACGAGTCGAGTATAAATTGATCCGCTCAATAAACGCTCCTCGATCTATATCTAACGATCAATAAGATTTGGAAAAAATATCTAAGTCTTAAAACGAGTCGAGTATAAATTGATCTGCTCAATAAACGCTCCTCGATCTATATCTAACGATCAAAAAGATTTGGGAAAAAAATATCTAAGTCTTAAAACAAGTCGAGTATAAATTAATCCGCTCAATAAACGCTCCTCGATCTATATCTAACGATCAAAAAGATTTGAAAAATATGCCTAAGTCTTAAAACGTATCGAGTATAAATTGATCCTCTCAATAAACACTCCTCGACCGACAAAAATGGTTTTTGACAAAAAACCTAGGTATTAAAAAGAGTCGAGTATAAATTGATCTGCTCAATAAAAGCTCCTCGATCTATACAATAAAAGTAAGCTACAGTTAGAGAGAAATCAACAACAAGAAATATGAGAATAATAACACTAAAAATATTATTCATCTGAAGTTCTGAGAACAGATCTCAAGTTACATACGAAGAATACAAATGACTTTGTACGATCTACATATCATCACAACTGTTTAGAAAAATAATCTTATTCTACAGATCTGCAGTCTCCACGACAATGTCCACGGAAATATCAATCTCCCCCCTGGTACCTCGACGATCGGAATTAACCACCTAAGAAGCATGCTGCTCAGGATGGTCGACTTCTTTAGTTCGATGGTCAGGATCTGAAGATCAAATGTTCTTCCAGACGAAATGAGCATTACCAGCCAGATAACCGGCAATACTCATTCACCCACAACAAGATACTGCTTTCACTTTAAGATTTGACATTTTACTCTAAAGCAGCATCTCTTCGAGATGGTCGTGAACATTAATATTTACCAGCACACCCCGGTGGTCTATCAATCCGGAGGTAACATCCAAAAGCGGCGGTGCCTGGTAAACATGAACCCTCTATGTGCAAACAGGAAACCACGGACCTCAAACCCGTAAATACAAGGTTCAAGGCCTCATGGGATCCGTCAGTACGAGGTAGGGCTTCCATGGGACCCGTCAGTATAAGACAGAAGAAATTTAAGTTATATGAATCATGATAATGTGACTTTTTGAATATTATGGGATCAGAAGGCAAAATGAAGTTCAAGGAAACTGAGATCTCCATCTTTTCTCAGAAAACATAAACAAAATATGGAAACTGCCTACTTATTTATAGGCACTTATGCAAATGATCCTACGGCTGGATAGAGATTTGATCAAGGGACGGAAATGCGACCTTTTGACATCCCGTAATTAATGCTAGTAAGTTGGAACGGCACCTCTTTGATCGGCTCAACGGATAGATGACAAAAGAGTAAGAAGATCGAAGCGATTAATGCACGATAAAAGCAGATCTAAAAGAGCTCCAGACCAGAAAATTTTACACGCTTACATATGCGAGTCGCTTGCTAAAGAGCGAGAAATCCTCGACATGGCAACAAGGTATTAGCTCGACTAGAGGAATAAGGGTTTCGTACTCTGACCTACGAGGTCGTAACTGCCTCATATATCACATGAAACAATTATTAACTAACTATGTTTAGACCTCTATTGGAATCCAAGAAATTTGACATGAAAATCAGGAGAATAGCCGTCGTTATCAAAAACTACAAAAAAGTCACCGCCTAACATTCCAAAGAATTGCTAAAGGAGGTCTGAACAGACTGGATCTAACTAATAAGTCTACATTTTCCAATTCCTCCCATATCAAAGAATTGACATGCCTGATACATTGGTTGCTTTATTTGAGGAACGTGGAACTCACAATCAGTACATAGAAACATGGATTTTACGAAGATACATAATCTTCTCTCCAAACTTAGACCTATGACAAGAAAAGCAGAGCTCAACAGAAGAAATGACAACCTCCTTATATAAGATATATGTAGCAAAAGGACAAATTTACAAAGGATTGATCGAACATCGACAACAACGCTGAGCGTTCCTTAACAATTATTCAATCAACTATTTACATGGATGGCCTGTTGTCCACATTTTTATGTCTAACACAACTTCGGGACAATCATAAGGAACCATGCTTGGTCGATCATCATTCTTTTACTTGATTTAAACGTTTGATTTGCAGAACAAACGTTATATCATTCAGTTACTTAAAAAACTGATCGAGCCAGACTAAGCTACTCTTTCGAACAAAGCATATTCTCCCGGAAGATCAATATCAGATAAGTATGCTAATCTATACTGATTATTTCGAGAAGTTATACTTATGCATAACAGCAAAATATGCATAACGAAAAGACATCTACTAACCAAAATTGATCAAGGAATGGCTCTACTCATAAAAGATCATCGTTTTCTTAATTCATTCTCCTCATATAAAAATTCAGCCCAAACAACCGCACAAAAGGTTGGGGACACTACCACAAAAAAAAAAAAAAAGAAACTCAAAATAACAGCCGAGTCAAGCAGGTCACCGAGAAGGATTGTCATCAACAGGCCGACTAGCAGAAGCACTCCTCCAAGGAGTCAAGTTACCTGCAAACGCCATCAATTCCTCCTGACGCTTTAGATAACCGGCATCATAACGTTCCTCATAGGCCTGCCGACGAGACTCCTCTGCAAGGGCAGCAGCCTGAACCAAATCATTTTTCTCCTTCTCAAGGACGGATTTCTCTTCCTCTAATTTTTGAAGATCATCTTTGGCAAGCTGTAGTTGCAGGGTCAGCCCTGCGGCCTTCGCCGTCTCCGACTCCAAACGACGTTGATAGGCATCCTTACCGATCCAAAGATCGTCATTTTGCACACCCAGCCGGAGTGCAAAATATTTGGCCTAGACAAGAAAAGAAAAAGAAAAGCCCTTAGATAACAAGGCAATCAAAATAAAAGCAGGATAAATAATCAAGAGTATGTTTACCTGCTCGCATATCTTCACCAGCGACTGAACAAGGCGAACATTGGAAGTACCTTCGAGCTTCCTCAACTCGCCGGGCAAAATAGAGCTTAGGCCCAGGTCCCAAGACAAAGCATCAGGCTCAACAGAGCCAGGCAGTTCACTACCAAAAGGAACATTGTCTGGACGTGGAGTCACCGACCGCATAATATCCTTAACTTGCTCGAGAATGCAACGGTCATCTAACATACGAGGGGATTCCCTCTCGTTAGGACTCACCGAGGTCTCCTTGCCCGAAGCAGAGATAACAGTTCGCCGACCTAACCTTAATCCGGTCCGACCTCCAGAAGGCCCGCCAGATTCAAAAGAAGTAGTCATCACAGTGGTATCATTAAATAAGTAGTCAGTGAAATCATGAGAAATAGGTTGTGTTGCGGAGGGATTTACAAGGAAACCCTCATTAATCACCTCCGAGACAACACCCGCTTGGCCCCCGCTGACAACCCGGGCAGCAGAGGTTGAAAAAGGAAGGGAATTAACAGAAACATGATCGTATGTGCCATGTTCGAAAGAAGAAGTGCCTGAAGAAAAGGGTACGTCAAAAGCTTGCTCCACAAATGACGAATCGCCAAAGGCCACCCGACCAGGGGAAGGCCTCCTTCCTGCTTCACCAGAGGAGGAAAAGTTTTGTTGCGTGAAAGACGAACTAACTACGGGAAAAGGCTCAGAAGGAATGACAAGAGTATCTGTTGTCGACCTACTAATGGAAGACGAACGAGAAGGTTCTATCGAGGCCCCCTCTGTTCGAGACCTTTTTGGTCTAATATTTCTAGCACTCTCACAGGAAGGACGCTTTGAAGTATTACCGAAAATATTACTCATGATCGGAATTCAAAAGAGAAAACTAAATTATCGAGAAAACTTATCGACCTTCTAACGAAAGAGTATTCTGTTGAGAAATGAGTAAAAGCGGTAAATAACGAGTAAAGTTTTACCTTTATTATTTATACTATATGAAAAGACGCAAGAGACTCAAAGAATGGGCGCGTAACACAGAAACTAGCCTAGGAATAGGCGCAAGAATTCGAAAAGACGTACGCATAATGATTACGGCAAAGTTAATAACTTGTCTAAATTATTACAAGGAAGACGAAAAGACGTAACTGTCAGGATTTGAATCGTCTATTTTACAAAGGGATAAAAGAGTAATATTACAATTCAACTTACGATAACAGTTACTAAGGTTATTTCACAGACCAACATATCATACAACATGGTCGCCATCTAGAATTTCCTGTTCGCCAGCGACTTCTCCTTCATTCGTTGATTCAATATTCTCCTCCTCTTCCTCCGGATCGATAAAATTATTATCGACCTTATCATTGATATCTGAAGGAGGAATCGGCAATGGCTTACCGAACTCTTTAACAAGATGAGCCAAAGGAAACTTTTGATAAACGACGTCTGGCAGCTCGGAAGAAGAATATACTTCGCCATAATGGTTCAACCGAATGTGCGCCACTTTAAAATATTCCTTTCGACGATCATCTATCAGTTCTAAAGCGACCAACTGATGAATCGCTTTCTTGAACGTACTCTCCAGGAGAGGACCGACCATTTGATATACCAACGCTCTATGAACAGGAGATTCTTGAGAAGAATCCGGAGATTCCTCTCTGTTCTCCTCAGAACCATGACTCAATTCCAGTTTTCTCTTCCGAGATGCTCTCTGCTCGATAGGAACATTCTCTATGGTTTTGGTGGATTTAGTTACCACCATTTTTCCCTTTGAAGAGCGTCGGGAGCTTTCTACCATAAAAGCTGAGGAGAAAACAAAATCAGAATTAGACGTAATACTAAAAAGAGTTATGACAACAAAATATTAGAATAGATACTTACCCAATGAATCGGAAGAAGAAGAAATTGGAAAAACATGAGTACTTAAACCCGCCTTGCGAAGAAAAACTTCGCCAATAAGGAGAGCACTCTGATATTTGTTGACACGCATAGACTGGATTTCACCAAGAAACTAAGGGTCGTCAGGAATAAGCTCTCATGTCGGCAGGCGACCACCATAAATCCATTGGAATCATGGTCCCATGAGAAGGGCTCATTCGAGCCGTCCGCCAAACGTAGATGAGAAGGCGGACGAACAAAGAAAAAATGCGATTTCCAGGAAGGATTGCTAGAAACCGGGGAGTCGAAGATTGAGCGACTAGTCTTTTGGCTGGCAAAAAAGTATCCACGATTGGAGGAACTAGAGACATTAAAACGAAACAGTTGTGTAAAATTTCGAAAAGAGGGTTGGAATCCTTTCGCTATCATCAAAACGGAAAAACAGACCACGAAGGCCACTGAATTTGGGACCAATTGAGTCAAAGATACACTAAATATCCTCAGAATATCAAGAAATAGAGCGGACAATGGAAGCCGTAGGCCGTAATTAAAGTTGGCTGTATAAAAAGCTCGACAACCCTCCAGTGGAGAAGTAACCCTATCAGAGGGAGAAGGAAGAATGATTTTAGAACCTTCTGGAAAATATTTTGCATAATTATCCACGACCTCGTGGAAAGTTTCCTCGTTGTAAGCACAAGCGAGATCCTCAATCGGTTCAGAAATTTGAGGAACAGTACCTTTGCCTTTCTTGGCCCTGGCAGCAACATCCGTATCAGATATGATTTGCACTTTAAAAGTGTCCTTAGTCGGAATGATAAATTCTAATGCTCCAGTCTGCTCATTCGAAGGACTCGGGGGAATTGCCTCGTCGAGAATAGGAGTGATTCTTTCCCTTGAAGACGAGGAAGATTTTTTCGCAATCGAAGCCATTCTACTGAATCCTCGAAGAATACGAATCGATAAAGGCAACTTAAGAATGAAATAGTCGAGTGAGAAAACGACTGCAGAAATAGGGGAAGTAGAAAGTAAAAATTGACTGAAGGAACAATGACCTATTTATAGAGAGAAATGAAAAAACGTTTCGAACTTCTCACAACTGATCGCATTCCCGCCAAAACAGCGAAGAAACGAAACGCTTCCCCAAAGAACCACATGGCTAATTGGGATTGGAGGAACACAAAATGACTATCTATGAGGAGTAGCACTCTTTTCCTTATTTAGGATTTTTTCCCACAGGGTTTTTTCCTATATAAGGTTTTTAACGAGGCACAACTCATAGAAAATACAGTCGTAATTAACCATCTACTTCTACGAGCTTCTACTACATATACGCTCGAAGAAGTGAGGGAGTACTGATGGGGGCTATTTCGCACCCCTTATAATGTTCGGATCGACTAAGGAATGTAAGATCGATTCGACCAGACGAGTCAGTTCGGGATCATCTATCGACCCGGTAGAATACTACTCTCCTTAACAAGCAAACTGCAATCCGGACTCAAGAAGGACGGTTGGGCCGAGTCCTATTAGAATTATGTTTCCTTGTAAAACTAGGTTAATGGTGATATAAATACCTAGTTAATCATTGTATTACATACGCTTAACATACTGAACATACGCCTACATACTTTGGCTATCAAAGAAGATCATATTGAATAGAAAAGCTTTAGCTATACTATTTTATTCATTGATTGTCTTGTTTACTAATTGTTCCATCCAATTGTTCTTCCTTGAGATTGATCCGTCCAGAATAAAGTAACAGAGCCCTATAATTCGTATTAATTCAGAACTCTTAGTCACAAACTTCACTGATTTAATCGTACCCGACGAAATTCGGTTTAATCACCTATGATTCTTACTTTTTAGTCACTACTAATTATGACAAAATAAATTCTCGGGTAAACAAAAATAAATTTTCTGCTCAAAATCAGATTCTGTTTTTCAACTTTTGAAAATTGCATTTTCGGCACCTCAACTTTCGAAAATTGCACTTTGACCCCAAAACTTTTAAAAAGTTACAAAAACACCCCAAAACAGATTCGGGCAGCAGACCAGAAATTAAAATTTTTAATTCTTGAAATTTTTGATTTTTCAAACAGACCCTTGAAGTTTCGGTAATTGCAAAACAGTCCCCAAACTTTTGGAAATTACTAAATGACCTCAAAAAGCCGTGCGACCAGATTTGCAAAATAGTCCAGAATTTTTGAAATTTCCAGATTCTGAAAATTTGAATATTCAGCCCTTTAAAACCCTAATTTCGATTTTTGCACCAAAAGTCCTGAAGTTTTCAAAAACTATAAATTCGCCACAGATCTTGAAAAGCTGTTTTACCCAATCATAGATCTAGTCATAACAAGTAAGAATCAACTTACAGAACATAATTATCAAGCGTTCTCATACACATAATTAAACATATACGGTGAACAAACATTATGTTCAGGCCATTTCGTATAATAAGTATGGAGTGCTCTGATACCACTGTTGGGTTGCCTCGATTGTCAGAACAACATAGAGTGCGGAATTTAAAATTTTTCATAGCACCCATGGTCCCATATATAAGATCTCCACATTATGTATACGAAAAGCATGAATCAAAGCACACATAAAGTATGTAAAAAGAGGTTGGTCGATTTTTACCTCACCACAGGCAAGGTGGTGGCAACGTTCAACTCTGATTCTGATTCTGATTCACAGGAGTGATCCAATTGTCTCACCTCCAGAGATTAGTCCACACCAATTGGATTCTGGCAACACCTCTTTGTCTTAGGCTCAGAACTGAATCAAAGAGATATGTTAATGAAGGGCTGTGCAGATCTACTTGGCAGAGCAAGATCCAACACAAAGGAATAGGAGGGGAATTCACGGCAGCTAGGTGCAGAGGAGGGTATGGTTTTTCTGTGCTAGGGTGTTAGCTTTTGAGCTCATGAAGAACTCTATTTATAAGCCTCCTTTTGACCTAGGTTTACAAGACTTCTTATGGGCTTTTAATTAAAGGCCCATCTCTTGCAAGCCTTCCTTTTAATTAACAACCTTAATTAAAACCCAGTCCATATTAATTAATAAATTAATATTTCCTTTAATTAATTAATTAGTAATTTAGTTAATTATATTAATCAATTAAATCAACTAATTAATCAATCTCCCACTTGAATTAACACTTTAATTCATTTAATTGATTTAATTACCTTTATATCAATTAATTCCTTTTATACCATTTTATAACAGTCACCGTCCAATTGTATTGTGTGTGACCCTCTGGGTTCACCATCAATTGGCAGCAGGCCCACGAATTCCTCGTGATTTAATTTATGAACAATAAATTGCTCCGGTCAATTAAACAACCTTTAATTGACCACTCCTAGAATTAATTCCTCTATTAACTCAGGAGTACCCACACTTCATGGTCGATGTCTAGCCACAAGCCCATGAAGCCCAACTTCAGGTGAATTGATATTTTTGAACCTCACCTCTTATAATTTCCATGTACATACGGTCCTTCTATCGACTAATTTTCCCGATCAAGACTTAGGGTGTGTGAATTGATCGGCACCTCTAAATTTATCTCGATAACTATACTTTCTCATTCAGGATAATATTCCAGTGTGACTGCTAAATTTGGAAACCCCTTTTCAAATCCGTCACCGACTACGGCCGTAGGTTCCTCGGATATATTATCTAAGAATCGTATAGGAAATTCTCTCATCCATTACGATGAGTCGGTAGATTCCATATTGGTACTAACTACTCGCGTACATAACTATACGCTCCCAACCTAGGAATGTTATGATCAGGCTAAGTGATCTATACCTAGATCTAAGTACGCACATTTATGCACCGAATTCGCCCTAGCACCTCAAGTCAAAGGACTAAATCGTACACTATTATAGGCCTTGAGAAACATCCCATCACCGATATGCGACATGCGCTTCCACAATGGATTTCTCTGTTAGGTCGTTCGATGCGTTCGATCCTCTATCGAACCACCTACTCATATGCACTGGCCTCAAATGCCTTGCTCATGAAACGCTACAAATTCACTCCATGTGAATCATGCATAATCGTACAAGTCTTGGCGATTCCTACGATACCCCGTCTCATTTCGGAATCTATGACTTGGAACGTGTTTTAAGATTACGACCTTAGAGATTGTAATGTAATCTAAGGATTTCAATCAATCACTTAAATGTATTCGCGAGAGATGAAGTTGGCCATTGTTTATCCTTATACACATATAAATAAACGTGCGTATTATTATAAAATCAAAGATTTTCTTATACAGAATAGACCTATTACAAGCTAACTGAACTGGCTTGTTAGGCACTATTCTATCACGTCTTCCAAAATGCGTTGTCCTAATAGGTTCCCCGAACGGGAGACCCATGCCAGAGGAATAATAAAACTACCGACCATCCTTGAAGAACTTGGTGCTCATACTCCACCAACACTTTTGTGGGTCAAGCAGTTCTCCGAATCCTGGGTGGTCAGCAATACCAAGGTATTGTCCGCAACTGACTAACCCCGGGCAAGGATCGATAGTTTATTGGTTTTCTGGATTTGGCTTATTGGTCTTCCAGATCGAGAATACGTTTGTCTGTCGATATTCTAAGGGAGTTGACATAGGTCATATTTGTTTCGAAGAAGGATCGAAGTCTAAACTCAAAAAGTTGGATCGAAAGGGGAAGGATTTCGATCATCATTGTTGGAGCAAAAACGATGAACAAAATGGGCAAATGGACAAACTTGGGAATGTCAAGGAAGACCCCTTTTATAGTAACAGCCGGACTTGATCCAACAGCTGTGATTCGTTGAGATGGACGAACGAGATCCAGTGACTGTTTCATTTCCCGATGATTAAGGATTGTTCGGCAGAGGGAATTATGCTATCATTTCATTCGCGGAGCAGTTATTTATTTAAAAACTCATGCGAGTTCGAAATTTACGGTTTAGCATTGGTTCGATCAAGAATATGGTGATTGAGAAGTTTTAGTTTGATCAATATCACAGGGATGTGATACATTCAACGGGGTTGTTTTTAATATTACTAAAGTTACTATCTACGATCGAAAAATTGGACGCCTTATCAAGACGAACACATGCTCAACAAACAGTTATATCTGGGTATCGATAAAGAAGGCATATAATAAAACGGCGCGAAGGTCGATTGTAGTTCAAGTTCAACAAGAAACGATAAAGTATAATTATTCGAGAATATTACAGGCAGGCAAATCGAACACTTCAATTATTTTTCAAATTACAACAGGCCGGGAAAATAACTATAAATCTAGAGAAGCTTATTATCGAAAAAAATCTTCCGAACTTCATCGCTACGAATGTTGTAACCTTGCTGATAAGCATCCTTCTCACGACGCTCCGAGTCCTTCTTCTCCTGCTCAAAAATACGTTTAAGATCCTCGAGCTCTTTTCCCAGCTGTTGATGGATTTCTTCACCCTTATCTTTGGCAGCTTTCTCTTTCTCAGAAGCTATCTTTTCCTCGAGCACCTTAGTAGCGTCCAGAGCGTCCTTCAGCTCGGCTTTCAGCGGCACATCTCCGTCAGAAGCGGCTGATTGCCAGTTAAGCCCTCGTGCGTGGTGAAAGAAAGAGTTCTCCCGAACCCGTTGTGTGGCCTCCTGCTCGGCCAACGGTCTGAGTTCGAGGAACTCTTTCTCAGCCTATTAACAAGAAAATCAAACAGATGAGGGTGTTAACATATATATATATATATATATATATATATATATATATATAAGAAAAAAAAAGAAAAAAAAGGAAGGAATAGAACTAAAAATAACAACAATTTTTGGAACCTGGGCAAGGAAGTTCAATCCCAGCTGAAACAGTTGCAAGTGATTTTTCCCCTTAGAGGGGCCTACATCAGAAACTGAGATTTGAGCCTGCAGAAGTCTCGGGACAACATTTTCGAGCATCCCTTCAGTAGGGGGCTCGACCTTAGAACCTCCTGGAACAGAATAAACATCATCTGGAACTGAAGTAACAAGTGGCTGAATAGAAGGCTGTTCGACCTTGGAGCTCTCTGTAGCACCTTGGGTCGAAGCAGTTTTAGGCTCGTGAACGCCTTTCTCAGCACCAGTCAGCGGCTTATTCTCATTCACAAGTTTTTGAAGGGTCTCGGTCGGAGTGACCCCTTCAGGCAAAGGTCTTTTGTTCGAAGACTCAAATGCCTTCTGCCTAATTTGAGCCCGTTTGGAGTTGTCCAAGGGTTTGACAGGAGAACCTTCAGGTTCGGTCTCGGATTCTTCTTTCGATAATATGAATTTGTTGGAAATGGTTCTGCTTAACTTCGAGGAGGCATGTCTTTCTTTCTTGCCGTCTCCACCCTTAGAAGTTTTGGGGGATTTGGGAGAGCCCTTCGAAGATTTCTTCTCTTTGATCGATTTGGAGTCCCTCGAGGGACCCTTATTTTTGACACCACCCAGGAGCGATGAAGGTTCGATCGAAGAACCCAGTATTTTATCCTGGCTTTAAGTTAAGGGAATAGTGTGGCTCGAATTTTTATTTGTTGATCTATGAGCTCCGATCGCGATGAGTCAGTTTGGTTGAAGAATGATTTGAAATGGCCCCTATATTTATAGAGGGGGTAACATGTCATTTTATTTGGAATTGAATAGTCGCAACTCCCGAGAAAATTCAAGCATATATAAAGTAATCAGATATGGTTGAACATCTTCGATCATTAAAATTGAAATCCATTTGATACGTACAATATTAGCAAAGCTCTGATTAAATGCGCAAAAGAAAACTATGTATAAATAAATCCATTACAAGAAAACTTAGCCAATTTTCAAGGATTATCTACTTCTTCTTCTTTTTCATCCTCGTCATCGGAGTCACTATCATCCGAGTCGTCTTCATCATTGTTCGAGCTATCACTCTCTTCACTGCTATCTTCACCAACGTTATCATCAACTTTAGCAGGAGGTGGAGGTTGTTCTTCTTGATCAACGGAATCACCTTCGATGTCAACCTCTTCTTCTACTTCGACCTCGTTCCCCGACTCTACAAAAGTAGAAGCTTCGAGCATATCCGGGTTGGACATAGGGACCCTGAACTCGTCAAGAAGAGGAGTAAATTCATGGCCTTGTAAATCTCCAAGGTCCACTGGAAGAGAAGAAGGCTTGTATTCTTCCCTAAAGATATTTTTACGAGGATCCATATAAGGAAGATAGTCTAAAAGTTATCCTCCTAGCTAAGACTAACTGTTGAACAGTTTTGTATAAAAAGGATTGATTAATTGGACCTGATCGCAATCGAACAAGAGCATCGAGAAATGGAGACTTCAGAAACTCCTTTATTGCTGGAAGTATGGCCTCTTCTCGACCCTAAGCGTATGAGAGCTCGAAATCCACCTTCACTAGCACCAACTCAGCTTTTAGGCTCTCGACCTCAAGCTCGAGAGCACTCTTTTCTCCGACCGCCCCTAGCAGATCCTCTTCGACCGCCGTTGTGAACTTGCCTCTCTTGGCCTCTTCAAGCTCCTTTCTGGTATTGGTAAGCTCTTTCTCCATTTCAGAAAACTTGTCCAGGGCCTCAGTCAATTGAGCCGCCGTTACCGCATCTTCCCTCAGAATGCGTTTCAGAGCCCGGTGAGCTTGAGTTGACTCTTCCTCTAATATAGCAAGTCGATGGGTCTGATAAACTAACTTATCTCCAACCTGCAAGATGGAAAAATACCTTTATAAGATTTCACATATATTGAGATCGGAAAATACGAAGCAAAAGCAAACTTATAGCTCTTGATAAGATCGAGCGAAATCTCCCAAGACTTAAAAGCCATCCTTGAAGAACAATTCAGTATTATCATCTTTGAACCGTCCAGACATAAGTATCCAGATTGATTTGTCTACCGAATGTTCTCCTTCGGGGCCAAAGTCCGATTGAATGCTCCCGTCCTCAACATACCCGGCAGCCCTCAAGCCTCGGAGGTGATCTTTGATATAGTCCGCTAAGTCTGGTTGTGTCCTTCCAGGACGGCATTCAACGGGGCCTGGATTTCGACCAAAAGGCTTTACCCTTCTGGATGACTCAGGGACATCGCTATATCTTTTTCGAGCCATAAGCTCCTCGATCAATTGTTGGGATTGGATATGCTTAAAGGAATAATAGCTATATCCGGCTGCATTGGGGTCAGCGGTGTTGGTCGAAAAGATTGTCTGCAGGCGGACAATGTCTTCTGTTTGCAACGCATCTTCAGCGTCGACCCTGGGAATGCTCGAGGCCAAGGGAGGAACCACCACAGTAGAAGTACTGGCACCCGCCGTTCCAACTTTCTTGACAGCCCTTGATTTTTCCTGTTTCCGGGGCTGGCCTTGGGTCCTTTTTGAGGAGGAAGCCACATTGGAGCCTGCTACAGAGTTTCGAAATTGTTCCACGAGCTCAGCTGCACAGTCCAAGTTAAAATGAGGCTAATATAAAATGTCAAAGGCAAATCAAGGATCATCTTAAATAAATAGGAATGTTACCGAACGAGAGGGAAGCAACCATGGCTTGAACCTCCACAGGAACGGCTTCGACGGGTTGGCCATTTTTGGGATTGTCTTCGATCTCGGGAGTATTTCCATATTTAATAGCCGGGGCAGGATAAGTGCACTTACTGAACCCAGCCAGCCGCAAGACCCCCTATTGCGTTAATAACGCCGTTTGATATTAATCGGATTTCAGGGTCTTTAAGAATTTCGAAGACAGGACATGGGGAATTTTCCTTTAAGGGACCGTTTACCGTATATCCAGGCGGATTCCCCCTCAGAAACACCTTTCGAAGTCGGAATATCGAGACCCCAAATGAAGAAGAACTTTTTACAGCCTTTTGTATTGCTCGAAGTCATGGTCAAGAGAATTGATCTGCTCAACCTTTGTGAAAAATACACGAAGCCGGCGTTTGAGGACGTCGAAAAGCTCATCTGAAAAACTTGCCAGAAGTTTTGGAAGGACGCCTCCTTCCCCTTAGCCTGCATCAGAACGTTAAACGCAACGATGTACGCGATCGAGTTCGGCAGTATCTGGGCAGGTGCAAGTGAGAAAACTTCCAAAATATCCCTAAGGAATGGGATGAACGGAATACGCAGCCCGAAGAGAAATTGCCTGCTGTAGAAGGCTTGGCAACCCTTGGGTGGATTAGTAACTCGTTGCCCGGGAGTAGGCACAACGATGGTATAACCTTCCGGAAGGTATTTTCCAAACTCGAGCTCCAGGTTCGCCCGATGTTCCTCTGTGTTATAAAGGGTAGAAATTTGATCGGCTCTATGCTTTGTTCGAAGTTGGTTAGAACTAGTGGTAGGTTCTACCCATTTCTTGATAGTGACGACTGCTCGGCCACCGACCTGGTATTTCTCTGCTTCATCCCCACGAAGAGGCGAAACATCGCCCCCGATCGCTTCATTCTCTAAAACTTCTTCCCCCGTTTCTACTTCATCATCGCTCGAAGCCTGACGAACTTCTCCTTCCTCTGTTTCGAAGTTCAAAGCTTCTCCAGAATTATCGACCTTCTTTTCGTCGGAGGCCCTATATTTGTCTATAAGCGTTAAAGGATCGGTGTCCGACCCTTCGCCCACTTTAGCTTTTCCTTTTCGATCTCGAGAAGAAGACATAATTTTATTGGAAGTTTTGTGTATCTCGTGCTTGAGGGAAATATCGAATTTTGGGACTCTTCTACGATTTTCGATCAGAACGTTTCGATCAAGGCTTTAAGAATCTTTCGTAAATGAATCTTCTACGGTCAACGTATATATATACGGGGTTAAAAAAGTAAAATTGCAAATCGGACCCCGAGTAACCGCGATGGTTGAGCTCTCCAAGCAGTAATTTTCAAAACAATATTTGCGGGAAATTGCACTTTTGGCCCCTATACTCTATGAATTTAGACCACAGCATGTAATGGAAAAGACGCGCCCTTTTCGGTTTCGGAGTGAACCTACTTCTCCGAGCCTAGCTTCACTTATGCACGAAGAAGTGGGGGAGTATGTTAAGGAGGATTCAAACCGATCGATCCAAAACAAAAAGTTGCATCAACTCAAAATTTTTTCAACAAAGATCAACCGTTATAGAGAACGACCCAAAGCAGCAATATCAAGATAATTTACATCACGACGGATAATCATTTTAGAGTTTCCAAGATATGCACTCTTTTCCATAGTTCGATTTTTATCCCAATGGGTTTTTCGAGCTAGGTTTTTAACGAGGCATATCCAAAACACTAAGTAATGATTCATCCCCGTCATATGGCGACATTTTACTTCTCCGAGCCTAGCTTCACTTACTCTCGAGAAGTGGGGGAGTATTGATGAGGGGTACTTTAAATATTCTATTTTAGGAAGGCTTGTACGTCGGAAATCGCAATATCCGACCTCGAAGACATATCGGCCAACCTCCAGCACAGTACATCTTACTCCGACCACAGGCCAAGGGGTTCATGCTCGGATTCTACTGTTGGGCCAACCCCAGGCCCATGCCTGTGGGCCGAGAAATGCACCCCTGCGGATGGTTCAGCTAGCACACCGATTCTACTATGAATACCGCAAGCATTTATGACGCAAAAAAACGCACGATTCCCCAGGTGCATCCCGCTCGATGCTACTGCTCGAAGCCTCCCCGAGATTTATATTTCGATCGCATTGTATGTATTAGTCTCTAGCTTGTACGACATCCAATAATGCCCAAGTAGGACCTCGAAATATATTGTAATCATGATCGATAATATACATATTTGACCCCATCATTGGCAATTTAGCACCTTTATTGCATTCGTTTTCCTTTATTGATCTCGTACGAAACCACGTTAGAGCAACCATTTATATGTTTTGGGTTAAATGGTCATCTATTTGTTTATAAAATTTAAAATAGTTTCTTATTGTCAGGAATTTTTTTTTTGGTTTCTCAAGGGTTTAATCTCTTTCGAGGCGCGTCGGTGATTTTACCGAATTTCGTTAGGTTCAGTAATATCAATAATAATATGATCAAAGCAAGATTGAATATAATTTACGGGCTTAGTTATTTTATTCAGGATGGATCTACTCAAAGATGAACGATATGTAACGTAAGATTAGTATGAAATAGTATGTAATATGTGTAGCAAAAGCTCTCTTATTAGATAGATCAAGTATTACAATGTATGTAAGCGTAAGTATGATATTATGAGTCATGCCCTAATACAATGTAGGTGGTGAATTTATAAAGATCCTCTTTCCTAGCTATACAAGGAAACATAGCCATAATTGGACTCGGACTGATGTCCTTCAGGACTTCGGACTCTGGAGCTAGGTCGCTGAGATGCTCGTATTGGGTCGAGATGACCATCATGGTTGATCCGCTCCTGGGCTGAGTATCTAGTCGGGCCGAGCTCATTCTTCTTGATTCCTCGAGTATCTTTTAGGGTGTAAAATAGCCCCCATCAGTACTCCCTCACTTCTGCAAGCGAAGATGTAGTTGTAGCTCATAGAAGTAGATGATCTTACCGAATTCACTTATGAATCGTTAAAAACCTTACTTTGGAAAAAAACTTATGGAAAAAATCCGAAATAAGGAAAAGAGTGCACCGTTTCACAAATGGTCGTATCCTTACCCTTTTTGACTGGCATCGTTTGGATTTAGAGAAGTCACTTCTCTTTTATCGATGACGGGAAAAAGAATCGTTGTGAAGGGGCTAAAGCATCCTTTCAACTTCGTATATATATCCGCCTTTGGTTTCATAATTACTTTTTACTCTCTGCCTTCCAATTTTCTGCAGTAAAATTTTATGTCGATAAATACCGTAAGTAATATATTTTTCGACTATTAGTCATACAATCTTCGAAATGGCTTCTAATTCTAGAAACCCCAACTCATCGACCATTGACGATGTGGTCCCAACCATCAACCTGGAGGGTTCTCAGAGCCCTACCCCTGACCAAACTGAGACCCTGGATATAGATATCCCTGAAAAGGATACCTTGCTGGTAGACATCCTTACCGACGAGGAGGTAGCCACTAAAACTGCTACCAAAACAAAAGGAGCCAATCCTCAGATTTCTGAACCAGTCGAGCTCCTTGCTTGTATTCTTAAGGAGGAGGACCTGAAGGAAATGCGGATGAATTACAGCCGGTTCTTCCCCAAGGGTTTCGAGATATTTCTTCCGTCCCCAACTGACAGGGTTACTTCCCCCTCGGAGGGTTGATGTGCCTTCTATAACTCCCATTTTCAGCATGGTCTCAGACTTCCTCTCTCTCCTCTTTTACTTGAGATTTTGGATACCTTCACTGTCTCCCTGATTCAATTGGTTCCCAATTTCGTTGCTTTCGTTGTTTCTTTTGCCGTTTTAATGGTTGCCAAAGGTCTTCAACCATATTTTCGCAACTATTTTCAATTATTTCATTTTAACCTTTCCAGTTCTTCAAACGGTGGTTACTTCTTTGTGATAGGATAGTGCCCAGCAAGCCAACAAATATAAGCTTGTTTAGGAACTTCCTTTAGAAGCAATCTTATGATTCATAAGATAATACGCCCGTTTATTCATAGTACGTGAATTAAACAATGGCCACCTTCATCTCTCGCGAACTTATCTAAGCGATTGGTTGAAACCCTGAGATCACTCATGACTACGGGATTATTCACTTCAGTATTGGGTGCGATTAATCATGAAACAGTCTCAAAGGTCGTGATCTCAAAAACGTTCCAAGTCATAGATTCATATCGAGACGGGGTATCGAATGAATCGTCAAGACTTGTAGGATTATGCATGATTCACATGAAGTGAATTTGTTGTCGTTTCATGAACAAGGCATTGAATGCTAGTGCATATGACTAGGTGGTTCGATAGGGGATCGAACGCATCGAACGACCCGAACAGAGAGACCCATCGTGGAAGTGCATAAGCATATCGGTAATGGGATGTCTCTCAAGACTTATAATAGTGTACGATTTAGTCCTTTGACTTGAGGTACTAGGGCGGATTCGGTACACGGGAATACGTACTTTGATTTAGGAGCCGATCACATAGCTTGGTCATTGTGCGACTACTTTGGGTACGTATGAACGTGTGCGCGGATAGTTAGTACTAATAAAGGATCTATCGACTCATCTTGATAAGATGAGAGAATTTCCTATACGTTCTTAGATAATAAATCCGAGGAATCTACGGCCGTAGTCGGTGACGGATTTGGAAAGGGGTTTCCAAATTTAGTAGTCACACTGGAATTATTATCCTGAATTAGAAAGTACAGCATTGAGATAATTAGAGGTGCCGACCAATTCACACACCCTAGGTCTCAATCGGGAAATTAGTTGATAGAAGGACCGTATGTACATGGCATTTATAAGAGGAGAAGGTTCACGAAATCAATTCACCTGAAGTTGGGCCTCATGGGCTTGTGGCTAGACATCGACCATGAGGTGTGGGTACTCCTGAATTAATAAGGAAATTAATTCTGGAGTGGTCAATTAAAGTGGTTAATTGATCGGAGCAATTAATTGCTCACTAATTAAATCACGAAAGTCGTGGGCCTGCTGCCAATTGATGGTGAACCTAGAGGGTAACACACAATACAGTTGGACAGTGACAGTCTGGAAGGAATCAATTGATTTAAGGAATTAAATCAATAAATTGAATTAAAGTATTAATTCAAGAAGAAGAATAATTAATTGGGAGTAACTAATTAATTAATCGAGAATTAAAGTGTTAATTCAAAATGGAGAATCATTAATTAGGAGTAACTAATTAATGAATCAATTGGAATTTCTGATTGATTAAATCCTCAATTAAAGTATTAATTGGAAAGGATTAATTAATTAATAGTAGATTAATTAATTAAAACACATGGGCCGATCCATATGAAAGCTAATTGATCTTTGATTAATTAATTTAAGCATATGGGCCAATCAATGTAAAGATAAATTAGTTTAGGATTAATTAATCTTACATGGGCCAATTTTGGGAACAATGATCAAAATAAGTTTAGGATTAATTAAAAAGCATGTGGGCCGATTTTGTTAATCAAAGTGGCCGATTTTTGCTTATATTAATTAGTCTTGAATTTATGTTGATTGTGTATGATTATGATAGGGATTAAGAGTTTGTGTTATCTTGTGTAACTAGGAAAGAGATTGAAAGATATCTTATTTCCTAAAGTGATAAGATTATGTATATCTTGTTTCTTGATAAGAAGATATTCTTTCAAGATTTAGATATCTATTAGGAGAAGGAGTCTTCTAATAGAGATATCTATAAATACTAGATACACATAATCTAAGAAAAAGAAGAAGCTAACCCTAATTCTAAGCAAGAAAGAACAACACAAGAAAACACATAGAGGCCGAAAATTTCAGCCCCTCTCGCCCCTAATTGCATAATCGAACCCTGTAAAATCGCCCTCCCTGTGTAGGATTTTTCTCCAAGTCTTCTTCCCGGATCTGAATCCAATTCTTGACGAGACGATTCCTTAATCCTAGTTCTGAGCCTGGGGATTTCGCGAAGTCACTCAAATCCAACTGGTGTGGACTTTCTCTAGAGGCACAACACTTGGGGTGCTCTAGTGAACAATTGAAGACCGGAGGAAAATCACCACCTTGCCTGTGGTGAGGTAAAAAGGCTTTTACCATCTATTTAATTTTAGTATATGCATGCTTTAATTAAATTCAACCTTTATTCATATGTGCTAATAAGTGTTCCCTGGTGATGGGGGCTATTTCGCACCCTACATACTAGTCTGATCGAACAAAGATTACAAGATCGATTCAACCAATTCTAACGGATCGGGATCTTCTTACTGACCCAGCCTGATGCCGCTCGCTCCGAGTAAAGATTACACTCCGGACCCAAGAAGGATAGGTTGGGCCGAATCCAACTAGGACTATGATTCCTTGTAATACTAGGTTTAGCGTAATATAAATACCTAGTTATTCATTGTATAAGACAACGACGAATTCTCTTAATTCTGAGATTACACAAGAACACATTGATAACAATAGAACTCAATAATATCCATTATTATTGCAGAACTTTACCTCCATATCATTGCGTTCTTAATTTCGTTAATGGTTTTACTTCTTGCCTTTGATTATTGCTTTTCTTTGTAAACGATCCATCCGGAATAAAGTAACAGAACCCAATATACTGAATAATTCAATATCCAAACCCCCGATATCACAAATTCACTGATATTAATTTAACCCGACGAAAAACGGTTAAATCAGTTGGCGCCCACCGAGGGGCTAGGTTAATTATTCGATCGACATATGGCTCGCCCAAGGAAAAGCGCTCGTATCGGAGCAAGAAGTAACACAACCACCGGTCAGGACACATCTGAAGATCCACAGGAGAACGACAATAATAACGTTCCCAACACCGACGAGAATTTACAGAATACCCATCCCCGAGATCATGAACCCCTAGGAGGTCCTCCCGGCACGATACAGGAAGAGCCGGAAGTCCCCGAGATCCCTGCTCCTCTCCCGGGTGCTCAGGAGAAATTACGACAAATAGCGATGCTCTTTAAATCACTCTCCCCGGAAGAATTACTTGTGCTTGATCAAATTCCGCAAAACCCTAGGGCTGCCAGGACAATTCCTGCTCGGAGAACGCCCGGACAAAACGATCATGTATCTCAACAAGCTGATAGCCCACCAAGCGAGCACCGCTCGCTACACAGTCCACAACAGGACAATTCGAAACCCTCCGACAACAATCCTCGAAGGAAACGAGGTCACAGAAAAACCCCGGCGAGGCGCAGTAGATCCAGGGAACGAACAATTATCCCTATTGAGGATGATATAGATGATACAATCCCTGATCGACCACGAACGGCTCGACTGACGGAAAGAGAAATTGAAAGGATGGTGCAGGACCGACTTGAACAACGCTTACGGTCTATTCAAAATCCATGGGCCCGAACCACGGAACTCCAGGAAAGCCTTGCGGCCTGTTCTCCCTTCTGCAGGGAAATAAAAGAGGCACAATCGATCGGACAAGTCCCGGGCAGACTACCTCGCTATGATGGAACCACTGACCCGGATGATTATATTTTTAGCTTTACGAATATAATGAATTTATATGCCCACTCTGCTGAATTCACTGCCAAATTAATGGTAACCACATTCGAAGGACTCGCGTTGGACTGGTTCGCGAAACAACCTGCCAACTCCATATTCAGCTTTAGGGAACTCTGTAACAAATTGACACAGCAGTTCGCCAGCCAGAAGAGACAAAAACTTCCAATGAGCTACCTTGGAACTATATATCAACAAGAAGGAGAATCCCTAAGGAATTGGTTGGCCAGATTCAACGTAGAATTGCTTAAAATCGATTCCCCAAATATCGATTACATAATATCTATCCTCTTCGATCTCACTAAAAACAGGCAGTTCGGAAATGCCCTCAGTCGAAAGCAACCAAGAACGTTCGCCGACATCATGAGCCTAGCATCTAAGTATATGACCCAAGAAGAGATGAATTCCTTTAAGGATAAAAACAAAAACAAAGTTACGGCTACAGGGTCTAAGCGGCATGACAGGATTCCCGCCCAAAGATCCTTGGATTACGAGCGATCTTCCAGGAGAGGTAACGTTTTCCAGCGACTGGAATACAGCGGAGCCGACCGAGAAAGGCAACCTAATTTCTACCAAAGACCAAGAAACCTTGAACCACCAATCAGAAGCAGAGTGAATCAAGTAGAACACCCAAGATTAAATGCTCCAATCGAAGAAATCTTGGAAGTTCTAGAAAGGAATAATTGGATTCCTGAGGCAAGGAAAATCGCTCAGCCCAGACCAGGGTCTAGAAACTATGATCAATACTGTAAGTACCATAGGGCACATGGGCATCGAACGGAGAATTGTTTTCACCTTAAGAGAGAAGTTGAGAAACTAATCGAGCAAGGAAAACTTGACGAATACATAGAGCGAGACAATCGAAAAAGGGAAAGAAGTAGAAGCCCTCGAAACGGAAATCAAAGGAGAAGTTCCCGTCGAAGGTCACCAGAACATCGACCTACTCAGGAGTTGAATCACGACCAGATCAATGGAACTATCCACACTATATCCGGGGGGCCTGCGGGTGGAGATAGTCGCAATGCTCGGCGAAGAATGGCCAGATCCTTAATTGCAAGTTCTAAATATCCAAAAGAAATATGGACGTTAGAAAACAGGCCAACAAATCACGAGCCGATTAGCTTTAACGAAGGCGAAGTACCTAAAAACATTACTTGGGATGCGAAAGAAGATAACCCAGATTTCCCTATGGTAGTGTCGTTAGAAATAGCGAATTACAATGTGAAAAGAATCCTAATCGATAATGGAAGCTCAGCAAATATCATCTCCAGGGAGGTTTTAGCACAAATGAACCTCGGACAAATAAACCTACAAAAGGTAGCCACACCGTTAATAGGCTTTGGAGGGTCCGAGATCATCCCCAGCGGAACGATATCTTTGAGTGTATCGCTCGGAAAGAAGCCACTTCGAACAGTGAAGCTGGTAAAATTCCTAGTGGTAGAAACACCCTTCGCTTATAACGCTATATTAGGGCGACCAGCCCTTAACCTTTTTCGAGCTGTGGTCTCTACCTATCACCAGAAAATAAAATTTCCGACCGATAGCGGCATTGGAGAAATAACGAATGACCACTGTATGGCGTGGGATTGCTACAGCACGTCGCTGACCTTGAGAGAACATCCTAACCCTATTACTCCGAGCAAAAGAAAGATCGAAGACGATCCAATTAGAAATGAGGTCGAAATTCCTATTACTGATCGATTAGATAAAAAGGGAAAAGAACCACTAGATTTATCCTTGCAACCCCCAGAACATAAAGATATAATTCTGGTAGATGGCGACTCGTCCAAAAGGACAAGAATTGGTACAGAATTGAGTAAAGAAGGAGAAGTAATGTTAATCGAATTTCTTAGAAATAACGTGGACGTTTTCGCTTGGAGTGCAAATGACATCGAAGGGATCGATCCTCGAGTAATCAAGCATACCCTAAAAATTGACCCTTCGGCGAAACCCGCCAGACAGAAGAAAAGAAATCATGGACCAGTGAAAGATAAAATCATTAAAGCCGAAGTTGAAAGACTGATGGAAGCAAAACAAATCCGAGAAATACATTTCTCGGAGTGGCTATGTAATGTTGTACTAGTAGCAAAGGGGGATAAAAAGGACAACAAATGGAGGATGTGTAATGATTTCACCGACCTTAACAAGTTATGTCCACGCGACCCTTACCCCCTCCCAAGAATCGACTTATTGGTCGACTCGACTGCTGGCTTTGCGCTGTTCAGCATGATGGACGCCTTCCAAGGCTTTTACCAAATATACATGGACGAGCGCGACCAAGAGAAGACCGCATTCGTAACCGAACAGGGAGTATACTGCTTTATAGTAATGCCGTTCGGATTAAGGAACGCTGGGGCTACATACCAAAGATTGGTAAACCTAATGTTCAGGGAGTTAATCGGAGAAATAATGGAAGTGTATGTAGACGACATGTTAGTTAAAAGTATGAATGAAGCGGATCACGTAAGACATCTAGATCGATGTTTCCAAATCTTAAGAAAATATCGTATGAAGTTGAACCCCGCAAAATGCACCTTCGGTGTTAAGTCAGGAAAATTTTTGGGATATTTGGTACACCAGCGAGGAATAGAAGCCAACCCAGAAAAAATTCGAGCCATAACTGAAATGAAACCTCCCAAGACCATCTCTCAAGTGCAAAGCTTGGTTGGGAAGATCGTAGCGTTGAATAGATTTATATCTAAATCGGCGGATAGAAGCTTGCCCTTTTTCCAAACGCTTCGAAAAGCGAAAAACTTCGTTTGGACCGAAGAATGTGAACGAGCTTTCGAACAACTCAAAGAATATTTGACATCCCCTCCGATGTTGGCCAAACCGACAGAAGGGGAACCATTGTACTTATACATCTCCATCTCCGATACGGCCGTTAGCTCAGTCCTAATTAAGATAGAGGGTTCAGAGCATAAGCCTGTCTATTATCTCAGCAAGTTATTACAAGGGGCGGAGAAGAATTACTTGGAAATAGAAAAATTCACGCTGGCCTTAGTAGTGGCTGCACGAAAACTCCGACCCTACTTCTTAACCTACAAAATCATCGTTTTGACGAATCAACCGCTAAGGCAAATCCTAGCGAAACCAGAAGCCTCCGGACGACTAATCAAATGGGCCATCGAACTCAGCCAGTTCGAGGTAGACTACAAACCGAGGATTGCCATCAAGGCCCAGGTGTTGGCCGATTTTATACTAGAAACACCGACGCAGGCCACCGAATCATCGAACTGCCACAACAACGATGTCTTGATGATCGAGGATCAAACTTGGTTGATGCACGTCGACGGTGCTTCATGCCGAGAAGGGGGAGGCGCCGGAATCAACTTCTCTGGACCAAATAAGGAAGATTTAAATTACGCGATAACATTGGATTTCGTCGTAACAAACAATGAAGCCGAATATGAAGCGTTAATCGCAGGAATGGAGATGGTGATAAAAGCCAACATAAAGAGTCTTAAGGTACTAACTGATTCGGAATTAGTACAAAGACAAATAGAAGGCCTATACGAGGCTAAAGAATTTAATATGATCAAATACCTCGCCAAAGTGAAATCTCTAGCTAGGAAATTTGAAAGTTTCAGTATCCAGAACATCCCACGTTCGGAAAATAAATGGGCCGATCAGCTATCAAAATTCACAGGATCCCATAACGGAAAGACCGAACGGGTGATTAACTGGTTGATATCTAATACACCAGCAATCGATATCGATGAAATACCGATAATCGATATAATGGAAATTGAAGAAGCCGAAGAAAACTGGATGAACCCAATGAAAGACTATCTTCAAGATGGAAAACTACCATCTGATCAGAATGAAGCTCGGAAAATAAAATATCGAGCCCCAAAGTATACACTTATAGAAGGAAAACTCTACAGACGATCGGTATCGGGAATTCTCCTGAGATGCATCCCTGAATCACAAACCATGGATATACTGCGAGAAATACACGAAGGAGACGCAGGAAATCACAGTGGATCGAGGGCATTGGCCTTAAAATGTCTCAGAACAGGTTACTATTGGCCAACCATCAATAAAGATGCCGCTCAATATGTCCAAGAATGTCATCACTGCCAGATCCATGCTAACATATGCCATCGACCAGCAGAAAATATGCACCCTATCCCGATTTGTTGGCCATTCGATCAATGGGGAATGGACATCGTGGGACCTTTCCCAACAGCTAGATCAAAGAAATCCTATGTCCTGGTCGCTGTAGAATACTTCAGCAAATGGATAGAATGCGTCGCCCTCGCACGAATAACCCAATTCCAAGTTATTAACTTCCTCTGGAAATTCATAGTATGTCGATTCGGCATCCCAAGGGTCCTTATCTCCGATAATGGAACTCAATTCGCGGGAAAACAGATAATAGAATGGTGTACAAGACTCGGAATTCAACAAAACTTTACCTCGGTAGGACATCCTCGAGCAAATGGACAAACTGAAGTAGCAAACCGAGAGATAATAAAATCTTTGGAAAAAAGGTTAGGAGCCGCCAAAGGAAAATGGCTCGATGAGCTACCAGGAGTTTTGTGGGCTAGTCGAACTACGGTAAGAAATTCAACTGGGGAAACCCCATTCAGCTTGATATATGGGTCGGAAGCTGTTATCCCTGTGGAAACTTTAATTCCAACTCCAAGAATAGAGATGTTCAATAAAGAAGAAAATGAAAAGGCGAGGGAAAATGACGTTGATTTAACAGAAGCCTTAAGAGATAAAGCTGCCGTACGCCTACAAGCCACTAAGGCAAATATGGAGAAAGCATACAATCAAAAAGTACGCGTCCGAACCTTCAAAGAAGGGGACTTGGTTTTGAAAAAGGTAGAAGTATCCAAGCATGTGGGAAAGTTACAACAAAATTGGGATGGACCTTACATCGTCATTGGCGTAGGAAAGAAAGGTTCATACAAAATTGCACACATGGATGGGACAGCCTTACCAAGAACCTGGAACGCAGTCAACCTTAGGAAATACTATGGTAAATAAATTTTAGTAGATTATACTGCATTGTTTTATTTTTACTTTATCAAGTTTTAATCCTTGTAACAAAGGCCCTAGCCTAGAGTTCAAATAGTAAAAATTTTAGCATTTTCTATACATCGATTATTTCGATTAACGCTCTGTGGAATTACACTAGCATGTTGATAAATATTAGAACGAAACGAGTCGAGTATACATTGATCCGCTCAATAAACACTCCTCGATTTATATCAACAGCAAAAAAGGCTTTTTGGTGATAAACCTAAGTCTGAATTATAAATGAGTCGAGTATACATTGATCCGCTCAATAAACACTCCTCATTCCGACGACAGAAACGAGTTGAGTAAACATCGATCCGCTCGATAAAAACTCCTCGACACATATATGATCAAAAAGACTTTTGGTACGAAAAACCTAAGTCTAAAACAAAACGAGTTGAGTAAACATCGATCCGCTCGATAAAAACTCCTCGACATATATATATTCAACAGTAAAAAAGACTTTTTGGTGATAAACCTAAGTCTGAATTATAAATGAGTCGAGTATACATTGATCCGCTCAATAAACACTCCTCATTCCGACGACAAAAACGAGTTGAGTAAACATCGATCCGCTCGATAAAAACTCCTCGACATACATATTCAACGATCAAAAAGACTTCAGGTACTAAAAACCTAAGTCTAAATTAAAACGAGTCGAGTATACATTGATCCGCTCAATAAACACTCCTCGTTCAATTTTATTAACGAAAAGACTTCAGGTACTAAAAACCTAAGTCTAAACAAAAACGAGTTGAGTAAACATCGATCCGCTCGATAAAAACTCCTCGATATATGTTCAACGATCAAAGAGATTTTTTGGGTTAAAAACCTAAGTCTAAACGAAACGAGTTGAGTAAACATTGATCCGCTCAATAAAAACTCCTCGATTAAATACAACGACAAAAAAGGCTTTTGGTATGAAATCATAAGTCTAAATTATGGCAAGATTGAATACACGTTGATACGCTCAATAAAAACTCCTCGATCTACTCCTAACGATCTAAAAAAGATCCGCTGATACTCCTAAAGTTTTGAAAGATAAAACAGGTATGAATTCATCTGCTCGGAAATTACTCCTCGTAAATAAAATTATCAAACGACAAAAGAGATGCAAGAGATAAAAGTAATATTTTATTCATCAAATCAGTTACATACAAAAGTCCTACGTTACAAAGATCTGCTTGCTACTTAAAGATCGTTACAATAATTTGGATAACATGATCCTATAGGATCTACTATCTTCACGACAATGTCCACGGAAACACCAATCTCCTTCCTAGTACCTCGTCGATTATAATAAACCACCTGAGAAGCATGCTGCTCAGGATGGTCGACTTCTTTAGTTCGATGGCCAGGCTCTGAAGATCAAATGTTGTTCCAGATGAAATGAACATTACCAGCCAGATAGCTAGCAATGCTCACTCACCCGCAAGAAGATACTGCTTTTACTTTATCTATAAAACATTTTACTCTCGAGCAGCATCTCTTCAGGACCGCCGTGAAACGGTAACTTTACCGGCCACCCCGGTGGTCTATCAATCCGGAAGTAACCTCCAAGGACGAGGTTGGCCGGCAAAGTACGAACCCTCCTTGTGCAGACGGAAACCACGGACCTCTAATGTGATGAAGACTAAGGCAGAGATCTCATGGGATCCGTCGATACAAGGAAGGGCTGACATGGGACCCGTCAATACAAGACTGGGGACAATTTCTTTACTGCGAACGAACAAATCACGATAATGTGACTTCTTGAACATTATGGGGTCCGAAGGCAAAATGAAATCTAAAGAAACAGAGATCTTCATTGTTATGAATGGAAAATAAGGAAACTGTCTACTTATTTATAGGCGCCCGTGAGAATGATCCTACGGATAATAGGAGTTTAATCAAGGGACGAAAACGCGACCCTTTGACTTCCCCAAATAAATGCAAGTAAGTTGGAACGGCGCCCCGTCTGATCGACTCAACAGATCGATGACAAACAAATCTACAGATCGAAGCGATCGACAAAATAATCCAAGAAAACTTAAAGAAGTTCAAAGACCAAAACGACCTGCACGATCATATATGAGGGTCGCCTAATAGAAAATATTAAGAACTCCTCAACGAAGGCATGCAAAATTAGACCGTTGAAAGAGGATAATTGCTTAAAAACGACCAGAGCCTCCACCATACGGGGGTCGTAACTGCCTCATACATCATAGGGGGACTACTAAGTTGGCCATACAAGAATTCCATTTAGAATCCAAGAAATCTGACATCGAAATCAGGAGAATAGCCCTCCCTATTCGAAACTATAAGGCCGTCACTGCCTAATTTTCCAAAGAATTGCTGAAGGAGGTCTGAACGGGTCAGATCTGGCCAGGACTGTTACATTTTCCAATTCCTCCCATATCAAGAGTATGATATACTGGCTAGGGATATGTATAGTTGAAAAGCTAATAATGGAAGACATGGATAGGTGAAAAGCACCTAAAGGAAAATTTCTCTCTGAGGAAAAGAAAAACTGAAATTCAACGGGAGGAACAATAACCTCCTTATATAAGATATATGTCATATAAGGACAAATTTATAAGGCATGAATCGAGCATCGACCAGACAGCTAAGGGTTTACACAACGACGATCGGCTGGATCGATCAACAAAGATTAAATATGCGAAGCAAATATTATACCGTTCAGTTATCTTACAAGCGACCAAAGCAAGATCAAGCTTACTTTCTCCATACTCAAATCTCTCCGCAGAAATAAAAATTCAGATAAGTAAAACTAATCTTTGTCAATTACTACATGATGGTATATTTGTGCGTAGCAATTACATATATGAAAAAGATATATCATTAGAATCAAGGCAAGAATCTGCCTACAGAAGAGATCATAATATTTCCATTTTAGTACTTCTCCCATTACAAAATTTCAGCCCAAACGAATGCACAAATGTTGGGCGACAAAAAAAAAAAAAAAAAAAAAAAAAAAAAAAAAAAAAAAAAAAAGAGACAGTCCAAGGTCTGCCAGATCGAATAAAGATCATTGAGAAGAATCGCCAGAGGGGCGACCAGCAGAAACAGGCCTCCGAGGAGTTAGGTTACCAGCAAACGCCATCAACTCCTCCTGGCGCTTAAGATAACCGGCATCATAACCATCATCATATGCCTGTTGACGAGATCCCTCTGCCGACGCGGCAGCCTGAACTAGGTCGCCTTTCTCTTTCTCAAGAATAACTTTGTCAGCCTCTAACTTTTGGAGATCATCTTTAGCAAGTTGCAGCTGCAGCTCCAAACCCCTGGTTTTAGCTTTCTCCGACTCCAGCTGACCTTGAAGAGCTCTCCGACTATTCCACAGTTCATCATTTTGCACACCCAGCTGGAGTGCAAAATACTTGCCCTAAAAACAGAAAGAGTAAGAAAAACCGCCGTACAACAAAGAATTCAAAACAAAGGACAGGAAAAATGTTCGAAATATGTTTACCTGTTCACATATCTTCACCAGAGATTGAACAAGGCGAACATTGGAAGTACCTTCGAGCTTCCTCAATTCGCCGGGCAAAATAGTACTCATACCTAAGTCCCAAGACAAAGCATCAGGTTCAACAGAACCAGGCAGCTCGCTTGTCAAAGGGACACCGTCGGAACGTGGAGTCTCCGACAAAAGAATGTCATTAACCTGCATAAGCACACAGCGATCATCTAACGGACGAGGGGAATCCCGCTCGTTGGGACTAACAGAGGTCTCTTTGCCGGAAGCAGATATAACGGTCCGACGACCAGACCTCGACCCAGATCGACCCCCAGAAGGTCCCCCAGACTCAAAAGAAGCAGTCGTTACAGTGGTATCATGAAACAGATATTCAGGACCATATTGCGAAATAGACTGCGTTATGGAAGGATTGACAGAAAAACCATCACCGACTTGCCCTTCACTAACTAGCAGGGCAGTAGAAGTAGAAAAAGGAAGGGAACTAACAAAATCCCCTCCATGAGATCCATACTCGTAAGAAGAAAAACCTGAAGAAACAGGTATGTCGTAAACCGGTTCCAGGTTGGATGGATCTCCGAAAGCTAATCGACCTGGGGAAGACCTATTACCTCCCGCGGGGGTAGAAGAAAAGTTTGGTTGGAGGAGCGACGAACTAACTTCTGATAAAGGTTGGGACGTGGTAATAGGAGTATCGATCATCGAGCTACTAACTGAGGACGAACGAGGAGGCTCCATCGAAGGCCCTTCTCTTCGAAATTTCTTCGATCTATTATCCCTAGCGCCCTCACGAGAAGGTCGCTTCGAAGTATTACCGAAAAGGTTACTCATGATCGGATTACGGAAAAATATAAATTAATATCGAGGAAGTTTATCGACTAGCTCAAGAAAGAGTATTATGTTAAGAGAAGAGTATAGCAGTAAAAAAGACAAGTCAAATTTTACCTCTCGTATTTATACTGCACGAAAAGACGCGACTAACCCGAAGAAAGGGCGCGAAACAGGAAAACTGACCTTGGAGCAAACGCTAGAATTTGAAAAGACACATACATAATGATTACGGCAAATTAAATGACTTGTCTGAATCATTACAGCGAATGTGAAAGGACACGACTGTCTGAATAAGAAACGTTTAGTGTACAAAGTAGGGAAAGCTAAGCTACAATTTAACCTACAAGCGGATAATTACAAAGATTATTTCAAAAATAAATCACTACTTTAAGAAGCCTGGTCGCTATCCGAAATCTTCTGCTCACTATTGACGACCTCAGTCATGCCTATATCGTCTTCTTCTTCCTCTTCATCTACTGGATCGATGAAAGTATTATCGAGCTCATCGTTAACATCAGAAGGAGGAATCGGCAATGGATTTCCAAATTCCTCGACAAGATGAGCCAGAGGAAAACCTTGATATTCGACATCTGGAACCTCAGAAGAAGAATAAAGCTCGCCATAACGGTTCAACCGGATATGAGCTGCCTTAAAATACTCCTTCCGACGATCGTCGATCATCTCCAAAGCGACCAGTTGATGAATCGATTTTTTAAAAGTATTCTCAAGAAGAGGGCCGACCATCCGGTACACCAACGCCGTATGAACAGGAGAGTTGAGGAATTCACGAACAACTTGTTCGTCAGATTTCCTAACATATCGATCCCTTTGCCTAAGTGGGACGTCATTTTCATACTCCTCTAAAGAAGCTTCAAGGCTTGATACTTGAGATTCAAGCTCACTAATTCGAGTCGTGCTATGCAACTGCAATTCCTCTAATTTTCTTGCCATTTGATTGGCCTGTTCTTGAGCACGAGAAACCTCTATCACCCTGTCTATCATTTCTTGATCTTCGGTCCCGGCAGCCCGAGTCTCTACGACAGGAACAGAGGAAGATGTCGACGGACCAACCTCTGAACCGGAAGATGTGTGAAGCAAAGCTTTATACTTCTCTTCAAGAAAATCATACTGTTGTTTCCAAAGAGAATTTTCGTAGGCGTATGACGCAAGACACGTCTTAGTCTGATCAAGCAATGAGAACAAGAAAAAGAGATGGATTAGTAAAAAAGACCCTCAAAATTATATGTTAACGTGATTAACGGAAAAAGATATCACCTTTTCAGCATAAAGAGAAGCTCGCTGGAATTTCTCCAGAGGATCCTTATGAAGAAGTTTATTCAGATCGCGAGTAAAAACACCAGACAAAAGAACACGGGTTGCCTTATCGATCGCGTTCTCATTATCATCGTGGATAAGAGAGTCCTTCTCGGAATAACCAGCGGCCCTTTTTCCCTCCAAATGATCCTCGATCATTTCGACAAGGGAAGGTTTTGGATGTTTTTCTCCGACTAAAGAAAGATCCTGGCCAGAACGTCCATAATAAGTTCTTTTTCTATCGACTGGATTATCAGCTGGATAAGGCATCGACCAGGTGCGACATCCTCGAATGCCTAAAGATGTTCTAAGATAAAGAGGAGGATAACCAGATCCCATGCCCTGACGGATAGGGGGCTCTTGGGGAGATTCTGATGATTCCTCTCTGTCCTCTTCGGATCCTTGACCTAACTCCAACTTCCTTTTCCGTGACGCTCTCTGCTCAATAGGCGCGTTCTCCACGAATTTAGAAGATTTCGAAAGCACTATCTTTCCCTTCGAAGAGTGTCGGGAGTTTTCTACCATGTCAGCTGAAAAAGAAACAAAATAAAGTTAAATTCTCCGTATAAAAAGTATAGCGACAATACTAAAGGTCAAATAAAATGCTAACCAAGAGGTTCAGGTGATGAACTGATGGGGAAATTATGGACACTTAACCCCGCCTTACGAAGAAAAGCTTCCCCAATCAGAAGAGCGCTTTGATATTTGTTTGTACGCATCTCGGAAATCTCAGTTATAAATTGTACATCGTCAGGAACAAGTTCGCCAGTCGGTGAGCGACCTCCAGGAATCCAACTGGAGCCATGATCCCATGAAAAAGGTATGGTCGAACCGTCCACCGAACGGAGATTAGACGGAGGACGAACAAAGAAGAAATGAGATTTCCATGAAGGATTACTAGAAACCGGAGCATCAAAAATTGCTCGGCTAGGTCGCTGACTAGCGAAGAAATATCCACGATTTGAAGAACTAGAAATATTAAAACGGAAAAGTTGCGTAAAATTGCGGAAAGAAGGTTTAAACCCCTTTGCAATCATCAGAACGGAAAAACAAACCACGAAAGCAACAGAATTTGGAACCAGTTGTGTCAAGCACACGCTGAAAGTTTTCAGAACTTCCAGGAAAAGGGGAGACAAAGGAAGACGCAGTCCGCTATTAAAATGAGCCGTATAAAAGGCTCGACATCCCTCCGGCGGAGTAGTAACCCTATCAGTAGGTGAAGGGAGAATTATCTCAGAACCCTCCGGAAAATATTTGGTATAGCTATTCACGACTTCAGGGAATGTTTCCTCTGTATATGCGCAAGCTACATCCTCAATTGGTTCAGAAATCTGAGGAACAGTACCTTTGCCCTTTTTGGCTCGGGCGGCTACGTCCGCATCGGAAAGGATTCGTACCTTGTAAGTATCTTCTACAGGGATAACAAGGTCAGATACCGTAGTTTGTTCACCCAGAGGATTAGAATGTAACTCCTCCTCGTTATCAGGGGCGATGATCTCTCTAGGAGAAGAAGAAGATCTTCTTACGGAAGCCATCTATATTCTAGTTCTCGAAGAAGAAGGTCGATGAAAGGAAAATTTTATACGACGAACGACCAAACTAGAAAATGACTGCGATCTAAAAGCAAATATAAAAGAGAAATGGCAAACTCGAAAGTCACCTATTTATAAGGAAATGAGAAAAGACGTTTCGAACTCATAGCAGCTACTCAAATTCCCGCCAAAAATGGAAGGATACCAAAAGCCTCCTGAATAGACGCGTGGCGATTCATCATTAGGCGGAAGAAACGACTATCTATGATACGTAGCACTCTTTTCCTTACTTAAGATTTTTTCCCACTGGGTTTTTTCTTAAGTAAGGTTTTTAACGAGGCTCCGTTCATAGAAAAGAAACAGTCGACAAGTTTTATCTACTTCTACGAGCTCCTATTATCTATACGCTCGAAGAAGTGAGGGAGTACTGATGGGGGCTATTTCGCACCCTACATACTAGTCTGATCGAACAAAGATTACAAGATCGATTCAACCAATTCTAACGGATCGGGATCTTCTTACTGACCCAGCCTGATGCCGCTCGCTCCGAGTAAAGATTACACTCCGGACCCAAGAAGGATAGGTTGGGCCGAATCCAACTAGGACTATGATTCCTTGTAATACTAGGTTTAGCGTAATATAAATACCTAGTTATTCATTGTATAAGACAACGACGAATTCTCTTAATTCTGAGATTACACAAGAACACATTGATAACAATAGAACTCAATAATATCCATTATTATTGCAGAACTTTACCTCCATATCATTGCGTTCTTAATTTCGTTAATGGTTTTACTTCTTGCCTTTGATTATTGCTTTTCTTTGTAAACGATCCATCCGGAATAAAGTAACAGAACCCAATATACTGAATAATTCAATATCCAAACCCCCGATATCACAAATTCACTGATATTAATTTAACCCGACGAAAAACGGTTAAATCACCTGGGATTTGGTGTATAAACAAAAATTTTAAATTCCGCACTGTTGTAGTTGACAATTATACCCATAAAATCCCAACAGTGGTATCAGAGCCAGGTTTATTATGCACATATGAAAAAGGCCTGAACACTTCAAATTTTCGTGAATATGTTTATTTGTCGTGTTCTATGCATGGATCTTGCTGATTATGATTAATTATGTGTTCGGGTAAATAGCATAATTCTTATTTGGGCCAGATCTGCAATTTGCGATTATTACAGGACTAAAACTGCAATTTATGATTTTTATAAAATCTGGACAGAATCTGAAATTTTACTTTTCTGGAAATTTTGGGCTGAAATTGAAAATCTGTTTTTCTAGCGATAGGGGTCTGTTTGCAATTTCCATAAGTTGTGGGGCTGTTTTGCAATTTACGAAAACTTCAGGGGCTATTTTGCGATTAACAAAAGTTTCTGGAAATAAAATATTAATTTCTGTTTTCTGGGCCAATTTGCAAGTTCTGGAATTTTTGGGGCTGATTTATCATTTCCGAAAGTTTTGGGGTCAAAACGTAATTTTCGAAAATTGAGGGACCAAACTGTAATTTTCAAAATTTGAAATTTCCAGAACCTGAATTATGTTTAAAAGGTGTTTTATTATCCGAAGGATTAATTTTTCATAATTAGTAGTGGACTAAAGTAAGAACCATGAGATATTTTAAAAGGGGTTTTAAAATAGAAATTGTGATTTAATTTTAAAAGGGGTTTTAAAATAAAATCAAAGGGTCATTTTAAAAGGGCGTTTTTAAAATGATAGTTAAGAGATTGTTTTATAAAGGGGTTTTTAAAACTAGAATCTAAAGTTATTTTAAAAGGTAGTTTTAAAGTAATATAAGAAATAAGAAAATTATAATTTTGCTTGTTTCTTGCTCAACGTGAAATTGTTTACGTGGTTTTCAATCGCGCCGAGCCTTGACCTTTAGGTTAGATGTGATTGGTTGATTTTAATCTTAATGGTTTTATTGGGCCTGCGAGCCTTAAGTTTTGGGCCACTTTGAGCCATTGTAATAGATAGGGCTTTACTGTTTTATTAGTTTAGGATGGAGGCCCGTTACAAGCAAGGTGGAAGCCCAAGAAGACTAAAGGCCATGTATGCATGGTAAAATGTGTAATAGAGTAGGTCTATGTGAAACCTAATAGATTGACCAATAGGACCATCGTCTTTGGCTCGATGGTGGTCCGCATAGGAGGCTCCCGATCGAAAACATACTGTGGTAGCATGCATGCTAGGTGTGAATGTTTTATTTTATTTGTTGATTTATTTTAGGCTTGCGCGCTAGAATTTAGATCACTAAATAAATAATAAAGCATAATTAATGCGGTGAGATCTCGAGGAGAGTTACCTCAAACTTCCTAAAAACCGAAAATCCCCTCTCGAATTAAAATATTAAGTCATATTGGGTAAACTATAAAATGATGTTTTATAGATCCAAGCCTTCCATCAATAGGGACTAGTGTATGTTGTCTACTTATCGATAGAGGTGATCCAGAGTCTGGCACCCGAGTCGAAGAAAGGGACAATACACGAAATTCCTTGATTCTTGTTTTTAACCAAACTCGACAAGGGTGGGGACTGGTCGGGACGTGAAAATCGACCGATAACCAGTTACGGGGATTTCATGACCGGGCCCGTTACTCATCAAGATTGACTGGGTTAGACTTAAACGAGTAGTAACATTTATGATGTAGCAGTGCTAGATAGATGCAAAAATCGAGGCAAAATAGCTTGAAGGTTGTGGAGTAACACAATTGGTAAAAGTATACCTACCTAGGGAGTTAATTGTATGGCCGCGAGTCGTGGGTGCAATTAATGTCTGCTGGGACGTCAAGACCTACTAGGAAATAGAATTTCCCGAACAATGCAAGGGGTTATTGTTTCGATAAAATAGTGGGAGAACTTTTTCGATAGAAAGACCAATCTTCGTTAATTATAAGTATTATCTTAAATCTGTCTGCTTATTGTTGTCTATTATTTATATTTAGCCATGCCAAAATTCACTGTCAATTGCGAACAAACGATATTGCAAATATGGATATCATCACTCCACGATGAAGGCATGACTGGGTTCAAAAATATTAGTGAATATTGCACTTACCTGATCAAGAGGCTAAATCGAATCGATGAGCTTAGCGCTATATTGACTCTAGATGATAAAATGGTAATCATCACAAATGGCCTGCCTGAATCATTCTCTCATTTTATCGATCATTGTGAAGTTCCACATAAAGGAATTGAGACCAATGATTTGCATAAGTTGTTAGACAAATATGAGAAAGCCCTCGAAAGAGGACAAGGATTGATCGAAGGAAAGAATTGTCCCTTATGTAAGAAAAATGAGGAACTGAGTAACATGACTGATGAGGAATTCCGAAACATACTTGACCAAGGTATAACCTAAGTTATTTCCTTTTTGATGAAAAACATCTTAAGATCTTCTTTTGATGTAAATCATCTAACATTTCTGGTTTCTGTAAAAGTGTTTACAGAGGATGACTGGAACGTGCTGCAAGTGACCAAGTCTGGGTTTCAATTGCACATGAGGGAAACATACTTCAAGGAATGGGTCAAGGAGCATCTGGATTTTTCTTATTAGCATATGTTTTTCTTTAATTCTGGATTTAGGCATTAGTTAGAGTTTTGTCTATTTATTTCGAACTTTGTACGAAACTTCTTAGCTTTACCATTATGAATGGAGTTATTTTAATTAAAGCTTTTAATTCGTACATAATTGCTTTACCGTTGTAAATAAAGCAAAGAAATAAGCATTGATAAAACTTAAACAAATATGCTAAATCAAGAAAAGAAAAACAAAATTAGATAATTATCCACATTCGATCATAATTCCTAAAAGAAGGAATCAATGAATTGTTTTCAATCATGGCTCTTGAAAAATAGAAGATTGATGAATTCAAAACATGTGAATCCTGTCTGAATAGGAAATCAATCGATTAAAGGTATTTTTAAATACCAAGTGTTTAATGGATAAAACCGTTAATACACATGTGGATCACTAAAGCATTAGTGTGAGTAATTAATTGCTTCATAAAGTATCCTAATAGCATTTAGGATACGAGTACTTTGGAATGTACAAGTTTTTGGAAAGGTTGAAGGGTTCAAAGTGTTTCATAAAGGCACTAGGTAACGTGCAAGTATGAAAATGTTGAAAGGATTCAAAGGATTCCAAAACCAAAGCAATTAAGGGCATTAAAGTATGATCATTCGATATAATCGAAGTGGTTAGTACATAAGTCCTAAATTACTCAAATTATCTAAATCAAGAATAGAATTCTTGAATAGCGAGTTAAATCTAGTAAAAGGAATCGAACTATGAAAGACTAGATTCATTCCTTAAATTAGTATTGCTAAAACTCCTCAATCAATTCTGGGGTTCAAACCCATGACTCTAGAAGGATACTTAGGCTAGTAACCTCTTTAAGTCAATTCCTACGAAAACTGTACTAAATCAAGTATGGTATATCATCCATGAATGATAAAATTGGATAGTGGATTCAATTGAGAAAATTTGTAGGGTATCCAACGAAATCCATTTGGATACCTGTTCCATGATCCTAAAGAACGAAAGTAGTCCGTTGCTAAGGATTCCCAATTCTTATAGGGTGGTTCCCTCGCTAATAGAAATGGGATATTACCATGGAACTTGATGAAGTCCTAGACTTGGTTACATCCCTACAAATAGTGGGAGTATATTTTCAAACCTACTGCACCAAAATTTTGTACACCAAATTTCGAAGATTCGATCGAATTCGAAAAGAACTAGTACGTTCACGAATATGATCGATTGGATAGTGATCCAAGAAATTTCGAAACATCTATGTATAACATAGATTTGGGCACATAGCTTAAACGCCATGTGATCTAAGTGGATTGTAAATAATCCATTTGGAAACAACGAATCATAGAAGCTTCGTATGACTGCGAAGCATATCCATTGGATTTAAATCCAAAGGAAAAATCTATGACTCTGGACCAGTATCTCGAAGCTGGAACATGCAACTAGATGAGATAGTCAAAGCGGTTGACTTTATCAAAATTGCATGTAAATCTCGATGTACAAAAGAATCAGTGGGAGCTTTTGCATTGTTCGTAATATAAACACTAAAGTTGACATAGATGTTGTAAGAGTGTTAAACGCAGACGAAAGCGTGTTCATTCACGAAATTCTTCGTTAAAAGATTTAAGGGATACATCTCACGTATTGGCAGTACGTATCTATTGTGATAGATTAGAGAGATGTTTGAAATCCCAAATCTTAGTACATGGACAAAACTGAATAAAATCAGTATGGAAAGTCATAGTGAGGACAGTTTCCATAGAGATACAAAATCTCTCTCAAAGTCAATGCGCCCTACATTTGACTAGTAAAGAGGATAATATCTCTGAACACCTTCCACATAAAAGGTGGCATATTATATGCAACGTCATGTGCAAGACCAGACTAAACACATGCTATGAGTATCATAAGTTGATGTTAGTCGAACACCAGTAAGGAGTACTGAATTACCGAAAAGAGCATTTCTTAAGAACTCTGGGAGTTTTGAGGATATATTGCTGGTCAACGGTAATAATGAAGAATTGGAACTCGAAGGATTTAGTGATTCGAGTTTCCCGTTTGAAGTGAATTTAATATTCTGGTTTTATGGGGCAACGATGATTTGAAAGAAGTTCAAAAGACAATCGATGCCGGGATAACCACTAAAACAGAATATTTCGCAGTATTAAATACAGCGAAAGAAAGTGTTTGGACGAAAAACTTCTTCCAATAAATTGGAAGTAGTACCTAGCATTGCGAGGCCTATAGCTATCTTCAATGATAACTTAAGGCAATTGCTTTAGCAAAGGAATCGAGATCTCACCCATGATCTAAACACAAATATACCATATGATCTGAAAAATCATAGGTAGAATAAGACGTGGGGGTAAACCACGAGACAACATAGCAGATCCACTAATTAAGTCATAATCACAAAAGGGTTCGACGGACATCTGGAGTGAGATGGGCCTTAGAAACGTACGTGGTTGGCTTTAGGGCAAGTGGGAGATTGATAGGATAGTGCCCAGCAAGCCAACAAATATAAGCTTGTTTAGGAACTTCCTTTAGAAGCAATCTTATGATTCATAAGATAATACGCCCGTTTATTCATAGTACGTGAATTAAAAAATGGCCACCTTCATCTCTCGCGAACTTATCTAAGCGATTGGTTGAAACCCTGAGATCACTAATGACTACGGGATTATTCAGTTCAGTATTGGGTGCGATTAATCATGAAACAGTCTCAAAGGTCGTGATCTCAAAAACGTTCCAAGTCATAGATTCATATCGAGACGGGGTATCGAATGAATCGTCAAGACTTGTAGGATTATGCATGATTCACATGAAGTGAATTTGTTGTCGTTTCATGAACAAGGCATTGAATGCTAGTGCATATGACTAGGTGGTTCGATAGGGGATCGAACGCATCGAACGACCAGAACATATCTAAGCGATTGGTTGAAACCCTGAGATCACTCATGACTACGGGATTATTCACTTCAGTATTGGGTGCGATTAATCATGAAACAGTCTCAAAGGTCGTGATCTCAAAAACGTTCCAACTCATAGATTCATATCGAGACGGGGTATCGAATGAATCGTCAAGACTTGTAGGATTATGCATGATTCACATGAAGTGAATTTGTTGTCGTTTCATGAACAAGGCATTGAATGCTAGTGCATATGACTAGGTGGTTCGATAGGGGATCGAACGCATCGAACGACCCGAACAGAGAGACCCATCGTGGAAGTGCGTAAGCATATCGGTAATGGGATGTCTCTCAAGACTTATAATAGTGTACGATTTAGTCCTTTGACTTGAGGTACTAGGGCGGATTCGGTACACGGGAATACGTACTTTAATTTAGGAGCCGATCACATAGCTTGGTCATTGTGCGACTACTTTGGGTACGTATGAACGTGTGCGCGGATAGTTAGTACTAATAAAGGATCTATCGACTCATCTTGATAAGATGAGAGAATTTCCTATATGTTCTTAGATAATAAATTCGAGGAATCTACGGCCGTAGTCGGTGACGGATTTGGAAAGGGGTTTCCAAATTTAGCAGTCACACTGGAATTATTATCCTGAATTAGAAAGTACAGCATTGAGATAATTAGAGGTGCCGACCAATTCACACACCCTAGGTCTCAATCGGGAAATTAGTTGATAGAAGGACCGTATGTACATGGCATTTATAAGAGGAGAAGGTTCACGAAATCAATTCACCTGAAGTTGGGCCTCATGGGCTTGTGGCTAGACATCGACCATGAGGTGTGGGGTACTCCTGAATTAATAAGGAAATTAATTCTGGAGTGGTCAATTAAAGTGGTTAATTGATAGGAGCAATTAATTGCTCACTAATTAAATCACGAAAGTCGTGGGCCTGCTGCCAATTGATGGTGAACCTAGAGGGTCACACACAATACAGTTGGACAGTGACAGTCTGGAAGGAATCAATTGATTTAAGGAATTAAATCAATAAATTGAATTAAAGTATTAATTCAAGAAGAAGAATAATTAATTGGGAGTAACTAATTAATTAATCGAGAATTAAAGTGTTAATTCAAAATGGAGAATCATTAATTAGGAGTAACTAATTAATGAATCAATTGGAATTTCTGATTGATTAAATCCTTAATTAAAGTATTAATTGGAAAGGATTAATTAATTAATAGTAGATTAATTAATTAAAACACATGGGCCGATCCATATGAAAGCTAATTGATCTTTGATTAATTAATTTAAGCATATGGGCCAATCAATGTAAAGATAAATTAGTCTAGGATTAATTAATCTTACATGGGCCAATTTTGGGAACAATGATCAAAATAAGTTTAGGATTAATTAAAAAGCATGTGGGCCGATTTTGTTAATCAAAGTGGCCGATTTTTGCTTATATTAATTAGTCTTGAATTTATGTTGATTGTGTATGATTATGATAGGGATTAAGAGTTTGTGTTATCTTGTGTAACTAGGAAAGAGATTGAAAGATATCTTGTTTCCTAAAGTGATAAGATTATGTATATCTTGTTTCTTGATAAGAAGATATTCTTTCAAGATTTAGATATCTATTAGGAGAAGGAGTCTTCTAATAGAGATATCTATAAATACTAGATACACATAATCTAAGAAAAAGAAGAAGCTAACCCTAATTCTAAGCAAGAAAGAACAACACAAGAAAACACATAGAGGCCGAAAATTTCAGCCCCTCTCGCCCCTAATTGCATAATCGAACCCTGTAAAATCGCCCTCCCTGTGTAGGATTTTTCTCTAAGTCTTCTTCCCGGATCTGAATCCAATTCCTGACGAGACGATTCCTTAATCCTAGTTCTGAGCCTGGGGATTTCGCGAAGTCACTCAAATCCAACTGGTGTGGACTTTCTCTAGATGCACAACACTTGGGGTGCTCTAGTGAACAATTGAAGACCGGAGGAAAACCACCACCTTGCCTGTGGTGAGGTAAAAAGGCTTTTACCATCTATTTAATTTTAGTATATGCATGCTTTAATTAAATTCAACCTTTATTCATATGTGCTAATAAGTGTTCCCTGGGATTTGGTGTATAAACAAAAATTTTAAATTCCGCACTGTTGTAGTTGACAATTATACCCATAAAATCCCAACACTTTGTGAGCCAAAGATCCGGCTGCGCTATTTTTAATTCTCCCGTCTCTATTAATTCCGACTGGAAACCTAGTTATTTCTTCGTACGACCTCCAACCCATAAAACTTTGACAGATGGGTCGACCATTCCTTCTGATTTTTCCTGGGACCATGGCTCCAAATGGACCTTTGGGGGTAGTAAAATTACAGGCAAACTGATCCCCGACGACCCTTGCTTACTGAGTATGATAAAGGAAATGAGGCCGGACAAGTATGAGTGCGCCGTTCTCGTGGGAGATGCTTTTCTTCGGAAGGCCGGGCTAAGTTCCCATGACTATCCTATTACACTTCCCACTCGATCTCTTGGTAAGTCTCCATATTTATTTTTTGTGTATTATAATTGCCCTTTATAATTAGGCTTCTTTGTGACTCCATTCTTATTTTCTTGTAGCTTCTATGGTCGAAGGTTCCAGGCATTCAAAGACTGGAAAAATGTTTCTATCCAAATCTACTAAATCTGCCGATAACCAGCCCATAGAACAAAGGCACTCCCGCTAGAGGAGGAGAGATCAAGATCCAGATTCCGAGGATTAACAGGGAAGAGACTCCAGATGTTCCCTAGAACGTTCCTCATGGGACTTCCTCTTCCCAAGCTCATGCTTCTTCCTCCACTATCAGAACGGGCCAGGGATATCCTCCCTTGTCCCAGAGAACTTCATACGGTATTCATGGTTGCAAATCATGGTCCGAGCCTAATTCTACCGGTTCTTTAGTGAAAAGGAGAAAACAAGTTAATGATCGTACCAGTCAGAACCTTACTTTGGTTGGTGAGGCGAATCCAAAGGCTACCTTAGTCGAGACGGTGGAAAATCATCTCTTAGGAAAAAGTGCGGCAGGATTCTCCGAGCGCGATGCGTTGATATCCGATGATAAGGAGAATGCTGATGATAAAGCTACACGAATTCTTTTTTCTACTGTTTTTACAAGAGATATGCAACGCTTGTTGGACAAAGATCCTTTGGATAAGCTTGCGAAAGCTGCACAATCTCATGTTAGAGCAAGAGGAGAAATTCTTTGTGCTTCTAATCTTTCTTTTTCATTTTATCCTTTAGGACTTCTTCTAATATGTTAATCATTTCTATCGTTAGGTTGGAGCATGTATGGTGTCTTCCATGTACGAGTCAGCATTGTTAAAGCAACAATGTCAGTTTATGGAGGAGAAAAACAAAGTTCTTCTTCAAACAGTGGCGGACTTAGAGCAGAGGTTGACCGGGTCAGGGCCTTCTACGTCTTCCTCCCAACAACCTGGCGCTGACAGCAATCCTAATATGGGAACAGACAATCCTCATATAATCAGTACTGTTCTGGATGCTACACGGGCTCAGGAACAAGCAAATCAGTTGGCTAGAGAGCTAGAGGACCAGCAAGTTCAACATGCAACTCAAGTTAGCGAGCTTGAGTCCCAGGTCACGCGTCTTCGAGCTCGCCTCGATGAGCAGGAAGAAGATGAAGATCTCGATGGCTTGATCGACAGAGCTGGTTTTAGCCCTAAAGAGAGAGTCATTCGGGAATTCCTTGGTTCTCCAGTCCATACTGCCCTGGTCCATGAGATGGTTGGTCGCTCTTAGAGAATACTTTCAAGAAGGCTGTTCATCAACTGGTGGCCTCAATTTGATCGAAGATCGCAGAGAGGAGTACATGAAAGCCATTCATGTCAGCCGAGATCGAAACGGCCAGTAGTATTCACCTACAGATGTTCTAACGGTGGAGTACGAGCATCTTCGTTGGTCACACTTGGTGAAGGAGTTCTGGGTTCCTCTACATGTGCCCCCTCCTGGTGTAGACCCTCCGAAAACAGGCGATGCGAGTACATCTGGAGCTGGTCGTTTGACTAGTCCTCGAGATGAGGAGGATGAAGCGGGTACCGATCAGGAGGACCATGATGATCAAGCTCCTTGAGAAAATTTGGATGAAGGATATGTTAACCTTGTATTCTCTGTATTATTTTTCTTCGTACAATGCACTATTTGATAATTTGTATAATTTTTATTCTTTCGATTGCACAAGATAATTTGACATAAGTCCTTTTTGCATGAATTGTTTCCTTTATTAGATTTATTTCATCGAATTGATTGATCAATTACTACATTTTATTTTTGAATACGTCTTTTCGTGCTTGCATCAGGGACCGTCCCGTCTTTTCCTTTAGTATAAATACTGGGGTAATAAGTTCTCACTATTTTACTGCGCGTCCCCACTTAGATAAAATATTTTCTCGAGTTGTTCGAGCATTCTCCTCGATTTTCCAATCTTTTCCTTAATTCTTCGGGAATGAGTTCTCTTTTCTCCAATACTTCCAAACGCACAGTGCGAGATCCTCCAAGAAATATTAGACCCAAAAGATCTCGAACCGGGGGTCCTTCCTCCGAACCTTCAGAACCCCGAGCAGTCGCTAGCTCGGGGGCTCACACATCCACCATTTCTCCGAGCAGGGCAAATAACCCTCGTGGCCCAATAACTCATCCATCCACTATTCACCAAAACATTCGCTCGAGCTCTCTTCCTACTTCAAACATTCAGAGAAGACCTTCTTCTGGGCGAGTTGCCTTTGGAGACATAGCTTCTGGTGATCGATCTTCTGAGGTTGAAATTCCTATCTCCTTTCCTTTTTCGAGCATTGTTCTCAGGGTCATGTTCAATCTGATATTCTTAGAGTTAACCCTACTGTTGACTCTGCCACCGACCAGGGCCGGTCGGAAAATGAGGACGTGCTTGTTAGTGGTGACCTAGCTTCAGGTCAGTCTCTGGGCAGCTCCTGCGAACGGTCCATTACGGAGAATTACACTGATTTCCTTTTTGCTGATACTACTACGACCACGCTTGTTTCTTCTGCTGAGGCTGGGACCTCTTCGCAGGATCGAATGGATCAATGGGCTGAATCTCAAGTTCGTTACTCTTCTTCGGGAAAGGTTGTTCTGGTGAGTCCAAACCCAAGAGACTCTCCACTTCAGCTGGACGATCGTTGCATCTAGGAATAAGTTTATGATATTACAGAGTCCGATACTCCTCGCTGCGACGGGGTCCCTTCCGACTCCATTTATACTGGGACTTGTGAGCCCAACCTGGAATCTGATGCTCAGTACCATCATTCCCGGTGAGCTGAAGAAATATGAGGATACGTCTAATCTACGCCTTGTTCAGTCTCTCTTCAAACTCTATGAGCAGGTAAATCTTCTACTTCACTCATTATTTTGGATGTTTCATCCTTTGGCTTCCTTACTAATTTGCTTACTAAATGCTCAGGGAAAACACATAGTCCTACAACTAGGCCTTCAGAATGACGATTCTTGGCTTAGAAAAGAGGCTCTAAGAGGTCAACTAGAGAAGGAGACCAGCTCAGATGAGGCCACTTCACTGCATAGGCAACTCCTTGGTGAGGAAGTTGAGAAACTGCGAGCTAATAAAGAGGCTCTTCAGAAGAAGAAAGATGATTTGGTTCAACTGAATAATAATTTAGAGAGCACAATTGAATCTCAGATTCAGCAGGCGCGGGAGGATTCTCGACGAGGTGCCTTCGAGGAAGGTTTCGAGCAAGGTTATCAGAAACGCCAAGATGAGCTAATAGCCTTTCTAGGGACTCCAAGGCGTGCTTTTTCTACTAGGCCCTCCGGTTATGACCAGCAATAGTTCAATAGCAACGATAGTCTAGTTGCTCATTTTTTATTTTTTATTTTTTTAATGTAAAAATGAACGCAGACGCTTTTGCCCATTTAACAAGTATTTCTTGTTTCGATCGTATGTATCGATTAATTCTTGTATACATGCTACTTCCGTCATTCTTTTTAAGTCGGAATACCGTGTGATACCTTTGTCAACTAGACATAAGTCTTTTGGGAATCTAAAAAGTCACATTTAATAATGGCGCCTTCTTCCAAGGATGCGACGTTTCTTCTTCCTCCTTATAACAATAGATTATTCACACTTATAAATATGTAAACGAGTTTATTCAAATTTCTCAAAATGGATTAAAATAATTCAATGTTAGTCCCTATTTTCCTTCTTGAGGAATCCACCCACGAAATTATCTGTCGAACCAAATGGTGATTAAATGTCCTAGAAGATCCTTATCATTTTGGTTTTGGTGGAATTGGAAAGTGGAGGATTTATCCTTTATTAGGAGATCCTCTACACCAAAAACTAGCTTTGACGGAAAGTTGGTCAATTCATTAAAAGGGGCAACACTTCCCTTCCTTGGTTCTTCCTTCGATGAAGGCGGATATTTTACCAGGGATAGGTAAACTGTTGTTACAATTTTCTCCGTCCGGCGTCCTTACAAAAGCTCATGTTGAAGTTGCCGGTCTCCCTCCTCGGGGATCTATTATTGAGGGGTGGTGTCCTTTTCTGATCAAGGAGGATACTTTGTCATCAAGGAGCCTGTCTCGAGAAGTACATGCAACAACTCGAAGATCGATCATCGTAGTCTTAGGCTCCAATGTAATAGGAAAGTGACTCTAATTTTGTAATAATCTTATTAATAAAATTACTTTGATCATTTATTCTCTTGTGTCCATTTCAATATTCATGATCTTGAATTTTATATTTCTTGTAGAGATACTCAATTCCTGATTAGATCAGTATTTAATATCTTGTCGAAATACTTAAGTTGATGTCAACTGTCGAGATATCCAATTCTTGTTCTTTTTTTATTGTGATTCACGATCAAGATCATGTCGAGAAACTCAATTTAATATCATTTTGTTGAAATACCTAATCCTCTTATCCTTGTCGAAATTCATATTTTCCTCGTCGAAGATCTCCTACATGACTTTGTCTTCTGAGAATCTATATAAAGGCCTTCAATTATGCTTTCGAATATCTTAAGGACAAATTTGCTTTCTAATATATTAACACTGTATTCGAATCTCTGGAAAATGCATCTATTCATAGCTTTTTACTTTTATTATCTCAAATTATACAACCATCTTACTTATCGCATACAATCCATAATGCAAGTAATTTGGTATGGGTGGAATTGGAAAGTATAAACCTATCCAGTTGGTCTAACGTCCCAAGATCCCTCACTGCACTCTTTTGGAAGGTGAGGCACTGACCTGATCGAGTATCTGCTCGGAAAAATTGATGCCCCTTATATTCTAGGAGGTCTTGCCGAGCTAAGAGAAAAGCTGGATTTTATTCTGGCTTTCTGAATATAGGTGTTCATAGTATTTTTGGGTAAAACATGTAATAATCTTAGAGTTTTTGCAGTTTCCTTGTAATTTCTTCTGGCAATAATATGTCTTTAATGTTCAAACATTATCATCTTCAAATTATTCCAATTTTGTTATATCCCAAGGGGATTTTCATCTTGCTTTTCGACATCGATATTATCTTTGTGAAGTAATCGATAAGGTATTTCGATTATTAATTCATCGGGAATCGATTTAATATGATGAGTCGATCCGACTAGTGTCCCAAGTTTATCAAACTAGGTCATCAACAACGAATGCAGCGATTCCAACTAACTTGCCATAAATACGGGGAGTTGATAAATCAAGTTAACCGTCGTTGATCTAATCTTTCCCTATCCGTAGGATCAACCTTGTTATGCTTATAAAAGGCAACAACTCATTTACCATTTTATAAACATGCCGCAAAGATGGGAAAAACAATTTTCTCTGAGTTGATTTTGCCCAGTGATCCTATAACCCTTCAAAAGGCACATTACTACGAACATGACTGTCGCGATTGCCTGTCTTTCATCATGCCTAGTGTTGACGAGTCCCATTAATGCCCTACCTAGTACTGACAAGTCCCACGTGGCCTCAGCCTTAGTCTTCCCAACTTCAAGGTCGGTGGTATTTGATCAGTACATGCAGGGTCCATATCTACCCAGCGACCCTGTCTTTGAGCTTACTTCCGGAGTGCTCAAATGTTGGGTTATGCTGGTAGATTTTCAATTTTGCGGTGATCTCGGCGGGATCTCATTTTGGTCGAATAACTGCAACAAGCTATTAGGCTTCTTGGAGGTTAATTCGATTAAAACGGGAATCGATCTTCCGAGCCTGGCCATCGAACCAAAGAAGTCGACCATCTTGAGCAGTATGCTTCTTAGGTGGTCGAAGAAGAAGGTCAAGGTACTAGGGAGGAGATTGATGTTTCCGTGGACATTGTCGTGAAAGCATCAACCTGTTAGATAAAGCTTTTTATTTCTGTTATGTAGCAATCCGTAAAGGAAAAGATGTACTCGTGTATTTGTGAGAATGAATCTAATAAAAGTTCAATTTTTCCATATCTTCTGTGTATGATTTTAGCTTTGCTGCTTAGATCAATGGCGAATGTTTGCTCTTTTTTTTTTTTTTAATTAAATACTTGGAGATCGATGAGTCTATTTCCGACCCAATCGGATTTTACTCATTTCGTACTTAGGTTCTTTACCAATTTTTTGGTTTTAACCTTTTAACTCAAAAAAATTGAAGATCGCTGAGTGTTTACCGACTCAATTGATTTTACTCATTCCAAACTTAGGTTTTAACCTTCGAAAATTGGAGACCGCCTAGTATTTACAGAGCCAATCGGTTTTACTCGTTTTATACTTAGGTTTTTTACCAAAATTTTGGTTTTAACCTTTTAATTCCAAAAAATTGAAGATCGCTGAGTGTTTACCGACTCAATTGATTTTACTCATTCCAAACTTAGGTTTTAACCTTCGAAAATTGGAGACCGCCTAGTATTTACCGAGCCAATCGGTTTTACTCGTTTTATACTTAGGTTTTTTACCAAAATTTTGGTTTTAACCTTTTAATTCGAAAATTGGAGATCGCCGAGTGTTTACCGAGCCAATCGGTTTTACTCATTTTATACTTAGGTTTTTTACCAATTTTTTGGTTTTAACCTTTTAATTCGAAAATTGGAGATCGCCGAGTGTTTACCGACCCAATCGGTTTTACTCGTTTTGTACTTAGGTTTTTTTACCAATTTTTTGGTTCTAACCTTTTAATTCGAAAATTGGAGATCGCCGAATGTTTACCAACGCAATCGGTTTTACTCGTTCTATACTTAGGTTTTTTACCAATTTTTTTATTTTAACCTTTTAATTCGAAAATTGGAGATCGCCGAGTGTTTACCGACTCAGTCGGTTTTACTCGCTTTATCCTTAGGTTTTTTATTTTTACCAGTTTTTTGGTTTTAACCATTTAATTCGAAAATTGGAGATGGCCGAGTGTTTACCGACTTAATCGGTTTTACTCATTTTATCCTTAGGTTTTTACCAATTTTTTTGTTTTAACCTTTTAATTCGAAAATTGGAGATGGCCGAGTGTTTACCGACTTAATCGGTTTTACTCGTTTTATCCTTAGCTTTTTTACCAAATTTTTGTTTTAACCTTCTAATTCGAAAATTGGAGACCGCCGAGTGTATACCGACTTAATCGGTTTTACTCGTTTTATCCTTAGGTTTTTTTACCAATTTTTTGGTTTTAACCTTTTAATTCAAAAATTGGAGATCGCCGAGTGTTTACCGACTCAATCGGTTTTACTCGTTTTATCCTTAGGTTTTTCACCAATTTTTTGGTTTTAACCTTTAAATTTAAGCAATGGCTTTTTATGGACTTTAATAATCATAATAAAGGAACAATATTTGAACAGATAAGCAAAATCTTTTATTATTTTAAATTGTAACAAATAGTTAACTAGAAAAAATATTATGCAAAAATAAAAATTATAAAATAATGTTGAGGCGACGCTCATCAACGTCCATAGTATCTTCTTAGGTTGACTGCATTCCAAGTTCTTGGTAAAGGTGTACCATCCATGTGAGCAATTTTGTATGAACCCTTCTTTCCTACGCCAATGCCGATGTAAGGTCCATCCCAATTTTGTTTTAACTTTCCCACATGTTTTGATACTTCTATTTTCTTTAAGACCAAATCTCCTTCCTTAAAGGTTCGTATTCGGACCCTTTGATTGTAAGCTTTTTCCATGTTTGACTTGGTAACCTGCAAACGGACTGCAACTTTTTCCCTTAACGCCTCCGTCAGATCAATATCATTAATCCTTCTTGCTTCGTTACTTTCTTCATTGAACAATTCGATCCTCGGGCTTGGAACCAATGCTCCAACTGGAATGACAGCTTCTGATCCATATACTAAACTGAAGGGAGTCTCACCGTTCGGAACCTTAACAGTTGTTCGATAAGCCCAAATTACTCCGGGGAGTTCACCCAGCCATTTTCCTTTAGCAGCATCTAGTCGTTTTTCCAAAGACTTAATAATTTTTCTGTTCGCCACTACTGTCTGGCCATTAGCCCTTGGGTGTCCTACCGATGTAAAGTTTTGTTGAATTCCAAATTTCGAGCACCAATCCAACACTTGTTTTCCCGCGAATTGAGTTCCGTTATCGGAGATTAGAACTCGAGGGATTCCAAATCGACAGACTATATATTTCCAGAAGAAGTTAATGACTTGGAATTGTGTAATTTGCGCTAGAACGATGCATTCGATCCATTTGCTAAAGTACTCTACTGCGACCAAAACATAGCTATTTTTCGATCTTGCCACGGGGAATGGTCCAACTATGTATATCCCCCATTGGCCGAATGGCCAGCAAATACGTATGGAGTGCATTTTTTCTGCGGGTTGATGGTTTATGTTTGCCTGAATTTGACAATAATGGCACCTCGTTACATATTCTATTATGTCATGGTTTAGGGTAGGCCAATAATACCCTGTTCGTAGACACTTCAACGCCAGTGCTCGAGCTCCGCTATGGTTTCTTGCCTCTCCTTCGTGAATCTCCTTGGGTACATCCTGGATCTGTAGTTCGGAAACGCATTTTAAAAGGACGCCTGAGACTGATCTTTTATAAATTTTTCCGTCTAAGATCGTGTATCTGGGCGCTCGATATTTTATTCTTCGAGCTTCATTCTGATTGATCGGGAGGGTCCCATCTGAGAGATATTGCATTATTGGAGTCATCCAACTATCCTTTCCCAAGTCGATTTCCATTATTTCTGTATTAGGCAGGTTGTCTATGTCTATTGCTGGGGTATTCAAAATCAGCCAAGTGATTACCCTTTCGGTTCGGCCATCCCTTGATCCTATAAACCGAGAAAGCTAATCTGCCCATTTTTCTCTGATCGCGGGATGTTCTGTATTTCAAACCTATCGAATTTTCCTGCGAGCTCCTTTACCTTAGCCAGGTATTTTATCATGTTGTATTACTTCGCCTCGTACAAACCCTCTATTTGACTCTGAACCAATTCTTAGTCAGTTAATACTCTTAGAGTCTTGATGTCAGCCTTAATGGCCATCTCCATTCCTGCAATCAATGCTTCATATTCGACCTCATTGTTAGTTACCATAAAATCTAAAGTGATTGCATAGTTTAGATCCTCATTTTCTGGTCCTCTAAATTTAATTTCGGCTCCGCCTCCTTCCCTATTCGAGGCCCCATCGACATGCATTAACCAAGTGTGATTTTAGACAACCATCACGTCATTATCACAGGCTGCTGTTTCGTTGAGAGTTTCGCTAGAGAAGCTTGGGGTCTCCAAGAGGAAATCAGCGAGGACCTGGGCCTTTATGGCAGTTCTTGGTCTATATTCAATCTCGAATTGAACTAGCTCAATAGCCCACTTAATCAATCTTCCCGAGGTCTCTGGCTTTGCTAGAACTTGTCTTAGCGGTTGATTAGTGAGTACAATAATTTTGTAGGTTAAAAAGTATGGTCGAAGTTTTCGTGCTGCTACTACCAAGGCCAAAGCAAACTTTTCTATTTCCAAGTAATTCTTTTAAGCTCTTTGTGATAGTTTGCTTAGGTAATATATTGGCTTATGTTCTGACCCTTCTATCTTTACCAAAACTGAACTTATTGCTACCGCCGAGATGTATATGTAAATAAATAAGGGTTGTCCTTCAGTTGGTTTAGCTAGTACGGGTGGTGAAGTTAGATATTCTTTTAGCTGATTAAAAACTCGATCACAATCTTCAGTCCATAGAAAGGTCTTCCCTTTTCTCTAGGTTTGAAAGAAAGGTAGGCTCTTATCGGCTGATTTGGATATGAACCTATTTAATGCAACAATCTTTACAACCAAGCTCTGCACCTGAGAGATTGTTTTCGGTGGTTTCATTTATGTTATAGCTCGTATCTTTTCTGGGTTTGCCTCTATCCCTCGTTGGTGAACTAGTAACCCAGGAATTTTCCAGACTTAATTTCGAAGGTACACTTTGCCGGGTTTAATTTCATGCGGTATTTTCTTAGAATCTTGAAGCATCGGTCCAGATGATTAATATGATCTTCCTCGTTCATGCTTTTTACTAGCATGTCGTCCACATAGACCTCCATTATTTCTCCGATCAATTTTCTGAACATGAAATTAACCAGTCTTTGGTAAGTTGCTCCAGCGTTCCTTAATCCAAAAGGCATTACCACGAAACAGTATACTCCTTGTTCGGTAACAAAGGCTGTCTTTTCCTGATCGCGCTCGTCCATGTAGATTTGGTAAAAACCTTGGAAAGCATCCATCATGCTAAAAATAGCGAATCCTGTGATCGAGTCGACCAGTAGATCAATTCTAGGGAGAGGGTAAGGGTCTCTTGGACATAGCTTGTTGAGGTCAGTGAAGTCGTTACACATCCTCCATTTATTGTCCTTTATATCCCCTTTGGCTACTAATACCACATTGCATGACCATCTCGAGAAAGGTATCTCCCTTATTTGTTTAGCCATTAGCAACCTTTCGACTTCTGCTTTACTTATCTTATCCTTTGTAGGACCATGATTTCGCTTCTTCTGACGTGCTGGTTTCGCTGTCAGATCGATTTTTAGCGAGTGTGTGATAATTCTCGGGTCTATGCCCTCTATATCTTCCGCACTCCAGGAGAATATGTCAACGTTATCCCTGAGAAAGTTAACGAGCATGAGTTCCCCTTCCGGGCTAAGCTCTGTCCCGATCTTGGTGGTTTTCTTGGGGTCATTTTGTACCAGCATAATGTCCTTATGTTCCGGTGGCTTAAAGGTGAGATCGACCGGATATTTTCCCTTTCGATCTATTCTATCGGTACTCGGGATATCAGTTTCTCTAGCTCTTTCGACAATATTTTGCTCGAGTTTTCTTTTTGCTGGAGTAACATATTTAAATTTATCACCCAGCGGTAGGGAGGTATTATAACAATCCCAAGCCATACAATGATCATTAACTATTTCCCCTATGCTCGAAACCGTAGGAAATTTTATCTTCTGGTGGTAAGTCGAGACGACTGCTCGGAATAAGTTGAGTGTTGGTCGACCTAATATAGCATTGTATGCGAAAGGCGCTTCCACGACTAAAAACTTGATCATTTTTACTACCCGTATAGGTCATTTTCCTAAGGAAACACTCAAGTTGATGGTCCCAGATGACACGATTTCTGATCCTCCAAATCCCACCAAGGGTGTAGCCACCCTTTGGAGTGTTATCTCGCCTAAGTTCATTTGTCTTAAGACCTCTCTTGAAATAATGTTGACAAGACTTCCATTATCGATCAGTATCCTTTTGACATTGTAGTTTGCTTTCTCAAGTGATACTACCATAAGGAAGTCGGGGTTATCTTCCTTGGTATCCCAGGTGATATTCCGAGGTACTTCATCTTCATTGAAACCGACGAATTGCTCTTTCGGAACCTTATTCTCGAGCGTCCATACTTCCTCTGGTGTTTCCAATCTTTCTTCAATTGATCTGCTAGTTAGTCGGCGTGCGTTACGGCTACCCCCTCCAACCAGTCCGCCGAAAATTGTGTGTATCGTTCCGTTCACATGGTTGTTATCCGTATCTTGAGGTGGATCATTGTTCGGGGTTTTTCTTGGCGGGGTTCTTCTTCGACTAAGATTTCGAGTGCTTCTGGTTCTATTCCTTTTTCTACTATTTCGTTCGATATATTCGTCCAACTTCCTTTCCTGAATCAGCCTCTCGATTCCCTGTTTTAGATGGAAACAGTCTTCGGTACGATGGCAATGAGCGCGATGGTACCGGCAATACAAATTGTAATTTCTGGCTCCGGGCTTAGCTTGTGTAATTCTCTTAGCAGAGGAATCCAATTGTTCCTTTCGAGCAACACTAGGATTTCTTCCCTAGGAACGTTCAACTTAGTGTATTCCAAGTGATCTACCTGATTCCTTTGAGGTAGCTCTACTGATCGGGGTCTGGCATAGACATTGGGTCTTTGGTCCTGATCATTACGGTTGTAATCCAATCTCTGAAACACATTTCCTCGTCTGAGGGATCGGTCATATTCCATTATATTTTGAATTGGTGCTTTATCTTGTCGCTTTATCCCCGACGTTGAAGCTTTATTCCTATTTTTGTCTTTAAAGGAGTTCATCTCTTCTTGAGTCATATATTTTGAAGCTAAAGTCATAATCTCCGCGAATGTTCTCGGTTGTTTTCGGCTTAGGGCATTTCCAAATTGCCTGTTCTTAGTAAGATCGAACAATATGGAGATTATGTAGTCGATGTTAGGAGAATCGATCTTTAGTAGCTCCACATTGAACCTTCTCAACCAGCTCCTCAAAGATTCTCCTTCTTGTTGATTGATGGTTCCGAGGTAACTCATAGGGAGTTTCTGTCTTTTCTGACTAACAATTTTTTGAGTGAGTATGTTGCATAATTCACGGAAGCTAACAATGGAATTGGTTGGTTGTTTGCCAAACCAATCCAATGCTAACCCTTCAAACGTCGTAACCATCAGCTTAGCAGTATATTCCGCCGAGTGAGCGTATAAATTCATTATATTTGTAAAGCTGAATATGTAATCATCTGGATCGGTGGTACCATCGTAACGAGGTAAACGTCCTGGCACTTGTCCAGATGATTGTGCTTCCTTGATTTCTCTACAAAAAGGGGAGCACGCGGCTATGCTTTCTTGAACTTCTCTACTTCTTGCCCATGGTTATTGAGTAGCTAGCAACCTTTGTTCTACGCGTTTTTGTACCATTTTTTTTATTTCTCTCTCTCAAACCCTCACGGTCTTTGGCTGACTAGGTATTGGATCGACCAAATCGTCATCAATAAGGATAATAGTATTTTCTTTCGACTCTTGATGTACGGGACGAGCAGTGGCTCTTTCCCGATTTGGTCTTCTTCGGATGTGATTATCGATCGGTTTTCCGTTACTCCGGTGTGGAGTGGCCAAGATTGCCGATCGGTCCCCGAGCTATCGACCTGATCTGAGATGTGATCAATCGGCCTTTGAGTTCTCCTAACAGGTTGTGTCGGAGTTGTTCTCGGATTTCTAGGCTCCTGTTCGGGAATTGTTAGTAATTCAGGATATAGAGAATTCATCAATTGCGCTAACTGTCTGAGCTTTTCTTCCCTTTCCGGTAATGGAAGGGGGATCGTCCTGACTATTAGCTCTGCTGGGACTGGATTTGTCGACGGATTCTATGGTTCCGCTGGGATCTGTGCGTTGGAATTAGGGTGATCTTCTTGACCCGCGGGATGGTCGATTTCCTGTTGTTGATGTACGTCTAACGGGTCGTTGATGCCTTCACCATCAGTTTCTCGTGCACCCCATCTGTTGGTGGGGGCGGGTGCGTAGTGTTGCTTCTTCCGTCATTGCGTGCTTTCTTCCTCGGGCGAGCCATATGTCTATCGAATAATTAATTGAGCCCCCCGGTGGGCGCCAACTGATTTTACCGAATTTCGTTTTAGCAACCAAAATTGAATTGAGTTGAGCTAAATAAATTACTAGAGGAAAAATTCCTAACTTGACACACTCTTGTGGAAATGAATATATTCGTATTTACCCCAACAATTTGGATATAAGAGTTTTTCATTTTTCTTATTCCATCATCAGCACAAATGCATCTCTTTGTATTTCGCAAATACTTTTATTTCCTCTTATTTATTATTCAAAAAGATAGCGCAATAAATTATATGTGATCAAATACATTTTAACCTCCACAAGTTAATAATGATTTAAAATCACGTAATTTGTCCAAAAGTTTGAACTCTAACACACATGATAATTAGTTTTGCAAACAAATAAAATTATAATTATTTCACAAATAATTTATAATTATCAATATATTCTCAAATAACATATTAATATAAAAATAAATTATAATTATTTCACAAACAAAATATAATTATTTTCACACTTTTATTATCAATATTTTCTCAAATAAAAAATTAATTTAAAATTAAATCTTATTTATTTCGCAAATAAATTATAACTATTTTCACACATAAATAATCAATCTCAAATAAAATATTAGTATGAGAGTAATACTAAATTAATCCAATATCTCAAACTTCTAATATATCTCGCATATTATAAGTCGCAGTTATGAAATAAATGTACATGAGCTATAATTATAACACATACATATGAGGTTAATAATTTAGTACTCATGCCATTTAATTAATTAAATTCATTATATCGTGCAATGATATATGAATTACTTTGACAAATAAATTAGTGCATCACTAAACATCTCAACAACCATGTGAATAGTCACGACTCAATTCGTATAGATACAATGCCACTAATGTATGATTTCACGTGAAAAATAAACTATATTATATGACACTAAGCAAGAATAGTCATGACACCCCTTCCAAATCCATCAAAGGGCACTCAACCGTTTAATGTCATTTTAATTCGTTATTTTCAATTTTAATTATGTAGCAAAGAATTCCATTAATTATGTCCGTTTTGGCCATGGACATCTGCCTGGTTCAGCAAGAGTTTTTAAGAATTGTGCCCTATACAATTCCCTTTGAAGCGGCCCTTCTTCTCTCTCACATAGGTGATTCATTTCCTTAGAGTATCTCGAGTTACTCTCTTTACAAGAATCATTAAAAGCTTGGCTTAACCTTATTCATCCATTATCACTGTTTTCATCATAGGAATGGACTTGAGGGTAAAACCCCCACAGTGACTTAACTAAACCTTTGCGGTTAGGTTGTCCCTTTGAACCTAGATCTTGGGATCTCCAGTCAACTAGGTTGGGTTTTCCTTCGCTAGGTTTTTATTCCATTGGCTTTAGTCCTATTTCTCTTAATGATTTAGCAACTATCTCTCATGTTAACCCTTTGGTTAGCGGATCCGCTAGATTATCCTTTGACTTTACATAGTCAATAGTAATCACTCAAGTTGAGAGTAGTTGTCTAATGGTATTATGTCTTTGGCGTATATGCCTAGACTTACCATTGTACATTTTACTATGTGTTCTTCCAATCGCAGATTGACTATCACAATGAATGCATACTGCTGGCACATGTTTAGACCATTGTGGAATACCCTCTAAGAATTGGCGTAGCCACTCAGCCTCTTCACCACATTTGCCTAGAGCTATAAACTCAGACTCCATCGTGGATCTGGCTATCACAGTTTGTTTAGAGGATTTCCAAGATACAGCTGCACCACCTAAAGTGAATACATATCCACTAGTGGAATTTGAATCTTTTACATCAGATATCCAATTTGCATCACTATATCCTTCTACAACAGATGGATATCTTGTATAGTGCAGCCCATAGTTACGAGTATACTTTAAGTATCTCAGTAATCTCACTATGGCTTCCAGTGGTCAGTACCAGGATTACTAGTATATCTGCTTAGCTTGCCTACAACGTATGCTATATCCATTCTTGTACAACTCATCAGGTACATTAGACTTCCAATAATCCTTGAGTACTCCACTTGAGAAATGCTCTCACCTTTATTCTTTGATAAAGGTTGACTTGGATCTATAGGAGTTTTGGCCTCATTAGAGTCATCCTTATTGAATTTTTCAAGAATTTTTCCAATATAACTGGATTGACTCAAAATAATGCCATCTGATTTTCTCATGATTTAACTCCCAGTATCACATCTGCTAGGCCCATATCTTTCATTTCAAATCTAGCATTCAACATATCCTTAGTGGATTTAATCATCTTATCATTACTTCCAACGATAAGCATATCGTCAACATAGAGACAAAGAATGACATAGCCATCTTTTGTTTCTTTCACGTAAATGCATTTGTCACATTCACTGGTTTTAAAACCTTTCTCCAACATGACATCATCAAATTTCTGATGCCATTGTTTCGGTGCCTGTTTTAAGCCATACAATGACTTAACTAGTTTACAGACTTTCTTTTCTTTCCCTGGAACAGAAAAACCCTCAGGTTGTTCCATGTAGATTTTTTCTTCCAAATCTCCATTTAAGAAAGCTGTTTTTACATCCATTTGATGTACTTCTAAGTTTCGCAAAGCTGCGATAGCAAGTATCATTCTAATGGAAGTTATTCTCGTCACAGGAGAATACGTATCAAAGTAATCAAGGCCTTCTCGTTGTCGATAGCCTTTAATCACTAATCTGGCCTTGTATTTATCAATTGTTCCATCTGGTTTCATTTTCCGTTTGAAAATCCACCTATATCCTAGTGGTTTGCAACCTGGAGGAAGATCAACTAACTCCCAGGTATGGTTTTGCAAGATGGAATCAATTTCACTATTGATTGCCTCTTTCCACAAAGGTCCTTCAGAAGAAGTTACAGCTTCTTTGAAAGTTTGAGGTTCAGTTTCGAGCATATATGTTAGAAAATCTAGGCCAAAAGATTTTTCTACCTTTGCTCTTTTACTTCTTCTTGGCTCATCCTCAGTTACCTGTTCAGACTTATGATCTTGACTATGAGTTCTTTTTGATGATCTATATTCTTTTCTCGTTTTCGCTGGAAATACATCTTCAAAGAAAGATGCATTTCTAGATTCCATTATCATGTTTTTGTGAATCTCAGGATTTTTAGATTCATGCACAAGAAACCGATAAGCATTACTGTTCTGAGCATAACCTATGAATATGCAATCTACAGTATTCGGTCCTATCATTTCTTCCTTAGGTGTAGGTACTACCACTTTGGCAAGACACCCCCACACTCGCAATTATTTGTAGGAAGGAATTCTACCTTTCCATAATTCATATGGAGTTTTCTCCTGATTTTTTCGGGGTATCTTTATTTAAAAGATAATTGCTAGATAGGATAGCTTCCCCCCACATGTTATGTGGTAATCCAGAACTTATTAACATTGAATTCATCATTTCTTTCAATGTTCGATTTATCCATTCCGCAATTCCGTTTGATTGCGGTGAATAAGGAGCTGTTACCTCATGTATGATTCCGTGTTCAGCACAAAATTCACTAAATGGTGACACATATTCACCACCTCTATCACTTCGAAGTACTTTGATATTTTTATCAAGTTGATTCTCAACTTCTTTTGTGAATAGAATGAATTTATCTATCGCTTCACTTTTTGCTCTTAGCAAGTATACATAGCAATATTTAGTACAATCATCAATGAAGGTAATAAAATAACCTCCCCTTGATTGCACACATTTGAGATCACTTATGTCGCTATGTATAAGTCGAGTGGTTTAGTATTCCTTTCAACCTTTTGAAAGGACGATCTCGTCAATTTAGCTTCAGTACAAGTTTCACACTTGTGCTTTTTATCAATTTGAAATTTAGGGATATGTTTCAAATTAATTAATCTACGCAGGGAATCGTAGTTAACATGTCCTAGTCTACCATGCCATAGATTAGGATACTCAAGCAAGTAAGCAGAATTATTAACTTTATTAATAATTTTGGGCTTAATAGCCATTACATTCAATTTGAACATTCCACCACACTCATATCCCTTTCCGACAAACATACCACTCTTGGTTAAAATAAATTTGTCAGACTAAAAAACAAGGCGGAAACCATGCTTGTTCAGCAGCGTCCCAGAAACCAGATTCTTGCGGATATCTGGTACATAAAGGACATTCTTCAGAGTCAGCTCCTTCCCAGAGGTCATTTTGAGAATTACATTCCCTTTGCCTTCTATAGCTGATGTAGCCGAGTTTCCCATTAACAGTCTTTCTCCATTCTGGACCGGCTCAAAAGTGGTAAACACTTCCCTGTTAGAGCACACATGCTTTGTAACCCCTGTATCTACCCACCACTCTTTAGGATTAGAGTCAACCAAAATCACCTCTGAAATGACAGCACAGAGGTCCACGTCACCACTGTCTTCAACAACATTGGTTACATTGGGTCTTTTCTTTTTCTGTAGCCTGCAATCTGCCGATTTGTGACCCATTTTGTCACAATTGAAACATTTCCCTTGAAACTTGGTTTTCTTGGAAATACCGCCCTTTGGCCCCATCTTGGACCCTTTGTTATTTTTCTTATTCTTTGAATTTTGGCCATGCTCCACCACATTGGCCTTAGGCTCACCAGACATAAGCCCTCTTTTTTCGGATTTCCTGTTGTCTTCTTCAATACGAAGCCTAACAAGAAGATCCTCCATGCTCATTTCCTTTCGTTTGTGCTTAAGGTAATTTTTGAAATCCTTCCATGCAGGGGGTAACTTTTCAATGACACAAGCCACCTGGAAGGTTTCACCGAGCTCCATTTTCTCAGCCTGAATTTCATGAAGAATCATCTGAAATTCTTGTACTTGGGTCATAAGTGGTTTGGAGTCCACCATCTTGTAGTCTAAAAACCGACCCACAACCAACTTCTTGGTACCAGCATCTTCAGTTCTATATTTGCGGTCTAAGGCTTCCCAAAGTTCCTTTGCAGACTTTTTGTCAGAGTATACATCATAAAATGAATCACTCAGACAATTCATGACGTAGTGTCGAAAAAGGTAGTCCGACTGGTTCCAGCCATCAAGAGCAATAAGGAAGGCAGTATCTTGCTCTCCTTCTTTCTTGGGTGGATGATCGGTTAAAAACCTCACCAGGCGCAAAGTGGTCAGATAGAACAACATTTTCTGTTGCCATCTTTTGAAATTCAGCCCGTTGAATTTCTCCGGTTTTTCAACTTGGCTCAGAGGTGCCACAGCTCCAGCTTGGCTCAAAGGTGCCACAGTTGGGTTTGGTACTGGAGCTCCAGATGAGTTCTCAGTAACCCCCACATCAACGTTTGATTCAGTTGCCATTTCTGAAACCAAAACAAACTATCAAATTCCTCGAAGGAATTTTAGAAGAAAATTTTAAATTTTAAGGAAATTCTGAAATTTTTTGATATTATCGAATAAAGAATTTTCTCCAAAATTTCCTATTCGAAAATCATTATGATCGAAATTATTTTTCAATCTTGCAAACAATTTTTCTATCCCAAGATAGATATTTAAAACCAATTTCCAAATCAAATTAGTATTTCTCAAATCAAATTTCCAAGGACTCCAAAATTTCTTGTTCAAAATGCAAAATAAATTTTGATGGAGGTCCAATTATGCTAATACTTTGCAATCAATTTTATCCTTTTGAAATAAAGTCACGTAACAGTCCTATGCAATAATTTGTTATAAATTACCAAATTAATTTTCGGATAACCTTGGAAAGATTTTGAATGTAACAGTAGACTTTTTCAAGTTTTTAAAAAAACAGCAACAGCAAACTTTTGTAAACACAAGATTTACTGTATGGTTTTGATTTAATGTAACAGTAGACTTTTGTAAACTTTTGTAAACACAAGATTTCCTGTTCAAAAGTTTATTCAAGTAGGTCCTGAAAGCACAAGATTTATCGATTAAAATAAACTCACTTTTGTGTACAGTTTCTGAACCAAATTTACTGATCAAAACAAGTTTGAAACGATTTGGTTAACAATTTTTCCGTAAACTGATTTTGTAAGAATTTTTCTTTTAATGAAAGTTACTAGAAACGAGTTTGTCTTAAGATTGTTACAACTTGCGTATAGGAAAACAGTACAAAGTAATGATTAATCACAATTGAATAATTTTACGGAAAATTAAATAGAAACCGAAGAAATATAATGCTAAAGATTGAAAAATTAATCAAACCGAGGCCTGTGTGAAAACACAGTGTCCTTAAGACAAATTTGCTCCCTCACCCTTCCGGTTCGTGCTTGAGGTTGTTTGAACGTTCGTCTCCCAGGATTCAACGGTATAAACAAATGAGCTTCGCAGCAAGCTATTTGCAACAAACTGAAACACTTTTGAACTCTAAAATAGATAAGAAGAAGAGAGGATTGCTTTTGTTTTTGTGTGTCTCAACTAATAGAAAGAACCAGAATTTATAGGATGGGAATGAGGGTAAAATCGGAATAAAATAATATTAATGGTGATTTCCGTTACGGGAGTTACAACTCCATAAATACGGAGGTTACAAAATTTAAAAAAAATTGTTGTTACACTTTTAATTTTCAGTTTTTCCAACAATTGCTCAGCACAATTATTACCTAGATTTACCTCAAAAGTAAATAAAGTCTTAATCACACTTGCCTATCGATATAAGGCAATAAATCTTGACATCCGAATACACAACAAAATATTTGGCAAAAAAAGGTGGGTTCTCTGTCTCCAATATCTCCTATTATTTTCTGTCTATTTGGTCACCCTTATTTCTTGTAGAACATTCAAAAAACATAAGACAACGAGCCGACATGAATGCACGTTATGATGGGTGGACCCCAGAGGAGAAAGACTACTACATAAGAAAACTTGTCCATGTTGCTCGAGGTGTCCTTGTAAGTGACGTTGATGAACTACGACAAGTCCTCCAACACACAAATTATTGCCCACTTCGATAGAAGGTTCAACATTGTATTGCTGAAACTAAAGCAAGAACGCATCCGATTGGATTTTCTGGACTATAAAGGGTTCTTGAATGTACCGGGGGTAAAATACGACACCTACACATGTCGGACTAGAATCTTGAACGTATACTGGACATACATCAATCCTCATGTAAGATTTTACTTCGTGTTTCTATATTTTCGGATTTAATTTCTTTGAAATAATAATCTACATCTAACCATTTTCATGTTTTATGTGTAGGGTGAGCCGATATAGGTTGGAAGGGCATCGTTACTACCGCAAGTTTAGATATATATTTGACGTGAAACAATGTGCTATATTTCCATGTTCAATCCTCGATTCCAGTGTGCGTCCCTTTCCCGACCACATTGATGATGAAGATGTCTTTGTAGTAGCTCCAATAAGCGTTAATGAAGAAATGATTTAAAATGAGGCAGCTGCTTCCCCTTCCGAAGATGGGAACGAACTAGTAAGGTAAATGATCTTGCTATTGTCACCAATAAATAATCGTTAAATGTTACTTGTTATTCTTCCGGAATGTGCAAAGCTGTGTTGATTTACCAACTGAATCAAAATCTTGATTAAAACATTTTCTGAAAAGTTTTGTTCAAATGACAATCCCTAACTACCTTTATCGATATTCCTTACACATTGCAATTATTTGTGCAAAATATTGTTTAGATTTTGTTACACTCAAACTCACACACCATTCTTATACTCAAAACTGCACCATAACCCCCAACAAAACCGGAGTAAATTAACATTTCTGCATATATATAATCAATCTATAACCAAGTTGAAAAGGGCAAAAGTATGAAATAATTGATAACTTCATACAACATGAAATATTATCGAGTATTTAGAATTAGCCAACGGTTGGTTTGTGAACGCAATTCAAAATAGTCCACCAATGTTACATATTGTTCCATTCATAATCCATAAAGTCAATCTCATTTCTAAATATGTAGTATACAATAATCACAATCAACAACAATCATAAAAATTAGGAAAACCCTCAAATTTCCACCTCACAACATTAATATATATCAACCTACAGTGCCAATGTTACTTGTATGAGTAATAGTTTGCGCGGAGGCGGAAATGGAAGTTTTCTGGATCATAAAGCCAACGAATACAATTGGCTTTGCAAGATGAAGCTTTCTTTTAGAAATATTGTTATGCATGCTTTTTTAAATTGGTCTTACAGGTTTGGTTTCTCGAATATTCACTCATGTGATGATGTTATATGCTTATATGGGTTGCTACGTTATGCTCCATGCTTAGAAATATGTAGATGTTTGTATTTGTTATTTTGTTGTGCTGCTACTTTTGGATCATTTATTTGATGACTATATAATTTTTATTTATATTAACTTTGACATATGGTTTGTGACATGGTTGTTTGAGTATATTATATATGATGTGTAATCTGAATTAGATATTTTGCTCATGTCATAGTTTCCCAAAAGTTTCGACTGAATTTTGATTTTGCTTATAGTAAACAATAGTCACATATGTGGTTGTTAACATGCTATTTTGCTTGCATTTGACTTCAATTGGGTGCATTTTTTTATGGTTAATTTGAATACTCTTTTGATTCATGAAATCGAGCTATTTGATCTATCTTTATGACATGACATCTATTATGGAAAGATTTTTGGATAAGATCCTCTTTTTTATAAAATATGTTTTGGGGTTGTGTTGTCCAATATTTTATCCATCAATCAAATGTTGTGACTTTTTCCTAATTAAACGCATTGAAGAGTATTTTACACTTTGTTTGGGTAAGTAGCATTTATTAGCATTCTCTCTATGCAAATAGTTAACGCAAAGCAGCCCATTCCTTGACAAATTGGACAAAACTAATTTAAATTGTCTATCAATAGTATATTCTCATTGCTACTCAGCACAATTATTACCTAGATTTACCTCAAAAGTAAATAATGTCTCAATCACACTTGCCTATTGATACAAGGCAATAAATCATTACATCCGAACACACAACATAATATTTGGCGAAAAAAGGTGGGTTCTCTGTCTCTAATATCACCTATTATTTTCTGTCTCTTTGGTCACCCTTATTTCTTGTATAACATTCAAATAACATAGTTCTTTTAATTTTGCGGTTAAAAAGATGCCCTTAACAAGAAGACAACGAGCCGACATGAATTACGTTATGATGGGTGGACCCCAGAAAAGAAAGACTACTACATAAGAAAACTTGTCCATGTTGCTCGAGGTGACCTTGTAAGTGACGTTGATGAATTATGACAAGTCCTCCAACACATAAATTATTACCCACTTCGATAGAAGGTTCAACATTGTATTGCTGAAACTAAAGCTAGAACGCATCCGATAGGATTTTCTGGACTATAAAGGGTTCTTGAATGTATCGGGGGTAGAATACGACACCTACACATGTCGGACTATGATACCTAAGAGGGGGGAGGGGTGAATTAGGTATATTACTTTTTCAATGAGTTTATTTCCCAGAAGACAATTAGTAAATAGTTCCAGTAACTTTAAATAAAAGTTAATTGTTCCAATGATTTTAAGATTAAAGTTACGATATGATTAAGTTCCAAGTTCCAGCGGAGTAAAGAATAGAAAATAAATAGAGTAAGAATGCAAACACAATTTATAGAGGTTCGCGCCCCAACGTCCTACTTCCTCTCTTCCAGCATCCCTGGGTAAAATCCACTAAGAGATCGTGGCTTGCAGGACAAACCTTCGCCACTCGAGATTACAATATTTTAATACTTACTCTCGATACGAGCTTGCTAGGACACCTCCTATCGCTCCAACAATGTGCTTGCTAGACCTCGGCCTATCGCACTAACATGTGCTTGCTAGAACCCTCTGTTCTATCGCACCAAAAATGTGCTTGCTTGGTAAACAACCTATCGCACTAAACAATCAAGCTTGCTAGGACACTTCCTATCGCACTATTACAAGATGATTTTAAAGTAGTACAATGAACACTCCTCTCGAGTAAGATGTACAAAAGTATGCTCACTAGTATTTCTTTAACCTCTCAAAATATCTCGAAGTTCTCAAGAGCAAGGGTTAAAAAAGATTTTCGTTTTTCACAAAATATTTTCACAAGTGTAATTCAAAAACGAATTTTGCTTTTCAAAAGATTTTCACAAATTAAAACAAGAAAAAGCAAGAGTAATTTTCTCAAAGTAAAGCTCTATTTTTCTCTCAAAGTTTGTGTGTATAAAATGATTCAAGAGAGCTTAATTTATAGGTGGAGAAATTGGATTTATTTGGAAAGATTTTGGAGGACAATATCTCACAAAATTCAAAAACGATTTTGTCAAAATCTTGAGATATGGCCGAGTATATATATTAAAAAATGTGGGAAATGAACTTGGACATACTTTAATTCAAGTTGAAGAATAAATATTTCCTTCAAAAAATATATGGACAATATTTTTAAGAGATCACATTGAATTGGTAAGATTTAGCTAGGAGAAAATCACTTGCTAGCCAAGTTTTAAAATCTTGAAAAATCTTTCATTAAAAGATATTTTTTCAAAGAATAGCTTGGGGAAAAATAGCCAACTTAGGATAAAATAATTTTCAAAAAGTTTGGCTTATTTTAAGATCATATTTTCGGCCAAGATAAAAAGTGTAAGTTGAAAGGCTTAGATTTAAAATCATGCCGAGAATAAGACATGTAAGGCAAAATAATATTTTAATCCATGAATTACTTAAAATCAAGATTTTCCTTTAAAAAGGCTTAGATTAAAAAATATTTGGGCCAAATGAATTTTCTTGCTCTTAATAGTTTGAGACATTAAATACTTACGTGACCTCAATTTTCTTGTATCGAAAATTGGGCCCTTCCAAAAGGGTGCATGGGTGTTCAAATATTCTTCGATTGGTCTTCTTCATTGATGGACTTGTAAGATCTTTATTGGGCCTTTTCTTCACAATTAAGCTTTATTCGTAAATGGGCCTCTTTCTTCAAATAATGAGCTTCTCAATAATTCCTGTTAAGATTAAACTCAAGAAAGAAGCTCAAATATGAAGTTGTTTGTTAATCATTAATCATTCGGCTACCAATCTCCCCCTTGATTGACAAACAACTTTGATGCAATAAAATAAATTATTAGGAGGAACTACCCCTCAATGTATGCATTCATGAATCCATTATAATGAGGCAATTATAACAAGTGTTAAGGCGATTATATCACGTAAATGCATCAAATAACTCCTCCCCCTTTTTTGTCAATCAAACATATTCTTCTTATTCCCCACTTAGAAAAGTCTTCAATCAGAGTAACAATATATCTTCAGCGGAATTTAGTTGAGCATAGTTTAAGAACATTTTCCAAGATGAACAATTCAAACATTTGATTATTCAAAGCAACAGTATATTGGAACAACATGTTTCGAAGGATTTTTAGTTTCAAGTTCCGAAGCTCAAATATCACATGTAGCACATATAACAATCTAATGATAGTAAAGTTCAAAGATAGATCAGATAAGCATATAATGCTCCCCCTCAATTATATGTCGTCATACAAGAATGATAATCATCAATATAATTTCAATTTAGCAATTAATCTCATAATGATTATCAAATCCACAATATAATATGTCAAGTATTAGCATGTGTGGAATTTCCTTCATAAATTATTTATCATTATGTAAGCGAAGTGCATGTGAATCATATAAAGTCATGGAATGTTCAACAAGTGCAATATAAGTTATAAGGCTATATTTCAGATAATTTCAGCATGTGCAGATATTTAAGAAAATGCAAGGGATATTTCGGTATTTACTTACCGTATTATTACCTTGATTTCCTCAACGTGGAGTATTTTTACCTTTCATTCTTATGGTATCTCTTTGTTCGCTTGATGCTTGAAATCCCCCTAGGATAGATTTAACCATTTCAGAATTGAAATCCTTCTGGGATAGTTTTGCTAGACATTTTTCGAAAGTTTTCTTGGAACTTCCTTCTTCTGTTTTTTGTTTCAATACAATGTTCCCGAAGTTTTTCGGAACTTTCTTCTTCTAATTTTGGTTCTTAATCAAAGCTACCATAGCTTTGCAACATATTTCAAAAGTTAAAATGAGGAGCCTTTTGTACCTGTTAAGAAAAATCACTTTCGCATTTTTGGTACCCAAATTTTCATGGGTCCTTGCGGGTTAGTCAAAACATCTTTAGGCGTCCATATGAGTTTATTCACGGTATTCCTTTTGTAAATGCAGTTAAAAGATTTGTGACCGATTTTTCCCCAAAAATTGCAAGTATGATACGACAATGAAGAGTTTTTAGCAAGTTTACTTAGTTTATCATATGAATGCCCATATCTAATTCCGACTCTGTTCAGAGAAAAGTTTTGCATGCCAAGGAGTTTATCAAGGTTCTCATTGCCTTTTGTAAATTTTTCTAAGCATCTAGTTAAATCAACCACTTTTGCTTTGAGACATAAATTTTCTTTCGAAAGAGAAGAATTTTCCTTTTTCAAATTTTCAAGCTTTTCAAAACTTTCTTGCAATTTTATATCAAACTCTTCATTTTATTTATTCAATGAGAAATCTTCTTTTTAAGTTTTTCATTTTTAGAAGCAAGATTTTCATGATCCTTTTTAAATTCGATTAACATTTTATTCCATTCATCTTCACAATCGAAATCATCACAACTTTCAAAATCGTAAAAAGCGTGTACCTCTTCGTTAGTCATGAAACATAGGTTTCTGGATTCATCTTCCAATTGTTCTTCTTTGGATTCTGGATCATCCCATGATGCTATCATCCCCTTGTTTTTTCCCTTTTTTTTTTGAAATTTTTCTCGGATTTCTTGAGTAGGGGACATTGGGACCTCAAGTGTCCATATTCATTGCACTCATAGCATTTGATCTTGAAAGTTCTCTTGGGATATTTTGAGAACCTTTTATGAAACTTTCGATTGGCCAACTGATTTAATCTTCTGATTGTTGTCGCCATTTCCTCGTTTCTTTCTTTTTCCTCCATCATTATTTCAATGTCACTATCGTCTTCCTGCACATTGTTAGTTTTAAATGCAATATTTTTATCTTTAATTTGTTTTAGCTCATCCTTAGAAAGGATAGTGAGCTCATGAGAAATGAGAGATCCAATTAGTTCAGCCATCGAGATGTTATTAAGATCTTTCGCTGATAGAAATAGTGTCCTGCAAGCCAGCTGTATGGCTAGTATTTATTGTAATAAATGAGGAACTATTCAATTTCGATTAATAAGTGCACTTTATCAAAATGGTCATCTTTATCTTATGTAATAATTATCTACGCATAAGGATAGAAGTCCTTAGATCACAGGGCTATGGGACAACCCGTGGACTGATCTCCAAGGCCGTGATCTAGAACATATTCAAGAGTCGTAGAATCCAATCGAGATAGGACATCGTTGGATTCGGATAGACTCTCACTGTTGTGTATACTCCGATGAACTGGAGGACGCTGGGGTCCACGAGCGTGACTGGGATAGTCGATACACATGAGTGGGTGGCTTGCTGGGATGGCAAGCGCACTGAATACCCCAATTAGGAAATAACTCACCATGGAAGCGGTAGTCGCATATCGGGGTTGAAGTTATTCCATATTTATAATAGTATACGAGGAACGATCCCTAACTACTTGAGGTGATAGGGTTTATCTGGTGCGAGAACGTCTATACTTTGATATGAGTTCCGACTGACTGGGGATCGCCAGAAAGTCTCTGAGGATTCATATTGGGTATAGAGGAACTCGTGTGCAGATTCATATCATCAACAAAGGATCCATTGACTCGACTTGATAGGTCGAGAAATTCTCCTATGGATTTCTGTGAGAAATTAATTCTGATGAAATCCTTGGCCAAGGTAACTGACGACTTTATGTAAGTAGCTCATAAAGAATAAGTCAAAGAGAATTTATTTCGAGATCAGAATGCATAAAGTCGAGACGAAACGAAAGGGAAACCGATGAAAGACCATACCCTTAAGTCTCGACTGGGAGATTGATAAATGGAGAGATTATGTCGTATATGGAAATTATAAATGATAAAAGGTTCACTGAATTAATTCACCAGTGATTGGGCTCCATGGGCTTGTGACTGGACATCGACCGTGGAGTGTGGGAGAATTCCCAAATAAGCAGGGGTGCTAATTTTGGAATGATTAATCGACAGAGTGTTCGATTAATTTAGAGTATCAATTGCTCGAGTAATTAAATAATATTTAATTATGACCCACGGCCAATTATGTGGTGAACCTACGGGGGCATACACAATACACATGAAGCGAAAGCGAGGAAGTAAGAACGAACGAGTCGACTGGGTCGACTGAGTCAAAATCGACTGGGTCGATTAAATGGGTGGGTCGACTGGGTCGACCCATGTGGAACGAAATTGGATCCAATTGGAATTGGATCAAGATTATAAATTAAATTGGAATTTAATTTATGAGTAAATTAATTAATTAGGATTTAATTAATTAATGGAATAATTAATTAATTAGACTTGGAGTTTAATTAATTAATTGGGAGATGATTTAATTAATTGGGCTATTTAATTGGGAGATTAAATAAAGCCCTGAAAGATTAATTAATATGGGCCATGAATTAATTAGAAGACTTGGTCTTCTAATTAAAGAGGGCCATGACCCATGTAGGAGAATTAGTATCCTAAACCTAGAAGGATTAGGATATGAGAGATATCTATAAATAAGAGACTAGGTCTCATATCTCACACACAACTCTACAAGAAAATTAAGAAGAGCAAAAATTCTCTCCCTCTCTCTCCCTAGATCGGCCGAACCATACTTCCACTTTGGAAGAATTTTTCGTCTTCAATTTTTCGTTCCAAAGTTGTTCTAAAACCTAGATATTAATATACCCTATGTTCCAGTTGATTAGGATATATTAATTTTCGTGATATTGTGGTGTATCAACTCGTAGAGGCGCAACACGTGGGGCGCTACTCAATAGGTGTGGGTCGATCTTACCGGGGCAGAATTTAGAGCTCGTCTTGCTAGCCGAGGATTTGCAAGGAGATAGGTATAAACGAGAAATCTTATACTATCGATTTAATTATATTCATATATATACAACTAGAGAATATCCTGGCAAGATTCTTTAAGAGGCCCTAAAAGTTTTTATATTCCGCTGTGCCTAGGGCTGTTTTTCTTACCGAATCCCAACATTCGCCTCTTGTATTGCAGTAACTTTTGGTGTCCATTCTCTAGGAAGAGATCTTAGTATTTTCTTTACTTGTTCACTTTGACGGTAGACGTTTCCAAGTGCGGACATAGGGTTGATAATCTCCATGAACCGAGCATACATGTCACTAATAGTTTCATAGGTTTCCATGGTGAACATCTCGTATTGGTGTACGAGAATAGTGATGCATTGCTCCTTTACTTGGTTTGTACCTTCGTGAGTGACTTGAAGCATATCCCACATATCTTTTGCGGTAGGGCACGAACATACCCAATTGTACTCAGATTTGGTGAGGGCACATGCCAACAAATTTTTGGCTTTTGAGTTTAGTGACACCATTCTTTTATCTACGTCGGTGAGTTCTTTCCACGCCTTAGGGATTTGATTTTTACCTTCGATTTTCATAGGTATGGATGGTCCCTCAAGAATCACATTCCACAAATCGCAATCGATGGAAATCAGAAAGTCTCCATTCTGTTCTTCCATGTTGAGTATGCAGTTCCATCGAATAGTGGAGGCCTGTTATGTGATTGTCCTTCTGCGAAAACATCATTGCTAAAGGTAGACATAAGATCGTTAGCTCTCGGGGGTTAACCCGCACAGTTAAATAAATAATAGAGCACCTGCTCTGGTACAAATTGATACCTAAGAGAGGGGGTGAATTAGGTATATAACATTTTCAATGAGTTTATTTCCCAGAAGACAATTAGTAAATAGTTCCAGTAACTTCAAATAATAGTTAATTGTGCCAATGATTTTAAGATTAAAGTTACGATATGATTAAGTTCCAAGTTCCAGCGAAGTAAAGAATAGAAAATAAATAGAGTAAGAATGCAAATACAATTTATAGAGGTTCGCGCCCCAACGGCCTACTTTCTCTCTTCCAGCACCCCTGGGTAAAATCCACTAAGAGATCGTGGCTTGTACGACAAACCTTCGCCTCTCGAGATTACAAGATTTTAATTCTTACTCTCGATACGAGCTTGCTAGGACACCTCCTATCGCTCGAACAATGTGCTTGCTAGACCTCGGCCTATCGCACTAACATGTGCTTGCTAGAACCCTCTGTTCTATCGCACCAAAAATGTGCTTGCTAAGTAAACAACCTATCGCACTAAACAATCGTGCTTGCTAGGACACTTTCTATCGCACTATTACAAGATGATTTTAAAGTAGTACAATGAACACTCCTCTCGAGTAAGATGTACAAAAGTATGCTCACTAGTATTTCTTTTAACCTCTCAAAATATCTCAAAGTTCTCAAGAGCAAGGGTTAAACAAGATTTTCGTTTTTCACAAAATATTTTCGCAAGTGTAATTCAAAAACGAATTTTGCTTTTCAAAAGATTTTCACAAATTAAAACACGAAAAAGCAAGAGTAATTTTCTCAAAGTAAAGCTCTATTTTTCTCTCAAAGTTCGTGTGTATAAAATGATTCAAGAGAGCTTAATTTATAGGTGGAGAAATCGGATTTATTAGGAAAGATTTTGGAGGACAATATCTCACAAAAATTCAAAAATGATTTTGTCAAAATCTTGAGATATGGCCTAGTATATATATTAAAAAATGTGGGAAATGAACTTGGACATACTTTAATTCAAGTTGAAGAATAAATATTTCCTTTAAAAAATATATGGACAATATTTTCAAGAGATCACATTGAAATGGTAAGATTTAGCTAGGAGAAAATCACTTGCTAGCCAAGTTTTAAAATCTTGAAAAATCTTTCCTTAAAAGATATTTTTTCAAAGAATAGCTTGGGGTAAAATAGCCAACTTAGGATAAAATAATTTTCAAAAAGTTTGGCTTATTTTAAGATCATATTTTCGGCCAAGATAAAAAGTGTAAGTTGAAAGTCTTAGATTTAAAATCATGCCGAGAATAAGACATGTAAGGCAAAATAATATTTTAATCCATGAATTACTTAAAATCAAGATTTTCCTTTAAAAAGGCTTAGATTAAAAAATATTTGGGCCAAATGAATTTTCTTGCTCTTAATAGTTTGAGAGATTAAATACTGACGTGACCTCAATTTTCTTGTATCGAAAATTGGGCCCTTCCAAAAGGGTGCATGGGTCTTCAAACTATTCTTCGATTGGTCTTCTTCATTGATGGACTTGTAAGATCTTTATTGGGCCTTTTCTTCTCAATTAAGATTTATTCGTAAATGGGTATCTTTCTTCAAATAATGAGCTTCTCAATAATTCGTGTTAAGATTAAACTCAAGAAACAAGCTCAAATATCAAGTTGTTTGTTAATCATTGATCATTCGGCTAACAGACTATAATCTTGAACATATACTGGACATACATCAATCCTCATGTAAGATTTTCCTTCATGTTTCTATATTTTGGATTTAATTTCTTTGAAATAATAATCTACAACTAACCATTTTCATCTTTTATGTGTAGGGTGAGCCGATATAGGTTGGAAGGGCATCGTTACTACCGCAAGTTTAGATACATATTTGACGTGAAACAATGTGCTATATTTCCACGTTGATCTTACGCAAATTCGTAGTATGATCGATATTAATAAAATAATATTATAAACGCTAGGAAACAAGTGAAAGATCAATGTGTATATATATATTCCGAACGTTGAAGTACAAGTTACAAATATTTGGGGTCCTATCCGAGCATTATTGGATGCCGTACAAGCTAGAGGGCGAGATACACATAAATGCGGTCGGACTAATATATCCGAGCTATAGCTTGTACGGCATCCAATAATGCTCGGATAGGACCCCAAATATTTGTAACTTGTACTTCAACGTTCGGAATATATATATACACATTGATCTTTCACTTGTTTCCTAGCGTTTATAATATTATTTTATTAATATCGATCATACTACCAATTTGCGTAAGATCAATTGGCGCCCACCGAGGGGCCTTATTTGGGTGTTAGACCAAAAAATGCCTACTACGAGGAGAAATACATATAACCGAGGAGAACCATCCTATGCTGCTGGGGTTCAGAACTCAGTTAACAATGAGCCCGATAATCTATCTAGGGCGGCTCAGCAACCATAAGTTCCGCCAATCCCTCCGCAGGATAATGCTCCGATACACACCACAATTGCTGACCTGAGATCCATCATAGGCACCATGTGCAGGGAATTTCTGAACAGTGGAAGGGCTGACCAATCTCCTGTGGACCAGCCACCTGCCTATGGGAGACCAGAAATCCCTTCCTCGAACATCCAGAAGGAAAATAGTGTGTTACGAGCTACATCGAATGCAGCCGCACCGAACTTGCCTCGAGCTGCTCCCATGAAGTCTAATCTCCGCTCGGAAAATCCGGTGCGATCGATACAAGATCTGGAGGACTCAGTGGTAGGGGAAAGCCACTCTATGGATATGGCGAGAAAGGAAAAATCAGCATACAAGAGGATCACAGAGTCTGAGCTTGAAAGAATAGTGCAAGAGCGGGTTGCAAAGAAGTTAGACCAGGAGGAGGCGGTGATAGAGGTTCGTCGTGCCACTACTGCTGCCAGGGGCACCGAAATGAACCAAAATAGGGAAATTATACCGGGGAATATCCGAGATAGAGAGATTGGAAATAGTATCATGCGATGTTCGCCATTCTGCAAAGAAATACGTGAAGCCAGGAATACAGAAACAGTACCAACAAGGTTACCACGGTATAACGGGACTACCGACCCCGGGGAACACATCAACAGTTTTGTTAATGTAATGAATTTATATGGACATTCGGAAGATTTCTGTTGCAAAATTATGGTCACGACCTTTGAAGGAATTGCCCTTGATTGGTTCGGAAAATTACCGCCAAATTCTATATTCTCTTTCGATGAATTTTGTGACGAGTTTAAGCATCAATTTGCGAGCCAGAGAAAACCTAAGTTGCCGGCAAATCACTTGGGAACGGTCAAGCAGGGAGAAGGGAAGACTTTGAGGCAGTGGTTATCAAGATTTAGTATCGAGCTATTGAAAGTCGATACCCCGCAAATTGAATACCTATCCTCCTTGATGTTCGAATTGACTAGAAGCATCCAATTCGGAAACGCGCTGTGTAGAAAGCAACCTAAGTCTTTTGAACGAATAATGGAAATCGCAGAGAAGTATATGATTCAGGAGAAGATGAACAGATTAAAAAAAGCCCATAGCCCAAGGCTTCCTCTTAACAAAAAGCAAGATCGAGCCCCTATACCAAAACCAAGTGATTATGGAGGTACGAATAGAGGATCGGTTTGGCAGCGACTCAATGCATATAAGCCACAAATATCAGTGCAAAGGCCGAATGCCTATGGTCCACCTTATGATCAGCACCGGCCACCCAGACATGAAAAATTCAGTCCACCGAGTTGAATATCCCAAAAGAGGAAATTTTAACTGTATTGGAAGAAGGAAATTTAATTCCCGAAGCTCAAAGGATTACCCAGGCAAGACCGGGGGCAATGGGATATGACCAATACTGCAGGTACCATAGAGCTCGGTGGCACAGTACTGAGAATTGTTATCAGAGATCGAGAAGTTAATTGCGCAAGGAAAACTTAAGGAATTCGTGAAAGGAACTAACTACAAAGGCCGATATAGATCCAGGAGTCCACGGATGTTTAATAATCAGCGAAAGGAGGTTCGGAATCAGGGAGAGGAGCAGTTGAATGAAGTGATAAACGTGATCGCAGGCGGACCGGCAGGAGGAGATAGCAAGAACGCTAGGAAAAGGACGATGAGGTCGATAAAATCATCCGTTTCGACCAAATGGGAAATATTTTCTTTGGAATTCCAATCAATGGAAAATCAAGTCATAAGTTTTAGCGATGCCGATCGAACTTCTGATGTAACCTGGGATACAAATGAGGATGATCCGGATTTTTCTATGGTGTTAACGCTGAAAATAGCTAATTATGAAGTCAAAAGAATTTTGGTTGACAATGGAAGTTCGGCGAACATTATCTCCTCAGAGGCCCTCGCTCGAATGAATCTTCAGCATCCTCATCTCGACCAAGGAGCCACTCCTTTAGTCGGGTTCGGAGGGTCAGAGATTGTCCCATTAGGAACATTCTATTAAGCACAACTCTAGGAACAAAACCCAAAAGCGTAACAAGGATGATAAAATTTCTGGTGGTCGAAACGCCTTTTTCCTACAATGCTATATTGGGAAGACCTGCTCTAAATACCTCAAGGCAATAATGTCTACTTACCATCAAAAGGTGAAATTCCCCACAGACGGTGGAGTAGGGGAGGTACGAAACGATCAATACATGGCTTGGGAATGTTATAACTCATCTTTAAGCATAAAAAAGAAAGTGGAGCCCGAAATCCCAGCAAAAAGAAAATTAGTTGATTTGGAATCAGGCTCGGCATCGAATTTACCAATTCCCGAAATTGAAAAGCTGCAAGGAAAAAAAGGAAAAAATGTAGACATGAGCATACAAGCACTTGATCATAAGAAGGTGATATTGGTCTCAGGATCTCCGGAGAAAGTCACCAGAATTGGAACGGAGCTAAGTGAAGGAATGGAGTCTATGCTCTTGGAGTTCTTGCAAGAAAATATAGACGTATTTGCTTGGAGCTCAGACGATATTGTGGGAATCGATCTGCGCGTGATAACCCACAATTTAAACATCGATCCTAAGGCTAAGCCGGTGAGACAGAAGAAGCGTAACCACAAACGTGAAAAGGATAAAATAATCAAGGCGGAAGTCGATAGGTTACTAGCTGCTGGTCAAATCAAAGAAATCAAGTTCACCGAGTAGCTATGTAATGTGGTTCTGGTCTCCAAGGGAGACAAAGCCGAGAATAAGTGGAGGATGTGCAACGATTTTACTGATTTGAACAAATTATGCCCAAGGGATCCTTACCCGCCGCCCAGGATAGATATGTTGGTAGATTCCACTGCAGGTTTTGTGTTCTTTAGCATGATGGATGCTTTTCAGGGCTTTTACCAAATTTTCGTGAACGAGAAGGATTAAGACAAAACCGCATTCATTAATGAGCAAGGAGTGTATTGCTTCATAGTTATGCCGTTCGGCCTGAGAAACGCGGGCGCAACTTATCAGAGGCTGGTCAATATGATGTTCAAAGAATTAATAGGTGAAATCATGGAAGTTTATGTGGATGATATGCTGATAAAAAGCATGACAGAAGAAGACCACATTAAACATCTAGGAAGATGCTTCGAGATATTGAGAAAATATGGAATGAAATTGAACCCAGCAAAATGCACTTTCGGGGTGCGATTAGGGAAGTTTCTTGGATATCTCGTCCACGAGTGAGGGATCGAAGCTAACCCAGAGAAGATCCGAGCAGTGACCAATCTTCAACCACCAAAGAAACTTTCAGACGTTCAGACTTTGGTCGGAAAAATCATCTCATTGAATAGATTTATCTCTCGATCCGCCGACAAGAGTTTGCCATTTTTCAAGCTATTGCGTAAGTCGAAGGATTTCAAGTGGAATGCTGAATGTGACAAGGCTTTCGAAGACCTAAAAACCTACTTAACTTCACCCCCGATGCTGGCCAAGCCCACGGATGGAGAGCCTTTGTACCTCTACATAGCCGTTTCAAACGAGGCTGTTAGTTCGGTACTGGTAAAGTTAGAAGAATCCGTGCAAAAACCGGTCTATTACTTGAGCAAATTGTTGCAAGGTGCAGAGAAGAATTATATGGAGATCGAAAAATTCGCACTTGCTTTGGTAGTTGCTGCGCGAAGACTGAGGCCCTATTTTCAAACTTATAAGGTTATTGTCTTGACAAACCAACCTTTGAGGCAGGTCTTATCTAAGCCAGAAGAATCCGGTCGATTAATTAAATGGGCAATTGAATTGGGGCAATTCGAGATTGAGTACCTGCCGCGAACAGCAGTAAAGGCACAAGTGCTAGCCGACTTCCTGGTGGAATCCACTAGTATGAAAAGCATAGAGAATGAAGAAAATTCCGAAATAAACATGCTAACAGAGGTTGAGGACCCAACATGGTTAATGCACGTGGATGGCTCTTCGACCAGGGAAGGAGGCGGAGCAGGAATTCATTTTCAAGGACCCGATGGCGAAGATTTGAGTTACGCAATAACATTGGATTTTGTCATTACAAACAATGAAGCAGAGTACGAAGCCTTGATCGCAGGGTTAGAGATGGCCTTAAAGGCTAAGGTAAGATCAATTACTGTGCTGACAGATTCTGACCTTGTCCACAGGCAGGTGAAGGGCATTTACGAAGCAAAGGAGTTCAACATGATAAAATATTTAAACAAGGCAAAAAGTCTGATATCACAATTCGGAAAGTTTGACATTCAGCCTGTTCCTAGAGAAGAAAATTTGTGGGTCGACTTGTTGTCAAAAATTCACTGGTATAGCAGACGGAAAGAAGGAAAGGAATATTACATGGCTATTGTCGAACACATCCGCTATCGACCTGGATGTCATTCCTGGCATCGACGTCATGGAAATCGACGAACAAAAGATCTCCTGGATCGACCCCTTCATCGATTATATAAAGAAAGGAGAGCTGCCAGAAGATGCAAATGAAGCCAGAAGGATTAAGTATCGATCCCCGTCATTTACCCTAATTAATGATAAGCTCTACAAACGATCCTCCTCTGGAATCCTATTAAAATGTATCCCTGAAAATCAATATAATATGATTTTAAAAGAAGTTCACGAGGGAGAAGCAGGGAATCATGGCGGAGCTCGAGCATTAGCCCTAAAATGTTCGAGGACTGGATATTATTGGCCAACTCTCTTTTATGATGCGGTAGAATATGTGAAGAGGTGTCATCATTGTCAAATTCATTCGAATTTAATTCATCAGCCAGCCGAGCAGATGCACTCTATCCCAATCTGTTGGCCGTTCGATAAATGGGGTATCGACATTGTCGGTCCTTTCCCGACTGCCAGGTCGAGGAAGAATTATGTATTGGTCGCGGTCGAATATTTCAGTAAATGGGTCGAATGTGTAGCTCTGACCAAGATCACGCAGTTCCAAGTTATAAATTTTCTATGAAAAAATATTATCTGTCGATTCGGAATTCCCAGAGTTCTAATCTCCAACAATGGAACGCAATTCGTCGGCAAGAAGATCACAGATTGGTGTGAGAAGTTCGGGATACAGCAAAATTTCGCATCAGTAGGGCACCCTCAGGCCAATGGACAAACATAGGTCGTAAATAGAGAGATCGTACGATCTCTAGAAAAGTGGTTATACGACACAAAGGGAAAATGGCTCGATGAACTTCCCGGAGTTTTATGGGCTTATAGAACCACTATAAAAGCAGCTACAGGGGAAACTCCTTTCAACTTAGTGTACGGATCGGAAGCGGTTATTCCAGTTGAGAATCTGATATCTTCTCCCAGAATTGAATTCTATGATTCCGAAGAAAATAAATCGTTGAGGAAAATGGAAGTCGATCATGCAGATAGCAAAAGGGATCGAGCTAAGCTGAAAATTCAGGCCATGAAATCCAACATGGAAAAAGCCTACAACCAAAAGGTTAGAATCCGTACCTTTAAGATCGGAGATCTAGTGCTGAAAATAGTAGAGGTCTCAATGCATGTCGGAAAGCTTCAACCCAATTGGGATGGTCCTTATGTAGTGGTCGAAGTAGGAAAGAAAGGTTCTTACAAAATTGCTCATTTAAATGGAGAAGTTTTGCCTCGATCCTGAAATGCTATAAATTTGAGAAGATATTACGGAAGATGAAGATTATTTAACAATTTCTAGCCTATCTATTAGTTTATTGTCTCGTTGTGTTCTTTATCCCTCGTGTTCTCAAAGCATATCCAATCAATGAAAATTTTTATTCGCAGAATTATTATCTGATCTTATGCTCGAAAAGTTATTATCGCCGATCTCTAGGCATACTACTCTCATCAAATAAGGGTGAAAGTTGTTGCTATGCCCCTTGGATCAACAAAATGGGTGACGACCCTCAAAAAAAGACTAAGGGTGAAAGTCGTTGCTATGCCCCTTAGATCGAAATAAATTAAAAGGGTGAAAGCTGTTGCTAAGACCCTCAGGTGAAAGCTGTTGATATGACCAATCAAAACGACTAAGGGTGAAAGTTGTTGCTATGCCCCTTAGGTCGAAATAAATTAAAAGGGTGAAAGTTGTTGCTAAGACCCTCAGGTGAAAGCTGTTGCTATGACCGATCAAAACGACTAAGGGTGAAAGCCGTTGCTATGCCCCTTAGGTCGAAATAAATTAAAAGGGTGAAAGCTGTTGCTAAGACCCTCAGGTGAAAGCTGTTGCTATGACCGATCAAAACGACTAAGGGTGAAAGCCGTTGCTATGCCCCTTAGGTCGAAATAAATTAAAAGGGTGAAAGTTGTTGCTAAGACCCTCAGGTGAAAGCTGTTGCTATGACCGATCAAAACGACTAAGGGTGAAAGCCGTTGCTATGCCCCTTAGATCGAAATAAATTAAAAGGGTGAAAGATGTTGCTAAGACCCTCAGGTGAAAGCTGTTGCTAAGACCCCAAGATCGAATTATTGAATATCCAAAATCCCGACAATATCCTGTTCCGAACTATGAGAATCGGGATCTACTAAGAATGCTAGTCTACGTTAAACCTTCGATCACTCCATCAACGAAGAAGATCGTCAGAAAACATCAATCTTTGCTTATGTTTTACCACAAAGAATGGAGGATTCTAATATTTTATTCAAGAAAAATTACATAGTTGGTATTCAATCATTAAAGCTATCAGTTATTATCCTATCAGTTATTGTCTGCAAGGAATAACACTTGTTGATCAAAGCGAAGGAATTGATGATCGGTTGCTATGTACAGAACCAAGATTATAAGATTAACAAGCAAATACAATAAAGGAAAATAAATGTTTCATTCATATGTCTTCAAATAGTTACAAAAGAATTCTCGAATACAATAAGGAAAGTCGAGCTAAAATTTAAGAAAGGTACATTCAGTACTATCCTACTACCAATGATGTGCTCTACACTAGGGATCTCCGTTCGATCAGTGGGGCTGAGCAGAGCTGATTCTACATCTACCCTTCATCCAAGAGTACAGGGGTCGGATTAGGGGAACTTTTTCCAGCATTCTCGCTACCACTCCCTTGCTAGTTAGTTGGTACATTCACCCAGGTCGAAGCAGCAGGAAGCAATCCCTAGAGAAATTATTCCACGCAATCTCGAAGGCAACATTCTTCAATAAACATCTTGAAGAAGTGGAGATCGAGTGGAGGAAAACTCCTCCAGCAGTTGACCCACTATCCCGACTGGATGGACGACAGGATACAGGAATTCGAGCCTGCCCCAAGGACTTGGAATCAGAGAGAGCAGGTCGTCTACCGGTATCCTAGTCGCAATCTTTTTCGTCTACCGATACCCTAGTCGAAGTTAAATCTTATTTGGAAACAAGAAAATCAAAGAAAAGAGTTCGAATACGGATCTCAAACATAATTATTGAGGATCGAATTCGAATATGGGATGTCATTACTAAACACAAACAATCGTTCATTAGAGAAGAAAGTCACTCGAGCGCAAGCTTAGAATGAATTTTTACAGAAGAGCAAAAATGCAATGGTAAAAACAAGAACCATTCTAGAGTATTTATAGGAGAAGGAAATATACGTTGACGGCTCAGATTTACCATAAGGAACTGTCGCGATACAAGCGATAAATGCGCCGACCGTTCCGCTTCCCGAAAAATAAGGGACTGATTGGTCAGGACAGATTATTTCACACTCAAGAATAGGGGAGCTATGCTATCAAAGAATTATTGATCGGGGATAAAATATCCATACAATGACGGTAATTCAGTAGCATTCTAACTGCAAGGGTCGAACTCGGAAAATAGCAAATGTTTAACAAAGAAGCCAAGCATCACAGAAGGACATAACAATTATAAAAGGAGCACGAGGCCCAAAATATCATCCATGTTCGAAAATAAAAAAGCAAAAACAGAAAAGATTATTCAGAATACAGCACAACCAAGGAAAATAAAATAGAGTTACAACAACAATGTTCAGAAAAAAGTTACACAAAGTTATGGTCGTGAAGAGCCTTTCGAAGCTCAGCACTACGGGCTGCATAACCACGAGCATAAGCCTCTTTTTCACGAAGGTCGGAGTCCTTCTTCTCCTGCTCATAAAGCCCTTTGAGCATCTCAAGCTCCTTGCTCAATTGTTCAAAGAGCTCTTCTCCCTGTACCTTATCAGCCTTCTCTTTCTCCAAAGCCAATTTTTCCTCAAGAACACGACCCAACTCACCGTTCGTCTTCTCCAGCTCGAGGGTGATAACAGCACGCTGACTCAACTCTTGCTCAGCTAACAACTTCAATTCAAGGAAGTCTTGCCTAGCCTGTAATTGATTGTTTTCAAGTCTTATTAAGGTTCTATGCTGAAAGTTTGGGTGCTCTTTTGATGCTCTTAGATTGGGAATTTTGACTTGAGTTCTTCATGAAAGTTGTAGAAGTGGTCGATTACTACAAAAATCATCAAATGGTTTTTGTTTAAACTGATTTTTCGATGGAGGTAAACGAGGCCGCAGCAGCAACGGTCCATAATCTGTAGACAATTACCTTGTGCGATCATAGCATTGAAGGAGATTTTGACTTCTTTGGAAAAGGAATTTGCAGATGTTTTCTTCATGAAAGTTGTAGATAACATTCATAAATATAAATAAGTATTATTTTTAAGTGGTATTTATTATTTTAATCGAATAGAATTAAGACAAACCAAAGTGGTATGAATATGCCAAACAGGGGACAGGAATTTGATGTAACTTTTAGAGGCTCTGTTCACAACCCTGGATTCATAATTTTGAGTTTCTGTCTTCATTAAAGTCGTAGATATCTTCGATAGCTTTAAGGTGGCGCAAATTTTGAATCAATTGGAGTTTTGTGGATTACCCAGTATTCATTAGAATAAACAGCAGCAGTGAATGGCATGGTAATCTTCTTTTGAACACTTAACTTTAAATTTCATTTGACACAATTATTAGTTGTATATGATAACAAAATAGTTAAAGGTCAAGTATTCAATGTTGTTAATGGTGTATGATTGAAGGATGTTTAGTTGATTTGTATAAAAATATAAAGAATTCGCATCATTGGTCGATAAGTTTAGATAGTTTAGAGAATGAAATAAAGAGGGCATCCGACTATCATGATTCGAATTATCACTAATGTACTTAGATTAACGTATAGCGAGTATCTCATTAATTATTAAGGACTTGTGTAGGTTTTGAATATATTGATCCCCACACTCAAATAGAGCTTAAAGTTGCCATGTAGAGCATCGTCGGATATCAGGTGAGGGGTTCTATCCTTTCTTCCGTATATTTTTGTACAACGCCCTAAGGAAATTGAATATGCCTGTTGTTATCTTATATCTTTGAATTATTGCAAAATAATCAATTTGTGCTTGACTCATGTTGTTTGGTTATTACTTTACTTCGATTGTTTCAAAATTCGTATTCTGATTATATGTGTTATTCGTTCATGTTGGCTTCATGATCATAGTAAATTCTTTTGGATTGAGTTCTATTTCTAAAGCTTAATTCGTTCTAATCCGCAATTGGGTTATATACACCATTCATTTCCATATCCTCTTGGATTACCCCTTTTAATTGATTGTTTTCAAGTCTTATTAAGGTTCTAAATTCGAATGTCTTCTGTTATCTTAATGAAGCCTTAATTCGGTTGTCTTCTAGTTAGCTCGTTGATTTAAATCTGATGGCTTTTCCATATTAAGTCGGTGTTTAATTCGAATGGCTTCTCATTGTATCATGAGAATTCTGTTTGGGCTGAATTCTCACCTTCCTATTAGATTTCGTAATCGATCTTGTTAGTTTCAAGCCTAGCATAGCATTCTTAAATATTCATGTGAATGATCCAAATCGTCATTAACTTCTCTTGGATCTTATAATTACTCCTTTTCATTCTTTGAATTGCTCATTATCACCTATTTTCTATTCCTTGTCCTTGAATGTGAAATTCACACATTTTCTATTTTCGGATGGATTGTTAGTTGATCAAACTCTCTTGAAACTATTTGACTCTTATGTTGGACACATCTTATTCTAAATTCCATCAACTCGGTGTTTAATTTGAATGGCTTCTCATTGTATCATGAGAATTCTGTTTGGACTGAATTCTCACCCTCCTATTGGATTTTGTAATCGATCTTGTTAGTTTCGAGCCTAGCATAACTTTCTTAAATATTCATGTGAATGATCCAAATCGTCACTAACTTCTCTTGGATCTTATAATTACTCCTTTTAATTCTTTGAATTGCTCATTATCACCTTTTTGCTATTCCTTGTCCTTGAATGTGAAATTCACACATTTTCTCTTTTCGGATGGATTGTTAGTTGATCAAACTCTCTTGAAACTATTTGACTCTTATGTTGGACATATCTCGTTCTAAATTGCTACTTTTATTGGGGTTCTAAGTTCGACTCCCTTCTTGTTACCCTTAACTTCAAGTATGGTTGCGTTCTAATTAACTCATTGGATTCAAACATGATATACGTTTTTCTTTATCATGTCGGTTTTAATTTAATTGGCTTCTCACTATATCTTTGAAATCCCAACTGGAATGAATTTCCGTTATCTTGTTGGACTTCATATTCTTCTAAATCCTCCAATCTCATTAGCTCTAATCTACGTGAAACTTTATACTCGTGATTCCAATCTTATTGAACTTGACAATGAAACTTCATATGATTATGACTCATTACATGACATGTCGTAGAACTCTTAAACTTTATATTTTGAAATTTGAGCACTTAACCATGTAACAAGTTACAAGTTCAAGTAAAAGTTATAAGCTTAAAAGTTACAAGCTTACAAGAAATTTACAAGTCAAGCCACGAGGTCGCTACTCGATGGAAAATATCTATGCATATAATGTGGTATTCGTGCTCATCTTTCACTACAAATCTGTTTTATGTATGATTGATACTCTACGCCAATTTATTCTTCGTTTTAATTACAAATTGCTAAACTAATCTCTTTATTCATTGTAATGTTTATACCCTCACTAAGTCAAACGAGACTTATCCTCCATATTCTTCTTGTATGTTATTTTTCATCAGGATAAGCTAGTTTATTGGAAAGGATTCTGAGATCTTTTTAGTAAGGTTGTTTTCCTAAAGGTGCACTTATAACTACCCTAGTTTATGGTTCTAGAAAACTTCAAGTGAATGAGGTATTTTACGATTTAGTACATGGCTCTGTTTGTTTATTTTATTTAGGCCGTTCCTGTGATTTAATGTTAGAGAAAGACAAATCGCAGGCGGGTGACACCTCATCGGAAAGCAAGGTGCTCTTACGATGGGGCGTCACTGAGTGGTATCAGAGCTATAGGTTAAGGATTGAACTTTGTTCACTTATGCTAAGATTTAAACTGAGCCACGTTTAGGTGTACACGAGTTTAGGGATTAATTTAATTTTTTTGAGTCAACTGAGGTGAAGATAAAATCTTACGTTAGATATAGAGGACATAGCCATCCAGTTATTCAAGGAAGAATCATTATGGATCGAGTAGGAATAAACTTACCGCTTTTGGTAAATATTATATAAATAAGTAGTCACCATAACTCCATAACTTAATTTTGTAATTAATATCTTGTGATTAAAATTTCTTTCGTCTCATAATCTTTCAAGGTCCATACCTCCCCATGGTACAAATTTCATGTTTCAGTAGTTAAATTGTTCTATCGTCATGTAGACATTTTCTTTGTCTTAGACAATATCATTCTATTATTTTATTTTCCCCAAAGTACTTATATTATCAAGTCCATATGCATTTTTTTTGGTCCAATTCTTCTCTAAATTTCTACCCTTTAATTTTGTCGTTTTTCATCACTTGTTAACTTCTTTCTTGAATGTGATCTTCACATATAAATACCATTATTTTGTTTGTTTGATTAGACACCCTCTTTATCGCATATCACTAACACATGATCCTAATCAAATACTCTACACGATTTCATCCTCAAACTCTTGTTGTTGTTGTTATCCCATCACTTGTGCACATGTTTCTAATTACTTTCACAATAATTTGCGCTTTTAGAGTTTCAATTAATATCTTATACTTATACATCTTTACATCTCGTTATTGTTGTTCCAACTTGTTATCCTGTTAGCATCTAAATCTTTTCAAAGGAATTTGGCTAATTCCTAGTTGCAATTACTCTCTCTCGAGGTTTACATATTTTTCTTGCTTTCATTGCCATTGATTATCCATCGATCTCCATTATCTAGATAGACATGTAACCCTTAGCGACCTCAAGTTTACATAGACGTATTTAGCTGTATGAAATGGATAATGAAATCGGATGTAGATTATTCATTCAAATCATTTTGCAATCCTTCTACATTCAAGCATATTGCATCCATTAATGTCCACTTCACCCTATCTTCAGTTGTTTGTTCCACTAAGACTTTGTATCAGTTCTCTCTAATTTCTTGTCTTATTGTAAAATACTTGGTTTATTGAAGCATAATTCCTTCTATCAAACTTCGGCACATACAATTTCTTCTAATTTTGTTCTAAGAATCCAATATCATTTTTATACTTTCTTCGATCATATAAAATAAAGTTCCTATTAACTACTTCAATCAAATAGTGTTAACTTGAATAAAGTTTGAGTTAGTCTCTTTAACGAAAGATTTTCGAGAGTAATAACTTAGATACAAATTTTGTGCAATGACCAAGTCGAATGAAGGACCTGAGGAGACTTTATGACCTCTAAATAAAAGAAACTAATCAAAATTGAGTATCTACCGATGAAGGATGTGCCCTATAAGTCTGTTAGACACGATGAAGGATCACAAGGACAAGACTTTCTCCCTATGTTCAAGCTCTGCAGCAAGTTCATGCGAATTTATCAACGCCAACACAACATGTTAGTGTTATGCCTAGTGCAACTCTACCAAAAGAAGATTAGACGTCGAGAGATTCTTGAGGTTTCACCTACTAATTTTTAAAAGAGTTGAATGACCAGAAAAAAAAGGGCTTGGATCGTCGAAATGAAGATATTGTCATATAAAGTTATGTTGAAGTCTGAATCGTCAAGTACTTGATGTATCGTTTTAAATAAGCCACGTGACATTGCTTTATCTTAGTGAATTGGCATTGGAGTCTGATAAGTATCCTCGTGTGTGTGATAACTTGTTAAGAAAATTAAAATGAATTTAATACCTTTAGTGGTCCGTAATGCACATAACGGTAGTTCATGAATATTTTCTTGGGAATTGTGTAGTTGGTCGAATATGAAGTTTAGATCGATTGGGTGATTTATTAGGCTCCACATTATCGCAAGCCAAGGTGAGGATGATAGATTGTAAAACGATTACGATTGCAAGTTCGGTGGGATATAAATTATATTGGCCACTGTGGCTACGAAACACCAATTAGGAGATAGACTTCAATACTCGATCAAACCGATGTGGATCATCAACCACGACCATGTATTGGAGGAAAAAGCCGACTTATGGAGAACCTTAGGGTAATATCAAATTAGTACCACGAAAGTATAAAGGCGAACGATGAACCTCTCAAACAACCCATCGACCCGTGATTTCTTCGACTACTTCGTGATGGAGATTTACTAAGATCAAACTAACCAGTTGGGGCTCCAGTTCGACTTACCAAATGACAAAGATCGTTGGACCTGGTACGACAAATTAGAAGTGCATATATGAAGAGTTACTTCTTTCCTTGTGTTAAAACGGGTCATAGATTAGAGACAAATGACGTAGTAGTTGGTCTAAACTTGTTATTAAAAGAATTAACTTAGAGCTTCAAAATCTTAACAATCAAAGGTTAAAGAAGAACACCCAAATAATTGTACTCTATGTAGCGATAATTCCAACATGCTTCTATGTGTGTAAATATCCAATTTAACTTATTGTTGAACCCGTAATTCCATAAGCTACTCTATCTGAAAATCTTAGACTCTTAAGCTCGAATCAATTAATATTTTTGATTCGCACTGTTGTATCCTCAAGTACCTTTATTGTACTCCAATCTTCGTTCTTTTCTTTCGAAATTCAAATGTGGTTTTGTGAATATTCACGGTCATTCTTTTGCTACTTGTACAATCTCATTTGGTCCCACCTTCTTGAACCAATCTTGCGTAGGTGTTACTAGTTTAATTCGATCTCGACGGTACTTTCTTTTGTTACAAAAATATCATGTTCTCCATAATTCTTTGATATTCTTCTTGCTTAAATTCCAAGTTCACCTCTAGTAATCATACTCAGATTAATGTTCTAAACCTAAGTATCCAACGGTTACCATGTCTATAATTTTTAATCGTATGAGAAGTTCTAATTATTGTGCGTATTCAGCTTCTCAACTCCTTATAGAAATTTTCTTTTACAAATTCTGTGGTCCCTAATTTTATTTACCATTTCTCATTTACATATTTCCTAAGCTCTTTATTTTGTACAAAATCTCATAATTTTATATACTCCTTAATGCGATCCCTTAACCTTCACTGAAATTATCTGGTTACTATTTCTTGGATTTAAAAAATAAAAAATAAAAAAATTCTTTAGAACGGATGGACGAGAACCAACAGGAATAACCACGCGATCAAGATAGCTAAGTGAGAACATGAGAAAGAAATGCGCCACACTACTACAAGCTTTACGATGAATAAAGTGAGAATCTGAGGACCAGATTCTTTAAAGGAAGGGAGATTGAGACTCTCCGAAAATTTTCAACTAATAAAACTAAAAATATAAATACATATATATATACACACACAAGAATAGTAATTTAATAATACTATACTCAATTGACAAGATTTAATATTTTTCATGGTACATAAGCAAGACTTCAAACATTGAGGACTCATGTGCAGTTAGGACTTTACTCATGGGTTCAATTGGAAGCTTGAGGAATTGAGGGTGAGATATGTAAAAACATTACATCTAAATATGACCCTCCACCTTCCACATTCATTTTCACAACTCCAAACACTATATTCCCAAATCACAAACTAAATTTGATGAGTGTGTTTTGGTCGGATTATAATATTTAGGATAATCGAGTGAGGTGGTATCAGGTTTAACACATCTCTCCAATATGAAGATAGGTAGATCGAACAAACTTCTCTTCTACTTGTTCTCGGGGATCGAAACCTGCAATCAAAGACAACCACGTCAGGTTAATGTCGGCGGTTACCCGGCGATAACCCTCCGATGCTTAAGTAAGTGTCGAGTCCGAGATGGATGAAATGGGTATTTAATACAAGGGTAAGGGAATGCATACCTTTTTCTGTAATTAATGAGGGTTATTTATAGTTTTTCGCACGGGTTAATGGATCGGATTCTGACAAGACATTTTGGTTATAGCAAATGGATTGTGATAGGACATTTTAGGTCAAGATCGGATCTTTGTATTCGAATCGACCCTTATGAGTAAATTGATGGCAGACGTCGACGTTATCCATGTCGATAGATGAGATATCGATAAGGACACATAGGTATATTTTTATGAGTAGATCGACGTCTCTCAACGTCTCTCGATGTCTTCAGACGACTGGATCGACGTATTTCGATATACGATATAAGTAATTGATCTTCGTTGAGGACATGGTAATCGATTGTCGATGTGGACTCGTGATCGGCGAAGACTTGGTACATCAAGAGTCCCCCAATTTGCAAGTTCTAGAGTTCGAATGAAGGTCGAAGTCTGGAAGTTTTGATGCTTTTTGTTGGTTTTGAATTTTTGAACACATAGTATAGTGGTAGTCCCCCAAGTTTTAGAGTTCGAATGAAGGTCGAAGTCTGGAAGTTTTGATGCTTTTCGTTCTTCTTTATGTATTGCCAAACAAGGCTTTTGTATATTCCAAACAAACACGCGTGGTAAATTTGAAAATTTTGTTTTGGCGGCAATCCCTTATATAGGCGAGGAGATAAAACGTCGCCTCGTTTATATGGAGGTATGCGAAAGGTTGCATCCTCTATAGGGATAGTTTCGTAAGTGAAGGGGTGTGAAGCGGGATTTATCTTCTCTATATATAGGTCATTTTTACCGTAAATGATTTTATCGTAAAGTTGTTACTCTCTGAGCCGCGTGTCGATTTTGAGAAAGTTGATTGTTAAGTCGTCTCTTTATATATCCATAAAATTGAAAATGAAAGATGTCGGAAGCGCCTTCCAGTCCAGATAGTGGCTTTGTCGATGCTTTTGTTGATGAAGTTTTTAACGAACATGGCGACGCCAATGCAGGGGAGAGGGAAGAGTCGTACGACGAAGAGAATACTCGACCATATCAAACCGAGGAAGCTTATTATGAGTTTCAACCTGGTGGGCATAAGAGGTCGGCCATCGCTATGTTGTCTGCCTTCGCGATACCTAACGATTCCCGTCAAGGAAGACCGAATGCACGAGCCCCCGAGTGGTACTTTCGCGATTCACAAAGCGTCTCTGGAGCTAGGGTTTCGAGTACCAATAGCTCCAGAGTTAGCTGATATTTTAAATGCTCTCGGTGTGCAGCCGACACAGATTGTGCCAAATGGGATGGCGATGATAATCGCTTTTATCGTCGTCATGAAAGCATTAGGGGAGTATGCTTCTTTTGGGAATTTCTGGCATCTGTTCAAGGTGAGTGGGTCGCCGAAGTCGGGCACATGGTTCTACCAAGTAAAGGCTCGAAAAAATCTAAGTTTCTTGAGCAACGCCAAAAATTCCCATGGGAAAGGCTGGAAATCGAGGTTCGTTTTTCTTAGACCTCCGGTCGGTGTGGCCCTCAACATACATTCCCCTTGGCGCACAGGCCCTATTTCTATTCGTAACCCTTCTAGAGTTCGAATGAAGGTCGAAGTCTGGAAGTTTTGATGCTTTTCGTTGGTTTTGAATTTTTGAACACATAGTATAGTGGTAGTCCCCCAAGTTCTAGAGTTCGAATGAAGGTCGAAGTCTGGAAGTTTTCATGCTTTTCGTTCTTCTTTATGTATTGCCAAAGAAGGCTTTTGTATATTCCAAACAAACATGCGTGGTAAATTTGAAAATTTTGTTTTGGCGGCAATCCTTTAAATAGGCGAGGAGATAAAACGTCGCCTCGTTTATATGGAGGTATGCGAAAGGTTGCGTCCTCTGTAGGGATAGTTTCGTAATTTTAGTGAAGGGGTGTGAAGCGGGATTTATCTTCTCTATATATAGGTCATTTTTACCGTAAATGATTTTATCGTAAAGTTGTTACTCTCGGAGCCGCGTGTCGATTTTGAGAAAGTTGATTGTTAAGTTGTCTCTTTATATATCCATAAAATTGAAAACGAAAGATGTCGGAAGCGCCTTCCAGTCCCGATAGTGGCTTTGTCGATGCTTTTGTTGATGAACTTTTTAACGAACATGGCGACGCCAATGCAGGGGAGAGGGAAGAGTCGTACGACGACGAGAATACTCGACCATATCAAACCGAGGAAGCTTATTATGAGTTTCAACTTGGTGGGCATAAGAGGTCGACCATTGCTATGTTGTCTGCCTTCGCGATACCTTCGGGTTGGAGCTTAACGATTCCCGTCAAGGAAGACCGAATGCACGAGCCCCCGAGTGGTAGTTTCGCGATTCACGAAGCGTCTCTGGAGCTAGGGTTTCGAGTACCAATAGCTCCGGAGTTAGCTGATATTTTAAATGCTTGCAGTGTGTGGCCGACACAGATTGTGCCAAATGGGATGGCGATGATAATCGCTTTTGTCGTCGTCATGAAAGCATTAGGGGAGTATGCTTCTTTTCGGAATTTCTGGCATCTGTTCAAGGTGAGTGGGTCGCCGAAGTCGGGCACATGGTTCTACCAAGTAAAGGCTCGAAAAAATCTAAGTTTCTTGACCAACGCCAAAAGTTCCCATGGGCAAGGCTGGAAATCGAGGTTCGTTTTTCTTAGACCTCCGGTCGGTGTGGCCCTCAACATACATTCCCCTTGGCGCACAGGCCCTATTTCTATTCGTAACCCTCCAGAGCCTGGGTTTAGGAAGGGTTTTCTTAAGGTTTTGTCGAGGTGGAATCTGGATGTCAATTAATTAATAGAAGAACCCCGACTACGGGCTTGTTTGCCCTCGAGGTCGACTAGGGGAGATAACGATCCTAGCTTGGGTAAGCCAGTAATCATATAAGTTGCAGTTTACTTTATCCTAGCTTTATTTATTCTCCTTCGTTAAACATCGCAGATGACGTGTTGATTGGGGATGTGGTGCCCCCGAAGGGACTCAGGCATGGTATAGTGACTCTGGGTCAGTCGGGTCATGGCGTTCAGAATCGAGCCATATCGCGTGGTCGATATGTCGGTGATTTTTGGAAAATGTCGACCGGAGAAAGTTCCGCTGCTCGTCGAGAGGAAATTAGAAATGGGAAAAGACTGAGGGTCGAAGACGTTGAGGAACCGACAGCCGAGGAAGCAGTCGCCAAAGAACCTGAGATTCCCACGCGACCTCTAAGGGAGGGAAAAAGGATTAGTCCTTTGTATTTATCTGAAGGTGTCAATCTCGATTGGGATTTATCGGAGTGGCTCAAATCACAGTTATCACACCCGGCCCAATTGAGTGATAATACAAGTGTTCTGGACCAGGGTTCAATGGTTCCTGTTTTTGCTTCCTTCGTTCACAGCATATATCCTCGTGATCAGGAGAGTTTGTCTCGGTTCACGATTCAGAAGAACGTTCATCACGGAGGTCGAACATTAGCTGCCGTAAGTTTTATTCTTAATTCCTTACTAATTTGAGTGTTTCACGATATATGTCGATATTTATTATGAGCACGAACTCTTCACAGGCGATGCAGTACATGTTCCATGGCTATCTCGAGGCTGAGAATGCGTATAAGGAGCTGGACAATTGTAAGCGCGAGATAACAAAGTTGAAGTCGGAACATGCTGAGGTGCTGAAAGAAAGGGATCAGCAACTCGAGGATGCTACTCGGCAGTTGAGTTTGGCGACGAGGGAAAATGATCAGCTTCGAAGAGGTTATCCTCCAGCCGTGAGGATCGTGTCGTCCGAGCAAAGGCTTGAAATAGCGAGGGAATTTGTTAATTCCCCTGTCTTTAATTATCTTGCCGATCTTAGAATGGACCCGGAGTTAATTCAGATGCACGAGAAAACCGTGGCTCAATTGATGCATCGCGGATTCTTGAACAACAAGGAGTTCGACTATGATCTGATAGGACCAGAACTCAACGAAAAGTGTGAGCTCGAAGTCAATCTTGCAGACTTGGAGGTGCAGGAAGCGCTTGCTCGATCTCATGAATTTGGGAAGCTGATACCCAACAAGTGATTTGTAATTATGATATCGATAAGGTCTCTATTTTGGACTCGTGTTTTGAACCTTTTGTACGTAATTTTCGAGTACATTGATTTATTTTCGTTAATCAATCAAATGTAATCGATAATTCACTATTGAATTTTTTGAAATATGTCGTTGTGTGCGCTCTTATCTAGTTCTCTTCGTATGGTAGTGGACCTTTAGAGGGAGTTTATTGGGCCTTGGGCTTCTTGATGGACTTTTTGTTAATCAACCCGTCTTTTTTCATGATTTCTGAAAGATCGCGCCTTTTAACCGCTTGCTACTATAAATAAGGTTGCATCCCTTGCCAAACTATTCATAATTTTCCTAAAATTTTTTGCTTATATCAGAGATAAGTTGTCGGAGAGGCTGTCGGTCGAGTTTCCCAGTCGGTTTAGTCGAAGTAATTCCAGATTTAGGTACTGCTTTTATTCTCTTTATGTCTAATCATTCTTTGTCGATAGGTAGCGAGTCTGTAGGTGAGGGCGAGGTTGTGTCACCCAAATCGATAATGTCGCATTTCGACCTTCCTTCTTTCCATAGTCCTCTTTCTGCCCATCTTTTGGGGATCGTTGAAACCGTTCCCAAAGAGGTCGTTCCACCTAGTTCGGCATCGGAACGTTATCGGACCTTAGAGCATTTCAACAACATGTCCGCAAGCCGTTTACGTTTATCGGTTGAGTCTATATTGGAAAAATTTCAATTCCCTGAGGGATGGACTGTTCTCCATCCCAACCCCGATCAAAGAATGAATGATCCCCCTAGGGGTTGTCGCGCTTTCCATATTGATACCTTCGAGAATGGTCTTCGTTTTCCCTTGGCTAAGGAATTTATCGACATAGTTAATTGTCTCAGCCTTTGTCCGACTCAACTGGTTCCCAATGCGGTCGGTTACATCATTGGTTTTTGTTTGGTTATGAAAGCATTAGGTCAACGAGCTTCCTTCGCGAATTTTAGTGCTCTTTTTACTGTAGGTCCTTTGCCGAAGTCGAATGAGGGCTTTTACTATGTTAAGTCGAGACCTAATGTTAGGTTTTTAAGCGATCTTAAGTCGTCTCATAGAAAAGGTTGGAAACATAGATTTGTCTTTGTTCGCGCCCCTAAGAACTTCGTTTGGGGAACCAAACAAGAGTGGAAGTCGGGCAGCATTCTTTTGAAGAACGTCCCTGAACCATCTTGGGGGCCAGATTTCTTGTCGCAATTATCGGAGTCGAGTTATGATATCAATCAACTCTTGCGGGAACCGGTATTGAGTTTGGGGGGAATGTCGATTTCACCATTACCAGTTAATAGTCCCTCTTTAGGTAGTCATAGTACTTTTCTTTTTTTGTTTTATTTTATTCAATTTTTGACTAATTATTATGTTCTGTTCAGAGTCCGTAGTAATGGCTAGTCGATCCGCGGCCCTTTCTGTGTTAAAAGCCAAGCAAAAGTTGGCAGCTGCTTCTTCAGCCTCGCCAATGACTCGCGAAAAAGAGGCAAGGACCAAGGCATCGGCTCAGTCAAGCACTCTTCCTCCTCCGTCTACTCCCCATCCCGAGAAGCAAAGTTCTTCGGACAATGTTAAACGATCTGCTCTCCCTGAGGAAGGGGCAAAAGAAATGCCCTCACCAAAGAGGGCTAAGTCCGGCGTCAACCATAGCCAATCGACTGGAGGTCCTGTCAGTACTGGTCCTCGTGAATCGATAGGGTCCATCGTGGAGAATCAGAAGAGGAGGATGGGTGACCAAGTCGCTCAGAGTTCGATGATTAACCCTGCTTTTCTTCGCACCGACGTTAGTCCCGAAGTTTGGGACAAATTCTGCTCAACTTTGGCTCTAGTCGATCATCAGGCGTAGCTGAATTTCGACACTGCCGACATCCTTCGTTTACAAGCGGCTCTTCAAATGGCGGTAGTCTTATTCTTATAATCGTGATTTTGTCGATTTCTTATTAGTTCGATATATTCATGATTCTATAACACGATATTGTATCTCCACAGAGTAACCGGCCAGTTGATTTTCCATAGCGCTTGTAAGGCAGATGCAGCGCGGAAACGCGCCGAGAGGTTCAAAAGTCTCGACAAGAAGGCTAGGGAGCAGATAGTTGCTCTAGAGGGGAAGGTCAAGAGCCTTGAAGGGGAAGCTTTGACCAAGGATGCTCGGATTGCCGATTTGGAGGTCGAATTATCGACGTTGAGGATTGATTTTGAGAAAAGGTTGGCAGAAAAGGAGGCCGATGGCTTTGCCAAAGGTCAGCAAGAGGCCTTGAATCACCGTCGGAGTTTGACGTCCGAGGAGAGGAAGCAAGTCGTGCTTGAGTTCTAAAATAGTATCGTCTATCGAGAGCTTGTGGATCGGCAGTTTGGTGATGATTTGATCGAGATGTTTATTAGAGGGTGGAAGCAATGCCGAGCTTGGGGTTTTCTTAATGATAAGTTCGACGAGAAGAAGACGGATCCTGCTCTAGATGCGGACGGCAAAGAGGTGGAGGTCCCTTTAGTAGAGGGCGATAAGGAAGACTCCGAGACACATGAGTTTGGTTTTCTCCTAGCTGTTCAAGCCGAGAAGGCTGAGAAGGTCGAGGCCACTCAACAGGATGTCCCTGAAGCTTCGAAGGAGTCGATCCATCTGGATAAGCTCGACTATGAGACCCGCTACGGCTTGGCTCTATGTGATCATTTTAATTTGTCTATTTGTTATTCGTACTTTTAAATCTCGACGATGCGTCGTCGAGTCATGCCCGAGTGGCATGATTGAATATTTTTCCTATATGGTTCTGTAATAACATTTCTGTTGAATATTTGTTATTCTCGACTCCTGTATCGTATTTATCAGAGGCATGTGGTCATAGTTGTCAGTATTTGTCCATTGAGCAGGTACCGATCCCTAGGGTTGAGTTTGAATTTTGAACCGTCGGATGAGAGACTTTTGTCTATAAATACTTGCTTCATTGGGATGAAATTTCATAAGCAAGCACAAGCCTTTTGAAATGACTTCCCTTATATCTTGGTTTTTCATCAGGTTATTGTTACCCCTTGATTTTTCAGATCTTGATATGGGAGTAATTGGAAAGCGTCATATGTTCGAGCTGTTGATCAGGTCCTTTGAAATCATTCTTAGCGCCGACTTGTTGACCTTGGATTATCGAGACGCACAAAGCTAGCCTTATTATGTCGATTTTGACAAGAAGTGCCATTTCAGGTCGACGCATGAGAATGTCTTTCGGCACTGGTGGGCTGATCATCCGACTAACGATCAGTCGATCCTATCAGAGAAGTTGTAGAGGCAGTTGGCACATTTAATAGAGTCAATCTTAACCGTTGATCGTGCTGCCTTTTTGAGCCGTTGGAAGTGGTCCACGTGGGCTTCCTTGGGCAGCGCAGGAGTCGGCTTATTTAATGCCTAAGATCTGGGCAGTAGATCGTGACAAGTCTGAACCGTCCGATCTGATCAGCCAATGATATAAATAATTGGGGGGCGCCCATCGTTATCCATACCAAAAATAGCCAAGCATGTTTCCTTTAACCTGTTATCTGACCAATTTGTTCCTCGATAACCTGTCCATCGTCAACCTATCGAAGGGTGTTGTCTTTATCTTCGCACCTCTTCATCCCACCCGACCTCCTGATCGAGGAAGGGATTAATTTTTCGATTTGGTGGTATCGGTAAAGGGGGTTGCCCAATTGGTCGGCCTCGTCGTTCGATTGGGTGGGATAGGTAACAACGACGAGGTCGGAGTCGGTGGTATCTCGGTGTGTCGCCTCTCGGATACTCTTTGTCTTGTATCTGAGTGTCGATGTCTCGAGATATCGACGTACTCGATGAGCCAGGGGTGAGGTAGAAGGTATGGCGCCGATAAGATGGTGGAGGACTTAAAGCGCAAAAATATCCATAAGCGCTTCTTTCCTCTCCTATCTCTCGGTCAATGCAGAGAGACTCATCACCCATGGTCATAACATTGACTGAGATGGTGTGTCTTCTAGAGCTAGCTGCTACCTTGAAAGGAAGAAGATTCCCCTGGCCTTCGCTAAGACCATCGACAACCTCGGGAGCCGTTTCCGCAATGCGTTGGTCAGTGAGAGAGAAAGTTGTTTATAGCTTTATCTCTCATTGATCGGTGCAATGACGAAGACGTCCCCCGGTGTCATCCAAGGCCTTCATTGAGCTTACATCGGAGGAGTTTGGTTGCCGAATATGTAGGAATCCATCAGAGAGCTCCTCCACAGTCCGATAATCGACGAAAAAGGTTATTTGGTTTGCAATTTGTAATAGATTGTAATAGGTTTTTTCGAGTTTCCTGTATTCATCTCGATCGTAATATATTCGATCCTTGTAACTGTATCGATTTCTGAGATGGAATAAAACTTATTCTCTATTGATATTATTTTTACTTCCATCATTTATGTCGACTTCTCTATCGATATTATTTGTCAATCTTTCGAACAATTAGCTTATCTTCCTCGAATGTCGGTTTCAGCTCATTGCTACTGCGGTTGTCGAGAAATAATAGTTTAGCTTATTTTAAAGTTTATTTAATAGCTTTCATTCGTCAAATGTCGATTACATCTCGACGCTCTTGCAGCAGTAGAGGAATATGTAGACTTAGCTGATTAATAGATATATGTCGACTTGATGCCCGCGGCTTTCGAGGAGTGCTTGGAGTTAGCTTATTAAGAGCTCACTATATGTCGACTCGATGCCCGCGGCTTTCGAGGAGTGCTTGGAGATAGCTTATTAATAGCTTTCATTATATGTCGACTCGATGCCCGCGGCTTTCGAGGAGTGCTTGGAGTTAGCTTATTAATAGCTTTCATTATATGTCGACTCGATGCCCGCGGCTTTCGAGGAGTGCTTGGAGTTAGCTTATTAATAGCTTTCATTATATGTCGACTCGATGCCCGCGGCTTTCGAGGAGTGCTTGGAATTAGCTTATTAATAGATTTCATTATATGTCGACTCGATGCCCGCGGCTTTCGAGGAGTGCTTGTAGTTAGCTTATTAATAGCTTTCATTATATGTCGACTCGATGCCCGCGACTTTCGAGGAATGCTTGGAGTTAGCTTATTAATAGTTTTCATTATATGTCGACTCGATGCCCGCGGCTTTCGAGGAGTGCTTGGAGTTAGCTTATTAATAGCTTTCATTATATGTCGACTCGATGCCCGCGGCTTTCGAGGAGTGCTTGGAGTTAGCTTATTAATAGCTTTCATTATATGTCGACTCGATGCCCGCGGCTTTCGAGGAGTGCTTGGAGTTAGCTTATTAATAGCTTTCATTATATGTCGACTCGATGCCCGCGGCTTTCGAGGAGTGCTTGGAGATAGCTTATTAATAGCTTTCATTATATGTCGACTCGATGCCCGCGGCTTTCGAGGAGCGCTTGGAGTTAGCTTATTAATAGCTTTCATTATATGTCGACTCGATGCCCGCGACTTTCGAGGAGGGCTTGGAGTTAGCTTATTAATAGCTTTCATTATATGTCGACTCGATGCCCGCGACTTTCGAGGAGTGCTTGGAGTTAGATTATTAATAGCTTTCATTATATGTCGACTCGATGCCCACGACTTTCGTGGAGTGCTGGAAGTGAGCTTATTAATCCTATCTGTCGATTTGCTGCAACATATGTAATTTCAACAGAACTCATGGATTAAATCAAAATAAAGTAAGGAATTTCATGAAGGCTTATCAAAATACAAACGTAGGGCAATCTCGAGTGTAGAACTTCCTGAGGTTTCTTCCATTCCATGTTTTCTCGAAACGCTTCCCGTTCATCGTTTTGATCTTCACTGCTGTTGGCTTTCCCCATGCCGACTTTTTCTTTCGCGATTAATCCTTCTCTTTTATTGTCATTGAGGAAACTCGAGATTTCCTTCATTCGCTCGAGCTATCCATTCTTTTTCAGCTTCATTGAGCAGAGCTCTCAAGTCATCCATAGTCATTTGGGCGATCTCGGGCGTAGGGGGCCTGGATGGTTCTCCATCTTCCCCCGATAAACGATTTTGATTCCTAGGAGGAATGCTACCTCCTTGACCCTCCCTGAGTTGGTATTGGCTTCCATTCCGTTCTCGAGCAAGAGCGGCCATCGAACGCGTAGTCATCTTTATTCGATTCAGAGTTATTGATTCCCACAGACGGCGTCAATTGATGAGTGTGTTTTGGTCGGATTATAATATTTAGGATTGAGGTGGTATCAGGTTTAACACATCTCTCCAATATGAAGATAGGTAGATCGAACAAACCTCTCTTCTACTTGTTCTCGGGGATCGAAACCTGCAATCAAAGACAACCACGTCAGGTTAATGTCGGTGGTTACCCGACGATAACCCTCCGATGCTTAAGTAAGTGTCGAGTCCGAGATGGATGAAATGGGTATTTAATACTCGGGTAAGGGAATGCATACCTTTTCCTGTAATTAATGAGGGTTATTTATAGCTTTTCGCACGGGTTAATGGATCGGATTCTGACAAGACATGTCGGTTATAGCAAATGGGTTGTGATAGCACATTTTAGGTCAGGATCGGATCTTCTGTATTCGATTCGACCCTTATGAGTAAATTGATGGCAGACGTCGACGTTATCCATGTCGATAGATGAGATATCGATAAGAAGACATAGGTATTTTTTTTATGAGTAGATCGACGTCTCTCGATGTCTTCAGACGACTGGATCGACATATTTTGATATACGATATAAGTAATTGATCTTCGTTGAGGACATGGTAATTGATTGTCGATGTGGACTCGTGATCGGCGAAGACTTGGTACATCAAAATTCTCTCTACCAAGAAGGAACTAAAGAGGCTAAACATATTCTGAAATTTTGAGAGATTAATGGATGAAATTGAATCTTGAAGTGAAGGTGAAAGATGATTATACTCAATTGAATGGTTAAGGTTGGTAGAAGACTTTAGAACTTCAACTTCTTCTTCAATTAAAGGCTTACATGGAGGTCTTAGGGTTTGAGTTTTAACAATCATGGGGTATCTTTGGAAAGCTTGAGACGGCAGCTTTCTAATGGTGGTGGTCTTCATCGGCGGTGGCCAGAGATGGTGGCCGGAATCCGGCAAAGAAGGTAGAGTGTATGCTGAAAGTTTGGGTGCTCTTTTGAGGCTCTTAGATTTGGAATTTGGACTTGAGTTCTTCATGAAAGTTGTAGAAGAGGTCGATTACTATGAAAATCATCAAATGGTTTTTGTTTAAACTGATTTTTCGATGGAGGTAATCGAGGCCGCAGCAGCAACAGTCCATAATCTGCAGACAATTACCTTGTGCGATCATAACTTTGAAGGAGATTTTGACTTCTTTGGAAAAGGAATTTGGAGATGTTTTCTTCATGAAAGTTGTAGATAACATTCATAATATAAGCAAGTATTATTTTTAAGTGGTATTTATAATTTTAATAGAACAGAATTAAGACAAACCGAAGTGGTATGAATCTGCCAAACAGGGGACAGGAATTTGATGTAACTTTTAGAGGCTCTGTTCACAACCCTGGAGTCGTAATTTGGATTTGATGTCTTCATTAAAGTCGTAGATATCTTCGATAGCTTTAAGGTGGAGCAAATTTCGAATCGATTGGAGTTTTGTGGATTACCCAGTATTCATTAGAATAAACAGCGGTAGCGGGTGGCATGGTAATCTTCTTTTGAACACTTAACTTTAAATTTCATTTGACACAATTATTAGTTGTATATGATAACAAAATAGTTAGAGGTCAAGTATTCAATGTGTTAATGGTGTATGATTGAAGGATGTTTAGTTGATTTGTATAAAAATATAAATAATTAGCATCATTGTTCGAATAAGTTTAGATAGTTTAGAGAATGAAATAACAAGGGCATCCGACTATCATGATTCGAATTATCACTAATGTACTTAGATTTACGTATAGCGAGTATCTCATTAAGTATTAATGACTTGTGTAGGTTTTGAATATATTGATACCCACACCGAATAGAGCTTAAAGTTGCCATGTAGAGCATCGTCGGATATCAGGTGAGGGGTTCTATCCTTATTTCGTATATTTTGGCTCAACGCCCTGAGGAAATTGAATATGCCTGTTGTTATCTTATATCTTTGCTTTTATTGCAAAATAATCAATGTGTGCTTGACTCATGTTGTTTGGTTATTACTTTACTTCGATTGTTTCAAAATTCGTATTCTGATTATACGTGTTATTCGTTCATGTTGGCTTCATGATCATAGTAAATTCTTTTGGATTGAGTTCTATTTCTTAGGCTTAATTCGTTCTTATCCGCAATTGGGTTATATACACCATTCATTTCCATATCCTCTTGGATTACCCCTTTTAATTGATTTTTTTCAATTCTTATTAGGTTCTAAATTCGAATGTCTTCTTGTTATCTTAATGAAGCCTTAATTCGATTGCCATCTAGTTAGCTCATTGATTTAAATCTGATGGCTTTTCCATATCAAGTCGGTGTTTAATTCGAATGGCTTCTCATTGTATTATGAGAATTCTGTTTGGACTGAATTCTCACCCTCCTATTGGATTTCGTAATCGATCTTGTTAGTTTCAAGCCTAGCATAACTTTCTTAAATATTCAAGTGAATGATCCAAATCGTCACTAACTTCTCTTGGATCTTATAATTACTCCTTTTCATTCTTTGAATTGCTCATTATCACCTATTTGCTATTCCTGGTCCTTGAATGTGAAATTCACACATTTTCTCTTTTCGGATGGATTGTTAGTTGATCAAACTCTCTTAAAACTATTCGACTCTTATGTTGGACATATCTCGTTCTAAATTGCTACTTTTATTGGGGTTCTAAGTTCGACTCCCTTCTTGTTACCCTTAACTTCAAGTATGGTTGCCTTCTAATTAACTCATTGGATTCAAACATGATATACGTTTTTCTTTATCATGTCGGTTTTAATTTAATTGGCTTCTCACTATATCTTTGAAATCCCAACTGGAATGAATTTCCGTTATCTTGTTGGACTTCATATTCGTCTAAATCCTCCAATCTCATTAGCTCTAATCTACGTGAAACTTTATACTCGTGATTCCAATCATATTGAACTTGACAATGAAACTTCATGTGATTATGACTCATTACATGACATGTTGTAGAACTCTTAAACTTTATATTTTGAAATTTGAGCACTTAACCATGTTACAAGTTATAAGTTCAAGTAAAACTTATAAGCTTAAAAGTTACAAGCTTACAAGAAAGTCACAAGTCAAGCCACGAGGTCACTACTCGATGGAAAATATCTATATATATAATGTGGTATTCGTGCTCATCTTTCACTACAAATCTGTTTTCTGTATGATTGATACTCTACACCAATTTATTCTTCGTTTTAATTACAAATTGCTAAACTACTCTCTTTTTATTCATTGTAATGTTTATACCCTCACTAAGTCAAATGAGACTTATCCTCCATATTCTTCTTGTATGTTATTTTTCCTCAGGATAAGCTAGTTTATTGGAAAGGATTCTGAGATCTTTTTAGTAAGGTTGTTTTCCTAAAGGTGCACTTATAACTACCCTAGTTTATGGTTCTAGAAAACTTCAAGTGAATGAGGTATTTTACGATTTAGTACATGGCTATATTTGTTTATTTTATTTAGGCTGTTCCTGTGATTTAATGTTAGAGAAAGAAAAATCGCAAGCGGGTGACACCTCATCGGAAAGCAAGGTGCTCTTATGATGGGGCGTCACTGCACCCGTATATTCGTATTTACAAGAATGGGGGTCTTCTTCCTATGTGAAGAACAAGAAAGGAGATAAACTGGATAGTAGATCTAGTTTGTGCAAATTTGTGGGATATCCAAAGGAAACCATTGGATACCTGTTCTACGATCCTAAAGAACGTAATACGTTCATATCTAGATACGTTCGTATCTAAGAACACCCACTTCTTAGAGGATGATTTCCTCACCAACAGAAATGGGACAATCGTAGAACTTGATGAAGTCCAAGAATCGGACCCATCCCCACAAACAATGGGAGCTAATCCTGAATTCACTTAACCTACTAGTACACCTATACTTCGAAGGTCCGATCGAATTCGTAAGGAACCAGAGAGATTTGGTTTCATTCACGAAAACGATAAGTTGGATAGTGATCCAAGGACTTATGACGAAGCTATGTCAGACATAGATTCGGGTGCGTGGCTCGAAGCCACGTAATCCAAAATGGATTCCATGCATTCCAACAAGGTTTGGAACTTGGTCAATCCACCTGAGGGAACTATCCATGTAGGATGCAAATGGATCTTCAAGCGTAAGCTCTGAATGAATCAAGAGGTTATAACTCATAAAGCTCACTTAGTGGCAAAAGGTTATTCTCATAGGCCTGGAATAGATTATGAGGAAACCTTTTCTCCCATAGCAATGTCAAAATCCATTCGGATACTTTTAGCCATAGTCGCGTGGTATGACTAAGAGATATGGCAAATGGATGTAAGATCGTCTTTCTCAATGGAGACATTGACAAGGAGATCTTTATGCAACAGCCCGAAGGCTTTGTGTCCAAAGGAAGCGAGCACAAAGTGTGGAAATTTCAAAGGTCAATTTATGGCCTCAAACAGGCATCCCGAACCTGGAACATACGATTTGATGAGACAGTCAAAGCTTTTGGCTTTGTCAAAAATGTATTTGAACCTTGTGTGTACAAGAAGAATAGTAGGAGTTCAGTACAATTCATAGTTTTTCACGTCGACGACATTCTGTTGATCGGGGGACGATATCAGAATGTTAACGCAGACAAAAGTGTGGTTATCCGCGCAATTCTCCATGAAAGATATGGGAGAGGCATCTTACGTATTGGGGATACGTATCTATAGGGATAGATCGAAGAAAATGTTTGGACTCTCCCAATCTCAGTATATTTACACAATTTTGATGAGATTCAAAATGGAAGAATCCTAGAGAGGATTGCTTCCAATGATACACGGTATCTCTCTTTCCATGTCGATGTGCCCTACAACTTACGAAGAAAAGATAAGAATGTCTCTCATACCTTATGCCTCTGCTATAGGGAGCATAATGTATGCGATGTTGTGTGCTAGACCAGACGTAGCACACGCTCTAAGTGTCTAGCCGCTATCAGTCAAATCCAGGCAAAGAGAACTGGACCACAGTAAAAGCAATCCTTAAGTACCTGAGAAGGACTAAGGATATGTTCTTGGTTTACGGTGGTAGTGGAGAATTGAAACTTGAAGGATTCACTAATTCAAGTTTCCAGTCTGACGTGGATGATTACAAATCCAATTCTGTATACATATTCCACCTCAATGGCGCAGCGGTGAGTTGGAAAAGTTCCAAACAGTCTACCACTGCCGACTCAACCACTGAAGCAGAATATATTGCAGCATCATATGCAGCAAAGGAGAGTGTTTGGATGAGACACTTCATCCGAGAGTTGGATGTAGTTCCTAGCATTGTCGAGCCTGTAGTAGTCTTCTGTGACAACAACGGGGCGATAGCTCAAGCGAAGGAGCCGAGATCACACCACCAATCTAAGCACGTAATGAGGAAATACCACATGATCAGGGAGATCATTGGTAGAGGAGACATACACATGGATCGTGTCGACTCAGAAGATAACATAGCTGACCCACTAACGAAACTAATTTCACAAAAGGCGTTCGAGGGACATCTTGAAAAGATGGGTCTTAGAAATATTTGTGAGCGGCTTTAGGGCAAGTGGGAGATTGATAGGATAGTGCCAAGCAAGACGATTCACTTTAGCTTGTAATAGTTCTATTCTGTGAATAAACAATCTTTGATTCTATAAATAATACGCACGTTTATTTATATATGTATAGAATAAACGATGGCCAACTTCATCTCTCGCGAATACATTTAAGCGATTGGATGAAATCCTTAGATCACATTTGACTATGGGACGATTCACTTTGATATTGAGTGCAATCATGTAACAGTTTCTAAGGTCGTGATCTTAAAACACGTTCCAAGTCATAGATTCCAAAACGAGACAGGGTATCGTAGGAATCATCAAGACTTGTATGAATATTCATGATTCACGTGGAGTGAATTTGTAGAGTTTCATGAACAAGACATTTGATGTCAATGCATATGAGTAGGTGGTTCGATAGAGGATCGAACGCATCGAACGACAGGAACAGAGAAACCCATTGTGGAAGCGCATGATGCATATCGGTGATGGGACATTTCTCAAGGCTTATAATAGTGTACGATTTAGTCCTTAGACTTGAGGTGCTAGGGCGAATTCGGTACATGAGTGTGCGTACTTAGATCTAGGTACAGGTCAGCGTGGCCATAATGTGCCTAGGTTGGGTGCGTATAGTTGTGTACGCGAGTGGTTAGTACCAATATGGAACCTATCGACTCATCGTAATGGATGAGGGAATTTCCTATACAATTCTTAGATAATAGATCCGAGAACCCCGTGGCCACGGTCGGTGACGGATTTGGAAATGGGTTTCCAAATTTAGCAGTCACACTGTATTATTATCCCGAATTAGAAAGTATATTTATCGAGATAATTAGAGGTGCCGATCAATTGACACACCCTAGGTCTCAATCGGAAAATTAAGTCGATAGAAGGACCATATGTACATGGCAGTTATAAGAGGTGAGGTTCACAAATATCAATTCACCTGAAGTTGGGCTTCATGGGCTTGTGGCTATACATCGACCATGAAGTGTGGGTACTCCTGAATTAATAAGGGAGATTAATTCTGGAGTGGTCAATTAAAGAGGTTTAATTGATCGGAGCAATTAACTACTCGTAAATTAAATCACGAAGAGTTCGTGGGACTGCTGCCAATTGATGGTGAATCACACACAATACAGTTGGACGGTGACAGTCATAAAAAGAAATACTTGATTTAAGGAAGTTAAATCAATAAATGAATTAAAGTATTAATTCAATTGGGAGATTAATTAATTAGATAGGCTAATTAATTAAATTTTAATTAAAGTGTTAATTAATTGAGAGAGATATTAATTTATTAATTAATTGGGCTAATTTAATTAATGGGTTAATTAAATTAAGCTGCAAGACATGGGCCTTTAATTAAAAGCCCAGAAGAAATCTTGCAAGACTAGGTTAAGTGGGAGGCTTATATAAGGAGTCTATGTAAGACTCAAATACAACTCTTGCACACAAGAAACCCTACACTCTTGCAAAACCCTGAGTCGGCCCCAACCCTAGCTGCGCCCCCTGCCTGCGTCACCCCCTCTCTCTGTTCTTCCATTGCTGGATCTAGATCTGAATCTAGATCTGGTCCTTCCTCCATTGACAACCTTCAAGATCTAGTTTGTAGCCTGCGACTTGAAGGTGTTACTAGAATCCAACTGGTGTGGATACGCTCTGCAGGTGAGACAATTGGATCACTGCCTGTGAATCAAGAACAAAGCCGGAGGTTACCACCACCTTGCCTGTGGTGAGGTAAAATCTCAGATCTCCTCCTTTTTATTGTGTTTGTTGTTGGATTCAACTTTTCGTATATATAAGGTGGAGTTTTATATCGTGGGACTGATGGGTATCTCGGAAAAAATTTTAAATTTCGCACTTTCGTTATTTTGACAACCGAGATATCCCAACAATATATTTAAATTAATTAATTAATGTTGTGTTGTAGAAAATTATCGATTATAAAATCGAGTAAGAATAATCTATATGCAATGTCTGAGTTGGTATGCGTGAAATCCCGAATATCTTATAATCCAAGATTCGTCATCTAACTTGAAATATATCATAATTTATAATCAAGTTAGCTTGGTATGGGTGGAATTGGAATTTTTTTGAACCGGGCAAGATCTAAGAGTGCGGCAAGGATGAAATCATTGGAAAATCACAAAGGATTTGTTCTATATCTCGAAACCTGGAACCGACAACGAAAAGTGCAGGGCGTGGTTTAGGCGGTACTTCTCGCAGGAATTCTAGGAAAATTGTGCAACCGTCATGAGATAATTCTTCAAGTTGTAAAAACATTGACAGGACTTGTTTGGTTGGAGCATCAAGAAGAGAAGGAGAAGCCAATTGAAATCCGCATCAAAAGGTTATTTCCTGAAATATAAGTTTGATACTTTTTAAAGCATGACTATAAATGCTATAGCAATATATATTCTATTTATGTAATTCGCTCTTTTTGTCAAGTTTTTTCATTTGATTAATTTTTTTTTAATTGGAATGTCTACATTTTTTTGATTCAATATACAGGATATTGGTGAAACTAATGTAGGGCATAAGTGTACAACTGCATAGATTATGAGCAATGGAGTATTCAAGAGTGCATAGATTATGAGCAATGGAGTATTCGAGAGTGCAGTGCATAGGGTAATAAACAATGAAAAATGGAATAGAGTATCATAGTAGCAATATTCTACACACCAGAAACAAGAAAATAAATTGGACATTGGCGTGAATTGCTTATCATTTATACAGGAATTCTAATATTTTGTATAAGTCGGAAAAATTTTAATCAATTATTGTAAAAAGTATTGTGATTAATAAATTATCAATTTTCTTATACTTTTATTATTATTATAATGTATCAGCTTAACTTTTTAAACATATTATATTCTCGGATAAAAATCAATATTAGTTCCAATTTTTTTAGATTTAGCTTTGTTGTTAGAAATATGATTAACTTCTCCTATCGGTTTTAATCTTAGTTTTTTTACCCATAAAGCTATTTTATAAAGCAATGATATAGATTTATTAATTGTTTTTAATATTAAAAATATTGTCCATACAAGGGATACACCTCAAAGAGATTTAGAATTATTTATTTTACAAAACGATTTTTTTATGGTTCAATTTTTTGAAAAGGAAATTTTTAAAAGAATTGGTAAATATGTATAAGATACGATAATTAAGTCAGTCGTGAACAGATAAGCTTATTTACCTTGAAATTCATACAATCTTGTATTTATTAACATTCAATTCCTGGGACAAAAATAGTAAAATATTCCAAAAAAAAATTGAAATGTGACTTTACTACATTAACATTTAATATTAAAAATAAAATATGGAAAAAATTAAATAGTGTTGATAACAAAATAATCATAAAATACATATTAACTAATGAACAAGTAGATAAGGTATGTAAAAAAAAATTCAGCTGACAATCTCACGACCTTTACCCGTATGATGGCATCTAATGTTGAGCAAACAAAATTTGCAATATTATAAATAATTTATATCTCTCTACCGTTGCTCTCTTTAATGATTTTATTTCATTTGTTCATATTTTATTAATATTTAGTTAGATAAATCAAATTAACTTAAACAAGTATATTTAATAATAAATTAAAAAATATTGGCTTTGTAAATTTAATTTACAATAACTAAAACAGTTAATGATTATTTGTGTTGAAATGCAAAGGGTGTTTGTCACTATTAGTTAATATACTGGTTCTCTGGAAGTGGCTATATTTGAGGATAATGCAATGAAAATTCTTCAGATGAATGATATCATATATTTTTTTTTTTGGTTTCCCAAGGGTTTAATCCCTTTCGAGGCGGGTCGGGCACATTAAGTGGTTACCTCTCCCAACAGGGTATGGAGACGCACAATGCTATAACTATATCAAATCCCCAAATGTTAAGACAAGTTTTGGTTGGCTGAATAACTCCTAATACGTGGTTCGTATGATAACGAAAAAAAATTATAAGGTGTACCGGTTAGAGTGGACAAAATTGATCTTACGCATTTTCGTCGGAGATCAAAATAATAAAGTAGAGCAAGCGAGATACACTATATATGATATGAGATAAAAGATCAATAAAATATATTTCGATCATAAGGTGTACAAAATACAAGTAATGAGGGTCCTACTTGAGCATTATAGGATGCCGTACAAGCTAAATGGTAAATACATACAACTAGAGTGATCTAATCTAGCTCAAGAAGAAATCCGAGCAGAAGGCTTCGATCTCATGTGGGAAATCCGAGCAGAAGGCTCCGATCATGAAGCAGCCACTAAAAGATCTCTCCAAAATCCCCTTCCTTCATAAATGCGAGTGGTATTTATAGATGAGGCGGTGTGCTAGGTGAACCATCCTTAGGAGAGCATTTCTTGGCCCAAAGGATTGGGCCTGGGGTTTGCCCAATGATAAATTCGACCATGAGCCCCTCTGCTAGCGATCGGACTTAGCTAATTGGAGTTCAAAGCTTCATGATCAAAATTATGAGCTCAAGGTCGAGCTCAAGGTCTTCAAGGAGCTCAAGGTCGAACTCAAGGTCATCAAGGAGCTCAAGGTCGAGCTCAAGGTCTTCAAGGAGCTCCAGGTCGAACTCCAGGTCTTCAAGGAGCTCAAGGTCAAAATTTAGAGTCTTCAATGAGCTCAGGGTTGGATTTTAGGGTCTTCCATGAGCTCAGGGTCGAAATTAGGGTCTTTGATCCAGGCTTGAGCTCCAAGAATAAAGATTCCAAAGTACCCCTCATCAATACTCCCCCACTTCTCGAGCGTAAAGTGAAGCTGAAGCTCGGAGAAGTTGAAAATGCTTGAGAATCGCTATTTTGTGCTTCAGATATGCCTCGTTAAAAACCAAGCTCGGAAAAACCCAGTGGGATAAAAACCGAACCAGGGAAAAATAGTGCATATCATAGAAACTCCCAAAATATATTAGGGGATCAAAATTCTGCATTTGGGGTCGAATTTTCTAGTGTTTTAGACCTTGACATAATTCAGAATCAAAATCATGTTTTCTGGGTCGAAATTTAGAGTCTTCAATGAGCTCAGGGTTGAAAGTATGCCTTTAGTGAGCTCATGGTCGAAATTTAGAGTCTTCCATGAGCTAAGGGTCGAAATTATGCCTTCAGTGAGCTCATGGTCGAAATTTAGAGTCTTCCATGAGCTAAGGGTCGAAATTATGCCTTCAGTGAGCTCATGGTCGAAATTTAGAGTCTTCCATGAGCTTAGGGTCGAAATTATGGCTTCAGTGAGCTCATGATCGAAATTTAGAGTCTTCCATGAGCTAAGGGTCGAAATTATGCCTTCAGTGAGCTCATGGTCGAAATTTAGCATGAGCTTTGAATTCAGAATCTTCAATTTAGCAGGAGTTTCCGAAATAAAGAATCGAAAACCTAGATCGGGGATATTCGGTCAAATTTATTAAAACCCTGAAAGCAGATAACCAATAGCATATAGATCCATAATGTTTGGTTTGAAAGATTTTAAAGGCAAAGCCAAAGTAGAAGAAGGATCGGAATCCGATCCTATCATGCAGACCGTCGATGCTTACAAAGGTTATGAGTTTTACCCTTTGTCATTTTTTTGATAAGAGAATTTGATCTTGGAGATATAAGAATTCGATCTTGGAGATATAATAATTCGATCCTGGAGGTCTAATAATTCGACCCTGGAGGTCTAATAATTCGATCTTGGAGATCTAATAATTCGATCATATAGATATAAGAGACTCAATCATGAAGATATAAGAATCCGACCCTGGAGGTCTAATAATTCGATCTTGGAGAACTAATAATTTGATCATGAAGATATAAGAAACTCAACCCTGAAGATATAAGAATCCGACCCTGGAGGTCTAATAATTCGATCTTGGAGATCTAATAATTCGATCATATAGATATAAGAGACTCAATCCTGAATCCGACCCTGGAGGTCTAATAATTCGATCTTGGAGATCTAATAATTCGATCATGAAGATATAAGAAATTCAATCCTGAAGACTGAGGATTTGATCCTGAGGGTCATAGCAACGGCTTTCACCCCTTAGCTTTAATCGGTCATAGCAACAGCTTTCACCTGAGGGTCATAGCAACGGCTTTCACCCTTTAGCTTTAATCGGTCATAGCAACAGCTTTCACCTGAGGGTTATAGCAACGACTTTCACCCTTTAGCTTTAATCGGTCATAGCAACAGCTTTCACCTGAGGGTCATAGTTTCGATCTAAGGGGCATAGCAACGGCTTTCACCCTTAGTCGTTTTTCTTGAGCATTTTTTAGCTCGAGGGTCGTAGCAAAAGATTTCACCCATTTCATAATTTCGATCTAAGGGGCATAGCAACGGCTTTCACCCTTAGTCGTTTTTCTTGAGCATTTTTTAGCTCGAGGGTCGTCACCCATTTTTGCTGATCCAATGGGCGTAGCAACAACTTTCACCCTTGGTCAATTTTCGAGGGTCATAGCAACGGCTTTCACCCTTTAGCTTTAATCGGTCATAGCAACAGCTTTCACCTGAGGGTCATAGCAACAGCTTTCACCCTTTAGCTTTAATCGGTCATAGCAATAGCTTTCACCTGAGGGTCATAGCAACAGCTTTCACCCTTTAGCTTTAATTGGAGAATTTGATCAGGAGATCATAAAATTCGATCAGAAGATCATAAAATTCGATCAGAAGAATTCGATCAGAAGATCATAGCAATGGCTTTCATCCTGTAGACATAAGAATTCGACCAGAAGATCATAAAATTCGATCAGAAGATCATAAAATTCGATCAGAAGAATTCGATCATAAAATTCGATCAGAAGAATTCGATCAGAAGATCATAGCAATGGCTTTCCTCCTGTAGGCATAATAATTCGACCAGAAGATCATAAATTTCGATCAGAAGATCATAAAATTCGATCAGAAGAATTCGATCAGAAGATCATAAAATTCGATCCTGGAGACTGAGAATTTGATCCTGGAGATCAATTGTAATTAGTATGGCCGGTCTGGTCTTATTGTGACGCCCCGCTCCCCAGGTTGGGTCCAACGTGGCCCAACCCTGAGTTTGGGATCACCCGGCGCGGGATAACCCATCAGAGTTGCTGAACTTTTTTTTTTGAAACATGATGACAAAAATAAAGCATGCGATAAATCCAAATTTAAATTTAAAAGGCCCACTAGCTCCTTTATACGGAGAAGGTAAAATATACGTTCATACGAGTAACCCCGCAAGCCTACGGAAAACATAAATACAATATTCAAAATACATCATTCAACCTTATAACAAGGTGACAACAAAAGTAGTAGAGTTGCGAAAGCAAGTAAAACAAAAGGGAGGACAATCCCTCAATGACTGACTGGATCCCGGGAACTGACTCAACCATCATAACTCGAGACTCCTGCATCTGAAAAGATTAATAAAAGGAATGCGTAAGTTGATCGTCCAACTTAGTGAGGCTGTGGTGCACTGTGTGTGTGACACATGGATGCAACATAATATATATCGTGAGCATATAAATGAATTAAGCATATATCATATACATAAAATCAAAGCATAGAGTTCAAATAACCAAGAGTTGCTGATGCCGTTCTCCACTTACCCTCCATCCTTATCTGATTTCCATCCAAACTCACCAAGTAAGGAGCGACCTTACTATCTGAAATGCATCGACATGTCTTTGCCGGAGTTCGTCCTTACTCCCCAAGTGTTCCTCCCCACTTGGGTTGTAAGGCCAGGCCTACGGGTAACCGTGACAATCCTGCCGGCCCTTGCCGGCCAGGTTGGCATCGGGTCCATATACCAATCAAAAGAGGGCCCACACAAAATCGAAACCAAACGGAAACATATAGTCGGAAACAAACGGAACATAACATATCAAACATATTAACATATTATCAACATTTAACGATTCACCGAAAGCAATTCAAACATATAGCTGGGTGAACATATTCGCAACTAAGTAGATCTAGATTCGGTGTAGCATGTATTAGGATAATCATGTTGATATGATAATTGATTCATACAAGTCAGCCTATTACTAACATACACGAGGTAACTATCATGGCAAGTGATATTCTAATTATTTACAACCTAATTACATGCTTAGACTCGACCTACTAGCATATCGAACTGACACACGAATGAACACAGCGCTCACCTGTGCTGCTTACGGTTCTTGAAAGTTTCTCGGTAGAACAACGATTCCGGATCCTGTACATGTGTACGTAACATTTAAGAATCTAAACACGAACAAAACTTATGATTGACTAAAGAAACACTTTAGTCACAATTATAGTCGGGTCATGGACGAAATGAGACCATGATCCAACTTAAACTAATTAACCCGATTTAGGGGTTCATAGAGCTACGTTGTATGGAAAGCCACGAATAAGGATTTATAAAAATCCAAGAAAATTCTTTAATAATAGGCATTCATTTAATTTCAGTAAATCAATTTATTTTAAAATTATTTATTTTTCTAATTTTGAAAACTTTATTTATTTATAAATTTTATTTTCGGATTAATTAAATATAGAAAATCATTTAATCAAAAATATTTTATTTTATTTTCAAATTATTTATTTCTCGAAAATTATTTTTCAAAATTATTTTGTTTAATTTTCCCAAATTATGGATTATTTTTAATTAAGAATTAAAGTTCCCTTGAAATTATTTCATTTTATTTAACCCTCTTTTCTTTTCAAAATTATCCAAGTAATATATATATTTTCAAAAATATATTTATTAGTTAATTAAATAAATATTATTTTCCAAAAAAAGAAAATTGATTTATTATTTATATCTTAGAAAATAATTAATTAAAATTATTTAATTTTATTTTCGAAATTATTTATTATATATATATATTTTTTTTTTAAATGGCCAGCCCACTTAACAGAAAGCAACAGGCCCATTAAATGGGCCTGTTGGTCTGTTGCAAGTTGCAATTGCAACAGACCCATTCAAGGGGTCTGTTGCAATTTGCAACAGACAGGCAGCAGCCTCGGCCACTGGCCGGTGGTTGTTCGCCGGCGGCGAGGTGGCTCCGGCCAATCCCGCCGGAAAATACAGAAGAGTCCAAATTTTTCTAGATTTACAGAAATAGCCCCAAACAAATAATAAAACTTTTTAACACCCAAAAATTTCACAAATTTCAATTCTTTCACAAGAATCTTATAAATCTATAATATGTAATATTCTTTTATAATGTTTCACATGTAATATATGAAAATAACATACTTTTTTATTTTCAAAATATCCAAAAATATTATTTCATTGAGAAATCATAGATCTATAAAGATCTCAACAAAATCAACTATCAAATTTCATATACCTATAAAACTATTTTTAAACCCAAATTACAATCATCAAGAAATCTGAAAATTAAAGTTATGTTATAAATTTAAATTTTATAAAATGTTTCAAAATTATTTTCATAACATAGGACTTAGGGTTTTCTAACAAAAATAAAACTACACATATAAGAGAGTTTTTGAGGTTACCAACACTCCTTACAAGTGGTTCCGGTGGCGGGTGGGTGGCTGTCCGACGTCGGTGGTTCGGCAGCGATGGTGGTGGTCCGATGGCGGTGCTACGGCAGAGGTGGTGAGGTCCGGTGGCGGTGCTACGGCGGCAACGGTGAGGTCCGGTGGCGGTGGTGGTTTCTCCTTCCACTTTCTTCACTAACTTTCACCTCTTCTCACACACTCTCTTTTTTATCTCTAATTCTTAACTTAACTATGAACTCTAAGGTGTAAAAGGGTGAAGAAAAATCTGAAAATGTAAGAGAAAGGTGCTTAAATACACATTGGAAAAATGGAAGACATAATTAGTCTTCAAAAACCAACCAATGCATGTCCACCTTGGGTAGAGAAATTTCACTACCCAAGGGGCATGCTTGGCCACCCTAGGAAGCTATAAAGGCTCTCCTAGTAGTTGAAATCAAGTGTGGGCGAAATTTGCACTTTGCCCCCTGAAGTATCGGTAAAGTGCACTTTTGCCCCAAAAATTATTTATTTTGCACAATTAAGTCCAAATATTTTTCAAAAGAGGTATACTATTGTTTCAAAGTATTTTTGTGTTTCTAAATCATTTCTAATTTAATAAAAACATATGAGATAATTTAAATTATACATTTTACCCCAAATTAACACTTAAATTTTCGAAATAAAATATAACACATGAAATTGGATTAAAAATCCAATAAAATACGATTAAAGAGGTCCGAAATTTACGGGGCGTTACAATCCCCCCCCCCCCTTAAAAGAATTTGGTCCCCAAATTCGATTGTGGAATTCAGAAGGTTTGGGCTAGAAAGCGTCACTTCCAAAATGACAACATTCTAATCGGGGCAAAATACATGGACAATAAGCCCATACTTAGAATCACATCAAATCCTAGGACCAGAGATGTGGTTAGATCGGCAGAAAATACCATTTCCTCGATCTTAACCTTGCTTACACTGAGAACCAAACTCGTTATAAATGAGGTTTCTCACGAAGTATGAGCCTCCGACTCATAGGGTAAATTTTCTACCATACTTAATTGGAACTATACTATAATACTATGAATGAATGAGATGCTCTAATCATCAAATAAAACTCTACATGGTTGCCCAAAAATTTAAATTTTACCTTCCACCGCGACATACCCATTTGGCTCATTGAGCTCTTCTCCGGTCATAGCAAAAGCTTTTCCGGGCAGCCCTGACTTTGGTGCTTTTGCAGCCTGAGATGATCCTTCGCTTCCCAGAGCTGAGGTAACAACTGCTTTGGGGCAATTCTTGATGAAGTGCTCCAAACTTCCACACCTCAGACACTTTCCGGCCTTCCTATAACACTTAGGCTCCCCATGCCCCTTCGAGCCACAATAAGTGCAAGCTCCATTCGGTGTTTTTCCCGAATTATTCTGTTGCCAGTTATTCTGTTGAGGACCATTCGGATTTCCTGAGTTCAACTTTCCTGTCCTTGGTACCTTCCCTGTATTCTTCCCCAACTGCCAATTCTCCTGAGGAGGCCTCGACTTCTTCTCCGAAAACTGCATATCATTGAGCTCAATCAATCCGTTCTCAACTCGTGTGGCTCTCTCCACCGCCTCAATGTATGATACCATGTTGTGAGAGAGAAGGGCTCGCTGGAGCTCTGGCCTCAAGCATTTTATGAACCTACGAGTGCGACGGGGTTCATCCGTCATCAAGTGGGGAGCATAACGGACTAGTCGGGAGAAAACAGCCTCAAATTGCGGCACCCTCATACTCCCTTGCCTTAGAGCGTTGAATTGCTCCTCACGTTGTTCCCGAACAACAGGCGGAACATACTTGTCGTTGAACTCCTTCACAAAGTTCACCCAAGTCCTTTCTATTTGGTCCCGCTCCCAAACTATCTCCCTCGTCTGCCACCAAGATCTAGCAGCATCCTCAAAGCGATAGGTAGCCAATGAAATTTTCAACGTGTCCGAATAGTCCAGGGCACGGAAAATGTTTTCAATCTCAGCTAGCCAGGCTTCAGCCTTACGATCATCTGGCTCTCCAAGAAACTTGGGTGGTTGGAACCGTAGAAAACGCTCCAAAGTTTGGTCCAAGGCGGGCGGTGTCGGGGTAGGAGGCACGGCCCGTGCAGTGCCTTGTAGAGCTTGGGTGAATTCGGCCAAAGCGGCAATGATGCGCTCAGCCTGATCAACGGGTGTTGTCACTGGTGGGACTACCGGTGCCCCTTCAGAAGGGTCAGAGGTAACCCGTTGTCTAGTACGACTATCAGCTCGATTGCCTGCCATCTGATCATGAGAATGGCTCAGTAGCTAATCGAGACTCAACCCCAAAACCCCATGAAGTAACTAAATATAATCGAACCAAACTAAACATACGTCGTGTATTTTAGTAATATGCCAAAACGTCAAGAACTATCTTAATACGAAACCCTATCAAACTCTCAAGACAAGAAACAAAACAAATTCACATAATACTTTATGCATGATGACCCAAAAGACTTAGAAAACGACTCAACCCAACGACTTCCGATGATCCATGACTCGATTTTGAAAACAACAGCTCTGATACCATCTGTGACGCCCCGCTCCCCAGGTTGGGTCCAACGTGGCCCAACCCTGAGTTTGGGATCGCCCGGCGCGGGATAACCCATCAGAGTTGCTGAACTTTTTTTTTTGAAACATGATGACAAAAATAAAGCATGCGATAAATCCAAATTTAAATTTAAAAGGCCCACTAGCTCCGTTATACGGAGAAGGTAAAATATACGTTCATACGAGTAACCCCGCAAGCCTACGGAAAACATAAATACAATATTCAAAATACATCATTCAACCTTATAACAAGGTGACAACAAAAGTAGTAGAGTTGCGAAAGCAAGTAAAACAAAAGGGAGGACAATCCCTCAATGACTGACTGGATCCCGGGAACTGACTCAACCATCATAACTCGAGACTCCTGCATCTGAAAAGATTAATAAAAGGAATGCGTAAGTTGATCGTCCAACTTAGTGAGGCTGTGGTGCACTGTGTGTGTGACACATGGATGCAACATAATATATATCGTGAGCATATAAATGAATTAAGCATATATCATATACATAAAATCAAAGCATAGAGTTCAAATAACCAAGAGTTGCTGATGCCGTTCTCCACTTACCCTCCATCCTTATCTGATTTCCATCCAAACTCACCAAGTAAGGAGCGACCTTACTATCTGAAATGCATCGACATGTCTTTGCCGGAGTTCGTCCTTACTCCCCAAGTGTTCCTCCCCACTTGGGTTGTAAGGCCAGGCCTACGGGTAACCGTGACAATCCTGCCGGCCCTTGCCGGCCAGGTTGGCATCGGGGCCATATACCAATCAAAAGAGGGCCCACACAAAATCGAAACCAAACGGAAACATATAGTCGGAAACAAACGGAACATAACATATCAAACATATTAACATATTATCAACATTTAACGATTCACCGAAAGCAATTCAAACATATAGCTGGGTGAACATATTCGCAACTAAGTAGATCTAGATTCGGTGTAGCATGTATTAGGATAATCATGTTGATATGATAATTGATTCATACAAGTCAGCCTATTACTAACATACACGAGGTAACTATCATGGCAAGTGATATTCTAATTATTTACAACCTAATTACATGCTTAGACTCGACCTACTAGCATATCGAACTGACACACGAATGAACACAGCGCTCACCTGTGCTGCTTACGGTTCTTGAAAGTTTCTCGGTAGAACAACGATTCCGGATCCTGTACATGTGTACGTAACATTTAAGAATCTAAACACGAACAAAACTTATGATTGACTAAAGAAACACTTTAGTCACAATTATAGTCGGGTCATGGACGAAATGAGACCATGATCCAACTTAAACTAATTAACCCGATTTAGGGGTTCATAGAGCTACGTTGTATGGAAAGCCACGAATAAGGATTTATAAAAATCCAAGAAAATTCTTTAATAATAGGCATTCATTTAATTTCAGTAAATCAATTTATTTTAAAATTATTTATTTTTCTAATTTTGAAAACTTTATTTATTTATAAATTTTATTTTCGGATTAATTAAATTTAGAAAATCATTTAATCAAAAATATTTTATTTTATTTTCAAATTATTTATTTCTCGAAAATTATTTTTCAAAATTATTTTGTTTAATTTTCCCAAATTATGGATTATTTTTAATTAAGAATTAAAGTTCCCTTGAAATTATTTCATTTTATTTAACCCTCTTTTCTTTTCAAAATTATCCAAGTAATATATATATTTTCAAAAATATATTTATTAGTTAATTAAATAAATATTATTTTCCAAAAAAAGAAAATTGATTTATTATTTATATCTTAGAAAATAATTAATTAAAATTATTTAATTTTATTTTCGAAATTATTTATTATATATATTTTTTTTTTTTAAACTGTGGGCTGGCCATGGCCAGCCCACTTAACAGAAAGCAACAGGCCCATTAAATGGGCCTGTTGGTCTGTTGCAAGTTGCAACAGACCCATTCAAGGGGTCTGTTGCAATTTGCAACAGACAGGCAGCAGCCTCGGCCACTGCTATGGCAGTGGCCGGTGGTTGTTCGCCGGCGGCGAGGTGGCTCCGGCCAATCCCGCCGGAAAATGCACAAGAGTCCAAATTTTTTTAGATTTACAGAAATAGCCCCAAACAAATAATAAAACTTTTTAACACCCAAAAATTTCACAAATTTCAATTCTTTCACAAGAATCTTATAAATCTATAATATGTAATATTCTTTTATAATGTTTCACATGTAATATATGAAAATAACATACTTTTTTATTTTCAAAATATCCAAAAATATTATTTCATTGAGAAATCATAGATCTATAAAGATCTCAACAAAATCAACTATCAAATTTCATATACCTATAAAACTATTTTTAAACCCAAATTACAATCATCAAGAAATCTGAAAATTAAAGTTATGTTATAAATTTAAATTTTATAAAATGTTTCAAAATTATTTTCATAACATAGGACTTAGGGTTTTCTAACAAAAATAAAACTACACATATAAGAGAGTTTTTGAGGTTACCAACACTCCTTGCAAGTGGTTCCGGTGGCGGGTGGGTGGCTGTCCGACGTTGGTGGTTCGGCAGCGATGGTGGTGGTCCGATGGCGGTGCTACGGCAGAGGTGGTGAGGTCCGGTGGCGGTGCTACGGCGGCGACGGTGAGGTCCGGTGGCGGTGGTGGTTTCTCCTTCCACTTTCTTCACTAACTTTCACCTCTTCTCACACACTCTCTTTTTTATCTCTAATTCTTAACTTAACTATGAACTCTAAGGTGTAAAAGGGTGAAGAAAAATCTGAAAATGTAAGAGAAAGGTGCTTAAATACACATTGGAAAAATGGAAGACATAATTAGTCTTCAAAAACCAACCAATGCATGTCCACCTTGGGTAGAGAAATTTCACTACCCAAGGGGCATGCTTGGCCACCCTAGGAAGCTATAAAGGCTCTCCTAGTAGTTGAAATCAAGTGTGGGCGAAATTTGCACTTTGCCCCCTGAAGTTTCGGTAAAGTGCACTTTTGCCCCCAAAATTATTTATTTTGCACAATTAAGTCCAAATATTTTTCAAAAGAGGTATACTATTGTTTCAAAGTATTTTTGTGTTTCTAAATCATTTCTAATTTAATAAAAACATATGAGATAATTTAAATTATACATTTTACCCCAAATTAACACTTAAATTTTCGAAATAAAATATAACACATGAAATTGGATTAAAAATCCAATAAAATACGATTAAAGAGGTCCGAAATTTACGGGGCGTTACACTTATAGTGTTTCTTATACCTGCAAACATTGATAAATATTAATGACTTGTTAATATAAAAATATAATATAATTAATTTTTTGCCATATGGGTGTTTTTGAAGATTGAGAGTTTGATCCTGGAGATAATAAATTTTGATCCTGAAGATCATAGAACTTGATCTTGTAGACCCAAGAATTCGATCTCGGAGATTCAAGAATTTGATCCTGGAGACATGATAATTCGACCCTGGAGATCTGAAAATTCGACCTTGGATACCTGATAGTTTGATCATGGAGATCTAATAATTTGAACCTGAGAATTTGACCTTGGAGATCTAAAAATTCGACCTTGGAGGTCTAAAAATTCGAGCTGGAGAATATGACCTTGGAGATCTGATAATTTGACCATGGAGCTCGAAAAATTCGACCTTGGAGGTCTAAAAATTCGAGCTGGAGAATATGACCTTGGAGATCTGATAATTTGACCATGGAGCTCCAAAAATTCGACCTTGGAGGTCTAAAAATTCGAGCTGGAGAATATGATCTTGGAGATCTGATAATTTGACCATGGAGCTCCAAAAATTCGACCTTGGAGGTCTAAAAATTCGAGCTGGAGAATATGACCTTGGAGATCTGATAATTTGACCATGGAGCTCCAAAAATTCGACCTTGGAGGTCTAAAAATTCGAGCTGGAGAATATGACCTTGGAGATCTGATAATTTGACCATGGAGCTCCAAAAATTCGACCTTGGAGGTCTAAAAATTCGAGCTGGAGAATATGACCTTGGAGATCTGATAATTTGACCATGGAGCTCCAAAAATTCGGAGGTCTAAAAATTCGAGCTGGAGAATATGATCTTGGAGATCTGATAATTTGACCATGGAGCTCCAAAAATTCGACCTTGGAGGTCTAAAAATTCGAGCTGGAGAATATGATCTTGGAGATCTGATAATTTGACCATGGAGCTCCAAAAATTCGACCTTGGAGGTCTAAAAATTCGAGCTGGAGAATATGACCTTGGAGATCTGATAATTTGACCATGGAGCTCCAAAAATTCGACCTTGGAGGTCTAAAAATTCGAGCTGGAGAATATGATCTTGGAGATCTGATAATTTGACCATGGAGCTCCAAAAATTCGACCTTGGAGGTCTAAAAATTCGAGCTCCTCCTGCATAAGAAGATTCCCCCTTGATCGTACGTAAATTGCCTCGTAGTAGGCATATTTCGATCTAACACCCAAATAAGGCCCCACGGTGGGCGCCAATTGATCTTACGCATTTTCGTCGGAGATCAAAATAATAAAGTAGAGCAAGCGAGATACACTATGATATGAGATAAAAGATCAATAAAGTATATTTCGATCATAAGGTGTACAAAATACAAGTAAAGAGGGTCCTACTTGAGCATTATAGGATGCCGTACAAGCTAAAGGGTAAATACATACAACTAGAGTGATCTAATCTAGCTCAAGAAGAAATCCGAGCAGGAGGCTTCGATCTCATGTGGGAAATCCGAGCAGAAGGCTCCGATCATGAAGCAGCCACTAAAAGATCTCTCCAAAATCCCCTTCCTTCATAAATGCGAGTGGTATTTATAGATGAGGCGGTGTGCTAGGTGAACCATCCTTAGGAGAGCATTTCTTGGCCCAAAGGATTGGGCCAGGGGTTGGCCCAATGATAAATTCGACCATGAGCCCCTCTGCTGGCGATCGGACTTAGCTAATTGGAGTTCGGTAAGAAAAACAGCCCTAGGCACAGCGGAATATAAAAACTTTTAGGGCCTCTTAAAGAATCCTGCCAGGATATTCTCTAGTTGTATATATATATTTTTTTTTGGTTTCTCTAGTTGTATATATATGAATATAATTAAATCGATAGTATAAGTTTTCTCGTTTATACCTATCTCCTTGCAAATCCTCGGCTAGCAAGACGAGCTCTGAATTCTGCCCCGGTAAGATCGACCCACACCTATTGAGTAGCGCCCCACGTGTTGCGCCTCTACGAGTTGATACACCACAATATCACGAAAATTAATATATCCTAATCAACTGGAACATAGGGTATATTAATATCTAGGTTTTAGAACAACTTTGGAACGAAAAATTGAAGACGAAAAATTCTTCCAAAGTGGAAGTATAGTTCGGCCGATCTAGGGAGAGAGAGGGAGAGAATTTTTTTGCTCTTCTTAATTTTCTTGTAGAGTTTTTTTTTTTTTTTTTGTGAGATATGAGACCTAGTCTCTTATTTATAGATATCTCTCATATCCTAATCCTTCTAGGTTTAGGATACTAATTCTCCTACATGGGCCATGGCCCTCTAAGTCTTCTAATTAATTCATGACCCATATTAATTAATCTTTCAGGGCTTTATTTAATCTCCCAATTAAATAGCCCAATTAATTAAATCATCTCCCAATTAATTAATTAAACTCCAAGTCTAATTAATTAATTATTCCATTAATTAATTAAATCCTAATTAATTAATTTACTCATAAATTAAATTCCAATTTAATTTATAATCTTGATCCAATTCCAATTGGATCCAATTTCGTTCCACATGGGTCGACCCAGTCGACCCACCCATTTAATCGACCCAGTCGATTTTGACTCAGTTGACCCAGTCGACTCGTTCGTTCTTACTTCCTCGCTTTCGCTTCATGTGTATTGTGTATGCCCCCGTAGGTTCACCACATAATTGGCCGTGGGTCATAATTAAATATTATTTAATTACTCGAGCAATTGATAATCTAAATTAATCGAACACTCTGTCGATTAATCATTCCAAAATTAGCACCCCTGCTAATTTGGGAATTCTCCCACACTCCATGGTCGATGTCCAGTCACAAGCCCATGGAGCCCAATCACTGATGAATTAATTCAGTGAACCTTTTATCATTTATAATTTCCATATACGACATAATCTCTCCATTTATCAATCTCCCAGTCGAGACTTAAGGGTATGGTCTTTCATCGGTTTCCCTTTCGTTTCGTCTCGACTTTATGCATTCTTATCTTGATGAGGGGTAATTCGGATCCCCTATCTTTCTAGGCTCAACGCAGTTCGAATAGCACCGAATCCTGTCCCCAGGAACCAAGAGCCGAACCAAAGTCTGAAAATGATTGTTCCGAGCACATAAGAGAACCGGAGGTCGAAGGACACTGTTGGGCCGAGCCCAGGCCCAAGCCCTCCAATTCAGCTATAAATACCCCATGCATTTATTACACCAGACACAACTTCCCAGGGGCACTAACCTTGAGACTGCTGCTCGAGTTTACTGGAGAATATTAGTATAGGCTTTCTCATACATATTTCACCCTCTAGCTTGTACGGCATCCAATAATGCTCGAATAGGACCCTTAAATATTTGTATTTGTACTCATTCGATTCGAATACAATTACATTGGTTTTTGCTAATGTTTTATTATTGTTATTATTGTATTACTTCCCACCCTTGATCGAACTAACGAAACCACGTAAGATCAATTGGCGCCCACCGAGGGGCCCTATTCGAGTATTAGATCGACATATGCCTAATATGAGGAGAAATATGTATGCCAGCGAAAAGCTTAAGGATAATAGTCGGATCTATGATTGCACAGTTCATCTATTTCTTCAATGGATTTATTTTCCACAAAGGAACCATTTTCTTCGATCATTATTAGCGTGGTGGACTTAGAAGATCTATGCAATCAGAGCTCTTCGATGGTCGGAATTTATTTTTTCGATCATCTTATTTATTATTATTTTTTTCGATTCAATTGGGATGATTGGAATATTTGAACAACTGCAACAAATTATGAGTCGGAACTAAATATCAGCAGTCATTCGACCAATAAAAGGAAGATCAAATGGTGAAATTCGATTAAAGAATGAAAGCTTTATCATTCAAATTCTTCAGATAAATTACAAAGAAAAGCCTCGAATTAATTCCGAGCTCAAAAGCTATAGTACAATCACTCCTATTAGACCGCTCCAGATGCAGAACTCAGCAGTGATTCTTCATGATCATCACTAGCCACGTGTCGCACATCCGCCTTCGTACAGGATGAAAGCCGGATCAAAACTCTTCTCCGGGGATTCAGACCGACCTTAGATCTTCATCTGTAAATAATGATTGAAATCCTCAATCTTTATTTACAGGTTAATCCGAACAGGTGCAGCAGAGGGTTATTCCAGCAGAGGCGCTCCAAAGGAACTCGAGGGACCTATCTCGTAAGAAAGCCCTCGAGGAAGCTGGTGCTTCAGATTTAAAGAACTCCTCTCGGAGTAACCATCTGCCCGATCGGGTACTGCACCAGAAGACCGGAATTCTAACCCGTCACAGACAAAATATGTCTGGGAAAACAGGTTGCCTGCCGGTATTCTAGGCGCAATTTCTTTTGCCTGTCGATATTCTAAGCGAAAAAGCTTATGCTAAAGGAGCTAAGATCGGAAAACAGGGTTCTGAGTCTAATCTCAAACTCCTTTATCTTGGAAAAAGTATGAATCAAATCTAAAACTCGACCCATGGTGATCGGAGGGAGCATAAGGAAAAAGTGAGAAGTATTGTATACACGAAGGGACCTTTTTATAGTAGTAAGGGGTTTTAAATCAACGGCCCAGATAACTGGCTACGAGCGGTTTGATGTCTGTAATAAATGGAATGACCGTTACGTTTCCCGAGAAATAGGGCCCTGTTTGGTAACAAGGACACATGGTTCATTAGGGCATATAGGGAATTATGATATTCAAGATATGCTCATAGCATTATTATTGAAGATTAATATTTTGGATTCAAGTTCAATTGATTCAGATACCTTTGCAGACAAATAACGCTGTTAGATTAGGAATAACTACGATCGGTTCAGTCGAACAGAACTATCAAACCTGAAGATTATGCGACTGAAGAAGTTCGACAGGTCCACGGAAATATTATTCTATTACTCGACCAAGCAAGTGCTATTTGATTATTTCTTTGTTGATATTAAGAATAAAGGGAGTCATGGGAGATAAAATAGAAGAAGAAATATATTTGTATTATATTATTTCGAAAAATACAAGATGTGGGAAGTACATATCGAGCATAGCTCAAGCCTCTATATTACATCAGAACGCTATTATTTTCTACGATCCTATGAAATTTTCGGTCTTTTCTCCTATTGCTAATTCGGAGTAATTTGGCTCCAAGTATGGAATCTCCTTAGGACCCGCAGGTTTTTAACCTTATCTACGATCTTCTGAGGACAAAAGGGCGAGCACATGGCTTATCGAGTGACTATATTCTGGATAGCTCGCTCCCTGCTGTGTCTTCCTAAATGCATTGTAGCAACAGGTCCCTAATCGAAGACCTGCGCAACAGCCTGCGGACCTCGTGAATCGGGCATATTGGCTTTCAAGATGGAGATTGTATTTGCCTGACGATATTCTAAGCAAGGTCGGGTGAGAAGACTGTCACTCTTAAAGATTGTTCGAAGTCCAAACTCAAACAGTTGAACTAATCGAATAGTCGCCTTGACCACCATGATCAGATAGGTAAATTCTCGATGCAACGAATGAGATGATTTCAACAATAGGCCAGCCTTTTATAGCCAAAAACAGAAAAGAATCCAACGGCGTATAAATTGCGAAGTGAACGGACAAGATTTGTCGACCGTTGCGATTCCCTGTAAAACGGGAACCATTTTGAAAAAATCAAACTTACCGAAATTGGGAACCTATAGACAAAGATTTTTCTCGACAAAGGCATGAGGATATTTGGGTTATTCACCACTGATTATTTTTCCGTGATTCATTTTTTTTTTCATGATAGCAGAAGACTATTTTCTCGTCAAAATGTATTTCGATCAGAGTTACATATTCAATGGAAATTAATTTCATCAATATTCATACTCATTCATCTCTCCCTGATATTATCAATCTCTGTTATTCTATTCGTATTTGTCTAAGTCTCCTATTATCTAAGGGTGAAAGCCTCTGCTATGCCCCTTAGATCGAAATTATCAAACGGGTGAAAGCCTCTGCTAAGACCCTCGAGCTAAAAATGCTCTGAAAACGACTAAGGGAGAAAGCCTCTGCTATGCCCCTTAGATCGAAATTATCAAACGGGTGAAAGCCTCTGCTAAGACCCTCGAGCTAAAAATGCTCTAAAAACAACTAAGGGTGAAAGCCTCTGCTATGCCCCTTAGATCGAAATTATTAAAAGGGTGAAAGCCTCTGCTAGGACCCTCGAGCTAAAAATGCTCTAAAAACGACTAAGGGTGAAAGCCTCTGCTATGCCCCTTAGATCGAAATTATTAAAAGGGTGAAAGCCTCTGCTAGGACCCTCGAGCTAAAAACGCTCTAAAAACGACTAAGGGTGAAAGCCTCTGCTATGCCCCTTAGATCGAAATTATTAAAAGGGTGAAAGCCTCTGCTAGGACCCTCGAGCTAAAAACGCTCTAAAAACGACTAAGGGTGAAAGCCTCTGCTATGCCCCTTAGATCGAAATTATTAAAGGGTGAAAGCCTCTGCTATGACCCAAGGGCCAAAAATTCTCTAAAACGACTAAGGGTGAAAGCCGTTGCTATGACTCTTAGATCGAAATTACTAAAGGGTTGAAAGCCTTTGCTACGATCCAAGGTGTAAATTATCAATCGTACAAGATTCCAATATACGTCCTATTTCGAACTACAGCAATCACGATCCGCCAAGAGGGCCCATCGTTATTATTCCAGTATTATCAATTTTTGATCGGTCTACAAAGATCAACTGTTACTTATATATGAATATCAGGGATAAAAGAATGTCAATTATTCTTTATTGTCAATACACTTATGGAGGTCATTCGAGAATGATATTTGTTGCTCATATTTTCGGGGCGAAGAAATCGCTGCTCAGTAACAATATACTAAAAACAGTTCTGCAGTAGGGATAAGAGAGAAAATAAATATTCTTATTCATGATCTTTCGAATGGTTACAAGAAGTTTCGTGATTATAATAAAAAAAAAAAAAAAAAAAAAAAAAAAATCGAGCAAAGCTGAAACTCTACATTCAACGTGACCCTATTACAAATTAACCCTACGCTAGAATGTTCTCGTAAGTGAAGACGGAAGGCGAGGCTAGGATAACACTTCTACCCTTAATCCATCGCTTCCTCAATAATTGCTCCGTGCTGGAGCAGGCCGAGAGACAGGGAGGCAATCCCTAGAGAAATTACTCCATGCAATCTCGAAGGCAACGTTCTTCAAGAAACATCTTGAAGAAGTGGAGATCGAGAGCAGGAAAACTCCTCCAGCAGTTGACCCACTATCCGACCAAATGGAGCGACAGGATATCGGAATTCTAACCCGTCTCAGGAGAGATGACTCCAAAGAAGCAGGTCGCCTGCCGGTACCCTAGTCGCAATCCTTTTCGCCTGTCGATACCCTGGTCGAAATTATTCCCCATACGGGGACGCCGAAGAGATCAAAGAAGAGAGTTCGAGTCCGAATCTCGAACGCTTTTATTGCTGAGACCGAATCGAAAATAAAGATAGTTGATGGAGGTAAATATGCAACCATATTGATCGAACGAAATGTTTACAGACAAGTAAAAATATGAAGGTAAATTCAGAAGTATTTATAGGGGGAAGAATTCCGTATCAACGGTGTAGATCTTTTCAGATGAACGGTGGCAATATGTATATTAAAAGCGCTCTGACCGCTCAGATTCCCGATAAATCAGGGACTGTTTAGTTAAAAGAAGACGGGACGTAACGCAAAAAACCCAATCACAAAAGCTGAACAGGACTAACGGCCAAAAATGCGAGCAAAAAATACAGCGACCGTTTTCACTTCCCGAATATTCAGGAACCGTGTGGGTAAATGGAAAAACAGTCAAATTCTACAATGCTCGAAATAATTATAGTTTAATTTCCGATCATCAAAGAAAGTGACAAAGAAAGAGTCGGACTATAATTGATCAAGGAACCATTATCAATAACTCGTCCAAAGATGGACCAAGATCGGTAAAGAGCTTTATTTAAGCAGATAAGAACGAATGTATGAAATTAATCGAGAAATTATTATTTCCAAGAGTTCGATACATTGAAGAGTTACAAGTTACAAAGATATCAACTCCTATTACATTTTATAATTCTACAAACACCTACAAAGGCTAATCTCTGTATCCGAGCGAGATAGGAATTCATAGCCACCCAATCCTATGAAATTTTCGGCGGACGATAATGTCCTTACTCGAATTGGAGGAGCCTGTCAAGCCAACGGGCTTTTGTCTTTATTTATGATTCCTCAAAAAGGAGAAGGGTAAGGCATCTTTTTCTAGGTGTAACGTGAATACTTTATTGAGGGCCTCGACCCTCGAAGCTCCACCCCTTACATCCTCGAGGAAGAACCGAACAAACCGCTGGAGACCCCTAAAAGATTTGATGCTTGAACTCCTCCTAAACCACGGAGGGTCGTGGAGACTGCCCGGGTCGTGGGTGGTCAGCAATAAAGCTGACCGGTCTCCAAGGTCGGAATAATGTTCGCCTGCAGATACCCTAGTCGAGGTCGAAGTACCAGTTAGTCTATGACCTGCAGAATAGGTCCTAACTCGAAACTTAAAATATTGGGCCATGCAACAAGATCTTTTAACCAGCATGGCTGGAGGAGTCTGCTTTAAAAATAATTTTATAAGGATACAAATTGAAGAACCCTATTTATAAGTACTATTCTCAAAATCCAACGGCTAGCAGAAAACGAAAGGAACGGTCAAGATCGAAAGACCGTTGCGTTTCCCGAGATTTTCACCGGGAAGAGAAAGTAATATATTCTGGAAATCGAGCAGAAGTAATATACCAAGATCGAAGAACGAAGATTACGAGCATAAGACCAAACGAAGAAAGCAAACAAAAGCATGGACAGAAGAGAATACGTTAAATTATGGACAAACTTGTAATCCGAGAAACTAATAGATTATTACAAATCATAGCGGATAAAAATGTCTCAAATTATTCATGATTACATGAGTAAGAACAATATAGCCATACTACAAGTCCGGGTAAATGAAAAGCAACATCTAGACAAGCTTATTATCAGAAAGAATCTTTCGAAGCTCAGCGCTACGAGCCTCACATCCTGCTTCGAATCCACGATCATAAGCCTCCTTCTCTCGACGTATGAAATCTTGTTTCTCCTGCTCGTGAAGGCTCTTCAGTTTTTCAATTTTCTCGTTCAGCTGCTTATGGATCTCTTCTCCACGCTCGTTAGCAGTCTTCTCCCTCTCTAGAGCAAGCTTCTCCGCAGAGACACGGTCGAATTCAGCTTTCTTCTTCTCCAGCTCGAGGGAAATAGCAGCACGATGATTGGTCTCCCGCTCAGCAAAAGTTTTGAGCTCAATAAAATCTTGCCCGACCTGCCAGAAGTACATAAAATAATAAAAAAAAAAGGGGGGGGGGGTAGTTATTATACTTGTACCTGAAACAGGAAATGCTGTCCAGACTCGAACAATTCCTCTATATTCCTCTCCTTAGACACATTTCTCCCTTTGGGCATGTTAGTCTCCGAAGAGGTAAAGTTAACCTGCAACAGACTATCCAAGGGATCGGACACATTTTTCGACTCTTCAGGCGTGGAAGAAGTAACTTTTGGATGATTGGGATCAACCCGGGATTCGGGAGGATTATCAGTTTCCAAAGCTTCAGCAGAAGCCCCCTCACCGATTCCTAATTGAATTTTTTACTAAGACCTCCTTCGGGAGGAACGGTTGGAGCATCGGAGGATGATTTACCACCAATGGCAAGATTTTGTAAAGCTTCAATGGGAGTGGTCCCGTCAGAATAAGGCCTTTTGTTTGAAGAAGGAACAGAAATATTTTCTCTCACGGGATCTTTGTTCAGAGGATCGACAACTTTCGGGGAAGAACCCCCGAGCGTAGCCTCGAGCTCCTCGTCCAAGATTGGCTTGCTAGAGTTGCCCTTGTTTTGTTTTGAAGAAGTACTTTTCTCTTTCTTGTTATCTTCTCCTTTAGCAACTTCCGGGGAAGACACAGAGGCCTTAGAAGATGACTTGGAAGTTTTGGCTTCCTTGGCAATTTTCTGCTCTTTGCTTGGATTCTTAGTCTTCGAGCCTCCGAATAACAATTTGGGGTTGATAGGTTTCCCTAGTACATTTTCCATGATAAGCAGATTTGGGACCTACGGTTCGGACTATTACTCTTAAAGGGATTCGAAGAAGGCAGAAGATATGGCAAAAAGCTCCGATCTCTATAAGCAAGATGTCGTATGAATAATGAAAAGAAACCCTAATATTTATAGACACTACGGCCTATGATTACGATAATGGATCGACGCAACCTTTAAAGAAAAATCCCGTATGGAAAGGGCAAATATCCGAACATAAAGTTATCGAACCTTGAAAATTAAAATGGTAACTGGATATTAGTAAGATCAGAATTTACAAGTTACAGCGGTCAAATCAAAAGAAACAAACCCGTTTACAAAAACGAGTTACATGGGTATACACGATTAATTCCTAACTACAAAACTATGAATCGTCCCTTCCAGTACGATCGGCTCCGATAACTCGCTAAATAGAAAGTCAGGCGGGGCTATTACTCGGTTTGATCAAAGAGTTCGATCGCCTTCTTTATTCGATACATCGCCTATGTTGACATCTTCACCTTTTTCCTCCGACACGGGAGGATAGTCGGTGAAATGCTCGAGCACATCAGGGTTAGGCATCGGAATGCCATACTCCTCGACTAAGGGGGCAAAGCGATGATTTCGCCAATTGGTATCCGTCTTGGGTAGAGAGGAAGCTTTGTAATCCTTCCCTTCAGCGTTCTTAAAAGGATTCATGTGCTTAAAGTACTCATCCATATCATCTGGAATCTTCTTGGCCGCGACCAATTGTTGAACCCCTTTATAAAAGATTGTCTGAAGAATTTCCCCCATTTTCCTTTGAACTAAGGGGTCCAAGACAGGGGATTCCAGGAACTCTCGTATGGCAGGGATCTCGGCTTCTTCCCGGCCTTGGGCATATGCACGCTCGGAGTCTTGCTTCGCTAGCTCGAGTTCAACCTTTATCTTCTTTAGCTCCTCCTCAAGGGCACTTCTCTCTTTAACGGACGCAAGCAAGTCCTCTTCTATTGAGGAAGAATGTTTCGTATTCGCTTTCTCAAGGTCCTTCTTTACTTGGGACAATTCTCGCTGACTCTCCGCCAGCTGAGATCGAAGGGCCTGGTTATCAGCAAAAATCTGGGCATATGCATCATGAGCGTCCTGCGATTCCTGCTCTAGTAACGCCAAACGATAGGATTGAAGGGCGAATAAATCCCCGACCTACAAGACATTTTCGAGTATCAGTAAAGCTAGGAATTCTAAAGAAAGAACACAGTCAAAAGACGAGTATTTACCTCGTGATACGTTCTGGAAAAATCACTCAAAACCTCAAAATCCCCTTTGATGGAATGAAGCAGGATATCCCGTTTAAACCGACTAGCCATAAAGATTCTAGTGGCTTTGTCGAATTCGTTCTCCCCATTCATATCCAGATCGGTCATAATGGTACCATCCTCAGGATATCCAGCAGTTCTGCTACTACGAAAATGCTCGTCCATAAAGTCTGCAGGGTCCGACCTACCTTCTCGACAAGGGACAGAAGCAGAACTCACGCCAAAGGGTTTTATCCTCCTCGAAGGCCCTGGGTGTTCGGCATTTCTTTTCTGGCCCAGAAGCTTCTCGTATTCCTGAATACCCTGAATCCGATTCCAGGAATGTTGACTGTAGCCGACAGACGAAAGAGCGGAAGTATCAGGGGAGAATAACGATCGAAGAGGTCCGGACGTGGCAGAATTCAAAGAACTCATAGTGCCAACCCCTCTTAAGTCAGGAATCAAAGATGGTATGACAACTGGATTCCCACCTAAGTTACTTGCGTCTGTTCTTCTTTCGGAAGCATAAGGTAATGGGTCGAAATAAAATTGTTTATCTCCGACCAAGCCGGCAGGGGATACTCGAAAACTCTCAACAAGTCGACCTGCGAGGATAATACGAATCGGGCACGAGTTTAAACAAGGAAAATAGTTTAATAAAACCCAAAAGTAAGTTAAAGATTAGAAGCATACCCAGGGAAAGAGGAGCAAGGGTAGGAGCACTAGAGGTTCGCAGGAGGGATCCTTCGGAAGATTGGCTAGGGTACTTAATCGCCGGGGCAGGGTAATCACAGCGGCTCAACCCAGCCAATCGTAAAACGCCCTCTTGAATTAGGGACTTGGTATGGTAGGGATTGGATCGCATTTGTTCGAGAAATTCGTCGGAAAGACGTTGTCTGAGTTTTTCTTTGATCTTACGAGAACCATACAACCAAGAATCTGCACCATCCCATCGTTATGGTCTAGTCTTTGAACTACCTTCCGACACAGGAACATCAGGACCTTTCACGAAGAAGAATCTCCTCTTCCAGCCTATACTTTTCTTTGTTGATATCTTAGTAAGAAAGGGTCGCTTCGACCGCTGGAAAATGGATACAAACCCCGCATTGGAGCCCTTATTCAATTCCATTCGGAAAGTGTGCCAGAAATTACTAAAAGAGGCCTCTTCCCCTTTTGCCTCCATGAGAGCACTAAATGCCACTATGTAGGCAACGGAGTGCGGGAGAAGTTGAGCGGGGGACAGAGAAAAGAAAGAAAGGACGTTTCTGATAAGGGGAATGAATGGAATACGTAGACCACAGGAGAATTGGCCCTCGTAAAACGATTGACAGCCAACTGGCGGCTCGGTAACACGGTCGGAATAAGAAGGGATGACGATCGAAAACCCTTTCGGAAGATATTTCCCAAATCCCGTCTCAAGATAAACACGATCTTTCTTCGTAAAATAACAGGAGGTTTCTTTAGCAGGAAGTTCTGACGTGTTCGAGGTCACGACCTCAGAGGTGAGCTTGGGTTTGAAAATTCTGACAAAGGCACCCTCACCGATGCTGCGCTTTTCAACCTCATTTTCTTCGAGATCCTCGCTCGGATCATCATTCTCGCCTCCTGGATGGAATTCTCCATCCTCGTAATCATCAACGAGCTTTAATAGAGGATCAGATTCTTGACTCTCTTCGACCTTATTCTTGCCCTTTGAACTTCTAGAACTTGACATTATGAATTCAGAAATGAAGGTACTAAAGTAACTACCTTTTCGATTCAAACACTTCGAGCTCAAGAGAAAATATAACATGGAAATAATTTTTCAACGGGTCAACATATATATACGGGGTTAAAAAGGTAAAATTGCAAAGAGGTCCCCGAGTAACCGCGACGGTTGAACTTACCAAGGGTAAAAACTTTGGGTTATCCCTCTCAAAATAGCCTTTTTGATCCTTCATTCTCTAGAATTGCGGAATATGTCCTTGCAATTTATCCCTAAGGATCTCGGAGGCCCTCCTTGTTATAATCGAAGATTCTGGAAAGCATCCATCTAGGGATCGAACAACGCATCTCGGAACCAGAAAGGATATTATTACTTCAACATCCTTCAACAAGGATAACTTCAGAACACGCCAGTGTATGTTTTCTTGTATATGCACTCTTTTTCCCTAGCTCGGTTTTTATCCCAGTGGGTTTTTCCGAGTTAGGTTTTTAACGAGGCATATCCTAAAGACTTTCTGAATGGCTCGTCTCATTATAGCATGGGACGTATTTTGTACTTCTTCGAGCGCACGCTCAGCTTCGCACTCGAGAAGTGGGGGAGTATTGATGAGGGGTAATTCGGATCCCCTATCTTTCTAGGCTCAACGCAGTTCGAATAGCACCGAATCCTGTCCCCAGGAACCAAGAGCCGAACCAAAGTCTGAAAATGATTGTTCCGAGCACATAAGAGAACCGGAGGTCGAAGGACACTGTTGGGCCGAGCCCAGGCCCAAGCCCTCCAATTCAGCTATAAATACCCCATGCATTTATTACACCAGACACAACTTCCCAGGGGCACTAACCTTGAGACTGCTACTCGAGTTTACTAGAGAATATTAGTATAGGCTTTCTCATACATATTTCACCCTCTAGCTTGTACGGCATCCAATAATGCTCGAATAGGACCCTTAAATATTTGTATTTGTACTCATTCGATTCGAATACAATTACATTGGTTTTTGCTAATGTTTTATTATTGTTATTATTGTATTACTACCCACCCTTGATCGAACTAACGAAACCACGTAAGATCAGATCTCGAAATAAATTCTCTTTGACTTATTCTTTATGAGCTACTTACATAAAGTCGTCAGTTACCTTGGCCAAGGATTTCATCAGAATTAATTTCTCACAGAAATCCATAGGAGAATTTCTTGACCTATCAAGTCGAGTCAATGGATCCTTTGTTGATGATATGAATCTGCACACGAGTTCCTCTATACCCAATATGAATCCTCAGAGACTTTCTGGCGATCCACAGTCAGTCGGAACTCATATCAAAGTATAGACGTTCTCGCACCAGATAAACCCTATCACCTCAAGTAGTTAGGGATCGTTCCTCGTATACTATTATAAATATGGAATAACTTCAACCCCGATATGCGACTACCGCTTCCATGGTGAGTTATTTCCTAATTGGGGTATTCAGTGCGCTTGCCATCCCAGCAAGCCACCCACTCATGTGTATCGACTATCCCAGTCACGCTCGTGGACCCCAGCGTCCTCCAGTTCATCGGAGTATACACAACAGTGAGAGTCTATCCGAATCCAACGATGTCCTATCTCGATTGGATTCTACGACTCTTGAATATGTTCTAGATCACGGCCTTGGAGATCAGTCCACGGGTTGTCCCATAGCCCTGTGATCTAAGGACTTATATCCTTATGCGTAGATAATTATTACATAAGATAAAGATGACCATTTTAATAAAGTGCATTTATTAATCGAAATTGAATAGTTCCTCATTTATTACAATAAATACTAGCCATACAGCTGGCTTGCAGGACACTATTTCTATCAATCTCCCACTTGTCCTAAAGCCAGTCTTTTATGTTCTTGAGTCCCATCTTATGCAGATGTTTCTCAAATGCCTTTTGAGGCAGAGGCTTCGTTAGCGGGTCCGCCGTATTATCTTCTGAGTCGACATGTTCCATCTTAATGTCTCCTCTACCAATGATATCTCTTATCACATGGTATCGTCTTTGTACGTGCTTGGATTTCTGATGAGATCTCGGCTCCTTTGCTTGCGCTATTGCCCCATTGTTATCACAGAAGACAGTAATGGGCTCAGCGATGCTAGGTATCACATCCAATTCCTGGATGAAGTTCCTCATCCAAACACCTTCCTTTGCTGCATCACTCGCAGCAATGTATTCTGCTTCGGTGGTTGAATCCGCGGTTGTTTCCTGCTTGGAGCTCTTCCAGCTAACCGCACCACCATTGAGGCAGAATACGTATCCTGATGTCGACTTGAAGTCGTCTACATCACATTGGAAGCTCGAGTCTGTATAGCCTTCCAATTTCAATTCTCCTCCACCGTATACCAAGAACAATTCCTTAGTCCTTCTCAGGTACTTCAGAATTGCCTTTACGGCTATCCAGTGCTGCTCACCTGGATCAGACTGGTAGCGACTTGTAACGCTTAAAGCGTACGCTACGTCTGGTCTCGTACATAGCATACCATACATTATGCTTCCTATCGCGGATGCATATGGTACTCGAGACATATTGCTTCTCTCCTCTGGCGTCTTTGGGGCCATAGACTTAGAGAGCGCAATCCCATGTCTCATTGGAAGCAATCCTCTCTTGGATTCTTCCATGCTAAATCTTTTCAAGATTTTATCTATGTACTGGGATTGGGAGAGGCCCAGCAGTCCTTTTGATCTATCTCGATAGATCCTTATACCTAGTACAAAGGATGCTTCTCCCATATCTTTCATCGAGAATTGTGTAGATAACCATGCTTTAGTTTCGGACAACGCTTTCACATTGTTTCCAATGAGAAGAATGTCGTCAACGTAAAGCACCAAAAATTCAACTGTACTCCCACTGATCTTCTTGTACACGCAAGGTTCGAACATGTTCTTGATGAATCCAAAAGTTTGGATTGTCTCATCAAAACGAATGTTCCAACTTCGGGAAGCTTGCTTCAGTCCATAAATGGACCTCTGGAGTTTGCACACCTTGTGTTCATCTCCTTTGGATGCATATCCTTTTGGTTGCTCCATGTAGATCTCCTTATCAATGTCTCCATTGAGAAAGGCAGTCTTTACATCCATCTGCCATATCTCGTAGTTATACCACGCAGCTATGGCCAGCAAGATCCGAATGGATTTGGGCATTGCGACGGGCGAGAAGGTCTCCTCAAAGTCGATACCTGGTCTTTGAGTGTATCCTTTTGCCACTAGTCGCGCCTTGTAGGTAATCACCTCTCCGTTCACTCCAAGCTTTCGCTTATAGATCCACTTGCAACCCACGGGAGCCACTCCCACTGGTGGATCTACCAAGGCCCAGACCTTGTTTGAGTGCATGGAGTCCAGTTCGGATTCCATGGCTTCACGCCACTTTCCCGAGTCTATGTCTAGCATAGCCTCTTCGTAAGTCCTTGGGTCGGTTAGAGACTGTCCAGTCTCATGCAGCAGACCGTAGTACCTCTCAGGTTCTCTACGTTGTCCTTCTAACCTACGAAGTATCGGTGTACTTTCTGGTGCACTTTCATGCTCATGTTCTCCCACTGCCTGTGGTGACGGGTCAGCTCGATCGACCTCTAAGGCCTTTTCAGCTTCAGTGACCTCATCTAGTTCTACGTTATTTTCTTTCTTGTCCACCAAGAAATCCTTCTCTAAGAAGTGAGCGTTCCTCGAGACAAACGTTGTTTGTCTTGTAGGATCGTAGAACTCGTATCCTATTGAGTTTTCCGGATACCCCACAAATTTGCACAAAGTGGATTTAGTTTCCAATTTATCTCCCACTAGCTTTTTAACGTAAGCGGGAGATCCCCATATGCGCATGAATGCGTATGAGGGTGCCTTGCCAAACCATAATTCGTATGGTGTCTTTTCTACGGATTTAGAAGGTACTATGTTTAGTATCTTCGTTGCCGTGAGGAGGGCATGTCCCCAAAATGAAAGAGGAAGGTCAGTGGCACTCATCATGGATCGAACCATGTCCATCAAAGTTCGATTCCTTCTCTTTGCTACTCCATTTAATTGGGGTGTTGCAGGAGGAGTCCACTGCGATAGTATTCCATGCTCTACAAGATAATTCAGAAATTCGTTACTAAGAAATTCTCCACCTCGGTCAGAACGAAGAGCCTTTATCGTATGACCAAGTTGATTCTCTACTTCCATCTTGAATTCTTTGAATCGCTCAAAGGCTTCAGACTTGTGTTTCAACAAGAACACATATCCATAACGACTAAAGTCGTCAGTGAAAGTGATGAAGTAGTCATAGCCACCTCGGGCGCTTTTTCTTAGTGGTCCATATACGTAAGTATGTATTAAGTCCAATGTTTGCTTGGCTCGCTCAGGGTTTCCCTTAAACGGCAACTTAGCCATTTTACCCTTTAAACATGGTTCAAATGTTGGCATTTCATCAATGCGATTGATTTCAATCGCGCCAGATGATGCTAACTTTTGAATCCTTGACTTAGATATATGTCCAAGTCTAGCGTGCCATAATTGGGCAGATATTTCATTATCTTGTTTCCTTTTGTTTTGTTGTACGTGCATGACTAACTTAGGCGGTTTTATTATGTAAAGTCAATAATTCAATGTACCAAATGAAAAACTAAAACAGGAGCTTTTATTAAAATCAACATTATTCATTAACATGAATAAAAGTTTTTCATTAATAACTAGGTACATAAATGAAAGTTTCCTAATGACTTTATCAAACCACCTAAATCTACTTTTGCCTACGGCCTTGGTAGTAGCTCCAGCTCCATTGCCTTATTCAAGGATCCAATCCTCAGGCTCCAGTTTCCTTAATGCTCCCATCACCTACAAGGATAAGAACTCCAGTCAGTGTCTAACACCAAAAATGCACAGTTAATTGTAAAATTAACTTCAACAAGGAATATACCTGTTCGAACTCTCCATAGGTTCGAATTTAATCCTTTCCCTTGACCTTGTGCAGTAAGGAGCTCTGGTTTCTATTTGCTTTGGTTTTGAACGCCGCCCAGTCCTTTCGCCAACCCTCGCTTTCTTTCCAAAAGAAGCTTCGTGTTCCTCGAGCATCTGTCGCAGGACATGCACAGTAATCTCTCGCCTCTGGAGATTCAAGTCCGCGATAAATCTGTCATATGATCTTGGAAGAGATTGTAGAATAAGATCTACTCGGAAATCATTGTCCATCACGACACCCATATCATCGAGTTCAGAAAGAAGTCGAATCATCTTGTGTACGTGGATTCCGACAGGAGTTTCCCTTCTCTTTCTTGCTTGCAAGAGTGCCCTCGTGATCGCGAATCTGCGACGACCATCTCTAATCCCATAAAGGAATTTGAGATTCGAGAGAATCTCTTTTGCGGATGCCATATGCTCATGTTGCAAACGCAGATCAAGTGACATATATTCCAACATGTATTCACGAGCTAAGCCATCATCCAGTTTCCATTTGGTGATGCTTTTACGAAGCTCATCAGGAACGTCATGTGAAATAGTGATGGGTGGTTGCACAGACAAAACATAGGATATGTTTTCAGCTTCAAATAATCCATTCAAATGATGCGTCCAGAAATGCAAGTTGGGTCCAGTTAAAATATTACGTTCAAGTGATGAGATGGACAAATCTCTAAGTGCTCTAAGCTCTTTTGACATCATATCTATAAAATGACGATAGAAGAAATAAATACGCGAAAGATCGATTTAAAATGCACAATTTACAAACATGGTTTTTATTTGTAAATTACTCCCACTATTTTAATCAAAATCTTATGCCCCCACATAAGTTTCGGGAATTTAAAATATCCTAGCGGGCTTAAGGCCCAAATGCAATCTCCTAGTACCCACGACTCGTTGGCCATACTATTTGATCCACTTGGTGGTCGAATACGTCGACGGTTAACCATCGCAGCTAACCCTTAAGTTCATTTAGCCTCGGTTTTCGATATGGACCCACGACTCGTGAGACATCGAGATATATTCGTACAATATGCCTAAGACCTAGTAATTGGATAGGCTCGGACCATAGACACCATTCATATGCGCCCGTTATTCGATTTAATATTCTAATTGAATTTTAAGTTCAATTGGAGGTTTCTAAGTGTGCGAGGTCTCATCAGATTATGCTTATCTTGTTTACGTTTTCTATCCTAAGCATGCATCTCATACATCAAAGAATAATTTGCGAAAAAGTAAACATTCATCACCTAGCAAGATATGATTGGTCGATTGCCCATCCTATGCGATCCATCACGAGCCACATGATGAATCAATTGGTCAGTCTAGGGTGAAAAATTAAATGTCCTAACTATTACAATTTTCAAACCCATACATCATGGGCCTTCTTGTAATATCCAGCTTGATTGGGCCTCCATGTAATGAATTGGGCCTCCATGTCCTCCAAGGTAAATGGGCCTCCATGCGGATCTCCAAGTCTTCATGAGGTCTTCTCGGCTCCAAGCCTAATCTAAGCCTATTCTATTAAATGGTCCTATTCTATTACATTTGTTTGCGCAAGCAAGGGAACCAATCAGGCCCATTTAATTACAACCCAAAAATAAATAAACCAAAAACTACATAGGGCTTAAGGGCAAAATCGACCAATCCACATATTCACACTAGAACATGCATAAATTCACATAAGGGCAATAATGTAAATTTACCGGCTTCATTAATTTTAAATTCGCAAAAATTCATCCAAGTTAATTAATTTTGAATTAACAATTAATCTCTAAGATTAATTAGCTCTTACTTGAGCTCTAAGTAATCTACAATTCTTATCTTGATTAAATTGGTTAATTAAGGTAATCTAAATCTCTAAGATTCTTACCTTATCCAAAACTCTAAGTTTCCCAAAATTCCCAAATCTCCAAGATTCTCAAGATAATCCTATTTTAACTAGATTAGTTAATTAAGGTAGTGTTTAAGTCTAACAAAATAACTACCTTATCCAAAAACTCTAAGTTTCCTAATCTTCCAAAATTCTCCAAGATTTTCAGGACTTTCAAAATAGGTGTGTTTGAGATCAACCAAAATTCAGCCAAGTAGTGACGAATAGGACACCGCCACGTGGCAGCATACACGCGGCCACGGAGGCCGCGCGTGAGCCGCACGCAGCGGCTGCTGCCGCGCGTAACAGCACGCAGCAGCGTGCTGCTGCGCGTTGCAAGCACGCGGCAGACTGCCCGAAGGCAGCTGCCGTGTGCTGCACGCGCAGACAGCGCGCTGTTTACGCGCTGCTGCTCGCGGCAGCTTGCGGTGGCCGCCCAGCCGCGGTGCGCTGCCGCGCACCGCCGCGTGCCACCGCGGTTGAATTCGAAAAATATATTTTTTTTTTCTGTTTTGATTACTCACATGATTTAATTTAACATATCCAGTCTAATTAAATCCCAATCCAAAATTAAAACTCACATGATAAAATTTTCGAATCCAAAATTAAACATTAACTCCAAGTCAATTAAACATACGTCCTATAACATGCAAAGTTAAAGAACTAGCCACATAAATCAAACATATGATTTAATAAACACAGAATTTGCAAATTCATATATATACAAAGCCTAGAGTTGGCTCTGATACCACTGTTGGGATTCGGTAAGAAAAACAGCCCTAGGCACAGCGGAATATAAAAACTTTTAGGGCCTCTTAAAGAATCTTGCCAGGATATTCTCTAGTTGTATATATATGAATATAATTAAATCGATAGTATAAGTTTTCTCGTTTATACCTATCTCCTTGCAAATCCTCGGCTAGCAAGACGAGCTCTGAATTCTGCCCCGGTAAGATCGACCCACACCTATTGAGTAGCGCCCCACGTGTTGCGCCTCTACGAGTTGATACACCACAATATCACGAAAATTAATATATCCTAATCAACTGGAACATAGGGTATATTAATATCTAGGTTTTAGAACAACTTTGGAACGAAAAATTGAAGACGAAAAATTCTTCCAAAGTGGAAGTATAGTTCGGCCGATCTAGGGAGAGAGAGGGAGAGAATTTTTTTGCTCTTCTTAATTTTCTTGTAGAGTTTTTTTTTTTGTGAGATATGAGACCTAGTCTCTTATTTATAGATATCTCTCATATCCTAATCCTTCTAGGTTTAGGATACTAATTCTCCTACATGGGCCATGGCCCTCTAAGTCTTCTAATTAATTCATGGCCCATATTAATTAATCTTTCAGGGCTTTATTTAATCTCCCAATTAAATAGCCCAATTAATTAAATCATCTCCCAATTAATTAATTAAACTCCAAGTCTAATTAATTAATTATTCCATTAATAAATTAAATCCTAATTAATTAATTTACTCATAAATTAAATTCCAATTTAATTTATAATCTTGATCTAATTCCAATTGGATCCAATTTCGTTCCACATGGGTCGACCCAGTCGACCCACCCATTTAATCGACCCAGTCGATTTTGACTCAGTCGACTCGTTCGTTCTTACTTCCTCGCTTTCGCTTCATGTGTATTGTGTATGCCCCCGTAGGTTCACCACATAATTGGCCGTGGGTCATAATTAAATATTATTTAATTACTCGAGCAATTGATACTCTAAATTAATCGAACACTCTGTCGACTAATCATTCCAAAATTAGCACCCCTGCTAATTTGGGAATTCTCCCACACTCCACGGTCGATGTCCAGTCACAAGCCCATGGAGCCCTATCACTGGTGAATTAATTCAGTGAACCTTTTATCATTTATAATTTCCATATACGACATAATCTCTCCATTTATCAATCTCCCAGTCGAGACTTAAGGGTATGGTCTTTCATCGGTTTCCCTTTCGTTTCGTCTCGACTTTATGCATTCTGATCTCGACTTAAGGGTATGGTCTTACAATAAATACTAGCCATACAGCTGGCTTGCAGGACACTATTTCTATCACTCCAGGTCTTCAAAGAGCTCAAGGTCAAAATTTAGAGTCTTCAATGAGCTCAGGGTTGGATTTTAGGGTCTTCCATGAGCTCAGGGTCGAAATTAGGGTCTTTGATCCAGGCTTGAGCTCCAAGAATAAAGATTCCAAAGTACCCCTCATCAATACTCCCCCACTTCTCGAGCGTAAAGTGAAGCTGAAGCTCGGAGAAGTTGAAAATGCTTGAGAATCGCTATTTTGTGTTTCCGATATGCCTCGTTAAAAACCTAGCTCGGAAAAACCCAGTGGGATAAAAACCGAACCAGGGAAAAAGAGTGCATATCATAGAAACTCCCAAAATATATTAGGGGATCAAAATTCTGCATTTGGGGTCGAATTTTCTAGTGTTTAAGACCTTGACATAATTCAGAATCAAAATCATGTTTTCTGGGTCGAAATTTAGAGTCTTCAATGAGCTCAGGGTTGAAAGTATGCCTTCAGTGAGCTCATGGTCGAAATTTAGAGTCTTCCATGAGCTAAGGGTCGAAATTATGCCTTCAGTGAGCTCATGGTCGAAATTTAGAGTCTTCCATGAGCTAAGGGTCGAAATTATGCCTTCAGTGAGCTCATGGTCGAAATTTAGAGTCTTCCATGAGCTTAGGGTCGAAATTATGGCTTCAGTGAGCTCATGATCGAAATTTAGAGTCTTCCATGAGCTAAGGGTCGAAATTATGCCTTCAGTGAGCTCATGGTCGAAATTTAGAGTCTTCCATGAGCTAAGGGTCGAAATTATGCCTTCAGTGAGCTCATGGTCGAAATTTAGAGTCTTCCATGAGCTAAGGGTCGAAATTATGCCTTCAGTGAGCTCATGGTCGAAATTTAGAGTCTTCCATGAGCTTAGGGTCGAAATTATGGCTTCAGTGAGCTCATGATCGAAATTTAGAGTCTTCCATGAGCTAAGGGTCGAAATTATGCCTTCAGTGAGCTCATGGTCGAAATTTAGCATGAGCTTTGAATTCAGAATCTTCAATTTAGCAGGAGTTTCCGAAATAAAGAATCGAAAACCTAGATCGGGGATATTTGGTCAAATTTATTAAAACCCTGAAAGCAGATAACCAATAGCATATAGATCCATAATGTTTGGTTTGAAAGATTTTAAAGGCAAAGCCAAAGTAGAAGAAGGATCGGAATCCGATCCTATCATGCAGACCGTCGATGCTTACAAAGGTTATGAGTTTTACCCTTTGTCATTTTTTTGATAAGAGAATTTGATCTTGGAGATATAAGAATTCGATCTTGGAGATATAATGATTCGATCCTGGAGGTCTAATAATTCGACCCTGGAGGTCTAATAATTCGATCTTGGAGATCTAATAATTCGATCATATAGATATAAGAGACTCAATCCTGAAGATATAAGAATCCGACCCTGGAGGTCTAATAATTCGATCTTGGAGAACTAATAATTTGATCATGAAGATATAAGAAACTCAACCCTGAAGATATAAGAATCCGACCCTGGAGGTCTAATAATTCGATCTTGGAGATCTAATAATTCGATCATATAGATATAAGAGACTCAATCCTGAAGATATAAGAATCCGACCCTGGAGGTCTAATAATTCGATCTTGGAGATCTAGTAATTCGATCATGAAGATATAAGAAATTCAATCCTGAAGACTGAGGATTTGATCCTGAGGGTCATAGCAACGGCTTTCACCCCTTAGCTTTAATCGGTCATAGCAACAGCTTTCACCTGAGGGTCATAGCAACGGCTTTCACCCTTTAGCTTGACAATGAAACTTCATGTGATTATGACTCATTACATGACATGTTGTAGAACTCTTAAACTTTATATTTTGAAATTTGAGCACTTTACCATGTTACAAGTTATAAGTTCAAGTAAAACTTATAAGCAAGGTGAAATTTGAGCACTTTACCATGGCTATATTTGTTTATTTTATTTAGGCTGTTCCTGTGATTTAATGTTAGAGAAAGAAAAATCGCAAGCGGGTGACACCTCATCGGAAAGCAAGGTGCTCTTATGATGGGGCTTCACTGCACCCGTATATTCGTATTTACAAGAATGGGGGTCTTCTTCCTATGTGAAGAACAAGAAAGGAGATAAACTGGATAGTAGATCTAGTTTGTGCAAATTTGTGGGATATCCAAAGGAAACCATTGGATACCTGTTCTACGATCCTAAAGAACGTAATACGTTCGTATCTAGATACGTTCGTATCTAAGAACACCCACTTCTTAGAGGATGATTTCCTCACCAACAGAAATGGGACAATCGTAGAACTTGATGAAGTCCAAGAATCGGACCCATCCCCACAAACAATGGGAGCTAATCCTGAATTCACTTAACCTACTAGTACACCTATACTTCGAAGGTCCGATCGAATTCGTAAGGAACCAAAGAGATTTGGTTTCATTCACGAAAACGATAAGTTGGATAGTGATCCAAGGACTTATGACGAAGCTATGTCAGACATAGATTCGGGTGCGTGGCTCGAAGCCACGCAATCCGAAATGGATTCCATGCATTCCAACAAGGTTTGGAACTTGGTCAATCCACCTGAGGGAACTATCCCTGTAGGATGCAAATGGATCTTCAAGCGTAAGCTCTGAATGAATCAAGAGGTTATAACTCATAAAGCTCACTTAGTGGCAAAAGGTTATTCTCATAGGCCTGGAATATATTATGAGGAAACCTTTTCTCCCATAGCAATGTCAAAATCCATTCGGATACTTTTAGCCATAGTCGCGTGGTATGACTAAGAGATATGGCAAATGGATGTAAGATCGTCTTTCTCAATGGAGACATTGACAAGGAGATCTTTATGCAACAGCCCGAAGGCTTTGTGTCCAAAGGAAGCGAGCACAAAGTGTGGAAATTTCAAAGGTCAATTTATGGCCTCAAACAGGCATCCCGAACCTGGAACATACGATTTGATGAGACAGTCAAAGCTTTTGGCTTTGTCAAAAATGTATTTGAACCTTGTGTGTACAAGAAGAATAGTAGGAGTTCAGTACAATTCATAGTTTTTCACGTCGACGACATTTTGTTGATCGGGGGACGATATCAGAATGTTAACGCAGACAAAAGTGTGGTTATCCGCGCAGTTCTCCATGAAAGATATGGGAGAGGCATCTTACGTATTGGGGATACGTATCTATAGGGATAGATCGAAGAAAATGTTGGGACTCTCCCAATCTCAGTATATCAACACAATTTTGAAGAGATTCAAAATGCAAGAATCCTAGAGAGGATTGCTTCCAATGATACACGGTATCTCTCTTTCCATGTCGATGTGCCCTACAACTTACGAAGAAAAGATAAGAATGTCTCTCATACCTTATGCCTCTGCTATAGGGAGCATAATGTATGCGATGTTGTGTACTAGACCAGACGTAGCACACGCTCTAAGTGTCTAGCCGCTATCAGTCAAATCCAGGCAAAGAGCACTGGACCACAGTAAAAGCAATCCTTAAGTACCTGAGAAGGACTAAGGATATGTTCTTGGTTTACGGTGGTAGTGGAGAATTGAAACTTGAAGGATTCACTAATTCAAGTTTCCAGTCTGACGTGGATGATTACAAATCCAATTCTGTATACATATTCCACCTCAATGGCGCAGCGGTGAGTTGGAAAAGTTCCAAACAGTCTACCACTGCCGACTCAACCACTGAAGCAGAATATATTGCAGCATCATATGCAGCAAAGGAGAGTGTTTGGATGAGACACTTCATCCGAGAGTTGGATGTAGTTCCTAGCATTGTCGAGCCTGTAGTAGTCTTCTGTGACAACAACGGGGCGATAGCTCAAGCGAAGGAGCCGAGATCACACCACCAATCTAAGCACGTAATGAGGAAATACCACATGATCAGGGAGATCATTGGTAGAGGAGACATACACATGGATCGTGTCGACTCAGAAGATAACATAGCTGACCCACTACCGAAACTAATTTCACAAAAGGCGTTCGAGGGACATCTTGAAAAGATGGGTCTTAGAAATATTTGTGAGCGGCTTTAGGGCAAGTGGGAGATTGATAGGATAGTGCCAAGCAAGCCGATTCACTTTAGCTTGTAATAGTTCTATTCTGTGAATAAACAATCTTTGATTCTATAAATAATACGCACGTTTATTTATATATGTATAGAATAAACGATGGCCAACTTCATCTCTCGCGAATACATTTAAGCGATTGGATGAAATCCTTAGATCACATTTGACTATGGGACGATTCACTTTGATATTGAGTGCAATCATGTAACAGTCTCTAAGGTCGTGATCTTAAAACACGTTCCAAGTCATAGATTCCAAAACGAGACAGGGTATCGTAGGAATCATCAAGACTTGTATGAATATTCATGATTCACGTGGAGTGAATTTGTAGAGTTTCATGAACAAGACATTTGATGTCAATGCATATGAGTAGGTGGTTCGATAGAGGATCGAACGCATCGAACGACAGGAACAGAGAAACCCATTGTGGAAGCGCATGATGCATATCGGTGATGGGACATTTCTCAAGGCTTATAATAGTGTACGATTTAGTCCTTAGACTTGAGGTGCTAGGGCGAATTCGGTACATGAGTGTGCGTACTTAGATCTAGGTACAGGTCAGCGTGACCATAATGTGCCTAGGTTGGGTGCGTATAGTTGTGTACGCGAGTGGTTAGTACCAATATGGAACCTATCGACTCATCGTAATGGATGAGGGAATTTCCTATACAATTCTTAGATAATAGATCCGAGAAACCCGTGGCCACGGTCGGTGACGGATTTGGAAATGGGTTTCCAAATTTAGCAGTCACACTGGATTATCATCCCGAATTAGAAAGTATATTTATCGAGATAATTAGAGGTGCCGATCAATTGACACACCCTAGGTCTCAATCGGAAAATTAAGTCGATAGAAGGACCATATGTACATGGCAGTTATAAGAGGTGAGGTTCACAAATATCAATTCACCTGAAGTTGGGCTTCATGGGCTTGTGGCTATACATCGACCATGAAGTGTGGGTACTCCTGAATTAATAAGGGAGATTAATTCTGGAGTGGTCAATTAAAGAGGTTTAATTGATCGGAGCAATTAACTACTCGTAAATTAAATCACGAAGAGTTCGTGGGACTGCTGCCAATTGATGGTGAATCACACACAATACAGTTGGACGGTGACAGTCATAAAAAGAAATACTTGATTTAAGGAAGTTAAATCAATAAATGAATTAAAGTATTAATTCAATTGGGAGATTAATTAATTAGATAGGCTAATTAATTAAATTTTAATTAAAGTGTTAATTAATTGAGAGAGATATTAATTTATTAATTAATTGGGCTAATTTAATTAATGGGTTAATTAAATTAAGCTGCAAGACATGGGCCTTTAATTAAAAGCCCAGAAGAAATCTTGCAAGACTAGGTTAAGTGGGAGGCTTATATAAGGAGTCTATGTAAGACTCAAATACAACTCTTGCACACAAGAAACCCTACACTCTTGCAAAACCCTGAGTCGGCCCCAACCCTAGCTGCGCCCCCTGCCTGCGTCACCCCCTCTCTCTGTTCTTCCATTGCTGGATCTAGATCTGAATCTAGATCTGGTCCTTCCTCCATTGACAACCTTCAAGATCTAGTTTGTAGCCTGCGACTTGAAGGTGTTACTACAATCCAACTGGTGTGGATACGCTCTGCAGGTGAGACAATTGGATCACTGCCTGTGAATCAAGAACAAAGCCGGAGGTTACCACCACCTTGCCTGTGGTGAGGTAAAATCTCAGATCTCCTCCTTTTTATTGTGTTTGTTGTTGGATTCAACTTTTCGTATATATAAGGTGGAGTTTTATATCGTGGGACTGATGGGTATCTCGGAAAAAATTTTAAATTTCGCACTTTCGTTATTTTGACAACCGAGATATCCCAACAATATATTTAAATTAATTAATTAATGTTGTGTTGTAGAAAAGTATCGATTATAAAATCGAGTAAGAATAATCTATATGCAATGTCTGAGTTGGTATGCGTGAAATCCCGAATATCTTATAATCCAAGATTCGTCATCTAACTTGAAATATATCATAATTTATAATCAAGTTAGCTTGGTATGGGTGGAATTGGAAATTTTTTGAACCGGGCAAGATCTAAGAGTGCGGCAAGGATGAAATCATTGGAAAATCACAAAGGATTTGTTCTATGTCTCGAAACCTGGAACCGACAACGAAAAGTGCAAGGCGTGGTTCAGGCGGTACTTCTCGGAGGAATTCTAGGAAAATTGTGCAACCGTCATGAGATAATTCTTCAAGTTGTAAAAACATTGACAGGACTTGTTTGGTTGGAGCATCAAGAAGAGAAGGAGAAGCCAATTGAAATCCGCATCAAAAGGTTATTTCCTGAAATATAAGTTTGATACTTTTTAAAGCATGACTATAAATGCTATAGCAATATATATTCTATTTATGTAATTCGCTCTTTTTGTCAAGTTTTTTCATTTGATTAATTTTTTTTTAATTGGAATGTCTACATTTTTTTGATTCAATATACAGGATATTGGTGAAACTAATGTAGGGCATAAGTGTACAACTGCATAGATTATGAGCAATGGAGTATTCAAGAGTGCATAGATTATGAGCAATAGAGTATTCGAGAGTGCAGTGCATAGGGTAATAAACAATGAAAAATGGAATAGAGTATCATAGTAGCAATATTCTACACACCAGAAACAAGAAAATAAATTGGACATTGGCGTGAATTGCTTATCATTTATACAGGAATTCTAATATTTTGTATAAGTCGGAAAAATTGTTGGAATGTGAAGTAATGCACTTTCTAGATGTTTTGGAAGTCAAATAACTCATTGTAATCTTCAAGAAGTCATAAGTATTATGTCATTCAAATGAATCTATCCCTAGGAAATATGTTAGTCAATAATTCCATCTACCTAGGAATATTAAAGAGCTTGACTATGCAATTTTCCATGTACTCTAGATAGTTCCTACTACTAGTATAAATAGGAGTACTCTTCTTGATGTGAAAACCAATTGAGTGAAGAATTAGTAAAGTAATATTAAAGAGAGAGTTTGAGCTCTGCAGTAGCAACTCAAGAAAATCTTCTTGTTCTAAGTTTTTTTTCACTCTTTCAAACTATCAAAGTGGCATCAGAGCCAGTTCGATTAGAACTGGGTATAGACTAAAAAAAAAAAAAAAAAAGGAGTTCCGAGAAGGCCTAGTCATTTGTGTTAAGAAATCAAATGGCGGAAACTTCTCATTCATTCCTACCAATTTTTGGTGGAGAAAATTATGACTTTTGGAAAATCAAGATGAGAACTTATCTCATGTCCGAAGGTTTGTGGAATGTCGTCGACAAAGGATTTGAAGAGCCACAAGACGATTCCAACTTTTCGAATGCTGAAAAGAAAAAGCTTGATGAGGCGCGTATCGCTGATGCGAAAGCACTCTCAAAGCTTCACAATGCTATGACCGCACCAATGTTTCCTCGAATCATGGCTGCAACAAATGCGAAGACAGCTTGGCAGATCTTGGAGCAAGAATTTCAAGGTGAAAGCAAGCTTATTGCTATGAAAATTCAAAGTCTTCGAAGGGACTTTGAGAACCTAAAAATGAACGAATCAGAGACCATTCAAGATTACTCATCTCGAGTTACAGAAGTGATAAATCAGCTTTACTCCTTTGGAGAAAAATTATCGAATCAGACTATTGTCGAAAGAGTCCTAAATAGCTTGCCTGAGAAGTATGACGATATGGTGGCTGTTATAGAAGAAACGAAGGACTTGTCTACCTTAAGTTTGCAACAATTATTGGGTTCGTTAAAAAACCATGAGCAAAGGAAATTGAGGCGTAACACTCAACCACTTGAAAGTGCTTTCCAATCAAAGGTAACTATCGGATCACATAAGAAGGGTGATTCAAGCAAGGGAGTTGATTCAAGAAAAGATAGGCAAGACAAGAATGCCGATCCAAAGTCAGAAAAAGGTTCGAATGCTAAAGACTATAATCTTTTCTGTAAAAAATGTAAAAGGACGAACCATGATACAAAAGATTGTCGGTATCTCGGTCAACCAAAGTGCTATGGTTGTCAAAGATTTGGCCATGTGAAAAAGGATTGTCGAAATAAAAATAAAAATCAGTCGAAGTATGAGAATCGTGCAAATATCTCACAAGAAACCGAGGATGAAGTGAACTTGTTCTATGCTTGTCAGTCGGCTTTGGAAGAAAATTCAAATATATGGCAACTTGATAGTGGGTGTAGCAATCACATGACTGGAAATGAGAAAATATTTCTTGACATGGATACTACGATCACATCCAAAGTTCGTTTAGGCAATGGTTCAGTTGTTCAAGCAAAGGGGAAAGGCACTATTGTAGGTCCCAAGTGGTCAGAAGAGGTTTAGAGGGGGGGGGTGAATAAATCTCTTTAAAAATTTTCTTCAAATTTAACTTTAAAACTTTCACTCAACTGAACAGACTAAGCTGATCAGATTAGTTATTTACAATTCTGCTCGCGAACAAATCTTTGAACAGCTTTGTTGACCACTCGTCTGATGGTTACTTAGCTGATTTTGTTAAAATCAGTTTTAATACTTAGAGTACTTGCAGCGGATTTTCAAAGTGTTTTTCACAAGTAATCTTAGCAGTTTGAAAAACGTTTCCCCAGTTTTATAAACTCCTTTTTTTTTGTTTAACTCTTTTTCAAACAGTTAATATTAACGTGTTTTTATGCAAACAGAAATTATGCAGATTTAAAAGCAATGTAAAAACACAAGTAATTTTTATAGTGGTTATATGGATTTAAATATCCTTTAGTCCACTCTTCCAAGTCACACAGATCTTGGGTTATACTATAATCACAAAGTTTACAGTATACTCTGCTTGCGTCGAACAACAAATGAAACGACCACAAGTTCGCAATAGGAAATCACACAGAAAACCTATTCTCTGAAGTTTGATCACTCACAAAGATGGATCACAACTCCGCACAACACTCTTGTTTACAAAATCACTCAGAAGATGTATTTTTCTTGATTCTTCAACTCTGCTTTCGTCAACGAATGACTCAGCTGATGAGTGAGCTGTTCTTGAGACTTAAAGAATTTTGCTTCGAAAATTTCTCAGAGATTGTGTTGCTTGCTTCTTCTTCGTCTCTCTCAGCTATTTATACTTGAGGATTGAAAAGTGTCCGTTGAAGAGAGACAGGATTCAAATTCCTCGAGTACTGGTCCTTAAAATCCGCGAACGGCTCTTTTGCAGTCTGTCCGTACTATGAACAGTACTATTCTGCAGGCAGCATTAAATGCAGCATTAAATGCACTCGACTGATGCGAAGCATTTCTTCAATCATTTGTCTTAAATAACCTCGTACTTCAGCATTTATTACACCAAGGGGCATTTATTACCGTTGGGAACACTTCATGATCTTCTTCACTTGGCTGATAAAAGTATAAGTCTGATGGTGAACTCGGCTGATCTCAAACTTGAACAAATCTGATTTGAGTCGGCTGATCTTCACTAGTCTGATAACTTTACTTCAGCAGATCAGAAGTCTTGGACCTTGAAACTTTGACTCTTCTGATGTCTTCATTACTTAGTCAAAATTCCTTGATAAGTTTATCAGCTAAGTTACTCCATACTTAGCCAATCTTTGAAGTTTTGGAAAGCATCAAAACCTCCCTTATCAAATTTCCTTTAGTGCCTTCATCTTCATCCTTATCCAACAATTTCCCCCTTTTTGATGATGACAAAACTTCAGCTAAGTACCTGTTGAATACCTAAACTAAAGAATGTAATCCTCAAAATTTTCTGAGATAGAAAAAGTATGTTGGATTGAACTTGACTTTATATTGATGTTTGAAAATTATTACAGTGCAAGTTCATCAGATGAGATTTCTGAAGAAATAGATAAAGTAAACTGATTACAATGAATTTATAATTTATAAAGTAAACTGATTACAACGTCATGACTTGCTGTTAGATGATGAATATCAGTGCTGATGACGTCAGTCTTGTCATTGAAGTAGTCAATGTTAAGGTTGATAGTTGCAATTTCATTCTGAACTTCCTGTGAGGCCTTTGCCACTTCTTGCAACATCCCTAGATTGATTTCCTTCTCTTCCTTACTGACTTGAATGAAGGTTGCAGTCAGATCAGCAATCTTGTGCTCAGCTGTTTTTAATGCAGTGTGAAGGTGGTTGACATCACCCTTCACATCTTCTACGTTCTTGTTCAACTCTCTCAAACTGTGCACTAACTGCAGTGAATTGTCTTGAGGAATTGGAATACTGTTAATTTCTTTCTTGATGATCTCTTCTGTTGATCCTTGAACAGTTTCCAGCTGAAGTCTGTTGGTTTCAGCCAACTCTGCTTTAAGTTCAACCTTCAGCTCCTCCTTAACCTTCATTAGCTGTTGCTTGTGCTTATCTTCCAGTTCCTTTAGTTGGTTTTCCATAAGCATCTGGATTGCTTCCATCAGTGATGAATGTTGATCAGCTGATGAAGCAGAAGCAGTAGCATCAGCTTCCTTTTCTTCAATCTCCTGGTGGACAGGGATATCTTCCATCTTTTCGTCCTGATGATCCTCAGAATCCTTAGCATTCCACTCAATGGCTAAGGGCCCGGCAGCAGCCTTTTCAGCAGACTTGTCAGCAGTCTGACCGGCAGATTTGTCTTCAACTTGGTCAGCAGACTTGTCTTCAGCTTTGTCATCAGACTTGTCAGCAGGCTTGGCCGCAGCTTTATGTTCATCAGTCACGTCATCATAGAACAGATTTGTGATAGTGCCGTCATCATTGAAGCAAGTTGTTTGTCTGATTTGCCTCACAATGATCCAAGGGTTAACAAACGCATTGTTTCCCTTAGGCACTTCAACAAACTGCTATACTTCCTTGCCAAAAATTATTTGTTGAATGCTTGGGAGCAGTGGCAAGTCACTTGAACACCCTTGTTGATATTTTGACCTTTTTGCCCATCTCTTCAAGGCAGTCATAACAGCAAACTTAATTGCTCTTTCTTCAGCATCTTCAGACTTTTTCTTCTTATCAGACAAGGTGTTTTGAATTTTCTTGGCCTCCTCCAATGCAAAACCTTTTGCATAACTATGCATGATGTCTCTTACATAGCTGGGATCAAGGGCCTTTTGAATGGAGTTTGTCTTCAGCCAAGTTAGAACCCATCGTTCTTCATCAGCTAACTCCTTCATGCTTTGAAGTTCTGTTATTGACTTGTTCAGCCTGTTGTCCCTCCAACTGATATACCTTGGCTTCTCTTGGTTGAACAGAGTCTTAAACATGAGCTTTTGATCATAGTATGCCAAGGACTTCTCAAACTTCTTGAACAGCTCCTTGTCAGCATACACTATTTCAAAGGCTCTTCTTACTTCAAACTTGTCCTTTGACTTGGTTTTGGGGATAGGCAATAGTATCTTTTTCTTATCTTCTCCATCTTTGCCTTCTCCAATCTTGATGCCACCTCCATGGACAGGTCCATAGGCATCAACTTTGCTCAATTCCAAAACCATTTCCATTTCAGCATCCTCAGCAGCTTTCCTTTCTGCTTCAGACATGCGTCTTCTGGCTTCATCCTTTGCTTCTTGAGCTTTGCTTAGCTCAAGTGCCTTCTTTTCCTCAGCTTCATCTTGCTTTCTTTGTTCAGCTTCTTCTCTTGCCTTCTTATCAGCTTTAGAGATTTTCTTTCTCTTAAGCACTATCTTCCTTTTCCCTTTATCAATAGGAGCAGGAGCTGGACCAGCAGATGATAGGGGAGCAGCAGCAATAGGATAAATGATTTGGATTTCTGGATCTTCTTGAGGTTGAGCAACCTCAGCTGTTGAAGTGACTTGACTTGGCTGTTGCTCATCAGCTTTGTCAGTCACAACAGTCTCAACTGTTTCAGCAGGCCTCTCAGCAGCTTCAGGGTCTTCCCTAGCTACATTTTCCAAGTCCGTTGGTTCTTCTATAAATGTCATCTGCTTTCTAGCAGTCTTCTTGGTTCTCCCTTCACGGTAAGTGGTGGTAGCTGTATCTCTCTGTTGACTTCTTGTTCGTTGAGAGATACCTTCAGCAGGCCTCTCTGCTGATGGAGTTCTTGATGGTGATGCAGGGGATCCAGTCCTTACATCAGCAATTATGTTTTCAACAATTTTAGTGGCTTCAGCAGCAGAAGTCACTTTCTCCATCTGCTTGGTTTCTTTCTTCTTAGGCTCATCAGCAGCCTTCTTCTTTTTAGTCTCAACAGCTAAGCTGGCTGTTTTGACTAACCTCTTTTGCCTTTTGGCAGGAACCTCTTTTGGTTCCTCAACATCAGCTTCTGCAGGCTCACCAGCCTTCCTCTTTTGAAGAGGCATGTACTTGGACAATGCCTTGGATTTGTGGATCTCCTTTCCATTCTTTGTGTCACAGCCCAGTTTTGACAACATATAACTGAGTGTGATTCTGTGGTTGGTGGAGGGGCCTTTTCCTTTCTTCTCATCAAGAAAATCAGCCAATATGTACCAGACTATGATTGACCAGTTGACCTCCAGTCCATAGTATATGGCAGCCATGATGCTGAACCTCTTCATGGTAACAGCATCCAGTGAGAATGTGCAGTTCTCAATCATCTTTGACACCATATCAGCCATCCGCTGATATTCATCCCTCAGTTGTCTCTTCCTTATGTTTCCAGACATCACTTCTCCTTCCTTGGCGCAGATCGCCCAGAATTGTTGGTGCTTATCTTCCGTCAGAACAGTGACGTCATGTCGTCCACTGTTAGGAAGCCCAAACATTTCGTGCAGAGCAGCAGGAGTAATAGTGATAGATTTACCTCCCACTGTAGCCTTAATCTCCAGTGTGTTGTAGTCAGCTTTTGCTGTGTTGTAGTACTCCATCACTTGATCAGTCCAGATCACTCCCTCATTATATTCCATAAAATTTACCAAGTTCGCAGATTTGAACTTCTCCAGAAGTTCTTTCATCAGTGACGTACCAGATTGGTAGTAGGAATCATACACGAGAAACATACCTTCAGCGGCCATTGTTAATCTGTTGAAGGTTAGGAAAACAGAGAGAAATTTGCAGAGAATTGCAGATATTTTTCTCACAAGTACTTTTGAATGCTTAGAGTGCGTAAAGAACTACACGACTGATCAGATGGGGATTTATAGAGTTGGGGTATCTTGAATACCGTGATATCCGCCAACCGTTAGATCCGTTTTTCTGTCAGTGCTGATCGTGCGGCGTCAGTTACGACTTTTCGAATTCAAAAGATATTTAATGAAGAGCGGGAATATGTACCGCCCAACAGTTACTTATAAAAGCGTGTTTTAAATAAAACGTTTTAAATAGATTCGCTTTTATTAAAGTAATCAGATGAGTAACATAAATACTTATCTGATGGACTACTGTCCTGATGACATAGTTGTTATCAGAGAATGCCAATAGCTGATAACCTTCCTCAGCTGTTTGTCAATCCAGCTAGATAAAATAACTTTAATCTTCGATAGTTGAGTCTTCTGATGAAAACATAACTTCAACTAACTGACATTTACAAATTTCATCTTTAATTCAGAAGTACCGCTAGTCTTACACGTTCCCCCTGAGTTTAAGAATTCATAAGTTAACTAGTCTGTTGAGAGTTAATTCTTGAAGATAATAACGAATAACTAAGCTGTTGAACTTCAGTCTTCTGATGAGTTCCCCCTCAGCTTATGCTTCCAAATTAAGTAGTCCTAGCTCAGCTCTTAGAGTTGAAAACCTTACTTCACTTAAAGGTTTAGTGAAAATATCAGCAATCTGATTGTCTGTATGAACATACTCAATCATAACATTGCCTTTTTCCACATGATCTCTAATGAAGTGATGCTTGATCTCAATATGCTTAGTCCTTGAATGACTTGTAGTATTCTGAGTAAGAGAGATTGCACTTGTATTATCACAGTAGATTGGAATTCCACTGATCTTGATGTTGTAGTCTTCTAGTTGATGTTTCAACCAAAGTATTTGTGCACAGCAAGCTCCAGCAGCTATATATTCAGCTTCAGCAGTAGATATAGAAACTGAAGTTTGTTTCTTACTCATCCATGAGATCAGACGACTACCTAAGAACTGACAGACACCTGTTGTGCTCTTTCTGTCAATCTTGCAACCAGCAAGGTCTGAATCTGAATAACCAATGAGCTCAAATCCAGATTCTCTAGGATACCACAATCCCAATTCTTGAGTGCCTTTAACATACTTCAATATTCTTTTGGCAGCTAAGAGATGAGATTCTTTGGGGTTTGATTGAAATCTTGCACAGACTCCAACTGAGTACATTATATCAGGTCTGCTTGCTGTTAGATACAACAATGAACCAATAATGCCTCTATATTTGGTTATGTCCACTGATTTGCCATCTTCATCTTTATCCAAACGAAGACTTGTAGACATAGGAATTGTAGCAGTAGAGCTAGTTTCCATACCAAACTTCTTAAACAGATCTCTTGTGTATTTTGCTTGGCTGATGAATATTCCATCAGGCAACTGTCTAACTTGCAATCCAAGAAAATAATTAAGTTCACCCATCATGCTCATTTCAAACTTATTCTGCATCAGCTTGGAGAACTTATCACACATCTGTTGGTTAGTTGAACCAAAAATAATATCGTCCACATATATTTGCACAAGTAATATATGATTTTCCCATTCAATAGTGAACAAGGTTTTATCTACTTTACCTTCGAAATCCTTTAAGTAAAAGAAAATCAGATAGGGTATCATACCATGCTCTTGGAGCCTGTTTCAGTCCATAGAGGGCTTTCTTCAGACGATATACTTTGTCCTCTTCTTGATAGACTTCAAATCCAGGGGGTTGTTCAACATATACCTCTTCTTGCAGTTCTCCATTGAGAAAAGCAGACTTCACATCCATCTGATAGATAGTGAAGTTCTTGTAAGCAGCATAGGCTAGAAACAGTCTGATTGCTTCAAGTCTTGCTACTGGTGCAAAAGTTTCATCAAAGTCAATTCCTTCTTCTTGACAATAACCCTTGGCCACTAGTCTTGCTTTATTTCTGGTGACAACACCATCTTCATTCATCTTATTCCTGAAAACCCACTTAGTGCCAATGACTCTTTGATGACTTGGTCTAGGAACTAAGTACCAGACTTCATTCCTTTCAAATTGATTCAACTCTTCTTGCATGGCTTCAATCCAGAAGGAATCACTGAGAGCTTCTTCAATTTGCTTAGGCTCTATTTGAGATAGAAATGTGACAAACATGGCATCTTGTGCAGCAGCTCTTCTTGTTTTCACTCTATCTAAAGGATCACCAATTACTAATTCAGGTGGGTGATTCTTGAGCCATCTGAGATCAGGTTGCAAATCAGGATGTTGTCCTCTGTCTTGATCTTGCAACACTACTGTTGGAGTTCCAGTAGTAGTCTGTTGAACAGTCTCTGGTCTGTCAGCTGTTATCAACTCGTCTGTTAGACAATCAGCACTGTGATTTTGAACAGCACTTGAGTTTGTAGCTGAACTGAGATTAGGTAGTATGATGGTAACATATTCTTCATTTCTTCCAATGTCCAACTTCTGTAAATCAGCAGACAGGTCTTGATTAACACTTTGATTCTTTTCAGAAGATTGACTTGGCTCATCAAATACTACATGGATAGATTCTTCTATTAGTAATGTTCTTTTGTTAAACACTCTATAAGCTTTACTAACAGATGAGTATCCTACAAAGACAGCTTCATCAGCCTTTTCTGCAAATGCAGTAAGGTGATTTTTCCCATTATTCAATACAAAACATTTACAACCAAAAATCTTAAAGTAATGAATGTTTGGTTTTCTGTTGTTCCAGACTTCATATGGAGTTTTGTTCTGATTTTTGTTGATCATACATCTGTTTTGGGTAAAGCATGCTGTATTTGTTGCTTCTGCCCAAAATCTTTGAGGCAGTTTAGCTTCAGCTATCATGGTTCTGACAGCTTCCTTTAGTGTTCTGTTTCTCCTTTCAGCAACACCATTCTGTTGAGGGGTTCTTGCAGCTGAATACTCATGATGTATTCCTTTTATGCTACAATACTCTTCAACAGTAGAGTTTGTAAACTCTGTTCCTCTATCTGATCTGATCTTCAATATTTTGATGCTCTTCTCATTTTGGATTAGTTCCATCAGATTGGTAAGATGTTCCTTGGTTTCACTTTTCTTTTTCATGAAAATCACCCAAGTATATCTTGAATAATCATCCACAACAGCTAGGCAGTATTTCTTTCCACCATTGCTGACTGGATCAATGGGTCCAAATAAGTCCATATGCAGTAGCTCCAATATTCTTCCAGATGATTGGTGCTTCTTTTCTTTGAATGATGACTTGATTTGTTTCCCCTTCTGACATGCATCACAGAGCTTGTCTTTGCTCATGACTGCTTTTGGAATCCCTTCTACCAAATCATTCTTGATTAATCTGTTTATGGTCTTGAAGTTTAAATGATTCATTCTTTTGTGCCATAGCCAGCTAACTTCACTTGGTGCAGATGCCACCAAACAAACACTTGAATTCTTGTCAGCAGAATTCCAGTCGACTATGTAGACATTTCCTTGTCGTCTTCCAGATAAAATTACCTTCTTTGTACCAATTTGTTCAACATAGCACTTATCTGATGAGAAGATGACTGAATATCCTTTGTCACAAAATTGACTTATGCTCAGCAGATTATACTTTAGGCCTTTAACATATGAGACGTCAGATATCTCTATGTTTCCCTTGATTATTCTTCCTTTAGCTTTAATCTTGCCTTCTTTGCTGTCTCCAAATGTAACACTTGGACCATCCACAGCAATTGCATCAGTCAGCTCATGTATGTTTCCACACATGTGTCTTGAACATCCACTGTCCAAGTACCAAATCTTCTCTACTTTACTCCTACTCCTAATCCTAACCTACAAAACAAAAGTAAAATTGTTTTAGGTACCCTTATTGAGAGGGTCCTGAAGGATTAGTTCCACCTTTGACAACCCAAGATGTTGATGTCTTAGGCTTCTAAGGCTTCTGAGATTTAACAGGAGTATGAACAGCTTCATTTTTACCATAATTATCAGATAAGTCATGTTGATGATCAGTATGATAAGAATAATGTTCATAAGCAGGGTAAGGTGCATGATATGCAGGATGAGCAGGATAAGGTGCATAGTAACTAGGAAATTGAGGTGCATGATACATAGGATGATATGCAGCAGGTTGCACATAATATGACTCATTTCCATACCAAGCATTTTGATTTTTCTTGTTTTTATGCTTCTTTGGTTTACTAGATGCTTGTTCAAATGATTTTGACTTAGTTTTACCACTAGTCTGATTGACTTTAGTTTTATCAGCAGACTTCTTAGGACTCTGCTGTTTGGTCTTACTAGTCTGATTTCCTACACTAGGCTCTTTGCTCTTTTTAGCCTTAGGAGATTTCTTCTCCTTTACCACTTTCTCAGATGAGGTAGGTTTAGAAGTTTGAACATACAGAATGACCTTACTATTGTCAGCAGAAATGAATTTTTCAGTATGGTTCAATTCTAGTTTATCCTTTTCTAAAGGTGTCTCCTGTTTACTAGATGTATGCATGGATGCAACAGTTGACTTATCATGAGACTCAATAATTTTCTCAAGTTCCATGATTTTTCCTTTATAGACCTCACATTCAGCTTTCAGAGATTCATGCTCTTGCTCAAGCTGTTTATATTCAACTGATTCTTTTGGCTTTTCAGCTAGAAGTTTCAGTGAACTATTTTGCTCTTTTAGCAAGTTCATCTCTTCCTTAAGCTTAACAAATTCTCCAGCAATAGTAGTATTATTCAACATCATTTGCTCTAGAGAATTAAACAGTTCATTTTCTTGAGGAGTTACCTCATCCTCTGAGTCATCAGATTCCTTTGCCATCAGGCACAGGAGAGCAGGTTTTTCTTCATCAGACGATTCTTCATCAGACGAGTCTGAGTCTGAATCAGATGAGTAGACAGCAGCTAGCTTTTCTGCTTCTGCCATCATAGCCTTGCCTCTCTGATGCTTTCTTTCTTTTCTCATTTTTTTCTCCTCTTCAGTGTATTTTTCTGCTTTTGGATATGGGCAGTCTTTGATGAAGTGTCCCAATTTTCTGCAGTTGTAACACATTAGTTTTGCTTTATAATCATCTTTATCCTGAGAAGAAAAGTTAGGTTTAGACGTAGAAGCATTGTTGTATTTGTTCTTCATTTTTCTTTTGTAGAACTTCTTGAAGTTATTCATCAACAGTGCAACATCTCCAGCAGTGTACTCCTTTTTGTTGAGTAGATTGGCTTCATCAGATGAGTCCATTTCTTTGCTTTTCTGTGCTGGTCTTCTAGTGTTTTCAGCAGCAACCAGTGCAGCTGTGGGTCCTGAAGTTGAGGTTTCTTCAATTCCCATCCTAGGCAGTTTATACTCGAATGCCTTGAGTACAGAAAACAGCTCAGTAAGAGAGATTTTTCCCAAATCCCTTGATTCTTCCATTGCTGTCACTTTCATGTTGAACTTTGGAGGTAGAGCCTTTAGTACTCTGACAGTGATCTCTTTGTCAGTGAAGGTCTTTCCCAACTTTAAAACTTCATTCAGAGTCCTGGTGAATCTGGTATCCATCTGATCAATGGTTTCTCCAGACTTCATCTTGAAGTTGTCAAGTTTCTCCAAGGCAACAGTGAGCTGATGCTCTTTAATAGCATCATTGCCTTCGCTCATATCTCTGACTTTGTCCCACATCTCCTTTGCAGTCTTGCAATGTTTGACCTTGTCAAACCGATCATTATCCAGGGCTTTAGTCATGATGAATCTCCCAACTTTATCAAGATTGAAAAGCTTAATTTCTTCAGGAGTCATCTCATGAAGGTCTTTTTCCACAACCGTATCTACTTCATTTATTTTTATGGTCTTTGTGAATCTGAATGGACCTTTAATGATACATGTGTACATGTTATCATTGTAGGCTGCTAGAAAGATTTCCATTCTAATCTTCCAGTCTTCAAAGGACATACCAGCAATGTGGGGAACATGGCTGATACAATCCATTTTTCAAAAAGTTTTGATTTTTCAAAAAGATGCTCTTTTGAAAAGTTTTAAAAAAAAAACCTTTGAAAAACACTTGGATCAAGCTCGTTGATCAGGCAGTTGATTCTAATGAACCACCTGCTCTGATACCACTTGTTGGTCCCAAGTGGTCAGAAGAGGTTTAGAGGGGGGGTGAATAAACCTCTTTAAAAATTTTCTTCAAATTTAACTTTAAAACTTTCACTCAACTGAACAGACTAAGCTGATCAGATTAGTTAGTTACAATTCTGCTCGCGAACAAATCTTTGAACAGCTTTGTTGACCACTCGTCTGATGGTTACTTAGCTGATTTTGTTAAAATCAGTTTTAATACTTAGAGTACTTGCAGCGGATTTTCAAAGTGTTTTTCACAAGTAATCTTAGCAGTTTGAAAAACGTTTCCCCAGTTTTATAAACTCCTTTTTTTTGTTTAACTCTTTTTCAAACAGTTAATATTAACGTGTTTTTATGCAAACAGAAATTATGCAGATTTAAAAGCAATGTAAAAACACAAGTAATTTTTATAGTGGTTATATGGATTTAAATATCCTTTAGTCCACTCTTCCAAGTCACACAGATCTTGGGTTATACTATAATCACAAAGTTTACAGTATACTCTGCTTGCGTCGAACAACAAATGAAACGACCACAAGTTCGCAATAGGAAATCACACAGAAAACCTATTCTCTGAAGTTTGATCACTCACAAAGATGGATCACAACTCCGCACAACACTCTTGTTTACAAAATCACTCAGAAGATGTATTTTTCTTGATTCTTCAACTCTGCTTTCGTCAACGAATGACTCAGCTGATGAGTGAGCTGTTCTTGAGACTTAAAGAATTTTGCTTCGAAAATTTCTCAGAGATTGTGTTGCTTGCTTCTTCTTCGTCTCTCTCAGCTATTTATACTTGAGGATTGAAAAGTATCCGTTGAAGAGAGACAGGATTCAAATTCCTCGAGTACTGGTCCTTAAAATCCGCGAACGGCTCTTTTGCAGTCTGTCCGTACTATGAACAGTACTATTCTGCAGGCAGCATTAAATGCAGCATCAAATGCACTCGACTGATGCGAAGCATTTCTTCAATCATTTGTCTTAAATAACCTCGTACTTCAGCATTTATTACACCAAGGGGCATTTATTACCGTTGGGAACACTTCATGATCTTCTTCACTTGGCTGATAAAAGTATAAGTCTGATGGTGAACTCGGCTGATCTCAAACTTGAACAAATCTGATTTGAGTCGGCTGATCTTCACTAGTCTGATAACTTTACTTCAGCAGATCAGAAGTCTTGGACCTTGAAACTTTGACTCTTCTGATGTCTTCATTACTTAGTCAAAATTCCTTGATAAGTTTATCAGCTAAGTTACTCCATACTTAGCCAATCTTTGAAGTTTTGGAAAGCATCAAAACCTCCCTTATCAAATTTCCTTTAGTGCCTTCATCTTCATCCTTATCCAACAACTATTGTTGTTGAAACAAGAAATGGCAGAAGGAACATTCGCGACGTTTTATATGTTCCAGACATTGAAGAAAATCTCCTAAGTGTTGGTCAATTGGTAGAGAATGGTTATCATCTTCATTTTGCTGATAATGCTTGCAAGATCTTCGATAGCAAAAATCAATTGATTACACTTGTCAGAATGCAAGAGAAAAGAAGTTTTCCTATTAAATTCCACTATGGGAATTTGCATGCTTTGAAGGCTGAAGTCTTGCAGGATTCCTGGCTATGGCATAAACGATTTTGCCATTTGAATTTTCATGGTTTAAAGCTTCTAAAACAGAAAAGTATGGTTCATGGGCTGCCCGAAATCGAGGTGAATGGTGAACCGTGTGAAGAATGCATAATGGGAAAACAATCAAGACTGCCGTTCCCGAAAGGAAGGTCTTGGAGAGCTAAAGCGCCTTTAGAGCTTGTCCATACCGATATTTGTGGGCAAATGAAAACTCCATCTTTCAACAAGCACAAATATTTCTTGACATTCATTGATGACTACTCAAGAATGACATGGGTATATTTCTTAAAGGAGAAGTCTGAAGCTTTCGACGTTTTCAAGCAGTTCAAAGCACTTGTTGAAAAGCAAAGCGGTTTAACTATCAAGACTATTCGGAGTGATAGAGGTGGAGAATATACTTCCCATAAGTTTGAAAATTATTGCAAGAATGAAGGAATTCGGAAGCAGCTAACTACAAGCTATACACCGCAACAAAACGGTGTGGCGGAGAGAAAAAATAGAACAATCGTGGACATGGCTACCTCAATGATGAAGGAGAAAGGTTTGCCTAAAATCTTCTGGGCTGAGGCTGTCCATACAGCAGTTTATGTTCTAAATCGGTGTCCTACGAAAGCCGTGAAGAATCAGACACCTTATGAAGCTTGGAGTGGAGCTAAGCCATCTGTAAGTCATTTTAAAGTTTTTGGATGCATTTGTTATGCTCATATTCCTGTAGAAAAAAGGATAAAATTTGATAACAAAAGCACCAAGTGTATTTTTGTTGGATATAGCAACGAGACAAAAGGGTATAGGCTATATAATGTTGAATCTAAAAAACTAATTGTCAGTAGAGACGTTATTTTCAATGAGAAAGCCTCTTGGGACTGGAACAATAAAAAGGTGCAGGAATCACCATTCCTTGTGATTCAAGACGCTACAGAAGTACCTGAAGCTCCAGAAGAACCAACTTCTCCTCAGTCGACATCATCTTCAACTTCAGGTTTTGGACCAACTTTGACTCTTTCTTCTCCTGAGTCTACTCCTCGAAAGTTTCGAAGTTTGAGAGATATCTATGAGTCATGCAACCTTTCTATCATAGAACCTGAATCTTTTGAAGAAGCCGAAAAACAAGACGTTTGGATGGATGCAATGAAAGAAGAAATACGAATGATCGAAAAGAATCATACATGGGATCTTGTTGATAGACCAAAGGGGAGAGAAGTTATTAGTTTGAAGTGGATATTCAAGACAAAGTTCAATCAAGATGGGAGTATCCAAAAGCATAAGGCGAGGCTGGTCGCGAAAGGTTTTGTTCAAAAACCAGGCATCGACTTCTATGAAAGCTTTGCACCAGTCGCACGACTTGAGACAATTCGAACATTGATTGCACTTGCAGCACAAAAGGCATGGAAGATTTATCAACTCGATGTTAAGTCAGCATTTTTAAATGGGAAGTTGAAAGAAGAAGTCTACGTTGAGCAACCGCAAGGGTTTCGCGTAGATAAAACTGAAAATAAAGTTTACAGACTAAAAAAAGCGCTCTACGGGCTCAAGCAAGCACCACGTGCTTGGTACGAGGAGATAGATAAGTATTTCACCAAGAAAGGATTTGAACGTAGCAAAAGTGAACCTACTCTCTATGTTCTTAGAAAGGAATCTCATATTCTGATCGTATCTCTTTATGTTGATGACTTAATTGTCACGGGTGATAGTGATCACTTGATTCAAAGTTTCAAGAGTGATATGATGAAAGCTTATGAAATGAGTGATCTCGGTTTGCTACATTATTTTCTGGGCATTGAAGTCTCCCAAGTCAGTGAAGGAATTTTTATTAGTCAACAAAAATATGCAGAAAACATGTTGCGAAAGTTCAAGATGGAAGGATGCAATGATGTTGTAACACCCCTTGTTGCAACTGAAAAGCTTAAAAGAGACGATGATTCTGGAAATGCAGACAATACTATGTATAGAAGTTTGGTTGGCAGTTTGTTGTACTTAACAGCTACTCGACCGGATATAATGTTCGCAACAAGTTTACTCTCTCGATTTATGCATCAACCAAGTCAAGATCACCTTAGAGCTGCTAAAAGAGTTCTTAGGTACCTACATGGCACACGAGATTATGGAATATACTATAAAGCAAATGAACCAACAAAGCTAGTTGGCTATTGCGACAGTGATTGGGGTGGATGTCTTGACGACATGAAAAGTACCTCTGGTTATGTTTTTTCTCTTGGTTCAGGTATTTGCTCGTGGGCCTCAAAGAAGCAAAATACAGTAGCATTATCTTCTGCTGAAGCAGAGTATGTTGCTGCAGCTAAAGCAACTTCTCAAGCTATATGGTTACGAAGGATAATGAAAGACATAGGCAAAGAGCAAAAAGAAGGAACTACGTTGTTTTGTGATAACAAATCAGCCATTGCAATAGGAAAGAATCCGGTGAGCCATGATAGAACAAAACATATTGCTCTCAAGTATCATTTTATAAGAGACGCAATAGAAGATGGCGAGATTCAACTCGAGTATTGCAAATCGGAGGACCAACTTGCTGACATTCTCACTAAGCCTCTTACTAAGGAAAAGTTTCTCTACTTCAGGACATTGATTGGAGTGATGAAGAAAGCACATTAAGGGGGAGTGTTGGAATGTGAAGTAATGCACTTTCTAGATGTTTTGGAAGTCAAATAACTCATTGTAATCTTCAAGAAGTCATAAGTATTATGTCATTCAAATGAATCTATCCCTAGGAAATATGTTAGTCAATAATTCCATCTACCTAGGAATATTAAAGAGCTTGACTATGCAATTTTCCATGTACTCTAGATAGTTCCTACTACTAGTATAAATAGGAGTACTCTTCTTGATGTGAAAACCAATTGAGTGAAGAATTAGTAAAGTAATATTAAAGAGAGAGTTTGAGCTCTGCAGTAGCAACTCAAGAAAATCTTCTTGTTCTAAGTTTTTTTCACTCTTTCAAACTATCAAAAATTTTAATCAATTATTGTAAAAAGTATTGTGATTAATAAATTATCAATTTTCTTATACTTTTATTATTATTATAATGTATCAGCTTAACTTTTTAAACATATTATATTCTCGGATAAAAATCAATATTAGTTCCAATTTTTTTAGATTTAGCTTTGTTGTTAGAAATATGATTAACTTCTCCTATCGGTTTTAATCTTACTTAGTTTTTTTACCCATAAAGCTATTTTATAAAGCAATGATATAGATTTATTAATTGTTTTTAATATTAAAAATATTGTCCATACAAGGGATACACGTCAAAGAGATTTAGAATTATTTAATTTACAAAACGATTTTTTTATGGTTCAATTTTTTGAAAAGGAAATTTTTAAAAGAATTGGTAAATATGTATAAGATACGATAATTAAGTCAGTCGTGAACAGATAAGCTTATTTACCTTGCAATTCATACAATCTTGTATTTATTAACATTCAATTCCTGGGACAAAAATAGTAAAATATTCCAAAAAAAAATTGAAATGTAACTTTACTACATTAACATTTAATATTAAAAATAAAATATGGAAAAAATTAAATAGTGTTGATAACAAAATAATCATAAAATACATATTAACTAATGAACAAGTAGATAAGGTATGTAAAAAAAAATTCAGCTGACAATCTCACGACCTTTACCCGTATGATGGCATCTAATGTTGAGCAAACAAAATTTGCAATATTATAAATAATTTATATCTCTCTACCGTTGCTCTCTTTAATGATTTTATTTCATTTGTCCATATTTTATTAATATTTAGTTAAATAAATCAAATTAACTTAAACAAGTATATTTAATAATAAATTAAAAAATATTGGCTTTGTAAATTTAATTTACAATAACTAAAACAGTTAATGATTATTTGTGTTGAAATGCAAAGGGTGTTTGTCACTATTAGTGATTATACTGGTTCTCTGGAAGTGGCTATATTTGAGGATAATGCAATGAAAATTCTTCAGATGAATGATATCATATGGAGACGCACAATGCTATAACTATATCAAATCCCCAAATGTTAAGACAAGTTTTGGTTGGCTGAATAACTCCTAATACGTGGTTCGTATGATAACGAAAAAAAATTATAAGGTGTACCGGTTAGAGTGGGCAAAATTAACAAGTATATTCAGAATGGAACCTATATGATGACTATCAAAAAAAGGCAGTTGCAGGTTGGTGCTGAAATAAAAATTGAATTTGTGGTTCTTCACATGATCTTTGTCAAACAAAACAATGGTGATCATTCTTCGAAGAAAAATTATCCTACCATGGGATCGTCAAGTGCTCATTAAAATATTTATAATTATATGTTGTATTATGTTAACTTTTTACTAATTCGATGTATTGTTTACCCTTCATTCTTCCGGAAATCTAGGTTATTAGCGAATTTTACGTGAATATTATATAATATAATAAAAAATATACTTATACAACAATATTAACTAAAAATAATGTATCAATTCTTAATAATCAAGTTTTAAGAGTGCAAACAAATATCATATAATAAACATTAACTTATACACCAAAAACCATTAATATTTTGCCATTACACAAAATTAAAATTAAATAAGCATCATGTAAACATCTTATAACAGTATTCGATCATAAGACTTCACGATATGGGTAGAAGTAGTTGCCCACACACTCTTCTGGCAAGCTCGCTGCATTTTTTTCTCCAAATATAAAATCAACTTCTGCATACCATGGGAATCTTTTAGTTATAAAATTTCTTTCCACGATTGTCTCCTGCATTGTCAATATAATTACGATTACAAAAACAACTGAGAAAAACAAAATAATAAAATATTTTATGATATATATAAAACAAATGAAGCTACAATATTATCACCTCGTGAATAAGTAAAATATAATTTGGATCAACCGTTACAACATTCATTGCCAAACTGAAACTCACCCCAGGTGTTCTTAAGAACTGGCAAACATGCGGAAGTTTGATCGTATTTTCGATATCTTACGCCTAATTTCCAGACAGGGAAAACCTTATAGAATTTTCATGCAACATTAATCCAACAATTGTGTATGTGCATCCCATTGATCGTAAGTCATCAAGTATCTTGGTCTTACCAATTTGAACAAAATGACAAGATGAGGGACGTTTCTTCAGTTGTAGTCCAATCCGGATCCGCAAACAGATCTTCAAAATCTCGAGTTTGTGCCATTTCATCTAAAATGTCACATTAATGTGTTGTTGATCAATTGAATAAAATAGAGTTGATTTACGTAATTAAGATTAAAGCACAAAATAAAGTAGATTAATGGGAAAACTCATACTACATGAAATAATATTATGTAAATAGAATCTTACCCATCCTTCCACGAAACTTAACTGCAATTCATTCTCGATCAATTGAATATTTAAAGAGCATGTTGAAATCAGTAATTGCACACAAACTCCTACCCTAGGCTATTATCATATTTACAATAAATGTCCAATGTATTTACTTAAGAGAGAATTACACGTGTGGTACCGAACTATATATTGATTCTCACTTGTGTATCATAAAAACATAGGCCGACATTATTAGGTATAAAAAGTGACATGTTTGACATTATCATTTAGTATCATGTCACTAAAATTATATTCTTTTGTAGTACAAAATGACAAATACAAAAAAAAAAGGGGGAGTATAATTTTCTTCCATAATTTCAAAAAGGCCGGTAATATAAAAATGCAAAATTTGTTTCGATCAAACTAAGCATATGAGGTCCATCAAAATTGATAACTATTTTCAGTTTACTAAGTAATAAACAGTAATTTAAAAAGGAAGATTAAATTAAAGGTACATTTAAGTAGCACATAAGATATAGAATTTGTGCTAAAATGGGAATGTATCTAAAGTAGTAGAAACAAAAAATTAACAACATATCAAGGAGGAATAGTGCAAATAATTTAATAAAAGTGATTTCAGAGGATCACAAATATATATGGATGATCACTAATATATACGGATGATAAAAAAAAATATATACATGCATGATGTTATGTTATGTCAATAGGCATGTAGTAATTCAGTAAGTAGGTGATGGTACATTCTGAATTGATATTAGCATTAAATGTTGGACTTCTATCAATTTATAATTGACGCAATGTTAGAATTTATGGACAATAATTATGAACAAAAAAAATATGGTTGTCTTCTTCATCCCTTTAATTAAGCCATTGTCAAGTTCATTTATTTCTCTCAACTAACAAATACCTTCAGAAATAATTGTTCACTAATAGGTGGATTAAATAGAGCTTCAAATTGAAAAGACTTAAATATCGATTCCACTGACATGAATGATAAACAAATGTAAGTTATTTACCTTTTAATGCATTTGTTAAAATTATTCATTTATTTTTTCTTTGTACGAAGATTTAATAATACATGGAAATTTCTAAATAATTTTTCTTCCAAATAATAAAATTTCCAAGAATATATGAAAATTTCTTGATAATTATTCTTTATTCCTGTTCCATCTTCAATTTTTCCTTAGTAACACAATATCTAAGAACACATACAACTTTTTGCATAAGGAATCTTTCATCAATATAATTAGAAAACGAAATGAACAAATGTCTAAAGAATCAGAAGATTTTTACTTTATTATACTCGTATATAGAATTTAGGAATGGTTACATATTTTTGGATTTTATAATCATATGTTAATATGTAGTTTGTTTAGTTACCTATTTATTACGTGCATAAAAACATGCGGAGGAAAATATATGTCAAAAGAAAAAGATAATGCGTTTCTTGTCTTCAGTTATTTTTTTAGTTTATTTAACCCAACAGGTATCATACATCGGGCTTTAATATATGTCATGAAGAATACATGTAAAGGGCCTACGACTGTAATATTATTTGGGGTGCAGTGAATGTGATAAACTATCTCTTCATGGATTGCATGGATGGGCTTTGTAAACACTTTAAGTGGACCGACCTAATTGCACATATGATTATTATATTTGAAGCTAAATAAGTTGGATCCATCAGGAGACAGGAGAAAACCATTCATTCCATTGAGGATTAATTGATCTAAACCAAAGACTTGATTATAGGAGAAAGGCATTCTCATACCCTGACTCCTAACCTTTAATTTAAAGAGATAACTCAAAACTGCAGAATGAAGGGAGTAGCCCATATTAAATGTCAATTACAAATATCAAGTACAAATACAAAATATAGAATACAAATTGCAATATATGAAATAAATTGTCATCTTCAATTAAATTACTTGTCCAATAATGTCATCGTTCAAATTAATGAAATTTTTTTATCCACAGGGAATCCACCCCACCAATTATACCTACGAGTGCAAAACGGACATTCAAGGAAAAAAAATGATAAAGGTGGTACCTATAAACAATCTAAGACCAAATTTGGAGTGAGTTGGCAAGTACCAATTCTTACTCCAATCAAACAAATCAAAATGGTCCTAAAACTAATTGGCAGAGTTTCACAGCTTTCCGAACTCCATTCAAACCACAGTCCATTCCATTTAATATGGATCCTATGCGAGGCTGTCAGGGCATTTAAAGCCTGGGCATGAGTGATATTACAGACAAGGTAAGCAATCCCGAATTTATTAAACCTTCAAATTTGATATGTTACAGTAAGGATAAGTGATTATGTTGGAGATATAATTTGTGACTTTCTATGTAACAGGATTCTAAGTTGGAGCATAGAACTTCACTACCATTATTATTAGATGTAAATAAAGTATAACTGAAGGTATCGACTTCCATGGGGTTCGGGTCCATGATAAAAATTGGACTAGATGTTGTGGACAGAAAGTTATTGACATGGGTTATTGATTGCTTTGATCCACAAAGAAGAATTTTAGATGTGCATGGAAAAAAATTACAAATTACGCCGCAAACAGTCCATGCTGTAATGGGGCTACCATACAGGGGACATGTGTTACCAAAGCCTGAATCTTTATCCATAGGATGTCGTATGTACGAAATTTTGTTTACACACAATGGATTATCAATGGATTACCACAACTAATTAAGAAACATAAAGAGTGTGGTAGTCATGGACTGGAATTTAAGGTTTCCTATATGATGTTATTATTTACATTAATACTTTTCCCGGGATAAAACCATAAATTAGGCCATGGAAAGTTGGAATATCTAGTCGATCTAGATCAAATTCATTGCTACAATTGTGCTAATGAAGTTTTAAACTACATTGTCCAAGGAGTAAAGAGATTCAAAACAAATGGTGGTACAGTTGTGACAGGTTGTGTGATTATATTGGAGGTAAGAATTTATATAAAATTAATAATTTTGTGATTATTTTTAATCTATATAAGCCATGAAAAAAACTCACACACCTAAACTTGTAAAATATTGCAGCTTGTATTCCTCTCAATCCTAGTAGATGTCAACTTTTGGTGTGCAAGGATCCTGGATTCCAAGTTAGCTCATATTGAACAATGGAGACAAATTGAGGTCAACAATATAATCAAAACATTTATATCCAAAGGTGGTTATTCGGACAATGAGTTGAGTATTTCGTCAAATATATAGATAGATCACATAGTCTATGCATCAACTTGTCAAACTAACCACCTAGGGGTCAAATTTTCATGTTTGGGAGAAAAAAATAAAGAAAATTATTTTGAGTAAACATGCAATGGTAAGGATAGAAAACAAAAAAAGGTAATGGAGAAAAAACAACTAAATGTTCAAGTCAATTTTTTGGGGTAGGATCGTCATCGGTTTATAAAAGATATATGAGATCCATATGTTAGAGTAGTGCCCTGCAAGCCAATCGATTGTCTTGTAAATACTCTTGTAATCAATCTTATTCATGATCAATAAAAGTTCGCATTGGCAATTCTTCATTTATTGTGATACATCTAAGCAATTTATGAAGCCCTTAGATCGTTGAAACTATGGAACATGGTGCATCCCTCTATGGAATATGTTCTACTATGGTTTAAGATCTTAAAAGCTTTCCAAGTCATAGAATACTATTGAGATAGGGCATCATTGTATTCGGTAAGACTTGCACGAGTATGCATTCTCTTTTGCATGGGGATGGATAGTTCCATGGACATCGATATGGTAGATATCAATGCATATGAGTGGGTGGCTTGATGAGATCAAGCGCATCGAAACCCCGCTAGAAAAATCTCATCTTAGGAGTTTATCGGAGATGAAGATTTCTTCAACTTACGATAGTGTACGTAAATTGGTCCTTTGACTTGAGACGTTAGAGTGAACTTCATGCGGAGCGTTTATGCTTTGATGTGTTACTCGACTACTAATTAGCGAGTCATTATAGTTTCACGTTGGGTATGGATTGCTTCGTAGTGAGGTTAATGACGTCAATAAAGGATCCATTAACTCCCACCATGATGTGGTTGGGCGATTTCCTATGCATTCTTTTGTATGGATTGATTCCGGGAATCTTCGGCCGAAGTGAGTGATGTTAGATTTGGAAAGGGAGTTTCCAAATGGGTAATCACTAAAAGGAATCACCATAAAGAATAAAGATTCATAGTTATCAAGGCTAATAGGAATCCGTTGGACTCCATGTCCTAAGCCTCGATCGGGAAATAAGTAATTGGAAGGAGCGTACGTGCATGGTATGCGTAAGAGGATTGATGAGATCAATTCAAGAAAGGTTCACACTTTTTATTCATCATTAGTTAGGACTCGTCGACCGTGACTAGACGACTACCTCGAGTGTTGGGTACTCTAGATTTGATGAGATCATATCTAAGAGTGATTGATTAAAAGTAGTTTAATTAATCTTTTTAATTAAATCACAAATGGTTTGTGAGCCCACGGCTAATTGATGGTGAACCCAAGGGGCCACACACAATAGCACAAGATGCAACTTAGTTCAATCTATTAAAAGTCAAATTGAATTTGACAAGAAGTAGTAATTAATTAATGGAGATTAATTAATTAAAGGACTCTATTAATTTAAGTGTTAAATTAATTTAGTCGAAATTAATTAGAAGGGTCTAATTAATTGAAGGAAGAAATAAATGGGTTTCTAATTTTGAATTAGAGATTGGATTTATTAATTGGGAAATAAATGTCCAATTAACTCATGACCAATTTATATTAGTCTTATGAGATGATCATATATGATATGATATAATGTTAATATATATATATGTGATATATATATATAAGAGAGAGAAACAAATATCTTATCAAGAGTTAGTGGTGGCCCCCACCACTAACTTGTATCAAAAGTAGTGTGCTTGGGAAGCTCAAGAAGTGTGCTTGGGAAGCACAATAAAGCTACAAATCTTATTGGTGGATTTGATCCAACAATAAACTACATTGAATAATGTACACAAATAAAAGATAAGATGTTGCCTTCATTCATTAGAGGTAGTAGATGCAAGACAAAAACACACACTACACCTTTTAGTGTGTGTTCGGATTTCTCTCAAACCCTAGAAAGAAAAGTTGTTTTCTTCATCTCTTTCTCTTCCTTCATCAAGTTTCTAACTTGATTCAAGTACTACTTCATTCTAGCTTATAGATTGAGGGTGTATTTGCAAGATCTAGTTCATCTTCTTTACTCCTTAAGTGCTATCACTTGTGTGCGTGGGCTAGCTTTGAGGATCTACACTTGGAGATCTTGGTGTGGTTTTTCTTGAGGAGCTTGGAGAAAGAAGTTTCGTAGGAAGCACAAACCCCGTGAGCTTGGAGGTGCTTGAAGGTTTCGGGTGTTACTTGCTTATCCCGATTCTTTGCGGCTCTTCACCTCCCAAGATTGGGAGAGGTATGACTTGATATCTTTCCTTCTAATATGAACTTTGTATGCATGATGATCCTAGCATAGTAATGGTAGAAGGTCTCCAAAGTTTTCTTGCAAAGTAGTTGCACTTTTGGGCCGTTTTGTCCCGTTTAAAATTTTTGTTTTTCCGCTGCGTTTTGGTTGACCTTAGGACCATTACCATCAAGTGGTATCAGATCCAAATCATGCTATTTCATATTAGATTCGTGATTCATAAGTGTTATGAATGTTTCCTTACGTTTTGGTGAAAACGGTTTGTTAAAATTTGAAGTGCATCAACCGATTTGGTTTCGAATTTTGGGGCTGTTTTTTGTGGTTGATTATGGTTAGATAATGTTTGTTAACACTTTGTTGGATATAAGGATGTATGGAGTATGAGTGGTTTAAGTTTGAAAATTGGTTTTTGGTGAAAGGACCGTACGTGCCGGGTTGTAGTGGAACAATCGCACCTACCGGTAAAATTGCCTAAATCTTGTGAGTCCTACGGTTTCCTAAGGTGATGTAGGGCAGTGGGTAAGCCTCTTTACTTATGGATAACTTTAGGATGATCCGGATTGGTCATAAAACCGAAATTCAAACACCTATCGAGCTCCTACATCAAGTTATCTAAATTTGTGTTCTTTGGTCTCATTAAATTGGGACACCACAATGTACATGCCTTAATCCTTTAGAAATTGGTAGATAATCTTCTTGGTAAATTTACTTTATCGATGCCCATTTGTGTGATGAATGTATGGGTGGATGATCTAGTGCCCTTGACTGTATGTGATTGGATATTAATCTTGTAATTCATTTGATGATTTGGGTTTGTAATTAAATGGGGCTTGCATGCCTCTTATTTCTTGACTTATGTCATTGTAATAAAGAGAGTAGGCGTTAGGTTGTGAGGTTTATTCAAGATTAAGGGCTTGAAGGACTTATGAAGGACTTGAAGGACTTGGAGGACTTGAAGACCTTGAAGGCCATGTATGCATGGTGATGCATATGTAATAGAATAGGATTCTATTTCCATTTGTTTACTTACCCTAGATTGACCAATTGGGACATTCCTTGGCTCGGAATGGACCGCATAGGATAGGCCCATGATCATCCACCACGCGATAGGAGCATGCTAGGGCCGTTTAAGCTTTGTTGGTATTTTATCCATTTGATGTATGTGATGCATGTTAGGATAGATCACCTAACAAAGATAAACAACTAAAATTTGGTGAGATCTTGCAACTTCAAATAATTAAAAACCTCCACTCGACCCAATCGAGTTTAATAATTAAGTCATAATGGGCAAGCGAGTTTTCGTAGTCCATGCCTTCCATCAATAGGGCTCGGTCATGAGTTGTATTCGATTCATCCGTTGTCTCACGAGTCGTGGAACGGGTGTAATTAGAGCAATATGATCGTTTCCTTGATGCACGAGTTAAAGTGCCAAGGGTAGGGCATATTCGGGTCATGGCGTTGTCTCACGAGTCGTGGAACGTCCATGATTGGGGTATGTCTTATCAAGATTGATGGTGTAGACTTAACGTTTAATAATATGGATGTCGCACGAGTCGTGGGTCCATACGAAAAGCGAGGCAAAATATTCTCAAAGGTCGTTTGGTAGAAACGATTGGCAATTTGTTGCCTACCTATTGAATTGACCACATGTCTCACGAGTCGTGGGTGTGGAAAATGTCTTTAGGACTTTGAGACCTACTAAGAAATTTGATTTCTCGTTTACCATGTGGGGGCATGGGATTCGATAAAATAGTGGGAGACCTTTATGGTTAGAAGTCCAAGATCATAAAGTATATTGAAAAATTGAATGAACGCTAAACATAATCTTTTTCGCCTTTGTAGATTTAAAAGTGTTTTAAAATGGCAAAGAACCCACTTCATTTGATACTTGACTCAAACAAACTCACCGGGCCAAATTACTCCGATTGGCTCCGCAACCTTCGCATTGTTCTCGATTCTGAGAAAAGGAGCTATGTCCTTACCGCCCCACCTCATGTGGCTTTATCGACTAATTCATCGGATGAGGAGCGGGCCACCTTTGACAAATGGGTCGAAGATGATCTTCAAGCCCGTTGCCTCATGTTAGCCTCAATGTCAAGTGAGCTTCAAAAGCAACATGAGAACATGTCTCATGCTTCGGATATCCACCTTCACTTGTCCGAGTTGTACTCGACTCCGGGTCGGCAAGAACGTTACTTGGCAAGTAAGGAGCTTTTCCAAGCTCGCATGATTGAGGGTTCATCGGTCCGTGAGCATGGGCTTAAAATGATTGGACTCATCGAAAAGCTTGCTCGCCTTAACGTGGTTATGGACAATGAACTCTATATGGATTTGATCCTTCAATCATTGCCCCGCTCATTTGACAACTTTGTGATGAACTTTAACATGCATAACATGGAAGTTGGACTTCATGAACTTGTTAATATGCTTCACACGGCGGAAAGCTCGATAGTAAAGGAGAAACATGTGATGTTAGCTCCCATTCCTTCCAAGGGCCGAAAGGCAAAGGGAAAGAAAAAGAAGGGGAAAAGTTCCTCTAAGGACAAGAAGCCTCTTAAGGCCACTCCTAAAGTTGCGAAGGGAAAGGTGCCTAAGGGTATTTGTTTCCATTGTAATAAAGAAGGGCATTGGAAGAGGAATTGTCCTCTTTACCTTAAAACCGTCCCAAATAAGAATCAAGGTATATTTTTCGTTGAAGTTAATATTTCTGTGAATAATCCTAATTGGGTGTTGGACACCGCTTGTGGTTCTCACCTTTGTAATGACAAACAGGTGATGAGAACAACAAGGCCCCTTAAACCCGAGGATTGGATTCTCCGCTTGGGCAATGGTGCAAAAGTTGCAGCCGAAGCAATAGGGGACGTAGAACTAGATGTAGGACATTGTAAGCTAGTCCTTAGAGATTGTCTCTATGTACCTACTTTAATCAAGAACCTTATTTCCATTCCTGTTTTGGATCAAGAAGGTTTTTGTTTTACCATTATGAATGGAATTTTTAGCATTTCAAAGAATGGTTCTTTATATGCAAAAGGTACACTAGCTAATGGATTGTATAATCTTGGAACGTCCTTAACATCTAACACTATATTGCATGTTCACGATAATATTAAGAAACGAAAGGCAAATAACAACAACTCCGCATATCTATGGCATGCTAGACTTGGACATATTTCCAAGAAGAGGATTCAAAGGTTGGTGTCAAATGGGTCTCTAGAAATAGTGGACTTAGATGATTTCCCAACTTGCGAATCTTGCTTAAAGGGAAAAATGACCAAATTGCCATTTTCTGGGAAACCGGAACGTGCTTCAAGCACTTTGGATTTGATCCATACGGATATATGTGGACCACTAAGTGTTAGTGCTCGAGGAGGTTATAAGTACTTCATAACCTTTACCGATGATCATTCACAGTATGGATATGTGTATCTCCTAACACATAAGTCCGAAGCTTTTGAAAAGTTCAAAGAGTTTCGAAATGAAGTAGAAAAGCAACTCAGTAAAAGTATTAAGTCACTTCGATCCGATCGAGGTGGAGAATACTTGAGTAGCGAATTCCTCGGTTATTTGAAAGAGAATGGGATTCTCTCAAAGTGGACTCCTCCGGGTACTCCTCAATTGAACGGAATATCGGAGAGAAGGAATAGAACCCTGTTGGACATGGTTCGATCCATGATGAGTTTCACGGATTTACCTAGAAGATTTTGGGGTTTGGCTCTTCTTACAGCTTCAAAGATACTAAACGTAGTACCTTCGAAAACTGTGCCTAAGACACCTCATGAGATGTGGTTCGGCAAAGCACCCTCTTATAAATTCATGAGAATTTGGGGGTCTCCCGCTTATGTCAAGAAACTAGTGGGAGATAAGTTGGAAGCCAAGTCCACCTTATGCAAATTTGTGGGATATCCTAGAGAGTCTATTGGATATCAATTCTATGATCCTAAGGAACAAAATGTGTTTGTTTCTAGGAACGCCATTTTCTTGGAAGAACGTCTTCTTGATAATGAAAAGGTGGAGATAGAATTGGAGGAAATTCGTGAGACGAATGAGTCACCACAAGAGATGGAAACAAATGAGAGTAATGAGGAATCCACTAGTACACATCAACTTCGTAGGTCCACTCGTGAACGTAAACAACCCGAACGGTTTGGATTGATACATGAAACGGGGCAATTGGATATTGATCCAAGGACTTATGAAGAAGCTATGTTAGACATAGATTCGGGAAAATGGCGTGAAGCCATGAGAGCCGAATTGGACTCCATGTACTCAAACAAGGTATGGACCTTGGTAGATCCACCAAAGGGAGTAGTACCCGTTGGTTGCAAGTGGATCTATAAGCGAAAGCTTGGAGTAAATGGAGAGGTGTCGACCTACAAGGCAAGGCTAGTAGCGAAGGGATATACTCAAAGGCCGGGCATCGACTTTGAGGAAACCTTCTCACCGGTGGCCATGCCGAAGTCCATTCGGATCTTGCTTGCCATAGCTGCATGGTACGACTATGAGATATGGCAAATGGATGTGAAAACCGCTTTTCTCAATTGAGACATTGAAGAAGAAATTTATATGGAGCAACCAAAAGTTTTCACACCCAAAGGTAGTGAGCAAAAGGTTTGCAAACTGCAAAGGTCTATTTATGGACTTAAACAAGCATCCCGAAATTGGAACAAGCGTTTTGATGAGACAGTCAAATCGTTTGGCTTCATCAAGAACATCTATGAACCTTGTGTGTACAAGAAGGTTAGTGGGAGCTCGATAGAGTTTATAGTGCTTTATGTCGATGATATTCTTCTCATTGGGAATGAAGTAGGAATATTAGAGAAGACTAAAGCATGGTTATCTACAAAATTCTCCATGAAAGATTTGGGAGAAGCTTCCTTTGTATTGGGAATACGGATCTATAGAGATAGATCTAAAAGGTTGCTAGGGCTATCCCAAATGTTGTACATAGAAAAGATACTAAAGAGGTTTAGTATGGATGATTCGAAGAAAGGGTTTCTTCCAATGCGACATGGAATCCATCTATCCAAGTCGATGTCTCCCAAGACTGACGATGAAAGAGAAAGGATGTCAAAGATACCTTATGCGTCCGCTATAGGGAGCATAATGTACGCCATGCTATGTACTAGGCCGGATGTGGCACAAGCTCTTAGTGTCACTAGCCGCTTTCAATCCGATCCAGGTGAGAGTCACTGGAGTGCCGTAAAAGCAATCCTCAAGTACTTGAGAAGAACTAAGGATTTGTTCTTGGTCTATGGTAATGGAGAATTAAAACTTGAAGGTCACACTGACTCTAGTTTTCAGTGTGATGTAGATGACTCCAAGTCTATGTCAGGTTTTGTATTTTGCTTGAACGGAGGTGCAGTAAGTTGGAAGAGTTCCAAACAGGAAACTGTGGCCGATTCCACCACCGAAGCAGAATATATAGCTGCATGTGATGCTGCTAAGGAAGGTGTTTGGATGCGAAACTTCATCCAAGAGTTGGGTGTAGTTCCTAGCATTGCCGAACCTGTTGCTATCTTCTGTGATAACAATGGGGCCATTGCGCAAGCAAAGGAGCCAAGATCTCATCAAAGATCCAAGCACGTATTGAGGCGATATCATTTGATACGAGATATCATTGATAGAGGAGACGTGAGAGTGGCGCGCGTTGACTCAAAAGAAAATGTGGCGGACCCATTGACTAAACCTTTGCCAATCAAGGCTTTTGAAGGACATCGCCTTAAGATGGGCCTTAAAGTTATGAACGATTGGCTTTAGTGCAAGTGGGAGATTGTTAGAGTAGTGCCCTGCAAGCCAATCGATTGTCTTGTAATTACTCTTGTAATCAATCTTATTCATGATCAATAAAAGTTCGCATTGGCAATTCTTCATTTATTGGGATACATCTAAGCAATTTATGAAGCCCTTAGATCGCTGAAACTATGGAACATGGTGCATCCCTCTATGGAATATGTTCTACTATGGTTTAAGATCTTAAAAGCTTTCCAAGTCATAGAATACTATTGAGATAGGGCATCATTGTATTCGGTAAGACTTGCACGAATATGCATTCTCTTTTGCATGGGGATGGATAGTTTCATGGACATCGATATGGTAGATATCAATGCATATGAGTGGGTGGCTTGATGAGATCAAGCGCATCGAAACCCCGCTAGAAAAATCTCATCTTAGGAGTTTATCGGAGATGAAGATTTCTTCTACTTACGATAGTGTACGTAAATTGGTCCTTTAACTTGAGACGTTAGAGTGAACTTCATGCGGAGCGTTTATGCTTTGATGTGTTACTCGACTACTAATTAGCGAGTCATTATAGTTTCACGTTGGGTATGGATTGCTTCGTAGTGAGGTTAATGACGTCAATAAAGGATCCATTAACTCCCACCGTGATGTGGTTGGGCGATTTCCTATGCATTCTTTTGTATGGATTGATTCCGGGAATCTTCGGCCGAAGTGAGTGATGTTAGATTTGGAAAGGGAGTTTCCAAATGGGTAATCACTAAAAGGAATCACCATAAAGAATAAAGATTCATAGTTATCAAGGCTAATAGGAATCCGTTGGACTCCATGTCCTAAGCCTCGATCGGGAAATAAGTTATTGGAAGGAGCGTACGTGCATGGTATGCGTAAGAGGATTGATGAGATCAATTCAAGAAAGGTTCACACTTTTTATTTATCATTAGTTAGGACTCGTCGACCGTGACTAGACGACTACCTCGAGTGTTGGGTACTCTAGATTTGATGAGATCATATCTAAGAGTGATTGATTAAAAGTAGTTTAATTAATCTTTTTAATTAAATCACAAATGGTTTGTGAGCCCACGGCTAATTGATGGTGAACCCAAGGGGCCACACACAATAGCACAAGATGCAACTTAGTTCAATCTATTAAAAGTCAAATTGAATTTGACAAGAAGTAGTAATTAATTAAAGGACTCTATTAATTTAAGTGTTAAATTAATTTAGTCGAAATTAATTAGAAGGGTCTAATTAATTGAAGGAAGAAATAAATGGGTTTCTAATTTTGAATTAGAGATTGGATTTATTAATTGGGAAATAAATGTCCAATTAACTCATGACCAATTTATATTAGTCTTATGAGATGATCATATATGATATGATATAATGTTAATATATATATATGTGATATATATATAAGAGAGAGAAATAAATATCTTATCAAGAGTTAGTGGTGGCCCCCACCACTAACTTGTATCAAAAGTAGTGTGCTTGGGAAGCTCAAGAAGTGTGCTTGGGAAGCACAATAAAGCTACAAGTCTTATTGGTGGATTTGATCCAACAATAAACTACATTGAATAATGTACACAAATAAAAGATAAGATGTTGCCTTCATTCATTAGAGGTAGTAGATGCAAGACAAAAACACACACTACACCTTTTAGTGTGTGTTCGGATTTCTCTCAAACCCTAGAAAGAAAAGTTGTTTTCTTCATCTCTTTCTCTTCCTTCATCAAGTTTCTAACTTGATTCAAGTACTACTTCATTCTAGCTTATAGATTGAGGGTGTATTTGCAAGATCTAGTTCATCTTCTTTACTCCTTAAGTGCTATCACTTGTGTGTGTGGGCTAGCTTTGGAGGATCTACACTTGGAGATCTTGGTGTGGTTTTTCTTGAGGAGCTTGGAGAAAGAAGTTTCGTAGGAAGCACAAACCCCGTGAGCTTGGAGGTGCTTGAAGGTTTCGGGTGTTACTTGCTTATCCCGATTCTTTGCGGCTCTTCACCTCCCAAGATTGGGAGAGGTATGACTTGATATCTTTCCTTCTAATATGAACTTTGTATGCATGATGATCCTAGCATAGTAATGGTAGAAGGTCTCCAAAGTTTTCTTGCAAAGTAGTTGCACTTTTGGGCCGTTTTGTCCCGTTTAAAATTTTTGTTTTTCCGCTGCGTTTTGGTTGACCTTAGGACCATTACCATCACCATAGGCAATCAATTTGAATTGTTCCGTTAAAGAATCACAAACATGGAGAAAGAGGTGAGTCATGCACTGATTGATAAATGTCTTAAACGACAAGTGCAATCATGATAGGGATCTAGGAAAAATGGTGGCAACTTTTGGAGAATTTTTAGGGAACATACCAAATATACAACAAATGTTTAATGAAATGTCTACTATCTTCCAACGGAACTTTCTTTGAAAATACTAGCATAGGAGGGGAACCAAGAAATGGTACAGGAAAGGAAAAAAAACACAATGTATTTATGATTTAATTTGCTCCAATATGCTAGAAGATGATTAACTTGCGAAGTATCTCTTCTCTGAGTCATTGAGACAAGAGTAAGTTTTTTTTTCTTTTTTCGTTTCATAATTACATCTTTTTCTTTTATATTTATTAAATTTCCAACATATGAAATTAGGTATTTCGCAGTGTCCTTCACACCTATATGGATTATCCTTAGAGAAAATATGTGAACTTTGTGCAAAGAACGATGGATCAACGTTAAAGTAAGTTCTTAATTAATTAAGCAGTTATTTTGAAGTGCTGACAAATTTTTTTTATTATTCAGTGCATTGTTATCATATCGTAGGTCGTTGATGGTGTTGCATATATGGTATAGGCTGAGGGACGTAGATTAGACAAATCTTATGTACATTGGTTTCTTCCTGGTATGTCGATCATATGTAAAATATATTTTTTTATAATTTTAAGTTTTTTATACATACATAATTATTAACTAAAATGCAAAATATGACTACAAATTATGGGTGCAATGATGATAAAATCAACAGCATGATAGTTGGTCCAAGTGGATGTTTTTGTAGCCCTTCTTCAACTTGTGAGGAAATTACTATCCCACTTAACGACACCAAAAAAATATTGGTACATGTGCACAATCGATGTACGAAACTCGAAGATAATAATATCCGATTCATTTTCAACAAGTGAAGAAATTTCAGAAGATATATTGAAGGAGCTATGTAGCCAAGGTTATTAGCTTATTACAGAGGATTGCTAAAGAGTGGGGTGAAGGAGACTTTCAAAATATAGATTGGGCATACAACTTCCAATATGTCATCGATAAATCTTTCCCACAACGAAATTGATATATAATTTAATTGCGGCCCATTTTTCAACTCATAAATTTATTATTATTTTTTCTTACAATTCACATTTTTTTAACGAAGTGTAATATCAGGTAAGATTTTGGGCTCTACATATGCCTAATGATGTTGTTTCCTTGGAAAGTAGATCATGTCTTGAGTGAGGTAACAAACAGGGAGAATAATTCATCTGCTAGTAATGGATCACTTTGCCCCAGGATTTTTTTTAAATTCTAATGTTTTTTTTTTAATATATTGATTTTGCAGGATGAATCAAAAAATACACGTGAAAGGCTGGCAGTTTAGCAATATACGTGTACAGAGAACAAAGCAGAAAAGGGTATGATATTTCGATGGTTTCATTTAATAGAAATATTCCTATTACATATTTCTGTGTAATTTTTAATTTTATTTTGTGTTGTTAAATGGAATATTTTGCTTATGCAGCCAGGGGTATAGCTTATGTGTAGTGGATGACAACTTAATGTTCTCTATTGCTCAATTTGATACTCTCGATATCAAATTAGAAGAGATGTTTGGTAGGATCATGAATTTTGACGTTTTTCAGTCAAAGGTGGAAGATGTAAAGTCTCGACAATTAGAGGGAAATGTGCCTAACAAAGATGAATATTTCCCCTTAAATGAGGATATTGACCTCATTGATCTTGTTAAATTATACATTGGCATTGGTGAAACTATGGTGCATGTAAGATTTGCACCATAGTGAAGGCATTTGGTGCATATAACATTTTCAAGAGTAGGTGTCAACTATATTTGGACTTCAATGGATTGTTACAAGGTGGTGAACTGATCAAAATAGCAATTTGGGAAGTAGATATCTACTCGTTTTGAATTACGAAGAGGGGAAGAATTGGTGAATATAGCATTTTGGGAAGTACACACATAGTATTTTTTGTATTACAGTGGTGAATATAACATTTTCAGAAGTTGTTGGATAAAGATGAAGATGGAGTACACTGAATCCGAAATTAGTTAAGGGAGGTTTTGATGATTTCCAAAACTTCATATCAGCTAAGTAAAGACTACTTAGTTGTAATCCCTTAGAAGAATTTTGACCTAGCAAGAAGACATATCAGACGGGTCAAATATTCAAGGTCCAGAAGACTACTGATCTGCTGAAGAGAAGAAATCAGACTGGTGTAAATCAGCCGACTCAAATCAGATTTGTTCAAGTTTGAGATCAGCTCTGCTCATCATCAGACATGTACTCTCATCAGCCAAGTGGAAAGATCAAGAAGTCGTCTCAACGGTAATAAATGCCACTGGAGTAATAAATGCTAAAGTCCGAGGTTATTAATGGCAAATGATTGAAGAAATAACTCGTATCATCTCGGTGCATTTAATACTGCCTGACAGAAAGTACAGTCTGCAGTACTGTCACTGTGCAGAGAGCCGTTCGCGGAAATTAAGGACCAGAAATCAAGAGATTTGAATTTTGTCTCACCTCAACGGCCATAATTCAAAGTGTGAGTATAAATAGCTGAGAGAGACGAAGAGAAAATAACAACACAACATCTGAGAGATTGAATTCAAAGCAAAATATTTTCTAAGTCTCAAAGCTCAAGAACAACTCACTCGTCTGCTGAAGTCATTTGTTGACAGAAGCCGTTGAAGTTAAAAGAATATACATTTTCTGAGTGAATCTGTAAAAGAGTGTGTTGTAAGGAGTAGATATCCATCTTTGTGAGTGATATTACTTCGGAGAGTAGGAATTTCTTTGTGATTTCCTATTGCGAACTTGTGGCTTATCATTTGTTGTAAGGAACAAGCAGAGTGTACTAATTACTTTGTGTTCTTAGCATAACTCAAGATCTGTGTGACTTGGAAGAGTGGACTAAAGGATATTTACATCCATATAACCACTATAAAAATCATTGTGGTTTTACTTTGCTTTTTACTTGCATACTTTCTGATTTGCATAAAACACATTTACAAAACTGTTTGAAAAAGGTTTAAAGGAGTTTATAAAAATTGGGGATAAAACTTTTAAACTACTAAGTATACTTGTGAAAAACACTTTAAAAATCCGCTGCAAGTATTCTGGTATTAAAACTGATTTTGACTAAAATCAGCTAAGTAACTATCAGACTAGTGGTCAACAAAGCTGTTCAAAGATTTGTTCGCGATCAGCCTTGTAAGCTTACTGTTCTGTAACAACTTAGTCTGTTTACGTTTGAGCAACAGTTTTAAAGTTAAAAATTTGTTTAAAATTTTCAGAGGTCTATTCACTCCCCCCCCCCTCTAGACCTTATCTGACCACTTGGGACCAACAAGTTGTATCAGAGCAGGTGGTTCATTAGAATCAGCTGCCTGATCAACGAGCTTGATCCGAGTGTTTTTTAAAGGTTTTTCAAACTTTTCAAAAGAGCATCTTTTTGAAAAATTAAAATTTTTGAAAAATGGATTGTATCAGCCATGTTCCCCACATAGCTGGTATGAGCTTCGAAGACTAGAAGATCAGAATGGAGATCTTCTTAGCTGCCTACAACGATAACATGTACACATGTATCATCAAAGGTCCATTTAAATTCATCAAGACCATCAAAGTTGATGAAGTAGATATAACGGTGGAAAAAGATTTACACGAGATGATAGCCGAAGAAATAAAGCTGTTGTTCAACCTGGACAAAGTTGGGCGATTCATCATGACCAAGGCCCTTGACAACGACAGATTTGACAAAGTCAAGCAATGCAAGACTGCCAAAGAAATATGGGATAAGGTTCGTGATATGAGCAAAGGAAACGACGCCATCAAAGAGCATCAACTTAGTGTTGCTCTGGAAAAGCTGGACAACTTCAAGATGAAGTCTGCAGAAACCATTGATCAGATGGATACAAGGTTCACAAGGACGCTGAATGAAGTTCTAAAGCTTGGAAAAACCTTCACTGATAAGGAGATAACCGTCAGAGTGCTGAAGGCTCTACCTCCAAAGTTCAACATGAAGGTGACAGCCATGGAAGAGTCAAGAGATTTAGGAAAAATCTCACTCTCCGAGCTGTTCTCAGTACTCAAGGCATACGAGTATAAACTGCCAAGAATGGGTGTTGAAGAAACCTCAACTTCAAGTCCCACAGCTGCCCTGGTTGCTGCTGAAAATCCCAGAAGACCAGCCTACAAAAGTAAAGATGTGGACTCATCTAAAATGATGTGCTATAACTGTAGGAAACTGGGTCATTTCATCAGAGACTGCCCATATCCTAAAGCTGAGAAGTATACAGAAGAAGAAAAGAGAATCAGAAAAGAAATAAAACATCAGAAAGGCAAGGTGCTGGTGGCAGAAGCGGAAAAGCTAGCTGCTATCTACTCATCAGATTTGAATTCAGACACGTCTGATGAAGAGAGTCCTGCTCTTCTCTGCCTGATGGCTAAGGAATCTGATAGCTCTGAGGATGATGAGGTAACTCCTCTTGATAATGAATTATTTAATTCATTTGAACAAATGATGCTTAACAATACTACTATTGCTGAAGCATTTAGTAAGCTTAAGGAAGAGATGATATTGCTAAGAGAGCAAAACAGTTCACTGAAACTCAAAGCTGAAAAGCCTAAAGAATCAGCTGAATATAAACTGCTTGAGCAAGAGAATGAATCTCTGAAAGCTGAATGTGAAGTCCTTAAAGGAAAAGTCAATTGAGTCTTATGAAATGTCATCTGTTGCATCCACTCTTATCTCCAGTAAACGGAAGACACCTTTAGAACAGGATAAGTTAGAACTGAACCATACTGAAAAATTTGTATCAGCTGACAACAGTAAGGTCATTTTCTATGTTCAGACTACTAAACCTGCTTCACCTGAGAAAGTGTTAAAGGAGACGAAAACTCCTAAGGCTAAAAAGAGCAAAGAGCCTAGTGTAGGAAAACAGACTGGTAAGTCCAAACAGAAGAGTCGTAGGAAGTCTTCTGATAAGGCTAAAACCAATCAGACTAGTGATAAAACTAAGTCGCCTGTTAATGAGCAAGCATCTAGTAAACCAAAGAAGCATAAAAACAAGAAAAATCAAAATGCTTGGTATGGAAATGAGTCTTATTATGTGCAACCTGATGCATATCCTCCTATGTATCATGCACCTCAATTTCCAACTTACTATGCACCATATTCTGCTCATCCAATGCATGCATATCCTGCTTATCATGCATCTTATTCTGCTTATGAATATTATCCTTATCATGCTGATTATCAACAACATGGCAAATCTGATAAACGTGATAAAGCCAAAATTGTTCATGCTCCTGTTGAAACTCAGAAACCTACGAAGCCTAAGACATCAACATCTTGGGTTGTCAAAGGTGGAACTAATCTTTCAGGACCCTCTCAATAAGGGTACCTAAAACAATTTTACTTTTTTTTGTAGGTTAGGATTAGGAGTAGGAGTAAAGTAGAGAAGACTTGGTACTTGGACAGTGGTTGTTCAAAACACATGTGTGAAAGCATACATGAGCTGACTGATGTTGTTGCTATGGATGGTCCAAAAGTCACTTTTGGAGACAGCAAGGAAGGCAAGATTGTAGCAAGTGGAAAGCTGATCAAAGGCAACATAGTGTCTTTAACAAAAGAACTTTACTTGTAGAAGAATCCATTCATGTAGTATTTGATGAAACCTAATCAGTCTTCTGAAAAGAATCAAAGTACTGATCAAATCAGAAATTGAGTGTTGAAAAGAATGAAGAATATGTTCCCATCATACTACCTGATCTCAACTCAGCTGCTAACTCAAATGTTGTTCAAAATCACAGTGCTGATTGTCTAACAGAAGAGTTGAAAACAGGTGACAGACCAGAGACTATTCAACAGACAACAACTGTTCAACAGACTACTACTGGAACTCCAACAGTAGTGTTGCAAGATCAAAACAGAGGACAACATTATGATTTGCAACCTGATCTTAGATTGCTCAAGAATCACCCACCAGAGCTGGTGATTGGTGATCCTTTGAATAGGGTAAAGACAAGGAGAGCTGCTGCAAGTGAAGCAATGTTTGTCAGTTTTCTATCTCAAATTGAGCCTAAACAGATTGAAGAAGCTCTTAATGATTCAAACTGGATTGAAGCTATGCAAGAAGAGCTAAATCAATTTGAAAGGAATGAGGTCTGGTACTTAGTTCCTTGACCAAGTCATCAAAGAGTAATTGGCACTAAATGGGTATTCAGGAATAAAATGAATGAAGATGGTGTGGTCACCAGAAATAAAGCAAGATTATTTGCCAAATGGTATTGTCAAGAAGAAGGTATTGACTTTGATGAAACTTTTGCACCAATAGCAAAACTAGAGGCAATCATACTCTTTCTTGCCTATGCTACTCATAAGAATTTCAAAGTCTATCAAATGGATGTGAAATCAGCTTTTCTCAATGGAGAATTGCAAGAAGAAGTTTATGTTGAACAACCACCTGGATTTGAAGCTTATCAAGATGAAGACAAGGTGTATCGTCTGAAGAAAGCCCTCTATGGACTGAAACACGCTCCAAGAGCATGGTATGATACCCTGTCTGATTTTCTTTTAATTAAAGGATTTTGCAAAGGTAAGGTAGACAAGACCTTGTTCACTATTAAATAGGAAAATCATATATTGCTTGTGCAAATATATGTGGACGATATCATTTTCCGTTCAACAAATCAACAGACTTGTGATAAGTTCTCAAATCTGATGCAGAACAAGTTTGAAATGAGCATGATGGGAGAGCTTAACTATTTTCTTGGCTTGCAAGTAAGACAGTTGCCTGATGGAATATTCATCAGCCAAGCAAAATACACAAAGGAACTGTTCAAGAAATTTGGTGTGGAAACTAGCTCTACTGCTAATATTCCAATGTCTACTAGTCTTCGTTTGGATAAAGATGAGGATGACAAATCAGTAGACATAACCAAGTACAGAGGAATTATTGGGTCACTGTTATACTTAACAGCTAGCATACCTGATATCATGTACTCTGTTGGGGTTTGAGCGAGATATCAATCAAATACTAAGGAATCTCATCTCTTGGCTGCCAAAAGAATACTCAAATATCTTAAAGGCACTGAAGAGTTGGGATTGTGGTACCCTAGGGAATCTGGATTTGAACTTATTGGATATTCAGATTCTGACCTTGCTGGCTGTAAGATTGACAGAAAAAGCACAACAGGTGCCTGTCAGTTCTTAGGTAGTCGTCTGATATCTTGGATGAGTAAGAAACAGACTTCAGTATCCATATCTACTGCTGAAGCTGAATACATAACTGCTGGAGCTTGCTGTGCACAGATATTATGTTGAAGCATCAACTAGAAGATTACAACATCAAAATCAGTGGAATACCTATCTACTGTGACAATACAAGTGCAATCAGTCTTACTCAAAATACTACAAGTCATTCAAGGACTAAACATATTGAGATCAAACATCACTTCATCAGAGATCATGTGGAGAAAGGAAATGTCATGATAGAATATGTTTTTACTGAAAATCTAATTGCTGACATCTTCACAAAACCTCTAAGTGAGACAAGGTTTTCAACTCTAAGAGCTGAACTAGATCTACTAAAATTGGATGCATAAGCTGAGGGGGAACTCAACAGAGGACTGAAGTTCATCAGCTTACACATCATATTATCTTCAAGGATTAACTCTCAACAGACTAGTTAACTTATGGATTCTTAAAGTCAGGGGGAACGTGTAAGACTAGCGGTACTTCTGATTAAAAGATGAAATTTGTTGATGAAAGTTAGTTGAAGTTATGCTTTCATCAGAAGATCAAAGTCTTGAAGATTGAAGATTATTCACCTAGCTAGATTGACAAACAGCCGATGAAGGTTATCAGTTATTGGCTTTCACTGATAACAATCTGTCATCAGGACGGTAGTCCCATCAGATAAGTAATTTAGTTTACTCGTCTGATCAGCTGTGTAAAAGCTTACTGTTTAAAAACATATTATTAAAAATACGCTTTTACAAGTATACTAAGGCGGTTTGCATTCCTGCCTCTCATTTAATGCTTTTTGAATTTTGAATTGCGTAACTGACGCCCGCGATCAGAACTGACACAAACGAATCTAACGATTAGCGTGTATCACGGAAACCGAAAAACCCTAACTCTATAAATTCAGATCTGATCAGACTTGTGACTTTTTACGCATTCAAACACATTCAAGAGCACTTAAGAGAAATTCTGCCTTCTATTTTCTGCAAATTCTCTGTCTTTCACTAACTTCCTACAGAATCAAGATGAATCCTGCTCAAGAAGCCAAGGCTCAAGGCATGTACCTTGTGTACGATGCTTATCATCAGTCCGGCACACCCGTTATGAAAGAGATCCTAGAGAAATTTAATGCTGCTAAACTGGTCAAGTTCATGGAATCGCACGAGGAGATGGTTTGAAAGGACCATGTTATGGAGTTCTACAACACTGAAAAAGTTGTGGACTTTGACAAGAAGGAAATCAAGGCCACTGTTGGAGGAACCCCAATCGTCATCACCCCTGCTCTGTTGAGAAAAAGAAGAAGGCTGATGAGCCAAAGGAGGTGGCTCCAAAGAAAAGGTCTAAGGCTTCTGTTCAAACAGCCCAGCCAGCTGTTGAAGCCAGAACAGAAGAGCCTGCTGAGAAGGTCGTTGCTGATGATATCATAAATCAGACAACAAAGGAGATAGAGAACATGTCTCCTGCCTCCCCTTCAAGAACCGTTTCTGCTGAACCTGATGAGAATGTTGCTCGCAGGACGCGAAGTCAACTCCGAGATACAGGTGCTTCCAAACCTGTTCAAGGAGGAAGAGCAAGGAAGACAATAAGGAAGAGAATGACTTTCATCGATTCTCCTACTGAACTGTCAACCTTGGTTCGAGAAAGCCCTCCATCAGCAGAGAGGCCTGCTGGTGTTGAAGAGAAGTCTGCTGATGAGAAAATTGTTGAAGAACAGACTACTTCAACAGCACCAACAGCTGGGGTTGCTCAACCCCTTGATGATCCTGAAGTGCAGATCATCAATCCTATAGCAGTTGCACCACTTGCATCTGCTGGACCTGTTCCTGAACCTGCCCCTGCTGATAAGAGCAAAGGGAAAAGAAAGATCATCATCAAAAAGAAGAAGATCTCTGCTGCTAACAAGAAGAAAAGGGAAGAAGCAGAGCAGAGGAAAAGGGATGAACAGGAGGAACAAAGGGTCATTGAACTCAGCAAAATTCAGGCTGAAAAAGAGGAGCAAGAAGAAAGTTATCTGAAGCAGATCACAAAGCTGCTGAAGATGCTAAGTTAGTTGTTGTCATTGAGCTCAGCAAAAAGGATGCTCATGGCCCTGAAATTGCTGGAGTTGTAAAGATTGGAGAATCTTTACAGGTCAAAAAGAAGATGCCTGCTGGCATGGTTAAGGAAAAGAAGAAGTTTGAAGTTAGAAAATCTTTTGAAATTATAAACTCAGACTCTTCTGTTTTCAACAGATTTGAGAAGGCACTGGCCTATTTTGATAAGAAGCTGATGCTGAAGACTCTATTCACTCAAGAGAAGAAAAGATACATCAAATGGAGAGAGTACAGGGTGAACAAATCAGTTGAAGAGATCCAAAGCTGGGGAGAGTTTGCTGATGAAGAAAAGTGGGTTCTGAATTGGCTGCAAACTTCTTCCATCACCAAGGCATTGGATCCTGATTTTGTTAGAGATAGAATGCACATGTATGCACATGAATTTGCTACTCAAGAGGCAAAAATTATCTCTAACACTTTGCCAGCTAAGAAACGAAAGAATGATGATCCAGAAGAAAGAGCTGTGCAAATTGCTGCTCTGACAGCCTTGCAGAATTGGGCTGCCAAATCAAGATACGAACAAGGCTCGCCAAGTGATCTGCCTTCCATGCCTGGCGTTCAACATATCACATTTGGCAAAGAACTGAAAGTTTATCATGAAGTGCCTAAGGTGAAGAAACCAGCTCCTAATCGTCTACCTGTTGTAAGACAGATTCGTCAGACAATAGTCTTCACTGATAATGGCAAGATCATTGATAAGATCTTTGAAGAGGTCACTGATCAGCCTGGTACTGCTGAAGAACCCTTAGCAATTGAGTGGAAAGCTAAGGAGTCATCTGCTAAAAAAGAGACTGACCTTCAAGATGCACCTGTCCACCAGGAGACTGAAAATAACCAGACTGCTGATCCTTCTGCTTCATCAGCTGATATACACTCATCACTGATGGAAGCCTTCCAGATGTTGCTGGAGAACATCTTGAAAGAAATGGAAGAAAGGAACAGAGTACAACTGGAGAAAATGCAGCAAACCTTGAAAGAATCCAACAGGCTGCAACTTGAGCAAATGCAGAAATCCACTGCAAGAATAGTACAAGATGCTATTGATAACTTCCCTCTGCCTGACGATAGCAATTTGAAGAGAAGTGTGATAGACATGCACAAAGACGTTGAAGATGTCAAGGCAGATGTGAATCATCTTCATACTGCTCTGAAAAGAGGTGAAGACAATATTGCTCGTCTAACAGAAACCTTCATCAAAGTCAGCGAAGAAGAGAAAGCAACAAATGTGGCATTATTGAAAGATATTCATATAGCTGGAGATGTCATTCATGAGGAACTTGCCACTATGCAACTCAATGTTGACTGTCTGAATGATCAGAATGATATCATCACCACCTCTCTCAATCATCTCACTGCAAGCCATGATCTGGTAAATCAGAACATCAAGGCCTTGTGTGCTGCCCTGAAGATTCAGCCTGTTGCACTCAACACTCCTATCCACCCTGATGATGACAAAAAGGGGGAAGAGAAAAGGGAAGAGCCAACTCTTCAAGCTGCTGCTGATAACAGTCAAGTACTTGAAGAAAAAGCTGAGGAAGCTGCTGCTGCTGAAATCAAGGAGTCTGATGCTGCTGTTGAAACCTAGGAGTCTGATGCAGTTGGAACGGTTGATGGCAAAGAGAAGTCTGCTGAAGAACCCAAGGAAAAAGCCAAGACTGATGAAGAAATGGCTGCATCCAAGGAATCTACTGAAGAACAAACAGAGCCATACACCAAGTACAAAAATGAAGAGAGAACAAAGAGAAAGATGGAAGAGCTAGAGAAAGAGCAAGAAATCAAAGAAAAGATGGAAGCTGCCAAGTCCAATCTGCTCTTAGATGATGATAATGATGAAGAAGGTGACGAAGAAGATGATGATGAAGAGTCTGCATATGAGTATTATGAGGAACTTGAAGGAGGAAGTGAAGAAGCTGATAATTAGAATAGATAAATATTTTGTAATCAGTTTTCTTTATTTTCTATCAGACATCTTATCTGATCAGACTTGTACTTGTAATGAATTTCAATATCATCAATAAAAGTTCAAGTTCTGTTTCCAACATACTTTTTCTATCTCAGAAAATTTTGAGGATCAAAACTTTAGTATAGGTAAAACAAGTACCAAGCTGAAGTTTTGTCATCATCAAAAAGGGGGAAATTGTTGGATAAAGATGAAGATGGAGTACACTGAATCTGAAATTAGTTAAGGGAGGTTTTGATGATTTCCAAAACTTCATATCAGCTAAGTAAAGACTACTTAATTGTAATCCCTTAGAAGAATTTTGAGCAAGCAAGAAGACATATCAGACGGGTCAAATATTCCAGGTCCAGAAGACTACTGATCTGCTGAAGAGAAGAAATCAGACTGGTGTACTCTCATCAGCCAAGTGGAAAGATCAAGAAGTCATCCCAACGGTAATAAATGCCACTGGAGTAATAAATGCTGAAGTCCGAGGTTATTAATGGCAAATGATTGAAGAAATAACTCGTATCAGCTCGATGCATTTAATGCTGCCTGACAGAAAGTACAGTCTACAGTACTATCATTGTGCAGAGAGCCGTTCGCGGAAATTAAGGACCAGAAATCAAGAGATTTGAATTTTGTCTCACCTCAACGGCCATAATTCAAAGTGTGAGTATAAATAGCTGAGAGAGACGAAGAGAAAATAACAACGCAACATCTGAGAGATTGAATTCAAAGCAAAATATTTTCTAAGTCTCAAAGCTCAAGAACAGCTCACTCGTCTGCTGAAGTCATTTGTTGACAGAAGTCGTTGAAGTTAAAAGAATATACATTTTCTGAGTGAATCTGTAAAAGAGAGTGTTGTGAGGAGTAGATATCCATCTTTGTGAGTGATATTACTTCGGAGAGTAGGAATTTCTTTGTGATTTCCTATTGCGAACTTGTGGCTTATCATTTGTTGTAAAGCACAAGCAGAGTGTACTAATTACTTTGTGTTCTTAGTATAACCCAAGATCTGTGTGACTTGGAAGAGTGGACTACAGGATATTTACATCCATATAACCACTATGAAAATCATTGTGTTTTTACTTTGCTTTTTTACTTGCATACTTTCTGATTTGCCTAAAACACATTTACAAAACTGTTTGAAAAAGGTTTATAAAAACTGGCGATAAAACTTTCAAACTAGTAAGTATACTTGTGAAAAACACTTTAAAAATCCACTGCAAGTATTCTGGTATTAAAACTGATTTTGACTAAAATCAGCTAAGTAACTATCAAACTAGTGGTCAACAAAGCTGTTCAAAGATTTGTTCGCGATCAGCCTTGTAAGCTTACTGATCTATAACACCTTAGTATGTTTACGTTTGAGCAACAGTTTTAAAGTTAAAATTGGTTTCAAATTTTCAGAGGTCTATTCACCCCCCCTCCCCTCTAGACCTCATTTGACCACTTGGGACCAACAGAAGTAGATATGTACTAGTTTTTGTATTGGGACTGAAAAGTTCTTGTTTATTTTTTTTTATATTATATAATATCTTCCTGTCTAGTCTTGGGATTTTTTTGTCTCAGCTCCAACAATTATTAAATGTTTTTTTCATGTAATTGTGCAATTACAAAAACTTTAGAAATGGTTAGCTTACTTAAAATTGCTAAAAGATACAAAATCATATTCAAAACACGGTATAAGGAAAAAACAACCAATGACACAGAATCCAGGGAATAATTATTAGGAATGGGGATTCAAATTACACAATGACAATAATTGTTGGTCTCAAGTGGTCAAGTGAGGTTTAGAGAGGGGGGAGGGTGAATAGACCTCTAAAACTTTTAAAATTATCTCTAACTTTAATTATCAGCAGAGTAAGCTGGTCGAAACTGGTGAGACTACTTAGTTGATTACGCACTTAGCTTAATCAACAGAGTTGATCACTCATCTGATTTACTTATCTGTTTCAAATTTGATCAGAGTTTTAAAACTTGTATGTAGCGGATTTATCAAGTGTTTTTCAACAAGTTATTTTCTTAAAGATTTTATCCCCGGTTTTTTCGACTCCTTTTAAAATCTTTAGTCAGTTCAAGTGTTTGTATGCTTTGAAAATATGCAAGCAATCAAAAACAAAGATTTTTATAGTGGTTATATAAGCAAGAATGTCTTTTAGTCTACTCTTCTAAATAACGAAGATTTAGGTTATACTAGAAACACTAAGTAACATAGTACACTCTACTTGCGCTTTTACAACAAACGATATAAAGCCACAAGTTCGTTACAGGAATTCACAAAGAAAACCTATATTATGAAGTTATATCACTCACACAGACGGATATAAACTTCGCACAACACTCTCAGTTTACAGAATCACTCAGATTAAGTGTTGTTTTCTTCAACTCGGTTTTTGTCAACAGATGACTAAGCTGATGGTGTTCTATTCTTGAGTTTGAGACTTAGAAAAATTTGGTCGTTGATTTATGCTCTCAGTTGTGTTGTTGTCTCTAACTCTTGAACCACGAACTATTTATACAAGGAGTTTGAATTATGCCCGTTGAAGTGAGAGAAAATTCAACACATCCCAAGTACTGGTCCCCTTTTTTCTGGAACGGCTCTCTGCAACTCTTCACTGTACACTCCGATTTACTTCTTGTCAGCTGCATTAAATGCACTCTGTTGATCCGAGGTTTCTCTTTAATCATTTGTCTTTAATACCCTTCTCTTACAATATTTATTACTCCAAGTGCATTTATTACCGTTGGAGAGACTTTCTGATCACTTCCACTCTTCTGATGAACACTCTGCTGATTCAAACCAAACTCATTTGATTTGACTTTGCTAAAATCCACCTGTCTAATTTCGAACCTCAGCATAAGATCAATAGTCTTCTGGACCATATATTTATCCCTTCTAAATTGTATATTTATCCTTTCTAAATTGTACTCGTCTCTTTGGTTAAATATCTTCTGAGGTTGACTGAAATTCCAACACTTAGCTGATGACTTTTGAAAATCATCAAAATCTCCATTCACTTCTTCATCTTCATCCAATAATAACATAAGGAAATACACGGTTTCTAATATACATTTACATCAGTAGAAATAATTATGCAAGAAAAATATTTCAACGCTGGAATGAATATGAATATGGATGTATTTCAACGGATAAGAAATGGTACATAGCATGTTTAAGGTACAAACAAGAAATTGAAAACGTGGAGTTTAATAACCTTACCACACATTGATATCCATGGGCAGCAGATATGTCCGGAGATTGTGTTGCTCTGTATTCTTTCCCAACCCTTGTCTGGAGAATCTCTTACCTGGGTCTGACTAACACTGTTACTTGATTTAGCATTTTCATTTCCAAATTCAAAGGAAATTTGGAATAGTCTAAAACTGTTATAGTTCTATATGATCTTGCTTCCAGATGAGCCTAAAAATTAGGCAGTATACATGTAACTTATATTAAAATCTGATATGATGAAGAATTGTTTCATTTAATACCTTCGTATATAAAAACATTTTCAATATCATTAGGAAGACACCCGCTATATGTGTAGGCACACCCTGAAGCAAATACAATGCCTACACATAGAAGATTTTTTGTAATATATGCAAATGATTCCAAGATAAGTGAGCTTACAAGACAAAATAGAAGACATCATAGTGATTCACTCATCCAAAAAAAAAAAAAAAAGAATATCCAAGAATGATTGAAATAATTTAAATGGTCATATTCTATTACATTTGTTTGCGCAAGCAAGGGCACCAATCAGGCCCATTTAATTACAACCCAAAAATAAATAAACCAAAAACTACATAGGGCTTAAGGGCAAAATCGACCAATCCACATATTCACACAAGAACATGCATAAATTCACATAAGGGCAATAATGTAAATTTACCGGCTTCATTAATTTTAAATTCGCAAAAATTCATCCAAGTTAATTAATTTTGAATTAACAATTAATCTCTAAGATTAATTAGCTCTTACTTGAGCTCTAAGTAATCTACAATTCTTATCTTGATTAAATTGGTTAATTAAGGTAATCTAAATCTCTAAGATTCTTACCTTATCCAAAACTCTAAGTTTCCCAAAATTCCCAAATCTCCAAGATTCTCAAGATAATCCTATTTTAACTAGATTAGTTAATTAAGGTAGTGTTTAAGTCTAACAAAATAACTACCTTATCCAAAAACTCTAAGTTTCCTAATCTTCCAAAATTCTCCAAGATTTTCAGGACTTTCAAAATAGGTGTGTTTGAGATCAACCAAAATTCAGCCAAGTAGTGACGAATAGGACACCGCCACGTGGTAGCATACACGCGGCCACGGAGGCCGCGCGTGAGCCGCACGCAGCGGCTGCTGCCGCGCGTAACAGCACGCGGCAGCGTGCTGCTGCGCGTTGCAAGCACGCGGCAGACTGCCCGAAGGCAGCTGCCGTGTGCTGCACGCGCAGACAGCGCGCTGTTTACGCGCTGCTGCTCGCGGCAGCTTGCGGTGGCCGCCCAGCCGCGGTGCGCTGCCGCGCACCGCCGCGTGCCACCGCGGTTGAATTCGAAATTTTTTTTTTTTTTTTTGATTACTCACATGATTTAATTTAACATATCCAGTCTAATTAAATCCCAATCCAAAATTAAAACTCACATGATAAAATTTTCGAATCCAAAATTAAACATTAACTCCAAGTCAATTAAACATACGTCCTATAACATGCAAAGTTAAAGAACTAGCCACATAAATCAAACATATGATTTAATAAACACAGAATTTGCAAATTCATATATATACAAAGCCTAGAGTTGGCTCTGATACCACTGTTGGGATTCGGTAAGAAAAACAGCCCTAGGCACAGCGGAATATAAAAACTTTTAGGGCCTCTTAAAGAATCTTGCCAGGATATTCTCTAGTTGTATATATATGAATATAATTAAATCGATAGTATAAGTTTTCTCGTTTATACCTATCTCCTTGCAAATACTCGGCTAGCAAGACGAGCTCTGAATTCTGCCCCGGTAAGATCGACCCACACCTATTGAGTAGCGCCCCACGTGTTGCGCCTCTACGAGTTGATACACCACAATATCACGAAAATTAATATATCCTAATCAACTGGAACATAGGGTATATTAATATCTAGGTTTTAGAACAACTTTGGAACGAAAAATTGAAGACGAAAAATTCTTCCAAAGTGGAAGTATAGTTCGGCCGATCTAGGGAGAGAGAGGGAGAGAATTTTTTTGCTCTTCTTAATTTTCTTGTAGAGTTTTTTTTTTTGTGAGATATGAGACCTAGTCTCTTATTTATAGATATCTCTCATATCCTAATCCTTCTAGGTTTAGGATACTAATTCTCCTACATGGGCCATGGCCCTCTAAGTCTTCTAATTAATTCATGGCCCATATTAATTAATCTTTCAGGGCTTTATTTAATCTCCCAATTAAATAGCCCAATTAATTAAATCATCTCCCAATTAATTAATTAAACTCCAAGTCTAATTAATTAATCATTCCATTAATAAATTAAATCCTAATTAATTAATTTACTCATAAATTAAATTCCAATTTAATTTATAATCTTGATCCAATTCCAATTGGATCCAATTTCGTTCCACATGGGTCGACCCAGTCGACCCACCCATTTAATCGACCCAGTCGATTTTGACTCAGTCGACCCAGTCGACTCGTTCGTTCTTACTTCCTCGCTTTCGCTTCATGTGTATTGTGTATGCCCCCGTAGGTTCACCACATAATTGGCCGTGGGTCATAATTAAATATTATTTAATTACTCGAGCAATTGATACTCTAAATTAATCGAACACTCTGTCGATTAATCATTCCAAAATTAGCACCCCTGCTAATTTGGGAATTCTCCCACACTCCACGGTCGATGTCCAGTAACAAGCCCATGGAGCCCAATCACTGGTGAATTAATTCAGTGAACCTTTTATCATTTATAATTTCCATATACGACATAATCTCTCCATTTATCAATCTCCCAGTCGAGACTTAAGGGTATGGTCTTTCATCGGTTTCCCTTTCGTTTCGTCTCGACTTTATGCATTCTGATCTCGAAATAAATTCTCTTTGACTTATTCTTTATGAGCTACTTACATAAAGTCGTCAGTTACCTTGGCCAAGGATTTCATCAGAATTAATTTCTCACAGAAATCCATAGGAGAATTTCTCGACCTATCAAGTCGAGTCAATGGATCCTTTGTTGATGATATGAATCTGCACACGAGTTCCTCTATACCCAATATGAATCCTCAGAGACTTTCTGGCAATCCCCAGTCAGTCGGAACTCATATCAAAGTATAGACGTTCTCGCACCAGATAAACCCTATCATCTCAAGTAGTTAGGGATCGTTCCTCGTATACTATTATAAATATGGAATAACTTCAACCCCGATATGCGACTACCACTTCCATGGTGAGTTATTTCCTAATTGGGGTATTCAGTGCGCTTGCCATCCCAGCAAGCCACCCACTCATGTGTATCGACTATCCCAGTCACGCTCGTGGACCCCAGCGTCCTCCAGTTCATCGGAGTATACACAACAGTGAGAATCTATCTGAATCCAACGATGTCCTATCTCGATTGGATTCTACGACTCTTGAATATGTTCTAGATCACGGCCTTGGAGATCAGTCCACGGGTTATCCCATAGCCCTGTGATCTAAGGACTTCTATCCTTATGCGTAGATAATTATTACATAAGATAAAGATGACCATTTTAATAAAGTGCATTTATTAATCGAAATTGAATAGTTCCTCATTTATTACAATAAATACTAGCCATACAGCTGGCTTGCAGGACACTATTTCTATCACTCCAGGTCTTCAAGGAGCTCAAGGTCAAAATTTAGAGTCTTCAATGAGCTCAGGGTTGGATTTTAGGGTCTTCCATGAGCTCAGGGTCGAAATTAGGGTCTTTGATCCAGGCTTGAGCTCCAAGAATAAAGATTCCAAAGTACCCCTCATCAATACTCCCCCACTTCTCGAGCGTAAAGTGAAGCTGAAGCTCGGAGAAGTTGAAAATGCTTGAGAATCGCTATTTTGTGTTTCCGATATGCCTCGTTAAAAACCTAGCTCGGAAAAACCCAGTGGGATAAAAACCGAACCAGGGAAAAATAGTGCATATCATAGAAACTCCCAAAATATATTAGGGGATCAAAATTCTGCATTTGGGGTCGAATTTTCTAGTGTTTTAGACCTTGACATAATTCAGAATCAAAATCATGTTTTCTGGGTCGAAATTTAGAGTCTTCAATGAGCTCAGGGTTGAAAGTATGCCTTCAGTGATGGTAATGGTCCTAAGGTCAACCAAAAGGCAGCGGAAAAACAAAAATTTTAAACGGGACAAAACGGCCCAAAAGTGCAACTACTTTGCAAGAAAACTTTGGAGACCTTCTACCATTACTATGCTAGGATCATCATGCATACAAAGTTCATATTAGAAGGAAAGATATCAAGTCATACCTCTCCCAATCTTGGGAGGTGAAGAGCCGCAACGAATCGGGATAAGCAAGTAACACCCGAAACCTTCAAGCACCTCCAAGCTCACTGGGTTTGTGCTTCCTACGAAACTTCTTTCTCCAAGCTCCTCAAGAAAAACCACACCAAGATCTCCAAGTGTAGATCCTCCAAAGCTAGCCCACACACACAAGTGATAGCACTTAAGGAGTAAAGAAGATGAACTAGATCTTGCAAATACACCCTCAATCTATAAGCTAGAATGAAGTAGTACTTGAATCAAGTTAGAAACTTGATGAAGGAAGAGAAAGAGATGAAGAAAACAACTTTTCTTTCTAGGGTTTGAGAGAAATCCGAACACACACTAAAAGGTGTAGTGTGTGTTTTTGTCTTGCATCTACTACCTCTAATGAATGAAGGCAACATCTTATCTTTTATTTGTGTACATTATTCAATGTAGTTTATTGTTGGATCAAATCCACCAATAAGACTTGTAGCTTTATTGTGCTTCCCAAGCACACTTCTTGAGCTTCCCAAGCACACTACTTTTGATACAAGTTAGTGGTGGGGGCCACCACTAACTCTTGATAAGATATTTATTTCTCTCTCTTATATATATATATATATATCACATATATATATATATATATATATTAACATTATATCATATCATATATGATCATCTCATAAGACTAATATAAATTGGTCATGAGTTAATTGGACATTTATTTCCCAATTAATAAATCCAATCTCTAATTCAAAATTAGAAACCCATTTATTTCTTCCTTCAATTAATTAGACCCTTCTAATTAATTTCGACTAAATTAATTTAACACTTAAATTAATAGAGTCCTTTAATTAATTACTACTTCTTGTCAAATTCAATTTGACTTTTAATAGATTGAACTAAGTTGCATCTTGTGCTATTGTGTGTGGCCCCTTGGGTTCACCATCAATTAGCCGTGGGCTCACAAACCATTTGTGATTTAATTAAAAAGATTAATTAAACTACTTTTAATCAATCACTCTTAGATATGATCTCATCAAATCTAGAGTACCCAACACTCGAGGTAGTCGTCTAGTCACGGTCGACGAGTCCTAACTAATGATGAATAAAAAGTGTGAACCTTTCTTGAATTGATCTCATCAATCCTCTTACGCATACCATGCACGTACGCTCCTTCCAATAACTTATTTCCCGATCGAGGCTTAGGACATGGAGTCCAACGGATTCCTATTAGCCTTGATAACTATGAATCTTTATTCTTTATGGTGATTCCTTTTAGTGATTACCCATTTGGAAACTCCCTTTCCAAATCTAACATCACTCACTTCGGCCGAAGATTCCCGGAATCAATCCATACAAAAGAATGCATAGGAAATCGCCCAACCACATCACGGTGGCAGTTAATGGATCCTTTATTGACGTCATTAACCTCACTACGAAGCAATCCATACCCAACGTGAAACTATAATGACTCGCTAATTAGTAGTCGAGTAACACATCAAAGCATAAACGCTCCGCATGAAGTTCACTCTAACGTCTCAAGTCAAAGGACCAATTTACGTACACTATCGTAAGTAGAAGAAATCTTCATCTCCGATAAACTCCTAAGATGAGATTTTTCTAGCGGGGTTTCGATGCGCTTGATCTCATCAAGCCACCCACTCATATGCATTGATATCTACCATATCGATGTCCATGGAACTATCCATCCCCATGCAAAAGAGAATGCATACTCGTGCAAGTCTTACCGAATACAATGATGCCCTATCTCAATAGTATTCTATGACTTGGAAAGCTTTTAAGATCTTAAACCATAGTAGAACATATTCCATAGAGGGATGCACCATGTTCCATAGTTTCAGCGATCTAAGGGCTTCATAAATTGCTTAGATGTATCACAATAAATGAAGAATTGCCAATGCGAACTTTTATTGATCATGAATAAGATTGATTACAAGAGTAATTACAAGACAATCGATTGGCTTGCAGGGCACTACTCTAACAATCTCCCACTTGCACTAAAGCCAATCGTTCATAATTTTAAGGCCCATCTTAAGGCGATGTCCTTCAAAAGCCTTGATTGGCAAAGGTTTAGTCAATGGGTCCGCCACATTTTCTTTTGAGTCAACGCGTGCCACTCTCACGTCTCCTCTATCAATGATATCTCGTATCAAATGATATCGCCTCAATACGTGCTTGGATCTTTGATGAGATCTTGGCTCCTTTGCTTGCGCAATGGCCCCATTGTTATCACAGAAGATAGCAACGGGTTCGGCAATGCTAGGAACTACACCCAACTCTTGGATGAAGTTTCGCATCCAAACACCTTCCTTAGCAGCATCACATGCAGCTATATATTCTGCTTCGGTGGTGGAATCGGCCCCAGTTTCCTGTTTGGAACTCTTCCAACTTACTGCACCTCCGTTCAAGCAAAATACAAAACCTGACATAGACTTGGAGTCATCTACATCACACTGAAAACTAGAGTCAGTGTGACCTTCAAGTTTTAATTCTCCATTACCATAGACCAAGAACAAATCCTTAGTTCTTCTCAAGTACTTGAGGATTGCTTTTACGGCACTCCAGTGACTCTCACCTGGATCAGATTGAAAGCGGCTAGTGACACTAAGAGCTTGTGCCACATCCGGCCTAGTACATAGCATGGCGTACATTATGCTCCCTATAGCGGACGCATAAGGTATCTTTGACATCCTTTCTCTTTCATCGTCAGTCTTGGGAGACATCGACTTGGAGAGATGGATTCCATGTCGCATTGGAAGAAACCCTTTCTTCGAATCATCCATACTAAACCTCTTTAGTATCTTTTCTATGTACAACATTTGGGATAGCCCTAGCAACCTTTTAGATCTATCTCTATAGATCCGTATTCCCAATACAAAGGAAGCTTCTCCCAAATCTTTCATGGAGAATTTTGTAGATAACCATGCTTTAGTCTTCTCTAATATTCCTACTTCATTCCCAATGAGAAGAATATCATCGACATAAAGCACTATAAACTCTATCGAGCTCCCACTAACCTTCTTGTACACACAAGGTTCATAGATGTTCTTGATGAAGCCAAACGATTTGACTGTCTCATCAAAACGCTTGTTCCAATTTCGGGATGCTTGTTTAAGTCCATAAATAGACCTTTGCAGTTTGCAAACCTTTTGCTCACTACCTTTGGGTGTGAAACCTTTTGGTTGCTCCATATAAATTTCTTCTTCAATGTCTCCATTGAGAAAAGCGGTTTTCACATCCATTTGCCATATCTCATAGTCGTACCATGCAGCTATGGCAAGCAAGATCCGAATGGACTTCGGCATGGCCACCGGTGAGAAGGTTTCCTCAAAGTCGATGCCCGGCCTTTGAGTATATCCCTTCGCTACTAGCCTTGCCTTGTAGGTCGACACCTCTCCATTTACTCCAAGCTTTCGCTTATAGATCCACTTGCAACCAACGGGTACTACTCCCTTTGGTGGATCTACCAAGGTCCATACCTTGTTTGAGTACATGGAGTCCAATTCGGCTCTCATGGCTTCACGCCATTTTCCCGAATCTATGTCTAACATAGCTTCTTCATAAGTCCTTGGATCAATATCCAATTGCCCCGTTTCATGTATCAATCCAAACCGTTCGGGTTGTTTACGTTCACGAGTGGACCTACGAAGTTGATGTGTACTAGTGGATTCCTCATTACTCTCATTTGTTTCCATCTCTTGTGGTGACTCATTCGTCTCACGAATTTCCTCCAATTCTATCTCCACCTTTTCATTATCAAGAAGACGTTCTTCCAAGAAAATGGCGTTCCTAGAAACAAACACATTTTGTTCCTTAGGATCATAGAATTGATATCCAATAGACTCTCTAGGATATCCCACAAATTTGCATAAGGTGGACTTGGCTTCCAACTTATCTCCCACTAGCTTCTTGACATAAGCGGGAGACCCCCAAATTCTCATGAATTTATAAGAGGGTGCTTTGCCGAACCACATCTCATGAGGTGTCTTAGGCACAGTTTTCGAAGGTACTACGTTTAGTATCTTTGAAGCTGTAAGAAGAGCCAAACCCCAAAAGCTTCTAGGTAAATCCGTGAAACTCATCATGGATCGAACCATGTCCAACAGGGTTCTATTCCTTCTCTCCGATATTCCGTTCAATTGAGGAGTACCCGGAGGAGTCCACTTTGAGAGAATCCCATTCTCTTTCAAATAACCGAGGAATTCGCTACTCATGTATTCTCCACCTCGATCGGATCGAAGTGACTTAATACTTTTACTGAGTTGCTTTTCTACTTCATTTCGAAACTCTTTGAACTTTTCAAAAGCTTCGGACTTATGTGTTAGGAGATACACATATCCATACCGTGAATGATCATCGGTAAAGGTTATGAAGTACTTATAACCTCCTCGAGCACTAACACTTAGTGGTCCACATATATCCGTATGGATAAAATCCAAAGTGCTTGAAGCACGTTCCGGTTTCCCAGAAAATGGCAATTTGGTCATTTTTCCCTTTAAGCAAGATTCGCAAGTTGGGAAATCATCTAAGTCCACTATTTCTAGAGACCCATTTGACACCAACCTTTGAATCCTCTTCTTGGAAATATGTCCAAGTCTAGCATGCCATAGATATGCGGAGTTGTTGTTATTTGCCTTTCGTTTCTTAATATTATCGTGAACATGCAATATAGTGTTAGATGTTAAGGACGTTCCAAGATTATACAATCCATTAGCTAGTGTACCTTTTGCATATAAAGAACCATTCTTTGAAATGCTAAAAATTCCATTCATAATGGTAAAACAAAAACCTTCTTGATCCAAAACAGGAATGGAAATAAGGTTCTTGATTAAAGTAGGTACATAGAGACAATCTCTAAGGACTAGCTTACAATGTCCTACATCTAGTTCTACGTCCCCTATTGCTTCGGCTGCAACTTTTGCACCATTGCCCAAGCGGAGAATCCAATCCTCGGGTTTAAGGGGCCTTGTTGTTCTCATTACCTGTTTGTCATTACAAAGGTGAGAACCACAAGCGGTGTCCAACACCCAATTAGGATTATTCACAGAAATATTAACTTCAACGAAAAATATACCTTGATTCTTATTTGGGACGGTTTTAAGGTAAAGAGGACAATTCCTCTTCCAATGCCCTTCTTTATTACAATGGAAACAAATACCCTTAGGCACCTTTCCCTTCGCAACTTTAGGAGTGGCCTTAAGAGGCTTCTTGTCCTTAGAGGAACTTTTCCCCTTCTTTTTCTTTCCCTTTGCCTTTCGGCCCTTGGAAGGAATGGGAGCTAACATCACATGTTTCTCCTTTACTATCGAGCTTTCCGCCGTGTGAAGCATATTAACAAGTTCATGAAGTCCAACTTCCATGTTATGCATGTTAAAGTTCATCACAAAGTTGTCAAATGAGCGGGGCAATGATTGAAGGATCAAATCCATATAGAGTTCATTGTCCATAACCACGTTAAGGCGAGCAAGCTTTTCGATGAGTCCAATCATTTTAAGCCCATGCTCATGGACCGATGAACCCTCAATCATGCGAGCTTGGAAAAGCTCCTTACTTGCCAAGTAACGTTCTTGCCGACCCGGAGTCGAGTACAACTCGGACAAGTGAAGATGGATATCCGAAGCATGAGACATGTTCTCATGTTGCTTTTGAAGCTCACTTGACATTGAGGCTAACATGAGGCAACGGGCTTGAAGATCATCTTCGACCCATTTGTCAAAGGTGGCCCGCTCCTCATCCGATGAATCAGTCGGTAAAGCCACAGGAGGTGGGGCGGTAAGGACATAGCTCCTTTTCTCAGAATCGAGAACAATGCGAAGGTTGCGGAGCCAATCGGAGTAATTTGGCCCGGTGAGTTTGTTTGAGTCAAGTATCAAATGAAGTGGGTTCTTTGCCATTTTAAAACACTTTTAAATCTACAAAGGCGAAAAAGATTATGTTTAGCGTTCATTCAATTTTTCAATATACTTTATGATCTTGGACTTCTAACCATAAAGGTCTCCCACTATTTTATCGAATCCCATGCCCCCACATGGTAAACGAGAAATCAAATTTCTTAGTAGGTCTCAAAGTCCTAAAGACATTTTCCACACCCACGACTCGTGAGACATGTGGTCAATTCAATAGATAGGCAACAAATTGCCAATCGTTTCTACCAAACGACCTTTGAGAATATTTTGCCTCGCTTTTCGTATGGACCCACGACTCGTGCGACATCCATATTATTAAACGTTAAGTCTACACCATCAATCTTGATAAGACATACCCCAATCATGGACGTTCCACGACTCGTGAGACAACGCCATGACCCGAATATGCCCTACCCTTGGCACTTTAACTCGTGCATCAAGGAAACGATCATATTGCTCTAATTACACCCGTTCCACGACTCGTGAGACAACGGATGAATCGAATACAACTCATGACCGAGCCCTATTGATGGAAGGCATGGACTACGAAAACTCGCTTGCCCATTATGACTTAATTATTAAACTCGATTGGGTCGAGTGGAGGTTTTTAATTATTTGAAGTTGCAAGATCTCACCAAATTTTAGTTGTTTATCTTTGTTAGGTGATCTATCCTAACATGCATCACATACATCAAATGGATAAAATACCAACAAAGCTTAAACGGCCCTAGCATGCTCCTATCGCGTGGTGGATGATCATGGGCCTATCCTATGCGGTCCATTCCGAGCCAAGGAATGTCCCAATTGGTCAATCTAGGGTAAGTAAACAAATGGAAATAGAATCCTATTCTATTACATATGCATCACCATGCATACATGGCCTTCAAGGTCTTCAAGTCCTTCATAAGTCCTTCAAGTCCTTCAAGTCCTTCACAAGTCCTTCATCTTGAATAAACCTCACATCCTAATGCCTACTCTCTTTACATTGACATAAGTCAAGAAACAAGAGGCATGCAAGCCCCATTTAATTACAAACCCAAATCATCAAATGAATTACAAGATTAATATCCAATCACATAAGGTCAAGGCCACTAGATCTTCCACCCATACATTCATCACACAAATGGGCATCAATAAAGTAAATTTACCAAGAAGATTATCTACCAATTTCTAAAGGATTAAGGCATGTACATTGTGGTGTCCCAATTTAATGAGACCAAAGAACTCAAATTTAGATAACTTGATGTAGGAGCTCGATAGGTGTTTGAATTTCGGTTTTATGACCAATCCGGCTCATCCTAAAGTTATCCATAAGTTAAGAGGCTTACCCACAGCCCTACATTACCTTAGGAAACCGTAGGACTCACAAGATTTAGGTAATTTTACCGGTAGGTGCGATTGTTCCACTACAACCCGGCACATACGGTCTTTTCACCAAAAACCAATTTCAAACTAAAACCACCCTTCCTTATATCTAACAAAGTGTTCATAGACATTATCTAACCATAATCAACCACAAAAACAGCCCCTAAATCCGAAAGCAAATCGGTTGATGCACTTCAAATTTTAACAAACCGTTTTCACCAAAACGTAAGGAAACATTCATAACACTTATGAATCACGAATCTAATATGAAATAGCATGATTTGGCTCTGATACCACTTGATGGTAATGGTCCTAAGGTCAACCAAAAGGCAGCGGAAAAACAAAAATTTTAAACGGGACAAAACGGCCCAAAAGTGCAACTACTTTGCAAGAAAACTTTGGAGACCTTCTACCATTACTATGCTAGGATCATCATGCATACAAAGTTCATATTAGAAGGAAAGATATCAAGTCATACCTCTCCCAATCTTGGGAGGTGAAGAGCCGCAACGAATCGGGATAAGCAAGTAACACCCGAAACCTTCAAGCACCTCCAAGCTCACTGGGTTTGTGCTTCCTACGAAACTTCTTTCTCCAAGCTCCTCAAGAAAAACCACACCAAGATCTCCAAGTGTAGATCCTCCAAAGCTAGCCCACACACACAAGTGATAGCACTTAAGGAGTAAAGAAGATGAACTAGATCTTGCAAATACACCCTCAATCTATAAGCTAGAATGAAGTAGTACTTGAATCAAGTTAGAAACTTGATGAAGGAAGAGAAAGAGATGAAGAAAACAACTTTTCTTTCTAGGGTTTGAGAGAAATCCGAACACACACTAAAAGGTGTAGTGTGTGTTTTTGTCTTGCATCTACTACCTCTAATGAATGAAGGCAACATCTTATCTTTTATTTGTGTACATTATTCAATGTAGTTTATTGTTGGATCAAATCCACCAATAAGACTTGTAGCTTTATTGTGCTTCCCAAGCACACTTCTTGAGCTTCCCAAGCACACTACTTTTGATACAAGTTAGTGGTGGGGGCCACCACTAACTCTTGATAAGATATTTATTTCTCTCTCTTATATATATATATATATCACATATATATATATATATATATATATTAACATTATATCATATCATATATGATCATCTCATAAGACTAATATAAATTGGTCATGAGTTAATTGGACATTTATTTCCCAATTAATAAATCCAATCTCTAATTCAAAATTAGAAACCCATTTATTTCTTCCTTCAATTAATTAGACCCTTCTAATTAATTTCGACTAAATTAATTTAACACTTAAATTAATATAGTCCTTTAATTAATTACTACTTCTTGTCAAATTCAATTTGACTTTTAATAGATTGAACTAAGTTGCATCTTGTGCTATTGTGTGTGGCCCCTTGGGTTCACCATCAATTAGCCGTGGGCTCACAAACCATTTGTGATTTAATTAAAAAGATTAATTAAACTACTTTTAATCAATCACTCTTAGATATGATCTCATCAAATCTAGAGTACCCAACACTCGAGGTAGTCGTCTAGTCACGGTCGACGAGTCCTAACTAATGAAGAATAAAAAGTGTGAACCTTTCTTGAATTGATCTCATCAATCCTCTTACGCATACCATGCACGTACGCTCCTTCCAATAACTTATTTCCCGATCGAGGCTTAGGACATGGAGTCCAACGGATTCCTATTAGCCTTGATAACTATGAATCTTTATTCTTTATGGTGATTCCTTTTAGTGATTACCCATTTGGAAACTCCCTTTCCAAATCTAACATCACTCACTTCGGCCGAAGATTCCCGGAATCAATCCATACAAAAGAATGCATAGGAAATCGCCCAACCACATCACGGTGGGAGTTAATGGATCCTTTATTGACGTCATTAACCTCACTACGAAGCAATCCATACCCAACGTGAAACTATAATGACTCGCTAATTAGTAGTCGAGTAACACATCAAAGCATAAACGCTCCGCATGAAGTTCACTCTAACGTCTCAAGTCAAAGGACCAATTTACGTACACTATCGTAAGTAGAAGAAATCTTCATCTCCGATAAACTCCTAAGATGAGATTTTTCTAGCGGGGTTTCGATGCGCTTGATCTCATCAAGCCACCCACTCATATGCATTGATATCTACCATATCGATGTCCATGGAACTATCCATCCCCATGCAAAAGAGAATGCATACTCGTGCAAGTCTTACCCAATACAATGATGCCCTATCTCAATAGTATTCTATGACTTGGAAAGCTTTTAAGATCTTAAACCATAGTAGAACATATTCCATAGAGGGATGCACCATGTTCCATAGTTTCAGCGATCTAAGGGCTTCATAAATTGCTTAGATGTATCACAATAAATGAAGAATTGCCAATGCGAACTTTTATTGATCATGAATAAGATTGATTACAAGAGTAATTACAAGACAATCGATTGGCTTGCAGGGCACTACTCTAACATTCAGTGAGCTCATGGTCGAAATTTAGAGTCTTCCATGAGCTAAGGGTCGAAATTATGCCTTCAGTGAGCTCATGGTCGAAATTTAGAGTCTTCCATGAGCTAAGGGTCGAAATTATGCCTTCAGTGAGCTCATGGTCGAAATTTAGAGTCTTCCATGAGCTTAGGGTCGAAATTATGGCTTCAGTGAGCTCATGATCGAAATTTAGAGTCTTCCATGAGCTAAGGGACGAAATTATGCCTTCAGTGAGCTCATGGTCGAAATTTAGAGTCTTCCATGAGCTAAGGGTCGAAATTATGCCTTCAGTGAGCTCATGGTCGAAATTTAGAGTCTTCCATGAGCTAAGGGTCGAAATTATGCCTTCAGTGAGCTCATGGTCGAAATTTAGAGTCTTCCATGAGCTTAGGGTCGAAATTATGGCTTCAGTGAGCTCATGATCGAAATTTAGAGTCTTCCATGAGCTAAGGGTCGAAATTATGCCTTCAGTGAGCTCATGGTCGAAATTTAGCATGAGCTTTGAATTCAGAATCTTCAATTTAGCAGGAGTTTCCGAAATAAAGAATCGAAAACCTAGATCGGGGATATTCGGTCAAATTTATTAAAACCCTGAAAGCAGATAACCAATAGCATATAGATCCATAATGTTTGGTTTGAAAGATTTTAAAGGCAAAGCCAAAGTAGAAGAAGGATCGGAATCCGATCCTATCAAGCAGACCGTCGATGCTTACAAAGGTTATGAGTTTTACCCTTTGTCATTTTTTTGATAAGAGAATTTGATCTTGGAGATATAAGAATTCGATCTTGGAGATATAATGATTCGATCCTGGAGGTCTAATAATTCGACCCTGGAGGTCTAATAATTCGATCTTGGAGATCTAATAATTCGATCATATAGATATAAGAGACTCAATCCTGAAGATATAAGAATCCGACCCTGGAGGTCTAATAATTCGATCTTGGAGAACTAATAATTTGATCATGAAGATATAAGAAACTCAACCCTGAAGATATAAGAATCCGACCCTGGAGGTCTAATAATTCGATCTTGGAGATCTAATAATTCGATCATATAGATATAAGAGACTCAATCCTGAAGATATAAGAATCCGACCCTGGAGGTCTAATAATTCGATCTTGGAGATCTAATAATTCGATCATGAAGATATAAGAAATTCAATCCTGAAGACTGAGGATTTGATCCTGAGGGTCATAGCAACGGCTTTCACCCCTTAGCTTTAATCGGTCATAGCAACAGCTTTCACCTGAGGGTCATAGCAACGGCTTTCACCCTTTAGCTTGACAATGAAACTTCATGTGATTATGACTCATTACATGACATGTTGTAGAACTCTTAAACTTTATATTTTGAAATTTGAGCACTTAACCATGTTACAAGTTATAAGTTCAAGTAAAACTTATAAGCTTAAAAGTTACAAGCTTACAAGAAAGTCACAAGTCAAGCCACGAGGTCACTACTCGATGGAAAATATCTATATATATAATGTGGTATTCGTGCTCATCTTTCACTACAAATCTGTTTTCTGTATGATTGATACTCTACACCAATTTATTCTTCGTTTTAATTACAAATTGCTAAACTACTCTCTTTTTATTCATTGTAATGTTTATACCCTCACTAAGTCAAATGAGACTTATCCTCCATATTCTTCTTGTATGTTATTTTTCCTCAGGATAAGCTAGTTTATTGGAAAGGATTCTGAGATCTTTTTAGTAAGGTTGTTTTCCTAAAGGTGCACTTATAACTACCCTGGTTTATGGTTCTAGAAAACTTCAAGTGAATGAGGTATTTTACGATTTAGTACATGGCTATATTTGTTTATTTTATTTAGGCTGTTCCTGTGATTTAATGTTAGAGAAAGAAAAATCGCAAGCGGGTGACACCTCATCGGAAAGCAAGGTGCTCTTATGATGGGGCGTCACTGCACCCGTATATTCGTATTTACAAGAATGGGGGTCTTCTTCCTATGTGAAGAACAAGAAAGGAGATAAACTGGATAGTAGATCTAGTTTGTGCAAATTTGTGCGATATCCAAAGGAAACCATTGGATACCTATTCTACGATCCTAAAGAACGTAATACGTTCGTATCTAAGAACACCCACTTCTTAGAGGATGATTTCCTCACCAACAGAAATGGGACAATCGTAGAACTTGATGAAGTCCAAGAATCGGACCCATCCCCACAAACAATGGGAGCTAATCCTGAATTCACTTAACCTACTAGTACACCTATACTTCGAAGGTCCGATCGAATTCGTAAGGAACCAAAGAGATTTGGTTTCATTCACGAAAATGATAAGTTGGATAGTGATCCAAGGACTTATGACGAAGCTATGTCAGACATAGATTCGGGTGCGTGGCTCGAAGCCACGCAATCCGAAATGGATTCCATGCATTCCAACAAGGTTTGGAACTTGGTCAATCCACCTGAGGGAACTATCCCTGTAGGATGCAAATGGATCTTCAAGCGTAAGCTCTGAATGAATCAAGAGGTTATAACTCATAAAACTCACTTAGTGGCAAAAGGTTATTCTCGTAGGCCTGGAATAGATTATGAGGAAACCTTTTCTCCCATAGCAATGTCAAAATCCATTCGGATACTTTTAGCCATAGTCGCGTGGTATGACTAAGAGATATGGCAAATGGATGTAAGATCGTCTTTCTCAATGGAGACATTGACAAGGAGATCTTTATGCAACAGCCCGAAGGCTTTGTGTCCAAAGGAAGCGAGCACAAAGTGTGGAAATTTCAAAGGTCAATTTATGGCCTCAATCAGGCATCCCGAACCTGGAACATACGATTTGATGAGACAGTCAAAGCTTTTGGCTTTGTCAAAAATGTATTTGAACCTTGTGTGTACAAGAAGAATAGTAGGAGTTCAGTACAATTCATAGTTTTTTACGTCGACGACATTCTGTTGATCGGGGGACGATATCAGAATGTTAACGCAGACAAAAGTGTGGTTATCCGCGCAGTTCTCCATGAAAGATATGGGAGAGGCATCTTACGTATTGGGGATACGTATCTATAGGGATAGATCGAAGAAAATGTTGGGACTCTCCCAATCTCAGTATATCAACACAATTTTGAAGAGATTCAAAATGGAAGAATCCTAGAGAGGATTGCTTCCAATGATACACGGTATCTCTCTTTCCATGTCGATGTGCCCTACAACTTACGAAGAAAAGATAAGAATGTCTCTCATACCTTATGCCTCTGCTATAGGGAGCATAATGTATGCGATGTTGTGTACTAGACCAGACGTAGCACACGCTCTAAGTGTCTAGCCGCTATCAGTCAAATCCAGGCAAAGAGCACTGGACCACAGTAAAAGCAATCCTTAAGTACCTGAGAAGGACTAAGGATATGTTCTTGGTTTACGGTGGTAGTGGAGAATTGAAACTTGAAGGATTCACTAATTCAAGTTTCCAGTCTGACGTGGATGATTACAAATCCAATTCTGTATACATATTCCACCTCAATGGCGCAGCGGTGAGTTGGAAAAGTTCCAAACAGTCTACCACTGCCGACTCAACCACTGAAGCAGAATATATTGCAGCATCATATGCAGCAAAGGAGAGTGTTTGGATGAGACACTTCATCCGAGAGTTGGATGTAGTTCCTAGCATTGTCGAGCCTGTAGTAGTCTTCTGTGACAACAACGGGGCGATAGCTCAAGCGAAGGAGCCGAGATCACACCACCAATCTAAGCACGTAATGAGGAAATACCACATGATCAGGGAGATCATTGGTAGAGGAGACATACACACGGATCGTGTCAACTCAGAAGATAACATAGCTGACCCACTAACGAAACTAATTTCACAAAAGGCGTTCGAGGGACATCTTGAAAAGATGGGTCTTAGAAATATTTGTGAGCGGCTTTAGGGCAAGTGGGAGATTGATAGGATAGTGCCAAGCAAGCCGATTCACTTTAGCTTGTAATAGTTCTATTCTGTGAATAAACAATCTTTGATTCTATAAATAATACGCACGTTTATTTATATATGTATAGAATAAACGATGGCCAACTTCATCTCTCGCGAATACATTTAAGCGATTGGATGAAATCCTTAGATCACATTTGACTATGGGACGATTCACTTTGATATTGAGTGCAATCATGTAACAGTCTCTAAGGTCGTGATCTTAAAACACGTTCCAAGTCATAGATTCCAAAACGAGACAGGGTATCGTAGGAATCATCAAGACTTGTATGAATATTCATGATTCACGTGGAGTGAATTTGTAGAGTTTCATGAACAAGACATTTGATGTCAATGCATATGAGTAGGTGGTTCGATAGAGGATCGAACGCATCGAACGACAGGAACAGAGAAACCCATTGTGGAAGCGCATGATGCATATCGGTGATGGGACATTTCTCAAGGCTTATAATAGTGTACGATTTAGTCCTTAGACTTGAGGTGCTAGGGCGAATTCGGTACATGAGTGCGTACTTAGATCTAGGTACAGGTCAGCGTGACCATAATGTGCCTAGGTTGGGTGCGTATAGTTGTGTACGCGAGTGGTTAGTACCAATATGGAACCTATCGACTCATCGTAATGGATGAGGGAATTTCCTATACAATTCTTAGATAATAGATCCGAGAAACCCATGGCCACGGTCGGTGACGGATTTGGAAATGGGTTTCCAAATTTAGCAGTCACACTGGATTATCATCCCGAATTAGAAAGTATATTTATCGAGATAATTAGAGGTGTCGATCAATTGACACACCCTAGGTCTCAATCGGAAAATTAAGTCGATAGAAGGACCATATGTACATGGCAGTTATAAGAGGTGAGGTTCACAAATATCAATTCACCTGAAGTTGGGCTTCATGGGCTTGTGGCTATACATCGACCATGAAGTGTGGGTACTCCTGAATTAATAAGGGAGATTAATTCTAGAGTGGTCAATTAAAGAGGTTTAATTGATCGGAGCAATTAACTACTCGTAAATTAAATCACGAAGAGTTCGTGGGACTGCTGCCAATTGATGGTGAATCACACACAATACAGTTGGACGGTGACAGTCATAAAAAGAAATACTTGATTTAAGGAAGTTAAATCAATAAATGAATTAAAGTATTAATTCAATTGGGAGATTAATTAATTAGATAGGCTAATTAATTAAATTTTAATTAAAGTGTTAATTAATTGAGAGAGATATTAATTTATTAATTAATTGGGCTAATTCAATTAATGGGTTAATTAAATTAAGCTGCAAGACATGGGCCTTTAATTAAAAGCCCAGAAGAAATCTTGCAAGACTAGGTTAAGTGGGAGGCTTATATAAGGAGTCTATGTAAGACTCAAATACAACTCTTGCACACAAGAAACCCTACACTCTTGCAAAACCCTGAGTCGGCCCCAACCCTAGCTGCGCCCCCTGCCTGCGTCACCCCCTCTCTCTGTTCTTCCATTGCTGGATCTAGATCTGAATCTAGATCTGGTCCTTCCTCCATTGACAACCTTCAAGATCTAGTTTGTAGCCTGCGACTTGAAGGTGTTACTACAATCCAACTGGTGTGGATACGCTCTGCAGGTGAGACAATTGGATCACTGCCTGTGAATCAAGAACAAAGCCGGAGGTTACCACCACCTTGCCTGTGGTGAGGTAAAATCTCAGATCTCCTCCTTTTTATTGTGTTTGTTGTTGGATTCAACTTTTCGTATATATAAGGTGGAGTTTTATATCGTGGGACTGATGGGTATCTCGGAAAAAATTTTAAATTTCGCACTTTCGTTATTTTGACAACCGAGATATCCCAACAATATATTTAAATTAATTAATTAATGTTGTGTTGTAGAAAAGTATCGATTATAAAATCGAGTAAGAATAATCTATATGCAATGTCTGAGTTGGTATGCGTGAAATCCCGAATATCTTATAATCCAAGATTCGTCATCTAACTTGAAATATATCATAATTTATAATCAAGTTAGCTTGGTATGGGTGGAATTGGAAATTTTTTGAACCGGGCAAGATCTAAGAGTGCGGCAAGGATGAAATCATTGGAAAATCACAAAGGATTTGTTCTATGTCTCGAAACCTGGAACCGACAACGAAAAGTGCAGGGCGTGGTTCAGGCGGTACTTCTCGCAAGAATTCTAGGAAAATTGTGCAACCGTCATGAGATAATTCTTCAAGTTGTAAAAACATTGACAGGACTTGTTTGGTTGGAGCATCAAGAAGAGAAGGAGAAGCCAATTGAAATCCGCATCAAAAGGTTATTTCCTAAAATATAAGTTTGATACTTTTTAAAGCATGACTATAAATGCTATAGCAATATATATTCTATTTATGTAATTCGCTCTTTTTTTCAAGTTTTTTCATTTGATTAAATTTTTTTTTAATTGGAATGTCTACATTTTTTTGATTCAATATACAGGATATTGGTGAAACTAATGTAGGGCATAAGTGTACAACTGCATAGATTATGAGCAATGGAGTATTCAAGAGTGCATAGATTATGAGCAATGGAGTATTCGAGAGTGCAGTGCATAGGGTAATAAACAATGAAAAATGGAATAGAGTATCATAGTAGCAATATTCTACACACCAGAAACAAGAAAATAAATTGGACATTGGCGTGAATTGCTTATCATTTATACAGGAATTCTAATATTTTGTATAAGTCGGAAAAATTTTAATCAATTATTGTAAAAAGTATTGTGATTAATAAATTATCAATTTTCTTATACTTTTATTATTATTATAATGTATCAGCTTAACTTTTTAAACATATTATATTCTCGGATAAAAATCAATATTAGTTCCAATTTTTTTAGATTTAGCTTTGTTGTTAGAAATATGATTAACTTCTCCTATCGGTTTTAATCTTACTTAGTTTTTTTACCCATAAAGCTATTTTATAAAGCAATGATATAGATTTATTAACTGTTTTTAATATTAAAAATATTGTCCATACAAGGGATACACGTCAAAGAGATTTAGAATTATTTAATTTACAAAACGATTTTTTTATGGTTCAATTTTTTGAAAAGGAAATTTTTAAAAGAATTGGTAAATATGTATAAGATAAGATAATTAAGTCAGTCGTGAACAGATAAGCTTATTTACCTTGCAATTCATACAATCTTGTATTTATTAACATTCAATTCCTGGGACAAAAATAGTAAAATATTCCAAAAAAAATTGAAATGTAACTTTACTACATTAACATTTAATATTAAAAATAAAATATGGAAAAAATTAAATAGTGTTGATAACAAAATAATCATAAAATACATATTAACTAATGAACAAGTAGATAAGGTATGTAAAAAAAATTCAGCTGACAATCTCACGACCTTTACCCGTATGATGGCATCTAATGTTGAGCAAACAAAATTTGCAATATTATAAATAATTTATATCTCTCTACCGTTGCTCTCTTTAATGATTTTATTTCATTTGTCCATATTTTATTAATATTTAGTTAAATAAATCAAATTAACTTAAACAAGTATATTTAATAATAAATTAAAAAATATTGGCTTTGTAAATTTAATTTACAATAACTAAAACAGTTAATGATTATTTGTGTTGAAATGCAAAGGGTGTTTGTCACTATTAGTGATTATACTGGTTCTCTGGAAGTGGCTATATTTGAGGATAATGCAATGAAAATTCTTCAGATGAATGATATCATATGGAGACGCACAATGCTATAACTATATCAAATCCCCAAATGTTAAGACAAGTTTTGGTTGGCTGAATAACTCCTAATACGTGGTTCGTATGATAACGAAAAAAAATTATAAGGTGTACCGGTTAGAGTGGGCAAAATTAACAAGTATATTCAGAATGGAACCTATATGATGACTATCAAAAAAAGGCAGTTGCAGGTTGGTGCTGAAATAAAAATTGAATTTGTGGTTCTTCACATGATCTTTGTCAAACAAAACAATGGTGATCATTCTTCGAAGAAAAATTATCCTACCATGGGATCGTCAAGTGCTCATTAAAATATTTATAATTATATGTTGTATTATGTTAACTTTTTACTAATTCGATGTATTGTTTACCCTTCATTCTTCCGGAAATCTAGGTTATTAGCGAATTTTACGTGAATATTATATAATAAAAAATATACTTATACAACAATATTAACTAAAAATAATGTATCGATTCTTAATAATCAAGTTTTAAGAGTACAAACAAATATCATATAATAAACACTAACTTATACACCAAAAACCATTAATATTTTGCCATTACACAAAATTAAAATTAAATAAGCATCATGTAAACATCTTATAACAGTATTCGATCATAAGACTTCACGATATGGGTAGAAGTAGTTGCCCACACACTCTTCTGGCAAGCTCGCTGCATTTTTTTCTCCAAATATAAAATCAACTTCTGCATACCATGGGAATCTTTAGTTATAAAATTTCTTTCCACGATTGTCTCCTGCATTGTCAATATAATTACGATTACAAAAACAACTGAGAAAAACAAAATAATAAAATATTTTATGATATAAATAAAACAAATGAAGCTACAATATTATCACCTCGTGAATAAGTAAAATATAATTTGGATCAACCGTTACAACATTCATTGCCAAACTGAAACTCACCCCATGTGTTCTTAAGAACTGGCAAACCTGCGGAAGTTTGATCGTATTTTCGATATCTTACGCCTAATTTTCCAGACAGGGAAAACTTTATTGAATTTTTCATGCAACATTAATCCAACAATTGTGCATGTGCATCCCATTGATCGTAAGTCATCGAGTATCTTGGTCTTTGATGAGCGTGTTATCGTTAGGGTAATTATTCCTAGTCAGTGTCTCGGGTTTCACGACTCGTCAATGTGAGGATTGGCAGGTCAATCAAGCTTCTCCTCGATTTATACAAGGGGTTCTAACCTGTAATCAAAGATAACTACGTTAGGTTAATGCCGGTGGTTACCCGGCGATAACCTTCCGATGCTAAAGTAAGTATCGAGATAAGGATGGAGATCGGAGTGTAATTGATAGTCGGAACGTGCGTACCTTTTATCTCATTTATGAGGGCTATTTATAGTTTTCCAGATGGGTCACCGGGTCGGATCATGACTGGACGTTATGGTTCGAATATGGATCCTCAGCAATTGATTCGATCCGATCATAAGTGGGTCAAACATAAGAGGACGTCGACCACTATGTCGGTTAAATCGAAGAGATCGAGGTCGATGCCTTATGTTTGATGTGAACTCGAGGGGGAGGTCCTCGATATTAATCGATTGATCTATAGCTGTTTATAATGACGAAGACTTGGTACATCAAGAGTCCCCCAAGTTCTAGAGTTTTAACGTAAGTCGAACTCTGGAAATTTGAATTAGTGTTCGTTTGAATTTTAAATTCTGCTAGTATCATTGGGAGTCCCCCAAGTTCGAGAGTTCGATTGTAAATCGAAGTCTGGGACTTTTAAAGTATCAGAGTTGAGTTTCCCGCCATAGCGTTTGTGTTTTCGCGCCTTCGCAGATTTAGGGTTTAATTCGGCGGGTAATTTTAATTTTAGGGTTGGAAGATTAAACGTCGCGTCTTTTCTTGGGGGATTGTGCAATTTTGGTGAAACGGTAGTTCTTTTCGCCTATATAAAGGTTGGTCGCTCTCCCTATTCTTTTTCACTACGGTAAAAAAAAAAAAAAAAATTGGTGACGTCGGAGCTTTGTACGCAAATAAGGGAGATCTCTATCGATTTTAGTTCTAAGATACTCAAAAGATGTCGAATAGCGAAGTATCGAGTCCGGAGAGTGTTCATGTGGAGGATGTTGTCGAGTCGGTCTTTGGTGAGGAAGCAAATCGACAGGAAGGCAACAAAGGTGGTATATCTGGAAGTGGTGGGCAGGCTGATGACGACGATGAAGACGAAGAGGAAAAGAGGTTGGCATATCATGAGATTCAAGCCGGGGATTATAAAAAACCTTTGTCGAACTGGCTATCTTTGTTTTCGATTGCGGAAGGTTGGGTTTTGTCGACTCCGAATAAGGTTCAGCGGATGCACAACCCTCCGAAGAAGACCATAGCTATACACGAGGCGTCGATGGAGTGTGGATTTCGAGTGCCAATCGCTCATGAACTGGCTTCGATTCTCAATCACTTGGGTGTCGTGCCTGCCCAGATCGTTCCGAATGGCATGTCGATGATTCTGGGATTTATCGTCGTCATGAAAGCTCTTAGGCAAGAGCCGTCGTTCGGCAACTTTTGGTGTCTGTTTACGGTGAAGGAGTAGCCAAAGTCGGGCGAGGGCTTTTATCAGGTCAGATCTAGGGGGAATAAAAATAGTTTTCTGACAAACGCCAAAAGTTCTCATGGGAAGGGATGGAAAGCCCGGTTCGTGTTTCTTAGACCACCAAAGGGGCAAAAGCTAAATATCACATCGTCCTGGCGTATCGGCCCTATCGATGTACAGATACCTCCACCATCTACTTTGTCGCCTCAATTTTTGGAAAATTTGCGTAGATATTGCCTTAATGTGAAGGTTCTTACCCAAGAGCCGCATCTGCGAACATGTGGGTTATCTGCATCGAAAAGGAGGGGCGATGATCCTTCCTTAGAGGATCTTCTCAGGGGCGCTTTACTTGCGCCCAAAGGGAGGAAAAAGGAGGCTCTAGACGCCGAGATTCAACGTAAGTGGCCGCAAGGTTTTAGCGCCATGGTTGGACCTAGCTCGGAGAGACAAACTAAGAGTGTTGGTGATTATGAGGCTCGTCGTATCGAGATTAAGCGAGGAAAGAGGACTCGAGTGGAAGAGGAGACGGAGATGAAGACAAGAAATGACCCTGTCGTTCCGATTGTGGATGATAGTGACAACAGTTCGGATGACGATGAGTTCGACCTTAGTTGGTCGATATCTCAATGGGTTGATTCCGAGCACAAGTATCCCGGTGGTTTGGGCTCAAGTGATTCAGTTCTTCAACGAGGTTCTAAGGATGCTGGTTTCAAAAGTTTTCACAGCATCTTTAGTCGCGATCAGAGGTGGTTGTCGAGGAAGTCGCTGCAGAAGAATTTACATACTTCAGGGCGAGCAGTCTCTGCGGTAAGTATTATTTCTCGACATCACCTTTACTACTTCTTGATAATGAATCATAAACCTGAGGTTCTTCGATCTTTGTCTAATTTCATATAGGTAATACAATATCTATTTCAAGGATACCTCCAGGCTGATCTCGCGCAACAAGAAGTGGAGAAGCTTAAGGCTGAGCATGATGTCGCGATAAAAGAACGAGAGCATCAACTCGAAGAGGCGATTAAACAGCTTAGTATCGCCACCCGAGAAGTCGATCGTGTTCGAGCTGGGTATCCTCCAGGAGCTAGGGTTGTTTCCCCTGACCAACGCTTAGCTATTGTTATGGAGTTTCTTGCGTCTCCTGTTTATGAACACCTCGCAGATGCTAGAATGGGAGATTCGCTGGTTGAAATGCATGAGAAAACCATCAAACAATGTCAATATAGAGGTTTTCTTACCGCGGATTTTGATCCTTCAATGATAGGGGCGGCACTCGACGATAAATGTCAACCCCCTGTGCTGGTTGGTATAGATGAAGAAGTCGAGGCTGCTCGAGCGCACGAGTTCGGATGTTTGATTTCATCAGATTTAGTTGTAGATAGGTAGGAGCTTTATAGGCATAGGGTTATATTAAGAATATTTTGATTGTATTGATGAACCGTCGACGTATCTTTTTGATCGATAAATATATATAATTTTCTATGCATCTCTAATTATTTCTAATTGGATGGGTTTTGAGTATTGTAAATGGGCTAATACTTGGGCCAACTTCCTTACTTCGAAAGGAATGTTATTGGGCCGAAAAAAGTGAATCCGTCCATTCTAGATTGAACCGCCACGTCCGTTCAAATTATTTAGCCATTGGGCGCGCTCTTTGGGATTTTCGTCTATATATAGGGTGTTAAGAGCTTAACTGTTCACACTTATTGAAAACATCTTGGGAGGATAATCGTCGGAGCTGTGTCGATCAGTGATTGCCAGCCACCTCTTAGTCGGAGTACTTCTCCCCTCTTAGGTATTTCTAACTCTTTTTCTTACTTATGTCTGGTGGGTCTAAGTCTATAGGAAATGAATCTGTCGGGGAAGGGGAAGGTGTGTCGATAGGTTCTTTAAGGCATCCGAAGGAGGCAGTTATGATTCCTTCAAGGTCTAAGTCGGACCGACATCGAACTAAGGAATTATTCAGCGCCATATCGGCGTGTCGTATACGCATGTCAGATGAGTCGTTACTGTCGAAATATCAATTCCCTTCGGGTTGGGGTATTAGAATGCCGTCCTCGGATGATAGGATGAACGAGCCTCCGAGCGGTTATAGAGCTTTTCATATCGATAGCTTGGAAAACGGTCTTCGTTTTCCTTTAGCTAGTGAATTCATCGATATAGTGAATGGACTCGGGTTATGCCCCACTCAATTGGTCCCTAATGCTATTGGATATATCGTTGCGTTTTGTATAGTTATGAAAGCAGTCGGTCAACCTGCGTCTTTTGCTAATTTTTGCGGTCTTTTCGATGTTCGCCCTTCTCCTCAGTCCAATGAAGGCTTTTACTTCGTACGGTCTAAACCCAAAGTTAGGTTTCTTAGTGATCTAAAATCGTCATATTGAAAAGGTTGGAAGAATAGGTTTATTTTCGTTCACGGCCCCGAGAACTACGTATGGAGGACGACACGTGAATGGAGGTCGGGTGGCATTCTGTTGAGGAATATTCCCAAACCGTCCTGGGGGCCCGACTTTCCTTTTCAGTTGTCGGAATCGACCTATGACACCAACGCTCTTCTGCGGGAGCCTATTTTGAGTCTAGGAGGAATGTCGATGGCTCCTTTACCTGTCGATTGTCCTACCTTAGGTAGTTTTGATCGCTCTTTGCGTTTCTTTAAATAATATATTGATGTATTCATTTAATATATCCGTTTGTGCAGAAAACAACGTCGTCCCTATGGCTAACCGTGCTATTAGATCCATATGGAAGTCTCAGCATCTCGTGAAACCACCTGTGCCTCCGTCTCTGACAGCTGCTACCGACAAGGCCCCAAAACCCCCTGGCCACTCGAGCACTGTTCCTATGCAGACAAGCCATCGAGCTGAGGGAGACAAAGATAGTGACAAGGGAAAAAGGCCTGTTTCAGCTGAAGTCGACCAGGCCGACATTCCTACGTCGAAAAAGGCTAGACTGGATGATCTAACGACTCCTACAAACAGTGAGATCCCCGCCCCTGCCGGAGGCGACCTTGAGTCAATTCTCGAGGATCACAAAAGAAAGTTCGGATCGAGGGCGGCCGGTATCTCGATGATGAATCCCGCAATCTTGGATTCTTCAATCACTCCTCAGGCGTGGAAGAAATTTTTGTCGACAGTGTCCTTCGAGGACCACGCCACGCTTTTGAAGAAAGATGACGCAGACATCCTACGTTTACAGGCGTCCCTGCTCCTTTCGGTATTATTTTTTCAACACCTATTCACGTTCTGTTTTTCTCTAATTCAGGTTAAGAATGTATGAAATTCGGATTTTGTAGTTAGGTCAGACTATCTACTCTTCTGCTGCTCGACATGATAGCCTGAGGAAGCGTTTTGAGAAGAGTAAAGGTTCTAGCTCACATTTGAAGAAAAAGGTCGGTCAGTTGGAGGAGAAGAAGAAGGAGGTCGATGAAAAAGTTGTCGTTCTGGAGAAAGAGGCGACGACTAAAGATAGTCGTATCGCCGAGTTGGAGGCAAAACTCGAGCAAAAAGATCAGGAGTTTGCAATGAAGCTAAAGGATGAGGTTGCCAATAGCTTTGAATTGGGTCGACAAGAAGGACTGAGGAGTCTCCGTGAAGCGACTGCTGCTGAGAGGAAGGCTATTGTTACCGAATTCTTCAACAGCGTCGTTTATGAGGAACTTGTCGAACGCCAATCTGGAATAGATTTGTCTAAAGTCTTCGAGAAGGGCTGGAAGCAGTGCAGGGCGCTTAGCTTCCTGAACGATCGTTTTGACGAGACGCAGCTCAGCGCCACTTCTGACGAAAACGGTGTTCCGCTCGACTTGAGTTTTTTGATGGATGACAATTCCAAGGGTGCACCAGAGGATCATGAATTTGGATTCCAGCTCGAGCTGCAAGCGGCAAAGCTGAAAGCTGAGAGTGGCGACCCAGGAGGTGAAGTCCCCAAGTCGACTTCCTCCGATCATGTTGATCGCCTCAATTTTGAGACCCATAATGATTGTTGACGACATTTGTTTTGGCCCTGAGTTTGAAAAAAGAAAAAACTTTTATTTCCTCTGAAGCTCGGTTTGTTGGTTATCGAGTTGCGTGTGGGCGGCGTGTTTTGTTGTTTATATGTTATTTTTAAGGAAATGTTGAATATTCCCCTTTTCATTAATCGATTGCGTTTAATCTGTCTTTTCTTTATCCATCTTCATTCTGCTCGTAAGTTATATATTTTGAAGTGTGCATGTTAATTGGCTTTTTTGCCATGGGAGTATGCTCGACGAATGTCGTCTTTTATTATATTGCGTAGTCGGATTAAGTTGATTAAATCTCCATCTAACTTGATAATTAAGAGGGGAGTTCGATAGTCTGTTCGACGTCGTTGGGTTCGTTTCATAATTACTAGTCGAACCATTAAAAATGTTGGGTAGTTGAAGCGGTTTAGCGCATTAAATGGGAACAATCTCAGCCGTTGATCATGGCGTTCCTTTGACCGTTGGATATAGTCCGCGTTAGTTACCTTGGGTAGCGTAACGGTCGGCTACTTAAATGCCTTCCATCCTGGCCGTTGATCCTGATAAACCTGGGCCATTGGATTGGATGGGCTAATCCTATAAATAGGTAAAGGGATGTCCAGTATTCTTCACATCCAAATCATACCAACATGTTCCCTTTTAAGAAATATCCGACGAGAAGATTCCTCGATAGTTCGATCTTCGAGATCAAGTTATCGAAGGGTCCCTTACCCTCCTTTGGGACTTTTCATCCTGCTCGACCTCCAGATCGATATAACAAAAATGTTGATCTTCTTTTCGATTGGGTGGTATCGGTAAATGTAGTACTTCAATGGGTGGGCCTCGTTGTTCGAATGGGTGGCATCGGTAACGACAACGAGGTCTACCCAGGGGCATCTCGGAATCCTCATTGGCTCGGCACTTTGCAACATATGCTGGGTCCTTGGTGATTTCGAGGTGCTTCCGTTTTAGGCGGAGGACAGGGGTGAGGTAGAAGGTATGGCAGCCGATCAGATGGTGGAGGACTTAAAGCGCAAAAATTCGAGCGGCTTTTTCCTCTTCTGTCACTTGGTCGAAGCAGAGAGACCCATCACCCATGGTCGATTTATTGACTGAGATGGTGTGTGTCTTTCTGGTAAGCATGCTGCAATTAAAAGATCCTCATGTCCTTCGCTGACGCCGAGGGTGAACCGTCCCTTCAAGGCCTCGATCAATGAGAGGAAAAGCTATAGGCGGAAAACCTCCATATTTAAGCCTATAGCTAATCCGAAGTCGGTCGTCATCAGCAGTCCTCGGTCGCCGAATTTGTAGGAAAACTCGGGATTTCCTTAATTTAGTCGATTAGCCAATGTAATAGAATATAGCAGTATTCGTCGATTTCATTTGTACATTTGTATCTATGTCGATATAATGAATAAAATATTTATTAATACTTCAACCTTGTCGACTTGTTCCTCTTTATTTCGGAATTTTAATTTTTATTTCTGAATGTGTTTGTCGATATTGTTTTTATGATCTGAGCCTTCCTTATAATCGAGGTATATCACTGCTTTGCCGATATTGCTTTTTACAATCGGTGTCTTTATTATGATCGAGATATGTTTTATACTTAGCTTATCCATAGCCTTTTGCTCCGCAATTTCGATTTTTCAATGTAGTCGTTGATCTCGATTATTTATCTCCAAAAGTCTGTCAATGTATCTTATGATCGATGCCTTTACCATAATCGAGATACGTTTAGTGATTTCGACGATTTGGAGATTTCCTCTTGATGCCTCAACGGCTATCGAGGTACATTTGGAGATTTCGATGATTTGAATATTTCGACGATTTGGAGATTTCCTCTCGATGCCTCAACGGCTATCGAGGTACATTTGGAGATTTCGACAATTTGGAGATTTCGACGATTTGGAGATTTCCTCTCGATGCCCCAACGGCTATCGAGGTACATTTGGAGATTTCGACGATTTGGAGATTTCCTCTTGATGCCTCAACGGCTATCGAGGTACATTTGGAGATTTCGACGATTTGGAGATTTCGACGATTTGGAGATTTCCTCTTGATGCCTCAACTGCTATCGAGGTACATATGGAGATTTCGGATTTGGAGATTTCCTCTCGATGCCTCAGCGGCGATCGAGGAACATATGGAGATTTTGACGATTTGGAGATTTCCTCTCGATGCCTCAGCGGCGATCGAGGAACATATGGAGATTTCGACGATTTGGAGATTTCGATGATTTGGAGATTTCCTCTTGATGCCTCAACGGCTATCGAGGTACATATGGAGATTTCGGATTTGGAGATTTCCTCTCGATGCCTCAGCGGCGATCGAGGAACATATGGAGATTTCGACGATTTGGAGATTTCCTCTCGATGCCTCAGCGGCGATCGAGGAACATATGGAGATTTCGACGATTTGGAGATTTCGACGATTTGGAGATTTCCTCTTGATGCCTCAACGGCTATCGAGGTACATATGGAGATTTCGGATTTGGATATTTCCTCTCGATGCCTCAGCGGCGATCGAGGAACATATGGAGATTTCGACGATTTGGAGATTTCGACGATTTTGGAGATTTCCTCTTGATGCCTCAACGGCTATCGAGGTACATATGGAGATTTCGGATTTGGAGATTTCCTCTCGATGCCTCAGCGGCGATCGAGGAACATATGGAGATTTCGACGATTTGGAGATTTCCTCTCGATGCCTCAGCGGCGATCGAGGAACATATGGAGATTTCGACGATTTGGAGATTTCCTCTCGATGCCTCAGCGGCGATCGAGGAACATATGGAGATTTCGACGATTTGGAGATTCAGCGGCGATCGAGGAACATATGGCGATTTCGAGACCTTTGCAAAATCGTTAGAAAATGACAAAAGAACTTAACATTAGTTTTCAAAAATAACTTTCCAGGAACTTACAAAACATCCGGAAGTATAATTTATGAAATACTCGGAAATAAAGACAAACTGAAGAAAATTTCTTAAGTATAAAATTTTCTGAGGTTTCTCCCATTCCAGGTTCTCTTTACGAGTTCTCCTTCCATCGTATTTAATCGATAAGCCCCCTTCTTTCCGACTTCGACCACCTTGTAAGGTCCTTCCCAGTTGTTGTCAAGCTTTGCTTTTTTCTTCGAGACGTCAACTCGTTTCAGCACGAGGTCTCCTACCTGAAAAAATTTTAATCTTACGTTTTTATCATATGCCTTGGCCATTGTGGTTTTGTAGGCCTGTATCCGTGCGGAGGCCCTTTCTCTTTTCGATTCTAGTTGATCGAGCTCGAAGTTCCTCTTGTCAGTGTTGTCCGATTGATTGTAAAGATCGACTCTCGGAGATGGTACTTCTAATTCTGCTGGGGCCACTGCTTCGGAACCATAAACTAGACTGAAAGGTGTTTCTCCGGTTGCCGTTTTCTCCTTCGTTCGATTAGCCCAAACGACCCATGGTAATTCATCCAGCCAGGCACCTCCAGCTTCCGACAACCTTTTCTTCAGTAATCTTAAGATTTCTCTATTAGTTACTTCGGTCTGTCCATTGGTCTGCGGGCATCCAACCGATGTGAATCGCTGTGTAATTTTGTGTTTTATACACCAGTCGGTCACCCTTTTTCCTGCAAATTGAGCACCATTATCTGAGATGATCACCCTCGGGAGTCCAAACCTGCAGATTATTGACCAGTAGAAGTTGACAATCTGAGTTTGAGTGATTTGTTTTAACGGCACGACCTCTATCCACTTGCTAAAGTACTCGACTCCCACTAGTAAAAAACGTTTCTGTCCTCTGGCTACAGGTAATGGTCCAACCAAGTCTGCGCCCCACTGGTCGAAGGGCCATGAAATCGAGATCGACTCCATTACTTGGGCAGGTTGATGAGGCATAGTTGCGTGATACTGGCACTTGGCGCATTTTCTGGCGTAACTGTTGGCGTCCTTTACCAAAGATGGCCAATAGTACCCTAAACGAGATACTCGAACTGCTAGTGCTCTGCCGCCCGAGTGGCTTCCACAAGAACCCTCATGAACCTCCTTAAGTATTAAGTCGGTTTGAGGAAAGGCTATGCATTTTTGAAGTACTCCGGTGACGGAGCGTCGGTATAAATCGTTATTGATAATAGCATAGTGAGGAGCCCGGTACTTAAGTCGTCGAGCTTCAGAGCGATCAGTTGGTAGTGTTCCCTTGATTAGATAATCTAATATCTCTGTTTTCCATGTTGGCTCACTGCTTTGGAGATTCAGGATTTCCGTGCATGGAAAGTCGCACCTCATGTCGATGGCGGGTTTGTTCGATATCATCAGTGTTACTTTTCTGGTGGTGATTCCTTCTATCAAGTTCCCGAACTTTGAAAGCGCGTCAGCTCTCGTATTTTCAGTTCGCCTTATGTACTCCAACTGGAAGGTCTCAAACTTCAAAACTTGAGCTTTAACCAAAGACAAGTATTTGATCATCGAGTCCTCTTTGGCCTCAAATAATCCTTTGAATTGTTTCTCAACTAACTGCGAATCGGTAAAAGCAACGAGATTCCGAATTCCTGTTTCAGCTGCCATTTTCAGGCCGGCCAGTAAGGCTTCGTATTCCGCTTCATTGTTCGACACGAAAAAATCCAACTTTAAAGCAAATTCTAGTTCTTCTTCATTGGGGCCTTGGAAATAAATTCCTGCACCACCTCCCCCTGACGTCGACGACCCATCGACATGAAGCAACCAGATTTCTTTTTTCTCTTCGTCTATTTGAGTGCTCTCGAGCACAAAATCGGCTAGTATCTGTCCTTTTATCGATGTTCTGGGTTGGTATTGGATATCATATTCCCCCAACTCCACGGCCCATTTATTAATCGTCCCGACGCGTCTGGCTTGGATAGCGTTTGCCTTAGTGGTTGATTAGTTAGGACGATGATTTTATGGGACTAGAAATAGGGTCTCAACTTACGAGCAGTGGTTATTACGGCGAGGGCGAACTTTTCAATTATCGAGTAATTCTTCTCAGGGCCCTGCAAGACTCTACTCACGTAGTATATCGGGTAGTTGTCCTTAGCTTCCATTCTCACAAGGACCGAGCTGATCGCTTGTTCGGAGACAGCTACATAGAGGTGGAGATCTTCGTTGTCCTGTGGTTTCGCTAGAAGCGGAGGAGATACGAGATATGCTTTTAATTGTTCGAAAGCCCGATCACATTCCTCCGACCATTCGAACTTCTTCGCGTTTCTCAGGATTTTGAAAAAGGGGAGGCTTTTGTCGGCAGATCGAGATATAAATCGATTCAGGACTGTGATTTTGCCTACGAGCTTCTGTACTTCATTTAAGTTACGCGGGGCTTTGAGGTCAATTATTGCTTGGATCTTCTCCGGATTAGCCTCTATTCCTCTTTCGTTCACCAGATAACCAAGGAACTTTCCCGACCTAACTCCAAATGTGCACTTTGCTGGGTTTAGTTTCATACCATACTTTCTCATTATATCGAACGCTTGTTTGATATGGACCAGGTGGTCGTTCTCGTCAATACTTTTAACCAGCATGTCATCGACATATACCTCCATCGACTTGCCTATTAACGCTTCGAACATCTTGTTTACTAGTCGTTGGTAAGTCGCTCCTGCGTTTCTTAGTCCGAACGGCATTACTTTGAAAAAATAGACGCCCATCTCTGTGATAAATGCTGTTTTCTCCTGATCTTCAAGGGCCATAAAGATCTGGTAGAAACCTTGGAAGGCATCCATCATACTTAAGATAGCACATCCTGCTGTGGAATCGACCAGGGAGTCGATTCTTGGAAGGGGATATGGATCCCTTGGACAGAGTTTATTTAGATCTGTGAAGTCATTACACATTCTCCATTTCCCACCTCCTTTAGCGACTAAAACAACATTGCAGAGCCACTCCGTGAATTGAACCTCAGCGATATAGTCGGCGTCCAGGAGCTTTCGGACCTCTTCTTTTATTATTTTGTTTCTTTCTGCGCCAAAGTTTCTCTTCTTTTGCCTGGCAGGACGAGATGAAGGATCGATAATGAGCCTATGGACTATGATCTTTGGGTCGACTCCCTGTAGGTCGGTGGTTGACCAAGCAAAGACGTCCACATTTTCCCTTAAGAATTCAATTAATTGAGTCTCAAGCCCTTCGGAAAGTTGAGTTCCTACCCTAGTAGTTTTAGACGGCTCTCCAGGTACCAATTCAATCGATCTGTGTCCTTCCAGTGGTTCAATTCTTTCAAACTTTCTTTTCTTGGAATTAATTTCTTCCTGTTTTTCTTTCTTCTCCTGTGTTATATCTGGCTTGAGTAAATCGTCGGTATAGACTGTGGAAACCGGTCTGATCTTTACTCCTGCGCCTATCTTCTGAGCTTCCGAGCAAAGTTCCTTGTTCTTCGCTTCTTGATTGAGGGAGACTGTGTAGCAATCCCAGCCATCTTTCAGGTTTCCAATCATTTCGCCGACTCCTTGAGACGTCGGAAATTTTAGTTTTTGGTGATAGGTGGAAATGATAGCCTGAAAAGCATTCAGAGCGGGTCTACCCAATATTACGTTATAAGCACATTGCGCCTCAACCACCAGGAATTTTATCATTCGGGTTCTCGAGTTGTTAGCCTCTCCCAAGGTGAGTGATAGAGTTAATGTACCTCGAGGGACGACCTGGGCTCCTCCAAAGCCAATAAGCGGTGTTACTACTGTCCCCAAAGGAGTGGGACCGAGGTCCATTCTTTCCAACGCATCCAAGAAAAGTATGTTTGCCGAACTCCCTGAGTCTATCAAGATTCTTCTGACGGTAGCTCCAGCAATCTGGGCCGTGATTACCATCGGGCAATCCGGCACGTCCTGATCATTGAATGGCAAATAATTCCTTTGTCGATCAGAGTCATCAAACCCTATTACTTGATTTTGTGTCGTGGGTCGTATCGAGAACACCTCCTTCCGATCGTTCAGGGCTCCCTCGCGGAGTATTCGAGAAACAACCCTTCTTGAATTCTTACTGTCTCCTCCAGCTGGCCCCCCCGAAATCATATTGACAATAGTTCCGGGCTGGGCTCTTCTGGGCTGTTCTTCTCTGGTGTCTTGATTTTGATCCCTCCTTGGGGGAGATCTGGACCGCGACCTATTATTATGTGATCGATTTGCAACATGCTCATTGTTTGAGACTTTCACATAGCCGGTTAAGTGTCCCTCTGCAATTAATCTTTCTATTTCGTCTCTCAACTGATAGCAGTCGTCCGTATCGTGTCCTCTTTGTCTATGGAAACGACAATACTTCCTTGAGTTCGGATTGTCTCTGATTGCGGCGGGCTTTCTTAATAAGTTTTTGTCTTGTATGGCAAACAAGATTTCTGACCTGAGTTTCTTTAATGGAGTATAGTTGTCGTGGTACTCTTTATTCGATCTTCCTGCTCCTCGTTTCCCATGATTAAAGTTTCTTTCTTCTCCGTATCCTCTTCTGTCATTCCTTTCATTATATCGATTGCTTGGAATCATTTCCAATGATCGATCTGCAACTACGACCGGCTGCTTGTCTTCAGATTTTGCCACTCCAAAGAAGGTTACTCTTAGCTTGTTCATTTCCTCCTCGTTCATATATTGATTGGCCATTTCCATTAATTTTTCATACGTCGCTGGATTTTCTCTGACTATGGCGCTAGAAAAGCCTCTATTCAAGGTACTCTGAAACAGTACAGTTATTAGGAAGTCCACTCTCGGCATCTCGACCTTCAGGAGCTCGTTGTTAAATCTTCCCATGAAGTTCCTAAAACTCTCGTCAGGTTTGTGTATGATAGAGTATAGGTGATTGGCAGGGGGTCTAACTGCTCGTTTGCTACCAAACTGGCTCATGAATTTGTCGCAAAGTTGATCGTAGTCGAAGATAGATTTTTCCTCTAATCTTCCAAACCACGACTGTGCCATCCCCGATAGCGTCGTCGAGAAGGCTTTTGCCGCTACATTGTCCGAGATACCGTGGAGCTGCATCTGGAGGTTGAACGAAGCTAGATGCTCTTCAGGGTCTTCGGTTCCGAAGTAACGAGGCAGTTGAGTTGGTAATCTTTTGTCGAGTGGCAATCTCTCGAAGAAGATTTCGTCACAGAAGGGTGATTTTCTTAATCGGGAATTTGACACAGGGAGCTCGTTTCTTTTTTCTTGCCTGTCCAACTTCTGATGAAGCGACCTTACTTCTGAGGCGAGTTTGTTGACCTCCCTAACTGATTGTTCTTCGTGATCCTGTCTCTCCGGGCATCTAGCTCGACGTTTATCTGCCCAACTGTCTGCTTGGTTCACTTCGACTTCATTTTCGACGTCATTAATAACGGCGCGAGGGGGTCTCTGAGGAAGGTTATAATTTTCTCTCGCGGTTTCTGCTAGCCATTCCTTCTTGGCGTCATCCAAGAGTGCTTTCAAGTCATCTTTGGTAAGTTGCAAAACAGGTGGAGCCGGGGGTCTGGAAGTTCCCCCTTCATCATTCTGTTGCTGCCCCGGGTTCCGAGGTAACAAGTTGTCACCTTGGCCTTCCCCGTTTTGATCTCGATTAGTCTCTCGCTCTCGTGCCAGAGCTGCTTTAGATCTTGTAGTCATCTTTCACGATTCAGAGTTAAAGTTCCCACAGACGGCGCCAATTGATGAGCGTGTTATCGTTAGGGTAATTATTCCTAGTCAGTGTCTCGGGTTTCACGACTCGTCAATGTGAGGATTGGCAGGTCAATCAACCTTCTCCTCGATTTATACAAGGGGTTCTAACCTGTAATCAAAGATAACTACGTTAGGTTAATGCCGGTGGTTACCCGGCGATAACCCTCCGATGCTAAAGTAAGTATCGAGATAAGGATGGAGATCGGAGTGTAATTGATAGTCGGAACGTGCGTACCTTTTATCTCATTTATGAGGGCTATTTATAGTTTTCCAGATGGGTCACCGGGTCGGATCATGACTGGACGTTATGGCTCGAATATGGATCCTCAGCAATTGATTCGATCCGATCATAAGTGGGTCAAACATAAGAGGACGTCGACCACTATGTCGGTTAAATCGAAGAGATCGAGGTCGATGCCTTATGTTTGATGTGAACTCGAGGGGGAGGTCCTCGATATTAATCGATTGACCTATAGCTGTTTATAATGACGAAGACTTGGTACATCAGTCTTACCAATTTGAACAAAATGAGAAGATGAGGGACGTTTCTTCAGTTGGAGTCCAATCCGGATCCGCAAACAGATCTTCAAAATCTCGAGTTTGTGCCATTTCATCTAAAATGTCACATTAATGTGTTGTTGATCAATTGAATAAAATAGAGTTGATTTACGTAATTAAGATTAAAGCACAAAATAAAGTAGATTAATGGGAAAACTCATACTACATGAAATAATATTATGTAAATAGAATCTTACCCATCCTTCCACGAAACTTAACTGCAATTCATTCTCGATCAATTGAATATTTAAAGAGCATGTTGAAATCAGTAATTGCACACAAACTCCTACCCTAGGCTATTATCATATTTACAATAAATGTCCAATGTATTTACTTAAGAGAGATTTACACTTGTGGTACCGAACTATCTATTGATTCTCACTTGTGTATCATAAAAACATAGGCCGACATTATTAGGTATAAAAAGTGACATGTTTGACATTATCATTTAATATCTTGTCACTAAAATTATATTCTTTTGTAGTACAAAATGACAAATACAAAAAAAAGGGGGGCAGTATAATTTTCTTCCATAATTTCAAAAAGGCCGGTAATATAAAAATGCAAAATTTGTTTCGATCAAACTAAGCATATGAGGTCCATCAAAATTGATAACTATTTTTAGTTTACTAAGTAAGGCCATCTCAATGGTTTTCCGGGGCCATTCCCGAGCCAGCTTCCGGGCCAGCCCCCGATCCAGTCGGGGCTCTAGGTGATCATCTCCAGTGGTGGTCTCCAGCACTCAATTTCTTCCAAATATTTTTCTTCCCCACTCTCACCCTTTTTATAATAGTTTTAATATTGATAATAATAATAATAATAATAATAATAATAATAATAATGATAGAATAATAATATAATTAATTTAAAAATATTATAATTAAAATATTTAAACATTAAAATATAAATTATAATTATAATTAATCCAAAGAAACCAACAGTAGACTCCAACAAGACTTAATCGCCAATGTCTATGCAAAATATGGTTAACAATATATGTAAATTGTATAATTTATGTATTTTTTTAATTAAGTATGTTTTTAAATATTTATATGCTTAGGGTATCAATTTAAATTATTTGTCGGTGTTTAATTATATTTTCAAGTAATTCTAATTCTAATTGATTTGCCCTCTCGAACTAGTCGGTTTCTTCATTCGAGAATCCTCCAAATAAGTCTCGAGAAAGATTTTTTTGTTGTATTTCCTTTCTTTTTATTCTTATTGGTCATTAATAATTACTATTGTAATCAAAATTAATAATAAAAAAATTTATTTTTACTCTAACATTTACAAATATACTAATAAATTATGTATAAAATTTAATTACTATTTTATAAATAGAATAAATAATTAAAGCCATTTTTTATGTTACTATTATTAAAACATTAATAATTAAAATTATAATTAAAATTAACAAATAATATTTAATTTTATTCAAAAATTAAAAAAATACTAAAAATTATTTACATAATTTAATTACTATTTTTTAAATGGAAGATATAATTAAAGCCATTTTAATGTTACTATTATTAAAACATTAATAATTAGAATTATAATTAAAATTATATTAAATTATATTCTAATATTAACAATACACAATTTATTCTAATATAAAAATATTACAAATTTGAATTACAAATTATACACAGTTGAAATTATTTACAAAACTAACACTAACAATAAACAATTAAAAAAAAGGGATGGACTAATCAGGTGGCGCCAAGTGACGCCACCTGATTTAAAGGGGGAGAGTGGATAGCACTCTCCACTATTTCTCCTCCTTCTTCATGCGGCCTCCGTTCCAGCTCCAGTTCCCGCCGCAGCTCGCAGCCCAGCCCGTGCCGCCCCGGACCACCATTGGAGACGATTCCCCAGCCCAGCCCAGCCCTCACGCGCGCCCCGAGCCCACCATTGGAGATGCCCTAACAAACACTAATTTAAAAAGGAAGATTAATAAAATTAAAGGTACATTTAAGTAGCACATAAGATATAGAATTTGTGCTAAAATGGGAATGTATCTAAAGTCGTAGAAACAAAAAATTAACAACATATCAAGGAGGAATAGTGCAAATAATTTAATAAAAGTGATTTCAGAGGATCACAAATATATATGGATGATCACTAATATATACGGATGATAAAAAAAAATATATACATGCATGATGTTATGTTATGTCAATAGGCATGTAGTAATTCAGTAAGTAGGTGATGGTACATTCTGAATTGACATTAGCATTAAATGTTGGACTTCTATCAATTTATAATTGACGCAATGTTAGAATTTATGGACAATAATAATGAACAAAAAAAATATGGTTGTCTTCTTCATCCCTTTAATTAAGCCATTGTCAAGTTCATTTATTTCTCTCAACTAACAAATACCTTCAGAAATAATTGTTCACTAATAGGTGGATTAAATAGATCTTCAAATTGAAAAGACTTAAATATCGATTCCACTGACATGAATGATAAACAAATGTAAGTTATTTACCTTTTAATGCATTTGTTAAAATTATTCATTTATTTTTTCTTTGTACGAAGATTTAATAATACATGGAAATTTCTTAATAATTTTTCTTCCAAATAATAAAATTTCCAAGAATATATGGAAATTTCTTGATAATTATTCTTTATTCCTGTTCCATCTTCAATTTTTTCTTAGTAACACAATATCTAAGAACACATACAACTTTTTGCATAAGGAATCTTTCATCAAGATAATTAGAAAACGAAATGAACAAATGTCTAAAGAATCAGAAGATTTTTACTTTATTATACTCGTATATAGAATTTAGGAATGGTTACATATTTTTGGATTTTATAATCATATGTTAATATGTAGTTTGTTTAGTTACCTATTTATTACGTGCATAAAAACATGCGGAGGAAAATATATGTCAAAAGAAAAAGATAATTCATTTCTTGTCTTCAGTTATTTTGTTTAGTTTATTTAAACCAACAGGTATCATACTTCGGGCTTTAATATATGTCATGAAGAATACATATAAAGGGCCTACGACTCAGTGAATGTGATAAACTATCTCTTCATGTATTGCATGGATGGGCTTTGTAAACACTTTAAGTGGACCGACCTAATTGCACATATGATTATTATATTTGAATCTAAATAAGTTGGATCCATTCCATTGAGGATTAATTGATCTAAACCAAAGACTTGATTATAGGAGAAAGGCATTCTCATACCCTGACTCCTAACCTTTAATTTAAAGAGATAAGGAACTCAAAACTGCAGAATGAAGGGAGTAGCCCATATTAAATGTCAATTACAAATATCAAGTACAAATACAAAATATAGAATACAAATTGCAATATATGAAATAAATTGTCATCTTCAATTAAATTACTTGTCCAATAATGTCATCGTTCGAATTAATGAAATTTTTTTATCCACAGGGAATCCACCCCACCAATTATACCTACGAGTGCAAAACGGACATTCGAGGAAAAAAAATGATAAAGGTGTTACCTATAAACAATCTAAGACCAAATTTGGAGTGAGTTGGCAAGTACCAATTCTTACTCCAATCAAACAAATCAAAATGGTCCTAAAACTAATTGGCAGAGTTTCACAGCTTTCCGAACTCCATTCAAACCACAGTCCATTCCATTTAATATGGATCCTATGCGAGGCTGTCAGGGCATTTAAAGCTTGGGTATGAGTGATATTACGGACAAGGTAAGCAATCCCGAATTTATTAAACCTTCAAATTTGATATGTTACAGTAAGGATAAGTGATTATGTTGGAGATATAATTTGTGACTTTCTATGTAACAGGATTCTAAGTTGGAGCATAGAACTTCACTACCATTATTATTAGATGTAAATAAAGTACTAACTGAAGGTATCGACTTCCATGGGGTTCGGGTCCATGATAAAAATTGGACTAGATGTTGTGGACATAAAGTTATTGACATGGGTTATTGATTGCTTTGATCCACAAAGAAGAATTTTAGATGTGCATGGAAAAAATTACAAATTACGCCGCAAACAGTCCATGCTGTAATGGGGCTACCATACAGGGGACATGTGTTACCAAAGCCTGAATCTTTATCCATAGGATGTCGTATGTACGAAATTTTGTTTGCACACAATGGATTATCAAAGGATTACCACTAATTAAGAAACATAAAGCGTGTGGTAGTCATGGACTGGAATTTAAGGTTTCCTATATGATGTTATTATTTACATTAATACTTTTCCCGGGATAAAACCATAAATTAGGCCATGGAAAGTTGGAATATCTAGTCGATCTAGATCAAATTCATTGCTACAATTGTGCTAATGAAGTTTTAAACTACATTGTCCAAGGAGTAAAGAGATTCAAAACAAATGGTGGTACAGTTGTGACAGGTTGTGTGATTATATTGGAGGTAAGAATTTATATAAAATTAATAATTTTGTGATTATTTTTAATCTATATAAGCCATGAACAAAACTCACACACCTAAACTTGTAAAATATTGCAGCTTGTATTCCTCTCAATCCTAGTAGATGTCAACTTTAGGTGTGCAAGGATCCTGGATTCCAAGTTAGCTCATATTGAACAATGGAGACAAATTGAGGTCAACAATATAATCAAAACATTTATATCCAAAGGTGGTTATTCGGACAATGAGTTGAGTATTTCGTCAAATATATAGATAGATCACATAGTCTATGCATCAACTTGTCAAACTAACCACCTAGGGGTCAAATTTTCATGTTTGGGAGAAAAAAATAAAGAAAATTATTTTGAGTAAACATGCAATGGTAAGGATAGAAAACAAAAAAAGGTAATGGAGAAAAAACAACTAAATGTTCAAGTCAATTTTTTGGGGTAGGATCGTCATCGGTTTCTAAAAGATATATGAGATCCATAGGCAATCAATTTGAATTGTTCCGTTAAAGAATCACAAACATGGAGAAAGAGGTGAGTCATGGGATAATTCTTGCATAGACCGGGTCTATGAGCTTTTCATAGACCTTGTGGTTGTAAATGATCCACATCATACATTTTGAGAGTATGACATCATCAAAATGTATGATGTGGTTCATCTATAACCATAAGGTCTATGAAAAGCTCATAGACCAGGTCTATACAAGAATTTTTCGTGAGTCATGCACTGATTGATAAATGTCTTAAACGACAAGTGCAATCATGATAGGGATCTAGGAAAAATGGTGGCAACTTTTGGAGAATTTTTAGGGAACATACCAAATATACAACAAATGTTTAATGAAATGTCTACTATCTTCCAACGAAACTTTCTTGAAAATACTAGCATAGGAGGGGAACCAAGAAATGGTACAGGAAAGGAAAAAAAAACAATGTATTTATGATTTAATTTGCTCCAATATGCTAGAAGATGATTAACTTGCGAAGTATCTCTTCTCTGAGTCATTGAGACAAGAGTAAGTTTTTTTTTTCTTTTTTCGTTTCATAATTACATCTTTTTCTTTTATATTTATTAAATTTCCAACATATGAAATTAAGTATTTCGCAGTGTCCTTCACACCTAAATGGATTATCCTTAGAGAAAATATGTGAACTTTGTGCAAAGAACGATGGATCAACGTTAAAGTAAGTTCTTAATTAATTAAGCAGTTATTTTGAAGTGATGACAAATTTTTTTTATTATTCAGTGCATTGTTATCATATCGTAGGTCGTTGATGGTGTTGCATATATGGTATGGGCTGAGGGACGTAGATTAGACAAATCTTATGTACATTGGTTTCTTCCTGGTATGTCGATCATATGTAAAATATATTTTTTTATAATTTGAAGTTTTTTATACATACATAATTATTAACTAAAACGCAAAATATGACTACAAATTATGGGTGCAATGATGATAAAATCAACAGCATGATAGTTTGTCCAAGTGGATGTTTTTGTAGCCCTTCTTCAACTTGTGAGCAAATTACTATCCCACTTAACGACACCAAAAAAATATTGGTACATGTGCACAATCGATGTACGGAACTCGAAGATAATAATATCCGATTCATTTTCAACAAGTGAAGAAATTTCAGAAAAAATATAGAAGGAGCTATATAGCCAAGGTTATTAGCTTATTACAGAGGATTGCTAAAGAATGGGGTGAAGGAGATTTTCAAAATATAGATTGGGCATACAACTTCCAATATGTCAACGATAAATCTTTCCCACAACGAAATTGATATATAATTTAATTGCGGCCCATTTTTCAACTCATAAATTTATTATTATTTTTTCTTACAATTCACATTTTTTTAACGAAGTGTAATATCAGGTAAGATTGTGGGCTCTACATATGCCTAATGATGTTGTTTCCTTGGAAAGTAGATCATGTCTTGAGTGAGGTAACAAACGGGGAGAATAATTCATCTGCTAGTAATGGATCACTTTGCCCCATGATTTTTTTAAAATTCTAATGTTTTTTTAATATATTGATTTTGCAGGATGAATCAAAAAATACACGTGAAAGGCTGGAAGTTTAGCTATATACGTGTACAGAGAACAAAGCAGAAAAGGGTATGATATTTCGATGGTTTCATTTAATAGAAATATTCCTATTACATATTTCTGTGTAATTTTTAATTTTATTTTGTGTTGTTAAATGGAATATTTTGCTTATGCAGCCAGGGGTATAGCTTATGTGTAGTGGATGACAACTTAATGTTCACTATTGCTCAATTTGATACTCTCGATATCAAATTAGAAGAGATGTTTGGTAGGATCATGAATTTTGACGTTTTTCAGTCAAAGGTGGAAGATGTAAAGTCTCGACAATTAGAGGGAAATGTGCCTAACAAAGATGAATATTTCCCCTTAAATGAGGATATTGACCTCATTGATCTTGTTAAATTATACATTGGCATTGGTGAAACTATGGTGCATGTAGGATTTGCACCATAGTGAGGGCATTTGGTGCAGATAACATTTTCAAGAGTAGGTGTCAACTATATTTGGACTTCAATGGATTGTTACAAGGTGGTGAACTGATCAAAATAGCAATTTGGGAAGTAGATATCTACTCGTTTTGAATTACGAAGAGGGGAAGAATTGGTGAATATAGCATTTTGGGAAGTACACACATAGTATTTTTTGTATTACAGTGGTGAATATAACATTTTCAGAAGTTGTTGGATAAAGATGAAGATGGAGTACACTGAATCTGAAATTAGTTGAGGGAGGTTTTGATGATTTCTAAAACTTCATATCAGCTAAGTAAAGACTACTTAGTTGTAATCCCTTAGAAGAATTTTGACCTAGCAAGAAGACATATCAGACGGGTCAAATATTCAAGGTCCAGAAGACTATTGATCTGCTGAAGAGAAGAAATCAGACTGGTGTAAATCAGCCGACTCAAATCAGATTTGTTCAAGTTTGAGATCAGCTCTGCTGATCATCAGACATGTACTCTCATCAGCCAAGTGGAAAGATCAAGAAGTCGTCCCAACGGTAATAAATGCCACTGTAGTAATAAATGCTGAAGTCCGAGGTTATTAATGGCAAATGATTGAAGAAATAACTCGTATCAGCTCGGTGCATTTAATGCTGCCTGACAGAAAGTACAGTCTGCAGTACTGTCACTGTGCAGAGAGCCGTTCGCGGAAATTAAGGACCAGAAATCAAGAGATTTGAATTTTGTCTCACCTCAACGGACATAATTCAAAGTGTGTGTATAAATAGCTGAGAGAGACGAAGAGAAATTAACAGCACAACATCTGAGAGATTGAATTCAAAGCAAAATATTTTCTAAGTCTCAAAGCTCAAGAACAGCTCACTCGTCTGCTGAAGTCATTTGTTGACAGAAGCCGTTGAAGTTAAAAGAATATACATTTTCTGAGTGAATCTGTAAAAGAGTGTGTTGTGAGGAGTAGATATCCATCTTTGTGAGTGATATTACTTCGGAGAGTAGGAATTTCTTTGTGATTTCCTATTGCGAACTTGTGGCTTATCATTTGTTGTAAAGAACAAGCAGAGTGTACTAATTACTTTGTGTTCTTAGCATAACCCAAGATCTGTGTGACTTGGAAGAGTGGACTAAAGGATATTTACATCCATATAACCACTATAAAAATCATTGTGGTTTTACTTTGCTTTTTACTTGCATACTTTCTGATTTGCATAAAACACATTTACAAAACTGTTTGAAAAAGGTTTAAAGGAGTTTATAAAAACTGGGGATAAAACTTTTAAACTACTAAGTATACTTGTGAAAAACACTTTAAAAATCCGCTGCAAGTATTCTAGTATTAAAACTGATTTTGACTAAAATCAGCTAAGTAACTATCAGACTAGTGGTCAACAAAGTTGTTTAAAGATTTGTTCGCGATCAGCCTTGTAAGCTTACTATTCTGTAACAACTTAGTCTGTTTACGTTTGAGCAACAGTTTTAAAGTTAAAAATTTGTTTAAAATTTTCAGAGGTCTATTCACTCCCCCCCCCCCCCTCTAGACCTCATCTGACCACTTGGGACCAACAAGTTGTATCAGAGCAGGTGGTTCATTAGAATCAGCTGCCTGATCAACGAGCTTGATCCGAGTGTTTTTCAAAGGTTTTTCAAACTTTTCAAAAGAGCATATTTTTGAAAAATTAAAATTTTTGAAAAATGGATTGTATCAGCCATGTTCCCCACATAGCTGGTATGAGCTTCGAAGACTGGAAGATCAGAATGGAGATCTTCTTAGCTGCCTACAATGATAACATGTACACATGTATCATCAAAGGTCCATTCAAATTCACCAAGACCATCAAAGTTGATGAAGTAGATATAACGGTGGAAAAAGATTTACACGAGATGATAGCCGAAGAAATAAAGCTGTTCAACCTGGACAAAGTTGGGCGATTCATCATGACCAAGGCCCTTGACAACGACAGATTTGACAAAGTCAAGCATTTCAAGACTGCCAATGAAATATGGGATAAGGTTCGTGATATGAGCAAAGGAAACGACGCCATCAAAGAGCATCAGCTTAGTGTTGCTCTGGAAAAGCTGGACAACTTCAAGATGAAGTCTGCAGAAACCATTGATCAGATGGATACAAGGTTCACAAGGACGCTGAATGAAGTTCTAAAGCTTGGAAAAACCTTCACTGATAAGGAGATAACCGTCAGAGTGCTGAAGGCTCTACCTCCAAAGTTCAACATGAAGGTGACAGCCATGGAAGAGTCAAGAGATTTAGGAAAAATCTCACTCTCCGAGCTGTTCTCAGTACTCAAGGCATACGAGTATAAACTGTCAAGAATGGGTGTTGAAGAAACCTCAACTTCAAGTCCCACAGCTGCCCTGGTTGCTGCTGAAAATCCCAGAAGACCAGCCTACAAAAGTAAAGATGTGGACTCATCTGATGAAGCCACAATACTCAACAAAAAGGAGTACACTGCTGGAGATGTTACATTGCTGATGAACAACTTCCAAGAAGTTCTATAAAAGAAAAATGAAGAACAAATACAACAATGCTTCTACTTCTAACACTGCTTCTACTTCTAATGACAAAGATTCTTATAAATCTAAAATGATGTGCTATAACTGTAGGAAACTGGGTCATTTCATCAGAGACTGCCCATATCCTAAAGCTGAGAAGTATACAGAAGAAGAAAAGAGAATCAGAAAAGAAATAAAACATCAGAAAGGCAAGGTGCTGGTGGCAGAAGCGGAAAAGCTAGCTGCTATCTACTCATCAGATTCGAATTCAGACACGTCTGATGAAGAGTCCTCTGATGAAGAGAGTCCTGCTCTTCTCTACCTGATGGCTAAGGAATCTGATAGCTCTGAGGATGATGAGGTAACTCCTCTTGATAATGAATTATTTAATTCATTTGAACAAATGATGCTTAACAATACTACTATTGCTGAAGCATTTAGTAAGCTTAAGGAAGAGATGATATTGCTAAGAGAGCAAAACAGTTCACTGAAACTCAAAGCTGAAAAGCCTAAAGAATCAGCTGAATATAAACTGCTTGAGCAAGAGAATGAATCTCTGAAAGCTGAATGTGAAGTCCTTAAAGGAAAAATCATGGAACTTGAAAAGTCAATTGAGTCTCATGAAAAGTCATCTGTTGCATCCACTCTTACCTCCAGTAAACGGAAGACACCTTTAGAACAGGATAAGTTAGAACTGAAAAAAATTTGTATCAGCTGACAACAGTAAGGTCATTTTCTATGTTCAGACTACTAAACCTGCTTCACCTGAGAAAGTGTTAAAGGAGACGAAAACTCCTAAGGCTAAAAAGAGCAAAGAGCCTAGTGTAAGAAAACAGACTGGTAAGTCCAAACAGAAGAGTCGTAGGAAGTCTTCTGATAAGGCTAAAACCAATCAGACTAGTGATAAAACTAAGTCGCCTGTTAATGAGCAAACATCTAGTAAACCAAAGAAGCATAAAACAAGAAAAATCAAAATGCTTGGTATGGAAATGAGTCTTATTATGTGCAACCTGATGCATATCCTCCTATGTATCATGCACCTCAATTTCCAACTTACTATGCACCATATCCTGCTCATCCAATGCATGCATATCCTGCATATCATGCATCTTATTCTGCTTATGAACATTATCCTTATCATGCTGATTATCAACAACATGGCAAATCTGATAAACCTGATAAAGGCAAAATTGTTCATGCTCTTGTTGAAACTCAGAAACCTACGAAGCCTAAGACATCAACATCTTGGGTTGTCAAAGGTGGAACTAATCCTTCAGGACCCTCTCAATAAGGGTACCTAAAACAATTTTACTTTTTTTTGTAGGTTAGGATTAGGAGTAGGAGTAAAGTAGAGAAGACTTGGTACTTGGACAGTGGTTGTTCAAAACACATGTGTGAAAGCATACATGAGCTGACTGATGTTGTTGCTGTGGATGGTCCAAAAGTCACTTTTGGAGACAGCAAGGAAGGCAAGATTGTAGCAAGTGGAAAGCTGATCAAAGGCAACATAGTGTCTTTAACAAAAGAACTTTACTTGTAGAAGAATCCATTCATGTAGTATTTGATGAAACCTAATCAGTCTTCTGAAAAGAATCAAAGTACTGATCAAAATATGTCTACTGATTTTCAGAAATTGAGTGTTGAAAAGAATGAAGAATATGTTCCCATCATACTACCTGATCTCAACTCAGCTGCTAACTCAAATGTTGTTCAAAATCACAGTGCTGATTGTCTAACAGAAGAGTTGAAAACAGGTGACAGACCAGAGACTGTTCAACAGACAACTGCTGTTCAACAGACTACTACTGGAACTCCAACAGTAGTGTTGCAAGATCAAAACAGAGGACAACATTATGATTTGCAACCTGATCTTAGATTGCTCAAGAATCACCCACCAGAGCTGGTGATTGGTGATCCTTTGAATAGGGTAAAGACAAGGAGAGCTGCTGCAAGTGAAGCAATGTTTGTCAGTTTTCTATCTCAAATTGAGCCTAAACAGATTGAAGAAGCTCTTAATGATTCAAACTGGATTGAAGCTATGCATGAAGAGCTAAATCAATTTGAAAGGAATGAGGTCTGGTACTTAGTTCCTTGACCAAGTCATCAAAGAGTAATTGGCACTAAATGGGTATTCAGGAATAAAATGAATGAAGATGGTGTGGTCACCAGAAATAAAGCAAGATTATTTGCCAAATGGTATTGTCAAGAAGAAGGTATTGACTTTGATGAAACTTTTGCACCAGTAGCAAAACTAGAGGCAATCATACTCGTTCTTGCCTATGCTACTCATAAGAATTTCAAAGTCTATCAAATGGATGTGAAATCAGCTTTTCTCAATGGAGAATTGCAAGAAGAAGTTTATGTTGAACAACCACCTGGATTTGAAGCTTATCAAGAAGAAGACAAGGTGTATCGTCTGAAGAAATCCCTCTATGGACTGAAACACGCTCCAAGAGCATGGTATGATACCCTATCTGATTTTCTTTTAATTAAAGGATTTCGCAAAGGTAAGGTAGACAAGACCTTGTTCACTATTGAATGGGAAAATCATATATTGCTTGTGCAAATATATGTGGACGATATCATTTTCCGTTCAACAAATCAACAGACTTGTGATAAGTTCTCAAAGCTGATGCAGAACAAGTTTGAAATGAGCATGATGGGAGAGCTTAACTATTTTCTTGGCTTGCAAGTAAGACAGTTGCCTGATGGAATATTCATCAGCCAAGCAAAATACACAAAGGATCTGTTCAAGAAATTTGGTGTGGAAACTAGCTCTACTGCTAATATTCCAATGTCTACTAGTCTTCGTTTGGATAAAGATGAGGATGACAAATCAGTAGACATAACCAAGTACAGAGGAATTATTGGGTCACTGTTATACTTAACAGCTAGCATACCTGATATCATGTACTCTGTTGGGGTTTGAGCGAGATATCAATCAAATACTGAGGAATCTCATCTCTTGGCTGCCAAAAGAATACTCAAATATATTAAAGGCACTGAAGAGTTGGGATTGTGGTACCCTAGGGAATCTGAATTTGAACTTATTGGATATTCAGATTTTGACCTTGCTGGCTATAAGATTGACAGAAAAAGCACAACAGGTGCCTGTCAGTTCAAGGACTAAACATATTGAGATCAAACATCACTTCATCAGAGATCATGTGGAGAAAGGAAATGTCATGATAGAATATGTTTTTACTGAAAATCAGATTGCTGACATCTTCACAAAACCTCTAAGTGAGACAAGGTTTTCAACTCTAAGAGCTGAACTAGATCAACTAAAATTGGATGCATAAGCTAAGGGGGAACTCAACAGAAGACTGAAGTTCATCAGCTTACACATCATATTATCTTCAAGGATTAACTCTCAACAGACTAGTTAACTTATGGATTCTTAAAGTCAGGGGGAACGTGTAAGACTAGCGGTACTTCTGATTAAAAGATGAAATTTGTTGATGAAAGTTAGTTGAAGTTATGCTTTCATCAGAAGATCAAAGTCTTGAAGATTGAAGATTATTCACCTAGCTGGATTGACAAACAGCCGAGGAAGGTTATCAATTATTGGCTTTCACTGATAACAATCTGTCATCAGGACGGTAGTCCCATCAGATAAGTAATTTAGTTTACTCGTCTGATCAGCTGTGTAAAAGCTTACTGTTTAAAAACATATTATTAAAAATACGCTTTTACAAGTATACTAAGGCGGTTCGCATTCCTGCCTCTCATTTAATGCTTTTTGAATTTTGAATTGCGTAACTGACGCCCGCACGATCAGAACTGACACAAATGAATCTAACGATTAGCGTGTATCACGGAAACCGAAAAACCCTAACTCTATAAATTCAGATCTGATCAGACTTGTGACTCTTTACGCATTCAAACACATTCTAGAGCACTTAAGAGAAATTTTGCCTTCTATTTTCTGCAAATTCTCTGTCTTTCACTAACTTCCTACAGAATTAAGATGAATCCTGCTCAAGAAGTCAAGGCTGAAGGCATGTACCTTGTGTACGATGCTTATCATCAGTCCGGCACACCCGTTATGAAAGAGATCCTAGAGAAATTTAATGCTGCTAAACTGGTCAAGTTCATGGAATCGCACGAGGAGATGGTTTGGAAGGACCATGTTATGGAGTTCTACAACACTGAAAAAGTTGTAGACTTTGACAAGAAGGAAATCAAGGCCACTGTTGGAGGAACCCCAATCGTCATCACCCCTGCTCTGTTGCACGAGCAGTTTGGCCTTTCAAATCAAGGGCGACAAGATGTTAACACATTAACAGAAGACAAACTCCATGAGTTTTGGGCTGTTTGTGCCAAGAAAAATGAGGTGATGTCTGGAAACTTGAAGAAGAACCAGTTGAAGGACGAGTTTAAGCGTATGGCTGACTTGGTGTCAAAGCTGATAGAGAACTGCACTTTTTCTCTTGATGCTATCACCATGAAGAGGTACTGCATAATGGTTTCTGTTTACTATGGGATTGAAGTAAACTGGTCAGTAGTGATCTGGTACATTCTGGCCAATTTCCATCTGAAGAAGCAATCAAACCACAGGATAACCTTGAGTTACCTGTTTCACAAGTTGGGCTGTGGAATGACCAATGGGAAAGAAATCCATAGTTCTAAGGCAATGACCAGCTACCAAGCTGTGAGAGGAGGAAAGAAGAGGAAAAATGAGGAAGCAGAAGATGAAGTAGAGGAGGAACCTAAGGAAAAGGTTCCTGCCAAAAAGCAAAAGAAAACAGCTCAGCCTGCTGTTGAGAAAAAGAAGAAGGCTGATGAGCCAAAGGAGGTGGCTCCAAAGAAAAGGTCTAAGGCTTCTGTTCAAACAGCCCAGCCAGCTGTTGAAGCCAGAACAGAAGAGCCTGCTGAGAAGGTCGTTGCTGATGATATCATAAATCAGACAACAAAGGAGATAGAGAACATGTCTTCTGCCTCCCCTTCAAGAACCGTTTCTGCTGAACCTGATGAGAATGTTGCTCGCAGAACGCGAAGTCAACTCCGAGATACAGGTGCTTCCAAACCTGTTCAAGGAGGAAGAGCAAGGAAGACAATAAGGAAGAGAATGACTTTCATCGATTCTCCTACTGAACTGTCAACCTTGGTTCGAGAAAGCCCTCCATCAGCAGAGAGGCCTGCTGGTGTTGAAGAGAAGTCTGCTGATGAGAAAATTGTTGAAGAACAGACTACTTCAACAGCACCAACAGCTGGGGTTGCTCAACCCCTTGATGATCCTGAAGTGCAGATCATCAATCCTATAGCAGTTGCACCACTTGCATCTGCTGGACCTGTTCCTGAACCTGCCCCTGCTGATAAGAGCAAAGGGAAAAGAAAGATCATCATAAAAAAGAAGAAGGTCTCTGCTGCTGACAAGAAGAAAAGGGAAGAAGCAGAGCAGAGGAAAAGGGATGAACAGGAGGAACAAAGGGTCATTGAACTCAGCAAAATTCAGGCTGAAAAAGAGGAGCAAGAAGAAAGTTATCTGAAGCAGATCACAAAGCTGCTGAAGATGCTAAGTTAGTTGTTGTCATTGATGTTGGTCCCAAGTGGTCAGATGAGGTCTAGAGGGAGGGGGGGTGAATAGACCTCTGAAAATTTTTGAACTTAAAAATTTTTCAGTCTTCTGTCAGCAGACTAAGCTGATGAAGAACAGTAAGCAGACTAATCTGTTCGTGAACAAATCTTGAACAGCAGACTGACCACTCTTCTTACAAATACTTAGCTGTTTTTCAGCAAAACAGTTTTCCAAAGAGTATACTTGCAGCGGATTATTTGAAAGTGTTTTTCACAAGTAAACTAAGTTCGAGAAAGATTTTATCCCCAGTTTAAAACTCCTTATAAAATCTTTTGATTGATTCACAGTGTTTAAATATGCAAACTTTGAAATATGCGAGAAAGCTTAAATGCAAGATAACACAAAGAATTTTTATAGTGGTTATATGGATAGAAATCCTTTAGTCCACTCTTCCAGATCACTTAGATTCTGGGTTATACTATAATCACTTAGATTACAATATTTCTCCACTTACACCAAGACAACAAATGAAATGGCTGTAAGCTCACAATAGGAAATCACAAAGAAGACCTATCCTCTAAAGTAGAATCACTCACAAAGATGGATTCTCACTTCGCACAACACTCAGCTATTACAAAATCACTCAGATAATGTTTTTCTGATTTCTTCAACTGGGTTTCTGTCAACAGATGACTTCCACCAGACGAGTGAGCTGTTCGAGCTTTTGAGACTTAAAGAAATTCTGCTTCAAAATTTCGATCTCTGATTGTTGTTGTGTGTCTTTGCTCGATTGAAATTCAGCTCTATTTATACATGGAGATGAAAATATGACCGTTGAAGGCAAGTCACAAATCAAATCCATTCTTCAGCTCTTTTGAAACGGCTCTCTGCAGCAAACCGTACAATGTACAGTACTTTTCTGTCCATCACATTAAATGCTGCATTAAATGCACTCTGCTGATCCGAGGATATCTTCAATCATTTGCCATTACTACCCTTCTCTTTCAGCATTTATTACACTAGGTGCATTTATTACTGTTGAACTGATCTCATGATCTCTTCTACTCTGCTGATCTAAGCAACCCTTCTGATAGGTACTCTGCTGATCAAACACTGAACTAATCTGATTTGACTCGGCCGATAACATACCCTTCTGTTTGCTGTTTCAGCAAGAGATCACTAGTCTTCTGGTCTTTGAACTCTTCTGATATCTTGTTTACTTGTTCAAAGATCTTTCTAAGGGAACTAAGCTTTCCATACTTAGCTGATTATGATGTTTTGGAATCATCAAAACCTTCCCTTAAATTCTGACTTCTTTCATCTTCATCTTCATCTTCATCCAACAATTTCCCCCTTTTTGATGATGACAAAACTCCAGCTAAGTACCTGTACCTAAACTAAAGTTTTGATCCTCAAAAATTTCTGAGATAGAAATAGTATGTTGGATTTAAACTTGCAATTTTATAAATGATTGAACTGATTACATATTACAAGTTTTTAAAGCATGAAAGATGCAAGATACAAAAATAAAATACAAGAAAGAAAAGAAATCTGAACTAGTCTTCTTCCTTCTTCTCTTCTTTTTCAGATTCTTCATCAGATGACTTGGAAGACTCAGCTTCCAAATTTTCAAAGAATCTTTTCTTCAACAGCTCTAGCTTCTTTTTCTTGACATCTGGATCAAGCTGTTCTTCAGCTGAATCTTTGGCAGCAGCTATTTCCTTATCAGACTTGGCTTTTGCTTCAGATTCTTCAAATTCAGCTTGCTCTTCTTCTTCTTCTGTAATTCTCTTATCTGTTGGTCTGCTTGATTCTCCCATATGTTTATCAGTTTCCCCAGCAGATTCTTCCAACACTTCAGTTGCTTCAGCATCTTGATCTTCAGCATCCAATCTGAAAGAGGTTCCAACTCTTTGCTGTCCAAATACCCTTTCTTCCCCCTTTTTGTCATCATCAGCAGGGACAGGTGGATATTGTGGCACAACTGGTGTAATTAGAAGTGAATCACATAGAAGTTTGATGTTCTCTTCCATAGCATTGATCTGAGCTTGTTGTTTGAGTTGATTGGCTTTGAATGCTCTCATTTCCTTGAGCAGATCTTCTCCTTGATCACCCAATTGGATTTGAGTTCCCAGAATCCAATTTGATGAAGCCTTGAAGTCTTTCATCATGTTTCCCATGACTTCATCCTCTGCTTGGAGAGCCAATTCAACAGTTTGTTCAATCTGTTTCCAACCTTCAGTAGTGCTCTGAGTCCGTCTTCTAAGCATATCCATATCTTGACAGATAGATTTAACATTTTGAGCAGTGTCTTCTATCAGATCGGTTGGGACAGCAGTAGCCTTCTGACTTGGTTGTTTAATAGCATCTATCACTTCTGCAGCTAATTCTTTCTTCATATCCTTCAGAGAGTTGGTGATCATTTGTTGGATGGAGTCCAACAGATTTGTCTGAACACCATGAGAAGTTGAAGGCATATCTGATGTAGCAGCAGGTGTATCTTTCATAAGTTGCTCTGATGTTTGAGTCATTAATGCAAGGGACTGATCTGCTGGACTACCAGCAAGGCTTGGAGTGCTTTCCTTCTCCTTAGCTTGATCATCACCTTCAGTAGCAACTTCTTTGTCCTTGGTCTGATCTGCTGGAATTGCTTCTTCTTTCTTTGAATTATCAGCAGCATCAAACTTATCACCCTGTGCAATGTTCTGATCAGATGGGTCTGAAGTACCCTCTTTTTGCTTTGGTTGATCAGAAGACTTCGCTTTTTCTTTATCAGCAGGGGATATAATCTTCTTGACAGTTTCAACTGTCTTCATCAATCCTTCATTGTCCACTGCTGACCTGTTGGAAATCCAAGTAAAATTATCAAGAGGAATAAAAGTAGATGAGGGTTCCTCAGGCAGCTCTTCATAAGGTTTGATGTTTGGCCCGTAGACAATGTGTTTGATGTTAGGAAGAGGGACCAATGAGCTTGGTTGTCCCCTTAACTTCCTTGATTTCTTTGCCCAAAGCTCCATTGCTTGAGCAATAGCCAATTTGATAGATCTTTCTTTGAGGTCTACTGAATCATCATAATCCTCAGCAATAGACTCAAAAATCTTCTTGGCTTCAGCTTTGACTAAGTGACTTATCCTCATTCTCAACCTGTCCAGAAAGAATTCTGAATCAAGTGCTTGAATGAGAGAACCCGTCTCAAGCCACTTCAGTACCCATGCTTCTTCAACAACAAAGGCTTTCCATTTGGTCATTTCAGCTGGACTCTTTGTCAGTCTGAATTCCCTCCACCTGTTGTATCTGATCTTCTCATTTGTGAACTGTGTCAGGCGGTTGACCCTTTCATTCTCAGCATCAAGCCTTTTTAGGAATTCTTCAAAGATAGCAGGATCTTCCCTGACAATCTCCAAAGACAATCTAATTTCTTCTCTCCTCTTTGGCTTTGTCTTAGGTGCAGGCATAGCTGGTATTGGTTTGTTTGGATCCCTTGGTTCACCAATAACTATCCCACCAGTATGCTGATGTCCATGAGCATCCTTGGTGCTTGCTTCAATAGCAGCAGCCAACTCTGCTGCCTCAAGAGCATCCCTCTGCTCCTGAGTCATCTTGCTGGCTTCATCTTCCAGCCTTTTTAATTCTAGGCTTTTCAGCCTATCCTCTTCCGCCTTCTCTGCAGCTATCCTTTGCTTCTCAGCAGCATCTAATCTTTTCTTTTCTGCAGCAGTCAGATAAGTAGCAATTTTGCCAGTCCTTCTTCTCCTTGTTTCAGGACTCTCAATTGCTTGAAGAGGGATTGCAGCAACTGGAGTAGGATGCAACAAAGGTGCATCTCCTTCATGTGTTGTACTAATCTGCTGTGCTCCTTCAACTTCAGCAGATGGTACAGCAGATGAGTCTTCTGTTGATACTCCAATTTCAGAAACAACTTTAGCTTCAGCAGCAGCAACTTTAGCAGCTTCAACAGCAGGTTCTTTAATTGTCAATGGCCTTTCTGCTTCTGATGTTGTCTCTCTAACAGTTGCAACAGGTTCTTCAGAGAAAGTGACCTTTCTCTTAACCTTTGACTTTGCAATCTTTTTGACAGTGGGGTTGGCAGTAGGAGGTCCCCTTGCCTCACTCTTTGTTCTCATCCTCTTCAACCTTTGAAGAGGAATTTCTTCCTCAGATTCTGTCCTTTCAGGAGAAGAGGCAGTACTCATCTGCTCAATCTCCTTAGTAAAATCTTCAATTTCTTTTTCAGGAACTTCATCCTCAGGAAATGCTGAATCAGTATTAACAGCGGACTGTGCTGTTGGCTCAGCAACTTGGCTTGTCTGTCCCTCCTTTTTGCTCTTCTTAGAGGGGCCCTTCTTGGATTTTGCAGGGGCTTTTCTTTTGGGTTCTTCTACTATTTTTCTCACTGGTTCGTAGAGTTTGAACTCTTTGCTACCATGAGTATTCTTCCCTGGTCCCAATGGGCATTGCAGGGATGCAAACAGATTACTAAGTAAAATAGCATGCGAATGCCTCTTATCACTTAGCAGCTCATAAACGTGAGCAGCCCAGTTAACCTTTAAGCCGTAGTAGATACACACCATTGTGTAGTATCTTCTCCTTGGAAGCCCATCCAAGGAACTTGTGCTGCAGTCCAGCACCTTGGCAATAATATCAGCAAACCTCTGATATTCATCCTTCAGCTGGGTCTTCATCAAAGTCCCAGTCATCTTTTCTCCCTTCTTGGCACAGATAGCCCAGAACTCTTCTTCTTTTTCAGACCCAAGGTCTGTCACATCTCCTCCCTTGTTCTTAAGCTTATAAATTTCACTAAGAACAGCAGCAGATACAGCAACTTTCTTACCACCAATAACAGCAGTCATGACGGTTTCATCATCATTGAACTTCCTGGTAGTGTAGAAGTGATACACATCTTCCAGGTAGACTCTGTCTTCGTGAGCTTCCAAAACTGGAACCAACGATGCCTCCTTAATCTTCTCCATTAATGTTCGCATCAAATCAGTACCCGAAAAGTGGAATTTGCTGTAGTTTAGGTATCTTCCGTCAATAATCTTGTCCATTTCAGAGATTAGTGAGTAGATTCTGCAAAAGAACAGTGAACTTTCGAAGCAAGAGGGTTTGAGAGTTAGAGAGTTTGAGAATGCTTGTGGGCGTAAGACGACTAAACTGTTTAGATCGGATTTTATAGGTTTCCTTTTGATTAGGTTTTCGTGATTTATCAGAACCGTTGATCTAATCTGACAGTTTTTAATCGTGCGGATGAGAGTCGCGGACTTCAATTTTATTAATTTAATGTCAGATGGGCGGGAAACTCTATCGACACTAATCTGTTACTTATAAAAGCGCGTTTCTGAAGATGCGTTTTATGACCATGCTTATATAAGGTATCAGATGAGTAGAGTTTAACTTATCTGACAGACGAGTGATCTGTTATCTGATATTACTAGAGAATGCCAATAGCTAGTAATCTTCCTCTGCTGTTTGTCAATCCAGCAAGATAAAATAATCTTCAATCTTCAAGAATTAAGAACACGTCTTCTTGATAACTTAACTTCAACTAACTGACATTAACAGATTTCATCTTTTAGAGCAGAAGTACCGCTGGTCTTACACGTTCCCCCTGTCTTTAAGAATTAATAAGTTAACTAGTCTGTTGAAGTTAATCCTTGAATAAGATAGTGAATGACTAAGCTGTTGAACTCCAGTCTTCTGATGAGTTCCCCCTCAGCTTATGCATCCAAATTAAGTAGTCCTAACTCAGCTCTTAGAGTTGAGAACCTTGCTTCACTTAATGGTTTAGTGAAAATATCAGCAATCTGATTGTCTGTATGAACATACTCAATCATAACATTGCCTTTTTCCACATGATCTCTAATGAAGTGATGCTTGATCTCAATATGCTTAGTCCTTGAATGAATTGTAGTGTTCTGAGTAAGTGAGATTGCACTTGTATTGTCACAGTAGATTGGAATTCCACTGATCTTGATGTTGTAGTCTTCTAGTTGATGCTTCAACCAAAGTATCTGTGCACAGCAAGCTCCAGCAGCTATATATTCAGCCTCAGCAGTAGATATAGAAACTGAAGTCTGTTTCTTACTCATCCATGAGATCAGACGACTACCTAAGAACTGACAAGCACCTGTTGTGCTTTTTCTGTCAATCTTGCAACCAGCAAGGTCTGAATCTGAATAACCAATGAGTTCAAATCCAGATTCTCTAGGATACCACAATCCCAATTCTTGAGTGCCTTTAACATATTTCAATATTCTTTTGGCAGCTAAGAGATGAGATTCTTTGGGGTTTGATTGAAATCTTGCACAGACTCCAACTGAGTACATTATATCAGGTCTGCTTGCTGTTAAATACAACAATGAACCAATAATGCCTCTGTATTTGGTAATGTCTACTGATTTGCCATCTTCATCTTTATCCAAACGAAGACTTGTAGACATAGGAATTGTAGCAGTAGAGCTAGTTTCCATACCAAATTTCTTGAACAGATCTCTTGTGTACTTTGCTTGGCTGATGAATATTCCATCAGGCAACTGTCTAACTTGCAATCCAAGAAAGTAATTAAGTTCACCCATCATGCTCATTTCAAACTTATTCTGCATCAGCTTGGAGAACTTATCACACATCTGTTGGTTAGTTGAACCAAAAATAATGTCGTCCACATATATTTGCACAAGTAATATATGATTTTCCCATTCAATTGTGAACAAGGTTTTATCTACCTTACCTTTTCGAAATCCTTTAATTAAAAGAAAATCAGATAGGGTATCATACCATGCTCTTGGAGCCTGTTTCAGTCCATAGAGGGCTTTCTTCAGACGATATACTTTGTCCTCTTCTTGATAGACTTCAAATCCAGGAGGTTGTTCAACGTACACTTCTTCTTGCAATTCTCCATTGAGAAAAGAAGACTTCACATCCATCTGATAGACAGTGAAGTTCTTGTAAGCAGCATAGGCTAGAAACAGTCTGATTGCTTCAAGTCTTGCTACTGGTGCAAAAGTTTCATCAAAGTCAATTCCTTCTTCTTGACAATAACCCTTGGCCACTAGTCTTGCTTTGTTTCTGGTGACAACACCATCTTCATTCATTTTATTTCTGAAAACCCACTTAGTACCAATTACTCTTTGATGACTTGGTCTAGGAACTAAGTACCAGACTTCATTCCTTTCAAATTGATTCAACTCTTCTTGCATAGCTTCTATCCAAAAGGAATCATTGAGAGCTTCTTCAGTTTGCTTGGGCTCTATTTGAGATAGAAATGTGACAAACATGGCATCTTGTGCAGCAGCTCTTCTTGTTTTCACTCTATCTAAAGGATCACCAATGACTAATTCAGGAGGGTGATTCTTGAGCCATCTGAGATCAGGTTGTAGATCAGGATGTTGTCCTCTGTCTTGATCTTGCAACACTACTGTTGGAGTTTCAGTAGTAGTCTGTTGAACATTTGCAGTCTGTTGAACAGTCTCTAGTCTGTCAGCTGTTTGCAACTCGTCTGTTAGACAATCAGCACTGTGATTTTGAACAGCACTTGAGTTAGCAGCTGAACTTAGATTAGGTAGTATGATGGGAACATATTCTTCATTTCTTCCAATGTCTAGCTTCTGTAAATCAGTAGACAGATCTTGATTAATACTTTGATTCTTTTCAGAAGATTGACTTGGCTCATCAAATACTACATGGATAGATTCTTCTATTAGTAATGTTCTTTTATTGAAAACTCTATAAGCCTTACTAACAGATGAGTATCCTACAAAGACAGCTTCATCAGCCTTTTCTGCAAATGCAGTAAGGTGATTTTTCCCATTATTCAATACAAAACATTTACAACCAAAAATCTTAAAGTAATGAATGTTTGGTTTTCTGTTGTTCCAAACTTCATATGGAGTCTTGTTCTGATTTTTGTTGATCATACATCTGTTTTGGGTAAAGCATGCTGTGTTTGTTGCTTCTGCCAAAAACCTTTGAGGCAGTTTAGCTTCAGCTACCATGGTTCTGACAGCTTCCTTTAGTGTTCTGTTTCTCCTTTCAGCAACATCATTCTCTTGAGGGGTTCTAGCGGCTGAATACTCATGATGTATTCCTTTCATGTTACAATACTCTTCAACAGTAGAGTTTGTAAACTCTGTCCCTCTATCTGATCTGATCTTCAATATTTTGATACTCTTCTCATTCTGGATCAGTTCCATCAGATTTGTAAGATGTTCCTTGGTTTCACTTTTCTTCTTCATGAAAATCACCCAAGTATATCTTGAATAATCATCCACAACAGCTAGGCAGTATTTCTTTCCACCATTGCTGACTGGATCAATGGGTCCAAATAAGTCCATATGTAGTAGCTCCAATATTCTTTCAGAAGATTGATGCTTCTTGCTTTTGAAAGATGACTTGATTTGTTTACCCTTCTGACATGCGTCACAGAGCTTGTCTTTGCTCATGACTGTTTTTGGAATCCCTTCTACCAAATCATTCTTGATTAATCTGTTTATGGTCTTGAAGTTTAAATGATTCATTCTTTTGTGCCATAGCCAACTGACTTCACTTGGTGCAGATGCCACCAAACAAACACTTGAATTCTTGTCAACAGAATTCCAGTCAACTATGTAGATATTTCCCTGTCTTCTTCCAGATAAAATTACCTTCTTTGTACCAATCTGTTCAACGTAGCACTTATCTGTTGAGAAGATGACTGAATATCCTTTGTCACAAAATTGACTTATGCTCAGCAGATTATACTTTAGGCCTTTAACATAGGAGACGTCAGATATCTCTATGTTTCCCTTGATTAATCTTCCTTTAGCTTTAATCTTGCCTTCTTTGCTGTCTCCAAATGTAACACTTGGACCATCCACAGCAACTGCATCAGTCAACTCATGTATGTTTCCACACATGTGCCTTGAACATCCACTGTCCAAGTACCAAATCTTCTCTACTTTACTCCTACTCCTAATCCTAACCTACAAAACAAAAAATAAAATTGTTTTAGGTACCCTTATTGAGAGGGTCCTGAAGGATTAGTTTCACCTTTGACAACCCAAGATGTTGATGTCTTAGGCTTCTTAGGCTTCTGAGTTTTGACAGGAGCATGAACAGCTTTATTTTCATCATAGTTATCAGATAAGTTACGTTGATGATCAGTATGATAAGAATAATGTTCATAAGCAGGATAAGGTGCATGATATGCAGGATATGCATGCATTGGATGAGCAGGATAAGGTGCATAGTAACTAGGAAATTGAGGTGCATGATACATAGGATGATATGCAGCAGGTTGCACATAATATGACTCATTTCCATACCAAGCATTTTGATTTTTCTTGTTTTTATGCTTCTTTGGTTTACTAGTTGCTTGCTCATTTGATTTTGACTTAGTTTTACCACTAGTCTGATTGACTTTAGCTTTATCAGCAGACTTCTTAGGACTCTGCTGTTTGGTCTTACTAGTCTGATTTCCTACACTAGGCTCTTTGCTCTTTTTAGCCTTAGGAGATTTCTTCTCCTTTACCACTTTCTCAGATGAGGTAGGTTTAGAAGTTTGAACATACAGAATGACCTTACTATTGTCAGCTGATATGAATTTTTCAGTATGATTCAATTCTAATTTATCCTTTTCTAAAGGTGTCTCCTGTTTACTAGATGTATGCATGGATGCAACAGTAGACTTATCATGAGACTCAATAATTTTCTCAAGTTCCATGATTTTTCCTTTATAAACCTCACACTCAGCTTTCAGAGATTCATGCTCTTGCTCAAGCTGTTTATATTCAGCTGATTCCCTTGGCTTTTCAGCTAAGAGTTTCAGTGAACTATTTTGCTCTTTTAGCAGGATCATCTCTTCCTTAAGCTTTTTATATGCTTCAGCAATACCAGTATTGTTAAGCATCATTTGTTCAAATGAATTAAATAATTCATCATTAAGAGGAGTTACCTCATCCTCAGAGTCATCAGAGTCCTTTGCCATCAGGCACAGGAGAGCAGGTTTTTCTTCATCAGAAGATTCTTCATCAGACGAGTCTGAATCTGAATCAGATGAGTAGACAGCAGTCAGCTTTTCTGCTTCAGCCATCATTGCTTTTCCTCTCTGATGCTTTCTTTCTTTTCTCACTTTCTTTTCTTCTTCAGTGTACTTTTCTGCTTTTGGATATGGGCAGTCTTTGATGAAGTGTCCCAATTTCCTGCAGTTGTAACACATTAGTTTTGATTTATAATCATCTTTATCTTGAGAAGAAAAGTTAGGTTTAGAAGAAGAGGCATTGTTGTATTTGTTCTTCATTTTTCTTTTGTAGAACTTCTTGAAATTGTTCATCAACAGTGCAACATCTACAGCAGTGTACTCCTTCTTGTTGAGTAGTGATGCTTCATCAAATGAGTCCACATCTTTGCTTTTCTGTGCTGGTCTCCTGGTGTTTTCAGCAGCAACCAGTGCAGCTGTGGGTCCTGAAGTTGAGGTTTCTTCAATTCCCATTCTAGGCAGTTTATACTCGAATGCCTTGAGTACAGAAAACAGCTCAGTAAGAGAGATTTTTCCCAAATCCCTTGATTCTTCCATTGCTGTAACTTTCATGTTGAACTTTGGAGGTAGGGCCTTTAGTACTCTGACAGTGATCTCTTTGTCAGTGAAGGTCTTTCCCAGCTTTAAGACTTCATTCAGAGTTCTGGTGAATCTGGTATCCATTTGATCAATGGTTTCTCCAGACTTCATCTTGAAGTTATCCAGCTTCTCCAAGGCAACAGTGAGTTGATGCTCCTTTATAGCATCATTTCCTTCGCTCATATCTCTGACTTTGTCCCACATCTCCTTTGCAGTCTTGCAATGTTTGACCTTGTCAAACCGATCATTATCCAGGGCTTTAATCATGATGAATCTCCCAACTTTATCAAGATTGAAAAGCTTAATTTCTTCAGGGGTCATCTCATGAAGGTCTTTTTCCACAACCGTATCTACTTCATTTATTTTGATGGTCTTTGTGAATCTGAATGGACCTTTAATGATACATGTGTACATGTTATCATTGTAGGCTGCTAGAAAGATTTCCATTCTAATCTTCCAGTCTTCAAAAGACATACCAGCAATGTGGGGAACATGGCTGATACAATCCATTTTTCAAAAAGTTTTGATTTTTCAAAAAGATGCTCTTTTGAAAAGCTTTAAAAAACCTTTGAAAAACACTTGGATCAAGCTCGTTGATCAGGCAGCTGATTCTAATGAACCACCTGCTCTGATACCACTTGTTGGTCCCAAGTGGTCAGATGAGGTCTAGAGGGGGGGGGGTGAATAGACCTCTGAAAATTTTTGAACTTAAAAACTTTTCAGTCTTCTGTCAGCAGACTAAGCTGATGAAGAACAGTAAGCAGACTAATCTGTTCGTGAACAAATCTTGAACAGCAGACTGACCACTCTTCTTACAAATACTTAGCTGTTTTTCAGCAAAACAGTTTTCCAAAGAGTATACTTGCAGCGGATTATTTGAAAGTGTTTTTCACAAGTAAACTAAGTTCGAGAAAGATTTTATCCCCAGTTTAAAACTCCTTATAAAATCTTTTGATTGATTCACAGTGTTTAAATATGCAAACTTTGAAATATGCGAGAAAGCTTAAATGCAAGATAACACAAAGAATTTTTATAGTGGTTATATGGATAGAAATCCTTTAGTCCACTCTTCCAGATCACTTAGATTCTGGGTTATACTATAATCACTTAGATTACAATATTTCTCCACTTACACCAAGACAACAAATGAAATGGCTGTAAGCTCACAATAGGAAATCACAAAGAAGACCTATCCTCTAAAGTAGAATCACTCACAAAGATGGATTCTCACTTCGCACAACACTCAGCTATTACAAAATCACTCAGATAATGTTTTTCTGATTTCTTCAACTGGGTTTGTTGGTCCCAAGTGGTCAGATGAGGTCTAGAGGGGGGGTGAATAGACCTCTGAAAATTTTTGAACTTAAAAACTTTTCAGTCTTCTGTCAGCAGACTAAGCTGATGAAGAACAGTAAGCAGACTAGTCTGATCGTGAACAAATCTTGAACAGACGACTGACCACTCTTCTTACAATGACTTAGCTGTTTTATCAGCAAAACAGTTTTCCAAGAGTATACTTGCAGCGGATTGTTTGAAGGTGTTTTTCACAAGTAAACTAAGTTCCAAAAGATTTTATCCCCAGTTTTCAAACTCCTTATAAAATCTTTTGTTTGATTCAAAGTGATTAAGATGCAAACTTTAAAATATGCAAGAAAACTTTAAATGCAAGATAACACAAAGAATTTTTATAGTGGTTATATGGATAAAAATCCTTTAGTCCACTCTTCCAGATCACACAGATTCTGGGTTATACTATAATCACAAAGATTACAATATTTCTCCACTTACACCTAAACAACTAATGAGAAGGCTGTAAGCTCACAATAGGAATTCACAAAGAAAACCTATCCTCTAAAGTAGAATCACTCACACAGATGGATTCTCACTTCGCACAACACTCAGCTATTACAAAATCACTCAGATAATGTTTTTCTGATTTCTTCAACTGGGTTTCTGTCAACAGATGACTTCCACCAGACGAGTGAGCTGTTCGAGCTTTTGAGACTTAGAGAAATTCTGCTTCAAAATTTCGATCTCTGATTGTTGTTGTGTATTGCTCGATTTGAAATTCAGCTCTATTTATACATGGAGATGAAATTATGACCGTTGAAGGCAAGTCACAAATCAAATCCATCATTCAGCTCTTTTTGAAACGGCTCCCTGCAGCATTCCGTACTGTGTACAGTACCTTTCTGTCCATCGCATTTAATGCTGCATTTAATGCACTCTGCTGATCCGAGGATATCTTCAATCATTTGCCATTACTACCCTTCTCTTCCAGCATTTATTACACCAAGTGCATTTATTACCGTTGGACTAATCTCTTGACCTCTTCTACTCTGCTGATCAAAACGACTCTGCTGATAGATACTCTGCTGATCAAATACTGAACTCATCTGATTTGACTCGGCTGATGATCTACCCTTCTGTTCGCTGATTCAGCAAGAGATCACTAGTCTTCTGAGCTTTGAACTTTGAACTCTTCTGATGTCTTCTTTTACTTGTTCAAAATTCTTCTAAGGGAACTAAGCTTACCATACTTAGCTGATTATGATGTTTTGGAAATCATCAAAACCTTCCCTTAATTTCTTGTCTTCTTTCATCTTCATCCAACAGGGTTTCTGTCAACAGATGACTTCCACCAGACGAGTGAGCTGTTCGAGCTTTTGAGACTTAAAGAAATTCTGCTTCAAAATTTCGATCTCTGATTGTTGTTGTGTGTCTTTGCTCGATTGAAATTCAGCTCTATTTATACATGGAGATGAAAATATGACCGTCGAAGGCAAGTCACAAATCAAATCCATTCTTCAGCTCTTTTGAAACGGCTCTCTGCAGCAAACCGTACAATGTACAGTACTTTTCTGTCCATCACATTAAATGCTGCATTAAATGCACTCTGCTGATCCAAGGATATCTTCAATCATTTGCCATTACTACCCTTCTCTTTCAGCATTTATTACACTAGGTGCATTTATTACCGTTGAACTGATCTCATGATCTCTTCTACTCTGCTGATCTAAGCAACCCTTCTGATAGGTACTCTGCTGATCAAACACTGAACTAATCTGATTTGACTCGGCCGATAACCTACCCTTCTGTTTGCTGTTTCAGCAAGAGATCACTAGTCTTCTGGTCTTTGAACTCTTCTGATATCTTGTTTACTTGTTCAAAGATCTTTCTAAGGGAACTAAGCTTTCCATACTTAGCTGATTATGATGTTTTGGAATCATCAAAACCTTCCCTTAAATTCTGACTTCTTTCATCTTCATCTTCATCTTCATCCAACAATTGAGCTCAGCAAAAAGGATGCTCATGGCCCTGAAATTGCTGGAGTTGTAAAGATTGGAGAATCTTTACAGGTCAAAAAGAAGATGCCTGCTGGCATGGTTAAGGAAAAGAAGAAGTTTGAAGTTAGAAAATCTTTTGAAATTATAAACTCAGACTCTTCTGTTTTCAACAGATTTGAGAAGGCACTGGCCTATTTTGATAAGAAACTGATGCTGAAGACTTTATTCACTCAAGAGAAGAAAAGATACATCAAATGGAGAGAGTACAGGGTGAACAGATCAGTTGAAGAGATCAAAAGCTGGGGAGAGTTTGCTGATGAAGAAAAGTGGGTTCTGAATTGGCTGCAAACTTCTTCCATCACCAAGGCATTGGATCCTGATTTTGTTAGAGATAGAATGCACATGTATGCACAGGAATTTGCTACTCAAGAGGCAAAAATTATCTCTAACACTTTGCCAGCTAAGAAACGAAAGAATGATGATCCAGAAGAAAGAGCTGTGCAAATTGCTGTTCTGACAGCCTTGCAGAATTGGGCTGCCAAATCTAGATACGAACAAGGCTCGCCAAGTGATCTGCCTTCCATGCCTGGCGTTCAACAGATCACATTTGGCAAAGAACTGAAAGTTTATCATGAAGTGCCTAAGGTGAAGAAACCAGCTCCTAATCGTCTACCTGTTGTAAGACAGATTCGTCAGACAGCAGTCTTCACTGATGATGGCAAGATCATTGATAAGATCTTTGAAGAGGTCACTGATCAGCCTGGTACTACTGAAGAACCCTTAGCAATTAAGTGGAAAGCTAAGGAGTCATCTGCTGAAAAAGAGACTGACCTTCAAGATGCACCTGTCCACCAGGAGACTGAAAAAGACCAGACTGCTGATCCTTCTGCTTCATCAGCTGATATACACTCATCACTGATGGAAGCCTTCCAGATGTTGCTGGAGAACATCTTGAAAGAAATGGAAGAAAGGAACAGAGTACAACTGGAGAAAATGCAGCAAACCTTGAAAGAATCCAACAGGCTGCAACTTGAGCAAATGCAGAAATCCACTGCAAGAATAGTACAGGATGCTATTGATAACTTCCCTCTGCCTGACGATAGCAATTTGAAGAGAAGTGTGATAGACATGCACAAAGACGTTGAAGATGTCAAGGCAGATGTGAATCATCTTCATACTGCTCTGAAAAGAGGTGAAGACAATATTGCTCGTCTAACAGAAACCTTCATCAAAGTCAGCGAAGAAGAGAAAGCAACAAATGTGGCATTATTGAAAGATATTCATATAGCTGGAGATGTCATTCATGAGGAACTTGCCACTATGCAACTCAATGTTGTTTGTCTGAATGATAAGAATGATATCATCACCACCTCTCTCAATCATCTCACTGCAAGCCATGATCTGGTAAATCAGAACATCAAGGCCTTGTGTGCTGCCCTGAAGATTCAGCCTGTTGCACTCAACCCTCCTATCCACCCTGATGATGACAAAAAGGGGGAAGAGAAAAGGGAAGAGCCAACTCTTCAAGCTGCTGCTGATAACAGTCAAGTACTTGAAGAAAAAGCTGAGGAAGCTGCTGCTGCAGAAATCAAGGAGTCTGATGCTGTTGTTGAATCCTAGGAGTCTGATGCAGTTGGAACGGTTGATGGGAAAGAGAAGTCTGCTGAAGAACCCAAGGAAAAAGCCAAGACTGATGAAGAAATGGCTGCATCCAAGGAATCTACTGAAGAACAAACAGAGCCATCCACCAAGTACAAAAATGAAGAGAGAACAAAGAGAAAGATGGAAGAGCTAGAGAAAGAGCAAGAAATCAAAGAAAAGATGGAAGCTGCCAAGTCCAATCTGCTCTTAGATGATGATAATGATGAAGAAGGTGACGAAGAAGATGACGATGAAGAGTCTTCATATGAGTATTATGAGGAACTTGAAGGAGGAAGTGAAGAAGCTGATAATTAGAATAGATAAATATTTTGTAATCAGTTTTCTTTATTTTCTATCAGACATCTTATCTGATCAGACTTGTACTTGTAATGAATTTCAATATCATCAATAAAAGTTCAAGTTCTGTTTCCAACATACTTTTTCTATCTCAGAAAATTTTGAGGATCAAAACTTTAGTATAGGTAAAACAGGTACCAAGCTGAAGTTTTGTCATCATCAAAAAGGGGGAAATTGTTCGATAAAGATGAAGATGGAGTACACTGAATCTGAAATTAGTTAAGGGAGGTTTTGATGATTTCCAAAACTTCATATCAGCTAAGTAAAGACTACTTAGTTGTAATCCCTTAGAAGAATTTTGAGCAAGCAAGAAGACATATCAGACGGGTCAAATATTCCAGGTCCAGAAGACTACTGATCTGCTGAAGAGAAGAAATCAGACTGGTGTACTCTCATCAGCCAAGTGGAAAGATCAAGAAGTCATCCCAACGGTAATAAATGCCACTGGAGTAATAAATGCTGAAGTCCGAGGTTATTAATGGCAAATGATTGAAGAAATAACTCGTATCAGCTCGATGCATTAATGCTGCCTGACAGAAAGTACAGTCTACAGTACTGTCACTGTGCAGAGAGCCGTTCGCGGAAATTAAGGACCAGAAATCAAGAGATTTGAATTTTGTCTCACCTCAACGGACATGATTCAAAGTGTGAGTATAAATAGCTGAGAGAGACGAAGAGAAAATAACAACACAACATCTGAGAGATTGAATTCAAAGCAAAATATTTTCTAAGTCTCAAAGCTCAAGAACAGCTCACTCGTCTACTGAAGTCATTTGTTGACAGAAGCCGTTGAAGTTAAAAGAATATACATTTTCTGAGTGAATCTGTAAAAGAGAGTGTTGTGAGGAGTAGATATCCATCTTTGTGAGTGATATTACTTCGGAGAGTAGGAATTTCTTTGTGATTTCCTATTGCGAAATTGTGGCTTATCATTTGTTGTAAAGCACAAGCAGAGTGTACTAATTACTTTGTGTTCTTAGTATAACCCAAGATCTGTGTGACTTGGAAGAGTGGACTACAGGATATTTACATCCATATAACTGTTTGAAAAAGGTTTATAAAAACTGGGGATAAAACTTTCAAACTAGTAAGTATACTTGTGAAAAACACTTTAAAAATCCGCTGCAAGTATTCTGGTATTAAAACTGATTTTCACTAAAATCAGCTAAGTAACTATCAGACTAGTGGTCAACAAAGCTGTTCAAAGATTTGTTCGCGATCAGCCTTGTAAGCTTACTGTTCTATAACAGCTTAGTCTGTTTACGTTTGAGCAACAGTTTTAAAGTTAAAAATTGGTTTAAATTTTTCAGAGGTCTATTCACCCCCCTCCCCTCTAGACCTCATCTGACCACTTGGGACCAACAGAAGTAGATATCTACTAGTTTTTGTATTGGGACTGAAAAGTTCTTGTTTATTTTTTTTTATATTATATAATATCTTCCTGTCTAGTCTTGGGATTTTTTTGTCTCAGCTCCAACAATTATTAAATGTTTTTTTCATGTAATTGTGCAATTACAAAAACTTTAGAAATGGTTGGCTTGCTTAAAATTGCTAAAAGATACAAAATCATATTCAAAACACGGTATAAGGAAAAAATAACCAATGACACAGAATCTAGGGAATAATTATTAGGAATGGGGATTCAAATTACACAATGACAATAATTGTTGGTCTCAAGTGGTCAAGTGAGGTTTAGAGAGGGGGGAGGGTGAATAGACCTCTAAAACTTTTAAAATTATCTCTAACTATAATTATCAGCAGAGTAAGCTGGTCGAAACTGGTGAGACTACTTAGTTGATTACGCACTTAGCTTAATCAACAGAGTTGATCACTCATCTGATTTACTTATCTGTTTCAAATTTGATCAGAGTTTTAAAACTTGTATGTAGCGGATTTATCAAGTGTTTTTCAACAAGTTATTTTCTTAAAGATTTTATCCCCGGTTTTTTCGACTCCTTTTAAAATCTTTAGTCAGTTCAAGTGTTTGTATGCTTTGAAAATATGCAAGCAATCAAAAACAAAGATTTTTATAGAGGTTATATAAGCAAGAATGTCTTTTAGTCTACTCTTCTAAATAACGAAGATTTAGGTTATACTAGAAACACTAAGTAACATAGTACACTCTACTTGCGCTTTTACAACAAACGATATAAAGCCACAAGTTCGTTACAGGAATTCACAAAGAAAACCTATATTATGAAGTTATATCACTCACACAGACGGATATAAACTTCGCACAACACTCTCAGTTTACAGAATCACTCAGATTAAGTGTTGTTTTCTTCAACTCGGTTTTTGTCAACAGATGACTAAGCTGATGGTGTTCTATTCTGGAGTTTGAGACTTAGAAAAATTTGGTCGTTTGATTTATGCTCTCAGTTGTGTTGTTGTCTCTAACTCTTGAACCACGAACTATTTATACAAGGAGTTTGAATTATGCCCGTTGAAGTGAGAGAAAATTCAACACATCCCAAGTACTGGTCCCCTTTTTTCTGGAACGGCTCTCTGCAACTCTTCACTGTACACTCCGATTTACTTCTTGTCAGCTGCATTAAATGCATTCTGTTGATCCGAGGTTTCTCTTCAATCATTTGTCTTTAATACCCTTCTCTTACAATATTTATTACTCCAAGTGCATTTATTACCGTTGGAGAGACTTTCTGATCACTTCCACTCTTCTGATGAACACTCTGCTGATTCAAACCAAACTCATTTGATTTGACTTTGCTAATATCCACCTGTCTAATTTCGAACTCAGCATAAGATCAATAGTCTTCTGGACCATATATTTATCCCTTCTTAATTGTACTCGTCTCTTTGGTTAAATATCTTCTGAGGTTGACTGAAATTCCAACACTTAGCTGATGACTTTTGAAAATCATCAAAATCTCCATTCACTTCTTCATCTTCATCCAATAATAACATAAGGAAATACACAGTTTCTAATATACATTTACATCAGTAGAAATAATTATGCAAGAAAAATATTTCAACGCTGGAACGAATATGAATATGGATGTATTTCAACGGATAAGAAATGGTACATAGCATGTTTAAGGTACAAACAAGAAATTGAAAACGTGGAGTTTAATAACCTTACCACACATTGATATCCATGGGCAGCAGATATGTCCGGAGATTGTGTTGCTCTGTATTCTTTCCCAACCCTTGCCTGGAGAATCTCTTACCTGGGTCTGACTAACACTGTTACTTGATTTATCATTTTCATTTCCAAATACAAAAGAAATTTGGAATAGTCTAAAACTGTTATAGTTCTATATGATCTTGCTTCCAGATGAGCCTAAAAATTAGGCAGTATACATGTAACTTATATTAAAATCTGATATGATGAAGAATTGTTTCATTTAATACCTTCGTATATAAAAACATTTTCAATATCATTAGGAAGACACCCGCTATATGTGTAGGCACACCCTGAAGCAAATACAATGCCTACACATAGAAGATTTTTTGTAATATATGCAAATGATTCCAAGATAAGTGAGCTTACAAGACAAAATAGAAGACATCATAGTGATTCACTCATCCAAAAAAAAAAGAATATCCAAGAATGATTGAAATACAAATAATCATCTATTAGTTAAACCTAATTTTTTGTTGGTCTAGTATAATTATTGAAATACAAATAGAATATTTCTGCACACCTCTAACCAAATCAACCAGACTTCATATTTATTCAAATAATATTCCAAACATATTTCTGGAGCCACTTTACCAGCAACAACTAATCTTTTTGAGATTCATAGATCCCACGTGATCATATTTAAATCAAAAGTGATACCCTTACATTTTTTCCTGTCTAAACATTACCCCTAAGTTTAAACTAAGCATTTTTGAAGTAATTCCAATTCAAGAACACATGGGATCCACAAAGTTAAAGCAAAGCCATTTTCTACTCAAATTTTAAAAACTAATAAAGATTATACCAGCAGATTAAGAACAAATAATCCATAATTTAGCATATCAACTATCATCTTCTCATCCACAAGTTTAAAGATTGTTCATACTACGAATTTTAAGAAGAATAATCGGCAGGGCCGGCCCTGAGCGTAAGCCGCACATGCGGTCGCTTAGGGCCACCGGTGAACGAGGGCCTCCAATTATAAAATATTTTAATATATATGTATATATATATATATATATATATATATATTTATATGTACGTATGTAATATTTATACAAATATTACTTGTGGCATAGATGGTAAACCTCCTGATGAGTGTGTGTGAGGTCAGTGTTCGAATCCTTGCATCTTTAAATTGCCTTTAATTTTTGTTATTTTTGCTTGTTGATTTAACCATTTTTCGTAGGGTTAGATTAAATCAATGATGTTTGTTTCTGAGGTTAAATTACGTATAGATTATAGGGCTTAGTTACTTTATTCCGGATGGATCAATCTCAAGAAAGAACAAACCGTATAGAACAATCAGTAAATAAGACAATGAATTTGAATATAGTATAGCAAAAGATTTTCTATAGATTCTAATATCAGATTACCCCAATATGGAGGCGTAAGCTCTGATTATGTGTAGTTCTCTTAATACAATGTTTAACTTGGTATTTATATGATATTAACCCTAGCTATTCAAGGAAACATAATCCTAATAGGACTAGGTATAGTAATCCTTATGGAACTCAGACTTCATTCTTGGTCGCCAAGGATTGATAGTTCAGATCGGACCGGGCAGCTCGTCATTTAATTAGTCTCCTGATCGCTCCGAACGTATATTGACTTGTCGCTCCGAATATTATAAGGGGTGCGAAATAGCCCCCATCAGTACTCCCTCACTTCTTCGAGCGTAAATGCCGTAGAAGCTCGTAGAAGTAGATGGTTGATTACGACTGTCTTTTCTATGAATTGTGCCTCGTTAATAACCTTACTTGGAAAAAACCCTGTGGGAAAAAATCCTAAGTAAGGAAAAGAGTGCTACACTTCATAAATAGTCGTCTTGTCGTTTCCGGACTGAACCGTTACTTTTCTCTCGAGGAGGCGTTCCGACTTTACTGTTTGGCGGGAATATGATTAGCCGCGAGAAGTTCGAAACGTCTTTTCATCCTCCTATATAAATAGGTGATCATTGTTTTAATCACTTTTTACTTTCTACTTCCCATATTCTTGCAGTAACTTTCTTACTCGATAATTTCTCCCCTATATTGTTTTCATCGATCAATATTTTTCGAGGATCCCATCAAAATGGGTTCACTTTCGAAGACATCTTCTTCATCTACTGTGGAAAGAGTTGCCCGTATCATCGAGGAGGGGGCAATTCCCAGCCCTCCAACAGAACAGACTGGTGTATCTGAAATCACCATTCCTGATAAGGATACTTTCAATGTGCAAATTATATCAGATTCCGAGGTTGCGGCCAGGGTCAAGTAAGGCAAGGGTACTGCTCCTCAAATATCTGAACCAATCGAGGATCTTGCTTGCGTGTATACCGATGAGACATTCCACGAGGTCGTGGATAATTATGCGAAGTACTTTCCGGAAGGTTCTGATATTATCCTCCCTTCTCCTTCCGATAGAGTTACTTCTCCACCGGAAGGTTGTCAGGATTTTTATACCGCCCATTTCAATTATGGTCTACGTCTTCCCTTATCTGCCTTATTCCTTGATATTCTGAAAATATTTAGTGTCTCCTTAACACAACTAGTCCCAAATTTCGTGGCGTTTGTCGTGTGCTTTTCAATTCTGATGATACCAAAAGGCTTTCAGCCCTCTCTTTGTAATTTTACACAGTTATTTCATTTTAACATTTCTAGTTCCTCGAACCGCGGATACTTTTTTGCCAGTCAAAAGTCTGGTCGCTCTATTTTTTATTAACCAGTTTCCAGCAATCCAGCCTGGAAATCTCATTTTTTCTTTGTACGTCCCCCTTCTCATATTGTGTTAGCTGACAGTTCCTCCGAGCCATTTTCGTGGGACCATGGCTTCGAATGGATTTCTGGTGGTCGCTCAGTTACGGGCCATTTTATCCCTGACGATCCACAATTAGTTGGCGAGATCAAGGAGATGCGTGCCGACAAGTACCAGAGTGCTCTTCTTATTGGTGAGGCTTTTCTCCGTAAAGCGGGTTTGAGTCCTCATAATTTTCCTATCACTTCCCCTTCTCAATTGCTGGGTAAGCATTTTATTTTAATGTCACATTTACATTATATTCTCTTTTACTAACACGTCTAATTTAAAATTCGTTTTCTTCAGTTTTTATGGTAGAAAATTCTCGGCACTCCTCAAAAGGGAAGATGGTTTTGTAAAAGTCTACTAAGATGGTAGAGAACCTTCCAATCGAGCATAGAGCGTCCAAGAAGAGAAAGTTAGACTTGGGGCACGATTCAGAGGATTACAGAGAGGAATCTCCAGATTCATCTCAAGAAACTCCTCCGCCTTCTCCAATTGCGCAGGCTCCAGTTTACCAAGGGACGGGACAGGGTTATCCTCCTTTCCAGCTTCGGACTTCCCTTGGCATTCGCGGATGTTGCAGTTGGTCGATGCCCCATCCTATCGACAAGCCAGTTAAGAGAAGAAGGCATTACTATGGTCGTTCTAGTGAGGATCTTTCTTTGCTTGGTGAAGAGCATCTGAAGCCTACTGTCGTTGAGATGATCGAAGATCATCTACAGGGGAAGAGAGCAGCTGGTTATCCTGAGAACGACTCTTTAATTCATGACGAGAATGAGAACGCCGTTGACAAGGCAGCCCGTATTCTTCTTTCTGGCGTTTTTACTCGTGATGTCAATAAGTTGCTTCGGAAAGATCCTTTGGAGAAGTTACAAAAAGCTTCTCTTTACGCCGAGAAGGTATTCGTTGTTAAATATGTTTCTTTAGTGACTTTTCTAATGGGCTTTCGACTTATTGATTCGTTCCTTTTACTCTTTAGACAAATACTTGTCTGATGTTGTATGCCTATGAAGCTGCTCTTTGGAGACAACAATGCGATCTTTTAGATGAGAAGAACAGGGCATTGCTTCATAAGGCGAGTGGATCATAGGCCGGTCCTTCTACGTCCTCTTCCCTTCCTCTTCCAATTACAGATTCTCAAGTAGTGGAAACCGGCGATCAGGAAATTATAAACAAGGTTTTGGAGACTTCTCGTACACAAGAGCCGGTCGATCGGCTGTCTAAGGAGTTGGAAGATTATCAACTTCAAAGTACCACTCGGATCAGTGAGCTGGAATCTCAGGTCGCAGATCTTCAAGCCTCCTTGGAGGAGTATGATAAGGACCTTCCTCTTAGCGGACTTACTGATCGTTATGGTAGGAATCCCGATGAGAGGGTGATTCGTGAGTTCCTTAGTTCTCCTGTTCATACTGCTTTGGTGCATCAGATGGTCGGTCCGCTCCTCGAAAGTACTTTCAGGAAGGCGATTCATCAGATGGTCACGCTGGAATTGATTGAAGATCGCCGAAGGGAGTATTTTAAGGTGACACATGTTAGCCTGAATCGTTACGGTGAGGAATACTCTTCTACTGATCTGCCGAGCATCAATTATCGACATTTTCCGTTGGCTCATCTTGTTGAAGAGTTTGGAAAGCCATTGCCGATTCCTCCTTCAGACATTAACCCGGAGGTTGATAATAATTTTGGCGACCAAGAGGATGAGGAGGAGAATCCAGAGGCAGCGAATGATGGAGCCGATGAAGGAGAGGTCGCTGACGATCTGGGAGTACCAGTTGGCGATCAGGTTGTGTCAAGGAGCGACCAACAAGCTTGAGAAAATAACCCTGACAATAATTATCATTACATGATTTGTAATATCACTTTTTTATCCCTTTGTAAATGAGACGATTTGTATTCTGATGGTATGTCGTTTCCGTTTCTTCATTGATAATAACAATTCAGACAAGTCATTAACTTCGGCGTAATCATTATGTTTATGTCTTTTCGAATTCTTGCGGCCGTTCATAGGTCAGGTTCTCTGTTTCGCGCCTGTGCTTAGGGTCTATCGCGTCTTTTCATTTAGTATAAATACATAGGGTAAAAAGTTTACTCGCTATTTACCGTTTTTACTCAATTCCGATAGAATATTCTCTCAAAGGAGGTCGATAAGCTTTCTCGATAGTTTAACATTATTTTTCAATTTTCGAAGATGAGTAACCTTTTCGGTAATACTTCAAAGCATTCTTCACGCGATAGTAGTAGAAATCCGAGACCCAAAAGGTCCCGTACCAAGGGGCCCTCGGTAGATCCTCCTCGCTCCCAATCAACCAGTAGGTCGGAGACCCAGACTCCCGTTATCCCTTCTGAACCTTTGCCTGTCATTAGTTCGGTTTTTACTCAACAAAATCCCCAATTTCCTTCTGACATTCAAAGGAGACCCTCCCCTGGTCGGGTTGATTTTGGAGATATGTCTAATATAGGTCCATCCCTTAATATACCTGTCTCTTCAAGTGTCCTTTCTTCCGAGCATGGCTTGCACGAGTATGCTCCTGACAATTCTATTCCTTCCTCTACCATTACTGAATTAGTCATTGGCGAAAGCCAAGGGGGTGGTCTATCCTTGACGCAATTTGTTACTCAGGATTTTCTTAATTTCTTATTTAATGATACTACTATTATGGCAACTTCCTTTGAAGCCGGTGGTTCCTCTGGAGGTCGGCCGGGATTGAGGTCTGGTCGTCGGACCATTATTTCTTCTTCGGGGAAAGAGACTTCAGTAAGTCCCAATGAGAGGGAATCCCCGCGTGTGTTGGATGATCGTTGTATCCTTGAACAAGTTAGGGATATACGGAGTCAGTAATTCCTCGGCATGATAATATTCCCCTTAATAGTGAATTGCCCAATTCTTTTGAACCTGACGCTTTGTCATGGGATTTGGGTATGAGTACCATCTTGCCTGGTGAGTTAACGAAGCATGAGAGTACTTCCAACGTTCGCCTCGTTCAGTCTCTTGTCAAACTATTTGAGCAGGTATTTTTCTTTCTGAACTTAGTATTGTATTTTTCTGTGTTGCTTTGTTACATAAGACCCCTCTCTTTTCAGGGGAAATACTTTGCGCTGCAGCTGGGCGTTCATGGTGATGATTTATGGTTCAGCAAGGAGAATATGAAGCTTCGCTTGGACTCGGAGATTGCGAAGGCTGAAGGGCAAGCTCTCCAACTCGGGCTACTTAATGATGATCATCAGAAACTACGCGAAGAGAAATCAGCTCTCGAGAAGGATCAGTTGAACGCCCAATTAGAGGAGTCCCGTCGGCATGCTTATGAACAAGGCTATGATGCCGGTTATCAGAAGCGTCACGAGGAGCTGAAGACGTTTCTGGAGACTGCAACTCCTCGGAGGGGTGCTTCTTCGAGTCGTCCCGGCGATGGCAATCAACCTTGATGACCTGCTTTTAACGACTTGCTCCTTCTTTTTTTTTTTTTTTTTTTTTGGTATGTTGGCCACAACCTGTATGTGGTTGTCTGGCTAAATATTTTGCTTCGTAAGGAAAAATATTAATGACAATTTCAATTTCTGCTTAGTCAATTGCCTTAAATAATGTAGCATGTTGATGCGCTTAGATTTATTGTGTCTTGCGCAATATTGCCGTTTTAATCAAATGCAAATTTCTTCAGTAAGTAGGAGATATAGACTTATCTGATATTTAACTTCGTGGGCGACCATCTCTGTCTGAAAGAGTAGTTCGCTCTGGTTGATCAGTCGTGAATGGATTGAATTTTAATCACGTATAAGTACGTTGATCGAACATGCATAGTCCTTTAGGCTATTTCTGTAGTTAGTTTAATCATTATAAAATGTTAACTGTAGGTCATTCATGTAATTGGCTTGTCAGAGATCTGTAAAGTACGTTTATCATCCTTATCGATGATCGATTAGTGTTTGTAAAATATTTGTCATGAACTTCTATATAAGGGTGTTATTATCACCTTCCTTGGGCATTGCTGTTCTTTTAAAAGTTTAAGCTCTTTAGAAGGGATTTCGTTCTACCCATTTTCTTGAACTCCATGTTTCTTTGCACTGATTGTGAGCTCCATGTTCCTCAAATAAAGCAACCAGTGTACCAATATGTAAATTATTTGGTATGGGAGGAATTGGAAAATGTAGAATCATTAGTTAGATCCAGCTTGTTTAGACCCACTTAAGCAATTCTTTGATATATGAGGCGGTGACAAGTCTGTATATCTTAGCTTCGTCGACTGTTTTATCTACTAGTCCGTCAGATTTCTTGGACTCCAAGGGAAAAGCTGGATTTGACGTCGTCAAGCACATATTTGTCGTCAAAACGATCAACTATTTCGTCTTTCTGCTGACGCATTTCTAATTCTTCGTAGAAATAATTATTCCTCGTTGTAAATCTCTTTTCTTAAGGACTATGTTCGTCGGTCGAGCACTCTTCGTAAAGTTCCAAGTTGTCTCTCACTGAATTCATTGGAACGTATATGGATTTTCCATTCTGGTCGTTTCGACCTTGATACTTCATTCTCATCGAGCAGTTTTATCGACAATCCTAGCGCCGTTCTAACTTACTCGCATTAAATTCGGGAAGTCAAAAGTCGCATTCCCGTCCCTTGATCAGATTGCTATCCAACCGTAGGATTAACATAAAAATTTCTCTATAAAATAGACATTCAGTTTCTTCCCATATCTATCCATACCGTACGAAATGGAGATATCAGTTTCTTTGGGTTTTATTTTGCCCAGTGATCCCATAATTTTCAAAAAGTCTCATTATCGTGAACCATTATCATATAATAACTCAAGCATCATTTGCCTTGTACTGACAGGTCCCATTGATGCCCTACCTAGTACTGACGGGTCCCATGTGGCTTCAGCCTTTGTCTTCACGGGGTTGAGGTCCATGGTATTTTGTTAGCACATGGAGGGTTCATACTTACCAGGTATCCCTGTTCTTGGAGGTTACCTCCGGAGTGATAGGCCGCCGGGATGTGCTGGTAAGTTTTCACTTTTGCGACAGTCCTCGAGAGATGCTGCTTTAGAGTAAAAGTCAACCCCATCATACAAGCAGTAGCTCGTTTTGGGCGAGTGACCGTTATCGGACATCTGGCCGGTAATGGCCATTCCGACCTAAAGGAGAGTTGATCTTCAGAGCCCGGCCATCGAACTAAAGAAGTCGATCATCCTGAGCAGCATGCTTCTTAGGTGGTTGAACAGAGTCATCGAGGCACTAGGGAGGAGATTGATGTTTCCGTGGACATTGTCGTGAAAACCACCGATCTATAGAATAGGATTATTTCACTTAAATATTTGTGATGATATGTAAACCGTAGAAACGTTCTTTGTACTCTAAATAAAACTTCGTATGTAATTTGAGAGATGTTCTTTGCACTCAGATGAATAAAACTTCAGTATTATAATTTTCATGTTGTTGATTTCTCTCAATTTATTCTTATTTATTCGCTGTTAAGGAGATCGAGGAGCGATTGTCGAGCTGATCGGCTTTTATTTAACTGTTAGAAACTTAGGTCTTTTTACCAATCTTTTGGCTTCAACCATTTTGTTCGTCGTTATGGAGATCGAGGAGTGTTTATTGAGCGAATCAATTTTACTCAACTCTTTTAAAACTTCGAGTTTTTGCCAATTTTTTGGTTTTAACCTTTTTAGTCATCGTCGTTATGGAGATCGAGGAGTGTTTATTGAGCGTATCAATTTTACTCAACTCTTTCAAAACTTAGGATTTTCGCCAATTTTTTGGTTTTAACCTTTTTAGTCATCATCGTTATGGAGATCGAGGAGTGTTTATTGGGCGTATCAATTTTACTCAACTCTTTCAAAACATAGGTTTTTCGCCAATTTTTTGGTTTTAACCTTTTTAGTCATCGTCGTTATGGAGATCGAGGAGTGTTTATTGAGCGTATCAATTTTACTCAACTCTCTTAAAACTTAGGTTTTTCGCCAATTTATTGGCTTTAACCATTTTAGCCATCGTCCTTATGGAGATCGAGGAGCGTTTATCGAGCGGATAGATTCTACTCAACTCTTTAGGACTTAGGTTTTTTACCAATATTTTTGGTTTTAACCATTTTAGTCATCGTCGTTATGGAGATTGAGGAGCGTTTATCGAGCGGATCGATTCTACTCAACTCTTTAGGACTTAGGTTTTTTACCAATATTTTTGGTTTTAACCTTTTTAGTCGTCGTCGTTATGGAGATCGAGGAGCGTTTATCGAGCGGATCGATTCTACTCAACTCTTTAGGACTTAGGTTTTTTACCAATATTTTTGGTTTTAACCTTTTAGTCGTCGTCGTTATGAGGAGCGTTTATCGAGCGGATCGATTCTACTCAACTCTTTAGGTCATAGATCAACTTTTTGGATTCAACCATGTTGATCGTTGGAGATCGAGGAGCATTTTTCGAGCGGATCGATGTATACTCAACTCGGTCAAAATCTTTAGCGTTACTCGTGTGAATCCTTGATTCGGTCTTCAAAATCATAGTCATTGATAAAAATGTTGAAAATGAATCTCAAGCAAAAGCCTTTATTACAATGAATAATATGAGAAAGAAAATAAAACAAAGAAATTAACCAGGATGATTACTAGGATTCATTTTCCATAGTACTTTCTTAGGTTGACTGCATTCCATGTTCTCGGTAGGGGTGTTCCGTCCAAGTGTGCAATTTTGTATGAACCTTTCTTTCCTACATCAATGATAATGTATGGTCCATCCCAATTCTGTTGTAATTTTCCTACATGCTTGGACACCTATACTTTTTTCAGCACCAAGTCGCCTTCTTTGAAGGTTCGTATGTGTACCTTTTGATTATAGGCCTTCTCCATGTTCGACATCATTTTCTCTTGCTTTTTCATTTTCCTGGTTATTATACATCTCAATTCTTAGTGTCGGAATTAGTGTTTCGACTGGAATTACAGCCTCCGAGCCATATACCAGACTAAATGGGGTCTATCCAGTTGCAGTTCTGACCGTCGTTCGATTAGCCCAAAGTACTCCGGGGAGTTCATCTAGCCATCTTCATTTGGCTGCCCCTAATCTTTTCTCCAAAGATTTTATTATTTCACGGTTCGCTACTTCAGTTTGTCCATTCGCTCTTGGGGGCCCTACTGAAGTGAAGTTTTGTTGAATTTCTAGCTTGGCGCACCATCCATTACTTGTTTTCCCGCAAATTTAGTTCCATTATCAAAAATCAGGATTCTCGGGATGCCAAATCGACATACTATGAACTTCCATAGGAAATTAATCACTTGGAATTAAGTTATTCGAGCAAGAGCAACGCATTCTATCCATTTACTGAAATATTCGACAACAACCAGAACGTATGCTTTCTTAGACCTGGCTACCGGGAAAGGTCCCACAATGTCCATTCCCATTGATCAAATGGCCAACATACAGGTATCGGGTGCATGTTCTCGGCTGGTTGATGACTTATATTCGCATGAACTTGACAATGATGACATTTTTGCACATACTGCATGGCATCATTGTTTATGGTAGGCCAATAGTAACCCGTTCGGATGCATTTTAAGGCTAAGGCTCTTGCTCCACTATGATTCCCTGCTTCTCCTTCATGTACTTCTCGAAGGACATCATTGGTTTGTGACTCGGAGATACATTTTAGAAGAACTCCGGATACAGATCTTCTGTAAAGTTTCCTTTTATCATTGTGTACTTTGGAGCTCGATACTTTATCTTCCGAGCCTCATTTGGATCAAGCGGTAAAATTACTTCTCGGAGATAGTCTATCATTGCAGTCATCCAGTTTCTTTCAGCTTCTACGATTTCCATCATCTCAGCTACTGGTGTCTCATCGATGTCAATTGCTGGCGTATTGGAGATTAACCAATTTATTACTCTTTATGTTTTACCGTCATGAGACCCTGTGAATCTAGAAAGTTGATCGGCTCATTTGTTTTCCGAACGTGGAACATTTTGTATTTCAAAATTCTTAAATTTCTCAACCAATTATTTTTCTTTAGCTAGGTATTTGACCATGTTGAATTCCTTTGCCTCGTATAGACCTTCAAATTGTCTTTGTACTAACTCCGAATCGGTCAATACTTTGAGACTCTTTATGTTGGCTTTGATCGCCATTTCCATTCCTGCAATCAGTGCTTCGTATTCCGCCTCGTTGTTCGTTACTACGAAGTCCAAGGTTATTGCATAATTTATATCTTCTTTATTTGGTCCGGTAAAGTTGATTCCAGCTCCTCCTCCCTCTCTGCATGAAGCACCATCGACATGCATCAACCAGGTTTGATTTTCTACGATCAAGATGTCGTTATTGCGGCTGGTCGATTCACTATGTTCAGGTGTTGAGGTCGGAGTTTCTAATAGGAAATCGGCCAGGACTTGGGCTTTAATTGCAATTCGAGGTTTGTATTCGATTTCGAACTGACCTAGCTCAATCGCCCACTTAATCAACCTACTCTGCTTCCGGCTTTGTCAAGACCTGTCTTAGCGGTTGGTTGGTTAATACCACAATTTTGTAGGTTAAAAAGTATGGTCGAAGTTTGCGTGCCGTTATTACTAAGGCCAAGGCGAACTTTTCTATTTCCAAGTAATTCTTCTCCGCCCCTTGTAATAACTTGCTTAAGTAATAAACAGGCTTATGTTCCACGCCTTCTATCTTTACCAAAACTGAACTAATGGCCACATCGGAGATAGATATGTAAATGTATAATGGTTCGCCCCCAGTTGGCTTGGCTAATAGTGGGGAGGAGGTCAGGTATTCCTTTAGCCGGTTGAAAGCCTGATCGCATTCTTCGGTCCAAACAAAAATTTTCGCCTTTCGTAGAGTTTGAAAGAAAGGCAAACTTTTGTCGGCCGATTTGGAGATGAATCTGTTCAATGCCACGATCTTTCCCACTAAACTTTGTACTTGGGAGATCGTTTTAGGTGGTTTCATTTCAGTTATAGCTCGAATCTTTTCGGGATTGGCCTCAATTCCTCGCTGATGAACCAAATATCCTAAAAACTTTCCCGATTTTACTCCGAAAGTGCATTTTGCGGGATTCAACTCCATTCGGTATTTCCTCAATATTTGAAAGCACCGATCGAGATGCTTTATGTGGTCGGCTTCATTCATGCTTTTGACCAGCATATCATCTACGTATACTTCCATTATTTCTCCGATCAGCTCCTTGAACATTAGGTTAACTAATCTCTGGTAAGTGGCTCCAGCGTTCCTTAGGCCAAATGGCATGACTATGAAGCAGTATACACCCTGTTCTGTCACGAAAGCACTTTTTTCTTGGTCTCGCTCATCCATGTATATTTGATAAAAATCTTGGAAGGCGTCCATCATGCTGAAAATTGCGAAACCAGCAGTTGAGTCGACCAATAAGTCGATCCTCGGAAGGGGGTATGGATCTCGTGGACATAGCTTGTTAAGGTCGGTGAAGTCATTGCACATTCTCCACTTATTATCCTTGTTATCCCTTTGCGCTACTAATACCACATTACATAGCCATTCCGAGAAGTGTACTTCTCGAATTTGTTTAGCCTTGGGTAGCCTTTCTACTTCTGCCTTGATTATTTTGTCTTTTATCGGCCCATGATTCCTCTTTTTTTTTTGTCTAGCAGGTTTTGCCATGGGATCAATTTTTAGGAATGGTTGATTACTCTGGGATCAATCCCCTCAATGTCGTTCGCACTCCAGGCGAAGAAATCGATATTTTCTCTGAGGAAGTTTATCAGCATCACTTCCCCGTCCTTACTGAGTTCGGTTCCGATTCTGGTCATTTTTGTGGGATCCCCTTGTACTAGCATGACATCTTTGTGTTCCGGTGGTTTCATAGTTAAATCAATCGTTTCCTTTCTCTTTCGATCTATTCGGTCTGTAATGGGGATTTCAATCTCGACTCTATCAATGTCGTCCTCAAGCTTTCTTTTAGCTGGGGTAAATGATTTGGAGCGGTTTCTCAGTGTTAAGGAGGTGTTGTAATAGTCCCACGTCATACAATGATCGTTTACTATTTCTACGATTTCCGTGTCCGTCGGAAATTTTATCTTCTGATGGTAAGTTGATACAACTGCTCAGAATAGGTTAAGAGCGGGTCGTCCTAGGATCGCGTTGTTGGCAAAAGGAGTCTCTACAACCAAGAATTTTATCAACTTCACCGTGCGCTGTGGTTTCTTTCCGAGTGAGACACTTAAACTTATTGTTCCACAATGGACTATTTCCGAACCTCCGAATCCTATCAGAGGAGTGGCTACCTTTTGGAACGTTATTTCTCCCAAGTTCATTTGATTTAGGACTTCTTTAGATATGATATTCGCTGAGCTCCCGTTATCGATTAAGATCCTTTTAACATTGTAGTTCGCAATCTCAAGGGATACTACCATTGGGAAATCGGGGTTGTCCTCTTTCGCATCTCAATCAAAGTTCCTCGGTACCTCACTCTCGTTAAAACTGATTAGCTGGTCTTTCGGTGGTTTGCTTTCTAGCGTCCACACTTCTTTCGGGTACCTGATATTTCCAAGGGTGGACCTGGCGGTCCTGCGGCGAGCATTGCGGCTATCTCCGTCGGTGGGTCCTCCTGAGATTGTATGAATGGTGTCGTTAACTTGATCATCGTTAAATTCTTGCAGCGGACCATTGTTAGGGGACCTTCTTCTCGAGGTTCCTCTTCGATTATTGTTCCGTGGACTCCGACTCCTACCCCTCTTGCGATTGTTCCATCCTAGATAGTCATCCAATTTTCCTTGTTCGATTAACTTTTCGATTTCCCGTTTTAGGTGAAAACAATCCTCGGTGCGATGCCCATGTGCCCGGTGATATCTACAGTATAGATCGTAGTTTCGAGCACCTGGCCTTGGTTGAGCGATTCTCTTCGCTGCGGGGATCCACTTGTTTCTCTCAAGTACTACCAAGATTTCTTCGATAGGAACGGTCAGTCTGGGGTACTCCAATTGGTTTATTCTGTTCCTGTTCGCCGGTTTGGCCGATCTTGATCTCGGATAGATATTAGGTCTCCTATCTTGATCGTTCCGATTATATTCTAGTCGCTGAAAGACATTCCCTTTTCTGAAGGGTCTATCATAATCCATGGGTTTCGGGGCAGGAACTCTATCTTGCCGCTTTGACCCGGAGGTGGGAGCCTTATTTTTATTCTTATCTTTAAAAGAGTTCATCTCCTCTAGAGTCGTGTATTTTGATGCCAAGGTCATAATATCCGCAAATATTCTTGGTCGCTTTCTACTGAGGGCATTCCCGAACCGCCTGTTTTTGGTGAGGTCGAAAAGGATGGAGATTATGTAATCGATTTTGAGCAATTCCACGTTAAATCTTGCCAACCAGTTTCGTAGGGATTATCCCTCTTGTTGATGGATGGTTCCTAGATAGCTCATTGGCAGTTTCTGTCTCTTCTGGCTAGCGAACTGTTGAGTCAGCTTATTGCATAACTCCTGAAAGCTGAATATGGAATTAGTGGGTTGTTTGGCAAACTAATCCAAAGCTAGTCCTTCGAATGTGGTGACCATTAACTTTGCAGTGTATTCTGCTGAGTGAGCATATAAGTTCATTATGTTCGTAAAACTGAATATATAATCATCTGGGTCGGTGGTTCCATCATATCTGGGTAGTCGTCCCGGAACCTGACCCGTCGATTGAGCTTCTTTTATCTCCCTGCAAAAGGGGGAGCACGCTGCTAGGCTCTCTTGAAGCTCCATGTTTCTGGCCCATGGATTTTAAACAGTTCGTAGACGTTGTTCCAGACGCTTCTGTACCATCTTCTCAATTTCTCTTTCCGAGAGGCGCACAGTTCTTGGTCGATTAGGAATTGCGTCGACTACGTCATCTTCGATGGGGATTATGGTATGTTCCTTTGATCCGGGCGGACGGGTTGTGGCCTTATCCGATCTGTATTTCTCCGGATTTGCTCATCAGTTGGCTTTGTATCGCTCTTTTGCGGACTGTGCAACGATCGTTGCTCGCTCGCAGGGCTCTCCGCTTGTTGTGAGATCTGATCGACCTTCCTTGGCGTCCTTTGAATAGGATTTGCCCTAGCCGCTCTAGGGTTTCTAGGAACCTGCTCGGGTACTAGTAATTTCCCTGGGCATAGTGAATTGAATAACATAGCGATCTGTCGCAGCTTCTCTCCAGTGTCCGACGGAGGAACCGGGATCGTTGGAGTCGTGTGGGCTTCCGGTATCACATTGGTAGGGATCCCTTGTTGTCCTTGAGGATTTTGGATATTTATCCCTTGTGGTTCCTCCAGATTCGGCAGTTGCTCGTTCTCTTGTTGTTTGTTATTAGTTATTGGGGCGTTATTATTAGTATCGTCCTGTTGATCCTCAGATGTGACACGAGGGTTCGTCGTGTTACTCCTTGCTCCGGGCGTTCTTCCTTGGGCGAGCCATATGTCAATCGAATAATTAACCTAGCCCCACGGTGGGCGCCAACTGATTTAACCGTTTTTCGTAGGGTTAGATTAAATCAAGGATGTTTGTTTCTGAGGTTAAATTACGTATAGATTATAGGGCTTAGTTACTTTATTCCGGATGGGTCAATCTCAAGAAAGAACAAAGCGTAAAGAACAATCAGTAAACAAGACAATGAATTTGAATATAGTATAGCAAAAACTTTTCTATAGATTCTAATATCAGATTGCCCCAATATGGGGGCGTAAGCTCTGATTATGTGTAGTTCTCTTAATACAATGTTTAACTTGATATTTATATGATATTAACCCTAGCTATTCAAGGAAACATAATCCTAATAGGACTAGGTATAGTAATCCTTATAGAACTCGGACTTCATTCTTGGTCGCCAAGGATTGATAGTTCAGATCGGACCGGGCAGCTCGTCATTTAATTAGTCTCCTGATCGCTCCGAACGTATATTGACTTGTCGCTCCGAATATTATAAGGGGCGCGAAATAGCCTCCATCACTTGTGGAGCTAAGATTCTAGTATGGAAAGTCCATATGCATAGCTAAAGAAATCAGGCCCAACAAAATTACAATTAAATCAACGAAACCCCATTAATTAAGATAGATATTGTCTAAATCAAAAAGTAAGAAAATGAGTCTTTGTATTGCAATTTTAAAATTTTGGAATTGTGAATAATGTGACCAAGAGATCCATATTAATATATCAAAATAAATATTTATTCGACTTGATGATGTTCAAATTTATTGATGATGGCTTTTATGTATTTATTGCTTCAAACTTGAATATTATTTGAATGATACTTATGATATAGATGGGATTGACTTAATTATTTGAGTTGAGAGTCTTAAGATATACTTTACCAAAAGAACTAAAAAAACTTGAATTATTTGCAAACTATATAATGTTGATTTCTCAAATAGATGGATTGCTTATAGAATATTGTTAAGTATTCTCGTTACAGTTGCAGTTGTAGAGATAATATTTTCGAAGCTATAGTTGATTAAGTCTTACTTCTGATAAACCAATGTCACAAAATAAATCAAATCGGTTAGCCATATTGTTGATTGAAAAATATTTGTTATGCAAGTTTAATTAGTGATTTTACTATAAAAATGCTAGTAGAAGAATATTTAAGTAATATTTTACTAAGATTTTATGTGTTTATATATGTTATCATTTTCATATTAAATAGAAGTGTGTCTCGTATTACCGATATTTTCACAAAGTGATATTATATTTTATTCACATTATTATTGTTTCTTATTTTTTTAATTAATAGTTTATTTTTATAAAAAATTATATTAGTTATTAACATAATTTAATTATACATGAAAACTTAAGGGCCACAATTTTAGAGTTGCTTAGGGCCACCAAAAACTCAGGACCGGCCCTGAGAATCGGTCAAAAATGCATTAATATTGAATCTGGACAAAGTATTGCAAATGTATTCAGAACAACTCAGAAGATTATATCAATTTCAAAAACCGAAAAATGCTTCGAATTAGGGAAAATAATATTATCAAATCCATCAACTGAAGTTCGTTAATTAACTAAAATTGCAAATATATATCAAAATCTAAAACACCAAACATAGATGGATAAAATATAGTACAAACCGTACCACACAAAATTTCCAATATGCTTCGATTTCTTGATCCTCATGAGCTACCGATAGTTCTAATCAACATGAACTATCGATAGACATGCCCTAAAGACTATATGGGTTCGACAAACAAAATTGACTAAATCTCTAAATTTGGAGGTTAGGAGCAAAAACCATACTTGAAAAATTTGGAGTAGAGTCTAACTAGGAAAAATCATACTTTGCAGTCTCAGTATTCCATCCAAATCAGTCCAAATTTTGTTTCCAAAGTTATGACCCAAATCAATTTTCGATATTAGAGTGGATGAACACCCAACATGAAACTTCTTTCTTATTTTCGTGTCACACGTATAAATCAAGTGATAGATGTTTATTTTTAAAATTTATATGAATCCACATATACTAATAAATCCTTCCTATAAATGTCACACCAAATTGTAGTAGAATACAATTCACCATAAACACATGGCCAAAAGCGATTAAAATAAAATTGAATTATAATAAAAAAAAAAAGATTAGTCAAAAACTAGTTTGACCGAATCAATACAATTACAGTGTAAACGCAATACATTTGCATATTGGATTAGTTGAATGTCATTCAATCTTACAACAAATACTCTTTTTATCCCAAATTTTGTTACGTTATAGTGGGAAATCAAAATTTTAATCTTTTCAGTGATTTATCAAGATGAATTTCTTTTTACATCTATTGTCTTTTAAAGCTTTCAAATAATAATATATAATTTATTATACAATAATATCATTTTATTTTTAGAAAAAACTAATTAGATTATGTAGAAATATAATTTTCTAAAGGGTAAACATCATTAATTGCCATCCTTATCATTGACTTTTTACATAGTCGTCCCTCTTAAGTTTTTTTTCCATGTTAGTCCCTACTAAGAGTTATTTATTTCACTTTGACCCTTTTTAGGTTGAGCACAACCAATGTTTTAAAAATCGGACCGGACATAGAACCGGTAGTCTTACTGGTTACTTGTTAGATCGGTTTAACCGTTTTAACCATTGGTTTAACTGGTGTGACGTCATTACAATATAATATTTTGATTTAATTTTTAATGTATGTAATTAACTATTTAAAACAATATATTATTCATTTTTTCAAGTTTATTTCCATAAACTAATGTTTATCTCATGATCGATTATTTTTCTTACAAATTTTTAGTTGAAAATGAATGATAGCAACAAAATTACAAGTATGAAAACATGATATCAACGAGATAATTCAAATTATAATAAACACCATATCAAAAACAATAATTTTATTACTAACCTATGAAAAAGAGAAATCATTGATGAATTTGTCATTGATTTATATATAAAAAATAAAAATAGTTGAAGTTTGAGAAAAAAAATGACTTTTCTAATGATATTGATGCTCAAATATATTTATATATGTTACTATATTAAAAAAAAATTGTTTCTTGTTGATTTTGTTTAATTCAAAGTGAAAAATAGAAAAATAGATGTGAGAGTATTGTGAAGTTTAAAGGTCGCGGAAGAGATGTAAAAATCCGTAGCTTTTTATAAGTGAACCAATGGTTCAACCGATTCACTGGTTCATTGATTTTACCGATTTTTTCCGATTCGAACTGATCAGGAACAAAGCTGGTTTTGAATGGTTAACCGGATCGGATTGACAGCCCGTTACCGATTAAATCGGCCAAATCGTCCGGTCCGGTCCGGTTCTTAAAACATTAAGAACAACGGATTTGATGTCGCGTCACCTGCAATATAGGTTTTACGGGGCTTAAGTGTAACACTATCAAAGCGAATAAACAAAAACACGCTCACGTGCGTCATTTGACATTGGAGCCTTCATTGCTCAACCTGAAAAGCGTCAAAAGTGGAACAAATAAATTTTAATAGAAATTAACGTGAGAAAAAAAACTTAAAAGGAACGACTCTATAAAAATCTAATGATATGAAAGACTATTAATAGTGTTCACCCTTTTCTAAAATTTTGTTAAGTATAATGGGACTTGACTAGTACTATATTTTATTTGCAGTATGAACTTTTCGTTAGCCAATCAAGAATCATCCTACTACCATTTAAAAAAACAAAATCCTAAACCTTAATTAAATCATTTTATCAGTGTGATTGGTTTAATTGAAGAGATTAATCACTTTGTTCTACATGTCTTGAAAGAGATTAAATTTTTAGGAAAAAAAAAAAAGGGGAAACGTTTATGTAACAAAAGGAAAAGGTTCTTCCACTCTCAAAAAAAAAAAAAAAATAATGGCGAACTCCACTTCTCCTTCTTCTATCCTGCACAATCTCAGATTATGTTCAGATCATCTAAAAGACTCACTCACCTCAACCCAATACACTCCGCCCCAATCCTCCCCCGAAGTCTCCATCAAATCCAAACTCCAATCCCTTCTCGAAACTCAAACCCAAATCAAAGATTTTGCCTTATGTTGTGCAGCATTAGCCTCCGCTCTAAACTCCACAACCCAACATCTTTCCTGGGTACCCAATTCCCTCTCGTTATCTGCAGTAGCCTCCTTCAAGCAATTCGCCAAAGTTTACTATGAAGATGATTCAATGCACACCAAGTGTTTGTTGAAATTCCGTGACTTGGATATGGACATAAATGACATTGTGGAGAGTGAGAAGAAGCTTGTGATTGAGATGATGTTGGATGTTCTGCCTTTGCTTAAGGGGAGCATTAAAGAGAGCGCTATTGATGTGAATGAAGAGAGTGATGGGATTTCGGCTGCGAGTGCAGGTGTTCCTGTGGCTTATGCTGTTTTAGCTGCTTATCAGTTTAGATGGTTTGTTACACAGGTCTGTTGTGTGTTTCTTTGGTTCATTTATTTATTCATTCTTCGAAAAATGGAAAGTACTAGTGAGTTTTATTTATTGCATTGAGCTTTATAGGTGGATGCTCCGTATTTGGGGAAGTTATGCCATTTGGTGATACCATGTGCTCTTACGGCACTTGATCACTGGTCACCTGAAGTGAAAGTAAGTTGTCGACTATTACTCGATTCCGGTTTTATTTTTTCTTAAATTTTAGTTGAGGTAAGCTATATGCAGGATTTGAGATCTTTTCTTTATTTCAATCTCTACCTGATATCATAAATTACTCGATATTGCACTTTTAACTTTTCATATGATTATTGAGTGCATCAACTGTAGTTCCATGAAAATTTGACTATTTCCAACCAAGATTTGTAGAAAGCACTGAAACTAACTTTTGCATGTTCTACTTCTACTTTTAATAAGTTTTGGCGGGCAAAATGCAAAATCAATGAAACAATAGAGGGCTAAATAACTCTCTGTATTAACAGTAATAGTGGAAAATAATATTTGATGAATCAACACTTCAAAAAACACCAGTCTTCTGTATTCATGTTGGTTTGTACAAGTAGTTTTTGCATCTTGTTGGTTTATAATCTGCGAAGGATTCTGCATTTACTCAATCTTGTATTTATATTTTTCTGCATAAACTCATGAATTTTTTGTCGACTTAAATGTTACGCGTGTAGAAAGACACCTTGTGGATAGATTCATTGTGTTGTAAAGTTATTTCTTTTCTGGTTTCACTCTTTCAGGCCCAAGGCATGATAAGCTTTATATATCTCGCGAAAAAGGTAAAGGCTTCTGAGATTGGTGGATATGCAGATGTAATTCTCGATGCTTGCTGCCAAAATGTTGCTTCTGATGATGAAATATGGCACTATGTGGTGGAGATGTCAGTTCTTCTTGTGACCTTAACTCAGCAAAGTAATCCTCGTAGTTCATGGTATTCACTTTAGATGGTGTTTTATGTCCTCAACTATATCACACTCAAAAAATTTCTTCACATCAAGACATTTTTTTTTTGGTAGATAGTCATCAAGAACTCTCTAAGATTAAATTTAAAAATATGAGTGAAAATTTTATTTATTTTCATGTTACTCGAGAATCATGATCTACTGGAAGGATTTATTAAGTGGATGTCACCCCTAACTTTCTTTTTTTTTAGGGAAGTCAACAATCAGACCTACTGATCCTATTTTCTACAAAATTCTGCTAACCTTGTGGAATTTCGAATGGAACCCATAAAACATAAATCTGATTTTACATCTCCATATCTGTTAAAACAATCTTCTCCTGATACTAATGCAATACATATTTTAACTTGCTTTTTCGTTCATTGACATCGGTATTTTACGTAGGTATGAGAAGCTGCTCAATGAAATGTTAAGTCATTTGGAAAGGCAGCCAAGAAACAAGCAAAGGCGCATTGCATGGCTCACACATATTGAGCCACTATTCAGTGGTCTTGGTCTCATACTACTTGCCCATTTCAGGCGTCTTTTTCCTCTTTTCTTTAAGTGGATGCACGCAGATGATGATGAAACAGTGTTACTGGTAAGACTCTAGTTCTTCTTGTGCAAGAATAATGATTGTAGTGTAGTGTTTTCAAATTAAAAAACATATTTATAGCAATGTTACTTGGTTAATGAGAAATACACTTATCTTTTCAATACTTAAAAACTTTCTTCTGTTTAGTTCCTTTATTATTCATTCAGCATCTTGCTTAATTTCTGTAAATATATGTCTTGTCTCTTTAAGAGTATAATATCTCCAATGATATTGATACATACTTCAGGTTCTCAAACGAATCGTAACTGTTTTGAGACTCACATGGATAAGAAATTCACCGTCAATTGAAAGGTAACCATAATGATAATGTATGATTTACACTTGGACCCCTGTGGTTTCAGAAATTACAAACAGGGGGGTTTTGCAAACATTTTCAGAAGGTCTAAGGGGTGTCCTTGTAAGGATTGTTGATAATGTAAAGGTTATTTTGGTACATAGTCTAAGCTAAAAGGGGTCTCCTTGTAATTTCTGAAACGTCAGGGGGTTCCTTGTAAGACGACCAAACCTCAGCGGGTCTGGTCGTAAATCACCCTAATGATAATTTATGACAGATAATCTATTCCTGTGATTTATTAACCTGCGTTGATGATGTTTGTTTTGGGTCTCAGGTTGATTGATGAGCTTGTGACTTTATACAAGGATGCTGCATTAAAGGTTGCTCGTGAAGATATTAGATCACTCATTCTTCAAACATTAACCCTGATTTGGCAGTGAGTTACTGAGTATACCTCTGTTTTTAGTATCTTCCATATCTTTTAACACGAGTCAAATTGGCTTTATTCTTTTCTTCTAATTTATAGGTCCAAAAGATCACAGTTTGATGCAGTATGGGTCAAGTATAAAGATGACCCAAATTTGAGACCTCTCCAACCATCATCAACTTAAGGAGATCTTGCCATTGTACTATTACTGTCTTGTCTCACTTTTTGTAATGGAGCACTCTAGTGAAGTAGTGATCTTAAAATTAAGAAGACAATCTGATTTTGTATAGTGAGTGGTAGAAGAACAATCAGATTTAGGAACCATATTTGTACACCTTGGAAAGTTTGTCGTTAATTTAACAAAAGGGCTGTTTTATCATTGTCGTTTTATCTTAATGTAGCTTAAGAAAGTTCTATATGATTGTTTACTTATACATAATGTTTTGTATCTGAAGAGAGTTTACAAGAAATTGTGAACATATCTTGTGGCATAGCTCCTTTCGGCTGAACCCCCCCCCCCCCCCCCAACCCCTAACACACATTGCAATAGGTCGACTATTTCAGCAAAAACAAGTTCTATTTTACATTTTAACGAAGATAAATTTGTTCAAAATTTTGCCTGTGAAAAGCCTATATATCACACTTAACTGCTTGGAAAATATGTATCCATTGCCATATAGGGCGTTTAGCAGGTCAACTCTGCCTTATAATGCAAGAAGAACAGACACAGCAAAATTTTTGGACCACAACTGAATGCAAAACATACCTAATCCTCCATTAACACTCTGGCACTTAATGAATCGCAACAGAGTTTAATATTCCGGGATCATACTATTTATTAGATCAATTGAAATATGCAGGGCCAAAATGAAAGTCCAAGCAAACCTTTCTATGTTTGTAGCCACTGTTTGAATCTACAGAATGGCTTAAAACCAATTTTTTAGTATGATAAAACCTCAATATCATCTCTGGAGATCAAGATTCGAGATAACCAGACACAGAGGAGAGGCAGATTAATCGTGGATAAGGGGGAGGAATGATAATCGAAGATGACGGGAGGAGCAAACGTGTTCCTAACATACCCAACAGCCAAACTAATTCCATGCATGGACCTCAACATAGTGCCATATACAAAGGGAGATCTTTCATGCTAATTCGAGTTTAATTGTAATATGCAAGTATTTCAAGTAGTAGTGCAGAGGAAAATGTCAATAGAATTTCGAGACATGAACATGACATATATCTGCAATCTATACCAAAGCTAGGAGTCAAAACGCACTCTGCATAATTCCCTACATGACCTGTCCATACATCGGTTTTGTAGGAGTAAAGAGCAATCACTGAGCAATTTACATCAGAATTAGAACAAAGAATATGAGGCAGGTTATACCGGTTTCCTATAAGTTTAACCAAAACATCCAAATTCAAATGAGGCATAATACTATACCATTACTATTTCCGGAATCTAAATTTAGAGCAGCAATACAACCAAATTAGCTTAAGCATCGAGAGGGAACATGCATATATCTGTTAAACATCATCCTCCATCAAGAATATAACAAGGTGAAACAGGGAACACAATTGCTAACAATCCACCAAATAATACTAGAATAAAAATTTTGTTTGGAATTTAATCAAATTCTGCACAATGAGCACTGTAACTGTACGAACTCCAAACACAAATCAGCAGTACATATATCCTACACTACACATCAAGTATTAACATTCTTGAATGAGAAATAGTACTGAACATCAAACTTTTAAAAGAAGTGTGTGAATTATGTTCTTCTTAGCGTTTCTGATTCTAAAGAAGCAGTAAAACACTAACCAATGAAGCAATTACTCCAACAGCAATGTCCATCAATCTTTCAGCCCTAGAACCAGAGAAATCAAGATTATACTTCAAAGTCATATTAGGATACAAAATCCCCCAATGCTGCCCTGCCCTACTACTCACTGAAGCAATATCACTTGTAACATTAACAACACCCTCATCATCATCAAACAACTGATAAATGTAAGCCTCAGCCACACCTTCCTTCCTCAAAGGCGTCCCCAAACCCGACTTCAAATGCGCCACCAATCCTTTCAAAAACATTTCAGCATAATTTCCGGTGTCCCTCGCCTCAGCCTCACTCGGCCACCCTGTCTCCGCCACGACCACCGGAATATTCTCCTGGCCGGAAACCGCCATCGCGGCTACGACAGCATCCACCATCATGTCGAACAAGTTCCGGTACCGCACTCCAGTGATCAAATCATCCCGAAAATTGAAAGGGTGTTCCTCAAACAGAGCATATCCAATCGGAATTTCGGAGTCGATTCTGTAGATATTGTAAGGGTAGATATTTATCAAGAAAGAAGAATTCGTTTCTTCTAAGAACTGAAGCAACGGGCGGATTACTAGAGAGTATATTGGTTCCTGAAACTCTGACGAAGAAGGGGGAAACGACGTCGTCATGATGGAGACGAAAGAGAAGGTTGTGGAAACCGGTATGGATTTGATTCCGAGTTCGATTAATGAGAGGTGGAGGTTACGAATCGCGGGGAGGAGTGAAGTGGTGGGGTCCACTGTTTCGAGTGGTGACGTAGACGTTAGGGCGTCGGAGCCGACGGAGATGAGTGATATTTTGGTGCGGGGGTGGAACGGGAGGACGGTGTTGTAGAGCCATAGGGAGGCGGCGGAGCGATTAGCGGCGAAGGAAGGGAGGAGGGAGTTGGGAACGGAAAGGAGGAGAGAAATGTTGGTGTACGCGAAGGCGCGTACGGAGGAGGCGGTGGGGTTTAACATACGGACGGTGGGAATTTGGAGGGAGTGGAGCGTGGATGCCACGCGCTCGGGTGGGGGGAGGTTTGAATTAGCGGTGTTGTAGGTTACGCCGAGTGTGGTGGCGGCGGAGGTGGTGGATGCGCCGGAGAAGAGGAGGAGGAAAATGATGGTTGTGTAGAGAAGAAGAGGAGGCATTTTTTTCGAGTGCGTAAAGAATTTTCAGAACATGGGTTTTTTTGGGTTTATTATACAGGGGGTGCGTATGTTAGCTACAAGAAGGCGGCAAATTCAGTTATTTTTTCGTTTGAGAAGGAGGGGAGGAACGATTGTCTGTGTGCGGGTGCACGAGATTATGAGAAACTGCCACCTCAGCACACTTGGGGATTTGGGCCGATATTCTGTAATTTGGGCTTTTTTTGGATTGAAATTTCCTTCTGTAAAGCCCAAAAGGCCCGTTATTTGCCGATTAATAAGCGAACATGGAATTACACTGTTCTGTACATGTGAAGCGATTTCATTGAATGGTAAGTCTTCGAATCTTCCAAATCTATAGTGATTTTGAATTGTTTTTCAGTGCTATTTTTGAATTTTATGTAATTTTCGTAATTTCCTGAGTTCGTAGTTTTTATAAGATATTTTTTGCTGAAATTTAGATCCGGAATCGTATTAGGGCTTCTTGAATTTCATGAGCTTTAATTGCTGTTGCGCAGAATTTCCTTTTTGCCAATAATATTTTTTTTAGATTATTGTACCTAAATTCTATTCTGTTAACGAAGTGAAAAAGGTTTATAATTCCCAATAGGAATAGCAAATCAAGGGGACAAAGAATTTAGCAACATTTTGAATAAATTTTGAATTGTAAATTTTGAATAAATTTACAATTTTGAAATTGTAAATTGCAATCTATATAGATGTTGGGTTTATTTTTTGCATAATGCTCTTTCTTTAAGCTATGTTACGTTATTGGATTTCAAAAACGAATATGAACGAGAAATGGAGCTTGATGTTCTATAATTTGATTCAAGAAGAGCATTTTTCCTCGCAGTTTACTCACTAAAATTCAAGAACCAAACAGAGTCTAATATGTATAATTGTGTTTCTTACTTGACACGGTGTTCATACAGAGACGCGTGTCGTTGTAAATTACCTTATGAATGGGAAGTACTCAGAAGAGTTCCGGAAAGGGGAAGTTAAATCATGTTAAAGCCAATTGGACACCGGAAAATCATGAAGTGTTTGTTGACTTATGTCTTGAACAGATATCACTAGGAAATAGACCCGGGACACATTTAAACCGAGAAGGGTGGAGAAATGTTTTGGATTCATTTCAGACGATAACTGGTCTGAAATACGACAAGACTCAACTGAAGAATCATTGGGATGGTACCAAGAAACATTGGATCGTCTGGCATAAGCTCATTTCGACCGAAAGAATGAAATGGGATCCAAATACACGAACATTTGGAGCTAGTGAACAAGAATGGGATGAGTATTTAGAGGTACATTGCATACATACATCTCTATATTTCTTATATGGCAAAATTCCAAAAATGATTCTGTAAGTTTTGAATCCTTTCAATTTAGTCCTATGCAAACAATATTTCGTCTTCTCCTGTAATTAGGTCCTATAACCGGAGAAAAAGTTAATAGTTGCAGGACGGATATTAAAACTTATTGCGAGTTAGAGGATGCAATGTGTAATTGCAGGGCCAAAATCGAAACTTATTAAAAGTTAGAAGACGAAATTTGTTATGCGTAGGACTAAATGTGCATTGTATATAGTTATAGGATTATTATTGAAAAAATCTCAAGTTGTAGGACTATTAATGAAATTTCGCCATTCTTCTGTTAATATACATTACATATATTGTCAAGTACTATGTAATGGTCTCTATAACAGGAGAAGCCGGAGGCTGCACCATTTCGATTGAAGGAGCTTCTATTTGCTGAAAAATTGGATATCGTGTTTGATGGAACCGTGAATCTTGGACAAACAAACAGACCTTATAATACTCCTAGGAAGAATACCAACTGGTTGACCGCGGAAGACCCTACTAGTCGTCGTAGAAAACAAGAGAATAAAGCAAATGAGAATGAAAATCAAGAACGCTTTAAAAAACACCAACATGGTTTAACCAACACAGTTTTTCCTGTAGAGGAGCTTATAGGTGCAAGGCTCGATGGGGGTAACTTTGAGCGTTGTTGTTATGATGCAGGGGAATCGAGAAGTGTTATTACGGTTCAATCTCCACCATCCAAACTGAGCTATAGTATTGAAGAATGCATCAAGTGTCTAGATTCGATTGAAGAATTAGAACAAGGAAGTGAAGTGTACCTTTTTGCTCTAGATATTTTCTTGAAGAAGGAATATAGGGAAATTTTCCTTAATTTGAAGAAGTCGAGCACGAAAATCGCGTGGTTAGAACGGCTGAGGTCCGTTGGTCCGCCTTTGCCTTTGCATTAGGTAATTAATAAGTTAGGAAAATAGGATATATGACTATTTGTATAGAATGTTAGAATCTCCTCCATGTTTCAAGCATTTGACTCTACTTTGTACACAGTGTTTGTGACTCCTAGTTCAACTACATTATTTTTATTTGTAAGTGTAATGTATGTAAGTATGTCATGGACTAAAATTTAGATACTTGTTGCTATAATACCTTTTTATTTTCCCATGTAAATGACTTAGAGTGCACAGAGCACAATCCAGTTGCGGCGCCGGCAGTAGGATAAAAAGCTTTTTTCTGGATTTGTTATGCAGAACATGATTGAACGACAGTTAGGCCGTCTCCACCGACTCAGGGGAGGAGTGAGTGGGAGGTGGGTGGGAAGTGGATGGTTTCACGATAGGGGGGGAGGGGGAGGGTGAGAGGGAGGGGTGGGGCGGTGGGTGGCTCCCCAGCCACTGAGGTCGGTGGCAAGTGGCGTTTTTATTTTTTTGTTATTTAATTAATTAATTTTATAATAAAAATTATTATTTATTTTCAAAATCTCAACATTAATTTAATTTTATTACTTTTATAATTGTAACTCTTATTTAATAAATTTAACTATAATTTGTCAAATTTAATAACATTGTAAGAAAATTTAATGTCTATTATTTTAAATTTTGTGAAATTGAGTTAATTTAGAATAATGTAATTAAAAATGAGTTATGAAATTTAAATACATTGAATTTAAATACAATTTATGAAATTTAAATACATAGAAATAAAATTATATGCGATTCAAATACATTGAAATATTAGAATTGGAATTAATTAAATATATTGTTACTCGAACTTTCTCCACAATTCATTATATGAACAAATTAGAGAATTTGTAGATGATGAATGATTTTTGGTTGTGTAATAAATGAAGAGTGGGTTCTAGTATTTATAGATTAAATTTAAAAAAAAAAGGTATTTAAAAAAATATTTCTTATTAATTTCAATGTAAAATTTTCTTATTATTAATGCCAATGTTGAATTTATTATAATTTTATTTTTATTATTATTATTATTAATTTAATATTATTGTTATTAAGAAATATGAAAATTGATTTTAATTGAAATGAGAAGACTAAGTCATTGGAGATAATTATGAAAAAAAAAATTTGAGGGATATGAGAGTCTGGAGGAAAGAAAATGAGGTCCTCACTCAAGATTAGGGGTGGGCACGGGGCGGGTTTGGGACGGGTTCGGGATTTGAGATATGGATATAATAAATTTCGGGATTGACACTTTTCATTCCAAACCCACCCCGTAATAATTCGGATATCCGGAAGCGGGTACCCAAATTATTGCGGGACGGGATTATGGGTCCCATATTATTTTTATTCATCAATTTTCATCCACCTAACAAAATAATATTACAATATTACGTAATTATATTTCGTTATTTTTCTTTTGCTAAATCGTATCACTTTTAACTCATTATTACATAAAACATATCATTAATTCATCATAACGACTATTTCAAATATATCCAAATACGTTCAAAAAGTGAAATCATATAATGAGCAAATGATAAATACGACCACATCGAGTCTCAATAAGAAAAATCCAATCCACTTAAATTACACAAAAGTTATAAATTTTTAAACAACTAAAAGTTTAAAATCATACAATGACCCATAATATTAATTACTAATAACTAATGTAAGAATTGAAAGGAATATTAGGTTAAAGTAAAAAAGTTTATTTATTATATAACGTTAATTAATTATATAAGTAAAGTGTATAAATTATATAATAATAATATTATATAGGCGGGTTCGGGTATTCGGGGTTGAAGAGACCAATCCCAAACCCGTTCCATATTCCCGTAATAAAATATGGGTATTCAAGTTCGGGTACCCAAACCCAAAAAATACTCGTCCCATTCGGGTATTTTAAAAAGGGGACGGGTCGGATTTGGGTTACCCGAACCCAACGCCCACCCCTACTCAAGATGACCTTAATACTTCAAGATGGACTCAATAAATTAAAAAGGGATAAATACCACTTTTGGTCCCTCTTGTCATTAATTTTTTACAGAATGGTCCTTTTATGTTTTTTTTTTTCGCTTGAATCCCTACTATGAATTATTTATTTCACTTGAGTCCCTACTATGAATTATGTGTTTCACTTTAGTCCTTATCATGTGGTTCCGATACACAAGTGACATGCACATGAATATTTTTTAGGGCATGCCCGTTCAATACTGAGACCATGTGAGATATTGTTTAATTGGCGAGCAATTTCAATGTTTGAAGAAGATTTTGGAAGAAAACTTAGTTTTGAACGAATTGGACAATTAAGTAATGAAAGCCCATCTTGGAAGATATAAGATATTTAATTTTATTTTTATTTAGAAAGACGAAAAATCCTTGTTAGTTTACTTAAAATGAAGAAATTGCCCTCATGTGCATATCACATGTTATCAAAATCACCTTGGACCACCTAAAAAGGACTAAAGTGAAATAAATAATTCATAGTATAGACTTAAGTGAGAAAAAAATATAAAAGGGACCACCCTGTAAAGAATAATGATAAGAGGGACCAGAAGTAGTGTTTACCCAATTAAAAGTAACGAAATAAGGGTGTAAAAATATCATTTATTCAACCATAATTGATACCTAATTTGAGTAAAGTTTGTTCAAGCTCGATTCATCTAAAAGTTAATGGAGAATTATTCAAAATACCATTCATGTTTTGTACAATTACATTGACAATCCTACATGTTTGAAAAATTATTCAAACTACCCCTAAATACTGAATTCATTATAATTCAAAAAATTATACCAAAAATACTGTTGATGTTGTAAAATATTTATTTAGTTAAGTGATTATGTGTGAAGAGATTGATGAACAATGGTGATAATAATTGTAAAGAGAGATATAAGAACAGAGAGAAAAATTAACGTGTAGAGAATTGGGGGATCTAATTTGAGGAGGGGAGAGATATTATTAAATAACCACTCTGTTACATGGAGAGTTACAAATCCCACAATATATGGGATGTGGGATAGTGGATAGCTATTACAAAATAAATCCCTAAACTATACAAATACTAAATAGGAATACCCACTAATATATATTATTTACAACAGTTGATATGAATTTTTTTTTTCTAAAATTTGAACATATCCATCAGTGTCTTAAGTCGGACACCAACCCCCGTTATAATTTGTGTGATTTTTTCAAAACAATAGAGAATGATTTGAGTAATTACACTAAATTGCAGGTGTAGTTTGTATAATTCTCCCAAAAATTAAAATAAAGTTTCAAAAGTGTTTAGCTCAATTAAAAGAAAGCCTGTATGTACTAAAACAAATAAAAAAGAGCCTGTATATTGGGCAGATTGTAAAGGTGTAAACATTCAATGATTCAAAGAATCAATTTGTTAAGTCTTTAAGAGCATAAATAGGATTCATTACAATCAATTCACACTATAAACCATTACTTTATAAGTATATAATATGACCAAATATATGTACAATTGTAGATGAAATTTGTGACAATCCATAAAAGGGCATACATGCATTGCGGTGACTCTATCGATTTTCTTGCCGCAACATTCTTTTCTGGAGTTGGTTCTCAATCTCAACCGAATTGTGCATGAAAATTGGATTCGGAAGCTTGAAAATGCGATTGCCTAAGCTTGGACCCATTAGAGCATCCATTTGGCTGCTAATCGAGGCAATTACTCGAAAGCCCTCTCTTTCCAATGTAGATCTTTGTCTTGATAAAAATAGTTGAAAATCCATTTCCATTTCATTCTCCATTCTTCAAATCAATAAATATCCTCGTAAATAATCTCATATATACCATGGAATTCAAGATAAGGTATTATTAACCAGAAAAAAGAGTAAACATATGTCAAAATTTAAAAAACAGTCCCATGAATTTGAAATCCTTATAAAAATAGTTCAATAACTATACTGAATTTTGTTAATTTTCACCCAATTTCAGTTTTAGTCCTATGCATAACAAAGTTCGTCCTCTAACTTCCAACAAGTTTCAATTTTCATCCATCAATTACAAATTTTGTCCTCTAACTTTCAGTAACATTCAATTCATGTCCTGTAATTACAAACTTTTTCTCCGGTAACAGGACAAAATTTGTAATGGCAGGACAAAAAACTGGAAGTTATTGAAAGTTAGAGGACATTATTTGTTATGCATAGGACTAAAATTGAAATAGGTGAAAGTTAAAGGACTGAATGTGCGTTCAATATATAACAGGACTATTTCTGAAAGGATTCCAAAGTTGCAGGACCATTTTTGAAATTTTGCCACAAACAAATTGTAACTAAACTTTTTTTGTTCCACACTTTGCAACGTATAGCTAAAAAAAAATTCCTTCAGATATATTTAGCTTATCGGTCGGTCTCATCATGCAAATTTCGAACATCTCATCTATGAAACACGACGAGCTAATTAACATGACTACTTTTTAACAAAGATTAACAAAGGTGTATTAAATGTTGTTCTTGGCAATACTTCCATCAAAACTGAATATATTTTCCAATATAAATTCAACATAGAAGAGTTTAAGACACTATTTTCAAATGGGTAACTCGTTCTACACCTGCTAAAACGACTTCTAGGAACAACTCGTGTAGCCAAAGATTCACAGATATTATCGTAAAACATCACTAATTTTGTAGGCAAAAAAAATGAAGTAATGAGTTAAAGAAAGATGCAATTAATTACCTCATGATAAGTGAAGTCCAACCATGACATCCCATTGAAGTAAGACGGTTTATAGTAGCATTACGCAGTTTCTCGGGTTTCCTTGATACCAAAATCAATGGCCATTGACCCGATTGAAGTTTCAAGTACAACTTCATTAAAAAAATGTGTTTCAAATACTCTTCATCTTTACTGCTATCGTGCAAGGCATCTTCATCGACCCTAAACCACAAAATAGACATGTTATGTTATGTTTACACACAAATAACATCTTCAGGTGTAAAACACCCCCTAATTAAACCTACTTTAAGTTTCACCTCACCGTAAAGGAAAAAGTGACATTACCATTTCGTTTAATGAAATGCCCATTTGACCCCGGGTCAATCTTAACACTGAACTTGGGGCTCTTACTGTTCAAGATCCACCAAAATGATTATTCGATGATATTAACAACATAAGCTCTAGAAACATGGTTGGATTACGAGGAAAATAGACATGGGATGTTGTTATGTAACTTATGTTTACACACTAATAATGTCTTTAGAACACAATTACAATGTCATTAGGTAAAATTACTAAAACACCCTCTAAACCTACATTAAGTTTAACCCCTTAAAAGATACCTCCCTCTGTTGCTGGTCTCTATAATGGCAAAGGTGACGCATCACATTTTTTCTGAAATGCCTTTTTTACCCCGGTCCACTCTGATCTTGACTATTCAAGATCTTCCAAAATGTAAAAGCTACACATGATTATCGATGATATTATACCTATGAATCAAGTGATTAGTAGATAAAATATCTGAAACCAACAAGTCATCAACATCCATCAGCACAATATCTTGCCCATCGTTTTGCGGTTTTAGACTGCTAAAAAAATCCTCGACAATGCCAACTGTGATATTTAAGTCTCTTCTATAGTGACCTTCTTTGACATAGCGCGTAATAAAATCCTTGCAAATTGCAGGGAAAGAATCTGCACCTAAGCTGTTTAGCTCCGCATGTAGAGCGAAATTCCTGCAATAATAATAATTGTTTGTAGACATATACATTTCAGGACCTTCAGAGCTCCCACTTTGACAGGACCGTAACATAACTGTCAATGCAACGAGCAATGACAATAATGACACTCCAACAATTACAAGCCCCGAAAGAAAAACTGTAGCAGCAAAAGACGACATGTAAATTCCTGCATCTGTGCTATAATGGCTTCCCATTTCTGCGATAATTCAATGTTATAACTTAATACTTAAACATTTTACAATATGATTATTCTTAGTAATTTACTTAGCATATTATTGAAATTCTATTTGCACTAGGCATACGAGATTAAATAGACGATGAAGATAAGAGTTAATGGCAATTTACCCCCTTGGGATATGCATAATGTTTAATTCACCTCCATGTAATTCGAAAAAGAGCACTTTACCCCCCTATACAAAAATACTTTCCATGTGCACTCTCAGTTTCAGCGAGTGAGTTACACTCTCCGGTTGCAGGAGGTAGATTGCTCATTTGAAATTTTCACAAGGGGGTAAAATACCCTTTTTCAAATCACCTTGAAGTAAATCGAACGATATGCATATCACAGGGGGTAAATTGTCATTAGCTAGACGAAGATATATACCCGAATCTCTTCTACTTGGAAGACTCTGAGTGGAGTATTCCCTCTCCATATCATGTCCATTAGTAGACATTTCTTATAATCAGTATATGCTTCAAAAGCTATATATCAAGCATCATTCATCAAAACAATAAATTAAATCAATTTTTGAAATCAAACACCTGCACCAGCAATAAAGTTAACAAATTAAACCTCAAAAATAACAAAAAAGCTTCACGACAATACAACAATCTAATGCTTAAAAATCTCAATTTCTCCCAAAAAGCAATTACAAATAAAACAAAGTGATAACAGCTCAACCCACCACAAACAGAATTGGGTCCCTAAATAATCAGTGACAAAAACAACAAATCAGTTGTATATAAGCATAAAATCGAAATGGGTTTTTCTTGAACTTCCACAAAAACTGCAAATAATTGCATTAAGAGTGTGACAAGTTTCAAATGAAGAAATTTCTTGATTCTATAAATACAAAATTGAATAGCTGATACATATTGACATGTCGATTTTTACCTGAGGGAGACGTCAACAAGAAGATTTGGACTGTTCAAGAAAAGATAAGAGGCACAGTTAGCCTAATTTTTCGCAATTTGCAAATTTTGGATGTTGCTTGTACAGATTAATTGGACTTCTTGATTCGATTAATGGGGAGGGTAGAACAGTTATTTGACATTATTGACATGAAGTGGGACCATCACAAGATTGTCTTCGTAGCTCAACAATGAGAAACATGAGTCAGATGATAGGAACTTGTATGTAAAGATCCGAAGATTCTTCCCCGGATCTGGTCCAGGAGTTAACTCCTGGGTCCAGGAATTTTCTTCTTTTCTATTTTTTTCCTTTTCTCTTCTTCTTTTCTTTTTCCTTTTCTTCATTAGTAACTAAATTGTCTTATACAGTTAAAAATAACATTGACATATTTTGTGTTGTAAATTTATAATATAATGTTTGTTTCTTTCAAAATTATTATTTGCATTTTTCACGCATTATTTCTTTATTAAAAATAATGTTTAAATTAATTCTATTAAAAAAAATCAATCTTAATTATTTCATAATTTATAGCACAAAATGACACAATGAATTTACAAATTCACATCTAATCTTTGGAAATAAATAAAATATAGCTACAATAACATTGAACGATATAAAAAAACCTACCACAACAGTAAAATAGTAAAACTACCACGATATAAAATTTAGTGAGAAAATATTAAGTGAAATTGTTGAAATTGTCAGTTTTTTTGCATATATTTAGTGATAAAAATGTTAGTTTTGTCATAATAACAATAGTAACAAGTACAATAGTGATAAAATATAAATTGTCACTAATGGCTATTTGTGACAAGCGTATGAAACTTAAGTTATCATTATTGACAATTAGTGACACTCTTTCAGAGGCATACTACAAGAAAAATGAATTTTAGTGACAAAATATTTAGTGACATTGTTAAAATTATCACTTTCTGCATATATTTAGTGACAAAAATATTAGTTTTGTCACAATAAAAATAGTGACAAGTGCAATAGTGACAAAATATATTTTTAAGTTATCACTAATGACGATTAGTGACAAATGTGTGGAACTTAAATTGTCACTATTGGCAATTAGTGACACCCTTTCTGTGATAACCTAGAGACAATAAATATGGTCACTATAGTTTAGTGACAAATTTTTAGTTGTCACTTTTGGGGTATCATTAAATGTCAATAGTGATAACTTTTTAACAACTCTCGCCACTAGTGTATCTATAAATATCATTTTAGTGACAATATTTAAATTTTTGTCACTTTGTCTTTTACTATTTTGTCACTAAAATTTAAATTTTTTGTAGTGACAACAAATATTGTCACTATAATTTAGTGATTTTTTTTAGTTGTCATTTTTTAGGACGTCACTAAATGTCAATAGTGACAATATTTTTACATTTCTTGTCAATAATGTGTCTATGTACGTCACTTAGTCATTTAATATTTTGTTACTAAAATTTAAATTTTTTGTACAATATTATTTTGATAGGAACCATATATTACTATAAGTTTGCAAAACAAAGTATATAAATGTGTTTAATTTATGTAAAAGAATATTAGTTATAAGAAAAAAAATAAAGAAAGAATGAAAAGAAAATAAAAAAAAAAGGAGGGAGAAAAAAAAATGTTGACCAATGGTCGAGGATAGGGGTGTTCATAAACCCGTCCCACCCGCCCAACCCGTCCCACCCGCACCAACCCGCCCGCAATCCGCCGGTTTTATTTTTAAAATAATCAAGTACGGGTTGGTAATTTGTAAACCCGCACGTTATGGGTCGGGTGACGGGTTTGATGGTTAAAAAACCGACTCACCCGCAACCCGCACTTAATCATCCTTGATGTACTTTTTATTAATTGTTTAATAAAATTGTGAAATAAATTACATTTATTAACAAATGAATAAGAACAAATAAACAAACTTTCTTCAAGTTTTTTGTTTATATTAATGTTAATGGTACATATATGTTAGTACATTTTTTCCTAAAGATTTTATTGTTGGAAAAATCGAGAAGAAACTTCACTAATTTGGTATTGTTTGTAATGTGTGAGTGATGATTTGTAATGAATTCTTTTGTGGGGACTTGTAATATTAGTTTTGGTGGAGACTGTTGATTTAATTAGTAAGAAATCATTAATTATATTCTAATTTTCTACTTTTTGCTTCTTGAATTTAATTTCAAATGTAGGTGAACATATTTGATACATTTTATTTGTTGTTTGAAGAACTTAAAATTATATGCTTAATTAATTATATTTAAATGTCAAGATTTTATGACATTGTTTCCGTCAACCCGCCAACCCGACCGCCACCCGCCCGCACCCATTCCACCTGAACCAGGCGGTTTATGAAAATAATAACGCGAGTGCGGTTTATAAAATTGACAACCCGCACGTGTTGGGTCGGGTTAATTTTTTCATGTAAACCCGTCCAAACCCGACCGCGTTCACCCCTAGTCCAGGAGAAGAATCTCCCGTAAAGGTCCATGTCATAAAAGGAAAATGATTACTAATGTGTATATATGTAGTGACAAGAATGAATAGCATTTTTTATTCGATTAATTTCTCCACTTTCGTTCCATTTTAATATTTTTATTTTGTAATAGATTCGTCCCTCTTATCAATATATTATAACATATTTGTTTTTCTTAAATTTTTCATGGTGGATTCGTCATTTTTATCAATATAATGTAACATATTAATCCTTTTGTATACAAATTACATTACTTAAATTCAAAATATATTCTAAAATGGACGAAAGTTGATGTAATTTATATACAAAAAGGACTAATGTGTTACACTATATTGATAAGAGAGACGAATCTGTTACAAAAAGTTTAAGAGGGACGAATATGTTACACTACATTGATAAGACGGATGAATCTATAATAAAAAATTTAAAAGGAACGAAAGTGCAAAATTTAGCTCATAAGGAGAATAAAAATACTATTCACTCTAACGAAAATATAAATCAGTTTTAATTGCAAATAAAAAATTTAAGTTATTGCGCTAGGTTCTCCCATAACAGTTTTACCTTTTAGAACTCAATAAAAAATCAACTAGGGTGTTAAGTCCACTCATTTATCACGTCCCGAGGAGTATTTGGCCTAAATGACATTTCCAAGCACTTCAAAAAGTGACCTTTCCCATTTTTTCAATTTTTGGAATTCTGTTATAAATATTATTAAATGGTGGATGTACATGCGAAGGGTTGTATTTCATGCATTGAATCAATTAATGAGTCATATGAAAGGGCTCATAACTTATGCAATAAATATTATAATTAGTGGCCTTTGGTTGTATTTCTTAGAACTATAAATAGATGATATGATGTATTTTGTCCATCAACAAGAATGAATGAAATCAATATTCCTCTCCCCACTCTCTTCGATCTCTATATTTCAGTTTTTAGTTTGTTCTTTAAGATTTATTTATTACAAATTATCAGCACGACTTGCTCAATCCTTTGTTACCAAGCTAGCTAATCGGATCAACAAGGAGGTTCGTATTTCTTACTTCAAATTCGTAGGATCAAAATCAACACAAAGATGAAATGGTAAGATTACCTAGATTCTTTCTGATAGGATAGTGCCCAACAAGCCAACAAATGCGAGCTTGTAAAGGGACTACCTTAGAAAGCAATCTTATGATTCTTAAGATAATACGCCCGTTTATTCATAGTACGTGAATTAAACAATGGCCAACTTCATCTCTCGCGAACTTATCTAAGCGATTGGATGAAATCCTAAGATCACAATCGACTATGGGACGATTCACTTCAGTACTGAGTGCAATCATGAAACAGTCTCTAAGATCGTGATCTTAAAACTGTTCCAAGTCGTAGATTTCTATCGAGACGGGGTATCGAGGGAATCGCCAAGACTTGTACGATTATGCATGATTCACATGAAGTGAATTTGTAGAGTTTCATGAACAAGACATTTAATGTCAGTGCATATGACTAGGTGGTTCGATAGGGGATCGAACGCATCGAACGACCCGAACAGAGAGACCCATCGTGGAAGTGCATTAAGCATATCGGTAATGGGAAGTCTCTCAAGACTTATAATAGTGTATGATTTAGTCCTTGGACTTGAGGTACTAGGGCGAATTCGATACACGAAAATACATACTTTGATTTAGGAGCCGATCACATAGCCTGATCATTGTGCAACTACTTTGGGTACGTATGAACGTGTACGCGGATGGTTAGTACTAATAAAGGATCTATCGACTCGTCTTGATAAGATGAGAGAATTTTCTGTACGTTCTTAGATAATAGTTTCCGAGAAACCCACGGTCCTGGTCAGTGACAGATTTGGAAAGGGGTTTCCAAATTTAGAAGTCATACTGGAATTATTATCCTGAATTAGAAAGTACAGTATTGAGATAATTAGAGGTGCCGACCAATTCACACACCCTAGGTCTCAATCGGAAAATTAGTCGTTAGAAGGACCATATGTACATGGCAGTTATAAGAGGTGGAGGTTCACGAATATCAATTCACCTGAAGTTGGGCCTCATGGGCTAGTGGCTAGACATCGACCATGATGTGTGCGTACTCACGAATTAATAAGGAAATTAATTCTAGAGTGGTCAATTAAAGTGCTTAATTGATCGGAGCAATTAATTACATATTAATTGCTATTAATTAAATCACGAGAGTCGCGGGCCTGCTGCCAATTAATGGTGAACCTAGAGGGTCACACACAATATAGTTGGACAGTGACTCTCTTAAAGAGGAAATACTTGATTTAAGGAATTAAATCAATAGATGAATTAAAGTTTTAATTCAAAGAGAAAAATAATTAATCAGAAGTAACTAATTAATTAAACAAGAATTAAAGTGTTAATTAGATATGGAGAATCATTAATTAGAAGTAACTAATTAATTAATCAATTGGAATTTCTGATTGATTAAATACTCAATTAAAGTGTTAATTGGAAGTATTAATTAATTAATAGTGGATTAATTGAATTAAGCATATTGGGCCAATTATTGTAAAGATAAAATTAATCTTGGATTAATTAAATTCTTACATGGGCCGATTTTGCTAAGGGAAGGTTGATTAAATTAATTTTAGATTAAATTGGCATGGGCCAATGGAAATATTGATTAATTGATCTAGTGTCATTTAATCAAATATGACCGAACCATGCTCAAGGAAATTAATTATTGTTACATTGATTTAATCATGGCCCATTTTGTTTGAGGAAGATTGATTAATTATCAATCATGGTGGGCCGAAAATTAGCCTAGTGATTATTAATTGATTAGATTAATTTTAAGTCAACTAAAAATGCACATGGCCGATTTTTATTATGGGAAGAAATGATATGCATGAATCTTATGTTATAGGGAAGGTGATATACATATATCTTGATAAGAGAAGATCTTTGAAAATATATGATATATATCTATTAGAAGAAGGACTCTTCTAATATATATATATATATATAAGATATATCACAACCAAAAACTAACCCAAGACTTTGAAGCAAACCCTAACACAAGAAACAAGGAGGTCGAAATTTTCAGCCATCTCGCCCCTCTCTTCCTGCTCGGCCGATCTGCAAAAATCGCCCCACCCTGTGTTAGTTTTCTCCAAGCTTTTCTTCTCTGGATCTAGATCCAATTCCTGAAAAGACAATTCCCTAATCCTAGTTCTGAGCCTGAGGATTACAAGAAGTCATTTAATCCAACTGGTGTGGACTTTCTCTAGAGGCACAACACTTGGGGTGCTCTAGTGAACTTTTGAAGACCGGAGAAAAACCACCACCTTGCCTATGGTGAGGTAATTTCTTAAATTATCTAACTTTATTTATGTTTTGAATTGTGATTCAAATACCCATTTTTCGTATGAGTTAGATAACTGAGATCATGGGCTCATGGGTTTTATGTGTGTATAATTTTTTTAAATATTCCGCACGTTGTTTTTGACAATTGTACCGCGTAAGACCCAACAGTGGTATCAGAAGCAAAGTTATTACGCTCATACGAAAACGGATATGAACATTTCAAATTTTATGTATATATCTATTTGTCGTGTTCTGTGCATGGATCTTGCTGATTATGATTATTTATGTGTTCGGGTAAATAGCATAATTCATATTTGGGCTAGATCTACGATTTACGAAATTTAAAGGACTAAAACTGCAAATTGCGATTTGGCTAAAATCTGGACAGAATCTGAAATTTTAATTTTTCTGCAAATTCTGGGCTGAAATTGAAATTCTGTTTTTCTGGAAATTTGGGGTCTGTTTGTAATTTCCGGAAGTTATGGGGTTGTTTTGTAATTTACGTAACTTCAGGGGGCAGTTTTGCAATTAACGAAAGTTTCTGGAATTAAAATATTAATTTCTGTCTTCTGGGCCGATTTGTATGTTCTGGAATTTTTGGGGCTGATTTATTAATTCCGAAAGTTTGGGGTCAAAACGTAATTTTTGAAAATTGAGGGACCAATCTGTAATTTTCAAAAACTGAAATTTCCAGAACCTGATTTATGCTTAAAAGGTGTTTTATTATCCGAAGGATTAATTTTATCATAATTAGTGGAGACTAGAGCGAGAACCATGAGATATTTTAAAAGGGGTTTTAAAATATAAATTGTGATTTAGTTTAAAAGGGGTTTTAAAATAAAAGTTAAAGATTATTTTAAAGGGGTTTTAAAATTAGAATCTTGGGTTATTTTAAAAGGTAGTTTTAAAATAATATAAGAAATAAGAAAAATATACTTTTGCTTGTTTATTGCTCTACGTGAACTGTTTACGTGGTTTTTCGATCGCGCCGAGCCTTGACCCTTAGGGTAGATGTGATTGGTTTAATTTAATTAATGTTGGTTTTTATTGGGCCTGCGAGCCTTAAGTTTTTGGGCCACTTTGAGCCTCTGTAATAGATTAGGGCTTTACCGTTTTAATATATTAGGATGGAGGCCCATTACAAGCAAGGTGGAGGCCCAAGAAGGAATGAAGGCCATGTATGCATGGTTACTTTTGTAACTTGTTAGATTCCTTAAAAACCCATTAGATTGACCAATTGGGCCAACATCATGGCTCGATGATGGCCCGCATAGGAGGCTCCCGATCGAAAACATACTGTGGTAGCATGCATGCTAGCCGCTAGGTGTGAATGTTTTATTTTTATTTGTTGATTTATTTTGGCTTGTGCGCTAGAAATTAGATCACTAAATGAAATATAAAGCATAATTAATACGGTGAGATCTCGAGGAGAGTTACCTAAACTTCCTAAAACCGAAAATCTCCCCTTGAAATAAAATATTAAGTCACATTGGGTTAACTATAAAATGAAGTTTTATAAATCCAAGCCTTCCATCAATAGGGACTAGTGTAAGTTGTCTACTCATCGTTAAAGGTGATCTAGAGTCTGGCACCCAAGGCGAAGAAAGGGACAATACACAAAATCTCTCGATTCTTGTTTTTAAATAAACTTGTCAAGGGTGGGGATTGGTCGGGGCATGCGATCGACTGGGAGTCCCAGAGGTTGACATGTTCGGTCCCGTTGCTCATCAAGATTGATTGGGTTAGACTTAACGAGTAGTACCATTTATGATGTAGCAGTGCTAGATAAATGTGAAAATCAAGGCAAAATAGCTTGAAGGTTGTGTAGGGACACAATTGGTAATAATATACCTACCTAGGGAATTAATTGTATGGCCGCGAGTCGTGGGTGCATTTAATGTCTGCTGGGACGTCAAGACCTGCTAGGAAATATAATTTCCCGAACAATGAAAGGGGTTATTGTTTCGAGAAAATAGTGGGAGGACTTTTTCGATAGAAAGACCAATTTTCATTAATTATAAGTATTATCTTAAATCTGTCTGCTTACTGTTGTCTTTTACAATTTATATTTTAGCCATGCCAAAATTCACAATCATGTACGAACAAACACTATCACAAATCTTGATGTCATCACTCCACGAGACAAGCATGATTGGGTTCAACAATGTTAGTGAATATTGTGCTTACTTGATCAAGAGACTGAATCGAATCAATAAGCTTGGAGCTAAATTGACTCAAGATGATGAAATAGAAATTATCATCAATGGCTTGCCTGAATCATTTTCTCATTTTATCGATCATTGTGAAATTCCATGCGAAGGAATTAAGACCAATGATTTGCATAAGTTGTTAGACAAATATGAGAAAGCCCTCGAAAGAGGACAAGGACTGATCGAAGGAAAGAATTGTCCCTTATGTAAGAAAGATAAGGAACTGAGGAACATGACTAATAAGGAATTCCTGAAGAAATTTGACAAAGGTATAACCTAAGTTATTTCCTTTTGATGTAATACATCTTAAGTTTTTCTTTTGATGTAAACATCTTAAAAGACTCTCGTTTCTGTAAAAGTGTTTACTGGTGATGACGTGACTCAGTTACCCATGAGCAAAAGGGGGTTTAAACTGTACTTAAGGGAAATATACTTCAGGAACTGGGTCAAGAAGCACCTGGATTTTTCCTATTAGCAAATGTTTTACTTTATCAAGCATTAGTTATAGTTTTATCTGTTTAAGGATTTATTTCGAACTTTGTACGAAACTTTTTTTAGCTTTACCATTATAAATGGAATTATTTTAATTAAAGCTTTTCATTCGTACACAATTGCTTTACCGTTGTAAATAAAGCAAAGAAATGAACATTGATAAAACCTATTAACAGTTATGCTAAATCGAGGAAAAATAAAACAAACCAGATAATTATCCACAATTATGGCATGCTTAAAATCAAACTTATTTCCTATAGAAGAATTCAAAAGATAGTTCTTCATTTAAAGGTCTCTTGAAATAAAGAACCTCAATGAGCTTTTAACTTGCGAATTCTGTCGAAAGGGAAACATGATCGATTTGTAAGCATACCAAGTGTTCAATAGATTTAATCCATAAACACACATGTGGATCACTAAAGCATTAGTGCGAGTAATTAATTGCTTCATGAAATATCCTAATGGCATTTAGGATATAGGTACTTTGGAAGGTACAAAGTTTTGGAAATGTTAAGGGTTCAAAAGGATTTAATAAATGCACTAAGTAAAGAGCAAATATGGAAATGTTGAAAGGATTCAAAGCTATTCCAAAACCGAAGCAATTAAGGGTATTAAAGTATGACCATTCGATATAATCGAAGTGATTAATACATAAGCCATAATATTACTCAAGTTATCTAAATCAAGAATACAATTCTTGAAAAGGGCAAGTTAAATCTAATATAAGGAATCAAACTATGAAAGACTAGATTCATTCCTTAATTAGTATTGCTAAAGTTCCTCAATCAATTCTAGGATTCAAACCTTATGACTCTAAAAGGATACTTGGACGAGTACCTTTTAAGTCAATTCCTACAAAACCGTACTAACTTAAGTATGGTATATCATCCATGAATGTTTAGTTGGATAGTGGATCAAATTTGAGAAAATTTCTAGGGTATCCAACGAAATCCATTGGATACCTGTTCTGTGATCCTAAAGAACGAAAGGAAATCGTTTTAGGGATACCCAATTCTTAGAGGGTGGTTCCCTCGCTAATAGAAATGAGATTATCATGGAACTTGTTGGTCCCAAAAGTGGTCAATGAGGTCTAGAGGTGGGGGGGGGGGGGGGGGTTAAATAGACCGCTGATAACTTTAAAACTTTTTCTTCAACTTTTTCTGTCGGCAGACTAAGTTGATCTAGAATTCGTAAGACTACTAAGCTGTTCGCGCACAAAGCTTTGAGCAGCAGAGTTGACCACTCATCTGATTTCACTCGGCTGATTCAGATGAAATATCAGAGTTTTAGAAACTAGTTGGCAGCGATTTATCAAGTGTTTTTCAACCAATTTGTTACTCTTTAAGTTTTCTCACTCAAAAGATTTTATCCCCAGTTTTCACAACTCCTTTTAAAATCTTTTGGTTCAGTTCGTATGTTTGAGTTCTTTTGAAAGTAAGCAAGGTAAAGAAACCATGAATCAAACACACATAATTTTTATAGTGGTTATATGGATAAAAATCCTTTAGTCCACTCTTCCAAGTCACACATATCTTGGGTTATACTAGAAAACACAAAGTTAACAGTATACAATGCTTGTGCCAAACAAAAAATAAAATGGCCACAAGTGCGGAGTAAGAAATCACACAAAAATCCTACTCTCCGAAGCTAGATCACTCACACAGATGGATCTATACTCCTCACGCTATTTTCAGTATAGGAGCTCACAAAGAAAACCTACACTAAGAAGCTATATCACTTCACACAGATGGATATACACTCCTTTCTTTTCTTAGTTGAAAGTCACTCAGACAGACAACGCAAGTTCTCTGTTCTTCAACGAAAAACTTCGTCAACAGATGACTGGGCTTGTGATCAGACGACTCAACTGATGGATCTCGCTCTTAAGATGTGATCTTGAATTGTGCAAGTCCCTCCTTTGATCTTCAGTTTGTCTTCTATTTATACTATTGGATTTGAATTTCTGCCCGTTGAAGATGAGACAAAATTCTGCAGTCCTCGAGTTCTGGTCCCCAGTTTCTGGAGCGGCTCTCTGCAACTGCTACAGTACAGTCTGCTGTACTTTCTGTCAGTCGCATTTAATGCACTCATCATATTACCGTTTGGTAGCTTACTGACCGTCTTCACTTCACTGATGGGAGTACTCTGCTGATGATCAATCTACTGATGATCACTCGTCTGATGGCTACTCTGCCGATTCAAGAATGAACACATCTGTCTTGACTCGGCTGATGATAACCAATCTGATCTTCACTGATCTGATATCCCACTCGGCTGATTTGGTCACATAGCTTCCAGACCTTGAGATAGGTTTCACTAAGCTGTTCTTAGTTGATGACTTAACCTTTTGATCTTCAAAACCATTATGGCCTTTTTGTCATCTTCAAAACCTTCTCTAATTTATACCAACAATTTCCCACTTTTTGATGATGACAAAACCTTCAACTAAGAACTCTTCTAAGTCTTCATATTTGGTCTTCATACCTTGAGATGGAAATTTATTGATCTGATACAACTTTAAAAAAAAATACCAATAGTTGGTTCTTTTTCCCTTTTCTGATCTTCTGCTTAAAGGGTTCTTAGTTGCATCCCTTATCTTCCCCCTCTTTGTCATCAACGCCAATACTTGAGTTGCATATCTTCTTCCCTTTTTTCTCTTTATAGGATTGCAAACTTAGTATGCTGAAGACAATTAGGTGAGTACTAGGATAATTTAGGTAGTCTTCGTTGCTGTTTATCACTTCAACTAGAAAATTCCCCCTAACTTCAAGAATTGATACCACTTGATGCTATTTGTGGTCTGATTCCACTTCTAGTCTGATACTACTTGTATGAATGTAAATCAGATTAGTCAGCTGATATCACTTGTTGATGTGATAACACTTGCTGATACCACTTGATGTAGTACATTCTTGAATAACACTTGACTGTTGAGTTCCAGTCGGCTGATATGAAGCAGTCTTCTGATAGCTTCATTTTGACTTATTGAAAACTTCATCTTTATTTAGGAGTATCACTAGTCGTACACGTTCCCCCTAAGTTCAAGAATCCGTGGTCAAGTAGTCTGATGGGAGTTTCTCTTCAAAGACACTCAGCCGTTGAATTCCAGTAAGCTGTTCTGGGTTAGTCTTCTGATAAGTTCCCTCTCAACTTATGAATCCAAAATCAACAAACCACTTTCTTTGTCACATGGTTGACTTGTTGGTTTCTGATGGTCTTTATACTACTTGTGATCCTTTGATAGGCTTCATATTTCCAACAATCTTGCTTCCTTGAAATCTCAAAATGTAGCGTCTACCAATTGTTGATTTATACCAATTCTATGACACCACTTGTTTGATACCACTCACTTGACTGATATCACTTGATGGTTGGTAGCAATCTGATATAAGCAACTTGATATTACCATATCCTGGTCCACACTTGATGGTAAGATCACTTGTTGAATTTGTTGAAATTGCAAGGACAGTCAACTCATCTTTGTCATCTCACATGCATTTCACCTGAAAACAGATGACTATTTTTGGTACCCCTTATTTGTTGGGTCCAGCAGGGTTAGTAAAACCTTTAACATGTGATTATCTAGTGACTTATGTTTTATCATGATGATACCACTTGTCATTATGATACCACTTTACTGGTCATGATTAAAACAATGCTCATAAGCAAGGTAAGATGCATGAAATGTGTGATAAACATGCATATTGAAATGAGGATGGCAATCAACACAGTGAACATGATCAACATGATAATATGAATAAGCACAGTGCATGTCATAATAATAATAATTATCATAATGTGATTCAAATTCTTGCCAGATAATTCATTTTTGCCTCAATTTCTTACCTGAGTTATTTAATAACTCACCTTAGATTTAGCAGACTTGACATTTAAATTTTACTCCTATCAGAAGCCTATTCGGCTGATGGGTTTTAGTAGTCTGATTCGTCTTAGGTAGCTTACTAGGTGTTCTAACCTGTTGAGCATCAGTAGACTTGTTCTTCTAAGCCTCTGATTTTCTTTCTATTTAGAGAACGATGCAAGTTTTTCTTTTAAAGTTCATTTATATCTTCAAAACAAACTGCATACTCAGCTTTTAGAGTTTCATTCTCATGCTCAAGCTTTTTGTTAGTCAGCTGATTCTTGAGGTTTTTCAACCTAAAGTTTCAGTAATCTGATTTGCTCTTTTTAGCAGAGTTATCTCTTCATTAAGCTTGGCAAATGTACAAACAATATTTGAATTTGTAATTTAGCATTTATTCAAACGATTCAAATAGTGCATTTCATTAATAGTAGAAGTTACCTCAGTTTCAGAATCATCAGATTCTATGACAGTTAAGCATAGAGTTTCAGGTACTTCTTCAAATTCTTTATCAGACGACTGGTTGTCTGAATAAGATATGCCAGAGTTTATTAGCTTTGCTGCATCAGCTAACTTTGATTTGCTCTTACTCAGCTTACACTCCTTTTTGGCATGCTTTTCCTTTTCTGCAAACTTTTCAGATGATAAGTGGAAATGATCTTTGATCAAGAGTCCATACTCCTCTTCATTGTAGTCTCTAAGTTTTGCTTTGGAGGAATCCCTGTTTTCATGAAAATGATCAGAAGAAGATGAAGTAGCATTTTTATATTTTAATTTCATTTTCTTCTTGTAGAACTTCTCAAAATCATTCAGCAGCAGGGTAACGTCGTCAGCAGTGTAGACTTTTTCTGAACTCAGCAGAGTCTTTTGTTTTGACTTGTCTGCTGATTTTCTTGACTTGTCTGACGCCATTAGAGTAGCAGTAGGGTCTGAACTGGTTGACACTTCTAATCCCATTCTTAGCATTTGATACTCATATGCTTTGAGGGATGAGAACAGTTCGGAAAGAGAAATCTTCTCGAAATCCCTTGATTCTTCCATGGCTGTCACCTTCATGTTGAATTTAGGTGGCAAGGCCTTGAGAACCTTTACGGTGATCTCCTTGTTCGAAAATTCTTTACCAAACCTTAGAACTTTATTCAGAGCTTTGGTAAATCTAGTATCCATCTGATCAATCGTTTCACCAGACTTCATCTTGAAAATTTTAAACTCCTCAAGAGCCACACTGAGCTTGTGTTCTTTGATAGCGTTGTTTCCTTCGCTTAGCTCGTAGACTTTATCCCACATCTCTTTGGCAGTTTTGAAATGCTTGATCTTCTGGAATCTTTCTTCGTCTACAGCTTTGAACATAATGAGCTTAGCCTTTTTATTAAGGTTTACTAACTTGACTTCTTTGGGAGTCAGCTCATCCAGCTCTTTGTCAACTATCTGATCTGGTTGGCCAACAACCTTCACAGTCTTCTGAAATCTGAATGGTCCTTTTGTAAAACAAGTAAGCATGTTGTCGTCATATGCGGCAAGAAGGATTTCCATTCTGATTTTCCAGCTTTCAAAGTCCATAAGGCCAATGTGAGGAACATGGCTTATGACATCCATTTTTCAAAAAGTTTTTGATTTTCAAAATATGCTCTCTTTTTGAAGAATTTGAAAAACACACCTTGGATCAAGTTCGTTTAATCAGGCAGAGGATCAGATGAACCAATCTGCTCTGATACCACTTGTTGGTTTCAAAAGTGGTAAATGAGGTCTAGAGGGGGGGTGGGTGGTGAATAGACCTCTGAAAACATTAAAACTTTTTCTTCAACTTTTTTTCTATCAGCAGACTAAGTTGATCTAGAATTTGTAAGACTACTAAGCTGTTCGCGCACAAAGCTTTGAGCAGCAGAGTTGACCACTCATCTGTTTTCACTCAGCTGATTCGGATGAAATATCAGAGTTTTAGAAACTAGTTGGCAGCGGATTTATCAAGTGTTTTTCAACCAATCTGTTCCTCTTTAAGTTTTCTCACTCAAAAGATTTTATCCCCAGTTTTCACAACTCCTTTCAAAATCTTTTGGTTCAGTTCATATGTTTGAGTTCTTTTGAAAGTAAGCAAGGTAAAGAAACCATGAATCAAACACACATAATTTTTATAGTAGTTATATGGATAAAAATCCTTTAGTCCACTCTTCCAAGTCACACAGATCTTGGGTTATACTAGAAAACACAAAGTTAACAGTATACAATGCTTGTGCCAAACAACAAATGAAATGGCCACAAGTGCACAGTAATAAATCACACAGAAATCCCACTCTCCGAAGCTAGATCACTCACACAGATGGATCTACACTCCTCACGCTATTTTCAGTATAGGAGCTCACAAAGAAAACCTACACTAAGAAGCTATATCACTTCACACAGATGGATATACACTCATTTCTTTTCTCAGTTGAAAGTCGCTCAGACAGACAACGCAAGTTCTCTGTTCTTCAACGAAAAGCTTCGTCAACAGATGACTGGGCTTGTGATCAGACGACTCAACTGATGGATTTCGCTCTTAAGATGTGATCTTGAATTGTGCAAGTCCCTCCTTTGATCTTCAGTTTGTCTTCTATTTATACTCTTGGATTTGAATTTCTGCCCGTTGAAGATGAGACAGAATTCTACAGTCCTCGAGTTCTGGTCCCCAGTTTCTGGAATGGCTCTCTGCAACTGCTACAGTACATTCTGCTATACTTTCTGTCAGTCGCATTTAATGCACTTAGCATATTACCGTTTGGTAGCTTACTGACCGTCTTCACTTCACTGATGGGAGTACTCTGCTGATGATCAATCTACTGATGATCACTCGTCTGATTACTCTGCTGATTCAAAAATGAACACATCTATCTTGACTCGGCTGATGATCACCAATCTGATCTTCACTGATCTGATATCCCACTCGGCTAATTCGGTCACATAACTTCTAGACCTTGAGATAGGTTTCACTAAGCTGTTCTTAGTTGATGACTTAACCTTTTGATCTTCAAAACCATTATGGCATTTTTGTCATTTTCAAAACCTTCTCCAATTTATACCAACAGAACTTGATGAAGTACTAGACTTGGACACATCCCTACAAATAGTGGGAGTGTTTTTCAAACCTACTGAACCAAAATTTTGTACACCAAAATTTCGTAGACCCGATCGAATTCGAAAATAACTTGTACGTTCACAAAAAAGATCGATTGGATAGTGATCCGAGAACTTGCGAAATAACTATGTATAAACATAGATTCGGGCACATAGCTTAAACGCCATGTGATTTGAGTGGGTTGTCAATAATCCATTTGGAAACACTGAACCATAGAAGCTTCATGTGACTACGAAGCATAACCATTGGATTTATTTCCAAAGGTTAAATCTATGACTCTAGACCAGTTTCCCGAAACTGGAACATGCGAATAGATGAGACAGTCAAAGTAGTTGACTTTATCAAAATTGCATGTAAATCTTAATGCACAAAAGAATCAGTGGGAGTTTTTGTATTGTTCGTAAAATAAACATGATAATAACATTAAAGTTGACATAAAGATGTAAGAGTGTTAAAACGCAGACGAAAGCGTGTTCGTTCACGCAATTCTTCATTAAAATATTTAAGGGATACATCTCACGTATTGGCAATACGTATCTATGGAGATAGATTAGAGAAGATGTTAGAATTCCCAAATCTTAGTACACGGACAAAAAACTGAATAAATTCAGTATGGAAAGGATCCTAGAGAGGACCGCTTCCATAGAGATATAAAATCTCTCTCAAAATCAATGTGCCCTACATATGATGAGTAAAGAGGATAGTATCTCTGTACACATTCCAAAGGTGGCATAAGATATGCAACGTCATGTACGAGACCACACTGAACACATGCTATGAATATCGTAAGCTGCTGTTAGTTGGATTACCGAAAAGAGCAATCCTTAAGAACTCTAGGAGTTCTGAGGATATATTGATGGTCAGCGGTAATAATGAAGAATTAAAACTCGAAGGATTTAATGATTCGAGTTTCCCGTCTGATGTGAATATAATATTCTGTTTTTATGGGGCAACGATGATTTGAAAGGGTTCAAAGGGACAATCGATGTCGAGTTAACCACTAGAACAAATATTTCGCAGTATTGAATACAGCGAAAGAAAGTGTTTGGACGAAAACTTCTTCCAATAAATTGGAAGTAGTACCTAGCATTGCAAGGCCTATGGTTATCTTCCATGATAACTTAAGGCAATTGTTTTAGCAAAGGAATCGAGATCTCACCTATGATCTAAACACAAATTAAAGTATACCATATGATTTGGAAAATCATAGGTAGAAAAAGACGCGGAAGTAAACCATGTCAAAAGACAACATAGCAGATCCACTAATTAAGTCATAATCACAAAAGGGTTCGACGGACATCTTGAGAAAGATGGGCCTTAGAAATGTATGTGGTTGGCTTTAGGGCAAGTGGGAGATTGATAGGATAGTGTCCAACAAGCCAACAAATGCGAGCTTGTAAAGGGACTATCTTAGAAAGCAATCTTATGATTCTTAAGATAATACGCCCGTCTATTCATAGTAAGTGAATTAAACAATGGCCAACTTCATCTCTCGCGAACTTATCTAAGCGATTGGATGAAATCCTAAGATCACATTCGACTATGGGACGATTCACTTCAGTACTGAGTGCCATCATGAAACAGTCTCTAAGATCGTGATCTTAAAACTGTTCCAAGTCGTAGATTCCTATTGGGACGGGTATCGAGGGAATCGCTAAGACTTGTACGATTATGCATGATTCACATAAAGTGAATTTGTAGAGTTTCATGAACAAGACATTTAATGTCAGTGCATATGACTAGGTGGTTCGATAGGGGATCGAACACATCGAACGACCCGAACAGAGAGACCCATCGTGGAAGTGCATTAAGCATATCGGTAATGGAAAGTCTCTCAAGACTTATAATAGTGTACGATTTAGTCCTCGGACTTGAGGTACTAGGGAGAATTCGGTACACGGGAATACGTACTTTGATTTAGGAGCCGATCACATAGCCTGATCATTGTGCGACTACTTTGGGTACGTATGAACGTGTACGCTGATGGTTAGTACTAATAAAGGATCTATCGACTCGTCTTGATAAGATGAGAGAATTTCCTGTACATTCTTAGATAATAGTTTCCGAGAAACCCACGGGTGGTCAGTGACAGATTTGGAAAGGAGTTTCCAAATTTAGAAGTCACACTGGAATTATTATCCTGAATTAGAAAGTACATTATTGAGATAATTAGAGGTGCCGACCAATTCACACACCCTAGGTCTCAATCGGGAAATTAGTCATTAGAAGGACCGTATGTACATTGCAGTTATAAGAGGTGAAGGTTCACGAATATCAATTCACCTGAAGTTGGGCCTCATGGGCTTGTAGCTAGACATCAACCATGAGGTGTGGGTACTCATGAATTAATAAGGAAATTAGTTCTAGAGTGGTCAATTAAAGTGCTTAATTGATCGGAGCAATTAATTACATATTAATTGCTCACTAATTAAATCACGAGAGTCGTGGGCCTGCTGCCAATTGATGGTGAACCTAGTGGGTCACACACAATACAGTTGGACAATGACTGTCTTAAACAGGAAATACTTGATTTAAGGAATTAAATCAATAGATGAATTAAAGTGTTAATTCAAAGAGAAGAATAATTAATTAGAAGTAACTAATTAATTAAACAAGAATTAAAGTGTTAATTCAAAATGGAGAATCATTAATTAGAAGTGGAATTTCTGGTTGATTAAATACTCAATTAAAGTGTTAATTGGAAGGATTAATTAATTAATAGTGAATTAATTAAATAAAGCATATTGGGCCGATTATTGTAAAGATAAAATTAATCTTGGATTAATTAAATTCTTACATGTGCCGATTTTGCTAAGGGAAGGTTGGTTAATTAATTTTAGATTAAATGGGCATGGGCCAATGGAATTATTGATTAATTTGATCTAGTGTCATTTAATCAAACATGGCCGAACCATGCTCAAGGAAATTAATTAATCTTACATTTATTTAATCATGGCCGATTTTGTTTGAAGAAGATTGATTAATTATCAATCCTGGAGGGCCAAAAATTAGCCTAGTGATTATTAATTGATTAGATTAATTTTAAGTCAATTAAAAATGCACATGGCCGATTTTTATTATGGGAAGAAAGGATATGCATGAATCTTGTGTTATAGGGAAGGTGATATACATATATCATGATAAAAGAAGATCTTTGAAAAGATATGATATATATCTATTAGAAGAAGGACTCTTCTAATAGATATATATATATATATATATATATATATATATATATATATATATATATATATATATATATATATATATATATATATAACCCAAGACTTTGAAGCAAACCCTAACACAAGAAACAAGGAGGCCGAAATTTTCAGCCATCTCGCCCTCTCTTCCTGCTCGGCCGATCTGCAAAAATCACCCCACCCTTTGTTTGTTTTCTCCAAGCTTTTCTTCTCTGGATCTAGATCCAATTCCTGAAAAAGACAATTCCCTAATCCTAGTTCTGAGCCTGAGGATTACGAGAAGTCATTCAATCCAACTGGTGTGGACTTTCTCTAGAGGCACAACACTTGGGGTGCTCGAGTGAACTTTTGAAGACCGGAGAAAAACCACCACCTTGCCTGTGGTGAGTTAATTTCTTAGATTACCTAACTTTATTTATGTTTTGAAATGTGATTCAAATACCCATTTTTCGTATGAGTTAGATAACTGAGATCCTGGGCTCATGGGTTTTATGTGTGTATAAATTTTTTAAATATTCCGCACGTTGTTTTTGACAATTGTACCGCGTAAGACCCAACACTTTCTACTTAAAGTACGTATTGATTTATGTAGTTATGATATATTATATTACCAAGTGGTCTAATATTGTAAATGTCGTAGGAGCTTCTTGTAAACGTAGAGATATTATTCGTGAGTTACAGGCTACCAAAATAGCTCAAGCATTAGATAGTAGAGATATTATTCGTGAGTTACAGGCTACCAAAATAGCTCAAACATTAGATAGTGGGGAAATTCAAAGTGGGCATGGACTAAACCAAGAAACTAATCTCAAACAAGCTGGTGATACGCGTTGGGGATCACATTATGCGTCAATTGTGAATTTGATTAACATGTATTCTACTGTTGTTGATATAGTTGAGATGATTGAAGAGGAAGGGTCAATTTCCGATAAGAGAGAGCTGAAGCACGTGTTTTGATGGATTAATTGCATTCTTTTGAATTCGTTTTTAGCCTTCATCTGATGAAAAATATTTTGGGAATAACCAATGATTTGTCAGTACTTTTACAGAGAAAAGACCAAGATATTATCAATGCTATGAAACAAGTTAAAGTATGCAAAACAAGATTGCAAAACATGAGAAATGACGGGTTTGAGTCTTTATTAGATGAAATTTCTTTATTCTGTAAGACTCATGATATTCTTATTCCTAACATGGATGATATTTTCGAAGCTCGAGGAAGGCCTCGAAGAAGAGCTAAAAAAATCACCAATGGACATCGTTTTCGAGTAGAGATTTTTAATCAAGTGATTGACATGCAACTGCAAGAAATAAATAATCGTTTTACGGAGGTTAATTCAAATTTACTTACGTGTATAGCTTGTTTGAGTCCGGATAATTCATTTTCTTTTTTCAATAAAGAAAGTCTCCTAAATTTGGCCAATTTTTATCCATTCGAGTTTTCTAATGTGGAGATCTTAACACTTAATATGCAACTTGAAAACTATATTGTTGACATGCGATTGGATAAAGAATTCTCAAAGTTGAAACGAATTCGGGATCTTGCTAGGAAATTAGTTGAAACAAAGAGGAATATTGTGTATCCGCTCGTATATTTGCTTTTGAAATTGGCACTAATTTTGCCAGTTGCTACAGCAACTGTGGAAAGGGCTTTCTCTCTTATGAAGTATATTAAGAATCGCTTAAGGAATCGAATGGGAAATGAATGGTTAAATGATTGCATGATTACATATATTGAGAAGGATGTATTTGATACCATTTCGAATGATGCAATCATGAGGCGGTTTCAGTCTATGACAAATCGATGTGTAAATTTATAAAGTTTGTAAGTCCTCACCAAGCAAATAATTTTTGTTTTGAATAATTAATTACTTTGTTAAAAAAGTTATTTAGCTTAAATTATTCTCGAATATATTTATTGTACTTTGGTTTGATATAATATTACCGTTGAAAAAAATTAGTAATCATTACTAATTTTTTTCAACGGTAATATTATATCAAACCAAAGTACAATAAATATATTCGAGAATAATTTAAGCTAAATAACTTTTTTAACAAAGTAATTAATTATTCAAAACAAAAATTATTTGCTTGGTGAGGACTTAAAAACTTTATAAATGTACACGTCGATTTGTCATAGACATTATAAATGTACACGTCGATTTGTCATAGACTAAAACCGCATCATGATTCCATCATTCGAAATGGTATCAAATACATCCTTCTCAATATATGTAATCATGCAATCATTTAACCATTCATTTCTCGTTCGATTCCTCAATCGATTCTTAATATACTTCATAGTAGAGAAAGCCCTTTCCACGGTTGTTGTAGCAACTGGCAAAATTAGTGCTAATTTCAAAAGCAAATATACGAGCGGATACACAATATTCTTCTTTGTTTCAACTAATTTCCTAGCAAGATCCCCAATTCCTTTCAACTTTGAGAACTCTTTATTTATCCAATCGCATGTCAACGATATAGTTTTCAAGTTGCATATCAAGTGTTGAGATCTCCACATTAGAAAACTCAGATGGATAAAAATTGGCCAAATTTACGAGACTTTCTTTATTGAAAGAAGAAAATGAATTATCCGGACTCAAACAAGCTATACACATAAGTAAATTTGAATTCACCTCCGTAAAACGATTATTCATTTCTTGCACATGTCAATCACTTGATTAAAAATCTTTACTCGAAAACGATGTCCATTGGTATTTTTTGAGCTCTTCTTCGAGGCCTTCCTCGAGCTTCGAAAATATCATCCATGTTAGGAATAAGAATATCATGAGTCTTACAGAATAAAGAAATTTCATCTAATAAAGACTCAAACCCGTCATTTCTCATGTTTTGCAATCTTGTTCTGCATACTTTAACTTGTTTCAAAGCATTGATAATATCTTGGTCTTTTCTCTGTAAAAGTACTGACAAATCATTGGTTTCCCAAAATATTTTTCATCAAATGAAGGCTAAAAACGAATTCAAATAATCCATCAAAACACGTGTTTAAGCTCTCTTATCGGAAATTGACCCTTCCTCTTCAATCATCTCAACTACATCAACCACTATAGAATACATGTTAATCAAATTTACAATTGACGCATAATGTGATCCCCAACGCGTATCACCAGCTCGTTTGAGATTAGTTTCTTGGTTTAGTCCATGCCGACTTTGAATCTCCCCACTATCTAATGCTTGAGCTATTTTGGTAGCCTGTAACTCACGAATAATATCTTTATGTTTACAAGAAGCTCCTACGACATTTACAATATTAGACGCCAAGTTAAAAAATAAAGCAATATCACCATGATTCTTTGCAACTGCTACAAGAGTCAATTGAAGTTAATGAGCAAAACAATGAATATAGTATGCCGTTGAATTTTCTTTCATAATCAAACTCTTTAGGCGATTGAACTCTCCTCCCATATTACTTGCTCCATCATAACCTTGTCCCCGCACTCTAGATAAACAAATACCATACTTCAAAAGTAAATTCTCTATTGCGGCTTTAAGTGATAATGCAGTAGTTTCAGTAACATGAACAATTCCAAGTAATCTCTCCACAATAAATCCTCTTTCATCGACATAACACAAAACAAGGGCCATTTGTTCCTTGCCAGATACATTTCGTGATTCATCCACTAATATTGCAAAGTAATCATCTTCAAGATCATTTATGATGGCATTACTTGTTTCAGTGGCTGCAACATTCACGATATCCTTTTGAATGTCTGGTGATGTTAGTTTCAAATTTCTTTGAATTCTATCAACAACTCTATAAAGTTCCCCCTGTTGCTTGAGTCCTTGGATTCATCATGACCATGCAAAGCTAATTAAATCCTAACGTAAAAGAAATCTCACGAAATCAATTGAGGCAAGTAATTTAGTATGATACTCTCTTTTTCATCGCTTTGCTTATGAAAAGCAAAATTAATATGTTGATCTTGTTTCATCAAATCTTGACATCTTTTAAAAGCTTTATTATGCGCACTTCTACAGTCTCCAATATAAGCATCAAGTCTTTCTCTCTTATTTCATCCTGTAAACCCAACAGTAACAAAAACTTCACTTCCAGCTTGTTTTCCTGCATCCTTGCTAATGCTATATTCTAACCAGCTGCCATATATGTCAAAACAATCAGAGTTAAATCGACGCATGTGTCACCAATATTTCTTTGAGGAAAATTGTGTGTATGAGGTTGACAAGGGCCTTTTTGGAGATAAGCTCTTCTTATCTCTCCTCGTTGATTTACATCATATTCCGAAATTCGTTTACGTAATCTAGGATCGATAATAAGATTATTAGATTCGAACCGACTCTTTTTAGAAAATTGATTGCTACGGTTAGTGGAAGAAGTTTCTTGAGTAGAACCTGAAACTTGTGATGTTAATGAGTCTTCTTTGTTGTCCTAATAAAAAATTTGTCTAATCTGATAAAAATAAACAAACAATTAGACATGAATTCCCCACAACTACAAATCCAATTATCTAATCAATTAAGAAACAAATTTTAGAAAAATTATACATACGTTATACAATTGGTCTCAAGTGACTACACGTTCAAGAAAATAAAAAATCTTGGACCAAATTCTTGACAATAAACCCTAACTAATAATTTTAAACATAATATTTCAAACCATGGACCAAATTCTAGATAATAAACTCTAAGTCTAACTTGATAGTTTGATTTTGATACAAATTAAACTTCTCAAAGAACAAAAGTTTCTTTATGCAAAATTTCAATATAAAAAAAATTATATCACAACTAACAAATATCAAATAGATCACTTGTACAATTATAGATACTTCATACCTTATTTCTCTTTCAACAATGATTTTTTGTCCTTCTAATTTAAAAACCTCTAACTCAAAACATTTTCTTGGTTTACATTCTCCACTTTTCTTTTGAGTGGGTTTCTTTGTAGAGAAAGAGATAAAGATGAAAGAGTTTATGGGAACTGATTTTTTTATGGGAAAAATATCGCGTAACCCAAAAAATTGGGATTTGTCTTTTATTGTTAAATAATTACATTATAAAGTTATTACTATTATTTAATAAGTAAGTGGATGACAAATATATTTTAATAAAAAATTGACCACACTAACATGTAAATTTTAATTTTTATGACTGGGGTCCATTTAAAACAAATATGAGATATAAATATTTTTTACAACTAATATATATATATATATATATATATATATATATATATATATATATATAGATATATATATATATATATATATATATATATAAATTCCTAAAAATGGGGAAAATTTGAGTGGGGTCATTGCACCCCACTCATTTGGCTATAGCTACGCCCATGTTAACAACATTTCTTAAAAAAAAAAAAAATGGTGCTACTCTTGGTATTCTGAAGAACTCTTAACCTATTAAGAAGTTGGTGGATTATAGAATTATTGTTAAACATTTTATGCTTGACAAATATTATGTCTATAATATTCTAGTTAAAATAATGCTTTGAGTGATACAAATAGAAGATTAGGTTCACTCTGAATTCAATGATATAATTGTGTAATAAACATTGGCACAATCAGGTGTGTACCTATTTATATCCACCTTGTTTACAACATTTGACATCATAAGTTTTTTTTTTTTCTTTGAGAAAATTTGACATCATAAGTTAATAATATTATATGACATATGCAAGATGCATGAAATTCATTGATTTTATGATCACACCATATATAATTATCTAGTTATTAGGTGCAAGTGCAACATATAAAGGGGAAAAGAAAACCCCTGGCTATATATTTGTCTTGATTTCTATGAATGTCTTGTAACGTGATGGATTAACCTAATCCAAAATCCCACAACACAAGAAGGTTGCTTTGAAGAGACTTTGACCTTATAAACTACTATTACATAATAATTTATTATTTAATCTTGATTTATAAGACCTTAATTGATGAGTTATAGCGTTGCACTATATTGAAATAAATTATTCCGGTGAAATTTGATTGTGTGTGAAAATAAATTGAACATGTAACTAGATCAATCTAGAATAATTCTTGCGCCGGCAATTCAATTCTTATGAGCACTGCAATTAAGTTAATCATAATTTAAGAAACACTCTTGTGAATGAATGAAAAAAAAAATTATCAATCATATAAGAAGAGTGTGGGGTTTTAATATGATTATTATTGTGTTAAACATGATAGTTTGAACTTTCAACAGTGATCTACAATTTATTTTTATAAATGTGATTTATATGTGTTATATCTCAAGTTTAATGAGATTAATTCTAAGTGGAGAAAAGTGAGGACTTCAAAACAATTATAATTACTGTAGCTAGTCCTTATCTCCAACAACTTGTGTGGTGATTGTTTTGTTATAGCTAAACTTTAATTAATTCTCAAAATATGGTGTCTTATCATTCATGTATATAAGTTACATCTTGGGATTGACATCGTAATCTATGGATACATGTTCAAATTTATCTATCTTATATATTAGATATGGCCACAATAAATTGGATTATCATGTTAGATGATTTGGTTGGTCATGTGGAAACATTCGAATATTTGATTAAATTGGATACTTGTTTCTTGATCTAGCAGTTATATGATCTCGGGAATGTGGGGGTTGGTCTTGATAAATTTTATCCTCTCTAATATTTGCCTTTAATAAAGGTTGTGAGGGAAAATAAATTTTTGATAATATTTTGACAAAGGCTAATATAGTGGTGCTTGTGGAAGCTTTAAAGTAAAATAAAAATGGTAATGATCAATTTGAGATTGTTGTTAATTTATTAACCACTTTTGTTGTGGAGTTCAGCACGTGCACGAAACAATGGAATATTGAAGAAATCATATGAGACACATATCGCACAAGGAAAAAAAATGTGAAAAATTAATATTAAGAGGCAATATATACTAATTCCACGATGTGGAAATTTGCCTTAGGATTAGCTATAAAAGCTCGATCCTTTATCAGCTAGGGGGATGGGCATAAACCCGTAAGAGAGTCACCTCCAGGACTAACCCAACTTTTATGATTGGAGGCCCCATGAAGAAAGTTCAATGGGTAGGAACAACCTATAATGCGTTACTCGTTTAACACTAATTTATAGGAGAGCACCTCTTTCCCATCCCTATGGTGATAATGTTTCATAGTGTGATATTATGGTTGAGTTTAACCTTTAATGAAATCAAGGAGAGCATCCGCAGGGTATAGGTCGCACGTACCCTTGAGGTTTCACCTAAGTGAGAGTTGTCATGGGGCCGTGGCTATGGGTTTGGGCTGACCCTTGAAACTCTCCCGAGAATCAAGATTCGAGCGCATGCCCGTTAATACGCTAACCCGCGAACTAAGACTGATGTCGATACTCTGTGTGTGATGTATTGAAGTTTGACCAAGGGACCTAATTCAAAGCGCTTGCGCCATTATGGTTTCCTCAAATGAAAATCATCAACACTAAGTGTAGGTTCAAGCTCGGAAGGCTCCTGCACCCATTGCATGGTATTTAAGTGCCCAATTATTTTATATGCATATTTTGAAGTTTTAAAATTTATGGGGGATTGTTGCGATTTTAGAAGTTTTTAAACTTCAAAATGAAAAATGAATTTTGCAACCTAAATTGCATTAACATCCCCCCATGAATGCCATAATGTGGCCTCTAAATTTCTTTGACCTTAGAGGTCCTATGTACATTATAAATAGGAGTGTCCTAGGGTCTTAGACACACACTCACTAGCTAGATAGAATACTTTCTATATTGTTATTGGGCACTAGAGATAAAGTCTGGTTCTTTGTCTTTCTGTGAACGTGCTCATAGATGAGGATGCCGATGAGGTCATATGGGTTTTATCTTGAGATTGTGATCATCCGCCAATACCTGCACTAGGAAGAAAAAAAGTTTCAGAATCCGTCGGCTTGAGACAATCACTTTCTTAGAACGAGCATCTAGTGGCGTAGCTCTCATCAGACCAATCATTTTATATTTTAATTATTTTATGTCATATATCATATTATAAAATTATATGAGTAGTTTATTTCAAAACTATGATTTACTTAAATTTAGTGTAAAACACAACACCATTATTTACATTCGATAGATTCTAACAAAATACATACTAATCATGTTTCAATTATATCGCACAATTTTTAAGAAAATCTTTAAAGTACCGAATTAAAAATTGTGCGATATAATCGTACTTAACATGTAATTTGGATGTAATTCAAATTAAAATTACATTTCAATTATTTACATTCGATAGATTCTAACAAAATACATACTAATCATGTTTCAATTATATCGCACAATTTTTAAGAAAATCTTTAAAGTACCGAATTAAAAGAAAACATATATTGATATGCATATTACGAATAATTAGCATACATTAATTAACCCATCCAAGCTTCTGATTCAAATATGCTAAATGTGAAGTAGAATTGTCAATGGAGTGGATTTGAATTATGAATCCTGTTAAAATTTGATTCGATTTTTTAAACTTAATTAGTGATACAATAGACCTGATTTAATTAAAAATATTTAAAATATCTATATATATATATATATATATATATATATATATTAGATATGTATTTAGATCGGTCCAATATTTTAAAGATCTGAATATGATAATAATTAAAAAAAATATGTAAACATAACTAAAATAGCTTACCTTCAGTTTAATTGGACGTGAAATAATATTTCATTCATTATCTAACATTTATTCATATTTTCACCTAATATGTTGGATTAATTTTGACACGTTAATATCATAACAACTGTTTTTCATCATGGTCTAGCTCTAAAATCATTAAAATTAATTAAGTTGTTAAATGTCTCGAAATTTAATATTTTCTACATTGGAAATTTATGGATCATGATTGAGGATTTGAACATTGGACTTAAGTTGAATGAAAATCGACCTGAACAAACTTTTTGTATAAAAGAATATTTATGAGAATCTTGAAATTGAATTTTTTGGAAAAGAAATGGAATATGAAATTCGCTGAATACAACAAAATCCGTTGAACTCGAAAATTTCCATCAACGCGATATAAAATAAACCGAATTCAGTAAAACCCGATCCAATCCAATCCAAACTCAACAGTTAAAGCCCTACAATATCACTATGTTCTTTGATATTTGAGCCACAAATTCGTGAAAGATGAACTCCATTCATCATCACTCTATCTTTATTTAACACATGCCACGTGTCACCCAATCCTTTAACTACTTATCTTTCCATTATATTTTGTCCTAGGTAGTCTCAAAATTCAGTTAAGTAAAATAAGAAAATCTTGCAAGAAAATTAATCAAATTATGGAGATTAGTATTGCATGTTGCGCCCGTGGAGCAATTTTGCCTAATGTTTCTTCACAACAATATTCGGCTACACTAGCCTCGCCTCGGTCCATTTCTTCATCATTTAGCTCCAAAGTTAGTTCTTCATTTTTTTTTTTAAATTTAATTTTCATATAAATATGATAACCTAAGTTGGATTTTTGTACTATAATATATAAATGGTATTTTGAACCCATTGCAGAGTTTGAAAGCAAGCTCACTATTTGGAGAGTCTTTATGTGTTGGACCCAAATCGGCACTCAGAATTTCAAAAGCAAAGAGTTCTTCATTTGTGACTAAGTGTGAAATTGGTGACAGTCTGGTGAGTAGATATTAAAAATTAAATTAGATGAAATTTTGTGTTTTTTTTTTTAATTTGAGGGTGGTAAGTGTTGATTTTGTGTTTTGGTGTATAAAGCGTTCATTTATTGTGTTTTGGGGGTTCAAGTTGCTGATTTGTTCTTAATTAGAGGATGTTAAGTTCTAATTTTATTTTGGGGGGGCAAAATGTCAAATTCTCAGGTTTTGAGGGTGCAAAGTGCCAAAGATTTAAAATTGAATTACCTATTTTGCCCTTGACTTTCTGTCTGAAAATAAAAGAGGGTGTAAAATGCTGCATTTTTTATATTTCGATGGTGCAAAGTGATAAATCTAAGTTTTGAAAGTGTAAGAGAAATGCAGAAAATGCAGAAAACTCAATTTGGAGTACTTACAAAATAATTGGGTCTTTATGAGAATTTATTTCGTATTGAAAGTGTAAGAGAAATCTATGATACTTGTAGAAGAGTTCATTGAAGACAAAATGATACACCCTCACAAAATTTTCAGTACTATTTTCTTTTTGTGTTCCAAAATAACACTCAGTTTCTATAAATAAAATTATTTTCTCAAAAATATCATTTTACATAAAATAATGATTTGATGCTACTAACTTTAACGGTCAACTGTTACTTTTTAAGGACATGTAAAAATATCTAAAAATTTCATATTTTTAACTTTTTACCTACAACTATGTGTCAAACGTAAAAAGATAGAAAAAAAAGGGACGGAACGGGTATAAACTATGTCAAGTAATAGTTAGATATTAATATTTGTTTTAGTCAATAACACTTCTACTTGCATTAAACAACTATTAGGCTCCTTTATCCGAATTATTATTTTGTGTTTTGATTTTCAATAGGAATGTGACTATTACATATTCATATTGGAAGTTTCATGATAGTTATTTTAATTAACTGTTTTGTCCAAATTAATTTGAACAGTTCTGTCTAAAAAAAGGCTGCATGGCAATTACAAAAATTAAAACCCCTTTTGTTTATCCCGTCTTCAAATTACTTGTATATTATTTGCTGCAAAAAGTAACTTAATTTTAGATAATTCTATCATTTAAATGAGTTTTTATGTGCTTCGATTTTGTAATTGCAAAACGAAATTGAACATCATGATTCATTGTACCCTAGAGGCTATAAGTAATCCCTACTACATTCAGGCTGGTGAGGGCAAAATAGTCTAAAAGAACGGCACATTGCATCACACCTTAAAGCATTTATTAAAGAGCTAGGAACAATTTTTTGAGTGGGCTAATTTTTTGGGTACTGCTAGCATAACAGTCCACAACCGGCTGTACAAACCGGCTGTACATATGTACAGCCGGTTGTGGCATATTGGCATGACTTTTCTTTCTGAAAAATAAATAGTAAAACAAAATTGCAAAACAAACCCATAATTAATCAATAAATTAAAATAAATCCTATTTATAAAATAAATCCTAAACCATAAATTCTAAAACCCTAGACCCAAAGATCCTAAAACCTTAAACCCTAAAACCCTAAACCCTAAAACCCTAAACCCCCATAAAATAAAATTACAAAAAAAATCCATAATTAATCACCAAATAAAAATAAATCATATTTATAAAATAAACCTAAACCCTAAAACCCTAAACCCCCATAAAATAAAATTACAAAAAAAACCCATAATTAACATCACCCTAAAACCCTAAACCCTAAAACCCGAAACCCTAAACCCTAAATTAAATATTATGTCATAAACTCTAAATTATATGCATTGCAAATACTTTTAAATTATGAGTTTATAATTTTATGATAATTTTCGAAATATTTATATTCAAATATTAAAAAATGATAAACTAACATTTTGAAAGTAAAGAATTAATTTTTATATGAGTAATATCACATAATTTAGGTGTTCTGTTGAAATTTTTTAAAGTTGAAATATTTTTTAAACTTTTTTTAAGATTTTAAAATTATAGAATGTCACATCATAATAAAATCTAAATTTAGTGATAAAAGTTGCAAAAGATTTCTACTATACAAATTTGTGAGAGTGAAAATTGCAAAAATCTTTCACAAATCAAAATTTTGGGGGTGAAAATTGAAAGAAAAAAAACCTACTAAACAAGTTGCCACATATAACAAAATTTCTCCAACCAATTATATTTGGCTGTACATGGACTGTGATGTAATGGGCTGTCATATTCTCATTTTCCTAATTTTTTTTGCCAAATACTTTTATACCGTGACAAAAAAATAAGATAAAGTAATACACAAAAGAGAAAAAAATCACACGAAAATTGAAATTATAAATATCTTAAAGAATAAGAATCATTTAAACTGTAATCGAAAGTCTCTTATTGAATATAAATAGTTACTATCGAGTCCGCATTAAATGAGTCAACATTATTTTTTTTTAAAATAATAATATATAAGTATGTAATTCATGAAAAAATTCATTTTCAACTATGTTATGGATCTACTTCAACATTTGTTCCTTAAATATTCTTAGAAAACTAGAAGAAACAATTTGTTAAGAAAAGAATATAATGAGATATTTTAAGGGTTTTTTGCAAGTTAACTCCATGTGAATATGTCTAATGGACAATTTACTTTCCTGTGAAATAAAAATAGGCAATTTAACTTCACGTGAAATGAATTAATGAGCAATTTACCTCATTGTGATATAAAAATGGGCAATTTACCTCCATTTGAAATGAAATAATGAGCAATTTAACTCCCTATGATATGAATTAATAAGCAATTTAGAGGGAGGCAATGCGCTTCTTTTATAAAAACACAGGGAGATATTTTGCCCTTTTTCTTATCATAGGGAGTTAAATTGCCTATTTAGGATATCACAGGGAGGTATTTTATTTATTACAGAGAGTTAAATTGCCTATATAAAATAACACAGGGAGTTAATTTGCTGTTCACTTGATCTATATTTTAATCTATATTAAACAGTTTCCAATCATGAATTGAAAATTTCTTAAGTATGAAAATATGAAAAATAAATATTTTTTTACATTAATTACAGGAAGAATTTCTTACAAAGTCAACCTCGGACAAGGGACTAATTAGACTAATGGTGTGTATGGGAGAAGCATTGCGTACAATTGCGTTCAAAGTGAAAACAGCTTCTTGTGGAGGAACGGCCTGTGTAAACTCATTTGGAGATGAACAACTTGCAGTTGATATGCTTGCTAATAATCTTTTATTTGAGGTACATTTATATATTATTATTTTTATCAAAATCCTTATCTTTAGTTGTAAGGGAGAATATATTCCTCAAATTTCCCATTAAGTTTAGTCTAATTAATGTACCACCCTGCATGTTTGAAAAATTACTCGAAGTACCCCTTTGATATCGAATTCATTACAGTCACCCCAACATTAATTAGTTTCATAAAAAAAAGTTTGAATTCCACAAATACTTCGGGTAGTATAAAAAAACACAGAACTCAAGAGTGGCAAACCGATTTCACCCGTTCTCCATCGGTTTCACCCATTTTATCATCAATTTTTGCACCGATTTCACTTGTTCTTTTACCGATTTAACTCAGTTTCATCCCTTTTTTTCATATCAAAAGTTTTGTTTAAGACATCCGCATGCACGTAAGAATTTAACTTCATAAATGGGTAATATATATTGTAATATAATGAATCGAATCTAACCTCAGGGGTAGTTTGTATACACTAAACCTCAAGAATAGTTTGATTAATTCTCCCTAGTTGTAATAATTTTGTTCATATGTAGAAGTTTAACGATGTAATAATGAATGGACTTCTACTAGGCCTTGCAATATTCTCATTTCTGCAAGTATGCCTGCTCGGAAGAAGTCCCCGAGCTCCAAGATATGGGTGGACCTGTGGAAGGTATGCAATTAATTCATACACTACTAGGGGTAAATGCAAAATACTCTCCTGTGTAATGCTAAACCTACAAGAAACTACCTTGTGAAATTTCTATTGCACCAAACTTCCTTGTATTTTAAAAAATCCTGTAAAAAACACCCAATTTGTAAAAAATAGGTCGCCTTGGATCGATATTTTTCAAGAAATCATTTTAAAAATATATCATGTGAAGTTGTAGGGACCAACATGAAGTGTTTTAAAAATGATTTCTTGAAATATATCGATCCAAAACGACCTATTTTTTTTATTAAATTGGGTGTTTTTTTACAGAACTTTTGAAAATACAAGGAAGTTTGGCGCAATAAATATTTCACAAGGTAGTTTCTTCCAGGTTTAGGATACACATGAAAGTCTTGCATTTTCCCCATATACTATAGTTGCCATTTAAAATGGATTCATATCATAAGTATTATCAAATCGTGCGCACGTGACAGGGGGTTTTAGTGTCGCGTTTGATCCACTCGATGGTTCAAGCATCGTCGACACAAACTTCACCGTGGGTACAATATTCGGTGTATGGCCTGGAGACAAACTTACTGGTGTAACCGGAGGCGATCAAGTTGCAGCTGCAATGGGAATTTTTGGACCGCGAACTACATATGTTCTTGCCCTTAAGGATATTCCAGGAACACATGAGTTCCTTTTACTTGATGAAGGTATGAAATTGAATAAATATCATGTTCAATGCAAACTTGTCTTGAACATTATCCTAGCTCCTTATCAAATAATTCTCTTGTTTAGAATTTGGCCGAAAAATGATCGGTGTAACACGTTTTATATAAGGACTTAAGTGTAAAATTATTGGTAAGAGAGATATAAGTGAAACATTTTATATAAGAGGGACTTAAGTGTAAATTCTTTGATAAGAGAGATATAAGTGAAAAACACTTTATACTTGGAGGATCATAAGAGTGGTTCTATTAGGGGTCGTTTGGTAGGACCTAATTGGGAGTATTATGTCATATTATATGTGTTAATATGAGTTAATACAAAGTTTGATGACATTGTTCTAATACCGGGTCAACTGAGTTAAATCCTTACGACCCGGTATTGAGACTATATTATAATCCACCCATGCAAGGGTTGATTAATTAATCCGGGTGAATATGGATTCGGTGAAATGTCACTTATAACCTCAAATTTACATATTACCTATTTTAACATATCATGAATTCTTCTTATAACTATGAATATGGAAACACATTCTACATAAATAAATCACTAACTAAATTTTGTATCAATTTACAATTAACATGGAGGCATTTGAACTAAAACATTGAATAAACCTTTATCATATCATACTCTTATACGTATTATATAAATGACTTCGATGAATTGATAGATCTTAACTAAAATAATATGTTCAATTAAGTAGTGAAAATATATTAATAAATGCCTAAACTAATAACTCCACCAAACATATTGCGATTGATTGCTTTAATGTAATATGACTCAATCAAATCTACCAAACGTATTTTTAATATGACATTCATTCCAGCTCCGACATAATCCACCTTAATCACATACACCCTATCAAACGGCCCCTTACTCTATTAGATATTCCTTTTGTACTTAATAGCAATTGTTTTGGCACAATTTAAGATCTCTTTATTGCAATATTTGCTAAAACTTTCAGTCTAGCATTATTTGGTATTATCCTCTTTTATATGGTCATAATTTTTATTTACATTACAACTGACATATGCTAACAAGTAATTCAAACAATTTCATCTATTTCTTTCCTTTCAACTTTCATTTTTTCTTGCAGGAAAATGGCAACATGTTAAAGACACTACATCAATTGGAGAAGGAAAAATGTTCTCCCCTGGTAATTTGAGAGCTACTACAGACAATCCTGAGTACGCCAAGGTTTTATAATTACGTTCTCGATTTCTACTTTCTCTTAGCTAGATATTGTAGAGTTAACTGCAATTTACCCCCTGCGTTTTACGTAATGCTCAGTTTACCCCGTGTAATCTAAATAAAGCACTTTGCTATTCTTATAATCATATAAAAGTTTTATACTACATCCATAACATATTTAGACTTAAAAAAATTCGAATTGACAAACTACCCCCTATTTTATGATAAATCTTGCGCTTTATCCCCTGTGTTATAATAAAAATTGTACTTTACCTCCCTTATATTACAAAAATACTTTTCATGGTACTTCCAATTTCAGCGAGTGAGTTACACTCTCCAGCTGAAGGAGGTAAATTGTTCCTTTAAAATTGACTCAGGGGTAAAATTGCTTTTTTTCAAATCACAATGGGGTAAATTAGACATTATTCATTTCTAACATTATTAATGCTTCTAAACAGTTAATCGACTACTATATCCGAGAAAAGTACACGTTAAGATACACTGGAGGAATGGTTCCAGATGTTAATCAGGTAATTAATTACACTCTTCCGTACATTATGTAAAGCAAAATAGTTATTAAATCAATATAAGGTCACTTAATTTTCTTTTTGTGGGATTCAAAATAATTTGTAGATTATAGTGAAAGAGAAAGGGATTTTCACAAATGTGATATCTCCATCTGCTAAAGCTAAGCTGAGGCTGCTATTTGAAGTTGCTCCTTTGGGATTCTTGATTGAAAAAGCCGGGGGCTATAGTAGTGACGGAAAACAATCTGTGCTCGATAAAGTGATCAATGAACTCGATGAAAGGACACAAGTAGCTTATGGATCCAAAAACGAGATTATCCGATTCGAAGAAACGCTATATGGATCCTCCAGACTCAAGGCTGCTGAACCCGTTGGAGCTACTGCTTGATGAATGGTGAGCATGTTGTAGACTCTACAAAATTCATGCAGTGTATGTTTTATTTTTTTCTTCACTTTTTAGATTAACTTGTACACAATTTTGATGTTTTTATGGAGATTAAAGGTGGAAATGGATTATGGTCAATTGGTTTGATGATCAATCTTAATATGAATGAAATTCAGTATATATTTTTTTCTGAAAAAAAAAAAGAAAACCAATTAAACGAAGTTGGTTGAAATATTCCCACATATAAACTTGCTAGTGCTATGACCCTGAAAAAAGGCTCAAATTCTTAGTTGCAATGTGCGACGTGGGTGGTAACAGTCATCTTGGAGTGTTCATCCAGCCATCCAAGTTGTTTAGCCAACTGACATGACTCACAGTCTAATGACGACACTTTACTGAACTGTGGACAAAGTTTCTTGAGCAATGGAGGAGATGGATGGCCCAACCGACATTGTTCTTTAAATGGGACGTCATACTAGAACAAGTAATAGATCTAGGTATATGTGTGTCAAGAAAGTAGAGACCTCCATACTCATGTCATTTACAAATAATCTTTTTGTTGGTCCCAAGTGGTCAGACGAGGTCTAGAGAAGGGGGGGAGGGGGGTTGAATAGACCTCTGAAAATTTTAGACTTAAAAACTTTTCAGTTAACTGTTAGCAGACGAAGCTGATCGTAAACAGTAAGCTGACTAAGCTGTTCGCACACTAAGTTTGAGCAGCAGAGTTGACCACACTTTAGAAAAATACTTAGCTGATTTCAGTAAAATCAGTTTTAATCAGGTTACTTGCAGCGGATGTTTTAAAGTTGTTTTCACAAGTAAACTAAGTCTTGTAAAGATTTTATCCCCAGTTTAAAACTCCTTTTAAAATCTTTAAACAGTTTGTTCAAATGTAAGCTTATGCAACTTTTGAAGAATGCAAGAAAATTAATGCAAAATGAACACAATGATTTTTATAGTGGTTATATGGATTTAAATCCTTTGGTCCACTCTTCCAAGTCACATAGATCTTTGGTTATACTATAATCACACAAATTACAATATACTCTGCTTGCGCCAATCAACAAATGAAAATGCCACAAGTTCGTTACAGGAGATCACTCAGAAATCCTATACTACAAAGCTTTATCACTCACACATATGGATAACAGCTTCTCACAACACTCTCTTAACAGATGCACTCAGAAAATGATTTATCTTTTGAACTTCAACTTAGCTTCAGTTAACAAATAACTTCAGCAGGCTAGTGAGCTGTTCTTGTGTAACGCCCCCAAAATTTCGAACCCTTTTGATTGGATTTTTATTCTAATTTATGTGCTACATTTCATTTTCAAAGTTAAGCATTAATTTGAACTAAAATATACAAATTAATTATATCATGTGATATTTTGAACTTTGAAATAATTAAAAATATAAAAGTTACTTTAAAATAAGATCAAGACCTTTTTGAAAATTTTTGGGCTTGGATGCACAATTTTTTTTTTGGGACAAAAATGTATATTTTCAAAACTTCAGGGGGCAATGTGTAAATTTGCGCCAAGTTGAAGATTCTCTGCAGGAGTAATTATTTTCTCTCCTTGCACACTTCTAGGACTGTCAAGCATGCCCTTGGGTAGATAAACTCATCCACCCAAGGTTGACATGCATTGGTGAAAAATGTGGAGTAATAATATACTCCTTTATTATCATATTGTATGTATATGTGTATATACATTAAAAATCTGATTTCATAGCTTAATAAATATCCTCCTTAAACCCACATTATCTTCTTTACAACTTAAAAAAATACTTGGATAAAAAAAAGAAGAGAGAGATAGAGAGAGAAAGAGAGAAGAGAGAAGAGGCAACACAAAGAGAATTTTAGGATTTTCACTACACAGCCTCGGTTTTCCGGTCATTCCGCCTTCGTCCACCGTTGGATCATGCCCAAATTTTGCGTGGAGGTTCTACACACATGGTGCAACTACATATTGACCGTTCGGATCGTCGATTAGGTCTCCCAGAGTGAATCGTCAGTCATTAGAAGTTGGGGGAAAAGTAATGATTTGAGGGCTTTTGATATGAACCACCACCGAAGCCACCACCACTGCCACCAGAGCCGCCACCACCACCTTTGGAGGTCTGAAAATGAAGAGAGTTTCATCCCCTTCATTGCATTGGGTAAAATCCGTCTATGCATGTGTTCTTTAATCCTTGTGATTTTATTTTCCTTTCTTCAAAGTTTATATTGAAGAAGTTTAGTTTATCCTTCTAGCTTTTGTGATAAGTTGTTGAGTTTATATTTAATATTAGATAATTAATGTGACTTGCTTTGGTTTTGTTTAAATGCTTATATGTTTGGATCTTGATTTATTTGTGTTAGAAAGTTAATGTTTTTAATATTCAAATTTTGGGGGTATTTTTGAAAGATTTTAAAAGTTGAAGGGTTGAGGGTTGCGATTTTTGTTGGGAGTAAAAAGGGACTGAAAATATAAGTTTTGTTTGATATTTGGTTAGGTTTACTTGAAAAGCAGTTGTTTTAAAGTTTGCTTCGATATTTTGCAAAAATGGGAGTTTTTGAAACATTTGGGGTTATTTTTGTAAATATGAAAATAAGGGGGAAAATGAACTGTTTTGTCACTGTTTTTACATGGTTCTTTAGTAAACTCTTGATTTATTGATTTGAAGTAGTGGTTTATTCATTTTAGTTTTAAGATTGAAAATTTGTAATTAAAGAACTTTTTGTTTTGTTTGTGAAAAGTTATTAAAACTTATTGTTAATTTCAGTTTTATATTGAAATTATGCTTGATTATTTTAAAATATTACTTAAATGCTTGGATCTTGAATTATTTTTCAAGAAAGTTGATTTTCTTAAGTATTCAAAAATATGAGGGTATATTTGAAAAGTTTTAAACTTGTGGGATTTTTAAAGGTTCGATTTTTGGAGTAAGAAGATACTTAATAATATGTTTTTATTTGATTTTTGATATGGTTTTAGTTAAAAATCATTTGATTTAAAGTTTGTTCCAAATTTTCGAAAAATGGATATTTTTAAAAGTTTAGGGGCTTTTTTTGTAAATCTGGAAAACGAAGGTAAAAATTTGCTGTTTTGGAGCTGTTTTATTTAATTAGTATTTTGAGTTTTGAAAATAATTACTTTTAAGTGGAGTTGATGTTGAAAGTTCTAAGCAATTTTGTGCGATGTGTTAGTAGGAAATCCTTGTGTAGGATTTTCATTAGTTATGTTTCTAAGTCGTATACGCACTTACTCAGGTTTCGGATACGCTTCATTTGTAGAGTTTTAGTCGCTATACTAAGCGACAAAGGTGAGCGTTGTGTGTTGAATTTGTATGTCGGTCCGAGGTGCTAGTAGATCGAGTCAAACATTTACTAAGGCTTTTAATAATCAAAGCATGTTCTATATTATAATTTCTCTTGCATATTGTCATGAATAGACTGGACTAGTTATGTCGACATTACTCGCGCGAAATCACTTAGCATTTCAACATGATTATCCAAATACATGCTACATCTAAATCTACTAGTTGCGAATATATATCTTTCAAAATTATCATGATACCCAAAATTTCATTTGATAAAGTTGTTAAATGTTGATAACATCTTAAATATCTTTGATACGTTATGTTTCCTATTTTGTGTTTCCGTTTGTTTTCAATTTTGTGTGGGCCCTATTTGTTTGGTATATGGACCCGATGGCAACCTGGCCGGCAGGGGCTTGTAGGATTGTCACGGTTACTCGTAGGCCTGTCATTACAATCCAAGTGGGGAGGAACACTTGGGGGGTAAGGACGAACTCCGGCAAAGACATGTCGATGCATTTCAGATAGTAAGGTCGCTCCTTACTTGGTGAGTTTGGATGGACATCAGACTGAGGATGGAGGGTAAGTGGAGGACGGCATAGGCAAATTCTTGGTTATGTAAATTCCGTGTTTCTTCCGTCTTGAATATATGTTTATTTGCTTGATAACATGCTTATGTTATATAATATGTTGCATCCACACATCACCATCAAATTCGCACACAACCTCACTAAGTTGGACGATCAACTTATGCGTTCCGTGTTTCATTTCTTTTCAGTTTCAGGTGTTCTGGAAATAATAGTCGGGTTGCGGTTAGATCATCACGGTTGCGATCCCACCCTAATATTCGGGAGAGTAGTAATATTTTGCGGTCGATTTATGCTCTTTTTCGATTTTGTTTAAAACCTTACTTAGAATGTTTGAATCGTTAAAGATGATTTATATTTTCGCAAAAGAGACAAGATTTTCATAAATTACTTATTTATCTCTCTCGGTTGAGTTTGTTCATATTTTGATATATTGTGATTAAATATTTTCGCTTTAAAACTCAACTATGAAGACTGATTTTATTTGTTCGTCAAAAAACTTAGTAAATTAAATTGTTCTTATTTTATTTTAAACCGCTTCCGTTGTTAAACTTTTAATTTATCGTTCCAAGAAAAAAAAAAGGTGGGGTTTCTATATTCTAACACTTTTTCAAAATAATAATAATTTTTCGACCGTTATCCGACGGACCCGGGGAGCCGGGCCGTCACATCTTGAGTTTTGAGACTTAGAAGATATTGCTTCGCAGGATTGATCTCAGTTGTGTGTTGTTTTTTTTCTTATCTCTCAAACTCACGAACTATTTATACTCTTGGTTTTGAAAAGTACCCGTTGAAGAAAGACAAGATTCAAACACCTCGAGTACTGGTTCTTAAACTCTGCAAACGGCTCTCTGCGACTGCTACAGTACTGTCAACAATACTTTCTGTCAGCTGCATTTAATGCACCGAGCTGATACAAGGATTTCTTCAATCATTTGCCGTAAATACCCTCCTTCTTCAGCATTTATTACTCCAAGTGCATTTATTACCGTTGAGAAGACTTCCTGATCGTCTTCACTTGGCTGATTAGAATCTCTCGTCTGATGATGTACTGAGCTGATCTCAAACTTGAACTAATCTGACTTGAGTCGGCTGATTTTCACCAAACTGATTTCTTCATTCAGCAGCAGATCAGTAGTCTTCTGGACCAAATTGAATTTTGACTTGTCTGATTTTGTCTTTAAGTTTATCAAAATTCTTCTAAGGGATTTTACTAAGTATTCCTTACTTAGCTGGTTATGATGTTTTGGAAATCATCAAAACCTCCCTTTAACTTCTAACTTCCTTGTCCTTTAATCTTCATCTTCATCCAACAATTTCCCCCTTTTTGATGGTGACAAAACTTTAGCTAAGTATCTGTACCTAAACTAAAGTTTTAATCCTCAAAAATTTCTGAGATAGAAATTGTATATTGGAGTAAAGACTTGAACTTTTATTGATAGTTGAAAATTTAGTACAAGTTACAAGCTTTAATCTGATGAGGTTACAAGGAAAAATAAATTGGTACAAGAAAACAGATAAGTCCTAGTAATATGATTCATCATCAGTTACTTCTTCTTCAATCTCCACATACTCTTCGTTTTCTTCTTCATCATCAATGCTGTCATCTTCTTCTTCATTAGCACCATCAGACAGCAGGTTTTTCTTAGCAACTTCCATCTTTAATAGGCGATCTGCTTCTGCAACCCTTCTTTTGATGCGTTCCAAGTTCTTGTACTTCACATATGGATCAAGTTGCTCCTCTGGTGTATCCTTGGATGCAACAATCTCTTTATCAGACTTTGCTGGGGTCCTTGGATTTTTCTTCCTCTTCTTCAGCAACTTGTTCAGCATCAATTTCCTTAACATCTGCTTTAGCATCAACTACCTTTTCTTCAACAGCATCAGCTTTCTTCTTTTCATCAGCTTTCTCTCCAACTTGTTCAGCTTGTTTTTCAAGTACAGGCTCTGACTTCTCTTCAGCAGGTTTCTTTTCTTCAGCATAGTCCTTTCGTTGTTCAGGTACTTGAACAGATGCAGTTGCTGTAGCTGACTTCTCTTTCCCTTTTTTGTCATCATCAGCGATGTTGAGTTCAGCAGCTGAGATATTTGCGGCAATGCAAAGTCTTCTGATGTTTTCATCCACTGTGTCAAATTGAGCAGTATGATGATTCGGAGTAGTCTTGAGTGTGCCAGCCTGATCATTGAGATTGTCCATGTTGAGTTGCAACGTAGCTACTTCATCATGAACTTTGTTTGCAGTGTTGTCCAATTGTCCTAAGAACAGAAGGTTCTTCTCCGTTTCAGCACTTGACAGTTTGGTGATCAAGCCTAGTACATCAGCAATGTCTCCCTCATTTCTTTGAAGAGCTGTGTGAAGGTGATTTACATCAGACTTCACATCTTCAACATTCTTATTCAAGCTGATCAGGTTCTGAGTCAGCTGCAGGGAGTTATCAGGCGGCAAAGGGAAGTTGTCAATAGCATCTTTGATCAGTCTTCTGTTTTCCTCTTGCATTTCTTTCAGTATCAGCTTATTCCTTTCTTCCATCTCTTTCATTTGTAGCTTGTTTCTTTCTTCCATTTCCCTAAGGGATTGTTCCAGTAGCAGTTGGATAGATTCCATCAAGGAATAATGTTTATCAGCTGTTGGAATGGAAAATGAGGCTGATGGTTCATCTTGGTGGACTGGGATATCAGCCAGAACTTCTTCTTCATTCTTTTGATCTGGTTCTACAGTATCCTGAAGAAAGCTGCAATCAATAGGATTTCGCTAATCCTCCCTTCCCGAAAGGAAGAGCGTGCACCTGCTTTTTCAAGGTAAGAAGGGGTAGAGAAAATGCCTCGAGCCAACCAAAATGGAAATCGAGCGTTGAGTTTCATTCTTGCGAACGTACTCCCCAGGCGAACAGCTATATGTAGAACAATAGCTCCAGCTTCAGTTTGAACATTTTCTCCTTCATTCTAGACAACTTCTTGTTGAACAGCAGCCTGTTCTTCCACCTTTATTGTTTCAGGAGTTCCATCTGCTGATATTGGTGTCGTCTGATGGATAACCTTAGTAATTGAAGGCATAGAAGCTGGTGCCTTAACTACTTTTACCTCCTGAAAAGTACTTACCTCAGGACCAAATGCAATTTGCTGTACACTTGGTAAAGTGGGAAGGTCACTTGGAGATCCTTTGAAGTATCTTGACCTTTCAGACCACTTCTCTAAGGTTTGATAAACGGCAATCTGCACAGCTCTTTTCACTGGATCCTCACTCCTTTTCCTCTTAACTGGCAGTGCGTTCTTGATCTTTGCAGCTTCCCTGGCCACAATTCCCCTAGTGTAGCCATGAAAGACATCCCTAACATGGTTAGGGTCTAAGGCCTTGGTGATTGAAGAGGTCTGCAACCAGCTTAGTACCCATTTCTCTTCTTCTGCAAACTCCTTCCAAGCCTAATTTTCTTCAACAGACTTGTTAACTCTGTAGTTTCTCCAATTATTGTATCTGATCTTCTCCTGAATAAACAGAGTCGCCTGTTGTAGCTTTTTATCAAAATCAGCAAGGGTAGCTTCAAACCTTGCAAAGGCACCAGGGTGGGAATGAACAATGTTCAATGCCCATTTGACAGCAAACGGACACTTTTCCACCCTCTGGCCAGGAGGAAGAATCTACCTTTCATTTCAAGATTCTCCAATCTTAATTCCTCCAGCTCTTCTTGGTTCATTAGCATCCTGCTTGCTTAGCTCCAGAGCCTTGGCCATATCAGCATCTTCTAAAACTTTCAGCTGAGCTTCAGTCAGCTGTTTCTTCTAGGCAGCTTTCTCTGTCAAGTTTTCTTAACTCCACTGCTCTGCGGAAGTCATCTTCAGCCTTCTTCTTTTCTTTATCCTCCTTCCGTCTCTTTTTCTCTGCAGCAGACACTCTGACTTTAACAAGTCTTTTTCGTTTCGTCTTGGCAGATGTCTGAGCTGGTGTAGCAGCAGCTGCAGGTTCTGGTGCCACAGTTGAAATTGGAACAATTGCTTTTGGTATGATGATCTGCACGTCAGGATCATCTTGAGGTTCAGCAGCCTCGACTGTTGGAGTGACTTTAACATTTTGTTGAGTAGCTGTTGCAGCAGCTGACTCCTTAACCGTTGATTCCTTATCTGCTTCAGCAGGTCTCTCTGCCGATGGAGGACTTTCCCTAACTAAGTCAGATATCTTAGTAGGAGATGACACAAATGTCGTCCTCTTTCGAACAGTGGACTTTGTATGTACCACTTTCTCTTGAGCGGGCTTAGATGTTGCTGAATCTTTCAATTGACTCCATGTCCTCTTAGCAACATTTTCAGCAGGCTTTTCTTCAGATATGGTTCTTGATGGTGAACCATAAGCCATATCCTCCATTTCTTTTGCTGTATGATTCATGATAGCATCAGCAGCACGCTCCTCTTCTGTTCTGGCTTTAACAGCTGGCTTAGCTATTTGAACAGAAGGCTCAGAAATTGTAACTTTTTTCTTCTTACTAGCAGCTTTCTTCTTGGGCTGTTCAGCTGCTTTCCTCTTTGGTTGTTCTGCAACAGCCAGATAGATATGCATAGGCTTAGATTGATGATTAGCCTTTCCATTAGTCATACGACACTGAAGTTCCATGAACAGGTGGCTGAGAAATATCCTATGGTAGGTGACCTTTTTCTTGATATGAACAGCCAAGATATACCAAACAAATGTTGCCCAGTTCACCTCCAAACCATAGTGAACAGCAATCATGGCGTGAAACCTCTTCATAGGCATGCTGTCCAAAGAGAAGGTGCAGTTTTCAATGATCTTTGCGAACATATCAGCCATCCGCTGATACTCATCCTTCAACTACTTCTTTTTGATATTACCAGCCAGGATCTCCCCTTCCCTGGCACAAATACTCCAGAATTCTTACTCCTTGGGTTCAGCCATTGTGGTAATGTCTGTTCTTCCAGTGTTAGGCAGACCGTACTTTTCGTTCAGCAAGGCAGGGGTAATACAGATTGCCTTGCCCCCAACAGTAGCCTTAATTTCCTTTTTGTCGAAATCTGGCTTGCCAGCTGAGCCGTAATACTCCATGATCTGATTGATAAAGACTCTGTCCTCATGAGCCTCCATGAACTTCACCAGATTAGCTGATCTTACGCTGTTTCGTAGGGTGATCAAGGTAGCAAAGTAAATAGCTAAAACACAATTATATGAGGAGAAGATCAATAATGTATACTTCGAACGTAGGTGTACAGATTACAAGTAATGAGGGTCCTATCTGAGCATTATAGGATGTCGTACAAGCTAGAGGATAAATACATATAAAGTAACCTAAACTAACTCTCACGAGGCGGTCCGAGCAGTAGCTTCGAGTCGGGAGCACCTGGGAAAGCGTGTCTGGCGTCATAAATGCTTGTCGTATTTATAGTTGAAACGGTGAGCTAGCTGATCCATCCGCAGGGATATATTTCTCGGCCCAAAGGCATGGGCCTGAGGTTGGCCCAACAGTAACCTTCGACCATGAGCTCTCTCTGATAGATCGGACCTGATAAACTGGGACTTGGGCTCGATACTATGTCTCCAAGGTCGGGATTCATGATCTTCGATCCTGTCTGGGCTTCTGAATGAAGGGTCCAAAATATCCCTCGTCAATACTCCCCCACTTCTCGAGCGCAAAGTGAAGCTTAAGCTCGAAGAAGTATGTGTTGCTTCGAACGGCGGGATGAACGAACCATTTATGATGTGTTTCGGATATGCCTCATTAAAAACCTAATTCAGAAAAACCCATTGGGATAAAAAACCGAATCAGGGAAAAAGAGTGCATATCTTGGAAATAATACAATGATTCTGTTGTGATGATATATGTTTTGTTGTTAACAATCTTTGTCTGGATTTTGGGTCGATCTTAATCAAAGTGTCATTCTGTGTTGGTTGCCATGATTGATTCTTTATTAATACTTACCCACTTCTCCGAGCGTGGGGTAAAGTAAAGGATCGGAGAAGTAAATAAATATCGAGACAAAAGAGGCATGTCTTTTCCTACGTTGGTCTAGGGCCCACAATTTCAGAGAGTATAGGGGTCTAATATGCAATTAAGGGAAAATCAATTTGAGTTTACCCTGAGGGAGTTCAAACGTCGTGGTTATTCGGGGTTCGGTTTGCAATTTACCGTTTTAACCTTATATATATATGCTGATCGTTGGGGGTTCACTTGCACAAGATTCTCAAAGAACCCTAGATCGGAGCGAAGAGATCGAAAAAGAAAACTTAAAAAATACGTTCGTTCATTCTTCGCATATTTATAATGTCTAGCGCAATAGATCTCAAAGGCAAGGCTAAAGTGGTGGAAGAACATGAGAGTGGTCCTGACGAAATGCCGGTTGGGAATTCCCGACCGCCAGTGATGGAAAATTTGGGAAGCCCGAGCTCTAATTCCGACTCTGATAAAGAGGAAGTAGAGTTAAATTCTGACTCAGAGGATGACGAAGACGATAGCTCGACCGAGGCAATCGATGAAGAAACCGTGGAAGACGATAGTCTTACTTTGGCGGACAACGAACAAGTCAAATATAGAATAGGTAACAAGGTTATTGTTACAATTTTCAAATGGGTAGAACCGTCGACCAGCGTAAGGCTTAATAAAACTGAGCGAAGGGCCGATCAAACAGTTTGCCGTTGTACTGAAGAAGATAGAGAATATTTAGAGCTCGAATTCGATAAGTATATTGCAGACGGATACTCGATCGTCATTCCGACTCCTGAGCAGCGTGTTACTGACCCTCCGGCGGGGTGCCAAGCCTTCTATATCAGGCAGTTTTTTTATGTCTACGTATCTCTTTTGTTCCTCTGATTCGTAGTATTTTAGAGGCGTTCTCTCTTTCCCTATCTCAGATTCTTCCGAACTCAATTGGGTATATAGTCGCATTTAGCGTGCTAATGAAGGCCAAAGGGAAGAAAGCGGCCTTCCAGAATTTCTGGCGAGTCTTCCAAATGAGTTCATCCACATCTTCGAATGCTGGATATGTATATTTTTCACAAAGATCGAATCGATCCATTTTGTCGAGCAATGTTTCGAGCAACCTAAAAGGTTGGAAAGAAGAGTTTTTCTTCGTTCGCGGCCCCGACTCTCCGTCCTCTACGGAAGTTCCGGAACCAACCCCCTATAAATGGGCTGGAGAACAGTCTTGGATTTACGGTAGGCAGAGCCTTAAAGGAAGAACGAATCACGAGCTCCCGGACGAATTTTTGCAAGCCCTTCAACCTGATCTTTATCAAACCGCTTTACTGACCCAAGAGAGGGTTTTGAGAATGGCTGGGCTCAGCAAATGTTCTTACCCTGCCCCTGCGATCAAGTTTGGTCATTCTTCGACGACGCCGACTGACATCCAAACCAATCAAATTGCAAGAACTGATGGGGAGGCCGACGTTGTTATTGCTCCTCTCACTTTGGGTATGCTTAGTTGTCTCTTATAATTCAACTAGTTTTCCTTTGATCAGAATTAACCCGTTTTCGGTTCGCAGCTGAGATTGTTGAGAGATTTCGAACTTCTATAGATGGTTCGAACGTTTCTTCTTTTCCGAAAGGGACCCAAGTCCAACCTCGCAAACAAAAGAAATCAAGGGCTGCTCTGAGGATTGGGGGAGCTATCTCCAGTATTGATACAACTGTAGCTCCGAACACAGCTGTGAGTATTCCCCGAATTGCTGTCGAGGGAACGTCACAATCCAGAGGTGCCGGCCCTCTGCGGTCAGTATTCTCGATCGATACGTCAGATCCGAACGCAGCGGGATATAGCCATTACTCATTCAAGGGGATCCAAGCCCAACAGATAATGGAAACCAGAATGGCCCGAAAAAGAAACAGCGAAAATCCTGAGTCCTTAAGAAGGGTAAGGCCCTTCGGTAAGAATCCAGGTCCGATCCAGTGTCGACCCGGCCGAACCGAACCAGACTTGGCAGATTTCATAGAGGATCACCTTCGAGGACCAAGGGCCGCTGGTTTCCAGAGAGTGGAACTATAGAGTCTGATTTCGGCCCCGATGGCGAACACACTGTGGACAAGTTCTTCAGAATCCTGATGGCCGGAAGATTTAAGGACGATAATACCTAACTCTTACACAAAGATGGTTTTCAAATCATGGGTGATTACGCCTATGCACATCAAAGGGTATACATTGATAGGATAGTGCCCTGCAAGCCAGTTCTGTTAGCTTGTAATAGATCTATCCTGTATGAAACGATCTTTGATTTTATAATAATACGCATGTTTATTTATATATGTATAAGGATAAACAATGGCCAACTTCATCTTTCGCGAATACATTTAAGCGATTGGTTGAAACCCTTAGATTACATTTGACTATGGGACGATTCACTTCAGTACTGAGTGCAATCATGAAACAGTCTCAAAGGTCGTAATCTTAGAAGTGTTCCAAGTCGTAGATTCCAAAACGAGACGGGGTATCATAGGAATCGAAAAGACTTGTACGAGTATGCATGATTCACATGGAGTGAATTTGTAGTGTTTCATGAGCAAGGAATTTGAGTCCAGTGCATACGAGTAGGTGGTTCAATGGAATATTGAACGCATCGAACGACCCGAACAGAGAAACCCATTGTGGAAGCGCATGACGCATATCGGTGATGGGATGTTTCTCAAGGAATATAATAGTGTACGATTTAGTCCTTTGACTTGAGGTACTAGGGCGAATTCGGTGCATGAAAGTGCGTACTTAGATCTAGGTATAGGCCACGTAGCTTGGTCATAACATGCCTAGGTTGGGTGCGTATGGACATGTGCGCGAGTGGTTAGTACCGATATGGAATCTATTGACTCACTGTAATGGGTGAGAGAATTTCCTATATGATTCTTAGATAATATATCCAAGGAATCTGCGGCCGCAGTCGGTGACGGATTTGGAAAGGGGTTTCCAAATTTAGAAGGTCACAAAGGTATATTATCCTGAATTAGAAAGTATAGCTATCGAGACAAATTTAGAGGTGCCGATCAATTCACACACCCTAAGTCTTGATCGGGAATATTAGTCGATAGAAGGACCGTATGTACATGGCAATTATATGAGACGAGGTTCACAAATATCAATTCACCTGAAATTGGGCTTCATGGGCTTGTGGCTAGACATCGACCATGAAGTGTGGGTACTCCTGAATTAATAGAGGATTTAATTCTAGGAGTGGTCAATTAAAGGTTGTTTAATTGACCGGAGCAATTTATTGTTCATAAATTAAATCACGAGGAATTCGTGGGCCTGCTGCCAATTGATGGTGAACCCAGAGGGTCACACATAATACAATTGGACGGTGACTGTTATAAAAGGACATGAAAGGAATTAATTGATTTAAGGGTAATTAAATCAATTAAATGAATTAAAAGTATTTAATTCAAGTGGGAGATTAATTAATTGGCTAACTTAATTAATTAAATACTTAATTGAGTTGCTAATTAATTTTGTAAAAGAAATATTGATTTAATTGGACTGGGCATTTAATTAAAGTAGTTAATTAAATAAAGGATTGCAAGACATGGGCTTCTATTAATTAAAGCCCATAAGGAGTCTTGCAAACCTAGGTCAGAAGGAGTTTATAAATAGAGCACAACTAGAGCTCAAATGGGTAACACCCTAGAAAGAAAAACCCTAGCCTCCTTTTGCCCTAAGTAGCCGCCGCCCCTCCTAGCTAGAAACCCTAGCTACCGCCGCCGCCACCATAAGCCGCCGCCACCTGCTGCCGTGGGCTCCTTGGTGCCGCCGCCGCCATCTCCCTATTCCATTGTGTTAGATCTTGATCTGTCAAGAGATTCAACACAATCCTGCAATAACAAATCTCCTGAATCGAGTTCTGAGCCTAAGATCTTGAGGTGTTGCCAGAATCCAATTGGTGTGGACTATCCCTGGAGGTGAGACACTTGGATCACTCCTGTGAACCAGATCAGATTCAGAAACGAAGCCGGAGGTTTCCACCACCTTGCCTGTGGTGAGGTATATCGCAAAAACCCCCTTTGTTAATTCATTGTGTGCGTTTTTGTTTAAGTTTTTGTATACATAATATGGAGACTTCTTTTATGGGACCATTGGATGACTCGAAAAATTTTAAATTCCGCACTTTGTTGTCTGACAAATCGAGCCATATCCCAACAGTGGTATCAGAGCCAACTCCATTATAATTATACAAAAGCCTGAACATAATTGTGTTCACCGTATATGTTTAATTATATGTATAAGAACACGTGATAATTATGTTCTGTGAGTTGATTCTTGTTTGTTATGACTAGATCTATCATTGGGTAAAACTGCTTTTCAAGATCTGTGACGTTTTTATAGTTTTTGAAAACTTCAGGACTTTTTGAGGCAAAAATCGCATATTAGGGTTTTTGGGGCTGAAAATTTGAAATTTTTGAAATCTGGAAATTTGAACATTCTGGACTGTTCTTGCATTTCTGGTCGCACGGTTTTTGGGGTCGTTTTGCAATTTCTGAAAACTTAGGGGCTGTTTTGCAATTACCGAAACTTGAGGGGTCAATTTGGAAAATCGAAAATTTTCAAAATTCAAAATTTTATTTTCTGGTCTTCTACCCGAAACTGCCCAGGGGTGTTTTTGTAACTTTTTAAAAGTTTTGGGGTCAAAGTGCAATTTTCGAAAGTTGAGGGGCCGAAAATGCAATTTTCAAAAGTTGAAAAACAGATTCTGTAATTGAGCAGAAAATTAATTTTTGTTTACCCGAATATTTATTTTGTCATAATTAGTAGTGACTAAAAAGCAAGAATCATAGGAAGTTAGTTTTAAAAGGATGTTTTAAAATTAAGATAGAAGAAAGTAAAAGATGTTTACATGTTTCTTGCTCTACGTGAACTGTTTACGTGATTTTCGATCGAGACGAGCCTTAACCTTAGGGTAGATGTGATTGGTTTAATTTATTGCTTGGTTTTTATTGGGCCTGCGAGCCTATTATTGTTTTTGGGCCACTTTAAGCCTTTGTAATAGAATAGGGCTTTACTGCTTTCCTAGTTTAGGATGGAGGCCCATTTACAAGCAAGGTGGGAGCCCAAGAAGATAAGAAGGCCATGTATGCATGGTACAATGTGTAATAGCATAGGGCCTGTTTGAGAACCCTTTAGATTGACCAATTGGGCCAACATCATTGGCTTGATGATGGCCCACATAGGAGGCTCCCGATCGAAAACATATTGTGGTAGTATGCATGCTAGGCTTGTATGGCTTTTATTTATTTGTCGATTTATATTTAGCTGCGCGCTAGAATCTAGATCGTAATAAAAGATAAAGCATAACTGAATCGGTGAGATCTCGAGGAGAGTTAGCATAACTTTCAAAACCAGAAACCCCCTCTCGAATTAAAATATTAAGTTTATTGGGTACATTTAAAATGAAGTTTTAAAGATCCAATGCTTCCATCAATAGGAACTAGTGTATGTTGTCTACTTATTGATAGAGGTGATCCAGAGTCTGGCACCCGAGTCAAAGAAAGGGACAATACACAAAACTCCTTGACTCTTGTTTTTAACTAAACTCGACAAGGATAAGGACTGGTCGGGATGTGAGGATCGACCGATAACTAGTTACGGAGAACTCACGACCGGGCCCGTTGCTTATCACGATTGATGGGTGTTACTTAACGATTAGTAGCATTTATGATGTAGCAGTGCTAGATAAATGTGAAAACCGAGGCAAAATAGCTTGAAGGTTGTGAGGTGTCACAATTGGTAAAAGTATACCTACCTGGAGAGTTGATTGTATGGCCACGAGTCGTGGGTGCAATTAATTGCTGCTGGGACGTCAAGACCTACTAGGAATTAGAATTCCCGAGCAATCAAAGGGGTGATTGTTTCGATAAAATAGTGGGAGAACTTTTTCGAAAACAAGTCCAAATTCGATAATTATAAGTATTAGGCATAAGATCAGTTAGCTAAATGTTGTCTTCTTTCCAATTGTAGATATTAAGTACAATGTCTAAGAATCCATTATCTGTTATCCTCGACGCAAATAAATTGAATGGCTCAAACTTTGTTGACTGGCTGAGAAATCTCAGAATCGTGCTCGACTCCGAGCGACGAAGCTATGTGCTCGACACACCCATGCCTGCTGCACCCGCAGCACGAGCTAGTGAGGAACAACGAACCGCCCATGCTAAAAGGGTTGATGATGATCTTCAGGTTCGATGTCTCATGCTAGCCTCGATGTCGAATGAACTGCAGAAACAGCATGCTGCAATACCGCTTGCTAGAGATATACTTCTCCATCTCCAACAGATGTTTGGAGAAAGGTCTCATACCGAAAGGTTCGCGACCACTAAGGAGTTGTTTCATCTCAAGATGGCTGAGGGAAGCAGTGTCAAGGATCACTGTCTACGTTTCATCAACCTGGTTGAAAAACTGGGGCGATTGGAAGTAGACTTGCACGCTGATCTTAGCACTGACCTCCTCCTCCATACGCTGCCCCGTTCTTTTGACCAGTTCGTGTTGAACTTCAACATGGAGGATAGAACCCTCGCTCTTCACGAACTGACCAATTTGTTGGTAACGGCAAAATCGACTCTCAAGAAAGAGAAGCCGGTGATGATTGCATACCAATCGAAGGCTGCAAAGCCTAAGAGAGGTAAGAAGAAGAAGAAAAGTGTTTCTTCGAAGCGCAAAAGCCCAGAAGACGAATGTTTCCACTGCAAGAAAGCAGGGCACTGGAAAAGGAATTGCCCAGACTACCTGAAGATGAAAATGGTAGCCAAAGGTATTTTCTTGGTTGAAGTTAATATTTCTATTAACTGTGCATCGTGGGTGTTAGACACCGCAGCAGGTTCTCATATCTGCAATGATTTGCAGGTGATGGGAGCAGTAAGATACCTGAAGCCCGGGGATAGAATCCTGCGTTTTGGAAACGGAGCTAGGATCGCCGCTGAGGCTATTGGGGACGTCGAATTGGTTTTAGGAAATTTTACTTTGGTTTTAAGGGATTGTCTGTACGTACCAACGATAATTAAGAACATCATTTCTATACCAATGCTAGACATTGATGGTTTTAATTTTTCCATTCAAAATGGATATCTTTGCATATTTAAAGGTGGTTAAATGTATGCTCGTGGTACTTTGATGGATGGTCTTTATTCCCTAGAACCTGTTAAATCCGACGTTATGCACATTCAATCTAGGAAAAGAAAATATGATAATCAAACTCCACAACTTTGGCACGCTAGACTTGGACATATTTCCAAGAGTAGGATTCAAAAGTTGGTTTCCTCTAAGGCTCTTGAAATAAAGAACTTGGATGAACTCCCAACTTGCGAATCTTGTCTCAAAGGAAAGATGACCAAATCACCCTTCACAGGGAATCCCGAGCGAACCAAGCAAACATTGGATTTAATCCATACTGACGTTTGTGGACCATTGAGTGTCAATGCGAGAGGAGGATTCTCTTACTTCGTAACATTCACCGACGATTTTAGTCGTTATGGATATGTGTATCTCATGAAACACAAATCCGAAACTTTTGAGAAATTCAAAGAGTTTCGAATGGAAGTTGAGAATCAACTTGGACATAGTATTAAAGCACTTCATTCTGATAGAGGTGGAGAGTACTTAAGCCAAGAATTCCTTGATTATCTAAAAGAGAATGGAATTCTCGCCCAGCGAACTCCCCCTAGGACGCCCCAACTCAATGGAGTGTCCGAGCGGAGGAACCGAACTTTGTTAGACATGGTTCGTTCCATGATGAGCTTCGCTGACCTTCCCTTTTCGTTTTGGGGCTTGGCCCTATTAACTGCATCGAAGATACTAAACATAGTACCTTCGAAGTCAGTGCCGACAACACCGCACCAAGTATGTTATGGTAAGGCACCCGTGTATTCGTACTTACGAGTATGGGGATCTCCTGCGTATGTAAAGAACAAAAAGGGAGATAAGCTAGATAGTAGATCTAGTTTGTGCAAATTTGTGGGGTATCCAAAGGAATCCATTGGATATCTGTTCTTCGATCCTAAAGAACGTAATACGTTCGTATCTAGGAACGCCCATTTCTTGGAAGAGGTTTTCCTCTCCAACCGAAATGGGACAATCATAGAACTAGATGAAGTCCAGGAATCGGACCCATCCCCACAAACAGTGGGAGCTGAACCAGAATTTACTGAACCTACTAGTACACCTACTCTTCGAAGGTCTGATCGAATTCGTAAGGAGCCAGAGCGATTTGGTTTCATTCACGAAAACGAGAGAGTTGATAGTGATCCAAAGACCTATCAAGAAGCGATGTCAGACATAGACTCGGGTGCGTGGCTCGAAGCCATGCAATACGAAATGGATTCCATGCATTCCAACAAGGTTTGGACCTTGGTCGATCCACCTGAGGGAACTATCCCTGTAGGATGCAAATGGATCTTCAAGCGTAAGCTTGGAATGAATGGAGAGGTTTTAACTCACAAGGCACGCTTAGTGGCGAAGGGGTATTCTCAAACCCTGGAATAGACTATGAGGAAACCTTCTCTCCCGTAGCGATGTCCAAATCCATTCGGATATTGCTTGCCATTGCCGCATGGCATGATTATGAGATATGGCAAATGGACGTAAAGACCGCCTTCCTCAATGGAGACATTGACAAGGAGATCTTTATGCAACAACCTGAAGGTTTTGCGTCCAAAGGAAGTGAACACAAATTATGTAAACTTCAAAGGTCGATATATGGCCTCAAACAGGCATCCCGAACCTGGAACATACGATTTGATGAGACAGTCAAGGCATTTGGCTTCATCAAAAATGTATATGAACCTTGTGTGTACAAGAAGAATAGTGGGAGCACAGTATAATTCATTGTTTTGTACGTCGATGACATTTTGTTGATCGGAGACGATATCAAGATGTTAGCACAGACTAAAGCGTGGTTATCCGCGCAGTTCTCTAGGAAAGATATGGGAGACGCATCTTACGTATTGGGAATACGTATCTATAGGGATAGATCGAAGAAGATGATTGGACTCTCCCAGTCTCAGTACATTAACACAATCTTGAAAAGATTAAAGATGGAAGAATCCAAGAGAGGATTGCTTCCAATGAGACATGGTATCTCTCTTTCTAAGTCTATGTGCCCTACAACCGACGAAGAAAAGACGAGAATGTCTCTCATACCTTATGCCTCTGCTATAGGGAGCATAATGTATGCGATGTTGTGTACTCGACCAGACATAGCACACGCTCTAAGTGTAACGAGCCGCTATCAGTCAAATCCAGGCGATGAGCACTGGACTGCCGTAAAAGCAATCCTAAAATACCTGCGAAGGACTAAGGATATGTTTTTGGTCTACGGTGGTAGTGGAGAACTGAAACTTGAAGGATTCACTGATTCGAGTTTCCAGTCTGACGTGGATGACTTCAAATCCAACTCTGGATACATATTCCGCATCAATGGTGGAGCAGTTAGTTGGAAGAGCTGTAAACAGTCTACCACTGCTGATTCAACCACAGAAGCAGAATATATTGCAGCATCAGATGCAGCAAAAGAAAGTGTATGGATGAATAACTTCATCCAAGAACTGGATGTTGTTCCTAGCATTGCTGAACCTGTAGTCGTCTTCTGTGACAACAATGGGGCGATAGCTCAAGCGAAGGAGCCGAGATCACACCATCAATCCAAACACGTACAGAGGAAATACCATGTGATCAGGGAGATCATTGGTAGAGGAGACATGCACATGGAGTATGTCAAATCGGAAGACAACGTAGCTGACCCACTAACTAAGCCACTTTCACAAAAGGCGTTCGATAGTCATCTAGAGAAGATGGGTCTTAGAACCATAGGTGAATGGCTTTAGGGCAAGTGGGAGATTGATAGGATAGTGCCCTGCAAGCCAGTTCTGTTAGCTTGTAATAGATCTATCCTGTATGAAACGATCTTTGATTTTATAATAATACGCATGTTTATTTATATATGTATAAGGATAAACAATGGCCAACTTCATCTTTCGCGAATACATTTAAGCGATTGGTTGAAACCCTTAGATTACATTTGACTATGGGACGATTCACTTCAGTACTGAGTGCAATCATGAAACAGTCTCAAAGGTCGTAATCTTAAAAGTGTTCCAAGTCGTAGATTCCAAAACGAGACGGGGTATCGTAGGAATCGAAAAGACTTGTACGAGTATGCATGATTCACATGGAGTGAATTTGTAGTGTTTCATGAGCAAGGAATTTGAGTCCAGTGCATACGAGTAGGTGGTTCAATGGAAGATTGAACGCATCGAACGACCCGAACAGAGAAACCCATTGTGGAAGCGCATGACGCATATCGGTGATGGGATGTTTCTCAAGGAATATAATAGTGTACGATTTAGTCCTTTGACTTGAGGTACTAGGGCGAATTCGGTGCATGAAAGTGCGTACTTAGATCTAGGTATAGGCCACGTAGCTTGGTCATAACATGCCTAGGTTGGGTGCGTATGGACATGTGCGCGAGTGGTTAGTACCGATATGGAATCTATTGACTCACTGTAATGGGTGAGAGAATTTCCTATACGATTCTTAGATAATATATCCAAGGAATCTGCGGCCGCAGTCGGTGACGGATTTGGAAAGGGGTTTCCAAATTTAGAAGGTCACAAAGGTATATTATCCTGAATTAGAAAGTATAGCTATCGAGACAAATTTTGAGGTGCCGATCAATTCACACACCCTAAGTCTTGATCGGGAATATTAGTCGATAGAAGGACCGTATGTACATGGCAATTATATGAGACGAGGTTCACAAATATCAATTCACCTGAAATTGGGCTTCATGGGCTTGTGGCTAGACATCGACCATGAAGTGTGGGTACTCCTGAATTAATAGAGGATTTAATTCTAGGAGTGGTCAATTAAAGGTTGTTTAATTGACCGGAGCAATTTATTGTTCATAAATTAAATCACGAGGAATTCGTGGGCCTGCTGCCAATTGATGGTGAACCCAGAGGGTCACACACAATACAATTGGACGGTGATTGTTATAAAAGGACATGAAAGGAATTAATTGATTTAAGGGTAATTAAATCAATTAAATGAATTAAAAGTATTTAATTCAAGTGGGAGATTAATTAATTGGCTAACTTAATTAATTAAATACTTAATTGAGTTGCTAATTAATTATGTAAAAGAAATATTGATTTAATTGGACTGGGCATTTAATTAAAGTAGTTAATTAAATAAAGGATTGCAAGACATGGGCTTCTATTAATTAAAGCCCATAAGGAGTCTTGCAAACCTAGGTCAGAAGGAGTTTATAAATAGAGCACAACTAGAGCTCAAATGGGTAACACCCTAGAAAGAAAAACCCTAGCCTCCTTTTGCCCTAAGTAGCGTCCGCCCCTCCTAGCTAGAAACCCTAGCTACCGCCGCCGCCACCATAAGCCGCCGCCACCTGCTGCCGTGGGCTCCTTGGTGCCGCCGCCGCCATCTCCCTATTCCATTGTGTTAGATCTTGATCTGTCAAGAGATTCAACACAATCCTGCAATAACAAATCTCCTGAATCGAGTTCTGAGCCTAAGATCTTGATGTGTTGCCAGAATCCAATTGGTGTGGACTATCCCTGGAGGTGAGACACTTGGATCACTCCTGTGAACCAGATCAGATTCAGAAACGAAGCCGGAGGTTTCCACCACCTTGCCTGTGGTGAGGTATACCGCAAAAACCCCATTTGTTAATTCATTGTGTGCGTTTTTGTATACATAATATGGAGACTTCTTTTATGGGACCATTGGATGACTCGAAAAATTTTAAATTCCGCACTTTGTTGTCTGACAAATCGAGCCATATCCCAACATACATCTCTTCGAACGTACTAATTTTTCTCGAAACTCCACCTTATTACTGATATCTGTTTTTTCTTCATGCCGGAGATCTATTCGTTCATCAATCTCATCGACTAGCTATCCTAGAGGAAGAGTCTCAACTGGCTCATAATGCTCTCCACGATATCCTGAAGGAAGACGCCATTACGGCCGGTCAGTTGAGTCAGACTACTGCAAAGCTATCTGCGGTCGAAAAGGAGCTCGCAGAGGTTAGGAAAGCGCTTGAAGGAAAGAGGGCCCTTGAGCAAGAGGTAGCAAGATTAAGGTCGGAACTTGAGCAAGCTAAGCGTTTTCCAAACAGGCATACGCTCGAGGTCGAGAAGAAGCCAAGCTTCCAGCTATAAAGGACTTTCTGGAGTCCCCATTCCTTGATGCCTTGGTTCTATTACGATCGGGTCCGATTAATCAAGCATTTTTCTATAAAGGAGTTCAGCAGCTCATCGTGGCCGGAAAAATCCCAAGCGCTCTTGACGAGTATCTTCCTCATATGAATGCTTATAAAAACATTTTTGGGGAAGACTACAAGGCTTCCTCTCTTCCTTCCGAGATTGTGGGCCTACAAGGTCATGAGTATGTCCGATTCCTTACTGAATTTGGGGTTCCCATGCCCAACCCTGACATGCTCGAAGCCAAAAATGCGGTCGAAGAGGATGAGGAGGTGAATATTGATGGTGATTCCGATGATCGGGGAGAACAAAACATCCCTTCCCCTGGGGCAAATAACTCCGCTGCTGATGATCAAAGTGGCGATGGAGGGGATGATAGCTCAAGTAGAGATGATGATTATAGTTCAGAAGGTGATTTTGATGAAGAGGAAGAAAAAGTGGAGGCGGATCGTGATTCCGGTGCTGAAGAATCCGATCACTGATGAATATCTTGTAATAGGACTTTGCTTTGCAATTTTTCTTTTGTAGTTTATAATCAGGGTACTTTTTGCCTTCATGAATATATGTATATATTTTAACTTTGCATTCATCAATCTAAAATATTATCATTCTAGTGAGAATTTGGTCACTTTATATCGAAAGTAGTGACTGTTTAATTATTGCAATGGCAAAGTGCTGCCCTTCCTATAAATACTAGGGCCATTTCACACCAATCGTCAAATACTGAGATCGGAGCCCCTAAAAATATATACAAATTCGAACTTCTATTCCTTTTGATCACTCATGGATCAAATCTTGGGTAGCCCGCTCGACCTTAAACTGTTATTAGGTGGTGCCAAAAATAAAGGTCCAACAAAAGACCAAAAGATGAATAAAGAGAATAAAAACTCAAAAGCCTCTTCAAAAATTTCCATGCCTTCTCCCAGACCTTCTACGGGTGGCGATGGGAAGAAAGAAAAACTTCCTTCAGCAAAACCTACTAAGGTCGTATTCAGCAAATCTATTCTTTCAGATGAGAATTCCGACAACGAACCCGAGGGCTCTCCCTCTAAGCCTCTTGACAATTCCAAACGAGCCCTCTTTAGACAAAAGACATCTGGGCTTGTTTCGAACAAGAGATCTCATTCCGACGTGATTACTCCTACCGAGACGTTTCAACAGTTTGTCACTGAAAATGAGCCCTTGACTAATGCTTTTACTTCTGGTTCCAAGACTTCGGGTTCGAGCAAGAAAACTAGAATGACAATTTCCGGAGAAGATGCTATTGGGCGCTCATCCTTTCTCATCCCATCATCCACAGAGCCCTCTAAGGTTGGCAAACCTTCCGATTCATTACTTTCCTCCTTTCCTCCTAAGACCCTCTCTCTCGGGATGTATATACCCCATCTCGAAGGAGCAGTTCTCGAGAAATCTGTTCCGAATGTTTTGCAGGTCAATATCTCTATTTTCGAGGCTGATACGTCTAAAGGAAAAAGTCCTTCGTACTTGTTTCAGTCGGGATCGAACTTTCTTGCTCAGGTAATTCTCTTATTTTCTTTCTTTCCCATTTTCGAACTTTTTTTTTTGAATTATTAAACCGATTCCTCACGTTCCAGGCCGGTCAGGACTTTCTCGAGCTCAAGATGTTAGCAGAGCGTGAGATCAAACAACAAGCTGCTATTGCCCTCGAGCTGGCAAAAAATAAAATCGAGCTGGATCGCGCACTAGAGGCCAACAAGTCCTTCGAGGAGAAGCTGGTTTTAGAGAAGGAAAAGGCTGCTCAGAATCAAGGAGAGGAGATCCTGGAGAAACTGAGCAAAGAGCTAGAGGGGCTTAGAGATATCTATGAGCGGGAAAAGAAGGAGTCCGAGCTTCGTGAGCAGAAAGCCTATGCTCGCGGGTATGATGACCGTAGTGCTGAACTTCAGAGGATTTTTTCCGAGAACAAACTTCTTTAGGTGTAATTTAATTTATTATGTTGTAATGTAACCTTGAACGATTGTACTAAGCTCTGCGTTGTTCCTTGATTAATAAATCATTTTCTGATAATCAGAGAAATCCCTTTCAATAACGGTATATGATTTGATGTTCGGATTTTCGCCGATAGAGGTGAATTCCGATCTTCGTGCGTTAAATGGGTCATCTTAACAATTTTCTCACCTTTATTGCGATCTTCGTGATTTTTTCCCCCAAACATCCCAAACATCTCCTTATTCCTCGGGAAACAGAACAGTCATTAAATCTTGATCACGCAATTTGTTACATGATAGCCGTTGGATAAGGTTGGGTTGTGTCTATAAATGGGGCCTTTCCTTAGTTTCTCAAATATATATTTTCCTCCTATATGTAGATTTCCTTCGATAATGCTGATCAATAAATACCGTCTTTCAACCCAATATTCCGAAATTCGAGTTAGAACTTATTTTGCAAGTTATAGAATGTTGATTATTTCAATCTCGACTAGAATATCTGCAGACGAAGAAATATTCGACCTTGAAGGCCAATAAGCCGCATTGCTGACCATCCACGGCCCCAATAACTCCATCGACCTCGCGAAGTGTTGGAGGGGTTCAAGCATAAAGTTTCCAAGGGTGTTCGGTGATGGGTCATTATTTCTCTGGCGCAGTTCTCATAGTGAGGGACCTGTTGCCACAATGTTTTTCCAGGATGTGAAAGGGTGTCAATTAATGAAGTGGCGTTCGAGTAAGGTCTCTCTATCTCAAGCATCGACCTAAGCCCTTCAATCCCCTATTCCAACTAGTATTATCAACCAACACCCAATATTCACTATCCTTGTAAATCTTTCGAGTAAGGCCATTATCGTCCGTCTTCGAGGAGAACAGAGCTTACGCCGCAAATTTCAAAGGATTGTAATAGGATCGAAATGTAACAGGATTGAATTATAATAAATTGGAATTTTGATAAATAGCATTGTAATAGGATTGAGATATACCTCTGAATCTTTTCATTTGCTGAGGAATCCAAATAATACTTCATAATATACTTGCTTCGTCTGAAATAATAATATCTGTTTAATTTTTGGCATCTTACTTGATTGCTTCATGCGTATTATGATTCGTTTCTATGATTCTAGATATGATCGAGTAAACTTATGATATTCTATAATAATCAACTCCAATCGTTGTAGATTTTATCCCTGAGCATTATTCATCGGATGCAAGTGTGTTAGTAGTACTGTCACTGTAACGAACTTTCTAACCCTTGTATTAGACATTTTTTCTGGCAAAGTTCGTCTACTTCTATCATTTGGTTGTCGAATAAACTGGTGAATAGCAAAGATGTTTCTCAAATACCTTTGGACTTGAATCGGTTTGTCGTTACCGTCAAGTTCATTTAATTGATGACTTATATAATGATTTCTTTCTCGTGGTCGATATTTTGATAGTAGAAAGATTTCTGGTCTTGAGTAGTCGAAACGTTTTATCTTCATTTAGCCAAACGGTCCCCTATTCATTGGGAAGCGGGACGGTCGGGGCATTATCGTTCGTATCATGGCCATTTATTCCATGAAATCTGAACCGTTGATGTCTATTTCCTTCTCCTATAAATAGTTCCTAGTAGTTCCAAAGTTACCATTATATTTTTACTTTCCTGTAAATGTTTAGTTCGATCCATACGCTTGAATTTTTACTTCACTCGATCAACATGATCAATTTTTTATCTCCTATGAAAACGTTCGAGATCCGAACTCGGACCCTCTTTTTGACCTTTCATTTGTCTTCGAGAAAGCATTGTTTCGATTAGAATATCGACAGACGAATAGCCTTGCGACTAGAATACCGGCAGACGACCTATTTTCTTGGATATCCTTTATCTAAGACAGGTCCGAAATCCTGTACTCTGACGCTCCATCCGGCCGGATAGGGGATCAACTCTCGAAGGAGTTTTTTAAATCTCGAGCATCTGCTTCTCCGAGGAGCTTCTTGGAAATTGACTCCTCCGAGATTCTTTCGGGGGTATTTCCAACTGGAGTTGCTTCCCTTTCTTTTGGCGCAGATTCAAAACTGGATATTGATCAGAGGATCGAAGATTGTCATAACAATCATTGTTCACAAATGCAAACCTTGGATCAGTTGAAAGTCCCGGTTTTTGAGCTAGCAATTTGAATCAACTCTTCGCCGCTCCTCTGGTCGTTCAGAGATCCGTAGCTCATAGTATGTGTAGTAGGAATAGTAATGATTGTAATCTTTCATTTAAGCTCGAATTTCCTCACTGTAATCGAGAAATCTCTTTTAATTGTTTGAGAAGTTTACGGATGAAATACATCTTTATATTTTTGTCCTTATATTCTCCTTTGCTTTTCTTGTTCGTATTTCTACGAAATCTATCTTTCGGTAAAATAATCGAACTCCAATTTTTGACCATTGGATAAATAAATCACACACTAATAATTGAACTTGTCTTGCCGCTTAATAAGAATAAATGATAATCGATATTACTTTGATATCTTCTGCATATTTTGATCATTGCAACGTACAAATTAATCATCGGCCAGATTGGAAATTTTTCGATCAAAGGGGCATAGCAATTGCTTTCACCCTTAGTCGATTTCGAGGGTCTTAGCAACAACTTTCACCCTTTTTATTATTTCGATCTAAGGGGCCTAGCAACGGCATTCACCTTTAGTCGATTTCGAGGGTCTTAGCAACAGCTTTCACCCATTTTTTATTATTTCGATCTAAGGGGCATAGCAACTGCTTTCACCCTTAGTCGATTTCGAGGGTCTTAGCAACAACTTTCACCCTTTTTATTATTTCGATCTAAGGGGCATAGCAACGACTTTCACCCTTAGTCAATTTCGAGGGTCTTAGCAACAGCTTTCACCCATTTTTTATTATTTCGATCTAAGGGGCATAGCAACGGCTTTCACCCTTAGTCGATTTCAAGGGTCTTAGCAACAGCTTTCACCCATTTTATTATTTCGATCTAAGGGGCATAGCAACGGCTTTCACCCTTAGTCGATTTCGAGGGTCGTCACCCATTTCGCTGATCCAAGCAGCTTTCACCCTTGGTCAATTTTTCTTCGAGGGTCTTAGCAACAACTTTCACTCTTGTTCGATATTTGATTGATATGTAAAGAGATTGGTCATAGCACTATAATATTTTCTCGATCGCATAATGAATTGATAAAATCTCTGGCGAATAAGACTTTTTCATTGAATAAATAATCTTTGATAACACGAGATAAAAAAAAAACAGAACAAGATACCAAAATAGTAGATAAGCTAGAAATCGCAAAATAGTCTTCATTTTCCATAATATTTTCTCAAATTAACATCGTTCCAAGCTCGAGGCAGGACTTCTCCATTCGGATAAGCAATCTTGTATGAGCCTTTCTTCCCGACCTCGACAACTACGTAAGGTCCATCCCAATTAGGCTGAAGTTTGCCAACATGCTTCGAGACTTCTACTTTTTTGAGCACTAGATCTCCAACCTTAAAGGTTCGGATTCTAACTTTCTGATTATAGGCCTTCTCCATGTTGGACTTTGTAGCTTGAATTTTCAATTTAGCCCGATCCCTTCTGTTGTCGGCATGATCAACCTCCATTTCCCTCAACGATTGATTTTCTTTGGAATCATAAAATTCGACCCCGGAAGAAGCTATAAGAGTTTCAACGGGAATAACAGCTTCCGAACCGTAAACCAAGCTGGAAGGAGTTTCTCCTGTAGCAGCTTTAACAGTCGTCCTATTAGCCCATAATGCTCCTGTAAGTTCATCGAGCCATTTACCTTTTGCATCAGATATGCGCTTTTCGAGAGATCGAACAATCTCTCTATTCACAACTTCCGTTTGCCCATTAGCCTGCGGGTGCCCTACTGATGCAAAATTCTATTTTATTCCGAACCTCTCACACCATTCCATGACTTTTTTGCCGGCGAATTGTGTTCCGTTGTCGGAGATCAAAACTCTAGGAATTCCGAACCTGCAGACAATGTTCTTCCATAGGAAATTTATGACTTGAAACTGAGTGATCTTAGTTAGAGCAACGTATTCGACCCATTTACTGAAATATTCTACAGCGACCAACACATAGTTTTTCTTGGCCCTAGCCGTTGGGAAAGGACCGACAATGTCGATGCCCCATTTGTCAAAAGGCCAACAGATTGGAATAGAGTGCATTTGTTCGGCCGGCTGATGGATCAAATTCAATGAATTTGACAATGGTGACATTTCTTCACATAATCAACTGAGTCAGAAATAAGAGTGGGCCAATAATATCCTACCCTCGAGCATTTTAGAGCTAATGTTCGAGCGCCACAGTGACTCCCTGCTTCACCGTCGTGAACCTCCTTCAGAATTATATTATACTGGTCTTCGAAAATACATTTCAATAAGACTCCAGAAGAAGATCGTTTATAGAGCTTATCATCAATTAAGGTAAATGACGAGGCTCGGTATTTGATTCTTCGGGCTTCATTAGTGTCTTCAGGTAATTTCCCTTCCTTTAAATAATTAATGAAAGGATCGATCCATGAGATCTTTTGAGTGACATCTAGGTCGATGGCAGATGCATTTGACAATAGCCATGTAATTACCCTTTCATTCTTTCCATCTGCTATACCTGTGAACTTTGATAGCAAATCTGCCCATAGATTTTCTTCTCTTGGAACAGGCTGAATTTCAAATTTCTTGAACATTGATATCAGATTCTTCGCTTTGTTCAAATATTTGATCATATTGAACTCTTTGGCCTCATAAATTCCTTTAACCTGCATATGAACAAGTTCAGAATCAGTTAACACAGTAATTGACTTTACCTTTGCTTTCAAGGCCATTTCTAATCCCGCAATTAGAGCTTCGTACTCCGCTTCATTGTTCGTGACGACAAAGTCCAAGGTGATAGCGTAACTCAAATCTTCACCATTTGGTCCTTGAAAGTGAATTCCTGCTCCGCCTCCTTCCTTGGTCGAAGAGCCGTCCACGTGCATCAGCCAAATTGGACCATCGACCCTCTTGACTACATTTACTTCAGAAGCTTCTTCATTTTCTAGGTTCTTCATACTAGTGGACTCAACCAGGAAGTCAGCTAGCATCTGAGCTTTTACTGCGGTTCGGGGTAGGTACTCAATTTCGAACTGACCCAGCTCGACTGCCCATTTTATTAATCTTCGGGACGTTTCTGGCTTTGATAAGACTTGTCTCAAAGGTTGGTTGGTTAAAACAATAATCTTATAAGTTTGAAAATAGGGCCTCAATCTCCGAGCAGCCACCACTAAGGCGAGCGCGGATTTTTTGATTTCCATATAATTCTTTTTGTCACCCTGCAACAGTTTGCTCAAGTAGTAGACTGGTTTATGCTCGGATTTTTCTAATTTTACCAATACCGAACTAATAGCCTCCTCCGAAACGGCTATGTAGAGGTATAACGGTTCTCCATTGGAGGGCTTGGCCAACATCGGTGGTGAGGTTAAATATGTTTTCAGGTCTTCAAAAGCCTTGTCACATTCAGCGCTCCATTCGAAATTCTTTTACTTTCACAATAATTTGAAGAACAGCAAGCTCTTATCAACGGATCGAGAGATGAACCTATTTAAGGAAATGATTTTCCCGATCAAACTCTGAACGTCTGAAAGTTTTCTTGGTGGTTGAAGATCAGTAATGGCTCGAATTTTTTCTAGGTTAGCTTCGATCCCTCGTTCATGGACGAGATAGCCGAGGAACTTTCCTGATCGTACCCCAAAAGTGCATTTTGTTGGGTTCAACTTCATTCCGTATTTTCTCAGAATTCCGAAGCATCTATCGAGAAGCTTGATGTGGTCTTCCTCCGTCATACTCTTTACGAGCATGTCGTCCACATAAACCTCCATGATTTCTCCTATCAATTCTTTAAACATCATATTGACTAATCTTTGATAAGTTGCCCCCGCATTTCCTAAACCAAACGGCATAATAATGAAACAATAGACTCCTCGCTCGGTAACGAACGCGATTTTATCCTGGTCCCTTTTGTTCATAAAAATTTGATAGAATACCTGGAAAGCATCCATCATGCTAAAAAATACAAAACCCACGGTGGAGTCTACCAGCATATCGATCTGAGGCAACGGGTAAGGGTCTCTTGGGCACAACTTGTTTAAATCAGTAAAATCGTTACACATTCTCCATTTATTGTCGATCTTGTCACCTTTAGAGACTAGAACCACATTACATAACCATTCGGTAAACTTAATTTCTCTGATTTGATCGGCAGCTAACAACTTATCGACCTCCGCATTGATGATTTTATCTTTCTCGCGCCCGTGATTATGCTTCTTCTGTCTTACTGGCTTGGCCTTTGGATCGATGTTTAAAGAGTGGGTAATCACACGTGGGTCGATCCCCACAATATCATCCGAACTCCAAGCGAAAACATCTACATTCTTTCGTAAAAAGTCGATGAGCATGGTTTCCATACCTTCACTTAACTCTGTTCCGACCCTGGTAAATTTCTTAGGGGATCCTGGAACCAAGATCACCTTCTTATGATCGGGCGCTTGCATGCTCATGTCCACGTTTTTTCCTTTCTTTCCTTGTAGCTTTTCACAATCGGGAATTGGTAAATTCGAAATTGATCCGGATTCCAGATCAGCCAATTTTTTTTTCGTCGGGATTTCAGGTTCAACTTTTTTCTTTATACTAAAAGACGAGTTATAACACTCCCAAGCCATGTATTGGTCGTTTCTCATCTCCCCGACTCCTCCATCATTTGGGAATTTCACCTTTTGATGATAGGTAGAAACAACTGCCTTGAAGGCATTCAAAGCCGGTCTTCCCAGTATGGCGTTGTAAGCGAAAGGTGTTTCCACCACCAGAAATTTTATCGTTCTTGTCACACTCTTCGGGTTTTTTCCGAGAGTCGTTCTCAACAGAATGGTTCCTAGTGGAACAATCTCCGAACCCCCGAATCCGACTAGGGGAGTGGCTACTCGATCCAGATAAGGATGTTGAAGATTCATCCGTGTAAGAGCTTCGGAGGAGATAATGTTCGCCGAACTTCCATTGTCAACCAGAACTCTTTTGACCTCATAATTAGAAATTTTCAGAGTTAGTACCATGGAAAAATCTGGGTCATCTTCACTTATATCCCAAGTAACGTCTGAGGGTCGATCTGCATCGCTGAAGCTTATAACATGATTTTCTATGGATGGGAATTCCAAAGAGAATATTTCCTTTTTGGTCGAAACAGCTGTTTTTATCGACCTCATCGTCCTCTTTCTGGCATATTTGATGTCTCCTCACTCCGGTCCACCGGCAATCATGTTTATTACTCCGTTCAACTGCTCATCTGTCTGATTTCGAGCCTCCCTTTGTTGACTGATAAATTTTCGAGGACTCCTGGATCTATAGCGGTTGTTACATTTACCTCTATTAACAAACTCTTTAAGTTTTCCTTGCACGATTAATTTTTCGATCTCAACCTTCAATTGGTAGCAATTTTCAATGTTATGTCCCGAGCTCTTTGATATCGGTAATATTTGTCATAACCCATCGCTCCTGGTCTTGCCTGGGTAATTCTTTGAGCCTCGGGAATTAAGTTCCCTTCCTCCAATTGATGAGGGCTATTTCACACCCTACATAATGTGCGGATCGACTAAAGTACATAAGATCGGTTTGACCAAATCAGACAGTTCGGGTTCATCTTATCGACCCGGCCGAATACAGCTCTCTTCGACAAGAAGATTATACTCCGGACCCAAGAAGAATGTTTGGGCCGAGTCCTATTAGGACTATATTTCCTTGTAACGCTAGATTTAGTATGATATAAATACCTAGTCAATCATTGTATTAAACAACTCTGAATCATAAGGCAAATACGCCATTGAATTCTGCATAAACAGCACAACTCACTATTACTCAATAAAAAGAAAAGAGTTTTCTCTTCATATTTGTGTTATTCTAACGTTGGTTACGATATTTGCTTATTGTTCTTACGATATTGCTCTTCCTTGAGATTGATTCATCCTGAATAAAGTAACAGAGCCCTATAAATCAAATATATTGAGAATCCCCAGTATCACAATTTTACTGATACCTTTAACCCGACCAAATCCGGTTAAATCAGTTGGCGCCCACCGTGGGGCTAGGTTAATTATTCGATCGATATATGGCTCACCCTAGGAAAAGCGCTCGTATTGGAGCAAGAAGTAACACAACCACCGGTCATAACACATCTGAAGATCTACAGGACAACAATGATAATAACGCTCACAACACCAACGAGAATTTGCAGGATACCCACCCCCATCAGCAGGAACCCCAAGGAGGTCTTCTCGGTATAATACCGGAAGAACCGGAAGTCCCTGCGATCCCCGTTCCTCTCCCGGGCGCTCAGGAGAAATTGCGACAGATCGCGATGCTCGTTAAATCACTCTCTCCAGAAGAATTACTTGTACTTGATCAAATTCCTCGAAACGTTAGGACTGCCAGGGCAAATCCCGCTGATGAGGGGTAATTTAGATTCCTTGCCTCTGTGGGCCCGATGTTGTTCGAATAACACTAGATACTACCCCCAGAAAGCAAGAAGTTGGTCAGGGCATAGTATTAACTCTTCCGAGCTCATTTCAGAACCCAAGATCGAAGGGTACTGTTGGGCCGAGCCCAGGCCCAAGCCCGTCAGTTCAGCTATAAATACCCATGCATTTATGACAACACACAACTTCCTGGGTGCTCTTGTTTCGATACTGCTACTCGGACACACTAGAGAAATATAGTATAGTTTTGGTCATTTGTATTTCGCTCCTCTAGTTTGTACGGCATCCAATAATGCTCGAGTAGGACCCTAAATTCTTGTATTTGTACCCAGCTAATTCGAATACAATTACTATTGATCTTTACTTTCCTTTTAAATATTGTTATTTTTACTCTACAACCCACCTTTGATCGAACAACGAAATCTCGTAAGATCAATTGGCGCCCACCGAGGGAACGGTCAAGATTGAAAAACTATTGCGCTTCCCGAGAATTTCAGCGGGAAGAAAAAATGATATACTTTGAAAATTAAGCAAAAATTATTATACCAAGATCGAGGATTAAGGATCACGAGCATAAGACCAAACGGAGAAAGCAAATTGAAGCATGGACTGGAAAAAGTACATCAAATTATGGGCAATCGAGCAATCCGAGAAACTAATAGTTTATTACAAACTATAAGAGTAAAATGTCTTAAGATTATTCATGATCACACAAGAGATAAATAAAGTCATACAACAAGTCCATGTAAAGAAAGACAACATCTAAAGAAGCTTGTTGTCAGAAAAGATCTTGCGAAGCTCGGCACTACGAGCCTCGCGTCCAGCTTCATATCCACGATCATAAGCCTCCTTTTCTCGACGCGTGAATTCTTGCCTCTCCTGCTCGTGAAGACTCTTCAGTTTTTCGAGCTCCTCATTCAGCTGCTTATGGATCTCCTCTCCACTTTCTTTATCAGACTTCTCCCTCTCTAGAGCAAGCTTCTCCGCGAAGACACGGTCTAATTCGGCTTTCTTCTCCTCCAGCTCGTGGGAAATAGCGGCACGATGATTGGTCTCCCGCTCAGCAAACGTTTTAAGCTCAATAAAATCTTGCCCGGCCTGTCAAAAGGAGTCGTCACCTAAAAAAAAAATATATATATATATATATATATATATATATATATATATATATATATATATATATATATATATATATAATAATAATAATAACAATACCTGAAACAGGAAATGCTGCCCAGACTCAAACAACTCTTCTATGTTTCTCTCCTTGGACATGTTTCTCTCCTTGGACATGTTTCTCTCCTTGGGCATGTTAGTTTCCGAAGAAGTAAAGTTAGCTTGCAATAGACTATCCATGGGATCAGCCTTAAGAGGAGACCCAATTTTCGACCCTTCAGGCGCGGAAGAAGTAATTTTTGGAGGAATGGAGTCAACAAGGAAATTGGGAGGATTATCAATTTCTAAGGATTCAGCAGAAACCCCTCCACCAATCGTTGACTTGGGTTTTTTGCTGAGATTCCCTGTGGGAGGAACGGTCGAAACATCGGAAGATGACTTGCTACCGATAGCAAGATTTTGCAATGCCTCAACAGGAGTAACCACATCGGAATAAGGCCTTTTGTTCGAGGAAGAAACAGAAGCCTTTTCTCTCACAAGAACTTCACTCGAAGAATCGATAACTTTTGGAGAAGAGCCCCCGAGCGAAGCCTCGAGCTCTTCGTCCAAAATGGACTTGCTAGAACTGCCTTTGTTTTGTTTTGAAGAAGCGTTTTTCCCTTTCTTGTTGTCTTCCCCTTTAGGAGCTTTCGGGGAAGACACAAAGGTCTTAGAAGAAGAATTGGAGGCTTTGACCTCCTTGGCAATTTTCTGCTATTTGCTCGGATTCTTATTCTTCGAACCGCCAAATAACGATTTGGGGTCGATAGCTTTCCCTAGTACATTTTCCATGATAAGTGGATTTGGGGTCGATAGTTCGGATTCTTACTCTTTGAGGGATTCGAGGAAGGCGGAAAATATGGCAATAGCTCCGATCTCTATAAGCAAAGATGTCGTATGAATAATGAAAAGAAATCCTAATATTTATAGACACTACGCCTTGCGATTACGATAGTGGATCGACGCAACCTTTAAAGAAAAATCCCGTAGGGAATGGGTGATGTCCGAGCATAGAGAGTTATCGAACCTTGAAAATTTAGTCTGGATATTAGTAAGGTTGGAATTTACAAGTTACACGAATCAAATCCGTTTACAAAAAATGAGTTACATGGGTGAATACGATTAATTCCCAACTACAAAATTACGAATCGCCCCTTTTCATCACGTTCGACTCCGGTAACTTGCTAAATAGAAAATTAGGCGGTATATGTTAGAAGTGGAGAAGTTACTCGATTTGATCGTGAGTTTGATCGTATTCTCTATCCGGTACATCGCCTATATCGACATCTTCGCCCTTTTCCCCCGACATGGAAGGAGGATCGTCGGTTAAACAATCGAGCACATCGGGGTTAGGCATCGGAATACCATACTCCTCAACTAAGGGGGCAAAGCGATGATCCTGCCAATTAATATCCATCTTGGGTAGAGAGGAAGCTTTGTAATCCTTCCCTTCAGCGTTCTTGAAAGGGTTCATATGTTTAAAGTATTCATCCATATCATCCGGAATCTTCTTGGCCTCGACCAATTGTTGAACCCCTTTATAAAAGATCGTCTGGAGAATTTCTCCCATTTTCCTTTGAACTAAAGGATTCAAGACGGGGGATTCCAAGAATCCTCGTATGGCAGGAATCTCGGCTTCTTCTCGGCCCTGAGCATATGCGCGCTCGGAATCTTGCTTTGCCAACTCGAGTTCTATCTTTACCTTCTTCAACTCTTCCTCGAGGGCACTTCTCTCTTTTACGGATGCCAGCAAGTCCTCCTCTACAGACGAGGAACGTTTCATAGTTGCCTCGTTGAGCTCCTTCTTGACTTGGGATAATTCTCGCTGAGTTTCTGCCAGTTGAGATCGAAGAACTTGGTTGTCAGAAAAAATTTGCGCATATGCATCATGAGCGTCCTGCGATTCCTGCTCCAATAGCGCCAAACGATAGGTTTGGAGGGCGAACAAATCCCCGACCTATAAGACATTCTCGGATATCAGCAAGGGTTAGGGACTCTAGAAGGGGATAAATGAGAGACAGATTTTCACCTCATGATATGTTCGGGAGAAATCGCTCAAAACCTCGAAATCGCCTTTGACAGAATGGAGCAGCATATCCCTCTTAAACCGACCGGCCATAAAGATTCTAGCGGCTTTGTCGAATTCGTTCTCCCCATTCGCATCCAGATCAGTCATAATAGTGCCATCTTCAGGGTATCCAGCAGTTCTGCCACTTCGAAAATGCTCATCCATAAAATCCGCCATGTCAGGCTCCGACCTACCTTCTCGACAAGGGACAAAATCGGAATTCACGCCAAAAGGTTTTACCCTCCTCGAGGGTCCGGGGTGTTCAGCGTTTCTTTTCTGACCCAGAAGCTTCTCGTATTCCTGGATACCCTGAATCCGGTTCCAAGAATGTTGACTGTAGCCAACAGACGAAAGAGCAGAAGTATCAGGGGAGAACAAGGTTCGAAGAGGCCCAGCAGAGGCAGAGTTCAAGGAACTCATGGTACCAACACCTCTCAGTTCGGGAATTGCGACTGGAATAATAACTGAGTTTCCGCCCGAGCTACTTGTACCCGCCCTGTTTTTGGAAGTACGGGGAAACGGATCGAAATAGAACGGTTTGTCTTCAACCGGGCAGGACGTAGATAGTCGAAATTTCTCAACAATTTGACCTGCAAAGGAAATACAAGAGTCGCATAAATGTAAATTAATGATACATCGCGCCTTCAAGGTAGGAATAAGCTGAAAATGTACCCAAAGAAAGAGAAGCGAGAGGTGGAGCGGCAGAAGCTGACAAGTCACCAAACTGGGGAAGTGACCTTTCTAAGGATTGATTAGATACGGCACGAGAGTATTTGAGTATTGGAGCAGGATAATCACAGCGGCTCAACCTAGCCAATCGTAAAACACCTTCCTGAATAAGGAGCTCGGTTTGATAAAGACTAGATCGCAACTGCTCAAGAAATTCGTCGGAAAGGCGATGCTTGAGTTTCTCTTTAATCCGGCGAGGACCATATGACCAAGAGTTGACTCCATCCCATCGGTATGGCCTCATCTTCGAGCTACCTTCCGATATAGGAACATCAGGGCCCTTCACAAAGAAGAATCTCCATTTCCAACCTATACTCTTTTCCGTTGTTATTCTCGTAAGAAAAGGCCGCTTCGACCGCTGGCGGATGGACACAAACCCCATATTTGAGCCCTTGCACAGGTCCATTCGGAATATTTGCCAAAAATTACTAAAAGAGGCCTCTTCCCCCTTTGCCTCCATAAGAGCGCTAAACGCTGCTATATACGCTACATAGTGCGGGAGAAGCTGAGCGGGAGAAAGTGAAAAGAAAGTCAAGATGTTCCTAACAAGGGGAATGAACGGGATACGCAAACCATAAGAAAATTGATCCTCGTAAAAGGCTTGACAGCCAGCCGGGGGATCGGTAGCACGTTCGGTATAAGAGGGAATGACGATTGAATTCCCGAACTCCGCCTCGAGGAAAGAGAGATCCTTTTTCGAAAAACAGCAGGAAGTCTGGCTGGCAGGAAGCTCTGACTTGTTCGAGATGGTGGCGGTAGAAGGTTGCGTATGTTTGAAAATCCTGACAAAAGCACCCTTGCCGATGCTGCGTTTCTCGACCTCATTTTCTTCGAGATCCTCGCTCGGATCCTCATCCTCGCGTCCTTGACAAAACTCCCCATCCTCATAATCATCAACAAGCTTCAGCAAAGGATCGGACTCTGGGTTTTCTCCGACCTTATTCTTGCCCCTTACACTTCTAGAGCTCGACATTATGGATTGAGAAACAAATATACAAAAGGCAAATGCTGTTTCGAACTCAAACGCTTCGAACTCAAAAGAGGACGTAATATGTAAATAATTTTTCAACGAATCGACATATATATACTGGGTTAAAAAGGTAAAATTGCAAACAGATCCCCGAGTAACCGCGACGGTTGAACTTACCCTGGGTAAAAACTCAGGGTTATTCCTCACAGAATAGCACTTTGATCCTTCATTTTCTAAGATCACGGAATAAGTTCCTTGCAAATTTTTCCTGAGAATCTCGTGGGTCCTCTTTGTTATGATCGAAAAATTTGGAAAGCATTCATTAAGGGATCGAACAACACATCGCGGAACCATAAAGGATATAATAACTTCAAGATCCTCCGACAAGGATATCTTTACAATACGCCGGTATATGTCTTCTTATATATGCACTCTTTTTCCCTGGCTCGGTTTTTATCCCAATGGGTTTTTCCGGGCTAGGTTTTTAATGAGGCATATCCTAAAGACATTATGAACGGCTCATCTCCTAATAGTGTGGGACGCAACTTGTACTTCTTCGAGCGCAAGCTCCACTTCACGCTCGAGAAGTGGGGGAGTATTGATGAGGGGTAATTTAGATTCCTTGCCTCTGTGGGCCCGATGCTGTTCGAATAACACTAGATACTACCCCCAGAAAGCAAGAAGTTGGTCCAGGGCATAGTATTAACTCTTCCGAGCTCATTTCAGAACCCAAGATCGAAGGGTACTGTTGGGCCGAGCCCAGGCCCAAGCCCGTCAGTTCAGCTATAAATACCCATGCATTTATGACAACACACAACTTCCTGGGTGCTCTTGTTTCGAGACTGCTACTCGGACACACTAGAGAAATATAGTATAGTTTTGGTCATTTGTATTTCGCTCCTCTAGTTTGTACGGCATCCAATAATGCTCGAGTAGGACCCTAAATTCTTGTATTTGTACCTAGCTAATTCGAATACAATTACTATTGATCTTTACTTTCCTTTTAAATATTGTTATTTTTACTCTACAACCCACCTTTGATCGAACAACGAAATCTCGTAAGATCACCCGCTCAAGGAGCGCCAAGGCAAAACGATCAAATCTCTCAACAGGCTGGCAGCCCGGCAAGCGAGCGACGCTCGTTACACATTCCGCCGCAGGGCAATTCAAAACCATCCGATAACCATCCACAAAGGAAACCAGGACAAAGAAAACCACAGCCGCGGCGCAGTGGGTCCAAGGAACGTACAATAATCCCTATCGAGGATGACATAGATGATGCAATCCCAGATCGACCACGAACAATGCGATTCTCGGAGAGAGAAATCGAAAGAATGGTGTAGGAACGACTCGAGCAACGCCTACGATCTGTTCAAAACCCGTGGGCCCGAACAACGGAACTCCAGGAGAGCCTTGCGGCCTGTTCTCCCTTCTGCAGAGAAATAAAAGAGGCACAGTCAATCGGACAGGTCCCGGGTAGACTACCCCGATACGACGGAACCACTGATCCGGATGACTATATTTTTAGCTTCACGAATATAATGAACTTATACGCTCACTCGGCGGAATTCACCGCCAAATTAATGGTGACCACATTTGAAGGACTCGCTTTGGACTGGTTCGCCAAGCAACCGGTCAACTCCATATTCAGTTTTCGGGAATTGTGCAACAAATTTACACAGCAGTTTGCCAGTCAGAAGAGGCAAAAACTTCCGATGAGCTACTTAGGAACTATACACCAACAAGAGGGAGAATCCTTAAGAAACTGGTTGGCGAGATTTAACGTAGAATTACTTAAAATCGATTCCCCGAATATCGATTACATAATTTCTATTCTCTTCGACCTCACGAAGAATAGGCAGTTCGGAAATGCCCTCAGTCGAAAACAACCAAGAACGTTTGCCGACATCATGAGCTTGGCGTCTAAATATATGACCCAAGAAGAGATGAATTCATTTAAAGATAAAAACAAAAACAAAGCCACAACCTCAGGCTCCAAACGGCATGATAGGATTCCTGCCCAAAGATCCATGGATTATGAGCGATCTTTTAGAAAAAGCAACGTTTTCCAGTGATTGGAATACAACAAAGCCGACCAAGAAAGACAACCTAATTTCTACCAAAGACCAAGAAACCCAGAACCACCGATCAGAGGCAGGGTTAATCAAGTAGAACACCCAAGGTTAAAGGCTCCGATGGAAGAAATATTGGAAGTACTAGAAAGGAATAATTGGATCCCTGAAGCAAGGAAAATCGCTCAACCCAGACCAGGATCTCGAAACTATGAGTTATACTGCAAATACCATCGGGCACACGGACATCGAACGGAAAGTTGTTTTCACCTTAAAAAAGAAGTTGAAAAACTAATCGAACAGGGAAAACTAGACGACTATCTAGAGCGAGATAACCGCAAGAGGGAAAGAAGTAGAAGCCCTCGGAATAATAATCAAAGAAGGAGTTCTCGTCGAAGATCACCCGTGCATGGTCCTACGCAGGAATTGAACCATGACCAGATCAATGGAACTATCCATAAAATATCCGGAGGACCCGCAGGCGGGGATAGTCGTAATGCCCGATGAAGGACAACTAGATCTATAATTGGAAGCTTAAAATACCCAAAAGAAATATGGACTCTAGAAAACAAGCCATCAAACGACCAGCTGATCAGCTTTAACGAAGGCGAAGTACCTAAAAACATTGTTTGGGACACAAAAGAGGATAACCCCGATTTCCCGATGGTGGTGTCGCTAGAAATAGCGAATTATAATGTCAAAAGGATCCTAATCGATAATGGGAGCTCATCGAATATCATCTCCCGGGAGGTTTTAGCCCAGATGAACTTGGGACAGATAAACCTACAGAAAGTAGCTACGCCATTAGTAGGATTAGGAGGATCCGAAATTGTCCCCAGCGGAACAATAACCTTAAGTGTATCACTCGGGAAAAAACCGCACCGGACAGTGAAGCTAGTAAAATTTCTAGTAGTAGAAACACCATTCGCTTATAACGCAATATTAGGACGATCAGCCCTCAACCTATTCCGAGCTGTTGTCTCTACTTATCATCAGAAGATAAAATTTCCAACCGACAGAGGTATCGGGGAAATAATGAATGATCACTGTATGGCATGGGATTGCTACAGCACCTCCTTAACTTTGAAAGATCACCCCAAATCAATTACTCCGAGCAAAAGAAAGCTCGAAGACGATCACGTTAGAAACGAGGTTGAAATCCCTAGTACTGATCGAATAGATAAAAAGGGAAAAGAACCGCTAGATTTAGCTTTGAAGCCACCAGAACATAAGGATGTAATTCTAGTACAAGGGGACTCGTCCAAAACAACAAGAATAGGTACTGAATTGAGCAAAGAAGGGGTAGTAATGTTGATCAACTTCCTCAGAGATAATGTCGACGTCTTCGCTTGGAGCGCGAATGACATTGAAGGAATTGATCCTCGAGTAATCAAGCATTCGCTAAAAATTGATCCCATGGCAAAACCCGCTAGACAAAAGAAGAGAAATCACGGGCCGGTAAAAGATAAAATCATCAAAGCAGAAGTAGAAAGGCTACTCAAAGCGAAACAAATTCGAGAAATACACTTCTCAGAATGGTTATGTAATGTCGTTCTAGTAGCAAAAGGGGATAAAAAGGATAACAAGTGGAGAATGTGTAACGATTTTACCGACCTTAACAAATTATGCCCGCGTGATCTATATCCCCTCCCTAGGATCGACTTATTAGTTAACTCAACCGCTGGCTTTGCGATCTTCAGCATGATGGATGCCTTTCAAGGGTTTTATCAAATATACATGGATGAGCAGGACCAAGAGAAAACTGCGTTCATAACCGAGCAGGGAGTATATTGCTTTATAGTAATGCCATTCGGCTTAAGGAATGCCGGGGCTACTTACCAAAGGTTAGTAAACCTAATGTTCAAAGAGTTAATCGGAGAGATAATGGAAGTCTATGTAGACGACATGTTAGTCAAAAGCATGAACGAAGCGGATCACGTAAAACATCTTGATCGATGTTTCCGGATACTGAGAAAATACCGCATGAAGTTAAATCCCGCGAAATGCACTTTCGGTGTTAAGTCAGGAAAATTCTTGGGCTATTTGGTACATCAACGAGGAATTGAGGCCAACACAGAAAAAATTCGAGCCATAACTGAAATGAAGCCTCCCAAAACCATCTCCCAAGTACAAAGTCTGGTAGGGAAAATCGTAGCGTTGAACAGATTCATATCAAAATCAGTAGACAGAAGTTTGCCCTTCTTCTAAATGCTTCGAAAAGCAAAAAACTTTGTTTGGACCGAAGAATGCGATCGGGCCTTCGACCAGCTCAAAGAATATTTGACGAAATCCCCATTGTTGGCCAAACCGACGGAAGGGGAACCACTGTATATCTACATCTCGATCTCCGACGCGGCCGTTAGTTCAGTACTGATCAAGATAGAAGGATAAGAACATAAGCCTGTCTATTATTTAAGCAAATTACTGCAAGGGGCGGAGAAGAATTATTTGGAAATTGAGAAATTAGCTCTGGCCTTAGTAGTGGCAGCACGAAAACTTCGACCTTACTTTTTAACCTACAAAATCGTAGTTTTAACAAATCAACCACTGAGACAAGTCTTAGCAAAGCCAGAAGCCTCCGGAAGACTAATCAAATGGGCGATCGAACTCGGCCAATTCGAAATCGATTACAAACCGAGAATTGCGATTAAGGCCCAAGTGTTAGCTGATTTTCTACTGGAAATTCCCACACAAGCAACCGAACTATCGAGCAGCCTCAACGACGATATCTTGCTCATAGAAGATCAAACTTGGTTAATGCATGTTGACGGTGCTTCATGCCGAGAAGGAGGAGGCGCTGGAATCAACTTCACCGGACCAAATAAAGAGGATTTAAATTATGCAATAACATTGGACTTCGTCGTAACAAACAATGAAGCAGAATATGAAGCGTTAATCGCAGGAATGGAAATGGCAATCAAGGCAAACATTAGAAGCCTTAAAGTATTAACCGATTCAGAGTTAGTACAAAGACAAATAGAAGGCCTATAGGAGGCTAAGGAATTTAATATGGTTAAATACCTCGCCAAAGTGAAAACACTAGCTGAGAAATTCGAAAGCTTCGGTATACAGAACATTCCACGTTCGGAAAACAAATGGGCCGATCAACTATCTAGGTTCACAGGAGCCCATGACGGAAAAACCGAAAGGGTGATCAACTGGTTAATCTCTAATACACCGGCGATCGATATCGATGAAACACCGGCAGTCGATATAATGGAAATCGAAGAGGCTGAAGAAAACTGGTTGACTCCAATGATAGACTATCTTCGAGAAGAAAAACTGCCGTTTGACCAGAATGAAGCTCGAAAAATAAAATATCGGGCTCCAAAATATACATTGGTAGAAGAAAAACTCTACCGGAGATCCGTATCAGGAATTCTTCTGAAATGCGTCTCTGAATCACAAACCATTGATATTCTACGAGAGGTACATGAAGGAGATGCAGGGAATCACAGCGGAGCAAGGTCATTGGCTTTAAAATGCCTCCGAACAGGTTATTATTGGCCTACCATCAATAAGGACGCCGCTCAATATGTCCAAGAATGTCATCACTGCCAAGTCCATGCTAATATATCTCATCGACCAGCAGAAAACATGCACCCTATACCGGTATGTTGGCCTTTCGACCAATGGGGGATGGACATCGTGGGACCATTCCCAGCGGCTAGATCCAAGAAAGCTTACGTCCTGGTCGCTGTAGAATACTTCAGCAAATGGATTGAATGCATCGCCCTGGCACGAATAACTCAGTTCCAAGTGATCAACTTCCTATGGAAATTCATAGTTTGTCGATTTGGCATCCCGAGGATCCTAATTTCTGATAATGGAACCCAATTCGCGGGAAAACAAGTAATAGAATGGTGTTTGAAACTAGGGATTCAGCAGAATTTCACTTCGGTCGGGCATCCTAGAGCGAATGGACAAACTGAAGTAGCATATCGAGAAATAATAAAATCCTTGGAAAAAAGATTAGGAGCAGCCAAAGGAAAATGGCTCGACGAACTCCCAGGAGTACTTTGGGCTAATCGAACGACTGTTAGGAGCTTAACCGGAGAAACCCCGTTTAGCTTGGTATATGGTTCGGAAGCTGTTATTCCTGTTGAAACTCTAATCCCAACACCAAGAATTGAAATGTACGATGATCAGGAAAATGAAAAGACAAGAAAAAATGACATTGATTTAACAGAAGCTTTAAGAGTAAAAGCCGCCGTACGCTTGCAAGCCACTACAGCAAATATGGAAAAAGCATACAATAAAAAGGTACGCATCCGAACCTTCAAAGAAGGAGACCTGGTCTTGAAAAAGGTAGTAGTATCCAAGCATGTGGGAAAGTTCCAACAAAATTGGGATGGACCTTACGTTGTCATTGGCGTAGGAAAGAAAGGTTCATACAAAATTGCACACTTGGATGGAACAGTCTTACCAAGAACCTGGAACGCAGTCAACCTTAGGAAATACTATGGTAAATAAATTTCGGCAAGTTATGCTGCTTTATTTTATTTTATTAAGTTTTAAATTTTTTGTAATAAAGGCCTTAGCCTACAGTTCAATTAATAAAGATCTTTAACAATTTTAAATGTTAAGTCAAGAGTGAGTATAAATCGATTGTTTCGATAAACACTCCCTGGAAACCTACTATCATATTGGTTAAGATCGGGACAAAAACGAGTCGAGTATACATTGATCCGCTCAATAAACACTCCTCGGTATATTTGTAACGATTAATAGACTCCTGGTATTAAAAACCTAAGTCTAAACAAGACGAGTCGAGTATACATTGATCCGCTCAATAAACACTCCTCGATCTACTTATGACGATTAATAGACTTTTGGTACGAAAAACCTAAGTCTAAAACAAGACGAGTCGAGTATACATTGATCCGCTCAATAAACACTCCTCGATCTACTTATGACGATTAATAGACTTTTGGTACGAAAAACCTAAGTCTAAAACAAGACGAGTCGAGTATACATTGATCCGCTCAATAAACACTCCTCGATCTACTTATGACGATTAATAGACTTTTGGTACGAAAAACCAAAGTCTAAAACAAGACGAGTCGAGTATACATTGATCCGCTCAATAAACACTCCTCGATCAATTATTCAACGATTAATAGACTTCTAGGTATTAAAAACCTAAGTCTAAACAAGGCGAGTCGAGTATACATTGATCCGCTCAATAAACACTCCTCGATCAATTATTCAACGATTAATAGACTTCTAGGTATTAAAAACCTAAGTCTAAACAAGACGAGTTGAGTATACATTGATCCGCTCAATAAACACTCCTCGATCAATTATTCAACGATTAATAGACTTCTAGGTATTAAAAACCTAAGTCTAAACAAGACGAGTCGAGTATACATTGATCCGCTCAATAAACACTCCTCGATCAATTATTCAACGATTAATAGACTTCTAGGTATTAAAAACCTAAGTCTAAACAAGACGAGTCGAGTATACATTGATCCGCTCAATAAACACTCCTCGATCTACTTTCAACAATCTAAAAGACTTTTGTTATGAAAACCTAAGTCTAAATTATAACGATTATAAATTGATCCGCTCAATAAACACTCCTCGATTTGTTTTCGACGATCTAAAAGACTTTTGTTATAAAAACCTAATTCTAAGTTATAAAAGAGTTGAGTATACATTGATCCGCTCAATAAACACTCCTCGATCTATTACAACAACTAGAAGGCTTTTGGTTTGAAAACCTAAGTCTAAATTATACAGAGTTGAGTATACATTGATCCGCTCAATAAACACTCCTCGACCTATTCCTAACGATCTAAAAATGATCTGCCAATACACCTAAGTCGTGAAAACGAATTGAGTATGAATCCATCTGCTCGGAAAATGCTCCTCGTAAATAAAATTATGACAACATCAACAAAAAAGGAGAATGCAAGGGATAAAAGTAATATTTTATTCATCAAATCAATTACATACAAATGTCCTAAATTACAGAGGTATACATACTACTTAAACATCGTTACAAGGGTTTAGATAAAATGACCCTATAGTTTAGCGATCTTCACGACAATGTCCACGGAAACACCAATCTCCTCCCTAGTACCTCGTCGATTATGATAAACCACCTAAGAAGCATGCTGCTCAGGATGGTCGACTTCTTTGGTTCGATGGCCAGGCTCTGAAGATCAAATGTTCCTCCAGACGAAATGAGCATTACCAGCCAGATAACCGGCAATACTCATTCACCCACAACAAGATACTGCTTTTACTTAAAAATAAAACATTTTACTCTAGAGCAGCATCTCTTCGGGGCGGTCGAGAATTATTAATATTTACCAGCACACCCCGACAGTCTATCACTCCGGAGGTAACATCCAAGAGTGGGGGTGACCGGCAAATATGAACCCTCCATGTGCAAACAGAAACCACGGACCTCAAATCTGTGAAAACAACATTTGAGGCCTCATGGGACCCGTTAGTACAAGGTAGGGCTTCCATGGGACCCGTTAGTACAAGGCAGAAGAACATCAAGCTATTACGGTATGAATCACGATAATGTGACGTTTTGAATATTATGGGATCTGAAGGCAAGATAAAATTTAAGGAAACTGAGATCTCCATCCTTTTTGAGAAATTGCAAATGAAGTATGCAAACCACCTCCCTATTTATAGGGATAGACCTAAGCAATCCAACGGCTGAAAAAGTATTTGATCAAGGGACAGAAATGCGACCTTTTGACTCCCTGTAATAAATGCAAGTAAGTTGGAACGGCGCCTAACTGATCGACTCATTGAATCGAAAATAAAAACGAAAATAGATCGTTTCGATCAATGCAGTAGAAAGCAGATCTAAAAGAGCTCCGGACTAAGGAAATTTACACACTCACATATGCTATTCGCTCATGCAAATATGGTGTTCGGACCTACGAGGGTCGTAACTGCCTCATACGTCATATGGGAAACTATTAAATTAGCCATACAAAAACTCCATTGGAGTCCAAGAAATCTGACGTCGTTACTAAGACGATTAATACCACCATGCTAGACTGCAAGGCCGTCACTGCCTAATTTTCCAAAGAAATGCTAAAGGAGGTCTGAACAGGTCAGATCTGGCCAAGACTTCTACATTTTCCAATTCCTCCCATATCAAAGAAATGCTATAGTGAAACACTGGTTGAGGAACATATAGTTCACAGTTAATGTAGAAAAACATAAAGGAAGATACTGAAAGGGATATCTTCTCTTAGTCTTATGAAAAGAAAAGTAGAGTTCAACAGAAGGAATAAAAAGCCTCCTTATATAAGATATATGTCACAAAAAGACAAATTTACAAGGCATGGATTGAACATCGACCAAGATGCTAAGCATTCCTTAACTGCTATTCAATCGATTATCGGTACGAATGACCTACTATCTACATTTTGAGGAACAACGCGGTTTTGGGTATAACCCAAGATACTATACTGGGTTGATCAACAAAAAATTTATTTTGCAAAGCAAACAGTATATCATTCAGTTACTTATAAAGTGACCGAGCAAGATTAAGCTACCTTATTCTCCATTCTTGGTATCCTCCGCAAGGATCAATATCAGATAAGTATGCCAAATCTATGCTGATTATTTCATGATGTTATATTTATGTATGACAGCAAAATGTGCATAACAAAATATATCAACAGAATAAAATTGATCAAGGCAAGGATCTGCCTACAAAAGATCATAATTTCCAATTTAGTTGTTCTCCCAATACAAAAATTCAGCCCAAAACAACTACACAAAAAAGTTGGGCACTAAAAAAAAAAAAAAAAAAAAAAAAGAGACAGTCCAAGGCCTGCCAGGTCGAACAGATCACTGAGAAGAATCGCCAGCAGGACGACTAGCAGAAACAGTCCTCCGAGGAGTCAAGTTGCCAGCAAACGCCATCAACTCCTCTTGACGTTTTAGATAACCGGCGTCATAACCCTCCTCATAAGACCGCCGTCGAGACTCCTCCGCCAAGACAGCAGCATGAACTAGATCATTTTTCTCTTTCTCAAGAACGACCCTCACGGCCTCTAATTTTTGAAGATCATCTTTAGCAAGCTGCAGTTACAGGGTCAGCCCTGCGACCTTCGCCGATTCCGACTCCAACCGTCTTTGGTAAGCATCCTTACCATTCCACAGATCGTCATTTTGCACGCCCAGCTGAAGTGCAAAATATTTGGCCTAGAAAAGGAAAAAAGAATGAGAAAAACCCCCACATAACGATGCAGTCAAAATAAAAACAAGTAAAGTAATGAAAGAATTGTCCACCTGTTCGCACATCTTCACTAGCGACTGAACAAGGCGAACGTTGGAAGTACCCTCAAGTTTCCTCAGCTCACCAGGCAAAATGGTGCTTAAGCCCAGATCCCAAGACAAAGCATCAGGCTCAACTGAGCCAGGCATTTCGCTATTAGAAGGGACACTGTCAGGGCGCGGAGTCTCCGATAACATAATATCCTTAACCTGCTCAAGGATGCATCGATCGTCTAACGGACGAGGAGAATCCCTCTCGTTGGGACTAACTGAGGTCTCCTTACCCGAAGCAAAAATAATGGTTCGACGACCAGACCTCGACCCAAACCGACCCCCAGAAGGTCCTCCAGATTTGAAATAAGTAGTCATCACAGTAGTATCATGAAACAAATAGTCAGGACAATCTTGCAAAATAGATTGTGTTGTGGAAGGATTGACAAAGGAGCCCTCACCAGCTTGGCCTTCGCTGACGATCGGGGCAGTAGAAGTAGAAAAAGGAAGGGAGTTAGCAAAATCCCCTCCATGAAAAACATGCTCAAAGGAAGAAACGCCTGAAGAAACAGGTATATCAAAAGTCTGCTCCATGTGGGATGTATCACCGAAAGCCACCCGACCAGGGAAAGGCCTACTCCCAACTTCAGTAGAAGAAGAAAAATTTGGTTGTACAAAAGACGAACTAATTACGGAAAAAGGTTCAGAAGGGATAACAGGAGTGTCGATCACCGACCTAGTTATTGGAGACGAACGAGGAGGCTCCATCGAGGGCCCCTCTCTTCGAGATTTTTTAGATCTGTTATCCCTAGCGCTCTCACGAGAAGGTCGCTTCGAAGTATTGCCAAAAAGATTACTCATGATCGAATTGTTGAAAAGTACAAAGTAAATAACGAGAAAGTTTATCGACTATCCAAAGAAAAAGTATTCTATTAGAAGAGACGAGTATAAACGGTAAATAACAAGCCAAGTTTTTACCTTTTGTATTTATACTACACGAAAAGACGCGACATACCTAAAAGAAAGGGCGCGAAATACTGAAAGATAGCCTTGGAATAAACAAAAGAATTTGAAACGACATACGCATAATGATTACGGCGAAGTTAATGACTTGTCTGAATCATTACATAAGAACACGGAAGGACGCGACTGTCAGAATACGAAACGTTTATTTCAAAGGGATGAAAGGGTAAAGTTACAATTAAACCTACGGGTAAATAATTACAAAGATTATTTCAAAAAGTCAATATATCATAGAGCCTGGTCGCTATCTGAAATTTTCTGTTCGCTACCGACGTTCTCTTCCTCGGTCATGCCAATATCTTCTTCTTCTTCTTCTTCGTCTTCTGGATCGATGAAGGTTTTATCGAGCTCATCATTGATATCTGAACGAGGAATTGGCAATGGATTTCCGAACTCTTTGACAAGGTGTGCCAAAGGGAAGTTTTGATATACAACATCTGGAAGCTCGGAAGGAGAGTATACTTCGCCATAGCGGTTCAACCGAATATGTGCCGCTTTAAAGTATTCCTTTCGACGGTCATCTATCATATCGAAAGCGACCAACTGATGAATCGCCTTCTTGAACGTATTTTCTAAAAGTGGACCGACCATCTGATTTACCAACGCCGTATGAACGGGAGAATTAAGGAATTCACGAATCACTTTTTCATCATAATTACGACCATAACGGTCCCTGAGTCCACTCAAAGGAATGTCCTTCTCATACTCCTCTAATGAAGCTTGAAGACTTGATACTTGAGATTCTAGCTCACTAATTCGAGCAGTACTCTGAAACTGGAATTCCTCTAACTTTTTAGCCATTTGATCGGCTTGCTCTTGAGCACGAGAAGTCTCCAGGACCCTGTTCATGATCTCCTGGTCTTCAATACCTGTAGCCCTAGTCTCAACGACCGGAACGGAAGAGGACGTTGAAGGGCCTACCTCTGAACCAGAGGACTTAAAGAGAGGCTGGCTGAAATTTCTCCAGAGGATCCTTACGAAGAAGCTTATTCAGATCGCGAGTAAAAACGCCAGACAAAAGAACACGGGTTGCCTTATCGACCGCATTCTCACTATCGTCATGAACAAGTGAATCATTCTCGGAGTAACCAGCGGCCCTCCTTCCCTCTAAATGATCCTCAATCATTTCGACCAAAGTAGGTTTTGGATGACTGTCTCCGAGTAAAGAAAGATCGTTACCAGAACGATCATAGTAGCCCCTCCTTCTATCAACTGGATTATTAGTAGGATGTGGCATCGATCAGCTGCGACATCCACGAGTACCCAAAGATGTTCTAAGCTGAAGAGGAGGATAACCGGATCCTGTGCCCTGACGAATAGGGGACTCTCGAGAAGAATCTGGAGATTCCTCTCCATTCCCCTCGGACTCATGACTCAACTCCAGTTTCCTCTTCCGAGACGCTCTCTGCTCGATAGGGACGTTCTCTACGGATTTGGAAGATTTAGACAGCACCATTTTTCCCTTCGAAGAATGTCGGGAGTTTTCTACCATATGGGCTGAAAAAAAACAAGATAAAAGTTAGATTCTCTATATAGAAGGTATCATCACAACACTAAGCTAGAGTGAAATGCTTACCAAGTGATTCGGATGATGAACTGATTGGAAAATTATGAGCGCTTAATCCCGCTTTACGAAGGAAAGCTTCCCCAATCAGAAGAGCACTCTGGTATTTGTTGGCACGCATAGCGGGGATTTCACCAATAAACTGAGCGTCATCTGGAACAAGTTCACCAGTCGGCAAGCGACCTCCGGGAACCCAACTGGAACCATGATCCCATGAGAAGGGCATGGTCGAACCATCCGCCGAACAAATACGAGGTGGCGGACGAACAAAAAAAAAGTGAGATTTCCAAGAAGGATTGCTAGAAACAGGGGAATCGAAGATTTCTCGACTAGGCCTTTGACTAGCGAAGAAATATCCACGATTGGAAGAACTGGAAATGTTGAACCGGAAAAGTTGTGTAAAATTACGAAAAGATGGTTTTAACCCCTTTGCGATCATCAAGACAGAAAAACAAACCACAAAGGCCACATAATTTGGAACTAATTGTGTCAAGGACACACTGAATATTTTTAGGATATCAAGGAAGAGGGGAGACAATGGAAGACGCAGGCCGCTATTGAGGTGAGCCGTGTAAAAGGCTCGACATCCTTCCGGTGGAGATGTAACCCTATCAGAAGGGGAAGGAAGAATTATCTCAGAACTCTCCGGGAAATATTTGGCGTAATTATTCACAACCTCTGGAAAAGTGTCTACCGTATAAGCACAAGCTAGGTCCTCAATTGGTTCAGAAATCTGAGGAGCAGTACCTTTGCCCTTTTTGGCTTGGGCAGCGACATCTGAATCGGAAAGGATTTGTACCTTAAAGGTGTCTTCAACAGGAACGACAAATTCAGGGACTGCAGTTTGTTCGCCCAAAAAATTAGAATGCAACTCCTCCTCGTTGTTAGGGGCGACATTCTCCCAAGAAGAAGAAGAAGATTTTCTTAAAGAAGCCATATTTTCAGATTCTCGGAAGATGTAGGTCGATAAAAGGAAAACTTTGTATGATGAACGACTAAGAAGAAAATGACTACGAACTATAAGCAAGTATAAAGGAAAAATGACGAACTCAAAAGTCACCTATTTATACTAAGATGAGAAAAGACGTTTCGAACTCGTCACAACTAATCACATTCCCGCCAAAAACGGAAGGAGATTAAAAGCCTCCCGAATGGACACGTGGCGATTCGTAATTGGAAAGAGAAAACGACTATCTATGATGCGTTGCACTCTTTTCCTTCCTTAAGATTTTTTCCCACGGGGTTTTTTTCTTAAGAAAGGTTTTTAACGAGGCACCATTTATAGAAGAGAAACAGTCGTATAAAATTGTCTACTTCTACGAGCTTCTATTATCTATACGCTCGAAGAAGTGAGGGAGTACTGATGAGGGCTATTTCACACCCTACATAATGTGCGGATCGACTAAAGTACATAAGATCGGTTCGACCAAATCAGACAGTTCGGGTTCATCTTATCGACCCGGCCGAATACAGCTCTCTTCGACAAGAAGATTATACTCCGGACCCAAGAAGAATGTTTGGGCCGAGTCCTATTAGGACTATATTTCCTTGTAACGCTAGGTTTAGTATGATATAAATACCTAGTCAATCATTGTATTAAACAACTCTGAATCATAAGGCAAATACGCCATTGAAGTCTGCATAAACAGCACAACTCACTATTACTCAATAAAAAGAAAAGAGTTTTCTCTTCATATTTGTGTTATTCTAACGTTGGTTACGATATTTGCTTATTGTTCTTACGATATTGCTCTTCCTTGAGATTGATTCATCCTGAATAAAGTAACAGAGCCCTATAAATCAAATATATTGAGAATCCCCAATATCACAATTTTACTGATACCTTTAACCCGACCAAATCCGGTTAAATCACCAATACAGTCAAAATTTCCTCTCTTGAGGTGTTCAACTCGGTAAAATGGATTTTTCCTGGTCGTGGAGGCTGATTTTGATCGATAGATGGACCATAGGCATTAGTTCTTTGGGTCGGCACCTGCGGTTTGTAGGTGTTGAGTCGTTGCCATACTGATCCTCTATTCGATCCTCCGTAATCAACAGGTCTTGGAATAGGAGCTCGATCTTGCTTTTTGTTGAGAGGGATATTATGTTGTGCGCTTTTTTTAGCTTATTCATCTCTTCCTGAATCATATACTTCTCAGCAATCTCCATTATCCGCTCAAAAGACTTTGGTTGCTTTCTGCATAACGCATTTCTGAACTGTGTGTTCCTCGTCAATTCGAACATCAGAGAATATAAATACTCGATTTGCGAGGTATCAACTTTCAGAAGTTCGATACTGAATCTTGCCAGCCATTGCCTCAGAGTTTCTACATCCAATTGCTTGACCGTTCCCAAATGATTCGCTGGCAATCTAGGTTTTCTCTGGCTTGCAAATTGGTGTTTCAACTTGTCAGAAAATTCATCGAAAGAAAATATAGAATTTGGCGGCAATTTTTCGAACCAATCAATGGCAATCCCCTCGAAGGTGGTGACCATGATTTTGCAGCAGAAGTCCTCCGAGTGCCCATATAAATTCATCACATTGATAAAACTGTTGATATGTTCCCCGGGGTCGGTAGTCCCGTTATACCGTGGTAACCTTGTTGGTACTGTTTCTGTATTTCTAGCTTCACGTATCTCTCGGCAGAATGGCGAGCATCGTATGATACTATTTCCGATCTCCCTATCCCGAATAGTTTCTTTGTTTTGAATCATCTCAATGCGCCTAGCGGCTTCAGTGGCGTGGCGAACTTCCATCACCGTGTCTTCCCCATCTAGTTTCTTGGCAACTCGCTCTTGCACCATTCTTTCTAGCTCGGAATCTGCAATCCTCTTATAGATCGGTTTCTTGCTTTTCACAATATCTATAGGTTGACTCTCCCCTACTACAGAATCCTCCACATCATGTACCGTCTTTTGAGGAATTCCTGGTTGAATGTTAGTCTTCGACGGGGCTGCTCGGGGAAGGTTTGGTGCCGGTGCATTTGATATGGATCGTGGTACGCTTTTCTCCTTCTGGATGTTCGAAGAAGGAAATTCTGGTCTACCATGCACTGCTGGCTGATCTACTGGTGACTGTTCGGCCCTTCCACTATTCAGAAACTCCCTGCACATAGTGCCTATGATAGACCTCAGGTCAGCGACAGTCGTGCGGATAGGTGTATCGTCCTGGGGAATGACTGGTGGAGCTTCTGGTTGTTGAGCCGCTCTAGATAAATTATCGGGCTCATTGTTAACTGAGTTCTGTGCTCCGGCTGCATGGGAAGGCTCTCCTCGAATATATGTATTTCTCCTTGTAGTAGTCATTTTTCGATCTAACACCCAAATAAGGCCCCACGGTGGGCGCCAATTGATCTTACGTTGTTTCGTAGGGTGATCAAGGTAGCAAAGTAAATAGCTAAAACACAATTATACGAGGAGAAGATCAATAATGTATACTTCGAACGTAGGTGTACAGATTACAAGTAATGAGGGTCCTATCTGAGCATTTTAGGATGCCGTACTAGCTAGAGGATAAATACATATAAAGTAACCTAAACTAACTCTCACGAGGCGGTCCGAGAAGTAGCTTCGAGTCGGGAGCACCTGGGAAAGCATGTCTGGCGTCATAAATGCTTGTGGTATTTGAAGTTGAAACGGTGAGCTAGCTGATCCATCCGCAGGGATATATTTCTCGGCCCAAAGGCCTGGGCCTGAGGTCGGCCCAACAGTAACCTTCGACCATGAGCTCTCTCTTATAGATCGGACCTGATAAACTGGGACTTGGGCTCGATTCTATGTCTCCAAGGTCGGGATTCATGATCTTCGATCATGTCTGGGCTTCTGAATGAAGGGTCCAAAATATCCCTCATCATTAGCCGATTGAAACTTTTCCAGAATCTCCTTCATGAGAGAGGTTCAAGAATAGTGGGAAGTAGAGTAAACAAGAAATCTTCCTTCTTCCTTAGCCATTTCTCTGAAAGATTAGTGAAAAAGAAAATGTTTGCAGAAAATAGGAGTGCAGAAATTTTTTCTAAGTGCTCTGAAAATATGAGGGTGCGTAAAAGAGTTGTGAGCTGATCAGATCTGAATATAAAGAGGTGAGGGCGCATCGGTTTCCGTGTTTCATGCGAGCCGTTAGATCAGTTATCTGTCAGCATTAATCGTGGGGCGAGATACGCGCGATTCAAATTTCAAAAGCATTTAATGACTGGTGGGAATACGAACCGCTTCAGTCGACTTGTAAAAGCGTGTTTTTAAATATAACGTTTTTAGTAACAGCACTTATACAAATAATCAGACGAATAAATTTATACTTATCTGACAGACGAGTGTTTTGAAAACATATATTACTAGTGAAAGCCAATAACTAGTAATCTTCCTCTTCTGTTTGTCAATCCAGCAAGATAAATTAATCTTCAGTCTTCAAGAATTAAGAACTTATCTGATGAACACTTAACTTCAACTAACTGTCATCAACAAATTTCATCTTTTTAATCAGAAATACTGCTAGTCTTACACGTTCCCCCTGACTTTAAGAATCCATAAGTTAACTAGTCTATTAAGAGTTAACCTTTATCCTTGAAGATGATAAGATGAGTAAGATGATAAACTCCAGTCTTCTGATGAGTTCCCCCTCAGCTTATGCATCTAAATTTAGTAGACTTAGTTCAGCTCTTCAAGTTGAAAACCTTGCATCACTTAGTGGTTTAGTGAATATGTCAGCAATCTGATTGTCAATATGAACATACTCAATTATAACATTTCCTTTTTCCACATGATCTCTGATGAAATGATGTTTGATCTCAATATGCTTAGTCCTTGAATGACTTATAGTGTTCTGAGTAAGAGAGACTGCACTTGTATTGTCACAGTAGATTGGGATTCCACTGATCTTTATGTTGTAATCTCCAGCAGCTATGTACTCAGCTTCAGCAGTAGAGATGGATACTGGAGTCTGTTTCTTACTCATTCATGAGATCAGACGACTACCTAAAAATTGGCAGGCGCCAGTTGTACTCTTCCTACCAATCTTGCAGCCAGCAAGGTCAGAATCTGAATATCCTATAAGTTCAAATCCAGATTCTCTAGGATACCATAATCTCAGTTCTTAAGTGCCTTTAAGTTATCTTAGTATCCTCTTGGCAGCCAGGAGATGAGATTTCTTAGGATTTGATTGATATCTCGCACAACCCCAACAGAGTACATGATATCAGGTCTGCTAGCTATTAGATATAACTGTGACCCTATTATGCATCTGTACATGGTTATATCTACTGATTTGCCATCTTCATCTTTATCCAAACGAAGTCCAGTAGACATATGAACACTAACAACAGAGCTAGTTTCCGTACCAAATTTCTTGAACAGATCTTTTGTGTATTTAGCTTGGTTGATAAATATCCCATCAGGCAACTGTCTAACTTGCAAACCAAGAAAATAATTTAGTTCACCCATCATGCTCATTTCAAATTTGTTCTGCATCAGCTTGGAGAACTTGTCACACATCTGTTAGTTAGTTGAATCGAAAATAATATCATCCACATATATTTGCACAAGCAATATGTGATCCTCCCATTCAACAGTAAATAAGGTCTTGTCAACTTTACCTTTTTGAAATCCTTTGATTAAAAGAAAATCAGATAAAGTATCATATATAGTCTTGTCAACTGATGAGGGCTTTCTTCAGATGATACACCTTGTCTTCTTCTTTATATGATTCAAATCCAGGTGGTTGTTCAACATATACTTCTTCTTGCAATTCTCCATTAAGAAAGGCAGACTTCACATCCATCTGATAGACTGTGAGGTTCTTGTGAGCAGCAGAGGCCAGAAACAATCTGATTGCTTCTAATCTAGCTACTGGTGAAAAGGTTTCATCAGAGTCAATGCCTTCTTCTTGGTAGTAACCTTTGGCCACTAATCTTGCTTTGTTTCTGGTGACAACACCATCTTCATTCATTTTGTTCCTGAATACCCATTTAGTGCCAATTACCATTTGATGACTTGGTCTAGGAACTAAGTGCCAGACTTCATTCCTTTCAAATTGATTTAGCTTATCTTGCATAGCTTCAATCCAGTTGGAGTCACTAAGAGCTTCTTCAATCTGTTTGGGCTCTATTTGGGATAGGAAGCTGACAAACATTGCATCACTTGCAGCATCTTTTCTTGTCTTTACTCTATCCAAAGGATCACAAATCACTAATTTAGGTGGGTGATTCTTGAGCCATCTGAGATCAGGTTGCAAATCTGGATGTCATCCTCTGAATTGATCTTGCGACACTACTGTTGGAGTTCCAGTAGTAGTCTGTTGAACATGAGTGTCTGTTGAACAGTCTCTGGTCTATCAGCTGTTTGCAACTCGTCTGTTAGACAATCAGCAGAGTGGTTTTGAACAGTATTTGAGTTAGCAGTGATAGGATAGTGCCCAGCAAGCCAATATTAATTAGCTTGTTGGAGAACTGTTTTCTTATGGTTTATAATTAATACGCCCGTTTATTTATAATACGTAAATTAAACAATGGCCAACTTCATCTCTCGCGAACTTATCAAAGCGATTGGATGAAATCCAAAGGTCACAATAGACTATGGGACGATTCACTTCAGTACTGAGTGCAATCATGAAACAGTCTCTAAGGTCGTGATCTTAAAACCGTTCCAAGTCATAGATTCCGAACGAGATGGGGTATCGAAGGAATCGCTAAGACTTGTACGAATATGCATGATTCACATGGAGTGAATTTGTAGCGTTTCATGAGCAAGGCATTTGAGGCCATTGCATATGAGTACGTAGTTCGATAGAGGATCGAATGCATCGAATGACCCGAACAGAGAAACCCATTGTGGAAGCGCATGACGCATATCAGTGATGGGATGTTTCTCAAGACATAAAATAGTGTACGATTTAGTCCTTGGACTTGAGGTGCTAGGGCGAATTCGGTGCATGAGTGTGCGTACTTAGATCTAGGTATAGATCACGTAGCCTGATCATAACATGCCTAGGTTGGGTGCGTATATTTGTGTACGCGAGTGGTTAGTACTAAGAAAGGATCTATCGACTCATCCTGACAAGGTGGGAGAATTTCCTGTACATTCTTAGATTATAGTTCCGAGAAACCCACGGCCGTGGTCGGTGACGGATTTGGGAAGGGGTTTTCAGATTTAGCAGTCAGACTGGAATTACTATTCAGAATTAGAAAGTACAGAATCGAGATAATTAGAGGTGCCGATCAATTCGCACACCCTAGGTCTCGATCTGGAAATTAGTCTTTAGAAGGACCGTATGTACATGGCATTTATAAGAGGTGAGGTTCACAAATATCAATTCACCTTTAATTGGGCTTCATGGGTTTGTGGCTAGACATCGACCATGAATTGTGGGTACTCCGGAATTATTAAGGAAATTTATTCTGGAGTGGTCATTTAAAAGTGTTTAATTGATCGGAGCATTTAATTGCTCGTTAATAAAATCATGAAAGTCGTGGGCCTGCTGCTAATTGATGGTGAACCCAGAGGGTCACACACAATACAATTGGACAGTGACAGTCATGAAGGGAAATGAATGACTTAAAGATGTTAAATCAAAGTTATTGAATTAAGGTATTAATTCAAGTGGGAGAATATTAATTAGATCCCTAATTGATTAATGTTTAATAAATTAATTGGATTATCTGATTAATTATGAAATTAATTAATTTAGTTAATTAATAACGTTGGAAGATTAAATAATTACCTAATTTTCGGATTGGTTAGTTATATGATATGGGTCGATTTTTGATTGGGATGAATTAGGCTAGGGGGCGATTTTTGATAAGTAAAAATGGAAGAGTTTTGTTTCTTGCAAAACAAGGAAGAGAAGAGATTTATCAAATCTTTTATTCCTAAGTTGATTAGGAATAGGATTTGATAAAGATGGGAAGAAGATATCTTATAAGAGAAGGACTCTTCTCTTATAAATACTTCTTCACATCTCTTCAAGAAATAGAATGAAAAGAATGAGCTAATGAATTTTTCAGAATAAATCTGAAAATTGCACCAAGTTTTATTAACTCCAAAATCGCCCCAAAAGTTTTCGCCCCAACCAAACTCGGGCAACATTGGCCAAACCCAAACCTTGGCCGAACCCAACCCTGGTCGAACCTGATCCAGCCGTATAAGCCCTGTGGCTCAGTCATCTTCCATACTATCTCCCAAGCTAGATCCAGATCTTAGTCCTGATCAAGATCTGCACGTTCCTTTTCTGACAACCTTCAAGATCTAGTTCGTAGCCTGCGACTTGGAGGTGTCCCTACAATCCAACTGGTGTGGATCAACTTTGGAGGTGAGACAATTGGATCACTTCGTTGTGAATCAAACATGAAGTCCGGAGGTAACCACCACCGAGCTGTAGTGAGGTAAAATCGCATATCACCCCCTTTATGTTTTATTTGCTGTTTGTTTCAACCTTTTCGTGTAACTAAATATGGAGACAAATTTATGGGACTGATGGGTGCCTCGAAAAATTTTAAATTCCGCACTTTTGTTGTTCTGACAATCGAGGTATCCCAACAGTGGTATCAGAGCCAACTCCATAATCATTATGCGTAAAGGCCTGAACATAATAGTGTGTTTACGTATATGTATGAAAATGCGTGATTATTGTGTTCTGTAAATTGATTCTTACTTGTTATGACTAGATCTATGATTGGGTAAAACTGCTTTTTAGGATCTGTGAAGAATTTATAGTTTTTCGAAAATTCAAGACTCTTTGTGCTATAATCGCATAACATGAATATTTAGGGCTGAAAATTCAATTTTATGTTTCGGGAAATTTTGGAAAAATCTGGACTATTTTTGAAATTCTGGTCGGCATGTAATTTTGGGCTGTTTTGCAATTTTCCAAAAATTAAAGGACTGTTTTGTAATTTCCAAACGTTCAGGGGTCAGTTTGCAAAATTCAAAAATTTTCTGGTTTCAAAATTTTATTTCTGGTCCTCTGTTTGAAACTGTTTTTGGGGGTGTTTTGTAACTTTTCAAAAACATTGGGGGTTAAAAGTGCAATTTCCAAAAGTATAGGGGTCAAAATGCAATTTTAAAAAGTTTAAAAAACAGAATCTGATTTTAGGCAGACAACTTGTTTTGTTTACCCGAGAATTTATTTTGTCGTAATTAGTAGTGGCTAAAAAGTAAGAATCACAGGAAGTTAGTTTTAAAATTAAGAAAGAAATATGTAAAAGTTGTTTGCTTGTTTCTTGCTCAACGTGAACTGTTTACGTGGTTTTGGATCGTGCCGAGCCTTGACCTTAGGTTAGATGTGATTGGTTTAATTTAATGTATGGTTATTATTGGGCCTGCGAGCCTGTTTTTATTTTTGGGCCACTTTGAGCCTTTGTAATAGAATAGGGCTTTACTGCTTTACTAGTCTAGGATGAAGGCCCGTTGCAAGCAAGGTGGGAGCCCAATAAGATATGATGGCCATGTATGCATGGTAGTTTATGTAATAGAATAGGCCTGTTTAAGAACCCATTAGATTGACCAATTGGGCCAACATCATGGCTCGATGATGGCCCGCATAGGAGGATCGATCGAAAACATATTGTGGTAGTATGCATGCTAGGCTTGTATGGCTTTTATTTATTTGTCGATTTGTGATTGCTTGTGTGTATGCGCGCTAGAATTTAGATCGTAAATGAAAGATAAAGCATAATTAAAGCGGTGAGATCTCGAGAAGAGTTTCTTCAAACTTTCAAAAACCAAAAATCCCCTCTTGAATAAATATTAAGTCATATGGATTAACTATAAAATGAAGTTTTATAAATCCAAGCCTTCCATTAAAATTATGTTGTCTACTTATCGATAGAGGTGATCCAGAGTCTGGCACCCGAGTCGAAGAAAGGGACAATGCACGAAATTCCTTGATTCTTGTTTTCTTAAAAAACTTGACAAGGGTAGGGACTGGTCGGGATGTGAAAATCGACCGATAACCAGTTACGGGGATTTCATGACCGGGCCCGTTGCTCATCATGATTAATGGGTTAGACTTAATGCGTAGTATCATTTATGATGTAGCAGTGCTAGATAAATGCGAAAGACGAGGCAAAATAGCTTGAAGGTTGTGTATGGACACAATTGTTAAAAGTATACCTACCTAGGGAATTAATTGTACGGCCATGAGTCGTGGGTGCGATTAATGGCTGCTGGGACGTCAAGCCCTACTAGGAAATATAATTTCCCGAAACTAGAAGGGGTTATTGTTTCAATAAAAATAGTGGGAGAACTTTTTCGATAAAAAGTCCAAATTTCGTCAATTATAAGTATTATTTTTAAACATGTCTGCTTATTGTTGTCTATTATATTGTTTAGCCATTCAAAATCCACAATCCCGTTCAAATGAATCTTGTTACGCGTCCGAACCGAACCAACTTTGAGGACTATTATGTGCAATTCACTTCACGAGACGAGCATGTCTAGGTTTAACAATGTTAGGGAATATTGTTCTTACCTAACCAAGATAATGAAACGAATCAAAAAGCTAGGCGCTGATTTGACTCTTGAAGATGAGATAGAAATTACTCTCAATGGATTGTCTGACACCTTCACTCATTTTATGCAACATTGTGATATTCCGCTTGATGGAATTAAACAAAACACTTGCATGAGTTGTTAGACAAATATGAGGAAACCCATCTGCATGGATGGGGTCTGAATGGAATTGCCCTCTGTGTAAGTACGAACAGAAATTAAGGAAGCTCGCTGGAAAGAAATTCCTAAACAGACTTAACAACGGTATTACTTAAGTTATACACCTGTTAATTCATTTGATGTAAGACATTTGATAAACCTTCATGTCTGTAAAAGTGTTTGCAGGTGATGATGGTATTCCCTCGCCACCTAAAAGGAGGAAATTCCTTAAAAGGAAAATGCAAGTAGTGCAAAGGGAAATGAGGGAAAGTTGCTTCAGGGATTAGGTCAAGGACTATCTGGACCTAAACATTACTTTTTAGCAAAAGGAGTTTTATTTAGTTTTTCGTATTAGCATAAGTTTTTAGTTATAGTTTGTCTTTGAGTATTATTTTGAATTTTTGTACAAGACATTATTGCTTTACCATTGAGAATGGAATCTATTTATTTAAAGCTATTTAACTTTGTACAAAAATATTGATTCTTTGAAGAATAGTAATAAAACAATGATAAACAAATCAAAACTTTGAAAGCTACATGCTAAATCGAAAAGGAGTAAAACAAACAAGATAATCGTCCACGTTTGAAATGTTTATTTTGGACATTCTTCCTAAAGAAGGATTTGAAAGGAAGTGTTCATCTACTGCTCTTGAAATATAGAACTTGGATGAACTCGTTACTTTCAAATCTTGTCTTAAAGGAATAATAACTGAAATCAAAAGTTTGCTAGGCATTCCAAACATTTCAACCACATGGATTTAATCCAGAAGGACAAACGTGGAGAACCAAAAGCACTAGTTCAAAAGGACGTTACTTCATATATACTTACGATTTTTAAATCATCAAAGTGTATGCGTACATTGTGAAGTACAATTCTAAAACTGTCGAAGCAATTCAATAGAAGTTTTGGAAATGATGTAACTAAGTACATTATGTCGAAAGCATTTTTCCAAACATGCCGAAACATAAGCAACTGACTCCTCGATTATCTAAACGAGAATAGAATTCTCACGTAGCGAATCAAAGAAGGAATCGAACTTTGCTAAAACTTAGTTCGTTTCACGTTGTGATTTCGCTAAACTTCCTCATTTGCTTTAGGGGATAGCCTCCCCTGACTCTTCAAAGATACTTAGACGAGTACCTTTCGAAGTAAGTCCTTACACCGCCGTATCATTTATGACATGGCAAAATACCCTTGTACTAAAAATGGATAATAGATCCGATTTGTAAAAAAATTATGGGGTATCTTGGATGCCTGTTCTACGACAACGAGAAACGAAAGTATCTCGTAAGTAGCTTGTTCCTCTGTTGATGAAACACTCGTCAAAGGAATAAGGAATGTCATAGAACTTGATGAAGTCCAAGAATTGGACCCATCCCCACAAACAGTGGGAGCAAACCCTCAAACCTGCTGTGGGTCACGCACAAACACTTAGTAATCTAATCAAATTCGTAAGGAACTCAAAATTTCATTTTACGAAATTGAGAAATTGGATATTTAATCCGAGAATACAAAAATATTATGTTAAACATAAACTGAGGGATATGGCATAAAGCCATATAACCCGAAATGGAAAGTTGTTAACTTATTTGACTTGTTTAATGGCGATAGGTCATTATTCAAAAGCCCTTTTAGGACTAATGAAAATACCTTATCTCCATTAGCTACGTCAAAATCCATTTCGAAACTATTAGCCATAGAAGGGTGGTACTGACTACCAAAATAAGACTATTGGATATGAATCCTGCCTCTCACAAATTGAAAAATTCATGAGAAGATCTCTATTCGAATCCAAAGGTCAATCTATGACTTTTTCCCGAACTTGAAACATGCAACTTGATAAGTTGATCAAGACTGTTGACTTTGTCAAAAGGCATATGGATTCCAATTGTGCAAAAGAATCAGTGGGAGCATAGTTAAGTTCATAAATGTAACGAGACGACGTTCTGTATATCAAGAACGATATCAGAATATCAAAGCGCAGACGAAAGCGTGATCTTCACGAAATTCTCCATGATAAGATTTGGGAATTACATCTCACGTACTGGCAATATGTATCTACAGAGATATATCTAAGTAGATGTTGCAATTCACCGAATCTAAGTACAAAGACTATATATTGAATAAATTCAATATGGAAGAATCCAAGAAATGATTGTTTCCAAAGAGACACAATTTCTCTCTCACTTATTTAATGAGCCCTACATATAAATGAGTAAAGAAGAAATTGTCTCAAGAAGCCTTATGCGTTGGCATTAGGATTGCATGTAGCATGCAAAGTCTTGTACAAGACCTGACTCATCAAAAGCTCTGGTCTTTCACGAGCTACTGTTAGTCGAATACCAGTAAAGGACACTAGACTACCATAAAAATAATCCTCGAAGATAATTAAAGGATATATTGGTGGTCTATGGTAGTAGTGGAGAATTGAAACTTGAAGGATTTAGTTATTCGAGATTTCTAGTCTAAGGTGGATAAATTATTCTGTCCTGATGGAGCAGAGGTAAATTGGAAGAAATTCCAAAAGTATACCATTGCCAACTCAAACAGAATATACGCAGCATTGATGATGCAGCAGAAGAAAGTGTTTGGATGAGAAACATTCATCCAATGATTGGATGAAGTACCTAGCATGGCAAAAGCCTATCATAATCTTAACTGATTTAGATAAGGCAATTGCACTATGAAAGAAAACGAGATCTCACCGATAATCTGAACACGAAACCATATGATTAAACAAATCATAGGTAGTTGAGACGCGTAGAAGGGTTACATACTCTCAACAAAGACAACTTAGCAGATCCACTAATTAAGTTCTTTCACAAAAGGGTTCGAGGGACATCTTTATAAGATGGGTCTTAGAAATGTTGTGATTGGCTTTAGGGCAAGTGGGAGATTGATAGGATAGTGCCCATCAAGCCAATATTAATTAGCTTGTTGGAGAACTGTTTTCTTATGGTTCATAATTAATACGCCCGTTTATTTATAGTACGTAAATTAAACAATGGCCAACTTCATCTCTCGCGAACTTATCTAAACGATTGGATGAAATCCTAAGGTCACAATAGACTATGGGACGATTCACTTCAGTACTGAGTGCAATCATGAAACAGTCTCTAAGGTCGTGATCTTAAAACCGTTCCAAGTCATAGATTCCGAACGAGATGGGGTATCGAAGGAATCGCTAAGACTTGTACGATTATGCATGATTCACATGGAGTGAATTTGTAGCGTTTCATGAGCAAGGCATTTGAGGCCAATGCATATGAGTACGTGGTTCGATAGAGGATCGAATGCATCGAACGACCCGAACAGAGAAACCCATTGTGAAAGCGCATGACGCATATCGGTGATGGGATGTTTCTCAAGACTTATAATAGTGTACGATTTAGTCATTGGACGTGAGGTGCTTAGGCAAATTCGGTGCATGAGTGTGCGTACTTAGATCTAGGTATAGATCACGTAGCCTGATCATAACATGCTTAGGTTGGGTGCATACAATTGTGTACGCGAATGGTTAGTACTAAGAAAGGATCTATCGACTCATCCTGATAAGGTGGGAGAATTTTCTGTAATTTCTTAGATAATAGTTTCGAGAAACCTACGGCCGTGGTCTGTGATGGATTTGGGAAGGGGTTTCCAAATATAGCCGTCACACTGGAATTACTATCCATAATTAGAAAGTACAGAATTGAGATAATTAGAGGTGCCGATCAATTCACACACCCTAGGTCTCGATCGGGAAATTAGTCTTTAGAAGGACCGTATGTACATGGCATTTATAAGAGGTGAGGTTCACAAATATCAATTCACCTTTAATTGGGCTTCATGGGCTTGTGGCTAGACATCGACCATGAAGTGTGGGTACTCCTGAATTAGTAAGGAAATTAATTCTGGAGTGGTCATTTGAAAGTGTTTAATTGATCGAAGCATTTAATTGCTCATTTGTTAAATCACGAAAGTCGTGGGCATGCTGCCAATTGATGGTGAACCCAGAGGGTCACACACAATACAGTTGGATAGTGACAGTCATGAAGGGAAATGAATGACTTAAAGATTTTAAATCAAAGTTATTGAATTAAGGTACTAATTCAAGTGGGAGAATATTAATTAGATACCTAATTGATTAATGTTTAATTAATTAATTGGATTATCTGATTAATTATGAAATTAATTAAAATAGTTAATTAATAACGTTGAAAGAATAAATAATTACCTAATTTTCGGATTGGTTAATTATATGATATGGGTCAATTTTTTATTGGGATGAATTAGGCTAGGGGCGATTTTTGATAAGTAAAATTGGAAGAGTTTTGTTTCTTGCAAAACAAGGAAGAGAAGAGATTTATCAAATCTTTTATTCCTAAGTTGAATAGGAATAGGATTTGATAAAGATGGGAAGAAGATATCTCATAAGAGAAGGACTCTTCTCTTATAAATATTTCTTCACATCTCTTCAAGAAATAGAATGAAAAGAATGAGCTAATGAATTTTCCAGAAGAAATCTAAAAATTGCACCAATTTTTATTAACTCCAAAATCGCCCTAAAAGTTTTCGCACCAACCAAACTCGGCCAACATTCGCCGAACCCAATCCTTGGCCGAACCCAACCCTGGCCGAACCTGATCAAGCCGCATAAGCCCTGTGGCTCAGTCATCTTCCATCCGATCTCCCAAGACAGATCCAGATCTAAGTCCTGATCAAGATCTGCACGTTCCTTTTCTAACAACATTCAAGATCTAGTTCGTAGCCTGCGACTTGGAGGTGTCCCTACAATCCAACTGGTGTGGATCAACTTTGGAGGTGAGACAATTGGATCACTGTGTTGTGAATCAAACATGAAGTCCAGAGGTAACCACCACCGAGCTGTGGTGATGTAAAATCGCATATCACCCCCTTTATGTTTTATTTGCTGTTTGTTTCAACCTTTTCGTGTAACTAAATATGGAGACAGATTTATGGGACTGATGGGTGCCTCGAAAAATTTTAAATTCCGCACTTTTGTTGTTCTGACAATCGAGGTATCCCAACAAGCAGCTGAGTTGAGATCAGGTAGTATGATGAGAACATATTCTTCATTTCTTTCAATACTCAATTTCTGATCAGTAGACAGTTTTGAATTAGTACTTTGAATCTTTTCAGAAGATTGATTTGGTTAATCAAATACTACATGAATAGATTCTTCTACAAGTAAAGTTCTTTTGTTAAAGACTCTGGAAGCTTTACTAACAGTAGAGTATCCTACAAAATAGCTTCATCAGCCTTTTCTGCAAAAGCAGTAAGGTGATTCTTCCCATTATTTAACACAAAGCATTTACAACCAAAAATCCTAAAGTAATGAATGTTTGGCTTCTTGTTGTTCCAAACTTCATATGGGGTCTTGTTTTGGTGTTTGTTGATCATGCATCTTTTCTAGGTAAAGCAGGCTGTATTTGTGGCTTCTGCCGAGAATCTTTGGGGCAGCTTTGCTTCAGCTATCATGGTCCTGGTAGCTTCCTTTAGAGTTCTGTTTCTCCTTTCAGCAACTCCATTTTGTTGAGGGGTCCTGGCAGCAGAGTACTCATGGCTGATGCCTCTGATGTTACAATACTCTTCAACATTTGAGTTTGTAAATTCAGTCCCTCTATCTGATCTGATCTTTAATATCTCCATGTTTTTCTTATTCTGGATCAACTCCATCAGTTTTGTAAGATGCTCATTGGTTTCACTTTTCTTCTTCATGAAGATCACCCAAGTGTATCTAGAATAGTCATCCACAACAGCTAGGCAATACTTCTTTCCACCATTGCTGATTGGATCAATGGGTCCAAATAAGTCCATATGTAGTAGCTCCAAAATCCTTGTAGATGATTGGTACTTCTTGCTTTTGAAAGATGACTTGATTTATTTACCCTTTTGACAGGCGTCACAGAGCTTATCTTTGCTCATGACTGTCTGTGGAATTCCTTCTACCAGATCATTCTTGATTAGTCTGTTTATGGTCTTGAAATTCAAATGATTCATCCTTTTGTGCCACAGCCAACTAACTTCACTTAGTGTAGATGCCACCAAACATTTGAATTCTTATCCACAGAATTCAAGTCGACTATGTAGACATTTCCTTGTCGTCTTCCAGATAAGATGACCTTCTTTGTACCGATTTGTTCAACATTGCACTTATCTGAGAGAAGATAACTGAAAATCCCTTGTCACAAAATTGACTTTTGCTGAGCAAATTATATTTGAGGCCTTTAACATCCTGACTCACCCTCCGTGGAAGAACCTTGAGAGACGTCAGATATCTCAATGTTGCCTTTGATTATTCTTCCACAAGCTACAATCTTGCCTTCCTTGCTGTCTCCAAAGGTTACTTTAGGACCATCCACAGCAACAACATCAGTCAACTCATGCATGCTTCCACATATATGTCTTGAACATCCACTGTCCATGTACCAGATTTTCTCTACTTTACTCCTACTCCTAATCCTAACCTACAAAACAAAGTAAAATTGTTTTAGGTACCCTTTATTGAGAGGGTCCTAGAGGATTAGTTCCACCCTTGACAACCCAAGATGTTGAGGTCTTAGGCTTCTTAGATTTGACAGGAGCATGAACATGTTTATCTTCATCATATTCAGCAGATTTACTATGTTGATAACCAGTATGATAATGATGATGTTCATAAGAAGAATAAGATGCATGATAAGCAGGGTTTGCATGCATTGGATGAGCAGGGTAGGGTGCATAGTAAGTTGGAAATTGAGGTGTATGATACATAGGTGGATATGCAGTGAATTGCACATAATATGACTCATTTACATACCAAGCATTTTGATTTTTCTTATTCTTATGCTTCTTTGGTTTACTAGATGCTTGCTCATTAACAGAAGACTTAGTCTTACTACTAGTCTGATTGGTTTTAGTTTTATCAGCAGTCTTCCTAGGACTCTTCTGTTTGACTTTACCAGTCTGTTTTTTTTAATCTAGGCTCTTTGCTCTTTTTAGCCTTAGGAGCTTTCTTCTCCTTTAATACTTTCTCAGGTGAAGCAGGTTTAGTAGTCTGAATATACAAAATGACCTTACTATTGTCAGCAGATATAAACTTTTCAGTATGATTCAGTTCTAACTTATCCTGTCCTAAAGGCATCTTCTGTTTACTAGACATGTGATGGATGCAACGGATGACTTATCATGAGACTCAATGATCTTTTCAAGTTCCATGATTTTACCCTTAACTTCACATTCAGCTTTCAGAGATTCATTCTCTTACTCAAGCAGTTTATATTCAGCTGATTCATTTGATTTTTCAACCTTAAGTTTCAGTGAACTATTTTTCTCTCTTAGCAATATCATCTCTTCCTTAAGCTAAATAAATGCGTCAGCAATACTTGTATTATTAACTATCATTTGCTCAAATGAATTAAACAATTCATTTTCAAGAGGAGTTACATCATCCTCTGATTCATCAAATTCCTTAGCCATCAGGCAGATAAGAGCAGGGTTCTCATCTTCAGTAGACTCTTCTTCAGAAGTATTTGAATCTGAATCAGATGAGTAGATGGCATCCAGCTTTTCTGCTTCAGCCATCAGCACTTTTCCTTTCTGATGCTTTCTTTACTTTTTGATTATCTTTTCTTCTTCTGTGTACTTCTCAGCTTTAGGATATGGACAGTCTCTGATGAAATGTGCCAATTTTCTGCAGTTGTAACACATTAGTTTAGATTTATAAGCATCTTTATCATGAGAAGAAGAAGTAGGGTTAGAAGTAGAAGCATTGTTGTATTTGTTTTTCATTTTTCTCTTATAGAACTTCTTAAAGTTGTTCATCAGCAATGCAACGTCTCTAGTAGTGCACTCCATTTTGTTGTGTAATGTGGCCTCATCAGATGAGTCCACTTCTTTGCTTTTGTTTGCTGTTCTTCTTGGGTTTTCAGCAGCAACCAGGGCAGTTGTGGGGCCTGAAGTTGAGGTTTCTTCAATACCCATTCTTGGCAGTTTATACTCGTATGCCTTGAGTACTGAGAACAGCTCGGTAAGAGAGATCTTTCCCAAATCTCTCGACTCTTCCATGGCTGTCACCTTCATGTTGAACTTTGGAGGCAGAGCTTTTAGCACTCTCACAGTTATCTCCTTATCAGTGAAGGTTTTTCCTAGCTTGAGAACTTCATTCAGCGTCCTTGTAAACTTTGTATCCATCTGATCAATGGTTTCCGTAGATTTCATCTTGAAGTTGTCTAGCTTTTCCATCACTCAGTTGCAGCTCTTTTATGGCGTCGTTTCCTTAGCTCATGTCACGAACTTTGTCCCATATTTCTTTTGCAGTCCTGCAATGCTTGACTTTGTCAAATCTATCATTGTCCAGGGCTTTGGTCATGATGAAACGGCCAACTTTATCAAGATTTAACAGCTTGATTTCTTCGGTTGTCATCTCTGGAAGATCTTTATCCACCACTATGTCTACTTCATCAACCTTTATAGTCTTGGTGAATTTGAATTAACCCTTGGTAATGCATGTGTACATGTTGTCATTGTAAGCAGCTAAGAAGATCTCCATCCTGATCTTCCAGTCCTCAAAACTCATACCGCCAATGTGGGGAACATGGCTGATATGGTCCATTTTCAAAAAGTTTTAATTTTTCAAAAATATGCTCTTTTGAAATAGTTTGAAAACCTTTGAAAACACTTTGATCATGCTCGTTGATCAGGCAGCTGATTCTAATGAACCACCCGCTCTGATACCACTTGTTGGTCCCAATTGGTCAGATGAGGTCTAGGGGGGACGAGGGTGAATAGACCTCTGAAAATTTTAGACTTAAAAACTTTTCAGTTAATTGTTAGCAAACTAAGCTGATCGTAAACAGTAAGTTGACTAAGCTGTTCGCACACTAAGTTTGAGCAGCAGAGTTGACCACTCTTTAGAAAAGTACTTAGCTGATTTCAGTAAAATCAGTTTTAATCAGGTTACTTGCAGCGGATGTTTTAAAGTGGTTTTCACAAGTAAACTAAGTCTTGTAGAGATTTTATCCCCAGTTTGAAACTCCTTTTAAAATCTTTAAACAGTTTGTTCAAATGTAAGCTTATGCAACTTTTGAAGAATGCAAGAAAATTAATGCAAAATGAACACACTGATTTTTATAGTGGTTATATGGATTTAAATCCTTTAGTCCACTCTTCCAAGTCACTTAGATCTTGGGTTATACTATAATCACACAGATTACAATATACTCTGCTTGCGCTAATCAACAAATAAAAAGGCCACAAGTTCCTTACTAGAGATCACTCAGAAATCCTATACTACAAAGCTTTATCACTCACATAGATGGATAACAGCTTCTCACAACACTCTCTTAACAGATTCACTTAAAAAATGATTTATCTTTTGAACTTCAACTTAGCTTCAGTTAACAAATAACTTCAGCAGGCTAGTGAGTTGTTCTTAAGTTTTGAGACTTAGAAGATATTGCTTCGCAGGATTGATCTCAGTTGTGTGTTGTTTTTTTTTCTTCTCTCTCAAACTCACGAACTATTCATACTCTTGGTTTTGAAAAGTGTCTGTTGAAGAAAGACAAGATTCAAACACTTCGAGTACTGGTCCTTAAACTCTGCAAACAGCTCTCTGCGACTGCTACAGTACTGTCAACAGTACTTTCTGTCAGCTGCATTTAATGCAACGAGCTGATACGAGGATTTCTTCAATCATTTGCCATAAATACCCTCCTTCTTCAGAATTTATTACTCCAAGTGCATTTATTACCGTTGAGTAGACTTCCTGATCGTCTTCACTTGGTTGATTAGAATCTCTCGTCTGATGATGTACTGAGCTGATCTCAAACTTGAACTAATCTGATTTGAGTCGACTGATTTCTTCCTTCAGTAGCATATCAGGAGTCTTCTGGACCAAATTGAATTTTGACTTGTCTAATTTTGTCTTTAAGTTTATCAAAATTCTTCTAAGGGATTTTACTAAGTATTCCTTACTTAGCTGGTTATGATGTTTTGGAAAACATCAAAACCTCCCTTTAATTTCTAACTTCCTTGTCCTTTAATCTTCATCTTCATCCAACACTTTTTCATCATAGGATCCTGAAATAAACAATAATCAGGAAAAAAATGAGATGCAACAAGTAAGATTGCAAGTGAGTTGGCTTACATAAATTAAACTAAAGCATAATTGAGGTAAATGTAGGACAAAGGACAAAGAAATCAGAGTGAGAGGTGCAGTAAGTTGGAAGAGTTCCAAACAGGAAACTGTGGCCAATTCCACAACCGAAGCAGATTATATAGCTACATGTGATGCTGCCCAGGAAGGTGTTTGGATGCGAAACTTCATCCAAGAGTTGGGTGTAGTTCCTAGCATTGTCGAAACCATTGCTATCTTCTGTGATAACAACGGGGTCATTGCGCAAGAAAAGGAGCCAAGATCTCATCAAAGATCCAAGCACGTATTGAGGCGATATCATTTGATATGAGATATTATTGATAAAGAGACGTGAGAGTGGCGCACTTCGACTCGGAAGATAGTGAGGCGGACCCACTGACTAAACCATTGCCAATCAATGATTTTGAAGGACATCCTGATTTAACCGGATTTCGTCGGGTTATTAGTATCAGTGAATTTGTGATATTGGGGGTGTTCAATATGTTTATTTATAGGGCTCTGTTACTTTATTCAGGATGGATCAATCTCAAGGAAAAGCTATATTCGTTAGAGCAATTAGCAATAATGACGATCAACACAAAAGGGATTATATGAATATGGTGAATCAGTAATTCTCCTTGTATTATCAGGGATTATGCTGTTTTGTAAGCATAAAATCCATAAAATAGAATGTGTGTAATACAATGATTAACTCGGTATTTATATCATACTAAACCTAGTGTTACAAGGAAACATATTTCTAATAGGACTCGGCCCATTAGTCCTTCTTGAGTCCGGATTGTAGTCTGTTCGCCATGGCAAGTTGTTTTTTAACTGGTCGATAGAAGATCCCGAACGAGCTTATATGGTCGAACCTATTCGTTATCTCTTAGTCGGTCCGAATATAATAAAGGGTGCGAAATAGCCCCCATCAGTACTCCCTCACTTCTTCGAGCGTATATGTAGTAGAGGCTCGTAGAAGTAGAAGGTTAATTTCGACTGTAATTTCTATGAATTGTGCCTCGTTAAAAACCTTATTTAAGAAAAAACCCATTGGGAAAAAATCTTAAATAAGGAAAAGAGTACTACGCCTCATAGATAGTCGTTCTTGTGTTCCAATTGTGAACCGCTACGTGTCCCTTTGGGGAGGCGTTCCACTTTTTCTTAATTGGCGGGAACGTGATAGGCCGTGAGGAGTTCAAAACGTCTTTTCTCTCTCAGTATAAATAGATGACCTTTGAGTTTCATTTTTCTTTTATACTTCCTTATAGCTTGTAGTCACTTTCTGGTTTAGTCGTTTATCACATAAAGCTTTTCTTTTTATCGACCTATATCCTTTGAGAGCCTGGAAATATGGCTTCTTTGAGAAAACCTTCTTCCTCCTCGAAGGAGTATGTTGCTTCCCATTGCGAAGGGGAGTTGCGCTCTAGTCTGTTGGGCGAACAATCCGCAATTTCTGAATTCGTTGTTCCTGTAGAAGATACCTTTAAGGTACAGATCCTTTCTGACGCAGAGGTTGCAGCCCGAGCCAAAAAGGGCAAAGGTACAGCTACTCAAATTTCTGAACCGATTGAGGACCTAGCTTGCGCTTATACGGTGGACACTTTTCCAGAGGTTGTGAATAATTATGCCAAATATTTCCCGGAGGGTTCTGAGATAATTCTCCCTTCCCCTTCTGAAAGGGTCACTTCTCCGCCAGAAGGATGTCGTGCCTTTTATACGGCTCACTTTAATAGCGGCCTTCGCCTTCCGTTGTCTCCCCTTTTTCTTGATATCTTGAGAATATTTAGTGTGTCCTTGACACAATTAGTTCCGAATTCTGTAGCTTTCCTGGTTTGCTTTTCTGTCCTGATGATTGCAAAAGGGCTAAAACCTTCCTTTCGTAACTTTACACAACTTTTCCGGTTCAACATATCCAGTTCTTTCAATCGCGGGTATTTCTTTGCCAGTCAGAAACCTAGTTGGGCGATCTTCGACGCTCCAGTCTCTAGTAACCCTTTTTGGAAATCTCATTTTTTCTTTGTTCGCCCCCCACTTCATCTTCGTTCGGCTGATGGTTCGACTATACCCTTCTCGTGGGATCACGATTTTAAATGGGTATACGGAGGTCGCTTGCCGACTAGTGAATTCATTCCTGACGATGCTCAGTTTATCGCTAAAATCCCCGATATACGTGCAAACAAATATCAGAGTGCTCTTCTGATTGGGGAGACTTTCCTTCTTAAAGCGGGATTGAGCATTCATACTTTTCCAATTAGTTCAACATCGGAATCACTGGGTAAGCATTTTTCTTTAATATAGTGATACGATAATATCTTCTTATATAGAGAAATTAACTTTTGTTCGGTTTCTTAATCAGCTCATATGGTAGAAAATTCTCGACATTCTTCAAAGGGAAAAATGGTGTTATCCAAATCCTCTAAATCTATAGAGAACAATCCAATCGAGCAGAGAGCTTCTCGGAAGAGGAAACTGGAGTTGAGTCCTGAGTCTGAGGAGAACGGAGATGAGTCTCCAAATTCTTCCCAAGATTCCCCTATTCGGCAAGGGACTGGGCTCGGTTATCCTCCCCTTCAGCTTAGAACATCCTTGGGGATTCGTGGATGCCGTAGTTGGTCGATGCCTCATCCCAGCGACAACCCGGTGGGGAGAAAAATGAGCTATTATGGTCATTCTGGCAATGATCTTTCTCTACTTGGCGACAATCGTCCGAAACCTACTTTAGTTGAAATGGTCGAAGATCATTTAGAGGGGAAGAGAGCCGCTGGTTATTCTGAGAAAGATTCTTTTGTCCACGATGAAAGTGAGAACGCGGTCGATAAGGCGACTCGCGTTCTCTTATCCGGGGTTTTTACTCGTGATTTGAACAAACTTTTCCGTAAGGATCCTCTGGAGAAATTTCAGCGAGCCTCACTTTATGCTGAAAAGGTAAATTCTTTTGAGCTCGCTTTATAGGACATTCTTGATTTCGAAGATATCTTTGTTAACTTGTTTCTTGTTTTTACCCCTTTGCTTTTTCAGACTAAGACTTGTCTTGCCTCATACGCATACGAAACTGCACTCTGGAAACATCAATGTGAGTTTCTAGATGAGAAAAATAAAGCTCTGCTTCGTAAGTTTTCTAGTTCAGAGGTTGGTCCCTCAACATCTTCATCCATTCCTGTGGAAGAGACTTATGCTACTGGGACTGAAGATCAAGAGATCATAAATAGGATTATGGAGATTTCCCGCGCTCAAGAGCAAGCTAATCAAATGGCTAAAAAGCTAGAGGAATTCCAAATGCAGAGTACGGCTCGAATTAGCGAGCTAGAATCTCAAGTATCAGGTCTTCAAACTTCTTTAGAGAGTATGAAAATGATGTCCCTCTCAGTGGACTCAAGGATCGATATGGTAGGAACCCTGATGAAAAAGTTATCCGTGAATTCCTTAATTCTCCTGTCCATACAGCGTTGGTGTATCAGATGGTCGGTCCTCTTCTGGAGAATACTTTCAAGAAGGCGGTTCATCAGCTGGTCGCTCTAAAGATGATCGATGACCGTCGAAAGGAGTATTTTAAGGCGGCACACGTTCGGTTGAATCGTGATGGCAAAATTTATTCTTCTTCTGAGCTTCCAGATGTCGTATATCAAGGTTTTCCTTTGGCTCACCTTGTCGAAGAATTTGGAAAACCATTGCCGATTCCTCCTTCTGACATTAATGATGAGCTTGATAATACTTTTATCGATCCAGAAGACGAAGAAGAAGAAGAAGAAGAAGGAGTTGGTATGACTGAGAACGTCGATAGCGAGCAGATAATCCCAGATAGCGACCAGGCTCTATGATATATTTTTACTTTTGAAATAATCTTTGTAATCATCTAACTGTAGGTTTTAATAGTAATTTTACCTTTTCGTCCTTTAGTACGCTAAACGTTTCATATTCTGACAGCCATGTCTTTTCATCTTCACCGTAATAATTCAGACAAGTCATTAAGTTCGCCGTAATCATTATGTGTGTCTTTTCAAATTCTGGTGTGTATTTCAAAGTCAGTTTTTCTAGTTCGCGCCCTTTCTTTTAGGTCTGTAGCGCCTTTTCGTATAGTATAAATACTGAAGGTAAAAAAACTTGACTTGTCATTTACCGTTATACTCGTCTTCTTCTAACAGAATACTTTTACTTTGGCTGGTCGATAAACTTTCTCGTTACTTATTTTACTCTTTTTCAATAATTCGACCATGAGTAACCTTTTCGGTAATACTTCGAAACGACCTTCTCGTGAGAGCGCTAGGGATAATAGATCCAAAAAATCTCGAAGAGATGGGCCGTCGATGGAGCCTCGTCGTTCGTCCCCAACAATTAGGTCGGTGGTTGATACTCGTGTTATTCCTTCCGAACCCTTTTCCACGATTAGTTCGTCTTTTGTACAACCAAATTTTTCTTCTTCTACTGAAATTGGGAATAGGCCTTCCCCTGGTCGGATGGCTTTTGGTGATACATCCCACGTGGAACAGACCTTTGATATGCCTGTTTCTTCTGGTGTTTCTTCTTTCGAGCATGTTTTTCATGGAGGGGATTTTGCTAATTCCCTTCCTTTGTCTACTTCTAGTGCTCCAATTGCCAGCGAAGGGCAAGTTGGTGATGGCTTTTTTGTCAATCCTTCTACAGCACAATCTATTTTGCAAGATTGTCCTGATTTTTTATTTCATGATACCACGGTGACGACTACTTCTTTTGAATCTGGGGGACCTTCTGGGGGTCGGTTTGGGTCGAGGTCTGGTCGTCGGACCGTTATTTCTGCTTCGGGCAAGGAGACCTCCGTTAGCCCCAACGAGAGAGATTCCCCCCGTCTGTTAGATGATCGATGCATCCTTGAGCAGGTTAAGGATATTACGTTGTCAGAGACTCCACGCCCCGACGGTGTCCCATCTAATAGCGAACTGCCTGGCTCAGTTGAGCCTGATGCTTTGTCTTGGGATCTGGGTTTAAGTACTATCTTGCCTGGTGAGCTGAGGAAACTTGAGGGTACTTCAAATGTACGCCTTGTCCAGTCTCTTGTTAAGATGTGCGAGCAGGTAGACATATCTTTCGACAATTTTCCTTATTTTTATTTCGACTTTCATGTCTTGTGAGGGTTTTTCTCATTCTTCTTCTTTTTAGGCCAAATATTTTGCACTCCAAGTGGGTGTGCAAAATGACGAACTGTGGAATAGTAGGGGTGCTCATCAAGGTCAGTTGGAGTCAGAGAAAGCTAAAGCCGCAGGGCTGTCGTTGCAACTGCAGCTTGCCCAAGATGATCTCCAAAAATTAGAGGCTGACAAAGTTGTTCTTGAAAAAGAAAAAAGTGATTTAGTTCAGGCTGCCGTCTTGGCAGAGGAATCTCGTCGGCGGGCCTATGAGGAAGGTTATGATGCCGGTTATCTCAAGCGTCAGGAGGAGTTGATGGCGTTTGCTGGTAACTTGACTCCTCGTAAGTCCGTTTCTGCTAGTCGGCCTATTGATGGCTCCTCACAGTGATCTGTTCGATCTGGCAGGCCTTGGGCTGTCTTTTTTTTTTTTTTTTTTCTGCCCAACTTTTGTGTATTTGTTTGGGCTGGTATTTTTGTAATGGGAGAAGTACTAAATTGGAAATTATGACCTTTTTGTAGGCAGATTCTTGCCTTAATCAATTTTCTTCTGTAGATATTCTTTGTTATGCATATTTTGCTATTATGCAGGAATACAACTTCTTTGAAGTAAAAAATATAGATTAGTATACTTATCTCATGTTGGTCTTCTGGGAGGAGGTCCATCCTTTGAAAATGTAGCTTTAGTCTTGATGTAGCGATGTTTAAGTAACTGAATGTTACAACGTTTGGGATTGCAAATTAAATCCTTTAAAATGAAGTATAATAACGATGATCAATTGAGCAAGGTTCCTTATGATCTCCCAGAAGTCGTGTTAATAGCGAAGTCTCCACGTAGATATCTAATCGAATAAAGAAATTCTCAATTTTGTCGTCGCTGTTCGATCAGTCCTTTACCATTTTGTCTTTTAGTTAAAGACATCTTATATAAAGACGTTGTCTCTTTGTTGAGCTCTGCTCTTCTATGTTCTGAAACTGCAAAATTGCTCTAGATAAGCTCTCGAGATTCATGTTTTTCTGTAGTGCTTGTGAGTTCCTTGTTTCTCAAATAAAGCAACCAATGTATCAATATATCATTGGTTTGATATGGGAGGAATTGGAAAATGTAGAATTATTAGCCAGGTCTATCTCTTTCAGACCCCCTTCAACAATTCTTTGGAATATTAGGTAGTGACTATTTTGGAATCTTGATTAATGACGGCTATTCTCCTGATTTCCATGTCAGAATTCTTGGATTCCAAATGGAGTTCTTGTATGGCTAACTTAGTAGTCTCTATATGATGTATGAGGCAGTGACGACCCTTGTATGGTCGAAGTACCCTTTTTTAAATAGTTTAAACTTGCATGCCTTTGTTGAGGATCTTTAAATTTTTCTTATCGAGCGACCAACTTATTGATCGTGCACACTCTTCTGGGCTGGGGCTTCTTAAAGCCTCCTTGGATTATTTTATTGATCGCTTCTATCCGCAGATTCTTCTCTTGTCGACTGGTTGAGTCGGTCAAACGGGTGCCGTTCCAACTTACTTGCATTTATTTCGGGGAGTCAAAGGGTCACATTTTCGCCCCTTGATCAAATTCCTATCAACCGTAGGATCATTTTCACAAGCGCCTATAAATAAGTAGGCATTTTCCTTCTCTATTATTCATAACAGATGGAGATTTCGGTTTCTTTAGATTTCATTCTGCCTTCTGATCCCATAATATTCAAAAAGTCACATTATCGCGATTTGTATCACAATGGCTTGGATTTCACTTGCCTTGTACTGACGGGTCCCATGGAAGCCCTACCTTGTACTAACGGGTCCCATGAGGCCTCAAATGTTGTTTTCACGGATTTGAGGTCCGTGGTTTCTGTTTGCACATGGAGGGTTCATACTTGCCAGCCCCCCTCGCTCTTGGATGTTACCTCAGGAGTGATAGACTACTGGGGTGCGCTGGTAAGTTTACTGTCTTACGACTGCCCCGAAGAGATGCTGCTCAAGAGTAAAATGTTTTATCTTTAAAGTAAAAGCAGTGTCTTGTTGTGGGTGAATGAGTATTGCCTGTTATCTGGCTGGTAATGCTTATTTCATATGGAAGAACATTCGATCTTCATAGCCTGGCCATCGAACTAAAGAAGTCGACCATCCTGAGCAGCATGCTTCTTAGGTGGTTGTTCATAATCGTCGAGGTACTAAGGAGGAGATTGATGTTTCCGTGGACATTGTCGTGAAGATCGCCGGTCCATAGTGTAGGATCGTTTTATATAAACAAATGTAATCGTAGATAGGCTTTGTAATCGAGTTTTTGTAACTCCTTTTTACGTAAAAAGATCAATAAAATTATATTCCTTGCATTCTGCTTTTTGTTGATGTTGTCATAATTCATTTACGAGGAGCATTTTCCGAGCGGAGGGATTTGTACTTAACTCGTATTCAAGACTTAGACGTGTTAGTAGATTCTTTTTAGATCGTTTGGGATAGATCGAGGAGTGTTTATTGAGCGGATCAATGTATACTCGACTTGTTATTATTTAGACTTAGGATTTCTTACCAAGAGTCTTTTAATCGTTGTAAATAGACCGAGGAGTGTTTATTGAGCGGATCAATGTATACTCGACTCGTTATTAATTAGACTTAGGTTTTCTTACCAAAAGTCTTTTAATCGTTAAAAGATAATCGAGGAGTTTATATTGAGCGGATCAATGTTTACTCGACTCGTTTTATTTGAGACTTAGGTTTTTAATTACCAAAAGCCTGTTGATCGTTGAAAGATAATCTAGGAGTTTATATTGAGCGGATCAATGTTTACTCGACTCGTTTTATTTGAGACTTAGGTTTTTAATTACCAAAAGTCTGTTGATCGTTGAAAGATAATCGAGGAGTTTATATTGAGCGGATCAATGTTTACTCGACTCGTTTTAATTTGAGACTTAGGTTTTTAATTACCAAAAGCCTGTTGATCGTTGAAAGATAATCGAGGAGTTTATATTGAGCGGATCAATGTTTACTCGACTCGTTTTATTTGAGACTTAGGTTTTTAATTACCAAAAGTCTGTTGATCGTTGAAAGATAATCGAGGAGTTTATATTGAGCGGATCAATGTTTACTCGACTCGTTTTATTTGAGACTTAGGTTTTTAATTACCAAAAGCCTGTTGATCGTTGAAAGATAATCGAGGAGTTTATATTGAGCGGATCAATGTTTACTCGACTCGTTTTAATTTGAGACTTAGGTTTTTAATTACCAAAAGCCTGTTGATCGTTGAAAGATAATCGAGGAGTTTATATTGAGCGGATCAATGTTTACTCGACTCGTTTTATTTGAGACTTAGGTTTTTAATTACCAAAAGTCTATTGATCGTTGAAAGATAATCGAGGAGTTTATATTGAGCGGATCAATGTTTACTCGACTCATTTTATTTGAGACTTAGGTTTTTAATTACCAAAAGCCTGTTGATCATTGAAAGATAATCGAGGAGTTTATATTGAGCGGATCAATGTTTACTCGACTCGTTTTATTTGAGACTTAGGTTTTTAATTACCAAAAGTCTGTTGATCGTTGAAAGATAATCGAGGAGTTTATATTGAGCGGATGAATGTTTACTCGACTCGTTTTATTTGAGACTTAGGTTTTTAATTACCAAAAGCCTGTTGATCGTTGAAAGATAATCGAGGAGTTTATATTGAGCGGATCAATGTTTACTCGACTCGTTTTAATTTGAGACTTAGGTTTTCTTACCAAAAGTCCTTTAATCGTTGTTAATAGATCGAGGAGTGTTTATTGAGCGGATCAATGTATACTCGACTCGGTTTAACTTGAGACTTAGGTTTTTAATACCAGAAGTCTTTTAATCGTCGTAAATTGATCGAGGAGTTTTTATTGAGCGGATCAATGTATACTCAACTCGTTTGTATTTTGAATTTAACCAACACTTATCGTAAAATCGCAAGGAGTGTTTTACCGAATCAATCGATTTATATTGAATATTAAAAATCTTTTTGATAATCGAGTTGTAGGCTAAAGCCGTTTATTACAAAAAACTTACTGAAATAAATCAAAGTAAATAAAAAGTGATCTATTAAAATTTATTTACCATAGTATTTTCTAAGGTTGACTACATTCCAGGTTCTTGGTAAGCAAAAGGTACGCATTCGGACCTTCAAATATTTCTTCGGGGATCTAGTTATTTCTTTCAAGAACTTCCAATATTTCTTCCATCGGAGCATTTAACCTCGGGTGTTCCACTTGATTTACCCTGCCTCTGATCGGTAGTTCGAGGTTTCTTGGCCTTTGGTAGAAATTAGGTTGCCTTTGTTGGTCAGCTTTGTTGTACTCCAATCGCTGGAAAACGTTGCCTTTTCTAAAAGATTGCTCGTAATCCATGGATCTTTGGGCAGGAACACTGTCATGCCGTTTGGAGCCTGAAGTCGTGGCTTTGTTTTTGTTTTTATCCTTAAAAGAATTCATCTCTTCTTGGGTCATATACTTAGACGCCAAGCTCATGATGTTGGTAAACGTTCTTGGTTGTTTTCGACTGAGGGCATTTCCGAACTGCCTATTCTTTGTGAGGTCGAAAAGAATAGATATTATGTAATCGATATTTGGAGAATCGATCTTGAGTAACTCCACATTAAATCTCGCCAACCAGTTTCTTAGGGATTCTCCCTCTTGTTGGTGTATGGTTCCTAAATAGCTCATCGGGAGCTTTTGCCTCTTCTGACTGGCAAACTGCTGCGTCAGTTTGTTGCATAATTCCCTAAAACTGAATATGGAGTTGGCTGGTTGTTTGGCGAACCAGTCCAATGCGAGTCCTTCGAATGTGGTCACCATTAACTTGGCGGTGAATTCGGCAGAGTGGGCATATAAGTTCATAATATTCGTGAAGCTAAAAATATAATCGTCCGGGTCAGTTGTCCCATCATATCGGGGTAGTCTACCCGGGACCTGTCCAATGGATTGTGCTTCTTTTATTTCTCTACAGAAGGGAGAACAAGCTGCAAGGCTCTCCTGGAGTTCCGCGGGTCGGGCCCACGGGTTTTGAACAGGTCGTAGGCGTTGTTCGAGTCGCTCCTGTACTATCCTTTCGAAATCTCCTTCCGAGAAACGGGTTGTTCGTCGACGATCTGGGATTGCATCGTCTATGTCATCCTCGATAGGGATTATTGTACGTTCCTTGGACCCGCTGCGCTCTGGCTGTGGTTTTCTTTGTCCTAGTTTTCTTCGGGGATGGTTATCGGACGGTTTAGAATTGCCCCGCCGCGGACTGTGCAGTGAGCGGCGCTCACTTGCTGGGCTGTCGGCTTGTTGAGACGTTTGATCGTTTTGCCTTGGCGCTCTTGGAGCAGGAGTTGTCCTGGGAGCCCTAACGTTCTGAGGAATTTGATCAAGTACGAGTAACTCTTCTGGAGAGAGATTTAACGAGCATTGCTATTTGTCGCAATTTCTCCTGAGCGCCCGGGAGAGGAATTGGGATTTCAGGGACTTCTGGTTCTTCTAGAATTGCACCGGGAAGACCTCCTTGGGGTTCCTGCTGATCGGGGTGAGGATCTTGCAAATTCTCGTTGGTGTTTTGAGCGTTATTATTGTTGTTGTCCTGTAGATCTTCAGATGTGTTATGACCGGTGGTTGTGTTACTTCTTGCTCCGATACGAGCACTTTTCCTTGGGCGAGCCATATGTCGATCGAATAATTAACCTAGCCCCTCGGTGGGCGCCAACTGATTTAACCGGATTTCGTCGGGTTATTAGTATCAGTGAATTTGTGATATTGGGGGTGTTCCATATGTTTATTTATAGGGCTCTGTTACTTTATTCAGGATGGATCAATCTCAAGGAAAAGCTATATTCGTTAGAGCAATTAGCAATAATGACGATCAACACAAAAGGGATTATATGAATATGGTGAATCAGTAATTCTCCTTGTATTATCAGGGATTATGCTGTTTTGTAAGCATAAAATCCGTAAAATAGAATGTGTGTAATACAATGATTAACTCGGTATTTATATCATACTAAACCTAGTGTTACAAGGAAACATATTTCTAATAGGACTCGGCCCATTAGTCCTTCTTGAGTCCGGATTGTAGTCTGTTCGCCATGGCAAGTCATTTTTTAACTGGTCGATAGAAGATCCCGAACGAGCTTATATGGTCGAACCTATTCGTTATCTCTTAGTCGGTCCGAATATAATAAAGGGTGCGAAATAGCCCCCATCACATCCCCTTAAGATGGGCCTTATAGTTATGAACAATTTGCTTTAATGCAAGTGGGAGATTGTTAGAGTAGTGCCCAGCAAGCCAATCGGTTGTCTTGTAAATACTCTTGTAATCAATCTTATTCATGATCAGTAAAAGTTCGCATTGGCAATTCTTCATTTAGTGTAATATATCTAAGCAATTTATGAAGCCCTTAGCTCGTTGAAACTATGGAACATGGTGCATCCCTCTATGGAATATGTTCTACTATGGTTTAAGATCTTAAAAGCTTTCCAGTTGTAGAATACTATTGAGATAGGGCATCATTGTTTTCGATAAGACTTGCACGAGTATGCATTCTCTCTTGCATGGGGATGGATAGTTCCATGGACATCGATATGGTAGGTATCAATGTATATGAATGGGTGGCTTGATGAGATCAAGTGCATCGAAACCCCGTTAGAAAAATCTCATCTTAGGAGCTATCGGAGATGAAGATTTCTTCTACTTCCGATAGTTTACGTAAATTGTTCCTTTGACTTGAGACGTTAGAGTGAACTTCATATGGAGCGTTTATGCTTTGATGTGTTACTCGACTACTAATTAGCGAGTCATTATAGTTTCACATTGGGTATGGATTGCTTCGTTGTGAAGTTAATGATGTCAATAAAAGATCCATTAACCCCACTGTAATGTGGTTGGATGATTTCCTATGCATTCTTTTGTATGGATTGATTCCCGGGAATCTTCGGCCGAAGTGAGTGATGTTACATTTGGAAAGGAGTTTCCAAATGGGTAATCACTAAAAGGAATCACCATAAAGAATGGAGACGCATAGTTATCAAGGCTAATAGGAATCCGTAGAACTCCATGTCCTAGGCCTCGATCGGGAAATAAGAATCATGTTGATGAGCCACCGTGTTATGAAGGTGGTGAGGGAGGTTTTAGCCCGTTCAACTACGAAGAGCCACCTAGTCATGATGATGGTGGTGAGATGGAGCCACGTAGCCATGATGATGGTGGTGCGGCGGAGTCACCTAGTCATGATGATGGTGGTGATGCGGAGCCACCTAGTCATGATGGTGTTTAGATTTTAAGAATTTGTCTGTTATCAAGTTCTAGTCAGGGAGGCCCGATGGATCAAGTTTACATGTCGGTCAACGCTTCAGAAACAAAGTTGACCTTAACTACAAACTCGGGATGGTTGTTTGTCTCATTTTCAATTTGATGTCCATGCGTGCAACCTAAATTTGAATTATATTAAGTGTGTCGATAAGACTTGTGTATGGCGACTACGTGCCACGAAGGAGAAGACTAGTGATCATTTTGTAATTCGAAAATATATTAACACACACACTTGTTTATTGTTGGAAAGAACTGCCGAACATAGACAAGCATACAGTCGTATAATTGGTACTCGTGTCTAGGGACAGTTTTTGAATGTGAGGGTTCCACTGAACCCAGAAGCAGTGAAGAACTTCTTTCGTAATGAAGAACATGTCACCATTAGCTATGCAAAAGCTTGGAGAGTGAAATAAGTTGCTCACAATGTCATTAGAGGCACCTTTACAGAAAATTTTGCCAACCTCCTTTCGTATTGTTACTTGCTTGAGCAACGAAATGATTGCGCGTGCAGTTGCATCCATACGGACAAAGATAACAAGTTCAAATACTTCTTCATGGCTTTACGAGCGGCTATACGGGGATTCAAGTTCATGAGAGATGTGATTATAATCGATGCATGTGTTCTAAAGGACAATTATAAAAGGAATCCTCCTAATTGCATGTGCGACAAATAGTGAGCTCCACAGTTACCCTCTTGCCTGGGGTCTAGGTGACTCTGAGAACACGGGCTGTTGGACTTGGTTCCTTCAGGGCCTGCATGACTTGATACCAGACAAGCGAGATTTGGTAATTATTTCAGACAGAGGCTCCCCGATTGGAAACGCGGTATCCGTTATTTACCCCTTTTAGCATAACACGGGGCATGTTATCGGCACCTCATGCAGAACATAATGGACAAATTTGGCTAGGGTTTAATCAGGTTGTTTGAACTAGCCGTTTGCTCATAAACCAAACCAGAGTTTCGTGAGCATTTTGCCGAGTTGAAAGCTGAAGGCGAAGGATGTGAGAGGTGGCTCGAGCAAGAAGTGAAGTTTGAGAAATAGTCGAGGGTGCACCATAAAGTTAACAAATACGAGGTGATGACATCTAACCACACTGAGGTCGTTAATAAGGTAATGTTATAGGAAAGAGATTATCCCATATGTGACATGATCGGATTTGTTATTGATAGAATGGGAATGTGGTTTTGTCAGTGTCGTGAGATAGCATCGAGCTTTCCTGGTCAACTCACCCAAAGAGGGGAAAAATCATATGTAAACGGTTTAATAATGTGGGAAAGTGGGATATAGCTCGATTGAGTGTGTGGAAGTGGAAAGTACAGTCGAGTAATTGGTATGGAGTTGTGGACTTAAATGCAAGAACTTGTTCATGCGGCCAGGGGCGGATCCAGGATTTTTGGTCGGGGGGCTAAACTTATACAAAAAAAAATCTATCAAACAGTTAAACTTAAAGTTTATATTATTCAAGAGAAAATATATGACGCAATACAAAAATAGGGAGGTGGAGTTTAACAAAAATAAACTTTTGAGCAAGTATGCTCTTGAAACTCTCTCTCGAATGTTAAAATCATATATTGTTATATGAGGTTGTAGACCGGTATTACTTGGAAGCACGGGCAAGTTTGTTTCAATATGAAAGTTTGGAAGCTTATGCGGGTCACTTTGAATGTGATCGTTACTTGAAGACTTATCGTGAGGTGTAGGTGTAGCCTTAAAGTATCTCTCCATATTTCTAACACTATAAAATGTACAAAACATAACTATCTCAAGAATAAAGACATATTCAACAAGTAGAAGTTAAATATAATAGAGACATAATAATAAAAATACGTATTTTTCATTCCACTTGATAAAACAAGAGAGGTTGAGTCTCAACAGGCCAATAAATTCCAATAAAATACTATTAAAAATATAATATTAGTGTTTGACATTTCAATAAAAAAAAAAAAAAAACTATTAACCATCTAAGATTAGTGTTTCATATGTAAATAAATACTATTAACTCTATTGAATCTTGATTTAATCATCATATTATTTTAATATAATGTGTATCCTCATATCTTAATCTAATAATTATGAAAATCTTAACAAGTATATAACTGTTTGTACCCAAAAAATCACCTTCGATTAATCGAGGAATGATGGCTCAATGACAGGCCAAAAATGGCAATTGGACCGAACCTAATCATGACAAATGAATCGTATCAGATCGGATCCAATCTGATCCGGAAAATTGATCCGACCGAAGTAACAATTTGGTTATGAACCCAATTTCAAAACTCGATCCAATTTCACAATTAATTAATGTTTGGGCCAAATATAAATTAATTAATTGATAAGGTTAATTAATTTATGGGCCAAGTTTAATTAATTAACGATTAAGGCCAAATTATGGTTAAATACAAATGAGTCCAATTAACCCAATAGATTATGTTGACTATTATTAATTAACTAAGTTAATTAATTAATTGGGTCAAGCCTAATTAATTGGCTCACTTGATAAATAGGGCCATTAATTAATTAATTGGGTAATTAATTAGTTGGGTAAATTATAATTATCAAGTAAAACCAACATGGCTCGACCCAAGACCGAGTATGGTCCGACCAGCACAAGGCCGACCACGGCCCAGCCCAGATCGGCCATGATCAATTTTTCGGCCCACTTGTGTATTTTATTTAATTAAATGTTGGAGATAATTAAGTAAGAGATAAGAATAAAAGCCAAGTAGTTGGCTTAAATAACAAACTCCCTAAATATCTCTTAGTTAGTTATCATAAATTGAATTTCAAATTAAACACACGTTTTCTTCTCCTACAACTTCCATTAGCATCAATTTTTAGCAAAACAAAGAAGGAAAACCACCACTAAAAGTAGTGGAATAGTGGAGGTAGTGGAGAAATTCAAGGTAGTGGAGAAAGTGGGAGAGTGGCTGTCAAGGGAGTAGTTTTTTCCAGCCATCAGCTCAATTTCCAGCACCTATAAATATTCAAAGGGCTGCCATACGCGAAGGACACTCAACTCAATCAACAACTTTTCAGTCTAACACTGATCGGCTCTACGCCTCACCGTAAGTCCAGCACACCGCTGCTTCTCTCGTCAGCAAACGTCTGTTAATCCCTTGATATCAACCGTCCCTCCTCAGCCACCAGCGATTCTCGACCGCCTGAAGTCTTGCCGCCGTCGCCGCCAAAGGTCCGCCGCCGCCGACAGTAAGCCGTCGCCGCCGCTGCTTCCGCCGTCAGAACGCTGTCTCGAGCGAAACCCCTTGGTAGCAAGCAGATAACACGTTGTTTCTGTCAAGTTATCAGCCTGCCAACTCCTTGATATCAGTCTGTCCCTCCTCAGCCACCAGTGATCCCTGACCGCCTGAAGTCTTGCCGCCGCTGCCGCCGCCGTCTTTCGCCGTCAGCTGACACTGCCTCGAGCGAAACCACTCATATCAACCAAGTAGCACGCTGTTAACCGTCATGTTAGTGCCCACGTATTTATATGACAAACTCATCGAGTAGCCATCTGCTTGATGAGCTCGTCGTCAAGTAGCCATCTGCTTGACGGCTATCGGCTGAGTAGCCATCTGCTCCGTCGATGCCCTTCTCAGTGGCCACCCGCTGATCAGGAGCCCGATTGGTGGTCATCCATCAAGGTTGGGCGAACCATTGACGGTGGTCTTCCATCGTCAATGTTACTTTCTGTCAATAAGTTGTTCTATCATGCATTATCAGCTCATCGGCGGGTTTACCTGCCGATCAAGGAGTCAATTTTCAGAACCTATTAGCCTTATCAACTCATTTGGCAGATCATGCCAAAACAGGAGACTTTATCGTTTTGCATATTTTTGTAATGTTTGTATATCGGGGAACCTACTGATTTTCTTTTATTGTTAATGGAAGTACTTTGGTTCGTATCTCTTGATTTATTTACTAAAGTATGCTTTACGTCAACGAATTTTCATTGATATGTTGTTTTATGTCAAGATTATGTCTTCTGTCAAGGTGAATGTTTAAACTGATTGATCGTCAAGGCATTTTGCTGATTTACAAATCCGCTGATATGTTGAGCAGGCCATCGATTGGTCATAAGTTTTGGCATTTAAGAGAGATTTTCATAAATTATTTAAGTCCTGCGGTCAGGCAGGCATAGAAAAGAACTAGGGGTAGTGTTTACCTACTCTATCACAATCGTTTAGAAGTCAGCCTTATCAGGACAACTTATTTTGATATCAACATGTCTTTATCAGGAAACTTATACTATCAATATACTGATATCAGCATGTCTATTTTCAGATCGTTATGTTTGCACGCACAAACATTGGCACGCCCGCATTTATTTTATATCATATCGAGGCATTTTACATCGAGCTATTGGCTCGTCGAGGTATCTGCTGACAGGTTTACAACAAACAATGTTTCGGTATTACCCAATGCCAGACATCCCTCGATGTCAGAACCTAGATCCCAAGCATCCCTCGACATCGATCCCTTGACGATAAGTTTTATGCAAACAATATTTTGGCACAATCGATGCTAAAGACCTCGACGTCAAGGCGTAATAGGGCCAAATTTATAGCAAACAATATTTTGGCACGCCCAGTGGGACTTGAATATTTTTCTGTTAAAAACTCACCAGCCTCACAATATGTTGGCTCGGCGAGACTTGAATTTTTTCTATTTTATTTGCCATAAAAACGATTATCAGCCAAGTAATACTTTGGCTAGCTGACAATTGATAATCTCTTTGCCAAACAGTCAATCAGTTGATACTAAGTGGTTATTATTTTGTTGTCATCAGATGATACCACAGATACCCAGAAAGACTCGATCAACCTTGACGAGGACACGTTCTGACCTAACACATACTCTGGAAAATCTATCAACGGTTCCACTAACTATGGAAGGGACCGACAGAATCGAGGAGCTGACAGCAGAGGTTCGCAACTTCACCAGGGACCTTGAGACCAAACATGAGAAATGGTCTAACGTTGTCAGCATGTTTGAAAACATGCTAGGCTCGGCCACTGCTGCTAGTCAGGCCAATACGGAAGCCAGCAACATTGTAAATAACTCCCTGATGCACTTGGAAGCAAAGATGACATCACTCGCAGAGAGCATCAACACTCTCGCCAACGGCATACAAGCGCAGGCCTGGACAGGGCTGCAGAAAACTGCTGTCGATAAAGGCAAAGGCCCTGCGATCCAGATCGGGGGAAGTTCATCAAGGGATGAGACGCCTTACAAACAAGGCAACGGACAATCTAATGTCCCGGACAGGAGGGGAAGCACCTCCAAAGCAAGGAACACCCGTCCAGACTCGGGGGGCAGGTCCGAAGAGGACCGATCAGAGGCCGTCGGATACGGCCCAGAAGGGTGTCAGGCCAATCCATTGGCCTATGACAGGACTGCTCATCGAGCTACAAAGGGTCCAGAAGAACTCTTGACGGTGAATCAAGCTGTGGAAATGTTTGTCAGGAGACAGGGAAACAGAGCGTCGAGGTATAATAAACCTCACCCGGAATACATCGATCAGATCCCGTTCCCGTTGAACTACAGGATGCCGAACTTTACTCTGTTTTCCGGCGAGGGATCACAATCTGCCACTGAGCATCTTGCTCGATTCTCCTTAAAGTGTGGCAATATGACCAACGAGTTGAAGCTGAAACTGTTCCACAACTCCCTGACAGGAATGGCGTTCCATTGGTACGCCAATTTGAAGCCTGGATCGGTCCCCGACTGGCCATCCATGGAGAAGATATTGTAATGAACCACTATCAAGCCCCGCTTGATGTTTCTGTCATCGAGCTATCAAACATGAGACAGCTGACAGGACAGACTGTCGAGGAGTATATGAAGAAATTCATCAGGGCCCGAGGTTTCTGCGCCATCCCGTTACCGGAGAAAGAATGCATCAAGATTGCCATTCATGGCATGCATTTTGAGTTGAGAAAGATCATGATGGCACAGTACCATGAGGACTTGTTTGAGTTGACCGATCATGCGGTCCGATACGAACGAGTGTTAAGAGATGAGAACAGCCGACAGCCCAGGGGAAATTATTATCAAGTGGGTATGGCTGATTCCAGCGAGGAACAGATTAATCAGGTCAGTCGATCGATTGAGCAGCAGGGTATTGAGATCGGATTGACGGAAGTGGTCTGTCCTAAGAAAACCGTCTATCCAGCCCTCGCCAAACCGAAAGAACCGCAACCTACCATCAAGGTGCCAAATAACTTGGTACGTCGAGATGCTGAGTACAAGACCGACAGAGAAAGGCGCTATTCCTTTGACGTCTCAAAAACAGAGGCCATATTCGATCAGCTGTTGGCCGACAAGATCCTACGACTCAAAGGGGATCACGTGATTCCATCGTCGATGAAGATAGCAGGTAAAACATATTTTAAATATCATGATGTATGGACTCACGCGACAAACGAGTGTCTAGTGTTCAGGTGGATGGTGCAGGATCACCTCGACAAGGGCATCTTGAGGTTTGCCCCGGATTGGAAAATCACAAAGTCGATGACGGTTGACACCAATCCTTTCCAACAAAACGAGGTGGGAATAAACGTGATAACAATTACGGAATCACCAACAGGTGAAAAATTGTACTCGGAAGGAGACCCGTATTACTCGATGATAAACAAGGAAATGGGTTTATGTGCGAGATGCCAAACTGAATTGGCAACAGTTCCACTGTTCATCAACCCGGCAATATATGGCCAGTACATGTCTTGGCTAAATGCAATGCCGTCAGGATATCCGTATCAAATTATGCCGCAACCGCAGGCAATGCCTCAAACAGTGCCGTCATCACAGGCAACCCCACCACCACCACCTCCACCTCGATAGGTAGGACCTTGTCCGATCGAGGCCCCGATTGAATATACCAAATACGCAACATTAACGGCGGAACAACGCCGAGAACAGGCTAGGACCAGAATGCCTCGACGACATCAGGAAGGCACTAGCCGTAGCTGCAGAATCAGGGAGAGATCCCCTAATAAAACACCAACCAGGCAGGTAAGATCGACCGCCAGTCGCAGAGACAGGACACAGGGTCCATCGACGAAAACGACACCGCCAGGCTCATCAAGGCCGCGAACTGTTCATACTCCTGCCGATACACAGGTAGATCGATGGGTTCCCGTCAGGCATCCAAAATTTCCTGGCGATCGAAGGGTCGATCAAATGACCCGAACACAGTATAGGCGTTACTTACGCCAACGAAAGGAGTTGAAAATTGCTAAGTGGATGGCCCCGATGAAAGAATTAGCAAGGAAACCTCCGTCAGCGGAACATAAACTGAAACAGGGAACAAGAGAGGCCAAGTCTGGCCAGGATAGCGACAGTAAGCCCAAGGGCTCGATACAAGTGGACACTTCCAAGTGGACCCCGGGGAAAGCCCAATTCGGCACGATCGACCTGGAAAAGATAATGGCGGAGGATGACTTATTGTCTGACAAGGAAGACGGAAATGATCTCAAGGCAAAATTTGCCGAGATCTACAACGACAAAGGCAATAAGGAAAACGAGGCCAAATATGGCCAAGCCGTCGAGGCCAAATCTGGCCAGGAAATCGAGAAACAGGAGGTCAAAAATCAAGCCGTCGAGAAAGAAACAAAGACAGTGGAAAACGCTGCCATCAGTCAGCCGACAGACGGCTCGACAATGATGGAATGCAACGCCGTTGATTCTGAACCTGTTGAATTCGTCAACGAGGAACTGGAATATTCCACTGATAGCTTTTGGGACGAGGGAATGCCAGTGGTACAAATGGCAGAAGACTTAGAACTGTTATCCGTCGACGACGAGAAAGAGACCGATTGGGATCAGAGGATCGAGACTATATTCCAGAAGCCACCATCTTTCATGGCCAGACACATCAGGCCATTATGTGACGGCCCGGCTCTGCGGGCCCATCGGATAACGGTCGAAAAGTTATTATTAGGTTGAAAAAGAGTTAAAATATCGAAACCTTTAGAAAGAACGATAAATTAAAATCGAGAATTAAAGGTTTTAAGCGGAAACGATAATTAAAAGGTTTTTTTTTCAATGGAAACGATAAAGTAAAAGTTTAAAAGCGGAAGCGATTTAATACGAAATAAGAACATTTTAAAATACCAAGTTTAAAGTGGAAGTAATTATAATTAAAATAAATTTTGACGGATGACATGACATGGTGAAACAACTTGTAGGACCCAAAAGGATTACAAGAAGATTAAGGTTAATATTTGATAAAATCTAAAATCATTTTCAATAGATATTCCCATTTTACAAAATTAGCTAAAATACCAAGATATTTAGCAAGATATAACAAAAATGGACTTAGACATTATAGAAGATTTAAAACATGAGTTCAAACGAAAATCTTAAAATCAAATAAGAATTTAAACAAAAGTTTAATTACTCTCTGGAACTAGGGTGGGATCGCAACCGTGATGACATAACCGCAACATGAACTATCATTTACCCCAAACACCTATAGCTGAAAAGATTGAAACACAGAATGCATAAGTTGGTCGTCCAACTTAGTGAGGCTGTAGTGCACTTGTGCGTGATGCAACATAATATACATGAGCATATACAACAGTACAGTAAATGAATATATGCTATAACAATTTAAGCATGTTAAACAAGTAACCAACATTTGTTGATGCCGTCCTCCTCTTACCCTCCAATCCACAGTCAGGAAAACCACCACTGAACACTCCAAGTAAGGTGCGAGCTTACATAACAGTGCGCATTGACGTCAAATGCCAGGAGTTTGACATTCACTCCCCAAGTGTAACCTCCACACTTGGCTCGTGAAGCGGGTCTACGGTGGTTCGAGGTAACCCTCCAGCCCTTACCTTCCGGGTTATCCACGATTCTGCACACCAGTATAGGGGTCCACACAGTAACAGTAAACAGTACATGACAGTAACAGTAACAGTTCAGTAAAATAACAATTCAATATCAATACAGTATAGTAACATTCCAATAACATGAAATCAGCAAACAACTCAATAACAATCATCAAAACGGTTCAATATATGATATCAAGGTCTCATAAGCACATAGACATTATCATAATAATTCAAGGTGTTTAGTTTGTCCTACAGTCGAGTTTTTCATTATATCATATGTGGTATATATATTAAATATAACATGAATTGTTTGTCCTACTAGTCGAGTTGTATCCAATGTCATATATCATATACTTGTTTGTTTAAGGACTAAGTTAAAGTTATGACTCGACCTACTAGTACATTCGGACTTACACACAAGTAACACACAGCACTCACCTGAAGAGCTTATTACGGCGACCAAAATTCCACAGTGAAGTGTATCCGAAACCTGAGCAAATACGTTTATGACTAAGAATATATCTAATAAGCTTACTAAAACGTAACTAATGAAAATCCTACACAAGGATTTCCTAAACTATTATATCACACAAAAGTGCTTAGAACTTATGACATCAACTTTAATTAAGAGATATTATTTACAAAACTCAAAATATAATTTCATAAAACAGTGCCAAAACAGCAAAAATTTCACCTTTAATTTTCCAGATTTACAAAACAGCCCCTAAACTTTTGAGAATAACCATTTTTGCAAAAATTTGCAACAAACTTTAAATCAAAAGATTTTTAACTAAACTCATATCGAAAATCAAATAAAAGTATTAAGTAACTTATCACTTTAAAATTCAAATCTATGAAATCCCACAAGTTTAAAACTTTCAAAAATACCCTCACAGTTTTGAAAACATAATAAAACCAATCTTCTTGAAAATTAATTCAAGATTCACGCATTTAAGTAATATTTAAAAATAATCAATCATAATTTCAATATAAAACTGAGATTTAACAATAAGTTTTAATAACTTTTCACAAACTAACAATGAGGAATAAAAGTTCTTTCATGATGAATTTTTATAGATATTTTTTTCAAATTTTCAATCTTAAAACACAAGTAATCAAAGCACTACTTCAAATCAATTAATCAAAAGTTTATAAAAGTAACAATATAAAAACAGCGATCAAACAACACATTTACCCCCTTATTTTCAGATATACAAAAATAACCTCAAATGTTTCAAAAACTCCCATTTTTGCAAAATATCGAAACAAACTTTAAAACAAATACTTTTCAAGTAAACCTAACCAAATATCAAACAAAAATAGATTTTTCAGTCCATTAGACTATCAAAATTTTCACATCCCTAACCCTTGAACTTTTAAAATCTTTCAAAAATACCCCCCAAAGTTTTAAAAATTATAAGCAATAACTTTCTTACAAAAATAAATCAAGATCCAAATATCTAATAAACATTTATTTAAACCGAGCAAAACTACACCATCCTTATAGCTAAAATCGAGTTGATCGAGATACATGCATAACATAGTACGAACTCAAACTCATACTCAAACTAAATTCTAAAGCCAAAAATTAATCACAATGTAATTAATGCACAATAACATTTAGGCTCAACGAACTATCTAACGAACTCAAATCGAGAAATGAAGACCGAAAATGAAATACCCATTCCGAGATGAAGTCGCTGACCGGAGCAGGCGCCGTTGACCGGCGTTGACCACCGTTGACCGGCGATTGACCGACGCCGGAAAATGAGCCGAACCCACCATTCCACTCTCCTCTAAGCCTAGAACACCGTGGTGAAGCTCGATTGTTGAAGAAATGACCGAAAAAGGGACATGCAAGAAAACCCACTTAAAACCGCACCTTCAACCTCGAATTTCCGCTGTAAAACAGCTTCTATTGCTTCAATTACCACCACCATTGTGTTCCTCTCGTCGAGTAGATGAATTTGGACTACTTATTTGCTCGATTTGGTTAAGAAATGAGAAAGTTATAAGTAAATTAAAGAAAGGGGGTTTGTGTGTGAGAAAACACATTTTTGTGTGTGTAATTGGTGGAGGAGACAATAATGAAGGAGATGTACCTTGTTTATAAGATATTTAATGCTTATTTGCAATTAACACCCTCAAAGAAATGGGTAGTCCTATTTAAATTCCTTAGTCTTGGGATGTTACATCAATTTCCCTTTTTTGTTTTATTCTTGCATTTAAATCCTCAAAATAACACAAGAGTGGGTATTTATAATTCATATTTTGCACAACAATAATAATTCAAGTGAATATCAATTTAAATTAATTTAAATTTAAAAAAAATATGCTCACTCGTTGAATTTTTAACAACATAGATATGAATTTTAATTTTTTATTATTAAATTCACACAATTAAAAATTATCAAATTCCAAGTAAATAAAATTTATAGGAAAGAAAATTCATAAATGAATTTTCGGGGTTTTACACATTATACATATCAGGCCACATCGACGGAAAACCCATCGACAGAATGCTGGTCGACAATGGGGCAGCCGTCAATGTAATGCCTGCATCGACGATGTACAAACTGGGTAAGGTTAGCGAGGACCTGATGGAGACGAAAGTGATTGTTAGTAACTTCACAGGGGGAAAGGCTGACACATTAGGAATCTTGCCTGTCGAGGTGAAGATTGGAAAAACCAGCCTGAAAATCGCTTTCTTTGTGGTAGATGCTGCCACATCTTACAATGCCTTGTTGGGAAGGGACTGGATTCATTCAGCCTTATGTCTACCGTCCTCCCTGCATCAGTGCTTACTAATCTGGGGAGACGCTCCCGAACCCGAGATCATAATGATCGACAACAGGCCTTTCACCGCAAAGATCAATGCTGTCGAGGCAGCATACTATCGAGACGACGTAGGACCTTACAGATTCATCGGGCAGGATAAATATGGACGACCGAAAGAAGTCACTTCGAGCACGAAGTTGACGCAACTTGAAATGGCTTGTTTAGCCAAGGAACTAAGTCGGCCTTGCAACGTCAAGGAAGAAGGGCCGCATGAGCAAAATTGTCAGTCCTGATGATGATGGACCATCGGCCTATAAGGCCGACAGACTGGAAATCGACGAGATCGTTGTTATCGGACCAGAGCAACAAGCATGTGCCGATTTGATTCGAAGGTTTCGGGCCTACGTGGCCGAATGTTATACAGGCGATCTCATTTTCGAGGAGGAAACGCCACCATCGGTTGGCGATGAAATTCAGTTGGAGGAACTAGCAACGGCGCCAGCCAAGCTCGACGACATCAAGATCCAAGTTCAGGACCCTGTCATCGAGATTGAGTTAGGTACCGAAGATGATCACAGGCCAACTTACATCAGCGCACTGCTCGATGATGGCCAGAAGGATCGATTGACACAAGTGTTGAAGGAATACAAGGACTGTTTTGCCTGGAATTACGACGAGATGCCAGGATTGAGCAGGGAATTGGTAGAACACCGTATTCCAATACTTGAAGGGTACTTGCCCCGGAAACAGCCCCTGAGAAGGATGTCCGTCGAGGTATGCAAACTGATCAGGGAAGAAATCAAGAAGCTGTTAAAGGCCAGTTTTATCGAGGTGGCCCGATATCCGGAGTGGGTAGCAAATGTTGTACCCGTGATGAAGAAAAACGGGAAGATCAGGATATGCATCGATTTCAGGGACCTGAATCTTGCATCTCCTAAAGACGAATACCCGATGCCAATGGCGGACATGTTAATCGATGCTGCCGCTGGCAATATGTTCCTGACAGCCGTCGACGGAAGTGCAGGATATAATCAGATTTTTGTGGTTGTTGACGACGTACCAAAGCTGGCTTTTCAATGTCCCGGCGAAATAGGCACCTTCCAATGGAAAGTGATGCCATTCGGACTCAAAAACGCCGGAGCCACTTATCAACGAGCCATGAACTGCATCTTCAGTGAGTACATCGATGACTTTGTTAAAATATACATCGATGATTGTAGGCAGTTAAATTTTATTGCCTGATTAAGTCCAATATATATTAATTATTAATTAATTTATTTTGGGATTATATCAAATTTAATTCCTAAAATAATAATTAAATAATTAATGATATATTTCATATCTTATGATTAATTAAATACAAGATTTCTTGCAAATAAATTAAAATCTCCGTACGCAAGGCAAGTTTGTGTAGGAAATTATTAAGCAAGGCAAGATTTTATTCACAATGCAATATTTGCATGTCATATCTTTTTAAATGGCAAGAGAATTAAACAAGATATATTTCTTGTCATACAAGGTGTGAAGAACCAATCAAATTGTGCCACGTCATATAGAGAATATTACAATTTTTCTCAAACCCCACCTATAAATAGGGGTCACTTCTAAGAAGAAAATCACAATTCAAAAAGCAAAAAAGAAGTGCAAGGAGAAAAGCAAACTCTCTCAAGGCGTTCTTCCAAAATATCAAGGCGTTCTTCAAATCAAGGCGTTCTTTCCAATATTCAAAGGCGTTCTTCAAGAAGTGAAGAAAAATCCAACGTTTAATCTAAGATTAATATACTTAATTCTTAGATTAACGTTATTGGAAATTCACGAAGTTAAAATAAAGATCAAATCCCTAAAAATCCAGGATATCCAAGGCGAAGTTCAAGACCTTCGTTGAAGAAATTCAAATCATTTCACGTTTGATCCAGGATTAAGCAAATTTGCCCCTGGATTAACGTTATTCGAGCACAAATTCAATTCTGAGAAGATCAAAAAGACATTTTCAAGATCAAGCGCAAGAAACATTTAATTTTCCTTAAGATTAGAATCAGAGGAATCATAGAGATTGTAACCACTACTCAATAAAATTTTATTTGTACAATAATTTCTTGTTTAATATATATTTTTAAACTTGAAATTTTATTTGTTACAAATTTTTGGCACGCCCAGTGGGACAATCTCTACCTCTCATCTCTTTTCTCTAAAAATCAATGCCCCCAAAGAAGTATCGAACTGTGACTGAGTTGATGAAGGATCCAAGGGCTAAGATGGTTGAACAAAGAAAGGAAGATGGCGATCAAAGAAGTCCATCTCATTCTGCACATTTTGAAGGTTCCAACCAAGACGATGGTTCTTCTAGCACTGAATCTTCATTTTCAAATAAGGTGCCTGCCATGACAACAAGTACTACAACCATTGAGGAACAATTGTTGGCCTTGACTAAGGCAATGGAATCGTTCGCTAAACATGCCCAAGATCAAGATGCAAAGATCGAGAAGTTGTTGAGCCAAGCGAACCATATTGAAGGAAGTCATGTGATGGGAAAACAACCCGTAAAGTTCGAAGATGGTGATACATCAATGAAGCAATACTCAAATATGAAGGATGAAGAGTTCGAGGAGTCTGAAGAAGACGAGATGCCCATTAAAAAAGCAAATTCAAAGGGAAAGTCCAAAGAACTCCAAATTTCATCCGATGGCATGATCCCTATAGATCAACTGAAGGAATTTATTATGGGAACCATCAACTGCAAGTTAGAGGGAGGCCTTAAATCATCTCTCGCTTATACCAAACCTTATACTCAAAGGATTGATAGGATGAAGATGCCAACTGGCTACCAACCTCCAAAGTTCCAACAATTTGATGGCAAGGGAAACCCGAAACAACATGTAGCTCATTTCATTGAAACATGCAATAACGCTGGAACCTATGGAGATTATCTTGTGAAGCAATTCGTTCGATCACTCAAAGGAAATGCATTTGACTGGTACACTGACTTGGAGGCTTGTTCCATTGATAGTTGGGATCAACTTGAGCAAGAATTCCTTAACCGCTTTTATAGCACTCGAAGGACAGTCAGTATGATAGAACTTACAAACACCCGCCAATGGAATGAAGAAGATGTTATTGACTATATCAATCGTTGGAGGAATTTGAGTCTAAACTGCAAAGATCGACTTTCCGAATCTTCAGCAATTGAGATGTGTATTCAAGGAATGCACTGGGGTCTCCGTTATATCCTTCAAGGAATACAACCAAGATCATTTGAGGAGTTAGCCACTCGAGCTCACGATATGGAGTTAAGTATGACTGCAAGTGGAGCTGATGGACCACCTATTCAAGATCCTCGTAAATTCAAAGATAAAGCTGAGGCGAAAAGAGGAGGCAAACCTTTTCAAAAAGTCCCAAATAAAGAATCTTTGGCAGTAAATGTCACGCCTCTCAAAGTATTAAGCAAATCAAATGACAAGAATGTTGAAAATAATGGTGTTAAGAGGAATATGCCCCAAGAAAGGGAGCAAAGAAAGTCGACTCTCAAGGAGATGCAATCCAAGAAATATCCATTTCTCGATTCTGATGTCCCTGGCATATTTGATGATCTACTTGAAGCAAACCTTGTTGACTTGCCCGAAATAAGAGGCCCGAAGAGTCTGGGCGATCTGATGATCCAAAATATTGCAAATATCACCGTCTTGTTGGACATTCTATCCATGATTGTTTTGTCTTCAAGGATAAAATCATGCAATTAGTTCGTGAAGGAAAAATCTCGTTGGAAGATGACAATACGATTGCAAATGTCCTGTCATGCAATGCAACTCAAGAAAATGAGATCTCTTCTAATGAATTACGTTTGTCAAATGACAAGAATGTTGGAGATTGTTTAACTGCAATATGTTTTAGCGATGAAGACCTGTTGTTTGGTTCCAAGCTTCATAATAGGCCTTTGTTCGTAAGTGGATACGTTCGTGAACAAAAAGTTAATAGGATATTGATTGATGGAGGTTCCGCTGTCAATTTGTTACCTCTCCGCACGCTAAAAGAAATAGGAATCCCTGTGGAAGAACTTTCGAGCAGTCGTCTGATGATACAAGGATTTAATCAAGGGGGGCAAAGAGCTATTGGTGTTATAAGATTGGAACTGCTAATGGAAGACATGCTATCAACAGCACTCTTTCATGTCATAGATGCGAAGACGTCTTATAATGTCCTTCTTGGTCGACCGTGGATTCATGAGAATGAAGTGGTCCCTTCGACCTTACATCAATGTTTTGGATATTGTCAAGATGGAGTGGTGAAGAAGGTATTAGGCGACGAGAAACCATTTACTGAAGCCGAATCGCATTTTGCTGATGCAAAATACTATATGGAAAACACAAATGTCGAGAAGAACAAAACCAATGAGAGCAAGGACGAGGTGAAAGACATCAAATTAAAAGAAAAGCAAGAGGAAGTTCCTTCGATCAAAATCGAGTCACTTAAAGAACTTACATTGCCACTAACAAAGCTTGATGGAGAGAAACCATCCCTTCCGCCGCTTAAAGGATTCGTCTGTCCCTCTCAAGGAGCTGATGTAGAACATGGGACATTATTTTCACAAGAAAATGGAGAAAGCTTTGGTCCAAAAGCCTTTGAACTCTTGATCAAAGCAGGTTATAACCCTCAAGAAGACTCTCCCTTAGGAAAATTCCCTCAAAGAAATTATGTCCCAAATTCTCGTGTTGGCCTTGGATTCAAACCACCAAAACCTGTTCGCATTGCTATAAAGAGAGTTAGCAGCAACCACATTACTGAAGAAGCGTACTTTTCAACAAATGTTGATCAAAGTTATAAGAAACCAACGAGAGTATCCGTCTTTGATAGACTTGGCCCTCAAGTATCTGTTTTTGATAGACTTGGCCCTCAAGGGAAACCTTTGACCCAAAAATTCGATCACCGAAGACTGGAAGTTTCCAAACGCTCCAAGAAAATCAAGGAATCATCCGCCTTGAAAAGATTGCGAAGTTCAATCCCAACTCGTATGAAGAGACGTGATAATTTGATTATATCATGTGGCGAAGTGCTGAAAGGTAAGTGGGAGACTATAATTTTCACGAAAACTCAATGCAATGGCGAGGATGATAGAGAAAGTGTTGCGTCTTCATATCATATCACTCTACACGAAGAAGGTGCTGTCGAAGAACAAGACGTTGAGGATGCTCCTCCCGAACTCGAAGAAGGTGTTAGATCCACCATAGATGAATTGAAAGAAGTAAATCTAGGAGATGTTAGCAATCCTAGGCCAATCTTTATAAGTGCTTTGCTAAAAGTTGACGAAGAAGAATCATATGTCAGGTTATTGCGTGAATTTCGAGACGTGTTTGCTTGGTCCTATAAAGAAATGCCTGGTATAAATCCAAAAGTGGCCGTTCATAATTTGTCTGTGAGAAGTGGAGTTCGTCCTATCAAACAAGCTCAACGTAGATTTCGTCCAGAGCTGGTTCCATTGATCGAAGCTGAAGTAAACAAACTTATCGAAGCGGGATTCATTCGAGAAGTCAAGTACCCTACCTGGATAGCCAACATCGTGCCTGTGAGAAATAAAAATGGACAAATTCGAGTGTGTGTTGACCTTAGAGACCTCAATGTTGCGTGTCCCAAAGATGATTTTCCTCTGCCTATCCCAGAGCTTATGATTGATGCTACGACTGGACACGAAGCCTTATCTTTTATGGATGGATCATCTGGGTACAATCAAATTCGTATAGACCCAAGAGAAGAAGAGTTAACTGCATTCCGAACTCCGAAGGGGATATATTGTTACAAGGTGATGCCATTTGGATTGGAAAATGCTGGCGCAACCTATCAGAGGGCGATGCAAAAGATTTTTGATGATATGCTCCATAAAAACGTTGAATGTTATGTGGACGACTTAGTAGTGAAGTCGAGGAAGAGAAGAGATCACATTCATGATCTAAGAAAAGTGTTTGAAAGACTACGCAAGTATCAATTGAAAATGAATCCCATGAAATGTGCATTTGGGGTGACGTCTGGAAAGTTTCTTGGCTTCATTGTCCGCCAGAAAGGGATAGAAATTGAGCAAGCCAAGATAGATGCAATCATGAAGATGCCCGTACCACGCAATATTCATGAGCTCAAAAGCCTACAAGGTAGATTGGCATACCTCCGAAGGTTCATCTCAAATTTAGCTGGGCGATGTCAACCATTTAGCCATCTCATGAAGAAAGATATCCCATTCAAATGGGACGAAGCTTGCAACAATGCATTTGAACGTATAAAATCCTACTTAATGAAACCTCCAGTGTTGGTTGCTCCAATACCAGGGCACCCTTTGATTTTATACATCGCTGCTCAAGAACGCTCTGTGGGAGCCTTACTCGCTCAAGAAAATGACCTTGGGAAGGAAAATGCATTGTACTACTTAAGTCGAACAATGACGCCAAATGAATTGAAATACTCTCCAATTGAGAAGTTATGCTTGGCACTCATCTTTGCAATACAAAAAGTAAAACATTACTTTCAAGCTCATACTATTCGTCTTGTCTCAAGAGCAAATCCATTGAAGTTTGTTATGTCAAGGCCAGTACTATCCGATAGACTTGCACGATGGTATCTCCAATTGCAACAATTTGATATCGTGTATGTTCATCAAAAGGCTGTAAAAGGACAAGTCTTGGCTGACTTCTTAGCTGATCATCCCATCCCTGCTGAGTGGGAATTGTCTAACGATCTGCCAGACGAAGACGCACTCGTAGTCGAAATTGTTCCTCCATGGAAAATGTACTTTGATGGAGCTGCCCATAGAGGAGGAGCTGGAGCTGGAGTGGTATTTCTAACACCTGAAGGGGGAGTATTGCCTTATTCCTTTACGTTGATTCAAAACTGCTCCAACAATGTTGCTGAATATCAGGCTCTCATACTTGGTTTGGAGATAGCTGTCGAGACGAAGCGATTGCACCTTGAAGTTTATGGCGACTCTAAACTAGTGATCAATCAAGTACTTGGAGATTATGAAGTCAAGAAATCTAATCTGCTTCCGTATGTCAAGTATGCCAAGAAACTAATTGGGTGGCTTGGGCATGCTACGATCGAACATGTACCAAGGAAAGAAAATGGACAAGCCGACGCTCTAGCCAAACTTGCTTCCACAATAGCTGCGCCAGAAAAAGAAACTCATGTTCCAATATGTCAAAGTTGGGTCGTACCTCCAATGTTCACTGAAGACGAAGAGAACGAAGAAGAAAACCATGCTATAGAAGTTTATGAAGTTGAAAAGGAAGATTGGAGACAACCCCTTGTAGATTACTTGGAGTATGAGAAGTTGCCCAATGACCTACGAAGAAGAACTGATATTAGACGACGCGCGGCTCGCTTCATTTATTACAAAGGCACACTTTATAGGCGTTCATTTGATGGAGTTTTCTTGCGCTGCCTAAATGATGATGAAGCTATGCAAGCCATGGAAGAAGCTCATTCTGGAGTTTGTGGTGCTCACCAATCTGGTCCAAAGTTACATTTTCGAATTAAAAGAATGGGTTATTACTGGCCCACAATGGTTAAAGACTGTATGGATTATGCTCAAAGATGTCAAGCTTGTCAGTTTCATGCAAACTTCATTCACCAACCGCCTGAGCCTTTACATCCGACTATTGCTTCATGGCCTTTTGATGCTTGGGGATTAGACGCTGTTGGACCAATGACAAAATCTTCTCGTGGACATCTATACATCTTAGCCGCTACTGATTATTTCTCGAAATGGGCAGAAGCAATACCCCTCAAGGAAGTAAAGAAAGAAAATGTTGCTGACTTCATCCGAACTCACATTATCTACCGTTATGGAGTGCCTCGATATATTATCACTGATAATGGAAAACCATTCTGCAATGGTCTGATCGACAAATTGTGTCAGAAGTTTAGCTTCAAGCAGAGAAATACATCCATGTATTATGCTCCTGCCAATGGCCTTGCTGAAGCATTCAACAAGACATTGTGTAATTTGCTGAAGAAAGTGGTGGCCAAGTCGAAGAGGGATTGGCATGAAATGATTGGAGAAGCTTTGTGGGCATATAGAACCACCTATCGAACGCCAACTCAAGCAACTCCTTACTCGTTGGTATATGGAGTGGAAGCTGTCCTCCCTCTTGAACAACAAATTCCATCATTAAGGATTGCTATACAAGAAGGACTTACCAATGAAGACAATGCTCGTTTGCGCCTTGAAGAGTTAGAAGCCCTCGACGAGAAAAGGTTGGAAGCTCAACAAAAACTCGAGTGTTATCAAGCTCGCATTTCAAAAGCATTCGATAAAAAAGTTCGTTCGCGTTCTTTTCAACTTGGTGATTTGGTACTGGCAGTAAGAAGACCTATCATCATCACTCACAAGACGAAGAATAAATTTACGTCAAAGTGGGATGGTCCTTATGTTGTTAAAGAAGTCTACACCAATGGAGCATACAAGTTAGTCGCTGAAGATGGTTTAAGAGTTGGCCCAATAAATGGGAAATTCTTAAAGAAGTACTACCCTTGATGTTAGAAGAAAGCTCCATGACGCATGAGCCTAAACTGCGTGTTACTCCTGACCCGCACGAGTATAAACTGTGAATGGTATCCACCAATAGTAATTCATGTGGTTAAAATGATAACTTACTCCACTAATGGCATTTATGTGGTTAAATTTTAATCCCCACCTAGTTCAAGGTGGTTAAGAAACGAACACTCCTGACCCGCATGAGTATAAACTGTGAAAGGTCTTCCTGCAAAAAAAAAAAAAAAAAAAAAAAAAAAAATCTCCTTTTGAACTACGTGATGACTTGATTCCTTTTGGGATACGTAGGCAGCTTAGACCATTTTCTAAGTTCAGTCATATGTTAAAAAAAAAAAATCTCCTTTTGAACTACGTGATGACTTGATTCCTTTTGGGATACGTAGGCAGCTTAGATCATTTTCTAAGTTCAGTCATACGTTTTAAAAAAAAAAAAATTCTGCAATCATTCTTTGTTTAATGCTACTATGGACTACAAGATAGAGAAATAAATAGAAAGATAAAAAAAAAATAACATCTTCTATTATTAATCTCGAAAGTAGGAGTTCATTACAAGAAAAGAAAAAGCAAGAAACAAAGCAAGAAATGAAGGAAAGAACTACAAAAAAAGAAAAGTTTCTCAAACAAAGGGCTTCAAATTCTTCAGTTCCTCTTGAGCAGTTTTCAAACGCGTACGCGAAGTTTCCAGAGTATCTTTCATTTTGTCAATCAAGGGAGAGGTGTCCTTTAATGCTGCAACTTCTTCAATCTTAAGAATGTCATCTTGAGCAGATTTGAGCAACTTTTCTTGGCGCTTCAAGGATGAAAGCAATCTTTTCTTCTTTTGTGCCAAATCAATGAGTTTCTCCTCGATCACCTCCAAATCTTCCTTCGTAGAATTAATGTGATCAGCCTCCTTATCTTCTTTTGTTTTAGCCTCATGTAGACGACCTTGAGCCTCAGAAAGTTGTTGAGCAAGCAATTCCTTAGAAGAATTTTCGCTAGATGTCGATCTCGCGGTATCATAAACGACAGCCATCTCGAAAAATGAATCTAACAATGTTACCACATGGGAGATGTCAACATCCTCAAACATTCTCATCGTCTGCATCACGATATAGACCTCATCTTTGATGGAAGAGATGGAGTCAAGCGAGGTCCTTGCTATCTTTTGGCTAAGCTCATTCCATAAAGTATTCAAAAATCTCTTTCTGTGCTCAAATATTAACTTTTCACCCACAAAGACTGAGCAAGCTGCATGGGTAGGTGTTTTGCCTTGTGGAACTTTTTCTTGCAAAGTGGAATCAACGACTATCTCCGTAGCACCTCGAGATTGGGCATCATCACTAATTGGGGAGTTATCTTCTACCTGTACCTGTTGAAATTAAGTAATAAGCGCAAGTTTAGAAAATGAGATATAATCAATAATGGATGGACTAATAAATACCTCTTCGCCGGAATCTTCCAATAAAGGTTTTTCATTTGAAAGATCATTCGACATATTCAAATCTTCTTGTTCCAAAGATTTCGAAACTTGCTTTTGTCTTTTCCAGTTACGGTCTAAGTTGCTGCTACGACTTTCCTCCAAATCAATAGGAATGATCTTTCTTTTTATTTGTGTGGAAACATCGAACTTCTTTTGGAGGCCTTCATCAACTGGAGAGTCGGAACTACGTATCGAATTCTCTGCAATGAAAATTTCTACGTGTTAGGAAATTTATGAATAAAAAGTTATCTTTGTCATAAACCATATGTAGAGATCGAATTACCTTTGAAAGGTTCATTTGGATGCTCTTTACCTTTAGGAGAAGCCACGCTCAATTTCATAGTGAGCAAATGCTCGACGTTTTCTTTGAGGTATCGTCCATGGACTTTAGCCCACCATTTTCCGTAATCTTTTGAATATAATCTCTTCACACCAGAAGGTATGCCAGGAAACCTCGCTGTGGTTCTAGACTTAGACAAAGTACTAATTCGCCAATAGCGCAGTCCTTCCTCCAAAGAAGCCTCGCGAATATCATGCTTGAGAATGCCTGGGACTTCTTGAAAGTATCCAAATTGACGACTGAATCGATGGGGACTATAAGGTTCGACTATAAACTTTTCGCCTCGCCTCAAAGTAAGATAACTAGAACGGAGGCTAGTAAAATAATTCTGTTGGGACTCAGAAACGTTAATGTTATCAACATACATGCAATCCACGATTTTCTGGTCAATATTACAAGTCCAAGTAATATAGTCTCCCTTATGAATTTTTCTACGAGCTCCTAAAGGATCATAGTATTTTGCACCTCCTTCACCAGAATATAATACCATACTAGGACCACGTAGTTGTTGGTGAACTTCAGAATGAGTCTTGAAGTACTGCGCGAGCCAGCCATAAACAAAATGTACTGGAAATGGAAAATTCGCACAAGGTTTTGGAGATTTTGAAATGGTGTTAAGACCCTTGTAAATAGCCGCCAATACTGGAATCGTAAGGCTCACTCGACGGCCACTCGCCATAAGACTAGCCACCTTAAAAGTACTTGGACGTATCGAGTTGACATTCTCGGTGGGAAGAGCAAAGGTACAAATCCAACAAGCTAAATATGCCGCCAAGTATGCATCATCTTTTATATTGCCTCTAACTTTGAGCTTCGAGAATACGCCTTCTTCCAAAGGAGACCATGTCTTATGATCTTTAAAATCATCAAGAGGATTATGAGTGGATTTAGGACGAACGCTTTTCTTCTCTTTTCGCGGAGGAGGTGGCTCGTACTTCTTTGCTTTCTTAGACCAAAATTGGATCCATCTCTCAATCGAAACTTGGGAATGATTGTCACCTTTGCCACTTGCTTGAAGTAAATGAAATGCATGGAACAAGTACTTGCAAGATCGAGGTACGAACGATTCTCCCTTCTCATCAACACCATTTAGCTCCGCTTCACTAGGGATTACCTCATCATAGAGGATGACCAAAATGGGAAGACCTGCAATAGAGTGAAGATCCCATAATGATATGGATAATTCACCCCAGGAAGATAGTAAAGTATTGGTTTGAGGACACCACGACTCGCAAAAAGCCTTCATGATGTTCGTATTATGATCATATGTGTATAAAGAAGCGTGCACCGAATTAAAAAGTTTAGCTGCATGTAGCGCAGTCTTGCATCGACTCAAGACATCTTCAGTCCACTCCCAATATCCCCTAAAATAACGGAATTCTCCAGGCACTTCAAAGGGATCATCGCCCCACTTCATCTTATTACCAATGAGTTGACGGCCCAAAGATGGGAAAGGAATAGCGTCACTCGATGGTTTATGATGAGCGGAAAGCAAGATTAAATGTTTTTGAGCCTTATTTGGAGATTCCGTATATTCTCGAGACCATTCGTCTAAGTGAAGAGAATTTCTTAGTGCCCCCCACCTCTTTGAATATCTGCCGATCAAAGGCGTTCCAACAGTCAAGATCGTGCTCTTTTCGATTGGTTGATCCTTATCGTCTCGAATAGTCAAACGTTCTTCTCCAGAAGAAGTGCGATCGCCAACTAAGATTACCATCCTAACAAAAAAAAAGGAAATCAAATAATGGGGGCATTAGATAAAATTGGTCTAATAATTCAAATATTTGAAAAAAAAAATATTGAGTTTATGACTAATTTTATTTTTACTCTAAAGATTTTGAGATTCCGAGAAATAGCTCTCCGTGATGGTATAATCCCTTGAAAAAAAAAATTCTGCCGAAAGAATTAAGGGAAAATTTGAAAAAAAAAACAAAAAAACTGGCATACATATATGGACCTGTAGCAATTAGCTTTACTCCAAAGCTTATGATTTTGGTCCCTGTCAAGAAAAAAGAGGGCACCGTTAATTAATAAAATGAATGAAAAGAAGATAAACCAAGAAAAGTTAAAAGAAAGGAAAAGGGACCAGCCTGCTTCTTCACCAACAATTTGAAACCAAGATTAAGACTCCACTGTCTCACTCAAACTAGCTTCCGATGAAGTATATATGTATATGTATACTTCTGATTCTTGAAAAGGGGAGACCGCCGTAATTGAAGAATATAAACACTAGTCTTTGGGTTATTTTAATGAATGAAGAAGGGGAGTAATGAAGCCTTTTTATAGGTACAGATATTGAACTCAATTGGAATCCTTTTAGAACTCGGAAACATTCATTTAGGGAATAAAATTGGTCTGAAGATCTCAAAATTCAGAAATAGATTTGGGATTAGTGGAAACAAAATTTAGAATCGAATTCTATGAAACTATCAATATGGCAAGAAAAGTGTTTGTCTTTAATCAATTTTCGGAAGCTTGAAGATATTACCCAAAGTTATTAAAGTCTCCTAGAGCTCAAAGGATGGTAAGCTTGTGAAAGGAAAGGGATTGATTTGAGATTAATTTCTTCCCAAAAGATGTAGGCATTATTTTCCATCCAAGTTTCGTCCGATCTACTTGGGGAAGTGATGCAGTTTAGATCACAATCAATTATAATAAACACACTATTAACTTCCACGTAAATGAATCAACAAGCAACCCAAACAATATTAATATGATCGAAGGTGATCAGTAACAATCCAATACAATTCGCAAGATTAACAACTATCAAATCCACAATCAATCCCAAAATTACAATAATCCAACCAAAACTGAATACAATCAATTAAACAGTGGGTTCAACTGCACAGGAGCTCCAATTGAACTCGGATGCAATTATACTAAGCTGAGATCCTCATATTTACCTGAAATGGGGATGGGCAGCTCAGTTAATGGATTGAAATCAATGGAACAGAGACTTGAGGAAGAAGAATGATACTTACGGCATCAATTTTCATGCTCTTTCCATTGGCAGTTGTGTGCTATTTATGTGGGTACAAAAGTGATGTGTCAACCCTTTTCCAGCTCAGCTTAGTGACTCCAGTTCCATCCAATTATCCGTTCCCGTGTGTATGCTGATGTGTAAAGTCCAGACTTACAAAAACGTGTTTGCTTATTTATAAAATTGTTGTTTAACTCTGCTCCAGCAAAAATACAATTTCCCCCCTTGTTTAAAATTGAATTGCACTCCTTATTTCCAGCAGCTAAGAAGAGGGATTATTTACTAAGGTTACATGCATATTTGCATGTAACATTACCCTCCCCTTTTTAAATATTCCTTGACCTCAAGGAATAAAGGTAGGGAACCTTTGACGTAGTTGTTGGAAATCCTCCCAAGAATTGTCCTCATCAGGTGTATTCAACCACTTCACCAACACTTGAGTTCCAGCCTGACCATTCTTTTTATATAGTCTTCTAGCAATGATTTTTTCGGGTTCCAACAAAACATAGCCATGTTCAGAAGGGTAGCTAGGGAGTGTAGGAGAGACCACCTGGTCGCCCACCTTCTTTTTCAATTGAGAGATATGAAATACATTGTGGATCTTGGCACTGTCAGGGAGAGCCAATTTATAAGCAACAGCACCTACTCTCTGAATAACTTGGAAGGGACCAAAAAACTTTGGACTGAGCTTGTTGTAAGGGGAAGTACGGAGTGTAACTTGTCTATAAGGTTGGAGCTTAACAAACACCCAATCTCCCTCCTTGAACACCTTATCCATCCTCTTTTTATTAGCCATTGATTTCATTCTGTTTTGAGCTCTTGTGAGATGATTCTTTAAGAGCCTTATAGTAGCCTCTCTAGCTGCTAGACTTCTGTCCACACTATCAACATGAGAAGTGAGGGGTTGATACAGTAAGTGTGTGGGTGGAGGCTGACCATACACAACTTCAAAGGGGGTATGTTTAGTTGAAGAATGATGATTGGTGTTGTACAACCATTCTGCAAGTGATAAGAAAGATAACCAAGACTTGGGCCTATCCCCAGTCATGCATCTAAGATAAGTTTCAAGGCATCTATTGACAACTTCTGTTTGTCCATCCGTTTGAGGGTGATAAGCTGAAGAATGCAGCAATTCAGTACCTTGTAATTTAAAAAATTCCTTCCAGAAAGCACTCATGAATATGACATCTCTGTCACTGATAATGGACTTAGGCATCCCATGGAGTTTAAATACATTGTCAACAAAAGCTTGAGCAACTATAGGTGCTGTATATGGGTGAGATAGTGGAATAAAGTGTGCATATTTACTTAATCTATCAACCACAACAAAGATCACTTCTTTACCATTAATCTTTGGTAATCTTTCTATAAAGTCCATGGAGATATCCTGCCAAATTTGATCAGGTATGGGTAATGGTTGCAGTAGGCCATAAGGTAATGTATTTAGAGGCTTACACTGTTGACAAACAACACATTCTTGTACATATTTGAAGATAAAATCTTTCATTTTCTTCCAATAAAAGTGCCTCTCAATTCTGTGTAAGGTTTTAGCCATACCTGAATGACCCCCTTCAGAGCCATCATGATATAATCTCACAATCTCCTTCTTAAGATCTTCATCATCTCCAATCAGTACCTTCCCTTTCCTTCTAAGCATTCCATTAACCCAAGTGAAATCAGGGTGAGCAGAAGGGTGTTTTTGCACTTTCTCTAGTAACTCTTGAATTTTGTTGTCAGTATTCCAGCTTTGTTTGATCCTTTCAACCAATGGGGAAGTGATAGTTGACATAGCAAACAGCTGAGGTTGTTCAGCACAAGCTTGTCTACTCAATGCATCAGCCACTTTGTTTTCCACCCCCTTCTTATAAATGATGCTGTAATCATAACCCATAAGTTTGATTAACCATTTCTGTTGAGCAGGTGTTGCAATCTTTTGCTCCAATAAATATTTTAAACTTTGGTGATCTGTATGAATCACAAAGTGCTTGCCAATTAAGTAAGGTCTCCACCTTTCAATAGCAGTCACCAAAGCAAGTAGCTCTCTTTCATACACTGGTAGAGCTGTGTGTCTATCACATAGGGCCTTGCTAAAATAAGCTATGGGCTTCTTGTTTTGCATAAGAACTGCACCCAAACCCTTTCCAGAAGCATCAACTTCCACTACAAATTCACTTGCAAGATCAGGCAATGCCAGTACAGGTGTTGAAGTCATTGCTATTTGAAGCTCTTTAAAGGCATCATTAGCCTCATCAGTCCAACATAATTTGTCCTTCTTTAATAGTTGAGTTAAAGGTCTAGCTATTGATCCATAGCCCTTTACAAACCGCCTATAATAACCTGTAAGGCCCAAAAATCCTCTCAAATCTTTCACATTCTTTGGAATAGGCCATTCCAGCATAGCTTTGACCTTCTGACTATCAGCAGAAACCCCCTTGTCAGAGATTATAAAACCCAAATATTCAACCTGTTTTTGTGCAAAACTACATTTGCTCTTCTTGACATATAACTTATGTATCCTCGGAATATCAAAAACCATACTCAAATGCATTAAGTGATCATTCCAAGTAGTGCTGTAAACAAGGATATCATCAAAAAAAACAAGAACAAACCTTCTTAGGTGTTGCTGGAATACCTTGTTCATAAGACTCTGAAAGGTTGAAGGTGCATTTGTTAAGCCAAAGGGCATCACTAGGAACTCATAGTGTCCATGGTGTGTCCTAAAGGCAGTCTTCTCAACGTCCTGCTCCCTCATCCTTATTTGGTGGTAGCCTGATCTAAGATCCAACTTAGTGAATAACTTGGATCCATATAACTCATCCAACAGCTCTTCTATAACTGGAATTGGAAATTTGTCCTTAACAGTGGCTTTGTTAAGCTCCCTGTAATCCACGCAGAGTCTCCATGAACCCTCCTTCTTTTTGACAAGCACCACAGGTGAAGAGTATGGACTGTTGCTAGGTTGTGCTACCCCAGAATCTAACAACTCAGCCACAATCTTTTCAATCTCATTCTTTTGAAAGGCAGGGTATCTATAGGGTCTTACATTGATAGGAGCAGTCCCTTCTTTCAAAATAATAGCATGATCATGTTCCCTTTTTGGTGGTAGTTCAATAGGTATCTGGAAGATGTCTTCATATTGATCCAGTAAGTGTTGTAGTTCTGGGTGATTACTTTCATTCATTGTAACCTCCATATTCATCAACTGGCTTTCAGTCTCATCATGATTAAGCCAAGTGAGGCTCATCATAGATAACTCAGCAGGTTTGGCAAGTATTTTATCCATGGTGCTCCCCTTGACAAATTTGATAGATGGTTTCTTGCCTCTCAAAGAGACCTTCTGCCCATTAAGCTCAAATTCCATAAACAATTTGCTGAAATTCCACCTTATATCTCCTAGTGTGACAAGCCACTGTACCCCTAGGACTAGGTCACATCCCCCTACTGGCATGATCAGTACATCAGAGAAGAAAGGACTTCCATGCATAGTCCATGAGAATTTTTTACACATAAAGCTGCTATGAACCTTATCTCCATTTGCTACTCCTACTGAAAAAGGTGCAGTTTGAAGCATGTTGCACCCCAACTTCTTAGCTACCTCAAGATCCAAGAAGTTGTGTGTACTTCCAGAATCTATGAGGATATGTATAGTTTTACTGTTGTGTGAGCCAGAAATCCTCATAGTATGGAAGTCATGTGCTCCTGTCATGGCATGCAATGAAATGATAGGTATTTGATCCAGTTCATTGTTATTCAACTCTTCTTCTGAAGTGATCTCATTTCCCATGCTTTCTTCATAGTCTGGAGTTTCCTCTAAGTCCATAATATATAACTGCTTCCTCTTAGGACACTGGTGACCTATAGTGAACTTCTCATCACACCAGAAACAAAGGCCCTTGGCCCTTTTCTCATTCATTTCAGCTGTTGAAATAGCTCTGGACTGTCTTGCTGGGGTAGGATAAACTTTATTGTAAGAATTTTGTACTGGTCTAGTAGGTGGAGCAGGTAAGAGAGGTGGATGTTTGGTTGCCATGATAGGAACAAATTTCCTGTGAGTCTCCATGTTGGTTCTCTCCTGCATCATAGCTAAACCATATGCCTTTTGGAGAGTTCTTGGTGAGAACATCCTCACAGGATACTCTATCTCTTTCTTGAGGCCAGTTAAGAAGATACTTACAGCATAGGTTTCTGAGATATCCACTTTATTATAGAGCTCATCAAAGTTATCAAGGTAATGTTGAACTGTTCCAGTTTGCTTGAGTTCTTTCAATTCACTCATTGGGTCATCAAATAAAGTTGTTGCAAACCTATTCTGTAAGGCTCCTACATATTCCTCCCAGTACACCACATCTCTCTTCAACTTCATGAATGATTGGTGCCATACCAAAGCTCTTCCTTCCAAATGAACTGCTGCCACTTTCACCTTACTAATATCAGGAGTCTCTTCCAACTCAAAATACAATTCAGCCTTGTATACCCAGTTCCTAAGATCCTCTCCTTCAAATCTTGGGAACTCCATTCTGGAATTATGCCTTTGGGAACCCCTATAGAAATTTTGTCCAGAAGAGTAAGAGTGAGTTTCTCTTTGCTCTTCATCACCCCTAACTTCAGAACCCCTACCCTTTGAGGTTTGAGTGGTTAATTCAGCCAAAACAGCAATAGATTTCCTTAACTCTAACATATGTTCTTCCATTTTCTTCTCTAGAGCATCATGTTTCATTGTTTGTTCCTCAGTACTCATTCTTAACCTTTCTAATTCATTTTGCAGTTCATGAGCCCGTGTATTAGCCATCGCGCAGGAACCTATGGCTCTGGATACCACTGATGCAGTTTAGATCACAATCAATTATAATAAACACACTATTAACTTCCACGTAAATGAATCAACAAGCAACCCAAACAATATTAATATGATCGAAGGTGATCAGTAACAATCCAATACAATTCGCAAGATTAACAACTATCAAATCCACAATCAATCCCAAAATTACAATAATCCAACCAAAACTGAATACAATCAATTAAACAGTGGGTTCAACTGCACAGGAGCTCCAATTGAACTCGGATGCAATTATACTAAGCTGAGATCCTCATATTTACCTGAAATGGGGATGGGCAGCTCAGTTAATGGATTGAAATCAATGGAACAGAGACTTGAGGAAGAAGAATGATACTTACGGCATCAATTTTCATGCTCTTTCCATTGGCAGTTGTGTGCTATTTATGTGGGTACAAAAGTGATGTGTCAACCCTTTTCCAGCTCAGCTTAGTGACTCCAGTTCCATCCAATTATCCGTTCCCGTGTGTATGCTGATGTGTAAAGTCCAGACTTACAAAAACGTGTTTGCTTATTTATAAAATTGTTGTTTAACTCTGCTCCAGCAAAAATACAATTTCCCCCCTTGTTTAAAATTGAATTGCACTCCTTATTTCCAGCAGCTAAGAAGAGGGATTATTTACTAAGGTTACATGCATATTTGCATGTAACAGGAAGATGAAGAAAATTATCCTATTGTTGGTCTACAAAGACCATGGTTATTCAAATGGGCCAAAGCTGAATTAATTAGTGGGCTAACAAAATTATTGATGTCGGGTCTTTATTTTTAAGACAATTGAATGAGCCCATTTTGTGGTCTTAAAAAAAAAAATTTCAAGAATGTTGCTTTTCACGGCTTTTGTGAATGTAAGGCGTTTCATTGATGTCCCAATGCAGTTTGCTTCCAAATTCGTATAAAAAAAATAAATAAATAAAAAAATGAAATCAAGTCAGTGGAATGTTATAAAATTATAACATGTCATATAGTTTAGAAATCGCGACTTATCTACTCAAAAGCAAATGCATGTTCGTAAACAAGTCTCGAGGGGGCATTTGTAGGCAGTTAAATTTTATTGCCTGATTAAGTCCAATATATATTAATTATTAATTTATTTATTTTGGGATTATATCAAATTTAATTCCTAAAATAATAATTAAATAATTAATGATATATTTCATATCTTATGATTAATTAAATACAAGATTTCTTGCAAATAAATTAAAATCTCCGTACGCAAGGCAAGTTTGTGTAGGAAATTATTAAGCAAGGCAAGATTTTATTTACAATGCAATATTTGCATGTCATATCTTTTTAAATGGCAAGAGAATTAAACAAGATATATTTCTTGTCATACAAGGTGTGAAGAACCAATCAAATTGTGCCACGTCATATAGAGAATATTACAATTTTTCTCAAACCCCACCTATAAATAGGGGTCACTTCTAAGAAGAAAATCACAATTCAAAAAGCAAAAAAGAAGTGCAAGGAGAAAAGCAAACTCTCTCAAGGCGTTCTTCCAAAATATCAAGGCGTTCTTCAAATCAAGGCGTTCTTTCCAATATTCAAAGGCGTTCTTCAAGAAGTGAAGAAAAATCCAACGTTTAATCTAAGATTAATATACTTAATTCTTAGATTAACGTTATTGGAAATTCACGAAGTTAAAATAAAGATCAAATCCCTAAAAATCCAGAATATCCAAGGCGAAGTTCAAGACGTTCGTTGAAGAAATTCAAATCATTTCACGTTTGATCCAGGATTAAGCAAATTTGCCCCTGGATTAACGTTATTCGAGCACAAATTCAATTCTGAGAAGATCAAAAAGACATTTTCAAGATCAAGCGCAAGAAACATTTAATTTTCCTTAAGATTAGAATCAGAGGAATCATAGAGATTGTAACCACTACTCAATAAAATTTTATTTGTACAATAATTTCTTGTTTAATATATATTTTTAAACTTGAAATTTTATTTGTTACAATGATATCATTATCAAATCGGCTAGTTATGATGAACATCTAACACATTTGGCGAAGTCATTTGACAAAATGAGAAAACATAAATTAAAGCTTAACCCCTTGAAGTGTGTGTTTGCAGTTGCGTCAGCCAATTTTCTTGGCTTTTTAGTGCATCGTAAGGGGATTGAGATTGACAAAAATAAGTCCAAAGCTATCCTGACGGCCAGACCTCCATCGACGAAGAAGGAATTACAACAATTCCTTGGCAAGGTCAATTTTTTACGGAGGTTCATTTCCAACTTGGCTGAAAAAATGAAGGTCTTCTCGCTTTTGTTGAAGTTGAAGGACGAAGAGGAATTTTGCTGGCAAACGGAGCATGAGCAGGCGTTTCAGGAAATCAAGGATAAGCTGACAACGCCGCCTGTAATGATGCCGCCTGTCAAGGGGAAACCCTTGAAATTATATATATCTGCCACGGAGGACACCGTCGGCGGATTTCTGGCACAAGATGACGAGGATGGATTTGAACGAGCAATCTACTACTTGAGCAGGCACTTGACAGAAACAGAGCAGAGGTACTCGCCGATAGAAAAGGTATGCCTCGCATTGTTTTTCTCTTGCAAAAAATTACGTCATTATATGTGGCATGTGAAAGTGTTAGTTATTTCTAGTATTGATGTGATAAAGTATATGATAGCTAAGCCTGTGATCAGGGGACGATTCGGTCGATGGGCCATCCAGTTGATGGAATATAAGTTGCAATACATTCCGCAAAAACTAGTCAAAGGCCAAGTATTGGCTGATTTTCTGGTTGACCATCCATGTATCGATAATGATCAAGCCGTTCTCAAAGAACTGGACTCGATGACAGTAGAGATCAAGCCATGGACATTGGCTTTCGATGGGTCTAGAACCGACAGACTATGCGGAGCAGGTATCGTTTTGATTTCTCTGTCGAATATGAAAACTAAGCTATCGATTCAATTTGACTTTGAATGTACTAACAATCAGGCCGAATACGAAGCCTTGATAATCGGACTAGAAATGCTCAGAGAGCTCGACAGTAAGTCTGTCATCATCGTCGGGGACTCGCAGTTGGTTATCAGGCAGATACAAGGTACTTATAAATGCCGAAACCCAACACTTGACAAATATTATTTAATTGCGATGTCTTTGTTGTCGGGGTTCGTTGATGTCACATGTTATCATGTGACAAGAGGAAATAACAGCGAGGCCAACAGTTTGGCCCAATTGGCGACTGGTATCGATCTCCCTGATGACGTCGAGAAGTCTCACTACGTCGTCAGGAGATGACACTGTCCGTCGTTTATGTATCGAGACAATATTCTGACTGTTTTGAGTGTGTTTCAGGACCCTGATGACTGGAGAGAGCCGATCAGAAAATATCTGGCTAATCCGTTAGGCAGAGCATCTCGACAGACGAGACTCAGGGCAGTCAATTATGTCTTGATGGGAGATCAGTTGTTTAGAAAAAGCCACGACGGCGTGCTCCTGTTATGCGTCGATCAACAGGAAGCCATGAGAATTATGATGGAAGCTCATGAAGGGATTTGTGGGGCCCATCAAAACGGCCACAAGTTAGCATGGCTGCTTCGCCGATATGGTTATTATTGGCCAAAATTGGTCGGAGATTGTGTACAGTTGGCAAGAGGTTGTGAGAAATGCCAACGGTTTGGGGTGATTCAGAGGATCCCCGTCGAGGAGATGAACGTAATAATCAAGCCATGGCCTTTCAGATGCTGGGCCATCGATATCATCGGGGAGATTCATCCCTCGTCTTCCAAACACCATCGATACATTATTGTGGCCACATACTACTTTACTAAGTGGGTAGAAGCCAAACCGCTCAAACAGGCCAATTAGGCCGAAGTGATGAAGTTCATCAAGGACCTAATCATTCATAGGTTTGGCCTGCCACAGACCATTGTCACTGACAGGGGACTGTTGTTCGTATGTCAAGAGATCAAGGAGTTTGCCAGATCGATGGGTTTCGAGTTGGTCCATTCAACACCGTATTATGCACAAGGGAATGGCCAAGCAGAAGTTTCTAATCGAGTCCTTAAGGACATTATCTCAAAAATGATCGAGGAAAACCCAAGAGCTTGGCACTTGATGTTGTCAGAGGCATTGTGGGCTTATCGGACCAGCAAACGGACAAGCACTAGCACCACTCCGTACAAACTGACTTATGGACAGGATGCCGTTCTACCGATGGAGATCAACGTCCGATCACTTCGGGTGATGCAGCAGAACGAGCTGACGCCCGAAGAATACACTGAAAGTATGCTCCAACAGCTTGATGAACTCGACAAAGTTAGAGTTGCCGTGTTAGATAAAATCGAGGCACAAAAGAGGCTAGTCGCCCGATGCTACAACAAAAAGATACGCAGGAAACACTTTGACGTCGGGGATATGGTCTGGAGGACTATTTTGCCACTTTATCAGCGCGAGAAAAAGTATGGCAAATGGAGCGCGACGTGGTAAGGACCATATGAAATCTACTCGATAACTCGAGGTGGGGGCTACATCTTGAAAAAGCCAGATGGGAATATCTATCGAGACCCCATTAATGGAAGATACTTGAAAAGTTCAGACCAACCCTTCGAGAATCTATGTAGAACATCAACGAGCGTTGGAGCTGGAAATCGAGCGACGCCAAGAGTACTTTAATGCGCCGATCCCTTTGTAAATATAAGTTAAGTATATTTTCAGTCTTGTTTTTATTTCCCTTTCCATTTCGTTAGACTAAGTTTTTAAAAGTAATACTAGTAGTTGCATTTATTTTCAAGTTTTGTCCAAATACTTCTATTTTAATTTAAATTTTTGTGTCCCCGATTTTCAAGTTTTTACATCAAGGCATTTCGGTTAAGTCTGATGGGTTGATTTGATTTTAATTAAGTCTTGTTGACAGTAAAATTGTGTTTTTCCCTGTAAAGTTGTTTGTTGAGTTGCAAAATCAATGGCTTTGATTGTTGGTACTTAGTCATAGTTGGTTTCGGTTTTGGAGAAAAACACAAGATAAACCAAGCCAAAAGAAATTCTACTAAGGAAAGGAAAACTAGTCTTTGGCCATCAGGCCATTACATCAACGAGAGTAGAAAATAAAATAAGGCCTTGTTCATCAGACCAGTCACTTGAAGAAGTGAATTTGGTTAATTGCCAAAATTTTGGCTAACTGCTAATTCCCCGATATATTACTATAAGTTGTCTTATATCGAGTTCATTCAATATCGAGAGGCCCACTGATATCGACGCGCTGTATTAATAGGTGTCCTGATATCAAGAGGTATCTTGATATCGAGAGATCCACATTGATCTGATATCGAGAGATCCGCCATCATCAAGGCCATTGTAATTTGGTCTATTTTCTACAAATAGTTTCGGTTTTATAAAGCCGATAGTCGTTTGCTAAATGAAACATTGTCCCAATTTCTCATCTTTAAAAGAGAGAGAAAAACTTTAATCTAAGTCTAATTCGATTAAATTAATTATAAATTAATTACATCGAATGCGACTTACGGGGGGCATTGTTTGTACCCAAAAAATCACCCTCGATTAATCGAGGAATGACGGCTCGATGACAGAACAATAATGGCAATTGGACCGAACCCAATCATGACAAACGAATCGGATCAGATCGGATCCAATCTGATCCGGAAAATTGATTCAACCGAAGTAACAATTTGGTTATGAACCCAATTTCAAAACTCGATCCAATTTCACAATTAATTAATGTTTGGGCCAAATATAAATTAATTAATTTATAAGGTTAATTAATTTACGGGCCAAGTTTAATTAATTAACGATTAAGGCCAAATTATGGTTAAATACAAATGAGTCCAATTAACCCAATAGATTATGTTGGCTATTATTAATTAATTAAGTTAATTAATTAATTGGGCCAAGCCTAATTAATTGGCTCACTTGATAAATAGGGCCATTAATTAATTAATTGGGTAATTAATTAGTTGGGTAAATTATTATTATCAAGTAAAACCAACATGGCTCGACCCAAGACCGAGTATGATCCGACCAGCACAAGGCCGACCACGGCCCAGCCCAGATCGGCCATCGTCAATTTTTCGGCCCACTTGTGTATTTTATTTAATTAAATGTTGGAGATAATTAAGTAAGATATAAGAATAAAAGCCAAGTACTTGGCTTAAATAACAAACTCCCTAAATATCTCTTACTTAGTTATCATAAATTGAATTTCAAATTAAACACACGTTTTCTTCTCCTACAACTTCCATTAGCATCAATTTTCAGCAAAACAAAGAAGGAAAACCACCTCTAAAAGTAGTGGAATAGTGGAGGTAGTGGAGAAATTCAAGGTAGTGGAGAAAGTGGGAGAGTGGCTATCAAGGGAGTAGTTTTTTCGAGCCATCAGCTCAATTTCCAGCACCTATAAATATTCAAAGGGCTGCCATACGCGAAGGACACACAACTCAATCAACAACTTTTTAGTCTAACACTGATCGGCTCCACGCCTCACAGTCCAGCACACCGCTGCTTCTCTCGTCAGCAAACACCTGTTAATCCCTTGATATCAACCGTCCCTCCTCAGCCACCAGCGATTCTCGACCGCCTGAAGTCTTGCCGCCGCCGCCGACAGTAAGCCGTCGCCGCAGCTGCTTCCGCCATCAGAATGCTATCTCGAGCGAAACCCCTTGGTAGAAAGCAGATAACACGCTGTTTCTGTCAAGTTATCAGTCTGCCAACTCCTTGATATCAGTCTGTCCCTCCTCAGCCACCAGTGATCCCTGACCGCCTGAAGTCTTGCCACCGCCGCTCAAACAGCCGCCGCCGCCGTCGTCTTCCGCCGTCAGCTGACACTGCCTCGAGCGAAACCACTCATATCAACCAAGTAGCACGCTGTTAACCGTCATGTAAGTGCCCACGTATTTATATGACAAACTCATGGAGTAGCCATCTGTTTGATGAGCTCGTCGTCAAGTAGCCATCTGCTTGACGGCTATCGGCTGAGTAGCCATCTGCTCCGTCGATGCCCTTTTCAGTGGCCACCCGCTGATCAGGAGCCATATTGGTGGTCATCCATCAAGGTTGGGCGAACCATTGACGGTGGTCTTCCGTCGTCAATGTTACTTTCTGTCAACAAGCTGTTCTATCATGCATTATCAGCTCATCGGCGGGTTTACCTGCCAATCAAGGAGTCAATTTTCAGAACCTATTAGCCTTATCAACTAATTTGGCAGATCATGCCAAAACAGGAGACTTTATCGTTTTGTAATGTTTGTATATCGGGGAACCTACTGATTTTCTTTTATTGTTAATGGAAGTACTTTGGTTCGTATCTCTTGATTTATTTACTAAAGTATGCTTTACGTCAACGGATTTTCATTGATATGTTGTTTTATGTCAAGATTATGTCTTCTGTCAAGGTGAATGTTTAAACTGATTGATCGTCAAGGCATTTTGCTGATTTACAAATCCGCTGATATGTTGAGCAGGCCATCGATTGGTCATAAGTTTTGGCATTTAAGAGAGATTTTCATAAATTATTTAAGTCCTGCGGCCAGGCAGGCATAGAAAAGAACTAGGGGTAGTGTTTGCCTACTCTGTCACAATCGTTTAGAAGTCAGCCTTATCAGGACAACTTATTTTGATATCAACATGTCTTTATCAGGACACTTATACTATCAATATACTGATATCAGCATGTCTATTTTCAAATCGTTATGTTTGCACGCACAAACATTGGCACGCCCGCATTTATTTTATATCATATCGAGGCATTTTACATCGAGCTATTGGCTCGTCGAGGTATCTGCTGACAGGTTTACAACAAACAATGTTTCGGCATTCCCCAATGCCAGACATCCCTCGATGTCAGAACCTCGATGCCAAGCATCCCTCGATGCCAATCCCTCGACGTCGATCCCTTGACGATAAGTTTTATGCAAACAATATTTTGGCACAATCGATGCTAAACACCTCGACGTCAAGGCGTAATAGGGCCAAATTTATAGCAAACAATAACTTTATGCACAAAAATGAAACTTGAATCTAAAAATTAATTTTGGGAAGTGAATATAAATATTAATAATGAATATATAACACTATTAGCTTATTACATAAGCAGAACTTCACAAACATATATATATATATATATATATATATATATATATATATATATATATATATATATATATATATATATATATATATATATATTTGGTGGCTAGAGTTAGGGTTTGGAGATGTTGGGAGTAGATAAAAATTGGGCTTTTCATTGAGGCTTAAAAATTGGGTAGAGTGGGTTATCATTAGAGTGGGTTTTGTGATATTAATTGAACTAAGATTATATTTGGATTGAAAATTTCATATTAAATTAATTTATTGAATTTTTCTTTGAAAAAAAAAAACACCAAACCTATACTACAAAAAAAATTAAAAATTCTAGCCCCCCTTGTCCCTATGTGTGTCCGCCTATGCATGCGGCATATTTCATATTTATATGATATCATGCGAGCACGCAATAAGAGCCACCATGGATAGACCGATCAGTGGATGCCGGCAGGTATGTGTATGAACTTTGTCCCCCATACTTCACCAATACCTACATGATTCATGCAAATGGTGAAATTATCATGCTTGTTCCATCCCAAGGCCAATGAACAATGTTCATGAAGAAGTCACGTCGAGAGTAGTTTTAGCTCCAGATGCGAAATGGAAATGCGGAAGACCTTTAATGTCGCGTATCACTTCTCATGGTGAAAAGCCAAGGAAAATTATCGTTGCTCGATTTACGATGGTAACAATCACGTTGCAAAGACATGTCCAAGTCTCTTTGAAAGTTTGAACCAATGTTAGGTTGATGTAATTGTTGTGATATTTGATGTTTACTACACATGTTTAGTGACTACAGACATTTTTTAATGTAACAATAATTAGGTAAATGACGGTTCTTGGGGCTAAAAACATTTCAAACTCCAAGCGCCGAATTCTCCAAGTCCAGGAGCCATCTGCAGTTCCGGCACTTGGGGTTTCCAACATTTCAAGCTCCAAGCCCCGCAACAAGTATCCTTCATATTTTGGAAACAAGTATATTTTAAATGTGATCAATATAATGAACAATCTAATCGAATGATTTATCAAAGTCAATAATTTTAAATACTTTACTGTGTCTATAAAGTTTTGAATTAGTTCAAGTAATATCGGATGGACAATCGAATTGAATGTTGATCAAAATCAATAATTTTAAATATTTTAATAAGTTATAAGTAGTTCTGAGTTATTCAAGTATCGAATGTACAATCTAATAGAACGATTGATAAAAGTCCAACAAAATTGAAGTTTTTACTTATTTTTATAAAAATATAAGCTAGTCAAGTATCGGATGAACAATCGAATTGAATGATTTATCAAATCAATAATTTTAAATATTTTACTATGTTCTATAAAGTTTTGAGTTAGTTCGAGTACTATCGAATGGACAATCGAATTGAATGTGATCAAAATCAACAATTTTAAATATTTTAGTAAGTTTCTATGCAGTTCTGAGTTAGTTAAAGTATCGAATGTACAATCAAATAGAAATGATTGATAAAAGTCAAAAAAAAATTATAATTTTTACTAATTTTTATGAAGAAATAAGTTATTGTATGAACAATCAAATCGAAAATTTTGTCAAAGTCTATAATTGTAAATATTTGACTATGTTTTATAAAATTTTGAATTGGTTCAAGTACTATCGGATGGAAAATCGAATTGAGTGTGATCAAAATCAACAAGTTAAATATTTTAGTAAGTTCTATGTAGTTATAAGTTAGTTCAAGTATCGAATGTATAATCGAATAGAACGATTGATAAAAGTAAAAAGACAATGAAAATTTTACTAATTTCTATAAAGATATAAGTTAGTTCAAGTATTGTGTGATCAATGTTCTATAAAGTTTTGAATTAGTTCAAGTACTATCGGATAGAAAATCGAACTGAATGTGATCAAAATCAACAATTTTAAATATTTTCGTAAGTTCTACGTAGTTCTGAGTTAGTTCAAGTATAGAATGTACAATTTAATAGAACGATTGATAAAAGCCAAAAAAATTGAAATTTTTACTAATTTCTATAAAAAGATAAGTTAGTTCAAGTATCGGATGAACAATTGAATTATCAAAGTCAATAATTATAAATATTTTACTTTGTTCTATAAAGTTTGAATTAGTTCAAGTTCTATCAGATGGACAATCGAATTGAATGTGATCAAAATTAATAATTTTGAATATTTTAATAAGTTCTATGTACTTCTGAGCTTGGAACAATATCATTAAAATATTTAAAAGGTATTCACACTCATAATTTACATTTACGATTCTTCAAAATCAACCATGTCTCTAGAATTTACGAACATAAAATATATTTATATTTATAAAAATTACACCCTTTATGCCGTCAACTTCTCCTAGAACTTGAGGCGAGATAAGAAAGTAACAGTGAATCAACAAGTTTTCTGATTTGGCCCTGTCGGTCTTTCACCATAGGAGTTTCCTGAATTGATTGCTCAAGACCTTCTGAGGCTTCCGGCGTTCCAAGCCTTCCAAATCTTCAACATCATGATCTTCAACATGATCATCAAATTGATCAAAATGCGGAGAATGTGCCTAAGATAAAAATAAACACAAGAATTTACACCCGATTGAACAAAACATACGCATCATAATTCACAATAATTAAAATAAACAATAACATAAAAAATCACATATAACTAGGAGTTTCACCATAGGAGTTTCCTGAAGTGATTGTTCAAGACCTTCTGGTGCTTCCGAGCATTCCAAGCCTTCCAAATCTTCAACACCATGATCTTCAACATGATCATCGAATTGATAAAAATAAGGAGAATGCCCCCAAAATAAAAATACACACACGAATTTACACCGTATTGGACAAAACATACACATCATAATTCACAATAGTTAAAATAAACAATAACATCGAAATTCCCAAATAGTAACTAGTAAATAATTCGCAACACATAAACAAACAAGCAAAAACTTATAATCCAAAATATTATTCTTAAAATATCCTAAAACATACATCAATCATTCACCTCATCTTTTCGCTCTCGGTTTCATGCTTGTGTACTCTGAATGCCTAAAACTCAATTACAACCACAACCATTCAGAAAATTCTCAACACAAATATCGGTTGGTGTTGAATCGAATTTATAGTATAACCCAATAGGGAAGGAATAACTCTCAACCCAAACCCGAAGCACAGTATAAATGAGAAAAAAATCACAATTACCATTCCTAATAAGCTGTCTGCGTAAACAGGCTAGGCGACATAAATAGATAAGATACAATACAAATCACTTGGCCCAAATGATGAAAGTTTGAATTTATATTCATCAATCATCACAATAGCCGCCAAATGTAGTATAAAGGTTGTTATATAAAAAAACCCACTAACCAATTCTACAATTAAAGAAGGAATAAGACAAAGGTAGAGATGAAATGGCCACTCACAGTCGGCGCAAATTGTAGAAAAAAGAAAAGGTTGAACAAAATTGATCAACATCCAGCATAGATTCATGGAGTTCTTTGACCATCTGTTCGATCTGAATCTGTCTCTAATCTATTTGAATCTATATCTCATCGATTTGCATCAACCATCGTTGATTGTCATTGCACATCTGCATCAATTGGGTAGCCCAAGGAGGTGTATCTTCAATGTTTAATGTTGAAGGGTGTTGAGAGGTGCGACGGATATTGGGTCGACGCAAAGATGGAGAAATGTCAGATTGGTTAGGAGAGGTGTGGGATGCATCATTTTCATCCTCACCTTCAGCAACTTCGGGAGCTGGCCTCTCCCGGACAATGACATGGTCATTACCCAAATCTTCCGCCAGGCTCCTGAAGACATCAAATTGATTATTGAAAAAGGTCATCTACTCTTCAAGATGACTAAAATAAGACTTCTGCTTCTCCTCTTCAGTTGGATGGAGTATCGGGATCACGGCCTAAAAACTTAAACACACAAGCATTCCAGTTACTTTTTGTTATTCATGGCAGTATTAAAAAACAATAAATAAATACTATAAATTATGCCGATGTCTAGTCTAGGAATTTTCTGACTTGGTTATTAATACTCTCCACTATCCACCTTAGCATTTTCGGATACTCCTCAACAAAGTCGGGTTTGGGCATAGAATGACATAACTCAACCAGGCCTTATGTCGCCTTATATGCCGAAAACTGCATCAAAAAAAGTTAGAAATTTAGAAGTTGTATAAGAGTTCAACAAAAACAACTCGATTAAACTAAGAGTGCCTACATACAACTACAATCCATGGGCATATGTATGAATTCCACTTGCGTTCATCATGATAAGCAGTTAGATTTACAACGTTTTGCATCATCAAGGTTTGCGTTCTAACACTTCCGACCCCATGAATGTTTTTTGCATAGATTGAGGTTATCACATACCTGTAATATTGAACAAACTTATGGATAAATAATCAATAGTACAATAAAACATACCATTATGGAATAATTAAATTACTTACAACAAACACATAATCTTTGACAGTCTCGGTGAGGCAGCTCAACAAGAAGGTTGATACTATCAAAATGTAGACCAACTTGAGTCTATCGCTGTTGTCGACATGATAAATAACCATTTCATCAAGCTTTATCATGACAGAATTCACGAAGACCTCTTTGCTCCCTGCAAGATGGAAGTACTTCGCCTTTAAATCATTAGCCTTCATCATGTGGAAGTCAGATTTTTTTAGCTTGTAATTAAATTTCAATCCCGACACCTACGCAAACTCATGCGCACTGAACTTCAATGACTTACCATTTACCACAAACCAATGCTCGAATATGTTCTTGTCGGAAACATAATGCTCACAAGTTCTAACGAACAATTGATGAAACTAGACCATTTGAGTTTTCACTTATCTGGACGATTTAAAAAATACTTAATCTAGGGATAGTTTTTTGCTTGCTGAAGGTTCTATGGAGATAGGTTGTTTTTCTAAGTAATTAGCTCCTTCAAGCTACTTCGGATAGTCAACTTTCAGTTACTAAATATTTCCCTTAAATGAAGAGGAGGCAACTCAAGTAACTGGTCCGTGTATAGAATTCGATAAGGACCATCCTACAAAACAGATCAACGAATTGAATTCAGAAACTACATTCTAGACATAAAAGGCCACCTACTGAAAGATAAAAAACTAGCGATGTTTTGTTTGGCACTGACTTGGGTTTTGCACTTGTAATGTTCTGCACTTGGGGTTTGGAGAAGATCAAGCCCCAAGAGCAGTTTTTTGTTGTTTTTATTCCTGCAAAAATGGCACTTGGGACTTGGAGAAGATCAAGCCCCAAGCTCCATTTTGTTTGGCACTGGCATAACAAAACCAACAAAAAATGACGCTTGGGCTTGATTTTGTCCAAGGCCCAAGTGCCGAATATTACAAGTGAAAAACTCAAAAATGGAGCTTGGGGCTTGATCTTCTTTAAGCGCCAAGTTCCCTTTTTTTAGGGAATAAAACACAAAGTTGCGCTTGAGGCTTGATATTATCCTAGCCCCAAATGCCGAACAATATAAGTGCAAGACCCAAAACAGTGCCAAACAAAACGAAGCTTGGGGCTTGATGTTCTCCAAGCCCCAAGTGCCCTTTTTGCAGGAAGAAAAAATAACAAAACATAAAATGGTGCTTGGGGCTTAATCTTCTCTAAGCCCCAAGAGCCGAACATAAAAAAAAAATTGAGCCAAAACCCTAAGTGTTGAACGTTGTTACTTGTTCATGTTCTCCTCCACCACTTCGTGAGAATTCCATATCCTGACTAGCTCAAATAACCACCCTATCATTATTTCTCTTACTTCGTATCTCGCTCATTTTTAAGAATTGTTTATGTTGAAGAATTATAGTAGATGTGAATGATTTTGGTGGATTGAATCTGAATGAAGATAATCATGGTTCTGATAGAGGAAGGGTTTTTATATTTCTTGATTTTGAAAATAAAAAGTGAGTAATTATGTTAAGGGATTGAGGTTAATTGTGAGAAATTAGATTTTGAGGACTTAATTTGTAAATTGTGGTCAATATATCAGGAATAAAAATAAATGAAAAGGAATTATATCATTTTTGTAAATACAACTTTCAAACATATCATTTCAAGCAATTACTCAGAATAAACTAGAATTGCATGCCATATGATATGTGACTCCAGAATCAATGACCCATTTGGAGGATGAGGAAATAAGACACATATTTGATTTACCTGATCAGCGATAACGGTAACAGCGGTGGATGAAGACTTCAATGGTTATTGGTTCTGAGAAAACTTAGCAAATTCATCGGCGAAGATTAGAACAGATGTACTAGATGCAATGTTAGTGGATGCAACATTGGTCATGTGATTTTCTTCAATTTTAAAAAAAAGCTTTCTACACTAACTTTTAATATGTCCAAGCTTATGGCAATAATGACACAAAATCACTCCTAAATCTTGTGCACAAGGTTCAAAATTATTGTTTGGACCCTCCCTGTGTTATTTATGAAAGGTGATACCCCCAAATCATTATTATTACGGCTCACAAAGGCATCAATAAACTCAACAGATAAAGTACTTTCTTTATGAAGTTCCTTACTAAAGATCTCTTGTTAGGAGGAGATAGTAGAACTCGATAGAATTTACGACTTCGCGGTTTCAAATTCAGAAGGAAGACCACCAAGAAAACTCATGATAGCCAATTTTTCTCATTGTTCTTGTTGAACCTTTACATCCGGACTAAATGGCAACAACATATTAAGCTCCTCACAAGTTCTCTTCAAATCCATAAAGTAGTACTTCGTGAGAGACTTGTCATGTTTTCCGCCAGATAAAAAGCTTTCCACACCTAAAAACACGGGAACATTATTTTTCTTTTAGTAAAAAATATAGAAATAGTCCATCAATACTTTAACGAATTCACATTGAGTGATCATAAAAATTACCTCACTGTAAATGGAGTTTCGTACTTGCAGAAATAATCGAGCATCCTTCCTCATCAATTTTTATTTTCAATCATCCTTGGGTGGATCATTAACTAAATGAATTCCATGTAATACTCCGGAAACACGGGAACATTATTTTTCTTTTGGTAAACAATATAGAAATAGTCCATAAATACTTTAACAAATTCACAGTGAAGTGATCATAATAATTACCTCACTCTAAATGGAGTTTCGTATTTGCAGAAATAATCGAGCATCCTTCTTCATCAATTATTGTTTTCAATCATCCTTGGGGGGATCATTAACTAAATGCCTTCCATGTAATACTCCGCAAATATAGTCGCACAGATTTACTCCAATCCAAACAATTGGAGCCATTAAGTTTATGTTCCATGATTTTCAATATAACAGGAACCATATCCGGCAAAACAACTTTCTTATCACCTATAATAGCAAAGGGAAATATTCTGAGAAATTTTAAATCCTACCAAACCTAACCATACCCAAAGGAACCAAATCCAACCAAAGAGAACAAAAAAATCAACCAAAAGGGAACAAATTCAAAGTGGTTTACCTCAAACAGGCACAAAGACGTGTTGTAAAAAGTCAGTGATGCCAGAAACAATTACGCGTGTCGTACGGATGCGCCTTCACACGACGATGCATTGACGAATGATGAAAAAAAGTTGCATGTGAGTCTCATGTGCGACGAATCTGGTTGTCGGAATAATGGGAAACAACGACGGACAATGGGTAACCTTCTTGTAGCGGCGGTGATAAGAAACATGCACAATAGATAGTTACCCAAGAAAAACCCTAATTGTTTGGTTTTGAAGAACCCTAATTTTCTGATTTCAAAGAACCCCAATTTTCCCACACTAAAGTTTCAGACCTACCAATACCCTAAGGCTCTGGATACCATGTTAACCAATGTGGAGAAAAATTTCATATATTTATGAATAATTAAAGATACATATACAAATGATATTTATATACAATATATGAACTCTATCTAAGGAAAGTCTCCTAATTAGATTCCTCTAATAGTAAGGAATAATAATATACAATACATAATATCTATCAATTGGCCTAAAACATATTAATGCTTTTAACTAAAAGTAGTATTTTAAAATAAGTTACCCCAATTTAAATTGGCGAAGACACCAACGTTTTATTGAAAGCAATGAATCATTATAAAACCTAAAAAGCAAAAACCAACGAACAAAAACAAGAAAAAAAATTACACCAGCCATTACAAGTCAATAATGACGAACGTGGCAGTTACGCCCTAACCCTGTATATTGGCGTTGAGCTTCGAATGAGGTGAGAGAGTTGATAGAAGTAACTTCAAGCGGTCGACCATATTTGTCTAGGCCTATGAATCGAAAAGGACCCATTTCATCATGGTAGTAAAGCGCCTCGATAGTGTTGACTTTCGCCATAAAAGGCATGGCAGTGGCTTGGATGATTATTTGTCCTCACATTCTCCCCATAATAGTAAGAATTGGTGGAGTGAAGACGAGACACAAAGAGCCGAATAGATCCAATCCCTTCCCAAGAGCAAATTGTATGATATCGAGGCATCCACAAGGAAAAAGGCATCTTGACCTTGCTTTCGATGATGATTTCTGAAGTTAGTACACCCAAAATGGCTTCAGTTCCTCCTGCAAATTTGCTGACAATCATATTGGTTGCCGTTAGCTTCTCTGTAGCTTGTCTGATCTTAAGCATAGTTGACAATGGCATGATGTTGACTGCAGCACCACTGTCAACGAGCATCCTTGATACTGGCTTGCCATCAATGTCTCCAGTAACATACAGAGGTCGGATATGGCGAGCCATAAACGTGTCTTGCTTTTCGAAGATGGATTTGACCTTATGTCATCTATCATTATGCTCATTCTTTCCTAGATAAGTCAACTATGATATTCCATTGGGGTGGTCTCAGCGAGATATTGATCTTCTTCCTCAAGAATCATGTCACCTAGAAGCTTTTTTTCTACTTTCCCCAATCGGGTTAATGTAGGATCCGCTCAAGGACCTACTGGTTTAAGGAAATATCTAATGCGTTCCTCAGGAGTAACCTTCTCAGTTTGTTGTCTTTGAAATCCCCCTTTCCATTGATATCGGCTTACGTATTTTTTGCCGGGGCCAAGATATCATCGATTGTTTGTTCTTTCTTAGGGATAACTTCGTTTTTCTGTTGTGATGAATATTGTTGTTGCTTAGGTGGCAAGGCCTTATCTTCTACTAACATCGACATGATTAGAGGCTTGAGGCTTTTCTCCAACGAAGGATTTCCCCTGTTAATTGGACCAATGTATTTTGTTTCTTTTATCGGAGATGTTTCGGGGGTGCAAAGTGCAAAAAGCCCACAACTTTATGTGTGTGAAAATAAATGGCCAATATCAAATAAGTAATTTTAAAGGTCTCCAGTAAGGTTGTGTATGTTTTAATTTATGTTGAAATTAACTTGTTGGGTTGGGTTAAGATCTCTTCAGACTTTTCACTAAATAAAGTTTGACCCGGTTTAGGTAAGCTCATATTGAGCCAAACCATCCCCATACAAACCCTGGCTAGTTTGACTTGGTCGGTTTCGTCCCAAAAAGTAGTTTGAGAATTGAGAATTTTTGGCAGGCGAAACTTTTGAAACTTGATTTAAATAAATTTTTCAATAAAATTTTGAAATAATATAAATACTCTGTAAATAATAGTTAGTGAATTTTGAAAGTTTAATATTTTATTTGAATTTGGTTGTGAATTGTGAGAGAAAAGTAGGATATATTTGTTAAATTAATAATTTACAGGATTTGAGATATGATATGATTGTGTAAATATTGAAATTATGGGTTATTATATTGTAATGATGATAATTGATTGTAGCTATTTAGATAAGATTATAAATAATAGAATGTTAATTTAAATAAAACGATTAATATTTTTATTATTTTTTAAATTATAATATATATATAATATATGCGATGACACTATTATTTTGCTAACAATAATTGTATATAACACAAAAATTTATAACATATTCATATCAAATAGTTGTACCGTATAGCACAATATTACCAAACAGTTATACATAATAAAACAATATTAATAGAACTAAAGCAATGGTCGATGAAATCGATATAGTTTAATATCAAACACATTACATAAGTATAACAAATACTCATGCAAATCATAGTATAAACGAATATTGGCAGTACATGTGTTTGTTAATTGGAAGAAGAGTAGAATAATCTCATCATGTCAATTAGGAGGAGCCCATCAACGAAGTAGGTCTCATATTAGTCTGGAGTTGTGATACCATATTACATTTTTTCACATGGATTGAGTTAAGTCTACTTAAATTATTTGAGCATAACTCAATTTCAAAAGCTAGCTTAAGATGTGATGATCGTCCAAGACCTTATAAGATGAACTTAATCTTGTTATCCAATTCATGTGAGGCATTTTAGTTGAGCTAGATTTTGAGGCAGGTTAGATCGAAATTTTGTGTGCCTTAGCCAAATCCATGTGAAATTTAATAACATGTTATGTCAACATGTGTCACGAAATACATGCAAAGAGCGGCTACTAACCTTATATCTTGTCATAACCTGGGTGGTGGATCACACACCGCCCAGCCCCTCTACATTAAAACTTACCTTCTCACCCATCTCCCTACCCCTTCCATCTATACATTGGAGATGTCCTTGTAGATCTTTAGGAGTTGAGTTCTATTTTTTTCTTTATATTGTTTTGTTTCGCATTCATACTTCATCTATTTCTTTTTTTTTCTTTTTCTTTTTGATAATTCGTATTCATATTTTGTAATGAAGTAAAAAATGCAACTTTTTCTTCTGTTAGCCCACACAGCTTTTGTCAGATTTGAGACTGTACCCCAACTTTCTATTTATGTCGTATTTCAAGCCACATAATAAGTCAAATACTACCTAAAAGTTTCTGCTAAACATTTAAGACCTTATTTAACTAAACGACCAAATTCATTGAATTTAAATTACACAATTTGCATTTTTCTTTTTTGCTTAGAATTTAAAAATGATTATTCTAAACTTACAACCATTTTTTTTAATTTTATTTCAAGGAAATGAAAATAACTCTTACATAAAATTTCATGATTTTTGTGTTAAAAGTAAATGGAGCAAGAGGAATGTGAATTTTTAATTATAATCAGGGGCACGATAATTTTTCTAATATGAGATTATTTTTGAAATTAAAATAGGATAAGTTTATTTATTGGAAAAAAAACACTAAAAAGTTATAGAGATATGAAAAACACTAAGGACCCGTTTGTTTGACAGGAACGGAATCTGGTTTTGGGAATTTGATTTCTAGGATGTGATTATCAGGAATATAACTCAATTATATTGTTTGGGTAATACTTGTGATTTTATGAAGGAATGTAACATATTCCATTTCAAATGTTTGGTAAACTTAAGGAAAGGGAATCTATTTTTACACGTGTTAACAAAAAAATTTCACTTCTATATTTTTATATAAGATATGATATTTATGGAACAATACTTGCAAAATTAACCCTAAACTTATGTGAAATAACAAGATTATTACTTAAAGTTTCAATATTTACTAAATTTTCTCTCGCATTTTGAATATCACCCTAAAAAAAATTCAGACACTAAGTATGTAGTGGCAATACTCATATCATCACAAATTTTGATATGAAATTATTTTTATCCGTGATCAATGTTGGTTTGAATTTGTAATATTTAGGAACACAAATACAACTCATTATGGAACGGTGTATACATACTTAAAATAAACACGACTAATGTTAAATGTGTATATACATAATTAAAATAAATATTATTATACATTTTTTATTTATTGTTGTAATATAAAATTTACTATTATATATGAATATAAGTTCAAATTGAGGTGTTGGGGTGGGTGAGTGGAACGAAGATGTATATACTCAATTGATTTATGAGATTTTTTAATTTAAAATTTTACTCAACCAATAAATATTTAATAATTTTGATATTTATCTTAATTTTATAGGTATAGTGAAAGGGTAAAAGGTATTTTATATTAAGTTATTTTTTTTACTCAATGTTAAGTTTAATTCTTTTAAAGACTTCAAATGTTGTTTTTGTAATTATTGAAACTTCAAAGGATGATCATGTAATCTCACATAACTTCAAGGGGTTTAAGTAATTATTCTTAATATTGATTAAATATATACCAAGTGGTCAGATGAGGTCTAGAGGGGGGGGGGGGGGAGGGGTTGGGGTGAATAGATCTCTGAAAATTTTGACTTAAAAAACTTCTCTAACTTTTCTGTGAGCAGACTAAGCTGATCAAGAATTGTAAGCAGACTATGCTGATCGCGCACAAAGCTTTGAACAACAGAATTGACCACTCTTCTAATTATGACTTAGTTGATATTAGTAAAATCAGAGCTCTAATATAGGTTACTTGCAGCGGATTTTGCAAAGTATTTTTCACAAGTAAATATTCTTAGTTTAAAAGATTTGTCCCCAGTTTTACGAATTCTTTTAAATCTTTTAAAATAGTTTTCTTAAGTGTTTAAATGCTCTTTTGAAAGATACGCACGAAAACAATCCAAAGGTAAAACACCAGAATTTTTATAATGGTTATATGGATTTAAATCATTTAGTCCACTCTTCCAAGTCACACAGATCTTGGGTTATACTATAATCACATAGATTACAATATCTCTGCTTGCACCAAAAAACAATTAAATTGGACACAAATTCGTAATAGGAGATCACAAAGAACGCCTATTCTACAGAGTTTTATCACTTCATAAAGATGAATAACAACTCCTCATGACACTCTCTAACAAATTCACTCAGATTTTTAAGTATTTATCTGATCTTCAACTTCGACTTTTGTCAACAAATGACTAAGCTGATGAGTGAGCTGTTCTTGAGTTTTGAGATTTTAGAAGAATTCTGCTTCAAAATGCTCTCAATTGTGTTATGTCAAACACTTTCACTCTTCAAACAGTCTTTATTTATACTAGAGATTTGAATTTTGTCCATTAAAGAGAGACAAAATTAATTTCTCGAGCATTGGTCCCTGTTTCTTAGGAACGGCTACCTGCTACTGTACACCGTGCATTCTGTTGTACTTCTTTGTCAGTCGCTTTTAATGCACCCAGCTGATACGAGGTTCTTCTTCAATCATTTGTCATTAATACCCTTCTTCTTCTTCAACATTTATTATTTCAAGTGCATTTATTACTGTTAAGGTGACTTTGCTGATCACTTTCACTTAGCTGATCGAAATCTCTCGTCTGATGAACACTTAGTTGATCCCAAACTGAAAAAATCTGATTTGAGTCGGCTGAAATTCACCAATCTGATTTCCTTCTTCAGCAATAGATCAGTAGTCTCCTGGACCATAAGTTTTGACCTGTCTGATCTATCTTCTTTCTTGGTGATTTAATCGATTTTCACGTGGTTCAATTAAATTAATAATATTTATACGGGGTTAAATTATATTAGGAATAATGGGCTTAGTTACTTTATTCCGGATGGATCAACTCAAGGATGAACAATACGTAACGAAGGTAAGAATATGAAGATTGTAACGTAAAGATGAATTAGCATAGCAAAAGCTCTTGTATTTGATTAATCTCATATTACAAAGTATGTAGGTGTATGAATTTCATATTGTCCCCCAATACCATACAAGTTAATTGTATTTATAGGTGTTTAACCCTAGCTATACAAAGAAACATAATCCTACTAGGACTCAGAGTGACGTCCTTCTCGTACTCGGATATTAGCTTGGTCACTGGGGAGCATCATGTTAGATCGGGTAGACCAGTACTTATGATCGAGGGGTATGGTCGGGTCGACCTATTATTCTTGAGTTCTCCGAATATCATATGGGGTATAAAATAGCCCCCATCAGTACTCCCTCACTTCTTCGAGCGGAGAAGTAATCGAAGCTCGTAGAAGTATTAGACTTTTTGGACTGGTGTATTATGAATTGTGCCTCATTAAAAACCTTATTTGGAAAAAACCCTAAGGGAAAAAATCCAAAACAAGGAAAAGAGTGCATCGCTTCATAAGTAGTCGTATTGTCGTTTCCACGTCGTGTGTCATTTCTATTTGAGGAGTCACCTTCCTTCGTTCGATGGCGGGAAAGTGAAAAGTTGCAAAGGGACCTAAGCGTCTTTTCGACTTTATATATATATATATACGCGTTTCTGATTTCACCCTTATTTTTTACTTTCCGCCCTCTGTCTTTTAGCAGAAAATTCTCAAGTCGAAAGTTCTCTTAAGCATCATACTTTTCGACAACCTATCCTAAAGATCCCTTATAATGGCTTCCAGTTCCAGAAACCTCAATTCCTCAACTGTCGACGATATAAACCCCATTGTCGACCTGGAAGGTTCTCAAAGTCCTACCCCGGAACAAACGGAGGCTTTAGATGTAAATATTCCTGAGAAGGATACGTTTAAGGTGGGCATCCTTTCTGATGTTGAGGTGGCTGCTAAGGCTTCTAATAAAGTCAAAGGTGCCAGCCCTCAAGTTTCTGAACCTGTTGAACATCTCGTTTGTGCCTTCACCGAGGATAACTTCAGCGAAGTGCGGGACAATTACAGCAAGTATTTTCCTGAAGGCTCTGAGATTCTTCTTCCATCTCCCACGAATAGGGTTACTTCACCCCCGGAGGGTTGTCGTGCCTTCTATACTGCCCATTTCAATCACGGCCTTAGACTTCCGTTGTCTCCTCTGTTTCTGGAGATACTAAATATTTTTACTGTTTCTTTAACTCAATTGGTTCCTAATTTTGTAGTTCATAGTTTCTTTCTCTGTTTTGATGGTTGCCAAAGGTCTTCAACCCTCCTTTCGCAACTTTTATCAAATATTTCGTTTTAATATTTCTAGCTCTTCGAACCATGGCTACTTCTTTGCTAGCCAAAGATCTAGTCATTCTATTTTTTATTCACCCGTTTCCAGTAATACTGACTGGAAACTTCATTTTTTCTTCGTCCGGCCTCCGACTCATAGGAATTTAGCTGATGGATCGAGAGTGCCTTTTACATGGGACCATGACTCCAAATGGACTTTCAGTGGCCGCACCGTCGATGGAAAAATGATTCCTGACGACCCATGCTTGTTGAATATGATAAAGAAGATGGGGTCGGATAAATATCAATGTGCTGTCCTTATTGGAGAGGCCTTTCTACGGAAAGCTGGCTTAAGTTCTCTCAATTATCATGTTCCCATTCCTGCTCACTCACTTGGTAAGTCTTCTTCATTCTTCCAGTATATTTCGATTGCCTTTTTATTTATTATCATTCCTAACCCTCTTTTTGCTTCTCTAAAGCTTCTATGGTTGAAAACTTCAGGCGTTCGAAGAAGGGAAAAATGGTTCTTTCTAAATCTACCAAAACGGCTGAGAACCATCCCATAGAGCAAGGACTTTCTCAAAAGAGAAAATTAGACCAAGGCCTTGATTCTGATGAGAATGGAGAAGAGACCCCAGAAGTCTCTCAAGAGGTCCTTCATGGGCCTTCTTCTTCTCAGATTCCGGCTTCCTCATCCACTATTAGGATCGGACAGGGATATCCTCCCCTGTATCTTAGATCCTCCCTTGGTATTTGCTGATGCCGATCATGGTCGATACCCAATTCTTCTGGCTCTGTGGCGAAGAAGAAAACAGTTCTATGATCGTTCAGGTCAAAACTTTACATTGCTGGGTGAGCCGCACCCCAAAGCCACGCTGGTCGAGATGATAGAGGATCATCTTGTAGGAAAGAGAGCGGCAGGTTATTCTGATTGTGAGTCACTGGTTAATGATGAAAAGGAGAGTGTTGCAGATAAAGCTACACGAATTCTCCTTTCTTCTGTCTCTACGAGAGATATGCAAAGGTTGCTGGAGAATGATCCATTGGAAAAATTGGCAAAGGCTGCCCAATCTTATGTCAGAGTAAGATAAGATTAATCATTTCTTCTAAATTTTCCTTCTCCTCTCATTTGGAAGGGCTTTATCTAATTTACTGCTCATTTGAGCTTCCAGGCTGGTACTTGTATGGTGTCTTCCATGTATGAGTCGGCTCTACTAAGGCAGCAATGTCAATTCCTGGAAGAGAAGAACAAAGTTCTTCTTCAGAGGGTGGCTGATTTAGAGCAAGGGTTGACTGGAGCTGGGCCTTCAACTTCTTCTACTCAACCGCCTCGAGTCGGTGGTGATCTGGATTTGGGGACAGACGACCCCCATATAATCAACAGTGTTTTGGATGCAACTCGTGCTCAGGAGAGAGCTGATCAGTTGGCCAGGAATTTAGAGGATCAACAAGTTCAACATGCTACTCGTATTAGCGAGCTCGAGTCCCAGGTTACTCGTCTTCAAGCTTCCGTCGACGAGCAGGAAGAAGATGACAATCTTGAAGGTCTGATCGACCGTTCTGGCAAGAGTCCCTGGGAAAGAGTTATTCGAGAATTCCTTGGTTCTCCGGTCCATACTGCTCTGGTTTATCAAAAGGTGGGTCCACTCTTAGAGAGTTCTTTCAAGAAGGCAGTTCACCAAATGGTGGCTCTCGGCTTGATCGAGGACTGCAGATAGGAGTATTTTAAGACCATCCATGTCACCCTTGATCGGAATGGTCAGAAGTACTCTTCTGCTGATGTTCAGACAGTGGATTACGAGCATCTTTCTCTGGCGCATTTGGTAAAGGAGTTCGGAGTTGTTTTGCCCGTGCCTCCTCCCGATGCTGATCCTCCGAGAGACGGTAACTTGAGCGACCAGGAAGAGGAGGATGCTGACTTTGAGCATGAAGATAATGCCGACCAGGAGATTCATGGTGAAGCCGACCAGCCCAATCCAGAAGGTGCCGACGAGCAGACTCAGGAAGATTAATCGCCATGAGATAGCTTTGTAAATTTGTAATATTCTCCATTGTGTTAAGACAATCTGTAATTGATCCCAATGACTTTATTTTACCATTTATTCAAAATATTTAGACATAAGTCTTTTGCTTGAACAATTTATTTTATTTAATGTATTCAAAAGAGCATAACTGCTTTAGAATTTAGAATAAATCATTTCGCGCCTCTTCCAGGGTCCGTTGCGTCTTTTCCTTTAGTATAAATACTGAGGTAAAAAGTTCTTCGCTATTTTACAGCGCGTCCCCACTTAGATAAAATATTCTCTCAAGTAGCTCGAGCATTCTCCTCGATTTTTCAAACATTTCTTACATTCCTCGAGAATGAGTTCCCTTTTTTCCAATACTTCCAGGCGCCCTTCACGCGAAACCCCCAGGAAAGTTAGATCTAAAAGGTCTCGAACGGTGGGACCCTCTTCTGATCCTCCAGAATCCCGAGCATCGGCCAGCTCGGGGGCGCAGGCTTCTATATCACTACAACAAAATGCACTTCCTGTAACAAAAACATTTATAACGAGGCCATATTTTGTTACAAAAAATGACTTATTTGTTAGGAAATACAATTGTCTTTACAAAAGCCTCTTATTAAGTAACAAACTCAAAAGTTTGTCACAAAAAACAAATAGTTGTTACGAATAATCCCGACTTTGGTAACTAACTAAGTATTTGGTTACAAAAAGAAAATTTTTCTTACAAATAAATCATGTTTGGTAACCAAGTGTGGGTTTTATTACAAAAAGTAAATTGTCCTCACAAATAAATCTTCTTTGGTGACAAAGTACACGACTTTGTTACAAATAATCTCATATATGGTCACAAAGATATTGTTTGTTACAAGTAATTTTATAGTATTAATTACATTTTTTTATTGCGATATAAAGTTTTATTCACAATTATTCATGATATAAAGTTTAATCCCTTTCGAGGAGCATCGAGCACATAAATTGAAAATATTTCCCAACAATGATTCGAACTTGAGTCCTCTATTTTATAATGATTAGTCCCTTCTACTAGACCAATCACCTATTGACTTAAAAAATCTCATTGTACTAGCAAATTTTTCAATTACTCATTTGTTTACTTAAAGAATTTGCATTGACCCTCTTTCTATTTAAAATATTATCAGCCATTGAAATAAAAAAAAAAATATTAAACAAGGCTAATTTAGTCCGTTTTCCCTCAATTAATTATTAATAATTACATGGGTGAATTGAGCTAATTAAATTATAACATATAAGAGTGTTTGCTAATAAAAATTTTATAAAGGATTTTCAGCAATTAAAAATAACATAATTTTTTGCTTTTTACTGAAAAAAACAAAATAAAGAGAAAATAACTTGAACTCCGTACTTTTGCCAAAGTATTATCTCGGCGGAAACATTTGCGCCTAAATTTTTTTTGCCGCTATGTATGTTCTTTATCTTTTCTTTTTTCACTTTCAATCAAAACTAACAGGAGCTAGGGTTCCAGTTCAAGCTCTTCTATTTTCTTCAATTTTTCCACTAATATCCTATAATCAGTTCACGGCAGCTCAGATTCGCTAGTATAGATCGATTATTTGAGACATAGTATCAAGATTATTATAATCAAGCATCAACTTGGCCGACACAAAGCTTTCTGGTTGAGTGTTTTATAGAAATTCATTCCAATCAGGTTATTCTTCTTGTCTATATGTACTTATGGGTTAATTCTTACCTCTTTCTTTGTTGTTACTGATTATGTTTGATTCATTTATGGGTTAGAAACTAGAATATCGTTTATTAAAGTTTTGACATATCTCTTTAGTTAATAAATCAAATGGTGAAGTAATTGAGTTTAGGGCTGGAAAAAATTGATTTTTAGGTGTATTATGGTGTAAATCGTTAAATCATACATGCTCTAATTAACTAGTTTATACATAGCATAGATTATCCGTCAAAGGTAAATTTCATTTAAATTGGGTGCTTTTGCGTATCGAAAGATGACAGTGAGGGGAATGCATATGCATATGAAGTAATTGAGTTGACAAAACTGACATGAGGATCGAGAATGCTCGACTAAAGGACGAGCTCGACCGCGTCTGTGCGCTTGCCGGAAAGTTCTTAGGCTGTCCAATTTCATCCATGGGACCACCAATGCCTAACTCTAGCTTAGAACTCGGAGTCGGAAGCAATGGATTTGGTGGCCTTAATGATATCCCAGCCGAATATGGTGTCTCAATTTCGAGCCCTTTGCCTATAGCACCACCGCAAACCAAATCATCGATGAACATTAACCCATCATTGGAAAGATCCATGTATCTTGAGCTTGCTTTATCTGCAATGGATGAATTGGTGAAATTGCCACAAACTGATGAGCCCATTTGGCTTAGAAGCTTGGAGGGTGGGAGAGAAATACTAAATCAAGAAGAGTATAAAAGAAATTTTATACCTTGTATTGGAATGAAATCTAATGGCTTTGTGACCGAGGCTTCAAGAGAAAGTGGCATGGTTATTATCAATAGTTTGGCTCTTGTTAAAACTTTAATGGATTCTGTGAGTTATCTTTAAAAACATGTTCTTCATTTACATCAATTACCTTAATTTCATTTGATTAATTGAGATTTTTTTCTCTTTTGTGTGTGTTTGACAGAGCCAATGGGCAGATATGTTTCCTTGTTTAATTGCAAAAACCTCTACTACAGATGTTATATCAAATGGCATGGGAGGAACAAGAAATGGTGCACTTCTTCTAGTAATTAATATTAATTCCATTTTCTTTTTCTTTTTCTTTTTTGAAATATTAAGGTTATGTTTGTATCTTCTTGAATTTGAGAGAGTAAATTTATAAGAAAAATGAAAATAACAAGAAATTAGACTCGATTTTCTATATTACGAAATTACTAAATTAATTCTTTTTCCCTCTCATTATTATGTTCAGATGCATTCAGAATTGCAAGTTCTATCACCATTGGTTCCAGTTCGAGATGTTAATTTTCTGCGGTTCTGTAAGCAACATGCGGAGGGTGTCTGGGCGGTGGTCGATGTGTCGATAGATACGATACGAGAAAGTTCCGGTGGTGGCTCAGGATTTCCGAGCTGCCGGAGGCTTCCGTCAGGGTGTGTGGTGCAGGATATGCCTAATGGCTACTCCAAGGTAATAAATTTTTCTTTCCCAATGCATAACATTATAATATGTTGGGTTGTGGTTATTATTACAGTTCAGCTCCATACTTGTGTTCTTCTCATTTATTGAGTGTTTCCAGGTTGGTGGTGTTCACCTATTTGTGTTAGATATGTTTGTTGAATCAACAACTGCAATATTTGGAACTTAGTTGAGGACATTTAACTAGGAGAACTTAAATAAACAAAACAGTAATATATATCTCTAGATTTTTGTGAACATAGTGGAGTATTTTCTTATAAAGATTATTATGTGGATTCATCAAATAGAACACTAACACATTATGAGCTTATAATCTAAAAGATAAAAATGTATTTTGTTTTAGCTGATTGAATATAGTATAATTAATTATTATGGATTTGCTAATTCAAGACTATTTTGTTTAGTGAAGCTAGTAATCAATCACTAACAAAATCACTACAGGCTAAAGTAACTTTTCATATTTAATAATACTGTCTCAAATATTTAATCGGTTAGTCCTGATTCACTTGACTCTGAATTGAAGCTTCCTAAACATTATTAAATTCTTGACAAGATGCTTCTCGTGCCACAAACCTATATTTTAATCCTCGATTTTCAGAATCAGGGATATTGCATGTTTTTGGTAACTGCTTTTCGATTTGTTCAACTCGTTTCATGTTAAATCTATTGTGGTTGCAGATTTTATTGGTTTGAAGCAACACAAAGGAGAGATCATTTTAAGTATACTGAATTTTTTATTACCTAATTAAATTTTCTCTCATGGATTTATTGATATGTTAATGTTAAATATACTTTCTCATACAACAGGCAACAGGTTTCTAGAGTTAGTATTGAGCTTCCATGTTGGTGCTGCCTAGATGAAGAGACATTAATACCGTTGCTATGCCTATTAGGACGCTGAGGTAACACTTCACTTTGTGATACTTCTGGGTTCTGGCTTTTATCTTTGAACGTTAGTACTATGTCAAGTTAGAACGATTTCACATTTTACAACATTTTGAGACAACAATGCATGAATTACATCAAACACACTTCACTTTGAAGGTTAAATTATTTGGTGATAATGCATTGAGCTACTATTTTTTAGAATATTAACGCTAAATAGAACGTCCTTGAATTTTAATCATTCATCATAATAATATTTCTTTTCTCATGCCTAGGATGTATCATTAACTATTCATGTTTGCATAAAGAGCAAGATTGGTCTGATATAGAGGAACTAACATTCAAAATCTTATACTAGATCTGAAGTTCGGTTCAGATGCATTAATTTCTTCAATATGTATGCATTTGGTGTTGTCATATGCATGATTCCCCCTATTACATCAAGTGTTGAATTAGTTGACTTCTAGCGTAAAAGTTGAAATTGTTTTGTTTCCTTTAACATGTAATATATTCTACTTTTAATTTTCTCTAAGTCTTGATTATATATTTGCAGGTTGCTGAAGCAACAGAAGACATGGAACATTCAACATGATATTTTAAAAACTCACATGTATTTGTTCAATTGAATAGCAATTGCTATAGATAATTTTTTTAGGAAACTCAGTAATTGCAGTGTATATTATCTTATTTGAGCTACTTAATCTATATAATATATAGATTGAGATTATCCCAATTGATTTTTTGTAATAACTCTTTATTATATCTTTGAGTTATGCTAATGAAATATTTTTTTACATGTTACTTTTTGTAACTTATAATCATTTTAATTGTAATGTACCGTGTGTGTACATATATATTAAAATTAAAGAATATTATAAATTTGATTATCTGTGAGGACATCAATTTGTCATAAATTATTAATTGTAACGAAATTATTACTAAAACTATTCAATAAAAATATTGCAAAAATCAATTATTTGTAACGACAAACATATTTTGTAAGGATGGTTGCTAACTTTTGTGAGGACAATTTCCTTACTAATACTAGACATATTGTAAGGAAATTTTTTGCGTTACAAATGCACTTGTAGTATTTGTAACGAGCGAACAATATTCAACTTTTAGCGACAAGGTTGTTGGGACGAGAAAAGGCGACGAAAACTGTCTTTACAAAAGGTTTTTGTAACGAATAAGGCACATATTGTAACGAATTTTGTCCTTACAAAAAGTGCATTTTCTTGTATTCTTACTCCTAGCGGAGTGAGCGGAGTGGGTGACGCAACCATACACCCAACTTCTACCCAACAGGATATTCAATCCAACCCTTCTTCTTCAGCGGATCTACAGAGAAGAGATTCTCCTGGGCGGGTTGTTTTTGGAGATACGTCCTCCATTGAACGAGCTGCGGATATTATTATTCCGACCTCTGTCCCTTCTTCCTAGCATGATCCTCAAGTCATGTTCAAATTAACCCTGCTGTAACTAATCCCCCTGCTGACTTAGCCACCGGTCAAAGTCAAGCAGAGAACACTGTTGAGCCAGTCAGCAGTGGTCCATTTTTAGATCCGTCTTTGGATAGTTCCAGGGCGCAGCCTGTTACGCAGAGTTTCCCAGATTTCCTGTTCACTGATACAACCGCGCCAGTTAATTCGGCTGAGGTCGGGACTTCTTACCAAGGTCGGACCGAGCAAGGGTCTGATCGACTGGTTCATTTTTCTGCCTCGGGGAAGGAAATTCTCGTGATTCCTAATGCGATAGATTCCCCACTACCGTTGGATGATCGCTGTGTCAAAGAGCAAGTTTATGACATCACAGGGTCTCAAACTCCTAGCCATGATAATGTTCCACTCGATTCCGTTCTGCATGGTTCTTGTGAACCCGATGCGTTGTCCTGGAACCTTGGGCTTAGTACCATTCTGCCTGGCGAATTAAAGAGATACGAGGATGTTTCCAACATTCACCTTGTTCAATCTCTTTTCAAGTTTTTTGAGCAGGTACAATTTAGTTTACTCTTCTTTATTGTTTGAATTACTTATTGATTACGCCTTTTATTCCTTCAGGGGAAGTATCTTACCTTGCAGCTAGCGTCCAAAGTGACGATACTTGGTTTAGCAAAGAGAACATGAGAAATCGGCTGGAGGTCGAGATGGGTAAAACCGACAGACTCTCACTTCAGAACGAGCTTCTTAATGATGAAATCAATAAATTACGCGAGGATAATCTAGCTCTTCGGAGGGAGAGAGATGACCTTGCTCAGCTCAATGCCAATCTGGAGGGAGTAGTAGAGTCTCGGATTCAACAGGTGCGAGAAGAGTCTCAACGTGATGCCTTCGATGAAGGTTATGACCAAGGTTATCAGAAGCGCCAGGAAGAGCTAATGACATTTTTGGGCACTGCGGCCCCGAGGAGCACCTCTTCGACCAGGCCTTCCAGTTCCGATGAACCGTAATAATTTAGCTGGCTTTTCCTTTTTATTTTTTTATTTTTTTTAGCAAACAAGTAAGAGAAATTTGTTTCCGTTGTTAGAAATATTATTTCACCAATTTCTGTATAAATGCTATAATATGGTGTATATATTTTTTCTGACCTCTATCTTTGTCGAAATGTAGTTCGAATTACTTTTTCGCGTATGAATTAGTCTTTTAGAATTTGAAGGGTCACCCTCTAGGTTGGGATTTCGCAACGTTTCGCCTCCTCTAACTATTAAACTTATAGGAAGCTAATTTGACAAACTCAGAACGTGATTGTAGCCTCTAGGATCATATTCCAAACATTCGCGAGATGATTAATCTTCTTCGGATTAAGCCTTGCAAAGTTCTTTCCTTCATCATACAGCTTGCCTATATTAATCTCAGGTCAATACTTCTTGACTAGAGTTGTCCTTACGATGAACGAAAGGATTTTGTTGGTCTTGATGTGAATGATTAACTTAGTGTACACTCCAAGTTGACTAATAGTTGTCAGAATAGGTATTATACCTTTGTTGACTAGACATTCGTCTTTATGTTAAGTCGTGCATAATTCTTTCCTTCATCGTTGAACTGGTTAATTTATTTAAGGGATCAGTGCATCGATTCGAGTAGTTTCTACGATGAATGAAAGAATTTTGCTAGGTGAAATGCTTTGAGTAAGCAGGTCGTCTTCTATTTTTGGTTATCATTTGAGGTCGGAATAGGTACTATACCTTTGTCGACTTGATTAATTATTCCTCCTTGTGTCAAGAAATACGACGTTTCTTCTTCTTTCTCTTAATATTAAAGTTTTCCAGACGTATAAATACGTAGAGGGGGCTTCCCAAATTATCCTAGACGGATATAAATATGCTAACCTCAATTCTTACTTTTGCTCCTGAAGAATTAACTTATGAGGTTTTTTGTCGAACCAAATGGCGTATTAAGTTTCCAAAATCTCTTCTCTATTTTGGCTTGGGTGGAATTGGAAAAATGGAGGATCCATCATTCTCTGGAGGATCCTTTATCTCTAGACCAGCTTTAACTGAAAGCTGGTCAATTCATCAAAAGGGCCAACACTTCCCTTCCTTGGTATTCCGTTCGATGATGGCGGTTACTTTGTAAGGGATAGGTGAAGTGTTGATATAGTTTTCTCCGTCCGCCGTCCTTGCAAAAGCCCTTGTTGAATATGTAGGCTCCCCTTGTCGAGGATGTGTTTCTAGGGGGTAGTGTCCTTTTCTGATCAAAGAGGATACTTCATCATCAAAGAGCCTATCTTGAGAAGTACATGCAACAACTCGGAGATCAATCAACGTAGTCGATAGAATACCATTAGTCCTTTTGTATACTTGTAAACTCTAATGTAGTAGGAAAGTTTTCATGATTTTGTAATATTGTTGAATGTAATAACTTATCAAATAAAATACTTTGATTTTAACCTGTTGTGTTCATTTCGTACCAAATATTTATGAACTCGTTTATGTGTAATGAATCCGATATCTCATGTCGATATTGTCGATCTTTGTCTGTTATCGAGATTCTTATTCAAACGCTCGATGCTTATTGAGATACGTAGCTTGACTTTTATGTCCATCATATAAGTCGATATATTTCAGTTGAAAGCTGAATTCAAGTTTTTTACTTTAAACAGTTCGTCGAGGTGCTTGGAACGTAACTTAGTCGAGAATTATTCATGTCGCCCTTGTCGACACTCGAGCCCTGAAGGTCGTAGACATGGATTTGTCTTTACCAAAACTCTATATAAGAGCCTTCATTTCATCATTAAGAAAAATTTTAAGTATGGAATATATTCTTCCAATATAGTAATCCTTATTCTCTCCATAAGAAATGTACCTCAGCACAGATTGTTATTTTCATAATCCTCAAATTAAGCAACCAATTCACGTATCATATCCTTAAGCCCATTACTTGGTAAGGGAGGAATTGGAAAATGTAGAACCATTCTATAGATCCAGCGTGCCACGACCTCCTTAAGCAGTTCTTTTGGCATATGAGGCAGTGACAAGTTCACCTATCTGATTGAGAAAGACTGTTGTTCCTCATACTCTGGCAAATTTCTTGTACCCCAAGAGGAAAGCTGGATTCCACTTCGTTGATTCAATATAGATTCTCAAAACGATCAACTATTTTGTAATTTCATCATTTTTTCCTTGTAACATGCTGTAATAATAACAGATCTCGTAGTTTGAGCATTGTTGCTCTGTTCTTTAAACTGCTTTTCTTCGTTTTTTGAAGGGTTTCTTTTCAATGTGACTATGATATCACATTAGGCTAATAAAATATTTTCAACTGACCAGTTTGATTATCGAGAAACGATCTTGACGTAGTAATCATTCCGATCTCATTTATTACCTATTGTCGAGGAGTGTTATCGACCCTAACTGCTCCCGTTGCAACTTACTTGCATTAAATATGGGAAACTGATAAGTCAAGTTTTCCTCCGTTGATTTAATTACTTCCTATCCGTAGGATTAACTTCGACATCGTTATAAATAGACAACACTCATTTACCATTTCTATCCATACCGCACATATGGAAAATTCAGCTTCCTCTAATTTCATTTTGCCAAGTGATCCCATAATCTTTTGAAAGGCACATTATTATGATCAGTCTTGTCACGATTATTTAATCTTCATCATGCCTAGTGCTGACGAGTCCCATTAACGCCCTACCTAGTACTGACAAGTCCCATGTGGCTTCAGCCTTAGTCTTCGAAAGGTTGAAGCTCGTGGTATTTGATCAGCACATGGAGGGTTCAAATCTACCCGGCATCCTCGTTCTTGGAGGTTACCTCCGGAGGGCTTCCTAGTCGAGGTGTGCTGGTAGATTTTCACTTTCATGATGGTTCGTGCGGGACCTCGCTTTGGACGAACAACTACAGCAATCTCTCAAGCGGGATCTCATTTCGGTCGAATAACCGCTACAAGCTATCAGGCTTTTTAGAGGTTGTTTGATCGAAAAGGGAATAGATCTTCCGAGCCTGGCCATCGAACCAAAGAAGTCGACCATCTTGAGCAGCATGCATCTTAGGTGGTTGAAGAAGAATGTCGAGGCACTAGGGAGGAGATTGATGTTTCCGTGGACATTGTCGTGAAAAACTCCGATCTATTGAATAGGGTTTTCATTTTTGTATTGTAACAACCTGTATAGCGAAAGATGTATTTGTATAGGATGAATATAATAAAACTTTGATTTTCTTCATAGTCTTTGTATATGGTTTTGTCTTGTTTTTAGCGAGTATCTTAATATTGTGATTTGATCATCATATCAATCGATCTATTTGAGCTCATTGAGTGTTTACCGACCTAACCGGTTCTACTCTTTCTGTACTTAAGTGTTTTACCAACTTTCTCTGGTTTTTAACCCTTTAGCTCGTAACTTTGGAGATCGCTGAGTGTTTACCGACCCAATCGGTTCTACTCAATTTGTACTTGGTGTTTTTTTTTACCAAGTTTCTGGTTTTAACCCTTTAGGTCGTAGCTTTGGAGATCGTTAAGTGTTTACTGACCCAATCGGTTTTGCTCAATTTAAACATAGATTTTTTACCAACTTTCTGGTTTTAACCCTTTAGGTTGTAGCTTTGGAGATCGTTGAGTGTTTACCGACCCAATCGGTTTTACTCAATTTAAACTTAGTTTTTTTACCAACTTTCTGGTTTTAACCCTTTAGGTCGTAGCTTTGGAGATCGTTGAGTGTTTACCGACCCAATCAGTTTTACTCAAATTAAACTTAGGTTTTTTTACCAATAATTGATTTTAACCTTTTAGCTCGTAGCTTTGGAGATCGTTGAGTGATTACCGACCCAATCGATTTTACTCAATTTAAAATTAGGTTTTTTTTTATCAATAATTGGTTTTAACCTTTTAGCTCGTAATTTGGAGATCGTTAAGTGTTTACCGGCTCGGTCGGTTTTACTCAGTTTGCACTTAGGTTTTTTACCAATAATTGGTTTTAACCTTTTAGCTCGTAGGTTGGAGATCATTGAGTGTTTTACCAACTCAGTCGGTTTTACTCAATTTGGACTTATGTTTTTTTACCAATAATTGGTTTTAACCTTTTAGCTCGTAGGTTGGAGATCATTGAGTGTTTACCGACTCAGTCGGTTTTACTCAATTTGAACTAAGGTTTTTTACCAATAATTGGTTTTAACCTTTTAGCTCGTAGGTTGGACATCATGGAGTGTTTACCGACTCAGTCAGTTTTATTCAATTTGAACTTAGATTTTTTACCAATAATTGGTTTTAACCTCCTTTTTTTATTTATAAAATTTAAACATAATATTGAAAGAATACTTTTGAAGAATCAAGCAATAGCTTTTATTATCGTAAACTGCATCAAATAGCTAACAAGTAGAAATAAAGATAATTGTAACGTAAGAATAAAACTAAAATTATGAAAAATAACTCTTAGGAGTTGTTTCCTCAACGTCCATAGTATCTTCTTAGGTTGACAACATTCCAAGTTCTTGGTAAGGGTGTTCGATCCATATGTGCGATTTTGTAAGAACCCTTTTTTCCTACACCGACAACGATGTACGGTCCATCCCTGTTTTGTTGTAATTTTCCCACATGTTTAGACACCTCAACCTTTTTAGTACTAAGTCCCTCCTTAAAGGATCGTATCCGTACCCTTTGATTGTAAGCTTTTTCCATGTTGGATTTGGTGACTTATTAGCGTACTGCATCTTTTTCTCTTAATGCTTCAGTCAGATCGACGTCGTCCTTCCTAGTCGTTTCATTCTCCTTGATATCGTACATCTCAATCCTCGGGCTGGGGACCAGAGCTTCGATTGGGATAACAGCCTCTGAACCATAAACTAAGCTGAAAGGGGTCTCGCCGGTTGAAGCTTTAACAGTTGTTCGATTGGCCCAAAGTACTCCGAGAAGTTCATCCAACCACTTTCCCTTTGCTGCACCCAATCTTTTTTCCAGGGACTTAATTGTTTCACGGTTAGCCACCTCTGTTTGGCTGTTTGCCTTGGGTGTTCTACTGAGGTAAAGTTCTGTTGAATCCCAAATTTTGAGCACCAGTCCAATACTTGTTTTCCTACAAACTAAGTTCCATTATCGAAAATCAAGACTCGAGGGATGCCGAATCGACATACTATAAATTTCCATAAGAAATTGATAAATTGAAATTGTGTGATTCGTGCTAGAGCAACGCATTCAACCCATTTGCTAAAATATTCCACCGCGACTAAAACATAGCTTTTCTTTGATCTGGCCACTGGGAAAGGTCCCACAATGTCTATTCCCCATTGATCAAAAGGCCAGCAGACAGGTATGGGGTGCATTTTCTCAGCTGGTTGATGGTTTACGTTTGCATGAATCTGGCAGTGATGGCATTTCTTCACATTGTCGGTAGCGTCATGGTAGGCCAATAATATTCTGTTCCTAGACATTTTAATGCCAATGCCCTGGCTCCACTGTGATTTCCTGCCTTTCCTTCATGAATCTCTCGGAGTACCTCCAGGACTTGCAGTCCGAAAATGCATTTTAGCAGGATTCCGGAGACTGATCTTCTATAAAGCTTTCCATCTAGGATTGTGTATCTAGGTGCTCGGTAGTTTACCTTTCGAGCTTCATCCTGATCTACTGGTAAGGTTCCTTCCGAGAGATATTCCATTATTGGAGTCATCCAATTTTCTTCCGATACCTCGATTTCCATCACCTCGGTAGTGGGCAGGTTATCAATATCAATTGCTGGGGTATTTGAGATTAGCCAAGTGATTACCCTTTCTGTTCGGCCATCTCTGGATCCTGTGAATCGAGAAGGCTGGTCTTTGTTTTCCGAACGTGGGACGTTCTGAATTTCGAACTTGTCAAATTTTTCTGCGAGTTCTTTTACCTTAGCAAGGTATTTTACCATGTTATATTCTTTTGCCTCGTATAAACCATCTATCTGTCGTTGGACCGATTCCGAGTCAGTTAATACTTTCAGGCTTCTGATGTTTGCTTTGATTGCCATCTCCGCTTTGATTGCCATCTCCATCTCCATTCCTGCAATCAAGGCTTCATATTCGGCCTCATTATTAGTTACCATGAAATCCAAAGTGATTGCGTAGTTCAAATCTTCCTTTTCTGGTCCGGTAAAATTGATCACGGCTCTGCCTCCTTCCCTATTTGAGGCTTCGTTGACATGCATCAACCAAGCGTGATTTTCGACAATCATCACGTCATTATCACCAGTTGTAGAGTCGTTGGTAGCTTCAGGTGAGGTCGGAGTTTCCAAGAGGAAATCGGCGAGTACCTGAGCTTTTATTGCAGTTCTTGGTCTATACTCGATCTCGAATTGTCCTAATTCGATCGCCCATTTAATCAAACTTCCTGAGGTTTCCAATTTTGCCAGAATTTGCCTTAGTGGTTGATTAGTGAGTACGATTATCTTATATGTCAAAAAATATGATCGAAGGTTTCGGGCGACGACCACCAAGGCTAAGGCAAACTTTTCTATTTCTAAGTAATTTTTCTCGGCACCTTGTAACAACTTGCTTAGATAGTAAACAGGCTTATGTTCTAAACCTTCTATCTTTACCAAAACCGAACTTATCGCTACCTCCGAGATGGATATGTAGATGTATAAAGGTTGTCCTTCAGTTGGCTTGGCTAATAATGGTGAAGAAGTCAGGTACTATTTTAATTGGTTAAAGGCCTGATCACAATCCTCAGTCCACAAAAATTTTTTCTCTTTCCGCAAGGTTTGAAAGAATGGCAAACTTCTGACTGCTGATTTGGATATGAACCTATTTAGTGCAACAATCTTTCCGGCCAAACTCTGCAATTGGGAGATTGTTCTAGGTGGTTTCATTTCAGTTATGGCCCGAATCTTTTTCGGATTTGCCTCAATTCCCCGTTGATAAACCATGTAACCTAGGAATTTCCCGATTTGACTCCAAAGGTGCACTTTGTGGGGTTTAGCTTCATACGGTATTTTCTCAAAATCTTGAAGCATCGGTCTAGATGCTTGACATGGTCAGCTTCTTCATGCTTTTCACCAACATGTCATCTATGTAGACTTCCATTATTTCTCCTATTAATTCTCTAAACATTAAATTAACGAATCTTTGGTAAGTTGCCCCTGCATTTCTCAATCCAAAAGGCATTAAAATTGAGCAGTATACTCCCTGCTCAGTGATAAAGGCGGTTTTTTCTTGATCCCGCTCATTCATGTAAATTTGATAAAAGTCTTGGAAGGCGTCCATCATGCTAAAAATAGCGAAGCCTGCCGTTGAGTCGACCAGTAGGTCAATTCTTGGGAGCGGGTAAGGATCTCGTGGGCATAGCTTGTTGAGATCGGTAAAATCGTTACACATCCTCCATTTGTTGTCCTTTTTATCCCCTTGTGCCACTAAGACCACGTTACATAGTAATTCTGAAAAATGTATTTCCCGAATTTGTTTGACTTTTAGCAATCTTTCAACTTCTGCTTTGATTATTTTATCTTTTGTAGGCCCATGGTTCCGCTTCTTTTGCCTTGCTGGTTTCGCCATTGGATCTATTTCAGAGAATGAGTACTAATTCTTGGGTCTATGCCTTCTATGTCGTCCGAACTCCATGCGAAAACATCGAAATTTTTTCTGAGGAAGTCTACCAGCATAACTTCCCCTTCTGGACTGAGTTCAGTCCCTATCCTGGTCGTTTTCAAGGGATCTCCTTGCACAAGAATGATGTCCTCGGGTGGCCTAATGGTTAGATCGACCGTCTCTTTCCCTTTTCGATCTATTCTATTCGTACTGGGGATGTCAATTTCAGCTCTCTCGATGTCATCCTCGAGTTTCCTTTTCGCTGGAGTAAAAGACTTAGGTCTACTTCCTAACGCTAGGGAAGTATTATAACAATCCCAGGCCATGCAATGATCATTTACTATTTCTCCAATGCCCGAGACCGTAAGAAACTTTATCTTCTGATAGAAGGTCGACATGACTGCTCGAAAAAGGTTGAGTGTCGGTCGTCCTAGTATTGCGTTGTACGCAAACGGTGTTTCTACGACCAGAAATTTTATCATCTTTACGACTCGTTCAGGTCTTTTTCCCAATGAAACACTGAGGTTGACTGTTCCAGAGGGGACTATTTCTGATCCTTCAAATCCTACTAATGGAGTTGCTACCTTTTGTAGCGTTATTTCTCCCAAATTCATTTGTGTTAGAACTTCTCTCGAAATAATGTTTCCGGAGCTGCCACTATCAATTAGTATTATTTTCACATTGTAGTTCGCTATCTCAAGCGATACCACCATTGGGAAGTCAGGATTGTCTTCTTTCATATCCCAAATGATGTTCCTTGGCACCTCGCTTTCATTAAAGCTGATGGGCTGTTCTTTTTGCATCTTGCTTTCGAGAGTCCATACCTCCCTCAGAATTCCAAAACTTTCTTCTATCGATCTGGTGGTTTTTCGGCGGGCGTTACGACTATCTCCCCCTGCTGGCCCACCCAAGATTGTATGTATGGTTCCGTTCACCTGATCATTATTCATATCTTGAGGCGGACCGTTGTTAGGGGTTCTCCTCGGAGGGGTTCTTCTCCGATTATGATTTCTAGGGCTCCTGGTTCTGTTTCTTTTCCTCCCATTTCATTCGACGTAATCGTCCAACTTTCCTTCTTCGATCATCCTCTCGATTTCCTGTTTTAGATGGAAACAGTCCTCAGTGCGATGTCCATGAGCCCGATGGTACCGACAATATAAGTTGTAATTTTGAACTCCTAGCTTAGCCTGTGTAATTCTTTTCGCTGGGGGAATCCAATTGTTTCTCTCGAGTAGTACTAGGATTTCTTCCATAGGGACATTCAATTTGGTGTATTCCACGTGATCTACTCGACTCATTTGAGGTAGTTCTGTCGATCTGGGTCTTGCATAGACATTAGGTCTTTTATCCCGATCACTGCGATTATAATCCAATCTCTGGAAAACATTTCCTTTTCTAAAGGATCGATCATAATATGTTGGCCTTGAAATGGGAGCTTTATCCTGTAGTTTTAGGCCAGATGTTGAAGCTTTGCTCCTGTTTTTGTCTTTAAAGGAGTTCATCTCCTCTTGAGTCATATATTTCGAAGCTAAGGTCATAATATCTGCGAATGTCCTTGGCTTTTTTCGACTTAGGGCATTCCCAAATTGTCTGTTTTTGGTGAGGTCGAATAGTATGGAGATTATGTAGTCGATATTTGGCGACTCGATCTTAAGCAATTCCACGTTGAATCTTGCCAACCAGCTTCTCAAGGATTCTCCTTCTTGCTGATTAATAGTTCCTAGATAACTCATGGGGAGCTTCTGTCTCTTCTGGCTGGCGAATTATTGAGTCAGCTTGTTGCATAGCTCACGAAAACTGAATATGGAATTGGTTGGCTGTTTGCCAAACCAATCTAACGCCAACCCTTCGAATGTTGTAACCATTAACTTGGCGGTGTATTCAGCTAAGTGTCCATACAGATTCATTATGTTCGTAAAGCTGAATATGTAATCGTCCGGGTCAGTCGTACTGTCGTAACGTGGTAATCGCCCCGAAACTTGTCCGGACGATTGTGCTTCCTTGATTTTCCTACAGAAAGGGGAATACGCAGTTATGCTTTCCTGGACTTCTCTACTCCTTGCCCATGGCTGTTGAATAGCCAGTAATCTTTGTTCCACACGTTCTTGAACCATCTTTTCAATGTCTCATTCTGAGACACACACGGTCTTTGATTGATTAGGGGTCGGATCGATGACGTCATCATTGATAGGAATAAGAGTATTCTCTTTCGACCCTTGGTGTATGACATGAGCAGGGGGTTTTGTCCGATTTGCTCTCCTTCGGACATGGTTATCAACTAGTTCTGTGTTGCTCCTTTGTGGAGTAGCTAGAGATTGGTGGTCGGTCCCCGGACTATCAGCCTATTCTGATACGTGGTCAATCTGCCTTTGAGTTCTCCTGACAGGTTGCGCATGGGCCACCTTGGGTCTCTGGGCTCTTGTTCGGGAATCGCTTGGACCCCTGGATACTGGGAATTCACCAGTTGTGCTATCTGTTTAAGTTTTTCTTCCCTTTTCGACAGTGGAACGGGAATGGTTGTGACCCTAGGATCCATAGGGGCTGGATCGGCAGTAGCGTCCTGCTGACCCTGTGGGAGTTCGATGTTGGCATCAAGGCGTTCTTGCTAATCCGAAGGATGGTCATTTTCTCGCTGATCGTCGATCGCGTTGCTGACTCGATCATTATTTGTTGTATTTTCTTGCAAACCATCCGACGGCACGTGTGGGTGTGTCGTGTTACTCCTTGCCTCGTTGCGTGCATTCTTTCTTGGGCGAGCCATGTGTCTATCGAATAATTAACTCAGCCCCACGGTGGGCGCCAACTGATTTAACCGATTTTCGCGTGGTTCAATTAAATCAATAATATTTATACGGGGTTAAATTATATTAGGATTAATGGGCTTAGTTACTTTATTCCGGATGGATCAACTCAAGGATGAACACTACGTAACAAAGGTAAGAATATGATGATTGTAACGTAAAGATGAATTAGTATAGCAAAAGCTCTTGTATTTGATTAATCTCAGATTACAAAGTATGAAGGTGTATGAATTTCTTATTGTCCCCCAGTACCATACAAGTTAATTGTATTTATAGGTGTTTAACCCTAGCTATACAAGGAAACATAATCCTACTAGGACTCAGAGTGACGTCCTTATCGTACACGGATATTAGCTTGGTCGCTGGGGAGCATCATGTTAGATCGGGTAGACCAGTACTTATGATCAAGGGGTATGGTCGGGCCGATCTATTATTGTTGAGTTCTCCGAATATCATATGGGGTATAAAATAGCCCCCATCACTTGGTCAAACTCTTCTAAGAGATTAACTAAGCTTTCCATTACTTAGCTAATTAAGATACTTTGGAAATCATCAAAATCTCCCTAATATACAGTCTTCATCTTCACCTTCATCCAACAACATTAAAATTTAAAAAGCTCTATTCAGTAATGCAGGGAAAATGCTCTATTTTATAGTACCAAATTTGCAATTTTCCCAATAAATTTACCTAACCTAGAGTTGTGATATATATAATTTGTAACGGAGGGAAAAGTACTTTAGCATTCTTATTCATTATTCAGTGAATCGAAGTGCACAAAGTTTACATTTATATCATATGTGCCCTAAATAGTCAAGTACAAAAAAACTTCAAAGTTTACATTTCATGCAACATGCATGTATGTCATGCTTATTCATATGCAGATATTCATATATCACGTGTATTATATACTATTACAATTATTATATAGTAATATATATCACCAATTGCTTTAATTAAAAAGCAATTAATTATAAGACCAGAATGCTATTACGTACGTAACCACACTCCAATAGTAGCAGTCTCAACCACACTATTTGCTCCGAGACCCAGAAGACCACCATTACCCACAGGAGCATCACCCCCAATTGTTGGATGAAGATGAAGATAAGTGCAAAGGAGTTAAGAAGATAAGGGAGGTTTTGATGATTTCCAAAACATCAAAATCAGCTAAGTAAGGAATGCTTAGAACCCTTAGAAGAATTTTGATAAAGTAAGAAGACTATCAGAAGGATCAAAACTCAAGGTCCAGAAGACTACTGATCTTATGCTGAATTCGAAACCAGACGGGTAGGTTATCAGCTGACTCAAATCAGATGAGTTCAAGTTTTGATCAGCAGAGTATCTATCAGACGGGTCATTTCGATCAGCAGAGTGGAAGAGATCAAGGAGTCTGCCCAACGGTAATAAATGCACTTGGAGTAATAAATGCTGCAAGAGAAGGGTATTAAAGGCAAATGATTGAAAACATTTCCGGATCAGCAGGGTGCATTAAATGCGACTGACAGAAAAGTACAGCAGAGTGTAAAATGCAACAGTTGTAGATAGTCGTTCCAGATTTCGGGGGACCTGTACTTCGCGATTTGAAATCTATCTTTCTTCAACGGATACATTTTCAAATCCAAGTATAAATTGAGCTGAATTCAAGAGTTAGAGACAACACAACAATTGAGATCTTTCACGAGCAAAATCTCTTAAGTCTCAAAAGCTCAAGAACAGCTCACTCATCTACTGAAGTCATTCGTTGACAGAAGCTAAGTCGAAGTAAAAAGAAAATATTTTCTGAGTGAATCTGTAATAGAAGAGCGTTGTAAAAAGTAGATATCCATCTAAGTGAGTGATATTACTTCGGGGGTAGGAGATTCTTTGTGATTTCCTGCTGCGAACTTGTGGCCATTTCATTTGTTGTTTGGCGCAAGCATTGTATATTGTAATATGTGTGATTATAGTATAATCCAAGATCTAAGTGACTTGGAAGAGTGGACTAAAGGATTTGAATCCATATAACCACTATAAAGTTTCTCTGAGTTTTTATCTTGCATTATTTACTCGGATACTTTGAAATTGCATAAAAACGCTTTGAAAACTGTCAGAAAGAATTTTTCAGAATGAGTTTCCAAAACTGGGGATAAAACTCTTTATAAGATCACTTGTGAAAAACACTGATTTTAATCCGCTGCAAGTATTCTGACTTGAAATTGATTTTACTGAAATCAGCTAAGTTATCATCAGAGGAGTGGTCAACTCACCTATTCAAAGCTCTGTGCAAGATCAGCTTAGTCTGCTGACAGACGACATGAAAAAGTTTTAAAATCTAAAATTTTCAGAGGTCTATTCACCCCCCTCCCTCTAAACCTTAACTGACCACTTGGGACCAACAAGTGGTCTCACAGCGGGTGGTTCATTTGAATCAACTGCCTGATCAACGAGCTTGATCCAAGTGTTTTTCAAAGGTTTTAAGGTTTTCAAAAGAGCACGTTTTTGGAAAAATAAAAACTTTTTGAAAATGATTGTATCAGCCATGTTCCCCACATCGGCGGTATGAGTTTTGAGGATTGTAAATCAGGATGGAGATTTCCTTGCTGGTTATGATGACAACATGTACACGTGTATTACAAAAGGTCCATTCAATATCACCATGACTGAAAAGGTTGATGATGTCGATATAGTGGTGAATAAAGAACTTGAAGAGATGACAGCGGAAGAAGTGAAGTTGTTCAATCTTGATAAAGTTGGCCGTTTCATCATGACCAAAGCCCTGGACAATGATAGGTTTGATAAAGTCAAACATTGCAAAACTGCAAAGGAAATGTGGGATAAGGTCTGCAATATGAGCGAAGGAAACGACGCCATTAAGGAGCACCAGCTGAGTGTTGCTCTAGGAAAATTAGACAACTTCAAGATGAAGTCCGCAGAAACCATTGATCAGATGGATACAAGGTTTATAAGGACGCATAAACAATTGATCAGATGGGAAAGACCTTCATTGACAAAGAGATCACTGTCAGAGTACTGAAGGCTCTGCCTCCAAAGTTCAACATGAAGGTGACAGCTATGGAAGAATCAAGGGATCTGAGGAAGATCTCTCTAACAGAACTGTTCTCCATACTCAAGGCATACGAGTATAAACTGCCAATGATGGGTGTTGAAGAAACCTCAACTTCAGGCCCCACGGCCGCACTAGTTGCTGCTGAAAACCCGAGAAGAACAGTAAAAAAAAGCAAAGAAGTGGACTCATCTGATGAAGCCACACTGCTCAACAAAAAGGAGTATACTGCTAGAGACGTTGCATTGTTAATAAACAATTTCAAGAAGTTCTAAAAAAGAAAAATGAAGAACAAATACAACAATACTTCTACTTCTAACCCTACCTCTTCTTCTCATGATAGTATGGATGCTTATAAATCCAAACTAATGTGCTATAATTGCAGGAAATTGGGACATTTCATCAGAGATTGCCCCTATCCTAAAGCTGAGAAGTACATGAGGAAGAAAAGAGAATAAGAAAGGAGAGAAAACATCAGAAAGACAAGGTGTTGATGGCTGAATCCGAAAAGTTGGCTGCTATCTACTCGTCTGATTTAGACTCAGATACTTCTGAAGAAGAGTCTACTGAAGATGAGAACCCTACTCTTATCTGTCTGATGGCCAAGGAATTTGACGATTCTGAGGTTGAGGTAACTCCTCTTGAAAATGAGTTATTTAATTTATTTGAGCAAATGGTAGTTAATAATAAAAGTATTGTTGATTCATTTGCAAAGCTTAAGGAATAGATGATATTGCTAAGAGAGCAAACTAGTTCACTGAAACCTAAGGTTGAAAAACCAAAAGAATCAGCTGAATATAAACTGCTTGAGCAAAAGAATGAATCTCTGAAAGTTGAATGTGAAGTATATAAAGGAAAAATCATGGAACTTGAAAAGATTATTGAGTCTCATGACAAGTCTTTTGTTGGATCCACTCACATGTCTAGTAAATAGAAACTACCTTTAGAACAGGACAAGTTAGAAGATCTGCTGACAATAGTATGATCATTCTGTATGTTCAGACTACTAAACCTGCTTCACATGATAAAGAATTAAAGGAGAAGAAAGCTCCTAAGACTAAGAAGAGCAAAGAGCCTAAATTAGAAAAACAGACTGGTAAAACTAAACAGCAAAGTCCTAGGAAGTCTGTTGACAAGAGTAAAACCAATCAGACTAGTAATAAGACTAAGTCGTCTATTAATGAGCAAACATCTAGTAAACAAAAGAAGCATAAGAACAAGAAAAATCAAAATGCTTGGTAGGGAAATGAGTCATCATATTATGTGCAACCTGCTGCATATCCACCGATATATCATGCACCTCAATTTCCACAATACTATGTTTCCTATCCTGCTCATCCAATGCATGCATATCCTGTATATCATGCACCATACTCTACTTATGAACATCATCCTTATCATACGGATTATCAACATAACACACATGCTAAATATGATGAAGATAAACCTGTTCATGCTCCTGCAAAAGCTCAAAAGCCTAAGAAGCCTAAGACTTCAACATCTTGGGTTGTCAAAGGTGAAACTAATCTGCCAGGACCCTCACAATAAGGGTACCTAAAATAATTTTCTTTCGTTTTGTAGGTTAGGATTAGGAGGAGGAGTAATGTAGAAAGAAAGTGGTACTTGGACAGTGGATGTTCAAGACACATGTGTGGCAACATACATGAACTGACAGATGTGGTTGCTGTAGACGGTCCAAAAGTAACATTTGGAGACAGCAAAGAAGGAAAGGTTGTAGCATGTGGAAAGCTGATCAAAGGCAACATTGAGATATCTGACGTCTCTTATGTTCAAGGCCTCAAATACAATCTGCTGAGCATTGGTCAATTTTGTGACAAAAGTTTCTCGGTTATCTTCTCATCAGATAAGTGCTACGTTGAACAGATTGGTACAAAGAAGGTCATCTTATCTGGAAGACGATAAGGGAATATCTATGTAGTCGATTGGAATTCTGTGAAAAGGAATTCAAATGTTTGTTTGGTGGCATATACACCAAGTGAGATTACTTGGCTATGGCACAAAAGAATGAATCATGTGAATTTCAAGACCATCAACAGATTAATCAAGAATGAGTTGGTAGAAGGAATTCCAAAAACAATCATGAGCAAAGACAAGCTATGTGACGCCTGTCAGAAGGGTAAACAAATCAAGTCATCTTTCAAAAGCAAGAAGCACCGATCTTCTACAAGGATATTGGAGCTGCTACATATGGACTTATTTGGACCTATTGTTCTAGTTAGCAATGGTGGAAAGAAATACTGCCTAGCTGTTGTGGATGATTATTCAAGATATACTTGAGTGATTTTCATGAAGAAGAAAAGTGAAACCAAGGAACATCTTACTAATCTGATGGAACTGATCCAGAACAAGAAAAACATGAAGATATTAAAGATCAGATCAGATAGAGGGACTGAGTTTACAAACTCTACTGTTGAAGAGTATTGTAATGCCAGAGGAATCAGTCATGATTACTCTGCTACCAGAACCCCTCAACAAAATGGAGTTGCTGAAAGGAGAAACAGAACTCTGAAAGAAGCTACCAGAACCATGAAAACTGAGGCAAAACTACCTCAAAGATTTTGGGCAAAAGCCACAAATACAGCCTGCTTCACCCAGAACAATTGCATGATCAACAAGAATCAGAACAAGACGCCATATGAAGTTTGGAACAACAGGAAGCCAAACATTCATTACTTTAATTTTTTTTTTGTAAATGCTTCATTTTAAATAATGAGAAAAATCACCTTACTGTATTTGCAGAAAAGGCTGATGAAGCTGTTTTTGTAGGATATTCTACAGTTAGCAAAGCTTACAGAGTCTTTGACAAAAGAATTTTACTTGTAGAAGAATCCATTCATGTAGTATTTGATGAACCGAACCAATCTTCTGAAGAGAATCAAAGTGCTAATTCTAATATGTCTACTGATGTTCAGAAGGTAAGTGTTGATAAGAATGAAGAATACACACCCATCATACTACCTGATCTCAACTCAACTGCTAGCTCAAGTGTTGTTCAAAATCAGTCTGATGATTGTCTAACAGACGAATTACAAATAGCTGATAGTCCAGAGACTGTTCAACAGACTACAGATGTTCAACAGACTGCTAATGAACCTTCAATAGTAGTGTTGCAAGATCAATCAAGAGGTCAACACTCTGATCTGCAACCTGATTGGTGATTGGTGATCCTTTGGATAGAGTAAAAACCAGAAGAGCTGCAGCAAATGATGCTATGTTTGTCAGTTTTCTATCCCAAATGGAGCCCAAACAAATTGAAGAAGCCCTAAGTGATTCTAGCTGGATTGAAGCTATGCAAGAGGAGTTGAATTAATTTGAAATGAATGAAGTCTGGTACTTAGTTCATAGACTAAGTCATCAAAAAGTCATTAGCACTAAGTGGGTATTCAGAAATAAGATGAATGAAGATGGTGTTGTCACCAGAAATAAAGCAAGACTAGTGGCCAAGGGATACTGTCAGGAAGAAGGGATTGACTTTCATGAAACATTTGCACTAGTGGCAAAATTTGAAGCAATCAGATTGTTACTAGCCTATGTTGCTCGCAATAACTTCACTAACTATCAGATGGATGTGAAGTCCGCTTTTCTCAATGAAGAATTGCAAGAAGAAGTTTATGTTGAAAAACCATCTGGATTTGAAGTCATCTACAAGGAGATAAGGTATCGTCTGAAGAAAGCCCTCTATGGACTAAGTCAGCTCCAAAAGCATGGTACAACACTTTATCTGATTTTCTTTTAATTAAAGAATTTCGAAAAGGTAAAGTAGATAAAACCTTGTCCAGTGTTGAATGGGAAGACTATATATTACTTGAGCAAATATATGTGGACGATATTATTTTTGGTTCAACTAACCAACATATGTGTGACAAGCTCTCCAAGCTGATGCAAATCAAGTTTGAAATGAGCATGATGGGTTTCTTGGTTTGCAAGTTAGACAGTTGCCTGATGGAATTTTCATCTACCAAGCAAAGTACACGAAGGATCTGTTTAAGAAATTTGGTATGGAAACTAGCTCCACTGTTAGTATTACCATGTATACTGGACTTCGTCTGGATAAAGATGAAGACGGCAAATCAGTGGACATCACCAAGTACAGAGGCATAATAGGGTCAGTGTTATATCTAACAGCTAGCAGATCAGATATTATGTATTCTGTTGGGGTTTGTGCGAGATATCAATAATCCTAAAGAATATCATCTCTTAGCTGCCAAAAGGATTCTCAGATATCTTAAAGGCACACTAGATTTGGGATTATGGTATCCTAGAGAATCAGGATTTGAGCTTATTGGATATTCTGATTCTGACCTTGCTGGCTGCAAGATTGATAGGAAGGGTACTATAGGTGCCTGTCAATTCTTGGGAAGTCGTCTGATATCATGGATGAGTAAGAAACAGACTTCAGTTTCTATCTCTACTGCTGAAGCTGAATACATCGCTGCTGGAGCATGTTGTGCACATATACTTTGGTTGAAGCATCAACTAGAACATTATAACATAAAGATCAGTGAAATTCCAATCTACTGTGACAATTCAAGTGCCATCTCACTTACTCAAAACACTACAAGTCACTCAAGGACTAAACATATTGAAATAAAGCATCATTTTATCAGAGATCATGTGGAAAAAGGGAATGTCATCATAGAATATGTTCATACTGACAATCAGATTGCTGACATCTTCGCCAAACCACTAAGTGATGCAAGGTATTCAACTCTAAGAGCTGAACTATGACTACTAAATTTAGATGCATAAGCTGAGGGGGAACTCGTCAGAAGACACTAGTTCTTCAGCTTACTCATCTTATCATCTTCAAGGTTAGCTCTCAATAGACTAATTAAGTTATGGATTCTTGAAGTCAGGGAGAATGTGTAAGACTAGCGGTACTCTTGATCTACAGATGAAATTTGTTGATGACAGTTAGTTGAAGTTATGTTCTCAGAAGATTTGTTCTTAATTCTTGAAGACTGAAGATTAATTTACCTTGCTAGATTGACAAACAGCAGAGGAAGATTACTAGCTATTGACTTTCACTAGTAATAATCGGATATCAGGTAACTTGTTTATCAGATAAGTTTAAACCTACTCGTTTGTTACATTATATAAGTGCGCACTAAAACGTAATAATTAAAAACACGCTTTAATAAGATACAGACTAGTATCGTTTGAGTTTCCCGCGCATCTGACATTAACTTATAATATTTGAAATCCGTAAAACACGCACACACGATCTAAAGACCATAAGATCAATCCCACGGCTCACGTGAAACACGGAAACCAACACTGATTGAATTCTATAAATTCATATCTCATCAGAAGAGTTACCCTTGTGCACCCCTAAAAACCTAAGCTCTCAAGAAGTTACTAATCTTCTAATTTCTATCTTAAAGTTTCCAAATCTCACAATTTATCTGCAATCAAAGTAAAAATAGCTGGAACTAAAGGAAGATATTTAAGCTACGACAAGTTCTACTCATCTGGAACTCCAATGATGAAGGAATTAATGGAGAAAATTAAAGAATCATCATTAGTAAATGTTCAGGAGGCTCACGAAGGTATGGTCTTCGTTGAGGACGTTGCTGACTTCTACAGGACCAGAAAGATTGATAAAGAGAAGAGTACAATGGTTGCTAAAGTCGGAGGGAAGATTATTTGCATCTCTCCTGCTGTGTTAGAGGAGATTTATGGACTAAAGAACAAGGGAGGAGATGTAACGAGTCTGGGCTCGGAGCGAGAGGAGGAATTTTGGAAGATATGTGCGAAGGAGGAAGAAGAGATGTCTGGAACATTTATGAACACTCAACTGATAGATGAGTATCAACGCTTTGTTGACATTATTGCAAAGATTTTGGAAAGTTCCACTGGCTCTCTAGATGGATTGCCAAGAAGGAGATACCATACAATGATTTGCATCTTCTATGGACTAAAGGTCAACTGGGCTGCCCACTTCTTCAACATTCTGCAAATGAAGAAGAGTGGACATGTTATAACGCTGAGTCATCTGTTCATGTCTCTTCGCTATTCCATGGTAAATGGGAAACAAATTCATCCGTTGAAAGAGATGAAGACATATGAACCAGTAAGGAGCGAACCCAATCTTCTTATCACGCCCAAGAGAAAGGCAAAGGGAAAGGTTGAAAAGGACTAAGACTACCAAATAGATTGGTAAGTCTACTGATCAAACAACTGCCCCTGTTGTTGAAGCCAGATCAGAAGAGTATGAGGCATTGGTTGATGAGGAGATAGTCACTCAAGTGGCTAAATAAATTGAGGAGATGAGTACTGGAACATCTCCAGAAAGGACTAAATCAGAAGAACCAGTCCAAGCTCAAATAACTCGAAGAAGAACTAGAAGCTCTGTGAAGAGATTGCCCGTGCAACTTCAACCCACTGGAGTTATGACCAAATCCAAAGCAAGGATGAGGGTCACCTTCTCAGAGGAACCAACCACTGTTAGGGAAGATGGAGCTTCAGCCGAATGACCTATTGATGCTGATGAAGAGAGGCCTGCTGAAGATCTTTCTCTGACCAAGTTTGATGTACTAAACGAACATCAGCAGACTGACACACATGTTGAGAAGGATGTACAAGACGTGCCTCTCATCCACCCTTAACCCATTGATGTTATTCCACTTCCAATAATGGAGTCCCCTGCCTTAAAGAGGAAAAGAAAAGGGAAGGGAAGGATGTCTGCTACCCAAAGAAAAAAGGGAGGAAGCTGCCAAGAAGAAAAAGGAAGAAGAACAGGCAGAAGCAGATTATCAAAAAGCTATTGAGCTTAGTAAGCTAGAGCTTCAGCCAAAACTACTTTCTGCCGCTGAGATAGCTGAAAAAGAAGCGGAAACCAAGCTAAGGCACTTGAAGCTAGTGTCAAAGAATCTCACTGTCCTAGTCATGGTGAAAGTGTTATGATTGGAGAAAAGAAGAAACCTAGGACTGGTATGCCTGCTCCAAGGGAAGCTATGAAAAGAAGAAGTGATATCAAACATGCTCTGGAAATTGTAGATAGCAGTCCAGAAACATTTGAAAAGTTTACATCTAAAGTGGATAGGTATAATCAAATGCTGATCCGTCAAAGTCTCTGTGTTGCTGAAAAGGTAAGATACAACAGATGGAGAGATTATCGTCTGACAAAGACAAATGATCAGATTATGCGCTGGAATGAATTTGATGCTGAAGAAGCCTGGGTGCTGAAATGGCTTAGAACCGGCTGCATAAGACAAGCTTTGGATTCAGACCACTTCCACAACATGCTGCACTATAAGATGAGGAAGTTGGCCAAAGCTATAGCTAAGAAAATAACTGACTCTGTCCCTAAGGAGCCTCAGGAAAATGAAGACCTTGTAGATAGAGCAGTCAAGCTGCCCATTTCCATAACTTTGGAAATGTGGGGCAAGAGAAAGAGATTTCAGAAGTGAGAATCCAGCTCCATGACGCCCATGCCTACCTTACAGCAAATTGTCTTTGGACCAGCTGTCAAGACCTATGAGAAACTACAAGAGCAGAATTACTCACCCTTTCAACCACATGATGTTTTTCTTTATAAAACTGTGGTGTCTGCTAATGGAAATTATAATGTAACTGTGACAGAGAAGAGGTCGATGGTTCAAAAGACTGGAGAAAACAAGGCAAGCACATCAGCAGTGGAGTTATCTACTGATCATTAGAAGATTTCCCTGGAAAATGTGATAAGAGAAAATGAGCCACTTGCTATTGAGTGGAAAGCTCCTGAAGAAGGCCAAGTTGCAACAGCAGACATTCCTTCAACTTCAGCAGGAGTTCCTTCAACATCCACTGAAGTGCAACCAACCTTGCTGGAGTCAATTCAACAATTGATTGCCAATTCTATGATTGAAATGGAAGAAAGAAATAGGGAGCAAACGAAGAAGTTTGAGGATCTGGCCTCATTTCTACTGACTGCTGCTACCCAACAATCTTCCAAGGCTGCTGATCCCAGTCCACTGATAGTTGAAGAGATCAAAGAGATAAAAGAAGACGTGAAGACTATCAAACTGGACATGGACACTATTAAAGCAAGAACTAAAAATATTGTAGCTGGCTGGAGAAATATAACTGAAGTTGTTGAAAATGCATTGGAGGCTCATGTTGAAAAGATTGAAAATATGATGAGAGACTTCAAGGCCTCAACTGATATGTTGCTTCAAACTCAGATTGAGCTAGGTGAAAAGGAGAGTTCACATTTGCAAAGATAGATTCCTATGCCAACCTGCAACAACTCAGAAAGGATGTTCAACTGGAAGCTATGGAGCAGAACATCAAGCTACTCTGTGAAGCAGTTAAAATCACGCCAGTTCTTCCTATCTACCCTGATGCCGATGATGACAAAAAGGGGAAAGATGGTGACTTTGTCTCAAGAACTGTTGATGCTGATGCCACTGAGAAACTGGAAGAATCTGCTGATGAGAAGGATGGAGATGAAAACACAAGCAGACCAATAAATCAACCAACTGCTGAAAAAGAAAAGGAAGCTGATCCTGCTGACGAATCTGACAAAGAAGAAGAGTCTAAGAAACCAGCAAAATCTGATAAAGAAATCACTCCTGCCAAGGACTCAGCTGAAGAATAGCTCAATCCAGAAGTCAAGTACAAAAGGCTAGAACATCTAAGGAAGAAATTCCTAAAAGAGAGTGAAGAAGAATCTTCTACTCAAGATGAAGGAGATACAGAGGAAGACAAGGAAGACTAGACTAGTTCACTAGGGTAGGGCACTCATAATTGCTTATAATCTCTGTAAATTACTTTCCGCACATCTCATCAAAACTTGTAACTTGTAATCATTTTCTATATTTATGAAAGTCAAGTTTAACTCCAAAGATTATTTCTATCTCAGAAATTTTTGAGGATCAAAACTTTAGTATAGGTACAGGTACTTAGCTGGAGTTTTCTCATCATCAAAAAGGGAAAAATTGTTGGATGAAGATGAAGATAAGTGCAAATGAGTTAAGAAGATAAGGGAGGTTTTGATGATTTCCAAAACATCAAAATCAGCTAAGTAAGGAATGCTTAGAACCCTTAAAAGAATTTTGATCAAGTAAGAAGACTATCAGAATGATCAAAATTCAAGGTCCAGAAAACTACTGATCTTATGCTGAATTCGAAACTAGACGGGTAGGTTATCAGCTGACTCAAATCAGATGAGTTCAAGTTTTGATCAGCATAGTATCTATCAGATGGGTCATTTCGATCAGCAGAGCGGAAGAGATCAAGGAGTCTGCCCAACGGTAATAAATGCACTTGGAGTAATAAATGCTGCAAGAGAACAGTATTAATGGCAAATGGTTGAAGACATTCTCGGATCAGCAGGGTGCATTAAATGCGACTGACAGAAAAGTACAGCAGAGTGTACAGTGCAACAGTTGCCTGATGGGATTTCCAGATTTTGGGGGACCTGTACTTCGCGATTTGAAATCTATCTTTCTTCAACGGATACATTTTCAAATCCAAGTATAAATTGAGCTGAATTCAAGAGTTAGAGACAACACAACAATTGAGATCTTAAGTCTCAAAAGCTCAAGAACAACTCACTCATCTGCTGAAGTCATTCGTTGACAAAAGCTACGTTGAAGTAAAAAGAAAATATTTTCTGAGTAAATCTATAATAGAAGAGCGTTGTGAGAAGTAGATATCCATCTAAGTGAGTGATATTACTTCAGAGGGTTGGAGTTTATTTGTGATTTCCTGCTGCGAACTTGTTGCCATTTCATTTGTTGTTTGGCGCAAGCATTGTATATTGTAATATGTGTGATTATAGTATAACCCAAGATCTAAGTGACTTAGAAGAGTGGACTCAAGAATTTAAATCCCTATAACCACTATAAAAATTCTCTGCTTTTTTATCTTGCATTCTCGCATATCTTGAAATTGCATAAAGACGCTTTGAAAACTGTCAGAAAGAATTTTTCAAAAGGAGTTTCCAAAACTGGGGATAAAACTCTTTATAAGATCACTTGTGAAAAACACTGATTTAAATCCGCTGCAAGTATTCTGACTGGAAATTGATTTTAATGAAATCAGCTAAATTATCATCAGAGGAGTGGTCAACTCAGCTGTTCAAAGCTCTGTGCAAGATCAGCGAAGTCTACTACAATCACTGATCAGCTTAGCCTGTTGACAAACGACTTGAAAAAGTTTTAAAATCTAAAATTTTCAGAGGTCTATTCACCCCTCCCCCCCTCTAGACCTCAAATGACCACTTGGGACCAACACCAACATTTGACTGCACCGAGAGAATACCTACATTACCCACAAGCTGCATATTTGCTCTGAGATGAGCAGTTTGACCTAGAAGATCACCATTACTCAGAAGTTGTGTATTACCCCTAACCTACGTCATTTCTCTCGATATGTTTGAAAGCTCCGGGCACGTGGGGGCGGGTAGTGGTAGTTGAACGCTTGCGGTGCATGGAATCAGAGCATTAATTTTGATTAAATTAGCAAAACTACTGTTGAAGGCACCGTCAATATTAGTTGTGCCTTGGCCGACGGTAACGACATTGTTGGTTGTATTAGAGCAGTTGACAAGAACAGTTACACTGAGAACGCCTCAACCAACTATGAAGTTTCTGGTGGATGTGCAGCATAGTTGCCCAATTACGGTTAGGCCAACCAAGTTGGAGGTGATTGCGTGGGTTAGTGGGTTTAATGACGTAAGGAGGAGGAGGGCGAGGAGGAAGAATGTGGCGCTATTGTTGAGAACCATTTGGGGGTTTAGAGGTTTGAGATTATTGTTGGGGTTAAGTTCTTTGTGGTGTTCAAGTGAAAGGAAATAAACCCTATTTATGGAAGAAAAAATCATTTGTTATTTTGAAAAGTTATGTATCTACAATCTTCTAATTAAGAAAAATTGAGGTAGCTAGGGGGTGACGATTATATTTGTTGCTCTAAATATAGTATGTATGAACACTCATTTGTTATACGTGACATTGATAACTTTATTTCGCGGTATTATCACATGCCTACGGGCAAAATGACAACGTCACTCCATTTCCATTGTAATATAGTAATACTCTTCTAAAAAAATAGTTATATAAAACATAAATTAGTTTCATAATTTCTCTATTTTCATTAAAAAAAAATTATCTTTTAATATTTACCATTCTTTTTCCCTAGACAATCTCTTCTTTTCAAATACTCCAATTGTATTTCTAAGTTTTCGTTAGAAAATTATAATTTAGGTATTGATTTTGAAAATTATAGTGAGTTTGACCCAGCGGTGGGAACTTTTAACACTTCATGATATTCATTATGATTTTTGAAGTGTTTGAACCCAATTATAAGAATTGCTTTTAGTCAATCATAATATTAATGGTGTTTGACCTCCAATATCATAATTACTTTTGGGATCTCTCTAATAGCTAAAAATTAACTTATTTTATAAGCTGCTAAAAAGTGTTACTTTTGCAAAAGCTATTATTTTATAATTGAAATTTTATCATATAAATCAATTATTTGGGGATTGTAGCATGCGTTGTACGACGAATGCATGAAATGATATATATTGGTTTGTTTGCACCATGTCGCAGCGAATACACTAAATAATACCTACATTCTTGAACATTTGAACTTTTATGTTTTTAATTTTGAAAAGTTATGTATGTACTATCATCTAATTAAGAAAGCTTGAGGTAGCTAGGGACGGGTGACGATTTGTTGCTCTAAATACAGTACGTACGTCCCCTCATTTGTCATACGTGGCATGTAGCACATCAGCTCTAGATCTTTACAAAATTTAGTTCCATGTTAGTTGAAATTGTTCCATCAATGATTTTAGTAAGACTCTTTAAATTAGAATTTATATATAGACTATTCATGAAATGTGATATAATACTTGAGAGAAAAAAAAAACACTTTAATTAATATCATACCTTACTTTACTTTACACATTCAGTATTAATTTTTCTGAAAAATATATTTGATATCGTAATTTCATAATTGAACATCCTTGACAAATTTAGTTTATTGTTAAATATTTGAACCATTAAAAATTAAGCATGGACCTTAAAGAGTTCAAAATGCACTATGGATAGTAGCTGTTTGCATATAAATTTGGCCCTGTTATACCTCGATGTCGAGGGATTGCTTGCATATAAATTTCATATCGAGGAACACCTCGACGACGTCGAGTAGTCACCGGGCGTGCCAAAATATTGTTTGTGATAAATTTTACATCGATGGGTCGACGTCGAGGGATTGGCATCGAGCGACCTCTGGCATCGAGGGTACGTGCCAAAGTTCAATTACGATACAGTGGTCGTCGAGGTATGCTTGACGTCGAGGGATTGACATCGAGGTATGCTTGGCATCAAGGTATGCCAAAATGCTGTCTGTTGCAGACCTGTCAGTAAACCCCTCGACGAGCCAGCAGCTCGACGAGAAATGCCTCGATATGATATGGAAAAAGTGCGGGCGTGCCAATGTTTGTGCGTGCAAACATAACGATTCAAAATTAGGTATGTTGATATCTGTACATTAATAATGTGAGTGTCTCGATACAGACATATTGATATCCTAATGGATTGTCCTGATAAGGCTGACTCCTAAACGATTGCGACAGAGTAGGCAAACACTACCCCTAGTTCTTTTCTATGCCTGCCTGGCCGCAGGACTTAAACAATTTATGAAAATCTCTCTTGAAATGCCATGTTTTGTAGCCAATCGATGGCCTGTTTATCATATCAGCGTATTCATAAATCAGTAAACAGGTCGACGATCAATCAGTTTTACACAATCATCTTGACAGAAAACAACAGCTTGACAGAAACAGCGTATCAATGGAAATTAGTCGACGTATAGCATTTTTAAGTAAATGAAACGAGATATGCGAACTAAATCACTTCCATTAATAATAAAAGAAAATTAGCGCGTTTCCCGATGTACAAACATTACAAAAATATGCAAAATGATAAAGTTCTCCTTTCTTGGCAAGGTCTGCCAAACGAGTAGATAAGTCGATTAAGTTCTGAAAAATGACTCCTTGATCGGCAGGGAAACCGCCGATGAGCTGATGAAACATGACAATGCATTAAGTTGACAGAAAGTAACATTGACGACGGGGGACCACCGTCAATGGTTCGCCCAACCTTGATGGATAACCACCAATCGGGCTCCTGATCAGCGGGTGGCCACTGACCAAGGCATCGACGAAGCAGATGGCTACTTAGCCGATAGCCGTCAAGCAGATGGCTACTTGACGACGAGCTCATCAAGCAGATGGCTACTCAATGAGTTTGTCATATAAATACGTGGGCACTTACATGACAGTTACCAGCGTGCTACTTGGTTGATACGAGTGGTTTCGCTCGAGTCAGTGTCAGCTGACGGCGGAAGAGAGCGGCGGCGGCGGCGGCTTACTGTGAGCGGCGGCGGCGGCGGCAAGACTTCAGGCTGTCAGGGATCACTGGTGGCTGAGGAGGGACAGACTGATATCAACGAGTTGACAAACTGATAACTTGACAGAAAACAGCTGTTAACTGCCTGCTATCAAGGGGTTTCGCTCGAGACAGCGCCTGGACAGCGGAAGCAGCGGCGGCGGCGGCTTAGTATCGACGGCGGCGGCTTAATGTCGGCGGCGGCGGCGGCTTATTTTTAGCGGCGGCGGCGGCGGACCTTGGGCGGCGGCGGAAGATTTTGGGCGGCGGCGGCGGCAAGACTTCAGGCTGTCGAGGGTGGCTGGTGGCTGAGGAGTGACGGTTGATATCAGGGGTTCTACAGGGTGTTTGCTGAAAAAGAAGCAGCGGAGCGCTGGACTTCCGGAGAGGCGTTGAGCCGATCAGTGTTAGACTGAGATTTGTTGATTGATTGTGTGTGTGTTCGCGTGTAGCAGCCTGCTGCTGTATTTATAGCTGTTGCTGGAAAAGGCTGATGGCTTGTCAAGTAACCTCCTGATGGCCTAAAATCAAGGAGCTGCTGGCCACTATCCCACTTCTCCCACTTCTTTGTTATTTGCCCACTACCTCCACTATGTTAATGGTGGTTTTCTCTCTTATTTTTGCTGCTGAAAATTAATGTCTAATGGAAATTGGAGAAGAACGTGTGTTTGTTTAATTTGAATTTGAATTAAAGATAAATAATTAGAGATATTCAAGGAATTTGTTATTTAAACCAACTAAAATGGTTTGTCATTATCCTTCATTAATTATCTCTAATTAATATTAATCCTTAATTAAAAATCAGATTTAGACAACACCAAAAGGCTGGCCGATTTTTAGGGCTGGGCCCAAGTCGAGTTCGGGCCGATCGGGCCATTTTGGCTCTGGGTCGAGCCATTTTGGTCTTACTTTGTAGTTATAATCGGCCCATTTATATAATTGCCCAATTAATTAATTAATGGCCTTACTTATCAAGTGGGCCACTTACTTAATCTTGGCCCAATTAATTAATTAACTTAATTAATTAGTCCAAAAACACTTAATAAATTTTAATCGGGCCTAATTAACCATAATTTGGTCTTTAGTTTGCAATTAATTAAACTTAGCCCATAAATTAATTAATCTTATTAATTAATTAATTTATGTTTGGCCCAAAATTAATTAATCGTGAGAATTGGGTCGAGTTTCGAAATTGGGCTCGTAATTAACCCGTTGGTTCGATTGGACCCATTTTCGGTTCAGGTTGTATCCGATTTGGTCTGATCCGTTTTGGAGTGACTTGGTTCGGCCTATAAGCCATTTTTGGCTTGTCATCGAGCCGTTATACCTTGATTTATCGAGGGCGATTTTTTAGGTACAAACAATGCCCCCCGTAAGTCGTATCTGATAAATTTTATCTGATAATAAAATTTTATCGGATAGACTTAGCTTGATAAATTCCCCATTTTCATTTTTCGGTCGGCATTTAATTTAACCATGCTTTAATATTTAAATTAGCCATTTTTAGCCAAATTAAACATAACAGCATTTTTGGGATTAAAAATATTTCTCAATCAGTTAATTTCTATGCCAGATGTCAACTTCCCAACTCACTCCCAACTTCCCGGGTAAATTCAATTGGAATCTATTTCTAGTTCCTAATTAAATTAGAAGTCTATTCACTACACTTCTCCCAACACCCACTTTTTCCTCTTTCAAATAAAACAAAATTCTTACACACTGGGCCCCACTTTACCTTTTCACTTTCTCTCCTCCTCCTTTCTTCTTCACGGCCGATTCCTCTTCCTTAAGCCTCCATAGCCGAATTTCATCCTCCAAAATTGAGCTTCTTGCTTCGATTTTCTTCTTTCCAAATTGCAAAAATCGGATTCCCCAACTCCTAAGGATTCTAAAACCGTAAATATTCTCCCCAAACACTCCCAAATCCGAAAAACCCACTTCAAACATCAAAGAGAAACTCCATAGCCAAAAAGCTTCAAGAGCAAGCTTTTCTACTCCGTTTTACCCGTTTTCTCGCTAGATTCGGATTCTCCTCTACCCAAGGAACATAAAACCCGATTTCAAAACCCAAATACTCACCAAATCCGAAAAACCCATCTCCAAGAATCCACCATAGCCGAAAATCCGCGGCTTCAAACCTCTAATTCGAAATCGAGCCGTTTTTTGAGGCCTTAGCATGGCGGGTACGGGGGTGAGTCGGAAAGATGTTCGTATTGATACCCAAGTCCTCGAAGACACCCCTCTTGGCACCACCATCGGTCCGTATCATACCAAGGCCGATTTACCTTCCCCTAGCGAGCATCCACTCATACTTTCGAAGGAGTCCCTCCCCTTTGCCACAGGGCTTAAAGAATTCTCGTCTACTACGCGCGGGTGGCCTTGGGCAGGCTCCGTGAACCACTCCGACTGGCTCGTATGGTGTGGCCGAGTCGAGAAGACTTTCGGTTTGACGTGGCGGAACGGTGGTATTTACAATGCCATCCAATTTTGCAAGACGGGGGTCGCCCTCAACCTCCCCCTGCTTCGGGCAGCAGTCCAATTTTGGTGCAAAGAAGACAATACATTTCACTTTGCTCGTGGCCCGATGACGCCCACACTGCTCGATATTATGGCCATCACTGGCCTCAGTCCCGCGGGACGCTATGTGGATCCTTCACCGTCGGCGAGCGACGAAGCTTATCTCTTCCCGTCAGCTTCGGGTACTGGGGGCAGTGCCGTTTCGTATGGACCGGTGATCGGCCGGTACAAAGACCTTCCTGATTCCGTCGAGGTATCGCGCACTGAACATGTACATTTTTTGACTGTGTGGCTGTCAAGGTACCTTTTTTGTAACTCCGCTCTATCTGTGACGAAAGAATATAATGCTGTTGCTTTATCTATTGCTGATGGTGCACGTGTGGCATTGGGGCCTGTGGTATTTTCCTCTTTTTGCACTGGTATTGAGGGTTTTTTAGGTTCCGGTTGCACGTCTTTGCAGGGGCCCATCTGGCTTTTACAGATTTGGCTATTGGCCTATTTTCCGTCATTCCGTGTTTTTGAAGGGAATCCTATTGGGGACGAGATTTATGCGTCCTATGTATCTCGGCAGAGGATGCCCCCTTGTAACTTTCACCACTTTTTCAGCATGCTCTATGACAGGATAAAATGTCCCGAGCCGGACTTTTCAGTTTTTTATCCGTCGGTACTCTCTAGGTACAGCCCTTTGATGTCCGTGGAGGAATTTCGGGACTATCAGCGATTGTGGGCGAACTTCTTGACGTCCAGGGATATCCCGTCGGGGCTGAAAGTGACCGCTGCCAAGACCTCGACGAAAAGGAAGCCGATGAAGTGCTCGGCTCGTTTCTATTCTGCTCACTACGTAGCTCGGCAGTTCGGCTTAGTTCAAATGATTCCTCGTTACGGTGTTTCTCTCGCCGAGAGGAATGATAAGTTAATGGAGTTTGAGGATATGGAGAGCTGTGATGAGCTGCGGAGATGTTGGCGGGTGGCCCGTGATGGATTTGTTTTTCGGCCTTTTACTCCTAGCCCTGTTGGCTCGCCGGAGTTTATTAGTTGGTGGGATGGTTATCTTGCTCTGACTCGTCAGGAGACCTTTCATGCTGCAGCTGCTCGATTTACAGTGCCTAATCACCCTGAAATCATTTCCACTGACGGACCTTTTCTGGAGCAATCAGCTGCTGCCACCAAAAAAGCATCAAAGAAAGGTGAGTTTTATATCGTTTCTCGTTTTGAGCGTTTCTATGATGTAGTTTGGGACCCCGATAACAAGGCTAGGGTATATGAAATTGCTGCTGTAAATTTCGAGACACTAAAAAATGTTAGGATGGGTAAGGCCATGCTGGAGCATGCTAGGTTAGCCAAAAAACGTGGGGGCCCGGGTGAGATCCCTCCTTGGCATACGTTTTATAAACCATTTGGCCCTTCCCTTCCCTTACTGCCTGATTTTATCGAGTCGTTGGGTTGTATGTCTTCCCCTGTCGAGCCTTCTATGAGTGTTACCTCCCGTCCTCGTAGTCGTCAAGCTAGTTCCCAGGTTACTTTTACGGGGTACCAAGCTGATGACTTGCGAGACATATCAACGATTTACCTTTTATGTGAATACAAGGATGGGGGTACCGTTGCTCTTGACGACTCAGGTAGCTTTTCTTCGTTTTTTCTTATTCGATTGTCTTTGTGTACTGACATGTCTGTTTGTTTTGGCAGGGAAAAAATCATCGGCCTCCCCTGCTGACAAGAACAAGAAAGTCGTCAAGGAACCGATTATCCCTATGGCCATTCCGCTGCAGGTCATCAGTCCATCAGGACCCTCGCCCGCCGTATCTCAATCCTTGCAGACGTCTGAAGCTCAATCTTCTGTCGACAAGGTAACGGATCCCCCTGTCGTATATATCCGACGCTCTCGTCGGCTCTTCTATCAGCGAGGTGGCACGAGTGCCATAATCGTGAGCAGTTCCGACGAAGAGGTAGTCCTTGTCTGATTTATTTATCACATTTTTCAACTTACATTGATGTCTCGCTTTCTGTCAGGGAGCAAGTTCTAGGGGAAGGCGTCAAGCTGCTAAGGATGACCTCCCACCTCGAAAACGAGTTAGGTCGATGGCTGACAGCTCGTCTGACAGTGAGGACGACGGGTCGCGTTTCCAGCGAGTGGAGGTTCCATCTCGTCCGCCCCTTTCAGTACATGTAGAGGAACCTCTTGTCGACAGTGTTGTCGACGGTACATCAAGCGATGCAGCTGCAGCCCATCGAGAGGTTGAGCCTTCTGTCCCCGAGCCTGCTCCTGTCAAGGAGGCTCCTGTTTCAGTTCCTCTGCCTCGTCGAGAGGTAATTTTCATCATCAAGTCGTTTGGAAACCCTTTGCTTATTTTGTACTTGGCTAATAATGTTTCTCTCTTATTTTTGCAGATCCCCTTGTCTAATCAAGCCAAGGATACCGCTCAACGACTCTCCCAGATGCTGGCTCGATTTGCTGGTACTCACGCTCCGTCGACGAGCTCTTCCTCTCACACCTTGTCGACCGTATCGGAGCAGTCTAATCAGGCCCCTTTCACTCCCGAAGAGCTTGCTCAACTCGAGGGGTTGCTGTCGAGCCATCAGAGCCAGCCGTTGGAGGTCCTCATGATCAATATGGGACCGTCCCTTGATGACTTAATGAGCAAGCTGTCCTCCGCCAGACTCCCTGACGATAAAGCGCCTTTTTATTCTGACTTTGCGAGGCAGTTTGCGAAGATGAGGGGTGATTACATTGCTCTTCCCAGGATCTTTGAGAATATGTTTCCCTCGAACTCATCGTTTTTAACGGTATATGATATCATATGTCATTCCCAATGAGATAGACATCATCAATATAAACTACTAAGAAAACCATTTTTTTTATATACTTGTAAACACAAGGTCCATCAATTGTTTTCCTCAAATCAATGGGCTTTGATTGCTTCATTAAACCTTAGATTTCAGGATTTACATGCTTGCTTAAGTCTACAAATGGACTTTTGCAGCAAACAGACTTTCTGCTCTTGGCCTTGATCAGTGAACCCTTCCGATTACATCTTATAGATGCTCTCTTTAAGATAGCTATTCGAGAAAACTATCTTCACATCTAATTTTCATATCATATAATAAAATTTGGATGTGATGGACAAGAGGGTATGTGTATGGAATTAAGCTTACCAATATGTGAGAAAGTTTCTTCATAGTCAACTCCCTCCTTTTTTTTTAGTATAACCACTTTGCTATCAGCTTAACATTTTGATAGTCTATACTTTCTTGTTCATACCTCTCTTATTCTTATAGATCCAATTTTATCAAATATATTTGATCTCATCATTTGGATCTACAAATTTTTCAAATATTATAGGATTCATCGCCCTTGCCATTTTTCCTTATTAGAATCATCCAGTGCATGCTTGTATGACAATGAATCATCTTGATTTGTGTCGTACACTAATAGAGGTACTTCTGACCTTGCTCGTAGAAGGTGAGTAGTCTAACTACCCTCCCACTATGACGAGGTACCAAGATGTTCTAATCAGGATTGTGGTCTTTCATTGATGTAATTCATTAGTAGTTAGATGAGGTGTGTTGATCTCATCAGCTTAAATTTCTTCCAATATTATTTAACTACGAGGTTTAAAGTTTGTTAACTAGCATTCCTCAATAAAAGTGATATTCGTTGATACGGTTCTCTTTTATCTTGAATGCTATGAAACCTTCTCCAGTTTCAAATAGATTGTCTAAAATTAGACACACTTCAGACCACAGTATCTACTTTTCAGTCATTCTGATCTTACACAAATTCGTAGTATGATCGATTTAATAATATAAATAAATTTAACGCTACAAAATAAGAGAATGATCAATGTATATGTATAGTCCGAACTTTGAGGTATAGACTAAAAGTATTGAGGATCCTATTTGAGCATTATAGGATGCCGTACAAGCTAGAGGGTGAAATACATATTAAATAGCTGAATCTATCTATCCGAGCAGCAGCTTCGAGCGGAGTGCACCTGGGAAAGCGTGTCTGCCGTCATAAATGCAGGTGGTATTTATAGTGAAAAATGGTGAGCTAGCTACTCCATCCACAGGGATACATTTCTTTGGACCAAGGGCTTGGGCCTGTGATCGGCCCAACAGTAAGCTCCGTCCACGAGCATTCCCTGGGTGATCGGATTGTAAAGGCCGCTATTTGGACTCGGTTTTATATTGGCAAGGTCGGATTCTTCGTTCTTCGATCTCGCCCGGGCTTCCCAATGTAGAGTCCAAAATACCCCTCATCACATTCCTTTCAACACGCACTCACATAAGTGAAAGTGTTGTAAACTAACTTTACAATCATTCCACAACTCTATGGGAGTCTTATAGATTGATTTGTTTGTTGCTACATTCAAAATGTAGATTGCGGTTTCTAGTGACTATCACAAGAAAGACACTGATAATGAGGAGTATAGTTCATTATTGATCAAACCATTTCTAAGAAACTTCAACTGAAGAGTTTCAGGTGCTGTGAGTTGGATTGAATTTCATGCTCCAGCGAGTAGTCCTTGAATTCATAATCCAAGTATTCTCTTTCTTGATCCTATCAAAGAGTTTTGAGTGATTTACCTAAATGTTTTTCAACATCTCTAGTAATTCTTTAATCTTTCCAGAAGATTCAGATTTATTTTTCTTTAGATAAACATGAAGAGTGTTGACTTTCAACTCTCTTGAAGGACATTCATTTCCTAGCATGTTTATCTTATCAAGGTTAATACGTAATAACCTTAGATTTCAAATAAATATGTTATCACTCTTAGAAGTTTTAGAACGTATGATTGATCAATAACTACCTAAAATAATTCATAAATTATTTATCGATCATTTCTAGACATTTATAAAGCAGCCCATGTTTTATGTTTGCATGATAACTATTTTCTGAAATAACTCTGAATTAAACATTTAAAGAAAAGCAAATGCGAATAGTGGCCTCTGAATTAAATATTCAGAATGACAATTTATTTTCCACTAATAAGTTTCTAAAAACCAGTAAATCAAATTTACCTTTTTGTTTTGATCTTCTTATCGCAGAGATACCTTTTATAGTTTCTATTTCAATAAACATGAACTCCATAAGTAAAACATTTTCTCTTATGGATTTTGTTCATGGAGTTGTTCTTATTTCACTTGCCTTAGGATGCTCATAGCTTTCTTGTGTCTTGACTCAGACCCACCTTTCGCCCTCTTCCTCTTTTTGTTCTTAACAGTAGAGGAAAACGAACTTTGCTTGCAACATTTGCCTCATACTTTTTAGCCTTATGTTTAAATATGGCTTCAAAAGTCTGCAATTAGTTTTAGCAATTTAGTCATGCTATAAACCAACTTATTCTCAATATAATTGGATGTGAACGCAGAAAAGTTTGGCATGAATGACCCAATAATTACACTAATTTGAGTCATCTTTCCAATGGTGGCCTCTTTTATAGCCGCCTTGTGCATAATTTTGATTATGTCAAATACATAAGCTCTTAGCGAATTGTCCTTAAACTTAGCCTTTATGAATATACGAGGCGATTCATGTCGACTTTGTTCAGAAGGTTTGCTAAACATGACTTGAAAAGATTCTCATAACTCGTATGAGTTCTCCATGTACTAATGTTTCTTCTTAAGAACAACGTTCATGGAAGCAAGCATGTAGCAACGCACCTTGTTGTTGGTTCGGATCCAACTATCATTTATATCTCGTACATTATGAGAAACACCAGCGAGAGGTTCTGGAGGACAATCCTCTGTGAGAACGAACTCTTGATTCTCACAAATCATTCGTAAGCTAATATTGGATTTTCAATTAACGTAATTACGTTCCCCAGTTAGAATTTCGTTCGAGAGTAAACTAACAAATGAGTTTATAATAGATATAATTGTTGAATAAATAAATAAATTGAAATTCGATCATGCACTCATAATAAACATCATATTTCGGAATAGTAAACGTGATGCATGAATGCAACTCTTAAGAAAAACACATAAAGCAATTTACTAATCCGCGATAAAATAATTTAGCTACTAATATGTTGTCATAGGGTCGATCATATTAATACTAAATTAAGTTTGAGATAATCTCAAATTAATAAGTGAACTAAAATATCTCATATTCATCTTTCATTATTAATTACCGCATTATCTGGCCAACATGTATTCAACTAACTTAAATACATGTTTATGAGTTTAACCTATTGTTTCAGATTATATGACTTAACTTAGACTTGTCACCGTAGGGTAGATCAAGCTAAAATACCTCAATAAATCTTATCTCAAGGAAGTTTAATCTTGTTACTGATATAGGTTAGACACCTTCCGTAGGGAGGATGCAATCTAGGCACCGCGAGGCGCTACCTAAATCTCACTTTATTAAACTAACAATAGAGACCATAGGATATATCGACATATATCCTTCTCCCACTCAATAATTTTAAAATTTTGTTTTATCTAAATAAATATTTATTTTTTAATAATCTACATAAACATAACTAGAGTTTTAATCTCTAAGCTAATTTAGGATTAAAATCCAATCTAATTGGGTCTAATTTATTATGTAGATTATCTTCCAATATAATTGGACATTAGGTGATTTTATACTATCTAAGTTGAGATTGGACCTAAAATTATTAATTATCCAATCAAATTGGACTTCGGTTCCTTTAGACATTCTAATTGAACTAACTTTTAGATGAACCCTTATTACCAAAATCAGGAATCACCAAATTTTAAATAATGCTCATAAGTTGGGTTTTTGGCATTTTGCACCCTGGAATTATAGGGTCTTGGCACTTTGCACCCTGACTTAAAAGTGTTGGCACTTTGCATCCTGAAAATATAATATATTTGGCACTTTCCACCCTAGTGTGTGTTTTAGTGAGAAAATTCATTGGTAAAAGGGTAGAGTAGTTACTTTCAATTTTTCTTTTTACTTTGCACCTTAGCGATATAGATTTTGCACCATTAAAATATAGAATGTTGGTATTTTTCACCCTAAAATTATAAAATATTAGCATTTTTCTCCACGATTTAAATTTTTTCGCACTCTGCACCCTGAAAATATAATTTGTATGACATTTTGCACCGTAATGTATTTTTCTTAAAAAAAAAAACTCATGAACGTCGGCGACGTAGAGATAAAATGGTCATTTCAATGCACAACAAAATTAGCTTCCTTTACAAATCTTCATCTCCTAGCTATCTTGCAATTTTCTCCATCAAGCCCATATTGCAAAGTCGACCAAGCTCAAATAATTTTTGATAAAGTTCTAAACTTATATCGAAAATCCACAATTCAAAATTGTGCTAATGACCCAAATCAAAAAATTTTGATTAAGTTCAAAACTTAATTCAAAATCCACAATTCTTAATTGTGCTAAAAGTCCAAACCAAATAATTCTGTTTAAGTTCTAAACTTAAAGTATCAGACTCACAATTCTAAATTGTGCTAATGGTTCAGATCAAATAATTTTGATTAAATTCTAAACTTTATTCAAAACATACAATTCAAAATTGCATCCAAGGTCCAAGCCTAAGTCAATTTCGCAAATTGACTTACCACCTAATCGGCCAATTTCAAACAGTTGCCCATCCCTTTTCAATAATTGAAAGTGAAGCATGGGCGGTGCTTCTAAGCTATATTAAACCAAAACATTATTGGGCTCAAAGCCCACTTTGTTTCAAAATTGTGATCAAAACAATTCATGGCTAGGTTTTTTAAAAATGGGAGAAAGTGTTACGGCCCCCAACAGAAAACATGATTTTAAGTGGGTTTGTTAAATAAACTCCATTTTATTTCTTCCGCAACTGAGGCTCCATTCACACGGCCAGTCCCATGCATCTTCTTCTTCGGATCTTCGATCAAATTCTTCAATAATCTAATTCTTACAAAAATCCTATGCCAATAAATTTGGCGTACAAACGATCAAGGAAATTAAATAACAATGATAAAATCCTAAACCAAAAAACACCAAATTCGACCCTTAAAATAAAACATTCATCCATTCAATATTTAAACAATTTAAATATGCATATACCCACAATCAATTAAAATAAAATTGTTTATGGACAGCTCTGATACCAATTGTTGGTGTTTTACCCAATCGGATCCGAACTATTCGACCCGACGACTAAAGAGGATCGAACTAATTCGACCCACTTGCGAAATTTGGTGGGTTTTATGTTCAGAGTATATTTCGAAAAAAACTAACATAAAATATGAGGATCCCATAAACGATAATTAACTTAATTATGCATAAGAAAGAAATAGAAAACTTACAGAAAGCTTCCAGTTCTTCGTTCTTTTGGTTGAACTTTTGGCTTCATGCTTTTCTAGACTTTGATGAACAAACGGCTTTGATCTTTTTCACCGTTGGTATCAAGCACGTTCTCCTTCTACTAGGTGTGTGGGCACCAACTTAAGAGAATCGAACTTTCTTTCACGTTTTAAAATTTGAGAGTTTCAAGATCAAAAATCTCTTTTGTTTCTTGAACAAAGGATGGCTTTTGTATGTTTAGGGTTGAAGAACTTTTTCTTCTTTTTGTTGAGTGTCATCTTAATGATTTCACAAATCAATAAATGTATATCATCTAAGATCTATATCTTATATGTATATAGATAGTTATGGAAAGAGTTAAACTCCTACCATGACTCAGAGATTTCTACTAGGAAAAGAAATCTTCTCCCTCTTACTTTAAGAGAGTTATTAATTAAATACAACTCTTGAAAGTAATTAAAACATACATAAATATATATGTAATTTCGAAAATTACATATATAAATATATTATATTTCCTTTTATTTATTATATAAATATATCATATATATTTACATAGTAAATAATGAATTTCTAGAATTAAAAATTCCATAAATTCCAATGTTTTCTTTTTCTTGAATCTAGTATTCAATTTTCGTTAGATTAAATTTTATAATTAAATCTAATATAATTAATCGTGATATTTTTCAAATTAACTAATTCTGAATTAGTTAATTAAATATCATCTAATTAATTCGGAGCTTTTATTTTGAGAAACTATTTCCAAAAAGCAACGTGAATGAATTCGTTCTAATTTCTCAAGTTCAAATGTAGATTAATAGAAGCCGTGGTTGAGGACCTATGGACATGTAACTTCGAGCTCCAATAAATCGAATAATTTATTAAACTCTTTAATAGGGGTGTTCATAAACCCGTCCCACCCGCCCAACCCGCCCGACCCGCTCCAACCCGCACACAACCCGCCGGTTTTATTTTTAAAATAATCAAGTACGGGTTGGTAATTTGTAAACCCATACGTTATGGGTCGGGTGACGGGTTTGATGGTTAAAAAATCGACCCACCCGCAACCCGCACTTAATCATCCTTGATGTACTTTTTATTAATTGTTTAGTAAAACTGTGAAATAAATTACACTTATTAAAAAATGAATAAGAACAAATAAACAAACTTTATTCAAGTTTTTTGTTTATATTAATGTTAATGGTACGTATATGTTAATACATTTTTTCCTAAAGAGTTTGTTGTTGGAAAAATCGAGAAGAGACTTCACTAATTTGTTATTGTTTGTAATGTGTGAGTGATGATTAATAATGAATTCTTTTGTGGGGACTTGTAATATTATTTTTGGTGGAGACTGTTGATTTAATTAGTAAGAAATCGTTGACTATATTCTAGTTTTGTATTTTTTGCTTCTTGAATTTAATTTCAAATGTAGGTGAACATATTTGATACATCTTATTTGTTGTTTGAAGAACTTAAAATTATACGCTTAATTATTTATATTTAGATGTCAAGATTTTAAGACATTGTTTTCGTTCAACCCGCCAACCCGACCGCCACCCGCCCGCACCCATTCCACCCGAACCGAGCGGTTTTGGAAAATAACAATGCGAGTGCGGTTTAAAAAATTGGTAACCCGCACGTGTTGGGTCGGGTTAATTTTTTCATGTAAACCCGCCCAAACCCGACCGCGTTCACCCCTACTCTTTAATATAATTAAATCGATCTATTAATTCCAAGTGACTCCACTAATGACTTGGAATTGCACTCTTGCCGTTACAATATATTTTACTCAAAAGATCAAGATAGTCCATTGATATAATCACTACATGCAATTCGATCCTCCAATAATTGATTCGTAATTAGAGCTAGGCGTAACTACCGTTTTGCCCCTCTAATTACTTCTTTATGCTTAAGTTCCATTAGTTCACTAGTAAACAGTTTGATTTATGAACTTATTCATGAACCAGAGCGCTCTACTGTTTAGTTCCAGAACTAACACTTAAGGGAATCAATATTCCAGCTTCTCGCAAGAAGGGTTGGATTCCATATCTGTAAAACACATTCCCATCCATTTATTTCAACGGATCTTCAAGACATAAGTTTTAGGCTCGACATGGTTACGAGCCATTACATATGAATCAAAAGAACTCGTTAACATAAACAGGAGTTTATGCCTACTCAGGATTTAGATCAATTCGCATATGATCATCATTTGACATGTTCTAGAACCATAATATCAACGATATCTTATTTATGATTCTAGATCATGTCTGGTCCAGTCCTATGTAATCGAATTACACAAAGTACCTCCACCTTCGATGTCTCTACATCAGTAATTCGGATCAAAATTACTACATTGTAAATGTTTCGTGGACCTTACTAGTAGTATTTAGTTAAAGATCCCAACTTTAACTCGCAACGGACTTTTTAGTCTATTAGCTATAACTTAAATCCTCCAATATAACATATATACTTAAGTCATAGTCTCTTTAATAGACTTCAAATTTTCTGATGTTTATATAATGCATTAAATGCATAATCGAAATGATGATATGAAAAATGAATTTCAAATTTATTTATTTATTCAATTAAAAAATGTCAAAAACATGCTTTAAGAGCATCATGTCTAACAATCTCTCACTTACTCTAAAGCATATGAGATATGTCTCTCAAACCCAGTTGCTCCAAATGTGCTTCAAACGATTTTGAAGGCACAATTTGGTAATTGCCTTTTAGCTGCTTCACAAGCTGCTATTCAGTTTATATGCTCATATAGTACCAAATCATTTCAAATAACAGCCATACTATCATGATGTCGACTTTCGATTCTTTGACTAAGATCAAAATCAATTATCCTTCAAGGTTCAGGTCTCCACTCAAATACACGAGCATATATTACATTGCTCTTCCTAGGATCTTTGAGAATATGTTTCCCTCGATCTCATCGTTATTAACGGTATATAATATCATATGTCATTCCCAATGAGATAGACATCATCAATATAAACTACTAAGAAAACCATTTTTTTTTATATACTTGTATACACAAGGTCCATCAATTGTTTTCCTCAAATAAATGGGCTTTTATTGCTTCATTAAACCTTAGATTTCAGGATTTACATGCTTGCTTAAGTCTACAAATGGACTTTTGCAGCTTACAGATTTTCTGCACTTGGCCTTGATCAGTGAACCCTTCCGATTACATCTTATAGATGCTCTCTTTAAGATAGCTATTCGAGAAAACTATCTTCACATCTAATTTTCATATCATATAATAAAATTTGGATGTGATGGATAAGAGGGTATGTGTATGGAATTAAGCTTACCAATATGTGAGAAAGTTTCTTCATAGTCAACTCCCTTTTTTTTTTTTAAGTATAATCACTTTACTATCAGCTTAACCTTTTGAAAGTCTATACTTTCTTGTTCATACATCTCTTATTCTTATAGATCTAACTATATCAAATATATTTGATCTCATCATTTGGATCTACAAATTTTTCAAATATTATAGGATTCATCGCCCTTGCCATTTTTTCTTATTAGAATTATCCAGTGCATGCTTGTATGACAATGAATCATCTTGATTTGTGTAGTACACTAATAGAGGTACTTTTGATCGTGCTCGTAGAAGGTGAGTAGTCTAACTACCCTCCCACTATGACGAGGTACCAAGATGTTCTAATCAGGATTGTGGTCTTTCGTTGATGTAATTCATTAGTAGTTAGCTGAGGTGTGCTGATCTCATCAGCTTAAATTTCTTTCAATATTATTTAACTACGAGGTTTAAAATTTGGTAACTAGCATTCCTCAATAAAAGTGATATTCGTTGATACGATTCTCTTTTATCTTGAATGCTATGAAACCTCCTCCAGTTTCAAATAGATTGTCTAGAATTAGACGTACTTCAGACCACAGTATCAACTTTTCAGTCATTCCTTTCAACACGTGTGCCAGACACTCACATAAGTGAAAGGGTTGTAAACTAACTTTACAATCATTGCACAACTCTATGGGAGTCTTATAGATTGATTTGTTTGTTGCTACATTCAAAATGTAGATTGCGGTTTCTAGTGACTATCACAAGAAAGACACTGATAATGAGGAGTATAGTTCATTATTGATCAAACCATTTCTAAGAAACTTCAACTGAAGAGTTTCAGGTGCTGTGAGCTGGATTGAATTTCATGCTCCAGCGAGTAGTCCTTGAATTCATAATCCAAGTATTCTCTTTCTTGATCCTATCAAAGAGTTTTGAGTGATTTACCTAAATATTTTTCAACATCTCTAGTAATTCTTTAATCTTTCCAGAAGATTCAGATTTATTTTTCTTTAGATAAACATGAAGAGTGTTGACTTTCAACTCTCTTGAAGGACATTCATTTCCTAGCATGTTTATCTTATCAAGGTTAATACGTAATAACCTTAGATTTCAAATAAATATGTTATCACTCTTAGAAGTTTTAGAACGTATGATTGATCAATAACTACCTAAAATAATTCATAAATTATTTTTCGATCATTTCTAGACATTTATAAAACAGCCCATGTTTTAAGTTTGCATGATAACTATTTTCTGAAATTACAATTTTATTATCATGATAACTATCTTATTCATGCAATCATAATTGAGAAATCAAATTTCTAACGAAGTTTAGGAATAAAGTATACATTGTTCAAAATAATGAATCTATTCCTAAATTCTAAGCGAACTGTTCATATGGTCGTTACAAAAATGATCGTCCATATTCCATCATTCATTGTGACATTTCCTTTGGCAAGTCCCTTTGAAGAACTAAACATTTAAAGAAAAGCAAATGCGAATAGTGGCCTCTGAATTAAATACCCAGAATGACAATTTATTTTCCACTAATAAGTTTCTAAAAACCAGTAAATCAAATTTACCTTTTCGTTTTGTTCTTCTTATCGGAGAGATACATTTTATAGTTTCTCTTTCAATAAACATGAAGTCCATAATTAAAACATTTTCTCTTATGGATTTTGTTCATGGAGTTGTTCTTATTTCACTTGCCTTAGGATGCTCATAGCTTTCTTGTGTCTTGACTCAGACCCAGCTTTCGCCCTCTTCCTCTTTTTGTTCTTAACAGTAGAGGAAGATGAACTTTGCTTGACAACGTTTGCCTCATAATTTTTAGCCTTATGTTTAAACATGGCTTCAAAAGTCTGCAATTAGTTTTAGCAATTTAGTCATGCTATAAACCAACTTATTCTCAATTTAATTGGATGTGAACGCAGAAAAGTTTGGCATGAATGACCCAATAATTACACTAATTTGAGTCATCTCTCCAATGGTGGCCTCTTTTATAGCCGCCTTGTGCATAATCTTGATTATGTCAAATACATAAGCTCTTAGCGAATTGTCCTTAAACTTAGCCTTTATGAATCTACGAGGCGATTCATGTCGACTTTGTTCAGAATGTTTGCTAAACATGACTTGAAAACATTCTCATAACTCGTATGAGTTCTCCATGTACTAATGTTTCTTCTTAAGAACAACGTTAATGGAAGCAAGCATGTAGCAACGCACCTTGTTGTTGGTTCGGATCCAACTATCATTTATATATCGTACATTATGAGAAGCACCAGCGAGAGGTTCTGGAGGACAATCCTCTGTGAGAACGAACTCTTGATTCTCACAAATCATTCGTAAGCTAATATTGGATTTTCAATTAACGTAATTACGTTCCCCAGTTAGAATTTCGTTCGAGAGTAAACTAACAAATGAGTTTATAATAGATATAATTGTTGAATAAATAAAAAAATTGAAATTCGATCATGCACTCATAATAAACATCATATTTCGGAATAGTAAACGTGATGCATGAATGCAACTCTTAAGAAAAACACATAAAGTAATTTACTAATCCGCGATAAAATAATTTAGCTAATAATATGTTGTCGTAGGGTCGATCATATTAATACTAAATTAAGTTTGAGACAATCTCAAATTAATAAGTGAACTAAAATATCTCAAATTCATCTTTCATTATTAATTACCGCATTATTTGGCCAACATGTATTCAACTAACTTAAATACATGTTTATGAGTGTAACCTATTGTTTCAGATTATATGACTTAACATAGACTTGTCACCGTGGGGTAGATCAAGCTAAAATACATCAATAAATCCTATCTCAAGGAAGTTTAATCTTGTTACTGATATAGGTTAGACACCTTCCGTAGGGAGGATGCAATCTAGGCACCGCGAGGCGCTACCTAAATCTCACTTTATTAAACTAACAATAGAGACCATAGGATATATCGACATATATTTAGGGGTGAGCAACTCAAACCGGACCGACCGGACCGAACCGGAACCGACGGTTCGGTCCGGACCGTTTACCGAACGGTAAATGGTTCTTGTCCAATAACCGAACTCTAAAAATACCGGTTCTCGGTAGAACCGGTCGGTTTACCGAACCGAACCGGTTGGACCGAATTTTTTTTTTTTTTCATTATCCATTTATCAAACCCGAACCAGAACCAGAACCGAACCCATACCCAAATTACCATACCCAAAAACCGAACCATCTCCTCAATTTCTCTTATTTCTCTTTCATTTCAAAATCAAAAACCCTAACCTTCCTTTTCCTTTCAATCCACCGCCGCCCAAACACTGCCAGCCGCCGCCCACCCACTGCCGGCCGCCGCCATCCTCACAGCCATCCGCCACTTTCACTTTGCCCGAACCCGAACGAAGTCCCACACTCTCACTTTCACTTTGCCCTAATTTTCGGATCTCCCTATACCCAAACCCACTTTCAATTTATTGTTTTGTTGGTTTTTAGAAGAGAAGAAGAAAGAATGAAGAAAGAAGAAGAAAAGAAGAAGAAAAGAAGAAGAAAGAAGAAGAAAGAAAGAAGAAGAAAGAAGAAAATGAAAGAAGAAGAAAGAAGAAGAAAAAGAAAATGAAGAAAAGAAGAAGTGGGCGGCTCCTGAGTAGTGGATTCCAATATTCTTACTTTTTTTTTTCTTTTTTTTTTCATTTTTCTTAAAAAAAAAAAAAATCGGTATATATTTGGACCGAACCGGACCGGTCGGTATTTGTACCGAACCGGACCGACCATTTCGGTCCGGTACTCGGTCCATCTTTTTTTGGGACCGAACCGGGCCATAACCGAACTTCGGTTCGGTCCGGTCCGGTTCGGCCCGTTTGCTCAGCCCTACATATATCCTTCTCCCACTCAATAATTTTAAAAATTTGTTTTATCTAAATCAATATTTATGTTTTAATAATCTACATAAACATAACTAGAGTTTTAATCTCTAAGCTAATTTAGGATTAAAATCCAATCTAATTGGGTCTAATTTATTATGTAGATTATCTTCCAATCTAATTGGACATTAGGTGATTTTATACTATCTAAGTTGAGATTGGACCTAAAATTAATAATTATCCAATCAAATTGGACTTCGGTTCCTTTAAACATTCTAATTGAACTAACTTTTAGATGAACCCTTATTACCAAAATCAGGAATCACCATATTTTAAATAATGCTCATAAGTTGGGTTTTTGGCATTTTGCACCCTGGAATTATAGGGTCTTGGCACTTTGCACCCTGACTTAAAAGTTTTGGCACTTTGCATCCTGAAGATATAATATATTTGGCACTTTGCACCCTAGTGTGTGTTTTAGTGAGAAAATTCATTGGTAAAAAGTTACTTTCAATTTTTCTTTTTACTTTGCACCTTAGCGATATAGATTTTGCAACCTTAAAATATAGAATGTTGGTATTTTGCACCCTAAAATTATAAAATATTAGCATTTTTCACCACGATTTAAATTTTTTCGCACTCTGCACCCTAAAAATATAATTTGTATGACATTTTGCACCGTAATGTATTTTTCTTAAAAAAACAAACTCATGAACGTCGGCGACGTAGAGATTCTTAGACATTATATCCACAAACGACGAGAGAAGAAATAAATACGCGAAATATTAATTTAAAATGCACAATTTACAAACATGATTTTTATTTGTAAATTACTCCCACTATTTTAATCAAAATCTTATGCCCCCACATAAGTTTCGGGAATTTAAAATATCCTAGCGGGCTTAAGGCCCAAATGCAATCTCCTAGTACCCACGACTCGTTGGCCATACTATTTGATTCACTTGGTGGTCGAATACGTCGACGGTTAACCATCGCAGCTAACCCTTAAGTTCATTTAGCCTCGTTTTTCGATATGGACCCACGACTCGTGAGACATCCATACTTACTAGCGTTAAATCATGTCCAATACTCGTGGAGAGAAATAGTTCAATCCTAGACGCCCCACGACTCGTGAGACAGCGCCTAAAACCTTGATATCCCCTCCCTTGGCACTAAACTCGTGCATCGAGGCAATAGACATATCATCTTCCTATAGCTCGACCCACGACTCGTGAGACATCGAGACATATTCGTACAATATGCCTAAGACCTAGTAATTGGATAGGCTCGGACCATAGACACTATTCTTATGAGCCCGTTATACGATTTAATATTCTAATTGAATTTTAAGTTCAATTGGAGGTTTTAAGTTTTTCTTGTGCGAGGTCTCATCAGTTTATGCTTATCTTGTTTACGTGATCTATTCTAAGCATGCATAACATACATCAAAGAATAACAGTAAACATACATCACCTAGCAGGATATGATTGATCGATTGCCCATCCTATGCGATTCATCACGAGCCAAGTGATGAATCAATTGGTCAGTCTAGGGTGGAAATTAAATGTCCTAACTATTACAATTTTCAAACCCATACATCATGGGCCTTCTTGTAATATCCAGCTTGATTGGGCCTCCATTTAATGAATTGGGCCTCCATGTCCTCCAAGGTAAATGGGCCTCCATGCGGATCTCCAAGTCTTCATGAGGTCTCCTTGGCTCCAAGCCTAATCTAAGCCTAGCTTACATAATTTAAATGGTCCTATTCTATTACATTTGTTTGCGCAAGCAAGGGCACCAATCAGGCCCATTTAATTACAACCCATAAATTAAATAAACCAAAAACTACACAGGGCTTAAGGGCAAAATCGATCAATCCACACATTCACTCAAGAACATGCATAAATCACATAAGGGCATAAATGTAAATTTACCGGCTTCATTAATTTTAATTCGCAAAAATTCATCCAAGTTAATTAATTTTGAATTAACAATTAATCTCTAAGATTAATTAGCTCTTACTTGAGCTCTAAGTAATCTACAATTCTTATCTTGATTAAATTGGTTAATTAAGGTAATCTAAATCTCTAAGATTCTTACCTTATCCAAAACTCTAAGTTTCCCAAAATTTCCAAATCTCCAAGATTTTCAAGATAATCATATTTTGACTAGATTAGTTTAATTAAGGTAGTGTTCATATCTAACAAGATAACTACCTTATCCAAAAACTCTAAGTTTCCTAATCTTCCAAAATTCTCCAAGATTTTTAGGATTTTCAAAATAGGCAGAATTAGAGTCCAACCAAAAATCAACCAGACGAGGCCAATCGAAGACTGCCACGTGGACAACATAAACGCGGACACGAAGTCCGCGCGTGGCTGTTCGCGGCAGCCGCTGCTGCGCGTGACAGCGTACGGCAGTGCGCGGCTGCGCGTAACAGCACACGGCTGGCAGCCCGTAGGCTGCTGCCGTGCGCTGCTCGCGCGGCCAGCGTGCTGTTCGTACGCTGCCGTGGGCAGCAGCACGCGGTGGTCGCCCAGCCGCGGTGCGCACCGCCGCGTGCCACCGCGGTTGGATCCAATAAAAATATTTTTTTTTTGTTTCTTCGATTACTTGTGATTTAATTAAACAAACCCAGTCAATTAAATCCCAATCCAAAAATAAAACTAACATGATAAAATTTTCGAATCCAAAATTAAACATTAACTCCAAGTTAATTAAACATACGTCCTATAACATGCAAAGTTAAAGAACTAGCCACATAAATCAAACATATGATTTAATAAACACAGAATTTGCAAATTCATATATATACAAAGCCTAGAGTTGGCTCTGATACCACTGATGGGATTCGGTAAGATAAACAGCCCTAGGCACAGCGGAATATAAAAACTTTTAGGGCCTCTTAAGGAATCTTGCCAGGATATTCTCTAGTTGTATATATATGAATATAATTAAACGACAGTATAAGTTTTCTCGTTTATACCTGTCTCCTTGCAAATCATCGGCTAGCAAAACGAGCTCTGAATTCTGCTCCAGCAAAATCGATCCAGGCTTCTCAGGAGCGCCCCACGTGTTGCGCCTCTACGAGTTGATACACCATAATATCACGAAAATAATATATCTCGATCAGCTAGAACACAAGATATATTATAAACTAGGAATTACGAACGATTTGGAACAAGATCGAAAAACAAAAAATTCTTCCTTGCACAGAAGAGGGTTCGGCCGATCACACAGGGAGAGGAAGAGAATTTTTGCTCTTGCTTAATTTTTGCTTATGGAGTTGTGTGAAAAATAACTATAAGATAGCTACTTATAGTTATCTCCCTAACCTAGTCCTATTAGGACTAGGTCTTCTCTCTCCTACATGGGCCTTGGCCCTTTAATTCATGGCCCAGTTAATTAATTTGACCAGGCCTAATTCAATCTCCCAATTAAATAGCCCAATTAATTAACTTAATCTCCCATTTAATTAAATCAGACTCTAAGTCTATTTAATTAAAATCCTTTCCAATTAATTAAATCCAACTTAATTAATTAATGCACAAATTAAATTCCAATTTAATTTATGATCCAGATCCAATTCCAATTGGGTCGACCCAGTCGACCCACCCAATACAATCAACCCAGTCGATTATTCACACGGTCGACCCAGTCGACTCGGTCGTTCTTATTTCCTCGCTTTCGCTACTTGTGTATTGTGTATGCCCCCGTAGGTTCACCACATAATTGGCCGTGGGTTATAATTAAATATTATTTAATTATTCGAGTAAGACTTACTCTAAATCAATCGAACACTCTGTCGATTGATCATTCCAAAATTAGCACACCTGCCAATTTGGGAATTCTCCCACACTCCACGGTCGATGTCCACCCACAAGCCCATGGAGCCCAATCACTGGTGAATTAATTCAGTGAACCTATTATAATTTATAATTTCCATATACGACATAATCTCTCCATCGCTCAATCTCCCAGTCGAGACTTAAGGGTATGGTCTTTCATCGGATTCCCTTTTCTTTTGTCTTGACCTTATGTACTCTGGTCTCGAAATAAATTCTCTTTGACTTAATCTTTATGAGCTACTTACATAAAGTCGTCAGATACCTTGGCCAAGGATTTTACCAGAATTAATTTCTCACAGAAATTCATAGGAGAATTTCCCAACCTATCAAGTCGGGTCAATGGATCCTTTGTTGATGATATGAATCTGCATACGAGTTCCTCTATACCCAACATGAGTCCACAGAGACTTTCTGGCGATCCCCAGTCAGTCGGAACTCATATCAAAGTATAGACGTTCTCGCACCAGAGAAACCCTATCACCTCAAGTAGTTAGGGATCGTTCCTCGTATACTATTATAAATATGGAATAACTTCAACCCCGATATGCGACTACCGCTTCCATGGGGAGTTATTTCCTAATTGGGGTATTCAGTGCGCTTGCCATCCCAGCAAGCCACCCACTTATGTGTATCGACTATCCCAGTCACGCTCGTGGACCCTAGCGTCCTCCAGTTCATCGGAGTATACACAACAGTGAGAGTCTAACCGAATCCAACGATGTCCCGTCTTGATTGGATTCTACGACTCTTGAATATGTTCTAGATCACGGCCTTGGAGATCAGTCCACGGGTTGTCCCATAGCCCTGTGATCTAAGGACTTCTATCCTTATGCATAGATAATTATTACATAAGATAAAGATGACCATTTAATGAAGTGCATTTATTAATCGAAATTGAATAGTTCCGCATTTATTACAATAAATACTAGCCATACAGCTGGCTTGCAGGACACTATTTCTATCAATCTCCCACTTGTCCTAAAGCCAGTCTTTTATGTTCGTGAGTCCCATCTTATGCAGATGTTTCTCAATTGCCTTTTGAGGCAGAGGCTTCGTTAGCGGGTCCGTCGTATTATCTTCTGAGTCGACACGTTCCATCTTAATGTCTCCTCTACCAATGATATCTCTTATCACGTGGTATCGTCTTTGTACGTGCTTGGATTTCTGATGAGATCTCGGCTCCTTTGCTTGCGCTATTGCCCCATTGTTATCACAGAAGATAGTAATGGGCTCAGCGATGCTAGGTATCACATCCAATTCCTGGATGAAGTTCCTCATCCAAACACCTTCCTTTGCTGCATCACTCGCAGCAATGTATTCTGCTTCGGTGGTTGAATCCGCGGTTGTTTCCTGCTTGGAGCTCTTCCAGCTAACCGCACCACCATTGAGGCAGAACACGTATCCTGATGTCGACTTGAAGTCGTCTACATCACATTGGAAGCTCGAGTCTGTATAGCCTTCCAATTTCAATTCTCCTCCACCGTATACCAAGAACAATTCCTTAGTCCTTCTCAGGTACTTCAGAATTGCCATTACGGCTGTCCAGTGCTGCTCACCTGGATCAGACTGGTAGCGACTTGTAACGCTTAAAGCGTACGCTACGTCTGGTCTCGTACATAGCATACCATACATTATGCTTCCTATCGCGGATGCATATGGTACTCGAGACATATTGCTTCTCTCTTCAGGCGTCTTTGGGGCCATAGACTTAGAGAGTGCAATCCCATGTCTCATTGGAAGCAATCCTCTCTTGGATTCTTCCATACTAAATCTTTTCAAGATTTTATCTATGTACTGGGATTGGGAGAGGCCCAGCAGTCCTTTTGATCTATCTCGGTAGATCCTTATACCTAGTACAAAGGATGCTTCTCCCATATCCTTCATCGAGAATTGTGTAGATAACCATGCTTTAGTTTCGGACAATGCTTTCACATTGTTTCCAATGAGAAGAATGTCGTCAACGTAAAGCACCAAAAAATTCAACTGTACTCCCACTGATCTTCTTGTACACGCAAGGTTCGAACATGTTCTTGATGAATCCAAAAGTTTGGATTGTCTCATCAAAACGAATGTTCCAACTTCGGGACCTCTGGAGTTTGCACACCTTGTGTTCATCTCCTTTGGATGCATATCCTTTTGGTTGCTCCATGTAGATCTCCTTATCAATGTCCCCATTGAGAAAGGCAGTCTATACATCCATCTGCCATATCTCGAAGTTAAACCACGCAGCTATGGCCAGCAAGATCCGAATGGATTTGGGCATTGCGACGGGCGAGAAGGTCTCCTCAAAGTCGATACCTGGTCTTTGAGTGTATCCTTTTGCCACTAGTCGCGCCTTGTAGGTTATTACCTCTCCGTTCACTCCAAACTTTCGCTTATAGATCCACTTGCAACCCACGGGAGCCACTCCCACTGGTGGATCTACCAAGGCCCAGACCTTGTTTGAGTGCATGGAGTCCAATTCGGATCCATGGCTTCGCGCCACTTTCCCGAGTCTATGTCTAGCATAGCCTCTTCGTAAGTCCTTGGGTCGGTTAGAGACTGTCCAGTCTCATGCAGCAGACCGTAGTACCTCTCGGGTTCTCTACGTTGTCTTTCTGACCTACGAAGTATCGGTGTACTTTCTGGTGCACTTTCATGCTCATGTTCTCCCACTGCCTGTGGCGACGGGTCAGCTTGATCGACCTCTTCGGCCTTTTCAGCTTCAGTGACCTCATCCAGTTCTACGTTATTTTCCTTCTTATCAACCAAGAAATCCTTCTCCAAGAAGTGAGCGTTCCTTGAGACAAACGTTGTTTGTCTTGTAGGATCGTAGAACTCGTATCCTATTGAGCTTTCCGGATACCCCACGAATTTGCACAAAGTGGATTTAGTTTCCAATTTATCTCCCACTAGCTTTTTAACGTAAGCGGGAGATCCCCATATGCGCATGAATGCGTATGAGGGTGCCTTGCCAAACCATAATTCGTATGGTGTCTTTTCTACGGATTTAGAAGGTACTATGTTTAGTATCTTCGTTGCCGTGAGGAGGGCATGTCCCCAAAATGAAAGAGGAAGGTCCGTGGCACTCATCATGGATCGAACCATGTCCATCAAGGTTCGATTCCTTCTCTCTGCTACTCCATTTAATTGGGGTGTTGCAGGAGGAGTCCACTGCGATAATATTCCATGCTCTACAAGATAATTTAGAAATTCGTTACTAAGAAATTCTCCACCTCGGTCAGAACGAAGAGCCTTTATCGTATGACCAAGTTGATTCTCTACTTCCATCTTGAATTCTTTGAATCGCTCAAAGGCTTCAGACTTGTGTTTCAACAAGAACACATATCCATAACGACTAAAGTCGTCAGTGAAAGTGATGAAGTAGTCATAGCCACCTCGGGCGCTTTTTCTTAGTGGTCCACATACGTCAGTATGTATTAAGTCCAATGTTTGCTTGGCTCGCTCAGGGTTTCCCTTAAATGGCAACTTAGCCATTTTACCCTTTAAACATGGTTCACATGTTGGCATTTGATTGATTTCAATCGCGCCAGATGATGCTAACTTTTGAATCCTAGACTTAGATATATGTCCAAGTCGAGCGTGCCATAATTGGGCAGATATTTCATTATCTTGTTTCCTTTTGTTTTGTTGTACATGCATCACTAACTTAGGTGGTTCAATGGTATATAGCCCATCTTTTAATGTACCAGTGAAAAACATATTATCATTCATGAATAACGAAAAGGAACCTTTATTAATAGTAAAATTAAAACCTTCATTATCCAAAACAGGAATAGAAATAATGTTTTTCACCAAACTAGGTACATAAAGAACGTTCCTAAGGACTAATTTATTATCACCTAAATCTAACTCCACTTCGCCTATGGCCTCGGCAGTAGCTCTAGCTCCATTGCCAAATCTCAGGATCCAATCCCCTGGCCTAAGTGGCCTTGTTGCTCCCATCACCTGTAAATCATTACAAAGATGAGAACCACAAGCAGTGTCTAGCACCCATGATGCACAGTTAATTGATAAATTAACTTCAACAAGGAATATACCTTTCGAGCTCTCCAAGAACTCTTTGCTGTTCCTCTTCCAGTGTCCAGGTTTCTTGCAGTAGAAACATTTATGTTCACCAGACGAAGCTTTACGCTTCTTTCCCTTCCCTATGGGCCCAGATGGTGCTTTTCCTTTGCTTGAAGAAGCATTTCCCTTCCCCTTCCCTTTCTTTGTCCTTTTGGACTTGGATTGGGTCGAGGTAGCGACCATCACTGGCTTCTCTCTTTTCATGGAAGCCTCGGCAGTGGCGAGCATATTAGCCAACTCGTGAAGTTCAACATCCATCTTGTACATGTTGTAGTTCACTACGAATTGCTCGAATGATCTTGGCAACGACTGGAGGATTATATCCTGGCAGTAGGTCTTGTCCATCTTTACGTCAAGATGACCAAGCTTTTCTATAAGCCCAATCATCTTGATGCAGTGAGATCGAACATCAGCACCTTCAGCCATCCTCGTTTGTTGCAAAGTCTTAGCAGTTTCATACCGCTCATATCTACTTTGCACCCCAAATAAACCATTCAGGTGCGTGTAGATTTCAAAAGAAGACTTCATATGCTCGTGCTGCTTTTGAAGCTTGATGAGGGGTAATTCGGATTCCCTGTTTTTCGAGCCTCAATGCGGTTCGAATAACACCGAACCCTGTCGCCAGGGACCAAAAGCCGAACCAAAGCATGAAGATGATTATTTCGAGCGCATCAGAGAACCATAGATCGAAGGACACTGTTGGGCCAAGCCCTCCAATTTGGCTATAAATACTCCATGCATTTATTATACTGGACAACTTCCTAGGCGCAGAAAACTTGAGACTGCTGCTCGGGTTTACTAGTATACTTTAGGCTTCTTTGTACATATTTCACCCTCTAGCTTGTATGGCATCCAATAATGCTCGAATAGGACCCCTAATATTTGTACTTGTACTCAATTTACTCGAATACAATTACATTTGGTCTTTGTTTTCCTTTTAACATTATTATCATCATGTTATTCCCCACCCTTGATCGAACCAACGAAACCACGTAAGATCAATTGGCGCCCACCGTGGGGCTCTATTCGAGTATTAGATCGAAATATGCCTAATACGAGGAGAAAAATGTATGCCAGAAAAGCTTAAGGATAATGGTCAAGCCTATGGTCGCACAACTCTTTTATTTCTTCAACGAATTTATTTTTAGGAGCGATTAAGAAGTTCAGCAGGTATCATCGAAGGCTTAGAAGATCTATAAAATGGCAGCTTGTCAATTGACGATCGGAATTTATTTTTTCGATCTTCGCGTTTATTAACTTCAATGACAAGTTCTTTCGAATCGGTTAGTTAGGAAACCATTTACGAAATCTCTATGTACTATTTGTCGACTGTGGTGTTTTTTCTCAAAGTTAATCGGGATAAGTTGATTGATTGAATATCTGCAATCGATTAGATAAATTCTCGAGCTAATGAACGGAATATTGGCTATCATTTCGACCAATAACGGAATTCAAGTAATAAAATTCAATCAGAAATGAAGCTTTATCATTCAAATTCTTCAGATAAATTACAAAGAAAAGCCTCGAATCAATTCCGAGCTCAAAAGATATAGTACAATCACTCCTACACTATTACAAGTTCTGCGAGTAAGTCTATCCTAATACATATTCGGTCATCGTCCCTATTAGACAGCTCCAGATGCAGAACTCAGCAGTGATTCTTCATGATCATCACTAGCCATGTGTCGCACATCCGTCTTCGTACAGGATGAAAGTCGGATCGGAACTCTCCTCCGGGGTTCAGACCGACCTTAGGTCTTCATCTGTAAATAATGATTGAAATCCTCAATCATTATTTACAGGATAATCCGAACAGATGCAGCAGAGGGTTATCCCAGCAGAGGCGCTCCAAAGGAACTCGAAGAACCTATCTCGTAAGAAAGCCCTCGAGGAAGCTGGTGCCTCAGATTTAAAGAACTCCTCTCGGAGTAACCAACTGCCCGATCGGGTACTGCACCAGAAGACCGGAATTCTAACCCGTCACAGACATGATATGTCTGGGAAAACAGGTTGCCTGCCGGTATTCTAGGCGCAATTTCTTTTGCCTGTCGATATTCTAAGCGAAAAGCTTTTACAAAAGGAAACAAGATCGAAAAACAAAGTTCGAACTCTAATCTCAAACTCTTTTATCTGGGAGAAAATACGAATCTAATCTGAAATTCGACCCATGGTGATCGGAGGAGCATAAGGAAAAAAGCAAGAAGTGCTGTATACACGAAGGGACCTATTTATAATGGTGAAGGATTTTTAATCAACGGCCCAGTTAACAGGCTACGAACGGTTTGATGTCCGTAATAAATGGAAGGACCGTTACGTTTCCCGAGAAATAGGGCCCTGTTTGGTAATGAAGGACACCTAATTCAATGGGGAGTATAGAAGAATTACGACATTCTAAATATCGAATAGTCACGACGCGTTCATAACATTATATTGAAGGATGGCATGTCGGATTCGTATTCGGTTTATTTAGATATTTTTACACTCAAGTATTTATTGTTATGCTTTTACATTACCAATTGAGAAGAAATATAATCGGTTTAGTCGAACAGAATTCTCGACCTGGGAATTATACAATTATGGAAGTTCAGCACTGATAAGGATTTATGGCATCATTTCCCTTATCAATTTCACGGCCGCTAAAATATTTATCTATTATCCGATCAGGCAACTGGTATTTGATTATTTCTCTATCGATATTAGAAGATCAAAATGGAGTTACGAAAGATAAACTCTATTCTATTATCAACAAAACAAAGAGGAAGTGTATTTATATTATCTTGAAAAATACAAGAAACGGAAAATACATATCGAGCATGGCACAGGCCTTTACATTACATCAGTACATTATTACAATCCTATTGTTTACTCGGGATATTATAGCTCCGAGCGAGGAACAACCTTTGGGACCACAGGCTTTTAACTTTATTTGCAATCTTCCGAAGACAGAGGGGCGAATACTCGGCAATATTCTCCGGCATTCTCTTCCCAGCACGTCTTCCTAAATGCACAGTGGCAACAGGTCGATACGCCTGGCGTATTGGCTTTCAAGATGGAAATCGCATTTGCCTGTCGATATTCTAAGCGTGGTTGCTCTAATTTTTCTTCCGCTCGAAGATTGTTCCGCTTAAAAATTGTTCGAAGTCCGAACTCAAACAATTGAATTAATCGAATAATCGCCTTGACCACCATGATCAGATAGGAAAATTCTCGGTGCGACGAATGAGATAATTTCAACAATAGGCCAGCCTTTTATAGCCGAAAACAGAAAAGAATCCGACGGTGTATAATTCGCGAAGTGAACGGACAAGATTTGTCGACCGTTGCGATTCCAGGAAAAACGGTAACCGTTTTGAAAAAATCAAACTTATCGAAATTGAGAACCTACAGACAAAGAATTGTCTCGACAAAGGCATAAGGATTATTGAGTTATTCACCACTGGCTATTTATCCACGATTCATATTTTCTCATGATTACAGAAGACTATTTTCTCGTCAAAATGTATTTCGACCAGAGTTACATATTCAATGAAAACTAATTTCATCTATATTCATATTCATGCCTCTCTACCCAAATATTATCGATCTCTGTTATTCTATCAGTATTTGTCTCAGTCTACTACTATCTAAGGGTGAAAGCCTCTGCTATGCCCCTTAGATCGAAATTATTGAATGGGTGAAAGCCTCTGCTATGACCCAAGGGCTAAAAATGCTCTGAAAACGACTAAGGGTGAAAGCCTCTGCTATGCCCCTTAGATCGAAATTGTTAAAGGGTGAAAGCCTCTGCTATGACCCAAGGGCTAAAAATGCTCTGAAAACGACTAAGGGTGAAAGCCTCTGCTATGCCCCTTAGATCAAAATTATTAAAGGGTGAAAGCCTCTGCTATGCCCCTTAGATCGAAATTATTAAAGGGTGAAAGCCTCTGCTATGACCCAAGGGCTAAAAATGCTCTGAAAGCGACTAAGGGTGAAAGCCTCTGCTATGCCCCTTAGATCGAAATTATTAAAGGGTGAAAGCCTCTGCTATGACCCTCGAGCTAAAATTGCTCTGAAAATGACTAAGGGTGAAAGCCTCTGCTATGCCCCTTAGATCGAAAATATTGAATGGGTGAAAGCCTCTGCTATGACCCTCGAGCTAAAATTGCTCTGAAAACGACTAAGGGTGAAAGCCTCTGCTATGCCCCTTAGATCGAAAATATTGAATGGGTGAAAGCCTCTGCTATGACCCTCGAGCTAAAATTGCTCTGAAAACGACTAAGGGTGAAAGCCTCTGCTATGCCCCTTAGATCGAAAATATTGAATGGGTGAAAGCCTCTGCTATGACCCTCGAGCTAAAATTGCTCTGTAAATGACTAAGGGTGAAAGCCTCTGCTATGCCCCTTAGATCGAAAATATTGAATGGGTGAAAGCCTCTGCTATGACCCTCGAGCTAAAATTGCTCTGAAAACGACTAAGGGTGAAAGCCTCTGCTATGCCCCTTAGATCGAAAATATTGAATGGGTGAAAGCCTCTGCTATGACCCTCGAGCTAAAATTGCTCTGAAAACGACTAAGGGTGAAAGCCTCTGCTATGCCCCTTAGATCGAAAATATTGAATGGGTGAAAGCCTCTGCTATGACCCTCGAGCTAAAATTGCTCTGTAAATGACTAAGGGTGAAAGCCTCTACTATGCCCCTTAGATCGAAATTATTGAACGGGGGAAAGCCTCTGCTATGACCCTCGAGCTAAAAATGCTCTAAATACGACTAAGGGTGGAAGCCTCTGCTATGCCCCTTAGATTCGAAATTATTAATGGGTGAAAGCCTCTGCTACGACCCTAGGGCTAAAAATGCTCCAGATGCGACTAAGGGTGAAAGCCTCTGCTACGCCCCTTAGCTCGAAATTATCAAATAAATAAAAGATATTACCCCCTAAATCAAGAATACTTTCGAGATCGATTTAAATTTTATCATACTATCTCTCCAACGAAGACTATGGTGCTGAAAAGGATCAAAACTATGAGATATTCAACGAAAGATTTGGCAGCAAAATAAACGAAAATTCTCATTCATAAACTTTCGGACAAATTACATACGAACTCTTATTTACATTCAAGAAACCGAACTAATCGGAATATTTTACATATAGTTCAACCCTATTACATATGTTTATTCCTATGAACGCCCGAAGAAGGAAAGTAAGCCTGCTACACTTCTACCCTTCATCCAACGCTTCACAGCAAGTCGGTTGATAAGGATCCAAGTCGAGAAACAGGGAAGCAACTCCAGTTGGAGACATTCCTAGTAAGTTCGAAGACCACACCCTTCAGGAAGTCGCCTCGAAGACATGAAGATCGAACATAGGAAAACCTCTCCAGCTGTGGACCCACTATCCCGACTGGATGGAGAACAGGATATAGGAAGTCGAGCCCGCCTCAAGGATTTGGAATCAGAGAGAGCAGGTCGCCTGCCGGTACCCCAGTCGCATTCATTTTCGCCTGTCGATACCCTAGTCGAGGTCGAAGTACCAGTTAGTCTATGACATGCAGAATAGGTCCTAACTCGAAATTTAAAATATTGCGCCATACAACAAGATCGTTTAACCAGCATGGTTGAAGGAAGTCTGCTTTAAAGATAATTTTATAAGGATATAAATTGAAGAACCCTATTTATAAGTACTATTCTCAAAATCCAACGGCTAGCGAAAAACGAAAGGAACGGTCAAGATCAAAAGACTGTTGCGCTTCCCGAGAATTTCACCGGGGAGAGAAAGTGATACTACTTTTGGAAAATAAGCGGAATTACTACGCCAAAGGTCGAAAAATTGAGAAGGCAAACTAAAGCATGATCAAAGAAAGAGCACATAGGGAGAACATACGATTCGAAAAGAAGAGTAAGGTATTACAAGCCATGGGAAATAAAATATCTGAAAATTATTCATGATTGCACAAACAAAAAACAGTACGGAAATATTACAAGCCCGAGCAAATTAGAGACGACATCTAAACAAGCTTATTATCAGAAAGAATCTTTCGAAGCTCAGCGCTACGAGCCTCATATCCTGCTGCGAACCCACGATCATAAGCCTCCTTCTCTTGACGTATGAAATCTTGCTTCTCCTGCTCATGAAGGTTCTTCAGTTTTTCGATTTTCTCGTTCAGCTGATTATGGATCTCTTCTCCACGTTCGTTAGCAGTCTTCTCCCTCTCTAAAGCAAGTTTCTCTGCGAGGACGCGGTCGAGCTCGACTTTCTTCTCCTCCAGCTCGAGAGAAATAGCAGCACGCTGGCTGCTCTCCCGCTCAGCAAATGTTTTAAGCTCGATAAAATCTTGTCCGGCCTGTTAAAAGGATCAGCAGCGTTAAAAAAAAAAAAAAAAAAAAAAAAAAGGAGAGTACACCTGAAAAAGGAAGTGCTGCCCAGACTCGAACAACTCTTCTATGTTTCTCTCTTTGGACATGTTCCTCTCCGTGGGTATGTCAGTCTCTGAAGAAGTAAAGGTAGCTTGCAACAAGTTACCCATGGGATCAACCTTAGAAGGAGATCCATCTTTCAACTCCTCGTGCAGGGAAGAGGTAACCTTTTGAGGAGAGGAATCAGCAAAAGGTCCAGGAGGATTAACAATTCCTAAAGCTTCAGCAGAGGCCCTCCCACCACTCTCAATCTCTAACTTGGATTTTTTGCTGGGATTCCCTGAGGAAGGAACGATCGAAGTATCGGAGGATGACTTGCTACCAATAGCAAGATTTTGTAAAGCCTCAAGGGGTGTAACCTCACCGGAATAAGGTCTCTTATTCGAAGAAGGAACAGGAATCTTTTCTTCGACAGGATCCTCACTGTTAGAATCAATCACTTTCGGGGAGGAACCTCCGAGCTTAGCCTCGAGCTTTTCATCACCCTTGTTTGGTTTCGAGGAGGCGTTTTTCTCTTTCTTATCTTCTCCCCCTTCAGGAGCTTTCGGGGAAGACACAGAGGTCTTAGAAGAAGATTTGGAGGGTTTGGCCTCCTTGTCAGCTCTTCGCTCTTTGTTCGATTTCTTATTCTTCGAACCACCAAATATCGATCTGGGATCGATAGCTTTGCCTAATACATTCTCCATAACAAGAGAATCAGGGATCGATGAGCTAGGATCGTTACTTTTTGAGGAAGTTCAAAAAATGCAGAAAGTATAGGGAGAGCTCCGATCTCTGTAAGGGAGGATATCGTATGAATAATGAAAAGAAATCCTAATATTTATAGACGCTACGCACTACGATTGTGATAGTGAATCGACGCGACCATGGAGAAAAATCCCACTCGGATAAACAAAGTTCGATCAAAAAGTGTGAAAAATCATCGATATTTATAAAGTTAGAATTCACAAGTTACACGAATCAGATCAAGAAATATAAAGTCAACTCGTTTACAAAATTGGGTTACATAGGTAAATACAATTGATTTCCTAACTAGAGAACCTTGAATCGCCCCCTCCGGCTTACTCAACCCCAGAAACTCGCTAAGCTGAAAATCAGGCGATAGTTGAAGATGGACAATTAGCCAGCTTGGTCGAAAGATCGACCGTCTCCCTTATCCGGGGCGTTGCCTATATTGATATCCTTATCTTCCTCCCCGGACACATTAGAAGGATCGTCGCAGGAGTACTCGAGCACATCAGGGTTAGGCATCGGAATGCCATACTCCTCGACTAAGGGGGCAAAGCGATGATTTCGCCAATTGATATCCATCTTGGGTATAGAAGAAGCTTTATAATCCTTCCCTTCAGCATTCTTAAAAGGGTTCATGTGCTTAAAGTACTCATCCATATCATCTGGAATCCTCTTGGCCGCGACCAACTGTTGAACCCCTTTATAAAAGATCGTCTGAAGGATTTCCCCCATTTTCCTTTGAACTAAGGGGTCTAAGACAGGGGATTCCAGGAACTCTCGTATGGCAGGGATTTCGGCTTCTTCTCGGCCCTGGGCATACGCACGCTCGGAATCTTGCTTCGCCAATTCAAGTTCTATCTTTACTTTCTTCAGCTCTTCCTCGAGGGCACTCCTCTCTTTGACGGACGCCAGCAAGTCCTCTTCCACTGAGGAGGAACGTTTCGTACTCACTGTCTCGAGTTCCTTCTTCACTTGGGATAATTCTCGCTGACTCTCCGCCAGCTGAGATCGAATGACCTGGTTATCAGCAAAAATCTGGGCATATGCATCATGAGCGTCCTGCGATTCCTGCTCTAATAACGCCAAACGATAGGATTGAAGGGCGAATAAATCTCCGACCTATAGGACATTTTCGAGCATCAGTAAAACTAGGAGTTTCTGAAGAAATAACACAGTCAAAAGACGAATTTTTACCTCGTGATACGTTCTGGAGAAATCACTTAAAACCTCAAAATCCCCTTTGATGGAATGAAGCAGGATATCCCGCTTAAATCGACTGGCCATAAAGATTCTAGTGGCTTTGTCAAATTCGTTCTCCCCATTTATATCCAGATCGGTCATAATGGTACCATCCTCAGGATATCCTGCGGTTCTGCTACTATGAAGATGCTCGTCCATAAAGTCTGCCACATCAGGCTCCGACCTACCTTCTCGACATGGGACAAAAGCAGAACTCACGCCAAAGGGTTTTATCCTCCTCGAAGGCCCTGGGTGTTCGGCATTTCTTTTCTGGCCCAAAAGCCTCTCGTGTTCCTGAATACCCTGAATCCGATTCCAGGAATGTTGACTGTAGCCGACCGACGAAAGAGCGGAAGTGTCAGGAGAAAATATCGATCGAAGAGGACCGGACGTGGCAGAATTCAGGGAACTCATAGTACCAACCCCCCTTAAGGCAGGAATCAAAGACGGTATGACAACTGGATTCCCACCTAAGTTACTTGCGTCTGTTTTTCTTTCGGAGGCATAAGGCAATGGGTCGAAATAAAACTGTTTATCTCCGACCAAGCCGGCAGAGGATACCCGAAATTTCTCAACAATTCGACCTGCAAGGATAATAAGAATCGGGCACAAGTTCAAACAAGGAAAATTGTTTAATAAGACACAAAAGTAAGTTAAAGATGAGAGGCATACCCAAAGAAAGTGGAGCAGTGTTCGAAGCACCGGAGGTTGGCAGGACATCGGTTCGCTTAAGAGGCCCTTCGGAGGACTGGTTAGGGTATCTGATCGACGGAACTGGGTAGTTACATTGGCTCAACCCAGCCAATCGCAAAACGCCTTCTTGGATCAGGAATCTAGTCTGGAAGGGGTTAGACTGCAGTTGCCCCAAGACTTCATCAGAAAGACGATGGCTGAGTTTTTCTTTAATCCTGCGAGAACCGTATGTCCAAGTATTTGCGCCATCCCATCGATAAGATCTTGTTTTCGAACTACCCTCTGAGATAGGAACGTCAGGGCCCTTCACAAAAAAGAATCTCCTCTTCCAACCTAAAGTCTTCTTTGTTGTAATTTTAGTAAGAAAAGGCCGCTTAGATCTCGGATGGACAGAGACAAACCCCATGTTCGAACCCTTGCATGGGTCCATTCGAAAAATCTGCCAAAAGTTACTAAAGGAAGCCTCTTCCCCCTTTGTCTCCATAAGAACGCAAAACGCAATTATGTATGCAATGGAGTGTGGGAGAAGCTGAGCCGGAGAAAGTGAAAAGAAGTTCAGGATGTTTCTGATAAGTGGAACGAACGGAATACGCAAGCCACAGGAAAATTGTCCCTCGTAAAAGGCTTGACATCCAGCGGGGGGCTCAGTGGCACGCTCGGTATAGGAAGGAATAACAATCGAAAAACCTTTGGGAAGAAATTTCCCAAAATCCGCCTTGAGGCGAGCGTGATCCTTTTTCGAAAAACAACAGGAAGTTTGACTAGCGGGAAGCTCTGACTTACCCGAGATTACGGCTTGTGGGGCTGGCGTATGTTTAAAGATCCTAACAAAAGCACCTTCGCCGATACTACGTTTGTCGACCTCATTCTCTTCGAGATCCTCGCTCGGATCGTCGTCTTCGCCGTCTTGATGAAATTCCCCATCTTCGAAGTCATCTACAAGCTTAAACAAGGGATCAGATTCTTGACTCTCTTCGATCTTATTCTTGCCCTTTGAACTTCTAGAGCTTGACATCATGAATTCGGAAATGATTATGCTAACGTAACTATCTTTTTCGATTAAAACACTTCGAGCTCAAGAGAAAATTTAACATGGAAGTAATTTTTCAACGGGTCAACATATATATACGGGGTTAAAAAGGTAAACTGCAAAGAGGTCCCCGAGTAACCGCGACGGTTGAACTTACCAAGGGTAATAACTTCGGGTTATACTACTCAAAATAGCCTTCTTGGTCCTTCACTTTCTAGAATCGCGGAATTTGTCTTTACGGTTCATCCCTAAAGATCTCAGAGGCCTTGCTTATTATAACCGGAAATTCGGGAAAGCATCCATCCGGGGATCGAACAACACATCTTGGAACCAAAAAGGATATTATTACTTCAACATCCTCTGACAAGGGCAACTACAGAACACGTCGATGCATGCTTTCTTGTATATGCACTCTTTTTTCCTAGCTCGGTTTTTATCCCAATGGGTTTTTCCTAGTTAGGTTTTTAACGAGGCATATCCTCAAGATATCCGAACGGTTCGTCTCATTGTAGCTTGGAGACGTATTCTGTACTTCTTCGAGCGCTTGCTTCGCTTTACACTCGAGAAGTGGGGGAGTATTGATGAGGGGTAATTCGGATTCCCTGTTTTTCGAGCCTCAATGCGGTTCGAATAACACCGAACCCTGTCGCCAGGGACCAAAAGCCGAACCAAAGCATGAAGATGATTATTTCGAGCGCATCAGAGAACCATAGATCGAAGGACACTGTTGGGCCAAGCCCAGGCCCAAGCCCTCCAATTTGGCTATAAATACTCCATGCATTTATTATACTGGACAACTTCCTAGGCGCAGAAAACTTGAGACTGCTGCTCGGGTTTACTAGTATACTTTAGGCTTCTTTGTACATATTTCACCCTCTAGCTTGTACGGCATCCAATAATGCTCGAATAGGACCCCTAATATTTGTACTTGTACTCAATTTACTCGAATACAATTACATTTGGTCTTTGTTTTCCTTTTAACATTATTATCATCATGTTATTCCCCACCCTTGATCGAACCAACGAAACCACGTAAGATCAAAGCTCATTCGTCATGGATGCCAACATGAGACAACGTGACTGCAAGTCATCGTCAAGCCATAAATCCACGGCTTCTTTCTCAGTATCATCGGCATCCTTAGCAAGTTCGGGAGGGGGCCCATCAAGGACAAAACCTCGCTTTTCAGAAGCGAGAATGATCTTTAGATTCCTGACCCAGTCATGGAAGTTGGGTCCAGTCAATTTGTTTTGTTCAAGTATGATGGAAATAGGATTCTTAGACATTATATCCACAAAACGACGAGAGAAGAAATAAATACGCGAAAGATTAATTTAAAATGCACAATTTACAAACATGGTTTTTATTTGTAAATTACTCCCACTATTTTAATCATAATCTTATGCCCCCACCTAAGTTTCGGGAATTTAAAATATCCTAGCGGGCTTAAGGCCCAAATGCAATCTCCTAGTACCCACGACTCGTTGGCCATACTATTTGATTCACTTGGTGGTCGAATACGTCGACGGTTAACCATCGCAGCTAACCCTTAAGTTCATTTAGCCTCGTTTTTCGATATGGACCCACGACTCGTGAGACATCCATACTTACTAGCGTTAAATCATGTCCAATACTCGTGGAGAGAAATAGTTCAATCCTAGACGCCCCACGACTCGTGAGACAGCGCCTAAAACCTTGCTATCCCCTCCCTTGGCACTAAACTCGTGCATCGAGGCAATAGACATATCATCTGTTGGGATATGGCTCGATTTGTCAGACAACAAAGTGCGGAATTTAAAATTTTTCGAGTCATCCAATGGTCCCATAAAAGAAGTCTCCATATTATGTATACAAAAACTTAAACAAAAACGCACACAATGAATTAACAAAGGGGGTTTTTGCGATATACCTCACCACAGGCAAGGTGGTGGAAACCTCCGGCTTCGTTTCTGAATCTGATCTGGTTCACAGGAGTGATCCAAGTGTCTCACCTCCAGGGATAGTCCACACCAATCGGATTCTGGCAACACCTCAAGATCTTAGGCTCAGAACTCGATTCAGGAGATTTGTTATTGCAGGATTGTGTTGAATCTCTTGACAGATCAAGATCTAACACAATGGAATAGGGAGATGGCGGCGGCGGCACCAAGGAGCCCACGGCAGCAGGTGGCGGCGGCGGTAGCTAGGGTTTCTAGCTAGCAGGGGCGGCGGCTACTTAGGGCAAAAGGAGGCTAGGGTTTTTCTTTCTAGGGTGTTACCCATTTGAGCTCTAGTTGTGCTCTATTTATAAACTCCTTCTGACCTAGGTTTGCAAGACTCCTTATGGGCTTTAATTAATAGAAGCCCATGTCTTGCAATCCTTTATTTAATTAACTACTTTAATTAAATGCCCAGTCCAATTAAATCAATATTTCTTTTACATAATTAATTAGCAACTCAATTAAGTATTTAATTAATTAAGTTAGCCAATTAATTAATCTCCCACTTGAATTAAATACTTTTAATTCATTTAAATGATTTAATTACCCTTAAATCAATTAATTCCTTTCATGTCCTTTTATAACAGTCACCGTCCAATTGTATTGTGTGTGACCCTCTGGGTTCACCATCAACTGGCAGCAGGCCCACGAATCCCTCGTGATTTAATTTATGAACAATAAATTGTTCCGGTCAATTAAACAACCTTTATTTGACCACTCCTAGAATTAAATCCTCTATTAATTCAGGAGTACCCACACTTCATGGTCGATGTCTAGCCACAAGCCCATGAAGCCCAATTTCAGGTGAATTGATATTTGTGAACCTCGTCTCATATAATTGCCATGTACATACGGTCCTTCTATCGACTAATATTCCCGATCAAGCTTAGGGTGTGTGAATTGATCGGCACCTCTAAATTTGTCTCGATAGCTATACTTTCTAATTCAGGATAATATACCTTTGTGACCTTCTAAATTTGGAAACCCCATTCCAAATCCGTCACCGACTGCTGCCGCAGATTCCTTGGATATATTATCTAAGAATCGTATAGGAAATTCTCTCACCCATTACAGTGAGTCAATAGATTCCATATCGGTACTAACCACTCGCGCACATGTCCATACGCACCCAACCTAGGCATGTAATGACCAAGCTACGTGGCCTATACCTAGATCTAAGTACGCATTTTCATGCACCGAATTCGCCCTAGCACCTCAAGTCAAATGACTAAATCGTACACTATTATATTCCTTGAGAAACATCCCATCACCGATATGCGTCATGCGCTTCCACAATGGGTTTCTCTGTTCGGGTCGTTCGATGCGTTCAATCTTCCATTGAACCACCTACTCGTATGCACTGGACTCAAATTCCTTGCTCATGAAACACTACAAATTCACTCCATGTGAATCATGCATACTCGTACAAGTCTTTTCGATTCCTACGATACCCCGTCTCGTTTTGGAATCTATGACTTGGAACACTATTAAGATTACGACCTTTGAGACTGTTTCATGATTGCACTCAGTACTGAAGTGAATCGTCCCATAGTCAAATGTAATCTAAAGGTTTCAACCAATCGCTTAAATGTATTCGCGAAAGATGAAGTTGGCCATTGTTTATCCTTATACATATATAAATAAACATGCGTATTATTATAAAATCAAAGATCGTTTCATAAAGGATAGATCTATTACAAGCTAACAGAACTGGCTTGCAGGGCACTATCCTATCAATCTCCCACTTGCCCTAAAGCCATTCACCTATGGTTCTAAGACCCATCTTCTCTAGATGACTATCGAACGCCTTTTGTGAAAGTTGCTTAGTTAGTGGGTCAGCTACGTTGTCTTCCGATTTGACATACTCCATGTGCATGTCTCCACTACCAATGATCTCCCTGATCACATGGTATTTCCTCTGTACGTGTTTGGATTGATGGTGTGATCTCGGCTCATTCGCTTGAGCTATCGCCCCGTTGTTGTCACATAAGACGACTACAGGTTCAGCAATGCTAGGAACAACATCCAGTTCTTGGATGAAGTTTTTCATCCATACACTTTCTTTTGCTGCATCTGATGCTGCAATATATTCTGCTTCTGTGGTTGAATCAGCAGTGGTAGACTGTTTACAGCTCTTCCAACTAACTGCTCCACCATTGATGCGGAATATGTATCCAGAGTTGGATTTGAAGTCATCCACGTCAGACTGGAAACTCGAATCAGTGAATCCTTCAAGTTTCAGTTCTCCACTACCACCGTAGACCAAAAACATATCCTTAGTCCTTCGCAGGTATTTTAGGATTGCTTTTACGGCAGTCCAGTGCTCATCGCCTGGATTTGACTGATAGCTGCTCGTTACACTTAGAGCGTGTGCTATGTCTGGTCGAGTACACAACATCGCATACATTATGCTCCCTATAGCAGAGGCATAAGGTATGAGAGACATTCTCGTCTTTTCTTCGTCGGTTGTAGGGCACATAGACTTAGAAAGAGAGATACCATGTTTCATTGGAAGCAATCCTCTCTTGGATTCTTCCATCTTGAATCTTTTCAAGATTGTGTTAATGTACTGAGACTGGGAGAGTCCAATCATCTTCTTCGATCTATCCCTATAGATACGTATTCCCAATACGTAAGATGCGTCTCCCATATCTTTCATAGAGAACTGCGCGGATAACCACGCTTTAGTCTGTGCTAACATCTTGATATCGTCTCCGATCAACAAAATGTCATCGACGTACAAAACAATGAATTGTACTGTGCTCCCACTATTCTTCTTGTACACACAATGTTCATATACATTTTTGATGAAGCCAAATGCCTTGACTGTCTCATCAAATCGTATGTTCCAGGTTCGGGATGCCTGTTTGAGGCCATATATCGACCTTTGAAGTTTACATAATTTGTGTTCACTTCCTTTGGACGCAAAACCTTCAGGTTGTTGCATAAAGATCTCCTTGTCAATGTCTCCATTGAGGAAGGCGGTCTTTACGTCCATTTGCCATATCTCATAATCATGCCATGCGGCAATGGCAAGCAATATCCGAATGGATTTGGACATCGCTACGGGAGAGAAGGTTTCCTCATAGTCTATTCCAGGCCTTTGAGAATACCCCTTTGCCACTAAGCGTGCCTTGTGAGTTAAAACCTCTCCATTCATTCCAAGCTTACGCTTGAAGATCCATTTGCATCCTACAGGGATAGTTCCCTCAGGTGGATCGACCAAGGTCCAAACCTTGTTGGAATGCATGGAATCCATTTCGGATTGCATGGCTTCGAGCCACGCACCCGAGTCTATGTCTGACATCGCTTCTTGATAGGTCTTTGGATCACTATCAACTCTCTCGTTTTCGTGAATGAAACCAAATCGCTCTGGCTCCTTACGAATTCGATCAGACCTTCGAAGAGTAGGTGTACTAGTAGGTTCAGTAAATTCTGGTTCAGCTCCCACTGTTTGTGGGGATGGGTCCGATTCCTGGACTTCATCTAGTTCTACGATTGTCCCATTTCGGTTGGAGAGGAAATCCTCTTCCAAGAAATGGGCGTTCCTAGATACAAACGTATTACATTCTTTAGGATCGAAGAACAGATATCCAATGGATTCCTTTGGATACCCCACAAATTTGCACAAACTAGATCTACTATCTAGCTTATCTCCCTTCTTGTTCTTTACATACGCAGGAGATCCCCATACTCGTAAGTACGAATACACGGGTGCCTTACCATACCATACTTGGTGCGGTGTTGTCGGCACTGACTTCGAAGGTACTATGTTTAGTATCTTCGATGCAGTTAATAGGGCCAAGCCCCAAAACGAAAAGGGAAGGTCAGCGAAGCTCATCATGGAACGAACCATGTCTAACAAAGTTCGGTTCCTCCGCTCGGACACTCCATTGAGTTGGGGCGTCCTAGGGGGAGTTCGCTGGGCGAGAATTCCATTCTCTTTTAAATAATCAAGGAATTCTTGGCTTAAGTACTCTCCACCTCTATCAGAACAAAGTGCTTTAATACTATGTCCAAGTTGATTCTCAACTTCCATTCGAAACTCTTTGAATTTCTCAAAAGTTTCGGATTTGTGTTTCATGAGATACACATATCCATAACGACTAAAATCGTCGGTGAATGTTACGAAGTAAGAGAATCCTCCTCTCGCATTGACACTCAATGGTCCACAAACGTCAGTATGGATTAAATCCAATGTTTGCTTGGTTCGCTCGGGATTCCCTGTGAAGGGTGATTTGGTCATCTTTCCTTTGAGACAAGATTCGCAAGTTGGGAGTTCATCCAAGTTCTTTATTTCAAGAGCCTTAGAGGAAACCAACTTTTGAATCCTACTCTTGGAAATATGTCCAAGTCTAGCGTGCCAAAGTTGTGGAGTTTGATTATCATATTTTCTTTTCCTAGATTGAATGTGCATAACGTCGGATTTAACAGGTTCTAGGGAATAAAGACCATCCATCAAAGTACCACGAGCATACATTAAACCACCTTTAAATATGCAAAGATATCCATTTTGAATGGAAAAATTAAAACCATCAATGTCTAGCATTGGTATAGAAATGATGTTCTTAATTATCGTTGGTACGTACAGACAATCCCTTAAAACCAAAGTAAAATTTCCTAAAACCAATTCGACGTCCCCAATAGCCTCAGCGGCGATCCTAGCTCCGTTTCCAAAACGCAGGATTCTATCCCCGGGCTTCAGGTATCTTACTGCTCCCATCACCTGCAAATCATTGCAGATATGAGAACCTGCTGCGATGTCTAACACCCACGATGCACAGTTAATAGAAATATTAACTTCAACCAAGAAAATACCTTTGGCTACCATTTTCATCTTCAGGTAGTCTGGGCAATTCCTTTTCCAGTGCCCTGCTTTCTTGCAGTGGAAACATTCGTCTTCTGGGCTTTTGCGCTTCTTTTCAACCACCTTGGTGATTGCCTTCGAAGAAACACTTTTCTTCTTCTTCTTACCTCTCTTAGGCTTTGCAGCCTTCGATTGGTATGCAATCATCACCGGCTTCTCTTTCTTGAGAGTCGATTCTGCCGTTACCAACAAATTGGTCAGTTTGTGAAGAGCGAGGGTTCTATCCTCCATGTTGAAGTTCAACACGAACTGGTCAAAAGAACGGGGCAGCGTATGGAGGAGGAGGTCAGTGCTAAGATCAGCGTGCAAGTCTACTTCCAATCGCCCCAGTTTTTCAACCAGGTTGATGAAACGTAGACAGTGATCCTTGACACTGCTTCCCTCAGCCATCTTGAGATGAAACAACTCCTTAGTGGTCGCGAACCTTTCGGTACGAGACCTTTCTCCAAACATCTGTTGGAGGTGGAGAAGTATATCTCTAGCAAGCGGTATTGCAGCATGCTGTTTCTGCAGTTCATTCGACATCGAGGCTAGTATGAGACATCGAACCTGAAGATCATCATCAACCCTTTTAGCATGGGCGGTTCGTTGTTCCTCACTAGTTCGTGCTACGGGTGCAGCAGGCATGGGTGTGTCGAGCACATAGCTTCGTCGCTCGGAGTCGAGCACGATTCTGAGATTTCTCAGCCAGTCAACAAAGTTTGAGCCATTCAATTTGTTTGCGTCGAGGATAACAGATAATGGATTCTTAGACATTGTACTTAATATCTACAAATGGAAAGAAGACAACATTTAGCTAACTGATCTTATGTCTAATACTTATAATTAACGAATTTTGGACTTGTTTTCGTAAAAGTTCTCCCACTATTTTATCGTAACAATCACCCCTTTGATTGCTCGGGAAATTTAATTCCTAGTAGGTCTTGACGTCCCAGCAGCAATTAATTGCACCCACGACTCGTGGCCATACAATCAACTCTCCAGGTAGGTATACTTTTACCAATTGTGACACCTCACAACCTTCAAGCTATTTTGCCTCGGTTTTCACATTTATCTAGCACTGCTACATCATAAATGCTACTAATCGTTAAGTAACACCCATCAATCGTGATAAGCAACGGGCCCGGTCGTGAGTTCTCCGTAACTAGTTATCGGTCGATCCTCACATCCCGACCAGTCCTTATCCTTGTCGAGTTTAGTTAGAAACAAGAGTCAAGGAGTTTTGTGTATTGTCCCTTTCTTTGACTCGGGTGCCAGACTCTGGATCACCTCTATCAATAAGTAGACAACATACACTAGTTCCTATTGATGGAAGGCTTGGATCTTTAAAACTTCATTTTAAATGTACCCAATAAACTTAATATTTTAATTCGAGAGGGGGTTTCTGGTTTTGAAAGTTATGCTAACTCTCATCGAGATCTCACCGATTCAGTTATGCTTTATCTTTTATTACGATCTAGATTCTAGCGCTCAGCTAAATATAAATCGACAAATAAATAAAAGCCATACAAGCCTAGCATGCATACTACCACAATATGTTTTCGATCGGGAGCCTCCTATGTGGGCCATCATCGAGCCAATGATGTTGGCCCAATTGGTCAATCTAAAGGGTTCTCAAACAGGCCCTATGCTTTTACACATTGTACCATGCATACATGGCCTTCTTATCTTCTTGGGCTCCCACCTTGCTTGTAAAGGGGCCTCCATCCTAAACTAGGAAAGCAGTAAAGCCCTATTCTATTACAAAGGCTCAAAGTGGCCCAAAAACAATAATAGGCTCGCAGGCCCAATAAAAACCAAGCAATAAATTAAACCAATCACATCTACCCTAAGGTTAAGGCTCGTCTCGATCGAAAACCACGTAAACAGTTCACGTAGAGCAAGAAACATGTAAACATCTTTTACTTTCTTCTATCTTAATTTTAAAACATCCTTTCAAAACTAACTTCCTATGATTCTTGCTTTTTAGTCACTACTAATTATGACAAAATAAATATCCGGGTAAACAAAAAAAAAATTAATTTTCTGCTCAATTTCAGAATCTGTTTTTCAACTTTTGAAAATTGCATTTTCGGCCCCTCAACTTTCGAAAATTGCACTTTGACCCCAAAACTTTTAAAAAGTTACAAAAACACCCCTGGGTAGTTTCGGGTAGAAGACCAGAAAATAAAATTTTGAATTTTGAAAATTTTCGATTTTTCAAATTGACCCCTCAAGTTTCGGTAATTGCAAAACAGCCCCTAAGTTTTCAGAAATTGCAAAACGACACCAAAAACCGTGCGACCAGAAATGCAAGAACAGTCCAGAATTTTCAAATTTCCAGATTTCAAAAATTTCGAATTTTCAGCCCCAAAAACCCTAATATGCGATTTTTGCCTCAAAAAGTCCTGAAGTTTTCAAAAACTATAAAAACGTCACAGATCTTGAAAAGCAGTTTTACCCAATGATAGATCTAGTCATAACAAACAAGAATCAACTCACATAACATAATTATCACGTGTTCTTATACATATAATTAAACATATACGGTGAACACAATTATGTTCAGGCTTTTGTATAATAATAATGGAGTTGGCTCTGATACCACTGTTGGGATATGGCTCGATTTGTCAGACAACAAAGTGCGGAATTTAAAATTTTTCGAGTCATCCAATGGTCCAATAAAAGAAGTCTCCATATTATGTATACAAAAACTTAAACAAAAACGCACACAATGAATTAACAAAGGGGGTTTTTGCGATATACCTCACCACAGGCAAGGTGGTGGAAACCTCCGGCTTCGTTTCTGAATCTGATCTGGTTCACAGGAGTGATCCAAGTGTCTCACCTCCAGGGATAGTCCACACCAATTGGATTCTGGCAACACCTCAAGATCTTAGGCTCAGAACTCGATTCAGGAGATTTGTTATTGCAGGATTGTGTTGAATCTCTTGACAGATCAAGATCTAACACAATGGAATAGGGAGATGGCGGCGGCGGCACCAAGGAGCCCACGGCAGCAGGTGGCGGCGGCTTATGGTGGCGGCGGCGGTAGCTAGGGTTTCTAGCTAGCAGGGGCGGCGGCTACTTAGGGCAAAAGGAGGCTAGGGTTTTTCTTCCTAGGGTGTTACCCATTTGAGCTCTAGTTGTGCTCTATTTATAAACTCCTTCTGACCTAGGTTTGCAAGACTCCTTATGGGCTTTAATTAATAGAAGCCCATGTCTTGCAATCCTTTATTTAATTAACTACTTTAATTAAATGCCCAGTCCAATTAAATCAATATTTCTTTTACATAATTAATTAGCAACTCAATTAAGTATTTAATTAATTAAGTTAGCCAATTAACTAATCGCCCACTTGAATTAAATACTTTTAATTCATTTAATTGATTTAATTACCCTTAAATCAATTAATTCCTTTCATGTCCTTTTATAACAGTCACCGTCCAATTGTATTGTGTGTGACCCTCTGAGTTCACCATCAACTGGCAGCAGGCCCACGAATCCCTCGTGATTTAATTTATGAACAATAAATTGTTCCGGTCAATTAAACAACCTTTAATTGACCACTCCTAGAATTAAATCCTCTATTAATTCAGGAGTACCCACACTTCATGGTCGATGTCTAGCCACAAGCCCATGAAGCCCAATTTCAGGTGAATTGATATTTGTGAACCTCGTCTCATATAATTGCCATGTACATACGGTCCTTCTATCGACTAATATTCCCGATCAAGACTTAGGGTGTGTGAATTGATCGGCACCTCTAAATTTGTCTCGATAGCTATACTTTCTAATTCAGGATAATATACCTTTGTGACCTTCTAAATTTGGAAACCCCTTTCCAAATCCGTCACCGACTTCGGCCGCAGATTCCTTGGATATATTATCTAAGAATCGTATAGGAAATTCTCTCACCCATTACAGTGAGTCAATAGATTCCATATCGGTACTAATTAACCACTCGCGCACATGTCCATACGCACCCAACCTAGGCATGTTATGACCAAGCTACGTGGCCTATACCTAGATCTAAGTACGCACTTTCATGCACCGAATTCGCCCTAGTACCTCAAGTCAAAGGACTAAATCGTACACTATTATATTCCTTGAGAAACATCCCATCACCGATATGCGTCATGCGCTTCCACAATGGGTTTCTCTGTTCGGGTCGTTCGATGCGTTCAATCTTCCATTGAACCACCTACTCGTATGCACTGGACTCAAATTCCTTGCTCATGAAACACTACAAATTCACTCCATGTGAATCATGCATACTCGTACAAGTCTTTTCGATTCCTACGATACCCCGTCTCGTTTTGGAATCTACGACTTGGAACACTTTTAAGATTACGACCTTTGAGACTGTTTCATGATTGCACTCAGTACTGAAGTGAATCGTCCCATAGTCAAATGTAATCTAAGGGTTTCAACCAATCGCTTAAATGTATTCGCGAAAGATGAAGTTGGCCATTGTTTATCCTTATACATATATAAATAAACATGCGTATTATTATAAAATCAAAGATCGTTTCATACAGGATAGATCTATTACAAGCTAACAGAACTGGCTTGCAGGGCACTATCCTATCTTCATCTTCCTATAGCTCGACCCACGACTCGTGAGACATCGAGACATATTCGTACAATATGCCTAAGACCTAGTAATTGGATAGGCTCGGACCATACACACTATTCTTATGCGCCCGTTATATGATTTAATATTCTAATTGAATTTTAAGTTCAATTGGAGGTTTTAAGTTTTTCTTGTGCGAGGTCTCATTAGTTTATGCTTATCTTGTTTACGTGATCTATTCTAAGCATGCATAACATACATCAAAGAATAACAGTAAACATAAATCACCTAGCAGGATATGATTGATCGATTGCCCATCCTATGCGATTCATCACGAGCCAAGTGATGAATCAATTGGTCAGTCTAGGGTGGAAATTAAATGTCCTAACTATTACAATTTTCAAACCCATACATCATGGGCCTTCTTGTAATATCCAGCTTGATTGGGCCTGTAATGAATTGGGCCTCCATGTCCTCCAAGGTAAATGGGCCTCCATGCGGATCTCCAAGTCTTCATGAGGTCTCCTTGGCTCCAAGCCTAATCTAAGCCTAGCTTACATAATTTAAATGGTCCTATTCTATTACATTTGTTTGCGCAAGCAAGGGCACCAATCAGGCCCATTTAATTACAACCCATAAATTAAATAAACCAAAAACTACACAGGGCTTAAGGGCAAAATCGATCAATCCACACATTCACTCAAGAACATGCATAAATTCACATAAAGGCATAAATGTAAATTTACCGACTTCATTAATTTTAATTCGCAAAAATTCATCCAAGTTAATTAATTTTGAATTAACAATTAATCTCTAAGATTAATTAGCTCTTACTTGAGCTCTAAGTAATCTACAATTCTTATCTTGATTAAATTGGTTAATTAAGGTAATCTAAATCTCTAAGATTCTTACCTTATCCAAAACTTTAAGTTTCCCAAAATTTCCAAATCTCCAAGATTTTCAAGATAATCCTATTTTGACTAGATTAGTTTAATTAAGGTAGTGTTCATATCTAACAAGATAACTACCTTATCCAAAAACTCTAAGTTTCCTAATCTTCCAAAATTCTCCAAGATTTTTAGGATTTTCAAAATAGGCAGAATTAGAGTCCAACCAAAAATCAACCAGACGAGACCAATCGAAGACTGCCACGTGGACAACATACGCGCGGACACGAAGTCCGCGCGTGGCTGTTCGCGGCAGCCGCTGCTGCGCGTGACAGCGCGCGGCTGCGCGTGATAGCACACGGCTGGCAGCCCGTAGGCTGCTGCCGTGCGCGGCTCGCGCGGCCAGCGTGCTGTTCGTACGCTGCCGTGGGCAGCAGCACGCGGTGGTCGCCCAGCCGCGGTGTGCTGCCCCGCCGCGTGCCACCGCGGTTGGATCCAATAAAAATATTTTTTTTTGTTTCTTCGATTACTTGTGATTTAATTAAACAAACCCAGTCAATTAAATCCCAATCCAAAAATAAAACTAACATGATAAAATTTTCGAATCCAAAATTAAACATTAACTCCAAGTTAATTAAACATACGTCCTATAACATGCAAAGTTAAAGAACTAGCCACATAAATCAAACATATGATTTAATAAACACAGAATTTGCAAATTCATATATATACAAAGCCTAGAGTTGGCTCTGATACCACTGATGGGATTCGGTAAGATAAACAGCCCTAGGCACAGCGGAATATAAAAACTTTTAGGGCCTCTTAAGGAATCTTGCCAGGATATTCTCTAGTTGTATATATATGAATATAATTAAACGACAGTATAAGTTTTCTCGTTTATACCTGTCTCCTTGCAAATCCTCGGCTAGCAAAACGAGCTCTGAATTCTGCTCCAGCAAAATCGATCCAAGCTTCTCAGGAGCGCCCCACGTGTTGCGCCTCTACGAGTTGATACACCACAATATCACGAAAATAATATATCTCGATCAGCTAGAACACAAGATATATTATAAACTAGGAATTAGGAACGATTTGGAACAAGATCGAAAAACGAAAAATTCTTCCTTGCACAGAAGAGGGTTCGGCCGATCACACAGGGAGAGGGAGAGAATTTTTGCTCTTGCTTAATTTTTGCTTATGGAGTTGTGTGAAAAATAACTATAAGATAGCTACTTATAGTTATCTCCCTAACCTAGTCCTATTAGGACTAGGTCTTCTCTCTCCTACATGGGCCTTGGCCCTCTTTAATTAGAAGACCAAGTCTTCTAATTAATTCATGGCCCAGTTAATTAATTCGACCAGGCCTAATTCAATCTCCCAATTAAATAGTCCAATTAATTAACTTAATCTCCCATTTAATTAAATCAGACTCTAAGTCTATTTAATTAAAATCCTTTCCAATTAATTAAATCCAACTTAATTAATTAATGCACAAATTAAATTCCAATTTAATTTATGATCCAGATCCAATTCCAATTGGATCCCATTTTGTTCCAATTGGGTCGACCCAGTCGACCCACCCAATACAATCGACCCAGTCGATTATTCACCCAATCGACCCAGTCGACTCGGTCGTTCTTATTTCCTCGCTTTCGCTACTTGTGTATTGTGTATGCCCCCGTAGGTTCACCACATAATTGGCCGTGGGTTATAATTAAATATTATTTAATTATTCGAGTAAGACTTACTCTAAATCAATCGAACACTCTGTCGATTGATCATTCCAAAATTAGCACCCCTGCCAATTTGGGAATTCTCCCACACTCCACGGTCGATGTCCAGCCACAAGCCCATGGAGCCCAATCATTGGTGAATTAATTCAGTGAACCTATTATCATTTATAATTTCCATATACGACATAATCTCTCCATCGATCAATCTCCCAGTCGAGACTTAAGGGTATGGTCTTTCATCGGATTCCCTTTTCTTTTGTCTTGACCATATGTACTCTGGTCTCGAAATAAATTCTCTTTGACTTAATCTTTATGAGCTACTTACATAAAGTCGTCAGATACCTTGGCCAAGGATTTTACCAGAATTAATTTCTCACAGAAATTCATAGGAGAATTTCCCAACCTATCAAGTCGGGTCATTGGATCCTTTGTTGATGATATGAATCTGCATACGAGTTCCTCTATACCCAACATGAGGCCACAGAGACTTTCTGGCGATCCCCAGTCAGTCGGAACTCATATCAAAGTATAGACGTTCTCGCACCAGAGAAACCCTATCACCTCAAGTAGTTAGGGATCGTTCCTCGTATACTATTATAAATATGGAATAACTTCAACCCCGATATGCGACTACCGCTTCCATGGTGAGTTATTTCCTAATTGGGGTATTCAGTGCGCTTGCCATCCCAGCAAGCCACCCACTTATGTGTATCGACTATCCCAGTCACGCTCGTGGACCCCAGCGTCCTCCAGTTCATCGGAGTATACACAACAGTGAGAGTCTAACCGAATCCAACGATGTCCTGTCTCGATTGGATTCTACGACTCTTGAATATGTTCTAGATCACTGCCTTGGAGATCAGTCCACGGGTTGTCCCATAGCCCTGTGATCTAAGGACTTCTATCCTTATGCGTATATCATTATTACATAAGATAAAGATGACCATTTAATGAAGTACATTTATTAATCGAAATTGAATAGTTCCGCATTTATTACAATAAATACTAGCCATACAGCTGGCTTGCAGGACACTATTTCTATCAGGTTTATGAACTGCTTCAGCGTTTCATCTAATGATGGCTTGTTATCCACGGGTGGTTGTTTTTGTTGATTTTGAGAGCCTGGTGGATTATGTTGTTGCTGAGTTGTGGCATGGTTTGATCCTTGTCCAGTCATTCCTTTCAACACGTGTGCCAGACGCTCACATAAGTGAGAGTGTTGTAAACTAACTTTACAATCATTCCACAACTCTATGGGAGTCTTATAGATTGATTTGTTTGTTGCTACATTCAAAATGTAGATTGCGGTTTCTAGTGACTATCACAAGAAAGACACTGATAATGAGGAGTATAGTTCATTATTGATCAAACCATTTCTAAGAAACTTCAATTGAAGAGTTTCAGGTGATGTGAGTTGGATTGAATTTCATGCTCCAGCGAGTAGTCCTTGAATTCGTAATCCAAGTATTCTCTTCCTTGATCCTATCAAAGAGTTTTGAGTGTTTACCTAAATGTTTTTCAACATCTCTAGTAATTCTTTAATCTTTCCAGAAGATTCAGATTTATTTTGCTTTAGATAAACATGAAGAGTGTTGACTTTCAACTCTCTTGAAGGACATTCATTTTCTAGCATGTTTATCTTATCAAGGTTAATATGTAATAACCTTAGATTTCAAAAAAATATGTTATCCGCTTTTGTTACGGCTCTTTTTCCATGCATTTGTTTCTCCTTTGGGTCTCAAAGATGGGGGATTGAGCGCTGTTATCTTATCAGACAAAATGTCATTAGGTTAAACAACTGAATCACTACTAGTTGTGTCAGACACATCCAAAGATCTTTTATAATCAGCTACTTTCTGAATTAGATGTTCCATGCTTTCTTCAGACATTTGAACCGTCTTCTCATCAAATGCAGCCAAGTTCATGGCACAAAATGCCTTGCGCATCAATTTGTTTAGACGAGTTGTTTTTGACTACTTTGCTTTAGTTTGAATAGATTCGTTGTACCTATCAAAAAGTTTTAGAACGTATGATTGATCAATAACTACCTAAAATAATTCATAAATTATTTATCGATCATTTCTAGACATTTATAAAACAGCCCATGTTTTATGTTTGCATGATAACTATTTTCTGAAAAAACAATTTTATTATCAGAAAAAGTGAAATAACTATCTTTGTTGGATAAGGATAAAGATGAAAAGCACTGAAGACAATTAGTAAAGGGAGGTTTTGATGATTTCCAAAACTTCAAATCTGCTAAGTAACAGTTAACTTAGCTGATATCCCTTAGAAGAATTTTGACCAAGTAAGAAGACATCAGACGGGTCAAATATTCAAGGTCCAGAAGACTACTGATCTGCTGAAGGAAAGAAATCAGACTGATGAAGATCAGCCGACTCAAATCAGATTTGTTCATGTTTGGGATCAGCTCTGTACATCATCAGACTTGCACTTTCGATCAGCCAAGTGGAAAGGATCAAGAAATCATCCCAATGGTAATAAATGCCCCTGGAAGTAATAAATGCTGAAGTACAAGGTTATTAAAGACAAATGATTGAAGAAAGACTTCGTATCAGCTTGGTGCATTTAATGCTGCCTTACAGATAGTACAGTTCGCAGTACTGTCACTGTGCAGAGAGCCGTTCGCGGATTTTATGGACCAGAAATCAAGAGATTTGAATTTTGTCTCTCTTCCACGGATAAAATTCAAAGAGTGACTATAAATAGCTGAAGAGACCAAGAAAGAAGTGCACACAACTTCTGAGAGATCGAATTCAAAGCAAATATCTTATAAGTCTCAAAAGCTCAAGAACTGCTCACTCGTCTGCTGAAAGTCATTTGTTGACAGAAGCCGTTGAAGTGCAGGAAAACATTTTCTGAGTGAATCTATGAGAGAAAGAGGTTGTGAGGAGTTCTTATCTGTCTTTGTGAGTGATAAGACTCTGTAGAATAGGAGTTTCTTTGTGATTTCCTATTGCGCACTTGTGGTCGTTTCATTTGTTGTTCGACGCAAGCAGAGTGTACTAATTACTTTGTGTTCTTAGTATAACCCAAGATCTGTGTGACTTGGAAGAGTGGACTAAAGGATATATAAATCCATATAACCACTATAAAAATTCTGGTGTTTGTTTTTGCATAAGTTTTTCTGCATATTTTCAGATCTGCATAAAACACTCTAAAAACTGTTTGAAAATTAATTTAACGGACTTTATAAAACTGGGGAAACAATTTTCAGACTGCTAAGTTTACTTGTGAAAAACACTTTGAAAATCCGCTGCAAGTACTCTAGTATTAAAACTAAGTTTAGCAAAAATCAGCTAAGTGATTATCATATTAGTGGTCAACAAAGCTGTTCAAAGATTTGTTCGCGATCAGCATTGTACAATTACTGTTCGGTAACAGCTTATTCTGTTTAAGTTTGAACAACAGTTTTGAAGTTTAAAATTTGTTAAAAAGTTTCAGAGGTCTATTCAACCCCCCCTCTAGACCTCATCTGACCACTTGGGACCAACAAGTGATATCAGAGCAGGTGGTTCAATAGAATCAGCTGTCTGATCAACGAGCTTGATCCGCGTGTTTTTCAAAGGTTTCAAACTTTTCCAAAAGAGCATATTTTTGAAAAATTAAAATTTTTGAAAAATGGATTGTATCAGCCATGTTCCCCACATAGCTGGTATGAGCTTTGAAGACTGGAAGATCATAATGGAGATTTTCTTAGCCGCCTATAATGATAACATGTACACATGTATCATCAAAGGTCCATTCAAATTCACCAAGACTATTAAGGTTGATGAAGTCGATATAGTGGTGGAAAAGGACTTAACAGAGATGACAGCCGAAGAAATAAAGCTGTTCAACCTGGACAAAGTTGGGCGTTTCATCATGACCAAAGCCCTTGACAATGATTGATTTGACAAAGTCAAGCACTGCAAGACTGCCAAAGAAATATGGGATAAGGTCCGTGATATGAGCGAAGGAAACGAAGCTATCAAAGAGCATCAGCTGAGTGTTGCTCTGGAAAAGCTGGACAACTTCAAGATGAAGCTGCGGAAACCATTGATCAGATGGATACAAGGTTTACAAGGACGCTGAATGAAGTGTTGAAGCTTGGAAAAACCTTCATTGATAAGGAGATAACCGCCAGAGTGCTGAAGGCTCTACCTCCGAAGTTCAACATGAAGGTGACAGCCATGGAGAAGTCAAGAGACTTGGGAAAGATCTCACTCACCGAGCTGTTCTCAGTACTCAAGGTATACGAGTATAAATTGCCAAGAATGGGTGTTGAAGAAACCTCTACTTCAAGTCCCACAGCTGCACTGGTTGCTGCTGAAAATCCTAGAAGACCAGCCTATAAAAGCAAAGATGTGGACTCATCTGATGAAGCCACACTACTCAACAAAAAGGAGTACACTGCTGGAGATGTTGCATTGCTGATGAACAACTTCAAGAAGTTCTACAAAAGAAAAATGAAGAACAAATACAACAATGCTTCTACTTCTAACCCTACTTCTTCTTCTCAAGTCATTTCATCAGGGACTGCCTATATCCTAAAGCTGAAAAGTACACAGAAGAAGAAAAGAGAATCAGAAAGGAAAGAAAGCATCAGAAAGGCAAGGTGCTGCTGGCAGAAGCCGAAAAGCTAGCTGCTATTCTACTCATCAGATTCGGATTCAGATACTTCTGATGAAGAGAGACCTGCTCTTCTCTGCCTGATGGCTAAGGAATCTGATGGCTCTGAGGATGATGAGGTAACTACTCTTGATAATGAATTATTTAATTCATTTGAACAAATGATGCTTAACAATACTACTATTGCTGAAGCATTTAGTAAGCTTAAGGAAGAGATGATATTGCTAAGAGAGCAAAACAGTTCACTGAAACTCAAGGTTGAAAAGCCAAAAGAATCAGATGAATATAAACAGCTCGAGCCAGAAAATGAATCTCTGAAAGCTGAATGTGAAGTCCTTAAAGGAAAAATCATGGAACCTGAGAAAATAATTGAGTCTCATGAAAAGTCATCTTTTGCATCCACTCACATGTCTAGTAAACAGAAGACACCTTTAGATCAGGATAAGTTAGAACTGAAACATACTGAAAAATTTATATCAGCTAACAATAGTAAGGTCATTTTGTATGTTCAGACTACTAAACCTGCTTCACCTGAGAAAATGTTAAAGGAGACAAAAACTCCTAAGGCTAAAAAGAGCAAAGAGCCTAGTTTAGGAAAACAGACTGGTAAGTCCAAACAGAAGAGTCCTAGGAAGTCTTCTGATAAGGTCAAAACCAATCAGACTAGTGATAAAACTAAGTCGTCTGTTAATGAGCAAGCATCTAGTAAACCAAAGAAGCATAAAAACCAGAAAAATCAAAATGCTTCGTATGGAAATGAGTTATATTATGTGCAACCTGCTGCATATCCTCCTATGTATCATGCACCTCAATTTTCAACTTACTATGCACCATATACTGCTCACCCAATGCATGCATATCCTGCCTATCATGCATCTTATTCTGCTTATGAACATTATCCTTATCATGCTAACTATCACCAACATGACATATCTGATAAACGTGATAAAGGCAAAGCTGTTCATGCTCCTGTTGAAACTCAAAAACCTAAGAAGCCTAAGGCATCAACATCTTGGGTTGCCAAAGGTGGAACTAATCCTTCAGGACCCTCTCAATAAGGGTACCTAAAACAATTTTATTTTGTTTTGTAGGTTAGGATTAGGAGTAGGAGTAAAGTAGAGAAGACCTGATACTTGGACAGTGGTTGTTCAAGACACATGTGTGGAAACATACATGAGCTGACTGATGCAGTTGCTGTGGATGGTCCAAAAACGTATGGAGACAGCAAGGAAGGCAAGATTGTAGCAAGTGGAAAGCTGATCAAAAGCAACATTGAGATATCTGACGTCTCATATGTTAAAGGCCTCAAATACAATTTGCTGAGCATAAGTCAATTTTGTGACAAAGGATATTCAGTCATCTTCTCAACAGATAAGTGCTACGTTGAACATATTGGAACAAAGAAGGTTATTTTATCTGGAAGACGATAAGGGAATATCTACACAGTGGACTGGAATTCTATTGACAAGAATTCAAGCGTTTGTTTGGTGGTATCAACACCAAGTGAAGTCAATTGGCTGTGGCACAAAAGAATGAACCATGTGAATTTCAAGACCATCAACAGACTTATCAAGAATGATCTGGTAGAAGGAATTCCAAAGACAGTCATGAGCAAAGATAGGCTTTGTGACGCATGTCAGAAGGGTAAACAAATCAAGTCATCATTCAAAAGCAAGAAGCATCAATCTTCTAGAAGAATATTGGAGCTGCTACATATGGACTTATTTGGACCCATTGATCCAATCAGCAATGGTGGAAAGAAATATTGCCTAGCTGTTGTGGATGATTATTCAAGATACACTTGGGTGATTCTCATGAAGAAGAAAAGTGAGACCAAGGAACATCTTACAAATCTGATGGAAAAGATTCAGAATGAGAAGAATATGAAAATACTAAAGATCAGATCAGATAGAGGGACATAATTTACAAACTCCATTGAAGAGTATTGTAATGCCAGAGGAATCAGTCATGAGTACTCTGCTGCCAGAACCCCTCAACAAAACGGAGTTGCTGAAAGGAGAAACAGAACTCTGAAGGAAGCTACCAGGACAATGATAGCTGAACCTAAGCTGCCTCAAAGATTTTGGGCAGAAGCAACAAATACAGCATGTTTTACCCAAAACAGATGCATGATCAACAAGCACCAAAACAAGACTCCATATAAAGTTTGGAACAACAAGAAGCCAAACATTCATTATTTTAGAATTTTTGGTTGTAAATGCTTTGTTTTAAATAATGGGAAAAATCACCTTACTGCTTTTGCAGAAAAGGCTGATGAAGCAGTATTTGTAGGATACTCTACTGTTAGTAAAACTTATAGTCTTTAACAAAAGAACTTTACTTGTAGAAGAATCCATTCATGTAGTATTTGATGAACCTAGTCAATCGTCTGAAAAGAATCAAAGTACTGATCATAATCTGTCTACTGATTTTCAGAAATTGAGTGTTGAAAAGAATGAAGAATATGTTCCCATCATACTATCTGATCTCAACTCAGCTGCTAACTCAAGTGTTGTTCAAAATCACAATGCTGATTGTCTAACAGAAGAGTTACAAACAGCTGATAGACCAGAGAATGTTCAACAGACAAGTGCTGTTCAACAGACTACTACTGAAACTCCAACAGTAGTGTTGCAAGATCACAACAGAGGACAACATTATGATTTGAAACCAACCTGATCTTAGATGGCTCGAGAATCACCCACCAGAGCTGGTGATTGGTAATCCTTTGGATAGAGCAAAGACAAGGAGAGCTACTGCAAGTGAAGCAATGTTTGTCAGCTTCCTATCTCAAATTGAGCCCAAACAAATTGAAGAAGCTCTAAATGACTCAAACTGGATAGAAGATATGCAAGAAGAGTTAAATCAATTTGAAAGGAATGAAGTCTGGTACTTAGTTCTTAGACCAAGTCATCAAAGAGTTATTGGCACTAAATGGGTATTCAGGAACAAAATGAATGAAGATGGCGTGGTCACCAGAAATAAAGCAAAATTAGTTGCCAAAGGCTATTTTCAAGATGAAGGTATTGACTTTGATGAAACCTTTGCACCGGTAGCTAGCAAGATTAGAGGCAATCAGACTCTTTCTTGCCTATGCTGCTCATAAGAATTTCACAGTCTATCAGATGGATGTGAAATCAGCTTTGTTCAATGGAGAATTGCAAGAAGAAGTTTATGTTGAACAACCACCTGGATTTGAAGCATATCAAGAAGAAGACAAGGTGTATCGTCTGAAGAAAGCCCTCTATGGACTGAAACAGGCTCCAAGAGCATGGTATGATACCCTATCTGATTTTCTTTTAATTAAAGGATTTCGTAAAGGTAAGATAGACAAGACCCTGTTTACTATTGAATGGGAAGAACATATTTTGCTTGTGCAAATATATGTGGACGACATCATTTTTGGTTCAACAAATCAACAGATGTGTGATAAGTTCTCAAAGCTGATGCAGAACAAATTTGAAATGAGCATGATGGGAGAACTTAATTATTTTCTTGGCTTGCAAGTAAGACAGTTGTCTGATGGAATATTCATCAGCCAAGCAAAATAAACAAAGGATCTGTTCAAGAAATTTGGTATGGAAACTAGCTCTACTGCTAATATTCCAATGTCTACTAGTCTTCGTTTGGATAAAGATGAAGATGGCAAATCAGTGGACATAACCAAGTACAGAGGAATTATTGGGTCACTGTTATACTTAACAGCTAGCAGACCTGATATCATGTACTCTGTTGGGGTTTGTGCGAGGTATCAATCAAATCCTAAGGAATCTCATCTCCTAGCTGCCAAAAGGATATTTAAATATCTTAAAGGCACTGAATATTTGGGATTGTGGTATCCTAGGGAATCTGGATTTGAACTTATTGGATATTCAGATTCTGACCTTGTTGGCTGCAAGATAGACAGAAAAAGCACATCAGGTGCCTGTCATTTCTTAGGTAGTCGTCTGATCTCTTGGATGAGTAAGAAACAGACTTAAGTATCCATATCAACTGCTGAAGCTGAATATATAGCTGCTGGAGCTTGCTGTGCACAAATATTATGGTTGAAGCATCAACTAGAAGATTACAACATAAAAATCAGTGGAATCCCTATCTACTGTGACAATACAAGTGCAATCAGCCTTACTCAGAATACTACAAGTCATTCAAGGACTAAGCATATTGAGATCAGACATCATTTCATTAGAGATCATGTGGAGAAAGGAAATGTCATGATAGAATATGTGTTTACTGAAAATCAGATTACTGACATCTTCACAAAACCTCTAAGTGACACAAGGTTTTCAACTCTAAGAGCTGAACTAGGTCTACTAAAATTGGATGGATAAGCTGAGGGGGAACTCATCAGAAGACTGGAGTTCAACAGCTTACTCATCATATTACCTTCAAGGATTAACTCTCAACAGACTAGTTAACTTATGAATTCTTAAAGTCAGGAGGAACGTGTAAGAGTAGCGGTACTTCTGATTAAAAGATGAAATTCGTTGATGACAGTTAGTTGAAGTTATGTTTTCATCAGAAGATTAAAGTCTTGAAGATCGAAGATTAACTATCTAGCTGGATTGACAAACAGCCGAGGAAGGTTATCAGTTATTGGCTTTCACTGATAACAGCTTTGTCATCAGGACGGTAGTCCTATCAGATAAGTGTTTTAATTACCTATCTGATCAACTGTATAAAAGCTAAGTGTATTAAAAACGTTTTATCTAAAACACGCTTTTATAAGTACAGTAAGGCGGTTCGCATTCCCGCCTCTCATTTAATGCTTTTTGAATTTGAAACGGCGTAAATGATGCCGCACGATCAGGACTGACAAGAAACGGATCTAACGGTTGGATGGTATCACGGAAACCGAAATACCCTAACTCTATAAATCCAGATCTGATCAGACTTGTCGTTCTTTACGCACCCAAATATACTTAGAGCATTTTTGAGAAAATTCCCTGCACTCTACTTTCTGCAATTCTGCTATTTCACTAACTTCCACATATTCAAGATGAGTTATGGAGTTGAAGCTAAAGCTGAGGGTATGTATCTGGTTTATGATGCATACTACCAGTCTGGTACGGAGTTGATGAAGCAATTGCTGCAGAAATTCAAGGCTGCCTCGCTGGTGAATTTCATGGAGTTGCACGAAGGCTTGGTCTGGAAAGATCAAGTTCTGGAGTATTACAATACAGCTACTGTTGATTTTACAAAAAGGGAAATCACAGCTACTTTTGGGGGAAAATATGTGGTCATAACCCCTGCTTTACTCCATGAGACCTTTGGCCTGCCTAACAATGGTCGACATGACGTCACCACCATCGCTGAGGAAAAGCACCAAGACTTCTGGGCAATCTGTGCCAAAGAAGGAGAGATGTTGACTGGCAACATAAAAAAGAAGCAATTGAAGGATGAATATCAGCGTATGGCTGATATGGTTGCAAAGCTGATTGAAAATTGAACTTTTTCCTTGGATGCTGTTACAATGAAGAGATACAGCATCATGGTGGCAATCTACTATTCGCTGGAAGTAAATTGGTCAGTTGTAGTCTGGTTCATACTGGCTAACATAGAAGAAAGGGAAAAAGGCCATGCCTCAGACAAATCACAGGATTACTTTAAGCTATCTGCTTCACAGCATGGGCTGTGGAATGACGAATGGAAAGAAAATCCATACCGCTAAAGCAATGGCAAAGTATGTTCCTGTTTTGAAAAGAAAGTCTGATGAAGTCGAAGCTGATGAAGACTTGGAGGAACATAAGGAAGAGGTTCCTGCCCAAAGGCAAAGAAAACTGGTAAAAACAGCTCAGCTTGCTGATAAGAAGAAAGCTGATGAGCCCAAGGAAGTAGCTCAAAAGAAGAAGGCAAAGACTTCTGTTCAAACAGCCCTACCAGCTGTTGAAGCCAGAACAGATCAGTCTGAAGCAAAGGAGGTAGCTGATGCAATAATCAATCAGACTACAGAGGAAATAAGGAATATCTCTCCTGCTTCCTCTTCAAGAACGCCATCTGTGGAGCGTCCAGATGAGAATGTTGCTCACAGGACAAGAAGTCAAATTCGGGACACAAGAGCTTCTATGCCTGTTCAAGGAAGGGCAAGAAGGACTATGAGAAAGAAAATGACTTTTATTGACTCACCCACTGAGTTAATTGATTTGGTGAAAGAAAGCCCTCAAACAGCAGAGAGGCCTGTTGGAACTGAAGATACGTCTGCTGCTGAACAGACTAATGCGCAACAGACTGCTCAAGAAAAACCAACAGCTGATGTTTTCAAACCTCAAGATGATCCAGACGTGATGATCATAAATCCAATAGCAGCTGCACCTATTGCATCTGGTGGTCCTGCTCCTGCCAAAGCTGATAAAGGAAAGAGAAAAACCTTTTCAAAAGAAAGAAAATCTCTGCTACTGACAAGAAAAAGAGGGAGGAAGCTGAGCAGCATAAGAGAGATGAAATGGAGGAGAAAAAGGTCCTGGAACTCAGCAAGATTCAAGTCAAAAAGGACGAATAGAGAAGGAAGATGTCTGAAGCAGAACGTAAGGCTGCTGAAGATGCTGAACTTGTTGTGGTCATTGAGCTGAGCAAGACAGATTCTCATGGACCTGTTCATGCAAGAGGGATTAAGATTGGAGAATCCAAAGAAGCTAAGCCAAAGATGCCTGTTGGTGCTGTCAAGCCAAAGGCAAAGTTTAAAGTTAGAAGATCGTTTGATATTGTCAACTCTGATACAGCTATCTTCAACAGATTTGAAAAGGCCGTAGCTTACTATGATCAAAAGCTGATGCTGAAGACTCTGTTCACCCATGAGAAGTCTAGATACATAAAGTGGAGGGACTATAGACTGAACAAGTCTATTGAAGAGCTTCAGAGTTGGAAGGAGTTAGCTGATGAAGAAAGGTGGGTTCTTAATTGGCTAAAGACTGACTCCATTCAACAGGCTTTGGATCCTGATTTTGTAAGGGATGCTATGCATCAATATGCAAAGGAGTTTGCAACATGGGAGGCCAAAATAATTGAAAACACTTTGCCTGAAAAGAAAAGAAAATATGATGATGCTGTTGAAAAGGCAATTCAGATTGCTGTTATGACTGTCTTGAAGAGATGGGCTGCTAAGTCAAGATATCAGCAAGGTTCATCAAGTGAGCTGCCCTCACTGCCAAGCATTCAACAGATCACATTTGGCAAAGAAGTAAGAGATTACTATGAAAAGCCTAAGGTAAAGCCATCTGCTCCAATGCCATGGCCTGTTGTAAGACAAATCCGTCAAACAACAACCTTTACTGATGACGGCAAATTCATAAGTAAGATCTTTGAAGACGTTACTGATCAGCCAAAGCTGCTGAAGAACCCTTAGCACTTGAGTGGAAAGCTAAGGAGTCCAAAGCTGATCAGAAAACTGACTTGAAGGATGCTCCTGTCCACCAGGAGAGTGAAGATGATCAAGTTGCTGCTCATTCTGCTTCATCAGCTGATATGCATTCATCACTGATGGAAGCCTTCCAGCTGTTAATGGAAAAGTCTATGAAGGAAATGGAAGAGAGGAACAGCACGCAGTTGAAGAAGTTGCAGCAAGAATTGGCAGAATCCAACAGATTACAACTTGAGAGCATGCAACTACTTACTGCAAGGACGATCAGGAATGCAATTGACAACTTTCCTCTGCCTGAGGATCATACCAGGCAGATGACTCAAAGTGTTGTAGAAATGAATAGAAACATTGAAGATGTGAAGGCTGATGTCAACCATCTTCATACTGCTTTAAAGAGAGCTGAAAACAACATAGCTGATCTCACTGCTTCTTTCATCAGAGTCAGTGAAGAAGAAAAAGCAGTCAATCTTGGTTTGTTGCAGGAAGTTCATCAAGCTGGAACTGTTATACGTGAAGAGCTTACAACTATGCAACTTAACATTGATTGTTTTAATGATCAGACTGACACCATCAGCACCACTCTCAATCATCTTACTGCCAGTCACGATATGGTCAATCAGAACATGAAGGCTTTATGTGCTGCTATGAATATTCAATCTGCTGCACTCAACCTTCCTATCAGACCTGCCAGTGTCACCATTTCTGATGATGACAAAAAGGGGGAAGAGAAGAAGGAAGAAGAAAAAGTGGAGGAAACTGCTGCCACTGAACCTGAAAAGCCTGAAGCTGCTGAAGAGACTGAAGCTGCTGAAAATGTTGAAAGCAAAGATGAAGCTGCTGAAGAAGCCAAGGATAAAGCTAAGGAAACAGCTGAATCCAAGGATTCTGATGAAGATAAATCAGAGCCCTTTACCAAATTCAAGGATGAAGAGAGGATAAAAAAAAAGATGGACGAAATAGCAAAAGAAGAAGAGATCAAAGCAAAAATGGAAGCTGCTAAGTTCAATCTGATTTTGGATGACGAGGCTGATGAAGATGAAGAAGAAGAAGATGATGAAGAATCTTCTTATGAATATGAAGAAGTGCTTGAAGGAGATGATGAAGAAGCTGATAGTTAGTATAGACAAATCTTTTGTAATCAGTTATCTTTATTTTCTATCAGACATCTTATCTGATCAGACTTGTACTTGTAATGAATTCAAAATCATAAATAAAAGTTCAAGTTTATTTCCAACATACTTTTTCTATCTCAGAAAATTTTGAGGATCAAAACTTTAGTATAGGTAAACAGGTACCAAGCTGAAGTTTTGTCATCATCAAAAAGGGGAAATTGTTGGATAAGGATAAAGATGAAAAGCACTGAAGACAATTAGTAAAGGGAGGTTTTGATAATTTCCAAAACTTCAAATCTGCTAAGTAAAAGTTAACTTAGCTGATATCCCTTACAAGAATTTTGACCAAGTAAGAAGACATCAGACGGGTCAAATATTCAAGGTCCAGAAGACTACTGATCTGCTGAAGGAAAGAAATCAGACTGATGAAGATCAGCCGACTCAAATCAGATTTGTTCAAGTTTGGGATCAGCTCTGTACATCATAAGACTTGCACTTTCGATCAGCCAAGTGGAAAGGATCAAGAAATCATCCCAACGGTAATAAATGCCCCTGGAAGTAATAAATGCTGAAGTACAAGGTTATTAAAGACAAATGATTGAAGAAAGACTTCGTATCAGCTTGGTGCATTTAATGCTGCCTGACAGATAGTACAGTTCTCAGTACTGTCACTGTGCAGAGAGCCGTTCGCGGATTTTAAGTACCAGAAATCAAGAGATTTGAATTTTGTCTCTCTTCAACGGACAAAATTCAAAAAGTGACTATAAATAGCTGAAGAGACGAAGAAAGAAGTGCACACAACTTCTGAGAGATCGAATTCAAAGCAAATATCTTCTAAGTCTCAAAAGCTCAAGAACTGCTCACTCGTCTGCTGAAAGTCATTTGTTGACAGAAGCCGTTGAAGTGCAAGAAAACATTTTCTGAGTGAATCTGTGAGAGAAAAGAGTTGTGAGGAGTTCTTATCCGTCTTTGTGAGTGATAAGACTCTGTAGAATAGGAGTTTCTTTGTGATTTCCTATTGCGCACTTGTGGTCGTTTCATTTGTTGTTCGACGCAAGCAGAGTGTACTAATTAGTTTGTGTTAGTATAACCCAAGATCTGTGTGACCTGGAAGAGTGGACTAAAGGATATTTAAATCCATATAACCACTATAAAAATTCTGGTGTTTGTTTTTGCATAAGTTTTTCTGCATATTTTCAGATATGCATAAAACACTCTAAAAACTGTTTGAAAATTAATTTAACGGAGTTTATAAAACTAAGGAAACAATTTTCAGACTGCTAAGTTTACTTGTGAAAAACACTTTGAAAATCCGCTGCAAGTACTCTAGCATTAAGACTGATTTTAGCAAAAATCAGCTAAGTGATTATCAGATTAGTGGTCAACAAAGCTTTCAAAGATTTGTTCATGATCAGCCTTGTACAATTACTGCTCGGTAACAGCTTAGTCTGTTTAAGTTTGAACAACAGTTTTGAAGTTTAAAATTTGTTCAAAAGTTTCAGAGGTCTATTCACCCCCCCCCCCCCTCTAGACCTCATCTGACCAATTGGGACCAACAATCTTATTCATGCAATCATAATTGAGAAATCAAATTTCTAACGAAGTTTAGGAATAAAGTATACATTGTTCAAAATAATGAATCTATTCCTAAATTCTAAGCGAACTGTTCATATGGTCTTTACAAAAATGATCGTCCATATCCCATCATTCATCGTGACATTTCCTTTGGCAAGTCCCTTTGAAGAACTAAACATTTAAAGAAAAGCAAATGCGAATAGTGGCCTCTGAATTAAATATTCAGAATGACAATTTATTTTCCACTAATAAGTTTCTAAAAACTAGTAAATCAAATTTACCATTTCGTTTTGATCTTCTTATCGCAGAGATACCTTTTATAGTTTCTCTTTCAATAAACATGAACTCCATAATTAAAACATTTTCTCTTATGGATTTTGTTCATGGAGTTGTACTTATTTCACTTGCCTTAGGATGCTCATAGCTTTCTTGTGTCTTGACTCAGACCCACCTTTCGCCCTCTTCCTCTTTTTGTTCTTAACAGTAGAGGAAGACGAACTTTGCTTGACAACGTTTGCCTCATACTTTTTAGCCTTATGTTTAAATATGGCTTCAAAAGTCTGCAATTAGTTTTAGCAATTTAGTCATGCTATAAACCAACTTATTCTCAATATAATTGGATGTGAACGCAGAAAAGTTTGGCATGAATGACCCAATAATTACACTAATTTGAGTCATCTCTCTAGTGGTGGCCTCTTTTATAGCCGCCTTGTGCATAATTTTGATTATGTCAAATACATAAGCTCTTAGCGAATTGTCCTTAAACTTAGCCTTTATGAATCTACGAGGCGATTCATGTCGACTTTGTTCAGAAGGTTTGCTAATCATGACTTGAAAAGATTCTCATAACTCATATGAGTTCTCCATGTACTAATGTTTCTTCTTAAGAACAACGTTCATGGAAGCAAGCATGTAGCAACGCACCTTGTTGTTGGTTCGGATCCAACTATCATTTATATCTCGTACATTATGAGAAGCACCAGCGAGAGGTTCTGGAGGACAATCCTCTGTGAGAACGAACTCTTGATTCTCACAAATCATTCGTAAGTTAATAATGGATTTTCAATTAACGTAATTACGTTCCCCAGTTAGAATTTCGTTCGAGAGTAAACTAACAAATGAGTTTGTAATAGATATAATTGTTGAATAAATAAATAAATTGAAATTCGATCATGCACTCATAATAAACATCATATTTCGGAATAGTAAATGTGATGCATGAATGCAACTCTTAAGAAAAACACATAAAGTAATTTACTAATCCGCGATAAAATAATTTAGCTACTAATATGTTGTCGTATGGTCGATCATATTAATACTAAATTAAGTTTGAGACAATCTCAAATTAATAGGTGAACTAAAATATCTCATATTCATCTTTCATTATTAATTACCGCATTATTTGGACAACATGTATTCAACTAACTTAAAAATACATGTTTATGAGTGTAACCTATTGTTTCAGATTATATGACTTAACTTAGACTTGTCACCGTAGGGTAGATCAAGCTAAAATACATCAATAAATCCTATCTCAAGGAAGTTTAATCTTGTTACTGATATAGGTTAGACACCTTCCGTAGGGAGGATGAAATCTAGGCACTGCGAGGCACTACCTAAATCTCACTTTATTAAACTAACAATAGAGACCAAAGGATATATTGACATATATCCTTCTCCCACTCAATAATTTTAAAAATTTGTTTTATCTAAATAAATATTTATGTTTTAATAATCTACATAAATATAACTACAGTTTTAATCTCTAAGCTAATTTAGAATTAAAATCCAATCTAATTGGGTCTAATTTATTATGTAGATTATCTTCCAATGTAATTGGACATTAGGATATTTTATACTATCTAAGTTGAGATTGGACCTAAAATTAATAATTATTCAATCAAATTGGACTTCGATTCCTTTAGACATTCCTTTAGCCCACTTTGATTCAAAATTGTGATCAAAACAATTCATGGCTAGGTTTTTTAAAAATGGGAGAAAGTGTTACGGCCCCCAACAGAAAACACGATTTTAAGTGGGTTTGTTAAATAAACTACATTTTATTTCTTTCGCAACTGAGGCTCCATTCACACGGCCAGTCCCATGCATCTTCTTCTTCGGATCTTCGATCAAATTCTTCAATAATCTAATTATTACAAAAACCCTATGCCAATAAATTTGGCGTACAAAAGATCTAGGAAATTAAATAACAATGATAAAATCCTAAACCAAAAAACACCAAATTCGACCCTTAAAATAAAACATTCATCCATTCAATATTTAAACAATTTAAATATGTATATATCCACAATCAATTAAAATAAAATCGTTTATGGACCGCTCTGATACCAATTGTTGGTGTTTTACCCAATCGGATCCGAACTATTCGACACAACGAGTAAAGAGGATCGAACTAATTCGACCCAATTGTGAAATTTGGTGGGTTTTATGTTCATAGTATATTTCGAAAATAACTAACATAAAATATGAAGATCCCATAAACGATAATTATTTTAATTATGCATAAGAAAGAAATAGAAAACTTACAGAAAGCTTTCAGTCCTGCGTTCTTTTGGTTGAGCTTTTGGCTTCATGCTTTTCTAGACTTTGATGAACAAACGACTTTGATCTTTTTCACCATTGATATCAACCACGTTCTCCTTCTACTAGGTGTGTGGGCACCAACTTAAGAGATTCGAACTTTCTTTCACGTTTTAAAATTCGAGAGTTTCAAGATCAAAAATCTCTTTTGTTTCTTGAACAAATGATGGCTTTTGTATGATTAGGGTTGAAGAACTTTTTCTTCTTTTTGTTGAGTGTTATCTTAATGATTTCACAAATCAATAACTATATATCATCTAAGATCTTTATCTTATATGTATATAGATAGTTATGGAAAGAGTTAAACTCCTACCATGACTCAAAGATTTCTACTAGGAAAAGAAATCTTCTCCCTCTTACTTTAAGAGAGTTATTAATTAAATACAACTCTCGTAATTAATTAAAACATACATAAATATATATATAATTTCGAAAATTACATATATAAATATATAATATTTCCTTTTATTTATTATATAAAAATATCATATATATTTACATAGTAAATAATGAATTTCTACAATTAAAAATTCCATAAATTCCAATGTTTCCTTTTTCTTGAATCTAGTATTCAATTTTCGTTAGATTCAATTCTATAATTAAATATAATATAATTGATCTTGATATTTTTCTAATTAACTAATTCTGAATTAGTTAATTAAATATCATCTAATTAATTCGGAGTTTTTATTTTGAGAAACTATTTCCAAAAAGCAACGTGAATGAATTCGTTATAATTTCTTAAGTTCGAATGTAGATTAACAGGAGCCGTGGTTGAGGACCTATGGACATGTAACTTCGAGCTCCAATAAATCGAATAATTTATTAAACTCTTTAATATAATTAAATCGATCTATTAATTCCAAGTGACTCTAATAATGACTTGGAATTGCACTCTTGTCGTTACAATATATTTTACTCAAAAGATCAAGATAGTCCATTGATATAATCACTACATGCAATTCGATCCTCCAATAATTGATTCGTAATTAGAGCTAGGCGTAACTACCGTTTTGCTCCTCTAATTACTTCTTTATGCTTAAGTTCCATTAGTTCACTAGTAAACAGTTTGATTTATGAACTTATTCATGAACCAAAGCGCTCTACTGTTCAGTTCCAGAACTAACACTTAAGGGAATCAATATTCCAGCTTCTCGCAAGAAGGGTTGGATTCCATATCTGTAAAACATATTCCCAGCCATTTATTTCAACGGATCTTCAAGACATAAGTTTTAGGCTAGACATGGTTACGAGCCATTACATATGAATCAAAAGAACTCGTTAAGATAAACAGGAGTTTATGCCTACTCAGGATTTAGATCAATTCGCATATGATCATCAGTTGACATGTTCTAGAACCATAATATCAACGGTATCTTATTTATGATTCTAGATCATGTCTGGTCCAGTCCTATGTAATCGAATTACACAAAGTACCTCCACCTTCGATGTCTCTACATCAGTAATTCGGATCAAAATTACTACATTGTAAATGTTTCGTGGACCGTACTAGTAGTGTTTAGTTAAAGATCCCAACTTTAACTCACTACGGACTTTTTAGTCTATTAGCTATAACTTAAATCCTCCAATATAACATATATACTTAAGTCATAGTCTCTTTAATAGACTTGAAATTTTCTGATGTTTATATTATGCATTAAATGCATAATCGAAATGATGATATGAAAAATGAATTTCAAATTTATTTATTTATTCAATTAAAAAATGTCAAATACATGCTTTAAGAGCATCATGTCTAACAGTTGTTGCCAGAGCAAAATATTTGAATTTCAAAATTTACCGCTTAATTGAATATTCTCACTCTAGTTATTATTGGTAGAATTAAACACTCCAGTAATGCAGTCATCTTCCTCACCCTTGTCCGATCTCAGTCCCCAGTGCTTTTGGTGAAGGTTTTGGCCTTGGATCTAAAAATCTTTATATGAAGACATGTTTACTTGAATCTGGCTAGTAAAAAGATCTAAAAGATTTGGACAAAACCAATCTTTCCTTTATTTGTATCATTGGTTTTCAACTACGTACTAAAACTTTGGATTTGAAAATCTAAGTTCGAATGACAATTTTTAGAATAAGAGTATGATTGATTTAGGTGGAGATAATTAGAAATGCAAGCCATAAAATGGTAGGTTGCCTGATACTTTAATTTCTTTTTAAAGAATTCAAAGATTATAATGAATATAAATTTAGTTATGCATTTTCCATATTTTTGTTTGTTCAGTGTCTTAGCTTGATAAATGTTAGAATATTGAGGGCATAATTTATACTGGATCCGGCCAAAATTCATTATTTCATAATAATGGTTAATTAATTCCACATTATAAACTTCACCAACCCCTAATTAAAAGATTATGCAATCAAATTATGGTTAATTAATGAGTGAATAGCAAATTAACTCCCTGTGTTATTCTAAATAGGCAATTTAACCCCCTGTGATAAATAAAAGGGCAAAATACCTCCCTGTGATATCCTAAATAGCCAACAACTCTCTGTGATACGAAAAAGGCTAAAATACCTCCCTGTGTTTTTATAAAAGAAGCACATTGCCTCCCTCTAAATTGCTTATGAATTCATATCATAGGGAGTTAAATTGCTCATTATTTCATTTACAGGGAGGTAAATTGCCCATTTTTATATCACAAGGAGGTAAATTGCTCATTATTTCATTTTACAGGGAGTTAAATTGTCTATTTTTATTTCATAGAGAAGTAAATTACCCATTAGATATATCACAGGGAGTTAACTTGCAAAAATACCGTTAATTAATTCCACTTTCATTCAACATTCCATATAAATAGAAGCCTCCATTTCAATATTCTCTCATCAATCCTATTTGGTCATTCATTTTTCTTTTTTTTTTTTTTTTTTTTTTTGGTCATTCATTAATATAACTGCACTCTGTTTTCTCTATATTAAAATCCAAGAAAACAAATTCAAAGAAAAAACAATATAATGGCTTATTCAACAAAACTGTCGTCATTGATTCTCTTCTTCGCTTGTTCCCTCTTTCATCCAAGGAACATTGGGTACGTTAATTAGTCTCCATCCAAGGAACATTTAGTTATATTATTGTTAATTTCTTTTTTTCTTTTTTTTTTTTTACTAGTGTAAATTCTTAATGAAATATAGCTTCCATCATATGCAAAAAATTACCCGCAAGGCTATGCTCGTTCGCGATTGGGTCACCGGGGAAGAGATGCGTACGTGTTGGCGAACCTCAAGAACGAAGAAGGAAACCTCGGATACACGGTCAAGACCTCCAAGGTTGTGGTGGAGAAATTGGTCGGATACATGGAGACATATCAAATATTTTCACTTTATGAAGTGTCTTTGTTTCGTCTGATTTTTTCAAATGTGCTGAAAGAATATTTATATGTTGTTCAGTAGCTTTGTGTGTTGGAAAAATAGTAAGTTAATGGAGCTACTTGGACATAATTTAGGTGGGATCAGCTTTGTGGAATTATATTTTACTCCGTGAGTAGATTAAAATGATACATCGTATGTCCAAATCGGAGTTCGGGTGAATGAAAAATTGTTACTCAAAGTTCACCTCTTGATATGAAAAAATAAATAAATAAAAGACCCCAGGGCATATCTCCAACTGGTTGACCAACAATTCATAAGGCTTGCTCCAGCGGCTAGGGTGGGGGTTCGAATGCCATTTGGAACTTGGATGGAAACATTTTCATGGGTCTGTCTAAGGATTATTTGTGGTGAAGACCCCTTTATGCGCAGAGTGTACAACAGTATGGTAGGATCCCGAGGCTTGGTGGAGGCACATCCTGCGATTTACAGCCTTTAGGGTTCTAGGGCAAGGGTTCTGACTTAAGGCTTTTAATCCTTTTTTAAAATGTGTAATGTGTAACCTCCGAATTTAAGGAGTTGTAACTCCCGTAACGGAAATCTCCATTATTTTATTTGTTCCGATTTTGGCCTCCTCCATTCCTATAAATAGTGGCTTTATTCTTCACTTTTAACACACCAAAGACAATCATCCTCTCCTTCTTTTTCCGAGTCCTAACAAGTTTCAGTTCGATTAGCAAAAGCTTGGTGCAAATCTTCGTTGCTAGTACCGCTGGATCCTGGGAGACAAACGTTCAAGTAGCCTCGAGCAAGAACCGGAAGGGTGAGGAAGCGAATTTGTCTTAAGGACACTATGTTTTCACACAGGCCTTAGTTTGGATAATTTCGTTAATTTTGTTCTAAGTTTTCTGTCCAAATTATATCGTTTATTGTATTTAAATTTAAATTTTCCTTTTATGAATACATATTTTCTTACATTGTGACGGTGTATATCTCAAAAATCATTAAAAGAATTAGTTTATTTCCTTGTTAAAAAATGCCATAAAATCGAAAAAGAAATTAACAATGTATTAATAAGAGAGAGAAGATAATATTTTTATAGAAATTGAAAAATATAGTTTTTATGACATTTGATTATAATTAAGAAGCAAATTAAGAAATTGAAAAAGATTTATCTGGCAAGAACAATATTTACTTTCACAGTATTTGAGTTCTATATTTTCTAATATATATATCCTAGTGCAGAGAGTCCATTATTTAATATTTGAGTTCTATATTTCGAAAGTACAGATAATGGATAGAGGATTTTTCAAATCTACGTTATCATATTTAGACATTTTTATATAGTAAGTTGGATAACAAGTTCCAATGAATTTAAGGTTTTGTCAAGATTATGTTAAAGTATTATTTAATTTATTAATATTGTTTATAAATTCAAATTTATTAGTTAAATAGCTACGTTTCAAATTGATTTGCACGTGATTTTGTTCGAGTCAATTTAAAAATTGTGTAATAATGTGGACTAAAATTGTTAGTAATTTTAAAGATGTGAGGTTATTTTGCCTAGAATGTTATTTGATAGAATTGTCAGTCATTATAAGTAATGACAGCAGTTTTGTAATAATTTAATTTGACTTAACTGCTATGTCATCTACTTTAACGGTAATTTTTAATGACGGTAACAAAAGTGCGTAAGAATTTATTAATTTGTGACACCAAATGTGACGGCCTGAATTTTTTATGATACCACGTGTGAAAATCAATATAAAATTTGGTACCATAAGTGTAGTTATCTCGAACAGAAACTACAAAAAGTTTATATTAGCATTCTAAAACTTATATTCCAAATTTTAACTTGATTTACACTACTTGAGAATGTGCAAGAGCAAAAGACAAAAATACCTTCTATGCTTTATCTAACTTCTAAAAATTTCCCTGTGTTATTTTAATTCAAAAAAAAAAAAAAACCCTATGATTTCAAATAAGTGCCAAATACACCCCCAAAAAAGGGAATGTGTTTCAAACGCCAAAATTGCAATTATTTGTTCACATTTTGCTTTGCTATGACAGTTTTACCCCTGACATCGAAAGACAAAAACAACCATATGCTTTGTTTAACTCCAAAAAAAACCCCTATGTGTCATTTTAAATCCCCAAAAACCCCCCTTGTTTGATTTTATATACCACACTCGACCGAAGTAGTATATACTTATTTTTTCAAAAAGTATAAATAAATTTAAAAAAGAACACATAAGGGTAATCTTGTCATTCCATCAAAAGTCAAAATAAAATTATAAGTATATACTACTTGGATCGAGTATGGTAATTTAAAATTAAACACATAGAGTTTTTTGATACTTAAAACAACACAGGGGGTTTTTGAGAGTTAGACAAAATATGAGGGTTTTTTTATCTTTTGCTCAATGTGCAACTCATTTTTTTCTCATTCTTCATGATCGACGAATGGGTTTTTTGTGCCCATATAATAGTTGAACGGAACGAGATGGTGTAATTAATAGGCAAAAGAGCAAAGCGCACACATTATATATTGTAAAAAAAAAAAAAAAAAAAACAAAGGTAAAGAAAGATATATAATAGTATTGAAGGGTTACTCTATTATAAGATACCTCAAAAAACTATCTCCCATAAGATAGTTAATCCTCACCATTAAAATTTGTCAAAATTAAATCTAGATCACACAATTTTGTCCAAAGAAAAATTAATCAATTGGACCCAAAACTATCTCCCATAAGATAGTTAATCCTCACCATTAAAATTTATCAAAATTAAATCTAGATCACACAATTTTGTTCAAAGAAAAATTAATCAATTGGACCCTTTTTTTTTGGACAAATCTGAAAATAAAATTTTACTTTTATACCCTTGCATATATATATACTTAACAAAAACGAAAGTAAAAAAAAGTCAATTCATTTTTTTATCTCCATATTCCATCTTACCATCTCCCTTCTCCTTCAAAACTCTATCAACACCGGCCCACCACCACCTACTTCAAACATTGGTTTTGTAATAAATCCGGTCACGGGAAGGCCATTTTTGGTTGTCGGATTGTCGGAACTGACCTTCGCGTAGCTGGTTTTGGCCATTAAGACCCTATTCCCATCCCTACTGTAGACCTAGATTTTGTTTCCGGATGGAGACGTGAGGGGTGTGTTTTGGTCTTTATGGTAGTGGCGGCGGCGGCGGGGTGGCGGCGGCTAGGGTTTGGGTTAGTGGAGGAAGAAGATAAAGTTAGGGTTTGGGAGTTTGGGCTTGAGTGTTGGGCCTTAGGGTGTTTGAAATATTACATTATTTACAATTTGTGCCCTCTAATTTTTATGTTGAATATATTGGGTATAATTGAACTATTCAAGTAACAATTGAATCTTTAATTTTCTAATTTATCTCAATGTAGCCTATAACATCTTACATTCTTCATTAAGGGTAAATTACGAATACCCCCTTCAGGTAAAGCATAATTACAAAAATCACCCTCACGTATTGGGTATTACAAAAACCCCCCTCAGGTTTATCACCTTCTTACAATTAACCCCTTGTCCATAAAATATTCCAATTTTGCCCTTGGGTGTTATTTGTATTGTTTGTAATGTCTTATAAATGTTAAAACTTGGGATATAATTATTATATCTTATAAATTAGAAAAAAAGATAATTATATATGTACTACTAGAATAATTGATCAAATTTATAATTGCCCATAAGTTTTAATATAATAGCAAAAAAAAAAAGGGAATTTATATATTTATTAGCAATTTAAATTGTAAAATATTAAATGAAATAGAATTTTAATAATATACTTTATGAATATGAATTGTTTACGCATTAGTTAAATGAATTTATTTTATAAATTAGTAAATTTAGTAAATTATATTGTATTATAAAATAAGATATTTTAATTTGTTAAAGTTTATATTGTATTATAAATTGAAATAGAAATATATGAGAAATTAGAAATTATATCAATTATTTTGGTGGTAAATATATGATTAATATTTTTATATTTACAAGATATAACAATTAACACCCAGTTTTAAAAATTGATAAAATATTATAAACATTACAATAACTTCCAAGGGTAAAATTGGAACATTTTAGGGATAAGGGGTTAATTGTAAGAAGGTGACAAACTTGAGGGGGATTTTTGAAATACCCAATACGTGAGGGTGATTTTTGTAATTCGGCCTTACCTGAGGGGGGTATTCGTAATTTACCCTTATTTTAATAAAAATATAGCAAGAAATATATATATATTTCACTAATATTAGTGAAAAATCAATATTATACATTTTCATTTATTTTGAGATTACATAATTATATCTCAATTCAATATTCATAAAATATTATTACTATTGAAAATAATATTTATGACTATTATAACTCGCCTTTTATTTTGAGACCGTATATTTATGAAATTATTAATACTTTATATAGCCTATTTTTGTTTTCTCAATTTATATTGAAAGAATAATCTTCTAGTCATTTTTATAAATGTTTAATGGAGCACAAATTAAAGATGAAAAAAACTATAATTCAAAATCATAACATCATTAATCAACATAATTGTTCTTAGGTAATGCATAATTAGATTAATTATAATCAAAATTAATAATTGTATCGATTAATTAACCAAAGTCAATGAGCTTATGTTAATGAATAATTATATTAATCGAAATCAATAATTGGCCAGATAAATTGATCAAAGTGAGCACTATTTACCTTAGGTACTGTATAATTAAGTTAATCGTAATCCATATAGATAATTATCCGATTAATTGACCAAAATCAATCGTGTTGACCTCATGACAATGTATAAATAAGCTAATCGTAATCTAAGTCTATAATTGGTTTGAGGAATTATATATAACCCTAAAGTTAACAATTTTAATTTTTGTCAATTAATCAGAACAGTTGGCGTTTAGGATTAAGATATACTTAATTATACATTACTCTATGGTCAATACATTGAATTTGGTAATCGGGACAATTGTCAATAACTAATTACGATTAATCTAATTCTACATACATTACCCTAAGGTCAACAATGTTGACTTTGATCAATTAACCGAGCCTATTATCGATTTGAATTACAATTAACTTAATTATACATTACCCTAAGGTCAACACATTTGACTTTGATCAATTCGTTGAGCCAATTATCGATTTTGATTATGATTAGCCTAACTATACATTACCCTAAGGTATATAAAGTTGACTTTGGTCCATTAATCATTGGAATCATCGATTTCAGTTACGATAAACGTAATTATACATTACCCATAAGACCAATAACATTGGCTTTGATCAATTAGTCGAGCTAATTATTATTTTGAATTATGATTAACCTATTTATACGTTACCTAAGTTCAATAATGTTGACTTAGGTAAATTAATCGAGACAATTATTTATTTCGATTACGATTAACCTAATTATGCCTTTAAAGTCAAAAAATTTGACTTTGGTCAATTAATCTATTTTGGTTATAATTAACTTAATTGTATATTATTCTAAGGTCAATATGTTGATTAATTAGTCGAACCAATTATTATTTTGAATTATAATTAATCTAATTATGCATTACCCTAAAATAATATAATTAAATTGAACAAGGAAAGCACAATGAATTATTAGTTCAATTGATATTCCACGAGTCATTTTATGTTAGTTTAAGAACAATCCGATTGTTCAAAACTAAGCTTATTTCTTTTCATTTGAATTCAATTTATATATTATATAAAGGTAAAATTGTTGTCACACCCTTGAATTCCAATATTCAAAAGATTTTCATAAATTAATGAAAATTTTTATTTTGTTGATATTTTGAAAAATATTCTTAGAGGAATTCAAAACTAAAAATATTTAGGATCTTAAGAATTAAATGTTTACAATTTGAGGTAGACTAAATAGAAAAAATACTTAAGATTTAGGGTAAATTTAGAACTTTTAGAAATTGCATTATATTTCACTCCTAGTATTGAAAAAAACAAAATTGACCACCCCTCCCCCTCCCCCATGTCAGATTAGTTAAAATAAAAATAAAGAGGAATCAATCGATAATTAAACTCGGACTAAATTATGTAAATATATAAGATTTAGGGGTAAATCTGAAATTATAAAAACTTTAGCTTTATTAGTAAAATTAGTTTAAATTCCACAAATTGTATTAATTAACAAGTTTGAATCAAAACAATAAAGTTATGCTTAATTAGATAATATAGCCAGACGAATTATAGAAATTAAAATCATATGAGGATTCAAACAATTAAATATTAAATGTATAATATAGCCAGACGAATTGTAGAAATTAAAATCATATGAGGATTCAAACAATTAAATATTAAATGTATTAATAATTAAATTAAACATGATGAGAAGTTTGAAAAGTCAATTAACAATTCAAATTAGACCCCAATTAAATAAATATCCAAAATATGGGGGTCAATGTGTAATTTTCCAAAATTTAAGAAATCTTCAATTCATCATCATCTTGCACCCATCTTCCCGTAGCAGAGGTGGCACCACTAGTCTCCGACAGCTCTCGCAGCCTAACCATCGCCATCAACCACGGTTCGCGCAGGCTGTCGATCAAAAACCTCCCATCGCGTAGAAACCATGGCGTTCTCCTCCACTGCGTAACCCCGCCCGTCGCCGCCTGCGCGACGGCCGTCCTCCTTCCTCCCCCATTCCCCAAGAACTCAGATTCTTTACACTTCCCTCCCCGTCGCACAACAGCGGCAATAATCAGATCTAGTGCATTAAATATTTAATTGAAAAAATTACAGTCCAAGAATGTTCACTTTTTTACAAACATGTTCATACACAATTTAAATCTTAAATGACAAATCATAAATACGCAATCTTTTGTAATATATTCAGATCTCAAGATTTATAGAAGTCCAAAAGTTATTTTCAATTATCAGGTGAGTTTGACTTTTCAAGCGAGGTGCAAGTTTTCCGGCGAAAGGGGTGAGTTTTCAGGGGAGATGAAAGTTAGTAGAGATGAATCGGGGGAAGAGTAAATGTGAAAATAATAAAAGTGTAAAAGAGTATTTTAGTAATTAATTTGTTCTTAAAATTTGAAGGACACTTGTCATTCATTGAGATGGTATCTCAATGACACAATCACCAACAAAATTTTGTAATAGAATGCCCCAGTATTGAATTAGAATAAAAACTTCCTTTACTGGGAGCGGGACACACGTACAAAGGCTACAAATAATGTTGATGCCGAAATGGACAAGAACATAATTCGGATGGATCTGATGAGTGTGTTTTAGGTTGATTACAATGTTTAGTATAATCTAGGAATGCGATGTCTGGATTAACACATCTCTTCAATGTGAATGTAGGTAGATCGATCGAACCTCTCTTCTATTTGTTTTCGGGGATCGTAACCTGCAATCAAAGATAACCACATTAGGTTAATGCCGGTGGTTACCCGACGATAACCCTCCGATGCTTAAGTAAGTATCGAGTTCGATATCGATGAAATGGATATTTAATGCTTTGGTCTTAGAGTGCATACCTTATTCGGAATTAATGAGGGTTATTTATAGTTTTTTACTCGGGTTAATGGGGTGGATCCTGACAAGACCTTCCGATTATAGCAAATGGGTTATGATAGGATGTTTAGGTCAGGATCGGATTTTCTATATTTGGTTTGACCCTTATGAGTAAAAGGGTACGGCAGATGTCGACGTTATCCATGTCGACAGGAGCAACATCGATATGGGGATAAGTTGGCGTCTTCATTCTGAGTAGATCGATGTGTTTCGATCATTAATATAGGTAATCGATTATCGACATGAATTTGTGCTTGACGAAGACTTGGTACATCAAGAGTCCCCCAAGTTCTAGAGTTCGAGTGAAGGTCGAATTCTGGAAGTTTTAATGTACTTCGATGGTTGGTTTTGAATTTTTGAATATAGAATAGTGGTAGTCCCCCAAGTTTTCTAGAGTTCGAGTGAAAGTCGAAGTCTGGAAGTTTTAATGTTTTGCCAAATAGGGTTTAGCGTATTCTGAATAAACATGCGCGGTAAACTAGAAATTTTATTTATGTGGTAATTTCAAATATAGACGAGGAGGCAAAACGTTGCGTCGTAATTGGAGAGGAGCATGAAAAGTCGTGTCCTTTGTAGGGTTAGTATCGTAATTTATGAAGCGGTATTTATCCTCTCTATATATAGGTCGTTTTTACCGCATACGATTTCATCTTGTGAGTGTAAATTTGTTATTCTCGGGGCTCTGTCGGTATCGACATACTTTGGACAGCAGTCTCGTTTTAGTAATCGATAACAATAAGTTTGAAAAAAAATTGAGATAAGATGTCGGGAGCGCCCTCTAGTCCAGATAGCGGGTTTGTCGATGCCCTTGTGGATGAGGTGTATAATGTGCAAGTCGAAGACGCTGATGTCGATATGGAAGAGAGGGAAGAGTCCGGCGATGAGGAGAATACACGACAATATCAAACGGAAGAAGCTTACTATGAGTCTCAGGCCTGTGGTCACCGAAAATCGGCTGTTGCTATGTTGTCGGCTTTTTCGATACCACCGGGGTGGAGCGTCATGATTCCCGGAGAGGATGACCGAATGCATGAGCCCCCGACTGGTAGCTTCGCTATTCACGAGACGTCGATGGAGCTAGGGTTTCGAGTGCCAATAGCTCCGGAGTTAGCGGACATTTTAAATGCTCTCGGTGTTCGGCCCACACAAATTGTGCCTAATGGCATGGCGATGATCATTGCGTTTATTATCGTCATGAAAGCCCTTGGACATGAGGCTTCCTTTGGGAATTTCTGGTATTTGTTCAAAGTGAGCGAGTCTCTCAAATCAGGTACTGGTTTCTACCAGGTGAAATCTCGAGGGAACCGAAGTTTCCTAACTAATGCTAGGAGTTCTCATGGAAAAGGATGGAAGTCGAGGTTTATATTTCTTTCTCCTCCTAGGGACATAGCCTTGAATGTACATGCTCCTTGGCGTACGGAGCCCATTCAAGTCCGTAACTCGCCGGAGCCAGACTTCTCTGAAAATTTTCTCAAAGGTTTAATGTTAAATAATTTTGATGTCAATAAGTTGATAGAAGAGCCTCGACTTCACGCCTGTCTCTTGTCGAAATCGACGAGGAAAACCGATGGCCCGGGTTTAGGTAATTAACCGACTTTAGATAGTACGTAGTCGGATTTCGTGTTTCATGGTTTTCTTACTTTACATCCGACTTGTAGATGGAGTGCTAATTGGTGCCGTGGCTCCCCCCAAAGGATTTAAGCGTGGTCAGTTAGGTCAGTCGAGCCAGAGTCGATTGACGACTGCTCGAGTTTGACAGAGTGGTGAACCTCAACGAATGTCGACAGCTCAAGATCTCGCGACTCGTCGAGAAGAAATAAGATGGGGAAAAAGGCTTAGGGTTGAAGATGATGTCGAGGACGCCCCTGTTGAGAATCCAGAGCGTCCACTGAGGGAGGGAAAAATGAAGAGTGCCCTGTATAAGGAAGAAGATGTAGATCTTTCAGACTGGCTCAACTCGAAGCTCTCACATCCTGCCAATTTAGGCGATGACACCAGTGTGTTGAATCGAGGTTCGATGAATAGGGCTTTGTCCGAAACAAAAGCATGGTTGTCTACACAATTCTCAATGAAGGATTTGGGAGAAGCATCCTTTGTACTGGGTATAAGGATCTACCGAGATAGATCAAAAGGACTACTGGGCCTCTCCCAATCACAGTACATAGATAAAATACTGAAGAGATTCCGTATGGAAGAATCCAAGAGAGGATTGCTTCCAATGAGACATGAAATTGCACTCTCTAAGTCTATGCCCCAAAGACGCATGAAGAGAGAAGAAATATGTCTCAAATACCATATGCATCCGTAATAGGAAGCATAATGTATGGTATGTTATATACTAGACCAGACGTAGCATACACTTTAAGCGTTACTAGTCGCTACCAGTCTGATCCAGGTGAGCAGCACTGGATAGCTGTAAAGGCAATTCTGAAGTACCTGAGAAGGACTAAGAAATTGTTCTTGGTATACGGTGGAGGAGAATTGAAATTGGAAGGCTTTACAGACTCGAGCTTCCAAAGTGATGTAGACAACTTCAAGTCGACATCTGGATACGTGTTCTGCCTCAATGGTGGTGCGGTAAGCTGGAAGAGCTCCAAGCAAGACACTACCGCAGATTCAACCACCGAAGAAGAATACATTTCCATGTGTGATGCAGCAAAAGAAGGTGTTTGGATGAAGAACATCATCCAGGAATTGGATGTGACACCTAGCATCGCTGAGCCCATTGCTATCTTATGCGATAATAATGGGGCAATAGCGCAACCAAAGGAGCCGGGATCTCATCAGAAATCCAAGCACGTACAAAGAAGATACAATGTGAAAAGAGATATCATTGGTAGAGGAGACATTAAGATGGAACGTGTCGACTCAGAAGATAATACCGCGGACCCGCTAACAAAGCCTCTGCCTCAAAAGGCATTCGAGAAACATCTGCTAAAGATGGGACTCAAGAACATAAAAGATTGGCTTTAAGACAAGTGGGAGATTGATAGAAATAGTATTCGGCGAGCCAACTGTATGGCTTGCATTTATTGTAATAAATAAAGGAACTATTCAATTTTGATTAATAAATGCACTTTATTATATGGTCATCTTTATCTTATGTAATAATTATCTACGCATAAGGATAGAAGTCCTTAGATCACAGGGCTATGGGACAACCCGTGGACTGATCTCCAAGGCCGTGATCTAGAACATATTCAAGAGTCGTAGAATCCAATCGAGATAGGACATCATTGGATTTTGTTAGACTCTCACTGTTGTGGATACTCCGATGAACTGGAGAACGCAGGGGTCCACGAGCGTGATTGGGATAGTCGATACACTTAAGTGAGTGACTTGTTGGGATGGCAAGTGCACTGAATACCCCAATTAGGAAATAAACTCACCATGGAAGCGGTAGTCGCATATCGGGGTTGAAGTTATTCCAATTTACGATAGTATACGAGGAACGATCCCTAAATACTTGAGGTGATAGGGTTTATCTGGTGCTAGAACATCTATACTTAGATCTGAGTTCTGACTGACTGGAGATTACCAGAAAGTCTCTGTGGACTCATGTTGGGTATAAAGGAACTCGTATGCAGGTTCATATCATCAATAAAGGATCCATTGACCCGACTTGACAGGATGGGAATTTCTCCTATGGATTTCTGTGATAAATTAATTATGGTAAAATCCTTGGCCAGTATCTGACGACTTTATGTAGGTAGCTAATAAAGATTAAGTCAAAGATTACATAATTTCTCCTATGGATTCCGAAAATTACATATTAATTATCTTCCAATTTAGTAACTACTTTAATTAATTTCACAATTAATCAGATAATTCTATTTAATTAATTAGACATTAATCAATTACATATATATTTAATATTCTCCCATTGAATTATTACTTTTAATTCAATAACTTTGATTTAACAACTTTAAATCATTCATTTCCCTTTATTACTGTCACTGTCCAATTGTATTGTGTGTGACCCTCTGGGTTCACTATCAATTGGCAGCAGGCCCACGACTTTCGTGATTTAATTAACGAGCAATTAAATGCTCCGATCAATTAAACAACTTTTAATTGAGCACTCCAAAATTAATTTCCTTATTAATTCAGGAGTACCCACACTTAATGGTCGATGTCTAGCCACAAGCCCATGAAGCCCAATTAAAGGTGAATTGATATTTGTGAACCTCACCTCTTATAAATGCCATGTACATACGGTCCTTCTAAAGACTAATTTCTCGACCGAGACCTAAGGTGTGTGAATTGATCGGTATCTCTAATTATCTCGATTCTTTACTTTCTAATTATGGATAATAATTCCAGTGTGACTGCAAAATTTGGAAACCCCTTTCCAAATCCGTCACCAACCATGGCCATGTATTTCTAGGAACATATTATCTAAGAACGTACAGGAAATTCTCCCACCTTATCAAGATGAGTCGATAGATCCTTTCTTAGTACTAACCACTCGCGTACACAATTATACGCACCCAACCTAGGCATGTTATGATCAGGCTACGTGATCTACACCTAGATCTAAGTACGCACACTCATGCACCGAATTTGCCCTAGCACCTCAAGTCTAAGGACTAAATCGTACACTATTATAAGCCTTGAGAAACATCCCATCACCGATATGCGTCATGCCCTTCCACAATGGATTTCTCTGTTCGGGTCATTCGATGCATTCGATCCTCTATCGAACCACCTACTCATATGCACTGGCCTCAAATGCCTTGCTCATGAAATGCTACAAATTCACTCCATGTGAATCATGCATAATTGTACAAGTCTTAGCGATTCCTACGATACCCCATCTCCCTCGAAATCTATGACTTGGAACGGTTTTAAGATCATGACCTTAGAGACTGTTTCATGATTGCACTCAGTACTGAAGTGAATCGTCCCATAGTCTATTGTGACCTTAGGATTTCATCCAGTCGCTTAGATAAGTTCGCGAGAGATGAAGTTGGCCATTGTTTAATTTACGTACTATAAATAAACAGGCGTATTAATTATAAATTATAAGAAAACAGTACTCCAACAAGCTAATTAATATTGGCTTGCTGGGCACTATCCTATCAATCTCCCACTTGCCCTAAAGCCAATCACAACGTTTCTAAGACCCATCTTATAAAGAGGTCCCTCGAACCCTTTTGTGAAAGAGCTTAATTAGTGGATCTGCTAAGTTGTCTTTGTTGAGATGATGTAACCCTTCTACACGTCTCAACTACCTATGATTTGTTCAATCATATGGTATTGTGTTCAGATTATCGGTGAGATCTCGTTTTCTTTCATTGAGCAATTGCCTTATCTAATTCAGTTAAGATTATGATAGGCTTTTGCCATGCTAGGTACTCCATCCAATCATTGGATGAATCTTTCTCATCTAAACGCGTTCTTCTGCTGCATCCCAATGGTGCGTATATTCTGTTTGAGTTGGCAATGGTATACTATTGGAGTTTCTTCCAATTTACCTTTGCTTCATCAGGACATTATAATTTATCCACCTTAGACTAAAAATCTTGAATAACTAAATCCTTCGAGTTTCAATCCTCCACTACTACCTCAGACCAGCAATTTGTCCTTAAATTATCTTCGAGGATTGCTTTTATGGTAGTCCAGTGTCCTTTATTGGTGTTCGACTATCAGTAGCTCGTGAAAGGTCAGAGCTTTTGATGAGTCAGGTCTTGTACAAGACTTTGCATGCAACATGCAATCCTAATGCCAAAGCATAAGGCTTCTTGAGACAACTTCTTCTCTTACTTATTACATGTAGGGCTCATTAAATAAGTGAGAGAGAAGTTGTGTCTCTTTGGAAAAATCCTTTCTTGGATTCTTCCATATTGAATTTATTCAATATATAGTCTTTGTACTTAGATTTGGTGAATTGCTACATCTACTTCGCTCTATCTCCATAGGTACGTATTGCCAGTACGTGAGATGTAATTCCCAAATCTTTATCATGGAGAATTGCGTGATGAACACGCTTTTGTCTATGCTTGATATTTTGATATCGTACTTGATATACAGAACGTCGTCATGTTACGTTACGAACTTAACTATGCTCCCACTGATCCTTTTGCACAATTGGAATCCATATGCCTTTTGACAAAGTCAACAGTCTTCATCAACTTATCAAGTTGCATGTACCATGTTCAGGAAAAAGTCATAGATTGACCTTTGGAATGAATAGAGATCTTCTCATAAATTTTCAGTTGTGAGAGGCAGGATTCATATCCAATAGTCATATTTTGGTAGTCAAGACCACCTTTCTATGGCTGATAGGTTCGAAATGGATTTTGATGTTGCAAATGGAGAGAAAGTATTTTCATTAGTCCTAAAAAGGACTTTGAAGATTGACCTATCACCATTAAGCGAGTCAAATAAGTTAACAACTTTCCATTTCGGGTCTTATGGCTTCATGCCATATCCCTTAGTTATGTTTAAACATAATTTCTTTGTAATCTTGGATTACATCCAATTTCTCAATTTCGTAAAATGGAATTTTGAGTTCCTTACGAATTTGATTAGATCACGAAGTGTTTGTGCGTGGTTCAGCAGGTTTCAGGGTTTGCTCCCACTGTTTGTGGGGATAGGTCCAATTCTTGGACTTCATCAAATTCTATGACATTCCTTATTTCCTTTGACGAGTGTTTCGTCAACAGATGAACAAGCTACTTACGAGATACTTTCGTTTCTCGTTGTCGTAGAACAGGTATCCAATGGATTTCGTTGGATACCCCACAAATTTTATATGAATCGAATCTACTATCCAATTTTAGTACAAGGATATTTTGCCATGTCATAAATGATACGGCGGTGTAAGGACTCATTTCAAGATGTACTAGACCAAGTATATTTTGAAGAGTCAAGAGAGGCTATTCCCTAGTATGAATAAAGGAAGTTCAGCTAAATCACAATCGTGAAAAAAAACTAAGTTTTAACTGAGTTCGATTCCTTCTTTGATTTGCTATGTGAGAATTTTATTCTCCTTTTTAGATAATCGAGGAATTAATTGCTTATGTTTCGGCAAATTTGATTAGATCAAAATGCTTTCGACATAATGCACTTAATTACTTCATTTCCAAAACTTCTATTGAATTACTTCAACAGTTTTAGAATTGTACTTCACAAAGTACACATACACTTTGAAGATTTAAAAATTGTAAGTATATATGAAGTAACGTACTTTTGAGCTAGTGCTTTTAGTTCTCCACGTTTGTCCTTATGGATTAATTCCATTTGGTTTAAATGCTTGGAACGCCTAGCAATCCTTTAATTTCGGTTATTATTCCTTCAAGACAAGATTTGAAAGTTACGAGTTCATCCAAGTTCTATATTTCAAGAGCAGTAGATGAACACTCCCTTTCGAATCCTTCTTTAGGAAGAATGTCCAAAATAAACATTTCAAGCGTGGACGATTATCTTGTTTGTTTTACTCCTTTTCGATTTAGCATGTAGCTTTCGAAGTTTTTGATTTATTTATCATTGTCTTATTTCAATGCTTCAAAGCATCAATATTTGTACAAAGTTAAATAGCTTTAAATAAATAGATTCCATTCTCAATGGTAAAGCAATAATGTCTTGTACAAAAATTCGAAATAATACTCAAAATAAACTAAAACTAAAAACTTATGCCAATACGAAAAACTAAGTAAAACTCTTTTGCTAAAAAGTAATGTTTAGGTCCAGATAGTCCTTTACCCAATCCCTGAAGCAATTTTCCCTCATTTCTCTTTGCACAACTTGCATTTTCCTTTTAAGGAATTTCCTCCTTTTAGGTGGAGAGAGAATAACATCATCACCTGCAAACACTTTTACAGACATAAAGGTTTATCGGATGTCTTACATCAAAATGAATTAACAGGTGTATAACTTAAGTCATACCGTTGTTAAGTCTGTTCAGGAATTTCTTTCCAGCAAGCTTCCTTAATTTCTTTTCGTACTTACACAGGGGGCAATTCCATTCATACAAACCCCATCCTTGCAGATGGGCTTCCTCATATTTGTCTAACAACTTATGCAAGTCTTTTGTTTTGATTCCATCAGACAGAATATCACAATGTTGCATAAAATGAGTGAAGGTGTCAGACAAGCCATTGAGAGTAATTTCTATCTCATCAAGCACACACAGTCGGACATTCAGGCTAGCTTTTTGATTCTTTTCATTATCTTGGTTAGGTAAGAACAATATTCCCTAACATTGTTAAACCTAGCCATGCTCATCTCGTGAAGTGAATTGCACATAATAGTCCCCAAAGTTGGTTCGGTTCTGACGCGTAAAAAGATTCGTTTGAACGGGATTGTGGATTTTGAATGACTAAACAATATAATAGACAACAATAAGCAGACAGGTTTAAAAATAATACTTATAATTAACGAAATTTGGACTTTTTATCGAAAAAGTTCTCCTCCTATTTTTATCGAAACAATAACCCCTTCCTAGTTTCGGGAAATTCTATTTCCTAGTAGGTCTTGACGTCCCAGCAGCTATTAATTGCACCCACGACTCGTGGCCATAATATTAATTCCCTAGGTAGGTATACTTTTACCAATTGTGTCCCTACACAACCTTCAAGCTATTTTGCCTCAGTTTTTGCACTTATCTAGCACTGCTACATCATATGTGTTACTAATCGTTAAGTCTAACCCATTAATCATGATGGGCAACGGGCCCGGTCATGAAATCCCCGTAACTGGTTATCGGTCGATTTTCACGTCCCGACCAGTCCCCGCCCTTGTCAAGTTTTTAAAGAAAACAAGAATAAAGGAATTTCGTGTATTGTCCCTTTCTTCGACTCGGGTGCCAGACTCTGGATCACCTCTATCGATAAGTAGACAACATACACTAGTTCCTATTAATGGAAGGCTTGGATTTATAAAACCTCATTTTATAGTTAACCTAATGTGACTTAATATTTATTCAAGAGGGGATTTTCGGTTTTGAAAGTTTGAATAAACTCTTCTCGAGATCTCACCGCTTTAATTATGCTTTATCTTTTATTTATGATATAGATTCTAGCGCGCATACACACAAGCAATCACAAATCGACAGATAAATAAAAGCCATGCAAGTCTAGCATGCATACTACCATAATATGTTTTCGAACGGGAGCCTCCTATGCGGGCCATCATCGAGCCATGATGTTGGCCCAATTGGTCAATCTAATGGGTTCTTAAACAGGCCTATTCTATTACATAAACTACCATGCATACATGGCTTTCATATCTTCTTGGGCTCCCACCTTGCTTGCAGCGGGCCTTCATCCTTGACTAGTAAAACAGTAAAGCCCTATTCTATTACAAAGGCTCAAAGTGGCCCAAAAATAAAAACAGGCTCGCAGGCCCAATAAAAACCATACATTAAATTAACCAATCACATATAACCTAAGGTCAAGGCTCGGCGCGATCGAAAGCCACGTAAACAGTTCACGTAGAGCAAGAAACAAGTAAACAACTTTTACATATTTCTTTCTTAATTTTAAAACTACATTTTAAAACTAACTTCCTATGATTCTTACTTTTTAGTCACTACTAATTATGACAAAATAAATTCTCGGGTAAACAATACAAGTTTTCTGCCTAAAAACAGATTCGGATTTATCAACTTTTGAAAATTGCAGTTCGACCCCTCAACTTTCAGAAATTGCACTTTTAACCCCAAAGTTTTTGAAAAGTTACAAAACACCCCCAAAAACAGTTTCGGACAGAGGACCAGAAAGTAAAATTTTGAATCCAGAAAATTTTTGGATTTTACAAACAGACCCCTGAACTTTCGGAAATTACAAAACAGTCCTTTAATTTTCATAAATTGCAAAACAGCCCAAAAATACATGCCGACCAGAATTTCAAAAACAGTCCAGGTTTTTCTAAAATTTCCAGAAACAGAAAATTAAATTTTCAGACCTTAATATCATGATATGCGATTAATTGCACAAAGAGTCCTGAATTTTCGAAAAACTATAAATTTGCCACATATCCGAAAAAGCAGTTTTACCCAATCATAGATCTAGTCATACCAAGTAAGAATCAATTTACAGAACACAATAATCACGCGTTCTCATACACATGATCAAACATATACGTAAACACACTATTATTTTTAAGCCTTTTAGCATAATAATTATGGAGTTGGCACTGATACCACTGTTGGGATACCTCGATTGTCAAAACAACAAAAGTGCGGAATTTTAAATTTTTTCGAGGCACCCATCAGTCCCATAAATCTGTCTCCACATTTAGTTACACGAAAAGGTTGAAACAAACAGCAAATAAAACATAAAGGGGGTGATATGCGATTTTACCTCACCACAGCTCGGTGGTGGTTACCTCCGGACTTCATGTTTGATTCACAACAAAGTGATCCAATTGTCTCACCTCCAAAGTTGATCCAGACCAATTGGATTGTAGGGACACCTCCAAGTCGCAGGCTACGAACTAGATCTTGAAGGTTGCCAGTAAAGGAACGAGTAGATCTTGATCAGGACATAGATCTGGATCTGGGTGGGGAGAACGGATGGAAGAAGATTGAGCCACAGGACTTGTGCAGCTGGATCTGGTTCGGCCAAGGCAGGGTTCGGCCAAGCTTGGTTTGGCCGAGTTTGGATGGGGCGATTGGGGTTACGAGCTTGGGCGATTTTTCTGCTTTTTCTTTTTCTTGTGTTATGCAAAAATAATGTCTTGTTGATTTGTTGCTTAACCTTATGGAAGATGTATGATGAGTTATATATATATAAGAGAAGAATCCTTCTCTTAATAGATATCTCATCAAGATATGGTAAATCCTTTCCTTAACAGAATAGGAAACAAGATTTAACCTAATCTCTTGTTTGTTACTTGTTAAACAAGAAACAAACTCTTCCATTTCCTTAACCTAAAAGTCGCTCCCTATGCCACATCTATGTAATCCGAAAATTACATATTAATTATCTTCCAATTTAGTAACTACTTTAATTAATTTCACAATTAATCAGATAATTCTATTTAATTAATTAGACATTAATCAATTAGATATCTAATTAATATTCTCCCATTGAATTATTACTTTTAATTCAATAACTTTGATTCAACAACTTTAAATCATTCATTTCCCTTTATGACTGTCACTGTCCAATTGTATTGTGTGTGACCCTCTGGGTTCACCATCAATTGGCAGCAGGCCCACGACTTTCGTGATTTAATTAACGAGCAATTAAATGCTCCGATCAATTAAATAACTTTTAATTGACCACTCCAGAATTAATTTCCTTATTAATTCAGGAGTACCCACACTTCATGGTCGATGTCTAGCCACAAGCCCATGAAGCCCAATTAAAGGTGAATTGATATTTGTGAATCTCACCTCTTATAAATGCCATGTACATACGGTCCTTCTAAAGACTAATCTCCCGACCGAGACCTAGGGTGTGAGAATTGATCGGCACCTCTAATTATCTCGATTCTGTACTTTCTAATTCTGGATAATAATTCCAATGTGACTGCAAAATTTGGAAACCCCTTTTCAAATCTGTCACCAACCATGGCCATGGATTTCTAGGAACATATTATCTTAGAACGTACATGAAATTCTCCCACCTTATCAGGATGAGTCGATAGATCCTTTCTTAGTACTAACCACTGGCGTACACAATTATACGCACCCAACCTAAGCATGTTATGATCAGGCTACGTGATCTATACCTAGATCTAAGTACGCACACTCGTGCACCGAATTTGCCCTAGCACCTCAAGTCTAAGGACTAAATCGTACACTATTATAAGCCTTGAGAAATATCCCATCACCGATATGCGTCATGCGCTTCCACATTGGGTTTCTCTGTTCGGGTCGTTCGATGCGTTCGATCCTCTATCGAACCACCTACTCATATGCACTGGCCTCAAATGCCTTGCTCATGAAACGCTACAAATTCACTCCATGTGAATCGTGCATAATCGTACAAGTCTTAGCGATTCCTACGATATCCCGTCTCGTTCGGAATTTATGACTTGGAACGGTTTTAAGATCACGACCTTAGAGACTGTATCATGATTGCACTCAGTACTGAAGTGAATCGTCCCATAGTCTATTGTGACCTTAGGATTTCATCCAATCGCTTAGATAAGTTCGCGAGAGATGAAGTTGGGCATTGTTTAATTTACGTACTATAAATAAACAGGCGTCTTAATTATAAACCATAAGAAAACAGTACTCTACAAGCTAATTAATGTTGGCTTGCTGGGCACTATCCTATCAACATCGACTGTGGAGTGTGGGAGAATTCCTAAATTGGCAGGGGTGCTAATTTTAGAATGATCAGTCGACAGAGTGTTCGACTGATTTAAAGTATTTAATACTTGAATAATTAAATTAATATATAATTATAACCCACGGTAAATTATGTGATGAACCTATGGGGGCATACACAATACACATGAAGCGAAAGCTAAGGAAATGGAAACAACAGGGTCGACCAAATCGACTGGGTCGATTAAGTGATATGGTCGACTGGGTCGATCCAATTGGAACAAATTGGATCCGATTGGAACAAATTGGATCCGATTGGAATTGGATCAAGATAATAAATTAAATTGGAATTTAATTTGTAAGTTAATTAATTAAGTTGAATTTAATTAATTATAGGAAGATTTAATTAAATAGACTTGGAGTCTAATATAATTAATTGGGAGAGTAATTAATTAATTGGGCTATTTAATTGGAAAATTAAATAAAGCCTGGTTTAATTAATTAAGTGGGCCATGAATTAATTGGAAGACTTAGTCTTCTAATTAAAAGGGTCATGGCCCATGTAGGAGACTTGGAGTCCTAGTCCTAAGAGGATTAGGAGAGTTAGACACCTATAAATAAGTGGCTAGGTGTCATAACACAAACACAACATTTAAGAGTCAAAAACCAAGTCAAGCAAAAACATTCCCTCCCTCTCCCAAGCAGAAATCGGCCGAACACTACTTCCCTGTGGAAGAGTTCGACTTTTGTTCCAAACTCGTTTCCTAACCCTAGATATTAATATATCTTGTGTTCTAGCCGATCATTGTATATTATATTCGTGATATTGTGGTGTATTAACTCATAAAGGCGCAACACGTGGGGTGTTGTAGCAAGGCTTGGATCGATCTACCTGAGGGAATAATCTAACTTCGTTTGCTGACTAGGATTTGCTAGGAGACAGGTATAACATAGGTCCTAAAATTATTAAATTCCGCTGTGCCTAGGGCTGTTTATCTTACCGAATCCCCACAGAAACTATCCAAACTTTTGGATTCATCAAAAACGTGTTCGAACCTTGCGTGTACAAGAAGATCAGTGGGAGTACAATTAAATTTTTAGTGCTTTAAGTTGATGACATCCTTCTCACTGAAAACAATGTAAAGGTGTTGTCCGAAACGAAAGCATGGTTGTCTACACAATTCTCAATGAAGGATTTGGGAGAAGCATCCTTTGTACTGGGTATAAGGATCTACCGAGATAGATCAAAAGGACTGCTGGGCCTCTCCCAATCACAGTACATAGATAAAATACTGAAGAGATTTCGTATGGAAGAATCCAAGAGAGGATTGCTTCCAATGAGTTATGGAATTGCACTCTCTAAGTCTATGGCCCCAAAGACGTCTGAAGAGAGAAGCAATATATCTCAAGTACCATATGCCTCCACTATTGGAAGCTTAATGTATGGTATGTTATGTACTAGACTAGACGTAGCGTACACATTGAGCGTTACAAGTCGCTATCAGTCTGATCCAGGTGAGCAGCACTGGATAGCCGTAAAGGCAATTCTGAAGTACCTGAGAAGTACTAAGGAATTGTTCTTGGTATACGGTGGAGGAGAATTGAAATTGGAAGGCATTACAGATTCGAGCTTCCAATGTGATGTAGACGACATCAAGTCAACATCTGGATACGTGTTCTGCCTCAACAGACAATTTAAAAAATGCCATAAAGTAAAACAAAAATTTCAAAAATGCCATTTCACAAAACCACAATTACTCAAATGCCATAATACTAATTAACCAACTAATCTTATTTAATTAACTCTTCCTAATTAAATCAAATTTTAACATATATACCCCAAAATTTTAAAAACTTCAAAATCAACCCACTCCAAAATCAAATTTCTCTCCAAAAATCCAACCCCAAACCCTAACCCAATTTACACAAATTTCACTCAAATCAAGGAAGAAAAGGAGGAAAAACAACATAAAAGGTAAGCATTTGCAAGTTAATTGAAGTTTTGATGTATTTTTTGGCAAATTACTTAACAAAAATTGCTCAAAATTGCTCAAAAGAAACGAACTGGAGTTCGCATTTTTTGGCGTGTGGCGTGTGGGCAAGAAACGCCATGAATATAAGCATAGCGTGTGGCGTGTCTTCATGCCGCACGCCACACGCCATGAATATAAGCATGGCGAGTGGCGTGTCTTCATGCCACACGCCACACGCCACACGCCACCTGGCAGTATTGTCCTTATTGATGCATTTTTTTTTATTTAGATAGCTTGTGTATTAATTTTTGTTTTTACTTGTAGGAATGGACAAACTTATAGTAGTTCTTCTATATGACGGTGAATTTACACGCCAAATCGATAATAAATTGCATTGGAGTGGAGATTCGGGGAAACCAATTATGGTGGATAGGGCAATTTCGTTTGAGGAACTACTCGACAAAATTTGCAAGAAGTTGAAGTTGGATTGGCACACTGATATTTTTGAGGTTAAGCACCAAGAAATTGATAACTTGATAGCGACAATATCAGATGAAGAAGATTGGGAGTTAACGAAGCACCTTGTCTGTAATTATGCTAAATTATATTTGTACTTGATTTTTTCTCCTGAGAGAAGAAATTATGAGGATAGAGGCATCTCCGGGTGGAAAAGAGAAAGCGAAGAAACTTATGACCCATGGTAAAGGAAAAAAATTCATGGACAAAGTTAGTTTCACTTACCAACCTGAAGGATGTGTTATAGGAGGATCAAGTGCACAAGATGATGTTAATGAGGAGATCATTGCCTCTAATCCAACTTTACGTATAATGGAGGAAGTTGAACCACTACGTTGTTCTCCTCCATATAGTCAGTGGCATCTGGATGACAACGAAGGTCATAATGACTGCCGTAACTTTGACGGCGGAGATGATTATGGTGGTGCTGATGTAAATGGTGAACACCGTAACGTTGACAACGAGTGTGGTGATGTGGGTAATGATGTGGGTGACGATGTGGGTGACAATGTGGGTGGCGATGTGGGTGACGATGTAGATGGTCATGTTGGTGGTGATGTGGGTGGTGGTGGTGGTGGTGGTGGTGGTTACGAACCACCTAGTCACGAAGGCTTTGATAACGCTGATTCGGTTGAAATAAATTATTCTCAGGGGAGGAGTGATGAATCGGGATGGATAGTTGGTCAACGGTGGCCAAACGGAAAAGAGTTCAAGGATGAACTCGATGATACTGCGGTAAGAAAAAAATGGGAAATTACTACATATAAGTGTGACATTAAAAGGAGGATATCTATGTGTAAGACTCCTGGTTGTCCATGGCGTATATATGCGACTAAGGAACGTGAGTCCCCAGAATTTGTTATTCGAACATATACAAACGTTCACACTTATGGGATAGCAAATAGAGGTGCCCGTCATAGCCAAGCAACAAGTCGGATGGTTGGTTTACGGACAAAGGGATTATATATCAATTCCAATGAAGTCCCAACACCAAATGCACTGATAAACTTCATGCAGGACGAAGAGGGTGTTAACGTTAGCTATATGACAGCTTGGAGGGGGAAACAAGTTGCTCAAACTGAGATTATGGGTACATTCGAAGAAAACTTTGCCAATCTACCCTCCTTTGCTTACATGATTGAGCAAAAAAATCCTGGTACGCTCACTCGCATCCATACGGACTCCGAAAACCAGTTTATGTATTTCTTCATGTCTTTCGGAGCTGCTACTCGAGGATTCCAGTTCCTAAGAAATGTAATTGTAATTGATGCAACATTTATGGGGCATAGATATAAAGGAACCGTTCGAATTGCAACTGCGACGGACGGTGAAAATCGTTGTTATCTAATTGCATGGGGGGTAGCTAAGGGCAACGAGGATGCGACATGTTGGACTTATTTTCTCGAGTGCTTGAAAGAGGGTGTACCAGACAGAGCCGATCTGGTTATTGTATCAGACAGGGGCACATGGCTTACTAAAGCGGTAAAAGAAGTTTACCCTTTAGCTGAACATGGGGCATGTTACTTCCACCTCAAAGGGAACTTGACGAAATGGTTTGGGAGAGATGAGGTAGCCGGGTGCTTTTACAAAGCTGCTGACGCGTACAACGAGAGTGAATTTGAAAAATATTGGGGTATCTTGAAAACCCAGAGCTCGAGATGTGCAGATTGGCTACAGAACGAGGTAACGTTTCAGAAATGGGCGAGAATCCACCATCGCGTGAACAGATATGAGATAAAGACGTCTAACCATGTTGAGGTCCTTAATAATCGTATCAAAGATGTCAAAGATTTTCCAATATGTTACTTTCTCAACTTTATTGTTGATTTGATGGCAAAGTGGTTTGGAGAGCGTCGTGCTGAGGCTGATCGATGGTCGGGTGTATTGATCCCATCGAAGAATAAGTTGATAAATGAGCGATATGAAAAGGCGTATCGATGGCGCAAATATGAAATAGGGCATGATTCATGGAAAGTGGAATCTACCGACTGGTCTGGAATTGTGGATTTAGCTGGAAGAACTTGTTCATGTGGCGTCTTTCAGGTTGAGCAAATACCGTGTGAGCACACAATTGCAGCTGCCATGGACGAACGACCAATAGATAGTGGGGCATATGTGTTGGAGCTTGTTAGTGAATACTACTCGATCGATAATATGCGTCAAGCATACTTTGAGCTCATACAACCCGTTCCATCGCAAGACCAATGGATTAACCTTCCCGATCATGTTATGGCGAGAGTAGTGCTACCTCCAACCGAAGAAATAACCCGTGGAAGGCCTAAAAAGACACGACATTTATCATGCCTTGAAAAATCGAAGAAAAAATACAAGTGCGGAATTTGCAGAAGTACCGATCACAACGCCACTAGATGTCCCCAACGCGGCCAGAGTTCGGGCAACCACGAAAGTGAATCTTAGATGTTTAGTGAATTTGTAGGTTGTATTTGATGTTTATTGAACAACGTTTGATGTAATGGATGTTTTATGCAATTTCGTGTTATATGCAAATTCGAATTGAGTGAACATTTCAATTTTGAGCAAATTATGGATTGAATTGCAATTATGAATTTTTTATAAATTTTGGGGGTAAAATTATAATTTTTGAAAAGTCAGGGACCAAACTGTAATTTCGTGTTCTATGCAAAATCGAATTGAGTGAACATTTCAATTTTGAGCAAATTATGGATTGAATTGCAATTATGAATTTTTTATAAATTTTGGGGTTAAAATTGTAATTTTTGAAAAGTCAGGGACCAAACTGCAATTTATTGTTAATTATGAGTTCGTAGGGACCAAACTGCAAATTGTTAAATGCAAGTTCGTAAGAACCCAACTACAAACCCTAAACCCTAAACCCTAACCCTAACCCTAAACCCTAAACCCTAACCCTAACTACAATGCCTAAACCATATTGATCAATTTTCTAAGATTTTGTCAGTTTCTCACCCCAAATGGAGAAGTAACACTTATAGGAACATTATGTCCTCCGTAAATCATAACTTCGTACATATTGATCAATTTTCTAAGATTTTGTCAATTTTTCACCCAAATGGAGAAGTAACATTTATAGGAACATTATGTCCTCCGTAAATCATAACTTCGTACATATTGATCAATTTTCTAAGACTTTGTCAATTTATCACCCAAATGGAGAAGTAACACTTATAGGAACATTATGTCCTCCGTAAATCATAACTTCGTACATATTGATCAATTTTCTAAGATTTTGTCAATTTATCATCCAAATGGAGAAGTAACACTTATAGGAACATTATGTCCTCCTTAAATCAAAACTTCGTACATATTGATCAATTTTCTAAGATTTTGTCAATTTCTCACCCAAATGGAGAAGTAACACTTATAGGAACATTATGTCCTCCGTAAATCATAACTTCGTACATATTGATCAATTTTCTAAGACTTTGTCAATTTATCACCCAAATGGAGAAATAACACTTATAGGAACATTATGTCCTCCGTAAATCATAACTTCGTACATATTGATCAATTTTCTAAGATTTTGTCAATTTATCACCCAAATGGAGAAGTAACACTTATAGGAACATTATGTCCTCCGTAAATCATAACTTCGTACATATTGATCAATTTTCTAAGATTTTATCAATTTATCACCCAAATGGAGAAGTAACACTTATAGGAACATTATGTCCTCCGTAAATCATAACTTCGTACATTAATATTTAAAGTTGAACTCATTTTAACAGTTACGGCGTGTGGCGTGTGGCACATGCCACATGCCACAAGCCATGAACCAACTTTTTTAACTCTAACTCATCTTTACACAATTAAACGAAATTATATCATAATTACACAATCCCATTTGGGTTTCTACTTTAATTAATTTGAGGTTTTGATAGAGATTGTGACATCATATTTGCAGTTTGGTCCCTAACTTCTCAAAAATTATAGTTTTACCCCCAAAATTTATGATCTACTTCATAATTGCAATTCAATCCATATTTGCACAAAATTAAATTGTTCACTCACTAGAGCTTGCATTAAACACATATTTGCAGTTTGGTCCCTAACTGCTCAAAAATTATAATTTTACCCCCAAAATTTATGATATACTTCATAATTGCAATTCAATCCATATTTGCACAAAATTAAATTGTTCACTCACTAGAGCTTACATTAAACACATATTTGCAGTTTGGTCCCTAACTTCTCAAAAATTATAGTTTTACCCCCAAAATTTATGATCTACTTCATAATTGCAATTCAGTAACATCGGATGCACAAAATTAAAATTTTCATTCAAAAATTACAATTTTACCACCTAATTACTTAGTGGATTTTTTTTTCCTAACATTAGCGGTAAAAGGAGATGTAATAAGCCTATTAAGATTTCTTATCCTTTGTACTCTTCTTTCTTGCCTTGGTTCTTCGGCATTATTACCCTGAGAATGCGTAGGTGAACTCCTACCCAAATGATCACCCTGAAAATGCGTATATTGAAAATTCATATCAAACATTACCCAAAACCAATTTGTGCAACACCATCCAAAACCAATTTAATAAAATTCATATCCAACACAACTCCAAAACCAATCTAATAAACAATATAGTCTAAAAACAATTTAGATAAAATTCAATAATCCTTTAAATAAATTCCAACAATATCTCTAAAAAAAACCACAAAAATAAAATTCAATACAACAACTAGACCTGATCATCATCATTATCATCCGCATCATTATCAGCAGTGTTGTCGCCCCCTTCATTGTCGCCTTCTTCATTATCGGCCCCTTCATTGTCGCCTTGTCCAAGCATCATTCGATTGAGTTTCTCCACCGTTGTTGTCAGATGGTTGAGCTGCCCAGTAATTGTATGTTCTATCTCGTTCACCCGACCAGTTAAGCTCTGATCCATTTCATTCAGCCGACCAAAAACTCTATCCTCCAATGCACGTGCCCAGGCAGGTGCTTCAGAAGATGATGGTTGATCTTGAGAAGTAGGGGCACCATCTTGGCTAATTCGGAGACGCTTCTGACGTCGAGGCGCAGGAGTAGAACGAGGAGCACCTTCTGCTGGAGCAGAATCAGCTAGGGTGGATGGCCGGTTGGGGAATTCGGGAACTCCCTCATCATCCCGAACAACCAGACACTCCTGTGTCAAAAACATAGTTAATAGTTTATAACACGTAAGGCGGCCACCACGTTTGGAACCTCGTGACGATAAAACAAGGTAATACTCCTTCTCCAACTCCGAGTTATCCGGCATTAGCAGTGGGATCACAGCCTGAAAAAATAAATATATACAAGTTATTTATTTCAAGTGATATGTCGGAAAAAAATTACTAATAGAAACGATTAAAATACCTGAACAGTCCGCAAGAACTCGTCCATATCATCAACGCTGGGATTAGGGTTCCTGAAATCCCAACGTAATATTCGCGGATATCTCGGAACAGTTGGGCTGACCCTTGAAACAAAATTGGCCGCATCGGCCATGCCTTCAATGGCTTCCACCGCCCAAAACTGTTCACATTCAAAACATTAGTCAAAACATCCAACATTTACGAAAAAATAACTAAAAAAATACATGGAAATCAACAATTGATTTTACAAACATACCAGAAAAATGTGCGGGAAGCCATACGCATTCCATCTACGGAGAGGGACGTTCTCATTCCCAGTGCCCAAATTTTTTACAATATCAATGAAAGTCGCTCTCCATAGCTTATCTCCCCAAGGATATCTCTCGCACATCGCGAGATCGTCACATACCTTCAATATATACAAATTTACATCAGCATTGTTATTTTTAAAACTTTAAAGAAATAATAAAAATTAAAATTAGAGTTTGCTTACCGCGAATATGATATGAACCAATTTTGTGGGCCGAGTTGGCATTAACACGGCCGATATCACCCACGCGTATATCAACTTGCATACGTCCTCGTTATTCGATCCACGCCGATGCAGCAAGTCCAAAATAGTCCTTTTCAGAGCATCAACAGAAACCTCAGACTGCCCCCAACCCGGAAAGTATTGGTTTTTCAACTGACCCACTTGCTCGATTATATTATTTCCCTGTCATCATCACTCACTGGCCTAACTCGCATCCCCGATACGAGGACAAACTCCTCGATCCTGAACCTAACTGGCTTTCCATTGACCAAAAACCAGTGTTCGTATTTACTTTTACCTGGCACGTGTGTGCATACTCGAAGGAACATTGCGTGCAACACCGACGCCTTGAATTTGCCGTTGCCGGTTAGGTAAAGAAAATTCCCAATCTGGGGGTACGCATTTATAATCTCCCAGTGCTGAGGTTTGAGCAAACTTACTATATCGCGAATCTCGCCCAACGCACATCGCTGTGTTGCCTCTCCTTTTAGGATCACATTAGTGTAGTGAAACGGGGGTAGTACTCCCTGTAGGGCCGAGGTGGGTAATGTTTTGTATCCCTACAAAACAAACAACAAAAAACTCAAAATCAATGTTCTGTCTGGCCAGGCGTGTGGCGTGTGGGAGTTCCACACGCCATGCCATTGTTCATGGCGTGTGGCGTGTGGTAGTTCCACACGCCACACGCCAACAATACCAGAATAAGCATAGTATTGGCGTGTGGCGCGTTGATATCCCACACGCCAACAAGACCAAAATAAGCATAGTATTGGCGTGTGGCGTGTTGCTATCCCACACGCCACACGCCAACAATACCAAAATAAGCATACTATTGGCGTGTGGCGTGTTGCTATCACACACGCCACACGCCAATAGCAGAACTCCGCGAACCTAAGTTTGATTACGGGAAAAAACTCGAAATTCTTACCTCAAATGGCCATTCCCGCAGGTTTCTATCACCATCATCGATAATCAGTTCAAGAGCCACCATCGATTTGCTTGATTTTTGGGAAATTGAAAGAGGAGGGAAATGCTCTGCCTCTTTGCGATTTTGTATGTGTGTGTTGAGTGTGTGTGTGTTTTTGTTTGTGTGTGTAGAGTGTGTGTGTTTTTTTGTTTTGTTTAAGTTTGGGGGGGTATTTTTGGTTTATTAAAGAAAGTTGAGGGGGGTAAAATGTAGTTATTAGGTAAGATTAAATTTTATTAACAATTTTCCTCTTTTTTTTTTTAAATGTGGGAATGGGTTATGGCATATGGGAAATTTCTATTTTCCCTTGTGGCATATCTGAAATCCCCTCCTGCCTCATTGGTGATGCGGTAAGCTGGAAGAGCTTCAAGCAAGACACTACCGCATATTCAACAACCGAAGCAGAATACATTGACGTGTGTGAAGCAGCAAAGGAAGGTGTTTGGATGAAAAACTTCATCCAAGAATTAGATGTGATACCTAGCATTGCTGAGCCCATTACTATCTTCTGCGATAATAATGGGGCAATAGCGCAAGCAAAGGAGCCGAGATCTCATCAGAAATCCAAGCATGTACTCAGACGATACCATTTGATAAAAGATATCATTGGTAGAGGAGACATTAAGATGGAACGTGTCGACTCAAAAGATAATACCGCGGACCCGCTAACAAAGCCACTGCCTCAAAAGGCATTCGAGAAACATCTGCTTAAGAAGGGACTCAAGAACATAGGAAGTTAGCTTTAGGACAAGTGGATATTGATAAAAATGGTGTCCGGCAAGCCAACTGTATGGCTGTCATTTAATGTAATAAATGAAGGAACTATTCAATTTAGATTAATAAATGCACTGTATTATATGGTCAACTTTATCTTATGTAATAATTATCTAAGCATAAGGATAGAAGTCCTTAGATCACAGGGCTATGTGACAACCCGTGGACTAATCTCCAAGGCCGTGATCTACAACATATTCAAGAGTCGTAGAATCCAATCGAGATAAGACATCGTTGATTCGGTTAGACTCTCACTATTGTGTATACTCCAATGAACTGGAGAACACTGGGGTCCACGAGCGTGACTGGGATAGTCAATACACATAAGTGGGTGACTTGCTGGGATGGCAAGTGCACTGAATACCCCAATTAGGAAATAACTTACCATGGAAGCGGTAGTCGCATATCGGGGTTGAAGTTATTCTAATTTACGATAGTATACGAGGAACGATCCCTAAATACTTGAGGTGATAATGTTTATCTGGTGCGAGAACGTCTATACTTAGATGTGAGTTCCGACCGACTGGAGATTACCAGAAAGTCTCTGTGGACTAATGTTGGGTATAGAGGAATTCGTATGCAGGTTCATATCATCGACAAATGATCCATTCACCCGACTTGATAGGTTGGGAATTTCTCCTATGTATTTCTGTGAGAAATTAATTCTGTAAAATCCTTGGCTAAGGTACCTGACGACTTTATGAAAGTAGGTCATAAAGATTAAGTCAAAGAGAATTATTTCGAGACCAGAATGCATAAGGTCAAGACAAAGAAAAAGGGAACCGATGAAAAGTTCATACCCTTAAGTCTCGACTGGGAGATATTATGTCATATATGGAAATTGTAAATGAGTTAAAATGTTCACTGAATTAATTCACCAGTGATTGGGCTCCATGGGCTTGTGGCCAGACATCGACCGTGGAGTGTGGGAGAATTTCCAAATTGGCAGGGGTGCTAATTTCGGAGTGATCAGTCGACAGAGTGTTCAACTGAATTAGAGTATAAATACACATGAAGCGAAAGCAAGGAAAAGAAGAGCAACTGGGTCGACCGAATTGACTGGGACAATTGGGTCGACTGAATCGACTGGGTCGATTTAGTTGACTAGGTCAACTGGGTTGACCTAATTGGAGCGGAAGTGATCCGATCGGAATTGAATTAAGGTTATAAATTAAATTGGAATTTAATTTGTAAGTTAATTAATTAAATTAGATTTAATTAATTAGAGGAAGATTTAATTAAATAGACTTAGAGTCTAATTTAATTGATTGGGAGAGTAATTAATTAATTGGACCATTTAATTGAGAAATTAAATAAAACCTAATTAAATTAATTAAGGAGTGGGCCATGAATTAATTAGAAGACTTATTCTTCTAATTAAAAGGGCCATGGCCCATGTAGGAGACTTGTAGTCCTAATCCTAAGAGAATTAGGTTAATGAGATACCTATAAATAGGAGACTTGATGTCATATCTCACACACACAAATCAAGAGCCAAAAAGCCTAAGTCAATAAAACACTCTCTCCCTCTCTCCTCATAAAATCGGTCGAACCCTGTCTTCCTTTTGGAAGAATTTTTCGTTTTCAATTTTAGCTCCTAAGTCGTTCTCTAACCCTAGATCTTAATATACCCTATGTTCTAGCCGATTAGGATATATTACTTTTCGTGATATTGTGGTGTATCAACTCATAGAGGCGCAACACGTGGGGTGCTACAACAGGGCTTAGGATCGACTTTGCCGAGGGAGAAACGCAACGACTTTGCTAGCTAGCAGGATTTGCAAGGAGAAATGTATAACATAGATCTAGTTATTTATGTCGTTTAATTATTCATATATATACAACCAGTTTAGTATCCTGGCAAGATTCCGTCAGAGGCCCTAAAAATTTTAAGTTCTGCTGCATGTAGGGCTGTTTATCTTACCGAATCCCGACAAAAAAGTTAGCAAAGGTCTCTTGATTGTCACGAACAATCGCAAGAGCATGCTTTAATTCTGATCTTTGCTTCTTTGGCACTTCTGGTCTAGGTGTGACTTTCCTTGGCTGATAGGGGTCCCTAGGTACTGGCTTCAATGGCAGCAGCCAAGTCTTGTGCTTCTTTTGCTTCTAATTCAGCCTCAATCATATTTTTAGCCTCAGCCTCCAGCTTGCTAAGTTCCAATGCCTTCTCAAGATCTTCTTCTGCTCTCTTCTTCTTTTCAGCTTCGTCCATCTTCCTTTTCTGAGCAACAGTAAGAGTTTTAACTTTTGCCTTACCAGTTCTTTTCCTCCTGGCAGCAGGACTTTCCAATATCTGCAATGGAACAGCTTCAACTGGTTGAGAATGCAAAAGAAGTGTATTGCCCTCAATAGCTGTGCTAGTCTGTTGTTCAGGTTCAATATCAGCAGACTGTCCACTAGCAGAGTCAACAATTGGCTCATCAGCAGACCTTTCTTTTCCAGTGAGTGGTCTCTCTGTTGTTGCTGTATTTTCCCTAACTTTATCAGTTGAATCATCAGAAAAAATGACTCTTTTTCTTGCCTTGGACTTGGTCATTCCTCCTGAAGGTTGAGGTTGAGAAGCGGGCCTCTTGGCAGAACTCCTTGTGATCCTCTTCACCTTTTGAACTGGGACTGCTTTATCTGATTCAGTCATCTCAGGAGATGATCCAACCTCCATCTCATCAATCTCCTTAGTCATTTGGTTGACTATCTTATCGGAGACTTCAATTTCGGACATTACTAATCCGGCTTCAACAGCAAGGTTTGCTGTTTGATCAGCAGTCTTGCTAGTCTATCCAGTTGTTCTGCCCTTCTTGGCAGGTGCATTTTCAGCCTTTCCTTTGGCTTGTCTTTTGGGCGCAGTTGTTGACTTCCCTTCACTTCTCACTGGTTCATACGTTTTCAATTCCTTCAACGCATGAACAACCTTCCCATTTACCAGTTGGCATCTCAGTACCAAGAACAGATGGCTAAGCAGAATTGCATGACTGTTGTTCTTCATTGCCAAAATAGTGAAATAGTGAACATCCCAGTTCACTTTCATGCCGTAGAAAATGCAGATCATTGTATGGAATCTCTTTCTTGTCAACCCATCAAGAGATCCAGTTGTGCATTCTAGCACTTTGGCGATTATATCAACAAATCTCTGGAACACGTCTTTCAACTGAATCTTCATCAGTGTTCCAGACATTTCCTCACCTTCCTTCGCACAAATTGCCCAGAACTCCTCTTCTTTCTCTGCACACAGTTCAGTCACATCTCCTCCTTCATTTTTCAGACCATAAACTTCATTTAACACAGCGGGAGAGACGCAGATTTTTCACGTGAACCGTTGGATTGATCTGACAGTTTTTAGATCGTGAGAGCGAGATTCGCGGATTTCAAAATTATTATTTTAATGTCATATGGGCAGAAAACTCAATCGACACTAGTCTGTTACTTATAAAAGCGCGTTTTTAAATATAACGTTTTTAGTACTCACTTATATAAAATATCAGACGAGTAGAGTTTTAAGTTATTTGACAGACAAGTGATCTGTTATCTGATATTACTAGTGAAAGCCAATAACTAGTAATCTTCCTCTGCTGTTTGTCAATCCAGCAAGATAAATTAATCTTCAGTCTTCAAGAATTAATAACAAATCTTCTGAGAACATAACTTCAACTAACTATCATTAACAAATATCATATGTAGATCAAGAGTACCGCTAGTCTGTCAAGAGTTAACCTTGAAGATAAATAAGATGAGTAAGCTTGAAGAACTCGAGTCTTCTGATGAGTTCCCCCTCAACTTATGCATCCAAATTTAGTAGTCCTAGCTCACCTATTAGAGTTGAATACCTTGCATCACTTAGTGGTTTGGTGAAGATGTCAGCAATCTAATTGTCAGTGTGAACATATTCTATGATGACATTCCCTTTTTCCACATGATCTCTGATAAAATGATGCTTGGTTTCAATGCGTTTAGTCCTTGAATGACTTGTAGTATTCTGAGTAAGTGAGATGGCACTTGTATTATCACAATAGATTGGAATTCCACTGATCTTTATGTTGCAATCTTCTAGTTGATGTTTCAACCAAATTATCTGTGCACAACATGCTCCAGCAACAATGTATTCAGCTTCAGCAGTAGAGATAGAAACTGAAGTCTGCTTCTTACTCATCCATGATATCAGACGACTTCCCAAGAATTGACAGGCACCTGTAGTACTCTTCCTATCAATCTTGCAACCAGCAAGGTCAGAATCAGAATATCCAATAAGCTCAAATCCTGATTCTCTAGGGTACCATAATCCCAAATCTGGTGTGCCTTCAAGATATCTGAGAATCCCTTTGGCAGCTAAGAGATGAGATACTTTAGGATTTGATTGATATCTCGCACAAACCCCAACAGAATACATAATATCTGGTCTGCTAGCTGTTAGATACAACAGTGACCCTATTATGTCTCTGTACTTGGTGATGTCCACTGATTTGCCATCTTCATCTTTATCTAGACGAAGTCCAGTAGACATGGGAACACTAATAGTAGAGCTAGTTTCCATACCAAATTTCTTAAACAGATCCTTCGTGTACTTAGCTTGGTTGATGAAAATTCCATCAGGCAACTGTCTAACTTGCAAACCAAGAAAGTAATTCAGTTCACCCATCATGCTCATTTCAAAGTTTTTTTGCATTAACTTGGAGAACTTGTCACACATCTGTTGGTTAGTTGAACCAAAAATAATATCGTCCACATATGTTTGCACAAGTAATATATGGTCTTCCTATTCAACAGTGAACAATGTTTTATCTACTTTACTTTTTCGAAATCCTTTAAATAAAAGAAAATCAAATAAAGTGTCATACCATGCTCTTGGAGCCCGTTTCAGTCCATAGAGGCTTTCTTCAGACGATACACCTTATCTCCTTGTAGATAGACTTCAAATCCAGGTGGTTGTTCAACATAAACTTCTTCCTGCAGTTCTCCATTGAGAAAGGCAGACTTCACATCCATTTGATAGACAGTGAAGTTCTTGTGAGCAGCATAGACTAGAAATAGTCTGATTGCTTCAAGTCTTGCCACTGGTGCAAATGCTTCATCAAAGTCAATGCCTTCCTCCTGGCAGTATCCCTTGGCCACTAGTCTTGCTTTATTTCTGGTGACAACACCATCTTCATTCATCTTATTTCTGAATACCCACTTAGTGCCAATGACTCTTTGATGACTTGGTCTGGGAACTAAGTACCAGACTTCATTCCTTTCAAATTGATTCAGCTCCTCTTGCATAGCTTCAATCCAATTAGAATCACTGAGAGCTTCTTCAACTTGTTTAGGCTCTATTTGGGATTGAAAGCTGACAAACATAGCATCATTTGCAACAGCTCTTCTGGATTTTACTCTATCCAAAGGATCACCAATAACCAACTCTGGAGGGTGATTCTTGAGCCATCTGAGATCAGGTTGCAAATCAGAATGTTAACCTCTTGATTGATCTTGAAACACTACTGTTGGAGTTCCAGTTGTAGTCTGTTGAACATTTGTGGACTGTTGAACAGTCTCTAGTCTGTCTGCTGTTTGTAACTCGTATGTTAGACAATCAGCCGGCTGATTTTGAACAGCACTTTGAGCTAGTAGCTGAGTTGAGATCAGGTAGTATGATGGGTACATATTCTTCATTCTTTTCAACACTCAATTTTTATAAAAATCAGTAGACAGATTTGAATTAGCACTTTGATTCTTTTCAGAAGATTGGCTTGGTTCATCAAATACTACATGAATGGATTCTTCTACAAGTAAAGTTCTTTTGTTAAAGACTCTGTAAGCTTTACTAACAGTAGAGTATCCTATAAAAATAGCTTCATCAGCCTTTTGTGCAAAAGCAGTAAGGTGATTTTTTCCATTATTTAGAACAAAGCATTTACAACCAAAAAATTTGAAGTAATGAATGTTTGGCTTCCTGTTGTTCCAAACTTCATAAGGTGTCTTTCTTGTTGATCATGCATCTGTTCTGGGTGAAGCAGGCTGTATTTGTGGCTTCTGCCCAAAATCTTTGAGGCAGTTGTGCTTCAGCTATCATTGTTCTGGTAGCTTCCTTTAGAGTTCTGCTTCTCCTTTCAGCAACTCCATTTTGTTGAGGGTTTCTGGCAGCAGAGTAATCATGACTTATTCCTCTGGCATTACAATACCCTTCAACAGTAGAGTTTGTAAACTCAGTCCCTCTATCTGATGTGATCTTTAATATCTTCATGCTTTTCTCGTTCTGAATCAGTTCCATCAGATTAGTTAGATGCTCCTTGGTTTCACTTTTATCTTGAATAGTCATCCACAACATCTAGGCAGTATTTCTTTCCACCATTGCTGACTGGATCAATGGGTCCAAATAAGTTCATGTGTAGTAGCTCCAATATCCTTGTAGAAGATTGGTGCTTCCTGCTTTTGAAAGATGACTTGATTTGTTTACCCTTCTGACAGGCGTCACACAACTTGTCTTTGCTCATGACTGTTTTTGGAATTTATTCTACCAGATCATTCTTGATTAATCTGTTGATGGTCTTGAAATTCACATGATTCATCCTTTTGTGCCAGAGCCAATTGATTTCACTAGGTGTTGAGGCCACCAAGCAAACATTAGAATTCTTGTCCGCAGAATCCCAGTCGACTACATAAATGTTTCCTTGTCGTCTTCCAGATAAGATGACCTTCTTTGTACCGATCTGTTCAACATAGCACTTATCCGATGAGAAGATAACTGAGAAAATTTTGTCACAAAATTGACTAATGCTCAGCAGATTGTATTTGAGGCCTTGAACATAAGAGACGTCATATATCTCAGTGTTGCCTTTGATCACCTTTCCACATGTTACAACCTTGCCTTCTTTGTTGTCTCCAAATGTGACTTTCGGACCATCTACAGCAACCGCATCTGTCAGCTCATGTATGTTGCCACACATGTGTCTTGAACATCCACTGTCCAAGTACCACTTCCTTTCTACTTTACTCTTACTCCTAATCCTAACCTACAAAACAAAAGAAAATAGTTTTAGGAACCCTTATTGTGAGGGTCCTGGTGGATTAGTTTCACCCTTGACAACCCAAGATGTTGAAGTCTTAGGCTTCTTAGGTTTCTGAGCTTTGACAGGAGCATGAACATGTTTATCTTCATCATTTTCAGCATGTGTATATGTTGATAATCAGTATGATAAGGATGATGTTCATAAGTAGAGTATGGTGCATGATATGCAGGATATGCATGCGTTGAATGAGCAGGGTAAGGAGCATAGTATTGTGGAAATTGAGGTGCATGATATATAGGTGGATATGCAGCAGGTTGCAGATAATTTGATAACTCATTTCCATACCAAGCATATTAAGTTTTCTTGTTCTTATGATTCTTTGGTTTACTAGTTGCTTGCTCATTAACAGACGACTTAGTTTTGTTACTAGTCTGATTGGTTTTACTCTTATCAGCAGACTTCCTAGGATTCTGGTGTTCAGTTTTACCAGTATGTTTTTCTAATTTAGGCTTTTTGCTCTTCTTAGCCTTAGGAGCTTTCTTCTCCTTTAATTCTTTCTCAGGTGAAGCAGGTTTAGTTGAAATGACTTTACTATTGTCAGCAGATATGAATTTTTCAGTATGATTCAGTTCTAACTTGTCATGTTCTAAAGGTATCTTCTGTTTAGTAGACATGTGAGTGGATGCAACAGATGACTTATCATGAGACTCAATGACTTTCTCAAGTTTCATGATTTTTACCCTTATATACTTCACATTCAGCTTTCAGAGATTCATTCTCTTGCTCAAGCAGTTTATACTCAGCTGATTCTTTTGGTTTTTCAACCTTAAGTTTCATTTAGTTGTTTCGCTCTCTTAGCAATATCATCTCTTCCTTAAGCTTTGCAAATGATACTTGTATTATTAACTACCATTTGCTCAAATGAATTAAACAATTCATTTTCAAGAGGAGTTACCTCATCCTCAAAATCGTCAGATACCTTGGCCATCAGACAGATAAGAGCAGGATTCTCATCTTCAGTAGACTCTTCTTCAGAAGTGTCTGAGTCTGAATCAGATGAGTAGATACCAGTCAGCTTCTCAGCTTCAGCCATCAACACCTTGCCTTTCTGATGTTTTCTCTCCTTTCTTATTCTCTTCTCTTCCTCAGTGTACTTCTCAGCTTTAGGATAGGGGCAATCTCTGATGAAATATCCCAACTTCCTGCAATTATAACACATTAGTTTGGATTTATAAGCATCCTTACTATCATGAGAAGAAGAGGTAGGGTTAGAAGTAGAAGCATTTTGTATTTGTTCTTCATTTTTCTCATGTAGAACTTCTTGAATTGTTTATTAACAATGCAACGTCTCAAGAAGTATACTCCTTTTTGTTGAGCAGTGTGGCTTCATCAGATGAGTCCACTTCTTTATTTTTGTTTGATGTTCTTCTTGGGTTTTCAGCAGCAACCAATGCAGCTGTGGGGCCTGAAGTAGAGGTTTCTTCAATTACCATCCTTGGCAGTTTATACTCGTATGCCTTGAGTACGGAGAACAGCTATATTAGAGAGATCTTCCCCAGATCCCTTGACTCTTCCATAGCCGTCACCTTCATGTTGAATTTTGGAGGCAGAGCCTTCAGTACTCTGACAATGATCAGTGAAGGTCTTTCCCAGCTTTAGAACTTAATTCAGCGTCCTTTTAAACCTTGTATCCATCTGATCAATGGTTTCCGCAGACTTCATCTTGAAGTTGTCTAACTTTTCAAGAGCAACACTCAGCTGGTGCTCCTTTATGGCGTCGTTTTCTTCGCTCATGTTACGGACCTTATCCCACATTTCCTTTCCAGTCTTGCAATGTTTGACTTTGTCAAACCTATCATTGTCTAGGGCCTTGGTCATGATGAAACGGCCAACTTTGTCAAGATTGAACAGCTTCACTTCTTCCGTTGTCATCTCTTCAAGTTCTTTATCCATCACTATATCAGCATCATCAACATTTTCAGTCTTGGTGATCTTGAATGGACCTTTTGTAATACATGTGTACATGTTGTCATTTGTAAGCAGCAAGGAAAATCTCCATCCTGATTTTCCAATCCTCAAAACTCATACCGCCGATGTGGGGAACATGGCTGATACAGTCCATTTTCAAAGAGTTTTTAATTTTAAAAAACGTGTTCGTTTGAAGACTTTAAAACCTTTGAAAAATACTAGGATCAAGCTCGTTTATCATGCAGTTGATTCAAATGAACCACCTGCTCTGATACCACTTGTTGGTCCCAAGTGGTCAGTTGAGGTCTAGAGGGGGGGTGAACAGACCTCTGAAAATTTTGGATTTTAAAACTTTTCAAGTCGTCTGTCAGCAGACTAAGCTGATCAGGAATTGTAAGTAGACTTAGATGATCGCGCACAAAGCTCGAACAACAGAGTTGACCACTCTTCTGATGATAACTTAGCTGATTACAGCAAAATCAAATTTTCAATCAGAATACTTGCAGCAGATAAATCAGTGTTTTTCACAAGTAGTCTTATAAAGAATTTTATCCCCAGTTTTGTAAACTCCTTTTGAAAAATTCTAACAGTTTTCCAAGTGTTCTAATGCAATTTCAAAATATGCAAGAAAATAATGAAAGTTTAAAATACAATGAATTTTTATAGTGGTTATATGGATAAAAATCCTTTAGTCCACTATTCCAAGTCACTTAGATCTTGGGTTATACTATAAACACACAGTTTACAATATACAATGCTTGCGCTTTACAACAAATGATAAGCCACAAGTTCGCAGCAGGAAATCACAAAGAAACTCCTACCTTCTGAAGTAATATCACTCACTTAGACGGATATCTACTTCTCACAACACTCTTCTAATACAAATGCACTCAGAAAATGATTTATCTTCGAACTTCAACTAGCTTCTGTCAACAAATGACTTCAGCAGACGAGTGAGATGTTAGAGCTTTTGAGACTTGGAATTTTGCTTCGCGAATTGATCTCAGTTGTTGTGTTGTCTCTAACTCTTGAGTCCAGCTCTATTTATACTTGGATTTGTAAATGTATCCGTTGAAGAAAGACAGATTTCAAATCGCGAAGTACTGGTCCCCCAAATTCTGGAACGACTCCCTGCAACTGTTGCACTGTACACTCTGTTGTACTTTTCTGCCAGTCGTATTTAATGCACCCTGCTGATCCTAGAATATCTTCAATCATTTGCCATTAATACCCTTCTCTTGCAGCATTTATTACACCAAGTGCATTTATTACCGTTGGGCAGACTCCTTGATCTCTTCCACTCTGCTGATCGAAATGACCCGTCTGATAGATACTCTGCTGATCAAAACTTGAACTCATCTAATTTGAGTCAGCTGATAACCTACCCGTCTGATTTCGAATTCAACATAAGATCAGTAGTCTTCTGGACCTTGAATTTTTACCCTTCTGATAGTCTTCTTACTTGATCAAATTTTTTCTAAGGGTTCTAGGCATTTCTTACTTAGTTGATTCTGATGTTTTAGAAATCATCAAAACATCTCTTATCTTCTTAACTTCTTTGCACTCAATCTCCATCTTCATCCAACAATTATAATCGGTGATCTCATCAAATAGGATTTGTTGGAAGAATTTATTAACTCAAGAACAGCTAAGTGATCTTATCAATTGAGTTAAATAAGTTAGTTAAAGGTTTTGATGATAACAAAAAGGTGTCATCAACTAAGTTATTGAAGCTTAGTAAACCTTTGAAGATTGGAAGTCTTGGTTTAAAAGAAAATCATTCAAGAACAGAAGTATTCAAGAAATGAAGATTCAATCTTATGAGAAGAGTGAAAATCAGATTAGTGGAAGATTGAAAATCAGATTAGTAAAAATCAGCTTAGTGGAAAAAGATGAGTGATCATCAGACTAGTGATCAGATTTGTGCATCAGATTTGTGTATCAGACTTGTGCATCAGACTAGTGATCATCAGCGGAGTGGATCCCATCAGCTAAGTAAAATCGGTCAGTAAGCTCTCCAACGGTAACAAGCTAAGTGCATTAAATTCTGCTGACAGAAAGTACAACAGAGTGTACAGTGAATAGTGCGACAGTCTGCAAAAGTTACCATTCAAATTATGACCATTGCTCAAGGACTTAAATGCAATTTTGCCAACCTTCAACGTGCAAAATTACAAATCCAAGAGTTTAAATAGATGGTAAACTGAAGATTCAAGAGAGACTTGCACACTTTCAAGATCAAATCTTTAGAGCAAGAATCCATCAGTTGAGTCATCTTTTCATAAGCTTAGTCATCTTATGACGAAGCTGATTGTTGAAGAACAAGATTAAACCCTTGCATATCTGAGTGATATTCAACTGAGTGTTATGAGAAGTAGATATCCATCTTTGTGAGTGATATTACTTCGAAGAATAGGTCTTCTTTGTGATTTCCTATTGCGAGCTTACGGCCTTTTCATTTGTTGTTTTGGCGTAAGTAGAGTATATTGTAAACTATGTGTTTATAGTATAACCCAAGATCTAAGTGACTTGGAAGAGTGGATTAAGAGGATTTGTTCCTGTATAACCACTATAAAAATTCCTTGTGTTATTTACTTTATTTGTCTTGCATTGCATATTTCATAAGCTAAGTAAATACTTTAAAAGAAGAGTCTTTTAAATTGAGGAATTTCCAACTTGGGGTAAAACTTTCTTTGTGCTTTAAAAGTTTAATTGAGTTGAAAACATTGTTTGAAAAACACATATACATTATCCGCTGCATCATTGTTTGAAACTCTGATTATATAAGTTTGATGAGCAAAATCAGCATAGTAGTCTACTTTACTGAATAAGCTAAGTGCTAAATCAACATAGTAGTCTCACGAATAAGATCAGCTTACTCTGCTAATAAGCTGAGTGCAAAATCAGCTCAGTCATCTTATTTTGCTGATGAGTGAACTCTACTTATAGAAGAAAAGTTTAAGAAATTTTTTAAAGTCTTGAGGTCTATTCACCCCCCCCCCCTCTAGACCTCAACTGACCACTTGGGACCAACAGGATTAGTTAGGATATTTGACTTATTCCTACTCAATTAACTAGAGTACTAGAGTTTAGGAGACTGATATATTTCCCATTTGAAATTTTAATTGCGAGTTTGTTCCTTAGAGAAAGGACTTCTCTAGCTATAAACAGGAGTCTCCCCCTTCACAATTTGTAAGTAGAAAAAACGGCTTATGAAGAAAAGTGGTATGCAAAAATAAAATATTTTAGGCAGAGAAAAGTAGAGTTAGAGTCTTAGAAAGTTATTTCTTTTAGGTAGAGAAAATATGGAAGAATTTTAATTGTCGTATTACTATTCTTTCAATCTTGCCCTTTACGAGATTTCTTGTGTAGAATATCTTGTGTGTTATTTTCTCGGTATCAATCTGTATGTGTGGTTGCTTCATCGGTACTCTTCCTCACTCCATGACCTGTGTGATTATGTTTGATTATTTGTAATTTATTTGAATTTCGCTGGCACTTAACATAGTTGTCCGACGGGGACGGATTTAGCTATATTTTGGGGGGAGGGGGGGGGAGACTTTTGGAATTTGTTTATATTATATATGTATATATATACTATCCTATGTTAATTAGTTACACAAACAACATATTAGTATATTAATTGAATGTTCCAATTAGAAAATAAATGTGACGCTTTATAATAGATTATTTATTTTCTAAAATGTAAATAATATAATAATGTAATGGTACTAGCTTAAACATTTCTTATTTCTTATAGTTTTTATAAAATAGAGGGTGCAAACTCAAAATTCTCATAAAAAAACAAATAAAGTATACAATATCAAATCGTGTGTCAAATGTTACCTTTGTCATATATACAATATCAAGCAATTCTCATAAAGTACTTCGAATTAAAAAAAAAAAAAATTGAATTCAATATAGTTCTTATTGACAATCCATTTTATAGTATTTTCCTTTTTTTAGATTGTAGTGACCAATAGAACTTTAATATCACAATCAATAAAATTAACGGTAGTTAAGTTCGGCCCCCAAACACTCAATTATTGGATCCGTCCATGTTGTCCGATGCTTGGTCACTGCGCATCTTTTTGACATTCTAGAATCTCCAATATTCAATCATTTAATATCTAATCGACAGGATTGGAGATAACTTTATGTGCAAGGTGTGTCTGTAAGCTGCATATTAATTGAAGTTTTGTCTAGCGATTCTATTATTAAGTATCTTACGATTCATGATACGAATCATATGATTTCAGGTCTTGGCGATTCGACTCAATCGAAAGAATTGTCGGGTGTTTGTTTCACAATGATTCGTTTGCGATACGATACGAATCGTACGATACACGATATATTTGCGATACGTACGATTCATGACTTTAAGTAGTTTGTTGGTTTGTTTGTTTGTTCTTTTTTTTTTTTCAAATAAAGAAAATGGTCAATTGGAAATGCATAATATTTTTCCTTTTTGCTATTAGATGCACGTCGCAGTTAAACATTGTGATATTTTATGTGAAACTATTTATATCATGTGTTGTTATGCGTGGATTAATAGTTTTGTCTTTTAATAGTGAGTTCTAGTGACTGCATAATTTTGATTTTTTATTCCAAAAGGTGAAATCGCTCACCCCGGGCGCGCCTCACTCCCTGCCCGACGGGATTGTGAGAGGAGGTAAATCATGGTGACTCAACCGGCAACAGAGGCTGGGACCAGTACTCACTGCGCACAAGGAGCCCCCCTCATTTTTTGAGAGGTGCTCCCACACTGCCGCTGGTGAGGTTCGATTCTTGGTCTCTTGTTCCAAATTTCACCTCTGAGACCAGTTGAGCTGCCCATGCGGGCATAATTTTGATTTTTTAGTATAATAATACTGAGGTGTAGCTACACGGTCAGTCCAGCTATCTAGTATTTATTTTAGTTTTTGAAACTTTATTTTATTATTTCTTATTGATGATTGGGTGTACTTCATGTAATTTGAATGAACATAGAGTATCACAGAGTTTATACTTTAATTGATTATAACTTTATTTTGTTTGATTATTTGATTAAAATATTATTTTATTTGGGTAACATTGATATTGGTGGTGATGTAGTCTATATTTGAGAGAAAAAAATCATTTAAGATAGATAATTCGATGTTAATTTACAGAATTCTCTTATTTCTTTTTATTTTGTGACAAGAAAGTTCAAATTGGGAACTTGATTTTCTTTAAATGATGTTTTTTACTTTAATTAGTTAGTCTTTTACATGTTTTTATTTTTTAGTAATGTGGAAGATATATTATTCAACTTTGTATAAGTGATTTGTATCTTACGATACGATACAAGATACATGATTCGATACGATACAAGGACTCACCGATACGCGATACGATTCACGGTTCAATAACTATGTTTATTACTCCCTCCATTCCACAATACATGTCTTTTTAGGGAGAAAAAAATTTCACAATACATGTCACTTTAGGAATTCAAGATAAAATTAAATGCTATTTTGACATTTTTACCCTTCTTCATTAAAAATTGGAATAAAGAGATGAATTATGAGGAGTTGTAAAATAATTAATTGTTTCTCAGGGGTAATTTTGTCCAACTATACTTTTATTTTCCTAAAATTTAGAGCATTAATTGATTCCTTAATCCTTATGAAAAAACCTTAAACGACATGTAATATAATATGGAATGGAGGGAATACTGTTTTTACAATAATTAATTTTACTATAATTGCTTTTAGTAAAATTGATTTTTCTATAAATGATTTAGCGTTTGGATCGACTTTTTAAAATTGATTTTATGAATGTAGATTTTCATTTAATTTACCAAACTAACCTTATTTGCATGCAGAAAAACACTATCCAATCGAATTCTTTAACTTTCACAACACATAAAAAAAAGACGTAATATAATTATGCGGTCCTCTTTTTTATTAATTTTTTACAGAGTGGTTTTTTTTGTTTTTTTTTCCATGTTAGCCTCCACTAATTATTTGTTTTACTTTGATCATTTTCAAGTGGTCCAAGGCGAATCAAAGTGTCAAAATAATTTTATGTGGGACTAAATTGATAAAAAAATATTTATGAGGGACTAAATTGATACATAATAGTTTATGAGAGATTAAAGTGTAACATTATAAGTAAAAGACTCCCTTGTAAATGACTAAAGTGAAACAAATAATTCATATTGGGGACTACAATGGAAAAAAAAAATACAAGAAGGACCACTTTCTAAAAAGTTAATGATAAAAATGATCATTAATGATGTTTAGCCTATAATTATTAAGAAGCAAATTCAGCAAAAATAAAGAAATTGGAAAGAAAAATATATTCAACAATAAAGAAAATAATTATGATTGAATATATATGGATTGAGTAATGGGCATAAATGACATTTCCTATATTGCTGCTTATGTGGGTCGTCGGTTTTCCACGTTGAGAGAAGTAAAAAGTTGTCGCAATTTTTAAGGTCAAACGGTTAAGTTTATGGGATTGGGTTCGAAACGTGGAATTGGATAGTGCAATCGGGAGGCCAAGTGGTCTCTACCATAGATCAAAATTTTCAACTTTTTTGTCGAAAACATAAATAAAAAATTCATTTTTGAATCAAGCGAAATGAAAACAAGATGTAATTTTAAAACTATTTGTTTGTCTATAAACTCTGTTATTTTTCTAAATTTAGTAGCATTTTTTACAATTTTTCTTTAGTGTTTTTGAAACATTTTCGAAAAGTTTCGGGCTTTTGGCACTTTGCACCCTGAAAATACAATTTAATTGGCACTTTGCACTCTAGTGTGTGTTTTGAAGAAAAAATTCATCGATTGAAGAGTATAATAGTTATTTTCGAATATGTTTGGCACTTTGCACCCTAAAAGTATAGATTTTGACACTTTGCACTCTGAAATATAGAATATTGACACTTTACACCCAAAAAATAATACTTTGGCATTTTCAACCCTGACTTAATATGATAATCTAAATTATGTTAAGAACGTGCAATATAATAATATGTTAGATATGTAAACGTGTATTTTAGATATAAAGTAAATAATCTAGAGGATACTTGAAAATAAAATGAAGACAATGCCTTTTTTTTAAACTAAATTTTACTAAGAGAAAATGTTAAATTAAGTTATTCTAGTGTAAAATAAATTTAGAATAACATGTTTATGATTGTTGTGCATAGAAATGACCATTTTTATCTCTACGTAGCCGACATTCATGAGTTTATTTTTTTTAAGAAAAATCCATTAGGGTACAAATGTCATACAAATTTTATTTTTAGGGTGCAGAATGCCAAAAAATTTTGATCGGAGTGAAAATGCTAATATTTTATAATATTAGGGTATAAAATGCCAACATTCTATATTTTAAGGGTGCAAAATCTATATTGCCAAGGTGCAAAGTGAAAAAAAAAATTGAAAATAACTATTCTACCCGTCTACCAATGAATCTTCTCACTAAAACACACACTAGGGTGCAAAGTGCCAAAATTTTTAAGTCAGGATGCAAAGTGCTAAAACCCTATAATTTCAGGGTGCAAAATGCCAAAAGCTCAAAAGTTTCCAATATTTAGCTGACCGAAACATACACTCGAAACGAAATTTTGATCCATGATCTCTACATCAAATTAAGAATCCACTTGGTCAGATAAAAAAAATTAAGAATCCACTTGTTGGTACAAACAATGTACTCAATAGTGTAGAAATAGTGTCCTGCAAGCCAGCTGTATGGCTAGCATTTATTGTAATAAATAAGGAACTATTCAATTTTGATTAATAAAAGCACTTTATTAAATGGTCATCTTTATCTTATGTAATAATTATCTACGCATAAGGATAGAAGTCCTTAGATCACAGAGCTATGGGACAACCCGTGTACTGATCTCCAAGGCTGTGATCTAGAACATATTCAAGAGTCGTAGAATCCAATCGAGATAGGACATCGTTGGATTCGGTTAGATTCTCACTGTCGTATATACTCCGATGAACTGGAGAACGCTGGGGTCCACGAGCATGACTGAGATAGTCGATACACATAAGTGGGTGGCTTGCTGGGATAGCAAGTGCACTGAATACCCCAATTAGGAAATAACTCACCATGGAAGCGGTAGTCGCATATCGGAGTTGAAGTTATTTCAATTTACAATAGTATACGAGGAACAATCCCTAAGCACTTGAGATGATAGGGTTTATCTGGTGCGAGAACGTCTATGTTTTGATATGAGTTCCGACTGACTGGAGATCTCCAGAAAGTCTCTGTGGACTCATGTTGGATATAGAGGAACTCGTATTCAGATTCATATCATCAACAAATGATCCATTGACCCGACTTGATAGGTTGGAAAATTCTCCTATGGATTTCTCTGAGAAATTAATTCTGGTAAAAATCATTGGCCAAGGTATCTGACGGCTTTATCTAAGTAGCTCATAAAGATTAAGTCAAAGAGAATTATTTCGAGACCAAAATACATAAGGTCAAGACAATAAAAGGGAAACTGATGAAAGACCATACCCTTCAGTCTCGACTGGGAGATTGATCGATGGAGAGATTATGGCGTATATGGTTATTGTAAATGATAGAAGGTTCACTGAATTAATTCACCAGTGATTGGGCTTCATGGGCTTGTGGCTGGATATCGACCGTGGAGTGTGGGAGAATTCCCAAATTGGCAGGGGTGCTAATTTTAGAATGGTCAGTCGACAGAGTGTTCAACTGATTTAAAAAGTATTTAATACTTCAATAATTGAATTAATATTTAATTATAACACACGACCCATTATGTTGTGAAACTATGAGGGCATATACAATACACATGAAGCGAAAGCGAAGGAAAAGGAAACAACTGGGTCGACCGAATCGACTGGGTCGATTGGGTCTAAAAAATCGACTAGGTCGACCCAATTGGAACAAATTGGATCCGATTGGAATTGGATCAAGAATATAAATTAAATTGGAATTTAATTTGTAAGTTAATTAATTAAGTTGGATTTAATTAATTATAGAAAGATTTAATTAAATAGATTTAGAGTCTAATTTAATTAAATGGGAGAGTTGTTAATTAATTGGGCTATTTAATTGAGAGATTAAATAAAGCTTTATTCAATTAATTAACAGGGCCATGAATTAATTAGGAAGACTTAGTCTTCTAATTAAAAGGGTCATGGCCAATGTAGGAGACTTGAAGTTCTAATCATAGGAGGATTAGGTTAATGAGATACCTATAAATAGGGGAATTGATGTCATATCTCATACACAACTTACAAGAGCCAAACACACCAAGTCAAGAAAAACTCTCCCCTCTCCCACTCTTGTGATCGGCCGAACTCTCCCTCTCTTTTGGAGGAGTTCGACTTTTTGTCTCTAGTTTCTAGTTCGTTTCCTAAACCTAGATCTTAATATATCATGTGTTCTAGCCGATCAGGGTATATTATATTTCGTGTAATTGTGGTGTATCAACCCATAGAGGCGCAACACGTGGGGCGCTACTGCAGGACATAGGATCGACCAACCGAGGGAGAAACTTGACTTCAACTGCCAATTAGGATTTGCAAGGAGACAGGTATAACGTGCAACTGTTTATACTGTCGTTTATTTAATATTTATATATATACAACTAGAGATTATCCTGGCAAGATTCCGTAAGAGGTCCTATAAAATTTTAAATTTCGCTGTGCCTAGGGCTGTTTATCTTACCGAATCCCAAAAAATAGTACATGGGAAAATGATTATGTAACTGCCCCTTCGTACAGCCCCTATTTAATGCTTTCATACTTAATTGTGTTACCTATTACCTGTTTAACAGGTTCCTTCTTCAAATAATTTTTTTAATCTACTAATAACCCACTCAATTTTCAGTAAAATTGTATAGTGGAAATCTTTTGCAACTTTTACCACTAAATTTAGATTTTGTCATGATGTGATATTCTATAATTTAAAAATCTTAAAATACATTAAAAAAATTTACAACCTATATCTCAACTTTAAAAAATTACAAAATAACACCTAAATTAAACGATATTACTCATATAAAAAAATAATTCATTACTTTTCAAATGTTAGTTTATCATTTATCAATATTTGAATATAAACTATCTTGAAAATTACAATAAAAATATAAAATCTTAATTTAAAAGTATTTGCAATGCCTATAATTTAGGGTTTATGACATAATATTAAATTTAGGGTTTGATTTAGGGTTTTAGGATCTAGGGTTTAGGGGTCTAAGGTTTTAGGGTTTAGGGTTTAGGATTTAGGGTTTAGGGTTTATTTTATAAATAGGATTTATTTTTATTTGATTATTAGTTAGGGTTTAGGGGTTTAGGATTTATGATTTAGGTTTTAGGGTTTATTTTATAACTAGGATTTGATGATTAGTTATGGTTTAGGATTTTAGGGTCTAGGGTTTAGAATTTAGTGTTTAGGGTTTATTTTATAAATAGGATTTATTTTTATTTGATGATTAGTTATGGGTTTATTTTGCAATTTTATTTTATAATTTATGTTAATAATATATAATTAGGGTTTATTTTTACTTGATGATTAACTATGGACTTTTTTTGCAATTTCAATGACTTTTCATATCCACCGGGCTGTATAAGAGGACTGTGACAATGGGCTGTTATGCTAGTGGTGTCCATTAGATGATGTAACTCTTCCTAATTAATGGATAACTCCCTTGTCGTCTAATTGAACTTTTAAGTTGTGAGGTCAGCTGTTGCTAATAACTTCATCTAATCTTCCATTTAATATATTCTAAAGGTGGGAAGAGAGCAATTAAAGCTCCAATTAGTGAAAACTATTTCTCATCTGATTTTCGGATACCATTTCATTGCAGACCATTGTTTATGAAAAGTGAAATGTAAAATCTCCCCTCTAGTGTCTAATTACTTAAAAAACATTTATGTTAATTTTACACAAAATCGGTAAAGTGAAAAAAGTCAATTGGTTTTTATAAGGTTTGTATTCAACATTGTAAAAAAAATATTGTAACACATAGGTCCTTTTGTTAACACAAGGCGAGTATTTTTTATTAGTATTTATTAATATGAAAGTATTCACACTAAAACACAATTATTTTCGATGCGGACGACAAGAATATTATTGGTGAGTTTGGTTTAGCGAATCGAAAATCAGTTATAGGAGAATTAATTTTACTAAAATGGATTTTAATAATAATTAATTATGATAAAATTCAATTATTAAATAATTGTTTTTAAATATTAGCTTTTGCAAAAGTAACACTTTGGTTGCTTCTAAAATAAGTTGTTTTTTAACTTCTGGTGATCCCAGAAGTAATTATGATATTGGGGGTCAAATACCATTAAAATCACGATTGACTAAAAACTATTTCTATAATTGGGGTCAAATACTTTAAAAATCACAATAAAAATCTAGAAGTGTTTTTAAAAGTTCCCTACGTTGGGATGAACTCAACCTTAGGGTGCAATGAACTAACTACACTTTTTTTTTTTTTGGAAAATAAGAACTGTACAAAAAAAAAGTTTAATTTACATTTCACTATGTCAATGGGTGTTCATTTGACCAAACCGAAATAGACAAAATTTCAATTCACCATTTATTTAAAAACTGAACCCATTTTTCACTTAGATTTTCAATTTGAACAAAAAAGTATTTGAATTCTTTTTTTTTTAACTCAAATTTTAATTAAAAAATTTACAAAAAAAAAACTTTAAATTTAAATGTTTAATTCGAACTTCGGTCCGAACCTGAACTCCTTGCCATTGCGCACACAAACAATTACCAATATGCAGTTATAGTCTTCTCGAAGCACATAAGAATGTTATAAAAACTGGACCGGACATCGAATCGGTAGTTTTACTGGTTACTGGTTAAATCGATTTAACCGTTTAACCAAATGGTCCAGCCAGTATGACGTCATTACAATATAATATTTTAATTTTAATTTTAATGTATGTAATTAACTATTTAAAAAAATATATTATTCATTTTTTCAAGTTTGTTTCCATAAACTAAATGTTTATCTCATGATCAATTATTTTTCCAACAAAATTGAGTTGAGAATGAATGATAGTAACAAAATTACAAGTATGATAACATGATATCAACGCAATAATTCAAATTATAATAAACATCATATCAAAAACAATAATTTTATTACTAATCACCTATGAAAAAGAGAAATTATTGATGAATTTTATCATTTTAAAAAGGAATAAGAATACTTGAAGTTTGTGAAAAAAATGACTTTTCTAATAAATTTGATGCTCAAATATATTTATATAACTTATTATATATAAGATTTTATTGTTTCTTGTTAGTTTTGTTTAATTCAAAGTGAAAAATAAAAGAAGAGATGTGAGAGTATTGTTGAAGTTTAAAGTCGCGGAAGGGAAATAAAAATCCGTAGCGTAAACTTTTTATTTTTATAAGTGAATCAGTAGTTCAATCGGTTCACTGGTTCATTGATTTTACCAGTTTTTGACCAATTTTTTTGGGTTCAAATTGGTCAGGAACAAAGCTGATTTTGGAAGATTAACCGAACCGAATTGGCAATTGGTTACCGGTTTTTAAAACACTGCATTAAGACGCACATGCTACAAATGGTACACATTATCTAATAATTCTCGAATCAAATAATCCAATAAAAGGACTTATTAAGCACCAATCAGAAAAGATCAGTTGCTTAGCATGTTAACAATGAACAAAGTGTTTCATTCATGTTTAGGAGATTGATTAAAAGATAATTTAAGTTAATTTCCTGGAAACAATAATTATATGACAATTAACTTAATAATGAAAGCAATGCAAACAAATTATGACAGAGAGATAAAATATACAGAAGAAACATACTTTTCAAATGTCCTTTGAAATTACACTAATAAGATAGAGATAAACTACCTTGTGTATTATGTAAGAAAACATAGAAATGCATGGCTGGCTATTGTATTCACCTAACCAAATAAAATGACATTTCATCTTTAAAAAACTAAAAAAATCTTCCTTTATATATAATGTGTGATTCAAATGTTAAACATGTTTATTGTGTTAAACCAGTTGATCAACGAAGAATAAAGATCGAGTAAGACGATGTTCTTACGATTCTTGGCTTTGATTCTCCTTGCGGCTTTCTCATATCCTACCCATGTCGAGTCCATTATTCGTCACTACAAATTCGATGTAAGTACCTAATCAATTATGTAACCAATTTGAAGTATAAATTATGTCCAACTTTTTTTTTTTTTTTCCAATTTTTGCAGTTGGTAAAGAAGAATACAACCAGATTATGTGCAAGTAAGCCTATAATCACAGTGAATGGGAAATTTCCAGGGCCAACTCTTTACGCTAGGGAGGGCGATACCGTAATTGTGAGAGTCGTGAATCACGTTAGAGACAACGTTACAATTCACTGGTTTAAATCTAACTATCTATCTAAACAACCTTAAATTTGATCCAAAGAAATTTTCACTATGTATACTGATTCTCATACACTGTTCATTATAAATTTAGGCACGGAGTTCGACAGCTTCGGACAGGATGGTCTGATGGTCCAGCATATATCACGCAATGTCCGATTAAGACAGGTCAGAGCTATATTTACAATTTTACCCTCACGGGACAGAGAGGTACACTTCTATGGCACGCGCATATCAACTGGCAAAGGGCAACAGTGCATGGCGCAATTGTAATTTTGCCTAAACGAGGCGTTGTTTATCCGTATCCCAAACCAGATAAAGAAGAAATAATCATATTAGGTAAGATTTAGAAAGCTGATATTCTGCAAAATGAGGATTTTTTTTTTTAATTCGTTCGTAAAATGCAGGAGAGTGGTGGAAATCGGATGTGGAAACTGTGGTAAATCAGGCAATGCAATCAGGGACGCCGCCTAATGTATCAGACTCACACACGATAAACGGTCTACCTGGACCTGCTACAAATTGCTCTTCTAAGGGTACTAATATGGGGTATATTATAAAGTCTATTTAATAAGAATCACCAATGTTAATGATTTCAAACTTTTATAACTCAAAATATGTCATGGTTTAGGCTACAGTCTACATGTAGAAAGTGGAAAGAAGTACCTTTTACGCATCGTAAACGCAGCATTAAACGAAGAGCTATTCTTCAAGATTGCCGGGCACAAATTCACAATAGTCGAAGTCGATGCTACTTACACCAAACCTTTCAAAACGGACACAATATTTATCGGTCCAGGCCAAACCACAAACGCAATACTAAAAGCTGATCAACAAATTGGGAAGTATATAATCGCAACTTCCCCATTTATGGACACTATAGTTGCAACCGACAACCAAATATCAACCGGTATCCTACGCTACAAGGGTACTCCAAAATTTCCCCCTACTACCCTCACCGCCATGCCACCAAGAAACGCGACTCCTATAACAACCAACTTCTTGGATTCACTTAAAAGCCTTAATTCAAAAGAGTACCCTACAAAAGTCCCTGTAACCATCGACCACTCATTGTTATTTGCAATAGGCGTTGGGGTGAATCCATGTTCGACTTGTGTGAATGGGACAAGGGTCGTGGCTGATATAAACAACGTCAGCTTTGTTATGCCTACGACCGCACTTCTTCAAGCACATTATTACAACATAAGTGGAGTCTTTACTTATGATTTCCCGGGAAAACCGCCAATTTCTTACAATTATACCGGTACTCCGCCAGTGAATATGCAGACTATAAATGGTACTAAGGTATATAAATTGGCTTATAATGATACTGTCCAGATTGTGCTACAGGGTACTTCTATAATAGCACCAGAGAGCCATCCTACACATTTGCATGGATTCAATTTTTATGCAGTGGGAAAAGGGTTAGGAAATTATGATCCGAAAAACGATCCGAAAAGTTTCAATCTGGTTGATCCTGTAGAGAGGAATACAATAAGTGTGCCTACTGCTGGATGGACTGCAATAAGATTCAGGGCTGATAATCCAGGTACAATTTACCTTCACAAAATTGCATTTTTAGTCCCATAGGTTTGGGTCATCAACATCTTTGGTCCCATCACCTCCTTTGGGATCAAAAGTTCAAAAATAAGCCAAATGTAAGACCAAATGTGCAATTTTGTAAAGCGTGAGACCAGAAGTGCATGTTCATAATGTACAAAACCAAGTTAAGGGTCCAATCGCGTGGGACTAAAAATGCAATTTTATTATTTGACCTTTACCAAATTTCTTCACTATATAGTGAGACAATGCACTACCATAATTAGTTATAAATAATCAAAATCTTTCTATATGCATAAAAAAAATTGTGATCAAATTTTTATTATTTTTGCAGGAATTTGGTTTTTACATTGTCATTTAGAAGTGCACACTACATGGGGACTTAAGATGGCATTTTTGGTGGAAAATGGAAAAGGTCCTAATGAATCAATCTTACCACCTCCTAGTGATCTTCCAAAATGTTGAGACGAGAAGAAACAAAATGTTTTGATATTGATCATAGGATAAATTTGTCAATAATTAATTAGCAAAATGGCTTTAAGATGTTTCATTGTTGAGTGTGAAGAGGATGACTGGCTGAAGATGAATTTTATTTGTGATTGTGTATGCATGTGATATATTTGTTAGATTATAGCTATTAGGTAGTAAATCTATATTTATAGAGAATTTTGAAAATTATACACCATGAATAAAGTTTGTAATAGGATTAACTTTCCATTTTCGTATTTCGTTGTAATAAAGGTATTAACACTTTAAATTACTCTTTAATTTTACTCCATTAATGTGAGTTGATTCTATTTGTTGGGATTATACACGCCAATTTTTTTAAAGATCAGAATATAAAAGAGCTAATGTCATTTTACCCCTGTAAATCGCGTAATGTTCAATTTAACCTCTTAATGTAACTCACTCGCAATTTAGAGCGGGTATGAAAAGTATTTTTGTAATACAGAGACTAAATTGCCACATTTATCATAACACAGGGATAAATTGCCATGTTTATTATAACACTGGAGGTAAAGTCCCATGCACATATAAGAGTGCTAGTTTTGTCAATTCGTATTTTTCTCAAGTTTTTGGGCAAATTACCAATGTCCCTCTGAGGTAAGGCCTATTACGAAATTGCCCTTCACATACTGAGTATTACGAAAACCCACCTATGATTTTTCACCATCTTAAAATTGACCACTCACCCCTAAAAAGTTCTAATTTTGCCCCTAGGGCATTATTTGTGATGTTTGTAATATCATAAAAATAAAAGTTGGGTGAGAATTGTAATATCTCATATAATATATTGATAATTATATATTTTCCACCAAAAAATTGATAAAATTGTATAATTTCCCATAAGTTTAAAAAATATTTTTTTTACATATTTATTAACAATTTAATTTTTATAGTAAAAAAATAAACAAAATATTATTAATTATATTTAATTAATATAAGAAATTTATTTACACATTTAAGTGAATAAATTATTTTTTATGTTTATAATATAATTTAAATATATTATTATAAACATTGAAGTAAATTAAAAAAATTATATTGTATTTTTAAATTTTCTTTCTATTATTCAAGTATTGAATTTATTAATAATGTATAAAATAATTAATTTAATTAAATGTGTAAATAAATTTCTTTTATTCATAAAATATTATTAATGAAATTTGTTTATTTTATTATTATAAAAATTAAATTGTTAATAAATATGTAAAATTATAAGGTGTAAAGTGCTCTGGCTTAATCCCACTTTGCACCCTATGAATAGAAATATTTTCCACTTTGCACCCTACAAATAGGAGCATTTTTCACTTTGCACCCTACAAAAAAATTATCCCACTTTGCACCCTACAAACTAGTATTTCATTTCAGATTGCACCCTCAACCATAACAGTCAATTTAAGTTGTCGGAGTAAGGGTAAATTCGTCCATTCATATTATTAACCACCCAAAACTTTCCCCTAAAAAAATAATATATGGGCAAAATTGACATATCACCATAATAACTTAAAAAAAAACTGAAAAATAGAAAACAAGCTTACGGGGACTTAGGGTTTACCATATTTCAAATTTATCCTCTTTCTTCTTCAAGTCTTGTCCACTGCCCTCTTTTGCAGTTTTATGTTTGAAGAAAAAAGAGTTGGGTGCTAAGAAAAGAGAATGAATTGGGTCCGATTTATGGTAAATTTATGAAAATAATTGGTTTTTTACATTGTTGTAAATAGTAAAAATTTATCCCACCCATTTATATGAAACCTGTTTGTTTGCACACATGTGTTGTTTATTTATCTACTTTATAAATGAGAGGGTCCTAATTTTGTTTTTTTATTGTGGGGAATGGAGAGATATGAACATGTACATTTACTTGGGGCCCTAAAATAGTGTTTTTTCTTTGAAGCACGGATACTTCAAAAAATTATTAAATGCCGTGTCGGATACTTTCGGATACGATACTCCTCGGATACTTGTGGGATACGTATTCAACATTCCACGTTGCGTGTCGGTAAATATAATTAAAAAGAAAAGTTGGACACACGTATCGGATATTTATTTAGACGTATCCAACACATTTTATATTCTGAATTGCTAAGTTACCACAATTGGTAAGAACAATGTAAGGCGTCAAATCACACTTTGTATTATATATAACTGCAATACAAGATAATTTGCTTATAACGGGACATGTTTTATATAACATAATAAAACAATGAACATTATGTATACTTAATAGTATTAAATTACTAAATAATTTTTTTACTAAAAATTATGCAATTTAGTACTATGAAACTTAACTTGATCTATTTCAATATGTATGAATATATATGTACATATATTATTTTACTTATTTCAATATGCATAAATATATAAATTTATAATTTTTATATTCGTACCCATGTCGTATCGTATCCAGTAAAATTTTAAAAATCCACGTCGTCGTATCCGTATCGTATCATATCCGTGCAACATAGTGTTTTTTATGTTGTTAACCTGATTATTATGCTGAATGAGAACTTTTTGTGACCACATTTGCACATATTGCACTAACTTGCACATTGAGACCACACTATGTATTGAACACTAAAATGAAATAAATACTCTTGATTTACGTTAAATCTTTTGTTATTTTGGAAAAAAAAAATTCTTTATTCTGAAATTAATATATTACAATGTTATGTGTAGATTATGGAGCAAGTATGTTTACTATAAAGATGCAACATTCTGGTACATTTATTCACCGTGATGGGAGGTCTTATATAGGTGGTAAGGCCAATTATTTTGATTATTGTTGTTCGATAAATCGGTTTTAAGATTATCAAAATGTGAACGCAAATCGAAAATAAATCCAAACAAACCAATTTGGACAGTAAAGGAAAAACAATTAATTAAATAATCGAATAGATAAATTTAAACAAACTTATCTCACAATTCTGTATAGTAACAGAATTGATCCAAACCAAATCGCAGAAAAAAAATCTGCTTGCCTTGAAGAAATTATCGACCCACTTCCGGTGCAATTGGGAATCACGAACACTTCTTCCAGGATAATTTGGCTACAGGAATTCTTCCACTGCACAGTAGCAGAAATTTCACCTCGAAGAACACTCAGAAGCAAAATAACCCAGAGATATTTTTCCAGAAATGCTTTGTGTTGGTGTGTTTTTCGGAAATAAAAAACCACTCGTATATATAGCTGCTGAGGAGCCTATTGGCAATTAAAACTGCCCATTTTATTTGAATAAAAACAGTCCAATTAATTCAATTTTCGTAATCGAAACGTTACACAATTGAATAAATGAATTCAATTTTCTATAACTGAAATGTTACACAATTGAATATGCAGCTGATTTATTCAAATTCAAAATTTTAAATTAATTCTATATTTTAAATTTCTCCAAAACTATAAGTCCGAGACGAGACAATTCGCCCAAACGCCCGAGCCCAGACCAGCCCAGCCCAGCCCAGTTCAGTTCAGTTCAGATCCGAGCCGAGCGGGCGGCGGCGGCGCGCGTGTGGTGTATTCATATGATCCTCTTTGTAAAGACTTCTACCAAGTCTTATACACTTAGTTCATATATACTAGTACACACAAATATAAAAAGTCAATGCGGGACAAATGAAGAGTTTGAAACTCTTCAACTTCCTCACAAGGCTTTTATAATTTGCCAGTTAGTCTTAGACCAATGTGTGACAAGCCCACATACAAATTATCTAATTTGAATATTATTTTCCCCACTTAATATATAACAATTTATCTATGGATTCCAACCTTTTAATTAGGTATTCATCCATATAATTACAACAATCCCCCACAAATACATAGAAAAATAATCTATTAGGGTTATCGTAATGTGCTTTCGGCAATGGTACCTTCCGGTTTGAACCACTGCCTAAGTTATCCAACTTATGCTACCATAGGGACAAATGAATCTAAGCCTTGAATTTGGACCTTGAAGTGGTAGCGTCCATTGGTAACAGCACGTTACTTGCTATGTGTTAATCTTTAGGTTTGACACTATAGGCCATGCGTCCTGATCTTGTATCATGAATGTTATTTGAGGAATAACCCTATTTCCTCTATAGGCCATGTGTCCTGATCCAAACAACTACGTTCACTTACTTGAGCGTCTCAGGATGTACTGCTAGCATCCAGTCTTACAGACTTGACCTCATTCAGTGTTATACACTTACTGGATTAGCAGTAGTCAGCTCTTATCAGGTATATCAGGGGATAGACTCAAATAGTTAGTATCAGTCTTAGTTAGGAACAACTTTTATATACCCAGCAGTTTGTTTATACCTCATTGAACCTTCCTTGTGGGATCTCCACTTGGTAGGTTGGGTTGCCACTGCTTGTATATTAGTTTAGGGTTTTCAGTCTCATCCCCAGCCTGGATTTCTGTACTAAGGACAAGTCAAGTCCTTTAGTTAAAGGGTCAGCCACATTATCTTTGGTACCAACAAAGTCAACGACTATGACCCTATCAGACACAAATTCCCTTATAGACTTTAGTCTAACTTGGATGTGTCTCTTGGTCTTTTGATTATATTTTTGGCTTTTAATCTTTGCAATTGTGGTTTGAGAATCACAATGCACCATGACTGCTGGAAGAGGCAAGCTAACCATGGGTAATTGGATCAATAACCCATATAGCCATTCAGGTTCAGTCCCTGTCGAGTCTAAAGCACATAATTCGGCCTCAAATGTAGACCGAGTCACCAGGTTTGCTTGGTTGATTTCCAGGAGACAGCGTCCCCACCAAGGGTACAAATGTATCCCGTACACCCATTGCTTCCGGAGTTCTTGGCTATCCAGCTAGCGTCACTATACCCTTCAAGTACTGCAGGGAACCTTCCATATTGAAGAGATAGTGACACCGTGCCCTTCAGATACCTAAGTACCCGGTCAAGAGCTTCCCAATGGGTTCGATTTGGACAACTTGTATATCTTGCTAACTTCGAGACTGCAAACGAAATGTCTGGTCTCGTGCCATTTGCCAGATATTGTAAGCTTCCAATAATTTGTGAATATCTTAATTGAGATACAGGAACGCCACTTTAATTTTTAAAGAGAGCTACTGAAGGATCATATGGTGTTTTGGGAATTTTACATTCTTTATTAGCCAAATTTCTCAATTATCTTCTCAACATAGCGAGATTGAGAAACTGTTATACCCTCAGTTGACCGAGTCAACTTGAGTCCAAGAATAACAGTTGCCACACCCATATCATTCATTTCAAACTTACTCTTTAAGAATGACTTGGTTTCATTTATTATCTCAATGTTAGATCCAATCAATAGAATATCATCAACATACAGACATAAGACAATACATTTATCACATTTAACTTTACAGTAGATGCACTTGTCATTATCGTTTACAACGAAGCCAAAAGATAAAATATTTTATTGAATTTTTCATGCCATTGTTAAGGAGTTTGTTTCAAACCATAGAGTGATTTAACAAGCTTACAAACTTTTCGCTCATTTCCAGAAGCTACAAATCCCTCTGGCTGATCCATATAGATTTCCTCCTCGAGATCACCATACAGGAATACTGTTTTAACATCCATCTGGTGAATCGAGAAATCATATATAGAGGCCAGTGCTATCAGCACCCAGATTGTAGTCAAACGAGCAACAGGGGAATATGTATCGAAAAAATCGATTCCTCTTTTTGCCTAAACCCTTTGGCAACTAATCTGGCTTTAAACTTATCTATGGTTCCATCAGATTTAGATTTCTTTTTAAAGATCCATTTACATCCAATCGTATTACACCCCGGAGGGAGATCGACTAGTTCCCATGTCCCATTAGAGACAATGGAGTTCATCTCACTTTTGACAGCTACCTTCCAATGCTTTGATTCTTTCGAAGCCATTGCATCTTTGAAGGTTACAGGATCACCCTCGATGTTGTAAGTGATAAAATCACTTCCAAAATCCTTGGCAATTCTTGCTCTCTTACTCCATCTATGTTCATCTGATTCAATCGGTACTGAATCAGAACTACTTGAATTAACCCCCACATTTGTCATCTTTTCCACATGTTCAGGAATTGATGAAGATGTCAGGGGCTGAATCTAAAGAATTGTCATTAGGCATTCCCGTTTTCATGGGAAATACGTCCTCAAAGAACGTAGCATCACGATATTCTGATAGAAATAGTGTCCTGCAAGCCAGCTGTATGGCTAGCATTTATTGTAATAAATAAGGAACTATTCAATTCTGATTAATAAAAGCACTTTATTAAATGGTCATCTTTATCTTATGTAATAATTATCTACGCATAAGGATAGAAGTCCTTAGATCACAGGGCTATGGGACAACCCGTGGACTGATCTCCAAGGCTGTGATCTAGAACATATTCAAGAGTCGCAGAATCCAATCGAGATAGGACATCGTTGGATTCGGTTAGACTCTCACTGTTGTGTATACTCCGATGAACTGGAGAACGTTGGGGTCCACGAGCGTGACTGGGAGAGTCGATACACATAAGTGGGTGCCTTGCTGGGATAGCAAGTGCACTAAATACCCCAATTAGGAAATAATTCACCATGGAAGCGGTAGTCGCATATTGGGGTTGAAGTTATTTCAATTTACAATAGTATACGAGGAACGATCCCTAATCACTTGAGATGATAGGGTTTATCTGGTGCAAGAACGTCTATGTTTTGATATGAGTTCCGACTGACTGGAGATCACCAGAAAGTCTCTGTGGACTCATATTGGATGTAGAGGAACTCGTATGCAGATTCATATCATCAACAAAGGATCCATTGACCCGACTTCATAGGTTGGGAAATTCTCCTATGGATTTCTGTGAGAAATTAATTCTGGTAAAAATCCTTGGCCAAGGTATCTGACGGCTTTATCTAAGTAGCTCAAAAAGATTAAGTCAAAGAGAATTATTTCGAGACCAGAATACATAAGGTCAAGACTAAATAAAAGGGAGACCGATGAAAGACCATACCCTTAAGTCTCGACTGGGAGATTGATCGATGGAGAGATTATGGCGTATATGGTAATTGTAAATGAGAAAAGGTTCACTGAATTAATTCACCAGTGATTGGGCTCCATGGGCTTGTGGCTGGACATCGACCGTGGAGTGTGGGAGAATTCCCAAATTGGCAGGGGTGTTAATTTTGGAATGGTCAGTCGACAGAGTGTTCGACTGATTTAAAAAGTATTTAATACTTCAAAAATTGAATTATTATTTAATTATAACCCACGGCCAATTATGTGGTGAACCTATGGGGGAATACACAATACACATGAAGCAAAAGTGAAGGAAAAAGAAACAACTGGATCGACCGAATCGACTGGGTCGATTGGGTCAACTGGGTCTGAAAAATCGACTGGTCGACCCAATTGGAACAAATTGGATCCGATTGGAATTGGATCAAGATTATAAATTAAATTGGAATTTAATTTGTAAGTAAATTAATTAAGTTGGATTTAATTAATTATAGAAATATTTAATTAAATAGATTTAGAGTCTAATTTTATTAAATGGGAGAGCTGTTAACTAATTGGGCTATTTAATTGGGAGATTAAATAAAGCCTGATTAAATTAATTAACTGGGCCATGAATTAATTAGGAAGACTTAGTCTTCTAATTAAATGGGAGAGTCCTAGTCCTAGACATGAATTAATTAAAATAACTTCCAAAATTCTTGGCAATTCTTGCTCTCTTACTCCGTCTAGGTTCATCTGATTCAATCGGTACTGAATCAGAACTACTTGAATTAACCCCCACATTTGTCATCTTTTCCACATGTTCAGGAATTGATAAAGATGTAAGGGCTGAATCTAAAGAATTGTCATTAGGTATTCCCGTTTTCATGGGAAATACGTCCTCAAAGATTGTAGCATCACGATATTCTGATAGAAATAGTGTCCTGCAAGCCAGCTGTATGTCTAGCATTTATTGTAATAAATAAGGAACTATTCAATTCTGATTAATAAAAGCACTTTATTAAATGGTCATCTTTATCTTATGTAATAATTATCTACGCATAATGAGAGAAGTCCTTAGATCATAGGGCTATGGGACAACCCGTGGACTGATCTCCAAGGCTATGATCTAGAACATATTAAATAGTCGTAGAATCCAATCGAGATAGAACATCATTGGATTCGGTTAGACTCTCACTGTTGTGTATACTTCGATGAACTGGAGAACGCCGAGGTCCACGAGCGTGACTGGGATAGTCGATACACATAAGTGGGTGGCTTGCTGGGATAGCAAATGCACTGAATACCCCAATTAGGAAATAACTCACCATGGAAGCGGTAGTCGCATATCGGGGTTGAAGTTATTTCAATTTACAATAGTATACGAGGAACGATCCCTAATCACTTGAGATGATAGGGTTTATCTGGTGCGAGAGCGTCTATATTTTGATAGGAGTTCCAACTGACTGGAGATCACAAGAAAGTCACTGTGGACTCATGTTGGATATAGAGGAACTCGTATTCAGATTCATATCATCAACAAAGGATCCATTGACCCGACTTGATATGTTGAGAAATTCTCTTTTATGGATTTCTGTGAGAAATTAATTCTGGTAAAAATCCTTGGCCAAGGTATCTGACGGCTTTATGTATGTAGCTCATAAAGATTTAGTCAAAGAGATTTATTTCGAGACCAGAATACATAAGGTCAAGACAAAATAAAAGGGAGACCGATGAAAGACCATACCCTTAAGTCTGGACAGGGAGATTGATCGATGGAGAGATTATGGCGTATATGGTAATTGTAAATGATAAAAGGTTCACTGAATTAATTCACCAGTGATTGGGCTCCGTGGGCTTGTGGCTGGACATCGACCATGGAGTGTGGGAGAATTTCCAAATTAGCAGGGGTGCTAATTTTGGAATGGTCAGTCGACAGAGTGTTCGACTGATTTAAAAAGTATTTAATACTTCATTAATTGAATTAATATTTAATTATAACCCACGATCAATTATGTCGTGAACCTATGGGGGCATACACAATACACATGAAGCGAAAGCGAAGGAAAATGAAACAACTGGGTCGACCGAATCGACTGGGTTGATTGGGTCGACTGGGTCTGAAAAATCAACTGGGTCGATTGGTGACTGGGTCGACTCAATTGGAACAAATTGGATTCGATTGGAATTGGATCATGATTATAAATTAAATTGGAATTTAATTTGTAAGTTAATTAATTAAGTTGGATTTAATTAATTATAGAAATATTTAATTAAATAGATTTAGAGTCTAATTTAATTAAATGGGAGATTTGTTAATTAATTGGGCTATTTATTTTGGAGATTAAATAAAGCCTGATTAAATTAATTAACTGAGCCATGAATTAATTAGGAAAACTTAGTCTTCTAATTAAAAAGGCCATGGCCCATGTAGGAGACTTGGAGTCCTAGTCCTAGGAGGATTAGGTTAATGAGATACCTATAAATAGGGGACTTGATGTCATATCTCATACACAACTTACAAGAGCCAAAAACACCAAGTCAAGAAAAACTTTCCCCTCTCCCACTCTTGTGATCGGCCGACTCTCTCTCTCTCTTTTGGAGGAGTTCGACTTTTTGTCTCTCGTTCCTAGTTCGTTTCCTAAACCCAGATCTTAATATATATATCTTGTGTTCTAGCCGTTCAGGGTATATTATATTTCGTGTAAATGTGGTTTATCAACCCATAGAGGCGCAACACGTGGGGAGCTACTGCAGGACATAGGATCGACCAACCGAGGGAGAAACCAGACTTCAACTGCCAACTAGGATTTGCAAGGAGACAGGTATAACGTGCAACTGTTTATATTGTCGATTATTTAATATTCATATATATACAACTAGAGATTATCTTGACAAGATTCCGTAAGAGGTAATATAAAATTTTAAATTTCACTGTGACTAGGGCTGTTTATCCTACCGAATCCCAACAGTGGTATCAGAGCCAACTCTAGGCTTTGTATATATATGAATTTGCAAATTTTGTGTTATAAATCATATGTTTGATTTATGTATGGCTAGTTCTTTAACTTTGCATGTTTTAGGACGTTTATTATTTAACTTGGAGTTAAGAAAACTTTTTGATTCGAAATTTTATCTTGTTAAATTTATTTTTTGGATTAGGATTTAATTGGATCTGAATTTAATTAAATCAACTAGTAATCGAAACAAAATATATATATATATATATATATATATATATATATATATATATATATATATATATATATATATATATATATATATATATATATATATATATATATATATATTGGACCCAACCCGCGGTGGCACACGGCGGTGCATGGCAGCGCACCGCGGCTGGGCGGCCACCGCAAGCTGCTGCCCACGCCAGCGTGCGCACAGTACGCTGGCCGTGCACGCGGCACGCGGCAGCAGCCTACGGGCTGCTAGCCGTGTGCTGATGTGCACGGCTGCCTGCTGCCGCACGCTACAACGCGCAGCGGCGGCTGCCGCGAGCAGTGCACGCGCGGAGTTCGTGGCCACGCGTGTGCTGTCCACGTGACAGTCAATAATTGGCCTCGACTGGTTGATTTTTGGTTGGACTCTAATTCTGCCTATTTTGAAAATTCTGAAAATTTTAGAATTTCGGAAGATTAGGAAACTTGTAGTTTTCGATATGGTAGAGATCTTGTTAGATTTAAACACTACCTTAATTAAACTAATATAGTCAAAATAAGATTATCTTGAAAATCTTGGCGATTTAGGAACATTGGGAAACTTGGAGTTTTGGATAAGATAGGAATCTTGGAGATTTGGTAACTATCTTAATTAACCAATTTTAATCAAAATAAAGTTTTGTAGATTACTTAGAACTCAAGAAAGAGTTAATTAATCTTAGAGATTAATTATTAATTCAAAATTAATTAACTTGGTTAAATTTTATGAATTAAAATTAAAGGAGCCGGTAAATTTATATTTATGCATGTTCTTGAGTGAATATGTGGATTGGCCGATTTTGCCCTTAAGCCTGTGTAGTTTTTGGTTTATTTATTTTATGGGTTGTAATTAAATGGGCCTGATTGGTGCCCTTGCTTGCGCAAATAAATGTAATAGAATAGGACCCTTTATTTTTATAAGCTTGACTTAGATTAGGCTTGGAGCCAAGAAGACCTCATGAAGACTTGGAGATCCACATGGAGGCCCAATACATTACATGGAGGCCCAATCAAGCTTGAAATTACAAGAAGGCCCATGATGTATGGGTTTGAAAATTGTAATAGTTAGGACATTTAATTTCCACCCTAGACTGACCAATTGATCCATCACAAGGCTCGTGATGGATCGCATAGGATGGGCAATCGATCAATCATATCCTGCTAGGTGATGTATGTTTACTTATATTCTTTGATGTATGTCTTGCATGCTTAGAATAGATCACGTAAACAAGATACAGCATAATCTGATGAGACCTCGCACGAGAAAACATAAAACCTCCAATTGAACCAAAAATTCAATTAGAATATTAAATCGAATAACGGGAGAATAGTGTTTATGGTCCGAGCCTACCCAATTACTAGGTCTTAGACATATTGTACGAATATATCTCGATGTCTCACGAGTCGTGGGTCGAGCTATAGGAAGATGATATGTCTATTGCCTTGATTCACGAGTTTAGTGCTAAGGGAGGGGATAGCAAGGTTTTAGGCGCTGTCTCACGAGTCGTGGGGCGTCTAGGATTGAACTATTTCTCTCCACGAGTATTGGACATGATTTAACGCTAGTAAGTATGGATGTCTCACGCGTTGTGGGTCAATATCGAAAAACGAGGCTAAATGAACTTAAGGGTTAGTTGTGATGGTTAACCGACGACATAGTTGTTGGGATAGTGGTTGGGATGCCTCGATTGTCAGAACAGCGACAGTGCGGAATTTAAAATTTTTCGAAGCACCCAAGGTCCCATATTAGATTCTCCATATTAATTATACGCAAGCAAGAAACAAAAAACGCACATAGTAATTAAACAAGGGGGTTTTTGCGATATAACTCACCACAGACAAGGTGGTGGCAACCTTCAGTTCTGGTTCTGAAACTGGATCTGGATCTGGATCTGGTTCACAGAAGTGATCCAAGCGTCTCACCTCCAAAGTTAGTCCACACCAATTGGATTCTGGCAACACCTCCTAGTCTTAGGCTCAGAACTGGATCTAGGAGATTTGTCGAAGCAGGATTGTGCAGATCTACTTGCCAATGCAAGATCTAACACGGTGGAACAAGGGAGAGGCGGCGGCGGCGTTGCTAGAGCAGCTCACGGCACCAAGTGGCGGCGGCTCTAGGTTGGCGGCGCAAAGGAGAGGGGGCGGGTAGGGTTGAGAGGAGAGGCTAGGGTTTTCTACTAGGGTGTTAGCTTTTTGAGCTCAAGTAGAACCCCTTTTATAGACTCCCTCTTGACCTAGGTTTTGCAAGACTCCTTATGGGCTTTTAATTAAAGGCCCATGTCTTGCAAGCCTTTCATTTAATTAATCACTTAATTAAATGCCCAATTCAATTAAATCAATATTTCTCTTTTATATATAATTAATTAGCAACTCAATTAAGTATTTAATTAATTAAGTTAGCCAATTAATTAATCTCCCACTTGAATTAAATACTTTTAATTCATTTAATTGATTTAATTACCTTTAAATCAATTAATTCCTTTTGTATCCTTTTCAACAGTCACCGTCCAACTGTATTGTGTGTGACCCTCTGGGTTCACCATCAATTGGCAGTAGGCCCATGAATTCCTCGTGATTTAATTTATGAACAATAAATTGCTCCGGTCAATTAAACAACCTTTAATTGACCACTCCTAGAATCAAATCCTCTATTAACTCAGGAATACCCACACTTCATGGTCGATGTCTAGCCACAAGCCCATGAAGCCCAACTTCAGGTGAATTGATACTTGTGAACCTCGTCTCATATAATTACCATGTACATACGGTCCTTCTATCGACTAATATTCCCGATCAAGACTTAGGGTGTGTGAATTGATCCGCACCTCTAAATTTGTCTCGATAACTATACTTTCTAATTCAGGATAATATTCCATTGTGACTCCTAAATTTGGAAACCCCTTTCCAAATCCGTCACCGACTACGGCCGTAGGTTCCTTGGATATATTATCTATGAATCGTATAGGAAATTCTCTCACTCATTACAGTGAGTCAATAGATTCCATATAGGTACTAACCACTCGCGTACATGTCCATACGCACCCAACCTAGGCATGTTATGACCAAGCTACGTGGCCTATACCTAGATCTAAGTACGCACTTTCATGCACCGAATTCGCCCTAGTACCTCAAGTCAAAGGACTAAATCGTACACTATTATAATCCTTGAGAAACATCCCATCACCGATATGCGACATGCGCTTCCACAATGGGTTTCTCTGTTCGGGTCGTTCGATGCGTTCAATCCTCCATTGAACCACCTACTCATATGCACTGGCCTCAAATGCCTTGCTCATGAAACGCTACAAATTCAATCCATGTGAATCATGCATATTTGTACAAGTCTTTGCGATTCCTACGATACCCCGTCTCGTTCGGAATCTATGACTTGGAACAGTTTTAAGATTACGACCTTTGAGACTGTTTCATGATTGCACTCAGTACTGAGGTGAATCGTCCCATAGTCTAATGTAATCTAAGGGTTTCAACCAATCGCTTAAATGTATTCGCGAGAGATGAAGTTGGCCATTGTTTATCCTTATACTCGTATAAATAAACGTGCGTATTAAGTCATATATACTAAAGAAAGATAATGATAGTTTCACTACAAGCTAAATATATTGGCTTGCGGGGCACTATTCCATCAATCTCCCACTTGCCCTAAAGCCAATCACAAATGTTTCTAGGACCCATGTTCTTCGAACTCATTTCAATATATAGCCTCTTTTAGTGGATCTGCTAAGTTGTCTTCTGAGTCGACGCGATCCATTAAGCGCATTAACTCTACCAATGATTTTTCTAATCAAATGGTACTTTTCTTTCAATTGTGTTTAGATTTCTGGTAAGATATCGAATGCTTTGCTTTAGCAATAGCTCCAATGTTATCATAGAAGATAATCATGAGATTCGCAATGCTAGGCACTACATCCAACCATAGGATGAAGTTTTATATCCAATCACTTTCTTAAGCCGCATTTAATGCTACATTTAATGCTGCAATATATCTTGCTTCAGTGGTTTAGATGGTTACGGTGATTTGCTTGGAACCCTTTCAAATTTACCGTTACCCCATTGATGCAGGATATGTATCCAAAAATGGATATATTTAATTCATCCACATCAGACTGAAAATTCGAATCAGTGAATCCTTCGAATTTTTAATTCTCCACTACCACCGTAGACCAAGAACAAATCCTTAGTCTTTGTCAAGAGCTTAAGGATACCTTTTACGGTGGTCCAATACTTCTTCACTGGATTTTGACTAGCAACTGCTCGCGATACTTGAGCAAGTTCTACGTCTGGTCTAGTACATAGTAAAGCATGCCACATGCAACCTTTTGTTTGAAACATAAGGTATTTGAGACTTTCTCCTTTATTCTCATTTGATGTAGGGCACGTCAATTTTGGAACAAGGGATATAGTGTCTCACTGGAAGCAATCCTTTCTTGGATTCTTCATACTGAATATTTCCAGTATTGATTCTATGTACTTAGATTTAGAGAGTGTTGGCATCTCTTTCCGATCTATTCTATAGATACGTATCCCAATAGGCAAGATGCTTCTCCTAAATCTTTCATGGAGAATTGCATGGACAACCATGCTTTCGTCTGTGCTAACATTCCGATATCATACCAGATAGCCAGAACATTATCGACATATAAAATATGAGCTTCATCGCGCTCCCACTAATCCTTTTGTACACTCATGGTTCATACTCATTTTGATGAAGTCAAATTTCTTGACTATCTCATCAGAACAAATGTGAATCTGAATGGATTCAGACATTGCTAATGGAGAAAAGGTTTCATCAAAGTCTGTTCCAGAACATTGTGAATAGCCCTTTTACCACTAGTCAATTCTTAGAGGCAACACCTCTCCATTCATTCCAAGTTTGAAGATCCACTTACAATTTATAGCCAACTTATAGGGATAAATCCCTGGGTGGATCAATCAAGGTTATACCTTGTTGGAATGGATGGGATCCATTTCGGTTTGCATGGCTTCGAGCCACGCACTCAAGTCTATGTCTGACATCGCTTCTTGATAGGTCTTTGGATTACTTTCCACATTCTCATTTTCGTGAATGAAACCAAATCGATTTGGATCCTTACGAATTCGATCAGACCTTCGAAGAGTAGGTGTACTAGTAGGTTCAGTAAATTCTGGATTAACTCCCACTGTTTGCGGGGACGGGTCCAAATCTTGGACTTCATCAAGTTCCATGACGTTTCCATTTCCTTTGACGAGAACTTCATCAACAGAGGAACGGGTATCTAGGAGAAACGATTGTTTCTCATTGTCGTGGAACAGGTATCCAATGGATTTCGTTGGATACCCCACAATTGTATACAAATTGGATCTACCAGCCAATTTATCTCCTTTCTCGTTTCTACCATCGGCAGGAGATCTCCATACTCAGAGGTAAGAGCATGGAGGTATTTTGCCATACCTTTCTTGGTAAAGCTTTGTAGGCACGAACTTTGAAGGTACTTTGCTCAGTATCTTCGATGCAGTCCGGAGGACTAACCCCTAGAATGCATAAGGAAGCTTAAGAAAACTCAATATGGATCGAACAATGTTAAACAATGTTAGATTCCATCTCTTTAGACACTTCAATAAGTTGAGGTGTCTTATGAGGAGTTTGTTGTATGAGAACCCCATTCTCAATGAGATAATTGAGGAATCCTTGACAAGTATTTGCTATCTCGATTAGATCGAATAATACTATGTCTTTGTTGATTCTCTACTTCGCATTGAAATACTTTTCTTGGTTTTTCGGATTTGCATCTCACTAGATTCATTTTTCACTATCGACCAAGGTCATTAGCAAAAAGTACGAAGTATGAGTAATCTCCTCTCACAGTAACTTTTAGTGATCCATATTCATGGATTAAATCCAGATTTGGTTTGGTTCGCTCTGGATTCCCTGTGACGGGAGATCTGGTCATCTCTCCTTTGAGACATGATTCGCAGGTTGGAAGTTCATCCAAGTTCTATTTTTCAAGAAGCTTAGGTGAAACCAACTTTTGAATCCTACTCTTGGAGATGTGTCCAAGTCTAGCGTACCAAAGTTATGGATTATTATCTTTGTATTAATTGAATTTCACGCATTAATTCAATAAGATTGAGTCAATGGTTTAATTAAATCAATTTACTTCCTTTCAATTAACTTCTTTAATTGCTTCCTTTTTCCTTTTCAATTAACCCTTTAATTGAAACGTTGCTTAATTAATTAGATCAACTAATCAATTAAACATATCAGTGCCTTTCTTAGATGCAGTGGGATAATTCGACTTTTAGGCTACTTGCGTTCTTTTGACTACCTTTATGGTCGAATTTAGAAGAGAATAAATTCTTCTTCATTTTACTCTTCCATGACTTTGCAGTCCATGAAGTGTAAACGATCATGACAGGTTTATCCTATTTGCCTTTAACCAGTACTTTGGTTGATTCATGAAATGTGATCGACTTATCAAATAAGATCAGTGTATTTCAAGAGTCATTTGAATGAGCGGGAGGAGAATTTAGGAGGAAGTTAATGTTAAGATCACTTGCAGGCTTACGTTTAATCGATCCAGTTTTCAACTAGATTGATAAAACAAAGACAGTGAACCTTGACACTAGTTCCTTCAATTATTCTCGAATTTTGAAACAATTCCTTAGAAGTCTCGAATCATATTGATTCAAAACTACTCCTCAAAACAAGCCTTTTGAGGTGGAGGTTTGTTTCAGAAGATTGGTCCTCAAAACGGGCCTTTTGAGGTGGAAGCTTCAGACATGCTCCTCATGTTGCTTCCATAGCTCGTTCAATCTTGATGCTTATTTGAGGAAACGATCATAAAGATTCCCATACTTCATAGGTGATTCGTTTCACTTTTGAGATTCATCTTTATATGAGAAAACGATCATTAATATTCCCATATTCTATGGGTGATTCGTTTCTCTTTTTGACTTATCTCAGAAGCTCATAAGGCATAGGCTCGTCGTTTAAGAACATCATTCCCACTTCTGGAATTTAAGACAATTCTCAAGTTTTGCCTAGTCGATATTTTGATCCAGTTATTTTATAGTCGAGGATAAATAGTAAAATGAATAATTACAGATATCTCAGTATCCTAAAGAGAAGACAAAGATTCAGTGGACTAGTTAATGAATAATACTTATAATCTACGAAGGTTGGACTTTCTATCGTAGAAGTTCTCCCACTATTTTATCGAAACAATTACCCCTTCAATTGTTCGGAAAATTCTATTTCCTAGTAGGTCTCAGCGGCAATTAATTGCACCCACGACTCGTGGCCATACAACCAATTCCCTAGGTAGGCATACTTATTGCCAATTGTGTCACTCCACAACCTTCAAGCTATTTTGCCTCGGTTTTCGCACTTATCTAGCACTGCTACATCATAAGTGTTATTAATCGTTAAGTCTAACCCATCAATCATGATGAGCAACGGGCCCGGTCGTGAGTTCTCCGTAACTAGTTATCGGTCGAGCCTCACATCCCGACCAGTCCTCACCCTTGTCGTGTTTAGTTAAAAACAGGAGTCAAGGAATTTCGCGTATTGTCCCTTTCTTCGACTCGGGTACCAGACTCTGGATCACCTCTATCGATAAGTAGACAACATACGCTAGTCCCTATTGATGGAAGGCTTGGATTTATATAAATACTTAATTTTATTTTAATCCAATATGACTTAATATTTAATTCGAGAGGGGAATTTCTGGTTTGAAAGTTATACTAACTCTCCTCGAGATCTCACCTATTCAATTATGCTTTATCTTTTATTACGATCTAATATTCTAGCGCGTAATGACATACAAGCTAAATATAAATCGACAAATAAATAAAAGTCATACAAGCCTAGCATGCATACTACCACAATATGTTTTCGATCGGGAGCCTCCTATGTGGGCCATCATCGAGCCAATGATGTTGGCCCTATTGGTCAATCTAAAGGGTTTGTAAATGGTCCTATGCTATTACACAATGTACCATGCATACATGACCTTCATATCTTCTTGGGTTCCCACCTTGCTTGTAAACGGGCCTCCATCCTAAACTAGGAAAGCAGTAAAGCCCTATTCTATTACAAAGGCTCAAAACGGCCCAAAAACATAATAGGCTCGCAGGCCCAATAAAAACCAAACAATAAATTAAACCAATCACATCTAACCTAAGGTCAAGGCTCGGCTCGATCGAAAACCACGTAAACAATTCACATAGAGCAAGAAACAAGCAAACATCCTTTACCTATATCTTTCTTAATTTTAAAACTAACTCCCTATGATTCTTACTTTTTAGTCACTACTAATTATGACAAAATGAATATTCGGGTAAACAAAAATAAAATTTTCTGCTCAAATTCAGATTCTGTTTTTCAACTTTTGAAAATTGCATTTTCGCCCCTCAACTTTCAAAAATTGCACTTTGACCCCAAAAACTTTTAAAAAGTTACAAAAACACCCTTGGGCAGATTTGGGCAGCTACCAGAAAATAATATTTTGAATTCTGAAAATTTTTGATTTTTCAAATTGACCCCTCAAGTTTCGGTAATTGCAAAACAGCCCCAAAGTTTTCGGAAATTACAAATTGACCCCAAAACCCGTGCGACCAGATTTGCAAAAACAGTCCAGAATTTTGAAATTTCCAGATTTCAAAAATTTGAATTTTTCAGCCCACCAAAACCCTAATCTCGATTTCTTTGCATAAAAGTCCTGAAGTTTTCAAAAACTATAAAAATGGCACAGATCTAAAAAAACAGTTTTACCCAATCATAGATCCAGTCATAACAAGTAAGAATCAATTTACAGAACATAATTATCACGTGTTTACATATACATAATTAAACATATACGGTGAAAACACATTATGTTCAGGCTTTTCGTATAATAATGATGGAGTTGGCTCTGATACCACTGTTGGGATAGTGGTTGGGATGCCTCGATTGTCAGAACAACGACAGTGTGGAATTTAAAATTTTTCGAAGCACCCAAGGTCCCATATTAGATTCTCCATATTAATTATACGCAAGCAAGAAACAAAAAACGCACATAGTAATTAAACAAGGGGGTTTTTGCGATATACCTCACCATAGGCAAGGTGGTGGCAACCTTCAGTTCTGGTTCTGAAACTGGATCTGGATCTGGTTCACAGAAGTGATCCAAGCGTCTCACCTCCAAAGTTAGTCCACACCAATTGGATTCTGGCAACACCTCCTAATCTTAGGCTCAGAACTGGATCTAGGAGATTTGTCGAAGCAGGATTGTGCAGATCTACTTGCCAATGCAAGATCTAACACGGTGGAACAAGGGAGAGGCGGCGGCGGCATTGCTAGGGCAGCTCACGGCACCAAGTGGTGGCGTCTCTAGGTTGGCGGCGCAAAGGAGAGGGGGCGGCTAGGGTTGAGAGGAGAGGCTAGGGTTTTCTACTAGGGTGTTAGCTTTTTGAGCTCAGGTAGAACCCCTTTTATAGACTCCCTCTTGACCTAGGTTTTGCAAGACTCCTTATGGGCTTTTAATTAAAGGCCCATGTCTTGCAAGCCTTTCATTTAATTAATCACTTAATTAAATGCCCAATTCAATTAAATCAATATTTCTCTTTTATATATAATTAATTAGCAACTCAATTAAGTATTTAATTAATTAAGTTAGCCAATTAATTAATCTCCCACTTGAATTAAATACTTTTAATTCATTTAATTGATTTAATTACCTTTAAATCAATTAATTCCTTTTGTATCCTTTTCAACAGTCACCGTCCAATTGTATTGTGTATGACCCTCTGGGTTCACCATCAATTGGCAGCAGGCCCACGAATTCCTCGTGATTTAATTTATGAACAATAAATTTCTCCGGTCAATTAAACAACCTTTAATTGACCACTCCTAGAATCAAATCCTCTATTAACTCAGGAGTACCCACACTTCATGGTCGATGTCTAGCCACAAGCCCATGAAGCCCAACTTCAGGTGAATTGATACTTGTGAACCTCGTCTCATATAATTACCATGTACATACGGTCCTTCTATCGACTAATATTCCCGATCAAGACTTAGGGTGTGTGAATTGATCGGCACCTCTAAATTTGTCTCGATAACTATACTTTCTAATTCAGGATAATATTCCATTGTGACTCCTAAATTTGGAAACCCCTTTCCAAATCCGTCACCGACTACGGCCGTAGGTTCCTTGGATATATTATCTAAGAATCGTATAGGAAATTCTCTCACTCATTACAGTGAGTCAATAGATTCCATATCGGTACTAACCACTCGCGTACATGTCCATACGCACCCAACCTAGGCATGTTATGACCAAGCTACGTGGCCTATACCTAGATCTATGTACGCACTTTCATGCACCGAATTCGCCCTAGTACCTCATGTTGGTCCCAAGTGGTCAGATGAGGTCTAGAGAGGGGGGGGTGAATAGACCTCTAAAAATTTTAGACTTGAAAACTTTTTACTCTTCTGTCAGCAGACTAAGCTGATGAAGAACATAAGATGACTATGCTGATCGTGAACAAATCTTGAACAGCAGAGTGACCACTCTTCTTACAGTTTACTTAGCTGATTTCAGTGAAAATCAGTTTTATCAAGAGTATACTTGCAGCGGATGTTTGAAAGTATTTTTCACAAGTAGACTAAGTCCTTAAAAAGATTTTATCCCCAGTTTTAAAACTCCTTATAAAATCTTTTGATAATTCAAAGTGTTGAAATATGCAAGGTTCAAAATATGCAAGAAAACTTAAATGCATGATAACACAAAGAATTTTTATAGTGGTTATATGGATAAAAATCCTTTAGTCCACTCTTCCAGATCACTTAGATTCTGTGTTATACTATAATCACACAGATTACAATATTTCTCCACTTATACCTAAACAACAAATGAAAAGGCTATAAGCTCACAATAGGAATTCACTCAAAAAACCTATCCTCTAAAGTAGAATCACTCACAAAGATGGATTCTAACTTTGCACAACACTCAGCTAATACAAAACACTCAGATTGTATTTTTCTGTTTTCTTCAACTGGGTTTCTGTCAACAGATGACTTCCACCAGACGAGTGAGCTGTTCGAGCTTCTTGAGACTTAGATGATTTCTGCTTCAAAGTATAATCTCAGATTGTTGTTGTGTGTCTCGCTCGTTGAAATCAGCTCCTTTTATACTTGAATTTGAAAATGAGACCGTTGAAGGAAATCAAATCTTCAAATCCATAGCCTTAGCCCGAAATCAGAACGGTAACCTGCTACAATCCTTTCTCTGTTGTACTTTCCTGTAGCTGCATTAAATGCACTCTGCTGATACGAGGTTTTCTTCAATCATTTGCCATTACTACCCTTCTCTTGCAGCATTTATTACTCCAAGTGCATTTATTACCGTTGGACTAATCTCTTGATCTCTTATACTCTGCTGATCTAAGCAACCCATCTGATAGGCACTCTGCTGATCAAACTCTGAACTAATCTGATTTGAGTCAGCTTATGGTCTATCCTTCTGTTCGCTGTTTCAGCGTGAGATCACTAGTCTTCTGGGCTTTGAACTTTGAACTCTTCTGATGTCTTCTTTACTTGTTCAAAATTCTTCTAAGGGAACTAAGCTTTCCCTACTTAGCTGATTATGATGTTTTGGAAATCATCAAAATCTTCCCTCAATTACTTGTCTTCTTTGCACTTTAATCTTCATCTTCATCTAACAATTTCCCCTTTTTGATGATGACAAAACTTCAGCTAAGTACCTGTACCTAAACTAAAGTTTTTATCCTCAAAAATTTCTGAGTTAGAAATGATCTGTTGGATTCAAAACTTGCAATTTTATAGATATATGAAAGGATTACAGATTACAAGTCTTATCAGATGAGATGTGCAAAATGAAAGAGAATTACAAGGAAAGTTACAAGTAAACTTAGATAACATTAGTCTTCTTTTGTTTCCTTGTTTTCTTCTTCTTTTTCTTCAGCTGGCTCAGATGTCTCAGCTATTGATTCATTGAACCTTTTTTTCAGAAGCTCCATGTTTTTGTATTTGACATCAGGGTCAAGTTGTTCTTCAGCTGAATCCTTAGCAGCAGCTATCTCTTTGTCAGATTTGGCCTTTGCTTCAGCTTCACTATCTTCTTCTGTGTCTGATTGATTTGCTGGTCTGCTGGTTTCTTCATTTTCATTCTCACTTGCAGACTCTTCCAGCATTTCAGTCTCCACCAGTTCATCAGTCTTCTCTTCTTCTACCTTATCTTCCCCCTTTTTGTCATCATCAGCAGGGTTGACTTGGTATTATGGAGAGAGTGGTGTGATCTGGAGAGAATCACAGAGAAATCTGATGTTCTCATTCATGGCATCCATTTGAGCTCCTTGCCTTAGCTGATTAGCTAGAATGACATCCACTTGAGCAGCATGAGTTATCTGGTTTGCTTCCATAGCATGCATTCTGTTGAGAAGTGCTTCACCTTGATCACCCAGCTGAAATTGGGTTGCAAGTACCATATCAGCAGTAGATTTGAAAGATCTGCCCATATTCATCAAGGTTTCATCTTCTGCTTTGATAGCCAACTCAACAGTTTCAGTAATATCCCTCCAACCAGCAGCTGTGTTCTTGGCTCTAGCTTGGATAACATCCATATCCTGTCTGATGGATTTCACATTGTGAGCAGTATCTTCAATGGCATCAGCAGGGATAGAAGCAGCTTTCTGGATTGATGGTTTCAATGCAGCCAAAATGTTTGCAGTTATTCTTTCTTCCATTTCCTTCAGGGATTTGGCAATCATCTGTTGGAATATGTCAGATAGGGAATCCTGCAAAACTTTAGAAGTAGAAGCAACATCAGTAGGGATAGGAGGTAAGGCAAGAACTTCATTTTCTGTGGTCTGATCAGCTGAACCAGAGGCAATCTCCTGCACTTTGGCTTCATCAGCATGACTGGGAGTGCTTTCCTTCTCCTCAGTTTGATCAGCAGTCTCGTCTTCCTTTTTCTCCTCTAAGTCCTTACTTTGATCAGCAGGGTCAGATGAGTCTTCTGTTTCTTTGTCTTTCTTTTCTTGCTCAGTAGACTTATCTTGCTCTTTCCCTTGATCACCAGCAGGGGCTTTGATTTTCTTCACCTCTGTGATGGTGTGGACTTTACCAGCCTCATCTAAGGCAGTCCTGTGAGTGATCCATGTCAGGTCATCAATGGCAATAAATAGTGACACTGGATTCTCAGGAAGATTTTCATATGGTCTGATTGCTGGACCATATACTATCTGCTTTAGACTAGGGAGGGGAATTAGTGAGCTTGGCTGTCCCTCCATCTTTCTAGTCTTCTTTGCCCATGATTTCATAGTTTGAGAGATGGCCAATCTTATGGACCTTTCCTTCAAATCTTCATCTTCAGCATTGTCCTCTGGCACAGAGTTGTAGATCTTTTTGGCTTCAGCTTTGGCAACCTTGCTGATCAGCAGCCTTAGCTTATCCAAGAAGAACTCTGAATCAAGTGCTTGTGTGATTGATCCTGTTTCAAGCCACTTGAGGACCCAGGCCTCTTCATCATTGAAGGCTCTCCAACTATTAATCTGCTCCTTGCTCTTAGTCAGACGATATTCTCTCCATCTGTTGTAACGAACCTTTTCTTTATTGAACATTGTCAGACGAGTCAGCTTGGCATTCTCAGTATCCAACCTTTCAACAAATTCATCAAATGCTTCTGGATTATCTCTCACAATCTCCAGAGCCAATTTCACCTCAGATCTTTTCTTAGATTGGACCTTGGGAGCAGGCATCATCTGCTTGGGCTGATTTGGGTCTCTTGGTTCCCCAATTCTGATTCCTCCAGCCTGCCTTGGACCATGGGCGTCCTTGGTGCTGGCCTCTATTGCAGCAGCTAACTCAGCTGCATCAATAGCATCCCTTTCTGCTTGAGTTAGTTTGCTGGCTTCTTCTTCCAGCCTCTTAAGCTCAAGGCTTTTCAACCTATCTTCCTCTGCCTTTTCTGCGGCTTTTCTCTGCTTTTCAGCATCATCAATCTTTTTTTTCTCAGCAGCAGAAATGTAAGGAAGCACAATCTTTCCAGTCCTTAGCTTCCTAGCTTCAGGACTCTCAATCACTTGAATGGGAGTGGCAGCAACAGGAGTAGGGTGTATAAGAGGTACAGTCCCTTCACTTGCTGTGCCAGTCTGCTGTTCAACAGCTTCTACAGCAGACTCTCCATTCTTTTCAGCAGCAGGCTCTTCAAACATGTCAGCAGCGGCCTCTTGAACAGGCTCTTCAACTTGTTCAACAGCAGCCTCAACCAAAGGTTCTTCATTGATAACTGGCCTCTCTGCTGATGGTGATTCTCTGACTGTGATGGTTTGTTCTTCAGAGAAAGTGACCTTTCTCTTTGCTTTTGATTTAGGAATTCTTCCAGTAGGCTTCTTAGCTTGGGGAGGTCCCCTTGCTTCACTCCTGGTCCTTAATCTTTTCAGTCTTTGAAGAGGGATTTCTTCATCAGACTCTGTCCTTTCAGGTGAAGAACCTGTATCCATCTTTTCAAGCTCAGTAGTGAAGTCATCTATTACCTTCTCAGGGACTTCATTCTCAGCTTCTGTTGATCCAGCTTCAACAGCAAAGCTTGCTGCTTGATCAGCAGACTTACTTGTCTGACCCTCCTTCTTGCTCTTCTTAGAAGGGGTCTTCTTAGACTTAGTAGGAGCCTTTCTTTTGGGAGCAGCCACACTCCTGACTGGCTCATACAATTTAAACTCTTTACTGTCATGGGTAGCCTTCCCATTTCCCATGGGACATCTTAGTGACATGAACAGATGACTAAGCAAAATGGCGTGCGAAGCCCTCTTGTCACTCAGCAGATCATAAACGTGAACTGCCCAGTTCACCTTCAATCCATAGTAGATGCAGATCATGGTGTAGTACCTCCTCCTAGGTAACCCATCTAAAGAGCTTGTGCTGCAATCCAGCACCTTCGCAATGATGTCTGCGAACCTCTGATACTCATCTTTTAACTGAGTCTTCATCAGAGTCCCAGTCATCTCTTCTCCCTCCTTCGCACAAATTCCCCAAAATTCTTCCTCCTTTTCAGACCCAAGGTCTGTTACGTCCCCTCCTTCATTTTTCAGCTTGTAAATTTCACTAAGGACAGCAGCAGAGATAGCGATTTTCTTACCCCCAATAACAGCAGACATAACAGTGTTGTCATTGGTGAATTTCCTGGTCTTGTAGAAGTGATCTACGTCTTCTAAGTAGACCCTGTCTTCGTGTGCTTCAAGAACTGGAACTAAAGATGCCTCTTTGATCTTTTCCATGATGGAGCGCATCAGATCAGTACCGGAGAAATGAAATTTGTTGTAGTTCAAATACCTTCCATCGATAATCTTCTCCATTTCTGAGATTACTAAGTGTAAATCTGTGAAAGCAGTAAACTTTTGAAAGCAAGAGAGTTTGAGAGTTAGAGAATTTGAGAGTTTGTGTGTGCGTAAGACGACTGTACTGTTCAGATCGGATTTTATACGTTTTCCATTGTTTAGGTTATCGTGATTAATCTGAGACGTTGGATCAATCTGACAGTTTATTAATCGTGTGGGTGGGAGCTGCGGATTTCAATTTTATTATTTTAATGTCAGACAGGCGGGAAACTCAAACGTTACCTATCTGTTACTTATAAAAGCGTGTTTCTAGAGATGCGATTTTATAACCATGCTTATATAAGATATCAGATGAGTAGAGTTTAACTTATCTGACAGACGAGTGATCTGTTATCTGATATTACTAGAGAAAGCCAATAGCTAGTAATCTTCCTCTGCTGTTTGTCAATCCAGCAAGATAAAATAATCTTCAGTCTTCAAGAATTAAGAACACATCTTCTGATAACATAACTTCAACTAACTGTCATTAACCAATTTCATCTTTAGAGCAGAAGTACCGCTAGTCTTACACGTTCCCCCTGTCTTTAAGAATTCATAAGTTAACTAGTCTGTTGAAAGTTAATCCTTGAATAGAATAATGGATAACTAACCTGTTGAACTTCAGTCTTCTGATGAGTTCCCCCTCAGCTTATGCATCCAAATTAAGTAGTCCTAGTTCAGCTCTTAGAGTTGAAAACCTTACTTCACTTAAAGGTTTAGTGAAAATATCAGCAATCTGATTGTCTGTATGAACATACTCAATCATAACATTTCCTTTTTCCACATGATCTCTAATGAAGTGATGCTTGATCTCAATATGTTTAGTCCTTGAATGACTTGTAGTGTTATGAGTAAGTGAGATTGCACTTGTATTGTCACAGTAGATTGGAATTCCATTGATTTTGATATTGTAGTCTTCTAGTTGATGCTTCAACCAACGTATCTGTGCACAGCAAGCTCCAGCAGCTATATACTCAGCTTCAGCAGTAGATATAGAAACTGAAGTCTGTTTCTTACTCATCCATGAGATCAGACGACTACCTAAGAACTGACAGGCACCTGTTGTGCTTTTTCTGTCAATCTTGCAGCCAGCAAGTTCTGAATCTGAATAACCAATAAGCTCAAATCCAGATTCTCTAGGATACCACAATCCCAATTCTTGAGTGCCTTTAACATATTTCAATATCCTCTTGGCAGCTAAGAGATGAGATTCCTTGGGATTTGATTGAAATCTTGCACAAACCCCTACTGAGTACATTATGTCAGGTCTGCTTGTTGTTAGATATAACAGTGACCCTATAATGCCTCTGTATTTGGTTATGTCTACTGATTTGCCATCTTCATCTTTATCCAAACGAAGACTTGTAGACATTGGAATATTAGCAGTAGAGCTAGTTTCCATACCAAACTTTTTAAACAGATCTCTTGTGTATTTAGCTTGATTTATAAAGATTCCATCAGGCAGCTGTTTAACTTGTAAACCAAGAAAATAATTAAGTTCTCCCATCATGCTCATTTCAAACTTATTCTGCATCAGCTTAGAGAACTTGTCACACATCCGTTGATTAGTTGAACCAAAAATAATATCGTCTACATATATTTGCACAATCAATATATGATTCTCCCATTCAATAGTGAACAAGGTTTTATCTACCTTACCTTTATGAAATCCTTTAATTAAAAGAAAATCAGATAGGGTATCATACCATGCTCTTGGAGCCTGTTTCAGTCCATAGAGAGCTTTCTTCAGACGATATACCTTATCCTCTTCTTGGTAGACTTCAAATCCAGGAGGTTGTTCAACATATACTTCTTGCAGTTCTCCATTGAGAAAAGCAGACTTCACATCCATCTGATAGACAGTGAAGTTCTTATAAGCAGCATAGGCAAGAAACAGTCTGATTGCATCAAGTCTTGCTACAGGTGCAAATGTTTCATCAAAGTCAATTCCTTCTTCTTGACAATATCCTTTGGCTACTAATCTTGCTTTGTTTCTGGTAACAATACCATCTTTATTCATCTTGTTTCTGAATACCCATTTAGTGCCAATGACTCTTTGATGACTTGGTCTAGGAACTAAGTACCAGACTTCATTCCTTTCAAATTGATTCAACTCTTCTTGCATAGCTTCTATCCAGAAGGAATCACTGAGAGCTTCTTCAATTTGCTTAGGCTCTATTTGAGATAAAAAAAAGTGACAAACATGGCATCTTGTGCAGCAGCTCTTCTTGTTTTCACTCTATCTAAAGGATCACCAATCACTAACTCAGGTGGGTGATTTCTGAGCCATCTGAGATCAGGTTGCAGGTCTGAATGTTGTCCTCTGTTATGATCTTGCAACACTACTGTTGGAGTTGCAGTAGTAGTCTGTTGAACATTTGCCGTCTGTTGAACAGTCTCTGGTCTGTCAGCTGGTTGTAACTCGTCTGTTAAACAATCAGTGATCTGATTTTGAACAGCACTTGAGTTGGCAGCTGAGTTAAGATCAGGTAGTATGATGGGAACATATTCTTCATTCCTTCCAACACTTAACTTCTGTAAATCAGTAGATATATCTTGATTAGTGCTTTGATTCTTTTCAGAAGATTGGTTTGGTTCATCAAATACTACATGAATGGATTCTTCTACTAGTAATGTTCTTTTGTTAAAAACTCTATAAGCCTTACTAACAGTAGAGTATCCTACAAAAACAGCTTCATCAGCCTTTTCTGCAATAAGGTGATTTTTCCCATTATTCAAAACAAAACATTTACAACCAAAAATTTTAAAGTAATGAATGTTTGGTTTTCTGTTGTTCCAAACTTCATATGGAGTCTTGTTCTGATTTTTGTTGATCATGCATCTGTTCTGGGTAAAGCAGGCTGTATTTGTTGCTTCTGCCCAAAACCTTTGTGGCAGCTTAGCTTCAGCTATCATAGTCCTGACAGCTTCTTTTAGTGTTCTGTTTCTCCTTTCAGCAACACCATTCTGTTGAGGGGTTCTAGCAGCTGAATACTCATGATGTATTCCTTTGATGTTACAATACTCTTCAACAGTAGAGTTTGTGAACTCTATCCCTCTATCTGATCTGATCTTCAATATTTTTGTACTCTTTTTATTCTGGATCAGTTCCATCATATTAGTAAGATGTTCCTTGGTTTTACTATTCTTTTTCATGAATATCACCCAAGTATATCTTGAATAATCATCCACAACAGCTAGGCAGTATTTCTTTCCACCATTGCTGACTGGATCAATGGGTCCAAATAAGTCCATATGTAGCAGCTCCAAGATTCTTTCAGAAGATTGGTGCTTCTTGCTTTTGAAAGATGACTTGATTTGTTTACCCTTCTGACATGCGTCACAGAGCTTGTCTTTGCTCAAGGACTAAATAGTACACTATTATAATCCTTGAGAAACATCCCATCACCGATATGCGACATGCGCTTCCACAATGGGTTTCTCTGTTCGGGTCGTTCGATGCGTTCAATCCTCCATTGAACCACCTACTCATATGCACTGGCCTCAAATGCCTTGCTCATGAAACGCTACAAATTCACTCCATGTGAATCATGCATATTTGTATAAGTCTTTGCGATTCCTACGATACCCCGTCTCGTTCAGAATCTATGACTTGGAACATTTTTAAGATTATGACCTTTGAGACTGTTTCATGATTGCACTCAGTACTGAAGTGAATCGTCCCATAGTCTAATGTAATCTAAGGGTTTCAACCAATCGCTTAAATGTATTCGCGAGAGATGAAGTTGGCCATTGTTTATCCTTATACTCGTATAAATAAACGTGCGTATTAAGTCATATATACTAAAGAAAGATAATGATAGTTTCACTACAAGCTAAATATATTGGCTTGCAGGGCACTATTCCATCAATAGTCGACCACCAAGTGAATCAAATAGTATGGCCAACGAGTCGTGGGTACTAGGAGATTGCATTTGGGCCTTAAGCCCGCTAGGATATTTTAAATTCCCGAAACTTATGTGGGGGCATAAGATTTTGATTAAAATAATGGGAGTAATTTACAAATAAAAACAATATTTGTAAATTGTGCATTTTAAATTAATCTTTCGCGTATTTATTTCTTCTCTCGTCGTTTTGTAGATATAATGTCTAAGAATCCGATTTCCATCATACTTGAACAAAACAAACTAACTGGACCCAACTTCCATGATTGGGTCAGGAACCTTAAGATCATTCTCGCTTCTGAAAAGCGATGTTTTGTCCTTGATGGGCCCCCTCCTGAACTTTCTGAGGATGCCGATGATACTGAGAAGGAAGCCGTGATCTAGGGCTAGACGATGACTTGCAGTCACGTTGTCTCATGATGGCATCCATGTCGAATGAGCTTCAAAAGTAGCACGAGCATATGAAATCTGCTTTTGAGATCTACACGCACCTGAATGGTCTATTTGGGGTGTAAAGTAGATACGAGCAGTTTGAAAACGCCAAGACTCTGCAACAAACGAGGATGGTAGAAGGTGCTGATGTTCGTACTCACTGCATTAAGATGATTGGGCTTATTGAAAAGCTTGGTCATCTAGACGTAAAGATGGACAAAACATACTGCCAGGATATATTCCTCCAATCGTTGCCAAGATCATTCGAGCAATTCGTAGTGAACTACAACATGCACAAGATGGATGTTGAACTTCACGAGTTGGCTAATATGCTCGCCACTGCCGAGGCTTCCATGAAAAGAGAGAAGCCAGTGATGGTTGCTACCTCGACCCAATCTAAGTCCAAAAGGACGAAGAAAGGGAAGAGGGAGGGAAATGCTTCTTCAAAAAGGCAAGGACCATCTAGGCCCATAGGGAAAGGAAAGAAGCGAAAAGCTTCTGCTGGTGAACAAAAATGTTTCTACTGCAAGAAACCTGGACACTGGAAGAGGAACTGCAAAGAGTTCTTAGAGAGCTCGAAAGGTATATTCCTTGTTGAAGTTAATTTATCAATTAATTGTGCATCATGCTGCTTGTGGTTCTCATCTTTGTAATGATTTACAGGTGATGGGAGCAACAAGGCCGCTTAGGCTAAGGGATTGGATCCTGAGATTTGGCAATGGAGCTAGAGATGCTGCCGAGGCCATAGGCGAAGTGGAGTTAGATTTAGGTGGTTGATAAAAGTCATTAGGAAATTTTCATTTATGTACCTGTTTTTAGTGGAAAACTTTTATTCATGTTTTTGAATAATGATGATTTTAATAAAAAGCTCATATTTTCGTTTTTCATTCGTACATTGAAATATTGACTTTACATCATAAAACCACCTAAGTTAGTTATGCACGTACAACAAAACAAAAGGAAACAAGATAATGAAATATCTGCCCAATTGTGGCACGCTCGACTTGGACATATATCTAAGTCAAGGATTCAAAAGTTAGCATCATCTGGCGCGATTGAAATCAATCGCATTGATGAAATGCCAACTTGTGAACCATGTCTAAAGGGTAAAATGGCTAAGTTGCCATTAAAGGGAAACCCTGAGCGAGCCAAACAAACGTTGGACTTAATACATACTGACGTATGTGGACCACTAAGAAAAAGCGCCCGAGGTGGCTATGACTACTTCATCACTTTCAATGACGACTATAGTCGTTATGGATATGTGTTCTTGTTGAAACACAAGTCTGAAGCCTTTGAGCGATTCAAAGAATTCAAGATGGAAGTAGAGAATCAACTTGGTCATACGATAAAGGCTCTTCGTTCTGACCGAGGTGGAGAATTTCTTAGTAACAAATTTCTAAATTATCTTGTAGAGCATGGAATACTATCGCAGTGGACTCCTCCTGCAACACCCCAATTAAATGGAGTAGCAGGGAGAAGGAATCGAACCTTGATGGACATGGTTCGATCCATGATGAGTGCCACTGACCTTCCTCTTTCATTTTGGGGACATGCCCTCCTCACGGCAATGAAGATACTAAACATAGTACCTTCTAAATTCGTAGAAAAGACACCATACGAATTATTATTTGGCAAGGTACCCTCATACGCATTCATGCGCATATGGGGATCTCCCGCTTACGTTAAAAAGCTAGTGGGAGATAAATTGGAAACTAAATTCACTTTCTGCAAATTCATGGGGTATCCGGAAAACTCAATAGGATACGAGTTATACGATCCTACAAGACAAACCACGTTAGTCTCAAGGAACGCACACTTCTTGGAGAAGGATTTCTTGATGGACAAGAAAGAAAATAACGTAGAACTAGATGAGATCACTGAAGCTGAAAAGGCCGAAGAGGTCGATCAAGCTGACCCGTCGCCACAGGCAGTGGGAGAACAAGAGCATGAAAGTGCACCAGAGAGTACACCGATACTTCGTAGATCAGAAAGACAACGTAGAGGACTCGAGAGGTACTATGGTATGCTGCATGAGACTGGACAGTCTCTAACCGACCCAAGGACTTACAAAGAGGCTATGCTAGACATAGACTCGGGAAAGTGGCGCGAAGCCATGGAATCCGAATTAGTCTCCATGCACTCAAACAAGGTCTGGGCCTTGGTAGATCCACCAGTGGGAGTGACTCCCGTGGGTTGCAAGTGGATCTATAAGCGAAAGCTTGGAGTAAACGGAGAGGTAATAACCTACAAGGTGCGACTAGTGGCAAAAGGATACACTCAAAGGCCAGGGATTGACTTTGAGGAGACCTTCTCGCCCGTCGCAATGCCTAAATCCATTCGAATCTTGCTGGCCATAACTGCGTGGTATAACTACGAGATATGGCAGATGGATGTAAAGACTGTCTTTCTCAATGGGGACATTGACAAGGAGATCTACATGGAGCAACCAAAAGGATATGCATCCAAAGGAGATTAGCACAAGGTGTGCAAACTCCAGAGGTCCATTTATTGGATGAAGCAAGCTTCCCGAAGTTGGAACATCCGTTTTGATGAAACAATCCAAACTTTTGGATTCATAAAAAACGTGTTCTAACCTTGCATGTACAAGAAGATCAGGGGGAGTACAGTTGAATTTTTGGTGCTTTATGTTGATGACATTCTTCTCATTGGAAACAATGTGAAAGTGTTGTCCAAAACTAAAGCATGGTTAATTACACAATTCTCAATGAAGGATTTGGGAGAAGCATCTTTTGTACTAGGTATAAGGATCTACTGAGATAGATCAAAAGGACTGCTGGGCCTCTCCCAATCCCAGTACATAGATAAAATCTTGAAGAGATTTAATATAGAAGAATCCAAGAGAGGATTGCTTCCAATGAGACATGGAATTGCACTCTCTAAGTCTATGGCCCCAAAGACACCTGAAGAGAGAAGAAATGTGTCTCGAGTACCATATGCATCCGCAATAGGAAGCATAATGTATGGTATGTTATATACTAGACCAGACGTAGCGTACGCTTTAAGCGTTACAAGTCGCTACCAGTCTGATCCAGGTGAGCAGCACTGGATAGCCGTAAAGGCAATTCTGAAGTACCTGAGAAGGACTAAGGAATTGTTCTTGGTATACGGTGGAGGAGAATTGAAATTGGAAGACTATACAGAGTCGAGCTTCCAATGTGATGTAGACGACTTCAAGTCGACATCTGGATACGTATTCTGCTTCAATGGTGGTGCGGTTAGCTGGAAGAGCTCCAAGTAAGACACTACCGCAGATTCAACCACCGAAGCAGAATACATTGCCGCGTGTAATGCAGCAAAGGAAGGTGTTTGGATGAGGAACTTCATCCAGGAATTGGATGTGATACCTAGCATCGCTGAGCCCATTACTATCTTCTGCGATAATAATGGGGCAATAGAGCAAGCAAAGGAGACGAGATCTCATCAGAAATCCAAGCATGGGCAAAGACGATACCACGTGCTACGAGATATCATTGGTAGAGGAGACATCAAGATGGAACGTGTCGACTCAGAAGATAATACCGCGGACCCGCTAACGAAGCCTCTCCCTCAAAAGGCATTTGAGAAACATCTGCTTAAGATGGGACTCAAGAACATAAAAGACTGGCTTTAGGACAAGTGGGATATTGATAGAAATAGTGTCCTGCAAGCCAGTTGTATAGCTAGCATTTATTGTAATAAATAAGGAACTATTCAATTCTGATTAATAGAAGCACTTTATTAAATGGTCATCTTTATCTTATGTAATAATTATCTACGCATAAGGATAGAAGTCCTTAGATCACAGGTCTACTGGACAACCCGTGGACTGATCTCCAAGGCTGTGATCTAGAACATATTCAAGAGTCGTAGAATCCAATCGAGATAGGACATCTTTGGATTCGGTTAGACTCTCACTGTTGTGTATACTCCGATGAACTGGAGAACGCCGGGGTCCACGAGCGTGACTGGGATAGTCGATACACATAAATGGGTGGCTTGCTGGGATAGCAAGTGCACTAAATACCTCAATTAGGAAATAACTCACCATGGAAGCGGTAGTCGCATATCGGGGTTGAAGTTATTTCAATTTACAATAGTATACGCGGAACGATCCCTAATCACTTGGGATGATAGGGTTTATCTGGTGCGGTAACGTCTATGTTTTAATATGAGTTCCGACTGACTGGAGATCACCAGAAAGTCTCTGTGGACTCATGTTGGATATAGAGGAACTCGTATGCAGATTCATATCATCAACAAAGGATCCATTGACCCGACTTGATAGGTTGGAAAATTCTCCTATGGATTTCTGTGAGAAATTAATTCTGGTAAAAATCCATGGCCAAGGTATCTGACGGCTTTATGTAAGTAGCTCATAAAGATTAAGTCAAAGAGAATTATTTCGAGACCAGAATACATAAGGTCAAGACAAAGTAAGAGGGAGACCGATGAAAGACCATACCCTTAAGTCTCGACTGGGAGATTGATCGATCGAGAGATTATGGCGTATATGGTAATTGTAAATGATAAAATGTTCATTGAATTAATTCACCAGTGATTGGGCTCCATGAGCTTGCGGCTGGACATCGATCGTGGAGTGTGGAAGAATTCTCAAATTGGCAGGGGTGCTAATTTTGGAATGGTCAGTCGACAGAGTGTTCGACTGATTTAAAAAGTATTTAATACTTCAATAATTGAATTAATATTTAATTATAACCCACGGCCAATTATGTGGTGAACCTATGGGGGCATACACAATACACATGAAGCGAAAGCGAAGGAAAAGGAAACAACTGGGTCGACCGAATCGACTGGGTAGATTGGGTCGACTGCGTCTGAAAAATCGACTGGGTCGATTGGTGACTGGGTCGACACCCAATTGGAACAAATTGGATCCGATTGGAATTGGATCAAGATTATAAATTAAATTGGAATTTAATTTGTAAGTTAATTTTGAATTTAATTAATTATAGAAAGATTTAATTAAATAGATTTAGAGTCTAATTTAATTAAATGGGAGAGTTGTTAATTAATTGGGCTTTTTAATTTGGAGATTCAGTAAAGCCTGATTAAATTAATTAACTGGACCATGAATTAATTAGGAAGACTTAGTCTTCTAATTAAAAGGGCCATGGCCCATGTAGGAGACTTGGAGTCCTAGTCCTAGGAGGATTAGGTTAATGAGATACCTATAAATAGAGGACTTTATGTCATATCTCATACACAACTTACAAGAGCCAAAAGCAGCAAGTCAAGAAAAACTCTCCCCTCTCCCATTCTTGTGATCGGCCGAACTCTCTCTCTCTCTCTCTTTTGGAGGAGTTCGACTTTTTGTCTCTCGTTCCTAGTTCGTTTCCTAAACCCAGATCTTAATATATCTTGTGTTCTAACCGATCAGGGTATATTATATTTCATGTAATTGTGGTGTATCAACCCATAGAGGCGCAACACGTGGGGCGCTACTGCAGGACATAGGATCGACCAACCGAGGGAGAAACTTGACTTCAACTGCCAACTAGGATTTGCAAGGAGACAGGTATAACGTGCAACTGTTTATACTGTCGTTTATTTAATATTCATATATATACAACTAGAGATTATCCTGGCAAGATTCCGTAAGAGGTCCTATAAAATTTTAAATTCCGTTGTGCCTAGGGCTGTTTATCTTACCGAATCCCAACATATTCAACTATTGTGTTAACCTCTATGCCAGGAATTTCTGATTTTATAACCAGAATCCTGAGAGCATAGCTTGTTTCCACATAACCTAAAAAGATTGCATCAACAATCTTTGGACCCAGTTTCTTTCTTTTGTGTTCTGGAACTAGAACTTTTGCAAGACAGCCCCACACACGAAAGTATTTTAAACTAGGCTTTCTGCCTTTCCAGAATTCAAACGGAGTGCTTTCATTATGTTTTAGAGGAACTCTATTCAGAATATGGCAAGCCGTATTCAAAGCTTCTCCCCACATATATTTAGGCAATCCAGAATTCAAAAGCAAACTATTAATCATATCTTTAAAAGTTCTATTCTTTCGTTCTGCTATCCCATTCGACGAAGGGGAATATGGAGGAGTCTCTTCGTGAATAATGCCAAAATTTCAGCAATATTCTTCGAACAAATTAGACTCATATTCTCCACCTCTATCTGATCTTAACCGTTTAAGTTTCTTACTAGTTTGAGTTTCAGCTTCATTTTTAAACGTTATGAATTTTTCAAGTGCTTCAGATTTATGTTCTAACAAATAAACATAACAGTATCTACTGCAATCATCTATAAAAGTAATAAAGTATTTCTTATTATCTTTTGTTAAAATTCCATTGAATTTACAAATGTCCGTATGAACCAAATCAAGTATTTCAGAATGCCTTTCAACCGATTGGTATGACTTTCTTAATTGTTTTGCTTCAACACAAATGTGACATTTGTCTTTATGGTTTATTTCATGTTTGGGGATTAGATTTAAATTCATCATCCGTTTAACAAAACCAAAATTTAAATGTCCTAATCTATCATGCCAAACATTAGAAGATTCAATTGCATTCACAACAGGAAATTCAGAAAATTTATTAGAACCAACATTTTCAACTCTTATTTTAAATAAACCATCATCTAAATAACCTATACCAACAAAAGTCCCATAATACAGAATTACGACTTTATTGGATTTAAAGTTCATTTCATAACCCTCCCTAACTATTACAGAACCACTTATTATATTTCTCCTGATCGTTGGAACATGATGCACCCTTTGTAGTGATAGTATGCGCCCTGAAGGAAACTTCAAGTCCACGCGTCCTATCCCTAACACTTTTGCACCACTTAAATTCCCCATCGTCACGGATTTTCCATCAACAGGCTGATAAGACATAAATAGCAATTTATCAGCACATACATGCACATTTGCCCCAGTGTCTATTAGCCAATCATATGGTTCATAAATAGTAAGAATTTTAGGTTTCAAGGAAACATACCCATCAACAGAGTTTTCTGGAGCTTTAGGTTCACTAGTATCTCCCTCAACCATGTTTACCATAGTCGCAGCTCTACTTTCACCACTGTCTCCCACAACCATGTTGACTGTAGCCGGTGTAGTAGACTTAGATTTGGCTTTGGACTTTTTGGTAGGACACTAATTAGCCCAGTGACCCATCTATCCACACGTCCAGCATGGTTTGTTTGCCTTTGGTTTCTTTTTATATTTAGGTTTATTTATGGATTTCGAGTTGGGGTTTACATGATTCACTTTTTTCTTTCCAGTTATCATATTTGCCTTAGAATGGTACTCATTACTCAACAGGAACACCATGAGTTTGGTTTTTGTGTTCCTCTTCGATACTTATGGCAATTATAACATCATCAAGAGTCAGCTTCCCCTTTTGATGTTTTAATGTCATGCCAAAGTTTTCCCAAGATTTGGGAAACTTATCAATAATTGACATAACCAGAAATTTATCTGGAAGTTTCATTTCAGCATCAAAGAGAGCGTGCTCAAGATTTATCAGTTCATGCGTTTGTTCAGTTACAGACTTTCCTTCAACCATCTGAAATTTCAGGAACTTGGAAACATAATACTTTTCGAGCCCTTGCTCTTCAGTATTATATTTCCTGTACAATTCGTCCCAAAGAGACTTAGATATATATGAATCAGAACAGTACACGTAAAAGAGTACATTCGATAAGGCAGAAAGAATGACTCCTCGACCAATTTGGTCCCGTTCTGACCATTCAGCTATTTGATCAGTCTTTGGGTCCGTTTCAGTTGGTTCAGGAGTAGTCACCTGAATAACTGACAAAAGTCCCTTCGTCGTAAACCAAATTTTCATATGTTGTTGCCAACGTTTGAAACATTGACTCGAAAACTTTTTCGGTAAACCGGATAGGTCGACTTTTGTGGCTGGCATGGACATAGTACCGGAGCCTCCTGCAGATGACATGATAATCTTAAAACACGGATATAATTTCTTCAAGTTTGTTGGATAAATCAGTTTTAAGATTATCAAAATGTGAACACAAATCGAAAATAAATCCAAACAAACCAATTTGGACAGTAAAGGAAAAACAATTAATTAAATAATCGAACAGATAAATTTAAACAAACTTATCTCACAATTCTGTATAGTAACAGAATTGATCGAAACCAAATCGCAGAAAAAAAAATCTGCTTGCCTTGAAGAAATTATCGACCCACTTCCGGTGCAATTGGGAATCACGAACACTTCTTCCAGGATAATTTAACTACATGAATTCCTCCACTGCACAGTAGCAGAAATTCCACCTCGAAGAACACTCAGAAGCAAAATAACCCAGAGATATTTTTCCATAAATGCTTTGTTTTTCGGAGAGAGAAGAGAGAAATGCTTTTTGTTGGTGTGTCTTTCGGAAATGAAAAACCACTCGTATATATAGCTGCTGAGGAGCCTATTGCCAATTAGAACTGGCCATTTAATTTGAATAAAAACGGCCAAATTAATTCAGTTTTTGTAACCGAAACGTTACACAATTGAATAAACGAATTCAATTTTCTATAACTGAAACGTTACATAATTGAATATGCAGCTGATTTATTCAAATTCAAAATTTTAAATTAATTCTATATTTTACTTCAAAATTTCTCCAAAAAGATAAGTCTGAGACGAGACAATTCGCCCAAACGCCCGATCCCAGACCAGTCCAGCCCAGCCCAGCCCAGTTCAGTTCAGTTCAGTTCAGTTCAGATCCGAGCCGAGCAGAGTTGGGTCGGGCGGGCGGCGGCGGCGCGCGTGTGGTGTATTCATATGATCCTCTTTGTAAAGACTTATACCAAGTCTTATACACTTAGTTCATATATACTAGTACACACTAATATATAAAAAGTCAATGTGGGACAAATGAAAAGTTTGAAACTCTTCAAGTTCCTCACAAGGCTTTTATAATTTGTCAATTAGTCTTAGACCAATATGTGACAAGCCCACATACAAATTATCTTATTTGAATATTATTTTCCCCACTTAATATATAACAATTTATCTATGGATTCCAACCTTTTAATTAGGTATCCATCCATATAATTACAACAATTGTGAATCAAGCATTCAAGTGATATGAATATGAAGGCGCTATTTGACATGGCTAGGCAGATTGGTCAGAATAACTTGCTGAAGTTTTATTGCAGCATAGTAGCTCCTAATGATTGCAATAGTTTGGTTGCTTGGGTTATTGATGATGATGTTAAGTGCTTAGATAAGTTTGTGGATAGGAAGTTTGTTGTGGGAGTCTTTATTGATGTGCAAAGTCAAGTAGGATCTAACTCACTAGCAGCATTGTTTGTGGATGTAACTAGAAACCATATGGAGGAGATTGCTTCATCAAGTTGTAGTAGTGATGATGATAGTGATTATTTATGTGATGATGAATTTAAGGAGTCTCATTTTGAATTAGATGATGAGCAGTTTGATGAGAATATAGATAAAGAAATTGAATGGGTTGGAATTATGGATGAAAAGTGCCTAAAAAAGACAAAGCATTTGTTGAGAGCAATACAGAATGGATGAACATTCAGCCAACAAACACTGGAAGAATTCTAGAAAAAGAAACAGATTTCGTGATTTCTCAATATATCAGGGTGATGCAGATGACTCTGACTTTGAATTTGAAAGAGGAATGAAGTTTAAAAATGCTACAGAGTTTAGAGAAGCAGCGAGGATACATTCTAACAAGCAAGGTAGACCATTGGATTTACATAAGAACTGTAAGGACAAAATTCAAGTTAGATGCAAATGTGGGTATGTTGTCTATGCATCTTATGCGTCACAAGTTGACAAAACCTTTCAGGTTAAGTCGATAAAAAATGAGCACACTTGTGCCAAAGAACCAAGGTCTAAGCATTGCACTTCTAAATTTTGGGCAAAAAAATATCAGCATCACATTAGGTGTGATAACTTAAAGAAAATAAATAGTCTCGGTAGCCATTAATTGAATTAAAAGATAATACAAGCTTTTGATTCTTTAGCATACCAGGGAAAAGAGGCAAAAGAATAATAAAATAAAGAGAAGAGAAAAATGCTAAATAGCTAGGACAAACACTAAAAGACTAAACTACCCTTCTACTAAATATATACAAGTTACACCAATAATAAAACTCTAACACCTTCCCCCCCCCCTCAAACTCACGATGCAGCAGCAAGAAGCATCGAGAGTTTGTCAACCAAGAAATGAAAACGTCATACTGAAAGTGGCTTGGTGAGCATATCAGCAAGTTGCATGGAGGATGAGAGAAATGGTAAAGTCAGAGTGCCATGCTGAGGATGATGTCGTGTGAAATGACAATCAATCTCAATATGCTTAGTCCGTTCATGAAAAACAGAGTTGTGCGCAATTTGAATAGCACTCTTTGTCACAAAACATCGGAGTTGGACGAGAGATAAAAACACCCATATCTGCAAGTAACCACCGTAGCCAGACTATCTCAGTTGTGGTAGATGCTATAGCACGGTACTCCACTTCTGTCGAAGATCTAGCAATAACACTTTGTTTCTTACTCTTCCAAGAAACAAGAGAGTCACCTAAGAAGATACAAAAACCCGTAACAGACTTCCGATCAACGGGATCACTAGCCCAATCAGCATCAGAGTATGCACGCAACTCTAACGAAGAAGATGATGGAAATAACAAACTTTGAAAGAGAGTACCCCGAAGATACCGTTAGATCCAAAGAACAACAGCCCAATGAACAGTAGTAGGAGAAGCAACAAACTGACTGACCACATGAACGGCATAGGCAATATCAGGACGAGTGATGGTGAGATAAAACTTCCAACAATGGTGCGATATAGAGTAGCATCTTCTAATGGTGTCCCATCAGAACTTGACTAATGAACATTAACCTCTAATGAAGTATCAACCGTCCTAGTGTCAATGAGGCGAGCTCGCTCGATAATATCAATCGTGTACTTAGATTGAGAGAGAGAGACGATAACCACTAGGAGAGTACGCTACTTCAATCCCTAAAAGTAGCGCAAAGAACCTAAGTCCTTCATTTCAAATTGGCAACATAATTCGGACTCCAAAACTGCAATCCCATCATTATCATCACCGGTAATGATCATGTCACCAACATACAAGGAAAGCAAAATACGACCTGCATCGGTATTTCTGACAAAGAGAGCTGAATCATGATCACTGGGAGTGAACCCAAGAGAAGTAATCACAACAGAGAATTTTTCAATCCAAGCTCGAGGTGCCTATTTAAGCCCATACAAAGCTTTCTTAAGCTTACAATCATCACCCGGACTATGAGCAACACCTGGGGGCAGAGCCATGAAAACTTCCTCTCAAAGTTCTCCATTTAAGAAAGCATTCTTGTCATCCATTTGAGAAAGTTTCCACTGGAGAGCAGAAGCAACTGCAATAAGAGTTCGAACAATAGTCATTTTCGCAACAGGGGCAAAGGTTTCTTCATAATCCATACCATATTGCTGAGAAAAGCCTTGGGCAACCAATCTGGCTTTTGTATCTCTCAACCGACCCATCAGACTTTCTTTTAATTTTGTATACCCATCGAGAGCCAACAACAAGTTTGCCAAGAGGTAAAGGAACCAAATACCAAGTGTCTGTCTTATGTAAAGCAGATAGTTCCTCAAGCATAGCTTGCTGCCAAAGTGGATCAGTAACAGCCTCTTTATAGGACAAAGACTCAGAAACAGAATGAATAGCAGCTAAAAAGGAAGAAAAAGAAGGTGAATGTAGAGAATAAGCAAAATCAGGAAGTTGGGTCGACTTACGAGTACGATGAGGATATCGATGAACAGGATCAGCAATCACAGGAAGTGGTTGGGTGTCCATAGGAGGAGGGAATCATCCAATTTATCAATGCCAACATTTTGTCCCCTGTGATGATAATGCAAAGGAAAAGGAGTGACAAGAGCAGGGCTATGAGATGAAGACAAATCAATATCTGTAGTTGAAGGAACATCAGTAGAAAATTTCTCATTTCTATCTGAAAAAGGATCAATATGAATGAGATCTGATTTTGTTAAATTATGAGTATTATCCAGAATGGAAAAGAAAGGAATATGTTCAAAAAACACAACGTGACGAGAAACATATAATGTCCTACTAACAAGATCATAACAACGATATCCTTTCTGTCCTTCACCATATCCAAGAAACACACAAACAACAGATCATGGTGATAACTTATTACGCTCCACACGAGGACGCAATACAAAACAAGTACAACCAAAAACTCTCAAAGAAGAATAGTCAGGAGCATGCCCACTTAACTTTTCAAAAGGAGACAGACCTGATGAATAAGATGATGGAATCTTATTGATCAAATTAATTCAGCAAGAACTACTTTCCCCCAAAATTCACTCGGAACAGATGCAAATATGAGAAGAGAACGAGTAGTTTCAACAATGTGTCTATGTTTTCTTTTGGCTACCCCATTTTGTTGAGGAGTATCTGTACATAAAGATTGATGAACAGTCTCATCTAAGGGAAGTAGTTCATTGAATTTATTAGAGGTGTACTCCCCGCCCAAATCACATCTAAAACACTTTATAACAGCCGAACATAAGTTGCAGCCATGATAAAGTTAAAAGCAATTGCTGGTGCTTTTAAATGAAAACTTCCTATTTAGGCATTTGCTGGTGCTTTTAACACTTTATAACAAAATGAGTTGGATACGTGAAAGTGTCCCCTACGATTACCAATTGTGATACCATGATAACTTAAAGAAAATAAATAGTCTTGGTAGCCTTTAATTGAATTAAAAGATAATACAAGTTTTTTTTCTTTAGCATACAACGGAAAATAGGCAAAAGAATAATAAAAGAAAGAGAAGAGAAAAAACCTAAATAGCTAGGACAAACACTAAAAGACTAAACTACCTTTCTACTAAATATATACAAGTTACACTAATAATAAAACTCTAACAAGGAGTAACCTAGAGTGGCTAGTTTATTCAATGCAAGAGATCATGCAAAAGGAGAACCAAACATTACTATCAATCTCAAAAATGTATACTTAAACATATGATGTTTGATGACATTAGACTAATATTTTTTTTTCCTCGTCTACTGGTGTAGTCGAGTAAATTTGTGTTAAACCAATTTGGAGTATTACTTAAACATATGATGTTTGATGACATTAGACTAATATTTTTTTTTTTTTCGTCTACTGGTGTAGTCGAGTAAACTTGTGTTAAACTAATTTGGAGTATTACTTAAATATATGATGTTTGATGACATTAGATTAATATTTTTTTTTGTTCGTCTACTGGTGTAGTCGAGTAAACTTGTGTTAAACTAATTTGGAGTATACTTTTGTTATAATATGTAATCTGGATACAATTTGGGTGCAATTTTAAGTTTCATTTTAATGGGTTTAATTGGATAATGTAGTTTGTTTTATTTCAATGAAGTAATGAGCAGCTTCTTTTGTTTGGATGCAGTAATGAGCATGATGTAGTTACTTATATATACAAACAGTGGTGAATATTTATGTATTTGATTTCCACATAGTAGAGTCAATCTACTGCAGTGGTGAAGAGATAATTATTTCTAGTTATTATGACTCATGATTCACAAATATAGTACCATATGACTTAGATGTATTTTAGAAACCTTCTTATTGAAAGTTATATAAAAGTATGCAGATGAAATTCAATAAAGTTTAGTTAGATAAAGGAAAGGGCGAAATACAGTTTACCCCCTTAAAGTATGGGGGTGGTATTAGTTACCCCATAAAATATCATTTGTAACACTTACCCCCCTCTGTTATATTTTTAGAGTTTTTAGTCCACAAATACCCCCACCCCTTTTATTAAGAATAAATATTTTTATTAATTTATCAACAAAAAATTGTCTCTTTATTAATTATGAATCCATTCATCCACGAAACAACATTATGTTTCAATCTTTTCATATTCTTTTTACCTTCCGTTTTTCAATCTAATATTTTTCTTAATTTTCATCACATTTTTTTTCTTTCTTTATGTTCAATTTGTTTTCATTATTCTCTATTTCAGTTTTTTCTATCTCATTTTTTTTCTTATATTTTTCTCAATTTTTATTTAGTGGTAGTTATCTCAATTATTTTTGGTACGAATTTTTTGAGTAAAATCTTGAAGGAGAATTACTCAGAATTTTGAATTATAATCTGTAACAAAAACAAAGGAGATAATTATCACCAAATAAAATTTGAGCCAAATTGTAAAGAAAATATCGAGATATAAATGAAGAAAAATATTGAAACAAAAAATAAAGAAAACAAATTGAAACGAGAATTAAAAAAAATTAGAAAATGAAGATAATATTGAGACAAGAAAAACGAAGGAACTAAATACATGAAGAAATTGAAACATAATATTGTTAGGTGGATGGATAGATTCATAATTAATAAAGAGACAACTTTTTGTTGATAATTAATAAAAATATTTATTTTTATAAAAGGGGTAGGGATATTTTTGAAATAAAAACTCTACAACTATAACAGAGGAAGGTAAGTGCTACAAGTGATACTTTAGGGGATAATTGATACCACCCTCATACTTATATTTCATCCTAAAGGAAATGACATTACCATTATGATACGAAACAAAACTGTATAACATTTTTTTAGAGAAATCTTTCGTTTCGTTTCGTCCATTAAACAAAACTAAATATAAGAATTTTCAATGTATAAACCTTAAAACGTTGTGGCTTATAAGGGAAACATTTATTATGACTCATGATTCACAAATATGGTACTTTAAATATAAATAAATTTACATTCTCTCTCGACAAAGGTGTAGCTATTCACTTTCTGTTGACACAAAAACACCCAACACTATTAATTTTCCTAGGAATGAAAATCAGCTGATAAGCATCCCCTAAACAGGGGTTAGATGAAATTACAAAAGAACATCTTCAAGGTGCAAATAATTACCAAAAACTCTCTTAGTATATTATTAAGTTTCACTTTATATATAATTATAGAAACTAACCTAGAGTAATTATGAGGATGTACATGTAGTTATCCATAATTATTAATTCTCCAAACAAGTATAATAATGAAAATGAGAATCAAAACGTAAATAAGATGAGAAATTGAGAATATGGTAAACACAATTCATTCTCTTTTCTTAACACCCAACCCATTTTCTTCAAACATAAAAACGATAAAGACGGCAGTGCACAGGACTTGAAGAAGAAAGAGGAGAAATTTGAAATATGGTAAACCCTAAGTTCCCGTAAGACTTGTTTTCTATTTTTCACTTTTTTTTTTAAATTATTATGGTGATATGTCAATTTTGTCTACATATTGTTCTTGGAGGAAAATGGGGATGGTTAATAATATGAATGGGCAAATTACTCCGGCAACTTAAATGGGCTGAAAATGGTTGAGGGTGCAATATGTAATGAAATAATGGTTTGTAGGATGCAAAGCGGAATAAATATTTTTGTAGAATTTAAAGTGGGATTAAGCCAAAGTACTCTTATTTAAATTATATAGAAATAAATTAAATACTATACAAATTATATGGGAGTAAATTGTTATTAACTAAAAACATAGAAGATATATAACGCACTTCTTTGTTTAAGAAAAAATGTGTCATAGAAAATGAAATAAATAATTGGGTTTCGCGCCAGGTAGGGGTCGAACCTACGACTTTCTGCTTAGGAAACAGACGCTCTATCCACTGAGCTACAAGCGCGTTACGGCTCTATCATTTAAATTCTATTTACAGAAACAACTTGTTGGTGAAAGGGTGTCTTCTTGCGAAAAAATTTGATTACTTTTTGTGCAAATTTTTCCATTCTGTTATACAGAAAAAGGATGAGTAAAATACTAATATTTCAATAGGTAAGACCTAATTACAAAACCTCCTTCAAGTATTGGGTTTAGAAAAAAATTTCTCTGGATTATCATTTTCTTATAATAGACCCTTATCCCTATAATGTTGTAATTTTGCCCTTATGTGTTATTTATAATGTTTGTAATATCGCATAAATGTTAAAATTTGAGTGCTAATTGTTATAATTTATAAATTAGAAAAGGATAATTATATATTTACTATCAAAATAATTGTTACAATTTATAATTACCTATATATTTTAATAGATATTGCAAAAAAAAAAAAGATATTTACATATTTATTTGCAATTTAAATAGAATTTTAATATTTTATAAATATGAACAAATTGTTTAAAATTTTAGTTAAATGAATTTATTTTCTAAATAATAAATTTAATAAAATTATATTGTATTATAAATAAGATATTTTAATTTAATAAAGTTAATATTATATTATAAATTGCAATATTTATTAAAATTTATGGGGCAATTATAAATTATAGCAATTATTTTGGTATTAAATATATGTATATGATTATCATTTTTATAATTTAAAAGATACAACAATTAGCACCCATATTTTAAAATTTGTTCGATATTATAAATATTACAAATGACCTACAAGGACAAAATTAAAATATTTTAGGGGCAAGGAGTTAATTGTACGAAGGTGTGAGAGGGATTTTTATAAAACCCAATACGTGAGAAATTCTTTTATAATTAGAACTAACCTAATGAGATATTCATAATTCACCCATAATTAGGATTTCAAGTACATATAAGATAACACATGCGAATAAACTTTTTTTTTTCAGGTTTGAAAAGGGACTAATTATATATTATATGATGGAGGATATTTTTATCAATTTTTTTTATGGTTTAAAAATATCATAGAAACAATGTGAATCTTTTATAAGAATAAGAAGGTAAAATACACCCCATTTGAATTACATAAAATAAACGTGGATGATTATAAAAATATCATAAAGGTAAAACGCACCCCATTTAAATTACATAAAATAAACATGGATTATTATAAAAATATCATAAAGGTAATTGCATTAGCTCTAGGTAAAAGATTTGAGAAAAGTAAAAAAGAAAAAATTTAGAGTCTTAGCTCAATAACAAAAAATAAGATGGAAGATGTAACTGTAAGGATAAACATTCACTGATCCATTTTTATAGCTTTACTATGGAGTAATATATATAAGATAAAATTGCAGAAAATGTCCCAAACTAATAGTAATTTTGGATTTCGTCCCAAATGATATTACCTCACCGAATTTCGTCCGATAATTTAATATTCTTCTGAAATATCTTCCCAAACTAATTACTAATTTTGATTTTCGTCCCAACCTATATCAACTCGACGAATTTTGTCCAGTAATTTACCATTTTGTATGAATTTAGTCCCAATATTAAAATTCTAATTTAATGGAAATGATGGTTCAATCTTGTAATTAGTTTGGGACGAATTCTGCAATATTATATAATTATTCATGTTAAAATTTACCAAGTCATGACATTGAAGCAGCCATGTGGTAATTTAACGGACAAATGCGCAAGTTCCGTCTCATAATTAACGGTGGGACGATATTCCAAAAAAATATTAAATTACAGAACGAAATTAGCCATATTGATATAGATTGGGACGAAAATTCCAAATCAGTGATTAATTTGGAACGGTTTTTGTAATTTTTCCTATATATAATGTGGTTAATATTCCCTGGAATCCCAACGTTGTCTGTTTTAGTGGTTGAATGGATTAGTCAAATCTAACGTTTAGACCATCACATAGTTAAGTAGTGGTTTCATTTGTAATACTTTGATTATATAATTACAAATTAAATAAGTAATCAATAATAAAAAAAAAATAAGAAAAAAAAGCTGAACTTGCTTATATGTATTTGTATATGATAATAGCAATTAGCAATATGGGTGCGCGTATGTGTTAGTGGATTGCTCGGGAGGCGCATTTGGCCATTATCAATTAACAAAATCTTTAATGGTGCATATTTAATATATTTATCACTAGTTTGATATTTCTAAATTCAAATTGTGCTGCCGACGAGTGCGGACTAGTCACGTGTAGCAAAGCATAAATCATACCCGCACAAAAAAAAAATCTAGAGGGCCTGTTTGTTTGAAGTTTCCCAAAAAAAAAATTGTGTTTGGAAAATGACAAATAAACATGGTTTCTACTTTCTGAAATAAATTTTTCGTCTCTCAATTTTCTCAAACTACTTTCTCAAAAGTCAAACAAACAACAATTTTTTTATCTCTAAACAAAACATATATCAACTCTATTCTGATTTGACATAAAATAATTTATCTCTTACACAACTTATCTCACATAACAAACATGATTTGACATAAAGTCTTACACATCTTACACCTACAATCTAACGCTTCCAAAAATAACATATACCTACTTTATTTCTCAAACTACCCTCTCAAAACTCAAACAAACAACATTACGTAAATCGAAATTATTTCACAAACCTCCACTACTCTCCCAAACTACTTTCCAAACACCATACAAACATGCCTATTTTTTTAAATGTCCCCGTCTTGAGTAGAATATTGTTTCTTTTTTAAACCAGAAGCTATCATTTTCATGTAAATTAATGGTGTTACATAATCATGTGACACCAACAATTTTAATTACCCATTATAAAGATTAAAGTATAAAGTCATAAAGGCATAAAAAAAATTTCTATTTTTTCTATAATTATTTAAATTTTTTATTTAAAAAATGTTGGTTATACTTGAAAAAATGCATACTTACACTATTTACTTTTATCTCTTACTATCAAGGGGAGATGTTGAAAATTCATACGTAGATGATATTTCTAATACCATGAAAAAATTAGTGCGTTTACGAAACATATTTACAAAATTGTATATATGATCTATGAAAGATCGGATATATACAAGAATATTTCCAAAAATACAAAATGAAAACAGGTGTATGTCTAACTTGATGAATATGCATCATAGAGACTTTATAAGAGAACAAATAGAAAGGAAGATATTTACAGAACTTCCAATCCACTTTAATTTTGAATAAAAAATAAAGTTGTAAAAAGGAGCATGACAATATTGCAAATCTCTTTATAACTTTGATTGTGTGCTGATAATTTGCTGACACAAAAAGTGATTTTGATTGCAATGCAAAGCCACAACTTTATAGCAGCCACACCAAACTTCAATCAAACTCACTATAATTAGAGAGACCAATCAAAATTATAATCCACTCAAAAAATTAAAATCCTACCTCCACCTAAGTTAAAAATTCTGCATATCTATCCAAAAAATTGAAAGTTAAAATTCTGCTCTTGCTTACTTCTAAATTCAAAATCTTGATTTGGGAATTTTCATCTTATATGATATCATATTTTTCAAAGATTCTGAAAAGCTCAAATCTTTTCAATATTCTTCAATTCATGCTACTAGAATAAAGTAGTATTCTTGTTCTTGGGTAAATGATTCGGTTTTCATTACTTTCTGGATCATTTTAAATATTCCAATTTTTTTTCCTACATACTCCATAATAAAACCTTACATTAAACTGAATTCTCAAGCAGAGAAAGGTTACCAAAAGCTCGATTTTCGCCATGGAAACCTTGTTTCAAACATCGAATTCAAATTGGTTTATGCATAAGAGCCATCATAGCACAATATGGACAAAAGAAGAAAACAAAGCATTTGAGAGTGCTCTTGCAATATTCGATGAAAAAACTCCGAATAGATGGTACGAGGTTGCATCCATGATCCCTGGAAAGTCAGTTTATGATGTAATGAATCAGTACAAAGAATTAGTATCAGATGTTAGTGATATAGAGGCCGGTTTGGTTCCGGTTCCGGGATACTTAGCTTCTTCTTTGAAATTGAAATTGGAAGAAGAAGACCGCGTTTTTGATGTGTGTAGGAAGAGGGGAAAGACTTACGACCAAGAACGAAAGAAAGGCGTACCTTGGACAGAAGAGGAACACAGGTAATTGTTCTTCAACGATTCTTAGACCATGTTTGGTTTCGGGATTTTAGTGAGTAAAATTAAGAGGAAAATGAAACGAACAAAACTAATGTTCTATGTTGCAGGAAAAACCTTATTCTCAGCGTTTTACTCAATAAAATCCAAGAAACAAACATAGCCTTCACCGTTTTGTAAATCAATTATTGGAAATATATTTTGTTTTTCAAGAATTGAAAAATGATCTAAATCAAGATTGGTTTGAAAAACGCAGGCGTTTTCTATTGGGGCTCGAAAAGCATGGTAAAGGAGATTGGAGGAACATTTCAAGAAATTATGTGATATCAAAAACACCAACTCAAGTAGCAAGCCATGCTCAAAAATACTATTTAAGACAGCTTTCTGGCTGCAAAGACAAGAGGAGACCGAGCATACACGACATCACAACCGTTAATCTGTCTCCAACAGACGATAATAACAAACCTCGTATTTTGGAGAAATCGAATGAACTTTCATCGGTAATGAACACTTTGGACTGGACCTGCATCAAAGATGGAGCTTTAATGTTTTTCGACTCGGGTTTCTGGTGATTTCTACGTTGCATGTCCCCGTGATATCGGGCGTTATATATCGTTAATATTGGAATATTTTAGGTTTGCTAAGTGTTATATTCAAGAGTGAGTATAGCTCTTTACTCTTTGAAATGTATTCTTCCTCAAGTTTCTGATGAAATAGTACTTACTACTAAACCAATTTGTACATTTATCTATAAAGCTTTAGTTCAATAAGTTTTAGAATGAATTTTTTTTGTTCATTAACATGAAGTCTTCAAGTTTCATAAACTCACAAAACAAAAATAGTCATCTTTTTCTTTGATGCCTTCAATTAGGTCAATTTGCTTAATGTTGATCATATCTCTTTGTCTTGTCGTGAATTCCACTAATTTGAAGCATCTTTTACTTTTATCCATCACCTTTTTTTTATTGGCAAAATTGCAAAAATGGTCCCAAACTAATTACTGATTTTGAATTTTCATCCCAAACTAATCAACTTGGCGAATTTCGTCCAGTAATTTAATATTTTTTGGGAATATCGTCCCACCGTTAATTATACGACGGAAATTGCACATTTGCAGTTGAATTATCACATGGCTGCTTATGACATGGTAAATTTCAACATGAATAATTATATAATATTGCAGAGTTCGTCCCAAACTAATTATAAGATTAAACCGTCATTTCTATTAAATTAGAAATTTAATATTGGGACTAAATTCATACAACATGGTAAATTACGGGACGAAATTCGACGAGTTGATATAGTTTGGGACGAAAAAAACAAAATTAGTAATTAGTTTGGGACGATATTTCAAACAAAATTTAAATTGCGGGATAAAATTCGCTGAGATAATATAGTTTAGAACGAAAACTCAAAATTACTAATTAGTTTCGGACGTTTTCTGTAATTTTAACTTTTTTATTTTTTATTGTTTGTACATATTCTTGATGGGATTCCTGTAATTTTCTAGGAGATGATATCTCTTTTCACATTGATTGGTCAAAAGTGGCATTTTTTTTTTTTTCTCCTGAAGAAGCTAAAGTGGCATATTGTCGAGTGTGACTTCTTTAAAGAAAGTCCCCGTAGATATTTTAGCTACTCAGATACCTAAATCACTTTCTGGCATGTGAATCAGTAAAATTATTTATCAACCCAATTGCCTTAATTATATGTAACATGATCCAATGAGGTACGTTGTAAATCATACTCCCTCCGTTTTTTTTCAAATCGTGGATTTGGAGGATTGTACAAGAATTAAGGAATATCATAAAATATAAATTTTTTGATGGAAAAAATCCAAAATACTCTTTTAATCAAATAAGCTTAGTATTAATTAGCATTAATGACAAGTATTAGCAAGAAGGGTGAAATTGTTAAAATAACATTAATTTTAAATTGAAATCCTAAAGCAACGAGTAAAAGTAAACAAGAAAATTTTGCTAAAACGACAAATTAAAAATGACGGAGGGAGTACTTAACTCGAGTTCAATCATTTAAATCAATTTACTCCCTTTGTTTCAAATTAATTATAATATTTGTTAAATTTTTATGTTTCAAATTAATTGGCTTATTTAGGTTTTCAATGCATGTTTTTCAATTAAATCCTTTATTGAGAAACTCAAGGATCAAAATAAATAATAAAAAAGATAGAATAAAATGCTCCCTCCTATTTTTCACACAGATTAAGAAACCTCATGAAAAATTACTTTTACATGGTAAAATATCATAGATACCCTTTCTCATTTTTTATTAGTGACTCTTGAGCTTCCCAACCTAAATATAAGAGAAGGGCAAAATTGAAAAAAATTACATTGAAAACCAAAATGTGTCAATTAATATGAAACATAAAAATTTGGCAAATGTGTCAACTAATATGAACGAGTAAATGAAGTAATTCATGACAAAAGTGATAACAATCATTAAAGAGGGTATTTTTGACATTTTACCATAAAAAAATAATTCATTATGAGGTTTCTTAATATGTATGAAAACAAAAAATATGTCAATTAATTTGAAACAGATGGAGTATTATTTATAAAAAATCAAATTTAAATAATAATGTTATTAGCTTTTCAAATTCAATTCCCATCGACCCAATAAACTAAAATAATAATAAAATATAGGGTGAAATACAGTTTCCTTCCTTAAAGTATTGGAATGGTATCAGTTACCCCCCTTAAAATATCACTTGTAACATTGATCCCTCTTTATTATAGTTTTAAGGTTTTATTCCAAAAATACCCCCGCCCTTTTCATAAATAATAAATTTCTTATGAATTCATTCATCCACCAAACAACATTATGTCTCAATGTTTTATTTTATTTTGTTTCCTTCCTTTTTCCGATCTCAAATTTTTTCTTTATTGGTCAAAAGAAATGAAAAATTGAATCATAATATTGTTTGGTGGATGGATGAATGCATAATTAATAAAGATTTTTTTTTATAAACAAATGAAGAAATTGAAACATAATATTGTTTGATGTCAAACTTGAATTTTGAGAGAAAGAATTTGAAGGAAAATTACTCAACATTTTGAATATTACTTATGCCGAATGAGATAATTATAATCAAATAAAAACTGAGAAACTATAAATAAAAAGATTTAGATAGAAATAAAAAAAATTGAATTGAACGAAATAATGAAAAAAAATGAGATGAAAATAAAGAAAAAATCTGAGACATAAAATTGAAAGAAACAAAGAAATGAAAAATTAGAATATAATATTGTTTGGTGGAAAGATGGATAAATTCATCATCAATATATAAGGGTTTTTTTTTTCCCGATAAATTAATAAAGAAACAATTTATTTGTTATTAAAGAGGCGGGAGTAGTTTTGAAATAAAATGCTCAATACTATAACAGAGAGGGTAAGAGTTACAATTGTCTTTAGGGGTATAATTGACACCACACCAATACTTTAAGGAGGTAAACTGTATTTCACCCTAAAATACATGCAAAAATATGAAATTCAAGCTCGTCAAATCAAGTTCACACACAATATCAAACTCAATATATAAAATAAATCAAACATGGAAAATGTAATTACAACACATATTTACACCCTACTCCCATAAGAAAATGCATTATTGTAGACTCGCAGTGTAGGGTAGATATAAAAATTTGTATTTAACTTATTCAGGAAATCACAATTTCACAGCGCATAAATACTTCAGGGGTCGCGCGCCCCAAAAAAAAAAAAAAGCAAAAATAAATCATTCAATCAAGTATTCACTATTCAGCACATCTAGCAAAATTTTTGTTTATGAGCTAAACAAATTTTGGAAGTACTGGAGTCACTTTGAATAGAACAAACAAGTAACACATTATTAGTACATGAAATCTTCTAACAATTGTATCAACAGAAAAAGAAAAAAAACTTCTAATAAGAGAAATCAATATTAAGTTTCGCAAGGGTATACGAATCTAAGGATTAAGGACTAAGAAGGGTATTTACGTCCAAAGGCTTAACTGTTGCCGGAAAATCTGATCGTGGCCCAGCAAGAGAATAATACGCCAGTATATGGGATTGATGCTCGACCATCACATTTACTCCATTTTCATCCCCAACAAAACCTTGTTGAGCCGGTATCAACTCAATATTCCAATTTGGTCGAACCATAGTTAAAAGATCTCTACCATTTGACGCGCGATATCCTTGTACCCACAAATACCTAAGAGAAGTCAACTGCAATGCAGCAATAGCCAAGGCTCGTTCACTGAAACAAGAGCCCCTCATTTCTAACCTTTGCAAACTTGGACACCCTTTAGAGAACTCCAAAAGACCTGCATCAGACTCACCAACATAACCCAAAAGCATCCATCTCACGTTCGAGCTATATCGCCCAATGTAACTGAGTCCCACATCGGATAGTCCACCAGGTCGGAGATATAAAGCAAACCTCCTAAGTTTGTGGCACCCTATTAAAAGTGATCGAACTCCACTATCAAGGGGTAAATCAGTAATTCTTGTTTCTCTGTCGAGTAAGACCAACCGGAAGTCGCATAGGTTTTTTGAATGTGTACCTATACATTCCAAGGATGCATTTGTTATATCAGATACATATACAGCCAAGTATTCGAGTTCGATGCAACCTTGTGCTAAGGCAGTTAAACCTCTCTGTGAGACAATGCCTTCTTCGTCTTCCATTTCTTGTTCATCGGCTCCGCGTTCTATTCTAAGTCTTCTAATTTTCTTACAGAACTGAGCAACAACTTCTAATCCTCTATCTCCAATAACATTTCTTGCCTGCATCGTACATAAGAAAACATATGTTAAGTTACAGACTAACCATGGCTATTTATCTGAAGCATCGAGAAAACAGAAAATGTTGCATTAACTACATTATCTTGAAAGTCACATATTGTCTACTCATAAACAGTTCTGCGGAAAGAACAATGTAAAGCGTTTTCCTCTTATCAAGTACTAGACATATTCAAACTACAACTAGAATAAAAGTTCGGACAGATAGTCAGTGCCTAAGCTGGATGTCCTACTATTTAGGTTTAGCTAATGTGTTGATCTTAAAAAAAGTCAGGGAATCAAAAGAAACTAACAAATAAATATAAAAGCATGAATCAATTGAAAGGAAACCTGGAAAAATGAGGATAAGTGGGAAATGCCTAAAAAAAAAAGATCCAGGAAAGTACAAAGTTATATCCATATATTCTATCCTTTTTCGAGTTCTTCCTTTAATTCTTTCTTAGTGTAAGAACCTAGTCCATAACTTACTCCTTATGTATGCCTAGGCAACAATAAGGTGCAACCCTTAGAGTGTGCGCTATGATTTTTTCAAAAAATTAATGGAAGTAGCAAAAAAGCATATAAGATAAAGATTCAACTCTATAGTTTGATAGTACAAAAATTCTGAAGAATTTCTTTCTCTAATGGTTTACTTTGAGTAAACTATAAGTGGCAGCTACTATATATCTATAATCCTTTCCAAATTAATTTCTAACGTTTTCAAGATAAATGCAATATTTACAAAAGGACTGACATTTTAATAGTAGTATTTATACAATACTTTTGCAATGTGTATTTTTTGAAAAACAATAAATTTCAGAACTTCAAATGATTCAGCCTAGGCCAAAGTTGCCTAGGGTACACCTAGGCTGAGCATTGTCACCTAGGTGACCCTAGACAACCAACAGGAACAACAATGGTCAGTCCTAGACAAACGCTTATGGCATATTTATTGTACAGATATTGCTTTCATGTGGAGAATTTTTTTATCTTTCTTCACTCATAAAATGAACTTGTTCACAATTTTTATAATACCTTAGTATTCATCATGGATTCACCTGATACTTATATCTCATGGTCAATACAAGAATGTCTGATGAAGGGAAATATGGGCTCACTGGTGAGGATGGCTTATCCTATCGACCTCCGACCGACCTAGTCTCAAGAAAAACGGGCCTAGAGAACACAGGTCATTGCTTAACCATTTGGGCCTTTCGGCATCGTTTGGGCCCTCAAACGGGCTTTATTTCCTCTTTGAATAATGTTTTTAGGGAACTCCTGCATTCCATAACACTGGGTAGAATTTGTAATTTCATTTCACAGTTTTTGCTATTTTGGTAAGTGTTAGCATTGGGGTTAGACTAACTAAAACTTGAAGGCCTACTTTTTTTTAACTTTTGTTCTTTGAACTATATTCGATTTCTGCTTTGAGAATAAACAGTTAGTGCCTATTTGTTTAAGTTCTGGCTCGGTCTCGCAGTTTCGTAAGACTGAGCCGAAACCATTTCAAATGAGGTATGACTTCAGGTTTGTGAAACCCAAGTTTCGACTTATATATCCATATATAATAAATCGCAAACTTATAAAAGACAATGATTTGACACATACCAACTACTTTTTTTTCTATAAAAGATATTGATTTGACACCTACCACCTACTTTTTCCCTCCAAACCCCAACATCCAAACTCAATCCAAGTGGGGATTCAACTTTTTCAAAACCTAAAACCCAACTTCCAAGCTCAAACTCAAATGGGGTTTCAAAGGTTTCATCAGAACCACACAAGTCAATTTTTTGAAACTAAAACAACACGAAACCGAGCCAAAACCTAAAAATATAGGCCCTTAGATTTTACGTTCGTCTGGCTAATTTTGCACTTCTGTTCTTCGTCACAAAATCTGATTCCTAATGCAGTCATGAGTTTAATGTAAGCATCACCTTGTTCGACTCCTCAAAAAGGTAAGCATTCCAAGTATTGGGAGGGTTTTGTAGGTCGACATAGAAGACTAATAAGCCCAAAGAGGAAACTACTAACTAGTGTAAATTTCATGTATGTCAGAACCATACTTGATCATATAGTAACCAACTTACTTTTATAAGTGTCCTAACTTTTAGAATTAATATATCACTTTCCCTGACAATAAAACCCATTTCCGCAATCATTATGTCAATTTATATGTGATATAAGTTTAACTGGAGCAATAAAAAACCAATCCGATCAACTTCAACCACTCATAAGCACGAGAAAAAGGCATATCTGCTGTAAAAGTGGGTTAAACAAGCTTCAACATTACCTCCAGAACTTCCAAGTTAGGACATCTTTGTAGTAAGAGACAATGGTCTTCCGTGTTAAGAAAAGCAAACATAAGATCCAATTTTCTAAGCCTCGATGCAACAGGATAGACAATGGGCATTTCTGCCTGCCCCAAGTAAGAAAGACCTAAGCGGCATAAACTTGGTGGGAATACTACAGCAGCATACCTTTCTAGTTGCCCATTAAAAATACCTTCACCAACCTGTCCAGGGGGCTCAGTATAAGATCCTCCCCCAAACTCTTCCAATGAAGCTGCAGCTTGGAAAAATCCAATGAGGTCCAACATATCACAATCATTAACTTTAACTGAAGCCAATGAAGGACATCTTCTTGCTATCAATTCAAGGTCTACAGATCTGACTCTCAAAATAGGGTCAGTCATATAGAAGTTCAAATTTTCAAGAACCGTATTGTTCAGAGCAAGCTCGTGCAGCCATTCTCCGTCATTATCTGTTATTGAACTCTCTTCCATAACCAAATTTTTCATACTCCTGCAGAGCACATCGGAGAACAAGAAAATGATGTCAAGAAAATTTTAGATTTTATATAATCAAATTGCAACTACATATTTTCAGAATCGAAAGTGTGACTGTAAGTTTCATGAAATTTTTACAAAATCATTTGAGAAAATATAACAAATTTTAAACTTTCTCCTCAATTTAACTACTCATACTTTTGTTCTCCAGCCAGATACCAAATTTTGGTTCTGAGACAATTTACATCTTTTTTATGATTTCCATTCATTGAGATTGTCAGTCCAGGCTCTTCAGTATGATTTCGAATAAATGACCCTGAGTAAAACATCGCACGGAAATTCCAGAAAGTTGGCCAAAACCTCTTTCAAAACAGTTAAGATAGAGGTACGAGTAAAAGTGTGTTTGTTGGCACTATTTTTTTTATTACTGTTACTATATAGATTCCATTAGGTGTAAGAATCAAATTAAACTAGTGATGTTTATATTTCGTTGTACATATACATACACTATGAACTTCCCCGTCGACCAATTGTGTTCCACTTATTGGATGTTATGCGACCAAATTCATTTAACTGCTAAGCAACTATAAAGCTACATCAGAAAGTCCATCAAATGGCGGGACCGCCATAAATTTGTGAATAAGACTGCAAGTGCACTACCAATTGCTATTACCTACTTTTCAAAATGCTGCAACATCTTTAGAAGCTTAGGAGGCATCACTGCCAAAGCTATATTGTAAGATATGGAAAATTGCACTTTTTCCAAAGGTTCAAAAGAGGCTTGCTAAATAACTGACTTCATTGAAATAATTGCCTATTTAAAAAAAAAAACTTGGTTGCATAAAAAGGAACATATGAATTGTGTCTTCCCCCCCACTTCCACTCAAAATAGAGTCTTAACAAGTGACATGATTAAAAACATACTTATATTTTAGAACCTTAAATCATTCGAGACATCAACTATAAACAACAGAAAAATTCACAACAAATAACAACTACATAAAATTCCACACACACACACGAACACTTCCAAAACATTCAAAAAACTGAAATAACTATTAAGGAGGGACACACAATCACATCCACGGACATTCATCTCAAACTCACTTCAAAAAGTAAAGAAATACAATCAAAAATATTAACACGAAATACTAATTCAACTAACAAAAAGTAAGTGAGTACCTGCAGAATCTACCGATATGCAACAAACCATCAGTTGAAAAACCCGAGCACTTATCCAACTTCAACACTTCCAAAACCTTCCCCACCGCTGACTTGGCGACCAACTCAAGATCCGAATCCTTCACAATCATCCTCCTAAAGTGCAGCGCCTTCATTCTCCCAAACGACCTCACGATTTCCTCCACCCACGGCGTAACATAGCCTCCCCAATCTTCAGGAATTAGGTTAAACATCGAGGCGCGTGGCTTTCCCTTCAACTTCAGCGACTCCAGCTGTGGAAACCGCCGAGACAACTGCTGAGGAGTCGCCGTGTAGCATAGTGCGATCGTAACGTGCTTGCGCGTGATGGCGTCGATCTCATACCACCTCTTGCAAACCAACGAAACGGCGTCGCGGTCGCGTGAGTCGTTCACGTAAGGAATCACGCACTCCCATACGGTGTCGTATTGACCACTGCTGCTGCTCGCTTTACTCTTACAGTTCGACTTCGTTGATTTCGTTTTCTCCATTTCTGGAGAAAGTGCAACTAAAAATGGAAAGTGGTGTACAAATAAATAAATGGATATAATGGAGGGAATTAACGGTCGCGATTGATTTAGAGGGTGATCGGAGGGTACGACATCTATAGTCGTAGGCGAAAATCTGTTCAATCGCATTTTAGGCCCTGAAATATGGTGTATTTGCCAAAAAGCGTCTTTCGAAGGCAAAGAAAGTATTTAATATCTTCTTCTTGCAATTCCGTTGGATAATAAGAAGTCAAACAGAATTCAAAGGCATCTTTTCACATAAACATTCTTGGGAGATTCTCAACCCTTCGAATCCAAATTTGATTTATTTTATCCATTGATTTAGTACAAATTAACATGGATCAAAATTTTCATTTTTTTATCGAAAATATTGAAAATTTTCATTTTTGAACCAACGGAAACAAATAAGATGTAATTCCGAAATGATTTATTTGTATTCTTTTTAGATGGTGAATATATTGTTATACTAAACATTATATCGAATATCGACAATTTATTTGTCTTAAACTTTATTATATTTTTTAATTTAGCTATTCTTTTTACAATTTTTCTTACTGTTTTCGAAACGTTCACGAAAAAATCTCAAAAAGTTTTCAATATTAAGCTGACTGAAACACATACTCCAAACGAAATTTTGATCCATGCAGATGAGTATCACACCAACAAATTGTGTATCAAACCCCCTAACTGTTTTAAATTATTACCCCTAATAAAAACCTAGGTAACTAAGTCGTCGAGCGCGTGCGCGTGCGTGTGCGTGTGCGAGAGCGTGAGAGCGCGAGGTATTGAAAAATTGAAATATGAGAGCGTCTATAAAGCGTCTTTAAAATAATAATATAATATTATTAAAATTATAATAGAAATGGGCAATCTAAAAAAATATTATGATTATTAAACTAAAAGTAATTTTCTTGATGGGTAAATTGTAGAAATCAATGTTTATATTTTAGAATATACATAATGCATGTTAAAATATTATACGTATATACATATCTAACAACATAAAGGTGCATGTTTTTAAGTATTTATAGACGAATTATAATTTTCTATTTAAAAAATATTTAATTTCTAATAAAAACTACTCATCTATAAACACAATTGTCAGTTCAGTTAATACATAATAAAGTATTAACATTTAAATATACAGTGATGGTTATATATAATCCTCTGTCTGATTTATTATTTTAAAACATTTCATATATATGAGCTACCCTGTATCTATAATACTCTTCTTTAATTTTGTTATTTGAACTGATTTGAAATGTCATCATTACAAGACACTGTACATAAGTCAGATGGACCCCACCATCACTATTCCCCACAGTTTTGTTTCAGTTCTCATAAATAAGCTAGCAATATTTGTAGGCTTTATAGACACGTGTATGGCTAATATTTGATGGACGAATTTTAATTTATGAGTGCGCGAACTCTTTCTAGACAGAGCGCGAATTATGCCTGAAATTCAAATTTTGCGCTCAGAGCGCGAATTGGGTGCGCGCGTCAGCCTAGAAGACGCGAATTTAGTTACCTAGATAAAAACAACAAAAATACTCCACAGTAAATAAATGCCCTCTTATTTCATATTCCGAAATTTCTCTCAGAATATTAATATATGTCCCATCCTCATTCCGAAATTTCTCTCAAAATATTAATATATGTCCCATCCTCAGCAGTCGTCCCTCTCCTAATGACAAAGGTGTCGTTGTCCAAATCGCAGGTAAATAAAATTGTCCAAATTTATAACATTTTTTTTTATAGCAAATGCCTTTATTTCTCATTCACTTATCTTTCACCAAGTTAGACATTGTCCTGATTAGCCTCCCCATCTCTGTCAAATCTGCACAGATAGAGGTATAAAAATACTAACAACCTATTTCATTCATATTAATCAATGTTCTGATTTTTGTATACCGACATTAGAGCATAGGGTTTTTGGTTTTATGTTCTTTCTACTCAAATATGAGGAAATGTCCTTCATGACATCCTAATTGGGAATTCAACATTCATATGGAGCTTTGGTGGTTAAGTTTTTGAAAAATGAAACCTTGTATGTACATGAAATTGTTGGAAAAATCAGTTTTGAAATGATCAAAATCTGAACACAAATCGAAATTAATACAAACAAACCAATTTGGACAGTAAAGGAAAACATAATCAGTTAAAGAACCGAACAGATAAATTTAAATAAACTTATCTCACAATTCTATATAGTAACAAAATTGATCCAACCAAATATCAGAAATAAGTCTGCTTGCCTTGAAGAAATTATCAACCCATCTTCGGTGCAATTGAGAATCACGAACACTTCTTCCAGGATAATTTGGCTACAGGTTTTACACTACTGCACAGTAGCAGAAATTCCACCTCGAAGAACACTCAGAAGCAGAAATAACCCAGAGATATTTTTCCAAAAAATGCTTTGTTTCGGAGATAGAACAGAGAGAATTGTGTTATGTTGGTGTGTTTTTCGGGAATGAAGAACCACATGTATATATAGCTGATGGGGGAGCCTTTTGCAATTAAAACTGCCCAATTAAATATGAATTAAATGTTTGAAACGTTTTTGTCAATTTAATTTTTGTAACTGAAAAGTTGTACCTGCAGAATTAATATTGTGACTGTTCAATTTCAAATTTCAAATTAATTAAAATTTTAATTCAAAATTCCTCCAAAAAGATAAGTTCGAGACGAGATAATTCGCCCAAACGCTTCAGCTCATCCCAGCCGAGTCGGGCGGGCGACGACGCGCGTGTGGTGTATTCATATGACCCTCTTTGTAGAGACTTATACCAAGTCAATACACTTAGTTCATATATACTAGTACACACAAATATAAAAAAGTCAATGTGGGACAAATGATGAGTTTTCAAGTCTTCAACTTCGTCACAAGGCTTTTATAATCTGCCAATTAGTCTTAGATCAATATGGGACAAGTCTACATACACATTATCTTATTTAAAATATTATTTTCCTCACTTTATTTTATATATATCACAATTTATCTATGGATTACAACCTTAATTAAGTATCCATCCATATAATTTACAACAGAAATGACTACAACTTAAGAAAAATATATTTTTAGGTCAGCATGAGAAGGTAGACATGATTGGAATGTAACTAGTAAGTTAAATTGATTGTTGGTGTCTAATAGTTGTCCCTCGTGCAGGGCGGGCCTAAGTGTTAGGCAACTTGGGCTGGCGTCTAGGACCCCCGGTTCGGAGGGCCCTAAAATTTATATTTAGGCCTTTAGGAAAAATTAAAAAATTAAATATTAGTAATTTTATGTCTATACATGTATTTTGGCTCATTTGGTAAGATTTTCTCTTGATAAGTGGTAGTTGGTCTAGAGTTCGAATCCTAGTATTAATTTTTTTTCCTATATTTCAATTGTTTATGTTATTTAACTTTTTTTCTTTTGTAATAATTGTTCATATTTTTTATTTTTCTTTCTAATTAATTATTTTTTTAATCCCTTTCCTTTCTTAATGTTTTCTTGTAAATGTTTTCCTTAATAAGTACTTTTAAAAAAGTTCTTTCTTAATTATTATAAAAAGAAGACGTTTTTTTTCTTTATAATAGAATCTTTCTGCTTATTACTTTCTCACCTAGTACATTGGAAAAGATAATTTTCCCCCCAATAAATTGGTCTAGCTCCATCCATATTTTTATATATATATATGTGTGTCTTTTTTTAGTTTTATATATGATGTATAACTTTTTCTATACATGATAATTTATAAGTAAAAGAGTTAATAATATCACGAAAGTAAATAAAGTCAAGAGATCAATTATGATATTTGTAAAAGAATGAAATTGAAATAGAGTTAAGGATGTACATATACTTGTAAAATTAAAATAATATTTTTAATATTAAAAATTATAGAAAAATTCACGGTTAAATATTTTAAAAATTAAATAAGTTTATTATAAAATTGTGCAAATTTAAAACATTTTTTTTATAGCAAATGCCTTTATTGATGGAATAGTGTCCTGCAAGTTTGGCTGCATTTAATTAGTAATAATTAAAAGAACTATTCAATTTGATTTATAAATTTATTTATTTATATGGTTACCTTCATCTTATGAATAATTATCTAACATAAGGATGTAAGTCCTTAGATCACAGGGCTATGAGACAACCCGTGGACTGATCTCCAAGGCCGTGATCTAAAACTAATTCAAGGGTCGTAGAATCCATTTGAAATGGGACATCAATGGAGTCGGTTAGACCCTCACTAGTGTGTATATTTCGATGAACTGGAGGACGCTGGGTCCATGAGCGTGACTGGGATAGTCGATACACACGAGTGGGTAATCGCATATCGGGGATGAAGTTATTCATATTTACAATAGTGTACGAGGATCGATCCTTATTAGTTGAGGTGACAGGGTTTATCTGGTGCACGAACGTCTATATTTTGAGATGAGTCCCGACTGACTGGAGTATACCAGAAGGTCTCTGTGGGTTCATGTTGGGTATAGAGGAACGTGTATGCAGGTTCATATCATCAACAGAGGATCCGTTGACCCGACTTGATAGGTTGGGAGCTTCTCCTATGAATCTCTGATAAATGTATTCCAGTAAATCCTTGGCCAAGGTATGTAGCGGCTTTATGAAAGTGGATCATAAAGATTAAGTCAAAGGAAATCGTTTCGAGACCAGAATACATATAGTAGAGACAAGTAAGGAATCCGATAAAAATCCATAACCTTAGTCTTGAATGGGAGACCATCTAATGGAAGGATTAAGTCGTACTTGGTAATTGTAAAGGTTAAAGGTTGAATTAATTCACCAGTGATTGGGCTCCACGTGTTTGTGGCCAGACATCGACTGTGGAGTGTGGGAGAATTCCCAAATTAGCAGGGGTGCTAATTTTGGAATGGTCAATCGAAAGAGTGTTTGATTGATTTAGTGTATATGTTTACTCGAATAATTAAATGCACATTTAGTTATAACCCGCGGCCAATTATGTGGTGAACCTAAGGGCACATACACATTCACATCTCGTGGAAACAGGAAAGGAAGAAAGTTGGATTCGACTGGGTCGATCCATTTGGGTGCGAAAATCCGATCCAATTGGGTTGGATCAAAATGTCAAATGAATAGGTTTTCAATTTGATAAGAATAATTAATTATGTTAGATTTAATTAATTGAGGAGAGAGAAGATTTAATTAATTAAACATGGAGTTTAATTTAATTAAATAAAAATTAATATGAATTAATTAATTGGGCTAAGAGTCCGATATAATTAATAAGGATAAATGAATTTTTAATTAGTGGACCAATTAATCTTGGAGATTTAGATGGACCCAAGACTAATTAAAAGATAAGACCATTTAATTATGAAGTCTTGCATCAATTAAAAGGCTTAGCCCATTTAGGAGCTAGATCTTGTTAGGAATCCTAGTAGGGCTAGGATTACATGATCTATAGATAAGCCCCATTAAGTCTCAGAGAAAACACAAGACACAATACTAAGTATACACTTTGTATAACTCTTCAAAAGCAACCCTAGCCGCCGTTCCTACCCCTGACAGAAGTCGATTGACTTCTGTCTTTTCTTCTCGAGTTTTGTATCTTGATTTCTTATGTGTTCTAGCCAATCAGAGATCTCAAGGTTTTGTGTGTATGTGGTGTACTGTAGGGGTGGGATCGGGACGGGTTTTCGGGAATTCGGGTATTTCGGGACTGGATTTCGGGATCTCAAATTTAAGTCCCAAAACTCGGTAGCTCAACCAAGGTCCCGTGAGTTTCGGGTACTCGATTTAACTTCGGGATTTCGGGACGGGTTCGGGTGTCCCGAGAAGAGTTTAGCTCCTACCACCTCCACCTCCACCTCAACCGCCGCCGCCAAGCCTGTAAATCATGTGTTTGGGGAGAAATCCTTCAGATCTAGCTCATCCACTAGATCTTCGCCGGAGAGGAGTTTAAAATTGGCGGAAACAAGTCTATATCTGAAGAAAGATGTACCGCTGAAGAGAGAGGTGAATCGGTGCTTCGATTGTCGGAGGAATGTAAGGTTGACCGAATTCAGGTGTCCGTGCTACGACCTTTTCTGCGTCGCTCATCGGTATTCCGACCGGCACGACTGTAGCTGCGACTACAAATCCGTCGGTAGAGAGACGATTGCGAGGGAGAATCCGGTTGTCAAAGCAGCAAAAATTGTCAAAATTTGAGATTCAAGAGTAAATCGACATTCCAACGCGACAGCCGAACTATAATATGCAGGTGAAGGAATTGAATTCTCCGGTCATGGAAGAAATGAAATTCGAAGATCGTAGAGCATTGATTTTATGTGTACTATAACTATTTGATTATTATTTTAGAGGAAGTATATTAGTAGTGGATAATTTATTCTCATATAAAAACTGTATTGGATATTAAGATGATGGGTGGGTTGCGGGTGGAAAGGAAGGAAAACAGGGACAGTAAAGAGAAGAAAAATCATTTATTTTTATCATTCTTTTGCTTTGGTGGAAGGATTAATTTTGTCAATCGGGACGGGTTTCCCGATCGGGATGGGCTCAAAACCCAAAATCCGTCCCAGTTTTTTTTAACCGGGTTTCGGGATGTCCCGAACCCGGAAAAAACCCATTTTCTTCCGTTCCAAATGGGAAAACCCGATCGGAACGGGACGGGTACCCGAAACCCGATCCCATTTACCCAGCCCTAGTGTACTGAACCGTAGAGACGCAACATGTGGGGTGCTAAGCAAAATCTTGGGACCGAAAGTGAAAATTGAAAGAGGTCGAGTTCGCATCTCCAGGGATTTCCCACAAAGCAGAGTTTGGCTCGGAAGTGCTAGGAAGCAGGTATAACTTAATCTAGCGATTATTATATTTGTTTAATATTAGTTTAAATATATATCGGATTGTATCCTGACAAGAGTCCCAAGGGGAGCCTAAAAAGTTTTATATTTCCGCTGCTTGAGGCTCATTTTCTTGTAAGAATCCCAACAGTGGTATCAGAGCCGAATCTGGCTCTATATTTAAACTAATGAGCAAACTCTGTGGATTAAAATCATATGTTTGATTTTTTATGTTGATTAGATTAGCATGCATGTTAGATCTTTAGATTAGATCTGTTGGATAGATCTGTAGTTTTTAACTGAATTGTTAAAACTGTGATTTTAGATTCGTTATTGTTATCATGTTTTTTATTTTGGATAAAATTAATTAAAATTGTTGATTATAATTAATTAAGGAATCAAGAAATCGTTTTATAAAAACGTATTTGGAACCGAAATCTGAAAATTGCACAACAGTTGCACGGCGATTGCACGGCAGATGCACGACGATTGCATGGCTACTGCACGACAGTTGCACACAGCGGTTGCACGGCAGACGCACAACAGTTGCACGACAGACGCACATCGACTGCACGGCAGTTACACACAGCAATTGCACGGCAGATGCATAGTAGTTTTACGGCAGACGCACGGCGACTGCACGGCAGATGCACAACAGTTGCACGTAAACTGCACGACATGAAAAATTAGAGTTTCGGGAATTTCCATTTTTGGAAAATCTTGGACAAAATCTTGGAGATTTGGTTGTTATGGAATTTTGGATTGATCTTAGAGATCTAATTAACTATGAAACTTAGAGTTTCATTTAAGATAAGACATTTAATTAAAATTAATGTCTTCTAGTTAATTAACAAGATTAAAGATCTTAGAGATCTTATTAAACAAGGAAAATTAGAGTTTCATTTATGATAAAATATTAATTAAAATTAATGTCTTCTAGTTAATTACCAAGATTGTAGATCTTTTAGCTTGTTTGGTTGTCAGGAAAGTGAGGGAAAATTGTTGGAAAAGGAAAAGGAAAGGAAAAGGAAAAGAAAGTCATTTTCCTCTACATGTTTGGTTGTGAGGAAAGCTATTTTCTTACAATTGTTTGGTTGTTAAGAAAGTTTAGGAGCATAATATTTTTGGTAAATATTTTTGTTTGATTATGAATTACTTTTTCTTTCTTCATAAAATATTGTATAAATAATCACGTATTCATTATATTAATTTTATTGTAAACTAATTTGACGCTATTTTATAATTTTTAGTCACCAAATTTATATCAATCTTCGGAGTTAACAGGGGGTTATTGTTAATTTTTAAAGTTAATAGGGGGTTATTGATAATTTTTTTAGGTAAAAAAAAGTGCTTTTGCGTCATTTTGTGGGGATATAATTGTTATATGACTTGAGAAGGTATGTTTTTGCTAATAATAAATAAGCACAAAGGGGCTTTCGGTAAGAAAAAATCACAAATGAGGGATTTTGATACTTAGACAAAGTACAAAGGGTGTTCTGCAATTTACTGTAAAATTTTCCCAACATTTTCTCAGGATTTCCCCATCAAATTGGTGGGGAAATTTTTTCTTCACAAAATTTTCCAGCAGGAAAGTTGAAGGAAAATAATTTCCTTTTCTGATATCCAAAAAACATGTGGGAGAATTAAAAACTGACTTTCTTTCACTTACCTGACAACCAAACAATACATTAGAGATCTTATTAAACAAGGAAACTTAGAGTTTCAAGATAAGGATTTATAACTAATTTGATTTGCTTCTATCTTTAATTAATCTGCAATAATAGATTCATTGATGCTCAAACAAGAGCATAATAGTCCTTTTAATATTGGACAATTCAAAATTAATTATATGGATAATATTTCGAATTAAAATTTAAAAAAGGCCGGTAAATTTACATTATTGCTCTTATGTGTCTTTCTTGAAAATGTGGATTGATCGAATTGTCCTTAAGCCCTGTGTAGTTTATTACTGATTTTTCCATTATGGGTTATAAGTAAATGGGCCTGATTGGTGCCCCTTCTTTGTTGAATTCAAATGTAATAGAATAGGGTCTTAAGTTATACTTAGATTTGGCTTTTTTCCCCGAAAGACCTCATGAAGACTTTGGAGATCAACATGGAGGCCCATTACCTTGGAGGACATGGAGGCCCAATTCTGAAAGATGGTGGACATTACAAGTGAAGGCCCATGTATGCATGGGATTTATTTTGTAATAGATTACGCCATTTATTTTCACCCTAGACTGATCAATTGGTCCATCACGTGGCTCATGATGGATCGCATAGGATGGGCAATCGATCAATCGTATGTGCAATGTTAGGTGATGAATGTTTACTTCTTCGTAATTATTCTTTGATGTATGAGATGCATGCTTAGGATAGAAAATGGTAAACAAGATAATTGATAATTTGATGAGACCTCGCACTTGAACATTCCATAAAACCTCCAATTGAACCTAAATTCAATTATAATATTAAATCGTAAAACGGGCACATAGATTGGTGTTTATGGTCCGAGCCTATCTGATTACTACGTCTTAGGCATATCGTACGAATATATCTCGATGTCTCACGAATCGTGGGTCGAGTTATAGGAAGATGGTATATTTTTTGTCTCGATGCACAGTTTAGTGCCAAGGGAGGGGATAACAAGGTTCTAGGCGCTGTCTCACGAGTCGTGCGGCGTTTAGAATTGAACTATTCCTCTTCACGAGTATTGAACATGATTTAACGGGAATAAGTATGGATGTCTCACGAGTCGTGGGTCCATAACAAAAAATGAGGCTAAATGAACTCAATGGTTAGCTGCGATGGTTAATCGACGACATGTTCGCCCACCAAGTGGACCAATTGGTATGGCCAACGAGTCGTGGGTACTGAGTGATTGCATTTGGGCCTTGAGCCCATTAGGAAGTTTTTGTTTCCCGAACCTTATGTGGGGGCATAAGTATTGGACAAAAATAGTTGGAGTAATTTACAAATGAAAACCATGTTTGTAAATTATGCAATAATATTAATCTGCCGCATATTTATTTCTTTTTATCGTCGTGTTTATGATAGTTTTTCCATAAGTGATATATCCTAGAATATTTATCGTCATACTTGAATCAAATAAATTGACTGAATCCAAATAAATTTTGAATGACTTCAAAACTTGAGAATTATTCTCGATTCCAAGCAATGACTCATCTCCTTAAAAATATTTCATTTGTTATCCTTTCAAAGTTACGTTCGACTAGAATGATGATAGGCTTCACCAAGCTGCCTTTTTCAAAGTTACTCTTCAAATAAGAAAGGTGATAAGTTTCACAAATGGGTTGAGGATGGTTTTCAAGCCCAAATTTTCTTGAAGGCAAACATGAAATCTCCCTTAAATGGGAAGTAACTTCTCGTTGACAGGCCCCAAAAGGTTCGAGAGATGGAAGAAGAGGAATGGATCCTCTCTGAGAGGAAATAACCTTAGAGGTTTTTTCGTAAGGATGATAAGTTGAAAAGTCAATCAAAATGGTTCTTCCATGGATTAATATCAAGGGAAAGAGAGAAATAAGGGGTGTTGGACGCATGATGAAATACTCATTGATGCATTGAATGCATCTAAAGCTATGAAATATTTAGATCGTTAGAATTTGTTTATACCATTCTTTATCTTAAGGGATGTGATAATTCCATAATGGTTGGAACTGGTTGCGCTATAAGATTTATACGCAAAAGGTATGCATAAGCAAATGGGTATGAGTATTCATGTAACAACTAAATATAATATGCATAGCCAATAAAATATAAATTATCAAGATTCCACACACTTGAGTCGTTGTATAACCGAAAGGCGATACACGAGCACTAAAATAAATTTCCAAATTAAAGATTCAAAGAATGAGCTTGACTAGATCAAGGTCGACTGGGATGTTAGAAATAGTAACCGACTTTCGAATCTTGCTTAACGAAAATTAAATATAGTAGTTGGTTGCTAGGCAACCAAGAGAGTGTTGGGATTCGGTAAGATAAACAGCCCTAGGCACAGCGGAATATAAAAATTTTAGGACCTCTTACGGAATCTTGCCAGGATACTACTCTAGGTGTATATATATAAATATTAATTAAAACGATAGGATAAGTTTACACGTTATACCTATCTCCTTGCAAATCCAAGTTGGCAGTCAGCAAAACGAACTCTGATTTTCTCTTCAGCAAAATCGATCCAAGCTCTGCAGGAGCGCCCTACGTGTTGCGCCTCTACGGGTTGATACACCACAATTACACGAAAATAATAAATCTTGATCAGCTAGAACACAAGATATATTATGATCTAGGATTTAGGAACGATCTTGGAACAAAGTCGAAAACGAAAAATTCTTCCAAAGGAAGAACAGGGTTCGGTCGACTTATGCTTGGGAGAGGGAGAGAAAATTTTGCTCTTGCTCAATTTTGCTTATGGAGTTGTATGAAAAATAACTACAAGATAGCTACTTATAGTTATCTCCCTAACCTAGTCCTATTAGGACTAGGACTTTTCTCTCCTACATGGGCCATGGCCCTATTTAATTAGAAGACCAAGTCTTCTAATTAATTCATGGCCCAGTTAATTAATTTGACCAGGCTTTATTTAATCTCCCAATTAAATAGCCCAATTAATTAACTTAATCTCCCATTTAATTAAATCAGACTCTAAGTCCATTTAATTAAAATCCCTTCTAATTAATTAAATCCAACTTAATTAATTAATCCACAAATTAAATTCCAATTTCATTTATGATCCTGATCCAATTCCAATTGGATCCCATTTGTTCCAATTGGGTCGACCCAGTCGACCCATCCATAATAATCGACCCAGTCGATTATTCACCCAGTCGACCCAGTCGACTCGGTCGTTCTTATTTCCTCGCTTTCGCTTCATGTGTATTGTGTATGCCCCCGTAGGTTCACCACATAATTGGCCGTGGGTTATAATTAAATATTATTTAATTATTCGAGCAAGACTTACTCTAAATCAATCGAACACTCTGTCGATTGATCATTCCAAAATTAGCACCCCTACCAATTTGGGAATTCTCCCACACTCCACGGTCGATGTCCAGCCACAAGCCCATGGAGCCCAATCACTGGTGAATTAATTCAGTGAACCTTTTATCATTTACAATTTCCATATACGCCATAATCTCTCCAATGATCAATCTCCCAGTCGAGACTTAAGGGTATGGTCTTTCATCGGTTTCCCTTTTCTTTTGTCTTGACCTTATGCATTCTGGTCTCGAAATAATTCTCTTTGACTTAACCTTTATGAGCTACTTACATAAAGCCGTCAGATACCTCGGCCGAGGATTTTACCAGAATTAATTTCTCACAGAAATCCATAGGAGAATTTCCCAACCTATCAAGTCGGGTCAATGGATCCTTTGTTGATGATATGAATCTGCATACGAGTTCCTCTATACCCAATATGAGTCCACAGAGACTTTCTGGTGATCCCCAGTTAGTCGGAACTCATATCAAAGCATAGATGTTCTCGCACCAGATAAACCCTATCACCTCAAGTAGTTAGGGATCGTTCCTCGTATACTATTATAAATTTGGAATAACTTCAACCCCGATATGCGCTACCGCTTCCATGGTGAGTTATTTCCTAATTGGGGTATTCAGTGCGCTTGCCATCCCAGCAAGCCACCCACTTATGTGTATCGACTATCCCAGTCACGCTCGTGGACCCCAGCGTCCTCCAGTTCATCGGAGTATACACAATAGTGAGAGTCTAACCGAATCCAACGATGTCCTATCTCGATTGGATTCTATGACTCTTGAATATGTTCTAGATCACGGCCTTGGAGATCAGTCCACGGGTTGTCCCATAGCCCTGTGATCTAAGGACTTCTATCCTTATGCGTAGATAATTATTACATAAGATAAAGATGACCATATAATAAAATGCATTTATTAATCCAATTGAATGATCCTTTCAATTAAATGCAGCCAAAATAGTTGGCTTGCAGGACACTATTCTATCAATCTCCCACTTGTACTAAAGCCAACTTTTCATACTTCTGATTCCCATCTTAGACAGATGTTTTCGGATGCCTTTGAGGCAATGGCTTAGACAGCGGGTCCGTCGTATTATCCCATGAGGTGACACGTTCCATCTTTATGTCTCCTCTACCAATGATATAACATATCAAATGGTATCGTCTTAGTTCGTGCTTGGATTCTGATGAGATCTCGACTCCTTCGCTTGCGAGATAGCTCCATTATTATCACAGAAGATAGTAATGGCTCGACAATGCTAGGTATCACATCCAATTCCTGGATGAAGTTTTTCATCCAAACACCTTCCTTTGCTGCTTCACTCGCGGCAATGTATTCTGTCTCGGTGGTTGAATCTGCGGTAGTGTTTTGCTTGGAGCTCTTCCAGCTTACCGCACCACTATTGAGGTAGAACACGTATCCAGATGTCGACTTGAAGTTGTCTACATTACATTGGAAGCCAGAATCAGTATAGCCTTCCAATTTCAATTCTCTTCCACCGTATACCAAGAACAATTCCTTAGTCCTTCTTAGGTACTTCAGAATTGTCTTTACGGCTATCCAGTGCTGCTCACCTGGATCAGACTGGTAGCGACTTGTAACGCTTAGAGCGTATGCTACGTCTGGTCTAGTACATAACATACCATACATTATGCTTCCTATCGCGGATGCATATGGTACTCGGGACATATTGCTTCTCTCTTCTGGCGTCTTTGGGGCCATAGACTTAGAGAGTGCAATTCCATGTCTCATTGGAAGCAATCCTCTCTTGGATTCTTCCATTTTAAATCTCTTCAAGATTTTCCATGTACTGCGATTTGGGAGAGGCCCAGCAGTCCTTTTGATCTATCTCGGTAGATCCTTATACCCAGTACAAAGGATGCTTCTCCCAAATCCTTCATTGAGAATTGTGTAGATAACCATGCTTTAGTTTCAGACAACACTTTCACATTATTTCCAATGAGAAGAATGTCATCAACGTAAAGAACCAAAAATTGAACTGTACTCCCACTGACCTTCTTGTACACGCATGGTTCGAATATGTTTTTGATGAATCCATAAGTTTGGATTGTTTTCATCGAAACAGATGTTCCAACTTCGGGAAACTTGCTTCAGTCCATAAATGGACCTCTGGAGTTTGCACACCTTGTGTTCATCTCCTTTGGATGCATATCCCTTTTGGTTGCTTCATGTAGATCTCCTTGTCAATGTCCCCATTGAGAAAGGCAGTCTTTACATCCATCTGCCATATCTCGTAGTTATACCACGCAGCTATGGCCAGCAAGATTCGAATGGATTTAGGCATTGCGACGGGCGAGAAGGTCTCCTCAAAGTCGATGCCTGGCCTTTGAGTGTATCCTTTTGCCACTAATCGCGCCTTGTAGGTTATTACCTCTCCGTTCACTCCAAGCTTTCGCTTATAGATCCATTTGCAACCCACGGGAGCTACTCCCACTGGTGGATCTACCAAGGCCCAGACCTTGTTCGAGTGCATGGAGTCCAATTCGAATTCCATGGCTTCACGCCACTTTCCCGAGTCTATGCCTAGCATAGCCTCTTCGTAAGTCCTTGGATCGGTTAGAGACTGTCTAGTCTCACACAGCAGACCGTAGTACTTCTCGGGTTCTCTACGTTGTCTTTCTGACTTACGAAGTACCGGTGTACTTTCTAGTGCGCTTTCATGCTCATGTTCTCCCACTGCCTGTGGTGATGGGTCGGCTTGATTGACCTCTTCGGCCTTTTCAGCTTTAGTGACCTCATCTAATTCTACGTTGTGTTCCTTCTTGCCTAGCAAGAAATCCTTCTCCAAGAAGTGTGCGTTCCTTGAGACAAACGTAGTTTATCTTGTAGGATCGTAGAACTTGTATCCTATAGAGTTTTCTGGATACCCCACGAATTGCATAAGATAAACTTTACATCCAACTTATCTCCCACCAGCTTATTCACATAAGCGGGAGACCCCATATGCGCATGAATGCATATGAAGGTACAATACCAAAACTCATATCACGTGATATGTTTTGGATCTGGCTTCAGAGATACTTAGCTCAGTATCTTCGATTTTCTCGATCAAGTTTCATTTGTTTGAATAAGGAATTTCATGTAAGATTTCTTAATGGACATTTACATGTCCAGAATGCTTGACAACAGACAACGTTTCGAGCGGGTCTTACATTTCGAGAATCTAATTCTCTATTAAATAATCAATGGCGTACTGCCAATGCATGTTCGATTTTGAATCGATCCAAATCTCTTACATGCTTTCATTGATTAGGCTCTCTTCTTTTATTCCAAAAGTAATTTGGATTTGTACATCACAACGTACTTTTACCCATGAGGGTACTAGAGACGCCTTATCTCCCACTAATGCTTTAGTGTTTCTACACACTTATAAATGGATTAAATCCATTGCAATTGTTTATGCCTCTTGGTTACCTAGCAACCAACTACTAAATCTAATTTCCATTAAGCAAGATTCGAAAGTCGGTTACTATGTATAGCATCCCAGTCAAGCTCGACCCAGTCGAGCTCAGTCTTTGAATCTTTTAATTCGGAAATATGTTTTAGTATTCGTGTATCGCCTTTCGGTTTTTACAACGACTCAAGTGTGTGAAATCTTGATTATTTATATTTTATTGACTATGCATATTTTATTTAGTCGATATATGAGTATCCATACTCATTTGCTTATGTACACCTTTTGCGTATAAATCTTATAGCGCAATCAGTTCCAACCATTATGGAACTATCACATCCCTTAAGACAAGGGATGGTATAAGCAAATTCTAATGATCTAAATAATTCATGGCTTTAGATGCATTGAATGCATCAATGAGTACTTCATCGGGCATCCAACACCCTTATGCATTACTTTAACCATAAGGTTAAGTTCAATAAAATTTGATCATCCCTTACGGAAAGACTAGGTTCAATTCCTTCTTTCCCTTGATCTCAATCCATGGAAGAACCATTTTGATTGACTTTGCAACTTATCATCCTTACAGAAAAACCTCCAAGGTTATTTCCCTTCAAAGAGGATTTATTCCTCTACTTTCATCTCGTAAGTCTTTTGAGCTTTTCAACGAGATGTTACTTCCCATTCATGGGAGACTTCATGTTTGCCTTCAAGAAAATTTGGGCTTGAGAACCATCCTCAACCTCTGGTGAAACCTATCACCTTTCTTATTTGAAGAGTAACTTCAAAAAGGCAGCTTGGTGAAACCTATCACCATTCCAGTCGAAGTGTAACTTCGAAAGGAAAAACAATGAAATCTTTGTAAGGAGATTAGTCCTTGCTTGGACTCGAGAATAAATTCTCAAGTTTTGAAGTCATTCAAAATTCCTTTGGGTTCAGTCAATTTATTTGATTCAAGTATGATGGTAAATATTCAAGGATACATAACTTATGATAAACTATCATAAACATGACGATAAATACGCGGCAGATTAATATCAATGCATAATTTACAAACATGGTTTTCATTTGTAAATTACTCCTACTATTTTTGTCGAATACTTATGCCCCCACATAAGGTTCGGGAAATAAAAATTTCCTAATGGGCTCAAGGCCCAAATGCAATCGCTCAGTACCCACGACTCGTTGGCCATACCAATTGATTCACTTGGTGGGCGATCACGTCGCCGGTTAACCATCCCAGCTAACCCTTGAGTTCATTTAGCCTCGGTTTTCGTTATGGACCCACGACTCGTGAGACATCCATACTTACTCGCGTTAAATCATGTCCAATACTCGCGAAGAGAAATAGTTCAATCCTAGACGCCCCACGACTCGTGAGACAGCGCCTAGAACCTTGCTATCCCCTCCCTTGGCACTAAACTGTGCATCGAGGCAATAGACATATCATCTTCCTATAGCTCGACCCACGACTCGTGAGACATCGTGATATATTTGTACAATATGCCTAAGACCTAGTAATTGGATAGGCTCGGACCATAGACACCATTCATATGCGCCCGTTAATCGATTTAATATTCTAATTGAGTTTTTAAGTTCAATTGGAGGTTTTAAGTTTTCTTCGTGCGAGGTCTCATCAGATTATGCTTTATCTTGTTTACGTGATCTATTCTAAGCATGCAAGACATACATCAAAGAATAATAGTAAACATATATCACCTAGCATTGCACATATGATTGGTCGATTGCCCATCCTATGCGATCCATCACGAGCCACATGATGGACCAATTGGTCAGTCTAGGGTGGAAATTAAATATCCTAACTATTACAATTTTCAAACCCATACATCATGGGCCTTCTTGTAATATCCACCTTGATTGGGCCTCCATGTAATGAATTTGGGCCTCCATGTCCTCCAAGGTAATGGGCCTCCATGTGGATCGCCAAGTCTTCATGAGGTCTTCTTGGCTCCAAGCCTAATCTAAGCCTAGCTTACAAATTTAAATGGCCCTATTCTATTACATTCGTTTGCGCAAGCAAGGGCACCAATCAGGCCCATTTAATTACAACCCATAAAATAAATAAACCAAAACTACACAGGGCTTAAGGGCAAAATCGACCAATCCACATATTCACTCAAGAACATGCATAAATTCACATAAGGGCATAAATGTAAATTTACCGGCTCCTTTAATTTTAATTCACAAAAATTATCCAAGTTAATTTAATTTTGAATTAACAATTAATCTCTAAGATTAATTAACTCTTACTTGAGTTCTAAGTAATCTACAACTCTTATCTTGATAAAGTTGGTTAATTAAGATAGTTACAAATCTTCCAAGATTACTATCTTATCCAAAACTCTAAGTTTCCCAATTTTACAAATCTCTAAGATTCTCAAGATAATCCTATTTTGATTAGATTAGTTAACTAAGGTAGTGTCCAAATCCTCCAAGATTTATACCTTATCCAAAACTCCAAGTTTCCTAATTTAATAAGATCTCTAAGATCTTTAATCTTGGTAACTTACTAGAGGAGATTAATTTTAATTAAATCTCTTATCACAATTGAAACTCTAAGTTTCCTTGTTTTATAAGATCTCTAAGATCTTTAATCTTGGTAACTTACTAAAAGACATCAATTTTAATTAAATGTCTTATTACAAATGAAACTCTAAGTTTCCTTTGTTAATTAGATCTCTAAGATCAATCCAAGATTTACCAAGATTCCATAACAAACAAATCTCCAAGATTTTATCCAAAATTATCCAAGATTCTGCCACGAAAATTTTGAACCACCATGTCATGTAAATCGTTGGCTTCAATTGACAAGAATCCAACATTTTGCAATCAACAAAATTCAATTGCAATTTAACATATAAAGTGGCCGCAAATTTTACGTAACACAATTAAGCATAAACTACAAATTAAAACAATATGCATACCATGACAAACTTGGTCACGTGAACTGTGTTTACAAAGGAAAATCAAGAATTTGTGCCGCGCACTAAGGTCGACTTTAATTACTTTGTTTTCCTTTTGTTATGTTTTAATTTGTGTTTGATTACTTGATTAATTAAAATCAACAGTTTCAATTAATTCAATCCAAAATAAAAATTAACACGATAAAATTTTCGAATCAAAATTTTATATTAACTCTAAGTTAACAGATTTATGTTCTAAAACATGCAAAGTTAAAGAACTAGCCACATAAATCAAACATATGATTTATAACACAGAATTTGCAAATTCGTATATATACAAAGCCTAGAGTTGGCTCTGATACCACTGTTGGGATTCGGTAAGATAAACAGCCCTAGGCACAGCGGAATATAAAAATTTTAGGACCTCTTACGGAATCTTGCCAGGATACTACTCTAGGTGTATATATATAAATATTAATTAAAACGATAGGATAAGTTTACACGTTATACCTATCTCCTTGCAAATCCAAGTTGGCAGTCAGCAAAACGAACTCTGATTTTCTCTTCAGCAAAATCGATCCAAGCTCTGCAGGAGCGCCCTACGTGTTGCGCCTCTACGGGTTGATACACCACAATTACACGAAAATAATAAATCTTGATCAGCTAGAACACAAGATATATTATGATCTAGGATTTAGGAACGATCTTGGAACAAAGTCGAAAACGAAAAATTCTTCCAAAGGAAGAACAGGGTTCGGTCGACTTATGCTTGGGAGAGGGAGAGAAAATTTTGCTCTTGCTCAATTTTGCTTATGGAGTTGTATGAAAAATAACTACAAGATAGCTACTTATAGTTATCTCCCTAACCTAGTCCTATTAGGACTAGGACTTTTCTCTCCTACATGGGCCATGGCCCTCTTTAATTAGAAGACCAAGTCTTCTAATTAATTCATGGCCCAGTTAATTAATTTGACCAGGCTTTATTTAATCTCCCAATTAAATAGCCCAATTAATTAACTTAATCTCCCATTTAATTAAATCAGACTCTAAGTCCATTTAATTAAAATCCCTTCTAATTAATTAAATCCAACTTAATTAATTAATCCACAAATTAAATTCCAATTTCATTTATGATCCTGATCCAATTCCAATTGGATCCCATTTGTTCCAATTGGGTCGACCCAGTCGACCCATCCATAATAATCGACCCAGTCGATTATTCACCCAGTCGACCCAGTCGACTCGGTCGTTCTTATTTCCTCGCTTTCGCTTCATGTGTATTGTGTATGCCCCCGTAGGTTCACCACATAATTGGCCGTGGGTTATAATTAAATATTATTTAATTATTCGAGCAAGACTTACTCTAAATCAATCGAACACTCTGTCGATTGATCATTCCAAAATTAGCACCCCTGCCAATTTGGGAATTCTCCCACACTCCACGGTCGATGTCCAGCCACAAGCCCATGGAGCCCAATCACTGGTGAATTAATTCAGTGAACCTTTTATCATTTACAATTTCCATATACGCCATAATCTCTCCAATGATCAATCTCCCAGTCGAGACTTAAGGGTATGGTCTTTCATCGGTTTCCCTTTTCTTTTGTCTTGACCTTATGCATTCTGGTCTCGAAATAATTCTCTTTGACTTAACCTTTATGAGCTACTTACATAAAGCCGTCAGATACCTCGGCCGAGGATTTTACCAGAATTAATTTCTCACAGAAATCCATAGGAGAATTTCCCAACCTATCAAGTCGGGTCAATGGATCCTTTGTTGATGATATGAATCTGCATACGAGTTCCTCTATACCCAATATGAGTCCACAGAGACTTTCTGGTGATCCCCAGTTAGTCGGAACTCATATCAAAGCATAGATGTTCTCGCACCAGATAAACCCTATCACCTCAAGTAGTTAGGGATCGTTCCTCGTATACTATTATAAATTTGGAATAACTTCAACCCCGATATGCGCTACCGCTTCCATGGTGAGTTATTTCCTAATTGGGGTATTCGGTGCGCTTGCCATCCCAGCAAGCCACCCACTTATGTGTATCGACTATCCCAGTCACGCTCGTGGACCCCAGCGTCCTCCAGTTCATCGGAGTATACACAATAGTGAGAGTCTAACCGAATCCAACGATGTCCTATCTCGATTGGATTCTACGACTCTTGAATATGTTCTAGATCACGGCCTTGGAGATCAGTCCACGGGTTGTCCCATAGCCCTGTGATCTAAGGACTTCTATCCTTATGCGTAGATAATTATTACATAAGATAAAGATGACCATATAATAAAATGCATTTATTAATCCAATTGAATGATCCTTTCAATTAAATGCAGCCAAAATAGTTGGCTTGCAGGACACTATTCTATCAATCTCCCACTTGTACTAAAGCCAACTTTTCATACTTCTGATTCCCATCTTAGACAGATGTTTTCGGATGCCTTTGAGGCAATGGCTTAGACAGCGGGTCCGTCGTATTATCCCATGAGGTGACACGTTCCATCTTTATGTCTCCTCTACCAATGATATAACATATCAAATGGTATCGTCTTAGTTCGTGCTTGGATTCTGATGAGATCTCGACTCCTTCGCTTGCGAGATAGCTCCATTATTATCACAGAAGATAGTAATGGCTCGACAATGCTAGGTATCACATCCAATTCCTGGGTGAAGTTTTTCATCCAAACACCTTCCTTTGCTGCTTCACTCGCGGCAATGTATTCTGTCTCGGTGGTTGAATCTGCGGTAGTGTTTTGCTTGGAGCTCTTCCAGCTTACCGCACCACTATTGAGGTAGAACACGTATCCAGATGTCGACTTGAAGTTGTCTACATTACATTGGAAGCCAGAATCAGTATAGCCTTCCAATTTCAATTCTCTTCCACCGTATACCAAGAACAATTCCTTAGTCCTTCTTAGGTACTTCAGAATTGTCTTTACGGCTATCCAGTGCTGCTCACCTGGATCAGACTGGTAGCGACTTGTAACGCTTAGAGCGTATGCTACGTCTGGTCTAGTACATAACATACCATACATTATGCTTCCTATCGCGGATGCATATGGTACTCGGGACATATTGCTTCTCTCTTCTGGCGTCTTTGGGGCCATAGACTTAGAGAGTGCAATTCCATGTCTCATTGGAAGCAATCCTCTCTTGGATTCTTCCATTTTAAATCTCTTCAAGATTTTCCATGTACTGCGATTTGGGAGAGGCCCAGCAGTCCTTTTGATCTATCTCGGTAGATCCTTATACCCAGTACAAAGGATGCTTCTCCCAAATCCTTCATTGAGAATTGTGTAGATAACCATGCTTTAGTTTCAGACAACACTTTCACATTATTTCCAATGAGAAGAATGTCATCAACGTAAAGAACCAAAAATTGAACTGTACTCCCACTGACCTTCTTGTACACGCATGGTTCGAATATGTTTTTGATGAATCCATAAGTTTGGATTGTTTTCATCGAAACAGATGTTCCAACTTCGGGAAACTTGCTTCAGTCCATAAATGGACCTCTGGAGTTTGCACACCTTGTGTTCATCTCCTTTGGATGCATATCCCTTTTGGTTGCTTCATGTAGATCTCCTTGTCAATGTCCCCATTGAGAAAGGCAGTCTTTACATCCATCTGCCATATCTCGTAGTTATACCACGCAGCTATGGCCAGCAAGATTCGAATGGATTTAGGCATTGCGACGGGCGAGAAGGTCTCCTCAAAGTCGATGCCTGGCCTTTGAGTGTATCCTTTTGCCACTAATCGTGCCTTGTAGGTTATTACCTCTCCGTTCACTCCAAGCTTTCGCTTATAGATCCATTTGCAACCCACGGGAGCTACTCCCACTGGTGGATCTACCAAGGCCCAGACCTTGTTCGAGTGCATGGAGTCCAATTCGAATTCCATGGCTTCACGCCACTTTCCCGAGTCTATGCCTAGCATAGCCTCTTCGTAAGTCCTTGGATCGGTTAGAGACTGTCTAGTCTCACGCAGCAGACCGTAGTACTTCTCGGGTTCTCTACGTTGTCTTTCTGACTTACGAAGTACCGGTGTACTTTCTAGTGCGCTTTCATGCTCATGTTCTCCCACTGCCTGTGGTGATGGGTCGGCTTGATTGACCTCTTCGGCCTTTTCAGCTTTAGTGACCTCATCTAGTTCTACGTTGTGTTCCTTCTTGCCTAGCAAGAAATCCTTCTCCAAGAAGTGTGCGTTCCTTGAGACAAACGTAGTTTATCTTGTAGGATCGTAGAACTTGTATCCTATAGAGTTTTCTGGATACCCCACGAATTGCATAAGATGAACTTTACATCCAACTTATCTCCCACCAGCTTATTCACATAAGCGGGAGACCCCATATGCGCATGAATGCATATGAAGGTACAATACCAAAACTCATATCACGTGATATGTTTTGGATCTGGCTTCAGAGATACTTAGCTCAGTATCTTCGATTTTCTCGATCAAGTTTCATTTGTTTGAATAAGGAATTTCATGTAAGATTTCTTAATGGACATTTACATGTCCAGAATGCTTGACAACAGACAACGTTTCGAGCGGGTCTTACATTTCGAGAATCTAATTCTCTATTAAATAATCAATGGCGTACTGCCAATGCATGTTCGATTTTGAATCGATCCAAATCTCTTACATGCTTTCATTGATTAGGCTCTCTTCTTTTATTCCAAAAGTAATTTGGATTTGTACATCACAACGTACTTTTACCCATGAGGGTACTAGAGACGCCTTATCTCCCACTAATGCTTTAGTGTTTCTACACACTTATAAATGGATTAAATCCATTGCAATTGTTTATGCCTCTTGGTTACCTAGCAACCAACTACTAAATCTAATTTCCATTAAGCAAGATTCGAAAGTCGGTTACTATGTATAGCATCCCAGTCAAGCTCGACCCAGTCGAGCTCAGTCTTTGAATCTTTTAATTCGGAAATATGTTTTAGTATTCGTGTATCGCCTTTCGGTTTTTACAACGACTCAAGTGTGTGAAATCTTGATTATTTATATTTTATTGACTATGCATATTTTATTTAGTCGATATATGAGTATCCATACTCATTTGCTTATGTACACCTTTTGCGTATAAATCTTATAGCGCAATCAGTTCCAACCATTATGGAACTATCACATCCCTTAAGACAAGGGATGGTATAAGCAAATTCTAATGATCTAAATAATTCATGGCTTTAGATGCATTGAATGCATCAATGAGTACTTCATCGGGCATCCAACACCCTTATGCATTACTTTAACCATAAGGTTAAGTTCAATAAAATTTGATCATCCCTTACGGAAAGACTAGGTTCAATTCCTTCTTTCCCTTGATCTCAATCCATGGAAGAACCATTTTGATTGACTTTGCAACTTATCATCCTTACAGAAAAACCTCCAAGGTTATTTCCCTTCAAAGAGGATTTATTCCTCTACTTTCATCTCGTAAGTCTTTTGAGCTTTTCAACGAGATGTTACTTCCCATTCATGGGAGACTTCATGTTTGCCTTCAAGAAAATTTGGGCTTGAGAACCATCCTCAACCTCTGGTGAAACCTATCACCTTTCTTATTTGAAGAGTAACTTCAAAAAGGCAGCTTGGTGAAACCTATCACCATTCCAGTCGAAGTGTAACTTCGAAAGGAAAAACAATGAAATCTTTGTAAGGAGATTAGTCCTTGCTTGGACTCGAGAATAAATTCTCAAGTTTTGAAGTCATTCAAAATTCCTTTGGGTTCAGTCAATTTATTTGATTCAAGTATGATGGTAAATATTCAAGGATACATAACTTATGATAAACTATCATAAACATGACGATAAATACGCGGCAGATTAATATCAATGCATAATTTACAAACATGGTTTTCATTTGTAAATTACTCCTACTATTTTTGTCGAATACTTATGCCCCCACATAAGGTTCGGGAAATAAAAATTTCCTAATGGGCTCAAGGCCCAAATGCAATCGCTCAGTACCCACGACTCGTTGGCCATACCAATTGATTCACTTGGTGGGCGATCACGTCGCCGGTTAACCATCCCAGCTAACCCTTGAGTTCATTTAGCCTCGGTTTTCGTTATGGACCCACGACTCGTGAGACATCCATACTTACTCGCGTTAAATCATGTCCAATACTCGCGAAGAGAAATAGTTCAATCCTAGACGCCCCACGACTCGTGAGACAGCGCCTAGAACCTTGCTATCCCCTCCCTTGGCACTAAACTGTGCATCGAGGCAATAGACATATCATCTTCCTATAGCTCGACCCACGACTCGTGAGACATCGTGATATATTTGTACAATATGCCTAAGACCTAGTAATTGGATAGGCTCGGACCATAGACACCATTCATATGCGCCCGTTAATCGATTTAATATTCTAATTGAGTTTTTAAGTTCAATTGGAGGTTTTAAGTTTTCTTCGTGCGAGGTCTCATCAGATTATGCTTTATCTTGTTTACGTGATCTATTCTAAGCATGCAAGACATACATCAAAGAATAATAGTAAACATATATCACCTAGCATTGCACATATGATTGGTCGATTGCCCATCCTATGCGATCCATCACGAGCCACATGATGGACCAATTGGTCAGTCTAGGGTGGAAATTAAATATCCTAACTATTACAATTTTCAAACCCATACATCATGGGCCTTCTTGTAATATCCACCTTGATTGGGCCTCCATGTAATGAATTTGGGCCTCCATGTCCTCCAAGGTAATGGGCCTCCATGTGGATCGCCAAGTCTTCATGAGGTCTTCTTGGCTCCAAGCCTAATCTAAGCCTAGCTTACAAATTTAAATGGCCCTATTCTATTACATTCGTTTGCGCAAGCAAGGGCACCAATCAGGCCCATTTAATTACAAGCCATAAAATAAATAAACCAAAACTACACAGGGCTTAAGGGCAAAATCGACCAATCCACATATTCACTCAAGAACATGCATAAATTCACATAAGGGCATAAATGTAAATTTACCGGCTCCTTTAATTTTAATTCACAAAAATTATCCAAGTTAATTTAATTTTGAATTAACAATTAATCTCTAAGATTAATTAACTCTTACTTGAGTTCTAAGTAATCTACAACTCTTATCTTGATAAAGTTGGTTAATTAAGATAGTTACAAATCTTCCAAGATTACTATCTTATCCAAAACTCTAAGTTTCCCAATTTTACAAATCTCTAAGATTCTCAAGATAATCCTATTTTGATTAGATTAGTTAACTAAGGTAGTGTCCAAATCCTCCAAGATTTATACCTTATCCAAAACTCCAAGTTTCCTAATTTAATAAGATCTCTAAGATCTTTAATCTTGGTAACTTACTAGAGGAGATTAATTTTAATTAAATCTCTTATCACAATTGAAACTCTAAGTTTCCTTGTTTTATAAGATCTCTAAGATCTTTAATCTTGGTAACTTACTAAAAGACATCAATTTTAATTAAATGTCTTATTACAAATGAAACTCTAAGTTTCCTTTGTTAATTAGATCTCTAAGATCAATCCAAGATTTACCAAGATTCCATAACAAACAAATCTCCAAGATTTTATCCAAAATTATCCAAGATTCTGCCACGAAAATTTTGAACCACCATGTCATGTAAATCGTTGGCTTCAATTGACAAGAATCCAACATTTTGCAATCAACAAAATTCAATTGCAATTTAACATATAAAGTGGCCGCAAATTTTACGTAACACAATTAAGCATAAACTACAAATTAAAACAATATGCATACCATGACAAACTTGGTCACGTGAACTGTGTTTACAAAGGAAAATCAAGAATTTGTGCCGCGCACTAAGGTCGACTTTAATTACTTTGTTTTCCTTTTGTTATGTTTTAATTTGTGTTTGATTACTTGATTAATTAAAATCAACAGTTTCAATTAATTCAATCCAAAATAAAAATTAACACGATAAAATTTTCGAATCAAAATTTTATATTAACTCTAAGTTAACAGATTTATGTTCTAAAACATGCAAAGTTAAAGAACTAGCCACATAAATCAAACATATGATTTATAACACAGAATTTGCAAATTCGTATATATACAAAGCCTAGAGTTGGCTCTGATACCACTGTTGGGATTCGGTAAGATAAACAGCCCTAGGCACAGCGGAATATAAAAATTTTAGGACCTCTTACGGAATCTTGCCAGGATACTACTCTAGGTGTATATATATAAATATTAATTAAAATGATAGGATAAGTTTACACGTTATACCTATCTCCTTGCAAATCCAAGTTGGCAGTCAGCAAAACGAACTCTGATTTTCTCTTCAGCAAAATCGATCCAAGCTCTGCAGGAGCGCCCTACGTGTTGCGCCTCTACGGGTTGATACACCACAATTACACGAAAATAATAAATCTTGATCAGCTAGAACACAAGATATATTATGATCTAGGATTTAGGAACGATCTTGGAACAAAGTCGAAAACGAAAAATTCTTCCAAAGGAAGAACAGGGTTCGGTCGACTTTTGCTTGGGAGAGGGAGAGAAAATTTTGCTCTTGCTCAATTTTGCTTATGGAGTTGTATGAAAAATAACTACAAGATAGCTACTTATAGTTATCTCCCTAACCTAGTCCTATTAGGACTAGGACTTTTCTCTCCTACATGGGCCATGGCCCTCTTTAATTAGAAGACCAAGTCTTCTAATTAATTCATGGCCCAGTTAATTAATTTGACCAGGCTTTATTTAATCTCCCAATTAAATAGCCCAATTAATTAACTTAATCTCCCATTTAATTAAATCAGACTCTAAGTCCATTTAATTAAAATCCCTTCTAATTAATTAAATCCAACTTAATTAATTAATCCACAAATTAAATTCCAATTTCATTTATGATCCTGATCCAATTCCAATTGGATCCCATTTGTTCCAATTGGGTCGACCCAGTCGACCCATCCATAATAATCGACCCAGTCGATTATTCACCCAGTCGACCCAGTCGACTCGGTCGTTCTTATTTCCTCGCTTTCGCTTCATGTGTATTGTGTATGCCCCCGTAGGTTCACCACATAATTGGCCGTGGGTTATAATTAAATATTATTTAATTATTCGAGCAAGACTTACTCTAAATCAATCGAACACTCTGTCGATTGATCATTCCAAAATTAGCACCCCTGCCAATTTGGGAATTCTCCCACACTCCACGGTCGATGTCCAGCCACAAGCCCATGGAGCCCAATCACTGGTGAATTAATTCAGTGAACCTTTTATCATTTACAATTTCCATATACGCCATAATCTCTCCAATGATCAATCTCCCAGTCGAGACTTAAGGGTATGGTCTTTCATCGGTTTCCCTTTTCTTTTGTCTTGACCTTATGCATTCTGGTCTCGAAATAATTCTCTTTGACTTAACCTTTATGAGCTACTTACATAAAGCCGTCAGATACCTCGACCGAGGATTTTACCAGAATTAATTACTCACAGAAATCCATAGGAGAATTTCCCAACCTATCAAGTCGGGTCAATGGATCCTTTGTTGATGATATGAATCTGCATACGAGTTCCTCTATACCCAATATGAGTCCACAGAGACTTTCTGGTGATCCCCAGTTAGTCGGAACTCATATCAAAGCATAGATGTTCTCGCACCAGATAAACCCTATCACCTCAAGTAGTTAGGGATCGTTCCTCGTATACTATTATAAATTTGGAATAACTTCAACCCCGATATGCGCTACCGCTTCCATGGTGAGTTATTTCCTAATTGGGGTATTCAGTGCGCTTGCCATCCCAGCAAGCCACCCACTTATGTGTATCGACTATCCCAGTCACGCTCGTGGACCCCAGCGTCCTCCAGTTCATCGGAGTATACACAATAGTGAGAGTCTAACCGAATCCAACGATGTCCTATCTCGATTGGATTCTACGACTCTTGAATATGTTCTAGATCACGGCCTTGGAGATCAGTCCACGGGTTGTCCCATAGCCCTGTGTTCTAAGGACTTCTATCCTTATGCGTAGATAATTATTACATAAGATAAAGATGACCATATAATAAAATGCATTTATTAATCCAATTGAATGATCCTTTCAATTAAATGCAGCCAAAATAGTTGGCTTGCAGGACACTATTCTATCAGAGGGATAAATAATTGTAATGGATTTAATCTATTTAAAAGTGTGTAGAAACACTAAAGCATTAGTAGGAGATAAAGCGTCTCTTGTACCCTCATGGGTAAAACTACGTTGTACCATTCCAAATTATTTTTGGCATAAAGAAGAGAGCCTAATCAATGAAAGCATTTAAGAGATTTAGATCGATTCAAAATCGAACATGCATTGGCAAATATGCCATTGATTATTTAATAGAAAATTAGATTATCGAAATGTAAGACCCACTCGAAACATTGTCAGTTGTAGCATTTTGGACATGTAAATGACCATTAAGAGATCTTACATGAAATTCCTTATTCAATCAAATAACACTTGATCGAGAAAATCGAAGATATTGAGCTAAGTATCTATGAAGCCAGTTCTAGTACATATCAAGTGATATGTGTTTTGGTATTGTACCTTCATATGCATTTATGCGCATATGGGGTCTCCCGCTTATGTGAATAAGGTAGTGGGAGATAAGCTGGAAATAAAATCCTTCTTATGCAATTCGTGGTGTATCCAAAATCTCAATAGGATACAAGTTCTATATTCCTCTAAGACAAACAACCTTTGTCTCAAGGAAAATTAACTTTTTGGAGAAGAATTTTTTGTTGGACAAGAAAGAAAACAACATAGAGCAAGAAGAAGTTCATGAAATCGACCCATCTCCACAGGCAGTGGGAGAACCTGAGCATGAAAATAAACCAACTAGTACACATGAGTCTGAATGACCACGTAGGGAACCCGAGAGGTACTACAGTCTGCTGCATGAAATTGGACAGTCTGAGCCTGATCCAATGACCTACGAAGAAGCTATAGAAGACATAGATTTGGGATGGTGGCTTAAAGCCATGGAATCAGAAATGGACTCCATGCACTCTAACAAAGTGTGTACCTTAGTGAATCCACCAATGGGAGTAGCTTCCTTGGGTTGCAAGTGGATCTATAAGCGAAAGATTGGAGTGATTGGAGATGTTATTACCTACAAGGCACGACTAGTCACAAAATGATACACTCAAATGTCGAGCATTGACTTTGAGGAATTCGTTTTGCATGAAGCGTTGCCCAAATCCACTTAGATATTGTTGATCATAGCTGCGTAGTATTAGCTACGAGATATGGTAGAAGGATGGACACATTGATAAGGAGATCTACACGAAGCAACCAAAAAGGATATACATCCAAGGGAGATGAGCACAAAGTGTGCAAACTCCTAAAGGTCCATATATTGACTTAAGAAAGCTTCTTGAAGCTGAAACATACGTTTGATGATATAATCCAAATCTTTGGATCCGTCAAAACATGTTCGAACAATGTGTACAAGAAAGTTAGTGGGAGTACAATTGAATTTTTGTGCTTTATTTTGATAAAATTCTGCTCATTGGACATGATGCAAAATTGTTATCCGAAACTAAAGCATGGTTTTCTACACAATTCTCAATGAAGGATTTGGGAGAAGTATCATTTGTAATGGGTACAAGATACATGAATAGATCGAAAGGACTGTTGGGCCTCTCCCAATTAAAGTACATAGATAAAATACTGAAGACATTCAGTATGGAAGAATCCAAGAGAGGATTGCTTCCGATAAGACATGATATTGCTCTCTCTGAGTCTATGGCCCCAAAGACCTCTGAGGAGAGAAGCAAAATGTCTAAGATACAACATGCCTCCATGAACGGAAGCATAATATGGTATGTTATGTACAAGACCAGACATAGCGTACGCTCTGAGCATAACTAGTCGCTATTTGTCTGACACAGAAGAGCAGCATTGGGTAGCCATAAAATCTATTCTGAAGTACCTGAAAAGGACTAAAGAATTGTTCTTAGTATATGGCGGGGGAGAATTGAAATTGGAAGACTATACTGATTCTAGCTTCCAATTTGATGTAGATGATTTCGTGTCAATATTTGGATATATTTGCTTCAATGGTGGTGCGGTGAGTTGGATACTACCTCAAATTCAATCATTGAGGCATAAAATATTGTAGCATGTGAAGCTGCAAAGAAATGTGTTTGGATGAAAAACTTCATCCAAGGATTGACGTCGTACCTAGCATTGTTGAGCCATTATTATCTTCTGTGACAATAATGGAGCTATCTCGCAAGCGAAGGAGTCGAGATCTCATCAAAAATCCAAGCACGAACTAAGACGATATCATTTGATATGTTATATACACAGTGTATTAGATAAAAACAATAATAGTAAACTCATTTAATTTTAAAAATATTTAAACGTGAATTTTTTTGTATAATTTTAATATTAAAAATATTATTTTAGCCGGAGCAAATTTTACAACAATTTCTTCGAAGAATTCATCCAAAATCTTAGATCATTTATTTGAATCAAAATTGACTTTTCTTTGAAATATGTAGACAGTTCTATTAAAGTGATTCAAATTGCGATTTTCACCTAACCATATTAAGTGTTGTTTCAATACTCAATTTTGAATCAAGAAATGGTTAATGTTACAACACATCAACTTATATATGGAGGTACAAGTTTAAGGACAAAAACTTGAAAACTTGAAGATAGGTTTCACTAAAAAGAGAAACATGTTCTAAATGTGCCTTCTTGTACCAAAGAAACATAGCATTTTGCATCTCACATTAATTGCTAACTTTATAATTTGATATTCCTAGAGAATTCAAACAATTCCCGATATTGTAAAATTATAGACAAAAGTCACAAATCAACATACATAAGGTAAAGCACTAAAATTTTATGTAAGTATTTTGCAAAAATAATTAAACTAAAAATTAAGATAATTCACATTGATGCTACAAATAAAATAGTACAATACTTTGGTAGATCTCCATAGCTCGATCAAAATATTCCAACAAACTTGTGCACATATAATTTCTCAAAATCATTCAAGCGACAATCATACATGCTATTACATTATGCAAGGTGTGAGTTTTTATATAAGTAAAAAAAGAAACTTTAGAATGTATTACATAATACATGTATATCAATTTAGGATCAACAAAAACATAAAATAGAATAATGAACTACGTCCGAAGCATGGTCCCCTTTGAAAACTCATTAAGTCACCCTACAATAATCTGATTTTGATAATGAAAACCAAGAAAGAATTGAAACATGGAATCTGATTTTGGACTTTGTATCCATGAGCTTCATCTCAAAGTCACCCTACAATAATCTTTTGGAGACATATATTACATCTAAATTAAGTAAATATAACATGCAAATGACAATCTTTACAAAAAAAATCCTGTTTTGAGTCATAAACAATACACAAATAAAAAATCATAAATTAATGAAAGATACTTAGTCTCAGATTATTAACTTATAACTGAATTTAATTAACAATAAAATGAAGAACATAAACAAAAAACTTATAACATAAAATGAAGTTTTATGAACATTTCATAAAACCTTCAATTGAACCTAAAATTCAATTGCAATATTAAATCGTAAAACGGACGCATAGAATGGTTTTTATGGTCGGGGCCTATCCAATTACTAGGTCTTAGGCATATCATACGAATATATCTCGATGTCTCACGAGTCGTGGATCGAGTTATAGGAAGATGATATATCTATTGCCTCGATGCATAGTTTAGTGCCAAGGGAGGGGATATCGAGGTTCTATGCGTTGTCTCACCAGTCGTGGGACGTCTAGGATTGAACTATTTCTCTTGAGATATAAATTCTGGAGCACGCCTTATCCTGACCCTTGAGCGGACTGAGAGTCAAGATAGACTTCCCGAAGATACTTAGTCTCAAATTGTTAACTTATAACTGAATCTAATTAACAATAAAATGAAGAACATAAACAAAAAACTAACCTCAATCGATTTCACAGCATGGTTTGATGAGGATGAAATAGTGGATCGCGATTGCTTCCTAATTCTTGTATTAAAATAAATTTAAACATTTACCGATTTGAAACCCAAACATTAATCATCAGAAAATTACTGAAATTATACAAAAAATGTAAAATTAATCAAATGAAGGCTATGTATCCTTGTATTTTCTTAAAATTGTAAAACAAAAACTATTCATTAATATGTCATTAATTCCCTTTTATATTGGGATTATACGCCATTAATTCCCCCTTCTAACGAAGCAAGAACCATTATATCTATTGTAATTTAAGAACAATAAAGGTATAAAAAAAAAAGAAAAAAGAAAGGACAAATGTGCAAAGAAATTTTCCATTTTCATCAATAGTGGTTAAATTGAATGAAATGTAATCGACCAACGTAAAAGTTCCAAGTCCCATTATTTTTTTCAGTTGAACAAAATTCCACATTTTCACAAAAAAATCTCATGTATAAATACTTAACTGCATACAATAACATAAATTTTGACAATAAAACCAATAATTTACCTTGTTTGGAGTGTTTTTCCGTGAAGGGTTTTTTTTTTTTTTTTTTTTAATACAAAATGGAATTTATGTTGTAAAATGTTTATGTGCATATCAACATATTCCTCAATCTCTTAAATCACTGGGTAAATTACGAAAACCCCCTGAGATAAGGCTTAATTACAAAATCTCTCTCATATATTGGGTATTACAAAAATCCCTCTTAGGTTTGTCATCTTCTTACAATTAACCTCTTCCCAAAATGTTTAAATTTTGCCCTTGTGGGTTAATAGTAATCTTTATAATATCTTATAAATTTTTAAAATTTGGGTGTTTATTGTTGAATCTGATAAATTATAAAAGTGATAATCATATATTTAATACCAAATTAATTGATATAATTTATAATTGTCGAGAATTTCAACAAATATTACAATTTTTACATATTTATTATTAATTTAGTTTCTATAATAAAAAATTATATAAAATTGTAATAATAAAATTCATAAATATAAAATTATAGTTTCACTAATATTAAACTTTTTATTGCATTAATAAATACCGAATTTATAATACAATATAAACTTTATTAAAGTAAAATCTTTGATTTATCATATAGAAATATAAATTTAATAATTTAAAAAATAAATTCATTTAACTAAATGTGTAAACAATTTCTTCGGAATTATAAAATATTATTATTAAATTTCTATTTAATTTATTGTTATACAATTAAAATTTCTGTTTATTAAAACTAAAGACAATTATAAATTTTAACAATTATTTTAATAGTAAATATATAATTATCAGATATAACAATTAGCACAAAGTTTTAACATTTATAAGATATTACTAGTAAAGCACAAGGACAAAATTAATATATTTAGAGGCAATGGATTAATTAAAAAAGAGACAAACTTGAAAGAAATTTTAGTAATACTCAATATGTTAGGAAGTATTGGTAATTTACCCTAAATCATTTATTGAATGGACTTTTGAAAAAATGCTAGTATATCTTTTCAACTTTTATTGTATAAATTATCGTGATATTCTTTCCTAAGTTTTTCATTTTTAAACATTGAAAAGACAGAAAATTCATCCCAGAACGAATATCGTCTAGCTCCGCAGTGCACACGTCCTCATCAACTGGTGGCCTTCTTTAAGCGTATATATGCCATTTTATAACCTCTTCAATTTGTTTCACTCGTTGGATGCTTCATTAGATATTTTCTTTTTTTTGGGTTCTACGTACGTATGCACTGTACCCAATACAGAATAATCCCAAATTAAATCCCAACGGCTTAAGTCTCACTCACATGCTTCATCTGCATGATTGCATCCACATATTTTATTCCACAATAAGAGAACCTTGGGGCAATAGATCCTCTGTACCTCAATTTGTGTACCACCACACTTGTGGTACATAGGATCTTGACCCGAACCTTTGGCATGTATGTTTTGCGTTTTTCAAAAAAATTTCGTGTTTAGAAAATGCCAAACAAATATGTTTTTTATTTTTTGAAATAAATTTTTCATCTCTCAATTTTTTCAAACTACTCTCAAAACCCAAACAAACAATAATTTTCTTATCTTTAAACAAAACCTATACAAACACTACTATGATTTGACATAAGGTAATCTATCTCTTACACAATTTATCTCACAACAAACATAATTTGACATAAAGTCTTTCACATCTTACACTTACAAACTAACTCTTCCAAAAAAACCTATACCTACTTTATTTCTCAAACCACTCTCTCAAAATCCAAACAAACAACATTACGCAAATCGAAATTATTTCACAAACCTCCATCACTCTCCCAAACTACTTTCCAAAATACCAAACAAACATATTTTTACTGTATTAATGTTTGAAAACTCCAAATTAAAACTCGGTCCCAAGCTAGAACATGTCCTAGCTAGTTTTCATTTAAAAACTTTTATTACAAAATTTGGTCAAGTATGTCGGACTCACAAATTTCCCTAAATATAAAGTTACTAGGTTGAACATGGCAGCAAATCCAAATTAACATTGGTTTTTTTAATATTAAAATAATATTAAAAAAATTAAAAAATCCTATCAAATATACTTCTAGAACAAATAAATTTGATGAAGCATACCTCTCGGTAGTTTAAGTAGTTTTTTTTCAAGTTTAAAGGCAGGGCTGGCTCTAGACTTTTGGAGTCCTAGACGAAATTTAAAATGGGGCCTTATATTGTAAAAAAGATATTTTCTAATTTTATTTTTTATTTTTTTGGCTTTAGTAGATTCAAAATTATTTATTAAATTTTTATATCTTAGCTTTTCTAACATATTTTTTCCTACGGATAAAATTGTCAATTTACTTAATATTTCTTTATGACAGTCTATTGTAAATTTATCTATGTTAGTTTTGAAAAAATTCTTTCAGCAAAATTAATTGTTATATGTATAATAAATATTATAATATTGCAAATACACGTATATGAATAAGAATCAAATGATTTTAAATGATTAAGAATGTCAATCGGCTGGGCAATCATTACTTTTAATAAAGCTTTTAATTCATAATATAAATCGGAATCATCTATTTACGATATTATTTTATATTGTAAAGAATTTTCAAGATAGATACAATATTCATTCAAAAGTGTTATTGATTTAAGACTTTAGAGTTGAAACATCCAGTGAAAATTCAAAAATATTTGCATTATTCTTAACTTGTTCAAATATAAATTTAAAAGGAGAAATAACTAGATCTATAATATATAAATACTCAACACTATAATAATTTAATTCGATATAGCACACATTCAAAACACTCAATTTTGATTTAGACTTATACTATTTGGTGGTTATGGTGGGGCCGCCTTGGCCTAGTTTGTCAAGTGCCAAGGCTGGCTCTACTTAAAGGATGATCAGTGCAATGACAGTATGACACTAATATGAGCGGGTAGCTTGAGGTAACTTACATAACTATATATATAATATTATTTCTAAAATAAAATTTTCTTTTTTTATGGTATTATAACATCTGTCATAAAGAATTAACGTTGTAATATATGGTGTCATTGTAATGATTTTCAATACCTCCACAATAAGTTCAAGTAATTTTTTAAATTTTGAGGATAGTTAATGTAATTACAGTTAATCTAACGGATAGTTTACATGTTAGTAGCCACAAATTAATTGTATTTAGGAATGAAGAGAGTAAAATCTAAAATGTTGATGGATTAACTTGGGTATTTGTTTGACCTATATTCTTTGGATTGTTCGATGTTGAAGTTGTGTTTGTCCGCCGCGTATATGTTAGTAACAAATCATACGAACATGATTAGTTAATAGGACACAATTATATATCGAACACTAGCCTGTCTTACTTATTTGCACCATCTTACATCCAAAACAAAATTGGACCCTCATCAACTTAATTTCGCCCCCTCATCTCATAATCGCTTAACGCGTGGAAAGAAAATATCAAGAGAAAGTTTCTTATTATTTTATTGATAACTAGAAAAGTGTACGTTCGTTATACGTGTTTAGTTAATTTCATGGTATTTATTGTAAATTAGAGTAAAATTAACTTCATTATGTCATAAAATAACACATATTTATTATTCAAATTCGTTTTATTTCCTATGTTTTTTATTAAATTATTATTTTAAGTATTAAAAAATAATAGCTTTCAAATTGTAATCAAATATAATTGATGAATGATTTAGTCAAAAAATCTTGTAAAACTTATTCTAAAATAATATCATAAGGAAATTATTTACTTATTCCATATTTTTTTAAGGAATATACATCATTGAACGTCTTTAATTTTTTATTTTACCAATATAAAATTAATATCATTAGTCTATGTATCGGTCAAACACGAGAATATGAGTTTTACATCATTGTCATAAGAATATGAGTTTTGACATTATATTAAAAATGCTTGCGAGTTCAACAAGATTTAGTAGAAGGAACTGCATAAATTATATTTAATCCATGTATTTCATAAAATTTTAAAATTCTTTCTCTTTCTATACATATATACATTATAACAAACCACAATCAAAATACATATAAAGATATACTTTCATTTTGAAAAGAGTAAAAAAAGACTTCTTGACTTTATATTGAAAAAGTTTGCAAGTTCAGAAAGATTTCGTAGAAATTATTGATTGACAGTAAAAGCTTACCATCACAAAGATGAGAAACAATGTTTTGTGATTTTACAAATTGAATTATTTTGCTTCTTAAAAGAAAACGGCTCTCATATATAAAGACCGTTTTACCCCTTGATTTAACCGGATTTCGAGGTATTAGATTAAATCAATAATAATGGTTTATGGTAAAGTTTTATGAAGATTATAGGGCCTAGTTACTTTATTCCAAATGGATCAATCTCAAGGAAGAACAATATGTAACGACGTTAATGAGCAAAATAAAGTAATCATCAATATGTATAGCAAAAGCTCTTTTATTAATCTTAGATTGCCCAAGTATGTAGGCGTAAGCTCTGATATTGTTGTGTATTACAATGATGAATCTAGGTATTTATATGTTACAAACCCTAGCCATACAAGGAAATATAGCCCTGTTAGGACTTGTAACATTTATCCTTCTTCAGTTCGGATTGCAGCTGGTCGCCGTGGAGAGTTGACTCTAATCGGGTCGAACCGTTATAGTGCATGAACTATATGGTCGGGCCGACCTCATATGCTTGTCTCGATCCGATTATTATAAGGGGTCACTTCTTCGAGCGGATATGTAATAGATGCTCGGAGAAGTATTAGGACTTATTTGACTGACTTCTCATGAATTGTGCCTCATTAAAAACCTTACTTGGAAAAAACCCTATGGGAAAAAATCCTAAGCAAGGAAAAGAATGCAACGTTTCATAGAGAGTTGTTATCGAGTTATTTCTTTGCCTAGTTTCGAGGAGTCAGCTCTTTTCGTTTTATAGCGGGAACATGAATAGTCGCGAAAGGGGTTAAAAGGTCCTTTCATCTTCGTGTATATATATGTGTTCCTGGTTTCATCCATATTTTTACTTTCCGCCTTCTGTCTCTTAGCAGTAAAATTCTTTAGTCGATAGTTCACCCAAATATCGTATTTGTTGACCATCATCTTACGAGAATCCTCGTCATGGCTTCGAATTCGTGAAAGGCCACCTCCTACTCTACTCATAGTGCCAATCCTGTTATCGACATAGAGGCTTCTCCTAGCCCTACTCCGGAGCAAATGGGGAGGCCCAATGTAAATATCCCCTCGGAGGATACATTCAAGGTAAAAATTCTTTTCGATGCCGAAGTGACCGCTAAGGCTAAGAAGATTAAGGGTGCCAATCCCCAGGTATCTGATCCTGTTGAGAGCATTGCTTGTGCTTATACCGATGAGAATTTTCACGAGGTTCTGGATAATTACACAAAGTATTTTCCTGAGGGTTCTCAAATTCTTCTCCCATCCTCTACTGATAGGATAACTTCTCCGCCGGCAGGCTGCCGTGCCTTTTACACTGCTCATTTCAATCACGGTCTTAGACTTCCATTGTCTCCTTTATTCTTGGAGATATTAAAGATATTGAGTGTTTCTTTGACTCAGTTGGTTCCCAATTTTGTGGCGTTCGTCGTTTCTTTTTCTGTATTGATGATTGCCAAAGGGTTCCAGCCTTTCTTTCGTAATTTTAGTCAGTTATTTCGTTTCAATATTTCCAGTTCCTCCAATCATGGTTACTTTTTCGCAAGCCAAAAATCTGGTCAATATATCTTCGATTCTCCAGTTTCCAGTAATTCCGACTTGAAGTTTCACTTTTTTTTCGTTCGCCCTCCTACTCATTTGACTTTAGCTGATGGCTCCAGTGAACCATTCTCCTGGGATCATGATTCCGAGTGGATTTTTGGTGGTCGCTCTGTTGAGGGTCAGTTTATCCTTGATGATCCGAAGTTGATAGAAGAGATAGAGGAAATGCGTGCGGATAAATATTAATCTGTTGTTCTCATTGGCGAAGCTTTTCTTCGTAAGGCTGGCCTAAGTTCTCACACTAATCCTATATCCTCCTCCTCTCAGTCACTCGGTAAGTATCATGTTTAACCATTAAATTCCCTTTATTAGTATTCCCAATAATGATTATAACTGGATTTTTCGTTCTCTTCAGCCTCCATGGTCAAGGACTCCAGGCATTCTAAGAAAGGCAAGATGGTTCTTTCAAAATCTACTAAGACGGTGGAGAATCATCCCATTGAGCAAAGGGTGTCCAGGAAAAGAAAATTGGAATTAGGCCAAGATTCTGATGATAATAAAGAAGAGTCCCCAGATCCTTCCCAGGAGACTCACGATGAACCTTCTTCTTCCCAAGATCCAAATTCCACCAGGACTGGACAAGGTTATCCTCCCCTGCAATTAAGGACTTCCCTAGGTATTCGGGGCTGCCGTAATTGGTCACTACCAAATTCATTTGGTTCTGTGGCTAAAAGAAGGAAGCAGGTCTATGATCGTTCTGGTGAAGACCTTTCTTTACTTGGAGAGCTGCATCCCAGACCTACCCTTGTCGAAATGATAGAGGATCACCTCGTGGGGAAGAGAGCGGCTGGTTATTCTGATCACGATTCTCTGATTCATGATGACAAGGAAAATGCAGCCGATAAGGCTACTTGAATTCTTCTTTCTACCCTTTTTACACGCGACGTTCAGAAATTACTTCATAAAGATCCCCTGGAGAAGTTGCAGAAGGCTTTTCTTTATGCTGAAAAGGTGAATAGTTTATCTATTTTTCTGTTTGTGTTAACTTTTCTCAAGGGGATTTATTTAAAGAGCTTATTCCTTTGACTCCTCAGACTAGTACTTCTTTGCTATCCTTCGCTTATGAAGCAGCTCTTCTGAGGCAACAATGTGAATACTTGGAGGAGAGGAACAAAGCATTGCTTCAAAAAGAGACAGGATTGGAACAGTGTGCGACAGGGGCTGATCCTTCCACGTCTTCTATCCGTCCATTCCAGGCTATGGGGACCGATAATCCCCATATTTTAAACAGCATTTTGGAAACATATCATGCTCAAGAGCGCGTCAACCAGTTGTCCAAAGAGTTGGATGATCATCAGGTTCTGTATACTACCCGTATTAGCGAACTGGAATCCCAAGTCGCTAGCCTTCAGGCTTCATTGAAAGAGTATGAAGAAAACCTCCCTCTTGGTGCACTTACTGATCGATACGGTATAAATCCTAATGAGAAAGTGATTCGTGAATTCCTCAATTCTCCTGTTCATACTGCTTTGGTCTACGAAAAAGTGAGCCCTCTTTTGGAAAGCACTTTCAAGAAGGCTGTTCATCAGATGGTCGCCATGGGTTTGATCGAGGATCATCGAAAGGAATATTTCAGGGCCATTCATGTCAGCCTCGATCATCATGGTCAGAAGTATAGCTCCTCCGATGTTCACACTGTGGATTTCGAGCATCTTCCTTTGGCGCACTTGGTAAAGGAATTTGGCGTACCTTTGCTAACACCTCCTCTTGATGTTGACCCCGAGTAGGATAATGATTTAGGCGACCAGGAAGAGGAAGAGGAGAACCCTGGCCCCAGAAATAATGTTAACGAGAATGATCAAGTTGAGGGCGACGAGCGAGCTGAGGGCGAAGCCGAGGAGCGGAACACTGACGAGAGTGATCATCAAAATCAAGGCGAAGGCGAGCAATAGTTTTAGGAATAGTAATCGTCACTCTGTGACTTGTAATTTTACAGTATTAACCCTTTATTCTGAGATGATTCGTATCCCATCATTATGATTTAACTGTCTCATTAATCTCGCATGTTCAGACATAAGTCTTTATTTTCAGTATATTTATTACGCGCATGCTTTTTGAATTCTGTGCGACTATTCATTAGCTAGGTAATCTCTTTCGCGCCTGTTTGCAAGGTCCAATGCGTCTTTTCCCTTAGTATAAATACTCGAGGTAAAAAGTTCTTCGCTATTTTACTGCGCGTCCCCACTTAGATAAAATATTCTCCCCAGCAGGTCGATAACTCCACTCGATATTCCAATTATTTTCTCAATTTCCCGAGAATGAGTAGTCTATTCGGCAATACGTCCAAGCGCTCTTCGCACGATCTTCCTAGAGATACTCGGTCAAAAAGGTCCCGCACTGAAGGGCCTTCTACTAATCCTTCTCATCCACGAACATCCACCAGCTCGGGGACACAAGTCTCTACCGTCCCTCTGAGTGGCGCTACAGATACAAGCGATGCTAATGCTCGCTCAAACCTTCAACAAAATCCCCTTTCGTCTTCAAAGGGTTGACATCGACCTTCTCCAGGTCGGATTGTCTTTGGGGATATATCTAATGAGGAGCAATCCTCGGATATTCCCCTGTCGACGTCCATTCCCTCACTAAAGCAAGAATTATACACCCATGCTCATGATGATTCAAGTTTATTGAATTCTTCTGCTGACCCAGTCATCAGTCAGGTCAAGTAAACGATACAGTTGGGCCAGTAAGCAGTGGCCTGCTTATAGGTCATTCTTTGGGTAGTTCTAATCCGCAGTCAGTCACCCAAAGCTTTGTGGATTTTTTACTTTCTGATACTACAACCATGACTACTTCCTTTGAGGCTGGTGGTTCTTCTTTAGGTCGGGCATAACGTAGGTCTGGTCGGAAGACTGTAATCCCCTACTCGGGGAAAGGAACTTCCGTGAGTCCTAACGAGAAGGAATCCCCGCGTCAGTTGGATGATCGTTGTATCCTTGAGCAGATTAGGGATATAACCGAGTCTGAAGTTCCTCGCTCTGATAAGATTCCTCTTAATTCTGTTCTGCCCCACTCTTGTGAACCCCATCCACTATCCTGGGATCTGGGTCTTAGTACCATTTTGCCCGGCGAGTTGAAGAAGCATGAGGGTACTTCTTCCCTTCGTCTTGTTCAGTCCCTCTTCCAACAATTTGAGCAGGTATTTATCTTTTCGATCCTGTCTTTGTATTATTTTTGTTGTTTGTGGCTTATTTCTTTTTTCTTCTTAGGGGAAGTATTATGCTCTGCAACTGGGTGCCCAGTGTGATAACTTGTGGTTCAACAAAAAGAACCTGAGGCACTGCCTGGATGCAGAGAAATCAAAGGCTGGTGGACTTGCCCTTCAAATTGAGCTACTCAATGATGATCTCCAAAAGTTACGCGATGAAAAATTTGCTCTTGAGAAGGAGAGGGATGATCTGGCTCAAACGAATGCCAATTTAGAGGAGTCTCGTTGACGTGCCTTTGAAGAAGGCTATGATGAAGGTTATCAGAAGCGTCAGGAGGAGATCAAATCATTTCTGGATACGCCTACTCCCCGAAAAGGTGCTTCTTCGAGCAGGCCAACCGGTCCTGATCAGCCCTAAAACTCCCATTGGCCTTATCTCTTTTTTTTTTTTTTTTTTTTGTTTTAACTCAAGGAATAGTAATTCCTTAATACGTTTGTATATATATTTTGGTATAAATACAATTTTTGTTATTTGCAATCTTCATCGAGAAGTAGTCTAGATTACCTGATCGATTAGGCGTAACCTGATAGTATAAGTATCTAGCATTTTATTGTATAAGCAATGTTTGGCTGGTTGTTAGTAAATGATTTATGCATAGAGCTTAGTAAAAGCTTATTTTGATGGATTTATTGTAGATTTCTTTAGCGATCTTCAAGTATTTTCCTTGTAGCGACCATCTTTATAGGTCGAGAAAAAGTAGCATGTCGCTGTCGACTAGACATGAGTCTTTCTTTTGTTTTGGAGACGTTACTCATATCGTATGACGTTTCGCCTGCCTTTTGTAGTGTTTTCTGTGATTATAAATATGGATATTCAATGTAACCTTTCTATAATGGCTTCATATGTGTCTCCACCCGTACCTTCTGTAGAAGTAACAAAGTATGATATTTTTTGCCGAACCAAACTGCGCTTAGGTTGTCCAGGATCTCTGTTCTTCTTTGGATTGGGTGGAATCGGAAAAGTAAAGGAACCATCTTTCTCTGAGGGATCCACTGTTTCTGAACCAGTTTTAAGGGAAAGCTGGTCAATTCATCAAAAAGAGCCAACACTTCCTTGTTCTCAGCATGTCGCTCGATTACGACGATTGTCGTATGCTGCAGGGGTGAAGTGTTTTTCACTATTATTGTCCTCCGTTAGCCTTCCAAAAGCCTTTGTTGAATATGTATGCCCCTTTGGTCCAGGGTGCATTACTAGTATCCTTTTCTGATCAAACAGAGTACTTCGCCTTCAAGGTGCTGGTCGCAAGGATCGTAGTAATAAGTCAAAGACTTAGTCGATCATTGTTGTAGGACGTCACTAGTTATTTGTAATAGATGTAATGAAAAAAGTGTAATCCTGTAATATTGCTGAATGTAATCTCGTAATATAATTGTTTTAAATTTAGACCAATTGTGTTCATTTCTTCTCTAAAGACTGATGAATTATGTTTATCCAAATGGATCAAATCGTGTCTCAGCACTGCCGACCGTTTGTGAACCAATCCAATATTTCACTGAGTTTTGTGGATATTAGAATTGGTACACTTAGGCCATCTCCTATGTAGAAGGGGGAAAGTGGATTTGGGGGTTTTTGGATTTAGAGGGGAAAAAAAGTGAAATTAAATGTATAAAGGGATGAAAAGGGGATTATGGATTGAGGGGTGTGGGGGGCAATTAAATCGGTGAGGCAAGCCATCGGGAGGCATTACTCGCCTATGCGGGCGAGTGAACGCACTCGCCCGCATAGGCCAGCAGGTGGCCGACACTTGTCGGCCACCTGCTCTTTATATTTTTTTTTGTTTTTTTTTAATAAAAAATCCCTTAAATTAATTTTTTTTTTGAAATACCTTATTTAATAAAATGTAAGTCTTATTTAATCTTAGTTTTATTTAATTTGTGTATTATTTTTAAAAAGTTAATTTTATTATAAAATGTAACTTTTATTTAATAAAATCAAATTTAATGTAACTATTATGTTGGAAAATTTAATGTCCATATTAAATTATTTTTATAATTTTCAAATCATGTCAATCAAGTATTTAATTGTTGTATTATTGTTAACCAATTTGAAAATCCCTTTAAAAGTTAATTATTAGAAACTCAAATTTAATTTAATTAATAAAATTGAAACCTTAAACGAACTTTTTCTTTTTTATAATAAACCTTAAAAGAACTTAATGAACATTACATATGACTCGTTAAATAAAAAACAACATAACCCTAACAATTAGACATCTAAAATAAATACGATTATATATGAATTATTAGTTGTTATATTATTATGTAATTTAAAAAAAATTATTGGTTGTCAACTATTTAATTATTGTATTGTATTGTTGTGTTTTTTTTTTTTTTTTTTAAAAATATTGGTTGTTATTGTTATTATTATTGTCAATCTTAAATTATATCTTATTGTTATTAATTATTTATTTATTTCACATACGAGTTAATTTTTATTATTATTAGTATTGCTATTATTATTATTATTCTTATTATTAAGTGAGAGTGGGGGAATTGAGAATTTTAATTAAATGGAATTGATAGATTGATACATTGAAGATGACTTATGAAAATGAAAGGGGAAGCTGGACTTGGATTCAGAGGGGAAGCTGGACTGAGTGAGGGGAAGCTGGACTTGGACTGATCTATACATAGGAGATGCCCTTAAGTTCATATCTATCACTCAGCAGGTTCATGTAGGTCGCTAGAACTTTTTAATTGTAAGTTCGACCTAGATAACTAATTTGAACAGTTCTTCTCTCTGTCCAAACTTTAAAATTGCCGGGTAGTAAGTTTGCCGTTCTTATCGATAATCGATTAGCTGAAGATGTCAGACATTATTTTGTCTTTTACAAAGATCTATATAAAGCTTTTCTTTGTAGTTCTTTCGCCTACATTATTCTGATCAGAATTAAGCTTGTAGGATAGCTCATCTGCCATTTCCCGAAGCAATGTTTTTGGGTACCGACTGTGAGCTTCATTTTCCTCAAATAAAACAACCATTATGCCATCATGTCAAATCTTTGGTATGGGAGAAATTGGAAAATGTAGAACCATTAGGTAGATCCAGTCTGTTCAGACCTCCTTTAGCAATTCTTTGGAATGTGTGGCAGTGACAAGTCCGTATGCTCTAGCAAGGACAACTGTCTTTTTTATTATTCCGTCAGATTTCTTGGACTCTAGGAGAAAACTGGACTCTATATTATTGTATTCTCATAAATCTTCAAAACGATCAACTATTTTTGCAAACTCCGTGTAGAAAGAACAGATCTGGCATTTTGTATAGAAATGCTCATTCCCTATCGTATTTTGTTTTTCGGTGTTGATCGTCAATCGATTTACTGTTCTCAACTACGAAACTGTTAGTCATCAAATTGACCTTGTTGCGCATTGGTTTTGACATGTTAGTCGTTTTCTATCTCAACGTCCCGTTCTCGCCGTGCAGCTTTTATCGACCATTCTTGTGCCGTTCCAACTTACTCGCATTAAATACGGGGAGTGGAAAGGTTCTTTTTTCGTCCGTTGATTTAATTAATCTCCAACCGTAGGATCAAATCAGACATCCTTATAAATAGGTAACAATTCTTTCCATCATTTCAACTCATACCGTACAGAATGGAAAATTCAGTTTCCTCAGGATTTACTTTACCAAGCGATCCCATAATTTTTAGAAAATCACACTACTATGAGTACCCATTTTTGACCACTCAATCACCATCTTGCCTTGTACTGACAAGTCCGATTACTGCCCTACCTAGTACTGACGAGTCCCATGTGGCCTCAACCTTTGTCTTCATGGGGTTGGGGTCCATGGTATTTTGTTTGCTCATGGAGGGTTCATACTTACCAGGCATCCCTGTTCTTGGATGTTACCTCCGGAGTGATAGACTGACGGGGTGAGCTGGTAAATTTTAACTTTTGCGATGGTCCTCGCGAGATCCTGCTTCGGACGAATAACTGCTGCAATCTCTCAAGCAGGAGCTCGCTTTGGTCGAATAACCGCTATAAGTTATCTGGCTTGTAATGGCCGTTCCGATCTAAGGGAGAATCGATCTTCAGAGTATGGCCATCAAACTAAAGAAGTCGACCATCCTGAGCAGCATGCTTCTTAGGTGGTCGAAGAAGATCGTCGAGGCACTAGGAAGGAGATTGGTGTTTTCGTGGACATTGTCGTGAAAAGCTCCAATCTATCGGATAAGATTTTCCACTTTTGTACTTGTATTCTTTGTACACAGATGAATATAAGCTTTATATTCACTATGTTTTGTCTCATATGTTTATTCTTGCTTATATTATTTCCGATCTTTACTTCAATTAGTCTGTCGAAGACTTAACTTTGGAGATCACTGAGTGTTTTAGCGATTAAGTTAATTTTACTTGAACATAATAAGTAGGTTGTCTACCAATAAATGGTTTTAACCTCATTTTTGGAGATCGATGAGTATTTATCGAGCAGGTCGATTTTACTCAATTTTAAACCTAGGTTGTTTACCAATTATTAGCTTTAACTCGTTAAGTCTTTTTGTTTTTGGAGATCGACGAATGTATAACGAGCGGGTCGGTTTTCTTCAATTTTTTACATAGGTTGTTAATCAATCATTGGTTTTAACCTTTTTTCGTAGATTTGGACATCGGTGAGTGTTTATCGAGCGAGATCGATTTTTACTCAGTTTTGTAGTAGGTTTTTTACCAATTATTGGCTTTAGCCTTTTTCGTCTTTGCTGTGGAGATCGATGAGTGTTTATCGAGTGAGATCGATTTTTACTCAATTTTGTAGTAGGTTGTTTACCAATTATTGGCTTTAACCTTTTTTTCGTAGATTTGGAGATCGGTGAGTGTTTATCGAGCGAGATCGATTTTTACTCAATTTTGTAGTAGGTTGTTTACCAATTATTGGCTTTAACCTTTTTTTTTTTCGTAGATTTTGAGATCGGTGAGTGTTTATTGAGAGAGATCGATTTTTACTCATTTTTGTAGTAGGTTGTTTACCAATTATTGGCTAAAAACTTTTTCGTCTTTGCTGTGGAGATCGATGAGTGTTTATCGAGTGAGATCGATTTTTACTCAATTTTGTAATAGGCTGTTTACCAATTATTGGCTTTAACCTTTTTTTTTTCGTAGATTTGGAGATCGGTGAGTGTTTATCGAGCGAGATCGATTACTCAATTTTGTAGTAGGTTTTTTTTACCAATTATTGGCTTTAACATTTTTCGTCTTTGTTGTGGATATCGATGAGTGTTTATCGAGTGAGATCGATTTTTACTCAATTTTGTAGTAGGTTGTTTACCAATTATGGGCTTTAACCTGTTAAATCGTAGCTTTGGCTAATATTTTATAACCCTGGAACATATCCTAAAAGAATTTCAAGCAAAATCTTTTATTGCAATCAACAGTACGAAATTTTTGGAACAAACATGACAAATGACAATAAAAATAAAGAAAGGAAAATAGGAAGGATAATTCATAGAAGTTATCTTCCATAGTATCTTCTCAAGTTAACTGCATTCCAAGTCCTGGGTAGGGGTGTCCCATCCATGTGCGCAATCTTGTATGAACCTTTCTTTCCTACCCCAACAACGATGTAAGGTCCATCCCAATTCTGTTGCAGTTTTTCGACGTGCTTGGATACCTCTACCGTTTTTAGTACTAAGTCCCCTTATTTGAAGGTTCGTATGCGTACCTTTTGATTATAGGCTTTTTCCATATTCGATTTAGCGACTTGCAAACGTACTGCAACTGTTTCTCTTAAAGCTTCGGTCAGGTCGACATCATCCTTTCTAGTCTTTTCATTCTCTTTGCTGTCATACATATCGATCCTCGATGTTGGGACCAATGCTTCGACTGGAATAACAGCCTCCGAGCCGTAAACTAAACTGAACGGGGTTTCGCCAGTTGAGGTTTTGACAGTCGTTCGGTTGGCCCAAAGCACCCCCGGGAGTTCATCTAACCATCTCCCTTTGGCTGCCCCTAATCTTTTCTCCAAGGATTTCACTATCTCACGGTTTGCTACCTCAGTTTATCCGTTTCCCCTTGGGTGTCCTACTGAGGTAAAATTTTGTTGAATCCCAAACTTAGAGCACCATTCTAATATTTGTTTTCCCTCGAATTGAGTTCCATTGTCAGAGATTAGGACTCGTGGGATGCCAAATCGACATACAATAAATTTCCATAAGAAATTAATTACTTGAAACTGTGTTATTCGGGCCAGAGCAACGCATTCTATCCATTTACTGAAATACTCGACAGCGACTAGGACATAAGTTTTCTTCGACCTGGCTACTGGGAAAGGACCTACAATGTCTATTCCCCATTGATCAAAGGGCCAGCAGACTGGTATCGCGTGCATCTTCTCCGCAGGTTGATGGCTTATGTTAGCGTGAATCTGGCAGTGATGACATTTTTGCACATATTTAATAGCATCCCTGTTTAAATTTGGCCAGTAGTATCCTGTTCGGTGACATTTCAAAGCCAAGGCTCTGGCTCCACTGTGGTTTCCTGCCTCCCTCTCATGTATTTCTCGAAGTACGTCATTGGATTGTGGTTCTGAAATGCATTTTAGTAGGACTCCTGATACTGACCTTCTATAAAGCTTTCCCTCCAAAACCGTGTACCTTGGTGCTCGATATTTTATTTTCCGAGCTTCATTCTGATTGGGTGGCAGGTTTCCTTCCAGAAGTTAATCCATCATAGGAGACATCCAATTCCTTTCTGCTACTTCAATTTCCATCATTTCAGCGACAGGTGTGTCGTCGATGTCGATTGCTGGAGTATTCGATATCAACCAAGTGATTACTCTTTCCGTTCGTCCATCTCTCGATCCCGTGAATCTGGAGAGTTGATCAGCCCATTTGTTTTCTAAATGGGGAATATTCTGTATTTCAAAATTCTCGAATTTTCCTGCTAACTCCTTTACCTTGGCGAGGTACTTGATCATGTTGAATTATTTTGCTTCGTATAAGCCATCTATTTGCCGTTGTACCAACTCCGAGTCAGATAATACTTTAAGTCTTTTTATGTTGGCTTTAATTGCCATTTCCATTCCTGCAATCAACGCTTCGTACTCTGCCTCGTTATTGGTTACCATGAAATCTAACATGATTGCATAGTTCAAATCTTCCTTATCTGGTCCGGTAAAATTGATTCCAGCTCCGCCTCCTTCTCTGCTCGAGGCGCCGTCGACATGCATTAACCAGGTGTGATTTTCGACAATTATGATATCATTATCACAGCCGGTCGAGTCGTTAGGTTCTTGTATTGAGGTCGGAGTTTCTAATAGAAAGTCGGCTAGAACTTGAGCCTTAATCGCGGTTTGTGGTTTATATTCAATTTCGAATTATCCTAATTCGATCGCCCATTTAATCAATCTGCCAGAGGCTTCTGGCTTTGCCAATACTTGTCTTAGTGGTTGGTTTGTGAGTACCACTATTTTATAGGTCAAAAAGTATGGTCGGAGTTTGCGTGCTGCCACCACTAAAGCTTAAGCAAACTTTTCTATCTCCAAAAAATTCTTCTCGGCTCCTTGTAGTAGTTTACTTAGGTAATAGACAGGCTTATGTTCAGCGCCTTCTATTTTTATCAATACCGAACTAATGGCGACTGTGGAGATGGATATGTAAATGTATAACGGCTCTCCATCAGTCGGTTTAGCTAATAACGGAGAAGAAGTCAAGTATGCTTTTAGTTGGTTGAATGCTTGGTCACATTCTCCAAATAAAATTCTTCGCCTTCTGTAAAGTTTGAAAGAAAGGCAGACTTCTGTCTGCTGATTTGGATATGAATCTGTTTAGTGCGACAATTTTTCCTACTAAGCTTTGTACCTGGGAGATCGTCTTAGGTGGTTTCATCTTGGAGATGGCTCGAATTTTTTCGGGATTAGCTTCAATTCCCCGTTGATGAACCATATATCCCAGGAACTTTTCGGATTTGACCCCAAAAGTACATTTTGCGGGGTTGAGCTTCATGCGGTATTTTCTCAGTATTTTGAAGCATCGGTCAAGGTATTTTACGTGGTCGGCTTAGCTCATGCTTTTGACCAACATATCGTCCACGTATACTTCCATTATTTCTCCAATCAGCTCTCTAAACATTAAGTTAACTAATCTTTGGTAAGTTGCACCAGCATTCCTTAAGCCGAATGACATTACAATAAAGCAGTATATGCAGGCTCTGTGACGAAAGCAGTTTTCTCTTGGTCTCGCTCATCCATAACAATTTCGCCGGCGAAAGTCTCACGAGGTGGTCGTTTAAGAATTTGGTCCAATCTCTTTGTTGGATGAAGATGAAGATAGAGTGCAAAGAAGATAAGTAATTAAGGGATGGTTTTGATGATTTCCAAAATATCAGAATCAGCTAAGTATGGAAAGCTTAGTTCCCTTAGGAGAATTTTGAACAAGTGAAAGAAGACATCAGAAGAGTTCAAAGTTCAAAGCCCAGAAGACTAGTGATCTCATGCTGAAACAACAATCAGAAGGGTAGACCATCAGCTGACTCAAATCAGATTAGTTCAGTATTTGATCAGCAGAGTATCTATCAGCAGAGTTGCTTTGATCAGCAGAGTAGAAGAGATCATGAGAAGAGTCCAACGGTAATAAATGCACCGGGTGTAATAAATGCTGGAAGAGAAGGGTAGTAATGGCAAATGATTGGAATTTACTCTCGGATCAGCAGAGTGCATTTAATGCAGCTACAGGAAAGTACAACAGAAAAAGGACTGTAGCAGGTAGCCGTTCTGAAATTGGGCTAAGGCTATGGATTTGAGATTTGATCTCCTTCAACGGTCATAATTTCAAATTCAAGTATAAATAGAGCTGATTTCGAAGTGAGAATAACACAACAACATTTGAGATTTCGCATTCGAAGCAGAAATTTTTCTAAGTCTCAAGAAGCTCGAACAGCTCACTCGTCTGGTGGAAGTCATCTGTTGACAGAAACCCAGTTGAAGAAAACAGAAAAATACAATCTGAGTGTTTTGTATTAGCTGAGTGTTGTGCGAAGTTAGAATCCATCTTTGTGAGTGATTCTACTTTAGAGGATAGGTTTTCTGAGTAAATTCCTATTGTGAGCTTATAGCCTTTTCATTTGTTGTCTAGGTATAAGTGGAGAAATATTGTAATATGTGTGATTATAGTATAACCCAGAATCTAAGTGATCTGGAAGAGTGGACTAAAGGATTTTTACATATAACCACTATAAAAATTCTTTGTGTTATCTTGCATTTAAGTTTTCTTGCATATTTTGAACCTTGCATATTTCAACACTTTGAATTATCAAAAGATTTTATAAGGAGTTTTAAAACTGGGGATAAAATCTTTTTAAGGACTTAGTCTACTTGTGAAAAACACTTTCTAACATCCGCTGCAAGTATACTCTTGATAAAACTGATTTTCATTGAAATCAGCTAAGTAAACTGTAAGAAGAGTGGTCACTCTGCTGTTCAAGATTTGTTCACGATCAGCATAGTTATCTTACTGTTCTTCATCAGCTTAGTCTGCTAACAGAAGAGTAAAAAGTTTTTTTAAGTCTAAAATTTTCAGAGGTCTATTCACCCCCCCTCTAGATCTCATCTGACCACTTGGGACCAACAAGTGGTATCAGAGCAGGTGGTTCATTAGAATCAGCTGCCTGATCAACGAGCTTGATCAAATTGGGCTAAGGCATGATCAGATTTATAAGTAAGCATCTCTTGTAAAATATAAGCAACACCAAATCCTTCTAGAGCCCAAACCTCCATTTCTCCAACTCGTTGTCCCCACCTTTCTCTACACATGTAAGTCATCTATGTTGGACGGCCTTCATAGAATATGTACCAGAGGAAAGAACTATAGGAAGCGAGGGTTTAATTTGACCTGGAAGTAAAAGAATGTGCATAGCTTGTTAGGAATTATCTGGCTTAGAGATAAGATAACACCGGTCTTAGAATTTTAGCATACGACATTAGCAGTTAAGACAATGGCTAGATCGACTATTGGATCTTTGCACGAATGCCGAACTTTGTCTTCGCCTCTGTATCCAAGAGGTTAAAAAGAATATCTCCTTGACTGGCTACCTACAGGAGAAGAAAAAGACTTCAAACACTCGCGATATTTTCGGATGGGGTGTTAGTGCATTGAGAAATGAATCAATGAGGTTGTAAGTTGCTGGATCAACGTATGCTTCACTGGAACGTGAAGGTCAAATATTTATTTTATATGAACTATGCTCAAATGCACATTTCATTATACAAAAATATTTATATTGACATTTACTGATACCTCACAAGTTTTCACTTTCAGACTATGACTTTTGAGGCTAGGAAATCTGATATTGACCAGTTGGATGCTAGGGAAAAATTAGAATCCAAGAGGAATATTCCTGCAAGTGGTTACGTTGACCCAATTACGGACATGAACCATGTTGAATATGTTACAGGCAATCAGAGAATCACTTGCAATCACACTCTAGCAATCTCACTGGAGACATGGATAAGGCGGGGGTGTTTGCATTGTTAACAGGCAGGATTAATGTTATTGAGCATCAAGTCGTCCAATTGACAAACACATTGAACGTGATTTTAATGCAACAACAAAGCATAACATGTCGTGAGGGGCAAAACATATTTCACCATTTGATATGGTTGCTAGTAATATCCAGTCATGCCTAGAAAAGATACCACAAACTGTTGAATCCACACTTCGTGCTACATTGCCTAACTTGTTGAGGTCGCAAATGGGAAAAGTGGATGGTACTCCATCAGTGAATAATCAGGGACATTGTTCGAAATCAACCCAGCGACATGGTAGCCAAAAAGTGAAAACTTCCTACCCAAGAACTAGGTCTCGAGGCAAAGAAGAAACACTCACGCCCAAGATTTTGAATTTTAATGGTAGTTCAAAGAAAACTGGTGATAATTCGGACCAATTTGATTTCACTGGAGACGATAATTTGATGGTTGAAGATGGTGATCAATTAGATTCTAAACCTTGCAATCCATGAGCTACAAATGATGAAATAAGGAAATTCTTGTTCAACCGAAATCTCGATCAAAGGTAAAAATGATTTTCAGTTACTCGAATGAAAATTATTGGTTTGGAATCAACATTTAAGATAATTTTTATTTATTGCTTGTAGTGGACCTTGGTATTTGGTTTCTAAGAAGGACAGATATTCGATGCTTGTTACCTGCAATTGATATTGTTGGTCCCAAGTGGCCAGATGAGGTCTAGAGGGGGGGGGGTGAATAGACCTCTGAAAATTTTTAGACTTAAAAACTTTTCAGTGTTCTATCAGCAGACTAAGCTGATGAAGAACAGTAAGATGACTATGCTGATCGTGAACAAATCTTGAACAGCAGAGTGACCACTCTTCTTACAACTTACTTAGCTGTTTTTCAACAAAACAGTTTTATCAAGAGTACACTTGCAGCGGATGTTTGAAAGTGTTTTTCACAAGTAGACTAAGTCCTTAAAAAGATTTTATCCCCAGTTTTGAAACTCCTTTTAAAAACTTTTAACAATTCAAAGTGTAAACTTATGCAATTTGAAATATGCAAGAAAGCTTAAATGCAAGATTAACACCAAGAATTTTTATAGTGGTGATATGGATAAAAATCCTTTAGTCCACTCTTCCAGATCACTCAGATTCTGGGTTATACTATAAACACACAGTTTACAATATTTCTCCACTTATACCTAAACAACAAATGAAAAGGCTATAAGCTCACAACAGGAAATCACTCAGAAATCCTATCCTCTGAAGTTAAATCACTCACAAAGACGGATTTAAACTTCGCACAACACTCAGCTAATACAAATTCACTCAGATTGTATTTTTATGTTTTCTTCAACTGGGTTTCTGTCAATAGATGACTTCAACCAGACGAGTGGGCTGTTCGAGCTTCTTGAGACTTAGACAAATTTTCTGCTTCAAAACGAAATCTCAGAATGTTGTTGTGTATCTCTTTCTTCGAACTCAACTCTATTTATACTTGGATTTGAAAATATGACCGTTGAAGGAAATCAAATCTCAAATCCATAGCCTTAGCCCGATTCAGAACGGCTTCCTGCTACTGTACCTTTTCTGCTGTAATTTCCTGTAGATGCATTAAATGCACTCTGCTGATCCGAGAATATTCTTCAATCATTTGTCATTACTACCCTTCTCTTGCAGCATTTATTACACCAGGTGCATTTATTACCGTTGGACTTCTCTCATGATCTCTTCTACTCTGTTGATCAAATACTGAACTAATCTGATTTGAGTCAGCTGTTGACCTACCCTTCTGTTCGTTGTTTCAGCACGAGATCAGTAGTCTTCTGGGCTTTGAACTTTGAACTCTTCTGATGTCTTCTTTACTTGTTCAAAATTCTTCTAAGGGAACTAAGCTTTCCATACTTAGCTGATTTTGACGTTTTGGAAATCATCAAAACCTTCCCTTATTTCTTAACTTATTTGCACTTCATCTTCATCTTCATCCAACAATTTCCCCCTTTTTGATGATGACAAAACTTCAGCTAAGTACCTGTACCTAGACTAAAGTTTTGAACCTCAAAAATTTCTGAGATAGAAATAATCTATTGGATTTCAAACTTGAACTTTTTATAGATTTTGAAAGGATTACATGTTACAAGTTTAATCAGATAAGATGTGCAAAAATAAAAGATTACAAGGATTTCAATATAAGTAACCTAGACTAAACTAGTCTATTGTCTTGTCTTCTGCTTCCTTGTATTCTTCTTCTTCTTCAGCAGGTTTGGAAGTTTCAGCTTCCAACTCTTTGAAGAATCTTTGTCTAAGCAGCTCCATCTTCTTGTATTTGACATCAGGGTCAAGCTGTTCTTCAGCTGAATCCTTAGCAGCAGCTATCTCTTTATCAGACTTAGCTTTTGCTTCATCTTCAGTTTCTTCAGCTTCACTTTCTTCTTCTGTGATCTTCTCATCTGTTGGTCTGCTTGTGCCTTCATTTTCTTCATTAGCATTCTCATCTTCAGCAGCAGATTCCTCCAACACTTCAGTTCCTTCCAATTCAGCATTTGCTTCTTCATCAGAAGGTGCCTTATCTTCCCTAAGTACCCTATCTTCCCCCTTTTTGTCATCATCAGCAGGGATGATTGGATATTTTGGCAAGATTGGTGTGATCTGAAGGGAATCACAGAGAAGCTTGATGTTCTCTTCCATAACATGCATTTGAGCTTGTTGTCTTAGTTGATTTGCTCCAAATGCATCCAGTTGAGCTTGTTGTCTTAGTTGATTGGCTTCAAATGCATCCATTCTTTTGAGAACAACCTCACCTTGATCACCTAACTGAATTTGAGTTGCCAGCAGCAAATCAGCAGATGCCTTGAAGTCTCTCATCATATTTTCCAAGGTTTCATCCTTGGCTTGGATGGCCACTTCAACCGTTTCTGTAATATCTCTCCAACTAGCAGCTGTGCTTTGGGTTCTTCTTCTGATAATATCCATATCTTGACAGACAGATTTGACATTCTGAGCAGTATCTTCTATCAGATAGATTGGAACAGCAGCAGCCTTCTGATTCGCAGTTAACTTCTCTTCCATTTCCTTCATTGATTTTGATATCATTTGCTGAATAGAATCCAACAAAGATGTTTGCTGTAAGCTCTGAGAAGTAGAAGCAACTTCGAATGTAATAGGAGGTAAGGCAAGAATTGCCTCTTCAGCAATCTGATCTGCTGCAGGAGTTGTTTCTTTAGTGATCTGATCTGCTGGACCAGAAACAATCTCTTCTTTTTTTGTCTCTTCAGCCTGACTAGGAGTGCTTTCCTTCTCCTTAGTCTGATCATTCTGTTCAGCAGTGGTCTCCTTTTCAGTAATCTGATCAGCTTGATTTTGAGTGGTTTCTTTTTCCTTTGCTTGATCAGCTGGTTCAGATTTGTCATCCTTTTCTTTGGATTGATCAGCAGGGTCAAAATTTCCTTCTTTTTCCTTAGTTTTATCATCAGGAGCAGAAGTGCCTTCTTTTTCCTTATTCTGATCAGCAGGTGGTTGAACCTTTTTAACAGATGTAATAGTACGCATCAAACCTGCATTATCCAAAGTAGACCTGTGAGAAATCCAAGTAAAATCATCAATAGGAATAAATGGTGCAATTGGATCCTCATGCAACTCTTCAAATGGTCTAATATTGGGACCATAGACAATCTGCTTTATATTAGGAAGAGGGATCATGGAGCTTGGTTGTCCCTTCATTTTCCTAGTCTTCTTTGCCCATAATTCCATTGTCTGAGTAATTGCCAGCTTGATTGATCTCTCCTTGAGGTCTTCTGTTTCAGCAAAGTCCTCAGGAACAGAGTCATAAATCTTTTTAGCCTCAGCCTTGGCAATATGACTGATCCTTAGTCTTAGTTTGTCCAAGAAAAACTCTGAGTCTAGTGCTTGAGTAAGAGAGCCTGTATCAAGCCACTTTAGCACCTAGGCTTCTTCAGTAGCAAATGCTTTCCAACCAGCAATCTGCTCTGGACTCTTTGTCAGCCGAAAATCTCTCCATCTATTATATCTGATCTTCTCTTTGTTGGACATTGTCAGATGAGTGATTTTTGCATTTTCAGCATCTAACCTTTTAATAAATTCTTCAAAAACATCAGGGTCATCTCTGACAATTTCCAAAGCCAGTTTGACCTCTTCTCTTCTTTTAGGTTGTATAGCTGGAGTAGGCATGACTGGTTTAGGCTTGGTGGGATCTCTCTGTTCACCAATCACAATGCCACCAGTATGCTTAGGACCATGTGAGTCCTTGGTACTTGCTTCAATGGCAGCAGCTAACTCAGCTGCTTCAACAGCATCCCTTTCTGCTTGAGTCATCTTGCTGGCTTCTTCTTCCAGCCTTTTAAGCTCAAGGGCTTTAAGCCTATCTTCCTCAGCTTTTTCTTCAGCCTTCCTTTTCCTCTCTGCCTCATCTAATTTCTTCTTTGCAGCAACAGAGACATAAGGAATTGTAATTTTGCCAGTCCTTCTCTTCTTAGATTCAGGACTCTCAATAGATTGAATTGGAGTGGCAGCAACAGGAGTAGGATGCAGAAGGAGTACCTCTCCTTCACTTGTTGTGCCAGTCTGCTGTTCTTCTCTAACTTCAGCAGACACTACAGCAGATGAGTTTGTAGCAAAAACTCCAATTTTAGCAGCAGCATCTTCAGCAGGCTTGACAGCAGGCTCTTCAGTAATCATTGGCCTCTCTGCTGATGCTGGTGATTCTCTGACTGTTTCAGATGGTTCCTCAGAGAAGGTGACTTTTCTCTTTGCCTTAGACTTGGCAATTCTTCCAGTAGGTTTGGCTGTAGTAGGCCCTCTAGCAGCACTCCTAGTCCTCATTCTTTTCAATGGTTGAACAGGAACAACTTCCTCAGATTCTGTTCTTTCTGGAGATGATCCAGTCTCCATTTGCTCAATTTCTTTGGTGAAGTCATCAATTACCTTTTCAGGAATGATAACTTCAGGCTGTGATGATCCAGCTTTAACAGTAGTGGTTACTGTTTGATCAGCAGACCTACTACTCTGACCTTCCTTCTTGCTCTTCTTAGAAGGGGCCTTTTCAGTTTTTGCAGCAGCCTTTCTTTTAGAAGTAGCCACACTTCTAACGGGCTCATACAGTTTGAACTCCTTCCCAGCATGAGTGGGCTTCCCACCACCCATTGGGCATCTCAAACTGGCGAATATGACTGAGTAATATGGCATAGTTTGTCTTCTTGTCACTTAACAGATCATAGACATGAACTGCCCAATTAACCTTCAGCCCATAGTAGATACAAATCATGGTGTAATACCTCGTTCTGGGAAAACCATCCAGTGAACTTGTACTACAATCCAGTACCTTTGCAATGATATCTACAAATCTATGAAACTCATCCTTCAGTTGAGTCTTCATCAGAGACCCAGACATCAATTTTAGTTAATTTTGTGAAAACAGTGTTATCAAGTCTATTTCCTTAACTCATTCAATTACTTTTATTAGAGTTTTGGTAGAATCTTAGGCAATTTTAGTTAATTTTGTGTTTTGTCGTTCGAGTCATTGGTTTGACTGTTTTGTGCATGAATTGAGATATTTTCTTATATATTGTGTTCATATTTGTAGGCCTAAGCTAATTTGGATCAAAAGAACATGATTGGAAGCGAAGAACACCGAATTAAAGATCAAATAAAGTCAAGTAGTGCAAGAACGAAGAAGCTGTCAGAAATGTTGTTGTGCACTCTGAGGACCATAACTCATTCAAGGAAGCTCCAATGAAGCTGAATTTCGACTATGATGTAGAGGAATGAGTTAGCTACACCACAGATTTTACGGATCTTGATTTGGAGTTCGGAGCTGAGAGTTATGACACTTGCAAAACTGTCGCGCAAATCTGTCGCGGTTTTCAGCGGGCTTTTTAGGGAATCCTTGGGCCTAAAGTCTCCTACTTGGACTCAACTTGGTAGATCTATTTAAGGACTTCTAGGTCACGAAATTACACATCTTTGATCAGCTCTAAACATATTTCTTTCATAGAATACACCTTCAACATCAAAGATCTACTTGGAGAAAGATTGAAGAAGAAAAGAGAGAAGTCCTGAAGATTACCCAAACAAGAAGAACGCAATATTGAAGATCTTTATCTTGGATTCATCGTTTTGTCTATAAAACCACATGAACTCAGATTTGTTTTCCTTTATTATTTTCTTCTTATGTTTATCATGAACTAATTATTTAGGATCTAGGGTTTTTATGAAACTATGTTACTTTGATTATTTTCAATAGATTATTTGTAGTTAGGGGCAATTCTTGTGTTTGATTTAATTTCGTTCTCTATGCTTGCAACTTGACTGATCACCTCGTTGTTAGATTTAATATTCTTTTCGAACTTGGAAAAGGGAGATTAGGATTAGATATGAAATTGAATAGTAAACGACTCTTAGTATAGGAATATACTTAAGGCGTTTATACCCGTTACATGAGGTTCGTGTTTAATGCTCTGTGTTATTTATGAATCACCTAGGAATAGGATCGATTTGTATAATACATTAGGTTCTTATGTAATTCGGAAGATACGTAGAAATATACTTGAATCCTCGGGTAGCACTCTTGTCACCACAATAACTACGAAAATCTCAATTGGGCAATCGATAGATGACATAGTGGATTATAACTCTAGGTTTCTCTTCTCGTTATTCGAACTCAATCCAAGTACTTTACTTAATTAATTAATTTAGATAGTTAGTTAAATCCCCGAAAATATATTTGAATTTGGAATCAATTAAAAGTAAATTAGGAATTGGAATTGGTAGATATTAGTCAAGTCCCTGTGGAGACGATACTCTTTACTTACTCTTTATTACTTGTTCGATACGTGCACTTGCGTTTATTTGCGTGTGTAAAATCCGCAACAAGTTTTTGGCGCCGTTGCCGGGGACTTGCAACATTTATTTGCCAATTTTTATTTTTGATTTTTCTTTTGGTTGGTTCCTAGTTAATTATTATTTTTCTCGTTCTCTTCATTTGGTATGAATAATAGCAGTTATCATTGGCTTAATGAAGGAACGACTTGTGTGTATTGTGCAGGTGAACACTCGTACGATCGTTGCCCATTGAATTCAAATTCATGGTTATACATGGATCGATTTCAGGATAGTCAGTATGGTCAGAATCTTCACCCCAACAACTACAATTCAGGGTGGGGGACTAACCCAAATGTTCCATGGTGCGATGATCTGGGTAATAATCAATACACAAACTGCATGATGACCAACTCATTCATACCTCCAAGCTGTCAAGAGTATTCTCAACCACCATCAACAGAACCAAGTATTGCATTTATGATAGCATTCACCGATTGTATGGAGGAGATGAAAAAGATCGAATCTGAAATGGAGGCAAGAAATTTAATTATGGGTAAACCTGGAGCTAACTCATTTCAAGCTCAACCAGTGAATATGACCCATAACCCAGAGGTTTACTGTATCATTTGTGAAGGAGAGCATCCGTATGAAAATTGTCCTTCAAATTCAGAGTCAGCGTGCTATGTGGGAAACAATCGAAACAACCAAGGTTATAACCCCTATTCTAACAGCTATAATCCCGAGTGGCAAAGCCATCCTAACTCTTCATGGAGCAATAATCAGCACGCTGGAAAGGGATCAAACAATGCCACAACTCAGCAACAACAAAAGCCACCTGGATCTCAAGGTCAACTAAAACAACCAATAGTGGATAACAAACTGTCGCTAGAAGAAACGCTGAAGCAGTTCATAAACCATACAAATGCATCTCTTCGAAACCTAGAAACCCAAATGGCTCAATTAGCTCAAAATAGGCAGCACAGACCTCAAGACTCACTTTTGAATGAAGAGGATAATTCGATGTTATCAGATACTAAGCCGAGCGAGACAAATTCTCTTATTGTTGAGAGTGAAATAGAGCAGCCGCATAGCAATAAATGGACAAGTTTCGATGTTCGTCATAACGAGGAGATCCCGGATGCAGAAGAAAAGATCTTAATCATTCCGAAGGACGAAGACATCAAGGGAGACACCGAACTCGAAAATTCAGCGACGTTGATAAATGTGATTGAGGTAATGGAGATAGAGGAGGATACAATTGAGTTTATCATACCTCCAATTTATGAGTCAAAATGCGATGAATCTTATTTTGGTGTGGATGAGATATTAGTGAGAGATACGCAAAAAGGAAGGGTTGATGATAAAACGAACTACAATATGCATACCCATCCTCAAAGCGTGACTTGGATAAGAGTTGGTAAAGATTACAAGAGATTTGAACCTGGGGATAGAGCTTGTCGATTCGATACGAGGTTCAACTTTGTCCCAATTGAGCTTACAAGGGAAAGACCAAATTTCGGGACAACAAAGAAAGCAAAAAGGCCCGGACTTATGCTTGATCCGGATGGAACCTTATTTGATTATTGGCCACCTTAAAAGGGAAGTATCAAAGTCGAGCTAATGACTTAAAACTAAGCGCTTCTTGGGAGGCAACCCAAGCTTTAATTTGTTTTTGTTTTTGCGTTTTTTGTTTCGTTTTGTTTTTGTTTTAGTTTTAGTGTGATCTGTGGTGTTTTGTCGGGTTTTGCAGGCGTATCGCGGTGCAAGGTAGCGAGGAGATGAATATTTCATGGACTGGGGCATTTTGAAGAAGAAGAATAATCAAGCCATGGCACAATTTGAATCAGGCCATGGCTCAATTTTGATCAAAAATAGTGAATAAATTCCAGCAGCCTTAAGCCATGGCACAACTTTAATCATGCCATGGCTCAACTTCAAGTGGCCAAAAGCCATAAATTTCCAGAACCGGAAGGCCATGGCTCAAATTGGATCGAGCCATGGCCTCTCAAAAAAAAAAAAAAAAAAAAAAAAAAAAATTCAGAAAAAAAGAAAGGGGCTGCCTTCTCTTCCCTACATCCAATTTCACAAACAAACACACCCTTCTTCCCCAAAACACCTACCACCGAGCTGCTGCCCACCACACATCCGCCCAACCCCGCCGCCGACCACCACACACCGCCGCAAGCCGAACACAGCCGCGCGGACCTGCCTCTTTCTCTCCTTCAGCCACGCCGCCCTCATCCCCCACGCACCCAGCCGCGACCTTCTTCCCCTCAGATCTGCCCCGCCGTCGCATCGTCATCTCCCTCCGCCGCGATCAGCCACACACAGCCGCACCCAGCGCGAACACCGAACCACCGCGCACCCTGCCTCCTTCCTCAGCCGCCGCGCCTCACCCTAGCCGCACCCAGCCCATCCCAGCCGCCAACCACCGCACCCTGCCGCGACCACGCCATTCAGCCACCCCAAAGCTTCGCCGAAACCCTAATTCCGCCATCCTTTGCCCAAAACAGCCACTAGACATAACCCTAACAATTCGGCATCTCTCAAGGACCGGTAACAATTGATTCTTGCTTTTCTTGGTTCTATTCTTGATTTTTGACTTCGATTGTTAGTTTGAGGGCGTATTTTGCTATTAGTGGGATTTTGGTGTGTGATTATTTGCGAATTGTGGAGGATTGGGTGCTTGAAAGTTGTGTGATTAATTGGGGTGTTGATTGATTGTGTGGGTAGTTGAGATAGATTATTTTCGATTCGGAGTGGTTGGGATTGATTACACTTTAGTTTCGGTGTGATGCCTGTCAATCGATTGTTTTGGTGGAGTGAATCAAATGGCACCATGAAGTCGAGCGGTCCCGAGGATGATGCGTAGGAAGGACAGACATGCAGGAGATCGCCAGACACAGTCTCGTAGGGACGTATTCTTTTTACTGATCTCAGTTATATTTTGTTGGTGGTTTTATTACTGTCTGCATGTGCATATTCTCGTCTATCATGTTTGGTTAATCTGGCATGTTTCAACTCGTGTGTTTATGTCATTACTCGAGGACGAGTAATAGTTTAAGTTTGGGGGTGAGGTCGCATTTACTTCGTGCATGCTAGGTCGACTTTGATTAAATTTTTTGAAATTTTATGTGTTTTTGACTGTTTTTTCCTGCATATATTAAGCACGAATACATAATCGAGAATTTAGGATGACGTTAGAGAATTATAGTTAGAATAGAGCTTAAGAAATCCTTTCTTGCCTACATGATCTCTAAATTCGAGGGTTAAAATGCTAAGGATCTAAGTGATAGTTTTGCCTAAGTTTGGGGGGAAGGATAACTTTAACAAGAACCAAATGAAGCAAATAATTGAAAAACTATAAGTTAAATCCAAAGAAAATAACCTCAATTGTATGAGACCTGAAAAACCTCATCGCTTGAGACTTATACTTGCACTCCTCTAACTTGACTGCGATAAGATGAACGATATATGGGTGCATCGACTTAATTATTCTACTATTCTGCACTCCTCTATTTTGACTGCTTCTTTAGAACGAGTTATGAGTGTGAGTGGTGCTAAATATACTTAAGTTATGATCATTAATGAAGAAAGTGCTAAGTGAAAGTTCAAACTTAAAGGATTCCATAACTTCGACTGAAAGCTTTGTTATAACTTAGTAATTAGTATGATAACCTAAGAAAATAGAGAATATGTTTAGCAATTTAGGAATTCATGCAATTAGGCTCAATGATTTCGAAGCTATATGGATCTAGGTGATTCCGACGTTCTCGTTTTATGTATACACACACACGCAGGAACTACATGATAGAATGCATAACGTTTTGAAATTGTTAGTTAGTAGTTTGACTTAGGATGCATGATTGTGAATGTTCGTGTCGTTTAAGTTTTTGTCAATACTCGAGGACGAGCAATAGTTTAAGTTTGGGGGTGTGATAACTCTGTGAAAACAGTGTTATCAAGTCTATTTCCTTAACTCATTCAATTACTTTTATTAGAGTTTTGGTAGAATCTTAGGCAATTTTAGTTAATTTTGTGTTTTGTCGTTCGAGTCATTGGTTTGACTGTTTTGTGCATGAATTGAGATATTTTCTTATATATTGTGTTCATATTTGTAGGCCTAAGCTAATTTGGATCAAAAGAACATGATTGGAAGCGAAGAACACCGAATTAAAGATCAAATAAAGTCAAGTAGTGCAAGAACGAAGAAGCTGTCAGAAATGTTGTTGTGCACTCTGAGGACCATAACTCATTCAAGGAAGCTCCAATGAAGCTGAATTTCGACTATGATGTAGAGGAATGAGTTAGCTACACCACAGATTTTACGGATCTTGATTTGGAGTTCGGAGCTGAGAGTTATGACACTTGCAAAACTGTCGCGCAAATCTGTCGCGGTTTTCAGCGGGCTTTTTAGGGAATCCTTGGGCCTAAAGTCTCCTACTTGGACTCAACTTGGTAGATCTATTTAAGGACTTCTAGGTCACGAAATTACACATCTTTGATCAGCTCTAAACATATTTCTTTCATAGAATACACCTTCAACATCAAAGATCTACTTGGAGAAAGATTGAAGAAGAAAAGAGAGAAGTCCTGAAGATTACCCAAACAAGAAGAACGCAATATTGAAGATCTTTATCTTGGATTCATCGTTTTGTCTATAAAACCACATGAACTCAGATTTGTTTTCCTTTATTATTTTCTTCTTATGTTTATCATGAACTAATTATTTAGGATCTAGGGTTTTTATGAAACTATGTTACTTTGATTATTTTCAATAGATTATTTGTAGTTAGGGGCAATTCTTGTGTTTGATTTAATTTCGTTCTCTATGCTTGCAACTTGACTGATCACCTCGTTGTTAGATTTAATATTCTTTTCGAACTTGGAAAAGGGAGATTAGGATTAGATATGAAATTGAATAGTAAACGACTCTTAGTATAGGAATATACTTAAGGCGTTTATACCCGTTACATGAGGTTCGTGTTTAATGCTCTGTGTTATTTATGAATCACCTAGGAATAGGATCGATTTGTATAATACATTAGGTTCTTATGTAATTCGGAAGATACGTAGAAATATACTTGAATCCTCGGGTAGCACTCTTGTCACCACAATAACTACGAAAATCTCAATTGGGCAATCGATAGATGACATAGTGGATTATAACTCTAGGTTTCTCTTCTCGTTATTCGAACTCAATCCAAGTACTTTACTTAATTAATTAATTTAGATAGTTAGTTAAATCCCCGAAAATATATTTGAATTTGGAATCAATTAAAAGTAAATTAGGAATTGGAATTGGTAGATATTAGTCAAGTCCCTGTGGAGACGATACTCTTTACTTACTCTTTATTACTTGTTCGATACGTGCACTTGCGTTTATTTGTGTGTGTAAAATCCGCAACACTCATACAGTTTGAACTCCTTCCCAGCATGAGTGGGCTTCCCACCACCCATTGGGCATCTCAAACTGGCGAATATGACTGAGTAATATGGCATAGTTTGTCTTCTTGTCACTTAACAGATCATAGACATGAACTGCCCAATTAACCTTCAGCCCATAGTAGATACAAATCATGGTGTAATACCTCGTTCTGGGAAAACCATCCAGTGAACTTGTACTACAATCCAGTACCTTTGCAATGATATCTACAAATCTATGAAACTCATCCTTCAGTTGAGTCTTCATCAGAGACCCAGACATCTCCTCTCCCTCTTTTGCACAAATCAACCAAAACTCCTCTTCTTTTTCAGACCCAAGGTCTGTTACATCTCCTCCCTCATTCTTCAGCCCATACACCTCACTTAACACGACCGCAGAAATACAAATCTTCTTGCCCCCAATAGTGGCAGTCATAGTAGTATCATCTTTATTGAATTCTCTGGTGTTGTAGAAGTGTTCTACATCCTCCAGATAAACTCTATCTTCATGAGCCTCTAAAACGGGTACCAGAGATGCTTCTTTAATTTTCTCCATAATTTCTCTCATCAGATCAGTAACGGTAGCAAAGAATTTGTCGTAGTTCAGGTATCTTCCTTCAGCGATTGCCATTTTCGTGAATTGAGTGAAGAAAATCTGTAGAAAACAGAGAGCTAGAAAACAGGTAGCTTGGAAAGTTTGAGAGTTTGAGAGTTTTTGTGTGCGTAAGATGACTGGTCTGTTCAGATCGGATTTTATACGCTCCCTTAGGTTTTGGTTATCGTGATTAATCTGATACGTAGGATTGATCTGACAGTTTTAAATCGTGCGGGTGAGAATTGCGGATTTCAATTTTATTATTTTATTGTCAGACGGGCGGGAAACTCTATCGACACCTATATGTTACTTATAAAAGCGTGTTTCTTAAGATACAATTTATAACCATGCTTATATAAGATATCAGATGAGTAGAGTTTAACTTATCTGAAAGACGAGTGATCTGTTATCTGTTATTACTAGAGAACGCCAATAGCTAGTAATCTTCCTCTGCTGTTTGTCAATCCAGCAAGATAATTTATTCTTCGATCTTCAAGAATTAAGAACAGATCTTCTGATAACATAACTTCAACTAACTGTCATTAACAAATTTCATCTTTTAATCGGAAGTACCGCTAGTCTTACACGTTCCCCCTGACTTTAAGAATTCATAAGTTAACTAGTCCGTTGAAAGTTAATCCTTGAATATGATAATGGATGACTGTGCTGATGAACTTCAGTCTTCTGATAAGTTCCCCCTCAGCTTATGCATCCAAATTAAGTAGTCCTAGTTCAGCTCTTCGAGTTGAAAACCTTACTTCACTTAAAGGTTTAGTGAAAATATCAGCAATCTGATTGTCAGTATGAACATACTCAATCATTACATTCCCTTTTTCCACATGATCTCTAATGAAGTGATGTTTGATCTCAATATGTTTAGTCCTTGAATGACTTGTAGTATTCTGAGTAATTGAGATTGCACTTGTGTTGTCACAGTAGATTGGAATTCAACTGATCTTGATATTGTAGTCTTCTAGTTGATGCTTCAACCAAAGTATCTGTGCACAGCAAGCTCCAGCAGCTATATATTCAGCTTCAGCAGTAGATATAGAGACTGAAGTCTGTTTCTTACTCATCCATGAGATCAGACGACTACCCAAAAATTGACAAGCACGTGTTGTGCTTTTTCTATCAATTTTGCAGCCAGCAAGGTCTGAATCTGAATATCCAATAAGCTCAAATCCAGATTCTCTAGGGTACCACAATCCCAATTCTTGAGTGCCCTTAATATATTTCAGTATTCTCTTGGCAGCTAAGAGATGAGATTCCTTGGGATTTGATTGAAATCTTGCACAAACCCCAACTGAGTACATGATATCAGGCCTACTTGCTGTTAGATATAACAGTGACCCAATAATGCCTCTGTATTTGGTTATGTCCACTGATTTGCCATCTTCATCTTTATCCAAACGAAGACTAGTAGACATAGGAATAGTAGCAGTAGAGCTAGTTTCCATACTAAATTTCTTAAACAGATCTCTTTTGTACTTTGCTTGGTTGATGAATATACTATCAGGCAACTGTCTAACTTGCAAACCAAGAAAATAATTTAGTTCACCCATCATGCTCATTTCAAACTTGTTCTGCATGAGCTTGGAGAACTTGTCACACATCTGTTGGTTAGTTGAACCAAAAATAATATCGTCTACATATATTTGCACAAGTAATATATGGTTTTCCCATTCAATTGTGAACAAAGTCTTGTCTACCTTACCTTTACGAAATCCTTTAATTAAAAAAAAATCAGATAGGGTATCATACCATGCTCTTGGAGCCTGTTTCAGTCCATAGATGGCTTTCTTTAGACGATACACCTTGTCTTCCTGTTGATAAGCTTCAAATCCAGGTGGTTGTTCAACATACACTTCTTCTTGTAATTCTCCATTGAGAAATGCTGACTTCACATCCATCTGATAGACAGTGAAGTTCTTATAAGCAGCATAGGCTAGAAACAGTCTGATTGCTTCAAGTCTTGCTACTGGTGCAAATGTTTCATCAAAGTCAATGCCTTCTTCTAGACAATAATCCTTGGCCACTATTCTTGCTTTATTTCTGGTGACAACACCATCTTCATTCATCTTATTTCTGAAAACCCATTTAGTGCCAATTACTCTTTGATGACTTGGTCTAGGAACTAAGTACCAGACTTCATTCCTTTCAAATTGATTTAACTCTTCTTGCATAGCTTCAATCCAGAAGGAATCACTGAGAGCTTCTTCAACTTGTTTAGGCTCTATTTGAGATAGAAAGGTGACAAACATAGCATCTTGTGCAGCAGCTCTTCTTGTTTTCACCCTGTCTAAAGGATCACTAATCACTAACTCTGGTGGGTGATTTCTGAGCCATCTTAGATCAGGTTGCAGGTCTGGATGTTGTCCTCTGTTTTGATCTTGAAACACTACTGTTGGAGTTTCAGTGGTAGTTTGTTGAACATTTGTAGTCTGTTGAACAGTCTCTGGTCTGTCAGCTGTTTGCAACTCGTCTGTTAGACAATCAGCACTGTGATTTTGAACAGCACTTGAGTCAGCAGCTAAATTGAGATTAGGTAGTATGATGGGAACATATTCTTCATTCTTTCCAATATCTAACTTCTGTAAATCAGTAGACAGATCTTTATTAGTGATTTGATTCTTTTCAGAAGATTGACTTGGCTCATCAAATACTACATGGATAGATTCTTCTATTAGCAATGTTCTTTTGTTAAAAACTCTATAAGCTTTACTAACAGTAGAGTATCCTACAAAAACAGCTTCATCGGCCTTTTCTTCAAATGCAGCAAGGTGATTTTTTCCATTATTTAACACAAAGCATTTACAACCAAAAATTTTAAAGTAATGAATGTTTGGCTTCCTGTTGTTCCAAATTTCATATGGAGTCTTGTTCTGATTTTTGTTGATCATGCATCTGTTCTGGGTAAAGCAGGCTGTATTTGTAGCTTCTGCCCAAAATCTTTGTGGCAGCCTAGCTTCAGCTATCATGGTTCTGACAGCTTCTTTTAGTGTTCTGTTTCTCCTTTCAGCAACACCATTCTGTTGAGGGGTTCTAGCAGCTGAATACTCATGATGTATTCCTTTGATATTACAATACTCTTCAACAGTAGAGTTTGTAAACTTTGTCCCTCTATCTGATCTCATCTTCAATATTTTTATGCTTTTCTCATTTTTGATCAGTTCCATCAGATTAGTAAGATGTTCCTTGGTTTCACTTTTCTTTTTCATGAATATCACCCAAGTATATCTTGAATAGTCATCCACAACAGCTAGGCAGTATTTCTTTCCACCATTGCTGACTGGATCAATGGGTCCAAATAAGTCCATATGTAGCAGCTCCAAGATTCTTGCAGAAGATTGGTGCTTCTTGCTTTTGAATGATGACTTGATTTGTTTCCCTTTCTGACATGCGTCACAGAGCTTATCTTTGCTCATGACTGTTTTTGGAATCCCTTCTACCAGATCATTCTTTATTAATCTGTTGATGGTCTTGAAGTTTAAATGATTCATCCTTTTGTGCCACAGCCAACTAACTTCACTTGGTGTTGATGCCACCAAACAAATACTTGAATTCTTGTCAGCAGAATTCCAGTCGACTATGTAGACATTCCCTTGTCTTCTTCCAGATAAAATTACCTTCATTGTACCAATTTGTTCAACATAGCACTTATCTGTTGAGAAGATGACTGAATATCCTTTGTCACAAAATTGACCTATGCTCAGCAGGTTGTACTTTAGGCCTTTAACATATGAGACGTCAGATATCTCTATGTTTCCTTTGATTATTCTTCCTTTAGCTACAATCTTGCCTTCTTTGCTGTCTCCAAAAGTAACCTTTTGACCATCCACAGCAACTGCATCAGTCAGCTCATGTATGCTTCCACACATGTGCCTTGAACATCCACTGTCCAAGTACCAAATCTTCTCTACTTTACTCCTACTCCTAATCCTAACCTACAAAACAAAAATAAAATTGTTTTAGGTACCCTTATTGAGAGGGTCCTGGAGGATTAGTTCCATCTTTGACAACCCAAGATGCTGATGTCTTAGGCTTCTTAGGCTTCTGAGTTTTGACAGGAGCATGAACAGTTTCACTTTTATCATAATTAGCAGATAAGTCATGTTGATGATCAGTATGATAAGAGTAATGTTCATAAGCAGGGTATGCATGCATTGGATGAGCAGGGTAAGGTGCATAGTAAGTTGGAAATTGAGGTGCATGATACATAGGATGATATGCAGCAGGTTGCACATAATAAGACTCATTTCCATACCAAGCATTTTGATTTTTCTTATTCTTATGCTTCTTTGGTTTACTAATTGCTTGCTCATTAACAGACGACTTAGTTTTTCCACTAGTCTGATCCAGTTTAGCTTTATCAGCAGACTTCTTAGGACTCTGCTGTTTGGGCTTACTAGTCTGTTTTCATATACTAGGCTCTTTGCTCTTTTTAGCCTTAGGAGATTTCTTCTCCTTTACCACTTTCTCAGGTGAAGCAGGTCTAGCAGTTTGAACATACAGAATGACCTTACTATTGTCAGCAGATATAAATTTCTCAGTATGATTCAATTCTTGCTTATCCTGTTCTAAAGGTATTTTCTGTTTACTAGACATATGAGTGGATGCAACAGATGATTTCTCATGAGACTCAATAACCTTTTCAAGTTCCATGATTTTTCCTTTATAAACTTCACATTCAGCTTTCAGAGATTCATGTTCTTGCTCAAGCTGTTTATATTCAGCTGATTCTCTTGGCTTTTCAGCTGTGAGTTTCAGTGAACTATTTTGCTCTTTTAGCAATATCATCTCTTCTATATGCTTCAGCAATACCAGTATTGTTGAGCATCATTTGTTCAAATGAATTAAATAATTCATTGTCAAGAGGAGTTACCTCATCCTCGGAGTCATCAGATTCCTTGGCCATCAGGCAAAGGAGAGCAGGATTTTCTTCATCAGAAGATTCTTCATCAGACGAGTCTGAATCTGAATCAGATGAGTAGACAGCAGCCAGCTTTTCTGCTTCAGCCATCATTGCCTTGCCTCTCTGATGCTTTCTTTCTTTTCTGATTTTCTTCTCTTCTTCAGTGTATTTTTCTGCTTTTGGATATGGACAATCTTTGATGAAGTGTCCCAATTTCCTGCAGTTATAACACATTAGTTTGGCTTTATAATCCTCTTTATCTTGAGAAGAAAAGTTAGGTTTAGAAGTAGAAGCATTGTTGTATTTGTTCTTCATTTTTCTCTTGTAGAACTTCTTGAAATTGTTCATCAGCAATGCAACATCTCCAGCTGTGTACTCCTTTTTGTTGAGTAGTGTGGCTTCATCAGATGAGTCCACTTCTTTACTTTTCTGTGCTGGTCTTCTGGGATTTTCAGCAGCAACCAGGGCAGCTGTGGGTCCTGAAGTTGAGGTTTCTTCAATTCCCATTCTAGGCAGTTTATACTCATATGCCTTGAGTACTGAGAACAGCTCTGTAAGAGAGATTTTTCCCAAATCTCTTGATTCTTCCATTGCTGTCACCTTCATGTTGAATTTTAGAGGTAAAGCCTTCAGCACTCTGATGGTTATCTCCTTGTCCGTGAAGGTTTTTCCAAGCTTTAAGACTTCATTCAATGTTCTGGTAAACCTGGTATCCATCTGATCAATGGTCTCTCCAGATTTCATCTTGAAATTGTCCAGTTTTTCCAGAGCAACACTCAGCTGATGCTCTTTAATGGCGTCGTTTCCTTCGCTCATATCTCTGACTTTATCCCACATCTCCTTTGCAGTTTTGCAATGTTTGACCTTGTCAAACCGATCATTATCCAGGGCTTTAGTAATGATGAATCTTTCGACCTTATCCAGATTGAAAAGCTTTATTTCTTCTGGAGTCATCTCATGAAGATCTTTTTCCACCACGGTATCAACTTCATTTATTTTTATAGTCTTGGTGAATCTGAATGGACCTTTAATGATACATGTGTACATGTTATCATTATAAGCAGCAAGGAAAATCTCCATTCTGATTTTCCAGTCTTCAAATGACATACCAGCAATGTGGGGAACATGGCTGATACAGTCCATTTTTCAAAAAGTTTTAATTTTTCAAGAAGATGCTCTTTTGAAAAGTTTTGAAAAACCTTTGAAAAACACTTGGATCAAGTACGTTGATTAGGCAGCTGATTCTAATGAACCACCTGCTCTGATACCACTTGTTGGTCCCAAGTGGTCAGATGAGGTCTAGAGGGGGGGGGGGGGGGGTGAATAGACCTCTGAAAATTTTTAGACTTAAAAACTTTTCAGTGTTCTATCAGCAGACTAAGCTGATGAAGAACAGTAAGATGACTATGCTGATCGTGAACAAGTCTTGAACAGCAGAGTGACCACTCTTCTTACAACTTACTTAGCTGTTTTTCAACAAAACAGTTTTATCAAGAGTATACTTGCAGCGGATGTTTGAAAGTGTTTTTCACAAATAGACTAAGTCCTTAAAAAGATTTTATCCCCAGTTTTGAAACTCCTTTTAAAATCTTTTAACAATTCAATGTGTAAACTTATGCAATTTGAAATATGCAAGAAAGCTTAAATGCAAGATTAACACCAAGAATTTTTATAGTGGTTATATGGATAAAAATCCTTTAGTCCACTCTTCCAGATCACTCAGATTCTGGGTTATACTATAAACACACAGTTTACAATATTTCTCCACTCATACCTAAACAACAAATGAAAAGGCTATAAGCTCACAACAGGAAATCACTCAGAAATCCTATCCTCTGAAGTTAAATCACTCACAAAGACGGATTTAAACTTCGCACAACACTCAGCTAATACAAATACACTCAGATTGTATTTTTCTGTTTTCTTCAACTAGGTTTCTGTCAACAGATGACTTCAACCAGACGAGTGAGCTGTTCGAGCTTCTTGAGACTTAGACAAATTTTCTGCTTCAAAACGAAATCTCAGAATGTTGTTGTGTACCTCTCTCTTCGAACTCAGCTCTATTTATACATGGATTTGAAAATATGACCGTTGAAGGAAATCAAATCTCAAATCCATAGCCTTAGCCCGATTCAGAACGGCTTCCTGCTACTGTACCTTTTCTGCTGTACTTTCCTGTAGCTGCATTAAATGCACTCTGCTGATCCGAGAATATTCTTCAATCATTTGTCATTACTACCCTTCTCTTGCAGCATTTATTACACCAGGTGCATTTATTACCGTTGGACTTCTCTCATGATCTCTTCTACTCTGCTGATCGAAGCACTCTGCTGATAGATACTCTGCTGATCAAATACTGAACTAATCTGATTTGAGTCAGCTGATGACCTACCCTTCTGTTCGCTGTTTCAGCACGAGATCAGTAGTCTTCTGGGCTTTGAACTTTGAACTCTTCTGATGTCTTCTTTACTTGTTCAAAATTCTTCTAAGGGAACCAAGCTTTCCATACTTAGCTAATTTTGACGTTTTGGAAATCATCAAAACCTTCCCTTACTTCTTAACTTCTTTGCACTTCATCTTCATCTTTATCCAACAGATATAGTTGGAAATGTAAGTTCAAAATATTTCCTCTTGTTATCATCTCATTTAGTAAAGAACGCTAATTATATTAATGCAGTTGATAGACTGCATTGCATATATGCATTCTCTGAACATGTTTCACGAGGATACTTGTCAGCGTCGATGGTACTTTCCAACTATATTTTTGGTAAGTATAAATATTCATGTAATCTACATTGTCATTATTTAAATTTCGATAGTTAATAATCAAAATTATTGTCAATTGAAATGCCTATGCAGCAACAACTCTTGAGTGATGAATTTTCTCTGATCATGGATAATTTTTTGATAAGTAATACAACGTATGTTGAGTCATTGGGAAATTGTGAAAGAATATTCATCCCAATTCACGACATGTTGGATCGGTTTTGTGCGACAATTGACCTCGAAACTCACACTGTAACTGTTTGTGATTCTCTGGCATCAAGTGAAAGGAGCCCCTATCGTTTGGAACTTGTCAATCGTTTGGTACTTACACCCATATTAATCTAAGTATACTTTAGTGTTATAATATGAATACATAATTTTAATTGTCAACTCAATTATACAGGTTACAAGATTAGAGAAATTGTTCCTACTTTGGGACCCCGTCGTGGCTAAATACAGATTTAAGCGGGGGCTCTTAAATTTTGAAGCAGCGGATTGGGTACCACGTCAACAAAATGGTTATAATATAATAGTGTCATTATACCAATGACTAAAAAACAATTCAGACTTTTTAGATTGCAAATTATTCCTATGTATAGGTATGCCTGCATATTATATGTGTGCATGATAATGTTATTTGAAAAAACAAAGTTGCTTGGAATCCAAGACAATAATTATGTAGTTTTATTATTAATTGGCCGTTCAGAAAATTCTTTTTGTTTTTGGTATTATGTTGATAACTCTAAAAATATTCTATTTGATTTATGGTTTTTAGACAACACATCTTGATGAAATTCGATGGTTTAGACTTATTCAATGGTTCTTGGGTGTTCAGACTATATATGGTTAACCAAGTGATTTTTTACTCGAGCTGCATCAATTATATTATTAAACTAATTCTACAACTACATATTATTTCTTTTTCTTCTTTATTTCATCAACCATATAATGTGTGCATTGATGGAGAAGAACGAGCTTTTCAGGACTTAGGGTTAGTATTTGAATTTTTTTTTATCGAATTTTTATTACATGATTAAGTGTTCATGTAATGCGTTCGTTGATGGTTTATTTTTGGAATTTATTAACTTTCGTTTTTTTTTCAAATTTTTAACTCATATTTTTTTTCCCAAATTATGGACGTATCTTCAAATTACGGAGGACTTGGTGAAATTTAGGATTTTTCCAGCCCAAATGGGAGAGTGAACTTCAATTGCGGGCTGATTAATTTGAAACGAGATGTCATTAATTTTCTATCCTCATTCCCACCGCGGCGATGATGAGGCAGAGATTTTTGCAAACTCTCTGCCTCATTCTCACCGTGGCGAGATTCAAGCTCATCGCGACGAGCTTCAACCCTGCCGGGGTGAGATATGGCCTTGGAGAGCTTGAAGCTCGCTGCGGTGGAAATGAGGCAGAGAGTTTTGTAAACATTCTGCTTGATTCTCACCGCAGTGAGCTTGAGGCTCGTCGCGGTGAGCTTGAACCTCCCGTCTCGCCGTGGCCAGCTTTTCCCTCACCGTGGTGGGTACGCGTCATAAGTATAAAAAAATTCCTTTACAATCGCCGATTCATTCAACCCCCCCTTCTCCAAAAATCCTCTAACAAATCCAATTCCTCCAATCTTCTTCCAAGATCACGAATTTGCATTGCCCATCACTTATCCATCATCCACACATCAAATTTCATCCCAAACTTCTACATATTAAACCAAAATCAAAGAAGTACCCAATTTTCCTAAAATTTTCAAAAGTTCCCAATTCATCAAACATTGTTGGATTTACGTATTAGCTAAAGCTCGAGTTTGTACTCTTAATTTTGGGCTTGTATTCATCAATTATTTTAGTGTTACAAGATATGTGTTCATAAATTTTGGTTCCACATTCGAAAGTTGATATCAACCGCATCGATTATTTGTGATAAAATATTACCTATTACCAATTTAAAAAAAAGACAACAGTTTAATATAGTAGTCCGCTAAACTTAATATTTCTAAGAAAATGATTCATTTCAAAAGTCTGGGTTGGGAATTGATTAAGTTGGTGGTCGTGGTCTGTGTTGATCGAGTACTGTCCATTCTTGTTGTGAGTCAAAAAATTCGACCTTATTTGATTGTATAACTGAAATATAAAACTGTAATAATAATTAAAGTTAAATTTTAACTTGTGGATGCATCGGGAATCGGACTTGAGGACAAATTCCAAGATTCGAAATTGGAATCGAAGAGGGTTCACACTAAAGAGAAGATTGGCGTGTGAAAATCGATGCTCGGGCATAGCAAATGATGACGTGCTTGCTGAAGGTTGATGAATCGAATGTAGGGTTCGACCATTATCGCCAACATAATCATCATTTCGTGGTTCCTCATAAATCCTGTGAAAACTAGTCGACGGCATGGTATCCTCTTTGGCACAAGAACTACTAGCAAATTTTGGGTTCAGCTCACAAGTTGTTACTTTATGTTCCATTTTCTTGAAACATTAATAGACATAATAAGAAAAATGACATTAACATAATAAGAATCCCTAGGAACTGACTTGCACAAGCCACAACGTTGCTTCTCTGCTTTGGTTCCACCTTTATGAATAATCTTACGAGGATCTACAAGATTGTAGGAGTGTTTCACAAATTCTTTTGGAATTTCCTCACTGTCAGACTCTGAAATTGCACCGAATTCATCCTCAGCCGCTGCTGCCAAATTTCTGACTTGCTGAATCGATTTATCAAAGAATCTTTTACGCTTTTGGGAGGATAACTTAGAGAAGTGAATACACTACATGTTCATCTTAGAAAATCTAATTTCTTTAGGGTTGTCATCTGAATGGAATGGGAAATCATTGATGAGTTTCTGTCCAACATCAACAAACAATCGAGGATTAATACTATCTTAAGGAAATGTGGAAATTCTCAAGAAAAATAGAACCTTTTTGTATTTTGTAATAGAACCTTTTCCTAATCCTTTTTAAAAAACTTTTGTTGTAATGTACAAACAAAAAAATCCGTCAAACTAAAGTCGGGGCGCACCTTCTGTTTAAATGATGAATTCATGGATTCTGCACGTTGTGTGCTCCTCATCATAGAAAAGAAATGTTCCCTAAAGAATGCTTCTGCCCACTGATGCCGTTTTGAGTAAATTTATAATATCCATGGATGATTTATAACACCGTAATCTTCAATCAATTTAGACCATTTTTCTTCAAATTCTTCGATAGAGCACGAACTTTTCATCAATTGGGAGAACTTTGTTAAAAAATCTTCAGTTTTAATATTTGATTCGGCATTACGGGAAATATGCCAACAACAAAAGCAATGTTTCGCTTCGGGAAATTCACGATCCATAGCAACACGCATTGCAGCATCCTGATCTGTCAAAACTGCAATAGGAGCTTTTCCGTTCATGCTTTCGCGAAAAGTTCGTAGCAACAACCTGTATAATTCAATTGTCTGATTATATAAAAAAGCGATTCCGAATATACAAGTGCACAAATGACAGTTGACTCCCGAGAACATAACAATAGGAAACTGATACATGTTAGTCTTGTAGGTATTGTCAAATAGTACAACATCACCAAAATGTTCATATTCAGCTCTTGACATTTCATCGCACCAAAAAAGTCTCGTCAGTGCGCCATTTCCATCAACAATGTACTTGAATCTCACTGATTCGTCTTTCAACTTCATACCTTCAAGTAGACCCAAAACAGTATTCACATCCCCACCTTCAATCCTTTTCAAATGTTCACTGTTCAAATAGTTGTACCTATTTTTTCTATTAAGTACACCACTTGCACTGCCTCCCCCCAGTTCTTCTATAAAATCCAGAACAAGACAAGATTTAAATCCGATATTTGTCATCACGTTCAACATTGACTTTGTTGATGGGGTCAAAAATCTGTCTGCAATATCCTCACAAATACGTATGGTAATGATATTAACTAATTACAAAAAAATGAATCATTGCAGATTTTGAGGAATCCTAATTACCTATTACAGCGTAGACGATGAGATATATCAGAAGTTTTAAGAGGATGATTGTGTTGCTGTTGATATCTCGTCACTTTATATTCTCTTGTATCACGATCAAGAGCAACACGAAAACTAGCTGTGCATCCACACCGTGTCTCTGATTTTTTTTCCCACTTTCGATCATAATCGTTTAGTTTTTGCGTGCGAAAGCCTTGTCGAGCACATTGCCATTCCTGTTCAAAATGAGGCTAGTACCTTTCTTCCTTTCTATGGTGCTCTTCCGGACATCAAATCCAACTTCCCTTCCGTAATAAATATAGAATTCTTCTGCTTCCTTAACATTGTTGAACTTTAACGCTCGAACGCGATCAATGTTAGTGATATGATCAGTTGGATCAGATTTGTCACTCCCCTCGTCCACATCTTCGTTGCCACTGTTCCAATGCGATTTGGTATTCGAACTACTTTCTTCATTACAAGATGATGATGCTCCACTACTATTACTATACCCTGAATACAGAAGATTAATTCAAGTAAATACAAATTATAACCAAGTTCAATATAACGATTTATGAAAAATCGTCTAGCAATAAGACATCTTAATAGTTCAAACATTCACACTCGAAGTATTCGAAGTTAGAACACGTTAAATAATCTTCCAAATAATCCCAATGCAAAATCGAAGTTAGAACACATTAAATAGTATTCCAAGTAACCCCATTTTAAAAATTTGTCTTAATTTGCAATTTACTACATAATCTTAAACAACTTATAGTTAATTCCTATGCAAAAGTGTGACTTTATATCCTAAACCCGATTTCAAAGAATACATTCATTGTGCAATCAAAAACACAACAGGAATTCTAATATTCCTGTAGTTTTAACATGTTCAACTAACTTAAAGCAACTAGACGCCATTGTAAATTATGGCCCATTATGATTGACCCATTAGGGTTAGGCCCATAGATTAAGAATCCCTAAGTAGTGGGGATTGGGGTTCTGCATCTATATTAATGAGGAAACTGGTCCTCTCTCTACACGCTTACAGAGCTGTTAAGTTCCCTCATAACTTAACGCATTATTAGAAACTCGAAACTGTGGCAAGAGAGAGAAACCAGTCTTCCATTCAATCAGTAATTCCGCTACCGATTGTCCACGCTACGAAGACAGGTATCTCTAAACCTAATTTATGATTAAGCAATTAGCATGATTATAGTCGATCCATTATCGTACATGCTTATGTGAATAATTGCTAACAGTGGTATCAGAGCCCGTGTTGGGCTACTAAATTTGATTCGATTGAATTATGTGATCTAAAATTTATGTTTATCTTTAGATCCGTATTCTATTAAATATGATTCGATTGAATTATGTGATCTAAAATTTATGTTTATCTTTAGATCCGTATTTTGGTAATTTGATACGAACGTCTTTATCAAAATATTTTGTGAATCATGGTCTGTTAATTTAATGTCTCGTTTAGATCTGCAAAATTGTTACTCAAACTAAAACTTCTGAGTTTGAAAATTTTTGCTGCTAATCTTTAGAGAAAATCTATTCAAGATTTGAAACAAATCTTAAACATCGTTGCTGTCTTTTTACCGAAACCTGGAAATTGGGTTGACCGGCAAATTTTTTTTTTTTTTTGGGGCCATAATAGGTGCTGGTTCCAATCAAAGAAAATGTTATTTTAGAAAGTTTACATTTAACCTGTTTCATTAGGACCTTTTTTCTTTCACTTTGCTCAAATTTTTCTCATTTGGGCATCACGTTTTGTGAGCTGAATTGTTTTTTGGGTTTAGTCAATTTTGCTGATTTCCATTTCTTTTAAGCTTTATTGGCTTTATATTCGGTAAAGAAATGAATATTTATTGGGCTATTATGTTTTAGTCCTACTAAATTTATCTGCAAAATTAACCATTTTGTCTCAAAAATTTAAAAGAAAATTTATGTTATAAAATCATTACAATTTCTTGTAATGGGCTTAAAATATATATGAAAATTTATTATTTTATGCCAAAGAGAGATTCGATTTTATTATGAAAGTTTTCCAAGCTTGAATTATTGGTGAATTGATTTTGGGGGTAATTTAATGCTTGTACCATCATGTGTTATGGTTTAAGATTCAATTTATTCTCTTGAATTGAGCCTATTTTATGTGATAGGAAATTTTTATTCCTTTAGGCTAAGAGAAAGTGCATCTTATTGCCATGCGGATTTCCTCCGTATTAATGATTTTGATGGGTTAATTTTAATATAATTTTACTCAATTATTTAACATAATTCATAAGCCCAGAATTTAAAATGTGCAATAAAAGTGAAAATTCACATGATTAGATCTGTTAGTCACCAAAGTGGCCTGATCTGTATGGGTTAGTGAATGCACATTAATTTATTGACTACCAGAACTTAAGTTATACGTTATGTAAAAGGATTCGTAAGTGTTATATTAATCTGTTAGTCACCAAAGTGACCTGATTAATATAATTAATATCGTTATTGTGTAACTTATTTAAATGGTATAATGTGACAATTTGTGTATTAAAATTTACATAATGATGATTTGTTAGTCACCAAAGTGGCCTGATCAGTATGGTTAGTAAATTTTCATGGTACACTAATTTCTTCCTGAATATTTAATTGTACATTTATGAAAAAGGATCTCGAAAGTTATATTGATTTGTTAGTCACCAAAGTGGCCTTATTGATATAATTAGTAATTTCCTTATGTGCTATTTCATATTTATTGGTATAATGTGGTACATTATACACTTATTATTTAAAATTCATATTATGATGATTTGTTAGTCACCAAAGTGACCTGATCAATACAGTGAATGAATTTTAAATAACATATAAATCTGTTTTTTACCAATATTTAGATTTCACATTATGTAATAGAATTTGATGTCGTATTAGTCTCTTAGTCACCATAATGGTCTGATTAATATGATTGGTCAATTCTATTGTGTAAATTTACTTCATTGGTGATTTTATCAGATTTATTGTGTAATTATTTTAAATTCACATTATGATGATTTGTTAGTCACCAAAGTGGCCTGATCAATACTGTTAGTGAATTTAAAATAGTACACCGATTTATTTATTGCCAAATATTAATTAGCATATTACGAAAAAGAGATTTACTCATGTATATTAGTTTGTTAGTCACCAAAGTGGCCTGACTTTTATATTTAGTAAATTTCCTTCATGTGCAATTTATTTATTTGGTCTTTGATAATTTTAATATTGTGCATAAATTTCCTATTATGATGATTTGTTAGTCACCAAAGTGGCCTGATCAGTTCTGCTAGTGAATTTATATGCACAAATATAATGTTTATATTATCAATTAAAAGATAAATAAATCAGTTTACAATGAAAAGACATAAGAGTCGACCCAAAGAAGGCTCGGTCATTTTTCTAGTAAACAGCATGAGTCAAGCCAATAACGAATATTGTTTAGTGTGTTATAGTATTTTACTGAATCTTACTATGATATGCGCTTATGAATTTACTTTTAATGTGAGCTTATTTCTTGCAATATTTAAGATGCTCTCAAATGAATTCAAGTTCATTGTTTCCCTTAGTAATTCCAATTTTCTTTTACTAGATTGGATAAGGGTCAATAGATTTGATATGAAATTCTTGAGATTTACCCTCATACCGAATAATTAATAATACCCTTCCTTAAGATAAGAAGAGTGTTATAATTTTGAGATATTGTTTTCGCTATTTAGATAAATATCTCGTTTTGACAACTCAAACTAAACTTGTTTACAAGTTTGAGTAGTCCAAAAGCATGTGAAATCGTGCATTGGAGATGATTAATCTAAGTAAAACTTATTGTCATCAGGTATCGTTATTGATGAATCTATCCTTATATGTTATTATGAAATCGTTACTTTCTGAACATGGATATTCTCAAAGAATTGTTCCGTATGTTGATTCAGTGGGAAACACTTATCAAACATTAAGGTTTGAGTTTCATCAACATAGTGACTCAAGAAGCTAATTATGTAAGTTGTGAACATATGAATATTGGATTTAGCACTATCATAAAGAATTCCCAAAATGTAAAGTATGATTCAAAAGGAGGCGAAAGTTTGGCCTTGTTATTGTTTAAATCATACTTAATTATCGTTCTTTGGGATATATAGTGGCTTGAATGTAACCCCTATTCACAAGAACGTGTTGGGACTGTGACATACTTTAGGAAATTAACATTTCAGTTTATTAAAGTAACCCTTTACTGATTTTGGTTACTTATTATTGGTTTATTTAAACTGAAATATAATCCTAATAAATATGGATCACTTACAATTCACAATTTTTGGTGATGTGAAATTTGACATGATAACATACATTTTGCTTCTTGAAATTTCACACTTCCTATTTGTCTTCCTTGAACTCTTTCTCATTTATAGTGAATGGTATCCTATATTTCCTTGTTATTATAAATGTTTCCATTAAGACAATTTCTATCTAATTTATGAATAGTCTCAAGTTTCAAATATCATTGAGATATTTAATGAGAGACACTTAGATAGGAAAAGGAAAAATTGATAAACATGGAGAATATTATAAAGAAATATATTAAATAAATGCATCAATTTATTTAACAATTATCTTACAAAATTGTCATATGTGCTCCATGCAATATGACAAGCACGCCATGAATGTTGGTGTGATTGAAAGACATAATCGACTATTGTTAGAAATGGTTAGAATCATGATAGTAATTCATTGTGGATTTATGTGCTTAAAACTGTCATGTTTGTTCAAGTGGGTTCTAGTAAAACAGAAGGCTCATTGCGAGCTTTCGTTTTGTGGGATACCCAATTTAAGGACATCTGCACGATTGGTGTTGTACGACAGAATCTAAGCTAATTCACTTGAAAGAATTGGATTCTCGAACTGTTAATGGATACTTCGTTGGTTATCCTGAGAATTCCAAAGGATTTGTTATTTTTCCTTTTAACCATAACTTATAAATTATGAAAACCGGATAATTGGAGGGTTCATTGAGAATTATGTTTTCAGTGGGAGTGACAATAAATAAGTTGTCATGATGTAACTCCTATATATGTTGATCAATTAAAAACTGATCAACAAACTGAAATTACTACTCATAAAATGAACCTGTAAAATGTGAGTCACAAAGAGTTGCTTTAAGAAAATCTCATAACGTAATGCGGTTTTACAACGCTAAGTGATTTATTTTATCAACAAAAGTTGGAAGTAACTTTGGTGAATTATGATCCGGTGTTATATTCACATGCCATTATAAGTGAAAATTTTGAGCAATAAATTTATGTCAAGAAAGATAAGTTGAAATCCTTGAATTACAATCACGAATTTGATTGGTCACATTGCCATAAGGATCAAAATGAGTTGGGCGTGTGTTCATAATCATACTCAACTCAAAAGGCAATATTGAACAATGTAAGTTTGATTGATTTTTAAGGATTCTACTGTAAAGAACTGACATTGATTATCTCAAAATTATTGTGACACTTGTAGTTCATTTGTAGAACTACATTAAATGGATGTGAACAATTGTCTTTCTGAATGAAACTATAAGAGAGAGTTTATCAGAAAAAATATTACATTTTTTTCATTAATGAAAAGGACTTATAGTATGTACGCTAAAAAGTCAATATAATGATTTAAACAAACCTCCCGACAATGATATCATCTTACGTTCAATGATATCATTGCCTCCTTAAGATTTAAAGAAAACACTATTCTGTTTGTGTATATATCTAAAGGTCAGTGGGAGTTATTTTATCATTTAATATATTGATGATATTCTTTTTTGGCAAATAGCAATTTTGATTTGCTATATTGGACTAATAAATTTCTCATAATTTTTATGATATAAGATATTGGAGAGACAACTTATGTGATTGAGATTGAAATATTCTATGATAAATCACATGGACCGATTAGTTGTTTCATAAACTTATATCAAAGGTTTGGGATGCAGGAATTGCAATTTAAGTGTAGTCCCAAAATTAAGAGAGAAATCAAAATTATTCTAATGCCAAATAATATCTTTTAGTGGAAAGAAATGAAAATATTTCATTACTTAAGGTTTGATGTATACTCATGCACGCACCAATTATACATCATCTTTATAGTCGGTATGCTTGACAATTTAACCGAAAAAGTTGTCAATAAGGTTTTATGTTATCTGCAAGAAACATATGGATTATATGCTTACATATAAAAGATCTGATTTTGATTGAGATGATCAGATATTTAGATTTCGATTTTGGATATCTTGGTAGTATTAAGTTCACTTTTGGCTATTTGTTCCTTTTGGCTGGAGGGACGATATCATGAAAAGTCCAAAAGAAATTACCAAACTTTTTTACTACGAAATCTATACTTGTGGCGTGTTTCGAGGCCACAATTAAGGCTGCATAATATTATTTCATGACTTGATTTTGTTAACATTATTGCCAAGTCGTTGAAATACTTATGAGATAGTTATGCCGCAATTCTTCTCTAAGAACGATAAACATTCCAAAGGTGCATAATATTTGGAGTTATATGTCTTTGTCGTTGAAGAAGATATTCAGAAACATAAAGTGTCAAATTATCATCAGAACCGGTCTGATAATTATTGATCCTTTGAATAAATTGTTACTACAAGACATTTATGAGCATGCTAACCGAATGAGTCTTGGTAGTAATTGATTATTGTTTTGTAGGATCATTTATGAATCAATATTGACACTTTTGAGCTCTATTTATATGTTTCTGAAACCTAAAAGCAATATTCCTGTTATTTAATGATCGTGTACACTATTATGGCTATTATGTGAACAATAACAGGAATGGACATTATGAAAGTTTCCAAGTATAGGTCTTGTGTAGTGGCTCACTTATATCGTGGTACATGGAAGGAAGTTTGTTGGACAATGATAACTTAGGACCGCCATGACTCGTATTTATGGTTTACTATGCAACGACGATTAATGTTAATTCTCTCATGGGCCAAGTGGGAGAATGTAAATTATGGCCCATTATGATTGACCCATTAGGGTTAGGCCCATAGATTAAGAATCCCTAAGTAGTGGGGATTAGGGTTCTGCATCTATATTAATGAGGAAACTGGTCCTCTCTCTACACGCTTACAGAGCTGTTAAGTTCCCTCATAACTTAACGCATTATTAGAAACTCGAAACTGTGGCAAGAGAGAGAAACCAATCTTCCATTCAATCAGTAATTCCGCTACCGATTGTCCACGCTACGAAGACAGGTATCTCTAAACCTAATTTATGATTAAGCAATTAGCATGATTATAGTCGATCCATTATCGTACATGCTTATGTGAATAATTGCTAACAGCCATCACAAGCTAAGGGTTCGGTTTCAGCGGTTCTAAATTTACAAAAACAAGAGAATAAAAGTGTACTTAATACCAGCCTTGGCACCTAAAAGCAATGTTTTCAGAACCGGATCGGACAGTGAACCGGTGAGCCGACTGGTTACTGGTTTTACTGGTCGAATCGGTTGGATCACTGGTCGGACCGGATAACGTCATAATAATATAATAAATATATTTAATTTTAAAGTATATGTAATGTGCGTAAAATTTAAACATTATCCTGCAATTGATTAAAAATATAGAATGTGTTATATTATACTAAAATGAAATCATATAATATTTATCTAACTTATATCATAACGGTAACATGGTACTAATTTGTATGCTCATATAAATGATTATATTTCTTTATAAAAATTTAAAAGTGTAAGTTAAAAATACAACAAACTAAGAAATTCATAAATTTTAAAATATGGTTATGTATAAAAGTCTAAGATTCAATGTCAAACTTGCATATTATATCGATTTGACTCTTTATCCTAAAAATAATATTGAAAATAAATATTTTATAGAATAAATTTTTATAAAAAATTATTATTTGAGTATTAATTTTCATTCATAATGTGTAAAATATTTATTTGAGTTAATTATCTAATTTATAAATAAATTTGGCTACAAGTTTCTATAATTTATAAATTTTAATTTGTACTAAAAGTTCAACAAAAGTGATGTAGTTTAAATGGTAAGGAAGTCACCGTTCACTCTAAAGGTTAGGTGTTCAAATCCCAACTTTTACAAGAATTTTTAACATTAAAAAAATTAAAAAAAACTAAAAAAAAAAAGGAAATTCAAAACCGGGTTGAACCGATCCATACCGGTTCACCGGTTCGGCGGTTTCAGACCAATTCAATCCGGTTCAAACTGGGTTTTGGAGTAAGTGGTTTTAGGGGGTAAACCGGACCAAACCAACCTTCGGTTCGCAGTCCACCGGTTGCACCGGCCGGTCTAGTCCGGTTTTAATAACATTGCCTAAAAGCTTCAAACTTACAAAAAGTCCACTTAAATATGCTTTAGTCCAACACCACCATCACCACTAGGGCTGAGCAAACGGGCCGAACCGGACCGAACCGAACCGAAGTTCGGTTATGACCCGGTTCGATCCCAAAAAAAGATGGACCGAGTACCGGACCGGAATGGTCGGTCCGGTTCGGTACAAATACCGACCAAACCGGTTCGGTTCCGGTTCGGTCCAAATATATACCGAATTTCTATTTTTTTAAAGAAAAATAAAAAAAAAAAGAAAAAAAAAAGAAAGAAAATTGGAATCCAGACCGCCCGCTTCTTTCTTTCTTCCATTTTCTCCTTTCTTTTTCTTCTTCTTCTTTCTTTCTTCCATTTTCTCCTTTCTTTTTCTTTTCTTCTTCTTTCTTCTTTCTTTTCTTCTTCTTTCTTTTTTCACCTAACAGAAACTTTGATCTCCTTCTTTATTTCTTCATTTTCTTCTTTCTTCATTATATGTCTCTTCGATCTCCTTCTTTCTTTCTTCATTAGGGCTTGGGCGGCGGCGGGTGGAGTTAGGAGAAGAAGGGAAACCGAAAATTAGGGCTTGGGCGGCGGCTATAGCTTGGGCGGCGGTGGAGCTTGGAGAAGAAGAGGAAATCAGGTTTGGGAATTAGGGTAAGTGGGTATTGGGAACCGTTTGGGTAGCATAATAAGGGAAAAAAAAATATCCAAGTGGGTTCGGGTCGTTCGGTTCGGTTCGGGAAACCGTCGGTTTTTACCGAAAACCGAATAGATGCTGGTTCGGTTTTCACGCAGGAACCGATTACCGAACCGGTTGGCCGGTTCGGTAAACGGTCCGGACCGAACCGTCGGTTCCGGTTCGGTCCGGTCGGTCCGGTTTGATTTGCTCACCCCTAATCACCACATAATAAAAGCCTAGGCTTGTAGACTAAGAATCAAAATCTTAGTCTTATTACAAGAACCATTGTTATATTATAATGATAAAACTCACTGAAACAATCTAAAATGAACAATCAACGATGTTCTGTATCACAGTTCCAATTCTTGCAAGGTGGATATCTTCTTTTCTTTTCTTTCTTTCTTTTTTTTTTTGAACCTAATTTCGAGACATTGATGGAGAAAAACCTAATGTTCCATTTAAATCGATTCATAACTGATTACGTATAAAAAAAATGAGGTTCCTGTTAAAGAGTATCTTACATAAGAATTAACCCATGAATGGGCCTACGCATTAGTGCTCTTGTTGGCATGAGGACATATGTTATTTGCTTCTAGTACTAAATTTTTCACAAAATATACCCGTACAACTTTATGTTATTTGGAGCATCAAGTCAGAATGGTTGAAATTAAGATTATGATCAATTACTTACCATCTTCATTCGATAAATACGGGCTTCCATCCTTGTCCTCTTTTATGATTGTAGAATTACCCACCATTTTCAATATCTTAATAATCGTGTAAGAGAGTTTGGGTGATTATGAATTTTGTGGCGGTGATGTAGATTAATTCGTGAAGAAAAAAATCCTACTGTTAAATTTTGTGGCGTGATGAAGATTAGATTTTGTTGGGTGATGAAGATTGATTTGGCAAAATTAGTATATCGATTATGTTGTTGGGTGAGGAGGCGTGATGAATAATTGGAGAAGAAATTGGTTTTACCCTAATTACATGATATCGATTTAATCATGGAAATAATTAAATTAGTATATTTTTTTTATTTAAAGGTTATAAATGTCTTTTATTAATTGAAGATTATCTCAACTTTTATTTAAAATTAAAATAAAAAAAGGTAAAATGGTCTATTCACAGATCGAGTCAACTCGTCGAGTTACATACTAGTTACGCGCGCCACATGGCATGATTTCAGGGCCGTCCCGTATGTGAGGACGAGTTACCTTACCCGCACCTTAATTGATTCCCCACTAATTATGGCGAAAATCAATGTAAAACAATGGGGTAAAATGCACAAAACTCCACCCTGTTATTGGAAACTTCTATGAAAATTATTTTGTTATAAGTTTATTTCACCATATTTTGTTATGTTTTTATAAACACAACAGGGAAACCTCACTCCGTCCAATTTCATTAAATATTTTTACGGGCGTGTGCAAAACTTGCGTACAATGAGACTTAGATTTAATTTATTCATCTATTTAGTTAGTTATAATGCACGGGCCCCATATGTTAATAAAACTATATTTTTTTAATAAATATATGAATAGATTTTTTATATTATAAAATTTTATTTTAAAATTTATTTAATTTATAAATATAGTATAATAATTAAATTGTTATTATAAATCTCAATAGGATTTTATTTTTATTCTATATAAGATATATACTAATTAAAGTATACTACATTATTCATAATATATATAGAAAAACTTTTTTTAATATATATTTGTAAGCAAATATTTATTTTTTATTATATTATTTTATTGTTTGATTTATAAAAATTCCCCATACGTATGGAATATTACAAAAATCACTTTCACATTTGTCACCTTCTTACAATTAACTTCTTGTCCCTAAAAAGTTTCAATTTTGCCCTTGTTTGTTAATATCTTATAAATGTTAAAACTTTAGTGCTAAATGTTATATCTTATAAATTAAAAAAGAGATAATTATATATTTACTATCATAATAATTTATATAATTTATAATTGCCCATAAATTTAAATAAATACTGCAATTTATAATACAATATAAACTTAATTAAAATAAAATATCTGATTTAAAATACAATAAAAATTTATTAAATTTACTAATTTAGAAAATAAATTCATCTAGCTAAACGTGTAAACAATTAGTTCATATTAATAAAATATTATTATTAAAATTCTATTTAATTTATTATTATACAATTTATATTGCTTAAATATGTAAACACCCTTTTTTTTTTTTTTTTGCAATTTTTATTAAAATTTTGGGCAGTTATAAATTTTATCTATTATTTTGGTAGTACTTTATAATTATCTCTTTTCTAGTTTATAATATATAACAATTAGCACCCAAGTTTTAATATTTATAAGATATTACAAAACATTCAAAATAACAACCAAGGGCAAATTAAATTGAAACTTTTTAGGGACAAGAGATTAATTACAAGAAGGCGACAAACTTAAGAAATTTTTATAATAGTTAAAACGTGAAGAAATTTTTTATAATTAGACCTTACTCAGAAATATTCGTAATTTGCCCTTTATACAATAAACTTAACACAAGTTAATTTTAGGTAGATTTTCATACGCACAGAAATTTGGTGTGTTTTACCCTACAACAACAATGAGTGGTGAAAATGACTGATCGATTGAGTCATGTTCTAAATATAATGAAGTTATTCTTATTTGTTTTTTTTCCTATAATTGGGCAGACAGCATTAATTGTTGATATATATTGGTGGAGTATGTAGCAATTGGCTAACCCCGAAATTCCCCTAATTCATCTCCAGATTGTTGATATATATTGGTCAGAAGAAGTGTTGCTTTCCAAACTAGTATAACACTATAACATACTATGAATTAAGGTAGCCACAAATTGAAACACATTGTAATATTGTTGTCCATTTAATGCTGAAATTAGAATGACCCGACCATGTCGCTGATTTTTTTTTCTTTTTTTTTTGGACAGAAGAAATACGTCGGGCGGGATCTTCTATTAAACATTGATGTCTCATTTCATGTCATACATATAAATCTAAATTTATAAATACAATTTCCCCCGAAAAAGTATAGGGATGGTATCAATTACCCCTCTAAAATATCAATTGTAACACTTACCCCCCTCTGTTACAGTTTTGTACTTTTTATTTCAAAAATACCCCTGCCCCTTACATAAATAACCAATTTATCTATTAAAATAAAATTGTTTCTTTTTTAATTATGAATCCATTCATTCATGAAACAAAATATGTTTTAATTTCTTCATTTTTTTTGTTTCCTTCGATTTTATGGTCTCAAAATTTTCTTTATTTTCATCTCATTTTTTTCTGTTATAATTTGTTTTCTTTATTTTATGTTTCAATTTTTTTATATCTATCTCAAAATTTTTCTTTATATTTTTCTAAGTTTTTATTTGGTGATAATTATCTCATTTATATTCGGTACAATTTATTATTCAAAATATTGATTAATTCTGTTTTAAATTATTTCTCGCAAAATTCAAGTTTAACACCGAAGAATATTATGTTTTAATTTCTTCATTTTTTTATCACAATAAAATCTTTACTAATTATGAATTCATCCATCCATCCACCAAACAATATTATGTTTCAATTTCTTCATTTCTTTTGTTTCCTTTGATTATAAAAAAAAATGAGATGAAAATGAAGAAAAGAATTTGAGGTCGAAAAAATGAAGGTAACAGAAAAAATGAAAAAAATAAAACATAATGTTGTTTGGTGGATGAATGCTATACACTTTTATTTTGATAAAGGAATAAAGAAATTATTATTTATGAAAGGGGTTGTGGTATTTTGGAATAAATACTACAAAACTACAACAGAGGGAAGTAAATGTTACAATTGATACTTTAGGGGGGTAATTGATACCACTCTCATATTTTAAGGGGGGAAACTGTATTTCACCCCTAAATTTATTATGTATGGGGATCCATACTGGGGGTGAGCTTATTTATTTGTAATATTTGCTGACAAAATATTGAAGCTATTTTATTTGCATAATTCTCGAACCATATTGAATTCTGAATAAAAAAAAAAGTTACACACAGAGTTCATTCAAATAATAAAACTCATATATGATAATATCAAATAATTTATAAGTAATTAAATAATTCGCGACATGCAAAACACCAAAAATTTTATTTCTCTAGTTACAATGGTGTATGCAAAAACTTAAAAAGAGACAATTTTTTTTAAATAGACACTTAATGCACCTACTATTGTGACCTTTACCATATATATGTATTTTTTTATTACATATATGTATTATTAATTTTTAAGAAAACATATTTGTATATCAAATATAATTAAAATCGACAATTAAGCAATTTCTTACAGTTTTGTTACGCTTACTATTGGGCTTTGGTTCACGATGATTGTCCCATCCAAATGATCCAATACATAAGAGATAATTTGGTCCTATAGCCTATTATTTTAGGTTGTACGGATACTTTCAAATTATATACTGTGTAGTATTATATACCTATCGAATACTCAGATACTCACCCGATACATATTAGATATGTCATTATGGCGTTTTCAATAATAAGAAAATAAAAAATATAAAGAATACCGTATCGAATACACCGGAAGGCGTATCGAAAACACCCAACTACTTAATAACATTTATTTCTTCAAAACAAATTCTAGATATATATATTAACAAAATGGTCTACATGAAACACTTTAAATTTTTCAAAAGGCTAAGACTTTGCATATGATATTAATACTACGGTTTTACTTGAAAACTTATATGAGAGGGACACTACAAAAAAATTTAATTTTAGTGACAAAATAGTAAATGACAAAGTGACAAGAATTTTAATATTGTCACTAAATTAATGTATATAGACACACTAGTGACAAGAAATGTGAAAAAGTTGTCACTATTGACATTTAGTAATACCCCAATAGTGACAACTAAAAAGTTATCACTAAATTACAGTGATAATATTTATTGTCACTAGGTTGTCACTGAAAGGGTGTCACTAATTGTCAATAGTGACAACTTAAGTTTCATAAACTTGTCACTAATAGCCATTAGTGACAACTTAAATTTATATTTTGTCACTATTGCACTTGTCACTATTATTATTGTGACAAAACTAATATTCTTATCACTAAATGTATGCAAAAAGTGACAATTTCAACAATGTCACTCAATATTTTGTCACTAAAATTCATTTTTCTTGTAGTGGGAGATAACATTGTTCATTTTAAAATGGAATAAAAAGTGAACTAAATACATATTACATAACTTTTATTATACATTTTTAAAACAATAGTTTCTTATTATAATATATATTTAAATATACACACATATTTTAGCCGTATTGTATTCTATAAATTTTAAACATTTGTAACGCCGTGTCCGTGTATCCATGCAACATAGCTAATATTTATAATATCATATAACTACCTAAAAAATAATTCTACAGAACTTGGAGGGCCAGGGCCCCCCCAAAATGTCCCTAAGTTCGTCCTATATACCATATCATATGACTCTAAAATATAACACAAAATTCCACTCTCCTCTGTCTCACTCAAGTGAATTGATGATCTTTTGTCGCATATATGAGAAAAAATATTTTTGATACAAAACTTTAGTTCAAAAAATTCATTCGATACCAAATTTTTGTAAAAAAATACATTTTATACCATAATTCACACAATCTTGACACATTTAATTTTGCCGTCAATTTCGGATGAAATTCAGCACGTGCCGTTCATGTGCCCGTTGAATTGACAATGGGAGGAAAAACGTGCACAAGTTTTAAAGACCCACAATTGACGGCACTTGCTGAATTTCGTCCGAAAATTGACGAACAAAATAAATGTATCAAGATGGTGTTAATCATAATATAAAATATGTTTATTCAAAAAACCTGATATCAAATATAATTTTTACACCAAAGTTTTATATCAAAAGTATTTTTCCCTCCCATAACAACCCTATTTGTTATTCAATTTTATGACTCTTCACTCGAGCTTCTGGGAATATGTAATTTATCCATTTCAGGCAATTTGTAAGTTGGATCTTGACAAGGCCCAATTCTGTATCTCCCTTATTTAAACTTTTGTACCAAAAAAAGATAAATGTACTGAAGTTGGAACCGGGCCTCTTGTTCAGAAGACTTGCCCATTCAGTAAAATCAAAGCCAGGTCAGTAAAAAATTTAATCAATCTTCACTGCATACAATAATGGTTAATTTAACAAAACTTGAAACATCATCATAATTGAATTTTACTAATGGCCACAGGAGCAGACCACTTATAAAATTTAAATGAGGTAATAGCAATTTACCCTCACGTAATATGCTACAATGAGAGTATATTAAAAAAATCATTGTAGCTTTAAAATGATGTAATTTCATAGCTACAACGAGAGTATATTTTAAAAAAAAAATAGAACTTCAAAATATTTAACTAATTTAAGAGATACTGTATGTCTCTTCTCATTTTCTTTTCTTTTTCCAAGAAATCAAATTATTCTCTTCACTCTATTTCTTTATTCAAATTTTGATTTTCTGTCTTTTATCACGATTATTATTATTCATCCTACCATCAAGTGATCAAATTAAATTTAGATTTCAGTTTTGGACATTGCATTATTATCTCTCTATGAAATAAGGTATGTCTATATCCTTGATCCATAATTTTTAGGATAAATTACGAATACCCCCTTCAGGTAAGGTCGAATTACAAAAATCACCCTCACGTATTGAGTATTACGAAAATCCCCCTAAGGTTTGTCACCTTCTTACAATTAACGCCTTGTCCCTAAAATGTTCCAATTTTGCCCTTGGAAGTTATTTATAATAATATGTTATAAATTTTAAAAATTGGGTGTTAATTGTTATATCTTGTAAAAATAAAAATAATATCATATATTTACCACCAAAATAGTTGATATACTTTATAATTTCTCATAAATTTCAATAAATATTTCAATTTATAATACAATATAAACTTTAACAAATTAAAATATCTTATATATGATACAATATAATTTATTAAATTTACTAATTTATAAAATAAATTCATTTAACTAATGTGTAAACAATTCATATTTATAAAATATATTATTAAAATTCTATTTAATTTAATATTTTACAATTTAAATTGCTAATAAATATATAAATACCCTTTTTTTTTGCAATTTTATTAAAACTTATGGGCAATTATAAATTTTATCAATTATTCTAGTAGTAAATATATAATTATCTTTTTTTTTTCTAATTTATAAGATATAATAATTAGATTCCAAGTTTTAACTTTTATAACATAATACAAACAATACAAATAACACCCAAGGGCAAAATTGAAATATTTTAGGGGCAATGAGTTAATTGTAAGAAGGTGACAAACCTGTAGGTGATTTTTGTAATACCCAATATGTGAGGGTGATTTTTGTAATTATGTCTTACCTGAAGGGGGTATTCGTAATTTACCCTAATTTCTAATTTGATTGTTTTTAATTTTTAGATTGTCTCTCTCCTAATTCATGAAGAAAATTACTTTTTTTCTTGGGACACCAACAAGGCAACAAGCATCAAGCACCTACAGTTATGGCAAACTAGATTTGTTTTATTATCTATTTTGATATTTTGATTATTTATGCAAGAAAATACTCAATTTCTTGAGTTATATTACGAGGACCTAATCATTTTTATTGGTTGTAGAATTGCTACTTGCCATGTTATATGGTCTCTTCTTATCATAATCTTTTTATTTCATTGTTCCTTTTATTGATTTTTGAATTATTATTAAATAGAAAATGTTTATCAGGATATGAAAAACATAAGAAAAATAAAATGATAGAAAAACTAATCAAATCTCAAAAAGTAGTTTTAAATAAATTCATTAACATTGAATTGGAAAAACTAATAAATAAAAATTTAATCCATACTTTTGTACAAAAAGATAAATAACCCATATTCTTAATTCCACCTAGGGCCCAAAAAGTTTAGGAACGGTCCTAGTTGTTATTCAATTTTATGACGAGCCCTAATTCTGTTGTTATTCAATTTTATGATTCTTTTCGCTCAAGCTTTTGAGAGCCTGTAACTTTATTTACATCAATAGATGATCTGCAAGTTTGATCTTGACGAGCCCTAATTCTGTTATATAGTTTTCTCCCCCAGTTAACTAAATTCGCGAGTCGAGAGTAGTTGCTCAGTCTGAAACCACGCTCTAGTGTGTATTTGAAAAATTCGTGCTTAGTGCACGAATTTAGATCAACAAATTCGTGAATCCTCCCACTAAAATACGCACACTACAGAGTTGAGCTGAAATCTGACTATTCAGGCGCCTTCTTGAAACCACTCTCAATTTCACAATTTCAAATTGTGTCTGTGTCATCATTGATTATGACAGTGTTTTAGAAATGTGCAAAGTCTCATTTAAGCATTTTATATAGATATGATGTTAAAAAAAAATGAAAAGTCCCATCAATATAATGTAAAACATTCGTTCATCTTAATTTTTTTGTCCCATTTAAATTTAAAATACATTCTAAAATGGACGAATTTTTATGTATTTTTTATTTAACCGAATTTCATAAGATTAGATTAAATCAATAATAATAGTTTTGGATAAAATTATATGAAGATTATAGAGCCTAGTTACTTTATTCCGGATGGATCAATCTCAAGGAAGAATAATTACCCAATGATGTTTTATGGACAAATAAAGTAAAGAACAATAAGTATAGCAAAAGCTCTTGTATTAGATTAATCTCAGATTGCCCAAGCATGTAGGCGTAAGCTCTGATGTTGCGTGTCCCTAATACAATGATGAATCTAGGTATTTATATGTTACAAACCCTAGCTATACAAGGAAACATAGCCCTATTATGACTCGGGACACTTATCCTTCTTCAGTTCGCATTGCAGTCTGGTCGCCGTGGAGAGTCGACTCTAATTGGGTCGAACCGTTATAGAGCATGAGCTATATGGTCGGGCCGACCTCATGATAAGAATACAAAGTGTCAAGTTTTTATGCATTATTATTTACTATTTAATATTTATTTGACACTGAACCACACTCATTATTCTTATATTTTGATCTAGGATACAATTGGAGGCATTAAGTGCAAAAGAAGTTAAGTAGATAATTTCTGGACAGTTTTGATACTACTTCATATTAAGGGCGTAAAATCCTCATACGAGATCCAAATGAGATGATACAAGATGCTTTAGATCGGCAAGAGGAATGTCTACAACTTTCATCTTTGGGGATTTCCAAGATTCTGATGGGATCCTAGACGAAATCGGACTTAAAGTCGCTGTACCTGTTTTATGGAAAGTTTCCTAAATATCTAGTCTAATATATTGACTTGATATTGGGGCAATCCTTGATGGACGAATTTGGAAGGATGAAATCAGCATTCTCCTATTTACATTGAGATAATATCCTAATTTTTATATTATTCTTATAATATAAAGATTGGATATCAATTTTAGAGGATTCTTTTAGGGTTGTGTTGGCTTCTTTTATAAATAGGACTTTAGAAGACCACCTAGTTCATTCTTTTCCTCCACATATACTTAGAGTTATTAATGGCCTTACGTGGCTAAATATTTGTTATTGGTCGAAGAAAACTGAAGCTTCGGAAACAAGAAAACTGTGAGATCTAATTAGTTTTATTATACGATTTATGTTTTGAATATCGATTGCTCTTCTGTTATAATTAATATGGTTGTTTTGTTTAATTGCTAGGAGGCTTACTAGTATATTATTCTTTTCAATCTACTGCTTGATTAGATATCAAATCCGTACTTGTTTGATCCATCTAATTTTGTGAAGCATCTAAGATTCAATAATTTGCTGCGTCAGAAATTGTGAATCTTAAGAAGATAAATAGACTAAATTAAATCCAACCGCTTGTGTTTGAATTGTTTAGTTTCATTGATCTCTCTAGTTCTTAAAGCATCTGCTATATTAAACCTTTAGTGCTTATCTTGGGTTATTTAGTAGTTAGGATTAATTGGATCTCTTCTTCTGATTAATTAAAACTAAGGAGAGATAGGGGATTAATTTCCACGGTGAATATTCAAAGTGTGAATTGTTATATATATTTGCATCGATGATCAGTTATATGATTTCGACAGTGGATGTGGACTTGGACCAATATTTGTTACATTGATTAAATTTAATTTGCATTACTCCTTAATTATTGAATTCCGTCACACTTAAACCCCATTTATTTTAATCCATTTAGCATAAAATTAGACTAGATATTCTCTGTGGGATCGACCCTTACTCGCTCTACTACATTATTAGGAGTATAGGTTTTATTTTTGGTTGCGTACGATAGCACACCAAATTTTGGCGCCGTTGCCGGGGAATTTTCTAGTTGATTTTTTTTTGCTTTTTGTGATCCTTATTTATTTATTTATTTATTTATTTTTATGTTGGCAACTCGATCTTCTAATCAAGGTGAATTGCAGTAGGATCCAGAAATTGAGAAAACCTTGCGCAGGTTAAAGAAGAAACTTCGAGAAGACACTGAAGAAATCAATCCAACTTCTAATTGGTCTATAAGCAATTCTGATTCTGAAGAGAATGAAATCATGGCTGGAAATCAAACTTTGAAAGAGCTTGCTGCCCCTGATTTGAATCAACACCCTCTATGCATTACTTTCCTACTTTAGATGCTGCTACTACCTTTGAACTAAAATCAGGACTAATACATCTTTTACCAACTTTCCATGGTTTTGCAGGGGAAGATCCTCACAAGCATCTAAAGGAACTACATGTGGTATGCACGAGTATGAAACCTGTGGGGGTGACTGAAGAGCAAATAAAATTGAGAGCCTTTCCATTTTCTTTAAAAGATTCGGCTAAGGATTGGTTGTATTATCTACCCTCCGGGACCATTACTACATGGAACGAGATGAAAAGGATGTTCCTAGAGAAATATTTCCCAGCTTCAAGAGCAGCAAACATTCGAAAGGAAATATGTGGTGTAAGGCAGCACAATGGAGAATCTCTTTACGAATATTGGGAACGATTTAAGAAATTATGTGCAAGCTGCCCCCATCATCAAATTACTGAGCAGCTACTTATCCAGTATTTTTATGAGGGTCTCCTACACACCGATAGAAACATGATTGATGCCGCTAGTGGAGGAGCTTTAGTGGATAAAACTCCGGAGGCTGCTAAGAACTTGATTGCAAATATGGCAGCAAATTCCTAACAATTTGGCACTAGGCTTGATGTTCTACCAAAGAATGTTAATGAGGTAAACGTTTCCTCCCTTGAACAACAAATTGCTAGTTTAACTTCTCTTGTTCGTCAAATGGCTGTAGGTAATGTGCAAACAACAAAGTCTTGTGGGATTTGTTCGGTAGTAGGGCATCCAACTGATTTGTGCCCAACTATTCAAGAGGAATCCGTTGAGCAAGTGAATGCTACGGGTGATTTTCATGGACAACCACAAAGGAAGTATGATCCCTACTCAAACACGTACAATCCGGGATGGAGGGACCACCCCAACCTTAGCTATGGGAACCCTCAAATGAATCAGCCCGCAAGTCAAAACCGTCAAAATTACCAACAATATAAGCAACCATACCCTCCTAGACCACAAGCGATCCAACCTTCTAATTCTGGTATGTCGTTAGAAGATATTGTTAAGTCTCTTGCAACTAATACTTTGCAATTTCAACAGGAGACCAAACAATTTCAACAAGAAACGAGGACCACTATTCAGAACTTGGATAATCAATTGGGTCAAATGGCAACCGCAATTAGTCGGCTAGAGGCTCAAAGTTCGGGGAAATTACCGTCTCAAACGATAGTAAATCCAAGAGAAAATGCAAGTGCTATAGTTTTGAGAAGCAGAAAAGAGGTTGAAATTCCAACTGAGGCAGTTCATGCACCGTCAAAACAAGAAAAGGAGAAAGAAATTATAGTGGAGAAAGACATTCGTAAGGATAAGGACATACCTAACCGTAAGTTTTTGCCTTTTTCTGATTATAAACCTATACCCCCCTTTTCCTCAAGAATTAGCAGAATCCAGGAAAGATGAACAAAATAAAGATTTGTATGAGACTTTCCGTAGATGCGAGGTAAATATTCCACTTTTAGATGCTATTAAACAAGTACCTCGTTACGCTAAATTTCTAAAAGAACTGTGCACACTCAAACGAAAACAAAAACTTAAGGGAAGTGAAAATGTGACAGTAGGAGAGAATGTTTCTGCAATTATTCAAAGAAAAATACCTGCTAAATGTAAAGATCCAGGCATGTTTACTATCCCTTGTAAGATAGGTAACACTAGATTTGAAAAGGTCATGTTAGATTTAGGAGCATCGATCAATGTCATGCCATATTCTGTGTATGCTTCTCTAAAAATTGGACCTTTAAACAAAACTGGTGTTGTGATTCAATTGGCTGATAGATCTAATGCATATCCTAATGGAATAGTTGAGGATATTCTTGTGCAAGTTAATGATTTGGTTTTTCCGGCTGACTTTTTTATGTACTTGATATGGAGAATGGTGATCAAGCTACACCTATTTTGTTGAGAGACCATTCTTAAAGACATCCAAGACTAAAATAGATGTTCATAGTGGCACACTAACTATGGAGTTTGATGGCGAAATTGTTAAACTTAATATTTATGATGCCATGAAATATCCTAGTGATGAAAATTCTGTTTTTTCTATTGATGTCATTGATTCTTTAGCACATGAAATTTTTGAACTTGATGGAGAAGATAAACTGGAAGTTGCTATTAGTAAGCATATTGAAAAAGAAAATGAGGAGTTAGCCTTGAACATTGATTTACAGGAAACTGTCGCAGCGTTGAATGAATTTCCAAAGTTAAAACAAACAGGTAACATTTCTTACATTACGCTACAACTTTCTAACGAGAAACCTTTGCCTTCTATTTTACAGGCTCCTATTCCAGATTTGAAGCCTCTTCCTAGTCATCTCAAGTACATGTTCCTTGGAGATGGAAATACACTGCATGTGATCATCTCTAGCAAACTTAGTGCACTACAGGAAGAAAAGCTCGTGCAAGTACTTAAGGAGCATAAAGAAGCCATTGGTTGGACCATTGCGGATATCAAAGGAATTAGTCCGTCTACGTGCATGCATCGAATTTTGCTTGAAGAGGGAGCAAAACCATCTCGACAAGCGCAAAGGAGATTGAACCCACCTATGATGGATGTAGTTAAGAAGGAGATCCTCAAACTCCTTGAAGTTGGGATGATTTTTCCTATTTCAGATAGTAATTGGGTTAGCCCGGTTCAAGTGGTTCCTAAAAAGACCGGGATAACTGTCATAAAAAATCAGAACGATGAGTTGATTCCTACCCGAGTTCAGAATGGGTGGCGGGTTTGTATAGATTATAGAAAATTAAATAGTGTAACCCGCAAAGATCACTTTCCTTTACCTTTTATCGATCAAATGCTTGAGAGATTAGCTGGTCATGCTTTCTATTGTTTTCTTGATGGTTTTTCAGGTTATTTTCAGATTGCAATCGCCCCAGAGGATCAAGACAAAACGACTTTCACATGCCCTTTCGGTACTTTTGCTTATCGGCGCATGCCCTTTGGCCTTTGCAATGCCCCTGCAACTTTTCAAAGGTGTATGGTTATCATATTTTCAGATTATATTGAACACATCATAGAGGTCTTTATGGACGATTTCACCGTTCATGGAGATTCCTTTGATAATTGTTTGCATAACCTTGCACTTGTTCTTAAAAGATGTATAGAAACTAACCTTGTTTTAAATTATGAAAAATGTCACTTTATGGTTGAACAATGCCATGTTGTTTCACCTAAGGTAATAGAGGTAGATAGAGCTAAAATTGATATTATTCAATCTTTACCTTACCCTACTTGTGTGCGGGAAGTTCGTTCTTTTCTTGGACATGCAGGTTTTTATCGAAGATTTATCGAAGGCTTCTCCAAAATTGCAGTACCCCTATGCAAGTTGTTACAAAAGGATGTGCCATTTGAGTTTAATGAAGCATGTAGAAAAGCGTTTGATAAGCTGAAGGAGTTGCTAACTTCTGCACCAATTATCCAGCCCCCTGACTGGAATATTCCTTTTGAAATAATGTGTGATGCAAGTGACTATGCAATCGGCGCTGTTTTGGGTCAAAGAGTTGGAAAATCATCCCATGCCATTTATTATGCTTCACGGACTTTGGATGATGCCCAAAGAAACTATTCGACTACTGAAAAAGAACTTTTAGCTATTGTTTTTGCTTTAGAAAAGTTTCGATCTTATTTGCTTGGTACTAAAGTTATTGTTTACTCTGATCATGCAGCCATTCGATATTTGATGACCAAGAAAGAAGCGAAACCAAGGTTAATAAGATGGATACTTCTCTTAAGTGAATTCGATTTGGAGATAAAGGACAAAAAAGGGATAGAAAATCAAGTGGCTGATCATTTGAGTCGCTTAGTTCGTATGGAGGATGAACTTCCTCTACACGAGACCTTCCCTGACGAGCAACTACTTTCCACGAGTGTGACATTACCTTGGTATGCAAATATTGTGAATTTTTTGGCTACTAATATGTTACCTCCTAGTTTATCTAAGGCTCAAAAAGATAAGATGAAAAGTGACGCAAAGTTTTATGTATGGGATGACCCGTACTTATGGAAGCATTGTGGTGATCAAATAATAAGAAGGTGTGTCTCTGATAATGATATTATTTATGTTCTCACCTTTTGTCATTCTTATGCTTGTGGAGGTCACTTTGGAGCAAAAAGAACAGCAAGAAAGGTACTAGAATGTGGTTTTTATTGGCCATCTTTATTTCGGGACTCATATTTATTTTGTAAATCATGCGAGCATTGTCAAAAAACGGGTAATATTTCCCAGAAGAATGAGATGCCACAAACTTCTATACTATTTTGTGAAATTTTTGATGTTTGGGGCATCGACTTCATGGGACCCTTTCCTGTATCTTTCGGCTATGTTTACATATTACTTGCTGTTGATTATGTCTCGAAATGGGTGGAAGCTAAAGCCACTAGGACTAATGATTCTAAAGTTGTTACAGATTTTATCAAGTCTAACATATTCTCCAGGTTTGGAATCCCAAAAGCTATAATAAGTGATCGAGGCACTCACTTTTGCAACCGTACTATGGAGACTTTGCTTAGAAAGTACCACGTGACACACAAGGTTTCTACTGCATATCACCCACAAACTAATGGACAAGCAGAAGTATCAAACCGAGAGATCAAGTCCATCCTTGAAAAGACTGTCAGTCCAAGTAGGAAAGATTGGAGTTTGCGCTTGGATGATGCCTTGTGGGCATATCGAACTGCATATAAGACGCCCATTGGTATGTCACCTTATCGATTGGTGTTTGGGAAGCCATGTCACCTTCCAGTTGAATTAGAGCATAAGGCATATTGGGCTATCAAGAGTTTCAACATGAAGATGGATGAAAGTGGAGAACATAGGAAGTTGCAACTACAAGAGTTAGAGGAAATTCGCAATGATGCCTATGAGAATGCTAGGATTTACAAAGAAAGGACGAAGACTTTTCATGACAAGATGATCAGTAGGAAGGAGTTCAAAGTTGGTCAAAAAGTCCTTCTGTACCATTCTCGACTTCGTTTGTTTCCAGGTAAGTTACGTTCTCGTTGGATTGGACCTTTTGTTGTTACTAATGTTTTTCCTCATGGTGCAGTTGAAATTCAAAGTATGGAGACCTCCAAAATATTCAAGGTGAATGGGCATAGACTAAAAACCTTCTATGAAGGTTTTCAAGTAGACAATGTTGCTACAGTGGACGTTGGGGATCCAATTTATTATGACTAGAGAAGAAAGCATTGGGTCGAGCCAACGACAGTAAACATAGGCGCTGCTTGGGAGGCAACCCAAGGGGAGTACATATTTCTTATTCCTTTTTTTTTATTATTTTTTATTTTTTTTTTTTTAGGTTTGGTTTGGTAGTTTTTCCGTACATTGGGGGCAATGTCAGCATCAAGTGTGGGGGGAGAAGTTTTAGTTAATAAAAAAATAAAAAAAAATAAAAAGGGTTTTTTTTTATCATGAGCGAAAGTTCGATTGAACTTGAGAAAGTCATAACATGATTGAATAAGTAATCTTACAACATAAAATTGATTAGTTTTGATATTTTCTTTGAGAATGATAGTAACTAAGTTTTGTAGACAAAAGCCGGTGAGGTTTCGAGCCTTTAGATCGACACATCAATATCGATCTCATTTTTTTTCATGAGAGACATTCTTCCATGGTCCTGTTTCTCTAGAACTTGCATTGATTCTATTTGAGGCCATATTGACTCATGCATACGTGAATATGATTAAGGCAATTATTTTTTTGAAAGAGCCACTTAAGCCAAATAATCTACCTTGAATTAATTTTTCCCTTGTTCAGCCCCTTTTGAGCCTTTCTTTAGCATTTTCTTGTTTTTTCTAACCCACATTACAAACTTTAAGCCGAAAAAAAAAATGACATCTTTACCCAAGTCTTAGAGCTAGTGGAGCATTTTTCATCACTATAATTGGGTGCCAGAAATAAGTGTGGGGATTAATGAAGTTGTAGTATGTCTGTGTTTTGGAAAAAAAAAAAAAAAAAAAAAAAAAGAAAGAAAGAGAATTGATTGAAAATTATCCATGTTTATGATGTTTCATATGATTTCAAAGCATGGTCTACTCTTGGTGCAAGGATTTTAAGTGATTAGTACTTTAGAGCCAAAACAAAGAAATTTGATAAATAGAGTGTTTGGTTCTAAGCTCAGTTCCAAATGTTCATTCCTTGTCCCTAAGCCCCGTTACAACCCCTAAAAGTCCTTATGATTCTTGTTATGCATGTGGTCTCAATGGAGGAGAATGAGAAGATATGCAAGCTTATGGTAGATCATTTCCATAGGAATGAATTTGGGCGAAACACATACCCTTCAAACACATGAGAGTTGAGTGTACATTCCTGTAAGGGTCTACATATTTAGTCTACTGTATTCTCAAATGAAAATACTTGCTATCTAATTGTAAGTTGTTTAAGAATGTTGTTCATGATGTGTTATGATTTTGGAAAAGTTTGGTTGTTCTTTGTTAATGGCATTGCAACCTTGTTGTTCTTTTTTTTGGGGAAGTGAATTTGAATTTTGCCCGAGGACGAGCAGAGAACAAGTGTGGGGGAATTTGATAAGAATACAAAGTGTCAAGTTTTTATGCATTATTATTTACTATTTAATATTTATTTGACACTGAACCACACTCATTATTCTTATATTTTGATCTAGGATACAATTGGAGGCATTAAGTGCAAAAGAAGTTAAGTAGATAATTTCTGGACAGTTTTGATACTACTTCATATTAAGGGCGTAAAATCCTCATACGAGATCCAAATGAGATGATACAAGATGCTTTAGATCGGCAAGAGGAATGTCTACAACTTTCATCTTTGGGGATTTCCAAGATTCTGATGGGATCCTAGACGAAATCGGACTTAAAGTCGCTGTACCTATTTTATGGAAAGTTTCCTAAATATCTAGTCTAATATATTGACTTGATATTGGGGCAATTCTTGATGGACGAATTTGGAAGGATGAAATCAGCATTCTCCTATTTACATTGAGATAATATCCTAATTTTTATATTATTCTTATAATATAAAGATTGGATATCAATTTTAGAGGATTCTTTTAGGGTTGTGTTGGCTTCTTTTATAAATAGGACTTTAGAAGACCACCTAGTTCATTCTTTTCCTCCACATATACTTAGAGTTATTAATGGCCTTACGTGGCTAAATATTTGTTATTGGTCGAAGAAAACTGAAGCTTCGGAAACAAGAAAACTGTGAGATCTAATTAGTTTTATTATACGATTTATGTTTTGAATATCGATTGCTCTTCTGTTATAATTAATATGGTTGTTTTGTTTAATTGCTAGGAGGCCTACTAGTATATTATTCTTTTCAATCTACTGCTTGATTAGATATCAAATCCGTAATTGTTTGATCCATCTAATTTTGTGAAGCATCTAAGATTCAATAATTTGCTGCGTCAGAAATTGTGAATCTTAAGAAGATAAATCGACTAAATTAAATCCAACCGCTTGTGTTTGAATTGTTTAGTTTCATTGATCTCTCTAGTTCTTAAAGCATCTGCTATATTAAACCTTTAGTGCTTATCTTGGGTTATTTAGTAGTTAGGATTAATTGGATCTCTTCTTCTGATTAATTAAAACTAAGGAGAGATAGGGGATTAATTTCCACGGTGAATATTCAAAGTGTGAATTGTTATATATATTTGCATCGATGATCAGTTATATGATTCCGACAGTGGATGTGGACTTGGACCAATATTTGTTACATTGATTAAATTTAATTTGCATTACTCCTTAATTATTGAATTCCATCACACTTAAACCCCATTTATTTTAATCCATTTAGCATAAAATTAGACTAGATATTCTCTGTGGGATCGACCCTTACTCGCTCTACTACATTATTAGGAGTATAGGTTTTATTTTTGGTTGCGTACGACAGCACACCACCTCATATGCTTGACTTGATCCGAATATTATAAGGGGTATAAAATAGCCCCCATCAGTACTCACTCACTTCTTCGAGCAGATATGTAATAGAAGCTCGTAGAAGTATTAGGCCTTATTTTACTGACTTCTCTATGAAGTGTGCCTCATTAAAAACCTTACTTGGAAAAAACCCTATGGTAAAAAATCCTAAGCAAGGAAAAGAGTGCGACGTTTCATAGAGAGTCGTTATGTCGTTATCGAGCTGTTTTATTACCTAGTTTCGAGGAGGCAGCTCTCTTCGTTTAATGGCGGGAACATGAATAGTCGCGAAAAAGGGTTAATATGTCCTTTCAGCTTCGTATATATATGATGGGGGCTATTTCGCACCCCTTATAATATTCGGAGCGACAAGTCAATATACGTTCGGACCGATCAGGAGACTAATTAGATGACGAGCTGCCCGGTCCGATCTGAACTATCAATCCTTGGCGACCAAGAATGAAGTCCAAGTTCCATAAGGATTACTATACCTAGTCCTATTAGGATTATGTTTCCTTGAATAGCTAGGGTTAATATCATATAAATATCAAGTTAAACATTGTATTAAGGGATAACTACACATAATCAGAGCTTACGCATCTATACTGGGGCAATCTGATATTAGAATCTATAGAAAAGCTTTTGCTATACTATATTCATATTCATTGTCTTGTTCTTTACGCTTTGTTCTTTCTTGAGATTGATCCATCCGGAATAAAGTAACTAAGCCCTATAATCTATACGTAATTTATCCTCAGAAACAAAACCTCATTGATTTAATCTAACCCTACTAAAAACGGTTAAATCAGTTGGCGCCCACCGTGGGGCTAGGTTAATTATTCGATTGACATATGGCTCGCCCAAGGAAGAACGCCCGTAACGGAGCAAGGAGTAACACGACGAACCCTCGTATCACATCTGAGGATCAACAGGACGATAATAATAATAACGCCCCAATAACTAATAACAATCAACAAGAGAACGACCAACCGCCGAATCTGGAGGAACCACAAGGGATAAATATCCAAAACCCTCAAGGACAACAAGGGATCTCCACCAATGTGATACCGGAAGCCCACATGACTCCAACGATCCCGGTTCCTCTGTCAGACACTCAGGAGAAGCTGCGACAGATCGCTATGTTATTCATTTCACTCTGCCCAGGGGAATTACTTGTACCCGAACAGGTTCCTAGAAACCCTAGAGCGGCTAGGGCAAATCCTATTCAAAGGACGCCAAGGCAGGTCGATCAGGTCTCACAACAGGCGGAGAGCCCTGCGAGCGAGCAACGATCGTTGCATAGTCCGGAAAAGAGCAATACAAATCCAACCGATGAGCAAATCCGGAGAAAAATAGATCGGACAAGGCCACAACCCGTCCGCCCCAGATCAAAGGAACATACCATAATCCCCATGGAAGATGACGTAGTCGACGCAATTCCTAATCGAACAAGAGCTGTGCGCCTCTCGAAAAGAGAAATTGAGAAGATGGTACAGGAGCGTCTAGAACAACGTCTACGAACTGTTCAAAATCCATGGGCCAGAAGCACGGAGCTCCAAGAGAGCCTAGCAGCGTGCTCCCCCTTTTGTAGGGAGATAAAAGAAGCTCAATCGTCGGGTCAGGTTCCGGGACGACTACCCAGATATGACGGAACCACCGACCCAGATGATTATATATTCAGTTTTACGAACATAATGAACTTATATGCTCACTCAGCAGAATACACTGCAAAATTAATGGTCACCACATTCGAGGGACTAGCTTTGGATTGGTTTGCCAAACAAACCACTAATTCCATATTCAGCTTTTCGGGAGTTATGCAATAAGCTGACTCAACAGTTCGCTAGCCAGAAGAGACAGAAACTGCCAATGAGCTATCTAGGAACCATCCATCAACAAGAGGGAGAATCCCTACGAAACTGGTTGGCAAGGTTTAACGTGGAATTGCTCAAAATCGATTCCCCAAACATCGATTACATAATCTCCATCCTTTTCGACCTCACCAAAAACAGGCAGTTCGGGAATGCCCTCAGTCGAAAGCAACCGAGAACATTTGCGGATATTATGACCTTTGCATCAAAATACATGACTCAAGAGGAGATGAACTCTTTTAAAGATAAGAATAAAAATAAGGCTCCCACCTCCGGATCAAAGCGGCAAGATAGAGTTCCTGCCCCGAAATCCATGGATTATGATAGATCCTTCAGAAAAGGGAATGTCTTTCAGCGATTAGAATATAATCGCAACGATCAAGATAGGAGACCTAATATCTATCCAAGATCAAGATCGGCCGAACCAGCAAACAGGAACAGAATAAACCAAGTGGAGTACCCCAGGCTGACCGTTCCTATCGAAGAAATCTTGGTAGTACTTGAGAGGAACAATTGGATCCCCGCAGCGAAGAGAATCGCTCAACCAAGGCCAGGCGCTCGAAACTACGATCTATACTGTAGATATCACCGGGCACATGGGCATCACACCGAGGATTGTTTTCACCTAAAACGGGAAATCAAAAAGTTGATCGAACAAGGAAAATTGGATGACTATCTAGAACGAAACAATCGCAAGAGGGGTAGGAGTCGGAGTCCACGGAATGAAATCGAAGAGGAACCTCGAGAAGAAGGTCCCCTAACAATGGTCCACCGCAAGAATTGAACGATGATCAAGTTAACGGCACCATTCATACAATCTCAGGAGGACCCGCCGGCGGAGATAGCCGCAACGCTCGACGCAGGACCGCCAGGTCCATTCTTGGAAATATCAGGTATCCAAAAGAAGTGTGGACGCTAGAGAGCGAACCACCGAAAGACCAGCTAATCAGTTTTAACGAGAGCGAGGTACCGAGGAACTTCGTTTGGGATGAGAAAGAGGACAACCCCGATTTCCCAATGGTAGTATCCCTTGAGATTGCGAGCTACAATGTTAAAAGGATACTAATCGATAACGGGAGCTCAGCGAATATCATATCTAAAGAAGTCCTAAATCAAATGAACTTGGGAGTAATAACATTCCAAAAGGTAGCCACTCATCTGGTAGGATTCGGAGGTTCAGAAATTGTCCCTTGTGGAACAATAAGTTTAAATGTCTCACTCAGAAAGAAACCACAACGCACGGTGAAGTTGATAAAATTCTTGGTTGTCGAGACTCCTTTTGCCTACAACGCGATCCTAGGACGACCCGCTTTTAACCTATTCCGAGCAGTTGTATCAACTTACCATCAGAAGATAAAATTTCCAACGGACACGTGAATCGGAAAAATAGTAAACGATCATTGTATGGCATGGGACTGTTACAACACCTCCTTAACACTGGGAAACCGCTCCAAATCATTTACCCTAGCTAAAAGAAAGCTCGAGGACGACGTTGATAGAGTCGAGATTGAAGTCCCCATTACAGACCGAATAGATCGAAAGAGAAAGGAACCGATCGATTTAACTATGAAACCACCGGAACACAAAGATGTCATGCTAGTACAAGGGGATCCCACAAAAACGACCAGAATCGGAACTGAACTCAGTAAGGACAGGGAAGTGATGCTGATAAACTTCCTTAGAGAAAATATCGATATCTCCGCCTGGAGTGCGAACGACATTGAGGGGATTGATCCCAGAGTAATCACCCATTCGCTAAAAATTGATCCCATGGCAAAACCTGCTAGACAAAAAAAGAGGAATCATTGGCCGATAAAAGACAAAATAATCAAGGCAGAAGTAGAAAAGCTACTCAAGGCTAAACAAATTCGAGAAATACACTTCTCAGAATGGTTATGTAATGTGGTATTAGTAGCGAAAGGGGATAAAAAGGATAATAAGTGGAGAATGTGCAATGACTTCACCGACCTTAACAAACTATGTCCACGAGATCCATACCCTCTTTCGAGGATCGACTTATTGGTCGACTCAACTGCTGGTTTCGCAATTTTCAGCATGATGGACGCCTTCCAAGGTTTTTATCAAATATACATGGATGAGCGAGACCAAGAAAAAGCTGCTTTCGTAACAGAACAGGGTGTATACTGCTTCATAGTCATGCCATTTGGCCTAAGGAACGCTGGAGCCACTTACCAGAGATTAGTTAACCTAATGTTCAAGGAGCTGATCGGAGAAATAATGGAAGTATACATAGATGATATGCTGGTCAAAAGCATGAATGAAGCCGACCACATAAAGCATCTCGATCGGTGCTTTCAAATTGTGGAAATACCGAATGAAGTTGAATCCCATAAAATGCACTTTCGGAGTAAAATCGGGAAAGTTTTTAGGATATTTGGTTCATCAGCGAGGAATTGAGGCCAATCCCGAAAATATTCGAGCTATAACTGAAATTAAATCACCTAAAACGATCTCCCAAGTACAAAGTTTAGTGGGAAAGATCGTGGCATTAAACATATTCATCTCCAAATCGGCCGACAAAAGTTTGCCTTTCTTTCAGACTCTACGAAAGGCGAAAAATTTTGTTTGGACCGAAGAATGCGATCAGGCTTTCAACCGGCTTAAGGAATACCTGACCTCCTCCCCACTATTAGCCAAGCCAACTGAGGGCGAACCATTATACATTTACATATCTATCTCCGATATGGCCATTAGCTAAGTTTAGGTAAAGATAGAAGGCGTGGAACATAAGCCTGTTTATTACTTAAGCAAGTTATTACAAGGGGCGGAGAAGAATTACTTGGAAATAGAAAAGTTCGCCTTGGCCTTAGTAGTAGTGGCACGCAAACTTCGACCATACTTTTTAACCTACAAAATTGTGGTATTAACCAACTAGCCGCTATGAAAGGTCTTGGCAAAGCCGGAAGCCTCTGGTAGGTTGATTAAGTGGGCGATTGAGCTAGGTCAATTCGAAATCGAATACAAACCACGAATTGCAATTAAAGCCCAAGTCCTGGCCGATTTCCTATTAGAAACTCCGACCTCAACACCTGAACATAGTGAATCGACCAGCCGCGATAACGACATCTTGATCGTAGAAAATCAAACCTGGTTGATGCGTGTAGATGGTGCTTCATGCAAAGAGGGACGAGGTGCTGGAATCAACTTTACCGGACCAAATAAAGAAGATATAAATTATGCAATAACCTTGGACTTCGTAGTAACGAACAACGAGTCGGAATACGAAGCACTGATTGCAGGAATGGAAATGGCGATCAAAGCCAACATAAAGAGTCTCAAAGTACTGACCGATTCGGAGTTAGTACAAAGATAGTTTGAAGGTCTATACGAGGCAAAGGAATTCAACATGGTCAAATACCTACCTAAAGCAAAAGAATTGGCTGAGAAATTTAAGAATTTTGAAATACAGAATGTTCCACGTTCGGAAAATAAATGGGTCGATCAACTTTCTAGATTCACAGGGTCTCATGACGGTAAAATAGAAAGAGTAATAAACTGGTTAATCTCCAATACGCCAGCAATTGACATCGATGAGACACCAGTAGCTGAGATGATGGAAATCGAAGAAGCTGAAAGAAACTGGATGACTCCAATGATAGACTATCTCCGAGAAGGAATTTTACCGCTTGATCCGAATGAGGCTCGGAAGATAAAGTATCGAGCTCCAAAGTACACAATGATAGAAGGAAAACTTTACAGAAGATCTGTATCCGAAGTTCTTCTAAAATGTATTTCCGAGTCACAAACCAATGATGTCCTTCGAGAAGTACACGAAGGAGAAGCAGGGAATCATAGTGGAGCAAGAGCCTTAGCCTTAAATTGCTTCCGAACAGGTTACTATTGGCCTACCATAAACAATGATGCCATGCAGTATGTGCAAAAATGTCATCATTGTCAAGTTCATGCAAATATAAGTCATCAACCAGCCGAGAACATGCACCCGATACCCGTATGCTGGCCATTTGATCAATGGGGAATGGACATTGTGGGACCTTTCCCGGTAGCCAGGTCTAAGAAAGCGTATGTTCTGGTCGCTGTCGAATATTTCAGTAAATGGATAGATCATAGAATGCGTTGCTCTTGTTCGAATAACTCAATTCCAAGTGATTAATTTCCTATGGAAGTTCATAGTATGTCGATTCGGCATCCCGAGAATCCTGATTTCTGATAATGGAACTCAATTTCGGGAAAATAAGTAATGGAATGGCGCGCAAAGCTAGGAATTCAACAAAACTTCACTTCAGTAGGGCATCCAAGAGCAAATGGACAAACTGAAGTAGCGAACCGTGAAATAATAAAATCTTTGGAGAAAAGATTAGGGGCAGCCAAAGGAAGATGGCTAGATGAACTCCCCGGAGTACTTTGGGCTAATCGGACGACAGTCAGAACTGCAACTAGAGAGACCCCATTTAGTCTGGTATATGGCTCGGAGGCTGTAATTCCAGTCGAAACACTAATTTCGACACGAAGAATTGAGATGTATGATAACCAGGAAAATGAAAAGGCAAGAGAAAATGATGTCGACCTGACGGAAGCCTTAAGAGAAAAAGCAGTTGTACGGCTGTAGGTCACTAAATCAAACATGGAGAAGGCCTATAATCAAAAGGTACGCATACGAACCTTCAAAGAAGAGGACTTGGTGCTGAAAAAAGTAGAGGTGTCCAAACATGTAGGAAAATTACAACAGAATTGGGATGGACCATACATTATCATTGATGTAGGAAAGAAAGGTTCATACAAAATTGCACACTTGGACGGAACACCCCTACCAAGAACATGGAATGCAGTCAACCTAAGAAAATACTATGGAAAATGAATCCTAGTAATCATCCTTGTTAACTTCTTTTAATTTTGTTTGTTTTATTTTCCTTCTCGTATTATTCATTGTAATAAAGGCCTTTGCCTGAGATTCATTTTCAACATTTTTTTATCAATGATTATGAATTTGAAGACCGAATCAAGGATTCACATGAGTAACGCCAAAGATTTTGACCGAGTTGAGTATAAATCGATCCGCTCGATAAACGCTCCTCGATCTCCAACGATCAACATGGTTGAATCCAAAAAAAAAAAAAAGGGTTGATCTATAACCTAAGTTTTAAAAGAGTTGAGTAAAATTGATTCGCTTAATAAACACTCCTCGATCTCCATGACGACGATGACTAAAACGGTTAAAGCCAAAAAATTGGCAAAAACCTAAGTTTTAAAAGAGTTGAGTAAAATTGATTCGCTCAATAAACACTCCTCGATCTCCATAACGACGATGACTAAATAGGTTAAAAGCCAAAATTTGGTAAAAAAACCTAAGTCCTAAAAGAGTTGAGTAAAATCGATTCGCTCGATAAACGCTCCTCGATCTCCATAACGACGACTAAATAGGTTAAAAACCAAAATTTGGTAAAAAAACCTAAGTCCTAAAGAGTTAAGTAAAATCGACCGGCTCGATAAACACTCCTCGATCTCCATAACGATGACTAAATAGGTTAAAAGCCAAAATTTGGTAAAAAACCTAAGACCTAAAGAGTTGAGTAAAATCGATTCGCTCGATAAACGCTCCTCGATCTCCATAACGACGACTAAATAGGTTAAAAGCCAAAATTTGGTAAAAAACCTAAGTCCTAAAAGAGCTGAGTAAAATCGATTCGCTCAATAAATGCTCCTCGATCTCCATAACGATGACTAAATAGGTTAAAAACCAAAATTTGGTAAAAAACCTAAGTCCTAAAGAGTTGAGTAAAATCGACCCGCTCGATAAACACTCCTCGATCTCCATAACGACGATTAGATAGGTTAAAAGCCAAAATTTGGTAAAAAAACCTAAGTCCTAAAGAGTTGAGTAAAATCGATTCGCTCGATAAACGCTCCTCGATCTCCATAATAACGACTTAATAGGTTAACAGCCAAAATTTGGTAAAAAACCTAAAGAGTTTAGTAAAACCGATTAGCTCGGCAATCGCTCCTCGATCTCCATAACAACGAATAAATAAGAACAGATTGAAAGAAATCAACAAACATGAAAATAATAATACTGAAGTTTTATTCATCTGAGTACAAAGAACATCTCTCAAATTACATACGAAGTTTTATTCAGAGTACAAAGAACGTTTCTGCTGTTTACATATCATCACAAATATTTAAGTGAAATAATCCTATTCTATAGATCAGTGGTTTTCACGACAATGTCCACGAAAACATCAATCTCCTCCCTAGTGCCTCGATGATTCTGTTCTACCACCTAAGAAGCATGCTGCTTAGGATGATCGACTTCTTTAGTTCGATGGTGCCGGGCTCTGAAGATCAACTCTCCTTTAGGTCGGAATGGCCATTACCGGCCAGATGTCCGATAACGGTCACTCGCCCAAAATGAGCTACTGCTTGTATGATGGGGTTGACTTTTACTCTAAAGCAGCATCTCTCGAGGACCGTCACAAAAGTGAAAACTTACCAGCACATCCCGGCGGCCTATCACTCCGGAGGTAACCTCCAAGAACAGGGATGCCTGGTAAGTATGAACCCTCCATGTGCTAACAAAATACCATGGACCTCAACCCCGTGAAGACTAAGGCTGAGGCCACATGGGACCCGTCAGTACTAGGTAAGGCATCAATGGGACATGTCAGTACAAGGCAAATGATGCTTGAGTTATTATATGATAATGGTTCACGATAATGAGACTTTTTGAAAATTATGGGATCACTGGGCAAAATAAATCCCAAAGAAATTGATATCTCCATTTCGTACGGTATGGACAAATATGGGAAGAAACTGAATGTCTATTTATAGGGAAATTTTTAAGTTAATCCTACGGTTGGATAGAAATCTGATCAAGGGACGGGAATGCGACTTTTGACTTCCCGAATTTAATGCGAGTAAGTTGGAACGGCGCTAGGATTGTCGATAAAACTGCTCGATGAGAATGAAGTATCAAGGTTGAAACGACCAGAATGGAAAATCCATATACGTTCCAATGAATTCAATAAGAGACAACTTGGAACTTTACGAAGAATGCTCGACCGACGAACATAATCCTTAAGAAAAAGAGATTTACAACGAGGAATAATTATTTCTACGAAGAATTAGAAATGCGTAAGCAGAAAGATGAAATAATTGGTCGTTTTGACGACAAATATTTACTTGATGACGTCAAATCCAGCTTTTCCCTTGGAGTCCAAGAAATCTGACGTACTGGTAGATGAAACGATCGACGAAGCTAAGATATACAGACTTGTCACCGCCTCATATATCAAGGAATTTCTTAAGGGGGTCTAAACAAGCTGGATCTAACTAATGATTCTACATTTTCCAATTCCTCCCATACCTTGACATATTGGTACACTGGTTGCTTTATTTGAGGAGCATGGAGCTCACAATCAGTGCAAAGAAACATGAAGTTCAAGAAAATGGGTAGAACGAAATCACTTCTAAGAGCTTAAACTTTTAAAAGAAAAGCAATGCTCAAGGGAGGTGATAATAACACACTTATGTAGAAGTTCATGACAAATATTTTACAAACACTAATCGATCATCGATAAGGATGCGCAAAATATTTTCCCTGAAAAGAGAGGGGTCTTATGTAACAAAGCAACACAGAAAAATACAAGACTAAGTTCAGAAAGAAAAATACCTGTTCAAATAGTTTGACGAGGGACTGAACGAGGCGAAAGTTGGAAGTACCCTCATGCTTCCTTAACTCACCAGGCAAGATAGTACTCAGACCCAAATCACATGACAAAGCGTCAGGTTCAAATGAATTGGGCAATTCACTATTAAGGGGAATATTATCATGCTGAGGAGTTACTGACTCCGTGATATCCCTAACTTGTTCGAGGATACAACGATCATCCAACATACGCGGGGATTCCCTCTCATTGGGACTTACTGAAGTCTCTGAAGAAGAAATAATGGTCCGACGACCAGACCTCAATCCCGTCTGCCCTCCAGAGGAACCACCGGCTTCAAAGGAAGTTGCCATAATGGTAGTATCATTAAATAAGAAGTCAGGAAAATCCTGAGTAACAGACTAGGTCAGGGATAGACCACCACCGCATGTCTCCGCGGCGACATCCCTTTGGTTTTCGCCAATGATTAATTCAGTGATAGTCGAGGAAGGAATAGAGTTGCCAGGAGCATACTCGGGCAAGTCAAGCTCGGAAGAGAGGACACTTGAAGAAACAGGTATATTAAGGGATTGACCTATATTAGACATATCTCCAAAATCAACCCGACCAGGGGAGGGTCTCCTTCGAATATCAGAAGAAAAATGAGGAGTTTGTTGAGTAAAAACCGAACTAACGACAGGCAAAGGTTCAGAAGGGATAACGGGAGTCTGGGTCTCCGACCTACTGGTTGATTGGGAGCGAGGAGGATCTACCGAGGGCCCCTCGGTGCGGGACCTTTTGGGTCTCGGATTTCTACTACTATCGCGTGATGAACGCTTTGAAGTATTACCGAAAAGGTTACTCATCTTCGGAAATTGAAAAACAATTTTAACTATCGAGAAAGCTTATCGACCTCCTTTGAGAGAATATTCTATCGGAATTTAGTAAAAGCGGTAAATAGCGAGTAAACTTTTTACACTATGTATTTATACTAAATGAAAAGACGCGACAGACCCTACGAACATGCGCGAAATAGAGAACCTGACCTATGAACGACCGCAAGAATTCGAAAAGACATAAACATAATGATTATGCCGAAGTTAATGACTTGTCTGAATTGTTATTATCAATGAAGAAACAGAAACGACATACCATCAGAATACAAATCGTCTCATTTACAAAGGGATAAAAAAGTAATATTACAAATCATGCACTGATAATTATTGTCAGGGTTATTTCTCAAGCTTGTTGGTCGCTCCTTGACACGACCTGATCGCCAACTGGTACTCCTAGATCGTCAGCGACCTCTCCTTCATCGGCTCCATCATTCGCTGCCTCTGGATTCTCCTCCTCGTCCTGTTGGTCGCCAAAATTATTATCAACCTCCGGGTTAATGTCTGAAGGAGGAGTCGGCAATGGCTTTCCAAACTCTTCAACAAAATGAGCCTATGGAAAATGTCGATAATTGACGCTCGGCAGATCAGTAGAAGAGTATTCCTCACCATAACGATTCAGGCTGACATGTGTCACCTTAAAATACTCCCTTCGGCGATCTTCAATCAATCCCAGCGCGACCATCTGATGAATCACCTTTTTGAAAGTACTTTCGAGGAGCGGACTGACCATCCGATGCACCAAAGCAGTATGAACAGGAGAACTAAGGAACTCACGAATCACCCTCTCATCGGGATTCTTACCATAAAGATCAGTAAGTCCACTAAGAGGAAGGTCCTTATCATACTCCTCCAAGGAGGCTTGAAGACCTGCGACCTGAGATTCCAGCTCACTGATCCGAGTAGTACTTTGAAGTTGATAATCTTCCAACTCCTTAGCCAGTCGATCAACCTGCTCTTAGGTATGAGAAGTCTCCAAAACTTTGTTTATAATTTCCTGATCGCCAGTTCCCACTACTTGAGAATCTGTAATTCGAAGAGGAAGGGAAGAGGACGTAGAAGGACCGGCCCCTGAATCACTTGCCTTATGAAGCAATGCCCTGTTCTTCTCATCTAAAAATTCGCATTGTTGTCTCCAAAGAGCAGCTTCATAGGCATACGACATTAGGCAAGTATTTGTCTAAAGAGTAAAGGGAACGAATCAATAAGTCGAAAGCCCATTGGAAAAGTCACTAAGAAACATATTTAACAACGAATACCTTCTAGGCATAAAGAGAAGCTTTTTGTAATTTCTCCAAAGGATCTTTCTGAAGCAGCTTATTGACATCACGAGTAAAAATGCCAGAAAGAAAAATACGGGTTGCCTTGTCAACGGCATTCTCATTCTCGTCATGAATTAAAGAGTCGTTCTCAGGATAACCAGCTGCTCTCTTCCCCTGTAAATGATCTTCGATCATCTCAACGACAGTAGGCTTCGGATGCTCTTCACCAAGCAAAGAAAGATCCTCACCAGAACGACCATTGCCTTCTTCTCATAACTGGCTTGTCGATAGGATGGGGCATCGACCAACTGCGACATCCGCGAATGACAAGGTAAGTCCGAAGCTGGAAAGGAGGAAAACCCTATCCCGTCCCTTGGTGAACTGGAGCCTGCACAATTGGAGGTGGCGGAGGAGTTTCTTGAGATGAATCTGGAGATTCCTCTATGTAATCCTCTGAATCATGGCCCAAATCCAACTTTCTCTTCTTGGACGCTCTCTGCTCGATTGGAAGGTTCTCTACCGTTTTAGTAGACTTTGACAGAACCATCTTCCCTTTTGAGGAGTGCCGAGAATTTTCTACCATAAAAACTGAAGAAAACGAATTCTAAATTAGACGTGTTAGTAAAAGAAAATATAATGTAAATGTTACATTAAAATAAAACGCTTACCCAGCGATTGAGAAGGGGAAGTGATAGGAAAAATATGAGGACTCAAACCCGCTTTACGGAGAAAAGCCTCACCAATAAGAAGAGCACTCTGGTACTTGTCGGCACGCATCTCCTTGATCTCGCCAACTAATTGTGGGTCGTCAGGGATAAAATGGCCCGTAACTGAGCGACCACCAGAAATCCATTCGAAGCCATGGTCCCACGAAAATGGTTCGGAGGAACCGTCAGCTAACACAAGACAAGAAGGGGGACGTACAATGAAAAAATGAGATTTCCAGGCTGGATTGATGGAAACTGGAGAATAAAAAATAGAGCGACCAGACTTTTGACTGGCAAAAAAGTATCCGCGGTTCGAGGAACTAGAAATGTTAAAACGAAATAATTGTGTAAAATTACGAAGAAAGGGCTGAAAGCTTTTTTCTATCATCAGAACTGAAAAACACACGACAAAAGCCACAGAATTTGGGTCTAGTTGTGTTAAGGAGACACTAAATATTTTCAGAATATCAAGAAATAAGGCAGATAAGGGAAGACGTAGACCATAATTGAAATGGGCGGTATAAAAAGCCCGACAACCTTCCGGTGGAGAAGTAACTCTATCGGAAGGAGAAGGGAGGATAATCTCAGAACCTTCCGGAAAGTACTTCGCATAATTATCCACGACCTCGTGGAAAGTCTCATCGGTATACGCGCAAGCAAGATCCTCGATTGGTTCAGATATTTGAGGAGCAGTACCCTTGCCTTTCTTGGCCCTAGCCGTAACCTCGGAATCTGATATAATTTGCACCTTGAAAGTATCCTTATCAGGAATGGTGATTTCAGATACACCAGTCTGTTATGTTGGAGGGCTAGGAATTGCCCCCTCCTCGATGATAGGGGCAACTCCTTCCATAGTAGATGAAGAAGATGTCTTCGAAAGTGAAGCCATTTTGTTGGGATCCTCGAAAAATATTGATCGATAAAAACAATATAGGGGAGAAATTATCGAGTAAGAAAGTTACTGCAAGAATGTGGGAAGTAGAAAGTAAAAAGTGATTGAAACAACGATCACCTATTTATATAGGAGGATGAAAAGACGTTTCAAACTTCTTGCGGCTAATCATATTCCCGCCAAACAGCAAAGTCAGAACGCCTCCTCGATAGAAAAGTAACGGTTCAGTCCGGAAACGACCAGACGACTATATATGAAGTGTAGCACTCTTTTCCTTACTTAGGATTTTTTCCCACAGGGTTTTTTCCAAGTAAGGTTTTTAACGAGGCAAAATTCATAGAAAAGACAGTCGTAATCGACCATTTACTTCTACGAGCTTCTACTTACGCTCGAAGAAGTGAGGGAGTACTGATGGGGGCTATTTTGCACCCTTATAATATTCGGAGCGACAAGTCAATATACGTTCGGACCGATCAGGAGACTAATTAGATGACGAGCTGCCCGGTCCGATCTGAACTATCAATCCTTGGCGACCAAGAATGAAGTCCAAGTTCCATAAGGATTACTATACCTAGTCCTATTAGGATTATGTTTCCTTGAATAGCTAGGGTTAATATCATATAAATATCAAGTTAAACATTGTATTAAGGGATAACTACACATAATCAGAGCTTACGCCTCCATACTGGGGCAATATGATATTAGAATCTATAGAAAAGCTTTTGCTATACTATATTCATATTCATTGTCTTGTTCTTTACGCTTTGTTCTTTCTTGAGATTGATCCATCCGGAATAAAGTAACTAAGCCCTATAATCTATACGTAATTTAACCTCAGAAACAAAACCTCATTGATTTAATCTAACCCTACGAAAAACGGTTAAATCAATATATATATATATATATATATATGTTCCTGGTTTCACCCACATTTTTTACTTTCCGTCTTCTGTCTCCTAGCAGTAAATTTCTTAGTCGATAATTTACCAAAATATCGTATTTATTGACCATCACCTTGTGAGAAACCTTGTCATGGCTTTAGATTCGAGAAAACCCACCTTCTCCTCCACTCAGAATGCTAATCCTGTTATCGATGTGGAGGCTTCTCCTAGCCCTCCACCAGAGCAAATGGGGATGCTCGATGTAAATATCCCCGAGGAGGATACATTTAAGGTAAAAAAAAATTCTGATGCCGAGGTGGCTGTTAAGGCTAAGAAGAGTAAGGGTGCAAACCCTCAGGTATCTGATCCTGTCGAAAGCCTTGCCTGTGCTTATACCGATGAGAATTTTCACGAGGTACTGGATAATTACACGAAGTATTTTCCTAAGGGTTCTCAAATTCTTCTCCCATCCCCTACTGATAGGGTTACTTCTCCGCCAGCAGACTGCCGTGCCTTTTACACTGCTCATTTCAATCATGGCCTTAGGCTCCCATTGTCACCCTTATTCCTGGAGATATTAAAGATATTTAGTGTTTCTTTGACTCAGTTGGTCCCTAACTTTGTGGCGTTCGTCATTTCTTTTTCTGTATTGATGATTGCCAAAGGGTTCAAGCCTTCCTTCCGTAATTTTAGTCAGTTATTTCGTTTTAACATTTCCAGCTCCTCTAACCATGGTTATTTTTTCACTAGTCAACGATCTGGTCGATCTATCTTTGATTCTCCCGTTTCCAGTAATTACGACTGGAAATTCCGCTTTTTCTTTGTTCTCCCTCCGACCCATACGACCTTAGCAGATGGTTCTAGGGAACCTTTCACATGGGACCATGATTCCATATGGACTTTTGGTGGTCGTTCCGTCGAGGGTCAAATGATTCCTGATAATCCGGACATGTTGAATGCAATAGAGGAAATGCGTTTGGATAGATACCAATGCGCTATCCTTGTTGGCGAGGCCTTTCTCCGCAAGGCGGGCTTGAGTTCTCATACATTTTCTATCTCTTCCTCTCCTCATCCACTTGCTAAGTTTGTTTATACTTTGCTATATATTTCCTTTTCTTCACTTTACCAAAATTTATACTGGATTTATTTCTCTCAGCTTCTATGGTTGAAAACTCACGGCGTTCCAAGAAGGGAAAAATGGTTCTCTCAAAATCTACCAAGACGGTAGAGAATCATCCCATAGATCAAAGGGTTTCTAGAAAAAGGAAATTGGATCAGGGTGATGACTCTGACGATAATAGAGAGGATAGTCAGGAACTTTCTCAAGAGATTCCCGATGAACCTTCTTCTTTACAGACTCCAGCTTCTACACGGTCCGGGCAAGGTTATCCTCCCCTGCCACTCAGATCTACTTTGGGCATTCGTGGCTGTCGTATGTGGTCGATGCCCAATTCAACTAGTCCTGTGGCGAAGAGAAGGAAACAAGTCTATGACCTCTCTGGCGAAGACCTCACATTACTTGGTGAACCACATCCCAAACCTAGCCTTGTCGAGATGATTGAAGACCACCTCGCAGGGAAACGAGCTGCGGGTTATTCTGATCGTGATTCTTTGATCAATGATGAAAAAGAGAGTGCTGCAGATAAAGATACTCAAATTCTCCTTTCTTCCATTTTGACGCGCGACATTCAGAAAATGCTTAATAAAGATCCATTGGAGAAGTTGCAGAAAGCCTCTCTCTCCATTGAAAGGGTAAACAATATCGTTCGTCATTTTTGCATTTAAGAGGATTTTACTCATATTTGCTTATTTTCTTGATTTTTCAGACCAGCACACGTATGCTGTCATCCATTTATGAAGCAGCCTTTCTGAGGCAGCAGTGTGAATTTTTGGAGGAGAAGAACAAAGTCTTGCTTCAGAAAGTGACCGATTTGGAACGTGGTGCGACAGGAGCTGGTCCTTCCACTTCTTCATCTCATCCATCTCAGGTCGATGGCGTACAGGGAACGGGAACAGATAATCCTCACATAATAAACAGTATTCTGGAGACGTCTCGTGCCCAGAAGAGAGTTGACCACTTGGCCAAGGAGTTGGAAGATCATTATGTTCAATATACTACTCATATCCGTGAGCTAGAGTCAAGTTGCACGTCTCCAAGCTTCTCTTGATGAGCAGGAAGAAGAACTCAATCTAGATGGCCTTACTGATCGATATGGTAGGAACTCTAAGGAGAATGTGAATCGTGAATTCCTCAATTCTCCTGTTCTTACTGCTTAGTCTACGAAAAAGTGGGCCCTCTTTTGGAAATCACTTTCAAGAAAGTTGTTCATCAGATGGTCGCCATGGGTTTGATCGAGGATCGTCAAAGGGAATATTTTAGGGCCATTCATGTTAGCCTCGATCGTCATGGTCAGAAGTATGGCTCTTCTGATGTTCACACTGTGGACTTCGAGCATCTCCCTTTGGCGCATTTGGTAAAGGAATTTGGAGTACCCTTGCCGACACCTCCTCCTGATGTTGATCCATAGCAGGATAATGAGTTAGGCGATCCTTGTAATCATATTGAATTTCAAAAATTGTTTCATGTTCACCCATTCGTTCACTATGCGTAGTCCTTAGCCAATCCTTGTAATCATATTGAATTTCAAAAATTGTTGATTGTTGGAATATGATTCAACTTTCAAAGAAGCTGGGTAGTAAGCTTGTCGTGTTCATCGACGATCAATCAGTAGTCGTTGTCAGACATAATTTTGTCTTTTATGAAGTCCCATATAAAGGCTCCTTGCAACTTTTCTTTAAGCATTGCTTTCTTTATAATTTGTCTTCTACCTTTTGGATTCCATGTTTCTGTGTACTGACTGTGAGCTTCATTTTCCTCAAATAAAACAACCATTATGCCTTCAGGTCATATCTTTTGATGAAGGGTATTTTGGGAGTCAACCTTTAGGAACCAAAGTAAGGTCGAGTGTCGTCGATCTCTGATCACTCAGAAGTGAAATCAAGCTCGGGTCACTGATATTCCGATCCAACCTTTTATAAATAGAGTTTATGACCTACGATTACTGTTGGGCCGACCATAGGCCCAGGCCTAGGAACCCTGTAATATATGCGTACGGACAGTCTAGGAAGCTCATTTTCCTCAGTTATAAATACTGCAGACATTAATGAATTACACACGCTTTCCCAGGTGCACTCCATTCGAAGCTGCTGCTCGGAAAGATAGTTTAGGCCATTTTATATGTATTTCGCACTCTAGCTTGTATGACATCCTATAATGCTCGAATATGACCCCCGATACTTGTAATCTATACACATTTGATTGCAATATACTCTATTGATCTACTCTTCATTTAGTTCTGTTTATGTTTGCATCGTTCATACTTTAATATCGATCATACCACGAAACCGTGCAAGATCAATTGGCGCCCACCGAGGGGCCTTATTTGGGTGTTAGATCGAAAAATGCCTACTACGAGGAGGAATACATATGTTCGAGGAGAACCTTCCCATGCAGCAGGGATTCAGAATTCAGTTAACAATGAGCCCGATAATCTATCTAGAGCGGCTCAACAACCAGAAGTTCCGCCGTATAACGGTACTACCGACATCGGGAAAAATATCAACAGTCTTATCATTATAATGAATTTATGTGATCATTCCGAGGGATTCCTACAGTAAAATTACAGTCACCGCCTGCGGGGAAATTGCTTTTGATCGGTTTAAAAAAACTGCCACCGAACTCTATTTTATCTTCTCTTAGACTTAATTTAACAGGAGTATGGTTCGGAAATGCGATATTATGGACAATGAAGACTATTCACCGATTTCTAGCATATCTACTATCTTATTATCTCGTCATGTCTACGATTATCTTATATTGTAAAGGATTATCTATCTAATGAAAGTCTTATTCGCCAGAGATATTATCAATTCATCATATTCGAGGAGTTATTATGGCCAATCTCTATGTATATTATTCAAAACGACTAAGGGTGAAAACCGTTGCTATGCCCCTTAGATCGAAATAAATGAAAAGGGTGAAAGCTGTTGCTAAGACCCTCAGGTGAAAGCTGTTGCTATGACCGATCAAAATGACTAAGGGTGAAAGCCGTTGCTATGCCCCTTAGATCGAAATAAATGAAAAGGGTGAAAGTTGTTGCTAAGACCCTCAGGTGAAAGCTGTTGCTATGACCGATCAAAACGACTAAGGGTGAAAGCCGTTGCTATGCCCCTTAGATCGAAATAAATGAAAACGGTGAAAGCTGTTGCTAAGACCCTCAGGTGAAAGCTGTTGCTATGACCAATCAAAACGACTAAGGGTGAAAGCCGTTGCTATGCCCCTTAGATCGAAATAAATGAAAAGGGTGAAAGTTGTTGCTAAGACCCTCAGGTGAAAGCTGTTGCTATGACCGATCAAAACGACTAAGGGTGAAATCCGTTGCTATGCCCCTTAGATCGAAATAAATGAAAAGGGTGAAAGCTGTTGCTAAGACCCTCAGGTGAAAGCTGTTGCTATGACAGATCAAAACGACTACCGGTGAAAGCCGTTGCTATGCCCCTTAGATCGAAATAAATGAAAAGGGTGAAAGCTGTTGCTAAGACCCTCAGGTGAAAGCTGTTGCTATGACCTATCAAAACGACTAAGGGTGAAAGCCGTTGCTAAGCCCCTTGGATCGAAATAAGTGAAAAGGGTGAAAGCTGTTGCCCAGACCCGTAGAGTAAACTTTCAAGAAGAGAATATCAGCAGTTGAATCAAAGGATCTCAGAAAGATCATTCTTCTATACCATATCGATCGGAAAATTATCGGATTTATTTTCCAATTAGTTGATTCATTATTCGTCGAAGGTTCCCATTATTTATCTAATTGAGGCATTTCAAGCCGAGGATCGATCAATATATAGATATCAATAGAAAAAGTTTCTCAGATGTTTTTCTCGATCAACCGATACGGAGTTAACCCAATCAACTTAATCGATAGATATTCTAAAGGAAAATATTGGTCGATCTATTGGAGTAATGACAATAGATTATGCAAATTTTTAAGGATGCAGCCTATTCGTGATCGGAATTTCTTCTTCCGGATATCAGGTTTAATAACTTCGAAATAATTACACGAATCACTCACAATCGGAATTTATTTTTCTGATGGTCGGGTTCGACAACTTCGAAACGGTTATATAAGTTATTTACAATCACCCCAGTTCATTTTTGTTCGATCACACAGTTTATATACTACTCGATCAATGAGATCAAGAAAGCATTCAACAAAGTTCAAGGAAGATACGCAGTAAAAATAACAAGGAGACAAAATTTTATTTCAATTATTTGATTATAATACAAATGAAGTCCCAAGTACAATAGCGAAATTCGAGCTCAAAAGGAATAGTACAATCGATCCTACCCTACTACAAATCCTACGAACTAGATTAAGCATGCTCGATCCACAAGCGTTGGCTCCAGATGCAGAACTCAGCAAAGATTCTTCATGACAATCACTCGCCACGTGTCGCACATCTTCGAGCGTTCTGCAGAGCGGGATAAAGCTGGGTCGGAGCCTACCTCCAGGGCTTTTAACCGATCTTAGATCTTCATCTGTAAATAATGATTGTTATGCACAATTATTATTCACACCCTGATCCGATCCAGAGCAGCGGGAAGTTACCCCGACGGAATTACTCCAAGCAATCTCGAAGGAACTATACTTCAAGAAAATCCTCGAAGAAGCCTATGCTCGAGATTTAAGGAACTCCTCCAAGGTTAACCCACTGCTCGACCGGAGGTAACGCCAGAAGACCAGAATTCTAACCCGTCTCAGGTGAATTAAATCCAAGAGAGTAGGTTGCCTGCCGGTATTCTAGGCGCAATTTCTTTTGCCTGTCGATATTCTAAGCGAAAGAGGCTACACCAAAGGAATTAGGATCGAAAAATAGGGTCCTGGTCCTAATTTCAAACTCTTTTATTTCAGAAGGGTTACGTATCATTATACAAAAATTCAAAGCTCGAGCTGAGGCGATCGGATGAAGCATTGATAATAAGTGAAGAATGTGTTGGAAAAAATTGGAACTATTTATAGCGGCGAAGGGTTAGAACCGACGGACCAGATCACGTGTCATGGACTGTTATGATCTAAAACAATAAATTTACTGACTGTTGCATTTCCCAAGGAATAGGGTCCTGTTTGGTTGAGAGAAGAAGTAATCTTATAACCGCATAAGAATGGTTCACTGGTCCTTATTTACTAACCAATCTAAAGACCCTCACCGGAATAAAAAACGTTTGTTTAAATTCAAAAATTCAATACTGGTTGGGAAAATTCAAGGCTTTACGATAATCGAGAAGTCGCGTTCAAACACCAGATTGGCAAAATCATGGTCGGCCTATTCGGCAGCAGTCCATCACTTACAGAGAATTGGGTATTATAAACAATTCAAAAGTATATGATTGTTCGAACAGCGGTTATCGGATTAAAATATCCGCCCTCGAATCATCATATTCGATCGACGATAAAAACCCGAATGATTAATACAAGTATTGTTATCGACGATATGTCCTCGATAAGTTTTTTTTTGAATTGAAGAGTTCGGTCAACTTCACAAATTCTGGATTATGCTGAGGATCAATTAAAAGCTCGTATATAAATATTTCCAAAGGAAATTTATTTGGCTACTTATTGGATTACTCGCTATTTACTCACCCAAGAAAAAGGGTGTTTGACGATTCTAAGTATAAATTTAAAGTATCCAAGTTCGATCGGGCTATCAAAGATTAGAGTACATCTAACTGTTATTCGATCGACCAACAAAGAAGAAGACAAAAAAGCTTTATAAAATCATTTCAAGAAAGAGAATGTATACAATGGTGATCCTATTACAAAGATCAGAAAATTCGAAAAGAACAAGAAGATTACATTTCGAGTACGATACAAGCTAATATATCACATTCCGATCCTATTGCATTCTACAATCCTATGAAATTTTCGGTTTCATCTCCTATCAATCGATCGAGCTAACTCAGCTCCGAGCATGGAATCTCCTTTGGACCTGCAGGCTTTTAACTTTATTTGCGGTCCTCCGAAGACGTAGGGGCGAACACATAGTTTATCGGGTAGCTTTATCTTCCGGCGCGTCCCCCCCAGTACTTCTTCCTAAAAGCATTATGGCAACAGGCCCCTGAGCGGAGACCCATGCGGTAACTTACGGATTTTCTGGATTTGGCTTATTGGCCTTCCAGATTGAGAATATATTTGCCTGACGATATTCTAAGCGAGCTCAAAACAGTTTTGTTCTTCTCAAAGATTGCTCGAAGTCTGAACTCAAAAAGTCGAGTTAATTGAATAATGATGTTGGTCATCATGATCGGACAAATAAAAGAGCCAGTAGGATGAAAAAGATAGTCTCAAAGATATGACACCGTCTTTTATAGTAAAGGTTGAGATGGATCCGACGGCGGATAATTTGTTAGATGAACGGATAAGATTTAACAACCGTTGGGATTCCCGGTGAGTAAGGAACTGTTTGGCTACAATAGGGAGTTCATTCAAACTTACCAACCTCCGGAACACATACGCAACCATTGAACAGAGAACATTAGATCAAACAAAGCAAGGATATCATGAAGTATTATTCACAGAGATTTCTGAACAAGTGAAATGATACAAAACTACTTTTCGATCCTATTACAAGCTACAAAAAAAAAGTTTCGATCTTATTACAAGCTACAAGAAGAAAACGCGGATCCTATCACAAACCAGGCGCAATCCAACTCAATTACATCTCGTGATTCCAGTAAAATATCCAGCTGGTCCTACCTCCCGGGCCAAGAGATCGAATAGACTCTTCTTTAGGCTTGACTACTGAGAGCTACTGGCCTCTTTGATCGATCAGTCATTTTAAAGAAAAAAGGGGAAATTCGCGGTATAAGTCTAAATGAACGACCGTGCCCTTACTCAAAAGATTTACAAGGATAGTGAATATTGGGTGTTGGTTGATAATAGGAAGGGAAAAAATTGAAGAGCTAATTCGATGCCTATGATCGAGTAACTCAATTCGAACGCCACTCCATTCATTAAGTCCGCACCCTTCCACACCCTTGATGGGTATTGTGGCAATAGGTCCCTCATTATGAGAACCGTGCCAGAAGGATAATGACCTATCCCTTAAAGACTTCACGCTCGGACCACTCCAACTCTTTGCAGGGCCGACGGGGTTATTAGGGCCGTGGGTGGTCAGCAATGCACCACGTTGACCTTCAAGGGCGAATATTTCTTCGTCTACAGATATCCTAATCGATATTAAAATACTCAACACTTTATGATTCGCGAAATACGTTCTAACTCGAATTTCGAAGTATTGGGATGCAAAAGGGTATTCCTTGATCAACATGGTCGAAGAAAACTCCACTAAAGGGAAGAATATTCGTTTAAGAAGATAGGAAAAGGCTCATTTATAGGAGCAGCTTAATGTGATCCAACGAATGAGATATAACGATTTATGCGGTCAGGAATTAATGACCGATCAGTTTCCCGAGTAATAAGGTAGTATTTGGTGAAAAAATCATGAAACCCACCATGAAGAAAAGGAAATTGCTAAATCAGCCCTTTATACGCTCGAAAATTCGGAAATCGTTTCGATCAACAAAGTATTCGAACATCAAAAACACATAGCAATACCAATAGAGATTTGGTTGCATATTAAGAGCAACTTATTAATCAGGGTATATCGCAAGGCATAGGGCAGAAAAGTAAAAACGCTATCGGTTAAGATTACATTACAACAGAATAAATCAAATTACACCTACAGAAGTCTATGCTCGGAGAAAATTTTCCGAAGCTCAATGCTACGATCATGATACCCACGAACGTAGGCTTTTTTCTCACGAAGCTTGGAATCCTTCCTTTCCCGTTCGTAAATACCCCTGAGCCCCTCTAGCTCTTTGCTCAGCTTCTCCAAGATCTCCTCTCCTCGAACCAGCCTATCCTCAAGGGATCTATCGGCTGCAAGCAGGCGACCAAGCTCGATTTTATTCTTTACCAACTCGAGGAATATAGCAGTTTGGTGTTCGATACCACGCTCTGCAAAGCATCTTGAGCTCAAGAAAGTCCTGACTGGCCTAAGATGTAAGAGATAAAAAAAAAAAAAAAAAAAGAGAAGAAGAAGAGGAGGGAGAGAGAGAGAAAAGAAAGGTTTAAGAAAATAACCTGAGTAAGAAAATTCGACCCCGAATGAAACAGGTACAAAGGACTTTTCCTTTTCAACATGACAGTCTCAAAAATAAAGATACCAGCACGCAGAAGGTTCGGAGCAGGTTTCCCGATCTCAACAGAAAGGGCCTCAGATGAAGAGGCGGAGGTTGGATCAAAAGGTTTTTTGACCTCAGATAGTTCTAATGATATGAGAGATTCTTCACGCCTAACGATATCTTCACCTGAAGAGGTCAATTTAGCCTTTTTGCTAGGACCCCAACCGGAAGAGTTCAACTTGCCAGAGGTAGCGGATTTAACCAGAGCTCGTTTTTCCGCCCATCTTGCCTTTTTTAAAGACTTGGAGTTTCTATTCCCTTTATTCGTTTTTTGACCTTTTGCTCGAGTCTAATTTGTGGCACCATCTAATAGCAATATGGGGCCGAGGGGGTTACCCAAGATTTGATCAAAAGAAAAATTCAAAAGAAAAAGTCAGAAGTTCGAATTTTATATAATTGAGGGAGCTCCGATCCCAGTATTCGTTAGTGTGATGAAATGAAGTAGGACGGCCATAGTATTTGTAGCAAAGAAGGCATCTTGTTAGCACAATAATAAAATGGTCGTCGCCCAAAGGAAAGATTCGATATAAAGTAATTTGATTTAAGGAGTGCAAGGATAAAAATGTACCTACAATTGAGAAAGCAAGAAATACATGGATCTATAAACTACAAAATAAGAGTCAATAAAGTCCTATTACATAATATTCATCAGTGATCGGATTCTTCAGCACTAGAATTGCGACCCTCCTCCGCTTTTTCGCGCTCTTCCTCGGAATCACCGTCCGAACTATCATCAGCAGTGCTACTCGAGCTATCGTCCCCATCGCTGCTACTTTCATCATCAGAACTGGAGTTATTTGTCCTAGGGGAGTTGAAGTTTTCTCCTCCCCGATCATCGGACTCACCCTCGATATCCACATCATCATCAGAACTCTTGGCTTCGAGCATATCAGGATTAGGAACCCCAAATTCAGCAAGGAGTGGAGCATACTCATGACCTTCTAGACCCTCAATTTTGGGAGGAAGAGAGGAAGCCTTATAATCTTCCCCAAGAATATTTTTGTAAGGGTCCATATAAGGAAGATATTCATCGAGAGCGCCTTGAACCCTTCCGGCCACAATGAGCTGCTGAACTCCTTTATAAAAGAAGGCTTGATTAATTGGGCCCGATCGTGACCGAACTAAAGCATCGAGAAAGGGGGACCCTAAAAACTCCCTTATAGCTGGAAGCTTGCCTTCCACTCGACCTCCAACATATGCCTGATCGGACGATGCCTTAGCCTGCTTAAGATCCGACTTTAATTTTGCTACCTCTTCCTCGAGGGCCCTCTTTCCTTTGAGCTCTTTCCTAGCCTCCACGAGCTCCTTCTCAACCTCAGAAAGCTTGGCACTAGTCTCCCTCAATCGACCAGCCGTAACAACTTCCTCTTTCAGAATGTTGTGAAGAGCATTATGAGTTTGTCGAGACTCTTCTTCTAAAATGGCTAATCGATGAGATTGATGAGTAAATAAATCTCCAGCCTGCAAAAGGAAATCAGTAATAAGGCGAAATTTCGAAAAAAAAGTTAATACATTCGAAGAAAACATGTACCCTCTGATGTGCATAAGCGTAATCGCCCATGATCTGAAAACCGTCTTTCTAGAAAAGCTCAGTATTATCATCCTCAAACCTTCCGGCCATCAGATTTTTGAAGGATTTATCCACTGTATGTTCACCATTAGGGCCAAGGTCAGACTCGATGGTCCCGTCCTCCGGAAACCCAGCGGCCCTCGGTCCGCGAAGATGATCTCCTATAAAATCTACCAAGTCTGGTTCTGTACAACCTGGTCGACATTGAATCGGGCCTGGACTCTGACCAAATGGCCTTACTCTTCTTGAGGGCTCGGGATCTTTGCTATTCCTTTTCCGGGCCATTCGAGCTTCAATTATCTCTTGGGATCGAATCCCCTTTAACGTATAATAGCTATAGCCCGCCGCGTTCGGATCAGACGTACCAATCGAGAATACCGATTGCATAGGGCCAGAAGCTCGAAATTGTGAAGTTCCCTCGGCAGCAATTTGAGAAAAACTTGTAACTATGTTCGGAACTGCAGAAGTGTCGGTTCTGGAAATGGTTCCTCCAATCATCAAAGTAGCCCTTGATTTCTTCTGCTTGCGAGGTAGACCTTGGGACTCTGTAGAAAATGAAGCAACGATCGAACCGGCTACGGAGGTTCGAAACTTCTCAACAATCTCAGCTGTAAAATAGAGAATGGGTTTAATTTCGAGCCAAGAAAAATTAATTGAATTATAGGAAAAGAAATAATATACCTAAGGTGGGAGGAGCAATTACGGTGGCATCCCCCTCATAAGTTCTAGCAACTTGGTTAGTTGGGTCGTCCGAAGGCGAGGTCGAAGATTCGCCAAATTGATATCAGGGGCAGGGTAAGAACATCCGCTGAGCCCTGCCATTCTCAAAACCCTCTCTTGGGTCAATAAAGCGGTTTGATAAAGATCAGGATGGAGGGTCTGCAAAAATTCATCCGAAAGCTCGTGATTCATTCGTCCTGTGAGTTTCCGCCTACCGTAAATCCAAGACCTCTCTCCGGGCCATTCATAAGGGGTCGGTTCTAGAATCTCTGCAGAAGGTGGAGTATCGGGGCCTCGGACAAAAAAGAACTCCTTTTTCCAACCTTTTAGGTTGCTCGAGACATTGCTCGACAGTATTGATCGATTCGACCTCTGCGAGAAATATACGTACCCAACGTTCGAAGATGTCGAGGAATTCACTTGGAAAACCCGCCAGAAGTTTTGAAAAGCTACTTTCTTCCCTTTAGCCTTCATCAGCGCGCTGAAGGCGCCGATATACCCGATCGAATTCGGAAGAATTTGGGATGGAGCAAGGTGAGAAGCCTCTAAAATGCTACAAATTAAAGGAATAAAGGGGATACGTAGACCGTAAAAGAACTGCCTCGTATAAAAAGCTTGGCACCCCATAGGAGGATCGGTGACACGCTGCTCAGGAGTCGGAACGACGATCGAAAATCCGTCACCTAAGTACTTACCAAAATTGGTTTCCAAGTATTCTCGGTGCTCTTCGGTATACCGACAAACGATTTGATCAGCCTTCTCCTCGGTTTTGTTAAGTCTTACACTGGTTGAAGGTTCCGTCCACTCAAAAATTGTAACGACAACATTTCTACCTATTCTGTACTTGGCTTGCTCATTCTTTCCTAAGGGAAGATCATCTTCCTCCGCGACCTCTTCGTCGGTGGCCTCGCTCGAGGTATCACTTTCACCGCTCTCCGAACCCGAGTTTGACTCCTCTCCCACCTTATCAGAGCCAGAACAAGGGCTCGGGACCCTTGAAATCTCAGCTTCAGAGGATCGAGTATCCACAACCCGCATCTCGTCGGGACCACCGTCTGGTTCTGCCACTACCTTGGTTTTACCTTTGGGATCTGTTGAACTAGACATTATATGCTCAGGATGATCGAACAAGTATTAGGGTTTTCTTATCGATCTATACGCTCCGATCTAGGGTTCTTTGAGAGTCTTGCGCAAATGAATCTTCGACGATCAGCTTATATATATAAGGTCAAAATGATAAATTGCAAACCGGTCCTCGAATAGTCGCGACGATTGAACTCCCTCGGGATAATTTCAAACCCACTTTCCCTTTAATTGCGCGTTAGACCCCTATAATCTATGGATTTATGGGCCGCGGTCCAACACATAAAGGGAAGCAACGTTTAGACATCAGTGTTCATCTACTACTATACGATCGGAGAAGCTTTGTCGGAAAAAACAAGGCAGTATTAACAAGGAGTCGATCACGGCGTCACGAATTATGAAGCGATAAGATGCTTTTGAAAAGCCTGACAATCATTATCGACGAGAAAAATTATGTATCACTACAATCATTATGATGTTTCCATGAGATGCACTCTTTTTCCCTGGCTCGGTTTTTATCCCAATGGGTTTTTCCCGAATTAGGTTTTTAATGAGGTTTATCCGAGACGTAACGCATACTTCTTCGAGCTTAAGCTTCACTTTGCGCTCGAGAAGTGGGGGAGTATTGATGAAGGGTATTTTGGGAGTCAACCTTTAGGAACCAAAGTAAGGTCGAGTGTCGTCGATCTCCGATCACTCAGAAGTGAAATCAAGCTTAGGTCACTGATATTCCGATCCAACCTTTTATAAATAGAGTTTATGACCTACGATTACTGTTGGGCCGAACATAGGCCCAGGCCTAGGAACCTTGTAATATATGCGTATGGACAGTCCATGAAGCTCATTTTCCTCAGCTATAAATACTGCAGACATTAATGAATGACACACGCTTTCCCAGGTGCACTCCATTCGAAGCTGCTGATCGGAAAGATAGTTTAGGCCATTTTATATGTATTTCGCACTCTAGCTTGTACGGCATCCTATAATGCTCAAATAGGACCCCCGATACTTGTAATCTATACACTTTTGATTGCAATATACTCTATTGATCTACTCTTCATTTAGTTTTGTTTATGTTTGCATCGTTCATACTTTAATATTGATCATACCACGAAGCCGTGCAAGATCATCTTTGGGGTGGGAGGAACTGGAAAATGTAGAACTATTAATTAGATCCAGCTTCTTTAGACCTCCTTAAGAAATTCTTTGACATTTGAGGCAGTGACAAGTCCTTGTGCCCTAGTAAGGACGCCTCCCTCTTCTACCAGTCCGTCAGATTTCTTGGACTCTAAGGGGAAAGTTGGATTCTATGTCGTTGGGTTCTCGTTAGTCGTCAAAACGATCAACTATTTTATCTTTCCCGCGTTAAATCGTAATAAGTATAGATCATTCATTTTTGGTAGAAGTACTTATTCCTCGTTGTACATCTCCTTTTCCCAAGGATTCTGATTGTCGGTTGAGCATTCTTTGTAAAGTTCTAAGTTTTCTCTTAATGAATCAACTTGAACGTGTATGGATTTTCACATGCTAGTCGTTTTGACCTTTATATTTCATTCTCATTGAGCAGCTTTATCGACTAATCTAGCGCCGTTCCAACTTACTCGCATTAAATAGGGGAAGTCAGAAGTCGCATTCTCGTCCCTTGATCAAATTTTTATCCAACCGTAGGATTAACTTAAAATCTCCCTATAAATAGATAGGCAGTTTCTTCCCATATTTATACGAAATGGAGACGTCAACTTCTTTAGGTTTCATCTTGCCCAGTGATCCCATAATTTTCAAAAAGTCACATTATCGTATAATAACTCAAGCATCATTTGCCTTGTATTGACAAGTCCCATTAATGCCCTACCTAGTACTGACGAGTCCCATGTGACCTCTGCATTGGTCTTCAATGGGTTGGGGTCCATGGTATTTTGTTTGAACATGGAGGGTTCATACTTACCAGGCATCCCTATTCTTGGATGTTACCTCCGGAGTGATAGACCGCCAGGGTGTGCTGGTAAATTTTAAATTTTGCGATTGTCCTCGTGATATCCTGCTTCAGATGAATAACTGCAACAATCTCTCAAGCAAGAGCTTGTTTTTGGTCGAATGACCACTACAAGATATCTGGCTTGTAATGGCCGTTTCGATTAAAGGGAGGATCGATCTTCAGAGCCTGGCAATCGAACTAAAGAAGTTGACCATCCTGAGCAGCATGCTTCTTAGGTGGTTGAAGAAGAACGTAGAGGTACCAGGAAGTAGATTGATGTTTCCGTGGACATTGTCGTGAAAAACTCCGATCTATTGAATAGGATTTTCTTCTCTTGTATTTGTAAAGATATGTAAATCGAGAAATGTTCTTTATATTCAGATGAATAAAACTTCATACTTCTCCATATCTTGCCTCATGTGATTGTTCTTGCTCATGTCATTCTTGATTTTTGCTTTTATTCCCTGTATCACTGAGTGTTGTATCGATCAGTTCCATTTTAGTTGATGTAATAAGTAGGTTGTTTACCAATACTTGGTTTAACCTTTCATTTCATAATTATAGAGATCGATGAGCTTTTATTGAGCAAGTCGATTTGATTCCATTATCGTACTTTGGTTTTTTACCAATAATTGGTTTTAACCATTTTGTCTTTGCTGTGGAGATCGATGAGTGTATATCGAGCGAATCGATTTTTACTCAATTTTTGTACTTAGGATTTTTACCAATAATTGGTTTTATCACATTTAATAGTCGTTTTTGGAGATCGATGAGTGTTTATCGAGCGGATCAATTTTACTCAATTTTGTACTTAGGTTTTTTACCAATAATTGGCTTTAACCTTTTTAATCGTCGTTTTGGAGATCGATGGCGTTTATCGAGCGGATGGATTTTACTCAATTTCGTACTTATGTTTTTTTACCAATAATTGGCTTTAACCTATTTAATCGTCGTTTTGTAGATCGATGAGTGTTTATCTAGCGGATCGATTTTACTCAATTTCGTACTTAGGTTTTTTTACCAATAATTGGCTTTAACCTATTTAATCGTCGTTTTGGAGATCGATGAGTATTTTTCGAGCTGATCAATTTTACTCAATTTTGTACTTAGGTTTTTTACCAATAATTGGCTTTAACCTATTTAATCATCATTTTTGGAGATCGATGAGTGTTTATCGAGCGGATCGATTTTACTCAATTTTGCACTTGGGTTTTTTTACCAATAATTGGCTTTAACCTATTTAATCGTCGTTTTTGGAGATCGATGAGTGTTTATCGAGCGGATCGATATTACTCAATTTTGTACTTAGTTTTTTTTACCAATAATTGGCTTTAACCTATTTAATCGTCGTCTTTGGAGATCGATGAGTGTTTATCGAGCGGATCGATTTTACTCAATTTGGTACTTAGGTTTTTTACCAATAATTGGCTTTAACCTATTTAATCGTCGTTTTTGGAGATCGATGAGTGTTTATCGAGCGGATCGATTTTACTCAATTTTGTACTTAGGTTTTTTACCAATAATTTGCTTTAACCTATTTAATCGTCGTCTTGGGAGATCGATGAGTGTTTATCGAGCGAATCGATTTTACTCAATTTTAGGTCTTAGGTTTTTTACCAATAATTGGCTTTAGCCTTCTGAAGTCCTTGCTTTGGAGATCGAGGATTGTATACCGAACATGTCGGCTTTACTCGATTTTGTATTTAGGTTATTTACCAATTATTGGTTTTAAACTTTTGAATCTTCGATTTGGCTGATAATAATAACCTGTGAACATACTTCAAAAGAATTTTTAAGCAAAGGCTTTTATTGCCACGAACAGTACGAGAAGTTTGAAGAAAATAAATAACAATTAAGGTAATAAAAAAAAAGGTAAGGATAATTTGTAAGATTCATCGTCCATAGTATCTTCTCAGGTTAACTGCGTTCCAAGTCCTCGGTAGGGGTGTTCCGTCCATGTGTGCAATTTTGTATGAACCTTTCTTTCCTACACCAACAACGATGAAAGTTCCATCCCAATTCTGTTGCAATTTTTCGACGTGATTGGACACCTCGACCTTCTTTAGTACTAAGTCCCCTTATTTGAAGGTTCGTACGCGGACCTTTTGGTTGTAGGCTTTTTCCATATTCGATTTAGCGACCTGCAATCGTAGTGCAGCTTTTTCTCTTAAGGCTTGGTCAGGTCGACATCGTTTTTTCTAGCTTTTTCATTTTCCTCGCTATCATACATCTCGATCCTCGGTTTCGGGACCAATGTTTCGATTGGAATCATAGCCTCCGAGCCGTACACTAAACTGAACGGGGTCTCGCCAGTCGAGGCTTTGACAGTTGTTTTATTCGCCCAAAGCACTCCAGGGAGTTCATCCAGCCATCTTCCTTTGGCTGCCCCTAATCTTTTCTCCAAAGATTTGACTATTTCACTGTTTGCTACTTCAGTTTGTCCGTTGGCTCTTGGGTGTCCTACCGAGGTAAAGTTTTGTTGAATTCTCAACTTAGAGCAGCATTCCAACACTTGTTTTCCCGCGAATTGAGTTCCATTGTCAGAGATTAGGATTCGTGGGATGCCAAATTGACATACTATGAATTTCCATAGGAAATTAATTAATTGAAACTGTGTTATCCGAGCCAGAGCGATGCATTCTATCCATTTACTGAGATACTCGACCGCGACTAGAACATAAGTTTTCTTTGACCTGGCCACTGGGAAAGGTCCCACAATGTCTATTCCCCATTGATCAAAAGGCCAGCACACAGGTATATGGTGCATCTTTTCGGCGGGTTGATGGCTTACATTAGCGTGAACTTGACAATGATGACATTTTTGCACATATTCAACGGCATCCTTGTTTAGGTTAGGCCAATAGTATCCTGTTCGAAGACATTTCAAAGCTAAGGCCCTGGCTCCACTGTGGTTCCCTGCCTCCCCTTCGTGTATTTCTCGAAGTACATCATCGGTTTGTGGTTCAGAAATGAATTTTAGTAGAATTTCTGATACCGATCTTCAATAGAGTTTTCCCTCTAACATCGTGTATCTTGGTGCTCGATATTTTATTTTTCAATCCTCATTTAGATCAGGTGGCAAGTTTCCTTCCCGAAGGTAATCCATCAGAGTCATCCTGTTCTTTTCTGCTACTTCAATTTCCATCATTTCAGTGACAGGTGTGTCGTCAATGTCGATTGTTGGGATATCCGAAATCAACCAGTTGATCACTCTTTCTGTTCGGCCTTCTCGCGATCCCCTGAATCTAGAAAGTTGATCAGCCCATTTGTTCTCTGAGCAGGGAACATTTTATATTTCGAAGTTCTCAAATTTTCCAGCCAGCTCTTTTACCTAGGCGAGGTACTTGATCATGTTGAATTCCTTGGCTTCGTATAGGCCTTCAATTTGTCGCTGTACCAACTCTGAGGCAGTTAATACTTTGAGGCTTTTTATGTTAGCTTTGATGGCCATTTCCATTCCTGCAATTAACGCTTCATACTCTGCTTCGTTATTGGTTACCATGAAATCTAACGTGATTGCATAATTCAAATCTTCCTTGTCTGGTCCGGTAAAATTGCTTCCAGCTCCGCCTCCCTCTCTGCTCGAGGCACCGTCGACATGCATTAACCAGGTGTGATTTTCAACAACCAAGATATCATTATCACAGTTGGTCGAGTCGTTAGGTTCTTGTATTGAGGTCGGAGTTTCTAATAGGAAGTCGGCAAGAACTTGAGCCTTAATCGCGGTTCGTGGTTTATATTCGATTTCGAATTGTCCTAATTCGATCGCCCACTTAATCAATCTGCCAGAGGCTTCTGGCTTTGCCAATACCTGTCTTAGTGGTTGGTTGATGAGTACCACTATTTTATAGGTCAAAAAGTATGGTCGGAGGTTGCGTGCTGCCACCACTAAGGCTAAGGCAACTTTTCTATCTCCAAGTAAACTTCTTGTAGTAGTTTACTTAGGTAATAGACAGGCTTATGTTCAGCGCCTTCTATTTTTACCAATACCGAACTAATGGCGACTGTGGAGATAGATATGTAAATGTATCATGGTTCTCCATAAGTTGGTTTGGCTAATAATGGAGAAGAAGTCAAATATTCTTTTAGTTGATTGAATGCTTGGTCACATTCATCAGTCCAAATAAAATTCTTCGCCTTCCGTAAAGTTTGAAAGAAAGGCAAACTTCTGTCCGCTGATTTGGATATGAATATGTTTAGTGCGACAATTTTTCCTACTAAGTTTTGTACCTGGGAGATCGTTTTAGGTGGTTTCATCTCGGTTATGGCTCGAATCTTTTCGGGATTAGCTTCAATTCCACGTTGATGAACCATATATCCCAAGAACTTTCCGGATTTGACCCCAAAAGTACACTTTGCGGGGTTGAGTTTCATACGGTATTTTCTCAGTATCTTGAAGCATCGGTCAAGGTGTTTTACGTGGTTGGCTTCACTCATGCTTTTTACCAACATATCGTCCACGTAAACTTCCATTATTTCTCCGATCAGCTTCCTAAACATTAAGTTAACTAGTCTTTGGTAAGTGGCACCAGCATTCCTTAGGCCGAATGGCATGCCAATAAAGCAATATACTCCCTACTCTGTTATGAAATCAGTTTTCTCTTGGTCTCGCTCATCCATGTAGATTTGATAGAAACCTTGAAAGGCGTCCATCATGCTGAAAATAGCGAATCGTGATGTTGAGTCGACCAATAGGTCGATCCTCGGGAGAGGGTAGGGATCTCGCGGACATAATTTATTAAGGTCGGTGAAATCGTTGCACATCCTCCATTTATTGTCCTTTTTATCCACTTTAGCCACTAAGACAACTTTGCATAGCCATTCCGAGAAATGTATTTCCCGAATTTGTTTAGCTTTGAGTAGCCTCTCGACTTCTGCTTTGATTATCTTATCCTTTGTCGGCCCATGATTCCTCTTCTTTTGTCTTGCTGGTTTTGCCATTGGATCAATTTTTAAAGAATGTGTGATTACTCTTGGGTCATTGCCCTCGATGTCGTCCGCACTCCAAGCGAAGATGTCAACATTATTCCTAAGAAAGTTTATTAACATTACTTTCCCTTCCGAACTAAGCTTGGTTCCGATCCTGGTCGTTTTAGAAGGATCTCCTCGTACGAGCATAATATCCTTGTGTTCTGGTGGTTTTATGGTTAAATCGACCGGCTCCTTTCCCTTTCGATCTATTCTGTCAGTGTTGGGGATCTCGACTTATGCTCTTTCAATATCGTCCTCGAGCTTCCTTTTAGCTGGAGTAAACGGTTTGGATCGGTTTCCCAGCGTTAGGGAGGTGTTATAACAATCCCACGCCATGCAGTGATCATTCACTATTTCTCCGATCCCAGAATCTGTCGGAAATCTTATCTTCTGACGGTATGTTGATACTACTGCGCGAAATAGGTTGAGGGCAGGTCGTCCTAATATCGTGTTGTATGCAAAAGGAGTTTCTACGACCAAGAACTTTATCATTTTCACTGCTCGCTGCGGTCTCTTTCCCAATGAGACACTCAAGTTTATAGTCCCATAGGGGACTATTTCTGAGCCTCCAAATCCCACTAAAGGAGTGGCTCCTTTTTGAAGTGTTATTTCTCCCAAGTTCATCTGTGTTAGGACTTCCTTAGATATGATGTTCGCTGAGCTACCATTATCGATTAGGATCCTTTTAACATTGTAGTTCACTATCTCGAGAGATACTACCATCGGGAAGTCAGGGTTATCTTCCCTCAAATCCCAAACAATATTCCTTGGTACTTCGTTCTCATCCAAACTAATGAGTTGTTCTCTTGGTAGTTTGCTTTCAAGCGTCCATACTTCCTTCGGATATCTAAGGTTCCCTTCAATTGATCTCGCGGTTCTACGTCGAGCATTACGATAGTCTCCCCCCGTCGGTCCTCCAGAGATTGTATGGATGGTGCCGATGATTTGATCATTGTTCAATTCTCGTGGCGGACCATTATTAGGGGACCTTCTTCCCGGGGTTCTTCTCTGATTATTAACTCGAGGACTCCGGCTGTTGGGATTTTATGGGTATAATTGTCAACTACAACAGTGCGGAATTTAAAATTTTTTTTTATACACCAAATCCCAGGGAACACTTATTAGCACATATGAATAAGGTTGAATTCAATTTCAGCAAACAAGTACTAAAATATATTCAAGATGGTAAAAGCTATTTTACCTCACCACATGCAAGGTGGTGGTTTTTCTCCGGTCTTCAAATGTTCACTAGAGCACACCAAGTGTTGTGCCTCTAGAGAAAGTCCACACCAGATGGATTTGAGTGACTTCACGTAATCCCCAGGCTAAGAACTAGGATTAAGGAATTGTCTCGTCAGGAATTGGATTCAGATCCAGAGAAGAAGCTTAGAGAAAATGTCAGGGGCGATTTCACAGGGTTATGGCCGAACAGGAATTGGGCGAGAGATGCTGAAAATTTTCGGCTTCTCTTTTTCTTGTGTTTTTGTGTGCATTAGTTTCTTTATGATTTACTTCCTTTTTCTTATTTAAAGATTATAAGTGTATCTAATATATATATCTCTATTAGAAGACTCCTTCTTCTAATAGATATATATCTTATCTTGAAAAGAGCCCTCCTTTATCAAGATACAAGATACATGCATATCTTTTTCTTTTCACACTAGAAAAACAAGATATGCTATAATCCTTTCCCACAAGATAATGCCTCTTTTAATTCCTTATCACAAATAATCGGCCATGTGCTTTAATTGACTAATGTAAATTTAATCAATCAAGATCCATACAACCAACAATTCGGCCACTTCCAGATTGATAATTAATCAATCTCCCTTAACCAAAAATCGGCCACTCATGTTAATTTGATAATTAATCATGATTCGGCCCACTTAGTTTACTTGATTAATCTACCATTAATCATAATCGGCCCATTTGGTTTAATTTAATTAATCTACCATTAATTAATTAATCCTTTTTCAATTAATACTTTAATTGAGGTTTTAATCAATCAGAATTTCCAATCGATTAATTAATTAGTTACTTCTAATTAATGATTCTCCATTTCGAATTAACACTTTAATTCTCGATTAATTAATTAGTTACTTCTAATCAATTATTCTTCTTCTTGAATTAACACTTTAATTCATTTATTGATTTTAATTCCTTAAATCAATTGTTTCCTTCCAGACTGTCACCGTCCAACTGTATTGTGTGTGACCCTCTAGGTTCACCATCAATTGACAGCAGGCCCACGACTTTCGTGATTTAATTAGTGAGCAATTAATTGCTCCGATCAATTAACCACTTTAATTGACCACTCCAGAATTAATTTCCTTATTAATTTAGGAGTACCCACACCTCATGGTCGATGTCTAGCCACAAGCCCATGAGGCCCAACTTCAGGTGAATTGATTTTGTGAACCTTCACCTCTTATAAATGCCATGTACATACGGTCCTTCTATCAACTAATTTCCCGATTGAGACATAGGGTGTGTGAATTGGTCGGCACCTCTAATTATCTCAATTCTGTACTTTCTTATTCAGGATAATAATTCCATTGTGACTGCTAAATTTGGAAACCCCTTTCCAAATCCATCACCGACTACGGCCGTAGATTCCTAGGATTTATTATCTAAGAACGTACAGAAAATTCTCTCATCTTATCAGGATGAGTCGATAGATCCTTTATTAGTACTAACTATCCGCGCACATGCTCATACATACCCAAAGTAGTCGCACAATGACCAAGCTATGTGATCGGCTCCTAAATCAAAGTACGTATTCCCGTGTACCGAATCCGCCCTAGTACCTCAAGTCAAAGGACTAAATCGTACACTATTATAAGTCTTGAGAGACATCCCATTACCGATATGCTTAACGCACTTCCACGATGGGTCTCTCTGTTCGGGTCGTTCGATGCGTTCGATCCCCTATCGAACCACCTAGTCATATGCACTAGCATTCAATGCCTTGTTCATGAAACGACAACAAATTCACTCCATGTGAATCATGCATAATCCTACAAGTCTTAACGATTCATTCGATACCCCGTCTCGATATGAATCTATGACTTGGAACATTTTTGAGATCACGACCTTTGAGACTGTTTCATGATTAATCGCACCCAATACTGAAGTGAACAATCCCGTAGTCATGAGTGATCTCGGGGTTTCAACCAATCGCTTAGATAAGTTCGCGAGAGATGAAGGTGGCCATTGTTTAATTCACGTACTATGAATAAACGGGCGTATTATCTTATGAATCATAAGATTTATTCTAAAGGTAGTTCCTAAACAAGCTTATATTTGTTGGCTTGCTGGGCACTATCCTATCACCTGCTTCTGTTTCTCTTCGATTGTTTCGTTCGAGATAGTCGTCCAACTTTCCTTGTTCGATCAGCCTTTCGATTTCCTGCCTAAGGTGGAAACAATCTTCGGTGCGATGTCCATGGGCCCGATGATATCTACAATATAGATTGTAGTTTCGAGCACCTGGCTTTGGTTGTGCAATTCTTTTTGCTTGGGAAATACAATTGTTCCTTTCAAGTACTACTAGAATTTCTTCGATAGGAACCGTCAATCGGGGATACTCCACCTGGTTTACTCGATTCCGGTTTGGTAGTTCGGCCGATCTAGATCTAGGATAGACATTAGGTCTTTTGTCCAGATCGTTCCGATTATACTCTAATCGTTGGAAAAAGTTTTCCTTTTCTGAAGGATCGATCGTAATCCATGGGTTTATAAACAGGAGCTTTGTCTTGCCGCCTCGATCCGGAGAGGGGGGCTTAGTTCCTATTCTTGTTCTTGAAAGAGTTCATCTCTTCTTGAGTCATATATTTTGTTGCCAGAGTCATAATATCCGCAAAAGTCCTCGGTTGTTTTCTGCTTAGCGCATTCCCAAATTGTCTGTTTTTGGTGAGATCGAAAAGGATGGAGATTATGTAATCAATATTTGGGGAATCAATTTTCAATAATTCCACGTTAAATCTCGCCAACCAGTTTCTCAAGGATTCTCCTTCTTGTTGATGAATGGTTCCAAGGTAGGTCATCGACAGTTTTTGTCTTTTCTGGCTAGCAAATTGTTGAGTCAGTTTGTTGCATAACTCACGAAAACTGAATATGGAATTGGTGGGTTGTTTTCCGAACCAATCCAAAGCTAATCATTCGAATGTGGTAACCATTAGTTTTGCGGTTTATTTCGCTGAGTGAGCATATAAATTCATTATGTTTGTAAAGCTGAATATGTAATTGTTAGGATCGGTGGTTCCGTCATATCTCGGTAGTCGTCCTGGAACCTGGCCGGAAGATTGAGCTTCTTTTATCTCCCTACAAATGGGAGAGCATGCTGCTAAGCTTTCCTGGACCTCCATGTTCCTTGCCCACGGATTTTGATCGGTCAATAAACGTTGTTCCAGGCGTTCTTGTACCATCTTTTTGATCTCTCTTTCCGAGACACGGACAGTTTTTGGATGAATAGGGATTGCCTCGACAACTTCATCATCGATGGGAATTATGGTATGTTCTTTTGATCCTCGATGTGTTGGTTGTGGTTTCGTTCGATCCGTTTTTCTCCGGATTCGCTCGTCGGTCGGTTTCGTATTGCTCCTTTATTTTTCTCCGACCTGCCTCGGAGCTCTCCGACCTGGATTCACCCTAGTCGCTCTAGGGTCTCTGGGCATATGCTCGGGAACCAGTAGTTCTCCTGGGTATAATGAGTTAAATAGCATTGCGATTTATCTCAATTTCTCCCGTGTTTCCGCCAAAGGGACAGGGATCGCAGGAGCCACGGGGGTTTTTGGTACCGTATTGGCGGCGATTTCTTGCTGTCCTTGAGAATTTTGGTCATGGATCCCTTGGCGTTCTTCATGATTCGGCAATTGGTTGTTTTCTCATTGATTATCATCATTGTTAATGATTGAGTTGTCATTCGTCATATCGTTTTGTAAGTCGTCCGACGTCATAGGCGGATGTGCCGTGTTGCTTCTTGCCTCATTGCGAGCGTTCTTCCTCGGGCGAGCCATGTGTCTATCGAATAATTAACTTAGCCCCACGGTGGGCGCCAACTGATTTATCCATTTTTCGTAGGGTTTAGATTAAATCAATAATAGTGGTTTTATGGGGTAAAATTATATGGAGATTATAGGGTCTAGTTAATTTATTCCGGATGGATCAATCTCAAGGAAGAACAACAAGCAATAATGTAATGAACGAATAGATAATCAATATGTATAGCAAAAGCTCTTTTATTATATTAATCTCAGAATGCCCAAGTATGTAGGCGTAAGCTCTGATATGTTGTTGTAATACAATGTTGATCTAAGTATTTATATGATGCGAACCCTAGCCATACAAGGAAACATAATCCTATTAGGACTCGGGATATCTATCCTTCATTAGTTCGAATTACAGCCTGGTCGCTGTGGAGAGTTGTCTTGGATCTGGTCGACCTGTGGTTGCACATGAGCTACATGGTCGAGCCGAGCTGATCTTCTTGGGTTGATCCGAATATCATATGGGGTATAAAATAGCCCCCATCACCTTTTAAGTCTTCATTTTGTAGATCGACGAGTGTGTACCGAGCTGATCGGTTTTAATTAGTCTATTTTTGTTAGGTTGTATACCAATTATTGGTTTTAACCTTTTAAGTCTTCATTTTGTAGGTCGACGAGTGTTTACCGAGCTGATCGGTTTTACTCAGTCTAATTTTTAGGTTGTATACCAATTATTGGTTTTAACCTGTTAAATCGTTGCTTTGGCTAATAGTTTATAACCATGGAACATACTTTAAAAGAATTTTAAGCAAAAGCTTTTATTGCAACTGATAGTACGAACATAATAAATAACAATTAAAATAAATAAAGGAAAATAGGAGGGATAATTCGTAGGAGTTATCTTCCGTAGTATCTTCTCAAGTTAACTACATTCCAAGTCCTGGGTAGGGGTGTTCCATCCATGTGCGCAATCTTGTATGAACCTTTCTTTCCTACGCTAACAACGATGTAAGGTCCATCCGAATTCTATTGCAGTTTTTCGATGTGCTTGGACACCTCTACCTTTTTTAGTGGGAAAATTACTTTTTTGGTACCATAGGATAGGCTGACTTGCAATTTTGGTAACATTGGATACGAAAATGCAAATTTGGTACCGTAGGATATGTTTTCATTGCAATTTTGGTACCAAACCCAATTTTTCTACAAAGTTAATGGCAATTTACTCCCTATGAAATACATAATGTTCAATTTATCTCTCTATAATTTGAAAAAAAATCAATTTACCCCCATTAAAATATTAATGAAGCAATTTACCCCCTTCAGCCGGAGATTGTAACTCACTTGCCGAAATTGAGAGTATGCATGCAAACTATTTTATTTAACATAGGGGGATAAATTGCCACATTTATCATAACACAATGTGTAAAAAATCACATTATCATAATAAAAGTGGATTAAGTGCCACCTATAAAAATATCAGGGAGGCGATGTGAAATTTTTACAAAATTTCAAGGGGTAAAATGCTCTTTTTTAAACTACGAGGGGTTAAATTTAACATTATGCATTTAGTAGGGGGTAAATTGCCATTAACTTTGTAGAAAAATTGGGTTTGGTACCAAAATTGCAATGAAAACCTATCATATGGTACCAAATTTGCATTTTTATATCCAAGGGTACCAAAAGTGCAAGTTAGCCTATCATATGGTACCAAAAAAACAATTTTCCCCTTTTTTAGTACTAAGTCCCCTTCTTTGAAGGTTCGTATACACCTTTTGATTATAGGCTTTTTCCATATTCGATTTAGCCACTTGCAAACGTACTGCAGCTTTTTCTCGTAAGGATTCAGTCAGGTCGACATCATCCTTTCTAGTCTTTTCATTTTCTTCCCTGTCGTACATATCGACCCTTGGAGTTGGGACCAATGCTTCGACAGGAATAACAGCTTCCGAGCCGTAAACTAAACTGAATGGGGTCTCGCCAGTTGAGGTTTTGACAGTCGTCCGGTTGGCCCAAAGCACCCCTGGGAGTTCATCTAACCATCTCCCTTTGGCCGCCCCTAATCTTTTCTCCAAGGACCTCACTATCTCACGGTTTGCTACCTCAGTTTGTCCGTTTGCCCTTAGGTGTCCTACCGAGGTGAAACTTTGTTGAATTCCAAACTTAGAGCACCATTCCAACACTTGTTTTCCCGCAAATTGAGTTCCATTGTCAGAGATTAGGATTCGTGGGATGCCAAATCGACATACAATAAACTTCCACAAGAAATTAATTACTTGAAACTGTGTTATTCGGGCCAGAGCGATGCATTCTATCCATTTACTGAAATACTCGACAGCGACTAAGACATAGGTTTTCTTTGACCTAGCTATTGGGAATGGACCCACAAATATCTATTCCCCATTGATCAAAAGGCCAGCACACTGGTATCATGTGCATCTTTTCGGCGGGTTGATGGCTCACATTAGAGTGAATCTGGCTGTGATGACACTTTTGCACATATTCAATAGCCTCCCTGTTTAAATTTGGCCAGTAGTATCCTGTTCGAAGACATTTCAAAGCCAAGGCCCTGGCTCCACTGTGGTTTCCTGCCTCCCCTTCATGTATTTCTCGAAGTACGTCATTGGTTTGTGGTTTTGAAATGCATTTTAGTAGGATTCCTGATACTGACCTTCTATAAAGCTTTCCCTCCAAAACCGTGTACCTTGGTGCTCGATATTTTATTTTCCGAGCTTCATGTTGATTAGGTGGCATGTTTTCTTCCAGAAGGTAATCCATCATTGGAGTCATCCAGTTCCTTTCTGCCACTTCAATCTCCATCATTTCAGCGACAGGTGTATTGTCGATGTCGATTGCTGGAGTATTCGATATCAACCAAGTGATTACTCTTTCCGTTCTTCCATCTCTCGGTCCCGTGAATCTGGAGAGTTGATCCGCCCATTTATTTTCTGAACGGAGAACATTCTGTACTTCGAAATTCTCGAATTTTCCTGCTAACTCCTTTACCTTGGCGAGGTACTTGATCATGTTGAATTATTTTGCTTCATATAAGCCATCTATTTGCCGTTGTACCAACTCCGAGTCAGTTAATACTTTGAGGCTTTTTATGTTGACTTTAATTGCCATTTCCATTCCTGCAATCAACGCTTCATACTCTGCCTCGTTATTGGTTACATTGAAATCTAACGTGATTGCATAGTTCAAATCTTCCTTGCCTGGTCCGGTAAAATTGATTCCAGCTCCGCCTCCCTCTCTACTCGAGGCACCGTCAACATGCCTTAACCAGGTGTGATTTTTGACAATCAAGATATCATTATCACAGCTGGTCAAGTCGTTAGGTTCTTGTATTGAGGTCGGAGTTTCTAATAGGAAGTCGGCTAGAACTTGAGCCTTAATCGCGGTTCGTGGTTTATATTCAATTTCGAATTGTACTAATTCGATCGCCCATTTAATCAATCTGCCAGAGGCTTCTGGCTTCGCCAATACTTGTCTTAGTGGTTGGTTTGTGAGTACCACTATTTTATAGGTCGAAAAGTATGGTCGGAGCTTGCGTGCTGCCATTACTAAGGCTAAAGCAAACTTTTCTATCTCCAGGTAATTCTTCTCAGCTCCTTGTAGTAGTTTACTTAGGTAATAGACAGGCTTATGTTCAGCACCTTCTATTTTTACCAATACCGAACTAATGGCGACTGTGGAGATAGATATGTAAATGTATCATGGTTCTCCATAAGTTGGTTTGGCTAATAATGGAGAAGAAGTCAAATATGCTTTTAGTTGGTTGAATGCTTGGTCACATTCTTCAGTCCAAATAAAATTCTTCGCCTTCCGCAAAGTTTGAAAGAAAGGCAAACTTCTGTCCGCTGATTTGGATATGAATCTGTTTAGTGCTACAATTTTTCCTACTAAGCTTTGTACCTGGGAGATCGTCTTAGGTGGTTTCATCTCAGTTATAGCTCAAATCTTTTCGGGATTAACTTCAATTCCACGTTGATGAACCATATATCCCAAGAACTTTATGGATTTGACCCCAAAAGTACACTTTGCGGGGTTGAGCTTCATACGGTATTTTCTCAATATCTTGAAGCATCGGTCAAGGTGTTTTACGTGGTCGGCTTCATTCATGCTTTTGACCAACATATCGTCCACGTATACTTCCATTATTTCTCCGATCAGCTCTCTAAACATTAAGTTAACTAATCTTTGGTAAGTTGCACCAGCATTTCTTAAGCCGAATGGCATTACAATAAAGCAGTATACACCCTGCTCTGTGACGAAAGCAGTTTTCTCTTGGTCACGTTCATCCATGTATATTTGATAAAAACCTTGAAAGGCATCTATCATGCTGAAGATAGCGAATCCTGCCGTTGAATCGACTAACAGGTCGATTCTTGGGAGAGGTTAAGGATCGCCTGGACATAATTTATTGAGGTCAGTGAAATCGTTGCACATCCTCAATTTATTTGATAGGATAGTGCCCAGCAAGCCAATATTAATTAGCGTGTTGGAGAACTATTTTCTTATGGTTTATAATTAATACGCCCGTTTATTCATAATACGTGAATTAAACAATGGCCAACTTCATCTCTCGCGAACTTATCTAAGCGATTGGATGAAATCCTAAGGTCACAATAGACTATGGGATGATTCACTTCAGTACTGAGTGCATCATGAAACAGTCTCTAAGGTCGTGATCTTAAAACCGTTCCAAGTCATAGATTCCGAACGAGACTGGGTATCGTAGAAATCGCCAAGACTTGTACAAATATGCATGATTCACATGGAGTGAATTCGTAGCGTTTCATGAGCAAGGCATTTGAGGCCAGTGCATATGAGTAGGTGGTTCGATAGAGGATCGAATGCATCGAACGACCCAAACAGAGAAACCCATTGTGGAAGCGCATGACGCATATCGGTGATGGGATGTTTCTCAAGGCTTATATTAGTGTACGATTTAGTCCTTGGACTTGAGGTGCTAGGGCGAATTCGGTGCATGAATGTTCGTACTTAGATCTAGGTATATATCACGTAGCCTGATCATAACATGCCTAGGTTGGGTGCGTGTAGTTGTGTACGCGAGTGGTTAGTACTAAGAAAGGATCTATCGACTCATCCTGATAAGCTGGGAGAATTTCCTGTACGTTCTTCGATGATATGTTCCTAGAAATCCATGGCCATGGTTGGTGACGTATTTGGAAAGGTGTTTCCAAATTTAGCAGTCACAATGGAATTATTATCCAGAATTAGAAAGTACAGAATCGAGATAATTAGAGGTGCCGATCAATTCACACACCCCAGGTCTCGATCGGGAAATTAGTCTTTAGAAGGACCGTATGTACATGGTAATTATAAGAGGTGAGATTCACAATTATCAATTCACCTTTAATAGGGCTTCATGGGCTTGTGGCTAGACATCGACCATGAAGTGTGGGTACTCCTGAATTAATAAAGAAATTAATTCTGGAGTGGTAAATTAAAAGTTGTTTAATTTATCGGAGTATTTAATTGCTCGTTAATTAAATCACGAAAGTTGTGGGCCTGCTGCCAAATGATGGTGAACCCAAAGGGTCACACACAATACAATTGGACAGTGACAGTCATAAAGGGAAATAGATGATTTAAAATTGTTAAATCAAGATAATTGAATTAACGAAAATAACAAAATTACTCTGCTGAAAATTAAGCAAGAAAACCGATTTTGCATAAAAGAGAAATCTGATTTTTGCACAAAGAAACATTTTTTACAAAATAGCCCCACATACTTTTGCCCCAAACACTAGTCGCCCAAATCAATCTCGACCGAACCCAACCTGGCCGATCCTGACTTGGCCGAACCTGATCTAATCACATAAATCCTGTGGTTCGTCTTCTTCCATTAGATCTCCCAATCCAGATCCAGATCTAAGTCTTGATCAAGATCTACAGAGCCTTTGCTGACAAACCTTCAAAATCCAGTTCGTAGCCTACGATGTGAAGGTGTCCCTACAATCCAATTGGTGTGGATCAACTTTGGAGGTGAGACACATGAATCACTCAAGTTGTGGATCAAACGAAACACCTAGAGGTAACCACCACCAAGCTGTGGTGAGGTAAATCGCAAATACCCCCCTTTGTTTATGTTATTGTTTGATTCAACCTTTTCGTATAATTAATTATGGAGACAAATTTATGGGACTTATGTGTGCCTCGAAAAAAATTTAAATTCCGCACTTTGTTGTATTGACAATCGAGCCCCACATCCCACAAGTATCCCAACAGTGGTATCAGAGCCAACTCCATACTTTTTATACGAAAAGGCCTGAACATAATGTGTGTTCACCGTATATGTTTAATTATCTAATAACGTGAGGGGGAACTCACAATTTATATAACCCCATATGAAAACGTATGAACAAAGGGACCAACCACTAAAACAAAGGATCCGAAAAGATAAAACAACACAGCAAAGCAAAACAACAAAATGAAAAGCCAACATGCTGGCAAACAACCCACACAGGGGAACAAAGATCTAAAAGCAAGATAATTGCCCACATACTGGGAAAACCCACGCTGGGGTATAAAATGATACCAACAATCTGGCCAAAACACCCACACAGGGGCAGAATCATAACAAATAAGTAACACCAAAGTAACAACTCCATCCATCAGCCTCCAGAATACAACCTTCTATGAGCCCTGAAGAACAGAAGAGCTCTCTGAAATCAAGGATAAGTGGCAACTCCTCAGACAGCCTCCAACGTATAGTCTCCTATGAGCCCTGATAGAAAAGCAACCACTAACAAATACCACTAACCATCACAAAACCAACTCAAAGATAATGCCCAAGGCATAAAGATCACCACCACAACTCCAACCTCTGAAATAGAATCCCCTGGATAAAGACTCTACCACAAGGCTAACTATATACAAGGAAATCACCAACACCCAACCCCACCAACATGTCAACAGAACCACAACCATCATAAAATAGTGTATGCAACGTGCAAAGGCATGGTTAAGTATAGAAGTGGTGGTTTACTGGGATCAATTACCTGGCAGGAATAATGAGTGTAAGTCCACACATGTGAGATGAATGAACTTGTCAAGTCATCTAAGATGACCCGACCTACATGCAAAAAATGACTGCCAGGCATTGGAAGCAAGGGTAACCAAATGGTAGAATTGTCAATGGACCAGGGAACTCATCCAGAAAATAAAACAAAGGGCTTCCTAACATGCAAAGGGAATATATGCTGTAAAGTGCAAATGATATGCATCTAAAGGTTGTCCCTGATTGAATAAGCCTGTGACCCAGACACGACAAGTGTGTGCGGTGCATGGGAGGCACAATATAAAAAGTGGTGAGTGAAGTTTGGCCTGTAAGTTAGCTAATATTGATAAAGCCATGAGAGATGGCTGTATCATGCAAAAATAAGGATAGCTAACCCCAGAAAGCGGGGGCAAATCAAATGATGGAAATCGAAGGACCAGGGTTGCGGGCCAAATTAAAAAAGGATCAACTATATGCACAGATAAGATATCTACACTATATGAAATGCATCTAAGGAACTTCCCCCTGATAGTGTATCAAAACAGTCTGATAAACTACCCTGAAGTGTGTGCAGTGCATAGGAGGCACATTTCAGATATAGTGAGTGAAGTATGGTATGTAAGTTAGCTAATATCGATACAGCCATGAGAGATGACTGAATCATGCAAGAACAAGGATAGCTAACCTCAGCAAACAAGGGTAATCAAGTGATGGAATAAGGAAGGCCAGGGGAGCGGGCCAAAGTAAAATAAAGATCAACTATATGCACTGAAAGGATAACTACTCTATATGAAATGCAGCTAAAGAATTCTCCCCTTATAGTGTACCAGAACAGTCTGATAAACTACCCGGAACATCAATATCATATAGAGGTAGAGAAGGTTTATTTGGTGTGTCTAAATGAAGGCATCTGAAACTTGTCACACCAAATAAGACCTTTCAATTTCCTATCCCCCTCACCAGAATGGAAAATGTATGATTCCTTTGAATCACATCCTAGGTTTGCTAAATGATCAGCAACTTGATTAGCCTCCCTGTAGATATGATTCACTGAAGAACCAAGTTTTTGCAAAAAAATTTGAGCTTTGTACAACAAATTCACAAGTGATAATTATATTTATGAGAACGCGTGATAACTATGTTCTGTTAAATGATTCTTGCTTGTTATGACTGGATCTATGATTGGGTAAAATTGCCTTTTAAGATCTGCGGCAAATTTGTAGTTTTTCGAAAAATCAGGACTCTTTATGCTATAAATTGCATAACCTGAAATTTAAGGCTGAAAATTTAATTTTCTGTTTCTGGAATTTTTTAGAAAAATATGGGCTGTTTGTTAAATTCTGATCGCACGTGTTTTTGTGCTGTTTTGCAATTTTCGAAATCAAGGACTGTTTTTCAATTTCCGAATGTTCAGGGGTCAGTTTGAAAAATTAGAAAATTTTCTGGATTTCAAAATTTTATTTTCTGGTCCTTCTGTCCGAAACTGTTTTGGGGGTATTTTGTAACTTTTCAAAAGTTTTGGGGTCAAAAGTGCAATTTCCGAAAGTATAGGGGCCGAACTGCAATTTTCAAAAGTTGAAAAATCAGAATCTGTTTTTAAGGCAGAAAACTTGTTTTGTTTACCCGAGAATTTATTTATCATAATTAGTAGTGACTATAAAGCAAGAATCATAGGAAGTTAGTTTTAAAAGGTAGTTTTAAAATTAAGAAATAAATGCGTAAAAGTTGTTTGCATGTTTCTTGCTCTACGTGAACTGTTTACGTGGTTGTCGATCGCGCCGAGCCTTGACCTTAGGTTAGATGTGATTGGTTTAATTTAATGTTTGATTTTTATTAGGCCTGCGAGCCTGTTATTATTTTTGGGCCACTTTGAGCCTTTGTAATAGAATAGGGCTTTACTGCTTTACTAGTTTAGGCCCGTTTACAAGCAAGGTGGGAGCCCAAGATGAATTGAAGGCCATGTATGCATGGTACATTGTGTAATAGCATAGGCCTGTTTGAAAACCCTTTAGATTGACCAATTGGGCCAACATAATTGGCTCGATGATTGCCTGCATAGGAGGATCCCGATCGTAAACATATTGTGGTAGTATGCATGCTAGGCTTGTATGGCTTTTATTTATTAGTCGATTTATGATTGCTTGTGTGTATGCGCGCTAGAATCTATCGTAAATAAAAGATAAAGCATAATTGAAGCGGTGAGATCTCGAGGAGAGTTTCTTTAAACTTTCAAAAACCGAAAATCCCCTATCGAATAAATATTAAGTCATATTGGGTTAAATATGAAATGAAGTTTTATAAATTCAAGCCTTCCATTAATAGGAACTAGTGTATGTTGTTTACTTATCGATAGAGGTGATCCAGAGTCTGGCACCCGAGTCGAAGAAAGGGACAATACACGAAATTCCTTGATTTCTATTTTCTTAAAACTCGACAAGGGTGGGGACTGGTCGGGACGTGAAGATCGACCGATAACTAGTTACGGAGAATTCATGACCGGGCACGTTGCTCATCATGATTAATGGGCTAGACTTAACGTGTAGTAACATTTATGATGTAGCAGTTCTAGATAAATGCGAAAAACGAGGCAAAAAAGCTTGAAAGTTGTGTAGTAAAGACACAATTGATAAAATGTATATCTACCTAGGGAATTAATTGTATGGCCACGAGTCGTGGGTGCAACTAATTGCTTCTGGGACGTCAAGACCTACTAGGAAATAGATTTTTCCCGAAACTAGAAGGGGTTATTGTTTCGATAAAAATAGTGGGAGAACTTTTTCGATAAAAAGTCCAAATTTCGTTAATTATAAGTATTAATATTAAACCTGTCTGCTTATTGTTGTCTGTTTTAATGTTAGCCATTCACCATCCACTGTCCCGTTCAAACGATACTTGATGCAATTAAGAACCGAACCAACTTTGGGGAATATGATGTGCAATTACCTTTACGGAACAACCATGGCTAAGTTTAACAATGTTAAGGAATATTGTTGTTACTTAACCAAGATGTTCGATCGAATCAAAGGGTTTGGAGCCCAATTGTTTCTCGAAGATGAGATAGCGATAACCCTCCAAGGATGAAATCCTAAGGTCACAATAGACTATGGGACGATTCACTTCAGTACTGAGTGCAATCATGAAACAGTCTCTAAGGTCGTGATCTTAAAACCGTTCCAAGTCATAGATTCCAAACGAGACGGGGTATCGTAGGAATCGCCAAGACTTGTACAAATATGCATGATTCACATGGAGTGAATTTGTAGCGTTTCATGAGCAAGGCATTTGAGGCCAGTGCATATGAGTAGGTGGTTCAATAGAGGATCGAATGCATCGAACGACCCAAACAGAGAAACCTATTGTGGAAGCGCATGACGCATATCGGTTATGGGATGTTTCTCAAGGCTTATAATAGTGTACGATTTAGTCCTTGAACTTGAGGTGCTAGGGCGAATTCGGTGCATGAATGTTCGTACTTAGATCTAGGTATAGATCACGTAGCCTGATCATAACATGCCTAGGTTGGGTGCGTATAGTTGTGTACGCGAGTGGTTAGTACTAAGAAAGGATCTATCGACTCATCCTGATAAGGTGGGAGAATTTTCTGTACGTTCTTCGATGATATGTTCCTAGAAACCCATGGCCATGGTTGGTGACGAATTTGAAAAGGGGTTTCCAAATTTAGCAGTCACACTGGAATTATTATCCAGAATTAGAAATTACAGAATCGAGATAATTAGAGGTGCCGATCAATTCACACACCCTAGGTCTCGATCGAGAAATTAGTCTTTAGAAGGACCGTATGTACATGGCAGTTATATGAGGTGAGGTTCACAATTATCAATTCACCTTTAATTGGGCTTCATGGGCTTGTGGCTAGACATCGACCATGAAGTGTGGGTACTTCTGAATTAATAAGGAAATTAATTCTAGAGTGGTCATTTAAAAGTTGTTTAATTGATCGGAGCATTTAATTGCTCGTTAATTAAATTACGAAAGTCGTGGGCCTGCTGCCAATTGATGGTGAACCCAGAGGGTCACACACAATACAATTGGACAGTGACAGTCATAAAAGGGAAATAGGTGATTTAAAGTTGTTAAATCAAAGTAATTGAATTAAGGTATTAATTCAATGGGAGAATATTAATTTGATATCTAATTGATTAATATTTAATTAATTAATTAGGGTTATCTGATTAATTATGAAGTTAATTAAAGTTGTTAATTAATTAGAAGATTAAATAATTACCCAATTTTAGGATTGGATAATTATATGAGTTGATTTGTGATAATCTTGAAATTAGGGGCATAGGGGGCGATTTTTGTAGATAAAGGAAGAAGGTTTTTGTTTCTTGGAAAACAAGTAAGAAGAGATCTATCAAATCTTACATTCCTAGGTTGATAAAGAATGGGGATTTGATAAAGATGGAAGAAGATATCTTTTAAGAGAAGGACTCTTCTCTTATAAATACTTCTTCACATCTCTTCATTAAAAAAAAACCAGAAAAATTGAACGAAAAGAACAAAATTACTCAGCTGAAAATTAAGCCAGAAAACCAATTTTGCATAAAAGAGAAATCTGATTTTTGCACAAAGAAACTTGTATTACAAAATCGCCCCACATACTTTCGCCCCAAAACCCTAGTCGCCCAAATCAATCTCGGCCTAACCCAACCTGGACGATCCTGACTTGGCCGAACCTGATCTAATCACATAAGTCCTCTGGTTCGTCTTCTTCCATTAGATCTCCCAATCCAGATCCAGATCTAAGTCCTGATCAAGATCTACAGAGCCTTTGCTGACAAACTTTCAAAATCCAGTTCGTAGCCTACGATTTGAAGGTGTCCCTACAATCCAATTGGTGTGGATCAACTTTGGAGGTGAGACACATGGATCACTCAAGTTGTGGATCAAACGAAACACCCGGAGGTAACCACCACCAAGCTGTGGTGAGGTAAATCGCAAATACCCCCCTTTGTTTATGTTATTGTTTGATTCAACCTTTTCGCATAAATAATTACGGAGACAAATTTATGGGACTTATGTGTGCCTCAAAAAAAATTTAAATTCCGCACTTTGTTGTATTGATAATTGAGCCCCACATCCCACAAGTATCCCAACATTATTATCCTTTTTATCCCCCTTTGCTACTAAGACAACATTGCACAGCCATTCTAAGAAATGTATTTCTCGAATTTGTTTAGCTTTGAGTAGCCTCTCGACCTCGGCTTTGATTATCTTATCTTTTGTCGGCCCATGATTCCTCTTCTTTTGTCTTGCGGGTTTTGCCATCGGATCAATTTTTAGAGAATGAGTGATTACTCTTGGGTCGATACCCTCAATGTCGTCCGCACTCCAAGCGAAGATGTCTACGTTGTCTCTAAGAAAGTTTATCAACATTACTTATCCTTCCGGACTGAGTTCGGTTCTGATCCGGGTCATTTTTAATGGATCTCCTTGCACGAGCATAATGTCCTTATGTTCTGGTGGTTTTATGGTTAAATCAACCGGCTCTTTTCCCTTCCGATCTATTCTGTCAGTGCTGGGGATCTCGACTTCAGCTCTTTCAATGTCATCTTCGAGCTTCCTTTTAGCTGGGGTAAATGATTTGGATCGGTTTCCCAGATTTAGGGAGGTATTATAGCAATCCCATGCCATGCAGTGATCGTTCACTATTTCTCCGATCCCAGAAGCCATCGAAAATTTTATCTTCTTATGGTATGTTGATACTACAGTGCAAAATAGATTGAGCGCTGGTCGTCCTAATATTGCATTGTAAGCAAATGGAGTTTCTACTACTAGGAATTTTATCATTTTTACCACTCGTTCGAGTCTCTTCCCCAATGAGACACTCAAGTTCACGGTCCCTGAGGGGACTATTTCTGAACCTCCAAATCCCACTAAAGGAGTGGCTACTTTCTGAAGCGTTATTTTCCGTAGGTTCATCTGTGTTAGAACCTCCCTGGAAATGATGTTCGCTGAACTGACATTATCGATTAAGATTCTTTTTACATTGTAGTTCGCTATCTCGAGAGACACTACCATGGGGAAGTCAGGGTTGTCTTCTTTCAAATCCCAAACGATATATCTTGGTACTTCGCTTTCATTGAAGCTAATAAGTTGTTCGTTCGGTAATTTTCTTTCGAGAGTCCATACTTTCTTTGAATGTCTAAGATTCCCTTCGATCGATCTGGCGGTTCTACGACGAGCATTATGACTATCTCCCCCTGCTGGTCTTCCAGAGATCGTATGGATGGTGCCGTTGACTTGATCGTTGTTCGGTTCCTGAGGTGGACCATCGTTTGGAGTTCTTCTCCTTGGGGTTCTTCTTTGATTATGAGTTCGAGGACTCCTACTTCTATTTCTCTTTCGGTCGTTTCTTTCGACATAGTCATCCAATTTTCCTTGTTCAATTAGCCTTTCGATTTCCTGCTTTAGGTGGAAACAATCCTCGGTCCGATGTGCATGGGCCCGATGGTATCTACAATATAAATTGTAGTTTCGAGCTCCTGGCTTTGGTTGTGTAATTATTTTTGCCGGTGGAATCCAATTGTTTCTCTCGAGCACTACCAGGATTTCTTAAACAGGAACAGTCAGTTTGGGGTGTTCCACGTGGTTTACTCGATTTCTGTGGGGTAGTTCTGCCGATCTCGATCTAGTATAGACATTAGGTCTTTTATCTTGATCGCTTCGATTATAATCCAATCATTGAAAAACGTTTCCTTTCCTGAAGGATCGATTGTAATCCGTTGGCCTTGAAATAGAAGCTCTATCCTGTCGTCTTGGCCCGGAGGTAGAGGCTATATTCCTACTCTTATCTTTGATAACGTTCATCTCTTCTTGAGTCATGTATTTTGACGCCAAGGTCATAAATTCCGTGAAAGTCCTTGGCTGTTTTCCACTCAGCGCATTCCCAAACTGCCTGTTTTTGGTGAGGTCGAAAAGGATAGAGATTATGTAATCAATGTTTGGGGAATCAATTTTAAGTAGCTCCACATTAAACCTTGCCAACCAGCTTCTCAAGGATTCCCCTTCTTGTTGATGAATGGTTCCAAGGTAGCTCATAGGCAGTTTTCGTCTCTTCTGGCTGGCAAACTGTTGGGTCAGCTTGTTGCATAGCTCACGAAAACTGAATATGGAATTGGTGGGTTGTTTTCCAAACCAATCCAATGCCAGCCCTTCAAATGTCGTGACCATCAGCTTGGCGGTATACTCCGCGGAATGTGCATATAAATTCATTATGGTCGTAAAGTTGAATACGTAATCGTCAGGATCAGTGGTTCCATCATATCGCGGTAGTCGTCCTGGAACCTGCCCAGATGATTGTGCTTCTTTTATCTCCCTGCAGAAGGGGGAGCACGCTGCTAAACTTTCCTAGACTTCCGTGTTCCTCGCCCATGGATTTTGATCGGTCAGTAGACGTTGTTCAAGGCGCTCTTGTACCATCTTTTGGATTAGGGAGTGCATTGAATATGTCGTCATCGACGGTAATTATAGTATTTTCTTTTGATCCCCGACGTGCCGGTTGAGGCTTTTTTAGATCAATTTTTCTTCGGATCCGATCGTCTGTTGGTTTCGCGTTGCTCCTTTGTGGCTAGGTAGTGATTGCTGATCGCTCACAGGACTGTCCGCTTGTTCTGATATCTGGTGGAGCTGCCTAGGAGCTCTTCTGCCTGGATGTACCCTAGTCGCTCCAGGGTCTCTGGGCTGGTGTCCAGGAGCCAACAGTCCTTCTGGGCACAGAGAGTTAAATAGCAGCGCGATCTGTCTCAATTTCTCCTCTGTTCCTGCCAAAGGGATAGGGATTGTAGGAACCCCAGGAGCTTCAGGTACTGCATTGGTGGCGATTGATAGAATAGTACCCGGCAAGCCAATCTAAATTAGCTTGTTTGAGGACTATCTTCTTATGGTTTATAATTAATATGCCCGTTTATTCATAGTACGTGAATTAAACAATGGCCAACTTCATCTCTCGCGAACCTATCTAAGCGATTGGATGAAATCCTGAGTTCACAATAGACTATGGGACTATACACTTCAGTACTGAGTGCACTTATCATGAAACAGTCTCAAAGGTCGTGATCTCGAAAACGTTCCAAGTCATAGATTCATATCGAGACGGGGTATCGAATGAATCGTCAAGACTTGTACGATTATGCATGATTCACATGGAGTGAATTTGTTGTAGTTTCATGAACAAGGCATTTGAGGCCAGTGCATATGACTAGGTGGTTCGATAGAGGATCGAATGCATCGAACGACCCGAACAGAGAAACCCATTGTGGAAGCGCATGTCGCATATCGGTGATGGGATGTTTCTCAAGGATTATAATAGTGTACGATTTAGTCCTTAGACTTGAAGTGCTAGGGCGAATTCGGTGCATGAAAGTGCGTACTTTGATTTAGGTATAGGCCACTTAGCTTGGTCATAACATGCCTAAGTTGGGTGCGTACGGAAGTGTACGCGAGTGGTTAGTACTAAGAAAGGATCCATCGACTCATCCTGATAAGGTGGGAGAATTTCCTGTACGTTCTTCGATAATAGTTCCGAGAAACCCGTGGCCACGGTCAGTGACGAATTTGGAAGGGACTTCCAAATTTAGCAGTCACACTGGAATTACTATCCTGAATTAGAAAGTACAGAATCGAGATAATTAGAGGTGCCGATCAATTCACACACCCTAGGTCTCGGTCGGGAAATCAGTCATGGAAGGACCGTATGTACATGGCAGTTATAATAGGTGAGGTTCACAAATATCAATTCACTTGAAGTTGGGCTTCATGGGCTTGTGGCTAGACATCGACCATGAAGTGTAGGTACTCCTGAATTAATAAGGAAATTAATTCTGGAGTGGTCAATTAAAGATAGTTTAAAGTTGATCGGAGCATTTAATTGCTCGTTAATTAAATCACGAGAGTCGTGGGCCTACTGCCAATTGATGGTGAACCCAGAGGGTCACACACAATACAATTGGACAGTGACAGTCATTAAGGGAAATGTGAGTGATTTAAAGTTGTTAAATCAAAGTTATTGAATTAAAGCATTAATTCAAGTAAGAGATTATTAATTAGATATTTAATTAATTAATGTTCAATTAATTAATTAAGGGTTATCTGATTAATTATGAAATTAATTAAAGTGGTTAATTAATTAAGTTGGAAGAATAAATTTAATTGGTAATTTTTCGGATTAGCCAATTAAATGACAAAGGGGTCGATTTGTAATTATCACAAATTAGAAGTGATAGGGGGCGATTTTTTTTTTTTAAGATAAGGAAAAGAAGTTTTTAATCTTGGAAGATAAGCAAGAAGAGATATATCAAATCTTAGATTCCTAATTAGATAAGGAAGAAAAGATTTGATAGACAAGGAAGAAGATATCTTATAGGAGTAGGACTCTTCTCCTATAAATACTTCTTCTCCTCTCTTCATTTAAAAAAAATGAGACTAAAAAACTTTTGAGAGAAAGTTATGGCCGATTTTTGAGAGAAAAAATCTGATTTTCGAAAATAAGTTTTAGAAATTGCATATCCGCCCCAAACTATTTCGCCCCGAACCCTAGTCGCCCATCCTAGCTCGGCCGAACCTAACCTGGCCGATCCAAGCTTGGCCGAATCAAATCCAGCCGCATAAGCCCTGCGTGTTTGGTCTTCTTCCAGTTGATCTCCAAACCCGAACCTAGATCAAAGTCCTGATCAAGTTCAGAAGTACCTTTGTTGACAAACTTTCAAGTTCCAGTTCTTAGCCTACGACTTGGAAGTGTTGCTACAATCCAGTTGGTGTGGATACATTCTGGAGGTGAGACACTTGGATCACTATATTGTGAATCGAACATGAAGCCTGGAGGTAACCACCACCGAGCTGTGGTGAGGTAATTTCGATTAACCCCCTATGTTTTATTTATGCTTGCGTTCGTTTCTTGCTTTTCGTATACATAATATGGAGACTTTATTTATGGGACTGTGGGTGTGTCTTGAAAAATTTTAAATTCCGCACTCTGTTGTATTGACAATCGAGGCACAAACCCAACAGTGGTATCAGAGCCAACTCCATACTTATTATACGTAAAAGCCTGAACATAATGTGTTTATCGTATATGTTTGATTATGTGTATGAAAACACTTTAGAATTATGTTCTGTCGATTGATTCTTACTTGTTATGACTGGATCTATAATTGGGTAAAACTGCTTTTTCAGATCTGTGGCGTTTTTATAGTTTTTCGAAAAATCAGGACTATTTTGCAATAATCGCAAATCTTGAAAATTAGGGCTGAAAATTAATTTTCTGTTTCTGGAAATTTTAGAAATTTATGGGCTGATTATGAAATTATGATCGCACGGGTTTTTGGACCATTTTGCAATTTTCGAAAATTTATGGGCTATTTTGTAATTTCCGAAATTTCAGGGGTCAGTTTGCAATTCGAAATATTTTCTGGATTCAAAATTTTTATTTTCTGGTCCTTCTGTCCGAAAACTGTTTTGGGGGTGTTTTGTAACTTTTCAAAAGTTTTGGGGTTAAAAGTGCAATTTCCGAAAGTACAGGGGCCGAACTGCAATTTTTCAAAAGTTGAAAATCCGGATCTGTTTTAAAGCAGAAAACTTGTTTTGTTTATCCGAGAATTTTTCTTGTCATAATTAGTAGTGACTAAAAGTAAGAAATCAATAGGAAGTTAGTTTTAAAAGGTAGTTTTAAAATTAAGAAAGAAAGTGAAAGATGTTTACATGTTTCTTGCTCAACGTGAACTGTTTACGTGGTTTTCGATCGCGCCGAGCCTTGACCTTAGGGTAGATGTGATTTGCGAGCCTGTTATTGTTTTGGGCCACTTTGAGCCTTTGTAATAGAATAGGGCTTTACTGCTTTCCTAGTCTAAGATGGAGGCCCGTTTACAAGCAAGGTGGGAGCCCATGAAGAATTGAAGGCCGCGTATGCGTGGTACATTGTGTAATAGCATAGGCCTGTTTGAACCCCTTTAGATTGACCAATAGGGCCAACATCACTGGCTCGATGATGGCCTGCATAGGAGGCTCCCGATCGAAAACATATTGTGGTAGCATGAATGTTAGGCTTGTATGGCTTTTATTTATTTGTCGATTTATGATTGCTTGTGTGTATGCGCGCTAGTATCTAGATCGTAATAAAAGATAAAGCATAATTGAAACGGTGAGATCTCGAGGAGAGTTTCTTCAAACTTTCAAAACCGAAAATCCCCTCTCGAATAAATATTAAGTCATATTGGGTAAACTATAAAATGAAGTTTTATAGATCCAAGCCTTCCATTAATAGGGACTAGTGTGAGTTGTCTACTTATCGATAAAGGTGATCCAGAGTCTGGCACCCGAGTCGAAGAAAGGGGCAATACACGAAATTCCTCGATTCCTATTTTTAACTAAATACGACAAGGGTAGGGATTGGTCGGGATGTGAATATCGACCGATAACTAGTTACGGGGAGTTCACGACCGGGCCCGTTGCTTATCACGATTAATGGGTTAGACTTAAACGCGTAGTAACATTTATGATGTAGCAGTGCTAGATAAATGCGAAAAACGAGGCAAAATAGCTTGAAGGTTGTGTGGTAGACACAATTGGTAATATGTATACCTACCTAGGGAATTAATTGTATGGCCACGAGTCGTGGGTACAATTAATTGCTGCTGGGACGTCAAGACCTACTAGAAAATAGAATTTCCCGAAACTAGAAGGGGTCACAGTTTCGATAAAATAGTGGGAGAACTTTTTCGATAAAAAGTCCAAATTTCGTTAATTATAAGTATTAATGTTAAACCTGTCTGCTTATATGTTGTCTATTTTTGTTAGCCATTCACCATCCAATGTCCCATTCAAACAAGTTGTGTTACGTTTTCAAACCGAACAAACTTTGGGGAACATTATGAGCTATTCACTCTATGAGACAAACATGGATGAGTTTGACAATGTTAGAGAATATTGTTCTTACTTAGCCAAGATGTTCAAACGACTCAGAAAGTTTGGAACTCGAATATCTAAAGAAGATGAGATAACCATTACTCTCAATGGCTTGTCTGAAGACTTCGATCATTTCTTGCAACATTGTGATATTCCGTTTGATGGAATTGAAACAAAACACTTGCATGAGTTGTTAGACAAATATGAGGATGTCCATCTACTTGGATATGGTCTATATGAGTGGGGCTGCCATATATGTGACTACGAAGAACAAATGAAGGATTATGCTGGAAAGAAATTCCTGAACAGAATTAACAATGGTATGACTTTTAAGTTATACACCTGTTAAATTCTTTATGATGTAAGACATCTGATAGAACTTTCATGTCTGTAAAAGTGTTTGCAGGTGATGATGGTGTTCCCTCTCGACCTAAAAGGAAGAAATTCCTTAAAAGGAGGATGCAATCAATGCATAGAGAGATAAGGGAGAATCGCTTCAGGGATTGGGTCAAGGACTATCTAGACCTAGAACTTTGCATAAAGAGATATTAGTTTTTCATATTAGCATAAGTCTTTAGTTTTAGTTTGTCTTTGAGATTTTATTTCAAATTTTTGTACAAGACATTATTGCTTTACCATTGAGAATGGAATTTATTTAATTAAAGCTATTTAACTTTGTCCAAATATTGATGCTTTAAAGCATAGAAATAAATACAATGATAAACAAATCAAAACTACGAAAAACTATATGCTGAATCGAAAAACGTGGCAAAATAATCGTCCACGATTGAAATGTTCTTTTTGGACATTCTTCCTGAAGATAGATACGAAAGGGAAGCTTTTATCTATTGTTCTTGAAATAAGGAACTTGGATAAATTCATAACTTTCAAATCTTGAAGGAATGATAACCGAAATTAATGGAATATTTAGCATTCCAAACAATTCAACCGAATGGATTCAATCCATTAGGACAAACGTGGAAGAACTAAAAGCACTAGTTCAAGAAGAACGTTACTTCAGATATACTTACGATTTCTTAATCGTCAAAGTATATGTGTCTTAATTGAAGTACAATTCTGAGACTATTGAAGCAATTCAACAGACGTCTTGGAAATGAAGCAACTAAATGCATTATGACGAAAGCACTTTTGATCTAATCAAACTTGCTGAAACATAAGCAATTAATTCCACGATTATCTAAAACGAGAATAGAATTCTCATGAAGCAAATCAAGAAGGGGGTCGAACCTAGTTCGATTCACAACTATGATCTTGCTAAACTTCCTTCATTCACATTAAGGGGATAGCCTCTCCTGACTCTTCAAGAAACTTGGTGTAGTGCCTTCCGAAGAAAGTTCTTACACTACCAAATCATTTATGAAATGAGAGAATACCCATGTATGAGAAATTCGATGGTAGATCCGATTCATACAAATATTTGTGGGGTATCCAAAGAAATCCATTGGATACCTGTTCTATGACAACGAGAAACGAAAGTATCTCGTGAGTAGCTTATTCCTATGTTGACGAATCTTTTGTCAAAGGAAATAAGGGAATGTCATAAAACTTGATGAAGTCCAAAAGACATTGGACCCATCCCCACAAATAGTGGGAGTAAACCCCGAAACCCAATTAACCGATTTTTGCACAAATTCTTAGTAATCTAATCAAATTCGTAAGGAACTCACAATTCCATTTTACGAAATTGAGTGATTAGATATTTAATCCAAGATTACAAAGAAAAATATGTTTAGACATAAATCAAGGGATATGGCATGAAGCCATAAGATTCAAAGTGATAAGTTTGACTCGCTAAATGGCGATAGGTGATTATTCAAAAGTCCTTTAAAAGATCTATGAAAATACCTTCTCTCCATTTAAAACGTCAAAACCCATTTTGAAACTATTAGCCATAGAAAGGTGGTTGTTGACTACCGAGATATGACTATTGGAAATGGATTCTGCATCTCACAATTGATGAGATGATCTCTATTCAAATCCAAAGGTCAATCTATGACTTTTTCCGAATTGGAACATGCAACTTGATAAGTCAATCAAGAATGTTGAATTGGCAAAAGGCATATGGATTCCATTTGTGCAAAAGGATCAGTGGGAGTACAGTTGAGTTCGAAAAGTAACAAGAAGATGTTCTATACATCAAGATTGATATAAGAATATCAGAGAAGCACAGACGAAAGCGTGTTAATCACGCAATTCTCCATGAATAGATTTGGAATTGCATCTCACGTACTGGCGATACGTATCTAAAGTAGATAAAGAAAAGTAGATGTTGAAATTCACAAATCTAAGTACAAAGACTATATGGAAAATCCAAGAAAGGATCAATTCCATAGAGATATGAATTTCTCTGTCTTATTTAATGTGAATGCCCTGCATTTAATAAGTAAAGAAGAAATTGTCTCAAGAAGCCTTATGCTTAAGCGTTTGGATTGCATGTAGCATGCAAAGTCTTGTACATGACCTGACTCATCAAAAGCTCTGATATTTCACGAGCTACTGATAAGTCAAACTCCAGTCAAGGACACTGGACTACCATAAAGCAATCCTCGAAGATAATTAAAGGATATGTTGCTGGTCTATGGTAATAGTGGAGAATTGAAACTCGAAGGATTTATTAATTCGAGATTTTCAAAGTCAAAAGTGGATGATTTATTCTGTTTCGATGGAGCAGAGGTATATTGGAAGAAATTCAATAGTATACCATTGCCAACTCAATCAGAATAAAAGCACCATTGTGATGCTGCACACACACAAAAGGTGTTTAGATGAGAAAACATTCATCCATTGGATGAATTACCTAGCATGACGAAAGCTTGTTATAATCCTAACCGATTTAAACAAAGCTATTGCTCAATGAAAGAAAATCGAGATCTCATCAAGAATCTAAACACAAAACCAAATGATTGAAAAAAAAAAATCATAGGTAGTTGAGACGAGTAAAAGTACTACGTCATCTCAACAAGACAACTTAACAGATCCACTGATGAAGCTCTTTCACAAATGGTTCGAGGGACATCTTGGTATAGATGGGTCTTAGAAATGTTGTGATTGGCTTTAGGGCAAGTGGGAGATTGATAGAATAGTACCCGGCAAGCCAATCTAAATTAGCTTGTTTGAGGACTATCTTCTTATGGTTTATAATTAATACGCCCGTTTATTCATAGTACGTGAATTAAACAATGGCCAACTTCATCTCTCGCGAACCTATCTAAGCGATTTGATGAAATCCTGAGTTCACAATAGACTATGGGACTATACACTTCAGTACTGAGTGCACTTATCATGAAACAGTCTCAAAGGTCGTGATCTCGAAAACGTTCCAAGTCATAGATTCATATCGAGACGGGGTATCGAATGAATCGTCAAGACTTGTACGATTATGCATGATTCACATGGAGTTAATTTGTTGTAGTTTCATGAACAAGGCATTTGAGGCCAGTGCATATGACTAGGTGGTTCGATAGAGGATCGAATGCATCGAACGACCCGAACAGAGAAACCCATTGTGGAAGCGCATGTCGCATATCGGTGATGGGATGTTTCTCAAGGATTATAATAGTGTACGATTTAGTCCTTAGACTTGAAGTGCTAGGGCGAATTCGGTGCATGAAAGTGCGTACTTTGATTTAGGTATAGGCCACTTAGCTTGGTCATAACATGCCTAAGTTGGGTGCGTACGGAAGTGTACGCGAGTGGTTAGTACTAAGAAAGGATCCATCGACTCATCCTGATAAGGTGGGAGAATTTCCTGTACGTTCTTCGATAATAGTTCCGAGAAACCCGTGGCCACGGTCAGTGACGAATTTGGAAGGGACTTCCAAATTTAGCAGTCACACTGGAATTACTATCCTGAATTAGAAAGTACAGAATCGAGATAATTAGAGGTGCCGATCAATTCACACACCCTAGGTCTCGGTCGGGAAATCAGTCATGGAAGGACCGTATGTACATGGCAGTTATAATAGGTGAGGTTCACAAATATCAATTCACCTGAAGTTGGGCTTCATGGGCTTGTGGCTAGACATCGACCATGAAGTGTAGGTACTCCTGAATTAATAAGGAAATTAATTCTGGAGTGGTCAATTAAAGATAGTTTAAAGTTGATCGGAGCATTTAATTGCTCGTTAATTAAATCACGAGAGTCGTGGGCCTACTGCCAATTGATGGTGAACCCAGAGGGTCACACACAATACAATTGGACAGTGACAGTCATTAAGGGAAATGTGAATGATTTAAAGTTGTTAAATCAAAGTTATTGAATTAAAGCATTAATTCAAGTAAGAGATTATTAATTAGATATTTAATTAATTAATGTTCAATTAATTAATTAAGGGTTATCTGATTAATTATGAAATTAATTAAAGTGGTTAATTAATTAAGTTGGAAGAATAAATTTAATTGGTAATTTTTCGGATTAGCCAATTAAATGACAAAGGGGTCGATTTGTAATTATCACAAATTAGAAGTGATAGGGGGCGATTTTTTTTTTTTGAAGATAAGGAAAAGGAAGTTTTTAATCTTGGAAGATAAGCAAGAAGAGATATATCAAATCTTAGATTCCTAATTAGATAAGGAAGAAAAGATTTGATAGACAAGGAAGAAGATATCTTATAGGAGTAGGACTCTTCTCCTATAAATACTTCTTCTCCTCTCTTCATTTAAAAAAAATGAGACTAAAAAACTTTTGAGAGAAAGTTATGGCCGATTTTTGAGAGAAAAAATCTGATTTTCGAAAATAAGTTTTAGAAATTGCATATCCGCCCCAAACTATTTCGCCCCGAACCCTAGTCGCCCATCCTAGCTCGGCCGAACCTAACCTGGCCGATCCAAGCTTGGCCGAATCAAATCCAGCCGCATAAGCCCTGCGTGTTTGGTCTTCTTCCAGTTGATCTCCAAACCCGAACCTAGATCAAAGTCCTGATCAAGTTCAGAAGTACCTTTGTTGACAAACTTTCAAGTTCCAGTTCTTAGCCTACGACTTGGAAGTGTTGCTACAATCCAGTTGGTGTGGATACATTCTGGAGGTGAGACACTTGGATCACTATATTGTGAATCGAACATGAAGCCTGGAGGTAACCACCACCGAGCTGTGGTGAGGTAATTTCGATTAACCCCCTATGTTTTATTTATGCTTGCGTTCGTTTCTTGCTTTCCGTATACATAATATGGAGACTTTATTTATGGGACTGTGGGTGTGTCTTGAAAAATTTTAAATTCCGCACTCTGTTGTATTGACAATCGAGGCACAAACCCAACAGCGATTTCTTGCTATCCTTGAGAATTTAGAACATCGATCTCCTGGCGTTCTTCTTGATTTGGCAGTCGATTGTTTTCTTGCTGATTATCGCCATCGTTGATGATGGGTTCGTTATTCGTCGTGTTGTTGTGGACATCATCCGATGTTATAGGTGGGTGCGATGTCTTGCTCCTTGCGTCGTTGCGAGCATTCTTCCTCGGGCGAGCCATGTGTCTATCGAATAATTATCTTAGGCCCCTCGGTGGGCGCCTACTAATTTAACCGAATTTTGTAAGATTAGATTAAATCAATAATAATAGTTTTGGGTAAAATTATATGAAGATTATAGGGCCTAGTTACTTTATTCCGGATGGATCAATCTCAAGGAAGAACAATTACGCAATGATGTTTTATGGGCAAATAAAGTAAAGAACAATAAGTATAGCAAAAGCTCTTGTATTAGATTACTCTCAGATTGCCCAAGCATGTAGGCGTAAGCTCTGATGTTGCGTGTCCCTAATACAATGATGAATCTAGGTATTTATATGTTACAAACCCTAGCTATACAAGGAAACATAGCACTATTATGACTCGGGACACTTATCCTTCTTCAGTTCGGATTGCAGTCTGGTCGCCGTGGAGAGTCGACTCTAATCGGGTCGAACCGTTATAGTGCATGAGCTATATGGTCGGGCTGACCTCATATGCTTGACTTGATCCGAATATTATAAGGGGAATAAAATAGCCCCCATCAATTTTGAGTTTAGGGCTAAATATCGTTTGCCCCCCTAAAGTATGGGGGTGTAGTAATTACCCCCCTAAAGTATGAATTATAACACTTACCCCCCTCCATCTCATATTTAACGCTTAAATATGTAAGTGTGTTAATTATTTTTCTGAAGTTCCCATAATACCCTTGTGCTTTTTAGTTTAGATTAGGGTTTTAATTTTTTTCCTTTTAAACAGTTTTAATCGTGAGTTACATTAATTAGATATTTTTACACCTCAGAAAAATTGCAATACAACGTAAAAGAAACTCTTTCTGCTTCTCTAGGAAGTTTCTTTGATCAATTCCTCAATAGTAAAGGAATAAGGATTCTCATGGTTGGATAGTTCACGTTAGAATATTGGAAAGTATATTTTGTTAATTTTTGTCTCTATTACGAAATTCTAAATGCTAAATGTGTTAAGGGTTTTGAGGAGATATTGTTAATTCTTATTTTTATTAGGGTTGATTCTTGTTTATTGAATAATGAATTTATATATTGTTTTGAAAATATAGTTTTCTTGTTTGACATAGCATATCAATTTTGAAATAAAACATATTTTTCTAGAAAATTTCGTGTTGTCTTATTGTTTATGCAAGTGTTTGTTTTGAGTAAATAATGGTTATTTGGTACTTCAATTCAAAGCACATGTTTTTGTAGGCCATGATTTGTTTTTTTTTTTGTCTACCTTTTTGACTTGTTGGGCCACCTCTTGATCGAATTAGTTCTATTGTTTATTTGTTTGCATTGTGGTCCTTTATGGTTTATGTCATTAATTAATTCTTAAGTGGTTCCCAATATTTTTGCATTACTAATTATTTGTTTATTAATTTGGTCACACGGACGTAAACATGACAAATACTTTCTTCAATTTTAAAGCTTATCATTGGGGTGAAATTTTAAGAAGTCATGGCACAGTTTCTTATGTGGGGGGTGATGTGTCTGGTATTGTGGATGTGGACTCTGATAGAATGTCATTCTTTGAGATATTAGATTTAATTAAACAACTTGGCTATCCTGTTACAGCTGTTGTTTTGTATAAATTGCCTAATATGTATATGGTAGATGGACTTGTGATGCTTAGCAGTGATCAAATGGTTCTAGACATGTTCAAGGTCTATAGTGATATTAATTTGCATGAAATTGAAATATTTGTTCAAAATAGAGAGATTAACATGGATGTACCAATTTCTCCATCTCTTGAACAAACACGCCAATTTTTGAACCACTGACTGGTCCACATCTTGAACAAATACATCAATCTAACTTTGAAATCATTGACAATACACCAATTCAACCTCAAAATGAACCTGCAAGATCACAAACTGATTCTGAAATCATTGCTAATGATTCTGCAAGACCAGTACTTGGAAGTGACGTCGAAGAAGAAAGTGATGAGACTTATGTGGCTGATACTGAGAGTGAGAGTGAAAGTGATGTGGTGTCGGACTTTGCATATTTTGCTGAGAGTGACGGGCTAAGTGACACTTGTGATCCAATAGGTGATGATGAACAAAAAGATATGCCTAATCCACAGGAAGTTAATTCTATGAATTTTGAAGGGTATGAGAGTGAAAATAAATGTGACCTTGAAATTTTATTAACCCCTCATAACTCTGATGATGAGGGTGTGGGGCTTAGATTTCCTCAATTTGATGAAGAAAGACATATGGCTAGCCCAAAAATTGAAGTTGGACTCTTTTTGTGAATGTTAAGTTGTTCAGAAAAGCTATTAGAGAGTATGTTGTTAGGTCAGGGTTTGAGCTTGAGTTTGTAAAGAACGAAAAGAATAGGGTGACAGCAGTGTGTAAAGAAGCCAATTGTAATTAGAGGATTCATGGGAGCTTGGCTAGGACATCAACTGCTTTTCAAGTCAAGTCATTTAGAGGTGAACCACATGTCTGTCCAAGAAAGTTTAGGAGTGTCACTGTGAATTCCACGTATCTAGCAAACAAATATTTGCAACACTTTGTGGATGATCCTACAATGTCAGTTAAAACTTTCAAGAAAATGGTGAGAAGGGAGGTCATGATATATGCTAGTAGACAACAATTGTATAGAGCTAAGGTGAAGGCTTTGGAAAAAATTCAAGGCAATGTGAAATATCAGTACGACAAAATTAGGAAATATTGTTCGAAGATTCTGGAATCGAATCCTGGCTCCACTACTATTGTTAAGGTTGACGGCCCTCCAGCCTTTTTATTTCCAACATTTCAGAGGGTGTTTGTGAATTAAAATGCACAAAAGATTGGCGTTTTGGAGGGTTGTAGGCCTATAATAGGACTTGATGCTTGTTTTCTAAAGGGCCCATATTGCTGAGACTAAATACAAAGACAGTTGGACTTGGTTCCTACAGATTCTTGTAAATTCAATTACAACTGATGAAAGAAAGCTCACTTTCATCTCAGATAGGCAAAAAGGATTGATGGAAACTTTCAAACAAATCATGCCAGATGTTGAACATAGATTTTGTGTTAGGCATTTGTATGATAACTTTAAAGGGCCTTTCCCTGATAGTTCACTGAAGGATTTGATATGGGCAGCAGCTAGGTCATACCAAGAGGAAGGATACACAAAAAACATGAATGCAATAAGAGAGAAATCTCCAGCAGCCTATTTGTGGCTGAAAAAGATCGCCCCAGAAATGTGGTGCAAGATTACAATGTCACCATACCCCAAATATGATATGCTTAGCAACAATCTTTGTGAATCATTTAACAACTATATCAAAGAGGCTAAAGAACAACCTATATTGACTTTGCTTGAAATACTTAGAAGACAATTCATGTGTAGGTTTCAACAAAAGACTGAGTGGATTGATAAATATGATGGAGTCATATGCCCTATAATCCAAGTTAATGTTGGGATTTCATGGATATGATTGTCAAAACAACGTCGCGGAATTTAAAATTTTTCATACACCAATTCCCAGAATTTACATATTAGCACATACGAAAAGGTTGAATACAATTTAGCAAGTAAACTACTAAATTAAAGAAGGTGGTAAATAGCAATTTACCTCACCACAGGCAAGGTGGTGGTTTCTCCGGTCTTCTTTCGGATCACTAGAGCACCCCAAGTGTTGTGCCTCTAGAGAATAGTCCACACCAGCTAGATCTGTGACTGCTTCGATCCTCAAGCTTAGAACTAGGATGGAAACACGTCAAAATCAAGAGTTGGATCCAACTCTAGATGTAGAAGAAGAAGGAAGAGAGAAAAAGGGGGCGGCCGATCCAACTAGCACACGACGACGGCGGTTGTGCGGCTGGGGTTGGGCGGCGGCGGCTAGGGCTAGGGTTGGGGGGGCGGCGGTTAGTAGTAGTAGGCTAGGGTTTTGTGTTTCTTGCTTGATTAGGTTTTGAGTCTCCAAGACTCCCTATTTATAGAGAATACCAAAAACCCTACTTGTGCAATACTTTAACTAATGGGCCACTAATTAAATTGGCCCATGTCTAGCATATATTTAATTAATACTTTAATTAATAGCCCACTCATTAAATTAACACTTTAATTAAATGGCCCATTCATTTAATTAATACTTTAATTAAATAACCCATTAAATCTAATTAAAGATTTAATACTTTAATTAATAATTTAATTAATTAGATAATCTAATTAATTTTCTCTCTCTTAGAATTAAACCTTTAATTCTTTTATTTTGATTTAACTCTTTAAATCAATTCTTTCTTCAATTGACTGTCACAGTCCAACTGTATTGTGTGTGACCCTCTAGGTTCACCATCAATTGGCCGCAGGCTCACATTTTTCATGATTTAATTAATGAGCAATTAATATTTAATTAATTGCTCCGATCAATAAACTTTCTTTAATTGACCACTCCAGAATTAATCTCCCATTAATTCAGGAGTACCCACACCTCATGGTCGATGTCTAGCCACAAGCCCATGAAGCCCAACTTCAGGTGAATTGACATTAGTGAACCTTCATCTCTTATAAGTACCATGTACATAAGGTCCCTCTAACGACTAATTTCCCAATCGAGACCTAGGGTGTGTTAATTGGTCGGCACCTCTAATTATCTCGATTCTGTACTTTCTAATTCTGGATAATACTTCCAGTGTGACTGCTAAATTTGGAAACCCTTTTCCAAATCCGTCACTGACCATGGCCATGGGTTTCTCGGAATGTTTTATCTAAAATGTACAGGAAATTCTCTCATCTATTATGATGAGTCGGTAGATCCTATATTGATGCTAACCACCCGCGCATACGACTATACGTACTCAACGTTGGTGCACAATGGTCAGGCTACGTGACCGACTCCTTAATCAAAGCATGTACACCCGTATACCAAATTCGCCCTAGTACCTCAAGTCTAAGGACTAAATCGTACACTATTATAAGTCCTTGAGAAACATCACATCACCGATATGCTTTACGCACTTCCACAATGGGTTTATCTGTTTGGGTCGTTTGATGCGTTCGATCCCCTATCGAACCATCCAGTCATATGCACTGACATCAAATGTCTTGTTCATGAAACTCTACAAATTCACTCCATGTGAATCATGCATAATCCTACAAGTCTTGACGATTCCTTCAATACCCCGTCTCGACAGGAAACTATGACTTGGAACATTTTTGAGATCACGACCTTAGAGACTGTTTCATGATTGCACTCAATACTGAAGTGCATCGTCCCATAGTCATGAGTGATCTCAGGGTTTCAACCAATCGCTTAAATGTGTTCGCGAAAGATGAAGTTGGCCATCAGTTTATTTTATACACGAAATAAGTAAACTATGCGTATTAATTGATAAATCAAAGATTCATTCAAGATAAAATAGTCCTATTACAAGCTATTGTGTTGGCTTGCAGGGCACTATCCTATCAATATCCCACTTGCCCTAAAGCCAATCACAAATGTTTCAAAGACCCATCTTTCCAAGATGCTCTTCCAACACCTTTTGCGATAATTGCTTTGTCAGTGGATCAACTACGATATCCTTTCAGTCGCCACGCTCCATTTGAATGTCTCCTCTACCAATGATCTCCCTGATCACATGGTATTTCCTCATCTCGTGTTTGGACTGGTGGTGTGATCTTCCAACACATTTTGCGATAATGGCTTTGTCAGTGGATCAACTACGATATCCTTTGAGTCGCCGCGCTCCATTTGAATGTCTCATCTACCAATGATCTCCCTGATCATATGGTATTTCCTCATCTCGTGTTTGGATTGTTGGTGTGATCTCGGTTCCTTTGCTTGAGCGATTGCCCCATTGTTGTCACAGAAGACTACTATGGGTTCTACAATGGTAGGTACTACATCCAATTCTTGGATGAAGTTTCTCATCTAAACACTTTCCTTTGCTGCATTTGATGTGGCGATATATTCTGCTTCAGTTGTTGATTCTGAAGTGGTCAACTGTCTGGAGCTCTTCCAACTCACCGCTGCGCCATTGAGGCAAAATATATATCCAGAATTTGACTTATAATCATCCACGTCAGACTGGAAACTCGAATCAGTGAATCCTTCGAGCTTTAATTCTCCACTACCATCGTAGACCAAGAACATATCCCTAGTCCTTCTCAGGTGCTTGAGGATAGCCTTTACGGCAGTCCAGTGTTCCTCCCCTGGATTTCATTGGTAGCGGCTCGTCACACTCAGAGCGTGTGCTACGTCAGGTCTAGTACATAATATTGCATTCATTATGCTGCCTATGGTGGAGGCATAAGGTATGAGAGACATTCTCTTTCTTTCTGCATCAGTCGTAGGGCACATTGATTTAGAAAGATAGATTCCATGTCTCATTGGAAGCAATCCTTTCTTGGATTCTTCCATACTGAATCTCGTCACTATAGTGTTAATGTACTGAGATTGGGAGAGTCCCAACATCTTCTTCTATCTATGTATATAGATACGTATCCCCAGTACGTAAGATGCGTCTCCCATTTATTTCATGGAGAATTGCGTGGATAACCACGCTTTTGTCTGCGTCAACGTTATGATATCGTTTCCGATCAAAAGAATGTCATCGACATACAACACAATAAAATGTTCCGAACTCCAATCGAACTTCTTGTACACACATGACTCATATACGTTCTTGATGAAGCCGTTATTGTCTCATCAAAATGTTTGTTCCAGGTTTGGGATGCCTGTTTTAGGCGATAGATTGACCTTTGAAGTTTGCAAACCTTATGCTCAGTTCCTTTAGATGTAAAACCTTTTGGCTGTTGTATAAAGATTTCCTTATCAATGTCTCCATTGAGAAAGGCGGTCTTTACATCCATTTGCCATATCTTGTAGTCACACCTCGCGGATATGGCTAATAGTATCCGAATGTTAAGTTGTTCAGAAAAGCTATTAGAGAGTATGTTGTTAGGTCAGGGTTTGAGCTTGAGTTTGTAAAGAACGAAAAGAATAGGGTGACAGCAGTGTGTAAAGAAGCCAATTGTAATTGGAGGATTCATGGGAGCTTGGCTAGGACATCAACTGCTTTTCAAGTCAAGTCATTTAGAGGTGAACCACATGTCTGTCCAAGAAAGTTTAGGAGTGTCACTGTGAATTCCACGTATCTAGCAAACAAATATTTGCAACACTTTGTGGATGATCCTACAATGTCAGTTAAAACTTTCAAGAAAATGGTGAAAAGGGAGGTCAGGATATATGCTAGTAGACAACAATTGTATAGAGCTAAGGTGAAGGCTTTGGAAAAAATTCAAGGCAATGTGAAATATCAGTACGACAAAATTAGGAAATATTGTTCAAAGATTCTGGAATCGAATCCTGGCTCCACTACTATTGTTAAGGTTGACGGCCCTCCAGCCTTTTTATTTCCAACATTTCAGAGGGTGTTTGTGATGTAAAATGCACAAAAGATTGGCTTTTTGGAGGGTTTTAGGCCTATAATAGGACTTGATGCTTGTTTTCTAAAGGGCCCATATGGTGGTCAGTTAATGTCAGCTGTAGGAAGGGACGGAAACAACCAAATGTTTCCAATTGCAGTGGCAGTTGCTGAGACTGAATACAAAGACAGTTGGACTTGGTTCCTACAGATTCTTGTAAATTCAATTACAACTGATGAAAGAAAGCTCACTTTCATCTCAGATAGGCAAAAAGGATTGATGGAAACTTTCAAACAAATCATGCCAGATGTTGAACATAGATTTTGTGTTAGGCATTTGTATGATAACTTTAAAGGGCCTTTCCCTGATAGTTCACTGAAGGATTTGATATGGGCAGCAGCTAGGTCATACCAAGAGGAAGGATACACAAAAAACATGAATGCAATAAGAGAGAAATCTCCAGCAGCCTATTTGTGGCTGAAAAAGATCGGCCCAGAAATGTGGTGCAAGATTACAATGTCACCATACCCCAAATATGATATGCTTAGCAACAATCTTTGTGAATCATTTAACAACTATATCAAAGAGGCTAAAGAACAACCTATATTGACTTTGCTTGAAATACTTATAAGACAATTCATGTGTAGGTTTCAACAAAAGACTGAGTGGATTGATAAATATGATGGAGTCATATGCCCTAGAATCCAAGTTAATGTTGGGATTTCATGGATATGATTGTCAAAACAACGTCGCGGAATTTAAAATTTTTCATACACCAATTCCCAGAATTTACATATTAGCACATACGAAAAGGTTGAATACAATTTAGCAAGTAAACTACTAAATTAAAGAAGGTGGTAAATAGCAATTTACCTCACCACAGGCAAGGTGGTGGTTTCTCCGGTCTTCTTTCGGATCACTAGAGCACCCCAAGTGTTGTGCCTCTAGAGAACAGTCCACATTAGCTAGATATGTGACTGCTTCGATCCTCAAGCTTAGAACTAGGATGGAAACACGTCAAAATCAAGAGTTGGATCCAACTCTAGATGTAGAAGAATAAGGAAGAGAGAAAAAGGGGGCGGCCGATCCAACTAGCACACGACGGCGGCGGTTGTGCGACTGAGGTTGGGCGGCGGCGGCTAGGGTTGGGGGCGGCGGTTAGTAGTAGTAGGCTAGGGTTTTGTGTTTCTTGCTTGATTAGGTTTTGAGTCTCCAAGACTCCCTATTTATAGAGAATACCAAAAACCCTACTTGTGCAAGACTTTAACTAATGGGCCACTAATTAAATTGGCCCATGTCTAGCATATATTTAATTAATACTTTAATTAATAGCCCACTCATTAAATTAACACTTTAATTAAATGGCCCATTCATTTAATTAATACTTTAATTAAATAACCCATTAAATCTAATTAAAGATTTAATACTTTAGTTAACAATTTAATTAATTAGATAATCTAATTAATTTTCTCTCTCTTAGAATTAACCCTTTAATTCTTTTATTTTGATTTAACTCTTTAAATCAATTCTTTCTTCAATTGACTGTCACAGTCCAACTTTATTGTGTGTGACCCTCTAGGTTCACCATCAATTGGCCGCAGGCTCATGTTTTTCATGATTTAATTAATGAGCAATTAATATTTAATTAATTGCTCCGATCAATAAACTTTCTTTAATTGACCACTCCAGAATTAATCTCCCATTAATTCAGGAGTACCCACACCTCATGGTCGATGTCTAGCCACAAGCCCATGAAGCCCAACTTCAGGTGAATTGACATTAGTGAACCTTCATCTCTTATAAGTACCATGTACATAAGGTCCCTCTAACGACTAATTTTCCAATCGAGACCTAGGGTGTGTTAATTGGTCGGCACCTCTAATTATCCCGATTCTGTACTTTCTAATTCTGGATAATACTTCCAGTGTGACTGCTAAATTTGGAAACCCTTTTCCAAATCCGTCACTGACCTTGGCCATGGGTTTCTCGGAATGTTTTATCTAACAATGTACAGGAAACTCTCTCATCTATTATGATGAGTTGGTAGATCCTATATTGATGCTAACCACCCGCGCATACGACTATACGTACCCAACGTAGGCGCACAATGGTCAGGCTACGTGACCGACTCCTTAATCAAAGCACGTACACCCGTATACCATATTCGCCCTAGTACCTCAAGTCTAAGGACTAAATCGTACACCATTATAAGTCCTTGAGAAACATCCCATCACCGATATGCTTTACGCACTTCCACAATGGGTTTATTTGTTTGGGTCATTTGATGCGTTCGATCCCCTATCGAACCATCTAGTCATATGCACTGACATCAAATGTCTTGTTCATGAAACTCTACAAATTCACTCCATGTGAATCATGCATAATCCTACAAGTCTTGATGATTCCTTCAATACCCCGTCTCGACAGGAAACTATGACTTGGAACATTTTTGAGATCACGACCTTAGAGACTGTTTCATGATTGCACTCAATACTGAAGTGCATCGTCCCATAGTCATGAGTGATCTCAGGGTTTCAACCAATCGCTTAAATGTGTTCGCGAAAGATGAAGTTGGCCATCAGTTTATTTTATACATGAAATAAGTACACTATGTGATTTATCCGGATTTCGTCGGATTAAAGGTATCAGTAAAATTATGATATTGGGGATTCTCAATATGTATGATTTATAGGATCTGTAACTTTACTCAGGATGGATCGATCTCAAGGAAGAGCAATTTCGTAGGAACAACAAGTAAATATCGAAACCAACGTTAGAATAACACAAATATGAAGAGAAAACTCTTTTCTTTATTGAATAATAGTAGGTTCTGCCGTTTATGCAGAATTCAATGGCGTATTTGCCTTGTGATTAGGAGTTGTCTAATACAATGATTGACTAGGTATTTTTATTCTACTAAACCTAGCGTTACAAGGAAATATAATCCTAATAGGACTCGGCCTAAATATCCTTCTTGAGTCCGGAGTGTAGTCTTCTTGTCGAAGAGAGCTGTATTCGACCGGGTCGATAAGATGATCCCGAACTGTCTTGTTTGGTCGAACCGATCTTATGTTCTTCAGTCGATCCGTAGATTATAAGGGGTGCAAAATAGCCCCCATCAGTACTCCCTCACTTCTTCGAGCGTATAGATAATAGAAGCTCGTAGAAGTAGATATTTTTATACGACTGTTTATCTTCTATGAATGGTGCCTCGTTAAAAACCTTTCTTAAGAAAAAACCCTGTGGGAAAAAATCTTAAATAAGGAAAAGATTGCTACGCATCATAGATAGTCGTTTTCTCTTTCCAATTACGAATCGCCACGCGTCCTTTCGGGAGGCTTTTGATCTCCTTCCGTTTTTGGCGGGAATGTGATTTAGTTGTGACGAGTTCGAAACGTCTTTTCTCTTCTCAGTATAAATAGGTGACTCGTGAATTCGTCATTTCTCCTTTATACTTGCTTATAGTTCGTAGTCATTTTTTTGCTTAGTCGTTCATCATATAAAGTTTTCTTTTTATTTACTTATATCCTCCGAGAATCCGAAAATATGGCTTCTTTAAGAAAATCTTCTTTTTCCTCTAGGGAGAATGTTGCTCCTAATAACGAGAAGGAGTTGCATTCTAATTTTTTGGGCGAACAAAATGTAGTTCCTGAATTTGTCGTTCCTGTTGAAGACACTTTTAAGGTACAAATTCTTTCTGATACAGATGTCGCTGCCGAGCCAAAAAGGGCAAAGGTACTGCTCCTCAAATTTCTAAACCAATTGAGGACCTAGCTTGTGCTTATACGTTGGACACTTTTCCGGAGGTTGTGAATAATTATGCCAAATATTTCCCGGAGGGTTCTGAGATAATTCTCCCTTCTTTTTCTGATAGAGTTACATCCCCACCGGAAGGATGTCGAGCCTTTTACACGGCCCACTTTAATAGCGGTCTGCGCCTTCCGTTGTCTCCCCTCTTTCTTGATATTCTAAAAATATTCAGTGTGTCCTTGACAAGTTCCTAATTCTGTGGCCTTCGTGGTTTGTTTTTCTGTCTTAATGATCGCGAAAGGGTTCAAGCCTTCCTTTTGTAACTTTACACAACTTTTCCGGTTCAATATTTCCAGTTCTTCCAATCGCGGATATTTCTTCGCTAGTCAAAGGCCTAGTCGTGCAATCTTCGATTCCCCTGTTTCTAGCAACCCTTTCTGGAAATCTCATTTTTTCTTTGTTCGCCCCCACCTCATCTTCGTTTGGCGGATGGTTCGACTATACCCTTCTCGTGTGATCACGACTCCAAATGGGTTTACGGAGGTCGCCTGCCGACCGGTGAATTCATTCCTGATGATGCTCAGTTTATCGGTGAAATCCCCGCTATGCGCGCCAACAAATATCAGAGTGCTCTTCTGATTGGGGAAGCTTTCCTCTGTAAAGCGGGATTGAGTGCTCATAATTTTCCAATCAGTTCATCATCTGAATCACTTGGTAAGTACTTCATTTTAGCTTAGTGTTGTGATGATACCTTCTAGAAACTGACTTTCATCTTGTTTCTTTTTCAGCTCGTATGGTAGAAAATTCCCGACATTCTTCAAGGGGAAAAATGGTGTTGTCCAAATCCTCCAAATCCATTGAGAACGTCCCTATCGAGTAGAGAGCGTCTCGAAAGAGAAAGCTAGAGTTGAGTCATGACTCCGAGGAGAATGGAGAGGAATCTCCAGATTCTTCGCAAGATTCCCCTATTCGTCAAGGGACTGGATCCGGTTATCCCCCCCTTCAGCTTAGGACATCCTTAGGTATTCGTGGATGTCGCAGCTGGTCGATGCCTCATCCTAGCGATAATCCGGTGGGGAGAAAGAGGAGTTACTATGGTCGTTCTGGTAACGATATCTCTTTACTTGACGACAATCATCCAAAACCTACTTTGGTTGAAATGATTGAGTATCATTTAGAGGGAAAAAGGGCTGCTGGTTATTCTGAGAAAGATTCTCTTGTCCATGATGAGAGCGAGAACGCGGTCGATAAGGCGACTCGTGTTCTTTTGTCCGGTGTTTTTACTCGCGATCTGAATAAGCTTCTTCGAAAGGATCCTCTGGAGAAATTTCAGCGAGCTTCTCTGTATGCTGAAAAGGTAACCTCTTTTTAAGTTTGCTTTATAAGATATTTCCTTTTGAAGGTCTTTCTATTTTGCTAACTTATTTTTTTGTTTTACTCCTTTACTTTTTTCAGACTAAGACTTGTTTAGCCTCATATGCTTATGAAACTGCTCTCTGGAAACAACAATGTGAGTTTCTGGAGGAGAAATACAAAGCTTTACTCCATAAGTCCTCTGGTTCAGAGGTAGGCCCATCAACGTCTTCTTCCGTTCCGGTCGTAGAGACTAGGACTATGGGGACTGAAGACCAGGAGATCATGAACAGGGTCCTGGAGACTTCCCGTGCTCAAGAGCAAGCCGATCAAACGGCTAAAAAGTTAGAGGAGTTCCAGTTTCAGAGTACTGCTCGGATTAGTGAGCTAGAATCTCAAGTATCAAGTCTCCAAGCTTCATTAGAGGAGTATGAGAAGGACATTCCTCTCAGCGGACTCAGGGATCGTTACGGTCGTAATTCTGATGAAAAAGTGATTCGTGAATTCCTTAATTCTCCCGTTCATACGGCGTTGGTAAATCAAATGGTCGGTCCGCTCTTAGAAAATACGTTCAAGAAGGCAATCCATCAGTTGGTCGCTTTAGACATGATAGATGATCGTCGAAAGGAATATTTTAAAGCGGCACATATTCGGTTGAACCGCTATGGCGAAGTATACTCTCCTTCCGAGCTTCCAGATGTAGTATATCAAAATTTTCCTTTGGCACACCTCGTCAAAGAGTTCGGAAAACCATTGCCGATTCCTCCTTCAGATATCAATGATGAGATCGATAACACCTTCATCGATCCAGATGATGAAGAAGAAGAAGAAGATATTGGCATAGCAGAGGAAAAGGACGTCGGTTGCGAACAGAAAATTCCGGATAGCGACCAAGCTATATGATATATCGATCTTTTGAAATAATCTTTGTAATTATTTACCCGTAGGTTTAATTGTAAATTTATCCTTTCATCCCTTTGAAATAAACGTTTCGTATTCTGACAGTCGCGTCCTTTCGTGTTCTTTTGTAATAATTCAGACAAGTCATTAACTTCGCCATAATCATTATGCGTATGTCGTTTCAAATTCTATTGTTTATTCCAAGGCTATCTTCAGTATTTCGCGCCCTTTCTTTAGGTCTGTCGCGTCTTTTCGTGTAGTATAAATATAAAAGGTAAAAACTTGACTTGATTTTTACCGTTATACTCATCTCTTCTAATAGAATACTTTTTCCTTGGCTAGTCGATAAACTTTCTCGATATTTACTTTGTACTTTTCAACAATCCGATCATGAGTAATCTTTTTTGCAATATTCGAAGCGACCATCCCGTGAGGGCGCTAGGGATACCAGACCTAAAAAATCTCGAAGAGAGGGGCCCTCGATAGAGCCTCCTCGTTCGTCTTCAATGACTAGGTCGGTGATCGACACTCCTGTTATCCTTTCTGAATCCTTTTCCGTAATTAGTTCGTCTTTTGTACAACCAAATTTTTCTTCTTCTACTGAAGTAGGAAGTAGGCCTTCCCCCTGGTCGGATGGCTTTTGGTGATTCGTCGAACGTGGAGCAGACTTTTGACATACCACCTGTTTCTTCAGGCGTTTCTTCTTTTGAACATGGTTTTCATGGAGGGGATTTTGTTAATTCCCTTTCTTTTTCTACCTCTAGTGCCCCTGTCGTCAGCGGAGGCCGAGTTGATGAGGGCTCCTTTGTTAATCCCTCCGTCACACAATCTATTTTCCAGGATTGTCCTGATTATCTGTTTAATGATACTACTGTGATGACTACTTCTTTCGAATCTGGAGGACCTTCTGGAGGTCGGTTTGAGTCAAGGTCTGGTCGCCGAACTGTTATTTCTGCTTCGGGGAAGGAAACCTCAGTTAGTCCTAACGAGAGGAAATCTCCTCGTCCATTAGACGATCGTTGCATCCTTGAGCAGGTTAAGGATATTTTGCGGTCAGTGAGTCCCCACCCTGACAATGTCCCTCTTCTTAGTGAACTGCCGGGCTCTGTTGAGCCTGATGCTTTGTCCTGGGATCTGGGCTTGAGCACTATTTTGCCCGGTGAATTAAGGAAGCTTGAGAATACTTCCAATGTGCGCCTTGTTCAGTCGCTAGTGAAGTTGTGCGAGCAGGTAGACCTATCTTTTCATTATTTTTCTTGCTTTCATTTTGATTGCCTTGTTACATAAGGAGTGTTTTCTCTTTCCAGGCTAAGTACTTTGCACTCCAGCTGGGTGTGCAAAATGACGATCTGTGGATAAGCAGAAATGCTTATCAACGTCGTTTGGAATCGGAGTCGGCCAAGGTCAGAGGGGAGAGTCTCCAACTGCAGCTTGCCAATGATGATTTGAAAAAATTGCAAGAAGAAAAGTCTGTCTGGGAGAAAGAGAAAAGTGACTTAGTTCAGGCTGCTGCCCTAGCAGAGGAGTCTCGACGGCGGTCCTATGAGGAAGGTTATGACGCCGGTTATCTAAAGCGTCAAGAGGAGTTGATGGCGTTTGCTGGTAACTTGACTCCTCGGAGGACTGTTTCTGCTAGTCGGTCTGTTGATAACAACCCTTCTCAGTGATTTGTTCGACCTGGCAGGCCTTGGACCCTTTTTTTTTTTTTTTTTTTTGGTGCCCAACTTTTTGTGTAGTTGCTTGGGCTAAATTTTTTGTATTGGGAGAACGACTAAATTGGAAACTATGATCTTTTGTAGGCAGATTCTTGCCTTGATCAATTTTATTCTGTAGATACATTTTGTTATGCACAGTTTGCTGTTATGCATAAATATATCATCATGAAATAATCAGCATAGATTAGCTTACTTATTTGATATTGATCTTTGCGGAGAATTTTCAGAATAGAGAAAAGGTAGCTTAATCTTTCTCGGTCACTATTTAAGTAACTGAATGATATAATGTTTGCTCTGCAAATCAAATTTTTTGTTGAACAACCCAGTATAGTCCCTTGGATTATATCCAAAATCACGTTGTACATCAAAATGTAGAAAGTAGGTCACTCGTATCGATAATCGATTGAATAGTTGTTAAGGAACGCTTAGACTTTTGGTCGATGTTCAATCCGTGCTCTGTAAGTTTGTCCTTTTGTGATATATATCGTATATAAGGAGGCTATTATTCCTTCTGTTGAACTCTGCTTTTCTTTTCATAGGACTAAGAGAAAATATCCCTTTCAGTATCTTCCTAAACTTTATGTTTCTCTGCATTAACGGTGAACTATATGTTCCTCAACCAGTGTATCATTATATCATTTCTTTGATATGGGAGGAATTGGAAAACGTAGAATTATTTGCCAGATCTGGCCTGCTCAGACCTCCTTCAGCAATTCTTTGGAAAATTAGGCAGTGACGATAGTGTAGTCTGGCGTGGTGGTATTTATCGTCCCAGTACCGACGTCATATTTCTTGGAATCCAATGGAGTTCTTGTATGGCTAAATTAATAGTTCACCATATGATGTATGAGGCAGTGACGACCCTCGTATGGTGAAAGGTTTGGTCTTTTATCTTTAGGCGAGCAAGTATCCTTTTTACAACGGTTTAAACTTGCATTCCTTCGTTGAGGATCTTTAAGTTTTTCTGTTGAGCGACCATCATATGTGAGCATACAGAGCTTTCTGGTCTGGAGCTTCTTCAAGTCTGCTTGGATTATCTTGTTGATCGCTTCGATCTACGGTTTCTTTTGTTATCGACTGGTTGAGTCGATTAGATAGTGCCGTTCCAACTTACTTGCATTAATTATAGGAAGTCAGGCGGTCGCATTTCCGTCCCTTGATCAAATAATTTTTCAGCCGTTGGATTGCTTAGGTCTATCCCTATAAATAGGGAAGTGACTTGCATGCTTCATTTGCAATTTCTCAAAAAGGATGGAGATCTCAGTCTCCTTGGATTTTATTTTACCTTCAGATCCCATAATATTCAAAAAGTCACATTATCGTGATTCACATCATAATAGTTTAATGTTCTTCTGCCTTGTACTGACGGGTCCCATGGAAGCCCTACCTAGTACTAACGGGTCCCATGAGGCCTCAATCTTTGTTTTTATAGATTTGAGGTCCGTGGTTTCTGTTCGCACATGGAGGGTTCATATTTGCCAGTCACCCCCGCTCTTCGATGTTACCTCCGGAGTGATAGACCGCCGGGGTGTGCTGGTAAATGTGCTTATCGCGATGGTCCTTGCGAGATGCTGCTTCAGAGTAAAATGCCAACTCCTAATGTAGAAGCAGTATCTTGTTGTGGGTGAATGAGTATTGCCAGTTATCTGGCTGGTAATAACCAATTCGTCTGGAGGAACATTTCATCTTCCGTCCCTGACCATCGAACTAAAGAAGTCGATCATCCTGAGCAGCATGCTTCTTAGGTGATTTATCATAATCGTTGAGGTACTAGGGAGGAGATTGGTGTTTCCATGGACATTGTCGTGAAGATCCCAAATCCATAGGATAGTATCGTTTAATAGTTGTAACGATTTGTAAATCGTATGTAGATCTTTGTAATCTGATCAGAGCTATTTGTATGTAATTTATTGCATGTTCCTTGAACATAGATGAATAAAATTTTACAATTATTCTTTTCATTTTTCTTGTCATTGGTATTGTTTTAATCTTGTTTATGAGGAGCGTTTATCGAGCAGATTCATTTACACTCTACTCATTTCCAAGATATAGATGTTTTTACCAATTCTTATTGGTCGTTTAAAACAGATTGAGGAGTGCTTATTGAGCGAATCAATGTTTACTCAACTCTTTTTGTTTAGACTTAGGTTTTTAACCCATAAGCTTTATAAATCGTTGAAGAATAAACGAGGAGTGTTTATTGAGCGGATCAATGTATACTCGACTCGTTTATATTTATTTAGACTTAGGTTTCAATACCAAAAGTCATATAATCGTTAAATATAATCGAGGAGTGTTTATTGAGCGGATCAATGTATACTCAACTCTTTTTTGTCTCGACTTAGGTTTTTAATACCAAAAGCCTATTTTGGTCGTTCAAAACAGATCGAGGAGTGTTTATTGAGCGGATCAATGTATACTCGACTCGTTATAATTTAGACTTAGGTTTTTATATCAGAAGCCTTTTAGTCGTTGTAAATAGATCGAGGAGTGTTTATTGAGCGAATCAATGTATACTCGACTCGTTTATTGTTTAGACTTAGGTTTTAAATACCAAAAGTCTTTTAATCGTCATAAGTAGATCGAGGAGTTTTTATTAAGCGGATCAATGTATACTCGACTCGTGTATTGTTTAGACTTAGGTTTTAATACCTAATGTCTTTTAATCGTCATAAGTAGATCGAGGAGTTTTTATTGAGCGGATCAATGTATACTCGACTCGTGTATTGTTTAGACTTAGGTTTTTATACTAAAAGCCTATTTTGGTCGTTCAAAACAGATCGAGGAGTGTTTATTGAGCGGATCAATGTATACTCGACTCGTTATAATTTAGACTTAGGTTTTTATACCAAAAGCCTTTTAGTCGTTGTAAACAGATCGAGGAGTGTTTATTGAGCGGATCAATGTATACTCAACTCGTTATAATTTAGACTTAGGTTTTTATACCAAAAGCCTTTTAGTCGTTGTAAACAGATCGAGGAGTGTTTATTGAGCGGATCAATGTATACTCGACTCGTTTATTGTTTAGACTTAGGTTTTAAATACCAAAAGTCTTTTAATCGTCATAAGTAGATCGAGGAGTTTTTATTGAGCGGATCAATGTATACTCGACTCGTTTGTATGGTTGGATTGAGGAGTGTTTATTGAGCGGATCAATGTATACTTAACTCCTTTTGTCCCGATCTCAACCAATATGATAGTAGAATTCCAAGGAGTTTTTACCAAAACAATCGATTTATACCCAATCTTGCCTTAATATTTAAAATTGCTAAAATCTTTAATAATTGAACTGTAGGCTAAGGCCTTTATTACAAAGATTAAAACTTAATAAAATAAAATAAAATAAAGCAGCATAATCTGCTAAAATTTATTTACCATAGTATTTCCTAAGGCTGACTGCATTCCAGGTTCTTGGTAAGGCTGTTCCATCCAAGTGTGCAATTTTGTATGAACCTTTCTTTCCTACGCCAATGACAACGTAAGGTCCATCCCAATTTTGTTGTAATTTTCCCACATGCTTTGATACTTCTACCTTTTTCAAGACCAGGTCTCCTTCTTTGAAGGTTCGGATGCGTACCTTTTGATTGTATGCCTTTTCCATATTTGCTTTAGTGACTTGCAAACGTACATCGGCTTTTTCTCTTAAAGCTTCTGTTAAATCGATATCATTTTCTCTTGTTCATTTTCCTGATCATCGTACATTTCAATTCTTGGTGTTGGAATTAGAGTTTCAACAGGAATAACAGCTTCCGAACCATATACCAAGCTAAATGGGGTTTCCCCGGTTGAGCTCCTGACGGTGGTTCGATTAGCCCAAAGTACTCCTGGGAGTTCATCGAGCCATTTTCCTTTGGTCGCTCCTAATCTTTTTTCCAAGGATTTTATTATATCTCGGTTTGCTACTTCGGTCTGTCCGTTCGCTCTAGGATGCCCGACCGAAGTGAAATTTTGTTGAATCCCTAGTTTCGAACACCATTCTATTACCTGTTTTCCCGCGAATTGGGTTCCATTATCAGAAATTAGGATCCTTGGGATGCCAAATCGACATACTATGAATTTCCATAGGAAGTTGATCACTTGGAATTGAGTTATTCGTGCAAGGGCGATGCATTCTATCCATTTGCTGAAGTATTCCACAGCGACCAGGACATAAGCTTTCTTGGATCTAGCCGCTGGGAACGGTCCCACGATGTCCATTCCCCATTGATCCAAAGGCCAACATACTGGTATAGGGTGCAAATTTTCTGCTGGTCGATGACATATATTAGCATGGACTTGACAGTGATGACATTTTTGGACATACTGAGCGGCATCGTTGTTGATGGTCGGCCAATAATAACCTGTTCGGAGGCATTTTAAAGCCAATGCCCTTGCTCAGCTGTGATTCCCTGCATTTCCTTCATGTACCTCTCGTAGGATATCAGTGGTTTGTGATTCAGAGACGCATTTCAGAAGAATTCATGATACTGATCTCCGGTAGAGTTTTTCTTCTACTAATGTATATTTTGGAGCCCGATATTTTATTTTCCGAGCTTCATTCTGGTCAAGCGGAAATTTTCCTTCTCGAAGATAGTCTATCATTGGAGTCATCCAATTTTCTTCTGCTTCTTCGATTTCCATTATATCGACCGCCGGTACTTCATCGATGTCGATGGCCGGTGTACTAGAGATTAACCAGTTGATCACCCTTTCAGTTTTTCCGTCATGGGCTCCTGTGAACCTAGATACTTGATCAGCCCATTTGTTTTCGAACATGGAATGTTCTGTATACCGAAGCTTTCGAATTTTTCCGCTAGTGTTTTCACTTTGGCAAGGTATTTAACCATATTAAATTCCTTAGCCTCGTATAGGCCTTCTATTTGTCTTTGCACTAACTTTGAATCGGTTAATACTTTAAGGCTTCTAATGTTGGCCTTGATCGCCATTTCCATTCCTGCGATTAACGCTTCATATTCTGCTTCATTGTTTGTTACGACGAAGTCCAATGTTATTGCATAATTTAAATCCTCTTTATTCGGTCCGGTGAAGATGATTCCAGCGCCTCCTCCTTCTCGGCACGAAGCACCGTCAACATGCATTAACCAAGTTTGATCTTCTATGATCAAGATATCGTCGTTGAGGCTGTTCGATAGTTCAGTTGCTTGTGTGGGAGTTTCCAGTAGGAAATCAGCTAACACTTGGGCCTTAATCGTAATTCTCGGTTTGTAGTCAATTTCGAATTGACCGAGTTCGATCGCCCATTTGATTAGTCTTCCGGAAGCTTCTGGTTTTGCTAAGACTTGTCTTAGTGGTTGGTTTGTTAAAACCACGATTTTGTAGGTTAAAAAGTAAGGTCGAAGTTTTCGTGATCCTTCTCAATTTTGTAGCCAATGCGAATTTCTCAATTTCCAAGTAATTCTTCTCCGCCCCTTGTAGTAATTTGCTTAAATAATAGACAGGCTTATGTTCTGATCCTTCTATTTTGATCAGTACTGAACTAACGGCCGCATCGGAGATCGAGATGTAGATATACAATGGTTCCCCTTCCGTCGGTTTGGCCAACAACGGGGATGTTGTCAAATATTCTTTGAGCTGGTCGAAGGCCCGATCGCATTCTTCGGTCCAAACAAAGTTTATTGCTTTTCGAAGCGTTTGGAAGAAGGGCAAACTTCTGTCTACTGATTTTGATATGAATCTGTTCAGCGCTACGATTTTCCCTACAAAACTTTGTACTTGGGAGATGGTCTTGGGAGGCTTCATTTCAGCTATGGCTCGAATTTTTTCTGGGTTGGCTTCGATTCCTCGTTGATGTACCAAATAGCCCAAGAATTTTCCCGACTTAACACCGAAAGTGCATTTCGCGGGATTTAACTTCATGCGGTATTTTCTCAATATTCGGAAACATCGATCAAGATGTTTTACGTGATCCGCTTTGTTCATGCTTTTGACTAACATGTCGTCTACGTAGACTTCCATTATTTCTCCGATTAACTCTTTGAACATTAGGTTTACTAACCTTTGGTAAGTAGCCCCGGCATTCCTTAAGCCGAATGGCATTACTATAAAGCAATATACTCCCTGCTCGGTTATGAACGCAGTCTTCTCTTGGTCCCGCTCATCCATATATATTTGATAAAACCCTTGAAAGGCATCCATCATGCTGAAGATCGCGAAGCCAGCGGTTGAGTCAACTAATAAGTCGATCCTTGGGAGGGGATATGGATCGCGCGGGCATAATTTATTAAGGTCGGTAAAATCATTACACATTCTCCACTTGTTATCCTTTTTATCCCCTTTTGCTACTAGAACGACATTACATAGCCATTCTGAGAAATGTATTTCTCGGATTTGTTTTGCTTCAAGTAGCCTTTCTACTTCTGCTTTGACGATTTTATCTTTTACTGGCCCGTGATTTCTCTTCTTTTGTCTAGCGGGTTTTGCCAAGGGATCAATTTTTAGCGAATGCTTGATTACTCGAGGATCAATTCCTTCAATGTCATTCGCGCTCCAAGCGAAGACGTCAACATTATCTCTGAGAAAGTCAATGAACACTACTTCCCCTTCTTTGCTCAACTCAGTACCTATTCTTGTTGTTTTCGACGAGTCCCCTTGCACTAGAATTACATCCTTATGTTCTGGTGGCTTCAAAGCTAAATTTAGCAGCTCTTTTCCCTTTTTATCTATTCGATCAGTGCTAGGGATTTCAACCTCGTTTCTAATGACATCGTCTACGAGCTTTCTTTTGCTCGGGGTAATTGATTTGGGGTGGTTTTTCAAAGTTAATGAGGTGCTGTAGCAATCCCATGCCATATAGTGATCATTCATTATTTCCCCGATACCTCTGTCGGTCGGAAATTTTATCTTCTGATGATAAGTAGAGACAACGGCTCGGAATAGGTTGAGGGCTGGTCGTCCTAATATTGCGTTATAAGCGAAGGGTGTTTCTACCACTAGAAATTTTACTAGCTTCACTGTCCGGTGCGGTATTTTCCCGAGTGATACACTTAAGGTTATCGTTCCGCTGGGGACAATTTCGGATCCTCCAAATCCTACTAATGGCGTAGCTACTTTCTGTAGGTTTATTTGTCCCAAGTTCATCTGGGCTAAAACCTCCCGGGAGATGATATTCGCCGAGCTCCCATTATCGATTAGGATCCTTTTGACGTTGTAATTTGCCATTTCTAGAGACACCACCATCGGGAAATCGGGGTTATCCTCTTTTGTGTCCCAACTTCGCCCTCGTTAAAGCTGATAAGCTGGTCGTTTGTTGATTTGTTTTCTAGAGTCCATATTTCTTTTGGGTATTTTAAGCTTCCAATTATGGATCTAGCGGTCCTTCGTCGGGCGTTACGACTATCCCCGCCTGCGGGTCCTCCGGAAATTGTATGGATGGTTCCATTGATCTGGTCATGGTTCAACTCCTGTGTAGGACCGTGCTCGGGTGACCTTCGACGGGAAATCCTTCTTTGATTATTATTCCGAGGGCTTCTACTTCTTCCCCTCTTGCGGTTATCTCGCTCTAGATAGTCGTCTAGTTTTCCCTGTTCGATTAGTTTTTCAATTTCTTTTTTAAGGTGAAAACAATTTTGTGTTCGATGTCCGTGTGCCCGATGGTATTTGCAGTATAACTCATAGTTTCGTGATCCTGGTCTGGGCTAAGCGATTTTCTTCGCTTCAGGGATCCAATTATTCCTTTCTAGTACTTCCAATATTTCTTCTATCGGAGCATTTAGCCTTGGGTGTTCTACTTGATTAACCCTGCCTCTGATCGCTAGTTCGGGGTTTCTTGGTCTTTGATAGAAATTAGGTTGTCTGTCTTGGTCGGTTTTATTGTATTCCAATCGCTGGAAAACGTTGCCTTTTCTAAAAGATCGTTCATAATCCATGGATCTTTGGGCAGGAATCCTATCTTGCCGTTTGGAGCCTGAGGTTGTGACTTTGTTTTTGTTTTTATCTTTAAAGGAATTCATCTCTTCTTGGGTCATATATTTAGATGCCAAGCTCTTGATGTCGGCGAACGTTCTTGGTTGTTTTCGACTGAGGGCATTTCCGAACTGCCTATTCTTCGTGAGGTCGAAGAGAATAGAAATTATGTAATCGATATTTGGGGAATCGATTTTAAGTAATTCTACGTTAAATCTCGCCAACCAGTTTCTTAAGGATTCTCCCTCTTGTTGGTGTATAGTTCCTAAGTAGCTCATCGGAAGTTTTTGCCTCTTCTGACTGGCAAACTGCAGTGTCAATTTGTTGCATAATTCCCGAAAACTGAATATGGAGTTGGCAGGTTGCTTGGCGAACCAGTCCAAAGCGAGTCCTTCAAATGTGGTTAACATTAATTTGGCGGTGAATTCCGCCGAGTGAGCGTACACGTTCATTATATTGGTGAAGCTAAAAATATAGTCATCTGGATCAGTGGTTCCGTCGTATCGGGGTAGTCTACCCGGAACCTGTCCGATTGACTGTGCCTCCTTTATTTCTCTGCAGAAGGGAGAACAGGCCGCAAGGCTCTCCTGGAGTTTCGTGGTTCGGGCCCATGGGTTTTGAACAGATCGTAGGCGTTGTTCAAGTCATTCTTGTACCATCCTTTCGATTTCTCTTTCCGAGAATCGCGTTGTTCGTGGTCGATCTGGGATTGCATCATCTATGTCATCCTCGATAGGGATTATTGTACGTTCCTTGGACCCGCTGCGTCCCGGCTGTGGTTTTCTTTGTCCTGGTTTCCTTCGGGGATGGTTATTAGAGGGTTTTGAATTGCCCTGCTGTGGACTGTGTAGCGAGCGCTGCTCGCTTGCCGGGCTGTCAGCTTGTTGAGAGGTTTGATCGTTTTGCCTTGGCGCTCTTTGAGCGGGATTTGCCCTAGCAGTCCTAACGTTTCGAGGAACTTGTTCAAGTACGAGTAATTCCTCTGGAGAGAGTGATTTAACGAGCATTGTAATCTGTCGCAATTTCTCCTGAGCGCCCGGGAGAGGAACGGGGATCGCAGGGACTTCCGGTTCTTCCGGTATTGCACCGGGAAGATCTCCTTGGGGTCCCTACTGAGGAGGAAGAGGACCCTGCAAATTCTCGTTGGTGTCGTTGGTGTTATTATCATTATTGTCCTGTGGATCTTCAGATGTGTTATGACCGGTGGTTGTGTTACTTCTTGCTCCGATACGAGCGCTTTTCCTTGGGCGAGCCATATGTCGATCGAATAATTAACCTAGCCCCTCGGTGGGCGCCAACTGATTTATCCGGATTTCGTCGGATTAAAGGTATCTGTAAAATTATGATATTGGGGATTCTCAATATGTACGATTTATAGGGCTCTGTTACTTTACTCAGGATGGATTGATCTCAAGGAAGAGCAATTTCGTAAGAACAACAAGTAAATATCGAAACCAACGTTAGAATAACACAAATATGAAGAGAAAACTCTTTTCTTTATTGAATAATAGTAGGTTCTGCCGTTTATGCAGAATTCAATGGCGTATTTGCCTTGTGATTAGGAGTTGTCTAATACAATGATTGACTAGGTATTTATATTCTACTAAACCTAGCGTTACAAGGAATATAATCCTAATAGGACTCGGCCCAAATATCCTTCTTGAGTCCGGAGTGTAGTCTTCTTGTCGAAGAGAGCTGTATTCGGCCGGGTCGATAAGATGATCCCGAACTGTCTTGTTTGGTCGAACCGATCTTATGTTCTTCAGTCGATCCGTACATTATAAGGGGTGCAAAATAGCCCCCATCACTATGCGTATTAATTGATAAATCAAAGATTCGTTCAAGATAAAATAGTCCTATTACAAGCTATTGTGTTGGCTTGCAGGGCACTATCCTATCAATATCCCACTTGCCCTAAAGCAAATCACAAATGTTTCTAAGACCCATCTTTCCAAGATGCTCTTCCAACACCTTTGCGATAATGTCTTTGTCAGTGGATCAACTACGATATCCTTTGAGTCGCCACGCTCCATTTGAATTTCTCCTCTACCAATGATCTCCCTGATCACATGGTATTTTCTCATCTCGTGTTTGGACTGGTGGTGTGATCTTCCAACACCTTTTGTGATAATGGCTTTGTCAGTGGATCAACTACGATATCCTTTGAGTCGCCACGCTCCATTTGAATGTCTCCTCTACCAATGATCTCCCTGATCATATGGTATTTCCTCATCTCGTGTTTGGACTGTTGGTGTGATCTCGGTTCCTTTGCTTGAGCGATTGCCCCATTGTTGTCATATAAGACTACTATGGGTTCTACAATGCTAGGTACTATATCAAATTCTTGGATGAAGTTTCTCATCCAAACACTTTCCTTTGCTGCATCTGATGTGGCGATATATTCTGCTTCAGTGGTTGAGTCTGCAGTGGTCAACTGTTTGGAGCTCTTCCAACTCACCGCTGCGCCATTGAGGCAAAATATATATCCAGAATTGGACTTATAATCATCCACGTCAGACTGGAAACTCGAATCAGTGAATCCTTCGAGCTTTAAATCTCCACTACCATCGTAGACCATGAACATATCCTTAGTCCTTCTCAGGTACTTGAGGATAGCCTTTACGGCGGTCCAGTGTTCCTCCCCTGGATTTGATTGGTAGCGGCTCGTCACACTCAGAGCGTGTGCTACGTCAGGTCTAGTACATAATATTGCATACATTATGCTGCCTATGGCGGAGGCATAAGGTATGAGAGACATTCTCTTTCTTTCTGCATCAGTCGTAGGGCACATTGATTTAGAAAGATAGATTCCATGTCTCATTGGAAGCAATCCTTTCTTGGATTCTTCCATACTGAATCTCGTCACTATTGATTTAACCGTTTTTCGTCGGGTTAATTTAATATCAGTGAATTTGTGATATCGGGGGTTTGGATATTGAATTATTCAGTATATTGGGTTCTGTTACTTTATTCTGGATGGATCGTTTACAAAGAAAAGCAATAATCAAAGGCAAGGAGTAAAACCATTAAAGAAATTAAGAACGCAATGATATGGAGGTAAAGTTCTGCAATAATAATGGATATTATTGAGTTCTATTGTTATCAATGTATTCTTGTGTAATCCCAGAATTAAGAGAATTCGTAGTTGTCTCATACAATGAATAACTAGGTCTATATATATTACGCTAAACCTAGTATTACAAGGAATCATAGTCCTGCTTGGACTCGGCCCAACTATCCTTCTTGGGTCCGGAGTATAATCTTTACTCGGAGCGAGCAGCATTTGGCAGGGTCCGTAAGAAAATCCCGATCCTTTATAATTGGTCGAATCGATCTTATAATCTTTGTTCGATCTGATCAGTATGTAGGGTGCGAAATAGCCCCCATCAGTACTCCCTCACTTCTTCGAGCGTATAGATAATAGGAGCTCGTAGAAGTAGATAAATCTGGTCGACTGTTTCTTTTCTATGAACGGAGCCTCGTTAAAAACCTTACTTAAGAAAAAACCCAGTGGGAAAAAATCTTAAGTAAGGAAAAGAGTGCTACGTATCATAGATAGTCGTTTCTTCCGCCTAATGATGAATCGCCACGCGTCTATTCAGGAGGCTTTTGGTACCCTTCCATTTTTGGCGGGAATTTGAGTAGCTGCTATGAGTTCGAAACGTCTTTTCTCATTTCCTTATAAATAGGTGACTTTCGAGTTTGCCATTTCTCTTTTATATTTGCTTTTAGATCGCAGTCATTTTCTAGTTTGGTCGTTCGTCGTATAAAATTTTCCTTTCATCGACCTTCTTCTTCGAGAACTAGAATATAGATGGCTTCCGTAAGAAGATCTTCTTCTTCTCCTAGAGAGATCATCGCCCCTGATAACGAGGAGGAGTTACATTCTAATCCTCTGGGTGAACAAACTACGGTTTCTGACCTTGTTATCCCTGTAGAAGATACTTACAAGGTACGAATCCTTTCCGATGCGGACGTAGCCGCCCGAGCCAAAAAGGGCAAAGGTACTGTTCCTCAGATTTCTGAACCAATTGAGGATGTAGCTTGCGCATATACAGAGGAAACATTCCCTGAAGTCGTGAATAGCTATACCAAATATTTTCCGGAGGGTTCTGAGATAATTCTCCCTTCACCTACTGATAGGGTTACTACTCCGCCGGAGGGATGTCGAGCCTTTTATACGGCTCATTTTAATAGCGGACTGCGTCTTCCTTTGTCTCCCCTTTTCCTGGAAGTTCTGAAAACTTTCAGCGTGTGCTTGACACAACTGGTTCCAAATTCTGTTGCTTTCGTGGTTTGTTTTTCCGTTCTGATGATTGCAAAGGGGTTTAAACCTTCTTTCCGCAATTTTACGCAACTTTTCCGTTTTAATATTTCTAGTTCTTCAAATCGTGGATATTTCTTCGCTAGTCAGCGACCTAGCCGAGCAATTTTTGATGCTCCGGTTTCTAGTAATCCTTCATGGAAATCTCATTTCTTCTTTGTTCGTCCTCCGTCTAATCTCCGTTCGGTGGACGGTTCGACCATACCTTTTTCATGGGATCATGGCTCCAGTTGGATTCCTGGAGGTCGCTCACCGACTGGCGAACTTGTTCCTGACGACGTACAATTTATAACTGAGATTTCCGAGATGCGTACAAACAAATATCAAAGCGCTCTTCTGATTGGGGAAGCTTTTCTTCGTAAGGCGGGGTTAAGTGTCCATAATTTCCCCATCAGTTCATCACCTGAACCTCTTGGTTAGCATTTTATTTGACCTTTAGTATTGTCGCTATACTTTTTATACGGAGAATTTAACTTTATTTTGTTTCTTTTTTCAGCTCATATGGTAGAAAACTCCCGACATTCTTTGAAGGGAAAAATGGTGCTGTCGAAATCCTCCAAGTCAGTAGAGAATAATCCTATTGAGCAGAGGGCATCTAGAAAAAGGAAATTGGAGTTGGGTCACGAATCCGAGGAGAATAGAGAGGAATCTCCGGATTCTTCACGTGAGTCCCCTATTCGTCAGGGCATGGGACCCGGTTATCCTCCGCTTCGTCTTAGAACCTCTTTGGGTATTCGAGGATGTCGCAGTTGGTCAATACCTCACCCCTCTAATAATCCAGTTAACAGGAAGAGGAGCTACTATGGACGTTCTGGTGACGACCTTTCTTTACTTGGGGACAAACATCCCAATCCTACTCTGGTCGAAATGATTGAGGATCATTTAGAGGGAAGGAGGGCCGCTGGTTACTCCGAGAAGGATTCTCTTATTCATGATAATAATGAGAATGCGGTCGATAAGGCGACCCGTATTCTTTTGTCTGGCGTTTTTACTCGCGATCTTAATAAGCTTCTCCATAAGGATCCTTTAGAGAAATTCCAGCGAGCTTCTCTCTATGCTGAAAAGGTGAGATCCTTTTTCTTTCTATTATTCTGATGAAGTGATCTTTTAAGATTTTCTCAATTTGCTAGCTTGTTTCTTTCTGACCCTTTCGTTGTTTCAGGTTAACACCTGTCTGACATCATACGCCTATGAGAATTCTCTCTGGAAACAACAGTGTGACTTCCTTGAAGAGAAGTATAAAACTTTACTTCAAAAATCTTCCGGTTCGGAGGTTGGTCCCTCGACATCCTCCTCTGTTCCTGTCGTAGAGACTCGTGCTGCTGGGACCGAAGATCAAGAAATGATAGATAGGGTGATAGAGGTTTCCCGTGCTCAAGAGCAGGCCAATCAAATGGCTAGAAAATTAGAAGAATTGCAGTTACAGAGCACGACTCGCATTAGTGAGCTTGAATCTCAAGTATCAGGCCTTGAAGCTTCATTAGAGGAGTACGAAAATGATGTCCCACTTAGGCAAAGAGATCGATATGTTAGGAGATCTGACGAACAAGTTGTTCGTGAATTCCTCAATTCTCCTGTTCATACGGCGTTGGTGTACCGGATGGTCGGTCCTCTTCTTGAGAATACTTTTAAAAAATCGATTCATCAACTGGTCGCTTTGGAGATGATCGAGGATCGTCGGAAGGAGTATTTTAAGGCAGCTCATATCCGGTTGAATCGTTATGGCGAGCTTTACTCTTCCTCTGAAGTTCCAGATGTCGTATATCAAGGTCTTCCTTTAGCTCACCTCGTCGGAGAATACGGAAATCCATTGCCAATTCCTCCTTCAGATGTTAACGATGAGCTCGATGATACATTTATCGATCCGGAAGATGAAGAAGAAGAAGAAGACGACATGGACGTCGGTGGTGAAGAGAAGATTCCCGATAGCGACCAGGCTTCTTAAAATAGTGGTTTTATTTTTGAAATAATATTTGTAATTATCCACTCATAGGTTTAATTGTAACTTAGCTTTCCTACTTTGTACACCAAACGTTTTCGTATTCTGACAGTCGTGTCTTTTCACATCCGCTGTAATAATTCAGACAAATCATTTAATTTGCCGTAATCATTATGTATGCGTCCTTTCAAATTCTAGCGTTTGCTCCAAGGTCAGTTTTCCTGTTTCGCGCCCTTTCTCCAGGTCTGTCGCGTCCTTTCGTGCAGTATAAATACGAGAGGTAAAATTTTACTTGTCTTTTTACAGCTACACTTTTCTCTTAACAGAATACCGTTTCTTTAGCTAGTCGATAAACTTCCTCGATATCAAATTGTATTTCTCCATAATCCGATCATGAGTAACCTTTTTGGTAATACTTCGAGGCGACCATCCCGCGAGGGCGCTAGAGAAAATAGATCTAAAAGATTACGAAGAGAGGGGCCGTCGATCGAGCCTCCTCATTCGTCTCAACCAATCAGGTCGGAGATTGATACTCATATTATTACTTCTGAACCTCTTTCCTTGGTAACCTCGTCGTTCTCCGAACCAGTCTTTTCTGCTCCCATTCAGGAAAGAAACATGCCTTCCCCTGGTCGATTAGCTTTTGGGGACATATCCAACGAAGAAACGGCTTATAATATAGCTGTTAGTTCCAATGCTTCTTCCTTTGAGCATGTTTTTCATGGAGAGGATTTTACTGTTTCCCTTCCTTTATCTGTTTCTACTGCCCCAATCACTAGTGGAGGGCAAGCTGGTGATGGCTTTTTTGTCAATCCTTCTACGACGCAATCTATTGTGCAGGATTGTCCTGATTATTTGTTTCACGATACTACCGTGATGACTACTTCTTTTGAATCTGGAGGACCTTCTCAAGGTCGGACCGGTTCGCGGTCTGGTCGTAGAACCATAATTTCTGCTTCGGGCAAGGAAACCTCCGTTAGTCCTGACGGGAGAGAGTCTCCTCGTCAACTGGATGAACGATGTATCAATGAGCAAGTTAATGACATCCTCTTGTCGGAGACTCCACGTTCTGACGGTGTCCCTTTAACTAGCGAATTGCCGGGTTCTGTTGAACCTGATGCCTTGTCCTGGGATTTAGGCATGAGTACCATTTTGCCTGGTGAGTTGAGGAAGCTCGAAGGCGCCTCCAATGTTCGCCTTGTTCAATCTTTGGTGAAGATATGTGAGCAGGTAGACATTTTTGTTCTTCGTTTTGAATTCTTTGTTGTACGGTGGTTTTTCTCATTCTTTCTGTTTTTAGGGCAAATATTTCGCACTCCAGCTGGGTGTGCAAAATGACGAGCTGTGGAATAGTCGGAGAGCTCTTCGGGGTCAGTTGGAGTCCGAAAAAGCTAAAAACAAGGGTTTGGAGCTGCAGCTGCAAGTTGACAAAGATGCTCTCCAAAAGTTAGAGGCTGACAAAGTTATTCTTGAGAAAGAGAAAGGCGACCTAGTTCAGGCTGCCGCGTCGGCAGAGGGATCTCGTCAACAGGCATATGATGATGGTTATGATGCCGGTTATCTTAAGCGCCAGGAGGAGTTGATGGCGTTTGCTGGTAACCTAACTCCTCGGAGGCCTGTTTCTGCTGGTCGCCCCTCTGGCGATTCTTCTCAATGATCTTTATTCGATCTGGCAGACCTTGGACTGTCTCTTTTTTTTTTTTTTTTTTTTTTTTTTTTTTTTTTTTGTCGCCCAACATTTGTGCATTCGTTTGGGCTGAAATTTTGTAATGGGAGAAGTACTAAAAATGGAAATATTATGATCTCTTCTGTAGGCAGATTCTTGCCTTGATTCTAATGATATATCTTTTTCATATATGTAATTGCTACGCACAAATATACCATCATGTAGTAATTGACAAAGATTAGTTTTACTTATCTGAATTTTTATTTCTGCGGAGAGATTTGAGTATGGAGAAAGTAAGCTTGATCTTGCTTTGGTCGCTTGTAAGATAACTGAACGGTATAATATTTGCTTCGCATATTTAATCTTTGTTGATCGATCCAGCCGATCGTCGTTGTGTAAACCCTTAGCTGTCTGGTCGATGCTCGATTCATGCCTTATAAATTTGTCCTTATATGACATATATCTTATATAAGGAGGTTATTGTTCCTCCCGTTGAATTTCAGTTTTTCTTTTCCTCAGAGAGAAATTTTCCTTTAGGTGCTTTTCACCTATCCATGTCTTCCATTATTAGCTTTTCAACTATACATATCCCTAGCCAGTATATCATACTCTTGATATGGGAGGAATTGGAAAATGTAACAGTCCTGGCCAGATCTGACCCGTTCAGACCTCCTTCAGCAATTCTTTGGAAAATTAGGCAGTGACGGCCTTATAGTTTCGAATAGGGAGGGCTATTCTCCTGATTTCGATGTCAGATTTCTTGGATTCTAAATGGAATTCTTGTATGGCCAACTTAGTAGTCCCCCTATGATGTATGAGGCAGTTACGACCCCCGTATGGTGGAGGCTCTGGTCGTTTTTAAGCAATTATCCTCTTTCAACGGTCTAATTTTGCATGCCTTCGTTGAGGAGTTCTTAATATTTTCTATTAGGCGACCCTCATATTTGATCATGCAGATCGTTTTGGTCTTGAAGTTCTTTAAGCTTTTCGGATTATTTCGTTGATCGCTTCGGTCTGTAGATTTGTTTCTCACCGATCAGTTGAGTCGATCAGACGGGCGCCGTTCCAACTTACTTGTATTTATTTCGGGAAGTCAAAGGGTCGCGTTCTCGTCCCTTGATTAAACTCCTGTCGTCCGTTGGATCATTCTCACGGGCGCCTATAAATAAGTAGGCGGTTTCCTTATTTTCCATTCATAACAATGGATATCTCGGTTTCCTTAGATTTCATTTTGCCTTCAGATCCCATAATGTTCAAGAAGTCACATTATCGTGATTTGTTCGTTCTCAGTAAAGGAATCGTCCCCAGTCTTGTATTGACGGGTCCCATGTCAGCCCTTCCTTGTATCGACGGATCCCATGAGATCTCTGCCTTAGTCTTCATCAATCTAGAGGTCCGTGGTTTCCGTCTGCACATGGAGGGTTCGTACTTTGCCAGCCATCCTCGTCCTTGGAGGTTACTTCCGGATTGATAGACCAACGGGGTGGCTGGTAAACTTACCGTTTTACGACGGTCCCGAAGAGATGCTGCTCTAGAGTTAAATGTTTTATAGATAAAGTGAAAGCAGTATCTTCTTCTGGGTGAGTGAGCATTGCTAGCTTATCTGGCTGGTAATGTTCATTTCATCTGGAACAACATTTGATCTTCAGAGCCTGGCCATCGAACTAAAGAAGTCGACCATCCTGAGCAGCATGCTTCTCAGGTGGTTTATTATAATCGACGAGGTACTAGGAAGGAGATTGGTGTTTCCGTGGACATTGTCGTGAAGATAGTAGATCCTATAGGATCATGTTATCCAAATTATTGTAACGATCTTTAAGTAGCAAGCAGATCTTTGTAACGTAGGACTTTTGTATGTAACTGATTTGATGAATAAAATATTACTTTTATCTCTTGCATCTCTTTTGTCGTTTGATAATTTTATTTACGAGGAGTAATTTCCGAGCAGATGAATTCATACCTGTTTTATCTTTCAAAACTTTAGGAGTATCAGCGGATCTTTTTTAGATCGTTAGGAGTAGATCGAGGAGTTTTTATTGAGCGTATCAACGTGTATTCAATCTTGCCATAATTTAGACTTATGATTTCATACCAAAAGCCTTTTTTGTCGTTGTATTTAATCGAGGAGTTTTTATTGAGCGGATCAATGTTTACTCAACTCGTTTCGTTTAGACTTAGGTTTTTAACCCAAAAAATCTCTTTGATCGTTGAACATATATCGAGGAGTTTTTATCGAGCGGATCGATGTTTACTCAACTCGTTTCGTTTAGACTTAGGTTTTTAACCCAAAAAATCTCTTTGATCGTTGAACATATATCGAGGAGTTTTTATCGAGCGGATCGATGTTTACTCAACTCGTTTTTGTTTAGACTTAGGTTTTTAGTACCTGAAGTCTTTTCGTTAATAAAATTGAACGAGGAGTGTTTATTGAGCGGATCAATGTATACTCGACTCGTTTTAATTTAGACTTAGGTTTTTAGTACCTGAAGTCTTTTTGATCGTTGAATATGTATGTCGAGGAGTTTTTATCGAGCGGATCGATGTTTACTCAACTCGTTTTTGTCGTCGGAATGAGGAGTGTTTATTGAGCGGATCAATGTATACTCGACTCATTTATAATTCAGACTTAGGTTTATCACCAAAAAGTCTTTTTTACTGTTGAATATATATATGTCGAGGAGTTTTTATCGAGCGGATCGATGTTTACTCAACTCGTTTTGTTTTAGACTTAGGTTTTTCGTACCAAAAGTCTTTTTGATCATATATGTGTCGAGGAGTTTTTATCGAGCGGATCGATGTTTACTCAACTCGTTTCTGTCGTCGGAATGAGGAGTGTTTATTGAGCGGATCAATGTATACTCGACTCATTTATAATTCAGACTTAGGTTTATCACCAAAAAGCCTTTTTTGCTGTTGATATAAATCGAGGAGTGTTTATTGAGCGGATCAATGTATACTCGACTCGTTTCGTTCTAATATTTATCAACATGCTAGTGTAATTCCACAGAGCGTTAATCGAAATAATCGATGTATAGAAAATGCTAAAATTTTTACTATTTGAACTCTAGGCTAGGGCCTTTGTTACAAGGATTAAAACTTGATAAAGTAAAAATAAAACAATGCAGTATAATCTACTAAAATTTATTTACCATAGTATTTCCTAAGGTTGACTGCGTTCCAGGTTCTTGGTAAGGCTGTCCCATCCATGTGTGCAATTTTGTATGAACCTTTCTTTCCTACGCCAATGACGATGTAAGGTCCATCCCAATTTTGTTGTAACTTTCCCACATGCTTGGATACTTCTACCTTTTTCAAAACCAAGTCCCCTTCTTTGAAGGTTCGGACGCGTACTTTTTGATTGTATGCTTTCTCCATATTTGCCTTAGTGGCTTGTAGGCGTACGGCAGCTTTATCTCTTAAGGCTTCTGTTAAATCAACGTCATTTTCCCTCGCCTTTTCATTTTCTTCTTTATTGAACATCTCTATTCTTGGAGTTGGAATTAAAGTTTCCACAGGGATAACAGCTTCCGACCCATATATCAAGCTGAATGGGGTTTCCCCAGTTGAATTTCTTACCGTAGTTCGACTAGCCCACAAAACTCCTGGTAGCTCATCGAGCCATTTTCCTTTGGCGGCTCCTAACCTTTTTTCCAAAGATTTTATTATCTCTCGGTTTGCTACTTCAGTTTGTCCATTTGCTCGAGGATGTCCTACCGAGGTAAAGTTTTGTTGAATTCCGAGTCTTGTACACCATTCTATTATCTGTTTTCCCGCGAATTGAGTTCCATTATCGGAGATAAGGACCCTTGGGATGCCGAATCGACATACTATGAATTTCCAGAGGAAGTTAATAACTTGGAATTGGGTTATTCGTGCGAGGGCGACGCATTCTATCCATTTGCTGAAGTATTCTACAGCGACCAGGACATAAGATTTCTTTGATCTAGCTGTTGGGAAAGGTCCCACGATGTCCATTCCCCATTGATCGAATGGCCAACAAATCGGGATAGGGTGCATATTTTCTGCTGGTCGATGGCATATGTTAGCATGAATCTGGCAGTGATGACATTCTAGGACATATTGAGCGGCATCCTTATTGATGGTTGGCCAATAGTAACCTGTTCTGAGACATTTTAAGGCCAATGCCCTCGATCCACTGTGATTTCCTGCGTCTCCTTCATGTATTTCTCGCAGTATATTCATGGTTTGTGATTCTGGGATGCATCTTAGGAGAATTCCCGATACTGATCGTCTGTAGAGTTTTCCTTCTATAAGTGTATACTTTGGGGCTCGATATTTTATTTTTCGAGCTTCATTCTGATCAGATGGTAGTTTTCCATCTTGAAGATAGTCTTTCATCGGGTTCATCCAGTTTTCTTCGGCTTCTTCGATTTCCATTATATCGATTATCGGTATTTCATCGATGTCGATTGCTGGTGTATTAGATATCAACCAGTTAATCACCCGTTCGGTCTTTCCGTCATGGGATCCTGTGAATTTTGATAGCTGATCGGCCCATTTATTTTCCGAACGTGGGATGTTCTGGATACTGAAACTTTCAAATTTCCTAGCTAGAGATTTCACTTTGGCGAGGTATTTGATCATATTAAATTCTTTAGCCTCGTATAGGCCTTCTATTTGTCTTTGTACTAATTCCGAATCAGTTAGTACCTTAAGACTCTTTATGTTGGCTTTTATCGCCATCTCCATTCCTGCGATTAACGCTTCATATTCGGCTTCATTGTTTGTTACGACGAAATCCAATGTTATCGCGTAATTTAAATCTTCCTTATTTGGTCCAGAGAAGTTGATTCCGGCGCCTCCCCCTTCTCGGCATGAAGCACCGTCGACGTGCATCAACCAAGTTTGATCCTCGATCATCAAGACATCGTTGTTGTGGCAGTTCGATGATTCAGTGGCCTGCGTCGGTGTTTCTAGTATAAAATCGGCCAACACCTGGGCCTTGATGGCAATCCTCGGTTTGTAGTCTACCTCGAACTGGCTGAGTTCGATGGCCCATTTGATTAGTCGTCCGGAGGCTTCTGGTTTTGCTAGGATTTGTCTTAACGGTTGATTCGTCAAAACGATGATTTTGTAGGTTAAGAAGTAGGGTCGGAGTTTTCGTGCAGCCACTACTAAGGCCAGCGTGAATTTTTCTATTTCCAAGTAATTCTTTTCCGCCCCTTGTAATAACTTGCTGAGATAATAGACAGGCTTATGCTCTGAACCCTCTATCTTAATTAGGACTGAGCTAACGGCCGTATCGGAGATGGAGATGTACAAGTACAATGGTTCCCCTTCTGTTGGTTTGGCCAACATCGGAGGGGAAGTCAAATATTCTTTGAGTTGTTCGAAGGCTTGTTCACATTCTTCGGTCCAAACGAAGTTTTTCGCTTTTCGAAGCGTTTGGAAAAAGGGCAAGCTTCTGTCCGCAGATTTAGATATGAATCTATTCAATGCTACGATCTTCCCAACCAAGCGTTGGACTTGAGAGATGGTTTTAGGAGGTTTCATTTCAGTTATGGCTCGAATTTTTTCTGGGTTGGCTTCTATTCCTCGCTGGTGTACCAAATATCCCAAAAATTTTCCTGACTTAACGCCGAAGGTGCATTTTGCAGGGTTCAACTTCATACGGTATTTTCTTAAGATTCGGAAACATCGATCTAGATGTTTTACGTGATCCGCTTCATTCATACTCTTTACTAACATGTCGTCTACATAGACCTCCATTATTTCTCCGATTAACTCCCTGAACATTAGGTTTACCAATCTTTGGTATGTAGCCCCAGCGTTCCTTAATCCGAACGGCATTACTATAAAGCAGTATACTCCCTGTTCGGTTATGAATGCGGTCTTCTCTTGGTCGCGCTCGTCCATGTATATTTGGTAAAAGCCTTGGAAGGCGTCCATCATGCTGAACAGCGCAAAGCCAGCAGTCGAGTCGACCAATAAATCAATTCTTGGGAGGGGGTAAGGGTCGCGTGGACATAACTTGTTAAGGTCGGTGAAATCATTACACATCCTCCATTTGTTGTCCCTTTTATCCCCTTTTGCTACTAGTACAACATTACACAGCCATTCCGAGAAATGTATTTCTCGGATTTGTTTTGCTTCCAGCAGTCTCTCAACTTCGGCTTTGATAATTTTATCTTTTACTGGTCCATGATTTCTTTTCTTCTGTCTGGCGGGTTTCGCTGAAGGGTCAATTTTTAAGGTATGCTTGATTACCCGAGGATCGATCCCTTCGATGTCATTTGCACTCCAAGCGAAGACGTCCACGTTATTTCTTAGAAATTCGATTAACATTACTTCTCCTTCTTTGCTCAGTTCTGTACCAATTCTTTGTCTTTTTGGACGAGTCGCCTTCTACCAGGATTATATCTTTATGTTCTGGGGGTTGCAAGGATAAGTCTAGTGGTTCTTTCCCCTTTTTATCTAATCGATCAGTAATAGGAATTTCGACCTCATTTCTAATTGGATCGTCTTCGATCTTTCTTTTGCTCGGAGTAATAGGGTTAGGATGTTCTCTCAACGTTAATGATGTGCTGTAGCAGTCCCATGCCATATAGTGGTCGTTCGTTATTTCTCCAATGCCGCTGTCGGTTGGAAACTTTATTTTCTGATGATAGGTAGAGACTACAGGTCGAAAAAGGTTAAGGGCTGGTCGCCCTAATATAGCGTTATAAGCGAAGGGTGCATCTACCACCAGGAATTTTACCAACTTCACGCTCCGAAGTGGCTTCTTTCCGAGCGATACACTCAAAGATATCGTTCCGCTGGGGATGATCTCGGACCCTCCAAAGCCTATTAATGGTGTGGCTACCTTTTGTAGGTTTATTTGTCCGAGGTTCATTTGTGCTAAAACCTCCCTGGAGATGATATTTGCTGAGCTTCCATTATCGATTAGGATTCTTTTCACATTGTAATTCGCTATTTCTAACGACACTACCATAGGGAAATCTGGGTTATCTTCTTTCGTATCCCAAGTAATGTTTTTAGGTACTTCGCCTTCGTTAAAGCTAATCGGCTCGTGATTTGTTGGCCTGTTTTCTAACGTCCATATTTCTTTTGGATATTTAGAACTTGCAATTAAGGATCTGGCCATTCTTCGTCGAGCATTGCGACTGTCTCCACCCGCAGGCCCCCCGGATATAGTGTGGATAGTTCCATTGATCTGGTCGTGATTCAACTCCTGAGTAGGTCGATGTTCTGGTGACCTTCGATGAGAACTTCTCCTTTGAGTTCCGTTCCGGGGGCTTCTGCTTCTTTCCCTTTTGCGATTATCTCGTTCTATGTGCTCGATCAGTTTTTCAACTTCTCTCTTAAGGTGAAAACAATTTTCCGTTCGATGCCCATGTGCCCTATGGTACTTACAGTATTGATCATAGTTTCTAGACCCTGGTCTGGGCTGAGCGATTTTCCTCGCCTCAGGAATCCAATTATTCCTTTCTAGAACTTCCAAGATTTCTTCGATTGGAGCATTTAATCTTGGGTGTTCTACTTGATTCACTCTGCTTCTGATTGGTGGTTCAGGGTTTCTTGGTCTTTGGTAGAAATTAGGTTGCCTTTCTCGGTTGGCTCCGCTGTATTCCAGTCGCTGGAAAACGTTACCTCTCTTGGAAGATCGCTCGTAATCCAAGGATCTTTGGGCGGGAATCCTGTCATGCCGCTTAGACCCTGTAGCCGTAACTTTGTTTTTGTTTTTATCCTTAAAGGAATTCATCTCTTCTTGGGTCATATACTTAGATGCTAGGCTCATGATGTCGGCGAACGTTCTTGGTTGCTTTCGACTGAGGGCATTTCCGAACTGCCTGTTTTTAGTGAGATCGAAGAGGATAGATATTATGTAATCGATATTTGGGGAATCGATTTTAAGCAATTCTACGTTGAATCTGGCCAACCAATTCCTTAGGGATTCTCCTTCATGTTGATATATAGTTCCAAGGTAGCTCATTGGAAGTTTTTGTCTCTTCTGGCTGGCGAACTGCTGTGTCAATTTGTTACAGAGTTCCCTAAAGCTGAATATGGAGTTGGCAGGTTGTTTCGCGAACCAGTCCAACGCGAGTCCTTCGAATGTGGTTACCATTAATTTGGCAGTGAATTCAGCAGAGTGGGCATATAAATTCATTATATTCGTAAAGCTAAAAATATAATCATCCGGGTCAGTGGTTCCATCATAGCGAGGTAGTCTGCCCGGGACTTGTCCAATCGATTGTGCCTCTTTTATTTCCTTGCAGAAGGGAGAACAGGCCGCAAGGCTTTCCTGGAGTTCCGTGGTTCGGGCCCACGGATTTTGAATAGATCGTAAGCGTTGTTCTAGTCGGTCATGCACCATCCTTTCAATTTCTCTTTCCGTCAGTCGAGCCGTTCGTGGTCGATCAGGGATTGTATCATCTATGTCATCCTCAATAGGGATAATTGTTCGTTCCCTGGATCCACTGCGCTTCGCCTGGGTTTTTCTGTGACCTCGTTTCCTTCGAGGATTGTTGTCGGAGGGTTTCGAATTGTCCTGTTGTGGACTGTGTAGCGAGCGGTGCTCGCTTGGTGGGCTATCAGCTTGTTGAGATACATGATCGTTTTGTCCGGGCGTTCTCCGAGCAGGAATTGTCCTGGCAGCCCTAGGGTTTTGCGGAATTTGATCAAGCACAAGTAATTCTTCCGGGGAGAGTGATTTAAAGAGCATCGCTATTTGTCGTAATTTCTCCTGAGCACCCGGGAGAGGAGCAGGGATCTCGGGGACTTCCGGCTCTTCCTGTATCGTGCCGGGAGGACCTCCTAGGGGTTCATGATCTCGGGGATGGGTATTCTGTAAATTCTCGTCGGTGTTGGGAACGTTATTATTGTCGTTCTCCTGTGGATCTTCAGATGTGTCATGACCGGTGGTTGTGTTACTTCTTGCTCCGATACGAGCGCTTTTCCTTGGGCGAGCCATATGTCGATCGAATAATTAACCTAGCCCCACGGTGGGCGCCAACTGATTTAACCGTTTTTCGTCGGGTTAATTTAATATCAGTGAATTTGTGATATCGGGGGTTTGGATATTGAATTATTCAGTATATTGGGTTCTGTTACTTTATTCTGGATGGATCGTTTACAAAGAAAAGCAATAATCAAAGGCAAGGAGTAAAACCATTAAAGAAATTAAGAACGCAATGATATGGAGGTAAAGTTCTGCAATAATAATGGATATTATTGAGTTCTATTGTTATCAATGTATTCTTGTGTAATCCCAGAATTAAGAGAATTCGTAGTTGTCTCATACAATGAATAACTAGGTCTATATATATTACGCTAAACCTAGTATTACAAGGAATCATAGTCCTGCTTGGACTCGGCCCAACTATCCTTCTTGGGTCCGGAGTATAATCTTTACTCGGAGCGAGCAGCATTTGGCAGGGTCCGTAAGAAAATCCCGATCCTTTATAATTGGTCGAATCGATCTTATAATCTTTGTTCGATCTGATCAGTATGTAGGGTGCGAAATAGCCCCCATCAACTATAGTGTTAATGTACTGAGATTGGGAGAGTCCCCACATCTTCTTCTATCTATCTATATAGATACGTATCCCCAGTACGTAAATGCGTCTCCCATTTATTTCAGGGAGAATTGCGTGGATAACCACGCTTTTGTCTGCGTCAACGTTATGATATCGTTTCCGATCAATAGAATGACATTGACATACAACACAATAAAATGTACCGAACTCCAATCGAACTTCTTGTACACACATGACTCATATACGTTCTTGATGAAGCCAAACCCCTTGACTGTCTCATCAAAACGTTTGTTCCAGGTTTGGGATGCCTGTTTTAGGCCATAGATTAACCTTTGAAGTTTGCAAACCTTATGCTCAGTTCCTATAGATGTAAAGCCTTTTGGCTGTTGTATAAAGATTTCCTCATCAATGTCTCCATTGATAAAAGGCGGTCTTTACATCCATTTGCCATATCTTGTAGTCATACCACGCGGCTATGGCTAATAGTCTCCGAATGGATTTTGACATCGCCACCGGGGAGAAGGTTTCCTCATAGTCTATACCAGACCTTTGAGAATAACCTTTTGCCACAAGGCGAGCCTTATGAGTCAAAATCCCTCTATTCATTCCAAACTTGCGCTTGAAGATCCACTTACAGCCTACAGGGATAGTTCCCTCAGGTGGATCAACCAAGGTCCATACCTTGTTGGAATGCATGGAATCCATTTCGGATTGCATGGCTTCCTGCCACGCACCCGAGTCTATGTCTGACATAGCTTCTTCGTATGTCCTTGGATCACTGTCCAATTGATCGTTCTTGTGGATAAAGCCATACCTCTCAGGCTCTCTATGAACTCGATGGGACATTCGAAGTACTGGTGTACTAGATGGTTCGACGGGTTCAGGATCAACTCCAACTGTTTGTGGGGATGGGTCTATTTCCTGGACTTCATCAAGTTCTACGGATATCCCGCTTCTTTTAGTGAGGAAGTCATCCTCTAAGAAGTGGGTGTTCCTAGATACTAACGTCTTTCGTTCTGTAGGGTCGTAGAACAGGTATGCAATGGATTCCTTTGGATAGCCCACAAATTTGCTCAAACTAGATCTACTATCTAGTTTATCTCCTTTCTTGTTTCTGACATAGGCAGGAGATCCCCATACTCGTAAATATGAATATACGGGTGCTTTACCAAACCACTCTTTATATGGTGTCGTCGGCACCGACTTTCAAGGCACTATATTACGTATCTTCGAAGCCGTTAAGAGGGCTAGGCGCCAAAACGGAAAAGGAAGGTCAGTGAAACTCATCATGGAACGAACCATGTCTGACAAAGTTCTGTTCCTTCTCTCATACACACCATTCAACTACGGTGTTCTAGGAGGAGTTCGCTGCGAGAGAATTCCATTCTCTACAAGATAATCGAGGAATTCTTGACTTAAGTATTCACCACCTTGATCCGATCAAAGTGCCTTGATACTATGTCCAAGTTGATTCTCAACTTATATTCAAAACTCTTTGAATTTATCAAAAGCTTCGGACTTATACTTCATTAGGTATACATACCCAAAACGACTGTAGTCGTCTGTGAAGGTTATGAAGTATTAGAATCCTACTCTTGCACTCACACTCAGTGGCCCACAAAAATCAGTATGGATTAAATCCAAGGTTTGTTTGGTTCGCTCTGGTTTCCCAGTGAGAGGCGTTTTGGTCATCTTTCCCTTGAGACAGGATTCGCAAGTTGGGTGATCATCTATGTACAATATTTCAAGAGCCCTAGAGGAGACCAACTTTTGAATTATACTCTTGGAGATATGTCCAAGACTAGCGTGCCAAAGTTGTGGACTATCATCATCTTTGATGAGGGGTACATTGGATATTCTATTTAGGGAATGGCTTGTACGATCGGAAATCACCGTATCCGACCTCGAAGACATAACGGTCGACCTCCAATGATGTTCACCCTACTCCAATCGCGGGCCAAGGGGTTCATTCTCGGTTTCCACTGTTGGGCCGACCACAGGCCCAGGCCTGTGGGCCGAGAAATACACCCCTACGGATGGTTCAGCTAGCACACCGCCTCAACTATAAATACCGCAAGCATTTATGACGCCAGACAATGCACGATTCCCCAGGTGCACTCCGCTCAAAGCTACTGCTCGAAGCCTCTTTGAAATTTAGGATTCGATTACATCGTATGTACTAGTCTCTAGCTTGTATGGCATCCAGTAATGCCCAAGTAGGACCTCGAATTATATTGTCATCACGATTGATAATATACATTTGACCCCATCCTTGGCATTTTAGCACCTTTCATTGTGTTTACCTTCTATTATTGATCTCCTACGAAACCACGTTGGATCAATTGGCACCCACCGTGGGGCCTAATTTGGGTGTTAGATCAAAATATGCCTACCACGAGATGAAATACATACATGCGAGGAGAACCTTCACAGATAGCTGGAGCGCAGAATTTCGTTAACAACCGTGGCCGACCTGAGATCCATTATTGGTACGTGTGCAGGGAATTCTTGAACAGTGAAAGAGCTGATCAGTCACCAATGGATCAACCTGCAATGCATGGAAGGCCTGAAATTCCATCCTCAAATATTCAAAAGGAAAGGAGTGTGCTTCGGTCGATATCAATAGCACCTACGACAAATCCTCCCCAACCAGCTCCGTCAAAATCTAATGTCCGATCGGTATTACCCTCCAAAGCAGTACATGACGTGGAGGATTCGGTGGTTAGGGAAAGTCAACCTTTGGGTGCTGATAAGGCAAAGAAATCGACCTATAAGCGAATCACTGAAGTTGAACTAGAAAAAATAGTCCAGGAGACAGTGGCTAAGAAGTTAGACACAGAGGAACTGATCAAAGAAGCTAGGCACGCGGGCACGACAATCAGGCGCACTGAAATAATGCAGAATAGAGAAACATTTCGAGAAAATATCAGAGACAGAGAGATCGGAAACAGTATCATGAGATGTTCACCTTTTTGTCAGGAAATTCGAGAGGCTAGAAATACTGAGACAGTGCCCACGAGGCTACCGTGGTATAACAGGACTACCAACCCTGCAAAACACATTAACAACTTCATTAATGTGATGAATCTGTATGGACATTCGGAAGATTTCTGTTGCAAAATCATGGTTATCACCTTCGAGGGAATTGCTCTTGACTTGTTCGGGAAGTTACCACCAAACTCTATCTTCTCTTTTGATGAGTTCTGTGATAAACTTAAGAATCAATTTGCGAGCCAGAGGAAGCCAAGGTTGCCTGCGAACCATTTGGGGACAGTGAAACAGATGAAAAGTGAAACTTTGAGGCAATGGTTTGCAAGATTCAGCATCGAACTTCTAAAAGTCGATACTCTGCAGATCGAATATCTATCCTCCTTGATGTTTGAAATAACGAAAAATACACAATTTGGGAATGCATTATGTAGAAAGCAACCAAAATTCTTTGAAAGGATCATGGAGATAGCAGAAAAGTATATGATATAAGAGGTGATTAAGAAGCTAAAGCACGATAAAAAACCTGAGGCCTCCACTTGGAAAGAAGCCAGACAGAGCCTCTGTACCGAAACCAGGCGATTAAGGTGGATCGAATAGGGGGTCGGTATGGCAGGGACTCAACGCTTACAAACCCCAGATGTCAAACCACCGACCTAATGCCTACGGTCCGGTTTCCGATCCTAATCCAATTCCACGCCCGGGAAAAATCCATTTTACCGAGCTGAACACTTCTAAGGAAAAAATTCTCACTGTTTTGGAGGAAAGGAATTTAATACCTGAAGCAGAAAGAATTACTCAAGCAAGCCCGGGAGCCCTGAAATATGACAAATATTGTCGGTATCATAGAGCTCGAGGACACAGTACAAAAAATTGTTATCAACTGAAGGTCGAGATCGAGAAATTAATTGCACAAGGAAAACTTAAGGAGTTCGTCAAAAGGGGAAACTATAACAATCATTATAGATCCAGAAGCCCTCGAAAGTTCGCTGTTCAGCAACGTGATGCTCGTAATCAGCTTAACGAGCAGCCAAATGGAGTAATCAACATGATTGTGGGCGGATCGGCAGGGGGAGGCAGCAGAAATGCAAGGAAAAGAACGATGAGGTCGATCAAGGCAGTTGTATCGACCAAGAAAGAGATATTCTCTTTGGAACCGCCTTCCATGGAGAATCAAGTCATAAGCTTCAGTGATGCGGACATACCAGCAGATGTTACTTGGGATGTGGATGACGATGATCCCAATTATTCGATGGATCTAACTCTAAAAATTGCTGACTATGAGGTTAAAAGAGTTTTGATCGACAATGGTAGTTCTACGAATATTATATTTTCTGAAGCTCTTTCTCGAATGAATCTCCAACATCCTTATTTGGATACAGTGATTACTCCTTTAGTCGGATTTGGTGGATTAAAAATTGTCCCACTGGGAACCATCTTGCTAAGCACGACCCTTGGAAAGAAGCCAAGGAGTGTAACTAGAAAGGTAAAATTCTTAGTGGTGGAAACGCCCTTTGCTTATAATGCCATATTGGGAAGGCCGGCGTTGAACGCATTCAAGGCCGTAGTATCAACATATCATCAAAAAGTGAAGTTTTCGACCGATGGAGGGGTTGGAGAAATACGGAATGACCAGTATATGGCATGGGAATGTTATAATTCTTCCTTATCAATAATGCATAAGGTTGAGCCCGAGGTTCCGAGCAAAACAAGACTGGTCGATTTAGAATCAGGATCGATTTTGGACCTACCGGTCCCCGACTGCGATAAGCTACAAGTAAATAGAGGCAATAATGTAGATATGTGCGTCAAAGCCCCCGACTACAAGAAGGTTGCCTTAGTTCCTGGTTCTTCAGAAAAGTTTACCAGGATCGGAACCGAACTGAGCGAGGGAATGGAAACTCTGCTCGTTGATTTTCTACGAGGAAATGTGGATGTCTTTGCATGGAGCTCGAATGATATAGTGTGGATCGACCCTCGGGTAATCACGCATTCGCTGAATATAGATCCAAAGGAAAAACCTGTTCGACAGAAGAAGCGAAATCACGGACGAGAAAAGGATAAAATAATCAATGCTGAGGTTGATAGATTGTTGGCTGCTGATCAAATTAATGAAATCAGGTTTACCGAATGGCTGTGTAATGTGGTCTTAGTTTCCAAGGGCGAGAAGGTCGAGAACGAATGGAGAATGTGCAACGATTTCACCGACCTAAATAAATTATGCCCAAGGGACCCTAATCCATTACCGAGGATCGACATGCTGGTAGATTCTACTGCTGGTTTCGTGTTCTTCATTATGATGGATGCTTTCCAAGGGTTTTACCAAATCTTTATGAACGAGAGGGATCAAGATTAAACTGCTTTCATCACCGAGCGAGGGGTCTATTATTCATTGTCATGCCGTTCGGACTAAGGAAGGCTGGAGCAACTTATCAAAGATTGGTCAATATGATGTTCAAAGATTTGATTGGTGAGATCATGGAAGTTTATGTTGATGATATGCTCGTGAAAAGCGTGACGGAAGAGGATCAAATCAATCATCTTGATCGGTGTTTTGCAATTCTAAGAAAATACGGTATGAAGTTGAACCTAGCGAAATGTACCTTCGGGGTCAGATCGAAAGTTCTTGGGTTACCTTGTACACGAGCGCGGAATTGAGGCTAATCCTGAAAAGATTCGGGCTATCACCAAACTGAAGCCGCCAACGAGACTCTCGGACGTGCAGAGTTTGGTCGAAAAAATCATCTCCTTGAACAGGTTCATTTCGCGGTCAGCCGACAAGAGTTTGCCTTTCTTCAAATTATTTCGAAGATCTAAGAACTTTGAGTGGACTGCTGAATGTGATAAAGCCTTCGAAGATCTCAAGGCTTATCTTACTTCACCGTCGATGCTGTCTAAACCGTCTGAAGGTGAACCTTTATACCTCTACATAGCGGTTTCAGAGGAGGCGATTAGCCCAGTCTTGGTGAAGGTGGAGAAATCCGAGCACAAACCCATCTACTATTTTAGCAAATTATTGCAAGGCGCGGAGAATAACTATATGGAGACCGAGAAGTTCGCGCTTGCTCTAGTAGTGGCTGCTCGAAGATTAAAAATTTATTTTCAGACTTACAAGATTATTGTTTTGACTAACCAACATTTGAGGCAGGTCTTATCCAAACCAGAGCCTTCTGGGAGATTGATAAAGTGGGCGGTAGAGTTCGGTCAATTTGAAGTTTAGTATCGACCAAGGACAGCAGTCAAGGCTAAGATTTTGGCGGATTATATCCTAGAAACCACAGGTGCGAAAATTCCGGACGAAGTAGAATCTTCGGAAGTGAATTCGATCAAGGAGGCCGAGGAACAGGTATGGTTAATGCACGTCGATGGTTCTTCAACCAAAGAAGGAGGAGGAGCAGGGAATACATTCCAGGGTCTTGGCGGGGAAGATTGAGCTACGCAATCACTTTAGACTTCGTTATCACCAATAACGAGGCGGAATATAAAGCTCTAATCGCAGGAATTGAAATGCCTCTAAAGGCAAAGGTAAAATCCCTTACTGTGCTTACTGATTCCGAACTCGTACATAGACAGGTCAAGGGAATTTACGAAGCTAAGGAGTTCAATATGGTAAAATACCTTAGCAAGGTAAAGGATCTGATTTCCAAGTTCGAGATGTTCGAAATCCAACCAATTCCCAGGGAAGAAAATCCGTGGGCAGATCTTCTCTCTAAATTTACAGGAACTACTGACGGAAAGAGGGAAAGAGTTATTACTTGGTTACTTTCTAACACACCGGCTATTGAGTTAGACGTTACTCCAAACGTCGATATTATGGAGATCGATGAGCAGAAACCTTCCTGGGTTGATCCTTTCATAGAGTATTTGCAAATAGGAAAACTCCCTGAAGATACTAATGAGGCTCGGAGGGCAAAATATCGATCACCATGCTTTGCTTTGCTGGAAGGAAAGCTCTTTAAAAGGTCCTCATCGGGAATTTTGCCAAAATGTGTTTCCGAAGGTCAATACGATACGATCCTGAGAGAAGTCCATGAAGGGGAAGCTGGGAATATTTGTGGCGCTCGAGCATTGGCTCTGAAATGCTCGAGGGTGGGGTATTATTGGCCTACTCTTGTTTCTTACTCGGTCGATTATGTGAAAAAATACCATTAATGTCAGATTCACTCGAATTTGATCCACCAACCAGTAGAGCAGATGCATTCTATACCTCTTTGCTTGTCGCTCAGAGATCTTTAGCCTAGGCCTTAGAATTTGTAATAGGTCGATCTTCGAACATGTAATTCCTTTTGCATTCGAATTTCACGATTGTAATAGTTATCTGTAATCGTTTGTAAAAGTTTATCAATAAAACTTTAATTCGATCTTATATGTGTTTCAATCTTCTTTCCTCGTCTTTAGTGTATACCAACTGCATTGAAGCTCGAATTACATAATCGGACGTTGCTTAATAAATCAAGGATGAACTAAATTTACTCGTTATACAACTTCAATAATTCTGCCTCGAACGTTTAGTCTTCATTTAGAGAATTTGCACTAATCGATTGTAAAGGATCGATCAAATAACACGCTGCAGATTAATAGATATAAAGCTGAAATTTTATCAATGCCTTGTAATATTCTGATTAATAATTACGACCTTCTGGTAATTCTGATCAAAGGGGCGTAGCAACGGCTTTCACCCTTAGTCAATTTCAAGGGTCGTAGCAACAACTTTCACCCATTTTTTATTTTGATCTAAATGACGTTGCAACGACTTTCACCCTTAGTCAATTTCGAGGGTTGTCGCAACAACTTTCACCCATTTTTTTATTGTGACCTAAGGGGCGTAGCAATAGCTTTCACCCTTAGTCAATTTCGAGGGTTGTAGCAACAACTTTCACCCATTTTTTTTATTTTGATCTAAGGGGCGTAGCAACGACTTTCACCCTTAGTCAATTTCGAGGGTCGTAGCAACAACTTTCACCCTTTTTTTTTATCTAAGGGGCGTAGCAACGGCTTTCACCCTTAGTCAATTTTGAGGGTCGTAGCAACATCTTTCACCCATTTTTTTTATTTTGATCTAAGAGGCATAGCAACGACTTTCACCCTAGTTAATTTTGAGGGTCGTAGCAACAACTTTCACCCATTTCTTTTTATTTTGATCTAAGGGGCGTAGCAATGGCTTTCACCCTTAGTCAATTTCGAGGGTCATAGCAACAATTTTCACCCATTTTTTTTATTTTGATCTAAGGGGTGTAACAACGGCTTTCACCCTTAGTCAATTTCGAGGGTCGTAGCAACAACTTTCACCAATTTTTTTTATTTTGATTTAAGGGGCGTAGCAACGGCTTTCACCCTTAGTCAATTTCGAGTAGTGGCCGAGTGCCGATCTTGAATATAATAGATAAGTTGTAGAGTTGTGTTGGGATATTCTGGCTAGGGCTCGATTGTCAATACAACAAAGTGCGGAATTTAAAATTTTTCGAGTTCCTAACAGTCCCATGAATTCTTTCTCCATAGTTATTATACGAATAAGGTATGAATCAAACATCAATTAAAACACGAGGGGGTTAATCGCAAATTACCTGACCACCAAGTTGTGGTTGCCGTGTCCTCCAAGTGTTTGGTTCGATCCACAGATAGAGTGATCCATATGTCTCACCTCCAAAGCTAGTCCACACCAATCGGATTGTAGTGACGCCTACAAGTCTTAGGCTACGAACTGGATCTCGCTGGTTTGTCAGCAAAGAAACGGAGACACCAATGGAAGAATCGACCCACAGGACTTATGTGGTCGAGCAGGGTTCGGCCAAGTACAGATCTGGTCCGAGCAGGGTTCGGCCAGGGTCAGGTTTGGTCCGATTTGGGTTCGGCCAAAGCTAGGTTGGGCGACTAGGGTTTAGGGGCGGAAACCTTGGGGCGATTTTTTTGCAATTAAAATTTCTTGTCGAAAAATCTTTTCCTCACACGATTTTTCTCTCTCAATTTTCAGCAAAAGTATTTTGTTTTTCTCTCAAAAGTTTTCTTGTCTTTTGAGTGCAACTTGGTTAGCCTTTTTTTAATAATGAAGAGGAGAACGAGTATTTATAGGAGAAGAGTCCTTCTCCAAAAAGATCTCCTTTCCTTGTTTATCAAATCTTCATTCCTTATCCTTAGGAATATGAGATTTGATAAATCTCTTCAAACTTGCTTTTCAAGAAACAAAACTCCTTTTCTTTTTAACTACTAAAATCGCCCATGCCCTCTAATTTTAGACAGTTCCAAAATCAACCCATAATTATCCAATACTTAAATTGGTTAATTATTTATTCTTCCAATTAATTAACTACTTTAATTAATTCAAAATTAATCAGATAACTCTAATCAATTAATTATCAATTAATCAATTAGTCATCTAATCAATAATCTCCAATTGAATTAATACCATAATTCAATTATCTTGATTTAATAACTTTAAATCACTTGCTTTCCTTTAAGACAGTCACCGTCCAATTGTATTGTGTGTGACCCTCTGGGTTCACCATCAACTGGCAGCAGGCCCACGACTTTCGTGATTTAATTAACGAGCAATTAAATGCTCCGATCAATTAAACTACTTTTAATTAACCACTCCTAGAATTAAATCCTCTATTAATTCCGGAGTACCCACACTTCATGGTCGATGTCTAGCCACAAGCCCATGAAGCCCAATCAAAGGTGAATTGATTTATTGTGAACCTCACCTCTTATAATTGCCATGTACATACGGTCCTTCCACGATGATTTCCCGATCGAGACCTAGGGTGTGTGAATTGATCGGCACCTCTAATTATCTCGATTCTGTACTTTCTAATTCTGGATAATAATTCCGGCGTGACTGCCTAATTTGGAAATACCTTCCAAATTCGTCACCAACCATGGCCATGGATTTCTAGGAACATATTATCGAAGAACGTACATGAAATACTCTCATCTTATCAGGATGAGTCGATAGATCCTCTCTTAGTACTAACCACTCGCGTACAGTCGTGTACGCACCCAACTTAGGCACTTTGTGGCCAGGCTACGTGACCAGTACCTAAATCTAAGTACGCACACTTGTGCACCGAATTCGCCCTAGCACCTCAAGTCTAAGGACTAAATCGTACACTATTATAAGCCTTGAGAAACATCCCATCACCGATATGCGTCATGCGCTTCCACAATGGGTTTCTCTGTTCGGGTCGTTCGATGCGTTCAATCCTCCATTGAACCACCTACTCATATGCACTGGACTCAAATTCCTTGCTCATGAAACTCTACAAATTCACTCCATGTGAATCATGCATATTTGTACAAGTCTTGGCGATTCCTACGATACCCCGTCTCGTTTGGAATCTATGACTTGGAACGGTTTTAAGATCACGACCTTTGAGACTGTTTCATGATTGCACTCAGTACTGAAGTGAATCGTCCCATAGTCTATTGTGACCTCAGGATTTCATCCAATCGCTTAGATAAGTTCGCGAGAGATGAAGTTGGCCATTGTTCAGTTTCACATACTATGAATGAACGACGTATTAATTATAAACCATAAGAAAATAGTATTTCAACAAGCTAATTAATATTGGCTTGCTGGGCACTATTCCATCAATCTCCCACTTGCCCTAAAGCCAATCACAACATTTCTAAGACCCATCTATACCAAGATGTCCCTCGAACCATTTGTGAGAGAGCTTAATTAGTGGATCTGCTAAATTGTCTTTGTCGAGATGAAGTAATACTTCTACTCGTCTCAACTACCCATGACTGGTTCAATCATACGGTATTGCGTTCAGATTATAGGTGAGATCTCGATTTCCTTTCATTGAGCAATTGCCTCATCTAAATCGGCTAAGATTATGATGGGCAAATGTCATGCTAGGTATTTCATCCAGTCGTTGGATGAAAATTTCTCATCTAAACACTTTCTTTTGTGCAGCATCATAATGGTGCCCTTTTATTCTTGTTTGAATCGGCAATGGTATATTATTGGAATTTCTTCCAATTTACCTTGCTCTATCAAAACAGAATAAATTATCCACTTTAGACTGGAAATCTCGAATTTCAAAAAATCCTTCGAGTTTCAATTCTCCACTACTACCATAGACCAGCGTTGCATCCTTTAATTATCTTTGAGGATTTGCTTTTATGGTAGATCAGTGTCCTTTACTGGTGTTTGACTATCAGTAGCTCGTTCAGAGCATTTCGACGAGTCAGGTCTAGTACAATACTTTGCATGCTACATGCAATCCAAATGCCAAGCATAAGGCTTCTTGAGACAGTTGCTTCTTCACTCATTAATTTAGGGCTCATTAAATAAGTGAGAGAGATTTTGTCTCTTTGGAAACAATCCTTTCTTGGATTCTTCCATATTGAATTCAATCAATATAGTCTTTGTACTTTGATTTGGTAAATCACTACATCTTCTTCCTTCTATCTACCATAGATACGTATTGCCAGTACGCGAGATGTAATTCCAAATCTTATCATGGAGAATTGCGTGAAGAACACGCTTTCGTCTGTGCTTTTCTGATATTCTTATATCTTACTTGATGTACTGGTTCATCATCTTGTTGCGCTTCGAACTCAACTACACTCCCACTGATTCTTTTGCACATTTGGAATCTATATGCCTTTTGACAACTTCAACATTCTTGATCAACTATCAAGTTGCATGTTCCAAATTTGGGAAAAAGTCATAGATTGACCTTTGGATTAGAATAGAGATCTTCTCATCAATTTATAATTGTGAGATGCAGGATTCATATCCAATAGTCATGCCTTCGGTAGTCAAAACTACCTTTCTATGGCTAATAGTTTCGAAATGAATTTTGACGTAGTTAATGGATATAAGGTATTTTCATCAATCCTAAAAGGACTTTTGAATAATGACCTATTGCCATTAAGTGAGTCAAAGTTTTCAACTTCGAATCTTATGGCTATGTGCCATATCCCTTTGATCACGTTTAACATAATCTCTTTGTAATCTTGGATTAGAATCCAATTTCTCAATTTCGTAAAATGGAATTTTGAGTTCCTTACGAATTTGATCAGATTACGATTTCTTTGTGCATGGATTGATTCAGCAGTTTTCAGTGTTTACTCCCACTGTTCATGGGGACGGGTCCAATCCTTGGACTTCATCAAGTTCTACGACATTCCTTATTTCCTTTGACAAGGTCTTGTCAACAGAGGAACAAGCTACTTACGAGATGCTTTTCGTTTCTCATTGTCGTGGAACAGGTATTCAATGGGTTTTGTTGAATACCCCATAAACATTATATGAACTAGATCTACCATCTAATTTCTCATATAAGGGTGTTCTGCTATGTCTTAAAAGACATGGCGATGTAAGGACTTACTTCAAAATATACTATACCAAGTATCTTTGAAGAGTCAAGGGAAGGTATCCCCTAATTTGAATAAAGGAAACTGAGCAAGATCAGAGTCGTGAATCAAACAAAGTTCGATTTCTTCTTTGATTTGCTTCATGAGAATTCTATTCTCGTCTTAGATAATCGAGGTGTTAAGTTGCTTATGTTTCAGCAGGTTTGATTAAATCAAATTGCTTTCGACATAATGCATCTAGTTACTTCATTTCCAAAACGTCTATTGAGTTACTTCAATAGTTTCAGAATTGTACTTCAGCCAAGTACACATATACTTTAACGATTGAAATCGTAAGTATATATGAAGTAGATTTCTTTTGAACTAGTGCTTTTAGTTCATGTCGATTGAAATGTTTTGGAATGCCTTAGCAATCCTTCTCTTCGGTTATCATTCCTTCAAGATTTGAAAGTTCCGATTTTACTCAAGTTCATTATCTCAGGAACAGTAAATAAAACTTCCCTTTCGCATCTCTCTTTAGGAAGAATGTCCAAAATGAACATTTCAAGCGTAAACGATTATCTCGTTTGTTTTGCTTGTTTTCGATTTAGCACATAGTTTTTCAAAGTTTTGATTCGTTTATCATTGTTTATTTCTATGTTTCAAAACATCAACATTTGTACAAAGTTAAATTGCTCTAATTAAATAAATTCCATTTCTCAATGGTAAAGCAATAAGGTCTCGTACAAAATGTGAAATAATACTCAAAGTAAACTAAAACTTAAAACTCATGCTAATACGAAAAAACTAAGAAAAACTTCTTTTGCTAAAAAGGAATGTCTAGGTACAATTCTTCCTTGACCCAGTCCCGGAATTCCAGTTTCCTCATCTCGCTCTGCACTACTTGCATCTCCCTTTCAAGGATTTTCCTCCTTTTAGGTTGAGCGGGAAGACTATCATCGCCTGTAAATGCTTTTACAGAAATGAATGTTTTAATCAGATGTCTTACATCAAAAAGATTCAACAAGTGTATAACTTAAAAAGTCATACCGTAGTCAAGTCTTTCTAGGAAATCCTTTTCAACAAGCTTCCTTATTTTCTCTTCGTACTTACACAGAGGGCAATTCCAATCATACAGACCAAAACCACGTTGATGAGCTTCTTCATATTTGTCTAACAACTCATGCAATTGCTTTGTCTGTATTCCATCAGGCGGAATAACGCAATGTTGCATAAAATGAGTGAAGGTCTCAGATTATCCTTGAAGAGTTATCGTTATCTCATCTTCGAGAGTCAATTGGGCTCCAAACCCTTTGATCAGCTCGAATGTCTTGCTTAAGTAAGAACAATATTCCCTAACATTGTCAAACTTAGCCATGTCGGTTTCGTAGAGGAAATTGCACATCACCTTTTTCCAAGTTGGTTCGGTTCTTAAACGCATCAAGGATCGGACAGTGGATGGTAAATGGCTAACATTTAAAAACAGACAACTATAAGCAGACAGGTTTAATATTAACACTTATAATTAACGAAATTTGGACTTTTTATCGAAAAAGTTCTCCCACTATTTTATCGAAACAATAACCCCTTCTAGTTTCGGGAAAAGTCTATTTTCTAGTAGGTCTTGACGTCCCAGCAGCAATTAGTTGCACCCACGACTCGTGGCCATACAATTAATTCCCTAGGTAGGTATACATATTACCAATTGTGTCTACTACACAACCTTCAAGTTATTTTGCCTCGTTTTTCGCATTTATCTAGCACTGCTACATCATAAATGTTACTACGCGTTAAGTCTAACCCATTAATCGTGATAAGCAACGGGCCCGGTCATGAATTCTCCGTAACTAGTTATCGGTCGATTTTCACGTCCCGACCAGTCCCTACCCTTGTCAAGTTTTAAGAAAACTAGAATCAAGGAATTTCGTGCATTGCCCCTTTCTTCGACTCGGGTGCCAGACTCTGGATCACCTCCATCGATAAGTAAACAACATGCACTAGTCCCTATTAATGGAAGGCTTGGATTTTATAAAACCTCATTTTATAATTTAACCCAATATGACTTAATATTTATTCGAGAGGGGAATTTTCGTTTTGAAAGTTTGAAGAAACTCTCCTCGAGATCTCACCGCTTCAATTATGCTTTATCTTTTATTTACGATCTAGATTCTAGCGCGCAAACACACAAGCAATCATAAATCGACTAATAAATAAAAGCCATACAAGCCTAGCATGCATACTACCACAATATGTTTTCGATCGGGAGCCTCCTATGCGGGCCATCATCGAGCCAATGATGTTGGCCCAATTGGTCAATCTAAAGGGTTCGTAAATGGGCCTATGCTATTACACAATGTACCATGCATACATGGCCTTCAATTCTTCTTGGGCTCCCACCTTGCTTGTAAATGGGCCTCCATCCTAAACTAGGAAAGCAGTAAAGCACTATTCTATTACAAAGGCTCAAAGTGGCCCAAAAATAATAACAGGCTCGCAGGCCCAATGAAAACCATGCATTAAATTAAACCAATCACATCTAACCTAAGGGCAAGGCTCGTCGCGATCGAAAACCACGTAAACAGTTCACGTAGAGCAAAGAAACATGTAAACATCTTTTACTTTCTTCTATCTTAATTTTAAAACACCTTTTAAAACTAACTTCCTATGATTCTTGCTTTTTAGTCACTACTAATTATGACAAAATAAATTCTCGGATAAACAAAACAACTTTTCTGCCTTAATTTCAGATTCTGATTTTTCAATCTTTTGAAAATTGCAGTTCGGCCCCTATACTTTCGGAAATTGCACTTTTGACCCCAAAACTTTTGAAAAATTACAAAATACCCCCAAAACAGTTTTCGGACAGAATGAGCAGAAAATTAAAATTTTGAAATCCAGAAAATTTTCGAATTTGCAAACAGACCCCTGAAGTTTCGGAAATTACAAAACAGTCCTCGAATTTTCGAAAATTGCAAAATGGTCCAAAATGGTGTGCGATCAGATTTTCAGAAAATACCCAGATTTTTCAAAAATTTCCAGAAACAGAAAATTAAATTTTCAGCCCTAATTATTCATGTTTTGCGATAATTGCACAAAAGCCCTGATTTTTCGAAAAACTATAAATTCGTCACAGATCTAAAAAAGCAGTTTTACCCAATCATAGATCTAGTCATAACAAGCAAGAATCAATAACTAGAACATAATTAACATGCGTTCTCATACATACAATCAAGCATATACAGTGAAAACACATTATGTTCAGGCCTTTTCGTATAAAAACGTATGGAGTTGGCTCTGATACCACTGTTGGGATATTCTGGCTAGGGCTCGATTGTCAATACAACAAAGTGCGGAATTTAAAATTTTTTGAGTTCCTAACAGTCCCATGAATTCTTTCTCCATAGTTATTATACGAATAAGGTATGAATCAAACATCAATTAAAACACGAGGGGGTTAATCGCAAATTACCTGACCACCAAGTTGTGGTTGCCGTGTCCTCCAAGTGTTTGGTTCGATCCACAGATAGAGTGATCCATATGTCTCACCTCCAAAGCTAGTCCACACCAATCGGATTGTAGTGACGCCTACAAGTCTTAGGCTACGAACTGGATCTCGCAGGTTTGTCAGCAAAGGAACGGAGACACCAATGGAAGAATCGACCCACAGGACTTATGTGGTCGAGCAGGGTTCGGCCAAGTACAGATCTGGTCCGAGCAGGGTTCGGCCAGGGTCAGGTTTGGTCCGATTTGGGTTCGGCCAAAGCTAGGTTGGGCGACTAGGGTTTAGGGGCGGAAACCTTGGGGCGATTTTTTTGCAATTAAAATTTCTTGTCGAAAAATCTTTTCCTCACACGATTTTTCTCTCTCAATTTTCAGCAAAAGTATTTTGTTTTTCTCTCAAAAGTTTTCTTGTCTTTTGAGTGCAACTTGGTTAGCCTTTTTTTAATAATGAAGAGGAGAAGGAGTATTTATAGGAGAAGAGTACTTCTCCAAAAAGATCTCCTTTCCTTGTTTATCAAATCTTCATTCCTTATCCTTAGGAATATGAGATTTGATAAATCTCTTCAAACTTGCTTTTCAAGAAACAAAACTCCTTTTCTTTTTAACTACTAAAATCGCCCATGCCCTCTAATTTTAGACAATTCCAAAATCAACCCATAATTATCCAATACTTAAATTGGTTAATTATTTATTCTTCCAATTAATTAACTACTTTAATTAATTCCAAAATTAATCAGATAACTCTAATCAATTAATTATCAATTAATCAATTAGTCATCTAATCAATAATCTCCAATTGAATTAATACCATAATTCAATTATCTTGATTTAATAACTTTAAATCACTTGCTTTCCTTTAAGACAGTCACCGTCCAATTGTATTGTGTGTGACCCTCTGGGTTCACCATCAACTGGCAGCAGGCCAACGACTTTCGTGATTTAATTAACGAGCAATTAAATGCTCCGATCAATTAAACTACTTTTAATTAACCACTCCTAGAATTAAATCCTCTATTAATTCCGGAGTACCCACACTTCATGGTCGATGTCTAGCCACAAGCCCATGAAGCCCAATCAAAGGTGAATTGATTTATTGTGAACCTCACCTCTTATAATTGCCATGTACATACGGTCCTTCCACGATGATTTCCCGATCGAGACCTAGGGTGTGTGAATTGATCGGCACCTCTAATTATCTCGATTCTGTACTTTCTAATTCTGGATAATAATTCCGGCGTGACTGCCTAATTTGGAAATACCTTCCAAATTCGTCACCAACCATGGCCATGGATTTCTAGGAACATATTATCGAAGAACGTACAGGAAATACTCTCATCTTATCAGGACGAGTCGATAGATCCTCTCTTAGTACTAACCACTCGCGTACAGTCGTGTACGCACCCAACTTAGGCACTTTGTGGCCAGGCTACGTGACCAGTACCTAAATCTAAGTACGCACACTTGTGCACCGAATTCGCCCTAGCACCTCAAGTCTAAGGACTAAATCGTACACTATTATAAGCCTTGAGAAACATCCCATCACCGATATGCGTCATGCGCTTCCACAATGGGTTTCTCTGTTCGGGTCGTTCGATGCGTTCAATCCTCCATTGAACCACCTACTCAAATTCCTTGCTCATGAAACTCTACAAATTCACTCCATGTGAATCATGCATATTTGTACAAGTCTTGGCGATTCCTACGATACCCCGTCTCGTTTGGAATCTATGACTTGGAACGGTTTTAAGATCACGACCTTTGAGACTGTTTCATGATTGCACTCAGTACTGAAGTGAATCGTCCCATAGTCTATTGTGACCTCAGGATTTCATCCAATCGCTTAGATAAGTTCGCGAGAGATGAAGTTGGCCATTGTTCAGTTTCACATACTATGAATGAACGACGTATTAATTATAAACCATAAGAAAATAGTATTTCAACAAGCTAATTAATATTGGCTTGCTGGGCACTATTCCATCAAGTTGCACAAAATCGATGAGATTATTCGAAAATAGCAAAATTTCATTGAATTCTTCAATAGTAGGAGACATAAATAAACAGAACAAAGAACAATAAAGATAGATAAACTGAAACCCAAGACAAAGTCTTCAGGAAAGTCTTCATTTTCCGTAGTACTTCCTTAAATTAACTGCATTCCATGTTCGTGGAAGAACTTCTCCATTTGGATAAGCAGATTTATATGAGCCTTTCTTCCCGACCTCGACAACAACATAAGGGCCATCCCAATTAGGCTGTATTTTCCCCACGTGTTTCGAGACCTCAACTTTCTTCAGCACCAAGTCACCGACCTTGAAGGTTCGGATCCTGACCCTCTGATTGTATGCCTTTTCCATGTTGGATTTTGCCGCTTGAATTCTCAACTTAGCCTGATCTCTTTTGCTATCTGCATGATCGACCTCCATCTCCCTCAAAGATTGATTGTTTTTCGGATAATAGAATTCGACTCTGGGAGACGGAATAAGAGTTTCGACCGGAATAACAACTTCCGATCCAAAAACTAGACTAAAAGGAGTTTCACCTGTAGCAGCTTTCACAGTTATTCGATTTGGCCATACGACTCCAGGTAGTTCATCGAGCCATTTTCCCTTTGCCTCAGCTAATCGTTTTTCCAAAGATCGGATAATCTCTCTGTTTACGACCTCAGTCTGTCCATTTGCTTGCGGGTGTCCAACAGATGTGAAATTCTGCTGTATACCGAACTTCTCACACCAATCCGAGATCTTTTTTCCAGCGAACTGTGTTCCATTATCTGAGATCAATACTCTGGAAATTCCAAACCTGCAGATAATATTCTTCCAAACAAAATTTATAACCTGGAACTGAGTGATCTTAGTTAAGGCCACACATTTTACCCACTTGCTAAAATATTCGACGTCAACCAGTACACAGTCGGAAAAGGACCGACAATATCGATACCCCATTTATCGAAAGGCCAACAAATAGGAATAAAATGCATCTGCTCTGCTGGTTGGTGGATCAAATTCGAGTGAATCTGACAATAATGGCATTTCTTCACATAATCGACCGAGTCAGAAACAAGAGTAGGCCAATAATACCCCGCCCTCGAGCATTTCAGAGCCAATGCTCGAGCGCCACAATGATTCCCATCTTCCCTTTCATGGACTTCTCCCAGGATCGTATCATATTGACCTTCGGAAACACATTTTAGCAAATTTCCCGATGAGGACCTTTTATAGAGCTTTCCTTCCACCAGGGCGAAGCATGGTGATCGATATTTAACCCTCCGAGCCTCATTAGTATCTTCAGGGAGTTTTCCTTCTTGCAAATACTCTATGAAAGGATCAACCCAGGAAGGTTTCTGCTCATCGATCTCCATAATATCGACGTTCGGAGTAACGTCTAACTCAATAGCCGGTGTGTTAGAAAGTAACCAAGTAATAACTCTTTCGCTCTTTCCGTCAGTAGTTCCTGTAAATTTAGAGAGCAGATCTTCCCACATATTTTCTTCCCTGGGAATTGGTTGGATTTCGAACATCTCGAACTTGGAAATCAGGTCCTTTAACTTGCTAAGGTATTTTACCATATTGAACTCCTTAGCTTCATAAATTCCCCTGACCTGTCTATGTACTAGTTCGGAATCAGTAAGCACAGTAAGGGATTTTACCCTTGCTTTTAGAACCATTTCCATTCCTGCGATTAGAGCTTCATATTCCGCCTCGTTATTGGTGATAACAAAGTCTAAGGTGATTGCGTAGCACAAATCTTCCCCGCCAGGACCCTGGAAATGTATCCCTGCTCCTTCTCCTTCTTGATAGGATAGTGCCCTGCAAGCCAGTTCTGTTAGCTTGTAATAGATCTATCCTGTATGAAACGATCTTTGATTTTATAATAATACGCATGTTTATTTATATATGTATAAGGATAAACGATGGCCAACTTCATCTTTCGCAAATACATTTAAGCGATTGGTTGAAACCCTTAGATTACATTTGACTATGGGACGATTCACTTCAGTACTGAGTGCAATCATGAAACAGTCTCAAAGGTCGTAATCTTAAATCTGTTCCAAGTCATAGATTCCGAACGAGACGGGGTATCGTAGGAATCGCCAAGACTTGTACAAGTATGCATGATTCACATGGAGTGAATTTGTAGTGTTTCATGAGCAAGGAATTTGAGTCCAGTGCATACGAGTAGGTGGTTCAATGGAGGATTGAACGCTTCGAACGACCCGAACAGAGAAACCCATTGTGGAAGCGCATGACGCATATCGGTGATGGGATGTTTCTCAAGGAATATAATAGTGTACGATTTAGTCCTTTGACTTGAGGTACTAGGGCGAATTCGGTGCATGAAAGTGCGTACTTAGATCTAGGTATAGACCACGTAGCTTGGTCATAACATGCCTAGGTTGGGTGCGTATGGACATGTACGCGAGTGGTTAGTACCGATATGGAATCTATTGACTCACTGTAATGGGTGAGAGAATTTCCTATACGATTCTTAGATAATATATCCAAGGATTCTGCGGCCGCAGTCGGTGACGGATTTGGAAAGGGGTTTCCAAATTTAGAAGGTCACAAAGGTATATTATCCTGAATTAGAAAGTATAGTTATCGAGACAAATTTAGAGGTGCCGATCAATTCACACACCCTAAGTCTTGATCAGGAATATTAGTCAATAGAAGGACCGTATGTACATGGCAATTATATGAGACGAGGTTCACAAATATCAATTCACCTGAAATTGGGCTTCATGGGCTTGTGGCTAGACATCGACCATGAAGTGTGGGTACTCCTGAATTAATAGAGGATTTAATTCTAGGAGTGGTTAATTAAAGGTTGTTTAATTAACCGGAACAATTTATTGTTCATAAATTAAATCACGAGGGATTCGTGGGCCTGCTGCCAGTTGATGGTGAACCCAGAGGGTCACACACAATACAATTGGACGGTGACTGTTATAAAAGGACATGAAAGGAATTAATTGTTTTAAAGGTAATTAAATCAATTAAATGAATTAAAAGTATTTAATTCAAGTGGGAGATTAATTAATTGGCTAACTTAATTAATAATTGAGTTGCTAGTTAATTAAAAGAAATATTGATTTAATTGGACTGGGCATTTAATTAAAGTAGTTAATTAAATGGAGGATTGCAAGACATGGGCTTCTATTAATTAAAGCCCATAAGGAGTCTTGCAAACCCTAGGTCAGAAGGAGTCTATAAAAGGGGAACTACATGAGCTTAAAAGCTAACACCTAAAAAAAAGAAAAAAAAAACCCTAGCCTCCCTCTGCCCTAAAAGCGCCGCCCCCTCTCCAAGCAAACCATAGCCGCCGCCGCCACCACTAGCCGCCGCCACTGTGCTGCCGTGAGCTCCTTGGTGCCGCCGCCGCCGAGATCTCCTCCTCCATTGTATTAGATCTTGATTTGTCAAGAGATCTCATACAATCCTTCAATAACAAATCTCCTGCATCGAGTTCTGAGCCTAAGATCTTGAGGTGTTGCCAGAATCCAATTGGTGTGGACTATCCCTGGAGGTGAGATAATTGGATCACTCCTGTGAACCGGATCAGAATCAGAATCGAAGACCGGAGGTTTCCACCACCTTGCCTGTGGTGAGGTATATCGCAAAAACCCCCTTTGTTAATTCATTGTGTGCGTTTTTGTTTAAGTTTTTTGTATACATAATATGGAGACATCTTTTATGGGACCATTGGATACCTCGAAAAAATTTTAAATTCCGCACTTTGTTGTTTGACAAATCGAGCTATATCCCAACAGTGGTATCAGAGCCAACTCCATTATTATTATACAAAAGCCTGAACATAATTGTGTTCACCGTATATGTTTAATTATATGTATGAGAACACGTGATAATTATGTTCTGTAAGTTGATTCTTGCTTGTTATGACTAGATCTATCAATGGGTAAAACTGCTTTTCAAGATCTGTGCCGTTTTTATAGTTTTTTGAAAACTTCAGGACTTTTGGGGTAGAAATCGCAAATCAGGGTTTTTGAGGGCTGAAAATTCGAAATTTTTGAAATCTGAAAATCTGAAAATTCTGGACTATTTTTGCAATTCTGGTCGCACGGTTTTTGGGGTCGTTTTGCAATTTCTGAAAACTTAGGGGCTGTTTTGCAATTACCGAAACTTGAGGGGTCAATTTGAAAAATTGAAAATTTTCAAAATTCAAAATTTTATTTTCTGGAATCTGCCCGAAACTGCCCAGGGGTGTTTTTGTAACTTTTTAAAAGTTTTGGGGTCAAAGTGCAATTTTCGAAAGTTGAGGGGCCGAAAATGCAATTTTCAAAAGTTGAAAAACAGATTCTGAAATTGAGCAGAAAATTAATTTTTGTTTACCCGGATATTTATTTTGTCATAATTAGTAGTGACTAAAAAGCAAGAATCATAGGAAGTTAGTTTTAAAAGGATGTTTTAAAATTAAGGTAGAAGAAAGTAAAAGATGTTTACATGTTTCTTGCTCTACGTGAACTGTTTACGTGGTTTTCGATCGAGACGAGCCTTGACCTTAGGGTAGATGTGATTGGTTTAATTTATTGCTTGGTTTTTATTGGGCCTGCGAGCCTATTATTGTTTTTGGGCCACTTTGAGCCTTTGTAATAGAATAGGGCTTTACTGCTTTCCTAGTTTAGGATGGAGGCCCATTTACAAGCAAGGTGGGAGCCCAAGAAGATAAGAAGGCCATGTATGCATGGTACAATGTGTAATAGCATAGGGCCTGTTTGAGAACCCTTTAGATTGACCAATTGGGCCAACATCATTGGCTCGATGATGGCCCACATAGGAGACTCCCGATCGAAAACATATTGTGGTAGTATGCATGCTAGGCTTGTATGGCTTTTATTTATTTGTCGATTTATATTTAGCTATGCGCTAGAATCTAGATCGTAATAAAAGATAAAGCATAACTGAATCGGTGAGATCTCGAGGAGAGTTAGCATAACTTTCAAAACCAGAAACCCCCTCTCGAATTAAATATTAAGTCATATTGGATTAAAATAAAATGAAGTATTTATATAAATCCAAGCCTTCCATCAATAGGGACTAACGTATGTTGTCTACTTATCGATAGAGGTGATCCAGAGTCTGGCACCCGAGTCGAAGAAAGGGACAATACGTGAAATTCCTTGACTCCTGTTTTTAACTAAACATGACAAGGGTAAGGACTGGTCGGGATGTGAGGATCGACCGATAACTAGTTACGGAGAACTCACGACCGGGCCCGTTGCTCATCACGATTGATGGGTTAGACTTAACGATTAGTAACACTTATGATGTAGCAGTGCTAGATAAGTGCGAAAGCCGAGGCAAAATAAGCTTGAAGGTTGTGGAGTAACACAATTGGTAAAATGTATACCTACCTGGAGAATTGGTTGTATGGCCACGAGTCGTGGGTGCAATTAATTGCTGCTGGGACGTCAAGACCTACTAGGAATTAAATTTCCCGAGCAATCAAAGGGGTGATTGTTTCGATAAAATAGTGGGAGAACTTTTTCGAAAACAAGTCCAAATTCGATAATTATAAGTATTAGGCATAAGATCAGTTAGCTAAATGTTGTCTTCTTTCCAATTGTAGATATTAAGTACAATGTCTAAGAATCCATTATCTGTTATCCTCGACGCAAACAAATTGAATGGCTCAAACTTTGTTGACTGGCTGAGAAATCTCAGAATCGTCCTCGACTCCGAGCGACGTAGCTATGTGCTCGACACACCCATGCCTGCTGCACCCGCAGCACGAGCTAGTGAGGAACAACGAACCGCCCATGCTAAAAGGGTTGATGATGATCTTCAGGTTCGATGTCTCATGCTAGCCTCGATGTCGAATGAACTGCAGAAACAGCATGCTGCCATGCCGCTTGCTAGAGAGATACTTCTCCACCTCCAGCAGATGTTTGGAGAAAGGTCTCGCACCGAAAGGTTCGCGACCACTAAGGAGTTGTTTCATCTCAAGATGGCTGAGGGAAGCAGTGTCAAGGATCACTGTCTGCGTTTCATCAACCTGGTTGAAAAACTGGGGCGATTGGAAGTAGATTTGCACGCTGATCTTAGCACTGACCTCCTTCTCCATACGCTGCCCCGTTCTTTTGACCAGTTCGTGTTGAACTTCAACATGGAGGATAGAACCCTCGCTCTTCACGAACTGACCAATTTGTTGGTAACGGCAGAATCGACTCTCAAGAAAGAGAAGCCGGTGATGATTGCACATCAATCGAAGGCTGCAAAGCCCAAGAGAGGTATGAAGAAGAAGAAAAGTGTTTCTTCGAAGGCAATCACCAAGGTGGTTGAAAAGAAGCGCAAGAGCCCAGAAGACGAATGTTTCCACTGCAAGAAAGCAGGGCACTGGAAAAGGAACTGCCCAGACTACCTAAAGATGAAACTGGTAGCCAAAGGTATTTTCTTGGTTGAAGTTAATATTTCTATTAACTGTGCATCGTGGGTGTTAGACACCGCAGCAGGTTCTCATATCTGCAATGATTTGCAGGTGATGGGAGCAGTAAGATACCTGAAGCCCGGGGATAGAATCCTGCGTTTTGGAAACGGAGCTAGGATCGCCGCTGAGGCTATTGGGGACGTCGAATTGGTTTTAGGAAATTTTACTTTGGTTTTAAGGGATTGTCTGTACGTACCAACGATAATTAAGAACATCATTTCTATACCAATGCTAGACATTGATGGTTTTAATTTTTCCATTGAAAATGGAGTTTTTAGCATATTTAAAGGTGGTTTAATGTATGCTTGTGGTACTTTGATGGATGGTCTTTATTCCCTAGAACCTGTTAAATCCGACGTCATGCACATTCAATCTAGAAAAAGAAAATATGATAATCAAACTCCACAACTTTGGCACGCTAGACTTGGACATATTTCCAAGAGTAGGATTCAAAAGTTGGTTTCCTCTAAGGCTCTTGAAATAAAGAACTTGGATGAACTCCCAACTTGCGAATCTTGTCTCAAAGGAAAGATGACCAAATCACCCTTCACAGGGAATCCCGAGCGAACCAAACAAACATTGGATTTAATCCATACTGACGTTTGTGGACCATTGAGTGTCAATGCGAGAGGAGGATTCTCTTACTTCGTAACATTCACCGACGATTTTAGTCGTTATGGATATGTGTATCTCATGAAACACAAATCCGAAACTTTTTAGAAATTCAAAGAATTTCGAATGGAAGTTGAGAATCAACTTGGACATAGTATTAAAGCACTTCGTTCTGATAGAGGTGGAGAGTACTTAAGCCAATAATTCCTTGATTATCTAAAAGAGAATGGAATTCTCGCCCAGCGAACTCCCCCTAGGACGCCCCAACTCAATGGAGTGTCCGAGCGGAGGAACCGAACTTTGTTAGACATGGTTCGTTCCATGATGAGCTTTGCTGACCTTCCCTTTTCGTTTTGGGGCTTGGCCCTATTAACTGCATCAAAGATATTAAACATAGTACCTTCGAAGTCAGTGCCGACAACACCGCACCAAGTATGGTATGGTAAGGCACCCGTGTATTCGTATCTACGAGTATGGGGATCTCCTGCGTATGTAAAGAACAAGAAGGGAGATAAGCTAGATAGTAGATCTAGTTTGTGCAAATTTGTGGGGTATCCAAAGGAATCCATTGGATACCTGTTCTTCGATCCTAAAGAACGTAATACGTTCGTATCTAGGAACGCCCACTTCTTGGAAGAGGATTTCCTCTCCAACCGAAATGGGACAATCGTAGAACTTGATGAAGTCCAGGAATCGGACCCATCCTCACAAACAGTGGGAGCTGAACCAGAATTTACTGAACCTACTAGTACACCTACTCTTCGAAGGTCTGATCGAATTCGTAAGGAGCCAGAGCGATTTGGTTTCATTCACGAAAACGAAAGAGGTGATAATGATCCAAGGACCTATCGAGAAGCGATGTCAGACATAGACTCGGGTGCATGGCTCGAAGCTATGCAATCCGAAATGGATTCCATGCATTCCAACAAGGTTTGGACCTTGGTCGATCCACCTGAGGGAACTATCCCTGTAGGATGCAAATGGATCTTCAAGCGTAAGCTTGGAATGAATGGAGAGGTTTTAACTCACAAGGCACGCTTAGTGTCAAAGGGGTATTCTCAAAGGCGTGGAATAGACTATGAGGAAACCTTCTCTCCCGTAGCGATGTCCAAATCCATTCGGATATTGCTTGCCATTGCCGCATGGCATGTATATGAGATATGGCAAATGGACGTAAAGACCGCCTTCCTCAATGGAGACATTGACAAGGAGATCTTTATGCAACAACCTGAAGGTTTTGCGTCCAAAGGAAGTGAACACAAATTATGTAAACTTCAAAGGTCGATATATGGCCTCAAACAGGCATCCCGAACCTGGAACATACGATTTGATGAGACAGTAAAGGCATTTGGCTTCATCAAAAATGTATATGAACCTTGTGTGTACAAGAAGAATAGTGGGAGCACAGTACAATTCATTGTTTTGTACGTCGATGACATTTTGTTGATCGGAGACGATATCAAGATGTTAGCGCAGACTAAAGCGTGGTTATCCGCGCAGTTCTCTATGAAAGATATGGGAGACGCATCTTACGTATTGGGAATACGTATCTATAGGGATAGATCGAAGAAGATGATTGGACTCTCCCAATCTCAGTACATTAACACAATCTTGAAAAGATTCAAGATGGAAGAATCCAAGAGAGGATTGCTTCCAATGAGACATGGTATCTCTCTTTCTAAGTCTATGTGCCCTACAACTGACGAAGAAAAGACGAGAATGTCTCTCATACCTTATGCCTCTGCTATAGGGAGCATAATGTATGCGATGTTGTGTACTCGACCAGACATAGCACACGCTCTAAGTGTAACGAGCCGCTATCAGTCAAATCCAGGCGAAGAGCACTGGACTGTCGTAAAAGCAATCCTAAAGTACCTGCGAAGGACTAAGGATATGTTTTTGGTCTACGGTGGTAGTGGAGAACTGAAACTTGAAGGATTCACTGATGCAAGTTTCCAGTCTGATGTGGATGACTTCAAATCCAACTCTGGATACATATTCCGCATCAATGGTGGAGCGGTCAGTTGGAAAAGCTGTAAACAGTCTACCACTGCCGACTCAACCACAGAAGCAGAATATATTGTAGCATCAGATGCAGCAAAAGAAAGTGTATGGATGAAAAACTTCATCCAAGAACTGGATGTTGTTCCTAGCATTGCTGAACCTGTGGTCGTCTTCTGTGACAACAACGGGGCGATAGCTCAAGCGAAGGAGCCATCAATCACACCATCAATCCAAACACGTACAGAGGAAATACCACGTGATCAGGGAGATCATGGGTAGAGGTGACATGCACATGGAGTATGTCAAATCGGAAGACAACGTAGCTGACCCACTAACTAAGCCACTTACACAAAAGGCGTTCGATAGTCATCTAGAGCAGATGGGTCTTAGAACCATAGGTGAATGGCTTTAGGGCAAGTGGGAGATTGATAGGATAGTGCCCTGCAAGCCAGTTCTGTTAGCTTGTAATAGATCTATCCTGTATGAAACGATCTTTGATTTTTATAATAATACGCATGTTTATTTATATATGTATAAGGATAAACGATGGCCAACTTCATCTTTCGCAAATACATTTAAGCGATTGGTTGAAACCCTTAGATTACATTTGACTATGGGACGATTCACTTCAGTACTGAGTGCAATCATGAAACAGTCTCAAAGGTCGTAATCTTAAATCTGTTCCAAGTCATAGATTCCGAACGAGACGGGGTATCGTAGGAATCGCCAAGACTTGTACAAGTATGCATGATTCATATGGAGTGAATTTGTAGTGTTTCATGAGCAAGGAATTTGAGTCCAGTGCATACGAGTAGGTGGTTCAATGGAGGATTGAACGCATCGAACGACCCGAACAGAGAAACCCATTGTGGAAGCGCATGACGCATATCGGTGATGGGATGTTTCTCAAGGAATATAATAGTGTACGATTTAGTCCTTTGACTTGAGGTACTAGGGCGAATTCGGTGCATGAAAGTGCGTACTTAGATCTAGGTATAGACCACGTAGCTTGGTCATAACATGCCTAGGTTGGGTGCGTATGGACATGTACGCGAGTGGTTAGTACCGATATGGAATCTATTGACTCACTGTAATGGGTGAGAGAATTTCCTATACGATTCTTAGATAATATATCCAAGGATTCTGCGGCCGCAGTCGGTGACGGATTTGGAAAGGGGTTTCCAAATTTAGAAGGTCACAAAGGTATATTATCCTGAATTAGAAAGTATAGTTATCGAGACAAATTTAGAGGTGCCGATCAATTCACACACCCTAAGTCTTGATCGGGAATATTAGTCAATAGAAGGACCGTATGTACATGGCAATTATATGAGACGAGGTTCACAAATATCAATTCACCTGAAATTGGGCTTCATGGGCTTGTGGCTAGACATCGACCATGAAGTGTGGGTACTCCTGAATTAATAGAGGATTTAATTCTAGGAGTGGTTAATTAAAGGTTGTTTAATTAACCGGAACAATTTATTGTTCATAAATTAAATCACGAGGGATTCGTGGGCCTGCTGCCAGTTGATGGTGAACCCAGAGGGTCACACACAATACAATTGGACGGTGACTGTTATAAAAGGACATGAAAGGAATTAACTGATTTAAAGGTAATTAAATCAATTAAATGAATTAAAAGTATTTAATTCAAGTGGGAGATTAATTAATAGGCTAACTTAATTAATAATTGAGTTGCTAGTTAATTAAAAGAAATATTGATTTAATTGGACTGGGCATTTAATTAAAGTAGTTAATTAAATGGAGGATTGCAAGACATGGGCTTCTATTAATTAAAGCCCATAAGGAGTCTTGCAAACCCTAGGTCAGAAGGAGTCTATAAAAGGGGAACTACATGAGCTTAAAAGCTAACACCTAAAAAAAAGAAAAAAAAAACCCTAGCCTCCCTCTGCCCTAAAAGCGCCGCCTCCTCTCCAAGCAAACCATAGCCGCCGCCGCCACCACTAGCCGCCGCCACTGTGCTGCCGTGAGCTCCTTGGTGCCGCCGCCGCCGAGATCTCCTCCTCCATTGTATTAGATCTTGATTTGTCAAGAGATCTCATACAATCCTTCAATAACAAATCTCCTGCATCGAGTTCTGAGCCTAAGATCTTGAGGTGTTGCCAGAATCCAATTGGTGTGGACTATCCCTGGAGGTGAGACAATTGGATCACTCATGTGAACCGGATCAGAATCAGAATCGAAGACCGGAGGTTTCCACCACCTTGCCTGTGGTGAGGTATATCGCAAAAACCCCCTTTGTTAATTCATTGTGTGCGTTTTTGTTTAAGTTTTTTATATACATAATATGGAGACATCTTTTATGGGACCATTGGATACCTCGAAAAAATTTTAAATTCCGCACTTTGTTGTTTGACAAATCGAGCTATATCCCAACACTTCTTTGGTTGAAGAACCATCGACATGCATTAACCATACTGGTTCCTCGTCCTCCTTGATCGAATTCACTTCCGAAGATTCTACTTCTTCCGGAATTTTCGCGCCTGTGGTTTGTAGGATAAAATCCGCCAAAATCTGAGCCTTGACTGCTGTCCTTGATCGATACTCAACTTCAAATTGACTGAGCTCTACCGCCCAATTTATCAATCTCCCCGAAGCCTCTGGTTTGGATAAGACCTGCCTAAAATGTTGATTAGTCAAAACAATAATCTTGTATGTCTGAAAATATGGTCTTAATCTTCGAGCGGCCACTACTAGAGCAAGCGCGAACTTCTCGATCTCCATAGAGTTCTTCTCAGCACCTTGCAATAATTTGCTAAAATAGTAGACGGGTTTGTGCTCGGATTTCTCCATCTTCACCAAGATTGAGCTAATTGCCATCTCTGAAACTGCTATGTAGAGGTATAAAGGTTCACCTTCAGACGGTTTAGCCAGCATCGGCGGTAAAGTAAGATAAGCCTTGAGATCTTCGAAGGCTTTATCACATTCAGCAGTCCACTCAAAGTTCTTAGATCTTCGCAATAATTTGAACCGCGAAATGAACCTGTTCAAGGAGATGATTTTTCCGACCAAACTCTGCACGTCCGAATGTCTCCTCGACAGCTTCAGTTCGGTGATAGCCCGAATATTTTCAGGATTAGCCTCAATTCTGCGCTCGTGTACAAGGTAACCCAAGAACTTTCCCGATCTGACCCCGATGGTACATTTCGCTGGGTTCAACTTCATACCGTATTTTCTTAGAATTGCAAAACACCGATCAAGATGCTTGATATAATCCTCTTCCGTCATGCTTTTCACGAGCATATCATCAACTTAAACTTCCATGATCTCACGAATCAAATCTTTGAACATCATATTGTCCAATCTTTGATAAGTTGCTCCAGCGTTCCTTAGTCTGAACGGCATGACAATGATGCAATAGACCCCTCGCTCGGTGATGAAAGCAGTTTTATCTTGATCCCTCTCGTTCATAAAGATTTGGTAAAACCCTTGGAAAGCATCCATCATACTGAAGAACACTAAACCAGCATGTCGATCCTCGGTAATGGATGAGGGTCCATTGGGCATAATTTATTTAGGCCAGTGAAATAATTGCACATTATCCATTTGTTCTCGGCCTTCTCGCCCTTGGAAACTAAGACCACATTACACAACCATTCGGTAAACTTGATTTCTTTAATTTGACCAGTATCCAACAATCTATCAACCTCAGCATTGATTATTTTATCCTTTTCTCATCCGTGGTTTCGCTTCTTCAGTCGAACAGGTTTTGCCTTTGGATCTATATTCAGCAAATGCGTGATTACCCGAGGGTCGATCCCCACTATATTCAGCGAATGCCTTTGGATCCATTCCCTCGCTCAGTTCGGTTCCAATCCTGGTAACCTTCTTGTATTCGGGGGCTTGGACGCTCAAATCTACATTCTTGCCTTTCTTTCCTTGTAGCTTATCGCAGTCGGGGACCGGTAGGTCTGAAATCGATCTTGATTCTAAATCGACCAGTCTTCTTTTGCTCGGAACCTCGGGCTCGACCTTACGCTTTATTGACAAGGAAGAATTATAACATTCCCAGGCCATATAATGGTCATTCCGCATTTCTACAACCCCTCCATCGGTCGAAAACATCAACTTTTGATGATATGTTGATACTACACAGCCTTGAATGCGTTCAACGCCGGCCTACCTAATATGGCGTTATAAGCAAAGGGCGTTTCCACCACTAAGAATTTTACCGTTCTAGTAACACTCCTTAGCTTCTTTCCGAGGGTCATGCTAAGCAAGATGTTTCCCAGTGGGACAATTTTCGATCCACCAAATCCGACTAAAGGAGTAATCACTCTATCCAAATAAGGATGCTTCAGATTCATTCGAGAAAGAGCTTCAGAAGAAATAATATTCGCAGAACTACCATTGTCGATCAAAACTCTTTTAACCTCATAGTTAGCAATTTTCAGAGTTAAAACCATCGAAAAATCGGGATCATCGTCATCCACATCCCAAGGAACATCTGCTGGTCTATCTGCATCACTGAAGCTTATGACTTGATTTTCCATGGGAGGCGGTTCCAAAGAGAATATCTCTTTCTTGGTCGATACAACTTCCTTGATCGACCTCATCATTCTTTTCCTTGCATTTCTGTTGTCTCCCTCTGGCGGTAAGCCTACAATCATGTTGATTACTCCATTTGGCTGCTCGTCTTGCTGATTCCGATGATCGCATTACTGAACGGCGAACTTCCGGGGGCATCTGGATCTATAACGATTGTTATAGTTTCCCCTTTTGACGAACTCCTTAAGTTTTCCTTGTGCAAATAATTTCTCGATCTCGACCTTCAGTTGATAACAATTTTCCATACTGTGTCCCCGAGCTCTATGATACCGACAATATTTGTCATAGTTCAGGGCTTACGGTCTTGCTTGAATAATCCTTTCTGCTTCGGGTATTAAATTCCTTTCCTCCAAAACAATTAGAATTTTGTCCTTTGAAGTGTTCAGCTCGGTAAAATGGATTTTTCCCGGGCGTGGAATCGGATTAGGATCGGAAACTGGACCGTAGGCATTAGGTCGGTGGTTTGACATCTGGGGTTTGTAGGCGTTGAGTCTCTGCCATACCGACCCCCTATTCGATCCACCGTAATCGCCTAGTTTCGGTACAGGGGCTCTGTCTGGCTTCTTTCCGAGTGGAGACCTCGGGTTTTGAGCGTGCTTTAGCTTGTTAATCTCCTCCTGTATCATATACTTTTCTGCTATCTCCATGATCCTTTCAAAGGATTTTGGCTGCTTTCTACATAGTGCATTCCCAAATTGTGTATTTTTCGTCAATTCGAACATCAAGGAGGATAGATATTCGATCTGCGGAGTATCGACTTTTAGAAGTTCGATGCTGAATCTTGCCAACCATTGCCTCAAAGTTTCACTGTCCCCAAATGGTTCGCGGGCAACCATGGCTTCCTCTTGCTCGCAAATTGATGCTTATGTTTATCACAAACTCATCAAAAGGGAAGATAGAGTTCAGTGGTAACTTCCCGAACCAGTCAAGGGCAATTCCCTCGAAGGTGGTAACCATGATTTTGCAACAGCAATCTCCCGAGTGTCCATACAGATTCATCACATTAATGAAGCTGTTAATGTGTTTTGCGGGGTCGGTAGTCCCGTTATACCGCGGTAGCCTCGTGGGCACTATCTCAGTATTTCTAGCCTCTCGAATTTCCTGACAAAAAGGTGAACATCTCATGATACTGTTTCCGATCTCTCTGTCTCTGACATTTTCTCGAAACGTTTCTCTATTCTGCATTATTTTAGTGCGCCTGATCGTCGTGCCCGCGTGCCGAGCTTCTTTGATCAGTTCCTCTCTGTCTAACTTCTTAGACACTCTCTCCTGGACTATTTTTTCTGGTTCAGCTTCAGTGATTCGCTTATAGGTCGATTTCTTTGCCTTATCAGCACCCAAATGTTGACTTTCCCCAACCACCGAATCCTCCACGTCATGTACTTCTTTGGAGGGTAATACCGATCGGACATTAGATTTCGACGGAGCTGGTTGGGGAGGATTTGCCGTAGGTGCTTTTGATATCAACCGAAGCACATTCCTTTCCTTTTGAATATTTGAGGATGGAATTTCAGGCCTTCCATGCATTGCAGGTTGATCCACTGGTGACTGATCAGCTCTTCCATTGTTTAAGAATTCCCTGCACATCGTACCAATAATGGATATCAGGTCGGCCACAGTTGTAAGGATCATAATATCCTCTTGTGGCATGATCGGTGGAGCTTCTTGTTGACGAGCCGCTCGAGAAAGATTTGCGCTCCAGCTATCTGTGAAGGTTCTTCTCGCATGTATGTATTTCGTCTCGTGGTAGGCTTATTTCGATTTTACACCCAAATAAGGCCCCTCGGTGGGCGCCAATTGATCCAATGTGGTTTCGTAGCAGATCCAATGTGGTTTCGTAGCAGATCAATAATAGAAGGTAAACACAATGAAATGTGCTAAAATGCCAATGATGGGGTCAAATGTATATTATCGATCGTGATTACAATATAATTCGAGGTCCGACTTATGTATTATTGGATGCCGTACAAGCTAGAGACTAGTATATACGATGTAATCGAATCCTAAATTCCGAAGAGGCTTCGAGCAGTAGCTTCAAGCGGAGTGCACCTGTGGAATCGTGCGTTGTCTGGCATCATAAATGCTTGCGGTATTTATAGTTGAGGCGGTGTGCTAGCTAAACCATCCGCATGGGTGTATTTCTCGACCCACAGGCCTGGGCCTGTGGTCGGCCCAACAGTGGAAACCGAGCATGAACCCCTTGGCCCGCGATCGGAGTAGGCTGAACAGCATTGGAGGTTGGATGGAATAAAACGGCTTGAAGGCCAATCACAAGTTCAATGATTCAACAAGAGACGACAAAGTAAATTATTCAAAGATATTACAGGCAGACTGATTAAACACTTCAACTATTTTCAAATTACAGCAGGCCGGGAAATGAACTACAAGCCTAGAGAAGTTTATTCTCGGAAATAGTCTTCCGAACTTCATCACTGCGGACGTCGTAACCCTGCTTGTAAGCATCCTTCTCACGAAGCTCGGAATCCTTCTTCTCCTGCTCGTAGAATCGTTTAAGATCTTCGAGCTCCTTCCTCAACTGCTTATGGATTTTTTCACCCTTATACTTGGCGAATTTCTCTTTCTCCGAAGCTATCTTCTCCTCGAGCACCTTGGTAGCCTCCAAGGCATTCTCCAGCTCGGCATTCTTCTTCTCTAACTCAAGGGTGAGAGCAGCTTGCCGTTCGGCTTCTTGCTCGGCCAGCAGTTTGAGTTCGAGGAACTCTTTCTCAGCCTATTAACAAGGAAAACAAGCAGATGACGCTACTGACATATATGTGAAATAAAAAAAAAAAAAAAGAGAAGGAAGAGAACTAGCAGTAGCAACAAATATTTTGATCAACAAATTTTTCAAACCTGGGCAAGGAAGCTTGATCCCAGCTGAAACAGTTGCAAAGGATTTTTCCCCTTAGAAGGGCCTATATCAGAAACTGAGATGTGAGCCTGCAGAAGGCTCGGAACGACGTTTTCGAGCGTCCCTTCGGAGCGCGGCTCATCCTTAGAACCTCCAGGAATAGAAGAGATATTTTCAGGAACCGAAGAAGCAAGAGGTTGATCTGAAGGTTTTTCGAGCATAGACGTTTCAGCTGTGCCCTTGGTTGGAGGAACCTTAGGCTCGGGAACGCCATTCTCAGCAGCATTTACTTTTGCCTTCTTACTGGGCCCCCCACTCTTTGGATTAATCACGGGGGCACCGGTCAGCGGTTTGTTCTCATTCACAAGCTTCTGAAAGGTCTCGGTCGGAGTGATCCCTTCAGAATGAGGTCTTTTGTTCGAAGACTCAGGCGCCTTCTCAGACGCCTTCTGCCTAAGTAAGGCCCGCTTAGAATTATCTAAAGGCTTAATAGGGGAGCCTTCAGATTCAATCTCGGGTTCTTCTTTCGATATTATGAATTTGTTGGAAATAGTTCTGCCAGATTTTGAAGAGGTGTGTTTCTCTTTCTTACTTTCTCCACCCTTAGAAATTTTGGGGGAGGATGCTGAAGACTTGGGAGAACTCTTTGAAGATTTCTTTTCTTTATTTGGTTTTGTATCCTTCGAGGGACCCTTGCTATTGGCACCGCCTCGGAGCGATGAGGGGTCGATCGAGAAACTTAGTATTTTGTCCATAACTTTGAGTAAGGGAATAATTCGGTTTGTATTTTATTTGCTAATCTATGAGCTCCGATCGTGATGAACTGATATGATAGAAGAATGATTTGAACGGCCCCATAACAAAAAAAATCTTCCTTTAACCATCTCTTCCTGTCTATTAAAGCCTTGAATTAGTCTGAAATCTATTGGTAATTGATATTTAAGAAGAAGCCCCGTTAAAGCTGTCGAATAGGCGGTTCTGATTGATCATCATTTATGTGATTATCCTCGCATAAGAACTAAGTTGTTGTTCATTGGATTCCGGAGGAACTACTTCGTTAGGATTGGGGAATTGCTGCGATTCTTCCTGAATAGCCTGGATGAAGGTACCAGATTGACTTCTAGTTGTAGCGGATCTCTCTGTCTTTTTAACATCCTTGATCTTGATTTGTTTCTAGGAGCAGAGATGGAATGAAATAAGCAATCAAGTCCGTCTATGGCCCTTATGTTTATAGCAGGAGTAACGCGTAATTTTACTGGAATTGAATAGTCGCAACTCCCGAGAACATTCAAGTAAGTATACCGAGAATAAATATAAATGGACATTTTCGATCGTTGAATAGCAAAATCACTTAGTACATTCAAAGTCAGCAAAACTCAGATTACATGTACAAAAGGAAAATACATCAAAATAGACATATTATATAGACTTGGCTAATTATCAAGGGTCTTCTTCTCCATCTTCTTCTTCTTCGTCCTCATCGTCAGAATCACTATCATCCGAGTCGTCGTCTTCACTATCCGAGCTATCACTCTTTTTACTGCCCTCTTCATCAGCATTACCATCAACTTTACCAGAAATGAGGCAGATTGTCCTTCATGGGCATCGGAGTCACCATCAACGTCAATTTCCTCATCTCCATCGACTTCATTCTCCGATTGCGGAAAGTCGGAAGCTTCAAGGATGTCCGGGTTCGGCATAGGAACTCCGAACTCATCAAGGAACTGAGTAAATTCATGGCCTTGTAAATCTCCAAGATCTGCTGGAAGTGACGAAGCCTTATAATCCTGTCCAAAGATGTTCTTATAGGCATTCATATGAAGGACATAATCCGAGAGTTGGCCCGAAATCTTCCCAGCAATGACTAACTGTTGAACACCCTTGTAAAAGAACGATTGGTTGATAGGGCCAGACCGCAACCGAACCAGGGCATCGAGAAAAAGAGACTCTAAAAACTCCCTTATGGCTGGAAGCCTTGCCTCTTCTCGTCCCTGAGCATACGAGCGTGCGAAATCCGCCTTCACCTGTTCTAGCTTAGCTTTTAAGCACTCAACCTCAAGTTCGAGGGCACTCTTCTCTCCGACCACTCCAACTAGGTCCTCCTTGACCGCAGTTGTGTACTTACCAGGCATAGCTTCTTCAAGCTCCCTTTTGGTCTCAGTAAGCTCTTTCTCCACCTCGGACAGCTTGGCCAAAGTCTCAGTGAGGTGAGCCGCCGTTATTGCATCTTCCCTCAGAATGCGTTTAAAAGCCCGACGAGCTTGGTCAGACTCTTCCTCCAAGATGGCAAGCCGGTGGGATTGATGAACGAATAGATCTCCGGCCTGTGCGGATGACAAAGTATTTTCTTAAGTTTCACATATGCTAAGATCGGAAAATACGAAGCGAAGTTGAGCATTTACCTTTTGATACGCTCGGGAAAAATCACCCAAGACTTGAAAGCCATCCTTGAAGAACAGCTCAGTATTATCATCCTTGAATCGCCCAGCCAGAAGTATCCGGATCGATTTATCTACTTAGTGTTCTCCCTCGGGGCCAAAATTCGATTGAATGCTCCCATCCTCGGCATAGCCTGTAGCCCCCGGACCGCGAAGATAATCTTCGATCTAATTCGCTAAATTCGGTTGAGTTCTTCCAGGTCGGCATTGAATGGGGCCTGGGTTCCGACCAAAAGGCCTGACCCTTCTGGATGACTCGGGAGCATCGTTGTACATTTTTCGAGCCAAAAGTTCCTCGATCAATTGCTGGGCTTGGATATGCTCAAATGCGTAATGGCTGTATCCGGCTGCGTTAGGGTCAGTATTATTGATCGAAAAGACCGTCCGCAGGCGGCCAATTTCTTCTGTTTGTGATGCATCCTCGACGTCGACCCTGGGAATGTTGAGGTAGGGGGTGGGACCACCATTACAGAGGTGCTGGCACCAGCCGTTCCTATTTTCTTACTCGTGTTCGATTTTTTCTATTTTTTAGGCTGGCCTTGGGTCTTTTTCGATGAAGAGGCCACGTTGGAACCTGCTACCGAGGTTCAGAATTGTTCTACAATCTCATCTGCATAATTAAGGTGAAAGTTAGGCTAATATGAAATGGCAAAAGCAAATCAGGAACCATCATAAATAGATAAGTCGGTTACCAAGCGAGAGGGGAACGACTATGGCTTGAGTCTCTGCAGGAGCGGCCTGGGCGGGTTGAGCATTCTCAGGATTGTCTTCGATCTTAGGAGTATGCCCGAACTCAATCGCTGGAGCAGGATAAGTGCACTTACTGAGCCCAGCCAACCTCAAGACCCCCTCATGCGTTAATAACGCCTTTTGGTACTGATCGGACTTCAGGGTTTTCAAGAATTTCGAAGACATGATCTGGGGGAATTTTCCTTTGAGGGATCATCTATCGTATATCCAAGCAGATTACCCGTCCCAAACATGTGCTTTCGGCTTTGAGACGTCATCTGAAGCAGGAATATTGTGACCGCGAACGAAGAAGAATTCTCTTTTCCAGCCTTTTGTGTTACTCTAAACCATGTTTGAGAGAATAGAACTGTTCGATCTTTGGGAGAAATAGACAAAGCCTGCATTAGAGGCTGTCGAGATGCTCATCTGGAATACTTGCCAAAAATTCTGGAAAGGCGCCTCATTCCCCTTAGCCTGCATAAGAACGCTAAATGCAACAATGTACGCGATCGAATTCGGCAATATCTGGGCAGGCACGAGTGAGAAATCCTGCAGAACGTCCCTAAGCAACGGAATGAATGGAATGCGCAACCCGAAGAGGAATTGCCTGTTGTAGAAGGCTTGGCAACCTTTAGGTGGGTTAGTGACTCGTTGCTCGGGAGTAGGCACCGCGATAGTATAACCCTCCGGATTGAATTTTCCGAACTCGATCTCCAAATTTGTGCGATGTTCTTCCGTGCTATAGAAGGTAGAAGTTTGATCAGCTCTGCGCTCTGTTCGATGATGGTTAGAACTAGTGGTGGTTTCTACCCATTTCTTGATAGTAACAACTGCGTTCCCACCGATCTTGTACTTCTGAGGTTCGTTCTCGCGCAGAGGTGAAACATTGCCCTATATCGCTTCGCTCTCGAAAACTCTCCTTCAGTTTCTTCTTCGTCATCACTAGAACCCTGACGAACTTCTCCCTCCTCAGTATCGGAGTTCGAAGTATCTCCATAATTTTTGACCTTCTTGATGGGGGCTATTTCGCACCCCTTATAATGTTCGGATCGACTAAGGGATATAAGATCGATTCGACTAGACGAGCCCGTTCGGGAGCATCTATCGACCAGGTAGAATACGACTCTTCTCAGCAAGCAGGCTACAATCCGGACTCATGAAGGACGATTGGGCCGAGTACTATTAGAATTATGTTTCCTTGTAAAATAGGTTAATTGTGATATAAATACCTAGTTAATCATTGTATTACACACGCTTTACATACTCAGCTTACGCCTGCATACTAAAATAATCTAAGATTATTGAATAGAAAAGCTTTTGCTATACTATTTTATTCATTGATTGTCTTGATTACTGATTGTTCTTTTACATTATTGTTCTTCCTTGAGATTGATCCATCCAGAATAAAGTAACAGAGCCCTATAATCTACATCGAATTAGACCTCCATATCATAACCTTATTGATTTAATCGTATTCGACGAAAAACGATTTAATCAGTTGGCGCCCACCGTGGGGCTAGGTTAATTATTCAATCGACATATGGCTAGCCCAAGGAAGAGCGCTCGTAATGGAGCAAGAAGTAACACAACCAACAAGCCTAATACGTCTGAGGATCCACAGGGCAATACCGATAATAACGCCCCTATAACCAACGACAATCAGCAACAGAACGAGCATCATCAGAACCAGGAGGAACCACAAGGGATCCCTACTGGTGCGGTACCGGAAGAATGTGCGGCTCTAGCAATCCCGGTTCCCCTGTCGGACGCTCAAGAGAAGTTGCGACTGATTGCTATGCTTTTTAAATCACTCTCGCCAGAGGAATTACTCATACTCGAACAGGTTCCTCGAAACCCTAGAACTACTAAGGCAAATCCCGCTCAGAGGACGCCGAGGCAGAACGATCAAAACTCTCAACAAGCTGACAGCCCGGCGAGCAAGCAGCGCTCGCTACACAGTATGCAGCAGGGAAATACAAAACCCTCCAATGACAACGTCCGAAGAAAAGCGGATCGTAGGAGACCGCAACCAGGACACAGCGGATCCAAGGAACATCCCATAATCCCCATTGAGGATAACATAGATCACGCAATCCCAAATCGACCATGAACTATGCGAATCTCGAAAAGAGAAATCGAAAAGATGGTACAGGAACGACTTGAGCAACGCTTACGATCCGTTCAAAACCCATGGGCCAGAACTACAGAACTCCAGGAGAGCCTAGCATCATGCTCTCCTTCTGCAGAGAAATAAAAGAAGCTCAGTCAATCGGACAGGTTCCAGGTCGACTACCCAGACATGACGGAACTACTGATCCAGATGACCATATTTTTAGCTTTACGAACATAATGAACTTATATGCTCACTCGGCAGAATTCACCGCTAAGTTAATGGTGACCACGTTAGAAGGACTCGCTTTGGATTGGTTCGCCAGGCAACCCGCTAACTCCATATTCAGTTTTCGGGAATTATGCAACAAACTAACACAGCAGTTCGCCAGCCAGAAGAGACAAAAACTTCCGATGAGCTATTTAGGAACCATTTATCAACAAGAGAGCGAATCTATAAGGAACTGGCATGCAAGGTTTAATGTGGAATTGCTCAAGATCGATTCCCCAAATATCGATTACATAATCTCCATTCTCTTCGACCTCACCAAGAATAGGCAGTTTGGAAATGCCCTCAGCCGAAAGCAACCGAGAACGTTCACCGAAATCATGAGCTTGGCATCGAAATATATGACCCAGGAAGAGATGAATTCTTTTAAAGATAAGAACAAAATTAAAGCTACGGCCTCAGGCTCCAAACGGCAAGATAGATTTCCTGTTCAAAGATCCATGGACTACGAATGATCCTTTAAAAGGGGCAACGTCTTCCAGCGATTAGAGTACAATCGAAACGACCAGGACAGACGACCTAATGCCTATCAAAAAACCTAGAACCGCCGAGCCGGCAATCCAGAGCAGGGTTAACCAGCTAGAACACCCAAAGCTGATTGCTCCGCTAGAAGAAATCTTGGGTACTAGAAAGGAACAATTGGATCCCGGAGGCAAAGAGAATCGCTCAACCCAGACCAGGTGCAAGAAACTATGAATTATACTGCAAATATCACCGGGCACGTGGGCATCGCACTGAAGATTGTTTTCACCTCAAAAGAGAAAATGAAAAACTAATCGAACAAGGAAAACTAGATGACTATTAAGAGCGGAATAACCGCAAGAGAGGAAGAAGTAGGAGTCCTCGGAATAATAATCAAAGAAGGAATTCCCGTCGAAGGTCCCCTGAGGATGGTCCCACACAGGAGTTGAACAATGACCAGATTAACGGTACCATCCATACAATTTCAGGAGGACCCGCCAGCGGGGACAGTCGTAATGCTCGACGAAGGACCGCCAGATCCATAATCGGAGGTTTAAAATACCCGAAAGAAGTATGGACTCTAGAAAGCAAATCAACAAACAACCAGCTGATCAGTTTTAACGAGGGCGAGGTACCCAAAAACCTTGTTTGGGACACAAAAGAGGATAGCCCCAACTTCCCGATGGTGGTATCGCTAGAAATAGCAAATTACAACATCAAAAGGATCCTAATCGACAATGGAAGTTCAGCAAATATCACCTCTAAAGAGGTCTTAGCCCAGATGAACTTGGGACAAATAACATTCCAAAGGGTAGCTACGCCTTTAGTAGGATTTGGAGGATCCGAGATTGTCCCCAGTGGCACAATAACTTTAAGTGTCTCACTCGGGAGGAAATCGCATCGGACGGTGAAGCTGGTAAAATTTTTAGTAGTAGAAACTCCCTTTGCCTACAATGCGTTCTTAGGGCGACCTGCCCTCAATCTATTCCGAGCTGTTGTTTCAACTTACCATCAGAAGATAAAATTTCCGACTGACACAGGAATCGGAGAAATAGTGAATGATCATTGCATGGCATGGGATTGCTACAACACATCATTAACTTTGAAAAATTGCCATGAATCAATTACCCCAAGCAAAAGAAAGCTAGACGTCGACGTTGACAAAATTGAAGTCGAAATCCCTAGCATCAACCGAATAGATAAGAAGGGAAAGGAACCGGTAGACCTAGCTTTGAAACCACCGGAACACAAAGATGTCCTACTGGTGCAGGGGGACCCAACTAAAACAATAAGAATTGGAACTGAATTAAGCAAAGAGGGGGAAGTAATGCTGATCAACTTTCTCAGAAACAATGCAGATATCTTCGCCTGGAGCGCGAACGACATAGAAGGGATTGACCCCCGAATAATCAGTCACTCGATAAAAATTGACCCCATGGCAAAACCTGCTAGACAAAAGAAGAGGAATCATGGGCCGATAAAGGATAAAATAATCAAGGCAGAAGTAGAAAGGCTACTCAAAGCAAAGCAAATTCGAGAAATACACTTCTCGGAATGGCTTTGTAATGTTGTTCTAGTAGCAAAAGGGGATAAAAAGGATAACAAATGGAGAATGTGCAATGATTTCACCGACCTTAATAAATTATGTCCGCGCGATCCATATCCCTTCCCAAGGATCGACTTATTAGTCGACTCAACCGCTGGTTTCGCGATTTTTAGCATGATGGATGCTTTCCAAGGTTTCTATCAGATATACATGGATGAGCGAGACCAAGAAAAAACTGCTTTCGTAACAGAGCAGGGAGTGTATTGCTTCATAGTTATGCCATTTGGATTGAGGAACGCCGGGGCCACTTACCAAAGGTTAGTAAATCTGATGTTCAAAGAATTAATCGGAGAAATAATGGAAGTCTACGTAGACGATATGCTGGTCAAGAGCATGAATGAAGCAGATCACGTAAGGCATCTCGACCGATGTTTCCAAATATTTAGAAAGTACAGAATGAAGCTAAATCCTGCAAAATGCACTTTCGGTGTTAAGTCAGGAAAAATTTTGGGATATTTGGTACATCAACGAGGAATCGAGGCCAATCCAGAAAAAATTCGAGCTATAACCGAAATGAAACCTCCCAAAAGGCTTGTTCTTGAGCACGAGAAGTCTCCAGAACCCTACCTATAATCTCCTGGTCATCAGTCGCCGTAGCCCGAGTCTCTACGACCGGAAGAGAAGAAGTCATTGAGGGACCAACCTCTGAACCTGAATTCTTATGATGTAAAGTTTTGTATTTCTCATCCAGAAACTCACATTGTTGTTTCCAGAGAGCAGCTTCATAGGCATATGATGCCAAACAAGTCTTAGTCTGAAAAAGAAAAAGATAAAAGAAATAAATTAGCAAGCTAAAGTATTCATTGAGGAAAATTACCCCACGAGCACACATAAAGGAGATCACCTTTTCAGCATAAAGAGAAGCTCGCTAAATTTTTTCTAAAGGATCCTTCCGAAGGAGCTTGTTTATATCGCGAGTAAACACACCTGATAAAAGCACACGAGTTGCCTTATCCACCGCATTCTCGCTCTCATCATGAACTAAAGAATCGTTCTCAGGTGTTGGGCACCCAAACTAAGTGTGCGGGTGACAGCAATTGTCCTGTGGCATCCAAACTGAGTGTGCGGATGGAGACCCAAACTAAGTGTGCGGGTGGAGCCACAATCGAATATCGTGGGGCGCTTGCGTGAATGCACTATAAGGGAAGGGTATGCGCATATTATTAAATATTCCATCATCAACGACAAAGTTAAGTTTGGTCGATTTACATGATTTCTGAGTTCGAGCTATCCAGTTCAAACTTCAATTTTATTAATATTCGAGCAAAGATAAAAAATAAAAAATAAAAAATAAAAAAAAAGAAGAAAGAAGCAGGGATGACAATATGAAAATATTCTATTCATTTATAAGCTTTTCGAATAATTACAAATGATTTCTTGATTACAATAAGGAAATTCGAGCTCAAAAGGAAAAGTACATTCACTCCAACCCTACTACAAATTCTACGAGCTAAACTAAACAGCTTCGATCCACAAGCGTCCGCACAAAATGCAAAGGTGGAACGTATCGCTAAACCAAAGTTTTTCATGTCGATCACTCGCCACGTGCCGCACCCTTGATCGAACCACCGAGCAGAGTGATTTAACCGGATTTCGTCGGGTTAATGGTATCAGTGAATATTTGATATTGGGGATTCTCAATATATATGATTTATAGGGCTCTTTTACTTTACTCAGGATGGATCAATCTCAAGGAAGAACAATTTCGTAGGAACAACAAGTAATTATCGTAACCAACGTAAGAATAACACAAATATGAAGAGAAAGCTCTTTTCTTTATTGAATAATATGGGTTCTGCCGTTTATGCAGAATTCAATGGCGTATTTGCCTTGTAATTAAGAGTTGTTTAATACAATGATTGACTAGGTATTTATATCATACTAAATCTAGCGTTACAAGGAAATATAATCCTAATAGGACTCGGCCCAAATATCCTTCTTGAGTCCGGAGTGTAGTCTTCTTGTCGAAGAGAGCTGTATTCGGCCGGGTCGATAAGATGATCCCGAACTGTCTTGTTTGGTCGAACCGATCTTATGTTCTTCAGTCGATCCATATATTATAAGGGGTGCGAAATAGCCCCCATCAGTACTCCCTCACTTCTTCGAGCGTATAGATAATAGAAGCTCGTAGAATTAGATAATTTTATACGACTGTTTATCTTCTATGAATGGTGCCTCGTTAAAAACCTTTCTTAAGAAAAAACCCTGTGGGAAAAAATCTTAAGTAAGGAAAAGAGTGCTACGCATCATAGATAGTCGTTTTATCTTTTCAATTACGAATCGCTACGCGTCCTTTCGGGAGGCTTTTGATCTTCTTCCGTTTTTGGCGGGAATGTGATTAGTTGTGATGAGTTCGAAACGTCTTTTCTCTTCTCAGTATAAATAGGTGACTTTTGAGTTCGTCATTTCTCCTTTATACTTGCTTATAGTTCGTAGTCATTTTCTTGCTTAGTCGTTCATCATATAAAGTTTTCTTTATATCGACTTATATCCTCCGAGAATCTGAAAATATGGCTTCTTGAAGAAAATCTTCTTCTTCCTCTAGGGAGAATGTTGCTCCTAATAACGAGGAGGAGCTGCACTCTAATTTTTTGGGCGAACAAACTGCAGTTCCTGAATTTGTCGTTCCTGTTGAAGACACTTTTAAGGTACAAATCCTTTCCGATACAGATGTCGCTGCCCGAGCCAAAAAGGGCAAAGGTACTGCTCCTCAAATTTCTGAACCAATTGAGGACCTAGCTTATGCTTATACGGTGGACACTTTTCCGGAGGTTGTGAATAACTATGCCAAATATTTCCCGGAGGGTTCTGAGATAATTCTCCCTTCTCCTTCTGATAGGGTTACATCTCCACCGGAAGGATGTCGAGCCTTTTACACAGCCCATTTTAATAGCGGTCTGCGTCTTCCGTTGTCTCCCCTCTTCCTTGATATTCTAAAAATATTCAGTATGTCCTTGACACAATTAGTTCCAAATTTTGTGGCCTTCGTGGTTTGTTTTTCTGTCTTGATGATCGCAAAGGGGTTCAAACCTTCCTTTCGTAACTTTACACAACTTTTTCGGTTCAATATTTCCAGTTCTTCCAATCGCGGATATTTCTTTGCTAGTCAGAGGCCTGGTCGAGCAATCTTCGATTCCCCCGTTTCTAGCAACCCTTTTTGGAAATCTCATTTTTTCTTTGTTCGCCCCCCACCTCATCTTCATTTGGCGGACGGTTCGACTATACCCTTCTCATGGGATCATGGCTCCAAATGGGTTTACGGAGGTCGCCTGCCGACTGGTGAATTCATTCCTGATGATTCTCAGTTTATCGGTGAAATCCCCGCTATGCGTGCCAACAAATATCAGAGTGCTCTTCTGATTGGGGAAGCTTTCCTCCGTAAAGCGGGATTGAGTGTTCATAATTTTCCAATCAGTTCATCATCTGAATCACTTGGTAAGTATTTCACTTTAGCTTAGTGTTGTGATGATACCTTCTATACAGAGAAATTGACTTTCATCTTGTTTCTTTTTCAGCTCGTATGGTAGAAAACTCCCGATATTCTTCAAAGGGAAAAATGGTGTTGTCCAAATCATCCAAATCCATTGAGAACGTCCCTATCGAGCAGAGAGCGTCTCGGAAGAGAAAGCTAGAGTTGAGTCATGACTCCGAGGAGAATGGAGAGGAATCTCCAGATTCTTCGCAAGATCCCCCTATTCGTCAAGGGACTGGATCCGATTATCCCCCCCTTCAGCTTAGGACATCCTTAGGTATTCGTGGATGTCGCAGCTGGTCGATGCCTCATCCTAACGATAATCCGGTGGGGAGAAAGAGGAGTTACTATGGTCGTTATGGTAACGATCTCTCTTTACCTGACGACAATCATCCAAAACCTACTTTGGTTGAAATGATTGAGGATCATTTAGAGGGAAAGAGGGCTGCTGGTTATCCTGAGAAAGATTCTCTTGTCCATGATAAGAGCGAGAACGCGGTCGATAAGGCAACTCGCGATAAGTTACTATGTTCTTTTGTCCGGCGTTTTTACTCGCGATCTGAATAAGCTTCTTCGAAAGGATCCTCTAGAGAAATTTCAGCGAGCTTCTCTATATGCTGAAAAGGTAACCTCTTTTTAAGTTTGCTTTATAAGATATTTTCTTTCGAAGATCTTTTTATTTTGCTAACTTATTTTTTTGTTTTACTCCTTTACTTTTTTCAGACTAAGACTTGTTTAGCCTCATATGCTTATGAAACTGCTCTCTGGAAACAACAATGTGAGTTTCTGGATGAGAAATACAAAGCTTTACTCCATAAGTCCTCTGGTTCAGAGGTAGGCCCATCAACGACTTCTTCCGTTCCGGTCGTAGAGACTAGGGCTACGGGGACTGAAGACCAGGAGATCATAAACAGGGTCCTGGAGACTTCCCGTGCTCAAGAGCAAGCCGATCAAATGGCTAAAAAGTTAGAGGAGTTCCAGTTTCAGAGTACTGCTCGGATTAGCGAGTTGGAATCTCAAGTGTCAAGTCTTCAAACCTCTTTAGAGGAGTATGAGGGGAATATTCCTCTTAGTGGACTTGGGGATCGTTACGGCCGGAATCCCGACGAGAAAGTAATTCGTGAATTCCTCAAATCTCCTGTTCATACAGCGATGGTATACGAGATGGTCGGTCCTCTCCTGGAAAATACCTTTAAGAAGGTGATTCATCAGTTGGTTGCTTTCGACATGATAGATGATCGTCGAAAGGAATATTTTAAAGCGGCACATATTCGGTTGAACCGCTATGGCGAAGTATACTCTCCTTCCGAGCTTCCAGATGTCGTATATCAAAATTTTCATTTGGCACACCTCGTCAAAGAGTTCGGAAAACCATTGCCGATTCCTCCTTCTGACGTTAACGATGAGCTTGATGAGAATTTTATCGATCGAGAGGAAGAGGAAGAGGTTTTTGAGCCAGCAGAAGGAGAAGACATCGTTAGCAAGCAAACAATTTCGGAGGGCGATCAGGCTGTATGATACATTGATTCATGAAGATACGCTTGTAACCATTTATTGTAGGTTTTAAATGTAATTTTACACTTTTTAACCCTTTGTACGCTAAACGTTTCATATTATGACAGTCACGTCCTTTCATCTTCGCCGTAATAATTCAGACAAGTCATTAACTTCGCCGTAATCATTATGCATGTGTCTTTTCAAATTCTAGTGTTTATTCGAAGGCCAGTTTTTCTATTTCGCGCCTTGGGTTTGTCGTGTCTTTTCGTATAGTATAAATATAAAAAATTTGTCTCGCTATTTACTGCTTTGCTTATCTCTTCAACATAATACTCTTCCTTTAGTAGGTCGATAAGCTCCCTCGATATTTTGAATTTACTTCTTAAATTCCGATCATGACTAATCTTTTTGGTAATACATCGAAGCGTCCTTCGCGTAAGAACGCCAGAAATTCTAGATTAAAAAAGTCTCGAACAGAAGGACCCTCGATGGAACCTCCTCGTTCATCCTTGGTTAGTAGTTCGATAATCGATAATCCTGTCATCCCTTCCGCACCTTTCTCCGTAGTTAGTTCATCTTTTGTAGAACCAAATTTTTCTTCTTCTACAGAAGTAGGAAATAGGCCTTCCCCTGGTCGGGTGGCTTTTGGAGCTTCGTCCAATGTGGAGCAGTTTTTCGATATACCTGTTTCTTCAGGTGTTTCTTCTTTTGAGTATGGGTTTCATGGAGGGGATTTTGTCAATACCCTTCCTTTTTCTACCTCTGTTGCCCCGATCGTCAGCGGGGGCCAAACTGAAGAAGGCTCCTTCGTAAATCCCTCCTCAACACAGCCTATTTCTCAAGATTTTCCTGATTACTTGTTTCATGATACTACTGTGATGACTACTTCCTTCGAATCTGGCGGGCCTTCTGGAGGTCGAAGTGAGTCAAGGTCTGGTCTCCGAACTGTTATTTCTACTTCGGGAAAGGAAACCTCAGTTAGTCCTAACGAGAGGGAATCTCCTCGTCCGTTAGACGATCGTTGCATCCTTGAGCAGGTTAAGGATATTTTGCGGTCATTGAGTCCCCGCCCTGACAATGTCCCTCTTCTTAGTGAACTGCCGGGCTCTGTTGAGCCTGATGCTTTGTCCTGGGATCTGGGCTTGAGCACTATTTTGCCCGGTGAATCGAGGAAGCTTGAGAATACTTCCAATGTGCGCCTTGTTCAGTCGCTAGTGAAGTTGTGCGAACAGGTAGACCTATCTTTTCATTAATTTTCTTGCTTTCATTTTGATTGCCTTGTTACATAAGGAGTGTTTTCTCTTTCCAGGCTAAGTACTTTGCACTCCAGCTGGGTGTGCAAAATGACGATCTGTGGATAAGCAGAAATGCTTATCAACGTCGTTTGGAATCGGAGTCGGCCAAGGTCAGAGGGCAGAGTCTCCAACTGCAGCTTGCCAATGATGATTTGAAAAAATTGCAAGAAGAAAAGTCTGTCTGGGAGAAAGAGAAAAATGACTTGGTTCAGGTTGCTGCCCTAGCAGAGGAGTCTCGACGGCGGTCCTATGAGGAAGGTTATGACGCCGGTTATCTAAAGCGTCAAGAGGAGTTGATGGCGTTTGCTGGTAACTTGACTCCTCGGAGGACTGTTTCTGCTAGTCGATCTATTGATAACAACCCTTCTCAGTGATTTGTTCGACCTGGCAGGCCTTGGACCCCCTTTTTATTTATTTATTTATTTATTTTATTTTTTTTTTAGTGCCCAACTTTTTGTGTAGTTGCTTGGGCTGAATTTTTTGTATTGGGAGAACAACTAAATTGGAAACTATGATCTTTTGTAGGCAGATCCTTGCCTTGATCAATTTTATTCTGTAGATATATTTTGTTATGCACAGTTTGATGTTATGCATAAATATATCATCATGAAATAATCAGCATAGATTAGCGTACTTATCTTATATTGATCTTTGCGGAGAATATTCAGAATAGAGAAAAGGTAGCTTAATCTTGCTCGGTCACTATTTAAGTAACTGAATGATATAATGTTTGCTCTGCAAATCAATTTTTTTGTTGAACAACCCAGTATAGTCCCTTGGGTTATATCCAAAATCACGTTGTACATCAAAATGTAGATAGTAGGTCATTCGTATCGATAATCGATTGGATAGCTGTTAAGGAACGCTCAGAGTTTTGGTCGATGTTCGATCCGTGCTTTGTAAGTTTGTCCTTTTGTGATATATATCGTATATAAGGAGGCTATTATTCCTTCTGTTGAACTCTGCTTTTCTTTTCATAGGACTAAGAGAAGATATCCCTTTCAGTATCTTCATAAACTTTATGTTTCTCTGCATTAACTGTGAACTATATGTTCCTCAAGCAGTGTATCATTATATCATTTCTTTGATATGGGAGGAATTGGAAAACGTAGAATTATTAGCCAGATCTGGCCTGCTCAGACCTCCTTCAGCAATTCTTTGGAAAATTAGGCAGTGACGATAGTGTAGTCTGGCGTGGTGGTATTTATCGTCCCAGTACCGACGTCAGATTTCTTGGACTCCAATGGAGTTCTTGTATGGCTAATTTAATAGTTCCCCATATGATGTATGAGGCAGTGACGACCCTCGTATGGTGGAAGGTTTGGTCTTTTATCTCTAGGCGAGCAAGTATCCTTTTTACAACGGTTTAAACTTGTATGCCTTCGTTGAGGATCTTTAAGTTTTTCTGTTGAGCGACTATCATATGTGAGCATACAGAGCTTTCTGGTCTGGAGCTTCTTCAAGTCTGCTTGGATTATCTTGTTGATCTCTTCGATCTACGGCTTCTTTTGTTATCGACTGGTTGAGTCGATTAGATAGTGCCGTTCCAACTTACTTGCATTAATTATAGGAAGTCAGACGGTCGCATTTCCGTCCCTTGATCAAATACTTTTTCAGCCGTTGGATTGCTTAGGTCTATCCCTATAAATAGGGAAGTGACTTGCATGCTTCATTTGCAATTTCTCAAAAAGGATGGAGATCTCAGTCTCCTTGGATTTTATTTTACCTTCAGATCCCATAATATTCAAAAAGTCACATTATCGTGATTCACATCATAATAGTTTAATGTTCTTATGCCTTGTACTGACGGGTCCCATGGAAGCCCTACCTTGTACTAACGGGTCCCATGAGGCCTCAATCTTTGTTTTTACAGATTTGAGGTCCGTGGTTTCTGTTTGCACATGGAGGGTTCATATTTGCCAGTCACCCCCGCTCTTCGATGTTACCTCCGGAGTGATAGACCGCCGGGGTGTGCTGGTAAATGTGCTTATCGCGATGGTCCTTGCGAGATGCTGCTTCAGAGTAAAATGCCAACTCCTAATGTAGAAGCAGTATCTTGTTGTGGGTGAATGAGTATTGCCAGTTATCTGGCTGGTAATAACCAATTCGTCTGGAGGAACATTTGATCTTCCGTCCCTGACCATCGAACTAAAGAAGTCGATCATCCTGAGCAGCATGCTTCTTAGGTGATTTATCATAATCGTCGAGGTACTAGGGAGGAGATTGGTGTTTCCGTGGACATTGTCGTGAAGATCCCAGATCCATAGGATAGGATCGTTTAATAGTTGTAACGATTTGTAAATCGTATATAGATCTTTGTAATCTGATCAGAGCTATTTGTATGTAATTTATTGCATGTTCCTTGAACACAGATGAATAAAATTTTACAATTATTCTTTTCATTCTTCTTGTCATTGGTATTGTTTTAATCTTGTTTATGAGGAGCGTTTATCGAGCAGATTCATTTACACTCTACTCATTTCCAAGATATAGATGTTTTTACCAATTCTTATTGGTCGTTTAAAACAGATTGAGGAGTGCTTATTGAGCGAATCAATGTTTACTCGACTCTTTTTGTTTAGACTTAGGTTTTTAACCCATAAGCTTTATAAATCGTTGAAGAATAAACGAGGAGTGTTTATTGAGCGGATCAATGTATACTCGACTCGTTTATATTTATTTAGACTTAGGTTTCAATACCAAAAGTCATATAATCGTTAAATATAATCGAGGAGTGTTTATTGAGCGGATCAATGTATACTCAACTCTTTTTTGTCTCGACTTAGGTTTTTAATACCAAAAGCCTATTTTGGTCGTTCAAAACAGATCGAGGAGTGTTTATTGAGCGGATCAATGTATACTCGACTCGTTATAATTTAGACTTAGGTTTTTATACCAGAAGCCTTTTAGTTGTTGTAAACAGATCGAGGAGTGTTTATTGAGCGGATCAATGTATACTCGACTCGTTTATTGTTTAGACTTAGGTTTTAAATACCAAAAGTCTTTTAATCGTCATAAGTAGATCGAGGAGTTTTTATTGAGCGGATCAATGTATACTAGACTCGTGTATTGTTTAGACTTAGGTCTTAATACCTAAAGTCTTTTAATCGTCATAAGTAGATCGAGGAGTTTTTATTGAGCGGATCAATGTATACTCGACTCGTGTATTGTTTAGACTTAGGTTTTAATACCTAAAGTCTTTTAATCGTCATAAGTATATCGAGGAGTTTTTATTGAGCGGATCAATGTATACTCGACTCGTGTATTGTTTAGACTTAGGCTTTTAATACCAAAAGTCTTTTAATCGTCATAAGTAGATCGAGGAGTTTTTATTGAGCGGATCAATGTATACTCGACTCGTGTATTGTTTGGACTTAGGCTTTTAATACCAAAAGTCTTTTAATCGTCATAAGTAGATCGAGGAGTTTTTATTGAGCGGATCAATGTATACTCGACTCGTGTATTGTTTGGACTTACGCTTTTAATACCAAAAGTCTTTTAATCGTCATAAGTAGATCGAGGAGTTTTTATTGAGCGGATCAATGTATACTCGACTCGTGTATTGTTTAGACTTAGGTTTTAATACCTAAAGTCTTTTGATTGTTGAAAAAAAAATTGGCCGAGGTGTTTTTATTGAGCGGATCAATGTATACTCGACTCGTTTGTATGGTTGGATCGAGGAGTGTTTATTGAGCGGATCAATGTATACTCGACTCGTTATAATTTAGACTTAGGTTTTTATACCAGAAGCCTTTTAGTTGTTGTAAACAGATCGAGGAGTGTTTATTGAGCGGATCAATGTATACTCGACTCGTTTATTGTTTAGACTTAGGTTTTAAATACCAAAAGTCTTTTAATCGTCATAAGTAGATCGAGGAGTTTTTATTGAGCGGATCAATGTATACTAGACTCGTGTATTGTTTAGACTTAGGTCTTAATACCTAAAGTCTTTTAATCGTCATAAGTAGATCGAGGAGTTTTTATTGAGCGGATCAATGTATACTCGACTCGTGTATTGTTTAGACTTAGGTTTTAATACCTAAAGTCTTTTAATCGTCATAAGTAGATCGAGGAGTTTTTATTGAGAGGATCAATGTATACTCGACTCGTGTATTGTTTAGACTTAGGCTTTTAATACCAAAAGTCTTTTAATCGTCATAAGTAGATCGAGGAGTTTTTATTGAGCGGATCAATGTATACTCGACTCGTGTATTGTTTGGACTTAGGCTTTTAATACCAAAAGTCTTTTAATCGTCATAAGTAGATCGAGGAGTTTTTATTGAGCGGATCAATGTATACTCGACTCGTGTATTGTTTGGACTTACGCTTTTAATACCAAAAGTCTTTTAATCGTCATAAGTAGATCGAGGAGTTTTTATTGAGCGGATCAATGTATACTCGACTCGTGTATTGTTTAGACTTAGGTTTTAATACCTAAAGTCTTTTGATTGTTGAAAAAAAAATTGGCCGAGGTGTTTTTATTGAACGGATCAATGTATACTCGACTCGTTTGTATGGTTGGATCGAGGAGTGTTTATTGAGCGGATCAATGTATACTCGACTCGTTTGTATGGTTGGATCGAGGAGTGTTTATTGAGCGGATCAATGTATACTTAACTCCTTTTGTCCCGATCTCAACCAATATGATAGTATAATTCCAAGGAGTGCTTACCGAAACAATCGATTTATACCCAATCTTGACTTAATATTTAAAATTGCTAAAATCTTTAATAATTGAACTGTAGGCTAAGGCCTTTATTACAAAGATTAAAACTTAATAAAATAAAATAAAAAAAAGCAGCATAATCTGCTAAAATTTATTTACCATAGTATTTCCTAAGGTTGACTGCATTCCAGGTTCTTGGTAAGGCTGTTCCATCCAAGTGTGCAATTTTGTATGAACCTTTCTTTCCTATGCCAATGACAACGTAAGGTCCATCCCAATTTTGTTGTAATTTTCCCACATGCTTTGATACTTCTACCTTTTTCAAGACCAGGTCTCCTTCATTGAAGGTTCGGATGCGTACCTTTTGATTGTATGCCTTTTCCATATTTGCTTTAGTGACTTGCAAACGTACAGCGGCTTTTTCTCTTAAAGCTTCTGTTAAATCGATATCATTTTCTCTTGTCTTTTCATTTTCCTGATCATCGTATATTTCAATTCTTGGTGTTGGAATTAGAGTTTCAACAGGAATAACAGCTTCCGAACCATATACCAAGCTAAATGGGGTTTCCCCGGTTGAGCTCCTGACAGTGGTTCGATTAGCCCAAAGTACTCCTGGGAGTTCATCGAGCCATTTTCCTTTGGTCGCTCCTAATCTTTTTTCCAAGGATTTTATTATTTCTCGGTTTGCTACTTCAGTCTGTCCGTTCGCTCTAGGATGCCCGACCGAAGTGAAATTTTGTTGAATCCCTAGTTTCGAACACCATTCTATTACCTGTTTTCCCGCGAATTGGGTTCCATTATCAGAAATTAGGATCCTCGGGATGCCAAATCGACATACTATGAATTTCCATAGGAAGTTGATCACTTGGAATTGAGTTATTCGTGCAAGGGCGATGCATTCTATCCATTTGCTGATGTATTCAACAGCGACCAGGACATAAGCTTTCTTGGATCTAGCCGCTGGGAACGGTCCCACAATGTCCATTCCCCATTGATCGAAAGGCCAACATACCGGTATAGGATGCATGTTTTCTGCTGGTCGATGACATATATTAGCATGGACTTGGAAGTGATGACATTTTTGGACATACTGAGCAGCATCATTGTTGATGGTAGGCCAATAATAACCTGTTCGGAGGCATTTTAAAGCCAATGCCCTTGCTCCGCTGTGATTCCCTGCGTTTCCTTCATGTACCTCTCGTAGAATATCAGTGGTTTGTGATTCAGAGACGCATTTCAGAAGAATTCCTGATACTGATCTCCGGTAGAGTTTTTCTTCTACTAATGTATATTTTGGAGCCCGATATTTTATTTTCCGAGCTTCATTTTGGTCAAGCGGCAATTTTCCTTCTCGAAGATAGTCTATCATTGGAGTCATCCAATTTTCTTCTCCTTCTTCGATTTCCATTATATCGACCGCCGGTATTTCATCGATGTCGATGGCCGGTGTACTAGAGATTAACCAGTTGATCACCCTTTCAGTTTTTCCGTCATGGGCTCCTGTGAACCTAGATAGTTGATCGGCCCATTTATTTTCCGAACGTGGAATGTTCTGTATACCGAAGCTTTCGAATTTTTCCGCTAGTGTTTTCACTTTGGCAAGGTATTTAACCATATTAAATTCCTTAGCCTCGTATAGGCCTTCTATTTGTCTTTGTACTAACTCTGAATCGGTTAATACTTTAAGGCTTTTAATGTTGGCCTTGATCGCCATTTCCATTCCTGCGATTAACGCTTCATATTCTGCTTCATTGTTTGTTACGACTAAGTCCAATGTTATCACATAATTTAAATCCTCTTTATTCGGTCCGGTGAAGTTGATTCCGGCGCCTCCTCCTTCTCGGTACGAAGCACCGTCAACATGCATTAACCAAGTTTGATCTTCTATGATCAAGATATCGTCGTTGAGGCTGTTCGATAGTTCGGTTGCTTGTGTCGGAGTTTCCAGTAGGAAATCAGCTAACACTTGGGCCTTAATCGCAATTCTCGGTTTGTAGTCGATTTCGAATTGACCGAGTTCGATCGCCCATTTGATTAGTCTTCCGGAAGCTTCTGGCTTTGCTAAGACTTGTCTTAGTGGTTGGTTTGTTAAAACCACGATTTTGTAGGTTAAAAAGTAAGGTCGAAGTTTTCGTGCTGCCACTACTAAGGCCAACGCGAATTTCTCAATTTCCAAGTAATTCTTCTCCGCCCCTTGCAGTAATTTGCTTAAATAATAGACAGGCTTATGTTCTGAACCTTCTATTTTGATCAGTACTGAACTAACGGCCGCATCGGAGATCAAGATGTAGATATACAATGGTTCCCCTTCCGTCGGTTTGGCCAACAACGGGGATGTTGTCAAATATTCTTTGAGCTGGTCGAAGCCCGATCGCATTCTTCGGTCCAAACAAAGTTTTTTGCTTTTCGAAGCGTTTGGAAGAAGGGCAAACTTCTGTCTGCTGATTTTGATATGAATCTGTTCAACGCTATGATTTTCCCTACCAAGCTTTGTACTTGGGAGATGGTCTTGGGAGGCTTCATTTCAGCTATGGCTCGAATTTTTTTTGGGTTGGCTTCGGTTCCTCGTTGATGTACCAAATAGCCCAAGAATTTTCCCGACTTAACACCGAAAGTGCATTTCGCGGGATTTAATTTCATGCGGTATTTTCTCAATATTCGGAAACATCGATCAAGATGTTTTACGTGATCCGCCTCGTTCATGCTTTTGACTAACATGTCGTCTATGTAGACTTCCATTATTTCTCCGATTAACTCTTTGAACATTAGGTTTACTAACCTTTGGTAAGTAGCCCCGGCATTCCTCAAGCCGAATGGCATTACTATAGAGCAATATACTCCCTGCTCGGTTATGAACGCAGTCTTCTCTTGGTCCCGCTCATCCATGTATATTTGATAAAACCCTTGAAAGGCATCCATCATGCTGAAGATCGCGAAGCCAGCGGTTGAGTCAACTAATAAGTCGATCCTTGGGAGGGGATATGGATCACGCGGGCATAATTTGTTAAGGTCGGTAAAATCGTTACACATTCTCCACTTGTTATCCTTTTTATCCCCTTTTGCTACTAGAACGACATTACATAGCCATTCTGAGAAGTGTATTTCTCGGATTTGTTTTGCTTTAAGTAGCCTTTCTACTTCTGTTTTGATGATTTTATCTTTTACTGGCCCGTGATTTCTCTTCTTTTGTCTAGTGGGTTTTGCCAAGGGATCAATTTTTAGCGAATGCTTGATTACTCGAGGATCAATTCCTTCAATGTCATTCGCGCTCCAAGCGAAGACGTCAACATTATCTCTGAGAAAGTCAATCAACATTACTTCCCCTTCTTTGCTCAACTCAGTACCTATTCTTGTTGTTTTCGACGAGTCCCCTTGCACTAGAATTACATCCTTATGTTCCGGTGGCTTCAAAGCTAAATCTACCGGCTCTTTTCCCTTTTTATCTATTCGATCAGTGCTAGGGATTTCAACCTCGTTTCTAATGACATCGTCTACGAGCTTTCTTTTGCTCGGGGTAATTGATTTGGGGTGGTTTTTCAAAGTTAATGAGGTGCTGTAGCAATCCCATGCCATACAGTGATCATTCATTATTTCCCCGATACCTCTGTCAGTCGAAAATTTTATCTTCTGATGATAAGTAGAGACAACGGCTCGGAATAGGTTGAGGGTTGGTCGTCCTAATATTGCGTTATAAGCGAAGGGTGTGTCTACCACTAGAAATTTTACTAGCTTCACTGTCCGGTGCGGTTTTCTCCCGAGTGATACACTTAAGGTTATTGTTCCGCTGGGGACAATTTCGGATCCTCCAAACCCTACTAATGGCGTAGCTACTTTCTGTAGGTTTATCTGTCCAAAGTTCATCTGGGCTAAAACCTCCCGGGAGATGATATTCGCCGAGCTCCCATTATCGATTAGGATCCTTTTGACGTTATAATTTGCTATTTCTAGCGACACCACCATCGAGAAATCGGGGTTATCCTCTTTTGTGTCCCAAACAATGTTTTTGGGTACTTCGCCCTCGTTAAAGCTAATCAGCTGGTCGTTTGTTGATTTGTTTTCTAGAGTCCATATTTCTTTTGGGTATTTTAAGCTTCCAATTATGGATCTAGCGGTCCTTCGTCGAGCGTTACGACTATCCCCGCCTGCGGGTCCTCCAGAAATTGTATGGATGGTACCATTGATCTGGTCATGGTTCAGCTCCTGTGTAGGACCGTGTTCGGGTGACCTTCGACGGGAACTCCTTCTTTGATTATTATTCCGAGGGCTTCTACTTCTTCCCCTCTTGCGATTATCTCGCTCTAGATAGTCGTCTAGTTTTCCCTGTTCGATTAGTTTTTCAATTTCTTTTTTAAGGTGAAAATAATTTTCTGTTCGATGTCCATGTGCCCAATGGTACTTGCAGTATAACTCATAGTTTCGTGATCCTGGTCTGGCTGAGCGATTTTCTTCGCTTCAGGGATCCAATTATTCATTTCTAGTACTTCCAATATCTCTTCTATCGGAGCATTTAGCCTTGGGTGTTCTACTTGATTAACCCTGCCTCTGATCGCTAGTTTGGGGTTTCTCGATCTTTGATAGAAATTAGGTTGTCTGTCTTGGTCGGTTTTATTGTATTCCAACCGCTGGAAAACGTTGCCTTTTCTAAAAGATCGTTCATAATCCATGGATCTTTGGGCAGGAATCCTATCTTGCCGTTTGGAGCCTGGGGTTGTGACTTTGTTTTGTTTTTATCTTTAAAGGAATTCATCTCTTCTTGGGTCATATATTTAGATGCCAAGCTCATGATGTCGGCGAACGTTCTTGGTTGTTTTCGACTGAGGGCATTTCCGAACTGCCTATTCTTCGTGAGGTCAAAGAGAATAGAGAATATGTAATCGATATTTGGGGAATCGATTTTAAGTAATTATACGTTAAATCTTGCCAACCAGTTTCTTAAGGATTCTCCCTCCTGCTGGTGTATAGTTCCTAAGTAGCTCATCGGAAGTTTTTGCCTCTTCTGACTGGCAAACTGCTGTGTCAATTTGTTGCATAATTCCCGAAAACTGAATATGGAGTTGGCAGGTTGCTTGGCGAACCAGTCCAAAGCGAGTCCTTCAAATGTGGTCACCATTAATTTGGCGGTGAATTCCGCCGAGTGAGCGTATAAGTTCATTATATTGGTGAAGCTAAAAATATTGTCATCTGGATCAGTGGTTCTGTCGTATCGGGGTAGTCTACCCGGGACCTGTCCGATTGACTGTGCCTCTTTTATTTCTCTGCAAGAGAGAGAACAGGCCGCAAGGCTCTCCCGGAGTTCCGTGGTTCGGGCCCACGGGTTTTGAACAGATCGTAGGCGCTGTTCGAGTCGTTCCTGTACCATCCTTTCGATTTCTCTTTCCGAGAATCGCATTGTTCGTGGTCGATCTGGGATTGCATTATCTATGTCATCCTCGATAGGGATTATCGTACGTTCCTTGGACCCGCTACGTCCCGGCTGTGGTTTTCTTTGTCCTGGTTTCCTTCGGGGATGGTTATCGGAGGGTTTTGAATTGCCCTGCTGCGGACTGTGTAGCGAGCGCCGCTCGCTTGCCGGGATGTCAGCTTGTTGAGAGGTTTGATCGTTTTGCCTTGGCGCTCTTTGAGCGGGATTCGCTCTAGCAGTCCTAACGTTTCGAGGAACATGTTCAAGTACGAGTAATTCCTCTGGGGAGAGTGATTTAACGAGCATAGCAATATGTCGCAATTTCTCCTGAGCGCCCTGATACGAACCACGTTAAGAAAAACGAGACCCGCATTATAAGGAATTGAAAGATCGTTCTACAATCAGGTTTGAGGATGGATGAACACCACAAGTCGCCTTGATAAGTTCACGGGGACGCCACAAACGATATTGACTGAATCGTTTGATAAGTCGATGTTGAACGCCACAAGTCTTCTTGATAAGTTCGGTAGGACGCCACAAACGATGATGGAAGAATCGTTTGATAAGTCGATGAATGAACGCCACAAGAATTAGACAAATTGAAAAATACTTGATAAGTTCAAAAGAGTTTTTCAAAGAAACTAGAGAATTCCTTCTCACTAAAATAATAAGAATCAAGTTGTCTTCTATTACATATTATGCCTATATATAAGCTGAAAATTAAGTCCTATCAAGACTAGGAATAGGACTTCTAGAGTAATCTACTTAGACTAGGAAATAAATCCCCCTAATCAACTAGGAAACAAAAACCACTAATAAACTAGGAAACAAATAAAGTCCTACTACTAATATAATAGTTAATTTCGAATTTAATACTAACTAAATATGCTATTCATCTTATCCACTCTCTTCTTGAGAAATTGCATTTAGTTGGACTTTTATAATGTTGACAAAATTCGATGGTTCATTTCCGATCACATCCAACTCCTTTTGTTGCGCTTGATTTATTAACTCATTGAGTTCTTCTTCCTTGAAACGTTTGGCTCTTGCTCTCGTCACTGGACCTTGTGGAACTTGGATTGATTCTTCAAAATGCGATTTTCCATTTGTGTCCTCATTATTCTGCGAATTTCCATTTATGTCCTCATCATTCCCCTCCTCTTGAAAAGGATTTGCCCTCAAATCAGCACCTACATCAAAAGGACTTAAATCAGTAACATTGAATGTAGTGCTAACATTGTACTCACCTGGTAGGTCTAGCTTGTAGGCATTGTCATTGACACGCTCAAGAACTTGAAAAGGACCATCTCCCCTTGGGAGCAACTTCGAGCGCCTTTGGGTTGGAAATCTTTCTTTCCTCATGTGCAACCAAACCCAATCTCCGGGTTCAAAAACTACCTTGCGACGCCCTTTGTTGGCTTGCTTTGCATATTGTTCCGTCTTCTTCTCTATATTGAATCTTGCCTTTTCATGTATCTGCTTAACAAATTCAGCCTTTTTCTTTCCATCCAAGTTAACTCTTTCAGACAAAGGTAATGGTGTTAAATCCAATGGAGTTAAGGGGTTAAAACCATAAACTATTTCAAATGGAGAAAACTTAGAAGCAGAATGAATGGAACGATTGTAAGCAAACTCAACATGTGGTAAACATTCTTCCCATGTTTTGATATTCTTTTTAATTATAGCTCTCAACAAAGTAGATAAAGTCCTATTTACTACTTCAGTTTGACCATCAGTTTGTGGATGACAAGTGGTGGAAAATAACAACTTAGTCCCTAACTTACACCACAAGGTTTTCCAAAAGTAACTCAAAAACTTAGCATCTCTATCTGAAACAATGGTTCGAGGCATTCCATGTAATCTAACAATTTCTCGAAAGAATAAGTCAGCAATATTAGAAGCATTATCAGTTTTCGTACATGGAATGAAATGCGCCATTTTAGAAAACCTATCTACAACCACAAAAATAGAATCCTTACCTCGTTTAGACCTAGGTAAACCTAAAACAAAATCCATTGAAATATCAATCCAAGGATCACTAGGAATTGGTAGTGGCATGTATAAACCATGAGGTTGTACTCTAGATTTTGCCTGCTTACAAGTGACACATCTCTCACAAATTCTCTCAACATCCTTTCTCATATGAGGCCAATAAAAATGTTCTTGCAAAATCGCTAAGGTTTTAATAACTCCAAAGTGCCCCATTAGACCTCCACCATGTGATTCCCCTACTAACAACTCACGCAAAGAACAATTAGGAATACATAACTTATTTTCTCGAAACAAGAAACCCTCATGTCTAAAGAACTTACCCACTGCATTTTTCTCACAATTTCGAAATTCCTCAGAAAAATCATGGTCTAAAGGATATAATTCTTTAATATGCTCAAAACCAAGTAATTTTGCATCAAGAGTGGAGAGTAAGACATACCTTCTAGAAAGTGCATCAGCAACAACATTCTCTTTACCTTTCTTGTATCGGATGACATAGGGAAATGTTTCAATGAATTCCACCCATCGTGCATGTCTCCTACTCAATTTTTGTTGACTCTTCAAGTGTTTCAATGACTCATGATCCGTGTGAATCACAAACTCCTTAGGCCAAAGATAGTGTTGCCATGTTTGTAAAGCTCGCACCAATGCGTACAACTCTTTGTCGTAAGTAGGGTAGTTTAGAGCTGCCCCGCTTAGTTTCTCGCTAAAAAAAGCAATTGGTTTTCCTCCTTGCATGAGGACTGCTCCAACACCTAATCCTGATGCATCACATTCAATTTCAAATGTTAATGTAAAGTTAGGCAGAGCTAATAAAGGAGCATTAGTTAATTTCTCTTTGAGCAATTGGAAAGCCCTTTCTTGCTCGTCTTCCCACTTAAACCCAACATTCTTCTTGATAGCCTCAGTAAGTGGTGCTGCAATGCTGCTAAAGTTCTTCACAAATCTCCTATAGAAGCTAGCAAGTCCATGGAAGCTCCTAACTTGTCCTACACTCGTGGGACTCGGCCATTCTTGAATTGCTCGAATTTTATCCTCATCAACCTGTATACCATGTGCACTCACAACAAAACCAAGAAACACAAGCTTATCGGTGCAAAAGGTGCACTTCTTCATGTTAGCAAATAATTTCTCCTTTCGTAATACTTCAAGAACATAATGTAAATGCTTAACATGATCATCTTGATTTTTGCTATAAATAAGAATATCATCAAAATAGACAACTACAAATTTTCCTATGAAAGCACGCAAAACATGGTTCATTAATCGCATGAAAGTACTTGGTGCATTAGTTAGACCAAATGGCATAACCAACCACTCATATAAACCAAACATTGTTTTAAAAGCTGTTTTCCATTCGTCACCTTCTTTCATTCTTATTTGATGGTAGCCACTTTTTAAATCAATTTTAGAAAATACACAAGCACCATGCAATTCATCAAGCATATCATCAAGACGAGGAATAGGATGGCGATACCTGATTGTTATATTGTTGACGGCTCGACAATCAACACACATTCTCCATGTCCCATCCTTTTTAGGAACCAAAATTACTGGAACAGCGCATGGACTCATGCTTTCTCGTACGGAACCCTTTTCCATCAATTCACTAACTTGCCGTTGTAGCTCTTTTGTTTCTTCAGGGTTGCTACGATAGGCTGGTCGGTTTGGAATGGAAGCACCGGGTACAAAGTCGATTTGATGTTCAATCCCTCGAATAGGTGGTAAACCAGGTGGAATTTCCTCGGGAAAGACATCCTCAAATTCCTGCAAAAGAGATGCAACTGAACTAGGCAAAAAAGAGTTAGAGTCGTTAGTATTCAATGCCTCTTTGTACACAAGAACAATTATTGGTTGACTTGAGAACATCGCTTTTTTAATGTGACCCACTCTCGCATAGATATTGCTTTTTGTCCTCTCATTCTTTTGTTCACTCATTGAAACCTCTCCATTTTTTTTACTCCTTTTTTCCTCGTTCACTCTTTGTTTTTCTTGTCTCTCTATGTCTTTTCCTACAACACTCTTTTTTTCTTGCTCACTCTCTTTTTGCAACCTCACTTGATCTTCATAAACTTGTCTTGGAGTCAAAGGTACTAGAGTGATGGTACGCTGGTCATGTAGAAATGAGTACTTGTTAGTGAAACCATCATGCTTAACACGTCGATCAAACTGCCATGGACGTCCTAGTAATAAATGTCCAGCTTGCATAGGTACAACATCGCACAAAACTTCATCTTCATATTTTCCTATGCGAAAAGGAACAAGGACTTGTTTTTCTACCCTTATTTCACCAGTATTATTAAGCCATTGCAGTTTGTAGGGTTGTAGATGTTTGGTAGTCGGCAATCCTAACTTTTCAACCATAGTTGTGCTAGCAACATTAGTACAACTCCCTCCATCAATAATCATACTACATACTTTGTTTTGGACATGGCATCTAGTATGAAAAATGTTTTCCCTCTGTACTTCGTCACTCTCTTTGATTTGCACACTTAACGCTCTTCTTGCAACCAACAACTCCCCATGGACAGCATATTCTTCCTCATTAGCATCCTCCAACGGTGGCATAGATTCGGTGTCCTCCTCACTATCGGTTTCAACTTCTCCATTATCTCGTATCACCATAACTCTTCTATTTGGGCATTGGTTTGCTATGTGCCCCCTACCTTGACATTTAAAACACTTAATATCACGATTTCGAGTAGTAGAGTAATCGGTTTTACCTTGATTGCTACGAGTTGGATGCTCTTGTTTTGACTCAAATCTAGCCTTGGTTGAGACTTGCTTCTCCTCTTTCTTGAATGTATTCTGTTTCCACGAACTAGCACCCCTTCTCTTAAGTTGGCTCTCAATTTTAATAGCCATATGCAGCATGTCCTCTAATTCCACATAATGCTGCAATTCTACTCGATTGGCAATTTCTTGATTCAAGCCAGCTAAAAATCGTGCCATAGTAGCCTCTCGGTCCTCCTCTATGTTTGCTCGGATCATGGCTAACTCCATCTCTTGGTAGTAGTCTTCGACACTCCGATTTCCTTGTACCAGCCCTTGCAACTTCTTGTACAAATCCCGATAATAGTGGCTAGGTACAAAACGCTTTCTCATTACTGTTTTCATCACCTCCCAAGTGTCCACCGGTTGTTCTCCATTTCGTCTCCTGTTTAACACCAATTGATCCCACCAAACATTAGCATAATCAGTAAACTCAGTGGCTGCAAGTTTTACCTTTTTTATCTCGGAGTAGTCGTGGCAATCAAAAACTCGCTCCAGTTTCTTTTCCCACTCAAGATAGGTTTCGGGGTCGTTTCTCCCTTGAAAAGAAGGAATGTTCATCTTAATATTACCCAAGTTATTATCCTCCCTATTCCTAACTTCTCTACCCAAACCACGATTTCTCCTATGGCGACTAGATGACCCTTGATCTCCTTCACTAAACCTATCATCATAGTCTTCCTCATCCTCATCTCTTAAGTCCCTAGGTTGAACTCTCCCCCTCCTATTCATATTAGAAGTAGTTTTTCGATGTCCCTCAGTTACACTTTCTACCCTATCCAACCTTTCATGAACTTATTCCAACTCCGTCCTCAATATTCTCTTCATCTCTCCCATCAAAGCTTCCGACATAAACTTCATATCAAACTTTCCCGACTGTTCTCCAGATATGTTTTTGTTATTGGAATCAGACATGATTTGCTGCAAGAAAAAAAGTTAGAACAAATATAAATAAAATAATGGACCTCACAATTCACACCCTTACGTGTTTCACTCAATTTAATGATTCACTCAACACTCGTGTTTTCGCACAAAAATTATGGCTTTTACCCTCAAATAATCTAACTCTCTTGCCTTTTTCCACTCTTGGAATTCTCTTTGCTTCTTTTTGATCTAATTTAAAACAACACAAAGATATTCAATGTGAACAAACTCTAGGACAAGAAAACTATCAAACCAAATCTAGGAAGATTCTTTCAACAAGGCAGGTGCCAAAACTTAGAAGAATTCTAAGTGTAAACACACTCTAAGTCTAGAAAACAATCAAACTCAAACTAGGAAGCTCAATAAAGATAATTTTGTTTCAATTTTCGGATATTTTTTTTTTTTTTTTTTCGGATTTTTTTTTTTTTTTTTTTTGCGAACTCTTTTTTTTTTTTTTGTTCGACCTTTCTTTTTCTTTTTCTTTTTTTCGTACTCTTTTTTTTTTGTACGACTTTTTTTTTTTTTTTTTTTTTTTAAAACTAGAAAATTATAAAGATACGCAAACCTGAGACTAGAAATTGGCTCTGGTACCAAATGATACGAACCACGTTAAGAAAAACGAGACCCGCATTATAAGGAATTGAAAGATCGTTCTACAATCAGGTTTGAGGATGGATGAACGCCACAAGTCGCCTTGATAAGTTCACGGGGACGCCACAAACGATATTGACTGAATCGTTTGATAAGTCGATGTTGAACGCCACAAGTCTTCTTGATAAGTTCGGTAGGACGCCACAAACGATGATGGAAGAATCGTTTGATAAGTCGATGAATGAACGCCACAAGAATTAGACAAATTGAAAAATACTTGATAAGTTCAAAAGAGTTTTTCAAAGAAACTAGAGAATTCCTTCTCACTAAAATAATAAGAATCAAGTTGTCTTCTATTACATATTATGCCTATATATAAGCTGAAAATTAAGTCCTATCAAGACTAGGAATAGGACTTCTAGAGTAATCTACTTAGACTAGGAAATAAATCCCCCTAATCAACTAGGAAACAAAAACCACTAATAAACTAGGAAACAAATAAAGTCCTACTACTAATATAATAGTTAATTTCGAATTTAATACTAACTAAATATGCTATTCATCTTATCCACTCTCTTCTTGAGAAATTGCATTTAGTTGGACTTTTATAATGTTGACAAAATTCGATGGTTCATTTCCGATCACATCCAACTCCTTTTGTTGCGCTTGATTTATTAACTCATTGAGTTCTTCTTCCTTGAAACGTTTGGCTCTTGCTCTCGTCACTGGACCTTGTGGAACTTGGATTGATTCTTCAAAATGCGATTTTCCATTTGTGTCCTCATTATTCTGCGAATTTCCATTTATGTCCTCATCACGCCCGGGAGAGGAACGGGGATCGCAGGGACTTCCGGTTCTTCCGGTATTGTATCGGGAAGATCTCCTTGGGGTTCCTGCTGATGAGGAAGAGGACCCTGCAAATTCTCGTTGGTGTTGTGGGCGTTATTATCATTATTGTCCTGTGGATCTTCAGATGTGTTATGACCGGTGGTTGTGTTACTTCTTGCTCCAATGCGAGCGCTTTTCCTTGGGCGAGCCATATGTCGATCGAATAATTAACCTAGCCCCACGGTGGGCGTCAACTGATTTAACCGGATTTCGTCGGGTTAATGGTATCAGTGAATATTTGATATTGGGGATTCTCAATATATATGATTTATAGGGCTCTATTACTTTACTCAGGATGGATCAATCTCAAGGAAGAACAATTTCGTAGGAACAACAAGTAATTATCGTAACCAACGTAAGAATAACACAAATATGAAGAGAAAGCTCTTTTCTTTATTGAATAATAGTGGGTTCTGCCGTTTATGCAAAATTCAATGGCGTATTTGCCTTGTAATTAAGAGTTGTTTAATACAATGATTGACTAGGTATTTATATCATACTAAACCTAGCGTTACAAGGAAATATAATCCTAATAGGACTCGGCCCAAATATCCTTCTTGAGTCCGGAGTGTAGTCTTCTTGTCGAAGAGAGCTGTATTCGGCCGGGTCGATAAGATGATCCTGAACTGTCTTGTTTGGTCGAACCGATCTTATGTTCTTCAGTCGATCCGTATATTATAAGGGGTGCGAAATAGCCCCCATCACAGAGTAAAGCCGGATCAGAGTCCATCTCCAGGACTTTTAACTGATCTAAGATCTTCATCTGTGAACAATGATTGCTATGCCCACTCATTGTACCAACCATTGTTCACACCCAATTCTGGTCCAGGACAGCGAGAAGCAACCCCAGCGGAATTACTCCAAGCAATCTCGAAGGAACTAAACTTCAAGAAACTTCTTGAAGAAGCTGATGCTCGAGATTGAAAGGGCTTCCACCGATGTTAACCCATAATCCGACCGGATACAGCGCCAGAAGGCCGGAATTCTAACTCGTCTCATTTAGGTTATATCCAAGAAAACATGTTGCCTGCCGATATTCTAAGCGCTATTTGTTTTGCCTGTCGATATTCTAAGCGAAAGAAGATATACCAAAAGGGCCAAGCTCGGAAAACAGGGTCCCGAGTTCTAATCTCGAACTTTTTTCTTGGGGAATTGTTACGAAACATGTCGATCAGAATGTTTATGATTCGAAAGCTAAAGTTTGGACAAGGCGTTTGTGGGAAGTAAAATGTGACGGTAAATTTGGAACTATTTATAGTTGAAAAAGAATGTGATAGACGGATCAGATGACATATCACGGACGACTATGATCTCAGCGATAAGTGCGCCGACTGTTCCGTTTCCCAAGAAATAGGGTCCTGTTTGGTTGAGAGAGGAGAATCAAACGGCTCGAGGACGAGAAAGTTTTACTACCATGATCGAATAATGTCGACAATAGACACTGCATTGTATCGCCTGGTAAAATTTTCCTAAGAAAAGTTTTTGAAATGCTAAGCATCAGGAACGATTCAAACGTTATTATTTGTTCTCGATTCAAGCAACAATGCTCAGACTAAAGTGTTCGTCCAATTTCTATCCTTCAACCATTATATTCGATCAACAATACAAACTCAAATGATTAATACAAGTCTTATTATCGACAATTTATATTAGGTTGGAGACACTCGAATTAAAAGAGTTCGGTCGATTTCGAAAATTTGTTTATGATCAACCTAATGCTGAGGAAGATCTGTTTGGTCATTCTCGTTTAGTTTAAAATATTCAAGTTCGATCGGGTTATCAAAGATAAGAGTTCATCTAACTATTATTTGATCAACCAACAAAGTAGAGATAAAGAGGTGTATGAGTATTATTTCGAACAAGAAAATGTTTACAATTTCGACACTATTACAAATGTACAAAACTTCAAAGGTACAAGGATATTGGAGATACATTTCGAGCCTAGTACAAGCTAATACATTACATTCCGATCCTATTGCATTCTACAATCCTATGAAATTTTTGGTTTCTTCTCCTACCAGACGATCGAGATAATCCATCTCCGAGCATGGAATCTCCTTTGGAGCCGCAGGCTTTTGTCTTTGTATGTGGTTTTCCGAAGACGAGAGGGCTAATGCATCTCTTTCTAGGTTAAGACGTCTTTTTCAAGGTGCAGCATAAATACTCTTTTGCTTACCTCGTCATTCTACGCCACCCCTAGCACGTCTTCCTAAATGCATTGTGGCAATAGGTCCCCCGAACGGAGACCCATGCCCGAGAAACGATAAAAACTATCGACCATCCTTGAAGAACTTGGTGCTCGTACTCCACCAACACTTTTATGGGATGAGCAATTCTCCGGATCCCAGGTGGTCAGCAATACCAAGGTATTGTCCTCGACTAACTGACCCCAGGCAAGGATCGGCAGCTCATTGGTTTTCCGGATCGGGCTTATTGGCCTTCAAGATCGGAAATAGATTTGCTTCTCGATATTCTAAGCGGGTTAAGAACGCTCATGTTTTTATCAAAAAAGGTTCGGAGTCTAAATTTGAAAAGTTGGATCGAAATCAGAAGGTATTTGATCATCATTATCGGAGCGAATTGTTGGGTAAAATGGAAAATGAACAAACAAGGAAGACCCCTTTTATAGCAACAGTCGCACTCGATCCAACGACTGGAATTCATTTAGATGGATGAATGAGATTCAAAGACCGTTCCGTTTCCCGAGGAATAGGGGACGTTTGGTGGGAAAAATAACGAAGATCTCAACCAAATTGAAGTTACAATAATAGAATCAGCTAAATTATGGCTCGAAAATCGGAATTCTCCCGTGAAAACTAAAATCCGAACAAACGATCATATTGCCTTAGTCACAAATACTATCGGATGGAAAAACTACTCACCATTATCAAAAAGGATCTATGCAAACGTCAGAAAACAAAATATCAATCGGAGAATGGCGTAAAGCCTAGTACAGAAGTCCAATTAGAAAACAAGCAAGACAAATTATTCAAGGTTACAGAATCTCAGGAAATAGAACATAAAATTACAGCAAGAAGAAAAATGCATCTAAAGAAGTTTATTATCGGAAAATATCTTCTGAAGCTCGGCACTGCGATCCTCATACCCACGAGTGTAAGCGTTTTGTTCGCGGACCTCGGAATATTTCTTCTCCTACTCATAAATTCCTTTGAGCACTTCGAGCTCCTTGCTCAGCTTCTGATAAATCTCCTCACCATGATCCTTAGCTGCCTTTTCTCTCTCCAAAGCCTACCTTTCCTCAACAGACTTTTTATCCTCTAAGGTGCCTTCAAGCTCGACTTTCTTTTTCTCCAGCTCGAGGGAAATAGCAGCCTGTCGTTCGATCCCCTGCTCAGCCAGCATCTTGAGCTCGAGAAAGTCTTGGCCAGCCTATTGTCGAAAGATTGGGTCAACAATATATAAAAAAAAAAGACAGAAAAATCAGGTTATTATGATCACCTGAATAGGAGAATTCGATCCTGACAGGAATAACTGTGAAGGACTCTTCCCCTTCGACGGATCAGCCTCGGAAACAGAAATATGAGCCTGCAGGAGACTCAAAACGGGATTATCGAGCAACCCCTCAGAATGGGACTTATTCTTCAATTTTCCATGCGGGGATAGAAGTTTCTCTGGAATAGCGGAAACAGGAGGAGGCTCTGAAGGATTCTCGACCTCTAAGGATTCAGCAGATGCTTCCTGAACACGAGTATCTTCACCGGTAACAATCAATTTAACTTTCTTATTTGGCCCTCCACCCTCGTAACTAGCTGCAGAAGCATTAGTCAAAGCCGTATCCTCAATAGTAAGTTTTTGCAAAGTCTCAGTCGGGGCGCTCTCATCAAGATGAGGTCTTTTGTTCAAAACAAGCTCCTATGGCTTTTAGCCAATGCTCGTTTGGAATTATCTAGGGGCTTAGAGGGTGAGCCCTCAGTTTCCCCGTCGGAGCTCTCATCTGAAAGAATCAATTTGATGGGTACGACCTTAGCAGATTTTGTTGAAGCCTGCTTCTCTTTCTTACATTTCCCACCATCAGAAGTTTTGGAGGAAGGCTCAGAAGTTTTTGGAGAAGCCTTGGATGATTTCTTCTCCTTAATTAATTTTTTATCTTTGGGCGGACCTTTATTCTTGCACCACCTAATAACAATTTGGGGTCGACTGGAGTACCCAACACTTTATCCATTATGATCGAAGGGAATAATTTAAAGTCCGAAATTATATGTTAACCTTGGAGCTCCGATCTCAATATTAAGGCATTATGGTGAAATGAGTTGAAATGGCACTTGTATTTATAGTGCGAACAACACTTTACTTTTAATAATTGAACCGTTACGACTCCAGAGAAAATTCGATGAGAAATAATAGAATTCGATTATAAAAGATAGAAATTTTGAACAACAATGAGTGAAGTCAAAGATATGCATATATTCATAGAATAAAGAAAACATCTTGGTTACAAGCTACGAAAGAGAAATACTAAGCAAAATCCAAAACGAGGTTTCCAAGATATGCACTCTTTTTCCCTGGTTCGGTTTTTATCCCAATGGGTTTTTCCGAATTAGGTTTTTAACGAGGCATATCCAAAACACATCATAAATGGTGCATTTCGTTGTTGAGCCGGTATTTACTTCTCCGAGCTTCAGCTTCACTTACGCTCGAGAAGTGGGGGAGTATTGATGAGGGGTACTTTGGATTCTCTACATTCAGGAACTCATGCTAGGTCGAAAATAGATTATCCGAGATCGAAGATCGTGAATCCTGACCTCTAAGACATAGTATCGATCCCAAATCCCAGTCAGCCTAGTCCGATCTCTCAAGCAAAGGCTCCGGGTCCGAGACTACTGTTGGGCCGACCTCAGGCCCAAGCCGTTGGGCCGAGAAATGTTCCCCTGCGAATGGTTCAGCTAGCACTCCTCCTCAACTATAAATACCACATGCATTTATGACGCCAGACACGCTTTCCCAGGTGCTCCCAGCTCGAAGCTCCTGCTCGGACCAACCTTGGAAAGTTAGATTAGATATCACTCTTGTATGTATTTAGCCTCTAGCTTGTACGGCATCCTATAATGCTCAAATAGGACCCATATTATTTGTAATTTGTACACCCACATTCGAAATATACATTATTGATCTTCTCCTTCATATAGTTGTGTTTTCGCTTGTCCACGTTCCTATCCTGACCCCCTACGAAACAGCGTAAGATCACTAACCGACCGGATGGAGCGTCAGAGTACAGGAATTCGAACCTGTCTCAGATACGGTGTATCCAAGAAAACAGTTCGTGTGACGGTATTCCAGGCGCTAGGTTTTTCGACTGTCGGTATTCAAGGCGGATGAAGTCTTTTCCGAGAAAATGAAGGATCGAAAAAGAGAGTACGAGTTCTAATCTCGAACTTTTTTATTTGGGATATAAAATTAATCATATTGATCGGAGGGAGTAGAAATTCAAGCTTAAGGATCGGACAAAGCATTTACGGAAAAGTAAAAATGTGATGGTAACTGTGGAACTATTTATAGGGGAACGGGAATGATATCAATGGTCCAGATCGCATGGTATGAACGGCCGACATAAGAGCGATAAATGCACCAATCGTTCTGCTTCCCGAAAAATAGGGGACTGTTTGGCTAAGTGGTAAGAAATCTTCTCACCCCAAGTTCGAAAACCTCCCCGAAATGGTCGAATTCTAGTGCGATCAAGCATGCTTACTTTATAAGATATCAATTGAACGACTTAAAACGCATAGTCAAATGGCTCGAGGTCGAAAATCGCTTAGAGAATTACTACCGTCTATTAATTTACCTAGCGATCGAACTATAGGGTCGAACAGGTACAATGACGAACGGTGTATGGTTACATTCTTTTAATCATACAAGGAAAGTTTGAAGTATTGAGTATTAACTTATCTTTAAGTTGCCTGAACGAAGAAGTCGCTCAAATGATATTATTTAACTAACTATTTGTGTTCGATCAGCTAAGTTCAGAAGTAGTGAGTTAAGTTAATTGGAGTATCTTATTATCAGCTCCCTGGATCAAGTTCGATCGTCCCTAATCAGAATCGATAAAATAAATTGATGAAGAGTAGGAGTAAAGCAATCAAACAAACTTGTCTTTATTGATCGAGTATCATTATTTTGGACAAAGGAAATATGTTATGAAGTTTTATTCCTAACAAGATGAGAATTTCCGAGCTTTTCAACAAGTACAAAGATACAGAGTTACATTTCGATCCTATTACATTCTATAATCCTATGAAATTTTCGGCCTAATCTTCTGCCGGTTGAACGATAATGTCCTTACTCGAACACGAGATATCCTTCGAAGTCGCAGGCTTCTGTATTTATTGATAGTTTTCCGAAGACGCAATACTTTATTGCTGACCTCGTCCTCCGACGCTGCACCCTATTACATCTTCGAAAAACATTGTGGCAACAGGTCCCTCACTATGTGGACCGTGCCAGAGAAATGTTAAATTACTACCGACCATCCTTGGAGAACTTGATGCTCGTACTCCACCAACACTTTTGCGGGTCGAGAAATTCTCAGGATCCCGGGTAGTCAGCAATACCAAGGTATTTTCCTTGATTAGCCGACCCCAGGCTAGGATCGGTAACTTATTGGCTTTCTGGATTTGGCTTATTGGATTTCCAGATCGGAAATATTTTTGTCTGCAGATATTCCATGCGAATTGAAACCACACAGACTCATATCAAAGAGCGTTCGAAGTCTAATTTCAAAAATTTATGTCGAAAAAATGACCTTTTCTATCATCATCATCGGAGCAAATTTATCTCATATAAGAAGAATGAACAAAGTTATGAAGGTTAAGGGAGACCCCTTTTATAGCAACAGCTAGGCCTAATCCAACGGCTACCATATGGCGAAGATGGACGAAGGAGATTCAGTGGCTGTTCCGTTTCTCGAGGAATAGGGATTGTTTGGCGGAAGAAATCACGAAATTGTCAGTTATATTCGGGAAAGTATTGCATAAGCTAAAAGTATTGCACAAGCGCGGAATCTACATTCTATAAATTACGTGCCCAAAAATTCGAACGACTGAAGAGCATCAGTTTGATTGAATTAGTCGATAAGACGAACATATTACATTCATTCAAATAAGGGAGGGACACAATGATAATAATATTTGACAAAGTAAGTTTCATATAATCATGGTTATTATTTGTGATCGAAAAATCACATTTTGTTACGAACGAGGCCGAAATTCAACAAGTATCAAAGGAAATAAATTTAAAGCATAGGAAAATAGGATGTCAAATTAAAATGGCGCGAGGCCCAATACAAGTTCAAAGGTTCAAATCGAAACTACAAATAAATTATTCAAAGTTACAACCGACAGGCGAAACGAAAACTTCAAATAACTTCAAATTACAGCAAGGCTAGAAATAAATTACAGCATCTAGAGAAGTTTGTTTTCGGAAAAGATCTTCCGAAATTCAGCACTACGAAATTCAGCACTCATAATGGGGCTTATCCTTCGACTCTCCAAGCACAGAAGATAGGCTTTCTGGAACCGCGGAAGTAGGCGGCGGATCAAAAGGATTTTCGACCTTTGAGGACTCAACTGAATTTTTAGTCGAGGGAAGTGTTTGCTCAGTGACATTTTTCCCAGCAGCAGTTATTTTTGCTTTCTTACTCGGCCCCCCGCTTTCGGGATTGGTCACAAGGGCACCAGTCAATGGTTTGTTCTCGCTCACAAGCCTCTGAAGGGTCTCGGTCGGAGTGATCCCTTCGGAGTGAGATCTTTGTTCGAAGAAAGTTCAGAGGCCTTCTGCCTAAGTAAACCTCGTTTGGAGTTGTCTAGGGGCTTCGGGGGAGAACCTTCAGGATCGGCCTCGGAATTCTCGTTCGAGTGGATGGACTTGCTAGAAATAACCCTAGCGGGTTTGGTGGAAGTATGTTTCTCTTTCTTATTATCTCCACCCTTAGAAATTTTGGGAGAAGGTGCTGAAGGCTTCAGAGAAGTTTTAGATGGCTTCTTCTCCTTTGATGGTTTTGCGTCCTTAGAAGGACCCTTACTCTTCGCACCGCCTAGAAACGATGAAGGGTCGATCGCGGCGACCAATACTTTGTCCATGATTATTAACAAAGGAAGTTTTTGGTTCAAATTTTATTGTTAATCTAAGAGCTCCGATCGCAATAGTATATTATGATAGTGGAATGATTTGAAATGGCCCTTATATTTATGGTGGGAGCAGCACGTCATTTTACTGCGAGTGAACAGTTCCGACTCCCAAGAAAATTCGAGAAAAATAACAAATACGAGCATAGGTTGATATTTTCGAACGTTAAATAACAAAAATTATCGCATACATAGAAAGCTGGGAAATATCCGGATTACAAACCTGGACAAAAACATTAAGGAAAAGTCTTTACATAAACAAGGTCAATCATCAGATTTTCACTCCTAGCCTCGGAATTCCGATCATCCTCCTCATCTTTTTCTCCATCTTCAGCATCGGAATCACTCTCATCCGAGTCATCGTCTTCGCTGTCAGAGCTAACGTCCTCCTCATCGCCGCCTTGATCATCATCATTAACAGCCTTGTCAGTGGGAGAAATTTTCTGTTCTTCCAGATCATCCAAATCACCGTCGATGTTTATATCTTCATCCCCTTCGACCCCATGCACTGATAACAGAGAACTGGAAGCTTCGAGCATGTCAGGGTTTAGCATAGGAACCCCGAACTCGGCTAGGAGGGGAGCGAACTCATGACCTTGTAAATCCCCAACATCTGGAGGCAAGGATGAAGCTTTATAATCTTCTCCAAATATGTTCTTATAGGGGCTCATATGGGGAAGATTGTCAGCGATCTTGCCCGGGATTTTTCCAGCTATGATCAATTGTTGAATGCCCTTGTAGAAAAAAGACCGATTTATGGGACCTGATCTCAGCCAAACCAATGCATCAATGAAAGGAGATTCCATGAACTCCCTTATGGCTGGGAGCCTAGCTTCTTCTCGACCCTGAGCATACGCTCGCTCCGAGACCATTTTAGCCTGTTCAAGCTCCGCCTTTAAATGTTCGACCTCAATCTCAGGGGCACTCTTCTCTCCGACCACTCCTACTAGATTCTCCTCGGCCGTGGGCATGTACCTGCCACTTTTGGCTTCTTGGAGCTCCTTTTTGGCGTCAGCAAGCTCTTTCTCTACTTGGACAGTTTTGTCGTAGTATCAGTTAGCTGAGCCGCCATAACTTCATCTTCCTTAAAAATACGCTTGAGGGCATGGTGAGCTTGCTGAGACTCTTCCTCTAAAATGGAAAGCCGATGAGATTGATGAACGAATAGGTCTCTGGCCTGTAAAAGAACAAAGTGCGTGTATAAGTTTTACACTTTTTAAGTTCGAAAAATATGAAGCGAGGTCGAAAATTATTTACCTCTTGGAATGCTCGAAAAAAATCACACATAAGTTGGAAGCCATCCTTATCAAACCGCTCAGTATTATCGTCCTTGAATCGTCTAGCCAGAATAATTCTGAATGATTTATCCATCGAGTGCTCTCAATCAGGGCCGAAATCCGAATATATGCTCCCATCTTCTACATAACCAGTAGCTCTTGGACCGCGAAGATGATCTTCAATAAAATCCGCTAAGTCTGGATGGGTCCTTCCTGGTTGGCAAGAAACTGGGCCTGGATTCCGACCAAAAGGTCTAACCCTTCTGGAGGATTCTGGAGCCTCGCTATTTCTTTTCCGAGCCCTCCGCTCTTCTATTAACTGCCAAGCTTGGATCCGCATAAATGCATAATAACTATATCCTGCTGCGTTCGGATCAACAGTGTTGATCGAAAATATTGTCCGCAAACGGCTAGTGCCCTCAGTCTGGGATGTTCCCTCAGCCTCAACCCTCGGGATGCTTGAAGCAGGAGTCGAAATCACACTAGTAGTAGAGCTGGGACCAGCTGCACCAATTTTCTGACCCACCTTCGATTTCTTCTGTTTGCGAGGCTGGCCTTGAGTTTTCTTTGAAGAAGAGGCAACATTAGAACCAGCTACGGAAGTTCGGAACTTCCCGATGATCTCAGCTGCAAATTCACACGAAAGTTAAGATAGTACAAAGGCAAAATATGGCACGATTTTAAGGAAATAAATTGGTTTACCTAACGAAAGAGGTACGACAATGGCTTGGGTCTCTGCAGGAGCGGCTTCTGCTGGTTGGTCGTCCTGGGCATTTTTTTCTACCACGGGGGCGTGCCCGAATTTAATTGCCGGGACAAGATTAGTCCATTTGCTGAGTCCGGCCATTCTCAAGACCCTTTCATGGGTTAGTAACGCGGTTTGGTAGAGTCGGATTGAAGGGACTCTTGGAATTTTTCTGAGAGGAGCTGTCGGATTTTTCCTTTAAGTTGTCATTTGCCATATATCCAAGATCCTTCCCCCTCCCAAACATATGGTTTTGGCTCTGAGTTCTCATCGGAAGGAGGAGTGTCGGGACCATGAACGAAGAAGAACTCTCCTTTCCAGCCTTTGGTATTACTGGAAACCATGGTCAAACGAATAGATCGATTCGACCTCTGGGAAAAATAGACGAACACGGCGTTCGACGCCGTAGAGGTATTCATTTGGAACACTTGCCAAAAATTTTGAATGGACAGCTTGTTGGTCCCAAGTGGTCAGATGAGGTCTAGAGGGGGGGTGAATAGACCTCTGAAAATTTTTGAACTTAAAAACTTTTTAGTCTTCTGTCAGCAGACTAAGCTGATGAAGAACAGTAAGCAGACTGAGCTGATCGTGAACAAATCTTGAACAGCAGACTGACCACTCTTCTTACAAATACTTAGCTGTTTTTCAGCAAAAATAGTTTTCCAAAGAGTATACTTGCAGCGTATTGTTTGAAAGTGTTTTTCACAAGTAGACTAAGTTCTTAAAAAGATTTTATCCCCAGTTTTGAAAACTCCTTATAAAATCTTTTGGTAATTCAAAGTGCTTAAATATGCAATCTTTAAAATATGCAAGAAAACATAAATGCAAGATAACACAAAGAATTTTTATAGTGGTTATATGGATGAAAATCCTTTAGTCCACTCTTCCAGATCACTTAGATTCTGGGTTATACTATAATCACACAGATTACAATATTTCTCCACTTACACCTAAACAACAAATGTAAAGGCTATAAGCTCACAATAGGAAGTCACTCAGAAATCCTATCCTCTAAAGTAGAATCACTCACAAAGATGGATTCTCACTTCGCACAACACTCAGCTATTACAAAATCACTCAGATAATGTTTTTCTGTTTTCTTCAACTGGGTTTCTGTCAACAGATGACTTCCACCAGACGAGTGAGCTGTTCGAGCTTTTGAGACTTAGATAAATTTCTGCTTCGAATGCAAAATCTCTGATTGTTGTTGTGTGTCTCTCTCTTCGAACTTAGCTCTATTTATACTCGGATTTGAATTTATGACCGTTGAAGCAAATCAAATCTTCAAATCCATAGCCTTAGCCCGATTTCAGAACGGCTACCTGCTACAGTACCTTTTCTGCTGTACTTTCCTGTAGCTGCATTAAATGCACTCTGCTGATCCGAGAGTTAATTCCAATCATTTGCCATTACTACCCTTCTCTTTCAGCATTTATTACACCAGGTGCATTTATTACCGTTGAACTAGTCTCATGATCCCTTCTACTCTGCTGATCGTAACAACCCGTCTGATAGACACTCTGCTGATCAAATACTGAACTAATCTGATTTGAGTCGGCTGATGGTCTACCCTTCTGTTTGCTGTTTCAACAAGAGATCACTAGTCTTCTGGGCTTTGAACTTTGAACTCTTCTGATGTCTTCTTTTACTTGTTCAAAATTCTTCTAAGGGAACTAAGCTTTCCATACTTAGCTGATTATGATGTTTTGGAGATCATCAAAATCTTCCCTTAATTTCTGACTTCTTTCATCTTCATCTTCATCCAACAATTTCCCCCTTTTTGATGATGACAAAACTCCAGCTAAGTACCTGTACCTAAACTAAAGTTTTGATCCTCAAAAATTTCTGAGATAGAAATAGTCTGTTGGATTCAAACTTGCAGTTTTATAGATAATTGAACTGATTACATATTACAAGTGTTGACAGATGAAGGATGCAAAATAAATAAAAAGATTACAAGGGTTTTTGATATAAAAGGAAATCTAGCCTAGACTAGTCTTCTCCCTTCTTCTCTTTTTCAGCTTCCTTGTCTTCTTTTTCAGATTCTTCATCAGATAACTTAGAAGTTTCAGCTTCCAAATTTTCAAAGAATCTTTTCCTTAACAGCTCTATTTTCTTATACTTGACATCAGGATCAAGCTGTTCTTCAGCTGAGACTTTGGCAGCAGCTATCTCTTTATCAGACATAGCTTTTGCTTCAGCTTCAGCATTGTCAGCTTCTTCTTCTTTTGTGATCTTCTCATCTGTTGGCCTGCTTGTTTCTTCCATAATTTTATCAGTCTCACCAGCAGATTCTTCCAACACTTCAGTTTCTCCAGCATCATCTGGATTTTCTTCTTCCCTTACAAAAGAAGTTCCAACTCTTTTCTGTCCAAATATCCTTTCTTCCCCCTTTTTGTCATCATCAGCAGGGTGGATTGGATATTGTGGCAAAGCTGGAGTAATCTGAAGTGAGTCACAGAGAAGCTTGATGTTCTCTTCCATAGCATTTATTTGAGCCTGTTGCTTGAGTTGATTGGCCTTGAAATCCCTCATTTCTTTGAGCAGATCTTCTCCTTGATCACCCAATTTAATTTGAGTTCCCAAAATCCAATTTGATGAAGCAGTGAAGTCTTTCATCACATTTCCCATGACTTCATCTTCTGCTTGGAGGGCCATCTCAACTGTTTCTTCAATGCGTCTCCAACCTTCAGCAGTGCTCTGATTCCTCCTTCTGAGTATATCCATATCTTGACATATAGACTTAACATTTTGAGCAGTGTCTTCTATCAGACTGGTTGGAACAGCAGCAACTCTCTGAATTGGTTGATGTACAGCAGCCAGCACATCTGCTTTTAATTCCTCCTTCATGTCCTTCAATGATTTGGTAATCATTTGTTGGATGGAGTCCAACAAATTTGTCTGAGTGTTTTGGAATGTTGAAGGAGCATCTGATGGAATAATAGGCAGATCAGGAGCTGTTTCTTTGATAGGTTGCTCTGATGTTTGAGTTATTTGCTCAGAAGTCTGATCTGCTGGGCCAGATATAAACTCAACTTCCTTGGCCTTATCAGCATGACTAGGAGTGCTTTCCTTCTCCTTAGTCTGATCATCTTTTTCATCAGCAGCTTCCTTATCTTTGAACTGATCAGCTGGAATGCTTTCTCCTTTCTTGAGTTCATCAGCTGTGTCAGATTTATCTCCCTGTTCCTTGTTCTGATCAGATGGGTCAGAAGTACCCTCTTTGGGCTTTTGTTGATCAGAAGACTCTTCTTTGTCCTTTTCAGCAGGGGATATGATCTTTTTAACAGTCTCAACTGTTTTCAGCATTCCTTCATTGTCTACAGCTGACCTGTTGGAAATCCAAGTAAAATTGTCAAGAGGAATAAAAGGTGAGTATGGTTCCTCAGGTAGCTCTTCATATGGTTTGATGTTAGGACCATAGAGAATGTGCTTGATATTTGGAAGAGGGACCAATGAGCTGGGTTGTCCCTTCAGCTTCCTTGATTTCTTTGCCCATAGCTCCATTGCTTGAGCAATAGCCAACTTGATTGATCTTTCTTTGAGGTCTACTGATTCATCAAAATCCTCAGAGATAGACTCAAAGATCTTCTTTGCTTCAGCCTTGACTATGTGACTTATTCTCATTCTTAACCTGTCCAGAAAGAATTCTGAATCAAGTGCTTGGATGAGTGATCCTGTTTCAAGCCACTTCAACACCCAGGCTTCTTCAGCAGTGAAGGATTTCCACTTGGCCATTTCAGCAGGGCTCTTTGTCAATCTGAATTCTCTCCATCTGTTGTATCTGATCTTTTCAGAATTAAACATCGTCAGACGGTTGATTCTTTCATTTTCAGCATCCAGCCTTTTAAGAAATTCTTCAAAGATAGCAGGATCATCCCAGACAATCTCCAAAGACAATCTTATCTCCTCTCTTCTCTTTGGCTTTATCTTTGGTGCAGGCATAGCAGGTATTGGTTTGTTTGGATCCCTTTGTTTACCAATAGCTATCCCACCAGTATGCTGATATCCATGAGCATCCTTTGTGCTTGCTTCAATAGCAGCAGCCAACTCTGCTGCCTCAACAGCATCTCTCTGCTCTTGAGTCATTTTGCTGGCCTCTTCCTCCAGCCTTTTTAGCTCTAGGCTTTTCAGCCTTTCTTCTTCTGCCTTTTCTGCAGCTATTCTTTGCTTTTCAGCAGCATCTTGTCTTTTCTTTTCTGCAGCAGTCAAATAAGTGGCAATTTTGCCAGTCCTCTTTCTTCTTGTTTCAGGACTCTCAATTGCTTGAAGAGGGGTTGCAGCAACTGGAGTAGGATGCAACAGGAGTGCACTTCCTTCAAAAGTTGTACTAGTCTGCTGTGTTTCTTTAATTTCAGCAGATAGTGCAGCTGATGAGTCTTCTGTTGACACTCCAACTTTAGAAACAATTTCAGTCTCAGCAGCAGCAACTTCAGCAGCTTTGACAGCAGGTTCTTCAATGATTAATGGCCTTTCTGCTTCAGTTAATGTTTCTCTTACTGTTGCAGCTGGCTCCTCAGAGAAAGTGACATTTCTCTTTGCTTTGGACTTAGGAATCCTCCCAGTAGTCTTCTTAGATTGGGGAGGTCCTCTTGCTTCACTCCTAGTCCTCAATCTTTTCAACCTTTGAAGAGGAACTTCCTCCTCAGATTCAGTTCTTTCAGAAGAAGAGTCAGTCTTCATCTGCTCAATCTCCTTGGTGAAATCCTCAATCATTTTCTCTGGAACTTCATCCTCAGGTTGTGCTGATACAGACTCAACAGCAGACTGTGCTGTTGGCTCAGCAGATTGGCTTGTCTGACCTTCCTTCTTGCTCTTCTTAGAAGGGGCCTTCTTAGACTTAGTGGGGGCTTTTCTTTTTGGTTTTTCCACCACTTGTTTCACTGGTTCGTATAGCTTGAATTCCTTGCTACCATGAGTGGGCTTCCCACCACCCATAGGGCATTGCAGTGATGCAAACAGATTACTAAGTAAGATGGCGTGAGAAAGCCTCTTGTCACTCAGCAGCTCATAGACGTGAGCAGCCCAGTTAACCTTCAAACCGTAATAGATACACACCATTGTGTAGTATCTTCTCCTAGGTAATCCATCCAAAGAACTTGTACTGCAGTCCAGTACCTTTGCTATGATGTCTGCGAACCTTTGATACTCATCTTTCAACTGAGTCTTCATCAAAGTTCCAGTCATCTCCTCTCCCTTTTTCGCACAAATACCCCAGAACTCTTCCTCTTTCGCAGACCCCAGGTCTGATACATCTCCTCCTTTATTCGTAAGTTTATAAATTTCACTCAACACAGCAGCAGAGATAGCAACTTTCTTACCACCGATAACAGCAGTCATGACAGTCTCATCAGTGTTGAACTTCCTGGTCGTGTAGAAGTGATAAACATCTTCTAAGTAAACCCTTTCTTCGTGTGCTTCCAGAACTGGAACCAATGATGCCTCTTTAATTTTCTCCATCAGTGAGCGCATCAGATCAGTACCCGAAAAGTGAAATTTGCTGTAGTTTAGGTATCTTCCGTCAATAATCTTTTCCATTTCTGAAATTTGTGAGTAGAATCTACAAAAACAATAAACTTTCGAAACAAGAGAGTTTGAGAATTAGAGAGTTTGAGAGTATTTTGAGTGCGAAAGACGACTATACTGTTTCAGATCGGACTTTATAGGTTTCCTTTAGTTAGGTTTCCGTGATTGATCTGAACCGGTGATCTAATCTGACAGTTTTTAATCGTGCGGATGAGGGCCGCGGATTTCAATTTTATTATTTTAATGTCAGATGGGCGGAAACTCTATCGACACTAATCTGTTACTTATAAAAGCGCGTTTCTATATATACGATTTATAACCATGCTTATATAAGATATCAGATGAGTAGAGTTTAACTTATCTGACAGACGAGTGATCTGTTATCTTGATATTACTAGAGAATGCCAATAGCTAGTAATCTTCCTCTGCTGTTTGTCAATCCAGCAAGATAAAATAATCTTTAGTCTTCAAGAATTAAGAACACATCTTCTTGATAGCTTAACTTCAACTAACTGTCATTAACAGATTTCATCTTTAGAACAGAAGTACCGCTAGTCTTACACGTTCCCCCTGTCTTTAAGAATTCATAAGTTAACTAGTCTGTTGAAGGTTAATCCTTGAATAAAATAACTAATGACTAAGCTGTTGAACTCCAGTCTTCTGAAGAGTTCCCCCTCAGCTTATGCATCCAAATTAAGTAGTCCTAGCTCAGCTCTTAGAGTTGAGAACCTTACTTCACTTAAAGGTTTAGTGAAAATATCAGCAATCTGATTATCTGTATGAACATACTCAATCATAACATTGCCTTTTTCCACATGATCTCTAATAAAGTGATGCTTGATCTCAATATGTTTAGTCCTTGAATGACTTGTAGTGTTCTGAGTAAGAGAGATTGCACTTGTATTGTCACAGTAGATTGGAATTCCACTGATTTTGATATTGTAGTCTTCTAGTTGATGCTTCAACCAAAGTATCTGTGCACAACAAGCTCCAGCAGCTATATATTCAGCTTCAGCAGTAGATATAGAAACTGAAGTCTGTTTCTTACTCATCCATGAGATCAGACGACTACCTAAGAACTGACAGGCACCTGATGTGCTCTTTCTGTCAATCTTGCAGCCAGCAAGGTCTGAATCTGAATAGCCAACAAGTTCAAATCCAGATTCTCTAGGATACCACAATCCCAATTCTTGAGTGCCTTTAATGTATTTCAATATCCTCTTGGCAGCTAAGAGATGAGATTCCTTGGGGTTTGATTGAAATCTTGCACAGACTCCAACTGAATACATTATATCAGGTCTACTTGCTGTTAGATACAACAAAGAACCAATAATGCCTCTATATTTGGTTATGTCCACTGATTTGCCATCTTCATCTTTATCCAAACGAAGACTTGTAGACATAGGAATTGTAGCAGTTGAGCTAGTTTCCATACCAAATTTTTTGAACAGATCTCTTGTGTATTTTACTTGGCTGATGAATATTCCATCAGGCAACTGTCTAACTTGCAATCCAAGAAAATAATTAAGTTCACCCATCATGCTCATTTCAAACTTATTCTGCATCAGCTTGGAGAACTTATCACACATCTGTTGATTAGTTGAACCAAAAATAATATCGTCCACATATATTTGCACAAGTAATATATGATTTTCCCATTCAATTGTAAACAAGGTTTTATCTACCTTACCTTTACGAAATCCTTTAATTAAAAGAAAATCAGATAGGGTATCATACCATGCTCTTGGAGCCTGTTTCAGTCCATATAGGGCTTTCTTCAGACGATATACCTTATCCTTTTCTTGATAGACTTCAAATCCAGGAGGTTGTCCAACATACACTTCTTCTTGCAATTCATTGAGAAAAGCAGACTTCACATCCATCTGATAGACAGTGAAGTTCTTGTAAGCAGCATAGGCTAGAAACAGTCTGATTGCTTCATGTCTTGCTACTGGTGCAAAAGTTTCATCAAAGTCAATTCCTTCTTCTTGACAATAACCCTTGGCCACTAATCTTGCTTTGTTTCTGGTAACAATACCATCTTCATTCATCTTATTTCTGAAAACCCATTTAGTGCCAATTACTCTTTGATGACTTGGTCTAGGAACTAAGTACCAGACTTCATTCCTTTCAAATTGATTCAACTCTTCTTGCATAGCTTCAATCCAGAAGGAATCATTTAGAGCTTCTTCAATTTGTTTAGGCTCTATTTGAGATAGAAAGGTGACAACCATAGCATCTTGTGCAGCAGCTCTTCTTGTTTTCACTCTATCTAATGGATCACCAATCACTAACTCTGGTGGGTGATTCTTGAGCCATCTGAGATCAGGTTGTAGATCAGGATGTTGTCCTCTGTCTTGATCTTGCAACACTACTGTTGGAGAACCAGTAGTAGTCTGTTGAACATTTGCCGTCTGTTGAACAGTCTCTGGTCTGTCAGCTGTTTGCAACTCGTCTGTTAGACAATCAGCACTGTGATTTTGAACAGCACTTGAGTTAGCAGCTGAACTTAGATTGGGTAGTATGATGGGAACATATTCTTCATTTCTTTCAATGTCCAACTTCTGTAAATCAGTAGACAGATCTTGATTAATACTTTGATTCTTTTCAGAAGATTGACTTGGCTCATCAAATACTACATGGATAGATTCTTCTATTAGTAGTGTTCTTTTGTTAAACACTCTGTAAGCTTTACTAACAGTTGAATATCCTACAAAAACAGCTTCATCAGCCTTTTCTGCAAATGCAGTATGGTGATTTTTCCCATTATTCAATACAAAACATTTACAACCAAAAATCTTAAAGTAATGAATGTTTGGTTTTCTATTGTTCCAAACTTCATATGGAGTCTTGTTCTGATTTTTGTTGATCATACATCTGTTTTGGGTAAAGCATGCTGTGTTTGTTGCTTCTGCCCAAAATCTTTGAGGCAGTTTAGCTTCAGCTATCATGGTTCTGACAGCTTCCTTTAGTGTTCTGTTTCTCCTTTCAGCAACACCATTCTGTTGAGGGGTTCTAGCAGCTGAATACTCATGATGTATTCCTTTGATATTACAATACTCTTCAACAGTAGAGTTTGTAAACTCTGTCCCTCTATCTGATCTGATCTTCAATATTTTAATACTCTTCTCATTCTGGATCAGTTCCATCAGATTAGTAAGATGTTCCTTGGTTTCACTTTTCTTTTTCATGAAAATCACCCAAGTATATCTTGAATAGTCATCCACAACAGCTAGGCAGTATTTCTTTCCACCGTTACTGACTGGATCAATGGGTCCAAATAAGTCCATATGTAGTAGCTCCAATATTCTTTCAGAAGATTGATGCTTCTTGCTTTTGAAAGATGACTTGATTTGTTTACCCTTCTGACATGCGTCACAGAGCTTGTCTTTGCTCATGACTGTTTTTGGAATCCCTTCTACCAAATCATTCTTGATTAATCTGTTTATGGTCTTGAAGTTTAAGTGATTCATTCTCTTGTGCCATAGCCAACTAACTTCACTTGGTGCAGATGCCACCAAACAAACACTTGAATTTTTGTCAACAGAATCCCAGTCGACTATGTAGATATTTCCTTGTCGTCTTCCAGATAAAATTACCTTCTTTGTACCAATTTGTTCAACATAGCACTTATCTGTTGAGAAGATGACTGAATATCCCTTGTCACAAAATTGACTTATGCTCAGCAGATTATACTTTAGGCCTTTAACATATGAGACGTCAGATATCTCTATGTTTCCCTTGATTAATCTTCCTTTAGCTTTAATCTTGCCTTCTTTGCTGTCTCCAAATGTAACACTTGGACCATCCACAGCAACTGCATCAGTCAACTCATGTATGTTTCCACACATGTGCCTTGAACATCCACTGTCCAGGTACCAAATCTTCTCTACTTTACTCCTACTCCTAATCCTAACCTACAAAACAAAAATAAAATTGTTTTAGGTACCCTTATTGAGAGGGTCCTGAAGGATTAGTTTCACCTTTGACAACCCAAGATGTTGATGTCTTAGGTTTCTTAGGTTTCTGAGATTTAACAGGAGCATGAACAGCTTCATTTTTATCATAGTTATCAGATAAGTCATGTTGATGATCAGTATGATATGAATAATGTTCATAAGCAGGTTAAGGTGCATGATAAGCAGGGTATGCATGCATTGGATGAGCAGGGTAAGGTGCATAGTAACTTGGAAATTGAGGTGCATGATACATAGGATGGTATGCAGCAGGTTGCACATAATATGACTTATTTCCATACCAAGCATTTTGATTTTTCTTGTTCTTATGCTTCTTTGGTTTACTAGATGCTTGCTCTTTAACAGACGACTTAGCTTTATTACTAGTCTGATTAGTTTTAGCCTTATCAGATGACTTCCTAGGACTCTTCTGTTTAGGCTTACTAGTCTGTTTTTCTACACTAGGCTCTTTGCTCTTTTTAGCCTTAGGAGATTTCTTCTCCTTTACCACTTTCTCAGATGAGGTAGGTTTAGAAGTTTGAACATACAGAATGACCTTACTATTGTCAGCAGAAATGAATTTTTCAGTATGATTCAATTCTAGTTTATCCTTTTCTAAAGGTGTCTCCTGTTTACTAGATGTATGCATGGATGCAACAGTTGACTTATCATGAGACTCAATAATTTTCTCAAGTTCCATGATTTTTCCTTTATAGACCTCACATTCAGCTTTCAGAGATTCATGCTCTTGCTCAAGCTGTTTATACTCAGCTGATTCTTTAGGCTTTTCAGCTTTATGTTTCAGTGAGTTATTTTGCTCTTTTAGCAAGTTCATCTCTTCCTTAAGCTTAACAAATTCTCCAGCAATAGTAGTATTATTCAACATCATTTGCTCTAGAGAATTAAATAGTTCATTATCTTGAGGAGTTACCTCATCCTCTGAGTCATCAGATTCCTTAGCCATCAGGCAGAGGAGAGCAGGTTTCTCTTCATCAGAAGATTCTTCATCAGACGTGTCTGAATCTGAATCAGATGAGTAGACAGCAGCAAGCTTTTCTGCTTCAGCTACCATTGCTTTCCCTTTTTGATGCTTTCTTTCCTTTCTGATTCTCTTCTCTTCCTCAGTGTATTTTTCTGCCTTTGGATATGGACAGTCTCTGATGAAATGTCCCAATTTCCTGCAGTTATAACACATTAGTTTTGCTTTATAATCATCTTTTTCTTGAGAAGAAGAGTTAGGTTTAGAAGTAGAAGCAGCATGATTGTATTTGTTTTTCATCTTTCTCTTGTAGAACTTCTTGAAGTTGTTCATCAATAATGCTACATCTCCAGCAGTGTACTCCTTCTTGTTGAGTAGTGATGCTTCATCATATGAGTCCGCATCTTGGCTTCTATGTGCTGGTCTTCTGGTGTTTTCAGCAGCAACTAAGGCAGCTGTGGGTCCTGAAGTTGAGGTTTCTTCAATACCCATCCTAGGCAGTTTATACTCGAATGCCTTGAGTACAGAGAACAGCTCAGTAAGAGAGATTTTTCCCAAATCCCTTGATTCTTCCATTGCTGTCACCTTCATGTTGAACTTAGGAGGTAAGGCCTTTAGTACTCTGATGGTTATCTCCTTGTATGTGAAGGTTTTTCCAAGCTTCAATACTTCATTTAATATTCTTGTAAATCTTGTATCCATCTGATCAATGGTTTCAGAGGATTTCATCTTGAAGTTATCCAGCTTTTCTAGAGCAACACTTAGCTGATGCTCTTTTATGGCGTCGTTCCCTTCGCTCATATCTCTGACTTTGTCCCACATCTCCTTTGCAGTTTTGCAATGTTTGACCTTGTCAAACCGATCATTATCCAGGGCTTTAGTCATGATGAATCTCCCAACTTTATCTAGATTGTAAAGCTTTATTTCTTCTGGAGTCATCTCATGAAGGTCTTTTTCCACAACAGTATCTACTTCATTTATTTTTATGGTCTTTGTGAATCTGAATGGACCTTTAATGATACATGTGTACATGTTATCATTATAAGCGGCTAGGAAAATCTCCATTCTGATTTTCCAGTCCTCAAAGGACATACCAGCAATGTGGGGAACATGGCTGATACAATCCATTTTTCAAAAAGTTTTAATTTTTCAAAAAGATGCTCTTTTGAAAAGTTTTGAAAACCTTTGAAAAACACTTGGATCAAGCTCGTTGATCAGGCAGCTGATTCTAATGAACCACCTGCTCTGATACCACTTGTTGGTCCCAAGTGGTCAGATGAGGTCTAGAGGGGGGGGGGTGAATAGACCTCTGAAAATTTTTGAACTTAAAAACTTTTCAGTCTTCTGTCAGCAGACTAAGCTGATGAAGAACAGTAAGTAGACTGAGCTGATCGTGAACAAATCTTGAACAGCAGACTGACCACTCTTCTTACAAATACTTAGCTGTTTTTAAGCAAAAACAGTTTTCCAAAGAGTATACTTGCAGCGGATTGTTTGAAAGTATTTTTCACAAGTAGACTAAGTTCTTAAAAAGATTTTATCCCCAGTTTTGAAAACTCCTTATAAAATCTTTTGGTAATTCAAAGTGCTTAAATATGCAATCTTTAAAATATGCAAGATAACACAAAGAATTTTTATAGTGGTTATATGGATGAAAATCCTTTAGTCCACTCTTCCAGATCACTTAGATTCTGGGTTATACTATAATCACACAGATTACAATATTTCTCCACTTACACCTAAACAACAAATGTAACGGCTATAAGCTCACAATAGGAAGTCACTCAGAAATCCTATCCTCTAAAGTAGAATCACTCACAAAGATGGATTCTCACTTCGCACAACACTCAGCTATTACAAAATCACTCAGATAATGTTTTTCTGTTTTCTTCAACTGGGTTTCTGTCAACAGATGACTTCCACCAGACGAGTGAGCTGTTCGAGCTTTTGAGACTTAGATAAATTTCTGCTTCGAATGCAAAATCTCTGATTGTTGTTGTGTGTCTCTCTCTTCGAACTTAGCTCTATTTATACTCGGATTTGAATTTATGACCGTTGAAGCAAATCAAATCTTCAAATCTGATTTTACGTGTTTTCGTTGGTTCGATCAAGGGTGGAATATAACGCAATAGTAATGAAATTAAAAGGAAAATAAAGATTAAATGTATTTGTATTCGGATGGATTGAGTACACAATACAAGTATGGGGGTCCTACTCGAGCATCTTTGGATGCCGTACAAGCTAGAGGGCGAAATACAATAGATCTAAAACCTATCTTTCCAAGTAATTCCGAGCAGTGGCTTCGAAGAGGGAGCACCTGGAAAATCGTGTCCAGTATCATAAATGCATGGGGTATTTATAGTAGAAGTTGGGGTTCAGGTAGTCCATCCGCAGATAAGGAATTCTTCGGCCCATAAGTTTAGGTCAGAGCTTGGCCCAACAGTAACCTGGGATCCTGGGCTTATGATATATTCGGGCGTCGGGGTCGAACTCGATCTTTCGAGATAAATACTGCTCGAGCTCGTATAATTATGAAGAAAGGCCAGAATCCGAAATATCCCTTATCAATACTCCCCCACTTCTCGAGCGTAAGTGGAGCTTAAGCTCGAAGAAGTAATTGTTGCCAAGGATAAAGGAGCAGGATGAATCATCCTAGGCTTGTCGTTTCGGGTATGCCTCATTAAAAACCTGACTCGGAAAAACCCTTTTGGGATAAAAACCGGATCAGGGAAAAAGAGTGCATCCCTGAGAAACTTCGTAACAGCATCGTCTTTATATCATCTTTGTTATTCGTGGTGTGGTTTTTCTATTTTTACGAATTGCAGAAAGTATGGGGCTGTAAGTGCAATTTCCGAAAATATGCCTTCAAATTTACCTCAAGGAGTTCAACTGTCGCGGTTACTCGGGGACTGGTTTGCAATTTCCCATTTTGTCCTTGTATATATATAGTTATACAGAGGGTTGCTGTTCCTCATAGATTCTGAGAAGAGAACTTTTAAGTCGGAGCAAACAGGTCGACAAGAGAGTCTCACAGCCATTTTCGAGCGGTCTTCACATATTTATTATGTCGGGCACAGCAGACTTGAAGGGAAAATCTCCTTTAGAGGAAAGTGAGGTCGATAGCTGGAAAGGGAAAGAAATAGTGGAGACTCAACCATCTGCGGCCGAGAATCCGCAAAGCTCGGGTTCTTCCTCGGACTCCAGTGGAGAGGAGCGGGAGTCAAATTCCGAGTCTGGAAATAGTGAAGACGAAAATTCCAACGAAGCAACAGTTTCTGAGAGGGAAGATATAGAGGATGAAGAACTTCGTTTGGGTAAAAATGAGCAGCAGAAATATAGACTGAATCGTAATGTAGTGGTTACGATTTATGATTGGGAAGAGCCCTCGACTAGCGCAGCTCTGAACATGACTGAGGAGAGGGCAGATGAAATCGTCTGTTCCTATAAGGAGACGGACTTGACGCAGTTGCAAGAAGAATTCGGTCGGTATCTAGGCGTTGGCTTTTCGATCGTGCTTCCTTCTCCCGATCAACGAGTTACCAATCCTCCCGCCGGCTGTCAAGCCTTTTACTCCAAACACTTCCATTATGGCTTACGCATCCCCTTCCCTCCTCTGCTAGAAACCCTTCTGGATGCTTTTAAGTTGGCTCCTTGCCAGATCTTACCGAATTCGATCGGCCTAATTGTAGCTTTTTGCGTGCTGATGAAGGCTAAGGAAAAGAGATCGGTCATCAATTACATCCGCTAACTCTGACCAGCGAAACTTTCACGGGGGGAACAAATACTCGACCGTTGCCCTTCCTTCGTGCGTGAAAACTAGGGGCTCCAATAAGAGAAAAAAGGTTTCCTTCGCGGAGAATGTCACTGGGCATGTCCCTTCTCAAGCCGTACCTTCGTTGGTCCGTGAATCTTTGTTTAAAAGGGACATAGCTCCTTTTGATAAGGTGTCTCACGAGCAAACCAACCTGACTCTTCTTCGGTCCAGTGTTTCTATCTCCGAGGGTGACTCTTCGACTGGAGAACATTCCTCGTTTCTGTTTTATTCTGGGTTGGAAACTCTTGCCCAAGTAATTCCTTCTCATCTCTTTGTCATGACTGTTTAATCTCATTATTTCTGTTATAACATATCTTCTTATACGTTCAGGCTAGGGTGGTCTTTTCTAAGCTTTATGCCTTGGCCAAACATGAGTTCGAGCAGCGGGCTTCTATTTCACTTGAGCTTATCGGGAAAAAGATCGAGTTGGAACGTGCATTGGAAGCTAATAGATTTTTCAAGGAGAGAATATCTCAGGACAAGTTTCGTTCAGAATTAGAGAAACTCAAAGGTATTTACGAACGTGAGAAGAGACACTCTGAACTCCGTGAGAAAGAAGCTTACATTCGCGGGTATACTGATCGTAGTGCTGAAGTTCGAAAGATCTTTTCCGAAAATCTTTTCCGAAAATAATTTCGTTTACCGAAAATAATTTCGTTTAGTAACTCTGTGGTTTTCCTCCGTATTACGAGTTAAGAGTCCTCCTTGTAGCACCACTCTTGTTGTAATGGTTTTCCTTCCTTGTTGTAGTATAACTCTTGTTGTATTGATATAATATTTGCTGTAATAATATTCTCCGTCTCTCTCTCCCTCCTCCTTTTTTTTTTTTTTTTTTTTTTAATAATAATCCCTCAATTCTCGGGAAGTGAAAAGGTCAGAGCTTTAAATGCTCGTATCGTGGCCATTCATTCAGAGATATATGAGCCGTTGATGCCGAATTATATCCCCTATATATAGCTTTCCATGCTATTCTCGTTTTTTACCCCTCTGTAAACGTTTCATTCGATCAATATGGTTGTGTTTTTACCTCTGTCGATCGGCTGCCAGTTCCGCACATTGTCAGTAATTGAAATGTTCGAGATTTTCATTCGAACCTTCTTTCCTAGTTTTGTCGGCAATCCTATATGAAAAATCTTTCGGCTAGGGTATCGACAGGCGAAAATAATTGCGACTAGGGTACCGGCAGGCGACCTGCTTCTTTGGAGTCATCTCTCCTGAGACGGGTTAGGATTCCGATATCCTGTCGCTTCATTCGGTCGGGATAGTGGGTCTACCACTGGAGAGGTTTCCCTATGTTCGATCTCCATGTCTTCGAGGCGGCTTCCTGAAGGGTGTGGTCTTTCGAACTTACTAGGAATGTCTCCAACTGGAGTTGCTCCCCTGTTTCTCGACTTGGATTCTTATCAACCGATTGCTGTGAAGCGTTGGATGAAGGGTAGAAGTGTAGCGGTCTGATTTTCCTCACAGGAATAAACATATGTAGTAGGGTTGAACTATATGTAAAATATTCCGATTAGTTCGGTTTCTTGAATGTAAATAATAGTTCACATGTAATTTATCCGAAAGTTGTATGAATGAAAATTTTTCGTTTATTTTGCTGTCAAATCTTTCGTTGAATCTCTCATAATTTAGACCTTTTTCAGCATCATAGCCTTCGTGAAGAGTTAATATGATAATTTCGATCTAAGGGGCATAGCAGAGGCTTTCACCCTTAGTCGTTTTCGGAGCATTTTTAGCTCGAGGGTCATAGCAGAGGCTTTCACCCATTAAATAACTTCGACCTAAGGGGCATAGCAGAGGCTTTCACCCTTAGTCATTTTCGGAGCATTTTTAGCTCGAGGGTCATAGCAGAGGCTTTCACCCATTAAATAACTTCGACCTAAGGGGCATAGCAGAGGCTTTCACCCTTAGTCGTTTTCGGAGCATTTTTAGCTCGAGGGTCATAGCAGAGGCTTTCACCCATTAAATAACTTCGATCTAAGGGGCATAGCAGAGGCTTTCACCCTTAGTCGTTTTCGGAGCATTTTTAGCTCGAGGGTCATAGCAGAGGCTTTCACCCATTAAATAACTTCGACCTAAGGGGCATAGCAGAGGCTTTCACCCTTAGTCATTTTCGGAGCATTTTTAGCTCGAGGGTCATAGCAGAGGCTTTCACCCATTAAATAACTTCGACCTAAGGGGCATAGCAGAGGCTTTCACCCTTAGTCGTTTTCGGAGCATTTTTAGCTCGAGGGTCATAGCAGAGGCTTTCACCCATTAAATAACTTCGACCTAAGGGGCATAGCAGAGGCTTTCACCCTTAGTCGTTTTCGGAGCATTTTTAGCTCGAGGGTCATAGCAGAGGCTTTCACCCTTTTTGATAGTCGTCGGAGAAAAATATATGACATTGGATGAATATAGATCGAGAATATCCAGAATATGATGACTAAACAAGAATTTAGGTGAAATAAGCTTCCATCGAATAAAAATTCAGTCTGAATAAACATTCTTCGAATAACTTAATCGAAATAAATCTTCATTGAATAGGTAATTCACTTAATCACTAGAGATAACAAAAATAGAACAAGATAAATAAAAAGCAGAGGCTTTAAACGTGACTATCTTCCATAATATCTTCTTAAGTTGACCGCGTTCCATGCTCGAGGTAGAATTTCTCCATTTGGGTGGGCAATCTTATAAGAACCTTTCCTTCCAACTTCTACGACCACGAAAGGGCCCTCCCAATTGGGCTGTAGTTTTCCGACGTGCTTGGATACTTCTACTTTTTTGAGCACTAAATCCCCTAGCTTGAAGGATCGAATCCTCACATTTCGATTATAAGCCTTTTCCATGTTGGCCTTGGCTGCTTGAATTCTCAACTTTGCGCGGTTCCTTCGAGCATCGGCATGATCAACCTCCACTTGCCTCAGCGATTGGTTTTCTTCGGGATCATATAATTCGACCCTGGGAGAAGGTACAAGATTCTCGACTGGGATGACAGCCTCCGACCCATAGACCAGACTAAATGGAGTTTCACCGGTTGCCGCTTTAACCGTTGTTCTGTTGGCCCATAATACTCCAGGTAGTTTCTCCAGAGATCGAACAATTTCCCGGTTCACTACTTCAGTTTGTCCATTAGCCTGAGGGTGGCCAACAGACGCAAAGTTTTGTTGTATTCCGAATCTTTCACACCAATCCGTGACCCTTTTCCCTGCGAACTGCGTTCCGTTATCTGATATCAGAACTCTGGGAATTCCGAACCTGCAGACTATATTTTTCCATAAAAAATTGATAACTTGAAATTGGGTGATCTTTGTCAAGGCAACACATTCGACCCACTTGCTGAAATATTCCACAGCCACTAGTACGTAATTTTTCCTGGCCCGCGCTGTTGGGAACGGTCCCACAATATCGATGCCCCATTTGTCAAAGGGCCAACAAATAGGGATCGAATGCATATGTTCGGCCGGTTGGTGTATCAAGTTCGAATGGATTTGACAGTGATGGCATTTCTTCACATACTCGACCGAATCTGAAAAAAGTGTAGGCCAATAATATCCAGATCTTGAACATTTAAGAGCTAACGCTCGAGCGCCACAATGACTTCCCGCTTCCCCTTCGTGAACCTCCCTTAATATGGCATCGTAGTGCGATTCACGGATACATTTCAATAGAATTCCCGAAGAAGATCGTTTATAGAGTTGATTGCCCATCAAAGTAAATGACGGCGCTCTATATTTGATTCTCCGAGCCTCATTCGCATCTTCCGGCAGTTTTCCGTCCTTAAGGTAGGCGATAAGAGGGTCGCTCCATGACCTACTTGACTCTTCAATTTCCATAACATCAATAGCAGGGGCTGCATCTAACTCGATAGCAGACATATTCGATAGCAGCCAAGTGATTGTTCTTTCAGTCTTTCCGTCCGCCAGTCCTGTAAATTTTGACAATATATCGGCCCAGAGATTCTCTTCTCTTGGTATCGGTTGAATATCAAACTTATCGAACTCCGAAATTAACTTCTTCGTTTTGTTCAGATATTTAATCATGTTGAATTCTTTGGCCTCGTAGGTGCCCTTCACCTGTCTGTGAACAAGTTCTGAATCTGTTAGTACGATAATCGATTTTACCTTTGCTTTAATAGCCATCTCTAATCCAGCTATCAGTGCTTCATACTCGGCCTCATTGTTGGTGACAGCAAAGTCCAAAGTTATTGCATAGCTTAGGTCTTCAGCATTGGGCCCTTGGAAATGAATTCCAGCTCCACCGCCTTCTTTGGTCGAAGATCCATCGACATGCATCAGCCAAACTTGATTGTTTGCTTCTTCCACCATACCTAGTTCCGAGGTTGTTCCTTCTTTTCCGTTCGATATGTTGGTTGATTCAAGCACAAAATCAGCTAGCACTTGCGCCTTAACAGCGACTCGTGGTCGGTATTCAATTTCGAATTGGCTGAGCTCGACCGCCCACTTAATTAATCTGCCTGAAGCTTCTGGTTTGGACAGAACCTGTCTTAAGGGTTGGTTAGTTAAAACAATGATTTTATACGTTTGAAAATAGGGTCTTAATCTCCGAGCGGCCACAATTAAGGCAAGTGCAAATTTTTCAATCTCCATATAGTTCTTTTCGGCGCCCTGCAACAATTTACTCAAATAGTAAACTGGTTTGTGCTCAGCTTTATCTAGCTTGACCAAAACCGAGCTAATGGCTTCTTCTGACACAGCTATGTACAAATAAAGAGGTTCCCCTTCGGATGGTTTTGCTAGCATGGGCGTCGAGGTTAAGTATGCTTTCAGGTCTTCGAAAGCCTTATCGCATTCAGCGTTCCACTCAAAGTTCTTAGATTTACGCAATAGTTTGAAAAAAGGTAAGCTCTTGTCAGCGGATCTGGAGATGAATCTATTCAATGAGATGATTTTTCCGATCAAACTTTGAACGTCTGAAAGTTTCCTCGGTGGACGGAGATCAGTGATTGCTCGGATTTTTTCTGGATTAGCTTCGATCCCCCTCTCATGAACTAAATACCCAAGGAACTTTCCCGATCGCACCCCAAATGTGCATTTTGCTGGATTTAATTTCATCCCATACTTTCTCAAAATTTTGAAGCACCTATCAAGATGATTAATATGATCCTCTTCAGACATGCTTTTCACGAGCATGTCGTCTACATATACTTCCATGATCTCCCCTATCAACTCTTTGAACATCATATTGACCAATCTCTGATACGTTGCGCCGGCGTTCCTTAAACCGAAAGGCATAACGATGAAGCAGTACACCCCTCGTTCAGTGACAAATGCCGTTTTGTCCTGATCTCTTTCGTTCATAAAGATCTGATAAAATCCCTGAAATGCATCCATCATGCTAAACAACACAAATCCCGCAGTAGAATCTACGAGCATATCAATTCGAGGCAAGGGGTAAGGGTCTCTCGGACACAATTTGTTCAAGTCGGTGAAATCATTGCACATTCTCCATTTGTTCTCGATCTTTTCCCCCTTGGAGACTAGGACCACATTACACAGCCATTCCGTGAATTTTATCTCTTTGATTTGTCCTGCTGCCAGCAATCTATCGACCTCTGCGTTAATTATCTTATCTTTCTCTCGTCCGTGATTACGCTTCTTCTGCCTTACCGGCTTGGCCTTTGGGTCAATATTTAAGGAATGCGTTATTACACGTGGGTCGATTCCTACTATGTCGTCCGAACTCCATGCGAAGACATCCACATTTTCTTGTAAGAATCCGATGAGCTTTGCTTCCATACAATCACTTAGCTCCGTTCCTATTTTTGTGAATTTTTCTGGAGATCCAGGTACCAAGTTCACCTTTTTGTGATCAGGTGCTTGCATACTCATGTCAATGATTCTTCCTTTCTTTCCATCTAGTCTTTCATAATCAGGGATCGGAGTTCCGGAGTTAGAAACTAATTCATTTATCTTCCTTTTGTTAGGGAGCTCGGGCTCCACCTTATCCTTGATAGTCAAGGACGAACTGTAACATTCCCAAGCCATGTACTGGTCGTTCCTCATTTCACCTACTCCTCCGTCAGTTGGGAACTTTATCTTTTGATGGTAGGTGGATACGATAGCCTTAAAAATATTCAGAGCGGGTCTTCCTAAGATGGCATTGTAAGCAAACGGCGTGTCCACCACTAGGAACTTTATCATTCTCGTGACATTCTTCGGTTTTGATCCTAGAGTGGTACTCAAAAGTATAGTTCCGAGCGGAGTGATCTCTGATCCTCCGAAACCGACTAAAGGGGTGGTTACCTTATCCAAGCGTGGATGACAGAGTTTCATTCTCGTAAGAGATTCTGATGAAATTATGTTCGCCGAGCTTCCGTTATCGACCAGTACTCTTTTGACCTCGAAATTTGCAATTCTTAATGTTAGTACCATGGAAAAGTCTGGATCATCTTCGTTCGTATCCCAACTAACATCTGCGGGTCGATCCGCTTCGCTAAAGCTGATGACCTGATTCTCCATTGATGAGAATTCCAAAGATAGAACTTCCCTTTTCGTGGATACTCCTGTCCTGATGGACCTTAAAACCCTTTTTCTGGCATTCCTACTATCTCCACCCGCCGGTCCTCCTGCAATCATGTTGATCACACCGTTCGATCGTTCTTCCGCCTGACTTTGAATTTGCCTCTGTCGAGTGATAAGTTTTCTCGGGCTACGGGATCTGTAGCGATTGTTATAGTTGCCATTCTTAACGAATTCTTTGAGTTTTCCCTGGTTGATTAACTTTTCGATCTCGACCTTTAATTGATAACAATTTTCCGTACTGTGGCCTCTCGCTCGATGATATCGACAGTATTGGTCATATCCAGGTGCTCCTGGCCTCGCCTGTGTGATCCTTTGGGCTTCCGGAATTAGATTTCCTTCTTCCAATACAGTCAACACTTCTTCTTTGGAACTGTTAAGCTCAGTAAATTGAATTTTACCCGGTCTTGGGGCTCGACTTTGATCATATGGAGGTCCGTATGAATTCGGTCCTTGGGGTGGCATTCGTGGCTTAAAAGTGTTGATTCGCTGCCAAACGGATCCTTTACTCGATCCTCCATAATCACCCGGTTTTGGGATCGGAGCCCGGTCTTGTTTTCTGTTGAGATGAGTCTTATCTAGGTGTGAACTTTTCAATTTGTTCATCTCTTCCTGTATCATATATTTTTCAGCAATTTCCATTATCCGTTCGAAGGATTTCGGTTGCTTTCTGCACAACGCATTTCCGAACTGGGTGCTTCTCGTCAGTTCGAACATTAATGAGGACAGATATTCAATCTGCGGGGTATCCACTTTCAAAAGCTCAATACTAAATCTTGCCAGCCATTGCCTCAACGTCTCTCCTTCCAACTGTTTCACAGTGCCCAGATGATTCGCTGGTAGTCTCGGCTTCCTTTGGCTAGCGAACTGATGCTTCAGCTTGTCGCAAAATTCTTCAAAAGAGAATATGGAGTTCGGAGGTAACTTTCCGAACCAATCGAGGGCAATCCCTTCAAAAGTGGTGACCATAATCTTGCAACAGAAGTTATCCGAGTGCCCATATAAGTTCATAACATTGACAAAGCTATTAATGTGTTCACCGGGGTCGGTAGTCCCGTTATACCGTGGGAGCCTGGTTGGCACCGTTTCCGTGTTTCGAGCTTCACGTATTTCTCGACAAAAAGGAGAGCATCGCATGATATTATTCGAGATCTCCCTCTCTCGTATGTTTCCCCTAGTTAGGGCATTCCCTGCTTGCAGGGCAGCTTGATTAGTGAAGGGAACCTCTATCATAGTATCCTGCTCTTCCAATTTTTTAGCCACCCTTTCCTGTATTATCATTTCCAATTCAGATTCGGTAATTCTCTTGTAAGGCGGTTTATTTCTTCTCGCAGCGCCGGCGGTATGACTTTCCCCCACGACTGAGTCCTCTAGATCGTGCACTTGTGCAGGTGGGTTTTCGGATCGAGCGTTGATTTTCGAGGGCGCAGTCCTATGTGGACGCGCTGAGGGGGCAAGCGACATATCATTTTCCTTCTGTAAGTTCGACGAAGGTATTTCAGGTCTTCCTTGAACCCCAGGTTGGTCGACAGGCGACTGATCTACTCTTCCACTGTTCATGAATTCCCTGCACATGGTGCCTATTATAGACCTTAAATCACCGATGGTCGTATGTATTGGGATGTTATCTTGCGGAACCATTGGCGGTGCCTCTGGTTGTTGCTGGGCAGCGCGCGATAAGTTGTCAGGTTCATTGTTGACAGAATTTTGTGCTCCCACTGCTTGGGAGGGCTCTCCTCTGATATACGTATTTCTCCTCGTAGTAGGCATATTTCGATCGAATATTCGAATAGGGCCCCTCGGTGGGCGCCAATTGATTTTACGTGTTTTCGTTGGTTCGATCAAGGGTGGAATATAACGCAATAGTAATGAAATTAAAAGGAAAATAAAGATTAAATGTATTTGTATTCGGATGGATTGAGTACACAATACAAGTATGGGGGTCCTACTCGAGCATCTTTGGATGCCGTACAAGCTAGAGGGCGAAATACAATAGATCTAAAACCTATCTTTCCAAGTAATTCCGAGCAGTGGCTTCGAAGAGGGAGCACCTGGAAAATCGTGTCCAGTATCATAAATGCATGGGGTATTTATAGTAGAAGTTGGGGTTCAGGTAGTCCATCCGCAGATAAGGAATTCTTCGGCCCATAAGTTTAGGTCAGAGCTTGGCCCAACAGTAACCTGGGATCCTGGGCTTATGATATATTCGGGCGTCGGGGTCGAACTCGATCTTTCGAGATAAATACTGCTCGAGCTCGTATAATTATGAAGAAAGGCCAGAATCCGAAATATCCCTTATCAAAATCCATAGCCTTAGCCCGATTTCAGAACGGCTACCTGCTACAGTACCTTTTTCTGCTGTACTTTCCTGTAGCTGCATTAAATGCACTCTGCTGATCCGAGAGTTAATTCCAATCATTTGCCATTACTACCCTTCTCTTTCAGCATTTATTACACCAGGTGCATTTATTACCGTTGAACTAGTCTCATGATCCCTTCTACTCTGCTGATCGTAACAACCCGTCTGATAGACACTCTGCTGATCAAATACTGAACTAATCTGATTTGAGTCGGCTGATGGTCTACCCTTCTGTTTGCTGTTTCAACAAGAGATCACTAGTCTTCTGGGCTTTGAACTTTGAACTCTTCTGATGTCTTCTTTTACTTGTTCAAAATTCTTCTAAGGGAACTAAGCTTTTCATACTTAGCTGATTATGATGTTTTGGAGATCATCAAAACCTTCCCTTAATTTCTGACTTCTTTCATCTTCATCTTCATCCAACACAGCTTCTCCCCTTTGGCCTTCATGAGCACGCTGAACACGATTATGTAGGCGATCGAATTCGGCAAAATTTGAGCAGGCGCAAGCGTGAAGGCCTCTAATCAAGGGGATGCGCAGCCCGAAGAGTAATTGCCTACTATAGAATGCTTGGCAGCCTCTCGGAGGGTTGGTAACTCGTTTCTCGGGAGTAGGGATGACGATCGAATAGCCATCAGGAATGAATTTTCCGAACTCGAGCTGCAGGTCACTACGATGATTTTCGATATAAGAGCTGGGAGTCTGATCGGCTCTAAGTTCGGTTCGCTGATGATTGGCGCTAGTCAAAGGTTCTACCCTCTTATAAATAGTGACAATAGCGTCACCGCCGATCTTGTATTTTTGGACTTCATTTTCACCCAACGTTAAGGTGTCGCCCTCGACCGCTTCGCCCTCAGATGTTTCATCCTCAGCTTCATCCTCTTCGTCCCCAGAATAGTGACGGACCTTCCCCTCCTCAGTGTCGGAACTAGAGGTACTACCTGGGTTGCTAGACCCCTCTTCGTCGGATGGTTTATAATTATCAACAAGTGACAACTCAGGATCGATTCCCGACCCTTCAACTACCTTCGCTTGCCCTTTAAGATCTCTGGAGGTAGACATTTTCAATATGAAAATTTGGAGGATCAACTTTCAGAATTCTTCGATAATTTCGATCACAATGCTCCGACATAGGGTTTTGGAATCTTTCGTAAATGAATCTTCAACGGTCAACGTATATATATATGGGGTTAAAAAGGTAAATTGCAAATTGATCCGCAAGTAACCGCGATGGTTGAACTCTCTTGCAGTAATTTCAAATGTCTTTTCCCAATAATAGCATCTTTGGTCCCTATACAAATTTAGGCTATAGAGTGGCTGTTGGAAAAGACACGCCTTTCCGACCTCGGAATATATTTACTTCTCTGAGCCTCAGCTTCACTTACGCTCGAGAAGTGGGGGAGTATTGGTGAGAGTTCAGACAGATCAACCAACTCAACTATCAATCAACTAAAAATATTAATCAACGCAGTTGTTACAGAGAGCATCCTAAAGGGGCAATGTCATTTACATCATAACAGATAATCATTTCAAGGTTTCCAAGATACGCAATCTTTTTCCTTGGTTCGGTTTTTATCCCAATGGGGTTTTCCGAACTTGGTTTTTAATGAGGCATATCCGAAACACGAAATAATGATTCATCTCAATCTTGTGACAACATTTACTTCTCCAAGCTTCAGCTTCGCTTACGCTCGAGAAGTGGGGGAGTATTGATGAGGGGTACTTTGGATTTGCTATTTTGGGAAGACTTATATGATCGAAAACCACATAATCCAACCTCGAATATGTATCATCCGATCCCCAATGCTAATCAGCCCTGTTCGATCTCCAGCAAAGAGGCTCAGGGTCGGGTTTACTGTTGGGTCGATCCCAGGCCCTTGGGCCGAGAAATGTACCCCTGCGGATGGTTCAGCTAACACACCGCCTCAAGTATAAATACCACAAGCATTTATGACGCCATACACACTTTCCCAGGTGCTCCTTGCTCGAAGCCGTAGTTCGAAGCATCCTCGGAAGTTAGACCAGATCACTTTGTATGTATTTAGTCTCTAGCTTGTACGGCAACCTACAATGCTCAAACAGGACTCCGAATTGTATTCCTTGTAATCACGATCGATAATACACATATTCGACCCTATTATCATCATTATCGTACATCATTGTCATTACTTTCTATTATTGATCCCGTACAAAAACTCGCAAGATCAATATTATTCACGACAAAAATTACTCAAAAAATGTTGGAACCATAATACTGAAAATTTTAACAAAATAAGTTTAAACTCAAAATTTGAATAGCTAAATGGAAATTCTTTATAAGTATCCATGTTAAATTGTCATCCAATATTTCGTTTTCTTAGTAAGTTTAGAATAATGAAAAAAATTTAATAAAAATATTTGAAAATTTGCAAAATTAAAGAATAAATATTGAACTTTATATTTTCGTTCGATTTGACCAAAACATTAAAACTTCCATGTTTTCAATAGAAATAAATGAAATTTTTGATTCATAAAAGTCATTTTCACTATTTAAACATTCAAAGCAGTATCAAATGAACATAGTTATCGAACAATGAATCGTTAAATGTTCGAAATTGCATACCTTTAAAAAAACAATTGCCCAAATTGCTACCCGTTTACAGTTTAAGGACTAAAAATAAATTTTAGCCCAAGAAACAACAAACATCCCTTTGGAATTAAATTGCTAATTTCGGTCTAAGCATATCTTTTCTAAGGTTTTGTGGGTGTGTATCATCTGTAAGGAAAATAAAAATGGGAAGGAGAAGCAAAGGATAGGCTTAGTGCATGTCCAGATTGAATTCTCCTTCACATTATGCCTTTCCTTTACCCAAATGAAGTAGTTAAGACTTGTTTGTTATCCGGAAGATGGCAGTTTCTATGGACCAACATTTCGGACATTGATTTGGACGAACGCGTTTGCGATCGTGCTCGCAATTTTGTGGATCGGTAGTAGTTAAAAGCGAGAAAAGCGCTCGCGCGCTTTTCGCTATAGTGAGACTTTTTCGTGTCGGAACGCCATGCGCATGCGCTAACCACTTAGTGCGCGCTATTTAAGAAAAATCAGAAAAAACATATAAAAAATACCTAGATGAAAATTAAGTAAATTGATTGCATAATTAATTGTTGATTTTCCTAATAAAAAATGAAATTTACTGTTAGGTTAATTTAGCTGAATTAGGCGGGTTTATGTAATTTATTTTCTCTATGTTTAGATGAAATTTACTTTAATTTGGTTTACCTATTTTTAGTATTTAGCTTAAATTGGTTGAAAGTATGTTTCGTTAGTTTATTGGTGATTTTCCCAAATTAAAATGAAATTTACTTTAACTTGGATTAAATATTTTGCTTAAATTTAGTTTAAATTGATTGATTAACTTAATTGTTGATCTTCCCGAATTAACATAAAAGTTACCTTTTATTCGATTCATAATTTTATGTTATTTAAATAATAATTTTTATTGAAAATTTTGGCTGATTTTACTCCAAATTAGCATTAATTTAGTTGAAATGACTGCTAGCTAGCAGATTTTACAACAATTAACTTAAAGTTTGTTCTAATATTATGAATACTTATTAGCTTTGTGATTTTATGTGTTAAAGTTAGTTTTTATGTTCTTTAGTTTCAAAATTTAGTAGCATTCTTTAACATATTGATTTTACCTTATTTGGTGTGGTTGGATAAAAACAATGAATAGGTGTTACGGTACCAATTAAATTAAGGACTTAATTAATTTACTCCGGATGGTGTAACGCAAGAAGAATAATGTAGCAACAATAATAAAGTTTTAAGCACAAAAACAATGGAAGTAAGACCAAAAGTTATATTGTTGATATTGAAATAATACAGATTGGCAAGTAGGCTAGAACCTATATATGTGCATATGTCCCTTAATACAATGTTAGAGCTGCCCTTATATAGAGCTTACGATCCTAGCTCTATGAACTGGGGATTTCGCTCGTCCTGGGAGTTTAGTTACTGGAATTAGACAACCATTTTCCTTTGAAGATGGTCAAGGAGATGTACGAAGATGAGTATTAGTCAACAAATTTGATCGTGGAAATTTTCTTCGCAAGGATACCAGTAGACAATCGTCCTTTGAGTGAGTACTTTGACTTCATAAAATAACGCGCTTCCACTTTATGATTTCGCTAATACTAACAACAACCTTAAATTGCTTTGCAGTCACTATGGTCTAGAGAAGCCACTATTCAGTGGTCGGAGAGATTTTTATTTTGACCTCTAAAAAGTCTTCTGGTAATATGCCTATCGAACAAAGAGATTCAACAAAGAGGAGAAGAGATCGAGATCCTGCTCAGGAAGAGATGGATAGGGAACAGATTGAGAATGTTGATCCCATTAGTATTGTTCACCCTTCTTCTAGTTGACCTTCCGATGAACCCTCTTCCTCCTATCCTAACTTAGGTCAGGGATACCCTTCTTTGGCAACTAGGACTTAATATGGAATCCATGTTCGTAAAACTTGGCCCAAATGTATTTCTTTTGGATATCCAGCTAAAAGGAGAAAATTGATTTTTGACATGCACGGTCAATACTTCACGCATGTTGGCTATTTGAACAATCAGGCTTCTCTAGTTCATATGATCGAAAACCATCTGGAGGGCAAACGAGTTGCAGTTACCCTATAGATGGGACTATACTTACCGACAATAAAGAGAACATTTTAGATAAAGCAATGAGTGCTCGTATCAATCGTATTTACCAGAGATGTTCAACGCAATCTTCATATAGATCCTTTGGACCAATTAGTCAGGGCAGCCCACGCTCATGTAGTGGTAAGATATCTTAACTTTACCTTAACCAAACATAAATCATGTTTTCTATACTAGTTTTTAGTCGATTTCATCAGTGTAAAAGCGCACTTGTGGGAACCTTATACAACATTTCCCTTCCGATGGAGCAACTGAAGTTCATCGAGGAATCCAACAAGATTCTACTGGCTAAAAATAATGAGCTCGAGGGTAGACTTGCTGAGTTCGAAAGTTCTAGAGCCAAAGAAATCAAGTTGGTCCAGTTGCAATCCAAACTTGAAGACTGACAATCGTCATATTGTCAGTACCTTGATGGATGCTAGTCGATATCAAGCACATGTCAATCAACTGACTCGGTAACTAGAAGAGCAATGGTTTACTTTTTCGACCTCACTTAGTCGGTATCAAGCAAATGATTGAAGAGAAACCACAGATCAATAGAGTGCATTAAATGCGACTGACAATAAATAAAATAGAGATGTACAATGAACAATTGCTGGGAACCGTTTTAGATAAAGTGACCAGTACTCGGGAAGTGTTGAATTTTGTTTTATCACAACGGGCGGAATTCAAACTCTCAAGTATAAATAGTTCTGGATTCAAGATTTAGAGACAAGCAACACAAATTACAATTGAGATAATTCACAATCAAATCTTCCAAGACATAATACTTTAAGGCCGAATACTAACATCGAAGACACCTGTCGGCAAGTTGAGTCGAGAAAACAAGCATACACTTAAAATCGTAGTGATTTCTGTAAAAGAGAGAGTTGTGAGAAGTGTATATCCATCTTAATGAGTGATATAACTTCAGAGTGTAGGTTCTCTTAGTGATTTCCTACAACGAAGTTGTGGCTTAATCATTTGCCGTAAAAGTGCAAGTAGAGTGTACGATTTACTTTGTGTTCATAATATAATCTCAATCTTCGTAATTTAGAAGAGTGGACTAAAATTGATGATGGGAATTCTTGGATTCCACCTTCTATTACCGATATATGATCGAAGAACTGGAATGTTGACCTCGAAGATGTGAACTCGAGCTCGGGATGAAGTCTAGATAACTTAATCCTCTAGTCACAACCCATGATCAAATATTACTGTTGGGCCGATCTCAAGCCCACGCATATGGGCCGATCCTCTTTCTCGACTATAAATACCCCAATCATTTATGACAACACACACGCTTTCCCAGGTGCACTCTGCTCGAAGCCGCAGCTCGGATAGATTGATTCGGCCATTTATTATATGTATTTCGCCCTCTAGCTTGTACGGCATCCTATAATGCTCAAATAGGATCCTCAATACTTGTAATTTGTACCTCAACGTTCGGAATATACATATACATTGATCATTCTCTTATTTTATAGCTTTAACATTATTTATATTATTAATTCGATCATATTACGAATCTGCGTAAGATCAATTGGCGCCCACCGAGGGGCCTTATTTGGGTGTTAGATCGAAAAATGCCTACTACGAGGAGGAATTCGTATAATCGAGAAGAACCATCCCATGTTGCGGGGGTTCAGAATTCAGTCAACAATGAGCCCGATAATCTATCCAGAGCGGCTCAACAACCGGAAATCCAGCCGATCCTTCCACAAGACAGTGCTCTGACACAAGGAGCCCTCACCGATTTGAGGTCGAAGTAAGAATCGTACGATGCTCCAACTAGATTACAACCATATAACGGAGTTACCGACGTCGGAAAAAAAAATATCAACGATCTTATTCCTTATAATCTTTATTCGATCATTCTGAGGGATTCCTACTGTAAATTTATGAACACTGCCGTCGGGAAGATTGCTCTTGATAGAAAGGAAAAACTGCTACCGAGCCCTATTTTATCTTCTCTTGAACTCAATTTAATAAGAAGCATGGTTCGGAAATGCGGTATAATGGATAGACGAAACTACTAACCGAACTCTATTTTATCCACTATCTTATCGTCTCATTCTGCCCTCGTTTATCTCATTAGGAAAAAAGGATTACCTATCTTATGGAAGTCTTATTCATGGTTCGAAAGTGTGTTATTGTGGACAATGAAAACTATAAACAAATTTCTAGAATATCCGCCATCTTGTTATCTCGCCTCCTCTACGCTTATCTACTATTGCAAAGGATTATCTATCCAGTGGAAGTCTTATTCGCCAGAAATATTATCAATTCGTTATATTCGAGAAATTATCATGGCCAATCTTTATGTCTATTGATCAAAACGACTAAGGGTGAAAGTCGTTGCTATGCCCCTTAGATCGAAATAAATGAAAAGGGTGAAAGTTGTTGCTAAGACCCTCAGGTGAAAGCTATTGCTATGACCGATCAAAACAACTAAGGGTGAAAGCCGTTGCTATGCCCCTTAGATCGAAATAAATGAAAATGGTGAAATTTGTTGCTAAGACCCTCAGGTGAAAGCTGTTGCTATGACCGATCGAAACGACTAAGGGTGAAAGCCGTTGCTATGCCCCTTAGTTCGAAATAAATGAAAAGGGTGAAAGTTGTTGCTAAGACCCTCAGGTGAAAGCTGTTGCTATGACCGATCAAAACGACTAAGGGTGAAAGCCGTTGCTATGCCCCTTAGATCGAAATAAATGAAAAGGGTGAAAGTTGTTGCTAAGACCCTCAGGTGAAAGCTGTTGCTATGACCAATCAAAACGACTAAGGGTGAAAGCCGTTGCTATGCCCCTTAGATCGAAATAAATATAACGGGTGAAAGTTGTTGCTAAGACCCATAGAGTGAGTTTTTCGATCTTCAAATTGTTGGATTTATTCTCCAAGTGACCAAATCCTTTATTCCATTAATTGGATTTGTTTTCCAAATTAATCGATTCTCTATTCATCGAGGATGCAAATTATTTATCCATGAGAGGAGTTTCAGGTAGTGGAACGACGATACATAAATGGACAAAAAGAAGTTTTACGGGTATCTTTCTCAACTAACCAATGCAAAGTTAATCCGATCAAGTTGAGAAACAGCAAACGACAATAGATTATGAAAGTCTTTGGAGTTACGGCCTATTAATACTCGGAATTCATTTTTCCGATTATCAAGTTTAGTAATCTCGGAATAATTACACGAATCAATCACGATCGGAATTTATTTTTTCGAGCGTCGGTTTCGTCAACTTCGGAATGATTATATAAATTGTTTACTATCGTCCCGGATTCATTCACGATCGATCACGTAGTCTATGTGGATTATTTATCTAATTGTCAAATACTATACACGATCAATTAGAACAGATTTGTTTTCGTTTCCTTGGTTGATGGCTATTTCAAGCAGGGTAGATCTCGCAATTAATAAAATATCAGTAAAAGTCTGATGGAACAATGGTAACAAATTATATAAATCTTCGAAGTTGCAACCTAATTTGGACTACCGTTCGATTACCGAGGAAAATTATGTTTCCGAAGGAAAGAGTTTGATATCTTCAAGTTTACACAAAGTGGCAATCAATCAAGTTCTAACAGATCTCACGTATATTCGACCAAAGAAATCGAGAAGACACCGAAAGGTAAAAAATCAAATTCGAGCAAAAAACAATGTTTTATTATTATTCTTCGAACAAGTTACAAATGAAGCCTAGAGTACAATATTAAAATTCGGGCTCAAAAAGTACAGTACATTGCTACCACCCTACTACAAATTCTACTAGTAAAAGATAAACATGTTCGATCCTCATTCCCGAGATCGCTCCAGATACAGAACTCAGCAACGATTCTTCATGACAATCACTCGCCACGTGTCGCACATCCTCGAGCGTCCTGTGGATAAAAACCGGATCGGAGCCCATCTCCAAGGCTTTTAACCGATCTTAGTCTTCATCTGTAAATAATGATTGTCATAAACAATCATTATTTACAACCTAATCCGATCCAGAACAGCGGAAAGTTACCTCAGCGGAGTCACTCCAAGCAATCTCGAAGGAACTATACTTCAAGAAAGCCCTCGAGGAAGTTGATGCTCCAGATTTAGAGAACTCCTCTGAGGTTAACCTACTGCCCGATCAGACGCAGCGCCAGAAGACCGGAATTCTAACCCGTCCCAGATGGATTATACCTGAGAAAGCAGGTTGCCTGCCGGTATTCTAAGCGCAATTTCTTTTGCCTGTCGATATTCTAAGCGAGAAAGGATGCACCAAAGGGAGTAAGATCGAAAAACAGGGTCCAAGTCCTAATTTCGAACTCAATTATTTCAGTAGGATTGCGGATCATTTTGCTAAAATTCAAAATTCGAACTTTGGCGACCGGATGAGACATTGATAATGAGTGAAGAATATGTTGGAAAAAGATGGAACTATTTATAACAGCGAAGGGTTAGAACCAACGGACCAGATCATGTGTCATGGACGGTCATGATAAAAAACAATAAATGCACTGGCAGTTACATTCCCCGAGGAATAGGGTCTTGTTTGGTTAAGAGAAGAAGCAACCTTATGAACGCATATGGTCCTTATTTACTAATCGAATTAAGGGCAAACACCGAGATATTTGTTTAGAAAATTTGACCTTATGGACATACTATTCAAAATACAACACATTTGGAAAATTCAAGGCATTACTATGATCGAGAAGTCGCGTTCGAACAACAGCGATTTTGGGACTATTAGCGAAGGGTTAGAACCAACGGACCAGATCATGTGTCATGGACGGTCATGATAAAAAACAATAAATGCACTGGCAGTGATACGAACCACGTTAAGAAAAACGAGACCCGCATTATAAGGAATTGAAAGATCGTTCTACAATCAGGTTTGAGGATGGATGAACGCCACAAGTCGCCTTGATAAGTTCACGGGAACGCCACAAACGATATTGACTGAATCGTTTGATAAGTCGATGTTGAACGCCACAAGTCTTCTTGATAAGTTCGGTAGGACGCCACAAACGATGATGGAAGAATCGTTTGATAAGTCGATGAATGAACGCCACAAGAATTAGACAAATTGAAAAATCCTTGATAAGTTCAAAAGAGTTCTTCAAAGAAACTAGAGAATTCCTTCTCACTAAAATAATAAGAATCAAGTTGTGTCTTCTATTACATATTATGCCTATATATAAGCTGAAAATTAAGTCCTATCAAGACTAGGAATAGGACTTCTAGAGTAATCTACTTAGACTAGGAAATAAATCCCCCTAATCAACTAGGAAACAAAAACCACTAATAAACTAGGAAACAAATAAAGTCCTACTACTAATATAATAGTTAATTTCGAATTTAATACTAACTAAATATGCTATTCATCTTATCCACTCTCTTCTTGAGAAATTGCATTTAGTTGGACTTTTATAATGTTGACAAAATTCGATGGTTCATTTCCGATCACATCCAACTCCTTTTGTTGCGCTTGATTTATTAACTCATTGAGTTCTTCTTCCTTGAAACGTTTGGCTCTTGCTCTCGTCACTGGACCTTGTGGAACTTGGATTGATTCTTCAAAATGCGATTTTCCATTTATGTCCTCATTATTCTGCGAATTTCCACTTATGTCCTTATCATTCCCCTCCTCTTGAAAAGGATTTGCCCTCAAATCAGCACCTACATCAAAAGGACTTAAATCAGTAACATTGAATGTAGTGCTAACATTGTACTCACCTGGTAGGTCTAGCTTGTAGGCATTGTCATTGACACGCTCAAGAACTTGAAAAGGACCATCTCCCCTTGGGAGCAACTTCGAGCGCCTTTGGGATGGAAATCTTTCTTTCCTCATGTGTAACCAAACCCAATCTCCGGGTTCAAAAACTACCTTGCGACGCCCTTTGTTGGCTTGCTTTGCATATTGTTCCGTCTTCTTCTCTATATTGAATCTTGCCTTTTCATGTATCTGCTTAACAAATTCAGCCTTTTTCTTTCCATCCAAGTTAACTCTTTCAGACAAAGGTAATGGTGTTAAATCCAATGGAGTTAAGGGGTTAAAACCATAAACTATTTCAAATGGCGAAAACTTAGAAGCAGAATGAATGGAACGATTGTAAGCAAACTCAACATGTGGTAAACATTCTTCCCATGTTTTGATATTCTTTTTAATTATAGCTCTCAACAAAGTAGATAAAGTCCTATTTACTACTTCAGTTTGACCATCAGTTTGTGGATGACAAGTGGTGGAAAATAACAACTTAGTCCCTAACTTACACCACAAGGTTTTCCAAAAGTAACTCAAAAACTTAGCATCTCTATCTGAAACAATGGTTCGAGGCATTCCATGTAATCTAACAATTTCTCGAAAGAATAAGTCAGCAATATTAGAAGCATTATCAGTTTTCGTACATGGAATGAAATGCGCCATTTTAGAAAACCTATCTACAACCACAAAAATAGAATCCTTACCTCGTTTAGACCTAGGTAAACCTAAAACAAAATCCATTGAAATATCAATCCAGGGATCACTAGGAATTGGTAGTGGCATGTATAAACCATGAGGTTGTACTCTAGATTTTGCCTGCTTACAAGTGACACATCTCTCACAAATTCTCTCAACATCCTTTCTCATATGAGGCCAATAAAAATGTTCTTGCAAAATCGCTAAGGTTTTAATAACTCCAAAGTGCCCCATTAGACCTCCACCATGTGATTCCCTTACTAACAACTCACGCAAAGAACAATTAGGAACACATAACTTATTTTCTCGAAACAAGAAACCCTCATGTCTAAAGAACTTACCCACTGCATTTTTCTCACAATTTCGAAATTCCTCAGAAAAATCATGGTCTAAAGGATATAATTCTTTAATATGCTCAAAACCAAGTAATTTTGCATCAAGAGTGGAGAGTAAGACATACCTTCTAGAAAGTGCATCAGCAACAACATTCTCTTTACCTTTCTTGTATCGGATGACATAGGGAAATGTTTCAATGAATTCCACCCATCGTGCATGTCTCCTACTCAATTTTTGTTGACTCTTCAAGTGTTTCAATGACTCATGATCCGTGTGAATCACAAACTCCTTAGGCCAAAGATAGTGTTGCCATGTTTGTAAAGCTCGCACCAATGCGTACAACTCTTTGTCGTAAGTAGGGTAGTTTAGAGCTGCCCCGCTTAGTTTCTCGCTAAAAAAAGCAATTGGTTTTCCTCCTTGCATGAGGACTGCTCCAACACCTAATCCTGATGCATCACATTCAATTTCAAATGTTAATGTAAAGTTAGGCAGAGCTAATAAAGGAGCATTAGTTAATTTCTCTTTGAGCAATTGGAAAGCCCTTTCTTGCTCGTCTTCCCACTTAAACCCAACATTCTTCTTGATAGCCTCAGTAAGTGGTGCTGCAATGCTGCTAAAGTTCTTCACAAATCTCCTATAGAAGCTAGCAAGTCCATGGAAGCTCCTAACTTGTCCTACACTCGTGGGACTCGGCCATTCTTGAATTGCTCGAATTTTATCCTCATCAACCTGTATACCATGTGCACTCACAACAAAACCAAGAAACACAAGCTTATCGGTGCAAAAGGTGCACTTCTTCATGTTAGCAAATAATTTCTCCTTTCGTAATACTTCAAGAACAGAATGTAAATGCTTAACATGATCATCTTGATTTTTGCTATAAATAAGAATATCATCAAAATAGACAACTACAAATTTTCCTATGAAAGCACGCAAAACATGGTTCATTAATCGCATGAAAGTACTTGGTGCATTAGTTAGACCAAATGGCATAACCAACCACTCATATAAACCAAACTTTGTTTTAAAAGCTGTTTTCCATTCATCACCTTCTTTCATTCTTATTTGATGGTAGCCACTTTTTAAATCAATTTTAGAAAATACACAAGCACCATGCAATTCATCAAGCATATCATCAAGACGAGGAATAGGATGGCGATACCTGATTGTTATATTGTTGACGGCTCGACAATCAACACACATTCTCCATGTCCCATCCTTTTTAGGAACCAAAATTACTGGAACAGCGCATGGACTCATGCTTTCTCGTACGGAACCCTTTTCCATCAATTCACTAACTTGCCGTTGTAGCTCTTTTGTTTCTTCAGGGTTGCTACGATAGGCTGGGCGGTTCGGAATGGAAGCACCGGGTACAAAGTCAATTTGATGTTCAATCCCTCGAATAGGTGGTAAACCATGTGGAATTTCCTCGGGAAAGACATCCTCAAATTCCTGCAAAAGAGATGTAACTGAACTAGGCAAAAAAGAGTTAGAGTCGTTAGTATTCAATGCCTCTTTGTACACAAGAACAATCATTGGTTGACTTGAGAACATCGCTTTTTTAATGTGACCCACTCTCGCATAGGTGTTGCTTTTTGTCCTCTCATTCTTTTGTTCATTCATTGAGACTTCTCCATTTTTTTTACTCTTTTTTTCCTCGTTCACTCTTTGTTTTTCTTGTCTCTCTATTTCTTTTCCTACAACACTCTTTTTTTCTTGCTCACTCTCTTTTTGTAACCTCACTTGATCTTCATAAACTTGTCTTGGAGTCAAAGGTACTAGAGTGATGGTACGCTGGTCATGTACAAATGAGTACTTGTTAGTGAAACCATCATGCTTAACACGTCGATCAAACTGCCATGGACGTCCTAGTAACAAATGTCCAGCTTGCATAGGTACAACATCGCACAAAACTTCATCTTCATACTTTCCAATGCGAAAAGGGACAAGGACTTGTTTTTCTACCCTTATTTCACCAGTGTTATTAAGCCATTGCAGTTTGTAGGGTTGTAGATGTTTGGTAGTTGGCAATCCTAACTTTTCAACCATAGTTGTGCTAGCAACATTAGTACAACTCCCTCCATCAATAATCATACTACATACTTTGTTTTGGACATGGCATCTAGTATGAAAAATGTTTTCCCTCTGTACTTCGTCACCCTCTTTGATTTGCACACTTAACGCTCTTCTTGCAACCAGCAACTCCCCATGGACAGCATATTCTTCCTCATTAGCATCCTCCAATGGTGGCATAGATTCGGTGTCCTCCTCACTATCGGTTTCAACTTCTCCATTATCTCGTATCACCATAACTCTTCTATTTGGGCATTGGTTTGCTATGTGCCCCCTACCTTGACATTTAAAACACTTAATATCACGATTTCGAGTAGTAGAGTAATCGGTTTTACCTTGATTGCTACGAGTTGGTTGCTCTTGTTTTGACTCAAATCTAGCCTTGGTTGAGACTTGCTTCTCCTCTTTCTTGAATGTATTCTGTTTCCACGAACTAGCACCTCTTCTCTTAAGTTGGCTCTCAATTTTAATAGCCATATGCAGCATGTCCTCTAATTCCACATAATGCTGCAATTCTACTCGATTGGCAATTTCTTGATTCAAGCCAGCTAAAAATCGTGCCATAGTAGCCTCTCGGTCCTCCTCTATGTTTGCTCGGATCATGGCTAACTCCATCTCTTGGTAGTAGTCTTCGACACTCCGATTTCCTTGTACCAGCCCTTGCAACTTCTTGTACAAATCCCGATAATAGTGGCTAGGTACAAAACGCTTTCTCATTACTGTTTTCATCACCTCCCAAGTGTCCACCGGTTGTTCTCCATTTCGTCTCCTGTTTAACACCAATTGATCCCACCAAACATTAGCATAATCAGTAAACTCAGTGGCTGCAAGTTTTACCTTTTTTATCTCGGAGTAGTCGTGGCAACCAAAAACTCGCTCCAGTTTCTTTTCCCACTCAAGATAGGTTTCGGGGTCGTTTCTCCCTTGAAAAGAAGGAATGTTCATCTTAATATTACCCAAGTTATTATCCTCCCTATTCCTAACTTCTCTACCCAAACCACGATTTCTCCTATGGCGACTAGATGACCCTTGATCTCCTTCACTAAACCTATCATCATAGTCTTCCTCATCCTCATCTCTTAAGTCCCTAGGTTGAACTCTTCCCCTCCTATTCATATTAGAAGTAGTTTTTCGATGTCCCTCGGTTACACTTTCTACCCTATCCAACCTTTCATGAACTTGTTCCAACTCCGTCCTCAATATTCTCTTCATCTCTCCCATCAAAGCTTCCGACATAAACTTCATATCAAACTTTCCCGACTGTTCTCCAGATATGTTTTTGTTATTGGAATCAGACATGATTTGCTGCAAGAAAAAAAGTTAGAACAAATATAAATAAAATAAAGGACCTCACAATTCACACCCTTACGTGTTTCACTCAATTTAATGATTCACTCAACACTCGTGTTTTCGCACAAAAATTATGGCTTTTACCCTCAAATAATCTAACTCTCTTGCCTTTTTCCACTCTTGGAATTCTCTTTGCTTCTTTTTGAACTAATTTAAAACAACACAAAGATATTCAATGTGAATAAACTTTAGGACAAGAAAACTATCAAACCAAATCTAGGAAGATTCTTTCAACAAGGCAGGTGCCAAAACTTAGAAGAATTCTAAGTGTAAACACACTCTAAGTCTAGAAAACAATCAAACTCAAACTAGGAAGCTCAATAAAGATAATTTTGTTTCAATTTTCGGATTTTTTTTTTTTTCGGATTTTTTTTTTTTTTTTTTTTTTTGGCGAACTCTTTTTTTTTTTTTTTTGTTCGACCTTTCTTTTTTTTTTTTTTTTTCGTACTCTTTTTTTTTTGTACGACTTTTTTTTTTTTTTAAACTAGAAAATTATAAAGATACGCAAACCTGAGACTAGAAATTGGCTCTGATACCAAATGATACGAACCACGTTAAGAAAAACGAGACCCGCATTATAAGGAATTGAAAGATCGTTCTACAATCAGGTTTGAGGATGGATGAACGCCACAAGTCGCCTTGATAAGTTCACGGGAACGCCACAAACGATATTGACTGAATCGTTTGATAAGTCGATGTTGAACGCCACAAGTCTTCTTGATAAGTTCGGTAGGACGCCACAAACGATGATGGAAGAATCGTTTGATAAGTCGATGAATGAACGCCACAAGAATTAGACAAATTGAAAAATCCTTGATAAGTTCAAAAGAGTTCTTCAAAGAAACTAGAGAATTCCTTCTCACTAAAATAATAAGAATCAAGTTGTGTCTTCTATTACATATTATGCCTATATATAAGCTGAAAATTAAGTCCTATCAAGACTAGGAATAGGACTTCTAGAGTAATCTACTTAGACTAGGAAATAAATCCCCCTAATCAACTAGGAAACAAAAACCACTAATAAACTAGGAAACAAATAAAGTCCTACTACTAATATAATAGTTAATTTCGAATTTAATACTAACTAAATATGCTATTCATCTTATCCACTCTCTTCTTGAGAAATTGCATTTAGTTGGACTTTTATAATGTTGACAAAATTCGATGGTTCATTTCCGATCACATCCAACTCCTTTTGTTGCGCTTGATTTATTAACTCATTGAGTTCTTCTTCCTTGAAACGTTTGGCTCTTGCTCTCGTCACTGGACCTTGTGGAACTTGGATTGATTCTTCAAAATGCGATTTTCCATTTATGTCCTCATTATTCTGCGAATTTCCACTTATGTCCTTATCAGGCAGTTACATTCCCCGAGGAATAGGGTCTTGTTTGGTTAAGAGAAGAAGCAACCTTATGAACGCATATGGTCCTTATTTACTAATCGAATTAAGGGCAAACACCCAGATATTTGTTTAGAAAATTTGACCTTATGGACATACTATTCAAAATACAACACATTTGGAAAATTCAAGGCATTACTATGATCGAGAAGTCGCGTTCGAAACAACAGCGATTTTGGGACAAAATATCCGCCCTCGAATCATCGTATTCAGTCGATAAAAAATCCGATTGATTTAAAACAAGTATTGGTATCAACGATATGTCCTCGATAAGCGTTGTTCGAATTAAGAACTCGGTCAACTTCGAAAATTTGTTTTGATCAAAGATCGGTATTTTCGATTATTCATTGGATTACTTGTTATTTATTTACCCAAGAAGGGAGGTTTGATTATCCGAAGTATCAATTTATCGAAGTTAAGAATACATCTATCTATTATTTGATCAACCAACAAAAAGGAAGACAAAGGCTTTATAAAGTCATTTCGAGAAAGAGAATGCGTATATTACAAAGATCTAAAAAATTACATTTCGAGAACAATATAAGCTCATATTTTACATTCCGATCCTATTGAATTCTATAATCCTATGAAATTTTCGGTCTCATCTTCTGTCAATCGACCGAGCTAACCCAACTCCGAGCATGGAATCTCCTTTGGACCTGCAGGCTTTAACTTTATTTGCGGTCCTCCGAAGACAAAGGAGCGAACACGCAGTTCGTTAGGTGACTTTATCTTCCGGCGTGCCCCCCACTACGTTTTCCTAAATGCATTGTGGCAACAGGCCCCTGATTGGAGACCTATGCGGTAACATGCGGATTCCATGGATTTGGCTTATTGTCCTTCCAGATGGAGAATACATTTGCCTGGCGATATTCCAAGCGAGCTCAAGGTAGTTTTTCTTCCGCTTAAAGATTGTTCAAAGTCTGAGCTCAAAAAGTTGAGTTAATTGAATAATGATCTTGGTCACCATGATCGGACAAATAAAGAGCCACTAAAAGAGAGAGAGGTAGTTTAAAAAAAATGACGCCGGCCTTATAGCAAGGATTGAGATGGATCCAACGACGGGTAATTTGCTAGATAAACGGATAAGATTTAACAACCATTGAGAATCCCGACGAATAGGGAACTGTTTGGCTATGGTAGGGAGCTCATTCAAAATTACCAACGTCCGGAACATACACGCAATCATTGATCAAAGAGCTTTAGATCGAAAAAAGCAAAGATATCATAAGGAATTATTCATGGAAATTTCCGAATAAGTGAAGTGATACATAAATTATTTTTCGATCCTATTACAAGTCACAAGAGAAAAGTTTCGATCCTATTACAAGCTACAAGAAGAAAATGCGGATCCTATTACAAAACAGGCACAATCCATCTCGATTACGTCTCATGATTCCCGAAAAATGTCCGATTGTTCCAACCTCCCCGGCCAAGAAATCGAATAGGCTCTTCTTTAGGCTTGACAAGTGGGAACTACTAGCCTCTCTGATCGATAATGCCCTTACTCGAAAGATTTACAAGGATAGTGAATATTGGGTGTTGGTTAATATTAGAAAGGGAAAAAATTGAAAGGTTAATTCGATGCTTGAGATCGAATAACTCAATTCCAATGCCACCCCATTCGTTAAATCTGCACCATCCAACGTCCTCAGCGAACATTGTGGCAACAGGTCCCTCATTACGAGAACCGTGCCGGAGAAATAATGGCTCACTCTTCGAAGGGCCGACGGGGTTGTTAGGGCCGTGGATGGTCAGCAATGCACCATGTTGGCCTTCAAGGTCGAATATTTCTTCGTCTACAGATATCCTAATCGATGATAAAATATTCAATGCTTTAGGCCTCGCAAAATACGTTCTAGCTCGAATTTCCAAATGTTGGGATGCAAGATGGTGTTTCTCGATCAACATGATCAAAGAAGAAAATCTTTCAGAAGGAAAAGAATATCGACTTAAGAAGAGGCCCATTTATAGAAGCAGTTTAAATGTGATCCGACGGACGAGATGTAAAAATTTATTGCGGACAGGATTTGATAACCGTTCAACTTCCCGAGGAATAAAGTGGTGTTTGGTAAAAAAAAAAAAAATTTAGTACGCAAACTGCTATGAAAGAGGGGAAGTTGTTTCAGCCCATTATATGATCGGAAAGTCGGAAATCGCCTTGGCCAACAATATATTCGAACATAAAAACACGTAACATTATCTTTAGGGATTTGACGGAATATCGAAACAGCTTATTTATCAGAATACAGCAAGGCTCAGAAGCAGAGGAGTAAAAACAATTTTGATCAGAGTTACGTTACAATGGAATTAGTCAGATTACACCTGCCGAAGTTTATGCTCGGAGAAAATGTTTTGAGGACCGATACTACGGTCATTGTATCCGGGAACATAGGCTTTCTGCTCACAATGATCAAAGGACCTTTTTCTTTCAAGAAGTTCCAATCTCAAAAGCGTTTAAATCAGATAAGGAGGCAGGAATTGGATCGAAGGGTTTTTCGACCTTAGATTATTTTATTGGCATAAGGAAACTCACATCTCCTAAAACGGCCTTGGTATTTGTAGCAAAGAGAGCATCCAGTTAGCATCATAATAAACGATCATTGCCTAAAGAAAAGAATTCAGTATAAGGCAACAGAAGCTCTCGTCAACAATTTGATTAAGAGATGCAAGGGCAAAAATGTACATACAATTGAAAAAACGAAAAATACACGGATCTACAAACTACAAATTAAGGTTTAACAATGTCCTATTATATTCGTCAGGGATCAGACTTTTCGGTACTAGAATCACGACTTTTCTCCATCTTTTCGCCCTCTTCCTCGGAATCGCTTTCTGAACTATCGTCAGTAGTACTAATCGAGCTATCACCCCCTTCGCCGCTGCTTTGATCCTCGGAGCTGGAGCTATTTGTCCGAGGAGAATTGATATTTTCTCCGACCCGATCATCGGATTCGCCGTCGATGTCCACATCCTCATCCTTTTCCCCCGAGTTCTCCGTTTCTAGCATATCAAGGTTGGGCATAGGAACACCAAATTCAGCAAGAAGCGGAGCGAACTCATGATCATCTAGACCCTCGATTTTGGGAGGAAGAGAGGAAGCCTTATAATCTTCCCCAAGAATATTTTGGTAAGGGTTCATATAGGGAAGATATTCATCGATAGTGCCTTGAACCCTTCCGGCCACAAGGAGTTGCTGAACCCCTTTATAAAAGAAGGCCTGGTTGATTTCGCCCGATCGTGACCGAACCAAGGAATCAAGAAAGGGCGACTTTAAAAACTCCCTTATAGCTGGTAGTTTGCCTTCTTCTCGACCTCGAGCGTATGCTTGATCGGACGATGCCTTAGCCTGCTCGAGATTCGACTTTAATCTTGCTACCTCTTCCTCAAGGGTCCTCTTTCCTTCGAGTTCTTTCCTAGCATCCTCCAGCTCCTTCTCGACCTCAGAAAGCTTGGAAGAGATATCTCTCAACTGATAGGCCTTGACAGCTTCTTCTTTTAGAATGTTAAGAAGAGCGTTATTGGATTGTCGAGACTCCTCTTCCAAGATGGCTGATCTTACGCGTTTTCGCTTGTTCGACCTATGCGTTGTAAAATGCCGTGCTAATGTTTGTAACCAAAAGTAAGAGATCAATAGTATTTGTATTCAGAATGATTGAGTACAAATTACAAATATCAAGAGTCCTATCCGAGCATTATAGGATGCCGTACAAGCTAGAGGGTGAAATACGCAATAAATAGCCTATACAATCCTTCCTAAGTAGTTCCGAGCAGCAGCCTCGGAGGAAGAGCACCTGGGAAGTTGTGTCGTCGCCATAAATGCTAGGGGTATTTATAGCTGAGATCTGGAGCTAGGTGGTCCACCCGCAGATGATCATTTCTCGGCCCACAGGCCTGGGCCTGAACTCGGCCCAACAGTGATTTTGGACCCTAAGCTTCCTTTGTTGAATCAGCGTAGGACTCTTGAGCTTTGGGCTCGAATTTATGCTCACGAGACCGAGATCTGGGACTTTCGACCTTGCCAGACCGTAGAGACGCTGGGTCCAAGATACCCCTCATCAATACTCCCCCACTTCTTGAGCGTAGAGAGGAGCTTAAGCTCGAAGAAGTATAAATTGCTCCGAACCACATAATCCAACCTCGAATACCACATAATCCAACCTCGAATATGTATCATCCGATCCCCAATGCTAATCAGCCCTGTTCGATCTCCAGCAAAGAGGCTCAGGGTCGGGTTTACTGTTGGGTCGATCCCAGGCCCTTGGGCCGAGAAATGTACCCCTGCGGATGGTTCAGCTAACACACCGCCTCAAGTATAAATACCACAAGCATTTATGACGCCATACACACTTTCCCAGGTGCTCCTTGCTCGAAGCCGTAGTTCGAAGCATCCTCGGAAGTTAGACCAGATCACTTTGTATGTATTTAGTCTCTAGCTTGTACGGCAACCTACAATGCTCAAACAGGACTCCGAATTGTATTCCTTGTAATTACGATCGATAATACACATATTCGACCCTATTATCATCATTATCGTACATCATTGTCATTACTTTCTATTATTGATCCCGTACAAAAACTCGCAAGATCAATATTATTCACGACAAAAATTACTCAAAAAATGTTGTAACCATAATACTGAAAATTTTAACAAAATAAGTTTAAACCCAAAATTTGAATAGCTAAATGGAAATTCTTTATAAGTATCCATGTTAAATTGTCATCCAATATTTCGTTTTCTTAGTAAGTTTAGAATAATGAAAAAAATTTAATAAAAATATTTGAAAATTTGCAAAATTAAAGAATAAATATTGAACTTTATATTTTCGTTCGATTTGACCAAAACATTAAAACTTCCATGTTTTCAATAGAAATAAATGAAATTTTTGATTCATAAAAGTCATTTTCACTATTTAAACATTCAAAGCAGTATCAAATGAACATAGTTATCGAACAATGAATCGTTAAATGTTCGAAATTGCATACCTTTAAAAAAACAATTGCCCAAATTGCTACCCGTTTACAGTTTAAGGACTAAAAATAAATTTTAGCCCAAGAAACAACAAACATCCCTTTGGAATTAAACTGCTAATTTCGGTCTAAGCATATCTTTTCTAAGGTTTTGTGGGTGTGTATCATCTGTAGGGAAAATAAAAATGGGAAGGAGAAGCAAAGGATAGGCTTAGTGCATGTCCAGATTGAATTCTCCTTCACATTATGCCTTTCCTTTACCCAAATGAAGTAGTTAAGACTTGTTTGTTATCCGGAAGATGGCAGTTTCTATGGACCAACATTTCGGACATTGATTTGGACGAACGCGTTTGCGATCGTGCGCGCAATTTTGTGGATCGGTAGTAGTTAAAAGCGAGAAAAGCGCTCGCACGCTTTTCGCTATAGTGATACTTTTTCGTGTCGGAACGCCATGCGCATGCGCTAACCACTTAGTGCGCGCTATTTAAGAAAAATCAGAAAAAACATATAAAAAATACCTAGATGAAAATTTAGTAAATTGATTGCATAATTAATTGTTGATTTTCCTAATAAAAAATGAAATTTACTGCTAGGTTAATTTAGCTGAATTAGGCGGGTTTATGTAATTTATTTTCTCTATGTTTAGATGAAATTTACTTTAATTTGGTTTACCTATTTTTAGTAATTAGCTTAAATTGGTTGAAAGTATGTTTCGTTAGTTTATTGGTGATTTTCCCAAATTAAAATGAAATTTACTTTAACTTGGATTAAATATTTTGCTCAAATTTAGTTTAAATTGATTGATTAACTTAATTGTTGATCTTCCCGAATTAACATAAAAGTTACCTTTTATTCGATTCATAATTTTATGTTATTTAAATAATAATTTTTATTGAAAATTTTGGCTGATTTTACTCAAAATTAGCATTAATTTAGTTGAAATGACTGCTAGCTAGCAGATTTTACAACAATTAACTTAAAGTTTGTTCTAATATTATGAATACTTATTAGCTTTGTGATTTTATGTGTTAAAGTTAGTATTTATGTTCTTTAGTTTCAAAATTTAGTAGCATTCTTTAACATATTGATTTTACCTTATTTGGTGTGGTTGGATAAAAACAATGAATAGGTGTTACGGTACCAATTAAATTAAGGACTTAATTAATTTACTCCGGATGGTGTAACGCAAGAAGAATAATGTAGCAACAATAATAAAGTTTTAAGCACAAAAACAATGGAAGTAAGACCAAAAGTTATATTGTTGATATTGAAATAATACAGATTGGCAAGTAGGCTAGAACCTATATATGTGCATATGTCCCTTAATACAATGTTAGAGCTGCCCTTATATAGAGCTTACGATCCTAGCTCTATGAACTGGGGATTTCGCTCGTCCTGGGAGTTTAGTTACTGGAATTAGACAACCATTTTCCTTTGAAGATGGTCAAGGAGATGTACGAAGATGAGTATTAGTCAACAAATTTGATCGTGGAAATTTTCTTCGCAAGGATACCAGTAGACAATCGTCCTTTGAGTGAGTACTTTGACTTCATAAAATAACGCGCTTCCACTTTATGATTTCGCTAATACTAACAACAACCTTAAATTGCTTTGCAGTCACTATGGTCTAGAGAAGCCACTATTCAGTGGTCGGAGAGATTTTTATTTTGACCTCTAAAAAGTCTTCTGGTAATATGCCTATCGAACAAAGAGATTCAACAAAGAGGAGAAGAGATCGAGATCCTGCTCAGGAAGAGATGGATAGGGAACATATTGAGAATGTTGATCCCATTAGTATTGTTCACCCTTCTTCTAGTTGACCTTCCGATGAACCCTCTTCCTCCTATCCTAACTTAGGTCAGGGATACCCTTCTATGGCAACTAGGACTTAATATGGAATCCATGTTCGTAAAACTTGGCCCGAATGTATTTCTTTTGGACATCCAGCTAAAAGGAGAAAATTGATTTTTGACATGCACGGTCAATACTTCACGCATGTTGGCTATTTGAACAATCAGGCTTCTCTAGTTCATATGATCGAAAACCATCTGGAGGGCAAACGAGCTGCAGTTACCCTATAGATGGGACTATACATACCGACAATAAAGAGAACATTTTAGATAAAGCAATGAGTGCTCGTATCAATCGTATTTACCAGAGATGTTCAACGCAATCTTCATATAGATCCTTTGGACCAATTAGTCAAGGCAGCCCACGCTCATGTAGTTGTAAGATATCTTAACTTTACCTTAACCAAACATAAATCATGTTTTCTATACTAGTTTTTAGTCGATTTCATCAGTGTAAAAGCGCACTTGTGGGAACCTTATACAACATTTCCCTTCCGATGGAGCAACTGAAGTTCATCGAGGAATCCAACAAGATTCTACTGGCTAAAAATAATGAGCTCGAGGGTAGACTTGCTGAGTTCGAAAGTTCTAGAGCCAAAGAAATCAAGTTGGTCCTAGTTGCAATCCAAACTTGAAGACTGACAATCGTCATATTGTCAGTACCTTGATGGATGCTAGTCGATATCAAGCACATGTCGATCAACTGACTCGGTAACTAGAAGAGCAATGGTTTACTTTTTCGACCTCACTTAGTCGGTATCAAGCAAATGATTGAAGAGAAACCACAGATCAATAGAGTGCATTAAATGCGACTGACAATAAATAAAATAGAGATGTACAATGAACAATTGCTGGGAACCGTTTTAGATAAAGTGACCAGTACTCGGGAAGTGTTGAATTTTGTTTTATCACAACGGGCGGAATTCAAAGTCTCAAGTATAAATAGTTCTGGATTCAAGATTTAGAGACAAGCAACGCAAATTACAATTGAGATAATTCACAATCAAATCTTCCAAGACATAATACTTTAAGGCCGAATACTAACATCGAAGTCACCTGTCGGCAAGTTGAGTCGAGAAAACAAGCATACACTTAAAATCGTAGTGATTTCTGTAAAAGAGAGAGTTGTGAGAAGTGTATATCCATCTTAATGAGTGATATAACTTCAGAGTGTAGGTTCTCTTAGTGATTTCCTACAACGAAGTTGTGGCTTAATCATTTGCCGTAAAAGTGCAAGTAGAGTGTACGATTTACTTTGTGTTCATAATATAATCTCAATCTTCGTAATTTAGAAGAGTGGACTAAAATTGATGATGGGAATTCTTGGATTCCACCTTCTATTACCGATATATGATCGAAGAACTGGAATGTTGACCTCGAAGATGTGAACTCGAGCTCGGGATGAAGTCTAGATAACTTAATTCTCTAGTCACAACCCATGATCAAATATTACTGTTGGGCCGATCTCAAGCCCAGGCATATGGGCCGATCCTCTTTCTCGGCTATAAATACCCCAATCATTTATGACAACACACACGCTTTCCCAGGTGCACTCTGCTCGAAGCCGCAGCTCGGATAGATTGATTCGGCCATTTATTATATGTATTTCGCCCTCTAGCTTGTACAGCATCCTATAATGCTCAAATAGGATCCTCAATACTTGTAATTTGTACCTCAACGTTCGGAATATACATATACATTGATCATTCTCTTATTTTATAGCTTTAACATTATTTATATTATTAATTCGATCATATTACGAATCTGCGTAAGATCAATTGGCGCCCACCGAGGGGCCTTATTTGGGTGTTAGATCGAAAAATGCCTACTACGAGGAGGAATTCGTATAATCGAGAAGAACCATCCCATGTTGCGGGGGTTCAGAATTCAGTCAACAACGAGCCCGATAATCTATCCAGAGCGGCTCAACAACCGGAAATGCAGCCGATCCTTCCACAAGACAGTGCTCTGACACAAGGAGCCCTCACCGATTTGAGGTCGAAGTAAGAATCGTACGATGCTCCAACTAGATTACAACCATATAACGGAGTTACCGACGTCGGAAAAAAAAAATTCAACGATCTTATTCCTTATAATCTTTATTCGATCATTCTGAGGGATTCCTACTGTAAATTTATGAACACTGCCGTCGGGAAGATTGCTCTTGATAGAAAGGAAAAACTGCTACCGAGCCCTATTTTATCTTCTCTTGAACTCAATTTAATAAGAAGCATGGTTCGGAAATGCGGTATAATGGATAGACGAAACTACTAACCGAACTCTATTTTATCCACTATCTTATCGTCTCATTCTGCCCTCGTTTATCTCATTAGGAAAAAAGGATTACCTATCTTATGGAAGTCTTATTCATGGTTCGAAAGTGTGTTATTGTGGACAATGAAAACTATACACAAATTTCTAGAATATCCGCCATCTTGTTATCTCGCCTCCTCTACGCTTATCTACTATTGCAAAGGATTATCTATCCAGTGGAAGTCTTATTCGCCAGAAATATTATCAATTCGTTATATTCGAGAAATTATCATGGCCAATCTTTATGTCTATTGATCAAAACGACTAAGGGTGAAAGTCGTTGCTATGCCCCTTAGATCGAAATAAATGAAAAGGGTGAAAGTTGTTGCTAAGACCCTCAGGTGAAAGCTATTGCTATGACCGATCGAAACGACTAAGGGTGAAAGCCGTTGCTATGCCCCTTAGTTCGAAATAAATGAAAATGGTGAAAGTTGTTGCTAAGACCCTCAGGTGAAAGCTGTTGCTATGACCGATCGAAACGACTAAGGGTGAAAGCCGTTGCTATGCCCCTTAGATCGAAATAAATGAAAAGGGTGAAAGTTGTTGCTAAGACCCTCAGGTGAAAGCTGTTGCTATGACCAATCCAAACGACTAAGGGTGAAAGCCGTTGCTATGCCCCTTAGATCGAAATAAATATAACGGGTGAAAGTTGTTGCTAAGACCCATAGAGTGAGTTTTTCGATCTTCAAATTGTTGGATTTATTCTCCAAGTGACCAAATCCTTTATTCCATTAATTGGATTTGTTTTCCAAATTAATCGATTCTCTATTCATCGAGGATGCAAATTATTTATCCATGAGAGGAGTTTCAGGTAGTGGAACGACGATACATAAATGGACAAAAAGAAGTTTTACGGGTATCTTTCTCAACTAACCAATGCAAAGTTAATCCGATCAAGTTGAGAAACAGCAAACGACAATAGATTATGAAAGTCTTTGGAGTTACGGCCTATTAATACTCGGAATTCATTTTTCCGATTATCAAGTTTAGTAATCTCGGAATAATTACACGAATCAATCACGATCGGAATTTATTTTTTCGAGCGTCGGTTTCGTCAACTTCGGAATGATTATATAAATTGTTTACTATCGTCCCGGATTCATTCACGATCGATCACGTAGTATATGTGGATTATTTATCTAATTGTCAAATACTATACACGATCAATTAGAACAGATTTGTTTTCGTTTCCTTGGTTGATGGCTATTTCAAGCAGGGTAGATCTCGCAATTAATAAAATATCAGTAAAAGTCTGATGGAACAATGGTAACAAATTATATAAATCTTCGAAGTTGCAACCTAATCTGGACTACCGTTCGATTACCGAGGAAAATTATGTTTCCGAAGGAAAGAGTTTGATATCTTCAAGTTTACACAAAGTGGCAATCAATCATGTTCTAACAGATCTCACGTATATTCGACCAAAGAAATCGAGAAGACACCGAAAGGTAAAAAATCAAATTCGAGCAAAAAACAATGTTTTATTATTATTCTTCGAACAAGTTACAAATGAAGCCTCGAGTACAATATTAAAATTCGGGCTCAAAAAGTACAGTACATTGCTACCACCCTACTACAAATTCTACTAGTAAAAGATAAACATGTTCGATCCTCATTCCCGAGATCGCTCCAGATACAGAACTCAGCAACGATTCTTCATGACAATCACTCGCCACGTGTCGCACATCCTCGAGCATCCTGTGGATAAAAACCGGATCGGAGCCCATCTCCAGGGCTTTTAACCGATCTTAGTCTTCATCTGTAAATAATGATTGTCATAAACAATCATTATTTACAACCTAATCCGATCCAGAACAGCGGAAAGTTACCTCAGCGGAGTCACTCCAAGCAATCTCGAAGGAACTATACTTCAAGAAAGCCCTCGAGGAAGTTGATGCTCCAGATTTAGAGAACTCCTCTGAGGTTAACCTACTGCCCGATCAGACGCAGCGCCAGAAGACCGGAATTCTAACCCGTCCCAGATGGATTATACCTGAGAAAGCAGGTTGCCTGCCGGTATTCTAAGCGCAATTTCTTTTGCCTGTCGATATTCTAAGCGAGAAATGATGCACCAAAGGGAGTAAGATCGAAAAACAGGTTCCGAGTCCTAATTTCGAACTCAATTATTTCAGAAGGATTCCGGATCATTTTGCTAAAATTCAAAATTCGAACTTTGGCGATCGGATGAGACATTGATAATGAGTGAAGAATATGTTGGAAAAAGATGGAACTATTAGCGAAGGGTTAGAACCAACGGACCAGATCATGTGTCATGGATGGTCATGATAAAAAACAATAAATGCACTGGCAGTTACATTCCCCGAGGAATAGGGTCTTGTTTGGTTAAGAGAAGAAGCAACCTTATGAACGCATATGGTCCTTATTTACTAATCGAATTAAGGGCAAACACCGAGATATTTGTTTAGAAAATTTGACCTTATGGACATACTATTCAAAATACAACACATTTGGAAAATTCAAGGCATTACTATGATCGAGAAGTCGCGTTCGAAACAACAGCGATTTTGGGACAAAATATCCGCCCTCGAATCATCGTATTCAGTCGATAAAAAATCCGATTGATTTAAAACAAGTATTGGTATCAACGATATGTCCTCGATAAGCGTTGTTCGAATTAAGAACTCGGTCAACTTCGAAAATTTGTTTTGATCAAAGATCGGTATTTTCGATTATTCATTGGATTACTTGTTATTTATTTACCCAAGAAGGGAGGTTTGATTATCCGATGTATCAATTTATCGAAGTTAAGAATACATCTATCTATTATTTGATCAACCAACAAAAAGGAAGACAAAGGCTTTATAAAGTCATTTCGAGAAAGAGAATGCGTATATTACAAAGATCTAAAAGATTACATTTCGAGAACAATATAAGCTCATATTTTACATTCCGATCCTATTGAATTCTATAATCCTATGAAATTTTCGGTCTCATCTTCTGTCAATCGACCGAGCTAACCCAACTCCGAGCATGGAATCTCCTTTGGACCTGCAGGCTTTAACTTTATTTGCGGTCCTCCGAAGACAAAGGAGCGAACACGCAGTTCGTTAGGTGACTTTATCTTCCGACGTGCCCCCCACTACGTTTTCCTAAATGCATTGTGGCAACAGGCCCCTGATTGGAGACCTATGCGGTAACATGCGGATTCCATGGATTTGGCTTATTGTCCTTCCAGATGGAGAATACATTTGCCTGGCGATATTCCAAGCGAGCTCAAGGTAGTTTTTCTTCCGCTTAAAGATTGTTCGAAGTCTGAGCTCAAAAAGTTGAGTTAATTGAATAATGATCTTGGTCACCATGATCGGACAAATAAAGAGCCACTAAAAGAGAGAGAGGTAGTTTAAAAAAAATGACGCCGGCCTTATAGCAAGGATTGAGATGGATCCAACGACGGGTAATTTGCTAGATAAACGGATAAGATTTAACAACCATTGAGAATCCCGACGAATAGGGAACTGTTTGGCTATGGTAGGGAGCTCATTCAAAATTACCAACGTCCGGAACATACACGCAATCATTGATCAAAGAGCTTTAGATCGAAAAAAGCAAAGATATCATAAGGAATTATTCATGGAAATTTCCGAATAAGTGAAGTGATACATAAATTATTTTTCGATCCTATTACAAGTCACAAGAGAAAAGTTTCGATCCTATTACAAGCTACAAGAAGAAAATGCGGATCCTATTACAAAACAGGCACAATCCATCTCGATTACGTCTCATGATTCCCGAAAAATGTCCGATTGTTCCAACCTCCCCGGCCAAGAAATCGAATAGGCTCTTCTTTAGGCTTGACAAGTGGGAACTACTAGCCTCTCTTATCGATAATGCCCTTACTCGAAAGATTTACAAGGATAGTGAATATTGGGTGTTGGTTAATATTAGAAAGGGAAAAAATTGAAAGGTTAATTCGATGCTTGAGATCGAATAACTCAATTCCAATGCCACCCCATTCGTTAAATCTGCACCATCCAACGCCCTCAGCGAACATTGTGGCAACAGGTCCCTCGTTACGAGAACCGTGCCGGAGAAATAATGGCTCACTCTTCGAAGGGCCGACGGGGTTGTTAGGGCCGTGGATGGTCAGCAATGCACCATGTTGGCCTTCAAGGTCGAATATTTCTTCGTCTACAGATATCCTAATCGATGATAAAATATTCAATGCTTTAGGCCTCGCAAAATACGTTCTAGCTCGAATTTCCAAATGTTGGGATGCAAGATGGTGTTTCTCGATCAACATGATCAAAGAAGAAAATCTTTCAGAAGGAAAAGAATATCGACTTAAGAAGAGGCCCATTTATAGAAGCAGTTTAAATGTGATCCGACGGACGAGATGTAAAAATTTATTGCGGACAGGATTTGATAACCGTTCAACTTCCCGAGGAATAAAGTGGTGTTTGGTAAAAAAAAAAAAAAAATTAGTACGCAAACTGCTATGAAAGAGGGGAAGTTGTTTCAGCCCATTATATGATCGGAAAGTCGGAAATCGCCTTGGCCAACAATATATTCGAACATAAAAACACGTAACATTATCTTTAGGGATTTGACGGAATATCGAAACAGCTTATTTATCAGAATACAGCAAGGCTCAGAAGCAGAGGAGTAAAAACAATTTTGATCAGAGTTACGTTACAATGGAATTAGTCAGATTACACCTGCCGAAGTTTATGCTCGGAGAAAATGTTTTGAGGACCGATACTACGGTCATTGTATCCGGGAACATAGGCTTTCTGCTCACAATGATCAAAGGACCTTTTTCTTTCAAGAAGTTCCAATCTCAAAAGCGTTTAAATCAGATAAGGAGGCAGGAATTGGATCGAAGGGTTTTTCGACCTTAGATTATTTTATTGGCATAAGGAAACTCACATCTCCTAAAACGGCCTTGGTATTTGTAGCAAAGAGAGCATCCAGTTAGCATCATAATAAACGATCATTGCCTAAAGAAAAGAATTCAGTATAAGGCAACAGAAGCTCTCGTCAACAATTTGATTAAGAGATGCAAGGGCGAAAATGTACATACAATTGAAAAAACGAAAAATACACGGTTCTACAAACTACAAATTAAGGTTTAACAATGTCCTATTATATTCGTCAGGGATCAGACTTTTCGGTACTAGAATCACAACTTTTCTCCATCTTTTCGCCCTCTTCCTCGGAATCGCTTTCTGAACTGTCGTCAGTAGTACTAATCGAGCTATCACCCCCTTCGCCGCTGCTTTGATCCTCGGAGCTGGAGCTATTTGTCCGAGGAGAATTGATATTTTCTCCGACCCGATGTCCACATCCTCATCCTTTTCCCCCGAGTTCTCCGTTTCTAGCATATCAAGGTTGGGCATAGGAACACCAAATTCAGCAAGAAGCGGAGCGAACTCATGATCATCTAGACCCTCGATTTTGGGAGGAAGAGAGGAAGCCTTATAATCTTCCCCAAGAATATTTTGGTAAGGGTTCATATAGGGAAGATATTCATCGATAGTGCCTTGAACCCTTCCGGCCACAAGGAGTTGCTGAACCCCTTTATAAAAGAAGGCCTGATTGATTTCGCCCGATCGTGACCGAACCAAGGAATCAAGAAAGGGCGACTTTAAAAACTCCCTTATAGCTGGTAGTTTGCCTTCTTCTCGACCTCGAGCGTATGCTTGATCGGACGATGCCTTAGCCTGCTCGAGATTCGACTTTAATCTTGCTACCTCTTCCTCAAGGGTCCTCTTTCCTTCGAGTTCTTTCCTAGCATCCTCCAGCTCCTTCTCGACCTCAGAAAGCTTGGAAGAGATATCTCTCAACTGATCGGCCTTGACAGCTTCTTCTTTTAGAATGTTAAGAAGAGCGTTATTGGATTGTCGAGACTCCTCTTCCAAGATGGCTGATCTTACGCGTTTTCGCTTGTTCGACCTATGCGTTGTAAAATGCCGTGCTAATGTTTGTAACCAAAAGTAAGAGATCAATAGTATTTGTATTCAGAATGATTGAGTACAAATTACAAATATCAAGAGTCCTATCCGAGCATTATAGGATGCCGTACAAGCTAGAGGGTGAAATACGCAATAAATAGCCTATACAATCCTTCCTAAGTAGTTCCGAGCAGCAGCCTCGGAGGAAGAGCACCTGGGAAGTTGTGTCGTCGCCATAAATGCTAGGGGTATTTATAGCTGAGATCTGGAGCTAGGTGGTCCACCCGCAGATGATCATTTCTCGGCCCACAGGCCTGGGCCTGAACTCGGCCCAACAGTGATTTTGGACCCTAAGCTTCCTTTGTTGAATCAGCGTAGGACTCTTGAGCTTTGGGCTCGAATTTATGCTCACGAGACCGAGATCTGGGACTTTCGACCTTGCCAGAACGTAGAGACGCTGGGTCCAAGATACCCCTCATCAATACTCCCCCATTTCTTGAGCGTAGAGAGGAGCTTAAGCTCGAAGAAGTATAAATTGCTCCGAACGCTGGGGTGAGATGAGCCATTTTTAGGACAAGTTTCGGATGTGCCTCATTAAAAACCAAATTCGAAAAAACCCTTTGGGATAAAAATCGAGCTAGGGAAAAAGAGTGCACATCTTGGAAATGATATAATGGCATCGTCTTGATATGACCTTGGTTGTCTGTGGCTTACATAGGACTTCCAGATCAGGATCTTTTACTGTTACTTACCGTGGTGCTTTAGTTGATTTTAGCAGTATATCTTTATCCTTTTGATTTTAATATGACGGATCGGTTGGATAATATGGAATCGATATTTAAGAAAAGCATCTTTTTCAAATGTTGGACTTCAGTTCATGATTCCGGAAAGCATAGGGGTCATATGTGCAATTATTGGAAATATAATTTTGAATTCATCCTGAGGGAGTCCTACCGTCGCGGTTACTCGAGGACCGGTTTGCAATTTCCCATTTTGTCCCTGTATATATATGTTGATCGTGGGCCGTTGATCTGCATAAGTTCTAAGAAAACCCTAGATCGGAGCGAAAAGATCGATAAGAGAATTTTAGCAACTTCTTCGACTAGTTTCCATACATTCAATATGTCCAGCACCGTAGATCTGAAAGGTAAGTCCCAAGTAATGGAAGGTCGAGAGAGTGGTCCTGAGGAGATGCAGAGCGAGGATATTCGACCGCCCATAGTGGAGAATCCGAGCCCCAATTCCAATTCCATAAGAGAATAAGGAGAATCGGGTAACGAATCAGAGGACTGCGGGGATAATAGTTCGAGCGAGGTGATAGTCTCCGACGAGGAAGTCGAAGAGGATGGCGACCTTCCTTTAGGGAAGAATGAGCAAAAGAAATATAGCATAGGCGACAAGGTCGTAGTTACGATCCTTAATTGGGTAGAGCCGTCGACCAGTGCAGGACTAAACATGACCGAGGATAGGGCAGATGAAACCGTTTGCCGCTACACTGAAGGAGATCGGGAGGAATTGGAGGCAGAATTTGGCAAGTATATTGGCACCGGGTATTCGATTGTCATTCCGACCTCTAAACAGCGAGTCACCGATCCTCCTGAAGGGTGTCAAGCTTTTTACACTAAACAGTTCCACTATGGTTTACGCATTCCTTTACCACCTTTGATATGCAGTATTCTGGAGGCTTTCCAGCTTACTCCCTCTCAAATCCTGCCGAATTCGATCGGACTTATAACAGCCTTTTGCGTCCTGATGAAAGCTAAAGGAAAAAAGGCAGCCTTCCAAAATTTCTGGCGAATTTTCCAAATCATCTCCTCCACGGCTTCGAACGCTGGTTATGTATACTTTTCTCAGAGACCGAATATATCAATTTTATCACCAACGTTAGTAGCAATTCAAAAGGCTGGAAACGGAAATTCTTTTTCGTTCGTGGCCCAGACTCTCCGCCTTCTGCGGATAGTTCCGAGCCTATTCCACATAAATGGCCCGGGGCGAAGTCGTGGATCTATGGTAGACGACGCCTTAGGGGAAATATGAGCCATGAGATCTCAGATGAATTCCTGCAATCCCTTCGAATCGACCTTCATCAGACTCCTTTAATGACTCAAGAGGCGGTTTTGCGTATGGCTGGACTTAGCTCATGCTCTTTTCCTGCGCCTGAGATCGACTATGGAAAAGCTCTGATCATTCCGATTGACAATCCAACCGAGCAACCTGGAAGGGTCGAAGAAGAGGTCAACCCTACTGTTGCTCCCCCCACTTTAGGTGTGTCAAATTATCATATTCATTTCGATTTATCTTTCTATAATCAAAGCTAATTCCCTTGTATTTCATAGCTGGGATTGTTGATAAGTTCCGAACGTCGATAGCTGGTTCGGTTGTTGTTTCCTTTTCGAAAGGTAACCAAGGTCGACCTCGCCATCAAATATCAAAGGTTTCCCGGAAGGTTGTAAAAACCGCTCCTGGGGTCGATACCATCGTGGTTTCGAACGCTATGGTGACTTTTCCCCAAACTGCTATTGCGGGAACTTCCCAATCTCATGATGCGATCGCGGGGACTTCCCAATCTCGAGCTTTCGATTTTTGGTCCGTTTTTCGCCATTATACCCTGAAAGAGGTCCGAGCTCAGGAGATACTCGAGGCGAGAATGGCTCGTAAAAGAAGTAGCAATGCCCCCGAATCCTCTAGAAGGATGAAGCCTTTTGGTCGGGGATTGAGTCCGATCCAATGCCGGGCTGGCCATTCCGAGCCAGATCTGGCTGATTTCATAGAGGACCACCTTCAAGGACCAAGATCTGCTGGATTCCCGGAAAATGGAACCATCGAGTCCGATTTGGGCCCTGATGGTGAACATGCAGTGGATAAGTCTCTTCGGATATTCATGGCCGGGAGATTTAAGGATGATAACACCGCGCTATTCCTTAAAAACGACTTCGAGATCGCGGGTGATTACGCCTATGCTCTACAAAAGGTATATAAGTTTTCAAATATACTAATTTTCCCTCAAAACCTTTGCTTCGTCATTAATATTCGCTTTCTTCTTTAGGCTGGAGACTTATTCAATCATCAGGCTTACCGACTGGCCATATTAAACGAGGAGTCTCAGATGGCCCAGAATGCCCTTCACGATATCCTGAATGAAAGGGCAACTAAGGCTGATCAGTTGAAAGATATTACGACTAAGTTTTCTGAGGTCGAGAAGGAGCTCGAGGAAGCTAAGAAGGACCTTGATAAAAAGAGGGCCCTCGAGGAAGAGGTAACCAAGTTAACATCGGATCTTGAGTAGGCTAAGGCATTATCCGAACAGGCGTATGCTCGAGGCCGAGAAGAAGGCAGACTTCCCGCCATAAGAGAATTTTTAAAGTCGCCCTTTCTCGATGCTTTGGTTTGTTTGCGGTCGGGCGAAGTTAATCAAGCCTTCTATTACAATGGAATTCAGCAGCTGCTCTCGGCCGGAAGGATTCAAGGCACCATCGACGATTATCTTCCTTACATGGATCCTTATAAGAACATTTTCGGAAAAAATTATAAGGCTTCTTCTCTTCCTCCCAAGCTCGAAGGCTTAGCCGACCATGAGTTCGCTCCGTTCCTTGATGAATTTGGAGTGCCGATGCCAAATCCTGATGTGCTCGAAGCACAGTCTGAGGATGAAGAGGTGGATATCGAAGGGGATTACCGCGACCAGGGAGAGAAAAACACTTCGTCTTCCGAGTCAAGCAAATCTGCAGCTGATGTCCAAAGTAACGATGAAGAAGAAAGCAGCTCGAGCAGTGGTGATTCCGATAGCTTGGAGGGCGACTCTAGTGAAGGGAATGAGAAAGAGAGATCGGATAATGGCTCTGGCATGAAGGAATCTAGCCATTAATAATTATCATGTAATAGGGTTTACTTAGCGAATCATTGTAATTGCAGATTTGTTTTTTTATAGTCTCATGCCTTTCTTATTTGGTGGATGCTTGAATTTACACCTTTCCTTTTGTGTTATGTTTAATTTACTGCCAGCTTGACCATTTTGTTGAACTTTATAACGTCATTCTTGCATACTTGGTCGCGTCATCGAATCTTTCTTGGGAGTGGTGATTTATCAATTATTGTGACTCGTATGATGACGCGTTTCTTATAAATACTAAGGCCATTTTACTTTGCCTTTACGATAACATCATACACAGTGATCGGAGCTTCAGGAAATTATTACGGTCGAATAATTATCCGAAGGTCAAGAGATGAATGAAAGTTCGAACGTTTCTGTAATTTCTTCCGTGCCTTTCCCAAGACCCAATAACGGTAGAAATATAAAGAAAAGGAGACAAACTCCGAGTATGTCCACTACTCCCGACGAGCTATTCTTCCATGAAGGAGATAAACCTTCGACTGTCGCCCTTTCTTCATGCTTGAAAACCGGGGGCTCAAACAAGAAAATTAAAAAGGTTTCTTTTGGGGAGGATGTATCTATGCGCATACCCTTTCCTGTTCAATCCGTGCCCTCGAAGGTCGGAGAATATTTCAATTTATTGTTTCCTTCTGGTGTCTTCCCATTTAAGAGGGACATAAGTCATTTTGACAATGTATCACATGAGACATCCGATCTGACCCTCCTTCGGGCCAATATCTCTATCTCCGAGGCAATTCTTTCAAAAGGAGAATATTCTTCGTTCTTGTTTCAGTCTGGGTCGGATTTCCTTGCCCAGGTAATTCTTGCTAACTTTCTTATCCTGGTTTTCTAGTTTCTTTATTTTAGCCTTGACATGTCTTCTTACGAGTTCAGGCTGGCGAAGACTTTTCTAGGCTCTATGCGTTGGCAAAGCGTGAGATCGAACAACGAGCTACCATTACTCTCGAGCTGGCCAGGAAGAAGATTGAGCTGGATCGCGCACTGGAAGCTAATAGATTCTTTAAGGAGAAATTGTCTCAGGACAAGTTGAGCTCGGAATTAGAGAGACTCAAAGATATCTACGAACGTGAGAAGAAAAATTCCGAGCTTCGTGAGAGGGAAGCTTATATCCGCGGGTATGCTGATCGCAGTGCTGAAGTTCGAAAAATCCTTTTCGAGAATAATTTCGTTTAGTTGTATTAAGATTTTTCTTCGTTGTACATAAGCTTGCTAAAATTTTTCTTCGTTGTACATAAGCTTGCTAAGATTTAATGCTCGTATCGTGGCCGTTCATCCCACGAAATCTACACCGTTGATGCGAAATTCCTCCCCCTATATATAGTTCCAAAATTACCTTCATATTTTTACTTGTCTGTAAATGTCTCGTTCAATCGATATGGTTGTGTTTCTACTCCCATCGATCAACTCCATGTCCCACTTGAATTCTGCGATTAAAGCGTTCGAGATTCGAATTCGAACTTTCTTTCTCGATCTCCTCGGCGTCCCTGTATGGAAAAACATTTCGACTAGGGTATCGACAGGCGAAAAGGATTGCGACTAGGGTACCGGCAGGCGACCTGCTTCTATGGAGTCATCTCTCCTGAGATGGGTTAGAATTTAGATATCCTGTCGCTTCATCCGGTCGGTTGGTGGATTGATATCTTCGAGATCGCTCATTGAGTACTCTAACTGGATATGCTTCCTTCTTCCCTTGACCGGATAATAGTCTTAGATAGCCAGCGGGGGTCCGGTAGCAAGAATGCTGGAAAACTGTCTCCTTGCGGCTGGTTTTTCTCTTAATCACTGTTTATGTACGAAGGTCTTGGATTTGCTACGAGTGCGGGAGGCAGGCTCCAATTTTGTACCCCTGTTTTTTTTTTTTTCCTCATTTGGCTTGGAGACCTCTAGCTTATTTGTAGCATTTGTAGTAGGATAGGAACAAATGTAACGTTTTTGAGTTTGAATCTTCTTGTTGTATCTTTATCTTTGTATTTCCATGAATCATTTGTATTTGTTCGAACAGCTTATAAATGCCATTATTTATCTTTATGTTTTTCTTTTCCTGTCTTTACTTTAGTGGATCCTGATTTCGATCTTCTGCCATTTTGTCGTTCCATGATTTCGTTAACTTATAAGGCAAGTCGAAAACCTTAACGGAAAAGAACTTTTATCCCTGTCACCTAATGATTCATAGTCTCGTAACTTCATGGAACCACTTCCGAATAATATTACCTTTGTTGAACATAGAATTCTTGGGGATTCCCCAAATTCGAAGGGATTATTTTCCTTAGCTCGAATAATATTCTTGACCTTTAATTCAATAATCGCGTAGAAGGGATGTGACAGAATTTTGATCGATCCTGACTATAATTTCGATCTAAGGGGCTTAGCAACGCCTTTCATCCTTAGTCGTTTTAGAGCATTTTTAGCCCGAGGGTCGTAGCAACAGTTTTCACCCATTTAATAATTTCGATCTAAGGGGCGTAGCAACGGCTTTCACCCATTTAATAATTTCGATCTAAGGGGCGTAGGAACGGCTTTCATCCTTAGTCGTTTTAGAGCATTTTTAGCCCGAGGGTCGTAGCAACAGCTTTCACCCATTTAATAATTTCGATCTAAGGGGTGTAGCAACGACTTTCACCCTTAGTCGTTTCAGAGCATTTTTAGCCCGAGGGTCGTAGCAACAGCTTTCACCCATTTAATAATTTCGATCTAAGGGGCGTAGCAACGGCTTTCACCCTTAGTCGTTTCAGAGCATTTTTAGCCCGAGGGTCGTAGCAACAGCTTTCACCCATTTTAATAGTAGATGTAGACAAATGGAGCTCTCATCTGAAAGAATCAATTTGATGGGTACGACCTTAGCAGATTTTGTTGAAGCCTGCTTCTCTTTCTTACATTTCCCACCATCAAAAGTTTTGGAGGAAGGCTCAGAAGTTTTTGGAGAAGCCTTGGATGATTTCTTCTCCTTAATTTATTTTTTATCTTTGGGCAGACCTTTATTCTTGCACCACCTAATAACAATTTGGGGTCGACTGGAGTACCCAACACTTTATCCATTATGATCGAAGGGAATAATTTAAAGTCCGAAATTATATGTTAACCTTGGAGCTCCGATCTCAATATTAAGGCATTATGGTGAAATGAGTTGAAATGGCACTTGTATTTATAGTGCGAACAACACTTTACTTTTAATAATTGAACCGTTACGACTCCAGAGAAAATTCGATGAGAAAAAATAGAATTCGATTATAAAAGATAGAAATTTTGAACAACAATGAGTGAAGTCAAAGATATGCATATATTCAAAGAATAAAGAAAACATCTTGGTTACAAGCTACGAAAGAGAAATACTAAGCAAAATCCTAAGGAACATCCTATTACATAATTATCCATGATCGGACTTCTAATTCCCAGGCTCAGAATCACGATCATCCCCATCGTTTTCTTCGTCAGAATCACCTTCTCCCGAGCTATCGTTTTCACTGTCCGAACTGTCACTATCTTTATCTTCGCCAGTCGAGGACTCGGCTAGATTTTCAGGTCGATCACTCTGCCCATCAGATTCGCCATCTATATCCACATACTCATCTTGAGCGGATTCTTTTTTCCCCGAGGTAGAATAGAAGTTGGTGACTGTCTGTTCGAGCATATCTGGATTCGGCATAGGAGTAACGAACTCTTCAACATTGGGGGCAAATTCATGAGTTTGCCAATCCCCAACTTCTTGAGGTAAAGACGAAGCTTTGTAATCTTTTCCCTTGGAATTCTTGAAGGGATTCATGTACAGGAGGTAGTCGTCCATATCATCCGGAATTCTTTTAGCCGCAATAAGTTGTTGAACCCCTTTATAGAAGACCGTTTGGAGAACCCCACCTATTGTTTTTCGAACTAAGGGATCGAGAACCGGGGACTTCAAAAACTCCCGTATTACCGGATATCTAGCTTCTTCTTGCCCTTGATTGTACGAAGGTCCGGAATCCTGCTTGGCCTGTTCAAGCTCAATCTTAACATTCTTAAGCTCCTCCTCGAGGGCGCTTTCCTCCTTGACCATCAATACTAAATTTTCCTCAGCAGCAGGGGTATATTTTTCCTTCTTGGAGTTTTCTAGCTCCTTCCTCGTTTTAAATAATTCACGTTGACTATCAGTTAGCTTCTTAGCTGTATCACTTAGTTGCGCTTGAAGAACTTTATTTTCGGCCAAAGTTTGCGCCAATGCATCACGAGCTTCTTGTGACTCTTGTTCTAAGAGCGACAGTCGATAAGTTTGAAGAGCAAAATAATCCCCGACCTATGGGAGAAAAAGGTTCTGTCAGCAGACATTTTAAAATTCGAAGGAATGAAATCACGAGGTTCAACAACCATTACCTCCTGATACATTCGGGAAAAGTTACTTAAAATTTCGAAATCACTTTTGACAGTATGATGAAGTAAGTCTCGTTTGAATTGCCCGGCCAAAAAGACCCTTATAGATTTATCAAATTCATTCTCACCATTCGGCCCGAGATCGCTAGAAATGGTTCCATCTTCCGGATATCCGGCGGCTCTCCTACCTAGCAAATGTTCATTCATAAAGTCGACAACATCTAGTTCTGACCTTCCTATTCGACATGGGACCGAGTCGGAATTTCTGCCAAATGGCTTAACTTTTCTCGGAGGCTCCAGATGATCACTATTCATTTTCCGACTCTTCATATTCTCGGATACCCTGAATCTGATTCCAGGAACACAAACTATAACCAGCAGATGAAGGATTAGAAGTATCAAGTGAGAACACGCTACGTAAAGGGCCCGATGTGATGGGGTTGGATGAACTTGCGTTTTCGATCCCTCTCAACGGTGGAAACATTAAGGGTATCTCGATCGGGTCACTGGTTACGCTCATTCCTCGTCTTGGATTATTTCTCTTTTGTTGCTTAGATTGGTTTAGGGCATTCCTTAAGATGGTAGTCACGATCGATCCGACCATATACATCCAGAATTTCTCGACGGTTTCATCTAAAAAGAGAACACAATGTGCTCAGAAGGCTAAACTAATAGTATCTTTTAATTGCATTTTAAAACAATGAAAAGTTAGTAGCATACTTAAAGTAAGAGGTACTTGGATGAAAGTGGCTGGTTCGGAAAAATTTCCGATCGACCGGTCAGGTCCACCAATGGATTGATTTTGCGAAGAAAGGGAAAATTCGATTGTCAGAGCAGGATATCTGCACCTGCTAAGGCCCACCATCCTCAAAACCCCTTCTTGGACAAGGAGCATGGTTTGATAGGGGTCGAACTTTAACTGCTCCAGGAAATCATCAGAAAGATGATGTTTCATCTTCTCCTTGATACGACGACGTGCATACATCCAGGAACCAACTCCATCCCATCGATATGGTCTAGTTTTTGAACTCCCGTCTGAAACAGGAATATTAGGTCCTTTAATGAAGAAGAATCTCCTTTTCCAGCCCTTGGTTTTGTTCATAGATACACTTGAAAGGATTGATAGTTTCGACCGTGGCGATACACACACAAACCCAACGTTGGAGCCTGTCGACATGCTCATTTGGAATATTTGCCAAAAATTCCGAAAAGAGGCCTCTTCCCCTTTGGCTTCCATAAGGATACTAAACGCAACAATATACGCACTGGAGTTCGGAAGAATCTGAGCGGGGGAAAGTGAAAAGGCTGTTAAAATACTCCTAACCAGCGGGATAAAGGGGATGCGCAATCCATGAGAAAACTGCCTATCATAGAATGCCTGGCACCCTGCCGGAGGATCAGTTACGCATTGACGGTAAGTGGGGATAACGATCGAAAAACCCGTGGGGAGAAATTTCCCGAACTCCTTTTCTAGATAAGCAGGATCGTCCTGGGTAAAAGCGCAGGAAGTTTGATCAGCGCGAAGATCATTCCTAGGAGAACCACCGATGCTCGAAGCTTCATGCGGCTTATATATCCTAACAAAAGCGTTATCACCAATACTATGTTTCTCAACTACATTCTCTTCAAGATCTTCAACTTGCTCGGCATTTTCTTGCTCGGGGTGAAATTCCCCTTCTTCGAACCCAGGATCGGGTCTTATCCTCAAAGTACTGAAGCTCTCCTTTTCTGAAAACTTAAAATTGTCGATAAGCCTCTGTTTGTACCCAAAAAATCGCCCTCGATAAATTGAGGTACAATGGCTCGATAACAAGCCAAAAATGGCATCGGGGCCGAACTAAGTCACTCCAAAACAGATCAGACCAAATCGGGTCCAACTTGGACCGAAAATGGGTCCAATCGAATCAACGGATTGGCTATTGAGCCCAATTTCAAAACTCGACCCAACTCTCGCAATTAATTAATTTTGGGCCAAACATAAATTAATTAATTAATAAAGTTAATTAATTTATGGGCTAAGTTTAATTAATTACAAACTAAAAAGACCAAATTATGGTCAATTAGGCCCAATTAGATTCAATAAGTGTTTTTTGGACTAATTAATTAAGTTAATTAATTAATTGGGCCAAGATTAATTAAGTGGCCCACTTGATAAATAAGGCCATTAATTAATTAATTGGGCAATTATATAGATGGGCAAGTTATAATTACAAAATAAGACCAAAATGGCTCGACCCAAAGCCAAAATGGCCCGACCAGCCCGAACTCGACCCGGGCCCAGCCCCAAAATCGGCCAAATCTTGATTTTTTTGGCCCAATTTGATTTTAATTGTTAATTAATTGGAGATAATTAATAAGAGATAAGGATAAGCCATATTAGTTGGCTTAAACCACAACTTCCTTAATTATCTCTAGTTAGTTATCATTAATTAAAATTCAAATTGAAAGACACGTTTCTTCTTCTCCAACTACCTTAGCTTTCAGCAAAAACATAGAGAAAAACCACCATTAAAGTAGTGGAGGTAGTGGGCAATTGTAAAGTAGTGGGAGAAGTGGGAACAAGGCCATCAACCCCTTGATTTTCGGCCATCAGGAGAGCAGTTTCTGGCATCAGCTTGTTTTTTCAGCAACTATAAATATACAGCAGCTGCCATTCGCGGGACACACACAACTTTTCAGTCTACACTGATCGGCTCAACGCCTCTCCGGAAGTCCAGCGCTCCGCTGCTTCTTTTTCAGCAAACACCCTGTAGAACCCCTGATATCAACCGTCACTCCTCAGCCACCAGCCACCCTCGACAGCCTGAAGTCTTGCCGCCACCGCCGCTCAAAATCCTCCGCCGCCGCCCAAGGTCCGCCGCCGCCGCCGACATTAAGCCGCCGCCGTCGATACTAAGCCGCCGCCGCCGCTGCTTCCGCTGTCCAGGCGCTGTCTCGAGCGAAACCCCTTGATAGCAGGCAGTTAACAACTGTTTTCTGTCAAGTTATCAGCCCGCCAACTCCTCGATATCAGTATGTCCCTCCTCAGCCACCAGTGATCCCTGACAGCCTGAAGTCTTGCCGCCGCCGCCGCCGCCGCTCAAAGCCAGCCGCCGCCGCCGTCTTCCGCCGTCAGCTGACACTGTCTCGAGCGAAACCACTCATATCAGCAAGTAGCTCGCTGTTAACTGTCATGTAAGTGCCCACGTATTTATATGACAAACTCATCGAGTAGCCATCTGCTTGATGAGCTCGTCGTCAAGTAGCCATCTGCTTGACGGCTATCGGCTAAGTAGCCATCTGCTTCGTCGATGCCTTGGTCAGTGGCCACCCGCTGATCAGGAGCCCGATTAATGGCCATCCATCAAGGTTGGGCGAACCATTGACGGTGGGTCTCCCGTCGTCAATGTTACTTTCTGTCAACAAGTCGTTTTTTATGCATTATCAGCTCATCGGCGGGTTTACCTGCCGATCAAGGAGTCAATTTGCAGAACTTAAAAGATTTATCAACTCATTTGGCAGATTATGCCGAAACAGGAGACTCATCGTTTTGTATATTTTTGTAATGTTTGTACATCGGGGAACTTGCCAATATTCTTTTGTTATTTAATGGAAGTCGTTTGGCTCGTACGTCTTGACTCTTTTACATAAATATACTTTACGTTAATTGATTTCCATTGATATGCTGTTTTCTGTCAAGATCATGTTTTCTGTCAAGGTGTTTATTTAAATTGATTGATTGTCAAGGCACTTGCTGATTTTCAAATCCGTTGATATGTTAAGCCGGCCATCGATTGGTCATAAGTTTTTGGCACTCAAAGAGAGATTTTCATAAATTGTTTAAGTCCTGCGGCCAGGCAGGCATAGAAAAGAACTAGGAGTAGTGTTTGCCTACTCTGTCACAGTCGTTTAGAAGTCAGCCTTATCAGGACATTTTATTTTGATATCGACATGTCCTTGTCAGGACACTTACATTATCAATTTACCGATATCCACATGTCTATTTTCAAATCGTTATGTTTGCACGCACAAACATTGGCACGCCCGCATTATTTTACATCATATCGAGGCATTTTACATCGAGCCATTGGCTCGTCGAGGGATTCACTGACAGGTTTACAACGAACAATATTTTGGCACACCTTGATGCCAATAACACCTCGATGTCAACCCCCCGACGCCAAGCACCCCTTGATATCAGATTTACCGCAAATAATATTTTGGTACTTCTCGATGTCAATGGTCACTCGATGATGTCGAGGTGTTCCTCGATACTGAATTTATATGCAAACAATTCCTTGATGCCATGTATTGTAATCAATGCAAAATTTATAGCAAACAATATTTTGGCACGCCCAGTGGGACTCTCGATGCCCAGTGGGACTCGATGCCAATCCCTCGACGACATCAGGGTATAATCGGGCCAAATTTATATGCAAACAATATTTTGGCACGCCCAGTGGGACGTGAAAGTCTCTTTGTTGAAAAACCCACCAGCTAAGCAGTTTATGGCTCGGGGGGCATGAAAGTAATTTCGTGTTTTAATTGAGTTGCCATAAAACGATTATCAGCCAATTTTGGCTAGCTGACAGCTTGATTATCTCTTTGCCAAACAGTCAATCAATTGATACTAAGTGGGTGCTTTTTGTTATCGACAGATGACATCACAGGTACCACGAAGGACTCGATCTACCTTGACGAGGACACGCTCTGATTTAACGCATACTTTGGAAAATTTATCAACGGTTCCGCTAACTATGGAAGGGACCGACAGGATCGAGGAACTGACTGAACAGGTCCGTAGCTTCACCAGGGACCTTGAGGCCAAACATGAGGATTGGTCTAACATCGTCAGTAAGTTTGAGAACATGCTAGGCTCGGCCACTGCTGCTAGTCAGGCCAGTACAGAAGCTAGCCACACTGTAAATAACGCCTTGATACACTTGGAGGCAAAGTTGACGTCGCTCACTGAAAGCATCAACATGCTCGCCAATGGCATCCAAACGCAGGCCTGGACTGGGCCGCAGAGGACTGCTGTTGACAAGGGCAAAGGCCCTGCAATCCATATCGGGGAAAGCTCATCGAGAGACGAGACGCCTTTCAAGCAAGGTCCGAAGAGGACCGCTCAGATAAGAGAGGAAGTACTTCTAAAACAAGAAATCATCTACACTCGGGGGGCAGGTCCGAAGAGGACCGCTCAGAGGCCGTTGGGTACGGCCATGAAGTACATCAGGCCAATCTATCGGCCTATGACAGGACAGTTCACCGCGCTGCAGATGGTCCAGAAGACCTCTTAACGGTGAACCAAGCCGAAGAAATGTTCGTCAGGAGACAGGGGAACAGGGCAGCGAGGTATAATAAGCCTCACCCGGAATATATCGATCAGATCCCGTTCCCATTGAACTACAGACCGTCGAATTTTACACTGTTTTCAGGCGAGGGGTCACAATCTGCCACAGAGCACCTGGCTCGATTCTCTCTAGAATGTGGCAACATGACAAATGAGTTAAAATTGAAACTGTTTCCTAACTCCTTGACGGGAATGGCGTTCCACTGGTACGCCAATTTGAAGCCTAGATCGGTCCCCGACTGGCCATCCATGGAAAAAATATTCGTGATGAACCACTATCAGGCCCCACTCGAGGTGTCCGTCATCGAGCTGTCGAACATGAGGCAGTTGACAGGACAGACTGTCGAGGAATACATGAAAAAGTTCATCAGGGCCAGAGGGTTCTGCGCCATCCCGTTGCCAGAAAGGGAATGCATCAAAATTGCCATCCATGGCATGCATTTCGAATTACGAAAGATCATGATGGCACAATACCACGAAGACTTGTTCGAACTAACCGATCATGCGGTCCGCTATGAACGAGTATTGAGAGACGAGAACGGCCGACAACCCAGAGGGAGCTATTATCAAGTGGGTATGGCCGACTCTAGTGAGGAGCAGATCAATCAGGTCAGCAGACCGATTGAGCAGCAGGGTATCGAGATCGGGCTTGCAGAAGTGGTCTGCCCTAAGAACATCGTCTGTACGGCTCTCGCCAAGCCGAAAGAACCTCAACCTACTATCAAGGTGCCAAATAATTTGGTGCGACGAGACGCTGAATATAAAATCGATAGGGAAAGACGATACTCTTTCGACGTCTCGAAAACAGAGGCCATATTCGATCAATTGCTGGCCGACAAGATCCTCCGCCTCAAAGGAGACCATGTGATTCCACCATCAATGAAGATATCAGGTAAAACGTATTGCAAATATCATGATGTTTGGACTCACGCAACAAACGAGTGTCTAGTCTTCAGGTGGATGGTGCAGGACCACCTCGACAAGGGCATTTTGAGGTTTGCCCCGGATTGGAAAATCACAAAGCCGATGACGGTTGACGCCAACCCTTTCCAACAAAATGAAGTGGGGATTAATGTGATAATGGTTACAGATGAAATAACGTGAGGGGGAACTCACAATTTATATAACCCCAATAAAATGTACGGAACAAAGGGACCAACCCCAAAAACAGGGGAGGCAAAAGAAAAACGAATACAACAAAGCGAGAAAGCAAAGCGAAAAGGCAAAATAAACAACCCACACAGGGGCACAAAAAGAAACAAGCCAAAACACCCACGCAGGGGCAAAAACAAAATAACAACCAAAACTAAAGTAGCAACTTCTTCCATCAGCCTCCATAATAGAGTCACCTTTGAGCCCTGATGAGAAATGAAGCGACTAGCAATAGTCCATCTATAGTCACCATCAAAAGTCATCTGAGCAACTCCTCAAGCAGCCTCCAACATATAGCAAAATAACAACCAAAGCAAAAGTAGCAACTTCTTCCATCAGCCTCCATAGTATAGTCACCTTTGAGCCCTGATGAGAAACGAAGCCACTAGCAAAAGTCCATCTATAGTCACCATCCATAGTCCTCTGAGCAACTCCTCAAACAGCCTCCAACATATAGCCACCTCTGAGCCCTGGGAGAAAAGCTGGACCACAAACAAAAAGTCCACCAACCAAAACAACCACGAAGAAACAAAGTGGATGCCAAGGCACAGAGATAAAAAGCGCCACCACAACTCTACCAAAACAACCAACACCACCAACCTCTCACCGCCACCAAAACCAACATAAAATAGTGTGTGAAAAGTGCAAAGGCCTGGTTAAGTATAGAAGTGGTGATTTACTGGGATCAATTACCTAGCAGAAATAATGAGTGAAGTCCACACATGTGAGATGAATGAACTTGCGAGTCACCATCAAAGATGACCCGACTTATATGCAAAAAATTGACTGCCAGGCATTGGAAGCAAGGATAACCAAATGGTAGAATTGCCAATGGACCAGGGAACTCATCCAGAAAATAAAATAAAGGGCTTCCTATCATGCAAAGGGAAAATATGCTGTAAAGTGCAATGAGATGCATCTAAAGGTTGTCCCTGAGTGAGTGAGTCGGTGCAGACCAACTTACACACTGTGACAAAGACATGACAAGTGTGTGCAGTGCATAGGAGGCACAATCTAGAAGAGGTGAGTGAAGTGTGGCCTGTAAGTTAGCTAATATTGATAAAGCCATGAGAGATGGCTGAATCATGCAAAAACAAGGATAGCTAACCTCAGAAAGCAAGGGAGAATCAAATGATGGAAAGAGAAAGACCAGGGGTGCGGGCCAAAGTAAAAATGATCAGCTATATGCACAGATAGGATAACTACTCTATATGAAATGCAGCTAAGGAACTACCCCCTGATAGTGTATCAGAACGGTCTGATAAACTACCCTGGACATCAATATCATATAGAGGTAAGGAAGGTTTATTTGGTGTGCCTAAAGGAAGGCATTTGAAACTTGTCACACCAAATAAGACCTTTCAATTTTCTATCCCCCTCACCAGGATGGAAAATGTATGATTCATGTGAATCACATCCCAGGTTAGCTAAGTGATCGGCAACCTGATTAGCCTCCCTGTAGATATGATTCACTGAGGAATCGAGTTTTTGCAAAAGAGTTTGAGCTTTATATAAATAATTCACAAGTTTCCAGTGTACCTGCTTTTTACCTTTCAAGATCGAACACAGAACCTGAGAGTCCACCTCAACCAGTACATTTGAATATCCGAAAGAAACACAAAGTTCCAGTCCCCTGATTAAAGCCCTCATCTCTGATTCAGTGTTTGTACAAAGCCCAATAAAGTCACAAAACCCAAATATCATCTCCCCATGAGCATCTCTAACAATACCACCCAGACTTCCAACTCCTGGATTTCCCCTCGAACAGCCATCTGTATTCAACTTAACAAAACCAACAGGAGGGAGAAGCCAGTTAACCATAAAACATCTAGGTTCTAAGGGAGGTTTGACATTGATACCCCAAGATCTAAGAATACTTAAATCGCCCTTCCAATTACAAGGTCTAATTTTTGAAGTTAAGTACAAAGACTTCACCTCAGAAATTGACCTATTGATAATGTTTAAAGCAGGGTGATTTTTGTTATGATGTTTGGAGTTATTCCTGCACTTCCATAGGTTCCAAAGAACATAAATGGCCACCACAGACCTCAAATGTCCTGGACCACAAAAAGTAGAGGAATTAATCCAAACAGACAACAAAAACCTGGGGTTATCAGTCAAGACCTTCTTTACACCAAATAAATTAGAGAAAAACTCCCAGACTTGGAAGGCCACCAAACCATTGATAAAAACATGTTGAATACTCTCGTTGTCAAAGCAACATTGGCATTTTGACGCCAATTGAATCCCTCTGGACTGCATAACACTATCCACAGGAATCCAATTGTTCAAAAGCCTCCAAATAAAAATAGAAACAGAAGGCATGACAAGAGAGTTCCACGCATGTTTCATCAACAAGTCTGCTGGCTTCTTAAGTCTGGTAAAATTCCAAGCACTTTTTATATTGAACAAACCATCAGAGGTGTGCTTCCAAGTAATCACATCCTGCTCATTCAAATCAATATGCAACAAGACAATATCACTCACAACATCAGCAGGCAGACAGGAAAGGAGAAGATCCACATTCCACTCATCATGCACAAAAAAATCACACACTCTAAGATTATCAACTGGGAGGTTAGGAATAGACAGATATTTTAAAGGCTTGTCACCAATCCAATGATCATGCCAGAAAGATATATGTCCATTTCGTAACCCCCAAAAGACATTCTCAGAAAACAAGTGTCTAACTTTACACATACGCTTCCACACTTGAGATTTATATCTGGCATTCAAAGCAGTATAGAAGTGATGGGACTTTGTATATTTTTCGACCATGAATCTAGACCAAATCCCATCATTATCCCTAACCCTCCACCAAAGTTTATAGGAAAAGGCAGTAGCAACATCAGACAAACTCCTAACCCCTAGACCACCTTCCAAATAGGGAAAACAGATATTCTTCCAGGAAGACCAGTGTATCTTCTGACCACTGGTCTTACTCCAGAAGAATCTAGCAAAGAGTCTCTCAAGCTCATTAACCAACCTAGTAGAGGGGAGGGTGACCTGTAAAGTATAAGTGGGAATAGAAGTGAGCACACTCTTCAAAAGCACCAACTTACCACCAGGAGAAAGGGACTTAGTCTCCCAACCAGTCAGATGAGATCTAATCTTAGCCAATAAGGGGTGATACGAATCTTTCCACGAATAACAAGATCCGAATAATTAGGATTCCAAGGACCGTTCTACAATCAGGTTTAGATGGATTTAATGAAGACGCCACAAACGATGATGGATGAATCGTTTGATAAGTCGATGGATGAACGCCACAAGTCTTCTTGATAAGTTCATGAGGACGCCACAAACGATGTTGACTGAATCGTTTGATAAGTCGGAACGCCACAAGAATGCTTGATAAGTTCGGTAGGACGCCACAAACGATGGTGGATGAATCGTTTGATAAGTCATTGAACGCCACAAAGATTTTACTGATCTTTGATAAGTTCATGAAGAAGAACTCTTCAAAGAAGGTGGAGAATACTCAACACAAATTAATTGAAGACTAAATCTTGTATTCATTAAAGAAAAAGGTCCTTTAAATAGGACAAGATTACATCTTGAAAAGAACTAGGAAACTCTAAAATAGTAAACTAATCTAATATCAAAAGGAAACTAAATCCTAGCAAAGAATAAACTAATCCTACAAAAATATGGACAATAAATTCGAAATTAAACCTAACTAACCTAATAACAAAAGGAAACTAAATCCTAGTGAAGAATAAACTAATCCTACAAAAACAAGGAGCTAAATTCGAAATTAAAGATTACTAAATTAAAATGTCCCATATGACAAGTAAATATGGACTAGATCTTCTTCAATCTTGATGAGCAAGTAATCCTTCTTGACCCAACAAATTGTCTTCAATTAATTCTTTCAAGTCTATTTTTGGGCACTTCATGATCACATCATTCTCCTCCTCTTAAAAGAGATTTGTCCTCAAATCTTCCCCAACCTTGTAGATCTAACATGTGAACATTGAAAAACAATTTTTTTTTAACTTTTTTTTTCCGTTTTTTTTTTCCTCTCAATTTTTTTTTGCCTCTCTCAATTTTTTTTTTCGCTTTTTTTTTTCAACTCTTTTTATTTTCGTTTTTTTTTCAACTCTTTTTTTTTCGTTTTTTTTTCCTCTCATTTTTTTTTCTCTCTCAATTTTTTCTTTTGTTTTTTTTTTTTTTTTTAATAAAACTAGAAAATTATAAAGATACGCAAACCTGAGACTAGAAATTGGCTCTGGTACCAAATGATACGAATCTTTCCACGAATAACAAGATCCGAATAATTAGGATTCCAAGGACCGTTCTACAATCAGGTTTAGATGGATTTAATGAAGACGCCACAAACGATGATGGATGAATCGTTTGATAAGTCGATGGATGAACGCCACAAGTCTTCTTGATAAGTTCATGAGGACGCCACAAACGATGTTGACTGAATCGTTTGATAAGTCGGAACGCCACAAGAATGCTTGATAAGTTCGGTAGGACGCCACAAACGATGGTGGATGAATCGTTTGATAAGTCATTGAACGCCACAAAGATTTTACTGATCTTTGATAAGTTCATGAAGAAGAACTCTTCAAAGAAGGTGGAGAATACTCAACACAAATTAATTGAAGACTAAATCTTGTATTCATTAAAGAAAAAGGTCCTTTAAATAGGACAAGATTACATCTTGAAAAGAACTAGGAAACTCTAAAATAGTAAACTAATCTAATATCAAAAGGAAACTAAATCCTAGCAAAGAATAAACTAATCCTACAAAAATATGGACAATAAATTCGAAATTAAACCTAACTAACCTAATAACAAAAGGAAACTAAATCCTAGTGAAGAATAAACTAATCCTACAAAAACAAGGAGCTAAATTCGAAATTAAAGATTACTAAATTAAAATGTCCCATATGACAAGTAAATATGGACTAGATCTTCTTCAATCTTGATGAGCAAGTAATCCTTCTTGACCCAACAAATTGTCTTCAATTAATTCTTTCAAGTCTATTTTTGGGCACTTCATGATCACATCAAGGGGTCAAAAAGGGCCATGTTTTTCTTCCCTTTAAACAAGGGGGCACCCAGGTACTCTAAAGGGAGACTATACATAGTAAAACCATAAATGGTTTTAATATGGGCCCGGGCTCTCCTATGACACCCCTTCCCAACAATAATCTTACTCTTCTGCGGATTGACAGCCTGACCAGACACCCTAGAATAGTAATCCAGAAAGTTCATGATCTTCGTGATAGACTTATATGTGGATTTTGCAAAAATTATGCAATCGTCCGCATAAGCCAAGTGAGACACACAAAAACCCCCATTAGTGAAATACTGAATATCAGGATGGTCAAGGAACAACTTATTAAGGCCCCGACTCAAAAACTCAGAAGCCAAAATGAACAAGGTGGGAGAAATGGGATCTCCCTGTCTAACCCCTCTCCTAGATCTAAAGAAGCCAGTAGGCTGACCATTAACAAGCACAGAGGAGTAAGTATGTTCAACAGTGCAACTAAGAAGGGCTATAAAATGATCAGAAAAACCAAACTTCCTAAGCACAGCAAACAAAAAAGGCCAATGGACTCTATCATACGCTTTAGCCATATCAAGTTTGATAATCATATTACCATTTTTAGCCCTAGGGTGATTAATCTCATGCACCAGTTCTTTTGCAAGCAAAATATTATCAGCGATAAGTCTATCCTGCATAAAACCAGATTGATTTTCAGAAATAAGCCTAGGCAACACACTCACAAGCCTATCATTTAAAATCTTTGTAAAAATCTTACAGGAGACATTACAAAGACTAATAGGGCGAAACTGAGACCAGCTAACAGCATTTTGTACTTTCGGAATAAGCACAATTGTTGTAGCAGTGATGCTTTTGGGAAGAGAAGAGCCAGATAAGAAGTCTACTACAGCATCAAGTAGGTCCTTCTTGACAATATCCCAACAGGTTTGATAAAAGTGAGAGCTGAAGCCATCAGGTCCAGCAGCACTCTCGGGAGCAATGCTGAAGACAGCAGCTTTCACTTCATCAAGGGAGGGGGTGGCAGTCAAAGCAACATTATCACATTGGTCAAGGACAGAAGGAATCAAATCAAGACTATCAACCACAAGATTAGGCTCAACAGTAGACAACACATTTTCAAAGTACTCAGCAGCTGAAGATCTAATCAGATTACAATCAGTGACCCAGTTCCCATTCCCATCCTTAATTCTATGGATAACAGATTGCCCTTTTTTCCTCTTAGCAAGATTATGAAAAAACTTGGTGTTTCTCTCACCCTCACCGGCCCATTTAATGTTGGCTTTTTGTCTCCAATACTCCTCCTCCATTTTCAAGGAAAGGGTATGTAAAGCATTTAGCCTATTTAACTCAGTCAAATTTTCCTCACTGGGATCATCATCAAATCGTTCCTGAGCATTTTTAATGGTTACAGATCCGTCAACGGGTGAACACCTATACGTTGACGAGGAACCAGAACGCTCGCCGGCAATCAGGGAGATGGGTTTATGCGCAAGATGCCAAAATGAGTTGGCAACAATACCTTTATTCCTCAATCCAGCGTTATACAGCCCATACATGCCCTGGCTAAATATAGTGCCGACAGGATACCCATATCAAACGATGCCGCGACCGCCGGCAACGCCACAAACAGCGCCGCAACCGCAGGCGACACCACCACCACCGCCGCCTCGACCGATGGGGCCATGCCCAATTCCATTTCCGATGGAATACACGGAACATGCATTGGCAACAGTGGGGCATGGCCGAGAACGAGATGAGGACACAATGCCTCGACAGCATCGAGAAGGTACTAGCCGTAACAGCAGAGTCAGAGAGATCCCCTGACAAGACACCAGTTAGGCAGGTCAGATCGACCGCCAGTCGTAGAGACAGGACACATGGTCCATCGCCAAAAATTACACCGCCAGGCTCATCAAGGCCGCGGACTGTTCATACTCCCGCCGATACACAGGTTGATCGATGGGTGCTCGTCAGGCTTCCAAAATTTCCCGGCGATCGAAGGGTCGATCAGATGACCCGGACACAGTATAGGCGTTATTTACGCCAACGAAAGGAAATGGAAATAGCTAAGGGGAAGGCCCCGATGAAAGAATCAGTAAGGAAACCTCCATCAAGGGAACAGAAACTGAAACAGGGAGCAAACGAGGCCAAATCTGGCCAAGGGGTCAATATTGAGGCCAAGACCTCGATGCAAATCGACACTTCCAAGTGGACTCCGAGGAAAGCCCAATTTGGCACAATCGACATGGAAAAGATAATGGCAGATGATGACTTGTTGTCCGACGGGGAAGATGGGAATGATCTCGAGGCAAAATTTGCCGAGATTTTCGACAACAGGGATGATAAGGAAAACAAGGCCAAATCTGGCCAGGAAGTCGAGAAACAGGAAGCTGAAAAACAGCCTGTTGAGAAACAACCCATCGATGAAACAGAAACAAAAGCAGTAGAAAATGCTACCACCAGTCAGCCGACGAACGGCTCGACAGTGATGGAATGCAACACCGTCGATTCAGAACTCGTTGAATTCGTCAACGAGGAGTTGGGATATTCCACTGATGGTTTTTGGGATGAGGGTATGCCAGTCGTACAAATGGCAGAAGATCTAGAGCTGCTATCGGTTGACGACGAGAAAGAGACCGATTGGGACAGAAAAATCGAGACAATATTCCAAAAGCCACCATCCTTTATGGCCAGACATATCAGGCCATTGTATGTATCAGGGCATATCGACGGAAAACCCATTGACAGAATGCTGGTCGATAATGGGGCAGCCGTCAATGTAATGCCCTCGTCGACGATGTACAAGCTGGGTAAGGTCAGCGAGGACCTGATGGAGACAAAAGTAATCGTCAGTAACTTCACAGGGGGAAGGGCTGATACACTAGGAATCTTGCCTGTCGAGGTAAAGATCGGAAAGACCAGCTTGAAAATTGCATTTTTCGTGGTAGATGCTGCCACCTCTTACAATGCGTTGTTGGGAAGGGACTGGATTCACTCAGCCCTTTGTGTACCGTCCTCTCTTCATCAATGCTTGTTAATCTGGGGAGACTCCCCCGAACCTGAAATTATTATGGCCGACAACAGGCCATTCACCGCCAAGGTCAACGCTGTCGAGGCAGCGTATTATCGAGATGATGTAGGTCCTTATCGATTTATCGGGCAGGACAAATACGGACGACCGAAGGAAGTCACTTCAAGCAAAAAGTTGACGCAATTGGAAATGGCTTGTTTAGCCAAAGAACTAAGTCGGCCCTGCAACGTCAAGGAGTCAGGGCCGCAAGAGGAGCACTGTCAGGATTAATGAATTGTCCTGATGACGAAAGACCATCGGCCTGTAAGGCCGACAGATTGGAAATTGATGAGATTGTTGTTATCGGGCCGCAGCAGGAAGCATGTGCCGATTTGATCAAGAGGTTTCGGGCCTATGTGGCCGAATGCTATACAGGCGATCTCATCGATGAAGAAGAAGCGCCAATATCGGATGGCGACGAGATTCAGTTAAGAGAACTAGCGACGGCGCCAGCCAAGCTCGATGACATCAAGATACAGGTGCAAGACCCTGTTATCGAGGTTGAGTTAGGCAGCGAGGAGGATCATAGGCCAACTTACATCAGCGCATTGCTTGATGATGGCCAGAAGGATCGACTGATGCAAGTATTAAAGGAGTACAAGGATTGTTTTGCCTGGAATTACGACGAGATGCCTGGGTTAAGCAGGGAGTTGGTAGAACATCGTATTCCGATACTTGAAGGGTACTTACCCCGGAAACAGCCCCTGCGAAGGATGTCTGTCGAGGTCTGCAGACTGATCAGGGAGGAAATCGAGAAGCTGTTAAAGGCCAGTTTCATCGAGGTGGCCCGATTTCCGGAGTGGGTAGCGAATGTAGTTCCCGTAATGAAGAAAAACGGGAAAATCAGGATATGCATTGATTTCAGAGACCTGAATCTTGCATCTCCCAAAGACGAGTATCCGATGCCAATGGCGGACATGCTAATCGATGCTGCCGCTGGCAATATGTTCCTGACAGCCGTCGACGGAAGTGCAGGTTACAATAAGATTTTTGTGGCTGTTGACGACGTACCAAAACTCGCTTTTCAATGTCCCGGCGGAATAGGCACCTTCCAATGGAAAGTGATGCCATTCGGACTCAAAAACGCCGGAGCAACTTATCAACGAGCCATGAATTGCATTTTCAGTGAGTACATCGATGACTTTGTTAAAATTTACATCGATGATATCATTATTAAATCGGCTAGTTACGACGAACATCTAACACATTTGGCGAAGTCATTTGCCAAAATGAGGAAACATAAATTAAAACTTAACCGCTTGAAATGTGTGTTTGCAGTTGCGTCAGCCAATTTTCTTGGCTTCTTAGTGCATCGCAAGGGGATTGAGATTGACAAAAATAAGTCCAAAGCTATCTTGACGGCCAGACCTCCGTCGACGAAGAAGGAATTACAACAATTCCTTGGGAAAGTTAACTTTTTACGGAGGTTCATTTCTAACTTGGCTGGAAGAACAAAGGTCTTCTCGCCTTTGTTAAAATTGAAAGACAAAGAAGAATGTTGCTGGCAAACGGAGCATGAGCAGGCGTTTCAGGAAATCAAGGATAAGCTGACAACGCCGCCTGTAATGATGCCGCCTGTCAAGGGGAAACCCTTGAAACTATATATATCTGCCACAGATGACACCGTCGGCGGATTTCTGGCACAAGATGACGAGGATGGGTTCGAACGAGCGATCTATTACTTGAGCAGACACTTGACAGAAACGGAGCAGAGGTACTCGCCGATAGAAAAGGTATGCCTCGCTTTATTTTTCTCTTGCAAGAAATTACGTCATTATATGCTGCCTGTAAAAGTATTGGTTATTTCTGGTATTGATGTGATAAAGTACATGATAGCTAAGCCTGTGATGAGGGGACGGATCGGTCGATGGGCCATCCAGCTGATGGAGTATCAGTTACAATACGTACCGCAAAAAGCAGTCAAAGGCCAAGTATTGGCTGATTTTCTGGTTGACCATCCATGTCTCGATATCGATCAGGCCGTTCTCAAGGAACTGGACTCGATGACAGTAGAGATCAGGCCATGGACACTGGCCTTCGATGGGTCTAGAACCGACAGGCTGTCTGGAGCAGGTATCGTTTTGATTTCCCCATTAAATGTAAAAACTAAGTTATCAATTCAATTTGATTTTGAATGTACTAACAATCAGGCCGAATACGAAGCCTTGATAATTGGACTGGAAATGCTTAGAGAGCTCGACAGCAAGTCTGTCGTCATCATCGGGGACTCGCAGTTGGTTATCAGGCAAATACAAGGTACTTACAAATGCCGAAACCCAACTCTTGACAAATATTATTTAACTGCGATGTCCTTGTTGTCGGAGTTTGTTGATGTTACATGTTACCATGTAACAAGGGGAAACAACAGCGAGGCCAACAGTTTGGCCCAACTGGCGACTGGTGTTGATCTCCCTAATGACATCGAGGAATCCCTCTACGTCGTCAGGAAACGACAATGTCCTTCATTTATGTATCGAGACAACGTCCTGACTGTTTTGAGTGTGTTTCAGGACCCTGATGACTGGAGAGAGCCGATCAGAAAATATCTGGCTGATCCGTCGGACCGAGCATCTCGACAGACGAGGCTCAGGGCAGTCAATTATGTCTTAATAAGCGATCAACTGTTCAGAAAAAGCCATGACGGCGTGCTCCTGTTATGCGTCGATCAGCAAGAGGCCATGAGAATTATGATGGAGGCTCACGAAGGAATTTGTGGGGCCCATCAAAATGGTCACAAGTTAGCATGGCTGCTGCGCCGATATGGCTATTACTGGCCGAAGATGGTGGGAGACTGTATTCAATTGGCAAGGGGTTGTGAGAAATGCCAACGCTTCGGGATAGTCCAAAGAATGCCCGTCGAGGAAATGAACATGATAATCAAGCCATGGCCTTTCAGATGTTGGGCCATCGATATCATCGGGGAGATTCACCCCTCGTCTTCCAAACACCATCGATACATTATTGTGGCCACGGATTATTTTACTAAGTGGGTAGAGGCCAAACCGCTCAAACAGGCCAATCAGGCCGAGGTGATGAAGTTCATCAAGGACTTAATCATTCACAGGTTTGGTCTGCCACAGACCATTGTCACTGACAGGGGACTGATGTTCGTCGGTCAAGAAATCAAGGAGTTTGCCAGATCGATGGGTTTTGAATTGGTCCATTCAACACCGTACTATGCACAAGGGAATGGCCAAGCGGAAGCTTCTAATCGAGTCCTCAAGGACATTATCTCGAAAATGATCGAGGAGAACCCAAGAGCTTGGCACTTGATGCTGTCAGAGGCATTGTGGGCTTATCGGACAAGCAAACGGACAAGTACAGGCACCACTCCGTATAAGCTAACTTACGGACAGGAAGCCGTTCTACCGATGGAGATCAACGTCCGATCTCTGCGGGTGATGCAGCAAAACGAGCTGACGCCCGAAGAGTATACTGAAAATATGTTCCAGCAGCTCGATGAGCTCGACGAGATCAGGGTTTCCGCGTTAGACAAGATCGAGGCACAAAAAAGGCTAGTTGCTCGATGCTACGACAAAAAGATACGCAGGAAACACTTTGACGTCGGGGACATGGTCTGGAGAGTCGTCTTGCCACTTCATCAGCGCGAGAAAAAGTATGGTAAATGGAGCGCGACATGGCAAGGACCATATGAAGTCTACTCGATAACCCGAGGTGGGGGTTACATTTTGAAAAAGCCAGATGGGAATCTCTGTCGAGACCCCATCAATGGAAGATATTTGAAAAAGTTTAGGCCCACCCTTTGGGAATCGATGTGTCTGGAACATCAGCAAGCCTTAGAGCTTGAGATCGAGCGGCGCCAAGAGTACTTCAATGCGCCGATCCCTCTGTAAATATAAGTAGGATTTATTTTTGGTCTTGTTTTTATTTCCGTTTTCGTTTGTTTAAGTTAGGATTTTTAAATTTATAATAGTAGTCGCATTTACGTTTTCTTTTTGTCAGAATACTTCCATTTTTAATTCAAGTTTTCATTCCCCGATTTTCAAATTTTTACATCAAGGCATTTTGATTTGAAATTCTTTTGAGTTGATACAATTTTAGTTGAGTTGTGTTGGCAAAAAGTTGAATTTTTGTTTGCAAAATTGTTCCGTCAAGGGGTCGGGGTGATAATTCAGGTTGATACGTTTGCTTTGACTCTTGGTTTTGTGGTTCAAGCGAGAAGAATAATATAAGGTCAAAACAAGTTTTGACAAGGAAAAGAGAATCAGTCGGTGGCTGGCAAGCCATTACACAAATGAAAAACAAGTCAGTCTGTGGCCATCAGGCCAATGCATAAACAAACAGGAAAGTAAACTAAGTCTGGAAAGTCATATATCAAGGCACATGCGCCAAACATCAATGGCTCGCAGGCCAGAAAACTAAGTAAGAAAGTCTTGAGTGAATCGTTCCAGAAAGTCCTTGAGGTCCGCTTCTATCTTGGCTTGATCAGCTCTAGCAGTTGCTGCATGAGTCGTCACTCGATCCTCTTCAGCCTTTTCCGCGACGAGCAAGTCATTGGTGTCAGACAGCTGATCAGTAATCGATTCTGCCTCCGTCCAGGCAATCTGTATCTGGCTCCGAAGCGTGTCTAACTCCCCCTGCAACTTAGCAATGGCCGCAATCACCTCGGCCTCTGTGTCCTTGAGATTCTTCAGGGAGTCGCTAAGTGTAGAACCTCGAGTGAATAAGGCATCGAACTTCGCCAGAAGGTCGTTGGCGGAGGACGAAAATGAGGCTTCAACCTTGATAGCTCGATCATTGGCCTTGAAATGGCTCCTCAGTTGGCCAAACTTTCCTGCATACTCGGAATAAAAGGACACCTTGTCGCTCGAAAGGGCCGCAGACGACAGCTTGCGCATCAGCTCATCAAGGGACGGACCCATATTAATCATCAGGACATCCAAGGGTTGATCCCGATAGCCTGACAGCAGCTCCTTGAAATGAGTAATCTCATCAGGGGTGAAGGTTGTATGGCTTGATTTCTCAGACGTCGTTGAAGGGGAGTGAGAGGATGAACTCGCTGACAGGGCCCGAACGTTGGCAAATCGAGCCAATGCTTGAGCAAGCCGTTGAGATATGTCCATGGGCTGGCCCTGCAAGACAAGAAGGAAAACAAGGTTAGCAAAGTGAAACGAGGAAACCTAAAAATGGCTAGGTAACAAAACAAACCTCTTGTACAACAGGGGATTCCTTGACGGGATCACTCTGATCAGCAGAGGCCTCGACGGGTCGAGGAGTGGTAGCTAAATCCTTCAAGCCCTTGATCACAACGCTATCGGCAGGAATGTCCGCTGCCTCGACCGGGGAAGGCGGACGAGGGGGAAGGTCTACTTTCTCAATCTCTTCAACATCATTATCACTGTCCGTCGAGCTATCCACTATCCGTCGGACCTTCTTTCTAGGCAGGGGGTCGACCTTGACAGTTCGCCGTTTACCTTTCGAGCTCACCTCCTGACAGAAAACGAGAGGTCACAATAAGTTCAAAAAATGTGATAAAATAAATCAAGTAAAGGCTACCTCCTCGTCGGAACTGCTCACGGCTATGGCACTCGTGCCACCTCGCTGATAAAAGAGCCGACGAGAGCGTCGGATATATACGACGGGATGATCGGTTACCTTGTCAACGGAGGACTGAGCCTCGAACGTCTGCAATGATTGTGAAACAGCCGGTGATGGCCCTGACGGACTAATCATCTGTAAGGGAATGGCCATAGGGATGACCGTTTCCTTAGGAGCCTTCTTTTTCTTATCAGACGGGGGACCGATTGTGCTTTCCCTGCAAATCAGACAAGCGCATTAGTATATAACGGTAATCAAGGGAAAGAAACAAAGGAAACTACCTGATAAATCAAGGACAATGGTGCCCCCATCCTTGTAATCACATAAAATATAAATCGTCGACAGGGCCTGTGGGTCATCAGCTCGATATCCCGTAAAAGTGACTTGGGAGTTAGCTTGATGACTACGAGGCCGTGAACTACTACTTGCACCAGACTCGACGGGGGAAGGTACATACCCCAATGACTCGATAAAATCAGGAAGCAACGGTAAAGATAAGCCAAATGGTTTGTAAAATGTATGCCAAGGAGGAACTTCGCCAGGACCTCCCCGTTTTTTGGCTAACTTAGCATGAGCCAACATGGCTTTACCTATCCTAATGTTTTTTATCGACTCAAAATTCATGGCAGCTTGCCCATACACCCTATCTCTATGATCAGGATCCCAAACGACATTGTAAAATTTTTCAAAATGAGAAACAACATACAATGTACCTTTTTTGGACGCCTTGACAGAGGCGGCAGCCGTATGCTCAAGAAAGGGACCATCAGTAGAAATGACCTCGGGGTGGTTGGGGACCTCGAACCTCGTCACAGCAACATGGAAGGGCTCTTTACGAGTCAGCGCAATATAATCTCCCCACCACTTGACCAAATCCGGCGAGGCAACGGGAGTAGGAGCAAAAGGCCGAAACACGAACGCATCACGGGCCGTGCGCCAACAGCGCCGCAGCTCATCGAAACTATCCATATCAGGTACGTCAAACTCCTCATCCCTATCACGAAGAGAAACACCACATCGAGGGATTGACTGTGCCAAGCCAAATTGCCGGGCCACGTAATGCGCCGGATAAAATCGAACAGTACATTTGAGAGGCTTCCGCCTCGCTGCAGTCTTGGCTCCCGTAACTTTCAAACCCGATGGGATGTCTCTCGGTGTAAGGAAGTTAGCCCATAATTTCTGATACTCCTTGGATTCATCGGTTGACATGGATGAGCTATAAGCTGACAGAATCGAGGGGTAGAATGCCGCAAAATGTGGCTTGAGCCCCTTGACAGAATCATATAGTCGACTAAAAAAGTAATAGAAGTTACAAGGGGGAACCTTTTGACGAGCCACGAAGGCCGCATATACCTCAGAACCAACCGGAGCCTCGCTGAACATACAAAAATCCGGAAAATAACCACATAACCAAATCTGAAGAAGCCAAATAGGCCCCTGCAGAAAACAGCACCCAGAATCCAAAAATCCCTCCATACCCACGCAAAAACCCGAAAATACAAGAGGGCCTAAAGCTATCTTCTCACCCCTAGCGAGACTCAATGCAATGGCGTTATACTCTTTAGTCACCGATAAAGCAGGGTTGCAAAAAATATAACGAGACAACCAAAGAGTTAGAAAATGAACATGCTCAATATGAGATACCTCGACAGAATCCGGCAAGGCCTTGTAGCGACCGATGACAGGTCCGTATGACAGTGCATTCTCACCAGAACCACCGGAACCAAAAGCCGAAGGGAAAAGAAATGCCTCGTCACTAGCGGAAGGCAACGGATCGATATAACCCCCGACGGGCCCAAGACCACAAATAGCTAAAATATCCAAGAGAGTCGGAGTCATCGGGCCGTGCGCAAAATGAAATGTATTGTCGACTCGGCACCAGAATTGAGCCGCGGCACGTATGAGAGGGAGATTCAATGACAACCCTGTTTTACAAAACTGCATGGCATAAAAAATGCCACATATCCGCCAAACGGGAGCAAAAGTCCTCTCGACCCTACCGCACCAAATGAGCCAATCCGAATGGACAACAGAACCTGCCCACGGCCACCCCCTCGTTGATGACTTGAAACTCACCGGGCCGAAAGAAAAAGGGAGAGCCTCACTCGGATATTGAATCGGGTGCTCGGTTGTTGGTGGCAAATCGGCCGGAGAGTGAGACGGGCCGATTGTAGTACCAACAGGTGTTTCTTGCAATACTTGGGTGCAAATTCGCACTTCACGTTGCCTGACTTGCCCAGCAACCATTTTTGGCTTAAGGGTTCGGCAATGGTGGGTTTTCGAAATTGGGTATTTTCGGTTTGAGTTTTCTCGAAGAGGAAAGTTAGATTTTTGGTTTCCTTAAAGCAAAGAGAGTCCGAATATGGAGAGAACTCGAGAAAACCGAAGCAAGAAGGCCGATTTTGAAGCTTGAAGGTTTTTTGGCTATGGTGGATTTCTTGAAATGGGTTTTCGGTTTTGAAGGTTTTGGGAGAGATTGAGTTCGGTTTTTGGGTTCTTTGTGAAATGGGGAATCCGATTTTGCAAGAATGAAGGTGGAAGTTGAAGAGGAGAGCTTGGTATTGGAGCAAGGATTTTCGGCTATGGAGTTTTTTGGAGGTGTGAAGTCGGCCGAAGTGTGGGAGAGAAGAGAGAGGAAGAAGATGAAAAGTTGAAAAGGAAAAAGTATTGTGGGGCCCAGGGGAGTGTAAGAGTTTTGTCTTTTTGGGAAGAGTGTGTTGAATAGAATACCAAGTAAATTGGGAACTAAAAGGTGATAGGCTCTTTTTAATTCTATCCGGGAAGTTGGGAACAAGTTAGGGAGTTGACATCTGGCAAAAGAATTAGCAGATTGGGAAATATTCCAAAGTCCCAAAAATACTGCCATAACTTAATTGGCTAAAAATGGCCAATTTTAATTATAGGCCTGCTAAAATAGTATGCCAATCGAGAGATAAGAAGGGGGAAATTTTAAAAACTAAGTCTATCCGATAAAATTTTATTATCAAATAAAATTTATCAGATACGACTTACGGGGGGCATTGTTTGTACCCAAAAAATCGCCCTCGATAAATCGAGGTACAACGGCTCGATAACAAGCCAAAAATGGCATCGGGGCCGAACTAAGTCACTCCAAAACAGATCAGACCAAATCGGGTCCAACTTGGACCGAAAATGGGTCCAATCGAATCAACGGATTGGCTATTGAGCCCAATTTCAAAACTCGACCCAACTCTCGCAATTAATTAATTTTGGGCCAAACATAAATTAATTAATTAATAAAGTTAATTAATTTATGGGCTAAGTTTAATTAATAACAAACTAAAAAGACCAAATTATGGTCAATTAGGCCCAATTAGATTCAATAAGTGTTTTTTGGACTAATTAATTAAGTTAATTAATTAATTGGGCCAAGATTAATTAAATGGCCCACTTGATAAATAAGGCCATTAATTAATTAATTGGGCAATTATATAGATGGGCAAGTTATAATTACAAAATAAGACCAAAATGGCTCGACCCAAAGCCAAAATGGCTCGACCCAAAGCCAAAATGGCCCGACCAGCCCGAACTCGACCCGGGCCCAGCCCCAAAATCGGCCAACTCTTTATTTTTTTGGCCCAATTTGATTTTAATTGTTAATTAATTGGAGATAATTAATAAGAGATAAGGATAAGCCATATTAGTTGGCTTAAACCACAACTTCCTTAATTATCTCTAGTTAGTTATCATTAATTAAAATTCAAATTGAAAGACACGTTTCTTCTTCTCCAACTACCTTAGCTTTCAGCAAAAACATAGAGAAAAACCACCATTAAAGTAGTGGAGGTAGTGGGCAATTGTAAAGTAGTGGGAGAAGTGGGAACAAGGCCATCAACCCCTTGATTTTCGGCCATCAGGAGAGCAGTTTCTGGCATCAGCTTGTTTTTTCAGCAACTATAAATATACAGCAGCTGCCATTCGCGGGACACACACAACTCAATCAACAACTTTTCAGTCTACACTGATCGGCTCAACGCCTCTCCGGAAGTCCAGCGCTCCGCTGCTTCTTTTTCAGCAAACACCCTGTAGAACCCCTGATATCAACCGTCACTCCTCAGCCACCAGCCACCCTCGACAGCCTGAAGTCTTGCCGCCGCCGCCGCCCAAAATCCTCCGCCGCCGCCCAAGGTCCGCCGCCGCCGCCGCTAAAAATAAGCCGCCGCCGCCGCCGACATTAAGCCGCCGCCGTCGATACTAAGCCGCCGCCGCCGCTGCTTCCGCTGTACAGGCGCTGTCTCGAGCGAAACCCCTTGATAGCAGGCAGTTAACAGCTGTTTTCTGTCAAGTTATCAGCCCGCCAACTCCTCGATATCAGTCTGTCCCTCCTCAGCCACCAGTGATCCCTGACAGCCTGAAGTCTTGCCACCGCCGCCGCCGCTCAAAGCCAGCCGCCGCCGTCAGCTGACACTGTCTCGAGCGAAACCACTCATATCAGCAAGTAGCTCGCTGTTAACTGTCATGTAAGTGCCCACGTATTTATATGACAAACTCATTGAGTAGCCATCTGCTTGATGAGCTCGTCGTCAAGTAGCCATCTGCTTGACGGCTATCGGTTAAGTAGCCATCTGCTTCGTCGATGCCTTGGTCAGTGGCCACCCGCTGATCAGGAGCCCGATTGATGGCCATCCATCAAGGTTGGGTGAACCATTGACGGTGGGTCTCCCGTCGTCAATGTTACTTTCTGTCAACAAGTCGTTTTTTATGCATTATCAGCTCATCGGCGGGTTTACCTGCCGATCAAGGAGTCAATTTGCAGAACTTAAAAGATTTATCAACTCATTTGGCAGATTATGCCGAAACAGGAGACTCATCGTTTTGTATATTTTTGTAATGTTTGTACATCGGGGAACTTGCCAATATTCTTTTGTTATTTAATGGAAGTCGTTTGGCTCGTACGTCTTGACTCTTTTACATAAATATACATTACGTTAATTGATTTTCATTGATATGCTGTTTTCTGTCAAGATCATGTTTTCTGTCAAGGTGTTTATTTAAATTGATTGATTGTCAAGGCACTTGCTGATTTTCAAATCCGCTGATATGTTAAGCCGGCCATCGATTGGTCATAAGTTTTTGGCACTCAAAGAGAGATTTTCATAAATTGTTTAAGTCCTGCGGCCAGGCAGGCATAGAAAAGAACTAGGGGTAGTGTTTGCCTACTCTATCACAGTCGTTTAGAAGTCAGCCTTATCAGGACATTTTATTTTGATATCGACATGTCCTTGTCAGGACACTTACATTATCAATTTACCGATATCCACATGTCTATTTTCAAATCATTATGTTTGCACGCACAAACATTGGCACGCCCGCATTATTTTACATCATATCGAGGCATTTTACATCGAGCCATTGGCTCGTCGAGGGATTCACTGACAGGTTTACAACGAACAATATTTTGGTACACCTTGATGCCAATAACACCTCGATGTCAACCCCCCGACGCCAAGCACCCCTTGATATCAGATTTACCGCAAACAATATTTTGGTACTTCTCGATGTCAATGGTCACTCGATGTCGTCGAGGTGTTCCTCGATACTGAATTTATATGCAAACAATTCCTTGATGCCATGTATTGTAATCAATGCAAAATTTATAGCAAACAATATTTTGGCACGCCCAGTGGGACTCTCGATGCCCAGTGGGACTCGATGCCAATCCCTCGACGACATCAGGGTATAATCGGGCCAAATTTATATGCAAACAGCCTCATATCGGGATCAGATTCCGGCTCTTCTACAACTTTCTCCTTGCCTTTCAAGTTTCTCGAGCTAGACATTACAATAAAACGAGTACGCGAGACCGGATGGTAAGTGATGATTTATTCGATCTCTATGCTCCGACCTGGAAATGGAAAATGCTTCGCAAATAAATCTCCAACAGTCAAAGTATATATAAGGTCAAAAAAGGTAAATTGCAAATCGAACCCTGAATAACCGCGACGGTTGAATTTCCCAAAGATAAATTCCAATTTATCTCCGCGATAATTGCAGTTTCGGCCCCTATACTCTACAAATCTAGGCCGTAGACTGGCTACTTGGAAAGACACGCATTTTCATCCTCGGAATATACTTACCTCTCCGACCTTTCGCTTCACTTCACGCTCGAAGAAGTGGGGGAGTATTAATAAGGAATCAGTCGCTACTGGTAAAATCAATCGCTACTATTAACAAACGCTTTGTTCAACTACAAATCACGAAAAGTTTCAAGCCAAGTTACCGACATCAGAACTCACATTTTCACAACAAATACTCATTATAAGGCTTCCAAGATATGCAATCTTTTTCCCTGGTTCGGTTTTTATCCCAATGGGTTTTTCCGAATTAGGTTTTTAACGAGGCATATCCAAAACACATCATAAATGGTGCATTTCGTTGTCGAGCCGGTATTTACTTCTCCGAGCTTCAGCTTCACTTACGCTCGAGAAGTGGGGGAGTATTGATGAGGGGTACTTTGGATTCTCTACATTCAGGAACTCATGCTAGGTCGAAAATAGATTATCCGAGATCGAAGATCGTGAATCCTGACCTCGAAGACATAGTATCGATCCCAAATCCCAGTCAGCCTAGTCCGATCTCTCAAGCAAAGGCTCCGGGTCCGAGACTACTGTTGGGCCGACCTCAGGCCCAGGCCGTTGGGCCGAGAAATGTTCCCCTGCGAATGGTTCAGCTAGCACTCCTCCTCAACTATAAATACCACATGCATTTATGACGCCAGACACGCTTTCCCAGGTGCTCCCAGATCGAAGCTCCTGCTCGGACCAACCTTGGAAAGTTAGATTAGATATCACTCTTGTATGTATTTAGCCTCTAGCTTGTACGGCATCCTATAATGCTCAAATAGGACCCATATTATTTGTAATTTGTACACCCACATTCGAAATATACATTATTGATCTTCTCCTTCATATAGTTGTGTTTTCGCTTGTCCACGTTCCTATCCTGACCCCCTACGAAACAGCGTAAGATCACTAACCGACCGGATGGAGCGTCAGAGTACAGGAATTCGAACCTGTCTCAGATACGGTGTATCCAAGAAAACATTTCGTGTGACGGTATTCCAGGCGCTAGGTTTTTCGTCTGTCGGTATTCAAGGCGAATGAAGTCTTTTCCAAGAAAATAAAGGATCGAAAAAGAGAGTACGAGTTCTAATCTCGAACTTTTTTATTTGGGATATAAAATTAATCATATTGATCGGAGGGAGTAGAAATTCAAGCTTAAGGATCGGACAAAGCATTTACGGAAAAGTAAAAATGTGATGGTAACTGTGGAACTATTTATAGGGGAACGAGAATGATATCAATGGTCCAGATCGCATGGTATGAACGGCCGACATAAGAGCGATAAATGCACCAATCGTTCTGCTTCCCGAAAAATAGGGGACTGTTTGGCTAAGTGGTAAGAAATCTTCTCACCCCAAGTTCGAAAACCTCCCCGAAATGGTCGAATTCTAGTGCGATCAAGCATGCTTACTTTATAAGATATCAATTGAACGACTTAAAACGCATAGTCAAATGGCTCGAGGTCAAAAATCGCTTAGAGAATTACTACTGTCTATTAATTTACCTAGCGATCGAACTCTAGTGTCGAACAGGTACAATGACGAACGGTGTATGGTTACATTCTTTTAATCATACAAGGAAAGTTTGAAGTATTGAGTATTAACTTATCTTTAAGTTGCCTGAACGAAGAAGTCGCTCGAATGATATTATTTAACTAACTATTTGTGTTCGATCAGCTAAGTTCAGAAGTAGTGAGTTAAGTTAATTGGAGTATCTTATTATCAGCTCCCTGGATCAAGTTCGATCGTCCCTAATCAGAATCGATAAAATAAATTGATGAAGAGTAGGAGTAAAGCAATCAAACAAACTTGTCTTTATTGATCGAGTATCATTATTTTGGACAAAGGAAATATGTTATGAAGTTTTATTCCTAACAAGATGAGAATTTCCGAGCTTTTCAACAAGTACAAAGATACAGAGTTACATTTCGATCCTATTACATTCTATAATCCTATGAAATTTTCGGCCTAATCTTCTGCCGGTTGAACGATAATGTCCTTACTCGAACACGAGATATCCTTCGAAGTCGCAGGCTTCTGTATTAATTGATAGTTTTCCGAAGACGCAATACTTTATTGCTGACCTCGTCCTCCGACGCTGCACCCTATTACATCTTCGAAAAACATTGTGGCAACAGGTCCCTCACTATGTGGACCGTGCCAGAGAAATGTTAAATTACTACCGACCATCCTTGGAGAACTTGATGCTCGTACTCCATCAACACTTTTGCGGGTCGAGAAATTCTCAGGATCCCGGGTAGTCAGCAATACCAAGGTATTTTCCTTGATTAGCCGACCCCAGGCTAGGATCGGTAGCTTATTGGCTTTCTGGATTTGGCTTATTGGATTTCCAGATCGGAAATATTTTTGTCTGCAGATATTCCATGCGAATTGAAACCACACAGACTCATATCAAAGAGCGTTCGAAGTCTAATTTCAAAAATTTATGTCGAAAAAATGACCTTTTCTATCATCATCATCGGAGCAAATTTATCTCATATAAGAAGAATGAACAAAGTTATGAAGGTTAAGGGAGACCCCTTTTATAGCAACAGCTAGGCCTAATCCAACGGCTACCATATGGCGAAGATGGACGAAGGAGATTCAGTGGCTGTTCCGTTTCTCGAGGAATAGGGATTGTTTGGCGGAAGAAATCACGAAATTGTCAGTTATATTCGGGAAAGTATTGCACAAGCTAAAAGTATTGCACAAGCGCGGAATCTACATTCTATAAATTACGTGCCCAAAAATTCGAACGACTGAAGAGCATCAATTTGATTGAATTAGTTGATAAGACGAACATATTACATTCATTCAAATAAGGGAGGGACACAATGATCATAATATTTGACAAAGTAAGTTTCATATAATCATGGTTATTATTTGTGATCGAAGAATCACATTTTGTTACGAACGAGGCCGAAATTCAACAAGTATCAAAGGAAATAAATTTAAAGCATAGGAAAATAGGATGTCAAATTAAAATGGCGCGAGGCCCAATACAAGTTCAAAGGTTCAAATCGAAACTACAAATAAATTATTCAAAGTTACAACCGACAGGCGAAACGAAAACTTCAAATAACTTCAAATTACAGCAAGGCTGGAAATAAATTACAGCATCTAGAGAAGTTTGTTTTCGAAAAAGATATTCCGAAATTCAGCACTCATAATGGGGCTTATCCTTCGACTCTCCAAGCACAGAAGATAGGCTTTCTGGAACCGCGGAAGTAGGCGCCGGATCAGAAGGATTTTCAACCTTTGAGGACTCAACTGAATTTTTAGTCGAGGGAAGTTTGTGCTCAGTGACATTTTTCCCAGCAACAGTTATTTTTGCTTTCTTACTCGGCCCCCCGCTTTCGGGATTGGTCACAAGGGCACCAGTCAATGGTTTGTTCTCGCTCACAAGCCTCTGAAGGGTCTCGGTCGGAGTGATCCCTTCGGAGTGAGATCTTTGTTCGAAGAAAGTTCAGAGGCCTTCTGCCTAAGTAAACATCGTTTGGAGTTGTCTAGGGGCTTCGGGGGAGAACCTTCAGGATCGGCCTCGGAATCCTCGTTCGAGTGGATGGACTTGCTAGAAATAACCCTAGCGGGTTTGGTGGAAGTATGTTTCTCTTTCTTATTATCTCCACCCTTAGAAATTTTGGGAGAAGGTGCTGAAGGCTTCGGAGAAGTTTTAGATGGCTTCTTCTCCTTTGATGGTTTTGCGTCCTTAGAAGGACCCTTACTCTTAGCACCGCCTAGAAACGATGAAGGGTCGATCGCGGCGCCCAATACTTTGTCCATGATTATTAACAAAGGAAGTTTTTGGTTCGAATTTTATTGTTAATCTAAGAGCTCCGATCGCAATAGTATATTATGATAGTGGAATGATTTGAAATGGCCCTTATATTTATAGTGGGAGCAGCACGTCATTTTACTGCGAGTGAACAGTTCCGACTCCCAAGAAAATTCGAGAAAAATAACAAATACGAGCATAGGTTGATATTTTCGAACGTTAAATAACAAAAATTATCGCATACATAGAAAGCTAGGAAATATCCGGATTACAAACCTGGACAAAAACATTAAGGAAAAGTCTTTACATAAACAAGGTCAATCATCAGATTTTCACTCCTAGCCTCGGAATTCCGATCATCCTCCTCATCTTTTTCTCCATCTTCAGCATCGGAATCACTCTCATCCGAGTCATCGTCTTAGCTGTCAGAGCTAACGTCCTCCTCATCGCCGCCTTGATCATCATCATTAACAGCCTTGTCAGTGGGAGAAATTTTATGTTCTTCCAGATCATCCAAATCACCGTCGATGTTTATATCTTCATCCCCTTCGACCCCATGCACTGATAACAGAGAACTGGAAGCTTCGAGCATGTCAGGGTTTGGCATAGGAACCCCGAACTCGGCTAGGAGGGGAGCGAACTCATGACCTTGTAAATCCCCAACATCTGGAGGCAAGGATGAAGTTTTATAATCTTCTCCAAATATGTTCTTATAGGGGCTCATATGGGGAAGATTGTCAGCGATCTTGCCCGGGATTTTTCCAGCTATGATCAATTGTTGAATGCCCTTGTAGAAAAAAGACTGATTTATGGGACCTGATCTCAGCCAAACCAATGCATCAATGAAAGGAGATTCCATGAACTTCCTTATGGCTGGGAGCCTGGCTTCTTCTCGACCCTGAGCATACGCTCGCTCCGAGACCATTTTAGCCTGTTCAAGCTCCGCCTTTAAATGTTCGACCTCAATCTCAGGGGCACTCTTCTCTCCGACCACTCCTACTAGATTCTCCTCGGTCGTGGGCATGTACCTGCAAATTTTGGCTTCTTGGAGCTCCTTTTTGGCGTCAGCAAGCTCTTTCTCTACTTGGACAGTTTTGTCGTAGTATCAGTTAGCTGAGCCGCCATAACTTCATCTTCCTTAAAAATACGCTTGAGGGCATGGTGAGCTTGCTGAGACTCTTCCTGTAAAATGGAAAGCCGATGAGATTGATGAACGAATAGGTCTCTGGCCTGTAAAAGAACAAAGTGCGTGTATAAGTTTTACACTTTTTAAATTCGAAAAATATGAAGCGAGGTCGAAAATTATTTACCTCTTGGAATGCTCGAAAAAAATCACACATAAGTTGGAAGCCATCCTTATCGAACCGCTCAGTATTATCGTCCTTGAATCGTCTAGCCAAAATAATTCTGAATGATTTATCCATCGAGTGCTCTCAATCAGGGCCGAAATCCGAATATATGCTCCCATCTTCTACATAACCAGTAGCTCTTGGACCGTGAAGATGATCTTCAATAAAATCCGCTAAGTCTGGATGGGTCCTTCCTGGTTGGCAAGAAACTGGGCCTGGATTCCGACCAAAAGGTCTAACCCTTCTGGAGGATTCTGGAGCCTCGCTATTTCTTTTCCGAGCCCTCCGCTCTTCTATTAACTGCCGAGCTTGGATCCGCATAAATGCATAATAACTATATCCTGCTGCGTTCGGATCAACAGTGTTGATCGAAAATATTGTCCGCAAACGGCCAGTGCCCTCAGTCTGGGATGTTCCCTCAGCCTCAACCCTCGGGATGCTTGAAGCAGGAGTCGGAATCACACTAGTAGTAGAGCTGGGACCAGCTGCACCAATTTTCTGACCCACCCTCGATTTCTTCTGTTTGCGAGGCTGGCCTTGAGTTTTCTTTGAAGAAGAGGCAACATTAGAACCAGCTACGGAAGTTCGGAACTTCCCGATGATCTCAGCTGCAAATTCACACGAAAGTTAAGATAGTGCAAATGCAAAATATGGCTCGATTTTAAGGAAATAAATTAGTTTACCTAACGAAAGAGGTACGATAATGGCTTGGGTCTCTGCAGTAGCGGCTTCTGCTGGTTGGTCGTCCTGGGCATTTTTTTCTACCACGGGGCGTGCCCGAATTTAATTGCCGGGACAGGATTAGTCCCTTTGCTGAGTCCGGCCATTCTCAAGACCCTTTCATGGGTTAGTAACGCGGTTTGGTAGAGTCGGATTGAAGGGACTCTTGGAATTTTTCTGAGAGGAGCTGTCGGATTTTTCCTTTAAGTTGTCATTTGCCATATATCCAAGATCCTTCCCCCTCCCAAACATATGGTTTTGGCTCTGAGTTCTCATCGGAAGGAGGAGTGTCGGGACCATGAACGAAGAAGAACTCTCCTTTCCAGCCTTTGGTATTACTGGAAACCATGGTCGAACGAATAGATCGATTCGACCTCTGGGAAAAATAGACGAACACGGCGTTCGACGCCGTAGAGGTATTCATTTGGAACACTTGCCAAAAATTTTGAATGGACAGCTTCTCCCCTTTGGCCTTCATGAGCACGCTGAACACGATTATGTAGGCGATCGAATTCGGCAAAATTTGAGCAGGCGCAAGCGTGAAGGCCTCTAATCAAGGGGATGCGCAGCCCGAAGAGGAATTGCCTACTATAGAATGCTTGGCAGCTTCTCGGAGGGTTGGTAACCCGTTGCTCGGGAGTAGGGATGACGATCGAATAGCCATCAGGAATGAATTTTCCGAACTCGAGCTCCAGGTCACTACGATGATTTTCGATATAAGAGCTGGGAGTCTGATCGGATCTAAGTTCAGTTCGCTGATGATTGGCGCTAGTCAAAGGTTCTACCCTCTTATAAATAGTGACAATAGCGTCACCGCCGATCTTGTATTTTTGGACTTCATTTTCACCCAACGTTAAGGTGTCGCCCTCGATCGAATTAAGGGCAAACACCGAGATATTTGTTTAGAAAATTTGACCTTATGGACATACTATTCAAAATACAACACATTTGGAAAATTCAAGGCATTACTATGATCGAGAAGTCGCGTTCGAACAACAGCGATTTTGGGACAAAATATCCGCCCTCGAATCATCGTATTCGGTCGATAAAAAATCCGATTGATTTAAAACAAGTATTGGTATCAACGATATGTCCTCGATAAGCGTTGTTCGAATTAAGAACTCGGTCAACTTCGAAAATTTGTTTTGATCAAAGATCGGTATTTTCGATTATTCATTGGATTACTTGTTATTTATTTACCCAAGAAGGGAGGTTTGATTATCCGAAGTATCAATTTATCGAAGTTAAGAATACATCTATCTATTATTTGATCAACCAACAAAAAGGAAGACAAAGGCTTTATAAAGTCATTTCGAGAAAGAGAATGCGTATATTACAAAGATCTAAAAGATTACATTTCGAGAACAATATAAGCTCATATTTTACATTCCGATCCTATTGAATTCTATAATCCTATGAAATTTTCGGTCTCATCTTCTGTCACTAAAAGAGAGAGAGGTAGTTTAAAAAAAATGACGCCGGCCTTATAGCAAGGATTGAGATGGATCCAACGACGGGTAATTTGCTAGATAAACGGATAAGATTTAACAACCATTGAGAATCCCGACGAATAGGGAACTGTTTGGCTATGGTAGGGAGCTCATTCAAAATTACCAACGTCCGGAACATACACGCAATCATTGATCAAAGAGCTTTAGATCGAAAAAAGCAAAGATATCATAAGGAATTATTCATGGAAATTTCCGAATAAGTGAAGTGATACATAAATTATTTTTCGATCCTATTACAAGTCACAAGAGAAAAGTTTCGATCCTATTACAAGCTACAAGAAGAAAACGCGGATCCTATTACAAAACAGGCACAATCCATCTCGATTACGTCTCATGATTCCCGAAAAATGTCCGATTGTTCCAACCTCCCGGCCAAGAAATCGAATAGGCTCTTCTTTAGGCTTGACAAGTGGGAACTACTAGCCTCTCTGATCGATAATGCCCTTACTCGAAAGATTTACAAGGATAGTGAATATTGGGTGTTGGTTAATATTAGAAAGGGAAAAAATTGAAAGGTTAATTCGATGCTTGAGATCGAATAACTCAATTCCAACGCCACCCCATTCGTTAAATCCGCACCATCCAACGCCCTCAGCGAACATTGTGGCAAGAGGTCCCTCGTTACGAGAACCGTGCCGGAGAAATAATGGCTCACTCTTCAAAGGGCCGACGGGGTTGTTAGGGCCGTGGATGGTCAGCAATGCACCATGTTGGCCTTCAAGGTCGAATATTTCTTCGTCTACAGATATCCTAATCGATGATAAAATATTCAATGCTTTAGGCCTCGCAAAATACGTTCTAGCTCGAATTTCCAAATGTTGGGATGCAAGATGGTGTTTCTCGATCAACATGATCAAAGAAGAAAATCTTTCAGAAGGAAAAGAATATCGACTTAAGAAGAGGCCCATTTATAGAAGCAGTTTAAATGTGATCCGACGGACGAGATGTAAAAATTTATGCGGACAGGATTTGATAACCGTTCAACTTCCCGAGGAATAAAGTGGTGTTTGGTAAAAAAAAAAAAAAAATTTTAGTACGCAAACTGCTATGAAAGAGGGGAAGTTGTTTCAGCCCATTATATGATCGGAAAGTCGGAAATCGCCTTGGCCAACAATATATTCGAACATAAAAACACGTAACATTATCTTTAGGGATTTGACGGAATATCGAAACAGCTTATTTATCAGAATACAGCAAGGCTCAGAAGCAGAGGAGTAAAAACAATTTTGATCAGAGTTACGTTACAATGGAATTAGTCAGATTACACCTGCCGAATCTTATGCTCGGAGAGAATCTTTTGAGGACCGATACTACGGTCATTGTATCCGGGAACATAGGCTTTCTGCTCACAATGATCAAAGGACCTTTTTCTTTCAAGAAGTTCCAATCTCAAAAGCGTTTAAATCAGATAAGGAGGCAGGAATTGGATCGAAGGGTTTTTCGACCTTAGATTATTTTATTGGCATAAGGAAACTCACATCTCCTAAAACGGCCTTGGTATTTGTAGCAAAGAGAGCATCCAGTTAGCATCATAATAAACGATCATTGCCTAAAGAAAAGAATTCAGTATAAGGCAACAGAAGCTCTCGTCAACAATTTGATTAAGAGATGCAAGGGCAAAAATGTACATACAATTGAAAAAACGAAAAATACACGGATCTACAAACTACAAATTAAGGTTTAACAATGTCCTATTATATTCGTCAGGGATCAGACTTTTCGGTACTAGAATCACGACTTTTCTCCATCTTTTCGCCCTCTTCCTTGGAATCGCTTTCTGAACTGTCGTCAGTAGTACTAATCGAGCTATAACCCCCTTCGCCGCTGCTTTGATCCTCGGAGCTGGAGCTATTTGTCCGAGGAGAATTGATATTTTCTCCGACCCGATCATCGGATTCGCCCTCGATGTCCACATCCTCATCATTTTCCCCCGAGTTCTCCGTTTCTAGCATATCAAGGTTGGGCATAGGAACACCAAATTCAGCAAGAAGCGGAGCGAACTCATGATCATCTAGACCCTCGATTTTGGGAGGAAGAGAGGAAGCCTTATAATCTTCCCCAAGAATATTTTGGTAAGGGTTCATATAGGGAAGATATTCATCGATAGTGCCTTGAACCCTTCCGGCCACAAGGAGTTGCTGAACCCCTTTATAAAAGAAGGCCTGATTGATTTCGCCCGATCGTGACCGAACCAAGGAATCAAGAAAGGGCGACTTTAAAAGCTCCCTTATAGCTGGTAGTTTGCCTTCTTCTCGACCTCGAGCGTATGCTTGATCGGACGATGCCTTAGCCTGCTCGAGATTCGACTTTAATCTTGCTACCTCTTCCTCAAGGGTCCTCTTTCCTTCGAGTTCTTTCCTAGCATCCTCCAGCTCCTTCTCGACCTCAGAAAGCTTGGAAGAGATATCTCTCAACTGATCGGCCTTGACAGCTTCTTCTTTCAGAATGTTAAGAAGAGCGTTATTGGATTGTCGAGACTCCTCTTCCAAGATGGCTGATCTTACGCGTTTTCGCTTGTTCGACCTATGCGTTGTAAAATGCCGTGCTAATGTTTGTAACTAGAAGTAAGAGATCAATAGTATTTGTATTCAGAATGATTGAGTACAAATTACAAATATCAAGAGTCCTATACGAGCATTATAGGATGCCGTACAAGCTAGAGGGTGAAATACGCAATAAATAGCCTATACAATCCTTCCTAAGTAGTTCCGAGCAGCAGCCTCGGAGGAAGAGCACCTGGGAAGTTGTGTCGTCGCCATAAATGCTAGGGGTATTTATAGCTGATATCTGGAGCTAGGTGGTCCACCCGCAGATGATCATTTCTCGGCCCACAGGCCTGGGCCTGAACTCGGCCCAACAGTGATTTTGGACCCTAAGCTTCCTTTGTTGAATCAGCGTAGGACTCTTGAGCTTTGGGCTCGAATTTATGCTCACGAGACTGAGATCTGGGACTTTCGACCTTGCCAGACTGTAGAGACGCTGGGTCCAAGATACCCCTCATCAATACTCCCCCACTTCTTGAGCGTAGAGAGGAGCTTAAGCTCGAAGAAGTATAAATTGCTCCGAACGCTGGGGTGAGATGAGCCATTTTTAGGACAAGTTTCGGATGTGCCTCATTAAAAACCAAACTCGGAAAAACCCTTTGGGATAAAAATCGAGCTAGGGAAAAAGAGTGCACATCTTGGAAATGATATAATGGCATCGTCTTGATATGACCTTGGTTGTCTGTGGCTTACATAGGACTTCCAGATCAGGATCTTTTACTGTTACTTACCGTGGTGCTTTAGTTGATTTTAGCAGTATATCTTTATCCTTTTGATTTTAATATGACGGATCGGTTGGATAATATGGAATCGATATTTAAGAAAAGCATCTTTTTCAAATGTTGGACTTCAGTTCATGATTCCGGAAAGTATAGGGGTCATACGTGCAATTATTGGAAATATAATTTTGAATTCATCCTGAGGGAGTCCTACCGTCGCGGTTACTCGGGGACCGGTTTGCAATTTCCCATTTTGTCCCTGTATATATATGTTGATCGTGGGCCGTTGATCTGCATAAGTTCTAAGAAAACCCTAGATCGGAGCGAAAAGATCGATAAGAGAATTTTAGCAACTTCTTCGACTAGTTTCCATACATTCAATATGTCCAGCACCGTAGATCTGAAAGGTATGTCCCAAGTAATGGAAAGTCGAGAGAGTGGTCCTGAGGAGATGCAGAGCGAGGATATTCGACCGCCCATAGTGGAGAATCCGAGCCCCAATTCCAATTCCATCAGAGAAGAAGGAGAATCGGGTAACGAATCAGAGGACAGCGGGGATAATAGTTCGAGCGAGGTGACAGTCTCCGACGAGGAAGTCGAAGAGGATGGCGACCTTCCTTTAGGGAAGAATGAGCAAAAGAAATATAGCATAGGCGGCAAGGTCGTAGTTACGATCCTTAATTGGGTAGAGCCGTCGACCAGTGCAGGACTAAACATGACCGAGGATAGGGCAGATGAAACCGTTTGCCGCTACACTGAAGGAGATCGGGAGGAATTGGAGGCAGAATTTGGCAAGTATATTGGCACCGGGTATTCGATTGTCATTCCGACCTCTGAACAGCGAGTCACCGATCCTCCTGAAGGGTGTCAAGCTTTTTACACTAAACAGTTCCACTATTGTTTACGCATTCCTTTACCACCTTTGATATGCAGTATTCTGGAGGCTGTCCAGCTTACTCCCTCTCAAATCCTGCCGAATTCGATCGGACTTATAACAGCCTTTTGCGTCCTGATGAAAGCTAAAGGAAAAAAGGCAGCCTTCCAAAATTTCTGGCGAATTTTCCAAATCATCTCCTCCACGGCTTCGAACGCTGGTTATGTATACTTTTCTCAGAGACCGAATATATCAATTTTATCGACCAACGTTAGTAGCAATTCAAAAGGCTGGAAACGGAAATTCTTTTTCGTTCGTGGCCCAGACTCTCCGCCTTCTGCGGATAATTCCGAGCCTATTCCACATAAATGGCCCGGGGCGAAGTCGTGGATCTATGGTAGACGACGCCTTAGGGGAAATATGAGCCATGAGATCTCAGATGAATTCCTGTAATCCCTTCGAATCGACCTTCATCAGACTCCTTTAATGACTCAAGAGGCGGTTTTGCATATGACTGGACTTAGCTCATGCTCTTTTCCTGCGCCTGAGATCGACTATGGAAAAGCTCTGATCATTCCGATTGACAATCCAACCGAGCAACCTGGAAGGGTCGAAGAAGAGGTCAACCCTACTGTTGCTCCCCCCACTTTAGGTGTGTCAAATTATCATATTCATTTCGATTTATCTTTCTATAATCAAAGCTAATTCCCTTGTATTTCACAGCTGGGATTGTTGATAAGTTCCGGACGTCGATAGCTGGTTCGGTTGTTGTTTCCTTTTCGAAAGGTAACCAAGGTCGACCTCGCCATCAAATATCAAAGGTTTCCCGGAAGGTTGTAAAAACCGCTCCTGGGGTCAATACCATCGTGGTTTCGAACGCTATGGTGACTTTTCCCCAAACTGCTATTGCGGGAACTTCCCAATCTCATGCTGCGATCGCGGGGACTTCCCAATCTCGAGCTTTCGATTTTCGGTCCGTTTTTCCAACCGGTTCTTCTAATCCGAATGAGGCGGGGTTTAGCCATTATACCCTGAAAGAGGTCCGAGCTCAGGAGATACTGGAGGCGAGAATGGCTCGTAAAAGAAGTAGCAATGCCCCCGAATCCTCTAGAAGGATGAAGCCTTTTGGTCGGGGATTGAGTCCGATCCAATGCCGGGCTGGCCATTCCGAGCCAGATCTGGCTGATTTCATAGAGGACCACCTTCAAGGACCAAGATCTGCTGGATTCCCGGAAAATGGAACCATCGAGTCCGATTTGGGCCCTGATGGTGAACATGCAGTGGATAAGTCTCTTCGGATATTCATGGCCGGGAGATTTAAGGATGATAACACCGCGCTATTCCTTAAAAACGACTTCGAGATCGCGGGTGATTACGCCTATGCTCTACAAAAGGTATATAAGTTTTCAAATATACTAATTTTCCCTCAAAACCTTTGCTTCGTCATTAATATTCGCTTTCTTCTTTAGGCTGGAGACTTATTCAATCATCAGGCTTACCGACTGGCCATATTGAACGAGGAGTCTCAGATGGCCCAGAATGCCCTTCACGATATCCTGAATGAAAAGGCAACTAAGGCTGATTAGTTGAAAGATATTACGACTAAGTTTTCTGAGGTCGAGAAGGAGCTCGAGGAAGCTAAGAAGGACCTTGATAAAAAGAGGGCCCTCGAGGAAGAGGTAACCAAGTTAACATCGGATCTTGAGCAGGCTAAGGCATTATCCGAACAGGCGTATGCTTGAGGCCGAGAAGAAGGCAGACTTCCCGCCATAAGAGAATTTTTAAAGTCGCCCTTTCTCGATGCTTTGGTTTGTTTGCGGTCGGGCGAAGTTAATCAAGCCTTCTATTACAATGGAATTCAGCAGCTGCTCTCGGCCGGAAGGATTCAAGGCACCATCGACGATTATCTTCCTTACATGGATCCTTATAAGAACATTTTCGGAAAAAATTATAAGGCTTCTTCTCTTCCTCCCAAGCTCGAAGGCTTAGCCGACCATGAGTTCGCTCCGTTCCTTGATGAATTTGGAGTGCCGATGCCAAATCCTGATGTGCTCGAAGCACAGTCTGAGGATGAAGAGGTGGATATCGAAGGGGATTACCGCGACCAGGGAGAGAAAAACACTTCGTCTTCCGAGTCAAGCAAATCTGCAGCTGATGTCCAAAGTAACGATGAAGAAGAAAGCAGCTCGAGCAGTGGTGATTCCGATAGCTTGGAGGGCGACTCTAGTGAAGGGAATGAGAAAGAGAGATCGGATAATGGCTCTGGCATGAAGGAATCTAGCCATTAATAATTATCATGTAATAGGGTTTACTTAGCGAATCATTGTAATTGCAGATTTGTTTTTTTATAGTCTCATGCCTTTCTTATTTGGTGGATGCTTGAATTTACACCTTTCCTTTTGTGTTATGTTTAATTTACTGCCAGCTTGACCATTTTGTTGAACTTTATAACGTCATTCTTGCATACTTGGTCGCGTCATCGAATCTTTCTTGGGAGTGGTGATTTATCAATTATTATGACTCGTATGATGACGCGTTTCTTATAAATACTAAGTCCATTTTACTTTGCCTTTACGATAACATCATACACAGTGATCGGAGCTTCAGGAAATTATTACGGTCGAATAATTATCCGAAGGTCAAGAGATGAATGAAAGTTCGAACGTTTCTGTAATTTCTTCCGTGCCTTTCCCAAGACCCAATGACGGTAGAAATATAAAGAAAAGGAGACAAACTCCGAGTATGTCCACTACTCCCGACGAGCTATTCTTCCATGAAGGAGATAAACCTTCGACTGTCGCCCTTTCTTCATGCTTGAAAACCGGGGGCTCAAACAAGAAAATTAAAAAGGTTTCTTTTGGGGAGGATGTATCTATGCGCATACCCTTTCCTGTTCAATCCGTGCCCTCGAAGGTCGGAGAATATTTCAATTTATTGTTTCCTTCTGGCGTCTTCCCATTTAAGAGGGACATAAGTCATTTTGACAATGTATCACATGAGACATCCGATCTGACCCTCCTTCGGGCCAATATCTCTATCTCCGAGGCAATTCTGTCAAAAGGAGAATATTCTTCATTCTTGTTTCAGTCTGGGTCGGATTTCCTTGCCCAGGTAATTCTTGCTAACTTTCTTATCCTGGTTTTCTAGTTTCTTTATTTTAGCCTTGACATGTCTTCTTACGAGTTCAGGCTGGCGAAGACTTTTCTAGGCTCTATGCGTTGGCAAAGCGTGAGATCGAACAACGAGCTACCATTACTCTCGAGCTGGCCAGGAAGATGATTGAGCTGGATCGCGCACTGGAAGCTAATAGATTCTTTAAGGAGAAATTGTCTCAGGACAAGTTGAGCTCGGAATTAGAGAGACTCAAAGATATCTACGAACGTGAGAAGAAAAATTCCGAGCTTCGTGAGAGGGAAGCTTATATCCGCGGGTATGCTGATCGCAGTGCTGAAGTTCGAAAAATCCTTTTCGAGAATAATTTCGTTTAGTTGTATTAAGATTTTTCTTCGTTGTACATAAGCTTGCTAAGATTTAATGCTCGTATCGTGGCCGTTCATCCCACGAAATCTACACCGTTGATGCGAAATTCCTCCCCCTATATATAGTTCCAAAATTACCTTCATATTTTTACTTGTCTGTAAATGTCTCGTTCAATCGATATGGTTGTGTTTCTACTCCCATAGATCAACTCCATGTCCCACTTGAATTCTGCGATTAAAGCGTTCGAGATTCGAATTCGAACTTTCTTTCTCGATCTCCTCGGCGTCCCTGTATGGGAAAACATTTCGACTAGGGTATCGACAGGCGAAAAGGATTGCGACTAGGGTACCGGCAGGCGACCTGCTTCTTTGGAGTCATCTCTCCTGAGATGGGTTAGAATTCCGATATCCTGTCGCTTCATCCGGTCGGTTAGTGGATTGATATCTTCGAGATCGCTCATTGAGTACTCTAACTGGATATGCTTCCTTCTTCCCTTGACCGGATAATAGTCTTAGATAGCCAGCGGGGGTCCGGTAGCAAGAATGCTGGAAAACTGTCTCCTTGCGGCTGGTTTTTCTCTTAATCACTGTTTATGTACGAAGGTCTTGGATTTGCTACGAGTGCGGGAGGCAGGCTCCAATTTTGTACCCCTGTTTTTTTTTTTTTTTTTTAACTCATTTGGCTTGGAGACCTTTAGCTTATTTGTAGCATTTGTAGTAGGATAGGAACAAATGTAACGTTTTTGAGTTTGAATCTTCTTGTTGTATCTTTATCTTTGTATTTCCATGAATCATTTGTATTTGTTCGAACAGCTTATAAATGCCATTATTTATCTTTATGTTTTTCTTTTCCTGTCTTTACTTTAATGGATCCTGATTTCGATCTTCTGCCATTTTGTCATTCCATGATTTCGTTAACTTATAAGGCAAGTCGAAAACCTTAACGGAAAAGAACTTTTATCCCTGTCACCTAATGATTCATGGTCTCGTAACTTCATGGAACCAATTCCGAATAATATTACCTTTGTTGAACATAGAATTCTTGGGGATTCCCCAAATTCGAAGGGATTATTTTCCTTAGCTCGAATAATATTCTTGACCTTTAATTCAATAATCGCGTAGAAGGGATGTGACAGAATTTTGATCGATCCTGACTATAATTTCGATCAAAGGGGCTTAGCAACGCCTTTCACCCTTAGTCGTTTCAGAGCATTTTTAGCCCGAGGGTCGTAGCAACAGTTTTCACCCATTTAATAATTTCGATCTAAGGGGCGTAGCAACGGCTTTCACCCATTTAATAATTTCGATCTAAGGGGCGTAGGAACGACTTTAATCCTTAGTCGTTTTAGAGCATTTTTAGCCCGAGGGTCGTAGTAACAGCTTTCACCCATTTAATAATTTCGATCTAAGGGGCGTAGCAATGGCTTTCACCCTTAGACGTTTCAGAGCATTTTTAGCCCGAGGGTCGTAGCAACAGCTTTCACCCATTTAATAATTTCGATCTAAGGGGCATAGCAACGGCATTCACCCTTAGTCGTTTCAGAGCATTTTTAGCCCGAGGGTCGTAGCAACAGCTTTCACCCATTTTAATAGTAGATGTAGACAAACAGAGATTGATAATAAATAATGATCAAGAATATCCAGAATATGACGAATAGATAATAATTTTGGCGAAATGAACTTTCATTGAATAAATAACTCAGTCGAAATAAACTTCCATTGAATCACATAGTTTTCTTAATCACGAGAAACAAAGAAACAGAACGAGATGACTAAATAGTAGTAGCCTAGAATTTAACTATCCATCTTTATCTTCCATAATATCTTCTTAAATTAAAAGCATTCCATGCTCGAGGTTGGACCTCTCCATTAGGATGAGCAATTCTGTAAGAACCTTTCTTTCCAACCTCAATGATCACAAAAGGGCCATCCCAATTAGGTTGAAGTTTTCCAACATGCTTCGACACTTCCACTTTCTTGAGCACTAAATCTCCCACTTTGGATGTTCGGATTCGAACATTTCGATTATAAGATTTTTCCATGCTAGACTTGGTAGATTGAATTTTCAACTTTGCACGGTCCCTTCGACCATCTGCGTGATCAACATCCACTTCCCTTAGAGATCGATTTTCCTCAGGATCATAAAATTCGACCCTGGGAGAAGGTACGAGGTTCTCGACTGGAATAACAGCTTCCGACCCATAAACCAGACTGAATGGAGTTTCTCCTGTTGCAGTTTTAACAGTAGTTCTATTGGCCCATAAAACTCCTGGCAGTTCGTCGAGCCATTTTCCTTTTGCCTCATATAGACGTTTTTCCAGAGATCGAACGATCTCTCTGTTCACGACTTCAGTTTGTCCATTAGCTTGAGGATGCCTTACTGATGCGAAATTCTGCTGTATTCCGAACTTTTCGCACCACTCTGTGATTCTTTTCCCGGCGAACTGCGTTCCGTTATCAGATATTAAGATCCTAGCAATCCCGAACCTGCAGACAATATTTTTCCATAAGAAATTAATAACCTAGAACTGAGTGATCTTTGTCAGAGCAACGCATTCAACCCATTTGCTGAAATATTCTACTGCAACCAATACATAATTTTTCCGAGCTCTTGCTGTTGGAAAAGGCCCAACGATATCAATGCCCCATTTATCAAAAGGCCAACAGATCGGAATAGAGTGCATATGTTCAGCCGGTTGATGGACTAAATTCGAATGAATTTGACAGTGGTGGCATTTCTTCACATAATCAACAGAATCAGAGAACAGAGTAGGCCAAAAATATCCTGACCTCGAGCATTTAAGAGCTAATGCCCGAGCACCGCAATGACTTCCTGCCTCTCCCTCGTGGACTTCCTTTAAAATAGCATTATAGTGCACTTCGGAGATACATTTTAATAATATTCCAGAAGAGGATCTTTTATAGAGTTGATTATCAACTAGAGTGAACGATGGCGCTCAGTATTTGATCCTTCGAGCTTCATTTGAGTTTTCTGGAAGCTTTCCTTCTTTGAGATAGGCAATAAGAGGGTCGACCCAAGAGATCCTTGGCTCATCGATTTCCATGATGTCGATTGAGGGAGTCACATCCAGTTCGATAGCAGACGTATTCGATAATAGCCATGTTATCATCCTTTAATTCTTCCCATCGGCAAGTCCTGTGAATTTCGATAATAGATATGCCCATAGATTTTCCTCCCTCGGTATAGGTTGAATATCAAACTTGTTGAATTCAGAGATCAACTTTTTTGTCTTGTTCAAATATTTGATCATATTGAACTCCCTGGCCTCGTAAGTGCCTTTTACCTGTCTATGAACGAGTTCAGAATCTGTTAGTACAACAATTGATTTTACCTTTGCCTTCATGGCCATTTCTAATCCAGCGACCAGGGCTTCATATTCTGCTTCGTTGTTTGTAACGACGAAGTCCAAAGTGATAGCATAGCTCAAGTCTTCACCATTGGGTCCTTGAAAATGGATTCCTTCTCCACCTCCTTCCCTAGTCGAGGAGCCATCCACGTGCATCAGCCAGACCTGATCTTCGGCTTTTTCGACCATACTTACCTTGGAGATTGCTCCTTCTTCCACATTCGATAGGCTTGTTGACTCGACTACGAAGTCAGCTAATACCTGGGCCTTTATAGCGACCCGCGGTTGATATTCAATCTCGAATTGACCCAGCTCTACCGCCCACTTTATCAATCTACCTGACGCTTCTGGCTTTGATAGGACCTGTCTTAGAGGTTGATTCGTTAAAACGATGATCTTGTATGTCTGAAAATAAGGCCTCAACCTTCGTGCAGCTACCACCAAGGCAAGCGCGAATTTTTCAATCTCCATGTAATTTTTCTCAGCACCCTGCAATAACTTGCTCAAATAGTAAACTGGTTTATGCTCAAACTTATCGAGCTTTACCAAAATCGAGCTAATAGCCTCTTCCGACACGGCTATGTATAAATATAGAGGTTCTCCATCGGATGGCTTGGCTAACATTGGTGGTGAGGTTAAGTATGCTTTCAGGTCTTCGAAAGCTTTGTCGCATTTTGCATTCCACTCAAAGTTCTTAGATTTACGCAATAGTTTGAAGAATGGTAAACTCTTGTCAGCAGATCGTGAGATGAATCTATTCAACGAAATAACCTTCCCAATCAAGCTTTGGACATCTGAGAGCTTTCTTGGTGGTTGTAGATCGGTAATTGCTCGAATTTTTTCGGGGTTGGCCTCGATTCCTCTTTCGTGGACGAGATATCCGAGGAACTTTCCCGATCGCACACCAAAAGTGCACTTGGCAGGATTCAACTTCGTTCCATATTTCCTTAAAATTCCAAAACATCGATCAAGATGGTTGATGTGGTCCTCCTCCGTCGTACTCTTTACGAGCATGTCGTCTACATAAACTTCCATGATTTCCCCTATCAAATCTTTAAACATCATATTGACTAATCTTTGATAGGTCGCGCCCGCATTCCTCAAGCCAAAAGGCATGAAAATGAAGCAGTAGACTCCTCGCTCGGTGATGAACCCTGTTTTATCCTGGTCTCTTTCATTCATAAAAATCTGGTAAAATCCTTGGAAAGCATCCATCATACTAAAAAATACAAACCCCGCGGTGGAATCTACAAGCATATCGATCCGAGGTAATGGATAAGGATCTCTTGGGCACAATTTGTTTAGGTCTGTAAAGTCATTACACATTCTCCATTTGTTTTCAATCTTTTCTCCCTTAGAAACCAGGACCACATTGCACAACCATTCTGTGAACTTTACTTCCCTGATCTGGCCTGCTGCTAACAGTCTATCGACCTCTGCATTGATTATCTTGTCCTTTTCGCGGCCATGATTGCGCTTCTTTTGCCTTATAGGTTTTGCCTTTGGATCGATGTTCAATGAATGTGTTATCACCCGTGGGTCGATTCCAACTATATCATCTGAACTCCAGGCAAAAACGTCCACATTTTTCTGTAAGAATTCAATGAGCATGGTTTCCATGCCCTCGCTTAACTCTGTTCCGATTTTGGTGAATTTCTCAGGGGATCCCGGAACTAAAGTTACTTTTTTGTGGCCGGGTGCTTGCACACTCATGTCAACATTTTTCCCTTTTTTTCCTTGTAATTTCTCGTAGTCGGGAATCGGTGATTTTACGCCAGACTCTAATTCAGCTATTTTCCTCTTAATCGGGAGCTCGGGCTCCACTTTCTTTTTAATACTTAAAGATGAATTATAACATTCCCAGGCCCTGTATTGGTCATTCCTCATTTCTCCTACCCCTCCCTCGGTCGGGAACTTTATCTTTGGTGATAGGTAGATACAACTGCTTTGAACATATTTAGGGCTGGTCTCCCTAATATGGCATTGTAAGCGAATGATGTATCTACTACCAGAAATTTGACCATCCTCGTTACATTTTTTGGTTTGCTTCCTAGAGTCGTGCTCAAGAGAATGGTCCCAAGCGGAACGATCTCCGATCCCCCAAAACCGACTAAAGGAGTGGTTACTCGATCTAGATGCGGGTGACAAAGATGTATTCTTGTGAGGGCTTCTGACGAGATAATGTTTGCCGAGCTTCCATTATCGACCAACACTCTTTTAACCTCGAAATTAGCGATTTTCAATGTCAATACCATGGAAAAATCTGGATCATCTTCGTTTGTATCCCAATTAACGTCTGAAGGTCGATCAGCCTCACTGAAACTTATAACTTGATTTTCCATGGAGGGAAACTCCAAGGATAGAATTTCCCTCTTTGTAGAGACTCCAGCCTTTATCGATCTCAACGTTCTTTTTCTAGCATTTCTGCTATCTCCTCCTGCCAGTCCGCCAGCAATCATGTTTATCACTCCGTTTGACCGCTTTTCCGTCTGATTTCGAACCTGCTTCTGTTGAGTATTAAATTTTCGCGGGCTCCTGGACCTATAACGATTGTTATAGTTGCCTCCTTTGACAAATTCTTTGAGTTTTCCTTGTGCAATTAGTTTTTCTATCTCGACTTTCAGTTGGTAGCAGGTTTCGGTGCTGTGTCCCCGAGCCCAATGGTATCGACAGTATTGGTCATAACCCAATGCACCTGGCCTAGCCTGAGTGATTCTTTGGGCCTCGGGAATCAAATTTCCTTCTTCTAACACAGTTAACACCTCTTCCTTTGAACTGTTAAGTTCGGTAAACTGAATTTTTCCCGGTCTTGGAGGTCGAGCTCGTTCATAGGGAGGTCCATAGGAATTCGACCCTTGGGGCGGCATATGGGGCTTATAAGTATTGATTCGTTGCCAAACAGACCCTCTGTCGATCCTCCGTAATCACCAGGCTTTGGGATAGGAGCCCGATCTTGTTTTTTGTTAAGAGGGAGTTTTACAGAGTGCGAGCTTTTTAACTTATTCATCTCTTCTTGAATCATGTATTTCTCAGCGATCTCCATAATTCGCTCGAAGGATTTTGGTTGTTTCCTGCACAAGGCGTTTCCGAACTGAGTGCTCCTCGTCAGTTCGAACATCAGAGAGGAAAAATATTCGATCTGCGGAGTGTCAACTTTGAGAAGTTCGATACAGAACCTCGCTAACCATTGTCTCAACGTTTCTCCTTCCAATTGTTTTACAGTCCCCAAATGATTCGCCGGTAACCTCGGTTTCTTTTGACTAGCAAATTGGTGTTTTAGTTTGTCGCAAAATTCCTCGAAGGAAAATATGGAGTTGGGCGTCAATTTTCCGAACCAATCGAGGGCAATTCCCTCGAAGGTAGTAACCATGATCTTGCAACAAAAATCCTCAGAATGTCCGTATAGGTTCATCACATTAATAAAGTTGTTGATGTGTTCCCCGGGGTCGGTAGTCCCGTTATACCGTGGTAGCCTGGTCGGTACTGTTTCCGCGTTTCGAGCTTCGCGTATTTCTTGACAAAATGGCGAACAACGCATGATACTGTTCGAAACCTCCCTATCTCGTAGATTCTCTCTACTCAGAATGTTTTTCGCTCGCCTGGCAGCATGATTGCTGCGAGGAATCTCTATCAGCGTACCTTCGTTCTCCAACTTCTTAGCTACTCTTTCTTGCACTATCTTTTCCAGTTCAGATTCGGTAATTCTTTTGTAAGGCGACCTTTTGCCTCTGATTGCACCAGCAGGGTGGCTCTCCCCTACTACTGAATCTTCTACATCATGTACTGATTTTGGCGGAATTTCTGATCGAGCATTGATTTTCGATGGCACTCCCCGAGGAGAGTTTATTGCTGGCGCGTGCGATATAGATCGTAGTACACTGTTCTCCCTCTGGATGTTCGAAGATGGTATTTCAGGTCTCCCATGAACTGCTGGTTGATCTACAGGCGATTGATCAGCCCTTCCCCCGTTCAAAAATTCCCTACACATCGTGCCTATGATGGACCTTAGATCTCCAACGGTCGTGTGAATTGGGACATTATCCTGCGGAACAACCGGTGGAACCTCTGGTTGTTGAGCCGCACGTGACAGATTGTCGGGCTCATTGTTGACCGAATTCTGTGCTCCTGCTGCATGGAAAGGCTCTCCTCTGATATATGTATTTCTCCTCGTAGTATGCAAATTTCGATCTAATACTCGAATAAGGCCCCACGGTGGGCGCCAATTGATCTTACGCGTTTTCGCTTGTTCGACCTATGCGTTGTAAAATGTCGTGCTAATGTTTGTAACCAGAAGTAAGAGATCAATAGTATTTGTATTCAGAATGATTGAGTACAAATTACAAATATCAAGAGTCCTATCCGAGCATTATAGGATGCCGTACAAGTTAGAGGGTGAAATACGCAATAAATAGCCTATACAATCCTTCCTAAGTAGTTCCGAGCAGCAGCCTCGGAGGAAGAGCACCTGGGAAGTTGTGTCGTCGTCATAAATGCTAGGGGTATTTATAGCTGAGATCTGGAGCTAGGTGGTCCACCCGCAGATGATCATTTCTCGGCCCACAGGCCTGGGCCTGAACTCGGCCCAACAGTGATTTTGGACCCTAAGCTTCCTTTGTTGAATCAGCGTAGGACTCTTGAGCTTTGGGCTCAAATTTATGCTAATGAGACCGAGATCTGTGACTTTCGACCTTGCCAGACCGTAGAGACGCTAGGTCCAAGATACCCCTCATCAATGGCTAGTCGGTAAGATTGGTGAGTAAATGAATCTCCAGCCTGCAAGAAAAACAAACTTCAGTAATAAAACGAGAGTTTTGGAAAAGAGGTTAATACAGTGGAAGGAAAAAACGTACCCTTTGATGTGCGAGAGCATAATCACCCATGATTTGAAAACCGTCCCTCTGAAAGAGCTCGGTGTTGTCCTCTTTAAATCTCCCGGCCATTAGGAGTCGGAAGGACTTATCCACTGTATGTTCACCGACGGGACCTAGGTCAGACTCGATGGTTCCGTCCTATGGATACCCCGCAGCCCTCGGACCACGAAGATGATCTACGATAAAGTCTACTAAGTCTGGCTCAGTGCGGCCTGATCGACATTGAACCGGCCCTGAATTCCGACCAAACGGCCTTACCCTTCTGGAGGACTCAGGTTCCCCGCTATTCCTTTTTCGGGCCATCCGAGCTTCAACGATCTCTTGGGATCGGATTCCCTGAAGCGTATAATAGCTACATCCCGCCACGTTCGGATCAGATGTGCTGGTCGGGAACATCGATCGTAAAAGCCCAGTAGCTGGGACTTGTGAAGTTCCCTCAGTAGCAATTTGAAAAGAACTTGTAGCTACGTTCGGAACTGCAGAAAAGTCAGTTCTGGCATTGGCTCCTTCTATCATCAAAATAGCCCTCGATTTCTTCTATTTACGAGGCAAGCCTAAAGACTCTGTAGAAAATGAAGCAACGACCGAACCGGCTACGGAGGTTCGGAACTTCTCAACAATCTTAGCTGTAAAAAATTGAAGAATGGATTTAGTTTAGAGCCAAGAAAAATCAACTGAGTTATAGAAAAAGAGATAGTATACCTAATGTGGGAGGAACGGTTGCAGCAGGATCTTTCCCATCGGCCCGAGCAACTTGGTTAGCTGGATCATCAGAGGGCGTGATCGAGGATTCTCCAAAATTAATAGGAGGGGCAGGATAGGAACACTCGCTGAGCCCTGCCATTCTCAAGACCCTCTCTTGGGTCAGCAAAGCGGTTTGATAAAGATCGGAACAGAGGGTCTGCAAAAATGCATCCGGGAGCTCGTGATTCATCCGACCCACGAGTTTTCGCCTACCGTAAATCCAAGACCTCTCTCCAGGCCACTCATAAGGAGTTGGTTTGGGTGTCTCTGCAGAAGGTGGAGTATCAGGGCCTCGAACAAAAAAGAACTCCTTTTTCCAACCTTTTAGGTTGCTCGAAACGTTGCCTGACAATATCGATCGGTTTGACCTCTGCGAAAAATATACATATCCAGCGTTCGAAGATGTCGAGGAGCTCACTTGGAAAACCCGCCAGAAGTTTTGGAAGGCGGCTTTTTTCCTTTTAGCCTTCATAAGTGCGCTGAAGGCAACAATATACCCAATAGAGTTTGGGAGAATTTGGGATGGAGAGAGGCGAAAAGCCTCTAGAACGCTACGAATTAAAGGAATGAAGAGGATCCGTAGGCCGTAAAAGAATTGCCTAGTGTAAAAAGCTTGACACCCCGGGGGATGATTAGTAACACGCTCTTCGGAAGACGGGACGACGATCGAAAATCCATCACCCAAATACTTACCAAAATTGGTCTCCAAGTATTTTCGGTGTTCTTCTGTATAGCGACAAACGGTTTGGTCGGCTCTCTTCTCGGTTTTGTTAAGTCGTGCGCTGGTCGAAGGTTCCGTCCATTCGAAAATAGTAACGACAACACTTCTACCTATTCTGAATTTGACTTGTTCGTTCTTCCCTATGGGAAGATCATCATCCTCCGTGGCCTCTTCATCGGTGGACTCGCTCGAAGAATCACTTTCATCACCCACGGAACTAGGACTTGATTCCTCTTCTTTGTCAAAGCCAGAATTAGGGCTCGGGACCCTTATATTTACCGCCTCCGAAGAACGAATAGCCACGATCTGCGTCTCGCCAGAACCACTCTGATAAGAATACAAAGTGTCAAGTTTTTATGCATTATTATTTACTATTTAATATTTATTTGACACTGAACCACACTCATTATTCTTATATTTTGATCTAGGATACAATTGGAGGCATTAAGTGCAAAAGAAGTTAAGTAGACAATTTCTGGACAGTTTTGACACTACTTCGTATTAAGGGCGTAAAATCCTCATACGAAATCCAAATGAGATGATTCAAGGTGCTTTAGATCGGCAAGAGGAATGTCTACAACTTTCATCTTTGGGGATTTCCAAGATTCTGAAGGGATCCTAGACGAAATCGGACTTAAAGTCGCTGTACCTGTTTTATGGAAAGTTTCTTAAATATCTAGTCTAATATATTGACTTGATATTGGGGCAATCCTTGATGGACGAATTTGGAAGGATGAAATCAGAATTATCCTATTTACATTGAGATAATATCCTAATTTTTATATTATTCTTATAATATAAAGATTGGATATCAATTTTAGAGGATTCTTTTAGGGTTGTGTTGGCTTCTTTTATAAATAGGACTATTAGAAGACCACCTAGTTCATAATTCTTTTCCCCAACATATACTTAGAGTTATTAATGGCCTTACGTGGCTAAATATTTGTTATTGGTCGAAGAAAACTGAAGCTTCGGAAACAAGAAAACTGTGAGATCTAATTAGTTTTATTATACGATTTATGTTTTGAATATCGATTGCTCTTCTGTTATAATTAATATGGTTGTTTTGTTTAATTGCTAGGAGGCCTACTAGTATATTATTCTTTTCAATCTACTGCTTGATTAGATATCAAATCCGTAATTGTTTGATCCATCTAATTTTGTGAAGCATTTAAGATTCAATAATTTGCTGCGTCAGAAATTGTTAATCTTAAGAAGATAAATTGACTAAATTAAATCCAACCGCTTGTGTTTGAATTGTTTAGTTTCATTGATCTCTCTAGTTCTTAAAGCATCTGCTATATTAAACCTTTAGTGCTTATCTTGGGTTATTTAGTAGTTAGGATTAATTGGATCTCTTCTTCTGATTAATTAAAACTAAGGAGAGATAGGGGATTAATTTCCACGGTGAATATTCAAAGTGTGAATTGTTATATATATTTGCATCGATGATCAGTTATATGATTCCGACAGTGGATGTGGACTTGGACCAATATTTGTTACATTGATTAAATTTAATTTGCATTACTCCTTAATTATTAAATTCCGTCACACTTAAACCCCCATTTATTTTAATCCATTTAGCATAAAATTAGACTAGATATTCTCTGTGGGATCGACCCTTACTCGCTCTACTACATTATTAGGAGTATAGGTTTTATTTTTGGTTGCGTACGACAGAACAACAAATTTTGGCGCCGTTGCCGGGGAATTTTCTAGTTGATTTTTTTTGCTTTTTGTTATCCTTATTTATTATTTTATTTTTTGTTTTGTTTTTATGTTGGAAACTCGATCTTCTAATCAAGGTGAATTGCAGTACGATCCAGAAATTGAGAAAACTTTGCGCAGGTTAAAGAAGAAACTTCGAGAAGACACTGAAGAAATCAATCCACTTCTGATTGGTCTATAAGCAATTCTGATTCTGAAGAGAAAGAAATTATGGCTGGAAATCAAACTTTGAAAGAGCTTGCTGCCCCTGATTTGAATCAACACCCTCTATGCATTACTTATCCTACTTTAGATGCTGCTACTACCTTTGAACTAAAATCAGGACTAATACATCTTTTACCAACTTTCCATGGTTTTGCAGGGGAAGATCCTCACAAGCATCTAAAGGAACTACATGTGGTATGCACGAGTATGAAACCTGTGGGGGTGACTGAAGAGCAAATAAAATTGAGGGCCTTTCCATTTTCTTTGAAAGATTCGGCTAAGGATTGGTTGTATTATCTACCCTCTGGAACCATTACTACATGGAACGAGATGAAAAGGATGTTCTTGGAGAAATATTTCCCAGCTTCAAGAGCAGCAAACATTCGAAAGGAAATTTGTGGTGTAAGGCAGCACAATGGAGAATCTCTTTACGAATATTGGGAACGATTTAAGAAATTATGTGCAAGCTGCCCCCATCATCAAATTACTGAGCAACTACTTATCCAGTATTTTTATGAGGGTCTTCTACACACCGATAGAAACATGATTGATGCCGCTAGTGGAGGAGCTTTAGTGGATAAAACTCCGGAGGCTGCTAAGAACTTGATTGCAAATATGGCAGCAAATTCCCAACAATTTGGCACTAGGCTTGATGTTCTACCAAAGAATGTTAATGAGGTAAACGTTTCCTCCCTTGAACAACAAATTGCTAGTTTAACTTCTCTTGTTCGTCAAATGGCTGTAGGTAATGTGCAAACAACAAAATCTTGTGGGATTTGTTCGGTAGTAGGACATCCAACTGATTTGTGCCCAACTCTTCAAGAGGAATCCGTTGAGCAAGTGAATGCTACGGGTGATTTTCATGGACAGCCACAAAGGAAGTATGATCCCTACTCAAACACGTACAATCCGGGATGGAGGGACCACCCCAACCTTAGCTATGGGAACCATCAAATGAATCAGCCCGCAAGTCAAAACCGTCAAAATTACCAACAATATAAGCAGCCATACCCTCCTAGACCACAACCGATCCAACATTCTAATTCTGGTATGTCGTTAGAAGATATTGTTAAGTCTCTTGCAACTAATACTTTGCAATTTCAACAGGAGACCAAACAATTTCAACAAGAAACGAGGACCACTATTCAGAACTTGGATAATCAAATGGGTCAAATGGCAACCGCAATTAGTCGGCTAGAGGCTCAAAGTTCGGGGAAATTACCGTCTCAAACGATAGTAAATCCAAGAGAAAATGCAAGTGCTATAGTTTTGAGAAGCAGAAAAGAGGTTGAAATTCCAACTGAGGCAGTTCATGCACCGTCAAAACAAGAAAAAGGAGAAAGAAACTACAATGGAGAAAGACATTCGTAAGGACGAGGACATACCTAACCGTAAGTTTTTGCCTTTTTCCGATTATAAACCAATACCCCCTTTTCCTCAAGCATTAGCAGAATCCAGGAAATATGAACAAAATAAAGATTTGTATGAGACTTTCCGTAGATGCGAGGTAAATATTCCGCTTTTAGATGCTATTAAACAAGTACCTCGTTATGCTAAATTTCTAAAAGAACTGTGCACACTCAAACGAAAACAAAAACTTAAGGGAAGTGAAAAGGTGAGAGTAGGAGAGAATGTTTCTGCAATTATTCAAAGAAAAATACCTGCTAAATGTAAAGATCCAGGCATGTTTACTATCCCCTGTACGATAGGTAACACTAGATTTGAAAAGGCCATGTTATATTTAGGAGCATCGATCAATGTCATGCCATATTCTGTGTATGATTCTCTAAAAATCGGACCTTTAAACAAAACTGGTGTTGTGATTTAATTGGCTGATAGATCTAATGCATATCCTAAGGGAATAGTTGAGGATATTCTTGTGCAAGTTAATGATTTGGTTTTTCCGGCTAACTTTTATGTACTTGATATGGAGAATGGTGATCAAGCTACACCTATTTTGTTGGGGAGACCATTCTTAAAGACATCCAAGACTAAAATAGATGTTCATAGTGGCACACTAACTATGGAGTTTGATGGTGAAATTGTTAAATTTAATATTTATGATGCCATGAAATATCCTAGTGATGATAATTCTATTTTTTCTATTGATGTCATTGATTCTTTAGCACAGGAAATTTTTGAACTTGATGGAGAAGATAAACTGGAAGTTGCTATTAGTAAGCATATTGAAAAAGAAAATGAGGAGTTAGCCTTGAACATTGATTTACAGGAAACTGTCGCAGCGTTGAATGAATTTCCAAAGTTAAAACAAACAGGTAACATTTCTTACATTACGCTACCACTTTCTAACGAGAAACCTTTGCCTTCTATTTTACAGGATCCTATTCCAGATTTGAAGCCTCTTCCTAGTCATCTCAAGTACGTGTTCCTTGGAGATGGAAATACACTGCCTGTGATCATCTCTAGCAAACTTAGTGCACTACAGGAAGAAAAGCTCGTGCAAGTACTTAAGGAGCATAAAGAAGCCATTGGTTGGACCATTGCGGATATCAAAGGAATTAGTCCGTCTACGTGCATGCATCGAATTTTGCTTGAAGAGGGAGCAAAACCATCTCGACAAGCGCAAAGGAGATTGAACCCACCTATGATGGATGTAGTTAAGAAGGAGATCCTCAAACTCCTTGAAGTTGGGATGATTTTTCCTATTTCAGATAGTAATTGGGTTAGCCCGGTTCAAGTGGTTCCTAAAAAGACCGGAATAACTGTAATAAAAAATCAGAATGATGAGTTGATTCCCACCCGAGTTCAGAATGGGTGGCGGGTTTGTATAGATTATAGAAAATTAAATAGTGTAACCCGCAAAGATCACTTTCCTTTACCTTTTATTGATCAAATGCTTGAGAGATTAGCTGGTCATGCTTTCTATTGTTTTCTTGATGGTTTTTCAGGTTATTTTCAGATTGCAATCGCCCCAGAGGATCAAGAAAAAACGACTTTCACATGTCCTTTCGGTACTTTTGCTTATCGGCGCATGCCCTTTGGCCTTTGTAATGCCCCTGCGACTTTTCAAAGGTGTATGGTTAGCATATTTTCAGATTATATTGAACACATCATAGAGGTCTTTATGGACGATTTCACCGTTCATGGAGATTCCTTTGATAATTGTTTGCATAACCTTGCACTTGTTCTTAAAAGATGTATAGAAACTAACCTTGTTTTAAATTATGAAAAATGTCACTTTATGGTTGAGCAAGGAATAGTTTTAGGCCATGTTGTTTCACCTAAGGGAATAGAGGTAGATAGAGCTAAAATTGATATTATTCAATCTTTACCTTACCCTACTTGTGTGCGGGAAGTTCGTTCTTTTCTTGGACATGCAGGTTTTTATCGAAGATTTATCGAAGGCTTCTCCAAAATAGCAATACCCCTATGCAAGTTGTTACAAAAGGAAGTGTCGTTTGAGTTTAATGAAGCATGTAGAAAAGCGTTTGATAAGCTGAAGGAGTTGCTAACTTCTGCCCCAATCATCCAGCCCCCTGACTGGAATATTCCTTTTGAAATAATGTGCGACGCAAGTGACTATGCAATCGGCGCTGTTTTGGGTCAAAGAGTTGGAAAATCATCTCATGCCATTTATTATGCTTCACGAACTTTGGATGATGCCCAAAGAAACTATTCGACTACTGAAAAAGAACTTTTAGCTATTGTTTTTGCTTTAGAAAAGTTTCGATCTTATTTGCTTGGTACTAAAGTTATTGTTTACTCTGATCATGCAGCCATTCGATATTTGATGACAAAGAAAGAGGCGAAGCCAAGGTTAATAAGATGGATACTTCTCTTAAGTGAATTCGATTTGGAGATAAAGGACAAAAAAGGGATAGAAAATCAAGTGGCTGATCATTTGAGTCGCTTAGTTCATATGGAGGATGAACTTCCTCTACACGAGACCTTCCCTGACGAGCAACTACTTTCCGCGAGGGTGACATTACCTTGGTATGCAAATATTGTGAATTTTTTGGCTACTAATATGTTACCTCCTGGTTTATCTAAGGCTCAAAAAGATAAGATGAAAAGTGACGCAAAGTATTATGTATGGGATGACCCGTACTTATGGAAGCATTGTGGTGATCAAATAATAAGAAGGTGTGTCTCTGATAATGATATTATTTCTGTTCTCACCTTTTGTCATTCTTATGCTTGTGGAGGTCACTTTGGAGCAAAAAGAACAGCAAGAAAGGTAATAGAATGTGGTTTTTATTGGCCATCTTTATTTCGGGACTCATATTTATTTTGTAAATCATGCGAGCATTGTCAAAAAACGGGTAATATTTCCCAGAAAAATGAGATGCCACAAACTTCTATACTATTTTGTGAAATTTTTTATGTTTGGGGCATCGACTTCATGGGACCCTTTCCTGTATCTTTCGGCTATGTTTACATATTACTTGCTGTTGACTATGTCTCGAAATGGGTGGAAGCTAAATCCACTAGGACTAATGATTCTAAAGTTGTTACAGATTTTATCAAGTCTAACATATTCTCTAGGTTTGGAATCCCAAAAGCTATAATAAGTGATCGAGGCACTCACTTTTGCAACCGTACTATGGGGACTTTGCTTAGAAAGTACCACGTGACACACAAGGTTTCTACTGCATATCACCCACAAACTAATGGACAAGCAGAAGTATCAAACCGAGAGATCAAGTCCATCCTTGAAAAGACTGTCAGTTCAAGTAGGAAAGATTGGAGTTTGCGCTTAGATGATGCCTTGTGGGCATATCGAACTGCATATAAGACGCCTATTGGTATGTCACCTTATCGATTGGTGTTTGGGAAGCCATGTCACCTTCCAGTTGAATTAGAGCATAAGGCATATTGGGATATCAAGAGTTTCAACATGAAGATGGATGAAAGTGGAGAACATAGGAAGTTGCAACTACAAGAGTTAGAGGAAATTCGCAATGATGCCTATGAGAATGCTAGGATTTACAAAGAAAGGACGAAGGCTTTTCATGACAAGATGATTAGTAGGAAGGAGTTCAAAGTTGGTCAAAAAGTCCTTCTGTACCATTCTCGACTTCGTTTGTTTCCAGGTAAGTTACGTTCTCGTTGGATTGGACCTTTTGTTGTTACTAATGTTTTTCCTCATGGTGCAGTTGAAATTCAAAGTATGGAGACCTCCAAAATATTCAAGGTGAATGGCCATAGACTAAAAACCTTCTATGAAGGTTTTCAAGTAAACAATATGGCTACATTGGACGTTGATGATCCAATTTATTCTGACTAGAAGCATTGGGTCGAGCCAACGACAGTAAACATAGGCGCTGCTTGGGAGGCAACCCAAGGGGAGTACATCTTTCTTATTCCTATTTTTTTTTATACTTTTTTAGGTTTGGTTTGGTAGTTTTTCCGTACATTGGGGGCAATGTCAACATCAAGTGTGGGGGGGAGAAGTTTTAGTTTTGTCATGAGCAAAAGTTCGATTGAACTTGCCTTAAAGTCATAACATGATTGAATAAGTAATCTTACAACATAAAATTGATTAGTTTTGATATTTTCTTTGAGAATGGTAGTAACTAAGTTTTGTAGACAAAAGCCGGTGAGGTTTCGAGCCTTTAGATCGACACATCAATATCGATCTCATTTTTTTCATGAGAGATATTCTTCCATGGTCCTGTTTCTCTAGAACTTGCATTGATTCTATTTGAGGCCATATTGACTCATGCATACGTGAATATGATTAAGGCAATTTTTTTTTTGAAAGGGCCACTTAAGCCAAATAGCCTACCTTGAATTAATTTTTCCCTTGTTCAGCCCCTTTTGAGCCTTTCTTTAGCATTTTCTTGTTTTTTCTAACCCACATTACAAACTTTAAGCCGAAAAAAAAAATGACATCTTTACCCAAGTCTTAGAGCTAGTGGAGCATTTTTCATCACTATAATTGAGTGCCAGAAACAAGTGTGGGGGTTAATGAAGTTGTAGTATGTCTGTGTTTTAAAAAAAAAAAAAAATTTGAAAAAAAATAAAAAAAAAGAGAGAGAGAGAGAGAATTGATTGAAGGGAGTTTATGATGTTTCATATGATTTGAAAGCATGGTGTTCTCTCCGTGCAAGGATTTTATGTGGTTAGTACTTTAGAGCCAAAACAAATAAATTTATAAATAGAGTGTTTGGTTCCACTTATATTGAGATTAAAACTGATTACTTGCTCCACTAGTTTCGATGACTTTTAAACTCAGTTCCAAATGTTCATTCCTTGTCCCTAAGCCCCGTTACAACCCCTAAAAGTCCTTATGATTCTTGTTATACATGTGGTCTCAATGGAGGAGAATGAGAAGATATGCAAGCTTATGGTAGATCATTTCCATAGGAATGAATTTAAGCGAAACACATACCCTTCAAACACATGAGAGTTGAGTGTACATTCCTGTAAGGGTCTACATATTTAGTCTACTGTATTCTCAAATGAAAATACTTGCTATTTAATTGTAAGTTGTTTAAGAATGTTGTTCATGATGTGTTATGATTTTGGAAAAGTTTGGTTGTTCTTTGTTAATGGCATTGCAACCTTGATGTTCTTTTTTGGGGAAGTGAATTTGTATTTTGCCCGAGGACGAGCAAAGAACAAGTGTGGGGGAATTTGACAAGAATACAAAGTGTCAAGTTTTTATGCATTATTATTTACTATTTAATATTTATTTGACACTGAACCACACTCATTATTCTTATATTTTGATCTATGATACAATTGGAGGCATTAAGTGCAAAAGAAGTTAAGTAGACAATTTCTGGACAGTTTTGATACTACTTCGTATTAAGGGCGTAAAATCCTCATACGAAATCCAAATGAGATGATTCAAGATGCTTTAGATCGGCAAGAGGAATGTCTACAACTTTCATCTTTGGGGATTTCCAAGATTCTGAAAGCATCCTAGACGAAATCGGACTTAAAGTCGCTGTACCTGTTTTATGGAAAGTTTCTTAAATATCTAGTCTAATATATTGACTTGATATTGGGGCAATCCTTGATGGACGAATTTGGAAGGATGAAATCAGAATTATCCTATTTACATTGAGATAATATCCTAATTTTTATATTATTCTTATAATATAAAGATTGGATATCAATTTTAGAGGATTCTTTTAGGGTTGTGTTGGCTTCTTTTATAAATAGGACTATTAGAAGACCACCTAGTTCATAATTCTTTTCCCCAACATATACTTAGAGTTATTAATGGCCTTACGTGGCTAAATATTTGTTATTGGTCGAAGAAAACTGAAGCTTCGGAAACAAGAAAACTGTGAGATCTAATTAGTTTTATTATACGATTTATGTTTTGAATATCGATTGCTCTTCTGTTATAATTAATATGGTTGTTTTGTTTAATTGCTAGGAGGCCTACTAGTATATTATTCTTTTCAATCTACTGCTTGATTAGATATCAAATCCGTAATTGTTTGATCCATCTAATTTTGTGAAGCATCTAAGATTCAATAATTTGCTGCGTCAGAAATTGTTAATCTTAAGAAGATAAATCGACTAAATTAAATCCAACCGCTTGTGTTTGAATTGTTTAGTTTCATTGATCTCTCTAGTTCTTAAAGCATCTGCTATATTAAACCTTTAGTGCTTATCTTGGGTTATTTAGTAGTTAGGATTAATTGGATCTCTTCTTCTGATTAATTAAAACTATGGAGAGATAGGGGATTAATTTCCACGGTGAATATTCAAAGTGTGAATTGTTATATATATTTGCATCGATGATCAGTTATATGATTCCGACAGTGGATGTGGACTTGGACCAATATTTGTTACATTGATTAAATTTAATTTGCATTACTCCTTAATTATTAAATTCCGTCACACTTAAACCCCCATTTATTTTAATCCATTTAGCATAAAATTAGACTAGATATTCTCTGTGGGATCGACCCTTACTCGCTCTACTACATTATTAGGAGTATAGGTTTTATTTTTGGTTGCGTACGACAGCACACCACACTCTCTTGCCCTTCTACTACCTTGGCCTTGCCCTTGGGATCTGTTGGACTGGACATTATATGTTCGGAACAATCGGACGAGTGTTGGGGTTTTCTTATCGATCTGTACGCTCCGATCTTGGGTTATTTGAGAATCTTGTGTAAATGAATCTCCGACGATCAACTTATATATACAAGATCAAGACATTAAAATTGCAAACCGGCCCTCGAATAGTTTCGACGATTGAACTCCCGTTGGTTAATTTCAAACCTATTTTCTCTTTAATTGCACGTTAAGCCCCTATAGTATATGGACTATTGGGCCATAGCCCGACACATGAGGAAGGACAACGGTTAGGTTTTTCCGAATTAGGTTTTTAACGAGGTTTATCCGAAACATCATAATAAGACTAGCTCACCCCGACGTATCACATACTTCTCCGAGCTTAAGCTTCACTTTGCGCTCGAGAAGTGGGGGAGTATTGATGATGGGATTTTGAATTCCACCTTCTATTACCGATATATGATCGAAGAACTGGAATGTTGACCTCGAAGATGTGAACTCGAGCTCGGGATGAAGTCTAGATAACTTAATCCTCTAGTCACAGCCCATGATCAAATATTACTGTTGGGCCGATCTCAAGCCCAGGCATATGGGCCGATCCTCTTTCTCGGCTATAAATACCCCAAGCATTTATGACAACACACACGCTTTCCCAGGTGCACTCTGCTCGAAGCCGCAGCTCGGATAGATTGATTCGGCCATTTATTATATGTATTTCGCCCTCTAGCTTGTACGGCATCCTATAATGCTCAAATAGGATCCTCAATACTTGTAATTTGTACCTCAACGTTCGGAATATACATATACATTGATCATTCTTTTATTTTATAGCTTTAACATTATTTATATTATTAATTCGATCATATTACGAATCTGCGTAAGATCAAAAATACATTCTTGTCTATATAAAACACTATAAAAATTCTTTGTGTTAGTTTAAGTAAACTAATTTTCAAAAAGGATTAAGGTTTTATAAGGAGTTTTCAAAACGCAGATAAAATCTTTAAGTAAAATTAAACTTGTTTGAAAAACACTTGATTTAAATCGGCTACAACAAGATACAAAAGCTGAACTGTTTTGAAAAATTGATAAGTAAAATCAGTCGAGCTGTCAACTTCAGTGAACAAGCTTTGATCTTACGTGGTTTCGTGTACGATCGAGGAAGTAAAGGAAATAGTTGAGGGCACAATTAAATGATGAAAGATCAATAATATATATTTCGAACTTGCGAAATACAGATTACAAGCAATAGGGTCCTACTTGAGCATTATGGGATGCCGTACAAGCTAGAGGAACAATATATAAAAAGTGACCTATGTTAACTTTCCAAGATGGCTCCGAGCTGCAGCTTCGAGTAGAGAGCACCTGGGAAAGCGTGACTGCCCCCGCTTCATAAATGCTCGTGGTATTTATAGCTGAGACCATGAGCTATCTGATCCATCGGTAGGGGTATATATCTCGGCCCAAAGGCTTGGGCCTGTGACCGGCCCTGCAGTAACCTCCGACCATGAGGCCTCTCTGGTTGATCGGATTGTAAAGGCCGTGACTTGGGCTTGATTCTACATTCCCAAGGTCGGAATTCACGTTCTTCGCTCTCGCCTAGGCTTCTCCAAGTAGAGTCCAAAATATCCCTCATCAAGCTTCGAGCACGATCAATAGAGTAGTCTCATAAGTCCGATCAGCTTACTGTGCTGATTGAAAAGTTTGAGAAATTTTCAAAGGAAAAACAGAGTTCTTTTCACCCCCCATCTAGACCTTATCTGGCCACTTGGGACCAACGAGTGGTATCAAAGAAGGTTGTTCATTTGAATCATTTGTCTGATTAACGAGCTTGATCCAAGAGTGTATTTTTGAAAATGTTTTCAAAAGAGCATATATTTGAAAACCAAAATCTTTGAAAGATGGATTGTATTAACCATGTTCCCCACATTGGCAGTCCGAGTTTTGAGGAATGAAAAATATGCATGAAATATTTCCTTCCTGCTTATAATAACAATATGTACACGTGCATAACCAAATGTCCTTTCAAAATCACCAAGACAACCAAAGTCAACGACCAAGAAATGGTAGTTGACAAAGATCTTGAAGTGATCACAGCCGAAGAAATAAAGTAGAACAATCTTGACAGAGTTGGAAGATTCATCATGACCAGAGACTTCGGAAATGACAGGTTTCACAAGGTCAAGCACTGCAAAATAGCAAAAGAGATGTGGGACAAGTTTCGCGACATGAGAGAAGGAAATGATGCAATCAAAAAGCAAAAATTGAGCACTGCCCTTGAGAAGTAAGAGTGTAACACCCCGTAAATTTAAAATATTTTAAAATAAAGTTAATGAATTAATAACCCGATTTTGTGTGCCGTATTTTATTTTTAATAAACATAGTATTTCTTTAAACTTAAACGTACAATTAAAATTTTCGAGCACAAAAAAATTGAACTCTCTTTTGTGCTTTGTGTGCATTAATTATTCCTTATGGAATATTGGACTTAGAAATAATTTAGAAAACATGTCTATTGCATTTTAAAAACATTGGGGTCATTTTGTAATTAGTTTGGACCAAAGTGTGCGAAATTTTTATGATTTAGGGGTTATTTTGCACTTTTCGAAATTTTGGGGGTCAAAAGTGCAAAAACGCCCATTCTCCTTCATAAGCTAAACATGCCATGATTTCTCCTCCTTGAAAGTCAAAAAATTAGCCCTTGGGTAGAGAAATGGAATAGACCCTATGAAGTATAATCATGCCTCTACACCCCATTCTCCATTAAAAACTCCACCCCTTTTATCCATTCAAACACTCCACCACTCTTTTTGTCCCCTTAAATCAGATTTTATGTCTCCCCTACACCATTTGTTTTCTTGAAGAAAATAAGAGAGAGAGATAGAAGAGACAAACACATTTAGAAAGATAAATTTCGGGTATACTCAGCACAGCCTCGGTTTTTCGACCATTCCGTCTTCGTCCACCGTTGGATCATGCCCAAATTTTGCCTGAAGGTTCTACACACATGGATCAACATATTGACCGTTCGGATCATCGTTTGGATCTCCCAAAGTGAATCGACAGCCATTGGAAAATGGTGAAAAGTAAGGATTTGAGGGCCTTTTTATGAACCACCACCGGAGCCGCCACCACTGCCACCGGAGCTGCCACCACCACCTTCGGAGGTCTGGAAATGAAGAGAGTTTCACCCCCTTCGTTGCTTTGGGTAAATATCCATCTTTAAAATTTGTGATTTTACATTCTTTTCTTCAAAGTATATATTGAAGAAGTTTAGTTATCCCTGTGGCTATTGTGATAAGTGGTTGAGTTCATGTTTAATATTAAATATTTAATGTGACTTGCTTTGGTTTTGTTTAAATATTGCTTATATGTTTGGATCTTGATTTGATTTCGTAAAAAAGTTATTGTTCATAATTTTCGAAACTTTGGGGGGTATTTTTGAAAGGTTTTAAAAGTTGAAGGGCTTAGGTTGCGATTCTTGTTGGGATTAAAAAGGGACTGAAAATATAAGTTTTTATTTGATATTTGGTTAGGTTTACTTGAAAAGCATTTGTTTTAAAGTTTGTTCCGATATTTTGCAAAAATGGGAGTTTTTGAAACATTTGGGGTTATTTTTGTAAATCTGAAAATAAGGGGTTAAAGTTGCTGTTTTGTTGCTGTTTTTACATGGTTCTTTTATAAACTCTTGATTAATTGATTTGAAGTAGTGTTTTATTCATTTTAGTTATAAGATTGAAAATTTGTGAATTTTACCGAAGAAAATTTATGATCAAAGAACTTTTTGTTTCTCTTTGTTAGTTGGTTAAAATTTATTAAAACTTATTTTTAATCTCAGTTTTATAGTGTTCGGTGGTGGTTTTCCTGACTGTGGATTGGAGGGTAAGAGGAGGACGGCATCAACAAATGTTGGTTACTTGTTTAACGTGCATAAATTGTAATAGCATATGTTCATTACTGTACTGTTGTAAATGCTCATGTATATTATGTTGTATCCACGCACATGTGCACTATAGCCTCACTAAGTTGGACGATCAACTTATGCATTCTGTGTTTCAATCTTTTCAGCTACAGGTGTTTGGGGTAAATGATAGTTCATGTTGCGGTTAGGACATCACGGTTGCGGTCCCACCCTAGTTCCAGAGAGTAATTAAACTTTTGTTTGAATTCTTATTTGATTTTAAGATTTTCGTTTGAACTCATGGTTTAAATCTCCTATAATATTTAAGTTCATTTTTATTATATCTTGTTAAACATCTTGGCATTTTAGCTAATTTTGTAAAATGAGAATATCTATCCAAAATGATTTTAAATTTTATCAAATATTAATCTTAATCTTCTTGTAATTCTTTTGAGTCCGACACGTTGTTTCACTATGTCATGTCATCCGTTAAAATTTGTTTTAATTACTTCCGCATTAAATTTAGTAATCAAAATTGTTCTTATATCGTTTTAAACCGCTTCCGCTTAAAATCTTTAAATCTCGATTTTTATTTATCGTTCTTTTTAAATGTTTCGATATTTTAACTCTTTTTCAAAATAATAATAACTTTTCGACCGTTATCCGACGGACCCGCGGAGTCGGGCTGTCACAGATGGTATCAGAGCTTCGGCTCAATGTCAGGATAGGGTCCTCGGATAATGTACTGAGGTGATAGTAAGGTGGGACTCGCCGTCATGACTTTAGGGTGTCTACCCACATTGGGTAGTTCACTTTTAGGACAAGACCGCAATCGAAACCATACGTGTAGTACGTGTCCTTGGGGTTAATGGTAATTTTTGCTTGACTCTGTGTTTTCTTGATTAACTATTTTGTTGGTGGTATCACGAATACCATAACGTTATTCAAACCTTATTGTTGATATTATTGTCTGACTATGATTGTATATGTGTGCACTCCGTGATTTTCATAAATTGAAATATTTGAATCAGTGACCTTTCTAGAAACACATGTAGAATGACTAAAATAGCCCTAATCCTTTTTAAATTTCAGTATCGAGTTTACACTACTCCGAACCCATACTTCTAATTTTAAAAGTACTCATCTTCAAATTGATCTCGCGATTTCAGTAAGCTCTCTTGAGCCTATTTTCGGCATAATTAATTGTTTCGCCCTTATTCTAATGTTGGTACTTGTTCATTTTTAGCTTGTGACCCCTAGATGTCTTTTCTTCATCATTTTGGCGAATCAAATTGTTATGTAAGCAACCTTTCTTTCAATAGACAAAATATCATTCAAATCTCATTGACACAAGTCTTGTGTTCTAACTCGTCTATTACCTGTTCCTTGCATTCAACTATGAATCACTTTTGATAGCGAGTAACTTCATTTCAATTCTAAAACTATCCTATGTTCATATCTAATCTCTTTATTTGCGCTCGTGTTTTTCTGATGTTTCTAAATGCGATTGCCCGATTGTATCTTTTCCTTCATGTTGTGTAATTTACAGTAAAATATTCTTCAATCATTTTAGCCTCATTCTTGATATGGATTCTTCAAGTCGTGCCCTTAATTACATTTAATCTAACTCCTTGATTATTTTCCCTGAGTGCTTATCGACTCTCTCAATGAACATGTCTTTATTTATTGGGGATTGACTTCTTATACCCTATCAAGCTTTTATATTGATCCCTTATTTTTGTACTCGTTCAGAGTTTACCCCTCCATATTTCATGAGATACTTTCTTGTATCGACTTCGTAAACCAAAATTATTTATGTTTGTCGGATTCTATGATTGTTATTGTTCCTTGTCCTTCTTTTTTCCCGAGCCTATTTATTCAGTTATGATCGTTTTGAAATTATCCATATGATTTCATGTTACTCTTTTTTTTTTTGTATTCAATTATACAATTATTGTCTCGGTTTCTTTTTAACTTCACGTTTTCATTTGTCCATTCATAAATTGTCCTTCATTTCTCTATTTCATTCCTTTTTGCGAGCTGTATAAATCAGATCAATTTATTCTCAATTCCTTTTGAACTTTGGACTTACCTTCTTTTTGTTTTGAACTTATTTTTAATCCCGTCTCGCTCAATTTGATCGTTTCAATTTTCTCAGATTTCACTATTGAGCTTAATTTGTTTTCTATTGCATCTTGTTGCAATCATTATTGAAATGATCTTTAAATCACGTCATTTATTTTGACTTGCTTTTCAAATGACAAAACACACTTTAATGTTTTGGTTATTATCGTCATGATACTTGTTTCGACTTTCAATTATCCTTATCGATATCCTTGATCATCTTTTTACTTACACCATTTGAAATGGTGAGGCTCATCTCTTCAGTTATTCTTATCGGTGCGCCTTAATCGTTTTCCTTGTCACTTATATCGAACTATTTATTTGATTATCTTTATTATCGATATTTCAGTCCTTTTGCAATCTTCGTTGATTCTTCTTTAAGTTGCCATTGCTAATTCTTATCTTGTCATCTTGAGCATCTTGATTCGATCATCTTTTCTAATCCTTATCGTGTCTCTTCATTTGACTCATTTTGTTCCTTGCGGGAATCCCAAGTCAAATGTCATTCAGTATCTTTTGAATTCTCTAGGCCAAACTGAACTATATTTTGCTATGTGAGTAGTTTTTCCTTTGAGAAGAATCTTAATCCGCGGCATAGGAGTTGGAATTATCGTCGTATCCCATTCTACCGCGTCATGATTATGCGTAACGTATATGGAGTACTACATCGATCATCCTCGTGAACCTGACTGCATATCTTATGATCTTCAGAAATATCTAACGTACAAACGAAGACACGTTTGCATACTCATCTAGATGAAGAAACAAGTGAATTCCATTATGGCGCGGCCAGAGTATAAAAAGACGACTTGGGAGTTAGAGAAAATATACATCAGAGTTTTGAAGATGCCAAACGTACGAGAGAACATTTTCGCACATTCGTTTTAATCAAGAAGGCTGCAGATTCTACAGGAAAATATTTTATGACGCGCACAGAATAAGGAAGAAACGTTTCGGGAGCAAGAAAAGAATATACATCGGCGTTAACCGTACCACGCGAATCTCAATAACGAATTTGGGGACCAAATTCTTTTAAGGAGGGAGGATTGTAACACCCCGTAAATTTAAAATATTTTAAAATAAAGTTATTGAATTAATAACCCGATTTTGTGTGGCGTATTTTATTTTTAATAAACATAGTATTTCTTTAAACCTAAACGTACAATTAAAATTTTCGAGCACAAAAAAATTGAACTCTCTTTTGTGCTTTGTGTGCATTAATTATTCCTTATGGAATATTGGACTTAGAAATAATTTAGAAAACATGTCTATTGCATTTTAAAAACATTGGGGTCATTTTGTAATTAGTTTGGACCAAAGTGTGCGAATTTTTTATGATTTAGGGGTTATTTTGCACTTTTCGAAATTTTGGGGGTCAAAAGTGCAAAAACGCCCATTTTCCTTCATAGGCTGAACATGCCATGATTTCTCCTCCTTGAAAGTCAAAAAATTAGCCCTTGGGTAGAGAAATGGAATAGACCATATGAAGTATAACCATGCCTCTACACCCTATTCTCCATTAAAAACTCCACCCCTTTTATCCATTCAAACACTCCACCACTCTTTTTGTCCCCTTAAATCAGATTTTATGTCTCCCCTACACCATTTGTTTTCTTGAAGAAAATAAGAGAGAGAGATAGAAGAGACAAACACATTTAGAAAGATAAATTTCGGGTATACTCAGCACAGACTCGGTTATTCGACCATTCTGTCTTCGTCCACCGTTGGATCATGCCCAAATTTTGCGTGAAGGTTCTACACACATGGATCAACATATTGACCGTTCGGATCGTCGTTTGGATATCCCAAAGTGAATCGACAGCCATTGGAAAATGGTGAAAAGTAAGGATTTGAGGGCCTTTTTATGAACCACCACCGGAGCCGCCACCACTGCCACCGGAGCTGCCACCACCACCTTCGGAGGTCTGGAAATGAAGAGAGTTTCACCCCCTTCGTTGCTTTGGGTAAAGATCCATCTTTAAAATTTGTGATTTTACATTCTTTTCTTCAAAGTATATATTGAAGAAGTTTAGTTATCCCAGTGGCTATTGTGATAAGTGGTTGAGTTCATGTTTAATATTAGATATTTAATGTGACTTGCTTTGGTTTTGTTTAAATATTGCTTATATGTTTGGATCTTGATTTATTTTCGTAAAAAAGTTATTGTTCATAATTTTTGAAACTTTGGGGGGTATTTTTGAAAGGTTTTAAAAGTTGAAGGGCTTAGGTTGCGATTCTTGTTGGGATTAAAAAGGGACTGAAAATATAAGTTTTTGTTTGATATTTGGTTAGGTTTACTTGAAAAGCATTTGTTTTAAAGTTTGTTCCGATATTTTGCAAAAATGAGAGTTTTTGAAACATTTGGGGTTATTTTTGTAAATCTGGAAATAAGGGGTTAAAGTTGCTGTTATGTTGCTGTTTTTACATGGTTCTTTTATAAACTCTTGATTAATTGATTTGAAGTAGTGTTTTATTCATTTTAGTTATAAGATTGAAAATTTGTGAATTTTACCGAAGAAAATTTATGATCAAAGAACTTTTTGTTTCTCTTTGTTAGTTGGTTAAAATTTATTAAAACTTATTTTTAATCTCAGTTTTATAGTGAAAAACGTGCTTGATTATTTTTAAATATTTCTTAAATGCGTGGATCTTAAATTACTTTTCAAGAAAATTGATTTTATTAAGTTTTTGAAAACTATGAGGGCGTTTTTTTTTTTAAAAAAAAAAAAAGTTTTAAACCTGTGGGAAATTTAAAGATTTGATTTTTGAAGTAACAAGATACTTAATACTTTTATTTGAATTTCGATATGAGTTTAGCTAAAAATATTTTGATTTAAAGTTTGTTGCAACTTTTTGCAAAAATGGATATTCTTAAAAGTTTAGGGACTGTTTTGAAAATCTGAAAAATGAAGGCAAAAATTTGCTGTTTTGGAGTTGTCTTATTTAATTAGTATTTTGAGTTTTGAAAATAATATCTCTTAATTAAAGTTGATGTCATAAGTTCTTAGTACTTTTGTGTGATGTGTTAATTTAGGAAATCCTTGTGATGGGATTTTCTTTAATTATATTTGAGTAAGATTATAAGATAATTTATTAGTCGTATACGTATCTGCTCAGGTTTCGAATGCACTTCACTGTGGAATTTTGGTCGCCGTAATAAGCTCGTCAGGTGAGTGCTATGTGTTACTTGTGTGTAAGTCTAATGTGCTAGTAGGTCGAGTCATAACTGTAACTTAGTTACTAAACGAACAAGCATGTGATGTATGATAACATAAAGAACCCGGCTGCTAGGACAATTTACAAGTTGAATTATGGTTTATGTCTATGTGCTTATGAGTCATTGATATTGTATAATGAACCGTTATTGAGTTGTTTACCGATTTCCTGCTACTGAACTGTTACTGTTACTGTACTGTACTGTTTACTGCTACTGTGTGGGCCCCTATTTTGGTGTGCGGAATCATGGTTAACCCGGAAGGTAAGGGCCGGAGGGTTACCTCGATCCACCGTAGACCTGCTTCACGAGCCAAGTGTGGAGGTTACACTTGGGGAGTGATTGTCAAACTCCTGGCATTTGACGTCAATGCGCACTGTTATGTAAGGTCGCACCTTACTTGGAGTGTTCGGTGGTGGTTTTCCTGACTGTGGATTGGAGGGTAAGAGGAGAACGGCATCAACAAATGTTGGTTACTTGTTTAACGTGCATAAATTGTAATAGCATATGTTCATTACTGTACTGTTGTAAATGCTCATGTATATTATGTTGCATCCACGCACATGTGCACTATAGCCTCACTAAGTTGGACGATCAACTTATGCATTCCGTGTTTCAATCTTTTCAGCTACAGGTGTTTGGGGTAAATGATAGTTCATGTTGCGGTTAGGTCATCACGGTTGCGGTCCCACCCTAGTTCCAGAGAGTAATTAAACTTTTGTTTGAATTCTTATTTGATTTTAAGATTTTCGTTTCAACTCATGGTTTAAATCTCCTATAATGTTTAAGTTCATTTTTATTATATCTTGTTAAATATCTTGGCATTTTAGCTAATTTTGTAAAATGAGAATATCAATCCAAAATGATTTTAAATTTTATCAAATATTAATCTTAATCTTCTTGTAATTCTTTTGAGTCCGACACGTTGTTTCACTATGTCATGTCATCCGTTAAAATTTGTTTTAATTACTTCCGCATTAAATTTAGTAATCAAAATTGTTCTTATATCGTTTTAAACCGCTTCCGCTTAAAATCTTTAAATCTCGATTTTTATTTATCGTTCTTTTAAATGTTTCGATATTTTAACTCTTTTTCAAAATAATAATAACTTTTCGACCGTTATCCGACGGACCCGCGGAGTCGGGCCGTCACAAAGAGAACCTCTGAATGAAGTCCGGAAAAACCATTGACAATATGGATAAAAGGTTTACAAGGACGCTCAATGAAGTAAAGTTGGGGAAGACCTTTACTGATAAAGAGATCACTGTCAATGTCTTAAAGGCGCTACAACCTAAGTTCAACATAAATATCACAGCAATGGAAAAATCATGGGATTTGGGGAAGAACGCTCTGACGGAGCCATTTTCTGTACTCAAGGCGCATAAGCATAAATTGCCAAGATTGGGTATAGAAGAAACCTCAACTTCTAGTCCCACTAATACCCTGGTTGTTGTAGAAAAACCAAGAAGATCCGTCGAAAAAGCAAAGGAAGTGGACTCATCTGATGAGACCATGCTACTCAATAAAAATGAGTGCACTGCTAGCGATATGGCGTTGTTATTGAATGGTTTTAAGAGGTTTTACAAAAGAAAGATAAAGAACAAATTCAACAATGTTTCTAATTTTAAACCTACCTCTCATTCTTGTGATAGTAAGGATAATTATGAATCCAAACTAATGTGCTATAACTGCAGGAAATTGGGACATTTCATCAAAGATTTCCAATATCCTAAAGCTGATAAGTATGCAAAGGAAGAAAATAAAATCAGAAAAGAAAAGAGACACAATAAAAGCAAGGTGATGTTTCTGATTCAGATATAGAGACGTCAGAAGACAAATCTACTGAAGATGAGACACCTGCACTGCTCTGTCTCATGGCCAATGAATCAAATGACTGATGATGAGGTAACATTTTCTGAAAATGAGAAACGATTTGTTTAGTTCATTTGATCAAATGATGATTAATAACTCTAGCATTGTCACTGCATTTGCAAACCTTATGGACGAGATGGCTATGCTAAAAGAGCAAAATACATCACTGATACTTATGTTTGATAGACCGCAAGAATAAGCTAAGTATAAAAAACTTGAGTAAGTGAATGAATCTCTGAAAGCTTAATATGAAATTTTAAAAAGAAAAATAATGGAACTTGAAAATTTCATAGAATCTCATGATAAGTCTTCTATTGCATCATATCACATGCTTAGTACAAAGAAACTACATGTAGAAAAAGAAAGTTTAGAATTGAACCGTGCTAAGAAATTTATATCTGCTGATAACAATAAAGTTATCTTATATGTTCAGTCAACTAAACCTACATCACAAGAAAAAAGGAAACAGGAGAAGAAATCATTAAAGGTTAAAAATGGTAAAATGACTAAAATTGAAAAATAGACCGGTAGAGCTAAACAGCAGAGTAGTCCGAAGAAGTATGCTGATAAGAGTAAAACCAATCACATTAGTAACAAGTCTAAGTCGTCTATTCATGAGGAAGGTAAGAGTAAACCAAATAAGCATAATGTTGGTCCCAAGTGGTCAGATGAAGTCTAGAGAGGGGGGGGGGGAGAGGTGAATAGACCTCTGAAAATTTTTTTACTTTAAAATTTAAACCCCAACTTTTCAAGTGAGCAGACTAGGCTGCTCAAGTCAGGTGAAGTTACTAGGCCGTTCGCGCACACAACTTTGAGCAGCAGAGTAGACCATTTCTGTTGATTAACTAAGCTGGTTATGGTAAGATCAGAGTTCCAAGATAAGTTACTTGCAGCGGATTTGCAAAGTGATTTTCAAAAGCAATCAAAACAAGGTTTCAAAGTTTTGTCCCCGATTTTACAAAGTTCTTTTCAAAATAGTTTTAACAGTTGTATGCTTTTTGAAATATGCATGAAAAAAATGCAGATTGTAAAACACCGATATTTTTATAGTGGTTATATGGATTTAAATCCTTTAGTCCACTCTTCCAAGTCATTTAGATCTTGGGTTATACTATTATCACATATATTACAATATGCTCTGCTTATGCCAAACAACAAATGAACTGGCCGCAAGTTCATAATAGGAGATCATAAAGAAAACCTATTCCGAAGTAATATCGCTCACTAAGATGGATATATACTTTTCACAACATTTCACTAACAAGAATCACTCAGATTTATTATGATTTTCTTCTATCTTCAACTTGCCTACTTCCCTCTTCATTTGTCTTCTCAACAGTGGCAGTAGTTTCATTAGTTCCTTGAGCAGGTGTGGCAGCAACATTATCAGCAGGTTCCTCTTCTCTTTTCTCTTCCCCCTTTTTGTCATCATCAGTAGGGTTGAGATCAGCAGGTTGAATGTTGACAGCAGCGCATAAGTTATTGATGTAGATCCATTTTCTTCAGATAAGTTTCTTGATGATTCAGAGTAGACTTGATTTCACCAGCCTTGATCCAACGTGGTTTCGTAGGAGATCAATAATAGAAGGTAAACACAATGAAAGGTTCTAAAATGCCAATGATGGGGTCAAATGTATATTATCGATTATGATTACAATATAATTCGAGGTCCTACTTGGGCATTACTGGATGCCGTACAAGCTAGAGACTAGTACATATGATGTAATCGAATCCTAAATTCCGAAGATGCTTCGAGCAGTAGCTTCGAGTGGAGTGCACCTGGGGAATAGTGTGTTGTCTGGCATCATAAATGCTTGTGGTATTTATAGTTGAGGCGGTGTTCTAGCGGAACCATCCGCAGGGGTGTATTTCTCGGCCCACAGGCCTGGGCTTGTGGTCGACCCAACAGTGGAAAACCGAGCATGAAACCCTTGGCCCGTGATCGGAGTATGCTGAACAACAATGGAGGTCGGCCGTTATGTATTCGAGATCGGATACCGTGATTTCCGATCGTACAAGCCATTCCCTAAATAGAATATCCAAAGTACCCCTCATCAATACTCCCCCACTTCTATAGCGTAAGTGAAGCTGAAGCTCGGAGAAGTAAATGTTGCCATACGACTGGGATGAGTCATTACTTAGTGTTTCGGACATGCCTCATTAAAAACCTAGCTTGGAAAAACCCATTGGGATAAAAACCTTGTTGAGATTTTATGGGTATAATTGTCAACTACAACAGTGCGGAATTTAAAATTTTTATTTATACACCAAATCCCAGGGTTTCTTATTAGCACATATGAATAAAGGTTGAATTTATTTTCAGCAAGCATATACTAAAAATAAATAAGAAGGTAAAAGCTATTTTACCTCACCACAGGCAAGGTGGTGGTTTTTCTCCGGTCTTCAGTTGTTCACTAGAGCACCCCAAGTGTTGTGCCTCTAGAGAAAGTCCACACCAATTGGATTTGAGTAACTTCGCGTAATCCCCAGGCTCAGAACTAGGATTAAGGAATTGTCTCGTCAGGAATTGGATTAAGATCCGGGAAGAAAAACTTGGAGAAAAATCCTACATAGGGTGGGCGATTTTTCACAGGGTTCGACTATGCAGTAGGGGCGAGAGAGGGGGCTGAAATTTTCGGCCTCCTTTGTTTTTCTTACGTTTTGATTTTTCAATCTTTTCTTATTCTTTTTTTTTTTTTTTGAATAGATTATTAATTGCTCCGATCAATTAACCACTCCAGAATTAATTTCCTTATTAATTCAGGAGTACCCACACCTCATGGTCGATGTCTAGCCACAAGCCCATGAGGCCCAACTTTAGGTGAATTGATATTCGTGAACCTCCAACTCTTATAAATGCCATGTACATACGGTCCTTCTAACGACTAATTTCCCGATTGAGACCTAGGGTGTGTGAATTGGTCGGCACCTCTAATCATCTCAATTCTGTACTTTCTAATTCAGGATAATAATTCCAGTGTGACTGCTAAATTTGGAAACCCCTTTCCAAATCCGTCACTGACTGCGGCCGCAGGTTCCTCGGATATCATTATCTAAGAATGTACATGAAATTCTCTCATCTTATCAGGATGAGTCGATAGATCCTATATTAGTACTAACCATCCGCGCACACGTTCATACGCACCGAAAGTAGTCGCACAATGACCAAGTTATGTGATCGGCTCCTAAATCAAAGTACGTATTCCCGTGTACCGAATTCGCCCTAGTACCTCAAGTCAAAGGACTAAATCGTACACTATTATAAGTCTTGAGAGACATCCCATTACCGATATGCTTAACGCACTTCCACGATGGGTCTCTCTTTTGGGGTCGTTCGATGCGTTCGATCCCCTATCGAACCACCTAGTCATATGCACTAGCCTTCAATGCCTTGTTCATGAAACGACAACAAATTCACTCCATGTGAATCATGCATAATCCTACAAGTCTTGACGATTCATTCGATACCCCGTCTCGATATGAATCTATGACTTGGAACGTTTTTGAGATCACGACCTTTGAGACTGTTTCACGATTAATCGCACCCAATACTGAAGTGAATAGTCCCTTAGTCATGAGTGATCTCAGGGTTTCATCCAATCGCTTAGATAAGTTTGCGAGAGATGAAGTTGGCCATTGTTTAATTCACGTACTATGAATAAACGGGCGTATTATCTTATGAATCATAAGATTGCTTCTAAAGGTAGTTCCTTAACAAGCTTATATTTGTTGGCTTGTTGGGCACTATCCTATCAATCTCCCACTTGCCCTAAAGCCAACCACATACGTTTCTAAGGCCCATCTCTCTCAAGATGTCCGTCGAACCCTTTTGTGATTATGACTTAATTAGTGGATCTGCTTTGTTGTCTCTTGACGTGGTTTACTCCACGTCTTATTCTACCTATGATTTTCCAGATAATATGGTATATTTGTGTTTAGATCATGGGTGAGATCTCGATTCCTTTGCTAAAGCAATTGCCTTAAGTTATCATAGAAGATAACTATAGGCCTCGCAATGCTAGGTACTACTTCCAATTTTTTGGAAGAAGTTTTCGTCCAAACACTTTCCTTCGCTGTATTCAATACTGCGAAATATTCTGTTTTAGTGGTTATCCCGGCATCGATTGTCCTTTTGAACTCCTTTCAAATCATCGTTGCCCCATAAAACCAGAATATTAAATTCACTTCAGGCGGGAAACTCGAATCACTAAATCCTTCGAGTTTCAATTCTTCATTATTACCGTTGACCAGCAATATATCCTCAGAACTCCCAGAGTTGTTTAAGGAATGCTCTTTTCGGTAATCCAGTACTTCTTACTGGTGTTCGACAAACAGTAGCTTTATGATATTCATAGCTTCTGTTTATTCTGGTCTTGTACATGACGTTGCATATACTATGCCACCTTTTAGTTTGAAGGTTTTTAGAGATATTATCCTCTTTACTCATCAAATGTAGGGCTCATTGACTTTGAGAGAGATTTTATATCTCTATGGAAACTGTCCTCTCTATGACTTTCCATACTGATTTTATTCAGTTTTGTCCATGTACTAAGATTTGGGATTTCAAACATCTTCTCTAGTCTATCACAATAGATACGTACTGCCAATACGCGAGATGTATCCCTTAAATCTTTTAATGAAGAATTGCATGAATAAACACGCTTTCGTCTGCGTTTAACACTCTTACAGCATCTATGTCAACTTTAGTGTTTATATTACGAACAATGCAAAAAATCCCACTGATTCTTTTGTACATTGAGATTTACATGCAATTTTGATAAAGTCAACTACTTTGACTGTCTCATCTAGTTGCATGTTCCAGCTTCGGGATACTGGTCTAGAATCATAGATTCACCTTTGGAATTACATCCAATGGTTTTGCCCCGTGGTCATACGAAGCTTCTACGGTTCAGCGTTTCTAAATGGATTATTGGAAATCCACTCAGATCACATGGCGTTTCAAGCTATGTGCCCGAAACTATGTTTTACATAGATATTTCGAAAGTTCTTGGATCACTATCCAATCGATCATATTCGTGAACGTACTAGTTCTTTTCGAATTCGATCGAATCTTCGAAATTTGTTGTACAAAATTTTGGTTCAGTAGGTTTGAAAATATACTCCCATTATTTGTAGGGATGTGTCCAAGTCTAGGACTTCATCAAGTTCCATGGTAATATCCCATTTCTATTAGCGAGGGAACCACCCTCTATGAATTGGGAATCCTTAGCAACGGACTCCTTTCGTTCTATAGGATCATGGAACAGGTATCCAATGGATTTCGTTGAATACCCTACAAATTTTCTCAATTGAATCTACTATCCAATTTCATCATTCATGGATGATATACCATACTAGGGTTAGTACGGTTTTTCGTAGGAATTGACTTAAGAAAGTACTCGTTTAAGTAACCTTCTAAAGTCATAGGGTTGAACCCCAGAATTGATTGAGGAGTTTTAGCAATACTAATTTAAGGAATGAATCTAGTCTTTCATGGATGATATACCTAATCTACTATCCAATTTCATCATTCATGGATGATATACCATACTAGGGTTAGTACGGTTTTTCGTAGGAATTGACTTAAGAAAGTACTCGTTTAAGTAACCTTCTAAAGTCATAGGGTTGAACCCCAGAATTGATTGAGGAGTTTTAGCAATACTAATTTAAGGAATGAATCTAGTCTTTCATAGTTAGATTCCTTTTATTAGGTTTTAACTTGCTATTCAAGAATTCTATTCTCGATTTAGATAATTTGAGTAATTTAGGACTTATGTACTAACCACTTCGATTATATCGAATGATCATACTTTAATGTTCTTAATTGCTTCGGTTTTGGAATTCCTTTGAATCCTTTCAACATTTTCATACTTGCACTTTACTTAGTGCCTTTATGAAACACTTTGAACCCTTCAACCTTTACAAAGTACTCGTATCCTAAATGCTATCAGGATACTTTATGAAGCAATTATTACTCGCACTAATGCTTTAGTGATCCACATGTGTATTAATGGTTTTCCATCCATTAAACACTTGGTATTTCAAAATACCTTTAATCGATTGATTTCCCATTCAGACAGGATTCGCATGTTTTTGATTTCATAAATCTTCTATTTTTCAAGAGCCATGATTGAAAACAATTAATCGATTCCCTCTTTCAGGAATTATGATCGAATGTGGATAATTATCTAATTTGTTTTTCTTTTCTTGATTTAGCATAATTGTTTAAGTTTTATCAATGCTTATTCCTTTGCTTTATTTACAACGGTAAAGCAATTATGTACGAATTAAAAGCTTTAATTAAAATAACTCCATTCATAATGGTAAAGCTAAGAAGTTTCGTACAAAGTTCGAAATAAATAGACAAAACTCTAACTAATGCCTAAATCCAGAATTAAAGAAAAACATATGCTAATAAGAAAAATCCAGATGCTCCTTGACCCATTCCCTGAAGTATGTTTCCCTCATGTGCAGTCGAAACCCGAACATGGTTACATGCAGCACGTTCCAGTCATCCTCTGTAAACACTTTTACAGAAACCAGAAATTTTAGATGTTTTACATCAAAAGAAAATCTTAAGATGTTTTTCATCAAAAGGAAATAACTTTAGGTCATACCTTGGTCAAGTATGTTTCGGAATTCCTCATCAGTCATGTTCCTCAGTTCCTCATCTTTCTTACATAAGGGACAATTCTTTCCTTCGATCAGTCCTTGTCCTCTTTCGAGGGATTTCTCATATTTGTCTAACAATTTATGCAAATCATTGGTCTCAATTCCTTTACTTGGAACTTCACAATGATCGATAAAATGAGAGAATGATTCAGGCAGGCCATTTGTGATGATTACCATTTTATCATCTAGAGTCAATTTAGCTCCAAGCTCATTGATTCGATCTAGTCTTTTCATCAGGTAAAAACAATATTCACTAATATTTTTGAACCCGGTCATGCCTTTCTCGTGCAGTGATGATTCCCAGATTTGCAATATTGTTTGTTCGCAATTGACAGTGAATATTGGCATGGCTAAATATAAATAATAGACAACAATAAGCAGACAGATTTAAGATAATACTTATAATTAACGAAGATTGGTCTTTCTATCGAAAAAGTTCTCCCACTATTTTATCGAAACAATAACCCCTTTCATTGTTCGGGAAATTCTATTTCCTAGTAGGTCTTGACGTCCCAGCAGACATTAATTGCACCCACGACTCGCGGTCATACAATTAACTCCCTAGGTAGGTATACTTTTTACCAATTGTGTTACTCCACAACCTTCAAGCTATTTTGCCTCGATTTTCGCATTTATCTAGCACTGCTACATCATAAATGTTACTACTCGTTTAAGTCTAACCCAGTCAATCTTGATGAGCAACTGGCCCGGTCATGAAATCCCCGTAACTGGTTATCGGTCGATTTTCAGATCCCGACCAGTCCCCACCCTTGTTGAGTTTAGTTAAAAACAAGAATCAAGGAATTTCGTGTATTGTCCCTTTCTTCGACTCGGGTGCCAGACTCTGGATCACCTCTATCGATAAGTAGACAACATACACTAGTCCCTATTGATGGAAGGCTTGGATCTATAAAACATCATTTTATAGTTTACCCAATATGACTTAATATTTTAATTCGAGAGGGGATTTTCGGTTTTAGGAAGTTTGAGGTAACTCTCCTCGAGATCTCACCGCATTAATTATGCTCTATAATTTATTTAGTGATCTAAATTCTAGCGCGCAAGCCTAAAATAAATCAACAAATAAAAATAAAACATTCACACCAAGCATGCATGCTACCACAGTATGTTTTCAATCGGGAGCCTCCTATGCGGACCACCATCGAGCCAAAGACGATGGTCCTATTGGTCAATCTATTAGGTTTCACAGAGACCTACTCTATTACACATTTTACCATGCATACATGGCCTTTAGTCTTCTTAGGTTCCCACCTTGGTTGTAACGGGCCTCCATCCTAAACTAATAAAACAGTAAAATCCAATCTATTATAATGGCTCAAAGTGGCCCAAAAACTTAAGGCTCGCAGGCCCAATAAAACCAATAAGATTAAAATCAACCAATCACATCTAACCTAAAGGTCAAGGCTCGGCGCGATCGAAAACCACGTAAACAATTTCACGTTGAGCAAGAAACAAGCAAAATTATAATTTTCTTATTTCTTATATTATTTTAAAACTACCTTTTAAAATAACTTTAGATTCTAGTTTTAAAAAACCCCTTTCTAAAACAACCTTTAACTATCATTTTAAAACCCCTTTTAAAATGACCTTTTGATTTTATTTTAAAACCCCTTTTAAAATTAAATCACAATTTCTATTTTAAAACCTCCTTTTAAAATATCTCATGGTTCTTACTTTAGTCCACTACTAATTAAGAAAAATTAATCCTTCGGATAATAAAACACCTTTTAAACATAATTCAGGTTCTGGAAATTTCAAATTTTGAAAAATACAGTTTGGTCCCTCAATATTCAAAAATTACGTTTTGACCCCAAAACTTGCGGAAATAACAAATCAGCCCCAAAAATTCCAGAACTTGCAAATTGGCCCAGAAAACAGAAATTAATATTTTATTTCCAGAAACTTTTGTTAATCGCAAAAACTGCCCCTGAAGTTTTCGTAAATTGCAAAATAGCCCCATAACTTACGGAAATTACAAAACAGACCCCTATCGCTAGAAAAACAGATTTTCAGTTTCAGCCCAAAATTTCCAGAAAAATAAAATTTCAGACTCTGTCTAGAAAAAATCATAAATTGCAGTTTTAGTCTTGTAAAATTCGTAAATTGCAGATCTAGCCCAAATAAGAATTATGCTATTTACCCGAACACATAATTAATCATAATCAGCAAGTTCCATGCATAAAACACGACAAATAAACATGTTCACGAAAATTTGAAGTGTTCAAGCCTTTTTCATAAGTGCATAATAAGTTAGGCTCTGATACCACTGTAGGGATTTTATGGGTATAATTGTCAACTACAACAGTGCAGAATTTAAATTTTTTATTTATACACCAAATCCCAGGGTTTCTTATTAGCACATATGAATAAAGTTTGAATTTATTTTCAGCAAGCATATACTAAAAATAAATAAGAAGGTAAAAGCTATTTTACCTCACCACAGGCAAGGTGGTGGTTTTTCACCGGTCTTCAGTTGTTCACTAGAGCACCCCAAGTGTTGTGCCTCTAGAGAAAGTCCACACCAATTGGATTTGAGTAACTTCGCGTAATCCCCAGGCTCAGAACTAGGATTAAGGAATTGTCTCGTCAGGAATTGGATTCAGATCCGGGAAAATAAACTTGGAGAAAAATCCTACACAGGGTGGGCAATTTTTCACAGGGTTCGACTATGCAGTAGGGGCGAGAGAGGGGGCTGAAATTTTCGGCCTCCTTTGTTTTTCTTGTGTTTTGATTTTTCAATCTTTTCTTATTCTTTTTTTTTTTTTGAATTAGTCGGTTTAATCGGTCATATCAACAGCTTTCACATGAGGGTCGTAGCAACAGCTTTCACCCTTTTTCTTTTTATCTCGACCTAAGGGGCATAGCAACGGCTTTCACCCTTAGTCAGTTTAATCGGTCATAGCAACAACTTTCACCTGAGGTTCGTAGCAACAGCTTTCACCCTTTTTCTTTTTATCTCGATCTAAGGGGCATAGCAACGACTTTCACTCTTAGTCGGTTTAATCAAAGAGAGGCCGGGTGCCTATACTGGAGATAATATATAACTTGTAGAGATGCATAGAATAGATGAGGGAATTCGAAAATAGAAATATTTCATTGATTTTCTCACTAATAGGAGACATAATAGATCCGAATAAAGAACAATAAACGATAGATAACCCGAGAAACTAAATACATAATCTTCTTTTCCCGTAATACTTCATAAGATTGACTTTCCATGTTCGGGGGAGAACTTCCAATTCGGATAAGCAATTTTATATGAGCCTTTCTTCCCAAGTTTGAACACAACATAAGGACCATCCCAATTGGTTTGCAATTTTCCCACATGTTTCGAGACCTCTTCTTTCTTTAGGACTAAGTCGCTGTCCTTCTGGTTGTATGCTTTCTCCATTCTGGACTTTGCAGCCTGGATTTTCAGTTTTGCCCGATCTATCTTGCTACCTGCCTGATCGACTTTTGATTTTACATGGCTTTCCTTAGGATCGATATTCAGAGGGTGGGTGATCACCCGTGGGTTTATTCCCATAATATCATCTGAACTCCAAGCGAAGACATCTATGTTTTTTCGTAAAAAATAGATAAGCATAGTTTCCATACCTTCACTTAACTCGGTTCCGATCTTTGTAAATTTTTTAGGGGATCCCGGAACTAGAACAACCTTCTTATGATCGGGGGCTTGCACACTCATGTCCATGTTCTTTCCCTTCTTTCCTTGCAACTTTTCACAGTCGGGGATCGGTAATCTCGAAATCGATTCTGACTCTGAATCAACCATTTTTCTTTTTCTCAGAATTTCGGGCTCCACCTTTTGTTTTATGGACAAAGAAGAATTGTATATTCCCATGCCATGTACTGGTCATTCCTCATTTCACCTATTCCTCCGTCAGTCAGAAATTTCACCTTTTGATGATATGTTGATACCACGGCCTTGAATGCATTCAATGCTGGCCTCCCTAATATTGCGTTATAAGCGAAAGGTGTTTCTACTACTAAAAACTTTACGATCCTTGTTGCACTTTTGGGTTTCTTTCCGAGAGTCGTGCTTAGCAATATGGTTCCTAGTGGAACTATCTCAGAACCGCCAAATCCGATCAAAGGTGTAGCGACTTGATCCAATTGAGGATATTGGAGGTTCATTCGAGCAAGGGCCTCGGATGAGATAATGTTTGTCGAGCTTCCATTGTCAATCAGAACTCTTTTGACTTCATAAATAGCAATTCTCAAAGTTAGTACCATCGAGAAGTCTGGATCATCATCATTTACATCCCAAGTGACATCTGCTGGTCTATCCACGTCGCTGAAGCTTATAACTTGATTTTCCATGGATGGAAGTTCCAAATAGAAAAAAAATTTCTTGGTCGAGACAATCGTCTTTATCGACCTCATCATTCTTTTCCTTGCATTCCTAATATCTCCTCCTGCTGGTCCACCAGCAATCATGTTAATTACCCCATTCAATTGCTCATCAGCCCGATTTCGAGCTTCTTGTTGTTTAGTGATGAACTTTTGAGGGCTCCTGGATCTATAACGATTGTTATAGTTTCCTCTCTTAATAAACTCCTTAAGCTTTCCTTGCACGATTAACTTTTCGATATCAACTTTCAGCTGATAACAATTTTCGGTGCTATGTCCCCTAGCCCTGTGATATCGATAATATTTGTCATAGTTCATTGCTCCCGGTCTTGCCTGAGTAATTCTTTGAGCCTCAGGGATCAAATTCCCTTACTCCAACACGGTCAGAATTTCTTCCTTTGTGGTATTTAACTCAATGAAATGAATCCTTCCTAGTCGTGGAGGCTTATCGGAAATTGGAGGCGGACCGTAGACATTAGATCTTTGGGTCGGCGCCTAGGGCTTGTAGCTGTTGAGTCGTTGTCATACTGACCATCTATTCGAACCTCCATAATCGCAAGGCTTTGGAATAGGCGCTCGATCTTGCTTTTTTCCGAGCTGAAGCTTTGGATTATGAGCATTCTTCAGTTTGTTCATTTCTTCCTGGATCATATATTTCTCAACAATTTCCATGATTCGCTCGAAAGATTTTGGTTGCTTTCTGCATAGCTCATTCCCGAACTGCGTGTTCCTAGTTATCTCGAACATTAAAGAGGACAGATATTCGATTTGTGGAGTATCAACCTTTAGGAGTTCGATACTGAATCTTGCCAACCATTGCCTCAAAGTCTCACCATCCAACTGCTTGACAATTCCCAAATGATTTGCTGGCCACCTAGGCTTTCTTTGGCTTGCAAACTGGCGTTTTAGTTTGTCACAAATTCGTTGAAAGAAAATATAGAGTTCGGCGGTAGTTTTCCGAACCAATCGAGGGCGATTTCTTCGAAAGTAGTGACCATGATTTTGCAGCAGAAATCCTCCGAATTCCCATATAAATTCATCACATTGATGAAACTATTAATGTGTTCTCTGGGGTCGGTAGTCCCGTTATACCAACTATTAATCTTGTTGGTACAGTTTCAGTGTTCCGAGCCTCACGTATCTCCCTGCAAAATGATGAACATCTCATGATACTATTCCCGATCTCCCTATCCCTGATGTTTTCTCGGATAGTTTCTCTGTGTGGGATCACTTCGGTATGCCTGGCAGTTGTAGCTGCATGGCGAATTTCTACTACTGCGTCCTCCCTATCTAATTTCTTAGCAACTCTTTCCTGCACAATTATTTCCAATTCGGACTCCGTGATTCTTTTGTAAGTTGGTTTCTTCGCTTTTTCAGTACCCAAATGATGACTTTCCTCAACTATTGAATCCTCAAAATCATGTACCGTCTTTGGAGGTATTCCTGATCGAATGTTGGACTTCGACGGAGCTGCACGGGGAGGGTTTTGCTCTGGTGCATTCGATATCGACTGTAATACATTCTTTTCCTTTTGAACGTTTGAAGAAGGAATTTCCGATCTTCCATGCATCGCAGGCTGATCCACTGGCGATTGGTCAGCTCTTCCACTATTCAAAAATTCCCTGTACATCGTGCCTATTATAAATCTCTAGTCGGCGATAGTCTTATGGATTGGAATATCGCCCTGGGGGACGATCGGAAGAGCTTCTGGCTGCTGAGCCGCTCGAGATATATTATCGAGCTCATTGTTTACAGAATTCTGTGCTCCAGCTACGTGAGAAGGTTCTCCTCGAATGTACGTATTTCGCCTCGTAGTAGGCATTTTTCGATCTAACACCCAAATAAGGCCCCACGGTGGGCGCCAATTGATCTTACGCTGTTTCTGATGGGATAGTGCCCTGCAAGCCAATACATTTAGCTTGTACTGGAACTATCATTATCTTTCTTTAGTACAAATGACTTAATACTGATGGGATAGTGCCCTGCAAGCCAATAGATTTTAGCTTGTATAAGGAATATCATGTGATAAGCTTTCTCTAGTATAAATGAATTAATACGATCGTTTGTTTATGCTATGTAAATCAAACAATGGCCAACTTCATCTCTCGCGAATAACTTAAGTGATTGGATGAAACTCTGTGATCACTCATGACTATGGGACTATACACTTCATGACTGAGTGCGATCTATCATGAAACAGTCTCAAAGGTCGTGATCTCAAAAATGTTCCAAGTCATAGATTCCTATCGAGACGAGGTATCGAGGGAATCGCAAAGACTTGTAGGATTATGCATGATTCACATGAAGTGAATTTGTTGTTGTTTCATGAACAAGACATTTTGATGTCAGCGCATATGACTAGGTGGTTCGATAGGGGATCGAACGCATCGAACGACCCGAACAGAGAGACCCATTGTTGAAGTGCGTAAAAGCATATCGGTGATGGGATGTCTCTCAAGACTTATAACAGTGTACGATTTAGTCCTTAGACTTGAGGTGCTAGGGTGAATTCGGTATGCGGGTGTGCGTACTTTGATTTAGGAGCCGGTCACATAACTTGACCATTGTGCACCTACGTTGGGTACGTATAGTCGTATGCGCGGATGGTTAGCATCAAAATGGGATCTACCGACTCAACGTAGTTCGTTGAGAGAATTTCCTATACATTCTTAGATAATATATTCCGAGAAACCCGTGGCCACGGTCGGTGACGGATTTGGAAAGGGGTTTCCAAATTTAGCAGTCACATTGGAATTATTATCCTGAATTAGAAAGTATAGTTATCGAGATAATTAGAGGTGCCGATCAATTCACACACCCTAGGTCTCGATCGGGAAATTAGTCGATAGAGGGACCGTATGTACATGTTACTTATAAGAGGTGAGGTTCACTGAGATCAATTCACCTGAAGTTGGGCCTCATGGGCTTGTGGCTAGACATCGACCATGAGGTGTGGCAAATTGGATCCGATTGAAATTGGATCAAGATTATAAATTAAATTGGAATTTAATTTGTGAGTTAATTAATTAAGTTGGATTTAATTAATTAAAGAAAGATTTAATTAAATAAACTTTGATCTTACGTGTTTTCGTTTGTTCGATAAGGATTATGTAAAACGGTATGCAACGTAAATAAATGGATATAAAAGATCAATAATATTGTATTCAATGTGATCGAGTACAGATTACAATAGTTGGGAGTCCTATCCGAGCATTATTGGATGCCGTACAAGCTAGAGGGCGAAATACATATAAGCGAAACTGTTCTACTGTTCCCAAGTGAGTCCGAGCAGCAGTCTCGAAGGAAGACCACCTGGGAAGTCGTGTCGTCGTCATAAATGCATGGGATATTTATAGCTGTGCTAATGGGCTTGGGCCTGGGGTTGGCCCAACAGTATCCTTTGATCTCGGATTCTCTTTGTAAGCTCGGAACAATACACCTAGGGGCCTGGCTCGGCTCACCGTTCCTGTGGCAAGGATTGGCGCTACTCGATCTACACCGAGCTTGTAAGTACAGGGGATTAAATTACCCCTCATCAATACTCCCCCACTTCTCGAGCGTAAAGAGGAGCTTGCGCTCGAAGAAGTACAAGTTATATTGCCCGCTGGTATGAGATGTGCCGTTCGGAGAATGTTTCGGATATGCCTCGTTAAAAACCTAACTCGAAAAAACCCATTGGGATAAAAACCGAGCTAGGGGAAAAAGAGTGCATATAGAAATAACATATATCGGCATGTCGAGATAGCAACCTCGTCCTTCTTTGTTTACGTATGGTCTCCCAATTGGTATGTTCCTCGTTGTGAAATACCGCGACGCTTTCTTCATTTCCTTAGCGAATGCTTCCTTTAATTTTTGATCATAACGTAAAGGACCCATGAGACTCCCAAGGATAATTTGCAAGGAACATATCTCGCAACCTGGAAAATAATGGTTCAAAAGTGCAATTTCTCTGAGGGATAACCCTAAGTTTTTACCCAGAGTAAGTTCAACCGTCGCGGTTACTCGGGGACCTGTTTGCAATTTTACCTTTTTAACCCCGTATATATATGTTGATTCGTTGGAAAATTATTTACATATTACATTCTCTCTTGTGCTCGAAGCGTTTGTGTTCGAAACAACTTTTGCTTTTGTATACTTGTTTCTCAATCTATAATGTCGAGCTCTAGAAGTGCAAGGTGCAAGAATAAAGTTGGAGAAAACCAAGAATCCGATCCTTTATTAAAGCTTGTAGATGATTACGAAGATGGGGAATTTCATCAAGGAGGCGAGGATGAGGTTCCGAGCGAGCATCTTGAAGAAAACGAGGTCGAGAAACGCAGTATCGGCGAGGGTGCCTTTGTCAGGATTTTCAAACATACGCATGCCTCTAAGGCTGTGACCTCGAATAGGTTAGAACTTCCTGGTAGTGAAACTTCCTGTTATTTTTCGAAGAAGGATCGTGTTTATCTTGAGGCGGAGTTCGGGAAATTTCTTCCCAAAGGGTTTTCGATCGTCATTCCTTCTTATACAGAACGTGCTACCGATCCTCCGGCTGGCTGTCAAGCCTTCTACGAGGATCAATTTCCATATGGTTTGCGTATCCCGTTCATTCCCCTTGTCAGAAATATCCTGACTTTCTTTTCACTTTCTCCCGCACTCTGTTGCGTATATAGCAACGTTTAGCGCTCTTATGGAGGCAAAGGGGGAAGAGGCCTCCTTTAGTAACTTCTGGCAAATATTCCGAGTGGACCTGTGCAAGGGCCCAAATATGGGGTTTGTGTCCATCCGCCAGCGGTCGAAACGGCCCTTTCTTACGAGAATAACAACGGAAAAGAGTATAGGTTGGAAGAGGAGATTCTTCTTTGTGAAGGGCCCTGATGTCCCTATATCAGAAAGTAGCTCGAAGATGAGACCCTATCGGTGGGATGGAGTCAATTCTTGGTCATATGGTCCTCGCAAGATTAAAGAGAAACTCAACCACCACCTTTCCGATGAATTTCTCAAGCAGTTGCGGTCTAATCCTTACCAAACCGAGCTCCTTATTCAGGAAGGTGTTTTGCGGTTGGCTAGGTTGAGCCGCTGTGATTATCCTGCTCCAACACTCAAATATTCTCGTCTTGTATCCGATCAATCTTTAGGAGGGTCGTTTCCCCAGTTTGGTGACTCATCAGCTTCTACCGCTCTGCCTCTCGCCTCTCTTTCTTTGGGTATGTTCCTATCTTGAGGCGGGATGGATCATTAAATTACATTTATGCGCCCTCGTATTTCCTTTGCAGGTCAAATCGTTGAGAAGCTCCGACTATCTGCAGCCGGTCCGGTTGAAGATAAACCATTTTATTTCGATCCGTTGCCACATACTTCCGAAAATAGAGCAGGTACAAGTAACTTGGGCGGAAACCCAGTTACTATTCCAGTCGCAATTCCCGATCTGAGAGGCGTTGGTACTATGAGTTCCTTAAACTCCGCCTCTGCTGGACCTCTTCGAACTTTGTTTTCCCCCGATACTTCTGCTCTTTCATCCGTTGGCTATAGTCAACATTCCTGGAACAGGATTCAGGGTATTCAGGAGTATGAGAAGCTTCTAAGTCGAAAAAGGAATGCTGAGCACCCGGGGCCCTCGAGGAGGGTAAAACCTTTTGGTGTGAATTCTGACTCGATTCCATGTCGAGAAGGTAGGTCGGAGCCCGACGTGGCGGACTTTATGGACGAGCACCTCCGCGGTAGCAGGGCTGCTGGATACCCTGAAGATGGTAGCGTTCTAACTGACCTAGACTCGAGTGGTGAGAATGAATTTGACAAAGCCGCTAGAGTTTTCATGGCTAGTCGATTCAAGCGGGATATGTTGCTTCATACCGTCAAGGGTGACTTCGAGGTTTTGAGTGATTTTTCTTGAACGTATCATGAGGTGATAATCTGTCTTTTAACTATCTCTTCTTTCTTTAGAGTTCCCTACATTTGCTGATATCATATATTATCTCATAGGTCGGGGATTTGTTTGCTATTCAAACCTATCGTTTAGCGTTGCTGGAGCAGGAGTCGCAGGATGCTCATGATGCGTATGCGCAAATTTTCGTCGATAATCAAACTCTTCGATCTCAATTAGCAGAAAGTCAACAAGAATTATCTCAGATAAAAAAGGAGCTCAAAGAAGTGACTGCGAAACGCTCCTCCTCTGTAGAAGAGGATTTGTTGGCATCTGTTAAAGAGAGAAGTGCCCTCGAGGAAGAGCTGAAGAAGGTAAAGATCGAACTTGAGCTAGCTAAGCAAGATTCCAAGCGTGCATATGCCCAAGGCCGGGATGAGGCTGTGATTCCTGCCATACGAGAATTCTTGGAATCTCCCGTCTTAGATCCCTTAGTCCAAAGGAGAATGGGAGGGATTCTCCAAACGATCTTCTACAAAGGAGTTCAACAATTGGTTTCGGCCGGGAGAATTCCAGATAATATGGACGAATATTATCAGCACATGAACCCTTTTGAAAATGCTGAAGGGAAGGATTACAAAGCTTCCTCTTTACCCAAGACGGATATAAGATGGCAGGATCATCGCTTCGCCTCTTTAGTTGAGGAGTATGGCATTCCGATGCCTAACCCTGACTCGCTTGAGTGCTCTAACGACGACTACCCTTCTGCTTCGGGGAAAAAGGAAGATGTTATCATAGAGGACGAATTGGATAAGGAAAATGATCGATTTGTTGACCAGACTATTCAGTTAGGCAGCGGCAGTGAAGATGGCGTCGGTCCAAATGCTAAGTTCGATCACGCCGGAGGGGGCGATCTATAATTTTGTAGTTAGGGATCGAATGTATACATGTATGTAACTCACTTTTGTAATCAGATTTGTTTTCCTTTTGGTTTAATTCGTATAATCTGTAAATTCCAATCTCGATAATGTTTAGACATTATTTGCCTTTCGTAGTTCGATATTTTCTCGTGATCTATGCTCGATATATATTTATTCCATATAGAATCTTTCTTGATAGTCGCATCGATTCCACTATTAACAATTATAGGGTCTAGCGGCTATAAATATCGGTACCTCTTCAGACTTTGTCAGAAAATATTCTTAGAGATCGGAGCTCTTCCTCTATATTTTGTATTCTTTTAATCTCTTAACTCTCTTCCTGTTTATTATGGAAAACATACTAGGCAAAGCAATCGACCCCAAACAGCTGTTTGGTGGCTTGAAGAATAAGAATCCGAGCAAAGAGCTGAAAACTGCCAAGGAGGCCAAACCCTCCAAATCTTCTTCTAAGACCTCTGTGTCTTCCCCGAAAGCTCCTAAAGGGGGGGAAAATAAGAAAGAGAAAAGCACTTCCTCGAAGCAAAACAAGGGCAGTTCCAGCAAGTCTATTTTGGACGAAGAGCTTGAGGCTGGACTCAGGGGTTCTTCGCCGAAAGTTGTCGATTCTTCGAGTGAAGATCCTGTCAGAGAAAAGACTCCTGTTCCTACTTCGCACAAAAGGCCTTATTCCGATGGGGTCACTCCCATTGAGGCTTTGCAAAATCTTGCTATTGGTAGCAAATCATCCTCTGATGCTTCTACCGTTCCTTCCGCAGGAGGTCTCAGCAAAAAACTCAAGTTAGAAATTGGTGGAGGGGCTTCTGCTGAAACTTTGAAAATTGATAATCCTCCAAAGGTTACTCCTTCCCTGCCCGAGGAGTTGAAAGATGTGTCTCCTTCTAAGGCTGATCCCATGGATAGTTTGTTGCAAGCTAACTTTACTTCTTCCGAACCCAACATGTCTAAGGAGAGAAACATAGAAGAGCTGTTCGAGTCTGGGACGCATTTCCTGTTTCAGGTATATATATTTATTCATTCCCCCCCCCCCTTCTTTTTTTTCTTTTTTTTTTTTTAAGACGGTGCCGATCTTTTTAACAGGCCGGACAGGATTTTATTGAGCTGAAAACGTTTGCCGAGCGGAAAACAAATCAGCGTGCTGCTATTTCCCTCGAGCTGGCGGAGAAGAAAGTCGAATTCGACCGTGTCTTCGCGGAGAAGCTTGCTCTAGAGAGGGAGAAGTCTGTTAAAGAACATGGAGAAGAGATCCATAAGCAGATGAATGAGGAGCTCGAAAAACTGAAAAGTCTTCACGAGCAGGAGCAACAAGATTCCGCGCGTCGAGAAAAGGAGGCCTACGACCGTGGATATGAAGCGGGATATGAGGCTCGTAATGCTGAGCTTCGAAAAATTTTCTCCGACAATAAGCTTCTCTAGATGATGTCTTTTATTTTGTCGGACTTGCTGTATAGTTATATCGTTTATGCTCTTGTGCGATCATGAATAATTTCAAATATTTTATCCCCTATGGTTTGTAATAATCTATCTGCTTCTGTGATTGCATATTCTTCTATAATTTGATGTATTCTTTTCTTTTCATGCTTTAGTTTGCTTTCTTCGTTTGACCTTGTGCTCGCGATTCTCGATCTTCGATCTTTGTGTATTAATTCTGCTTAATTTCAAAAATATATAACTTTCTCTCTTTGCTGAAATTCTTGGGAAGCGCAACAGTCTTTCGATCTTGACCGTTCCTTTTGCTTTCTGCTAGCCGCTGGATTTTGAGCATGGTACCTATAAATGTGGCTCTTTGTTTTGCATCCTTATAAGATTTTTGAAAAATAGATTCCTTCGACCATGCTGACTGAAAGATTTTGTTGTATGATTCAATATTTTGAATTTCGAGTTAGGACTTATTTTGCATGCCATAGTCAAATTTGTATTTCATCCTCGACTAGGGTATCTGTAGGCGAACACTATTTCGACCCTGAAGGGCAATAAGCTTTATTGCTGACCATCCACGACCCCAGTAGCTCCCTCGGCCTTCTATGGCCGAGGTGAGACTTAAACATTAAATTTTTCGCGAGGATGTTCAACAATTTGTTTGGTTCTTCTGGAAGATGTGAGGGGGCGATGCTTCGAGGAACGAGGTCCTAAAAAAGTATCCAGATCACACCTAGAAAAAGATGTATCATCCCTCTTCTCTTCGAAAACTATAAAAAGGATACAACGCTGTCGGGTTGATGGGCTCTTTTCTTTCGAGTAAGGACATTATCATCAGCCGAAAATTTCATAGGATTGCCTGCTCATGAAGCTCTCCTCGTGTTTGGATATATAGATTAGTTCTTTGTCGATAATCTCAAGATTGTATAATGTATTTGCATCAAAAGATTAGCTCGATATGTAATAGGAGTTGATATCTTTGTAACATGTAATTCCTCAATGTACCGAACTTCGGAAATAATAATATTCCTTGGCTAAACCCTTTCAGTCATTCTTATATGTTTAAATAGTATGTTTTGCCAATCTTGGTCGATCTTAGAGGAGTTGATAATGCTTTCTTGATTAGTTGAAATTAGAATCTCTTTTTGTGATCCTCTTAGACGTACGGAATCGAGGTTACAAGTACTTCGAGCGCTATTAATATTTGACTCTTTCTCCATTTGTTCGTAGGATTCTCGAATTTCTGGGAAACGCAACGGTCGGCGCATTTCATGCTCATATCTTAGCCCTTAGTTTCGTTTAGCTTTGGCGATTGAGTTAAAACAGTCTCTGATTTGTCGGGAATCTGAGCGGTCAGAGCGCTTACCGTTCATCTAAAGAGATCTACACCGTTGGAACAAAATTTTTCCCCCTATAAATATCTCTGAGTTTACCTTCGTATTTTTACTTGTCCGTAAACATATCATTCGATCAATATGGTTGTATTTTTACCTCCATCGACCGTCTTTATGTTCCATTCGATCTTAGCAATAAAAACGTTCGAGGTTCGGACTCGAACCCTCTTTTTCGACTTCTTCGGCGTCCCTGTATGGGGAATAATTTCGACTAGGGTATCGACAGGCGAAAAGGATTGCGACTGGGGTACCGGCAGGCGACCAGCTCTCTCTGATTCCAACCATTTGAGACTGGTTCGTACTCCTGTATCCTGTCAATCCACCCAGTCGGATAGTGGGTCGACTTTTGAAGGAGTTTTCCTGCACTCGATCTCCACTTCTTCAAGATGTTTCTTGAAGAATGCTGTCTCCGAGATTGCGTGAAATAATTTCTCTAGAGATCGCTTCCCTGCTTCTCGATCTGGTCCGTCATGGGGCAAGCATTGAGGAAGGGTTGGATGAAGGGTAGAAGTGTTACTCTAGCCCCGCCTTCCTCCTTTGATTATGAGACATTCTAGCGTATGGTTAATTTGTAATAGGGTTAAAATAAATGTAGAGTCTCAGCTTTGCTCGATTTTCCTTATTACTGTAATTATGAACTCTCTTGTAACTGTTTGAAAGATCATGAATGAAATATTTATTTCCCATGTCAGTTCTATTTGCTGTTCTGCAGAATTGCTTCTATATATCGCTGTCGAGCATCAAGTTTTCCGCATCAAAAATATAAGTAAACGCTGTCTTCCGGTGACTCCGATAAGTATTTAGATAATAAATGATAATCGATGCTTTTCGTCCATCGATATCCAGATAACCGATAATTGACGTTTTGCCGATTTCTTTTGTCGAAAGAGTGATCGGAAAATAATATTACTTGAATAATAATAGTAGGCTTAGCAGATCTTGATTGCTGTAGTCCGAGATAGGATATTATTGAAATTTTTGGTATGATCGATAACTTGTATTTAGGGTCTTAGCAACGGCTTTCGCCCTTCTGATAATTTCGATCTAAGGGGCATAGCAACGGCTTTCACCCTTAGTTGTTTCAGAGCATTTTTAGCCCGAGGGTCGTAGCAACGGCTTTAACCCATTTGATAATTTCGATTTAAGGGGCATAGCAACGGCTTTCACCCTTAGTCGCTTCAAAGCATTTTTAGCCCGAGGGTCGTAGCAACGGCTTTCACCCATTTGATAATTTCGATCTAAGGGGCATAGCAACGGCTTTCACCCTTAGTCGTTTCAGAGCATTTTTAGCCCGAGGGTCGTAGCAACGGCTTTCACCCATTTGATAATTTCGATCTAAGGGGCATAGCAACGGCTTTCACCCTTAGTCGTTTCAGAGCATTTTTAGCCCGAGGGTCGTAGCAACGGCTTTCACCCATTTGATAATTTTGATCTAAGGGGCATAGCAACGACTTTCACCCTTAGTCGTTTCAGAGCATTTTTAGCCCGAGGGTCGTAGCAACGGCTTTCACCCATTCGATAATTTCGATCTAAGGGGCATAGCAATGGCTTTCACCCTTAGTCGTTTCAGAGCATTTTTAGCCCGAGGGTCGTCACCAATTTATTCCGATCCAAGGGGCGTAGCAACGGCTTTCACCCTTGGTCGGTTTTCGAGGGTCGTAGCAACAGCTTTCACCCGTTAATAGTTGATGGAGAAAAATAGAGATTGATAATTGGTGAATATAGATCAAGAATATCGGAATAAAAGACGAGTAGAGATCAATAATAAAATACGACGAATAAATATCATCGTTGGCGAAACGAAATTTCACTGGATATAACTCTGATCGGAATAAACTGCGAGAGAGAAAAAAAATTGTCCTCTGGAATCGGGAGAATAGACGAAACGTAGCGAGATAGCCATTAGTGAATAACCCTATAATACCTCTGTCTTAATAAGAATATTTCTTGTGAGGTTCTTGTTATATCCGACCTAAGCCCTTTGTATGTATTGCCAATTTTTAATAAGTTTCATCCTTCCCAAATGGTTCCTCATTTATTGGGGATTGCAAGAGTCGACAAATCTCATCCATTCATTTCGCGAATTGTCTGCCACTGGATTCATTCATCTTTTACTATAAAGGGCTGTCATATTGTTGAGATTTTCTTATTCGTTGAACCAGCATTTTATCTGTCCGATCATGCTAATCAAGATCGTTATTCAATCAATTCAACTTTTTGAGCTCAGACTTCGAACAATTTTTAGAGAGGGACAGTCTTTCATCCGACCTCGCTTAGAATATCGACAGACAAATATAATTGCTATCTGGAAGGACAATAAGCCAGAATTATGGAGTACGCCGCTTGCCGCGCAGGTCTTCGAACAGGGACCTGTTGCTACAATGCATTTAGGAACGCATATTGGGGAAGAAAATGATGAAGACCGTAATTACCCGACAAACCGTGCATTCAACTCTCCGTCTTCGGAAAATCGTAAATAAGGTTAAAAGCATGCGGCTCCACAGGAGATTCCATTGCTCGGGGATAAGTTATTCCGAATAAGCAATAGGAGAAGAGATCGAAAATTTCATAGGATTGTAGGAAATAATAGTTCCTTTGTAATAAATTAGCTTGACCCATGCTCGAAATGTGTCTCCCATATCTTGTATTTTCCGAGATAATATAAATACATTTTTTCTTCATCTTTTGATAAATTAAAACGTAATTTAGATAAATTCTCACCTCCAATATTCTGCCTTTGATCTTCTAATATTAATAAGTGCACAAACGAACCTTACTTGCTTTAGTGAGTGAGAAAAAATCCATTGGTGAACCTAAAATTAACCAGAAATATGTTGCAACCAATCCTTGATAGTGTCAAATTTCCCCGGTCGTTGAACTTTTCAGGTCAATGGTTTCGTTCGAATAGACTGATAATGGTCTTTTCTAGTCGAACAATGTTACTCCACTGTAAAAATATCTGAACAGACCAAAACTTGTGTAATAAATTATCGATCTTCAACAATAATGCTATGAGTATGCCATACCGGTCTGGTATTTAGAATGTCACAATTATTCGATACGCCCCGTCAAATTGTGCGTCCTCCTAACCAAACAGGACCCTATTTCTCGGGAAACGCATCAGTCAGTCCATTTAATACGGATATCCTAGCCGTTAGCGATCTGTTATCTGTGCCGTTGATTCAACACCTTTCAGCATTATAAATAGGTTCCTTAGGTTCTTTTGCTTGCATGACATTCCTCACTTTTCCTTTTATGCTTCCTCCGATCCTCATGGGTCGAGACTTAAATTTGATTCATATTTTCTCCCAGATCAAGGAATTTGAGATTAGACTTCGAACCCTGTTTTTTGATCTTAGCTCTTTTGGTACAATCCTTTTCGCTTAGAATATCGACATGCAAAAGAAAAGGCGCCTAGAATACCGGCAGGCAACCTGTTTTCCCAGACATATCCTATCTGGTGCAGGTTGGGATTCCGGTTTCCTGGCGTAGTATCCGATCGGGCAGCTGGTTAGTCTGAGAGGAGTTCTTTAAATCTGAGGCATCAGCTTCCTCGAGGGCTTTCTTGAAGTATAGTTCCTTCGAGCTTGCTTGAGGCGCCTCTGCTGAGATAACCTTTCGCTGCCCCAGTTCGGACTAACTTGTAAATAATGATTGGGTATTTTAATCATTATTTACAGATGAAGACCTAAGGTCGGTCTGAAGCCCTGGAGAGGAGCTCCGACCCGGCCTTTGTCCCGTACGAAGACGGATGTGCGACACGTGGCTAGTGATTGCCTAGAAGAATCACTGCTGAGTTCTGCATCTGGAGCAATCTTAGGGAATGAAGGCCGAGCTTGTAACGCAGTAGAATTATTCGTAGAATTTGTAATTGGGTAGGAGCAATTGTAATGTATCTCTTGAGCTCGAGTTTTAATATTACCCGAGGCTTCTCTTGTAACTTGATTAAAGAATATCATTAATAAAACTTTGTTCTCAGATCGAATTTCTTTATTTTATCCTTTACTTCTCTTCAATTTCTTCGATCGAATATGAGCAAGACTCATTGGAACTTGTACCTCAATTGCGAAGTTATTTATCCCCAACCTTCGAGATCATGAATCCCTATTTAGCGATCGAGCTATACTCCATCCTCGATTGCGACTTCGAGGACTCATATAGCCTGTTCCCGTCATTTTTACAGGCGATCATTGATATCTACCATTAGTGGAAAATAAATCCGAAGAAGGAAATAACGAACCAAACTATCATAGAGTAGAATTATCGATCTAAAGGTCGGAACTTCAACCCATTTTATCTTTGACCTTTTATCTGACGATCGTCTTGCTGATCGGAAGGCATCCTGGAAAATAGATTGCTGATTTTCTAATTAATGATTCGCACGCGACTGATTGTCGTGTTCGTTGTTCACTGAATTTTGCGCTCCCACTGCATGGGAAGGCTTTCCTCTGACATACGTATTTCTCCTCGTAGTAGGCATATTTCGATCTTATACTCGAATAAGGCCCCTCGGTGGGCGCCAATTGATCTTACGTGTTTTCGTTTGTTCGATAAGGATGATGTAAAACGGTATGCAACGTAAATAAATGGATATAAAAGATCAATAATATTGTATTCAATGTGATCGAGTACAGATTACAATAGTTGGGAGTCCTATCCGAGCATTATTGGATGCCGTACAAGCTAGAGGGCGAAATACATATAAGCGAAACTGTTCTACTGTTCCCAAGTGAGTCCGAGCAGCAGTCTCGAAGGAAGAGCACCTGGGAAGTCGTGTCGTCGTCATAAATGCATGGGATATTTATAGCTGTGCTAATGGGCTTGGGCCTGGGGTAGGCCCAACAGTATCCTTTGATCTCGGATTCTCTTTGTAAGCTCGGAACAATACACCTAGAGGCCTGGCTCGGCTCACCGTTCCTGTGGCAAGGATTGGCGCTACTCGATCTACACCGAGCTTGTGAGGACAGGGGATCTAAATTACCCCTCATCAGACTTGGAGTCTAATTTAATTAATTGGGAGAGTAGTTAATTAATTGGGCTATTTAATTTTGAGATTAAATAAAGCCTGTTTAAATTAATTAACTGGGCCACGAATTAGTTGGAAGACTTAGTCTTCTAATTAAAAAGGATCATGGCCCATGTAGGAGACTTGGAGTTCTAGTCCTAGGAGGATTAGGTTTAATGAGATACCTATAAATAGGGGACTTGATGTCATATCTCATTGACAACTTTTAAGAGCCAAAAAGCCAAGTCAAGAAAAACATTCTCCCTCTTTCCCAAGCTCAAATCGGCCGAACCCAATTCTTCCTTGGAAGAATTCTTCGATTTTTGTTCTTGTTCCAAATTTGTTTCCTAAACCCAGATCTTAATATATCCATGTTCTAGCCGATCAGGGTATATTAAATTTCGTGTAATTGTGGTGTATCAACCCATAGAGGCGCAACACGTGGGGCGCTGCTGTAGGGCATATGATCGACCAACTTGAGGGAGGAACTTGACTTCGTCTGCCAACTTGGATTTGCAAGGAGACAGGTATAACATGTAACTGATTATACTGTCGTTTATTTAATATTCATATATATACAACTAGAGTAGTATCCTGGCAAGATTCCGTAAGAGGTCCTAAAAATATTAAATTCCGCTATGCCTAGGGCTGTTTATCTTACCGAATCCCAACAGTGGTATCAGAGCCAACTATAGGCTTTGTATATATATGAATTTGCAAATTCTGTGTTATAAATCATATGTTTGATTTATGTATGGCTAGTTCTTTAACTGTATATGTTTTAGAACGTAGATCTGTTCAACTTGGAGTTAAAAGAAAATTTTAGATTCGTTAATATTATAATTTTTTTTTTAATTTTGGATTAAATTAATTAAAATTGTGGATTTTAATTAATAAAGGAATCAAACACAAATTAAAACAAAACAAAAGGAAAACAAAGTAATTAGATCGAAACTTGATTCTCTATGTGAGAATTAAACTCGACCTTAGTGCTCGACACAAATTTTTGATTTTGTTTTGTAGATACAATTCTTGTGGCATGTGTGTAACAGCATGCATGTTGTTTTAATTTGGCAAATGTTACGTAAGTTTTGAAGCAACACCATGTATTGCAATTTGACTTTGTAAATTGCAAAATGTTGGATTTTAGTCAACTTGAAGCCGAACTTAATACGGCCATGATATGGTGGTTAAAATTTTCGTGGCAGAATTTTGGATACATCTTGAACAAAATCTTGGAGATTTGGTTGTTATGGAATCTTGGTGAATCTTGGATTGATCTTAGAGATCAAATTAACAAGGAAACTTAGAGTTTCATTTGTGATAAGACATTTAATTAAAATTAATGTCTTCTAGTAAGTTACCAAGATTAAAGATCATAGAGATCTTATTAAACAAGGAAACTTAAAGTTTCAATTGTGATAAGAGATTTAATTAAAATTAATCTCTTCTAGTAAGTAACCAAGATTAAAGATCTTAGAGATCTTATTGAATTAGGAAATTTGGAGTTTTGGATAAGGTAGAAATCTTGGTGGATTTGGACACTACCTTAGTTAACTAATCTATTCAAAATAGGATTATCTTGAGAATCTTGGAGATTTGTAAAATTGGGAAACTTAGAGTTTTGGATAAGATAGTAATCTTGGAAGATTTGTAACTATCTTAATTAACCATCTTCATCAAGATAAGGGTTGTAGATTACTTAGAACTCAAGTATGAGTTAATTAATCTTAGAGATTAATTGTTAATTCAAAATTAAATTAACTTGGATAATTTTTGTGAATTAAAATTAAACGAGCCGGTAAATTTACATTTATACCCTTATGTGAAGTTATGCATATTCTTGAGTAAATATGTAGATTGGTCGATTTTGCCCTTAAGCCCTGTGTAATTTTGGTTTATTTATTTCATGGGTTGTATTAAATGGGCCTGATTGTGCCCTTGCTTGCGCAAACGAATGTAATAGAATAGGGCCTTTATTTTTATAAGCTAGACTTAGATTAGTCTTGGAGTCGAGAAGACCTCATGAAGACTTGGAGATCCACATGGAGGCCCATAACCTTGGAGGACATGGAGGCCCAATTCATTACATGGAGGTCCAATCAAGCTGGAAATTACAAGAAGGCCCATGATGTATGGGTTTGAAAATTGTAATAGTTAGGACATTTAATTTTCACCCTAGACTGACCAATTGATCCATCACAAGGCTCGTGATAGATCGCATAGGATGGGAAATCGATCAATCATATCCTGCTAGGTGATGTATGTTTACTTATATTCTTTGATGTATGTCTTGCATGCTTAGAATAGATCACGTAAACAAGATAAAGCATAATCTGATGAGACCTCGCACAAGAAACACATAAAACCTCCAATTGAACTTAAAATTCAATTAGAATATTAAATCGAATAACGGGCGTATAAGAATAGTGTCTATGGTCCGAGCCTACCCAATTACTAGGTCTTAGGCATATTGTACGAATATATCTCGATGTCTCACGAGTTGTGGGTCGAGCTATAGGAAGATGATATGTCTATTGATTCGATGCACGAGTTTAGTGCCAAGGGAGGGGATAGCAAGGTTTTAGGCGCTGTCACACGAGTCGTGGGGCGTCTAGGATTGAACTATTTTTCTCCACGAGTATTGGACATGATTTAACGCTAGTAAGTATGGATGTCTCACGAGTCATGGGTTCATATCGAAAAACGAGGCTAAATGAACTCAAGGGTTAGCTGCGATGGTTAACCGACGATGTAGTCGACCACCAAGTGAATTAAATAGTATGGCCAACGAGTCATGGGTACTAGGAGATTGCATTTGGGCCTTGAGCCCGCTAGGATGTTTTGAATTCCCGAAACGTATGTGGGGGCATAAGATTTTGATCAAAATAGTGGGAGTAATTTACAAATAAAATCCATGTTTGTAAATTGTGCATTTTAAATTAATCTTTCGCGTACTTATTTCTTTTATCATCTTTTTAAAGATATGATGTCAAAAGAGCTTAGAGCACTCAGAGATTTGTCCATCTCAAACTTGAATCAAATAAATTGACTAAACACAAATGAATTTTGAATGACTTTAAAACTTGAGAAATTATTCTCGAGTCCAAGCAAGGACAAATCTCCTTACAAATATTTCATTGGTTTTTCCATTCGAAGTTACACTTCGACTGGAATGGTGATAGGTTTCACCAAGCTGCCTTTTTTTCGAAGTTACTCTTCAAATAAGAAAGGTGATAAGTTTCATCAGTAAGCAGATTTGCCTTAGCAGCTTTCATCTTTGCTTCTCTTTCTGCTTTAGCTTCAGCATCCTCAATCCTGTTTTTCATGCTTTCAATATTTTTGTACTTGACAAATGGATCAAGTTGCTCTTCAGGTGTGTCCTTAGTTGCAGCCAATTCTTTGTCAGACTTGACTGGTTCCTTATGTTCTTCTTCTTCTTCAGTAGTTTGTTCATCAGTTTCCTTGTTGTCAGCTTCTTCATCTCCTTCAGCTTTTTCTTCAAGTACTTGTTTCTCTGGCTCTTTTGGTTCCTCTTGAGCAGCAGCAGAGTCTTCTTGAGTACTTTGAACAGTTGTCTCTTCCCTTTTCTCTTCCCCCTTTTTGTCATCATCAGCAGGGTTAACAGCATGGTTGAGCTCAACAGCTTGTAGTTGGACAGCAGCTCATAAGTTTCTGATGTTCTGATCCACTAAGTCCTGTCTTGCATTTAGATGATTAAGAGAAGAGTTGATGGTTCCAGTTTGATCATTGACGCAATCAACATTAAGTTGTAAAGTAGAGATTTCTTGATGGACTTTATTGGCAGTGGTTTGAACTTCCTCAACCAATAACAAATTCTTTGCAGTCTCTTCATTACCAACTTTGGTGAATGTATCAGTCAGGTGAGCAATAGTGTCTTCACTTTTCTTAAAAATAGCATGAAGATGACCAACATCAGCTTTGGCATCTTCAATGTTTCTGTTTATGTCCAGAATGCTTTTGGTCAGCAAAAGAGAATTGTCTTGAGGTATTGGGAAGTTGTCAATGGCATCCTTGACCATTCTTGCATGTTCCTCATGCATTTGCTTCATCAGCATTCTATTCCTCTCTTCCATTTCCTTATGTGAATTTTCAAGCATCAGCTGGAAGGATTCCAACAGCGACGAGTGCAAATCAGCTGTTGGAATAGAGGGTGATGCCGTCTGATCTTCTTCCTGGTGGACAGGAGCGTCTTTTAGAGCAGGTTCTTCTTCAGTCGTCTCTTTAGCTTTCCACTCAATAGCTAAAGACTTTTCAGCAGCAGCCTGTTCTTTGACGTTTTCAAGATCTTAGAAACAATAGTTCCATCTTCAGTGAAAACAGTCGTCGGCGGATTCTTTTTATAACAGGCAGACTACTGGTAGCAGGTGTTTTCACTTTAGGTAACTGTTGGTACTCTTTCATTTCTGAGCCAAAAGTAATCAGCTGTACACTAGGTAGAGTAGGCAGATCACTTGGAGATCCTTGTTCATATCTTGAAGGTTCAGCCCATTTCTCCAAGGCAGTGTAAACAACAATTTGCACAACCCTCTTTATAGGATCATCTTGTTTTCTTCTCTTGGCTGGCAATGCATCAGAGATGATTTTGACTTCTGCAGCAGCAAATTCTTGTGCATATCAATGCATAACATCTCTTACATAATCAGCATCCAGGGCTTTGTGGACTGAGGTAGTCTGCAACCAGCTGAGGACCCATTTTTCTTCACTTGCAAACTCCTTCCAGCTCTGGAGCTATTCAACAGATTTATTCAAACTGTAATCCCTCCATCTTGTATATCTTTCCTTTTCTTGGATAAACAGGGTTTTACGCTGCAGCTTTTTGTCAATGTGAGCCAGGGCAGCTTCAAATCTGTGGACAACAGAAGTGTCAGTATTTATGATTTCAAAAGCTCTTTTCACTTCAAACTTTTTCTTCTCTGGTCTTGGGCCAGAAGGAATTTTCAGCTTGGCATTCATTGATTCACCAATCTTGATGCCACCAGTTATGTTTGGACCATGAAAATCCTTCTTGCTTAGCTCAAGAGCAAGTGCTAATTTTGCATCTTCAGCAGCAGTCATTCGTCTCTTCTGCTCGTCTTTTTCAGCTGCAATTTTGCTAAGCTCAACAACTCTTTGAAGTTCCTGTTCGTCCCTTTTCCTTTGCTCTGCCTCTTCTCTCTTTTTCTTGTTAGCAGCAGACACCTTCTTTCTCCTTATGAGTATTTTTCTTTTTCTTTTTCCTTTCCTTTTGTCAGTTGTCTGTGCTTCTTCATTAGCGGCAGGTTCAGGGGCAACATATGCAAGTGGTGCAACTGCAACATGATTGATGATCTACACTTCAGGATAAGATTGAGGTTCAGCTCCCTCAACTGTTGAAGCTTGCTGTTTGGTAGCTGTTGCATCAGTATCAGATTTCTGATCATCAGCAGCATCAACATTGTCAGCTCCAACTGGCCTCTCAGCAGATGTAAGGCCTTCTCTGACTAAATCATCAGATTTAGCAGGAGATGGTTCAAAAACCACCTTCCTCTAAGCAGACTTCTTTGTAGCAAACTTTTCTTTGACAGGCTTAGAAGCAGCAGTGTCTCTCAACTAACTTCTAGTCCTTTTTGCTACTTTGTCAGCAGATCTTTCTTCTGACACTGTTCTTGATGGAGAACCAGCTGATGTCTCCAAGACTTCATCAGTGATCTTCTTTATAGTAGCGTCAACAACAGCTTGCTTTTTCTTGTCTGTTATGGCTTGAACAGCGGGTTTAGCTGTTTGAACAGACAACTTTTTCTTCTTAGCAGGAGCCTTTTCCTTGGGCTCATCAGCCTCTTCTTCATCCATTTTTCTCTTCGAACTTCCCTTAACAACCTGATAATGGCCCATTGCCTTGACATTGTGAATGACTTTCCCATTAGTCATACCACAACCCAAATTCAGAAACAAATGACTCAGAGTAATCCTATGATTAGTCTGTTTCTTCTTATGGAAATTCGCCAAAATATACCATACAATTTCAGCCCAATTGACTTCAAAACCATAATGAACAGCTATCATCATGGCATATCTTTTTTAAGTCACACTATCTAAAGAGAAAGTGCAATTTTCAATTACTTTCGCCACCATATCAGCCATACGCTGATATTCATCCTTCAACTGCTTTTTCTTTATGTTACCTGATAGTATTTCCCCTCCATGAGCACAGATGCTCCAAAACTCCTGTTCCTTCTCCTCAGCCATGGTCGTCAGGTCTGCTCTTTCTTGGTTGGACAGACCGTACTTCTCATGAAGCAGAGTAGGAGTAATAACAATATCATTTCCGCCAACGGTTGCCTTGATCTCAAGTTTGTTGAAATCAACAACATCCTTTGCTCCGTAAAACTCCAACACCTGGTCCTCATAGACCATTTCGTCATGTCCTTCCATGAATTCACAAGGGTTGCAGCTTTGAATTTTTCCAGAATAGTCTTCATTACAGCGGTTCCAGATTTGTGATATGTATCATAGACAAGATACATAACCTCAGCTCTTGCCTTTTGTTGGGGAGTCATGATTTCCTGAAGAGATTAGTGAAAACGAGAGAATTTTTGCAGAAAATGGAAGCAGAAATTCACAGAGTGCTTTGAAAATATTTGGGTGCGTAAAGAGATAGTGAGCTGATCAGATCTATTTTAAAGAGGTTGGGGTGTGTCGGTTTCCGTGTTACACGCTAACCGTTTGATCCGTTTTGTGTCAGCTTTGATCGTGGGGCGTCAGTTACGCATTTTCAAAATTCAAAAAGCATTTAGTGTCGGGCGGGAATATGAACCGCCTTAGTCGACTAGTAAAAGCGCGTTTTTGGATAATACGTTTTTAAAACAACAGAGCTTTTACATAGTTGATCAGACGAGTAATTTTAAATACTTATCTGATGGGACTAGTGTCCTGATGACAGATTATTACTAGTGAAAGCCAATAACTAGTAATCTTCCTCAGCTGTTTGTCAATTCAGCTAGATAATAATCTTCAATCTTCAAAATTTAGATATTCTGATGAAAACATAACATCAACTAACTTTCATCAACAAATTTCATCTTTTAATCAGAAGTACCGCTAGTCTTACACGTTCCCCTGACTTTAAGAATCCATAAGTTAACTAGTCTGTTGAGAGTTAACCTTGAAGATAATAAGATGAGTAAGCTGATAGACTCAAGTCTTCTTATGACTTCCCCCTCAGCTTATGCATCTAAATTCAGTAGACCTAGTTCAGCTCTTAAAGTTGAAAACCTTGAATAACTTAAAGGTTTAGTGAAAATGTTAGCGATCTGATTGTCAGTATGAACATACTCTATTATAACATTTCCTTTTTCCACATTATCTCTTATGAAGTGATGTTTGATCTCTATATGCTTAGTCCTTGAATGACTTGTAGTATTTTGAGTAAGGGAGATTACACTTGTATTGTCACAGTAGATATGTATTCCACTGATTTTGATGTTGTAATCTTCTAGTTGATGCTTCAACCAAAGTATTTGTGCACAGCAAGCTCCAGCAGCTATGTACTCAGCTTCAGCAGTAGATATGGATACTGAAGTCTGTTTATTACTCGTCCATGTGATAAGACGACTACCTATAAATTGACAGGCACCTGTTGTGCTCTTCGTATCAATTTTGCAGCCAGCAAGGTCAGAATCTGAGTATCCAATGAGTTCAAAACCAGATTCTCTAGGGTACCATTATCCCAAATCTTGAGTGCCTTTAAGGTATCTAAGGCTTGATAGAAATAGTGTCCTGCAAGCCAGCTGTATGTCTAGCATTTATTGTTATAAATAAGGAACTATTCAATTTTGATTGATAAAAGCACTTTCTTATATGGTCATCTTTATCTTATGTAATGATTATTTACGCATAAGGATAGAAGTCCTTAGATCACAGGGCTATGGGACAACCCGTGGACTGATCTCCAAGGCCGTGATCTAGAACATATTCAAGAGTCGTAGAATCCAATCGTGATAGGCCATCTTTGGATTCGGTTAGACTCTCACTATTGCATATACTCCGATGAACTGGAGAACGCTGGGGTCCACGAGTGTGACTGGGATAGTCGATACACATAAGTGGGTGACTTGCTGGGATGGCAAGCACACCGAATACCCCAATTAGGAAATAACTCACCATGGAAGAGTTAGTCGCATATCGGGGTTGAAGTTATTCCAATTTACGATAGTATACGAGGAACGATCCCTATATACTTGAGGTGATACCGTTTATCTGGTGCGAGAACGTCTATGCTTTGATGTTAGTTCCGACTGACTGGAGATCACTAGAAAGTCTCTGTGAACTTGTGTTGGGTATAGAGGAACTCGTTTGCAGGTTCATATCATCAACAAAGGATCCATTGACCCGACTTGATAGGTTGGGAGATTCTCCAATGGATTTCTGTGAGAAATTAATTCTGGTAAAATCATTGGCCAAGGTATCTGACGGCTTTATGTAAGTAGCTCATAAAGATTAAGTCAAAGAGAATTATTTCGAGACCAGAATGCATAAGGTCAAGACTAAAAAAAAAGGGAACTAATGAAAGACCATACCATTAAGTCTCGACTGGGAGATTGATCGATGGAGAGATTATGTCGTATATGGAAATTGTAAATGATAAAAGGTTCACTGAATTAATTCACCAGTGATTGGGCTCCATGGGCTTGTGGCCAGACATCGATCGTGGAGTGTGGGAGAATTCCTAAATTGGCAGAGGTGCTAATTTTGGAATGGTCAGTCGACAGAGTGTTCGACTAATTGAAAGTATTTAATACTTGAATAATTAAGTTAATAATTAATTATAACCCACGGCCAATTATGTGGTGAACATATAGGGGCATACACAATACACATGAAGCGAAAGCGAAGAAAAGGAAACAACTGCGTCGACAGAATCGACTGGGTCGATTGGGTCGACCCAATTGGAACAAATTGGATCCGATTGAAATTGGATCAAGATTATAAATTAAATTAGAATTTAATTTGTGAGTTAATTAATTAAGTTGGATTTAATTAATTAAAGAAAGATTTAATGAAATAGACTTGGAGTCTAATTTAATTAATTGGGAGAGTAGTTAATTAATTGGGCTATTTAATTGTGAGATTAAATAAAGCCTGGTTAAATTAATTAACTGGGCCATGAATTAGTTGGAAGACTTAGTCTTCTAATTAAAAAGGATCATGGCCCATGTAGGAGACTTTGAGTTCTAGTCCTAGGAGGATTAGGTTTAATGAGATACCTATAAATAGGGGACTTGATGTCATATCTCATTGACAACATTTAAGAGCCAAAAAGCCAAGTCAAGAAAAACATTCTCCCTCTCTTCCAAGCTCAAATCGGCCGAACCCAATTCTTCCTTGGAAGAATTCTTCGATTTTTGTTCTTGTTCCAAATTTGTTTCCTAAACCCAGATCTTAATATATCCGTGTTCTAGCCGATCAGGGTATATTAAATTTCGTGTAATTGTGGTGTATCAACCCATAGAGGCGCAACACGTGGGGCGCTGCTGCAGGGAATAGGATCGACCAACTTGAGGGAGAAACTTGACTTCGTCTGCCAACTGGGATTTGCAAGGAGACAGGTATAACGTGTAACTGATTATACTGTCGTTTATTTAATATTCATATATATACAACTAGAGTAGTATCCTGGCAAGATTCCGTAAGATGTCCTAAAAATATTAAATTCCGCTATGCCTAGGGCTGTTTATCTTACCGAATCCCAACAGTGGTATCAGAGCCAACTCTAGGCTTTGTATATATATGAATTTGCAAATTCTGTGTTATAAATCATATGTTTGATTTATGTATGGCTAGTTCTTTAACTGTATATGTTTTAGAACGTAGATCTGTTCAACTTGGAGTTGAAAGAAAATTTTAGATTCGTTAATATTATCATTTTTTTTTAATTTTGGATTAAATTAATTAAAATTGTGGATTTTAATTAATAAAGGAATCAAACACAAATTAAAACAAAACAAAAGGAAAACAAAGTAATTAGATCGAAACTTGATTCTCTGTGTGAGAATTAAACTCGACCTTAGTGCTCGGCACAAATTTTTTATTTTCTTTTGTAGATACAATTCTTGTGGCATGTGTGTAATAGCATACATGTTGTTTTAATTTGGCAAATGTTACGTAAGTTTTGAAGCAACACCATGTATTGCAATTTGATATTGTAAATTGCAAAATGTTGGATTTTAGTCAACTTGAAGCCGAACTTAATACGGCCATGATATGGTGGTTAAAATTTTCGTGGCAGAATTTTGGATACATCTTGAACAAAATCTTGGAGATTTGGTTGTTATGGAATCTTGGTGAATCTTGGATTGATCTTAGAGATCTAATTAACAAGGAAACTTAGAGTTTCATTTGTGATATGACATTTAATTAGAATTAATGTCTTCTAGTAAGTTACCAAGATTAAAGATCTTAGAGATCTTATTAAACAAGGAAACTTAAAGTTTCAATTGTGATAAGAGATTTAATTAAAATTAATCTCTTCTAGTAAGTAACCAAGATTAAAGATCTTAGAGATCTTATTGAATTAGGAAATTTGGAGTTTTGGATAAGGTAGAAATCTTGGTGGATTTGGACACTACCTTAGTTAACTAATCTATTCAAAATAGGGTTATCTTGAGAATCTTGGAGATTTGTAAAATTGGGAAACTTAGAGTTTTGGATAAGATAGTAATCTTGGAAGATTTGTAACTATTTTAATTAACCAACTTCATCAAGATAAGGGTTGTAGATTACTTAGAACTCAAGTAAGAGTTAATTAATCTTAGAGTTTAATTGTTAATTCAAAATTAAATTAACTTGGATAATTTTTGTGAATTAAAATTAAACGAGCCGGTAAATTTACATTTATGCCCTTATGTGAAGTTATGTGTAACGGCCCGACTCCGCGGGTCCATCGGATAACGGTCGAAAAGTTATTATTATTTTAAAAAAAATAGTTAAAATATCGAAATATTTTAAAAGAAACGATAAATTAAAATCGAGAATTAAAGGTTTTAAGCGGAAGCGGTTTAAAACGAAATAAAAACAATTTCGGTTACTAATTTTAAAGCGAAAGTAATTAAAACAAATTTTAACGGATGACAAGACAAGGTGAAACAACTTGTGGGACTTAACAGAAATACAAGAAGATTAAGATTAACATTTTATAAAATTTAAAAATCATTTTCGATAGATATTCCCATTTTAAAAATTAGCTAATATACCAAGATATTTAGCAAGATATAATAAAAATGAACTTATACATTATAGAAGATTTAAAACATGAGTTCAAACGAAAATCTTAAAATCAAATAAGAATTTAGACAAAAGTTCAACTACTTTCTGGAACTAGGGTGGGACGGCAACCGTGAAGACCTAACCGCAACATGAACTATCGTTTACCCCAAATACCTCTAGCTGAAAAGATTGAAACACGGAATGCATAAGTTGATCGTCCAACTTAGTGAGGCTATAGTGCACTTGTGCGAGATGCAACATAATATACATGAGCATATACAACAGTGCAGTAAATTAACATATATAACAATTTAAGCACGTTAAACAAGTAACCAACATTTGTTGATGCCGTCCTCCTCTTACCCTCCAATTCACAGTCAGGAAAACCACCACCGAACACTCCAAGTAAGGTGCGACCTTACATAACAGTGCGCATTGACGTCAAATGCCAGGAGTTTGACATTCACTCCCCAAGTGTAACCTCCACACTTGGCTCGTGAAGCGGGTCTACGGTGGATCGAGGTAACCCTCCGGCCCTTACCTTTCGGGTTAACCAAGATTCCGCACACCAAAATAGGGGCCCACACAGTAACAGTAAACAGTACAGTACAGTAACAGTTCAGTAACAGGAAATCAGTAATCAACTCAATAACGGTTCACCATACAATATCAATGACTCATAAGCACATAGACATAAACAATTATTCAACGTGTAACTTGTCCTAGCAGCCGAGTTCTTTATGTTATCATACATCACATGCTTGTTCGTTTAGTAACTAAGTTACAGTTATGACTCGACCTACTAGCATATTTAGACTTACACACAAGTAACATATAGCACTCACCTGAGGAGCTTATTACGGCGACCAAAATTCCACAGTGAAGTGTATTCGAAAACCCATTCCGAGACGAAGTCGCTGACCGGAGCAGGCACCGTTGACCGGCGTTGACAGGTCGTTGACCACCATTGACCGACCGTTGACCGACACCGGAAAATGAGCCGAACCCACCATTCCGCTCTCTTCTAAGCCTAGAACACCGTGGTGAAGCTCGATTGTCAAAAAAATGACCGGAAAAGGGACATGCAAGGAAACCCATTTCAAAACCGTCACTTTAATGTCGCGATTTCTCCATCTACGATCAATATTTCTGAAAAATAACCCCACCACGACGTTCTACATTCCGAATACTATAATTTAGAGTGTTTAATCGCTTGATTTGGTTAAGAATTGAGAAAGTTATATTTTTTAGTTTCTAGTGTGTGTAGGTGGGTGTTTGAGCTTGAGCAAGATAACAATGGAGGAATGAACAAACAAATTACACTTTGATCTCCCATCTTTCTTGTTGCTGAAAATAATTTGATATATGTGTGAATTTAGAAGAGAAGAAAATGAAGAGAAATGGGTTAAATCCCATTTTTTCCCTACTAGAAAAATTGCAAGAGCACAAGTGGAGAAATCCTCCTCCACTTGTAATTTACGGCCCAGCAGCAGGACATTTGTCCTGCTGCAAATTTTTTTTTTATTGCATCTTGACCCTTGAATTTTCAAAAGTGACACTTTAGCCACAAAATTTTAAAAACAGCAAAGAAATCTTAAAAATAAATAAACTTAACCATATTAGTCAAGAATTCAATTAGACTTTCACTCCAAAAGTTTTTAAAACATTAATCTCCCATATCTCTTATTTTCAGGATCATTTTAGTTTTACATAAAAGCACAACTTCATAATAAATAAAATTTCCTAAACTTTCTCAATATATATAACTTCAAAAAGATTTATAACTAAACAAAAGTGAAACTTTAGGAATTTCTAAAAATCAAATTTTTGGGGTATTACATTCTTCCCCCCTTAAAAGAATTTGGTCCCCAAATTCACTCTTGAGTTTTGAAAAGTTCGAGTGATGTTGATGTATCTCTCTTTGTATTTTCCAAGTCTTTTTTGTATACTTTAACAGCACCGTGAGGCTTTAAACGATGGAGTGCACTGATTTCTTGATTTGGACGAGTATGCGAACAAATCTTTTCTCTAACTCTAGATGTTTCTGGAGTCTGATGTTACGCAGTCGTGAGCATGAGTAAAAATCCTTCTGGAACGTCATACGTGGAATTTTACGCGATAAATCAAAGTTCGACGAATAATCAAACTCACATGCCGTAGTTAGATTCTCCCAAAAAGGAAAACTTTCACGTTATAACACAAAATTCGATTTTTGCCAATGAAATTCAAAAGATAATGGAAGATATCTGAATTGATATTCTCAGCAAGAATCAGAAATGACAGTCCAATGAAGTGCCTTGATAAAGATTGTAAAAGATGACCGAGTCAATTGATGTAGATAATAAGGTCAAACTGAATAACGGTAACGAAAAGAAGATTGATGAAAACTGCAAACAAGACAGAATAACAGTAACAATGATAATCAAGTCAAGAGATCGGAGAAACAAGAAGAAGGTTAAACCAAGTGTGCCAATAAGGATAATGGAAATTAATTCAAGAGTTCTGTCAAGGGTAATCAAAAAGCTTTGAAATGTCTTTGATTATTTAAAATTGAACTAAGATAAAATTCGCTACTCAAAGATTCATTTTGAGTAGTAACGATGATGGGGGCTATTTTGTACCCCTAATAATGTACGGATCGACTGAAGAACATAAGATCGGTTCGACCAAACAAGACAGTTCGGGATCATCTTATCGACCCGGCCGAATACAGCTCTCTTCGACAAGAAGACTACACTCCGGACTCAAGAAGGATATTTGGGCCGAGTCCTATTAGGATTATATTTCCTTGTAACTCTAGGTTTAGTAGGATATAAATACCTAGTCAATCATTGTATTAGACAACTCCTAATCACAAGGCAAATACGCCATTGAATTCTGCATAAACGGCAGAACCTACGATTATTCAATAAAGAAAAGAGCTTTCTCTTCATATTTGTGTTATTCTAACATTGGTTACGATATTTACTTGTTGTTCCTACGAAATTGCTCTTCCTTGAGATCGATCCATCCTGAGTAAAGTAACGGAGCCCTATAAATCATACATATTGAGAATCCCCAATATCATAATTTTACTGATACCTTTAATCCGACGAAATCCGGTTAAATCAGTTGGCGCCCACCGACGGGCTAGGTTAATTATTCGATCGACATATGGCTCGCCCAAGGAAAAGCGCTCGTATTGGAGCAAGAAGTAACACAACCACCGGTCATAACACATCTGAAGATCCACAGGACAATAATGATAATAACGCCCACGACACCAACGAGAATTTGCAGGGTCCTCTTCCTCATCAGCAGGAACCCCAAGGAGATCTTCCCGGTACAATACCGGAAGAACCGGAAGTCCCTGCGATCCCCGTTCCTCTCCCGGGCGCTCAGGAGAAATTGCGACAGATTGCAATGCTCGTTAAATAACTCTCTCCAGAGGAATTACTCGTACTTGAACAAGTTCCTCGAAACGTTAGGACTGCTAGGGCAAATCCCGCTCAAAGAGCGCCAAGGCAAAACGATCAAACCTCTCAACAAGCTGACAGCCCGGCAAGAGAGCGGCGCTCGCTACACAGTCCACAGCAGGGCAATTCAAAACCCTCCAATAACCATCCCCGAAGGAAACCAGGACAAAGAAAACCACAGCCGGGACGCAGCGGGTCCAAGGAACGTACAATAATCCCTATCGAGGATGACATAGATGATGCAATCCCAGATCGACCACGAACAACGCGATTCTCGGAAAGAGAAATCGAAAGGATGGTACAGTAACGACTTGAACAACGCCTACGATCTGTTCAAAACCCGTGGGCCCGAACCACGGAACTCCAGGAGAGCCTTGCGGCTGTTCTCCCTTCTGCAGAGAAATAAAGGAGGCACAGTCAATCGGACAGGTCCCGGGTAGACTACCCCGATACGACGGAACCACTGATCCAGATGACTATATTTTTAGCTTCACCAATATAATGAATTTATACGCTCACTAGGCGGAATTCACCGCCAAATTAATGGTAACCACATTTCAAGGACTCGCTTTGGACTGGTTCGCCAAGCAACCTGCCAACTCCATATTCAGTTTTCGGGAATTATGCAACAAATTGACACAGCAGTTTGCCAGTCAGAAGAGGCAAAAACTTCCTATGAGCTACTTAGGAACTATACACCAACAAGAGGGAGAATCCTTAAGAAACTGGTTGGCGAGATTTAACGTAGAATTACTTAAAATCGATTCCCCAAATATCGATTACATAATTTCTATTCTCTTCGACCTCACGAAGAATAGGCAGTTCAGAAATGCCCTCAGTCGAAAACAACCAAGAACGTTCGCCGACATCATGAGCTTGACATCTAAATATATGACCCAAGAAGAGATGAATTCCTTTAAAGATAAAAACAAAAACAAAGGCACAACCTCAGGCTCCAAACGGCAAGATAGGATTCCTGCCCAAAGATCCATGGATTATGAACGATCTTTTAGAAAAGGCAATGTTTTCCAGCGATTGGAATACAATAAAACCGACCAAGACAGACAACCTAATTTCTATCAAAGACCAAGAAACCCCGAACTAGCGATCAGAGGCAGGGTTAATCAAGTAGAACACCCAAGGCTAAATGCTCCGATAGAAGAAATATTGGAAGTACTAGAAAGGAATAATTGGATCCCTGAAGCGAAGAAAATCGCTCAGCCCAGACCAGGATCACGAAACTATGAGTTATATTGCAAATACCATCGGGCACACGGACATCGAACAGAAAATTGTTTTCACCTTAAAAAAGAAATTGAAAAACTAATCGAACAGGGAAAACTAGACGACTATCTAGAGCGAGATAACCGCAAGAGGGGAAGAAGTAGAAGCCCTCGGAATAATAATCAAAGAAGGAGTTCCCGTCGAAGGTCACCCGAGCACGGTCCTACACAGGATTTGAACCATGACCAGATCAATGGAACCATCCATACAATTTTCGGAGGACCCGCAGGCGGGGATAGTCGTAACGCCCGACGAAGGACCGCTAGATCCATAATTGGAAGCTTAAAATACCCAAAAGAAATATGGACTCTAGAAAACAAATCAACAAACGACCAGCTGATCAGCTTTAACGAGGGTGAAGTACCCAAAAACATTGTTTGGGAAACGAAAGAGGATAACCCCGATTTCCCAATGGTGGTGTCGCTAGAAATAGCAAATTATAACGTCAAAAGGATCCTAATCGATAATGGGAGCTCGGCGAATATCATCTCCCGGGAGGTTTTAGCCCAGATGAACTTGGGACAGATAAACCTACAGAAAGTAGCTACGCCATTAGTAGGGTTTGGAGGATCCGAAATTGTCCCCAGCGGAACGATAACCTTAAGTGTATCACTCGGGAAAAAACCGCACCGGACATTGAAGCTAGTAAAATTTCTAGTGGTAGAAACACCCTTCGCTTATAACGCAATAATAGGACGACCAGCCCTCAACCTATTCCGAGCCGTTGTCTCTACTTATCATCAGAAGATAAAATTTCCGACCGACAGAGGTATCGGGGAAATAATGAATGATCACTGTATGGCATGGGATTGCTACAGTACCTCATTAACTTTGAAAAACCACCCCAAATCAATTACCCCGAGCAAAAGAAAGCTCGTAGACGATGTCATTAGAAACGAGGTTGAAATCCCTAGCACTGATCGAATAGATAAAAAGGGAAAAGAGCTGCTAGATTTAGCTTTGAAGCCACCAGAAAATAAGGATGTAATTCTAGTGCAAGGGGACTCGTCGAAAACAACAAGAATAGGTACCGAGTTGAGCAAAGAAGGGGAAGTAATGTTGATTGACTTTCTCAGAGATAATGTTGACGTCTTCGTTTGGAGCGCGAATGACATTGAAGGAATTGATCCTCGAGTAATCAAGCATTCGCTAAAAATTGATCCCTTGGCAAAACCCGCTAGACAAAAGAAGATAAATCACGGGCCAGTAAAAGATAAAATCATCAAAGCAGAAGTAGAAAGGCTACTTGAAGCAAAACAAATCCGAGAAATACATTTCTCAGAATGGCTATGTAATGTCGTTCTAGTAGCAAAAGGGGATAAAAAGGATAACAAGTGGAGAATGTGTAATGATTTTACCGACCTTAATAAATTATACCCGCGCGATCCATATCCCCTCCCAAGGATCGACTTATTAGTTGACTCAACCGCTGGCTTCGCGATCTTCAGCATGATGGATGCCTTTCAAGGGTTTTATCAAATATATATGGATGAGCGGGACCAAGAGAAGACTGCGTTCATAACCGAGCAGGGAGTATATTGCTTTATAGTAATGCCATTCGACTTAAGGAATGCCGGGGCAACTTACCAAAGGGTAGTAAACCTAATGTTTAAAGAGTTAATCGGAGAAATAATGGAAGTCTATGTAGACGACATGCTAGTCAAAAGCATGAACGAAGCGGATCACGTAAAACATCTTGCTCGATGTTTCCAAATATTGAGAAAATACCGCATGAAGTTAAATCCCGCGAAATGCACTTTCGGTGTTAAGTCGGGAAAATTCTTGGGCTATTTGGTACATCAACGAGGAATCGAAGCCAACCCAGAAAAAATTCGAGCCATAGCTGAAATGAAGCCTCCCAAGACCATCTCCCAAGTACAAAGCTTGGTAGGGAAAATCGTAGCGCTGAACAGATTCATATCAAAATCAGCAGACAGAAGTTTGCCCTTCTTCCAAACACTTCGAAAAGCAAAAAACTTTGTTTGGACCGAAGAATGCGATCAGGCCTTCAACCAGCTCAAAGAATATTTAACAACATCCCCGTTGTTGGCCAAACCGACGGAAGGGGAACCATTGTATATCTACATCTCGATCTTCGATGCGGCCGTTAGTTCAGTACTGATCAAAATAGAAGGATCAGAACATAAACCTGTCTATTATTTAAGCAAATTACTACAAGGGGCGGAGAAGAATTACTTGGAAATTGAGAAATTCGCGTTGGCCTTAGTAGTGGCAGCACGAAAACTTCGACCTTACTTTTTAACCTACAAAATCGTGGTTTTAACAAACCAACCATTAAGACAAGTCTTAGCAAAGCCAGAAGCTTCCGGAAGACTAATCAAATGGGCGATCGAACTCGGTCAATTCGAAATCGACTACAAACCGAGAATTGCGATTAAGGCCCAAGTGTTAGCTGATTTCCTACTGGAACTCCCACACAAGCAACCGAACTATCGAACAGCCTCAACGACGATATCTTGATCATAGAAGATCAAACATGGTTAATGCATGTTGACGGTGCTTCGTGCCGAGAAGGAGGAGGTGCTGGAATCAACTTCACCGGACCGAATAAAGAGGATTTAAATTATGCAATAACATTGGACTTCGTCGTAACAAACAATGAAGCAGAATATGAAGCGTTAATCGCAGGAATGGAAATGGCGATCAAGGCCAACATTAGAAGTCTTAAAGTATTAACCGATTCAGAGTTAGTGCAAAGACAAATAGAAGGCCTATACGAGGCTAAGGAATTCAATATGGTTAAATACCTTGCCAAAGTGAAAACACTAGCGGAAAAATTCGAAAGCTTCGGTATACAGAACATTCCACGTTCGGAAAACAAATGGGCCGATCAACTATCTAGGTTCACAGGAGCCCATGACGGAAAAACTGAAAGGGTGATCAACTGGTTAATCTCTAGTACACCGGCCATCGACATCGATGAAGTACCGGCGATCGATATAATGGAAATCGAAGAAGCAGAAGAAAATTGGATGACTCCAATGATAGACTATCTTCGAAAAGGAAAATTGCTGCTGGACCAGAATGAAGCTCGGAAAATAAAATATCGGGCTCCAAAATATACATTAGTAGAAGAAAAACTCTACCGGAGATCAGTATCAGGAATTCTTCTGAAATGCGTCTCTGAATCACAAACCACTGATATTCTACGAGAGGTACAAGAAGGAAACGCAGGGAATCACAGCGGAGCAAGGGCATTGGCTTTAAAATGCCTCCGAACAGGTTATTATTGGCCTACCATCAACAATGATGCCGCTCAGTATGTCCAAAAATGTCATCACTGCCAAGTCCATGCTAATATATGTCATCGACCAGCAGAAAATATGCACCCTATACCAGTATGTTGGCCTTTCGATCAATGGGAAATGGACATCGTGGGACCGTTCCCAGCGGCTAGATCCAAGAAAGCTTATGTCCTGGTCGCTGTGGAATACTTCAGCAAATGGATAGAATGCATCGCCCTTGCACGAATAACTCAATTCCAAGTGATCAACTTCCTATGGAAATTCATAGTATGTCGATTTGGCATCCCGAGGATCCTAATTTCTGATAATGGAACCCAATTCGCGGGAAAACAGGTAATAGAATGGTGTTCGAAACTAGGGATTCAACAAAATTTCACTTCGGTCGGGCATCCTAGAGCGAACGGACAGACCGAAGTAGCAAACCGAGAAATAATAAAATCCTTGGAAAAAAGATTAGGAGCGGCCAAAGGAAAATGGCTCGATGAACTCCCAGGAGTACTTTGGGCTAATCGAACCACCGTCAGGAGCTCAACCGGGGAAACCCCATTCAGCCTGGTATATGGTTCGGAAGCTGTTATTCCTGTTGAAACTCTAATTCCAACACCAACAATTGAAATGTACGATGATCAGGAAAATGAAAAGACAAGAGAAAATTATATCGATTTAACAGAAGCTTTAAGAGAAAAAGCTGTTGTACGTTTGCAAGTCACTAAAGCAAATATGGAAAAGGCATACAATCAAAAGGTATGCATCCCAACCTTCAAAGAAGGAGACCTGGTCTTGAAAAAGGTAGAAGTATCAAAGCATGTGGGAAAATTACAACAAAATTGGGATGGACCTTACGTTGTCATTGGCGTAGGAAAGAAAGGTTCATACAAAATTGCACACTTGGATGAAACTGCCTTACCAAGAACTTGGAATGCAGTCAACCTTAGGAAATACTATGGTAAATAAATTTTAGCAGATTATGCTGCTTTATTTTATTTTATTTTATTAAGATTTAATCTTTGTAATAAAGGCCTTAGCCTACAGTTCAATTATTAAAGATTTTAGCAATTTTAAATATTATGGCAAGATTGGGTATAAATCGATTGTTTCGGTAAAAACTCCTTGGAATTCTACAATCATATTGGTTGAGATCGGGACAAAAGGAGTTAAGTATACATTGATCCGCTCAATAAACACTCCTCAATCCAACCATACAAACGAGTCGAGTATACATTGATCCGCTCAATAAAAACTCCTCGGTCAATTCTTTTCCAACAATCAAAAGACTCTTGGTATAAAAACCTAAGTCTAAACAATACACGAGTCGAGTATACATTGATCCGCTCAATAAAAACTCCTCGATCTACTTATGACGATTAAAGGACATTAGGTATTAAAACCTAAGTCTAAACAATACACGAGTCGAGTATACATTGATCCGCTCAATAAAAACTCCTCGATCTACTTATGATGATTAAAAGACTTTTGGTATAAAAACCTAAGTCTAAATTATAACGAGTCGAGTATACATTGATCCGCTCAATAAACACTCCTCGATCTGTTTTGAACGACCAAAATAGGCTTTTGGTATTAAAAACCTAAGTCGAGACAAAAAAGAGTTGAGTATACATTGATCCGCTCAATAAACACTCCTCGATCTGTTTACAACGACTAAAAGGCTTTTGGTATAAAAACCTAAGTCTAAACAATAAACGAGTCGAGTATACATTGATCCGCTCAATAAACACTACTCGATCTGTTTACAACGACTAAAAGGCTTTTGGTATAAAAACCTAAGTCTAAATTATAACGAGTCGAGTATACATTGATCCGCTCAATAAACACTCCTCGATCTGTTTTGAACGACCAAAATAGGCTTTTGGTATTAAAAACCTAAGTCGAGACAAAAAAGAGTTGAGTATACATTGATCCGCTCAATAAACACTCCTCGATCTGTTTACAACGACTAAAAGGCTTTTGGTATAAAAACCTAAGTCTAAATTATAACGAGTCGAGTATACATTGATCCGCTCAATAAACACTCCTCGATCTGTTTACAACGACTAAAAGGCTTTTGGTATAAAAACCTAAGTCTAAACAATAAACGAGTCGAGTATACATTGATCCGCTCAATAAACACTACTCGATCTGTTTACAACGACTAAAAGGCTTTTGGTATAAAAACCTAAGTCTAAATTATAACGAGTCGAGTATACATTGATCCGCTCAATAAACACTCCTCGATCTGTTTTGAACGACCAAAATAGGCTTTTGGTATAAAAACCTAAGTCTAAATTATAACGAGTCGAGTATACATTGATCCGCTCAATAAACACTCCTCGATCTGTTTACAACGACTAAAAGGATTTTGGTATAAAAACCTAAGTCTAAATTATAACGAGTCGAGTATACATTGATCCGCTCACTAAACACTCCTCGATCTGTTTACAACGACTAAAAGGCTTTTGGTATAAAAACCTAAGTCTAAACAATAAACGAGTCGAGTATACATTGATCCGCTTAATAAACACTCCTCGATCTGTTTTGAATGACCAAAATAGGCTTTTGGTATAAAAACCTAAGTCTAAATTATAACGAGTCGAGTATACATTGATCCGCTCAATAAACACTCCTCGATCTGTTTTGAACGACCAAAATAGGCTTTTGGTATTAAAAACCTAAGTCGAGACAAAAAAGAGTTGAGTATACATTGATCCGCTCAATAAACACTCCTCGATCTGTTTACAAAGACTAAAAGGCTTTTGGTATAAAAACCTAAGTCTAAATTATAACGAGTCGAGTATACATTGATCCGCTCAATAAACACTCCTCGATCTGTTTACAACGACTAAAAGGCTTTTGGTATAAAAACCTAAGTCTAAACAATAAACGAGTCGAGTATACATTGATTCGCTCAATAAACACTCCTCGATCTGTTTACAACGACTAAAAGGATTTTGGTATAAAAACCTAAGTCTAAATTATAACGAGTCCAGTATACATTGATCCGCTCAATAAACACTCCTCGATCTATTTTCAATGACTAAAAGGCTTTTGGTATAAAAACCTAAGTCTAAATTATAACAAGTCGAGTATACATTGATCCGCTCAATAAACACTCCTCGATCTGTTTTGAACGACCAAAATAGGCTTTTGGTATTAAAAACCTAAGTCGAGACAAAAAAGAGTTGAGTATACATTGATCCTCTCAATAAACACTTCTCGATTATATTTAACGATTATATGACTTTTGGTATTGAAACCTAAGTCTAAATAAATACAAAAGAGTTTAGTATACATTGATCCGCTCAATAAACACTCCTCGATTATATTTAACTATTATATGACTTTTGGTATTGAAATCTTAGTCTAAATAAATACAAACGAGTCGAGTATACATTGATCCGCTCAATAAACACTCCTCGTTTATTCTTCAACGATTTATAAAGCTTATGGGTTAAAAACCTAAGTCTAGACAAAAAAAAAAAAAGTTGAGTATACATTGATCCGCTCAATAAAACACTCCTCGATTATATTTAACAATTATAAGGCTTTTGGTATAAAAACCTAAGTCTAAACAAAAAGAGTCGAGTAAACATTGATTCGCTCAATAAGCACTCCTCAATCTGTTTTAAACGACCAATAAGAATTGGTAAAAACATCTATATCTTGGAAATGAGTAGAGTGTAAATGAATCTGCTCGATAAACGCTCCTCATAAACAAGATTAAAACAATACCAATGACAAGAAGAATGAAAAGAATAATTGTAAAATTTTATTCATCTGTGTTCAAGGAACATGCAATAAATTACATACAAATACCTCTGATCAGATTACAAAGGTCTATATACGATTTACACATCGTTACAACTATTAAACGATCCTATCCTATGGATCTGGGATCTTCACGACAATGTCCACGGAAACATCAATCTCCTCCCTAGTGCCTCGATGGTTGTAACTGACCACCTAAGAAGCATGCTGCTGAGGATGGTCGACTTCTTTGGTTCGACGGCCAGGCTCTGAAGATCAAATGTTCTTCCAGACGAAATGAGCATTACCAGCCAGATAACCAGCAATTCTCATTCACCCACAACAAGAGATACTGCTTTTACATTAGAGTTGATTTTACTCTAGAGCAGCATCTCTTCGGGGCGGTCGTGAAACATTAACTTTTACCAGCACACCCCGGTGGTCTATCAATCCGGAGGTAACATCCAAAAGCGGCGGTGCCTGGTAAAAATGAACCCTCCATGTGCAAACAGGAAACCACGGACCTCAAACCCGTAAATACAAGGTTCAAGGCCTCATGGGACCCGTTAGTACAAGGTAGGGCTTCCATGGGACCCGTCAGTACAAGGCAGAAAAACATTAAACTATTATGATGTGAATCACGATAATGTAACTTTTTGAATATTATGGGATCTGAAGGTAAAATAAAATCCAAGGAGACTGAGATCTCCATCCTTTTTGAGAAATTGAAAATGAAGCATGCAAGTCACTTCCCTATTTATAGGGATAGACCTAAGCAATCCAACGACTGAAAAAGTATTTGATCAAGGGACGGAAATGCGACCGTCTGACTTCCTATAAATTAAATTGAATCCAAAAGGCAAGAAACTCTTACTCTGGGTAAAAACTTAGGGTTATCCCTCAGAGAAATTGCACTTTTGAACCATTATTTTCCAGGTTGCGAGATATGTTCCTTGCAAATTATCCTTGGGAGTCTCATGGGTCCTTTACGTTATGATCAAAAATTAAAGGAAGCATTCGCTAAGGAAATGAAGAAAGCGTCGCGGTATTTCACAACGAGGAACATACCAATTGGGAGACCATACGTAAACAAAGAAGGACGAGGTTGCTATCTCGACATGCCGATATATGTTATTTCTATATGCACTCTTTTTCCCCTAGCTCGGTTTTTATCCCAATGGGTTTTTTCGAGTTAGGTTTTTAACGAGGCATATCCGAAACATTCTCCGAACGGCACATCTCATACCAGCGGGCAATATAACTTGTACTTCTTCGAACGCAAGCTCCTCTTTACGCTCGAGAAGTGGGGGAGTATTGATGAGGGGTAATTTAATCCCCTGTCCTCACAAGCTCGGTGTAGATCGAGTAGCGCCAATCCTTGCCACAGGAACGGTGAGCCGAGCCAGGCCCCTAGGTGTATTGTTCCGAGCTTACAAAGAGAATCCGAGATCAAAGGATACTGTTGGGCCAACCCCAGGCCCAAGCCCATTAGCACAGCTATAAATATCCCATGCATTTATGACGACGACACGACTTCCCAGGTGGTCTTCCTTCGAGACTGCTGCTCGGACTCACTTGGGAACAGTAGAACAGTTTCGCTTATATGTATTTCGCCCTCTAGCTTGTACGGCATCCAATAATGCTCGGATAGGACTCCCAACTATTGTAATCTGTACTCGATCACATTGAATACAATATTATTGATCTTTTATATCCATTTATTTACGTTGCATACCGTTTTACATCATCCTTATCGAACAAACGAAAACACGTAAGATCAAAGTTTATTTAATTAAATCTTTCTTTAATTAATTAAATCCAACTTAATTAATTAACTCACAAATTAAATTCCAATTTAATTTATAATCTTGATCCAATTTCAATCGGATCCAATTTGTTCCAATTGGGTCGACCCAGTGGATTTTTCAGACCCAGTCGACCCAATTGACCCAGTCGATTCTGTCGACGCAGTTGTTTCATTTTCTTCGCTTTCGCTTCATGTGTATTGTGTATGCCCCTATATGTTCACCACATAATTGGCCGTGGGTTATAATTAATTATTAACTTAATTATTCAAGTATTAAATACTTTAAATTAGTCGAACACTCTGTCGACTGACCATTCCAAAATTAGCACCTCTGCCAATTTAGGAATTCTCCCACACTCCACGATCGATGTCTGGCCACAAGCCCATGGAGCCCAATCACTGGTGAATTAATTCAGTGAACCTTTTATCATTTACAATTTCCATATACGACATAATCTCTCCATCGATCAATCTCCCAGTCGAGACTTAAGGGTATGGTCTTTCATTAGTCCCCTTTTTTTTTAGTCTTGACCTTATGCATTCTGGTCTCGAAATAATTCTCTTTGACTTAATCTTTATGAGCTACTTACATAAAGTCGTCAGATACATTGGCCAATGATTTTACCAGAATTAATTTCTCACAGAAATCCATTGGAGAATTTCCCAACCTATCAAGTCGGGTCAATGGATCCTTTGTTGATGATATGAACCTACAAACGAGTTCCTTTATACCCAACACAAGTTTACAGAGACTTTCTGGTGATCTCCAGTCAGTCGGAACTAACATCAAAGCATAGACGTTCTCGCACCAGATAAACGGTATCACCTCAAGTATTTAGGGATCGTTCCTCGTATACTATCGTAAATTGGAATAACTTCAACCCCGATATGCGACTACCTCTTCCATGGTGAGTTATTTCCTAATTTGGGTATTCAGTGTGCTTGCCATCCCAGCAAGCCACCCACTTATGTGTATCGACTATCCCAGTCACGCTCGTGGACCCCAGCGTTCTCCAGTTCATCGGAGTATATGCAATAGTGAGAGTCTAACCGAATCCAACGATGTCCTATCTCGATTGGATTCTACGACTCTTGAATATGTTCTAGATCACGGCCTTGGAGATCAGTCCACGGGTTGTCCCATAGCCCTGTGATCTAAGGACTTCTATCCTTATAAGCTGGCTTGCAGGACACTATTTCTATCAAGCCTTAGATACCTTAAAGGCACTCAAGATTTGGGATAATGGTACCCTAGAGAATCAGGTTTTGAACTCATTGGATACTCAGATTCTGACCTTGCTGGCTGCAAAATAGATACGAAGAGCACAACAGGTGCCTGTCAATTTTTAGGTAGCCGTCTTATCTCATGGACGAGTAAGAAACAGACTTCAGTATCCATATCTACTGCTGAAACTGAGTACATAGCTGCTGGAGCTTGCTGTGCACAAATACTTTGGTTGAAGCATCAACTAGAAGATTACAACATCAAAATCAGTGGAATACATATCTACTGTGACAATACAAGTGTAATCTCCCTTACTCAAAATACTACAACTCATTCAAGGACTAAGCATATAGATATCAAACATCACTTCATAAGAGATCATGTGGAAAAAGGAAATGTTATAATAGAGTATGTTCATACTGACAATCAGATCGCTAACATTTTCACTAAACCTTTAAGTTATTCAAGGTTTTCAACTTTATGAGCTGAACTAGGTCTACTGAATTTAGATGCATAAGCTGAGGGGGAAGTCATCAGAAGACTTGAGTCTATCAGCTTACTCATCTTATTATCTTCAAGGTTAACTCTCAACAGACTAGTTAACTTATGGATTCTTAAAGTCAGGGGGAACGTGTAAGACTAGCGGTACTTCTGATTAAAAGATGAAATTTGTTGATGAAAGTTAGTTGATGTTATGTTTTCATCAGAATATCTAAATTTTGAAGATTGAAGATTAATTATCTAGCTGAATTGACAAACAGCTGAGGAAGATTACTAGTTATTGGCTTTCACTAGTAATAATCTGTCATCAGGACACTAGTCCCATCAGATAAGTATTTAAAATTACTTGTCTGATCAACTATGTAAAAGCTCTGTTGTTTTAAAAACGTATTATCCAAAAACGCGCTTTTACTAGTCGACTAAGGCGGTTCATATTCACGCCCGACACTAAATGCTTTTTGAATTTTGAAAATGAGTAACTGACGCCCCACGATCAAAGCTGACACAAAACGGATCAAACGGTTAGCGTGTAACACGGAAACCGACACACCCCAACCTCTTTAAAATAGATCTGATCAGCTGACTATCTCTTTACACACCCAAATATTTTCAAAAGCACTCTGTGAATTTCTGCTTCCATTTTCTACAAAAATTCTCTCGTTTTCACTAATCTCTTCAGGAAATCATGACTCCCCAACAAAAGGCAAGAGCTGAGGTTATGTATCTTGTCTATGATACATATCACAAATCTGGAACCGCTGTAATGAAGACTATTCTAGAAAAATTCAAAGCTACAACCCTTGTGAATTCATGGAAGGACATGACGAAATGGTCTATGTGGACCAGGTGTTGGAGTTGTACGAAGCAAAGGATGTTGTTGATTTAAAAAAACTTGAGATCAAGGCAACCGTTGCCGGAAATGATATTGTTATTACTCCTACTCTGCTTCATGAGAAGTACGGTCTGTCCAACCAAGAAAGAGCAGACCTGACGACCATGGCTGAGGAGAAGGAACAGGAGTTTTGGAGCATCTGTGCTCATGGAGGGGAAATACTATCAGGTAACATAAAGAAAAGGCAGTTGAAGGATGAATATCAGCGTATGGCTGATATGGTGGCGAAAGTAATTGAAAATTACACTTTCTCTTTAGATAGTGTGACTTTGAAAAGATATGCAATGATGATAGCTGTTCATTATGGTTTTGAGGTCAATTGGGCTGAAATTGTATGGTATATTTTGGCGAATTTCCATAAGAAGAAACAAACTAATCATAGGATTACTCTGAGTCATTTCTTTCTGAATTTGGGATGTGGTATGACTAATGGGAAAGTCATTCACAATGCCAAGGCAATGGGCCATTATCAGGTTGTTAAGGGATGTTCGAAGAGCAAAATGGATGAAGAAGAGGCTGATGAGCCCAAGGAACAGGCTCCTGCTAAGAAGAAAAAGTTGTCTGTTCAAACAGCTAAACCCGTTGTTCAAGCCATAACAGACAAGAAAAAGCAAGCTGCTGCTGACTCTACTATAAAGAAGATTACTGATGAAGTCTTGGAGACATCAGCTGGTTCTCCATCAAGAACAGTGTCAGAAGAAAGATATGCTGACAAAGTAGCAAAAAAGACTAGAAGCCAGTTGAGAGACACTGCTTCTTCTAAGCCTGTCAAAGAAAAGTTTGCTACAAAGAAGTCTGCTAAGAGGAAGGTGGTTTTTGAACCATCTCCTGCTAAATCTGATGATTTAGTCAGAGAAGGCCTTACATCTGCTGGTGGCCAGTTGGAGCTGACAATGCTGATGCTGCTGATGATCAGAAATCTGATACTGATGCAACAGCTACCAAACAGCAAGCTTCAACAGTTGAGGGACCTGAACCTCAACCTTATCCTGAAGTGTAGATCATCAATCATGTTGCAGTTGCACCACTTGCATATGTTGCCCCTGAACCTGCCGCTAATGAAGAAGCACAGACAACTGACAAAAGGAAAGGAAAAAGAAAAATATTCATAAGGAGAAAGAAGGTGTCTGCTGCTGATAAGAAAAAGAGAGAAGAGGCAGAGCAAAGGAAAAGGGACGAACAGGAACTTCAAAGAGTTGTTGAGCTTAGCAAAATTGCAGCTGAAAAAGACGAGCAGAAGAGACGAATGATTGTTGCTGAAGATGCAAAATTAGCACTTGCTCTTGAGCTAAGCAAGAAGGATTCTCATGTCCAAACATAACTGGTGGCATCAAGATTGGTGAATCAATGAATGCCAAGCTGAAAATCCTTCTGGCCCAAGACCAGAGAAGAAAAAGTTTGAAGTGAAAAGAGCTTTTTTAATCATAAATACTGACACTTCTGTTTTCAACAGATTTGAAGCTGCCCTGGCTCACATTGACAAAAAGCTGCAGCGTAAAACCCTGTTTATCCAAGAAAAGGAAAGATATACAAGATGGAGGGATTACAGTTTGAATAAATCTGTTGAATAGCTCCAGAGCTGGAAAGAGTTTGCAAGTGAAGAAAAATGGGTCCTCAGCTGGTTGCAGACTACCTCAATCCACAAAGCCCTGGATGCTGATTATGTAAGAGATGTTATGCATTGATATGAACAAGAATTTGCTGCTGCAGAAGCCAAAATCATCTCTGATGCATTGCCAGCCAAGAGAAGAAAACAAGATGATCCTATAAAGAGGGTTGTGCAAATTGTTGTTTACACTGCCTTGGAGAAATGGGCTGAACGTTCAAGATATGAACAAGGATCTCCAAGTGATCTGCCTACTCTACCTAGTGTACAGCTGAATACTTTTGGCTCAGAAATGAAAGAGTACCAACAGTTACCTAAAGTGAAAACACCTGCTGCCAGTAGTCTGCCTGTTATAAAAAGAATCCGCCTGACGACTGTTTTCACTGAAGATGGAACTATTGTTACTAAGATCTTGAAAACGTCAAAGAACAAGCTGCTGCTGAAAAGTCTTTAGCTATTGAGTGGAAAGCTAAAGAGACGACTGAAGAAGAACCTGCTCTAAAAGACGCTCCTGTCCACCAGGAAGAAGATCAGACGGCATCACCTTCTATTCCAACAGCTGATTTGCACTCGTCGCTGTTGGAATCCTTCCAGCTGATGCTTGAAAATTCACTTAAGGAAATGGAAGAGAGGAATAGGATGCTGATGAAGCAAATGCATGAGGAAAATGCAAGAATGGTCAAGAATGCCATTGACAACTTCCCAATACCTCAAGACAATTCTCTTATGCTGACCAAAAGCATTCTGGACATAAACAGAAACATTGAAGATGTTAAAGCTGATGTTGGTCATCTTCATGCTGTTTTTAAGAGAAGTGAAGACACTATTGCTCACCTGACTGATACATTCACCAAAGTTGGTAATGAAGAGACTGCAAAGAATTTGTTATTGGTTGAGGAAGTTCAAACCACTGCCAATAAAGTCCATCAAGAAATCTCTACTTTACAACTTAATGTTGACTGCGTCAATGATCAAACTGGAACCATCAACTCTTCTCTTAATCATCTAAATGCAAGACAGGACTTAGTCGATCAGAACATCAGAAACTTATGAGCTGCTGTCCAAATACAAGCTGTTAAGCTCAACCCTGCTGTCAACTCTGCTGATGATGACAAAAAGGGGGAAGAGAAAAGGGAAGAGACAACTGTTCAAAGTACTCAAGAAGACTCTGCTGCTGCTCAAGAGGAACCAAAAGAGCCAGAGAAACAAGTACTTGAAGAAAAAGCTGAAGGAGATGGAGAAGCTGACAACAAGGAAACTGATGAACAAGCTACCGAAGAAGAAGAAGAACCTAAGGAACCAATCAAGTCTGACAAAGAATTGGCTGCAACTAAGGACACACCTGAAGAGCAACTTGATCCATTTGTCAAGTACAAAAATATTGAAAGCATGAAAAAGAGGATTGAGGATGCTGAAGCTAAAGCAGAAAGAGAAGCAAAGATGAAAGCTTCTAAGGCAAATCTGCTTACTGATGATATAAATGATGAAGAGAAAGAAGATGATGAATCTGAATATGAGTATGAGGAAGTTGAAGAAGAAGTTAGTGAAGAAGCTGATGATTAGTATAGACTGCTTTATCAGTTCACCTTACTTTTTCAGTTATCTCATCTGATAAAAGTTGTAACTTGTAATCACTTTCAATCATATATAAAAGTTCAAGTTTTTATTCCAACATACAATTTCTATCTCAGAAATTTTGAGGATTAAAACTTTAGTATAGGTAACAGGTACTTAGCTGAAGTTTTGTCATCATCAAAAAGGGGGAAATTGTTGGATGAAGATGAAGATAGAGTGTATTGAAGACAAAGAATTTAAGGGAGGTTTTGATGATTTCCAAAACATCAAGATCAGCTAAGTCTGGAACACTTAGTTAAAACCCTTAGAAGAATTTTGACCAAATAAGAAGATAAATCGAAAGGGTCAAAGATTCAAGGTCCAGAAGACTACTGATCTGCTGAAGGAAGAAATCAGTTTGATGAAGATCAGCCGACTTATCAGATTTGTTCAAGTTTGGGATCAGCACGGTTCATCATCAGACTTGTGTTCTCATCAGCCAAGTGGAAAGGATCAGAAAGTCTCTCCAACAGTAATAAATGCACTTTGAGTAATAAATGCTGAAGACCGAGGGTATTAATGGCAAATGAATGAAGGAAAACCTCGTATCAGCTAGGTGCATTAAATGTTGCCTGACAGAAAGTACAGTCTGCAGTACTGTCACTGTGTAGAGAGCCGTGCGCAGAAATTAAGGACCAGTACCCGAGGAATTTGAACTGTGTCTTTCTTCAACGTACATTTTTCAAACCTGCAAGTATAAATAGTTCATGAGACGAAGAAAAGAAGAACAACACATCTCTGAGAAAAAATTCCGAAGCAAAATTCTTCAAGTCTCAAGAACAGCTCACTCATCAGCTTTGTCATTTGTTGACACATGCCGAAGTTGAAGATCAAAGATAAATACATTTTTCTGAGTGAAAAACTATTATGTTGTGAGGAGTGTTTATCCATCTTTGTGAGTGATAAAACTCTGTAGAATAGGTCTTCTTTGTGACCTATTGCGCACTTGTGGTCGTTTCATTTGTTGTTCGATGCAAGCATTGTATACTGATTACTTTGTGTTTTCTAGTATAACCCAAGATCTAAGTGACTTGGAAGAGTGGACTAAAGGATTTAAATCCATATAACCACTATAAAAATTCTGTGTGTTTTATTTTGCATTTTTCCTTGCATATTTTCAGATTGCATAAAACACTTTAACAAAACTGTTGAAAGATTTCGTGAAAAGAGTTTGTTAAAACTGGGAATTAATCTTTCTAACTGTTGTAAGTTTACTTGTGAAAAACATTGTTTTAAATCTGCTGCAAGTACTCTGCTTTTAAAAGTTGATTTTACTGAAATCAGCTAAGTAGTTTAAAAAGAAGTGGTTAACTGTGTTGTTCAAAGATTTATTCACTGATCAGCCTAGTTAGCTTACTGACCTTCAACAGCTTAGTCTGCTGACAGTCGAGTGAAAACTTTTTAAGTATAAATATTTGAACAGGTCTATTCACCCCCACTCCTCTAGACCTCATCTGACCAATTGGGACCAACAGGCTCATCCCTTTCGTTATTCTTATCGGTGCACCCTAATTATTCTCCTTGTCACTTATATCGAACTATTCATCTGGGTATCTTTATTATCGATATTTCAGTCCTTTTGCAATCTTCATTGATTCTTATATATGTTGCCATTGCTAATACTTGTCTTGTCATCTTGAGCGCCTTGATTCAATCATATTTTCTAATCCAATTTGAATCACTAAGAGCTTCTTCAATCTGTTTAGGCTCTATTTGAGATAGGAAGCTGACAAACATGACATCATTTACAACAGCTCTCCTTTTCATTACTCTATCCAAAGGATCACCAATCACCAGCTCCGGTGGGTGATTCTTGAGCCATCTGAGATCAGGCTGCAAATCTGAATGTTGTCCTATGTTTTGATCTTGCAACACTACTGTTGGAGTTCCAGTAGTAGTCTGTTGAACAGCACTTGTCTGTTGAATAGTCTCTGGTCTGTCAGCTGTTTGTAACTCTTCTGTTATATAATCAGCAGTGTGATTTTGAACAGCACTTGAGTTAGCAGCTGAGTTGAGATCAGGTAGTATGATGGGTATATACTCTTCATTTCTTTCAACACTCAATTTCTGAAAATCAGTAGACAGATTTTGATCAGTATTTTGATTCTTTTCAGAAGATTGATTTGGTTCATCAAATACTACATGAATAGATTCTTCTACAAGTAAAGTTCTTTTGTTAAAGACTCTATAAGCGTTACTGACTGTAGAGTATCCAACAAAAACAGCTTCATCAGTCTTTTCTGCAAAGGCAGTAAGGTGATTTTTCCCATTATTTAAAACAAAGCATTTACAACCAAAAATTCTAAAGTAATGAATGTTTGGTTTCCTGTTGTTCCAAACTTCATATGGAGTCTTGTTTTGGTGCTTGTTGATCATGCATCTGTTTTGGGTAAATCATGTTGTATTTGTCGCTTCTGAATCTTTGGGGCAGCTTTGCTTCAGCTATCATAGTCCTGTTAGCTTCTTTTAGAGTTCTGTTTCTCCTTTCAGCAACTTCATTTTGTTAAGGGGTTCTGGCAGCAGAGTACTCATGACTGATTCCTCTGACATTACAATATTCTTCAACAGTTGAGTTTGTAAATTCAGTCCCTCTATCTAATCTGATCTTCAGTATTTTCATGCTCTTCTCATTCTGGATCAGCTCCAACAGATTTGTAAGATGCTCATTGGTTTCACTTTTCTTCTTCATGAAAATCACCCAAGTGTATCTTGAATAATCATCCACAATAGCTAGCCAGTACTTCTTTCCACCATTGCTGATTGGATCAATGGGTCCAAATAAGTCCATATGTAACAGCTCCAAGATCCTTCCAGATGATTGGTGCTTCTCGCTCTTGAAAGATGACTTGATTTGTTTACCCTTCTGACAGGCGTCACAAAGCTTATCTTTGCTCATGACTGTCTTTGGAATTCCTTCTACCAGATCATTCTTGATAAGTCTGTTTATGGTCTTGAAATTCAAATGATTCATTCTTTTGTGCCACAGCCATCTGACTTCACTTGGTGTTGATGCCACCAAACAAATATTAGAACTCTTGTCAACAGAATTCCAGTCCATTGTGTAGACATTTCCTTGTCGTCTTCCAGATAAAATTACCTTCTTTGTACCAATCTGTTCTACGTAGCACTTATCACAAAATCCCTTGTCACAAAATTGACTTATGCTCAGCAAATTGTATTTGAGGCCTTTAACATAAGAGACGTCAGATATCTCAATGTTGCCTTTGATTAATCCTCCACTTGCTACAATCTTGCCTTCCTTGCTATCTCCAAAGGTTACTTTGGGACCATCCACAACAACACAGTCAGCTCATGTATGCTTTCACACATGTGTCTTGAACAGCCACTGTCCAAGTACCATATTTTCTCTATTTTACTCCTACTCCTAATCCTAACCTACAAAACAAAATAAATATTATTTTAGGTACCCTTATTGAGAAGGTCCTGAAGGATTAGTTTCATCTTTGACAGCCTAAGATGTTGAAGTCTTAGGCTTCTTAGGCTTCTGAGTTTTGGCAGGAGCATGAACAGTTTTATCTTCATCACGTTCATAAGATTTGCTATGTTGTTGATAATCAGCATGATAAATATAATGTTCATAAGCAGAATAAGATGCATGATAAGCAGGATATGCATGCATTGGATGAGCAGGATATCGTGCATAGTAAGTTGGGAATTGAGGTGCATGATACATAGGAGGATATGCAGCAAGTTGCACATAATATGACTCATTTCCATACCAAGCATTTTGATTTTTCTTGTTCTTATGCTTCTTTGGCTTACTAGATGCTTGCTCATTAACAGACGACTTAGTTTTACCACTAGTCTGATTGGTTTTAGCCTTATCAGCAGGCTTCTTAGGACTTTGCTGTCTAGTCTTACCAGTCTGTTTTCCTACACTAGGCTATTTGCTCTTTTTAGCCTTAGGAATTTTCTTCTCCTTTAATTCTTTCTCAGGTGAAGCAGGTTTAGTAGTCTGAACATACAAAATGACCTTACTGTTGTCAGCTGATACAAATTTTCGGTATGGTTCAGTTCTAACTTATCCTGTTCTAAATGTATCTTCTGTTTACTAGAGATATGAGTGGATGCAACAGATGATTTTTCATGAGACTTAATTATCTTTTCAAGTTCCACGATTTTACCCTTATATACTTCACATTCAGCTTTAAGAGATTTATTCTCTTGCTCAAGCAGTTTATATTCAGCTGATTCTTTTGGCTTTTCAGCCTTAAGTTTCAGTGAACTGTTTTGCTCTCTTAGCAATATCATCTCTTCCTTAAGCTTAGCAAATGCATCAACAATACTTGTATTATTAACTACAATTTCCTCAAATGAATTGAATAATTCATTTTCAAGAGGAGTTACCTCTTCATCCTCAGAATTATCAGATTCCTTGGCCATCAGGCCGATGAGTGCAGGACTCTCTTCTTCAGAAGACTCTTCATCAGAAGTGTCTGAATCTGAATCAGATGAGTAGATAGCAGTCAACTTCTCCGCTTCTGCTAACAACACCTTGCTTTTTCTGATGCTTTCTTTACTTTCTGATTCTGTTTTCTTCCTCTGTATACTTCTCAGCCTTAGGATATGGGCAATCTTTGATGAAATGCCCCAATTTCCTGCAATTATAGCACATTAGTCTGAATTTATAAGAATCCTTATCTAGAGAAGGAGAGGCAGGGTTAGAAGTAGAATCATTGTTGTATTTGTTCTTCATTTTTATTTTGTAGAACTTCTTGAAGTTGTATATTAGCAATGCAACGTCTCCATCTGTGTACTCCTTTTTGTTGAGTATTGTGGCTTCATCAGATGAGTCCACATCTTTGGTTTTGTAAGCTGGTCTTCTCGGATTTTCAGCAACAACTATGGCAGCTGTGGGACTTGAAGTTGAGGTTTCTTCAACACCCATTCTTGGCAGTTTATACTCATATGCCTTGAGTACTGAGAACAGCTTGGTGAGAGAGATCTTTCCCAAATCTCTTGACTCTTCCATGGCTGTTACCTTCATGTTGAACTTCGGAGGTAGAGCCTTCAACACTCTGACGGTTATCTCCTTGTCTGTGAGGTTTTTCCAAGCTTGAGAACTTCATTCAGTGTCCTTGTAAACCTTGTATCCACCTGGTCAATGGTTTCCGCAGACTTCATCTTGAAGTTATCAAACTTTTTTCAGAGCAACACTCAGCTGATGCTCTTTGATGGCGTCGTTTCCTTCGCTCATGTCACGAACCTTATCCCAAATTTCCTTGGCAGTCTTGTAATGCTTGACTTTATCAAATCTATCATTGGGCTTTGGTCATTTCATTAAGATCTTTCTCCACCACTATATCTACTTCACCAAACCTTTATAGTCTTGGTGAATTTGAATGGACCTTTTATGATACATGTGTACATGTTATCATTATAGGCAGCTAAGAAGATCTCCATTCTGATCTTCCAGTCCTCAAAACTCATAACAGCACAGTTAACCACTTCTCTTTAAACTACTTAGCTGATAACAGTAAAATCAACTTTTAAAAGCAGAGTACTTGCAGCGGATTTAAAACAGTGTTTTTCACAAGTAAAATTAAAACAGTTAGAAAGATTTATCCCCAGTTTTAACAAACTCTTTTCACGAAATCTTTCAACAGTTTTGTGAAAGTGTTTTATGCAATCTGAAAATATGCAAGGAAAAATGCAAAGTAAAACACACAGAATTTTTATAGTGGTTATATGGATTTAAATCATTTAGTCCACTCTTCCAAGTCACTTAGATCTTGAGTTATACTAGAAAACACAAAGTAATCAATATACAATGCTTGCGTCGAACAACAAATGAAACGACCACAAGTGCGCAATAGGAAATCACAAAAGACCTATTCTACAGAGTTTTATCACTCACAAAGATGGATAAACACTCCTCACAACACTCTAACAGTTTTTCACTCAGAAAAATGTATTTATCTTTGATCTTCAACTTCGGCTTGTGTCAACAAATGACAAAGCTGATGAGTAAGCTGTTCTTGAGACTTGAAGAATTCTGCTTCGGAATTTTTTCTCAGAGATGTGTTGTTCTTCTTTTCTTCGTCTCATGAACAATTTATACTCGCAGGTTTGAAAAATGTCCCTTGAACAAAGACACAGTTCAAATTCCTCGGGTACTGGTCCTTAATTTCTGCGAATGGCTCTCTGCACAGTGACAGTACTGCAGACTGTACTTTCTGTCAGGCATCATTTAATGCACCTAGCTGATACGAGGTTTTCCTTCAATAATTTGCCATTAATACCCTCGATCTTCAGCATTTATTACTCCAAGTGCATTTATTACCGTTGGAGAAACTTTCTGATCCTTCCCACTTGGCTGATGAGAACACAAGTCTGATGATGAACCGTGCTGATCCCAAACTTGAACAAATCTGATTTGAGTCGGCTGATCTTCACCAAACTGATTTCTTCCTTCAGCAGATCAGTAGTCTTCTGGACCTTGAATCTTTGACCCTTCTGATTTATCTTCTTATTTGGTCAAAATTCTTCTAAGGGTTTTAACTAATTGTTAAATACTTAGCTGATTTTGATGTTTTGGAAATCATCAAAACCTCCCTTAAATTCTTTGTCTTCAATACACTCTATCTTCATCTTCATCCAACAGAGCCTCACCATTTGAAACGGTGTAAGTAAAGAGAAGATCAAAGCAAGGATATTGGTAAGGATAATAGAAAGTCGAAACAAGTATCATGACAATAATAACCAAAACATTAAAGTGTGTTTGGTCATTTGAAAAGCAAGTCAAGAGAAATGGTGCGATTTAAAGATTCATTTCAATAATGATTGTAACAAGCTGCAATAGAAAACAAGTAAAGCTCAATAGTGAAATCTGAGAACATTGAAACGATCAAATTGAGCGAGACGGGAATTAAAAATAAGTTCAAAACAACTAGAAGGTAAGTCTGAGTTCAAAAGAAATTGAGAATAAATTGATTTGATTTATGCGGCTTACAAAAAGGAATGAAATAGACAAAAGAACAACAATTTATGAATGGACAAATTAAAACGTGAAGTTCAAAAAGAAACCGAGACAATTCAATTCCTTTAGGAAATTTAGAAGATTGTATAATTGAATATTACGAAAAAGAACAACATGAAATAATATGGATAATTTGAAAATGATCATAATGGAATAAATAGGGTCGGGAAAAAGAAGGATAAGGAACAATAACAATCATAGAATCCGACAAAAATAAATAATTTTGGTTTACGAAGTCGATACGAGAAAGTATCTCATGAAATAGGGAGGGGTAAACTCTGAAAGAATACAAAAATAAGGGATCGATATAAAAGCTTGATAGAATACACCCCAATAGACAAAGACATGTTAATTGAGAGTGTCGATAAGCTCTGAAGGTAAACATTCAAAGAGTCAGATTAAAGGTAATTAAGGGCACGGCTTGAAGAAGCCATATCAAGAATGAGGCTAAAATGAGTGAAGAATATTTTATAGTAAATGACACAACATGAAGGAAAAGATACAATCGGGCAACCGCATTTAGAAATTTCAGAAAATCACGAGCGAAAATAAAGAGATTGGATATGAACATAGAATAGTTTTAGAATTGAAAATGAAGTTACTCGCTATCAAAAGTGATTCATAGTTGAATGCAAGGAACAGAAAATGGACGTGTTAGAACACAAGACTGGTGTCAACGAAATTCGAATGATATTTTGTCTATTGAAAGAAAGATTGCTTGCATAACAATTTGATTCGCCAAAATGATGAAGAAAAGACATCTAGGGATCACAAGCTAAAAAATGAATAAGTACCAAATTTGAATAAGGCCGAAACAATTAATTATAGCGAAAATAGGCTCAAGATAGCTTACTGAAGTCGAGAGATCAATTTGGAGATGGATTCGTTTAGAATCAGAATTATGAGTAAGGTAAACTCGATAATGGAATTCAAAATGATTAGGGCTATTTTTAGTCATTGTACAAGTACTTCAAGAAATGTCACTTGATTCAAATATTTTAATTTACGTAAAATCACGAAGCACACACATATACAATTATAACCAGACAACAATATCAACAGTAAAGTTCAAATAACGTAATGTTTTCAGTCCCTTTTTACTTCCAACAAAAATCTTTCAAAAATACCACCAAAATTTTTGAATATTAAAAACATTAACTTTCTTACACAAATAAATCAAGATCCAAACATATAAGCAATATTTAAACAAAACCAAAGCAAGTCACATTAAATATCCAATATTAAATATAAACTCAACAACTTATCACAAAAGCTACAAGGATAAACTAAATTTCTTCAATATATACTTTGAAGAAAGGAAAATAAAATCACAAGGATTAAAGAACACATGCATAGATGGATTTTTACCCAAAGCAATGAAGGGATGAAACTCTCTACATTTTCAGACCTCCGAAGGTGGTGGTGGCGGCTCCGGTGGCTCCGGTGGTGGTTCATATCAAAAGCCCTCAAATCCTTACTTTTCCCCCAATTTCTAATGAACTCCGATTCACTCTGGGAAATCTAATCGACGATCCGAACGGTCAATATATAGCACTGTGTGTGTATAACCTCCACGAAAGATTTGGGCATGATCCAACGGTGGACGAAGGCGGAATGATCGGAAACCCGAGGCTGTGTAGTGAAAATTCGAAAATTCCCTTTGTGCTGCCTCTTCTCTCTCTCTCTCTCTCTCTTATTTTCTTTATCTAAGTATTTTTAAGTTGTAAAGAAGATAATGTGGGTTTGAGGAGGGTATTTATTAAGCTACAAAATCAGATTTTTAATGTATATACAAATATACATACAATATGATAATAAAGGAGTATTATTACTCCATATTTTCCACCAATGCATGTCAACCTTGGGTGGATGAGTTTATCTACCCAAGGGCATGCTTGACATCCCTAGAAGTGTGCAAGGAGAGAAAATAATTACTCTCCTGCAGAAAATCTGCAACTTGGGGCAAATTTGCACTTTGCCCCTCGAAATTTTGAAAACATACATTTTTGTCCACAAAAACAAAATTTTTGTGCATCCAAGCCTGACAATTTTCAAAAAGGTCTTGATCTTATTTTAATGTAAATTTTTTATTTTTAATTATTTCAATGTTAAAAAGATCACATGATTTAATTAATTTGTATATTTTAGTTCAAATTAATGCTTTACTTTGAAAATAGAATGTAGCACTTAAATTTGGATTAAAAATCCAATCAAAAGGTTTCGAAATTTTGAGGGCATTAAAATCCTCCCCCCTTAAAAGAATTTGGTCCCCAAATTCGTTCTTGAGATTCGCGTGGTACGGTTAACGCCGACGTATCTTCTTTTCTTTATCCTGAAATGTTTCTTCCTTACTCTGTGTGCGTCATAAAAAATTTTTCTGTAGAATTTGCAGCCTTCTTAGTTAAAACGAGTGTGCGGAAATGTTCTCTCGTACGTTAGGCATTTTAAAAACTCTGACGTATGTTTATCTCTAACTCCCGAGTCGCCTTTTTTATACTCTGGCCGCGCCATAATGGAATTCACTTGTTTCTTCATCTTGATGAGTATGCAAACGTGTCCTCGTTTGTACGTTAGATATTTCTGAAGATCTTAAGATATGCAGTCAGGTTCACGAGGATGATCGATGTAGTACTCCATATACGTTACGTATTATCATGACGCGGTAGAATGAGATACGACGATAATTCCATCTTCTATGCCGCGGATTAAAATTCTTCTCAAAAGAAAAATTACTCACATAACAATATATAGTTCAGTTTGGCCCAGAAAATTCTAAAGGTATTGGATGACATTTGACTTGGGATTCTCACAAGGAACTAAATGAGTCAAATGAAGAGACACGCGATAAGGATTAGAAAATATGATTGAATCAAGGCGCTCAAGATGACAAGACAAGTATTAGCAATGGCAACATATAGAAGAATCAATGAAGATTGCAAAAGGACTGAAATATCGATAATAAAGATACCCAAATGAATAGTTCGATATAAGTGACAAGGAGAATAATTAGGGTGCACCGATAAGAATAACGAAAGGGATGAGCTTCACCATTTCAAACGGTGTAAGTAAAGAGAAGATCAAAGCAAGGATATTGGTAAGGATAATAGAAAGTCGAAACAAGTATCATGGGAATAATAACCAAAACATTGAAGTGTGTTTGGTCATTTGAAAAGCAAGTCAAGGTAAATGGTGCGACTTAAGGATTCATTTCAATAATGATTGTAACAAACTGCAATAGAAAACAAGTAAAGCTCAATAGTGAAATCTGAGAACATCGAAACGATCAAATTGAGCAAGATGGGAATTAAAAATAAGTTCAAAACAACTAGAATGTAAGTCTGAAGTTCAAAAGAAATTGAGAATAAATTGATCTGATTTATGCGGCTTACAAAAAGGAGAAATAGACAAAAGAACAACAATTTATGAATTGACAAATTAAAACGTGAATTTCAAAAAGAAACCGAGACAATTCAATTCTTTTAGGAAATTTAGAAGATTGTATGATTGAATATTACGAAAAAGAATAACATGAAATCATATGGATAATTTTAAAACGATCATAACGAATAAAAAAAAAGGGAAAAAGAAGGATAAGGAACAATAACAATCATAGAATCTGACAAAAATAAATAACATTGGTTTACGAAGTCGATCCGCGAAAGTATCTCATGAAATAGGGAGGGGTAAACTCTGAACGAATACAAAAATAAGTGATCAATATAAAAGCTTGATAAAATAAAAGAAGTCAATCCCCAATAGACAAAGACATGTTAATTTAGAGTGTCGATAAGCTCTGAAGGTAAACATTCAAAGAGTCAGATTAAAGGTAATTAAGGGCACGGCTTGAAGAAGCCATATGAAGAATGAGGCTAAAATGAGTGAAGAATATTTTATAGTAAATTACACAACATGAAGGAAAGATATAATTGGGCAACCGCATTTAGAAAATTCAGAAAAGCACGAGCGAAAATAAAGAGATTGGATACGAACATAGAATAGTTTAAAATTGAAAATGAAGTTCCTCGCTATCAAAAGTGATTCATAGTTGAATGCAAGGAACATAAAATAGACGAGTTAGAACACAAGACTGGTGTCCACCAAAATTCGAATGATATTTTGTCTATTGAAAGAAAGATTGCTTACATAACAATTTGATTCGCCAAAATGATGAAGAAAAGACATCTAGGGATCACAAGCTAAAAAATGAATAAGTACCAACATTTGAATAAGGGCGAAACAATTAATTATAGCGAAAATAGGCTCAAATTATGAGTAAGGTAAACTCGATAATGGAATTCAAAATTATTAGGGCTATTTTTAGTCATTGTACAAGTACTTCAAGATATGTCACTTGATTCAAATATTTTAATTTACGTAAAATCATGAAGCACACACATATAGAATTATAACCAGATAATAATATCAACAGTAAAGTTCAAATAACGTAATGATTTCAGTCCCTTTTTACTTCCAACAAAAATCGCAACCCTCAACCCTTCAACTTTTAAAATCTTTCAAAAATACCCCCAAAATTTTGAATATTAAAAATATTAACTTTCTTACACAAATAAATCAAGATCCAAACATATAATCAATATTTAAACAAAACCAAAGCTAGTCACATTAAATATCTAATATTATATATAAACTCAACAACTTATCACAAAAGCTACAAGGATAAACTAAATTTCTTCAATATATACTTTGAAGAAAGGAAAATAAAATCACAAGGATTAAAGAACACATGCATAGACGGATTTTTACCCAAAGCAATGAAGGGAATGAAAATCTCTTTATTTTCAGACCTCCGAAGGTGGTGGTGGCGGCTCCGGTGGTGGTTCATATCAAAAGCCCTCAAATCCTTACTTTTCCCCCAACTTCTAATGACTGACGATTCACTCTGGGAGACATAATCGACAATCCGAACGGTCAATATGTAGCACCATATGTGTAGAACCTTCACGCAAAATTTGGGCATGATCCAACGGTGGACGAAGGCGGAATGATCAGAAAACCGAGGCTGTGTAGTGAAAATCCGAAAATTCGCTTTGTGTTGCCTCTTCTCTCTCTCTCTCTGTCTCTCTTATTTTCTTTATCTAAGAATTTTTAAGTTGTAAAGAAGATAATGTGGGTTTGAGGAGGGTATTTATTAAGCTATAAAATCAGTTTTTTAATGTATATACACATATACATACAATATGATAATACAGGAGTATTAATTACTCCATATTTTCCACCAATGGTGGATGAGTTTATCTACCCAAGGGCATGCTTGACAGCCCTAGAAGTCTGCAAGGAGAGAAAATAATTACTCTCCTGCAGAAAATCTGCAACTTGGGGCCCCTCGAAATTTTGAAAACCTACATTTTTGTTCCCAAAAACAAATTTTTTGTGCATCCAAGCCCGACCATTTTCAAAAAGGTCTTGATCTTATTTTAAAGTAACTTTTATATTTTTAATTATTTCAAAGTTCAAAAGATCACATGATTTAATTAATTTGTATATTTTAGTTCAAATTAATGCTTAACTTTGAAAATAGAATGTAGTACTTAAATTTGTATTAAAAACCAATCAAAAGGGTTCGAAATTTTGAGGGCATTACAATCCTTCCCCCTTAAAAGAATTTGGTCCCCAAATTCGTTCTTGAGATTCGCGTGGTACGGTTAACGCCGACGTATATTCTTTTCTTTCTCCCGAAACGTTTCTTCCTTACTCTGTGTGCGTCATAAAACATTTTCCTGTAGAATTTGCAGCCTTCTTAATTAAAACGAGTGTGCGGAAATGTTCTCTCATACGTTAGGCGTTTTCAAAACTATGACGTATCTTTATCTCTAACTCCCGAGTCGCCTTGTTTATACTCTGGCCGCGCCATAATGGAATTCACTTGTTTCTTCATCTTGATGAGTATGCAAACGTGTCTTCGTTTGTACGTTAGATATTTCTGAAGATCTTAAGATATGCAGTCCGGGTCACGAGGATGATCGATGTAGTACTCCATATACGTTACGGATTATCATGACGCGGTAGAATGAGATACGACGTTAATTCCATCTTTTATGCCGCGGATTAAGATTCTTCTCAAAAGAAAAATTACTCACGTAACAATATATAGTTCAGTTTGGCCCAGAAAATTCGAAAGGTATTGAATGACATTTGACTTGGGATTCTCACAAGGAACTAAATGAGTCAAATGAAGAGACACGCGATAAGGATTAGAAAATATGATTGAATCAAGGCGCTCAAGATGACAAGACAAGTATTAGCAATGGCAACATATAGAAGAATCAATGAAGATTGCAAAAGGACTGAAATATCGATAATAAAGATACCCAAATGAATAGTTCGATATAAGTGACAAGGAGAATAATTAGGGTGCACCGATAAGAATAACGAAAGGGATGAGCTTCACCATTTCAAACGGTGTAAGTAAAGAGAAGATCAAAGCAAGGATATTGGTAAGGATAATAGAAAGTCGAAACAAGTATCATGGGAATAATAACCAAAACATTAAAGTGTGTTTGGTCATTTGAAAAGCAAGTCAAGGTAAATGGTGCGATTTAAGGATTCATTTCAATAATGATTGTAATAGTGAAATCTGAGGACATCGAAACGATCAAATTGAGCGAGACGAGAATTAAAAATAAGTTCAAAACAACTAGAGGTAAGTCTAAAGTTCAAAAGAAATTTAGAATAAATTGATCTGATTTATGCGGCTTACAAAAAGGAATGAAATAGACAAAAGAACAACAATTTATGAATGGACAAATTAAAACGTGAAGTTCAAAAAGAAACCGAGACAATTCAATTCCTTCAGGAAATTTAGAAGATTGTATAATTGAATATTACGAAAAAGAATAACCTGAAATCATATGGATAATATGAAAACGATCCTAACGGAATAAATAGGGTCGGGAAAAAGAAGGATAAGGAACAATAACAATCATAGGATCCGACAAAAATAAATAATTTTGGTTTACGAAGTTGATACGAGAAAGTATCTCATGAAATATGGAGGGGTAAACTCTGAATGAATACAAAAATAAGGGATCAATATAAAAGCTTGATAGAATAAAAGAAGTCAATCCCCAATAGACAAAGACATGTTAATTGAGAGTGTCGATGAGCTCTGAAGGTAAACATTCAAAGAGTAAGATTAAAGGTAATTAAGGGCACGGCTTGAAGAAGCCATATCAAGAATGAGGCTAAAATGAGTGAAGAATATTTTATAGTAAATTACACAACATAAAGGAAAAGATACAATTGGGCAACCGCATTTAGAAACTTCAGAAAAGCACGAGCGAAAATAAAGAGATTGGAAACGAACATAGAATAGTTTTAGAATTGAAAATGAAGTTACTCCCTATCAAAAGTGATTCATAGTTGAATGCAAGGAACAAAAAATAGACGAGTTAGAACACAAGACTGGTGTTCACCGAAATTCGAATGATAATTTGTCTATTGAAAGAAAGATTGCTTACATAACAATTTGATTCGCCAAAATGATGAAGAAAAGACATCTAGGGATCAAAAGCTCAAAAATGAATAAGTACCAACATTTGAATAAGGGCGAAACAATTAATTATAGCGAAAATAGGCTCAAGATAGCTTACTGAAGTCGAGAGATCAATTTGGAGATGGATTCATTTAGAATCAGAATTATGAGTAAGGTAAACTCAATAATGGAATTCAAAATGATTAGGGCTATTTTTAGTCATTGTACAAGTACTTCAAGAAATTTCACTTGATTCAAATATTTTAATTTACGTAAAATCAAGAAGCACACAAATATACAATTAATACCAGACATTAATATCAACAGTAAAGTTCAAATAACGTAATGTTTTCAGTCCCTTTTTACTTCCAACAAAAATCGCAACCCTCAACCCTTCAACTTTTAAAATCTTTCAAAAATACCCCCAAAATTTTGAATATTAAAAACATTAATTTTCTTACACAAATAAATCAAGATCCAAATATATAAGCAATATTTAAACAAAACCAAAGCTAGTCACATTAAATATATAATATTAAATATAAACTCAACAACTTATCACAAAAACTACAAGGATAAACTAAATTTCTTCAATATATACTTTGAAGAAAGGAAAATAAAATCACAAGGATTAAAGAACACATGCATAAACGGATTTTACCCAAAGCAACGAAGGGGATGAAACTCCCTTCATTTTCAGACCTCCGAAGGTGGTGGTGGCGGCTCCGGTGGTGGTTCATATCAAAAGCTCTCAAATTCTTACTTTTCCCCCAACTTCTAATGACTGTTGATTCAGTCTGGGAGATCTAATCGACGATCCGAACGGTCAATATGTAGCACCATGTGTGTAGAACCTCCAAGCAAAATTTGGGCATGACCCAAAGGTGGACGAAGGCGGAATGATCGAAAAACCGAGGCTGTGTAGTGAAAATCCGAAAATTCTCTTTGTGATGCCTCTTCTATCTCTCTCTCTCTCTCTCTTTGTTTCATATTTTATTTATCTAAGTATTTTTAAGTTGTAAAGAAGATAATGTGGGTTTGAGGAGGGTATTTATTAAGCTATAAAATAAGATTTTTAATGTATATACACATATACATACAATATGATAATAAAGGAGTATTTTTTTTTTGAGGTATAATAAAGGAGTATTATCACTCCATATTTTCCACCAATGCATGTCAACCTTAGGTGGATGAGTTTATCTACCCAAGGGCATGCTTGACATCCATAGAAGTGTGCAAGGAGAGAAAATAATTACTCTCCTGCAGAAAATCTGCAACTTGGGGCAAATTTGCACTTTGCCTCTTGAAATTTATAAAACTTACATTTTTGTCCCCAAAAACAAAATTTTTGTACATCCAAGCCCTATAATTTTCAAAAAGGTCTTGATCTTATTTTAAAGTAAATTTTATATTTTTAATTATTTCAAAGTTCAAAAGATCACATGATTTAATTAATTTGTATATTAATTCTTAACTTTGAAAATAGAATGTAGCACTTAAATTTGGATTAAAATGAGTGAAGAATATTTTATAGTAAATTACACAACATGAAGGAAAAGATACAATCGGGCAACCGCATTTAGAAACTTCAGAAAAGCACGAGCGAAAATAATGAGATTGGATACGAACATAGATAGTTTTAGAATTGAAAATGAAGTTACTCGCTATCAAAAGTGATTCATAGTTGAATGCAAGGAACAGAAAATAGACGAGTTATAACACAAGACTGGTGTCCACCGAAATTCGAATGATATTTTGTCTATTGAAAGAAAGATTGCTTACATAACAATTTGATTAGCCAAAATGATGAAGAAAAGACATCTAGGGATCACAAGCTCAAAAACGAATAAGTACCAACATTTGAATAAGGGCGAAACAATTAATTATAGCGAAAATAGGCTCAAGATAGCTTACTGAAGTCGAGAGATCAATTTGGAGTTGGATTCGTTTAGAATCAGAATTATGAGTAAGGTAAACTCCATAATAGAATTCAAAATGATTAGGGCTATTTTAAGTCATTGTACAAGTACTTCAAGAAATGTCACTTGATTCAAATATTTTAATTTACGTAAAATCATGAAGCACACACATATACAATTATAACCAGACAATGATATCAAAAGTAAAGTTCAAATAACGTAATGTTTTCAGTCCCTTTTTACTTCCAATAAAAATCGCAACCCGCAACCCTTCAACTTTTAAAATCTTTCGAATACCCCCAAAATTTTGAATATTAAAAACATTAACTTTCTTACACAAATAAATCAAGATCCAAACATATAAGCAATATTTAAACAAAGCCAAAGCTAGTCACATGTGTGTAGAACCACCAAGCAAAATTTCGGCATGATCCATCGGTGGACGAAGGCGGAGTGATCGGAAAACTGAGGCTGTGTAGTGAAAATCCGAAAATTCTCTTTGTGATGCTTCTTCTCTCTCTCTCTCTCTCTTTCTTTCTTATTTTCTTTATCTAAGTATTTTTAAGTTGTAAAGAAGATAATGTGGGTTTGAGGAGGGCATTTATTAAGCTATAAAATCAGATTTTTAATGTACATACACATATACATACAATATGATAATAAAGGAGTACTTTATTTTTTTTTTTTTTGAGGTATAATAAAGGAGTATTATTACTCCATATTTTCCACCAATGCATGTCAACCTTAGGTGGATGAGTTTATCTACCCAAAGGCATGCTTGACAGCCCTAGAAGTGTGCAATGAGAGAAAATAATTACTCTCCTGCAGAAAATCTGCAACTTGGGGCTAATTTGCACTTTGCCCCTCGAAATTTTTAAAACTTACATTTTTGTCCCCAAAAACAAAATTTTTGTACATCCAAGCCCTACAATTTTCAAAAAGGTCTTGATCTTATTTTAAAGTAAATTTTATATTTTTAATTATTTCAAAGTTCAAAAGATCACATGATTTAATTAATTTGTATATTAATGCTTAACTTTGAAAATAGAATGTAGCACTTAAATTTGGATTAAAAATCCAATCAAATGGGTTCAAAATTTTGAGGGCATTACAATCCTCCCCCCTTAAAAGAATTTGATCCCCAAATTCGTTCTTGAGATTCGCGTGGTACGGTTAACGCCGACGTATCTTCTTTTCTTTCTGACGAAACGTTTCTTCCTTACTCTGTGTGCATCATAAAACATTTTCCTGTAGAATTTGCAGCCTTCTTAATTAAAACGAATGTGCGGAAATGTTTCTCTCGTACATTAGGCGTTTTCAAAACTCTGACGTATCTGTATATCTAACATACGAGTCGCTTTTTTTATACTCTGGCCGCGCCATAATGGAATTCACTTGTTTCTTCATCTTGATGAGTATGCAAACGTGTCTTTCTTTGTACGTTAGATATTTCTGAAGATCTTAAGATATGAAGTCAGGTTCACGAGGATGATCGATGTAGTACTCCATATACGTTACGGATTATCATGACGCGGTAGACTGAGATACGACGATAATTCCATCTTCTATTCCGCGGATTAAGATTGTTCTCAAAAGAAAAATTACTCACATAACAATATATAGTTCAGTTTGGCCCAGAGAATTCAAAAGGTATTGAATGACATTTGACTTGGGATTCTCACAAGGAACTAAATGAGTCAAATGAAGAGACACACGATAAGGATTAGAAAATATGATTGAATCAAGGCGTTCAAGATGACAAGACAAGTATTAGTAATGGCAACATATAGAAGAATCAATGAAGATTGCAAAAGGACTGAGATATCGATAATAAGGATACCCAAATGAATAGTTCGATAGAAGTGACAAGGAGAATAATTAGGGTGAACCTATAAGAATAACGAAAGGGATGAGCCTCACCATTTCAAACGGTGTAAGTAAAGAGAAGATCAAAGCAAGGATATTGGTAAGGATAATAGAAAGTCGAAACATGTATCATGACAATAATAACAAAAACATTAAAGTGTGTTTGGTCATTTAAAAAGCAAGTCAAGATAAATGGCGCGATTTAAGGATTCATTTCAATAATGATTGTAACAAGCCGCAATAGAAAACAAGTAAAGCTCAATAGTGAAATCTGAGAACATCGAAACGATCAAATTGAGTGAGACGGGAATTAAAAATAAGTTCAAAACAACTAGAAGGTAAGTCTGAAGTTCATAAGAAATTGAGAATAAATTGATCTGATTTATGCGGCTTACAAAAAGGAATGAAATAGACAAAAGAACAACAATTTATGAATGGACAAATTAAAACGTGAAGTTCAAAAAGAAACCGAGACAATTCAATTCCTTCAGGAAATTTAGAAGATTGTATAATTGAATATTACGGAAAAAAAATGAAATCATATGGATAATTTTAAAACGATCATAACCGAAAAAATAGGGTCGGGAAAAAGAAGGATAAGGAACAATAACAATCATAGAATCCGACAAAAATAAGTAATTTTGGTTTACGAAGTCGATACGAGAAAGTATCTCATGAAATAGGGAGGGGTAAACTCTGAACAAATACAAAAATAAGGGATTAATATAAAAGATTGATAGAATAAAAGAAGTCAATCCCCAATAGACAAAGACATGTTAATTGAGAATGTCGATAAGCTCTGAAGGTAAACATTCAAAGAGTCAGATTAAAGGTAATTAAGGGCACGGCTTGAAGAAGCCATATCAAGAATGAGGCTAAAATGAGTGAAGAATATTTTATAGTAAATTACACAACATGAAGGAAAAGATACAATCGGGCAACCGCATTTAGAAACTTCAGAAAAGCACGAGCGAAAATAATGAGATTGGATACGAACATAGATAGTTTTAGAATTGAAAATGAAGTTACTCGCTATCAAAAGTGATTCATAGTTGAATGCAAGGAACATAAAATAGACGAGTTATAACACAAGACTGGTGTCCACCGAAATTCGAATGATATTTTGTCTATTGAAAGAAAGATTGCTTACATAACAATTGATTCGCCAAAATGATGAAGAAAAGACATCTAGGGATCACAAGCTCAAAAACGAATAAGTACCAACATTTGAATAAGGGCGAAACAATTAATTATAGCGAAAATAGGCTCAAGATAGCTTACTGAAGTTGAGAGATCAATTTGGAGTTGGATTCGTTTAGAATCATAATTATGAGTAAGGTAAACTCCATAATAGAATTCAAAATGATTAGGGCTATTTTAAGTCATTGTACAAGTACTTCAAGAAATGTCACTTGATTCAAATATTTTAATTTACGTAAAATCATGAAGCACACACATATACAATTATAACCAGACAATGATATCAAAAGTAAAGTTCAAATAACGTAATGTTTTCAGTCCCTTTTTACTTCCAATAAAAATCGCAACCCGCAACCCTTCAACTTTTAAAATCTTTCGAAAATACCCCCAAAATTTTGAATATTAAAAACATTAACTTTCTTACACAAATAAATCAAGATCCAAACATATAAGCAATATTTAAACAAAACCAAAGCTAGTCACATTAAATATCTAATATTAAATATAAACTCAACAACTTATCACAAAAGCTACAAGGACAAACTAAATTTCTTCAATATATACTTTGAAGAAAGGAAAATAAAATCACAAGGATTAAAGAACACATGCATATACGGATTTTTACCCAAGGCAACGAAGGGGATGAAACTCTCTTCATTTTTAGACCTCCGAAGGTGGTGGTGGCGGCTGCGGTGGCAGAGATAGTGGCTCCGGTGCTGGTTCATATCAAAAGCTCTCAAATCCTTACTTTTCACCCAACTTCTAATTACTGCCGATTCACTCAGGGAGATCTAATCGACGATCCGAACGATCAATATATAGCACCATGTGTGTAGAACCACCAAGCAAAATTTCGGCATGATCCATCGGTGGACGAAGGCGGAGTGATCGGAAAACTGAGGCTGTGTAGTGAAAATCCGAAAATTCTCTTTGTGATGCTTCTTCTCTCTCTCTCTCTCTCTTTCTTTCTTATTTTCTTTATCTAAGTATTTTTAAGTTGTAAAGAAGATAATGTGGGTTTGAGGAGGGCATTTATTAAGCTATAAAATCAGATTTTTAATGTACATACACATATACATACAATATGATAATAAAGGAGTACTTTATTTTTTTTTTTTTTTGAGGTATAATAAAGGAGTATTATTACTCCATATTTTCCACCAATGCATGTCAACCTTAGGTGGATGAGTTTATCTACCCAAAGGCATGCTTGATAGTCCTAGAAGTGTGCAAGGAGAGAAAATAATTACTCTCCTGCAGAAAATCTGCAACTTGGGGCTAATTTGCACTTTGCCCCTCAAAATTTTTAAAACTTACATTTTTGTCCCCAAAAACAAAATTTTTGTGCATCCAAGCCCGAGAATTTTCAAAAAGGTCTTGATCTTATTTTAAAGTAAATTTTATATTTTTAATTATTTCAAAGTTCAAAAGATCACATGATTTAATTAATTTGTATATTTTAGTTCAAATTAATGCTTAACTTTGAAAATATAATGTAGCACTTAAATTTGGATTAAAAATCCAATCAAAAGGGTTCGAAATTTTGAGGGCATTACAATCCTCCCCCCTTAAAGGAATTTGGTCCCCAAATTCGTTCTTGAGATTCGTGTGTTACGGTTAACACCGACGTATGTTCTTTTCTTTATCCCGAAACGTTTCTTCCTTACTCTGTGTGCGTCATAAAATATTTTCCTGTAGAATTTGCAGCCTTCTTAATTAAAACGAGTGTGCGGAAATGTTCTCTCGTACGTTAAGCGTTTTCAAAACTCTGACGTATCTTTATCTCTAACTCTCGAGTCGCTTTTTTTATACTCTGGCCGCGCCATAATTGAATTCACTTGTTTCTTCATCTTGATGAGTATGCAAACGTGTCTGCATTTGTACGTTAGATATTTCTGAAGATCTTAAGATATGAAGTCAGGTTCACGAGGATGATCGATGTAGTACGCCATATACGTTACGGATTATCATGACGCGGTAGAACGAGATACGACGATAATTCCATCTTCTATGCCGCGGATTATGATTCTTCTCAAAAGAAAAATTACTCATATAACAATATATAGTTCAGTTTGGCCCTGAGAATTCAAAAGGTATTAAATGACATTTGACTTGGGATTCTCACAAGGAACAAAATGAGTCAAATGAAGAGACACACGATAAGGATTAGAAAATATGATTGAATCAAGGAGCTCAAGATGACAAGACAAGTATTAGCAATGACAACATATAGAAGAATCAATGAAGATTGCAAAAGGACTGAAATATCGATAATAAAGATAGCCAAATGAATAGTTCGATATAAGTGACAAGGAGAATAATTAGGGTGCACTAATAAGAATAACGAAAGGGATGAGCCTCACCATTTCAAACGGTGTAAGTAAAGAGAAGATCAAAGCAAGGATATTGGTAAGGATAATAGAAAGTCGAAACAAGTATCATGACAATAATAACCAAAATATTAAAGTGTGTTTGGTCATTTGAAAAGAAAGTCAAGATAAATGGCGTGATTTAAGGATTCATTTCAATAATGATTGTAACAAGCTGCAATAGAAAACAAGTAAAGCTCAATAGTGAAATATGAGAACATCGAAACGATCAAATTTAGCGAGACGGGAATTAAAAATAAGTTCAAAACAACTAGAAGGTAAGTCTGAATTTCAAAAGAAATTGAGAACAAATTGATCTGATTTATGCTGCTTACAAAAAGGAATGAAATGGACAAAAGAACAACAATTTATGAACGGAGAAATTAAAACGTGAAGTTCAAAAAGAAACCGAGACAATTCAATTCCTTCAGGAAATTTGGAAGATAGTATAATTGTATATTACGAAAAAGAATAACATGAAATCATATGGATAATTTGAAAACGATCATAACGGAATAAATAGGGTCGGGAAAAAGAAGGATAAGGAACAATAACAATCATAGAATCCGACAAAAATAAATAATTTTGGTTTACGAAGTCGATACGAGAAAGTATCTCATGAAATAGGGAGGGGTAAACTCTGAACGAATACAAAAATAAGGGATCAATATAAAAGCTTGATAGAATAAAAGAAGTCAATCCCCAATAGACAAAGACATGTTAACTGAGAGTGTCGATAAGCTCTGAAGGTAAACATTCAAAGAGTCAGATTAAAGGTAATTAAGGGCACGACTTGAAGAAGCCATATCAAGAATGAGGCTAAAATGAGTGAAGAATATTTTATAGTAAATTACACAACATGAAGGAAAAGGTACAATCGGGCAACCCCATTTAGAAACTTCATAAAAGCACGAGCAAAAATAAAGAGATTGGATACGAACATAGAATAATTTTAGAATTGAAAATGAAGTTACTCGCTATCAAAAGTTATTCATATTTGAATGCAAGGAACATAAAATAGACGAGTTAGAACACAAGACTGGTATTGAACGAAATTCGAATGATATTTTGTCTATTGAAAGAAAGATTGCTTACATAACAATTTGATTCGCCAAAATGATGAAGAAAAGACATATAGGGATCACAAGCTCAAAAATGCATAAGTACCAACAATTGAAAAAGGGCGAAACAATTAATTATAGAGAAAATAGGCTCAAGAGAGCTTACTGAAGTCGAGAGATCAATTTGGAAATGTATTAGTTTAGAATCAGAATTATGAGTAAGGTAAACTCGATAATGTAATTCAAAATGATTAGGGCTATTTTTAGTCATTGTACACATACTTCAAGAAAGGTCACTTGATTCAAATATTTTAATTTACGTAAAATCACGAAGCACACACATATACAATTATAACCAGACAATAATATCAACAGTAAAGTTCAAATCACGTAATGTTTTCAGTCCCTTTTTACTTCCAACAAAAATCGCAACCCTCAACCCTTCAACTTTTAAAATCTTTCAAAAATACCCCAAAATTTTGAATATTAAAAACATTAACTTTCTTACCCAAATAAATCAAGATCCAAACATATAAGCAATATTTAAACAAAGCCAAAGCAAGTCACATTATATATCTAATATTAAATATAAACTCAACAACTTATCACAAAAGCTACAATGATGATGTTGGTATAAATTAGAGAAGGTTTTGAAGATGACAAAAAGGCCATAATGGTTTTGAAGATCAAAAGGATAAGTCATCAACTAAGAACAGCTTAGTGAAACCTATCTCAAGGTCTGGAAGCTATGTGACCGAATCAGCCGAGTGGGATATCAGATCAGTAAAGATCAGATTGGTGATCATCAGCCGAGTCAAGATAGATATGTTCAATCTTGAATCAGCCGAGTAGCCATCAGCTTAGTACTCCCATCAGCCAAGTGAAGACGGTCAGCAAGCTGTCCAACGGTAACCTGCTGAGTGCATTAAATGCGACTGGCAGAAAGTACAGCAAACTGTACTGTAGCAGTTGCAGGGAGCCGTTCCAGAAAATGGGGACCAGAACTCGAGGACTGCAGATTTCTGTCTCATCTTCAACGGGCAGAAATTCAAATTCGAGAGTATAAATAGAAGACTAACTGAAGATCTAAATGAGACTTGCACAATTCAAGATCACATCTTAAGAGCGAGATCCATCAGTTGAGTCGTCTGATCACAAGCCCAGTCATTTGTTGACGAAGCTTTTCGTTGAAGAACAGAGAACTTGCGTTGTCTGTCTGAGTGACTTTCAACTGAGAAAAGAGAGGAGTGTATATCCATCTGTGTGAAGTAATATAGCTTCTTAGTGTAGGTTTTCTTTGTGAGCTCCTATACTGAAAATAGCGTGAGGAGTGTAGATCCATCTGTGTGAGTGATCTAGCTTCGGAGAGTAGGATTTCTGTGTGATTTCTTGCTGCGCACTTGTGGCCATTTCATTTGTTGTTTGGCACAAGCATTGTATACTGTTAACTTTGTGTTTTCTAGTATAACCCAAGATCTGTGTGACTTGGAAGAGTGGACTAAAGGATTTTTATCCATATAACCACTATAAAAATTCCTTGTGTTTGATTACTTGTTTTATCTTGCATATTTTCAAAAGTAAACAAACGTTTAAAAGGCAAAGCTTTTAAATTGGGGAATTTACAAAACTGGGGTAAAACTTTGAAGAAAAACTTGTTTGAAAAACATACTTGATATATCCGCTGCATACAAGTTTTGAAACTCTGAGTATATTTGAATCAGCCTAGTGAAATCAGATGAGTGGTCAACTCTGCTGTTCAAAGCTTTGTGCGCGATCAGCTTAGTAAACTTACGAATCAGATCAGCTTAGTCTGCTGACAGAAAAAGTTAGAGAAAAATTTTAAAGTTTTCAGAGGTCTATTCACCCCCCCCCCCTCTAGACCTCAACTGACCACTTGGGACCAACAAGTGGTATCAGAGCGGGTGGTTCATTAGAATCAGCTGCCTGATCAAACGAACTTGATCCAAGGTGTGTTTTTTTAAAATTTTTCAAAAAGAGAGCATATTTTGAAAATAAAAAAAAAAAACTTTTTGGAAAATGGATGTCATAAGCCATGTTCCTCACATTGGTCTTATGGACTTCGAAAGCTGGAAAATCAGAATGGAAATCCTTCTTGCCGCTTATGACGACAACATGCTTACTTGTTTTACAAAAGGACCATTCAGATTTCAGAAGAATGTGAAGGTTGCTGGCCAACCAGATCAGATAGTTGACAAAGAGCTGGATGAGCTGACTCCCAAAGAAATCAAGTTAGTAAATCTTGATAAAAAGGTTAAGCTCATTATGTTCAAAGCTGTAGACGAAGAAAGATTCCAGAAGATCAAGCATTTCAAAACTGCCAAAGAGATGTGGGATAAAGTCTGCGAGCTAAGCGAAGGAAACGACGCTATCAAAGAACATAAGCTCAGTGTGGCTCTTGAGGAGTTTGAAAATTTCAAGATGAAGTCTGGTGAAACGATTGATCAGATGGATACCAGATTTACCAAAGCTCTGAATGAAGTTCTAAGGTTTTGTAAAGAATTTTCGAACAAGGAGATCACCGCAAAGGTTCTCAAGGCCTTGCCACCTAAATTCAACATGAAGGTGCAGCCATGGAAGAATCAAGGGATTTCGAGAAGATTTCTCTTTCCGAACTGTTCTCATCCCTCAAAGCATATGAGTATCAAATGCCAAGAATGGGATTAGAAGTGTCAACCAGTTCAGACCCTACTGCTGCTCTAATGGCGTCAGACAAGTCAAGAAAATCAGCAGACAAGTCAAAACAGAAGACTCTGCTGAGTTCAGAAAAAGTCTACACTGCTGACGACGTTACCCTGCTGCTGAATGATTTTGAGAAATTCTACAAGAAGAAAATGAAATTAAAATATAAAAATGCTACTTCATCTTCTTCTAATCATTTTCAGGAAAACAGGGATTCCTCCAAAGCAAAACTTAGAGACCACAATGAAGAGGAGTATGGACTCTTGATCAAAGATCATTCTCACTCATCATCTGAAAAGTTTGTTGAAAAGGAAAAGCGTGCCAAAAAGGAGCGTAAGCTTAGTAAGATCAAATCAAAGTTAGCTGATGCAGCAAAGCTAATAAACTCCGGCATATCTTATTCAGACTACCAGTCGTCTGATAAAGAATTTGAAGAAGTACCTGAAACTCTATGCTTAACTGTCATAGAATCTGATGATTCTGAACCTGAGGTAACTTCTATTGTAAATTAAATGCACTATTTGAATTGTTGAAATAAACGCTATATTACAAATTCAAATATTTGTGTGTTCATTTGCCAAGCTTAAGGAAGAGATAACTCTGCTAAAAAGAGCAAATCAGATTACTGAAACTTTAGGTTGAAAAACCTCAAGAATCAGCTTACTACCAAAAAGCTTGAGCATGAGAATGAAACTCTAAAAGATGAGTATGCAAGTTGTTTTGAAGATATAAATGAACTTTAAAAAGAAAACCTTGCATCATTCTCTAAATAGAAAGAAAATCAGAGGCGTAGAAGAACAAGTCTACTGATGCTCAACAAGTTAGAACACCTAGTAAGCTACCTAAGACGAATCAGACTACTAAAATCCATCAGCCGAATAGGCTGCTGATAGGAGTAAAATTTAAATGACAAGTCTGCTAAATCTAAGGTGAGTTATTAAATAACTCGGGTAAGAAATTGAGGCAACAATGAATTATCTGGCAAGAATTTGAATCACATTATGATAATTATTATTATGACATGCACTATGCTTATTCATATTATCATGCTGATCATGTTCACTGTGCTGATTGCCACCCTCATTTCAATATGCATGTTTATCACACATTTCATGCATCTTACCTTGCTTATGAGCATTGTTTTAATCATGACCAGTAAAGTGGTATCATAATGACAAATGGTATCATCATGATAAAACATAAGTCACTGGATCATCACATGTTAAAAGGTTTTACTAACCCTGCTGGACCCAGCAAATAAGGGGTACCAAAAGTAGTCATCTGTTTTACAGGTGAATTGCATGTGAGATGACAAAGATGAGTTGACTGCCCTTGCAAATTTCAACAAATTCAACAAGTGATCTTACCATCAAGTATACACCTAGAAATGGTACCATCAAGCTGCTTATATCAGATTGCTCCAAACCATCAAGTGATATCAATCTAGTGAGTGATATCAAACAAGTGGTGTCGGACAATTGGTATAAACCAACAAGTGGTATAAATCAACAAGTGGTAGACGCTACATTTGGAGATTTCAAGGAAGCAAGATTGTTGGAAAGCTGAAGCCTATTAAAGGATTACAAATGGTATAAAGACCATCAGAAACCAACAAGTCAATCATGTGACAAAGAAAAATGGTTTGTTGATCTTGGATTCATAAGTTGAGGGGGAACTTATCAGAAGACTAACCCAGAACAGCTTACTGGAATTCAACGGCTGAGTGTCTTGAAGAGAAACTCTCATCAGACTACTTGATTCTTGAACTTAGGGGGAACGTGTACGACTAGCGGTACTCCTAAATAAAGATGAAGTTTTCAATATGTCAAAATGAAGCTATCAGAAGACTGCTTCTTATCAGCCGACTGAAACTCAACAGCCAAGTGTTATTCAAGAATGTACTGTAGTGGTATCAGCATGTGTTATCCCATCAACAAGTGATATCTGCTGACTACTCTGATTTACATTTATACAAGTAGTATCAGACTACAAGTAGCATCAGACAACAAGTGGAATCAGACCACAAATACCAACAAGTGGTATCAATTCTTGAAGTTAGAGAAAATTTTCTAAGCTGGAGTGATAAACAGCAACGAAGATTACCTAAATTAGCCTAGTACTCACCTAATTGTCTTCAGCATACTAAGTTTGCAATCCTAAAGAGAAAAAGGGGAAGAAGAGATGCAACTCGAGTATTTTTGTTGATGACAAAAAGGGGGAAGATAAAGGATGCAACTAAGAACCCTTTAAACAGAAGATCAGAAAAGGGAAAAGAACCAACTATTGGTAATTTTTGAAAGTTGTATCAGATCAATAAATTTCCATCTCAAAGTATGAAGACCAAATCTGAAGACTTAGAAGACGTTCTTAGTTGAAGGTTTTGTCATCATCAAAAAGGGGGAAATTGTTGGTATAAATTAGAGAAGGTTTTGAAGATGACAAAAAGGCCATAATGGTTTTGAAGATCAAAAGGATAAGTCATCAACTAAGAACAGCTTAGTGAAACCTATCTCAAGGTCTGGAAGCTATGTGACCGACTCAGCCGAGTGGGATATCAGATCAGTAAAGATCAGATTGGTGATCATCAGCCGAGTCAAGATAGATATGTTCATTCTTGAATCAGCCGAGTAGCCATCAGCTTAGTACTCCCATCAGCCAAGTGAAGACGGTCAGCAAGCTGTCCAACGGTAACCTGCTGAGTGCATTAAATGCGACTGGCAGAAAGTACAGCAGAATGTACTGTAGCAGTTGCAGGGAGCCGTTCCAGAAAATGGGGACCAGAACTCGAGGACTGCAGATTTCTGTCTCATCTTCAACGGGCAGAAATTCAAATTCGAGAGTATAAATAGAAGACTAACTGAAGATCTAAATGAGACTTGCACAATTCAAGATCACATCTTAAGAGCGAGATCCATCAGTTGAGTCGTCTGATCACAAGCCCAGTCATTTGTTGACGAAGCTTTTCGTTGAAGAACAGAGAACTTGCGTTGTCTGTCTGAGTGACTTTCAACTGAGAAAAGAGAGGAGTGTATATCCATCTGTGTGAAGTGATATAGCTTCTTAGTGTAGGTTTTCTTTGTGAGCTCCTATACTGAAAATAGCGTGAGGAGTGTAGATCCATCTGTGTGAGTGATCTAGCTTCGGAGAGTAGGATTTCTGTGTGATTTCTTGCTGCGCACTTGTGGCCATTTCATTTGTTGTTTGGCACAAGCATTGTATATTGTTAACTTTGTGTTTTCTAGTATAACCAAAGATCTGTGTGACTTGGAAGAGTGGACTAAAGGATTTTTATCCATATAACCACTATAAAAATTCCTTGTGTTTGATTACTTGTTTTATCTTGCATATTTTCAAAAGTAAACAAACGTTTAAAAGGCAAAGCTTTTAAATTGGGGAATTTACAAAACTGGGGTGAAACTTTGAAGAAAAACTTGTTTGAAAAACATACTTGATATATCCGCTGCATACAAGTTTTGAAACTCTGAGTATATCTGAATCAGCCTAGTGAAATCAGATGAGTGGTCAACTCTGCTGTTCAAAGCTTTGTGCGCGATCAGCTTAGTAAACTTACGAATCAGATCAGCTTAGTCTGCTGATAGAAAAAGTTAGAGAAAAATTTTAAAGTTTTCAGAGGTCTATTCACCCCCCCCCCTCTAGACCTCAACTGACCACTTGGGACCAACAGATGAACTAAATTTCATCAATATATACTTTGCAGAAAGGAAAACAAAATCACAAGGATTAAGGAATACATGCATAGACGGATTTTTACCCAAAGCAACGAAGTGGATGAAACTCTCTTCATTTTCAGACCTCCGAAGGTGGTGGTGGCGGCTCCGGTGGCAGAGGTGGTGGCTCCGGTGGTGGTACATATCAAAAGCCCTCAAATCCTTACTTTTCCCCCAACTTCTAATGACTGCCGATTCACTCTGGGAGATCTAATCGAGGATCCGAACGGTCAATATGTAGCTCCATGTGTGTGGAAACTCCAAGCCAAATTTGGGCATGATCCAACGGTGGATGAAGGCGGAATGATCGAAAAACTGAGGCTGTGTAGTGAAAATCCGAAAATTCTCTTTGAGATGCCTCTTCTCTCTCTCTCTCTCTCTCTCTATTTCTTATTTTCGTTATCTAATTATTTTTAAGTTCTAAAGAAGATAATGTGGGTTTGAGGAGGGTATTTATTAAGCTATAAAATCATATTTTAAAGTATATACACATATACATACAATATGATAATAATGGAATAATTTTTTTTTTTGAGTTATAATAAAGGAGTATTATTACTCTATATTTTCCACCAATGCATGTCAACCTTAGGTGGATGAGTTTATCTACCCAAGGGCACGCTTGACAGCCCTAGAAGTGTGCAAGGAGAGAAAATAATTACTCTCCTGCAGAAAATCTGCAACTTGGTGCAAATTTGCACTTTGCCCCACGAAATTTTTAAAACATACATTTTTGTCCCCAAAAACAAATTTTTTGTGCATCCAAGCCCGACAATTTTCAAAAAGGTCTTGATCTTATTTTAATGTAAATTTTATATTTTTAATTATTTCAAAGTTCGAAAGATCACATGATTTAATTAATTTGTATATTTTAGTTCAAATTAATGCTTAACTTTGAAAATAGAATGTAGCACTTAAATTTGGATTAAAAATCCAATCAAAAGGGTTCGAAATTTTGAGGGCATTACAATCCTACCCCCTTAAAAGAATTTGGTCCCCAAATTTGTTCTTGAGATTCGCGTGGAACGATTAACGCCGACGTATCTTCTTTTCTTTCTCCTGAAACGTTTCTTCCTTCCTCTGTGTGCGTCATAAAACATTTTCCTGTAGAATTTGTAGCCTTCTTAATTACACCGAGTGTGCGGAAATGTTCTCTCGTACGTTAGGCGTTTTCAACACTCTGACGTATCTTTATCTCTAACTCCCGAGTCGTCTTTTTTATACTTTGGCTGCGCCATAATGGAATTCACTTGTTTCTTCATCTTGATGAGTATGCTAACGTGTCTTCGTTTGTACGTTAGATATTTCTGAAGATCTTAAGATATGAAGTCAGGTTCACGAGGATGATCGATGTAGTACTCCATATACGTTGCGGATTATCATGACGCGGTAGAATGAGATACGACGATAATTCCATCTTCTATGCCGCTTATTAAGATTCTTCTCAAAAGAAAAATTACTCACATAACAATATATAGTTCAGTTTGGTCCAGAGAATTCAAAAGGTATTGAATGACATTTGACTTGGGATTCTCACAAGGAACTAAATGAGTCAAATGAAGAGACACACGATAAGGATTAGAAAATATGATTGAATCAAGGCGCTCAAGATGAGAAGACAAGTATTAGCAATGGCAACATATAGAAGAATCAATGAAGATTGCAAAAGGACTGAAATATCGATAATAAAGATACCCAAATGAATAGTTCGATATAAGTGACAAGGAGAATTGTTGGTCCCTAGTGGTCAGATGAGGTCCAGAGGGGGGGGGGGGTGAATAGACCTCTTAAACAATTTAACAAATTTTAAACTTCAAAACTGTTGTTCAAACTTAAACAGACTAAGCTGTTACCGAACAGTAATTTTACAAGGCTGATCGCGAACAAATCTTTGAACAGCTTTGTTGACCACTAATCTGATAATCACTTAGCTGATTTTTGCTAAAATCAGTTTTAATACTAGAGTACTTGCAGCGAATTTTCAAAGTGTTTTTCACAAGTAAACTTAGCAGTCTGAAAATTGTTTCCCCATTTTTGTAAACTCCTTTAATTTAATTTTCAAATAGTTTTTAGAGTGTTTTATGCAGATCTGAAAATATGCAGAAAAACTTATGCGAAAACAAACACCAGAATTTTTATAGTGGTTATATGGATTGAAATCCTTTAGTCCACTCTTGCAAGTCACTTAGATCTTGGGTTATACTATAAACACACAGTTTACAATATACTCCACTTACGCCCGTAAGCTCGCAATAGGAAATCACAAAGAAGACCTATTCTACAGAGACTTATCACTCACAAAGACGGATAAGAACTCCTCACAACTCTTTTCTCTCACAGATTCACTCAGAAAATGTTTTCTTGAACTTCAACGGCTTCTGTCAACAAATGACTTTCAGCAGACGAGTGAGCTGTTCTTGAGCTTTTGAGACTTAGAAAATATTTGCTTTGAATTCGATCTCTCAGAAGTTGTATCTGTAGCTCATTTTCTCTTCGTCTCTTCAGGTATTTATAGTCACTATTTGAATTATGTCCGTTGAAGAGAGACACAATTCAAACTTCTTGATTTCTGGTCCTTAATTTCCGCGAACGGCTCTCTGCACAGTGAAAGTACTGCGAACTGTCCTTTCTGTCAGGCAGCATTAAATGCACCAAGCTGATACGAAGTCTTTCTTCAATCATTTGTCTTTAATAACATTGTACTTCAGCATTTATTACTTCCAAGGGCATTTATTACCGTTGGGATGACTTCTTGATCATTTCCACTTGGCTGATCGAAAGTGCAAGTCTGATGATGAACAGAGCTGATCCCAAACTTGAACAAATCTGATTTGAGTCGGCTGATCTTCATCAGTCTGATTTCTTTCCTTCATCAGATCAGTAGTCTTCTGGACCTTGAATATTTGACCCATCTGATGTCTTCTTACTTGGTCAAAATTCTTCTAAGGGATATCAGCTAAGTTAACTTTTACTTAGCAGATTTGAAGTTTTGAAAATCATCAAAACCTCCCTTTACTAATTGTCTTCAGTGCTTTTCATCTTCATCCTTATCCAACAATTTTCCCCTTTTTGATGATGACAAAACTTCAGCTAAGTACCTGTTTTACCTATACTAAAGTTTTGATCCTCAAAATTTTCTGAGATAGAAAAAGTGTGTTGGAAACAGAACTTGTACATTTTATTGATAATAAGATAAAAGATTACAAGTTACAATTTCTGTTCAGATAAGATGACTGAAAAAGAAACGAAGATAACTGATTACAAAAGATTTGCCTATACTAGTCATCAGCTTCTTCATCATCTCCTTCAAGCACTTCTTCATACTCAAAAGAAGATTCTTCATCATCTTCTTCTTCCTCATCTTCATCAGCACCCTCATCCAAAAGTAGATTGGACTTAACAGCTTCCATTATAGCTTTGATCTCTTCTTCTCTAGCTATTTCGTCCATCTTCCTCTTGATCATCTCTTCATCCTTGAATTTGGTAAAGGGCTCTGATTTATCTCCATCAAAATCCTTGGATGCAGCTGTTTCCTTAGCTTTATCCTTGGCTTCTTCAGCAGCTTCGTCTTTGCCTTCAACATTTTCAGCAGCTTCAGGCTTTTCAGGTTCATTGGCAGCAGTTTCCTCCACTTTTTCCTTTTCCTTCTTCTCTTTCCCCTTTTTGTCATCATCAGAAATGGTGACACTGGCAGGTCTGATAGGAGGGTTGAGTGCAGCAGACTGAATTTTCATAGCAGCACATAGAGCCTTCAAGTTCTGATTGACCACATCGTGACTGGCAGTAAGATGATTGAGAGTGGTGCCGATGGTGTCAGTCTGATCATTAAAACAATCAATGTTAAGTTGCATAGTGGCAAGTTCGTTGTGTATAACCGTTCCAGCTTGACGAACTTCCTGTAACAAACCACGATTGACTGCTTTTTCTTCTTCACTGACTCTGATGAAAGAAGCAGTGATATCAGCTATGTTGTTTTCAGCTCTCTTTAAAGCAATATAAAGATGGTTGACATCAGCCTTCACATCTTCAATGTTTCTATTCATTTCTACAACACTTTGAGTCATCTGCCTGGTATGATCCTCAGGCAGAGGAAAATTGTCAATTGCATTCTTTGATTGACCTTGCAGTAAGTACTTGCATGCTCTCAAGTTGTAATTTGTTGGATTCTGTCAATTCTTGCTGCAACTTCTTCAACTGCGTGTTGTTCCTCTCTTCCATTTCCTTCATAGAATTTTCCATTAACAGCTGGAAGGCTTCCATCAGTGATGAATGCAAATCAGCTGATGAAGCAGAATGAGCAGCAGCTTGATCATCTTCACTCTCCTGGTGGACAGGAGCATCCTTTAGGTCAGTTTCCTGATCAGCTTTGGACTCCTTAGCTTTCCACTCAAGTGCTAAGGGTTCTTCAGCAGCTTTGGGCTGATCAGTAACGTCTTCAAAGATCTTACTTATGATTTTGCCGTCATCAGTAAAAGTTGTTGTTTGACGGATTTGTCTTACAACAGGCCATAGCTTTGGAGAAGATGGCTTTACCTTAGGCTTTTCATAGTAATCTCTTATTTCTTTGCCAAATGTGATCTGTTGAATGCTTGGCAGCAAGGGTAGCTCACTTGATGAACCTTGCTGATATCTTGACTTAGCAGCCCATCTCTTCAAGGCAGTCATAACAGCAATCTGAATTGCCCTTTCAACATCATCATCAGATTTTCTTTTCTTTGCAGGCAATGTGTTTTCAATTATTTTGGCCTCCCCTGTTGTAAACTCCTTTGCATAATGATGCATAGCATCCTTTACATAATCAGAATCCAAAGCCTGTTGAATGGAGTCAGTCTTCAGCCAATTAAGAACCCACCTTTCTTCATCAGCTAACTCCTTCCAACTCTGAAGCTCTTCAATAGACTTGTTCAGTCTATAGTCCCTCCACTTTATGTATCTAGGCTTCTCATGGGTGAACAGAGTCTTCAGCATCAGTTTTTTATCATAGTAAGCTAAGGCCTTTTCAAATCTGTTGAAGATAGCTTTATCAGAGTTGACAATATCAAACGATCTTCTAACTTCAAACTTTGCCTTTGGCTTGACAGCACCAGCTGGCATTTTTGGCTTAGCTTATTTTGAATCTCCAATCTTAATCCCTCCTCCATGAACAGGTCCATGAGCATCTGTCTTGCTCATTTCAATGACCATAGCAAGTTCAGCATCTTCAGCAGCCTTCCTTTCTACTTCAGACATTTTTCTCCTTTCTCCATCCTTTGCTGCCTGAATCTTGCTAAATTCAAGGACTCTTTTCTCTTCTTGCTCGTCCCTTTTTCTTTGCTCAACCTCCTCCCTCTTTTTCTTATCTGCAGCTGAAATCTTCTTTCCTTTGATAAGTATTTTTCTTTTTCCTTTATCAGCTGGGGCAGGAGCGGGACCAGCAGATTCAAGAGGTGCAGCTGCTATGGGATTTATGATCATCACGTCTGGATCATCTTGAGGTTTAGAAACCTCAGCTGTTGGTTTTTCTTGAACAGTCTGTTCAGCAGTAGACGTTTCTTCAGCTCCAACAGGCCTCTCTGCTGTTTGAGGGCTTTCTCTCACCAAATCTATTAACTCAGGGGTGAGTCAATAAAAGTCATTTTCTTTCTCGCAGTTTTCTTTGTTGTTCCTGGAACCGGTTTGGAAACACCTGTATCCCTTAGTTGACTTTTTGTCCTGTGAGAATCATTCTCATCAGGATGTTCAGCAGATGGAGTTCTTGAAGAAGAAGCAGGAGATATATTCTGTATCTCCGCAGTAGTCTGATTTATAATGGCATCAGCTACCTCCTTTGCCCCAGACTCTTCTGTTTTGGCTTTAACAGCTGGCTGGGCTGTTTGAACAGAAGTCTTGATTTTCTTCTTCTAAACCATTTCCTTAGGCTCTTCAGCTTTCTTCTTTTCAACAGCAAGCTGAGTTGTTTTCACCAATCTCCTTTGCTTTTTGGCAAGAACCTTTTCCTTTGGTTCCTCCTCCTCTTCATCAGCTTCGACCTCATTAGCTTTTCTCTTCAGAACAGGCACATACCTTGCCATTGCCTTAGCAGTATGGATTTCCTTCCCATTGGTCATTTGACAACCCATCTGATGAAGCAGATAGCTTAATGTGATCCTTTGATTGGTCTGCTGAGAAGACTTCTTTCCTTTCTTCTCATGAAAGTGAGCCAGGATGTACCAGACGACAACGGACCAGTTCACTTCCAAAGAGTAATAAATGGCAAGCATGATACTGAATCTTTTCATTGTAACAACATCCAAAGAGAATGTGCAATTCTCTATCAGCTTCGCGACCATATCAGCCATGCACTGATACTCGTCTTTCAGTTGCCTCTTTTTGATGTTGACAGTCAACATCTCTCCTTCTTTGGCACATATTGCCCAAAATTCTTCAAGCTTTTCTTCATCAAGGGTGGTGACTCCATGTCGACAACTATTTGGCAAACCGAAAGTTTCATGGAGTAGGGCAGGGGTTATGACTACAGATTTTCCCCCAACAGTGGCTTTAATCTCCATCTTCGTGAGATCCACCTCAGCTGATCCATAATACTCCAGAACTTGGTCCTTCCAGACCAAACTGATACGAATCTCATCACGAATAACGAGACCCGAATTATTAGGATTTCAAGGATCGTTCTACAATCAGGTTTAGATGGATTTAATGAAGACGCCACAAACGATGATGGATGAATCGCTTGATAAGTCGATGGATGAACGCCACAAGTCTCCTTGATAAGTTCATGAGGACGCCACAAACGATGTTGACTGAATCGCTTGATAAGTCGGAACGCCACAAGAATGCTTGATAAGTTCGGTAGGACGCCACAAACGATGGTGGATAAATCGTTTGATAAGTCATTGAACGCCACAAAGATTTTACTGATCTTTGATAAGTTCATGAAGAAGAATTCTTCAAAGAAGGTGGAGAATACTCAACACATAATAATTGAAGACTAAATCTTGAATTCATTAAAGAAAAAGGTCCTTTAAATAGGACAAGATTACATCTTGAAAAGAACTAGGAAACTCTAAAATAGTAAACTAACCTAATATCAAAGGAAACTAAATCCTAGCAATGAATAAACTAATCCTACAAAAATATGGACAATAAATTCGAAATTAAACCTAACTAACCTAATAACAAAAGGAAACTAAATCCTAGTGAAGAATAAACTAATTCTACAAAAACAAGGAGCTAAATTCGAAATTAAAGATTACTAAATTAAAATGTCCCATATGACAAGTAAATATGGACTAGATCTTCAATCTTGATGAGCAAGTAATCCTTCTTGACCCAACAATTTGTCTTCAATTAATTCTTTCAAGTCTATTTTTGGGCACTTCATGATCACATCATTCTCCTCCTCTTAAAAGAGATTTGTCCTCAAATCTTCCCCAACCTTGTAGATCTAACATTTGAACATTGAAAAACAATTTTTTTTTCGATTTTTTTTTTTAACTTTTTTTTTTCCGTTTTTCTTCCCTCAATTTTTTTTGTCTCTCTCAATTTTTTTTTTCGTTTTTTTTTCAACTCTTTTTTTTTTTTCGTTTTTTTCCTCTCATTTTTTTTTTCCTCTCTCAATTTTTTTCTTTTGTTTTTTTGCTTTTTTTTTTTATACAAGAAAATAAAGGATAGGCAAACCTGAGACTAGGAATTGGCTCTGGTACCAAATGATACGAATCTCACCACGAATAACAAGATCCGAATAATTAGGATTCCAAGGACCGTTCTACAATCAGGTTTAGATGGATTTAATGAAGACGCCACAAACGATGATGGATGAATCGCTTGATAAGTCGATGGATGAACGCCACAAGTCTCCTTGATAAGTTCATGAGGACGCCACAAACGATGTTGACTGAATCGCTTGATAAGTCGGAACGCCACAAGAATGCTTGATAAGTTCGGTAGGACGCCACAAACGATGGTGGATAAATCGTTTGATAAGTCATTGAACGCCACAAAGATTTTACTGATCTTTGATAAGTTCATGAAGAAGAATTCTTCAAAGAAGGTGGAGAATACTCAACACATAATAATTGAAGACTAAATCTTGAATTCATTAAAGAAAAAGGTCCTTTAAATAGGACAAGATTACATCTTGAAAAGAACTAGGAAACTCTAAAATAGTAAACTAACCTAATATCAAAGGAAACTAAATCCTAGCAATGAATAAACTAATCCTACAAAAATATGGACAATAAATTCGAAATTAAACCTAACTAACCTAATAACAAAAGGAAACTAAATCCTAGTGAAGAATAAACTAATTCTACAAAAACAAGGAGCTAAATTCGAAATTAAAGATTACTAAATTAAAATGTCCCATATGACAAGTAAATATGGACTAGATCTTCAATCTTGATGAGCAAGTAATCCTTCTTGACCCAACAATTTGTCTTCAATTAATTCTTTCAAGTCTATTTTTGGGCACTTCATGATCACATCACAAACCTTCATGCAACTCCATGAAATTCACCAGCGAAGCAGCTTTGAATTTCTCCAGCAATTGTTTCATCAACTTCGTACTAGACTGGTAGTATGCATCATAGACCAGATACATACCCTCAGCTTTAGCTTCAACACCAGAACTCATCTTGAATCTGTAGAAGTTAGTGAAATAGCAGAATTACAGAAAGTAGAGTGCAAGGAATTTTCTCAAAAATGCTCTAAGTATTTTAGGGTGCATAGAGAACGACAGGTCTGATCAGATATGGATTTATAGAGTTAGGGTATTTTGGTTTCCGTGATACCCGCTAACCGTTAGATACGTTTCTTGTCAGTCCTGATCGTGCGGCATCAGTTACTCCATTTCAAATTCAAAAAGCATTAAATGAGAGGCGGGAATGCGAACCGCCTTACTGTACTTATAAAAGCGTGTTTTAGATAAAACGTTTTTAATACACTTAGCTTATACAGTTGATCAGACAGGTAATTAAAACACTTATCTGATAGGACTACCGTCCTGATGACAAAGCTGTTATCAGTGAAAGCCAATAACTGATAACCTTCCTCGGCTGTTTGTCAATCCATCTAGATAGTTAATCTTCAAACTTCAAGACTTTAATCTTCTGATGAAAACATAACTTCAACTAACTGTCATCAACGAATTTCATCTTTTAATCAGAAGTACCGCTAGTCTTACACGTTCCCCCTGACTTTAAGAATTCATAAGTTAACTAGTCTGTTGAGAGTTAATCCTTGAAGATAATATGATGAGTAAGCTGTTGAACTCCGGTCTTCTGATGAGTTCCCCCTTAGCTTATGCATCCAATTTTAGTAGACCTAGTTCAGCTCTTATAGTTGAAAACCTGGTCTCACTTAGAGGTTTTGTGAAGATATCAGCAATCTGATTTTCAGTAAACACATATTCTATCATGACATTTCCTTTCTCCACATTATCTCTAATGAAATGATGTTTGATCTCAATATGCTTAGTCCTTGAATGACTAGTAGTATTTTGAGTAAGGCTGATTGCACTTGTATTATCACAGTAGATAGGGATTCCACTGATTTTTATGTTGTAATCTTCTAGTTGATGCTTCAATCATAATATTTGTGCACAGCAAGCTCCAGCAGCTATATATTCAGCTTCATCAGTTGATATGGATACTGAAGTCTGTTTCTTACTCATCCAAGAGATCAGACGACTACCTAAGAACTGACAGACACCTGTTGTGCTTTTTCTGTCTATCTTCCAGCCAGCAAGGTCAGAATCTGAATATCCAATAAGTTCATATCCAGATTCCCTAGGATACCACAATCCCAAATCTTCAATACCTTTAAGATATTTGAGTATCCTTTTGGCAGCTAGGAGATGAGAGTCGGTCCAAATGCTAAGTTCGATCACGCCGGAGGGGGCGATCTATAATTTTGTAGTTAGGGATCGAATGTATACATGTATGTAACTCACTTTTGTAATCAGATTTGTTTTCCTTTTGGTTTAATTCGTATAATCTGTAAATTCCAATCTCGATAATGTTTAGACATTATTTGCCTTTCGTAGTTCGATATTTTCTCGTGATCTATGCTCGATATATATTTATTCCATATAGAATCTTTCTTGATAGTCGCATCGATTCCACTATTAACAATTATAGGGTCTAGCGGCTATAAATATCGGTACCTCTTCAGACTTTGTCAGAAAATATTCTTAGAGATCGGAGCTCTTCCTCTATATTTTGTATTCTTTTAATCTCTTAACTCTCTTCCTGTTTATTATGGAAAACATACTAGGCAAAGCAATCGACCCCAAACAGCTGTTTGGTGGCTTGAAGAATAAGAATCCGAGCAAAGAGCTGAAAACTGCCAAGGAGGCCAAACCCTCCAAATCTTCTTCTAAGACCTCTGTGTCTTCCCCGAAAGCTCCTAAAGGGGGGGAAAATAAGAAAGAGAAAAGCACTTCCTCGAAGCAAAACAAGGGCAGTTCCAGCAAGTCTATTTTGGACGAAGAGCTTGAGGCTGGACTCAGGGGTTCTTCGCCGAAAGTTGTCGATTCTTCGAGTGAAGATCCTGTCAGAGAAAAGACTCCTGTTCCTACTTCGCACAAAAGGCCTTATTCCGATGGGGTCACTCCCATTGAGGCTTTGCAAAATCTTGCTATTGGTAGCAAATCATCCTCTGATGCTTCTACCGTTCCTTCCGCAGGAGGTCTCAGCAAAAAACTCAAGTTAGAAATTGGTGGAGGGGCTTCTGCTGAAACTTTGAAAATTGATAATCCTCCAAAGGTTACTCCTTCCCTGCCCGAGGAGTTGAAAGATGTGTCTCCTTCTAAGGCTGATCCCATGGATAGTTTGTTGCAAGCTAACTTTACTTCTTCCGAACCCAACATGTCTAAGGAGAGAAACATAGAAGAGCTGTTCGAGTCTGGGACGCATTTCCTGTTTCAGGTATATATATTTATTCATTCCCCCCCCCCCCCTTCTTTTTTTTCTTTTTTTTTTTTTAAGACGGTGCCGATCTTTTTAACAGGCCGGACAGGATTTTATTGAGCTGAAAACGTTTGCCGAGCGGAAAACAAATCAGCGTGCTGCTATTTCCCTCGAGCTGGCGGAGAAGAAAGTCGAATTCGACCGTGTCTTCGCGGAGAAGCTTGCTCTAGAGAGGGAGAAGTCTGTTAAAGAACATGGAGAAGAGATCCATAAGCAGATGAATGAGGAGCTCGAAAAACTGAAAAGTCTTCACGAGCAGGAGCAACAAGATTCCGCGCGTCGAGAAAAGGAGGCCTACGACCGTGGATATGAAGCGGGATATGAGGCTCGTAATGCTGAGCTTCGAAAAATTTTCTCCGACAATAAGCTTCTCTAGATGATGTCTTTTATTTTGTCGGACTTGCTGTATAGTTATATCGTTTATGCTCTTGTGCGATCATGAATAATTTCAAATATTTTATCCCCTATGGTTTGTAATAATCTATCTGCTTCTGTGATTGCATATTCTTCTATAATTTGATGTATTCTTTTCTTTTCATGCTTTAGTTTGCTTTCTTCGTTTGACCTTGTGCTCGCGATTCTCGATCTTCGATCTTTGTGTATTAATTCTGCTTAATTTCAAAAATATATAACTTTCTCTCTTTGCTGAAATTCTTGGGAAGCGCAACAGTCTTTCGATCTTGACCGTTCCTTTTGCTTTCTGCTAGCCGCTGGATTTTGAGCATGGTACCTATAAATGTGGCTCTTTGTTTTGCATCCTTATAAGATTTTTGAAAAATAGATTCCTTCGACCATGCTGACTGAAAGATTTTGTTGTATGATTCAATATTTTGAATTTCGAGTTAGGACTTATTTTGCATGCCATAGTCAAATTTGTATTTCATCCTCGACTAGGGTATCTGTAGGCGAACACTATTTCGACCCTGAAGGGCAATAAGCTTTATTGCTGACCATCCACGACCCCAGTAGCTCCCTCGGCCTTCTATGGCCGAGGTGAGACTTAAACATTAAATTTTTCGCGAGGATGTTCAACAATTTGTTTGGTTCTTCTGGAAGATGTGAGGGGGCGATGCTTCGAGGAACGAGGTCCTAAAAAAGTATCCAGATCACACCTAGAAAAAGATGTATCATCCCTCTTCTCTTCGAAAACTATAAAAAGGATACAACGCTGTCGGGTTGATGGGCTCTTTTCTTTCGAGTAAGGACATTATCATCAGCCGAAAATTTCATAGGATTGCCTGCTCATGAAGCTCTCCTCGTGTTTGGATATATAGATTAGTTCTTTGTCGATAATCTCAAGATTGTATAATGTATTTGCATCAAAAGATTAGCTCGATATGTAATAGGAGTTGATATCTTTGTAACATGTAATTCCTCAATGTACCGAACTTCGGAAATAATAATATTCCTTGGCTAAACCCTTTCAGTCATTCTTATATGTTTAAATAGTATGTTTTGCCAATCTTGGTCGATCTTAGAGGAGTTGATAATGCTTTCTTGATTAGTTGAAATTAGAATCTCTTTTTGTGATCCTCTTAGACGTACGGAATCGAGGTTACAAGTACTTCGAGCGCTATTAATATTTGACTCTTTCTCCATTTGTTCGTAGGATTCTCGAATTTCTGGGAAACGCAACGGTCGGCGCATTTCATGCTCATATCTTAGCCCTTAGTTTCGTTTAGCTTTGGCGATTGAGTTAAAACAGTCTCTGATTTGTCGGGAATCTGAGCGGTCAGAGCGCTTACCGTTCATCTAAAGAGATCTACACCGTTGGAACAAAATTTTTCCCCCTATAAATATCTCTGAGTTTACCTTCGTATTTTTACTTGTCCGTAAACATATCATTCGATCAATATGGTTGTATTTTTACCTCCATCGACCGTCTTTATGTTCCATTCGATCTTAGCAATAAAAACGTTCGAGGTTCGGACTCGAACCCTCTTTTTCGACTTCTTCGGCGTCCCTGTATGGGGAATAATTTCGACTAGGGTATCGACAGGCGAAAAGGATTGCGACTGGGGTACCGGCAGGCGACCAGCTCTCTCTGATTCCAACCATTTGAGACTGGTTCGTACTCCTGTATCCTGTCAATCCACCCAGTCGGATAGTGGGTCGACTTTTGAAGGAGTTTTCCTGCACTCGATCTCCACTTCTTCAAGATGTTTCTTGAAGAATGCTGTCTCCGAGATTGCGTGAAATAATTTCTCTAGAGATCGCTTCCCTGCTTCTCGATCTGGTCCGTCATGGGGCAAGCATTGAGGAAGGGTTGGATGAAGGGTAGAAGTGTTACTCTAGCCCCGCCTTCCTCCTTTGATTATGAGACATTCTAGCGTATGGTTAATTTGTAATAGGGTTAAAATAAATGTAGAGTCTCAGCTTTGCTCGATTTTCCTTATTACTGTAATTATGAACTCTCTTGTAACTGTTTGAAAGATCATGAATGAAATATTTATTTCCCATGTCAGTTCTATTTGCTGTTCTGCAGAATTGCTTCTATATATCGCTGTCGAGCATCAAGTTTTCCGCATCAAAAATATAAGTAAACGCTGTCTTCCGGTGACTCCGATAAGTATTTAGATAATAAATGATAATCGATGCTTTTCGTCCATCGATATCCAGATAACCGATAATTGACGTTTTGCCGATTTCTTTTGTCGAAAGAGTGATCGGAAAATAATATTACTTGAATAATAATAGTAGGCTTAGCAGATCTTGATTGCTGTAGTCCGAGATAGGATATTATTGAAATTTTTGGTATGATCGATAACTTGTATTTAGGGTCTTAGCAACGGCTTTCGCCCTTCTGATAATTTCGATCTAAGGGGCATAGCAACGGCTTTCACCCTTAGTTGTTTCAGAGCATTTTTAGCCCGAGGGTCGTAGCAACGGCTTTAACCCATTTGATAATTTCGATTTAAGGGGCATAGCAACGGCTTTCACCCTTAGTCGCTTCAAAGCATTTTTAGCCCGAGGGTCGTAGCAACGGCTTTCACCCATTTGATAATTTCGATCTAAGGGGCATAGCAACGGCTTTCACCCTTAGTCGTTTCAGAGCATTTTTAGCCCGAGGGTCGTAGCAACGGCTTTCACCCATTTGATAATTTCGATCTAAGGGGCATAGCAACGGCTTTCACCCTTAGTCGTTTCAGAGCATTTTTAGCCCGAGGGTCGTAGCAACGGCTTTCACCCATTTGATAATTTTGATCTAAGGGGCATAGCAACGACTTTCACCCTTAGTCGTTTCAGAGCATTTTTAGCCCGAGGGTCGTAGCAACGGCTTTCACCCATTCGATAATTTCGATCTAAGGGGCATAGCAATGGCTTTCACCCTTAGTCGTTTCAGAGCATTTTTAGCCCGAGGGTCGTCACCAATTTATTCCGATCCAAGGGGCGTAGCAACGGCTTTCACCCTTGGTCGGTTTTCGAGGGTCGTAGCAACAGCTTTCACCCGTTAATAGTTGATGGAGAAAAATAGAGATTGATAATTGGTGAATATAGATCAAGAATATCGGAATAAAAGACGAGTAGAGATCAATAATAAAATACGACGAATAAATATCATCGTTGGCGAAACGAAATTTCACTGGATATAACTCTGATCGGAATAAACTGCGAGAGAGAAAAAAAATTGTCCTCTGGAATCGGGAGAATAGACGAAACGTAGCGAGATAGCCATTAGTGAATAACCCTATAATACCTCTGTCTTAATAAGAATATTTCTTGTGAGGTTCTTGTTATATCCGACCTAAGCCCTTTGTATGTATTGCCAATTTTTAATAAGTTTCATCCTTCCCAAATGGTTCCTCATTTATTGGGGATTGCAAGAGTCGACAAATCTCATCCATTCATTTCGCGAATTGTCTGCCACTGGATTCATTCATCTTTTACTATAAAGGGCTGTCATATTGTTGAGATTTTCTTATTCGTTGAACCAGCATTTTATCTGTCCGATCATGCTAATCAAGATCGTTATTCAATCAATTCAACTTTTTGAGCTCAGACTTCGAACAATTTTTAGAGAGGGACAGTCTTTCATCCGACCTCGCTTAGAATATCGACAGACAAATATAATTGCTATCTGGAAGGACAATAAGCCAGAATTATGGAGTACGCCGCTTGCCGCGCAGGTCTTCGAACAGGGACCTGTTGCTACAATGCATTTAGGAACGCATATTGGGGAAGAAAATGATGAAGACCGTAATTACCCGACAAACCGTGCATTCAACTCTCCGTCTTCGGAAAATCGTAAATAAGGTTAAAAGCATGCGGCTCCACAGGAGATTCCATTGCTCGGGGATAAGTTATTCCGAATAAGCAATAGGAGAAGAGATCGAAAATTTCATAGGATTGTAGGAAATAATAGTTCCTTTGTAATAAATTAGCTTGACCCATGCTCGAAATGTGTCTCCCATATCTTGTATTTTCCGAGATAATATAAATACATTTTTTCTTCATCTTTTGATAAATTAAAACGTAATTTAGATAAATTCTCACCTCCAATATTCTGCCTTTGATCTTCTAATATTAATAAGTGCACAAACGAACCTTACTTGCTTTAGTGAGTGAGAAAAAATCCATTGGTGAACCTAAAATTAACCAGAAATATGTTGCAACCAATCCTTGATAGTGTCAAATTTCCCCGGTCGTTGAACTTTTCAGGTCAAGGGTTTCGTTCGAATAGACTGATAATGGTCTTTTCTAGTCGAACAATGTTACTCCACTGTAAAAATATCTGAACAGACCAAAACTTGTGTAATAAATTATCGATCTTCAACAATAATGCTATGAGTATGCCATACCGGTCTGGTATTTAGAATGTCACAATTATTCGATACGCCCCGTCAAATTGTGCGTCCTCCTAACCAAACAGGACCCTATTTCTCGGGAAACGCATCAGTCAGTCCATTTAATACGGATATCCTAGCCGTTAGCGATCTGTTATCTGTGCCGTTGATTCAACACCTTTCAGCATTATAAATAGGTTCCTTAGGTTCTTTTGCTTGCATGACATTCCTCACTTTTCCTTTTATGCTTCCTCCGATCCTCATGGGTCGAGACTTAAATTTGATTCATATTTTCTCCCAGATCAAGGAATTTGAGATTAGACTTCGAACCCTGTTTTTTGATCTTAGCTCTTTTGGTACAATCCTTTTCGCTTAGAATATCGACATGCAAAAGAAAAGGCGCCTAGAATACCGGCAGGCAACCTGTTTTCCCAGACATATCCTATCTGGTGCAGGTTGGGATTCCGGTTTCCTGGCGTAGTATCCGATCGGGCAGCTGGTTAGTCTGAGAGGAGTTCTTTAAATCTGAGGCATCAGCTTCCTCGAGGGCTTTCTTGAAGTATAGTTCCTTCGAGCTTGCTTGAGGCGCCTCTGCTGAGATAACCTTTCGCTGCCCCAGTTCGGACTAACTTGTAAATAATGATTGGGTATTTTAATCATTATTTACAGATGAAGACCTAAGGTCGGTCTGAAGCCCTGGAGAGGAGCTCCGACCCGGCCTTTGTCCCGTACGAAGACGGATGTGCGACACGTGGCTAGTGATTGCCTAGAAGAATCACTGCTGAGTTCTGCATCTGGAGCAATCTTAGGGAATGAAGGCCGAGCTTGTAACGCAGTAGAATTATTCGTAGAATTTGTAATTGGGTAGGAGCAATTGTAATGTATCTCTTGAGCTCGAGTTTTAATATTACCCGAGGCTTCTCTTGTAACTTGATTAAAGAATATCATTAATAAAACTTTGTTCTCAGATCGAATTTCTTTATTTTATCCTTTACTTCTCTTCAATTTCTTCGATCGAATATGAGCAAGACTCATTGGAACTTGTACCTCAATTGCGAAGTTATTTATCCCCAACCTTCGAGATCATGAATCCCTATTTAGCGATCGAGCTATACTCCATCCTCGATTGCGACTTCGAGGACTCATATAGCCTGTTCCCGTCATTTTTACAGGCGATCATTGATATCTACCATTAGTGGAAAATAAATCCGAAGAAGGAAATAACGAACCAAACTATCATAGAGTAGAATTATCGATCTAAAGGTCGGAACTTCAACCCATTTTATCTTTGACCTTTTATCTGACGATCGTCTTGCTGATCGGAAGGCATCCTGGAAAATAGATTGCTGATTTTCTAATTAATGATTCGCACGCGACTGATTGTCGTGTTCGTTGTTCACTGAATTTTGCGCTCCCACTGCATGGGAAGGCTTTCCTCTGACATACGTATTTCTCCTCGTAGTAGGCATATTTCGATCTTATACTCGAATAAGGCCCCTCGGTGGGCGCCAATTGATCTTACGTGTTTTCGTTTGTTCGATAAGGATGATGTAAAACGGTATGCAACGTAAATAAATGGATATAAAAGATCAATAATATTGTATTCAATGTGATCGAGTACAGATTACAATAGTTGGGAGTCCTATCCGAGCATTATTGGATGCCGTACAAGCTAGAGGGCGAAATACATATAAGCGAAACTGTTCTACTGTTCCCAAGTGAGTCCGAGCAGCAGTCTCGAAGGAAGAGCACCTGGGAAGTCGTGTCGTCGTCATAAATGCATGGGATATTTATAGCTGTGCTAATGGGCTTGGGCCTGGGGTAGGCCCAACAGTATCCTTTGATCTCGGATTCTCTTTGTAAGCTCGGAACAATACACCTAGAGGCCTGGCTCGGCTCACCGTTCCTGTGGCAAGGATTGGCGCTACTCGATCTACACCGAGCTTGTGAGGACAGGGGATCTAAATTACCCCTCATCAGACTTGGAGTCTAATTTAATTAATTGGGAGAGTAGTTAATTAATTGGGCTATTTAATTGTGAGATTAAATAAAGCCTGTTTAAATTAATTAACTGGGCCACGAATTAGTTGGAAGACTTAGTCTTCTAATTAAAAAGGATCATGGCCCATGTAGGAGACTTGGAGTTCTAGTCCTAGGAGGATTAGGTTTAATGAGATACCTATAAATAGGGGACTTGATGTCATATCTCATTGACAACTTTTAAGAGCCAAAAAGCCAAGTCAAGAAAAACATTCTCCCTCTTTCCCAAGCTCAAATCGGCCGAACCCAATTCTTCCTTGGAAGAATTCTTCGATTTTTGTTCTTGTTCCAAATTTGTTTCCTAAACCCAGATCTTAATATATCCATGTTCTAGCCGATCAGGGTATATTAAATTTCGTGTAATTGTGGTGTATCAACCCATAGAGGCGCAACACGTGGGGCGCTGCTGTAGGGCATATGATCGACCAACTTGAGGGAGGAACTTGACTTCGTCTGCCAACTTGGATTTGCAAGGAGACAGGTATAACATGTAACTGATTATACTGTCGTTTATTTAATATTCATATATATACAACTAGAGTAGTATCCTGGCAAGATTCCGTAAGAGGTCCTAAAAATATTAAATTCCGCTATGCCTAGGGCTGTTTATCTTACCGAATCCCAACAGTGGTATCAGAGCCAACTATAGGCTTTGTATATATATGAATTTGCAAATTCTGTGTTATAAATCATATGTTTGATTTATGTATGGCTAGTTCTTTAACTGTATATGTTTTAGAACGTAGATCTGTTCAACTTGGAGTTAAAAGAAAATTTTAGATTCGTTAATATTATAATTTTTTTTTAATTTTGGATTAAATTAATTAAAATTGTGGATTTTAATTAATAAAGGAATCAAACACAAATTAAAACAAAACAAAAGGAAAACAAAGTAATTAGATCGAAACTTGATTCTCTATGTGAGAATTAAACTCGACCTTAGTGCTCGACACAAATTTTTGATTTTGTTTTGTAGATACAATTCTTGTGGCATGTGTGTAACAGCATGCATGTTGTTTTAATTTGGCAAATGTTACGTAAGTTTTGAAGCAACACCATGTATTGCAATTTGACTTTGTAAATTGCAAAATGTTGGATTTTAGTCAACTTGAAGCCGAACTTAATACGGCCATGATATGGTGGTTAAAATTTTCGTGGCAGAATTTTGGATACATCTTGAACAAAATCTTGGAGATTTGGTTGTTATGGAATCTTGGTGAATCTTGGATTGATCTTAGAGATCAAATTAACAAGGAAACTTAGAGTTTCATTTGTGATAAGACATTTAATTAAAATTAATGTCTTCTAGTAAGTTACCAAGATTAAAGATCATAGAGATCTTATTAAACAAGGAAACTTAAAGTTTCAATTGTGATAAGAGATTTAATTAAAATTAATCTCTTCTAGTAAGTAACCAAGATTAAAGATCTTAGAGATCTTATTGAATTAGGAAATTTGGAGTTTTGGATAAGGTAGAAATCTTGGTGGATTTGGACACTACCTTAGTTAACTAATCTATTCAAAATAGGATTATCTTGAGAATCTTGGAGATTTGTAAAATTGGGAAACTTAGAGTTTTGGATAAGATAGTAATCTTGGAAGATTTGTAACTATCTTAATTAACCATCTTCATCAAGATAAGGGTTGTAGATTACTTAGAACTCAAGTATGAGTTAATTAATCTTAGAGATTAATTGTTAATTCAAAATTAAATTAACTTGGATAATTTTTGTGAATTAAAATTAAACGAGCCGGTAAATTTACATTTATACCCTTATGTGAAGTTATGCATATTCTTGAGTAAATATGTAGATTGGTCGATTTTGCCCTTAAGCCCTGTGTAATTTTGGTTTATTTATTTCATGGGTTGTATTAAATGGGCCTGATTGTGCCCTTGCTTGCGCAAACGAATGTAATAGAATAGGGCCTTTATTTTTATAAGCTAGACTTAGATTAGTCTTGGAGTCGAGAAGACCTCATGAAGACTTGGAGATCCACATGGAGGCCCATAACCTTGGAGGACATGGAGGCCCAATTCATTACATGGAGGTCCAATCAAGCTGGAAATTACAAGAAGGCCCATGATGTATGGGTTTGAAAATTGTAATAGTTAGGACATTTAATTTTCACCCTAGACTGACCAATTGATCCATCACAAGGCTCGTGATAGATCGCATAGGATGGGAAATCGATCAATCATATCCTGCTAGGTGATGTATGTTTACTTATATTCTTTGATGTATGTCTTGCATGCTTAGAATAGATCACGTAAACAAGATAAAGCATAATCTGATGAGACCTCGCACAAGAAACACATAAAACCTCCAATTGAACTTAAAATTCAATTAGAATATTAAATCGAATAACGGGCGTATAAGAATAGTGTCTATGGTCCGAGCCTACCCAATTACTAGGTCTTAGGCATATTGTACGAATATATCTCGATGTCTCACGAGTTGTGGGTCGAGCTATAGGAAGATGATATGTCTATTGATTCGATGCACGAGTTTAGTGCCAAGGGAGGGGATAGCAAGGTTTTAGGCGCTGTCACACGAGTCGTGGGGCGTCTAGGATTGAACTATTTTTCTCCACGAGTATTGGACATGATTTAACGCTAGTAAGTATGGATGTCTCACGAGTCATGGGTTCATATCGAAAAACGAGGCTAAATGAACTCAAGGGTTAGCTGCGATGGTTAACCGACGATGTAGTCGACCACCAAGTGAATTAAATAGTATGGCCAACGAGTCATGGGTACTAGGAGATTGCATTTGGGCCTTGAGCCCGCTAGGATGTTTTGAATTCCCGAAACGTATGTGGGGGCATAAGATTTTGATCAAAATAGTGGGAGTAATTTACAAATAAAATCCATGTTTGTAAATTGTGCATTTTAAATTAATCTTTCGCGTACTTATTTCTTTTATCATCTTTTTAAAGATATGATGTCAAAAGAGCTTAGAGCACTCAGAGATTTGTCCATCTCAAACTTGAATCAAATAAATTGACTAAACACAAATGAATTTTGAATGACTTTAAAACTTGAGAAATTATTCTCGAGTCCAAGCAAGGACAAATCTCCTTACAAATATTTCATTGGTTTTTCCATTCGAAGTTACACTTCGACTGGAATGGTGATAGGTTTCACCAAGCTGCCTTTTTTTCGAAGTTACTCTTCAAATAAGAAAGGTGATAAGTTTCATCAGTAAGCAGATTTGCCTTAGCAGCTTTCATCTTTGCTTCTCTTTCTGCTTTAGCTTCAGCATCCTCAATCCTGTTTTTCATGCTTTCAATATTTTTGTACTTGACAAATGGATCAAGTTGCTCTTCAGGTGTGTCCTTAGTTGCAGCCAATTCTTTGTCAGACTTGACTGGTTCCTTATGTTCTTCTTCTTCTTCAGTAGTTTGTTCATCAGTTTCCTTGTTGTCAGCTTCTTCATCTCCTTCAGCTTTTTCTTCAAGTACTTGTTTCTCTGGCTCTTTTGGTTCCTCTTGAGCAGCAGCAGAGTCTTCTTGAGTACTTTGAACAGTTGTCTCTTCCCTTTTCTCTTCCCCCTTTTTGTCATCATCAGCAGGGTTAACAGCATGGTTGAGCTCAACAGCTTGTATTTGGACAGCAGCTCATAAGTTTCTGATGTTCTGATCCACTAAGTCCTGTCTTGCATTTAGATGATTAAGAGAAGAGTTGATGGTTCCAGTTTGATCATTGACGCAATCAACATTAAGTTGTAAAGTAGAGATTTCTTGATGGACTTTATTGGCAGTGGTTTGAACTTCCTCAACCAATAACAAATTCTTTGCAGTCTCTTCATTACCAACTTTGGTGAATGTATCAGTCAGGTGAGCAATAGTGTCTTCACTTTTCTTAAAAATAGCATGAAGATGACCAACATCAGCTTTGGCATCTTCAATGTTTCTGTTTATGTCCAGAATGCTTTTGGTCAGCATAAGAGAATTGTCTTGAGGTATTGGGAAGTTGTCAATGGCATCCTTGACCATTCTTGCATGTTCCTCATGCATTTGCTTCATCAGCATTCTATTCCTCTCTTCCATTTCCTTATGTGAATTTTCAAGCATCAGCTGGAAGGATTCCAACAGCGACGAGTGCAAATCAGCTGTTGGAATAGAGGGTGATGCCGTCTGATCTTCTTCCTGGTGGACAGGAGCGTCTTTTAGAGCAGGTTCTTCTTCAGTCGTCTCTTTAGCTTTCCACTCAATAGCTAAAGACTTTTCAGCAGCAGCCTGTTCTTTGACGTTTTCAAGATCTTAGAAACAATAGTTCCATCTTCAGTGAAAACAGTCGTCGGCGGATTCTTTTTATAACAGGCAGACTACTGGTAGCAGGTGTTTTCACTTTAGGTAACTGTTGGTACTCTTTCATTTCTGAGCCAAAAGTAATCAGCTGTACACTAGGTAGAGTAGGCAGATCACTTGGAGATCCTTGTTCATATCTTGAAGGTTCAGCCCATTTCTCCAAGGCAGTGTAAACAACAATTTGCACAACCCTCTTTATAGGATCATCTTGTTTTCTTCTCTTGGCTGGCAATGCATCAGAGATGATTTTGACTTCTGCAGCAGCAAATTCTTGTGCATATCAATGCATAACATCTCTTACATAATCAGCATCCAGGGCTTTGTGGACTGAGGTAGTCTGCAACCAGCTGAGGACCCATTTTTCTTCACTTGCAAACTCCTTCCAGCTCTGGAGCTATTCAACAGATTTATTCAAACTGTAATCCCTCCATCTTGTATATCTTTCCTTTTCTTGGATAAACAGGGTTTTACGCTGCAGCTTTTTGTCAATGTGAGCCAGGGCAGCTTCAAATCTGTGGACAACAGAAGTGTCAGTATTTATGATTTCAAAAGCTCTTTTCACTTCAAACTTTTTCTTCTCTGGTCTTGGGCCAGAAGGAATTTTCAGCTTGGCATTCATTGATTCACCAATCTTGATGCCACCAGTTATGTTTGGACCATGAAAATCCTTCTTGCTTAGCTCAAGAGCAAGTGCTAATTTTGCATCTTCAGCAGCAGTCATTCGTCTCTTCTGCTCGTCTTTTTCAGCTGCAATTTTGCTAAGCTCAACAACTCTTTGAAGTTCCTGTTCGTCCCTTTTCCTTTGCTCTGCCTCTTCTCTCTTTTTCTTGTTAGCAGCAGACACCTTCTTTCTCCTTATGAGTATTTTTCTTTTTCTTTTTCCTTTCCTTTTGTCAGTTGTCTGTGCTTCTTCATTAGCGGCAGGTTCAGGGGCAACATATGCAAGTGGTGCAACTGCAACATGATTGATGATCTACACTTCAGGATAAGATTGAGGTTCAGCTCCCTCAACTGTTGAAGCTTGCTGTTTGGTAGCTGTTGCATCAGTATCAGATTTCTGATCATCAGCAGCATCAACATTGTCAGCTCCAACTGGCCTCTCAGCAGATGTAAGGCCTTCTCTGACTAAATCATCAGATTTAGCAGGAGATGGTTCAAAAACCACCTTCCTCTTAGCAGACTTCTTTGTAGCAAACTTTTCTTTGACAGGCTTAGAAGCAGCAGTGTCTCTCAACTAACTTCTAGTCCTTTTTGCTACTTTGTCAGCAGATCTTTCTTCTGACACTGTTCTTGATGGAGAACCAGCTGATGTCTCCAAGACTTCATCAGTGATCTTCTTTATAGTAGCGTCAACAACAGCTTGCTTTTTCTTGTCTGTTATGGCTTGAACAGCGGGTTTAGCTGTTTGAACAGACAACTTTTTCTTCTTAGCAGGAGCCTTTTCCTTGGGCTCATCAGCCTCTTCTTCATCCATTTTTCTCTTCGAACTTCCCTTAACAACCTGATAATGGCCCATTGCCTTGACATTGTGAATGACTTTCCCATTAGTCATACCACAACCCAAATTCAGAAACAAATGACTCAGAGTAATCCTATGATTAGTCTGTTTCTTCTTATGGAAATTCGCCAAAATATACCATACAATTTCAGCCCAATTGACTTCAAAACCATAATGAACAGCTATCATCATGGCATATCTTTTTTAAGTCACACTATCTAAAGAGAAAGTGCAATTTTCAATTACTTTCGCCACCATATCAGCCATACGCTGATATTCATCCTTCAACTGCTTTTTCTTTATGTTACCTGATAGTATTTCCCCTCCATGAGCACAGATGCTCCAAAACTCCTGTTCCTTCTCCTCAGCCATGGTCGTCAGGTCTGCTCTTTCTTGGTTGGACAGACCGTACTTCTCATGAAGCAGAGTAGGAGTAATAACAATATCATTTCCGCCAACGGTTGCCTTGATCTCAAGTTTGTTGAAATCAACAACATCCTTTGCTCCGTAAAACTCCAACACCTGGTCCTCATAGACCATTTCGTCATGTCCTTCCATGAATTCACAAGGGTTGCAGCTTTGAATTTTTCCAGAATAGTCTTCATTACAGCGGTTCCAGATTTGTGATATGTATCATAGACAAGATACATAACCTCAGCTCTTGCCTTTTGTTGGGGAGTCATGATTTCCTGAAGAGATTAGTGAAAACGAGAGAATTTTTGCAGAAAATGGAAGCAGAAATTCACAGAGTGCTTTGAAAATATTTGGGTGCGTAAAGAGATAGTGAGCTGATCAGATCTATTTTAAAGAGGTTGGGGTGTGTCGGTTTCCGTGTTACACGCTAACCGTTTGATCCGTTTTGTGTCAGCTTTGATCGTGGGGCGTCAGTTACGCATTTTCAAAATTCAAAAAGCATTTAGTGTCGGGCGGGAATATGAACCGCCTTAGTCGACTAGTAAAAGCGCGTTTTTGGATAATACGTTTTTAAAACAACAGAGCTTTTACATAGTTGATCAGACGAGTAATTTTAAATACTTATCTGATGGGACTAGTGTCCTGATGACAGATTATTACTAGTGAAAGCCAATAACTAGTAATCTTCCTCAGCTGTTTGTCAATTCAGCTAGATAATAATCTTCAATCTTCAAAATTTAGATATTCTGATGAAAACATAACATCAACTAACTTTCATCAACAAATTTCATCTTTTAATCAGAAGTACCGCTAGTCTTACACGTTCCCCTGACTTTAAGAATCCATAAGTTAACTAGTCTGTTGAGAGTTAACCTTGAAGATAATAAGATGAGTAAGCTGATAGACTCAAGTCTTCTTATGACTTCCCCCTCAGCTTATGCATCTAAATTCAGTAGACCTAGTTCAGCTCTTAAAGTTGAAAACCTTGAATAACTTAAAGGTTTAGTGAAAATGTTAGCGATCTGATTGTCAGTATGAACATACTCTATTATAACATTTCCTTTTTCCACATTATCTCTTATGAAGTGATGTTTGATCTCTATATGCTTAGTCCTTGAATGACTTGTAGTATTTTGAGTAAGGGAGATTACACTTGTATTGTCACAGTAGATATGTATTCCACTGATTTTGATGTTGTAATCTTCTAGTTGATGCTTCAACCAAAGTATTTGTGCACAGCAAGCTCCAGCAGCTATGTACTCAGCTTCAGCAGTAGATATGGATACTGAAGTCTGTTTATTACTCGTCCATGTGATAAGACGACTACCTATAAATTGACAGGCACCTGTTGTGCTCTTCGTATCAATTTTGCAGCCAGCAAGGTCAGAATCTGAGTATCCAATGAGTTCAAAACCAGATTCTCTAGGGTACCATTATCCCAAATCTTGAGTGCCTTTAAGGTATCTAAGGCTTGATAGAAATAGTGTCCTGCAAGCCAGCTGTATGTCTAGCATTTATTGTTATAAATAAGGAACTATTCAATTTTGATTGATAAAAGCACTTTCTTATATGGTCATCTTTATCTTATGTAATGATTATTTACGCATAAGGATAGAAGTCCTTAGATCACAGGGCTATGGGACAACCCGTGGACTGATCTCCAAGGCCGTGATCTAGAACATATTCAAGAGTCGTAGAATCCAATCGTGATAGGCCATCTTTGGATTCGGTTAGACTCTCACTATTGCATATACTCCGATGAACTGGAGAACGCTGGGGTCCACGAGTGTGACTGGGATAGTCGATACACATAAGTGGGTGACTTGCTGGGATGGCAAGCACACCGAATACCCCAATTAGGAAATAACTCACCATGGAAGAGTTAGTCGCATATCGGGGTTGAAGTTATTCCAATTTACGATAGTATACGAGGAACGATCCCTATATACTTGAGGTGATACCGTTTATCTGGTGCGAGAACGTCTATGCTTTGATGTTAGTTCCGACTGACTGGAGATCACTAGAAAGTCTCTGTGAACTTGTGTTGGGTATAGAGGAACTCGTTTGCAGGTTCATATCATCAACAAAGGATCCATTGACCCGACTTGATAGGTTGGGAGATTCTCCAATGGATTTCTGTGAGAAATTAATTCTGGTAAAATCATTGGCCAAGGTATCTGACGGCTTTATGTAAGTAGCTCATAAAGATTAAGTCAAAGAGAATTATTTCGAGACCAGAATGCATAAGGTCAAGACTAAAAAAAAAGGGAACTAATGAAAGACCATACCATTAAGTCTCGACTGGGAGATTGATCGATGGAGAGATTATGTCGTATATGGAAATTGTAAATGATAAAAGGTTCACTGAACTAATTCACCAGTGATTGGGCTCCATGGGCTTGTGGCCAGACATCGATCGTGGAGTGTGGGAGAATTCCTAAATTGGCAGAGGTGCTAATTTTGGAATGGTCAGTCGACAGAGTGTTCGACTAATTGAAAGTATTTAATACTTGAATAATTAAGTTAATAATTAATTATAACCCACGGCCAATTATGTGGTGAACATATAGGGGCATACACAATACACATGAAGCGAAAGCGAAGAAAAGGAAACAACTGCGTCGACAGAATCGACTGGGTCGATTGGGTCGACTGGGTCTGAAAAATCGACTGGGTCGACCCAATTGGAACAAATTGGATCCGATTGAAATTGGATCAAGATTATAAATTAAATTAGAATTTAATTTGTGAGTTAATTAATTAAGTTGGATTTAATTAATTAAAGAAAGATTTAATGAAATAGACTTGGAGTCTAATTTAATTAATTGGGAGAGTAGTTAATTAATTGGGCTATTTAATTGTGAGATTAAATAAAGCCTGGTTAAATTAATTAACTGGGCCATGAATTAGTTGGAAGACTTAGTCTTCTAATTAAAAAGGATCATGGCCCATGTAGGAGACTTTGAGTTCTAGTCCTAGGAGGATTAGGTTTAATGAGATACCTATAAATAGGGGACTTGATGTCATATCTCATTGACAACATTTAAGAGCCAAAAAGCCAAGTCAAGAAAAACATTCTCCCTCTCTTCCAAGCTCAAATCGGCCGAACCCAATTCTTCCTTGGAAGAATTCTTCGATTTTTGTTCTTGTTCCAAATTTGTTTCCTAAACCCAGATCTTAATATATCCGTGTTCTAGCCGATCAGGGTATATTAAATTTCGTGTAATTGTGGTGTATCAACCCATAGAGGCGCAACACGTGGGGCGCTGCTGCAGGGAATAGGATCGACCAACTTGAGGGAGAAACTTGACTTCGTCTGCCAACTGGGATTTGCAAGGAGACAGGTATAACGTGTAACTGATTATACTGTCGTTTATTTAATATTCATATATATACAACTAGAGTAGTATCCTGGCAAGATTCCGTAAGATGTCCTAAAAATATTAAATTCCGCTATGCCTAGGGCTGTTTATCTTACCGAATCCCAACAGTGGTATCAGAGCCAACTCTAGGCTTTGTATATATATGAATTTGCAAATTCTGTGTTATAAATCATATGTTTGATTTATGTATGGCTAGTTCTTTAACTGTATATGTTTTAGAACGTAGATCTGTTCAACTTGGAGTTGAAAGAAAATTTTAGATTCGTTAATATTATCATTTTTTTTTAATTTTGGATTAAATTAATTAAAATTGTGGATTTTAATTAATAAAGGAATCAAACACAAATTAAAACAAAACAAAAGGAAAACAAAGTAATTAGATCGAAACTTGATTCTCTGTGTGAGAATTAAACTCGACCTTAGTGCTCGGCACAAATTTTTTATTTTCTTTTGTAGATACAATTCTTGTGGCATGTGTGTAATAGCATACATGTTGTTTTAATTTGGCAAATGTTACGTAAGTTTTGAAGCAACACCATGTATTGCAATTTGATATTGTAAATTGCAAAATGTTGGATTTTAGTCAACTTGAAGCCGAACTTAATACGGCCATGATATGGTGGTTAAAATTTTCGTGGCAGAATTTTGGATACATCTTGAACAAAATCTTGGAGATTTGGTTGTTATGGAATCTTGGTGAATCTTGGATTGATCTTAGAGATCTAATTAACAAGGAAACTTAGAGTTTCATTTGTGATATGACATTTAATTAGAATTAATGTCTTCTAGTAAGTTACCAAGATTAAAGATCTTAGAGATCTTATTAAACAAGGAAACTTAAAGTTTCAATTGTGATAAGAGATTTAATTAAAATTAATCTCTTCTAGTAAGTAACCAAGATTAAAGATCTTAGAGATCTTATTGAATTAGGAAATTTGGAGTTTTGGATAAGGTAGAAATCTTGGTGGATTTGGACACTACCTTAGTTAACTAATCTATTCAAAATAGGGTTATCTTGAGAATCTTGGAGATTTGTAAAATTGGGAAACTTAGAGTTTTGGATAAGATAGTAATCTTGGAAGATTTGTAACTATTTTAATTAACCAACTTCATCAAGATAAGGGTTGTAGATTACTTAGAACTCAAGTAAGAGTTAATTAATCTTAGAGTTTAATTGTTAATTCAAAATTAAATTAACTTGGATAATTTTTGTGAATTAAAATTAAACGAGCCGGTAAATTTACATTTATGCCCTTATGTGAAGTTATGTGTAACGGCCCGACTCCGCGGGTCCATCGGATAACGGTCGAAAAGTTATTATTATTTTAAAAAAAATAGTTAAAATATCGAAATATTTTAAAAGAAACGATAAATTAAAATCGAGAATTAAAGGTTTTAAGCGGAAGCGGTTTAAAACGAAATAAAAACAATTTCGGTTACTAATTTTAAAGCGAAAGTAATTAAAACAAATTTTAACGGATGACAAGACAAGGTGAAACAACTTGTGGGACTTAACAGAAATACAAGAAGATTAAGATTAACATTTTATAAAATTTAAAAATCATTTTCGATAGATATTCCCATTTTAAAAATTAGCTAATATACCAAGATATTTAGCAAGATATAATAAAAATGAACTTATACATTATAGAAGATTTAAAACATGAGTTCAAACGAAAATCTTAAAATCAAATAAGAATTTAGACAAAAGTTCAACTACTTTCTGGAACTAGGGTGGGACGGCAACCGTGAAGACCTAACCGCAACATGAACTATCGTTTACCCCAAATACCTCTAGCTGAAAAGATTGAAACACGGAATGCATAAGTTGATCGTCCAACTTAGTGAGGCTATAGTGCACTTGTGCGAGATGCAACATAATATACATGAGCATATACAACAGTGCAGTAAATTAACATATATAACAATTTAAGCACGTTAAACAAGTAACCAACATTTGTTGATGCCGTCCTCCTCTTACCCTCCAATTCACAGTCAGGAAAACCACCACCGAACACTCCAAGTAAGGTGCGACCTTACATAACAGTGCGCATTGACGTCAAATGCCAGGAGTTTGACATTCACTCCCCAAGTGTAACCTCCACACTTGGCTCGTGAAGCGGGTCTACGGTGGATCGAGGTAACCCTCCGGCCCTTACCTTTCGGGTTAACCAAGATTCCGCACACCAAAATAGGGGCCCACACAGTAACAGTAAACAGTACAGTACAGTAACAGTTCAGTAACAGGAAATCAGTAATCAACTCAATAACGGTTCACCATACAATATCAATGACTCATAAGCACATAGACATAAACAATTATTCAACGTGTAACTTGTCCTAGCAGCCGAGTTCTTTATGTTATCATACATCACATGCTTGTTCGTTTAGTAACTAAGTTACAGTTATGACTCGACCTACTAGCATATTTAGACTTACACACAAGTAACATATAGCACTCACCTGAGGAGCTTATTACGGCGACCAAAATTCCACAGTGAAGTGTATTCGAAAACCCATTCCGAGACGAAGTCGCTGACCGGAGCAGGCACCGTTGACCGGCGTTGACAGGTCGTTGACCACCATTGACCGACCGTTGACCGACACCGGAAAATGAGCCGAACCCACCATTCCGCTCTCTTCTAAGCCTAGAACACCGTGGTGAAGCTCGATTGTCAAAAAAATGACCGGAAAAGGGACATGCAAGGAAACCCATTTCAAAACCGTCACTTTAATGTCGCGATTTCTCCATCTACGATCAATATTTCTGAAAAATAACCCCACCACGACGTTCTACATTCCGAATACTATAATTTAGAGTGTTTAATCGCTTGATTTGGTTAAGAATTGAGAAAGTTATATTTTTTAGTTTCTAGTGTGTGTAGGTGGGTGTTTGAGCTTGAGCAAGATAACAATGGAGGAATGAACAAACAAATTACACTTTGATCTCCCATCTTTCTTGTTGCTGAAAATAATTTGATATATGTGTGAATTTAGAAGAGAAGAAAATGAAGAGAAATGGGTTAAATCCCATTTTTTCCCTACTAGAAAAATTGCAAGAGCACAAGTGGAGAAATCCTCCTCCACTTGTAATTTACGGCCCAGCAGCAGGACATTTGTCCTGCTGCAAATTTTTTTTTTATTGCATCTTGACCCTTGAATTTTCAAAAGTGACACTTTAGCCACAAAATTTTAAAAACAGCAAAGAAATCTTAAAAATAAATAAACTTAACCATATTAGTCAAGAATTCAATTAGACTTTCACTCCAAAAGTTTTTAAAACATTAATCTCCCATATCTCTTATTTTCAGGATCATTTTAGTTTTACATAAAAGCACAACTTCATAATAAATAAAATTTCCTAAACTTTCTCAATATATATAACTTCAAAAAGATTTATAACTAAACAAAAGTGAAACTTTAGGAATTTCTAAAAATCAAATTTTTGGGGTATTACATTCTTCCCCCCTTAAAAGAATTTGGTCCCCAAATTCACTCTTGAGTTTTGAAAAGTTCGAGTGATGTTGATGTATCTCTCTTTGTATTTTCCAAGTCTTTTTTGTATACTTTAACAGCACCGTGAGGCTTTAAACGATGGAGTGCACTGATTTCTTGATTTGGACGAGTATGCGAACAAATCTTTTCTCTAACTCTAGATGTTTCTGGAGTCTGATGTTACGCAGTCGTGAGCATGAGTAAAAATCCTTCTGGAACGTCATACGTGGAATTTTACGCGATAAATCAAAGTTCGACGAATAATCAAACTCACATGCCGTAGTTAGATTCTCCCAAAAAGGAAAACTTTCACGTTATAACACAAAATTCGATTTTTGCCAATGAAATTCAAAAGATAATGGAAGATATCTGAATTGATATTCTCAGCAAGAATCAGAAATGACAGTCCAATGAAGTGCCTTGATAAAGATTGTAAAAGATGACCGAGTCAATTGATGTAGATAATAAGGTCAAACTGAATAACGGTAACGAAAAGAAGATTGATGAAAACTGCAAACAAGACAGAATAACAGTAACAATGATAATCAAGTCAAGAGATCGGAGAAACAAGAAGAAGGTTAAACCAAGTGTGCCAATAAGGATAATGGAAATTAATTCAAGAGTTCTGTCAAGGGTAATCAAAAAGCTTTGAAATGTCTTTGATTATTTAAAATTGAACTAAGATAAAATTCGCTACTCAAAGATTCATTTTGAGTAGTAACGATGATGGGGGCTATTTTGTACCCCTAATAATGTACGGATCGACTGAAGAACATAAGATCGGTTCGACCAAACAAGACAGTTCGGGATCATCTTATCGACCCGGCCGAATACAGCTCTCTTCGACAAGAAGACTACACTCCGGACTCAAGAAGGATATTTGGGCCGAGTCCTATTAGGATTATATTTCCTTGTAACTCTAGGTTTAGTAGGATATAAATACCTAGTCAATCATTGTATTAGACAACTCCTAATCACAAGGCAAATACGCCATTGAATTCTGCATAAACGGCAGAACCTACGATTATTCAATAAAGAAAAGAGCTTTCTCTTCATATTTGTGTTATTCTAACATTGGTTACGATATTTACTTGTTGTTCCTACGAAATTGCTCTTCCTTGAGATCGATCCATCCTGAGTAAAGTAACGGAGCCCTATAAATCATACATATTGAGAATCCCCAATATCATAATTTTACTGATACCTTTAATCCGACGAAATCCGGTTAAATCAGTTGGCGCCCACCGACGGGCTAGGTTAATTATTCGATCGACATATGGCTCGCCCAAGGAAAAGCGCTCGTATTGGAGCAAGAAGTAACACAACCACCGGTCATAACACATCTGAAGATCCACAGGACAATAATGATAATAACGCCCACGACACCAACGAGAATTTGCAGGGTCCTCTTCCTCATCAGCAGGAACCCCAAGGAGATCTTCCCGGTACAATACCGGAAGAACCGGAAGTCCCTGCGATCCCCGTTCCTCTCCCGGGCGCTCAGGAGAAATTGCGACAGATTGCAATGCTCGTTAAATAACTCTCTCCAGAGGAATTACTCGTACTTGAACAAGTTCCTCGAAACGTTAGGACTGCTAGGGCAAATCCCGCTCAAAGAGCGCCAAGGCAAAACGATCAAACCTCTCAACAAGCTGACAGCCCGGCAAGAGAGCGGCGCTCGCTACACAGTCCACAGCAGGGCAATTCAAAACCCTCCAATAACCATCCCCGAAGGAAACCAGGACAAAGAAAACCACAGCCGGGACGCAGCGGGTCCAAGGAACGTACAATAATCCCTATCGAGGATGACATAGATGATGCAATCCCAGATCGACCACGAACAACGCGATTCTCGGAAAGAGAAATCGAAAGGATGGTACAGTAACGACTTGAACAACGCCTACGATCTGTTCAAAACCCGTGGGCCCGAACCACGGAACTCCAGGAGAGCCTTGCGGCTGTTCTCCCTTCTGCAGAGAAATAAAGGAGGCACAGTCAATCGGACAGGTCCCGGGTAGACTACCCCGATACGACGGAACCACTGATCCAGATGACTATATTTTTAGCTTCACCAATATAATGAATTTATACGCTCACTAGGCGGAATTCACCGCCAAATTAATGGTAACCACATTTCAAGGACTCGCTTTGGACTGGTTCGCCAAGCAACCTGCCAACTCCATATTCAGTTTTCGGGAATTATGCAACAAATTGACACAGCAGTTTGCCAGTCAGAAGAGGCAAAAACTTCCGATGAGCTACTTAGGAACTATACACCAACAAGAGGGAGAATCCTTAAGAAACTGGTTGGCGAGATTTAACGTAGAATTACTTAAAATCGATTCCCCAAATATCGATTACATAATTTCTATTCTCTTCGACCTCACGAAGAATAGGCAGTTCAGAAATGCCCTCAGTCGAAAACAACCAAGAACGTTCGCCGACATCATGAGCTTGACATCTAAATATATGACCCAAGAAGAGATGAATTCCTTTAAAGATAAAAACAAAAACAAAGGCACAACCTCAGGCTCCAAACGGCAAGATAGGATTCCTGCCCAAAGATCCATGGATTATGAACGATCTTTTAGAAAAGGCAATGTTTTCCAGCGATTGGAATACAATAAAACCGACCAAGACAGACAACCTAATTTCTATCAAAGACCAAGAAACCCCGAACTAGCGATCAGAGGCAGGGTTAATCAAGTAGAACACCCAAGGCTAAATGCTCCGATAGAAGAAATATTGGAAGTACTAGAAAGGAATAATTGGATCCCTGAAGCGAAGAAAATCGCTCAGCCCAGACCAGGATCACGAAACTATGAGTTATATTGCAAATACCATCGGGCACACGGACATCGAACAGAAAATTGTTTTCACCTTAAAAAAGAAATTGAAAAACTAATCGAACAGGGAAAACTAGACGACTATCTAGAGCGAGATAACCGCAAGAGGGGAAGAAGTAGAAGCCCTCGGAATAATAATCAAAGAAGGAGTTCCCGTCGAAGGTCACCCGAGCACGGTCCTACACAGGATTTGAACCATGACCAGATCAATGGAACCATCCATACAATTTTCGGAGGACCCGCAGGCGGGGATAGTCGTAACGCCCGACGAAGGACCGCTAGATCCATAATTGGAAGCTTAAAATACCCAAAAGAAATATGGACTCTAGAAAACAAATCAACAAACGACCAGCTGATCAGCTTTAACGAGGGTGAAGTACCCAAAAACATTGTTTGGGAAACGAAAGAGGATAACCCCGATTTCCCAATGGTGGTGTCGCTAGAAATAGCAAATTATAACGTCAAAAGGATCCTAATCGATAATGGGAGCTCGGCGAATATCATCTCCCGGGAGGTTTTAGCCCAGATGAACTTGGGACAGATAAACCTACAGAAAGTAGCTACGCCATTAGTAGGGTTTGGAGGATCCGAAATTGTCCCCAGCGGAACGATAACCTTAAGTGTATCACTCGGGAAAAAACCGCACCGGACATTGAAGCTAGTAAAATTTCTAGTGGTAGAAACACCCTTCGCTTATAACGCAATAATAGGACGACCAGCCCTCAACCTATTCCGAGCCGTTGTCTCTACTTATCATCAGAAGATAAAATTTCCGACCGACAGAGGTATCGGGGAAATAATGAATGATCACTGTATGGCATGGGATTGCTACAGTACCTCATTAACTTTGAAAAACCACCCCAAATCAATTACCCCGAGCAAAAGAAAGCTCGTAGACGATGTCATTAGAAACGAGGTTGAAATCCCTAGCACTGATCGAATAGATAAAAAGGGAAAAGAGCTGCTAGATTTAGCTTTGAAGCCACCAGAAAATAAGGATGTAATTCTAGTGCAAGGGGACTCGTCGAAAACAACAAGAATAGGTACCGAGTTGAGCAAAGAAGGGGAAGTAATGTTGATTGACTTTCTCAGAGATAATGTTGACGTCTTCGTTTGGAGCGCGAATGACATTGAAGGAATTGATCCTCGAGTAATCAAGCATTCGCTAAAAATTGATCCCTTGGCAAAACCCGCTAGACAAAAGAAGATAAATCACGGGCCAGTAAAAGATAAAATCATCAAAGCAGAAGTAGAAAGGCTACTTGAAGCAAAACAAATCCGAGAAATACATTTCTCAGAATGGCTATGTAATGTCGTTCTAGTAGCAAAAGGGGATAAAAAGGATAACAAGTGGAGAATGTGTAATGATTTTACCGACCTTAATAAATTATACCCGCGCGATCCATATCCCCTCCCAAGGATCGACTTATTAGTTGACTCAACCGCTGGCTTCGCGATCTTCAGCATGATGGATGCCTTTCAAGGGTTTTATCAAATATATATGGATGAGCGGGACCAAGAGAAGACTGCGTTCATAACCGAGCAGGGAGTATATTGCTTTATAGTAATGCCATTCGACTTAAGGAATGCCGGGGCAACTTACCAAAGGGTAGTAAACCTAATGTTTAAAGAGTTAATCGGAGAAATAATGGAAGTCTATGTAGACGACATGCTAGTCAAAAGCATGAACGAAGCGGATCACGTAAAACATCTTGCTCGATGTTTCCAAATATTGAGAAAATACCGCATGAAGTTAAATCCCGCGAAATGCACTTTCGGTGTTAAGTCGGGAAAATTCTTGGGCTATTTGGTACATCAACGAGGAATCGAAGCCAACCCAGAAAAAATTCGAGCCATAGCTGAAATGAAGCCTCCCAAGACCATCTCCCAAGTACAAAGCTTGGTAGGGAAAATCGTAGCGCTGAACAGATTCATATCAAAATCAGCAGACAGAAGTTTGCCCTTCTTCCAAACACTTCGAAAAGCAAAAAACTTTGTTTGGACCGAAGAATGCGATCAGGCCTTCAACCAGCTCAAAGAATATTTAACAACATCCCCGTTGTTGGCCAAACCGACGGAAGGGGAACCATTGTATATCTACATCTCGATCTTCGATGCGGCCGTTAGTTCAGTACTGATCAAAATAGAAGGATCAGAACATAAACCTGTCTATTATTTAAGCAAATTACTACAAGGGGCGGAGAAGAATTACTTGGAAATTGAGAAATTCGCGTTGGCCTTAGTAGTGGCAGCACGAAAACTTCGACCTTACTTTTTAACCTACAAAATCGTGGTTTTAACAAACCAACCATTAAGACAAGTCTTAGCAAAGCCAGAAGCTTCCGGAAGACTAATCAAATGGGCGATCGAACTCGGTCAATTCGAAATCGACTACAAACCGAGAATTGCGATTAAGGCCCAAGTGTTAGCTGATTTCCTACTGGAACTCCCACACAAGCAACCGAACTATCGAACAGCCTCAACGACGATATCTTGATCATAGAAGATCAAACATGGTTAATGCATGTTGACGGTGCTTCGTGCCGAGAAGGAGGAGGTGCTGGAATCAACTTCACCGGACCGAATAAAGAGGATTTAAATTATGCAATAACATTGGACTTCGTCGTAACAAACAATGAAGCAGAATATGAAGCGTTAATCGCAGGAATGGAAATGGCGATCAAGGCCAACATTAGAAGTCTTAAAGTATTAACCGATTCAGAGTTAGTGCAAAGACAAATAGAAGGCCTATACGAGGCTAAGGAATTCAATATGGTTAAATACCTTGCCAAAGTGAAAACACTAGCGGAAAAATTCGAAAGCTTCGGTATACAGAACATTCCACGTTCGGAAAACAAATGGGCCGATCAACTATCTAGGTTCACAGGAGCCCATGACGGAAAAACTGAAAGGGTGATCAACTGGTTAATCTCTAGTACACCGGCCATCGACATCGATGAAGTACCGGCGATCGATATAATGGAAATCGAAGAAGCAGAAGAAAATTGGATGACTCCAATGATAGACTATCTTCGAAAAGGAAAATTGCTGCTGGACCAGAATGAAGCTCGGAAAATAAAATATCGGGCTCCAAAATATACATTAGTAGAAGAAAAACTCTACCGGAGATCAGTATCAGGAATTCTTCTGAAATGCGTCTCTGAATCACAAACCACTGATATTCTACGAGAGGTACAAGAAGGAAACGCAGGGAATCACAGCGGAGCAAGGGCATTGGCTTTAAAATGCCTCCGAACAGGTTATTATTGGCCTACCATCAACAATGATGCCGCTCAGTATGTCCAAAAATGTCATCACTGCCAAGTCCATGCTAATATATGTCATCGACCAGCAGAAAATATGCACCCTATACCAGTATGTTGGCCTTTCGATCAATGGGAAATGGACATCGTGGGACCGTTCCCAGCGGCTAGATCCAAGAAAGCTTATGTCCTGGTCGCTGTGGAATACTTCAGCAAATGGATAGAATGCATCGCCCTTGCACGAATAACTCAATTCCAAGTGATCAACTTCCTATGGAAATTCATAGTATGTCGATTTGGCATCCCGAGGATCCTAATTTCTGATAATGGAACCCAATTCGCGGGAAAACAGGTAATAGAATGGTGTTCGAAACTAGGGATTCAACAAAATTTCACTTCGGTCGGGCATCCTAGAGCGAACGGACAGACCGAAGTAGCAAACCGAGAAATAATAAAATCCTTGGAAAAAAGATTAGGAGCGGCCAAAGGAAAATGGCTCGATGAACTCCCAGGAGTACTTTGGGCTAATCGAACCACCGTCAGGAGCTCAACCGGGGAAACCCCATTCAGCCTGGTATATGGTTCGGAAGCTGTTATTCCTGTTGAAACTCTAATTCCAACACCAACAATTGAAATGTACGATGATCAGGAAAATGAAAAGACAAGAGAAAATTATATCGATTTAACAGAAGCTTTAAGAGAAAAAGCTGTTGTACGTTTGCAAGTCACTAAAGCAAATATGGAAAAGGCATACAATCAAAAGGTATGCATCCCAACCTTCAAAGAAGGAGACCTGGTCTTGAAAAAGGTAGAAGTATCAAAGCATGTGGGAAAATTACAACAAAATTGGGATGGACCTTACGTTGTCATTGGCGTAGGAAAGAAAGGTTCATACAAAATTGCACACTTGGATGAAACTGCCTTACCAAGAACTTGGAATGCAGTCAACCTTAGGAAATACTATGGTAAATAAATTTTAGCAGATTATGCTGCTTTATTTTATTTTATTTTATTAAGATTTAATCTTTGTAATAAAGGCCTTAGCCTACAGTTCAATTATTAAAGATTTTAGCAATTTTAAATATTATGGCAAGATTGGGTATAAATCGATTGTTTCGGTAAAAACTCCTTGGAATTCTACAATCATATTGGTTGAGATCGGGACAAAAGGAGTTAAGTATACATTGATCCGCTCAATAAACACTCCTCAATCCAACCATACAAACGAGTCGAGTATACATTGATCCGCTCAATAAAAACTCCTCGGTCAATTCTTTTCCAACAATCAAAAGACTCTTGGTATAAAAACCTAAGTCTAAACAATACACGAGTCGAGTATACATTGATCCGCTCAATAAAAACTCCTCGATCTACTTATGACGATTAAAGGACATTAGGTATTAAAACCTAAGTCTAAACAATACACGAGTCGAGTATACATTGATCCGCTCAATAAAAACTCCTCGATCTACTTATGATGATTAAAAGACTTTTGGTATAAAAACCTAAGTCTAAATTATAACGAGTCGAGTATACATTGATCCGCTCAATAAACACTCCTCGATCTGTTTTGAACGACCAAAATAGGCTTTTGGTATTAAAAACCTAAGTCGAGACAAAAAAGAGTTGAGTATACATTGATCCGCTCAATAAACACTCCTCGATCTGTTTACAACGACTAAAAGGCTTTTGGTATAAAAACCTAAGTCTAAACAATAAACGAGTCGAGTATACATTGATCCGCTCAATAAACACTACTCGATCTGTTTACAACGACTAAAAGGCTTTTGGTATAAAAACCTAAGTCTAAATTATAACGAGTCGAGTATACATTGATCCGCTCAATAAACACTCCTCGATCTGTTTTGAACGACCAAAATAGGCTTTTGGTATTAAAAACCTAAGTCGAGACAAAAAAGAGTTGAGTATACATTGATCCGCTCAATAAACACTCCTCGATCTGTTTACAACGACTAAAAGGCTTTTGGTATAAAAACCTAAGTCTAAATTATAACGAGTCGAGTATACATTGATCCGCTCAATAAACACTCCTCGATCTGTTTACAACGACTAAAAGGCTTTTGGTATAAAAACCTAAGTCTAAACAATAAACGAGTCGAGTATACATTGATCCGCTCAATAAACACTACTCGATCTGTTTACAACGACTAAAAGGCTTTTGGTATAAAAACCTAAGTCTAAATTATAACGAGTCGAGTATACATTGATCCGCTCAATAAACACTCCTCGATCTGTTTTGAACGACCAAAATAGGCTTTTGGTATAAAAACCTAAGTCTAAATTATAACGAGTCGAGTATACATTGATCCGCTCAATAAACACTCCTCGATCTGTTTACAACGACTAAAAGGATTTTGGTATAAAAACCTAAGTCTAAATTATAACGAGTCGAGTATACATTGATCCGCTCACTAAACACTCCTCGATCTGTTTACAACGACTAAAAGGCTTTTGGTATAAAAACCTAAGTCTAAACAATAAACGAGTCGAGTATACATTGATCCGCTTAATAAACACTCCTCGATCTGTTTTGAATGACCAAAATAGGCTTTTGGTATAAAAACCTAAGTCTAAATTATAACGAGTCGAGTATACATTGATCCGCTCAATAAACACTCCTCGATCTGTTTTGAACGACCAAAATAGGCTTTTGGTATTAAAAACCTAAGTCGAGACAAAAAAGAGTTGAGTATACATTGATCCGCTCAATAAACACTCCTCGATCTGTTTACAAAGACTAAAAGGCTTTTGGTATAAAAACCTAAGTCTAAATTATAACGAGTCGAGTATACATTGATCCGCTCAATAAACACTCCTCGATCTGTTTACAACGACTAAAAGGCTTTTGGTATAAAAACCTAAGTCTAAACAATAAACGAGTCGAGTATACATTGATTCGCTCAATAAACACTCCTCGATCTGTTTACAACGACTAAAAGGATTTTGGTATAAAAACCTAAGTCTAAATTATAACGAGTCCAGTATACATTGATCCGCTCAATAAACACTCCTCGATCTATTTTCAATGACTAAAAGGCTTTTGGTATAAAAACCTAAGTCTAAATTATAACAAGTCGAGTATACATTGATCCGCTCAATAAACACTCCTCGATCTGTTTTGAACGACCAAAATAGGCTTTTGGTATTAAAAACCTAAGTCGAGACAAAAAAGAGTTGAGTATACATTGATCCTCTCAATAAACACTTCTCGATTATATTTAACGATTATATGACTTTTGGTATTGAAACCTAAGTCTAAATAAATACAAAAGAGTTTAGTATACATTGATCCGCTCAATAAACACTCCTCGATTATATTTAACTATTATATGACTTTTGGTATTGAAATCTTAGTCTAAATAAATACAAACGAGTCGAGTATACATTGATCCGCTCAATAAACACTCCTCGTTTATTCTTCAACGATTTATAAAGCTTATGGGTTAAAAACCTAAGTCTAGACAAAAAAAAAAAAAGTTGAGTATACATTGATCCGCTCAATAAAACACTCCTCGATTATATTTAACAATTATAAGGCTTTTGGTATAAAAACCTAAGTCTAAACAAAAAGAGTCGAGTAAACATTGATTCGCTCAATAAGCACTCCTCAATCTGTTTTAAACGACCAATAAGAATTGGTAAAAACATCTATATCTTGGAAATGAGTAGAGTGTAAATGAATCTGCTCGATAAACGCTCCTCATAAACAAGATTAAAACAATACCAATGACAAGAAGAATGAAAAGAATAATTGTAAAATTTTATTCATCTGTGTTCAAGGAACATGCAATAAATTACATACAAATACCTCTGATCAGATTACAAAGGTCTATATACGATTTACACATCGTTACAACTATTAAACGATCCTATCCTATGGATCTGGGATCTTCACGACAATGTCCACGGAAACATCAATCTCCTCCCTAGTGCCTCGATGGTTGTAACTGACCACCTAAGAAGCATGCTGCTGAGGATGGTCGACTTCTTTGGTTCGACGGCCAGGCTCTGAAGATCAAATGTTCTTCCAGACGAAATGAGCATTACCAGCCAGATAACCAGCAATTCTCATTCACCCACAACAAGAGATACTGCTTTTACATTAGAGTTGATTTTACTCTAGAGCAGCATCTCTTCGGGGCGGTCGTGAAACATTAACTTTTACCAGCACACCCCGGTGGTCTATCAATCCGGAGGTAACATCCAAAAGCGGCGGTGCCTGGTAAAAATGAACCCTCCATGTGCAAACAGGAAACCACGGACCTCAAACCCGTAAATACAAGGTTCAAGGCCTCATGGGACCCGTTAGTACAAGGTAGGGCTTCCATGGGACCCGTCAGTACAAGGCAGAAAAACATTAAACTATTATGATGTGAATCACGATAATGTAACTTTTTGAATATTATGGGATCTGAAGGTAAAATAAAATCCAAGGAGACTGAGATCTCCATCCTTTTTGAGAAATTGAAAATGAAGCATGCAAGTCACTTCCCTATTTATAGGGATAGACCTAAGCAATCCAACGACTGAAAAAGTATTTGATCAAGGGACGGAAATGCGACCGTCTGACTTCCTATAAATTAAATTGAATCCAAAAGGCAAGAAACTCTTACTTTGGGTAAAAACTTAGGGTTATCCCTCAGAGAAATTGCACTTTTGAACCATTATTTTCCAGGTTGCGAGATATGTTCCTTGCAAATTATCCTTGGGAGTCTCATGGGTCCTTTACGTTATGATAAAAAATTAAAGGAAGCATTCGCTAAGGAAATGAAGAAAGCGTCGCGGTATTTCACAACGAGGAACATACCAATTGGGAGACCATACGTAAACAAAGAAGGACGAGGTTGCTATCTCGACATGCCGATATATGTTATTTCTATATGCACTCTTTTTCCCCTAGCTCGGTTTTTATCCCAATGGGTTTTTTCGAGTTAGGTTTTTAACGAGGCATATCCGAAACATTCTCCGAACGGCACATCTCATACCAGCGGGCAATATAACTTGTACTTCTTCGAACGCAAGCTCCTCTTTACGCTCGAGAAGTGGGGGAGTATTGATGAGGGGTAATTTAATCCCCTGTCCTCACAAGCTCGGTGTAGATCGAGTAGCACCAATCCTTGCCACAGGAACGGTGAGCCGAGCCAGGCCCCTAGGTGTATTGTTCCGAGCTTACAAAGAGAATCCGAGATCAAAGGATACTGTTGGGCCAACCCCAGGCCCAAGCCCATTAGCACAGCTATAAATATCCCATGCATTTATGACGACGACACGACTTCCCAGGTGGTCTTCCTTCGAGACTGCTGCTCGGACTCACTTGGGAACAGTAGAACAGTTTCGCTTATATGTATTTCGCCCTCTAGCTTGTACGGCATCCAATAATGCTCGGATAGGACTCCCAACTATTGTAATCTGTACTCGATCACATTGAATACAATATTATTGATCTTTTATATCCATTTATTTACGTTGCATACCGTTTTACATCATCCTTATCGAACAAACGAAAACACGTAAGATCAAAGTTTATTTAATTAAATCTTTCTTTAATTAATTAAATCCAACTTAATTAATTAACTCACAAATTAAATTCCAATTTAATTTATAATCTTGATCCAATTTCAATCGGATCCAATTTGTTCCAATTGGGTCGACCCAGTGGATTTTTCAGACCCAGTCGACCCAATTGACCCAGTCGATTCTGTCGACGCAGTTGTTTCATTTTCTTCGCTTTCGCTTCATGTGTATTGTGTATGCCCCTATATGTTCACCACATAATTGGCCGTGGGTTATAATTAATTATTAACTTAATTATTCAAGTATTAAATACTTTAAATTAGTCGAACACTCTGTCGACTGACCATTCCAAAATTAGCACCTCTGCCAATTTAGGAATTCTCCCACACTCCACGATCGATGTCTGGCCACAAGCCCATGGAGCCCAATCACTGGTGAATTAATTCAGTGAACCTTTTATCATTTACAATTTCCATATACGACATAATCTCTCCATCGATCAATCTCCCAGTCGAGACTTAAGGGTATGGTCTTTCATTAGTCCCCTTTTTTTTTAGTCTTGACCTTATGCATTCTGGTCTCGAAATAATTCTCTTTGACTTAATCTTTATGAGCTACTTACATAAAGTCGTCAGATACATTGGCCAATGATTTTACCAGAATTAATTTCTCACAGAAATCCATTGGAGAATTTCCCAACCTATCAAGTCGGGTCAATGGATCCTTTGTTGATGATATGAACCTACAAACGAGTTCCTTTATACCCAACACAAGTTTACAGAGACTTTCTGGTGATCTCCAGTCAGTCGGAACTAACATCAAAGCATAGACGTTCTCGCACCAGATAAACGGTATCACCTCAAGTATTTAGGGATCGTTCCTCGTATACTATCGTAAATTGGAATAACTTCAACCCCGATATGCGACTACCTCTTCCATGGTGAGTTATTTCCTAATTTGGGTATTCAGTGTGCTTGCCATCCCAGCAAGCCACCCACTTATGTGTATCGACTATCCCAGTCACGCTCGTGGACCCCAGCGTTCTCCAGTTCATCGGAGTATATGCAATAGTGAGAGTCTAACCGAATCCAACGATGTCCTATCTCGATTGGATTCTACGACTCTTGAATATGTTCTAGATCACGGCCTTGGAGATCAGTCCACGGGTTGTCCCATAGCCCTGTGATCTAAGGACTTCTATCCTTATGCGTAGATAATTATTACATAAGATAAAGATAACCATATAAGAAAGTGCTTTTATCAATCAAAATTGAATATTTCCTTATTTATAACAATAAATGCTAGACATACAGCTGGCTTGCAGGACACTATTTCTATCAAGCCTTAGATACCTTAAAGGCACTCAAGATTTGGGATAATGGTACCCTAGAGAATCAGGTTTTGAACTCATTGGATACTCAGATTCTGACCTTGCTGGCTGCAAAATAGATACGAAGAGCACAACAGGTGCCTGTCAATTTTTAGGTAGCCGTCTTATCTCATGGACGAGTAAGAAACAGACTTCAGTATCCATATCTACTGCTGAAACTGAGTACATAGCTGCTGGAGCTTGCTGTGCACAAATACTTTGGTTGAAGCATCAACTAGAAGATTACAACATCAAAATCAGTGGAATACATATCTACTGTGACAATACAAGTGTAATCTCCCTTACTCAAAATACTACAACTCATTCAAGGACTAAGCATATAGATATCAAACATCACTTCATAAGAGATCATGTGGAAAAAGGAAATGTTATAATAGAGTATGTTCATACTGACAATCAGATCGCTAACATTTTCACTAAACCTTTAAGTTATTCAAGGTTTTCAACTTTATGAGCTGAACTAGGTCTACTGAATTTAGATGCATAAGCTGAGGGGGAAGTCATCAGAAGACTTGAGTCTATCAGCTTACTCATCTTATTATCTTCAAGGTTAACTCTCAACAGACTAGTTAACTTATGTATTCTTAAAGTCAGGGGGAACGTGTAAGACTAGCGGTACTTCTGATTAAAAGATGAAATTTGTTGATGAAAGTTAGTTGATGTTATGTTTTCATCAGAATATCTAAATTTTGAAGATTGAAGATTAATTATCTAGCTGAATTGACAAACAGCTGAGGAAGATTACTAGTTATTGGCTTTCACTAGTAATAATCTGTCATCAGGACACTAGTCCCATCAGATAAGTATTTAAAATTACTTGTCTGATCAACTATGTAAAAGCTCTGTTGTTTTAAAAACGTATTATCCAAAAACGCGCTTTTACTAGTCGACTAAGGCGGTTCATATTCACGCCCGACACTAAATGCTTTTTGAATTTTGAAAATGAGTAACTGACGCCCCACGATCAAAGCTGACACAAAACGGATCAAACGGTTAGCGTGTAACACGGAAACCGACACACCCCAACCTCTTTAAAATAGATCTGATCAGCTGACTATCTCTTTACACACCCAAATATTTTCAAAAGCACTCTGTGAATTTCTGCTTCCATTTTCTACAAAAATTCTCTCGTTTTCACTAATCTCTTCAGGAAATCATGACTCCCCAACAAAAGGCAAGAGCTGAGGTTATGTATCTTGTCTATGATACATATCACAAATCTGGAACCGCTGTAATGAAGACTATTCTAGAAAAATTCAAAGCTACAACCCTTGTGAATTCATGGAAGGACATGACGAAATGGTCTATGTGGACCAGGTGTTGGAGTTGTACGAAGCAAAGGATGTTGTTGATTTAAAAAAACTTGAGATCAAGGCAACCGTTGCCGGAAATGATATTGTTATTACTCCTACTCTGCTTCATGAGAAGTACGGTCTGTCCAACCAAGAAAGAGCAGACCTGACGACCATGGCTGAGGAGAAGGAACAGGAGTTTTGGAGCATCTGTGCTCATGGAGGGGAAATACTATCAGGTAACATAAAGAAAAGGCAGTTGAAGGATGAATATCAGCGTATGGCTGATATGGTGGCGAAAGTAATTGAAAATTACACTTTCTCTTTAGATAGTGTGACTTTGAAAAGATATGCAATGATGATAGCTGTTCATTATGGTTTTGAGGTCAATTGGGCTGAAATTGTATGGTATATTTTGGCGAATTTCCATAAGAAGAAACAAACTAATCATAGGATTACTCTGAGTCATTTCTTTCTGAATTTGGGATGTGGTATGACTAATGGGAAAGTCATTCACAATGCCAAGGCAATGGGCCATTATCAGGTTGTTAAGGGATGTTCGAAGAGCAAAATGGATGAAGAAGAGGCTGATGAGCCCAAGGAACAGGCTCCTGCTAAGAAGAAAAAGTTGTCTGTTCAAACAGCTAAACCCGTTGTTCAAGCCATAACAGACAAGAAAAAGCAAGCTGCTGCTGACTCTACTATAAAGAAGATCACTGATGAAGTCTTGGAGACATCAGCTGGTTCTCCATCAAGAACAGTGTCAGAAGAAAGATATGCTGACAAAGTAGCAAAAAAGACTAGAAGCCAGTTGAGAGACACTGCTTCTTCTAAGCCTGTCAAAGAAAAGTTTGCTACAAAGAAGTCTGCTAAGAGGAAGGTGGTTTTTGAACCATCTCCTGCTAAATCTGATGATTTAGTCAGAGAAGGCCTTACATCTGCTGGTGGCCAGTTGGAGCTGACAATGCTGATGCTGCTGATGATCAGAAATCTGATACTGATGCAACAGCTACCAAACAGCAAGCTTCAACAGTTGAGGGACCTGAACCTCAACCTTATCCTGAAGTGTAGATCATCAATCATGTTGCAGTTGCACCACTTGCATATGTTGCCCCTGAACCTGCCGCTAATGAAGAAGCACAGACAACTGACAAAAGGAAAGGAAAAAGAAAAATATTCATAAGGAGAAAGAAGGTGTCTGCTGCTGATAAGAAAAAGAGAGAAGAGGCAGAGCAAAGGAAAAGGGACGAACAGGAACTTCAAAGAGTTGTTGAGCTTAGCAAAATTGCAGCTGAAAAAGACGAGCAGAAGAGACGAATGATTGTTGCTGAAGATGCAAAATTAGCACTTGCTCTTGAGCTAAGCAAGAAGGATTCTCATGTCCAAACATAACTGGTGGCATCAAGATTGGTGAATCAATGAATGCCAAGCTGAAAATCCTTCTGGCCCAAGACCAGAGAAGAAAAAGTTTGAAGTGAAAAGAGCTTTTTTAATCATAAATACTGACACTTCTGTTTTCAACAGATTTGAAGCTGCCCTGGCTCACATTGACAAAAAGCTGCAGCGTAAAACCCTGTTTATCCAAGAAAAGGAAAGATATACAAGATGGAGGGATTACAGTTTGAATAAATCTGTTGAATAGCTCCAGAGCTGGAAAGAGTTTGCAAGTGAAGAAAAATGGGTCCTCAGCTGGTTGCAGACTACCTCAATCCACAAAGCCCTGGATGCTGATTATGTAAGAGATGTTATGCATTGATATGAACAAGAATTTGCTGCTGCAGAAGCCAAAATCATCTCTGATGCATTGCCAGCCAAGAGAAGAAAACAAGATGATCCTATAAAGAGGGTTGTGCAAATTGTTGTTTACACTGCCTTGGAGAAATGGGCTGAACGTTCAAGATATGAACAAGGATCTCCAAGTGATCTGCCTACTCTACCTAGTGTACAGCTGAATACTTTTGGCTCAGAAATGAAAGAGTACCAACAGTTACCTAAAGTGAAAACACCTGCTGCCAGTAGTCTGCCTGTTATAAAAAGAATCCGCCTGACGACTGTTTTCACTGAAGATGGAACTATTGTTACTAAGATCTTGAAAACGTCAAAGAACAAGCTGCTGCTGAAAAGTCTTTAGCTATTGAGTGGAAAGCTAAAGAGACGACTGAAGAAGAACCTGCTCTAAAAGACGCTCCTGTCCACCAGGAAGAAGATCAGACGGCATCACCTTCTATTCCAACAGCTGATTTGCACTCGTCGCTGTTGGAATCCTTCCAGCTGATGCTTGAAAATTCACTTAAGGAAATGGAAGAGAGGAATAGGATGCTGATGAAGCAAATGCATGAGGAAAATGCAAGAATGGTCAAGAATGCCATTGACAACTTCCCAATACCTCAAGACAATTCTCTTATGCTGACCAAAAGCATTCTGGACATAAACAGAAACATTGAAGATGTTAAAGCTGATGTTGGTCATCTTCATGCTGTTTTTAAGAGAAGTGAAGACACTATTGCTCACCTGACTGATACATTCACCAAAGTTGGTAATGAAGAGACTGCAAAGAATTTGTTATTGGTTGAGGAAGTTCAAACCACTGCCAATAAAGTCCATCAAGAAATCTCTACTTTACAACTTAATGTTGACTGCGTCAATGATCAAACTGGAACCATCAACTCTTCTCTTAATCATCTAAATGCAAGACAGGACTTAGTCGATCAGAACATCAGAAACTTATGAGCTGCTGTCCAAATACAAGCTGTTAAGCTCAACCCTGCTGTCAACTCTGCTGATGATGACAAAAAGGGGGAAGAGAAAAGGGAAGAGACAACTGTTCAAAGTACTCAAGAAGACTCTGCTGCTGCTCAAGAGGAACCAAAAGAGCCAGAGAAACAAGTACTTGAAGAAAAAGCTGAAGGAGATGGAGAAGCTGACAACAAGGAAACTGATGAACAAGCTACCGAAGAAGAAGAAGAACCTAAGGAACCAATCAAGTCTGACAAAGAATTGGCTGCAACTAAGGACACACCTGAAGAGCAACTTGATCCATTTGTCAAGTACAAAAATATTGAAAGCATGAAAAAGAGGATTGAGGATGCTGAAGCTAAAGCAGAAAGAGAAGCAAAGATGAAAGCTTCTAAGGCAAATCTGCTTACTGATGATATAAATGATGAAGAGAAAGAAGATGATGAATCTGAATATGAGTATGAGGAAGTTGAAGAAGAAGTTAGTGAAGAAGCTGATGATTAGTATAGACTGCTTTATCAGTTCACCTTACTTTTTCAGTTATCTCATCTGATAAAAGTTGTAACTTGTAATCACTTTCAATCATATATAAAAGTTCAAGTTTTTATTCCAACATACAATTTCTATCTCAGAAATTTTGAGGATTAAAACTTTAGTATAGGTAACAGGTACTTAGCTGAAGTTTTGTCATCATCAAAAAGGGGGAAATTGTTGGATGAAGATGAAGATAGAGTGTATTGAAGACAAAGAATTTAAGGGAGGTTTTGATGATTTCCAAAACATCAAGATCAGCTAAGTCTGGAACACTTAGTTAAAACCCTTAGAAGAATTTTGACCAAATAAGAAGATAAATCGAAAGGGTCAAAGATTCAAGGTCCAGAAGACTACTGATCTGCTGAAGGAAGAAATCAGTTTGATGAAGATCAGCCGACTTATCAGATTTGTTCAAGTTTGGGATCAGCACGGTTCATCATCAGACTTGTGTTCTCATCAGCCAAGTGGAAAGGATCAGAAAGTCTCTCCAACAGTAATAAATGCACTTTGAGTAATAAATGCTGAAGACCGAGGGTATTAATGGCAAATGAATGAAGGAAAACCTCGTATCAGCTAGGTGCATTAAATGTTGCCTGACAGAAAGTACAGTCTGCAGTACTGTCACTGTGTAGAGAGCCGTGCGCAGAAATTAAGGACCAGTACCCGAGGAATTTGAACTGTGTCTTTCTTCAACGTACATTTTTCAAACCTGCAAGTATAAATAGTTCATGAGACGAAGAAAAGAAGAACAACACATCTCTGAGAAAAAATTCCGAAGCAAAATTCTTCAAGTCTCAAGAACAGCTCACTCATCAGCTTTGTCATTTGTTGACACATGCCGAAGTTGAAGATCAAAGATAAATACATTTTTCTGAGTGAAAAACTATTATGTTGTGAGGAGTGTTTATCCATCTTTGTGAGTGATAAAACTCTGTAGAATAGGTCTTCTTTGTGACCTATTGCGCACTTGTGGTCGTTTCATTTGTTGTTCGATGCAAGCATTGTATACTGATTACTTTGTGTTTTCTAGTATAACCCAAGATCTAAGTGACTTGGAAGAGTGGACTAAAGGATTTAAATCCATATAACCACTATAAAAATTCTGTGTGTTTTATTTTGCATTTTTCCTTGCATATTTTCAGATTGCATAAAACACTTTAACAAAACTGTTGAAAGATTTCGTGAAAAGAGTTTGTTAAAACTGGGAATTAATCTTTCTAACTGTTGTAAGTTTACTTGTGAAAAACATTGTTTTAAATCTGCTGCAAGTACTCTGCTTTTAAAAGTTGATTTTACTGAAATCAGCTAAGTAGTTTAAAAAGAAGTGGTTAACTGTGTTGTTCAAAGATTTATTCACTGATCAGCCTAGTTAGCTTACTGACCTTCAACAGCTTAGTCTGCTGACAGTCGAGTGAAAACTTTTTAAGTATAAATATTTGAACAGGTCTATTCACCCCCACTCCTCTAGACCTCATCTGACCAATTGGGACCAACAGGCTCATCCCTTTCGTTATTCTTATCGGTGCACCCTAATTATTCTCCTTGTCACTTATATCGAACTATTCATCTGGGTATCTTTATTATCGATATTTCAGTCCTTTTGCAATCTTCATTGATTCTTATATATGTTGCCATTGCTAATACTTGTCTTGTCATCTTGAGCGCCTTGATTCAATCATATTTTCTAATCCAATTTGAATCACTAAGAGCTTCTTCAATCTGTTTAGGCTCTATTTGAGATAGGAAGCTGACAAACATGACATCATTTACAACAGCTCTCCTTTTCATTACTCTATCCAAAGGATCACCAATCACCAGCTCCGGTGGGTGATTCTTGAGCCATCTGAGATCAGGCTGCAAATCTGAATGTTGTCCTATGTTTTGATCTTGCAACACTACTGTTGGAGTTCCAGTAGTAGTCTGTTGAACAGCACTTGTCTGTTGAATAGTCTCTGGTCTGTCAGCTGTTTGTAACTCTTCTGTTATATAATCAGCAGTGTGATTTTGAACAGCACTTGAGTTAGCAGCTGAGTTGAGATCAGGTAGTATGATGGGTATATACTCTTCATTTCTTTCAACACTCAATTTCTGAAAATCAGTAGACAGATTTTGATCAGTATTTTGATTCTTTTCAGAAGATTGATTTGGTTCATCAAATACTACATGAATAGATTCTTCTACAAGTAAAGTTCTTTTGTTAAAGACTCTATAAGCGTTACTGACTGTAGAGTATCCAACAAAAACAGCTTCATCAGTCTTTTCTGCAAAGGCAGTAAGGTGATTTTTCCCATTATTTAAAACAAAGCATTTACAACCAAAAATTCTAAAGTAATGAATGTTTGGTTTCCTGTTGTTCCAAACTTCATATGGAGTCTTGTTTTGGTGCTTGTTGATCATGCATCTGTTTTGGGTAAATCATGTTGTATTTGTCGCTTCTGAATCTTTGGGGCAGCTTTGCTTCAGCTATCATAGTCCTGTTAGCTTCTTTTAGAGTTCTGTTTCTCCTTTCAGCAACTTCATTTTGTTAAGGGGTTCTGGCAGCAGAGTACTCATGACTGATTCCTCTGACATTACAATATTCTTCAACAGTTGAGTTTGTAAATTCAGTCCCTCTATCTAATCTGATCTTCAGTATTTTCATGCTCTTCTCATTCTGGATCAGCTCCAACAGATTTGTAAGATGCTCATTGGTTTCACTTTTCTTCTTCATGAAAATCACCCAAGTGTATCTTGAATAATCATCCACAATAGCTAGCCAGTACTTCTTTCCACCATTGCTGATTGGATCAATGGGTCCAAATAAGTCCATATGTAACAGCTCCAAGATCCTTCCAGATGATTGGTGCTTCTCGCTCTTGAAAGATGACTTGATTTGTTTACCCTTCTGACAGGCGTCACAAAGCTTATCTTTGCTCATGACTGTCTTTGGAATTCCTTCTACCAGATCATTCTTGATAAGTCTGTTTATGGTCTTGAAATTCAAATGATTCATTCTTTTGTGCCACAGCCATCTGACTTCACTTGGTGTTGATGCCACCAAACAAATATTAGAACTCTTGTCAACAGAATTCCAGTCCATTGTGTAGACATTTCCTTGTCGTCTTCCAGATAAAATTACCTTCTTTGTACCAATCTGTTCTACGTAGCACTTATCACAAAATCCCTTGTCACAAAATTGACTTATGCTCAGCAAATTGTATTTGAGGCCTTTAACATAAGAGACGTCAGATATCTCAATGTTGCCTTTGATTAATCCTCCACTTGCTACAATCTTGCCTTCCTTGCTATCTCCAAAGGTTACTTTGGGACCATCCACAACAACACAGTCAGCTCATGTATGCTTTCACACATGTGTCTTGAACAGCCACTGTCCAAGTACCATATTTTCTCTATTTTACTCCTACTCCTAATCCTAACCTACAAAACAAAATAAATATTATTTTAGGTACCCTTATTGAGAAGGTCCTGAAGGATTAGTTTCATCTTTGACAGCCTAAGACTTCAAATGTTGAAGTCTTAGGCTTCTTAGGCTTCTGAGTTTTGGCAGGAGCATGAACAGTTTTATCTTCATCACGTTCATAAGATTTGCTATGTTGTTGATAATCAGCATGATAAATATAATGTTCATAAGCAGAATAAGATGCATGATAAGCAGGATATGCATGCATTGGATGAGCAGGATATCGTGCATAGTAAGTTGGGAATTGAGGTGCATGATACATAGGAGGATATGCAGCAAGTTGCACATAATATGACTCATTTCCATACCAAGCATTTTGATTTTTCTTGTTCTTATGCTTCTTTGGCTTACTAGATGCTTGCTCATTAACAGACGACTTAGTTTTACCACTAGTCTGATTGGTTTTAGCCTTATCAGCAGGCTTCTTAGGACTTTGCTGTCTAGTCTTACCAGTCTGTTTTCCTACACTAGGCTCTTTGCTCTTTTTAGCCTTAGGAATTTTCTTCTCCTTTAATTCTTTCTCAGGTGAAGCAGGTTTAGTAGTCTGAACATACAAAATGACCTTACTGTTGTCAGCTGATACAAATTTTCGGTATGGTTCAGTTCTAACTTATCCTGTTCTAAATGTATCTTCTGTTTACTAGAGATATGAGTGGATGCAACAGATGATTTTTCATGAGACTTAATTATCTTTTCAAGTTCCACGATTTTACCCTTATATACTTCACATTCAGCTTTAAGAGATTTATTCTCTTGCTCAAGCAGTTTATATTCAGCTGATTCTTTTGGCTTTTCAGCCTTAAGTTTCAGTGAACTGTTTTGCTCTCTTAGCAATATCATCTCTTCCTTAAGCTTAGCAAATGCATCAACAATACTTGTATTATTAACTACAATTTCCTCAAATGAATTGAATAATTCATTTTCAAGAGGAGTTACCTCTTCATCCTCAGAATTATCAGATTCCTTGGCCATCAGGCCGATGAGTGCAGGACTCTCTTCTTCAGAAGACTCTTCATCAGAAGTGTCTGAATCTGAATCAGATGAGTAGATAGCAGTCAACTTCTCCGCTTCTGCTAACAACACCTTGCTTTTTCTGATGCTTTCTTTACTTTCTGATTCTGTTTTCTTCCTCTGTATACTTCTCAGCCTTAGGATATGGGCAATCTTTGATGAAATGCCCCAATTTCCTGCAATTATAGCACATTAGTCTGAATTTATAAGAATCCTTATCTAGAGAAGGAGAGGCAGGGTTAGAAGTAGAATCATTGTTGTATTTGTTCTTCATTTTTATTTTGTAGAACTTCTTGAAGTTGTATATTAGCAATGCAACGTCTCCATCTGTGTACTCCTTTTTGTTGAGTATTGTGGCTTCATCAGATGAGTCCACATCTTTGGTTTTGTAAGCTGGTCTTCTCGGATTTTCAGCAACAACTATGGCAGCTGTGGGACTTGAAGTTGAGGTTTCTTCAACACCCATTCTTGGCAGTTTATACTCATATGCCTTGAGTACTGAGAACAGCTTGGTGAGAGAGATCTTTCCCAAATCTCTTGACTCTTCCATGGCTGTTACCTTCATGTTGAACTTCGGAGGTAGAGCCTTCAACACTCTGACGGTTATCTCCTTGTCTGTGAGGTTTTTCCAAGCTTGAGAACTTCATTCAGTGTCCTTGTAAACCTTGTATCCACCTGGTCAATGGTTTCCGCAGACTTCATCTTGAAGTTATCAAACTTTTTTCAGAGCAACACTCAGCTGATGCTCTTTGATGGCGTCGTTTCCTTCGCTCATGTCACGAACCTTATCCCAAATTTCCTTGGCAGTCTTGTAATGCTTGACTTTATCAAATCTATCATTGGGCTTTGGTCATTTCATTAAGATCTTTCTCCACCACTATATCTACTTCACCAAACCTTTATAGTCTTGGTGAATTTGAATGGACCTTTTATGATACATGTGTACATGTTATCATTATAGGCAGCTAAGAAGATCTCCATTCTGATCTTCCAGTCCTCAAAACTCATAACAGCACAGTTAACCACTTCTCTTTAAACTACTTAGCTGATAACAGTAAAATCAACTTTTAAAAGCAGAGTACTTGCAGCGGATTTAAAACAGTGTTTTTCACAAGTAAAATTAAAACAGTTAGAAAGATTTATCCCCAGTTTTAACAAACTCTTTTCACGAAATCTTTCAACAGTTTTGTGAAAGTGTTTTATGCAATCTGAAAATATGCAAGGAAAAATGCAAAGTAAAACACACAGAATTTTTATAGTGGTTATATGGATTTAAATCATTTAGTCCACTCTTCCAAGTCACTTAGATCTTGAGTTATACTAGAAAACACAAAGTAATCAATATACAATGCTTGCGTCGAACAACAAATGAAACGACCACAAGTGCGCAATAGGAAATCACAAAAGACCTATTCTACAGAGTTTTATCACTCACAAAGATGGATAAACACTCCTCACAACACTCTAACAGTTTTTCACTCAGAAAAATGTATTTATCTTTGATCTTCAACTTCGGCTTGTGTCAACAAATGACAAAGCTGATGAGTAAGCTGTTCTTGAGACTTGAAGAATTCTGCTTCGGAATTTTTTCTCAGAGATGTGTTGTTCTTCTTTTCTTCGTCTCATGAACAATTTATACTCGCAGGTTTGAAAAATGTCCCTTGAACAAAGACACAGTTCAAATTCCTCGGGTACTGGTCCTTAATTTCTGCGAATGGCTCTCTGCACAGTGACAGTACTGCAGACTGTACTTTCTGTCAGGCATCATTTAATGCACCTAGCTGATACGAGGTTTTCCTTCAATAATTTGCCATTAATACCCTCGATCTTCAGCATTTATTACTCCAAGTGCATTTATTACCGTTGGAGAAACTTTCTGATCCTTCCCACTTGGCTGATGAGAACACAAGTCTGATGATGAACCGTGCTGATCCCAAACTTGAACAAATCTGATTTGAGTCGGCTGATCTTCACCAAACTGATTTCTTCCTTCAGCAGATCAGTAGTCTTCTGGACCTTGAATCTTTGACCCTTCTGATTTATCTTCTTATTTGGTCAAAATTCTTCTAAGGGTTTTAACTAATTGTTAAATACTTAGCTGATTTTGATGTTTTGGAAATCATCAAAACCTCCCTTAAATTCTTTGTCTTCAATACACTCTATCTTCATCTTCATCCAACAGAGCCTCACCATTTGAAACGGTGTAAGTAAAGAGAAGATCAAAGCAAGGATATTGGTAAGGATAATAGAAAGTCGAAACAAGTATCATGACAATAATAACCAAAACATTAAAGTGTGTTTGGTCATTTGAAAAGCAAGTCAAGAGAAATGGTGCGATTTAAAGATTCATTTCAATAATGATTGTAACAAGCTGCAATAGAAAACAAGTAAAGCTCAATAGTGAAATCTGAGAACATTGAAACGATCAAATTGAGCGAGACGGGAATTAAAAATAAGTTCAAAACAACTAGAAGGTAAGTCTGAGTTCAAAAGAAATTGAGAATAAATTGATTTGATTTATGCGGCTTACAAAAAGGAATGAAATAGACAAAAGAACAACAATTTATGAATGGACAAATTAAAACGTGAAATTCAAAAAGAAACCGAGACAATTCAATTCCTTTAGGAAATTTAGAAGATTGTATAATTGAATATTACGAAAAAGAACAACATGAAATAATATGGATAATTTGAAAATGATCATAATGGAATAAATAGGGTCGGGAAAAAGAAGGATAAGGAACAATAACAATCATAGAATCCGACAAAAATAAATAATTTTGGTTTACGAAGTCGATACGAGAAAGTATCTCATGAAATAGGGAGGGGTAAACTCTGAAAGAATACAAAAATAAGGGATCGATATAAAAGCTTGATAGAATACACCCCAATAGACAAAGACATGTTAATTGAGAGTGTCGATAAGCTCTGAAGGTAAACATTCAAAGAGTCAGATTAAAGGTAATTAAGGGCACGGCTTGAAGAAGCCATATCAAGAATGAGGCTAAAATGAGTGAAGAATATTTTATAGTAAATGACACAACATGAAGGAAAAGATACAATCGGGCAACCGCATTTAGAAATTTCAGAAAATCACGAGCGAAAATAAAGAGATTGGATATGAACATAGAATAGTTTTAGAATTGAAAATGAAGTTACTCGCTATCAAAAGTGATTCATAGTTGAATGCAAGGAACAGAAAATGGACGTGTTAGAACACAAGACTGGTGTCAACGAAATTCGAATGATATTTTGTCTATTGAAAGAAAGATTGCTTGCATAACAATTTGATTCGCCAAAATGATGAAGAAAAGACATCTAGGGATCACAAGCTAAAAAATGAATAAGTACCAAATTTGAATAAGGCCGAAACAATTAATTATAGCGAAAATAGGCTCAAGATAGCTTACTGAAGTCGAGAGATCAATTTGGAGATGGATTCGTTTAGAATCAGAATTATGAGTAAGGTAAACTCGATAATGGAATTCAAAATGATTAGGGCTATTTTTAGTCATTGTACAAGTACTTCAAGAAATGTCACTTGATTCAAATATTTTAATTTACGTAAAATCACGAAGCACACACATATACAATTATAACCAGACAACAATATCAACAGTAAAGTTCAAATAACGTAATGTTTTCAGTCCCTTTTTACTTCCAACAAAAATCTTTCAAAAATACCACCAAAATTTTTGAATATTAAAAACATTAACTTTCTTACACAAATAAATCAAGATCCAAACATATAAGCAATATTTAAACAAAACCAAAGCAAGTCACATTAAATATCCAATATTAAATATAAACTCAACAACTTATCACAAAAGCTACAAGGATAAACTAAATTTCTTCAATATATACTTTGAAGAAAGGAAAATAAAATCACAAGGATTAAAGAACACATGCATAGATGGATTTTTACCCAAAGCAATGAAGGGATGAAACTCTCTACATTTTCAGACCTCCGAAGGTGGTGGTGGCGGCTCCGGTGGCTCCGGTGGTGGTTCATATCAAAAGCCCTCAAATCCTTACTTTTCCCCCAATTTCTAATGAACTCCGATTCACTCTGGGAAATCTAATCGACGATCCGAACGGTCAATATATAGCACTGTGTGTGTATAACCTCCACGAAAGATTTGGGCATGATCCAACGGTGGACGAAGGCGGAATGATCGGAAACCCGAGGCTGTGTAGTGAAAATTCGAAAATTCCCTTTGTGCTGCCTCTTCTCTCTCTCTCTCTCTCTCTCTTATTTTCTTTATCTAAGTATTTTTAAGTTGTAAAGAAGATAATGTGGGTTTGAGGAGGGTATTTATTAAGCTACAAAATCAGATTTTTAATGTATATACAAATATACATACAATATGATAATAAAGGAGTATTATTACTCCATATTTTCCACCAATGCATGTCAACCTTGGGTGGATGAGTTTATCTACCCAAGGGCATGCTTGACATCCCTAGAAGTGTGCAAGGAGAGAAAATAATTACTCTCCTGCAGAAAATCTGCAACTTGGGGCAAATTTGCACTTTGCCCCTCGAAATTTTGAAAACATACATTTTTGTCCACAAAAACAAAATTTTTGTGCATCCAAGCCTGACAATTTTCAAAAAGGTCTTGATCTTATTTTAATGTAAATTTTTTATTTTTAATTATTTCAATGTTAAAAAGATCACATGATTTAATTAATTTGTATATTTTAGTTCAAATTAATGCTTTACTTTGAAAATAGAATGTAGCACTTAAATTTGGATTAAAAATCCAATCAAAAGGGTTCGAAATTTTGAGGGCATTAAAATCCTCCCCCCTTAAAAGAATTTGGTCCCCAAATTCGTTCTTGAGATTCGCGTGGTACGGTTAACGCCGACGTATCTTCTTTTCTTTATCCTGAAATGTTTCTTCCTTACTCTGTGTGCGTCATAAAAAATTTTTCTGTAGAATTTGCAGCCTTCTTAGTTAAAACGAGTGTGCGGAAATGTTCTCTCGTACGTTAGGCATTTTAAAAACTCTGACGTATGTTTATCTCTAACTCCCGAGTCGCCTTTTTTATACTCTGGCCGCGCCATAATGGAATTCACTTGTTTCTTCATCTTGATGAGTATGCAAACGTGTCCTCGTTTGTACGTTAGATATTTCTGAAGATCTTAAGATATGCAGTCAGGTTCACGAGGATGATCGATGTAGTACTCCATATACGTTACGTATTATCATGACGCGGTAGAATGAGATACGACGATAATTCCATCTTCTATGCCGCGGATTAAAATTCTTCTCAAAAGAAAAATTACTCACATAACAATATATAGTTCAGTTTGGCCCAGAAAATTCTAAAGGTATTGGATGACATTTGACTTGGGATTCTCACAAGGAACTAAATGAGTCAAATGAAGAGACACGCGATAAGGATTAGAAAATATGATTGAATCAAGGCGCTCAAGATGACAAGACAAGTATTAGCAATGGCAACATATAGAAGAATCAATGAAGATTGCAAAAGGACTGAAATATCGATAATAAAGATACCCAAATGAATAGTTCGATATAAGTGACAAGGAGAATAATTAGGGTGCACCGATAAGAATAACGAAAGGGATGAGCTTCACCATTTCAAACGGTGTAAGTAAAGAGAAGATCAAAGCAAGGATATTGGTAAGGATAATAGAAAGTCGAAACAAGTATCATGGGAATAATAACCAAAACATTGAAGTGTGTTTGGTCATTTGAAAAGCAAGTCAAGGTAAATGGTGCGACTTAAGGATTCATTTCAATAATGATTGTAACAAACTGCAATAGAAAACAAGTAAAGCTCAATAGTGAAATCTGAGAACATCGAAACGATCAAATTGAGCAAGATGGGAATTAAAAATAAGTTCAAAACAACTAGAATGTAAGTCTGAAGTTCAAAAGAAATTGAGAATAAATTGATCTGATTTATGCGGCTTACAAAAAGGAGAAATAGACAAAAGAACAACAATTTATGAATTGACAAATTAAAACGTGAATTTCAAAAAGAAACCGAGACAATTCAATTCTTTTAGGAAATTTAGAAGATTGTATGATTGAATATTACGAAAAAGAATAACATGAAATCATATGGATAATTTTAAAACGATCATAACGAATAAAAAAAAAGGGAAAAAGAAGGATAAGGAACAATAACAATCATAGAATCTGACAAAAATAAATAACATTGGTTTACGAAGTCGATCCGCGAAAGTATCTCATGAAATAGGGAGGGGTAAACTCTGAACGAATACAAAAATAAGTGATCAATATAAAAGCTTGATAAAATAAAAGAAGTCAATCCCCAATAGACAAAGACATGTTAATTTAGAGTGTCGATAAGCTCTGAAGGTAAACATTCAAAGAGTCAGATTAAAGGTAATTAAGGGCACGGCTTGAAGAAGCCATATGAAGAATGAGGCTAAAATGAGTGAAGAATATTTTATAGTAAATTACACAACATGAAGGAAAGATATAATTGGGCAACCGCATTTAGAAAATTCAGAAAAGCACGAGCGAAAATAAAGAGATTGGATACGAACATAGAATAGTTTAAAATTGAAAATGAAGTTCCTCGCTATCAAAAGTGATTCATAGTTGAATGCAAGGAACATAAAATAGACGAGTTAGAACACAAGACTGGTGTCCACCAAAATTCGAATGATATTTTGTCTATTGAAAGAAAGATTGCTTACATAACAATTTGATTCGCCAAAATGATGAAGAAAAGACATCTAGGGATCACAAGCTAAAAAATGAATAAGTACCAACATTTGAATAAGGGCGAAACAATTAATTATAGCGAAAATAGGCTCAAATTATGAGTAAGGTAAACTCGATAATGGAATTCAAAATTATTAGGGCTATTTTTAGTCATTGTACAAGTACTTCAAGATATGTCACTTGATTCAAATATTTTAATTTACGTAAAATCATGAAGCACACACATATAGAATTATAACCAGATAATAATATCAACAGTAAAGTTCAAATAACGTAATGATTTCAGTCCCTTTTTACTTCCAACAAAAATCGCAACCCTCAACCCTTCAACTTTTAAAATCTTTCAAAAATACCCCCAAAATTTTGAATATTAAAAATATTAACTTTCTTACACAAATAAATCAAGATCCAAACATATAATCAATATTTAAACAAAACCAAAGCTAGTCACATTAAATATCTAATATTATATATAAACTCAACAACTTATCACAAAAGCTACAAGGATAAACTAAATTTCTTCAATATATACTTTGAAGAAAGGAAAATAAAATCACAAGGATTAAAGAACACATGCATAGACGGATTTTTACCCAAAGCAATGAAGGGAATGAAAATCTCTTTATTTTCAGACCTCCGAAGGTGGTGGTGGCGGCTCCGGTGGTGGTTCATATCAAAAGCCCTCAAATCCTTACTTTTCCCCCAACTTCTAATGACTGACGATTCACTCTGGGAGACATAATCGACAATCCGAACGGTCAATATGTAGCACCATATGTGTAGAACCTTCACGCAAAATTTGGGCATGATCCAACGGTGGACGAAGGCGGAATGATCAGAAAACCGAGGCTGTGTAGTGAAAATCCAAAAATTCGCTTTGTGTTGCCTCTTCTCTCTCTCTCTCTGTCTCTCTTATTTTCTTTATCTAAGAATTTTTAAGTTGTAAAGAAGATAATGTGGGTTTGAGGAGGGTATTTATTAAGCTATAAAATCAGTTTTTTAATGTATATACACATATACATACAATATGATAATACAGGAGTATTAATTACTCCATATTTTCCACCAATGGTGGATGAGTTTATCTACCCAAGGGCATGCTTGACAGCCCTAGAAGTCTGCAAGGAGAGAAAATAATTACTCTCCTGCAGAAAATCTGCAACTTGGGGCCCCTCGAAATTTTGAAAACCTACATTTTTGTTCCCAAAAACAAATTTTTTGTGCATCCAAGCCCGACCATTTTCAAAAAGGTCTTGATCTTATTTTAAAGTAACTTTTATATTTTTAATTATTTCAAAGTTCAAAAGATCACATGATTTAATTAATTTGTATATTTTAGTTCAAATTAATGCTTAACTTTGAAAATAGAATGTAGTACTTAAATTTGTATTAAAAACCAATCAAAAGGGTTCGAAATTTTGAGGGCATTACAATCCTTCCCCCTTAAAAGAATTTGGTCCCCAAATTCGTTCTTGAGATTCGCGTGGTACGGTTAACGCCGACGTATATTCTTTTCTTTCTCCCGAAACGTTTCTTCCTTACTCTGTGTGCGTCATAAAACATTTTCCTGTAGAATTTGCAGCCTTCTTAATTAAAACGAGTGTGCGGAAATGTTCTCTCATACGTTAGGCGTTTTCAAAACTATGACGTATCTTTATCTCTAACTCCCGAGTCGCCTTGTTTATACTCTGGCCGCGCCATAATGGAATTCACTTGTTTCTTCATCTTGATGAGTATGCAAACGTGTCTTCGTTTGTACGTTAGATATTTCTGAAGATCTTAAGATATGCAGTCCGGGTCACGAGGATGATCGATGTAGTACTCCATATACGTTACGGATTATCATGACGCGGTAGAATGAGATACGACGTTAATTCCATCTTTTATGCCGCGGATTAAGATTCTTCTCAAAAGAAAAATTACTCACGTAACAATATATAGTTCAGTTTGGCCCAGAAAATTCGAAAGGTATTGAATGACATTTGACTTGGGATTCTCACAAGGAACTAAATGAGTCAAATGAAGAGACACGCGATAAGGATTAGAAAATATGATTGAATCAAGGCGCTCAAGATGACAAGACAAGTATTAGCAATGGCAACATATAGAAGAATCAATGAAGATTGCAAAAGGACTGAAATATCGATAATAAAGATACCCAAATGAATAGTTCGATATAAGTGACAAGGAGAATAATTAGGGTGCACCGATAAGAATAACGAAAGGGATGAGCTTCACCATTTCAAACGGTGTAAGTAAAGAGAAGATCAAAGCAAGGATATTGGTAAGGATAATAGAAAGTCGAAACAAGTATCATGGGAATAATAACCAAAACATTAAAGTGTGTTTGGTCATTTGAAAAGCAAGTCAAGGTAAATGGTGCGATTTAAGGATTCATTTCAATAATGATTGTAATAGTGAAATCTGAGGACATCGAAACGATCAAATTGAGCGAGACGAGAATTAAAAATAAGTTCAAAACAACTAGAGGTAAGTCTAAAGTTCAAAAGAAATTTAGAATAAATTGATCTGATTTATGCGGCTTACAAAAAGGAATGAAATAGACAAAAGAACAACAATTTATGAATGGACAAATTAAAACGTGAAGTTCAAAAAGAAACCGAGACAATTCAATTCCTTCAGGAAATTTAGAAGATTGTATAATTGAATATTACGAAAAAGAATAACCTGAAATCATATGGATAATATGAAAACGATCCTAACGGAATAAATAGGGTCGGGAAAAAGAAGGATAAGGAACAATAACAATCATAGGATCCGACAAAAATAAATAATTTTGGTTTACGAAGTTGATACGAGAAAGTATCTCATGAAATATGGAGGGGTAAACTCTGAATGAATACAAAAATAAGGGATCAATATAAAAGCTTGATAGAATAAAAGAAGTCAATCCCCAATAGACAAAGACATGTTAATTGAGAGTGTCGATGAGCTCTGAAGGTAAACATTCAAAGAGTAAGATTAAAGGTAATTAAGGGCACGGCTTGAAGAAGCCATATCAAGAATGAGGCTAAAATGAGTGAAGAATATTTTATAGTAAATTACACAACATAAAGGAAAAGATACAATTGGGCAACCGCATTTAGAAACTTCAGAAAAGCACGAGCGAAAATAAAGAGATTGGATACGAACATAGAATAGTTTTAGAATTGAAAATGAAGTTACTCCCTATCAAAAGTGATTCATAGTTGAATGCAAGGAACAAAAAATAGACGAGTTAGAACACAAGACTGGTGTTCACCGAAATTCGAATGATAATTTGTCTATTGAAAGAAAGATTGCTTACATAACAATTTGATTCGCCAAAATGATGAAGAAAAGACATCTAGGGATCAAAAGCTCAAAAATGAATAAGTACCAACATTTGAATAAGGGCGAAACAATTAATTATAGCGAAAATAGGCTCAAGATAGCTTACTGAAGTCGAGAGATCAATTTGGAGATGGATTCATTTAGAATCAGAATTATGAGTAAGGTAAACTCAATAATGGAATTCAAAATGATTAGGGCTATTTTTAGTCATTGTACAAGTACTTCAAGAAATTTCACTTGATTCAAATATTTTAATTTACGTAAAATCAAGAAGCACACAAATATACAATTAATACCAGACATTAATATCAACAGTAAAGTTCAAATAAAGTAATGTTTTCAGTCCCTTTTTACTTCCAACAAAAATCGCAACCCTCAACCCTTCAACTTTTAAAATCTTTCAAAAATACCCCCAAAATTTTGAATATTAAAAACATTAATTTTCTTACACAAATAAATCAAGATCCAAATATATAAGCAATATTTAAACAAAACCAAAGCTAGTCACATTAAATATATAATATTAAATATAAACTCAACAACTTATCACAAAAACTACAAGGATAAACTAAATTTCTTCAATATATACTTTGAAGAAAGGAAAATAAAATCACAAGGATTAAAGAACACATGCATAAACGGATTTTACCCAAAGCAACGAAGGGGATGAAACTCCCTTCATTTTCAGACCTCCGAAGGTGGTGGTGGCGGCTCCGGTGGTGGTTCATATCAAAAGCTCTCAAATTCTTACTTTTCCCCCAACTTCTAATGACTGTTGATTCAGTCTGGGAGATCTAATCGACGATCCGAACGGTCAATATGTAGCACCATTTGTGTAGAACCTCCAAGCAAAATTTGGGCATGACCCAAAGGTGGACGAAGGCGGAATGATCGAAAAACCGAGGCTGTGTAGTGAAAATCCGAAAATTCTCTTTGTGATGCCTCTTCTATCTCTCTCTCTCTCTCTCTTTGTTTCATATTTTATTTATCTAAGTATTTTTAAGTTGTAAAGAAGATAATGTGGGTTTGAGGAGGGTATTTATTAAGCTATAAAATAAGATTTTTAATGTATATACACATATACATACAATATGATAATAAAGGAGTATTTTTTTTTTGAGGTATAATAAAGGAGTATTATCACTCCATATTTTCCACCAATGCATGTCAACCTTAGGTGGATGAGTTTATCTACCCAAGGGCATGCTTGACATCCATAGAAGTGTGCAAGGAGAGAAAATAATTACTCTCCTGCAGAAAATCTGCAACTTGGGGCAAATTTGCACTTTGCCTCTTGAAATTTATAAAACTTACATTTTTGTCCCCAAAAACAAAATTTTTGTACATCCAAGCCCTATAATTTTCAAAAAGGTCTTGATCTTATTTTAAAGTAAATTTTATATTTTTAATTATTTCAAAGTTCAAAAGATCACATGATTTAATTAATTTGTATATTAATTCTTAACTTTGAAAATAGAATGTAGCACTTAAATTTGGATTAAAATGAGTGAAGAATATTTTATAGTAAATTACACAACATGAAGGAAAAGATACAATCGGGCAACCGCATTTAGAAACTTCAGAAAAGCACGAGCGAAAATAATGAGATTGGATACGAACATAGATAGTTTTAGAATTGAAAATGAAGTTACTCGCTATCAAAAGTGATTCATAGTTGAATGCAAGGAACAGAAAATAGACGAGTTATAACACAAGACTGGTGTCCACCGAAATTCGAATGATATTTTGTCTATTGAAAGAAAGATTGCTTACATAACAATTTGATTAGCCAAAATGATGAAGAAAAGACATCTAGGGATCACAAGCTCAAAAACGAATAAGTACCAACATTTGAATAAGGGCGAAACAATTAATTATAGCGAAAATAGGCTCAAGATAGCTTACTGAAGTCGAGAGATCAATTTGGAGTTGGATTCGTTTAGAATCAGAATTATGAGTAAGGTAAACTCCATAATAGAATTCAAAATGATTAGGGCTATTTTAAGTCATTGTACAAGTACTTCAAGAAATGTCACTTGATTCAAATATTTTAATTTACGTAAAATCATGAAGCACACACATATACAATTATAACCAGACAATGATATCAAAAGTAAAGTTCAAATAACGTAATGTTTTCAGTCCCTTTTTACTTCCAATAAAAATCGCAACCCGCAACCCTTCAACTTTTAAAATCTTTCGAATACCCCCAAAATTTTGAATATTAAAAACATTAACTTTCTTACACAAATAAATCAAGATCCAAACATATAAGCAATATTTAAACAAAACCAAAGCTAGTCACATTAAATATCTAATATTAAATATAAACTCAACAACTTATCACAAAAGCTACAAGGACAAACTAAATTTCTTCAATATATACTTTGAAGAAAGGAAAATAAAATCACAAGGATTAAAGAACACATGCATATACGGATTTTTACCCAAGGCAACGAAGGGGATGAAACTCTCTTCATTTTTAGACCTCCGAAGGTGGTGGTGGCGGCTGCGGTGGCAGAGATGGTGGCTCCGGTGCTGGTTCATATCAAAAGCTCTCAAATCCTTACTTTTAACCCAACTTCTAATGACTGCCGATTCACTCAGGGAGATCTAATCGACGATCCGAACGATCAATATATAGCACCATGTGTGTAGAACCACCAAGCAAAATTTCGGCATGATCCATCGGTGGACGAAGGCGGAGTGATCGGAAAACTGAGGCTGTGTAGTGAAAATCCGAAAATTCTCTTTGTGATGCTTCTTCTCTCTCTCGCTCTCTTTCTTTCTTATTTTCTTTATCTAAGTATTTTTAAGTTGTAAAGAAGATAATGTGGGTTTGAGGAGGGCATTTATTAAGCTATAAAATCAGATTTTTAATGTACATACACATATACATACAATATGATAATAAAGGAGTACTTTTTTTTTTTTTTTTTTTTTGAGGTATAATAAAGGAGTATTATTACTCCATATTTTCCACCAATGCATGTCAACCTTAGGTGGATGAGTTTATCTACCCAAAGGCATGCTTGACAGCCCTAGAAGTGTGCAATGAGAGAAAATAATTACTCTCCTGCAGAAAATCTGCAACTTGGGGCTAATTTGCACTTTGCCCCTCGAAATTTTTAAAACTTACATTTTTGTCCCCAAAAACAAAATTTTTGTACATCCAAGCCCTACAATTTTCAAAAAGGTCTTGATCTTATTTTAAAGTAAATTTTATATTTTTAATTATTTCAAAGTTCAAAAGATCACATGATTTAATTAATTTGTATATTAATGCTTAACTTTGAAAATAGAATGTAGCACTTAAATTTGGATTAAAAATCCAATCAAATGGGTTCAAAATTTTGAGGGCATTACAATCCTCCCCCCTTAAAAGAATTTGATCCCCAAATTCGTTCTTGAGATTCGCGTGGTACGGTTAACGCCGACGTATCTTCTTTTCTTTCTGACGAAACGTTTCTTCCTTACTCTGTGTGCATCATAAAACATTTTCCTGTAGAATTTGCAGCCTTAATTAAAACGAATGTGCGGAAATGTTCTCTCGTACATTAGGCGTTTTCAAAACTCTGACGTATCTGTATATCTAACATACGAGTCGCTTTTTTTATACTCTGGCCGCGCCATAATGGAATTCACTTGTTTCTTCATCTTGATGAGTATGCAAACGTGTCTTTCTTTGTACGTTAGATATTTCTGAAGATCTTAAGATATGAAGTCAGGTTCACGAGGATGATCGATGTAGTACTCCATATACGTTACGGATTATCATGACGCGGTAGACTGAGATACGACGATAATTCCATCTTCTATTCCGCGGATTAAGATTGTTCTCAAAAGAAAAATTACTCACATAACAATATATAGTTCAGTTTGGCCCAGAGAATTCAAAAGGTATTGAATGACATTTGACTTGGGATTCTCACAAGGAACTAAATGAGTCAAATGAAGAGACACACGATAAGGATTAGAAAATATGATTGAATCAAGGCGTTCAAGATGACAAGACAAGTATTAGTAATGGCAACATATAGAAGAATCAATGAAGATTGCAAAAGGACTGAGATATCGATAATAAGGATACCCAAATGAATAGTTCGATAGAAGTGACAAGGAGAATAATTAGGGTGAACCTATAAGAATAACGAAAGGGATGAGCCTCACCATTTCAAACGGTGTAAGTAAAGAGAAGATCAAAGCAAGGATATTGGTAAGGATAATAGAAAGTCGAAACATGTATCATGACAATAATAACAAAAACATTAAAGTGTGTTTGGTCATTTAAAAAGCAAGTCAAGATAAATGGCGCGATTTAAGGATTCATTTCAATAATGATTGTAACAAGCCGCAATAGAAAACAAGTAAAGCTCAATAGTGAAATCTGAGAACATCGAAACGATCAAATTGAGTGAGACGGGAATTAAAAATAAGTTCAAAACAACTAGAAGGTAAGTCTGAAGTTCATAAGAAATTGAGAATAAATTGATCTGATTTATGCGGCTTACAAAAAGGAATGAAATAGACAAAAGAACAACAATTTATGAATGGACAAATTAAAACGTGAAGTTCAAAAAGAAACCGAGACAATTCAATTCCTTCAGGAAATTTAGAAGATTGTATAATTGAATATTACGGAAAAAAAATGAAATCATATGGATAATTTTAAAACGATCATAACCGAAAAAATAGGGTCGGGAAAAAGAAGGATAAGGAACAATAACAATCATAGAATCCGACAAAAATAAGTAATTTTGGTTTACGAAGTCGATACGAGAAAGTATCTCATGAAATAGGGAGGGGTAAACTCTGAACAAATACAAAAATAAGGGATTAATATAAAAGATTGATAGAATAAAAGAAGTCAATCCCCAATAGACAAAGACATGTTAATTGAGAATGTCGATAAGCTCTGAAAGTAAACATTCAAAGAGTCAGATTAAAGGTAATTAAGGGCACGGCTTGAAGAAGCCATATCAAGAATGAGGCTAAAATGAGTGAAGAATATTTTATAGTAAATTACACAACATGAAGGAAAAGATACAATCGGGCAACCGCATTTAGAAACTTCAGAAAAGCACGAGCGAAAATAATGAGATTGGATACGAACATAGATAGTTTTAGAATTGAAAATGAAGTTACTCGCTATCAAAAGTGATTCATAGTTGAATGCAAGGAACATAAAATAGACGAGTTATAACACAAGACTGGTGTCCACCGAAATTCGAATGATATTTTGTCTATTGAAAGAAAGATTGCTTACATAACAATTGATTCGCCAAAATGATGAAGAAAAGACATCTAGGGATCACAAGCTCAAAAACGAATAAGTACCAACATTTGAATAAGGGCGAAACAATTAATTATAGCGAAAATAGGCTCAAGATAGCTTACTGAAGTTGAGAGATCAATTTGGAGTTGGATTCGTTTAGAATCATAATTATGAGTAAGGTAAACTCCATAATAGAATTCAAAATGATTAGGGCTATTTTAAGTCATTGTACAAGTACTTCAAGAAATGTCACTTGATTCAAATATTTTAATTTACGTAAAATCATGAAGCACACACATATACAATTATAACCAGACAATGATATCAAAAGTAAAGTTCAAATAACGTAATGTTTTCAGTCCCTTTTTACTTCCAATAAAAATCGCAACCCGCAACCCTTCAACTTTTAAAATCTTTCGAAAATACCCCCAAAATTTTGAATATTAAAAACATTAACTTTCTTACACAAATAAATCAAGATCCAAACATATAAGCAATATTTAAACAAAACCAAAGCTAGTCACATTAAATATCTAATATTAAATATAAACTCAACAACTTATCACAAAAGCTACAAGGACAAACTAAATTTCTTCAATATATACTTTGAAGAAAGGAAAATAAAATCACAAGGATTAAAGAACACATGCATATACGGATTTTTACCCAAGGCAACGAAGGGGATGAAACTCTCTTCATTTTTAGACCTCCGAAGGTGGTGGTGGCGGCTGCGGTGGCAGAGATAGTGGCTCCGGTGCTGGTTCATATCAAAAGCTCTCAAATCCTTACTTTTCACCCAACTTCTAATTACTGCCGATTCACTCAGGGAGATCTAATCGACGATCCGAACGATCAATATATAGCACCATGTGTGTAGAACCACCAAGCAAAATTTCGGCATGATCCATCGGTGGACGAAGGCGGAGTGATCGGAAAACTGAGGCTGTGTAGTGAAAATCCGAAAATTCTCTTTGTGATGCTTCTTCTCTCTCTCTCTCTCTCTTTCTTTCTTATTTTCTTTATCTAAGTATTTTTAAGTTGTAAAGAAGATAATGTGGGTTTGAGGAGGGCATTTATTAAGCTATAAAATCAGATTTTTAATGTACATACACATATACATACAATATGATAATAAAGGAGTACTTTATTTTTTTTTTTTTTTTGAGGTATAATAAAGGAGTATTATTACTCCATATTTTCCACCAATGCATGTCAACCTTAGGTGGATGAGTTTATCTACCCAAAGGCATGCTTGATAGTCCTAGAAGTGTGCAAGGAGAGAAAATAATTACTCTCCTGCAGAAAATCTGCAACTTGGGGCTAATTTGCACTTTGCCCCTCAAAATTTTTAAAACTTACATTTTTGTCCCCAAAAACAAAATTTTTGTGCATCCAAGCCCGAGAATTTTCAAAAAGGTCTTGATCTTATTTTAAAGTAAATTTTATATTTTTAATTATTTCAAAGTTCAAAAGATCACATGATTTAATTAATTTGTATATTTTAGTTCAAATTAATGCTTAACTTTGAAAATATAATGTAGCACTTAAATTTGGATTAAAAATCCAATCAAAAGGGTTCGAAATTTTGAGGGCATTACAATCCTCCCCCCTTAAAGGAATTTGGTCCCCAAATTCGTTCTTGAGATTCGTGTGTTACGGTTAACACCGACGTATGTTCTTTTCTTTATCCCGAAACGTTTCTTCCTTACTCTGTGTGCGTCATAAAATATTTTCCTGTAGAATTTGCAGCCTTCTTAATTAAAACGAGTGTGCGGAAATGTTCTCTCGTACGTTAAGCGTTTTCAAAACTCTGACGTATCTTTATCTCTAACTCTCGAGTCGCTTTTTTTATACTCTGGCCGCGCCATAATTGAATTCACTTGTTTCTTCATCTTGATGAGTATGCAAACGTGTCTGCATTTGTACGTTAGATATTTCTGAAGATCTTAAGATATGAAGTCAGGTTCACGAGGATGATCGATGTAGTACGCCATATACGTTACGGATTATCATGACGCGGTAGAACGAGATACGACGATAATTCCATCTTCTATGCCGCGGATTATGATTCTTCTCAAAAGAAAAATTACTCATATAACAATATATAGTTCAGTTTGGCCCTGAGAATTCAAAAGGTATTAAATGACATTTGACTTGGGATTCTCACAAGGAACAAAATGAGTCAAATGAAGAGACACACGATAAGGATTAGAAAATATGATTGAATCAAGGAGCTCAAGATGACAAGACAAGTATTAGCAATGACAACATATAGAAGAATCAATGAAGATTGCAAAAGGACTGAAATATCGATAATAAAGATAGCCAAATGAATAGTTCGATATAAGTGACAAGGAGAATAATTAGGGTGCACTAATAAGAATAACGAAAGGGATGAGCCTCACCATTTCAAACGGTGTAAGTAAAGAGAAGATCAAAGCAAGGATATTGGTAAGGATAATAGAAAGTCGAAACAAGTATCATGACAATAATAACCAAAATATTAAAGTGTGTTTGGTCATTTGAAAAGAAAGTCAAGATAAATGGCGTGATTTAAGGATTCATTTCAATAATGATTGTAACAAGCTGCAATAGAAAACAAGTAAAGCTCAATAGTGAAATATGAGAACATCGAAACGATCAAATTTAGCGAGACGGGAATTAAAAATAAGTTCAAAACAACTAGAAGGTAAGTCTGAATTTCAAAAGAAATTGAGAACAAATTGATCTGATTTATGCTGCTTACAAAAAGGAATGAAATGGACAAAAGAACAACAATTTATGAACGGAGAAATTAAAACGTGAAGTTCAAAAAGAAACCGAGACAATTCAATTCCTTCAGGAAATTTGGAAGATAGTATAATTGTATATTACGAAAAAGAATAACATGAAATCATATGGATAATTTGAAAACGATCATAACGGAATAAATAGGGTCGGGAAAAAGAAGGATAAGGAACAATAACAATCATAGAATCCGACAAAAATAAATAATTTTGGTTTACGAAGTCGATACGAGAAAGTATCTCATGAAATAGGGAGGGGTAAACTCTGAACGAATACAAAAATAAGGGATCAATATAAAAGCTTGATAGAATAAAAGAAGTCAATCCCCAATAGACAAAGACATGTTAACTGAGAGTGTCGATAAGCTCTGAAGGTAAACATTCAAAGAGTCAGATTAAAGGTAATTAAGGGCACGACTTGAAGAAGCCATATCAAGAATGAGGCTAAAATGAGTGAAGAATATTTTATAGTAAATTACACAACATGAAGGAAAAGGTACAATCGGGCAACCCCATTTAGAAACTTCATAAAAGCACGAGCAAAAATAAAGAGATTGGATACGAACATAGAATAATTTTAGAATTGAAAATGAAGTTACTCGCTATCAAAAGTTATTCATATTTGAATGCAAGGAACATAAAATAGACGAGTTAGAACACAAGACTGGTATTGAACGAAATTCGAATGATATTTTGTCTATTGAAAGAAAGATTGCTTACATAACAATTTGATTCGCCAAAATGATGAAGAAAAGACATATAGGGATCACAAGCTCAAAAATGCATAAGTACCAACAATTGAAAAAGGGCGAAACAATTAATTATAGAGAAAATAGGCTCAAGAGAGCTTACTGAAGTCGAGAGATCAATTTGGAAATGTATTAGTTTAGAATCAGAATTATGAGTAAGGTAAACTCGATAATGTAATTCAAAATGATTAGGGCTATTTTTAGTCATTGTACACATACTTCAAGAAAGGTCACTTGATTCAAATATTTTAATTTACGTAAAATCACGAAGCACACACATATACAATTATAACCAGACAATAATATCAACAGTAAAGTTCAAATCACGTAATGTTTTCAGTCCCTTTTTACTTCCAACAAAAATCGCAACCCTCAACCCTTCAACTTTTAAAATCTTTCAAAAATACCCCAAAATTTTGAATATTAAAAACATTAACTTTCTTACCCAAATAAATCAAGATCCAAACATATAAGCAATATTTAAACAAAGCCAAAGCAAGTCACATTATATATCTAATATTAAATATAAACTCAACAACTTATCACAAAAGCTACAATGATGATGTTGGTATAAATTAGAGAAGGTTTTGAAGATGACAAAAAGGCCATAATGGTTTTGAAGATCAAAAGGATAAGTCATCAACTAAGAACAGCTTAGTGAAACCTATCTCAAGGTCTGGAAGCTATGTGACCGAATCAGCCGAGTGGGATATCAGATCAGTAAAGATCAGATTGGTGATCATCAGCCGAGTCAAGATAGATATGTTCAATCTTGAATCAGCCGAGTAGCCATCAGCTTAGTACTCCCATCAGCCAAGTGAAGACGGTCAGCAAGCTGTCCAACGGTAACCTGCTGAGTGCATTAAATGCGACTGGCAGAAAGTACAGCAAACTGTACTGTAGCAGTTGCAGGGAGCCGTTCCAGAAAATGGGGACCAGAACTCGAGGACTGCAGATTTCTGTCTCATCTTCAACGGGCAGAAATTCAAATTCGAGAGTATAAATAGAAGACTAACTGAAGATCTAAATGAGACTTGCACAATTCAAGATCACATCTTAAGAGCGAGATCCATCAGTTGAGTCGTCTGATCACAAGCCCAGTCATTTGTTGACGAAGCTTTTCGTTGAAGAACAGAGAACTTGCGTTGTCTGTCTGAGTGACTTTCAACTGAGAAAAGAGAGGAGTGTATATCCATCTGTGTGAAGTAATATAGCTTCTTAGTGTAGGTTTTCTTTGTGAGCTCCTATACTGAAAATAGCGTGAGGAGTGTAGATCCATCTGTGTGAGTGATCTAGCTTCGGAGAGTAGGATTTCTGTGTGATTTCTTGCTGCGCACTTGTGGCCATTTCATTTGTTGTTTGGCACAAGCATTGTATACTGTTAACTTTGTGTTTTCTAGTATAACCCAAGATCTGTGTGACTTGGAAGAGTGGACTAAAGGATTTTTATCCATATAACCACTATAAAAATTCCTTGTGTTTGATTACTTGTTTTATCTTGCATATTTTCAAAAGTAAACAAACGTTTAAAAGGCAAAGCTTTTAAATTGGGGAATTTACAAAACTGGGGTAAAACTTTGAAGAAAAACTTGTTTGAAAAACATACTTGATATATCCGCTGCATACAAGTTTTGAAACTCTGAGTATATTTGAATCAGCCTAGTGAAATCAGATGAGTGGTCAACTCTGCTGTTCAAAGCTTTGTGCGCGATCAGCTTAGTAAACTTACGAATCAGATCAGCTTAGTCTGCTGACAGAAAAAGTTAGAGAAAAATTTTAAAGTTTTCAGAGGTCTATTCACCCCCCCCCCCCTCTAGACCTCAACTGACCACTTGGGACCAACAAGTGGTATCAGAGCGGGTGGTTCATTAGAATCAGCTGCCTGATCAAACGAACTTGATCCAAGGTGTGTTTTTTTAAAATTTTTCAAAAAGAGAGCATATTTTGAAAATAAAAAAAAAAAAACTTTTTGGAAAATGGATGTCATAAGCCATGTTCCTCACATTGGTCTTATGGACTTCGAAAGCTGGAAAATCAGAATGGAAATCCTTCTTGCCGCTTATGACGACAACATGCTTACTTGTTTTACAAAAGGACCATTCAGATTTCAGAAGAATGTGAAGGTTGCTGGCCAACCAGATCAGATAGTTGACAAAGAGCTGGATGAGCTGACTCCCAAAGAAATCAAGTTAGTAAATCTTGATAAAAAGGTTAAGCTCATTATGTTCAAAGCTGTAGACGAAGAAAGATTCCAGAAGATCAAGCATTTCAAAACTGCCAAAGAGATGTGGGATAAAGTCTGCGAGCTAAGCGAAGGAAACGACGCTATCAAAGAACATAAGCTCAGTGTGGCTCTTGAGGAGTTTGAAAATTTCAAGATGAAGTCTGGTGAAACGATTGATCAGATGGATACCAGATTTACCAAAGCTCTGAATGAAGTTCTAAGGTTTTGTAAAGAATTTTCGAACAAGGAGATCACCGCAAAGGTTCTCAAGGCCTTGCCACCTAAATTCAACATGAAGGTGCAGCCATGGAAGAATCAAGGGATTTCGAGAAGATTTCTCTTTCCGAACTGTTCTCATCCCTCAAAGCATATGAGTATCAAATGCCAAGAATGGGATTAGAAGTGTCAACCAGTTCAGACCCTACTGCTGCTCTAATGGCGTCAGACAAGTCAAGAAAATCAGCAGACAAGTCAAAACAGAAGACTCTGCTGAGTTCAGAAAAAGTCTACACTGCTGACGACGTTACCCTGCTGCTGAATGATTTTGAGAAATTCTACAAGAAGAAAATGAAATTAAAATATAAAAATCATTTTCAGGAAAACAGGGATTCCTCCAAAGCAAAACTTAGAGACCACAATGAAGAGGAGTATGGACTCTTGATCAAAGATCATTCTCACTCATCATCTGAAAAGTTTGTTGAAAAGGAAAAGCGTGCCAAAAAGGAGCGTAAGCTTAGTAAGATCAAATCAAAGTTAGCTGATGCAGCAAAGCTAATAAACTCCGGCATATCTTATTCAGACTACCAGTCGTCTGATAAAGAATTTGAAGAAGTACCTGAAACTCTATGCTTAACTGTCATAGAATCTGATGATTCTGAACCTGAGGTAACTTCTATTGTAAATTAAATGCACTATTTGAATTGTTGAAATAAACGCTATATTACAAATTCAAATATTTGTGTGTTCATTTGCCAAGCTTAAGGAAGAGATAACTCTGCTAAAAAGAGCAAATCAGATTACTGAAACTTTAGGTTGAAAAACCTCAAGAATCAGCTTACTACCAAAAAGCTTGAGCATGAGAATGAAACTCTAAAAGATGAGTATGCAAGTTGTTTTGAAGATATAAATGAACTTTAAAAAGAAAACCTTGCATCATTCTCTAAATAGAAAGAAAATCAGAGGCGTAGAAGAACAAGTCTACTGATGCTCAACAAGTTAGAACACCTAGTAAGCTACCTAAGACGAATCAGACTACTAAAATCCATCAGCCGAATAGGCTGCTGATAGGAGTAAAATTTAAATGACAAGTCTGCTAAATCTAAGGTGAGTTATTAAATAACTCGGGTAAGAAATTGAGGCAACAATGAATTATCTGGCAAGAATTTGAATCACATTATGATAATTATTATTATGACATGCACTATGCTTATTCATATTATCATGCTGATCATGTTCACTGTGCTGATTGCCACCCTCATTTCAATATGCATGTTTATCACACATTTCATGCATCTTACCTTGCTTATGAGCATTGTTTTAATCATGACCAGTAAAGTGGTATCATAATGACAAATGGTATCATCATGATAAAACATAAGTCACTGGATCATCACATGTTAAAAGGTTTTACTAACCCTGCTGGACCCAGCAAATAAGGGGTACCAAAAGTAGTCATCTGTTTTACAGGTGAATTGCATGTGAGATGACAAAGATGAGTTGACTGCCCTTGCAAATTTCAACAAATTCAACAAGTGATCTTACCATCAAGTATACACCTAGAAATGGTACCATCAAGCTGCTTATATCAGATTGCTCCAAACCATCAAGTGATATCAATCTAGTGAGTGATATCAAACAAGTGGTGTCGGACAATTGGTATAAACCAACAAGTGGTATAAATCAACAAGTGGTAGACGCTACATTTGGAGATTTCAAGGAAGCAAGATTGTTGGAAAGCTGAAGCCTATTAAAGGATTACAAATGGTATAAAGACCATCAGAAACCAACAAGTCAATCATGTGACAAAGAAAAATGGTTTGTTGATCTTGGATTCATAAGTTGAGGGGGAACTTATCAGAAGACTAACCCAGAACAGCTTACTGGAATTCAACGGCTGAGTGTCTTGAAGAGAAACTCTCATCAGACTACTTGATTCTTGAACTTAGGGGGAACGTGTACGACTAGCGGTACTCCTAAATAAAGATGAAGTTTTCAATATGTCAAAATGAAGCTATCAGAAGACTGCTTCTTATCAGCCGACTGAAACTCAACAGCCAAGTGTTATTCAAGAATGTACTACATCAAGTGGTATCAGCATGTGTTATCCCATCAACAAGTGATATCTGCTGACTACTCTGATTTACATTTATACAAGTAGTATCAGACTACAAGTAGCATCAGACAACAAGTGGAATCAGACCACAAATACCAACAAGTGGTATCAATTCTTGAAGTTAGAGAAAATTTTCTAAGCTGGAGTGATAAACAGCAACGAAGATTACCTAAATTAGCCTAGTACTCACCTAATTGTCTTCAGCATACTAAGTTTGCAATCCTAAAGAGAAAAAGGGGAAGAAGAGATGCAACTCGAGTATTTTTGTTGATGACAAAAAGGGGGAAGATAAAGGATGCAACTAAGAACCCTTTAAACAGAAGATCAGAAAAGGGAAAAGAACCAACTATTGGTAATTTTTGAAAGTTGTATCAGATCAATAAATTTCCATCTCAAAGTATGAAGACCAAATCTGAAGACTTAGAAGACGTTCTTAGTTGAAGGTTTTGTCATCATCAAAAAGGGGGAAATTGTTGGTATAAATTAGAGAAGGTTTTGAAGATGACAAAAAGGCCATAATGGTTTTGAAGATCAAAAGGATAAGTCATCAACTAAGAACAGCTTAGTGAAACCTATCTCAAGGTCTGGAAGCTATGTGACCGACTCAGCCGAGTGGGATATCAGATCAGTAAAGATCAGATTGGTGATCATCAGCCGAGTCAAGATAGATATGTTCATTCTTGAATCAGCCGAGTAGCCATCAGCTTAGTACTCCCATCAGCCAAGTGAAGACGGTCAGCAAGCTGTCCAACGGTAACCTGCTGAGTGCATTAAATGCGACTGGCAGAAAGTACAGCAGAATGTACTGTAGCAGTTGCAGGGAGCCGTTCCAGAAAATGGGGACCAGAACTCGAGGACTGCAGATTTCTGTCTCATCTTCAACGGGCAGAAATTCAAATTCGAGAGTATAAATAGAAGACTAACTGAAGATCTAAATGAGACTTGCACAATTCAAGATCACATCTTAAGAGCGAGATCCATCAGTTGAGTCGTCTGATCACAAGCCCAGTCATTTGTTGACGAAGCTTTTCGTTGAAGAACAGAGAACTTGCGTTGTCTGTCTGAGTGACTTTCAACTGAGAAAAGAGAGGAGTGTATATCCATCTGTGTGAAGTGATATAGCTTCTTAGTGTAGGTTTTCTTTGTGAGCTCCTATACTGAAAATAGCGTGAGGAGTGTAGATCCATCTGTGTGAGTGATCTAGCTTCGGAGAGTAGGATTTCTGTGTGATTTCTTGCTGCGCACTTGTGGCCATTTCATTTGTTGTTTGGCACAAGCATTGTATATTGTTAACTTTGTGTTTTCTAGTATAACCAAAGATCTGTGTGACTTGGAAGAGTGGACTAAAGGATTTTTATCCATATAACCACTATAAAAATTCCTTGTGTTTGATTACTTGTTTTATCTTGCATATTTTCAAAAGTAAACAAACGTTTAAAAGGCAAAGCTTTTAAATTGGGGAATTTACAAAACTGGGGTGAAACTTTGAAGAAAAACTTGTTTGAAAAACATACTTGATATATCCGCTGCATACAAGTTTTGAAACTCTGAGTATATCTGAATCAGCCTAGTGAAATCAGATGAGTGGTCAACTCTGCTGTTCAAAGCTTTGTGCGCGATCAGCTTAGTAAACTTACGAATCAGATCAGCTTAGTCTGCTGATAGAAAAAGTTAGAGAAAAATTTTAAAGTTTTCAGAGGTCTATTCACCCCCCCCCCCCCTCTAGACCTCAACTGACCACTTGGGACCAACAGATGAACTAAATTTCATCAATATATACTTTGCAGAAAGGAAAACAAAATCACAAGGATTAAGGAATACATGCATAGACGGATTTTTACCCAAAGCAACGAAGTGGATGAAACTCTCTTCATTTTCAGACCTCCGAAGGTGGTGGTGGCGGCTCCGGTGGCAGAGGTGGTGGCTCCGGTGGTGGTACATATCAAAAGCCCTCAAATCCTTACTTTTCCCCCAACTTCTAATGACTGCCGATTCACTCTGGGAGATCTAATCGAGGATCCGAACGGTCAATATGTAGCTCCATGTGTGTGGAAACTCCAAGCCAAATTTGGGCATGATCCAACGGTGGATGAAGGCGGAATGATCGAAAAACTGAGGCTGTGTAGTGAAAATCCGAAAATTCTCTTTGAGATGCCTCTTCTCTCTCTCTCTCTCTCTATTTCTTATTTTCGTTATCTAATTATTTTTAAGTTCTAAAGAAGATAATGTGGGTTTGAGGAGGGTATTTATTAAGCTATAAAATCATATTTTAAAGTATATACACATATACATACAATATGATAATAATGGAATAATTTTTTTTTTTGAGTTATAATAAAGGAGTATTATTACTCTATATTTTCCACCAATGCATGTCAACCTTAGGTGGATGAGTTTATCTACCCAAGGGCACGCTTGACAGCCCTAGAAGTGTGCAAGGAGAGAAAATAATTACTCTCCTGCAGAAAATCTGCAACTTGGTGCAAATTTGCACTTTGCCCCACGAAATTTTTAAAACATACATTTTTGTCCCCAAAAACAAATTTTTTGTGCATCCAAGCCCGACAATTTTCAAAAAGGTCTTGATCTTATTTTAATGTAAATTTTATATTTTTAATTATTTCAAAGTTCGAAAGATCACATGATTTAATTAATTTGTATATTTTAGTTCAAATTAATGCTTAACTTTGAAAATAGAATGTAGCACTTAAATTTGGATTAAAAATCCAATCAAAAGGGTTCGAAATTTTGAGGGCATTACAATCCTACCCCCTTAAAAGAATTTGGTCCCCAAATTTGTTCTTGAGATTCGCGTGGAACGATTAACGCCGACGTATCTTCTTTTCTTTCTCCTGAAACGTTTCTTCCTTCCTCTGTGTGCGTCATAAAACATTTTCCTGTAGAATTTGTAGCCTTCTTAATTACACCGAGTGTGCGGAAATGTTCTCTCGTACGTTAGGCGTTTTCAACACTCTGACGTATCTTTATCTCTAACTCCCGAGTCGTCTTTTTTATACTTTGGCTGCGCCATAATGGAATTCACTTGTTTCTTCATCTTGATGAGTATGCTAACGTGTCTTCGTTTGTACGTTAGATATTTCTGAAGATCTTAAGATATGAAGTCAGGTTCACGAGGATGATCGATGTAGTACTCCATATACGTTGCGGATTATCATGACGCGGTAGAATGAGATACGACGATAATTCCATCTTCTATGCCGCTTATTAAGATTCTTCTCAAAAGAAAAATTACTCACATAACAATATATAGTTCAGTTTGGTCCAGAGAATTCAAAAGGTATTGAATGACATTTGACTTGGGATTCTCACAAGGAACTAAATGAGTCAAATGAAGAGACACACGATAAGGATTAGAAAATATGATTGAATCAAGGCGCTCAAGATGAGAAGACAAGTATTAGCAATGGCAACATATAGAAGAATCAATGAAGATTGCAAAAGGACTGAAATATCGATAATAAAGATACCCAAATGAATAGTTCGATATAAGTGACAAGGAGAATTGTTGGTCCCTAGTGGTCAGATGAGGTCCAGAGGGGGGGGGGGGGGTGAATAGACCTCTTAAACAATTTAACAAATTTTAAACTTCAAAACTGTTGTTCAAACTTAAACAGACTAAGCTGTTACCGAACAGTAATTTTACAAGGCTGATCGCGAACAAATCTTTGAACAGCTTTGTTGACCACTAATCTGATAATCACTTAGCTGATTTTTGCTAAAATCAGTTTTAATACTAGAGTACTTGCAGCGAATTTTCAAAGTGTTTTTCACAAGTAAACTTAGCAGTCTGAAAATTGTTTCCCCATTTTTGTAAACTCCTTTAATTTAATTTTCAAATAGTTTTTAGAGTGTTTTATGCAGATCTGAAAATATGCAGAAAAACTTATGCGAAAACAAACACCAGAATTTTTATAGTGGTTATATGGATTGAAATCCTTTAGTCCACTCTTGCAAGTCACTTAGATCTTGGGTTATACTATAAACACACAGTTTACAATATACTCCACTTACGCCCGTAAGCTCGCAATAGGAAATCACAAAGAAGACCTATTCTACAGAGACTTATCACTCACAAAGACGGATAAGAACTCCTCACAACTCTTTTCTCTCACAGATTCACTCAGAAAATGTTTTCTTGAACTTCAACGGCTTCTGTCAACAAATGACTTTCAGCAGACGAGTGAGCTGTTCTTGAGCTTTTGAGACTTAGAAAATATTTGCTTTGAATTCGATCTCTCAGAAGTTGTATCTGTAGCTCATTTTCTCTTCGTCTCTTCAGGTATTTATAGTCACTATTTGAATTATGTCCGTTGAAGAGAGACACAATTCAAACTTCTTGATTTCTGGTCCTTAATTTCCGCGAACGGCTCTCTGCACAGTGAAAGTACTGCGAACTGTCCTTTCTGTCAGGCAGCATTAAATGCACCAAGCTGATACGAAGTCTTTCTTCAATCATTTGTCTTTAATAACATTGTACTTCAGCATTTATTACTTCCAAGGGCATTTATTACCGTTGGGATGACTTCTTGATCATTTCCACTTGGCTGATCGAAAGTGCAAGTCTGATGATGAACAGAGCTGATCCCAAACTTGAACAAATCTGATTTGAGTCGGCTGATCTTCATCAGTCTGATTTCTTTCCTTCATCAGATCAGTAGTCTTCTGGACCTTGAATATTTGACCCATCTGATGTCTTCTTACTTGGTCAAAATTCTTCTAAGGGATATCAGCTAAGTTAACTTTTACTTAGCAGATTTGAAGTTTTGAAAATCATCAAAACCTCCCTTTACTAATTGTCTTCAGTGCTTTTCATCTTCATCCTTATCCAACAATTTTCCCCTTTTTGATGATGACAAAACTTCAGCTAAGTACCTGTTTTACCTATACTAAAGTTTTGATCCTCAAAATTTTCTGAGATAGAAAAAGTGTGTTGGAAACAGAACTTGTACATTTTATTGATAATAAGATAAAAGATTACAAGTTACAATTTCTGTTCAGATAAGATGACTGAAAAAGAAACGAAGATAACTGATTACAAAAGATTTGCCTATACTAGTCATCAGCTTCTTCATCATCTCCTTCAAGCACTTCTTCATACTCAAAAGAAGATTCTTCATCATCTTCTTCTTCCTCATCTTCATCAGCACCCTCATCCAAAAGTAGATTGGACTTAACAGCTTCCATTATAGCTTTGATCTCTTCTTCTCTAGCTATTTCGTCCATCTTCCTCTTGATCATCTCTTCATCCTTGAATTTGGTAAAGGGCTCTGATTTATCTCCATCAAAATCCTTGGATGCAGCTGTTTCCTTAGCTTTATCCTTGGCTTCTTCAGCAGCTTCGTCTTTGCCTTCAACATTTTCAGCAGCTTCAGGCTTTTCAGGTTCATTGGCAGCAGTTTCCTCCACTTTTTCCTTTTCCTTCTTCTCTTTCCCCTTTTTGTCATCATCAGAAATGGTGACACTGGCAGGTCTGATAGGAGGGTTGAGTGCAGCAGACTGAATTTTCATAGCAGCACATAGAGCCTTCAAGTTCTGATTGACCACATCGTGACTGGCAGTAAGATGATTGAGAGTGGTGCCGATGGTGTCAGTCTGATCATTAAAACAATCAATGTTAAGTTGCATAGTGGCAAGTTCGTTGTGTATAACCGTTCCAGCTTGACGAACTTCCTGTAACAAACCACGATTGACTGCTTTTTCTTCTTCACTGACTCTGATGAAAGAAGCAGTGATATCAGCTATGTTGTTTTCAGCTCTCTTTAAAGCAATATAAAGATGGTTGACATCAGCCTTCACATCTTCAATGTTTCTATTCATTTCTACAACACTTTGAGTCATCTGCCTGGTATGATCCTCAGGCAGAGGAAAATTGTCAATTGCATTCTTTGATTGACCTTGCAGTAAGTACTTGCATGCTCTCAAGTTGTAATTTGTTGGATTCTGTCAATTCTTGCTGCAACTTCTTCAACTGCGTGTTGTTCCTCTCTTCCATTTCCTTCATAGAATTTTCCATTAACAGCTGGAAGGCTTCCATCAGTGATGAATGCAAATCAGCTGATGAAGCAGAATGAGCAGCAGCTTGATCATCTTCACTCTCCTGGTGGACAGGAGCATCCTTTAGGTCAGTTTCCTGATCAGCTTTGGACTCCTTAGCTTTCCACTCAAGTGCTAAGGGTTCTTCAGCAGCTTTGGGCTGATCAGTAACGTCTTCAAAGATCTTACTTATGATTTTGCCGTCATCAGTAAAAGTTGTTGTTTGACGGATTTGTCTTACAACAGGCCATAGCTTTGGAGAAGATGGCTTTACCTTAGGCTTTTCATAGTAATCTCTTATTTCTTTGCCAAATGTGATCTGTTGAATGCTTGGCAGCAAGGGTAGCTCACTTGATGAACCTTGCTGATATCTTGACTTAGCAGCCCATCTCTTCAAGGCAGTCATAACAGCAATCTGAATTGCCCTTTCAACATCATCATCAGATTTTCTTTTCTTTGCAGGCAATGTGTTTTCAATTATTTTGGCCTCCCCTGTTGTAAACTCCTTTGCATAATGATGCATAGCATCCTTTACATAATCAGAATCCAAAGCCTGTTGAATGGAGTCAGTCTTCAGCCAATTAAGAACCCACCTTTCTTCATCAGCTAACTCCTTCCAACTCTGAAGCTCTTCAATAGACTTGTTCAGTCTATAGTCCCTCCACTTTATGTATCTAGGCTTCTCATGGGTGAACAGAGTCTTCAGCATCAGTTTTTTATCATAGTAAGCTAAGGCCTTTTCAAATCTGTTGAAGATAGCTTTATCAGAGTTGACAATATCAAACGATCTTCTAACTTCAAACTTTGCCTTTGGCTTGACAGCACCAGCTGGCATTTTTGGCTTAGCTTATTTTGAATCTCCAATCTTAATCCCTCCTCCATGAACAGGTCCATGAGCATCTGTCTTGCTCATTTCAATGACCATAGCAAGTTCAGCATCTTCAGCAGCCTTCCTTTCTACTTCAGACATTTTTCTCCTTTCTCCATCCTTTGCTGCCTGAATCTTGCTAAATTCAAGGACTCTTTTCTCTTCTTGCTCGTCCCTTTTTCTTTGCTCAACCTCCTCCCTCTTTTTCTTATCTGCAGCTGAAATCTTCTTTCCTTTGATAAGTATTTTTCTTTTTCCTTTATCAGCTGGGGCAGGAGCGGGACCAGCAGATTCAAGAGGTGCAGCTGCTATGGGATTTATGATCATCACGTCTGGATCATCTTGAGGTTTAGAAACCTCAGCTGTTGGTTTTTCTTGAACAGTCTGTTCAGCAGTAGACGTTTCTTCAGCTCCAACAGGCCTCTCTGCTGTTTGAGGGCTTTCTCTCACCAAATCTATTAACTCAGGGGTGAGTCAATAAAAGTCATTTTCTTTCTCGCAGTTTTCTTTGTTGTTCCTGGAACCGGTTTGGAAACACCTGTATCCCTTAGTTGACTTTTTGTCCTGTGAGAATCATTCTCATCAGGATGTTCAGCAGATGGAGTTCTTGAAGAAGAAGCAGGAGATATATTCTGTATCTCCGCAGTAGTCTGATTTATAATGGCATCAGCTACCTCCTTTGCCCCAGACTCTTCTGTTTTGGCTTTAACAGCTGGCTGGGCTGTTTGAACAGAAGTCTTGATTTTCTTCTTCTAAACCATTTCCTTAGGCTCTTCAGCTTTCTTCTTTTCAACAGCAAGCTGAGTTGTTTTCACCAATCTCCTTTGCTTTTTGGCAAGAACCTTTTCCTTTGGTTCCTCCTCCTCTTCATCAGCTTCGACCTCATTAGCTTTTCTCTTCAGAACAGGCACATACCTTGCCATTGCCTTAGCAGTATGGATTTCCTTCCCATTGGTCATTTGACAACCCATCTGATGAAGCAGATAGCTTAATGTGATCCTTTGATTGGTCTGCTGAGAAGACTTCTTTCCTTTCTTCTCATGAAAGTGAGCCAGGATGTACCAGACGACAACGGACCAGTTCACTTCCAAAGAGTAATAAATGGCAAGCATGATACTGAATCTTTTCATTGTAACAACATCCAAAGAGAATGTGCAATTCTCTATCAGCTTCGCGACCATATCAGCCATGCACTGATACTCGTCTTTCAGTTGCCTCTTTTTGATGTTGACAGTCAACATCTCTCCTTCTTTGGCACATATTGCCCAAAATTCTTCAAGCTTTTCTTCAGCAAGGGTGGTGACTCCATGTCGACAACTATTTGGCAAACCGAAAGTTTCATGGAGTAGGGCAGGGGTTATGACTACAGATTTTCCCCCAACAGTGGCTTTAATCTCCATCTTCGTGAGATCCACCTCAGCTGATCCATAATACTCCAGAACTTGGTCCTTCCAGACCAAACCTTCATGCAACTCCATGAAATTCACCAGCGAAGCATCTTTGAATTTCTCCAGCAATTGTTTCATCAACTTCGTACTAGACTGGTAGTATGCATCATAGACCAGATACATACCCTCAGCTTTAGCTTCAACACCAGAACTCATCTTGAATCTGTAGAAGTTAGTGAAATAGCAGAATTACAGAAAGTAGAGTGCAAGGAATTTTCTCAAAAATGCTCTAAGTATTTTAGGGTGCATAGAGAACGACAGGTCTGATCAGATATGGATTTATAGAGTTAGGGTATTTTGGTTTCCGTGATACCCGCTAACCGTTAGATACGTTTCTTGTCAGTCCTGATCGTGCGGCATCAGTTACTCCATTTCAAATTCAAAAAGCATTAAATGAGAGGCGGGAATGCGAACCGCCTTACTGTACTTATAAAAGCGTGTTTTAGATAAAACGTTTTTAATACACTTAGCTTATACAGTTGATCAGACAGGTAATTAAAACACTTATCTGATAGGACTACCGTCCTGATGACAAAGCTGTTATCAGTGAAAGCCAATAACTGATAACCTTCCTCGGCTGTTTGTCAATCCATCTAGATAGTTAATCTTCAAACTTCAAGACTTTAATCTTCTGATGAAAACATAACTTCAACTAACTGTCATCAACGAATTTCATCTTTTAATCAGAAGTACCGCTAGTCTTACACGTTCCCCCTGACTTTAAGAATTCATAAGTTAACTAGTCTGTTGAGAGTTAATCCTTGAAGATAATATGATGAGTAAGCTGTTGAACTCCGGTCTTCTGATGAGTTCCCCCTTAGCTTATGCATCCAATTTTAGTAGACCTAGTTCAGCTCTTATAGTTGAAAACCTGGTCTCACTTAGAGGTTTTGTGAAGATATCAGCAATCTGATTTTCAGTAAACACATATTCTATCATGACATTTCCTTTCTCCACATTATCTCTAATGAAATGATGTTTGATCTCAATATGCTTAGTCCTTGAATGACTAGTAGTATTTTGAGTAAGGCTGATTGCACTTGTATTATCACAGTAGATAGGGATTCCACTGATTTTTATGTTGTAATCTTCTAGTTGATGCTTCAATCATAATATTTGTGCACAGCAAGCTCCAGCAGCTATATATTCAGCTTCATCAGTTGATATGGATACTGAAGTCTGTTTCTTACTCATCCAAGAGATCAGACGACTACCTAAGAACTGACAGACACCTGTTGTGCTTTTTCTGTCTATCTTCCAGCCAGCAAGGTCAGAATCTGAATATCCAATAAGTTCATATCCAGATTCCCTAGGATACCACAATCCCAAATCTTCAATACCTTTAAGATATTTGAGTATCCTTTTGGCAGCTAGGAGATGAGATTCCTTAGGATTTGATTGATACCTCGCACAAACCCCAACAGAGTACATGATATCAGGTCTGCTAGCTGTTAAGTATAACAGTGACCCAATAATTCCCTTGTACTTGGTTATGTCCACTGATTTGCCATCTTCATCTTTATCCAAACGAAGACTAGTAGACATTGGAATATTAGCAGTAGAGCTAGTTTCCATACCAAATTTCTTGAACAAATCCTTTGTGTATTTTGCTTGGCTGATGAATATTCCATCAGGCAACTGTCTTACTTGCAAGCCAAGGAAAATAATTAAGTTCTCCCATCATGCTCATTTCAAACTTGTTCTGCATCAGCTTTGAGAACTTATCACACATCTGTTGATTTGTTGAACCAAAAATGATGTCGTCCACATATATTTGCACAAGCAAAATATGTTCTTCCCATTCAATAGTGAACAGGGTCTTGTCTACCTTACCTTTACGAAATCCTTTAATTAAAAGAAAATCAGATAGGGTATCATGCCATGCTCTTGGGGCCTGTTTCAGTCCATAGAGGGCTTTCTTCAGACGATACACCTTGTCTTCTTCTTGATAGGCTTCAAATCCAGGTGGTTGTTCAACATAAACTTCTTCTTGCAATTCTCCATTGAGAAAAGCTGATTTCACATCCATCTGATAGACTGTGGAATTCTTATGAGCATCATAGGCAAGAAAGAGTCTGATTGCCTCTAATCTTGCTACTGGTGCAAAAGTTTCATCAAAGTCAATACCTTCTTCTTGACAATAGCCTTTGGCAACTAATCTTGCTTTGTTTCTGGTGACAACACCATCTTCATTCATTTTGTTCCTGAATACCCATTTAGTGCCAATAACTCTTTGATGACTTGGTCTAGGAACTAAGTACCAGACTTCATTCCTTTCAAATTGATTTAGCTCTTCTTGCATAGCTTCTATCCAGTTTGAGTCATTTAGAGCTTCTTCAATTTGTTTGGGCTCAATTTGAGATAGGAAGCTGACAAACATTGCTTCACTTGCAGCAGCTCTCCTTGTCTTTACTCTATCCAAAGGATCACCAATCACCAGCTCTGGTGGGTGATTCTTGAGCCATCTAAGATCAGGTTGCAACACTACTGTTGGAGTTTCAGTAGTAGTCTGTTGAACAACACTTGTCTGTTGAACATTCTCTGGTCTGTCATCTGTTTGCAACTCTTCTGTTAGACAATCAGCATTGTGATTTTGAACAGCACTTGAGTTAGCAGCTGAGTTGAGATCAGGTAGTATGATGGGAACATATTCTTCATTCTTTTCAACATTCAATTTCTGAAAATCAGTAGACAGATTCTGATCAGTATTTTGATTCTTTTCAGACGATTGATTAGGTTCATCAAATACTACATGAATGGAATTCTTCTACAAGTAAAGTTCTTTTGTTAAAGACTCTATAAGCTTTACTAATAGTAGATGATCTTACGTAGTTTCGTATACGATCAAAGAAGTAAAGGAAATTGCTAAGGGCACAATTAAATGATGGAAAGATCAATAATATATATTCCGAGCGTGCGGATACAGATTATAAGCAATCAGGGTCCTATCTGAGCATAATAGGATGCCATACAAGCTAAAGGATAGATATATTTACAATGACCTATGCTAACTTTTAGAGATGGCTCCGAGCAGCAGCTTCGAGCAGAGAGCACCTGGGAAAATGTGACCATCCCCTTGTTTCATAAATGCTCGTGGTATTTATAGTTGAATTGGGGACCTACCTAGTCCACCCGTAGGAATATATTTCTCAGCCCCAGGCCTGGGCCGGGGGTCGGCCCAACAGTATTCTTCGACTATGAATTCTCTCTGTTTGATCGGATTGGATGAATTGTGACCTAGGCTTGGTTTTATGCCTTCGGGATCAGGATCCACAATCTTCGCTCTTGGCCGTGCTCTTGAAAGTAGAGCCCAAAATATCCCTCATCAGTACTCCCCCACTTCTCGAGCGCAAAGTGAAGCTTAAGCTCGAAGAAGTACATATTGCTTCGATCACGGGATGAGCAAACCATCGAAGATGTGATTCGGATGTGCCTCGTTAAAACCCGACTCGGAAAAACCCATTGGGATAAAAACCGAGCCAGGGAAAAAGAGTGCACATTTTGGAAGCAATTTAATGATTTTACTGTGACGGCATAAATTTTGACATTAACAATCTTCGTCAGGCTTTTCCCGATCAAAGTATCCTTTCACACTGGCTACTGTACTGTCGTAATTGATTCTTTGTTAGTATTTCCCTATTTCTCCGATCGTAGGATAAAGTAAGGCGTTGGGCAACAAATATATATACTGAAGAGGCTCATATTTTTACATTTTGGTTCTCAGCGCTCCATTGCAGAATTTGTAGGGATCTAAAATGCAATTACCGGAAATATAGTTTTGAATTCTCCATGAAGGAATTTACCGTCGCGGTTACTCGGGGACTGGCTTGCAATTTACCTTTTTGACCTTATATATATATGCCGGTCGTTGGGGGCTCACTTACACAAGATTCTCGAAAAACCCTAGATCGGAGCGAATAGATCGATAAGAAAACTAGAGATACGTCCGACCTTCCTTATCGTATTTACAATGTCTAGCCAAATATACCCAAAAGGCAAGGCCAAAATGCCGGAAGAACAAGAGAGTGGTCCAGACGAGATGCAGTCTGAGACTACACGATCGCCAGTGCCGGAAAATTTAGGGAGCCCGAGCTCTGATTCCGACCCTGAAAGAGAAGAAGGAGAGCTCAACTCTGATCCAGAGAATGATGAAGACGACGGTTCGAACGAGGCGACTGATGAAGAAACTTATATTGGCAGATGATGAGCAAATGAAATACAGAATAGGTACCACGGTTATCATTATAATTTTTAAATGGGTGGAACCGTTGACCAGCTCAAGGCATAATAAAACCGAGCGCAGGGCTGATCAAATTGCATGCTGTTATACTGAAAAACATCGAGAATATTTGGAGGAAAAGTTCGGTATGTATATTCCGAATAAATACTCGATCGTTATACCGACTCCCGAGCAACGTGTTACCGATCCACCGGAGGGGTGCCAAGCTTTCTATACCAGGCAATTCTTTTATGGTCTACGCATTCCCTTTGCCCCTTTGATTCGTAGTAATCCAGAGGCTTTCTCACTTAGCCCTTCTCAGATTCTTCCGAACTCAATTGGGTATATATTCGCATTCTGCGTGCTAATGAAGGCTAAAGGAAAGAAGGCGAGTCTTCCAGTTGAGTTCGTCCACCTCTTCGAACGCTGGTTATGTATACTTTTCGCAAAGATCGAACCGATCAATATTGTCGAAGAAAGTCTCAAGCAACCTAAAAGGTTGGAAAGAAGAATTCTTCTTTGTTTGTGGGCCTGATTTCACGCCTTCCGCAGAAGTTCCTGAACCAACCCCCTATAAGTGGGCAGAGCAGTCTTTGATCTATGGTAGGCGGAGCCTTAAAGGAAGAATAAACCATGAGCTCCCAGATGAATATTTGCGGACCCTTCGACCCGACCTTTATCAAACCGCTCTAATGACCCAAGAGGGGGTCTTGAGAATGGCTGGGCTCAGCAAATGTTCTTACCCTGCCCCTGCGATCACATTTGGTCATCTACCCTCGCCGCCTGCCGATGTTCAAACCGATCCAGTTGTAAGGACTGATGGTGAGGTTGACGCCGTTGTCGCTCCTCTTACTCTAGTTATGCTTATTTGTCTCTTATAATTCAATGGATTTTCCTTTGGCCGGAATTAACATTCTTTGGTTCTCAGCTGAGGTCGTTGAGAAATTTTGAACCTCTATAGCCGGGTCAAATGTTGCCTCTTTTTCAAAGGAGACCCAAGGCGAGCCTCGCAAACAAAATAAATCAAGGGCTACTTCAAAAATCGGAGGAGCGATCACTGCGGTTCCGAACTTAGCTGTGAGTTTTCCTCAAATTGCTGCTGAGGGTACTTCACAATCCCGAGCTGCCGAGCCTCTCCAGTCGGTATTCTCGGTTGATACATTTGATCCGAACTCAGCTGGATATAGTTATTACACATTCAAGGGAATCCAAGCCCAACAGATAATTGAAACCAAAATGTCTCGAAAAAGGAACAGCGAAGAACCCGAATCTTCAAGAAGGGTTAGACCTTTTGGTCGGGAACCAGGCGCGATCCAATGTCGACCCGAACCAGGTTTGGCAGATTTCATAGAGGATCACCTTCGAGGACCAAGGGCCGCTGGATTTCCCGAGAGTGGGACGATCGAATCTGACTTTGGCCCAAATGGCGAACACGCTGTGGATAAGTCATTCAGAATTTTGATGGCCGGATGATTTAAGGATGATAATACCGAGCTCTTTCATAAAGACGACTTTCAAATCATGGGTGATTTCGCTTATGCACATCAAAGGGTACATGTTTTCTTCGTACATACTAATTTTTTTCGAAACTCCATCTTATCACTGATATCTGATTCTTCTCCAGGCCGGAGATCTATTCGCTCATCAATCTCATCGGTTAGCAATTTTAGAGGAAGAATCTCAACAAGCTCATAATGCTCTCTGCGACATCTTTGATGGGATATTGCCCTGCAAGCCAATATATTTAGCTTGTATTGGAACTATCATTATCTTTCTTTAGTATAAACGACTTAATACGCACGTTTATTTATACGAGTATAAGGATAAATAATGGCCAACTTCATCTCTCGCGAATACATTTAAGCGATTGGATGAAATCCTTAGATTACATTAGACTATGGGACGATTCACTTCAGTACTAACTGCAATCATGAAACAGTCTCAAAGGTCGTAATCTTAAAACTGTTCCAAGTAATAGATTCCGAACGAGACGGGGTATCGTAGGAATCGCCAATACTTGTACAAGTATGCATGATTCACATGGAGTGAATTTGTAGCGTTTCATGAGCAAGGCATTTGAGGCCAGTGCATATGAGTAGGTGGTTCAATGGAGGATTGAACGCATCGAACGACCCGAACAGAGAAACCCATTATGGAAGCGCATGTCGCATATCGGTGATGGGATGTTTCTTAAGGATTATAATAGTGTACGATTTAGTCCTTTGACTTGAGGTGCTAGGACGAATTCGGTGCATGAAAGTGCGTACTTAGATCTAGGTATAGGTCACTTAGCTTGATCATAACATGCCTAGGTTGGGTGCGTATGGACATGTACGCGAGTGGTTAGTACCAATATGGAATCTATTGACTCATTGTAATGGATGAGAGAATTTCCTATACGATTCTTAGATAATATATCCGAGAAACCCGTGGCCACGGTCAGTGACGGATTTGGAAAGGGGTTTCCAAATTTAGCAGTCACACTGGAATATTATCCTGAATTAGAAAGTATAGTTATCGAGACAAATTTAGAGGTGCCGATCAATTCACACACCCTATGTCTTGATCGGGAATATTAGTCGATAGAAGGACCGTATGTACATGGTAATTATATGAGACGAGGTTCACAAGTGTCAATTCACCTGAAGTTAGGCTTCATGGGCTTGTGGTTAGACATCGACCATGAAGTGTAGGTACTCCTGAGTTAATAGAGGATTTGATTCTAGGAGTGGTCAATTAAAGGTTGTTTAATTGACCGGAGCAATTTATTGTTCATAAATTAAATCACGAAGAATTCGTGGGCCTGCTGCCAATTGATGGTGAACCCAGAGGGTCACACACAATACAATTGGACGGTGACGGTTGAAAAAGGAATTAATTGATTTAAAGGTAATTAAATCAATTAAATGAATTAAAGTATTTAATTCAAGTGGGAGATTAATTAATTGGTTGACTTAATTAATTAAATACTTAATTAAGTTGCTAATTAATTATATAAAAGAAATATTGTTTTATTTGGATTGTGAATTTAATTAAAGTAGTTAATTAAATGAAAGGCTTGCAAGACATGGGCCTTTAATTAAAAGTCCATAAGGAGTCTTGCAAACCTAGGTCAAATAGAACTCTATAAATAGATTTCTACCAGAGCTCAGAAAGCTAACACCCTAGCACAAAACCCTGGCCTCTTTTCTCTGACCTAGCCGCCCCCTCTCCTGCACCGCCAAGCTAGTGCCGCCGCCACCTTGTTGCCGTGAGCTGCCCTAGCGCCGCCGCCGCCTCTCCCTTGTTCCACCGTGCTAGATCTTGCCTTGCCAAGTTGATGTTGGGATAGTGGTTGGGATGCCTCGATTGTCAGAACAACGACAGTGCGGAATTAAAAATTTTTCGAAGCACCCAAGGTCCCATATTAGATTCTCCATATTAATTATACGCAAGCAATAAACAAAAACACACAGAGTAATTAAACAAAGGGGGTTTTTGCGATATACTTCACCACAGGCAAGGTGGTGGCAACCTTCAGCTCTGGTTCTGAAACTGGATCTGGATCTGGATCTGGTTCACAGAAGTGATCCAAGCGTCTCACCTCCAAAGTTAGTCCACACCAATTGGATTCTGGCAACACCTCCTAGTCTCAGGCTCAGAACTGGATCTAGGAGATTTGTCGAAGCAGGATTGTGCAGATCTACTTGCCAATGCAAGATCTAACACGGTGGAACAAGGGAGAGGCGGCGGCGGCGTTGCTAGGGCAGCTCACGGCACCAAGTGGCGGCGGCTCTAGGTTGGCGGCGCAAAGGAGAGGGGGCGGCTAGGGTTGAGAGGAGAGGCTAAGGATTTCTTCTAGGGTGTTAGCTTTTTGAGCTCTAATGGAACCCTATTTATAGACTCCCTCTTGACCTAGGTTTTGCAAGACTCCTTATGGGCTTTTAGTTAAAGGCCCATGTCTTGCAAGCCTTTCATTTAATTAATTACTTAATTAAATGCCCAATCCAATTAAATCAATATTTCTCTTTTATATATAATTAATTAGCAACTCAATTAAGTATTTAATTAATTAAGTCAGCCAATTAATTAATCTCCCACTTGAATTAAATACTTTTAATTCATTTAATTGATTTAATTACCTTTAAATCAATTAATTCCTTTTGTATCCTTTTCAACAGTCACCGTCCAAATGTATTGTGTGCGACCCTCTGGGTTCACCATCAATTGGCAGCAGGCCCACGAATTCCTCGTGATTTAATTTATGAACAATAAATTGCTCCGGTCAATTAAACAACCTTTAATTGACCACTCCTAGAATCAAATCCTCTATTAACTCAGGAGTACCTACACTTCATGGTCGATGTCTAGCCACAAGCCCATGAAGCCCAACTTCAGGTGAATTGATACTTGTGAACCTCGTCTCATATAATTACCATGTACATACGGTCCTTCTATCGACTAATATTCCCGATCAAGAATTAGGGTGTGTGAATTGATCGGCACCTCTAAATTTATCTCGATAACTATACTTTCTAATTCAGGAAAATATTCCAGTGTGACTCCTAAATTTGGAAACCCCTTTCCAAATCCGTCACCGACTACGGCCGTAGATTCCTTGGATATATTATCTAAGAATCGTATAGGAGTTCTCTCACCCATTACAGTGAGTCAATAGATTCCATATCGGTACTAACCACTCGCGTACATGTCCATACGCACCCAACCTAGGCATGTTATGACCAAGCTACGTGGCCTATACCTAGATCTAAGTACGCACTTTCATGCACCGAATTCGCCCTAGTACCTCAAGTCAAAGGACTAAATCGTACACTATTATAATCCTTGAGAAACATCCCATCACCGATATGCGTCATGCGCTTCCACAATGGGTTTCTCTGTTCGGGTCGTTCGATGCGTTCAATCCTCCATTGAACCACCTACTCATATGCATTGGCCTCAAATGCCTTGCTCATGAAACGCTACAAATTCACTCCATGTGAATCATGCATACTTGTACAAGTCTTGGCGATTCCTACGATACCCCGTCTCGTTCGGAATCTATGACTTGGAACAGTTTTAAGAATACGACCTCTGAGACTGTTTCATGATTACACTCAGTACTGAAGTGAATCGTCCCATAGTCTAATGTAATCCAAGGGTTTCATCCAATCGCTTAAATGTATTCGCGAGAGATGAAGTTGGCCATTGTTTAACCTTATACACATATAAATAAACTTGTGTACTAAGTCATTTATACTAAAGAAAGATAATGATAGTTCCAGTACAAGCTAAATGTATTGGCTTGCAGGGCACTATTCCATCAATCTCCCACTTGCCCTAAAACCAATCACAAACGCTTCTAGGACCCATCTTTTTAAAGATGTTCTTCGAACTCATTTCATGATATAGCCTCATTTAGTTGATCCGCTAAGTTGTCTCCTGAGTCGACGCGATCCATTACGCGCGTTAACTCTACCAATGATTTTTCTAATCAAATGGTACCTTTCTTTCAATTGTGTTTAGATTTCTGGTAAGATCTCGGATGCTTTGCTTTAGCAATAGCTCCAATGTTATCATGGAAGATAATCATGAGCTTCGCAATGCTAGGCACTACATCCAACCATAGGATGAAGTTTTATATCCAAACACTCTCTTAAGCCGCATTTAATGCTACATTTAATGCTGCAATATATCTTGCTTCAGTGGTTTAGATGGTTACGGTGATTTGCTTGGAACCCTTTCAAATTCACCGTTACCCCATTGATGCAGGATATGTTTCCAAAAATGGATGTATTTAATTCATCCACATCAGACTGAAAATTCGAATCAGTGAATCTTTCGAATTTTAATTCTCCACTACCACCATAGACCAAGAACAAATCCTTAGTCTTTGTCAAGAGCTTAAGGATATCTTTTACGGTGGTCCAATACTTCTTCACTGGATTTTGACTAGCAACTGCTCGCGATACTTGAGCAAGTTCTACGTCTGGTCTAGTACATAGTAAAGCATGCCACATGCAACCTTTTGTTTGAAACATAAGGTATTTGAGACATTCTCCTTTATTCTCATTTGATGTAGGGCACATCAATTTTGGAACAAGGGATATAGTGTCTCACTGGAAGCAATCCTTTCTTGGATTCTTCATACTGAATATTTCCAGTATTGATTCTATGTACTTAGATTTAGAGAGTGTTGGCATCTCTTTCCGATCTATTCTATAGATACGTATCCCAATAGGCAAGATGCTTCTCCTAAATCTTTCATGGAGAATTGCATGGACAACCATGCTTTCGTCTGTGCTAACATTCCGATATCATACCAGATAGCCAGAACATTATCGACATATAAAATATGAGCCTCATCGCGCTCCCACTAATCCTTTTGTACACTCACGGTTCATACTCGTTTTGATGAAGTCAAATGTCTTGACTATCTCATCAGAACAAATGTGAATCTAAATGGATTCAGACATTGCTAATGGAGAAAAGGTTTCATCAAAGTCTGTTCCAGAACATTGTGAATAGCCTTTTTACCACTAGTCAATTCTTAGAGGCAACACCTCTCCATTCATTCCATGTTTGAAGATCCATTTATAACTTATAACCTACTTATAGGGATAAATCCCTCGGGTGGATCAATCAAGGTTTATACCTTGTTGGAATGGATGGGATCCATTTCGAGTTGCATGGCTTCGAGCCACGCATCCGAATCTATGTCTGACATCGCTTCTTGATAGGTCCTTGGATCACTTTCCACTTTCTCGTTTTCGTGAATGAAACCAAATCGCTCTGGCTCCTTACGAATTTGATTAGACCTTTGAAGAGTAGGTGTACTAGTAGGTTCAGTAAATTCTGGATTAACTCCAACTGTTTGCGGGGATGGGTCCAAAACTTGGACTTCATCAAGTTCCATGACACTTCCATTTCCTTTGACGAGAAATTCATCAACAGAGGAACGGGTATTCAGAAGAAACGATTGTTTCTCATTGTCGTGGAACAGGTATCCAATGGATTTCGTTGGATACCCCACAATTATATACAAATTGGATCTACCAGCCAATTTATCTTCTTTTTCGTTTCTACCATCGGCAGGAGATCTCCATACTCAGAGGTAAGAGCATAGAGGTATTTTGCCATACCTTTCTTGGTAAAGCTTTGTAGGCACGAACTTTGAAGGTACTTTGCTCAGTATCTTCGATGCAGTCAGGAGGACTAACTCCTAGAATGCATAAGGAAGCTTAACAAAACTCAATATGGATCGAACAATGTTAAACAATGTTAGATTCCATCTCTTTAGACACTTAAATAAGTTGAGGTGTCTTAGGAGGAGTTTGTTGTATGAGAACCCCATTCTCAATGAGATAATTGAGGAATCCTTGACAAGTATTTGCTACCTCGATTAGATCGAATAATACTATGTCTTTGTTGATTCTCTACTTCGCATTGAAATGCCTTTCTTGGTTTTTCGGATTTGCATCTCACTAGATTCATTTTTCACTATCGACCAAGGTCATTAGCAAAAAGTACGAAGTATGAGTAATCTCCTCTCACAGTAACTTTTAGTGATCCATATTCATGGATTAAATCCAGATTTGGTTTGGTTCGCTTTGGATTCCCTGTGACGGGAGATCTGGTCATCTCCCCTTTGAGACATGATTCGCAGGTTGGAAGTTCATCCAAGTTCTATTTTTCAAGAAGCTTAGGTGAAACCAACTTTTGAATCCTACTCTTGGAGATGTGTCCAAGTCTAGCGTACCAAAGTTATGGATTATTATCTTTGTATTAATTGAATTTCACACATTAATTCAATAAGATTGAGTCAATGGTTTAATTCAATTAATTTACTTCCTTTCAATTAACTTCTTTAATTGCTTCCTTTTCCCTTTTCAATTAACCCTTTAATTGAAAGGTTGCTTAATTAATTAGATCATCTAATCAATTAAACATATCAGTGCCTTTCTTAGATGCAGTGGGATAATTCGACTTTTAGGCTACTTGCATTCTTTTGACTACCTTTATGGTCGAATTCAGAAGAGAATAAATTCTTCTTCATTTTACTCTTCTATGACTTTGCAGTCCATGAAGTGTAAACGATCATGACAGGTTTATCCTATTTGCTTTTAACCAGTACTTTGGTTGATTCATGAAATGTGATCGACTTATCAAATAAGATCAGTGTATTTCAAGAGTCATTTGAATGAGCGGGAGGAGAATTTAGGAGGAAGTTAATGTTAAGATCACTTGCAGGCCTATGTTTAATTGATCCAGTTTTCAACCAGATTGAAAAAACAAAGACAGTGATCCTTGACACTAGTTCCTTCAATTATTCTCGAGTTTTGAAACAATTCCTTAGAAGTCTTGAATCAAATCGATTCAAAACTACTCCTCAAAATAAGCCTTTTGAGGTGAAGGTTTGTTTCAGAAGATTGGTCCTCAAAACGGGCCTTTTGAGGTGGAAGCTTCAGACATGCTCCTCATGTTGCTTCCATAGCTCGTTCAATCTTGATGCTTATTTGATGAAACGATCATTAAGATTCCCATACTCTATAGGTGATTCGTTTCACCTTTTTTTTTTTTGACTTATCTCAGAAGCTCATAAGGCATAGGCTCGTCGTTTAAGAACATCATTCCCCTTTTGGAATTTAAGACAATTCTCAAGTTTCTTGCCTAGTCGATATTTTGATCCAGTTATTTTATTTGTCGAGGATAAATAGTAAAATGTATAATTACAGATATCTCAGTATCTAAAGAGAAGACAAACATTTAGTGGACTAGTTAATGAATAATACATATAATCTACGAAGGTTGGACTCTCTATCGTAGAAGTTCTCCCACTATTTTATCGAAACAATTACCCCTTCAATTGTTCGGGAAATTCTATTTCCTAGTAGGTCTTGATGTCCCAGCGGCAATTAATTGCACCCACGACTCGTGGCCATACAACCAATTCCCCAGGTAGGCATACTTATTGCCAATTGTGTCACTCCACAACCTTCAAGCTATTTTACCTCGGTTTTCGCACTTATCTAGCACTGCTACATCATAAGTGTTACTAATCGTTAAGTCTAACCCATCAATCATGATGTGCAACGGGCCCGGTCGTGAGTTCTCCGTAACTAGTTATCGGTCGATCCTCACATCCCGACCAGTCCTCACCCTTGTCGTGTTTAGTTAAAAACAGGAGTCAAGGAATTTCGCGTATTGTCCCTTTCTTCGACTCGGGTGCCAGACTCTGGATCGCCTCTATCGATAAGTAGACAACATACGCTAGTCCCTATTGATGGAAGGCTTGGATTTATATAAATACTTCATTTTATTTTAATCCAATATGACTTAATATTTAATTCAAGAGGGGAATTTCTGGTTTGAAAGTTATACTAACTCTCCTCGAGATCTCACCGATTCAATTATGCTTTATCTTTTATTACGATCTAGATTCTAGCGCGCATCTCATACAAGCTAAATATAAATCGACAAAATAAATAAAAGCCATACAAGCCTAGCATGCATACTACCACAATATGTTTTCGATCGGGAGCCTCCTATGTGGGCCATCATCGAGCCAATGATGTTGGCCCTATTGGTCAATCTAAAGGGTTTGTAAATGGGCCTATGCTATTACACAATGTACCATGCATGCATGGCCTTCATACGTTCTTGGGTTCCCACCTTGCTTGTAAACGGGCCTCCATCCTAAACTAGGAAAGCAGTAAAGCCCTATTCTATTACAAATGCTCAAAATGGCCAAAAAACATAATCGGCTCGCAGGCCCAATAAAAACCAAACAATAAATTAAACCAATCACATCTAACCTAAGGTCAAGGCTCGGCTCGATCGAAAACCACGTAAACAATTCACATAGAGCAAGAAACAAGCAAACATCCTTTAGCTATCTCTTTCTTAATTTTAAAACTACCTTTTAAAACTAACTCCCTATGATTCTTACTTTTTAGTCACTACTAATTATGACAAAATGAATATTCGGGTAAACAAAAATAAAATTTTCTGCTCAAATTCAGATTCTGTTTTTCAACTTTTGAAAATTGCATTTTCGCCCCTCAACTTTCAAAAATTGCACTTTGACCCCAAAAACTTTTAAAGAGTTACAAAAACACCTCTGGGCAGATTTGGGCAGCTACCAGAAAATAATATTTTGAATTCTGAAATTTTTTTATTTTTCAAATTGACACCTCAAGTTTCGGTAATTGCAAAACAGCCCCAAAGTTTTTGGAAATTACAAATTGACCCCATAACCCGTGCGACCAGATTTGCAAAAACTGTCCAGAATTTTCAAATTTCCAGATTTCAAAAATTCGAATTTTTCAGCCCACAAAAACCCTATATGCGATTTTTAGTTCAAAAAGTCCTGGAGTTTTCAAAAACTATAAAATCGGCACAGATCTAAAAAACCAGTTTTACCCAATCATAGATCCAGTCATAACAAGTAAGAATCAATTTACAGAACATAATTATCACGTGTTTACATATACATAATTAAACATATACGGTGAAAACACATTATGTTCAGGCTTTTCGTATAATAATGATGGAGTTGGCTCTGATACCACTGTTGGGATAGTGGTTGGGATGCCTCAATTGTCAGAACAACGACAGTGCGGAATTTAAAATTTTTCGAAGCACCCAAGGTCCCATATTAGATTCTCCATATTAATTAAACGCAAGCAATAAACAAAAACACACAGAGTAATTAAACAAATGGGGTTTTTGCGATATACCTCACCACAGACAAGGTGGTGGCAACCTTCAGCTCTGGTTCTGAAACTGGATCTGGATCTGGATCTGGTTCACAGAAGTGATCCAAGCGTCTCACCTCCAAAGTTAGTCCACACCAATTGGATTCTGGCAACACCTCCTAGTCTTAGGCTCAGAACTGGATCTAGGAGATTTGTCGAAGCAGGATTGTGCAGATCTACTTGCCAATGCAAGATCTAACACGGTGGAACAAGGGAGAGGCGGCGGCGGCGTTGCTAGGGCAGCTCACGGCACCAAGTGGTGGCGTCTCTAGGTTGGCGGCGCAAAGGAGAGGGGGCGGCTAGGGTTGAGAGGAGAGGCTAGGGTTTTCTTCTAGGGTGTTAGCTTTTTGAGCTCTAGTGGAATCCTATTTATAGACTCCCTCTTGACCTAGGTTTTGCAAGACTCCTTATGGGCTTTTAGTTAAAGGCCCATGTCTTGCAAGCCTTTCATTTAATTAATTACTTAATTAAATGCCCAATCCAATTAAATCAATGTTTCTCTTTTATATATAATTAATTAGCAACTCAATTAAGTATTTAATTAATTAAGTCAGCCAATTAATTAATCTCCCACTTGAATTAAATACTTTTAATTCATTTAATTGATTTAATTACCTTTAAATCAATTAATTCCTTTTGTATCATTTTCAACAGTCACCGTCCAATTGTATTGTGTGTGACCCTCTGGGTTCACCATCGATTGGCAGCAGGCCCACGAATTCCTCGTGATTTAATTTATGAACAATAAATTGCTCCGGTCAATTAAACAACCTTTAATTGACCACTCCTAGAATCAAATCCTCTATTAACTCTGGAGTACCTACACTTCATGGTCGATGTCTAGCCACAAGCCCATGAAGCCCAACTTCAGGTGAATTGATACTTGTGAACCTCGTCTCATATAATTACCATGTACATACGGTCCTTCTATCGACTAATATTCCCGATCAAGACTTAGGGTGTGTGAATTGATCGGTACCTCTAAATTTGTCTCGATAACTATACTTTCTAATTCAGGATAATATTCCAGTGTGACTCCTAAATTTTGAAACCCCTTTCCAAATCCGTCACCGACTACGGCCGTAGATTCCTTGGATATATTATCTAAGAATCGTATAGGAAATTCTCTCACCCATTACAGTGAGTCAATAGATTCCATATCGGTACTAACCACTCGCGTACATGTCCATACGCACCCAACCTAGGCATGTTATGACCAAGCTACGTGGCCTATACCTAGATCTAAGTACGCACTTTCATGCACCGAATTCGCCCTAGTACCTCAAGTCAAAGGACTAAATCGTACACTATTATAATCCTTGAGAAACATTCCATCACCGATATGCGTCATGCGCTTCCACAATGGGTTTCTCTGTTCGGGTCGTTCGATGCGTTCAATCCTCCATTGAACCACTTACTCATATGCACTGGCCTCAAATGCCTTGCTCATGAAACGCTACAAATTCACTCCATGTGAATCATGCATACTTGAACAAGTCCTGGCGATTCCTACGATACCCCGTCTCGTTCGGAATCTATGACTTGGAACAGTTTTAAGATTACGACCTTTGTGACTGTTTCATGATTGCACTCAGTACTGAAGTGAATCGTCCCATAGTCTAATGTAATCCAAAGGTTTCATCCAATCGCTTAAATGTATTCGCGAGAGATGAAGTTGGCCATTGTTTAACCTTATACACATATAAATAAACTTGGGTACTAAGTCATTTATACTAAAGAAAGATAATGATAGTTCCAGTACAAGCTAAATGTATTGGCTTGCAGGGCACTATTCCATCAGTTGATCTGCACAGTCCTGCAACAACAAATCTCCTAGATCCAGTTCTGAGCCAAGACTAGGAGGTGTTACCAGAATCCAGTTGGTGTGGACTATCTTTGGAGGTGAGACATTTGGATCACTCCTGTGAACCAGATCCAGATTCAGAATCAGAACTGAAGGTTGCCACCACCTTGCCTGTGGTGAGGTATATCGCAAAAACCCCCTTGTTTAATTCATTGTGTGTTTTTGTTTCATGCTTGCGTATATATAATATGGAGATTCTTATATGGGACCTTGGGTGCTTCGAAAATTTTAAAATTCCGCACTGTATGTTGTTCTGACAATCGAGGCAACCCAACCACTAACCCAACAGTGGTATCAGAGCCAACTCCATCATTATTATACGAAAAGCCTGAACATAATGTGTTTTTACCATATATGTTTAATTATGTATATGTAAACACGTGATAATTATGTTCTGTAAATCGATTCTTACTTGTTATGACTAGATCTATGATTGGGTAAAACTGCTTTTTCAGATCTGTGCCGATTTTATAGTTTTTGAAAACTTCAGACTTTTGTGCAATTGAAATCGCAAATTAGGGTTTTAGGGGCTGAAAATTAATTTTTTTCGAATCTGGAAATTTCAAAATTACTGGACTGTTTTGCAAATCTGGTCGCACATATTTTTTGGGGTCGTTTTGTAATTTCCGAAAGTTTGGGGACTGTTTTGCAATTACCAAAAATTCGGGGAAAAGTTGAAAATTTTCGAAATTCAAAATTTTATTTTCTGGTCTGCTGCCCGAATCTGCTTAGGGGTGTTTTTGTAACTTTTTAAAAGTTTTGGGGTCAAAGTGCAATTTTCGAAAGTTGAGGGGCGAAAATGCAATTTTCAAAAGTTGAAAAACAGAATCTGAATTTGAGCAGATTTTTTTTTTTTTTTTACCCGAATATTTATTTTGTCATAATTAGTAGTGACTAAAAGGTAAGAATCATAGAAGTTAGTTTTAAAAGGTTGTTTTAAAATTAAGAAAGAAATAGGTAGAAGTTGTTTACATGTTTCTTGCTCTACGTGAACTGTTTACGTGGTTTTCGATCGAGCCGAGCCTTGAACTTAGGTTAGATGTGATTGGTTTAATTTATTGTTTGGTTTTTATTGGGCTTGCGAGCCTATTATATTTTTGGGACACTTTGAGCTTTTGTAATAGAATAGGGCTTTACTGCTTTCCTAGTTTAGGATGAAGGCCCGTTTACAAGCAAGGTGGGAACCCAAGAAGATATGAAGGCCATGTATTGTGAAGGCCCGGCTCCGCGGGTCCGTCGGATAACGGTCGAAAAATTAATGTTATTTTGAAAAAAGAGCGTTAAAAATATCGAAACTTTTTTTTTTAAAGGAAACTATAAATTAAAAGTTTAATAGCGGAAGCGGTTTAAAGCGAAATAAGAACAATTTAGATTACTAAGTTTTAACGGAAAAATCAATTTTCCATAGTAGATGTTTAAAGCGAAAATATTTAATCGCAACATATCAAAATATTTGAACAAAATCAACCGAGAAAGATCATTAAGTAATTTATGAAAATCTTGAATCTTTGACGAAAATATAAATCATCTATAACGAATCAAATAGTCTAAGCAAGGTTTTAAACAAAATCGAAAAAGAGCATAAATCAACCATAAAATATTACTACTCTCCCGAATACTAGGGTGGGACCGCAACCGTGATGACCTAACCGCAACCCGACTATTATTTCCAGAACACCTGAAACTGAAAAGAGTGAAAAACGGAACGCATAAGTTGATCGTCCAACCTAGTGAGGCTATGTGCTAATTTGCATGGTGATGTGTGGATGCAACATATTATATAACATAAGCGTGCTATCAAGCAAATAAACATATATTCAAGACGAAAGAAACACGGAATTCACACAACCAAGAATTTGCTGATGTCCTCCACTTACCCTCCATCCTCAGTCTGATGTCCATCCAAACTCACCAAGTAAGGAGCGACCTTACTATCTGAAATGCATCGACATGTCTTTGCCGGAGTTCGTCCATAATCCCCAAGTGTTCCTCCCCACTTGGGTTGTAAGGCCAGGCCTACGGGTAACCGTGACAATCCTGCCAGCCCTTGCCGGCCAGGTTGGCAGAGGGTCCATACACCAAATCAAAAGGGCCCACACAAAATCGTAAACAAACGGAAACATACAGTCGGAAACAAATGGAACATATCATATCAAACATATTTAACATATTATCAACATTTAATAACTTATCAAATGAAATTTTAGATATCATGATAATTTCGTAAAATATATTCGCAACTAGTAGATTCGGATGTAGCATGTACTTGGATAATCACGTTGAAATGCTAAGTAATTTCATGCGAGTAATGTTGACCTAATAAGTCAACCTATTCGTGACGACATGCAAGAAAAATTAGAATATAACACATGCTTAGACTCGACCTACTAGCATATTAGACTGACACACAAATGAACACACAGCGCTCGCCTTTGTCCCTTAGTATAGCGACTAAAACTCCACAAATGATGCATATCCGAAACCTGAGCAAGTACGTATACGACTTAGAATGTATCTAACAATCTTACTAAAACGTAACTAATGAAAACCTACACAAGGATTTCCTAAACTAACACATCGCACAAACGTGTTTAAAATTTACGACATCAACTCCACTTAAAAGTTATTATTTTCATAACTCAAATTTCTAATTTCATAAAACAACGCCAAAACAGCAAAATTTTCTTTTTATTTTCCAGATTTACAAAACAACCCCAAAGCTTTTATAAACATCCATTTTTCCGAAAATTTTTGCAACAAACTTTAAATCAAAAGATTTTTAACTAAACCCATATCGAAAATCAAATGAAAGTATTAAGTTTCATTTTACTTCAAAAATCAAAGCTTTAAAAACCCCACAAGTTTAAAACTTTTCAAAAACACCCTCATAGTTTTGAAAACTTAACCAAACCAATTTTCTTGAAAAATAATTTAAGATCCACGCATTTAAGAAATATTTAAAAATAATCAAGCATAATTTTCACTATAAAACTGAGATTAAAAATAAGTTTTAATAACTTTTCACAAACGAAACAAAAAGTTCTTTAATTATGAACTTTCTTCGAAAAATAAAATGAATATACCACTACTTCAAATCAATAAATCAAGATTTTATAAAAGAACCATGTAAAAACAGCGACAAAACAGCGCATTTGACCCCTTATTTTCAGATTTACAAAAATAACCCCAAAAGTTTCAAAAACTCCCTTTTTGCAAAAACCTCAAAGCAAACTTTAAAACAAATGCTTTTCAAGTAAATTTATACCAAATATCAAACAAAAATTTAGATTTTCATTCCCTCGTACTCCCAATAAAAATTGCAGCCCTCAACCCTTCAACATTTCAAATCATTCAAAAATACCCCAAAGTTTTGAGAAAAATAAAAACATTAACTTTCTTACAAAAGAAATCAAGATCCAGACATATAAGAAATATTTAAACAAAACCAAAGCAAGTCATACTAAATATTACATATGAACTCAACAACTTATCACAAGGACAAACTAAACTTCTTCAACATATATTTTAAAGAGAATAAAGTAATATCACAAAGACTAAAGAACACATGCATAGATGTCTTTTTACCCAAATCAACGAAAGGGGTGAAAATCTCTTCATTTCCAGAATTCCGAAGGTGGTGGTGGCAGCTCCGGTGGCAGTGGTGGCGGCTCCGGTGGTGGTTCATAAAAAGGCCTTCAAATCCTTACTTTTCACCATTTTTCAATGGCTGTCGATTCACTTTGGGAGTTCCAAACAACGATCCGAACGGTCAATATGTAGATCCATGTGTGTAGAACCTCCACGCAAAATTTGGGCATGATCCAAAGGTGGACGGAGGCGGAATGTTCGAAAATCCGAGGCTGGGTTGAGTATACCCGAAAACTCTCTTTCTAAATGTTTTGTCTCTTTTCTCTCTCTTATTTTCTCTCTAAGTATTTTTAAGTTGTAAAGAAGATAATGTGGGTTTGAGGAGGATATTTATTAGGTTATAAACTCAGATTTTTTTAATATGTATACACATATACATATAATATGATAATAAAGGAGTGTTATTACTTCATATTTTCCACCAATGCATGTCAACTTAGGTGGATGAGTTTATCTACCCAAGGGCATGCTTGAAAACCCTAGGAGTGTGCAAAGAGAGAAAATGATTACTCTCCTACAAAAAAATCTTGAACTTGGGGCAAATTTACACTTTGCCCCCCGAAGATTTGAAATCTTACATTTTTGTCCACAAAAATAAATTTTTTTGTGCATCCAAGCCCGAAATTTTCAAGAAGGTCTTGATCTTATATTAAAGTAACTTTTATATTTTTAATCATTTCAATGTTCATAAGATCACAATATTTAATTAATTTGTATATTTTAGTTCAAATTAATGCTTAACTTTGAAAATAAAATGTAGCACTTAAATTTGGATTAAAATCCAATCGAAAGCGTTCGAAATTTTGGGGGCGTTACAATCCTCCCCCCTTAAAAGAATTTGGTCCCCAAATTCGTTCTTGAGATTTGCGTTGTACTATTAACGCCGACGTATCTTTTTTTCATGCTCTCGAAATGTTTTTCCTTACTCTGTGTGCGTCATAAAACATTTTCTTGTAGAATCTGCAGCCTTCTTGATTAAAACGGGTGTGCGAAAATGTTCTCTCGTACGTTAGGCGTTTTCAAAACTCTGACATATCTTTTCTTTAACTCCCATGTCGTATTTTTATACTCGGCCGCGCCATAATGGAATTCACTTGTTTCTTCATGTAGATGAGTATGCAAACGTGTCTTCGTTTGTACGTTAGATATTTCTGAAGATCTTAAGATATGCAGTCAGGTTCACGAGGATGATCGATGTAGTACTTCATATACATTACGCATAATCATGACGCGATAGAATGAGATATGACTATAATTCCAACTCCTATGCCGTGGATTATGATTCTTCTCGAAAGAAAAACTACTTACATAACAATATATAGTTCAGTTTGGCCCAGATAATTCAAAAGGTATTGAATGACATTTGACTTGGGATTCTAACAAGTAACTAAATGTGTCAAATGAAGAGACACACGATAAGGATTATAAAAGATTGTCGAATCATGGTGCTCAAGACGATGAGGCAAGAATTAGCAATGACAACATATAGAAGAATCAACAAAAATTGCAAAAGGACTGAAATATCAATAAGAAAGATAACCAAATGAATAGTTCGATATAAGTGACAAGGAGAACGATTAAGGCGCACCGATAAGAATAACTGAAGGGATGAGCCTCACCATTTCAAACGGTGTAAGTAAAATGAAGATCAAAACAAAGATATCGATAAGGATATTAGAAAGTCGAAACAAGTATCATGACAATAATAACCAAAACATTGAGGTGTCTTTGGTCACTTGAAAAGCAAGTCAAGATAAATGGCGCGATTTAAGGATATATTTCAATAATGATTGCAACAAGCTGCAATAGAAAACAAGTAAAACTCAATAGTGAAATCTGAGAACATCGAATCGATCAAATTGAGCGAGGCGGGAATTAAAAATAAGGTCAAAACAAATTGAAAATAAGTTCAAAACAAATTGAACGTAAGTTCGAAGTTCAAAAGGAATTGAGAATAAATTGATCTGATTTATGCGGCTCGCAAAAGGAATGAAATGGACAAAGGAACAAGAATTTATGAATGGACAAATGAAAACGTGATGTTCAAAAAGGAACCGAGACAATTCAATTCCTTCAGGAAATTTAGAAGATTGTATAATTGAATACAACGAAAAAGAGTAACATGAAATCATATGGATAATTTCGAAACGATCATAATGGAATAAATAGGCTAAAAAAAAAAAAGCACAAGGAACAATAACAATCATAGAATGCGACAAAAATAAACAATTTTGGTTTATGAAGTCGATATGAGAAAGTATCTCATGAAATAGGGAGGGGTAAACTTTGAACGAGTAAAAAGATAAGGGATCAATATAAAAACTTGATTGGATACAAGAAATCAATCCCCAATAGACAAAGACATGTTAATTGAGAGTGTCGATAAGCTTTGAAGGAAAACAGTCAAAGAGTCAAAATAAAGGTAATTAAGGGAACGGCTTGAAGACGACATATCAAGAATGAGGCTAAAATGATTGAAGAATATTTTACGGTAAATTACACAACATGAAGGAAAATATACAATCGGACAATGGCATTTAGAAACTTCAGAAAAGCAAGAGCGAGAATGAGAAGATTAGATATGAACTTAGGGTAGTTTTAGAATTCAAAATGAAGTTACTCGCTATCGATAAAAATTCATAGTTGAATGCAAGGAACGAGTAATAGACAAATTAGAACTCAAGATGATGTCAATGAAATTTAATGATATTTTATCTATTGAAAGAAAGATTACATAGATAACAATTTGATTCGCCAAAATGATGAAAAAAAGACATCTAGGGATCACAAGCTCAAAAATGAATAAGTACCAACATTAGAATAAGGGCGAAATAATTAATTATAGCGAAAATAGGCTCAAGAGAGCTTAATAAATTCGAGAGATCAATTTGAAGATGGATTCGTTTAGAATCAGAATTATGAGTAAGGTAAACTCGATAATGGAATTCAAAAGGATTGGGGCCTATTTTAGTCATTCTATGTGTACTTCAAGAATGGTCACTTGATTTAAATATTTCAATTTACGTAAAATTACGGAACGCAAACATATACAATCATAACCAGACAATAATATCAAGAACAAAGTTCAAATAACATTACGGTATTCGGGATACCACCAACAAAATAATTAATCAAGAAAACACAGAATCAAGCAAAAATAACCGTTAACCCCAAGGACACGTACTAAACATATGGTTTCGGTTGCGGTCTTGTCCTAAAAGTGAACTACCCAATGTGGGTAGACACCCTAAAATCATGACGGTGAGTCCCACCTTACTAGCACCTCAGTACAAATCCGAGGATCCTATCCTGGCCTTGAGCCGAAGCTCTGATACCATCTGTGACGGCCCGGCTCCGCGGGTCCGTCGGATAACGGTCGGAAAATTAATGTTATTTTGAAAAAAGAGCGTTAAAAATATCGAAACTTTTTTTTTAAAGGAAACTATAAATTAAAAGTTTAATAGCGGAAGCGATTTAAAGCGAAATAAGAACAATTTAGATTACTAAGTTTTAACGGAAAAATCAATTTTCCATAGTAGATGTTTAAAGCGAAAATATTTAATCACAACATATCAAAATATTTGAACAAAATCAACCGAGAAAGATAATTAAGTAATTTATGAAAACTTGAATCTTTGACGAAAATATAAATCATCTTTAATGAATCAAATAGTCTAAGCAAGGTTTTAAACAAAATCGAAAAAGAGCATAAATCAACCATAAAATATTACTACTCTCCAGAATACTAGGGTGGGACCGCAACCGTGATGACCTAACCGCAACCCGACTATTATTTCCAGAACACCTGAAACTGAAAAGAGTGAAACACAGAACGCATAAGTTGATCGTCCAACTTAGTGAGGCTATGTGCTAATTTGCATGGTGATGTGTGGATGAAACATATTATATAACATAAGCGTGCTATCAAGCAAATAAACATATATTCAAGACGAAAGAAACACGGAATTCACACAACCAAGAATTTGCTGATGCCGTCCTCCACTTACCCTCCATCCTCAGTCTGATGTCCATCCAAACTCACCAAGTAAGGAGCGACCTTACTATCTGAAATGCATCGACATGTCTTTGCCGGAGTTCGTCCTTACTCCCCAAGTGTTCATCCCCACTTGGGTTGTAAGGCCAGGCCTACGGGTAACCGTGACAATCCTGCTAGCCCTTGCCGGCCAGGTTGGCATCGGGTCCATACACCAAATCAAAAAGGCCCACACAAAATCGGAAACAAACGGAAACATTCAGTCGAAAACAAACGGAACATAACATATCAAACATATTTAACATATTATCAACATTTAATAACTTATCAAATGAAATTTTAGATATCATGATAATTTCGTAAAATATATTCGCAACTAGTAGATTCGGATGTAGCATGTACTTGGATAATCACGTTGAAATGCTAAGTAATTTCATGCGAGTAATGTTGACCTAATAAGTCAACCTATTCGTGACGACATGCAAGAAAAATTACAATATAACACATGCTTAGACTCGACCTACTAGCATATTAGACTGACACACAAATGAACACACAACGCTCACCTTTGTCGCTTAGTATAGCGACTAAAACTCCACAAATGATGCATATCCGAAACCTGAGCAAGTACGTATACGACTTAGAATGTATCTAACAATCTTACTAAAACGTAACTAATGAAATCCTACACAAGGATTTCCTAAACTAACACACGCACAAACGTGTTTAAAATTTACGACATCAACTCCACTTAAAAGTTATTATTTTCAGAACTCAAAATTCTAATTTCATAAAACAACGACAAAACAGCAAAATTTTCCTTTTATTTTCCAGATTTACAAAACAACCCCAAAGCTTTTATAAACATCCATTTTTCCGAAAATTTTTGCAACAAACTTTAAATCAAAAGAATTTTAACTAAACCCATATCGAAAATCAAATGAAAGTATTAAGTTTCATTTTACTTCAAAAATCAAAGCTTTAAAAACCCCACAAGTTTAAAACTTTTCAAAAACACCCTCATAGTTTTGAAAACTTAACCAAACCAATTTTCTTGAAAAATAATTTAAGATCCCCGCATTTAAGAAATATTTAAAAATAATCAAGCATAATTTTCACTATAAAACTGAAATTAAAAATAAGTTTTAATAACTTTTCACAAACGAAACAAAAAGTTCTTTAATTATGAACTTTCTTCGAAAACTTTACAAATATTCAATCTAAAAAAATAAAATGAATAAACCACTACTTCAAATCAATAAATCAAGATTTTATAAAAGAACCATGTAAAAACAGCGACAAAACAGCGCATTTGACCCCCTATTTTCAGATTTACAAAAATAACCCCAAAAGTTTCAAAAACTCCCTTTTTGCAAAAACCTCAAAGCAAACTTTAAAACAAATGCTTTTCAAGTAAATTTATACCAAATATCAAACAAAAATTTAGATTTTCAGTCCATCTTACTCCCAATAAAAATTGCAGCCCTCAACCCTTCAACTTTTCAAATCTTTCAAAAATACCCCAAAGTTTTGAGAAAAATAAAAACATTAACTTTCTTACAAAAAGAAATCAAGATCCAGACATATAAGAAATATTTAAACAAAACCAAAGCAAGTCATACTAAATATTACATATGAACTCAACAACTTATCACAAGGACAAACGAAACTTCTTCAACATATATTTTAAAGAGAATAAAGTAATATCACAAAGACTAAAGAACACATGCATAGATGTCTTTTTACCCAAATCAACGAAAGGGGTGAAAATCTCTTCATTTCCAGAATTCCGAAGGTGGTGGTGGCAACTTCGGTGGCAGTGGTGGCGGCTCCGGTGGTGGTTCATAAAAAGGCCTTCAAATCCTTACTTTTCACCATTTTTCAATGGCTGTCGATTCACTTTGGGAGTTCCAAACGACGATTCGAACGGTCAATATGTAGATCCATGCCTTCAATATTTAGATTGACCAATAGGGCCAACATCATTGGCTCGATGATAGCCTGCATAGGAGGCTCCCGATCGAAAACATATTGTGGTAGTTTGCATGCTAGGCTTGTATGGCTTACATTTATTTGTCGATTTATATTTGGCTTGTATGAGATGCGCGCTAGAATCTAGATCATAATAAAAGATAAAACATAACTGAATCGGTGAGATCTCGAGGAGAGTTAGTATAACTTTCAAACCACAAATTCCCCTCTCGAATTAAATATTAAGTCATATTGGATTAAAATAAAATGAAGTATTTATATAAATCCAAGCCTTCCATCAATAGGAACTAGTGTGAGTTGTCTACTTATTGACGGAGGTGATCCAGAGTCTGGCACCCTAGTCGAAGAAAGGGACAATACGCGAAATTCCTTGACTCCTGTTTTTAACTAAACACGACAAGGGTGAGGACTGGTCGGGATGTGAAGATCGACCGATAACTAGTTACGGAGAATTCACGACCGGGCCCGTTGCTCATCATGATTGATGGGTTTTACTTAACGATTAGTAGCATTTATGATGTAGCAATGCTAGATAAATATGAAAACCGAGGCAAAATATCTTGAAGGTTGTGGAGTAACACAATTGGTAAAAGTATACCTACCTGGAGAATTAATTGCATGGCCACGAGTCGTGGGTGCAGTTAATTGCTGCTGGGACGTCAAGACCTACTAGGAAATAAATTTCCCGAGCAATCAAAGGGGTAATTGTTTCGATAAAATAGTGGAAGAACTTCTACGATAGAAAATCCAACCTTCGTAGATTATAAGTATTATTCATTAACTAGTCCACTAAATGTTTGTCTTCTCTTTAGATACTGAGATATCTGTAATTATCCATTTTTACTATTTATCCTCAACTAATAAAATAACTGGATCAAAATATCAACTAGGCAAAACTTGAGAATTGTCTTAAATTCTAGAAGTGGGAATGATGTTCTTAAACGACGAGCCTATGCCTTATGCGCTTACGAGATAAGTCAAAATAAAGAAAACGAATCACACGTAGAATATGGGAATATTAATGATCGTTTTCTCCTATAAAGATGAATCTCAAAAGTGAAACGAATCACCTATAGAATATGGGAATCTTAATGATCGTTTCCTCAAATAAGCATCAAGATTGAACGAGCTATGGAAGCAACATAAGGAGCATATATGAAGCTTCTGAAACAAACACCTCAAAAGGCCTGTTCTGAGGACCAATCTTCTTAAACAAACCTCCACCTCAATAGGCTTGTTTTGAGGAGTAGTTTTGAATCAATATGATTCGAGACTTCTAAGGAATTGTTTCAAAACTCGAGAATAAATGAAGGAACTAGTGTCAAGGATCACTGTCTTTGTTTTATCAATCTAGTTGAAAACTGGATCGATTAAACGTAAGCCTGCAAGTGATCTTAAGATTAACTTCCTCCTAAATTCTCCTACTGCTCATTCAAATGACTCTTGAAATACACTGATCTTATTTGATAAGTTGATCACATTTCATGAATCAACCAAAGAATTGGTTAAAGGCAAATAGGATAAACCTGTCATGATCGTTTACACTTCATGAACTGCAAAGTCATGGAAGAGTAAAATGAAGAGGAATTTATTCTCTTCTAAATTCGACCATAAAGGTAGTCAAAAGAACGCAAGTAGCCTGAAAGTCGAACTGTCCCACTGGATCTAAGAAAGGCACTTATGTGTTTAATTGATTAGATGATCTAATTAATTAAGCAACGTTTCAATTAAAGGGTTAATTGAAAGGGAAAAGAAATCAATTAAAGAAGTTAATTGAGAGGAAGTAAATTAATTGAATTAAACCATTAACTCAATTTTATTGAATTAATGTGTGAAGTTCAAATTAATACAAAGATAATTACCCATAACTTTGGTACGCTAGACTTGGACATATCTTCAAGAGTAGGATTCAAAAGTTGGTTTTGCCTAAGCTTCTTGAAAAATAGAACTTGGATGAACTTCCAACCTGCGAATCATGTCTCAAAGGAGAGATAACCAGATCTCCCGTCACAGGGAATCCAGAGCGAACCAAAATCTGGATTTACTCCATGAATATGGACCACTAAAAGTTACTGTGAGAGGAGATTACTCATACTTCGTACTTTTTGCTAATGACCTTGGTCGTTAGTGGAAAATGAATCTATTGAGATACAAATCCGAAAAACCTTTGAATATTTTCAAGGTATTTCAATACGAAGTAGAGAATCAACAAAGACATAGTATTATTCGATCTAATCGAGATAGCAAATACTTGTCAAGGATTCCTCAATTATCTCAATGAGAATGTGGTTCTCATACAACAAACTCCTCCTAAGACACCTCAACTTATTGAAATGTCTAAAGAGATGGATTCTAACATTGTTCGATCCATATTGAGATCTGTTAAGCTTCCTTATGCATTCTAGGGGTTAGTCCTCTTGACTGCATCGAAGATACTTAGCAAAGTACCTTCAAAGTTCGTGTCTACAAAGCTTTACCAAGAAAGGTATGGCAAAATACCTCTGTGCTCTTACTTCTGAGTATAGAGATCTCCAGCCGATGGTAGAAACGAGAAAGGAGATAAATTGGCTAGTAGATCCAATTTGTATATGATTGTGGGGTATCCAACGAAATCCATTGGATACCTGTTCCACGACAATGAGAAACACTAGTTTCTCCTAGATACCCGTTCCTATGTTGATGAATTTCTCGTCAAAGGAAATGGAAACGTCATGGAACTTGATGAAGTCCAAGATTTGGACCCGTCCCCGCAAACAGTGGGAGTTAATCCAGAATTTACTAAACCTACTAGTACACAAACTCTTCGAAGGTCTGATCGAATTCGTAAGGAGCCAAAGCGATTTGGTTTCATCCACGAAAATAAGAATGTGGAAAGTAATCCAAAGACCTATCAATAAGCGATGTCAGACATAGACTCGGGTGCGTGGCTCGAAGCCATGCAAACCAAAATGGATCCCATCCATTCCAACAAGGTATAACCTTGACTGATCCACCCGAGGGATTTATCCCTATAAGTTGGCTATAAATTGTAAGTGGATCTTCAAACTTGGAATGAATGGAGAGGTGTTGCCTCTAAGAATTGACTCATGGTTAAAAGGCTATTCACAATGTTCTAGAACAGACTTTGATGAAACCTTTTCTCCATTAGCAATGTCTGAATCCATTTAGATTCACATTTGTTCTGATGAGATAGTCAAGACATTTGACTTCATCAAAACGAGTATGAACCATGAGTGTACAAGAGGATTAGTGGTGATTTAACCGAATTTCGTTGGGTAAGATTATATCAGTAAATATGTGATATTAGGGATTCACAATTAATATGATTTAAAGGGCTCTGTTACTTTATTCTGGATGGATCAATCTCAAGGAAGAACAATTAGATGGAACAATCTGTAATAAAGGCAATCAATGAATATGATAGTGAAGCAAAAGCTTTTCTATTGAATAATCTTAGATTATGTTGTTATGTAGGCGTAAGTTGAGTATGTAAAGCGTGTGTAATACAATGATTAACTAGGTATTTATATCACATTAAACCTAGCTTTACAAGGAAACATAATCCTAATAGGACTCGGCCCAATCGTCCTTCTTGAGTCCGGATTGTAGTCTGCTTGTTGAGGAGAGTCGTATTCTACCGGGTCGATAAGATGATCCCGTACTGACTCGTCTGGTCGAACCGATCTTTTATCCCTTAGTCGATCCGAACATTATAAGGGGTGCGAAATAGCCCCCATCAGTACTCCCTCACTTCTTCGAGCGTATATGTAGTAAAAGCTCGTAGAAGTAGATGGTTTCTTACGACTATTATTTTCTGTGAGTCGTGCCTCGTTAAAAACCTTATTTAAGAAAAAACCCTGTGGGAAAAAATCCTAATTAAGGAAAAGAGTGCTACGCATCATAGATAGTCGTTTTCTCTTTCCAATTATGAACCGCTACGCGTCCCTTTGGGAAGGCTCTTTATCTTTTTCCATTTTCAGCTGGAACGTGATTAGTTGTGAGGAGTTCGAAACGTCTTTTCACTTCTCAGTATAAATAGGTGACTATTAAGTTTGTCATTTTTACTTTATACTTCCTTTCACTTCGCAGTCATTTTCTTGCTTAGTCGTTCATCATTTAAAGTTTTCCTTTTATCGACTTATATCCTCCGAGGATCCAGAAAATGGCTTCTATAAGAAAATCTTCTTCCTCCTTCAGGGAGGATGTCACTCCCATTATCGAGGAAGGGTTGCATTCTAATCCTTCGAGCGAGCGAGCAAACTGGAGTTTCAGAATTCATTGTTCCTGCTGAGGACACCTTTAAGGTACAAATTCTTTCTGACAAGGACGTCGCTGCCCGAGCCAAGAAAGGCAAAGGCACAACTCCTCAAATTTTTGAACCGATTGAGGATCTAGCTTGTGCTTACATGTGGATACTTTTTCTGAGGCTGTGAACAATTATGCCAAATATTTCCCGGAGGGCTCCGAGCTAGTTCTCCCTTCTTCTTCTGATAGGGTTACATCACCGCCGGAAGGATGTCGAGCCTTTTACATGGCCCATTTTAATAGTGGTCTGCGTCTTCCGTTGTCTGCCCTCTTTCTTGATATTTTAAAAACATTCAGTGTGTCCTTGACTCAATTAGTCCCTAATTCCGTGGCCTTCGTGGTTTGTTTTTCTGTTTTGATGATAGCGAAAGGATTCCAACCCTCCTTTCGTAATTTTACGCAATTGTTTCGCTTTAACATTTCTAGTTGCTCCAATCGCGGATATTTCTTCGCTAGCCAGAAGCCTAGTCGCGCAATCTTTGACTCCCCAGTTTCTAGCAACCCTTCTTGGAAATCTCATTTTTTCTTTGTTCGTCCACCATCTGATCTTCATTTGGCGGATGGCTCGACTACGCCCTTTTCGTGGGATCATGACTCCAAGTGGGTTTATGGAGGTCGTCTGCCGACCGGTGAACTTATTCCTGACGATCCTCAGTTTATTGGTGAAATCCAGGCTATGCGTGCCAATAAATATCAGAGTGCTCTTCTTATTGGAGAAGTTTTCCTTCGCAAAGCGGGATTGAGTACTCATGTTTTTCCAATTACTTCGTCATCTGAATCACTTGGTAAGCATTTATTTCAGCATAATGTTGTGATGATCTCTTTTCTGCAGAAGGTCTGACTTTTACCGTGTTTCTTTTTCAGCTCATATGGTAGAAAATTCCCAACATTCTTCAAAGGGAAAAATGGTGTTGTCTAAATCCACCAAAACCATAGAGAATGTCCCTATCGAGTAGAGAGCGTCTCGGAAGAGAAAATTGGAGTTGATTCATGACTCTGACGAGAATAGAGAGGAATCTCCAGATTCTTCTCAAGAATCTCCTATTCGTCAGGGGACAGGATCCGGTTATCCCCCTCTCCAGCTTAGGACATCTTTGGGTATACGTGGATGTCGCAGCTGGTCGATGCCTCATCCCAATGACAATCCGGTGGGGAGAAAGAAGAGTTATTATGGTCGTTCTGGTAACGATCTTTCTTTACTCCGCGATAATCATCCAAAACCTACCTTGGTTGAAATGATCGAGGATCATTTAGAGGGAAAAAGAGCCGCTGGCTATCTTGAGAATGATTCTTTAGTTCACGACGAGAGCGAAAATGCAGTGGATAAGGCCACTCGTGTTCTTTTGTCCGGCGTTTTTACTCGTGACATGAATAAGCTTCTTCGGAAGGATCCTTTGGAGAAATTTCAGCGAGCTTCTCTTTATGCTGAAAAGGTGATCTGTGCTTATAGGGTAATTTTCTTCGTGGATTCCTTTAGTTTGCTAATTCATTTCTTTTTATTCCTTTTCTTTTTCTCAGACTAAGACTTGTTTGGCATCATATGCCTATGAAACTGCTCTCTGGAGACAACAATGTGAGTTTCTGGATGAGAAATATAAAACTTTACTTCATAAGTCTTCTATTTCAGAGGTTGGTCCCTCAATGACTTCTTCCGTTCCGGTCGTAGAGACTCGGGCTACGGGGACTGGTGACCAGGAGATTATAGACAGGGTTCTGGAGACTTCCCGCGCTCAAGAACAAGCCAATCAATTGGCTAAAAAGTTAGAAGAGTTCCAATTTCAGAGTACTGCTCGAATTAGCGAGTTGGAATCTCAAGTATCAAGTCTTCAAGCTTCTCTAGAGGAGTATGAGAGGGACATTCCTCTTAGTGGACTCAGGGATCGTTATGGCCGGAATTCCGATGAAAAAGTGATTCGTGAATTCCTCAGCTCTCCTGTTCATACAGCGCTGGTATATCAAATGGTTGGTCCGCTCCTAGAAAGTACGTTCAAGAAGGCGGTTCATCAGTTGGTCGCTTTTGAAATGATAGATGATCGTCGAAAGGAATATTTTAAAACGGCGCACATTCGGTTGAACCGTTATGGCGAAGTATATTCTCCTTCCGAGCTTCCGGACGTCGTTTATCAAAAATTTCCTCTGGCTCACCTTGTCAAAGAGTTTGGAAAACCATTGCCGATTCCTCCTTCAGATATTAATGACGAGGTCGATGACAATTTTATCGATCCAGAGGAAGAGAAAGAAGATATTGTCATAGCAGAAGAAGGAGACGTCGCTAGCGAACAGAAAATTTCGGATAGCGACCAAGCTGTATGATATATTGATCTTGTGAAATAACCTTTGTAACTGTTTATCGTAAATCTAATTGTAATATTACTTTTTTATCCCTTTGTGAGATAAATGTTTTGTATTCTGGCAGTCACGTCCTTTCGTCTTCTCTGTAATAATTCAGACAGGTCATTAACTTTGCCGTAATCATTATGCGTATGTCTTTTCAAATTCTAGTGTTTATTCCAAGGCCAGTTTCAGTATTTCGCGCCCTTTATTTGGGTCTATCGCGTCTTTTCGTATAGTATAAATATAAAAGGTAAAAACTTGACTCGCTATTTACCGCTTTACTCATTTCTTAACAGAATACTTTTTTCTTCAGCAGGTCGATAAGCTTTCTCGATATTTTAATTTTACTTTTTGAATTCCGATCATGAGTAATCTTTTTGGTAACACATCGAAGCGTCCTTCCCGTAAGAACGCTAAAAATATCAGACTGAAAAAGTCTCGAACAGATGGGCCCTCGATGGAACCTCCTCGTTCGTCCTCCGTTAGTAGGTCGGCGACCGATACTCCTGTCATCCCTTCTGAACCTTTTTCTGCAGTTAGTTCATCTTTTGTACAACCAAACTTTTCTTCTTCTGGTGAAGTAGGAAGTAGGCCTTCCCCTGGTAGGGTTGCCTTTGGTGATTCGTCATTTATGGAGGAAACTTTTGACGTACCCTTTTCTTCAGGCACTTCTTCTTTCGAACATGGCACATATGAACATGTTCCTGTTAATTCTCTTCCTTTTTCTACTTCTTTTGCCCCGCTTGTCAGCGGAGGCCAAGTTGGTGTTGTCTCGGAGGTGATTAATCAGGGTTTCTTTGTAAATCCCTCCGCAACACAACCTATTTCTCAAGATTTCCCTGACTACTTGTTTAATGATACAACCGTTGTTACTACTTCCTTCGAATCCGGCGGGCCTTCTGGAGGTCGGGCCGGATCAAGGTCCGGTCGGCGGACCGTTATTTCTGCTTCGGGTAAGGAGACCTCGGTTAGTCCCAACGAGAGGGAATCCCCCCGTCCGTTAGATGACCGTTGCATCCTCGAGCAAGTTAAGGATATTATGCAGTCGGTAACTCCACGTCCTGACGGTGTACCTTCCGTTAGTGAACTGCCTGGCTCTGTTGAGCCTGACGCTCTGTCGTGGGATCTGGGCCTGAGCACTATCTTGCCTGGCGAGTTGAGGAAGCTGGAGGGTACCCCCAACGTTCGCCTTGTTCAGTCGTTGGTGAAGATATGTGAGCAGGTAAATATATTTTTGATTATTTTTCCCGTTTTTATTTTGATTGCCTTGTTATGTAAGGGCTTTTCTTTTGTTTTCTTTTCCAGGCTAAATATTTTGCACTCCAGCTGGGTGTGCAAAATGATAATCTGTGGATCGGTAAGGATGCCTATCAACGACATTTGGAGTCAGAGACGACGAAGGCCGCAGGGCAGACCCTCCAACTGCAGCTTGCTAATGATGATCTCAAAAAATTACAAGAAGAGAAGTCTGACTGGGAGAAGGAGAAAAGTGATTTGGTTCAGGCTGCTGCCCTAGCAGAGGAGTCTCGACGGCATGCCTATGAAGAAGGTTACGATGCCGGTTATCTAAAGCGTCAGGAGGAGTTGATGGCGTTTGTAGGTAACTTGACTCCTCGGAGGACTGTTTCTGCTTTTTGATAACAACCCTTCTCGGTGACCTGTTCGACCCGGCTGTTATTTTGAGTTACTTCTCTTTTTTTTTTTTTTTTTTTTAAGTGCCCAAACTTTTTTATGTAGTTGCTTGGGCTGATGTTTCTTGTATGGGGAGAATGATTTAATTAAAGCCATGATCTTTTACGGGCAGATCCATGTATTTCAATCCGTAGATATATTTTGTTATGCATATTTTGCCGTTATGCATAAATATAACTTCTTGAAAGAATCAGGAGAGATTAGCTTGCTTATCTGATATTGGTCTTCTTTTCGAAAAAAAGTAGCTTAGTCTTGCTCGATCAGTTTTTTAAGTAACTGAATGATATAACGTTTGTTCTGCAAATCAAACTTTTAAATCAAGTATAAGAATGATGATCAACCAAGCATGATCCCTTATGATTGTCCAGAAGTCGTGTTAGACATAAAAATGTGGACAGCAGGCCATCCATGTAGATAGTTGATTGAATACTTGTTAAGGAACGCTCAGCGTTGTCGTCGCTGTTCGACCAGTCCCTTGTAAATTTGTCCTTTTTCCAAGGATATCTTATTTAAGGACGCTGTCATTTCCACTGTTGAGCTCTGCTTTTATCATAGGTTTAAGTTTGCTGAACCTTGTGAAAAGATATCGTTCTAGGTGTCGTCTTAAAATCCATGTTTCTTGGTACTGATTGTGAGTTCCATGTTCCTCAAATAAAGCGACCAGTGTATCAATTATGTCAAAAATTTTTGATATGGGAGGAATTGGAAAATGTAGACTTATTAGTTAGATCTAGTCTTTTCAGACCTCCTTCAGCAATTCTTTGGTATTTTAGGCAGCAGCGATAGTGCAGTCTGGAACCATGGTAATTATTGCCTTAATATCGGTGTCAGGCTTCTTGGACTCCAGTTGAGTTCTTATATAGCCAATTATTAATTTTCCATATAATATATGAGGCAGTGACGACCCTCATATGCTGGAGGGTTAGATCTTACACTTCTAAGTGAACCAGTAACGTTTCATAATGGTGTAAACTTGCATGCCTTTGTTGAGGATCTCAAGCTATTCGTCGAGCGACTAGCATATGTGAGCGTGCAAACTTTTCTATTCTGGAGCTCTTTTAGATCTGCTTCGATTGTTTTGTGATCGCTTCGATCCAAAGTTTCTTTTATCATCGATTCGTTGAGTCGATCGGAGCGGTGTCGTTCCAACTTACTCGCATTAATTACGGGAAACCAAAAGGTCGCATTTATGTCCCTTGATCAAATCTCTATCCAGCCGTAGGATCATTTGCACAAGTGCCTATAAATAAGTAGGCAGTTTCCATATCTTGTTTATGTTTTCTCAGAAAAGATGGAGATCTCAGTTTCCTTAAATTTCATTTTGCCTTCTGATCCCATAATATTAAAAAAGTCACATTATCGTGATTCATATCAGAATAACTTAAATTTCATCTGCCTTGTACTGACGGGTCCCATGGAAGCCCTACCTTGTACTAACGGGTCCCATGAGGCCTCGAACTTTGTATACACGGGTTTGAGGTCCTGTTTGCACATGGAGGGTTCGTATTTACCAGGCACCGCCGCGTTTGGATGTTACCTCCGGATTGATAGACCACCGGGGTGTGCTGGTAAACTTCTTCTTCTGCGACGGTCCTGAAGAGATGCTGCTTTAGAGTAAAATTCAACCCCATCATACCAGCAGTATCTCCTTCTGGGCGAGTGGCTGTTACCGGGCATCAGGCTGGTAATGGTCATTTCGTCTCGAAGAACATTTGATCTTCTGATCCTGACCATCGAACCAAAGAAGTCGACCATTCTGAGCAGCATGCTTCTTAGGTGGTTAATTCCGATCGTCGAGTTACCAGGGGGGAGATTGATGTTTCCGTGGACATTGTCGTGGAGACCGCAGATCTATAGAATAGGATTTATTTTTTCTAAACAGTTGTGAAGATATGTAGATCGAACAAAGTTATTTGTATTCTTCGTATGTAATCTTGAGATCTGTTCTCAGAACTTCAGATGAATAATACTTTTAATGTTATTATCCTCATATTTCTTGTTGTTAATTTCTCTTCTAATTGTAACTTACTTTTATTGCATAGATTGAGGAGCCTTTATTGAGCGGATCAATTTATACTCAACTCTTTTTAATATATAGGTTTTATATCAAAAACCATTTTCTTTGTTTAAGATAGATCGAGGAGCGTTTATTGAGCGGATCAATTTATACTCGACTCGTTTTTTAATATCTAGGTTTTATATCAAAAACCATTTTCTTTGTTTAAGATAGATCGAGGAGCGTTTATTGAGCGGATGAATTTATACTCAACTCTTTTTAATATCTAGGTTTTATATTAAAAACCATTTTCTTTGTTTAAGATAGATCGAGGAGCGTTTATTGAGAGGATCAATTTATACTCGACTCATTTTTTAATATCTAGGTTTTATATCAAAAACCATTTTCTTTGTTTAAGATAGATCGAGGAGCGTTTATTGAGCGGATCAATTTATTCTCAACTCTTTTTAATATCTAGGTTTTATATCAAAAACCATTTTCTTTGTTTAAGATAGATCGAGGAGCGTTTATTGAGCGGATCAATTTATACTCGACTCGTTTTTTAGACTTAGGTATTTTTTCCCAAATCTTTTTGATCGATAAATATAGATCGAGGAGTGTTTATTGAGCGGATCAATTTATACTCGACTCGTTTTTAGACTTAGGTTTTTTCCCAAATCTTTTTGATCGATAAATATAGATCGAGGAGTGTTTATTGAGCGGATCAATTTATACTCAACTCTTTTTCATTTAGACTTAGGTTTTAATTACCAAAAGCCTTTTAATCGTTATAAATAGATCGAGGAGTGTTTATTGAGCGGATCAATGTATACTCAACTCTTTTTCATTTAGACTTAGGTTTTAATTATGAAAAGCCTTTTAATCGTTATAAATAGATCGAGGAGTGTTTATTGAGCGAATCAATGTATACTCAACTCTTTTTCATTTAGACTTAGGTTTTAATACCAAAAGCCTTTTAATCGTTATAAATAGATCGAGAAGTGTTTATTGAGCGCATCAATGTATACTCAACTCGTTGTATGGTTTGATCGAGGAGCGTTTATTGAGCGGATCAATTTATACTCGACTCGTTGTATCTTGATCTCAACCAATACGATTGTAGAATTTCGAGGAGTGTTCACCGAATCAATCGATTTATACTCTATCTTGATTTAATATTTAAAATTGCTAACAGGTATATTAAAAATCGAATCGTAGGCTAAGGCCTTTATTACAATGAATAAAACTTACTAAAAAAAAATAAAACAGCATGATCTACTATAATTTATTTACCATAGTATTTTCTAAGGTTGACTGCATTCCAGGTTCTTGGTAAGGCTGTTCCGTCCAAGTGTGCAATTTTGTATGAGCCTTTCTTTCCTACACCAATGACAACGTATGGTCCATCCCAATTTTGTTGTAACTTTCCCACATGTTTGGATACTTCTACCTTTTTCAAGACCAGGTCCCCTTCTTTGAAGGTTCGGATGCGTACCTTTTGATTATACGCCCTTTCCATATTTGCTTTAGTGACTTGCAAATGTACGGCCACTTTTTCTCTTAAAGCTTCTGTTAAATCAATATCATTTTCTCTTGTCTTTTCGTTTTCCTGATCGTCATACATTTCAATTCTCGGTGTTGGAATTAGTGTTTCGATCAGAATAACAGCTTCGGAGCCATATACTAGGCTGAATGGGGTTTCTCCGGTTGAGGTCCTGACTGTGGTTCGATTAGCCCAAAGTACTCCTGGGAGTTCATCTAGCCATTTTCCTTTGGCTGCCCCTAATCTTTTCTCAAAAGATTTGATTATTTCTCGGTTTGCTACTTCAATTTGTCCATTTGCTCTAGGATGCCCAACCGAGGTGAAATTTTGCTGAATTCCTAATTTTGCACACCATTCTATGACCTGCTTTCCCGCAAATTAGGTTCCATTATCAGAGATTAGGATTATAGGGATTCCGAATCGACATACTATGAATTTCCATAAGAAATTGATCACTTGGAATTGGGTTATTCGAGCAAGGGCAATGCATTATATCCACTTGTTGGTCCCAAGTGGTCAGATGAGGTCTAGAGGGGGGGGGGGTGAATAGACCTCTGAAAATTTTTGAACCTAGAAACTTTTCAGTCTTCTGTTAGCAGACTAAGCTGATGAAGAACAGTAAGCAGATTGAGCTGATCGGTAACAAATCTTGAACAGCAGACTGACCACTCTTCTTACAAATACTTAGCTGTTTTTCAGCAAAAACAGTTTTCCAAAGAGTATACTTGCAGCGGATTGTTTGAAAGTGTTTTTCACAAGTAGACTAAGTTCTTAAAAAGATTTTATCCCCAGTTTTGGAAACTCCTTATAAAATCTTTTGGTAATTCAAAGTGCTTAAATATGCAATCTTTAAAATATGCAAGAAAACTTAAATGCAAGATAACACAAAGAATTTTTATAGTGGTTATATGGATGAAAATCCTTTAGTCCACTCTTCCAGATCACTTAGATTCTGGGTTATACTATAATCACACAGATTACAATATTTCTCCACTTACACCTAAACAACAAATGTAAAGGCTATAAGCTCACAATAGGAAGTCACTCAGAAATCCTATCCTCTAAAGTAGAATCACTCACAAAGATGGATTCTCACTTCGCACAACACTCAGCTATTACAAAATCACTCAGATAATGTTTTTCTGTTTTCTTCAACTGGGTTTCTGTCAACAGATGACTTCCACCAGACGAGTGAGCTGTTCGAGCTTTTGAGACTTAGATAAATTTCTGCTTCGAATGCAAAATCTCTGATTGTTGTTGTGTGTCTCTCTCTTCGAACTTAGCTCTATTTATACTCGGATTTGAATTTATGACCGTTGAAGCAAATCAAATCTTCAAATCCATAGCCTTAGCCCGATTTCAGAACGGCTACCTGCTACAGTACCTTTTTCTGCTGTACTTTCCTGTAGCTGCATTAAATGCACTCTGCTGATCCGAGAGTTAATTCCAATCATTTGCCATTACTACCCTTCTCTTTCAGCATTTATTACACCAGGTGCATTTATTACCGTTGAACTAGTCTCATGATCCCTTCTACTCTGCTGATCGAAACAACCCGTCTGATAGACACTCTGCTGATCAAATACTGAACTAATCTGATTTGAGTCGGCTGATGGTCTACCCTTCTATTTGCTGTTTCAACAAGAGATCACTAGTCTTCTGGGCTTTGAACTTTGAACTCTTCTGATGTCTTCTTTTACTTGTTCAAAATTCTTCTAAGGGAACTAAGCTTTCCATACTTAGCTGATTATGATGTTTTGGAGATCATCAAAACCTTCCCTTAATTTCTGACTTCTTTCATCTTCATCCAACAATTTCCCCCTTTTTGATGATGACCAAACTCCAGCTAAGTACCTGTACCTAAACTAAAGTTTTGATCCTCAAAAATTTCTGAGATAGAAATAGTCTGTTGGATTCAAACTTGCAATTTTATAGATAATTGAACTGATTACATATTACAAGTGTTGACAGATGAAGGACGCAAAATAAATAAAAAGATTACAAGGGTTTTTGATATAAAAGGAAATCTAGCCTAGACTAGTCTTCTCCCTTCTTCTCTTTTTCAGCTTCCTTGTCTTCTTTTTCAGATTCTTCATCAGATAACTTAGAAGTTTCAGCTTCCAAATTTTCAAAGAATCTTTTCCTTAACAGCTCTATTTTCTTATACTTGACATCAGGATCAAGCTGTTCTTCAGCTGAGTCTTTGGCAGCAGCTATCTCTTTATCAGACTTAGCTTTTGCTTCAGCTTCAGCATTGTCAGCTTCTTCTTCTTCTGTGATCTTCTCATCTGTTGGCCTGCTTGTTTCTTCCATAATTTTATCAGTCTCACCAGCAGATTCTTCCAACACTTCAGTTTCTCCAGCATCATCTGGATTTTCTTCTTCCCTTACAAAAGAAGTTCCAACTCTTTTCTGTCCAAATATCCTTTCTTCCCCCTTTTTGTCATCATCAGCAGGGTGGATTGGATATTGTGGCAAAGCTGGTGTAATCTGAAGTGAGTCACAGAGAAGCTTGATGTTCTCTTCCATAGCATTTATTTGAGCCTGTTGCTTGAGTTGATTGGCCTTGAAATCTCTCATTTCCTTGAGCAGATCTTCTCCTTGATCACCCAATTTTATTTGAGTTCCCAAAATCCAATTTGATGAAGCAGTGAAGTCTTTCATCATATTTCCCATGACTTCATCTTCTGCTTGGAGGGCCATCTCAACTGTTTCTTCAATGCGTCTCCAACCTTCAGCAGTGCTCTGATTCCTCCTTCTAAGTATATCCATATCTTGACATATAGAATTAACATTTTGAGCAGTGTCTTCTATCAGACTGGTTGGAACAGCAGCAACTCTCTGAATTGGTTGATGTACAGCAGCCAGCACATCTGCTTTTAATTCCTCATTCATGTCCTTCAATGATTTGGTAATCATTTGTTGGATGGAGTCCAACAAATTTGTCTGAGAGTTTTGGAATGTTGAAGGAGCATCTGATGGAATAATAGGCAGATCAGGAGCTGTTTCTTTGATAGGTTGCTCTGATGTTTGAGTTATTTGCTCAGAAGTCTGATCTGCTGGGCCAGATATGATACGAACCACGTTAAGAAAAACGAGACCCGCATTATAAGGAATTGAAAGATCGTTCTACAATCAGGTTTGAGGATGGATGAACGCCACAAGTTGCCTTGATAAGTTCACGGGGACGCCACAAACGATATTGACTGAATCGTTTGATAAGTCGATGTTGAACGCCACAAGTCTTCTTGATAAGTTCGGTAGGACGCCACAAACGATGATGGAAGAATCGTTTGATAAGTCGATGAATGAACGCCACAAGAATTAGACAAATTGAAAAATCCTTGATAAGTTCAAAAGAGTTCTTCAAAGAAACTAGAGAATTCCTTCTCACTAAAATAATAAGAATCAAGTTGTGTCTTCTATTACATATTATGCCTATATATAAGCTGAAAATTAAGTCCTATCAAGACTAGGAATAGGACTTCTAGAGTAATCTACTTAGACTAGGAAATAAATCCCCCTAATCAACTAGGAAACAAAAACCACTAATAAACTAGGAAACAAATAAAGTCCTACTACTAATATAATAGTTAATTTCGAATTTAATACTAACTAAATATGCTATTCATCTTATCCACTCTCTTCTTGAGAAATTGCATTTAGTTGGACTTTTATAATGTTGACAAAATTCGATGGTTCATTTCCGATCACATCCAACTCCTTTTGTTGCGCTTTATTTATTAACTCATTGAGTTCTTCTTCCTTGAAACGTTTGGCTCTTGCTCTCGTCACTGGACCTTGTGGAACTTGGATTGATTCTTCAAAATGCGATTTTCCATTTGTGTCCTCATTATTCTGCGAATTTCCATTTATGTCCTCATCATTCCCCTCCTCTTGAAAAGGATTTGCCCTCAAATCAGCACCTTCTAGAAAGTGCATCAGCAACAACATTCTCTTTACCTTTCTTGTATCGGATGACATAGGGAAATGTTTCAATGAATTCCACCCATCGTGCATGTCTCCTACTCAATTTTTGTTGACTCTTCAAGTGTTTCAATGACTCATGATCCGTGTGAATCACAAACTCCTTAGGCCAAAGATAGTGTTGCCATGTTTGTAAAGCTCGCACCAATGCGTACAACTCTTTGTCGTAAGTAGGGTAGTTTAGAGCTGCCCCGCTTAGTTTCTCGCTAAAAAAAGCAATTGGTTTTCCTCCTTGCATGAGGACTGCTCCAACACCTAATCCTGATGCATCACATTCAATTTCAAATGTTAATGTAAAGTTAGGCAGAGCTAATAAAGGAGCATTAGTTAATTTCTCTTTGAGCAATTGGAAAGCCCTTTCTTGCTCGTCTTCCCACTTAAACCCAACATTCTTCTTGATAGCCTCAGTAAGTGGTGCTGCAATGCTGCTAAAGTTCTTCACAAATCTCCTATAGAAGCTAGCAAGTCCATGGAAGCTCCTAACTTGTCCTACACTCGTGGGACTCGGCCATTCTTGAATTGCTCGAATTTTATCCTCATCAACCTGTATACCATGTGCACTCACAACAAAACCAAGAAACACAAGCTTATCGGTGCAAAAGGTGCACTTCTTCATGTTAGCAAATAATTTCTCCTTTCGTAATACTTCAAGAACAGAATGTAAATGCTTAACATGATCATCTTGATTTTTGCTATAAATAAGAATATCATCAAAATAGACAACTACAAATTTTCCTATGAAAGCACGCAAAACATGGTTCATTAATCGCATGAAAGTACTTGGTGCATTAGTTAGACCAAATGGCATAACCAACCACTCATATAAACCAAACTTTGTTTTAAAAGCTGTTTTCCATTCGTCACCTTCTTTCATTCTTAATATTACCCAAGTTATTATCCTCCCTATTCCTAACTTCTCTACCCAAACCACGATTTCTCCTATGGCGACTAGATGACCCTTGATCTCCTTCACTAAACCTATCATCATAGTCTTCCTCATCCTCATCTCTTAAGTCCCTAGGTTGAACTCTCCCCCTCCTATTCATATTAGAAGTAGTTTTTCGATGTCCCTCAGTTACACTTTCTACCCTATCCAACCTTTCATGAACTTGTTCCAACTCCGTCCTCAATATTCTCTTCATCTCTCCCATCAAAGCTTCCGACATAAACTTCATATCAAACTTTCCCGACTGTTCTCCAGATATGTTTTTGTTATTGGAATCAGACATGATTTGCTGCAAGAAAAAAAGTTAGAACAAATATAAATAAAATAATGGACCTCACAATTCACACCCTTACGTGTTTCACTCAATTTAATGATTCACTCAACACTCGTGTTTTCGCACAAAAATTATGGCTTTTACCCTCAAATAATCTAACTCTCTTGCCTTTTTCCACTCTTGGAATTCTCTTTGCTTCTTTTTGATCTAATTTAAAACAACACAAAGATATTCAATGTGAACAAACTCTAGGACAAGAAAACTATCAAACCAAATCTAGGAAGATTCTTTCAACAAGGCAGGTGCCAAAACTTAGAAGAATTCTAAGTGTAAACACACTCTAAGTCTAGAAAACAATCAAACTCAAACTAGGAAGCTCAATAAAGATAATTTTGTTTCAATTTTCGGATTTTTTTTTTTTTTCGGATTTTTTTTTTTTTTTTTTTTTTTGCGAACTCTTTTTTTTTTTTTTTGTTCGACCTTTCTTTTTCTTTTTCTTTTTTTTCGTACTCTTTTTTTTTTGTACGACTTTTTTTTTTTTTTTTTTTTTTTTAAAAAACTAGAAAATTATAAAGATACGCAAACCTGAGACTAGAAATTGGCTCTGGTACCAAATGATACGAACCACGTTAAGAAAAACGAGACCCGCATTATAAGGAATTGAAAGATCGTTCTACAATCAGGTTTGAGGATGGATGAACGCCACAAGTTGCCTTGATAAGTTCACGGGGACGCCACAAACGATATTGACTGAATCGTTTGATAAGTCGATGTTGAACGCCACAAGTCTTCTTGATAAGTTCGGTAGGACGCCACAAACGATGATGGAAGAATCGTTTGATAAGTCGATGAATGAACGCCACAAGAATTAGACAAATTGAAAAATCCTTGATAAGTTCAAAAGAGTTCTTCAAAGAAACTAGAGAATTCCTTCTCACTAAAATAATAAGAATCAAGTTGTGTCTTCTATTACATATTATGCCTATATATAAGCTGAAAATTAAGTCCTATCAAGACTAGGAATAGGACTTCTAGAGTAATCTACTTAGACTAGGAAATAAATCCCCCTAATCAACTAGGAAACAAAAACCACTAATAAACTAGGAAACAAATAAAGTCCTACTACTAATATAATAGTTAATTTCGAATTTAATACTAACTAAATATGCTATTCATCTTATCCACTCTCTTCTTGAGAAATTGCATTTAGTTGGACTTTTATAATGTTGACAAAATTCGATGGTTCATTTCCGATCACATCCAACTCCTTTTGTTGCGCTTTATTTATTAACTCATTGAGTTCTTCTTCCTTGAAACGTTTGGCTCTTGCTCTCGTCACTGGACCTTGTGGAACTTGGATTGATTCTTCAAAATGCGATTTTCCATTTGTGTCCTCATTATTCTGCGAATTTCCATTTATGTCCTCATCAAGATATAAACTCAACTTCCTTGGCCTTATCAGCATGACTAGGAGTGCTTTCCTTCTCCTTAGTCTGATCATCTTTTTCATCAGCAGCTTTCTTATCTTTGAACTGATCAGCTGGAATGCTTTCTCCTTTCTTGAGTTCATCAGCTGTGTCAGATTTATCTCCCTGTTCCTTGTTCTGATCAGATGGGTCAGACGTACCCTCTTTGAACTTTTGTTGATCAGAAGACTCTTCTTTGTCCTTGTCAGCAGGGGATATGATCTTTTTAACAGTCTCAACTGTTTTCAGCATTCCTTCATTGTCTACAGCTGACCTGTTGGAAATCCAAGTAAAATTGTCAAGAGGAATAAAAGGTGAGTATGGTTCCTCAGGTAGCTCTTCATATGGTTTGATGTTAGGACCATAGACAATGTGCTTGATATTTGGAAGAGGGACCAATGAGCTGGGTTGTCCCTTCAGCTTCCTTGATTTCTTTGCCCATAGCTCCATTGCTTGAGCAATAGCCAACTTGATTGATCTTTCTTTGAGGTCTACTGATTCATCAAAATCCTCAGGGATAGACTCAAAGATCTTATTTGCTTCAGCCTTGACTATGTGACTTATTTTCATTCTTAACCTGTCCAGAAAGAATTCTGAATCAAGTGCTTGGATGAGTGATCCTGTTTCAAGCCACTTCAATACCCAGGCTTCTTCAGCAGTGAAGGATTTCCACTTGGCCATTTCAGCACGGCTCTTTGTCAATCTGAATTCTCTCCATCTGTTGTATCTGATCTTTTCAGAATTAAACATCGTCAGACGGTTGATTCTTTCATTTTCAGCATCCAGCCTTTTAAGAAATTCTTCAAAGATAGCAGGATCATCCCTGACAATCTCCAAAGACAATCTTATCTCCTCTCTTCTCGTTGGCTTTATCTTTGGTGCAGGCATAGCAGGTATTGGTTTGTTTGGATCCCTTTGTTTACCAATAGCTATCCCACCAGTATGCTCATATCCATGAGCATCCTTGGTGCTTGCTTCAATAGCAGCAGCCAACTCTGCTGCCTCAACAGCATCTCTCTGCTCTTGAGTCATTTTGCTGGCCTCTTCCTCCAGCCTTTTTAGCTCTAGGCTTTTCAGCCTTTCTTCTTCTGCCTTTTCTGCAGCTATTCTTTGCTTTTCAGCAGCATCTTGTCTTTTCTTTTCTGCAGCAGTCAAATAAGTGGCAATTTTGCCAGTCCTCTTTCTTCTTGTTTCAGGACTCTCAATTGCTTGAAGAGGGGTTGCAGCAACTGGAGTAGGATGCAACAGGAGTGCACTTCCTTCAAAAGTTGTACTAGTCTGCTGTGTTTCTTTAATTTCAGCAGATAGTGCAGCTGATGAGTCTTCTGTTGACACTCCAACTTTAGAAACAATTTCAGTCTCAGCAGCAGCAACTTCAGCAGCTTTGACAGCAGATTCTTCAATGATTAATGGCCTTTCTGCTTCAGTTAATGTTTCTCTTACTGTTGCAGCTGGCTCCTCAGAGAAAGTGACCTTTCTCTTTGCTTTGGACTTAGGAATCCTCCCAGTAGTCTTCTTAGATTGGGGAGGTCCTCTTGCTTCACTCTTAGTCCTCAATCTTTTCAACCTTTGAAGAGGAACTTCCTCCTTAGATTCAGTTCTTTCAGAAGAAGAGTCAGTCTTCATCTGCTCAATCTCCTTGGTGAAATCCTCAATCATTTTCTCTGGAACTTCATCCTCAGGTTGTGCTGATACAGTCTCAACAGCAGACTGTGCTGTTGGCTCAGCAGATTGACTTGTCTGACCTTCCTTCTTGCTCTTCTTAGAAGGGGCCTTCTTAGACTTAGTGGGGGCTTTTCTTTTTGGTTTTTCCACCACTTTTTTTACTGGTTCGTATAGCTTGAATTTCTTGCTACCATGAGTAGGCTTCCCACCACCCATAGGGCATTGCAGTGATGCAAACAGATTACTAAGTAAGATGGCGTGAGAAAGCCTCTTGTCACTCAGCAGCTCATAGACGTGAGCAGCCCAGTTAACCTTCAAACCGTAATAGCTACACACCATTGTGTAGTATCTTCTCCTAGGTAATCCATCCAAAGAACTTGTACTGCAGTCCAGTACCTTTGCTATGATGTCTGCGAACCTTTGATACTCATCTTTCAACTGAGTCTTCATCAAAGTTCCAGTCATCTCCTCTCCCTTTTTCGCACAAATAGCCCAGAACTCTTCCTCTTTCGCAGACCCCAGGTCTGATACATCTCCTCCTTTATTCTTAAGTTTATAAATTTCACTCAACACAGCAGCAGAGATAGCAACTTTCTTACCACCGATAACAGCAGTCATGACAGTCTCATCAGTGTTGAACTTCCTGGTCGTGTAGAAGTGATAAACATCTTCTAAGTAAACCCTTTCTTCATGTGCTTCCAGAACTGGAACCAGTGATGCCTCTTTAATTTTCTCCATCAGTGAGCGCATCAGATCAGTACCCGAAAAGTGAAATTTGCTGTAGTTTAGGTATCTTCCGTCAATAATCTTTTCCATTTCTGAAATTTGTGAGTAGAATCTACAAAAACAATAAACTTTCGAAACAAGAGAGTTTGAGAATTAGAGAGTTTGAGAGTATTTTGAGTGCGTAAGACGACTATACTGTTTCAGATCGGACTTTATAGGTTTCCTTTAGTTAGGTTTCCGTGATTGATCTGAACCGGTGATCTAATCTGACAGTTTTTAATCGTGCGGATGAGGGCCGCGGATTTCAATTTTATTATTTTAATGTCAGATGGGCGGGAAACTCTATCGACACTAATCTGTTACTTATAGAAGCGCGTTTCTATATATACGATTTATAACCATGCTTATATAAGATATCAGATGAGTAGAGTTTAACTTATCTGACAGACGAGTGATCTGTTATCTTGATATTACTAGAGAATGCCAATAGCTAGTAATCTTCCTCTGCTGTTTGTCAATCCAGCAAGATAAAATAATCTTCAGTCTTCAAGAATTAAGAACACATCTTCTTGATAGCTTAACTTCAACTAACTGTCATTAACAGATTTCATCTTTAGAACAGAAGTACCGCTAGTCTTACACGTTCCCCCTGTCTTTAAGAATTCATAAGTTAACTAGTCTGTTGAAGGTTAATCCTTGAATAAAATAACTAATGACTAAGCTGTTGAACTCCAGTCTTCTGAAGAGTTCCCTATCAGCTTATGCATCCAAATTATGTAGTCCTAACTCAGCTCTTAGAGTTGAGAACCTTACTTCACTTAAAGGTTTAGTGAAAATATCAGCAATCTGATTATCTGTATGAACATACTCAATCATAACATTGCCTTTTTCCACATGATCTCTAATAAAGTGATGCTTGATCTCAATATGTTTAGTCCTTGAATGACTTGTAGTGTTCTGAGTAAGAGAGATTGCACTTGTATTGTCACAGTAGATTGGAATTCCACTGATTTTGATATTGTAGTCTTCTAGTTGATGCTTCAACCAAAGTATCTGTGCACAACAAGCTCCAGCAGCTATATATTCAGCTTCAGCAGTAGATATAGAAACTAAAGTCTGTTTCTTACTCATCCATGAGATCAGACGACTACCTAAGAACTGACAGGCACCTGATGTGCTCTTTCTGTCAATCTTGCAGCCAGCAAGGTCTGAATCTGAATAGCCAACAAGTTCAAATCCAGATTCTCTAGGATACCACAATCCCAATTCTTGAGTGCCTTTAATGTATTTCAATATCCTCTTGGCAGCTAAGAGATGAGATTCCTTGGGGTTTGATTGAAATCTTGCACAGACTCCAACTGAATACATTATATCAGGTCTACTTGCTGTTAGATACAACAAAGAACCAATAATGCCTCTATATTTGGTTATGTCCACTGATTTGCCATCTTCATCTTTATCCAAACGAAGACTTGTAGACATAGGAATTGTAGCAGTTGAGCTAGTTTCCATACCAAATTTTTTGAACAGATCTCTTGTGTATTTTGCTTGGCTGATGAATATTCCATCAGGCAACTGTCTAACTTGCTATCCAAGAAAATAATTAAGTTCACCCATCATGCTCATTTCAAACTTATTCTGCATCAGCTTGGAGAACTTATCACACATCTGTTGATTAGTTGAACCAAAAATAATATCGTCCACATATATTTGCACAAGTAATATATGATTTTCCCATTCAATTGTAAACAAGGTTTTATCTACCTTACCTTTACGAAATCCTTTAATTAAAAGAAAATCATATAGGGTATCATACCATGCTCTTGGAGCCTGTTTCAGTCCATATAGGGCTTTCTTCAGACGATATACCTTGTCCTCTTCTTGATAGACTTCAAATCCAGGAGGTTGTTCAACATACACTTTGTTGCGTTCCAAATACTAGTACGCAAACACGCAAGTATACGGTCGTTACAAGTAATAAAGTGATAAGGAGTGTCGAACCCACGAGGAATTGTTCAATTAATTACCGACAAACGTCTTGTTACTTCGACTTAGATTTGTAAGATGATTAAGGTAAAATGGTGGTGGTGTGATATTTAAAGCTAAGGTAAGGTGATTATTAAACTAACACTTGACTTAACAATATGTAAAGGCTTCTAGGATTTTACGTCACCTAGTTCGATTCAAGACAAACGACTCAACAATTGACAACCATACTCATGTTTGTTGTTCAAGATTTCGTAAATTATTCATACGTATCTTTCGATAGCGTACGAACCTACCAAAGTAGACTAATCCAATTTATGTCTAAAAGGATTAAGCCTAAGTGATGCATTAACTCCAAATCTTGTTAGAACATGAAATGACCTAGGTATATTTCTATCCTAAAATCAAATCACAACCTAGTTTTTCAATCTAATCTTTAATCCACTATGTCTAGCAATTAAAGATCAATCCATTTCATCTTATGGTTAGCTAATCCATAAGTTGACAAAAGCTCAAACTAGATTAACAAACACTTGTATATAAGCATAGCAACAATCATTAACTCATCATTTAATCAAGAATTAAGAACCAAACATAGGGTCAATAAAACCTTAGAATAAAAGAGATTAGCTACTCATATTAATCAACACCATATTCATTACATTAAACAAAGTCATAAATGTAAATGAACAAAGTAAGAAAGATAGAGTAAGCTTAGGTGATGAAGTCAATATCAACTTCTTCTTCAAGCCCTTGTTGTTCTTTGGGGAGTCCAAGTGAAGTTCTTCTTTCAAAAGTGCCAAAAAAAAGCTTTTCTTCCTTTGGAGGCAAGATGTAAAGTGTAAATGTAGAATTGTAGAATGCAAGACCCCTCAAAAGAATTCCACCTTCTACCCTTATAACCTAGCAAACTATCACCCACTCATGCCTAAATTACCCCAAAAACTATAGTAACAAAGGCTAACAAGTCCCTAAAGGAGGTTGTATTTACAAGTGGGAGAAGGGCTTTAGACAAAATGGCCCTCAAAAAACGCTGAAAAACAGAGCAGGCCTCGCTGCAGCGAGGTTGAACCTCGCTGCAGCGAGACCTGGGCAGAAACTTTCTGCCACCAGCTCGCTGCCGCGAGGTACATGCAGTAGGTTTCCTGCTCTGCCGCACTTCTTTCCGAGCAGCATATCTTTTGATTCCGAACTCCGAATCCGGATCCGTAAAGTCCGTAGCGTAGCTAACTCACTCATCTATGACATATCCAAAATTCAGCTCATTTGGATCATCCATGAAATATTTATGCATGTTCTAGTGAGCTGCTATATACGTTCTTATACAATTTGCTTCGGGGTCGATTTCCTTTGAAGCTCAAGCTTGACTCGTGGGGTTGGTAGAGCGACTCGTATCATTGATACGCAACTCCGAATCTCTCTAAGATGTCAATACCTACAAACCACGGAGAAAACGATCAAAACACGAACAAAAAGACAAAAAACGAACAAAGGCCGAACAAAGGGCCAAAAGCACGAAATACAAGAAAACACGCAAAGACACACGAAAACTCGGATCAAAACAAGATGTTTTGGGCTTAAAGAGATAGGTAATAATGACGTTTTCACGGCATTATCAACACCCCCAAACTTAAACACTTGCTCGTCCTCGAGCAAACAAAACAAAACAAGAACAAAACAAGCATGCTTAAGATCAAAATGTCAAAACTTAACACTTTCAAATTATTAATTAAACAAGCTCTACGTGTGTGTGTGATGGCTTTGGCTAGATTCTATCTTAGGTGAATACGTCCCGATAGGTCAAAATCATCGGATCTATTTGCAAGGACTTCTAATGTTTACCAAAGAATCTCTTCGTACCGTAGGTTACAAACTTAATGCTCAAATCACTTCACGAGACTAAGTTGCAGGTAATTTAAGAGTGTTTCCCTATTCTTGAATTAATTGACGATTTTAGCTCCTAACTCTTTTCTCACCAAACTTGTTTTTACAATGAAACAAGGCACTTTGTGCTTTACAACGATATTACAATACGATACTTGCACTAATGGCGAACTTGATGCAATTTTGCTTTTGTGGGCTACTAGCACCACACTCTTTTCTTCTATTACAACTTTTGCACTAGATTAATGAGATAGAGTAATTATCAAAAATGATCAATGGATACTAACGATTGAAGGCTTAGCCTTTCTTTTCTCTCAGAGAAGTGCGTACATTTTAGCAACTTCTCTACTCATTTCTTTTAAGAGTTAGGTGTTCAAAGGTTTTTCATTCTCGTAAAGGGTTTACTCCCCCAAACTTAGGCCATTTATGCTCTTTTTACATTTAGATTCCAAGCTAAGGATTGGAGGGATTCTAAGTTAAGCAAAAGGAGTCCTAGAACCTATTATCGCCAAAGTTCGTTATCCACTTTAAATATTACCTAACCTTAGCCAATGTGCTTTGAACTTTGTAGAGCATGTTCAAATAATAATAATAATTTGAAAAATTTTGGCGGGTCGACCTAGCATGCAACAAGCGCGACCTTACTCCCCCAAACTTAAAATGCACAATGTCCCCATTGTGTGAATTGAGAGTGACGGAACAAGGTACGACACGACAAAAACAAGAACACAACAAAAACACAAGCAAAACAAAACAAAACAAAACAAAACGAAACGATAAACGAGCGAGCACGGCTCTAAATAAAGTCAACAAGCAAACGTTATAACTTTAAACAAGCAAACATACCAATATCTCTCAAGAGTTAATAACAAAACCAATAAAAGACGAGAATAGAATGAAAACATTGTAAGCTCAATTTAAACCGACGGGACTGCGTAAATTTAAATCCAACGTCCCTTTTCGTATGCATCCCGCGGTTGCTCCCGTCTTTAGTGGTTTCGTGCGTTGAGAGCACGCTCCATTGCTTTCCCGTACTCTTCCCTTTTTAGTTCAAATGCGCAAAATTCCCCCAAACTTATGTTGCAACTACACAACCTCAATAAACCAATACCCCGACAACTCCACAATCGAAAAATAGCAAAGAGGGTAAAAATTTCTCACACGCAATTTATCAAACACCTTGTGTGCACTCCTCAATTCACTAATTCTCTTTAAATTTTACAAGAGCTTCCACCCAAAAAAATTCAATACCAAATCAACTCAATACCAATCCACACAATATCAATCAAGCAATACCAAGAGTTTAGCCACACTTACCTTCGGATTGGAATCGAAGAACTTGCAATTTTCGAACCCCTAGGGTGAATTTTCGGATTTGGTACTATGTGGGTGAAGTTTTTGCTCTTTTTGGGTTAATTGGGTGATTTGGATGATTGAGAGTGAAGGAGGAATGGATGATTGTGTGAGTAGATGAGAGATTGAGAGAGTTTTATGAGAGGGAGTGTGAGAGGCGATTGAGAGATGGAGGGAATTTTGATGTTGTTGTGTTTGAAAGTGAGGGAGGGTTGTATGTATTACCCGTTTTTTAAAAATTTTTTTTTTTTTTTTTTTTTAAACATGTCTCGCGGCCGCGAGGTTGAACCTCGCGGCCGCGAGAACTGGGCAGAAACTTTCTGCCCAGACTTCGCGGCGGCGAGCTGGAAGCTCGCGGCCGCGAGGGTCGGGCAGAAAGTTTCTGCCAAATCCTCGCGGCGGCGAGCTGGAAGCTCGCGGCTGCGAGGGTTGGCAGAAATATTTCCCCTTCCACTCGATCAATTAATTCAACATAATCTCACCTTACGCCGTTCGCAATCCATGGTTCGTTCGCTCGATCACACTCGAATTATGCTTGTTAATCCTCAATCTTTCGTGCGCGCTCACTTACCTACAACACAAAACGCAAAACGAAAACAAAAACGAACAACAAAAACACAAAAACACAAATCAATAGGCTCGGGTTGCCTCCCGAGAAGCGCTTGTTTATAGTTGGTAGCTCAACTTTAAACTTTCCTTTTCTTTTAGGGTGGCCAATAATCGAATAGGATCCCATCGGGATCAAGTATGAGCCCCGGCCTCCTCGCTTTTAAATTCATCCCACGCCTTAACTTTTCCATTGTACGGCCTTTTGGGACGGATTTGAACCACATATCAAATCGAAAACTTTTATCTCCCGGTTCAAATCTCTTGTAATCTTTACCCATAATTATCCACGTTACTTTGCTCGGGTGGATCCACTTGTCTTCTTTGGGAATAATCAAGTCCACATAAGAACATTTGATGACCTTTTGATCCGACTCTTCATCTATGATTAATTTTTCTTCCCTCGCAAGCTTTTTCGATCCACCTTGTTCTTCCTCTCTAGTAGGAAGCTCATTTGTTTCTAACATTTCACTCGGTTCATTAAAGCTTTCATTAGGAGCAACTGATTCAATTGAACTCGGCAAAGCTCCCGGGGGTCTTATGCTTAAAGCTTGTGAGATTTTCTCCATTTGTGTTTGAAGATCCCTTAATGTTCCCGAGTCTTCTTGCAATTGTTTGGAAACCTCTTTCAATTGTTTGGAAACCTCTTCCAATTTAGAATCATTGTCAACCATGTATTTGGTGGTGTGCTCCATGAACATAGTAAATGCTTCTTCCAAAGATGATTTTGCTTCTACCGGAGGTTGAGAATATTCATGATAGTTCGGTTGGATGAATGAAGTAGTCATCATCATATCCGGGTGTGGTCCACCTCCCCACTCATTGTTCCTTGGATAATACGGGCCATCTCCCCATTCGATATTGTAGTCATTGTAAGTGGGACTCGGCTCATAATGATTACCCATGTATGAATTCTCATATTGAAAATGAGTTGGACTCATTGGGCAACCGGCTATGGTGCTCTCCCCCATGCAATGTATACAATAACAAAGTGATCGTCCCTCGGTTGACCTTCGATAGCAATCATTGTAGGCCATCGTACCTAGGAAGACAAAGATCACAACGTAAATAACAAATCCAAGCTAAGATATACAAGAATAAAAATTGGCAAACAATCGTTACAATTCCCCGGCAACGGCGCCAAAAACTTGTTGCGTGCCAAATACTAATACGCAAACTACGCAAGTATACGGTCGTTACAAGTAATATAAAACGATAAGTACATACCGAGTATCGAATCCCAACGAATGGGTAAAAGGTGGGAATAAACGAATCAATCAAAGGCTTATTCTATCTAAGAATGCTTGATACAAAAAGATCAAACCCAAATATATGATAAGGGTGATTTTATTTAACTACGAGCGGTAAAGTAAATCTAACTATGAAAGCAAGTAAATGGGGAGTTAATTATGTGGTAAGGAGGATTTATAAGCGATTAGTTAAAGCAGATAAATTATGCGGTTGTTAGGTTAGCTATGCAAACAATCCTAGATTTAGTTGTTGTTTGTGAGTTCAAATTAGTTAAGTCTCCCTATCAGTTTGACTTAACTCTACCAATCTACCCAAACTCTCCATCTCCGGATCAAGAACGAACATCACTGTCAACCGATGCTCTAAGGGAAGTCCGAACCCAAAAGAGGATTCTAAGGCGTACCGTTGTCACCCGGGACCTAAAACTAACCCAAATCCCCGAATAAAGAGAATCTAAGTTATTTGATGCATTTACGGACGAACCCATTATACAAACACGGATCAAACTAGGTATATGACTATCCTAGGTTGAAATCCACAAATCGTCACTCGCCTAACCTATGTCTAGGTTGCATTAAATGTAGATGGCCAAAAGTGCGATAAAACAATAAACCCAACAAATCAAACATAACCCAACATCAAACATAACTAATCAAACGATAACAATGACTCGACAATTAATATATTATGCTCGTGCTTGCTATTCAAGGATTCACTGATGTTCGTATGTATCTTTCGATAGCATACCAACCTATCGAATTAAACTAATCCAATTTACGTATAAACGGAATAAAATCTAAACGATGTCATTTAAACTCAAACCTTAAACGAATATGAAACGACATAGGTATATGTCTATCCTAAAATCGAATCACAATCCAAATTCATAATCAAATCCTCAAAATCACTAAATATAGCAATCAAGAATCAATAACTTTCATCTCCAAAGGTTGTCAAACCACAAGACGAACAATAAACACGGAATCGGATTAACGAACACAAATAAGCACCATACTAATCATCAAGACGTCATTTAATCAAACAATAACATAAATATATATAAATCCGGAGAATTCCAATCCACAATCATTCATCCAAAAAGGTAATAACAATATTCATCTCCTAATCATAAATAACTAAGAAATGGAAAGAAATCACCTAATCGAAATGGAATCGAGACAAGGATTCTCCTCCCTTTAATCACCACCTAATCACTCCCCAAGGGTGGTGACTAACTCACCCCCTTGGTGGAGTCTTCAAATACAAGAAAAAGGAAGAAAAAGTAAAGAGGGAAAAGTTTTGGGAGGCTAGGGATGAAAAGTGAGATGTGTTGTAGAAGTTCTTCATGATTTCACTTCAAGCCTTTAACCTAGCAAACTACCAACTTTCCATGCCTAAGTTACCCTCCAAAACAAGGCAACTAAGGCCAAAAAGTCCCCAAAAGAAGTTGGAATTACAAGTGGGAGGGAAAAGGCAAAGGACATAAAACACCCTCTAAACACGCTGAAAAACAGAGCAGGTCTCGCGGCCGCGAGCCTGAACCTCGCGGCCGCGAGACCTGGGCAGAAACTTTCTGCCAACACCTCGCGGCCGCGAGCTTGAACCTCGCGGCCGCGAGCTTTCTGCCGCACTTCCTTCCGAGCTGCATATCTTTTGATTCCGAACTCCGAATGCAGATCCGTAAAGTCCGTAGCGTAGCTAACTCACTCATCTATGACATATCCAAAATTCAGCTCATTTGGATCATCCATGAAATATTTATGCAAGTTCTAGTGAGCAGCTATCTACATTCTTGTACAATTTGCTACGAGTTCTATTTCCTTTGAAGCTCAAGCTTGACTCGCGGGGTGGGTAGAGTGACTCGCATCATTGATACGCAACTCCAAATCTCTCTAAGATGTAAATACCTACAAACCACGGAGAAAACGATCAAAGCGAGAACAAAAACACAAAAACGAACAAAGGCCAAACAAAAGGGCCAAAAGCACAAAAGACACGAAAATACGCGAAGACACACAAACACTCGGATCAAAACAAGATGTTTTGGGTTTAAAGAGATAGGTAATAACGACGTTTTCACGGCGTTATCACACTTCTTCTTGCAATTCTCCATTGAGAAAATCGGACTTCACATCCATCTGATAGACAGTGAAGTTCTTGTAAGCAGCATAGGCTAGAAACAGTCTGATTGCTTCAAGTCTTGCTACTGGTGCAAAAGTTTCATCAAAGTCAATTCCTTCTTCTTGACAATAACCCTTGGCCACTAATCTTGCTTTGTTTCTGGTAACAATACCATCTTCATTCATCTTATTTTTGAAGACCCATTTAGTGCCAATTACTCTTTGATGACTTGGTCTAGGAACTAAGTACCAGACTTCATTCCTTTCAAATTGATTCAACTCTTCTTGCATAGCTTCAATCCAGAAGGAATCATTTAGAGCTTCTTCAATTTGTTTAGGCTCTATTTGAGATAGAAATGGGACAAACATAGCATCTTGTGCAGCAGCTCTTCTTGTTTTCACTCTATCTAATGGATCACCAATCACTAACTCTGGTGGGTGATTCTTGAGCCATCTGAGATCAGGTTGTAGATCAGGATGTTGTCCTCTGTCTTGATCTTGCAACACTACTGTTGGAGAACCAGTAGTAGTCTGTTGAACATTTGCCGTCTGTTGAACAGTCTCTGGTCTGTCAGCTGTTTGCAACTCGTCTGTTAGACAATCAGCACTGTGATTTTGAACAGCACTTGAGTTAGCAGCTGAACTTAGATTGGGTAGTATGATGGGAACATATTCTTCATTTCTTTCAATGTCCAACTTCTGTAAATCAGTAGACAGATCTTGATTAATACTTTGATTCTTTTCAGAAGATTGACATGGCTCATCAAATACTACATGGATAGATTCTTCTATTAGTAATGTTCTTTTGTTAAACACTCTGTAAGCTTTACTAACAGTTGAATATCCTACAAAAACAGCTTCATCAGCCTTTTCTGCAAATGCAGTAAGGTGATTTTTCCCATTATTCAATACAAAACATTTACAACCAAAAATCTTAAAGTAATGAATGTTTGGTTTTCTGTTGTTCCAAACTTCATATGGAGTCTTGTTCTGATTTTTGTTGATCATACATCTGTTTTGGGTAAAGCATGCTGTGTTTGTTGCTTCTGCCCAAAATCTTTGAGGCAGTTTAGCTTCAGCTATCATTGTCCTGACAGCTTCCTTTAGTGTTCTGTTTCTCCTTTCAGCAACACCATCCTGTTGAGGGGTTCTAGCAGCTGAATACTCATGATGTATTCCTTTGATATTACAATACTCTTCAACAGTAGAGTTTGTAAACTCTGTCCCTCTATCTGATCTGATCTTCAATATTTTAATACTCTTCTCATTCTGGATCAGTTCCATCAGATTAGTAAGATGTTCCTTGGTTTCACTTTTCTTCTTCATGAAAATCACCCAAGTATATCTTGAATAGTCATCCACAACAGCTAGGCAGTATTTCTTTCCACCATTACTGACTGGATCAATGGGTCCAAATAAGTCCATGTGTAGTAACTCCAATATTCTTTCAGAAGATTGATGCTTCTTGCTTTTGAATGATGACTTGATTTGTTTACCCTTCTGACATGCGTCACAGAGCTTGTCTTTGCTCATGACTGTTTTTGGAATCCCTTCTACCAAATCATTCTTGATTAATCTGTTTATGGTCTTGAAGTTTAAGTGATTCATTCTCTTGTGCCATAGCCAACTAACTTCACTTGGTGCAGATGCCACCAAACAAACACTTGAATTCTTGTCAACAGAATCCCAGTCGACTATGTAGATATTTCCTTGTCGTCTTCCAGATAAAATTACCTTCTTTGTACCAATTTGTTCAACATAGCACTTATCTGTTGAGAAGATGACTGAATATCCCTTGTCACAAAATTGACTTATGCTCAGCAGATTATACTTTAGGCCTTTAACATATGAGACGTCAGATATCTCTATGTTTCCCTTGATTAATCTTCCTTTAGCTTTAATCTTGCCTTCTTTGCTGTCTCCAAATGTAACACTTGGACCATCCACAGCAACTGCATCAGTCAACTCATGTATGTTTCCACACATGTGCCTTGAACATCCACTGTCCAAGTACCAAATCTTCTCTACTTTACTCCTACTCCTAATCCTATCCTACAAAACAAAAATAAAATTGTTTTAGGTACCCTTATTGAGAGGGTCCTGAAGGGTTAGTTTCACCTTTGACAACCCAAGATGTTGATGTCTTAGGTTTCTTAGGTTTCTGAGATTTAGCAGGAGCATGAACAGCTTCATTTTTATCATAGTTATCAGATAAGTCATGTTGATGATCAGTATGATATGAATAATGTTCATAAGCAGGGTAAGGTGCATGATAAGCAGGGTATGCATGCATTGGTTGAGCAAGGTAAGGTGCATAGTAACTAGGAAATTGAGGTGCATGATACATAGGATGGTATGCAGCAGATTGCACATAATATGACTCATTTCCATACCAAGCATTTTGATTTTTCTTGTTCTTATGCTTCTTTGGTTTACTAGATGCTTGCTCTTTAACAGACGACTTAGCTTTATTACTAGTCTGATTAGTTTTAGCCTTATCAGATGACTTCCTAGGACTCTTCTGTTTAGGCTTACTAGTCTGTTTTTCTACACTAGGCTCTTTGCTCTTTTTAGCCTTAGGAGATTTCTTCTCCTTTACCACTTTCTCAGATGAGGTAGGTTTAGAAGTTTGAACATACAGAATGACCTTACTATTGTCAGCAGAAATGAATTTTTCAGTATGATTAAATTCTAGTTTATCCTTTTCTAAAGGTGTCTCCTGTTTACTAGATGTATGCATGGATGCAACAGTTGACTTATCATGAGACTCAATAATTTTCTCAAGTTCCATGATTTTTCCTTTATAGACCTCACATTCAGCTTTCAGAGATTCATGCTCTTGCTCAAGCTGTTTATACTTAGCTGATTCTTTAGGCTTTTCAGCTTTAAGTTTCAGTGAGTTATTTTGCTCTTTTAGCAAGTTCATCTCTTCCTTAAGCTTAACAAATTCTCCAGCAATAGTAGTATTATTCAACATCATTTGCTCTAGAGAATTAAATAGTTCATTATCTTGAGGAGTTACCTCATCCTCTGAGTCATCAGATTCCTTAGCCATCAGGCAGAGGAGAGCAGGTTTCTCTTCATCAGAAGATTCTTCATCAGACGTGTCTGAATCTGAATCAGATGAGTAGACAGCAGCAAGCTTTTCTGCTTCAGCTACCATTGCTTTCCCTTTTTGATGCTTTCTTTCCTTTCTGATTCTCTTCTCTTCCTCAGTGTATTTTTCTGCCTTTGGATATGGACAGTCTCTGATGAAATGTCCCAATTTCGTGCGGTTATAACACATTAGTTTTGCTTTATAATCATCTTTTTCTTGAGAAGAAGAGTTAGGTTTAGAAGTAGAAGCAGCATGATTGTATTTGTTTTTCATCTTTCTCTTGTAGAACTTCTTGAAGTTGTTCATCAATAATGCTACATCTCCAGCAGTGTACTCCTTCTTGTTGAGTAGTGATGCTTCATCAGATGAGTCCGCATCTTGGCTTCTATGTGCTGGTCTTCTGGTGTTTTCAGCAACAACTAAGGCAGCTGTGGGTCCTGAAGTTGAGGTTTCTTCAATACCCATCCTAGGCAGTTTATACTCGAATGCCTTGAGTACAGAGAACAGCTCAGTAAGAGAGATTTTTCCCAAATCCCTTGATTCTTCCATTGCTGTCACCTTCATGTTGAACTTAGGAGGTAAGGCCTTCAGTACTCTGATGGTTATCTCCTTGTCTGTGAAGGTTTTTCCAAGCTTCAATACTTCATTTAATATTCTTGTAAATCTTGTATCCATCTGATCAATGGTTTTAGAGGATTTCATCTTGAAGTTATCCAGCTTTTCTAGAGCAACACTTAGCTGATGCTCTTTTATGGCGTCGTTCCCTTCGCTCATATCTCTGACTTTGTCCCACATCTCCTTTGCAGTTTTGCAATGTTTGACCTTGTCAAACCGATCATTATCCAGGGCTTTAGTCATGATGAATCTCCCAACTTTATCTAGATTGTAAAGCTTTATTTCTTCTGGAGTCATCTCATGAAGGTCTTTTTCCACAACCGTATCTACTTCATTTATTTTTATGGTCTTTGTGAATCTGAATGGACCTTTAATGATACATGTGTACATGTTATCATTATAAGCAGCTAGGAAAATCTCCATTCTGATTTTCCAGTCCTCAAAGGACATACCAGCAATGTGGGGAACATGGCTGATACAATCTATTTTTCAAAAAGTTTTGATTTTTCAAAAAGATGCTCTTTTGAAAAGTTCTTGAAAACCTTTGAAAAACACTTGGATCAAGCTCGTTGATCAGGCAGCTGATTCTAATGAACCACCTGCTCTGATACCACTTGTTGGTCCCAAGTGGTCAGATGAGGTCTAGAGGGGGGGTGAATAGACCTCTGAAAATTTTTGAACTTAGAAACTTTTCAGTCTTCTGTCAGCAGACTAAGCTGATGAAGAACAGTAAGCAGACTGAGCTGATCGTGAACAAATCTTGAACAGCAGACTGACCACTCTTCTTACAAATACTTAGCTGTTTTTCAGCAAAAACAGTTTTCCAAAGAGTATACTTGCAGCGGATTGTTTGAAAGTGTTTTTCACAAGTAGACTAAGTTCTTAAAAAGATTTTATCCCCAGTTTTGAAAACTCCTTATAAAATCTTTTGGTAATTCAAAGTGCTTAAATATGCAATCTTTAAAATATGCAAGAAAACTTAAATGCAAGATAACACAAAGAATTTTTATAGTGGTTATATGGATGAAAATCCTTAAGTCCACTCTTCCAGATCACTTAGATTCTGGTTATACTATAATCACACAGATTACAATATTTCTCCACTTACACCTAAACAACAAATGTAAAGGCCATAAGCTCACAATAGGAAGTCACTCAGAAATCCTATCCTCTAAAGTAGAATCACTCACAAAGATGGATTCTCTCTTCGCACAACACTCAGCTATTACAAAATCACTCAGATAATGTTTTTCTGTTTTCTTCAACTGGGTTTCTGTCAACAGATGACTTCCACCAGACGAGTGAGTTGTTCGAGCTTTTGAGACTTAGATAAATTTCTGCTTCGAATGCAAAATCTCTGATTGTTGTTGTGTGTCTCTCTCTTCGAACTTAGCTCTATTTATACTCGGATTTGAATTTATGACCGTTGAAGCAAATCAAATCTTAAAATCCATAGCCTTAGCCCGATTTCAGAACGGCTACCTGCTACAGTACCTTTTTCTGCTGTACTTTCCTGTAGCTGCATTAAATGCACTCTGCTGATCCGAGAGTTAATTCCAATCATTTGCCATTACTACCCTTCTCTTTCAGCATTTATTACACCAGGTGCATTTATTACCGTTGAACTAGTCTCATGATCCCTTCTACTCTGCTGATCGAAACAACCCGTCTGATAGACACTCTGCTGAACAAATACTGAACTAATCTGATTTGAGTCGGCTGATGGTCTACCCTTCTGTTTGCTGTTTCAACAAGAGATCACTAGTCTTCTGGGCTTTGAACTTTGAACTCTTCTGATGTCTTCTTTTACTTGTTCAAAATTCTTCTAAGGGAACTAAGCTTTCCATACTTAGCTGATTATGATGTTTTGGAGATCATCAAAACCTTCCCTTAATTTCTGACTTCTTTCATCTTCATCCAACACCACTTACTGAAATACTCTACAGCTACTAAAACATATGCTTTTTTGGATCTTGCTTCTGGAAAAGGTCCCACAATGTCCATTCCCCATTGATCGAATGGCCAACATACTGGTATGGGGTGCATGTTTTCGGCTGGTTGATGACTTACATTAGCATGTATTTGACAATGGTGACATTTTTGGACATATTTGGTTGCATCATCGTTGATGGTAGGCCAATAATATCCAGTTCTAAGGCATTTTAAAGCCAAGGCCCTTGCTCCGCTGTGATTTCCTGCTTCTCCTTCATGTACTTCTCGGAGTATATCATCGGTTTGAGATTCGGAGATGCATCTTAGAAGAATTCCTGATACTGATCTTCGGTAAAGTTTTTCTTCTATTAATGTATACTTTGGAGCCCGATATTTTATTTTACGAGCTTCGTTTTGGTCGAGGGGTAATTTTCCTTCTCGAAGGTACTCTATCATTGGAGTCATCCAGTTTGCTTCGGCTTCTTCGATTTCCATTACTTGAGTGATCGGTGTTTCATCGATATCAATCGCTGGTGTACTAGAAATTAACCAATTGATTACTCTCTCAGTCTTTCCGTCATCAGATCCAGTAAATCTGGAGAGTTGATCGGCCCATCTATTTTCCGATCGTGGGATGTTCTGTATCCCAAAACTTTCGAATTTTTCAGCCAGTTTTTTTACTTTGGCAAGATATTTGACCATGTTAAATTCCTTTGCCTCATATAGGCCCTCTATTTGTCTTTGTACTAACTCCGAATCGGTTAATACTTTAAGATTTTTTATGTCGGCCTTGATTGCCATTTCCATTCCTGCGATCAATGCTTCATATTCTGCTTCGTTGTTTGTCACGAAGAAGTCTAGTGTTATTGCGTAATTGATATCCTCCTTGTTTGGCCCGGTAAAATTGATTCCAGCACCTCCTCCCTCTCGGCATGAAGCGCCGTCGACGTGCATTAACCAGGTTTGATTTTCTACGATCAGGATATCATTGGCATGTCTGGTTGATTCAGTATGTTCAACTGCCTGGCTCGGAGTTTCTAATAGAAAATCGGCTAAGACTTGGGCTTTAATTTTAATTCTAGGTTTGTACTCGATATCGAACTGACCGAGTTCGATCGCCCATTTGATCAGTCTTCCAGAGGCTTCTGGTTTTGCTAAGACCTGTCTTAATGGTTGGTTGGTCAATACCACAACTTTATAGGTTAGAAAGTAGGGTCGGAGTTTTCTTGCTGCCACTACTAAGGCCAAGGCGAATTTCTCTATTTCCAAGTAGTTTTTCTCGGCCCCCTGCAGTAGTTTGCTTAAGTAATAAAAAGGCTTGTGTTCTAGGCCATCCACTTTAACTGATACCGAACTGATGGCCATTTCGGAGATCGATATGTATAAATATAATGGTTCTCCTTCAGTTGGTTTGGCCAACAGCGGGGATGTCGTTAGGTATTCTTTTAATCGATCAAAGGCCTGGTCGCAATCTTCGGTCCAAGCAAAGTTTTTCGCTTTTCGAAGGGTTTGGAAAAACGGCAAACTTCTGTCAGCCGACTTGGATATGAATCTGTTTAATGCCACGATTTTACCTACAAAGCTCTGTACTTGGGAGATCGTCTTTGGAGGCTTCATTTCAGTTATGGCTCGAATTTTTTCTGGGTTGGCCTCGATTCCCCATTGATGTACCAGATATCCCAAAAGTTTTTCGAATTTAACCCCGAAAGTGCATTTTGCAGGGTTTAGTTTCATTCGATACTTTCTCAATATTTGGAAGCATCGATTGAGGTGCTTCACATGATCTACTTTATTCATGCTTTTGACCAGCATATCGTCTACGTATACTTCCATTATTTCTCCAATTAATTCTGTAAACATCAGGTTAACTAACCTTTGGTAAGTGGCCCCGGCGTTCTTCAAGCCAAACGTCATCACTATAAAGCAATATACTCCCTGCTCGGTTATGAACGCAGTTTTCTCTTGGTCCCGCTCATCCATGTATATTTGATAGAAACCTTGGAAAGCATCCATCATACTGAAAATTGCAAAGCCAGCGGTTGAGTCGACTAATAAGTCGATCCTTGGGAGAGGATATGGATCCCGCGGGCATAATTTATTAAGGTCGGTGAAATCGTTGCACATTCTCCATTTGTTATCCTTTTTGTCTCCCTTTGCTACTAGCACAACATTACATAGCCATTCCGAGAAGTGTATTTCTCGAATTTGTTTTGCCTTGAGTAGTCTTTCTACTTCTGCCTTAATTATTTTATCCTTTATTGGCCCGTGATTCCTCTTCTTTTGTCTAGCAGGTTTTGCCAAAGGGTCGATTGTTGGTCCCAAGTGGTCAGATGAGGTCTAGAGGGGGGGGGGGTGAATAGACCTCTGAAAATTTTTGAACTTAAAAACTTTTCAGTCTTCTGTCAGCAGACTAAGCTGATGAAGAACAGTAAGCAGACTAGTCTGATCGTGAACAAATCTTGAACAGACGACTGACCACTCTTCTTACAGTGACTTAGCTGTTTTTCAGCAAAACAGTTTTCCAAGAGTATACTTGCAGCGGATTGTTTGAAAGTGTTTTTCACAAGTAGACTAAGTTCTAGAAAGATTTTATCCCCAGTTTAAAACTCCTTATAAAATCTTTTGATTGATTCACAGTGTTTAAAATGCAAACTTTAAAATATGCAAGAAAACTTTAAATGCAAGATAACACAAAGAATTTTTATAGTGGTTATATGGATGAAAATCCTTTAGTCCACTCTTCCAGATCACTTAGATTCTGGGTTATACTATAATCACTTAGATTACAATATTTCTCCACTTACACCAAGACAACAAATGAAATGGCTGTAAGCTCACAATAGGAATTCACAAAGAAAACCTATCCTCTAAAGTAGAATCACTCACAAAGATGGATTCTCACTTCGCACAACACTCAGCTATTACAAAATCACTCAGATAATGTTTTTCTGATTTCTTCAACTGGGTTTCTGTCAACAGATGACTTCCACCAGACGAGTGAGCTGTTCGAGCTTTTGAGACTTAGAGAAATTCTGCTTCAAAATTTCGATCTCTGATTGTTGTTGTGTTTTTGCTCGTTTGAAATTCAGCTCTATTTATACATGGAGATGAAAATATGACCGTTGAAGGCAAGTCACAAATCAAATCCATTCTTCAGCTCTTTTGAAACGGCTCTCTGCAGCAAACCGTACAGTGTACAGTACTTTTCTGTCCATTGCATTTAATGCTGCATTTAATGCACTCTGCTGATCCGAGGATATCTTCAATCATTTGCCATTACTACCCTTCTCTTCCAGCATTTATTACACCAAGTGCATTTATTACCGTTGGACTAATCTCTTGATCTCTTCCATTCTGCTGATCAAAACGACTCTGCTGATAGATACTCTGCTGATCAAATACTGAACTAATCTGATTTGACTCGGCTGATGATCTACCCTTCTGTACGCTGTTTCAGCAAGAGATCACTAGTCTTCTGAGCTTTGAACTTTGAACTCTTCTGATGTCTTCTTTTACTTGTTCAAAATTCTACCAAGGGAACTAAGCTTTCCATACTTAGCTGATTATGATGTTTTGGAAATCATCAAAACCTTCCCTTAAAATCTGACTTCTTTCATCTTCATCTTCATCCAACATCGATCTTTAGTGAATGACTGATTACCCGGGGGTCAATCCCTTCAATGTCGTTCGCGCTCCAGGCGAAGATGTCTACATTATTTCTGAGAAAGTTGATCAACATTACTTCTCCTTCTTTGCTTAATTCAGTTCCTATTCTTGTTGTTTTTGTTGGGTCCCCTTGTACCAATAGGACATCTTTATGTTCCGATGGTTTTAAAGCTAAATCCACTGGTTCCTTTCCCTTCTTATCTATTCGGTCGGTGCTAGGGATATCGACTCCGATTCTATCATCGTCGTCTTCAAGTTTTCTTTTGCTTGGGGTAATCGCTCTTGGGCGATTTCCCAGGGTTAGTGATGTGTTGTAGCAGTCCCATGCCATGCAATGATCGTTCACTATTTCTCCGATCCCTGCGTCAGTTGGAAATTTTATTTTCTGAAGGTACGTTGAAACTACAGCTCGGAATAGGTTGAGTGATGGTCGCCCTAGGATCGCATTGTAGGCAAAGGGAATTTCTACTGCTAAAAATTTTACTAGCTTCACCGTCCGATATGGTTTCTTCCCGAGTGAGACACTCAAAGTTATTATGCCAATGGGGACAATCTCTGATCCCCCGAATCCTACTAAAGGCGTGGTTACTTTTTGGAATGTTATTTGTCGCAAGTTCATCTGGGCTAGGACCTCTTTAGAGATGATATTCGCTGAGCTTCCATTATCGATTAGGATTCTTTTGACGTTGTAATTCGCTATTTCTAGCGACACCACCATTGGGAAGTCGGGGCTATCCTCTTTTGTGTCCCAAACAAGGTTTTTAGGTACTTCGCCCTCGTTGAAACTAATTAGCTGGTGGGTCGTTGCCTTGTTTTCTAGGGTCCATACTTCTTTCGGGTACTTTAAGCTTCCGATTATGGATCTAGCAGTTCTTCGCCGAGCATTACGACTGTCTCCGCCTGCCGGTCCCGCTGAGATTGTGTGGATGGTACCGTTAATCTGGTCGTTATTTAATTCTTGTGGGGGACCATCATTAGGGGACCTTCTACGGGAATTTCTTCTTTCATTGTTATACCGAGGACTCCTACTTCTTCCTCGCTTGCGGTTATTCTGCTCCAAATAGTCATTTAGTTTTCCTTGTTCGATCAGCTTTTCTATCTCTTTTTTGAGGTGAAAACAATCTTCAGTGCGGTGCCTGTGTGCCCGGTGATATTTGCAGTATAAGTCATAGTTTCGTCCACCTGGTCTGGGCTGAGCGATTTTCTTCGCTTCTGGGATCCAATTATTCCTTTCTAGTACAACCAAGATTTCTTCTATAGAAACGGTTAGCCTCGGGTGCTCTACTTGATTGACCCTGCTCCGGATTGCGGGCTCAGTGGTTCTAGGTCTTTGATAGATATTAGGTCGTCTGTCCTGGTCGTTTTTATTGTATTCTAATCGCTGGAAGACGCCTTTTCTAAAAGATCATTCGTAGTCCATGGATCTTTGGGCAGGAATTCTATCTTGCCGTTTAGAGCCTAGGCCGTAACTTTGTTTTTGGTTTTATCTTTAAAAGAATTCATCTCTTCCTGGGTCATATACTTAGATGCCAAACTCATGATGTCAGCGAATGTTCTTGGTTGCTTTCGGCTTAGGGCATTTCCGAACTGCCTATTCTTTGTGAGGTCGAAGAGAATGGAGATTATGTAATCGATATTGGGGGATTCGATTTTGAGCAATTCGACATTATATCTTGCCAACCAGTTCCTTAGGGATTCGCACCCTTGTTGATAAATGGTTCCTAAATAGCTCATTGGCAATTTTTGTCTCTTTTGACTGGCGAACTGCTGTGTCAGTTTGTTGCATAGTTCCCGAAAACTGAATATGGAGTTGGTTGGTTGCTTGGCGAACCAGTCCAAGGCTAGTCCTTCTAACGTGGTCACCATCAACTTAGCGGTGAATTCCGCCGAGTGAGCATACAAGCTCATTATGTTTGTGAAACTAAAAATATAATCATCTGGATCAGTGGTTCCGTCGTATCTGGGTAGTCTACCGGGTACCTGTCCAGTCGACTGTGCCTCTTTTATTTCTCTGCAGAAGGGAGAGCAGGCCGCTAAGCTCTCCTGGAGTTCCGTGGTTCTGGCCCACGGGTTTTGAACAGATCGTAACCGTTGCTCAAGTCGTTCCTGTACCATCTTTTCGATTTCTCTTTTCGAGAACCGCATAGTTCGTGGTCGATCAGGGATTTCATTGCCCACGTCATCCTCGATGGGGATTATTGTATGTTCCTTGGACCCGCTGCGTCCCGGCTGCGGTCTTCTTTGACCCGGTTTTTTTCGGAGATTGTTATCGGAGGGTTTTGAGTTTACCCCTTGCGGACTGTGTAATGAACGTTGCTCGCTTACCGGGCTATCAGCTTGTTGAGAGATTTGATCATTCTGCCTTGGCGTCCTTTGAGCGGGATTAGCCCTAGTAGTTCTAGGGTTTCGAGGAAGTTGTTCGAGTACAAGTAATTCCTCTGGGGAAAGTGATTTAAGGAGCATAGCAATCTGTCGTAACTTCTCATGAGCGTCTGATAGGGGAACAGGAATCGCTGGAACTACAGGTTCTTCCGGTATTGTACCGGTAGGAATCCCTTGGTGTTCTTGCTGGTGCTGAAGAGGTCCTTGCAAATTATCGTTGTTTTCAGGGACGTTATTATCAGTATTGCCCTATGGATCTTCAGATGTGTTATGAAGATTGCTTGTGTTACTTCTTGCCCCATTACGAGCGCTCTTCCTTGGGCGAACCATATGTCGATCGAATAATTAACCTAGCCCATCGGTGGGCGCCAACTGATTTAACCGAATTTCGTTGGGTATGATTATATCAGTAAATATGTGATATTAGGGATTCACAATTAATATGATTTAAAGGGCTCTGTTACTTTATTCTGGATGGATCAATCTCAAGGCAGAACAATTAGATGGAACAATCCGTAATAAATGCAATCAATGAATATGATAGTGAAACAAAAGCATTTCTATTGAATAATCTTAGATTATGTTGTTATGCAGGCGTAAGTTGAGTATGTAAAGCGTGTGTAATACAATGATTAACTAGGTATTTATATCACATTAAACCTAGCTTTACAAGGAAACATAATCCTAATAGGACTCGGCCCAATCGTCCTTCTTGAGTCCGGATTGTAGTCTGCTTGTTGAGGGGAGTCGTATTCTACCGGGTCGATAAGATGATCCCGAACTGACTCGTCTGGTCGAACCGATCTTTTATCCCTTAGTCGATCCGAACATTATAAGGGGTGCGAAATAGCCCCCATCAAGTGGGAGCGCAATGAAGCTCATTGTTGGTCCCAAGTGGTCAGATGAGGTCTAGAATGGGGGGGTGAATAGACCTCTGAAAATTTTAGACTTAAAAACTTTTTACTCTTCTGTCAGCAGACTAAGCTGATGAAGAACAGTAAGATAACTATGCTGATCGTGAACAAATCTTGAACAGCAGAGTGACCACTCTTCTTACAGTTTACTTAGTTGATTTCAATGAAAATCAGTTTTATCAAGAGTATACTTGCAGCGGATGTTAGAAAGTGTTTTTCACAAGTAGACTAAGTCCTTAAAAAGATTTTATCCCCAGTTTTAAAACTCCTTATAAAATCTTTTGATAATTCAAAGTGTTGAAATATGCAAGGTTCAAAATATGCAAGAAAACTTAAATGCAAGATAACACAAAGAATTTTTATAGTGGTTATATGGATAAAAATCCTTTAGTCCACTCTTCCAGATCACTTAGATTCTGGGTTATACTATAATCACATAGATTACAATATTAACAAATGAAAAGGCTATAAGCTCACAATAGGAATTCACTCAGAAAACCTATCCTCTAAAGTAGAATCACTCACAAAGATGGATTCTAACTTCGCACAACACTCAGCTAATACAAAACACTCAGATTGTATTTTTCTGTTTACTTCAACTGGGTTTCTGTCAACAGATGACTTCCACCAGACGAGTGAGCTGTTCGAGCTTCTTGAGACTTTGAAAAATTTCTGCTTCGAATGCGAAATCTCAGATGTTGTTGTGTAGTTCTCACTTCGAAATCAGCTCTATTAATACTTGAATTTGAAATTATGACCGTTGAAGGAGATCAAATCTCAAATCCATAGCCTTAGCCTAATTTCAGAACGGCTACCTGCTACAGTCATTTTTCTGCTGTACTTTCCTGTAGCTGCATTAAATGCACTCTGCTGATCCGAGAGTAAATTCCAATCATTTGCCATTACTACCCTTCTCTTCCAGCATTTATTACACCCGGTGCATTTATTACCGTTGGACTCTTCTCATGATCTCTTCTTCTCTGGTGATCAAAGCAACTCTGCTGATAGATACCCTGCTGATCAAATACTGAACTAATCTGATTTGAGTCAGCTGATGGTCTACCCTTCTGATTGCTGTTTCAGCATGAGATCACTAATCTTCTGGGCTTTGAACTTTGAACTCTTCTGATGTCTTCTTTCACTTGTTCAAAATTCTTCTAAGGGAACTAAGCTTTCCATACTTAGCTGATTCTGATGTTTTGGAAATCATCAAAACCATCCCTTAATTACTTATCTTCTTTGCACTCTATCTTAATCTTTATCCAACAATTTCCCCCTTTTTGATGATGACAAAACTTCAGCTAAGTACCTGTACCTAACCTAAAGTTTTCATCCTAAAAAATTTATGAGATAGAAATAGTCTGTTGGATTTAAACTTGCAATTTTATAGATATTGAAAAGATTACAGATTACAAGTTTTTGAACAGATGAGAAATGCAAGAACAAAATTACAAGGAAATTACAAGGAAAATAGCACTAGTCTTCTTCTTTTTCTTTGTCTTCTTTTCCTTCAGCTGGATTGGAAGTTTCAGCTTCTGAATCCTTGAATTTTTGTTGTAACAGCTCTAACTTCTTCTTTTTAGCATCAGGATCAAGCTGTTCTTCAGCTGAGTCCTTAGCAGCAGCTATTTCTTTATCAGACCTAGCTTTTGCTTTGGCTTCAGTTTCATCAGCTTCACTTTCTTCTTCTGTGATCTTCTCATCTGTTGGTCTACTTGTGCCTTCATTTTCTTCATCAGCTCCAACTTCTTCAGCAGCAGATTCTTCCAACACTTCAGTTTCTTCAGCTTCAGCACCATCTAGTCTGTCTTCTATTTTATCAAAAGAAGTTCCAACTCTCTTCTGTCCAAATACCCTATCTTCCCCCTTTTTGTCATTATCAGCAGGGTTGACTGGATATTGTGGTAAGACTGGTGTAATCTGAAGTGAATTGCAAAGAAGTTTGATGTTTTCTTCTATGGCATTAAGTTGAGCTTGTTGATTTAGTTGATTGGCCTCAAAAGCTTTCATTCTTTTGAGCACATCTTCTCCTTGATCACCCAACTGAATTTGAGTTCCCAAAATCCAATTAGATGAAGCAGTGAAGTCTTTCATCATATTTCTCATAACTTCATCTTCTGCTTGAATAGCCATCTCAACTGTTTCTTCAATTCGTCTCCAACCAGCAGCAGTGCTCTGAGTCCTTCTTCTGATAATGTCCATTTCTTGACAGACAGATTTGACATCCTGAGCAGTATCTTCTATCAGATAGATTGGAACAACAGCAGCTTTCTGATTTGCAGTTAACTTCTCTTCCATTTCCTTCATTGATTTTGATATCATCTGTTGAATAGAATCCAACAATGATGTTTGCTGTAAGCTCTGAGAAGTAGAAGCAACTTCAGTTTGGATTGGAGGTAAGGCAAGAACTTCCTTTTCAATGGACTGTTCTTCTGCTTGAGTTGATTTTTCAGTTAACTGATCTGCTGGACCAGAAGCAGAGTCTTCTTTCATGGTCTCATCAGCTTGACTAGGAGTGCTTTCCTTCTCCTTAGTCTGATCATTTTCCTCAGCAGTAGCCTCTTTTTCAACAATCTGATCAGCCTGATTTGTGGTAGTTTCTTTTCCCTTTGACTCATCAGCTGGTTCAGACTTGTCATCCTTTTCTTTGTTCTGATCAGTGGGGTCAGATGTACCCTCTTTTTCCTTTTTGTTGATCAGCAACATCAGCAGTGACTTCTTTCTTTTTGTCCTTGTCAGCAGGGGGTTCAATCTTCTTGATAGATTTGACAGTTCTCAGCAACCCTGCATCATCTAGAGTAGTTCTGTGAGAAATCCAGGTGAAATCATCAATAGGAAAAAATGGGGAGATTGGGTCCGTAGGTAATTCGTCAAATGGTTTAATGTTAGGACCATAGACAATCTGCTTGATATTAGGAAGAGGGATCATGGAGCTTGGCTGTCCCTTCATCTTCCTAGTCTTCTTAGCCCATAATTCCATAGACTGAGCAATTGCCAGCTTGATGGATCTCTCCTTAGAGATCTTCTGATTCAGCATACTCCTCAGGAACAGATTCAAGAATCTTCTTTGCCTCAGCCTTGGCAATGTGACTGATTCTTAATCTTAACTTATCCAGAAAGAATTCTGAGTCAAGTGCTTGAGTTAGAGATCCAGTCTCAAGCCACTTCAACACCCAGGCTTCTTCAGTAGCAAATCCTTTCCAATTTGCAATCTGTTCTGGACTCTTGGTCAATCTGAATTCTCTCCATCTGTTGTACCTTATCTTCTCTTTGTTGAACATTGTCAGATGGGTGATTCTTGCATTCTCAGCATCCAACCTTTTAAGAAATTCTTCAAAGATGTCAGGATCATCTCTGACAATCTCCAAAGCCAGTTTGACCTCTTCTCTTCTTTTTGGTTGAATCTTTGGAGCAGGCATGACTGGTATGGGTTTGGTGGGGTCTCTTGGTTCACCAATTGTAATGCCTCTAGAATGCTTTGGACCATGAGCATCTTTGGTGCTTGCTTCAATAGCAGCAGCCAACTCTGCTGCCTCAATAGCATCCCTTTGCTCTTGAGTCATTTTGCTGGCTTCTTCTTCCAGCCTCTTGACCTCAAGGGCTTTAAGACGATCCTCCTTAGCCTTTTCTGCAGCTTTCTTTTTCCTTTCTGCCTCATCTTGTTTCTTCTTTGCAGCAGCAGATACATAAGGAATCACAATCATTCCAGTCATTTGCTTCTTTGATTCAGGACTCTCAACAGCTTGAAGTGGAGTTGCAGCAACAGGAGTAGGATGCAGAAGGAGTGTTTCTCCTTCACCTGTTGTGCTATTCTGCTGTTCAACTCTTTCCTCAGCAGACTCTCCAACAGCAGGGATTTCAGCAGACCCAACAGCAGCTTCATTTGAGGGTTCTTCAATAGTAATAGGTCTCTCTGCTGATGCTGTTGTTTCCCTTACTGTTTCTGTTGTTTCCTCGGAGAATGTCACTTTTCTTTTTGCTTTAGACTTAGGAATTCTCTTTGAAGCTTCAGGTTGATACTTAGCTTGGGGAGGTCCCCTTGCTTCTCTTTTTGTTCTCATTCTCTTCAGTCTTTGAAGAGGAACTTCTTCTTCTGATACAGTTCTTTCAGGAGAGGAACCTGTCTCCATTTGTTCAATCTCCTTGGTGAAGTCATCAATCACCTTTTCAGGGATTACAACTTCAGGTTGTGCTGATCCAGCTTCAACAGCAGGGCTTGCTGTTTGATCAGCAGATTGGCTTGTCTGACCCTCCTTCTTGCTCTTCTTAGAAGGGGTCTTCTTAGACTTTGCAGCAGCTTTTCTTTTAGGAGCAGCCACTACTTTCTTTACTGGTTCATACAGCTTGAACTCTTTACTACCGTGGGTAGTCTTTCCACCAGCCATAGGACAGTTTAGTGACATGAACAGATGACTAAGCAAGATGGCATGCGAAGTCCTTTTGTCACTCAGCAGATCATAGACATGAGCTGCCCAGTTCACCTTCAGTCCATAGTAGATGCAAATCATTGTGTAGTACCTCTTTCTTGGTAACCCATCTAAAGAGCCCGTACTGCAATCCAATATCTTCGCAATGATGTCTGCGAACCTCTGATACTCATCTTTTAACTGAGTCTTCATCAGAGTCCCAGTCATCTCTTCTCCCTTCTGAGCACAAATTGCCCAAAATTCTTCCTCCTTTTCAGACCCTAGGTCTGTTACGTTTCCTCCTTCATTTTTCAGTTTATAAACCTCACTCAAAACAGCAGCAGAGACAGCGATTTTCTTACCCCCAATGGCAGCTGACATAACAGTGTCATCTTTGGTGAATTTCCTGGTCTTGTAGAAGTGATCAACATCTTCTAAGTAAACCCTGTCTTCGTGGGCTTCCAGAACTGGAACTAAAGATGCCTCTTTGATTTTCTCCAAGATTGAGCGCATCAGATCAGTACCAGAAAAATGGAATTTGCTGTAGTTCAAGTACCTTCCATCAATAATCTTCTCCATTTCTGGGATTACTGAGTAGAAATCTTTGAGAGCAGTAAACTTTTGAAAGCGAGAGAGATTGAGAGTTAGAGAATTTGAGAGTTTGTGTATGCGTAAGACGACTGTACTGTTCAGATCGGATTTTATACGTTTTCCATTATTTAGGTTATCGTGATTAATCTGAGACGTTGGATTAATCTGACAGTTTATTAATCGTGTGGGTGGGAGCTGCGGATTTCAATTTTATTATTTTAATGTCAGACAGGCGGGAAACTCAATCGACACTTATCTGTTACTTATAAAAGCGTGTTTCTAGAGATGCGATTTCATAACCATGCTTATATAATGTATCAGATGAGTAGAGTTTAACTTATCTGACAGACGAGTGATCTGTTATCTGTTATTACTAGAGAAAGCCAATAGCTAGTAATTTTCCTCTGCTGTTTGTCAATCCAGCAAGATAAAATAATCTTCAGTCTTCAAGAATTAAGAACACGTCTTCTGATAACATAACTTCAACTAACTGTCATTAACCAATTTCATCTTTAGAGCAGAAGTACCGCTAGTCTTACACGTTCCCCCTATCTTTAAGAATTCATAAGTTAACTAGTCTGTTGAAAGTTAATCCTTGAATATGATAACGGATGACTGTGCTGATGAACTTTAGTCTTCTGATAAGTTCCCCCTCAGCTTATGCATCCAAATTGAGTAGTCCTAGCTCAGCTCTTAGAGTTGAGAACCTTACTTCACTTAAAGGTTTAGTGAAAATATCAGCAATCTGATTGTCAGTATGAACATACTCAATCATAACATTTCCTTTTTCCACATGATCTCTAATGAAGTGATGCTTGATCTCAATATGTTTAGTCCTTGAATGACTTGTAGTGTTCTGAGTAAGTGAGATTGCACTTGTATTGTCACAGTAGATTGGAATTCCACTGATTTTGATATTGTAGTCTTCTAGTTGATGCTTCAACCAAAGTATCTGTGCACAGCAAGCTCCAGCAGCTATATACTCAGCTTCAGCAGTAGATATAGAAACTGAAGTCTGTTTCTTACTCATCCATGAGATCAGACGACTACCTAAGAACTGACAGGCACCTGTTGTGCTTTTTTTGTCAATCTTGCAGCCAGCAAGGTCTGAATCTGAATAACCAATAAGCTCAAATCCAGATTCTCTAGGATACCACAATCCCAATTCTTGAGTGCCCTTAATATATTTCAGTATTCTCTTGGCAACTAAAAGATGAGATTCTTTGGGATTTGATTGGAATCTTGCACAGACCCTAACTGAGTACATGATATCAGGTCTACTTGCTGTTAGATATAACAGTGACCCAATAATGCCTCTGTATTTGGTTATGTCCACTGATTTGCCATCTTCATCTTTATCCAAACGAAGACTTGTAGACATAGGAATAGTAGCAGTAGAGCTAGTTTCCATACCAAATTTCTTGAACAGATCTCTTGTGTATTTTGCTTGGTTGATGAAAATACCATCAGGCAACTGTCTAACTTGCAATCCAAGAAAATAATTGAGTTCACCCATCATGCTCATTTCAAACTTATTCTGCATGAGCTTGGAGTACTTGTCACACATCTGTTGGTTAGTTGAACCAAAAATAATATCGTCCACATATATTTGCAAAATTAATATATGATTCTCCCATTCAATTGTAAACAAGGTTTTGTCAACTTTACCTTTGCGAAATCCTTTAATTAAAAGAAAATCAGATAAAGTGTCATACCATGCTCTTGGAGCCTGTTTCAGTCCATAGAGAGCTTTCCTCAGACGATACACTTTGTCTTCTTGTTGATAAGCTTCAAATCCAGGTGGTTGTTCAACATATACTTCTTCTTGCAGTTCTCCATTGAGAAATGCAGACTTCACATCCATCTGATAAACAGTGAAGTTCTTGTAAGCAGCATAAGCTAGAAACAGTCTGATTGCTTCAAGTCTTGCTACTGGTGCAAATGTTTCATCAAAGTCTATTCCTTCTTCTTGACAATAACCCTTGGCCACTAATCTTGCTTTGTTTCTGGTAACAATACCATCTTCATTCATCTTATTTCTGAAAACCCATTTAGTGCCAATTACTCTTTGATGACTTGGTCTAGGAACTAAGTACCAGACTTCATTCCTTTCAAATTGATTAAACTCTTCTTGCATAGCTTCAATCCAGAAGGAATCACTGAGAGCTTCTTCAATTTGTTTAGGCTCTATTTGAGATAGAAAGGTGACAAACATAGCATCTTGTGCAGCAGCTCTTCTTGTTTTCACTCTATCTAATGGATCACCAATCACTAACTCTGGTGGGTGATTTCTGAGCCATCTAAGATCAGGTTGCAGGTCTGGATGTTGTCCTCTATTTTGATCTTGCAACACTACTGTTGGAGTTCCAGTAGTAGTCTGTTGAACAATTGTAGTCTGTTGAACATCCTCTGGTCTGTCAGCTGTTTGTAACTCGTCTGTTAGACAATCAGCACTGTGATTTTGAACAGCACTTGAGCTAGCAGCTGAATTTAATTTAGGTAGTATGATGGGAACATATTCTTCATTCTTTCCAATATCCAACTTCTGTAAATCAGTAGACAGATCTTGATTGGTACTTTGATTCTTTTCAGAAGATTGACTTGGCTCATCAAATACTACATGGATAGATTCTTCTATTAGTAATGCAGTAAGGTGATTTTTCCCATTATTTAATACAAAGCATTTACAACCAAAAATTTTGAAGTAATGAATGTTTGGTTTTCTGTTGTTCCAAACTTCATATGGAGTCTTGTTCTGATTTTTGTTGATCATGCATCTGTTCTGGGTAAAGAAGGCTGTATTTGTTGCTTCTGCCCAAAATCTTTGTGGCAGCTTAGCTTCAGCTATCATGGTTCTGACAGCTTCTTTTAGTGTTCTGTTTCTCCTTTCAGCAACACCATTCTGTTGAGGGGTTCTAGCAGCTGAATACTCATGATGTATTCCTTTGATGTTACAATACTCTTCAACAGTAGAGTTTGTGAACTTTGTCCCTCTATCTGATCTGATCTTCAATATCTTTGTACTTTTCTCATTCTGGATCAGTTCCATCAGATTAGTAAGATGTTCCTTGGTTTCACTCTTCTTTTTCATGAATATCACCCAAGTATATCTTGAATAGTCATCCACAACAGCTAGGCAGTATTTCTTCCCACCATTGCTGACTGGATCAATGGGTCCAAATAAGTCCATGTGTAGCAGCTCCAAAATTCTTTCAGAAGATTGGTGCTTCTTGCTTTTGAAAGATGACTTGATTTGTTTACCCTTCTGACAGGCGTCACAGAGCTTGTCTTTGCTCATGACTGTTTTTGGAATCCCTTCTACCAAATCATTCTTTATTAATCTGTTTATGGTCTTGAAGTTTAAATGATTCATCCTTTTGTGCCATAGCCAGCTAACTTCACTTGGTGTTGATGCCACCAAACAAATGTTTGAATTCTTATCAGCAGAATTCCAGTCGACTATGTAGACATTTCCTTGTCGTCTTCCAGATATAATTACCTTCTTTGTACCAATCTGTTCAACGTAGCACTTATCTGTTGAGAAGATGACTGAATATCCTTTGTCACAAAATTGACTTATGCTCAGCAGATTATATTTGAGGTCTTTAACATATGAAACGTCAGATATCTCAATGTTTCCTCTGATCAGTCTTCCTTTAGCTTTAATCTTGCCTTCTTTGCTGTACCCAAAAGTAACTTTTAGACCATCCACAACAACTGCATCAGTCAGCTCATGTATGTTTCCACACATGTGCCTTGAACAACCACTGTCCAAGTACCAGATCTTCTCTACTTTACTCCTACTCCTAATCCTAACCTACAAAACAAAAGTAAAATTGTTTTAGGTACCCTTATTGAGAGGGTCCGGAAGGATTAGTTCCACCTTTGACAACCCAAGATGTTGATGTCTTAGGCTTCTTAGGCTTCTGAGTTTTGACAGGAGCATGAACTTTTTCATTTTTATCATAATTATAAGATAAGTCATGTTGATGATCAGTATGATAAGAATAATGTTCATAAGCAGGGTAAGGTGCATGATAAGCAGGGTATGCATGCATTGGATGAGCAGGGTAAGGTGCATAGTAACTAGGAAATTGAGGTGCATGATACATAGGAGGATATGCAGCTGGTTGCACATAATATGACTCATTTCCATACGAAGCATTTGATACGAACCACGTTAAGAAAAACGAGACCCGCATTATAAGGAATTGAAAGATCGTTCTACAATCAGGTTTGAGGATGGATGAACGCCACAAGTCGCCTTGATAAGTTCACGGGAACGCCACAAACGATATTGACTGAATCGTTTGATAAGTCGATGTTGAACGCCACAAGTCTTCTTGATAAGTTCGGTAGGACGCCACAAACGATGATGGAAGAATCGTTTGATAAGTCGATGAATGAACGCCACAAGAATTAGACAAATTGAAAAATCCTTGATAAGTTCAAAAGAGTTCTTCAAAGAAACTAGAGAATTCCTTCTCACTAAAATAATAAGAATCAAGTTGTGTCTTCTATTACATATTATGCCTATATATAAGCTGAAAATTAAGTCCTATCAAGACTAGGAATAGGACTTCTAGAGTAATCTACTTAGACTAGGAAATAAATCCCCCTAATCAACTAGGAAACAAAAACCACTAATAAACTAGGAAACAAATAAAGTCCTACTACTAATATAATAGTTAATTTCGAATTTAATACTAACTAAATATGCTATTCATCTTATCCACTCTCTTCTTGAGAAATTGCATTTAGTTGGACTTTTATAATGTTGACAAAATTCGATGGTTCATTTCCGATCACATCCAACTCCTTTTGTTGCGCTTGATTTATTAACTCATTGAGTTCTTCTTCCTTGAAACGTTTGGCTCTTGCTCTCGTCACTGGACCTTGTGGAACTTGGATTGATTCTTCAAAATGCGATTTTCCATTTATGTCCTCATTATTCTGCGAATTTCCACTTATGTCCTTATCATTCCCCTCCTCTTGAAAAGGATTTGCCCTCAAATCAGCACCTACATCAAAAGGACTTAAATCAGTAACATTGAATGTAGTGCTAACATTGTACTCACCTGGTAGGTCTAGCTTGTAGGCATTGTCATTGACACGCTCAAGAACTTGAAAAGGACCATCTCCCCTTGGGAGCAACTTCGAGCGCCTTTGGGATGGAAATCTTTCTTTCCTCATGTGCAACCAAACCCAATCTCCGGGTTCAAAAACTACCTTGCGACGCCCTTTGTTGGCTTGCTTTGCATATTGTTCCGTCTTCTTCTCTATATTGAATCTTGCCTTTTCATGTATCTGCTTAACAAATTCAGCCTTTTTCTTTCCATCCAAGTTAACTCTTTCAGACAAAGGTAATGGTGTTAAATCCAATGGAGTTAAGGGGTTAAAACCATAAACTATTTCAAATGGCGAAAACTTAGAAGCAGAATGAATGGAACGATTGTAAGCAAACTCAACATGTGGTAAACATTCTTCCCATGTTTTGATATTCTTTTTAATTATAGCTCTCAACAAAGTAGATAAAGTCCTATTTACTACTTCAGTTTGACCATCAGTTTGTGGATGACAAGTGGTGGAAAATAACAACTTAGTCCCTAACTTACACCACAAGGTTTTCCAAAAGTAACTCAAAAACTTAGCATCTCTATCTGAAACAATGGTTCGAGGCATTCCATGTAATCTAACAATTTCTCGAAAGAATAAGTCAGCAATATTAGAAGCATTATCAGTTTTCGTACATGGAATGAAATGCGCCATTTTAGAAAACCTATCTACAACCACAAAAATAGAATCCTTACCTCGTTTAGACCTAGGTAAACCTAAAACAAAATCCATTGAAATATCAATCCAGGGATCACTAGGAATTGGTAGTGGCATGTATAAACCATGAGGTTGTACTCTAGATTTTGCCTGCTTACAAGTGACACATCTCTCACAAATTCTCTCAACATCCTTTCTCATATGAGGCCAATAAAAATGTTCTTGCAAAATCGCTAAGGTTTTAATAACTCCAAAGTGCCCCATTAGACCTCCACCATGTGATTCCCTTACTAACAACTCACGCAAAGAACAATTAGGAACACATAACTTATTTTCTCGAAACAAGAAACCCTCATGTCTAAAGAACTTACCCACTGCATTTTTCTCACAATTTCGAAATTCCTCAGAAAAATCATGGTCTAAAGGATATAATTCTTTAATATGCTCAAAACCAAGTAATTTTGCATCAAGAGTGGAGAGTAAGACATACCTTCTAGAAAGTGCATCAGCAACAACATTCTCTTTACCTTTCTTGTATCGGATGACATAGGGAAATGTTTCAATGAATTCCACCCATCGTGCATGTCTCCTACTCAATTTTTGTTGACTCTTCAAGTGTTTCAATGACTCATGATCCGTGTGAATCACAAACTCCTTAGGCCAAAGATAGTGTTGCCATGTTTGTAAAGCTCGCACCAATGCGTACAACTCTTTGTCGTAAGTAGGGTAGTTTAGAGCTGCCCCGCTTAGTTTCTCGCTAAAAAAAGCAATTGGTTTTCCTCCTTGCATGAGGACTGCTCCAACACCTAATCCTGATGCATCACATTCAATTTCAAATGTTAATGTAAAGTTAGGCAGAGCTAATAAAGGAGCATTAGTTAATTTCTCTTTGAGCAATTGGAAAGCCCTTTCTTGCTCGTCTTCCCACTTAAACCCAACATTCTTCTTGATAGCCTCAGTAAGTGGTGCTGCAATGCTGCTAAAGTTCTTCACAAATCTCCTATAGAAGCTAGCAAGTCCATGGAAGCTCCTAACTTGTCCTACACTCGTGGGACTCGGCCATTCTTGAATTGCTCGAATTTTATCCTCATCAACCTGTATACCATGTGCACTCACAACAAAACCAAGAAACACAAGCTTATCGGTGCAAAAGGTGCACTTCTTCATGTTAGCAAATAATTTCTCCTTTCGTAATACTTCAAGAACAGAATGTAAATGCTTAACATGATCATCTTGATTTTTGCTATAAATAAGAATATCATCAAAATAGACAACTACAAATTTTCCTATGAAAGCACGCAAAACATGGTTCATTAATCGCATGAAAGTACTTGGTGCATTAGTTAGACCAAATGGCATAACCAACCACTCATATAAACCAAACTTTGTTTTAAAAGCTGTTTTCCATTCATCACCTTCTTTCATTCTTATTTGATGGTAGCCACTTTTTAAATCAATTTTAGAAAATACACAAGCACCATGCAATTCATCAAGCATATCATCAAGACGAGGAATAGGATGGCGATACCTGATTGTTATATTGTTGACGGCTCGACAATCAACACACATTCTCCATGTCCCATCCTTTTTAGGAACCAAAATTACTGGAACAGCGCATGGACTCATGCTTTCTCGTACGGAACCCTTTTCCATCAATTCACTAACTTGCCGTTGTAGCTCTTTTGTTTCTTCAGGGTTGCTACGATAGGCTGGGCGGTTCGGAATGGAAGCACCGGGTACAAAGTCAATTTGATGTTCAATCCCTCGAATAGGTGGTAAACCATGTGGAATTTCCTCGGGAAAGACATCCTCAAATTCCTGCAAAAGAGATGTAACTGAACTAGGCAAAAAAGAGTTAGAGTCGTTAGTATTCAATGCCTCTTTGTACACAAGAACAATCATTGGTTGACTTGAGAACATCGCTTTTTTAATGTGACCCACTCTCGCATAGGTGTTGCTTTTTGTCCTCTCATTCTTTTGTTCATTCATTGAGACTTCTCCATTTTTTTTACTCTTTTTTTCCTCGTTCACTCTTTGTTTTTCTTGTCTCTCTATTTCTTTTCCTACAACACTCTTTTTTTCTTGCTCACTCTCTTTTTGTAACCTCACTTGATCTTCATAAACTTGTCTTGGAGTCAAAGGTACTAGAGTGATGGTACGCTGGTCATGTACAAATGAGTACTTGTTAGTGAAACCATCATGCTTAACACGTCGATCAAACTGCCATGGACGTCCTAGTAACAAATGTCCAGCTTGCATAGGTACAACATCGCACAAAACTTCATCTTCATACTTTCCAATGCGAAAAGGGACAAGGACTTGTTTTTCTACCCTTATTTCACCAGTGTTATTAAGCCATTGCAGTTTGTAGGGTTGTAGATGTTTGGTAGTTGGCAATCCTAACTTTTCAACCATAGTTGTGCTAGCAACATTAGTACAACTCCCTCCATCAATAATCATACTACATACTTTGTTTTGGACATGGCATCTAGTATGAAAAATGTTTTCCCTCTGTACTTCGTCACCCTCTTTGATTTGCACACTTAACGCTCTTCTTGCAACCAGCAACTCCCCATGGACAGCATATTCTTCCTCATTAGCATCCTCCAATGGTGGCATAGATTCGGTGTCCTCCTCACTATCGGTTTCAACTTCTCCATTATCTCGTATCACCATAACTCTTCTATTTGGGCATTGGTTTGCTATGTGCCCCCTACCTTGACATTTAAAACACTTAATATCACGATTTCGAGTAGTAGAGTAATCGGTTTTACCTTGATTGCTACGAGTTGGTTGCTCTTGTTTTGACTCAAATCTAGCCTTGGTTGAGACTTGCTTCTCCTCTTTCTTGAATGTATTCTGTTTCCACGAACTAGCACCTCTTCTCTTAAGTTGGCTCTCAATTTTAATAGCCATATGCAGCATGTCCTCTAATTCCACATAATGCTGCAATTCTACTCGATTGGCAATTTCTTGATTCAAGCCAGCTAAAAATCGTGCCATAGTAGCCTCTCGGTCCTCCTCTATGTTTGCTCGGATCATGGCTAACTCCATCTCTTGGTAGTAGTCTTCGACACTCCGATTTCCTTGTACCAGCCCTTGCAACTTCTTGTACAAATCCCGATAATAGTGGCTAGGTACAAAACGCTTTCTCATTACTGTTTTCATCACCTCCCAAGTGTCCACCGGTTGTTCTCCATTTCGTCTCCTGTTTAACACCAATTGATCCCACCAAACATTAGCATAATCAGTAAACTCAGTGGCTGCAAGTTTTACCTTTTTTATCTCGGAGTAGTCGTGGCAATCAAAAACTCGCTCCAGTTTCTTTTCCCACTCAAGATAGGTTTCGGGGTCGTTTCTCCCTTGAAAAGAAGGAATGTTCATCTTAATATTACCCAAGTTATTATCCTCCCTATTCCTAACTTCTCTACCCAAACCACGATTTCTCCTATGGCGACTAGATGACCCTTGATCTCCTTCACTAAACCTATCATCATAGTCTTCCTCATCCTCATCTCTTAAGTCCCTAGGTTGAACTCTTCCCCTCCTATTCATATTAGAAGTAGTTTTTCGATGTCCCTCGGTTACACTTTCTACCCTATCCAACCTTTCATGAACTTGTTCCAACTCCGTCCTCAATATTCTCTTCATCTCTCCCATCAAAGCTTCCGACATAAACTTCATATCAAACTTTCCCGACTGTTCTCCAGATATGTTTTTGTTATTGGAATCAGACATGATTTGCTGCAAGAAAAAAAGTTAGAACAAATATAAATAAAATAAAGGACCTCACAATTCACACCCTTACGTGTTTCACTCAATTTAATGATTCACTCAACACTCGTGTTTTCGCACAAAAATTATGGCTTTTACCCTCAAATAATCTAACTCTCTTGCCTTTTTCCACTCTTGGAATTCTCTTTGCTTCTTTTTGAACTAATTTAAAACAACACAAAGATATTCAATGTGAATAAACTCTAGGACAAGAAAACTATCAAACCAAATCTAGGAAGATTCTTTCAACAAGGCAGGTGCCAAAACTTAGAAGAATTCTAAGTGTAAACACACTCTAAGTCTAGAAAACAATCAAACTCAAACTAGGAAGCTCAATAAAGATAATTTTGTTTCAATTTTCGGATTTTTTTTTTTTTCGGATTTTTTTTTTTTTTTTTTTTTTTTGGCGAACTCTTTTTTTTTTTTTTTTTGTTCGACCTTTCTTTTTTTTTTTTTTTTTCGTACTCTTTTTTTTTTGTACGACTTTTTTTTTTTTTTAAACTAGAAAATTATAAAGATACGCAAACCTGAGACTAGAAATTGGCTCTGGTACCAAATGATACGAACCACGTTAAGAAAAACGAGACCCGCATTATAAGGAATTGAAAGATCGTTCTACAATCAGGTTTGAGGATGGATGAACGCCACAAGTCGCCTTGATAAGTTCACGGGAACGCCACAAACGATATTGACTGAATCGTTTGATAAGTCGATGTTGAACGCCACAAGTCTTCTTGATAAGTTCGGTAGGACGCCACAAACGATGATGGAAGAATCGTTTGATAAGTCGATGAATGAACGCCACAAGAATTAGACAAATTGAAAAATCCTTGATAAGTTCAAAAGAGTTCTTCAAAGAAACTAGAGAATTCCTTCTCACTAAAATAATAAGAATCAAGTTGTGTCTTCTATTACATATTATGCCTATATATAAGCTGAAAATTAAGTCCTATCAAGACTAGGAATAGGACTTCTAGAGTAATCTACTTAGACTAGGAAATAAATCCCCCTAATCAACTAGGAAACAAAAACCACTAATAAACTAGGAAACAAATAAAGTCCTACTACTAATATAATAGTTAATTTCGAATTTAATACTAACTAAATATGCTATTCATCTTATCCACTCTCTTCTTGAGAAATTGCATTTAGTTGGACTTTTATAATGTTGACAAAATTCGATGGTTCATTTCCGATCACATCCAACTCCTTTTGTTGCGCTTGATTTATTAACTCATTGAGTTCTTCTTCCTTGAAACGTTTGGCTCTTGCTCTCGTCACTGGACCTTGTGGAACTTGGATTGATTCTTCAAAATGCGATTTTCCATTTATGTCCTCATTATTCTGCGAATTTCCACTTATGTCCTTATCAGCATTTTGATTTTTCTTATTCTTATGCTTCTTTGGCTTACTAGTAGCTTGCTCATTAACAGACGACTTAGTTTTACCACTAGTCTGATTGACTTTAGCTTTATCAGCAGACTTCTTAGGACTCTGCTGTTTGGTCTTACTAGTCTGTTTACCTAAACTAGGCTCTTTGCTCTTTTTAGCCTTAGGAGTTTTTGTCTCCTTTAATACTTTCTCAGGTGAAGCAGGTCTATCAGTTTGAACATACAGAATGACCTTACTATTGTCAGCAGATATAAATTTCTCAGTATGATTCAATTCGTGCTTATCCTGTTCTAAAGGCATCTTCTGTTTACTAGACATGTGAGTGGATGCAACAGATGATTTTTCATAAGACTCAATAACTTTTTCAAGTTCCATGATTTTTCCTTTATAGACTTCACATTCAGCTTTCAGAGATTCATGTTCTTGCTCAAGCTGTTTATATTCAACTGATTCTCTAGGCTTTTCAGCTGTGAGTTTCAGTGAACTATTTTGCTCTTTTAGCAATATCATCTCTTCCTTAAGTTCATTGTCAAGAGGAGTTACCTCTTCCTCAGAGTCATCAGATTCCTTTGCCATCAGGCAGAGGAGAGCAGGTTTTTCTTCATCAGACGATTCTTCATCAGATGTGTCTGAATCTGAATCAGATGAGTAGACAGCAGTAAGCTTCTCTGCTTCAGCCATCATTGCCTTACCTCTCTGATGCTTTCTTTCTTTTCTGATTTTCTTTTCTTCTTCAGTGTATTTTTCTGCCTTTGGATATGGACAATCTTTGATGAAGTGTCCCAATTTCCTGCAGTTATAACACATTAGTTTGGCTTTATAATCCTCTTTATCTTGAGAAGAAAAGTTAGGTTTAGAAGTAGAAGCATTGTTGTATTTGTTCTTCATTTTTCTCTTGTAGAACTTCTTGAAATTATTCATTAGCAATGCTACATCTCCAGCAGTGTACTCCTTTTTGTTGAGTAGAGTGGCTTCATCAGATGAGTCCACATCTTTACTTTTCTGTGCTGGTCTTCTGGTGTTTTCAGCAGCAACTAAGGCAGCTGTGGGTCCTGAAGTTGAGGTTTCTTCAATTCCCATTCTAGGCAGTTTATACTCATATGCCTTGATACTGAGAATAGCTCTGTAAGAGAGATTTTTCCCAAATCCCTTGATTCTTCCATTGCTGTCACCTTCATGTTGAATTTTGGAGGTAAAGCCTTCAGCACTCTGATGGTTATCTCCTTGTCCGTGAAGGTTTTTCCAAGCTTCAATACTTCATTCAATGTTCTGGTGAACCTAGTATCCATCTGATCTATGGTCTCTCCAGATTTCATCTTGAAATTGTCCAGCTTTTCCAGAGCAACACTGAGCTGATGCTCCTTAATGGCGTCGTTTCCTTCGCTCATATCTCTGACTTTATCCCACATCTCCTTTGCAGTTTTGCAATGTTTGACCTTGTCAAACCGATCATTGTCCAGGGCTTTAGTCATGATGAATATTCCGACCTTATCCAGATTAAATAGCTTTATTTCCTCTGGAGTCATCTCATGAAGGTCTTTTTCCACAACCGTATCAATTTCATTGATTTTTATGGTCTTTGTGAATCATAATGGACCTTTAATAATACATGTATACATGTTGTCATTGTAGGCAGCTAGAAAGATTTCCATTCTAATCTTCCAATCTTCAAAAGACATACCAGCAATGTGGGGAACATGGCTGATACAGTCCATTTTTCAAAAAGTTTTAAATTTTCAAAAAGATGCTCTTTTGAAAAGTTTTGAAAACCTTTGAAAAACACTTGGATCAAGCTCGTTGATCAGGCAGCTGATTCTAATGAACCACCTGCTCTGATACCACTTGTTGGTCCCAAGTGGTCAGATGAGGTCTAGAGGGGGGGGGGGGGTGAATAGACCTCTGAAAATTTTAGACTTAAAAACTTTTTACTCTTCTGTCAGCAGACTAAGTTGATGAAGAACAGTAAGATAACTATGCTGATCGTGAACAAATCTTGAACAGCAGAGTGACCACTCTTCTTACAGTTTACTTAGCTGATTTCAATGAAAATCAGTTTTATCAAGAGTATACTTGCAGCGGATGTTAGAAAGTGTTTTTCACAAGTAGACTAAGTCCTTAAAAAGATTTTATCCCCAGTTTTAAAACTCCTTATAAAATCTTTTGATAATTCAAAGTGTTGAAATATGCAAGGTTCAAAATATGCAAGAAAACTTAAATGCAAGATAACACAAAGAATTTTGTATAGTGGTTATATGGATAAAAATCCTTTAGTCCACTCTTCCAGATCACTTAGATTCTGGGTTATACTATAATCACACTAATTACAATATTTCTCCACTTATACCTAGACAACAAATGAAAAGGCTATAAGCTCACAATAGGAATTCACTCAGAAAACCTATCCTCTAAAGTAGAATCACTCACAAAGATGGATTCTAACTTCGCACAACACTCAGCTAATACAAAACACTCAGATTGTATTTTTTCTGTTTTCTTCAACTGGGTTTCTGTCAACAGATGACTTCCACCAGACGAGTGAGATGTTCGAGCTTCTTGAGACTTAGAAAAATTTCTGCTTCGAATGCGAAATCTCAGATGTTGTTGTGTAGTTCTCACTTCGAAATCAGCTCTATTAATACTTGAATTTGAAATTATGACCGTTGAAGGAGATCAAATCTCAAATCCATAGCCTTAGCCCAATTTCAGAACGGCTACCTGCTACAGTCTTTTTTCTGCTGTACTTTCCTGTAGCTGCATTAAATGCACTCTGCTGATCCGAGAGTAAATTCCAATCATTTTCCATTACTACCCTTCTTCCAGCATTTATTACACCCGGTGCATTTATTACCGTTGGACTCTTCTCATGATCTCTTCTTCTCTGCTGATCAAAGCAACTCTGTTGATAGATACTCTGCTGATCAAATACTGAACTAATCTGATTTGAGTCAGCTGATGGTCTACCCTTCTGATTGCTGTTTCAGCATGAGATCACTAGTCTTCTGGGCTTTGAACTTTGAACTCTTCTGATGTCTTCTTACACTTGTTCAAAATTCTTCTAAGGGAACTAAGCTTTCCATACTTAGCTGATTCTGATGTTTTGGAAATCATCAAAACCATCCCTTAATTACTTATCTTCTTTGCACTCTATCTTCATCTTTATCCAACACTCATATTTTATATGTCGATAATATTCTGGTTATCTGGGATGATATTGGAATGCTAGCACAGACAAAAGCATGATTGTCCATGCAATTCTCCATGAAAGATTTAGGAGAAGCATCTTGCGTATTGGGATACGTATCTATAGAAGTAGATCAGAAAAGATGCTGACACTCTCCAAATCTAAGTACATAGAATCAATACTGAAAATATTCAGTATGAAGAATCCAAGAAAGGATTGCTTCCAGTGTGACACTGAATCCCTTGTTCCAAGATCGATGTGCCCTACATGGAATTAGAATAAAGGAGAATGTCTCAAATACCTTATGTTTCAAACAAAAGGTTGTCTGTGACATGCTTTACTATGTACTAGACCAGACGTAGAACATGCTCAAGTGTCGCGAGCAGTTGCTAGTCAAACTCCAGTGAAGAGTACTGGACCACCGTAAAAGATATCCTTAGGCTCTTGACAAAGATTAAGGATTTGTTCTTGGTCTGCGGTGGTGGTGGAGAATTAAAATTCGAAGGATTCACTGATTCGAATTTTCAGTCTGATGTGGATAAATTAGATATATCCATTTTTGGATACATATCCTGCATCAATGGGGTAACGGTAAATTTGAAAAGGTTCCAAGCAAATCACCGTAACCATCTAAACCACTGAAGCAAGATATATTGCAGCATTAAATGTAGCATTAAATGCGGCTTAAGAAAGTGTTTGGATATAAAACTTCATCCTATGATTGGATGTAGTGGCTAGCATTGCGAAGCTTCTATGATAACATTGGAGCTATTGCTAAAGCAAAGCATTCGAGATCTTACTAGAAATCTAAACACAATTGCAAGAAAAGTACCATTTGATTAGAGAAATCATTGGTAGAGTTAACGCACATAATGGATTGCGTCGACTAAGAAGACAACTTAGCGGATCCACGAAATGAGGCTATATCATGAAATGAGTTCGAAGAACATCTTTAATAGGATGGGTCCTAGAAATGTTTGTGATTGGCTTTAGGGCAAGTGGGAGATTGATGGGATAGTGCCCTGCAAGCCAATATATTTAGCTTGTATTGGAACTATCATTATCTTTCTTTAGTATAAACGACTTAATACGCACGTTTATTTATACGAGTATAAGGATAAACAATGGCCAACTTCATCTCTCGCGAATACATTTAAGCGATTGAATGAAATCCTTAGATTACATTAGACTATGGGACGATTCACTTCAGTACTGAGTGCAATCATGAAACAGTCTCAAAGGTCGTAATCTTAAAACTGTTCCAAGTCATAGATTCCGAACGAGACGGGGTATCGTAGGAATCGCCAAGACTTGTACAAGTATGCATGATTCACATGGAGTGAATTTGTAGTGTTTCATGAGCAAGGCATTTAAGGCCAGTGCATATGAGTAGGTGGTTCAATGGAGGATTGAACTCATCGAACGACCCGAACAGAGAAACCCATTGTGGAAGCGCATGTCGCATATCGGTGATGGGATGTTTCTCAAGGATTATAATAGTGTACGATTTAGTCCTTTGACTTGAGGTGCTAGGGCGAATTCGGTGCATGAAAGTGCGTACTTAGATCTTATGCAAACGTGTCTTCGTTTGTACGTTAGATATTTCTGAAGATCTTAAGATATGCAGTCAGGTTCACGAGGATGATCGATGTAGTACTTCATATACATTACGCATAATCATGACGCGATAGAATGAGATATGACTATAATTCCAACTCCTATGCCGTGGATTATGATTCTTCTCGAAAGAAAAACTACTTACATAACAATATATAGTTCAGTTTGGCCCAGATAATTCAAAAGGTATTGAATGACATTTGACTTGGGATTCTAACAAGTAACTAAATGTGTCAAATGAAGAGACACACGATAAGGATTATAAAAGATTGTCGAATCATGGTGCTCAAGACGATGAGGCAAGAATTAGCAATGACAACATATAGAAGAATCAACAAAAATTGCAAAAGGACTGAAATATCAATAAGAAAGATAACCAAATGAATAGTTCGATATAAGTGACAAGGAGAACGATTAAGGCGCACCGATAAGAATAACTGAAGGGATGAGCCTCACCATTTCAAACGGTGTAAGTAAAATGAAGATCAAAACAAAGATATCGATAAGGATATTAGAAAGTCGAAACAAGTATCATGACAATAATAACCAAAACATTGAGGTGTCTTTGGTCACTTGAAAAGCAAGTCAAGATAAATGGCGCGATTTAAGGATATATTTCAATAATGATTGCAACAAGCTGCAATAGAAAACAAGTAAAACTCAATAGTGAAATCTGAGAACATCGAATCGATCAAATTGAGCGAGGCGGGAATTAAAAATAAGGTCAAAACAAATTGAAAATAAGTTCAAAACAAATTGAACGTAAGTTCGAAGTTCAAAAGGAATTGAGAATAAATTGATCTGATTTATGCGGCTCGCAAAAGGAATGAAATGGACAAAGGAACAAGAATTTATGAATGGACAAATGAAAACGTGATGTTCAAAAAGGAACCGAGACAATTCAATTCCTTCAGGAAATTTAGAAGATTGTATAATTGAATACAACGAAAAAGAGTAACATGAAATCATATGGATAATTTCGAAACGATCATAATGGAATAAATAGGCTAAAAAAAAAAAGCACAAGGAACAATAACAATCATAGAATGCGACAAAAATAAACAATTTTGGTTTATGAAGTCGATATGAGAAAGTATCTCATGAAATAGGGAGGGGTAAACTTTGAACGAGTAAAAAGATAAGGGATCAATATAAAAACTTGATTGGATACAAGAAATCAATCCCCAATAGACAAAGACATGTTAATTGAGAGTGTCGATAAGCTTTGAAGGAAAACAGTCAAAGAGTCAAAATAAAGGTAATTAAGGGAACGGCTTGAAGACGACATATCAAGAATGAGGCTAAAATGATTGAAGAATATTTTACGGTAAATTACACAACATGAAGGAAAATATACAATCGGACAATGGCATTTAGAAACTTCAGAAAAGCAAGAGCGAGAATGAGAAGATTAGATATGAACTTAGGGTAGTTTTAGAATTCAAAATGAAGTTACTCGCTATCGATAAAAATTCATAGTTGAATGCAAGGAACGAGTAATAGACAAATTAGAACTCAAGATGATGTCAATGAAATTTAATGATATTTTATCTATTGAAAGAAAGATTACATAGATAACAATTTGATTCGCCAAAATGATGAAAAAAAGACATCTAGGGATCACAAGCTCAAAAATGAATAAGTACCAACATTAGAATAAGGGCGAAATAATTAATTATAGCGAAAATAGGCTCAAGAGAGCTTAATAAATTCGAGAGATCAATTTGAAGATGGATTCGTTTAGAATCAGAATTATGAGTAAGGTAAACTCGATAATGGAATTCAAAAGGATTGGGGCCTATTTTAGTCATTCTATGTGTACTTCAAGAATGGTCACTTGATTTAAATATTTCAATTTACGTAAAATTACGGAACGCAAACATATACAATCATAACCAGACAATAATATCAAGAACAAAGTTCAAATAACATTACGGTATTCGGGATACCACCAACAAAATAATTAATCAAGAAAACACAGAATCAAGCAAAAATAACCGTTAACCCCAAGGACACGTACTAAACATATGGTTTCGGTTGCGGTCTTGTCCTAAAAGTGAACTACCCAATGTGGGTAGACACCCTAAAATCATGACGGTGAGTCCCACCTTACTAGCACCTCAGTACAAATCCGAGGATCCTATCCTGGCCTTGAGCCGAAGCTCTGATACCATCTGTGACGGCCCGGCTCCGCGGGTCCGTCGGATAACGGTCGGAAAATTAATGTTATTTTGAAAAAAGAGCGTTAAAAATATCGAAACTTTTTTTTTAAAGGAAACTATAAATTAAAAGTTTAATAGCGGAAGCGATTTAAAGCGAAATAAGAACAATTTAGATTACTAAGTTTTAACGGAAAAATCAATTTTCCATAGTAGATGTTTAAAGCGAAAATATTTAATCACAACATATCAAAATATTTGAACAAAATCAACCGAGAAAGATAATTAAGTAATTTATGAAAACTTGAATCTTTGACGAAAATATAAATCATCTTTAATGAATCAAATAGTCTAAGCAAGGTTTTAAACAAAATCGAAAAAGAGCATAAATCAACCATAAAATATTACTACTCTCCAGAATACTAGGGTGGGACCGCAACCGTGATGACCTAACCGCAACCCGACTATTATTTCCAGAACACCTGAAACTGAAAAGAGTGAAACACAGAACGCATAAGTTGATCGTCCAACTTAGTGAGGCTATGTGCTAATTTGCATGGTGATGTGTGGATGAAACATATTATATAACATAAGCGTGCTATCAAGCAAATAAACATATATTCAAGACGAAAGAAACACGGAATTCACACAACCAAGAATTTGCTGATGCCGTCCTCCACTTACCCTCCATCCTCAGTCTGATGTCCATCCAAACTCACCAAGTAAGGAGCGACCTTACTATCTGAAATGCATCGACATGTCTTTGCCGGAGTTCGTCCTTACTCCCCAAGTGTTCATCCCCACTTGGGTTGTAAGGCCAGGCCTACGGGTAACCGTGACAATCCTGCTAGCCCTTGCCGGCCAGGTTGGCATCGGGTCCATACACCAAATCAAAAAGGCCCACACAAAATCGGATACAAACGGAAACATTCAGTCGAAAACAAACGGAACATAACATATCAAACATATTTAACATATTATCAACATTTAATAACTTATCAAATGAAATTTTAGATATCATGATAATTTCGTAAAATATATTCGCAACTAGTAGATTCGGATGTAGCATGTACTTGGATAATCACGTTGAAATGCTAAGTAATTTCATGCGAGTAATGTTGACCTAATAAGTCAACCTATTCGTGACGACATGCAAGAAAAATTACAATATAACACATGCTTAGACTCGACCTACTAGCATATTAGACTGACACACAAATGAACACACAACGCTCACCTTTGTCGCTTAGTATAGCGACTAAAACTCCACAAATGATGCATATCCGAAACCTGAGCAAGTACGTATACGACTTAGAATGTATCTAACAATCTTACTAAAACGTAACTAATGAAATCCTACACAAGGATTTCCTAAACTAACACACGCACAAACGTGTTTAAAATTTACGACATCAACTCCACTTAAAAGTTATTATTTTCAGAACTCAAAATTCTAATTTCATAAAACAACGACAAAACAGCAAAATTTTCCTTTTATTTTCCAGATTTACAAAACAACCCCAAAGCTTTTATAAACATCCATTTTTCCGAAAATTTTTGCAACAAACTTTAAATCAAAAGAATTTTAACTAAACCCATATCGAAAATCAAATGAAAGTATTAAGTTTCATTTTACTTCAAAAATCAAAGCTTTAAAAACCCCACAAGTTTAAAACTTTTCAAAAACACCCTCATAGTTTTGAAAACTTAACCAAACCAATTTTCTTGAAAAATAATTTAAGATCCCCGCATTTAAGAAATATTTAAAAATAATCAAGCATAATTTTCACTATAAAACTGAAATTAAAAATAAGTTTTAATAACTTTTCACAAACGAAACAAAAAGTTCTTTAATTATGAACTTTCTTCGAAAACTTTACAAATATTCAATCTAAAAAAATAAAATGAATAAACCACTACTTCAAATCAATAAATCAAGATTTTATAAAAGAACCATGTAAAAACAGCGACAAAACAGCGCATTTGACCCCCTATTTTCAGATTTACAAAAATAACCCCAAAAGTTTCAAAAACTCCCTTTTTGCAAAAACCTCAAAGCAAACTTTAAAACAAATGCTTTTCAAGTAAATTTATACCAAATATCAAACAAAAATTTAGATTTTCAGTCCATCTTACTCCCAATAAAAATTGCAGCCCTCAACCCTTCAACTTTTCAAATCTTTCAAAAATACCCCAAAGTTTTGAGAAAAATAAAAACATTAACTTTCTTACAAAAAGAAATCAAGATCCAGACATATAAGAAATATTTAAACAAAACCAAAGCAAGTCATACTAAATATTACATATGAACTCAACAACTTATCACAAGGACAAACGAAACTTCTTCAACATATATTTTAAAGAGAATAAAGTAATATCACAAAGACTAAAGAACACATGCATAGATGTCTTTTTACCCAAATCAACGAAAGGGGTGAAAATCTCTTCATTTCCAGAATTCCGAAGGTGGTGGTGGCAACTTCGGTGGCAGTGGTGGCGGCTCCGGTGGTGGTTCATAAAAAGGCCTTCAAATCCTTACTTTTCACCATTTTTCAATGGCTGTCGATTCACTTTGGGAGTTCCAAACGACGATTCGAACGGTCAATATGTAGATCCATGCCTTCAATATTTAGATTGACCAATAGGGCCAACATCATTGGCTCGATGATAGCCTGCATAGGAGGCTCCCGATCGAAAACATATTGTGGTAGTTTGCATGCTAGGCTTGTATGGCTTACATTTATTTGTCGATTTATATTTGGCTTGTATGAGATGCGCGCTAGAATCTAGATCATAATAAAAGATAAAACATAACTGAATCGGTGAGATCTCGAGGAGAGTTAGTATAACTTTCAAACCACAAATTCCCCTCTCGAATTAAATATTAAGTCATATTGGATTAAAATAAAATGAAGTATTTATATAAATCCAAGCCTTCCATCAATAGGAACTAGTGTGAGTTGTCTACTTATTGACGGAGGTGATCCAGAGTCTGGCACCCTAGTCGAAGAAAGGGACAATACGCGAAATTCCTTGACTCCTGTTTTTAACTAAACACGACAAGGGTGAGGACTGGTCGGGATGTGAAGATCGACCGATAACTAGTTACGGAGAATTCACGACCGGGCCCGTTGCTCATCATGATTGATGGGTTTTACTTAACGATTAGTAGCATTTATGATGTAGCAATGCTAGATAAATATGAAAACCGAGGCAAAATATCTTGAAGGTTGTGGAGTAACACAATTGGTAAAAGTATACCTACCTGGAGAATTAATTGCATGGCCACGAGTCGTGGGTGCAGTTAATTGCTGCTGGGACGTCAAGACCTACTAGGAAATAAATTTCCCGAGCAATCAAAGGGGTAATTGTTTCGATAAAATAGTGGAAGAACTTCTACGATAGAAAATCCAACCTTCGTAGATTATAAGTATTATTCATTAACTAGTCCACTAAATGTTTGTCTTCTCTTTAGATACTGAGATATCTGTAATTATCCATTTTTACTATTTATCCTCAACTAATAAAATAACTGGATCAAAATATCAACTAGGCAAAACTTGAGAATTGTCTTAAATTCTAGAAGTGGGAATGATGTTCTTAAACGACGAGCCTATGCCTTATGCGCTTACGAGATAAGTCAAAATAAAGAAAACGAATCACACGTAGAATATGGGAATATTAATGATCGTTTTCTCCTATAAAGATGAATCTCAAAAGTGAAACGAATCACCTATAGAATATGGGAATCTTAATGATCGTTTCCTCAAATAAGCATCAAGATTGAACGAGCTATGGAAGCAACATAAGGAGCATATATGAAGCTTCTGAAACAAACACCTCAAAAGGCCTGTTCTGAGGACCAATCTTCTTAAACAAACCTCCACCTCAATAGGCTTGTTTTGAGGAGTAGTTTTGAATCAATATGATTCGAGACTTCTAAGGAATTGTTTCAAAACTCGAGAATAAATGAAGGAACTAGTGTCAAGGATCACTGTCTTTGTTTTATCAATCTAGTTGAAAACTGGATCGATTAAACGTAAGCCTGCAAGTGATCTTAAGATTAACTTCCTCCTAAATTCTCCTACTGCTCATTCAAATGACTCTTGAAATACACTGATCTTATTTGATAAGTTGATCACATTTCATGAATCAACCAAAGAATTGGTTAAAGGCAAATAGGATAAACCTGTCATGATCGTTTACACTTCATGAACTGCAAAGTCATGGAAGAGTAAAATGAAGAGGAATTTATTCTCTTCTAAATTCGACCATAAAGGTAGTCAAAAGAACGCAAGTAGCCTGAAAGTCGAACTGTCCCACTGGATCTAAGAAAGGCACTTATGTGTTTAATTGATTAGATGATCTAATTAATTAAGCAACGTTTCAATTAAAGGGTTAATTGAAAGGGAAAAGAAATCAATTAAAGAAGTTAATTGAGAGGAAGTAAATTAATTGAATTAAACCATTAACTCAATTTTATTGAATTAATGTGTGAAGTTCAAATTAATACAAAGATAATTACCCATAACTTTGGTACGCTAGACTTGGACATATCTTCAAGAGTAGGATTCAAAAGTTGGTTTTGCCTAAGCTTCTTGAAAAATAGAACTTGGATGAACTTCCAACCTGCGAATCATGTCTCAAAGGAGAGATAACCAGATCTCCCGTCACAGGGAATCCAGAGCGAACCAAAATCTGGATTTACTCCATGAATATGGACCACTAAAAGTTACTGTGAGAGGAGATTACTCATACTTCGTACTTTTTGCTAATGACCTTGGTCGTTAGTGGAAAATGAATCTATTGAGATACAAATCCGAAAAACCTTTGAATATTTTCAAGGTATTTCAATACGAAGTAGAGAATCAACAAAGACATAGTATTATTCGATCTAATCGAGATAGCAAATACTTGTCAAGGATTCCTCAATTATCTCAATGAGAATGTGGTTCTCATACAACAAACTCCTCCTAAGACACCTCAACTTATTGAAATGTCTAAAGAGATGGATTCTAACATTGTTCGATCCATATTGAGATCTGTTAAGCTTCCTTATGCATTCTAGGGGTTAGTCCTCTTGACTGCATCGAAGATACTGAGCAAAGTACCTTCAAAGTTCGTGTCTACAAAGCTTTACCAAGAAAGGTATGGCAAAATACCTCTGTGCTCTTACTTCTGAGTATAGAGATCTCCAGCCGATGGTAGAAACGAGAAAGGAGATAAATTGGCTAGTAGATCCAATTTGTATATGATTGTGGGGTATCCAACGAAATCCATTGGATACCTGTTCCACGACAATGAGAAACACTAGTTTCTCCTAGATACCCGTTCCTATGTTGATGAATTTCTCGTCAAAGGAAATGGAAACGTCATGGAACTTGATGAAGTCCAAGATTTGGACCCGTCCCCGCAAACAGTGGGAGTTAATCCAGAATTTACTAAACCTACTAGTACACAAACTCTTCGAAGGTCTGATCGAATTCGTAAGGAGCCAAAGCGATTTGGTTTCATCCACGAAAATAAGAATGTGGAAAGTAATCCAAAGACCTATCAATAAGCGATGTCAGACATAGACTCGGGTGCGTGGCTCGAAGCCATGCAAACCAAAATGGATCCCATCCATTCCAACAAGGTATAACCTTGACTGATCCACCCGAGGGATTTATCCCTATAAGTTGGCTATAAATTGTAAGTGGATCTTCAAACTTGGAATGAATGGAGAGGTGTTGCCTCTAAGAATTGACTCATGGTTAAAAGGCTATTCACAATGTTCTAGAACAGACTTTGATGAAACCTTTTCTCCATTAGCAATGTCTGAATCCATTTAGATTCACATTTGTTCTGATGAGATAGTCAAGACATTTGACTTCATCAAAACGAGTATGAACCATGAGTGTACAAGAGGATTAGTGGTGATTTAACCGAATTTCGTTGGGTAAGATTATATCAGTAAATATGTGATATTAGGGATTCACAATTAATATGATTTAAAGGGCTCTGTTACTTTATTCTGGATGGATCAATCTCAAGGAAGAACAATTAGATGGAACAATCTGTAATAAAGGCAATCAATGAATATGATAGTGAAGCAAAAGCTTTTCTATTGAATAATCTTAGATTATGTTGTTATGTAGGCGTAAGTTGAGTATGTAAAGCGTGTGTAATACAATGATTAACTAGGTATTTATATCACATTAAACCTAGCTTTACAAGGAAACATAATCCTAATAGGACTCGGCCCAATCGTCCTTCTTGAGTCCGGATTGTAGTCTGCTTGTTGAGGAGAGTCGTATTCTACCGGGTCGATAAGATGATCCCGTACTGACTCGTCTGGTCGAACCGATCTTTTATCCCTTAGTCGATCCGAACATTATAAGGGGTGCGAAATAGCCCCCATCAGTACTCCCTCACTTCTTCGAGCGTATATGTAGTAAAAGCTCGTAGAAGTAGATGGTTTCTTACGACTATTATTTTCTGTGAGTCGTGCCTCGTTAAAAACCTTATTTAAGAAAAAACCCTGTGGGAAAAAATCCTAATTAATGAAAAGAGTGCTACGCATCATAGATAGTCGTTTTCTCTTTCCAATTATGAACCGCTACGCGTCCCTTTGGGAAGGCTCTTTATCTTTTTCCATTTTCAGCTGGAACGTGATTAGTTGTGAGGAGTTCGAAACGTCTTTTCACTTCTCAGTATAAATAGGTGACTATTAAGTTTGTCATTTTTACTTTATACTTCCTTTCACTTCGCAGTCATTTTCTTGCTTAGTCGTTCATCATTTAAAGTTTTCCTTTTATCGACTTATATCCTCCGAGGATCCAGAAAATGGCTTCTATAAGAAAATCTTCTTCCTCCTTCAGGGAGGATGTCACTCCCATTATCGAGGAAGGGTTGCATTCTAATCCTTCGAGCGAGCGAGCAAACTGGAGTTTCAGAATTCATTGTTCCTGCTGAGGACACCTTTAAGGTACAAATTCTTTCTGACAAGGACGTCGCTGCCCGAGCCAAGAAAGGCAAAGGCACAACTCCTCAAATTTTTGAACCGATTGAGGATCTAGCTTGTGCTTACATGTGGATACTTTTTCTGAGGCTGTGAACAATTATGCCAAATATTTCCCGGAGGGCTCCGAGCTAGTTCTCCCTTCTTCTTCTGATAGGGTTACATCACCGCCGGAAGGATGTCGAGCCTTTTACATGGCCCATTTTAATAGTGGTCTGCGTCTTCCGTTGTCTGCCCTCTTTCTTGATATTTTAAAAACATTCAGTGTGTCCTTGACTCAATTAGTCCCTAATTCCGTGGCCTTCGTGGTTTGTTTTTCTGTTTTGATGATAGCGAAAGGATTCCAACCCTCCTTTCGTAATTTTACGCAATTGTTTCGCTTTAACATTTCTAGTTGCTCCAATCGCGGATATTTCTTCGCTAGCCAGAAGCCTAGTCGCGCAATCTTTGACTCCCCAGTTTCTAGCAACCCTTCTTGGAAATCTCATTTTTTCTTTGTTCGTCCACCATCTGATCTTCATTTGGCGGATGGCTCGACTACGCCCTTTTCGTGGGATCATGACTCCAAGTGGGTTTATGGAGGTCGTCTGCCGACCGGTGAACTTATTCCTGACGATCCTCAGTTTATTGGTGAAATCCAGGCTATGCGTGCCAATAAATATCAGAGTGCTCTTCTTATTGGAGAAGTTTTCCTTCGCAAAGCGGGATTGAGTACTCATGTTTTTCCAATTACTTCGTCATCTGAATCACTTGGTAAGCATTTATTTCAGCATAATGTTGTGATGATCTCTTTTCTGCAGAAGGTCTGACTTTTACCGTGTTTCTTTTTCAGCTCATATGGTAGAAAATTCCCAACATTCTTCAAAGGGAAAAATGGTGTTGTCTAAATCCACCAAAACCATAGAGAATGTCCCTATCGAGTAGAGAGCGTCTCGGAAGAGAAAATTGGAGTTGATTCATGACTCTGACGAGAATAGAGAGGAATCTCCAGATTCTTCTCAAGAATCTCCTATTCGTCAGGGGACAGGATCCGGTTATCCCCCTCTCCAGCTTAGGACATCTTTGGGTATACGTGGATGTCGCAGCTGGTCGATGCCTCATCCCAATGACAATCCGGTGGGGAGAAAGAAGAGTTATTATGGTCGTTCTGGTAACGATCTTTCTTTACTCCGCGATAATCATCCAAAACCTACCTTGGTTGAAATGATCGAGGATCATTTAGAGGGAAAAAGAGCCGCTGGCTATCTTGAGAATGATTCTTTAGTTCACGACGAGAGCGAAAATGCAGTGGATAAGGCCACTCGTGTTCTTTTGTCCGGCGTTTTTACTCGTGACATGAATAAGCTTCTTCGGAAGGATCCTTTGGAGAAATTTCAGCGAGCTTCTCTTTATGCTGAAAAGGTGATCTGTGCTTATAGGGTAATTTTCTTCGTGGATTCCTTTAGTTTGCTAATTCATTTCTTTTTATTCCTTTTCTTTTTCTCAGACTAAGACTTGTTTGGCATCATATGCCTATGAAACTGCTCTCTGGAGACAACAATGTGAGTTTCTGGATGAGAAATATAAAACTTTACTTCATAAGTCTTCTATTTCAGAGGTTGGTCCCTCAATGACTTCTTCCGTTCCGGTCGTAGAGACTCGGGCTACGGGGACTGGTGACCAGGAGATTATAGACAGGGTTCTGGAGACTTCCCGCGCTCAAGAACAAGCCAATCAATTGGCTAAAAAGTTAGAAGAGTTCCAATTTCAGAGTACTGCTCGAATTAGCGAGTTGGAATCTCAAGTATCAAGTCTTCAAGCTTCTCTAGAGGAGTATGAGAGGGACATTCCTCTTAGTGGACTCAGGGATCGTTATGGCCGGAATTCCGATGAAAAAGTGATTCGTGAATTCCTCAGCTCTCCTGTTCATACAGCGCTGGTATATCAAATGGTTGGTCCGCTCCTAGAAAGTACGTTCAAGAAGGCGGTTCATCAGTTGGTCGCTTTTGAAATGATAGATGATCGTCGAAAGGAATATTTTAAAACGGCGCACATTCGGTTGAACCGTTATGGCGAAGTATATTCTCCTTCCGAGCTTCCGGACGTCGTTTATCAAAAATTTCCTCTGGCTCACCTTGTCAAAGAGTTTGGAAAACCATTGCCGATTCCTCCTTCAGATATTAATGACGAGGTCGATGACAATTTTATCGATCCAGAGGAAGAGAAAGAAGATATTGTCATAGCAGAAGAAGGAGACGTCGCTAGCGAACAGAAAATTTCGGATAGCGACCAAGCTGTATGATATATTGATCTTGTGAAATAACCTTTGTAACTGTTTATCGTAAATCTAATTGTAATATTACTTTTTTATCCCTTTGTGAGATAAATGTTTTGTATTCTGGCAGTCACGTCCTTTCGTCTTCTCTGTAATAATTCAGACAGGTCATTAACTTTGCCGTAATCATTATGCGTATGTCTTTTCAAATTCTAGTGTTTATTCCAAGGCCAGTTTCAGTATTTCGCGCCCTTTATTTGGGTCTATCGCGTCTTTTCGTATAGTATAAATATAAAAGGTAAAAACTTGACTCGCTATTTACCGCTTTACTCATTTCTTAACAGAATACTTTTTTCTTCAGCAGGTCGATAAGCTTTCTCGATATTTTAATTTTACTTTTTGAATTCCGATCATGAGTAATCTTTTTGGTAACACATCGAAGCGTCCTTCCCGTAAGAACGCTAAAAATATCAGACTGAAAAAGTCTCGAACAGATGGGCCCTCGATGGAACCTCCTCGTTCGTCCTCCGTTAGTAGGTCGGCGACCGATACTCCTGTCATCCCTTCTGAACCTTTTTCTGCAGTTAGTTCATCTTTTGTACAACCAAACTTTTCTTCTTCTGGTGAAGTAGGAAGTAGGCCTTCCCCTGGTAGGGTTGCCTTTGGTGATTCGTCATTTATGGAGGAAACTTTTGACGTACCCTTTTCTTCAGGCACTTCTTCTTTCGAACATGGCACATATGAACATGTTCCTGTTAATTCTCTTCCTTTTTCTACTTCTTTTGCCCCGCTTGTCAGCGGAGGCCAAGTTGGTGTTGTCTCGGAGGTGATTAATCAGGGTTTCTTTGTAAATCCCTCCGCAACACAACCTATTTCTCAAGATTTCCCTGACTACTTGTTTAATGATACAACCGTTGTTACTACTTCCTTCGAATCCGGCGGGCCTTCTGGAGGTCGGGCCGGATCAAGGTCCGGTCGGCGGACCGTTATTTCTGCTTCGGGTAAGGAGACCTCGGTTAGTCCCAACGAGAGGGAATCCCCCCGTCCGTTAGATGACCGTTGCATCCTCGAGCAAGTTAAGGATATTATGCAGTCGGTAACTCCACGTCCTGACGGTGTACCTTCCGTTAGTGAACTGCCTGGCTCTGTTGAGCCTGACGCTCTGTCGTGGGATCTGGGCCTGAGCACTATCTTGCCTGGCGAGTTGAGGAAGCTGGAGGGTACCCCCAACGTTCGCCTTGTTCAGTCGTTGGTGAAGATATGTGAGCAGGTAAATATATTTTTGATTATTTTTCCCGTTTTTATTTTGATTGCCTTGTTATGTAAGGGCTTTTCTTTTGTTTTCTTTTCCAGGCTAAATATTTTGCACTCCAGCTGGGTGTGCAAAATGATAATCTGTGGATCGGTAAGGATGCCTATCAACGACATTTGGAGTCAGAGACGACGAAGGCCGCAGGGCAGACCCTCCAACTGCAGCTTGCTAATGATGATCTCAAAAAATTACAAGAAGAGAAGTCTGACTGGGAGAAGGAGAAAAGTGATTTGGTTCAGGCTGCTGCCCTAGCAGAGGAGTCTCGACGGCATGCCTATGAAGAAGGTTACGATGCCGGTTATCTAAAGCGTCAGGAGGAGTTGATGGCGTTTGTAGGTAACTTGACTCCTCGGAGGACTGTTTCTGCTTTTTGATAACAACCCTTCTCGGTGACCTGTTCGACCCGGCTGTTATTTTGAGTTACTTCTCTTTTTTTTTTTTTTTTTTTAAGTGCCCAAACTTTTTTATGTAGTTGCTTGGGCTGATGTTTCTTGTATGGGGAGAATGATTTAATTAAAGCCATGATCTTTTACGGGCAGATCCATGTATTTCAATCCGTAGATATATTTTGTTATGCATATTTTGCCGTTATGCATAAATATAACTTCTTGAAAGAATCAGGAGAGATTAGCTTGCTTATCTGATATTGGTCTTCTGGGAGGATATCAGTTTTCGAAAAAAAGTAGCTTAGTCTTGCTCGATCAGTTTTTTAAGTAACTGAATGATATAACGTTTGTTCTGCAAATCAAACTTTTAAATCAAGTATAAGAATGATGATCAACCAAGCATGATCCCTTATGATTGTCCAGAAGTCGTGTTAGACATAAAAATGTGGACAGCAGGCCATCCATGTAGATAGTTGATTGAATACTTGTTAAGGAACGCTCAGCGTTGTCGTCGCTGTTCGACCAGTCCCTTGTAAATTTGTCCTTTTTCCAAGGATATCTTATTTAAGGACGCTGTCATTTCCACTGTTGAGCTCTGCTTTTATCATAGGTTTAAGTTTGCTGAACCTTGTGAAAAGATATCGTTCTAGGTGTCGTCTTAAAATCCATGTTTCTTGGTACTGATTGTGAGTTCCATGTTCCTCAAATAAAGCGACCAGTGTATCAATTATGTCAAAAATTTTTGATATGGGAGGAATTGGAAAATGTAGACTTATTAGTTAGATCTAGTCTTTTCAGACCTCCTTCAGCAATTCTTTGGTATTTTAGGCAGCAGCGATAGTGCAGTCTGGAACCATGGTAATTATTGCCTTAATATCGGTGTCAGGCTTCTTGGACTCCAGTTGAGTTCTTATATAGCCAATTATTAATTTTCCATATAATATATGAGGCAGTGACGACCCTCATATGCTGGAGGGTTAGATCTTACACTTCTAAGTGAACCAGTAACGTTTCATAATGGTGTAAACTTGCATGCCTTTGTTGAGGATCTCAAGCTATTCGTCGAGCGACTAGCATATGTGAGCGTGCAAACTTTTCTATTCTGGAGCTCTTTTAGATCTGCTTCGATTGTTTTGTGATCGCTTCGATCCAAAGTTTCTTTTATCATCGATTCGTTGAGTCGATCGGAGCGGTGTCGTTCCAACTTACTCGCATTAATTACGGGAAACCAAAAGGTCGCATTTATGTCCCTTGATCAAATCTCTATCCAGCCGTAGGATCATTTGCACAAGTGCCTATAAATAAGTAGGCAGTTTCCATATCTTGTTTATGTTTTCTCAGAAAAGATGGAGATCTCAGTTTCCTTAAATTTCATTTTGCCTTCTGATCCCATAATATTAAAAAAGTCACATTATCGTGATTCATATCAGAATAACTTAAATTTCATCTGCCTTGTACTGACGGGTCCCATGGAAGCCCTACCTTGTACTAACGGGTCCCATGAGGCCTCGAACTTTGTATACACGGGTTTGAGGTCCTGTTTGCACATGGAGGGTTCGTATTTACCAGGCACCGCCGCGTTTGGATGTTACCTCCGGATTGATAGACCACCGGGGTGTGCTGGTAAACTTCTTCTTCTGCGACGGTCCTGAAGAGATGCTGCTTTAGAGTAAAATTCAACCCCATCATACCAGCAGTATCTCCTTCTGGGCGAGTGGCTGTTACCGGGCATCAGGCTGGTAATGGTCATTTCGTCTCGAAGAACATTTGATCTTCTGATCCTGACCATCGAACCAAAGAAGTCGACCATTCTGAGCAGCATGCTTCTTAGGTGGTTAATTCCGATCGTCGAGTTACCAGGGGGGAGATTGATGTTTCCGTGGACATTGTCGTGGAGACCGCAGATCTATAGAATAGGATTTATTTTTTCTAAACAGTTGTGAAGATATGTAGATCGAACAAAGTTATTTGTATTCTTCGTATGTAATCTTGAGATCTGTTCTCAGAACTTCAGATGAATAATACTTTTAATGTTATTATCCTCATATTTCTTGTTGTTAATTTCTCTTCTAATTGTAACTTACTTTTATTGCATAGATTGAGGAGCCTTTATTGAGCGGATCAATTTATACTCAACTCTTTTTAATATATAGGTTTTATATCAAAAACCATTTTCTTTGTTTAAGATAGATCGAGGAGCGTTTATTGAGCGGATCAATTTATACTCGACTCGTTTTTTAATATCTAGGTTTTATATCAAAAACCATTTTCTTTGTTTAAGATAGATCGAGGAGCGTTTATTGAGCGGATGAATTTATACTCAACTCTTTTTAATATCTAGGTTTTATATCAAAAACCATTTTCTTTGTTTAAGATAGATCGAGGAGCGTTTATTGAGAGGATCAATTTATACTCGACTCATTTTTTAATATCTAGGTTTTATATCAAAAACCATTTTCTTTGTTTAAGATAGATCGAGGAGCGTTTATTGAGCGGATCAATTTATTCTCAACTCTTTTTAATATCTAGGTTTTATATCAAAAACCATTTTCTTTGTTTAAGATAGATCGAGGAGCGTTTATTGAGCGGATCAATTTATACTCGACTCGTTTTTTAGACTTAGGTATTTTTTCCCAAATCTTTTTGATCGATAAATATAGATCGAGGAGTGTTTATTGAGCGGATCAATTTATACTCGACTCGTTTTTAGACTTAGGTTTTTTCCCAAATCTTTTTGATCGATAAATATAGATCGAGGAGTGTTTATTGAGCGGATCAATTTATACTCAACTCTTTTTCATTTAGACTTAGGTTTTAATTACCAAAAGCCTTTTAATCGTTATAAATAGATCGAGGAGTGTTTATTGAGCGGATCAATGTATACTCAACTCTTTTTCATTTAGACTTAGGTTTTAATTATGAAAAGCCTTTTAATCGTTATAAATAGATCGAGGAGTGTTTATTGAGCGAATCAATGTATACTCAACTCTTTTTCATTTAGACTTAGGTTTTAATACCAAAAGCCTTTTAATCGTTATAAATAGATCGAGAAGTGTTTATTGAGCGCATCAATGTATACTCAACTCGTTGTATGGTTTGATCGAGGAGCGTTTATTGAGCGGATCAATTTATACTCGACTCGTTGTATCTTGATCTCAACCAATACGATTGTAGAATTTCGAGGAGTGTTCACCGAATCAATCGATTTATACTCTATCTTGATTTAATATTTAAAATTGCTAACAGGTATATTAAAAATCGAATCGTAGGCTAAGGCCTTTATTACAATGAATAAAACTTACTAAAAAAAAATAAAACAGCATGATCTACTATAATTTATTTACCATAGTATTTTCTAAGGTTGACTGCATTCCAGGTTCTTGGTAAGGCTGTTCCGTCCAAGTGTGCAATTTTGTATGAGCCTTTCTTTCCTACACCAATGACAACGTATGGTCCATCCCAATTTTGTTGTAACTTTCCCACATGTTTGGATACTTCTACCTTTTTCAAGACCAGGTCCCCTTCTTTGAAGGTTCGGATGCGTACCTTTTGATTATACGCCCTTTCCATATTTGCTTTAGTGACTTGCAAATGTACGGCCACTTTTTCTCTTAAAGCTTCTGTTAAATCAATATCATTTTCTCTTGTCTTTTCGTTTTCCTGATCGTCATACATTTCAATTCTCGGTGTTGGAATTAGTGTTTCGATCAGAATAACAGCTTCGGAGCCATATACTAGGCTGAATGGGGTTTCTCCGGTTGAGGTCCTGACTGTGGTTCGATTAGCCCAAAGTACTCCTGGGAGTTCATCTAGCCATTTTCCTTTGGCTGCCCCTAATCTTTTCTCAAAAGATTTGATTATTTCTCGGTTTGCTACTTCAATTTGTCCATTTGCTCTAGGATGCCCAACCGAGGTGAAATTTTGCTGAATTCCTAATTTTGCACACCATTCTATGACCTGCTTTCCCGCAAATTAGGTTCCATTATCAGAGATTAGGATTATAGGGATTCCGAATCGACATACTATGAATTTCCATAAGAAATTGATCACTTGGAATTGGGTTATTCGAGCAAGGGCAATGCATTCTATCCACTTGTTGGTCCCAAGTGGTCAGATGAGGTCTAGAGGGGGGGGGGGGTGAATAGACCTCTGAAAATTTTTGAACCTAGAAACTTTTCAGTCTTCTGTTAGCAGACTAAGCTGATGAAGAACAGTAAGCAGATTGAGCTGATCGGTAACAAATCTTGAACAGCAGACTGACCACTCTTCTTACAAATACTTAGCTGTTTTTCAGCAAAAACAGTTTTCCAAAGAGTATACTTGCAGCGGATTGTTTGAAAGTGTTTTTCACAAGTAGACTAAGTTCTTAAAAAGATTTTATCCCCAGTTTTGGAAACTCCTTATAAAATCTTTTGGTAATTCAAAGTGCTTAAATATGCAATCTTTAAAATATGCAAGAAAACTTAAATGCAAGATAACACAAAGAATTTTTATAGTGGTTATATGGATGAAAATCCTTTAGTCCACTCTTCCAGATCACTTAGATTCTGGGTTATACTATAATCACACAGATTACAATATTTCTCCACTTACACCTAAACAACAAATGTAAAGGCTATAAGCTCACAATAGGAAGTCACTCAGAAATCCTATCCTCTAAAGTAGAATCACTCACAAAGATGGATTCTCACTTCGCACAACACTCAGCTATTACAAAATCACTCAGATAATGTTTTTCTGTTTTCTTCAACTGGGTTTCTGTCAACAGATGACTTCCACCAGACGAGTGAGCTGTTCGAGCTTTTGAGACTTAGATAAATTTCTGCTTCGAATGCAAAATCTCTGATTGTTGTTGTGTGTCTCTCTCTTCGAACTTAGCTCTATTTATACTCGGATTTGAATTTATGACCGTTGAAGCAAATCAAATCTTCAAATCCATAGCCTTAGCCCGATTTCAGAACGGCTACCTGCTACAGTACCTTTTTCTGCTGTACTTTCCTGTAGCTGCATTAAATGCACTCTGCTGATCCGAGAGTTAATTCCAATCATTTGCCATTACTACCCTTCTCTTTCAGCATTTATTACACCAGGTGCATTTATTACCGTTGAACTAGTCTCATGATCCCTTCTACTCTGCTGATCGAAACAACCCGTCTGATAGACACTCTGCTGATCAAATACTGAACTAATCTGATTTGAGTCGGCTGATGGTCTACCCTTCTATTTGCTGTTTCAACAAGAGATCACTAGTCTTCTGGGCTTTGAACTTTGAACTCTTCTGATGTCTTCTTTTACTTGTTCAAAATTCTTCTAAGGGAACTAAGCTTTCCATACTTAGCTGATTATGATGTTTTGGAGATCATCAAAACTTTCCCTTAATTTCTGACTTCTTTCATCTTCATCCAACAATTTCCCCCTTTTTGATGATGACCAAACTCCAGCTAAGTACCTGTACCTAAACTAAAGTTTTGATCCTCAAAAATTTCTGAGATAGAAATAGTCTGTTGGATTCAAACTTGCAATTTTATAGATAATTGAACTGATTACATATTACAAGTGTTGACAGATGAAGGACGCAAAATAAATAAAAAGATTACAAGGGTTTTTGATATAAAAGGAAATCTAGCCTAGACTAGTCTTCTCCCTTCTTCTCTTTTTCAGCTTCCTTGTCTTCTTTTTCAGATTCTTCATCAGATAACTTAGAAGTTTCAGCTTCCAAATTTTCAAAGAATCTTTTCCTTAACAGCTCTATTTTCTTATACTTGACATCAGGATCAAGCTGTTCTTCAGCTGAGTCTTTGGCAGCAGCTATCTCTTTATCAGACTTAGCTTTTGCTTCAGCTTCAGCATTGTCAGCTTCTTCTTCTTCTGTGATCTTCTCATCTGTTGGCCTGCTTGTTTCTTCCATAATTTTATCAGTCTCACCAGCAGATTCTTCCAACACTTCAGTTTCTCCAGCATCATCTGGATTTTCTTCTTCCCTTACAAAAGAAGTTCCAACTCTTTTCTGTCCAAATATCCTTTCTTCCCCCTTTTTGTCATCATCAGCAGGGTGGATTGGATATTGTGGCAAAGCTGGTGTAATCTGAAGTGAGTCACAGAGAAGCTTGATGTTCTCTTCCATAGCATTTATTTGAGCCTGTTGCTTGAGTTGATTGGCCTTGAAATCTCTCATTTCCTTGAGCAGATCTTCTCCTTGATCACCCAATTTTATTTGAGTTCCCAAAATCCAATTTGATGAAGCAGTGAAGTCTTTCATCATATTTCCCATGACTTCATCTTCTGCTTGGAGGGCCATCTCAACTGTTTCTTCAATGCGTCTCCAACCTTCAGCAGTGCTCTGATTCCTCCTTCTAAGTATATCCATATCTTGACATATAGAATTAACATTTTGAGCAGTGTCTTCTATCAGACTGGTTGGAACAGCAGCAACTCTCTGAATTGGTTGATGTACAGCAGCCAGCACATCTGCTTTTAATTCCTCATTCATGTCCTTCAATGATTTGGTAATCATTTGTTGGATGGAGTCCAACAAATTTGTCTGAGAGTTTTGGAATGTTGAAGGAGCATCTGATGGAATAATAGGCAGATCAGGAGCTGTTTCTTTGATAGGTTGCTCTGATGTTTGAGTTATTTGCTCAGAAGTCTGATCTGCTGGGCCAGATATAAACTCAACTTCCTTGGCCTTATCAGCATGACTAGGAGTGCTTTCCTTCTCCTTAGTCTGATCATCTTTTTCATCAGCAGCTTTCTTATCTTTGAACTGATCAGCTGGAATGCTTTCTCCTTTCTTGAGTTCATCAGCTGTGTCAGATTTATCTCCCTGTTCCTTGTTCTGATCAGATGGGTCAGACGTACCCTCTTTGAACTTTTGTTGATCAGAAGACTCTTCTTTGTCCTTGTCAGCAGGGGATATGATCTTTTTAACAGTCTCAACTGTTTTCAGCATTCCTTCATTGTCTACAGCTGACCTGTTGGAAATCCAAGTAAAATTGTCAAGAGGAATAAAAGGTGAGTATGGTTCCTCAGGTAGCTCTTCATATGGTTTGATGTTAGGACCATAGACAATGTGCTTGATATTTGGAAGAGGGACCAATGAGCTGGGTTGTCCCTTCAGCTTCCTTGATTTCTTTGCCCATAGCTCCATTGCTTGAGCAATAGCCAACTTGATTGATCTTTCTTTGAGGTCTACTGATTCATCAAAATCCTCAGGGATAGACTCAAAGATCTTATTTGCTTCAGCCTTGACTATGTGACTTATTTTCATTCTTAACCTGTCCAGAAAGAATTCTGAATCAAGTGCTTGGATGAGTGATCCTGTTTCAAGCCACTTCAATACCCAGGCTTCTTCAGCAGTGAAGGATTTCCACTTGGCCATTTCAGCACGGCTCTTTGTCAATCTGAATTCTCTCCATCTGTTGTATCTGATCTTTTCAGAATTAAACATCGTCAGACGGTTGATTCTTTCATTTTCAGCATCCAGCCTTTTAAGAAATTCTTCAAAGATAGCAGGATCATCCCTGACAATCTCCAAAGACAATCTTATCTCCTCTCTTCTCGTTGGCTTTATCTTTGGTGCAGGCATAGCAGGTATTGGTTTGTTTGGATCCCTTTGTTTACCAATAGCTATCCCACCAGTATGCTCATATCCATGAGCATCCTTGGTGCTTGCTTCAATAGCAGCAGCCAACTCTGCTGCCTCAACAGCATCTCTCTGCTCTTGAGTCATTTTGCTGGCCTCTTCCTCCAGCCTTTTTAGCTCTAGGCTTTTCAGCCTTTCTTCTTCTGCCTTTTCTGCAGCTATTCTTTGCTTTTCAGCAGCATCTTGTCTTTTCTTTTCTGCAGCAGTCAAATAAGTGGCAATTTTGCCAGTCCTCTTTCTTCTTGTTTCAGGACTCTCAATTGCTTGAAGAGGGGTTGCAGCAACTGGAGTAGGATGCAACAGGAGTGCACTTCCTTCAAAAGTTGTACTAGTCTGCTGTGTTTCTTTAATTTCAGCAGATAGTGCAGCTGATGAGTCTTCTGTTGACACTCCAACTTTAGAAACAATTTCAGTCTCAGCAGCAGCAACTTCAGCAGCTTTGACAGCAGATTCTTCAATGATTAATGGCCTTTCTGCTTCAGTTAATGTTTCTCTTACTGTTGCAGCTGGCTCCTCAGAGAAAGTGACCTTTCTCTTTGCTTTGGACTTAGGAATCCTCCCAGTAGTCTTCTTAGATTGGGGAGGTCCTCTTGCTTCACTCTTAGTCCTCAATCTTTTCAACCTTTGAAGAGGAACTTCCTCCTCAGATTCAGTTCTTTCAGAAGAAGAGTCAGTCTTCATCTGCTCAATCTCCTTGGTGAAATCCTCAATCATTTTCTCTGGAACTTCATCCTCAGGTTGTGCTGATACAGTCTCAACAGCAGACTGTGCTGTTGGCTCAGCAGATTGACTTGTCTGACCTTCCTTCTTGCTCTTCTTAGAAGGGGCCTTCTTAGACTTAGTGGGGGCTTTTCTTTTTGGTTTTTCCACCACTTTTTTTACTGGTTCGTATAGCTTGAATTTCTTGCTACCATGAGTAGGCTTCCCACCACCCATAGGGCATTGCAGTGATGCAAACAGATTACTAAGTAAGATGGCGTGAGAAAGCCTCTTGTCACTCAGCAGCTCATAGACGTGAGCAGCCCAGTTAACCTTCAAACCGTAATAGCTACACACCATTGTGTAGTATCTTCTCCTAGGTAATCCATCCAAAGAACTTGTACTGCAGTCCAGTACCTTTGCTATGATGTCTGCGAACCTTTGATACTCATCTTTCAACTGAGTCTTCATCAAAGTTCCAGTCATCTCCTCTCCCTTTTTCGCACAAATAGCCCAGAACTCTTCCTCTTTCGCAGACCCCAGGTCTGATACATCTCCTCCTTTATTCTTAAGTTTATAAATTTCACTCAACACAGCAGCAGAGATAGCAACTTTCTTACCACCGATAACAGCAGTCATGACAGTCTCATCAGTGTTGAACTTCCTGGTCGTGTAGAAGTGATAAACATCTTCTAAGTAAACCCTTTCTTCATGTGCTTCCAGAACTGGAACCAGTGATGCCTCTTTAATTTTCTCCATCAGTGAGCGCATCAGATCAGTACCCGAAAAGTGAAATTTGCTGTAGTTTAGGTATCTTCCGTCAATAATCTTTTCCATTTCTGAAATTTGTGAGTAGAATCTACAAAAACAATAAACTTTCGAAACAAGAGAGTTTGAGAATTAGAGAGTTTGAGAGTATTTTGAGTGCGTAAGACGACTATACTGTTTCAGATCGGACTTTATAGGTTTCCTTTAGTTAGGTTTCCGTGATTGATCTGAACCGGTGATCTAATCTGACAGTTTTTAATCGTGCGGATGAGGGCCGCGGATTTCAATTTTATTATTTTAATGTCAGATGGGCGGGAAACTCTATCGACACTAATCTGTTACTTATAGAAGCGCGTTTCTATATATACGATTTATAACCATGCTTATATAAGATATCAGATGAGTAGAGTTTAACTTATCTGACAGACGAGTGATCTGTTATCTTGATATTACTAGAGAATGCCAATAGCTAGTAATCTTCCTCTGCTGTTTGTCAATCCAGCAAGATAAAATAATCTTCAGTCTTCAAGAATTAAGAACACATCTTCTTGATAGCTTAACTTCAACTAACTGTCATTAACAGATTTCATCTTTAGAACAGAAGTACCGCTAGTCTTACACGTTCCCCCTGTCTTTAAGAATTCATAAGTTAACTAGTCTGTTGAAGGTTAATCCTTGAATAAAATAACTAATGACTAAGCTGTTGAACTCCAGTCTTCTGAAGAGTTCCCTATCAGCTTATGCATCCAAATTATGTAGTCCTAACTCAGCTCTTAGAGTTGAGAACCTTACTTCACTTAAAGGTTTAGTGAAAATATCAGCAATCTGATTATCTGTATGAACATACTCAATCATAACATTGCCTTTTTCCACATGATCTCTAATAAAGTGATGCTTGATCTCAATATGTTTAGTCCTTGAATGACTTGTAGTGTTCTGAGTAAGAGAGATTGCACTTGTATTGTCACAGTAGATTGGAATTCCACTGATTTTGATATTGTAGTCTTCTAGTTGATGCTTCAACCAAAGTATCTGTGCACAACAAGCTCCAGCAGCTATATATTCAGCTTCAGCAGTAGATATAGAAACTGAAGTCTGTTTCTTACTCATCCATGAGATCAGACGACTACCTAAGAACTGACAGGCACCTGATGTGCTCTTTCTGTCAATCTTGCAGCCAGCAAGGTCTGAATCTGAATAGCCAACAAGTTCAAATCCAGATTCTCTAGGATACCACAATCCCAATTCTTGAGTGCCTTTAATGTATTTCAATATCCTCTTGGCAGCTAAGAGATGAGATTCCTTGGGGTTTGATTGAAATCTTGCACAGACTCCAACTGAATACATTATATCAGGTCTACTTGCTGTTAGATACAACAAAGAACCAATAATGCCTCTATATTTGGTTATGTCCACTGATTTGCCATCTTCATCTTTATCCAAACGAAGACTTGTAGACATAGGAATTGTAGCAGTTGAGCTAGTTTCCATACCAAATTTTTTGAACAGATCTCTTGTGTATTTTGCTTGGCTGATGAATATTCCATCAGGCAACTGTCTAACTTGCTATCCAAGAAAATAATTAAGTTCACCCATCATGCTCATTTCAAACTTATTCTGCATCAGCTTGGAGAACTTATCACACATCTGTTGATTAGTTGAACCAAAAATAATATCGTCCACATATATTTGCACAAGTAATATATGATTTTCCCATTCAATTGTAAACAAGGTTTTATCTACCTTACCTTTACGAAATCCTTTAATTAAAAGAAAATCATATAGGGTATCATACCATGCTCTTGGAGCCTGTTTCAGTCCATATAGGGCTTTCTTCAGACGATATACCTTGTCCTCTTCTTGATAGACTTCAAATCCAGGAGGTTGTTCAACATACACTTTGTTGCGTTCCAAATACTAGTACGCAAACACGCAAGTATACGGTCGTTACAAGTAATAAAGTGATAAGGAGTGTCGAACCCACGAGGAATTGTTCAATTAATTACCGACAAACGTCTTGTTACTTCGACTTAGATTTGTAAGATGATTAAGGTAAAATGGTGGTGGTGTGATATTTAAAGCTAAGGTAAGGTGATTATTAAACTAACACTTGACTTAACAATATGTAAAGGCTTCTAGGATTTTACGTCACCTAGTTCGATTCAAGACAAACGACTCAACAATTGACAACCATACTCATGTTTGTTGTTCAAGATTTCGTAAATTATTCATACGTATCTTTCGATAGCGTACGAACCTACCAAAGTAGACTAATCCAATTTATGTCTAAAAGGATTAAGCCTAAGTGATGCATTAACTCCAAATCTTGTTAGAACATGAAATGACCTAGGTATATTTCTATCCTAAAATCAAATCACAACCTAGTTTTTCAATCTAATCTTTAATCCACTATGTCTAGCAATTAAAGATCAATCCATTTCATCTTATGGTTAGCTAATCCATAAGTTGACAAAAGCTCAAACTAGATTAACAAACACTTGTATATAAGCATAGCAACAATCATTAACTCATCATTTAATCAAGAATTAAGAACCAAACATAGGGTCAATAAAACCTTAGAATAAAAGAGATTAGCTACTCATATTAATCAACACCATATTCATTACATTAAACAAAGTCATAAATGTAAATGAACAAAGTAAGAAAGATAGAGTAAGCTTAGGTGATGAAGTCAATATCAACTTCTTCTTCAAGCCCTTGTTGTTCTTTGGGGAGTCCAAGTGAAGTTCTTCTTTCAAAAGTGCCAAAAAAAAGCTTTTCTTCCTTTGGAGGCAAGATGTAAAGTGTAAATGTAGAATTGTAGAATGCAAGACCCCTCAAAAGAATTCCACCTTCTACCCTTATAACCTAGCAAACTATCACCCACTCATGCCTAAATTACCCCAAAAACTATAGTAACAAAGGCTAACAAGTCCCTAAAGGAGGTTGTATTTACAAGTGGGAGAAGGGCTTTAGACAAAATGGCCCTCAAAAAACGCTGAAAAACAGAGCAGGCCTCGCTGCAGCGAGGTTGAACCTCGCTGCAGCGAGACCTGGGCAGAAACTTTCTGCCACCAGCTCGCTGCCGCGAGGTTAAACCTCGCGGCCGCGAGGTACATGCAGTAGGTTTCCTGCTCTGCCGCACTTCTTTCCGAGCAGCATATCTTTTGATTCCGAACTCCGAATCCGGATCCGTAAAGTCCGTAGCGTAGCTAACTCACTCATCTATGACATATCCAAAATTCAGCTCATTTGGATCATCCATGAAATATTTATGCATGTTCTAGTGAGCTGCTATATACGTTCTTATACAATTTGCTTCGGGGTCGATTTCCTTTGAAGCTCAAGCTTGACTCGTGGGGTTGGTAGAGCGACTCGTATCATTGATACGCAACTCCGAATCTCTCTAAGATGTCAATACCTACAAACCACGGAGAAAACGATCAAAACACGAACAAAAAGACAAAAAACGAACAAAGGCCGAACAAAGGGCCAAAAGCACGAAATACAAGAAAACACGCAAAGACACACAAAAACTCGGATCAAAACAAGATGTTTTGGGCTTAAAGAGATAGGTAATAATGACGTTTTCACGGCATTATCAACACCCCCAAACTTAAACACTTGCTCGTCCTCGAGCAAACAAAACAAAACAAGAACAAAACAAGCATGCTTAAGATCAAAATGTCAAAACTTAACACTTTCAAATTATTAATTAAACAAGCTCTACGTGTGTGTGTGATGGCTTTGGCTAGATTCTATCTTAGGTGAATACGTCCCGATAGGTCAAAATCATCGGATCTATTTGCAAGGACTTCTAATGTTTACCAAAGAATCTCTTCGTACCGTAGGTTACAAACTTAATGCTCAAATCACTTCACGAGACTAAGTTGCAGGTAATTTAAGAGTGTTTCCCTATTCTTGAATTAATTGACGATTTTAGCTCCTAACTCTTTTCTCACCAAACTTGTTTTTACAATGAAACAAGGCACTTTGTGCTTTACAACGATATTACAATACGATACTTGCACTAATGGCGAACTTGATGCAATTTTGCTTTTGTGGGCTACTAGCACCACACTCTTTTCTTCTATTACAACTTTTGCACTAGATTAATGAGATAGAGTAATTATCAAAAATGATCAATGGATACTAACGATTGAAGGCTTAGCCTTTCTTTTCTCTCAGAGAAGTGCGTACATTTTAGCAACTTCTCTACTCATTTCTTTTAAGAGTTAGGTGTTCAAAGGTTTTTCATTCTCGTAAAGGGTTTACTCCCCCAAACTTAGGCCATTTATGCTCTTTTTACATTTAGATTCCAAGCTAAGGATTGGAGGGATTCTAAGTTAAGCAAAAGGAGTCCTAGAACCTATTATCGCCAAAGTTCGTTATCCACTTTAAATATTACCTAACCTTAGCCAATGTGCTTTGAACTTTGTAGAGCATGTTCAAATAATAATAATAATTTGAAAAATTTTGGCGGGTCGACCTAGCATGCAACAAGCGCGACCTTACTCCCCCAAACTTAAAATGCACAATGTCCCCATTGTGTGAATTGAGAGTGACGGAACAAGGTACGACACGACAAAAACAAGAACACAACAAAAACACAAGCAAAACAAAACAAAACAAAACAAAACGAAACGATAAACGAGCGAGCACGGCTCTAAATAAAGTCAACAAGCAAACGTTATAACTTTAAACAAGCAAACATACCAATATCTCTCAAGAGTTAATAACAAAACCAATAAAAGACGAGAATAGAATGAAAACATTGTAAGCTCAATTTAAACCGACGGGACTGCGTAAATTTAAATCCAACGTCCCTTTTCGTATGCATCCCGCGGTTGCTCCCGTCTTTAGTGGTTTCGTGCGTTGAGAGCACGCTCCATTGCTTTCCCGTACTCTTCCCTTTTTAGTTCAAATGCGCAAAATTCCCCCAAACTTATGTTGCAACTACACAACCTCAATAAACCAATACCCCGACAACTCCACAATCGAAAAATAGCAAAGAGGGTAAAAATTTCTCACACGCAATTTATCAAACACCTTGTGTGCACTCCTCAATTCACTAATTCTCTTTAAATTTTACAAGAGCTTCCACCCAAAAAAATTCAATACCAAATCAACTCAATACCAATCCACACAATATCAATCAAGCAATACCAAGAGTTTAGCCACACTTACCTTCGGATTGGAATCGAAGAACTTGCAATTTTCGAACCCCTAGGGTGAATTTTCGGATTTGGTACTATGTGGGTGAAGTTTTTGCTCTTTTTGGGTTAATTGGGTGATTTGGATGATTGAGAGTGAAGGAGGAATGGATGATTGTGTGAGTAGATGAGAGATTGAGAGAGTTTTATGAGAGGGAGTGTGAGAGGCGATTGAGAGATGGAGGGAATTTTGACGTTGTTGTGTTTGAAAGTGAGGGAGGGTTGTATGTATTACCCGTTTTTTAAAATTTTTTTTTTTTTTTTTTTTTTTTAAACATGTCTCGCGGCCGCGAGGTTGAACCTCGCGGCCGCGAGAACTGGGCAGAAACTTTCTGCCCAGACTTCGCGGCGGCGAGCTGGAAGCTCGCGGCCGCGAGGGTCGGGCAGAAAGTTTCTGCCAAATCCTCGCGGCGGCGAGCTGGAAGCTCGCGGCTGCGAGGGTTGGCAGAAATATTTCCCCTTCCACTCGATCAATTAATTCAACATAATCTCACCTTACGCCGTTCGCAATCCATGGTTCGTTCGCTCGATCACACTCGAATTATGCTTGTTAATCCTCAATCTTTCGTGCGCGCTCACTTACCTACAACACAAAACGCAAAACGAAAACAAAAACGAACAACAAAAACACAAAAACACAAATCAATAGGCTCGGGTTGCCTCCCGAGAAGCGCTTGTTTATAGTTGGTAGCTCAACTTTAAACTTTCCTTTTCTTTTAGGGTGGCCAATAATCGAATAGGATCCCATCGGGATCAAGTATGAGCCCCGGCCTCCTCGCTTTTAAATTCATCCCACGCCTTAACTTTTCCATTGTACGGCCTTTTGGGACGGATTTGAACCACATATCAAATCGAAAACTTTTATCTCCCGGTTCAAATCTCTTGTAATCTTTACCCATAATTATCCACGTTACTTTGCTCGGGTGGATCCACTTGTCTTCTTTGGGAATAATCAAGTCCACATAAGAACATTTGATGACCTTTTGATCCGACTCTTCATCTATGATTAATTTTTCTTCCCTCGCAAGCTTTTTCGATCCACCTTGTTCTTCCTCTCTAGTAGGAAGCTCATTTGTTTCTAACATTTCACTCGGTTCATTAAAGCTTTCATTAGGAGCAACTGATTCAATTGAACTCGGCAAAGCTCCCGGGGGTCTTATGCTTAAAGCTTGTGAGATTTTCTCCATTTGTGTTTGAAGATCCCTTAATGTTCCCGAGTCTTCTTGCAATTGTTTGGAAACCTCTTTCAATTGTTTGGAAACCTCTTCCAATTTAGAATCATTGTCAACCATGTATTTGGTGGTGTGCTCCATGAACATAGTAAATGCTTCTTCCAAAGATGATTTTGCTTCTACCGGAGGTTGAGAATATTCATGATAGTTCGGTTGGATGAATGAAGTAGTCATCATCATATCCGGGTGTGGTCCACCTCCCCACTCATTGTTCCTTGGATAATACGGGCCATCTCCCCATTCGATATTGTAGTCATTGTAAGTGGGACTCGGCTCATAATGATTACCCATGTATGAATTCTCATATTGAAAATGAGTTGGACTCATTGGGCAACCGGCTATGGTGCTCTCCCCCATGCAATGTATACAATAACAAAGTGATCGTCCCTCGGTTGACCTTCGATAGCAATCATTGTAGGCCATCGTACCTAGGAAGACAAAGATCACAACGTAAATAACAAATCCAAGCTAAGATATACAAGAATAAAAATTGGCAAACAATCGTTACAATTCCCCGGCAACGGCGCCAAAAACTTGTTGCGTGCCAAATACTAATACGCAAACTACGCAAGTATACGGTCGTTACAAGTAATATAAAACGATAAGTACATACCGAGTATCGAATCCCAACGAATGGGTAAAAGGTGGGAATAAACGAATCAATCAAAGGCTTATTCTATCTAAGAATGCTTGATACAAAAAGATCAAACCCAAATATATGATAAGGGTGATTTTATTTAACTACGAGCGGTAAAGTAAATCTAACTATGAAAGCAAGTAAATGGGGAGTTAATTATGTGGTAAGGAGGATTTATAAGCGATTAGTTAAAGCAGATAAATTATGCGGTTGTTAGGTTAGCTATGCAAACAATCCTAGATTTAGTTGTTGTTTGTGAGTTCAAATTAGTTAAGTCTCCCTATCAGTTTGACTTAACTCTACCAATCTACCCAAACTCTCCATCTCCGGATCAAGAACGAACATCACTGTCAACCGATGCTCTAAGGGAAGTCCGAACCCAAAAGAGGATTCTAAGGCGTACCGTTGTCACCCGGGACCTAAAACTAACCCAAATCCCCGAATAAAGAGAATCTAAGTTATTTGATGCATTTACGGACGAACCCATTATACAAACACGGATCAAACTAGGTATATGACTATCCTAGGTTGAAATCCACAAATCGTCACTCGCCTAACCTATGTCTAGGTTGCATTAAATGTAGATGGCCAAAAGTGCGATAAAACAATAAACCCAACAAATCAAACATAACCCAACATCAAACATAACTAATCAAACGATAACAATGACTCGACAATTAATATATTATGCTCGTGCTTGCTATTCAAGGATTCACTGATGTTCGTATGTATCTTTCGATAGCATACCAACCTATCGAATTAAACTAATCCAATTTACGTATAAACGGAATAAAATCTAAACGATGTCATTTAAACTCAAACCTTAAACGAATATGAAACGACATAGGTATATGTCTATCCTAAAATCGAATCACAATCCAAATTCATAATCAAATCCTCAAAATCACTAAATATAGCAACCAAGAATCAATAACTTTCATCTCCAAAGGTTGTCAAACCACAAGACGAACAATAAACACGGAATCGGATTAACGAACACAAATAAGCACCATACTAATCATCAAGACGTCATTTAATCAAACAATAACATAAATATATATAAATCCGGAGAATTCCAATCCACAATCATTCATCCAAAAAGGTAATAACAATATTCATCTCCTAATCATAAATAACTAAGAAATGGAAAGAAATCACCTAATCGAAATGGAATCGAGACAAGGATTCTCCTCCCTTTAATCACCACCTAATCACTCCCCAAGGGTGGTGACTAACTCACCCCCTTGGTGGAGTCTTCAAATACAAGAAAAAGGAAGAAAAAGTAAAGAGGGAAAAGTTTTGGGAGGCTAGGGATGAAAAGTGAGATGTGTTGTAGAAGTTCTTCATGATTTCACTTCAAGCCTTTAACCTAGCAAACTACCAACTTTCCATGCCTAAGTTACCCTCCAAAACAAGGCAACTAAGGCCAAAAAGTCCCCAAAAGAAGTTGGAATTACAAGTGGGAGGGAAAAGGCAAAGGACATAAAACACCCTCTAAACACGCTGAAAAACAGAGCAGGTCTCGCGGCCGCGAGCCTGAACCTCGCGGCCGCGAGACCTGGGCAGAAACTTTCTGCCAACACCTCGCGGCCGCGAGCTTGAACCTCGCGGCCGCGAGCTTGAACCTCGCGGCCGCGAGCTTTCTGCCGCACTTCCTTCCGAGCTGCATATCTTTTGATTCCGAACTCCGAATGCAGATCCGTAAAGTCCGTAGCGTAGCTAACTCACTCATCTATGACATATCCAAAATTCAGCTCATTTGGATCATCCATGAAATATTTATGCAAGTTCTAGTGAGCAGCTATCTACATTCTTGTACAATTTGCTACGAGTTCTATTTCCTTTGAAGCTCAAGCTTGACTCGCGGGGTGGGTAGAGTGACTCGCATCATTGATACGCAACTCCAAATCTCTCTAAGATGTAAATACCTACAAACCACGGAGAAAACGATCAAAGCGAGAACAAAAACACAAAAACGAACAAAGGCCAAACAAAAGGGCCAAAAGCACAAAAGACACGAAAATACGCGAAGACACACAAACACTCGGATCAAAACAAGATGTTTTGGGTTTAAAGAGATAGGTAATAACGACGTTTTCACGGCGTTATCACACTTCTTCTTGCAATTCTCCATTGAGAAAAGCGGACTTCACATCCATCTGATAGACAGTGAAGTTCTTGTAAGCAGCATAGGCTAGAAACAGTCTGATTGCTTCAAGTCTTGCTACTGGTGCAAAAGTTTCATCAAAGTCAATTCCTTCTTCTTGACAATAACCCTTGGCCACTAATCTTGCTTTGTTTCTGGTAACAATACCATCTTCATTCATCTTATTTTTGAAGACCCATTTAGTGCCAATTACTCTTTGATGACTTGGTCTAGGAACTAAGTACCAGACTTCATTCCTTTCAAATTGATTCAACTCTTCTTGCATAGCTTCAATCCAGAAGGAATCATTTAGAGCTTCTTCAATTTGTTTAGGCTCTATTTGAGATAGAAATGGGACAAACATAGCATCTTGTGCAGCAGCTCTTCTTGTTTTCACTCTATCTAATGGATCACCAATCACTAACTCTGGTGGGTGATTCTTGAGCCATCTGAGATCAGGTTGTAGATCAGGATGTTGTCCTCTGTCTTGATCTTGCAACACTACTGTTGGAGAACCAGTAGTAGTCTGTTGAACATTTGCCGTCTGTTGAACAGTCTCTGGTCTGTCAGCTGTTTGCAACTCGTCTGTTAGACAATCAGCACTGTGATTTTGAACAGCACTTGAGTTAGCAGCTGAACTTAGATTGGGTAGTATGATGGGAACATATTCTTCATTTCTTTCAATGTCCAACTTCTGTAAATCAGTAGACAGATCTTGATTAATACTTTGATTCTTTTCAGAAGATTGACATGGCTCATCAAATACTACATGGATAGATTCTTCTATTAGTAATGTTCTTTTGTTAAACACTCTGTAAGCTTTACTAACAGTTGAATATCCTACAAAAACAGCTTCATCAGCCTTTTCTGCAAATGCAGTAAGGTGATTTTTCCCATTATTCAATACAAAACATTTACAACCAAAAATCTTAAAGTAATGAATGTTTGGTTTTCTGTTGTTCCAAACTTCATATGGAGTCTTGTTCTGATTTTTGTTGATCATACATCTGTTTTGGGTAAAGCATGCTGTGTTTGTTGCTTCTGCCCAAAATCTTTGAGGCAGTTTAGCTTCAGCTATCATTGTCCTGACAGCTTCCTTTAGTGTTCTGTTTCTCCTTTCAGCAACACCATCCTGTTGAGGGGTTCTAGCAGCTGAATACTCATGATGTATTCCTTTGATATTACAATACTCTTCAACAGTAGAGTTTGTAAACTCTGTCCCTCTATCTGATCTGATCTTCAATATTTTAATACTCTTCTCATTCTGGATCAGTTCCATCAGATTAGTAAGATGTTCCTTGGTTTCACTTTTCTTCTTCATGAAAATCACCCAAGTATATCTTGAATAGTCATCCACAACAGCTAGGCAGTATTTCTTTCCACCATTACTGACTGGATCAATGGGTCCAAATAAGTCCATGTGTAGTAACTCCAATATTCTTTCAGAAGATTGATGCTTCTTGCTTTTGAATGATGACTTGATTTGTTTACCCTTCTGACATGCGTCACAGAGCTTGTCTTTGCTCATGACTGTTTTTGGAATCCCTTCTACCAAATCATTCTTGATTAATCTGTTTATGGTCTTGAAGTTTAAGTGATTCATTCTCTTGTGCCATAGCCAACTAACTTCACTTGGTGCAGATGCCACCAAACAAACACTTGAATTCTTGTCAACAGAATCCCAGTCGACTATGTAGATATTTCCTTGTCGTCTTCCAGATAAAATTACCTTCTTTGTACCAATTTGTTCAACATAGCACTTATCTGTTGAGAAGATGACTGAATATCCCTTGTCACAAAATTGACTTATGCTCAGCAGATTATACTTTAGGCCTTTAACATATGAGACGTCAGATATCTCTATGTTTCCCTTGATTAATCTTCCTTTAGCTTTAATCTTGCCTTCTTTGCTGTCTCCAAATGTAACACTTGGACCATCCACAGCAACTGCATCAGTCAACTCATGTATGTTTCCACACATGTGCCTTGAACATCCACTGTCCAAGTACCAAATCTTCTCTACTTTACTCCTACTCCTAATCCTATCCTACAAAACAAAAATAAAATTGTTTTAGGTACCCTTATTGAGAGGGTCCTGAAGGGTTAGTTTCACCTTTGACAACCCAAGATGTTGATGTCTTAGGTTTCTTAGGTTTCTGAGATTTAGCAGGAGCATGAACAGCTTCATTTTTATCATAGTTATCAGATAAGTCATGTTGATGATCAGTATGATATGAATAATGTTCATAAGCAGGGTAAGGTGCATGATAAGCAGGGTATGCATGCATTGGTTGAGCAAGGTAAGGTGCATAGTAACTAGGAAATTGAGGTGCATGATACATAGGATGGTATGCAGCAGATTGCACATAATATGACTCATTTCCATACCAAGCATTTTGATTTTTCTTGTTCTTATGCTTCTTTGGTTTACTAGATGCTTGCTCTTTAACAGACGACTTAGCTTTATTACTAGTCTGATTAGTTTTAGCCTTATCAGATGACTTCCTAGGACTCTTCTGTTTAGGCTTACTAGTCTGTTTTTCTACACTAGGCTCTTTGCTCTTTTTAGCCTTAGGAGATTTCTTCTCCTTTACCACTTTCTCAGATGAGGTAGGTTTAGAAGTTTGAACATACAGAATGACCTTACTATTGTCAGCAGAAATGAATTTTTCAGTATGATTAAATTCTAGTTTATCCTTTTCTAAAGGTGTCTCCTGTTTACTAGATGTATGCATGGATGCAACAGTTGACTTATCATGAGACTCAATAATTTTCTCAAGTTCCATGATTTTTCCTTTATAGACCTCACATTCAGCTTTCAGAGATTCATGCTCTTGCTCAAGCTGTTTATACTTAGCTGATTCTTTAGGCTTTTCAGCTTTAAGTTTCAGTGAGTTATTTTGCTCTTTTAGCAAGTTCATCTCTTCCTTAAGCTTAACAAATTCTCCAGCAATAGTAGTATTATTCAACATCATTTGCTCTAGAGAATTAAATAGTTCATTATCTTGAGGAGTTACCTCATCCTCTGAGTCATCAGATTCCTTAGCCATCAGGCAGAGGAGAGCAGGTTTCTCTTCATCAGAAGATTCTTCATCAGACGTGTCTGAATCTGAATCAGATGAGTAGACAGCAGCAAGCTTTTCTGCTTCAGCTACCATTGCTTTCCCTTTTTGATGCTTTCTTTCCTTTCTGATTCTCTTCTCTTCCTCAGTGTATTTTTCTGCCTTTGGATATGGACAGTCTCTGATGAAATGTCCCAATTTCGTGCGGTTATAACACATTAGTTTTGCTTTATAATCATCTTTTTCTTGAGAAGAAGAGTTAGGTTTAGAAGTAGAAGCAGCATGATTGTATTTGTTTTTCATCTTTCTCTTGTAGAACTTCTTGAAGTTGTTCATCAATAATGCTACATCTCCAGCAGTGTACTCCTTCTTGTTGAGTAGTGATGCTTCATCAGATGAGTCCGCATCTTGGCTTCTATGTGCTGGTCTTCTGGTGTTTTCAGCAACAACTAAGGCAGCTGTGGGTCCTGAAGTTGAGGTTTCTTCAATACCCATCCTAGGCAGTTTATACTCGAATGCCTTGAGTACAGAGAACAGCTCAGTAAGAGAGATTTTTCCCAAATCCCTTGATTCTTCCATTGCTGTCACCTTCATGTTGAACTTAGGAGGTAAGGCCTTCAGTACTCTGATGGTTATCTCCTTGTCTGTGAAGGTTTTTCCAAGCTTCAATACTTCATTTAATATTCTTGTAAATCTTGTATCCATCTGATCAATGGTTTTAGAGGATTTCATCTTGAAGTTATCCAGCTTTTCTAGAGCAACACTTAGCTGATGCTCTTTTATGGCGTCGTTCCCTTCGCTCATATCTCTGACTTTGTCCCACATCTCCTTTGCAGTTTTGCAATGTTTGACCTTGTCAAACCGATCATTATCCAGGGCTTTAGTCATGATGAATCTCCCAACTTTATCTAGATTGTAAAGCTTTATTTCTTCTGGAGTCATCTCATGAAGGTCTTTTTCCACAACCGTATCTACTTCATTTATTTTTATGGTCTTTGTGAATCTGAATGGACCTTTAATGATACATGTGTACATGTTATCATTATAAGCAGCTAGGAAAATCTCCATTCTGATTTTCCAGTCCTCAAAGGACATACCAGCAATGTGGGGAACATGGCTGATACAATCTATTTTTCAAAAAGTTTTGATTTTTCAAAAAGATGCTCTTTTGAAAAGTTCTTGAAAACCTTTGAAAAACACTTGGATCAAGCTCGTTGATCAGGCAGCTGATTCTAATGAACCACCTGCTCTGATACCACTTGTTGGTCCCAAGTGGTCAGATGAGGTCTAGAGGGGGGGTGAATAGACCTCTGAAAATTTTTGAACTTAGAAACTTTTCAGTCTTCTGTCAGCAGACTAAGCTGATGAAGAACAGTAAGCAGACTGAGCTGATCGTGAACAAATCTTGAACAGCAGACTGACCACTCTTCTTACAAATACTTAGCTGTTTTTCAGCAAAAACAGTTTTCCAAAGAGTATACTTGCAGCGGATTGTTTGAAAGTGTTTTTCACAAGTAGACTAAGTTCTTAAAAAGATTTTATCCCCAGTTTTGAAAACTCCTTATAAAATCTTTTGGTAATTCAAAGTGCTTAAATATGCAATCTTTAAAATATGCAAGAAAACTTAAATGCAAGATAACACAAAGAATTTTTATAGTGGTTATATGGATGAAAATCCTTAAGTCCACTCTTCCAGATCACTTAGATTCTGGTTATACTATAATCACACAGATTACAATATTTCTCCACTTACACCTAAACAACAAATGTAAAGGCCATAAGCTCACAATAGGAAGTCACTCAGAAATCCTATCCTCTAAAGTAGAATCACTCACAAAGATGGATTCTCTCTTCGCACAACACTCAGCTATTACAAAATCACTCAGATAATGTTTTTCTGTTTTCTTCAACTGGGTTTCTGTCAACAGATGACTTCCACCAGACGAGTGAGTTGTTCGAGCTTTTGAGACTTAGATAAATTTCTGCTTCGAATGCAAAATCTCTGATTGTTGTTGTGTGTCTCTCTCTTCGAACTTAGCTCTATTTATACTCGGATTTGAATTTATGACCGTTGAAGCAAATCAAATCTTAAAATCCATAGCCTTAGCCCGATTTCAGAACGGCTACCTGCTACAGTACCTTTTTCTGCTGTACTTTCCTGTAGCTGCATTAAATGCACTCTGCTGATCCGAGAGTTAATTCCAATCATTTGCCATTACTACCCTTCTCTTTCAGCATTTATTACACCAGGTGCATTTATTACCGTTGAACTAGTCTCATGATCCCTTCTACTCTGCTGATCGAAACAACCCGTCTGATAGACACTCTGCTGAACAAATACTGAACTAATCTGATTTGAGTCGGCTGATGGTCTACCCTTCTGTTTGCTGTTTCAACAAGAGATCACTAGTCTTCTGGGCTTTGAACTTTGAACTCTTCTGATGTCTTCTTTTACTTGTTCAAAATTCTTCTAAGGGAACTAAGCTTTCCATACTTAGCTGATTATGATGTTTTGGAGATCATCAAAACCTTCCCTTAATTTCTGACTTCTTTCATCTTCATCCAACACCACTTACTGAAATACTCTACAGCTACTAAAACATATGCTTTTTTGGATCTTGCTTCTGGAAAAGGTCCCACAATGTCCATTCCCCATTGATCGAATGGCCAACATACTGGTATGGGGTGCATGTTTTCGGCTGGTTGATGACTTACATTAGCATGTATTTGACAATGGTGACATTTTTGGACATATTTGGTTGCATCATCGTTGATGGTAGGCCAATAATATCCAGTTCTAAGGCATTTTAAAGCCAAGGCCCTTGCTCCGCTGTGATTTCCTGCTTCTCCTTCATGTACTTCTCGGAGTATATCATCGGTTTGAGATTCGGAGATGCATCTTAGAAGAATTCCTGATACTGATCTTCGGTAAAGTTTTTCTTCTATTAATGTATACTTTGGAGCCCGATATTTTATTTTACGAGCTTCGTTTTGGTCGAGGGGTAATTTTCCTTCTCGAAGGTACTCTATCATTGGAGTCATCCAGTTTGCTTCGGCTTCTTCGATTTCCATTACTTGAGTGATCGGTGTTTCATCGATATCAATCGCTGGTGTACTAGAAATTAACCAATTGATTACTCTCTCAGTCTTTCCGTCATCAGATCCAGTAAATCTGGAGAGTTGATCGGCCCATCTATTTTCCGATCGTGGGATGTTCTGTATCCCAAAACTTTCGAATTTTTCAGCCAGTTTTTTTACTTTGGCAAGATATTTGACCATGTTAAATTCCTTTGCCTCATATAGGCCCTCTATTTGTCTTTGTACTAACTCCGAATCGGTTAATACTTTAAGATTTTTTATGTCGGCCTTGATTGCCATTTCCATTCCTGCGATCAATGCTTCATATTCTGCTTCGTTGTTTGTCACGAAGAAGTCTAGTGTTATTGCGTAATTGATATCCTCCTTGTTTGGCCCGGTAAAATTGATTCCAGCACCTCCTCCCTCTCGGCATGAAGCGCCGTCGACGTGCATTAACCAGGTTTGATTTTCTACGATCAGGATATCATTGGCATGTCTGGTTGATTCAGTATGTTCAACTGCCTGGCTCGGAGTTTCTAATAGAAAATCGGCTAAGACTTGGGCTTTAATTTTAATTCTAGGTTTGTACTCGATATCGAACTGACCGAGTTCGATCGCCCATTTGATCAGTCTTCCAGAGGCTTCTGGTTTTGCTAAGACCTGTCTTAATGGTTGGTTGGTCAATACCACAACTTTATAGGTTAGAAAGTAGGGTCGGAGTTTTCTTGCTGCCACTACTAAGGCCAAGGCGAATTTCTCTATTTCCAAGTAGTTTTTCTCGGCCCCCTGCAGTAGTTTGCTTAAGTAATAAAAAGGCTTGTGTTCTAGGCCATCCACTTTAACTGATACCGAACTGATGGCCATTTCGGAGATCGATATGTATAAATATAATGGTTCTCCTTCAGTTGGTTTGGCCAACAGCGGGGATGTCGTTAGGTATTCTTTTAATCGATCAAAGGCCTGGTCGCAATCTTCGGTCCAAGCAAAGTTTTTCGCTTTTCGAAGGGTTTGGAAAAACGGCAAACTTCTGTCAGCCGACTTGGATATGAATCTGTTTAATGCCACGATTTTACCTACAAAGCTCTGTACTTGGGAGATCGTCTTTGGAGGCTTCATTTCAGTTATGGCTCGAATTTTTTCTGGGTTGGCCTCGATTCCCCATTGATGTACCAGATATCCCAAAAGTTTTTCGAATTTAACCCCGAAAGTGCATTTTGCAGGGTTTAGTTTCATTCGATACTTTCTCAATATTTGGAAGCATCGATTGAGGTGCTTCACATGATCTACTTTATTCATGCTTTTGACCAGCATATCGTCTACGTATACTTCCATTATTTCTCCAATTAATTCTGTAAACATCAGGTTAACTAACCTTTGGTAAGTGGCCCCGGCGTTCTTCAAGCCAAACGTCATCACTATAAAGCAATATACTCCCTGCTCGGTTATGAACGCAGTTTTCTCTTGGTCCCGCTCATCCATGTATATTTGATAGAAACCTTGGAAAGCATCCATCATACTGAAAATTGCAAAGCCAGCGGTTGAGTCGACTAATAAGTCGATCCTTGGGAGAGGATATGGATCCCGCGGGCATAATTTATTAAGGTCGGTGAAATCGTTGCACATTCTCCATTTGTTATCCTTTTTGTCTCCCTTTGCTACTAGCACAACATTACATAGCCATTCCGAGAAGTGTATTTCTCGAATTTGTTTTGCCTTGAGTAGTCTTTCTACTTCTGCCTTAATTATTTTATCCTTTATTGGCCCGTGATTCCTCTTCTTTTGTCTAGCAGGTTTTGCCAAAGGGTCGATTGTTGGTCCCAAGTGGTCAGATGAGGTCTAGAGGGGGGGGGGGTGAATAGACCTCTGAAAATTTTTGAACTTAAAAACTTTTCAGTCTTCTGTCAGCAGACTAAGCTGATGAAGAACAGTAAGCAGACTAGTCTGATCGTGAACAAATCTTGAACAGACGACTGACCACTCTTCTTACAGTGACTTAGCTGTTTTTCAGCAAAACAGTTTTCCAAGAGTATACTTGCAGCGGATTGTTTGAAAGTGTTTTTCACAAGTAGACTAAGTTCTAGAAAGATTTTATCCCCAGTTTAAAACTCCTTATAAAATCTTTTGATTGATTCACAGTGTTTAAAATGCAAACTTTAAAATATGCAAGAAAACTTTAAATGCAAGATAACACAAAGAATTTTTATAGTGGTTATATGGATGAAAATCCTTTAGTCCACTCTTCCAGATCACTTAGATTCTGGGTTATACTATAATCACTTAGATTACAATATTTCTCCACTTACACCAAGACAACAAATGAAATGGCTGTAAGCTCACAATAGGAATTCACAAAGAAAACCTATCCTCTAAAGTAGAATCACTCACAAAGATGGATTCTCACTTCGCACAACACTCAGCTATTACAAAATCACTCAGATAATGTTTTTCTGATTTCTTCAACTGGGTTTCTGTCAACAGATGACTTCCACCAGACGAGTGAGCTGTTCGAGCTTTTGAGACTTAGAGAAATTCTGCTTCAAAATTTCGATCTCTGATTGTTGTTGTGTTTTTGCTCGTTTGAAATTCAGCTCTATTTATACATGGAGATGAAAATATGACCGTTGAAGGCAAGTCACAAATCAAATCCATTCTTCAGCTCTTTTGAAACGGCTCTCTGCAGCAAACCGTACAGTGTACAGTACTTTTCTGTCCATTGCATTTAATGCTGCATTTAATGCACTCTGCTGATCCGAGGATATCTTCAATCATTTGCCATTACTACCCTTCTCTTCCAGCATTTATTACACCAAGTGCATTTATTACCGTTGGACTAATCTCTTGATCTCTTCCATTCTGCTGATCAAAACGACTCTGCTGATAGATACTCTGCTGATCAAATACTGAACTAATCTGATTTGACTCGGCTGATGATCTACCCTTCTGTACGCTGTTTCAGCAAGAGATCACTAGTCTTCTGAGCTTTGAACTTTGAACTCTTCTGATGTCTTCTTTTACTTGTTCAAAATTCTACCAAGGGAACTAAGCTTTCCATACTTAGCTGATTATGATGTTTTGGAAATCATCAAAACCTTCCCTTAAAATCTGACTTCTTTCATCTTCATCTTCATCCAACATCGATCTTTAGTGAATGACTGATTACCCGGGGGTCAATCCCTTCAATGTCGTTCGCGCTCCAGGCGAAGATGTCTACATTATTTCTGAGAAAGTTGATCAACATTACTTCTCCTTCTTTGCTTAATTCAGTTCCTATTCTTGTTGTTTTTGTTGGGTCCCCTTGTACCAATAGGACATCTTTATGTTCCGATGGTTTTAAAGCTAAATCCACTGGTTCCTTTCCCTTCTTATCTATTCGGTCGGTGCTAGGGATATCGACTCCGATTCTATCATCGTCGTCTTCAAGTTTTCTTTTGCTTGGGGTAATCGCTCTTGGGCGATTTCCCAGGGTTAGTGATGTGTTGTAGCAGTCCCATGCCATGCAATGATCGTTCACTATTTCTCCGATCCCTGCGTCAGTTGGAAATTTTATTTTCTGAAGGTACGTTGAAAATACAGCTCGGAATAGGTTGAGTGATGGTCGCCCTAGGATCGCATTGTAGGCAAAGGGAATTTCTACTGCTAAAAATTTTACTAGCTTCACCGTCCGATATGGTTTCTTCCCGAGTGAGACACTCAAAGTTATTATGCCAATGGGGACAATCTCTGATCCCCCGAATCCTACTAAAGGCGTGGTTACTTTTTGGAATGTTATTTGTCGCAAGTTCATCTGGGCTAGGACCTCTTTAGAGATGATATTCGCTGAGCTTCCATTATCGATTAGGATTCTTTTGACGTTGTAATTCGCTATTTCTAGCGACACCACCATTGGGAAGTCGGGGCTATCCTCTTTTGTGTCCCAAACAAGGTTTTTAGGTACTTCGCCCTCGTTGAAACTAATTAGCTGGTGGGTCGTTGCCTTGTTTTCTAGGGTCCATACTTCTTTCGGGTACTTTAAGCTTCCGATTATGGATCTAGCAGTTCTTCGCCGAGCATTACGACTGTCTCCGCCTGCCGGTCCCCCTGAGATTGTGTGGATGGTACCGTTAATCTGGTCGTTATTTAATTCTTGTGGGGGACCATCATTAGGGGACCTTCTACGGGAATTTCTTCTTTCATTGTTATACCGAGGACTCCTACTTCTTCCTCGCTTGCGGTTATTCCGCTCCAAATAGTCATTTAGTTTTCCTTGTTCGATCAGCTTTTCTATCTCTTTTTTGAGGTGAAAACAATCTTCAGTGCGGTGCCTGTGTGCCCGGTGATATTTGCAGTATAAGTCATAGTTTCGTCCACCTGGTCTGGGCTGAGCGATTTTCTTCGCTTCTGGGATCCAATTATTCCTTTCTAGTACAACCAAGATTTCTTCTATAGAAACGGTTAGCCTCGGGTGCTCTACTTGATTGACCCTGCTCCGGATTGCGGGCTCAGTGGTTCTAGGTCTTTGATAGATATTAGGTCGTCTGTCCTGGTCGTTTTTATTGTATTCTAATCGCTGGAAGACGCCTTTTCTAAAAGATCGTTCGTAGTCCATGGATCTTTGGGCAGGAATTCTATCTTGCCGTTTAGAGCCTAAGGCCGTAACTTTGTTTTTGGTTTTATCTTTAAAAGAATTCATCTCTTCCTGGGTCATATACTTAGATGCCAAACTCATGATGTCAGCGAATGTTCTTGGTTGCTTTCGGCTTAGGGCATTTCCGAACTGCCTATTCTTTGTGAGGTCGAAGAGAATGGAGATTATGTAATCGATATTGGGGGATTCGATTTTGAGCAATTCGACATTATATCTTGCCAACCAGTTCCTTAGGGATTCGCACCCTTGTTGATAAATGGTTCCTAAATAGCTCATTGGCAATTTTTGTCTCTTTTGACTGGCGAACTGCTGTGTCAGTTTGTTGCATAGTTCCCGAAAACTGAATATGGAGTTGGTTGGTTGCTTGGCGAACCAGTCCAAGGCTAGTCCTTCTAACGTGGTCACCATCAACTTAGCGGTGAATTCCGCCGAGTGAGCATACAAGCTCATTATGTTTGTGAAACTAAAAATATAATCATCTGGATCAGTGGTTCCGTCGTATCTGGGTAGTCTACCGGGTACCTGTCCAGTCGACTGTGCCTCTTTTATTTCTCTGCAGAAGGGAGAGCAGGCCGCTAAGCTCTCCTGGAGTTCCGTGGTTCTGGCCCACGGGTTTTGAACAGATCGTAACCGTTGCTCAAGTCGTTCCTGTACCATCTTTTCGATTTCTCTTTTCGAGAACCGCATAGTTCGTGGTCGATCAGGGATTTCATTGCCCACGTCATCCTCGATGGGGATTATTGTATGTTCCTTGGACCCGCTGCGTCCCGGCTGCGGTCTTCTTTGACCCGGTTTTTTTCGGAGATTGTTATCGGAGGGTTTTGAGTTTACCCCTTGCGGACTGTGTAATGAACGTTGCTCGCTTACCGGGCTATCAGCTTGTTGAGAGATTTGATCATTCTGCCTTGGCGTCCTTTGAGCGGGATTAGCCCTAGTAGTTCTAGGGTTTCGAGGAAGTTGTTCGAGTACAAGTAATTCCTCTGGGGAAAGTGATTTAAGGAGCATAGCAATCTGTCGTAACTTCTCATGAGCGTCTGATAGGGGAACAGGAATCGCTGGAACTACAGGTTCTTCCGGTATTGTACCGGTAGGAATCCCTTGGTGTTCTTGCTGGTGCTGAAGAGGTCCTTGCAAATTATCGTTGTTTTCAGGGACGTTATTATCAGTATTGCCCTATGGATCTTCAGATGTGTTATGAAGATTGCTTGTGTTACTTCTTGCCCCATTACGAGCGCTCTTCCTTGGGCGAACCATATGTCGATCGAATAATTAACCTAGCCCATCGGTGGGCGCCAACTGATTTAACCGAATTTCGTTGGGTATGATTATATCAGTAAATATGTGATATTAGGGATTCACAATTAATATGATTTAAAGGGCTCTGTTACTTTATTCTGGATGGATCAATCTCAAGGCAGAACAATTAGATGGAACAATCCGTAATAAATGCAATCAATGAATATGATAGTGAAACAAAAGCATTTCTATTGAATAATCTTAGATTATGTTGTTATGCAGGCGTAAGTTGAGTATGTAAAGCGTGTGTAATACAATGATTAACTAGGTATTTATATCACATTAAACCTAGCTTTACAAGGAAACATAATCCTAATAGGACTCGGCCCAATCGTCCTTCTTGAGTCCGGATTGTAGTCTGCTTGTTGAGGGGAGTCGTATTCTACCGGGTCGATAAGATGATCCCGAACTGACTCGTCTGGTCGAACCGATCTTTTATCCCTTAGTCGATCCGAACATTATAAGGGGTGCGAAATAGCCCCCATCAAGTGGGAGCGCAATGAAGCTCATTGTTGGTCCCAAGTGGTCAGATGAGGTCTAGAATGGGGGGGTGAATAGACCTCTGAAAATTTTAGACTTAAAAACTTTTTACTCTTCTGTCAGCAGACTAAGCTGATGAAGAACAGTAAGATAACTATGCTGATCGTGAACAAATCTTGAACAGCAGAGTGACCACTCTTCTTACAGTTTACTTAGTTGATTTCAATGAAAATCAGTTTTATCAAGAGTATACTTGCAGCGGATGTTAGAAAGTGTTTTTCACAAGTAGACTAAGTCCTTAAAAAGATTTTATCCCCAGTTTTAAAACTCCTTATAAAATCTTTTGATAATTCAAAGTGTTGAAATATGCAAGGTTCAAAATATGCAAGAAAACTTAAATGCAAGATAACACAAAGAATTTTTATAGTGGTTATATGGATAAAAATCCTTTAGTCCACTCTTCCAGATCACTTAGATTCTGGGTTATACTATAATCACATAGATTACAATATTAACAAATGAAAAGGCTATAAGCTCACAATAGGAATTCACTCAGAAAACCTATCCTCTAAAGTAGAATCACTCACAAAGATGGATTCTAACTTCGCACAACACTCAGCTAATACAAAACACTCAGATTGTATTTTTCTGTTTACTTCAACTGGGTTTCTGTCAACAGATGACTTCCACCAGACGAGTGAGCTGTTCGAGCTTCTTGAGACTTTGAAAAATTTCTGCTTCGAATGCGAAATCTCAGATGTTGTTGTGTAGTTCTCACTTCGAAATCAGCTCTATTAATACTTGAATTTGAAATTATGACCGTTGAAGGAGATCAAATCTCAAATCCATAGCCTTAGCCTAATTTCAGAACGGCTACCTGCTACAGTCATTTTTCTGCTGTACTTTCCTGTAGCTGCATTAAATGCACTCTGCTGATCCGAGAGTAAATTCCAATCATTTGCCATTACTACCCTTCTCTTCCAGCATTTATTACACCCGGTGCATTTATTACCGTTGGACTCTTCTCATGATCTCTTCTTCTCTGGTGATCAAAGCAACTCTGCTGATAGATACCCTGCTGATCAAATACTGAACTAATCTGATTTGAGTCAGCTGATGGTCTACCCTTCTGATTGCTGTTTCAGCATGAGATCACTAATCTTCTGGGCTTTGAACTTTGAACTCTTCTGATGTCTTCTTTCACTTGTTCAAAATTCTTCTAAGGGAACTAAGCTTTCCATACTTAGCTGATTCTGATGTTTTGGAAATCATCAAAACCATCCCTTAATTACTTATCTTCTTTGCACTCTATCTTAATCTTTATCCAACAATTTCCCCCTTTTTGATGATGACAAAACTTCAGCTAAGTACCTGTACCTAACCTAAAGTTTTCATCCTAAAAAATTTATGAGATAGAAATAGTCTGTTGGATTTAAACTTGCAATTTTATAGATATTGAAAAGATTACAGATTACAAGTTTTTGAACAGATGAGAAATGCAAGAACAAAATTACAAGGAAATTACAAGGAAAATAGCACTAGTCTTCTTCTTTTTCTTTGTCTTCTTTTCCTTCAGCTGGATTGGAAGTTTCAGCTTCTGAATCCTTGAATTTTTGTTGTAACAGCTCTAACTTCTTCTTTTTAGCATCAGGATCAAGCTGTTCTTCAGCTGAGTCCTTAGCAGCAGCTATTTCTTTATCAGACCTAGCTTTTGCTTTGGCTTCAGTTTCATCAGCTTCACTTTCTTCTTCTGTGATCTTCTCATCTGTTGGTCTACTTGTGCCTTCATTTTCTTCATCAGCTCCAACTTCTTCAGCAGCAGATTCTTCCAACACTTCAGTTTCTTCAGCTTCAGCACCATCTAGTCTGTCTTCTATTTTATCAAAAGAAGTTCCAACTCTCTTCTGTCCAAATACCCTATCTTCCCCCTTTTTGTCATTATCAGCAGGGTTGACTGGATATTGTGGTAAGACTGGTGTAATCTGAAGTGAATTGCAAAGAAGTTTGATGTTTTCTTCTATGGCATTAAGTTGAGCTTGTTGATTTAGTTGATTGGCCTCAAAAGCTTTCATTCTTTTGAGCACATCTTCTCCTTGATCACCCAACTGAATTTGAGTTCCCAAAATCCAATTAGATGAAGCAGTGAAGTCTTTCATCATATTTCTCATAACTTCATCTTCTGCTTGAATAGCCATCTCAACTGTTTCTTCAATTCGTCTCCAACCAGCAGCAGTGCTCTGAGTCCTTCTTCTGATAATGTCCATTTCTTGACAGACAGATTTGACATCCTGAGCAGTATCTTCTATCAGATAGATTGGAACAACAGCAGCTTTCTGATTTGCAGTTAACTTCTCTTCCATTTCCTTCATTGATTTTGATATCATCTGTTGAATAGAATCCAACAATGATGTTTGCTGTAAGCTCTGAGAAGTAGAAGCAACTTCAGTTTGGATTGGAGGTAAGGCAAGAACTTCCTTTTCAATGGACTGTTCTTCTGCTTGAGTTGATTTTTCAGTTAACTGATCTGCTGGACCAGAAGCAGAGTCTTCTTTCATGGTCTCATCAGCTTGACTAGGAGTGCTTTCCTTCTCCTTAGTCTGATCATTTTCCTCAGCAGTAGCCTCTTTTTCAACAATCTGATCAGCCTGATTTGTGGTAGTTTCTTTTCCCTTTGACTCATCAGCTGGTTCAGACTTGTCATCCTTTTCTTTGTTCTGATCAGTGGGGTCAGATGTACCCTCTTTTTCCTTTTTGTTGATCAGCAACATCAGCAGTGACTTCTTTCTTTTTGTCCTTGTCAGCAGGGGGTTCAATCTTCTTGATAGATTTGACAGTTCTCAGCAACCCTGCATCATCTAGAGTAGTTCTGTGAGAAATCCAGGTGAAATCATCAATAGGAAAAAATGGGGAGATTGGGTCCGTAGGTAATTCGTCAAATGGTTTAATGTTAGGACCATAGACAATCTGCTTGATATTAGGAAGAGGGATCATGGAGCTTGGCTGTCCCTTCATCTTCCTAGTCTTCTTAGCCCATAATTCCATAGACTGAGCAATTGCCAGCTTGATGGATCTCTCCTTAGAGATCTTCTGATTCAGCATACTCCTCAGGAACAGATTCAAGAATCTTCTTTGCCTCAGCCTTGGCAATGTGACTGATTCTTAATCTTAACTTATCCAGAAAGAATTCTGAGTCAAGTGCTTGAGTTAGAGATCCAGTCTCAAGCCACTTCAACACCCAGGCTTCTTCAGTAGCAAATCCTTTCCAATTTGCAATCTGTTCTGGACTCTTGGTCAATCTGAATTCTCTCCATCTGTTGTACCTTATCTTCTCTTTGTTGAACATTGTCAGATGGGTGATTCTTGCATTCTCAGCATCCAACCTTTTAAGAAATTCTTCAAAGATGTCAGGATCATCTCTGACAATCTCCAAAGCCAGTTTGACCTCTTCTCTTCTTTTTGGTTGAATCTTTGGAGCAGGCATGACTGGTATGGGTTTGGTGGGGTCTCTTGGTTCACCAATTGTAATGCCTCTAGAATGCTTTGGACCATGAGCATCTTTGGTGCTTGCTTCAATAGCAGCAGCCAACTCTGCTGCCTCAATAGCATCCCTTTGCTCTTGAGTCATTTTGCTGGCTTCTTCTTCCAGCCTCTTGACCTCAAGGGCTTTAAGACGATCCTCCTTAGCCTTTTCTGCAGCTTTCTTTTTCCTTTCTGCCTCATCTTGTTTCTTCTTTGCAGCAGCAGATACATAAGGAATCACAATCACAGTCATTTGCTTCTTTGATTCAGGACTCTCAACAGCTTGAAGTGGAGTTGCAGCAACAGGAGTAGGATGCAGAAGGAGTGTTTCTCCTTCACCTGTTGTGCTATTCTGCTGTTCAACTCTTTCCTCAGCAGACTCTCCAACAGCAGGGATTTCAGCAGACCCAACAGCAGCTTCATTTGAGGGTTCTTCAATAGTAATAGGTCTCTCTGCTGATGCTGTTGTTTCCCTTACTGTTTCTGTTGTTTCCTCGGAGAATGTCACTTTTCTTTTTGCTTTAGACTTAGGAATTCTCTTTGAAGCTTCAGGTTGATACTTAGCTTGGGGAGGTCCCCTTGCTTCTCTTTTTGTTCTCATTCTCTTCAGTCTTTGAAGAGGAACTTCTTCTTCTGATACAGTTCTTTCAGGAGAGGAACCTGTCTCCATTTGTTCAATCTCCTTGGTGAAGTCATCAATCACCTTTTCAGGGATTACAACTTCAGGTTGTGCTGATCCAGCTTCAACAGCAGGGCTTGCTGTTTGATCAGCAGATTGGCTTGTCTGACCCTCCTTCTTGCTCTTCTTAGAAGGGGTCTTCTTAGACTTTGCAGCAGCTTTTCTTTTAGGAGCAGCCACTACTTTCTTTACTGGTTCATACAGCTTGAACTCTTTACTACCGTGGGTAGTCTTTCCACCAGCCATAGGACAGTTTAGTGACATGAACAGATGACTAAGCAAGATGGCATGCGAAGTCCTTTTGTCACTCAGCAGATCATAGACATGAGCTGCCCAGTTCACCTTCAGTCCATAGTAGATGCAAATCATTGTGTAGTACCTCTTTCTTGGTAACCCATCTAAAGAGCCCGTACTGCAATCCAATATCTTCGCAATGATGTCTGCGAACCTCTGATACTCATCTTTTAACTGAGTCTTCATCAGAGTCCCAGTCATCTCTTCTCCCTTCTGAGCACAAATTGCCCAAAATTCTTCCTCCTTTTCAGACCCTAGGTCTGTTACGTTTCCTCCTTCATTTTTCAGTTTATAAACCTCACTCAAAACAGCAGCAGAGACAGCGATTTTCTTACCCCCAATGGCAGCTGACATAACAGTGTCATCTTTGGTGAATTTCCTGGTCTTGTAGAAGTGATCAACATCTTCTAAGTAAACCCTGTCTTCGTGGGCTTCCAGAACTGGAACTAAAGATGCCTCTTTGATTTTCTCCAAGATTGAGCGCATCAGATCAGTACCAGAAAAATGGAATTTGCTGTAGTTCAAGTACCTTCCATCAATAATCTTCTCCATTTCTGGGATTACTGAGTAGAAATCTTTGAGAGCAGTAAACTTTTGAAAGCGAGAGAGATTGAGAGTTAGAGAATTTGAGAGTTTGTGTATGCGTAAGACGACTGTACTGTTCAGATCGGATTTTATACGTTTTCCATTATTTAGGTTATCGTGATTAATCTGAGACGTTGGATTAATCTGACAGTTTATTAATCGTGTGGGTGGGAGCTGCGGATTTCAATTTTATTATTTTAATGTCAGACAGGCGGGAAACTCAATCGACACTTATCTGTTACTTATAAAAGCGTGTTTCTAGAGATGCGATTTCATAACCATGCTTATATAATGTATCAGATGAGTAGAGTTTAACTTATCTGACAGACGAGTGATCTGTTATCTGTTATTACTAGAGAAAGCCAATAGCTAGTAATCTTCCTCTGCTGTTTGTCAATCCAGCAAGATAAAATAATCTTCAGTCTTCAAGAATTAAGAACACGTCTTCTGATAACATAACTTCAACTAACTGTCATTAACCAATTTCATCTTTAGAGCAGAAGTACCGCTAGTCTTACACGTTCCCCCTATCTTTAAGAATTCATAAGTTAACTAGTTTGTTGAAAGTTAATCCTTGAATATGATAACGGATGACTGTGCTGATGAACTTTAGTCTTCTGATAAGTTCCCCCTCAGCTTATGCATCCAAATTGAGTAGTCCTAGCTCAGCTCTTAGAGTTGAGAACCTTACTTCACTTAAAGGTTTAGTGAAAATATCAGCAATCTGATTGTCAGTATGAACATACTCAATCATAACATTTCCTTTTTCCACATGATCTCTAATGAAGTGATGCTTGATCTCAATATGTTTAGTCCTTGAATGACTTGTAGTGTTCTGAGTAAGTGAGATTGCACTTGTATTGTCACAGTAGATTGGAATTCCACTGATTTTGATATTGTAGTCTTCTAGTTGATGCTTCAACCAAAGTATCTGTGCACAGCAAGCTCCAGCAGCTATATACTCAGCTTCAGCAGTAGATATAGAAACTGAAGTCTGTTTCTTACTCATCCATGAGATCAGACGACTACCTAAGAACTGACAGGCACCTGTTGTGCTTTTTTTGTCAATCTTGCAGCCAGCAAGGTCTGAATCTGAATAACCAATAAGCTCAAATCCAGATTCTCTAGGATACCACAATCCCAATTCTTGAGTGCCCTTAATATATTTCAGTATTCTCTTGGCAACTAAAAGATGAGATTCTTTGGGATTTGATTGGAATCTTGCACAGACCCTAACTGAGTACATGATATCAGGTCTACTTGCTGTTAGATATAACAGTGACCCAATAATGCCTCTGTATTTGGTTATGTCCACTGATTTGCCATCTTCATCTTTATCCAAACGAAGACTTGTAGACATAGGAATAGTAGCAGTAGAGCTAGTTTCCATACCAAATTTCTTGAACAGATCTCTTGTGTATTTTGCTTGGTTGATGAAAATACCATCAGGCAACTGTCTAACTTGCAATCCAAGAAAATAATTGAGTTCACCCATCATGCTCATTTCAAACTTATTCTGCATGAGCTTGGAGTACTTGTCACACATCTGTTGGTTAGTTGAACCAAAAATAATATCGTCCACATATATTTGCAAAATTAATATATGATTCTCCCATTCAATTGTAAACAAGTTTTTGTCAACTTTACCTTTGCGAAATCCTTTAATTAAAAGAAAATCAGATAAAGTGTCATACCATGCTCTTGGAGCCTGTTTCAGTCCATAGAGAGCTTTCCTCAGACGATACACTTTGTCTTCTTGTTGATAAGCTTCAAATCCAGGTGGTTGTTCAACATATACTTCTTCTTGCAGTTCTCCATTGAGAAATGCAGACTTCACATCCATCTGATAAACAGTGAAGTTCTTGTAAGCAGCATAAGCTAGAAACAGTCTGATTGCTTCAAGTCTTGCTACTGGTGCAAATGTTTCATCAAAGTCTATTCCTTCTTCTTGACAATAACCCTTGGCCACTAATCTTGCTTTGTTTCTGGTAACAATACCATCTTCATTCATCTTATTTCTGAAAACCCATTTAGTGCCAATTACTCTTTGATGACTTGGTCTAGGAACTAAGTACCAGACTTCATTCCTTTCAAATTGATTAAACTCTTCTTGCATAGCTTCAATCCAGAAGGAATCACTGAGAGCTTCTTCAATTTGTTTAGGCTCTATTTGAGATAGAAAGGTGACAAACATAGCATCTTGTGCAGCAGCTCTTCTTGTTTTCACTCTATCTAATGGATCACCAATCACTAACTCTGGTGGGTGATTTCTGAGCCATCTAAGATCAGGTTGCAGGTCTGGATGTTGTCCTCTATTTTGATCTTGCAACACTACTGTTGGAGTTCCAGTAGTAGTCTGTTGAACAATTGTAGTCTGTTGAACATCCTCTGGTCTGTCAGCTGTTTGTAACTCGTCTGTTAGACAATCAGCACTGTGATTTTGAACAGCACTTGAGCTAGCAGCTGAATTTAATTTAGGTAGTATGATGGGAACATATTCTTCATTCTTTCCAATATCCAACTTCTGTAAATCAGTAGACAGATCTTGATTGGTACTTTGATTCTTTTCAGAAGATTGACTTGGCTCATCAAATACTACATGGATAGATTCTTCTATTAGTAATGCAGTAAGGTGATTTTTCCCATTATTTAATACAAAGCATTTACAACCAAAAATTTTGAAGTAATGAATGTTTGGTTTTCTGTTGTTCCAAACTTCATATGGAGTCTTGTTCTGATTTTTGTTGATCATGCATCTGTTCTGGGTAAAGAAGGCTGTATTTGTTGCTTCTGCCCAAAATCTTTGTGGCAGCTTAGCTTCAGCTATCATGGTTCTGACAGCTTCTTTTAGTGTTCTGTTTCTCCTTTCAGCAACACCATTCTGTTGAGGGGTTCTAGCAGCTGAATACTCATGATGTATTCCTTTGATGTTACAATACTCTTCAACAGTAGAGTTTGTGAACTTTGTCCCTCTATCTGATCTGATCTTCAATATCTTTGTACTTTTCTCATTCTGGATCAGTTCCATCAGATTAGTAAGATGTTCCTTGGTTTCACTCTTCTTTTTCATGAATATCACCCAAGTATATCTTGAATAGTCATCCACAACAGCTAGGCAGTATTTCTTCCCACCATTGCTGACTGGATCAATGGGTCCAAATAAGTCCATGTGTAGCAGCTCCAAAATTCTTTCAGAAGATTGGTGCTTCTTGCTTTTGAAAGATGACTTGATTTGTTTACCCTTCTGACAGGCGTCACAGAGCTTGTCTTTGCTCATGACTGTTTTTGGAATCCCTTCTACCAAATCATTCTTTATTAATCTGTTTATGGTCTTGAAGTTTAAATGATTCATCCTTTTGTGCCATAGCCAGCTAACTTCACTTGGTGTTGATGCCACCAAACAAATGTTTGAATTCTTATCAGCAGAATTCCAGTCGACTATGTAGACATTTCCTTGTCGTCTTCCAGATATAATTACCTTCTTTGTACCAATCTGTTCAACGTAGCACTTATCTGTTGAGAAGATGACTGAATATCCTTTGTCACAAAATTGACTTATGCTCAGCAGATTATATTTGAGGTCTTTAACATATGAAACGTCAGATATCTCAATGTTTCCTCTGATCAGTCTTCCTTTAGCTTTAATCTTGCCTTCTTTGCTGTACCCAAAAGTAACTTTTAGACCATCCACAACAACTGCATCAGTCAGCTCATGTATGTTTCCACACATGTGCCTTGAACAACCACTGTCCAAGTACCAGATCTTCTCTACTTTACTCCTACTCCTAATCCTAACCTACAAAACAAAAGTAAAATTGTTTTAGGTACCCTTATTGAGAGGGTCCGGAAGGATTAGTTCCACCTTTGACAACCCAAGATGTTGATGTCTTAGGCTTCTTAGGCTTCTGAGTTTTGACAGGAGCATGAACTTTTTCATTTTTATCATAATTATAAGATAAGTCATGTTGATGATCAGTATGATAAGAATAATGTTCATAAGCAGGGTAAGGTGCATGATAAGCAGGGTATGCATGCATTGGATGAGCAGGGTAAGGTGCATAGTAACTAGGAAATTGAGGTGCATGATACATAGGAGGATATGCAGCTGGTTGCACATAATATGACTCATTTCCATACGAAGCATTTTGATTTTTCTTATTCTTATGCTTCTTTGGCTTACTAGTAGCTTGCTCATTAACAGACGACTTAGTTTTACCACTAGTCTGATTGACTTTAGCTTTATCAGCAGACTTCTTAGGACTCTGCTGTTTGGTCTTACTAGTCTGTTTACCTAAACTAGGCTCTTTGCTCTTTTTAGCCTTAGGAGTTTTTGTCTCCTTTAATACTTTCTCAGGTGAAGCAGGTCTAGCAGTTTGAACATACAGAATGACCTTACTATTGTCAGCAGATATAAATTTCTCAGTATGATTCAATTCGTGCTTATCCTGTTCTAAAGGCATCTTCTGTTTACTAGACATGTGAGTGGATGCAACAGATGATTTTTCATAAGACTCAAGTTCCTTTATAGACTTCACATTCAGCTTTCAGAGATTCATGTTCTTGCTCAAGCTGTTTATATTCAACTGATTCTCTAGGCTTTTCAGCTGTGAGTTTCAGTGAACTATTTTGCTCTTTTAGCAATATCATCTCTTCCTTAAGTTCATTGTCAAGAGGAGTTACCTCTTCCTCAGAGTCATCAGATTCCTTTGCCATCAGGCAGAGGAGAGCAGGTTTTTCTTCATCAGACGATTCTTCATCAGATGTGTCTGAATCTGAATCAGATGAGTAGACAGCAGTAAGCTTCTCTGCTTCAGCCATCATTGCCTTACCTCTCTGATGCTTTCTTTCTTTTCTGATTTTCTTTTCTTCTTCAGTGTATTTTTCTGCCTTTGGATATGGACAATCTTTGATGAAGTGTCCCAATTTCCTGCAGTTATAACACATTAGTTTGGCTTTATAATCCTCTTTATCTTGAGAAGAAAAGTTAGGTTTAGAAGTAGAAGCATTGTTGTATTTGTTCTTCATTTTTCTCTTGTAGAACTTCTTGAAATTATTCATTAGCAATGCTACATCTCCAGCAGTGTACTCCTTTTTGTTGAGTAGAGTGGCTTCATCAGATGAGTCCACATCTTTACTTTTCTGTGCTGGTCTTCTGGTGTTTTCAGCAGCAACTAAGGCAGCTGTGGGTCCTGAAGTTGAGGTTTCTTCAATTCCCATTCTAGGCAGTTTATACTCATATGCCTTGATACTGAGAATAGCTCTGTAAGAGAGATTTTTCCCAAATCCCTTGATTCTTCCATTGCTGTCACCTTCATGTTGAATTTTGGAGGTAAAGCCTTCAGCACTCTGATGGTTATCTCCTTGTCCGTGAAGGTTTTTCCAAGCTTCAATACTTCATTCAATGTTCTGGTGAACCTAGTATCCATCTGATCTATGGTCTCTCCAGATTTCATCTTGAAATTGTCCAGCTTTTCCAGAGCAACACTGAGCTGATGCTCCTTAATGGCGTCGTTTCCTTCGCTCATATCTCTGACTTTATCCCACATCTCCTTTGCAGTTTTGCAATGTTTGACCTTGTCAAACCGATCATTGTCCAGGGCTTTAGTCATGATGAATATTCCGACCTTATCCAGATTAAATAGCTTTATTTCCTCTGGAGTCATCTCATGAAGGTCTTTTTCCACAACCGTATCAATTTCATTGATTTTTATGGTCTTTGTGAATCATAATGGACCTTTAATAATACATGTATACATGTTGTCATTGTAGGCAGCTAGAAAGATTTCCATTCTAATCTTCCAATCTTCAAAAGACATACCAGCAATGTGGGGAACATGGCTGATACAGTCCATTTTTCAAAAAGTTTTAAATTTTCAAAAAGATGCTCTTTTGAAAAGTTTTGAAAACCTTTGAAAAACACTTGGATCAAGCTCGTTGATCAGGCAGCTGATTCTAATGAACCACCTGCTCTGATACCACTTGTTGGTCCCAAGTGGTCAGATGAGGTCTAGAGGGGGGGGGGGGGTGAATAGACCTCTGAAAATTTTAGACTTAAAAACTTTTTACTCTTCTGTCAGCAGACTAAGTTGATGAAGAACAGTAAGATAACTATGCTGATCGTGAACAAATCTTGAACAGCAGAGTGACCACTCTTCTTACAGTTTACTTAGCTGATTTCAATGAAAATCAGTTTTATCAAGAGTATACTTGCAGCGGATGTTAGAAAGTGTTTTTCACAAGTAGACTAAGTCCTTAAAAAGATTTTATCCCCAGTTTTAAAACTCCTTATAAAATCTTTTGATAATTCAAAGTGTTGAAATATGCAAGGTTCAAAATATGCAAGAAAACTTAAATGCAAGATAACACAAAGAATTTTGTATAGTGGTTATATGGATAAAAATCCTTTAGTCCACTCTTCCAGATCACTTAGATTCTGGGTTATACTATAATCACACTAATTACAATATTTCTCCACTTATACCTAGACAACAAATGAAAAGGCTATAAGCTCACAATAGGAATTCACTCAGAAAACCTATCCTCTAAAGTAGAATCACTCACAAAGATGGATTCTAACTTCGCACAACACTCAGCTAATACAAAACACTCAGATTGTATTTTTTCTGTTTTCTTCAACTGGGTTTCTGTCAACAGATGACTTCCACCAGACGAGTGAGATGTTCGAGCTTCTTGAGACTTAGAAAAATTTCTGCTTCGAATGCGAAATCTCAGATGTTGTTGTGTAGTTCTCACTTCGAAATCAGCTCTATTAATACTTGAATTTGAAATTATGACCGTTGAAGGAGATCAAATCTCAAATCCATAGCCTTAGCCCAATTTCAGAACGGCTACCTGCTACAGTCTTTTTTCTGCTGTACTTTCCTGTAGCTGCATTAAATGCACTCTGCTGATCCGAGAGTAAATTCCAATCATTTGCCATTACTACCCTTCTTCCAGCATTTATTACACCCGGTGCATTTATTACCGTTGGACTCTTCTCATGATCTCTTCTTCTCTGCTGATCAAAGCAACTCTGTTGATAGATACTCTGCTGATCAAATACTGAACTAATCTGATTTGAGTCAGCTGATGGTCTACCCTTCTGATTGCTGTTTCAGCATGAGATCACTAGTCTTCTGGGCTTTGAACTTTGAACTCTTCTGATGTCTTCTTACACTTGTTCAAAATTCTTCTAAGGGAACTAAGCTTTCCATACTTAGCTGATTCTGATGTTTTGGAAATCATCAAAACCATCCCTTAATTACTTATCTTCTTTGCACTCTATCTTCATCTTTATCCAACACTCATATTTTATATGTCGATAATATGCTGGTTATCTGGGATGATATTGGAATGCTAGCACAGACAAAAGCATGATTGTCCATGCAATTCTCCATGAAAGATTTAGGAGAAGCATCTTGCGTATTGGGATACGTATCTATAGAAGTAGATCAGAAAAGATGCTGACACTCTCCAAATCTAAGTACATAGAATCAATACTGAAAATATTCAGTATGAAGAATCCAAGAAAGGATTGCTTCCAGTGTGACACTGAATCCCTTGTTCCAAGATCGATGTGCCCTACATGGAATTAGAATAAAGGAGAATGTCTCAAATACCTTATGTTTCAAACAAAAGGTTGTCTGTGACATGCTTTACTATGTACTAGACCAGACGTAGAACATGCTCAAGTGTCGCGAGCAGTTGCTAGTCAAACTCCAGTGAAGAGTACTGGACCACCGTAAAAGATATCCTTAGGCTCTTGACAAAGATTAAGGATTTGTTCTTGGTCTGCGGTGGTGGTGGAGAATTAAAATTCGAAGGATTCACTGATTCGAATTTTCAGTCTGATGTGGATAAATTAGATATATCCATTTTTGGATACATATCCTGCATCAATGGGGTAACGGTAAATTTGAAAAGGTTCCAAGCAAATCACCGTAACCATCTAAACCACTGAAGCAAGATATATTGCAGCATTAAATGTAGCATTAAATGCGGCTTAAGAAAGTGTTTGGATATAAAACTTCATCCTATGATTGGATGTAGTGGCTAGCATTGCGAAGCTTCTATGATAACATTGGAGCTATTGCTAAAGCAAAGCATTCGAGATCTTACTAGAAATCTAAACACAATTGCAAGAAAAGTACCATTTGATTAGAGAAATCATTGGTAGAGTTAACGCACATAATGGATTGCGTCGACTAAGAAGACAACTTAGCGGATCCACGAAATGAGGCTATATCATGAAATGAGTTCGAAGAACATCTTTAATAGGATGGGTCCTAGAAATGTTTGTGATTGGCTTTAGGGCAAGTGGGAGATTGATGGGATAGTGCCCTGCAAGCCAATATATTTAGCTTGTATTGGAACTATCATTATCTTTCTTTAGTATAAACGACTTAATACGCACGTTTATTTATACGAGTATAAGGATAAACAATGGCCAACTTCATCTCTCGCGAATACATTTAAGCGATTGAATGAAATCCTTAGATTACATTAGACTATGGGACGATTCACTTCAGTACTGAGTGCAATCATGAAACAGTCTCAAAGGTCGTAATCTTAAAACTGTTCCAAGTCATAGATTCCGAACGAGACGGGGTATCGTAGGAATCGCCAAGACTTGTACAAGTATGCATGATTCACATGGAGTGAATTTGTAGTGTTTCATGAGCAAGGCATTTAAGGCCAGTGCATATGAGTAGGTGGTTCAATGGAGGATTGAACTCATCGAACGACCCGAACAGAGAAACCCATTGTGGAAGCGCATGTCGCATATCGGTGATGGGATGTTTCTCAAGGATTATAATAGTGTACGATTTAGTCCTTTGACTTGAGGTGCTAGGGCGAATTCGGTGCATGAAAGTGCGTACTTAGATCTAGGTATAGGTCACTTAGCTTGATCATAACATGCCTAGGTTGGGTGCGTATGGACATGTACGCGAGTGGTTAGTACCAATATGGAATCTATTGACTCATTGTAATGGATGAGAGAATTTCCTATACGATTCTTAGATAATATATCCGAGAAACCCGTGGCCACGATCAGTGACGGATTTGGAAAGGGGTTTCCAAATTTAGCAGTCACACTAGAATATTATCCTGAATTAGAAAGTATAGTTATCGAGACAAATTTAGAGGTGCAGATCAATTTACACACTCTAAGTCTTGATCGGGAATATTAGTCGATAGAAAGACCGTATGTACATGGTAATTATATGAGACGAGGTTCACAAGTATCAATTCACCTGAAGTTGGGCTTCATGGGCTTGTGGCTAGACATCGACCATGAAGTGTAGGTACTCCTGAGTTAATAGAGGATTTGATTCTAGGGGTGGTCAATTAAAGGTTGTTTAATTGACCGGAGCAATTTATTGTTCATAAATTAAATCACGAAGAATTCGTGGGCCTGCTGCCAATTGATGGTGAACCCAAAGGGTCACACACAATACAATTGGACGGTGACTGTTGAAAAAAGACATAAAAGGAATTAATTGATTTAAAGGTAATTAAATCAATTAAATGAATTAAAATATTTAATTCAAGTGGGAGATTAATTAATTGGTTAACTTAATTAATTAAATACTTAATTAAGTTGCTAATTAATTATATAAAAGAAATATTGATTTATTTGGATTGGGCATTTAATTAAAGTAGTTAATTAAATGAAACGCTTGCAAGATATGGGCCTTTAATTAAAAGCCCATAAGGAGTCTTGCAAACCTAGGTTAAATAGAACTCTATAAATAGAGTTCTACCAGAGCTCAGAAAGCTAACACCCTAGCACAAAATCCTGGCCTCTTTTCTCTGACCTAGCCACCCCCTCTCCTGCGCCGCCAAGCTAGTGCCGCCGCCACCTTGTTGTCGTGAGCTGCCCTAGCGCCGCCGCTGCCTCTCCCTTGTTCCACCGTGCTAGATCTTGCCTTGCCAAGTTGATCTGCAAAGTCCTGCAACAAAAAAATCTCCTAGATCCAGTTCTGAGCCTAAGTCTAGGAGGTGTTACCAGAATCCAGTTGGTGTGGACTATCTTTGGAGGTGAGACACTTGGATCACTCCTGTGAACCAGATCCAGATTCAGAATCAGAACTGAAGGTTGCCACCACCTTGCCTGTGGTGAAGTATATCGCAAAAACCCCCTTGTTTAATTTATTGTGTGTTTTTGTTTCATGCTTGCGTATATATAATATGGAGATTCTTATATGGGACCTTGGGTGCTTCGAAAATTTTAAAATTCCGCACTGTATGTTGTTCTGACAATCGAGGCAACCCAACAACTAACCCAACAATCTTGAAGGAAGACGCTGTTATTGCTGGTAAGTTGAGACAGACTATTGCCAAGCTGTCTGAGGTCCAAAAGGAACTCGCAGAGGCTAGGAAAGAGCTCGAAGGGAAAAGGACACTTGAGAAAGAGGTCGAGAAGTTGAGGTCGGATCTTGAGCAAGCTAAGATGCTTTCCGATCAGGCATACGCTAGGGGTCGCGAAGAGGGCAGACTTCCAGCTGTAAAGGAATTTTTGTAATCCCCTTTCCTCGACGCCTTGGTTCGCCTACGATCGGGCTTGGTTAACCAAGCCTTTTTCTATAAGGGAGTTCAGCAGCTCATCGTGGCCGGAAAGATTCAAGGCGCACTTAGCGAGTATCTTCCCCATATGAACCCTTATAAAAACATTTTTGGGGAAAACTACAAGGCCTCCTCTCTTCCTCCTGAAATTGTTGGTCTTCAAGATCATGAGTATGCCCCATTCCTCGCTAAATTCGGGGTTCCCATGCCCAACCCAGATATGCTCGAAGCGAAAAATGCGGTGGAAGAGAGCGAGGAGGTGAATATTGATGGCGATTCTAATGATCGGGAAGAATAAAACATCTCTTCCCCTGAAGGATCCGATCGTTGACACATATTATATAATAGGATTTCCTTTATTAGCTTTCCTCTTGTAATTTATAAGTCTGTGTGCTTTTTGCTTTTCCCAATGTCCGTATATACTAAATTTTGTATTCGTCAATCTACATTGTTGACTTTAGTGAACTTTGGTTCTTTCTATATCTGAGCTTTTCTAGGGGTGATGACTGTTCTATTATTGTGATAACAGAATACTATCTCTATCTTGGATCAAAAAAATTTTTTTTTTTTTGCGCCGGTTATTTTCTTGGATGCCAAAACCTGCTCCATATATCCCTCTCTCTCTTCCTCTCTTTTTTTTTTTTTAAAAACATTTCCTTATTCCACGGGAAACTGATCGGTCGTTAAGTCCTGATCGCGCGATTTGATATATTTCAACCGTTGGATTAAATTGGGTTGCGCCTATAAATGGGGCTTTCCTTTACTTTCTGGGGTAAATATTTCCCTTGTAGATTTTCTTCGATCATGTTGCTCAAGAAATACCGTCTTTTAATCCAATATTCCGAAATCTGAAGTAGGACTTATCTTTCGAGTTCTACGATGTTGGTTATCTCGACTTCGACTAGAATATCTGCAGACGAAGATCTATTCGACCTTGAAGGCCAACAAGCTTCATTACTGACCATCCACGGCCCCAGCAGTTTCCTCAACCCGATAAGGTGTTGGAGGGGTACAAGCATTCAACGATTGAAGTGGCGTTCGGTATTGGTTACCCGATCTTAAGCATCAAACTTAAGCTTTCAATTTTTTATCCCAACTATCAACCAACACCCAATATTCGCTATCCTTGTAAATCTTTTGATTAAGGACATTATCGTCCGTTTGTGCTTATACTGCTAGTTGTAGTAGGATCGAAATGTAATAGGAAGGAAGTAGGTTGTAGCTTTTATCCCGTTCCGCAGGATGCTCGAGGATGTGCGACACGTGGCGAGTGATTGTCATGAAGAATCTTTGCTGAGTTATGCATCTGGTGCGGACGCAGGAATGTGGATCGAATGCGCTTAATTTTGCTCGTAGAATTTGTAGTAGGGTAGGAGTGAGTGTATTATTCTTTTTCGAGCTCGAATTTCATTATTGTACTCGAGAATTCCCTTGTAATTTGTTCGAAGAATAAATAAAAACTTTGTTTTCTGCTCAATCTTCGTTGTATGTTCCTCTTGAATTGTTTGGGTGTTTTCTCGACTTCGTTGGTCGAATATATAGAAGATGTGATAAAACTTGAATGATTGCAATTTTGTGTAATTAACTTGAAGTTATCAAACCTTTTCTTCGGAAACATAGGTTCCTTCGGTAATTGAACGGTACTCCGAAATAGGTTGCAACTTCAAAGATTTGTATAATCTATTACCATCATACCAATAGATTTGCTGGTATTTCATCGATCGCAGGCTCTACTCCCTTTGAAATAGCTATCAACCGAGAAAACCAAATTATTTCTGTGTTAGTTGATCGAGTAAAGTATCTGACAAAACTTTCCTTGTCCATTTACATCGGTCGTTCCATAGTTCTAAATGATTTAATTAGATAAATAACCTTCATTAACGATGATCGGATCTAATACTTGGAGAATGAATCCAATAATTTACCGATCAAATAAAGTGTAGAAAATTACATCCATTAACGATGATCGAATCGAATAGCTTGGAAAATAAATCCAATAATTTACTGATCAAATAAAGTGTAGAAAATAACATTCATTAATGATGATCGAATGGAATAGCTTGGAAAATAAATCAAATAATTTACTGATCAAAGAAAGTGTAGAAAAATGATTTTTATCACATTTTCGAGGTTGCTTAATTCCAGTGTTCCTAGCAACAGCTTTCACCCTTTTCATTTCTATCTCGGTCTAAGGGGCATAGCAACGGCTTTCACCCTTAGTCGGTTTCAAGGGTCGTAGCAACAGCTTTCAACCTTTTCGTTTTTATCGGTCATAGCAACAACTTTCACCTGAGGGTCTTAGCAACAGCTTTCACCCTTTTCGTTTTTATCGGTCATAGCAACAGCTTTCACCTGAGGGTCTTAGCAACAGCTTTCACCCTTTTCGTTTTTATCGGTCATAGCAACAGCTTTCACCTGAGGGTCTTAGAAACATCTTTCACCCTTTTCGTTTTTATCGGTCATAGCAACAACTTTCACCTGAGGGTCTTAGCAACAGCTTTCACCCTTTTCGTTTTTATCGGTCATAGCAACAACTTTCACCTGAGGGTCTTAGCAACAGCTTTCACCCTATTCGTTTTTATCGGTCATAGCAACAGCTTTCACCTGAGGGTCTTAGCAACGACTTTCACCCTTTTCGTTTTCATCGGTCATAGCAACAGCTTTCACCCTTTTCGTTTTTATCGGTCATAGCAACAGCTTTCACCTGAGGGTCTTAGCAACAGCTTTCACCCTTTTCGTTTTTATCGGTCATAGCAACAACTTTCACCTGAAGGTCTTAGCAACAGCTTTCACCCTTTTCGTTTTTTAATCTCGACCTAAGGGGCATAGCAACAGTTTTCACCCTTAGTCGATATTTGTTTGATACATTTAGAGATCGAGCATAGCCCCATAATATCTTCGTGTTCAGATAATGAATTAATAACATCTCTGGTGAATAAGACTTTCGTTGAATAGATAATTCTCCACAAAACAAACTAAAAAGAAATAGAGCGAAATAACAAGGCAGTAGATAGGCTGGAGATCAGTAAATAGTCTTCCTAGTCCATAATAACGCATTTTCGAACTGTATAATCCTTGTCGATTTGAATTTAGAGAAAATTAATACCCGATTTGCGGATTATCAACTTTCTTCAGAGAAGATAAATATTTGGTACTGAACTATAATTGCTGATCTGTTCCCCGGGGTCGGTAGCCCCGTTATACCGCAGTAACCTAGTTGGAGCATCGTACGAAGCTATTTCCGACCTCCGCTCGGTGAAATTCGTATGGATCGGAATACTGTCTTGGGGAATGAATGAAGGAGATTCCGGTTGCTTAGCCGCTCGAAACAGATTATCAGGCTCATTATTAACTGAGTCCTATGCTCCGGCTGCCTGGGAAGGTCGTCCTCGAATATATGTATTTTTCCTCGTAGTAGGCATTTTTCGATCTAACACCCAGATAAGGCCCCACGGTGGGCGCCAATTGATCTTACGTAGTTTCGTATACGATCAAAGAATAAAGGAAATTGCTAAGGGCACAATTAAATGATGGAAAGATCAATAATATATATTCCGAATGTGCGGATACAGATTATAAGCAATCAGGGTCCTATCTGAGCAATATAGGATGCCGTACAAGCTAGAGGATAGATATATTTACAATGACCTATGCTAACTTTCCGAGATGGCTCCGAGCAGCAGCTTCGAGCAGAGAGCACCTGGGAAAATGTGACCGTCCCCTTGTTTCATAAATGCTCGTGGTATTTATAGTTGAATTGGGGACCTACCTAGTCCACCCGTAGGAATATATTTCTCAGCCCACAGGCCTGGGCCGGGGGTCGGCCAAATAGTATTCTTCGACTATGAATTCTCTCTGTTTGATCGGATTGGATGAATTGTGACCTGGGCTTGGTTTTATGCCTTCGGGATCGGGATCCACAATCTTCGCTCTTGGCCGTGCTCTTGAAAGTAGAGCCCAAAATATTCCTCATCAGTAGAGTATCCTACAAATACTGCTTCATCAGCCTTCTCTGCAAAAGCAGTAAGGTGATTTTTCCCATTATTTAAAACAAAGCATTTACAACCAAAAATTCTAAAATAATGAATGTTTGGCTTCTTGTTGTTCCAAACTTCATATGGAGTCTTGTTTTGGTGCTTGTTGATCATGCATCTGTTTTGGGTAAAGCATGCTGTATTTGTTGCTTCTGCCCAAAATCTTTGAGGCAGCTTAGCTTCAGCTATCATTGTCCTGGTAGCTTCCTTCAGGGTTCTGTTTCTCCTTTCAGCAACTCCGTTCTGTTGAGGGGTTCTGGCAGCAGAGTACTCATGACTGATTCCTCTGGCATTACAATACTCTTCAACAGTAGAGTTTGTAAATTCTGTCCCTCTTTCTGATCTGATCTTTAGTATTTTTATACTTTTCTTATTCTGAATCTTTTCCATCAGATTTGTAAGATGCTCCTTGGTCTCACTTTTCTTCTTCATGAAAATCACCCAAGTGTATCTCGAATAATCATCCACAACAGCTAGGCAATATTTATTTCCACCATTGCTGACTGGATCAATCGGTCCAAATAAGTCCATATGTAGCAGCTCCAATATTCTTCCAGAAGATTGATGCTTCTTGCTTTTGAATGATGACTTGATTTGTTTACCCTTCTGACATGCGTCACAAAGCTTATCTTTGCTCATGACTGTCTTTGGAATTCCTTCTACCAGATCATTCTTGATAAGTCTGTTGATGGTCTTGAAATTCACATGATTCATTCTTTTGTTCCACAGCCAACTGACTTCAGTTGGTGTTGATACCACCAAACAAACACTTGAATTCTTGTCAACAGAACTCCAGTCCACTGTGTAGACATTCCTTTGTCGTCTTCCAGATAAAATAACCTTCTCTGTACCAATCTGTTCAACGTAGCACTTATCTGTTGAGAAGATGACTGAATATTCTTTGTCACAAAATTGACTTATGCTCAGCAAATTGTATTTGAGGCCTTTAACATAAGAGACGTCAGATATCTCATTGTTGCCTTTGATCAGCTTTCGACTTACTACAATCTTGCCTTCCTTGTTGTCTCCAAACGTCACATTTGGACCATCCATAGCAACCGCATCAGTCAGCTCATGTATGTTTCCACACATGTGTTTTGAACAACCACTGTCCAAGTACCAGGTCTTCTCTACTTTACTCCTACTCCTAATCCTAACCTACAAAATAAAACAAAATTGTTTTAGGTACCCTTATTGAGAGGGTCCTGAAGGATTAGTTCCACCTTTGACAACCCAAGATGTTGATGTCTTAGGCTTCTTAGGCTTTTGAGTTTCAACAGGAGCATGAACAGCTTTGCCTTTATCACGTTCATCAGATTTGCCATGTTGTTGATAATCAGCATGATAAGGATAATGTTCAGCAGAATAAGATGCATGATAGGTGAGCAGGATATGGTGCATAGTAAGTTGGAAATTGAGGTGCATGATACATAGGAGGATATGCAGCAGGTTGCACATAATATGACTCATTTCCATACCAAGCATTTTGATTTTTCTTGCTTTTATGCTTCTTTGGTTTACTAGATGCTTGCTCATTAACAGACGACTTAGTTTTATCACTAGTCTGATTGGTTTTGACCTTATCAGAAGACTTCCTAGGACTCTTCTATTTGGACTTACCAGTCTGTTTTCCTACACTAGGGTCTTTGCTCTTTTTAGCCTTAGGAGTTTTCGTCTCCTTTAACACTTTCTCATGTGAAGCAGGTTTAGTAGTCTGAACATACAAAATGACCTTACTATTGTCAGCTGATATAAATTTTTCAGTATGTTTCAGTTCTAATTTTTACTGATCTAAAGGTGTCTTCTATTTACTAGACATGTGAGCGGATGCAACAGATGACTTTTCATGAGACTCAATTGTTTTCTCAAGTTCCATGATTTTTCCTTTAAGAACTTCACATTCAGCTTTCAGAGATTCATTTTCTTGCTCGAGTTGTTTATATTCATCTGATTCTTTTGGCTTTTCAGCCTTGAGTTTCAGAGAACTGTTTTTCTCTCTTAGCAATATCATCTCTTCCTTAAGCTTTGTAAATGCTTCAGCAATACTTGTATTGTTAAGCATCATTTGTTCAAATGAATTAAATAATTCATTATCAAGAGGAGTTACCTCATCATCCTCAGAGCCATCAGATTCCTTAGCCATCAGGCAGAGAAGAGCATGTCTCTCTTCATCAGAAGACTCTTCATCAGAAGTATCTAAATCCAAATCTGATGAGTAGATAGCAGCTAGCTTTTCGGCTTCTGCCACCAGCACCTTGCCTTTCTGATGCTTTCTTTCCTTTCTGATTCTCTTTTCTTCTTCTGTGTACTTTTCAGCTTTAGGATATGGGCAGTCCCTGATGAAATGACCCAATTTTCTGCAGTTATAGCACATCATTTTAGATTTATAAGAATCTTTATCTTGAGAAGAAGAAGTGGGGTTAGAAGTAGAGGCATTGTTGTATTTGTTCTTCATTTTTCGTTTGTAGAACTTCTTGAAGTTGTTCATCAGCAATGCAACGTCTCCAGCAGTGTACTCCTTTTTGTTGAGTATTGTGGCTTCATCAGATGAGTCCACATCTTTGCTTTTATAGGCTGGTCTTCTAGGATTTTCAGCAGCAACCAGAGCAGCTGTGGGACTTGAAGTAGAGGTTTCTTCAACACCCATTCTTGGCAGTTTATACTCGTATGCCTTGAGTACTGAGAACAGCTCGGTGAGTGAGATCTTTCCCAAGTCTCTTGACTGCTCCATGGCTGTCACCTTCATGTTGAAATTCGGAGGTAGAGCCTTCAGCACTCTGACGGTTATCTCCTTATCAGTGAAGCTTTTTCCAAGCTTCAACACTTCATTCAGCGTCTTGTAAACCTTGTATCCATCTAATCAATGGTTTCCGCAGACTTCATCTTGAAGTTGTCCAGCTTTTCCAGAGCAACACTCAGCTGATGCTCTTTGATAGCGTCGTTTCCTTCGCTCATATCACGGACCTTATCCCACATTTCTTTCGCAGTCTTGCAGTGCTTGACTTTGTCAAATCTATCATTGTCAAAGGGCCTTGGTCATGATGAAACGCCGAACTTTGTCCAGGTTGAACAACTTTATTTCTTCAGCTGTCATCTCGTGTAAGTCTTTTTCCACCGTTACATCAATTTCATCGACCTTGATGGTTTTGGTGAATTTGAATGGACCTTTGATGATACATGTGTACATGTTATCATTATAGTCGGCTAAGAAGATCTCCATTCTAATCTTCCAGTCTTCAAAGCTCATACCAGCTATGTGGGGAACATGGCTGATACAATCAATTTTTCAAAAATTTTAATTTTTCAAAAATATGCTTTTTGAAAAAGTTTGAAAACCTTTGAAAAACACTCGGATCAAGCTCGTTCATCAGGCAGCTGATTCTAATGAACCACCTGCTCTGATACCACTTGTTGGTCCCAAGTAGTCAGATGAGGTCTAGAGGGGGGGTGAATAGACCTCTGAAACTTTTTAACAAATTTTAAACTTCAAAACTGTTGTTCAAACTTAAACAGACTAAGCTGTTACCGAACAGTAATTTTACAAGGCTGATAGCGAACAAATCTTTGAACAGCTTTGTTGACCACTAATCTGATAATCACTTAGCTGATTTTTGCTCAAATCAGTTTTAATACTAGAGTACTTGCAGCGGATTTTCAAAGTATTTTTCACAAGTAAACTTAGCAGTCTCAAAATTGTTTCCCCGGTTTTGTAAACTCCTTTAATTTAATTTTCAAATAGTTTTTAGAGTGTTTTATGCAGATCTGAAAATATGCAGAAAAACTTATGCAAAAACAAACACCAGAATTTTTATAGTGGTTATATGGATTGAAATCCTTTAGTCCACTCTTCCAAGTCACTTAGATCTTGGGTTATACTATAAACACACAGTTTACAATATACTCCACTTACGCCAAAATAACAAAGGAATCTGGCCGTAAGCTCGCAATAGGAAATCACAAAGATGACCTATTCTACAGAGACTTATCACTCACAAAGACGGATAAGAACTCCTCACAACTCTTTTCTCTCACAGATTCACTCAGAAAATGTTTTCTTGAACTTCAACGGCTTCTGTCAACAAATGACTTTCAGCAGACGAGTGAGCTGTTCTTGAGCTTTTGAGACTTAGAAAATATTTGCTTTGAATTCGATCTCTCAGAAGTTGTATTTGTAGCTCCTTTTCTCTTCGTCTCTTCAGCTATTTATAGTCACTCTTTGAATTATGTCCGTTGAAGAGAGACATAATTCAAACTTCTTGATTTTTGTTCCTTAATTTCCGCGAATGGCTCTCTGCACAGTGACAGTACTGCGAACTGTCCTTTCTGTCAGGCAGCATTAAATGCACCAAGCTGATACGAAGTCTTTCTTCAATCATTTGTCTTTAATAACCTTGTACTTCAGCATTTATTACTTCCAGGGGCATTTATTACCGTTGGGATGACTTCTGGATCCTTTCCACTTGGCTGATCGAAAGTGCAAGTCTGATGATGAACAAAGCTGATCCCAAACTTGAACCAATCTGATTTGAGTCGACTGATCTTCATCAGTCTGATTTATTTCCTTCAGCAGATCAGTAGTCTTCTGGACCTTGAATATTTGACCCGTCTGATGTCTTCTTACTTGGTAAAATTCTTCTAAGGGATATCAGCTAAGTTAACTTTTACTTAGCAGATTTGAAGTTTTGGAAATCATCAAAACCTCCCTTTACTAATTGTCTTCAGTGTTTTTCATCTTCATCCTTACCCAACAAGAATAATTAGGGTGCACCGATAAGAATAATGAAAGGGATGAGCCTCACCATTTCAAACGGTGTAAGTAAAGAGAAGATCAAAGCAAGGATATTGGTAAGGATAATAGAAAGTCGAAACAAGTATCATGACAATAATAACCAAAACATTAAAGTGTGTTTGATCATTTGAAAAGCAAGTCAAGATAAATGGCGCGATTTAAGGATTCATTTCAATAATGATTGTAACAAGCTGCAATAGAAAACAAGTAAAGCTCAATACTGAAATCTAAGAACATCGAAACGATCAAATTGAGCGAGACGGGAATTAAAAATAAGTTCAAAACAACTAGAAGGTAAGTCTGAAGTTCAAAAGAAATTGAGAATAAATTGATCTGATTTATGCGGCTTACAAAAAGAAATGAAATAGACAAAAGAACAACAATTTATGAATGGAGAAATTAAAACGTGAAGTTCAAAAAGAAACCGAGACAATTCAATTCCTTCAGGAAATTTAGAAGATTGTATAATTGAATATTACGAAAAAGAATAACATGAAATCATATGGATAATTTGAAAACGATCATAACGGAATAAATAGGGTCGGGAAAAAGAAGGATAAGAAACAATAACAATCATGGAATCCAACAAAAATAAATAATTTTGGTTTACGAAGTCGATACGAGAAAGTATCTCATGAAATAGGGAGGGGTAAACTCTGAACGAATACAAAAATAAGGGATCAATATAAAAGATTGATTGAATAAAAAAAGTCAATCCCCAATAGACAAAGACAGGTTAATTGAGCGTGTCGATAAGCTCTGAAGGTAAACATTCAAAGAGTCAAATTAAAGGTAATTAAGGGCACGGCTTGAAGAAGCCATATCAAGAATGAGGCTAAAATGAGTGAAGAATATTTTATAGTAAATTACACAACATGAAGGAAAAGATACAATTGGGCAACCGCATTTAGAAAATTCATAAAAGCACGAGCGAAAATAAAGAGATTGGATACGAACATAGAATAGTTTTAGAATTAAAAATGAAGTTACTCGCTATCAAAAGTTATTCATATTTGAATGCAAGGAATAGAAAATAGACGATTTAGAACACAAGACTGGTGTCGAACGAAATTCGAATGATATTTTGTCTATTGAAAGAAAGATTGCTTACATAACAATTTGATTCGCCAAAATGATGAAGAAAAGATATCTAGGGATCACAAGCTCAAAAATGAATAAGTACCAACATTTGAATAAGGGCGAAACAATTAATTATAGCGAAAATAGGCTCAAGAGAGCTTACTGAAGTCGAGAAATCAATTTGGAAATGGATTCGTTTAGAATCAGAATTATTAGTAAGGTAAACTCGATAATGGAATTCAAAATGATTAGGGCTATTTTTAGTCATTGAACACGTACTTCAAGAAAGGTCACTTGATTCAAATATTTTAATTTACGTAAAATCACGAAGCACACACATATACAATTATAACCAGACAATAATATCAACAGTAAAGTTCAAATAACGTAATGTTTTCAGTCCCTTTTTACTTCCAACAAAAATCGCAACCCTTAACCCTTCAACTTTTAAAATCTTTCAAAAATACCCCCAAAACTTTGAATATTAAAAACATTAACGTTCTTACACAAATAAATCAAGATCCAAACATATAAGCAATATTTAAACAAAACCAAAGCATGTCACATTAAATATCTAATATTAAATATAAACTCAACAACTTATCACAAAAGCTACAAGGATGAACTAAATTTCTTCAATATATACTTTGAAGAAAGGAAAATAAAATCACAAAGATCAAAGAACACATGCATAGACGGATTTTTACCCAAAGCAACGAAGAGGATGAAACTCTCTTCATTTTCAGACCTCCGTAGGTGGTGGTGGCGGCTCCGGTGGCAGAGGTGGTGGCTCCGGTGGTGGTTCATATCAAAAGCCCTCAAATCCTTACTTTTCCCTCAACTTCTAATGACTTTCGATTCACTCTGGTAGATCTAATCGATGATCCAAACGGTCAATATATAGCACCATGTGTGTAGAACCTCCACGCAAAATTTGGGCATGATCCAACGGTGGACGAAGGCGGAATGATCGGAAAACCGAGTCTGTGTAGTGAAAATCCGAAAATTATCTTTGTGTTGCCTCTTCTCTTTCTCTCTCTCTTATTTTCTTTATCGAAGTATTTTAAGTTGTAAAGAAGATAATGTGGGTTTGAGGAGGGTATTTATTAAGGCTAGCGATATTGCCAGAGCACATATTGTTGCTACCAGAGCAACTTTTTTTAATTTTCTATTCTGCCCTTTCAAGTCAATGGTCATTAAATCCATATTTCTCAATTCCCAAAATACTCATTTAATTGGTAATTCAATATTCTCTCTCTTATTAATACATTATTAACTTTTCTTTTCTTTTTTAATAGTAGTATATTTTAACAAGAAAATAAATAAATTATTTTAATGACTTTTTAATAAATCACATTAATAATTTTACTTGTTCTTCAACATATAATAAACGGCATATGAAAGAAGTCATTCATCATCATGCTTAATGGTAATTCTTTTAACTTCATTTGCAATTATTAATTTTAATTTTGCCGTAATATAATAAGCTGCGCATATGAAAGAAGCCCTTCATCATTATCCTTAAATGTAACTTTTTTAACTTCATTTGTAATATAAATAATTTCCGTAATATTAATTTTGGCCCAACGATGTATTTTTTCCTTCCCATTTTCATGTATTTGATTAGAATGACACTTATATATGATGTTGAATTTCTCTGGATTGTACAAACTATTTTTGTGCAATAATGATTAATAATATTTGTGAATTTTGAAAATATTTTTAAATAATTTGGATTCGAACGAGTTTTAATTGAATGAACATGTATTAAACTCGTTGAACTTCACATTTACATTTTTTTAACTAACCGAATCGAGCTTGTGACGAGTTTGAAAGTTAATTATATGACTATATTATTCATGCTAGATTTGATAAGAATAATAGATTTAGATTTGAAAGTGTTTTAATCGAATCTAACATGTATTATACTCGTTTAACTTTACATTTACATTTTTTTAACTTACCGAATCGAGCTTGTGACGAGTTTGAAAGTTATCTAACTATATTATCCATCCACATTTCATTTTCAATTGTGTGAAGTCGACTACGCACATTTTTGGATTTACCAAATTTGCTTTAAGTCATAAACATTTGGTAATAAGAAGATACAAAAAATTCAATTATAAAGAGAAAAAGTGAAATTATGCAATAGTTCATTTCATCACAAATTAATTTCTTTATATATTGTTGTGAATTACATAACAGGCGTATTATACTATTATATAAAACTATATAATTATTTATATGCTTGAAATATAATAGGACAAGGAAAAAGAAGTTAAATAATAGAAGAAAAAAGGAAAACAATATTAATACATTAATAAGAAAGAGAAAACAAGGTATTGATATGAGAGAGAAAATTGAATTGTCAATAAAATAATATGGTGCGTTATGGGGATTGAGAATTTCAAGTTTTATGATCTTGACTAGAATGGGTAGATTAGAAAATTAAAAAAAAAATTGCTCTGAAAGCAACAATATGTGCTCTGGCAATATTGCTAGCCATTTATTAAGCTATAAAATCAGATTTTTAATGTATATACACATATACATACAATATGATAATAAAGGAGTATTATTACTCCATATTTTCCACCAATGCATGTCAACCTTGGGTGGATGAGTTTATCTATCCAAGGGCATGCTTGACAGCCCTAGAAGTGTGCAAGGAGGGAAAATAATTACTCTCCTGCAGAAAATCTGCAACTTGGGGCAAATTTGCACTTTGCCCCTCGAAATTTTGAAAACATACATTTTTGTCCCCAAAAACAAAATTTTTGTGCAACCAAGCTCGACAATTTCGAAAAAGGTTTTGATCTTATTTTAAAGTAACTTTAATATTTTTAATTATTTCAAAGTTCAAAAGATCACATGATTTAATTAATTTGTATATTTTAGTTCAAATTAATGCTTAACTTTGAAAATAGAATGTAGCACTTAAATTTGGATTAAAAATCCAATCAAAAAGGTTCGAAATTTTGAGGGCATTACACTTTCAAACGAAAAATTGATTGGGGACAGTTACGCAAAATGGAAATATAATATGAACATTATGATGGTTTGTGAGAACCAAAAGTTCGTTCTCACAGAGGAATGTCCTCTAGAACCCCCTGCCACTGCCACTCGTATTGTACGAGAAAAATATGATAGTTGGATTCAAACCAACAACAAAGTGAAATGCTACATGCTAGCATCCATGAGTGATGTTCTCAGACAGAAACATGAAAACATGGAATCTTCATATGAGATATGGGAATCACTGCAAGCAATGTTTGGACAACCTTCTGATCAAAGCCGACATTAAGCTCTCGTAGATTCATGAACGCTAGGATGAATAAAGGTGCTCCAGTAAGAGATCATGTGTTGGACATGATCAACGCTGTGCATGAGGCAGAAATACATGGGGCCACCATAGATGAGAAAACTCAAGTTAGCATCATACTTGGGTTACTAACACCTGACTTTGTTCCGTTTACTACCAACTATATGATGAATAAGTTGGAGTATAACCTGACCCAGTTATTGAACGAGTTGCAAACTTTTGAGGCCATATCCAAGATAAGGTCTCAAGAGCGAGAGGTAAATGTTACCGAGCAAGGTCATTCTTCCTCTACTGTTAAGAACAAAAAGAAGAAGAAGGCAAATGGTGGGTCTGAATCTGAGCCCAAAGCCTAGAAGCAATTCAAAGGCAAAGGCAAGAATAAATCTAAGAAGAAAGAACCCAAAGGAAAATGTTTTCACTGTGGGATAGATGGGCATTGGAAGAGAAACTGTAAAAAGTATCTCGTCGAAAAGAAAGAGCAAAAGAAAGGTAAATTCGATTTACTAGTTTTAGAAACTTGCTTAGTGGTTGATGATTATTCAACCTGGATAATTGCTTCAGGAGCCACTAATCATATTTGTTCTTCTATTCAGATGCTTAGTTCTTCGAAGGAGCTTGCTGAAGGGGAAGTGACCATGAGAGTTGGAAATGGGGCGTTCATTTCAGCAAAGGCCATAGGAACAGTCCGTTTAAATTTTAGGAGTAAATTTCTTGTTTTGAACAATGTTTATTTTATTCCTGGTTTTTCGAGAAATTTGATTTCTCTTTCTATGTTGCATGAACAAAAATTTAATATTTCATTTTCTAATAATAAGATAGTTATTTCTATAAATGGATTGTTTATATGCAATGCAAGTGTTGAAAATGGACTGTACGTATTAAGGCCCGACGAACGATTAATAAATAATTCTGAATTATTTAAGGTAGCAAATCCTAGGTCTAACAAACGTTCTAAAATAACCGAAAGTGATGACACGTATCTTTGGCATCTAAGGTTAGGACATATTAACCTCGAAAGGATAAACAGACTTGTAAAGGAAGGTCCTTTAAGAGAGTTAAAAGTTGGCACTCTTCCTGTTTGTGAATCCTGCATTGAGGGAAAGATGACTAGAAGATCTTTCTCTGCAAAGGGCCTAAGAGCCAAAGAACCTCTTGAGTTGGTACACAGTGACCTTTGTGGTCCCTTAAATGTGGAAGCTCGAGGAGGTTATGAATATTTCGTCACTTTTATTGATGATTATTCGTGATATGGTTATTTATACCAAATGCAAAGAAAATCTGAAACTTTTGATAAGTTTAAAGAATTCTTAGCAACAGTTGAAAATCAGTTAGGTAAATCACTGAAAAACTCTTAGATCTGATCGAGCAGGAGAATACTTAAGTTATAAATTCAAGGATTACATGGTGGAGCGTGGAATTGAAACCCAACTCACATCACCTGGAACACCCCAACAAAATGGTGTTGCGGAAAGGCGGAACAGAACGTTATTAGGAATGGTTAGATCTATGATGAGTTACTTCTCATTGGCTAAATCTTTCTGGGGATATGCATTAAGAACCGCAAACTACATTTTGAATGTAGTACCTTCCAAATCCATCCCAAAGACACCCTTAGAGTTGTGGAATGAGCGTAAACCTAGTTTACAACATTTTCGCATATGGGTATATCCTGCAAACGTGCTGAGGAGTGATTTTGGAAAGTTAGATGTGCGAACAGAAGTGTGTCTGTTTGTAGGATATCCTGATGGCACTAGAGGTGGTTTGTTCTATAGTACTCAAGATAAGAAAGTATTTGTATCGACAGATGCCACTTTTCTTGAGCACACCTATATGACAATCTTTAAACATCGAAGTAAAATAATATTAGAAGAACTCCAACCTGACGTAATTGATAGATCCCAGTCAACCACTGATGAACGACCAAGTCAAAAGACCACAGTTCCTAATCAGATTCCTTTGGTACCTCGAAGTAGTGGGAGAGTAATAAGATTACCCGCTCGCTACAAGAATGAGAGCCTTCTAGTGTCTGACACTAACCAAAATGATCCATTGTCATACAAGCATGCAATGGAAGATTCTGATAAGGAAAGATGGCAAGAAGCCATGAACCAAGAGATAGAATCTATGCACTCTAACAATGTCTGGGAACTTGTGGATCCACCTGAACAAGTCAGGCCCATTGGGTGCAAATGGATCTATAAGAAGAAGAGAGGTATTGATGGGAAAGTCCAAACTTTCAAAGCCAGGCTAGTGGCAAAGGGTTATACCCAAAAGGAGGGAGTTGATTATGAAGAAACTTTCTCACCAGTAGCTATGCTTAAATCCATACGCATTCTCTTATCCATTGCTGCCAGCCTCGATTATGAGATATGGCAAATGGATGTCAAGACAACTTTTCTGAATGGCTATTTTGAGGAAAGCATCTACATGATGCAACCAGAGGGATTCGTTGTTCAAGGACACTCTGATCTTTCGAGTAAAATAGAATGTAATGACAAGAGTGCAATTACAGGTCTTTAGTGGAGTCGATTGGAATTAATAAATTGAATATATTAATTAATGAGTTTAATTAATTATTTAATTTATTGGAGCTTGAAATTACATGTCCATAGGTCCCAATCCCGGCTCCTATTATTCCACGATTGAACCTATAATAAAAATGATTAAACTCTCGATATATTTTAGGAAATTTTATTTTTCTAAAATATACATGATGAATTAATTGTGATATTTAATTAATGAATTGTGAATTAATCAATTAAAAATATGACAATTGATTTAATCAAATTTAATTATTGAATTTAATTTGTGAAGGAATTTCCTTAATAGGAAAATGCATTTTATGATTATATATGATGTACTCATAATATCATATTTATACAAATAATGCAATTATCTATAAGGAAGGAGATAGAGTCCTAATTGAGTTAGAAGAAAGTAGTTGAGAAATATATGGGAAGAGGATATTTATGACATATCTATATATATAAATATATATGAGATATCTCACATAAGTTTTTGACAGAGATACAATTTTGTAACAAAAGCAAGAAAATCTCTCCTTTTTCTCAACACTAAAAATCGCCCATCACCTTAGAAATTAGGAGAAATTTGTTCTTCCAATTTCTAGAGTTTAATTATCCAAACTTAATAGGTTAGTGCCTACCCACTGATAGAAGGACAAACGGGGTTGAAGATCAAGGGTTAAAAAGATCAAGAAAGTTTGTTGATCTCATCCTAACACCAAAGTTCAACCGAAAAGACGAAGGACAGTAAGCTTTTGGTATGATTTGATTTCTCTCTCTTTTGCATAAATTAAAATAATATTCGTTATGTGATCCTCATGTTTTATGTAAATTATTTTTGAAATATATTAAAAACATAAAACCCACCGAATTCTGCAACTGATTCGAATACGTTCGATCCTATTTTATTCAATTGGATCAAATTGTTCTTGATCCGATTGGGTAAAATCCCAACAACAATACACCGTTTTAATCTACTCACGGAGTAGAATATAATTCCGCTAAACTTTCAATTCAATGCATCTATGAACAGGCCTTTAGTTGTCTAAATATTTGCATGAAATGCAAATAGTTTTCTGCTAAGAATCAAGAACAACTGGCCCGAGTTCTCAAAGTTTGTACAGAATCTTGACCCTGATGTCATTGCAATACAGGTAATTGATTCAATTTCACCACCTTTTTAGGCTTAGTTCTTCGTTTCAAGTGTAAATATTTGGGGATTCTTGGATAATGGGTTATTGGTGTTTCTGTTTGTTGGCATTGTATTCTTTTGAGTCATTTTTTCAAAAATGTATTTTACTTCTTTAGAATTGGGTTTTGAGAGGTTGATGTATGTATACTGTATATATGTTAAATGTAAAATGGCCTTTTGATGTTATTTAAGTGCTGAAAAATCATGTTAATCATGTTTATTCAATACTCTTTACAAACCATTTGTAAGCATCAACTAATACCTCTTCTTAAAAATACACCATATACAACTTTATATTCATTCATTTTCTTAAAAATACACTATACAACTTAAATAAAAAATATCTTAACCCTACAGTCCATGAGTCGCCCGCAAGTGTTCGACTAAATCTTTTCTAAATTGACAATTGGCATCTTTGTTTCGAATACATACACGACGCCTCATGTACTCATCCAAGTTGAAATTCTCTGACCTTGTTGTTTCCATCTCTACAGTTGTAGAAGTATTTTTCTCCGATTGCTTGTAAATTCTAGCACGAGCTCTACGAGATTTATGAAGATCGGTCTCATCGTCGCCTAAGTCCTCATAGGCGTATTCGTCTCGTTCGTCCTCCACAATCATATTGTGAAGGACGATGCAAGTCAACATTATGTCTTGCAAATCTTCTATATCCCAACCCCTTCCAGGATGTTTAATAATTGCAAAATGAGCCTGCAGAATTCCGAAGGCTCATTCAACATCTTTTCTATAGGACTCTTGCATTTGAGTGAACAATCTTTGTTTAGGGTTAATACGTTTTCTAATTGCTGGCACTAACGTCGCCCAATTGGGATATATAATATCTGCAAGATATTATCCCATGAAGAGGAAGATAGAGTAATGAAAGTATTCTCAATGAATACATCTCAAATGACTCCGCTTTCGAAATAATTTTGGACGGACACGAAGAAGCAAATCTTCCAGGCAAGAAAAGTAAAAGGGTCTTTACAGTTTGGAGAAGATTCGTCTGGAGGCGAGACCCACTACAACATTTAAGGTCTTTCCCGGCGCGTAAAAAGCGCCGGGAATAGCAAAAAAAAAGCGCCGGGAATAGTATACCCGGCGCTTTAAATGCGTCCCACTGCCGCCAGGTAAAAGGGGCGACGGGAATAAAAAAACCGCCGGGAATAAGTATTCCCGGCGCTTTTTTTGCGCTGGGAATAACTTTTACCGGCGCTTTCTAAGCTATTCCCGACGCTTAAAAAGCGCCGGGAATGAGCATAGTTTTTTCTGTTAATATAAAACATTTATCATTTTTAAGATAAATTTTGTGCACACACACACACATATATATATATATATATATATATATATATATATATATATATATATATATAACCCAAATCTAAATTCAATAAATATTTTCTAATTATCTTTTAACACATTCAATCAAAATAAACATATTTTTCTAATCATCCAACAAATACAATCAAAATATGCATCTTTTCCAAATTATCCAACAATGCAATGTTCCAACAATTTGCATTGACCAATCTATCAAACTAAAATACAAAATAATGTGCGATCCAACCATCCATGTTAAATCTTCTTCCTTGGCAACACCTTGCAATTACAGAAAATGAAAGTGTTAGGAACTTAACAACAACGAAACACAAAGATCAATCCAGGAAATGAAACCTATCATATAGAGGAGTTAAACAAGATAAACCAATAATAAAATATAACTCAAAAGACTCATAATAGTCCACTTGATAAACAGAGCATCTCATTCTAAAGAATAGTCATCAGCTACACAAATAAACACAAGTCAAAATCTACAATGCATAAAGGGCAGTTCAATACTTAAAATAAAATCTAAAAAAACAACAAAACACCAACAATACCAGGCATTTAATCAAGTATCTCAAAGCAACAAGTGTTCTTGAATGAAAAATGCCAAATAATTTTACATCATTCTGCACAAAGATAATAATTTTGTAAGAGTGAATAAATCAATTGATCAAAGAACAAATATAAGTAGGATATTTGGAGTTTGAGAAGTTAAAGGTCTGTGGAAGAAAGAACTTACAAGTTCTCAAAAATAATCTAATTATCAAAGCTTAAAAATGAAAGCTAAAAATTGTAGTTGTGGAAGTAATGAACTTAGCAGTTCTCAAAACTTGTGCAGTTACCGATATTGTCTGGTATAGTTTCGGTCAAAGTATTATTCCTCACATCACTACAGCAAAAAAGAACTCACGGTTTCAACAAACATAGTAACACCATAAGTTTAATGTCATAAATAAAAAGAAATTCACCATGTGAACTTACAAATACCATAGGCCAGTCACTTGACATATGTCGGAAGACAATGTTCCTGTTAGCATGTTTCCTTGCAAACCACTGTACCAAAATAAAAAATGATTGTCAAAGAACATATTAAAATACACAGACAACGTAAAAATAAAGTACCCACAAGTACATATTACTTGAGGGTGATAAGGATGTAAAGAATGTAACTATTTTACTAACAGCTACTGCAATACTTCATTCCAGTAGATCAATCTCGGTATCTTGCCTATAAGCTGGTTTTTAGCAAGATCTCTATAAGAAGAGACAACATTCAGGCCGCCTGAATTTTCTTTAGTAGAATTGCTTGATGAAAGTAAGTTTACCTGTATCAGCAACAATTCAACATGAACATTACAAAACTAAAAGGTTGACAAGTTATCAAACATGTTAAAAAACAACCTTACGCTCATAGTAAGAGAAAAGATTGAAGTAAATTATGAATTTGAATAAACTCTAGTTAAACCTAAATACAGAACACCTTAACATAACTACAAGTTGATAAAATTCAATAAAAACATACCTTCATAATTTCTTATTTTGAAGTCGGTCGAATAAACGCTGCCAGGACAGCCATGTGAAAATGCTGCAATTAGAATAAATGATGCATATAAACACACTTTATACAGGAACTAAAACTTTACTCTGAAGCAGGGAAACTGTGTTCTAGTTGGAGATTTATTCAATTTTGTAAGGAATAAAGAGCTCTCCATATAGTCTAAATTTGAGAGCAACTTTAATTTAGGTGATATATTACAGAAAAGAACTTACTCGAAAAGGATAACTCCTCAACGACTGCACAAAAATCGAGCTCCCCTGTCCCATATCCTGCAAAAGAAATGAAGTCAATACATGCTCAAAACAGCTCTAAACAATGAAATTACTACTACATAAATGCACTTTTCAATGTGAATAATGTTCTATTCAATTATCCTACTACCTCTAGAGAACGAGTACAAGGACACTTAATCACCTCACCCCTCTTCTTAGTAGTGTATGCATATTCAAGGAAAGCTTCAACTCCTTTTTTGTAATCAGGATGCATGCGATTTCTAATTTTAATCCAACTTCTATCCATGAACATAAAAAATAAATCTGACAATAGAAGAGTGTTTTTTAGATATAATTGATGAGGGTAAAAGTTAAGTACATGATAACAAATCATTGCTACTAAACTACAACACATACCAAATACACAAAGTAATAAACCAAACCCATTAACTAACGATAAGTATAGTATACTACTTTAAGAATAAACAATGATTCAATATAAAAAAATATCAAATTTTCAAGCATTTAGCATCTAAAATTCAAACATGAAGCACACATGTATATATATAAGTAAAAAAAAACAGAAAACTCTTCATGGGGCTAAGAAACTTTAACTGTCCTATAGATGCAACCAAAGAGCTTAATATTTATATGCAGACTTGCTTCCTAAGTATAAAATTTGTAGAAACAAATATAATAAAAAAAACAAAAGTACACATTACAAAGAAATTAAGATACCTAAATTAGGTAATGAGACTATAGTAATAGTTGTAAAAGTAGAAAATTTTAAAGGTTCTAGCTCATCAAGTACAGGCAACAATTTCTACAACTCGAAATATGAATAGAGAACATCAAATGATGAATTTAACCGGAAATTGATTGGCTTTGAAATTTCAAAAACGATTAGTGGTCATATTAATTTCTTCAGAATGGAAAAAGGAATTATAAATATGACAGTTTTGAAATTGTTGATGTTAAAGATGACACGTTATTTGCAGAAAATGAAGCACCTGCTCAGTTATATTGAACTTTCCCCCTCCTTTTTCTTTATAACTTCATCAATGTTTGAGAAACAAGAGACGACCTTCTGCTGCTGCTGTAGCTTTGAAACCAACTCCAACCTTCTAAAAAAAACTGAAAGAATTGGCTTAGATTACAAGAAGAGTATTAATGACCTGAAATAGGCAGGGATGCAACCAATCAGGAATTTGCATTAAAGAACAGTACTTGAATAATTGGTAGTATTTCATAAGAAGAAAAATGTAAATGCAATGAAGGAAACCAACTGAGCTTTAAAACATCATTCAGTTTTTCTTTATCTTTTTGGATCGATACAGCATTCATATTTCAGAGTCAATAAAAATGGAAGCAACACATAAATTAATTAATGATCAATCAAATTGATAAGGACATAAGTGGAAATTCGCAGAATAATGAGGACATAAATGGAAAATCGCATTTTGAAGAATCAATCCAAGTTCCACAAGGTCCAGTGACGAGAGCAAGAGCCAAACGTTTCAAGGAAGAAGAACTCAATGAGTTAATAAATCAAGCGCAACAAAAGGAGTTGGATGTGATCGGAAATGAACCATCGAATTTTGTCAACATTATAAAAGTCCAACTAAATGCAATTTCTCAAGAAGAGAGTGGATAAGATGAATAGCATATTTAGTTAGTATTAAATTCGAAATTAACTATTATATTAGTAGTAGGACTTTATTTGTTTCCTAGTTTATTAGTGGTTTTTGTTTCCTAGTTGATTAGGGGGATTTATTTCCTAGTCTAAGTAGATTACTCTAGAAGTCCTATTCCTAGTCTTGATAGGACTTAATTTTCAGCTTATATATAGGCATAATATGTAATAGAAGACACAACTTGATTCTTATTATTTTAGTGAGAAGGAATTCTCTAGTTTCTTTGAAGAACTCTTTTGAACTTATCAAGGATTTTTCAATTTGTCTAATTCTTGTGGCGTTCATTCATCGACTTATCAAACGATTCTTCCATCATCGTTTGTGGCGTCCTACCGAACTTATCAAGAAGACTTGTGGCGTTCAACATCGACTTATCAAACGATTCAGTCAATATCGTTTGTGGCGTTCCCGTGAACTTATCAAGGCGACTTGTGGCGTTCATCCATCCTCAAACCTGATTGTAGAACGATCTTTCAATTCCTTATAATGCGGGTCTCGTTTTTCTTAACGTGGTTCGTATCATTTGGTACCAGAGCCAATTTCTAGTCTCAGGTTTGCGTATCTTTATAATTTTCTAGTTTAAAAAAAAAAAAAAGTCGTACAAAAAAAAAAGAGTACGAAAAAAAAAAAAAAAAAAGAAAGGTCGAACAAAAAAAAAAAAAAAAAGAGTTCGCCAAAAAAAAAAAAAAAAAAAAAAATCCGAAAAAAAAAAAATCCGAAAATTGAAACAAAATTATCTTTATTGAGCTTCCTAGTTTGAGTTTGATTGTTTTCTAGACTTAGAGTGTGTTTACACTTAGAATTCTTCTAAGTTTTGGCACCTGCCTTGTTGAAAGAATCTTCCTAGATTTGGTTTGATAGTTTTCTTGTCCTAGAGTTTATTCACATTGAATATCTTTGTGTTGTTTTAAATTAGTTCAAAAAGAAGCAAAGAGAATTCCAAGAGTGGAAAAAGGCAAGAGAGTTAGATTATTTGAGGGTAAAAGCCATAATTTTTGTGCGAAAACACGAGTGTTGAGTGAATCATTAAATTGAGTGAAACACGTAAGGGTGTGAATTGTGAGGTCCTTTATTTTATTTATATTTGTTCTAACTTTTTTTCTTGCAGCAAATCATGTCTGATTCCAATAACAAAAACATATCTGGAGAACAGTCGGGAAAGTTTGATATGAAGTTTATGTCGGAAGCTTTGATGGGAGAGATGAAGAGAATATTGAGGACGGAGTTGGAACAAGTTCATGAAAGGTTGGATAGGGTAGAAAGTGTAACCGAGGGACATCGAAAAACTACTTCTAATATGAATAGGAGGGGAAGAGTTCAACCTAGGGACTTAAGAGATGAGGATGAGGAAGACTATGATGATAGGTTTAGTGAAGGAGATCAAGGGTCATCTAGTCGCCATAGGAGAAATCGTGGTTTGGGTAGAGAAGTTAGGAATAGGGAGGATAATAACTTGGGTAATATTAAGATGAACATTCCTTCTTTTCAAGGGAGAAACGACCCCGAAACCTATCTTGAGTGGGAAAAGAAACTGGAGCGAGTTTTTGATTGCCACGACTACTCCGAGATAAAAAAGGTAAAACTTGCAGCCACTGAGTTTACTGATTATGCTAATGTTTGGTGGGATCAATTGGTGTTAAACAGGAGACGAAATGGAGAACAACCGGTGGACACTTGGGAGGTGATGAAAACAGTAATGAGAAAGCGTTTTGTACCTAGCCACTATTATCGGGATTTGTACAAGAAGTTGCAAGGGCTGGTACAAGGAAATCGGAGTGTCGAAGACTACTACCAAGAGATGGAGTTAGCCATGATCCGAGCAAACATAGAGGAGGACCGAGAGGCTACTATGGCACGATTTTTAGCTGGCTTGAATCAAGAAATTGCCAATCGAGTAGAATTGCAGCATTATGTGGAATTAGAGGACATGCTGCATATGGCTATTAAAATTGAGAGCCAACTTAAGAGAAGAGGTGCTAGTTCGTGGAAACAGAATACATTCAAGAAAGAGGAGAAGCAAGTCTCAACCAAGGCTAGATTTGAGTCAAAACAAGAGCAACCAACTCGTAGCAATCAAGGTAAAACCGATTACTCTACTACTCGAAATCGTGATATTAAGTGTTTTAAATGTCAAGGTAGGGGGCACATAGCAAACCAATGCCCAAATAGAAGAGTTATGGTGATACGAGATAATGGAGAAGTTGAAACCGATAGTGAGGAGGACACCGAATCTATGCCACCATTGGAGGATGCTAATGAGGAAGAATATGCTGTCCATGGGGAGTTGCTGGTTGCAAGAAGAGCGTTAAGTGTGCAAATCAAAGAGGGTGACGAAGTACAGAGGGAAAACATTTTTCATACTAGATGCCATGTCCAAAACAAAGTATGTAGTATGATTATTGATGGAGGGAGTTGTACTAATGTTGCTAGCACAACTATGGTTGAAAAGTTAGGATTGCCAACTACCAAACATCTACAACCCTACAAACTGCAATGGCTTAATAACACTGGTGAAATAAGGGTAGAAAAACAAGTCCTTGTCCCTTTTCGCATTGGAAAGTATGAAGATGAAGTTTTGTGCGATGTTGTACCTATGCAAGCTGGACATTTGTTACTAGGACGTCCATGGCAGTTTGATCGACGTGTTAAGCATGATGGTTTCACTAACAAGTACTCATTTGTACATGACCAGCGTACCATCACTCTAGTACCTTTGACTCCAAGACAAGTTTATGAAGATCAAGTGAGGTTACAAAAAGAGAGTGAGCAAGAAAAAAAGAGTGTTGTAGGAAAAGAAATAGAGAGACAAGAAAAACAAAGAGTGAACGAGGAAAAAAAGAGTAAAAAAAATGGAGAAGTCTCAATGAATGAACAAAAGAATGAGAGGACAAAAAGCAACACCTATGCGAGAGTGGGTCACATTAAAAAAGCGATGTTCTCAAGTCAACCAATGATTGTTCTTGTGTACAAAGAGGCATTGAATACTAACGACTCTAACTCTTTTTTGCCTAGTTCAGTTACATCTCTTTTGCAGGAATTTGAGGATGTCTTTCCCGAGGAAATTCCACATGGTTTACCACCTATTCGAGGGATTGAACATCAAATTGACTTTGTACCCGGTGCTTCCATTCCGAACCGCCCAGCCTATCGTAGCAACCCTGAAGAAACAAAAGAGCTACAACGGCAAGTTAGTGAATTGATGGAAAAGGGTTCCGTACGAGAAAGCATGAGTCCATGCGCTGTTCCAGTAATTTTGGTTCCTAAAAAGGATGGGACATGGAGAATGTGTGTTGATTGTCGAGCCGTCAACAATATAACAATCAGGTATCGCCATCCTATTCCTCGTCTTGATGATATGCTTGATGAATTGCATGGTGCTTGTGTATTTTCTAAAATTGATTTAAAAAGTGGCTACCATCAAATAAGAATGAAAGAAGGTGATGAATGGAAAACAGCTTTTAAAACAAAGTTTGGTTTATATGAGTGGTTGGTTATGCCATTTGGTCTAACTAATGCACCAAGTACTTTCATGCGATTAATGAACCATGTTTTGCGTGCTTTCATAGGAAAATTTGTAGTTGTCTATTTTGATGATATTCTTATTTATAGCAAAAATCAAGATGATCATGTTAAGCATTTACATTCTGTTCTTGAAGTATTACGAAAGGAGAAATTATTTGCTAACATGAAGAAGTGCACCTTTTGCACCGATAAGCTTGTGTTTCTTGGTTTTGTTGTGAGTGCACATGGTATACAGGTTGATGAGGATAAAATTCGAGCAATTCAAGAATGGCCGAGTCCCACGAGTGTAGGACAAGTTAGGAGCTTCCATGGACTTGCTAGCTTCTATAGGAGATTTGTGAAGAACTTTAGCAGCATTGCAGCACCACTTACTGAGGCTATCAAGAAGAATGTTGGGTTTAAGTGGGAAGACGAGCAAGAAAGGGCTTTCCAATTGCTCAAAGAGAAATTAACTAATGCTCCTTTATTAGCTCTGCCTAACTTTACATTAACATTTGAAATTGAATGTGATGCATCAGGATTAGGTGTTGGAGCAGTCCTCATGCAAGGAGGAAAACCAATTGCTTTTTTTAGCGAGAAACTAAGCGGGGCAGCTCTAAACTACCCTACTTACGACAAAGAGTTGTACGCATTGGTGCGAGCTTTACAAACATGGCAACACTATCTTTGGCCTAAGGAGTTTGTGATTCACACGGATCATGAGTCATTGAAACACTTGAAGAGTCAACAAAAATTGAGTAGGAGACATGCACGATGGGTGGAATTCATTGAAACATTTCCCTATGTCATCCGATACAAGAAAGGTAAAGAGAATGTTGTTGCTGATGCACTTTCTAGAAGGTATGTCTTACTCTCCACTCTTGATGCAAAATTACTTGGTTTTGAGCATATTAAAGAATTATATCCTTTAGACCATGATTTTTCTGAGGAATTTCGAAATTGTGAGAAAAATGCAGTGGGTAAGTTCTTTAGACATGAGGGTTTCTTGTTTCGAGAAAATAAGTTATGTGTTCCTAATTGTTCTTTGCGTGAGTTGTTAGTAAGGGAATCACATGGTGGAGGTCTAATGGGGCACTTTGGAGTTATTAAAACCTTAGCGATTTTGCAAGAACATTTTTATTGGCCTCATATGAGAAAGGATGTTGAGAGAATTTGTGAGAGATGTGTCACTTGTAAGCAGGCAAAATCTAGAGTACAACCTCATGGTTTATACATGCCACTACCAATTCCTAGTGATCCCTGGATTGATATTTCAATGGATTTTGTTTTAGGTTTACCTAGGTCTAAACGAGGTAAGGATTCTATTTTTGTGGTTGTAGATAGGTTTTCTAAAATGGCGCATTTCATTCCATGTACGAAAACTGATAATGCTTCTAATATTGCTGACTTATTCTTTCGAGAAATTGTTAGATTACATGGAATGCCTCGAACCATTGTTTCAGATAGAGATGCTAAGTTTTTGAGTTACTTTTGGAAAACCTTGTGGTGTAAGTTAGGGACTAAGTTGTTATTTTCCACCACTTGTCATCCACAAACTGATGGTCAAACTGAAGTAGTAAATAGGACTTTATCTACTTTGTTGAGAGCTATAATTAAAAAGAATATCAAAACATGGGAAGAATGTTTACCACATGTTGAGTTTGCTTACAATCGTTCCATTCATTCTGCTTCTAAGTTTTCGCCATTTGAAATAGTTTATGGTTTTAACCCCTTAACTCCATTGGATTTAACACCATTACCTTTGTCTGAAAGAGTTAACTTGGATGGAAAGAAAAAGGCTGAATTTGTTAAGCAGATACATGAAAAGGCAAGATTCAATATAGAGAAGAAGACGGAACAATATGCAAAGCAAGCCAACAAAGGGCGTCGCAAGGTAGTTTTTGAACCCGGAGATTGGGTTTGGTTGCACATGAGGAAAGAAAGATTTCCATCCCAAAGGCGCTCGAAGTTGCTCCCAAGGGGAGATGGTCCTTTTCAAGTTCTTGAGCGTGTCAATGACAATGCCTACAAGCTAGACCTACCAGGTGAGTACAATGTTAGCACTACATTCAATGTTACTGATTTAAGTCCTTTTGATGTAGGTGCTGATTTGAGGGCAAATCCTTTTCAAGAGGAGGGGAATGATAAGGACATAAGTGGAAATTCGCAGAATAATGAGGACATAAATGGAAAATCGCATTTTGAAGAATCAATCCAAGTTCCACAAGGTCCAGTGACGAGAGCAAGAGCCAAACGTTTCAAGGAAGAAGAACTCAATGAGTTAATAAATCAAGCGCAACAAAAGGAGTTGGATGTGATCGGAAATGAACCATCGAATTTTGTCAACATTATAAAAGTCCAACTAAATGCAATTTCTCAAGAAGAGAGTGGATAAGATGAATAGCATATTTAGTTAGTATTAAATTCGAAATTAACTATTATATTAGTAGTAGGACTTTATTTGTTTCCTAGTTTATTAGTGGTTTTTGTTTCCTAGTTGATTAGGGGGATTTATTTCCTAGTCTAAGTAGATTACTCTAGAAGTCCTATTCCTAGTCTTGATAGGACTTAATTTTCAGCTTATATATAGGCATAATATGTAATAGAAGACACAACTTGATTCTTATTATTTTAGTGAGAAGGAATTCTCTAGTTTCTTTGAAGAACTCTTTTGAACTTATCAAGGATTTTTCAATTTGTCTAATTCTTGTGGCGTTCATTCATCGACTTATCAAACGATTCTTCCATCATCGTTTGTGGCGTCCTACCGAACTTATCAAGAAGACTTGTGGCGTTCAACATCGACTTATCAAACGATTCAGTCAATATCGTTTGTGGCGTTCCCGTGAACTTATCAAGGCGACTTGTGGCGTTCATCCATCCTCAAACCTGATTGTAGAACGATCTTTCAATTCCTTATAATGCGGGTCTCGTTTTTCTTAACGTGGTTCGTATCACAAATAACATGTGATAAGCATTAAGATTAATTTAACAAGTAACGAAACACATGTTGTAAAAACTCCCAATTAAAATATCAAACTATCACGTAAGCTCCGATCCTTAAATCTCAAATCATCAAAATCATAAACAATTATTTGTGAGAGTGACCATTAGTTAAAGAACTTGCTCAAGGTTTCTGTTCTGGCTATTATATACAAGTACTTAATAATCAAGGATCATACATTATGTAATGCGCTGATTCTTCATTTCTAATTAAACGTTTGCTTAATCCTCAACAATAGCAGCATTGCATTATTCTGAACATATTCTGAACACAGTTCTGGTTTGAGTATTAAATGCTTCTTAAAAAACTAATTAGGAAAAACAGCATATCACATATTAGGATGTTCAATTACGTCATGTAATTTGTAAAAACCATTTCACTTAATAATAATAATAACAATAAAAAAATAATAATATGAAATTTTTGTTCAATATAGTTCCAATTGAACATAAATTCCTTTCCTTCTATATTCAAAGACCTCACCTTATCGGAGCAATCGACAGTGAAGGAGGCTGTGGAAGTGGAATAGACGGCGAAGGTGAAAAAACTCCAGCAAATCGAAACCTAATTGACGGAACCAACTGAAATTGAAAATAAATCGAGTTGATTAACTGAAATTTTGATGAAATCCGAGCAAAATTTCGAGAGATTAAAATTTGAGTAGAAAAGGGTTTAGGGTTTTGGAATTTCATTCATTCGTTCTATTAGAAGATACGGAATTAAAAATAGAATTTTAAAAGAAAAAGAATAAAAGAAAAAATAGTATTCAAAATTTAAAAAAGAAAAAAAGAAAAAAGGATATAGGCTACAACTGGAAAGGCACTGGGTACATCAGAATGTACCCAGCGCATAAAATCCGCCAAAATTGCGCCGGGTATATTTGGGGACTATACCCGGCGCTTTTATAGCGACGGGAACATAAAAAAAGCGCCGGGTTTACTACTTTTACCCGGCGGTTTAATAAACGCCGGAAAACATGCGTCGGGAAAAGTGGAAAATGTTGTAGTGACCAATCTAGGCGATGATAATTTCACTTTCCGCCCTGGATACCCATGATCCAACTTCTTGTAATCTTTGTTGTTGTGCTTTAATTGTGTGTAATCGTTGGTGTGTATTATTTGTTGTTTTTTCTTTCTGTTCAAGTGCATTAATAATAAGTGTTGTTGTTTTTCATTCATTATGCTAATCGTTCTTTTTCCTTAAATTATGTTTACTTGTTGTTTATTTTCTTATTATTAAGAATGCCTTAATTTTTATGATTGTGTAACTATTAAAAAAATTATTGTTATTATTATTATTAAAATAAGTTTGAGTGGGGAGAATGGGGAAAGTTGTGAAATTGAATTAATGGATGTTAAGTGCCCTTCGATGGAGATGAGTTTTTTAGGTGGGTCGAAAAGGCATGAAGACAAGACAAGAGGGCAAGACAATTGGGCAATTGGACAATGCCTTCGATTGAAGATGGCCTAAGGAGTTAGAAAGCATAACTAATTAAGGAGTTAGAAAGCATATTTTGTCGCTCCCACACAAATCAGAAATTACACTTTACACTCCATAAAATTGTATTTTTCGTCCTATAGAATAGTCTCTCATAATTGTGTTAGCTTGCACATTGGTGCCACATGATGCAATATGATAGAGACTATAAAATATTTTCAAACATTTAGACGAAAATAGTTATTTATAAAATGCGAGGCTAAAAATATTAAAAGTGCAATTTTCATCCGTGTGCCTTGAACTTGTTCATTGGGAAAAAATAAAAATTAAAAAGCACAAAATTGTGAAAACTAATTTGATGGCATCAAAGTACTACTACAAGATAAAATTTATATAATAAAAATAGGAAATTAGCTAACCAAGAATCCCAACGATAATGTGAGATAATCAATAAAGATATTGGGACAACAGATAATTCCACATCTTCAATATGTCCTCTCGTCGGCACATTTTCTCTGTCTTCGTTACAAGGACAAATATTTGGTTCTTTATATGGCTGTAAAACTCTTGACGAAAGATGTCTAATGGTATAAATTTCAGTTCGTGAAATGCAATAAACAATTTGCATAAAATTAATAAAGTTTTGGAATATTAATAATCAAAATTAAATCATATAACATAATCTACAAGGAATTATGTCACAATAATTTTCAGGTATGATATATAGCACATAAGCGCCATTTTGGTGACTTGACGGTTTTTTATGTCAAAAAAATTTCATGGAGAATGAAAATGTGTCCAGGGAGGGAGGGGGGAGGGGGTTAAATCATGATATTAAATGTATTTTTTTAGAAAAGATAGTACGAAATATATAAAGTAGGGAGAAAATTTCACTTTTGATACCACAATTATACCTACTTTAGGGATTTGATACCACAACTATTTATGTCGACACATTTGATACCATATCTCAAATCAACTTTACACATTTAATACTTCCATCAAATTAATGAAGGAATTGTCACGAGATTGTCACGTGCCCGTTAGGTCTCGTGAAATCTGAATTGAGAATTTCACTTCTGATACCACAATTATACCTACTTTAGGGATTTGATACCACAATTATACCTACTTTAGGGATTTGATACCACAGCTATTTATGTCGACACATTTGATACCATATCTCAAATCAACTTTACACATTTAATACTTCCGTCAAATTAATGACGGAATTGTCACGTGCCCGTTAGATCTCGTGAAATCTGAATTTGGGGGGAGACCCATTCCAGGTGGCATCGTTTTTGGGGGAAAAATTGTTATGTCAGCTGCCCTAATTTCATTACATAAAAGACGGTCACATATGCAGAGCCCTAATTGTCTTCCTCTTCATTCACAATCACAAAAGCAAAAATGTCTTCTTCTTCAACTGCAAACTCCAGGCATTATTTCAGCACAGGAAGGGTGTTGAAGTGTTTGTTTTTGTCAAGAAACCACCATTCTCAAGACTTCTTACAAGAATGGAATCTCCTACCTGGATTCTCGTTTGTCCAAGAAGTCTTGAGAATGGTGGTTTCTTGACAAAAACACTTCAACACCCTTTGAGTGCTGAAATAACGCCTAGAGTTTACAGTTGAAGAGGAAGACATTTTTGCTTTTGTGATTGTGAATGAAGAGGAAGACAATTAGGGCTCTGCATATGTGATCGTCTTCTATGTAATGAAATTGGGGCAGCTGACATATCAATTTTCCCTCCAAAAACGATGCCACCTGGAATGAGTCTCCCCCAAAATTCAGATTTCACAAGAACTACCGGGCACGTGACAATCTCGTGACAATTCCGTCATTAATTTGATGGAAGTATTAAATGTGTAAAGTTGATTTGAGATATGGTATCAAATGTGTCGACATAAATAGTTGTGGTATCAAATCCCTAAAGTAGGTATAATTGTGGTATCAAAAGTGAAATTCTCAATTTAGATTTCACGAGAACTAACAGGCACATGACAATCTCGTGACAATATTCTGTCATTAATTTGACGGAAGTATTAAATGTGTAAAGTTTATTTGAGATATGGTATCAAATGTGTCGACATAAATAGTTGTGGTATCAAATCCATAAAGTAGGTATAATTGTGATACCAAAAATGAAATTCTCTCATAAAGTAGGTGAAAGTTTAATATGAAGTGCAATTACCTTTTTTTAAATAGTTTAGGTAGTTATTATATGGTTATATGTGAACAGAAATAAGGAATAAAAAAAAGTGAAAGCAACAACTTTAACGATGGTAACTAAATTAATATAATACCAATGACTATAATTAGTTTTAGGGGCATGCAAATTAAGTAGTTGTTAAATTGTGTTAAGTAGGGCAGAAAATCAAATCAAGCTATTTAATACTCGATTCGAATTTGTTCGGTAAAAGTTTGTTTGAACTCGGTTGGTCACACCAATCAAACAAGTTTAAACATTATTTTTCTTTCCACAATTTTTTAAGCTCGACTAGATTAAACTAAAAATTAATAAAATATATGTGAAATATCAAGTTACTCGATACCCGACTCGTCTTCGAATAAAAACTCGTTTGAGCTCGGCTCGTTTAATAATCAAATGAAGTTCAATAAATTAGTGCTATGATAGTTGTATTTAATTTGGGAGGTACATTAATTTTCTCATTAAGCCTTACCCTATTTTGCTCCGAAATTTCACATAATAATTTAACATGTCGTCCCATGTAACGAATTAAGGGGCTTCTCACATCATGGGCCCGACCGCCCGACCTTGTTTTAATTAGTTGTATGAAACATGAAAGAGAAAAAAAAATGGTTAACTCTTGGATCCATCCTCCTAATTAGATTCATGCACGTTATTTATTAATTCAAATAACTCAACAAAATAATACACATTACATCTGTTTATATTTTTGTTCATATATAGAAAAATTAATTAATCACGTTAAAACATTCATCAATAAATTTATAATAGAAAGTAAGAATTACATGAATGCATAAAATAAATACAACAAATTATAATTATAAATATTTTACAATATCAAACCACACATATAGCATATATGCTTAACAAACATTAATTAATCATCAAATACATGATCTAGATATGGATGCATAATAATAATACACTTATAAACACAGAAATGGAATTATTAGATAGAGAAATTGTAAGTGGAGTAAACTAAGACATGAACGAGACTGATGTACGATATGGATATTGTCTTAGGGTTGTGGTAATCCACCTAGTAAATTATCGATTGTGCTTTGTAATCCATTAATAAATTATCGATGAGTGAAGAAGCTCCACCGGATCTTCCAGTAGAACTTTGTAATAGATGACGCGCTGCCTCGCATTTAAAATTGTTGCTTTCCATGACAACTACTATATATCATGATCACCAAAAATATCATAAAAAAGTAACTGGACATGGTAATGCTTCTACTGCCCATGTTTTTAATATTGCTTGGAGAATAATATATAATATATTTATTGAGAATGAAAAATTGATGAGTTTGGGTTGTATTTATAGCTAGCGATGGAGTTATGGTAATTATATGTCATTAGGGATAAACTCTTTATAGCTTAACTGTCAAATGATAAATCAATTATAAAAATTAATCAACCATGATTAACTTTTATAATTGATTTATGATTTGACAGTTAAGCTATAAAGATTTGATCCCTAATGATTTACTGCACATGCAAGGCTTTTGGCCTTAATAATCTTGAATCAACTAAAATAATTAGGTACTAGTATTATATATGAGCACGAAAAATAACAAAATAGAATAAGCTTAAGTGAAATGAAAAAAAACACCCCTTGTTAATTAGCAGAAAATCCCTATTGTTATTTTTATTAGAAAAAGAAAAAAAAAAAACTCATATGTTTACCCTTATCCGAGGCCGTAATGTATTTTGCTCATTCTAAGTGCGATAATTTTTCATGATTTGCAAGGAAAGTGAGAAATATGCCCCTATAATGTTATTTTTCTATAGAATCAAATGTGAAAACCCGATTTATTCAATTAAAAAAAGGTGACAATAACTCCGCTATAAACTTAAAAATTGATAATATAAACCCTCTGTAATTAAGCTTAAAAAATCAGCAATAACTCCCCCTCCCCCCCCCCCCTCTTGGGTCAACTTTAATGTTCAAATGAATGTAATGAGCTAATAAAATGATAACATGAGGGACTTTTTGCTAATAAAATAATAACAAATAGATCGAGTTTTGTACTATAATACAACAATACAACACAAGGTTTCTCTTGCTAATTTGAAATAATACAAGAGGCTATTTTTGCATATTTCTCTAATAACTTTTTATTCTGTGCATAAAGTGGATTCATGGGATACAAACCATGTCATGGTTGATTTACTATCATCAGAGAACACAATTTTGAAGTTATTTCAATTAACTTGGACTCCTATTTAATTTGCGCGCGGAACGTAATAAAATAAAGCAAGACTATCTTTCTTAAAATTTATTTGCAAGGAAAAGGAAAGGAATAAATATACCCCTATATGTTATTTTTCTTTAGAATCAAATGTGAAAATCCGATCATTCATTTAGAAAAAAGTGACAATAACCCCGCTGTAAACTTAAAAATTGACAATAACTCTGTTGTAAACTTAACAAAATTAGCAATAACTCCCCCCAGTGGTCAACTCTTAATGTTCAAATTAGTGTAATCAGCTAATAAAATGATAATAGAATAATGGAGTTTTATACTATAATAATTTGAAATAACAGAGAGAGTACTTTTTCATTGCTCTAATAAGCTTTATTCTGTGCACAATGTGAATTCATGGGATACAAATCATGTCAAAATCGATTTACAAATGTCGTAATAAAATAAAGCAAGACTATCATTCATAAAATTTATTAATGTAATTATTGATTTTTCTCAAAAATATAATTTTTCATAAAGTAATTCTTTGATATCATTAATTCACATCTATTAATATAAAAATATCTCTATACTCCCTAGAGAACTTAGTAAGTGGAAGACAAATACGAATTCTAAGCATCACATAAAGATCACTTTTCTTTTAAATAATTGAGTCAAAGATTCGAGAATTCAAGGTTGAAATTATTAATGAAATTTAAATTAAATCATGTTATCAGCGTGGTATATTAATAATGTTTTTAAGGAGTTAGAAAGCATAAAAGTTGCTTGTATATTCTGCGGTGAAAATGCACAATACCACCCTGTGTTATACGAAACCTACACCAAATGAATCTTCGAATTTTTTTTTTTTTTTTGTCATCAAACTCCCTTTATACTTTCAAAAACCCTGCATAAACACCCAATCTCCGTTAGTTACTTACACTGTTAATTTTTAATTGAATTTCCTAGATTATCCTTAAATATATTTAAAAGTACATGGGAATTTTATGTAAACATTAGAAATATAAGTGGGTTTTGCACAAACGTTCAAATGTACAGGAAAATTTTGCGCAAACATTCAAAACTACAAAGAGGTTTTTTGCAAACAAAGTTATGAAAAAATAAACGGTGTTTCTGATTAAATTTTTTAAATTACCTTTAAATATATTTACAAGTACAAGGGAGTTTTGTTCAAATGTTCAAAAGTACAAGGGAATTTTGCCAAACATTCAAAAGTACAAATCATAATTTTTGCAAACAAAATTATGAAAAAAAATTAACGGTGTTAGTAACTAATAGATAGTGGGTGTTTTATGCATGGTTTTTGTAAATACAAGAGAGTTTGGTGCAAAAAAAAATTTCACAGGGTAATTTTGTGCAGGTTTCGCATAACACAAGATGTATTAAATATTTTGTCCCCATGTTCTGCTGTCCGTCTTAGTATTCACCTAATTTTTCTCTTCAATATTAATCTGTTTTTGTTGTCTTTAACTTAGTCGTGAGTCCTTCTAAAATCACATATAACAACTTAAGTTTACTTTCCTTTTTGCTTTTTCTTTTTTGTTGGAGGACTAAATATGCCTTTACAGTTCTTCTAATTTCATTGGCTCATTCTACCAGCCCATGGCAACATATTTTACAAAGCACTCGTGATGAGAATGGGAGAAATCTTAACTTAGATGGGACACTCTAAGGTGACTCTGTCGTAGAGAGTCACCTTAATTTTTGGCTTTGAGTGTACTGTGTACTGGGTGTACGTACTCCCCCTTCTTTTGAAATTATGAAAATACCCTTAAATTAAAAACTCTCTTTATTCTCTATTTCCCTCTCCCCCAATTTTTCTTCTCTGTATTGAGCGATCTCTTGAGCTCGTCTATCTCCATTTCCCCTTTCCCAATTCTTCTCAGTCTTGAACGATCACTTGTCTAGTGAGAGAACATATTACAATTTCTCTGTCTTCTACCTTACAATTTCTTTGCCTTCCATATTACAACTCTCACCGAGGCGGAATAGTGATAGAGAACAAAATTGAAATAAAAATACTGCAAACATTGATGAGCAATCTCTCTTATTTGAAGGTTTCCTTCATTTTAAGCATTTTCATGAATCTGGGTCATCATCTTGAGCTTGATTTCTATTTCTTCAGTTTTAATTAAAGTTTTCCAAGTTCCATGTTAGAACAACTTCTTGATTGGTTTAATATTTGAAGACATTGTAGTCTTGTTGGTTATGCGGAAATTTTACATTTATTTGGTACAACCCCAATTTCCTGTTCTGTTTCTTGAATACATATAATATTTGGTTGTGTGTTTTTAATTTATAGAGTTTAATACTTGGATACATTGTAGTCTTGTTGGCTCTGTGGATATTTTATATGGAGAAATTATAATTTGGATTGGCACAACAGCAAAAAATTCCATTTTCTGTGTTTAGTTGTGTGCTTTAAATTCATAGATTCTTCCCATGAGATAATTATACTTGCATTTATTAAAGGAATGGATATGTAGTCGTCAATATATGATAACTATACATAAATGGGAAGTATATAGTTATCACTTTGTGAATACAAACTCTCTCCATTACAGGTATATTTTTAGAAATGGATTGCCAAGATGGAGTTCCATGTTGTTATACACATTTGAATGACTTAAATGATAGAAATGGGCATAGTGAAGATGAAGTACCAGATTCAATTGATTCTTTTAAACTAATTTTGAAAGAAGAGTTGATAAGCAGTTTAGTATTTGATAGCATTGATAATGCTGAAAAGTTTTACAATGTTTATGCCAAATTTGAAGGCTTTGATGTTCGAAGATGTAGTGATCAAAAGAACGAAGAATTAGTAAGAAACAGGGTATGGGTTTGTAATCGAAACGGGTTCCGCAGTTCAAAAGAAGAACCTCTTATAAGAGAAGCTAAACCTTTGAGTAGGCGTGGATGTAAAGCTAGTTTCCTTATTGTGCTAGACAATAATTCTGGAAAATATATAGTTTCTACTTTTGTTAGCACAATCACGAGCTACATGGATGTATGAAGAGGTAAATTATTTATTAACGAGAGAATTTTACTTTTCATACCATAATTCAACATACTTTAGGGATTTGATACCACAACTTTTTCTGCCGACACATTTGATACCATAACTCAAATCAACTCGACACATTTGATACTTCCGTCAAATTAGAAACGGAATGGTCACGTGATTGTCACGTGGCCGTTAAAACTTTGCACATTTGATACCATAACTTATGTTGACTGATAATTTTACCCCATAACATTTCAGGTTAACAAAAAAGCCCCACATCTCCAAATTTAGTGACGATTTTAGTCCATATTGTTGCCAAATTTCCAAATTGACTCGAATAAGACCACGTGCTGACCAATTTAGAACTTTACACATTTGATACCATTACTTATGTTGACTGATAATTTTACCCCATAACATTTTAGGTTACCAAAAATGCCCCACATCTCCAAATTTAGTAATGATTTTAGTCCACATTGTTGCCGAATTTCCAAATTGACTCGAATAAGACCACGTGCTGACCAATTTAGAAAATTTTACTTATTTTATTTAAATAACTAATTTAATTTATAAACAATATTAATAAATTAAATAGTACATTAACATAACTATCACCAAAATTAAGAAAACATATTCTTTTTAAAAATAAAAATTATATAATAGAATTAATCTATTTAATATTTATTAAAATAATAAATTATATAATTAAAAACTATTTAATATTTATTAAAATGTTAAATAATAAATAAATATAATTTAATAAAAAAATCCCCACCCTACCAACCCAACCCAACCCACCCCTCCCCTCCCCCTACCCCCGGCCACCGCCGGCTTGGGACCGAAGATCCCAGGCCGGCAGTGGCCTGGGATCGAAGAACCCAGGCCGGCGGTGCCTGGGATCTTCGGTCCCAGGCCGGCGGTGGCCTGGGACAGAAGACCCAGGCCGCCGGCGACCTGGGAATCGGGGGGTAGGGGGAAGGGTGGGGAGGTGGTGGGTGGGGTGGGGATTGTAGGACCTCAGGCGCTACCACTTGCCCCAAAACCAATTGGTGTTAGGGAATGCGTATACCCTTCCCTTATAGTGCATTCACGCAAGCGCCCACGATATTCGATTGTGGCTCCACCCGCACACTTAGTTTGGGTCTCCATCCGCACACTCAGTTTGGATGCCACAGGACAATTGCTGTCACCCGCACACTTAGTTTGGGTGCCCAACAATCTCCCAATCAGCAATTGCTCCTGCTGGGAATCGAACACGTGACCTTGGCTTTGATACCACTTGTAGGACCTCAGGCGCTACCACTTGCCCCAAAACCAATTGGTGTTAGGGAATGCGCATACCCTTCCCTTATAGTGCATTCACGCAAGCGCCCACGATATTCGATTGTGGCTCCACCCGCACACTTAGTTTGGGTCTCCATCCGCACACTCAGTTTGGATGCCACAGGACAATTGCTGTCACCCGGACACTTAGTTTGGGTGCCCAATAGGGATTTATTTTTTTAAAAGTTAAAATTATTTATTATTTAATATTTTAATAAATATTAAATAGTTTTAAATTATATAATTTATTATTTTAATAAATATTAAATATATTAATTCTATTAAATAAATTTTATATTTAAAAAGAATATATTTTCTTAATTTTGGCGATATTTATGTTAATGTATTATTTAATTTATTAATATTATTTATAAATTAAATTAGTTATTTAAATAAAATAAGTAAAATTTTCTAAATTGGTCAGCACGTGGTCTTATTCGAGTCAATTTGGAAATGTGGCAACAATGTGGACTAAAATCATCACTAAATTTGGAGATTTGGGGCTTTTTTGGTAACCTGAAATGTTATGGAGTAAAATTATCAGTCAACATAAATAATTGTATCAAATGTGTAAAGTTCTAAATTGGTCAGCACGTGGTCTTGTTCGAGTCAATTTGAAAATTTGGCAACAATGTGGACTAAAATCGTCACTAAATTTGGAGATGTGGGGCTTTTTTGGTAACCTGAAATGTTATGGGGTAAAATTATCAGTCAACATAAGTTATGGTATCAGATGTGCAAAGTTTTAACGGCCACGTGACAATCACGTGACAATTCCGTTTTCAATTTGACGGAAGTATCAAATGTGTCGAGTTGATTTGAGTTATGGTATCAAATGTGTCGGTAGAAAAAATTGTGGTATCAAATCCCTAAAGTAGGTTGAATTATGGTATGAAAAATGAAATTCTCTCATTTATTAACATTGAATTTATTTAAATAATATTTTTGCTAAGTTTTTGATTAATTGTTAGTTGATTTGTATTTTTGATCAACTATACATCTTCCTCGGACAAGGCTACTCTCAGCTTGATGACCAACATTGGATTTAAGCCATCCCACGTGATACATTACTTGGAGCAATTGGCTGGAGGTGCCGGGAATTTTTTTTTAGAAAAAGGACTGCATACAATTGGATAAATAAGCTACGAGCTGAAAGAATTAGAAAAGATGATGTGAACACAGTTATTAAAAAGTTCAAGGATCAGAAAGATGATAGACTATTTTACAAATATTGTGTGGATGATGAAGGCATACTTACTAGGCATTTTTGGGCAAATGGTTCATCCAGGTTCGAGTACGAAGCTTTCGGCGATGTCTTGGTTTTTGATAGTACATACAAGACAAATACCTATATGTATCCACTTGTGATATTTTCTGGGGTAAATAACCATGGCTCTACATGCATATTTGGTGCATCCGTTATTCAAGATGAAACGATTGAAACGTATCAATGAGTTTTGCGAGCTTTTATAGAGGCGATGGGAGAAAAAATTCCTGAAGTTGTTCTAACTGATCAAGATGGAGCTATGCATGCTGCTGTTGTTTCTGAATTTCCTGGTACAAGACATAGGATATGCAACTGGTATTTATGCCGTAATGTTCGAAAAAATATTAAGATTCAACTTTTTGCAAGGAGTTTTGTTCCTTGGTTGATCGCAAGTGCTCCATAGAAGAGTTCGAGTCTGCTTGGTCTAATATTGTTGAGAAGCATGATTTATCCAATCACAAATGGGTGGTTGCTACTTATGAAATCAGAGGTAGGTGGGCAACAACTTATTTTCGTTAGCAGTTTATGAGCATGATGAGTACCACACAACGAGCTAATCAGTAAATGCTTTGATTAAGTTAAGTTTCGACCGCAAAATGACCATTACTGATTTTATCAGTCATTATGAGCTTACACTTGAATATCTTATGAGTGATTTCATAATCATGCAGAAGGAATCTGAGCTAGATAATTGAAAAGTAAGAGATACTCCATTAAAGTGCTTTGATGAGCAAGTTCTTTAATTATACACCTTGAGGATCTACTTCATCATCCGATAGGAGATAAGGGATGAACAAGGTGTTTTGGGTGAAAGCCGGAGCAAAGACATGGATGGGAATGATGTCTTTGTATTTAGTGAGGAGAAGGAAAATGAGGTTTCAAATTACACTGTGATAGTTGATCCAAGTATTTCAAAGTTTGAATGTGATTGCTTCAAGCTTGAGTCAGAAGGTGTACCATGTAGAGACATTATATCAACGTTTAAGTACCTTAGATTGAAGAATTTCCTGAACAACATTGTAAAATATAGATGGTTAAAAGAGACGGGGAGTGTATTGAGAAAGAAAATTCCTGAGCCTAAAAGTGTTAGCGACATACAACAACAAAGATTTGGTCTATTAAGTAAAGAAGCTCTTCTCATGTCTGTCGTGTCATCCCAATCTGAAAAAGTATTTTCCAGCTTCATGAAGCGCATGAGGGAGGTAGCTGATATAGCCAAGGACGAATTAATGATGCAATCCCAATGTGGTAGTGTTCCGTCTGAAAATTTGCAAAAGGGTGACACGTGTACATCTGCTGCAGGACTTGATGACCCACCTACTGAGAAGGTTACTAGCATAGTTAATCCTTGCCGTAACAAAACTAGGGGAGCAACTGGTGGAAGGAAACAAAAGTGTGGGATTTGTCGGTATGTTATTCAATGCATTTTTAGAAACTATTTCGTACAATGTATATTTCCAGCAATTATATTTGTCATTTTCTGGACTTTTTTGTAGTGTTCCTGGGCATAAGTCTACTACTTGTGTGTTACAAAAACTGAGCACTAGAGATGCAGAAAAGAAACATAGCGAGAAGAAGAAACAGAAGATGAAGAAGAAAAAGGTATATTCATCCCAAAAGAGAAAATCACTAGTGTTGAAGTTTCAAATGAATTTGCAGATTTCACGTCAGAAGAAATCAGACAACAATTTTCAGGATTTGGGGTCATATGGTACATTCTATCAATTTGAGTCAATCTTTAATATGCAAATAAGTTTGCATGTTGTGTTTAATCTACCACCAATCCCAGGTTTGCTGCCAATGTACCCCCAGGCAATGGGTCCTGATGCAATTAGGATGAATAGCTTTGGTGGGCAAAATGTATTTGGACCAAACACAACATTGTTATGGCAACAAGAAACTTTAAGTCTTATTTATTTTTTGGATAATATGCATAATTTGTAGATAAGTACTAATTTATACTACAATCCTTTTCTGTTATGGGCAACATCAAAAAGTGTTTTGTTTATGCATCAGAAGTTCCCATTTCCTCCGAATTAGACTTTTTTTAAGATGTCTTGAGATTAGATTAATTGAATAATGAAAAAGTTGAAACCACTACTAAAAGAAGAATATTGAGTTGGTTGTAATATGAGTATATGGTCTCTATATAGTTTTAAAATATGAAGATTATTTGTATGACGTAAACAAAAATTTATGTCATCCCTTTTAATAAAATTTTCATAGCATTAATTCAGAAGGGTTAAAATGTTCTCTGTACCCTTTTACTTCATATTTTTTTTTTGGATATCATAGTAAAAAATTCATAGTATTAATTCAGAAGTGTTAAAATGTTCACTGTACCCTTTTACTTCATATTTTTTTTGGATATCATAGTAAAAAATAGTACCAAGTTTTTTGTTCGAAAAACTCACAAATTCTTGATGTAATTAGTACCAAGAACCGCATTCCCAAAGCCTTGAGGTTTTCTTTAGCCAGTCAAGTTTTTTTGATTTTTGTGATTTTCGGAGGACTGACCGATTTTGCAAGGGGAGAATTATTTTTTTGTTGGGGAGGGGGGGGGGGAACTTATGGTATTCTGGGGAATGGAGACAAGATTTTTGATGTGTTAATGTATTAGAAGAAGGAAATTCAGAAGTTCAACAAATATGGAATCTGCTCAAGATTGAAGAGTTTTCATAAGAGAAATAGGATGAAAATGGAGAATTCCCAATATTTAATAATTACTGATTTGTAATTTTGTTTAAGTTAGGTAGATAAACATGTTTGCGTTTTTATTAATAGTTTTCTTTGCTGACTTATAAATATGTCCCTTCCTTTTGGTTTTCATTCATTCAAGTCAGCAATGTATAAAAATCAGATGTTTCATCAATAATACATCTTTATTATTTTTTAATACAAAATCAGTTGTAATCTCTATTATGTATCAATATTTACATTCAGTTCTTTGGAAAGAGGTTTAGGAAGTTAGTATTAGAGCGTTTTTAGAATTTAGGATGGACAAGACTCTTAATCTTTATTCACCTTGAAAATCAAGAATAGACAAGACTCTTCATCTGACCTTGAAACATTACGAGAAGCTAACTTTTCAGAACTTATGGATTTTGTTCCATAAAAAAAAAAAATCAATATCACAATATTGTAATCGAGCGTCAGATGCCTTGTCCTATATATATCCGCAATTTTACCGGAAAATCATAAGTTTTAACCCGAAATTCATTGTCAATCAATTTCCTATTAAATTAGAGATTAAACTAGAGATATTATGCACTTTGTCCAGGCCATTGAATTAGACTACTCAATATAAAGTTATACTTAAAAATTCAAAATAAATTATCACTATATAATCAACATTGGAAAATACAGAATAACCATAAAGAAAATACAAAATAGTTCCCAAATCCTTACTATTAAAATCAAAACAAGAAATTATTACATCCCACACCATCCACCCACCCCCTAATCAGTCCTTTTTCTTTTGTTCTCTCTCTCCTTTTACCATTCTTCTGGATCCGGCATCACTGACGGTTCACAAAATTCTGGTGGTTGTAACTGAAGTGGTAACACTTCTAGTTCATCCACCGAAAGCTTACTAGCAAAAATGATGCTAAATTCCCACCAGTACTTCTTGTCTTCATGTCGGAACATGCCCACTCGCCATTTACCTTGCTCTATACCAGAAATCAAATGAAAATCAGAATAAATAATTGCAAATATAGACTATATCTTTGGAAATTTTAAATATTTATACCTTTAGAAGTACCTCCCAAGTCTCCTCATTACTTAGAAGCACATTCCTAGTTTGATCCTATCACACACTACGACAATGTATTGCCTTCTCCCAAAGGCCGTAACGATAGTGCAAGTCATGAAACTTCAAAAACAATTCACGATGTATGAATGTCTTCCCTGTCCTAGTTTCAATAAGAGGAATTATCAGATCTAAAGCTTCTTCATTTTTCTTGTTGTAATGTATATTTCCCTTGAACGCTTTGTCTAACAACAAGTCAATGAATGCAGCGGTGTCCACCTCTGTCCATACCGTCCTCATCCTCATCGTGTTGCTGTATTTGATACAAAAATGATTGTTAATACACAAATGATTAGACTTAACATATACTTGGTTCATAGATACAAAAATGCAGTATATATATTGGCTTAAAAGTAAGGACTTAATGTGCAAAATGTTGTGATATAGATGCATGAAATAATTACTAATCTCAATTCTAACTCAATACATAAACTGGACTCTCCAATAAACTCATCATCTAACTATTTGAAAAGATTGAAATTCCCATGGTGCATGAATTAAATTGAAGACTAAATCTAGATTTCCAAAATTTACATTAATATGTATCAAGTTGAACTTACTAGAACAATTTTTCTCTAATAAAAACTCTTCAACCATCTTATTCAAACTTAGGAATACACAAGAAACCTTTTGAAATAATTTAATGGATAATAATTCTAGAAGCGTAATGGTTAAAATTCAATTTACTCCAGCATTAACAATTCACAAATTTGAGACAAAACATGCCCAAAGTTCACACAATTTAAAAAATTTCACCAAATTGGTGAAGCCCTATTGAATAATAGACCAAAGTATTGGACCCCAAGGAATTTAACAATAAATTACAGTATATAGCCGAACAAATCACAAAATTAAAGAGATTTCAGTATGCATCATAACCTTAAATAATCCTACTTAGGGCTCTTACATTGGGTATTTATTTACTCCTCTCTCTCCTTCTTGTTTGTACTGCTAGGGTGGAAAGATAAAAAAAATGCTGCAATGATATATCTCAATTACTTGAGAGGTCGACCAATATTTATTCTGCAAATTGAAGGGGCATGAAGAGGCGTGTGCAAGTTTTTGTGTCATGATGAGGCATTTACATATGTTTAAGAAGGAGCGTGATCGTTCACCTTATTGTCCCTTGGTAGATTCATGAACGATTTATTGTAATTATCATTTATGGGACGTTCTATATTTATGGGCAGATACATGATCGTGTTTTTTTTTTTTTCATTTATTTTAGTTATTTGTAGCCTCCCACCCAAAATCACTACAAAAAATTAAAAGATCCAAATGTATTGACATATTCATTATACTTAAATAAATTTTAACTAAATGATAATTAACTAATAATATGTTCATATACCTATCAAGATAACCAGTTATTTTTCTTCTAGGGGGACCATGCCCCCCCGCCTCCAGTCCCCAAGGAAGTCCTCCTCTGTGTAGCGATACCCCAACTGTATAAAACCACAAAGTAGTCACTAAACCATAGTGATAATAATATATTTATTATCACTAGGTTGTAACTAAAAGGGTGTTGCTAATTGTCAATTGTGGCAACTTAATTCACCAAATTCGTCACTCATATAAATGTAGCGTAACACATTCGTCTATGTTATATATAAAATACTTAATTTGAGATCGAATAATGTGATTTACTACATATATAAGCGGTTAAAATGCATAAATTATGACTTTGGCTGAATTTAGTTGTTTAAGTTGGGATATAACAGGTGTATAATATTTTCTTGAATATCTATGCATGTTTAGCTAAATCGGTAATGAAAAATTTGATTATTACATCTATATCAATTTTGTTTCCAATTCTCCCACTCCAAATATATTAGACTTTTTTACATAGCATTACACCATAAGGTTTAATGGCATTTAATTATTTTTCTCTGTAACATTTAAGGTAAATCTAATAATGCTTCGTGAATAAGAAAAAAAAAATGAACACAAATTATCAAGTTATTGCTTTTAATAGCAAAACATTATAGGTAGTTAATAACAAAACATGGACACAATCCATGAAAACATGCTGCCAAACCAGTACCAAAATAAAAACATGTCCAGCACCTAAATAAACAAACAATATCTTGATGAATCTCCTCACATTTGAGGACATTTGAAATCCTTGATCCAACACTCTGGACCTATTTAAGTAATAAGGCCATGTACATTCTATCACTCTAGACACTTAGAATTTGATATTACATATATTGACCCATCCTTAAGTTGAAATCTTTTGCAAGTAAGCCCCACCCTTGAGCTAATGCAACACGATCAGTATTCCCGATTTTTTCCATCTTTATATGGATGCACCTGAACTGTCCAAGTTTTACGAGTATATCCGTGCACGTTACTTCTTGATACGAACCACGTTAAGAAAAACGAGACCCGCATTATAAGGAATTGAAAGATCGTTCTACAATCTTGATGAGCAAGTAATCCTTCTTGACCCAACAACTTGTCTTCAATTAATTCTTTCAAGTCTATTTTTGGGCACTTCATGATCACATCATTCTCCTCCTCTTAAAAGAGATTTGTCCTCAAATCTTCCCCAACCTTGTAGATCTAACATGTGAACATTGAAAAACAATTTTTTTTCGATTTTTTTTTAACTTTTTTTTTTTTCCATTTTTCTTCCCTCTCAATTTTTTTTGCCTCTCAATTTTTTTTTTCGTTTTTTTTTCAACTCTTTTTTTTTTTTCGTTTTTTTTTTCAACTCTTTTTTTTTTCTTTTTTTCCTGTCATTTTTTTTTCTCTCTCAATTTTTTTCTTTTGTTTTTTTTTTATACAAGAAAATAAAGGATAGGCAAACCTGAGACTAGAATTCGGCTCTGATACCAAATGATACGAACCACGTTAAGAAAAACGAGACCCGCATTATAAGGAATTGAAAGATCGTTCTACAATCTTGATGAGCAAGTAATCCTTCTTGACCCAACAACTTGTCTTCAATTAATTCTTTCAAGTCTATTTTTGGGCACTTCATGATCACATCACTTCTGCCACTTTCATGTCATCCAAGTGATGTTTTCTCCATATGTGTCTAGGAATGTACTGCAACAATCCATTTGAAGGTACTTACCTTAATTGAATTGGACATTACAACCATGTTTTAAACCCCGTAGCCAAAGTAATTATGAAACTTAAATACGTACCAGCATTGGAACACTTTTATTTGATTTAATGGGGAGATTGTATTTACAGATTCTATTCTCCTAATTATCAAGAGGTACGTTGAGTGGTGCCTCGTAGGCTTGGTGGACTGCTTCCTGAAGTTGTTTTGGGATTGGTGCCTCGTGATCCAAGTTTTTGCCTTTACCGTTATTGGTTACATCATCGCCAGTGTCATCATGTATCGGCTCATCATCATCGTCATCCAAGATATGATGTGCACGAACACCATTGAGATTATTCAGTGATTGAAGATGTTGATAGTGATCTGTTAGCATTGCAGGAGTAGGCTCCATGGACTTACACAAGCACTTATAGTTTTCAGATTCTGATGAACTATATAGAACAGAAATGTCACACCTTTCATCATTAAATTCAATAATGTTTACAATCAAACAATTAACATAGAACAGAACAATCATCAATTTATTAAACATATCACCTGGTCTGAACAGTTTCCCATCAATCATGCTAGGTGCCTCGCACGATGACTCCTGGTAAATGGTTACGGTAAATATCTTTGAATTGTAATGATAGTCCATCTAGATTACTCATGTACTCGAAGAAAACTACTTCATCCATTTGCAAGTTGAAGTCTGTTGCCATTGTTTGAATTACTTCCCCACCTATATCAGAAGTTCCCTTTCTCACAGTGATCTTAAAATCATATGTCCACTTGTGGGATATCAATTTTACTTTCTGATTTAGCCGGATTTCGTCGGGTTAATTGAATATCAGTAAATTTGTAATATCGGGGGGTTTTCGATATTTATATATATGTTATATAGGGCTCTGTTACTTTATTCCGGATGGATCGGTTACAAAGAAAAGCAATATTCAAGAACAAGAAGTAAAACCACAAAACAAAGCTAAGAACACACCGATATGAAGGTAAAAAGCTCTGTAATAATATTGAATATTATTGAGTTGTGCTGTTGTAAGCAGTGTTAAATCCTGTATTCTTAGAGTTTAGGAATTTCGTAGTTGTTTCAATACAATGATTAACTAGGTATTTATATAATTTTAAACCTAGTGTTACAAGGAAACATAGTCCTAATAGGACTCGGCCCAAATATCCTTCTTGAGTCCGGAGTATAATCTTCTAACGAAGCGAGCTGCACTTGGCCGGGTCAATAAGATAATTCCGATCTGTTTGAATTGGTCGAATCGATCTTATCTTCTTCATTCGATCCGAGTAGTATGTAGGGTGCGAAATAGCCCCCATCAGTACTCCCTCACTTCTTCGAGCGTATAGATAATAGAAGCTCGTAGAAGTAGATAAATCTTTACGACTGTTTGTTTTCTATGAATGGAGCCTCGTTAAAAACCTTTCTTAAGAAAAAACCCTGTGGGAAAAAAATCTTAAGTAAGGAAAAGAGTGCTACATATCATAGATAGTCGTTTTCTCTGTCCGATTGCGAATCGCCACGCGTCTATTCAGGAGGCCTTTCGTATCCTTCCGTTTTTGGCGGGAATATGAGTAGCTGTGATGAGTTCGAAACGTCTTGTCTCATTTTATTATAAATAGGTGACTTTTGAGTTCGCCATTTCTCTTTTATACTTCCTTACAACTTGTAATCATTTTCCTGATTAGTCGTTCATCTCATAAAAATTTTCCTTTTATCGACCTTCATCTTTCGAGAACCAGAATATATGGCTTTTGTAAGAAGATCTTCTTCCTCTTCTAGAGAGATCGTCGCCCCCGATAACGAGGAGGAGTTGCATTCTAATCCTTTGGGCGAACAAACTACAGTATCTGACTTCGTCGTCCCTGTAGAAGATACTTTCAAGGTACGAATCCTTTCTGATGCAGATGTGGCTGCCCGAGCCAAAAGGGGCAAAGGTACTGTTCCTCAGATTTCTGAACCAATTGAGGACGTAGCTTGTGCCTATACGGTGGAAACATTCCCGGAGGTTGTGAATAATTATACCAAATATTTTCCGGAAGGTTCTGAGATAATTCTTCCTTCCCCTACTGATAGGGTCACGTCTCCACCGGAGGGATGTCGAGCCTTTTATACTGCTCACTTCAATTGCGGACTACGTCTTCCTTTGTCTCCCCTCTTTCTCGAAGTTTTGAAAACTTTCAGTGTGTGCTTGACACAGCTGGTTCCAAATTCCGTTGCTTTTGTGGTTTGTTTTTCCGTTTTGATGATCGCAAAGGGGTTTAAACCTTCTTTTCGTAATTTTACGCAACTTTTCCGTTTCAATATTTCTAGTTCTTCAAATCGTGGATATTTCTTCGCTAGTCAGCGGCCTAGTCGAGCAATCTTTGACGCCCCTGTTTCTAGTAATCCTTCATGGAAATCTCATTTCTTCTTTGTTCGTCCTCCATCTAATATATGTTTGGCGGATGGTTCGATCATGCCTTTTTCATGGGATCATGGTTCCAGTTGGATTTCTGGAGGTCGCTTACCGACGGGTGAACTTGTTCCTGACGATGTACAGTTTATCACTGAGATCCCCGAAATGCGTGCAAACAAATATCAAAGCGCCCTTCTGATCGGGGAGGCTTTCCTTCGTAAGGCGGGGTTAAGTGTTCATGGCTTTCCCATCAGTTTATCATCTGAACCTCTTGGTTAGTACTTTATTTTATCTTAGTGCTGTAACTATACCTTTTATACGGAGAAACTAACTTTTATTTTGTTTCTTTTTCAGCCCATATGGTAGAAAACTCTCGACATTCTTCGAAGGGAAAAATGGTGCTGTCGAAATCTTCCAAATCCGTAGAGAACGCTCCTATCGAGCAGAGAGCGTCGCGAAAAAGGAAGCTGGAGTTGGGTCATGAATCTGAGGAGAATAGAGAGGAATCTCCAGATTCTTCTCGTGAGTCCCCTATTCGTCAGGGCACGGGATCTGGTTATCCTCCTCTTCATCTTAGATCCTCTTTGGGTATTCGAGGATGTCGCAGCTGGTCAATGCCTCATCCTACTAATAATCCAGTGGGTAGAAAAAGGAGTTACTATGGACGTTCTGGTGACGACCTTTCTTTACTCGGAGATAAACATCCAAAACCTACTCTAGTCGAAATGATCGAAGATCATTTAGAGGGAAGGAGGGCCGCTCGTTATTCCGAGAAGGATTCTCTTGTTCATGATGATAGTGAGAACGCGGTCGATAAGGCGACCCGTGTTCTTTTGTATGGCGTTTTTACTCGCGATCTCAATAAGCTTCTTCATAAGGATCCTCTGGAGAAATTTCAGCGAGCTTCTCTTTATGGTGAGAAGGTGATATCTTTTTCCTTCAATCATATTGACAGATAATTTTAAGGGTCTTCCTTAATTTACTAATCCATCTCTTTTTCTTGCTCTCTTTGTTCTTCCAGACTAAAACTTGTCTCGCGTCATACGCCTATGAAAATGCACTTTGGAAACAACAGTGCGAGTTCCTGGAGGAGAAGTATAAAGCTTTACTTCATAAATCCTCCGGTTCAGAGGTTGGTCCCTCAACATCTTCTTCCGTTCCCATCGTAGAGACTCATGCTACCGAAACCGAAGACCAAGAAATGATAGACAGGGTGATGGAGGTTTATCGTGCTCAAGAGCAGGCCAATCAAATGGCTAGAAAGTTAGAGGAATTGCAGATACAGAGCACGACTCGAATTAGTGAGCTTGAATCTCAGGTATCAAACCTTGAAACTTCTTTAGAGGAGTACGAAAAGGATGTCCCACTTAGTGGGCTTAAGGATCGATATGGTAGGAGTCCTGATGAAAGAGTCGTTCGTGAATTTCTTAATTCTCCTGTTCATACGGCGTTGGTGTATCGGATGGTCGGTCCTCTTCTTGAGAATACTTTTAAGAAGGCGATTCATCAGCTGGTCGCTTTGGAGATGATCGACGACCGTCGAAATGAGTATTTTAAGGCGGCGCACATTCGGTTGAATCGCTATGGCAAACTTTATTCTTCTTCCGAGGTTCCCGATGTCGTACATCAAGGTTTTCCTCTGGCTCACCTTGTCGAAGAATTTGGAAATCCATTGCCGATTCCTCCTTCTGATGTTAACGATGAGCTCGATAATACTTTTATCGATCCAGAAGACGAAGAAGAAGAAGACGATAAATGCATGACTGAGGACGTCGGTAGCGAACAGAAGATTCCGGATAGCGACCAGGCTTCTTGAAATAGCGATTTATTTTTGAAATAATCTTTGTAATTATTCCTTCGTAGGTTTTAATTGTAACTTTAGCTTTCCTTACTTTGTACGCTAAACGTTTCGTATTCTGACAGTCGTGTCTTTTCACATTCGCCGTAACAATTCAGACAAGTCATTTAATTTGCCGTAATCATTATGTGTGTGTCTTTTCAAATTCTAGCGTTTGCTGCCAGGTCAGTTTTCCTAGTTCGCGCCCTTTCTCTAGGTCTGTCGCGTCCTTTCGTGTAGTATAAATACGAAAGGTAAAAACTTGACTTGTTTTTTTACTGCTATACTCCTCCTTTAACAGAATACTCTTTCTTTAGCTAGTCGATAAGCTTTCTCGATACTAATTTGTATTTTTCCATAATCCGATCACGAGTAACCTTTTTGGTAATACTTCGAAGCGACCTTCCCGTGAGGGCGCCCGGGATAACAGATCGAAAAAATCTCGAAGAGACGGGCCTTCGATGGAGCCTCCTCGTTCGTCCTTGATTAGTAGTTCGATGATCGATAGTCCTGCTATCACGTCCCAACCTCTTTAAGAAGTTAGTTCGTCGCTTCTTCAACCAAATTTTCCTTCTTCCACCGGGGTAGGTAGTAGGCCTTCCCCTGGTCGATTAGCTTTTGGGGATCCATCCAACATGGAGCATGTTTACGACACACCTGTTTCTTCAGGTTTTTCTTCTTATAAGCATGGGTCTCATGGAGGGGATTTTGTTAGTTCCCTTCCTTTTTCTACTTCTACTGCCCTGAATGCCAGTGAAGGGCAAGTTGGAGATGGTTTTCCTGTTAATCCTTCCGTAACGCAATCTATTTTGCAAGATTGTCCTGAATATTTGTTTCATGATACCACTGTAACGACTGCTTCTTTTGAATCTGGGGGACCTTCTGGGGGTCGGTTTGGGTCGAGGTCTGGTCGTCGAACCGTTATTTCGGCTTCGGGCAAGGAGACCTCTGTTAGCCCCAACGAGAGAGAATCTCCTCGTCTGTTAGATGATCGTTGTATTCTCGAGCAGGTCAAAGATATTATGTTGTCAGAGACTCCGCGGCCTGACGGTGTTCCTTCTAGTAGTGAATTGCCTGGCTCAATTGAGCCTGATGCTTTGTCCTGGGATCTGGGTTTGAGCACCATTTTGCCTGGTGAGCTGAAGAAACTTGAGGGTACTTCAAATGTACGCCTTGTCCAGTCTCTCGTTAAGATGTGCGAGCAGGTAGACATATCTTTCGATAATTTTCCCTATTTTTATTTCGACTTTCATGTCTTGAGAGGATTTTTCTCATTGTTTTTCTTTGTAGGCCAAATATTTTGCACTTCAGCTGGGTGTGCAAAATGACGAACTGTGGAGTAGTCGGAGAGCTCATCAAGGTCAGTTGGAGTCAGAAAAAGCTAAAGCCGCAGGGCTGTCTTTGCAACTGCAGCTTGCCCAAGATGACCTCCAAAAATTAGAGGCTGACAAAGTTGTTCTTGAGAAAGAGAAAAGTGACTTAGTTCAGGCCGCCGCTTCGGCAGAGGGATCTCGTCAGCAGGCTTATGAGGACGGTTTTGATGCCGGTTATCTCAAGCGTCAGGAGGAGTTGATGGCGTTTGCTGATAACCTGACTCCTCGGAGGCCTATCTCAGCTGGTCGCCCCTCTGGCGATTCTTCTCAGTGATCTTTATTTGACCTGGCAGACCTTGGACTGTCTCTTTTTTTTTTTTTTTTTTTTTTTGGTGCCCAACTTTTGTGCATATGTTTGGGCTGAAAAAATTTTTTGTAATGGGAGAAATACTAAATTGGAAATTATGACCTTCTTGTAGGCAGATTCTTGCCTATATCTATTTTCTTCTCCTTGTTATGCACATTTTGCCTTTATGCATAAATATAATCATCATGAAATAATCAGAATTGTTTAGCACACGTATCTGAAATTGATCTTTGCGGAGAATATTTAGGATAGAGAAAAGCTAGCTTGATCTTGATGTTTGCTCTGCAAATCAAATCTCTGTTGATCAACCCAGTATAGTCCCTTGGGTTATATTCAAAATCATGTTTGCGCATAATCATGCACATAGTAGGTTTATTCGTATTGGATAGTCGATTGAATTGCTGTTAGGGAACGTTCAGCATTTTGGTCGATGTTCAATCCATGCCTTGTAAAATTGTCCTTTTGTGACACAAACTTTTATATAAGGAGGCTTTTTATACCTTTTGTTGAACTCTTCTTTTCTTTTCATAAGACTAAGAGAAAATAACCCTTTCAGTATCCCCAAAGCTTTATGTTTCTCATTATCAACTTCGAACTACTTGTTCTTCAACCAATGTTTCGTTTATAGCATATCTTTGATATGGGAGGAATTGGAAATTGTAGAAGTCTTAGTCAGATCTGACCTGTTCAGACCTCCTTAAGCAATTCTCTGGTATGTTAGGCAGTTACGTCCTTGCTGTTTTGAATAAGGAGGACTATTCTCCTGATTTCTATATCAGATATCTTGGATTCCAGAGGAGTTCCTGTATGTCTTAGTCAATGGTCATCCATATGATGTATGAGGCAGTGACATCCCTCGTATGGTGAAGGGTTTGGTCTTTTATCTTTTATCGAGCAACTGTCCTTTTCGCTGCGACTTTAAAGCTTGTATGACTTCGTTTGTGGATTCTAGCGTTTTAAGCCATCGACCATGAAGTAGGATTGTGCCGGTATGTCTAATCCAAAGCTTTTTTAGGTTTGATCATTTCGATCTATGGCCTCTTTTGTTATCGACTAGTTGAGGCGATTAGATAGTGCCGTTCCAACTTACTAGCATTTATTGCGGGGAGTCAAGGGGTCGTATCTGTGTCCGTTGATCAAATGCTTTTTCAGCCGTTGGATTGTTTGAGTCTATCCCTATAAATAAGGAGACGGTTTGCATATTCCATTTGTCATTTCTCAAGAAGGATGGAGATCTCAGTTTCCTTAGATTTTGTTTTGCCTTCAGATCCCATAATATTCAAAAAGTCACATTATCGTGATTCACTCTGTAATAACTTGATGTTCATCTACCTTGTACTGACGGGTCCCATGTCAGCCCTTCCTTGTACTAACGGGTCCCATGAGGCCTCAAATGTTGTTTTCAGCAATTAGAGGTCCTTGGTTTCTGTTTGCACATGGGGGGTTCATACTTACCAGGCATCCTTATTCTTGGATGTTACCTCCGGATTGGTTGTCCACTGGGTTGCGCTGGTAAGTTTTATCCTTTTCGACTCATCCAAAGAGATGCTGCTTCAGAGTAAAAATCTACCCCATTATACAAGCAGTGTCTCGTTATGGGTGAATGAGTATTGCCGGTTTATCTGGCTGGTAATGCTCATTTCGTCTGGAGGAACAATTGATCTTCAGAGCCTGGCCACCGAACCAAAGAAGTCGACCATCCTGAGCAGCATGCTTCTTAGGTGGTTTATTATAATTGACGAGGTACTAGGGAGGAGATTGGTGTTTCCGTGGACATTGTCGTGAAGATCGTCGATCTTATAGGATCATTTCATCTAAATCATTGTAATGATCTTTAAGTAGTATGTAGACCTTTGTAACGTAGGACTTTTGTATGTAATTGATTTGATGAATAAAATATTACTTTTATCCCTTGCATCCTCTTTGTCGTTGATTCAGTCATATTTTTTATTTATGAGGAGCAATTTCCGAGCAGATGGAGTCATACTTGATTCATCCTCAAAACTTTAGGAGTATCAGCAGATCTTTTAGATCGTTAGGAATAGATCGAGGAGTGTTTATTGAGCGGATCAATGTTTACTCAACTTGTTACAATTTAAATTTAGGTTTTTATCAGCTGAAATTTTTCCAATCGTTGTAAATATACCGAGGAGTTTTTATTGAGCGGATCAATGTATACTCGACTCTTTTTGATTAGACTTAGGTTTTTAACCCAAAAGTCTTTTTAGGATGTTGGATACGTATCGAGGAGTTTTTATCGAGCGGATCGATGTTTACTCAACTCGTTCTGATTAGACTTAGGTTTTTATCCCAAAAAGTCTTTTTGATCGTTGAACATATATCGAGGAGTTTTTATCGAGCGGATCGATGTTTACTCAACTCATTCTGATTAGACTTAGGTTTTTAACCCAAAAAGTCTTTTTGATCGTTGAACATCTATCGAGGAGTTTTTATCGAGCGGATCGATGTTTACTCAACTCTCTTTGATTAGACTTAGGTTTTTAACCTAAAAAGTCTTTTTTGTCGTTGATATAGATCGAGGAGTGTTTATTGAGCGGATCAATGTATACTCAACTCATTCTGATTAGACTTAGGGTTTTATCCCAAAAAGTCTTTTTTGTCGTTGATATAGATCGAGGAGTGTTTATTGAGCGGATCAATGTATACTCAACTCATTCTGATCAGACTTAGGGTTTTAACCCAAAAAGTCTTTTTTGTCGTTGATATAGATCGAGGAGTGTTTATTGAGCGGATCAATGTATACTCGACTCGTTTCGTTCTAGTTTTTATCAATGCGATAGTGTAATTCCAAAGAGCGTTAACCGAAATAATCGATGCTAAAAATCTTTACTAATTGAACTGTAGGCTAAGGCCTTTGTTACAAGGATTAAAACTTGATAAAATAAAATAAAACAATGCAGTATAATCTGCTAAAATTTATTTACCATAATATTTCCTAAGGTTGACCGCATTCCAGGTTCTTGGTAAGGTTGTCCCATCCAAGTGTGCAATTTTGTATGAACCTTTCTTTCCTACGCCAATGACGATGTAAGGTCCATCCCAATTTTGTTGTAACTTTCCCACATGCTTGGATACTTCTACCTTTTTCAAGACCAAGTCTCCTTCTTTGAAAGTTCGTATGCGTACTTTTTGATTGTATGCTTTCTCCATATTTACTTTAGTGGCTTGTAGGCGTACGGCAGCTTTATCTCTTAAAGCTTCTGTTAAATCAATGTCATTTTCTCTCGCCTTTTCATTTTCTTGATCATCGAACATCTCTATTCTTGGCGTTGGGATTAAGGTTTCAACAGGAATAACAGCCTCCGACCCATATACCAAGCTAAATGGGGTTTCCCCGGTTGAGCTCCTTACTGTGGTTCGATTAGCCCATAGTACTCCTGGGAGTTCATCAAGCCATTTTCCTTTGGCCGATCCTAATCTTTTTTCCAAAGATTTTATTATTTCTCGGTTTGCTACTTCGGTTTGTCCGTTCGCTCTTGGATGCCCGACCGAAGTGAAATTTTGTTGAATTCCCAGTTTCGAACACCATTCTATTACTTGTTTTCCCGCGAATTGGGTTCCATTATCGGAAATTAGGATCCTTGGGATGCCAAATCGACAAACTATGAACTTCCATAGGAAGTTGATCACTTGGAATTGAGTTATTCGTGCGAGGGCGATGCATTCTATCCATTTGCTGAAATATTCTACAGCGACCAGGACGTAAGCTTTTTTGGATCTGGCCGCCGGGAACGGCCCCACGATGTCCATTCCCCATTGATCGAAAGGCCAACATACTGGAATTGGATGCATGTTTTCTGCTGGTCGATGACATATGTTAGCATGGATCTGGCAGTGATGACATTCTTGGACATATCGAGTGGCATCTTTATTGATGGTAGGCCAATAGTAACCTGTCCTGAGACATTTTAAGGCCAATGCCCTTGATCCGCTATGATTTCCTGCATCTCCTTCGTGTTTTTCTCGTAGTATATCAATGGTTTGTGATTCAGAGACGCATTTCAGAAGAATTCCTGATACTGATCTTCGGTAGAGTTTTCCTTCTACAAGTGTATACTTTGGAGCTCGATATCTTATTTTCCGAGCTTCATTTAGGTCAGGTGGTAATTTTCCTTCTCGAAGATAGTCTATCATCGGGGTCATCCAGTTTTCTTTAACTTCTTCGATTTCCATTATATCGACTACCGGTGTTTCATCGATATCGATTGCCGGCGTATTAGAGATCAACCAGTTGATTACCCGTTCAGTCTTTCCGTCATGGGATCCTGTGAACTTTGATAGCTGGTCGGCCCATTTATTTTCCGAACGCGGAATGTTCTGAATACCGAAGCTTTCAAATTTTTTAGCTAGTGTTTTCACTTTGGCGAGGTATTTGACCATATTGAATTCTTTAGCCTCGTATAGGCCTTCAATTTGTCTTTGAACTAACTCTGAATCAGTTAATACTTTAAGACTTCTTATATTGGCCTTAATCGCCATTTCCATTCCCGCAATCAATGCTTCATATTCAGCTTCATTGTTTGTTACAACGAAGTCCAATGTTATTGCGTAATTCAAATCTTCCTTATTCGGTCCGGTGAAGTTGATTCCGGCGCCTCCTCCTTCTCGGCATGAAGCACCGTCGACATGCATTAACCAAGTTTGATCTTCTATGATCAAGACATCGTCGTTGAGGCTGCTTGATGATTCAGTTGTCTGTGTCGGTGTTTCTAATATAAAATCAGCCAACACTTGTGCCTTAATTGCGATTCTTGGTTTGTAATCGATTTCGAACTGGCCTAGTTCGATCGCCCATTTAATTAGTCTTCCTGAGGCTTCTGGTTTTGCTAAGACTTGTCTTAGCGGTTGATTTGTCAAAACCACTATTTTGTAAGTTAAAAAGTAAGGTCGAAGTTTTCGTACAGCCACTACTAAGGCTAGCGTGAATTTTTCTATTTCCAAGTAATTCTTCTCCGCCCCTTGCAATAACTTGCTGAGATAATAGACAGGCTTATGCTTTGAGCCCTCTATCTTAATTAGTACTGAACTAATGGCCGTATCGAAGATGGAGATGTAGATATACAACGGTTCCCCTTCCGTTGGTTTGGCTAACATCGGTGGTGTTGTCAAATATTCTTTGAGTTGTTCGAAGGCTCGTTCGCATTCTTCGGTCCAAGCGAAGTTTTTTGCTTTTCGAAGCGTTTGGAAAAAGGGCAAGCTTCTGTCGGCAGATTTTGATATGAATCTATTCAATGCTACGATTTTCCCAACCAAGCTTTGTACTTGAGAGATGGTTTTGGGAGGTTTCAATTCAGTTATGGCTCGAATTTTCTCTGGGTTGGCTTTTATTCCTCGCTGGTGTACCAAGTATCCCAAAAATTTTCCTGACTTAACACCGAAGGTGCACTTCGCAGGGTTCAACTTCATACGGTATTTTCTTAGGATTTGGAAACATCGATCTAGATGTTTTACGTGATCCGCTTCCTTCATACTTTTGACTAACATGTCGTCTACATAGACTTCCATTATTTCTCCGATTAATTCTCTGAACATTAGGTTTACTAACCTTTGGTAAGTAGCCCCGGCATTCCTCAATCCGAATGGCATTACAATAAAGCAGTATACTCCCTGCTCAGTTATGAACGCGGTCTTCTCTTGATCCCGCTCGTCCATGTATATTTGGTAAAACCCTTGGAAGGCGTCCATCATGCTGAATATTGCGAAGCCAGCGGTCGAGTCGACCAATAAGTCAATCCTTGGGAGGGGGTATGGGTCGCGCGGACATAACTTGTTAAGGTCGGTGAAATCATTACACATTCTCCATTTGTTGTCCTTTTTATCCCCTTTTGCTACTAGTACAACATTACATAGCCATTCCGAGAAATGTATTTCTCGGATTTGTTTTGCTTCAAGCAGTCTTTCTACCTCGGCTTTGATAATTTTATCTTTTACTGGTCCATGATTTCTCTTCTTCTGTCTGGCGGGTTTTGCTGAAGGGTCAATTTTTAGGGTATGCTTGATTACCCGAGGATCGATCCCTTCAATGTCATTCGCGCTCCAGGCGAAGATGTCAGCATTGTTTCTGAGGAAGTCGATTAACATTATTTCCCCTTCTTTGCTCAGTTCTGTTCCTATTCTTGTTGTTTTTGACGAGTCGCCTTCTACTAGGATTATATCTTTATGTTCTGGGGGTTTCAAGGATAAGTCTAGTGGTTCTTTTCCCTTTTTATCTAATCGATCAGTAGTAGGAATTTCAACCTCATTTCTAATGAGATCGTCTTCGATCTTTCTCTTGCTCGGAGTAATAGACTTAGGGTGTTCTTTCAAAGTTAACGATGTGCTGTAGCAATCCCACGCCATACAGTGGTCGTTCCTTATTTCTCCGATGCCCATATATGTCGGAAACTTTATCTTCTGATGATAGGTAGAGACTACAGCTCGGAAAACATTAAGGGCTGGTCGCCCTAATATAGCGTTATAAGCGAAGGGTGTTTCTACCACTAGGAACTTTACTAATTTCACTGTCCGAAGTGGTTTCTTTCCAAGTGACACACTTAAAGATATCGTTCCGCTGGGGATGATCTCGGATCCTCCAAAGCCTACTAACGGCGTAGCTACTTTTTGTAGGTTTATTTGTCCCAAATTCATTTGGGCTAAAACCTCCTGGGAGATGATATTTGCTGAGCTTCCATTATCGATTAGGATTCTTCTTACATTATAATTCGGTATCTCTAACGATACTACCATAGGAAAATCGGGGTTATCCTCTTTTGCGTCCCAAATGATGTTTTTAGGTGCTTCGCCTTCGTTAAAGCTGATCGGCTGGTGATTTGTCGGCCTGTTTTCCAGAGTCCATATTTCTTTTGGATATTTAGAATTTCCAATTAAGGATCGGGCTGTCCTTCGTCGTGCGTTACGACTATCTCCACCCGCGGGTCCCCCGGATATAGTATGGATAGTCCCATTGATCTGGTCGTGATTCAACTCCTGAGTAGGTCGACGTTCAGGCGACCTTCGATGAGAACTTCTCCTTTGATTACCGTTCCGAGGGCTTCTACTTCTTTCCCTTTTGCGATTATCTCGTTCTATGTATTCGTCTAATTTTCCTTGTTCGATCAGTTTTTCAACTTCTCTCTTAAGGTGAAAACAATTCTCCGTTCGATGTCCATGTGCCCTATGGTACTTACAGTATTGATCGTAGTTTCGAGACCCTGGTCTTGGCTGAGCGATTTTCCTCGCCTCGGGAATCCAGTTATTCCTTTCTAGAACTTCCAATATTTCTTCCATTGGAGCATTTAACCTTGGGTGTTCCACTTGATTCACCCTGCTTTTGATTGGTTGTTCAGGGTTTCTTGGTTTTTGATAGAAATTAGGTTGCCTTTCTCGGTCGGTTTTGCTGTATTCCAATCGTTGGAAGACGTTACCTTTTCTGATAGATCGCTCATAATCCACGGACCTTTGGTCAGGAATCCTGTCATGTCGTTTAGAGCCTGAAGCTGTGGCTTTATTTTTGTTTTTGTCCTTAAAGGAATTCATCTCCTCTTGGGTCATATATTTAGACGCCAAGCTCATGATGTCGGCAAACGTTCTTGGTTGCTTTCTACTAAGAGCGTTTCCGAACTGCCTGTTTTTTGTGAGGTCAAAGAGAATAGAAATTATGTAATCGATATTCGGAGAATCGATCTTGAGTAGTTCTACATTAAATCTCGCCAACCAGTTCCTCAGGGATTCCCCTTCTTGTTGATGTATGGTTCCTAGGTAGCTCATCGGGAGTTTTTGCCTCTTCTGACTGGCAAACTGCTGCGTCAATTTATTGCATAATTCCCGGAAACTGAATATGGAGTTGGCAGGTTGTTTTGCGAACCAATCCAACGCTAGGCCCTCAAATGTGGTCACCATTAACTTGGCGGTGAATTCGGCAGAGTGGGCATATAAATTCATTATATTAGTGAAGCTAAAAATATAATCATCCGGGTCGGTGGTTCCGTCATATCGGGGTAGTCTACCCGGGACCTGTCCAATGGATTGCGCTTCTTTTATTTCTCTGCAGAAGGGAGAACATGCTGCAAGGCTCTCCTGGAGTTCCGCGGTTCGGGTCCACGGGTTTTGAACAGATCGTAGGCGTTGCTCCAGTCGTTCCTGTACTATTCTCTCGATTTCTCTTTCTGAGAATCGAGTCGCTCGTGGTCGATCTGGGATAGCATCATCTACGTCATCCTCGATAGGGATTATTGTTCGTTCCTTCGATCCGCTGCGACCCGCCTGTGGCCTTCTTCGACCTGGTTTCCTTCGGGGATGGTTATCGGAGGGTTTAGAATTGCCCTGCTGCGGGCTGTGTAGCGAGCGTCGCTCACTTGCTGGGCTGTCCGCTTGTTGAGAGGTTTGTTCGTTTGGCCTTGGTATTCCTGGTGCAGGAGTTGTCCTGGGAGCCGTAACGTTTCGAGGAATTTGGTCTAAAACTAGCAATTCTTCTGGAGAGAGTGATTTGAAGAGCATTGCTATTTGTCTTAGTTTTTCCTGAGCGCCTGGGTGAGGAACGGGTATTTCGGGGAGTTCCGGTTCTTCCGGTATTGTACCGGTGAGACCTCCTTGGTGTTCCTGCTGATGGGAACGGGTATCTGGGAGATTTTCATTGGTGTTGGGAATGTTGTTATCGTTCTTGTCTTGTGGATCTTCAGATGTGTTGTGGCCGGTGGTTGTATTACTTCTTGCTCCAATGCGAGCGCTTTTCCTTGGGCGAGCCATGTGTCGATCGAATAATTAACGTAGCCCCACGGTGGGCGCCAACTGATTTAGCCGGATTTCGTCGGGTTAATTGAATATCAGTAAATTTTTAATATCGGGGGGTTTTCGATATTTATATATATGTTATATAGGGCTCTGTTACTTTATTCCGGATGGATCGGTTACAAAGAAAAGCAATATTCAAGAACAAGAAGTAAAACCACAAAACAAAGCTAAGAACACACCGATATGAAGGTAAAAAGCTCTGTAATAATATTGAATATTATTGAGTTGTGCTGTTGTAAGCAGTGTTAAATCCTGTATTCTTAGAGTTTAGGAATTTCGTAGTTGTTTCAATACAATGATTAACTAGGTATTTATATAATTTTAAACCTAGTGTTACAAGGAAACATAGTCCTAATAGGACTCGGCCCAAATATCCTTCTTGAGTCCGGAGTATAATCTTCTAACGAAGCGAGATGCACTTGGCCGGGTCAATAAGATAATTCCGATCTGTTTGAATTGGTCGAATCGATCTTATCTTCTTCATTCGATCCGAGTAGTATGTAGGGTGCGAAATAGCCCCCATCACTTTCCTTTTTGGCATTAGCTCATTCACAGCGTGATCGAGAGTAATTTGTGGAATTTCCTGCAAGTGTCAAATTATTGTTCGACTCGACTACAGATTTTCTCAAAAATTATACAAAGAATGTACGTATATAATAACATGCCAAAAAAAGAAACAAAAGTAGTTTTGAAGTTGTAATATTAACTCACATTTGCCATTTGATTTCTCAAACTCAAATTACGGAAGAATACCTAATATCTCAATAGAACACCAGTAATAAGAAATAATATTATATTAGAAACATGTATTATTGATGGGGGTCTTTAGACATATGAAAATATATGATTGATAACCAACATCAAAAATATTGAATGCAAGCTCTTATCCTTACAAATTCACAAGTTGCTCTACCCATATCACATAACAATGATAAACTGTAGTTGTAAAAGATTTACAAATGGAAATCAATGAAGGTATAAAATGGTTTGGTAAACTTACAAACAAGTACTCGAAGCTAGCTTCAATCCTTCCGTAGAACCGCATTCCCAAAGCCAATGATGCTCTTGCCATTTTATACAAACAGCCTAACACAAAAATTGCATACAAACAACATAAACAATTAATTATGATAAATAAGTGACTACAAACAGCCTAAACAATTAATTATGATAAACAACTGACTACAAACATGTTATATATTCAAGAAAATTTAAATTTAACAAAAATGGTTGGGCACACAAAAGGCTAGACCTAGTTACACATATAGCAAAAAATGTAAATTATTCCAGCATATATAAAAAATTGAATAGAACAATTGAGTGTTTTCATGAATATACTCCATCACAACCTCATAATAAATAATATTTTAAACATGGTAAAATAAATTTGATTAAAAAAATCTCAATTCTAGCTCACCTCGCTTCTTGTTGCCTTCCGTCGGGATGATGATCGAAATTCTGTGTATGAAAATTATCCTACATCAAAGAACAATTATTTAGCAGAGATTAATGGATAAAAGGAAGTTGATTTTCCAGATGAGATAGAGGTAGTGAAACCGTTCTTTGAAACCTAGGACAAGCGGGAGGAAAACTGAGAAAAAAGGGAGAATTTTTTTTTTTTTTTTCACGAGGATTTTCAGTCCTCTGCTTTACCGGCTGAGCTATCCCAACCGTTCCCAATGTAGCATCTTCATTTTATTAGATCACTGGGGTATATGTCAATTATAGGGACAAGGGGGGATTACAAAATTTTCCCAAGTCCTATAATTTCTTGCCTTGGATCTTAAAAAAGACGACTTTCTAAGTATCAGTATGAGTAAGGCTATTGATTGTCAATCATTCAAATAGGGATTCCTTGCTTATTTGGATGTGTATTCTATATCATATGTGATAAGAGAAAGTCATTTACGCTTCGTAAAATCTCGTCTAATAACTAACTTGTTGTAATGGAAATTCTCCATTCAAAAAGGGAAATCCAGATGTTTTTATTCAATATTTATTTAGGTAAGAAAATGTTAATTTAAAGATTAGGTACAACATAATTCATAAATACCCCAAAAAGCTAATAATTTTTAGTAATGAAGTTCTCTTAAATTTCATTATGTTACAAAAAAAAAAAATTAAAATTGAATCAACATCTTACTATGAAATATTTTTAAAATATAAAAGAATTCACACCCTTCTTCTCATATGCGATGACACACTGCGATTTATGGCGGGCTGTTGGCACACTGAAAGTGAACAAGGGTGAGTTTAAATAAATAAAACAAAATCACCCATTTGGAAGTTTCAATAAAATAAAATTACCAAATAAACAAAATAGATATACCTAATTTAATATTACAATAAATAAAGTAATAAATTTATTTACTACCTAATATCTATACGAATATTTAAATTATCGATCAATGAAGAAAAACATTATGTTTCTACATATTTTTTTAATAACTTAACTATTAAATATTGTGATTATAGTAAGAATCAAAGTTCCAGTGGAACCATGAACAATTGGTAGAAGCAATATTTAGATTAGTAATTGTTAGAATTACTTAGACTACTTCTTAGATTTAGTGTACTTATTACATAATGTATAAAGAAAGACATTTTGATATTGAATCCGTCGACCAGGCAGTAAAGATAGTATCTTGTACCTGAACCGGTGGCTCACTTTTTCTGAGTAATGGGGGAAGAGGACCGAAACATGCCACTAAAAAACTCCACTGAGACAAAGATAGGATGTCAAGAACGTAGAGGAGCAAAAATTAGTTAGTATTTCAGAAATGATATTAGTTCTATCCATAAATGTTCGTAACACCAACTTACCCCAAATAAAGTAATAACTTTACTTTTTCTATTTCCCAAAGAAACTCTCACTAACGTGTACTAATTTCATTAATTTAATTCGAAAGTAAATCTTAAATACAAAATCGTTAGAGGCGCATAGCGCAGTGACGCGCAAAGGCTGTCGGAGCTATAGCGCATAGCTCAGCACGATAGCGCGGGCTTTTCGAAAATAGCGCGCGATAGCGCGGATTTTTTGAAAATGAAGCATATTTTATATTTTTTTTCTTAATGATAATTATAAATTTAAACTTAGAGTCTAAGATATATAAAAACAAAAAAGGTTATAGAACCAAAACATCTTAGATAATTAATTCCAACAAAAGTCTTTAATAATAATACCCTAATATATTAACCCAAAAGTATGATATCTAAATTCTAAATCCTAAACAACATCAATCATCAAGCTCATTGCCACTTGACTCTCCATCTTCACTAGCACTAGATAGTTTAGATTTATAGCAATCACTATTTTCTTCTCCAGATTCTGATTATAATCATCGGTGTCCTCTTCCTTCTCATCAACATTAGGATGCGATTCGGATGCTGAAGTCCCTGTTTGCTTTGGTCTAAATCTATTAGAACGTTTTAGTGAATATGGTGGTTCATTTGCTCCAGAAGCAATTTCAACATCAAGCCAACTCAGAGTATCATCAGGGAACACCCGAGTATCATCTTCCCCTATTGGCTCAATTCTCCCTACCAACCACTCATTACCACCGTTTAAAACATGATTATCTATGACTATGGGATCGATGGTGTTACGCATGTCATATCTTCGCTTCAAAGATCTATTGTACTTGACAAACACCAAATTATTAAGCCTTTTCTGCTCCAATAGATTCCTTTTCTTGGAACGAAGCTGCAAATTTAATAATTGATTATTAGATTATCTACTAAAGAGCTTCAAATTCATATTATTCATTTGAATAATGAATACTATTAACATAATATATACTTACATATTCGAATACACTAAAGTTCCGCTCACAACCAAAAGCGCTACAACAAAGACTGAGAACTTTTATTGCAAGGTTTTGCAAATTTGGTGTAGCAGATCCGTATTGACTCCACCATGAAGTTATAGACAATAAAATGATTCATTAAATCAATTAAGTGATTAATAGTAATATAATTAATAATAATAAGTTACTAACTTGTAATTATTAATTTATTATTCTTGTATATTAAACTATTACCTGGTGAGAGACGTACTCTTTGCCTCTTCACAATTTCATTTTGAAACAAACCTTCACCTCTCTTGTAAATCTCAATCTTCGTAGCAATTTTATCTTGTATTTCAATCTCAGGAACCAACCTTTGAATAACATGCAACAAGCCACGTGTGATTTCTTCACTTGTTTCACTTTCAAGAATCTCAAACATTGGATTTAAGAAATAACCCGCTTGATCTAAAGGTTGATTAAGTTGATTTACCCACCTCCTATCAATGATTTGAAACACTTCTTCGTACCTTTCCAAGTTTTTATTAAACGCTTTAGCAATCTCTTCCTTTGCATCTGCTATTGAACCATATATATAGCCCATTGCAGGCCTCATTTCGCCATTCAAAAGTCGAAGTGTCTTCACCAATGGGCCACCCAGTTTTGTAGCATAACTTACACTATTCCAAAAGGAAGTATTAAAAACAATGTTTGCTACTTGCTTACCGGCTCTTTCCTTCGCATACTTGCTTTTTTGTCCACTCACCCGAGATGAACATCTTTCTCAAGTGTGTTTTATGGTTTTGAAACCTACCCAAAGTTAAGAAAGCTGTTGTGAATCGAGTCTTGGCAGTCCTAGCCATATCTCTCTGGCCGGTAAAGTCCCTCATCATTTTCAACACTGGCTTGTGATGTTGCATGCTTAAGTGTCCTATTTAAGTCTGGCATTTTGAAAATATCTTCAAACATTAAGTCCATACAGTGCGCAACACATGGTGTCCAATATAAGTTCGGATACTTTTCCATCAACAATTGTCCTATACATTAAGTAACTCAAGTTAAAAATTATAATTTGAATTAATTCAAAAAATTATTGAATCTAAATAAATTAATTTTACTCACTAGCATACACTTGCATTATCGGTAACTACTTGATTTCTCCCCGACACGTTGCACAAAGCCATCAAGCAACTCAAACATTGTCATTCCGGTGTGAGAATATCCAGATGCATCTATAAAATCAATGAACATACTTCCTTTGGGTGTATTGACTATAAAATTGATCAAAGACCTATGTTTTCTGTCTTCCTCATTTTCCTCTATATTGGCTTTCGTTAAATTATTTACATGCTCCACCTCCTTCTTTAAATACTTTACTCTCCCTTCGTGATAAGTAAGAGGCTTCATTCCAAGACCGTATTGCCCAATCGATTTGATCATAGGTGCAAAGCTATCATATCAAACCGCATTAAAAGGAATGCCCGCATCATACATCCACCGATAAAACTTTTGGCAAGCATTATCCCTCATCTTCTTTTGGGTTTCATTGAAGATATCTTGTGATGCGCCACCTTTCTTTCTATCCTTCACAACTTCATCGGCATCCTTGTTGTAAAACCAATCAATAGGACCCATTTGTCTTGGTTTTTTATGTTGTGAGGGAGCGGGCCGCTTACCATGAATTTGAGCCTCACGCGACTCATTTCTCTCATAATATTCCCTTTGTTCTCTTTCTTGATCTGCAAGCTCATCAAAGTGAGGTATTGGGTCCATAGCATTTTTTTGTTTTTCATTCAAAGTTTTTTCTAAAATCCTCTTTGACTTCCGACGGGACTTTCGAAAATCCAGTCACATTTCTAAATCCCCCGACAAGATGTTGCTTAAGCCGGGATATACCACCCTTTGTTATCTTTTTACAATGGTTGCATACGATCCCCTTAGAAACATCATTTGGATTTAATAATTTCCCGTGATTCCATCCGGGATCCCTCCCTTTTGACATTCCTAATTTCCTACAAGTAGTAAGTCAAGAAAAATATCAAGAATTTATCATATTATTAAACTTGAAAGTTGGAACACAACAATTCTCCTAAAAGGTTTTTTTTCAAAAATATTATAAAACTATAAGCAATTAAGCTTTATTACTAATCAAAATATCAAATTATCAAAACTTCAAAGTTCATATAGTTTCCTTCATTTTCTTTACTTATCCCAAGTGCCAAGTTTCAAAATTCAAATAAATTACAAACTTCAACTAATTTTTACATCAAACTTCAACTTTGATCACATAATGATTATAACATAATGATTATAATACAAAGTTCAAACTACAAAAGCATCAAAATAATTTTTATACACATCAATAAACTATTTGTTTACCCATAATCAACATAAACTTTAACCCACAAGAATGGAACAATTTTTCTTAAAGAAAAAAAAATCAAGAATGTAACAATAAGTGAAAAAATTAACCTCTAAACTAGGGTTTTGGGTTTGCCCAAGGTAGAACTAAGTCACTGGAGATGGAGAAGCGCCGGAAGGAGGCTGTGGCGTGAGAGGCGGAGGAGGCGCAGTCCCGAGGTGCTATGGGAAGAGGCCGATTTCTTTCTCTTGGCTGCGCTTTTTTTTTTTTCTTTCAATTTTGAGTCTTTTTTACTTTTAACTTTTACCAAAGTAATTAGGTTAAAAGAAGGGGGAGAGGGCTGAGCCGCTTAACACGTTTTTATTAAAAAAACATTTTTTTTCTTAAGTCAGGTAACTTAGAGCGCTATTTTAGTGGCGTCGCTAAGTTGCGCTAAGTGAATAGCGCGTGTGCGTGCCCGTGGCGCAACGACGCGAGGGGCCTGGGCTATGGCTATAGCGCGCGCTTCATGCGCTTTTAACTACGCTGCTTAAATATTTTTACTATAGTCAATACTACTTTTATTTTTATTTTTTATTTTGAATTCACATTACATTTGAAATTTTTTTTGTATTCAATATTCCGACCGACTTTTTCCAAAGATATAAAAAAGAACAACAACAAGTAGAGAAAAATTCTACAAATTTATGGACAAGTGTATAAGCAATCCGGGTATTTCTTTAAAAACTTCCGTCTGGAAATTCCACTTGGATTTTTTTCAGCAAATATTTTTTGTACATTTTATGTTCTTTCCATAAGGGTCATACATAGACTGAATGGGCAAGTAAGCACAAAATTAAAATTACAATGTCAAATTAATGTTCAGGTAGTCGACTTGGTTCCTACTTATAGATTGTCCATAAATATACTAGTTAGAAGAATTAATTTTAAGTCATCTGCAATATCCTCAAAATAGCCCAAAATATGACTATTCCCGAGCCAAAATTTAGAGGGACCATATATGGTTTAATTTAATATCCAATACATTATCCTACTTATATAAACACGATCAACATGTACATGTAATCACTATCCACCACCTCTTCCACCTGTGGACTTAAAATCTGAAATTCCACTATTTGATTTCTCCTTAGTTGGCTAGCAACTTTTTCCCACCCTTTCGCCAACTCAACACGCACTTCCTTGTAGTTCCGAGTGGCGTCATGCCTTCGCACATCAACCTCCCAGCCCCCATCTTGCAACCCTCCAATAGTTACACAACATTTGGTCTTCTCATCCAACTGATGTCGCTCCCATTCTTTCTTCGGAATATACTACAAGAAATGATTAATAGATCTTCAAAATTGGCCTTATTAAAATATACTAAAACAGATATTTGAATTATAAGAAACATATACCAGTCTTGGTGAAATACTTGAACGTGCATGAGGGATCATATGTGCCAGTATTTTATGAATCAATAACTACATATCCTCGTTGAGGGTTAACCTCAATCATGCCTACTGGTGCATCATCTTGATTTTTTGGGTGTGAGACATGATCATTGCTTTCATTAGTGTTATAGTCTAAAACACAATCACAGTAACATTCTAATCCCCATTGCCCTCTGCACCTACATATACCAACCTAAGTGTAAGTATTCTGAAGGAATATATTAGGTTTGGAAAATTTAAAGTGTAGCGTAACAGCAATATAATCAAAATTTTACCTGGGATAGATAAATTGCCATCTAAATGAAAGTGGGCTCACAATTTGCATTGTTGTATAAGGTTGTTGTAAACTCAGATTCCTTGAAATACTCTACATGATGCATTCACAACTGCGAATTCTATGTTCCGACCTGAACGACTCCTAACAATCTCCTGAAATAATTGGTCCATGAATGTTTGTGGTAATCTGGATTTTCCAAACGCCTAAACGAGTATGAATATTCACAAAAGCTAGTTCTAGTAATCGGGTGAGTGAGATGAAATGGTTTGGCAATTGCTGCATTCAAACAATTTTTGAATATTAGTTGTAAATGCAAACTATAATGAATGTAAATAACGAATATGATGAGGGGTAAATTGGACTCAAACATTAACACAGCCTTGTGAGGTCGAAATTCATCATTTTCGATCTCATGAGCATTAATTCGAGCCCAAAGCACAGGAATCCTACGCTGATTTTACTCCGAAAGCTTAGGGTCCAAATCACTGTTGGGCCGACCTCAGGCCCAGGCCCGTGGGCTGAGTAATACACACCTGTGGGTGGTTCATCTGGTTCCAAGTCTCAGCTATAAATACCCCAAGCATTTATGACGACGACACAACTTCCCAGGTGCTCTTCCTTCGACTTCGAGACTGCTGCTCGGACTCACTTGGGAATAATAGCATAGGTTAGCTTGTATGTATTTCACCCTCTAGCTTGTACGGCATCCAATAATGCTCGAATAGGACTCTCGATACTTGTAATTTGTACTCAATCATCTCGAATACAAATATTATTGATCTTTTCCTTCTATTATTTAGCATTTATACCGCATCACATATTGTCTTGATCGAACATACGAAAACGCGTAAGATCAATTGGCGCCCACCGTGGGGCCTTATTCGAGTATTAGATCGAAATATGCCTACTACGAGGAGAAATACGTATATCAGAGGAGAGCCCTCCCATGCAGCAGGAGCACAGAATTCGGTCAACAATGAGCCCGACAATATGTCGCGCGCGGCTCAACAAGAAGAGGTTCCACCAATTGTTTCGCAGGATAATGTTCCAATTCACACGACTGTCGGTGATCTAAGGTCCATTATAGGCACGATGTGCAGGGAATTTCTGAACAGCGGAAGGGCTGATCAATCACCTGTAGATCAGCCAGCAGTTCACGGTAGACCGGAGATACCATCCTCGAACATCCAAAAGGAGAATAGTGTACTGCGATCAATATCGCACGCGCCAGCTTTAAACCCTCCTAGAGCCGCACCATCGAAAGTCAATGCTCGGGCAGAAATCCCACCAAAATCAGTTCATGATGTGGAAGATTCAATAGTTGGGGAGAGCCACCCTTCTGGTGTTGTCAGAGGCCAAAGATCGACCTACAAAAGAATTACTGAATCCGAACTGGAAAGGATAGTGCAGGAGAGAGTAGCTAAGAAGTTGGAAGAGGAAGGTACGCTGATAGAAATTCCTCATACCAATCATGCTGCCAGACGAGCAGGAAAAGTTCTGAATAGAGAAAATCCACGAGACAGGGAGGTTTCAAACAGTATCATGCGTTGTTCGCCGTTTTGTCAAGAAATACGCGAAGCTCGAAACGCGGAAACTGTACCGACCAGGCTGCCACGGTATAACGGGACTACCGACCCCGGGGAACACATTAACAGCTTTATTAATGTGATGAACTTGTACGGACATTCCGAGGACTTTTGTTGCAAGATCATGGTTACTACCTTTGAGGGAATTGCCCTCGACTGGTTCGGAAAATTGCCACCTAACTCCATATTTTCCTTCGAGAAATTTTGCGATAAATTAAAACATCAATTTGCTAGTCAAAGGAAACCGAGGCTACCAGCAAATCATTTGGGAACCGTAAAATAATTGGAAGCAGAAAACGCCTTATGCAGAAAACAACCAAAATCCTTCGAACGAATAATGGAAATTGCCGAGAAATACATGATTCAGGAAGAGATGAATAAGTTGAAAAGTTCGCACACTGTGAACCTTCCCCTCAACAGGAAACAAGATCGGGCACCCATCCCAAAACCTGGTGACTACGGAGGGTCGAACAAAGGGTCTGTTTGGCAAAGAATCAACACTTATAAGCCACATATGCCACCTCAAGGATCAAATTCCTATGGACCTCATTATGAACGAACTCGACCTCCAAGACCGGGAAAAATTCAGTTTACAGAACTTAACAATTCAAAAGAAGAGGTGTTAACTGTGTTAGAAGAAGGAAACTTGATTCCCGAGGCTCAAAGGATCACTCAGGCTAGGCCAGGTGCACCAGGTTATGACCAGTACTGTCGATATCACCGGGCTCGGGGGCACATCACCGAAAATTGTTACCAACTGAAAGTTGAGATAGAAAAGCTAATCGCACAAGGAAAACTAAAAGAATTTGTCAAAGGAGGCAACCATAACAATCGTTATAGGTCAAGAAGCCCACGAAAGTTTAATACTCAGCAAAGGCAGGCTCGAAATCAAATGGAAGAACGGTCGAATGGAGTGATAAACAGGATTGCTGGCGGACCAGCAGGAGGAGATAGCAGAAATGCTAGAAAAAGAACATTGAGATCGATAAAGGCTGGAGTCTCGGCAAAGAGGGAAATTCTATCCTTGGAGTTTCCCTCCATGGAAAATCAAGTTATAAGCTTCAGTGAGGCTGATCGACCTTCGGATGTTAATTGGGACACAAGTGAAGACGATCCGGATTTTTCCATGGTATTGACATTGAGAATCGCTAATTTTGAGGTCAAGAGGGTGCTAATCGATAATGGAAGCTCGGCAAACATTATCTCGTCGGAAGCTCTCACGAGGATGAACCTTTGTCACCCGCGTCTGGATCGAGTAACCACTCCTTTGGTCGGTTTTGGGGGATCGGAGATCGTTCCGCTTGGGACCATTCTTTTGAGCACGACTTTAGGAAGCAAACCAAAAAACGTAACAAGGATGATCAAATTCCTGGTAGTAGACACATCGTTCGCTTATAACGCCATATTAGGAAGACCAGCCCTAAATATCTTCAAGGCAGTTGTATCTACCTACCATCAAAAGATAAAGTTCCCAACCGTGGCAGGGGTAGGAGAAATGAGGAACGATCAATACATGGCTTGGGAATGCTATAATTAATCTTTAAGCATTAAAAAGAAAGTGGAACCCGAACTCCCGATTAAGAGAAAAATAGCTGAATTGGAGCCTGGTGTAAAAACCACAATTCCCGACTGCGAGAAATTACAAGGAAAGAAAGGGAAAAATGTCGACATGAGTGTGCAAGCACCTGGCCACAAAAAAGTAACTCTAGTTCCAGGATCCCCTGAGAAATTCACCAAAATCGGAACAGAGTTAAGCGAGGGCATGGAAACCATGCTCATTGAATTTTTACAGAAAAACGTGGGCGTTTTTGCCTGGAGCTCAGACGACATAATTGGAATCGATCCGCGAGTGATAACACATTCATTGAACATTGATCCAAAGGCAAAACCTGTAAGGCAAAAGAAGCGCAATCATGGTCGCGAAAAGGACAAAATAATCAATGCAGAGGTCGATAGATTACTAGCAGCGGGTCAGATCAGGGAAATAAAATTCACAGAATGGCTATGTAATGTGGTCCTAGTTTCTAAGGGCGAAAAGATCGAAAACAAATGGAGAATGTGTAATGACTTTACGGATCTAAACAAATTGTGTCCAAGAGATCCTTATCCGTTACCTCGGATCGATATGCTTGTAGATTCAACCGCGGGGTTCGTATTTTTTAGCATGATGGATGCTTTCCAAGGATTTTATCAGATCTTTATGAATGAAAGAGACCAGGATAAAACAGCATTCATCACCGAGCGAGGAGTTTACTGCTTCATTGTCATGCCTTTTGGCTTAAGGAATGCGGGCGCAACCTATCAAAGGTTAGTCAATATGATGTTTAAAGATTTGATAGGGGAAATCATGGAAGTTTATGTAGATGACATGCTCGTAAAGAGTATGACGGAGGAGGACCACATCAACCATCTTGATCGATGTTTTGGAATTCTAAGGAAGTATGGAATGAAGTTGAATCCCGCCAAGTGCACTTTTGGGGTGCGATCGGGAAAATTCCTCGGATATCTCGTCCACGAAAGAGGCATCGAAGCCAATCCTGAAAAGATTCGAGCAATTACCGATCTACATCCACCAAGAAAGCTCTCAGATGTTCATAGCCTGATTGGGAAGATTATCTCGTTGAATAGATTCATCTCACGATCTGCCGACAAGAGTTTACCATTCTTCAAACTGTTACGTAAATCTAAGAACTTCGAGTGGAATGAAGAATGCGATAAGGCTTTCGAAGACCTAAAAGCATACTTAACCTCACCGCCAATGTTGGCCAAGCCATCCGATGGGGAACCTCTATATTTGTACATAGCCGTATCGGAGGAGGCTATTAGCTCGGCCTTGGTAAAGCTCGATAAGTCTGAGCATAAGCCAGTGTACTATTTGAGCAAGTTATTGCAGGGTGCGGAGAGAAATTACTTGGAGATTGAGAAATTCGCGCTTGTCTTGGTGGTAGCTGCGCGAAGGTTAAGGCCCTATTTTTAAACATACAAGATCATCGTCTTAACAAATCAACCTCTAAGACAGGTCCTATCAAAACCAGAAGCATCTGGCAGGTTAATAAAATGGGCAGTCGAGCTAGGTCAGTTCGAAATCGAATATCAACCGCGAGTTGCTATAAAGGCACGGGTATTGGCTGACTTCGTAGTCGAGTCAACAGGCATATCGATTGTGGAAGAAGGAGCGATCTCCGAGGTAAGAATGGTCGAAAAAGTAGAAGATCAGGTATGGCTGATGCACGTGGATGGTTCCTCGACCAGGGAAGGAGGTGGAGCAGGAATACATTTTCAAGGACCCAATGGTGAAGACTTGAGTTATGCTATCACTATGGACTTCGTCGTAAAAAACAACGAAGCAGAATATGAAGCCTTGATCGCTGGATTAGAAATGGCCATAAAAGCAAAGGTAAAATCAATTGTTGTGCTAACAGATTCTGAACTCGTTCATAGACAGGTGAAAGGTACTTACGAGGCCAGGGAGTTCAATATGATCAAATATTTGAACAAAACAAAAAAGTTGATCTCTGAGTTCGACAAGTTTGATATTCAACCTATACCAAGGGAGGAAAATCTTTGGGCAGATCTATTATCGAAGTTCACAGGACTTGCTGATGGGAAGAATGAAGAATAATCACATGGTTATTATCGAATACATCTGCTATCGAACTAGATGTGATTCCCTCAGTCGACATCATGGAAATCGATGAGTCTAGGATTTCTTGGATCGACCCTCTTATTGCTTATCTCAGAGAAGGGAAGCTTCCAGAAAATTCAAACGAAGCTCGAAGGATCAAATACCGACCGCCATCGTTCACTCTAGTTGATAATCAACTCTATAAAAGATCTTCTTCTGGAATTTTATTGAAATGTATCTCCGAAGTGCACTATAATGCCATTTTAAAGGAAGTCCACGAGGGAGAGGCAGGAAATCATTGCGGTGCTCGGGCGTTAGCTCTTAAATGCTCGAGGACAGAATATTATTGGCCTACTCTTTTCTCTGATTCTATTGATTATGTGAAGAAATGCCACCATTGTCAAATTCATTCGAATTTAATTCATCAACCGGCCGAACATATGCACTCTATTCCAATCTGTTGGCCTTTTGATAAATGGTGTAACGGCCCGAGCCCCCGGGTCGAATCCTACGTGGATCCACCCCCGAGTCCGGGTCCGTATTCGGTGAAAACAACCCAAATTTGAGCAAAATCTTTTTTTTTGAATCAACAACATAGTAATTTGAATCATAGTTCCACATAATAACATAAAACCCGGTACACTGCTATATGCAGGTGTGGGCACAAAATACAATTAAGCGTCTACCGCGCAACGACAACATACATAACAACAGTCTTAAGTATTTAATCATGCCCGATACAAAGCAACACATAACGTGACATAACACAACATAACAAAATCAAAAGATAGCATGACGACCCACGAAGACCGACAGACCGGATCTCGGAGACGAACACCAACTCTAGACATCAGACCCTGGAATACCTGTATCTGAAAAGAAGTAAACGGGAATGCGTAAGTTGGTTGTCCAACTTAGTGAGGCTGTAGTGCACATGTGTGCGTGTAATGTATGAACATAGCATAATACAAATGTGTATTTTTAATACAGTAATTAAACACATATAATATCAATTTAACAGTGAAACAAATAACCAAAGGTTGTTGATGCCGTTCTCCTCTTACCCTCCAATTCATATTCGTGAATACCACCACCGAACACTCCAGTAAGGTGCGACCTTACATAACAGTGCGCATTGACGTCAATTGCCAGGAGTTTGACATTCACTCCCCAAGTGTAACCTCCACACTTGGTTCGTGAAGCGGGTCTACGGTGGATCGAGGTAACCCTCCGGCCCTTACCTTCCGGGTTAACCACGATTCCGCACACCAAAATAGGGGCCCACATAGTAACAATAAACAATACGGTACAGTAATAGTTCAGTAACAGTAAATTGGTAACAACTCAATCAGTTCAACATACGATATCAATGATCATAAGCACATAGACGTAAACAATAATTCAAGGTGTGTATAGTTTGTCCTAACAGTCGAGCTTTTCATTATGTCCTACGTCGCATGCTCGTTCGTTTAGGGACTAAGTTTCAGTTATGACTCGACCTACTAGCATATTCGGACTGACACACAAGTAACACACAACACTCACCTGTGTTGCTTAGGATTCTTGAACGAAAAGTAAAGCGTCCTTGGTTCCTGTGGATATGTATGTAAGGGTTTAGAATCCAGCCATAATACAAGCATTTATTTAGCGACTAAAGAAATGCTTTAGTCAAACATGCATATGAATCGTGATTACGATCGAAGTCACGATTAAAACTTGAGTATTTAGGTCCGGTTTAATGGTTTCAGGTTCGTTCGGGTTGCGTGGTAACATAGCCACGAAAGTTAACTTGAACTTAGAAAGCATAAATAGAATTTTAGCTATATCTTTCTAGAAATTTTTGTAATTATTTATATTTGAAAAATCTTTATTATTATTATTATTTCGAAATTAAACTTTACTTGAGAATTTGTAACCCTTTTAGGAAGTATTTTTTTTTTCAACATTGTTTATTTTCGGAAAATACTAAATGGATTATTATTTATTTAATATCCAGAAAATATTTATTAAATTTTCAGAAAATATTTATTTAATTTTCGGAAAATATTTATTTAATTTTCGGAAAAATTTATTTAATTTTCAGAAAATATTTATTTAATTTTCAGAAAATATTTATTTAATTTTTCAGAAAATATTTATTTAAATTTATGAAAATATTTATTTAATTTTCGGAAAATATTTATTTAATTTTTCAGAAAATATTTATTTAATTTTTCAGAAAATATTTATTTAATTTTTCAGAAAATATTTATTTAATTTTTCAGAAAATATTTATTTAAATTTTAGAAAATATTTATTTAATTTTTCAAAAAAATAATTAACATGATAAGTCTAGTTATTCAAGATTATTTAAACTTATTTAGTTCTATTTTTCAAAATTAATTATTATTATTATTATTAATTCAAGAATAAATATGAAAGTTATAATTGACAAAATTTATTTTCAGAATTTAAATTAAATATATTATTTTATTTCATTATTTAAGATTTATCAACTATATATATATATATATATATATATATTTATATTTTTCTTTTTCTTCTCTTTTCTTTTCTTTTTTTTTTCTTTTTTTTTTACCTCATTAAGGGCTGGTCACGACTCACGACCAGCCCACTTCATTTCAATATTATTATTATTTTTTTTTTTATGTATATGGGCTGGCCTTCACGACCAGCCCAGTTTTTTTATTTTTTTTTTACCATGGGCTGGCCATCATGGCCAGCCATCTTGCAAAATATATAACAGGCCCATATTCTATATGGGCCTGTTGGTCTGTTGCATTTGCAACAGGCCCAAAAATGGGTCTGTTGCAATTGCAACAGACCACGAGCAGTCCCGGTCACTGCTTCTAGCAGTGGCCGGAGGTTGCTCACCCCACCGGAAAAAGTACATGGTGACCACTATATTTTCAGATTTGTACAAATATTTCCCAAATGAAATAGATTGAGTTTTTTAGGTACCAAAACTTCATATATTTCAAACTTTTACATACCCAAGTATATTATAACAATCAAAATCTTGCAAGAAAATTTATAGATCTAAAAATCTAAGAACATAAACATATTAACATGCTTTTCCAAAATGACACCTTTATTTAGCCATGAAAATATTTTATAAAAGTAATTTCTTTTTCATACAACTTATACACATGATTTTAAAACAAAAACACCTCAAAATTTCCAAATCTTTGAACAAACATAAATCTAAAAATTTGAACATGAAACATTCAACTAAAGTCTAAAAATACTTCATTTGTTTTCAAAACTTCAAACAAACTTTTAAGAAATGCTCCACATAACCAAGTAAAAGATATGCTTAAGTGATTTTTACCCGAAATCGGAAAAGATGAGTGCTTCTTCTTTCTTCACCCTCTATCCCCTATCTCCGGTGAAGGCACGGCGGCAGCAGCAGCAGCGGCGGCGGCGGCGGCAGCGGTGGTGGCTCCTCCTTCTTCTTCAAGATTCACTCAAAGTTTTATTTCTCTCTATCTTTCTCACAAATATCTTTTAAGTGTTATTTTTTTTTATAAGGTAAAGAAAAATGAACAAAATGGGAGGTGTATATATATATACATACAACCCAATTCAAATTCATATCTATATTCATCAGTAGATATAACATGTGGAAGGAAAATCATCATCACTTTTCTCCTTCCACCAATGTGTGCATATCTTGTGTGGGGAGGTTTCCTCCATCCAAGAAGAAGGCGGCTGTTTTGGGTTCTCAAGGGGAGAGAGTAATTATTACTCTGTTGCAGGTTTTGAAATGATTTGGGCGAATTTGTACTTTGCCCCCTGAACTTTGGGAAAGTGCATTTTTGCCCCCAAAATAAATTTTTTTGCTCATCTAGGTCCAAAATAAATTGCAATTAGACCCCATCAATTTAAAAGCTACTTAAATATTTTTCTAAATTACTTCCAAGCCTTTAGTGACATAAGAAGCAATTTGTTAAACACAATATAGCATAAACCAAAATATTTTAATACAAAACATAGTAGCATACAAAATTAGATAATAGTCTAATTAAAATACATTAAATAATTTCCTAAAACTTGTGGGTTTTACAATCCTTCCCCCTTAAAAGAATTTGGTCCCCAAATTCAGTCTTGGGTTTCGAATAGTTCGGGGTATTGCTGGCGCATCTGCTCTTCTGTCTCCCATGTAGCTTCCTCAATGCTTTGACTTTGCCACAAAACCTTGACTATCGGGATCTTCCTTTTCCGAAATTCTTGGAACTTCTTATCCAAAATACGGACAGGCCTCTCAATGTTCGACAAACTCTCTTGAAGTTGCAATGGCTCATAATCTATCACGTGAGATGGGTCCGATAAATACTTCTTCAAGAGTGACACATGGAATACGTCATGTATTCCCCCAAGGGTTGATGGCAGATCCAACTTATAGGCTACACTCCCAACCTTTTCCAAAATTTTGAATGGTCCAACATATCGAGGGTTGTGCTTCCCACCCTTGCCATGTTTGATAAGGCCCTTCTTGGGTGAAATCTTAAGGAATACTTGATCACCTACCTCAAACTCGAGAGGTTTACGACGGCGATCGGCATAACTCTTCTGGCGACTCTGAGCAGCTAGCATCCTTTTCTTAATTATCGGCACGATATCAATAGCTTCCTGAATCAAATCAGGTGCTCCTTCAACAGCGGTGACCGAAGTTCGGGTTTTTCGCTCATCCAAATCCCAATGGACTGGAGATCTACACTTTCGACCATATAAGGCCTCGTAAGGCGCCATCTGAATGGTCGACTGGAAGCTATTGTTATAAGCAAATTCTACTAATGGCAAATTCTTGTCCCAACTTCCTTTGAAATCGAGGGCACACGCTCGAAGCATGTCTTCGAGGATTTGAATAGTCCTTTCTGATTGACCATCTGTTTGTGGGTGAGCTGTAGTACTAAATTGAAGTTTTGTACCCAGAGCATCTTGAACCTTAGTCCACAGTCTTGATGTAAACCTAGGGTCACGATCAGAAGTTATATCCCTTGGTACCCCGTGTAATCGAACAATTTGATCTCGATACAACTCTGCAAGTCGCTCGACGAAATACTTAACATTAACGGGGATAAATCAAGCTACCTTTGTCAGTCTATCGACAATAACCCAAATGGCATCATGTTGTCCACGGGTTCGTGGCAAGCCAGTCACAAAGTCCATCGTTACTGATTCCCACTTCCACTCGGGTACCGGTAACGGTTGCAACAATCCTGATGGTCGCTGGTGTTCTGCTTTCACTTGCTGACAAACTAGACATCTTGCCACGTAATCCGCTACATCTTTCTTCATACCGTCCCACCAAAAATGAGCCTTCAGATCCTGATACATCTTGTTTCCTCCCGGATGAATGCTGTACCGGGAACGATGGGCTTCTTCCAAAATTTGCTCCTTTAGCCCAGTATCCATGGGGACACACAATCTCCCACGGAATCTAAGAGCACCTTCTGAATCCATGCTAAAAGGTGAATTGATTGCCTTCGGAATAGATTCCTTTATCTTCCTGGTCCTTTCATCTAGTTGTTGGGCTGATGAAATCTGTTGGAGAATGTTCGATCTTACTTGTAGACCAGCGAACAAAACCCCCATCTTAACCTCCTCTAGGTTCCAACAACAAACACCTTCCAACATTTCCCACTCCTTCACCATGAGGTGAGACACGCTGACCTTCCGGCTCAGCGCATCTGCAACCACATTCGCCTTGCCGGGATGGTACTGGATTGTGCAATCATAATCGTCCAGAAACTCCATCCAACGCCTTTGTCTCATATTCAGCTCCTTCTGAGAGAATAGATACTTTAAGCTCTTGTGGTCGGTAAATACCATAAATGGCACGCCATAAAGGTAGTGCCTCCACTTGCCTAGGGCAAACACTACTGCAGCCAGTTCCAAATCGTGAGTTGGATAGTTCTTTTCATAGGGCTTCAACTTCCTTGAAGCGTATGCAATCACCTTACCGTTCTGCATCAAGACGCATCCCAATCCTTCTTTTGATGCGTCGGTGTAAACCATAAAGTTATCCGACCCTTCTGGTAGTGCTAGTACTGGTGCAGTTGTCAACCTCTTCTTCAGCTCTTGAAAGCTTGTCTCACACTTCTCATCCCATTCAATGGGACTTTCTTCTGAGTTAGCTTTGTCAGAGGCGAAGCTATCTTCGAGAAATCTTGGATAAATCTACGATAATATCCCGCTAGGCCCAAGAAGCTCCGAATCTCAGTTACAGCCTCTGGCCTTTTCCACTTGGTTACTGCTTCAACCTTTGACAGGTCAACTGCTATCCCGTCCCCTGATACAATGTGCCCCAAGAAGGCAACTCGATCCAACCAGAATTCGCACTTGCTGAACTTTGCATAAAGCTTATTCTCACGCAAGACTTGGAGCACTTTTCGAAGGTGAACCTCGTGCTCTAATCTAGATTTCGAGTAGATTAAAATATCGTCTATGAAGACCACGATGAATTGATCTAAGAAAGGCTTGAAGACTCGGTGCATCAAATCCATGAACACTGCGGGGGCATTCGTGAGACCAAAAGGCATCACGACAAACTCAAAGTGCCCATATCTCGAGTTAATCGCTGTCTTCGGTATATCTTCCTCCTTAATCTTCAATTGATAGTACCCCTGCCTTAGATCTAACTTAGAGTACACCCGAGATCCTTGTAGTTGATCAAACAACTCTTCGATATGCGGCAGAGGGTATTTGTTCTTGATGGTCAAACTATTCAGACCACGATAGTCGATGCATAGACGCAACGATCCATCCTTTTTCTTCACGAATAAGACAGGGGCACCCCACGGAGATGAGCTAGGTCTAATAAATCCTTGCTCCAACAACTCCTGAAGTTGAGCTTTTAGCTCCTTAAGCTCGGCGGGGGCCATGCGGTACGATTTCTTCGCAACCGGTGCCGTTCCTGGAACGAGATCAATTGTGAACTCCACTTCTCGATCCGGTGGTAGAGTCGTAAGTTCTTCCGGAAAAACGTCCGCGAACTCTGCCACCACGGGTACCTCTTTTAAATCAACTTTATCCTTTGGCTTGTTGATAAGGTACGCTATAAATCCCTGCCCGCCCTGACGTAATTCCCGACGAACTTGAGCAGCAGACAATAATGGAAATTTTAGGCCTTTTCTAATACCCCAAAAACAAATATCGGGTCGTCCGGGAGTAGAAAATGTTACAGTCTTACATCGACAATCTAAGCGGGCAGCATGGGTGGACAACCAGTCCATCCCCAAGATTACATTGAAACCTTGGATCGGCATCGCGATCAAATCGGCATGAAATACTCCTTCATCAATCCTAACCTCACATGCTTTATGAAGCGAACTCGTTATAAACGAGGTCCCCAATGGAGTATGAACCTCCAACTCATAGGGCAAACTCTTTACCTTACTTACTAACTTATTACTATAATGTGGTGCTACAAATGAATGAGATGCTCCAGAATCAAATAAGACTTTACATAAATGTCCGGAAACATAAAGTATACCTTCCACCACATCATTTGCGTTTGGCTCAGATAGTTCCTCTCCCTCCATAGTAAATGCTCGCCCAGGAACCCTTGGCTTTGGGGGTCTTCCAGCCTGGGATGATCCTCCTGCTATTGGAGCTGGTGCATTAGGCGCTTTGGGACAGTTTCTGATGAAATGGTCCTGAGCTCCACACCTCAGGCACTTGCCAGCTTTCTTCCAGCATTTGGGCTCCCCATGCCCTTTCAGTCCACAGTGGGTGCATGCACCATCTGGCGTCTTCCAAGAACCACTCGGGGGTCGATTGTTCTGCTGAGGACCCTTGAAATTTCCTGAGCTCGTTTGACCAGTCCTTGGTGATTTCCCGGTGTTTCTCCCCGATTGCCAATTTGCCTGAGGTGGCCTTGACTTCTTCTCCGAAAACTGCATATTATTCAACTCAATTAACCCGTTCTCAATCCTTGTAGCCTTTTCCACTGCTTCAATGTATGACACTACGTTATGAGCGAGAAGGGCTCGTTGGAGATCTGGCTTGAGGCACTTGATAAAACGGCGGATACGACGGGGTTCATCATTCATCAGATGGGGAGCATATCGAACAAGACGAGAGAAAGCAGCCTCAAACTGTGGCACCCTCATATTTCCTTGCCTCAGGGCATTGAACTGTTCCTCACGCTGCTCCCGAACAACAGGGGGAACATACTTATCATTGAACTCTTTCACAAAATTCTCCCAAGTTCTTGCGGTTTGGCTCCTCTCCCAAACCATCTCCCCTGTGTGCCATCAAGACCTAGCGGCATCCTCAAAGCGGTAAGTAGCTAATGAAATCTTCACAGTGTCCGAATAGTCCAGTGCTCGAAAAATATTCTCGATCTCAGCCAACCAAGTTTCTGCCTTCCTATCATCAGGTTCTCCGAGGAACTTAGGTGGTTGGAATCGCAGGAAGCATTCTAATGTCTGGTCCAAAGCAGGGGGTGCAGGTGTTTGAGGCACGGCCTGCGTAGCGCCTTGCAGTGCCTGGGTGAACTGGGCCAAAGCAGCGATAATTCGATCGGCCTGGTCGACCGGTGGTGCCACAGGAGCCCCCTCAGATTGATCAGAGGGAACCCTACGACCAGTACGACTATCAGCTCGATTGCCTGCCATTCTGAACAAAAAGGAAAATGGCCCATTAGGCCAACACATAACACAACCACAAGGCCAGAAACCAATTAAAGCTAAAACATAACATCACAGAATAACATAACGCCAATTTAACATATTTGCCAAATCGGCACACAAAAGTTAACATGTTTCAGCTACACAAAACGTACTAACAGCCATACCGGCTTAAATTAGTCTAATTACCGACAAAATATAGTACGAACTGAAACATAGTACAAGCCAAAAATGGCTTTAAACAAACATAACAAGGATGATAATAACAATTTCTCAATCTAGCCCGGCCCCAGTACTATCTCTCGCTCTCTCCTCACTAGGGTCCTCCTCCTCATCCTCAACTAGCACCTTCTCGTCATTTGAGAGTGAGTCGTCAAGAGCTCTCAAACTTTCTCTAATTTTTCCAGACTGCAACATACGCTGGTTCCTTATGACCCGGAGCTCTTCTAACCGAGCGCTCATATCCTCAAGCCGTGCCTCGGCTATCTTGAGCTGCTCTTCTAGCATGTCAGCTCGATCAGAGGCATCATCAGCATGAAGTTCTGCCATCATCCTGAGGTCACATTGGCGGTCCCGATCAGCCTCGAGGTTATAGACCTCGTGATCCGGGTAGTGACCAATCAGCTCAAAGCGTCGCTGAGTCATGATGGGGTGGTAGACCCTACGTGGTCGACTACGTCGAGTAATCAACCTGCGAGGGGGAGAGTGGCCACGATCGGGGGAAGCAATGACCCTACGGGGCCTCAATTCTCCCAAGAATCCTCTATTCCTCCCCATGTTGGAGCGAAAGCTGGAGCGTCTACTTCCTTGGCTCGACATCCTAACGCAATCATAGGTTAAAGACACACATATCATATAGTAAACACATAAGAAGACTCAAAAGAACACAATAAACAGGACAAGACAGACGACTTCCGAGGATCCTGGACCTGACTTATAAGCCTATGCTCTGATACCACCTGTAACGGCCCGAGCCCCCGGGTCGAATCCTACGTGGATCCACCCCCGAGTCCGGGTCCGTATTCGGTGAAAACAACCCAAATTTGAGCAAAATCTTTTTTTTTTGAATCAACAACATAGTAATTTGAATCATAGTTCCACATAATAACATAAAACCCGGTACACTGCTATATGCAGGTGTGGGCACAAAATATAATTAAGCGTCTACCGCGCAACGACAACATACATAACAACAGTCTTAAGTATTTAATCATGCCCGATACAAAGCAACACATAACGTGACATAACACAACATAACAAAATCAAAAGATAACATGACGACCCACGAAGACCGACAGACTGGATCTCGGAGACGAACACCAACTCTAGACATCAGACCCTGGAATACCTGTATATGAAAAGAAGTATACGGGAATGCGTAAGTTGGTTGTTCAACTTAGTGAGGCTGTAGTGCACATGTGTGCGTGTAATGTATGAACATAGCATAATACAAATGTGTATTTTTAATACAGTAATTAAACACATATAATATCAATTTAACAGTGAAACAAATAACCAAAGGTTGTTGATGCCGTTCTCCTCTTACCCTCCAATTCATATTCGTGAATACCACCACCGAACACTCCAGTAAGGTGTGACCTTACATAACAGTGCGCATTGACGTCAATTTCCAGGAGTTTGACATTCACTCCCCAAGTGTAACCTCCACACTTCGTTCGTGAAGCGGGTCTACGGTGGATCGAGGTAACCCTCCGGCCCTTACCTTCCGGGTTAACCACGATTCCGCACACCAAAATAGGGGCCCACATAGTAACAATAAACAATACGGTACAGTAACAGTTCAGTAACAGTAAATTGGTAACAACTCAATCAGTTCAACATACGATATCAATGATCATAAGCACATAGACGTAAACAATAATTCAAGGTGTGTATAGTTTGTCCTAACAGTCGAGCTTTTCATTATGTCCTACGTCGCATGCTCGTTCGTTTAGGGACTAAGTTTCAGTTATGACTCGACCTACTAGCATATTCGGACTGACACACAAGTAACACACAGCACTCACTAGTGTTGCTTAGGTTTCTTGAACGAAAAGTAAAGCGTCCTTGGTTCCTGTGGATATGTATGTAACGGTTTAGAATCCAGCCATAATACAAGCATTTATTTAGCGACTAAAGAAATGCTTTAGTCAAACATGCATATGAATCGTGATTACGATCGAAGTCACGATTAAAACTTGAGTATTTAGGTCCGGTTTAATGGTTTCAGGTTCGTTCGGGTTGCGTGGTAACATAGCCACGAAAGTTAACTTGAACTTACAAAGCTTAAATATAATTTTAGCTATATCTTTCTAGAAATTTTTGTAATTATTTATATTTGAAAAATCTTTATTATTATTATTATTTCGAAATTAAACTTTACTTGAGAATTTGTAACCCTTTTAGAAAGTATTTTTTTTTCAACATTGTTTATTTTCGGAAAATACTAAATGGATTATTATTTATTTAATATCCAGAAAATATTTATTAAATTTTCAGAAAATATTTATTTAATTTTCAGAAAATATTTATTTAATTTTCGGAAAAATTTATTTAATTTTCAGAAAATATTTATTTAATTTTCGGAAAATATTTATTTAATTTTCAGAAAATATTTATTTAAATTTTCAGAAAATATTTACTTAAATTTCAGAAAATATTTATTTAATTTGCGGAAAATATTTATTTAATTTTTCAGAAAATATTTATTTAATTTTTCAGAAAATATTTATTTAATTTTTCAGAAAATATTTATTTGAATTTCAGAAAATATTTATTTAATTTTTCAAAAAAATAATTAACATGATAAGTCTAGTTATTCAAAATTATTTAAACTTATTTAGTTCTATTTTTCAAAATTAATGATTATTATTATTAATTCAAGAATAAATATGAAAGTTATAATTTACAAAATTTATTTTCAGAATTTAAATTAAATATATTATTTTATTTCATTATTTAAGATTTATCAATTATATATATATATTTTTTTTATTTTTCTTTTTCTTCTATTTTTTTTTTTTTTTTTTTTAACCTCATTAAGGGTTGGTCACAACAAGCCCACTTCATTTCAATATTTTTTTTTTTTTTTTTATGTATATGGGCTGGCCTTCACGACCAGCCCAGTTTTTTTTTTTTTTTTACCATGGGCTGGCCATCATGGCCAGCCATCTTGCAAAATATATAACAGGCCCATATTCTATATGGGCCTGTTGGTCTGTTGCATTTGCAACAGGCCCAAAAATGGGTCTGTTGCAATTGCAACAGACCACGAGCAGTCCCGGTCACTGCTTCTAGCAGTGGCCGGAGGTTGCTTGCTGCGGTGGGGTGGCTCCGGCCAACTCCACCGGAAAAAGTACATGGTGACCACTATATTTTCAGATTTGTACAAATATTCCCCAAATGAAATAGATTGAGTTTTTTAGGTACCAAAACTTCATATATTTCAAACTTTTACATACCCAAGTATATTATAACAATCAAAATCTTGCAAGAAAATTTATAGATCTAAAAATCTAAGAACATAAACATATTAACATGCTTTTCCAAAATGACACCTTTATTTAGCCATGAAAATATTTTATAAAAGTAATTTCTTTTTCATACAACTTATACACATGATTTTAAAACAAAAACACCTCAAAATTTCCAAATCTTTGAACAAACATAAATCTAAAAATTTGAACATGAAACATTCAACTAAAGTCTAAAAATACTTCATTTGTTTTCAAAACTTCAAACAAACTTTTAAGAAATGCTCCACATAACCAAGTAAAAGATATGCTTAAGAGATTTTTACCCGAAATCGGAAAAGATGAGTGCTTCTTCTTTCTTCACCCTCTATCCCCTATCTCCGGCGAAGGCACGGCGGCAGCAACAGCAGCTGCGGCGGCGGCAGCGGTGGCAGCGGTGGTGGCTCCTCCTTCTTCTTCAAGATTCACTCAAAGTTTTATTTCTCTCTATCTTTCTCACAAATATCTTTTAAGTGTTATTTTTTTTTGATAAGGTAAATAAAAATGAACAAAATGGGAGGTGTATATATATATACATACAACCCAATTCAAATTCATATCTATATTCATCAGTAGATATAACATGGGGAAGGAAAATCATCATCACTTTTCTCCTTCCACCAATGTGTGCATATCTTGTGTGGGGAGGTTTCCTCCATCCAAGAAGAAGGAGGCTGTTTTGGGTTCTCAAGGGGAGAGAGTAATTATTACTCTGTTGCAGGTTTTGAAATGATTTGGGCAAATTTGCACTTTGCCCCCTGAACTTTGGGAAAGTGCATTTTTGCCCCCAAAACAAATTTTTTTGCTCATCTAGGTCCAAAATAAATTGCAATTAGACCCCATCAATTTAAAAGCTACTTAAATATTTTTCTAAATTGTAAAACCCCGATGAATTTTCTTTCCTATATATTTTATTTACTTGAAATTTGATAATTTTTAATTGTTGTGAATTTAATAATAAAAATTAAAATTCATATCTATGTTGTTAAAAATTCAACGAGTGAGCATATTTTTTAAATTTAAATTGATTTAAATTGATATTCACTTGAATTATTATTGTTGTGCAAAGTATGAATTATAAATACCCACTCTTGTGTTATTTTGAGGATTTAAATACAAGAATAAAATAAAAAGGGGAAATTGATGTAACATCCCAAGACTAAGGAATTTAAATAGGACTACCCATTTCTTTGAGGGTGTTAATTGCAAATAAGCATTAAATTTCTTATAAACAAGGCACATCTCCTTCATTATTGTCTCCTCCACCAATTACACACACAAAAATATGTTTTCTCACACACAAACCCCCTTTCTTTAATTTACTTATAACTTTCTCATTTCTTAACCAAATCGAGCGAATGAGTAGTCAAAATTGATCTACTCGACGAGAGGAACACAATGGTGGTGGTTATTGAAGGAATATAAGCTGTTTTTTGGCGGAAATTCGAGGTTGAAGGTGCGGTTTTAAGTGGGTTTTCTTGCATGTCCCTTTTCCGGTCATTTCTTCAACAATCGAGCTTCACCACGGTGTTCTAGGCTTAGAGGAGAGTGGAATGGTGGGTTCGGCTCATTTTCCGGCGTCGGTCAACGGCGGTCAACGGTGGTCAACGTCGGTCAACGGCGCCTGCTCCGGTAAGCGACTTCGTCTCGGAATGGGTATTCCATTTTCGGTCTTCATTTCTCGATTTGAGTTCGTTAGATAGTTCGTTGAGCCTAAATGTTATTGTGCATTAATTACATTGTGATTAATTTTTGGCTTTAGAATTTAGTTTGAGTATGAGTTTGAGTTCGTACTATGTTATACATGTATATCGATCAACTCGATTTTAGCTATAAGGATGGTGTAGTTTTGCTCGGTTTAAATAAATGTTTATTAGATATTTAGATCTTGATTTATTTTTGTAAGAAAGTTATTGCTTATAATTTTTAAAATTTTGGGGGCTATTTTTGAAAGATTTTAAAAGTTCAAGAGTTAGGGATGTGAAAATTTTGAGAGTCTAATGGACTGAAAAATCTATTTTTGCTTGATATTTGGTTAGGTTTACTTAAAAAGTATTTGTTTTAAAGTTTGTTTCGATATTTTGCAAAAATGGGAGTTTTTGAAACATTTGAGGTTATTTTTGTAAATCTGAAAATAAGGGGGTAAAGGTGTTGTTTGATCGCTGTTTTTATATTGTTACTTTTATAAACTTTTGATTAATTGATTTGAAGTAGTGCTTTGATTACTTGTGTTTTAAGATTGAAAATTTGAAAAAAATATCTATAAAAATTCATCATGAAAGAACTTTTATTCCTCATTGTTAGTTTGTGAAAAGTTATTAAAACTTATTGTTAAATCTCAGTTTTATATTGAAATTATGATTGATTATTTTTAAATATTACTTAAATGCGTGAATCTTGAATTAATTTTCAAGAAGATTGGTTTTATCAAGTTTTCAAAACTGTGAGGGTATTTTTGAAAGTTTTAAACTTGTGGGATTTCATAGATTTGAATTTTAAAGTGATAAGTTACTTAATACTTTTATTTGATTTTCGATATGAGTTTAGTTAAAAATCTTTTGATTTAAAGTTTGTTGCAAATTTTTGCAAAAATGGTTATTCTCAAAAGTTTAGGGGCTGTTTTTGTAAATCTGGAAAATAAAGGTGAAATTTTTACTGTTTTGGCACTGTTTTATGAAATTATATTTTGAGTTTTGTAAATAATATCTCTTAATTAAAGTTGATGTCATAAGTTCTAAGCACTTTTGTGTGATATATTAGTTTAGGAAATCCTTGTGTAGGATTTTCATTAGTTACGTTTTAGTAAGGTTGTTAGATACATTCTTAGTCGTATACATATTTGCTCAGGTTTCGGATACACATTGAGGAATTTTGGTCGCCGTAATAAGCTCTTCAGGTGAGTGCTATGTGTTACTTGTGTGTAAGTCTAAATGTGTTAGTAGGTCGAGTCATAACTGTAACTTAGTTACTAAACGAACAAGCATGTGATGTATGATAACATGAAGAACTCGGCTGCTAAGACAAGTTACACGTTGAAGTATTGTTTATGTCTATGTGCTTATGAGTCATTGATATTGCATGTTGAACTGTTATTGAGTTGTTTACCGATTTCCTGTTACTGAATTGTTATTGTTACTGTTACTGTACTGTACTGTTTACTGTTACTGTGTGGGCCCCTATTTTGGTGTGCGGAATCGTGGTTAACCCGGAAGGTAAGGGCCGGAGGGTTACCTCGATTCACCATAGACCCGCTTCACGAACCAAGTGTGGAGGTTACACTTGGGGAGTGAATGTCAAACTCCTGGCATTTGACGTCAATGCGCACTGTTATGTAAGGTCGCACCTTACTTGGAGTGTTCGGTGGTGGTTTTCCTGATTGTGGATTGGAGGGTAAGAGGAGGACGGCATCAACAAATGTTGGTTACTTGTTTAACGTGCTTAAATTGTTATAGCATATGGTCATTTACTGTACTGTTGTATATGCTCGTGTATATTATGTTGCATCGCGCACAAGTACACTACAGCCTCACTAAGTTGGACGATCAACTTATGCATTCTGTGTTTCAATCTTTTCAGCTACAGGTGTTTGGGGTAAATGATAGTTCCTGTTGCGGTTAGGTCATCACGGTTGCGATCCCACCCTAGTTCCAGAGAGTAATTAAACTTTTGTTTAAATTCTTATTTGATTTTAAGATTTTCGTTTGAACTCATGTTTTAAATCTTCTATAATGTCTAAGTCCATTTTTGTTATATCTTGCTAAATATCTTGGTATTTTAGCTAATTTTGTAAAATGAGAATATCTATTGAAAATGATTTTAGATTTGATCAAATATTAACCTTAATCTTCTTGTAATCCTTTTGGGTCCTACAAGTTGTTTTACCATGTCATGTCATCCGTTAAAATTTATTTTAATTATAATTACTTCCGCTTTAAACTTGGTATTTTAAAATGTTCTTATTTCGTATTAAATCGCTTCCGCTTTTAAACATTTACTTTATCGTTTCCATTGAAAAAAAAAAAACCTTTTAATTATCGTTTCCGCTTAAAACCTTTAATTCTCGATTTTAATTTATCGTTCTTTCTAAAGGTTTCGATATTTTAACTCTTTTTCAACCTAATAATAACTTTTCGACCGTTATTCGATGGACCCGCAGAGCCGGGCCGTCACATAAATTACTTCCAAACCTTTAGTGACATAAGAAGCAATTTGTTAAACACAATATAGCATAAACCAAAATATTTTAATACAAAACATAGTAGCATACAAAATTAGATAATAGTCTAATTAAAATACATTAAATAATTTCCTAAAACTTGTGGGTTTTACAAATGGGGCATTGATATTGTTGGGCCTTTCCCAACATCAAGAGCTCGAAAAATTTATGTATTGGTTGCAGTAGAATATTTCAGCAAATGGGTTGAGTGCGTTGCTCTGACAAAGATCACTCAGTTCCAAGTTATTAATTTCTTATGGAAAAATATTGTCTGCAGGTTCGGGATTCCTAGGATCTTAATATCTGATAACGGAACGCAGTTCGCTGGGAAAAGAATCACGGAATGGTGCGAAAAATTCGGAATACAGCATAATTTCGCATCAGTTGGACATCCTCAAGCTAATGGACAGACTGAAGTAGTGAACAGAGAGATCGTTCGATCTCTGGAAAAGCGTTTATCTGAGGCAAAAGAGAAATGGCTCGACGAACTGCCAGGAGTTTTATGGGCCAATAAAACTACTGTTAAAGCTGCAACAGGAGAAACTCCATTTAGTCTGGTTTATGGATCAGAGGCTGTAATTCCAGTCGAGAACCTCGTACCTTCTCCAAGGGTCGAATTTTATGATCCCGAAGAAAATCGATCTCTAAGGGAAGTGGAAGTTGATCACGCAGATGGTCGAAGGGACCGTGCAAAGTTGAAAATTCAATCTACCAAATCTAGCATGGAAAAATCTTATAATCGAAACGTTCGAATCCGAACATTCAGAGTGGGAGATTTAGTGCTTAAGAAAGTAGAAGTGTCAAAGCATGTTGAAAAACTTCAACCTAATTGGGATGGCCCCTTTGTGATCGTTGAGGTTGGAAAGAAAGGTGCATACAAAATTGCTTATCCTAATGGAGAGGTCCTACCTCGAGCATGGAATGCTGTTAACTTGAGAAGGTATTATGGAAGATGAAGATGGATAGTTAAATTTTAGGCTTCTACTATTTAGTCATCTCGTTCTGCTTCTTTGTTTCTCGTTATTAAGAAAACTATATGTTCAATGAAAGTTTATTTCGACTGAGTTATTCAATGAAAGTTAATTTCGCAGAAATTCTTAGTTATTCGTCATATTCTGATATTCTCAATCTCTATTCATCTATTGTCAATCTCTATTTATCTCCATCAACTATTAAATGGGTGAAAGCTGTTGCTACGACCCTCGGGCTAAAAATGCTCTGAAACGACTAAGGGTGAAAGCCGTTGTTATGCCCCTTAGATCGAAATTATTGAATGGGTGAAAACTGTTGCTACGACCCTCGGGCTAAAAATGCTCTGAAACGACTAAGGGTGAAAGCCGTTGCTATGCCCCTTAGATCAAAATTATTGAATGGGTGAAAGCTGTTGCTACGACCCCCGAAGACGACTAAGGGCGAAAGGCATTGCTATGCCACTTAAGTCTAAAGTATAATCAAGATCGAAATAATTCTATTCTTTCTTCACAGCTATCTATTCGGCTAAGGAAGATTATTACGTCCAATTCTAAGAGACGCAAACCTGTAATATCTAAGCTATGGGAGATGACTCATGAAATGTTTAAATTGCAAAGATCGAAATTCATATCTATTATGGATTTCAAAATTATCTCACAGAAGTTGCAAATTATGAAGATCGAAATTAAGATCGATAACAATATGGAAGAAGATTCTTTCATTCGTAAAACTTACATGAAAATTTGTGATTACAATAAAGAAATCGAAATAATCTGAAAATTTACATCTAGTGCGATCCTATTACAAATGACTATTCATATGGATGCTCAAAGAAGAAAAGTGAGGCTGGTACACTTCTACCCTTCATCCGATTTTTCCTTGCAAATTGGTCCACAAAGGACAGAGTCGAGAGACAGGGAAGCAACTCCAGTTGGAAGTACTCCTAGCAAATTCGAAGACCACATCCTTCAAGAAGCCGTCTCGAAGACGTGGAGATCGAGTGTAGAAAAACCCCTCCAGCAGTAGACCCACTATCCCGACTGGATAGAGGACAGAGTACAGGAAGTCGAGCCCGCCTCAAAGACTTGGAATCAGAGAGGGCAGGTCGCCTGCCGGTACCCTAGTCGCAATTCTTTTCGCCTGTCGATACCCTAGCCGAAAGATTTTCATATGGGAATTCCGAGGAAGTTGGAAAAGAAGGTCTGAATAAAAATCTCGAACGCTTTAATTACTGACATTAAATGGAACATGGAGTTGATCGACGAAAGTAAAAACACAACTATATTGATCCGAGGCAAAACATTTACAGACAAGTAAAAATATGAAGGTAATTTCGGAGCTATATATAGGGGAAGGAGACAGAACTTCCTGAAAGACAACATTTGATAATATTACTACAACAAGGTTATGTTACAACAAAGAAAATCCTAATACAACTAAACGAAATTATTCTCGGAAAGTATTTTTCAAACTTCAGCGCTGCGGTCAGCATATCCGCGAATATAGGCTTCTCTCTCACCAAGCTCGAAGTCTCTTTTCTCACGTTTGTAGATATCTTTGATGGCCCTTAATTCTGAGCTCACTTTCTCCTGAGATAATTTCTCCTTAAAGAATCTATTGGCTTCCAGCGCGCGATCTAGCTCAATCTCCTTCCTGGCTAGCTCAAGAGTAATAGTAGCCCGTTGCTCGATCTCACGTTTCGCCAACGCATGGAGCTTAGAAAAGCATTCACCAGCCTGAAGGAAAACACGTCAAACCTAAAATAAGAAGATTATAGAGCCAGGACAAAGAGGTTAGCAAGGATTACCTGGGCAAGGAAATCTAACCCAGACTGAAAAAAAACGAAGAGTATTCTCCCTTTGATAAAATCGCCTCGGATATAGAGATATTGGCTCGAAGAAGGCTCAGATCGAGTTTCTCGTGCGTTACTTTGTCAAAATGAACCATACCTCTTTTAAGCGGGAAGACACCAGAAGGAAATGATAAAAATTCTCCGGCCGGCGAGGAACCGGACCAAACAAAAAAAGGTGCGCGCACAGATACATCCTCCCTAAAAGAAACCTTTTTAATTTTCTTGTTTGAGCCTTTGGTTTTCAAGCATGAAGAAAGGGCGACAGTCGAAGATTTACCTCCTCCATGGAAGGTCTGCTCAACGGGAGTAATGGACTTAACCGGAGTTCGTCTCTTTTTCATTATGTTTCTACTATCATTGGGTTTGGGGAAAGGCACGGAAGGAATTACAGAAATGTTCGAATTTTCATTCATCTCTTGGTTTTCGGATAATTATTCCACCGTAACAATTTCCCAAAGCTCCGATCGGTGTGTATGATATTATCGTAAAAACAAGGTAAATTGGCCTTAGTATTTATAAGAGACGCGACATCATGCGAATTACAATAATTGGTAAGTCACCACTCCCAAGAAAGATTCGATGACGCAACCAAGTATGCAAGAATGACGATATAAAGTTCAACAAGATGGTCAAACAGGCAATAGATTAAGCACGGCATTAAGGAAAAGATGTAAATTCGAGCATCCACCAAATAGAAAAAAGCAGGAGACTATAAAACAAATTTACAATTACAATAGTTCGCTAAGTAAATCCTATTACATGATAATCATTAGCGACTGGATTCCTTCACGCCAGAACCATGGTCCGATCTCTCTTGTTCTTTCCTTTCACTAGAATCGCTTTCCGAGCTATCAGAATCATCACTACTCGAGCTGCTCTCTTCTTCATCATTACGTCGCACATCAGCTGCAGATTTACTCGAATTAGAAGACGGAGTGCCTTGCTCTCCCTGATCACGGGAATCCCCTTCAATATCCACATCTTCATCCTCAGATTGAGCTTCGAGCACAACAGGATTTGGCATCGGCACTCCAAATTCATCAAGAAATGGAGCGAACTCGTGGTCGGCTAAGTCTTCGAGCTTGGGAGGAAGAGAAAAGGCCCTATAATCTTTCCCGAAAATGTTCTTATAAGGATCCATGTAAGAAAGATAATCGTCAAGGGCGCCTTGAATCTTTCCGGCTGTGAGGAGATGCTGAATTCCTTTATAGTAGAAGGCTTGATTAATTTCACCTGACCGTAAGCGAACTAAGGCGTCAAGAAAGGGTGACTCTAAAAATTCTCTTATGGCGGGAAGTCTGCCTTCTTCTCGGCCTCGAGCATAGGCCTGTTCGGATAATGCCTTAGCCTGCTCAAGATCCGATTTCAATTTGGTTACCTCTTCCTCGAGAGCCCTCTTTCCGTCAAGACCCTTCCTAACTTCCTCGAGCTCCTTTTCGACCTCAGATAACTTGGTCGTAGTATCCCTCAACTGATCAGCCTTGGTAGCCTCCGCCGTAAGGACATTGTGAAGGGCACTCTGAGCCATCTGAGATTCGTCGTTTAAGGTGGCCAGTCGGTAAGCTTGATGACTAAACAAGTCTCCGACCTGGAGAAAAAATTAAACATTAAAGGCGAAGCAAAGATTTTGAGGAAAAGTAAGTATTTGTGAAAAAACTTATATACCTTTTGCAGAGCATAGGCATAATCACCCGCGAGCTCGAAGTCGTTTTTAAGAAACAGCGCGGTATTATCATCCTTAAATCTCCCGGCCATGAACATTCGAAGAGACTTATCCACTGCATGTTCCCCGTCTGGGCCCAAATCAGACTCGATGGTTCCATTTTCCGGGAATCCAGCGGCCCTTGGTCCCTGGAGATGGTCCTCTATGAAATCAGCCAGGTCAGGCTCGGAATGGCCTGCACGACATCGGATCGGACCCGGTCCTCGACCAAAAGGCTTCACCCTTCTAGAAGACTCGGGGGCATCGCTACTTCTCTTACGAGCCATTCTCGCTTCCAGTATCTCCTGAGCTCGGGCCTCTTGTAGGGTGTAATGGCTGAGTCCCGCCTCGTTCGGATTAGAAGAGACGGTAGGAAAAACGGACCGGAGATCAAAAGCTCGAGATTCAGAAGTTCCCTCGGTCGCAGAATAAGGGTGGGAAGTTCCCGCAATGGAAGTTTGGGAGAAGGTCACCATAGCGTTCGGAACCACGGCGGTATCGACCCCAGGAGCGGATTTTACTACCTTACGGGAAACCTTCGATGTTTGGCGACGAGGTCGACCTTGGATACCCTTCGAAAATGAAGCAACGACCGGACCATCTATTGATGTTCGGAACTTATCAACGATCCTAGCTGAGGAATAAAAGGGAATTAGTTATAGCCGTAAAAAGGTAAATCAAGATAAATCAACGCACCTAATGTGGAGGGGGCATTGGCCGGGTCGATTGAAGCTTTTCCATAATCGATTGGAAGGGCAGGAAAAGAGCACGTGCTGAGCTCGGCCAATCGCAAAACCGCCTCCTGGGTCATTAAAGGAGTCTGATGAAGATCGGCTCGAAGGGATTGCAAGAATTCGTCTGAGATCTCATGAATCATGTCTCCCTTAAGACGTCGTTTGCCATAGATCCATGATTTGGCACCAGGCCATTCATGCGGAGTAGGCTCGGGATTATCCTCAGAAGGCGGAGAATCTGGACCTCGAACAAAAAAGAATTCTTGTTTCCAACCTTTCAAATTGCTACTAACATTGGATGATAAGACCGACGTTTTCGATCTCTGAGAAAAATATATGTAACCAGCGTTCGAAGCCGTGGAAGAACTCATTTGAAAAATTCTCCAGAAATTTTGGAAGGCTGCCTTTTTTTCCTTTGGCTTTCATCAGCACGCAAAAGGCTATTATAAGTCCGATCGAGTTCGGCAGAATTTGAGAAGGGGTTAGCTGAAACGCTTCCAGAATACTACAGATCAAAGGAGGGAAAGGAATGCGTAGGCCATAATGGAAATGTTTAGTATAAAAAGCTTGACATCCCTCAGGAGGGTCGGTAACTCGTTGTTCGGGGCTCGGAATGACAATAGAATATTCGGTACCGATATACTGACCAAACTCCATCTCCAATTGCTCCCGATCTTTCTCAGTAAAAGAACAAATGATCTCATCTGCCCTATCCTCCATCATATTTAACCCCGCACTGGTTGACGGCTCCACCCAGTTATAGATCGTAACCACAACACTTCCGCCTATTCTATACTTCTTTTGTTCATTCTCCCCTAATGGAAGGTCGTCATCCTCTTCGACTTCCTCGTCGGAGACTGTCGCCTCGCTCGAGTTATTCAGTATCCGATTCTCCGCCCTCTCTATCGGACTCGGAACTGGGATTTGGGTCTCCTGTGTTCCCCATCACGGATGGTCGAACACCCTCAATCTGCCCCTCCTCAGGATCATTTTCTCGACCTTCCACTACCAGGGACTTACCTTTCGGATCCATGGAACTGGACATGTTAATTATGCGAAGATTGATCGAAAGAGATTGCTAAAAGTTCACTTATCGATCTATTCGCTCCGATCTAGGGTTTTTTCTCAGAATTTGCGCTAAGCAGCGGCTCGCAATCGAGATACATATATATAGGGACAAAATGGGAAATTGCAAATCGATCCCCGAGTAACCGCGACGGTTAAACTCCTCCAGGGTGAACATGAAGTCATACTTCCAATAATTGCACTTATGACCCCGATACTTTCCAAAATCACAAAATTGAAGACCAATATTGTGAAAGATGCATTTATGGGGCGTTGATTCCGCATTCTGCCACCGATCTATCATATCAAAGTCAAAGGAATAAGGAGATGTTATTAAAAATCGACTAAAGCATCACAGTAAGCGACAGTAAGAAGATCTTAATCTGGAAATCCTATACCAACACTAGTTGACAAGGGTAATATCATGATGATGACTTTACATGGTTTCTGAAATATGCACTCTTTTTCCCTGACTCGGTTTTTATCCCAAAGGGTTTTTCCGGATCAGGTTTTTAATGAGGCATATCCGAAACTTATCCAAAAATGGTTCGTCTCACTCCAGCATTCAATTTATACTTCTTCGAGCTTAAGCTCCTCTTTACACTCGAGAAGTGGGGGAGTATTGATGAGGGGTAAATTGGACTCAAACATTAACACAGCCTTGTGAGGTCGAAATTCATCATTTTCGATCTCATGAGCATTAATTCGAGCCCAAAGCGCGGGAATCCTACGCTGATTCTACTCCGGAAGCTTAGGGTCCAAATCACTATTGGGCGGACCTCAAGCCCAGGCCCGTGGGCTGAGTAATACACACCTGTGAGTGGTTCATCTGGTTCCAGGTCTCAGCTATAAATACCCCAAGCATTTATGACGACGACACAACTTCCCAGGTGCTCTTCCTTCGAGACTGCTGCTCGGACTCACTTGGGAATAATAGCATAGGTTAGCTTGTATGTATTTCACCCTCTAGCTTGTACGGCATCCAATAATGCTCGAATAGGACTCTCGATACTTGTAATTTGTACTCAATCATCTCGAATACAAATATTATTGATCTTTTCCTTCTATTATTTAGCATTTATACCGCATCACATATTGTCTTGATCGAACATACGAAAACGCGTAAGATCAGAATACTTGAGTTTTGAGTGGAGTGTTATTTCATACCAAACCATTTTTTCCAAATAAGCCATCTTCCGCACATAATATCAACGGGGATTGGTCTGTGATTCCTGGTGGCATTTTCTTAAAACTGTCTATGCTAGAACAAATGGTACATTTAAAAAGTCTAAAACCCACATATTCGAAAAATACTTTGTCCATCTTTTCCAAATTTAGGTCTCGTGACATAGATTTGATACCTTCACCACATAGATACAATTTATCATCATTCCCTTTAAAACTACATCTGTATATATTACTACGGACATTGATAGTGATAGTAGGTGGGAAGATTCCACGAAAATCATTAAAAGCTAGTCTTGTGAACTTGTTTGGAAGTACCTACAACCAGTCACAGAGCCTGGATAAATATGTACAATTTAAGCAAGCAAGTTATACAACCAATTCACTAAATGCAGTACATATATATAGATAAGCATATTTAGCCTCAATTTGGGAAAAAGTTTTTAAATGATCCCTAATTACTACTGATTTATGAAACTAAAAAAAAAAAATCCATTCATCCATAATAATCAACATTTACAAAATTGGGGACATTAAAATCAGACCTCAATTTCTTTAGGAAACATCTATATTAACCAACTGTCTTGAATACTTACAAATTCTTGGTCGAAGTCCCAAGCAGTGTAGTTAAAAGCGCTGTAGCCCAGGCCACTCGCGTCGTTGCGCCATGCGCACGCGCTATTTACTTAGCGCAGGTTAGCGCAACTTAGCGCACTAAGCGCAACTTAGCGACGCCACTAAAATAGCGCGCTAAGTTACCTGACTTATGAAAAAAAAACGTGTTAAGCGGCTCAACCCTCTCCCTCTTTTTTTAACCTAATTACTTTGGTAAAAGTTAAATGTAAAAACGACTCAAAATTGAAAGAAAAAGAAAAGCGCAGCCAAGAGAAAGAAAGTGGCCTCTCCCCTTAGCATCTCACGACTGCGTCTCCTCCGCCTCTCATGCCACAGCCTCCTTCCGGCGCTTCTCCATCTCCGGTGACTTAGTTCCACCTTGGGCAAACCCAAAACCCTAGTTTAGAGGTGATTTAACCAATTTTCGTGTGGTTCAATTAAATCAATGATCTTCGTGTAGGGTTAAAAACATATATTGATATAGGGTTTAACCAGAATCATCTCGTTAGCTTTTAGAGTCATCCCGGGATCTTTGGCTTATGCTTAGTTACTTTATTCCGGATGGATCGATCTCAAAGATGAACAATACGTAACAAGATTATAGTATAAAGATTATATTGAGAAGATCAAAGAGTATAGCAAAAGCTCTTTTATTAGGTTAAACTCTGATTACAAAGTTTGTAGGCGTAAGCTATGATTCTTGTGTTCTAAAATACAATACTTGATCAAGGTATTTATATGAGACAATCCCTAGCCGTACAAGGAAACATAATCTTATTAGGACTCAGGGTACGGTCCTAGCAAGAGGAGCCGGGAGCCCTGCAACTCCTTTGATAACAAATCATCTCAAAGAAATATATGTTCTAAATACAAAACCTTATATGAAGATATGCCAATTGCCCTAGCGGTCCTCCTGACCTTGGCGGGTCTTACAGGCCTTTTATCATATAAGATGAATGTTTAGATAGAACATATATCCTTCAAATTGATTCATTACAAAGAAGTACAGGGACCGTAGCAAACTCATGGATCATTCCATTGTCTTAACAATGTTCTGATGTACAGGATCCTCATAAGAGGCAAGTACAGAGCATACTTATTGATAAGGTTAGAGTATATTAATCAAGAACCATTGAGAGGGATCTGAAGAACTAGAAAGAAAGAGTTTAGCTAGACATGATGTTATAAACACAAGAGTTTATTGAATTCTGAATATCTTACAATGATACAAGAGGCCTCTATATATAGAGGGCGGACTCCAAACTGAATACAATACAACTTAATTTTACAACACGTCCAGACCATAGAAATGGAATCTGCTTTATTTAAGAAAATGACATACTAGGACCACCACTAACAGACCACTTTAATAAAGCTGGCTGGGACCATCACTTTAATTTGTCACGGACTATTGTTGGGAGAATCTTGAATAATATCTCCACCAGAAGTATGCATAACCATTGGATCAAATGTATTGTCCATCACCGTTGGATCAAAATCTTCCATGTTTAATGGCCCATAATCCCAAGGATCTTGAGCATCTTGCATGGCATCTGAATTGTCTTCCATAGGAACATCTTCTGGTTCATTCTGAGTGATGGGCCTGAAGTTAGGATAACTCGGACCTGAAATATGGTATAGTGGTATCACCATGGATGAAGTACACTCTATCTCTTGAATGTTACTGATTGGGACTTCATTCATTCTGCAAAGATGATTGTGTAATTTTCGAAGTTCTTCTAGCATATTTCCCATACCACCATCAGTAGAAGTGTAAACATATCCATAGGCTTGAGGAATCACCTTATTTCCATAACCTGCAAAATAAGGTCTCTTTAATATAATAATAGTATATGGATTCTGCATATGAGAGACTAATGGTATCCTTTAAGACTTTAATCCAGTCTTTTCTACTCCAATATCCAAACAGAAATTTGGTGATTCTTGGTTCAAGACTCCTTCTCCGAATTGCTTTGAGGAGAAAGCTAGGTTTGACCTCAATAGCAAAATAACCAAGTATTGCAAGACACCAAAAATACCAGTAACCTTCATTTGGTAAATCTATCTCATTATGGAAGGTAAATATTGGGAGAAAAGGATGATCTGGGTAAAATCTTCCTTGTTCAAGCGGAATGTTCATCAAGATCAAAAACTTGGCAAGGTAGTAGAACAAATGATTATTTGCATAGCTTTTGAGTCTTCCTGGGGTGTCAAGAGGGAAATTGGTTTCAGGAAATTCTGGTAAAGGAGTAATCTGAGTACTCGATGATGATGCCATTAATATCAAAGGGATGACTTTAGAGAGGGATATCAAATGAACTTGTTTTGGCCTTGACAGTAGATCTGGGATGAGATTTCGTTCCCCTTTTATATGCTGAACTTCAAACTGATATTTTGAAAACCAATCCTTTAGCCTCAATAATTGTGGCTCTGGGATTCCCTTATTTTTGAATTCAAAAATCTTCGGGAAAGATGAGTTGTCCATTTGTACCGTGAAGTGGTGTCCAATCAGATGGAATTCAAATTTTTTGATTCCATATTTTACGGCCAATATTTCTTTGTAGACTGTATGATAATGCTTTTCAGCATCTTTGAATTGTCCACTGGCATGTCCACAGAAATACTTTTTCCCATCTGTTTCTTCAATAAGAATGGCCCCCCAGAATTCATCACTTGCATCTGTCTGCAGAATGCGGTTTCCTTTGTCAGGAATCTTTAAAGGAGGAGGGTTCTGACAAAGCTGCTTTAGTTGCTTTACAGCTGTTGTTTGGCTGTTTCCCCATGGAGGAGCTCCTTTCCTGAGCATCTTGGAAATTTGACTCGTGTACCTTGAACTATGTGGGATAAAATCCTTCAGATAATTAACTATCCCAAGGAATTGCTGGATTTCCTTAGTAGTTAAGTTTTCATCTGGAAATTTGAGTAGTTCCTGTGCAATATGTGGGCCTGGATGGTATTGTCCTTCTGAGAAATTCATTCCAAGAAATTCAATTTCTTTTTGACCAATATACCCCTTCTTTTCGGACAACATGATACCATACTGTTGCACAATTTCAAGAAACTGTTGTAGTAATTCTTCATGGGCCTGTCTATCTTTTGAGAATAATAAAATGTCATCAATATAGACCAGGGCACTGTGCAATATGGGCTCAAATATGTGAGTCATGGCTTTTTGGAACAGTGATGGGGCGACTTTAAGCCCAAAAGGCATGACCGTCCATTGGAACTGGGCCGTAGGTATGCAGAATGCTGTTTTATACCTATCTTTTGGATCAATACCCAACTGCCAAAATCCAGCCTTCAGATCGAACTTTGAGAATATATGGGCTTGGGTTAACTGAGAGAACAACATTTGGGTTCTTGGTAGAGGGAATTTATCATCTGCTAGGAAATAAGAGAAGTTTTAAACTTTTGTCCATCTGCTGCCTGAAAGAATTCATAATGAGTAGTCCATGCTTCTTTGGGAAGAATATCTTGATTCATCATAGACTTAGCAGCTCCAGTATCCATGAATCCAATAACTTTGATTGGCCTTTCATATTTTGAGGGAAGAATATGGACATGGATATGTGGGGATGGAACAGCTTCTTGACTGATTTTTGCTGTCTGGAGGATAGGAAGGTACTCCTCTTCTTGTTCAGGTTCTTCTGAATCTTCAAGGCCTTCAAGAGCAAAGATACTTTCCTCGGTTTGCTCATCTTGCTCGGAGAACAATGATTCAACATCAGTATCATCAAGATTTGAATCAGTATACTGCTGGATGTGTGTTATCATTCGTGCAGATTTTTCTCTGTTTTGAGGACAGTTTTTTGCAAAATGTCCCTTCTTTTTGCAGATGTAACACCTATATGTTCTCTTATTTCTATAAGACTTCCTTTTGAAGAACCTGAGACTTCCTTTCTTCTTGTGTTTCTCCTTGTCATTCTTAGCTGTTTTCTTTTTAACATGACAAGTACAACCATTCTTGGAATCACATTTGATTTCCAAATGAGACTTTTTGCAGGCTTGCTTCAGAGCGGTCTTGTTATGGATCAAAGATTTGAACATGTTTTGCTGTTCACATAACTTTTCAACCGTTGCAATTGCCATTTGGTGAATTTCTCCAAGAGTAAGAAGATTTATTTCTTTTCCAGCAGCTGTGAGGAGACGATTGAGTTCTGGATGGATCTCTTGGGGAAGAGAAGCTACATATACATGTTTAAGGTTGGGATCATTGCTTCCATTCAATGTATAGTAGAGTTCAGACATCCTTTTGAAGTGGAAATCTAAATCTTTCTTCTGTAGAGAACAACACTTCATAGCAAAATAACTCTGCTGGGCAAACTTATCATAAATAGAACTATCACCCAGAAATTCTTGGTGTATAGCTCCTAATGCCTGAGCTGCAGTAGCTTGGAAGAATTGTATTTGTCTGTATTCTCCAAGGGCAAGAAACCATTCTCGTAAGGTTCCAGTGAATCTGGATGCAAATTCTCTAAGGATTACAGAGAATTCTTGTTCTTTGGTTTTCTGCAGATCAATCCATGCCGCAAAGGATTGAAGCCTTTCTCTCCTTTTTTCAACAGGTATATCATCAAAGGTAAACCATGGCCCATTGGTTGGCTTAGTTGAAGAGGCTTCTGAACTTCTAGTGGGAGGAGAATCATCCATCATGTTTTCTCCTTCAGAGTCTTCAGGGGGAAGTTCTGTTACAGATGGATCAGCCATGAGTATTTTAGAAATGTTTGTCATTTCTTGATCCATATCAGAGTTTTGGCTGGAAGCATCTAATGAGCTTGATGAGTCATCAGATGACTGATTTTCATCAATTTGCATTTCTGGAAATTTCCTAATCATAAAAGATTTCTGGAAATCTTCCACTTTCTCTTTCATGTTTTCTTTGTCTTGAGGCTTCTTCTTTGGTTTTGTGGTAGGATGCTTAAATGGTATATCAGAAGCCATAAAGAAACGTCTTGAATAATCTGGTGAGGCAGCTGGCATTTCAAACAAGGATGAAGACACAGGTGTTTGGAGGAAAGGGAGATTAGGAATAAATCTCCTTTTTCTGTCTTCTTCCATGAGATAAAGATCCTTTTTAAGCATTCTTATCTCTGCTTCCTTCTGATCAAATTCGGGACCCCTTTTGTGCTGGGAGATCAGCTGTCTGAGCTCTTTATCAAGGAGATCTATTCTCTTTACAACCCGATTATAGATTCCTTCAAGTTCTAAAGCCATAGAGTCAATCTTTTGGGTATTGCTTTGAACTTGTGAAATAACCTGATCCACTTTAGAATCGATTTGGACCAAGGTTCTGTTTTGAGCTCTGGAGTTGGTAGTTTGCCAGTTCATGACTTCTTCTGCTTGGGTAAGCTCAGAAGTCTTTCTTCTACCATCAGAATCTATGGTATTGGTTATGATGTAAGGCCTAGTGGTGACCGATCCGGATGTGTTCCTTTCCAAAGGAGGAAATTCAGCTTCATAATTTTGGAACATCATACAGGGTTGGACCAGGGGGATAGAAGGAACGATTGTTGGTAGAGTTTGTCTACAATCTTTCTTCCTTTGTTCCTGCCGGTGGATCCTTAATGCTTGATCATAACATGGCAGTGGTTGTGCACAAACAGGTGGATCTAGATCAGGGTCATCAGATCTATCATCTCTGCAGGAAAGGCGTTGTTTTCTTGCCTTTCTTCTCCTTCTCCTTCTACTGGCTTCACTTTCATCATCATCGGATTCTTCTTGTTCATCACAAGAACAATCAGAATCACACATAGATGGATCCACATCCCATAGAAAATGGCCATCTAATTTGTCTGTATAAACATGAGAGCCATCTGATTTGAAGAAAGCTATGGGTAATGGTATCTTGGTTCCATGCCATCTTATTTTTTCTCTTTTGTCTTCAACTGGCTGGATCATTAATTGCCTGAAGATTTCTTTTGATGAAGAGGGTCCTTCATCTTGATTTATCTTGAAGATGGTTTTGGTCTTTCCATCTTTCATCTTCTGGAACTCATATGTAGTAGATCTGATAGGCTCATGAGTTTGCTGAAGAGATTCGTAATTAGTGATCCATTCAGTAGGCATGAGAAGTTCTAGTTCTTGGCGTGGAATCTACCTGGGGATCTGGACTATTGTCGGAGTATTAGATCCAGATTCAGCCAAAATCATCAGGGCATCAGGAGATCCAGATCCTTGCAGATCTAATCCATGGTCTTGCAGACAATAAACCAATTGATGATGAAGAGTTGCAGATATTGCTGAGGCAACTTGTTCTGCACCAGTGATTTGTACTTGAACCTTCAGGGCTGTAGGAAGGTTGGAGTCATTGAGAGACATAGCAAAATTGGGGAAGTATGTGAGAACTGCACTTCCATTGTTGAGAGTAGTGACTACTGTTCCAATAACAGCGTGTTCGTAACAAGTGAAACGTGTGTCCAAAAGAGCTAATCTGGCAGTAACAGGAAGACCTTTTCTTCCTTGGTAAGATAGTACTAGGCGTACAGCACCAAAGTGTAGGTGAGTATAGCCTTCTCGTTGCCAAGAGTTGACATATTCTGGAGGAATAGCAAGGGTAATATACTGTTCCTTTTTTGAATAAGGAATATCACACTTGTCAAGTTTGGAGGTTTGGACATATTCTTTAGTTGAGGGTCTATGTGAAGATATGAGCGAGCGAATTCCCCTAAGGGATCCTTTTTTCCGATAAATATTATAAGGGCTTATTAAAGGAGGTACAGAGGTTTCAACTACAGCAGAATCTGGTATGGTGGAGTATTCTACAAGGTTTTCTATTTTACTGGTAGAGTGACGAGGTAAAGATAAAGAAGATGAAACAGAAATTAATTGATCTGGAGATGTCATATCTGGTGAACTAATCTAGTTCTTCTTCCTCCTACTCTTCCGGCATCAAGATTAATATACTCTGGGGCTCTTTTAGGAAAAACACTTATGGCTCCAAGAGAAGCCGGGAGCCCTGCAACTCCTTTGATAACAAATCATCTCAAAGAAATATATGTTCTAAATACAAAACCTTATATGAAGATATGCCAATTGCCCTAGCGGTCCTCCTGACCTTGGCGGGTCTTACAGGCCTTTTATCATATAAGATGAATGTTTAGATAGAACATATATCCTTCAAATTGATTCATTACAAAGAAGTACAGGGACCGTAGCAAACTCATGGATCATTCCATTGTCTTAACAATGTTCTGATGTACAGGATCCTCATAAGAGGCAAGTACAGAGCATACTTATTGATAAGGTTAGAGTATATTAATCAAGAACCATTGAGAGGGATCTGAAGAACTAGAAAGAAAGAGTTTAGCTAGACATGATGTTATAAACACAAGAGTTTATTGAATTCTGAATATCTTACAATGATACAAGAGGCCTCTATATATAGAGGGCGGACTCCAAACTGAATACAATACAACTTAATTTTACAACACGTCCAGACCATAGAAATGGAATCTGCTTTATTTAAGAAAATGACATACTAGGACCACCACTAACAGACCACTTTAATAAAGCTGGCTGGGACCATCACTTTAATTTGTCACGGACTATTGTTGGGAGAATCTTGAATAATATCTCCACCAGAAGTATGCATAACCATTGGATCAAATGTATTGTCCATCACCGTTGGATCAAAATCTTCCATGTTTAATGGCCCATAATCCCAAGGATCTTGAGCATCTTGCATGGCATCTGAATTGTCTTCCATAGGAACATCTTCTGGTTCATTCTGAGTGATGGGCCTGAAGTTAGGATAACTCGGACCTGAAATATGGTATAGTGGTATCACCATGGATGAAGTACACTCTATCTCTTGAATGTTACTGATTGGGACTTCATTCATTCTGCAAAGATGATTGTGTAATTTTCGAAGTTCTTCTGGCATATTTCCCATACCACCATCAGTAGAAGTGTAAACATATCCATAGGCTTGAGGAATCACCTTATTTCCATAACCTGCAAAATAAGGTCTCTTTAATATAATAATAGTATATGGATTCTGCATATGAGAGACTTCTTTAATGGTATCCTTTAAGACTTTAATCCAGTCTTTTCTACTCCAATATCCAAACAGAAATTTGGTGATTCTTGGTTCAAGACTCCTTCTCCGAATTGCTTTGAGGAGAAAGCTAGGTTTGACCTCAATAGCAAAATAACCAAGTATTGCAAGACACCAAAAATACCAGTAACCTTCATTTGGTAAATCAATCTCATTATGGAAGGTAAATATTGGGAGAAAAGGATGATCTGGGTAAAATCTTCCTTGTTCAAGCGGAATGTTCATCAAGATCAAAAACTTGGCAAGACAGTAGAACAAATGATTCTTTGCATAGCTTTTGAGTCTTCCTGGGGTGTCAAGAGGGAAATTGGTTTCAGGAAATTCTGGTAAAGGAGTAATCTGAGGACTCGATGATGATGCCATTAATATCAAAGGGATGACTTTAGAGAGGGATATCAAATGAACTTGTTTTGGCCTTGACAGTAGATCTGGGATGAGATTTCGTTCCCCTTTTATATGCTGAACTTCAAACTGATATTTTGAAAACCAATCCTTTAGCCTCAATAATTGTGGCTCTGGGATTCCCTTATTTTTGAATTCAAAAATCTTCGGGAAAGATGAGTTGTCCATTTGTACCGTGAAGTGGTGTCCAATCAGATGGAATTCAAATTTTTTGATTCCATATTTTACGGCCAATATTTCTTTGTAGACTGTATGATAATGCTTTTCAGCATCTTTGAATTGTCCACTGGCATGTCCACAGAAATACTTTTTCCCATCTGTTTCTTCAATAAGAATGGCCCCCCAGAATTCATCACTTGCATCTGTCTGCAGAATGCGGTTTCCTTTGTCAGGAATCTTTAAAGGAGGAGGGTTCTGACAAAGCTGCTTTAGTTGCTTTACAGCTGTTGTTTGGCTGTTTCCCCATGGAGGGGCTCCTTTCCTGAGCATCTTGGAAATTTGACTCGTGTACCTTGAACTATGTGGGATAAAATCCTTCAGATAATTAACTATCCCAAGGAATTGCTGGATTTCCTTAGTAGTTAAGTTTTCATCTGGAAATTTGAGTAGTTCCTGTGCAATATGTGGGCCTGGATGGTATTGTCCTTCTGAGAAATTCATTCCAAGAAATTCAATTTCTTTTTGACCAATAAACCCCTTCTTTTCGGACAACATGATACCATACTGTTGCACAATTTCAAGAAACTGTTGTAGTAATTCTTCATGGGCCTGTCTATCTTTTGAGAATAATAAAATGTCATCAATATAGACCAGGGCACTGTGCAATATGGGCTCAAATATGTGAGTCATGGCTTTTTGGAACAGTGATGGGGCGACTTTAAGCCCAAAAGGCATGACCGTCCATTGGAACTGGGCCGTAGGTATGCAGAATGCTGTTTTATACCTATCTTTTGGATCAATACCCAACTGCCAAAATCCAGCCTTCAGATCGAACTTTGAGAATATATGGGCTTGGGTTAACTGAGAGAACAGCATTTGGGTTCTTGGTAGAGGGAATTTATCATCTGCTAGGAAATGATTTAATGGTTTATAATCAATGACAAGTCTCTTTTTCCCTCTTATTTGTTAAGCCCTTTTGTTGACATAAAAGGCTTGGCAAGCCCAGTTGGACTTTGTTGGTTCGATAAGCCCAAGTTCTTGTAGCTGTTGACATTCCTTCTTTGCTAATGATAGATCATCTGGTGTCATTCCTGGATGAGTAGCCTTAGTAGGATTAATATCCTCATTCATCTTGAATGGAAGCTGGATGAAGAATTTGGAATTCTTCCACAATGGACTGGGATGATTGAAATCAGCATGAGATTCAGCACAACAATCTTGAAGCTTTCTTGCTATATCATGGAATTCTTTTGAAGCATTTGATAGAGCATAGATCTTCTGGATAGTAGTATAAGGCTGGAACTGTCTCTTATACTTTATTCCATTAGGGAGAACCATAAGTTTTTGAGCTTTATGATAAAGATCAAAACCTATAAGAAGATCTTTTCCATGTAACTTGCTTCCAATTACCTTCATCCACACAATGCAGTCTGGGAAAAATTGAATCCCAATTGGATGTTTGGTAATAAGAGAAGTTTTAAACTTTTGTCCATCTGCTGCCTGAAAGAATTCATAATGAGTAGTCCATGCTTCTTTGGGAAGAATATCTTGATTCATCATAGACTTAGCAGCTCCAGTATCCATGAATCCAATAACTTTGATTGGCCTTTCATATTTTGAGGGAAGAATATGGACATGGATATGTGGGGATGGAACAGCTTCTTGACTGATTTTTGCTGTCTGGAGGATAGGAAGGTACTCCTCTTCTTGTTCAGGTTCTTCTGAATCTTCAAGGCCTTCAAGAGCAAAGATACTTTCCTCGGTTTGCTCATCTTGCTCGGAGAACAATGATTCAACATCAGTATCATCAAGATTTGAATCAGTATACTGCTGGATGTGTGTTATCATTCGTGCAGATTTTTTTCTGTTTTGAGGACAGTTTTTTGCAAAACGTCCCTTCTTTTTGCAGATGTAACACCTATCTGTTCTCTTATTTCTATAAGACTTCCTTTTGAAGAACCTGAGACTTCCTTTCTTCTTGTGTTTCTCCTTGTCATTCTTAGCTGTTTTCTTTTTAACATGACAAGTACAACCATTCTTGGAATCACATTTGATTTCCAAATGAGACTTTTTGCAGGCTTGCTTCAGAGCGGTCTTGTTATGGATCAAAGATTTGAACATGTTTTGCTGTTCACATAACTTTTCAACCGTTGCAATTGCCATTTGGTGAATTTCTCCAAGAGTAAGAAGATTTATTTCTTTTCCAGCAGCTGTGAGGAGACGATTGAGTTCTGGATGGATCTCTTGGGGAAGAGAAGCTACATATACATGTTTAAGGTTGGGATCATTGCTCCCATTCAATGTATAGTAGAGTTCAGACATCCTTTTGAAGTGGAAATCTAAATCTTTCTTCTGTAGAGAACAACACTTCATAGCAAAATAACTCTGCTGGGCAAACTTATCATAAATAGAACTATCACCCAGAAATTCTTGGTGTATAGCTCCTAACGCCTGAGCTGCAGTAGCTTGGAAGAATTGTATTTGTCTGTATTCTACAAGGGCAAGAAACCATTCTCGTAAGGTTCCAGTGAATCTGGATGCAAATTCTCTAAGGATTACAGAGAATTCTTGTTCTTTGGTTTTCTGCAGATCAATCCATGCCGCAAAGGATTGAAGCCTTTCTCTCCTTTTTTCAACAGGTATATCATCAAAGGTAAACCATGGCCCATTGGTTGGCTTAGTTGAAGAGGCTTCTGAACTTCTAGTGGGAGGAGAATCATCCATCATGTTTTCTCCTTCAGAGTCTTCAGGGGGAAGTTCTGTTAAAGATGGATCAGCCATAAGTATTTTAGAAATGTTTGTCATTTCTTGATCCATATCAGAGTTTTGGCTGGAAGCATCTAATGAGCTTGATGAGTCATCAGATGACTGATTTTCATCAATTTGCATTTCTGGAAATTTCCTAATCATAAAAGATTTCTGGAAATCTTCCACTTTCTCTTTCATCTTTTCTTTGTCTTGAGGCTTCTTCTTTGGTTTTGTGGTAGGATGCTTAAATGGTATATCAGAAGCCATAAAGAAACGTCTTGAATAATCTGGTGAGGCAGCTGGCATTTCAAACAAGGATGAAGACACAGGTGTTTGGAGGAAAGGGAGATTAGGAATAAATCTCCTTTTTCTGTCTTCTTCCATGAGATAAAGATCCTTTTTAAGCTTTCTTATCTCTGCTTCCTTCTGATCAAATTCGGGACCCCTTTTGTGCTGGGAGATCAGCTGTCTGAGCTCTTTATCAAGGAGATCTATTCTCTTTACAACCCGATTATAGATTCCTTCAAGTTCTAAAGCCATAGAGTCAATCTTTTGGGTATTGCTTTGAACTTGTGAAATAACCTGATCCACTTTAGAATCGATTTGGACCAAGGTTCTGTTTTGAGCTCTGGAGTTGGTAGTTTGCCAGTTCATGACTTCTTCTGCTTGGGTAAGCTCAGAAGTCTTTCTTCTACCATCAGAATCTATGGTATTGGTTATGATGTAAGGCCTAGTGGTGACCGATCCGGATGTGTTCCTTTCCAAAGGAGGAAATTCAGCTTCATAATTTTGGAACATCATACAGGGTTGGACCAGGGGGATAGAAGGAACGATTGTTGGTAGAGTTTGTCTACAATCTTTCTTCCTTTGTTCCTGCCGGAGGATCCTTAATGCTTGATCATAACATGGCAGTGGTTGTGCACAAACAGGTGGATCTAGATCAGGGTCATCAGATCTATCATCTCTGCAGGAAAGGCGTTGTTTTCTTGCCTTTCTTCTCCTTCTCCTTCTACTGGCTTCACTTTCATCATCATCGGATTCTTCTTGTTCATCACAAGAACAATCAGAATCACACATAGATGGATCCACATCCCATAGAAAATGGCCATCTAATTTGTCTGTATAAACATGAGAGCCATCTGATTTGAAGAAAGCTATGGGTAATGGCATGCCATCTTATTTTTTCTCTTTTGTCTTCAACTGGCTGGATCATTAATTGCCTGAAGATTTCTTTTGATGAAGAGGGTCCTTCATCTTGATTTATCTTGAAGATGGTTTTGGTCTTTCCATCTTTCATCTTCTGGAACTCATAAGTAGTAGATCTGATAGGCCCATGAGTTTGCTGAAGAGATTCGTAATTAGTGATCCATTCAGTAGGCATGAGAAGTTCTAGTTCTTGGCGTGGAATCTGCCTGGGGATCTGGACTATTGTCGGAGTATTAGATCCAGATTCAGCCAAAATCATCAGGGCATCAGGAGATCCAGATCCTTGCAGATCTAATCCATGGTCTTGCAGACGATAGACCAATTGATGATGAAGAGTTGCAGATATTGCTGAGGCAACTTGTTCTGCACCAGTGATTTGTACTTGAACCTTCAGGGCTGTAGGAAGGTTGGAGTCATTGAGAGACATAGCAAAATTGGGGAAGTATGTGAGAACTGCACTTCCATTGTTGAGAGTAGTGACTACTGTTCCTATAACAGCGTGTTCGTAACAAGTGAAACGTGTGTCCAAAAGAGCTAATCTGGCAGTAACATGAAGACCTTTTCTTCCTTGGTAAGATAGTACTAGGCGTACAGCACCAAAGTGTAGGTGAGTATAGCCTTCTCGTTGCCAAGAGTTGACATATTCTGGAGGAATAGCAAGGGTAATATACTGTTCCTTTTTTGAATAAGGAATATCACACTTGTCAAGTTTGGAGGTTTGGACATATTCTTTAGTTGAGGGTCTATGTGAAGATATGAGCGAGCGAATTCCCCTAAGGGATCCTTTTTTCCGATAAATATTATAAGGGCTTATTAAAGGAGGTACAGAGGTTTCAACTACAGCAGAATCTGGTATGGTGGAGTATTCTACAAGGTTTTCTATTTTACTGGTAGAGTGACGAGGTAAAGATAAAGAAGATGAAACAGAAATTAATTGATCTGGAGATGTCATATCTGGTGAACTAATCTAGTTCTTCTTCCTCCTACTCTTCCGGCATCAAGATTAATATTCAGGCCCTGATCGGACAGACCAGTGTTAACGATCGAACTGTGTGGTCAGGCCGACCTATTATCTTCGAGTCCTTCCGAGTATCATACGGGGTATAAAATAGCCCACATCAGTACTCCCTCACTTCTTCGAGCGGAGAAGTATTTGAAGCTTGTAGAAGTATTGGGCTTATTCGATTGATGTTTTATAAATTGTGCCTCATTAAAAACCTTATTCGGAAAAAAACCCTATGGGAAAAAATCCGAAATAAGGAAAAGAGTGCAACCTTCATAAGTACATGTCTTGTCGTTTCCGAGTCGTATGTTATTTTTACTCGAGGAGCCTCCTGTCTTCTAGCAGTAAAACTTCTAGTCGATAATATTCTTTAGGATCATACTTTTTGACAATTAATCCCTATAACCATTTGCAATGGCTTCTAGTTCCAGAAATCCTAGCTCCTCAACCTTCGAGGACATAAATCCCGTTATCGACCTGGAGGGCTCTCAAAGTCCTCCCCTCGAACAATCGGAGGCTTCATATGTAATTATTCCTGAGAAAGATACTTTTAAGGTAGGTATTCTTTCCGACGCAGAGGTGGCCGCTAAGGCTACTAAAAAGGTTAAGGGTGCCAACCCTCAGGTTTCTGAACCAGTCGAGAATCTTCTTTGCGCCTTCACCGAGGATAACTTCGGGGAGGTACGGGAGAATTACAGAAAGTTTTTGCCTGAAGGCTCTGAGATTCTTCTTCCGTCCCCTACTGATAGGGTTACTTCATCCCCAGAGGGTTGTCGTGCCTTCTATACTGCCCATTTCAATCATGGCCTCAGACTTCCATTGTCTCCTTTGTTCCTGGAGATTTTAAAAATCTTTACTGTTTCTTTAACCCAGTTGGTCCCTAATTTTGTCGCATTCGTTGTTTCTTTTTCCATTTTGATGATTGCCAAGGGTCTTCACCCTTCTTTTCGCAATTTCTATCAACTTTTTCGTTTTAATATCTCCAGTTCTTCGAACCATGGCTATTTCTTTACGAGCCGAAGATCTGGTCTTTCTACTTTTAACTCACCCGTTTCCAGCAGCTCCGACTGGAAATTTCATTTTTTCTATGTTTGGCCTCCGACTCATAGGATTTTAGTTGATGGGTCAAGAGTACCTTTTACTTGGGATCATGACTCAAAGTGGACATTCGGAGGTTGCTCTGTCGAAGGTCAAATTATCCCCGACGACCCCTGCTTGTTGACAATGATAAAGGAGATCCGTTTGGCCAAATATCAATGCGCTATTCTTATTGGAGAGGCCTTTCTTCGCAAGGCAGACCTACGTTCTCATACTTACCGTGTTTCTACTCCTCCTCAATCACTTGGTAAGTTTCTTAATTTCTTGCCATATATTTTAATTGCCTTTTGTCTATTATTGTTTTTAAAAATCTTTAGTTTCTTCTTGTAGCTTCTATGGTTGACAATTCCAGGCGTTCCAAGAAAGGGAAAATGGTTCTGTCCAAACCTACCAAAACGGCAGAGAACTAATCCATAAAACAACGATTTTCTCGAAAGAGAAAATTAGATCAGGACATTGTTCTGATAATAACAGAGAAGAGACCCCAGACCTTTCTCCAGAGGTCCCAAATGAGCCATCTTCTTCTCAAATTACGGCTTCTACATCCACTACTAGGACCGGACAGGGATATCCTCCCCTGCAACTTAGATCCTCCCTTGGTATTCATGGCTGCAGATCATGGTCGATACCAAATTCATCTGGCCCTGTGGTGAAGAGAAGAAAAAACTCTACGACCGTTCAGGTCAGGACCTCACATTGCTGGGTGAGGCACATCCCAAAGCCACGCTGGTTGAGATGATTGAGGATCACCTCGTAGGGGAAGAGAGTTGCAGGTTATTCCGATCGGGATTCTCTGGTCAGCGATGAGAAAGAGAGTGCTGCGGATAAGGCTACACGAATCCTCCTCTCTTCTGTTTTTACGAGGGATATTCAGAGGCTGCTTGGAAAAGATCCGTTAGAGAAATTGGAGAAAGCTTCCCATTCTTATGTCAGAGTAAGATAAGACAAACTACTTCTTATGAATTCTTCTTTCTCCTCTTTATTCAATAATGTTTTTTTTTTATTTGCTGCTCATTTGAAATTCCAGGCGGGTACTTGTATGTTGTCTTCTATCTATGAATCGGCCCTTCTAAGGCAGCAATGTGAATTCTTGGAAGAGAAGAATAAAGTTCTTCTTCAGAGGGTGGCTGACTTGGAACGAGGTTTGACCGGTGCAAGACCTTTCACTTCTTCTTCTCAACCTCCTCGGGTCGATGGCGATCAGGATTTGGGGACCGACAACCCCCATATAATCAACAGTGTTTTGGAAGCGACTCGTGCTCAAGAGCGAGTTGATCGATTGGCTAAGGATCTAGAGGATCATCAAGTTCAGCATGCTACTCGCATCAGCGAGCTTGAGCCTCAAGTTAATCGTCTTCAAGCTTCTCTCAATGAGCAGGAAGAGGACCTCAACCTTGATGGTCTGATCGACCGGTCCGGCAAGAGTCCCAGGGAAATGGTTATTCGAGAATTCCTCAGCTCTCCGGTCCATACTGCTTTGGTTTATGAAAAAGTGGGCCCCCTTCTGGAGAATACTTTCAAGAAAGCAGTTCACCAGATGGTTACCTTAGGTCTGATCGAGGACCGTAGAGAGGAGTATTTTATTACTATTCATGTCAGTCTTGATCGGAATGGTCAGATGTATTCCTCTACCGATGTTCAGACCATGGAATACGAGCATCTCCCCCTGGCTCATTTAGTAAAGGAGTTTATGGTGCCTTTGCCCGTACCTCCTCCTGACGTTGATCCTGCGAGGGATGATAATTCAAATGACCAGGAAGATGAGGAGGCTGACCCTGAGCATGAGAATAACGTCGACCAGCAGACTCAAGATCAAGGCGACCAACAAATCCTGGAGGTGTCGAGGAGGAGAGTTAGGAAGAGTAATTGTCATAGTATAACTTGTAATTTACAAAATTCTCCCTTGTACTAAGACGATTCATATTCAACTTTTATGTCTTTACTTCGTCATTTATTCAACATATTTAGACATAAGTCTTTATTTGAATTACTCTATTTTGTTTAACACATCCAAATGCGCGTAACTGTTTTAGAATTTAGAACAAATTATTTTGCGCCTCTTCGAGGGTCAGTTGCGTCTTTTCCTTTAGTATAAATACGAAGGTAAAAAGTTCTTCGCTATTTTACTGCGCGTCCCCACTTAGATAAAATATTCTCCCAAGTAGTTCGCTCACTCTCCTCGATATTTCCATCAATTTTTAGATTTCTCGAGAATGAGTTCCCTTATTTCCAATACTTCGAAGCGCTCTTTGCGCGACCAACCCAGAAACACCAGATCTAAGAGGTCCCGAACTGAGGGGCCTTCATCTAACCTTCTAGATCCCCGAGCATTTGTCATCTCGGGAGCCCAGGCGTCTATTGTGACTCCGAGTGGAGCGAGCAGCGTGGGTGATGCAATCACACATCCAACCTCTTCACTACAGCATTTCCCATCAAACCCTTCTTCTTCCTCAGATCTACAGAGAAGACCTTCTCCTGGTCGGGTTGCTTTTGGAGGTATTTCCTTCGATGAACAAGCTGCGGACATAGCTATTCCGACTTCCGTTCTTTCTTCCGAGCATGATCTTCAAAGTCATGCCCAAATTAACATAATTGTTAGTAATCTCACTGCTGACTTAGTCATTGGTCAGAGTCAAGCAGATAACACTGTTAGGCTGGAAAGCAGTAGTTTGTCTTTAGATCCTTCTTTGGATAGTTCCAGGGTGCAGCCTGTTACTCAGAGTTTCCCTGATTTCCTGTTTACTGATACAACCGTGCTGTTTTCTTCGGCTGAAGTTGGGACTTCTTCCCTAGGTCGAAACGAGCATGGGTCTAGTCGAGTCGTTAGTTTTTCAGCTTCGGGGAAGGAAGTTCTTGTGAGTCCCAATGTGGGGGATTCCCCACTTCCGTTGGATGATCGTTCAATCTCTTTTTAAAGTTTTTGAGCAGGTACAATTTAATTTAGTCTTCTTTATTATTTGGATTAGTTGTTGATTACGCCTTTTACTTCCTCAGGGGAAGTATCTTGCCTTGCAGTTGGGCGTTCAGAACGATGAGACTTGGTTCAGCAAAGGGAACATGAAAAATCGGTTGGATGTGGAGTTGGCTAAAACCAATGGACTCCCTCTTCAGAACGAGCTTCTTAATGATGACATCAAGAAGTTACGTGAGGAAAATTTGGCTCTTCAGAGGGAGAGAGATGACCTTGCTCATCTGCATGGTAATCTGGAGGGAGTAATAGAGTCTCGCCTTCAACAGGCACGAGAGGAATCTCGACTTGGTGCCTTCAATGAAGGTTATGACGAGGGTTACCAGAAGCGGCAGGAAGAGTTGATGACATTTTTGGGCACTGCGATTCCAAGGAAAAGCGCCTCTTAGACCAGGCCTTCTAGTTCCGATCAGCCCTAATGCTTAACTGGCTTTTTCTTTTAGTAAGTAGGAGAAAGACTTGTTGCTATTGTAAGGAAAATTATTTCCACACCACTTTTGTATAAACTCTATATTTTGGTATATATATTTTTGCTGACTTCCATCTTTGACGAAATGTAATTTGAATTACCTGATCAATTAGACATTAGTCTTTAGGAATCTGGAAATTCACCCTCTAAGTTGGGGTTTCATAGCGTTTCGTCTCCCCGTCATTATGACTTTATAACTATAAAACTTGCAATAAGTTATCTTTGCTAACCCAGAACTTTGTTATAGCTTCTAGGATCATATTCCAAATATTCGCGGGATGATTAACCATCTTCGCATTAATCCTTGCAAAGTTATTTCCTTCATCGTATAGCTTGCTTAAAGTTGTCCTTACGGTGAACAAAAGGACTTTCTGGGCATGATGTGAATGATTAATTTAGTTGTACATTCCAAGTTGATTAACAGTTGTCGAAATAGTTATTATACCTTTGTTGACTAGACATAAATATTTATATTGGGTTATGCAAAACTCTTTCCTTCATCATGGGATTGACTAAGTTATTTAAATGGTCAGTACTCCTCGCTTCGAGTGGTTTTTCGTGATGTGGGAAAGGGTTTTGCTGAGCCTGGTATAAAAATCCTTCATCTTTTCCCGGTATGATACCTTCATTGATTTGCAAAGTTATTATTCTATGTCGACCATCATTATTGGTTGAAACAGGTATGCCAGCTTTATCGCTTAGACACGAGTCTTTTTGGAATTTGAAAAGTCACTCATATTAATTTCTCCTTGTTTCAAAAAATACTACGTTTCTTCTTCCTTTTGCTGGCTCTCAAAGTCTTCGGACTTATAAATACATAAAGGAGTCTTACCATATTTTCCTAGATGGATTCAAACATGTTAATTCCATTTCCTATTTTTACTCATGAAGAATTAACTTATGAGGTTTTCTGTCGAACCAAATGGCATGTCAAGTTCTACAACCCTCTTTTCTTCTTTGGTTTGGGTGGAATAGGGGAAAAATAGAGGATTCATCCTTTTCAGGGGGATCCATTATGATTAAGCCGGCTTTAACGGAAAGCTGGTCAATTCATTAAAAGGGCCAACACTTCCCTTCCTTGGTATCCCGTTTGATGATGGCGGTTACCATGTCAGGGATAGGTGAAGTGTTGATACAATTTTCTTCATCTGGCGGCCTTGCAAAAGCCCTTGTTGAAAATGTATGCCCCTTTGGTCAAGGGTGCATTACTAGGGGGTAGTGTCCTTTTCTGATCAAGGAGGAGATCTCATAATCAAAGGTGTCTGTTCCAAGAAGTATAGTAGCAAGTCAGAGTTTAGTCAATGGTAGTTGTAGAATAACACTAGTCCTCTGTAATATATGTAAAATCTGATGTAGTAGGAAAGCTTTTCCTGTAACACTATTGAATGTAATTTCGTAATAAAATTGTTCTTGATCTCAACATACGCATCAACGACTTATGTACTTTGTCTATCTGTATTTGATATTTCACCTTGATGCTGTCAATTGTTATCAGCTAATCAAATTCTTATCCAAAGTTTTGTGCATATCGAGATATGTAGTCTGACTATCATGTCCATCATGCAATCAAGTCACGTAGGTCGTCATAACTCAATTGAAAACTCAATCTTGACATTTTATCTAAACTGTTCGTTCATGTGTTCGAACTATAACTCTGTCGGGGATTAGACCCATCGTCCTTGTCGATAATCGATCATCCATAAATTTTAGACATGATTTCGTCTTTTTCAAAGATCTATATAAGGGCCATTCTTTAGCTCTTTTCTAGGAAAAAGGTCTTGTTACAGAAATATATTCTTCTAGTATAGTAACCCTTATTTTCTCAATAAGAAATGTACCTTTGTTCAGACTGTGAATTTCATATCCCTCAAATAAAGCAACCATTTTACGTATCATGCCATTATGCCAAATACTTGGTAGGGGAGGAATTGTGTTGGATAAGGATGAAGATGAAGACACTCAAGACAATTTGATAAGGGAGGTTTTGATGCATTCCAAAACTTCAAAATTGGCTAAGTATTGATTAACTTAGCTGATATCCCTTTGAAGGAATTTTGACTAAAGAAAAGAAGACATCAGAAGAGTCAAAATTTCAAGGTCCAAGACTTTTGATCTGCTGAAGGAAAGTTATCAGACTGATGAAGATCAGCCGACTCAAATCAGATTTGTTTAAGTTTGGGATCAGCTTAGTTCGCCATCAGACTTGCACTTTCGACAGCCAAGTGGAAAGGATCATAATGTCTCCCCAACGGTAATAAATGCCCCTGGAAGTAATAAATGCTGAAGTACAAGGCTATTAAAGACAAATGATTGAAGAAATGCCTCGTATCAGCTGGGTGCATTTAATGCTGCCTGCAGAAAAGTACTGTTAACAGTACGGACAGCTGCAGAGAGCCGTTCGCGGAAATTAAGGACCAGAACTCGAGGAATTTGAATCTTGTCTCTCTTCAACGGACATTTTTCAAACCTCAAGTATAAATAGCTGAAAGAGACGAAGAGAAGATACACAACAACACAATCTCTGAGAAATTTTCGAAGCAGAATTCTTTAAGTCTCAAGAACAGCTCACTCATCAGCTTAGTCATTTGTTGACAAAAGCAGAGTTGAAGAACAACGCAATATACATCTTCTGAGTGATTTTGTAATCGTGAGTGTTGTGCGAAGTGTAGATCCATCTTAGTGAGTGATCTAACTTCAGAGGATAGGAGTTTCTTTGTGATTTCCTATTGCGAGCTTACGGCCATATTCATTTGTTGTTTTGGCGTAAGTGGATATATTGTAAACTGTGTGTTTATAGTATAACCCAAGATCTGTGTGACTTGGAAGAGTGGACTAAAGGATTTAAATCCATATAACCACTATAAAAATTCTTGTGTTATTCTTGCATTTAAGTTTTCTTGCATATTTTGAAATTGCATAAGTTTACACTTTGAATTGTTAAAAGATTTTAAAAGGAGTTTCAAAACTGGGGATAAAATCTTTTAAAGACTTAGTCTACTTGTGAATTACACTTTCAAACATCCGCTGCAAGTATATTCTCGAAAAAACTGATTTTGCTGAAATCAGCTAAGTATAAGAAGAGTGGTCACTCGGCTGTTCAAGATTTGTTCACAAATAGCTTAGTCAGCTCACTGTTCTATATAAGCTTAGTCTGCTTACAGACGACTAAAAAGTTTTTAAGTCTAAAAATTTTCAGAGATCTATTCACCCCCCTCCCCCTCTAGACCTCATCTGACCACTTGGGACCAACAAGTGGTATCAGAGCAGGTGGTTCATTAGAATCAGTTGCCTGATCAACGAGCTTGATCCAAGTGTTTTTCAAAGGTCTTCAAAACTTTTCAAAAGAGCATCTTTTTGAAAAACAAAAACCTTTTGAAAAATGGACTGTATCAGTCATGTTCCCCACATTGCTGGTATGTCGTTTGAAGACTGGAAAATCAGGATGGAGATTTTCCTAGCTGCTTATAATGATAACATGTACACATGTATCATTAAAGGTCCATTCAGATTCACCAAGACGATAAAGATAAATGAAGTTGATACCGTGGTGGAGAAAAATCTTCATGAGATGACTCCAGAAGAAATAAAGCTTTTCAATCTGGATAAGGTCGGAAGATTCATCATGACTAAAGGCCTGGATAATGATCGGTTTGACAAAGTCAAACATTGCAAAACTGCAAAGGAGATGTGGGATAAAGTCAGAGACATGAGCGAAGGAAACGACGCCATTAAAGAGCATCAGCTGAGTGTTGCTCTGGAAAAGCTGGGCAACTTCAAAATGAAGTCTGGAGAGACCATAGATCAGATGGATACTAGGTTCACTAGAACACTCAATGAAGTTTTAAAGCTTGGAAAAACCTTCACGGATAAGGAGATAACCATCAGAGTGCTGAGGGCTTTACCTCCAAAATTCAACATGAAGGTGACAGCGATGGAAGAATCAAGAGATTTGGGAAAAATCTCTCTTACAGAGCTGTTCTCAGTACTCAAGGTGTATGAGTATAAACTGCCTAGAATGGGAATTGAAGAAACCTCAACTTCAGGACCCACAGCTGCCTTATTTGCTGCTGAAAATCCCAGAAGACCAGCACAGAAAAGCAAAGAAGTGGACTCATCTGATGAAGCCACATTACTCAACAAAAAGGAGTACACAGCTGGAGATGTTGCATTGCTGATAAACAATTTCAAGAAGTTCTACAAGAGAAAAATGAAGAACAAATACAACAATGCCTCTACTTCTAAACCTAACTTTTCTTCTTAAGATAAGGATGATTATAAAGCCAAACTAATGTGTTATAACTGCAGGAAATTGGGACACTTCATCAAAGATTGTCCATATCCAAAAGCAGAGAAATACACTGAAGAAGAGAAGAGAATCAGAAAAGAAAGAAAGCATCAGAGAGGCAAGGCAATGATGGCTGAAGCAGAAAAGCTGACTGCTGTCTACTTATCTGATTCAGATTCAGACACGTCTGATGAAGAATCTTCTGATGACGAAAAACCTGCTCTCCTCTGCCTGATGGCAAAGGAATCTGATGACTCTGAGGATGAGGTAACTCCTCTTGATAATGAATTATTTAATTCTTTGAACAAATGATGCTTAACAATACTGGTATTGCTGAAGCATACAAAAAGTTTAAGGAAGAGATGATATTGCTAAAAGAGCAAAATAGTTCACTGAAACTCAAAGCTGAAAAGCCAAGAGAATCAGCTGAATATAAACAGCTTGAGCAAGAACATGAATCTCTGAAAGCTGAATGTGAAGTTTATAAGGGTAAAATCATGGAACTTGAAAAAGTTATTGAGTCTCACGACAAATCATCTGTTGCATCCACTCTTATGTCTAGTAAACAGAAGATGCCTTTAGAACAGGATAAGCTAGAATTGAATCATACTGAAAATTTATATCTGCTACAATAGTAAGGTCATTCTGTATGTTCAAACTACTAAACCTGCTTCACCTGAGAACGTGTTAAAGGAGAAGAAATATCCTAAGGCTAAAAAGAGCAAAGAGCCTAGTGTAGGTAAACAGACTAGTAAGACCAAACAACAGAGTCCTAAGAAGTCTGCTGATAAAGCTAAACTGAATCAGACTAGTGGTAAAACTAAGTCGTCTGTTAATGAGCAAGCCTCTAGTAAACCAAAGAAGCATAAGAATAAGAAAAATCAAAATGCTTGGTATGGAAATGAGTCTTATTATGTGCAACCTGCTGCATATCCTCCTATGTATCATGCACCTCAATTTCCTAGTTACTATGCACCATATCCTGCTCATCCAATGCATGCATACCCTGCTTATCATGCACCTTACCCTGCTTATGAACATTATTCTTATCATACTGATCATCAACATGACTTATCTGCTAACTATGATAAAGATGAAACTGTTCATGCTCCTGTCAAAGCTCAGAAGCCTAAGAAGCCTAAGACATCAACATCTTAGGTTGTCAAAGGTGGAACTAATCCTTCAGGACCCTCTCAATAAGGGTACCTAAAACAATTTTATTTTTGTTTTGTAGGTTAGGATTAGGAGTAGGATTAAAGTAGAAAAGATCTGGTACTTGGACAGTGGTTGTTCAAGGCACATGTGTGGAAGCATACATGAGCTGACTGATGTTGTTGATGTGGATGGTCCAAAGGTTACCTTTGGAGACAGCAAAGAAGGCAAGATTGTAGCTAAAGGAAGATTAATCAAAGAAAACATAGAGATATCTGACGTCTCATATGTTAAAGGCCTAAAGTACAACCTGCTGAGCATAAGTCAATTTTGTGACAAAGGATATTCAGTCATCTTCTCAACAGATAAGTGCTATGTCGAACAGATTGTTTCAAAGAAGGTAATTATATCTGGAAGACGACAAGGAAATATCTACATAGTCGACTGGAATTCTGCTGACAAGAAGTCAAGTGTTTGTTTGGTGGCATCAACACCATGTGAAGTCAGTTGGCTGTGGCACAAAAGAATGAACCAGATCAGATAGAGGGACATAGTTCACAAACTCTACTGTTGAAGAGTATTGTAACATCAAAGGAATACATCATGAGTATTCAGCTGCTAGAACCCCTCAACAGAATGGTGTTGCTGAAAGGAGAAACAGAACACTGAAAGAAGCTGTCAGGACTATGATAGCTGAAGCTAAGCTGCCACAAAGATTTTGGGCAGAAGCAACAAATACAGTCTGCTTTACCCAGAACAGATACATGATCAACAAAAATCAGAACAAGACTCCATATGAAGTTTGGAACATCAGGAAACCAAACATTCATTATTTTAAGATTTTTGGTTGTAAATGCTTTGTGTTAAATAATGGGAAAAATCACCTTACTGCTTTTCCAGAGAAGGCTGATGAAGCTGTTTTTGTAGGATACTCCACTGTTAGTAAGGCTTATAGAGTTTATAGCAAAAGAACATTGCTAATAGAAGAATCCATTCATGTAGTATTTGATGAGCCAAGTCAATATTCTGAAAAGAATCAAAATGCTAATCAAGATCTGTCTTACTGATTTACAGAAGTTGGATATTGGAAAGAATGAAGAATATGTCCCCATCATACTACCTAATCTCAATTCAGCTGCTAACTCAAGTGCTGTTCAAAATCACAGTGCTGATTGTCTAACAGACGAGTTGCAAACAGCTGACAGACCAGAGACTGTTCAACATACGACAAATGTTCAACAGACTACTACTGGAACTCCAACAGTAGTGTTGCAAGATCAAAACAGACGACAACATCCAGATTTGCAACCTGATCTCAGATGGCTCAGGAATCACCCACCAGAGTTAGTGATTGGTGATCCCTTAGATAGAGTGAAGACAAGAAGAGCTGCTGCACAAGATGGTATGTTTGTCACTTTTCTATCTCAAATAGAGCCTAAACAAATTGAAGAAGCTCTTAGTGATTCCTTCTGGATTGAAGCTATGCAAGAAGAGTTGAATCAATTTGAAAGGAACGAAGTATGGTACTTAGTTCCAAGACCAAGTCATCAAAGAGTAATTGGCACTAAATGGGTTTTCAGAAATAAGATGAATGAAGATGGTATTGTTACCAGAAACAAAGCAAGATTAGTGGCCAAGGGTTATTGTCAATAAGAAGGAATTGACTGTGATGAAACATTTGCACCAGTAGCAAGACTTGAAGCAATCAGACTGTTTCTTGCCTATGTTGCTTACAAGAACTTCACTGTCTATCAGATGGATGTGAAGTCAACATTTCTCAATGGAGAATTCCAAGAAGAAGTGTATGTTGAACAACCACCTGGATTTGAAGCTTATCAACAGGAAGACAAGGTGTATCGTCTGAAGAAAGCCCTATATGGACTGAAACAGGCTCCAAGAGCATGGTATGATACCCTATCTAATTTTCTTTTAATTAAAGGATTTCGTAAAGGTAAGGTAGACAAGAACAAGACCTTGTTCACATCTGAATGGAAGAATCATATATTAATAGTGCAAATATATGTAGACAATATTATTTTTGGTTCAACTAACCAACAGATGTGTGACAAGTTCTCCAAGCTGATGCAGAATAAGTTTGAAATGAGCATGATGGGTGAACTCAATTATTTTCTTGGTTTGCAAGTTAGACAGTTGCCTGATGGAATATTCATCAACCAAGCAAAATACATAAGAGATCTGTTTAAGAAATTTGGTATGGAAACTAGCTCCACTGCTACTGTTCCAATGTCTACAAGTCTTCATTTGGATAAAGATGAAGATGGCAAATCAGTGGACATAACCAAATACAGAGGCATTATTGGGTCACTGTTATATCTAACAGCAAGCAGACCTGATATCATGTACTCAGTTGAGGTTTGTGCGAGATTTCAATCAAATCCTAAGGAATCTCATCTCTTAGCTGCCAAGAGAATATTGAAATATATTAAGGGCACTCAAGAATTGGGATTGTGGTATCCTAGAGAATCTGGATCTGAGCTTATTGGATATTCAGATTCAGACCTTGCTGGCTGCAAAATTGATAGGAAGAGCACAACAGGTGCCTGTCAATTTTTGGGTAGTCGTCTGATCTCATGGATGAGTAAGAAACAGACTTCAGTATCCATATCTACTGCTGAAGCTGAGTATATAGCTGCTGGAGCATGATGTGCACAGATTTTATGGTTAAAGCATCAACTAGAAGATTACAATATCAAGATCAGTGGAATTCCAATCTATTGAGACAATACAAGTGCAATCTCTCTTACTCAGAACACTACAAGTCATTCAAGGACTAAGCATATTGAGATCAAGCATCACTTCATTAGAGATCATGTCGAAAAAGGCAATGTAATGATTGAATATGTTCATACTGACAATCAGATTGCTGATATTTTCACTAAACCTTTAAGTGAAGTAAGGTTTTCAACTCTAAGAGCTGAACTAGGACTACTTAATTTGGATGCATAAGCTGAGGGGGAACTCATCAGAAGACTGAAGTTCATCAGCAAAGTCATCCGTTATCTTCAAGGATTAACTCTCAACAGACTAGTTAACTTATGAATTCTTAAGGTCAGGGGGAACGTGTAAGACTAGCGGTACTTCTGATTAAAAGATGAAATTTGTTGATGACAGTTAGTTGAAGTTATGTTTTCAACAGAGGATTAAAATCTTGAAGAATGAAGAATTATTATCTAGCTGGATTGACAAACAGCCGAGGAAGGTTATCAGCTATTGGCTTTCACTGATAACAACATTGTCATCAGGACAGTAGTCCATCAGATAAGTATTTATTTTACTCATCTGATCGCTTATGTAAAAGCTTGCTGTTTAAAATGCTTTATATTAAAACACGCTTTTACAAGTGACAGAAGGGTGATACAAATTCCCGCTCCTCATTTAATGCGATTTGAATTTGAAAGGTCATAACTGACGCCGCACGATCAGCACTGACAAGAAAACGGATCTAACGGTTAGCTGGTATCACGGAAACCGAAATACCCTAACTCTATAAATCCCAATCTGATCAGCCGTGTAGCTCTTTACGCACCCCAAATATTCAAAGCACACTTGAGAGAAAATACTTGCAATTTTCTGCAAAATTTTTCCTGTTTCCCTAACTTTCAACAGATTCGAAATGGCCGCTGAAGGTATGTACCTTGTTTACGATTCCTATTACCAATCTGGCACCGATCTGATGAAAGAATTGCTGGAGAAGTTCAAGACGGCCTCTCTGGTAAACTTCATGGAGTACCATGAAGGTGTAATCTGGACTGACCAAGTTCTAGAGTACTACAAGACCGCAACTGTTGACTACAACTCCATGGAAATCAAGGCTACAGCTGGAGGTAAATCCATTTCCATCACTCCTGTTGTTCTTCATGAACATTTTGGGCTTCCAAACAAAGGACGACATGACGTCACTGTGCTGACGGAGGATAAGCACCAACAGTTCTGGGCGATCTGCGCCAAAGAAGGGGAAGTGTTGTCTGGCAACATAAGGAAAAAACAGTTGAAAGATGAGTATCAGCGGATGGCTGATATGGTCTCTAAACTGATTGAAAACTGTACTTTTTCTCTGGATGCTGTTACCATGAAGAGGTTCAGCATCATGGCTGCCATCTACTACGGATTGGAAGTCAACTGGTCCATTATAGTTTGGTATATCTTGGCTGGTTTTCATGAGGTGAAGAAAGGAAAGACTCCTCAGACAAATCACAGAATCACACTAAGTTATCTGCTGTTCAAACTTGGTTGTGCTAATGAAGATGAGGAACCAAAGGAGGTTCCTGCCAAAAGGCCAAGGAGATTGGTCAAAACAGCTGACTTAGCTGTTGAGACACAAAAGAAGAAGGTTGCTGATAAACCAAAAGAGAAAGTTCATAAGAAGGTGAAGACTGTGGCTGACGTGGCTGTTGATCAAATCATAAGTCAGACCACTGCTGATGTAAGGGAAATGTCTCCTGCATCACCTTCCAGGACTCCTTCTGCTGAAATGCCTGCTGGGAATGTCTCTCACAGGACAAGGAGTCAGCAAAAGGACACTGCTGCTTCAAGAGTTGCTCAAGGGAGAACAAAGAAGACAGCAAGAAAACAGATGTCTTTCATTGAAGAGCCTATTGAAGTGGAAAACATAGTAAGGCAAAGTCTTGCAACTGCTGAAAGACCTGTTGGAGCTGATGAGGCTTCTGCTGCTGACCAAACTGATGGGCAACAGATGACTCAAGCTACTCCAACAGTTGAAGCTGCCAAACCTCAGGATGATCCAGAAATTATGAGCATCCACCCTATTGCTGCTGCACCTATCTCGTCTGCTGGTCCAGCCCCTGCCCCAGCTGATAAAGGAAAGGGAAAGATTGTGCTCAAGAGAAAGAAAGTTCCCAAAGTTGATAAGAGGAAAAGGGAAGAAGCTGAACGAAGAAAACAGGATGAGATGGAGGAGAAAAAGGCTCTTGAGCTGAGCAAAGTTCAGGAAGCAAAGGATGAGGCCAGAAGAAAAATGACTGAGGGAGAAAGAAAAGCTGTTGAGGATGCTGAAATGGCAATGGTCATTGAGCTCAACAAGACTGATGCTCATGGACCCATTCATGTTGGAGGCATTAAGATCAATGAAGAAGCTAAAAAGAAGCCTAAAATGCCTGCTGCAGAGGTCAAGCCAAAGGATAAATATGAAGTGAGAAGAGCATTTGATATTGTATATGCTGATAAAGAGCTCTTCAAGAGATTTGAGAAGTCCTTGGCATATTATGACCAGAAGCTCATGCTAAAGACGCTGTTCACCCAAGAAAAGCCTAGATACATCAGATGGAGAGACAACCGGATGAACAGATCAATTGCAGAACTTCAAAGTTTGAAGGAGTTAGCTGGTGAAGAACAATGGGTTCTAAATTGGCTAAGGACAGACTCCATTCAGAAAGCCTACGTTAGAGATATTATGCGTCAATATGCAAAGGAGTTTGCATTAGAGGAGGCCAAGAACATCAAAAACACTTTGCCAGAGAAGAGAAGAAAATCTGATAATGCTGAAGAGAGGGCAATCAACATAGCTGTTATGACCGCTTTGAAGAGATGGGCAGAAAAGTCAAGATATCAGCAAGGATGTTCAAGTGAAATGCCTCAGCTGCCAAGCATTCAGCAAATTATTTTTGGCAAAGAAGTTAAGGAGTTTTGTGAAGTGCCCAAAGGTAATAATGCTTTTGTAAATCCTTGGATAATTGTGCGACAGATTCGTCAAACAACATCATTCAATGATGATGGCACCATCACAAATCTAGTTTATGTAGACGTCACTGATGAGCATAAGAAAGCTGTTGAACCCTTAGCACTTGAGTGGAACGCTAAGGACACCAAAGCTGATCAGGAGACTGAAATGAAAGATGTCCCTGTCCACCAGGAGACTGAAGAAAAGGAAGCTGCTGCTTCTGCTTCATCAGGTGATCAGCACTCATCACTGATGGAAGCCTTCCAGATGCTGATGGAGAATTCAGTAAAGGAACTGGAAGAGAAGCATAGTCAGCAGCTGACAAAGATGAAAGAGGAGCTGAAGGATGAACTGAAAGCAGAGTTGGTAGGGTCCAACAGACTTCAGCTGGAAACTATGCAACAATCAACTGCCAAGATCATCAAGACTGAAATTGATAGTTTCCCAGTGCCTCAGGATAATTCAAAGCAATTAGTGCAAAGTCTTGTTGATATGAACAGAAATGTGGAAGATGTGAAGGCTGATGTAAATCACCTTCATACTGCCTTACAAAGAGTTGAACACAAGATTGCTGACTTAATTGCAACCTTCATCAGAGTTAGTGAAGAAGAGAAAGCTGTTAATATAGGACTGTTGCAAGAAATTTCCAATGCTGGAAAGGATTTACAAAATGAACTTACTACAATCCAACTCAATATTAACTGCTTCAATGATCAAACTAACGACATCAGTACCATTCTTCATCATTTAACAGCAAGTCATGATGTAGTAAATCAGAACCTGAAGACTTTATGTGCTGCAATGAAGATTCCTACTGTTGCACTCAACCCAGCTGCTATACCTAATGTTATCACCAAGTTTGATGATGACAAAAAGGGGGAAGATAGAAGGGAAGAATCAACCAAGGAAACTGATGCTGCTGCTGAAGTTAAGAAGCCCGAAGAAACTACTGATAAGACTGCTGAAGAACTTGGAAAGGTAGAATAAGAAGAACCTGCCAAGTACAAGAACACTGAATCAGCCAAGAAGGCAATGGAGCTAATAAAGGAGCAGCAACTTAAAGAAAAGATGGACGCTGCCAGAGCAAACATACTCCTGGATGAGGAAGCTGATGAAGAAGAAGAAGAAGATGATGAAGAATCTTCTTATGAATATGAAGAAGAGTTAGAAGTATCTGATGAAGGAGCTGATAGTTAGAAACATAAAAATCTTTGTAATCAGTGTACTTTATCTATTCTTCAGACATCTCATCTGATCAGAAACTGTAACTTGTACTTATTTATCAGATTATCAATAAAAGTTCATGTTTCTATTTCCAACATATATTTTCTATCTCAGAAAATTTTGAAGGTCACATTCTTTAGTATAGGTATTAACAGGTACTTAGCTGAAGTTTTGTCATCATCAAAAAGGGGAAAAATGTTGGATAAGGATGAAGATGAAGACACTCAAGACAATTTGATAAGGGAGGTTTTGATGCATTCCAAAACTTCAAAATTGGCTAAGTATTGATTAACTTAGCTGATATCCCTTTGAAGGAATTTTGACTAAAGAAAAGAAGACATCAGAAGAGTCAAAATTTCAAGGTCCAAGACTTTTGATCTGCTGAAGGAAAGTTATCAGACTGATGAAGATCAGCCGACTCAAATCAGATTTGTTCAAGTTTGGGATCAGCTTAGTTCGCCATCAGACTTGCACTTTCGACAGCCAAGTGGAAAGGATCATAAAGTCTCCCCAACGGTAATAAATGCCCCTGGAAGTAATAAATGCTGAAGTACAAGGCTATTAAAGGCAAATGATTGAAGAAATGCCTCGTATCAGCTGGGTGCATTTAATGCTGCCTGCAGAAAAGTACTGTTAACAGTACGGACAGCTGCAGAGAGCCGTTCGCGGAAATTAAGGACCAGAACTCGAGGAATTTGAATCTTGTCTCTCTTCAACGGACATTTTTCAAACCTCAAGTATAAATAGCTGAAAGAGACGCAGAGAAGATACACAACAACACAATCTCTGAGAAATTTTCGAAGCAGAATTCTTTAAGTCTCAAGAACAGCTCACTCATCAGCTTAGTCATTTGTTGACAAAAGCAGAGTTGAAGAACAACGAAATATACATCTTCTGAGTGATTTTGTAATCGTGAGTGTTGTGCGAAGTGTAGATCCATCTTAGTGAGTGATCTAACTTCAGAGGATAGGAGTTTCATTGTGATTTCATATTGCGAGCTTACGGCCATATTCATTTGTTGTTTTGGCGTAAGTGGAGATATTGTAAACTGTGTGTTTATAGTATAACCCAAGATCTGTGTGACTTGGAAGAGTGGACTAAAGTATTTAAATCCATATAACCACTATAAAAATTCTTTGTGTTATTCTTGCATTTAAGTTTTCTTGCATATTTTGAAATTGCATAAGTTTACACTTTGAATTGTTAAAAGATTTTAAAAGGAGTTTCAAAACTGGGGATAAAATCTTTTAAAGACTTAGTCTACTTGTGAAAAACACTTTCAAACATCAGCTAAGTAAGTATAAGAAGAGTGGTCACTCGGCTGTTCAAGATTTGTTCACAAACAGCTTAGTCAGCTTACTGTTCTATATAAGCTTAGTCTGCTGACAGACGACTAAAAAGTTTTTAAGTCTAAAAATTTTCAGAGGTCTATTCACCCCCCCCCCCCCTCTAGACCTCATCTGACCACTTGGGACCAACAAATTGGAAAATATAGAAACATTTTTTATATCCAGTATGCCAAGACCTCCTTAAGCAATTCTTTGGTATATGAATCAGTGACAAGTTCATCTGTCTTAGTGAGAAAGACTGCTGCTCTTAATACTCTGGCAAATTCCTTGGACTCTAAGAGGAAAGCTGGATTCTATTTTTTCTAAATTACATAAGTTTTCAAAACGATCAACTATTTGGTAATTTCATCATTTTCTCCTTGTAACAGTCCGTAACAAATTTCGCAGTTAGGGTAGTATTACATTGTTCTTCGTTTCTTGGCGGTTTTCCTCTCAATGTGATTTGAGTATATCCATTAGACTAATAAAATGTTTTTAATCGACCAGGTAGTTATCAAGGATCGATTTTGACACGTTAATCATTCCGATCTCGCTTATCACCTATTGCGGAGGGGTGTTATCGACCCCAACCACAACCTTAGTCTTCAAAAGGTTGAAGCCCGTGGTATTTGATCAGCACATGGAGAGTTCAGATCTACCTAGCATCCTCATTTATGGAGGTTACCTCCGGAGCGCCTCCTTGACGGGATGTGCTGGTAGATTTTTACTTTGACAATGTCCTGTGTGGGATCTCACTTTGGACGAACAACTGCTGCAATCTGTCAAGAGGGGTCTCGTTTCGGTCGAATAACCGCTACGAGCTATCAGATTTTTAGAGGTTGTTTGATTGAGACTGGAATAGATCTTCCGAGCCTGGTCATCGAACTAAAGAAGTCGACCATCCTGGGTTGCATGCTTCTTAGGAGATTGATGTTTCCGTGGACATTGTCGTGAAAGGTCCCAATTTATAGGGTTTTCCATTTTTTGTATTGTAACAACTGTAAGATGAAAGATGTATGTGTATGATTAATTCAATAAGACCTTGTTTTTCTTCTTATTTGTATTAAGTATCTTTACGTCATGATTTGATTATTAAATCAACCCATCTGTTTGAGTGTTTTTCCGACCTAATCGGTTTACTCAATTTTGACTTAGGTTTTTTACCAATAGTTGGTCTTAACCTTTTTAAGTTGCAATTTGGAGATCGCTGAGTGTTTACCGACCCAACCGGTTTTATTCAGTTTAGACTTAGGTTTTTTTACCAATAGTTGGTTTTAACCTTTTTAACTTGCAATTTGGATATCGCTGAGTGTTTACCGACCCAATCGGTTTTACTCAGTTTAGACTTAGGTTTTTTACAAATAGTTGGTTTTAACCTTTTTATCTTGCAATTTTGAGATCGCTAAGTGTTTACCGACCCAATTGGTTTTCTCAGTTTAGACTTAGATTTTTTACCAATAGTTGGTTTTAACCATTTTAACTTTCAATTTAGAGATAGTTGAGTGTTTACCGACACAATCGGTTTTACTCAGTCTAGACTTAGGTTTTTTACCAATAGTTGGTTTTAACCTTTTTAACTTGCAATTTGGAGATCGCTGAGTGTTTACCGACCCAATCGATTTTACTCAGTTTAGACTTAGGCTTTTACCAATAGTTGGTTTTAACCTTTTAAACTTGCAATTTGGAGAACGCTGAGTGTTTACCGACCCAATCGGTTTTACTCAGTTTAGACTTAGGTTTTTTACCAATAGTTGGTTTTGGCCTTTTTAACTTGCAATTTGGAGATTGCTGAGTAGATGATGGGAATTTTGGGCTTCATCATCTATTACTAATATACGATCGAAGAGCCGGAATATCGACCCCGAAGATGCGAACTCGAGCTTGGGACGAAGCCTAGATAACTTAATCCTCGTGATGCAGCCCATGATCAAATATTACTGTGGGGCCGATCTCAGACCCAGGCCTGCGGGCCGATCCTCATTCTCGGCTATAAATACCCCAAGCATTTATGGCAACATACACGCTTTCCCAGGTGCACTATGCTCAAAGCTGCAGCTCGCATAGATAGATTCGACCAGCTTATATGTATTTCACCCTCTAGCTTGTACGGCATCCTATAATGCTCAAATAGGATCCTCAATACTTGTAATTTATACTTTAACGATCGGAATATACATATACATTGATCAACCTCTAATTTTGTAGAGTTTATATTATCTATTATTATTAATTCGATCATACTACGAATTAGCGTAAGATCAATTGGCGCCCACCGAGGGGCCTTATTTGGGTGTTAGATCGAAAAATGCCTACTACGAGGAGGAATACGTGTAACCGAGGAGAACCATCCCACGCTGCGGGGGTTCAGAATTCGGTTAACAATGAGCCTGATAGTCTATCCAGGGCAGTTCAGCAACCGGAAGTTCCGCCGATCTTTCCACAAGATAGTGCACCAACCCACGGAGCCCTCGCCGATTGGAGGTCGAAATTAAGATCGCACGATGCTCCAACTAGATTACAACTGTATAACGGAGCTACCGACGTCGGTAAAGATATCAACAGTCTTTATCATTATAACCTTTATTCGATCATTCCGAGGGATTCCTACTGTAAAATTATAAACAATGCCATCGGGAAGATTGCTCTTAATAGATCGGAAAGTTCTATTTTATCTTCTCTTGAACTCAATTTAACAAGAAGCGTGATTCGGAAATGCATTATAATGGACAGACAAAACTACTCCCCGATCTCTAGTTTATCCACTTTCTCATCGTCTCGTTATGTCCTCGTTTATCTTATTATATGTAAAAGGATTATCTACCCTATGGAAGTCTTATTCATGGTTCGAAAGTGTGTTATTATGGACAATGAAGACTATACACAAATCTCTAGAATATCCACCATCTCGTATCTCGCCTTGTCTACGGTTATCTCATATTGCAAAGGATTATCTATCCAGTGGAAGTCTTATTCGCCAGAGATATTATCAATTCATTATATCCGAGAAATTATTATGGCCAATCTTTATGTCTATGAATCAAAACGATTAAGGGTGAAAGCCGTTGCTATGCCCCTTAGATCGAAATAAATGAAAAGGGTGAAAGTTGTTGTTAAGACCCTAAGGTGAAAACTGTTGCTATGACCAATCAAAACGATTAAGGGTGAAAGCCGTTGCTATGCCCCTTAGATCGAAATAAATGAAAAGGGTGAAAGCTGTTGCTAAGACCCTCAGGTGAAAGCTGTTAATATGACCGATCAAAACGACTAAGGGTGAAAGCTGTTGCTATGCCCCTTAGATCGAAATAAATGAAAAAGGTGAAAGCTATTGCTAAGACCCTCAGGAGAAAGCTGTTGCCATGACCGATCAAAATGACTAAGGGTGAAAGCTGTTGCTATGCCCCTTCGATCGAAATAAATGAAAAGGGTGAAAGCTGTTGCTAAGACCCTTAGGTGAAAGTTGTTGCTATGACCGATCAAAACGACTAAGGGTGAAAGTTGTTGCTATGCCCCTTAGATCGAAATAAATGAAAAGAGTGAAAGATGTTGCTAAGACCCTCAGGTGAAAGCTGTTGCTACGACCGATAAAAACGACTAAGGGTGAAAGCCGTTGCTATGCCCCTTAGATCGAAATAAATATAAAGGGTGAAAGTTGTTGCTAAGACCCATAGAGTTAATTTTCGATCTTCAGATTGTTGGATTTTTTTTCCAAATTAATCGATTCTCTATTCATCGAGGTTGCAAATTATTTGTCCTTGTGAGGTGTTTCGAGCATTGGAATGATGATACATAAATGGATAAGAAAAAATCTTACGGGTATCTTTCTCAACTAACCAATACAGAATTAATCCGATCAATTTGGTCAACAGTTAACGACAATAGATTATGAGAGTCCTTGGAGTAACAGCCTATTAATACTCGGAATTTATTTATTTATTTCGGTTATCGAATTTAGTAATATCGAAATAATTACACGAATCAATCACGATCGGAATTTATTTTTCCGAGCATCGGGTTTGACGACTTCGGAATGATTATATAAATTGTTTACTATCATCCCGGATTCATTCACAATCGATCACGTAATTTATGTGGATTATTTGTCTGATTATCAAATACTTTACTCGATCGATTAGGACAGAATTGATTCCATTTTCTTGGTTGATGGCTATTTCAAGCAGGGTAGATCCTGCAATCAATAAAATATCAGTAAAAGTCTATTGGTACAATGAGTATCAAATTATATAAATCCTCGAAGTTGCAATATAATTTGGACTACCGTTCGATCACCGAGGAAAATTATGTTTCCAAAGAAAAGAGTTTGATATCTTCAAGTTAACTACACGAAGTTGCAATCAATCAAATTCCAACAGATTTCACTTATATTCGACCAAAGAAATTGAGAAGACACCAAAGGGTAAAACAATGAAATTCGAGCAGAAAACAAAGCTTTATTATTATTCTTCGAACAAGTTACAAGTAAAGCCTCGAGTACAATATTAAAATTCGGGCTCAAAAAGTACAGTACAATCGCTCCCACCCTACTACAAACTCTACGAGTAGAAAGTTAGACATGTTCGATCCGCATTCCCACAGCCACTCCAGATACAGAACTCAGCAGTAATTATTCATGGCAGTCACTCGCCACGTGTCGCACATCCGTCCTCATAACGGGATAAAACCCGGATCGAAGCTCCTCTCTAGGGCTTTTAACCGATCATAGGTCTTCATCTGTAAACAATGATTGTTATACACAATCATTATCTACAGCCTAATCCGATCCGGAGCAGCGAAGAGTTACCTCAATGGAATTACTCCAAGCAACCTCGAAGGAACTATACTTCAAGAAAGCCCTCGAGGAAGCTGGTGCTCCAGATTTAAAGAGCTCCTCTGAGGTTAACCAACTGCCCGATCAGACGCCACACCAGAAAACCGGAATTTTAACCCGTCTCAGATAGGGTATATCTAAGAAAACAGGTTGCCTGCCGGTATTCTAGGCGCAATTTCTTTTGCCTGTCGATATTCTAAGCGAAAAAGGTTACACCAAAGGGACTAGGATCGAAAAACAGGGTCCAATTCTAATTTCAAACTCCTTTATCTCAGAGGTAATACGAATCATTTTTATCAAAGGTAAAACTCGAGCCATGATGATCGGACGGAGCATAAAGACAAAAGTGAAGAATGTCACATAAACAAATTGGAACTATTTATAGCAGCGAAGGATTAGAACCAATGGCCCAGATGACAGATAGCGGACGGTTGTGATGTAAATAATAAATGAACCGACCGATTCATTTCCCGAGAAATAGGGTCCTATTTGGTTGGGAGAAGAAATAGTCTTATGGGCGCATAAAGGAGGGCTTGTCCGAAAGAATCGTTCAACAAATCCTTATCTATTATCCTATTTAAAAAGGCAACGTCGAAATCAGGAATGTTTGTTTAAAATTCAATCCTTATGCGCCCGCTATTCGAAATATGAAATCGGTTTGGAAAACTCATAGCATTATTATCGAGGAGTCGCGATTCGGACAACAACTCAGTTTTCAACTATTTACAATTAACTAGTGATGTTCGAATTGAAGAGAAGCTATGATCGGTCCAGTTCTTCGATCACAACGAACTGGACATCAGAAACGATTCAAAGGTTATTGATTATTTAAATAATGATTATCGGATAAATAGTAATCCGAGCGAATAATACTTATTATTATCAAGGATTTATGGTCGGTTAAAGATTCTCGAATTGAAGAATTCGACCAACTTTGGAAATTTGGCACTGCTAAGGATCAGTTGAATGCTCATACTTAGAAATTTTCAAAGGAAGGTTAATTAATTGATTACTGGAGTACCTGTTCATTGCTCACTCAAAAAGGGGTGTTCAGCTCTTCTCATATTAATTTTAAATATTCAAGATGGGGTTGTTGAATATAAGAATTTATCTGATTATAGTTTGCTCAATCAACAAGGAAAGGAAAAAAGGCGTTTATAAATATTATTACAGAGATACAAGAATTCAAATGCAAAATATTGGAAATACATTTCGAGCATAATACAAGCTAATATGTTGCATAAAAATCCTATTACTTTCTACAATCCTATGAAATTTTCGGTCCCCTCTCATATCATTTATTCGGAATAACTTAACTCCGGGCGTGGAATCTCCTTTAGACCCACAGGCTTTTAACATTATTTGCGGTCCTCCGAAGACGAAGGGGCGAATGCACGGTTTGTTGGGTATCTGTATTTTTCGACGTTCCCTTCCCAGTATGTCTTCCTAAATGCATTGCGGCAACAGGCCCCTGATCGGAGACCCATGCGGTAACACGCGGATTCCATGGATTTGGCTTATTGGCCTTCCAGATGGAGAGTACGTTTGCCTGGCGATATTCTAAGCGAGCTCAAAGTAGTTTTTCTTCCGCTTAAAGATTGTTCGAAGTCCGAGCTCAAAAAGTTGAATTAATTGAATAATGATCTTGATCACCATGATCGGACAAATAAAGAGCCAGTACGATGAATGAGATACTCTCAAAGATATGACAGTCTTTTATAGCAAGAATTGAAAGGAATCCAACGGCGGATAATCCGTGAAACCAATGGATAAGATTTAACAACCGTTTCGATTCCCAAAAAATGAGGAACCGTTTGGAGGTTCATTCAAACTTACAAACGTCTGGAACACAAGCGCAATCACTGATAAAAAAATCTTTTGACCGAGCAAAGCAAAAATATCACAAGGTATTATTCATAGAAATTTCTAAATAAATGAAATGATACAAAATTTATTTCTCGATCCTATTACAAGCCACAAGAGAAAGGTTTCGATCCTATTACAAACTACAAGAAGAAAACACGAATCCTATTACAAGACAGGCACAATCCATCTCGATTACGCCTAATGATTCCCGAAAAATGTCCAATTAACCCAACCTCCCGAGCCAAGAAATCAAATAGGCTCTTCTTTAGGCTTGACAAGTGGGAATTATTGGCCTCTTTGATCGATGATGCCCTTACTCGAAAGATTTACAAGGATAGCGAATATTGGGTGTCGGTTGATAATAGGAAGGGAAAAATTGAAGGGCTAGTTCGATGCTTGAGATCGAATAACTCAATCCGAACGCCACCCCAAGTCTGCACCATCCTACTCCCTCATCGGACATTGTGGCAACAGGTCCCTCATTATGAGAACCATGCCGAAAAAATAATGGCTCACTCTTCGAAGGACCGACGGGGTTATTAGGGCCGTGGATGGTCAGCAATTCAGCTTGTCCACCTTCGAAGGCGAATGATTCTTCGTCTAGAGATATCCTAATCGATAATAAAATACCCAATGCTTTAGGCCTCGAAAAGTACGCTCTAGCTCGAATTTCCAAATGTTGGGATGCAAGTGGGTGTTCCTCGATCAACATGGTCAGAGAAGAAAATCTTTCTGAAGGAAAAGAATATCAATTTAAGAAGAGGCCCATTTATAGAAGCAGTTTAAAGGTGATCCAACGGACGAGATGTAAAAATTTATGCGGGCAGGATTTAATAACCGTTCAACTTCCCGAGGAGTAAAGTAGTGTTTGGTAAAAAAAAATGAAATAAATATATATATATATATATATATATATATATATATATATATATATATATATATATTACGCAAACTACTATGAAAGAAAGGAAGTTGTTAAATCAGCCAATTATACGGTCGGAAATTCGGAAATTGCCTTGACCAACAATGTATTCGAACTATGGAAACACGTAACATTATTGGTAGGAATTTGACCGAATATCGAAAACAACTTATTTATCAGAGTACAGCAAGGCCTAGAGCAGAAGAATAAAAACACTTTTGATCAGATTTACGTAATCGATTTACGCCTGCTGAAGCTTACGATTGGAGAAAATCTTTCGAAGACCGATACTACGGTCATTATGCCCGGGAACATAGGCTTTCTGCTCACAATGATCAAAGGACCTTTTTCTTTCAAGAAGTTCCAATCTCAAAAGTGTTTAAATCAGATGAGGAAGCAGGAGTTGGATCGAAGGGTTTTCCGACCTTAGATTATTTTATTGGCATAAGGAAACTCACATCTCCTAAAACGGCCTTGGTATTTGTAGCAAAGAGAGCATCCAGTTAGCATCATAATAAACGATCATTGCCTAAAGAAAAGAATTCAGTATATGGCAACAGAAGCTCTCATTAAGATAACAATTTGATTAAGAGATGCAAGGGCAAAATGTACATACAATTGAAGAAACGAAAAGTACACGGATCTACAAACTACAAATTAAAGTTTAACAATGTCCTATTATATTCGTCAGGGATCAGACTTTTCGGTACTAGAATCACGACCTTTCTCCATCTTTTCGCCCTCTTCCTCGGAATCGCTTTCTGAACTGTCGTCACTAGTACTACTCAAGCTATTATCCCCTTCGCCGCTGCTTTGATCCTCGGAGCTGAGCTATTTGTCCGAGGAGAATTGATATTTTCTCCGACCCGATCATCGGACTCGCCCTCGATGTCCACATCCTCATCCTTCTCCCCCGAATTCTCCGTTTCTAGCATATCAGGATTGGGCATAGGAACACCGAATTCAGCAAGGAGCGGGGCAAATTCATGACCATCTAGACCCTCAATTTTGGGAGGAAGAGAGGAGGCCTTATAATCTTCCCCAAGAATATTTTTATAAGGGTCCATATAGGGAAGATATTCGTCGATAGTGCCTTGAATCCTTCCGGCCACAAGGAGTTGTTGAACCCCTTTATAAAAGAAGGCCTGATTGATTTCGCCCGATCGTGACCGAACCAAGCCATCAAGAAAGGGCGACTTTAAAAACTCCCTTATAGCTGGTAGCTTGCTTTCTTCTTGACCTCGAGCGTATGCTTGATCGGACGATGCCTTAGTCTGCTCGAGATCCGACTTTAATTTAGCTACCTCTTCCTCAAGGGCTCTTGATGAGGACATAAATGGAAATTCGCAGAATAATGAGGACACAAATGGAAAATCGCATTTTGAAGAATCAATCCAAGTTCCACAAGGTCCAGTGACGAGAGCAAGAGCCAAACGTTTCAAGGAAGAAGAACTCAATGAGTTAATAAATCAAGCGCAACAAAAGGAGTTGGATGTGATCGGAAATGAACCATCGAATTTTGTCAACATTATAAAAGTCCAACTAAATGCAATTTCTCAAGAAGAGAGTGGATAAGATGAATAGCATATTTAGTTAGTATTAAATTCGAAATTAACTATTATATTAGTAGTAGGACTTTATTTGTTTCCTAGTTTATTAGTGGTTTTTGTTTCCTAGTTGATTAGGGGGATTTATTTCCTAGTCTAAGTAGATTACTCTAGAAGTCCTATTCCTAGTCTTGATAGGACTTAATTTTCAGCTTATATATAGGCATAATATGTAATAGAAGAGACAACTTGATTCTTATTATTTTAGTGAGAAGGAATTCTCTGGTTTCTTTGAAGAACTCTTTTGAACTTATCAAGGATTTTTCAATTTGTCTAATTCTTGTGGCGTTCATTCATCGACTTATCAAACGATTCTTCCATCATCGTTTGTGGCGTCCTACCGAACTTATCAAGAAGACTTGTGGCGTTCAACATCGACTTATCAAACGATTCAGTCAATATCGTTTGTGGCGCCCCGTGAACTTATCAAGGCGACTTGTGGCGTTCATCCATCCTCAAACCTGATTGTAGAACGATCTTTCAATTCCTTATAATGCGGGTCTCGTTTTTCTTAACGTGGTTCGTATCATTTGGTACCAGAGCCAATTTCTAGTCTCAGGTTTGCGTATCTTTATAATTTTCTAACAAAAAAAGAGTACGAAAAAAAGAAAAAGAAAAAGAAAGGTCGAACAAAAAAAAAAAAAGAGTTCGCAAAAAAAAAAAAAAAAAAAAAAATCCGAAAAAAAAAAAAAATCCGAAAATTGAAACAAAATTATCTTTATTGAGCTTCCTAGTTTGAGTTTGATTGTTTTCTAGACTTAGAGTGTGTTTACACTTAGAATTCTTCTAAGTTTTGGCACCTGCCTTGTTGAAAGAATCTTCCTAGATTTGGTTTGATAGTTTTCTTGTCCTAGAGTTTGTTCACATTGAATATCTTTGTGTTGTTTTAAATTAGATCAAAAAGAAGCAAAGAGAATTCCAAGAGTGGAAAAAGGCAAGAGAGTTAGATTATTTGAGGGTAAAAGCCATAATTTTTGTGCGAAAACACGAGTGTTGAGTGAATCATTAAATTGAGTGAAACACGTAAGGGTGTGAATTGTGAGGTCCATTATTTTATTTATATTTGTTCTAACTTTTTTTCTTGCAGCAAATCATGTCTGATTCCAATAACAAAAACATATCTGGAGAACAGTCGGGAAAGTTTGATATGAAGTTTATGTCGGAAGCTTTGATGGGAGAGATGAAGAGAATATTGAGGACGGAGTTGGAACAAGTTCATGAAAGGTTGGATAGGGTAGAAAGTGTAACTGAGGGACATCGAAAAACTACTTCTAATATGAATAGGAGGGGGAGAGTTCAACCTAGGGACTTAAGAGATGAGGATGAGGAAGACTATGATGATAGATTTAGTGAAGGAGATCAAGGGTCATCTAGTCGCCATAGGAGAAATCGTGGTTTGGGTAGAGAAGTTAGGAATAGGGAGGATAATAACTTGGGTAAAATTAAGATGAACATTCCTTCTTTTCAAGGGAGAAACGACCCCGAAACCTATTTTGAGTGGGAAAAGAAACTGGAGCGAGTTTTTGATTGCCACGACTACTCCGAGATAAAAAAGGTAAAACTTGCAGCCACTGAGTTTACTGATTATGCTAATGTTTGGTGGGATCAATTGGTGTTAAACAGGAGACGAAATGGAGAACAACCGGTGGACACTTGGGAGGTGATGAAAACAGTAATGAGAAAGCGTTTTGTACCTAGCCACTATTATCGGGATTTGTACAAGAAGTTGCAAGGGCTGGTACAAGGAAATCGGAGTGTCGAAGACTACTACCAAGAGATGGAGTTAGCCATGATCCGAGCAAACATAGAGGAGGACCGAGAGGCTACTATGGCACGATTTTTAGCTGGCTTGAATCAAGAAATTGCCAATCGAGTAGAATTGCAGCATTATGTGGAATTAGAGGACATGCTGCATATGGCTATTAAAATTGAGAGCCAACTTAAGAGAAGGGGTTCTAGTTCGTGGAAACAGAATACATTCAAGAAAGAGGAGAAGCAAGTCTCAACCAAGGCTAGATTTGAGTCAAAACAAGAGCATCCAACTCGTAGCAATCAAGGTAAAACCGATTACTCTACTACTCGAAATCGTGATATTAAGTGTTTTAAATGTCAAGGTAGGGGGCACATAGCAAACCAATGCCCAAATAGAAGAGTTATGGTGATACGAGATAATGGAGAAGTTGAAACCGATAGTGAGGAGGACACCGAATCTATGCCACCGTTGGAGGATGCTAATGAGGAAGAATATGCTGTCCATGGGGAGTTGTTGGTTGCAAGAAGAGCGTTAAGTGTGCAAATCAAAGAGAGTGACGAAGTACAGAGGGAAAACATTTTTCATACTAGATGCCATGTCCAAAACAAAGTATGTAGTATGATTATTGATGGAGGGAGTTGTACTAATGTTGCTAGCACAACTATGGTTGAAAAGTTAGGATTGCCGACTACCAAACATCTACAACCCTACAAACTGCAATGGCTTAATAATACTGGTGAAATAAGGGTAGAAAAACAAGTCCTTGTTCCTTTTCGCATAGGAAAATATGAAGATGAAGTTTTGTGCGATGTTGTACCTATGCAAGCTGGACATTTATTACTAGGACGTCCATGGCAGTTTGATCGACGTGTTAAGCATGATGGTTTCACTAACAAGTACTCATTTCTACATGACCAGCGTACCATCACTCTAGTACCTTTGACTCCAAGACAAGTTTATGAAGATCAAGTGAGGTTGCAAAAAGAGAGTGAGCAAGAAAAAAAGAGTGTTGTAGGAAAAGACATAGAGAGACAAGAAAAACAAAGAGTGAACGAGGAAAAAAGGAGTAAAAAAAATGGAGAGGTTTCAATGAGTGAACAAAAGAATGAGAGGACAAAAAGCAATATCTATGCGAGAGTGGGTCACATTAAAAAAGCGATGTTCTCAAGTCAACCAATAATTGTTCTTGTGTACAAAGAGGCATTGAATACTAACGACTCTAACTCTTTTTTGCCTAGTTCAGTTGCATCTCTTTTGCAGGAATTTGAGGATGTCTTTCCCGAGGAAATTCCACCTGGTTTACCACCTATTCGAGGGATTGAACATCAAATCGACTTTGTACCCGGTGCTTCCATTCCAAACCGACCAGCCTATCGTAGCAACCCTGAAGAAACAAAAGAGCTACAACGGCAAGTTAGTGAATTGATGGAAAAGGGTTCCGTACGAGAAAGCATGAGTCCATGCGCTGTTCCAGTAATTTTGGTTCCTAAAAAGGATGGGACATGGAGAATGTGTGTTGATTGTCGAGCCGTCAACAATATAACAATCAGGTATCGCCATCCTATTCCTCGTCTTGATGATATGCTTGATGAATTGCATGGTGCTTGTGTATTTTCTAAAATTGATTTAAAAAGTGGCTACCATCAAATAAGAATGAAAGAAGGTGACGAATGGAAAACAGCTTTTAAAACAAAGTTTGGTTTATATGAGTGGTTGGTTATGCCATTTGGTCTAACTAATGCACCAAGTACTTTCATGCGATTAATGAACCATGTTTTGCGTGCTTTCATAGGAAAATTTGTAGTTGTCTATTTTGATGATATTCTTATTTATAGCAAAAATCAAGATGATCATGTTAAGCATTTACATTCTGTTCTTGAAGTATTACGAAAGGAGAAATTATTTGCTAACATGAAGAAGTGCACCTTTTGCACCGATAAGCTTGTGTTTCTTGGTTTTGTTGTGAGTGCACATGGTATACAGGTTGATGAGGATAAAATTCGAGCAATTCAAGAATGGCCGAGTCCCACGAGTGTAGGACAAGTTAGGAGCTTCCATGGACTTGCTAGCTTCTATAGGAGATTTGTGAAGAACTTTAGCAGCATTGCAGCACCACTTTTTGAGGCTATCAAGAAGAATGTTGGGTTTAAGTGGGAAGACGAGCAAGAAAGGGCTTTCCAATTGCTCAAAGAGAAATTAACTAATGCTCCTTTATTAGCTCTGCCTAACTTTACATTAACATTTGAAATTGAATGTGATGCATCAGGATTAGGTGTTGGAGCAGTCCTCATGCAAGGAGGAAAACCAATTGTTTTTTTTAGCGAGAAACTAAGCGGGGCAGCTCTAAACTACCCTACTTACGACAAAGAGTTGTACGCATTGGTGCGAGCTTTACAAACATGGCAACACTATCTTTGGCCTAAGGAGTTTGTGATTCACACGGATCATGAGTCATTGAAACACTTGAAGAGTCAACAAAAATTGAGTAGGAGACATGCACGATGGGTGGAATTCATTGAAACATTTCCCTATGTCATCCGATACAAGAAAGGTAAAGAGAATGTTGTTGCTGATGCACTTTCTAGAAGAGTTAACTTGGATGGAAAGAAAAAGGCTGAATTTGTTAAGCAGATACATGAAAAGGCAAGATTCAATATAGAGAAGAAGACGGAACAATATGCAAAGCAAGCCAACAAAGGGCGTCGCAAGGTAGTTTTTGAACCCGGAGATTGGGTTTGGTTGCACATGAGGAAAGAAAGATTTCCATCCCAAAGGCGCTCGAAGTTGCTCCCAAGGGGAGATGGTCCTTTTCAAGTTCTTGAGCGTGTCAATGACAATGCCTACAAGCTAGACCTACCAGGTGAGTACAATGTTAGCACTACATTCAATGTTACTGATTTAAGTCCTTTTGATGTAGGTGCTGATTTGAGGGCAAATCCTTTTCAAGAGGAGGGGAATGATGAGGACATAAATGGAAATTCGCAGAATAATGAGGACACAAATGGAAAATCGCATTTTGAAGAATCAATCCAAGTTCCACAAGGTCCAGTGACGAGAGCAAGAGCCAAACGTTTCAAGGAAGAAGAACTCAATGAGTTAATAAATCAAGCGCAACAAAAGGAGTTGGATGTGATCGGAAATGAACCATCGAATTTTGTCAACATTATAAAAGTCCAACTAAATGCAATTTCTCAAGAAGAGAGTGGATAAGATGAATAGCATATTTAGTTAGTATTAAATTCAAAATTAACTATTATATTAGTAGTAGGACTTTATTTGTTTCCTAGTTTATTAGTGGTTTTTGTTTCCTAGTTGATTAGGGGGATTTATTTCCTAGTCTAAGTAGATTACTCTAGAAGTCCTATTCCTAGTCTTGATAGGACTTAATTTTCAGCTTATATATAGGCATAATATGTAATAGAAGAGACAACTTGATTCTTATTATTTTAGTGAGAAGGAATTCTCTAGTTTCTTTGAAGAACTCTTTTGAACTTATCAAGGATTTTTCAATTTGTCTAATTCTTGTGGCGTTCATTCATCGACTTATCAAACGATTCTTCCATCATCGTTTGTGGCGTCCTACCGAACTTATCAAGAAGACTTGTGGCGTTCAACATCGACTTATCAAACGATTCAGTCAATATCGTTTGTGGCGCCCCGTGAACTTATCAAGGCGACTTGTGGCGTTCATCCATCCTCAAACCTGATTGTAGAACGATCTTTCAATTCCTTATAATGCGGGTCTCGTTTTTCTTAACGTGGTTCGTATCAGCTCTCTTTCTTTCGAGTTCTTTCCTAGCATCCTCGAGCTCCTTCTCAACCTCAGAAAGTTTGGAAGAGGTATCTCTCAACTGTTCGGCCTTGACAGCTTCTTCTTTCAGAATGTCAAGAAGAGCGTTATGGGATTGTCGAGACTCCTCTTCCAAGATGGCTAATAGGTAAGATTGGTGAGTAAATAAATCTCCAGCCTGCAAAGAAAACAGACTTCAGTAATAAAACGAGATTTTGGAAAAGAGGTTAATACGGTCGAAGAGAAAATGTACCCTTTGATGTGCATGAGCGTAATCGCCCATGATCTGAAAACCGTCCCTTTGAAAGAGCTTGGTGTTATCCTCTTTAAATCTCCCGGGCATTAGAAGTCGGAAGGATTTATCCACCGTATGTTCGCCGATGGGACCGAAGTCAGACTCGATGGTTCCGTCCTCTGGATACCCCGCGGCCCTCGGACAACGAAGATGATCTTCTATAAAGTCTACTAAATCTGGCTTGGTGCGGCCAGATCGACATTGAATCGACCCTGGATTCCGGCCAAACGGCCTTACCCTTCTGGAGGACTCGGGTTCCCCGCTATTCCTTTTTCGGGCCATCCGAGCTTCAGCGATCTCTTGGGATCGGATCCCCTGAAGGGTATAATAGCTACATCCCGCCCCGTTCGGGTCAGACGTGCTGGTCGGAAACACCGATCGTAAGGGACCAGTAGCGGGGGCTTGTGAAGTTCCCTCAGCAGCAATTTAAGGAAAACCTGTAGCTACGTTCGGAACTACGGAATCGTCAGTTCTGGCATTGGCTCCTTCAATCATCAAAGTAGCCCTCGATTTCTTCTGTTTACGAGGCAAGCCCAGAGACTCTGTAGAAAATGAAGCAACGATCGAACCGGCTACGGAGGTTCGGAACTTCTCAAAAATCTCAGCTGTAATAATTGAAGAATGGATTTAGTTTAGAGCCAAGAAAAATCAACTGAGTTATAGGAAAAGAAATAGAATACCTAATGTGGGAGGAACGGTTGCAGCAGGATCTTCCCCATCGGCCCGAGTAACATGGTTAGCTGGATCATCAGAGGGCGTGATCGAGGATTCTCGAAAATTAATAGGAGGAGCAGGATAGGAACACTCGCTGAGCCCTGCCATTCTCAAGATCCTCTCTTGGGTCAGCAAAGCGGTTTGATAAAGATCGGAACAGAGGGTCTGCAAAAATGCATCCGGGAGCTCGTGATTCATCCGACCCACGAGTTTTCGCCTACCGTAAATCCAAGACCTCTCTCCAAGCCACTCATAAGGAGTTGGTTTGGGTGTCTCTGCAGAAGGTGAAGTATCAGGGCCTCGAACGAAAAAGAACTCCTTCTTCCAACCTTGTAGGTTGCTCGAAACATTGCCTGACAATATCGATCGGTTTGACCTCTGTGAAAAATATACATATCCAGCGTTTGAAGATGTCGAGGAGCTCACTTGGAAAACCCGCCAGAAGTTTTGGAAGGCGGCTTTCTTCCCTTTAGCCTTCATAAGTGCGCTGAAGGCAACAATATACCCAATAGAGTTTGGGAGAATTTGGGATGGAGAGAGGCGAAAAGCCTCTAGAACGCTACGAATTAAAGGAATGAAGGGGATCCGTAGGCCGTAAAAGAATTGCCTTGTGTAAAAAGCTTGACACCCCGGGGGAGGATTAGTAACACGCTCTTCGAAAGACGGGACCACGATTGAAAATCCATCACCCAAATACTTACCAAAATTGGTCTCCAAGTATTTACGGTGTTCTTCTGTATAGCGACAAACAGTTTGGTCGGCTCTCTTCTCGGTTTTGTTAAGTCGTGCGCTGGTCGAAGGTTCCATCCATTCGAAAATAGTAACGACAACACTTTTACCTATTCTGAATTTGACTTGTTCGTTCTTCCCTAGGGGAAGATCATCATCCTCCGTGGCCTCTTCATCAGTGGACTCGCTCGAAGAGTCACTTTCATCACCCACGAAACAAGGACTTGATTCCTCTTCCTTATCAGAACCAGAATTAGGGCTCGGGACCCTCATATTTTCCGCCTCCGAAGAACGGACAGCCACGATTTGCGTCTCACCAGGACCACTCTCTTGCCCTTCTACTACCTTGGCCTTGCCCTTGGAATCTGCTGCACTAGACATTGTGTGTTTAGAACGATCGGACAAGTGTTGGGGTTTTTAATCAATCTATTTGCTCCGATCTTGGGTTATTTGAAAGTTTGGTGTAAATGAATCACCGACGGTCAACGTATATATACAAGGCCAAGACATCAAATTGCAAATCGGCCCTCGAAAAGTGGCGACGATTGAACTCCCGCAGGGTAATTTCAGACCTGCTTTCCCTTTAATTGCACGTTGGGTCCCTATAGTATATGGACTATTGGGCCATAGCCCAACACTGGAGGAAGGGCAACGTTAGACTTCAGTGTTCGATTATTATACGATCGGAGAAGCTAGATCGAAAAGAAATTAAGGCAGTTTTTAGTAAGTAGTCGATCACGACATCATGAATTAAGAATAAGAGTCATTATGGTGTTTCATGATATACACTCTTTTTCCCTGGGTCGGTTTTTATCCCAATGGGTTTTTCCGAATTAGGTTTTTAACGAGGTTTATCCGAAACATCATAATGAGACTCGCTCACCTAGATGTATCACGTACTTCTCCAAGCTTAAGCTTCACTTTGCGCTCGAGAAGTGGGGGAGTATTGATGATGGGAATTTTGGGCTTCATCTTCGATCGAAGAGTTGGAATATCGACCCCGAAGATGCGAACTCGAGCTTGGACGAAGCCTAGATAACTTAATCCTCGTGATGCAGCCCATGATCAAATATTACTGTTGGGCCGATCTCAGGCCCAGGCCTGCGGGCCGATCCTCATTCTCGGCTATAAATACCCCAAGGATTTATGGCAACATACACGCTTTCCCAGGTGCACTCTGCTCGAAGCTGCAGCTCGGATAGATAGATTCGACCAGCTTATATGTATTTCACCCTCTAGCTTGTACGGCATCCTATAATGCTCAAATAGGATCCTCAATACTTGTAATTTATACTTTAACGATCGGAATATACATAAACATTGATCAACCTCTAATTTTGTAGAGTTTATATTATCTATTATTGTTAATTCGATCATACTACGAATTAGCGTAAGATCATGAGTGTTTACCGACCCAATCGGTTTTACTCAGTTTAGACTTAGGTTTTTTACCAATAGTTGGTTTAAACATTTTTATCTTGCAATTTGGAGATCGTTGAGTGTTTACCTTTACCGACACAATCGGTTTTACTATCGGTTTTACTCTATTTAGGCTTAGGTTTTTTACCAATAGTTGGTTTTAACCTTTTTAACTTGCTCGATATTTGTAGATCGACGAGTGTCTACCGACCCAATCGGTTTTACTCAGTCAATACTTAGGTTTTTTTAACAATTATTGGTTTTAACCTCTTTAAGCACAAACGGCTATTTCCATAAAAACTAATCATAATATTGAAACGATAGCTTGATGAATTAAGCAAAAGCTTTTGTTACAGTAAACTGTATTGAAAGTCTTACCAATGGAAGTAAAAGACAATTATTATGAAATAATAAAACAAAAATGAAAAATTAACTTTTACGAGTTGTTTCATTAGCGTCCATAGTATCTTCTTAGGTTGACATCATTCCAAGTCCTAGGTAGGGGTGTTCCATCCATGTGAGCAATTTTGTATGAGCCCTTTTTTCCTACATCAACAACGATGTAAGGTTCGTCCCAATTTTGTTGCAATTTTCCCACATGTTTGGAGACCTCCACCTTTTTTAGTACTAAGTCCCCTTCCTTAAAGGAACGTATACGTACCCTTTGATTGTAGGCTTTTTCCATGTTAGATTTGGTGACTTGTAAGCGTAATGCAGCTTTTTCTCTTAATGATTCAAACAGATCGACATCGTCCTTTCTAGTCATTTCATTCTCCTCGCTATCGTACATCTCAATTCTCGGGCTTGGAATTAAAGCCTCCATTGGAATAACAGCCTCTGAACCGTAAACTAGGCTGAAAGGGGTCTCGTCGGTTGAGGTTTTTACAGTTGTTCGATTGGCCCAAAGTACTACATGAAGTTCATCCAACCATTTTACCATTGCTGCCCCTAATTTTTTTTCGAGAGACTTAATTATTTCACGGTCAGCTACCTCTGTTTGACCATTTGCCCTTGGGTGTCCTACCGAGGTAAAGTTCTGTTGAATTCCAAATTTCGAGCACCATTCCAATACTTATTTTCCCGCGAACTGAGTTCTACTATCGGAGATTAAGACTCGAGGGATGTCGAATCGACATACTATAAATTTCGACAAAAAATTAATAACTTGAAATTGTGTGATTCGTGCTAGAGCAACACATTCACCCATTTGCTGAAATATTCTACCGCGACCAAAACATAGCTTTTCTTTGACCTGGCGACTGGAAAAGGTCCCACGATGTCGATTCCCCATTGATCAAAAGGCCAGCATACAGGTATGGGGTGCATCTTTTCAGCCGGTTGATGAGTTATATTTGCATGAATTTGGCAGTGATGACATTTCTTCACATAGTCGGTAGCATCTTTGTTCACGTTCGGACAATAGTATCCTGTTCATAGACATTTTAAAGCCAGCGCCCTGGCTCCGCAATGATTCCCTGCTTCCCCTTCATGAATTTCTCGGAGTATCTCTTGGACTTGGGGTTCGAAAATGCATTTTAGTAAGATTCCGGAGACCGATCTCCTGTAATGCTTTCCATCTAGAATCGTGTATCTAGGTGCTCGGTACTTTATTTTCCGAGCTGTATTCTGATCCGTTGGCATGGTTCCTTCCAAAAGATATTCCATTATGGGAGTCATCCAGTTTTCTTCTGCTACATCAATTTCCATCACCTTGGTGATAGGCATGTTGTCAATATCAATCGCGGAGATCAGCCAAGTGATTACCTTCTATGTTCGTCCATCTCTAGATCCCGTGAATCGGGAAAGCTGGTCCACCCATTTGTTTTCCGAGCGTGGGACGTTTTGAATTTTGAATATCTCGAATATCTCCGCCAGTTCTTTTACCCTAGCGAGGTATTTACCATGTTGTACTCTTTTGCCTCCTATAGTCCTTCTATATGTCGTTGGATCAATTCCGAGTTAGTCAATACCTTCAGGCTTCTGATGTTTGCCTTTATTGCCATCTCCATTCCTGCAATCAATGCCTCGTATTCTGCCTTATTATTGGTCACCATGAAGTCTAAAGTTATTGCATAGTTCAAATCTTCCTTTTCTGGTCCGGTAAAATTGATCCCGGCTTCGCCTCCTTCCCTGTTTGAGGCACCATCGACATGCATCAACCAAGTGTGACTTTCGACAATCATAATATCTTTATCACTGGTCGAGTCGTTGGTAGTTTGTATTGAGGTCGGAGTTTCCAAGAGGAAATCGACAAGTACTTGAGCCTTAATTGCGGTTCTTGGTCTATACTCGATCTCGAAATGTCCTAAATCGATTGCCCATTTAATTAATCTCTCAGAGGTTTTCGGTTTTGCCAGAACTTGCCTTAGTGGTTGATTTGTGAGTACAATTATCTTATATGTCAAAAAACATGGTCGTAGCTTCCGAACGGCGACCACCAATGCCAAAGCAAACTTTTCTATCTCTAAGTAATTTTTCTCAGCACCTTGTAAAAATTTACTTAGATAATAAACAGGTTTATGTTCCGAACCTTCTATTTTTACCAATACTGAACTTATTGCTACCTCGGAGATGGATATGTAGATGTATAACGGTTGTCCTTCAGTTGGTTTGGCTAATAACGGTGAAGAAGTCAGGTATTCCTTTAATTGGTTAAAAGCCCGATCACACTCCTCAGTCGACAAAAAGTTTTTTGCTTTCCGCAGGGTTTGAAAGAAGGGCAAACTTCTGTCTGCCGATTTGGATTTGAACTTGTTCAGTGTAACAATCTTTCCGACTAAACACTGTACTTGGGAGATTGTTCTAGGCGGTTTCATCTCAGTTATGGCTCGGATCTTTTCGGGGTTTGCCTCAATTCCCCGATGATGAACCATATATCCCAGGAATTTTCCCAACTTGACTCCAAAGGTGCATTTAACGGGGTTCAGTTTCATACGGTATTTTCTCAAAATCTTGAAGCATCGGTCCAGATGTTTGACGTGGTCAGCTTCGTTCATGCTTTTTACCAACATGTCGTCTACGTAGACTTCCATCATTTCTCCAATTAATTCTCTAAACATTAAGTTAACTAGTCTTTGGTAAGTTGCCCCTGCATTTCTCAATCCAAAGGGCATTACAATGAAGCAGTACACTCCCTGCTCTGTGATGAATGCGGTCTTTTCTTGGTCTCGCTCATTCATGTAGATTTGGTAAAAACCTTGGAAGGCATCCGTCATGCTAAAAATAGTGAATCCTGCAGTTGAGTCGACCAATAGGTCGATTCTCGGTAGTGGGTAGGGATCTCGTGGACATAACTTGTTGCGGTCTGTGAAATCGTTGCAGATCCTCCATTTGTTGTCCTTTTTATCCCCTTTTGCCACTAAGACCACGTTGCATACCCATTCTGAAAAATATATCTCCCGAATTTGTTTGGCTTTTAGCAATCTTTCAACTTCTGCTTTGATTATTTTATCTTTCGTAGGCCCATGGTTCCGCTTCTTTTGCCTTGCTGGTTTCGCCATTGGATCCATCTTTAGAGAATGAGTAAGGATTCTTTGGTCAATGCCCTCTATGTCATCTGCACTCCATGCGAAGACATCAACATTATCTCTGAGGCAATTCACCAACATAACTTCCCCTTCCGGACTGAGTTCAGTGCCTATCATGGTCGTTTTTAACGGATAACCTAGCACGAGCATAATGTCCTCATGTTCAGGTGGCTTAATAGTTAAATCAATCGTCTCTTTCCCCTTCCGATCTATTCTGTCCGTACTGGGGATTTCGATTTCAGTTATTTCGACGTCGTCCTCGAGTTTTCTTTTAGCTGGAGTAAAAGATTTAGGTCGGTTTCACAACGCGAGAGAGGTGTTATAGCAATCCCATGCCATGCAAAGATCGTTCACTAGTTTACCGATGCCGGAGGCCGTTGGAAACTTTATCTTCTGATGATATGTCGATACTACTGCTAGAAAAATATCGAGCGTTGGTCGTCATAGTATCGCGTTGTATGCAAATGGTGTTTCTACGACCAAAAACTTTATCATCTTTACGGCTCGCTCTGGTCTTTTTCCTAAAGAAACGCTTAAATTTACTATCCTGGAGGGGACTATTTCTGATCCTCCAAAGCCTAATAACGAAATTGCTACTTTTTGTAGCGTTATTTCTCCTAAATTCATCTGCGTTAGAACCTCTCTTGAAATAATGTTCGCAGAGCTGCCCTTATCGATTAATATTCTTTTCACATTGTAGTTCGCTATTTCTAGCGATACCACTATAGGGAAGTCAGGATTGTCTTCTTTCCTATCCCAACGATGTTACGTGGCACCTCGCTTTCATTAAAACTGATGGGCTGTTCTTTTGGAGTTTTGCTTTCGGCAGTCCATATTTCCCTCGGGATTCCAAAACTTCCTTCAATTGATCTGGCAGTTCTTCGGTGGGCATTACGACTATCTCCCCCTGTTGGTCCCTAGAGATTGTTTGTATGGTCCCGTTGGCTTGGTCGTTATTCATTTCTTGAGGGGGACCGTTGTTAGGGGTTCTCCTTGGTGGGGTTCTTCTCCGATTATGAATTCGAGGGCTCCTGGTTCTATTTCTTTTCCTCCCGTTTTGCCGAAGTAATCATCCAACTTTCCTTCTTCAATCAGCTTTTCGATTTCTTGTTTCAGATGGAAACAGTCTTCGGTTCGATGTCCATGAGCCCGATGATACCGGCAATATAAGTTGTAATTTCGAGCTCCTGGCTTAGCCTGTGTAATTCTTTTTGTTGGTGGAATCCAATTGTTCCTTTCGAGTACCAGTAAGATCTCTTCTACGGGGACGTTCAGTTTGGGGTATTCCACGTGGTCTACCCGATTTCTTTGAGGTAGTTCAACCGATCTTGGTCTGGCATAGACATTAGGTCTTTTGTCCCGATTGTGTCGATTATAATCCAATCTTTGGAAAACGTTCCCTTTTCTAAAGGATCGATCATAATCCATTGGCCTTGAAATAGGAGCCTTATCCTGTCGTCTTAGGCCGGAGGTCGAAGCTTTGCTCCTATTTTTATCTTTAAAAGAGTTCGTCTCTTCTTGAGTCATATACTTCGAAGCTAAGGTCATTATATCTGCGAATGTCCTTGATTGTTTTTGACTTAAGACATTCGCAAACTGCCTGTTTTTGGTGAGGTCGAATAGAATGGAGATTATATAATCGATATTTGGCGAATCGATCTTAAGTAGCTTCACGTTGAATCTTCCAGCCAGCTTCTCAAGGATTCTCCCTTTTGCTGATTAATGGTTCCTAGGTTACTCATGGGGAGCTTTGTCTCTTCTGGCTGGCAAATTGTTAAGTCAGCTTGTTGCATAGCTCGTGAAAACTGAATATGGAATTGGTAGGTTGTTTTCCAAACCAATCCAATGTCAATCCTTCGAACGTTGTGACCATTAACTTGGCGGTATATTCAGCAGAATGTGCATATAGATTCATTATGTTCGTAAAGCTGAATATATAATCGCCCGGGTCAGTTGTACCGTCGTAGCGTGGCAATCATCCTGGAACATGCCCGGAAGACTGTGCTTCTTTGATTTCCCTACAAAAAGGGGAACATGCAGCTAAGCTTTCCTGGGCTTCTGTGTTTCTTTCTCACGGATGTTGAACAGTCAGTAATCGTTGTTCTAGACCTTCTTGTACCATCTTTTCAATATCTCTTTCCGAGATACGGACGATCTTTGGTTGATTAGGGGTCGGATCGATGATGTCGTCGTCGATAGAAATTATATTATTTTGTTTCGACCCCTGCTGCACAGGATGGGCAGGGAGTTTTGTCCGATTCGTTCTCCTTCGGACCTGGTTGTCAACAGGTTTTGCGTTGCTCCTTTCTGGAGTAGCTAGAGATTGCTGGTCGGTCCCAGGACTATCGGCATGTTCTGATACATGGTCGACCTGCCTTTGAGCTCTCCTGCCTGGTTGCGCCTGAGTTGTTCTTGGGTCTCTGGGCTCTTGTTCGGGAATTACTTCGCCCCCTGGACATAGGGAGTTAACCAGTAGCGCAATCTGTCTTAGTTTTTCTTCCCTTTCCGTCAATGGGATGGGAATGGTGGCAACCTTAGGGCCCAGAGGTGCCGGATCAACAGCAGCGTCCTGCTGTCCTGGTGGGAGTTGGACGTTGGCCTCCGGGCATTCTTTCCGATCCAAAGAATGATTGTCTTCTTGATGATTATCGACCGTGTTGCCGATTGGTTCGTTATTTGTTGGGTCATTTTGCAAATAGTCTAATGGCACGTGTGGGTGTGTGTTGGATAAGGATGAAGATGAAAAGCACTGAAGTCAATTTAGTAAAGGGTGGTTTTGATGATTTCCAAAACCTAAGTTCATCTAAGTATGGAAAACATAGTTGTAAAATCCCTTAAAAGAATTTTGACCAATTAAGAAGACTATCAGAAGGGTCAAAGATTCAAGGTCCAGAAGACTACTGATCTGCTGAAGGAAAGAAATCAGACTGGTGAAGATCAACCGACTTAAATCAGATTAGTTCGAGTTTGGGATCAACTATGTTCATCATCAGACTTGCACTTTCGATCAGCCAAGTGGAAAGGGTCAAGAAGTCTACCCAACGGTAATAAATGCCCCTAAAAGTAATAAATGTTGAAGTACAAGGTTATTAAAGACAAATGATTGAAGAAAGACCTCGTATCAGCTCGGTGCATTTAATGCTGCTTGACATAAAGTACAGTTCACAGTACTGTCACTGTGCAGAGAGCCGTTCGCGGAAATTAAGGACCAGAAATCAAGAAATTTGAGTTATGTCTCTCTTCAACGGACATAATTCAAAGAGTGACTATAAATAGCCGAGGAGATGAAGAAAGAAAGGAGAACACAACTTCTTAGAGATTGAATTCAAAGCCAAAATATTTTCTAAGTCTCAAAAGCTCAAGAACAGCTCACTCGTCTGCTGAACGTCATTTGTTGACAGAAGCCGTTGAAGTTCAAGAAAACATTTTCTCAGTTAATCTGTAAGAGAAAAGAGTTGTGAGGAGTAGATATCCATCTTAGTGAGTGATATTACTTATGAGAATAGGTCTTCTTTGTGATTTCCTATTGCGCACATGTGGTCGTTTCATTTGTTGTTCGACGCAAGCAGAGTGTACTAATTACTTTGTGTTCTTCGTATAACCCAAGATCTGTGTGACTTGGAAGAGTGGACTAAAGGATATTTAAATCCATATAACCACTATAAAAATTCTTGTGCTTTTACATTGCTTTTACTTGCATATTTTCAGATCTGCATAAACATTTGATTAACTGTTAGAATAAAAGTTTAAAGGAGTTTTTACAAAACTGGGGATTAAAATTTTTCAAACTACTAAGTATACTTGTGAAAAACACTTTATAAATCCGCTGCAAGTATTCTGGTATTAAAACTGATTTTGACAAAAATCAGCTAAGTAACTATCAGATTAGTGGTCAGCAAAGCTGTTCAAAGATTTGTTCGCAATCAGGCTTGTAAACTTATTGTTCTGTATCAGCTTAGTCTGTTTAAGTTTGAGCAACAATTTTAAAGTTAAAATTTGATTAAAATTTTCAGAGGTCTATTCACCTCCCCCCCTTCTAGACCTCATCTGACCACTTGGGACCAACAAGTGGTATCAGAGCACGTAGTTCATTAGAATCAGCTGCCTGATCAACGAGCTTGATCCGAGTGTTTTTCAAAGGTTTTCAAAGTTTTCAAAAGAGCAACTTTTTGAAAAATTAAAATATTTGAAAAATGGATTGTATCAGCCATGTTCCCCACATAGCTGGTATGAGCTTCGAAGACTGGAAGATCAGAATGGAATTCTTCTTAGCCGCCTATAATGATAACATGTACACGTGTATCATCAAAGGTCCATTCAATTTCACCAAGACCATCAAAGTTGATGAAGTCGATATAACGGTGGAAAAAGATTTACATGAAATGACAGCCGAAGAAATAAAGATGTTCAACCTAGACAAAGTTGGGCGTTTTATCAAGACCAAGGCCTTTGACAATGACAGATTTGACAAAGTCAAGCATTGCAAGACTGCCAAAGAAATGTGGGATAAGGTCCGTGATATGAGCGAAGGAAAAGACGCTATCATAGAGCATCAGGTGAGTGTTTCTCTGGAAAAGCTGGACAACTTCAAGATGAAGTCTGCGGAAACCATTGATTAGATGGATACAAGGTTTACAAGGACACTGTATGAAGTTTTATAGCTTGAAAAACCTTCACTGATAAGGAGATAACCGTCAGAGTGCTGAAGGCTCTATCTCCTAAGTTCAACATGAAGGTGACAGCCATGGAAGAGTCAAGAGACTTGGGAAAGATCTCACTCACCGAGCTGTTCTCAGTGCTCAAGGCATATGAGTATACATTGCCAAGAATGGGTGTTGAAGAAACCTCTACTTCAAGTCCCACAGCTGCCCTAGTTGCTGCTGAAAATCCTAGAAGGCCAGCTCACAAAAGCAAAGACGTGGACTCATCTGATGAAGCCACACTACTCAACAAAAAGGAGTACACTGCTGGAGACGTTGCATTGCTTATGAACAATTTCAAGAAGTTCTACAAACGAAAAATGAAGAACAAATACAACAATGCTTCTACTTCTAACCCTACTTCTTCTTCTCAAGATAAGAATTCTTATAAATCTAAAATGATGTACTATAACTGTAGGAAATTGGGTCATTTCATCAGAGACTGCCCATATCCTAAAGCTGAAAAGTACACTGAAGAAGAAAGGAGAATCAGAAAAGAAAGAAAGCATCAGAAAGGCAAGGTGCTGATGGTAGAAGCGGAAAAGCTAGCTGCTATCTACTCATCAGATTCAGATCAGACACGTCTGATGAAGAGTCCTCTGATGAAGAGAGACATGCTCTTCTCTGCCTGATGGCTAAGGAATTTGATGGCTCTGAGGATGATGAGGTAACTCCTCTAGATAATGAATTATTTAATTCATTTGAACAAATGATGCTTAACAATACAAGTATTGCTGAAGCATTTACAAAGCTTAAGGAAGAGATGATATTGCTAAAAGAGCAAAACAGTTCACTGAAACTTAAGGCTGAAAAGCCAAAAGAATCAGATGAATATAAACAGCTTGAGCAAGAAAATGAATCTCTAAAAGCTGAATGTGAAGTTCTTAAAGGAAAAATCATGGAACTTGAGAAAACAATTGAGTCTCATGAAAAGTCATCTGTTGCATCCACTCATATGTCTAGTAAACAGAAGACACCTTTAGATCAGGATAAGTTAGAACTGAACCATACAGAAAAATTTATATCAGCTGACAACAGTAAGGTCATTTTGTATGTTCAGACTACTAAACCTGCTTCACCTGAGAAAGTGTTAAAGGAGACGAAAACTCCTAAGGCTAAAAAGAGCAAAGAGCCTAGTGTAGGAAAACAGCCTGGTAAGTCCAAATAGAAGAGTCCTAGGAAGTCTTCTGATAAGGCTAAAACCAATCAGACTATTGATAAAACTAAGTCGTCTGTTAATGAGCAAGCATCTAGTTAACCAAAGAAGCATAAAAACAAGAAAAATCAAAATGCTGTTGGGAATCAAACATGACCCGACCCGAGCCGCAGCGGAAGCGGGTAAGGTTTTAAAAATTTCGGGTGGTCTTTCGATTCAACCCAAGAATCCATATGCATAATATAAACCGAGTATAAACCAACCATAGGGTGTTTAGGATTTTACCTTACTACACTTGGTAGTGATTGGGGCTTTCCAAGCAAGGCGTGGCCGAACTTCTTTGGCTCTCGGAATCAGGAAATTCCAAGTGGTTCTTCGAAAGCTCCTCCAAAGAAAACAACACACAAAGAGTCTTTAAGAAAAGAACTCCTCTAAAGAAAGTCCACACTTCACAAGTCTTACAACCTAGAAAGAATTTCTTAGGCTAAGAACTTGAAATTTCTTCGTAATCTATTGAAGTTAGATTGGAAGAGAATTACTACTTAATTCTATTAACTTGAAAGGAAGTATAGAGAAGAAGAACTTTTATTGCAATGACCAAGTGTAAGTAAATGAAAAGCTAGGGCCTCCTATTTATAGAAGGACTTACTTCATCACTAAGCTTTCAACAAAACTTAGTTGAGAAGCTATCCACAAAGCTTATCCGATAAGCTTTGTCATCAACCTTATCCAATAAGGTATATTCCTAGCATATCTTATCCGATAAGCTTTGTCATCAACCTTATCCGATAAGGTATATTCCTAGCATATCTTATCCGATAAGCTTTCTGATAAGGTATATTCCCAGCATATCTTATCCGATAAGCTTTGTCATTTACTTAGTTGAGAAGTTTCGTACTTTTCTTAGCTGAGAAGTTTCGTAAATTTCTTAGCCGAGAAGTTTCGCACTTTTCTTAGGTGCGAAGTTTCGCACTTTTCTTAGCCGAGAAGTTTCGTACTTTTCTTAGCTGCGAAGTTTCGTACTTTTCTTAGCTGTGAAGTTTCGTACTTTTCTTAGCCGAGAAGTTTCGTACTTTTCTTAGCCGCGAAGTTTCGTACTTTACTTCTCCTGGAAGCTATCTACTTAGCTTCTCTCAGAAGCTTTGTAGTTAGCTTCTCCAAGAAGCTTTCTACTTAGCTTCTCTCAGAAGCTTTGTAGTTAGCTTCTCCTAGAAGCTTCTCTTAATTAATTAGTCCGACTAATTAATCTTATTCTTCCTCTTAATATTTCCTTGATCAACCGTTAAGTAAACTCATTTGCTTAACTAATCAATTAACTAATCAAGTCTTAATTAATTATTCTAATTAATTAATTTCTTCCAATCTTTGTTAAACTCTTTTAACAACATCATTTTACTTTTAAATAATGAATTCAATATTCTGGTTGCATCTTGTGAATATTATGTGTGACCCCTTAGGTTCACCGTTAGCTAGCCGTGGGCTCACAACACTTTGTGATTAAATTAGTGAATAATTACTATAATTATTCCGGTGAATTAAACACATTTAATTGACCACCTTAGAACTAATCTCCATTAGTCCATGGGTACCCACACTCCATAGTCGATGTCTAGCCACAAGCCCATGGAGCCTACTTAATAGGTGAATGTTGTTCGTGTGAACCTTTCCTTTTATGTTTTCCATGTACGTACGGTCCTTTCAGTGACCAACCTCCCGATCAAGGCCTGGGATATGGTAGTTTGATCGGTTTCCCATAATACCTCGATTCTATGTATCTTATTCATCATTAGATTCCCTTGTGACCACAACTTTGGAAACTCCTTCCCAAGTGTCACATACCATGCGCATGGATTTTATCAAGAATCTAATACTTTAGAACACATAGGAGATTCGCTCGACTCATTATGTAACACCCCATAAATTTAAAATATTTTAAAATAAAGTTATTGAATTAATAACCCGATTTTGTGTGGCGTATTTTATTTTTAATAAACATAGTATTTCTTTAAACCTAAACGTACAATTAAAATTTTCGAGCACAAAAAAAAAATTGAACTCTCTTTTGTGCTTCGTGTGCATTAATTATTCCTTATGGAATATTGGACTTAGAAATAATTTAGAAAACATGTCTATTGCTTTTTAAAAACATTGGGGTCATTTTGTAATTAGTTTGGACCAAAGTGTGCGAAATTTTTTGATTTAGGGGTCATTTTGCACTTTTTGAAATTTTGGGGGTCAAAAGTGCAAAAACGCCCCTTCTCATCCATTGGCTAAGCATGCAATGATTTCTTCTCCTTGGTAAGCCAAGAAATTAGCCATGGCATAGGGAATAGACCATACCCCTTTGTCCATTCACCATACCCCTTTCTCCATTCAAACACTCCACCCATTTCTCCATTCAAACACTTCACTACCCTCTCTATTGGCTCCCTAAATCAGATTTTTGTCTCCCCTACACCATTTACCTTCTTGAAGTAAAAATCTAAGTGGGTAAGAGAGAGAGAGAGATGCAAGAGGAAACACATTTAGAAGGATAGTTTTCAGGTATACTCAGCACAGTCTCGGTTTTTCGAGCATTCCGCCTTCGTCCACCGTTGGATCATGCCCAAATTTTTCCTGAAGGTCCTACACACATGGGGCTACATATTGACCGTTCGGATCGTCGATTGGATCTTCCAAAGTGAAACGACAGTCATTAGAAGTTGGGGAAAAGTAAGAATTTGAGGGCTTTTGTTATGAACTACCATCGGAGCCGCCACCACTGCCACCGGAGCTACAACCACCACCTTCGGAGGTCTGGAAATGAAGAGAGTTTCACCCCCTTCGTTGCTTTGGGTAAAGATCCATCTTTAATATTTGTGATTTTACATTCTTTTCTTCAAAGTATATGTTGAAGAATTTTAGTTATCTTTGTGGCTATTGTGATAAGTTGTTTAGTTCATGTTTAATATTAGATATTTAATGTGACTTGCTTTGGTTTTGTTTAAATATTGCTTATATGTTTGGATCTTGATTTATTTTCGTAAAAAAGTTATTGTTCATAATTTTCGAAGCTTTGGGGGGTATTTTTGAAAGGTTTTAAATGTTGAAGGGCTTAGGTTGCGATTCTTGTTGGGATTAAAAAAGGGAATGAAAATATAAGTTTTTGTTTGATATTTGGTTAGGTTTACTTGAAAAGCATTTGTTTTAAAGTTTGTTCCGAAATTTTGCAAAAATGGGAGTTTTTGAAACATTTGGGGTTATTTTTGTAAATCTAAAAATAAAGGGTTAAAGTTGCTGTTTTTACATGGTTCTTTTATAAACTCTTGATTAATTGATTTGAAGTAGTATTGTTTTATTCATTTTAGTTATAAGATTGAAAATTTGTAAATTTTTCCGAAGAAAATTTATAATTAAAGAACTTTTGTTTCTCAATGTTAGTTTGTGAAAAAAAATTATTAAAACTTATTGTTAATCTTAGTTTTATATTGAAATTATGCTTTATAATTTTTAAATTATTGCTTAAATGCTTGGATCTTGAATTATTTTTTTCAAAAAAGTTGATTTTTCTATGTTTTCAAAACTATGAGGGTATTTTCGGAAAGTTTTAAACTTGTGGGAATTTTAAAGATTTGGTTTTTGAAGTAACAAGATACTTAATACTTTTATTTGATTTTCGATATGAGTTTAGTTAAAAATCTTTTGATTTAAAGTTTGTTGCAAATTTTCGAAAAAATGGATGTTTTTCAAAGTTTAGGGGCAGTTTTGTAAATCTGGAAAATGAAGGGAAAATTTTGCTATTTTGGCGCTGTTTTTGTAATTAGAATTTCGAGTTTTGAAAATAATAACTTTTAGTTGGAGTTTGATGTCGAAAGTTCTAAGTTCTTGTGTGTGATGTGTTAGTTTAGGAAATCCTTGTGTAGGATTTTCATCGGTTATGTTTAAGTAAGTTTGTTAAATACATTCTAAGTTGTATACGTACTTGCTCAGGTTTTGGATACACATCATTGTGGAGTTTTAGTCGCTATACTAAGCGACAAAGGTGAGTGCTATGTGTTACTTGTGTGTAAGTCTAAATGTGCTAGTAGGTCGAGTCATAACTGTAACTTAGTTACTAAACAAACAAGCATGTGATGTATAATAACATAAAGAACTCAGCTGCTAGGACAAGTTACACGTTGAATTATTGTTTATGTCTATGTGCTTATGAGTCATTGATATTGTATGTTGGACCGTTATTGAGTTGTTTACCGATTTCCTGCTACTGAACTGTTACTGTTACTGTACTGTACTGTTTACTGTTACTGTGTGGGCCCCTATATTGGTGTGCGGAATCGAGGTTAACCCGGAAGGTAAGGGCCTGAGGGTTACCTCGATCCACCGTAGACCCGCTTCACGAGCCAAGTGTGGAGGTTACACTTGGGGAGTGAATGTCAAACTCCTGGCATTTGACGTCAATGCGCACTGTTATGTAAGGTCGCACCTTACTTGGAGTGTTCGGTGGTGGTTTTCCTGACTGTGGATTGGAGGGTAAGAGGAGAACGGCATCAACAAATGTTGGTTACTTGTTTAACGTGCTTATATTGTTATAGCATATGTTCATTTACTGTACTGTTGTATATGCTCATGTATATTATGTTGCATCACGCACAAGTGCACTACAGCCTCACTAAGTTGGACGATCAACTTATGCATTCCATGTTTCAATCTTTTCAGCTACAGGTGTTTGGGGGTAAACTATAGTTCATGTTGCGGTTAGGTCATCACGGTTGCGATCCCACCCTAGTTCCAGAGAGTAGTTGAACTTTTGTTTAAATTCTTATTTGGTTTTACGATTTTCGTTTGAACTCATATTTTAAACCTCCTATAATGTCTAAGTTCATATTTATTATATCTTGCTAAATATCTTGGTATTTTAGCTAATTTGTAAAATGGGAATATCTATAGAAAATGATTTTTAATTAATCTTAATCTTCTTGTATTTCTTTTGAGTCCCAGAAGTTGTTTTACCATGTCATGTCATCCGTTAAAATTTATTTTAATTTCTTCCGCTCTAAAACTTAGTATTTTTAAATGTTCTTATGTCATATTAAATCGCTTCCGCTTTTAAACTTTTAATTTATCGTTCTTTTTAAAGGTTTCGATATTTTAACTCTATTTCAAAATAATAATAACTTTTCGACCGTTATCCGACGGACCCGCGGAGTCGGGCCGTTACAGATGGTATCAGAGCTTCGACTCAAGGCCAGGATAGGATCCTCGGATTTGTACTTAGGGGTTTGTAAGGTGGGACTCACCGTCATGATTTTAGGGTGTCTACCCACATTCGGTAGTTCACGTTTAGGACAAGACCGCAACCGAAACCATATGTTTAGTACGTGTCCTTGGGGCTAATGGTTATTTTTGCTTGATTCTGTGTTTTCTTGGTTAATTCTTTTGTTGGTGGTATCCCAAATACCATTATGTTATTTGAACTGTATTGTTGATATTATTGTCTGGTTATAATTGTATATGTGTGTGTGCTCCGTGATTTTACGTAAATTAAAATATTTGAATCAAGTGACCTTTCTGGAAGTACATGTAGAATGACTAAAATAGCCCTAATTCTTTTGAATTCCTTATCGAGTTTACCTTATTCAGAACTCATAATTCTGATTCTAAACGTATTCATCTCCAAATTGATCTCTCGAAAAAGTAAGCTCTCTTGATCCTATTTTCGTTATAATTAATTGTTCCGCCTGTTAGAGTAATGCCCTGCAAGCCAATCGGTTGTCTTGTAAATACTATTGTAATCAATCTTATTCATGATCAATAAAAGTTCGCATTGGCAATTCTTCATTTATTGTGATACATCTAAGCAATTTATGAAGCCCTTAGATCGTTGAAACTATGGAACATGGTGCATCCCTCTATGGAATATGTTCTACTATGGTTTAAGATCTTAAAAGCTTTCCAAGTCGTAGAATACAATTGAGACAGGGCATCATTGTATTCGGTAAGACTTGCACGAGTATGCATTCTTTTGCATGGGGATGGATAGTTCCATGGACATCGATATGGTAGATATCAATGCATATGAGTGGGTGGCTTGATGAAATCAAGCGCATCGAAACCCCGCTAGAAAAATCTCATCTTAGGAGTTTATCGAAGATGAAGATTTCTTCTACTTACGATAGTGTACGTAAATTGGTCCTTTGACTTGAGACGTTAGAGTGAACTTCATGCGGAGCGTTTATGCTTTGATGTGTTACTCGACTACTAATTAGCGAGTCATCATAGTTTCACGTTGGGTATGGATTGCTTCGTAGTGAGGTTAATGACGTCAATAAAGGATCCATTAACTCCCACCGTGATGTGGTTGGGCGATTTCCTATGCATTATTTTGTATGGATTGATTCCGGGAATCTTCGGCCGAAGTGAGTGATGTTAGATTTGGAAAGGGAGTTTCCAAATGGGTAATCACTAAATGGAATCACCATAAAGAATAAAGACGCATAGTTATCAAGGCTAATAGGAATCCGTTGGACTCCATGTCCTAGGCCTCGATCGGGAAATAAGTTATTGGAAGGAGCGTACGTGCATGGTATGCGTAAGAGGATTGATGAGATCAATTCAAGAAAGGTTCACACTTTTTATTCATCATTAGTTAGGACTCGTCGACCGTGACTAGACGACTACCTCGAGTGTTGGGTACTCTAGATTTGTTGAGATCATATCTAAGAGTGATTGATTAAAAGTAGTTTAATTAATCTTTTTAATTAAATCACAAATGGTTTGTGAGCCCACGGCTAATTGATGGTGAACCCAAGGGGCCACACACAATAGCACAAGATGCAACTTAGTTCAATCTATTAAAAGTCAAATTGGATTTGACAAGAAGTAGTAATTAATTAATGGAGATTAATTAATTAAAGGACTCTATTAATTTAAGTGTTAAATTAATTTAGTCGAAATTAATTAGAAGGGTCTAATTAATTGAAGGAAGAAATAAATGGGTTTCTAATTTTGAATTAGAGATTGGATTTATTAATTGGGAAATAAATGTCCAATTAACCCATGACCAATCTAAATTGGTCTTATGAGATGATCATATATGATATGATATAATGTTAATATATATATGTGATATATATATACAAGAGAGAAAAATAAATATCTTATCAAGAGTTAGTGGTGGCCCCCACCACTAACTTGTATCAAAAGTAGTGTGCTTGGGAAGCTCAAGAAGTGTGCTTGGGAAGCACAATAAAGCTAAAAGTCTTATTGGTGGATTTGATCCTACAATAAACTACATTGAATAATGTACACACATAAAAGATAAGATGTTGCCTTCATTCATTAGAGGTAGAAGTAGCAAGACAAAAACACACACTACACCTTTTAGTGTGTGTTCGGATTTCTCTCATACCCTAGCAAGAAAAGTTGTTTTCTTCATCTCTTTCTCTTCCTTCATCAAGTTTCTAACTTGATTCAAGTACTACTTCATTCTAGCTAATAGATTGAGGGTGTATTTGCAAGATCTAGTTCATCTTCTTTGCTCCTTAAGTGCTATCACTTGTGTGTGTGTGCTATCTTTGGAGGATCTACACTTGGAGATCTTGGTGTGGATATTCTTGAGGATCTTGAAGAAAGAAGTTTCAAAGGAGGAGATTCTAGCTTGGAGCTTGGAGGTGTTGAACCCGTGAGCTTGGAGGTTCTTGAAGGTTTCGGGTGTTACTTGCTTGTCCCGATTCTTTGCGGCTCTTCACCTCCCAAGATTGGGAGAGGTATGACTTGATATCTTTCCTTCTAATATGAACTTTGTATGCATGATGATCCTAGGATAGTAATGGTAGAAGGTCTCCAAAGTTTTCTTGCAAAGTAGTTGCACTTTTGGGCCGTTTTGTCCCGTTTAAAAATTTTTTGTTATCCGCTGCGTTTTGGTTGACCTTAGGACCATTACCATAAAGTGGTATCAGAGACAAATCATGCTATTTCATATTAAATTCGTGATTCATAAGTGTTATGAATGTTTCCTTACGTTTTGGTGAAAACGGTTTGTTAAAATTTGAAGTGCATCAACCGATTTGCTTTCGGATTTAGGGGCTGTTTTTGTGGTTGATTATGGTTAGATAATGTTAATGAACACTTTGTTGGATATAAGGATGTATGGAGTAAGGGTGGTTTTAGTTTGAAAATTGGTTTTTGGTGAAAAGGCCGTATGTGCCGGGTTGTAGTGGAACAATCGCACCTACCGGTAAAATTGCCTAAATCTTGCGAGTCCTACGGTTTCCTAAGGTAATGTAGGGCTGTGGGTAAGCCTCTTTACTTATGGATAACTTTAGGATGAGCCGGATTGGTCATAAAACCGAAATTCAAACACCAATCGAGCTCCTACATCAAGTTATCTAAATTTGTGTTCTTTGGTCTCATTAAATTGGGACACCACAATGTACATGCCTTAATCCTTTAGAAATTGGTAGATAATCTTCTTGGTAAATTTATTTTATCGATGCCCATTTGTGTGATGAATGTATGGGTGGATGATCTAGTGGCCTTGACCTTATGTGATTGGATATTAATCTTGTAATTCATTTGATGATTTGGGTTTGTAATTAAATGGGGCTTGCATGCCTCTTATTTCTTGACTTAAGTCAATGTAAAGAGAGTAGGCATTAGGTTGTGAGGTTTATTCAAGATGAAGGACTTGAAGGACTTGTGAAGGACTTGAAGGACTTGGAGGACTTGAAGACCTTGAAGGCCATGTATGCATGGTGATGCATATGTAATAGAATAGGATTCTATTTCCATTTGTTTACTTACCCTAGATTGACCAATTGGGACATTCCTTGGCTCGGAATGGACCGCATAGGATCGGCCCATGATCATCCACCACGCGATAGGAGCATGCTAGGGCCGTTTAAGCTTTGTTGGTATTTTATCCATTTGATGTATGTGATGCATGTTAGGATAGATCACCTAACAAAGATAAACAACTAAAATTTGGTGAGATCTTGCAACTTCAAATAATTAAAAACCTCCACTCGACCCAATCGAGTTTAATAATTAAGTCATAATGGGCAAGCGAGTTTTCGTAGTCCATGCCTTCCATCAATAGGGCTCGGTCATGAGTTGTATTCGGTTCATCCGTTGTCTCACGAGTCGTGGAACGGGTGTAATTAGAGCAATATGATCGTTTCCTTGATGCACGAGTTAAAGTGCCAAGGGTAGGGCATATTCGGGTCATGGCGTTGTCTCACGAGTCGTGGAACGTCCATGATTGGGGTATGTCTTATCAAGATTGATGGTGTAGACTTAACGTTTAATAATATGGATGTCGCACGAGTCGTGGGTCCATACGAAAAGCGAGGCAAAATATTCTCAAAGGTCGTTTGGTAGAAACGATTGGCAATTTCTTGCCTACCTATTGAATTGACCACATGTCTCACGAGTCGTGGGTGTGGAAAATGTCTTTAGGACTTTGAGACCTACTAAGAAATTTGATTTCTCGTTTACCATGTGGGGGCATGGGATTCGATAAAATAGTGGGAGACCTTTATGGTTAGAAGTCCAAGATCATAAAGTATATTGAAAAATTGAATGAACGCTAAACATAATCTTTTTCGCCTTTGTAAATTTAAAAGTGTTTTAAAATGGCAAAGAACCCACTTCATATGATACTTGACTCAAACAAACTCACCGGGCCAAATTACTCCGATTGGCTCCGCAACCTTCGCATTGTTCTCGATTCTGAGAAAATGAGCTATGTCCTATCCGCCCCACCCCCTGTGGCTTTACCGACTGATTCGTCGGATGAGGAACGGGCCACCTTTGACAAATGGGTCGAAGATGATCTTCAAGCCCGTTGCCTCATGTTAGCCTCAATGTCAAGTGAGCTTCAAAAGCAACATGAGAACATGTCTCATGCTTCGGATATCCACCTTCACTTGTCCGAGTTGTACTCGACTCCGGGTCGGCAAGAACGTTACTTGGCAAGTAAGGAGCTTTTCCAAGCTCGCATGATTGAGGGTTCATCGGTCCGTGAGCATGGGCTTAAGATGATTGGACTCATTGAAAAGCTTGCTCATCTTAACGTGGTTATGGACAATGAACTCTATATGGATTTGATCCTTCAATCATTGCCCCGCTCATTTGACAACTTTGTGATGAACTTTAACATGCATAACATGGAAGTTGTACTTCATGAACTTGTTAATATGCTTCACACGGCGGAAAGCTCGATAGTAAAGGAGAAACATGTGATGTTAGCTCCCATTCCTTCCAAGGGCCGAAAGGCAAAGGGAAAGAAAAAGAAGGGGAAAAGTTCCTCTAAGGACAAGAAGCCTCTTAAGGCCACTCCTAAAGTTGCGAAGGGAAAGGTGCCTAAGGGTATTTGTTTCCACTGTAATAAAGAAGGGCATTGGAAGAGGAATTGTCCTCTTTACCTTAAAACCGTCCCAAATAAGAATCAAGGTGTATTTTTCGTTGAAGTTAATATTTCCGTGAATAATCCTAATTGGGTGTTGGACACCGCTTGTGGTTCTCACCTTTGTAATGACAAACAGGTGATGAGAACAACAAGGCCCCTTAAACCCGAGGATTGGATTCTCCGCTTGGGCAATGGTGCAAAAGTTGCAGCCGAAGCAATAGGGGACGTAGAACTAGATGTAGGACATTGTAAGCTAGTCCTTAGAGATTGTCTCTATGTACCTACTTTAATCAAGAACCTTATTTCCATTCCTGTTTTGGATCAAGAAGGTTTTTGTTTTACCATTATGAATGGAATTTTTAGCATTTCAAAGAATGGTTCTTTATATGCAAAAGGTACACTAGCTAATGGATTGTATAATCTTGAAACGTCCATAACATCTAACACTATATTGCATGTTCACGATAATATTAAGAAACGAAAGGCAAATAACGATAACTCCGCATATCTATGGCATGCTAGACTTGGACATATTTCCAAGAAGAGGATTCAAAGGTTGGTCTCAAATGGGTCTCTAGAAATAGTGGACTTGGATGAGTTCCCAACTTGCGAATCTTGCTTAAAGGGAAAAATGACCAAATTGCCATTTTCTGGGAAACCGGAACGTGCTTCAAGCACTTTGGATTTGATCCATACGGATATATGTGGACCACTAAGTGTTAGTGCTCGAGGAGGTTATAAGTACTTCATAACCTTTACCGATGATCATTCACGGTATGGATATGTGTATCTCTTAACACATAAGTCCGAAGCTTTTGAAAAGTTCAAAGAGTTTCGAAATGAAGTAGAAAAGCAACTCGGTTAAAGTATTAAGTCACTTCAATCCGATCGAGGTGGAGAATACTTGAGTAGCGAATTCCTCGGTTATTTGAAAGAGAATGGGATTCTCTCAAAGTGGACTCCTCCGGGTACTCCTCAATTGAACGGAATATCGGAGAGAAGGAATAGAACTCTGTTGGACATGGTTCGATCCATGATGAGTTTCACGGATTTACCTAGAAGCTTTTGGGGTTTGGCTCTTCTTACAGCTTCAAAGATACTAAACGTAGTACCTTCGAAAACTGTGCCTAAGACACCTCATGAGATGTGGTTCGGCAAAGCACCCTCTTATAAATTCATGAGAATTTGGGGGTCTCCCGCTTATGTTAAGAAGCTAGTGGGAGATAAGTTGGAAGCCAAGTCCACCTTATGCAAATTTGTGGGATATCCTAGAGAGTCTATTGGATATCAATTCTATGATCCTAAGGAACAAAATGTGTTTGTTTCTAGGAACGCCATTTTCTTGGAAGAACGTCTTCTTGATAATGAAAAGATGGAGATAGAATTGGAGGAAATTCGTGAGACGAATGAATCACCACAAGAGATGGAAACAAATGAGAGTAATGAGGAAACCACTAGTACACAACAACTTCGTAGGTCCACTCGTGAACGTAAACAACCCGAACGGTTTGGATTGATACATGAAACGGGGCAATTGGATATTGATCCAAGGACTTATGAAGAAGCTATGTTGGACATAGATTCGGGAAAATGGCGTGAAGCCATGAGAGCCGAATTGGACTCCATGTACTCAAACAAGGTATGGACCTTGGTAGATCCACCAAAGGGAGTAGTACCCGTTGGTTGCAAGTGGATCTATAAGCGAAAGCTTGGAGTAAATGGAGAGGTGTCGACCTACAAGGCAAGGCTAGTAGCGAAGGGATATACTCAAAGGCCGGGCATCGACTTTGAGGAAACCTTCTCGCCGGTGGCCATGCCGAAGTCCATTCGGATCTTGCTTGCCATAGCCGCATGGTACGACTATGAGATATGGCAAATGGATGTGAAAACCGCTTTTCTCAATGGAGACATTGAAGAAGAAATTTATATGGAGCAACCAAAAGGTTTCACACCCAAAGGTAGTGAGCAAAAGGTTTGCAAACTGCAAAGGTCCATTTATGGACTTAAACAAGCATCCCGAAATTGGAACAAGCGTTTTGATGAGACAGTCAAATCGTTTGGCTTCATCAAGAACATCTATGAACCTTGTGTGTACAAGAAGGTTAGTGGGAGCTCGATAGAGTTTATAGTGCTTTATGTCGATGATATTCTTCTCATTGGGAATGAAGTAGGAATATTAGAGAAGACTAAAGCATGGTTATCTACAAAATTCTCCATGAAAGATTTGGGAGAAGCTTCCTTTGTATTGGGAATACGGATCTATAGAGATAGATCTAAAAGGTTGCTAGGGCTATCCCAAATGTTGTACATAGAAAAGATACTAAAGAGGTTTAGTATGGATGATTCGAAGAAAGGGTTTCTTCCAATGCGACATGGAATCCATCTCTCCAAGTCGATGTCTCCCAAGACTGACGATGAAAGAGAAAGGATGTCGAAGATACCTTATGCGTCCGCTATAGGGAGCATAATGTACGCCATGCTATGTACTAGGCCGGATGTGGCACAAGCTCTTAGTGTCACAAGCCGCTTTCAATCCAATCCAGGTGAAAGTCACTGGAGTGCCGTAAAAGCAATCCTTAAGTACTTGAGAAGAACTAAGGATTTGTTCTTGGTCTACGGTAATGGAGAATTAAAACTTGAAGATCACACTGACTCAAGTTTTCAGTGTGATGTAGATGACTCCAAGTCTATGTCAGGATTTGTATTTTGCTTGAACGGAGGTGCAGTAAGTTGGAAGAGTTCCAAACAAGAAACTGTAGCCGATTCTACAACCGAAGCAGAATACATAGCTGCATGTGATGCTGCTAAGGAAGGTGTTTGGATGCGAAACTTCATCCAAGAGTTGGGTGTAGTTCCTAGCATTGCCGAACCCGTTGCTATCTTCTGTGATAACAATGGGGCCATTGCGCAAGCAAAGGAGCCAAGATCTCATCAAAGATCCAAGCACGTATTGAGGCGATATCATTTGATACGTGATATCATTGATAGAGGAGACGTGAGAGTGGCGCGCGTTGACTCAAAAGAAAATGTGGCGGACCCACTGACTAAACCTTTGCCAATCAAGGCTTTTGAAGGACATCGCCTTAAGATGGGCCTTAAAGTTATGAACGATTGACTTTAGTGCAAGTGGGAGATTGTTAGAGTAATGCCCTGCAAGCCAATCGGTTGTCTTGTAAATACTCTTGTAATCAATCTTATTCATGATCAATAAAAGTTCGCATTGGCAATTCTTCATTTATTGTGATACATCTAAGCAATTTATGAAGCCCTTAGATCGTTGAAACTATGGAACATGGTGCATCCCTCTATGGAATATGTTCTACTATGGTTTAAGATCTTAAAAGCTTTCCAAGTCGTAGAATACAATTGAGACAGGGCATCATTGTATTCGGTAAGACTTGCACGAGTATGCATTCTTTTGCATGGGGATGGATAGTTCCATGGACATCGATATGGTAGATATCAATGCATATGAGTGGGTGGCTTGATGAGATCAAGCGCATCGAAACCCCGCTAGAAAAATCTCATCTTAGGAGTTTATCGGAGATGAAGATTTCTTCTACTTACGATAGTGTACGTAAATTGGTCCTTTGACTTGAGACGTTAAAGTGAACTTCATGCGGAGCGTTTATGCTTTGATGTGTTACTCGACTACTAATTAGCGAGTCATCATAGTTTCACGTTGGGTATGGATTGCTTCGTAGTGAGGTTAATGACGTCAATAAAGGATCCATTAACTCCCACCGTGATGTGGTTGGGCGATTTCCTATGCATTATTTTGTATGGATTGATTCCGGGAATCTTCGGCCGAAGTGAGTGATGTTAGATTTGGAAAGGGAGTTTCCAAATGGGTAATCACTAAATGGAATCACCATAAAGAATAAAGACGCATAGTTATCAAGGCTAATAGGAATCCGTTGGACTCCATGTCCTAGGCCTCGATCGGGAAATAAGTTATTGGAAGGAGCGTACGTGCATGGTATGCGTAAGAGGATTGATGAGATCAATTCAAGAAAGGTTCACACTTTTTATTCATCATTAGTTAGGACTCGTCGACCGTGACTAGACGACTACCTCGAGTGTTGGGTACTCTAGATTTGATGAGATCATATCTAAGAGTGATTGATTAAAAGTAGTTTAATTAATCTTTTTAATTAAATCACAAATGGTTTGTGAGCCCACGGCTAATTGATGGTGAACCCAAGGGGCCACACACAATAGCACAAGATGCAACTTAGTTCAATCTATTAAAGGTCAAATTGGATTTGACAAGAAGTAGTAATTAATTAATGGAGATTAATTAATTAAAGGACTCTATTAATTTAAGTGTTAAATTAATTTAGTCGAAATTAATTAGAAGGGTCTAATTAATTGAAGGAAGAAATAAATGGGTTTCTAATTTTGAATTAGAGATTGGATTTATTAATTGGGAAATAAATGTCCAATTAACCCATGACCAATCTAAATTGGTCTTATGAGATGATCATATATGATATGATATAATGTTAATATATATATGTGATATATATATACAAGAGAGAAAAATAAATATCTTAGCAAGAGTTAGTGGTGGCCCCCACCACTAACTTGTATCAAAAGTAGTGTGCTTGGGAAGCTCAAGAAGTGTGCTTGGGAAGCACAATAAAGCTAAAAGTCTTATTGGTGGATTTGATCCAACAATAAACTACATTGAATAATGTACACACATAAAAGATAAGATGTTGCCTTCATTCATTAGAGGTAGAAGTAGCAAGACAAAAACACACACTACACCTTTTAGTGTGTGTTCGGATTTCTCTCATACCCTAGCAAGAAAAGTTATTTTCTTCATCTCTTTCTCTTCCTTCATCAAGTTTCTAACTTGATTCAAGTACTACTTCATTCTAGCTAATAGATTGAGGGTGTATTTGCAAGATCTAGTTCATCTTCTTTGCTCCTTAAGTGCTATCACTTGTGTGTGTGGGCTATCTTTGGAGGATCTACACTTGGAGATCTTGGTGTGGATATTCTTGAGGATCTTGAAGAAAGAAGTTTCAAAGGAGGAGATTCTAGCTTGGAGCTTGGAGGTGTTGAACCCGTGAGCTTGGAGGTTCTTGAAGGTTTCGGGTGTTACTTGCTTGTCCCGATTCTTTGCGGCTCTTCACCTCCAAAGATTGGGAGAGGTATGACTTGATATCTTTCCTTCTAATATGAACTTTGTATGCATGATGATCCTAGGATAGTAATGGTAGAAGGTCTCCAAAGTTTTCTTGCAAAGTAGTTGCACTTTTGGGCCGTTTTGTCCCGTTTAAAAAATTTTTTGTTATCCGCTGCGTTTTGGTTGACCTTAGGACCATTACCATCACCGCCCTTATTCTAGTGTTGGTACTCAATCATTCTTGAGCTTGTGATCCCTAGATGTCTTTTCTTCATCATTTTGGCAATCAAATTGTTATGTAAGCAATCTTTCTTTCAATGGACAAAATATCATTCAAATTTTGATGACACCAGTCTTGTGTTCTAACTCGTCAATTACCTGTTCCTTGCATTCAACTATGAATCACTTTTGATAGCGATTAACTTAATTTTCAATTCTAAAACTATCCTATGTTCATATCCTATCTCTTTATTTCCGCTCGTGTTTTTCTAAAGTTTCTAAATGCGATTGCCCGATTGTATCTTTTCCTTCATGTTGTGTAATTTACCGTAAAATATTCTTCAATCATTTTAGCCTCATTCTTGATATGGCTTCTTCAAGTCGTGCCCTTAATTACCTTTAATCTGACTCTTTGATTGTTCCTTCAGAGCTTATCGACACTCTCAATTAACCTGTCTTTATCTACTGGGGATTGACTTCTTGTATTCTATCAAGCTTTTATATTGATCCCCTAATTTTGTACTTCGTTCAGAGTTTACCTCTCCCTATTTCATGAGATACTTTCTCATATTGACTTCGTAAACCAAAATTATTTATTTTTGTCGGATTCTATGAGTGTTATTGTTCCTTGTCCTTTTTTTTTAGCCTATTTATTTCGTTATGATCGTTTTGAAATTATCCATAGATTTCATGTTACTCTTTTTCGTTGTATTCAATTATACAATCTTCTAAATTTCCTAAAGGAATTGAATTGTCTTGGTTCCTTTTTTAACTTCACGTTTTCATTTGTCCATTCATAAATTGTCCTTCCTTTCTCTATTTCATTCCTTTTTGCGAGCCGCATAAATCAGATCAATTTATTCTCAATTCCTTTTGAACTTTGGACTTACCTTCTATTTGTTTTGAACTTATTTTTAATCCCGTCTTGCTCAATTTGGTCGTTTCAATTTTCTCAGATTTCACTATTGAGCTTTATTTGTTTTATATTGCATCTTGTTGCAATCATTATAGAAATGATCTTTAAAACACGTCATTTATTTTGACTTGCTTTTCAAATGACCAAACACACTTTAATGTTTTGGTTATTATCGTCATGATACTTGTTTCGACTTTCTATTATCCTTATCGATATCCTTGATCATCTTTTTACTTACACCATTTGAAATGGTGAGGCTCATCCCTTCAGTTATTCTTATCGGTGCGCCTTAATCGTTTTCCTTGTCACTTATATCGAACTATTAATTTGATTATCTTTATTATCGATATTTCAGTCCTTTTGCAATCTTCGTTGATTCTTCTTTATGTTGCCATTGTTAATTCTTAACTTGTCATATTGAGCATCTTGATTCGATCATCGTTTCTAATCCTTATCGTGTCTCTTCATTTGACTCATTTTGTTCCTTGCGAGAATCCCAAGTCAAATGGCATTCAGTACCTTTTGAATTCTCTGGGCCAAACTAAACTATATATTGTTATGTGAGTAGTTTTTCTTTTGAGAAGAATCTTAATCCGCGGCATAGGAGTTGGAATTATCGTCGTATCTCATTCTACCGCTTCATGATTATGCGTAACGTATATGAAGTACTACCTCGATCATCCTCGTGAACCTGACTGCATATCTTAAGATCTTCAGAAATATCTAACGTACAAACGAAGACACGTTTGCATACTCATCTAGATGAAGAAACAAGTGAATTCCATTATGGCGTGGCCAGATTATTAAAAAAAAAAAAACGACTTTGGAGTTTGAGAAAAAGATATGTCAGAGTTTTGAAAACACCTAATGTACGAGAGAACATTTTCGCACACTCGTTGTAATCAAGAAGGCTGCAGATTCTGCAAGAAAAATGTTTTATGACGCACACAGAATAAGGAAGAAACGTTTCGGGAGCAAGAAAAGAATATACATCGGCGTTAACCGTACCACGCGAATCTCAATAACGAATTTGGGGGACCAAATTCTTTTAAGGAGGGAGGATTGTAACACCCCATAAATTTAAAATATTTTAAAATAAAGTTATTGAATTAATAACCCGATTTTGTGTGGCGTATTTTATTTTTAATAAACATAGTATTTCTTTAAACCTAAACGTACAATTAAAATTTTCGAGCACAAAAAAAAATTGAACTCTCTTTTGTGCTTCGTGTGCATTAATTATTCCTTATGGAATATTGGACTTAGAAATAATTTAGAAAACATGTCTATTGCTTTTTAAAAACATTGGGGTCATTTTGTAATTAGTTTGGACCAAAGTGTGCGAAATTTTTTGATTTAGGGGTCATTTTGCACTTTTTGAAATTTTGGGGGTCAAAAGTGCAAAAACGCCCCTTCTCATCCATTGGCTAAGCATGCAATGATTTCTTCTCCTTGGTAAGCCAAGAAATTAGCCATGGCATAGGGAATAGACCATACCCCTTTGTCCATTCACCATACCCCTTTCTCCATTCAAACACTCCACCCATTTCTCCATTCAAACACTTCACTACCCTCTCTATTGGCTCCCTGAATCAGATTTTTGTCTCCCCTACACCATTTACCTTCTTGAAGTAAAAATCTAAGTGGGTAAGAGAGAGAGAGATGCAAGAGGAAACACATTTAGAAGGATAGTTTTCGGGTATACTCAGCACAGTCTCGGTTTTTCGAGCATTCCGCCTTCGTCCACCGTTGGATCATGCCCAAATTTTTCCTGAAGGTCCTACACACATGGGGCTACATATTGACCGTTCGGATCGTCGAATGGATCTCCCAAAGTGAAACGACAGTCATTAGAAGTTGGGGAAAAGTAAGAATTTGAGGGCTTTTGTTATGAACTACCATCGGAGCCGCCACCACTGCCACCGGAGCTACAACCACCACCTTCGGAGGTCTGGAAATGAAGAGAGTTTCACCCCCTTCGTTGCTTTGGGTAAAGATCCATCTTTAATATTTGTGATTTTACATTCTTTTCTTCAAAGTATATATTGAAGAATTTTAGTTATCCTTGTGGCTATTGTGATAAGTTGTTGAGTTCATGTTTAATATTAGATATTTAATGTGACTTGCTTTGGTTTTGTTTAAATATTGCTTATATGTTTGGATCTTGATTTATTTTCGTAAAAAAGTTATTGTTCATAATTTCCGAAACTTTGGGGGGTATTTTTGAAAGGTTTTAAAAGTTGAAGGGCTTAGGTTGCGATTCTTGTTGGGATTAAAAAAGGGACTGAAAATATAAGTTTTTGTTTGATATTTGGTTAGGTTTACTTGAAAAGCATTTGTTTTAAAGTTTGTTCCGAAATTTTGCAAAAATGGGAGTTTTTGAAACATTTGGGGTTATTTTTGTAAATCTGAAAATAAAGGGTTAAAGTTGCTGTTTTTACATGGTTCTTTTATAAACTCTTGATTAATTGATTTGAAGTAGTACTGTTTTATTCATTTTAGTTATAAGATTGAAAATTTGTAAATTTTTCCGAAGAAAATTTATAATTAAAGAACTTTTGTTTCTCAATGTTAGTTTGTGAAAAAAAATTATTAAAACTTATTGTTAATCTTAGTTTTATATTGAAATTATGCTTGATTATTTTTAAATTATTGCTTAAATGCTTGGATCTTGAATTATTTTTTTCAAGAAAGTTGATTTTTCTATGTTTTCAAAACTATGAGGGTATTTTCGGAAAGTTTTAAACTTGTGGGAATTTTAAAGATTTGGTTTTTGAAGTAACAAGATACTTAATACTTTTATTTGATTTTCGATATGAGTTTAGTTAAAAATCTTTTGATTTAAAGTTTGTTGCAAATTTTCGAAAAAATGGATGTTTTTCAAAGTTTAGGGGCTGTTTTGTAAATCTGGAAAATGAAGGGAAAATTTTGCTATTTTGGCGCTGTTTTTGTAATTAGAATTTCGAGTTTTGAAAATAATAACTTTTAGTTGGAGTTTGATGTCGAAAGTTCTAAGTTCTTGTGTGTGATGTGTTAGTTTAGGAAATCCTTGTGTAGGATTTTAATCGGTTATGTTTAAGTAAGTTTGTTAAATACATTCTAAGTTGTATACGTACTTGCTCAGGTTTCGGATACACATCATTGTGGAGTTTTAGTCGCTATACTAAGCGACAAAGGTGAGTGCTATGTGTTACTTATGTGTAAGTCTAAATGTGCTAGTAGGTCGAGTCATAACTGTAACTTAGTTACTAAACAAACAAGCATGTGATGTATAATAACATAAAGAACTCAGCTGCTAGGACAAGTTACACGTTGAATTATTGTTTATGTCTATGTGCTTATGAGTCATTGATATTGTATGTTGGACCGTTATTGAGTTGTTTAGCGATTTCCTGCTACTGAACTGTTACTGTTACTGTACTGTACTGTTTACTGTTACTGTGTGGGCCCCTATATTGGTGTGCGGAATCGAGGTTAACCCGGAAGGTAAGGGCCGGAGGGTTACCTCGATCCACCGTAGACCCGCTTCACGAGCCAAGTGTGGAGGTTACACTTGGGGAGTGAATGTCAAACTCCTGGCATTTGACGTCAATGCGCACTGTTATGTAAGGTCGCACCTTACTTGGAGTGTTCGGTGGTGGTTTTCCTGACTGTGGATTGGAGGGTAAGAGGAGAACGGCATCAACAAATGTTGGTTACTTGTTTAACGTGCTTATATTGTTATAGCATATGTTCATTTACTGTACTGTTGTATATGCTCATGTATATTATGTTGCATCACGCACAAGTGCACTACAGCCTCACTAAGTTGGACGATCAACTTATGCATTCCATGTTTCAATCTTTTCAGCTACAGGTGTTTGGGGGTAAACTATAGTTCATGTTGCGGTTAGGTCATCACGGTTGCGATCCCACCCTAGTTCCAGAGAGTAGTTGAACTTTTGTTTAAATTCTTATTTGGTTTTATGATTTTCGTTTGAACTCATATTTTAAACCTCCTATAATGTCTAAGTTCATATTTATTATATCTTGCTAAATATCTTGGTATTTTAGCTAATTTTGTAAAATGGGAATATCTATAGAAAATGATTTTTAATTAATCTTAATCTTCTTGTATTTCTTTTGAGTCCCAGAAGTTGTTTTACCATGTCATGTCATCCGTTAAAATTTATTTTAATTACTTCCGCTCTAAAACTTAGTATTTTTAAATGTTCTTATGTCATATTAAATCGCTTCCGCTTTTAAACTTTTAATTTATCGTTCTTTTTAAAGGTTTCGATATTTTAACTCTTTTTCAAAATAATAATAACTTTTCGACCGTTATCCGACGGACCCGCGGAGTCGGGCCGTTACAGATGGTATCAGAGCTTCGGCTCAAGGCCAGGATAGGATCCTCGGATTTGTACTGAGGGGTTTGTAAGGTGGGACTCACCGTCATGATTTTAGGGTGTCTACCCACATTCGGTAGTTCACGTTTAGGACAAGACCGCAACCGAAACCATATGTTTAGTACGTGTCCTTGGGGCTAATGGTTATTTTTGCTTGATTTTGTGTTTTCTTGGTTAATTCTTTTGTTGGTGGTATCCCAAATACCATTATGTTATTTGAACTGTATTGTTGATATTATTGTCTGGTTATAATTGTATATGTGTGTGTGCTCCGTGATTTTACGTAAATTAAAATATTTGAATCAAGTGACCCTTCTGGAAATACATGTAGAATGACTAAAATAGCCCTAATTCTTTTGAATTCCTTATCGAGTTTACCTTATTCAGAACTCATAATTCTGATTCTAAACGTATTCATCTCCAAATTGATCTCTCGAAAAAGTAAGCTCTCTTGATCCTATTTTCGTTATAATTAATTGTTCCGCCCTTATTCTAGTGTTGGTACTTAATCATTCTTGAGCTTGTGATCACTAGATGTCTTTTCTTCATCATTTTGGCAATCAAATTGTTATGTAAGCAATCTTTCTTTCAATGGACAAAATATCATTCAAATTTTGATGACACCAGTCTTGTGTTCTAACTCGTCAATTACATGTTCCTTGCATTCAACTATGAATCACTTTTGATAGCGATTAACTTAAATTTCAATTCTAAAACTATCCTATGTTCATATCCTATCTCTTTATTTCCGCTCGTGTTTTTCTAAAGTTTCTAAATGCGATTGCCCGATTGTATCTTTTCCTTCATGTTGTGTAATTTACCGTAAAATATTCTTCAATCATTTTAGCCTCATTCTTGATATGGCTTCTTCAAGCCGTGCCCTTAATTACCTTTAATCTGACTCTTTGATTGTTCCTTCAGAGCTTATCGACACTCTCAATTAACCTGTCTTTATCTACTGGGGATTGACTTCTTGTATTCTATCAAGCTTTTATATTGATCCCCTAATTTTGTACTTCGTTCAGAGTTTACCTCTCCCTATTTCATGAGATACTTTCTCATATTGACTTCGTAAACCAAAATTATTTATTTTTGTCGGATTCTATGATTGTTATTGTTCCTTGTCCTTTTTTTTTTAGCCTATTTATTTCGTTATGATCGTTTTGAAATTATCCATAGATTTCATGTTACTCTTTTTCGTTGTATTCAATTATACAATCTTCTAAATTTCCTGAAGGAATTGAATTGTCTTGGTTCATTTTTTAACTTCACGTTTTCATTTGTCCATTCATAAATTGTCCTTCCTTTCTCTATTTCATTCCTTTTTGCGAGCCGCATATATCAGATCAATTTATTCTCAATTCCTTTTGAACTTTGGACTTACCTTCTATTTGTTTTGAACTTATTTTTAATCCCGTCTTGCTCAATTTGGTCGTTTCAATTTTCTCAGATTTCACTATTGAGCTTTATTTGTTTTATATTGCATCTTGTTGCAATCATTATAGAAATGATCTTTAAATCACGTCATTTATTTTGACTTGCTTTTCAAATGACCAAACACACTTTAATGTTTTGGTTATTATCGTCATGATACTTGTTTCGACTTTCTATTATCCTTATCGATATCCTTGATCATCTTTTTACTTACACCATTTGAAATGGTGAGGCTCATCCCTTCAGTTATTCTTATCGGTGCGCCTTAATCGTTTTCCTTGTCACTTATATCGAACTATTAATTTGATTATCTTTATTATCGATATTTCAGTCCTTTTGCAATCTTCGTTGATTCTTCTTTATGTTGCCATTGCTAATTCTTAACTTGTCATCTTGAGCATCTTGATTCGATCATCCTTTCTAATCCTTATCGTGTCTCTTCATTTGACTCATTTTGTTCCTTGCGAGAATCCCAAGTCAAATGGCATTCAGTACCTTTTGAATTCTCTGGGCCAAACTAAACTATATATTGTTATGTGAGTAGTTTTTCTTTTGAGAAGAATCTTAATCCGCGGCATAGGAGTTGGAATTATCGTCGTATCTCATTCTACCGCTTCATGATTATGCGTAACGTATATGAAGTACTACCTCGATCATCCTCGTGAACCTGACTGCATATCTTAAGATCTTCAGAAATATCTAACGTACAAACGAAGACACGTTTTCATACTCATCTAGATGAAGAAACAAGTGAATTCCATTATGGCGTGGCCAGATTATAAAAAAAAAAAAAAAAAACGACTTGGGAGTTAGAGAAAAAGATATGTCAGAGTTTTGAAAACACCTAATGTACGAGAGAACATTTTCGCACACTCGTTGTAATCAAGAAGGCTGCAGATTCTGCAAGAAAAATGTTTTATGACGCACACAGAATAAGGAAGAAATGTTTCGGGAGTAAGAAAAGAATATACATCGGCGTTAACCGTACCACGCGAATCTCAAATAACGAATTTGGGGGACCAAATTCTTTTAAGGAGGGAGGATTGTAACACCCCATAAATTTAAAATATTTTAAAATAAAGTTATTGAATTAATAACCCGATTTTGTGTGGCGTATTTTATTTTTAATAAACATAGTATTTCTTTAAACCTAAACGTACAATTAAAATTTTCGAGCACAAAAAAAAAATTGAACTCTCTTTTGTGCTTCGTGTGCATTAATTATTCCTTATGGAATATTGGACTTAGAAATAATTTAGAAAACATGTCTATTGCTTTTTAAAAACATTGGGGTCATTTTGTAATTAGTTTGGACCAAAGTGTGCGAAATTTTTTGATTTAGGGGTCATTTTGCACTTTTTGAAATTTTGGGGGTCAAAAGTGCAAAAACGCCCCTTCTCATCCATTGGCTAAGCATGCAATGATTTCTTCTCCTTGGTAAGCCAAGAAATTAGCCATGGCATAGGGAATAGACCATACCCCTTTGTCCATTCACCATACCCCTTTCTCCATTCAAACACTCCACCCATTTCTCCATTCAAACACTTCACTACCCTCTCTATTGGCTCCCTAAATCAGATTTTTGTCTCCCCTACACCATTTACCTTCTTGAAGTAAAAATCTAAGTGGGTAAGAGAGAGAGAGATGCAAGAGGAAACACATTTAGAAGGATAGTTTTCGGGTATAGTCAGCACAGTCTCGGTTTTTCGAGCATTCCGCCTTCGTCCACCGTTGGATCATGCCCAAATTTTTCCTGAAGGTCCTACACACATGGGGCTACATATTGACCGTTCGGATCGTCGATTGGATCTCCCAAAGTGAAACGACAGTCCTTAGAAGTTGGGGAAAAGTAAGAATTTGAGGGCTTTTGTTATGAACTACCATCGGAGCCGCCACCACTGCCACCGGAGCTACAACCACCACCTTCGGAGGTCTGGAAATGAAGAGAGTTTCACCCCCTTCGTTGCTTTGGGTAAAGATCCATCTTTAATATTTGTGATTTTACATTCTTTTCTTCAAAGTATATATTGAAGAATTTTAGTTATCCTTGTGGCTATTGTGATAAGTTGTTGAGTTCATGTTTAATATTAGATATTTAATGTGACTTGCTTTGGTTTTGTTTAAATATTGCTTATATGTTTGGATCTTGATTTATTTTCGTAAAAAAGTTATTGTTCATAATTTCCGAAACTTTGGGGGGTATTTTTGAAAGGTTTTAAAAGTTGAAGGGCTTAGGTTGCGATTCTTGTTGGGATTAAAAAAGGGACTGAAAATATAAGTTTTTGTTTGATATTTGGTTAGGTTTACTTGAAAAGCATTTGTTTTAAAGTTTGTTCCGAAATTTTGCAAAAATGGGAGTTTTTGAAACATTTGGGGTTATTTTTGTAAATCTGAAAATAAAGGGTTAAAGTTGCTGTTTTTACATGGTTCTTTTATAAACTCTTGATTAATTGATTTGAAGTAGTGTTTTATTCATTTTAGTTATAAGATTGAAAATTTGTAAATTTTTCCGAAGAAAATTTATAATTAAAGAACTTTTGTTTCTCAATGTTAGTTTGTGAAAAAAAATTATTAAAACTTATTGTTAATCTTAGTTTTATATTGAAATTATGCTTGATTATTTTTAAATTATTGCTTAAATGCTTGGATCTTGAATTGTTTTTTTCAAGAAAGTTGATTTTTCTATGTTTTCAAAACTATGAGGGTATTTTCGGAAAGTTTTAAACTTGTGGGAATTTTAAAGATTTGGTTTTTGAAGTAACAAGATACTTAATACTTTTATTTGATTTTCGATATGAGTTTAGTTAAAAATCTTTTGATTTAAAGTTTGTTGCAAATTTTCGAAAAAATGGATGTTTTTCAAAGTTTAGGGGCTGTTTTGTAAATCTGGAAAATGAAGGGAAAATTTTGCTATTTTGGCGCTGTTTTTGTAATTAGAATTTCGAGTTTTGAAAATAATAACTTTTAGTTGGAGTTTGATGTCGAAAGTTCTAAGTTCTTGTGTGTGATGTGTTAGTTTAGGAAATCCTTGTGTAGGATTTTCATCGGTTATGTTTAAGTAAGTTTGTTAAATACATTCTAAGTTGTATACGTACTTGCTCAGGTTTCGGATACACATCATTGTGGAGTTTTAGTCGCTATACTAAGCGACAAAGGTGAGTGCTATGTGTTACTTGTGTGTAAGTCTAAATGTGCTAGTAGGTCGAGTCATAACTGTAACTTAGTTACTAAACAAACAAGCATGTGATGTATAATAACATAAAGAACTCAGCTGCTAGGACAAGTTACACGTTGAATTATTGTTTATGTCTATGTGCTTATGAGTCATTGATATTGTATGTTGGACCGTTATTGAGTTGTTTAGCGATTTCCTGCTACTGAACTGTTACTGTTACTGTACTGTACTGTTTACTGTTACTGTGTGGGCCCCTATATTGGTGTGCGGAATCGAGGTTAACCCGGAAGGTAAGGGCCGGAGGGTTACCTCGATCCACCGTAGACCCGCTTCACGAGCCAAGTGTGGAGGTTACACTTGGGGAGTGAATGTCAAACTCCTGGCATTTGACGTCAATGCGCACTGTTATGTAAGGTCGCACCTTACTTGGAGTGTTCGGTGGTGGTTTTCCTGACTGTGGATTGGAGGGTAAGAGGAGAACGGCATCAACAAATGTTGGTTACTTGTTTAACGTGCTTATATTGTTATAGCATATGTTCATTTACTGTACTGTTGTATATGCTCATGTATATTATGTTGCATCACGCACAAGTGCACTACAGCCTCACTAAGTTGGACGATCAACTTATGCATTCCATGTTTCAATCTTTTCAGCTACAGGTGTTTGGGGGTAAACTATAGTTCATGTTGCGGTTAGGTCATCACGGTTGCGTTCCCACCCTAGTTCCAGAGAGTAGTTGAACTTTTGTTTAAATTCTTATTTGGTTTTATGATTTTCGTTTGAACTCATATTTTAAACCTCCTATAATGTCTAAGTTCATATTTATTATATCTTGCTAAATATCTTGGTATTTTAGCTAATTTTGTAAAATGGGAATATCTATAGAAAATGATTTTTAATTAATCTTAATCTTCTTGTATTTCTTTTGAGTCCCAGAAGTTGTTTTACCATGTCATGTCATCCGTTAAAATTTATTTTAATTACTTCCGCTCTAAAACTTAGTATTTTTAAATGTTCTTATGTCATATTAAATCGCTTCCGCTTTTAAACTTTTAATTTATCGTTCTTTTTAAAGGTTTCGATATTTTAACTCTTTTTCAAAATAATAATAACTTTTCGACCGTTATCCGACGGACCCGCGGAGTCGGGCCGTTACAGATGGTATCAGAGCTTCGGCTCAAGGCCAGGATAGGATCCTCGGATTTGTACTGAGGGGTTTGTAAGGTGGGACTCACCGTCATGATTTTAGGGTGTCTACCCACATTCGGTAGTTCACGTTTAGGACAAGACCGCAACCGAAACCATATGTTTAGTACGTGTCCTTGGGGCTAATGGTTATTTTTGCTTGATTCTATGTTTTCTTGGTTAATTCTTTTGTTGGTGGTATCCCAAATACCATTATGTTATTTGAACTGTATTGTTGATATTATTGTCTGGTTATAATTGTATATGTGTGTGTGCTCCGTGATTTTACGTAAATTAAAATATTTGAATCAAGTGACCTTTCTGGAAGTACATGTAGAATGACTAAAATAGCCCTAATTCTTTTGAATTCCTTATCGAGTTTACCTTATTCAGAACTCATAATTCTGATTCTAAACGTATTCATCTCCAAATTGATCTCTCGAAAAAGTAAGCTCTCTTGATCCTATTTTCGTTATAATTAATTGTTCCGCCCTTATTCTAGTGTTGGTTCTTAATCATTCTTGAGCTTGTGATCCCTAGATGTCTTTTCTTCATCATTTTGGCAATCAAATTGTTATGTAAGCAATCTTTCTTTCAATGGACAAAATATCATTCAAATTTTGATGACACCAGTCTTGTGTTCTAACTCGTCAATTACATGTTCCTTGCATTCAACTATGAATCACTTTTGAAAGGGATTAACTTAATTTTCAATTCTAAAACTATCCTATGTTCATATCCTATCTCTTTATTTCCGCTCGTATTTTTCTAAAGTTTCTAAATGCGATTGCCCGATTGTATCTTTTCCTTCATGTTGTGTAATTTACCGTAAAATATTCTTCAATCATTTTAGCCTCATTCTTGATATGGCTTCTTCAAGCCGTGCCCTTAATTACCTTTAATCTGACTCTTTGATTGTTCCTTCAGAGCTTATCGACACTCTCAATTAACCTGTCTTTATCTTTTGGGGATTGACTTCTTGTATTCTATCAAGCTTTTATATTGATCCCCTAATTTTGTACTTCGTTCAGAGTTTACCTCTCCCTATTTCATGAGATACTTTCTCATATTGACTTCGTAAACCAAAATTATTTATTTTTGTCGGATTCTATGATTGTTATTGTTCCTTGTCCTTTTTTTTTTTTAGCCTATTTATTTCGTTATGATCGTTTTGAAATTATCCATAGATTTCATGTTACTCTTTTTCGTTGTATTCAATTATACAATCTTCTAAATTTCCTGAAGGAATTGAATTGTCTTGGTTCCTTTTTTAACTTCACGTTTTCATTTGTCCATTCATAAATTGTCCTTCCTTTCTCTATTTCATTCCTTTTTGCGAGCCGCATAAATCAGATCAATTTATTCTCAATTCCTATTGAACTTTGGACTTACCTTCTATTTGTTTTGAACTTATTTTTAATCCCGTCTTGCTCAATTTGGTCGTTTCAATTTTCTCAGATTTCACTATTGAGCTTTATTTGTTTTATATTGCATCTTGTTGCAATCATTATAGAAATGATCTTTAAATCACGTCATTTATTTTGACTTGCTTTTCAAATGACCAAACACACTTTAATGTTTTGGTTATTATCGTCATGATACTTGTTTCGACTTTCTATTATCCTTATCGATATCCTTGATCATCTTTTTACTTACACCATTTGAAATGGTGAGGCTCATCCCTTCAGTTATTCTTATCGGTGCGCCTTAATCGTTTTCCTTGTCACTTATATCGAACTATTAATTTGATTATCTTTATTATCGATATTTCAGTCCTTTTGCAATCTTCGTTGATTCTTCTTTATGTTGCCATTGTTAATTCTTAACTTGTCATATTGAGCATCTTGATTCGATCATCCTTTCTAATCCTTATCGTGTCTCTTCATTTGACTCATTTTGTTCCTTGCGAGAATCCCAAGTCAAATGGCATTCAGTACCTTTTGAATTATCTGGGCCAAACTAAACTATATATTGTTATGTGAGTAGTTTTTCTTTTGAGAAGAATCTTAATCCGCGGCATAGGAGTTGGAATTATCGTCGTATCTCATTCTACCGCTTCATGATTATGCGTAACGTATATGAAGTACTACCTCGATCATCCTCGTGAACCTGACTGCATATCTTAAGATCTTCAGAAATATCTAACGTACAAACGAAGACACGTTTGCATACTCATCTAGATGAAGAAACAAGTGAATTCCATTATGGCGTGGCCAGATTATAAAAAAAAAAAAAAAAAACGACTTGGGAGTTAGAGAAAAAGATATGTCAGAGTTTTGAAAACACCTAATGTACGAGAGAACATTTTCGCACACTCGTTGTAATCAAGAAAGCTGCAGATTCTGCAAGAAAAATGTTTTATGACGCACACAGAATAAGGAAGAAACGTTTCGGGAGCAAGAAAAGAATATACATCGGCGTTAACCGTACCACGCGAATCTCAATAACGAATTTGGGGGACCAAATTCTTTTAAGGAGGGAGGATTGTAAAACCCCATAAATTTAAAATATTTTAAAATAAAGTTATTGAATTAATAACCCGATTTTGTGTGGCGTATTTTATTTTTAATAAACATAGTATTTCTTTAAACCTAAACGTACAATTAAAATTTTCGAGCACAAATAAAAAAAATTGAACTCTCTTTTGTGCTTCGTGTGCATTAATATGGAATATTGGACTTAGAAATAATTTAGAAAACATGTCTATTGCTTTTTAAAAACATTGGGGTCATTTTGTAATTTGTTTGGACCAAAGTGTGTGAAATTTTTTGATTTAGGGGTCATTTTGCACTTTTTGAAATTTTGGGGGTCAAAAGTGCAAAAACGCCCCTTCTCATCCATTGGCTAAGCATGCAATGATTTCTTCTCCTTGGTAAGCCAAGAAATTAGCCATGGCATAGGGAATAGACCATACCCCTTTGTCCATTCACCATACCCCTTTTTACATTCAAACACTCCACCCATTTCTCCATTCAAACACTTCACTACCCTCTCTATTGGCTCCCTAAATCAGATTTTTGTCTCCCCTACACCATTTACCTTCTTGAAGTAAAAATCTAAGTGGGTAAGAGAGAGAGAGATGCAAGAGGAAACACATTTAGAAGGATAGTTTTCGGGTATACTCAGCACAGTCTCGGTTTTTCGAGCATTCCGCCTTCGTCCACCGTTGGATCATGCCCAAATTTTTCCTGAAGGTCCTACACACATGGGGCTACATATTGACCGTTCGGATCGTCGATTGGATCTCCCAAAGTGAAACGACAGTCATTAGAAGTTGGGGAAAAGTAAGAATTTGAGGGCTTTTGTTTTGAACTACCATCGGAGCCGCCACCACTGCCACCGGAGCTACAACCACCACCTTCGGAGGTCTGGAAATGAAGAGAGTTTCACCCCCTTCGTTGCTTTGGGTAAAGATCCATCTTTAATATTTGTGATTTTACATTCTTTTCTTCAAAGTATATATTGAAGAATTTTAGTTATCCTTGTGGCTATTGTGATAAGTTGTTGAGTTCATGTTTAATATTAGATATTTAATGTGACTTGCTTTGGTTTTGTTTAAATATTGCTTATATGTTTGGATCTTGATTTATTTTCGTAAAAAAGTTATTGTTCATAATTTCCGAAACTTTGGGGGGTATTTTTGAAAGGTTTTAAAAGTTGAAGGGCTTAGGTTGCGATTCTTGTTGGGATTAAAAAAGGGACTGAAAATATAAGTTTTTGTTTGATATTTGGTTAGGTTTACTTGAAAAGCATTTGTTTTAAAGTTTGTTCCGAAATTTTGCAAAAATGGGAGTTTTTGAAACATTTGGGGTTATTTTTGTAAATCTGAAAATAAAGGGTTAAAGTTGCTGTTTTTACATGGTTCTTTTATAAACTCTTGATTAATTGATTTGAAGTAGTACTGTTTTATTCATTTTAGTTATAAGATTGAAAATTTGTAAATTTTTCCGAAGAAAATTTATAATTAAAGAACTTTTGTTTCTCAATGTTAGTTTGTGAAAAAAAATTATTAAAACTTATTGTTAATCTTAGTTTTATATTGAAATTATGCTTGATTATTTTTAAATTATTGCTTAAATGCTTGGATCTTGAATTATTTTTTTCAAGAAAGTTGATTTTTCTATGTTTTCAAAACTATGAGGGTATTTTCGGAAAGTTTTAAACTTGTGGGAATTTTAAAGATTTGGTTTTTGAAGTAACAAGATACTTAATACTTTTATTTGATTTTCGATATGAGTTTAGTTAAAAATCTTTTGATTTAAAGTTTGTTGCAAATTTTCGAAAAAATGGATGTTTTTCAAAGTTTAGGGGCTGTTTTGTAAATCTGGAAAATGAAGGGAAAATTTTACTATTTTGGCGCTGTTTTTGTAATTAGAATTTCGAGTTTTGAAAATAATAACTTTTAGTTGGAGTTTGATGTCGAAAGTTCTAAGTTCTTGTGTGTGATGTGTTAGTTTAGGAAATCCTTGTGTAGGATTTTCATCGGTTATGTTTAAGTAAGTTTGTTAAATACATTCTAAGTTGTATACGTACTTGCTCAGGTTTCGGATACACATCATTGTGGAGTTTTAGTCGCTATACTAAGCGACAAAGGTGAGTGCTATGTGTTACTTGTGTGTAAGTCTAAATGTGCTAGTAGGTCGAGTCATAACTGTAACTTAGTTACTAAACAAACAAGCATGTGATGTATAATAACATAAAGAACTCAGCTGCTAGGACAAGTTACACGTTGAATTATTGTTTATGTCTATGTGCTTATGAGTCATTGATATTGTATGTTGGACCGTTATTGAGTTGTTTAGCGATTTCCTGCTACTGAACTGTTACTGTTACTGTACTGTACTGTTTACTGTTACTGTGTGGGCCCCTATATTGGTGTGCGGAATCGAGGTTAACCCGGAAGGTAAGGGCCGGAGGGTTACCTCGATCCACCGTAGACCCGCTTCACGAGCCAAGTGTGGAGGTTACACTTGGGGAGTGAATGTCAAACTCCTGGCATTTGACGTCAATGCGCACTGTTATGTAAGGTCGCACCTTACTTGGAGTGTTCGGTGGTGGTTTTCCTGACTGTGGATTGGAGGGTAAGAGGAGAACGGCATCAACAAATGTTGGTTACTTGTTTAACGTGCTTATATTGTTATAGCATATGTTCATTTACTGTACTGTTGTATATGCTCATGTATATTATGTTGCATCACGCACAAGTGCACTACAGCCTCACTAAGTTGGACGATCAACTTATGCATTCCATGTTTCAATCTTTTCAGCTACAGGTGTTTGGGGGTAAACTATAGTTCATGTTGCGGTTAGGTCATCACGGTTGCGTTCCCACCCTAGTTCCAGAGAGTAGTTGAACTTTTGTTTAAATTCTTATTTGGTTTTATGATTTTCGTTTGAACTCATATTTTAAACCTCCTATAATGTCTAAGTTCATATTTATTATATCTTGCTAAATATCTTGGTATTTTAGCTAATTTTGTAAAATGGGAATATCTATAGAAAATGATTTTTAATTAATCTTAATCTTCTTGTATTTCTTTTGAGTCCCAGAAGTTGTTTTACCATGTCATGTCATCCGTTAAAATTTATTTTAATTACTTCCGCTCTAAAACTTAGTATTTTTAAATGTTCTTATGTCATATTAAATCGCTTCCGCTTTTAAACTTTTAATTTATCGTTCTTTTTAAAGGTTTCGATATTTTAACTCTTTTTCAAAATAATAATAACTTTTCGACCGTTATCCGACGGACCCGCGGAGTCGGGCCGTTACAGATGGTATCAGAGCTTCGGCTCAAGGCCAGGATAGGATCCTCGGATTTGTACTGAGGGGTTTGTAAGGTGGGACTCACCGTCATGATTTTAGGGTGTCTACCCACATTCGGTAGTTCACGTTTAGGACAAGACCGCAACCGAAACCATATGTTTAGTACGTGTCCTTGGGGCTAATGGTTATTTTTGCTTGATTCTGTGTTTTCTTGGTTAATTCTTTTGTTGGTGGTATCCCAAATACCATTATGTTATTTGAACTGTATTGCTGATATTATTGTCTGGTTATAATTGTATATGTGTGTGTGCTCCGTGATTTTACGTAAATTAAAATATTTGAATCAAGTGACCTTTCTGGAAGTACATGTAGAATGACTAAAATAGCCCTAATTCTTTTGAATTCCTTATCGAGTTTACCTTATTCAGAACTCATAATTCTGATTCTAAACGTATTCATCTCCAAATTGATCTCTCGAAAAAGTAAGCTCTCTTGATCCTATTTTCGTTATAATTAATTGTTCCGCCCTTATTCTAATGTTGGTACTTAATCATTCTTGAGCTTGTGATCCCTATATGTCTTTTCTTCATCATTTTGGCAATCAAATTGTTATGTAAGCAATCTTTCTTTCAATGGACAAAATATCATTCAAATTTTGATGACACCAGTCTTGTGTTCTAACTCGTCAATTACCTGTTCCTTGCATTCAACTATGAATCACTTTTGATAGCGATTAACTTAATTTTCAATTCTAAAACTATCCTATGTTCATATCCTATCTCTTTATTTCCGCTCGTGTTTTTCTAAAGTTTCTAAATGCGATTGCCCGATTGTATCTTTTCCTTCATGTTGTGTAATTTACCGTAAAATATTCTTCAATCATTTTAGCCTCATTCTTGATATGGCTTCTTCAAGCCGTGCCCTTAATTACCTTTAATCTGACTCTTTGATTGTTCCTTCAGAGCTTATCGACACTCTCAATTAACCTGTCTTTATCTACTGGGGATTGACTTCTTGTATTCTATCAAGCTTTTATATTGATCCCCTAATTTTGTACTTCGTTCAGAGTTTACCTCTCCCTATTTCATGAGATACTTTCTCATATTGACTTCGTAAACCAAAATTATTTATTTTTGTCTGATTCTATGATTGTTATTGTTCCTTGTCCTTTTTTTTTTTAGCCTATTTATTTCGTTATGATCGTTTTGAAATTATCCATAGATTTCATGTTACTCTTTTTCGTTGTATTCAATTATACAATCTTCTAAATTTCCTGAAGGAATTGAATTGTCTTGGTTCATTTTTTAACTTCACGTTTTCATTTGTCCATTCATAAATTGTCCTTCCTTTCTCTATTTCATTCCTTTTTGCGAGCCGCATAAATCAGATCAATTTATTCTCAATTCCTTTTGAACTTTGGACTTACCTTCTATTTGTTTTGAACTTATTTTTAATCCCGTCTTGCTCAATTTGGTCGTTTCAATTTTCTCAGATTTCACTATTGAGCTTTATTTGTTTTATATTGCATCTTGTTGCAATCATTATAGAAATGATCTTTAAATCACGTCATTTATTTTGACTTGCTTTTCAAATGACCAAACACACTTTAATGTTTTGGTTATTATCGTCATGATACTTGTTTCGACTTTCTATTATCCTTATCGATATCCTTGATCATCTTTTTACTTACACCATTTGAAATGGTGAGGCTCATCCCTTCAGTTATTCTTATCGGTGCGCCTTAATCGTTTTCCTTGTCACTTATATCGAACTATTAATTTGATTATCTTTATTATCGATATTTCAGTCCTTTTGCAATCTTCGTTGATTCTTCTTTATGTTGCCATTGCTAATTCTTAACTTGTCATCTTGAGCATCTTGATTCGATCATCCTTTCTAATCCTTATCGTGTCTCTTCATTTGACTCATTTTGTTCCTTGCGAGAATCCCAAGTCAAATGGCATTCAGTACCTTTTGAATTCTCTGGGCCAAACTAAACTATATATTGTTATGTGAGTAGTTTTTCTTTTGAGAAGAATCTTAATCCGCGGCATAGGAGTTGGAATTATCGTCGTATCTCATTCTACCGCTTCATGATTATGCGTAACGTATATGAAGTACTACCTCGATCATCCTCGTGAACCTGACTGCATATCTTAAGATCTTCAGAAATATCTAACGTACAAACGAAGACACGTTTGCATACTCATCTAGATGAAGAAACAAGTGAATTCCATTATGGCGTGGCCAGATTATAAAAAAAAAAAAAAAAAAACGACTAGGGAGTTAGAGAAAAAGATATGTCAGAGTTTTGAAAACACCTAATGTACGAGAGAACATTTTCGCACACTCGTTGTAATCAAGAAAGCTGCAGATTCTGCAAGAAAAATGTTTTATGACGCACACAGAATAAGGAAGAAACGTTTCGGGAGCAAGAAAAGAATATACATCGGCGTTAACCGTACCACGCGAATCTCAATAACGAATTTGGGGGACCAAATTCTTTTAAGGAGGGAGGATTGTAACACCCCATAAATTTAAAATATTTTAAAATAAAGTTATTGAATTAATAAACCGATTTTGTGTGGCGTATTTTATTTTTAATAAACATAGTATTTCTTTAAACCTAAACGTACAATTAAAATTTTCGAGCACAAATAAAAAAAATTGAACTCTCTTTTGTGCTTCGTGTGCATTAATATGGAATATTGGACTTAGAAATAATTTAGAAAACATGTCTATTGCTTTTTAAAAACATTGGGGTCATTTTGTAATTTGTTTGGACCAAAGTGTGTGAAATTTTTTGATTTAGGGGTCATTTTGCACTTTTTGAAATTTTGGGGGTCAAAAGTGCAAAAACGCCCCTTCTCATCCATTGGCTAAGCATGCAATGATTTCTTCTCCTTGGTAAGCCAAGAAATTAGCCATGGCATAGGGAATAGACCATACCCCTTTGTCCATTCACCATACCCCTTTCTCCATTCAAACACTCCACCCATTTCTCCATTCAAACACTTCACTACCCTCTCTATTGGCTCCCTAAATCAGATTTTTGTCTCCCCTACACCATTTACCTTCTTGAAGTAAAAATCTAAGTGGGTAAGAGAGAGAGAGATGCAAGAGGAAACACATTTAGAAGGATAGTTTTCGGGTATACTCAGCACAGTCTCGGTTTTTCGAGCATTCCGCCTTCGTCCACCGTTGGATCTTGCCCAAATTTTTCCTGAAGGTCCTACACACATGGGGCTACATATTGACCGTTCGGATCGTCGATTGGATCTCCCAAAGTGATACGACAGTCATTAGAAGTTGGGGAAAAGTAAGAATTTGAGGTCTTTTGTTTTGAACTACCATCGGAGCCGCCACCACTGCCACCGGAGCTACAACCACCACCTTCGGAGGTCTGGAAATGAAGAGAGTTTCACCCCCTTCGTTGCTTTGGGTAAAGATCCATCTTTAATATTTGTGATTTTACATTCTTTTCTTCAAAGTATATATTGAAGAATTTTAGTTATCCTTGTGGCTATTGTGATAAGTTGTTGAGTTCATGTTTAATATTAGATATTTAATGTGACTTGCTTTGGTTTTGTTTAAATATTGCTTATATGTTTGGATCTTGATTTATTTTCGTAAAAAAGTTATTGTTCATAATTTCCGAAACTTTGGGGGGTATTTTTGAAAGGTTTTAAAAGTTGAAGGGCTTAGGTTACGATTCTTGTTGGGATTAAAAAAGGGACTGAAAATATAAGTTTTTGTTTGATATTTGGTTAGGTTTACTTGAAAAGCATTTGTTTTAAAGTTTGTTCCGAAATTTTGCAAAAATGGGAGTTTTTGAAACATTTGGGGTTATTTTTGTAAATCTGAAAATAAAGGGTTAAAGTTGCTGTTTTTGCATGGTTCTTTTATAAACTCTTGATTAATTGATTTGAAGTAGTACTGTTTTATTCATTTTAGTTATAAGATTGAAAATTTGTAAATTTTTCCGAAGAAAATTTATAATTAAAGAACTTTTGTTTCTCAATGTTAGTTTGTGAAAAAAAATTATTAAAACTTATTGTTAATCTTAGTTTTATATTGAAATTATGCTTGATTATTTTTAAATTATTGCTTAAATGCTTGGATCTTTGAATTGTTTTTTTCAAGAAAGTTGATTTTTCTATGTTTTCAAAACTATGAGGGTATTTTCGGAAAGTTTTAAACTTGTGGGAATTTTAAAGATTTGGTTTTTGAAGTAACAAGATACTTAATACTTTTATTTGATTTTCGATATGAGTTTAGTTAAAAATCTTTTGATTTAAAGTTTGTTGCAAATTTTCGAAAAAATGGATGTTTTTCAAAGTTTAGGGGCTGTTTTGTAAATCTGGAAAATGAAGGGAAAATTTTGCTATTTTGGCGCTGTTTTTGTAATTAGAATTTCGAGTTTTGAAAATAATAACTTTTAGTTGGAGTTTGATGTCGAAAGTTCTAAGTTCTTGTGTGTGATGTGTTAGTTTAGGAAATCCTTGTGTAGGATTTTAATCGGTTATGTTTAAGTAAGTTTGTTAAATACATTCTAAGTTGTATACGTACTTGCTCAGGTTTCGGATACACATCATTGTGGAGTTTTAGTCGCTATACTAAGCGACAAAGGTGAGTGCTATGTGTTACTTGTGTGTAAGTCTAAATGTGCTAGTAGGTCGAGTCATAACTGTAACTTAGTTACTAAACAAACAAGCATGTGATGTATAATAACATAAAGAACTCAGCTGCTAGGACAAGTTACACGTTGAATTATTGTTTATGTCTATGTGCTTATGAGTCATTGATATTGTATGTTGGACCGTTATTGAGTTGTTTAGCGATTTCCTGCTACTGAACTGTTACTGTTACTGTACTGTACTGTTTACTGTTACTGTGTGGGCCCCTATATTGGTGTGCGGAATCGAGGTTAACCCGGAAGGTAAGGGCCGGAGGGTTACCTCGATCCACCGTAGACCCGCTTCACGAGCCAAGTGTGGAGGTTACACTTGGGGAGTGAATGTCAAACTCCTGGCATTTGACGTCAATGCGCACTGTTATGTAAGGTCGCACCTTACTTGGAGTGTTCGGTGGTGGTTTTCCTGACTGTGGATTGGAGGGTAAGAGGAGAACGGCATCAACAAATGTTGGTTACTTGTTTAACGTGCTTATATTGTTATAGCATATGTTCATTTACTGTACTGTTGTATATGCTCATGTATATTATGTTGCATCACGCACAAGTGCACTACAACCTCACTAAGTTGGACGATCAACTTATGCATTCCATGTTTCAATCTTTTCAGCTACAGGTGTTTGGGGGTAAACTATAGTTCATGTTGCGGTTAGGTCATCACGGTTGCGATCCCACCCTAGTTCCAGAGAGTAGTTGAACTTTTGTTTAAATTCTTATTTGGTTTTATGATTTTCGTTTGAACTCATATTTTAAACCTCCTATAATGTCTAAGTTCATATTTATTATATCTTGCTAAATATCTTGGTATTTTAGCTAATTTTGTAAAATGGGAATATCTATAGAAAATGATTTTTAATTAATCTTAATCTTCTTGTATTTCTTTTGAGTCCCAGAAGTTGTTTTACCATGTCATGTCATCCGTTAAAATTTATTTTAATTACTTCCGCTCTAAAACTTAGTATTTTTAAATGTTCTTATGTCATATTAAATCGCTTCCGCTTTTAAACTTTTAATTTATCGTTCTTTTTAAAGGTTTCGATATTTTAACTCTTTTTCAAAATAATAATAACTTTTCGACCGTTATCCGACGGACCCGCGGAGTCGGGCCGTTACAGATGGTATCAGAGCTTCGACTCAAGGCCAGGATAGGATCCTCGGATTTGTACTGAGGGGTTTGTAAGGTGGGACTCACCGTCATGATTTTAGGGTGTCTACCCACATTCGGTAGTTCACGTTTAGGACAAGACCGCAACCGAAACCATATGTTTAGTACGTGTCCTTGGGGCTAATGGTTATTTTTGCTTGATTATGTGTTTTCTTGGTTAATTCTTTTGTTTGTGGTATCCCAAATACCATTATGTTATTTGAACTGTATTGTTGATATTATTGTCTGGTTATAATTTTATATGTGTGTGTGCTCCGTGATTTTACGTAAATTAAAATATTTGAATCAAGTGACCTTTCTGGAAGTACATGTAGAATGACTAAAATAGCCCTAATTCTTTTGAATTCCTTATCGAGTTTACCTTATTCAGAACTCATAATTCTGATTCTAAACGTATTCATCTCCAAATTGATCTCTCGAAAAAGTAAGCTCTCTTGATCCTATTTTCGTTATAATTAATTGTTCCGCCCTTATTCTAGTGTTGGTACTTAATCATTCTTGAGCTTGTGATCACTAGATGTCTTTTCTTCATCATTTTGGCAATCAAATTGTTATGTAAGCAATCTTTCTTTCAATGGACAAAATATCATTCAAATTTTGATGACACCAGTCTTGTGTTCTAACTCGTCAATTACATGTTCCTTGCATTCAACTATGAATCACTTTTGATAGCGATTAACTTAATTTTCAATTCTAAAACTATCCTATGTTCATATCCTATCTCTTTATTTCCGCTCGTGTTTTTCTAAAGTTTCTAAAAGCGATTGCCCGATTGTATCTTTTCCTTCATGTTGTGTAATTTACCGTAAAATATTCTTCAATCATTTTAGCCTCATTCTTGATATGGCTTCTTCAAGCCGTGCCCTTAATAACCTTTAATCTGACTCTTTGATTGTTCCTTCAGAGCTTATCGACACTCTCAATTAACCTGTCTTTATCTTTTGGGGATTGACTTCTTGTATTCTATCAAGCTTTTATATTGATCCCCTAATTTTGTACTTCGTTCAGAGTTTACCTCTCCCTATTTCATGAGATACTTTCTCATATTGACTTCGTAAACCAAAATTATTTATTTTTGTCGGATTCTATGATTGTTATTGTTCCTTGTCCTTTTTTTTTTAGCCTATTTATTTCGTTATGATCGTTTTGAAATTATCCATAGATTTCATGTTACTCTTTTTTGTTGTATTCAATTATACAATCTTCTAAATTTCCTGAAGGAATTGAATTGTCTTGGTTCCTTTTTTAACTTCACGTTTTCATTTGTCCATTCATAAATTGTCCTTCCTTTCTCTATTTCATTCCTTTTTGCGAGCCGCATAAATCAGATCAATTTATTCTCAATTCCTATTGAACTTTGGACTTACCTTCTATTTGTTTTGAACTTATTTTTAATCCCGTCTTGCTCAATTTGGTCGTTTCAATTTTCTCAGATTTCACTATTGAGCTTTATTTGTTTTATATTGCATCTTGTTGCAATCATTATAGAAATGATCTTTAAATCACGTCATATATTTTGACTTGCTTTTCAAATGACCAAACACACTTTAATGTTTTGGTTATTATCGTCATGATACTTGTTTCGACTTTCTATTATCCTTATCGATATCCTTGATCATCTTTTTACTTACACCATTTGAAATGGTGAGGCTCATCCCTTCAGTTATTCTTATCGGTGCGCCTTAATCGTTTTCCTTGTCACTTATATCGAACTATTAATTTGATTATCTTTATTATCGATATTTCAGTCCTTTTGCAATCTTCGTTGATTCTTCTTTATGTTGCCATTGCTAATTCTTAACTTGTCATCTTGAGCATCTTGATTCGATCATCCTTTCTAATCCTTATCGTGTCTCTTCATTTGACTCATTTTGTTCCTTGCGAGAATCCCAAGTCAAATGGCATTCAGTACCTTTTGAATTCTCTGGGCCAAACTAAACTATATATTGTTATGTGAGTAGTTTTTCTTTTGAGAAGAATCTTAATCCGCGGCATAGGAGTTGGAATTATCGTCGTATCTCATTCTACCGCTTCATGATTATGCGTAACGTATATGAAGTACTACCTCGATCATCCTCGTGAACCTGACTGCATATCTTAAGATCTTCAGAAATATCTAACGTACAAACGAAGACACGTTTGCATACTCATCTAGATGAAGAAACAAGTGAATTCCATTATGGCGTGGCCAGATTATAAAAAAAAGAAAAAAAACGACTTGGGAGTTAGAGAAAAAGATATGTCAGAGTTTTGAAAACACCTAATGTACGAGAGAACATTTTCGCACACTCGTTGTAATCAAGAAGGCTGCAGATTCTGCAAGAAAAATGTTTTATGACGCACACAGAATAAGGAAGAAACGTTTCGGGAGCAAGAAAAGAATATACATCGGCGTTAACCGTACCACGCGAATCTCAATAACGAATTTGGGGGACCAAATTCTTTTAAGGAGGGAGGATTGTAACACCCCATAAATTTAAAATATTTTAAAATAAAGTTATTGAATTAATAACCCGATTTTGTGTGGCGTATTTTATTTTTAATAAACATAGTATTTCTTTAAACCAAAACGTACAATTAAAATTTTCGAGCACAAAAAAAAAATTGAACTCTCTTTTGTGCTTCGTGTGCATTAATTATTCCTTATGGAATATTGGACTTAGAAATAATTTAGAAAACATGTCAATTGCTTTTTAAAAACATTGGGGTCATTTTGTAATTAGTTTGGACCAAAGTGTGCGAATTTTTTTGATTTAGGGGTCATTTTGCACTTTTTGAAATTTTGGGGGTCAAAAGTGCAAAAACGCCCCTTCTCATCCATTGGCTAAGCATGCAATGATTTCTTCTCCTTGGTAAGCCAAGAAATTAGCCATGGCATAGGGAATAGACCATACCCCTTTGTCCATTCACCATACCCCTTTCTCCATTCAAACACTCCACCCATTTCTCCATTCAAACACTTCACTACCCTCTCTATTGGCTCCCTAAATCAGATTTTTGTCTCCCCTACACCATTTACCTTCTTGAAGTAAAAATCTAAGTGGGTAAGAGAGAGAGAGATGCAAGAGGAAACACATTTAGAAGGATAGTTTTCGGGTATACTCAGCACAGTCTCGGTTTTTCGAGCATTCCGCCTTCGTCCACCGTTGGATCATGCCCAAATTTTTCCTGAAGGTCCTACACACATGGGGCTACATATTGACCGTTCGGATCGTCGATTGGATCTCCCAAAGTGAAACGACAGACATTAGAAGTTGGGAAAAAGTAAGAATTTGAGGGCTTTTGTTATGAACTACCATCGGAGCCGCCACCACTGCCACCGGAGCTACAACCACCACCTTCGGAGGTCTGGAAATGAAGAGAGTTTCACCCCCTTCGTTGCTTTGGGTAAAGATCCATCTTTAATATTTGTGATTTTACATTCTTTTCTTCAAAGTATATATTGAAGAATTTTAGTTATCCTTGTGGCTATTGTGATAAGTTGTTGAGTTCATGTTTAATATTAGATATTTAATGTGACTTGCTTTGGTTTTGTTTAAATATTGCTTATATGTTTGGATCTTGATTTATTTTCGTAAAAAAGTTATTGTTCATAATTTCCGAAACTTTGGGGGGTATTTTTGAAAGGTTTTAAAAGTTGAAGGGCTTAGGTTGCGATTCTTGTTGGGATTAAAAAAGGGACTGAAAATATAAGTTTTTGTTTGATATTTGGTTAGGTTTACTTGAAAAGCATTTGTTTTAAAGTTTGTTCCGAAATTTTGCAAAAATGGGAGTTTCTGAAACATTTGGGGTTATTTTTGTAAATCTGAAAATAAAGGGTTAAAGTTGCTGTTTTTACATGGTTCTTTTATAAACTCTTGATTAATTGATTTGAAGTAGTGTTTTATTCATTTTAGTTATAAGATTGAAAATTTGTAAATTTTTCCGAAGAAAATTTATAATTAAAGAACTTTTGTTTCTCAATGTTAGTTTGTGAAAAAAAATTATTAAAACTTATTGTTAATCTTAGTTTTATATTGAAATTATGCTTGATTATTTTTAAATTATTGCTTAAATGCTTGGATCTTGAATTTTTTTTTTCAAGAAAGTTGATTTTTCTATGTTTTCAAAACTATGAGGGTATTTTCGGAAAGTTTTAAACTTGTGGGAATTTTAAAGATTTGGTTTTTGAAGTAACAAGATACTTAATACTTTTATTTGATTTTCGATATGAGTTTAGTTAAAAATCTTTTGATTTAAAGTTTGTTGCAAATTTTCGAAAAAATGGATGTTTTTCAAAGTTTAGGGGCTGTTTTGTAAATCTGGAAAATAAAGGGAAAATTTTGCTATTTTGGCGCTGTTTTTGTAATTAGAATTTCGAGTTTTGAAAATAATAACTTTTAGTTGGAGTTTGATGTCGAAAGTTCTAAGTTCTTGTGTGTGATGTGTTAGTTTAGGAAATCCTTGTGTAGGATTTTCATCGGTTATGTTTAAGTAAGTTTGTTAAATACATTCTAAGTTGTATACGTACTTGCTCAGGTTTCGGATACACATCATTGTGGAGTTTTAGTCGCTATACTAAGCGACAAAGGTGAGTGCTATGTGTTACTTGTGTGTAAGTCTAAATGTGCTAGTAGGTCGAATCATAACTGTAACTTAGTTACTAAACAAACAAGCATGTGATGTATAATAACATAAAGAACTCAGCTGCTAGGACAAGTTACACGTTGAATTATTGTTTATGTCTATGTGCTTATGAGTCATTGATATTGTATGTTGGACCGTTATTGAGTTGTTTAGCGATTTCCTGCTACTGAACTGTTAATGTTACTGTACTGTACTGTTTACTGTTACTGTGTGGGCCCCTATATTGGTGTGCGGAATCGAGGTTAACCCGGAAGGTAAGGGCCGGAGGGTTACCTCGATCCACCGTAGACCCGCTTCACGAGCCAAGTGTGGAGGTTACACTTGGGGAGTGAATGTCAAACTCCTGGCATTTGACGTCAATGCGCACTGTTATGTAAGGTCGCACCTTACTTGGAGTGTTCGGTGGTGGTTTTCCTGACTGTGGATTGGAGGGTAAGAGGAGAACGGCATCAACAAATGTTGGTTACTTGTTTAACGTGCTTATATTGTTATAGCATATGTTCATTTACTGTACTGTTGTATATGCTCATGTATATTATGTTGCATCACGCACAAGTGCACTACAGCCTCACTAAGTTGGACGATCAACTTATGCATTCCATGTTTCAATCTTTTCAGCTACAGGTGTTTGGGGGTAAACTATAGTTCATGTTGCGGTTAGGTCATCACGGTTGCGATCCCACCCTAGTTCCAGAGAGTAGTTGAACTTTTGTTTAAATTCTTATTTGGTTTTATGATTTTCGTTTGAACTCATATTTTAAACCTCCTATAATGTCTAAGTTCATATTTATTATATCTTGCTAAATATCTTGGTATTTTAGCTAATTTTGTAAAATGGGAATATCTATAGAAAATGATTTTTAATTAATCTTAATCTTCTTGTATTTCTTTTGAGTCCCAGAAGTTGTTTTACCATGTCATGTCATCCGTTAAAATTTATTTTAATTACTTCCGCTCTAAAACTTAGTATTTTTAAATGTTCTTATGTCATATTAAATCGCTTCCGCTTTTAAACTTTTAATTTATCGTTCTTTTTAAAGGTTTCGATATTTTAACTCTTTTTCAAAATAATAATAACTTTTCGACCGTTATCCGACGGACCCGCGGAGTCGGGCCGTTACAGATGGTATCAGAGCTTCGGCTCAAGGCCAGGATAGGATCCTCGGATTTGTACTGAGGGGTTTGTAAGGTGGGACTCACCGTCATGATTTTAGGGTGTCTACCCACATTCGGTAGTTCACGTTTAGGACAAGACCGCAACCGAAACCATATGTTTAGTACGTGTCCTTGGGGCTAATGGTTATTTTTGCTTGATTCTGTGTTTTCTTGGTTAATTCTTTTGTTGGTGGTATCCCAAATACCATTATGTTATTTGAACTGTATTGTTGATATTATTGTCTGGTTATAATTGTATATGTGTGTGTGCTCCGTGATTTTACGTAAATTAAAATATTTGAATCAAGTGACCTTTCTGGAAGTACATGTAGAATGACTAAAATAGCCCTAATTCTTTTGAATTCCTTATCGAGTTTACCTTATTCAGAACTCATAATTCTGATTCTAAACGTATTCATCTCCAAATTGATCTCTCGAAAAAGTAAGCTCTCTTGATCCTATTTTCGTTATAATTAATTGTTCCGCCCTTATTCTAGTGTTGGTACTTAATCATTCTTGAGCTTGTGATCCCTAGATGTCTTTTCTTCATCATTTTGGCAATCAAATTGTTATGTAAGCAATCTTTCTTTCAATGGACAAAATATCATTCAAATTTTGATGACACCAGTCTTGTGTTCTAACTCGTCAATTACCTGTTCCTTGCATTCAACTATGAATCACTTTTGATAGCGATTAACTTAATTTTCAATTCTAAAACTATCCTATGTTCATATCCTATCTCTTTATTTCCGCTCGTGTTTTTCTAAAGTTTCTAAATGCGATTGCCCGATTGTATCTTTTCCTTCATGTTGTGTAATTTACCGTAAAATATTCTTCAATCATTTTAGCCTCATTCTTGATATGGCTTCTTCAAGCCGTGCCCTTAATTACCTTTAATCTGACTCTTTGATTGTTCCTTCAGAGCTTATTGACACTCTCAATTAACCTGTCTTTATCTACTGGGGATTGACTTCTTGTATTCTATCAAGCTTTTATATTGATCCCCTAATTTTGTACTTCGTTCAGAGTTTACCTCTCCCTATTTCATGAGATACTTTCTCATATTGACTTCGTAAACCAAAATTATTTATTTTTGTCGGATTCTATGATTGTTATTGTTCCTTGTCCTTTTTTTTTTAGCCTATTTATTTCGTTATGATCGTTTTGAAATTATCCATAGATTTCATGTTACTCTTTTTCGTTGTATTCAATTATACAATCTTCTAAATTTCCTGAAGGAATTGAATTGTCTTGGTTCCTTTTTTAACTTCACGTTTTCATTTGTCCATTCATAAATTGTCCTTCCTTTCTCTATTTCATTCCTTTTTGCGAGCCGCATAAATCAGATCAATTTATTCTCAATTCCTTTTGAACTTTGGACTTACCTTCTATTTGTTTTGAACTTATTTTTAATCCCGTCTTGCTCAATTTGGTCGTTTCAATTTTCTCAGATTTCACTATTGAGCTTTATTTGTTTTATATTGCATCTTGTTGCAATCATTATAGAAATGATCTTTAAATCACGTCATTTATTTTGACTTGCTTTTCAAATGACCAAACACACTTTAATGTTTTGGTTATTATCGTCATGATACTTGTTTCGACTTTCTATTATCCTTATCGATATCCTTGATCATCTTTTTACTTACACCATTTGAAATGGTGAGGCTCATCCCTTCAGTTATTCTTATCGGTGCGCCTTAATCGTTTTCCTTGTCACTTATATCGAACTATTAATTTGATTATCTTTATTATCGATATTTCAATCCTTTTCCAATCTTCGTTGATTCTTCTTTATGTTGCCATTGCTAATTCTTAACTTGTCATCTTGAGCATCTTGATTCGATCATCCTTTCTAATCCTTATCGTGTCTCTTCATTTGACTCATTTTGTTCCTTGCGAGAATCCCAAGTCAAATGGCATTCAGTACCTTTTGAATTCTCTGGGCCAAACTAAACTATATATTGTTATGTGAGTAGTTTTTCTTTTGAGAAGAATCTTAATCCGCGGCATAGGAGTTGGAATTATCGTCGTATCTCATTCTACCGCTTCATGATATGCGTAACGTATATGAAGTACTACCTCGATCATCCTCGTGAACCTGACTGCATATCTTAAGATCTTCAGAAATATCTAACGTACAAACGAAGACACGTTTGCATACTCATCTAGATGAAGAAACAAGTGAATTCCATTATGGCGTGGCCAGATTATAAAAAAAAAAAAAAAACGACTTGGGAGTTAGAGAAAAAGATATGTCAGAGTTTTGAAAACACCTAATGTACGAGAGAACATTTTCGCACACTCGTTGTAATCAAGAAGGCTGCAGATTCTGCAAGAAAAATGTTTTATGACGCACACAGAATAAGGAAGAAACGTTTCGGGAGCAAGAAAAGAATATACATCGGCGTTAACCGTACCACGCGAATCTCAATAACGAATTTGGGGGACCAAATTCTTTTAAGGAGGGAGGATTGTAACACCCCATAAATTTAAAATATTTTAAAATAAAGTTATTGAATTAATAACCCGATTTTGTGTGGCGTATTTTATTTTTAATAAACATAGTATTTCTTTAAACCAAAACGTACAATTAAAATTTTCGAGCACAAAAAAAAAAATTGAACTCTCTTTTGTGCTTCGTGTGCATTAATTATTCCTTATGGAATATTGGACTTAGAAATAATTTAGAAAACATGTATATTGCTTTTTAAAAACATTGGGGTCATTTTGTAATTAGTTTGGACCAAAGTGTGCGAAATTTTTTGATTTAGGGGTTATTTTGCACTTTTTGAAATTTTGGGGGTCAAAAGTGCAAAAACGCCCCTTCTCATCCATTGGCTAAGCATGCAATGATTTCTTCTCCTTGGTAAGCCAAGAAATTAGCCATGGCATAGGGAATAGACCATACCCCTTTGTCCATTCACCATACCCCTTTCTCCATTCAAACACTCCACCCATTTCTCCATTCAAACACTTCACTACCCTCTCTATTGGCTCCCTAAATCAGATTTTTGTCTCCCCTACACCATTTACCTTCTTGAAGTAAAAATCTAAGTGGGTAAGAGAGAGAGAGATGCAAGAGGAAACACATTTAGAAGGATAGTTTTCGGGTATACTCAGCACAGTCTCGGTTTTTCGAGCATTCCGCCTTCGTCCACCGTTGGATCATGCCCAAATTTTTCCTGAAGGTCCTACACACATGGGGCTACATATTGACCGTTCGGATCGTCGATTGGATCTCCCAAAGTGAAACGACAGTCATTAGAAGTTGGGGAAAAGTAAGAATTTGAGGGCTTTTGTTATGAACTACCATCGGAGCCGCCACCACTGCCACCGGAGCTACAACCACCACCTTCGGAGGTCTGGAAATGAAGAGAGTTTCACCCCCTTCGTTGCTTTGGGTAAAGATCCATCTTTAATATTTGTGATTTTACATTCTTTTCTTCAAAGTATATATTGAAGAATTTTAGTTATCCTTGTGGCTATTGTGATAAGTTGTTGAGTTCATGTTTAATATTAGATATTTAATGTGACTTGCTTTGGTTTTGTTTAAATATTGCTTATATGTTTGGATCTTGATTTATTTTCGTAAAAAAGTTATTGTTCATAATTTCCGAAACTTTGGGGGGTATTTTTGAAAGGTTTTAAAAGTTGAAGGGCTTAGGTTGCGATTCTTGTTGGGATTAAAAAAGGGACTGAAAATATAAGTTTTTGTTTGATATTTGGTTAGGTTTACTTGAAAAGCATTTGTTTTAAAGTTTGTTCCGAAATTTTGCAAAAATGGGAGTTTTTGAAACATTTGGGGTTATTTTTGTAAATCTGAAAATAAAGGGTTAAAGTTGCTGTTTTTACATGGTTCTTTTATAAACTCTTGATTAATTGATTTGAAGTAGTGTTTTATTCATTTTAGTTATAAGATTGAAAATTTGTAAATTTTTCCGAAGAAAATTTATAATTAAAGAACTTTTGTTTCTCAATGTTAGTTTGTGAAAAAAAATTATTAAAACTTATTGTTAATCTTAGTTTTATATTGAAATTATGCTTGATTATTTTTAAATTATTGCTTAAATGCTTGGATCTTGAATTTTTTTTTTCAAGAAAGTTGATTTTTCTATGTTTTCAAAACTATGAGGGTATTTTCGGAAAGTTTTAAACTTGTGGGAATTTTAAAGATTTGGTTTTTGAAGTAACAAGATACTTAATACTTTTATTTGATTTTCGATATGAGTTTAGTTAAAAATCTTTTGATTTAAAGTTTGTTGCAAATTTTCGAAAAAATGGATGTTTTTCAAAGTTTAGGGGCTGTTTTGTAAATCTGGAAAATGAAGGGAAAATTTTGCTATTTTGGCGCTGTTTTTGTAATTAGAATTTCGAGTTTTGAAAATAATAACTTTTAGTTGGAGTTTGATGTCGAAAGTTCTAAGTTCTTGTGTGTGATGTGTTAGTTTAGGAAATCCTTGTGTAGGATTTTCATCGGTTATGTTTAAGTAAGTTTGTTAAATACATTCTAAGTTGTATACGTACTTGCTCAGGTTTCGGATACACATCATTGTGGAGTTTTAGTCGCTATACTAAGCGACAAAGGTGAGTGCTATGTGTTACTTGTGTGTAAGTCTAAATGTGCTAGTAGGTCGAATCATAACTGTAACTTAGTTACTAAACAAACAAGCATGTGATGTATAATAACATAAAGAACTCAGCTGCTAGGACAAGTTACACGTTGAATTATTGTTTATGTCTATGTGCTTATGAGTCATTGATATTGTATGTTGGACCGTTATTGAGTTGTTTAGCGATTTCCTGCTACTGAACTGTTAATGTTACTGTACTGTACTGTTTACTGTTACTGTGTGGGCCCCTATATTGGTGTGCGGAATCGAGGTTAACCCGGAAGGTAAGGGCCGGAGGGTTACCTCGATCCACCGTAGACCCGCTTCACGAGCCAAGTGTGGAGGTTACACTTGGGGAGTGAATGTCAAACTCCTGGCATTTGACGTCAATGCGCACTGTTATGTAAGGTCGCACCTTACTTGGAGTGTTCGGTGGTGGTTTTCCTGACTGTGGATTGGAGGGTAAGAGGAGAACGGCATCAACAAATGTTGGTTACTTGTTTAACGTGCTTATATTGTTATAGCATATGTTCATTTACTGTACTGTTGTATATGCTCATGTATATTATGTTGCATCACGCACAAGTGCACTACAGCCTCACTAAGTTGGACGATCAACTTATGCATTCCATGTTTCAATCTTTTCAGCTACAGGTGTTTGGGGGTAAACTATAGTTCATGTTGCGGTTAGGTCATCACGGTTGCGATCCCACCCTAGTTCCAGAGAGTAGTTGAACTTTTGTTTAAATTCTTATTTGGTTTTATGATTTTCGTTTGAACTCATATTTTAAACCTCCTATAATGTCTAAGTTCATATTTATTATATCTTGCTAAATATCTTGGTATTTTAGCTAATTTTGTAAAATGGGAATATCTATAGAAAGTAATTTTTAATTAATCTTAATCTTCTTGTATTTCTTTTGAGTCCCAGAAGTTGTTTTACCATGTCATGTCATCCGTTAAAATTTATTTTAATTACTTCCGCTCTAAAACTTAGTATTTTTAAATGTTCTTATGTCATATTTAATCGCTTCCGCTTTTAAACTTTTAATTTATCGTTCTTTTTAAAGGTTTCGATATTTTAACTCTTTTTCAAAATAATAATAACTTTTCGACCGTTATCCGACGGACCCGCGGAGTCGGGCCGTTACACATTACATCGAGTCAATGAATTCTATATTGATGTCATCAATCTCCATGTACGACTACATATACCCAACGTAAAACCACATAGACCCGCTAGTAAGTGGTCGGGAAATACATCAAAGTATAAGCACCCACACATGGGATTACTCTAACCATCTCAAGTCGAAGGACTAATATCCGTACACTAGCATAAATGAGAGAATACTTTGTCACCGATGTGCATTTTATGCCTCCAAGACAAGATTCTCTCGGTGGGGGCGTTCAGTGCATTTGTTCTACAACAAACCACCCACTCGTATACACTGGTATCCACATACCGGCATCCATGGAAACACAACGCCTTCCAACTATTGGAACATGTATATTTGTGTGAGTCTATGCGATCCCATCGATGTCCTGTCTCAATGGGTTCTATGACTCAGAACAATTTTAGATCACGACCTTAGAGGCTTATTCCATGATTGGATCGATGCCATGCTCCATAGTCATTTGTGATCTAAGGACTTCATCTAATTGTTGATTGATTACAATTAATGAATTTGGCCAATAAAATATTATTAATCAAAACCAGATTGTTTTACAAGAGTAGATTACAAGTCATTAATTGGCTTGTTGGGCATTACTCTAACAATCTCCCACTTGCCCTAAAGCCAATTACCCATGGTCCTGAGTCCCATCTTTGTAAGATGTCTTTCAAAGACCTTTTGCGATAGGGGTTTAGTCAGTGGGTCTGCCACGTTCTCTTCCGAGTCAACACGCTCAACTTTTATGTCGCCTCTACCAGTGATCTCACGGATCAAATGGTATCGTCTCATTATGTGCTTGGATCTTTGATGAGATCTTGGCTCCTTTGCTTGCGCAATAGCTCCATTATTATCACAAAAGATAATAATAGGCTCGGCAATGCTAGGCACAACATCCAACTCTTGGACGAAGTTTTTCATCCAAACACCTTCTTTTGCGGCATCTGATGCTGCAATATACTCTGCCTCAGTAGTTGAATCGGCTATGATTTCTTGCTTGGAACTTTTCCAACTAACCGCACCGTTATTGAGGCAGAACACATATCCCGACATAGATTTGGAGTCATCCACATCACTTTGGAAACTTGAATCAGTATAACCCTCAAGCTTCAAATCTCCATTACCATATACTAAGAACAATTCTTTAGTTCTTCTCAAGTACTTAAGAATTGCCTTCACGGCTTCCCAGTGACTATCACCGGGATCGGATTGGTAGCGGCTCGTTACACTAAGAGCTTGTGCCACATCCGGTCTTGTACATAGCATGGCATACATTATGCTCCCTACCGCGGATGCATAAGGTATCCTAGACATCCTTTCTCTCTCTTCAACTGTCTTTGGGGCCATAGACTTTGAGAGAGAAACCCCATGTCTAGCCGGGAGCAATCCTCGCTTGGAGTGCTCCATACTAAATCTTTTCAAGATTTTGTCTATGTACAAAGATTGGGATAGCCCAAGCAACCTTTTTGATCTATCTCTATAGATTCTTATTCCCAATATGAAGGATGCTTCTCCCAAATCTTTCATGGAGAATTGTGTGGACAACCATGCTTTTGTTTGCTCTAATATCCCTACATCATTACCTATGAGTAGGATATCATCAACATAAAGTACGATAAACTCAATTACACTCCTACTAGACTTCTTGTACACACATGGTTCATATACGTTTTTTGTGAAGCCAAACGATTTGACCGTCTCATCAAAACGTATGTTCCAACTACGGGAAGCATGCTTAAGTCCATAAATGGACTTATGGAGTTTACAAACCATTTGTATACTCCCATTGGATGTGAAACCTTCTGGTTGCTCCATGTATATTTCTTTATCAATGTTTCCATTGAGAAATGGAGTTTTCACATCCATTTGACATATCTCATAGTCATACCATGCGGCTATGGCAAGCAAGATCCTGATGGATTTAGGCATAGCTACGGGCGAGAAAGTTTCCTCAAAGTCAATACCTGGCCTTTGAGTATAACCCTTTGCGACTAGCTTTGCTTTATAGGTGATTACCTCTCCATTTACTCCAAGTTTTCGTTTATAGATCCATTTGCAACCTACTGGAACTATTCCTTCAGGTGGATCTATCAAGGTCCATACCTCGTTGGAGTATATAGAGTCCATTTCGGATTTCCTGGCTTCAAGCCATTTTCCTGAGTTAATATCTGATATTGCCTCCTCGTAAGTTCTTGGATCATCAACCAATTGACCGATTTCATGTAGAAGTCCATAACGCTCGGGCTCCCATCGAATCCGATCAGACCTTCTTAGAGGTTGTGTACTTGAGGTCTCTTTCATTTGATCATGTGTTTCCATTGGTTGTGGTGATGAGTTCGTCTCACGAACCTCATCTAATTCTATATTAATACCCTTTCTATCTGATAGAAGATCATTCTCTAGGAAGGTGGCATTTCTAGAAACAAACACTTTTTGCTCCTTTGGATTATAGAAATAATATCCTATCGACTCTTTAGGATATCCCACAAACTTGCATAAGGTGGATCGACTATCCAACTTATCTCCCACTATGTTCTTAACATAAGCGGGAGACCCTCATACTCGCATGTAATGATATGAGGGTGCTTTGCCAAACCACATCTCATGCGGGGTAGATGGCACTGACTTAGAAGGTACTACATTTAGTATCTTTGAAGCCGTAAGAAGGGCTAGTCCCCAAAATGAAATAGGAAGGTCTGTGAAACTCATCATAGAATGAACCATGTCTAACAAAGTTCGATTCCTTCGCTCAGACACTCCATTCAATTGGGGTGTACCGGGCGGAGTCCACTTTGAGAGAATTCCATTCTCTCCTACATAACTAAGAAATTCATCACTTAAGTATTCGCCTCCTCGATCCGATCGAAGAGCTTTAATACTATGACCGATTTGATTTTCTACTTCAGCCCTAAACTCTTTGAACATTTCAAAAGCTTCGGACTTGTGTGTCATAAGATACACATACCCATATCGAGTGAAGTCATCGGTAAAGGTTATAAAGTAGAAGTACCCTCCTCGCGCACTAACGCTTAGAGGTCCACACACATCGGTATGAATTAAATCCAAAACTTGTGTGGCACGCTCCGGATGTCCAACAAACGGTGATTTGGTCATTTTCCCTTTTAAGCAAGATTCACAAGTTGGTAACTCTTCCGAGTTATCTATTTCTAGAGACCCGTTTGAGACCAACTTTTGAATCCTCTTTCTGGAAATATGTCCAAGTCTTGCATGCCACAAGTAAATGGATTCATGGTTATCTAGCTTACTTTTCTTTCATTTAGGGACTTGAGATAATCAGGACAATTATTTTACCAGTGCCCTTTCCTTTTACAATGGAAGCATTCATAATCAAATTGGCTTTTAACCTTTCTTTTCTTGATTCCACGTATGGCATGTAATGCTTGGTTATTAGAATAGGAACTCCTTCCTTTCTTTTTCCCTTTCTTTGGCTTTTCGGCCTTAGAGCGGGATGTACTAGCAAACATTAGGCCATCTCCAACAGCCCTCTTAAATTCTGACCTCTTATCTTAAATTTTAAGGAGTGAACAGTGTTATACATTCCCATTTTTTACTCTGCACTCCAACAGCTAATTTATATTATAAGATTCCACTTTTAAACAACACCACCATTTCACTCCAACATCTAGATAATATTGAATAAAGTATTTTTAATTATGATTAACATATAAATAATAGTGAGATATATATACAGAGTATATATATATATATATATATATATATATATATATATATATATATATATATATATATATATATATATATATATAATATTTATTTATTTAATATAATAATAAGATATTAATAATTTAATTTAAATTATCGTGTTCTATGAATTTAAATTAAATATTTCGTAAAAGTAACATAAAATTAAAATATTATTATTTAAAAAAATAATATGAATTACTATTAAAATATTTTTAATTTTCTATGGGAAAAATACAAAAGTTCAAAAGTATTGTACTATCAATGCAAGAACAACTTTTAAAATTTAACTTTGGCCTCTTATATTTAAGAGGCCAAACTTATAATTTTTTGTGGATCTTAAAATATAAGAGCTCTCTTGGAGCTCATTTTTTTGCCAAAACTTATATCATTTCTTATAATTTGAGTTATACATGGTCTCTTGGAGATGGTCTTATAGGTTTATCCTTTTTAAGGGAAGCCTCTGCCGTGGCAAGCATATTAACCAATTCATGAATAGACACATCCATCTTATGCATCGTGTAATTCATTCTGAATTGATTGAACAAGTCGGGCAAGGATTGAAGAATCATATCACCATATGTTTCATTGTTAAAGACCACGCCAAGATTGGCGAGCTTTTCTATAAGCCCGATCATCTTGAGGCCGTGTTCTCTAACACTTGTGCCCTCGGGCATCCTTGCTCGAAAGAGAGCCTCACTCGTAAGATACCTTTCATTACGATCTTGTACCCCAAAGAGTCCTTTAAGGTGCAAGAGGATCTCACTTGCTAATTTCATATGCTCATGTTGCCTTTGCAACTCATTTGTCATTGATGCCATAATAATACAACGAGCTTGAATATCATCATCAATATGTTTCTCATATTCAGCCCTTATAGTATCAATGGCATCATCAGGGATGACAGTGGGAGGAGATTTATCAAGAAAATAAGTTCTTTTCTCCGAATCAAGAACAATTTTAAGATTTCTAAGCTAATCATTATAGTTGGGACCAATGAGTTTATTTTGGTCGAGAATTAAGGTAAGTTGATTCTTTGCCATTTTGAAAACGTTTTTCAAATCTACAAGTTGCGAAGAAGAGAATATAAGTATTTGATTGATTAATAATTGAATTATGATTTTGGACTTTAATCATAAAACTACTCCCACTATTTTATCGAATCCCATGCCCCCACATGTAATTCGGGAAATAAATATTTCCTAGTGAGCTTGAGGTCCCGAGTGACTTTGTCCATACCCACGACTCGTGAGACATATGGACAATCCACCTAGGTAGAAACATTTTTCCGATTGCATCAACCATACAACCCTCAAGATTTTTTGCCTCGCTTTTCACATGGACCCACGACTCGTGCGACATCCATACTACTCCACGTTAAGTCTAAACCCATCAATCTTGATGAGAAATGACCCGGTCAAGGGCACCCCACGACTCGTGAGACAGCACCCAGGACATGACCATCCCCACCCTTGGTACGATTATCTCGTACATCAAGGAAATGAACATATTGCCTCTCGATACCTCGACCCACGACTCGTGAGACATCGAGATACAAAGAAAACAACTTATGCTTACTTCCTATTGATGGAAGGCAAGGAACTTGGAAACATTCTTTTCTTTGTTCCTTTATTTGACTTAATATTGTTATACTTGCTTGATTCAAGTGTGGGGTTTTTCTTGCAAGATCTCATCAATTAATTTTCTATACAATTTACATTCATTCATCGTATGAAAACCAGAATGTAAATTTGCCAACCATGTTTAATTTGTCATTTCATTTCAAAATCCAAATGTTTATTTTGTTTTCAAATTAATGGAATCAAAATCAAACCTCATTTCAAAATGAAAATCAAATCAAACAATTCCTTTAGCAATATTATTCAACACTTTGAATCGCAAATCCAATCATGAGCAATATTATTCAACACTTTGAATCGCAAATCCAATCATGAGCAATATTATTCAACACTTTGAATCGCAAATCCCATCATGAGCAATATTATTCAACACTTTGAATCGCAAATCCCATCATGTTTATAACAATTATAAACACACATAAATCGATTTATTTATGCATAAGTAGCTCTGATACCACTTGTTGGGAATCGAACATGACCCGACCCGAGCCGCAGCGGAAGCGGGTAAGGTTTTAAAAATTTCGGGTGGTCTTTCGATTCAACCCAAGAATCCATATGCATAATATAAACCGAGTATAAACCAACCATAGGGTGTTTAGGATTTTACCTTACTACACTTGGTAGTGATTGGGGCTTTCCAAGCAAGGCGTGGCCGAACTTCTTTGGCTCTCGGAATCAGGAAATTCCAAGTGGTTCTTCGAAAGCTCCTCCAAAGAAAACAACACACAAAGAGTCTTTAAGAAAAAGAAAGTCCACACTTCACAAGTCTTACAACCTAGAAAGAATTTCTTAGGCTAAGAACTTGAAATTCCTTCGTAATATATTGAAGTTAGATTGGAAGAGAATTACTACTTAATTCTATTAACTTGAAAGGAAGTATAGAGAAGAAGAACTTTTATTGCAATGACCAAGTGTAAGTAAATGAAAAGCTAGGGCCTCCTATTTATAGAAGGACTTACTTCATCACTAAGCTTTCAACAAAACTTAGTTGAGAAGCTATCCACAAAGCTTATCCGATAAGCTTTGTCATCAACCTTATCCAATAAGGTATATTCCTAGCATATCTTATCCGATAAGCTTTGTCATCAACCTTATCCGATAAGGTATATTCCTAGCATATCTTATCCAATAAGCTTTCTGATAAGGTATATTTCCAGCATATCTTATCCGATAAGCTTTGTCATTTACTTAGTTGAGAAGTTTCGTACTTTTCTTAGCTGAGAAGTTTCGTAAATTTCTTAGCCGAGAAGTTTCGCACTTTTCTTAGGTGCGAAGTTTCGCACTTTTCTTAGCCGAGAAGTTTCGTACTTTTCTTAGCTGCGAAGTTTCGTACTTTTCTTAGCTGTGAAGTTTCGTACTTTTCTTAGCCGAGAAGTTTCGTACTTTTCTTAGCCGCGAAGTTTCGTACTTTACTTCTCCTGGAAGCTATCTACTTAGCTTCTCTCAGAAGCTTTGTAGTTAGCTTCTCCAAGAAGCTTTCTACTTAGCTTCTCTCAGAAGCTTTGTAGTTAGCTTCTCCTAGAAGCTTCTCTTAATTAATTAGTCCGACTAATTAATCTTATTCTTCCTCTTAATATTTCCTTGATCAACCGTTAAGTAAACTCAGTTGCTTAACTAATCAATTAACTAATCAAGTCTTAATTAATTATTCTAATTAATTAATTTCTTCCAATCTTTGTTAAACTCTTTTAACAACATCATTTTACTTTTAAATAATGAATTCAATATTCTGGTTGCATCTTGTGAATATTATGTGTGACCCCTTAGGTTCACCGTTAGCTAGCCGTGGGCTCACAACACTTTGTGATTTAATAAGTGAATAATTACTATAATTATTCCGGTCAATTAAACACATTTAATTGACCACCTTAGAACTAATCTCCATTAGTCCATGGGTACCCACACTCCATAGTCGATGTCTAGCCACAAGCCCATGGAGCCTACTTAATAGGTGAATGTTGTTCGTGTGAACCTTTCCTTTTATGTTTTCCATGTACGTACGGTCCTTTCAGTGACCAACCTCCCGATCAAGGCCTGGGATATGGTAGTTTGATCGGTTTCCCATAATACCTCGATTCTATGTATCTTATTCATCATTAGATTCCCTTGTGACCACAACTTTGGAAACTCCTTCCCAAGTGTCACATACCATGCGCATGGATTTTATCAAGAATCTAATACTTTAGAACACATAGGAGATTCGCTCGACTCATTACATCGAGTCAAATGAATTCTATATTGATGTCATCAATCTCCATGTACGACTACCTATACCCAACGTAAAACCACATAGACCCGCTAGTAAGTGGTCGGGAAATACATCAAAGTATAAGCACCCACACATGGGATTACTCTAACCATCTCAAGTCGAAGGACTAATATCCGTACACTAGCATAAATGAGAGAATACTTTGTCACCGATGTGCATTTTATGCCTCCAAGACAAGATTCTCTCGGTGGGGCGTTCAGTGCATTTGTTCTACAACAAACCACCCACTCGTATACACTGGTATCCACATACCGGCATCCATGGAAACACAACGCCTTCCAACTATTGGAACATGTATATTTGTGTGAGTCTATGCGATCCCATCGATGTCCTGTCTCAATGGGTTCTATGACTCAGAACAATTTTAGATCACGACCTTAGAGGCTTATTCCATGATTGGATCGATGCCATGCTCCATAGTCATTTGTGATCTAAGGACTTCATCTAATTGTTGATTGATTACAATTAATGAATTTGGCCAATAAAATATTATTAATCAAAACCATATTGTTTTTACAAGAGTAGATTACAAGTCATTAATTGGCTTGTTGGGCACTACTCTAACAAATGCTTGGTATGGAAATGAGTCTTATTATGTGCAACCTGCTGCATATCCTCCTATGTATCATGCACCTCAATTTCCAACTTACTATGCACCATATCATGCTCATCCAATGCATGCATATCCTGCTTATCGTGCATCTTATTCTGCTTATGAACATTATCCTTATCATGCTGATTATCAACAACATGACATCTGATAAACGTGATAAAGACAAAACTGTTCATGCTCCTGTTGAAACTTAGAAACCTAAGAAACATAAGACATCAACATCTTGGGTTGTCAAAGGTGGAACTAATCCTTCAGGATCCTCTCAATAAGGGTACCTAAAACAATTTTATTTCGTTTTGTAGGTTAGGATTAGGAGTAGGAGTAAAGTAGAGAAGACCTGGTACTTGGATAGTGACTGTTCAAGACACGTGTGTGGAAACATACATGAGTTGACTGATGCTGTTGCTGTGGATGGTCCAAATGTGACGTTTGTAGACAACAAGGAAGGCAAGATTGTAGCAAGTGGAAAGCTGATCAAAAGCAACATTGAGATTTCTGACGTCTCTTATGTTAAAGGCCTTAAATACAATTTGCTGAGCATAAGTCAATTTTGTGACAAAGGATATTCAGTCATCTTCTCAACAGATAAGTGCTACGTTGAACATATTGGAACAAAGAAGGTCATTTTATCTGGAAGACAACAAGGGAATGTCTACACAGTGTGACAAGAATTCAAATATTTGTTTGGTGGCATCAACACCAAGTGAAGTCAGTTGGCTGTGGCACAAAAGAATGAATCATGTGAATTTCAAGACCATCAACAGACTTATCAAGAATGATCTCGTAGAAGGAATTCCAAAGACAGTCATGAGCAAAGATAAGCTTTGTGACACATGTCAGAAGGTTAAACAAATCAAGTCATCATTCAGAAGCAAGAAGCACCAATCATCTGAAAGGATCTTGGAGCTGCTACATATGGACTTGTTTGGACCCATTGATCCAATCAGCAGCGGTGGAAAGAAATACTGCCTAGCTGTTGTGGATGATTATTCAAGATACACTTGGGTGATTTTCATGAAGAAGAAAAGTGAAACCAAGGAGCATCTTACAAATCTGATGGAGCAAATTCAGAATAAAAAGAGTATGAAGATACTGAAGATCAGATCAGATAGAGGGACTGAATTTACAAACTCTACTGTTGAAGAGTATTGTAATGCCAGAGGAATCAGTCATGAGTACTCTGCTGCCAGAACCCCTCAACAGAATGGAGTTGCTGAAAGGAGAAACAGAACACTGAAGGAAGCTACCAGAACCATGATAGCAGAAGCTAAGCTGCCTCAAAGATTTTGGGCAAAAGCAACAAATACATCATGCATTACCCAAAACAGTTGCATGATCAACAAGCACCAAAACAAGACTCCATATGAAGTTTGGAACAACAGGAAGCCAAACATTCATTACTTTAGAATTTTTGGTTGTAAATGCTTTGTTTTAAATAATGGGAAAAATCACCTTACTGCTTCTGCAGAAAAGGCTGATGAAGCAGTATTTGTAGGATACTCTACTGTTAGTAAAACTTATAGAGTCTTTAACAAAAGAACTTTACTTATAGAAGAATCCATTCATGTAGTATTTGATGAACCTAGTCAATCTTCTGAAAATAATCAAAGTACTGATCAAAATCTGTCTACTGATTTTCAGAAACTGAGTGTTGAAAAGAATGAAGAATATATTCCCATCATACTACCTAATCTCAACTCAGCTGCTAACTCAAGTGCTGTTCAAAATCACAATGCTGATTGTCTAACAGAGGAGTTGCGAACAGCTGACAGACCAGAGAATGTTCAACAGACAAGTGTTGTTCAACAAACTACTACTGGAACTCCAACAGTAGTGTTGCATGATCAAAACAAAGGACAACATTATAATTTGCAACCTGATCTTAGATGGCTCAAGAATCATCCACCAGAGCTGGTGATTGGTGATCCTTTGGATAGAGTAAAGACAAGGAGAGTTGCTGCAAGTGAAGCAATGTTTGTCAGCTTTCTATCTCAAATTGAGCCCAAACAGATTGAAGAAGCTCTTAATGATTCAAACTGCATTGAAGCTATGCAAGAGGAGCTAAATCAATTTGAAAGAAATGAAGTCTGGTACTTAGTTCCAAGACCAAGTCATCAAAGAGTTATTGGCACTAAATGAGTATTCAGGAACAAAATGAATGAAGATGGTGTTGTCACCAGAAATAAAGCAAGATTAGTTGCCAAAGGCTATTGTCAAGAAGAAGGTATTGACATTGATGAAACTTTTGCACCAGTAGCAAGATTAGAGGCTATCAGACTCTTTCTTGCCTATGCTGCTCACAAGAATTTCACAGTCTATGAAATGGATGTGAAATCAGCTTTTCTCAATGGAGAATTGCAAGAAGAAGTTTATGTTGAAGAACCACTTGGATTTGAAACTTATCAAGAAGAAGACAAGGTGTATCGTCTGTGATAGAAATAGTGTCCTGCAAGCCAGCTATATGGCTAGCATTAATTGTAATTAATGAGGAACTATTCAATTTAGATTAATAAATGCACTTTTATTAAATGGTCAACTTTATCTTATGTAATATTTGTCTACGCATAAGGATAGAAGTCCTTAGATCACAGGGCTATGGGACAACCCGTGGACTGATCTCTAAGGCCGTGATCTAGAATATATTCAAGAGTCGTAGAATCCAATCGAGATAGGACATCGTTGGATTCGGTTAGACTCTCACTATTGTGTATACTCCGATGAACTGGAGGACGCTGGGGTCCACGAGCGTGACTGGGATAGTCGATACACATAAGTGGGTGGCTTGCTGGGATGGCAAGCGCACTGAATACCCCAATTAGGAAATAACTCACCATGGAAGCGGTAGTCGCATATCGGGGTTGAAGTTATTTCAATTTACAATAGTATACGAGGAACGATCCCTAACAACTTGAGATGATAGGGTTTATCTGGTGCGAGAACGTCTATGCTTTGATGTGAGTTCCGACTGACTGGGGATCGCCAGAAAGTCTCTGTGGACTCATGTTGGGTATAGAGGAACTCGTATGCAGATTCATATCATTAACAAAGGATCCATTGACTCGACTTGATAGGTCGAGAAATTCTCCTATGGATTTCTGTGAGAAATTAATTCTGATGAAATCCTTGGCCAAGGTAACTGACGACTTTATGTAAGTAGCTCATAAAGAACAAGTCAGAGAGAGTTTATTTCGAGATCAGAGAACATAAGGTCAAGACAAAAGATAAGGGAATCCGATGAAAGACCATACCCTTGAGTCTCAACTGGGAGATTGATCAATGGAGAGATTATGTCGTATATGGAAATTGTAAATGATAAAAGGTTCACTGAATTAATTCACCAGTGATTGGGCTCCATGGGCTTGTGACTGGACATCGACCGTGGAGTGTGGGAGAATTCCCAAATTAGCAGGGGTGCTAATTTTGGAATGATTGATCGACAGAGTGTTCGATTAATTTAGAGTATTAATTTCTCGAGTTATTAAATAATATTTAATTACAACCCACGGCCAATTATGTGGTGAACCTACGGGGGCATACACAATACACATGAAGCGAAAGCGAGGAAACAAGAACGAACCAGTCGACTGGGTCGACTGGGTCAAAATCGACTGGGTCGATTAAATGGGTGGATCGACTGGGTCGACCCATGTGGAACGAAACTGGATCCAATTGGAATTGGATCAAGATTATAAATTAAATTGGAATTTAATTTATGAGTAAATTAATTAATTAGGATTTAATTAATTAATGGAATAATTAATTAATTGGACTTGAAGTTTAATTAATTAATTGGGAGATGATTTAATTAATTGGGCTATTTAATTGGGAGATTAAATAAAGTCCTGAAAGATTAATTAAAGTGGGCCATGAATTAATTAGAAGACTTAGTCTTCTAATTAAAAGGGCCATGACCCATGTAGGAGAATTAGTATCCTAATCCTAGAAGGATTAGGGTATGGGAGATATCTATAAATAAGAGACTAGGTCTCATATCTCACACACAACTCTTCAAGCAAAATCAAGAAAAGCAAAAATTCTCTCTCCCTCTCCCTGTGATCGGCCGAACTGCTCTTCCACTTTGGAAGAATTTTTCGTCTTTGTTTTTCGTTTCAAAGTCGTTCTAAAACCTAGATATTAATATACCCTATGTTCTAGTCGATTAGGATATATTAATTTTCGTGATATTGTGGTGTATCAACTCGTAGAGGCGCAACACGTGGGGCGCTACCAAAAGGTGTGGGTCGATCAACCGGGGTCAGAATTCAGAGCTCATCTTGCTAGCCAAGGATTTGCAAGGAGACAGGTATAAACGAGAAAACTTATACTGTCGTTTAATTATATTCATATATATACAACCAGAGAATATCCTGGCAAGATTCTTTAAGAGGCCCTAGAAATTTTTTATATTCCGCTGTGCCTAGGGCTGTTTTTCTTACCGAATCCCAACAGTGGTATCAGAGCCAACTCTAGGCTTTGTATATATATGAATTTGCGAATTCTGTGTTTATTAAATCATATGTTTGATTTATGTGGCTAGTTCTTTAACTTTGCATGTTTTAGAACGTATGTTTGGTTAACTTGGAGTTAATGATTAATTTAGGATTCAAAAATTTTATCATGTTGTTTTTAATTTTGGATTGGGATTTAATTGACTGGGTTTGTTGAATTAAATCTAAAAGTAATCGAAACAAAAAAAAAAATTTTTGGTTCTTGAGTTCAACCGCGGCTGGGCGGCCACCGCATGCTGCCACGAGCAGCAGCGCGCAAACAGCGCGCTGTCTGCGCGTGCAGCACACGACAGCTGCCTTCGGGCAGTCTGCCGCGTGCTTGCAACGCGCAGCAGCACGCTGCTGCGTGCTGTTACGCGCGGCAGCAGCCGCTGCGTACGGCGCACGCGCGGCCTTCGTGGCCGCGTGTGTGCTGCCACGTGGCGGTGTCCTATTCGTCACTACTTGGCTGAATTTTGGTTGATCTCAAACATCCCTATTTTGAAAATTCTGGAAATTTAGAATTTTGGGAAGATTAGGAAACTTGGAGTTTTGGGATAAGGTAGTTATCTTGTTAGAATTAAACACTACCTTAATTAAACTAATCTAAACAAAATAGGATTATCTTGAGAATCTTGGAGATTTGGGAATATTGGGAAACTTAGAGTTTTGGATAAGGTAAGAATCTTAGAGATTTAGATTACCTTAATTAACCAATCTTAATCAAGATAGGATTTGTAGATTACTTGGAGCTCAAGTAAGAGCTAATTAATCTTAGAGGTTAATTGTTAATTCAAAATTAATTAACTTGGATAAATTTTATGAATTAAAATTAAAGGAGCCAGTAAATTTACATTTTTGCCCTTATGTGAATTTATGCATGTTCTTGAGTGAATATGTGGATTGGTCGATTTTGCCCTTAAGCCCTGTGTTGTTTTTGGTTTATTTAATTTTGGGTTGTAATTAAATGGGCCTGATTGGTGCCCTTGCTTGCGCAAACAAATGTAATAGAATAGGACCATTTAAATTATGTAAGCTAGGCTTAGATTAGGCTTGGAGCCGAGAAGACCTCATGAAGACTTGGAGATCCACATGGAGGCCCATTTACCTTGGAGGACATGGAGGCCCAATTCATTACATGGAGGCCCAATCAAGCTGGATATTACAAGAAGGCCCATGATGTATGGGTTTAAAAATTGTAATAGTTAGGACATTTAATTTTCACCCTAGACTGACCAATTGATTCATCACGTGGCTCGTGATGGATCGCATAGGATGGGCAATCGACCAATCATATCTTGCTAGGTGATGAATGTTTACTTTTTCGCAAATTATTCTTTGATGTATGAGATGCATGCTTAGGATAGAAAACGTAAACAAGATAAGCATAATCTGATGAGACCTCGCACACTTAGAAACCTCCAATTGAACTTAAAATTCAATTAGAATATTAAATCGAATAACGGGCGCATATGAATAGTGTCTATGGTCCGAGCCTATCCAATTACTAGGTCTTAGGCATATTGTACGAATATATCTCGATGTCTCACGAGTCGTGGGTCGAGCTATAGGAAGATAATATGTCTATTGCCTCGATGCACGAGTTTAGTGCCAAGGGAGGGGATAGCAAGGTTTTAGGCGCTGTCTCACGAGTCGTGGGGCGTCTAGGATTGAACTATTTCTCTTCACGAGTATTGGACATGATTTAACGCTAGTAAATATGGATGTCTCACGAGTCGTGGGTCCATATCGAAAAACGAGGCTAAATGAACTTAAGGGTTAGCTGCGATGGTTAACCGTTGACATAGTCGACCACCAAGTGGATCAAATAGTATGGCCAACGAGTCGTGGGTACTAGGAGATTGCATTTGGGCCTTAAGCCCGCTAGGATATTTTAAATTCCCGAAACTTATGTGGGGGCATAAGATTTTGATTAAAATAGTGGGAGTAATTTGCAAATGAAATCCATGTTTGTGAATTGTGCATTTTAAGTTAATCTTTCGCGTATTCATTTCTTCTATCGTCGTTTTGTAGATATAATGTCTAAGAATCCGATTTCCATCATACTTGAACATAACAAATTGACTGGACCAAACTTCCATGACTGGGTCAGGAACCTTAAGATCATTCTCGCTTCTGAAAAGCGAGGTTTTGTCCTTGATGGGCCCCCTCCCGAACTTGCTAAGGATGCCGATGATACTGAGAAAGAAGCCGTGGATTTATGGCTTGACGATGACTTGCAGTCACGTTGTCTCATGTTGGCATCCATGACGAATGAGCTTCAAAAGCAGCACGAGCATATGAAGTCTTCTTTTGAAATCTACACGCACCTGAATGGTTTATTTGGGGTGCAAAGTAGATACGAGCGGTATGAAACTGCTAAGGCTTTGCAACAAACGAGGATGGCTGAAGGTGCTGATGTTCGATCTCACTGCATCAAGATGATTGGGCTTATTGAAAAGCTTAGTCATCTTGACGTAAAGATGGACAAGACCTACTGCCAGGATATAATCTTCCAGTCATTGCCAAGATCATTCGAGCAATTCATAGTGAACTACAACATGCACAAGATGAATGTTGAACTTCACGAGTTGGCTAATATGCTCGCCACTGCCGAGGCTTCCATGAAAAGAGAGAAGCCAGTGATGGTTGCTACCTCGACCCAATCCAAGTCCAAAAGGACAAAGAAGGGGAAAGGGAAAGGAAATGCTTCTTCAAGCAAAGGAAAAGCACCATCTGGGCCCATAGGGAAGGGAAAGAAGCGTAAAGCTTCGTCTGGTGAACAGAAATGTTTCTACTGCAAGAAACCTGGACACTGGAAGAGGAACTGCAAAGAGTTCTTGGAGAACTCGAAAGGTATATTCCTTGTTGAAGTTAATTTATCAATTAACTGTGCATCATGGGTGCTAGACACTGCTTGTGGTTCTCATCTTTGTAATGATTTACAGGTGATGGGAGCAACAAGGCCACTTAGGCCAGGGGATTGGATCCTGAGATTTGGCAATGGAGCTAGAGCTGCTGCCGAAGCCATAGGCGAAGTGGAGTTAGATTTAGGTGGTAATAAATTAGTCCTTAGGAACGTTCTTTATGTACCTGGTTTGGTGAAAAACATTATTTCAATTCCTGTTTTGGATAATGAAGGTTTTAATTTTACTATTAATAAAGGTTCCTTTTCATTATTCATGAATGATAATGTGTTTTTCACTGGTACATTAAAAGATGGACTATATACCATTGAACCACCTAAGTTAGTGATGCATGTACAACAAAACAAAAGGAAACAAGATAATGAAATATCTGCCCAATTATGGCACGCTAGACTTGGACATATATCTAAGTCAAGGATTCAAAAGTTAGCATCATCTGGCGCGATTGAAATCAATCGCATTGATGAAATGCCGACATGTGAACCATGTTTAAAGGGTAAAATGGCTAAGTTGCCGTTTAAGGGAAACCCTGAGCGAGCCAAGCAAACATTGGACTTAATACATACTGACGTATGTGGACCACTAAGAAAAAGCGCCCGAGGTGGCTATGACTACTTCATCACTTTCACTGACGACTTTAGTCGTTATGGATATGTGTTCTTGTTGAAACACAAGTCTGAAGCCTTTGAGCGATTCAAAGAATTCAAGATGGAAGTAGAGAATCAACTTGGTCATACGATAAAGGCTCTTCGTTCTGACCGAGGTGGAGAATTTCTTAGTAACGAATTTCTGAATTATCTTGTAGAGCATGGAATACTATCGCAGTGGACTCCTCCTGCAACACCCCAATTAAATGGAGTAGCAGAGAGAAGGAATCGAACCTTGATGGACATGGTTCGATCCATGATGAGTGCCACTGACTTACCTCTTTCATTTTGGGGACATGCCCTCCTCACGGCAACAAGGATACTGAATATGGTACCTTCGAAATCCGTAGAAAAGACACCATACGAACTATGGTTTGGCAAGGCACCCTCATACGCATTCATGCGCATATGGGGATCTCCCGCTTACGTTAAAAAGCTAGTGGGAGATAAATTGGAAACTAAATCCACTTTGTGCAAATTCGTGGGGTATCCGGAAAACTCAATAGGATACGAGTTCTACGATCCTACAAGACAAACAACGTTTGTCTCGAGGAACGCTCACTTCTTAGAGAAGGATTTCTTGGTGGACAAGAAAGAAAATAACGTAGAACTAGATGAGGTCACTGAAGCTGAAAAGGCCTTAGAGGTCGATCGAGCTGACCCGTCACCACAGGCAGTGGGAGAACAAGAGCTTGAAAGTGCACCAGAAAGTACACCAATACTTCGTAGGTCAGAAAGACAACGTAGAGAACTCGAGAGGTACTACGGTCTGCTGCATGAGACTAGACAGTCTCTAACCGACCCAAAGACTTACGAAGAGGCTATGCTAGACATAGACTCGGGAAAGTGGCGCGAAGCCATGGAATCCGAACTGGACTCCATGCACTCAAACAAGGTCTGGGCCTTGGTAGATCCACCAGTGGGAGTGGCTCCCGTGGGTTGCAAGTGGATCTATAAGCGAAAGCTTGGAGTGAACGGAGAGGTGATTACCTACAAGGCGCGACTAGTGGCAAAAGGATACACTCAAAGACCAGGTATCGACTTTGAGGAGACCTTCTCGCCCGTCGCAATGCCCAAATCCATTCGGATCTTGCTGGCCATAGCTGCGTGGTATAACTACGAGATATGACAGATGGATGTAAAGACTGCCTTTCTCAATGGAGACATTGATAAGGAGATCTACATGGAGCAACCAAAAGGATATGCATCGAAAGGAGATGAACACAAGGTGTGCAAACTCCAGAGGTCCATTTATGGACTGAAGCAAGCTTCCCGAAGTTGGAACATTCGTTTTGATGAGACAATACAAACTTTTGGATTCATCAAGAACATGTTCGAACCTTGCGTGTACAAGAAGATCAGTGGGAGTACAGTTGAATTTTTGGTGCTTTACGTTGACGACATTCTTCTCATTGGAAACAATGTGAAAGCGTTGTCCGAAACTAAAGCATGGTTATCTACACAATTCTCGATGAAGGATATGGGAGAAGCATCCTTTGTACTAGGTATAAGGATCTACCGAGATAGATCAAAAGGACTGCTGGGCCTCTCCCAATCCCAGTACATAGACAAAATCTTGAAAATATTTAGTATGGAAGAATCCAAGAGAGGATTGCTTCCAATGAGACATGGAATTGCACTCTCCAAGTCTATGGCCCCAAAGACGCCAGAGGAGACAAGCAATATGTCTCGAGTACCATATGCATCCGCGATAGGAAGCATAATGTATGGTATGCTATGTACGAGACCAGACGTAGCGTACGCTCTTAGCGTAACAAGTCGCTACCAGTCTGATCCAGGTGAGCAGCACTGGATAGCCGTAAAGGCAATTCTGAAGTACCTGAGAAGGACTAAGGAATTGTTCTTGGTATACGGTGGAGGAGAATTGAAATTGGAAGGCTATACAGACTCGAGCTTCCAAAGTGATGTAGACGACTTCAAGTCGACATCAGGATATGTTTTCTGCCTCAATGGTGGTGCGGTTAGCTGGAAGAGCTCCAAGCAGGAAACAACCGCGGATTCAACCACTGAAGCAGAATACATTGCCGCGAGTGACGCAGCAAAGGAAGGTGTTTGGATGAGGAACTTCATACAGGAATTGGATGTGATACCTAGCATTGCTGAGCCCGTTACTATCTTCTGCGATAATAATGGGGCAATAGCGCAAGCAAAGGAGCCGAGATCTCATCAGAAATCCAAGCACGTACAGAGACGATACCATGTGATAAGAGATATCATTGGTAGAGGAGACATTAAGATGGAACGTGTCGACTCGGAAGATAATACGGCGGACCCGCTAACGAAGCCTCTGCCTCAAAAGGCATATGAGAAACATCTGCATAAGATGGGACTCAAGAACATAAAAGACTGGCTTTACGACAAGTGGGAGATTGATAGAAATAGTGTCCTGCAAGCCAGCTATATGGCTAGCATTAATTGTAATTAATGAGGAACTATTCAATTTAGATTAATAAATGCACTTTTATTAAATGGTCAACTTTATCTTATGTAATATTTGTCTACGCATAAGGATAGAAGTCCTTAGATCACAGGGCTATGGGACAACCCGTGGACTGATCTCTAAGGCCGTGATCTAGAATATATTCAAGAGTCGTAGAATCCAATCGAGATAGGACATCGTTGGATTCGGTTAGACTCTCACTATTGTGTATACTCCGATGAACTGGAGGACGCTGGGGTCCACGAGCGTGACTGGGATAGTCGATACACATAAGTGGGTGGCTTGCTGGGATGGCAAGCGCACTGAATACCCCAATTAGGAAATAACTCACCATGGAAGCGGTAGTCGCATATCGGGGTTGAAGTTATTTCAATTTACAATAGTATACGAGGAACGATCCCTAACAACTTGAGATGATAGGGTTTATCTGGTGCGAGAACGTCTATGCTTTGATGTGAGTTCCGACTGACTGGGGATCGCCAGAAAGTCTCTGTGGACTCATGTTGGGTATAGAGGAACTCGTATGCAGATTCATATCATTAACAAAGGATCCATTGACTCGACTTGATAGGTCGAGAAATTCTCCTATGGATTTCTGTGAGAAATTAATTCTGATGAAATCCTTGGCCAAGGTAACTGACGACTTTATGTAAGTAGCTCATAAAGAACAAGTCAGAGAGAGTTTATTTCGAGATCAGAGAACATAAGGTCAAGACAAAAGATAAGGGAATCCGATGAAAGACCATACCCTTAAGTCTCAACTGGGAGATTGATCAATGGAGAGATTATGTCGTATATGGAAATTGTAAATGATAAAAGGTTCACTGAATTAATTCACCAGTGATTGGGCTCCATGGGCTTGTGACTGGACATCGACCGTGGAGTGTGGGAGAATTCCAAAATTAGCAGGGGTGCTAATTTTGGAATGATTGATCGACAGAGTGTTCGATTAATTTAGAGTATTAATTGCTCGAGTTATTAAATAATATTTAATTACAACCCACGGCCAATTATGTGGTGAACCTACGGGGGCATACACAATACACATGAAGCGAAAACGAGGAAACAAGAACGAACCAGTCGACTGGGTCGACTGGGTCAAAATCGACTGGGTCGATTAAATGGGTGGATCGACTGGGTCGACCCATGTGGAACGAAATTGGATCCAATTGGAATTGGATCAAGATTATAAATTAAATTGGAATTTAATTTATGAGTAAATTAATTAATTAGGATTTAATTAATTAATGGAATAATTAATTAATTGGACTTGAAGTTTAAATAATTAATTGGGAGATGATTTAATTAATTGGGCTATTTAATTGGGAGATTAAATAAAGTCCTGAAAGATTAATTAAAGTGGGTCATGAATTAATTAGAAGACTTAGTCTTCTAATTAAAAGGGCCATGGCCCATGTAGGAGAATTAGTATCCTAATCCTAGAAGGATTAGGGTATGGGAGATATCTATAAATAAGAGACTAGGTCTCATATCTCACACACAACTCTTCAAGCAAAATCAAGAAAAGCAAAAATTCTCTCTCCCTCTCCCTGTGATCAGCCGAACTGCTCTTCCACTTTGGAAGAATTTTTCGTCTTTGTTTTTCGTTTCAAAGTCGTTCTAAAACCTAGATATTAATATACCCTATGTTCTAGTCGATTAGGATATATTAATTTTCGTGATATTGTGGTGTATCAACTCGTAGAGGCGCAACACGTGGGGCGCTACCAAAAGGTGTGGGTCGATCAACCGGGGTCAGAATTCAGAGCTCATCTTGCTAGCCAAGGATTTGCAAGGAGACAGGTATAAACGAGAAAACTTATATTGTCGTTTAATTATATTCATATATATACAACCAGAGAATATCCTGGCAAGATTCTTTAAGAGGCCCTAGAAATTTTTTATATTCCGCTGTGCCTAGGGCTGTTTTTCTTACCGAATCCCAACAGTGGTATCAGAGCCAACTCTAGGCTTTGTATATATATGAATTTGCGAATTCTGTGTTTATTAAATCATATGTTTGATTTATGTGGCTAGTTCTTTAACTTTGCATGTTTTAGAACGTATGTTTGGTTAACTTGGAGTTAATGATTAATTTAGGATTCAAAAATTTTATCATGTTGTTTTTAATTTTGGATTGGGATTTAATTGATTGGGTTTGTTGAATTAAATCTAAAAGTAATCGAAACAAAAAAAAAATTTTTGGTTCTTGAGTTCAACCGCGGTGGCACGCGGCGGTGCACGGCAGCGCACCGCGGCTGGGCGGCCACCGCATGCTGCCGCGAGCAGCAGCGCGCAAACAGCGCGCTGTCTGCGCGTGCAGCACACGACAGCTGCCTTCGGGCAGTCTGCCGCGTGCTTGCAACGCGCAGCAGCACGCTGCTGCGTGCTGTTACGCGCGGCAGCAGCCGCTGCGTACGGCGCACGCGCGGCCTTCGTGGCCGCGTGTGTGCTGCCACGTGGCGGTGTCCTATTCGTCACTACTTGGCTGAATTTTGGTTGATCTCAAACATCCCTATTTTGAAAATTCTGGAAATTTAGAATTTTGGGAAGATTAGGAAACTTGGAGTTTTGGGATAAGGTAGTTATCTTGTTAGAATTAAACACTACCTTAATTAAACTAATCTAAACAAAATAGGATTATCTTGAGAATCTTGGAGATTTGGGAATATTGGGAAACTTAGAGTTTTGGATAAGGTAAGAATCTTAGAGATTTAGATTACCTTAATTAACCAATCTTAATCAAGATAGGATTTGTAGATTACTTGGAGCTCAAGTAAGAGCTAATTAATCTTAGAGGTTAATTGTTAATTTAAAATTAATTAACTTGGATAAATTTTATGAATTAAAATTAAAGGAGCCGGTAAATTTACATTTTTGCCCTTATGTGAATTTATGCATGTTCTTGAGTGAATATGTGGATTGGTCGATTTTGCCCTTAAGCCCTGTGTTGTTTTTGGTTTATTTAATTTTGGGTTGTAATTAAATGGGCCTGATTGGTGCCCTTGCTTGCGCAAACAAATGTAATAGAATAGGACCATTTAAATTATGTAAGCTAGGCTTAGATTAGGCTTGGAGCCGAGAAGACCTCATGAAGACTTGGAGATCCACATGGAGGCCCATTTACCTTGGAGGACATGGAGGCCCAATTCATTACATGGAGGCCCAATCAAGCTGGATATTACAAGAAGGCCCATGATGTATGGGTTTAAAAATTGTAATAGTTAGGACATTTAATTTTCACCCTAGACTGACCAATTGATTCATCACGTGGCTCGTGATGGATCGCATAGGATGGGCAATCGACCAATCATATCTTGCTAGGTGATGAATGTTTACTTTTTCGCAAATTATTCTTTGATGTATGAGATGCATGCTTAGGATAGAAAATGTAAACAAGATAAGCATAATCTGATGAGACCTCGCACACTTAGAAACCTCCAATTGAACTTAAAATTCAATTAGAATATTAAATCGAATAACGGGCGCATATGAATAGTGTCTATGGTCCGAGCCTATCCAATTACTAGGTCTTAGGCATATTGTACGAATATATCTCGATGTCTCACGAGTCGTGGGTCGAGCTATAGGAAGATAATATGTCTATTGCCTCGATGCACGAGTTTAGTGCCAAGGGAGGGGATAGCAAGGTTTTAGGCGCTGTCTCACGAGTCGTGGGGCGTCTAGGATTGAACTATTTCTCTTCACGAGTATTGGACATGATTTAACGCTAGTAAATATGGATGTCTCACGAGTCGTGGGTCCATATCGAAAAACGAGGCTAAATGAACTTAAGGGTTAGCTGCGATGGTTAACCGTTGACATAGTCGACCACCAAGTGGATCAAATAGTATGGCCAACGAGTCGTGGGTACTAGGAGATTGCATTTGGGCCTTAAGCCCGCTAGGATATTTTAAATTCCCGAAACTTATGTGGGGGCATAAGATTTTGATTAAAATAGTGGGAGTAATTTGCAAATGAAATCCATGTTTGTGAATTGTGCATTTTAAGTTAATCTTTCGCGTATTCATTTCTTCTATCGTCGTTTTGTAGATATAATGTCTAAGAATCCGATTTCCATCATACTTGAACATAACAAATTGACTGGACCAAACTTCCATGACTGGGTCAGGAACCTTAAGATCATTCTCGCTTCTGAAAAGCGAGGTTTTGTCCTTGATGGGCCCCCTCCCGAACTTGCTAAGGATGCCGATGATACTGAGAAAGAAGCCGTGGATTTATGGCTTGACGATGACTTGCAGTCACGTTGTCTCATGTTGGCATCCATGACGAATGAGCTTCAAAAGCAGCACGAGCATATGAAGTCTTCTTTTGAAATCTACACGCACCTGAATGGTTTATTTGGGGTGCAAAGTAGATACGAGCGGTATGAAACTGCTAAGGCTTTGCAACAAACGAGGATGGCTGAAGGTGCTGATGTTCGATCTCACTGCATCAAGATGATTGGGCTTATTGAAAAGCTTAGTCATCTTGACGTAAAGATGGACAAGACCTACTGCCAGGATATAATCCTCCAGTCATTGCCAAGATCATTCGAGCAATTCATAGTGAACTACAACATGCACAAGATGAATGTTGAACTTCACGAGTTGGCTAATATGCTCGCCACTGCCGAGGCTTCCATGAAAAGAGAGAAGCCAGTGATGGTTGCTACCTCGACCCAATCCAAGTCCAAAAGGACAAAGAAGGGGAAAGGGAAAGGAAATGCTTCTTCAAGCAAAGGAAAATCACCATCTGGGCCCATAGGGAAGGGAAAGAAGCGTAAAGCTTCGTCTGGTGAACAGAAATGTTTCTACTGCAAGAAACATGGACACTGGAAGAGGAACTGCAAAGAGTTCTTGGAGAGCTCGAAATGTATATTCCTTGTTGAAGTTAATTTATCAATTAACTGTGCATCATGGGTGCTAGACACTGCTTGTGGTTCTCATCTTTGTAATGATTTACAGGTGATGGGAGCAACAAGGCCACTTAGGCCAGGGGATTGGATCCTGAGATTTGGCAATGGAGCTAGAGCTGCTGCCGAAGCCATAGGCGAAGTGGAGTTAGATTTAGGTGGTAATAAATTAGTCCTTAGGAACGTTCTTTATGTACCTGGTTTGGTGAAAAACATTATTTCAATTCCTGTTTTGGATAATGAAGGTTTTAATTTTACTATTAATAAAGGTTCCTTTTCAAGATTACAACAAAAAAATCAGTGGAATACCTATCTACTGTGACAATACAAGTGCAATCAGCCTTACTCAGAATACGACAAGTCATTCAAGGACTAAACATATTGAGATCAAACATCACTTTATTAGAGATCGTGTGGAGAAAGGAAATGTTATGATAGAATATGTGTTCACTAAAAATCAGATTGCTTACATCTTCACAAACCTCTAAGTGAAACAAGGTTTTCAACTCTAAAAGCTGAACTAGGTCTACCAAAATTGGATGCATAAGCTGAGGGGGAACTCATCAGAAGACTGAAGTTCCACAGCTTACACATCATATTATCTTCAAGGATTAACTCTCAACAAACTAGTTAACTTATGAATTCTTAAAGTCAGGGGGAACGTGTAAGACTAGCGGTACTTCTGATTAAAAGATGAAATTTGTTGATGAAATTAGTTGAAGTTATGTTTTCATCAGAAAATTAAAGTCTTGAAGATTGAAGATTAATTATCTAGCTGGATTGACAAACAGTCGAGGAAGGTTATCAGCTATTGGCTTTCACTGATAACAGCTTTGTCATCAGGACGGTAGTCCCATCAGATAGATATTTTAATTACTTGTCTGATCAACTGTGTAAAAGCTTACTGACTAAAAATGTTTTCATTTAAAACACGCTTTTACAAGTACAATAAGGCAGTTCAAATTCCCGCCTCTCATTTAATGCGCTTTGAATTTGAAAAGGCGTAACTGACGCCGCACGATCAGAACTGACAAAAAACGGATCTAACGGTTGACGGGTATCACGACCGATATACCCTAACTCTATAAATCCAGATCTGATCAGACTTGTCGTTCTTTACGCACCCTAAAATACTTAGAGCATTGTTTGAAAAAAATCCCTTGCATTCTATCTTCTGCAAACTATTCTCTTTCACTAACATCCTACAGATTCAAAGATGAGTTCTGGTGTTGAAGCAAAAGCTGAGGGTATGTACTTGGTGTACGACGCTTATTATCAATCTGGTACTGATTTGATGAAGGAATTGCTGGAAAAGTTTAAGACTGCTTCCCTGGTAAACTTCATGGAATTACACGAAGGACTGGTCTGGAAGGACCAAGTTATGGAGTATTACAAGACTGCTGAAGTGGATTTCACCAAAAGGGAAATAAAGGCAACTGTTGGAGGCAAATCCATAGTCATTACCCCTGCTGTTCTTCACGAAACGTTTGGTCTGCCAAACAAAGGAAGGCATGACGTCACAACTCTTGCTGAGGACAAACATCAAGAATTATGGGCAATCTGTGCCAAGGAAGGTGAGATGTTGACTTGCAACATCAAGAAAAGGCAACTGAAGGATGAATATCAGCGTATGGCTGATATGGTTGCGAAGCTGATAGAGAACTGCACATTCTCTTTGGATGCTGTCACCATGAAGAGATATAGCATAATGGTGTCTATCTATTATGCCTTGGAAGTGAATTGGTCAGTAGTCATCTGGTACATACTGGCTCACTTTCATGAGAAGAAAGGGAAAAAGGCCACTCCTCAGACCAATCACAGGATCACCTTAAGCTATCTGCTTCACAACATGGGTTGTGAAATGACAAATGGGAAGAAAATCCATACTGCTAAGGCAATGGCAAAGTATGTGCCTGTTCTGAAGAGGAAAGCTGATGAGGTCGAAGCTGATGAAGATATGGAGGAACCTAAGGAAGTGGCTCCTGCCAAAAAGCAAAAGAAAGTTGCTCAGCCTGCTGTTCAGGCCAAAAAGAAAAAGGCTGATGAGCCTAAGGAAATGGCTCAGAAGAAGAAAGTACAGACTTCTATTCAAACAACCCAACCAGCTGTTGAAGCCAGAACAGAAGAGTTTGGGGCAAAGGAGGTAGCTGATGCCATCATAAATCAGACTACTGCGGAGATGAAGAATATTTCCCCTGCTTCTTTTTCAAGAACTCCATCTGCTGAACATCCTGATGAGAATGTTGCTCACAGGACAAGAAGTCAACTTCGTGATACAGGTGCTTCCATGCCTGTTCAAGGAGGAATGACAAGAAGAACCATAAGGAAGAAGATGACTTTTGTTGACTCACCCACTGAGTTAACAGATTTGGTAAGAGAAAGTCCTCGTTCAGCAGAGAGGCCTGTTGGAGCTGAGGAATCGTCTGCTGCTGAACAGATTCATGCGCAACAGACTGTTCAAGAAAAACCAACAGCTGAGGTCGCCAAACCTCAAGATGATCCAGATGTGATGATCATCAACCCAATAGCAGTTGCATCTCTTGCTTCTGCTAGACCTATTCGAGCTGATAAGGGAAAGAGAAAAATCCTTGTCAAAAGAAAGAAAATCTCTGCTGCTGACAAGAAAAAGAGAGAGAAAGCTGAGCAGCGTAAGAGAGATGAACAGGAGGAGAAAAGAGCTTTGGAACTTAGCAAGATTCAAGCCGAAAAAGATGAACAGAGGAGAAAAATGTCTGAAGCAGAACTTAAGGCTGCTGAAGATGCTGAATTGCCATGGTGATTGAAATAAGCAAGACAGATGCACATGGACCTGTTCCTGCTTGTGGAATCAAAATTGGTGAATCTAAAGAAGCTAAGCCAAAGATGCCTGCTGGCACTGTCAAGCCAAAGGCCAAGTTTGAAGTTAGAAGATCATTTGATATTGTTAATTCTGATAATTCTATCTTCAACAGGTTTGAGAAGGCCTTAGCTTATTTTGATCAGAAACTGATGCTCAAGACTTTATTCACTCATGAGAAGCCAAGGTACATGAAGTGGAGAGACTACAGATTGAATAAGTATGTTGAAGAGCTTCAAAGTTGGAAGGAGTTGGCTGATGAAGAAAGGTGGGTTCTTCAATGGCTAAAGACTGACTCCATCTCAAAGGCCTTCGATCCTGATTTCATTAGAGATGTTATGCATCAATATGCAAAGGATTTTGCAACAGAAGAGGCCAAGATCATTGAGAACACTTTGCCTGGAAAAAGAAGAAAATCTGATGATCCTGTTGAAAGGGCCCTTCAAATTGCTGTTATGACTGCCCTGAAGAAAGGGGCTGCTTAGTCTAGATATCAGCAAGGATCTTCAAGTGAGCTGCCCTCGCTGCCAAGTATTCAACAGATTACTTTGGCAAAGAAGTGAAAGATTACTATGAAATGCCTAAGGTAAAGGCATCTGCTCCAAAGCCATGGCCTGTTGTGAGACAAATTCGTGAAACAACAACCTTTACTGATGACGGCAAAATCATAAGTAAAATATTTGAGGATGTCACTGATCAGCCCAAAGTTGTTAATGAACCCGTAGCAATTGAGTGGAAACCTAAGGAGTCCAATGCTGATAAAGAGACTGAACTGAAAGATGCCCCTGTCCACCAGGAGAGTGAAGATGGCCAAGCTGCTGATCCTACTGCTTCATCAGCTGATCTACATTCATCATTGACGGAAGCTTTCCAACTGTTAATGGAAAATTCAACAAAGGAAATGGAAGAGAGGAACAACACGCAATTAAGGAAATTGCAACAAGAATTGGAAGAGTCTAACGGACTACAGCTTGAGCACATGCAATTACTTACTGCAAGATCAATAAAGAATGCCATTGACAATTTTCCTCTGCCTGAGGATCATACTAGGCAGATGACTCAAAGTGTTGTGGATATGAACATAAATATTGAAGATGTAAAGGCTGATGTCAATCACCTTCATACTGCCTTAAAAAGAGCTGAAAACAACACTGTTGATCTTACTGCTACCTTCATCAAAGTCAGTGAAGAAGAGAAATCAGTTAATGTTGGACTGTTGCAGGAAGTTAATCAAGCTGGAATTGTTATACGTGAAGAACTTACCACTATGCAACTCAACATTGATTGTCTTAATGATCGGAATGACACCATCAGCACCTTTCTCAATCATCTAACTACCAGCCATGATTTAGCAAATCAGAACATCAAAGCTTTATGTGCGGCAATGAAGATTCAGTCAGTTGCACTCAACCCTCCTATCAAACCTGCTAATGTCATCAGTTCTGATGATGACAAAAAGGGGGAAGAGAAGAAGGAAGAGCCAACTCTTCAAACTGCTGAAGAAAAAGCTAAGGAAGTTGCTGCTACTGAAACTAAAGAGACGGATGCTGCTGAAGAGACTGGAAAGGTAGAAGGCAAAGAAGAAGCTGCTGAAGAAACCAAGGATAAATCTAAGGAAACAGCTGCATCCAAGGATTCTGATGAAGAACAATCAGAGCCCCATACCAAGTACAAAAATGAAGAGAGGATCAAGAGAAAGATAGACGAGTTAGCAAAAGAGCAGGAAATCAAAGAGAAGATGGAAGCTGCTAAGTCTAATTTACTCTTGGATGATGATGCTGATGAAGCTGAAGATGAAGATGAAGAAGAATCTTCATATGAATATGAAGAAGTGCTTGAAGGAGATGATGAAGAAGCTGATAGCTAGTATAGGCAAATGTATTGTAATCAGTTATCTTTATTTCATTCTCAGTCATCCTATCTGAACAGAAATTGTAACTTGTAATCATTATCATATTATCAATAAAAAGTAGAAGTTCTGTTTCCAACACATTGTTGGGATATTCTACTATGGGGCTCGATTGTCAATACAACAAAGTGCGGAATTTAAAATTTTTCGAAGTCCCTATAAGTCCCATAAATCTTTCTCGACAAATATTTATACGAAAAGCTTGAATCAAACATAAACTAAGGGGGTTTTGCGATTTACCTCACCACAGCTCGGTGGTGGTTACCTCCAGGTGTTTCGTTCGATCCACAATATGAGTGATCCATGTGTCTCACCTCCAGAGTTGATCCTGATAGGATAGTGCCCATCAAGCCAGTTCAATTAGCTTGTAATAGGTCTATTCTGTAAGAAACGATCTTTTGATTTTATAATAATACGCACGTTTATTTATATGTGTATAAGGATAAACAATGGCCAACTTCATCTCTCGCGAATACATTTATGCGATTGGATGAAACCCTTAGATTACATTAGACTATGGGACGATTCACTTCAGTACTAATCATGAAACAGTCTCAAAGGTCGTAATCTTAAAATTGTTCCAAGTCATAGATTCCGAACGAGACGGGGTATCGTAGGAATCGCCAAGACTTGTACAAGTATGCATGATTCACATGGAGTGAATTTGTAGCGTTTCATGAGCAAGGCATTTGAGGCCAGTGCATATGAGTAGGTGGTTCAATGGAGGATTGAATGCATCGAACGACCCGAACAGAGAAACCCATTGTGGAAGCTCATGTCGCATATCGGTGATGGGATGTTTCTCAAGGATTATAATAGTGTACGATTTAGTCCTTTGACTTGAGGTGCTAGGGCGAATTCGGTGCATGAAAGTGCGTACTTAGATCTAGGTATAGGCCACGTAGCTTGGTCATAACATGCCTAAGTTGGGTGCGTATGGACATGTGCGCGGATGGTTAGTACCGATATGGAATCTATTGACTCACTGTAATGGTTGAGAGATTCTTAGATAATATATCCAAGGAATCTGCGGCCGCAGTCGGTGACGGATTTGGAAAGGGGTTTCCAAATTTAGGAGTCACACTGGAATATTATCCTGAATTAGAAAGTATAGTTATCGAGACAAATTTAGAGGTGCCGATCAATTCACACACCCTAAGTCTTGATCGGGAATATTAGTCGATAGAAGGACCGTATGTACATGGTAATTATATGAGACGAGGTTCACAAGTATCAATTCACCTGAAGTTGGGCTTCATGGGCTTGTGGCTAGACATCGACCACGAAGTGTAGGTACTCCTGAGTTAATAGAGGATTTGATTCTAGGAGTAGTCAATTAAAGGTTGTTTAATTGACCGGAGCAATTTATTGTTCATAAATTAAATCACGAGGAATACGTGGGCCTGCTGCCAATTGATGGTACACCCAGAGGGTCACACACAATACAATTGGACGGTGACTGTTGAAAAAGGATACTAAAGGAATTAATTGATTTAAAGGTAATTAAATAAATTAAATGAATTAAAGTATTTAATTCAAGTGGGAGATTAATTAATTGGCTGACTTAATTAATTAAATACTTAATTGAGTTGCTAATTAATTATATAAAAGAAATATTGATTTAATTGGATTGGGCATTTAATTAAGTAATTAATTAAATGAAAGGCTTGGAAGACATGGGCCTTTAATTAAAAGCCCATAAGAAGTCTTGCAAACCTAGGTCAAAAGGGAGTCTATAAATAGGGTTCTACTAGAGCTCAAAAAGCTAACACCCTAGCAAAAACCCTAGCCTCTTTTCTCTGACCTAGCCGTCGCCCCCTCTCCTTGCGCAGCCAACCTAGTGCAGCCGCCACCTGCTGCCGTGAGCTGCCCTAGCGCCGCCGCCGTCACCTCTCCCTTGTTCCACCGTGTTAGATCTTGCCTTGCCAAGTAGATCTGCACAGTCCTGCTACGATAAATCTCCTAGATCCAGTTCTGAGCCTAAGACTAGGAGGTGTTGCCAGAATCCAGTTGCTGTGGACTATCTTTGGAGGTGAGACGCTTGGACCACTTCTGTGAACCAGATCCAGATCCAGATTCAGAATCAAAACTCAAGGTCGCCACCACCTTGCCTGTGGTGAGGTAAATCGCAAAAACCCCCTTGTTTAATTCAATGTGTGTTTTTGTTTCTTGCTTGCGTATAAATAATATGGAGAATCTTATATGGGACCTTGGGTGCTTCGAAAAATTTTAAATTCCGCACTTTCATTGTTCTGACAATCGAGGCAACCAAACCACTATCCCAACAGTGGTATCAGAGCCAACTCCATCATTATTATACGAAAAGCCTGAACATAATGTGTTTTCATCGTATATGTTTAATTATGTATATGTAAACACGTGATAATTATGTTCTGTAAATTGATTCTTACTTGTTATGACTGGATCTATGATTGGGTAAAACTGCTTTTTCAGATCTGTGCCGATTTTATAGTTTTTGAAAACTTCAGGACTTTTATGCAAAGTAATCGCATATTAGGGTTTTAGGGGCTGAAAAATTAAATTTTTTCGAATCTGGAAATTTCAAAATTACTGGACTGTTTTGCAAATCTGGTCGCACATATTTTTGGGGTCGTTTTGTAATTTCCAAAAGTTTGGGGACTGTTTTTCAATTACCGAAAATTCAGGGAAAAATCAAAAATTTTGAGAATTCAAAATTTTATTTTCTGGTAGCTGCCCGAATCTGCCCAGGGGTGTTTTTGTAACCTTTTAAAAGTTTTGGGGTCAAAGTGCAATTTTCGAAAGTTGAGGGGCGAAAATGCAATTTTCAAAAGTTGAAAAACAGAATCTGAATTTGAGCAGAAAAATTTATTTTTGTTTACCCGAGTATTCATTTTGTCATAATTAGTAGTGACTAAAAAGTAAGAATTATAGGAAGTTAGTTTTAAAAGGTAGTTTTAAAATTAAGAAAGAAATAGGTAAAGGATGTTTGCATGTTTCTTTCTCTACGTGAATTGTTTACGTGGTTTTCGATCGAACCGAGCCTTGACCTTAGGTTAGATGTGATTGGTTTAATTTATTGCTTGGTTTTTTTTATTGGGACTGCGAGCCTATTATGTTTTTGGGCCATTTTGAGCCTTTGTAATAGAATAGGGCTTTACTGCTTTCCTAGTTTAGGATGGAGGCCCGTTTCAATCAAATAATTCATAGGTTTGGTACCTTGTCTAGAACTCATGTGTAAAAGAAATATTTCATCACATAGAGTCGACAAATGAAATGGGTTAATTAACAAGTAACAGATGAAAAATGTCAAAAAAGAAAGCATTCACTCCTCTTTTGTATCTTGCATCTATAGTATTTTTGCCCTGGTGGATTTCTCTCTCATTTACTAAAAGTATGGAATCTTGGGTTACTAATTGGTCGAATACTGGTCAATCCGAAATTTTATTGAATAATATTCAAGAAAAAAGTATTCTAGAAAAGTTTATAGAATTAGAGGAAATCCTCTTCTTGGACGAAATGATGAAGGAAAACTCGGAGACACATCTAGAAAAGCTTCCTATAAGAATCCACAAAGAAACGATCCAATTAATCAAGATACACAATGAGGATCGTATTCATATGATTTTGCACTTATGGACAAATATAATCTCTTTTGTTATTCTAAGCGGTTATTCTATTTTAGGTAATGAAGAACTTGTTATTCTTAACTCTTGGGCTCAGGAATTCCTCTATAACTTAAGTGATACATCAAAAGCCTTTTTGATTCTTTTACTAACAGATTTATCTATCGGATTTCATTCAACCCACGGTTGGGAACTAATGATTGGTTCTGTGTACAAAGATTTTGGGTTTGTTCATAATGATCAAATTATATCAGGTCTTGTTTCCACTTTTCCAGTTATTCTGGATACTCTTTTTAAATATGGGATTTTCCGTTATTTAAATCGTGTATCTCCGTCACATGTAGTTATTTATCATTCAATGAATGATTGATAAATGATCCACCGATATTAATCTAATCCAATTAGAATGTTTCTTACTTTCTAGTTCTACATAAACATTAATAACTTTCTATCCGGGGGATTTTCATCCTATACTAAGTATTCCAGTAAAATGATTCCAGTAACTAAATAGCAGAACATAATCGTGGATAGGGAACTATACTAGTGACTTACCCAATTTATTGTAGAAATTTTCGGATCAATGATTAGACCATGCAAACTCAAAATACTTTTTCTTGGATAAAGGGACAGATTACTCGATCTATTTCCGTATCGCTTATCATATATATCATCACTCGGACATCCATTTCAAGTGCATATCCCATTTTTGCGCAGCAAGGTTATGAAAATCCACGAGAAGCTACCGGGCGTATTGTATTTGCCAATTGCCATTTAGCTAATAAGCCCGTGGATATTGAGGTTCCACAAGCGGTACTTCCTGATACCGTATTTGAAGCAGTTGTTCGAATTCCTTATGATAAGCAAGTTAAACAAGTTCTTGCTAATGGTAAGAAAGGGGGTTTAAATGTGGGGGCTGTTCTTATTTTACCAGAGGGGTTTGAATTAGCTCCTTCCGATCGTATTTCTCCCGAGATGAAAGAAAAGATAGGAAATTTGTCTTTTCAGATCTATCGCCCTAATAAAAAAATATTCTTGTGATAGGGCCTGTCCCTGGTCAGAAATATAGTGAAATCACCTTTTCGATTCTTTCCCCCGACCCCGCTACTAAGAAAGATGTTCACTTCTTAAAATATCCTATATATGTAGGGGGGAATAGGGGAAGGGGTCAGATTTATCCTGACGGAAGCAAGAGTAACAATACAGTTTATAATGCGACAGGAGCGGGTATAGTAAGTAAAATCATACGAAAGAAAAGGGGGGATCTGAAATATCCATAACAGATCCATCGGATAGACGTCAAGTGGTTGATATTATCCCTCCAGGACCAGAACTGCTTGTTTCAGAGGGTGAATCCATCAAATTTGATCAACTATTAACCAGTAATCCTAATGTGGGTGGATTTGGTCAGGGAGATGCAGAAATAGTACTTCAAGACCCATTACGTGTCCAAGGTCTTTTGTTCTTCTTGGCATCTGTTATTTTGGCACAAATCTTTTTGGTTCTTAAAAAGAAACAGTTTGAGAAGGTTCAATTGGCCGAAATGAATTTCTAGACTCGCAAATTTATCGACAAAATGAAATTATGAAAAACTTTTTATTTACTTGCTCTTTTGCCACGAGCTTCGGGGAATCCCTTGTACCGCATTCCTAGTCAGAATAGGTAGATTTTTTTTTAAGAAGACTATTTTATTTGACTTTATGATTTTCCCACCCCTTTCCTTGTTTTTTTAGCCAAATTGGATTGTTACGACTATCTTACTATTGCCAGATTTCAATGTCATAAAACGGATCCATTTGATTATATTTCAAATAGAATCAAATTGGGATAGATATTAGCATAAGGAAACGGGTAATAGACCGAACTGGGGAACAAATAATTCTAGGAGGGATTATTCATCTTCCTAGTCTTCGACACAAGAAAGAGGTATAGAAAATACCTTGTCTTGTGTCGAAAGAGTAATTATTTTTGATCCTGTTCGTCATCCTAGTCTTGATTTCGGTTTTACAGATGTATCATAATTTTTTTTCGATTTATTATGTACAATAACGTAGTGGATAAACAAAAAAAGAGGGAATTTCAATTTTATTGATTAAATATAATTTATTCATCAATGAATTTATAAAAAATTGACATTTTTCTGAGATACTAAAATAAATAGAGATAGAGTAAGAGTATAGAAAGTATTTGTATGATATCTAATCTATAGAAATATCATATAGATAATCCAGGAAATTGAGTAAGTCCCCTTTCTTCTAATTTGGAAAGGACCCATAGATACTATCAAGATCCAAGAACAGGTGTTCTGAATCAATTAATGAAGTTCATTTTTCAAACGCATCATCAGAAAAAAGAGAATTTTGACAACAACAAGGTCTACTCGACACGAATTAATTAGGTGTTAATAAAACTTTTTCACAGGAATCTTTCACAAACTTCCCAACTAATACTAATATTATCAACTAATCAGAATGTTTGACATGGTATTTGATTTACCAAACACACTATTATTGTATACTCTTTCATATATATAGCGCAACCCCATTTTTCCTTTTGACCTTTTTTGGAATTAAAATACCTAACCTAACTAATAAGAAATTCTCTCTTGACAGTGGTATATGTTGTATATGTAAATCCTAGATGTGAAAATAGGCGTAATTTGTCTAGGAAATGAAAGGGTATAAAAAAACGAAAAGAATAGGCTATAGGCGTAAATCAATATACCAAAATAAAAAATAATAAGAGCCAATAAGATAGAAATAATGAATCTTAATGTAAATAGAGTTCGGGTTCGAATTTCATAGAATATTTTATATAATATAGACGGGATTGTCTATTTGAAATTTTCAAAACAGCTTGGTTGAGCTTACAAATTCACTTATTGAATAAGTAAACAATTGAATTGGATTCGATTGGATGGCACCAACGAAGTGCTAACTCCCATTTCTTATTGAATTAACTGATCGACGTGTTATCAGACATTTATTTTGAATTCGAGAATTTTCACCAAAAAAAAATTTGACATATTTTTTTATTTATTATTATGAGAATTAATCCTAATACTTCAAGTTCTAGGGTTTCCACGCTTGAAAAAAAAAACCAGGGGCGTATCGTCCAAATCATTGGTCCAGTATTAGATGCAGCCTTTTCGCCAGGCAAGATGCCTAATATTTATAACGCTCTGGTAGTTAAAGGTCGAGATATTGTTGGGCAACCAATTAATGTGACTTGTGAGGTACAGCAATTATTAGGAAATAATCGAGTTAGAGCAGTAGCTATGAGTGCTACAGATGGTCTGATGAGAGGAATGGAAGTGATTGATACGGGAGCTCCTCTAAGTGTTCCGGTCGGTGGAGCGACTCTGGGACGAATTTTCAACGTGCTTGGAGAGCCCGTTGATAATTTAGGTCCTGTCGATACTCGTACAACATTTCCTATTCATCGATCCGCGCCTGCCTTTATACAGTTAGATACAAAATTATCTATTTTTGAAACAGGAATAAAAGTAGTAGATCTTTTAGCCCCTTATCGCCGTGGGGGAAAAATAGGACTATTTGGGGGAGCTGGGGTTGGTAAAACGGTACTCATTATGGAATTGATTAACAATATTGCCAAAGCCCATGGGGGCGTATCCGTATTTGGCGGAGTGGGTGAACGTACTCGTGAAGGAAATGATCTTTACATGGAAATGAACGAATTTGGAGTGATTAATGAAGAAAATATTGCAGAATCAAAAGTGGCTCTAGTTTACGGCCAGATGAATGAAACGCCGGGAGCTCGGATGAGAGTTGGTTTGACTGCCCTAACGATGGCAGAATATTTTCGAGATGTTAATGAACAAGACGTACTTCTATTTATCGACAATATCTTCTGTTTCGTCCAAGCAGGATCCGAAGTATCGGCCCTATTGGGTAGAATGCCTTCCGCTGTCGGTTATCAACCCACCCTGAGTACCGAAATGGGCTCTTTACAAGAAAGAATTACTTCTACCAAAGAGGGGTCCATAACTTCTATTCAAGCAGTTTATGTCCCTGCAGACGATTTGACCGATCCTGCTCCTGCTACCACATTTGCACATTTAGATGCTATTACTGTACTATCAAGAGGATTAGCTGCCAAAGGCATCTATCCAGCAGTAGATCCTTTAGATTCAACTTCAACCATGCTGCAACCTCGGATCGTTGGTGAGGAACATTATGAAACTGCCCAAAGAGTTAAGCAAACTTTACAAGCAAGGTGGGAACCCAAGAAGATATGAAGGCCATGTATGCATGGTACATAGTGTAATAGCATAGGGCTTCATGAGAACCCTTTAGATTGACCAATAGGGCCAACATCATTGGCTCGATGATGGCCTGCATAGGAGGCTCCCGATCGAAAACATATTGTGGTAGTATGCATGCTAGGCTTGTATGGCTTTTATTTATTTTGTCGATTTATATTTAGCTTGTATGAGATGCGCGCTAGAATCTAGATCGTAATAAAACATAAAGCATAACTGAATCGGTGAGATCTCGAGGAGAGTTAGTATAACTTTCAAACCAGAAATTCCCCTCTCGAATTAAATATTAAGTCATATTGGATTAAAATAAAATGAAGTATTTATATAAATCCAAGCCTTCCATCAATAGGGACTAGCGTATGTTGTCTACTTATCAATAGAGGTGATCCAGAGTCTGGCACCCGAGTCGAAGAAAGGGACAATACGTAAAATTCCTTGACTCCTGTTTTTAACTAGACACGACAAGGGTGAGGACTGGTCGGGATGTGAGGATCGACCGATAACTAGTTACGGAGAAATCACGACCGGGCCCGTTGCTCATCATGATTGATGGGTTAGACTTAACGATTAGTAACACTTATGATGTAGCAGTGCTAGATAAGTGCGAAAAACCGAGGCAAAATAGCTTGAAGGTTGTGGAGTAACACAATTGGTAAAAGTATACCTACTTGGAGAATTAATTGTATGGCCACGAGTCGTGGGTGCAATTAATTGCTGCTGGGACGTCAAGACCTACTAGGAATTAAATTTCCCGAGCAATCAAAGGGGTGATTGTTTCGATAAAATAGTGGGAGAACTTTTTCGAAAACAAGTCCAAAATTCGATAATTATATGTATTAGACATAAGATCAGTTAGCTAAACGTTGTCTTCTTTCCATTTGTAGATATTAAGTACAATGTCTAAGAATCCATTATCTGTTATCCTCGACGCAAACAAGTTGAATGGCTCAAACTTCGTTGACTGGCTGAGAAATCTCAGAATTGTCCTCGATTCCGAGCGACGAAGCTATGTGCTCGACACACACATGCCTGCTGCACCCGCAGCACGAACTACTGAGGAACAACGAACCGCCCATGCTAAAAGGGTTGATGATGATCTTCAGGTTCGATGTCTCATGCTAGCCTCAATGTCGAATGAACTGCAGAAACAGCATGCTGCAATGCCGCTTGCTAGAGAGATACTTCTCCACCTCCAGCAGATGTTTGGAGAGAGGTCTCGTACCGAAAGGTTCGCGACCACTAAGGAGTTGTTTCATCTCAAGATGGCTGAGGGAAGCAGTGTCAAGGATCACTGTCTGCGTTTCATCAACCTGGTTGAAAAACTGGGGCGATTGGACGTGGATTTGCACGCTGATCTTAGCACTGACCTCCTCCTCCATACGCTGCCTCGTTCTTTTGACCAGTTCGTGTTGAACTTCAACATGGAGAATAGAACCCTCGCTCTTCACGAACTGACCAATTTGTTGGTAACGGCAGAATCGACTCTCAAGAAAGAGAAGCCGGTAATGATTGCACACCAATCGAAGGCTGCAAAGCCCAAGAGAGGTAGGAAGAAGAAGAAGGTGTTTTCTTCGAAGGCAGTCACAAAGGTGGTTGAAAAGAAGCGCAAAAGCCCAGAAGACGAATGTTTCCACTGCAAGAAAGTAGGGCACTGGAAAAGGAAATGCCCAGACTACCTAAAGATGAAACTGGTAGCCAAAGGTATTTTCTTGGTTGAAGTTAATATTTCTATCAACTGTGCATCGTGGGTGTTAGACACCGCAGCAGGTTCTCATATCTACAATGATTTGCAGGTGATGGGAGCAGTAAGATACCTGAAGCCCGGGGATAGAATCCTGCGTTTTGGAAACGGAGCTAGGATCGCCGCTGAGGCTATTGGGGACGTCGAATTGGTTTTAGGAAATTTTACTTTGATTTTAAGGGATTGTCTGTACGTACCAAACATTATTAAGAACATCATTTCTATTCCTATGTTGGATATTGATGGTTTTAATTTTTCCATTGAAAATGGAGCTTTTTGCATATTTAAAGGTGGTTTAATGTATGCTCGTACTTTGATAGATGGTCTGTATTCCCTAGAACCTACAAATTCCGACGTCATGCACATTCAATCTAGAAAAAGAAAATATGATAATCAAACTCCACAACTTTGGCACGCTAGACTTGGAGATATTTTCAAGAGTAGGATTCAAAAGCTGGTTTCCTCTAAGGCTCTTGAAATAAAGAACTTGGATGAACTCCCAACTTGCGAGTCTTGTCTCAAAGGAAAGATGATCAAATCACCCTTCACCGGGAATCCCGAGCGAACCAAGCAAACATTGGATTTAATCCATACTGACGTTTGTGGACCATTGAGTGTCAATGCGAGAGGAGGATTCTCTTACTTCGTAACATTCACCGACGATTTTAGTCGTTATGGATATGTGTATCTTATGAAACACAAATCCGAAACTTTTGAGAAATTCAAAGAGTTTCGAATGGAAGTTGAGAATCAACTTTGACATAGTATTAAAGCACTTCGTTCTGATAGAGGTGGTGAGTACTTAAGCCAAGAATTCCTTGATTATCTAAAAGAGAATGGAATTCTCGCCCAGCGAACTCCCCCTAGGACGCCCCAACTCAATGGAGTGTCCGAGCGGAGGAACCGAACATTGTTAGACATGGTTCGTTCCATGATGAGCTTCGCTGACCTTCCCTTTTCGTTTTGAGGCTTAGCCCTATTAACTGCCTCGAAGATACTAAACATAGTACCTTTGAAGTCAGTGCCAACAACACCGCACCAAGTATGGTATGGTAATGCACCCGTGTATTCGTATCTACGAGTATGGGGATCTCCAGCGTATGTAAAGAACAAAAAGGGAGATAAGCTAGATAGTAGATCTAGTTTGTGCAAATTTGTGGGGTATCCAAAGGAATCCATTGGATACCTGTTCTTCGATCCTAAAGAACGTAATACGTTCGTATCTAGGAACTCCCACTTCTTGGAAGAGGATTTCCTCACCAACCGAAATAGGACAATCGTAGAACTTGATGAAGTCCAGGAATCGGACCCATCCCCACAAATTGTGGGAGCTGAACCAGAATTTATTGAACCTACTAGTACACCTACTCTTCGAAGGTCTGATCGAATTCGTAAGGAGCCAGAGCGATTTGGTTTCATTCATGAAAACGAGAAAGTTGATAATGATCCAAAGACCTATCAAGAAGCGATGTTAGACATAGACTCGGGTGCGTGGCTCGAAGCCATGCAATCCGAAATGGATTCCATGCATTCCAACAAGGTTTGGACCTTGGTCGATTCACCTGAGGGAACTATCCCTGTAGGATGCAAATGGATCTTCAAGCGTAAGCTTGGAATGAATGGAGAAGTATTAACTCATAAAGCTCGCTTAGTGGCGAAAGGGTATTCTCAAAGGCCTGGAATAGACTATGAGGAAACCTTCTCTCCCGTGGCGATGTCGAAATCCATTCGGATACTACTTACCATAGCCGCGTGGCATGACTACGAAATATGGCAAATGGACGTAAAGACCGTCTTTCTCAATGGAGACATTGACAAGGAGATCTTTATGCAACAACCTGAAGGTTTTGCGTCCAAAGGAAGTGAGCTCAAATTGTGTAAACTTCAAAGGTCAATCTATGGCCTCAAACAGGCGTCTTGAACCTGGAACATACGATTTGATGAGACAGTCAAAGCATTTGGCTTCATCAAAAACGTATATGAACCTTGTGTGTACAAGAAAAATAGTGGGAGCTCGATACAATTCATTGTTTTTGTACGTCGATGACATTTTGTTAATCGGAGACGATATCAAGATGTTAGCGCAGACTAAAGCGTGGTTATCCGCGCAGTTTTCCATGAAAGATATGGGAGACGCATCTTACGTATTGGGAATACGTATCTATAGGGATAGATCGAAGAAGATGATAGGACTCTCCCAATTTCAGTACATCAACACTATTTTGAAGAGATTCAAAATGGAAGAATCCAAGAGAGGATTGCTTCCAATGAGAAATGGTATCTCTCTTTCTAAGTCAATGTGCCCTACAACCGATGAAGAAAAGACGAGAATGTCTCTCATACCATATGCCTCTGCTATAGGGAGCATAATGTATGCGATGTTGTGTACTCGACCAGACATAGCAAACGCTCTAAGTGTAACGAGCCGCTATCAGTCATGATGAGGGGTAACTTGGATCCCCTGCCTTAGCAGGATCGATGCAGTTCGAACAACACCAGATCCTGCCCCCAAGAACTAAGAGCCGACTCAGGGTTCTAAATAAACTATTCCGATCCTTTTAAAAGAACCTGAGGTCGAGAGGTGCTGTTGGGCCAAGCCTAGGCCCAAGCCCAACATTTCAGTTATAAATACCCCAAGCATTTATGACGACGACACAACTTCCCAAGTGCTCTTCCTTCGAGACTGCAGCTCGGACTCACTTGGGAATAATAGCATAGGCTTTCTTATATGTATTTCACCCTCTAGCTTGTACGGCATCCAATAATGCTCGGATAGGACCCCCAATTCTTGTAATTTGTACTCGATTATCTCGAATATAATATTATTGATCTTTTATCTCCATTTACGTACATTAGCACGGCATTACACACAACCCTTATCGAACTAACGAAAACGCGTAAGATCAATTGGCGCCCACCGAGGGGCTTTATTCGAGTATTAGATCGAAATATGCCTACTACGAGGAGGAATACGTATGTTAGCGGAGAGCCTCACTAACCAGAAGCTCCGCCGTTCACTATCCAGGGCGATCCTCCGACCAGCGGAGCATTCGTCAGTTTGAGGTCGAAGATAAGACCCATGGGATGAATTTCCGACCTTAAGATTGGTGATTTTATTCTGTGATTACCCAGCTCATTTATTCCTTCAATGGATTTATTTTCCACAAATGATCCATTTTCTACCACATAAGCGAATAAGAAGTTTCACAGATATTGTTCCCAGCAAACTAATACATAATTAATCCCGTCGAATTCGATCATCAGTTAACGACAAAAAGCTTAGAAAATCTATGGAATTACAGCTTATTAATGGTCTGAATTTATTTTTCCGATCATCATATTTGTTAATCCCGGGAACAAATTTCACGAATCAGTTGTTTGAGAGATCAGTCACATAACCTGTATATATTATTTATCGGTTATCTGATGTTTTTCTCGAATCAGTCGGGATAAATTGAATATTTGAACAACGGCAACAAGTTATATAAATCCTCGAGGTCGCGGATGAGTATAAGCAATCGTCCGACCGATAAAAGAAATTGAACAATGAAATTTGATCAGAGAACAAAGCTTTATTAATATTCTTCAAACAAGTTACAAAGTGAAGCCTCGAATATAATATCAGAATTCGAGCTCAAGAAATACAGTACGGTCACTCCTACCTTATTACAAATTCTACGAGTAATTCTACCATGTTACGTACTCGGTCTTCATTCCCTAAGATCGCTCCAGATGCAGAACTCAGCAGAGATTCTCCTTAGCAATCACTTGCCACGTGTTGCACATCCGTCTTCGTACGGGATAAAAGCCGGGTTGGAGCTCCTCTCTAGGGCTTCAGACCGACCTTAGGTCTTCATCTGTAAATAATGAGTGAAATACTCAATCATTATTTACAGGTTAATCCGAACCGGAGCAGCAAAGGGTTATCTAAGCAGAGGCACCCCAAGGAAGCTCGGAGGAACTATACTTCAAGAAAGCCCTCGAGGAAGCTGGTGCCTCAGATTTAAAGAACTCCTCTCAGATTAACCAGCTGCCCGATCGGATACTACGCCAGAAAATCGAAATTCTAACCCGAACCAGATAAGATATGTCTGGGAAAACAGGTTGCCTGCCGGTATTCTAGGCGCAATTTCTTTTGCCTGTCGATATTCTAAGCGAAAAAGCTTATACCAAAGGAGCTAAGATCGTAAAACAGGGTTCGAAGTCTAATCTCAAACTCCTTTATCGGGGAGATAGTATAAATCAAATTTAAATCTCGACCCATGGGGATCGGAGGAAGCATAATGGAAAAAGTGGGGAATGTCATATAAATAAAGGGACCTATTTATAGTGGTGAAAGATTTTGAATCAACGGCCCAGATAACAGATCGCAAAAGGCTAGGATGTACGTATTAAATGGACTGACCGATGCGTTTTCCCGAGAAATAGGGTCCTGTTTGGTTAAGAGAGCGTACGGTCTAATAATGTGCAAAGAAAGGCCTATTCGAAATGTTCATTCGAACAAATGTTTTACTTATGATCTTATTCGAAAGATAGCCCAAGGATCAGGAACACTTGTCTAAAAGTTCAACCCTCATGCACCTAATATTCTAAATATCAAACCGCTATTTTTACAACCGACTAGTGATGTTCGAATCTAAAAGGCTATGATGGATCTACTCGAACAAGACTCTCGAGCTGAAAAGTTCGACAGCTCAGGAAATTCGGCGATAGCAAGGATCAATCACAACAAGTCCTTATTTAATTTCAAGTCTACCAAGATATTAGTCTCTTACTCGCTCAAGAGACCACTGCCCGGTTAGTTCATTATTAATATCAGATATCCAAGATTGAAAATAAAAACTTGTCTGATTGTGCTCTATTTTATAAACAAGGAAAAGAGAAAATGGCATTCATAAATATTATTACAAAGGTACAAGAGTTCAAAAGGAAAATATGGAAGATACATTTCGAACATAGCACAAGCTAAATATATTACATAAGAACCCATTTACTTTCTATAATCCTATGAAATTTTCGGTTTTCTCTCCTATCGTTTGCTCGAAGTAACCTAGCTCCGAGCGGCGAATTTCTTCTGGATCCGCAGGATTTTAACTTTATTTACGATCTTCCGAAGACAAAGGGGCGAACGCACGGTTTATCGGGTAACTATATTTTGGATCGTTCTCTCCCCAGTATGTCTTCCTAAATGCATTGTAGCAACAAGTCCCTAATCGAAGACCTGCGCGACAACCTGCGGACTTCATGAATCAGGCATATTGGCCTTCAAGATGGAAATTATATTTGCCTGTCGATATTCTAAGCGAGGTCGGGTTAGAAGATTGTCCCTCTTAAAAATTGTTCGAAGTCTGAGCTCAAAAAATTGAATTGATCGGATAACGATCTTGATTATCATGATCGGACAGATAAAATGTTGGTACAACGATTAAGATAATCTCAACAATATGACAGCCTTTTATAGCGAAAGTTGAAAGAATTCAGCTGCAGATAATTCGCGAAATGAATGGATGAGATTTGTCGACCCTTGCAATTCTCGATAAATGAGGAACCGTTTGGAAAAAATCAAACTTGTCAAAATTGGGAACTTATAGACAAAGAATTTTCTTAACAAGGCATAAGGCTTATTTATTAAGTCCTAAAATTATTCACTATTTGCTGTTTTGCTATGAATTCATCTTTTCTCATGATTGCAGAAGACTATTATTTCATCAAAGTTTATTTCGATCGGAGCCATATATTCAGTGGAGACTCGTCTCGCCAATATTCATATTATCTCATCTATTCCGTTATTATTGATCTATGTTCATCTATTATTCTATCTCTACTTGTCTCCATCTACTATTAAAAAGGGTGAAAGCTGTTGCTACGACCCTCGAAGATCGACCAAGGGTGAAAGCCGTTGCTACGCCCCTTGGATCGAGAAATAAAAATGGGTGACGCCCCTCGGGCTAAAAATGCTCTGAAACGACTAACGGTGAAAGCCGTTGCTACGCCCCTTAGATCGAAATTATTAAACGGGTGAAAGCTGTTGCTATGACCCTCGGGCTAAAAATGCTCTGAAACGACTAAGGGTGAAAGCCGTTGCTATGCCCCTTAGATCGAAATTATTAAACGGGTGAAAGCTGTTGCTACGACCCTCGGGCTAAAAATGCTCTGAAACGACTAAGGGTGAAAGCCGTTGCTATGCCCCTTAGATCGAAATTATTAAACGGGTGAAAGTTGTTGCTACGACCCTCGGGCTAAAAATGCTCTGAAACGGTTAAGGGTGAAAGCCGTTGCTATGCCCCTTAGATCGAAGTTATTATCTGAGAATATAAATTCTATCGTCTTATTTCTCCACGATTATTTATACGACTAAGGGTGAAAGTCGTTGCTATGCCCCTTAGATCGAAGTTATTATCCAAGATCAATCTAAATTCTATCTCGATTATTTCTCTACGATTATTCATCCGACTGGGGGATAAAACCTTTACTAGACCCCTCAGATCGAAGTTATTACTCAAGGTCAATCAAAATCCTACCGTGAGATTTCTTAACAGTTATATATTCGATTAAGGGATAAAGCCTTTGACAGGTCCCTTACGTCTGAAGTATATTCGAAATCGATCTAAATTTTATCATGATGTTTCTCCACGATTACCTATTCAACTAAGAATGAAAGACCCATAATCAATTATGGCTCTCAAATCATCTCATGAAGTTATGAATTACAAAGGTCGAATTTAAAAGTATCGACAACAATATACAAAGAAAATTTTTCATTAATGAAATATTCAGTACATTTACTAATACAAAACCGAAATTCGAATTCAAAGGAGAAAAAGGATTACATACGACACGACCTATTATGGATACTACAATAGAATTGAAAGCCTTCGAATTAAAAAGGAGAACGAGATCGGAGCATGCCCTGGATTCTTAACCGATCTTAGATCATCATCAGTAAGTATTGACGGTTATGCCGATGATATAAGATCCGCTGATGAACAACCGGCGCACGAGAGGAATCTCGGATGATTTCCGCACGCGCTAATCCGAACCGGAATACTGTGAACCAGCTTCGGAAGTATCTTAAAGAAGTTGAGATCAAAATCTTAAAGATCTTTCCACAAGTCGACCCACTATCCGACCGAGTGGAGTGACAGGATATAGAAGTTCAAACCAGTCTCAAACGGTTGGAATCAGAGAGAGCTGGTCGCCTGCCGGTACCCCAGTCGCAATTATTTTCGCCTGTCGATACCCAAGTCGAAATCAATTGCCAATGAAGGCAGACTAAGAAGTGAAGAAAAATAGTTCGAACCAGAACCTCGAACCATTTTATCGGGGGTAAGAAACGAGACATAATGGACAAAGGAAGTAAAAGTTGGACCATACAATCGATCAAAACAATTACAGAAACATGAAAATATGAAGGTGTTTTCGGAACTATATATAGGGGAAGAAGTTTCGCATCAACGGTCTGGGTCTCATGTGATGAGCGGCCACGATACAAATATTAAACGCCCTGACCGTTCCGCTTCCCAAGAAAGTAGGAACTGTTTGGAAGAAGAAAATGGCACGTGACAGTAAAAATTCAATCACAAAAGTAAAACAAGCTAACGGCTGAGATACAGGCAATAAATACGCCGACTGTTAGGATTCCCGAGAATCCGGAAACCGTTTGGATAAGTGAAGAAAATATCAAAAAGTGTCCCTACTCGAATTCGTCCTGTTCGAATTCGTTATAATCTTACTTCCAGTCATCTAAAGAGAATCATGAAGAAAAAGAGCAGTCAGTAAATCGTCCGAGAATAGGTGAGACCGATGAAGTACAACATTTGAATAAAATGACCGTAAGTGTCGATCAAAAAGACTATTAATTTCCAAGCTTGATATATCAATAAATTATATATTACAAGATATCAACTCCTATTACATATCAGACCAGTCTCTTGATACTAGTACTTTTTGCAACCTTGGGAGATTAATGAAGAACCAATCTATATATCCAAACGTGAGAGGAACTTCATAACCAGGCCATCCTACGAAATTTTCGGCGGACGATAATGTCCTTACTCGAATGGGAGGCACCGGTCAAGCCAACAGGCTTTCGTCTATATTTATGATTCTTCAAAAAGGAGAGGGGTAATGCATCTCTTTCCTAGGTGAAACGTGAATATTTTCTCAAGGGCGTCGATATTCGAAGCACTACCCGTAACATCTTCAAGAAAGAACCAAACAAATTGCTGCATACCCTCGAAAAACTTGACGCCTGAGCCTCCCTAAACCACAAAAGGCCATGGGAGTTACTTGGGTCATGGGTGGTCAGCAATGAAGCTTATTGACCTCCTAGGTCGAAATAGCGTTCGCCTGCAGATATCCTAGTCGAGATTGAAGTACTAATTAGCCTGTGATCTGCAAAATAGGTCCTAACTCGAAATTCAAAGTATTGCGCCATGCAACAAGATCTTTTAGTCAGCATGGTCGAAGGAATCTGTTCTCAGAAAATCGTATAAGGATACAAAACGAAGAACCTCCATTTATAGGTACTATTCTCAAAAATCCAACGGCTAGCAGAAGGTAAAAAGAACGGTCGAGATCAAAAGACTGTTGCGCTTCCCGAGAATTTGAGCGGGAAGAGAAAGTGATCTAACTTTGGAAATTAAGCAGAATTAATCAAAGATCAAGAATTTCGAGGTCCACAAGGTCAAACGAAGAAAGCAAACTAAAGCATGAATAGAAAAGAACACATCAAGTTATATAAGAACAAGCAATCCGAGAAATAAATAGATTATTACAAACCATAGAGGGTAAAAATGTCTGAAATTATTCATCATCACACAGAAATAAAAACAATATAGCCATACAGCAAGACTGGATAAGTAAAAGACAACATCTAAAGAAGCTTATTGTCAGAGAAAATCTTTCGAAGCTCGACATTACGAGCCTCATATCCCGCTTCATATCCACGGTCGTAAGCCTCCTTTTCCCGGCGCGCGAAGTCTTGTTTCTCCTGCTCGTGAAGACTTTTCAGTTTTTCAAGCTCCTCATTCAGCTTCTTGTGGATCTCTTCTCCATGTTCGTTAGCAGTCTTCTCCCTCTCTAAAGCAAGCTTCTCCGCGAAGACACGGTCGAATTCGGCTTTCTTCCCCTCCAGCTCGAGGGAAATAGCAGCACGCTGATTTGTTTCCCGTTCAGCAAACGTTTTAAGTTCGATAAAATCCTGTCCGGCCTATTGAAAAGATTGGCAACGTTAAACACAAAAAAATAAATAAATAAATAAATAAATAAATATGTATATATGTATATATTTATATATATTATTGTTAAAACCTGAAACAGGAAGTGCGTCCCAGATTCGAACAACTCTTCTATACTTCTCTCCTTGGACATGTCGGGTTCGGAAGAAGTAAAATTAACTCGCAACAGACTATCCATGGGATCAGCCTTAGAAGCAGACCCATCTTTCGACTCCTCGGGCGGGGAAGGAGTAACTTTCGGAGGAGCGGAATCAACGTGGGGTTCGGAAGGATTATCAATTTTTAAAGGTTCAGCAGAAGCCCCTCCACCAATTTCTAACTTGGGTTTTTTGCTAAGATTTCCTGCGGGGGGAACGGGTGTAGAATCATCAGAGGGTGGTTTGCTACCGATAACCAGATTCTGCAAAGCTTCGATGGGAGTGACCCCATCGGAGTAAGGCCTTTTCTTCGAAGAAGGAACGGGAGCTTTTTCTCTGACAGGATCTTCACTCGAAGAATCGACAACTTTTGGGAAAGAACCCCCGAGAGCAGCCTCGAGCTCTTCATCCAATATGGACTTGTTGGAATTGCCCTTGTTTCGCTTTGAGGAAATGCTTTTCTCTTTCTTATTTTCCCCTTCTTTAAGAGCTTTCGGGGAAGACACAGAGGTCTTAGAAGAGGATTTGGAGGGTTTGGCCTCCTTGGCAGGTTTTTGATCTTTGGTCGAATTTTTATTCTTCAAACCACCAAATAGCAGTTTGGGATCGATTGCCTTGCCTAGTATATTTTCCATGATAAACGGGAAGAGAGTTGAGAAATTAGAAAAATGCAGAATATAGAGGAAGAGCTCCGATCTCTGAAAATATTTTTTGACAAAGAATTGAAGAGATCCTCATATTTATAGGCGCTAGACCCTATAATTACAATAGTGGAATCGACGCGACTTTCAAGAAAGGTTCTATATAGAATACGAGAAGATATCGAACTACGGAAGACAAATGATGTCCGAATATTTGCAAGATTAGAATCTACAACTTACACGAATCAAACCAAAAAGAAAACAAATCCAATTACAAAAATGGGCTACATACATATATACATTCGATCCCTAACTACGAGACTATGAATCACCCCTTCCGGCATGATCGAACTCAGTTTTCGGACCAACGCCATCTTCGCTACCGCTGCCTGATGGACCAGTCTGGTCAGCGGGTCGACCATTTTTCCTTATCCAATCCGTCCTCTATGTTAACATCTTCATTTTTCCCTGAAGTAGAATGAAAATCGTCGTCGGAGAGCTCGAGCAAATCCGGGTTAGGCATCGGAACGCCAAACTCCTCAACTAAGGGGGCAAAGCGATGATCCCGCCAGTTCATATCTGTCTTGGGTAAAGAGGAAGCTTTCTAATCCTTCCCTTCAGCATTCTTAAAAGGGTTCATATGCTGAATATATTCGTCCATATTATCTGGAATTCTCTCGGCCGAAACCAATTGTTGAACCCCTTTATAGAAGATCGTTTGAAGAATCCCTCCCATTCTCCTTTGAACTAAGGGATCTAAGACAGGAGATTCCAAGAATTCTCGTATGGCTGGAATCACAGCCTCTTCCCGGCCTTGGGCATATGCACGCTCGGAATCTTGCTTTGCCAGTTCGAGTTCGATTTTTACCTTCTTGAGCTCTTCTTCGAGGGCACTTCTCTCTTTAACGGATGATAGCAAATCCTTTTCCACGGAGGAGGAATGCTTCATGGTTGCTTTCTCGAGCTCCTTCTTTACTTGAGATAATTCTCGTTGACTTTCTGCTAGTTGAGATCGAAGAGTTTGATTATCAACGAAAATTTGTGCATATGCATCATGAGCATCCTGCGACACCTGCTCCAACAATGTTAAGCGATAGGTTTGAACAGCAAACAAATCCCCGATGTATGAGGTAATTTAAGATATCAGCAAAATGTTAAGGACTCTAAAGAAAAAAGAGATAGTCAAAAGATAAATTTTTTACCTCATGATACGTTCGGGAGAAATCACTCAAAACCTCAAAACTATCTTTAACGGTTTGAAGCCGCATGTCCCGTTTAAACCGACCAGCCATATAAATTCTAGTGGCTTTGTCGAATTCATTTTCACCACCTGAATCCAGATCGGTTTGAATACTCCCATCCTCAGGATATCCAGCAGCCCTGTTACCGCGGAAATGTTCATCCATGAAATCTGCCACGTCAGGCTCCGACCTACCCTCTCGACATGGAACTAAGTTAGAACTTACACCAAAGGGTTTTACCCTCCTTGAGGGTCCCGAATGGCTAGTATTCTGATGGGGGCTATTTCGCACCCAACATACTACTCGGATCGAATGAAGAAGATAAGATCGATTCGACCAATTCAAACAGATCGGGATCATCTTATTGACCCGACCAAGTGCAGCTCGCTTCGATAGAAGATTATACTCCGGACTCAAGAAGGATATTTGGGCCGAGTCTTATTAGGACTATGTTTCCTTGTAACGCTAGGTTTAAAATTATATAAATACCTAGTTAATCATTGTATGAAGGGCTACGAAAATCCTAAACTCTAAGAATACAGGATTTAACACTGCTTACAACAGCACAACTCAATAATATTCAATATTATTACAGAGCTTTTTACCTTCATATCGGTGTGTTCTTAGCTTTGTTTTGTGGTTTTACTTCTTGTTCTTGAATATTGCTTTTCTTTGTAACCGATCCATCCGGAATAAAGTAACAGAGCCCTATATAACATATATATAAATATCGAAAACCCCCCGATATTACAAATTTACTGATATTCAATTAACCCGACGAAATTCGACTAAATCAGTTGGCGCCCACCGAGGGGCTACGTTAATTATTCGATCGACACATGGCTCGCCCAAGGAAAAGCGCTCGCATTGGAGCAAGAAGTAATACAACCACCGGCCACAACACATCTGAAGATCCACAAGACAACAACGATAACAACATTCCCAACACCAATGAAAATCTCCCAGATACCCGTTCCCATCAGCAGGAACACCAAGGAAGTCTCACCGGTACAATACCGGAAGAACCGAAACTCCCCAAAATACCCGTTCCTCTCCCAGGCGCTCAGGAAAAACTAAGACAAATAGCAATGCTCTTCAAATCACTCTCTCCAGAAGAATTGCTAGTTTTAGACAAAATTCCTCGAAACGTTACGGCTCCCAGGACAACTCCTGCACCAATAATACCAAGGCCAAACGAACAAACCTCTCAACAAGCGGACAGCCCAGCAAGTGAGCGACGCTCGCTACACAGCCCGCAGCAGGGCAATTCTAAACCCTCCGATAACCATCCCCGAAGGAAACCAGGTCGAAGAAGGCCACAGGCGGGTCGCAGCGGATCGAAGGAACGAACAATAATCCCTATCGAGGATGACGTAGATGATGCTATCCCAGATCGACCACGAGCGACTCGATTCTCGGAAAGAGAAATCGAGAGAATAGTACAGGAACGACTGGAGCAACGCCTACGATCTGTTCAAAACCCGTGGACCCGAACCGCGGAACTCCAGGAGAGCCTTGCAGCATGTTCTCCCTTCTGCAGAGAAATAAAAGAAGCGCAATCCATTGGACAGGTCCCGGGTAGACTACCCCGATATGACGGAACCACCGACCCGGATGATTATATTTTTAGCTTCACTAATATAATGAATTTATATGCCCACTCTGCCGAATTCACCGCCAAGTTAATGGTGACCACATTTGAGGGCCTAGCGTTGGATTGGTTCGCAAAACAACCTGCCAACTCCATATTCAGTTTCCGGGAATTATGCAATAAATTGACGCAGCAGTTTGCCAGTCAGAAGAGGCAAAAACTCCCGATGAGCTACCTAGGAACCATACATCAACAAGAACGGGAATCCCTGAGGAACTGGTTGGCGAGATTTAATGTAGAACTACTCAAGATCGATTCTCCGAACATCGATTACATAATTTCTATTCTCTTTGACCTCACAAAAAACAGGCAGTTCGGAAACGCTCTTAGTAGAAAGCAACCAAGAACGTTTGCCGACATCATGAGCTTGGCGTCTAAATATATGACCCAAGAGGAGATGAATTCCTTTAAGGACAAAAACAAAAATAAAGCCACAGCTTCAGGCTCTAAACGACATGACAGGATTCCTGACCAAAGGTCCGTGGATTATGAGCGATCTATCAGAAAAGGTAACGTCTTCCAACGATTGGAATACAGCAAAACCGACCGAGAAAGGCAACCTAATTTCTATCAAAAACCAAGAAACCCTGAACAACCAATCAGAAGCAGGGTGAATCAAGTGGAACACCCAAGGTTAAATGCTCCAATGGAAGAAATATTGGAAGTTCTAGAAAGGAATAACTGGATTCCCGAGGCGAGGAAAATCGCTCAGCCAAGACCAGGGTCTCGAAACTACGATCAATACTGTAAGTACCATAGGGCACATGGACATCGAACGGAGAATTGTTTTCACCTTAAGAGAGAAGTTGAAAAACTGATCGAACAAGGAAAATTAGACGAATACATAGAACGAGATAATCGCAAAAGGGAAAGAAGTAGAAGCCCTCGGAACGGTAATCAAAGGAGAAGTTCTCATCGAAGGTCGCCTGAACGTCGACCTACTCAGGAGTTGAATCACGACCAGATCAATGGGACTATCCATACTATATCCGGGGGACCCGCGGGTGGAGATAGTCGTAACGCACGACGAAGGACAGCCCGATCCTTAATTGGAAATTCTAAATATCCAAAAGAAATATGGACTCTGGAAAACAGGCCGACAAATCACCAGCCGATCAGCTTTAACGAAGGCGAAGCACCTAAAAACATCATTTGGGACGCAAAAGAGGATAACCCCGATTTTCCTATGGTAGTATCGTTAGAGATAGCGAATTATAATGTAAGAAGAATCCTAATCGATAATGGAAGCTCAACAAATATCATCTCCCAGGAGGTTTTAGCCCAAATGAATTTGGGACAAATAAACCTACAAAAAGTAGCTACGCCGTTAGTAGGCTTTGGAGGATCCGAGATCATCCCCAGCGGAACAATATCTTTAAGTGTGTCACTTGGAAAGAAACCACTTCGGACAGTGAAATTAGTAAAGTTCCTAGTGGTAGAAACACCCTTCGCTTATAACGCTATATTAGGGCGACCAGCCCTTAATGTTTTCCGAGCTGTAGTCTCTACCTATCATCAGAAGATAAAGTTTCCGACCGATATGGGCATCGGAGAAATAAGGAACGACCACTGTATGGCGTGGGATTGCTACAGCACATCGTTAACTTTGAAAGAACACCCTAAGTCTATTACTCCGAGCAATAGAAAGATCGAAGACGATCTCATTAGAAATGAGGTTGAAATTCCTACTACTGATCGATTAGATAAAAAGGGAAAAGAACCACTAGACTTATCCTTGAAACCCCCAGAACATAAAGATATAATCCTAGTAGAAGGCGACTCGTCGAAAACAACAAGAATAGGAACAGAACTGAGCAAAGAAGGGGAAATAATGTTAATCGACTTCCTCAGAAACAATGCTGACATCTTCGCCTGGAGCGCGAATGACATTGAAGGGATCGATCTTCGGGTAATCAAGCATACCCTAAAAATTGACCCTTCATCAAAACCCGCCAGACAGAAGAAGAGAAATCATGGACCAGTAAAAGATAAAATTATCAAAGCCGAGGTAGAAAGACTGCTTGAAGCAAAACAAATCCGAGAAATACATTTCTCGGAATGGCTATGTAATGTTGTACTAGTAGCAAAAGGGGATAAAAAGGACAACAAATGGAGAATGTGTAATGATTTCACCGACCTTAACAAGTTATGTCCGCGCGACCCATACCCCCTCCCAAGGATTGACTTATTGGTCGACTCGACCGCTGGCTTCGCAATATTCAGCATGATGGACGCCTTGCAAGGGTTTTACCAAATATACATGGACGAGCGGGATCAAGAGAAGACCGCGTTCATAACTGAGCAGGGAGTATACTGCTTTATTGTAATGCCATTCGGATTGAGGAATGCCGGGGCTACTTACCAAAGGTTAGTAAACCTAATGTTCAGAGAATTAATCGGAGAAATAATGGAAGTCTATGTAGACGACATGTTAGTCAAAAGTATGAAGGAAGCGGATCACGTAAAACATCTAGATCGATGTTTCCAAATCCTAAGAAAATACCGTATGAAGTTGAACCCTGCGAAGTGCACCTTCGGTGTTAAGTCAGGAAAATTTTTGGGATACTTGGTACACCAGCGAGGAATAGAAGCCAACCCAGAGAAAATTCGAGCCATAACTGAATTGAAACCTCCCAAAACCATCTCTCAAGTACAAAGCTTGGTTGGGAAAATCGTAGCATTGAATAGATTCATATCAAAATCTGCCGACAGAAGCTTGCCCTTTTTCCAAACGCTTCGAAAAGCAAAAAACTTCGCTTGGACCGAAGAATGCGAACGAGCCTTCGAACAACTCAAAGAATATTTGACGACACCACCGATGTTAGCCAAACCAACGGAAGGGGAACCGTTGTATATCTACATCTCCATCTCCGATACGGCCATTAGTTCAGTACTAATTAAGATAGAGGGCTCAGAGCATAAGCCTGTCTATTATCTCAGCAATTTATTGCAAGGGGCGGAGAAGAATTACTTGGAAATAGAAAAATTCACGCTAGCCTTAGTAGTGGCTGCACGAAAACTTCGACCTTACTTTTTAACTTACAAAATAGTGGTTTTGACAAATCAACCGCTAAGACAAGTCTTAGCAAAACCAGAAGCCTCAGGAAGACTAATTAAATGGGCGATCGAACTAGGCCAGTTCGAAATCGATTACAAACCAAGAATCGCAATTAAGGCACAAGTGTTGGCTGATTTTATATTAGAAACACCGACACAGACAACTGAATCATCAAGCAGCCTCAACGACGATGTCTTGATCATAGAAGATCAAACTTGGTTAATGCATGTCGACGGTGCTTCATGCCGAGAAGGAGGAGGCGCCGGAATCAACTTCACCGGACCGAATAAGGAAGATTTGAATTACGCAATAACATTGGACTTCGTTGTAACAAACAATGAAGCTGAATATGAAGCATTGATTGCGGGAATGGAAATGGCGATTAAGGCCAATATAAGAAGTCTTAAAGTATTAACTGATTCAGAGTTAGTACAAAGACAAATTGAAGGCCTATACGAGGCTAAAGAATTCAATATGGTCAAATACCTCGCCAAAGTGAAAACACTAGCTAAAAAATTTGAAAGCTTCGGTATTCAGAACATTCCGCGTTCGGAAAATAAATGGGCCGACCAGCTATCAAAGTTCACAGGATCCCATGACGGAAAGACCGAACGGGTAATCAACTGGTTGATCTCTAATACGCCGGCAATCGATATCGATGAAACACCGGTAGTCGATATAATGGAAATCGAAGAAGTTGAAGAAAACTGGATGACCCCGATGATAGACTATCTTCGAGAAGGAAAATTACCACCTGACCTAAATGAAGCTCGGAAAATAAGATATCGAGCTCCAAAGTATACACTTGTAGAAGGAAAACTCTACCGAAGATCAGTATCAGGAATTCTTCTGAAATGCGTCTCTGAATCACAAACCATTGATATACTACGAGAAATACACGAAGGAGATGCAGGAAATCACAGCGGATCAAGGGCATTGGCCTTAAAATGTCTCAGGACAGGTTACTATTGGCCTACCATCAATAAAGATGCCACTCGATATGTCCAAGAATGTCATCACTGCCAGATCCATGCTAACATATGTCATCGACCAGCAGAAAACATGCATCCAATTCCAGTATGTTGGCCTTTCGATCAATGGGGAATGGACATCGTGGGGCCGTTCCCGGCGGCCAGATCCAAAAAAGCTTACGTCCTGGTCGCTGTAGAATATTTCAGCAAATGGATAGAATGCATCGCCCTCGCACGAATAACTCAATTCCAAGTGATCAACTTCCTATGGAAGTTCATAGTTTGTCGATTTGGCATCCCAAGGATCCTAATTTCCGATAATGGAACCCAATTCGCGGGAAAACAAGTAATAGAATGGTGTTCGAAACTGGGAATTCAACAAAATTTCACTTCGGTCGGGCATCCAAGAGCGAACGGACAAACCGAAGTAGCAAACTGAGAAATAATAAAATCTTTGGAAAAAAGATTAGGATCGGCCAAAGGAAAATGGCTTGATGAACTCCCAGGAGTACTATGGGCTAATCGAACCACAGTAAGGAGCTCAACCGGGGAAACCCCATTTAGCTTGGTATATGGGTCGGAGGCTGTTATTCCTGTTGAAACCTTAATCCCAACGCCAAGAATAGAGATGTTCGATGATCAAGAAAATGAAAAGGCGAGAGAAAATGACATTGATTTAACAGAAGCTTTAAGAGATAAAGCTGCCGTACGCCTACAAGCCACTAAAGTAAATATGGAGAAAGCATACAATCAAAAAGTACGCATCCGAACTTTCAAATAAGGAGACTTGGTCTTGAAAAAGGTAGAAGTATCCAAGCATGTGGGAAAGTTACAACAAAATTGGGATGGACCTTACATCGTCATTGGCGTAGGAAAGAAAGGTTCATACAAAATTGCACACTTGGATGGAACAGCCTTACCAAGAACCTGGAATGCGGTCAACCTTAGGAAATATTATGGTAAATAAATTTTAGCAGATTATACTGCATTATTTTATTTTATTTTATCAAGTTTTAATCCTTGTAACAAAGGCCTTAGCCTACAGTTCAATTAGTAAAGATTTTTAGCATCGATTATTTCGGTTAACGCTCTTTGGAATTACACTATCACATTGATAAAAACTTGAACGAAACGAGTCGAGTATACATTGATCCGCTCAATAAACACTCCTCGATCTATATCAACGACAAAAAAGACTTTTTGGGTTAAAACCCTAAGTCTAATCAGAATGAGTTGAGTATACATTGATCCGCTCAATAAACACTCCTCGATCTATATCAACGACAAAAAAGACTTTTTAGGTTAAAAACCTAAGTCTAATCAGAATGAGTTGAGTAAACATCGATCCGCTCGATAAAAACTCCTCGATATATGTTCAACGATCAAAAAGACTTTTTGGGTTAAAAACCTAAGTCTAATCAGAATGAGTTGAGTAAACATCGATCCGCTCGATAAAAACTCCTCGATATATGTTCAACGATCAAAAAGACTTTTTGGGATAAAAACCTAAGTCTAATCAGAACGAGTTGAGTAAACATCGATCCGCTCGATAAAAACTCCTCGATACGTATCCAACATCCTAAAAAGACTTTTGGGTTAAAAACCTAAGTCTAATCAAAAAGAGTCGAGTATACATTGATCCGCTCAATAAAAACTCCTCGGTATATTTGCAACGATTGGAAAAATTTCAGCTGATAAAAACCTAAATCTAAATTGTAACAAGTTGAGTAAACATTGATCCTCTCAATAAACACTCCTCGATCTATTCCTAACGATCTAAAAGATCTGCTGATACTCCTAAAGTTTTGAGGATGAATCAAGTATGACTCCATCTACTCGGAAATTGCTCCTCATAAATAAAAAATATGACTGAATCAACGACAAAGAAGATGCAAGGGATAAAAGTAATATTTTATTCATCAAATCAATTACATACAAAAGTCCTACGTTACAAAGGTCTACATACTACTTAAAGATCATTACAATGATTTAGATGAAATGATCCTATAAGATCGGCGATCTTCACGACAATGTCCACGGAAACACCAATCTCCTCCCTAGTACCTCGTCAATTATAATAAACCACCTAAGAAGCATGCTGCTCAGGATGGTCGACTTCTTTGGTTCGGTGGCCAGGCTCTGAAGATCAATTGTTCCTCCAGACGAAATGAGCATTACCAGCCAGATAAACCGGCAATACTCATTCACCCATAACGAGACACTGCTTGTATAATGGGGTAGATTTTTACTCTGAAGCAGCATCTCTTTGGATGAGTCGAAAAGGATAAAACTTACGAGCGCAACCCAGTGGACAACCAATCCGGAGGTAACATCCAAGAATAAGGATGCCTGGTAAGTATGAACCCCCCATGTGCAAACAGAAACCAAGGACCTCTAATTGCTGAAAACAACATTTGAGGCCTCATGGGACCCGTTAGTACAAGGAAGGGCTGACATGGGACCCGTCAGTACAAGGTAGATGAACATCAAGTTATTACAGAGTGAATCACGATAATGTGACTTTTTGAATATTATGGGATCTGAAGGCAAAACAAAATCTAAGGAAACTGAGATCTCCATCCTTCTTGAGAAATGACAAATGGAATATGCAAACCGTCTCCTTATTTATAGGGATAGACTCAAACAATCCAACGGCTGAAAAAGCATTTGATCAACGGACACAGATACGACCCCTTGACTCCCCGCAATAAATGCTAGTAAGTTGGAACGGCACTATCTAATCGCCTCAACTAGTCGATAACAAAAGAGGCCATAGATCGAAATGATCAAACCTAAAAAAGCTTTGGATTAGACATACCGGCACAATCCTACTTCATGGTCGATGGTTTAAAACGCTAGAATCCACAAACGAAGTCATACAAGCTTTAAAGTCGCAGCGAAAAGGACAGTTGCTCGATAAAAGATAAAAGACCAAACCCTTCACCATACGAGGGATGTCACTGCCTCATACATCATATGGATGACCATTGACTAAGACATACAGGAACTCCTCTGGAATCCAAGATATCTGATATAGAAATCAGGAGAATAGTCCTCTTTATTCAAAACAGCAAGGACGTAACTGCCTAACATACCAGAGAATTGCTTAAGGAGGTCTGAACAGGTCAGATCTGACTAAGACTTCTACAATTTCCAATTCCTCCCATATCAAAGATATGCTATAAACGAAACATTGGTTGAAGAACAAGTAGTTCGAAGTTGATAATGAGAAACATAAAGCTCTGGGGATACTGAAAGAGTTATTTTCTCTTAGTCTTATGAAAAGAAAAGAAGAGTTCAACAAAAGGTATAAAAAGCCTCCTTATATAAAAGTTTGTGTCACAAAAGGACAATTTTACAAGGCATGGATTGAACATCGACCAAAATGCTGAATGTTCCCTAACAGCAATTCAATCGACTATCCAATACGAATAAACCTACTATTTGCATGATTATGCGCAAACATGATTTTGAATATAACCCAAGGGACTATACTGGGTTGATCGACAGAGATTTGATTTGCAGAGCAAACATCAAGATCAAGCTAGCTTTTCTCTATCCTAAATATTCTCCGCAAAGATCAATTTCAGATACGTGTGCTAAACAATTCTGATTATTTCATGATGATTATATTTATGCATAAAGGCAAAATGTGCATAACAAGGAGAAGAAAATAGATATAGGCAAAAATCTGCCTACAAGAAGGTCATAATTTCCAATTTAGTATTTCTCCCATTACAAAAAATTTTTCAGCCCAAACATATGCACAAAAGTTGGGCACCAAAAAAAAAAAGAGACAGTCCAAGGTCTGCCAGGTCAAATAAAGATCACTGAGAAGAATCGCCAGAGGGGCGACCAGCTGAGATAGGCCTCCGAGGAGTCAGGTTACCAGCAAACGCCATCAACTCCTCCTGACGCTTGAGATAACCGGCATCAAAACCGTCCTCATAAGCCTGCTGACGAGATCCCTCTGCCGAAGCGGCGGCCTGAACTAAGTCACTTTTCTCTTTCTCAAGAACAACTTTGTCAGCCTCTAATTTTTGGAGGTCATCTTGGGCAAGCTGCAGTTGCAAAGACAGCCCTGCGGCTTTAGCTTTTTCTGACTCCAACTGACCTTGATGAGCTCTCCGACTACTCCACAGTTCTTCATTTTGCACACCCAGCTGAAGTGCAAAATATTTGGCCTACAAAGAAAAACAATGAGAAAAATCCTCTCAAGACATGAAAGTCGAAATAAAAATAGGGAAAATTATCGAAAGATATGTCTACCTGCTCGCACATCTTAACGAGAGACTGGACAAGGCGTACATTTGAAGTACCCTCAAGTTTCTTCAGCTCACCAGGCAAAATGGTGCTCAAACCCAGATCCCAGGACAAAGCATCAGGCTCAATTGAGCCAGGCAATTCACTACTAGAAGGAACACCGTCAGGCCGCGGAGTCTCTGACAACATAATATCTTTGACCTGCTCGAGAATACAACGATCATCTAACAGAAGAGGAGATTCTCTCTCGTTGGGGCTAACAGTGGTCTTCTTGCCCGAAGCCGAAATAACGGTTCGACGACCAGACCTCGACCCAAACCGACCCCCAGAAGGTCCCCCAGATTCAAAAGAAGCAGTCGTTACAGTGGTATCATGAAACAAATATTCAGGACAATCTTGCAAAATAGATTGCGTTACGGAAGGATTAACAGGAAAACCATCTCCAACTTGCCCTTCACTGGCATTCAGGGCAGTAGAAGTAGAAAAAGGAAGGGAACTAACAAAATCCACTCCATGAGACCCATGCTCATAAGAAGAAAAACCTGAAGAAACAGGTGTGTCGTAAACATGCTCCATGTTGGATGGATCCCCAAAAGCTAATCGACCAGGGGAAGGCCTACTACCTACCCCGGTGGAAGAAGGAAAATTTGGTTGAAGAAGCGACGAACTAACTTCTGAAAAAGGTTGGGACGTGATAGCAGGACTATCGATCATCGAACTACTAATCAAGGACGAACGAGGAGGCTCCATCGAAGGCCCGTCTCTTCGAGATTTTTTCGATCTGTTATCCCGGGCGCCCTCACGGGAAGGTCGCTTCGAAGTATTACCAAATAGGTTACTCATGATCGGATTATGGAAAAATACAAATTAATATCGAGAAAGCTTATCGACTTGCTAAAGAAAGAGTATTCTGTTAAAAGAGGAATATAGCAGTAAAAAACAAGTCAAGTTTTACCTTTCGTATTTATACTACACGAAAGGACGCGACAGACCTAGAGAAAGGGCGCGAACTAGGAAAACTGACCTGGCAGCAAACGCTAGAATGTGAAAAGACACGACTGTCAGAATACGAAACGTTTAGCGTACAAAGTAAGGAAAGCTAAAGTTACAATTAAAACCTACGAATGAACAATTACAAAGATTATTTCAAAAATAAATCACTATTTCAAGAAGCCTGGTCGCTATCCGGAATCTTCTGTTCGCTACCGACGTCCTCAGTCATGCATTTATCGCCTTCTTCTTCTTCGTCTTCTGGATCGATAAAAGTATTATCGAGCTCATCGTTAACATCAGAAGGAGGAATCGGCAATGGATTTCCAAATTCTTCGACAAGGTGAGCCAGAGGAAAACCTTGATATACGACATCGGGAACCTCGGAAGAAGAATAAAGTTTGCCATAGCGATTCAACCGAATGTGCACCACCTTAAAATACTCATTTCGACGGTCGTCGATCATCTCTAAAGCGACCAGCTGATGAATCGCCTTCTTAAAAGTATTCTCAAGAAGAGGACCGACCATCCGATACACCAACGCCGTATGAACAGGAGAATTAAGGAATTCACGAACGACTCTTTCATCAGGACTCCTACCATATCGATCCTTAAGCCCGCTAAGTGGGACATCCTTTTCGTACTCCTCTAAAGAAGTTTCAAGGTTTGATACCTGAGATTCAAGCTCACTAATTCGAGTCGTGCTCTGAATCTGCAATTCCTCTAACTTTCTAGCCATTTGATTGGCCTGCTCTTGAGCACGAGAAACCTCCATCACCCTGTCTATCATTTCTTGATCTTCGGTTACGGTAGCATGAGTCTCTACGATGGGAACGGAAGAAGATGTTGAGGGACAAACCTCTGAACCGGAGGATTTATGAAGTAAAGCTTTATACTTCTCCTCCAGGAACTCGCATTGTTGTTTCCAAAGTGCATTTTCATAGGCGTATGACGCGAGACAAGTTTTAGTCTGGAAGAACAAAGAGAGCAAGAAAAAGAGATGGATTAGTAAATTAAGGAAAACCCTTAAAATTATCTGTTAATATGATTGAAGGAAAAAGATATCACCTTCTCAGCATAAAGAGAAGCTCGCTGGAATTTCTCCAGAGGATCCTTATGAAGAAGCTTATTGAGATCGCGAGTAAAAACGCCAGACAAAAGAACACGGGTCGCCTTATCGACCGCGTTCTCACTATCATCATGAACAAGAGAATCCTTCTCGGAATAACCAGCGGCCCTCCTTCCCTCTAAATGATCTTCGATCATTTCGACTAGAGTAGGTTTTGGATGTTTATCTCCGAGTAAAGAAAGGTCGTCACCTGAATGTCCATAGTAACTCCTTTTTCTACCCACTGGATTATTAGTAGGATGAGGCATTGACCAGCTGCGACATCCTCGAATACCCAAAGAGGATCTAAGATGAAGAGGAGGATAACCAGATCCCGTGCCCTGACGAATAGGGGACTCACGAGAAGAATCTGGAGATTCCTCTCTATTCTCCTCAGATTCATGACCCAACTCCAGCTTCCTTTTTCGCGACGCTCTCTGCTCGATAGGAGCGTTCTCTACGGATTTGGAAGATTTCGACAGCACCATTTTTCCCTTCGAAGAATGTCGAGAGTTTTCTACCATATGGGCTGAAAAAGAAACAAAATAAAAGTTAGTTTCTCCGTATAAAAGGTATAGTTACAGCACTAAGATAAAATAAAGTACTAACCAAGAGGTTCAGATGATAAACTGATGGGAAAGCCATGAACACTTAACCCCGCCTTACGAAGGAAAGCCTCCCCGATCAGAAGAGCGCTTTGATATTTGTTTGCACGCATTTCGGGGATCTCAGTGATAAACTGTACATCGTCAGGAACAAGTTCACCCGTCGATAAGCGACCTCCAGAAATCCAACTGGAACCATGATCCCATGAAAAAGGCATGATCGAACCATCCGCCAAACATATATTAGATGGAGGACGAACAAAGAAGAAATGAGATTTCCATGAAGGATTACTAGAAACAGGGGCGTCAAAGATTGCTCGACTAGGCCGCTGACTAGCGAAGAAATATCCACGATTTGAAGAACTAGAAATATTGAAACGGAAAAGTTGCGTAAAATTACGAAAAGAAGGTTTAAACCCCTTTGCGATCATCAAAACGGAAAAACAAACCACAAAAGCAACGGAATTTGGAACCAGCTGTGTCAAGCACACACTGAAAGTTTTCAAAACTTCGAGAAAGAGGGGAGACAAAAGAAGACGCAGTCCGCTATTGAAGTGAGCAGTATAAAAGGCTCGACATCCCTCCGATGGAGATGTGACCCTATCAGTAGGGGAAGGAAGAATTATCTCAGAACCTTCCGGAAAATATTTGGTATAATTATTCACAACCTCCGGGAATGTTTCCACCGTATAGGCACAAGCTACGTCCTCAATTGGTTCAGAAATCTGAGGAACAGTACCTTTGCCCTTTTTGGCTCGGGCAGCCACATCTGCATCAGAAAGGATTCGTACCCTGAAAGTATCTTCTATAGGGACGACGAAGTCAGATACTGTAGTTTGTTCGCCCAAAGGATTAGAATACAACTCCTCCTCGTTATCGGGGGCAACGATCTCTCTAGAAGAGGAAGAAGATCTTCTTACAAAAGCCATATATTTTGGTTCTCGGAAGATGAAGGTCGATAAAAGAAAAAGTTTTATGAGATGAACGACCAATCAGGAAAATGATTACAAGTTGTAAGGAAGTATAAAAGAGAAATGGCGAACTCAAAAGTCACCTATTTATAATAAGATGAGACAAGACGTTTCGAACTCATCGCAGCTACTCATATTCCCGCCAAAAACGGAAGGATACGAAAAGCCTCCTGAATAGACGCGTGGCGATTCGTAATCGGACAAAGAAAACGACTATCTATGATATGTAGCACTCTTTTCCTTACTTAAGATTTTTTCCCACATGGTTTTTTCTTAAGAAAGGTTTTTAACGAGGCTCCATTCATAGAAAACAAACAGTCGTAAAGTTTTATCTACTTCTACGAGCTTCTATTATCTATACGCTCGAAGAAGTGAGGGAGTACTGATGGGCGCTATTTCGCACCCAACATACTACTCGGATCGAATGAAGAAGATAAGATCGATTCGACCAATTCAAACAGATCGGGATCATCTTATTGACCCGGCCAAGTGCAGCTCGCTTCGATAGAAGATTATACTCCGGACTCAAGAAGGATATTTGGGCCGAGTCTTATTAGGACTATGTTTCCTTGTAACGCTAGGTTTAAAATTATATAAATACCTAGTTAATCATTGTATGAAGGGCTACGAAAATCCTAAACTCTAAGAATACAGGATTTAACACTGCTTACAACAGCACAACTCAATAATATTCAATATTATTACAGAGCTTTTTACCTTCATATCGGTGTGTTCTTAGCTTTGTTTTGTGGTTTTACTTCTTGTTCTTGAATATTGCTTTTCTTTGTAACCGATCCATCCGGAATAAAGTAACAGAGCCCTATATAACATATATATAAATATCGAAAACCCCCCAATATTACAAATTTACTGATATTCAATTAACCCGACGAAATCCGGCTAAATCATATTCCTCTTTCGACTCAGGAGCTTCTCATACTCCTGAACACCCAAAATCCGGTTCCAAGAATGTTGACTATAACCAACAGACGAAAGAGCGGAAGTATCAGGGGAAAATAAAGCTCAAAGTGGTCCGGCAGTGGTAGAGTTCAGGGAACTCATAGTGCCAAGCCCTTTCAAATCGGGAATTGTAACTGGTATAATAACTGAATTTCCACCTAAATTATTTGTGTCCGCTATTCTTTCGGAAGTATAGGGTAACGGGTCGAAGTAAAATGGCTTATCTTCAACCAAACCGACGGCGGACAGTCGAAACTTCTCGACGACTCAACCTGCAAAGAAAATACAAAAATGTGCACGAGTTTAAACAAGAAGAGTCGATTGGTCACACCTCAAAGTAGGCAGAAGATAAGAAGCATACCCAAAGAGAGAGGGGCAAGAAGCGGAGCAGTGGAGGCTGGCAGGTCAGTAATCTGCGGAAGGGATCCTTCGAAGGATTGACTGGAATATTTGATCGCCGGGGCAGGATAATCACAGTGGCTCAACCCAGCCAGTCGCAGGACACCTTCCTGAATTAGGAGCTTGGTCTGGTAAGGATTGGACCGCAACTGCTCGAGAAATTCGTCGAAAAGACGGTGGTTTAGTTTCTCTTTAATCCTACGAGGACCATATGACCAAGAGTTTACGCCATCCCATCTATATGGTCTCGTTTTCGAGCTACCATCTGATATTGGAACATCAGGGCCTTTCACAAAAAAGAATCTCCTTTTCCAACCCTTATTCTTTCCCGTTGTTATATTCATAAGAAAAGGCCGCTTCGACCGCTGGCGGATGGACACAAACCCCACATTTGAACCCTTGCACAGGTCCATTCGGAATATTTGCCAAAAATTACTAAAAGAGGCTTCTCCCCCCTTGTCCTCCATAAGAGTGCTGAACGCTACTATATACGCAACAGAGTGTGGGAGAAGCTGAGCGGGGGAAAGCGAGAAGAAAGTCAAAATGTTTCTGATAAGGGGAATGAACGGGATATGCAAACCACAAGAAAATTGATTCTCGTAGAAGGCTTGGCAGCCAGCCGGAGGCTCGGTAGCACGTTCGGTGTAAGAGGGAATGACGATCGAAAACCCCTTGAGAAGAAATTTCCCGAACTCCGCCTCGAGGTAAACACGATCCTTCTTTGTAAAATAACAGGAAGTTTGGTTGGCAGGAAGTTCTGACCTGTTCGAGGTTGCGGCATCAGAAGGATGCGTATGTTTAAAAATCCTGACGAAGGCACCCTCGCCGATGCTGTGTTTCTCGACCACGTTTTCCTCAAGATCCTCGATCGGGTCGTCATCCTCGTCTTCTTGACGAAACTCTCCATCTTCGTAATCGTCAACAAGCTTTAACAAATGATCGGACTCTTGGTTTTCTCCGACCTTATCCTTGCCCTTTGAACTTCTTGAACTTGACATTATGGATTCGAAAATGAATGTATTAAAGAAAGTGCCCTTTCGATTCAAATACTCCGAGCTCAAGAGAGAATGGGATATGGAAGTAATTTTTCAACGAGTCAACATATATATATGGGGTTAAAAAGGTAAAATTGCAAAATGGTCCCCGAGTAACCGCGACGGTTGAACTTACCCTGAGTAAAAATTTAAAGTTATCCTTCAGAGAATTGCATTCTTGATCCTTTACTTTCCAAATTGTAGAGTAAACTCCCTGGAAATTGTTCCCGTGGTATTCCATTGATCTCTTCATTACGATCGGAAAATTTAGAAAGCATTCGTCGAGGAATTGAATGAAGCATCGTGGAGTAATAAAAGTTATTACAATTTAGAGGTCCTATCGCAAACGATGGACGACGAGGTTATCTTTCCAACACGCCGATATATTGTTTCTTATATATGCACTCTTTTTCCCTGGTTCGGTTTTTATCCCAATGGGTTTTTCCGAGTTAGGTTTTTAACGAGGCATATCCGAAACACATTCTGAGCGGCTCATCTCTTAATGTTATGCGACATAATTTGTACTTCATCGAGCGCAAACTCCACTTCACGCTCGAGAAGTGGGGGAGTATTGATGAGGGGTAACTTGGATCCCCTGCCTTCGCAGGATCGATGCAGTTCGAACAACACCAGATCCTGCCCCCAAGAACAAAGAGCCGACTCAGGGTTCTAAATAAACTATTCCGATCCTTTTAAAAGAACCTGAGGTCGAGAGGTGCTGTTGGGCCAAGCCTAGGCCCAAGCCCAACAATTCAGTTTTAAATACCCCAAGCATTTATGACGACGACACAACTTCCCAGGTGCTCTTCCTTCGAGACTGCAGCTCGGACTCACTTGGGAATAATAGCATAGGCTTTCTTATATGTATTTCACCCTCTAGCTTGTACGGTATCCAATAATGCTCGGATAGGACCCCCAATTCTTGAAATTTGTACTCGATTATCTCGAATATAATATTATTGATCTTTTATCTCCATTTACGTACATTAGCACGGCATTACACACAACCCTTATCGAACTAACGAAAACGCGTAAGATCAAGTCAAATCCAGGAGAAGAGCACTGGACTACCGTAAAAGCAATCCTAAAGTACCTGCGAAGGACTAAGGATATGTTTTTGGTCTACGGTGGTAGTGGAGAACTGAAACTTGAAGGATTCACTGATTCGAGTTTCCAGTTTGACGTGGATGACTTCAAATCCAACTCTGGATACATATTCTGCATCAATGGAGGAGCGGTCAGTTGGAAAAGCTTTAAACAGTCTACCACTGCCGACTCAACCACATAAGTAGAATATATCGCAGCATCAGATGCGGCAAAAGAAAGTGTATGGATGAAAAACTTCATTCAAGAATTGGATGTTGTTCCTAGCATTGCTGAACCTGTAGTCGTCTTTTGTGACAACAACGGGGCGATAGCTCAAGCAAAGGAGCCGAGATCACGCCATCAATCCAAACACGTACAGAGGAAATACCATGTGATCAGGGAGATCATTGGTAGAGGTGACATGCACATGGAGTATGTCAAATCGGAAGACAACGTAGCTGACCCACTAACTAAGCCACTTTCACAAAAGGCGTTTGATAGTCATCTAGAGAAGATGGGTCTTAGAACCATAGGTGAATGGCTTTAGGGCAAGTGGGAGATTGATAGGATAGTGCCCAGCAAGCCAGTTCAATTAGCTTGTAATAGGTCTATTCTGTAAGAAACGATCTTTTGATTTTATAATAATACGCACGTTTATTTATATGTGTGTAAGGATAAACAATGGCCAACTTCATCTCTCGCGAATACATTTAAGCGATTGGATGAAACCCTTAGATTACATTAGACTATGGGACGATTCACTTCAGTACTGAGTGCAATCATGAAACAGTCTCAAAGGTCGTAATCTTAAAACTGTTCCAAGTCATAGATTCCGAACGAGATGGGGTATCGTAGGAATCGCCAAGACTTGTACAAGTATGCATGATTCACATGGAGTGAATTTGTAGCGTTTCATGAGCAAGGCATTTGAGGCCAGTGCATATGAGTAGGTGGTTCAATGGAGGATTGAATGCATCGAACGACCCGAACAGAGAAACCCATTGTGGAAGCGCATGTCGCATGTCGGTGATGGGATGTTTCTCAAGGATTATAATAGTGTACGATTTAGTCCTTTGACTTGAGGTGCTAGGGCGAATTCGGTGCATGAAAGTGCGTACTTAGATCTAGGTATAGGCCACGTAGCTTGGTCATAACATGCCTAGGTTGGGTTCGTATGGACATGTGCGCGGATGGTTAGTACCGATATGGAATCTATTGACTCACTGTAATGGGTGAGAGAATTTCCTATACGATTCTTAGATAATATATATCCAAGGAATCAGCGGCCGCAGTCGGTGACGGATTTGGAAAGGGGTTTCCAAATTTAGGAGTCACACTGGAATATTATCCTGAATTAGAAAGTATAGTTATCGAGACAAATTTAGAGGTGCCGATCAATTCACACACCCTAAGTCTTGATCGGGAATATTAGTCGATAGAAAGACCGTAGGTACTCCTGATAACTCTGTGAAAACAGTGTTATCAAGTCTATTTCCTTAACTCATTCGATTACGCTTATTAGAGTTTTGATAGAATCTTAGGCAATTTTAGTTAGTTTTGTGTTTTGTTGCTCGAGTCATTGGTTTATTTGTTTTGTGCATGAATTGGGATATTTTCTTATATATTGTGTTTATATTTGTAGGCCCGAGCTATTTTGGATTTAAAGACATGATTGGAAGCAAAGAACAACGAATTAAAGATCATATTGAGTCAAGTAATGCAAAAACTAAGAAGGAAAAAGCTGTCAGAAATGTTGTTATGCACTCCGAGGACCATAACTCATTCGAGGAAGCTCCAATGAAGTTGAATTTCGACTATGATGTAGAGGAATGAGTTAGCTACACCACAGATTTTACGGATCTTGATTTGGAGTTCGGAGCTGAAAGTTATGACACTTGCAAAACTGTCGCGCAAATCTGACGCGATTTTCAGCGGGCTTTTAAGGGAATTCTTGGGCCCAAAGTCTCCTACTTGGACTCAACTTGGTAGATCTATTTAAGGTCTTCTAGGTCACGAAATTACACATCTTTGATCAGCTCTAAACATATTTCTTTCATAGAATACACATACAACATCAAAGATCTACTTGGAGAAAGATTGAAGAAGAAAAGAGAAAAGTCCTCAAGATCACCCAAGCAAGAAGAACGCAATATTGAAGATCTTTATCTCAGATTCATCGTTTTGTCTATAAAACCACATGAACTCAGATTTGTTTTCCTTTATTATTTTCTTCTTATATTTATCATGAACTAATTCTTTAGGATCTAGGGTTTTTATGAAACTATGTTACTTTGATTATTTTCAGTAGATTATTCGTAGTTAGGGGCAATTCTTGTGTTTGATTTAATTTCGTTCCCTATGCTTGCAACTTGACTGATCACCTAGTTGTTAGATTTAATATTCTTTTCGAACTTGGAAAAGGGAAATTAGGATTAGATAGGAAATTGAATAGTAAACGTTTCTTAGGATAGGAATATACTTAAGGCGTTTATACCCGTTACATGAGGTTCGTGTTTAATGCTTTGCGCTATTTATGAATCACCTAGGAATAGGATCGATTTGTATAATACATTAGGTTCTTACGTAATTCGGAAGATACGTAGGAATATACTTGAATCCTCGGGTAGCACTCTTGTCACCACAATAACTACGAAAATCTCAATTGAGCAATCGATAGATAACATAGTGGATTATAACCCTAGGTTTCTCTTCTCATTATTCGAACTTAATCCAAGTACTTAGGTTAGTTAAATCATTTAGTTAATCTAGTTAATTAAAACCCAAAAGCACATTTGAATCTGGAACCATATTAAAAGTGAATTAGGAATTTGAATTGGTAGACATTAGTCAAGTCCCTGTGGAGACGATACTCTTATACTTACTCTTTATTACTTGTTCGATACGTGCACTTGCATTTATTTGCGTGTGTAAAATCCGCAACAAGTTTTTGGCGCCGTTGCCGGGGACTTGCAACATTTATTTGCCAATTTTTATTTTTGATTTTTCTTTTGTTTGGTTCCTGGTTAGTTATTCTTTTTTTCGTTCTCCTCATTTGATATGAATCATAACAGTTATCATTTGCTTAATGAAGGAACGACTTGTGTGTATTGTGCAGGTGAACACTCGTACGATCGTTGCCCACTGAATTCAAATTCATGGTTATACATGGATCAATTTCAGGATAGTCAGTATGGTCAGAATCTTCGCCCCAACAACTACAATTCAGGGTGGGGGACTAACCCAAATGTTCCATGGAGCGATGATCTAGGGAGTAATCAATACACAAACTTCATGATGACCAACTTGTTCATATCTCAAAGCCACCAAGAGTATTCTCAGCCCCCACCAACAGAACCAAGTATTGCATTTATGGTGGAATTCACCGATTGTATGGAGGAGATGAAAAGATAGGATCTAAAATTGATCAAGCGTATTCTCAACCATCAACAGAACCAAGTATTGCATTTATGGTGGCATTCACCGATTGTATGGAGAAGTTGAAAAATATCGAATCTGAAATTAAGGCATTCAAATTAAGAATGAGTAATCTACCTCAAAGCTCACTCTCGAATGAAGAGGATAATTCGATATTATCAGATACTAAGCCGAAAGAGACAAATTCTCTTAATTTTTAGAGTGAAATAGAGCAGCCACATAGCAATAAATGGACAAGTTTCGATGTTCGTCATAACGAGGAGATCCCGGATGCAGAAGAAAATATCTTAATCATTTCGAAGGACGAAGACATCAAGGGAGATACCGAACTCGAAAATTCAGTGACGTTGATAGATGTGATTGAGGTAATGGAGATAGAGGAGAATACAATTGAGTTCATCATACCTCCAATTTATGAGTCAAAATGCGATGAATCTTATTTTGGTGTGGATGAGATATTAATGAAAGATACGCAAAAAGGAAGGGTTGATGATAAAACGAAGTACAATATGCATATCCATCCTCAAAGCGTGACTTGGATAAAAGTTGGTAAAGATTACAAGAGATTTGAACCTGGGGATAAAGCTTGTCGATTCGATACGAGGTTCAAATTTGTCCCAATTGAGGTTACAACGGAAAGACCAAATTTCGGGACAACAAAGAAAGCAAAAAGGCCCGGACTTATGCTTGATCCGGATGGAACCCTATTTGATTATTGGCCACCTTAAAAAGGAAGTATCAAAGTCGAGCTAAGGACTTAAATCTAAGCGCTTCTTGGGAGGCAACCCAAGCATTCAATTTTCAATTTTTGTCTTGTGTCTTGTTACGTTTTTAGTTTTTTTTTTTTTTTGTGTGCAGATACGTCGATGTTTTGGAGAATGTTAAAAATTTGACGAAGAGGATTACGCATCAAGGTGGAGGGGAACACAAATGGAAAATTTCCAGCAGCTTCAGGCCATGGCTCTAATTGGATCAAGCCATGGCCTAAAAAAAAAAAAAAAAAAAATTCAGAAAAAAGGGGGGCTGGCTGACTTCTCTTCCCCACATCAATTTCAAAATCACAACGCCGCCGCACCAGTCAACTCCACCACATCAGCCGCGACCCGCACCTCCTTCGCTCCACGCGAACTCAGCCACCGCCGAAACCCTAACCCAGCCACGAACCACCTTCTCCAGTTCACGAGCAGCCCGAGCCGCGACCACGAACGCCTTCTCTCCCTCAGATCGAACTCGCCGAAACCGTGACCCGCCGCGGTTTGCCGCCTTCTCAGCCACAAATCCATCGCCCCTTGCACAAAACAACCACCAGCCGAAACCCTAGCGCCGCCGCCGGTCCTCCATCCCAGTTGGCCATCTCTTAAGTGCCGTGCATCGGTAACAACTTTGCTCTTTGCCATTTTTGGTTCGATTCTTGATTTCGATTTCGATTGCTAGCTTGAGGGCTTGTTTTGCTATTCTTGGATTTTGGTGTTTGAGTATTTGCGAATTGTGGAGGAACGGGTTCTTGAACGTCGTATCGATTATCGGATTGTTGCTTGATTGTGTGGGTAGTTGAGATTGATAGTATTTTCGTTTTGGCGTGATACTTGTGGATTGAGTGTTTTGGTGGAGTGCTTGTTTTGATTGCATTACACCAAATGGCACCACCAAATCGAACGGTTCAAAAGATTGTTTACCAAGATGGAGCCACGAGCAATGGGCGCATACAATTATCAGGGCGTATTCTCTTTCCCATTCTCCTTTACATTGATGTACTCTGTTTTGTCTGTTTGTTTGTTTGTCCTGTCGACCTCCTTTTCCTCTTTGAGTCGCAGTGGGGACACTGCTTAGTTTAAGTTTGGGGGTGAAGAGGTCGCATTTACTTCGTGCATGCTAGGTCGACTTTGACTAAATTTTTTGAAATTTTATGTGTTTTTGAATGTTTTTCTTGCACATTTTAAGCACGAATACATAATCGAGAATTTAGGATGACGTTAGAGAATTATAGTTAGAATAGAGCTTAAGAAATCCTTCCTTGCCTACCTAATATCTAGATTCGAGGGTTAAAGTGCTAAGGGTCTAAGAGATAGTTTTGCCTAAGTTTGGGGGGAAGGATAACTTTAACAAGAACCAAATGAAGCAAATAATTGAAAAACTATAAGTTAAATTCAAAGAAAATAACCTCACTTGTATGAGACCTGGAAAACATCATCGTTTGAGACTTATACTTGCACTCCTCTAACTTGACTGCAGTAAGATGAACGATATATGGGTGCATCGAAATTCTACTATTCTGCACTCCTCTATTTTGACTGCTTCTTTAGAACGAGTTATGAGTGTGAGTGGTGCTAAATATACTTAAGTTATGATCATTAATGAAGAAAGTGCTAAGTGAAAGTTCAAACTTAAAGGATTCCATAACTTCGACTGAAAGCTTTGCTAAAACTTAGTAATTAGTATGATAACCTAAGAAAATAGAGAATATGTTTGGCAAGTTAGGAATTCATGCAATTAGGCTCAATGATTTCGAAGCTATAGTGATCTAGGTAACTCCGACATTCTCGTTTTATGTATACACACACACGCAGGAATTACATGATAGAATGCATAAAGTTTTGAAATTGATAGTTAGTAGTTTGACTTAGGATGCATAATTGTAAATGTCCGTGTCGTCGTTTAAGTTTTTTTCATTACTCGAGGACGAGTAATAGTTTAAGTTTGGGGGTGTGATAACTCTGTGAAAACAGTGTTATCAAGTCTATTTCCTTAACTCATTCGATTACGCTTATTAGAGTTTTGATAGAATCTTAGGCAATTTTAGTTAGTTTTGTGTTTTGTTGCTCGAGTCATTGGTTTATTTGTTTTGTGCATGAATTGGGATATTTTCTTATATATTGTGTTTATATTTGTAGGCCCGAGCTATTTTGGATTTAAAGACATGATTGGAAGCAAAGAACAACGAATTAAAGATCATATTGAGTCAAGTAATGCAAGAACTAAGAAGGAAAAAGCTGTCAGAAATGTTGTTATGCACTCCGAGGACCATAACTCATTCGCGGAAGCTCCAATGAAGTTGAATTTTGACTATGATGTAGAGGAATGAGTTAGCTACACCACAGATTTTACGGATCTTGATTTGGAGTTCGGAGCTGAAAGTTATGACACTTGCAAAACTGTCGCGCAAATCTGACGCGATTTTCAGCGGACTTTTAAGGGAATTCTTGGGCCCAAAGTCTCCTACTTGGACTCAACTTGGTAGATCTATTTAAGGACTTCTAGGTCACGAAATTACACATCTTTGATCAGCTCTAAACATATTTCTTTCATAGAATACACATACAACATCAAAGATCTACTTGGAGAAAGATTGAAGAAGAAAAGAGAAAAGTCCTCAAGATCACCCAAGCAAGAAGAACGCAATATTGAAGATCTTTATCTCAGATTCATCGTTTTGTCTATAAAACCACATGAACTCAGATTTGTTTTCCTTTATTATTTTCTTCTTATATTTATCATGAACTAATTCTTTAGGATCTAGGGTTTTTATGAAACTATGTTACTTTGATTATTTTCAATAGATTATTCGTAGTTAGGGGCAATTCTTGTGTTTGATTTAATTTCGTTCCCTATGCTTGCAACTTGACTGATCACCTAGTTGTTAGATTTAATATTCTTTTCGAGCTTGGAAAAGGGAAATTAGGATTAGATAGGAAATTGAATAGTAAACGTTTCTTAGGATAGGAATATACTTAAGGCGTTTATACCCGTTACATGAGGTTCGTGTTTAATGCTTTGCGCTATTTATGAATCACCTAGGAATAGGATCGATTTGTATAATACATTAGGTTCTTACGTAATTCGGAAGATACGTAGGAATATACTTGAATCCTCGGGTAGCACTCTTGTCACCACAATAACTACGAAAATCTCAATTGAGCAATCGATAGATAACATAGTGGATTATAACCCTAGGTTTCTCTTCTCATTATTCGAACTTAATCCAAGTACTTAGGTTAGTTAAATCATTTAGTTAATCTAGTTAATTAAAACCCAAAAGCACATTTGAATCTGGAACCATATTAAAAGTGAATTAGGAATTGGAATTGGTAGACATTAGTCAAGTCCCTGTGGAGACGATACTCTTATACTTACTCTTTATTACTTGGTCGATACGTGCACTTGCGTTTATTTGCGTGTGTAAACTCCGCAACAACTCCTGAGTTAATAGAGGATTTGATTCTAGGAGTGGTCAATTAAAGGTTGTTTAATTGACCGGAGCAATATATTGTTCATAAATTAAATCACGAGGAATACGTGGGCCTGCTTCCAATTGATGGTGAACCCAGAGGGTCACACACAATACAATGGACGGTGACAGTTGAAAAAGGATACTAAAGGAATTAATTGATTTAAAGGTAATTAAATCAACACTACAAGAAAAATCGATTTCAGCGACATTCGAGATTGGTCACTAAAAGTGGAAAAACGGTTACAGAAACCATCAGTGACCAGAACAAGGTTGGTCAGTACACACTGGCTACTAAAGCTACGCAGCGACGAACGATTCATTTGGACGCTGAAAGTGTGTGTTTAGCGGCCATCCACCATTAGTCGCTAAAGAACAGCATCATTAGCAACAATATTTTCAGTTGCAAATGTAGAGATGTATGGTCGGTGCATTATTGTATGGTCACTAATGTTATGTGTATAGTAACCAAAAATTCATTTCTAGTGACCGACCACTAGATGTCCCTGAAAGACAACCATTAGGAACAATATTTTGTGTCGCAAATGTAGAGACGGGTTGTCGTTGTAGCGTTGCAGGGTCGCTAATGTTATGAATATAGTAACAAAACAATTGTGTGTAGTGACCAACCACTTGTTGTCCCTAAATGTCACAGCCATGAGCAACATTTTTTTAGTCGCTAATGTATGTACATATGGTCACTTCATAATTACATGGTCGCTAAAGTCATGTGTACACCGACCAAATTCCATGTTAACCGACCCAACACTAGTGGTCTCTAAAAAACTTGGTCATTACCAATGATTTTTTTTGTCGCTAATGTTGTATGACTGGTTGTTATAGGATTATGTGGTTGCTATTGTTACATATACAACAACCAAAATTCATGTTTAGTGAACAATCATTAGTGGATTCTAAAAGACATGTACATGAGCAACGTTATTTGTAGTCGCTAATGTAGAGATTAGTGGTCGCACCATAATTAAGTGGTCACTGATGTGCCTTTGGCACCAACCAAAAATCATATTTAGGGACCATTCGCAAGTGGTCTATAAAGGGCATGTTTATAAGCAACAATTTTTTTGGTCTCTAATATAGATATAGATGGTCGCTACAACATTAGATTGTCACTAATGTTATATGTATACCAACAAAAATTCATGTTTAATGACCAATTTGTAGTGGTGTTTAAAATACTTGACCATTAGCAGGAATATTTTAGTTGCTGATGTATAGAGAGGTACTTGTTGTAGCATCAAATGGTCGCTAATGATCTACGTATTGCAACAAAATTTTATGTGTAGTGACAAGTTAATAGTTGTCGTTAAAGATGTAGTCGTAAGCCACAATTTTTTCCCTTTCTAATGTAATAGATATTTGTTACTATAACATTACTTTTGTGTCCATAATTTTACATTTAACAACCATATTGTTTTGGCTAGTGAAACCCATTCTTTTACCTACCATGTCACATATATTAAAGAGATGGTTGGTAAAGTTTAATTATTTTGAACTATTCAATGACCAAAAAATGTCATTAAATATAGTTGTTGAAATGTAAGTTTACTGACCAAAATCCGATAACAATAAGTCGTAATACAATTATAAAATGTAATCCAATTTTTTTGCTAAAATATATCAAAATAATAGTTACATAAGCAATTAAATTTAGCTACCCAAAACAAACATAAAGAAAAATATCTACTTAAATATGATATATTAGCCTTTTAATTGGAGTCATACATCTACTAAAAATCCGCAACACTGTTCTTGTACTTTTCATCTTTCTCTATGGAACATTATAATCAACTTACAAACTGCAACAAATTAAAACATAATCAGAGATATATATGTCTATATCAAAAGACAAAATGTTAAGAATGTAAAGAACCAATGAACTAACCAGGTGTTCTTATATCGCATGAAATCCACCAAATCAAACCATGAATCTGCCTTTTTTCTACAATGATCACAACAAATAATTCATTGAGAATCATAAATAAAAAATAACTAAAAATGTTTATTAAAGATGTAAACTAGGAAAATATCACACAAGCTCAGAGTTCGATGCTAAAATCAAATTTACCAATAAAAATGGCTCTTAAGAGGATGAGGACGGGAAAAAATTCCACCTGCAATTAATCCATTACCCGAATCCTGTTTTAAAATAAAGCAAACAACAATAGAAAGTAAAAGCAAAATCTCGATGAAAAGAGCACTTCACAGGTAATAAACAAGGTTTTCCCTAAGATTTAACTGAATACATAAATTATTTTTGTCAATTAAACTAACATAAAAAAATTTAATGGTAACAATTTTCTGAGTCGAACGAGAAAAAAAGAATCTTAATCTTTAAGAAAAGACATCTAATTCTAATTACTAATATCCATAATCCATAAAATCATTAAAACAAAAATAACACTACATATATATATCCACAGATATATTCATGAAAGTTTATCCTCAAATCCAGCCATCCTTGAACATAATGAATGCCTAGATCTTATCCTACAAGTAAATAATATATGCATGTATAGAAATATAAACAAAAGAGAATAATTAATTAATTTGTTTAATAGCATGTAATTTAAAGTAAACGTGTATGTATCCATACCTCACTCATATTCCAGGTCACTATCTACATAAGCTTGAGATGCCTCTTCATCACTGCTACCATATTTTTCACCTAAGGTATCATCTTCTTCTTCCTCATATTCTTCCCCTTCAATTTGATTATCGGTACGTGGATTTATTGCCCTTTCAGAAATTTCAACCTCTAGTGGAGCTTCATCATCACGAACTACTGAGCCTATCTCATTATTATTTTCTTCAACTTGTATGTAAGCACAATTTTCTTGCTGATATGCATCATTCATATCAAGTTCCTTTTTATCATTAGGTTTAAAAAGAGATGGATCAAACAAATGTCGATGTTGTGAAATTTGAACCACTTTCCAGTCTCCACCTAATTTTGTATCGCTAACATAAAAAACTTGAGTTACTTGATTTGCTAATACATATGGATCACTCGTATACCATAGTTTGCTTACATTTATGCTTGTAAAATCATCATCTATTCTGACTGGTTTATGTCGTTGCAAATCAAACCATTTACAACTAAATAACACACATCGAAAGTTATCAACATAACTCAACTCAATGACATCTTCAAGTACTCCATAAAACTTTATAGTATTGCCCTTATGTATAGATTCTGTGCTTACTCCACTATTTTGTGTCAAACGTCGACTATCTCTTTCTCTAGTTAGATATTTGACTCCTTCTACTATGCACCCACTACATCTACTAATTTGAAAATGAGGACCAGATGCAAGTGCAAGAAGTTCATCACTAACTTCTGGTGATCTTAAACGTCGTAGTTCCTTAATCTAGTTACAAATAGTAATATGAGTTAGCATATATATATATATATATATATATATATATATATATATATATATATATAAGAAATCAACCACATCCAATGAATTAAATTTGACATTATTTTAAATTCTTACTCGATTCTCAAACCATAAAGCGAACTCTTTCTTTTGTCTTGTCTCCCAACCAATAGAATTTTCCTGCTGAAGTTCTTCTTCATGTTCCCTAAATAACAAAATTATAGTAATCTTAACTGATACTATTAAATATGTCAATTACTACCAAAAATGAAATTAAATTACTAGTTAATTACCTCAAGTATATTTCTATCTCAGGACAATTATTCAGGACGAACCAATGTAATGCACTACGGTCTTCACGTTTAAGTTGGGTATACTTTGTTTCTCCAAAGACTCGAATTTTACTTTTGAATACTGAAAGTGTTGCATTTTGATGCTCCTCCCCATCAGGATTACGTTCGACTCTGTTGAATATTGTCTCGGTTCCATGAAGATACATTGAACAAAAATTCAGAGACTCTTTCACAATGTAGGCCTCTGCAATTGAACCTTCTGGACGAGCTTTGTTTCGAACCATCCCTTTATAATTACCAAGAGACCTACACTTGCATCAAACAAACAAAGCAAAAAGAGCACATGTTATAATCAAAATAAATACGTGAAGAATAAACAATCTAATTTTCTCATTAAAAAAAATTACCTCTCGATAGGATACATCCATCTATAGTGAACAGGTCCTCCAAGCTTAGCCTCATTCGCCAAATGAAGTGATAGATGCACCATAACATCAAAGAATGCGGGTGGAAATATCATTTCCAACTTACACAATATCACAGGTATCTTTTTCTCCAAATCGTCAAGGACATCCAATTTAAGGGTTCTAGAACAGAGTTGTCTAAAGAAACTTGACAATTCGGTAATGGCATTAAGAACATCTTTATTTAGGAAACCACGCATCCCAACCGGAAGCAAACGCTGCAGTAAAACATGGCAATCATGACTTTTCAAACCCGTTATTTTACCATCCTTGATGCTCACACGTGAAGAGATATTTGCAGCATATCCATCTGGGAATTTCACAGCTTTCAAGAATTGACAAAAACCTTGTCTATCCTTCTGGGATAGAGTATATATTGCACGCGGTTTCAAAAGTCGAACTTTACCATCTTTGTTTGCTTTGGCTCCATCTAGTGTTTTTAAGTGTAACTCGCTTCTTATACCCATATCCTGCAAATCCAATCGAGCTTTCTCAGTATCTTTTGATTTACCATCAACATCAAGTATAGTTCCAATTATATTGTCACATATATTCTTCTCAATATGCATTACATCTAGATTATGGCGCAGTTTGAGTTTTGACCAATATGGCAATTCAAATAGTATGCTTTTTTTTTTCCAACATGATTGTTGCGAAGAACGTTTTCGTTTAGTATTTCCAGAATGCTTGCCAAGCTTCACGTTTTCTACTTCTTTTAGTTGTTCTAAAATCTCATCAACATTAAGCTCCCTTGGCTTAGAGCCAGATTCGATCTTCCCGTTAAATTTTAGGCTTTTCCGATAAGGATGATATCTGGGCAAAAATCGCCTGTTGTCTAGATAACCAATTTTACTTCTCAGTCTTCGTGAAGGCGTATTCATGCTACATCTAGGACAAGCACAATATCCTTTTGTTTGATGTCCAGAAATATCACTATAAGCAGGTAAGTCATGTATTGTCCATAAAATTGCTGCATGCAGCCGAAAACATTCTCCACTTTCTGCGTCTCGTGTGATCACTCCAACCCATAATTCCTTTAGCTCTTCAATCAAAGGCCTAAGATATACATCAATATCTTTTCCCGGTGATCTAGGACCAGGAATTAAAAGAGACAACATCAGATAAGGTTCTTTCATGCATTGCCAAGGTGGTAAATTATAAACCGCTAAAATTACTGGCCATATACTATAAGAATTATTCATATTACCAAAAGGATTAAATCCATCAGTAGCAAATCCAAGACGTATGTTACGAGGATCTTGACCAAACCAAGGGTACTGTTTATCGAAATCTTTCCAAGCTACAGAATCCGCCGGATGAACCATTGTGTCATCAGATCCGATTTTTCTATTAGCATGCCACCGCATATCCGAAGCTGTTTTTTTTGACATAAACAACCGTTGTAACCTAGGTTTCAAGGGAAAATAGCGCAGTATTTTATGGGGGATTTTTTTTCTTTTGGCATCATTGACTTTCCATCTAGACTCTTTGCACACAGGACAATTTTCTAATGACTCGTGCTCTTTCCAAAAAAGAATACAATCATTTTTACATGCATGTATAAGTTCATATCCCAAACCAATTCCTGATAAAACCTTTCTCGCCTCATAAAATGAAGGAGGAATAATATCACCCTCTGGTAGATATTCTTTGAACAGCGAAATAATCATATCATAACATTTGTTGGTCATTCGGTTCAAAACTTTTATGTTGAGTAACTTCACGAGAAATGACAACAATGATTTGGAGCAACCAGGGTATAATTTACGCTGTGTATCTTTTAATAACTTCTGAAACTTATCCATTTCATCATCTGGAATGAGATCTGGTGTATCATTGAAATTATCATAACAAACGTCAGAATTTTCAGGATCATAGTTATCAAAGTTACGCCTACCCAAATTTAGATCTTCTAACAATTGTTCCTCTTCAAATGTCTCATCCATATGACCATGATTGTTATGATTTTCAACGTGTATATCAGAGGTTTCACCATGATGTGTCCATTCACTATAAGTAACATCTATACCATGTGTGAGTAAATGTAATTTGACCAAGTTAGGTGGATACAAAGATTGGTTCAAACACCTTCCACAAGGACAAAGCCATTTATCTTTATGAGGCATGTTCTTATAAGAAAATCTCATGAAACTCCTAACTCCATTTACATACTCATCTGACGTGAAGTCGTTAAGTTTGATCCAACTTTTATCCATTTTTATCTTGCAAGCTGAAATTTATGTCATAGATAAAATTGTAGTTCAATAACTATAATATCTTTATGCAAGCTAAAATTTATATCATAGATAAAACTATTGTTCAATAACTATAATATCTTTATGCAAGCTGAAAAATTTTGTTATTTCTCTCACAATTTTTCAGTATAGACATTAACATGCAAATGCTGTCCCAGAGTCTATTTCAGCAGACAGGGTGACTTTGAATGAAAAACTGCTTTGATTGGAAAGGAGCTAGAAGGTATATCATATATGGTTAGAAAGATACATAAGTCTAGTTTTCAACAAAAAAAGCGGTTTACAAAAATAAGGCCTGTGGAGAAAGTTATGGGCATTTTATTGAAGACTGCCAGACTGCACTCGGGAAGTTTACTATGAACTTAATTACTAATTAGTTGCAGTCCAAGTATGTGAATAAACTACTTGCATATATAGCCAAAATAAAGTAATTCATGAGTGCATTGAAAAACTATAGAAACGTGTAAAATATGTTTTATTCTCTAATGATGCTTAATGAAGTTGACTCAAGCAACAAATTTCAGCTGGAAACACTTTATTCTCTTATGATGCATAGATCGAAAAAGGATATTATCCAAACGCATTTCAAGTAATTGTAGTAAAACTTAACCTCCTCAAGCAACAAATTTCAGCAGGAAACCCAACATGAAACAAAATTGATTGTTCCAGAGAAAATGGAAAAATGAATCAAACTTGGTCTAGAAGGCAATAAAATTGAAGACTGACCTGTTTCCTTTCGAGATGCCGCCCACAAGTATTGTTTATGTTCCCTATAAGGTGCAAATGCTGTCCCAGAGTCTATTTCAGCAGACAGGGTGACTTTGAATGAAAAACTGCTTTGATTGGAAAGGAGCTAGAAGGTATATCATATATGGTTAGAAAGATACAGAAGTCTAGTTTTCAACAAAAAAAGCGGTTTACAAAAATAAGGTTTGTGGAGAAAGTTATGGGCATTTTACTAAAGACTGCCAAACTGCACTCGGAAAGTTTACTATGAACTTAATTACTAATTAGTTGCAGTCCTAGTATGTGAATTATGTTGTTTGATAGTGATATAGACAAGAGCAATCGAACGGGGTTGAATGCCATTAATTGAGAGTCGAGTATTTCTACATGAGAGCAGCAAATACTACACTGAAAATATGAAAAAGTTGAAATAATCTAAATATCTAGGTTATACAGTTTATTATACAAATGAAAGAAGAAATACCATGCTTCTATATAAATTAAACTAAAAAGCTAATAAACTCAATAATAAGCCACTTTTATAGTATACTAAACTCAGAAAAATGGTTCACCACGATGCTGTCGGGAAAACTAGAATGCGATTTCTTGAAGAATTTGGAGTGTATTTTTATGAACCTGTGGTGGGCAAAAAGGAATTCATTTGTTCAGTGTCTGAAGATTCAACAAACAACACAACTTTAGTGCAACAATTCTATTCCTAATGACACTTAGATATCAAAGCAAAACTTTAATCTTGTGGTTTTAAGATCTAAGAAATGCACAATATGTTTAGAGTCGGTAATGCTTCACAGCAAAAAGCTCGCGATCTTTTCAGGCTATGTTTAGTTTATGGATCACAACGAGGAAAAAATGAGAGGAAAATGAAAATGGACAAAAGATTAATGTCCTATTATTTAATGGAAGAGAGACATTTTTAACTTTTTTACTCACTAGAATTCAAGAACCAAGGCTATGTTTGGTTCTTAGATTTCAGTGAGTAATATAAACGCTAAAGAAATATTTTCTTGCATCAAATGATAGAACATCTACTTCATTTATTCTTTGTTTTCATTTTCCTGGTCATTTCATTCACTAATTCAAGAACCCAACATACCCTTAATAATCGAGTAAAATGGTTTACTTTTCTCTTTCTTGTTCTTTTTTTAAGGAGAGAAAGATGAGTTATCCATTCTAGATGTTGTGTTGATTCCAGATATATTTCCTGAATATATGCCTCCTAATACCTAATTTCCAAATAAAATACAGATCAGAGAAAATCATGAAATCCATGCTGATTAATAAGAATCAAAAGTTCAAAACTAATATAAAGGGAAACCAGATGATATAATGATTTCATAGGACTGATAGATGTGCTTTTGAGTGTAATTAGATAAAGTGTATCCAGCAAATTTCTATACTATAAGTTACTTGACCTGAAAGAAATTATTTTCACTAAGTTTACCAAAACATTAATTTTCAAATAACCAAAAATATGAATAGCCCAAGTTCATTTAACCAATGTTACCTTTGAGACAGTTTCAAGAAACATGCCAGGGCGTACAGGTAACGGTTTACGACCAGTAACACTTTCCTGAAGATCAACATTTGGAGTCAAATTATGCATCACTTCTCACATAAATATATTTAGATTCCTTTAAAATTGCAAATATACAGGTAAAATAAAATAGCTCACCCTTCCAAATATACCCTTCCAACATATAGGAGGAATGATTGAAATTTCAGAATTTGGGGATAGGGTTCGTCGATTGATCACAATTCACAAAACTTTGCTGATTTCTTAAGACTCCAGAAAACGATACGGGCATAGGGTTACTGGAATTGATCACAATTCACAAGAAGAATCGCAAAGATATGTGATAAAGTAATTGATGGGCTACAAGTAGCAGGTGAGCTATAAAAGTTACCAATTTCAAGAGAAACATAGACTTTGATTACTTCTCTTTTTCTCTGCAATTTTCCGAAGCAGTTTTTTGGTAAATACAGTAAAGTTTCATCACTTTAAATTGAGAATTAAATAGGAATTTTAATTCTTTGTATGTTCTTGATGCAAATTAGATAGGATCGGTTCAAATTGTGATTTTTGCTCATTGATTTTAAACAATTGTAGATATAAAACTTTTTCTTTCTTCATTACGTTTGGCTTCTCTGTTGTTTAGGATAACAAAGTGTGATAACACTATTATTATATAATTTACATTTATATACAATAGTAGAATATTTCATATTTAAATTTATACACATATGTATATCATTTGTTCGAGCTTGTCTATGGAGTAATATGTATGGATTGCAAATTTTTTTTCTTTTTTGTTATGATTTATGATTTTAAATGTCCGTTTGTGATGATAAATTATTTCGTCCATAACTTATTTTGGTAACTGAATTTTGTTTTGGTTAGAGATCGACAATGAGTACGCATTTGAACCGTCAAAAACAATTATCGAGTGCAATGGCTACAGCAAATAAAACATTTGATCTAAAACGTAAGGCAATGTTAGAAAGTGCTCTGGCTGCAACTGATACTATGGTTGATAGCACAAACAAGTCTTCTTTTCCACGAAACATGAGTGGTAATTTTTTTATTACTTCTCAATTAGTTGCATTATAGTTCGTGCTTTAGATTTTCTATTGATATTTTTTTATTAATTTTCTTCACAGCTTTAAATAAATCCAAAAGGGTAACTTCTATTTCGACCAAAGCTTTTAGTAACTCAAACATTGCAAACAAGTCGGCTAGACAGGTTGCAATAAATGATGACATCATGGATGAATCTCATGAGCAGAGGGGTTCAAACGAGCGCATAAGCTCTTCTGTTAGAGGTGATATTAATTTTTTAAGTCATGCTCCATTTACTTAAAAAGTCATTTTTATATACTAATTTTTCTTTGTTTTAGAATCTGTGGAGGAGGTCCTTGACACATCTAAAGGCACACAAGGTATCTTTTATAATGGAAATAAAAATGGTAGAGCATGTTATGTCAAAATTTCCCCTGCACGACACATGAACATCAATCTATTGCACTCATCAACATCACTAATTCCAAATCCATCCTTCGTAAATAAATACTAGTATATGTGGTGGTGATCACTTTGAAACAGGTCACATCCTTAAGAGAAGGAAACATCCCCAACCTTAGCTGACCTGACCTGACTTGTCAATATTCCAAGACTCTTCCCCCTTCAAAAACCAAAATCGACAAGTAAAAGAAAAATGAAATTAAAATAATATTATTTTAATATTGTATTATTCTCATATTCTTAATCATAGTACCAGATATCATACAAACATAAGTAAATTCATAATCTATATTCTCCTAATTCTACATATCTTCCCAATTAATCAAACCTAGCTCCCTACTTAAATTTTTCCATCCATTTTTTTTCTTTCTCTACTTTATCGACATCTTTAACTTACATTTTAGAAACTGAAATTAGTAGAGTCAAAATCAAGTAAGAAAACAAGAAACTGTTTTTTGCTTTTGGAAAATCTATAAAATTGAATAGCCAATTCATTGTCTAGAGAAAGAATTAAAGTGACTCCCACTTGAGTTTATTTTTGGAATCTTGTTTTTTGTACATTACAATAACCCAACATGGAGTTCAGTAGAGATATATGTTTTGGTGGTACAAACAATTTTTTTACATATATATTCTGATCAAGAAATCATCAAGTTGAGTTATAAAATCATGAAGTTTAGTTAAAGTATATATTACCAAAAGTTAACTCAAATATTTTTGAGAAATGATTATTTTCTGAAATGATAACCTTTACAAATTAAAAAAATGCTAACCGTATAGTAATATTTACTTTATTTAACTTTTAGATTTTTCTAAAAATCAAAATTACTTTAGTAGAATTGCATTTTCCGTCATATGAGATTTCATCCTCAATATGCTTTAACATATGTAATTGGACCTATGTTTTAGTACTCTTATTCTTGATTTGTTTTTCAGAATTACATCCATGGGTTAATTATTTTTATTTTTATTAATTATTAATTAAGAACCCTTTTCTTATAATCGAAGGACCGGTGAAAACAAAGAAGACCAAACGTGGGCCTACTATAGGGTGGAACACCCAAGAGCATACACGAAAATATGGGACGAAGCCGAGTATTGTTATTCCTGAGGGAATGGACCATCCAGTTGGTCAGCATAGCTCAAAGCATGCTTCACAAATCGGAATTCTCGTTAAGGTTGAGGCACCTATGCAAGTTTCAGGCTGGAAAGAGATTCCAGAAGACACAAAAGATCATCTTTACAAAAAGTTGTTCGTAAGTGAACATTTAGTTTTTTTTTCTTCTTTCATTTTTTCTTTTAAAGTATTTCTATTAAATAAACAATATTTCATAGTATATTAAATGTGTAGGATAAGCTCAACTATGAACATAACAAAGAGCATGTAAAGCGATGCGTTAAGAGGTCATTCGCAAAATCGTATTCTACCTTTCGTTCAAATGCTCACATACACTATAAGAAATGGAGAGACGAAGTTGGTGTGGAACTCGCCAGGCAACACATTTATGATAGACTTGCTAATCGTCCTGAAGATTGGTTATGGCTTTGTGACTTTTGGGAGACGGATAAATTCAAGGTAAATGTCATAACTCAACCTGATTTAGTAGTCATAGTTAACAAATTGTTAAAACCAATTTTTTTTCTAATAATTGTAGCAAGTTTCCGAAAAACAATCTAATAATAGAGCCAAGTTGAAGACCAACCATAAACTGGGGACGAAATCGCGTGCAGCTCATCAGTACGAGAAAGTAAGTCATTTTATTTTATATTGATCTAAATACAATGAATATAAATTGAGATTTCACAATGTCATGATATAGACTTTGGATGACATTGACATGTACGAGACTGAATATTACAACTCCAAGACTGGATGGGCTAATGAAGAAGTTGAGGCTCATCATGTATGTAAATAATTTTTTTTTTAAAATTCTATTAGCCATTCATTTGTTTTGTATTCACTTATAACAACTGATTATGATATTAATGAAATCATATGAATAATTGTGTAGGCTCAAATGAAAGAATTACGAGAACAACAAAATTCTCTACCCGAAGGAGCTTCTCGTATGAGTTCAGAAAAAATTTGCATTGAGGTACTTGGAGAGAACTCATCGTACGTCAAATCAAAAGTTGTAAAGTCCAAGAAACCTATTAGTGGCAACATTGCAGTTTCTGAATCATCTGACTATCAGAAAAAGCTGGAAGAAGAGCTATCAACCACAAACGCTAAAATGACAACTCTCATACAATGTTTAGAGAAGATGAGTGGAAAAAGTATGTCTGAAATACTTAATCTACAGGAATGGTGAGTAACATTTGCAAAAACATCTTAAATGTACACGCACGAGTTATGTTTTATATACACACGCATATATATTTATATATATTATATATGTATACATTTTAAGGATCAATGACTTAAAAATGTACATGTAGAAGATGTCGATCCAATTTTTTCTTGTTTTAAGTTCTTAATTTACATTTAAGCTCTATTAATTTTCTTTCCTTTTTTTCTGTGATGCAGATATGCATCTCGCAATCGAAGGGAATTTAATATTTATTGTGGAAATTTTAGGATTATGAGTGGTAAAAGTACTTTTTTTAATTAGAATTATGAGCTTTAATAATTACTTATTTATTGGGACTACTTATTTCTTCGGATTATCAATTTTATAATTGGTTATATTCAATTAGTTTGGCTTTATCTTAAATAGTTTCATGCTAATTTTTAATTTTATAGATATGATTCATATTGGATAATGAGATTGTTGCGATTGATTGATTGTTTTAGTTTGAAGTTTTGCATGTTAAATTTGAACTTTCCATTAGATTTTATCCTTAAATTTAAAATTTTGTTAGAATTTTTTTTAATTTTGAAACAAATTGAACTCACGAGTCTAACTAGATGGACTTGATATATTTTTTAAGATAATATACATATAGTTTCTCAATTTTTAGTTTGTTTAAAAAATAGACTTGTATATTTAAACACGAGTCTAACTCGAATGAGTAAAGCGAAAGCTAGCGTAGCTTCATTACAAGTTTATAACCATTACATATTTACATATTCATTATAGGTTTTGTGCTAACTCACAAAAGGGGAAAATTGAAAGAAAGTTAGGTTCATTTGTTTCTTGTAAGCAAGTGTATGTTCATTCATTATAGAAAATCTCTTTTGCTGAAATTGAAAATTGACGATTAGTGTGATTATTACTTTCTATACTAGACAATAAAGATATACCAAATTATTAAGTCATGATCACCTAATTTGAATTAATATATGCCTTCGTGGATCTTAATATAGAATATAACTCTTTAATTATGAGTTATTGAAATATCATTTTATATGATTAGTTTCACAAACTAGACGTTTAAGTTAAACACTAAGTAAGTTACGGTTTTAGTTGTTTCCTTACAAAAAATATATTTCAGTGACCATCTGAAAAGTGTTGCTCTTAATAGATTTCAGTAACAATCTTAAACTCGTTGCTGGGCACTCGTATTGAGCGACCATCACAAATTTATTGCAAGGAGATTACGCTTAGCGACTGCAACAGTTGGTCGATAAATCTAACTCAAGAAAGCTTATAACGACCATTTTCGAGTTGTTGCTATGAAAATAACTTTAGCGACCATGTCAGACGCGTCACTGGTAGACTTGCACTTAGCGGCCATAGTAATTGGTTACTGACAACAAACTCAAGAGATCAAGTAACGACCAATGGACAATGGTAGCTATTAATATAATTTCAGCAGCCATCTAAAATGCATTGCTATGAAATTACTATTAGCGACCATTGTTATTGGTTCCTGACATTTAAATCAATAAGGCACGTAGCGACCATCTAAAAAGTGTTGCTCTTAATATATATTAGCAACCATCTTAAACTCGTTGCTGGGCACTCGCAGTGAGCGACCATCATAAATTCGTTGCAGGGAATTTACATTTAGCGACCGCAACAATTGGTCAATGAAATCTAACTCTAGAGAGTGTATAGCAACCAATTTTATTTGCTGCTATGAAAATAACTTTAGTGACCATGTCAGACTCGTTACTGGTATATTCGCACTTAGCAACAATAGTAACTGGTTACTGACATCCAACTACGAGAAGAAGTGCAACCATTCAAAATATTCGTTGCTGAAAATGGTCACAGTAGATGTGTAGACACAGCGACCATGAAACTCCTCGCTATGAGAACCAAACATGGTTACTATACTTGTGTCAAATCTTCAGCGACCATTTACAGCCACCAACTGCTAGTTAGTCACAGAAGAACTGGTGCAGGTAGATTCTAGTGACCAATTGACTTTCGGTTGCAAAACATGGACATATAGCAACCATCTCAGCTTTGTTGCTGATAATTTGGTTGCTAAAGACAATATTTGTTGTAGTGCAATTAAATGAATTAAAGTATTTAATTCAAGTGAGAGATTAATTAATTGGCTGACTTAATTAATTAAATACTTAATTGAGTTGCTAATTAATTATATAAAAGAAATATTGATTTAATTGGATTGGGCATTTAATTAAGTAATTAATTAAATGAAAGGCTTGCAAGACATGGGCCTTTAATTAAAAGCCCATAAGGAGTCTTGCAAACCTAGGTCAAAAGGGAGTCTATAAATAGGGTTCTACTATAGCTCAAAAAGCTAACACCCTAGCAAAAACCCTAGCCTCTTTCTCTGACCTAGCCGCCGCCCCCTCTCCTTGCGCCGCCAACCTAGTGCCGCCGCCACCTGCTGCCGTGAGCTGCCCTAGCACCGCCGCCGTCGCCTCTCCCTTGTTCCTCCGTGTTAGATCTTTCCTTGCCAAGTAGATCTGCACAGTCCTGCTACGACAAATCTCCTAGATCCAGTTCTGAGCCTAAGACTAGGAGGTGTTGCCAGAATCCAGTTGGTGTGGACTATCTTTGGAGTTGAGACGCTTGGATCACTTCTGTGAACCAGATCCAGATCCAGATTCAGAATCAAAACTGAAGGTCGCCACCACCTTGCCTGTGGTGAGGTAAATCGCAAAAACCCCCTTGTTTAATTCAATGTGTGTTTTTGTTTCTTGCTTGCGTATAAATAATATGGAGAATCTTATATGGGACCTTGGGTGCATCGAAAAATTTTAAATTCTGCACTTTCGTTGTTCTGACAATCGAGGCAACCCAACCACTATCCCAACAGATCCACACCAACTGGATTGTAGTGACACCTCCAAGTCTTAGGCTACGAACTGGATCTTGAAGGTTTGTCAGCAAAGGACTTTAGATCTGGATCTGGACTTAAGATCTGGATCTGGATTGGGAGATCTTGTGGAAGAAGACTAATCACAGGACTTGTGTGATTGGATCAGATTCGGCCAAGTTAGGATCGACCACCTTGGGTTTGATCGATCTTGATTTTGGGCGACTAGGGTTTTGGTTGAAAGTATGTGGGGCGATTTGTAAATAAAATTTCTTGTACGAAAAATCAGATTTCTTCTTTGTAAAAATCAGCTACTACTTTTCTTTTCAGGGTTTTCAAAAATGTTACTTGTTACTTAATGAAGAGAAGAGAAGAAGTATTTATAAGAGAATAGTCCTTCTCTTAGAAGATATCTTCTTCCCTTATCTATCAAATCCTTTATTCCTTATCAACTTAGGAATGCAAGATTTGATAGATCTCTTCTTGCTTGCTCTCCAAGATTAAAACTCCTTTTCCTTATCTTGTAAAAATCGCCCCTCACCCCTATTTCAAGATAATTGCAAAAACAACCCATATAATTATCCAATCTTAAAATTGGTTAATTACATAATCTTCCAACTTCATTAATTAACTACTTTAATTAATTTTATAATTAATCAGATAACTCTAATTAATTAATTAAACATTAATCAATTAGATATCTAATTAATATTCTTCCCATTGAATTAATACCTTAATTCAGTTACTTTGATATAACAACTTTAAATCATACATTTCCTTTTCGACAGTCACCGTCCAATTGTATTGTGTGTGACCCTCTAGGTTCACCATCAACTGGCAGCAGGCCAACGACTTTCGTGATTTAATTAACGAGCAATTAATGCTCCAATCAATTAAACAACTTTTAATTGACCACTCCAGAATTAATTTCCTTATTAATTCAGGATTACCCACACTTCATGGTCGATGTCTACCCACAAGCCCATGAAGCCCAATCAAAGGTGAATTGATAATTGTGAACCTCACCTCTTATAATTGCCATGTACATACGGTCCTTCCACGACTGATTTCCCGATCGAGACCTAGGGTGTGTGAATTGATCGGCACCTCTAATTATCTCGATTCTTTACTTTCTAATTCTGGATAATAATTCCAGTGTGACTGCTAAATTTGGAAACCCCTTTCCAAATTCGTCACCAACCATGGCCATGGATTTCTAGGAACATATTATCGAAGAACGTACAGGAAATTCTCCCACCTTATCAGGATGAGTCGATAGATCCTTTCTTAGTACTAACCACTAGCGTACAATTGTGTACGCACCCAACTTAGGCACTTTGTGGCCAAGCTACGTGACTAGTACCTAAATCTAAGTACGCACACTCGTGCACCGAATTCTCCCTAGTACCTCAAGTCCAAGGACTAAATCATACACTATTATAAGCCTTGAGAAACATCCCATTACCGAATGCGTCTTGCACTTCCACAATGGGTTTCTCTGTTCGGGTCGTTCGATGCGTTCAATCCTCCATTGAACCACCTACTCATATGCACTGTCCTCAAAAGCCTTGCTCATGAAACGCTACAAATTCACTCCATGTGAATCATGAATACTTGTACAAGTCCTGGCGATTCCTACGATACCCCGTCTCGTTCGGAATCTATGACTTGGAACGGTTTTAAGATCACGACCTTTGAGACTGTTTCATGATTGCACTCAGTACTGAAATGAATCGTCCCATAGTCTATTGTGACCTTAGGATTTCATCCAATCGCTTAGATAAGTTCGCGAGAGATGAAGTTGGCCATTGTTCAATTTCACGTACTATGAATGAACGGGCGTATTAATTACAAACCATAAAAAATAGTACTTCAACAAGCTAATTAATATTGGCTTGTTGGGCATTATCCTATCAATCTCCCACTTGCCCTAAAGCCAATCACAACATTTCTAAGACCCATCTATACCAAGATGTCCCTCGAACCCATTTGCGAATGAGCTTAATTAGTGGATCTGCTAAGTTTGTCTTTGTTGAGATAACGTATTACTTCTACGTGTCTCATCTCCCTATGATTTGTTCAATCATATGATATTGCGTTCAGATCATCGGTGAGATCTCGTTTCCTTTCATTGAGCAATTGCCTTATCTAAATCGGTTAAGATTATGACAGGTTTTTGTCATGCTAGGTATTTCATCCAATCGTTGGATGAAAGTTTCTCATCTAAACACTTTCTCTTGTGCAGCATCACAATGGTGCGTATATTCTGTTTGAGTTGGCAATGGTAAACTTATTTGAATTTCTTCCAATTTTACCTTTGCTCCATCGATACAGAATGAATCATCCACTTCAGACTAGAAATCTCGAATCACTAAATCCCTCGAGTTTTCAATTCTCCATTACTACCACAGACCAGCATTATATCCTTTAATTATCTTCGAGGATTGCATTTATGGTAGTCCAGTGTCCTTTACTGGCGTTCGACTATCAGTAGCTCGTGAAAGGCCAGAGCTTTTGATGAGTCAGGTCTAGTACAAGACATTGCATGCTACATGCAATCCAAATGCTAAAGCATAAGGCTTCTTGAGACAATTTCTTCTTTACTCATTTATACGTAGGGCTCATTAAATAAGTAAGAGAAATCTTGTCTCTTTGGAACCAATCCTTTCTTGGATTCTTCCATATTGAATTCAATCAATATATTGTCTTTGTACTTAGATTCGGTGAATTGTAACATCTACTTCGCTTTTATCTCTATAAATACGTATTGCCAGTACGTGAGATGTAATTCCCAAATCTTATCATGGAGAATTGCGTGAAGAACACGCTTTCGTCTGTGCTTCTCTGATATTCTTATATCATACTTGATGTATATTATATCATCTTGTTGCGTTACGAACTCAACTACGCTCCCACTGATCCTTTTGCACAATTGGAATCCATTTACCTTTTGACAACTTCAACATTCTTGATTGACTTATCAAGTTGCATGTTCCAAGTTCGGGAAAAAGTCACAGATTGACCTTTGGATTTGAATAGAGATCTTCTCATCAATTTCCAATTGTGAGATGCAGGATTCATATCCATTAGTCATATTTCGGTAGTCAAAACCACCTTTCTATGGCTAATAGTTTCAAAATGGATTTTGACGTTGCAAAATGGAGAAGGTATTCTCATTGGTCCTAGAAGGACTTTTGAAGAGTGACCTATTGCCATTAGGTGAGTCAAACTTTCCACTTTGAATCTTATGGCTTCATGCCATATCCCTTAGTCTCTTTGTAATCTTGGATTAAAATCCACTTTCTCAATTTCGTAAAATGGAATTTTGAGTTCCTTACGAATTTGATTAGATTACTAATTATTTGTGCATGGATCGGTTCGGCAGGTTTCAGGGTTTACTCCCACTGTTCATGGGGATGGGTCCAGTTCTTGGACTTCATCAAGTTCTATGACATTCCTTATTTCCTTTGACAAGAATTCGTCAACAGAGGAATAAGCTTCTTGTGAGATACTTTCGTTTCTCGTCGTCGTAGAACAGGTATCCAGTGGATTTCGTTGGATACCCCACAAACATTATATGAATTAGATCTACCATCTAATTTCTCATATACGAGTATTTTACTATGTCTTTAATGACATGGCGGCGTAAGAACTTACTTCGGAAAAATACTAGACCAAGTAATTTTTGAAGAGTCAGGAGAGGCTATCCCCTAATGTGAATAAAGGAATATAGCAAGATCATAGTCGTGAATCGAACCAAGTTTTATCAACAAAGTTTGATTCTTTCATTGATTTGCTTCGTGAGAATTATATTCTCCCTTTAGATAATCGAGGATTTAGTTGCTTATGTTTCAGCAAGTTTGATTAGATCAAAATGTTTTTGACATACTGCACTTGGTTACTTCATTTCCAAAACGTCTATTGAATTACTTCAATAGTTTCAGAATTGTACTTCAACAAAGTACACATACACTTTAACGATTGAAATCGTAAGTATATATGAAGTAGCATCCCTTTGAACTAGTGCTTTTAGTTCTTATTGATTGAAATGTTTGGAATGCCTTAGAGATTCTTTTATTTCGGTTATTATTCCTTCAGGATTTGAAAGTTCCGAGTTTATCCAAGTTCTTTATTTCAAGAGCAGTGGATAAAAACATTCCTTTCGAATCTTTAGGAAGAATGTCCAAAATGAACATTTCTAGCGCGGACGATTATCTTGTTCGTTTTACGATTTTTCGATTCAGCAGGCAGTTTTTTGAAGTTTTGATTCGTTTATCATTGTTTTATTTCTATGTATCAAAACATCAATATTTGTACAAAGTTAAATCGCTCTAATTAAATAGATTCCATTCTCAATGGTAAAGCAATTATGTCTTGTACAAAAATTTGAAATAATACTCAAAATAAACTAAAACTAAAACTCATGCTAATACGAAAAACTAAGTAAAACTTCTTTTGCTAAAAGTTATGTCTAGGTCCAGATAGTCCTTGACCCAATCCCTGAAGCAACATTCCCTCATGTCTCTTTGCACTACTTGCATCTTCCTTTTAGGTGGAGAGGTAATACCACCATCACCTGCAAACACTTTTACAGAAATGAAGGTTTATCAGATGTCTTACATTAATAGAATTAACAGGTGTATAACATTAAGTCATACCATTGTTAAGTCTGTTCAGGAACTTCTTTTCAGCAAGCCTCCTTAATTTCTTTTCGTACTTACACATGTGGCAATTCCTTTCGTACAGACCCCATCCTTGCAGATGAGCTTCCTCATATTTGTCTAACAACTCATGCAAGTGTTTTGTTTTAATTCCATCAGGCGGTTGCATAAAATGAGTGAAGGTGTCAGACAAGCCATTGAGAGTAATTTATATCTCATCTTCTAAAGACAATTGAGCTCCAAACTTTTTGATTCGTTTGAACATTTTGGTTAAGTAAGAACAATATTCTCTAACATTGTTAAACTCATTCATGCTCGTCTCGTGAAGGTAATTGCGCATAATGGACCCCAAAGTTGGTTCGTTTCTAACACGCACTAAGTATTGTTTGGATGGTGAATAGCTAACAATAAGACAGACAACTATAAGCAGACAGGTTTAATATTAATACTTATAAATAGCGAAATTTGGACTTTTTATCGAAAAAGTTCTCCCACTATTTTATCGAAACAGTAACCCCTTCTAGTTTCGGGAAAAATCTATTTCCTAGTAGGTCTTGACGTCCCAGCAGCAATTAGTTGCACCCACGACTCGTGGCCATACAATTAATTCCCTAGGTAGGTACACATTTTACCAATTGTTTCTACTACACAACCTTCAAGCTATTTTGCCTCGTTTTTCGCATTTATCTAGCACTGCTACATCATAAATGTTACTACGCGTTAAGTCTAACCCATTAATCATGATAAGAAACGGGCCCGGTCATGAATTCTCCGTAACTAGTTATCGGTCGATCTTCACGTCCCGACCAGTCCCTACCCTTGTCGAGTTTTAGAAAAACTAGAATCAAGGAATTTTGTGTATTGCCCCTTTCTTCGACTCGGGTGCCAGACTCTGGATCACCTCTATCGATAAGTAGACAACATACACTAGTTCCTATTAATGGAAGGCTTGGATTTATAAAACTTCATTTTATATTTAACCCAATATGACTTAATATTTATTCGAGAGGGGAATTTTCGGTTTTGAATGTTTAAGGAAACTCTCCTCGAGATCTCACCGCTTCAATTATGCTTTATCTTTTATTTACGATCTAGATTCTAGCGCGCAAACACACAAGCAATCATAAATCGACTAATAAATAAAGCCATACAAGCCTCGCATGCATACTACCACAATATGTTTTCGATCGGGAGCCTTCTATGCAGACCATCATCGAGCCAATGATGTTGGCCCAATTGGTCAATCTAAAGGGTTCTCAAAGGACCTATGAACACAATGTACCATGCTACATGGCCTTCAATTCTCCTTGGGCTCCCACCTTGCTTGTAAATGAGCCTTCATCCTACACTAGGAAAGCAGTAAAGCCCTATTCTATTACAAAGGCTCAAAGTGGCCCAAAAATAATAACAGGCTCGCAGGCCCAATAAAAACCATGCATTAAATTAAACCAATCACATCTAACCTAAGGTCAAGGCTCATCGCGATCGAAAACCACGTAAGTAGTTCACGTAGAGCAAGAAACATGCGAACAACTTTTACGTATTTCTTTCTTAATTTTAAAACTACCTTTTAAAACTAACATTCTATGATTCTTGCTTTTTTGTCACTACTAATTATGACAAATAAATTCTCGGGTAAATAAAACAAGTTTTCTGCCTTAAAAACAGATTCTGATTTTTCAACTTTTGAAAATTGCAGTTCGGCCCCTATACTTTCGGAAATTGCACTTTTGACCCCAAAACTTTTGAAAAGTTACAAAATACCCCCAAAACAGTTTTCGGACAGAAGGACCAGAAAATAAAAGTTTGAAATCCAGAAAATTTTCGAGTTTGCAAACTGACCCCTGAACTTTCGGAAATTACAAAACAGTCCTTGAATTTTTGAAAATTGCAAAACAGTCCCAAAAACCCGTGCGATCGAAATTTCAGAAACAGCCCAGATTTTACGAAAATTTCCAGAAACAGAAAATTAAATTTTCAGCCCTAAATTATGCGATTTGCGATAATTGTACAAAGAGTCCTGATTTTTTGAAAAACTATAAATTCGCCACCGATCTTAAAAGGCCATTTTACCCAATCATGGATCCAGTCATAACAAGCAAGAATCAATCAATAGAACATAATTATCACGCATTCCCATACATATAATCAAGCATATACAGTGAACACACATTATGTTCAGGCCATTTCGTATAAAAACATATGGAGTTGGCTCTGATACCACTGTTGGGATATTCTACTATGGGGCTCGATGGTCAATAAAACAAACTGTGGAATTTAAAATTTTTCGAGGTCCCTATAAGTCCCATAAATCTTTCTCCACAGTTATTTATACGAAAAGCTTGAATCAAACATAAACTAAGGGGGTTTTGCGATTTACCACACCACAACTCGGTGGTGGTTACCTCCAGGTGTTTCGTTCGATCCACAATATGAGTGATCCATGTGTCTCACCTCCAGAGTTGATCCACACCAACTGGATTGTAGTGACACCTCCAAGTCTTAGGCTACGAACTGGATCTTGAAGGTTTGTCAGCAAAGGACTGTAGATCTGGATCTGGACTTAAGATCTGGATCTAGATTGGGAGATCTTGTGGAAGAAGACTAATCACAGGACTTGTGTGATTGGATCAGATTCGGCCAAGTTAGGATCAACCACCTTGGGTTCGATCGATCTTGATTTTGGGCGGCTAGGGTTTTGGTTGAAAGTATGTGGGGCGATTTGTAAATAAAATTTCTTGTACGAAAAATCAGATTTCTTCTTTGTAAAAATCGGCTACTACTTTTCTTTTCAGGGTTTTGAAAAATGTTACTTGTTATTTAATGAAGAGAAGAGAAGAAGTATTTATAAGAGAAAAGTCCTTCTCTTAGAAGATATCATCTTCCCTTATCTATCAAATCCTTTATTCCTTATCAACTTAGGAATGCAAGATTTGATAGATCTCTTCTTGCTTGCTCTACAAGATTAAAACTCATTTTCCTTATCTTGTAAAAATCGCCCCTCACCCCTATTTCAAGATAATTGCAAAAGCAACCCATATAATTATCCAATCTTAAAATTGGTTAATTACATAATCTTCCAACTTCATTAATTAACTACTTTAATTAATTTTATAATTAATCAGATAACTCTAATTAATTAATTGAACACTAATCAATTAGATATCTAATTAATATTCTTCCCATTGAATTAATACCTTAATTCAATTATATTGATTTATCAACTTTAAATCATACATTTCCTTTTCGACAGTCACCGTCCAATAGGTTCACCATCAACTGGCAGCAGGCCCACGACTTTCGTGATTTAATTAACGAGCAATTAATGCTCCGATCAATTAAACAACTTTTAATTGACCACTCCAGAATTAATTTCCTTATTAATTCAGGAGTACCCACACTTCATGGTCGATGTCTAGCCACAAGCCCATGAAGCCCAATCAAAGGTGAATTGATAATTGTGAACCTCACCTCTTATAATTGCCATGTAAATACGGTCCTTCCACGACTGATTTCCCGATCGAGACCTAGGGTGTGTGAATTGATCGGCACCTCTAATTATCTCGATTCTGTACTTTCTAATTCTGGATAATAATTCCAGTGTGACTGCTAAATTTGGAAACCCCTTTCCAAATTCGTCACCAACCATGGCCATGGATTTCTAGGAACATATTATCGGAGAACGTACAGGAAATTCTCCCACCTTATCAGGATGAGTCGATAGATCCTTTCTTAGTACTAAATACTCGCGTACAGTTGTGTACGCACCCAACTTAGGCACTTTGTGGCCAAGCTACGTGACCAGTACCTAAATCTAAGTACGCACACTCGTGCACCGAATTCGCCCTAGTACCTCAAGTCCAAGGACTAAATCGTACACTATTATGCGTCATGCGCTTCCACAATGGGTTTCTCTTTTCGGGTCGTTCGATGCGTTCAATTCTCTATTAACCACCTACTCATATGCACTGGCCTCAAATGCCTTGCTCATGAAACGCTACAAATTCACTCCATGTGAATCATGCATACTTGTACAAGTCTTGGCTATTCCTACGATACCCCGTCTCGTTCGGAATCTATGACTTGGAACGGTTTTAAGATCACGACCATTGAGACTGTTTCATGATTGCACTCAGTACTGAAGTGAATCGTCCCATAGTCTATTGTGACCTTAGGATTTCATCCAATGGCTTAGATAAGTTCGCGAGAGATGAAGTTGGCCATTGTTCAATTTCACGTACTATGAATGAACGGGCGTATTAATTATAAACCATAAGAAAATAGCACTTCAACAAGTTAATTAATATTGGCTTGCTGGGCACTATCCTATCACACATCTTTTCTATCTCAGAAAATTTTGAGGATCAAAACTTTAGTATAGGTAAAACAGGTACTTAGCTGAAGTTTTGTCATCATCAAAAAGGGGGAAATTGTTGGATAAGGATGAAGATGAAAAGCACTGAAGTCAATTAGTAAATGGTGGTTTTGATGATTTCCAAAACCTAAGATCAGCTAAGTATGGAAAACTTAGTTGTAAAATCCCTTAGAAGAATTTTGACCAATTAAGAAGACTAGCAGAAGGGTCAAAGATTCTAGGTCCAGAAGACTACTGATCTGCTGAAGGAAAGAAAGCAGACTGGTGAAGATCAGCCGACTCAAATCAGATTTGTTCGAGTTTGGGATCAGTTCTTTTCATCATCAGACTTGCACTTTCGATCAGCCAAGTGGAAAGGATCAAGAAGTCTACCCAACGGTAATAAATGCCCCTGGAAGTAATAAATGCTTAAGTATGAGGTTATTAAAGACAAATGATTGAAGAAAGACCTCGTATCAGCTCGGTGCATTTAATGCTGCCTGACAGAAAGTACAGTTCGCAGTACTGTCATTGTGCAGAGAGCCGTTCGCGGAAATTAAGGACCAGAAATCAAGAAATTTGAGTTATGTCTCTCTTCAACGGACATAATTCAAAGAGTGACTATAAATAGCTGAAGAGACGAAGAAAGGAAGGAGAACACAACTTCTGAGAGATTGTATTCAAAGCCAAAATATTTTCTAAGTCTCAAAAGCTCAAGAACAGCTCACTCGTCTACTGAACGTCATTTGTTGACAGAAGCCGTTGAAGTTCAAGAAAACATTTTCTGAGTGATCTGTAAGAGAAAAGAGTTGTGAGGAGTAGATATCCATCTTAGTGAGTGATATTACTTCAGAGAATAGGTCTTCGTTGTGATTTCCTATTGCGCACCTGTGGTCGTTTCATTTGTTGTTCGACGCAAGCAGTGTACTAATTACATTGTGTTCTTAGTATAAACCAAGAACTGTGTGACTTGGAAGAGTAGACAAAAGGATATTTCAATCCATATAACCCCTATAAAAATTCTTGTGTTTTTACATTGCTTTTAGTTGCATATTTTCAGATCTGCATAAAACACTTGATTAACTGTTTGAAAAAAAGTTTAAAGGAGTTTTTACAAAACTGGGGATTAAATTTTTCAGACTACTAAGTATACTTGTGAAAAACACTTTATAAATCCGCTGCAAGTATTCTGGTATTAAAACTGATTTTGACAAAAATCAGCTAAGTAACTATCAGATTAGTGGTCAGCAATGCTGTTCAAAGATTTGTTCGCGATCATCCTTGTAAACTTATTGTTCTGTATCAGCTTAGTCTGTTTAAGTTTGAGCAACAGTTTTAAAGTTAAAATTTGATTAAAATTTTCGGAGGTCTATTCACCCCCCCTCCCTCTAGACCTCATCTGACCACTTGGGACCAACACTGTGTCGTGTTACTCCTAGTCTCATTGCGTGCGTTCTTCCTTGGGCGAGCCATGTGGCTCTTTTATTAGGTTAAACTCTGATTACTAAGTATGTAGGCGTAAGCTATGATTCTTGTGTTCGTAAATACAATACTTGATCAAGGTATTTATATGAGACAATCCCTAGCCGTACAAGGAAACATAATCCTACTAGGACTCATGGTACGGTCCTTCTCCAACTTGGATACTAGCTTGGTCGATGAGGTGCATCAGGCCCTGATCGGACAGACCAGTGTTAACGATCGAGCACGGTCCTTCTCCAACTTGGATACTAGCTTGGTCGCTGAGGCGCATCAGGCCCTGATCGCGGACAGACTAGTGTTAACAATCGAGCTGTGTGGTCGGGCCGACCTATTATCTTCGAGTCCTTCCGAGTATCATACGGGGTATAAAATAGCCCATATCAAGAGGTTAATTTTTTCACTTATTGTTACATTCTTGATTTTTTTTTTTTTTTTTTTTTTAGAAAAATTGTTCCATTCTTGTGGGTTAAAGTTTATGTTGATTATGGGTAAACAAATAGTTTATTGATGTGTATAAAAATTATTTTGATGCTTTTGTAGTTTGAACTTGTATTATAATCATTATGTAATCAAAGTTGAAGTTTAATGTAAAAATTAGTTGAAGTTTGTAGTTTATTTGAATTTTGAAACTTGGCACTAGGGATAAGTAAAGAAAATGAAGAAAACTATTTGAACTTTGAAGTTTTGATAATTTGATATTTTGATTAGTAATAAGGCTTAATAGCTTATAGTATTATAATATTGTTTGAAAAAAAAAATTAGGAGAATTGTTGTGTTCCAACTTTCAAGTTTAATAATATGATAAATTCATAATATTTTTCTTGACATACTACTTGTAGGGAATTAGGAATGTCAAAAGACAGGGATCCCGGATGGAATCACGGGATATTATTAAATCCAAATGATGTTTCTAAGGGGATCATATGCAACTATTGTAAAAAGATAACAAAGGGTGGTATATCCCGGCTTAAGCAACATCTTGTCGGGGGCTTTAGAAATGTGACTGGACGAAGTCCCGCCGGAAGTCAAAGAGGATTTTAGAAAAAAAGTTTGAAGATAAGGAAAAACAAAAAAATGCTATGGACTCAATACCTCACTTTGATGAGCTTGCGGATCAAGAAAGAGAACAAAGGGAATATTATTAGAGAAATGAGTCGCGTGAGGCTCAAATTCGTGGTAAGCGGGCTGCTCCCCCACAAAATAAAAAACCAAGGCAAATGGGTCCTATTGATTGGTTTTAAAACAAGGATGCCGATGATGTTGTGAAGGATAGAAAGAAAGGTGACGCATCACAAGATACCTTTAATGAAACTCAAAAGAATATGAGGGATAATGCTTGCCAAAAGTTTTTCCGGTGGATGTATGATGCGGGCATTCCTTTCAATGCGGTTCGTTATGATAGCTTTGCACCTATGATTGAAGCGATTGGGCAATACGGTCTTAGAATGAAGCCTCCTACTTATCACGAAGAGAGAGTAAAGTATTTAAAGAAGAAGGTGGAGCATGTAAATAATTAAATGAAATCCAATATAGAGGAAAAGGAGAAGTATGGTTGCTTGTTGGATGAAGATGAAGATCATCAGTCAAGTGTTTTGAAGTTTAAAGGGAGGTTTTGATGATTTCCAAAACATCATAACCAGCTAAGATAGGAAAGCTTAGTGAAAACCCTTAGAAGAATTTTGATCGAAGTTAAAAATATATCAGTCAAGTCAAAATTCAACATGGTCCAGAAGACTACTGATCTGCTGTTGAAGGAAGAAATCAGATTGGTGAAAATCAGCCGACTCAAATCAGATTAGTTCATGTTTGGGATCAGCTCGGTTCATCATCAGACTAGTTTACTCATCAGCTAAGTCGAAAGGATCAGGAAGTCTCTCCAACGGTAATAAATGCACTTGGAGTAATAAATGCTGAAGACCGAGGGTATTAATGACAAATGATTGAAGGAAAACCTCGTATCAGCTTGGTGCATTAAATGCTGCCTGATAGAAAGTACTGTTGACAGTACTGTCGCAGTGCAGAGAGCCATTTGTAGAAATTAAGGACCAATACCCGAGGAATTTGAATTCTGTCTTTCTTCAACGGACATTTTTCAAACCCAGGGTATAAATAGTTCAAGAAACTGAAGAAGAAGAACAACACAAACTCTGAGAAGATTTCCGAAGTAAAATCTCTAAGTCTCAAGAACAGCTCACTCATCAGCTTAGTCATTTGTTGACAAAAGATGAAGTTGAAGATCAAAGATAAACATTTTTCTGAGTGAAAAAATGTAAGGAGTGTTGTGCGAAGTGCAGATCCATCTTTGTGAGTGATCTAGCTTCAGTGGATAGGTTTTCTTAGTGATCTCCTATTGTGAGCTTACGGCCAGATTCATTTGTGGTTTTGGCGTAAGTATTGTATACTGTAAACTGTGTGCTTATAGTATAACCCAAGATCTAAGTGACTTGAAAGAGTGGACTAAAGGATTTTTATCCATATAACCACTATAAAAATTCTTTGAGTTTTATCTTGCATCTTTTCTTGCATATTTTCTAAAAGTTGCATAAAACATTCGAAGATAACTGTTGAAGGATTTAAAAAGGAGTTTTATTTAAACTGGGGACAAAATCTTTCTAAATAGACCAAGTATATTTGTGAAAAAACACTTTCAAACATCCGCTGCAAATACTTTGTTTTTAAGATTACTGAAATCAGCTAAGTAGTAAAAAGAGAAGTGGTTAACTGTGCTGTTCAAAGATTTGTTCAGCGATCAGCCTAGTCAGCTTACTGACCTATAACAGCTTAGTCTGCTGACAGAAGAGAGAAAAGCTTTTAAGTCCAAAAATTTTCAGGTGGTTCATTAGAATCAGCTGCCTGATCAACGAGCTTGATCCGAATATTTTTCAAAGGTTTTCAAACTTTTTCAAAAGAGCATATTTTAAAAATCAAAACTTTTTGAAAACGGATTGTATCAATCATGTTCCCCACATAGCTGGTATGAGCTTCGAAGACTGGAAGATCAGAATGGAGATCTTCTTAGCTGTCTACAATGATAACATGTACACATGTATCATAAAAGGTCCATTCAAATTCACCAAGACTATAAAGGTCGATGAAGTAACATAGTGGTGGAGAAAGATTTACATGAGATGACAGCTGAAGAAATCAAGCTGTACAATTTGGACAAAGTTGGTCATTTCATCATGACCAAAGCCCTAGACAATGATAGATTTGATAAAGTCAAGCATTGCAAGACTGCTTAAGAAATGTGGGATAAGGTTCGTGATATGAGCAAAGGAAACGACGCCATTAAAGAGCATCAGCTGAGTGTTGCTCTGGAAAATCTGGACAACTTCAAGATGAAGTATGCGGAAACCATTGACCAGATGGATACGAGGTTTACAAGGACATTGAATGAAGTTATCAAGCTTGGAAAAACCTTCACTGACAAGGAGATAACCATCAGAGTGTTGAAGGCACTACTTCGAAAGTTCAACATGAATGTGACAGCTATGGAAGAGTCAAGAGATTTGGGAAAGATCTCTCTCACCGAGATGTTCTCAGTACTCAAGGCTTATGAGTATAAACTGCCAAGAATGGGTGTTGAAGAAACCTCAACTTCAGGCCCCACAGCGGCCCTAGTTGCTGCTGAAAATCCAAGAAGACCAGCACACAAAGTAAAGAAGTGGACTCATCTGATGAAGCCACACTACTAAAAAAAAGGAGTACACAGCTGAAGACGTTGCATTGATGATGAACAATTTCAAGAAGTTCTACAAGAGAAAAATGAAGAACAAATACAACAATGCTTCTACTTCTAACCCTACTTCTTCTTCTCAAGATAAGGATTCTTATAAATCCAAACTAATGTGCTATAACTGCAGGAAATTGGGACATTTCATCAGAGACTGCCCATATCCTAAAGCTGAGAAGTATACAGAAGAAGAAAAGAGAATTAGAAAGGAAAGAAAGCATAAAAAGGCAAGGTGGTGTTAGCAGAAGCTAAGAAGCTGGCTGCTATCTACTCGTCTGATTCAGACTCAGACACTTCTGATCATGAAGAGTCTACTGAAGATGAGAGCTCTGCACTTATCTGCCTGATGGCCAAGGAATCTGATAACTCTGAGGATGATGAGGTAACTCTTCTTGAGAATGAATTATTCAATTAATTTGAGCAAATGGTAGTTAATAATACAAGTATTGTTGATGCATTTGCTAAGCTTAAGGAAGAGATGATATTGCTAAGAGAGCAAAACAGTTCACTGAAACTTAATGTTGAAAAACCAAAAGAATCAGCTGAATATAAACTGCTTGAGCAAGAGAATGAATCTCTGAAAGTTGAATGTCAAGTTTATAAGGGTAAAATTATGGAACTTGAAAAGATAATTGAGTCTCATGAAAAATCATCTGTTGCATCCACTCATATGTCTAGTAAACAGAAGATACCTTAAGAACAGGATAAGTTAGAACTGAATTATACTGAAAAATTTGTATCAGCTGACAACAGTAAGGTCATCTTGTATGTTCAGACTACTAAACCTGCTTCACCTGAGAAAGAATTAAAGGAGAAGAAAGTTCCTAAGGCTAAAAAGAGCAAAGAGCCTAGTATAGGAAAACAGACTGGTAAGACCAAACAGCAGAGTCCTAGGAAGTCTGCTGATAAGGCTAAAACCAATCAGACTAGTGGGAAAACTAAGTCATCTATTAATGAGCAAGCATCTAGTAAACCAAAGAAGCATAAGAACAAGAAAAATCAAAATGCTTGGTATGGAAATGAATCATATTATGTGCAACCTGCTGCATATCCTCCTATGTATCATGCAACTCAATTTCCAACTTACTATGCACCATATCCTGCTCATCCAATGCAAGCATATCCTGCTTATCATTCATCTTATTCTGCTTATGAACATTACCCGTATCATGCTGATTATCAACACAACAAATCTGATGGACGTGATGAAGATAAACCTGTTCATACTCCTGTCAAAACTCAGAAGCCTAAGAAGCCTAAGACTTCAACATCTTGGGTTGTCAAAGGTGGAACTAATACTTCAGGACCCTCTCAATAAGGGTACCTAAAACAATTTTATTTTGTTTTGTTGGTTAGGATTAGGAGTAGGAGTAAAGTAGAGAAAATCTGGTACTTGGACAGTGGCTGTTCAAGACACATGTGTGGAAACATACATGAGCTGACTGATGCTGTTGATGTGGTGTTGGGTTATGGGGCTCGATTGTCAGAACAACAAAGTGCGAAATTTAAAATTTTTCGAAGCACCCATGGTTCCATCTCCATATTATGTATACGAAAGCATTGAACAAAAACACACAATGAATTAAACAAAGGGGGTTTTTGCGATTTACCTCACCACAGGCTAGGTGGTGGCAACCTCCAACTCTGATTCTGATTCTGGTTCACGGGAGTGATCCAAATGTCTCACCTCCAGAGTTTAGTCCACACCAACTGGATTCTGGTAACACCTCCTAATCGTAGGCTCAGAACTGGATATAGGAGATTTGTTATTGCAGGACTTTGCAGATCTACTTGACAGGGCAAGATCCAGCACGGTGGAATGAGGGAGAGGCGGCGGCGGCGCTAGGGCAGCTCACGGCAGCAAGGTGGCTGCGGTACTAGCTTGGCGGCGCAAGAGAGAGGGCGGCGCTAGGTGCAGAGAAAGAGGCTAGGGTTTTGTGCTAGGGTGTTAGCATTTTGAGCTCCTATAGAACTCTATTTATAAGCCTCACTTAACCTAGGTTTGCAAGACTCCTTATGAGCTTTTAATTAAAGGTCCATGTCTTGCAAGCCTTCATTTAATTAACTACTTTAATTAAATGCCCAATCCAATTAATAAATCAATATTTCTTTTATGTATAATTAATTAGCAACTTAATTAAGTATTTAATTATTTAAGTTAACTAATTAATTAATCTCCCACTTGAATTAATACTTTAATTCATTAATTGATTTAATTACCTTTAAATCAATTAATTCCTTTCATGTCCTTTTATAACAGTCACCGTCCAATTGTATTGTGTGTGACCCTCTGGGTTCACCATCAATTGGCAGCAGGCCCACGAATTCCTCGTGATTTAATTTATGAACAATAAATTGCTCCGGTCAATTAAACAACCTTTAATTGACCACTCCTAAAATCAAATCCTCTATTAACTCAGGAGTACCCACACTTCATGGTCGATGTCTAGTCACAAGCCCATGAAGCCCAACTTCAGGTGAATTGATATTTGTGAACCTCGTCTCATATAATTACCATGTACATACGGTCCTTCTATCGACTAATATTCCCGATCAAGACTTAGGGTGTGTGAATTGATCGGCACCTCAAAATTCGTCTCGATAATTATACTTTCTAATTCAGGATAATATTCCAGTGTGACTGCTAAATTTGGAAACCCCTTTCCAAATCCATCACCAACTGCGGCCGCAGATTCCTTGGATATATATTATCTAAGAATCGTATAGGAAATTCTCTCATCCATTACGATGAGTCAATAGATTCCATATTGGTGCTAACCACCCGCGTACATGTCTATACGCACCCAACCTACGCATGTTATGATCAAGCTAAGTGATCTATATCTAGATCTAAGTACGTACTTTTATGTACCAAATTCGCCCTAGCACCTCAAGTCAAAGGACTAAATCGTACACAATTATAATCCTTGAGAAACATCCCATCACCGATATGCGTTGTGCACTTCCACAATGGGTTTCTCTGTTCGGGTTGTTCGATGCGTTCAATCCTCCATTGAACCACCTACTCATATGCACTGGCCTCAAATGCCTTGCTCATAAAACGCTACAAATTCACTCCATGTGAATCATGCATACTCGTACAAGTCTTGTCGATTCCTACGATACCCCGTCTCATTCGGAATCTATGACTTGGAACAGTTTTAAGATTACGACCTTAGAGACTGTTTCATGATTGCACTCAGTACTGAAGTGAATCGTCCCATAGTCTAATGTAATCTTAGGATTTCATCCAATCGCTTAAATGTATTCGCGAGAGATGAAGTTGGCCATTGTTTATCCTTATACATATATAAATAAACATGCGTATTATTATAAAATCAAAGATTGTCTTATACAGAATAGACCTATTACAAGCTTATTGAACTGGCTTGCTGGGCACTATCCTATCAATCTCCCACTTGCCTAAAGCCATTCACAGATGTTCCTAAGACCCATCTTCTCTAGATGACTATCGAACGCCTTTTGTGAAAGTGGCTTAGTTAGTGGGTCAGCCATGTTATCTTCTGATTTGACATACTCCATGTGCATGTCTCCTCTACCAATGATCTCCCTGATCACATGGTATTTCCTCTGTACGTGTTTGGATTGATGGTGTGATCTCGGCTCCTTCGCTAGAGCTATTGCCCCGTTGTTGTCACAGAAGACTACTACAGGTTCAGCAATGCTAGGAACAACATCTCCTTTGCTGCATCTGATGCTGCGATATATTCTGCTTCTGTAGTTGAGTCGGCAGTGGTAGGCTGTTTACAGCTTTTCCAACTGACTGCTCCACCATTGATGCGGAATATGTATCCAGAGTTGGATTTGAAGTCATCCACGTCAGACTGGAAACTCGAATCAGTGAATCCTTCAAGTTTCAGTTCTCCACTACCACCGTAGACCAAAAACATATTCTTAGTCCTTCGCAGGTACTTTAGGATTGCTTTCACGGCAGTCCAGTGCTCTTCGCCTGGATTTGACTGATAGCGGCTCGTTACACTTAGAGCGTGTGCTATGTCTGGTCGAGTACACAACATTGCATACATAATGCTCCCTATAGCAGAGGCATAAGGTATGAGAGACATTCTCGTCTTTTCTTCGTCGGTTGTAGGGCACATTGACTTAGAAAGAGAGATACCATGTCTTATTGGAAGCAATCCTCTCTTGGATTCTTCCATTTTGAATCTCTTCAAAATTGTGTTGATGTACTGAGATTGGGAGAGTCCTATCATCTTCTTCGATCTATCCTTATAGATACGTATTCCCAATACGTAAGATGCGTCTCCCATATCTTTCATGGAGAACTGCGCGGATAACCACGCTTTAGTCTGCGCTAACATCTTGATATCGTCTCCAATTAACAAAATGTCATCGACGTACAAAATAATGAATTGTATCGAACTCCCACTATTCTTCTTGTACACACAAGGTTCATATACGTTTTTGATGAAACCAAATGCTTTGACTGTCTCATCAAATCGTATGTTCCAGGTTCGGGACGCCTGTTTGAGGCCATAGATTGACCTTTGAAGTTTACACAGTTTGTGCTCACTTCCTTTGGACGCAAAACCTTCAGGTTGTTGCATAAAGATCTCCTTGTCAATGTCTCCATTGAGAAAGGCGGTTTTTACGTCCATTTGCCATATTTCGTAGTCATGCCAAGCGGCTATGGCAAGCAGTATCCGAAAGGATTTTGACATCGCCACGGGAGAGAAGGTTTCCTCATAGTCTATACCAGGCCTTTGAGAATACCCTTTCGCCACTAAGCGAGCTTTATGAGTTAATACCTCTCTATTCATTCCAAGCATGCGCTTGAAGATCCATTTGCATCCTACAGGGATAGTTCCCTCAGGTGGATCGACCAAGGTCCAAACCTTGTTGGAATGCATGGAATCCATTTCGGATTGCATGGCTTCAAGCCACGCACCCGATTCTATGTCTGACATCGCTTCTTGATAGGTCCTTGGATCACTTTCAACTTTTTTGTTTTCGTGAATGAAACCAAATCGCTCTGGCTCCTTACGAATTCGATCAGACCTTCGAAGAGTAGGTTTACTAGTAGGTTCAATAAATTCTGGTTCAGCTCCCACTGTTTGTGGGGATGGGTCCGATCCCTGGACTTCATCAAGTTCTACGATTGTCCCATTTCGATTGGTGAGGAAATCCTCTTCCAAGAAGTGGGCGTTCCTAGATACGAACATGTTACGTTCTTTAGGATCGAAGAACAGGTATCCAATGGATTCCTTTGGATACCCCACAAATTTGCACAAACTAGATCTACTATCTAGCTTATCTCCCTTACATATGCTGGAGATCCCCATACTCGTAAGTACGAATACACGGGTGCTTTACCATACCATACTTGGTGCAGTGTTGTTGGCACTGACTTCGAAGGTACTATGTTCAGTATCTTCGAGGCAGTTAATAGGGCTAAGCCCCAAAACAAAAAGGGGAGATCAGCGAAGCTCATCATGGAATGAACCATGTCTAACAAAGGTTGGTTCCTCCGCTCAGACACTCCATTGAGTTGGGGCATCCTAGGGGTAGTTCGCTGTGCGAGAATTCCATTCTCTTTCAGATAATCAAGGAACTCTTGGCTTAAGTACTCACCACCTCTGTTAGATCGAAGTGCTTTAATACTATGTCCAAATTGGTTCTCAACTTCCATTCGAAACTCTTTGAATTTCTCAAAAGTTTCAGATTTGTGTTTCATAAGATACACATATCCATAACGACTAAAATTGTCGGTGAATGTTACGAAGTAAGAGAATCCTCCTCTCGCATTGACACTCAATAGTCCACAAACGTCAGTATGGATTAAATCCAATGTTTGCTTGGTTCGCTCGGGATTCCCTGTGAAGGGTGATTTGGTCATCTTTCCTTTGAGACAAGATTCGCAAGTTGGGAGTTCATCCAAGTTCTTTATTTCAAGAGCCTTAGATGAAACCAACTTTTGAATCCTACTCTTGGAAATATGTCCAAGTCTAGCGTGCCAAAGTTGTGGAGTTTGATTATCATATTTCCTTTTTCTAGATTGAATGTGCATGACGTTGGAATTTGTAGGTTCTAGGGAATACAGACCATCTATCAAAGTACCAGGAGCATATGTTAAACCACCTTTAAATATGCAAAAAGCTCCATTTTCAATGGAAAAATTAAAACCATCAATATCTAACATCGGAATAGAAATGATGTTCTTAACTATTGTCGGTACGTACAAACAGTCTCTTAGAACTAAAGTAAAATCTCCTAAAACTAATTCCACGTCTCCTATAGCCTCAGCGGCGATCCTAGCTCCGTTTCCAAAACGCAGGATTCTATCCCCGGGCTTCGGGTATCTTACTGCTCCCATCACCTGCAAATCATTGCAGATATGAGAACCTGCTGCGGTGTCTAACACCCACGATGCACAGTTAATAGAAATATTAACTTCAACCAAGAAAATACCTTTGGCTACCAGTTTCATCTTTAGGTAGTCTGGGTAATTCCTTCTCCAGTGCCCTGCTTTCTTGCAGTGTAAGCATTCGTCTTCTGGGCTTTTGCGCTTCTTTTCAACCACCTTGTGACTGCCTTCGAAGAAAACACCTTCTTCTTCTTCTTACCTCTCTTAGGCTTTGCAGCCTTCGATTGGTGTGCAATCATTACCGGCTTCTCTTTCTTGAGAGTCGATTCTGCCGTTACCAATAAATTGGTCAGTTCGTGAAGAGCGAGGGTTCTATCCGTTGAAATTCAACACGAACTGGTCAAAAGAACGGGGCAGCGTATGGAGGAGGAGGTCAGTGCTAAGATCAGCGTGTAAATCCACGTCCAATCGTTTTTCAACCAGGTTGATGAAACGCAGACAGTGATCCTTGACACTGCTTCCTTCAGCCATCTTGAGATGAAACAACTCCTTAGTGGTCACAAACCTTTCGGTGCGAGACCTCTCTCCAAACATCTGCTGGAGATGGAGAAGTATATCTCTAGCAAGCGGTATTTCAGCATGCTGTTTCTGCAGTTCATTCGACATTGAGGCTAGCATGAGACAGCGAACCTGAAGATCATCATCAACCCTTTTAGCATGGGCGGTTCGTTGTTCCTCACTAGCTCGTGCTGCAGGTGCAGCAGGCATAGGTGTGTCGAGCACATAGCTTCGTCGCTCGGAGTCGAGGACAATTCTGAGATTTCTCAGCCAGTCGACAAAATTTGAGCCATTCAACTTGTTTGCGTCGAGGATAACAGATAATGGATTCCTAGACATTGTACTTAATATCTACAAATGGAAAGAAGACAACGTTTAGCTAACTGACCTTATGTCTAATACTTATATTATCGAATTTTGGACTTGTTTTCGAAAAAGTTCTCCCACTATTTTATCGAAACAATCACCCCTTTGATTGCTCGGGAATTTTAATTCCTAGTAGGTCTTGACGTCCCAGCAGCAATTAATTGCACCCACGACTCGTGGCCATACAATTAATTCCCCAGGTAGGTATACTTTTACCAATTGTGGCACCTCACAACCTTCAAGCTATTTTGCCTCGGTTTTCACATTTATCTAGCACTGCTACATCATAAATGCTACTAATCGTTAAGTAGAACCCATCAATCATGATGAGCAACGGGCCCGGTCGTGAATTCTCCGTAACTAGTTATCGGTCGATCTTCACATCCCGACCAGTCCTCACCCTTGTCGAGTTTAGTTAAAAACACGAGTCAAGGAATTTCGTGTATTGTCCCTTTCTTTGACTCGGGTGCCAGACTCTGGATCACCTCTGTCAATAAGTAGACAACATACACTAGTTCCTATTGATGGAAGGCTTGGATCTTTAAAACTTCATTTTAAATGTACCCAATAGACTTAATATTAAATTTGAGAGGGGAATTTCTGGTTTGAAAGTTATACTAACTCTCCTCGAGATCTCACCGTTTCAGTTATGCTTTATCTTTTATTACAATCTAGACTCTAGCGCATCTCATACAAGCTAAATATAAATCGACAAATAAATAAAAGCCATACAAGCCTAGCATGCATACTACCACAATATGTTTTCGATCGGGAGCCTCCTATGCAGGCCATCATCGAGCCAATGATGTTGGCCCTATTGGTCAATCTAAAAGGTTTGCAAAAGGCCTATGACCACGCATACATGGCCTTCATATCTTCTTGGGCTCCCACCTTGCTTGTAAACGGGCCTCCATCCTAATCTAGGAAAGCCGTAAAGCCCTATTCTATTACAAAGGCTCAAAGTGGCCCAAAAATATAATAGGCTCGCAGGCCCAATAAAAACCAACATTAAATTAAACCAATCACATCTACCCTAAGGTCAAAGGCTCGGCTCGATCGAAAACCACGTAAACAGTTCACGTAGAGCAAGAAATGTGCAAACATCCTTTACCTATTTCTTTCTTAATTTTAAAACAACCTTTTAAAACTAATTTCCTATGATTCTTACTTTTTAGTCACTACTAATTATGACAAAATGAATATTCGGGTAAACAAAAATAAATTTTCTGCTCAAATTCAGATTCCGTTTTTCAACTTTTGAAAATTGCATTTTCGCCCCTCAACTTTCAAAAATTGCACTTTGACCCCAAAACTTTTAAAAAGTTACAAAAACACCCCAGAACAAATTCGGGCAGCAGACCAGAAAATAAAATTTTGAATTCTGAAATTTTTTTGATTTTTCAAACAGACCCCTGAAGTTTCGGTAATTGCAAAACAGTCCCCAAACTTTCGGAAATTACAAAACGACCCCAAAAATATGTGCGACCAGATTTGCAAAACAGTCCAGTATTTTTGAAATTTCCAGATCCAAAAAATTCGAATTTTCAGCCTTTTAAAACCCTAGTATCGATTTTTGCACCAAAAAGTCCTGAAGTTTTCAAAAACTATAAATTCGCCACAGATCTAAAAAAGCAGTTTTACCCAATCATAGATCCAGTGATAACAAGCAAGAATCAACTTACAGAACATAATTATCACGTGTTTACATATACATAATTAAACATATATGGTGAAAACACATTATGTTCAGGCTTTTCGTATAATAAGTATGGAGTTGGCTCTGATACCACTGTTGGGTTATGGGGCTCGATTGTCAGAACAACAAAGTGCGGAATTTAAAATTTTTCGAAGCACCCATGGTCCCATAGATTAGATCTCCATATTATGTATACGAAAGCATAGAACAAAAACACACAATGAATTAAACAAAGGGGGTTTTTGCGATTTACCTCACCACAGGCTAGGTGGTGGCAACCTCCAACTCTGATTCTGATTCTGGTTCACGGGAGTGATCCAAATGTCTCACCTCCAGAGTTTAGTCCACACCAACTGGATTCTGGTAACACCTCCTAATCGTAGGCTCAGAACTGGATATAGGAGATTTGTTATTGCAGGACATTGCAGATCTACTTGACAGGGCAAGATCCAGCACGGTGGAATGAGGGAGAGGCGGCGGCGGCACAAGGGCAGCTCACGGCAGCAAGGTGGCGGCGGCACTAGCTTGGCGGCGCAAGAGAGAGGGCGGCGCTAGGTGCAGAGAAAGAGGCTAGGGTTTTGTGCTAGGGTGTTAGCATTTTGAGCTCCTATAGAACTCTATTTATAAGTCTCACTTGACCTAGGTTTGCAAGACTCCTTATGGGCTTTTAATTAAAGGCCAATGTCTTGCAAGCCTTCATTTAATTAACTACTTTAATTAAATGCCCAATCCAATTAATAAATCAATATTTCTTTTATGTATAATTAATTAGCAACATAATTAAATATTTAATTAATTAAGTCAACTAATTAATTAATCTCCCACTTGAATTAATACTTTAATTCATTTAATTGATTTAATTACCTTTAAATCAATTAATTGCTTTCATGTCCTTTTATAACAGTCACCGTCCAATTGTATTGTGTGTGACCCTCTGGGTTCACCATCAATTGGCAGCAGGCCCACGAATTCCTCGTGATTTAATTTATGAACAATAAATTGCTCCGGTCAATTACACAACCTTTAATTGACCACTCCTATAATCAAATCCTCTATTAACTCAGGAGTACCCACACTTCATGGTCGATGTCTAGCCACAAGCCCATGAAGCCCAACTTCAGGTGAATTGATATTTGTGAACCTCGTCTCATATAATTACCATGTACATATGGTCCTTCTATCGACTAATATTTCCGATCAAGACTTAGGGTGTGTGAATTGATCGGCACCTCTAAATTTGTCTCGATAACTATACTTTCTAATTCAGGATAATATTACAGTGTGACTGCTAAATTTGGAAACCCCTTTCCAAATCCGTCACCGACTGCAGCCGCAGATTCCTTGGATATATATTATCTAAGAATCGTATAGGAAATTCTCTCATCCATTACGATGAGTCAATAGATTCCATATTGGTGCTAACCACCCGCGTACATGTCTATACGCACTCAACCTAGGCATGTTATGATCAAGCTAAGTGATCTATACCTAGATCTAAGTACGTACTTTCATGTACCGAATTCGCCCTAGCACCTCAAGTCAAAGGACTAATTCGTACACTATTATAATCCTTGAGAAACATCCCATCACCGATATGCGTTATGCACTTTCACAATGGGTTTCTCTGTTCGGGTCGTTCGATGCGTTCAATCCTCCATTGAACCACCTACTCATATGCACTGGCCTCAAATGCCTTGCTTATGAAACGCTACAAATTCACTCCATGTGAATCATGCATACTCGTACAAGTCTTGGCGATTCCTAAGATACCCCGTCTCGTTCGGAATCTATGACTTGGAAAAGTTTTAAGATTACGACATTAGAGACTGTTTCATGATTGCACTCAGTACTGAAGTGAATCGTCCCATAGTCTAATGTAATCTTAGGATTTCATCCAATCGCTTAAATGTATTCGCGAGAGATGAAGTTGGCCATTGTTTATCCTTATACATATATAAATAAACATTCGTATTATTATAAAATCAAAGATTGTCTTATACAGAATAGACATATTACAAGCTTATTGAACTGGCTTGCTGGGCACTATCCTATCATGTGGATGGTCCCAAAATAACTTTTGGAGACAGCAAGGAAGGCAAGATTGTAGCAACTGGAAGACTAATTAAAGGCAACATTGAGATATCTGACGTCTCTTATGTTCGCATAAGTCAATTTTGTGACATGGGATTTTCAGTCTTCTTTTCATCAGATAAGTGCTATGTTGAACAGATTGGTACAAAGAAGGTACTTTTATCTGAAAGACTACAAGGAAATGTCTACACAGTGGACTGGAATTCTGCTGACAAGAGTTCTAATATTTGTTTGGTGGCATCAACACCAAGTGAAGTCAGTTGGCTGTGACACAAAAGAATGAATCATGTGAATTTCATGACCATAAACAGACTTATCAAGAATGATCTAGTAGAAGGAATTCCAAAGACAGTCATGAACAAAGATGAGCTTTGTGACGCCTGTCGGAAGGGTAAACAAATCAAGTCATCTTTCAAGAGCAAGAAGCACCAATCATCTGGATGGATTTTGGAACTACTACATATGGACTTATTTGGACTCATTGATCCAATCAACAATGGTGGAAAGAAGTACTGCCTAGCTGTTGTGGATGATTATTCAAGATACACTTGGGTGATTTTCATGAAGAAGAAGAGTGAAACCACGGAGCATCTTACAACTCTGATGGAGCTGATCCAGAATGAAAAGAGCATGAAGATATTAAAAATCAGATCAGATAGAGGGACTGAATTTACAAACTCAATTGTTGAAGAGTATTGTAACATCAGAGGCATCAGCCATGAGTACTCTGCTGCCAGGACCCCTCAACAGAATGGAGTTGCTGAAAGGAGAAACAGAACTCTGGAAGAGGCTACCAGGACTATGATAGCTGAAGCAAAGCTGCCCCAAAGATTCTGGGCAGAAGCCACAAATACAGCATTCTTTACCCAAAACAGATGCAAGATCAACAAACACTAGAACAAGACTCCATACGAAGTTTGGAACAACAGGAAGCCAAACATTCATTACTTTAGAATTTTTGGTTGTAAATGCTTTGTTTTAAACAATGGGAAGAATCACCTTACTGCCTTTGCAGAAAAAGCTGATGAAGCTGTTTTTTTAGGATATTCTACAGTTAGTAAAGCTTATAGAGTCTTCAACAAAAGAACTTTACTTGTAGAAGAATTTATTCATGTAGTATTTGATGAACCAAACCAATCTTCTGAAAAGAATCAAAGTTCTGATCAAAATCTGTCTACTAATTTCAGAAATTGAGTATTGAAAGAAACGAAGAGTATATTCCCATCATATTACCTGATCTCAACTCAGCTGCTAACTCAAGTGATGTTCAAAATCACACTGCTGATTGTCTAACAGACGAGTTGCAAACAGCTGACAGACCAGAGACTGTTCAATAGACAACAAATGTTCAACAGACTGCTACTGAAACTCCAACATTAGTGTTGCAAGATCAAAACAGAGGTCAACATTCAGATTTGCAACATGATCTCAGATGGCTCAAGAATCACCCACCTGAATTAGTGATTGGTGATCCTATAGATAGAGTTAAGACAAGGAGAGCTGCTGCAAATGATGCAATGTTTGTCAGCTTCATATCTCAAGTAGAGCCCAAACAAATTGAAGAAGCTCTTAGTGATTCAAATTGGATTGAAGCCATGCAAGAAGAGTTAAATCAATTTGAAAGGAATGAAGTCTGGTACTTAGTTCCTAGACCAAGTCATCAAAGGGTAATTGGCACTAAATGGGTATTCATAAATAAAATGAATGAAGATGGTATTGTCACCAGAAATAAAGCAAGATTAGTGGCCAAGGGTTACTGCCAAGAAAAAGGGATTGACTTTGATGAAACATTTGCACTAGTAGCAAGATTAGAGGCAATCAGACTATTTCTTGCCTATGCTGCTCATAAGAATTTCACAGTCTATCAAATGGATGTGAAATCTGCTTTTCTCAATGGAGAATTGCAAGAAGAAGTATATGTTGAAAAACCTCATGGATTTGAAGATTATCAAGAAGGAGACAAGGTATATCGTCTGAAGAAAGCTCTATATGGACTGAAGCAGGCTCCAAGAGCATGGTATGATACCCTATCTGATTTTCTTTTAATTAAAGGATTTCGTAAAGGTAAGGTAGATAAGACCATGTTCACTGTTGAATGGGAAAATCACATATTACTAGTGCAAATATATGTGGACGGTATTATTTTTGGTTCAACAAATCAACAGATGTGTGACAAGTTCTCCAAGCTGATGCAGAACAAGTTTGAAATGAGCATGATGGGTGAACTAAATTATTTTCTTGGTTTGCAAGTAAGACATTTGCCTCATGGAATATTCATTAACCAAGCAAAATACACAAAAGATCTGTTCAAGAAATTTGGTAAGGAAACTAGCTCTACTATTAGTGTTCCAATGTCTACTGGACTTCGTTTGGATAAAGATGAAGATGGCAAATCAGTAGATATAACCAAGTACAGAGGCATTATTGGGTCACTGTTGTATCTAACAGCTAGCAGACCTGATATCATGTACTCTGTTGGGGTTTGTACGAGATATCAATCAAATCCTAAGGAATCTCATCTCCTGGCTGCCAAAAGGATACTTAGATACCTTAAGGGCACTCAAGAATTGGGATTATGGTACCCTAGAGAATCTGGATTTGAGCTAACTGATTATTCAGATTCTGACCTTGCTGGCTGCAAGATTGATAGAAAGATCACAACAGGTGCCTTTCAATTCTTAGGTAGTCGTTTGATCTCATGGATGAGTAAGAAATAGACTTCAGTATCCATATCAACTGCTGAAGCTGATTACATGGCTGCTGGAGCTTGTTGTGCACAAATATTATGGTTGAAGCATCAACTAGAAGATTACAACATCAAGACAGTGGAATCCCAATCTACTATGACAATACAAGTGCAATCTCTCTTACTCAGAACACTACAAGTCATTCAAGAACTAAGCATATTGAGATCAAACATCACTTCATTAGAGATCATGTGGAAAAAGGGAATGTTATAATAGAGTATGTTCATACTGACAATCAGATCGCTGACATATTCACTAAACCTCTAAGTGATGCAAGGTTTCCAACTTTAAGAGCTGAGCTAGGTCTACCAAATTTAGATGCATAAGCTGAGGGGGAACTCTTCAGAAGACTGGAGTTTATCAGCTTACTCATCTTATCATCTTCAAGGTTAACTCTCAACAGACTAGTTAACTTATGGATTCTTAAAGTCAGGGGGAACGTGTAAGACTAGCGGTATTTGTGATCAAAAGATGAAATTCGCTGATGAAAGTTAGTTGAAGTTATGTTCTCATCAGATAAGTTCTTAATTCTTGAAGATTGAAGATTAATTATCTAGCTGGATTGACAAACAGCCGAGGAAGATTACTTGTTATTGGTTTTCACTAGTAATATCTGTCATCAGGACACTCGTCTGATCAGATAAGTATTAAGCTTACTCGTCTGATTACTTATATAAAAGCTTTGTTGTTTAAAAACGCTATATCTAGAAACACGCTCTTATTAGTCGACTGAGGCGGTTCGCATTCCCGCCAATCATTTAATGTTTTTTAAAATTTGAATTGCGTAATTGTCGCCCCACGATCATAACTGACAACAAACGGATCTAACAGTTCGCGTATAACACGGAAATCGACGCACTCACCTCTTTAAAACCAGATCTGCAGCTCACTGATCTTTTATGCACCCAAATATTTTCTAAAGCATTCAAAAGATTTTTGCTCTCGTTTTTCTGCAAAAATACTCTCTTGTTCTACTAACTCTTCAGAATCAACCATGACTTCTTCACAAGAAGCTAAGGCGGAGGGTATGTATCATGTCTATGATACATATCACAAGACCGGCAGTGCACTAATGAAATCAATTCTGGAGAAATTCAGAGCTGCAACCCTTGTTGATTTTATGGAAGCACATGATGAAATGGTATATAAAGATCAAGTTCTGGGGTACTACGGAGCTAAGGATGCTGTTAACTTTAATGCGCGGGAGATTAAAGCAACAGTTGGAGGGAAAGAAATTTGCATCACCCCGGCTTTGTTAAGTGAGCAGTACGGATTGTCTAACAAAGGAAGAACAGACCTGACAACCTTGGTTGAAGACAAGGAATAAGAATTTTGGAGCATTTGTGCTCAGGAAGGGGAAATACTATCAGGTAACATAAAGAAAAGGCAATTAAAGCATGAATATCAGGGTATGGATGATATGGTAGCCAAAGTGTTTGAAAATTACACTTTCTCTTTAGACAGTATTCCTATGAAAAGATATGCCACATTGATAGCAATTCATTATGGTTTTGAAGTTAATTGGGCTGTGATAGTTTGGTACATTCTGGCAAATTTCCATAAGAAGGCTCAGACGAATAACAGAATCTTTCTGAGTCACCTATTCACAGTATTGGGTTGTGATCTGACGAATGGGAAAGTGGTTCACAACGCTAAGGCAATGCTCTCATATCAGTCTGTGAAGGGAGGAAATCCCAAGAGGAAACGGCTGAAGAGGAGACTGATGAGCCCAAGGAAAAAGCTCCAAGTAAGAAAAGAAAAACATATGTTCAAACAGCTAAGCCAAATGTTCAAGCCAGAACAGATAAAGAGAAAATAGTTGTTCCTGACACCATAGTTCGTCAGACAACTAAGGAGATTTTGGAGATGTCTTATGGTTCACCTTCAAGAACTATATCAGAAGGGAAACCTGCTGAGAATTTTGCAAAGAGGACTTGAAGTCAGCTAAAAGACACTGCAACTTCAAGGCAAGTTAAGGAAAAGGTTGTTCCAAAGAAATCTGCAAAAAGAAAGGTGGTTTTTGAACCATCCCCTACTAAGTCTACTAATTTAGTCAGGGAAGGCCCTCAATCAGCTAAGAGACCTGTTGAAGCTGAACAGACTAAAAATGCTGCTAAGGAGTCATCTGATGCTGCTGCAACAGCTACTCAACAGCCAGCTTCAACTGCTGAGGTCTCTGAACCTCAAGATGATCCAGAAGTGAGGATCATCGAACCAAAAGCAGCCATTCCTATCTCTATTGCTGCTCCTGAACCTGCTGCTGTTGATAAGCCTAAGAGAACAAAAATTGTTAAGATCAGAATCTCTGCAGCTGAAAAGTAGAGAAGGGAGGAAGCCCTTGCAGAGAAAAAGGCTAAAGAAGATCTTACAAAAGCTATAAGGCTGAGCAAGATTCAAGCAGAGAAGGAAGAAAAGAGAAGAAAAATGACACCTGATGAATTGGCTTTAATTCTAGAGATGAGCAAGAAAGATGCTCATGGATCTCAACGAGCTGGTGGAATAAAGATTGGTGAATCTTTGAGAGCAAGACAAATTCTGCCACAAGGTCTGAGAGTTGAGAAGTGCCCGTTTGCTGTTAAGTGAGCTTTAGAGATTGTAAAAGGTCATCCAGGAGCCTTTGCAAGATTTGAAGCTGCTCTGGCTCATCTTGACAAACAACTCCAACAGGCTACTCTATTTGTTCAAGAGGAAATAAGGTACAACAAGTGGAGGAACTATAGAGTAAACAAATATGTTGCTGAGATAAGAGCTTGGAAGGAGTTTGAAGCTGAAGAAGAGTGGGTACTAGCATTCTTCCACACTTCATTCATTACAAAAGCTCTGGACCCTGATCATGTGAGGGATATCTTCAATGGTTATGCAAGGGGCATAGTGGCCGATGAAGCAAAGAAAATAAGGAATTCACTCCCTGCTAAGAGGAAGAGAACTAAAGACCCTGTTCAAAGGGCTGTAAAAATTGCCGTTTATCAGGCTTTGGAGAAATGGTCTGAAAGGTCAAGGTACTTTATGGGATCTCCTAGTGACCTGCCATCTCTGCCAAGTGTTCAACATATTACATTTGGTCCTGAAATCAGCACTTATCAGGAGAAAGTGATCAAGGCACCTGCTCAAGGATCAATGCCTAAGATTACTCAAGTCATCCATCAGACCACAAAGATATCAGATGATGGAACTCATAAATTGATAAAGGTGGAAGGACAGTCCGCTGTTCAACAAGAGGTTGCCCAGTCTGATGAAGTAAAGACTCAAGGGAATGATCAAGTAACTGCTGGCACACTTGTTGTTCATGAAACTGATCAGGAGACTGCTGAGCCTGAACAAGATGAAGAAGAAAAAGAAGAATTCTTAGCAGATGTACCAGTCCACCAGACAGAACCATCAGCTTCTACCTCCTTTCCAACAGCTGACAAGCACTCTGATCTTATGGAATCTATTCAGTTGCTGCTGGATCAACTCTTGGAAGAAAAGCACAAAAAGCTGATGAAGGATATACAGGAAGAAAATAGAAGACTGCAGGAAGAAAACAAAAGGCTTATCAAGGATGCAATCGATAACTTTCCTCTGCCGCCTGATAATTCTCTTCAACTCACCCAACGTCTGATCAGCATGAATAGAAATATTGAAGATGTGAAGTCTGATGTAAATCATTTTCACACAGCTCTCAAAAGACATGAAGGAGATATTGTTGATGTCCTAGGCTTCATCACCAAGCTAGTTGATGCTGAAACTGAAAAGAGCCTTGGGTTTGTAAGACATGTAGATGAAACTGCCACCAAAGTTCATAATGAAGTGGCTACCTTACAACTCAACATGGACTACCTAAATGATCAGACTGGTACTCTACGTTCTACAATTAATCATCATACATCTCACCTGACCACAGTCGATGACAACATCAGAAGGATCTGCACTGCTATCAATATTCCAGCTGCTGATCTCCTCCCTGCTGATGATGACAAAAAGGGGGAAGAGGAGTCAGTACCTGATGAAGGAAAATCAGCTCTAGTGACTGAAACTGTTCAAATATCTGAAACAACGGACTCTGCTGATAAGGAGAAAGCTACTGAGAAGGAAACAGAGCCTGTACCTGAGCAAGTTAAGGAAACTGAGGAAAAAGCTGATGAAGAAAATGAAGCAGATGTTAAGGAGACTGCTGATGAGAAAGAAGTTGCTGATGAAGAAGAAGAAGAAGAAGAATCCAAGGAACCAGTCAAGTCAGATAAAGAACTTGATGCAACCAAGGATACACCTGAAGAGCAACTGGATCCATTTGTAAAGTACAAGAACTTGGAACGCATCAAAAGAAGGGTTGATGAAGCAGAAGAAGCTGAACGCAAATAGAAAATGGAAGCTGCTCAAAAGAACCTTCTTATTGATGATCCCAATGATGATGATGATGAGATTGATGATGAATATGAAGAGGAGTACGTCAAAATTGAAGAAGAAGTGACTGATGAAGAATCAGATCACTAGCATTTATACCCTCTTGTAATCTGTTTTCATTTTACTTGTAATTTTTCATCTTTCTGAAAAACTTGTAACTTGTACTAAAACTATAAAATCAATAAAAGTTCAAATTTTCCATCCAATACACTATTTCTAACTCAGAAATTTTTTAGGATAAAACTTAAGTCTAGGTACAGGTACTTAGCTGATAAGTTTTGTCATCATCAAAAGGGGAAAAATTGTTGGATGAAGATGAAGATCATCAGTCAAGTGATTTGGAGTTTAAAGGGAGGTTTTGATGATTTCCAAAACATCATAAACAGCTAAGTTAGGAAAGCATAGTGAAAACCCTTAGAAGAATTTTGATCGAAGTTAAAGATATATCTGTCAAGTCAAAATTCAACATGGTCCAGAAGACTACTGATCTGCTATTGAAGGAAGAAATCAGATTGGTGAAGATCAGCCGACTCAAATCAGATTAGTTCAAGTTTGGGATCAGCTCGGTTCATCATCAGACTAGTGTACTCATTAACTAATTGGAAAGGATCAGGAAGTCTCTCCAACGGTAATAAATGCAATTGGAGTAATAAATGCCGAAGACCGAGGGTATTAATGACAAATGATTGATGGAAAACCTCGTATCTGCTTGGTGCATTAAATGCTGCCTGACAAAAAGTACTGTTGACAGTACTGTCGCAGTGCAGAGAGCCGTTTGCAGAAATTAAGGACCAGTACCCGAGGAATTTGAATTCTGTCTTTCTTCAACGGACATTTTTCAAACCCAGGGTATAAATAGTTCAAGAGACTGAAGAAGAAGAACAACACAAACTCTGAGAAGATTTCCGAAGCAAAATCTCTAAGTCTCAAGAACAGCTCACTCATCAGCTTAGTCATTTGTTGACAAAAGCCGAAGTTGAAGATCAAAGATAAACATTTTTCTGAGTGAAAAATTGTAAGGAGTGTTGTGCAAAGTGTAGATCCATCTTTGTGAGTGATCTAGCTTCAGTGGATAGATTTTCTTAGTGATCTCCTATTGTGAGCTTACGGCCAGATTCATTTGTTGATTTGGCGTAAGTGATGTAGACTGTAAACTGTGTGCTTATAGTATAACCCAAGATCTAAGTGACTTGTAAGAGTGGACTAAAGGATTTTTATCCATATAACCACTATAAAAATTCTTTGAGTTTTATCTGGCATCATTTCTTGCATATTTTCTAAAAGTTGCATAAAACATTCAAAGAAAATTGTTGAAGGATTTAAAAAGGAGTTTCATTTTAACTGGGGACAAAATCTTTCTAAATAGACCAAGTATATTTGTGAAAAACACTTTCAAACATCCGTTGCAAGTACTCTGTTTTTAAGCTTACTGAAATCAGCTAAGTAGTAAAAAGAGAAGTGGTTAACTGTGATGTTCAAAGATTTGTTCAACGATCAGCCTAGTCAGCTTACTGACCTATAACAGCTTAGTCTGCTGATAGAAGAGTGAAAAGCTTTTAAGTCCAAAAATTTTCAGAGGTCTATTCACCCCCCCCCCCCCCCCTCTAGACCTTATCTGACCACTTGGGACCAACATTGCTTGTTGATGACGGATGGTTGGGAAAACATAAAACATAGGTCGTTGATCAATTTTCTAGTCAATACACCCAAAGGAAGTATGTTCATTGATTCTATAGATGCTTCTGAATATTCTCACACCGGAATGAAAATGTTTGAGTTGCTTGATGGCTTTGTGCAACGTGTCGGGGAGAAAAGTGTAGTTTAAATAGTTACCGACAATGTAAGTGAATACAAATATGCTGGTGAGTAAATCAAATTTATTTAGATTCAATAATTATTTGAGTTAATTCAAATTATAATTTTTAACTTGAGTTACTTAATTTATAAGAAAAATGTTGATGGAAAAGTATTTGCACTTATATTGGACATCATATGCTGCGCAATGTATGGACTTAATGTTTGAAAATATTTTCAAAATGCCAGACTTAAAGAGGACACTTGAGCGTGCAATAAGTGTCAATGCATACGTTTATCATCACAAGCCAGTGTTGAAAATGATGAGGGACTTTACCAGCCAGAGAGATATGGTTAGGACTGCCAAGACTCGATTCGCAACGGCTTTCTTAACTTTGGATAGGTTTCAAAAACATAAAACCCACTTGAGAAAGATATTCATCTCGGATGAGTGGACCAAAAGCAAGTATGTGAAGGAAAGAGCCGGTAAGCATGTAGAAAACATTGTTTTGAATACTTCCTTTTGGAATAGTGTAAGTTATGCTAAAAAACTGGGTAGCCCATTGGTGAAGACACTTCGACTTGTGTATGGCGAAATGAGGCCTGCAATGGGCTATATATATGGTTCAATAGCAGATGCAATTGAAGAGATTGCTAAAGCGTTTAATAACAACTTGGAAAAGTACAAAGAAGTGTTTCAAATCATTGATAGGAGGTGGGCAAATCAACACAATCAACCTTTACATCAAGCGGGTTATTTCTTAAATCCAATGCTTGAGATTCTTAAAAGTGAAACAAGTGAAGAAATCACATGTGGCTTGTTGCAAGTTATTCAAAGGTTGTGATGGGGGCTATTTTATATCCCATATGATATTCGGAGAACTCAAGAATAATAGATCGGTCCGACCAAATACCCTGGTCGTAAGTACTGGTCTACCCGATCTAAAAAGATGCGTCCCAGCGACCAAGCTAAATCACTCTGAGTCCTAGTAGGATTATATTTCCTTGTATAACTAGGGATAAAGACCTATAAATACAATTAACTTGTATTGGTTTAGGGCACAATTTCATAATCATACGCCTACATACTTTGTAATCTGAGATTAATAAGATACAAGAGCTTTTGCTATACTTATTTATCTTCAAGTTATAATCTTCACATCCTACCTTCGTTACGTATTGTTCATCTTTGAGTTGATCCATCCGGAATAAAGTAACTAAGCCCACTAATCCGAATATAATCTAACCCCGTATAATAATCATTGATCTAATTGAACCACACGAAATTCGGTTAAATCAGTTGGCGCCCACCGTGGGGCTAAGTTAATTATTCGATAGACACATGGCCCGCCCAAGAAAGAACGCACACGATGAGGCAATGAGTAACACAACACACCCACAACCGCCATCGGATGGTTTGCACGAAAATACAAAAAATAATGAACGAATCAGCAACTAAATAGACGAACAGCAAGAAAACGGCCATCCAACGGATCAGGAAGAACGCTTTGACGCCAACATCTAACTCCCGCAGGGACAGCAGAACCCTACTGCCGATCCAGTCCCTGTGGACCCTATGGTCGGAACCATTCCCGTCCCGCTGTCAGAAAGGAAAGAAAAACTTAAACAGATAACACTACTGGTGAATTCTCTGTATCCAAGGGTCCAAGCAATTCCCGAACCGGAGCTTAGAAACCCGAGAACGATCCAGACGCAACCTGTCAGGAGAACTCAAAGGCAGGTTTACCACGTCTCAGAGCAGGCCGATAGTCCAGGGACCGACCAGCAATCTCTAGCTACCCCATAAAGGAGCAACGAAAAACCAGTCGACAACCAGGTCCGAAGGAGAGCGAATCAGACAAAACACCCAGCCCATGTTGTACATCAAGGGTTGAGAAAGAATACTATTATTCCTGTCGACGATGACGTCATCGATCCAATCCCTAATCAACCGAAGACCGTGCGGGTCTCAGAAAGAGACATTGAAATGATGGTTCAAGAACGTGCGGAACAAAGATTACTAGCTGTTCAACAACCATGGGCATGGAGTAGAGAAGTCCAGGAAAGCATAGCTGCATGTTCCCATTTCTGTAAGGAAATCAAGGAAGCGCAGTCATCCGGACAAGTTCCGAGATGATTACCACGTTACGACGGTACAACTGACCCGGACGATTACATATTCAGTTTTATAATGAATCTCTATGAACACTCAGCTGAATACACCGCCAAGAACGTTCGATGGGTTGGCGTTAGATTGGTTTGGAAAATAACCAACCAATTCCATTTCAGTTTTCGTGAGCTATGCAACAAGCTGACTCAACAATTCGCCAGCCAGAAGAGACAGAAGCTCCCCATGAGTTATCTAGGAACTATTAATCAGCAAGAAGGAGAATCATTGAGAAGCTGGTTGGCAAGATTCAATGTGGAATTGCTTAAGATCGATTCGCCAAATATCGACTACATAATCTCCATACTATTTGACCTCACCAAGAACAGGCAATTTGGGAATGCCCTAAGTCGAAAATAGCCGAGGACATTCGCTGATATTATGACCTTACCTTCAAAATATATGACTCAAGAAGAGATGAACTCCTTCAAAGACAATAATAGGAGCAAGGCTTCAACCTCTGGCCTAAAGCGACAGTATAAAGCTCCCATTCTAAAGCTAACGGATTATGATCGATCCTTTAGAAAAGGAAATGTTTTCCAAAGATTGGATTATAACCGCAACGATCGGGATAAAAGACCTAATGTGTATGCAAGACCCAGATCGGTTGAACAGCCTCAAAGGAATCGAGTAGATCACGTGGAGTACACCAAATTGAATGTCCCTACGGAAGAAATCCTAGTACTACTCGAGAGAAACAATTGGATTCCCCCAGCGAAGAGAATTACACAGACTAAGCCAGGAGCTCGAAATTACAACTTATGTTGTCGGTACCATCGGGCTCACGGACATCGCACTGAGGACTGTTTCCATTTGAAACAGGAAATCGAAAGATTAATTGAAGAAGGAAAGTTGGACGAGTACGTCAAACGGAATAGGAGGAAAAGAAATAGAACTAGGAGCCCTCGAAATCATAATCCGAGAAGAACCCCACCGAGGAGAACCCCGAACAACGGTCCACCTCAAGATATGAATAATGACCAGGTGAACGGAACCATACACACAACCTCCGGTGGGCCAGTAGGGGGAGATAGTCGTAACGCCCGCCGAAGAACCACCATATCAATAGAAGGAAGTTTTGGAATTCCGAGGGAAGTATGGACTCTCGAAAGAAAAATTCAATAAGAACAGGCCATCAGTTTTAATGAAAACGAGGTGCCACGGAACATCACTTGGGATATGAAAGAAGATAATCCTGAATTCCCTATGGTGGTATCGCTTGAGATAGCGAACTACAATGTGAAAAGAATACTAATTGATAATGGGAGCTCCGCGAACATTATTTCAAGAGAAGTTTTAACACAGATGAATTTGGGCGAAATAACGCTACAAAAGGTAGCAACTCCATTAGTAGGATTTGGAGGATCAGAAATAGTCCCCTCTGGGACAGTCAACCTAAGTGTTTTATTAGGAAAAAGACCTAAACGATTCGTAAAAATGATAAAATTTCTGGTCGTAGAAACATCGTTTGCATATAACGCAATACTACGACGGCCGAAACTCAACCTTTTTCGAGCAGTCATGTCGACCTACCATCAGAAGATAAAGTTTCCTACGATCTCGAGCATCGGAGAAATAATGAATGATCGTTGCATGGCCTGGGATTGTTATAATACTTCTCTGGCGTTAGGAAACAGATCTAAGTCTTTTACTCCAGTAAAAAGAAAACTCGAGGATGACATCGAGAGAGCTAAAATCGACATCCCGAATACGGATAGGATAGATCGGAAAGGGAAAGAGACGGTCGATCTAACCATTAAGCCACCAGAACACAAGGACATTATGCTTGTACAAGGCGATCCCTTAAAAACGACCAGGATAGGGACTGAACTCAGTCCGGAAGGAGAAATAATGTTGGTAGATTTCCTCAGAAAAAATGTCGATGTGTTCGCATGGAGTGCAGAAGATATAGAGGGCATAGACACAAGAATTATTACTCATTCCATGAAAGTAGATCCAATGGCGAAACCGGCTAGGCAAAAGAAACGGAACCATGGCCCTACGAAAGATAAAATAATTAAAGCAGAAGTTGAAAGATTGCTAAAAGCAAACAAATTAGGAAAATACACTTTTCGGAATGGCTAGGTAACGTGGTCCTAGGGGGAAAAGGAAATAAAAAAGACAATAAATGGAGGATGTGTAACGATTTTACCGACCTCAACAAGCTATGTCCACGAGATCCTTACCCACTCCCAAGAATCGACCTACTGGTCGACTCAACTGCAGGCTTCGCTATTTTTAGCATGATGGACGCCTTCCAAGGTTTTTATCAAATCTACATGAATGAGCGGGATCAAGAAAAAAAACCGCCTTCGTCACTTAGCAGGGGGTATACTGCTTCATAGTAATGCCCTTTGGATAATGAAACACAGGGGCAACATATCAAAGATTGGTTAATTTAATGTTTAGAGAATTTATAGGAGAAATAATGGAGGTCTACGTGGACGACATGTTGGTGAAAAAGCTTGCACGTAGCTAACCACGTCAAACATCTAGACCGATGCTTCTCTATTTTGAGGAAATACCGTATGAAGCTGAACCCCGCAAAGTGAACCTTTGGAGTCAAATCAGGAAAATTCCTAGGTTACATGGTTCATCAACGGGGAATTGAGGCTAATCTGGTAAAGATTCAAGCCATAACTTAAATGAAACCACCAAGAACAATCTCCCAAGTGCAGAGTTAGGTCGGAAAGATTGTTACACAAATAGGTTCATATCCAAATCAGCGGACAGGAGTTTACCATTCTTTCAAACCTTGCGGAAAGCGAAAACCTTTTTATGGATTGAGGATTGTGTTCAAGCTTTTAACCAATTAAAAGAATATCTAACTTCTTTACCATTATTAGCCAAACCAACTGAAGGACAACCTTTATACATTTACATATCCATCTCGGAAGTGGCGATAAGTTCAGTGTTGGTAAAGATAGAAGGTTCAGAACATAAGCATGTTTACTATCTAAGCAAGTTGCTACAAGGAGCTGAAAAAAAGTACTTAGAAATAGAAAAATTTGCCTTGGCCTTGGTGGTCGCCGTGCGAAAGCTTCGACCATATTTTTTGACATATAAGATAATCGTACTCACTAATCAGCCACTAAGGAAAGTTCTGGTAAAACTGGAAACCTCAGGAAGATTGATTAAATGGGCGATTGAGTTAGGACAATTCGAGATCGAGTATAGACCAAGAACTGCAATAAATGCTCAAGTACTCGCCGATTTTCTCTTGGAAACTCCGACCTCACACGAAACTACGAACAACGCTACAGCCGGTGATAATGACGTAATGATTGTCGAAAATCACACGTGGTTGATGCATGTCGACAGGGCCTCGAATAAGGAAGGAGGCAGAGCCGGGATCAATTTTACCGAACCAGAAAAGGAGGATTTGAACTACGCAATCACATTGGATTTTATGGTAACTAACAATGAGGCCGAGTATGAAGCTCTGATTGCAGGAATGGAGATGGCTATTAAAGCAAGCATCAAGAACCTAAAGGTATTAATTGACTCGAAATTGATCCAACGACAGATAGAAGGTTTATACGAGGCCAAAGAATATAACATGGTGAAATACCTTGCTAAGGTAAAAGAACTCGCAGAAATATTTGACAAGTTCGAAATATAGAACGTCCCACGTTCGGAAAACAAATGGGCAGACCAGCTTTCTCGATTCACAGGATCAAGAGATGGCCAAACGGAAAGGGTAATCACTTGGCTAATCTCAAACACCCCAGCAATTGATATTGATAACCTGCCCATTACCGAGGTGATGGAAATTGACGTACCAGAGAAAAAATTGGATGACCCCAATAATGGAATATCTCTCTGGAGGAACTTTACCAGTAGACCAGAATGAAGCTCGAAAGGTAAAATACCGAGCACCTAGATACACGATCCTAGACGGAAAGCTTTACAGGAGATCGATCTCCGGAATTCTGCTAAAATGCATTTCCGGACTACAAGTCCCTGAGGTACTACGAGAGATTCATGAAGGAGAGGCAGGAAATCACAGCGGAGCGCGGTCATTGGCATTAAAATGTCTACGAACAAGATATTATTGGCCTAACCTAAACCATGACGCTACCGACTACGTGAAGAAATGCCATCACTGCCAAATTCGTGTAAACATAAACCATCAACCCGCTGAGAAAATGCACCCCATACCTGTCTGCTGGCCTTTTAATAAATGGGGAATAGACATTATGGGACCTTTCCCAATAGCCAGATCAAAGAAGAGCTATGTTTTAGTCGCGGTGGAATATTTTAGCAAGTGGATTGAATGCGTTGCTTTAGCGCGAATCACACAATTTCAAATAATCAACTTTTTATTGAAATTTATAGTATGCGATTCGGGATCCCTCGAGTCCTTATCTCTGATAATGGAACTCAGTTTGCAGGAAAACAAGTATTGGACTGGTGTTCAAAATTTGGGATTCAACAAAACTTTACTTTAGTAGGGCACCAAGGGCAAATGACCAAATAAAGGTAGCTAACCGGGAAATAATTAAGTCCCTCGAAAAAAGATTGGGGGCTGAAAAGGGAAAGTGGTTGGATGAACTTCCCGGAGTACTTTGGGCCAATCGAACAACTATTAAAGCCTCGACCGGCGAGACCCCTTTCAGTTTGGTTTATGGTTTAGAGGCTGTTATCCCAGTCGAAGCTCTGGTCCCTAGCCCGAGGATTGAGATGTACGACAGCAAGGAGAATGAAGCGACTAGGAAAAACGACGTAGATCTAACTTAAGCATTAAGAGAAAGAGCTGCAATATGCTTACAAATCACCAAATCCAACATGGAAAAAACTTACAATCAAAGGGTACGAATACGATCCTTTAAGGAAGGAGACTTGGTACTGAAAAAGGTTGAGGTATCTAAACATGTGGGCAAATTGCAACAAAATTGGCATGGACCATACATCGTTGTTGGCGTAGGAAAAAAGGATTTCACATAAAGTCTAGCAAAGTTCTTTTATCCGTCGTAAAAACTACTCGAATTGAGAACTATAACCCCTTGAGTAAGTTAGGTAAACTTTACGACGAAGGAAAGAAATTTAGCAAGACTTAATGTAAAGAAAATTTGTCATTTTTATCAAGCTCTGGGTTTTGTTATATGAAATTCCTTTTAGTTTTGTAGTCACAAAATCATAATGACATGGAAATGAAGCGTTGCGGAACTCCAACTTGAATAATGACCTTTCAGATTCTCAAAGACTAATGTCTACTCGACAAGTGACTCACATCACACTCCGACAAAGATAAGGGTCAACAAAAATATATATTCAATACGATAGCATTTATACAAAAGTTGGTGAAATAATATTTCTAAGCAACGAAAACAAGTTTTTCTTACTTGTTGTTCATAAAAAATAAAAATAAAAAGAAGCCGGCTAAGTTATTGCGGCTGATCGGAACTGGAAGGCCTAGTCGAAGAAGTTCTCCTCGGAGTCGGAGTACCCAAAAATGTCATCAGCTCGTCCTGGCACTTCTGATAAGCTTGCTCATAACCTTCATCGAAGGCACCACGTCGAGACTCCTCTCGCGCCTGTTGAATCCGAGACTCTACTACCCTCTCCAGATTTATATTCAGCTGAGCAAGGTCATCTCTTTGCCTCCGTAGAGCCTGATTAGCCTCACGTAATTGATTGATTTCATCAGTAAGAAGCTCATTCTGAAGTAAGAGTCTCTTGGTTTTACTCACCTCGACCTCCATCCGATTTCACATGCCCTCTCTGCTAAACCAAGTATCATCATTTTGAACACCTAGCTGCAAGGCAATGTGCTTTCCCTGAAGGAATAAGAGGCGTAATCATTAAGCAGCCCGAACAATAAAGAGGAGTTAAGAAGAATAAACTAAAATGTACCTGCTCAAAAAGTTTGAAAAGAGATTTAACAAGGCGATTGTTGGAAACATCCTCGTATCTCTTTAATTCGTCAGGCAGAATGGTACTAAGCCCAAGGTTCCAGGACAACGCATCGGGCTCAGAAGGACCAGGCAGAACGGAATCAAGTGGGACATTATCATGGCGAGGAGTTTGAGACCCCGTGATATCATAAACCTGCACTTCGACACAGCGATCATCCAGCGGGAGTGGGGAATCTCTCGCATTGGTACTCACGAGAATTTCCTTCCCCGAGGCTGAAAAATGAACCTGTCGATCAGACCCTTGCTCGGTCTGACTTTGGGAAGAGGTCCCGACCTCAGCCGAAGAAACCGTCGTGGTTATATCAGTTAACAGGAAATCAGGAAAACTCTGCGTAACATGACGCGCCTGGGAACTATCCAAACACAGATCTAAAAATGGACCACCGCTGACTAGCCCAACAATATTCTCTGCTTGACTTTGATCGATAGCTAAGTCAGCAATGGGATTAGTAACGGTATGATTAGTTTGAACATGACCTTGAGGATCATGCTCGGAAGAAGGGATGGAGGTTGGAATAACGATCTCCGAAGCTCGTTCATTGAAGGACATATCCCCGAAAGCAACCCGACCAGGAGAATCTCTACTTTGTACGTCCGCGGTAGAAGAAGGGTTTGATTGAATATCATGTTGGGTAGAAGTTGGGTGTATGGTTGAGTCACCCACTCCGCTCGGGGTAAGGATAGACGCATGCGCCCCCAAGCTGGCAGATGCTCGGGATTCTGGAGGATCAGAAGAAGGTCCCTCAGTTCGAGACCTCTTAGATCTAACGTTCCTGGAAGGGTCGCGCGAAGGGCACCTGGAAATATTGGAGGTATGGGAACTCATTCTCGAGGAATGCAAGAAAGGTTTGAAAAATCGAGAAGAACACTCGAACTACTTGCGAGAATATTTTATCCAAGTGGGGACGCGCGGTAAAATAGCGAAGAACTTTTTATCTAAAGGAAAAGATGCGACGGACCCTGGGAGAAGCGCGAAATGGTTTTTCTAAATTCTAAGCAGTTATGCTCATTTGAATACGCTAAATAAAATAAATTATTCAAATAAAAGACTTATGTCTAATTATTTTGAATAGATGATAAAATAAAATCATGGGGATCAAATACAGATTGTCTTAATACAAAGGGGAATATTGTAAATTTACATAGCAATCTCATGACGATTAATCTTCTTGAGTCTTCTGGTCGGTACCCTCTGGAATCTGCTGGTCAGCCTCACCATGAATCTCCTGGTCGGAATTATCTTGATGCTCTGGGTCAGCATCCTCCTCTTCCTGGTCGTCGAACTACCGGCCCTCGGAGGATCAGCTTCGGGAGGAGGCACGGGCAAAGCAACTCCGAGCTCCTTTACCAAATGTGCCAGAGGGAGATGCTAGTAATCCACTGTCTGAACATCAGAGAAAGAATACTTCCGACCATTCCGATCTAAGCTGACATGGATAGACTTAAAATAATCATCCCTACGATCCTCGATCAAGCCAAGAGCTACCATTTGGTGAACTGCCTTCTTGAAAGTATTCTCTAAGAGTGGACCCACCTTTTGATAAACCAGAGCGGTATGGACCGGAGAACCAAGGAATTCTCGAATAACCTTTTCCTTGGGGCTCATGCCTGAACGGTCGATCAAACCATCAAGATTGTCATCTTCTTCCTGCTCGTCGAGAGAAGCTTGAAGACGAGTAGCATGCTGGACTTGTTGGTCCTCCAGCTCCCTAGCTAACTGGTCTGCACGCTCCTGAGCACGAGTAGCGTCCAGAACACTGTTGATTATTTGAGGGTCATCTGTCCCCAAATCCAGATCGCCACTGACCCGAGGCGGTTGAGTAGAGGACGTAGAAGGCCCTGCACCACTCAATCCTTGCTAAATTGGCCACCTTCTGAAGGAGAGTTTTGTTCTTTTCTTCCAGAAATTAACATTGCTGCCTCAGTAGAGCTGACTCATACATGGAGGACACCATACATGCATCGGTCTGGAAGCTCAAATAATCAGTAAATTAGAGAAAGCCCTGCTAAATAAGATGAGAAAGAAAATTTAGAAGATAAGTTTAATCGTATCTTACTCTGATATGAGATTGAGCAGCCTTTGTCAGTTTCTCCAATGGATCTTTCTCCAGTAACCGCTGCATATCTCTCGTAAAGACAGAAGAAAAGAGAATACGTGTGGCTTTATCTGCAGCATTCTCCCTTTCATCGTTAACCAGTGCGTCATGATCCGAATAACCTACCGCTCTCTTTTCTACGAGATGATCCTCTATCATCTCGACCACCGTGACTTTTGGGTTCGGCTCACCCTGCAATGTAAGGTTCTGACCGCTCTCTTTTCTACGAGAATAAAACTGTTTCCTTCTCTTCGCAACAGCACCAGAAGAATTAGGCATCGACCATGACCGGCAGCCGTGAATACCAAGTGAGGATCTAAGAGAAAGGGGAGGATATCCCTGTCCTGTCCTAATGGTGGATGAGGAAGCTGGAGTTTGAGAAGAGGAAGGCCCATGAGGGACGTCTTCAGAGACTTCTGGGGTCTCTTCTCCGTTGTCATCAGAATCAGGATCTTGGTCTATTTTTCTCTTTCGAGAAAATCTTTGCTCTATAGGCTGGTTCTCAGCTGTTTTGGTGGACTTAGATAGGACCATTTTTCCCATCTTGAACGCCTAGAATTTTCCACCATAGAAGCTACAGAGAAACAAAAAAGAGAGTTACGAATGATAGTAAATATAAGAGCAATCAAAATATATATTGGAGGAAAGAGGAAGGCTTACCAAGTGAGCGAGCAGGAATTTGAACAGGATAATTATGAAGACTTAGGCCAGCTTTCCGAAGAAAAGCCTCTCCTATGAGAACGGCGCATTGATACTTATCTGACCGCATCTCCTTTATCATACCCAACAAAGATGGGTCGTCGGGAATCAGTTTGCCTTCGACGGTGCGGCCACCAAAGGTCCATTTGGATTCATGGTCCCAAGTAAAGGGCACTCTCGATCCATCAGCTAAAGTTTTATGAGTCAGAGGCTGAACAAAGAAGAAATGAAGTTTCTAGTCAGAATTACTGGAAATAGGTGAATAAAAAATAGAACGGCTAGATCTTTGGCTTGCGAAAAAGTAGCCGTGGTTCGAAGAACTGGAAATATTAAAACGAAATAATTGATAAAAGTTGCGAAAGGAGGGCTGAAGACCTTTAGCAATCATTAAAACAGAGAAAGAAACAACGAAACCTACAAAATTAGGAACTAGCTGAGTTAAAGAAACAGTAAAAGTATGTAGTATCTCCAGGAAAAGAGGAGACAAGGGAAGCCTAAGACCATGTTGAAAATGGGCGGTATAGAAGGCACGACAACCCTCCGTGGGAGAAGTAACCCTATCCGTAGAGGATGGAAGAAGAATTTGGGAGCCTTCAGGAAAATACTTGCTGTAATTGTCCCGCAGATCGCTAAGATGATCCTCGTTGAAGGTGCAAACAAGATGTTCGACCGGATCGGAGACTTGAGGATTGGCGCCCTTGGTTTTATTAGAGGCCTTAGCAGCTACCTCAGCGTCAGTAACGATGCCCACCTTAAACGTGTCCTCCGGAACATTTATGTCTGAAGCCTCTGTTTGGTCGGGGGGAGGACTTTGAGAACCTTCTAGGTTGATTATGGGGTTTATGTCATCGGTAGTTGAGGAAGTAGGATTTCTGGAACTCGAAGTCATCGTAAGGGGTTGTTCGGATATGTTGTCGAAAAGTATGATGCTTGAAAGAATTATCGACTTGAGAATTTACTGTTAAAAGGCAGAAGGCGGAAAGTGAAAAATAAGGGTGAAACCTGAAACTCGTATATATATATGAAGTCGAAAAGACACTTTAGTCCCTTCGCAACTATTCACTTTCCTGCCATCAAACAAAGAAAGGTGACTTCTCAAATTGAAATGACACGCAACGCGGAAACGACAATGCGACTATTTATGAAACGAGGCACCTTTTTCCTTATTTTGGAACTTTTCCCTTAGGGCCCATTTGGATGGGAGGATTTCAAATCATGAGGGATTTCAAATGAATGGATTTGAAAATCCAATGATTTGAAATCCATTCATTTGAAATCTCTTGTTTGGATAATTTTTTTAAGAAAGAATTTCAAATCCACTCATTTGAAATCCATTGTTTGGTATAATAACATATTAGGTAATTGAATTTTCAACCATACCTTATAATTTAAAAACCTATGTTTAAACAATATTCTTCGTCCAACTCAACATATAAACTTATTGAGAAATAAATTTTGATTTAAACCAACTTAATTCGCCTTTTCAATGTTATCATTCGTTTTTTAGATAATTTCATCGATTTCAATCATTTTTTACCGATTTAACTCATTCTTTCTCCAATCTCATTAATTTCACCAATTTAAAGCGTTTTGACATGTTTTTTCACCGTTTTCATCCGTTCATTTCACTAATTTCATTGATTTAAATTGTTTATTGACCAATTGAACCCCTTTTTCACTAATTCATGACATTGCTACATAAAATTCACAAAATAAAACAGGAAAAATAAAATTTATCCACTTCAAGTTTACAGTAAACCACAATGCTAAAGTGGAAAGTGCAAAATATGAAATCATCCACAAAAACCTCATAAACACTGTCATAAATCTCCATCATCATCTCCAACAGACAAATCCAAACTCCAAACAAATGTAATATAATCACATAAAACAATATCGATAGATCAAGCACAGCGCAAAAAATAGGTAAATCGATTAAGGGGAATCAATGAGAAAATGTACCCAAGCATTTTTCTTTTCTTCAGGAAGAGATTTCAATAATTTGAATTCTTCTGGGTCACCATTCACAAGTTTGCGAACACCTTTGAAAACTTCATTATCAGTTAATCCGGATATCTTGGAGACAACTTCGTATATTTCAAACCCTGATGGTTTCTCTTCCATTTTCTTCTTACTATTCACAAACTCTTGAAATGCATGTGCAATCATACCTACAGCCTCCCCTAGAGAATCTTTTTTAGCTTTCTTTGGCTGGCATAGTGCAAAGTCCATTAAACTTGACGGTCGTGCTTTCAATTGTGCTTCAGAAGTCGAATTTGCTTCCATGTCTCCTACTTCACCAATTTCTTCCAAAGCTTCTTCAAAAGTTTCTGCCCCTAGACCATTTGCTCTATCTTTTCCACATAGAACAGCAATATCTTCCAAGTTTGGTATCTCCTTATTATGCATGCCTTTTGCATCAGGATGCGACTACAATCAAACCAAATAATTTTAATAAGATAAATGAAGTAAAAATAAAAACTATTGAAAAATATGAGTTACCTCAACATATTTAGTCCAAGCACTCCATTCATCTGATGTCACAACAATTATTTTTTTATCCTCATTCCATGAGAAGCCACTTTGCCTACTTCGAACATCTGATACAACGTTGTAGAATTTTTTCCAATATTTCAATCTATTTTTTATGTTATCTTTAGTTAGAATAAGGTGTAGTGTGGAGTTTAAGTATGTCACTGCAGCTTGCAAAGCTTGAGGCTTCCAGGTATCACCATCACATTTGTTCCCCAATGCCATTTGGTCCATTAACACATTTGCCAAATGATTGTCCATCTCTTTGTTCCAAGTAACATATGACTGTTTTTTGTATGTCATAGCTGCAAAATTCATGAATGTTTAAAGACTTCACTGGATTTTTACTCTTTATTTTATATATATATATATATATATATGATATGATATGATATGATCGATCTTCTGAAATTAATGGGATGCAGAATATTTTGATAGATACACAAAACATAGAACCAGATCGAGTATAATAATATTTCATGCATCCTTTCCTAGCTTGGAATTAATAGAGACTAATTAAAGAATTAAAGAGCAGCTTTGATTCTAACTGGGTAACAGTACTTCTAAGATAGTGATTATGATTGAGGGGTGATAGTGGTATATATAAGTACGTACTAAATCAGGGGAATTGTACAAAGACTATAAAACATATATATATATATAAGCCACATCTGCTATATATTAATTATATATTGAGTATATTATATATATATATATATATATATATATATATATATATATATATATATATATATATATATATATATATATATATATATATATATATATATACCATATATGACAGTACATATAGAGACATTTAAAAAGTTGAATGCATGCAGTGCAGAAGAATCAAATGCTTCTTTTCTACAATCATTGATGTTGAAATAACATGAAACTCAATTTGCTTAACAAACAATTAAGCGGTGATGAAGGGCTTACATAGATATTATGCATAAAACCATACCTTCATCGAGACTTGAAGTACGGATACCAACAGATGTATCCATAGCTTTACCCTTGTTCAATGTAGCAGCCCCCCTTTTCATCTTTCTAATCATAAAAGAAGTCAACTTTCCTCTTAAAAAAAATCTCAATAAAGAGTCACATTGCTTAAACTAAAAAAAAAAAATACTGTACTATGAAATTTAACAATCTCAATATAATACTTAAATAAGTACAATATAATGACAATAAGTACAAGATATGATCATATTCAACAAAATTCACATTCTAACTATAAAAACAGACCAAAGTACAATGCCAAAAAATAATCATAAATCTAAATGATTCGTCGAGCTCGATACGCATCAAACATTTGCTTGGCAAAATTGTCTCGAAATATTGTCCATTCAGGTGTAGTCCTCACAGTAGTTATTTGTTCCTCATTGTTAGCATTATCTTCGTTATGCAATCTATTTTCTAACTCTCGATCCACCTCATCCAACAAATGATCCACAGGCATCTCACCACGCAAAAAGTTATGCAAAATACAACAAGCATTTATAATTCTTATGTGAGTCTTTAGATCATAGAAGATTGCAGTACGTAGAATAGCCCATCGTTTCTTTAACAAGCCAAATGCTCTCTCAATTGCATTTCTTGCTTTAGAGTGTCGAAGATTGAATAATTCTTTATAATTTGTAGGAATGTTCCCTCTCCATTCATTAAGATGGTAACGTGTTGATCTGTATGGTGCAAGAAAACTGGGACCATTTGTATACCCGACATCCACCAGATAATGTTTGTCTAAGAAGGTTGGCAAAAGTATTAAATCAGAAACTAGATTAAAAAAAATGTGTATTTACTCATTAATATTTTAACCTACCATTATAAACTTTTAGGCCATTAGGTCTTTGTAAAGCATCGCGTAACACTCTAGCATCTGATGAAGAACCCTCCATCCAGGTAGTTCTTAGAGAAATTTCATGTTTGCATCACATACTCCTAACACATTAGTACTTAACTCACCTTTTCTATTGATCTTGAGCTGGAACTGTGAGTTTAACAAAAGTTCCATCCAAAGCTCCCACTGCATTCTGTATATTAACTATTAGGCCTATTAAAAAAGATAAATTGAAATAGAAAATCTAAGTTACAAGTCCTTACCGGGAACCATCTCCACCTCTCAGTATCTCTGTCATTAAGTATTTCATCGAGTTGTTGATTAATAAAAAGTTTTCCAATTTTAAGAACTGCTCTCAATACAGTATGAAATTGCCTACTTATAGTTTCTCCGGAACGTTTAAATGTAGTAACAACTGTACTATTTTTCTGATCATGGCCAAGGATATGCAAAAAACATGCTACAATTTCTTTTAATGTGACATTTTTTGTAGCAACAAGTCCACCTTCTTGGCATAATATGTAGCATAATTTATTAAATTCTCTAACAGTCATACGCAACTGACTTTTACAGGTAGGTTCGTGACATAAAGATCTCATCCACTTTGCCCTATCGCGAGCTCTTTCTTCATTGTCACTCATAGAGAAGTCCTTGATCATGTATTTGTCATGGTATGAAGCTGCAATAATGCTAATTATGACACTCAATAAGGACATAATAATTTCTATATCTTCATCATCGTTTGACATTACTTCTCTCAGACGTTTTCTTTGGCCATTATCCATTTTAACCTACATTTTCATAGTTTCCCTTTGATTATATACATGCTGAAAATAAAACCAAAAATATTTAACTCCTAAAGTTCATGTCAACACTGATTTATCTATATATACTATCGCATCAATAATAAGGCAAAGCTATCAAACATCAAATGATTTATATAGTCAAGCATGCATGTGTAGTATCAACATAAAAAGTTATTAGACAATAAATTTTATTTAAATAATCTGTATGTATGACAAAATGTGCATGTACTACTCATACTCCTCAACAAATCCCAAAATTTCGCATGAAAATTCTAGTGTAATCATATGTTTAGGAGGCAAATCTAAAACCATAGCACTAGCCTTTCTGACTAAAAGCAAAAAGCAGCCTAATGCAACATTTGTACAATGCCAGATTAGTTCATGAAACTTCAAATATAACAACCATAATAAAAAGATCCAAATATTTGCTACTCTGCTTCTCATCAACAATACACTTCATCCCGCAAAAAACATTTAATTGAATGTAATAATACCATCAAAACTTGCTACCTCAAAATGATTAATTGCTGCTTATAACTAAAATTAATTTGGAATTAAAACTTGCTGAAGGAAAATTAATTATGTTACTGAAAACAGAACAGCTGTAATTGAGATAGTACATTGACAACACCAAACTAAAATCAGCAATATTCCAGATTAGCAGGAAGAGGCATAACTCCAACATAGTTTACTGCATTAACATATTCTTTACTCATAATTAACCACCCAAATTAACATATTCCAACCTCAAAATAAAATAAAATAAATTAACTACCCAAATTTCATTAATCATATCGAAACAACACCAGAGTTATATGAACTTTGCAAAACATAAATCCTTTCTTGTAACTGAAATTAATTAAAAAGCCATATTATAGTTACCTCTACACCCAATCTATGTTTGAACGAAAATTATGCGGAAAATCATCACCTCCAACTGCAAATCAAACCAGAAATTAGGTTAGCTTTCGATTTTTGTTGAAAATCATGAAGAAAAAAAAAGTAGAAACAAAGATTTAGGTTAAAAAGGAAGAAATTGTGTTTGTGTGGTTTAGAGAGGGAGAAAAATACGAGGGAGATAGTGAGATGAGGTCGAGTGAATGGAAAAATGGCATGTCGATTTTGCTTCAGAGAGAGGAAATCGATTGAATTGGGCAAAGAGAGAGAAAGGCTGGGTTGGATGGATTTGAAATGACGATGTGTAGGGAGGGTTTTCAAATCCACTGTAATTGGGCTGAAATTTACTCAATTAAAATCTAGGATTTCAAATCAGCTGATTTTATTTTTCATCCAAACAGTCCAATGGATTTGGGAGGGGATTTTAAATCCGCCCATCCAAATGGGCTCTTAAGGTTTTTTCCAAATAAGGTTTTTAATGAGGCACAATTCATAAAACACCAATCGAAAAGGTCAAATACTTCTATGAGCTTCGACTACTTCTCTGCTCGATGAGAAAAGAGAAGTAGATCTGTTTTTTCCAATCTTCAAGAATTGTTTTCTCCGATGTTGTTCCACGCTTCTCAATGATATTTTCTTCTTCTTGGTCTCTCTTCCTGTCAAAAAGTGTTCAAAAGTTCCTTTTCTCTCACTTCCTCCACAAATAAATAAGTTTCCAAGTGAAACTAGGACACTAAAAAGTAAGAATTCGCGGACAGCTTTTGCCCCAGCGGAAAATTAGTTCGCCCCAGCGGAGGTCTGCTTTGTGATTTCGCCCCAGCGGAGATAATTTCTGCCCCAGCGAAGAGGCTTCTGCCCGCACATCCAAAAATCAAAAGAAAAATCTGAAAAATTCAACAGAAAATACCAAAATGAATACGTGACTCACCAACGAGAAAAACCATGCTAAACCGAGTGAAAACGATATAAGATTTCCAGAAATTCATGTCATTCCCCGCAAAAATACATAGAAATTAACTCTATTTTGTAGAGTTAACACACCCCCAAACTTACTATTTTGCTAGTCCCGAGCAAAAGACAAAAAATGACTACAAGAATTGGACACGACCAAAAACAAAAGACAACAACTCAAACATTTACGATCATGCATTCCAAGTCAAACTAATAACCATCACTTTCGAAACGTTATGCATTGTATCATGTGATTCCTGCGTGTGTGTGTGTATACATAATATGAGAATGTCGGAATCACCCAGATCAATATAGCTTCAAAATCATTGAGCCTAATTGCATGAATTCTTAAATTGCCAAACCTATTCTCTATTTTCTCAGGTTATTAAACTCGTCACTAAGTTCTAACAATGCTTTCAGTCGAAGTTATGGAATCCTTTAAGTTTGAACTTTCACTTAGCATTTTTTTTTTAATTATTTAGCATAACTCAAGTATTTAGCACCACTCGCACTCATAACCTGTTCTAAAGAAGCAGTCAACATAGAGGAGTGCAGAATAAGTAAGTCAATGCACCCATACGTCGTTCATCTTATCGCAGTCAAGTTAGAGGAGTACAAGTATAAGTCTCAAGCGACGAGATTTTTCAGGTCTCGTACAAGCGAGGTTATTTTCTTTTAATTGAACTTAAAGCTTTTCAGTACTTTGCTTCATTCGGTCCTTGTTAAAGTCATCCTTATCCCCAGACTTAGGCAAAACTATCACTTAGATTCTAAGTTTTCTGACCCTCGAATCTAGAGATCAGGTAGGCAAGATAAAATTTCTTAAGCTCTATTCTAGACTATACTTCACTGACTTCATCCTAAATCCTCGATTATGCATTTGTGCTCTGAATTTTTGCAGGAAAAAAAACAATTAACAACACATAATATTTCAAAAAATTTGATCAAAAATCGACCTAGCATGCACGACGTAAATGCAATCACCCCCAAACTTAAGAAATGCATTGTCCTCAATGATGAGATTGACGGAGATAAGAGATAAATTAATTTGAAGCTGAACACAAGGAAAATATAAAACAAATAAAGCAACTAAAGAACGTCCCTGATTTCAGCTGGAGGTTAATCTTCGTCATGTATCTCATCTGGTGGTGGTTGGAGTTGTGGCAATGAAGATGTGTCCACATTAATGGATCGGAAACCTTGAATCATGCATTCGTACATGATTCGCAAGCAATTCTGGAAAATCAGCCTAAAAATTTCCGAAGTAGGTTTTGCGGGGTCGGTGTTATTTTTCCGCCCCAGCGAAGAATGTTCTGAAAATTCATTCAAATTTTGGTCCATCATTTTTCGCTGGGGCGAAACATTATTTCGCGGGGGCGGGTCATGTTCTGGATTTTTTTTTTTTTTTTTTTACTACTTGGGTTGCCTCCCAACAAGCGCCTTAGTTATAGTCATGGCTTGACTATGTTCTTCTTATTTAGGATCGCCCAAGGTAATGGTGGCAATTTGCCGATCAATGTTGCCCCCCAAATAGTTCTTTAGTCTTTGTCCATTGACCTTGAAAGTTCTCCCACTTTGTTCATCTTGTACTTTCACGGCTCCATAAGGAAAAACTTCCGTAACAAGAAACGGACCAGACCACCTTGATTTGAGTTTTCCTGGAAATAGCTTAAGACGAGAATTATACAATAACACCCATTGTCCAGTCTCAAATTCTCGACGGATGATCTTTTCATCGTGTATCTTTTTAATTTTCTTCTTGTAAAGCATGATACTTCCATTTTCTGGCGGCCTAATTTCTTCCAGTTTATTGACATGTAAAAGTTGTTTTTCATGTCTTCTAGACTTATTGCCAACTCTTTTTGCACGAGCCCTCTCTTCATTGAAATCACCACCATTAGGCCACAGATGATGGAAAAAGATTCTTTCATTTTTCACTTCCCCAAACTGTTTAAGCTCTAACTCTAGGGGTTCTTCAATTAACGACTTCTTAGCATTTGCAGACTTTACCGGGCTTTTCGCCACCTCACTTTTCAAGTTTGGTTTGGTAGATCTTTGAGTAAAATCAAGAGTTTTCACACAATCGACCAACTTGTCACATTTCGAAATCAATGGAGTTTCAAACAAATCATCAAGATGATTATGTAGAAATGTATCAGAAATAATATCTTCTACCACCTTGATTGAGAAACAATCTTCCTTTTTCTGATGGTGCTTCAATGATGAATAAATATTGAAGGTTACTTCTTGATCTTGAACTCTCATCTTGAGTTCTCCTTTTTCAACATCAATCAAGGCTCGACCGGTAGCTAGAAAAGGCCTTCCAAGTATGATTGGCATATCTCGATCTTCTTCCATATCCAGAACTATGAAGTCTGCCGGGAATATAAATTTGTCCACTTTAACCAAGATGTCTTCAACTATTCCTCTCGGATAACTAAGAGTTCGATCAGCCATTTGCAACGTAACAGAAGTGGGCTTTGCCTCCCCCAAACCAAGCTTTCTAAAGATCGACAATGGCATCAAATTTACACTTGCACCTAAATCGCATAATGCCTTATTGATCAACTGATTTCCAATCGTGCACGGAATAGTGAAACTCCCTGGATCTTTCAATTTTGGTGGAAGCTTTCTTTGAATAAGCGCGCTGCACTCTTCAGTAAGTGCTACAGTTTCATAATCTCCCAATCTTCTTTTCCTTGATAAGATGTCTTTCATGAATTTTGCATAGCTCGGCATCTGTTCAAGGGCTTCAACAAAGGGAATGTTGATTGATAACTTCTTGAAGATATCAAGAAATTTTTGAAACTGTTTATCCAACTTTTGTTTTTGTAGTCTTTGGGGGAATGGAGGTTGTGGATATTCTTGAACTTTTGGTTTCTCATGGTTTGCTTCATATCCCTTGGATTTCTTTTCCATATCATCTCCATTATTTTGCTCACCCTCTATTGATTCACTAGGTGGCTTCACTTCTTCTTGCTCAAGCTTTCTAGTGTTACCCTCGATCTCCTTTCCATTTCTGAGAGTTATAGCTTTGCACTGCTGCATATTATCATTTCTTGGGTTTGTCTCCGTGTCCGCAGGCAAAGTTCCATGAGGTCGAGCATTAAGACTATTAGCCAATTGGCCAATCTGAGTCTCCAAAGCATGAATAGAAGCGTTCTGATTTTGAATTACGACATTCTGGTTTTGAATTATGGCATCTGTCTTCTGCATTATGGCATCTGTCTTCTGCATGTATTGGAGCAATAACTCTTCTGGAGATGGTTTTTGTACTTGTGTTGGTGCATGAGCTTGTTGAAATCCGGGGGGGGGGGGGGGGGCAATTGGTCCTTGAGCTTGAATGTTTGGTTGATTACCACCCCATGAGAAATTAGGGTGATTTCTCCATCCTGGGTTATAAGTGTTGGAATAAGGATTGCTTCTCAGACTATTCGAATTTCCAACAAAATTAACCAATTTTGGATTCTAAGGGCAATGTGCAACCGAATGATTATCTCCACAAATATCACAAGTGGCATAGATTCTTTGAACATTGTTTCTGCTACAATTCTCATCAAGTTTCTTTGTGAGAGCTGCCAATTGAGATGTTAGAGAAGCAATAGCGTCAACATCTACAACTTCGGCTACTTTGTTCTGCTCCGTGCGTCTTGATGACCACTGTTGAATATTTGATGCCATTTCCTCAATAATATTTCTGGCTTCCTCAGGAGATTTTCCCCCAAGAGCACCATTTGCTGCAGCATCGAGGTTTCCTTTTATGTTATCTGTAAGCCCATTATAAAAAGATTGAATTTGTAACCAATCTGGAATCTGATGGTGAGGACACTTTTTTAGCATATCCTTAAACCTCTCCCAGGCTTCATCTAAAGTTTCATCTTTATGTTGCAGAAAATCAGTGATGTCATTCCTCATCCGAGCAGTTTTTGCAGGTGGAAAAAACTTAGCTAAAAATTTATCCACTAACTGATTCCACGTTGTAATAGACTCATCTGGCAGAGCTTCTAACCAATCTGCAGCCTTCCCAGTCAAAGAGAATGGGAACAATCTCAGTCTGACAGCATCTGATGATACTCCATTGAATTTGAATGTATCACACATCCTCAAAAATAGTTTCAAGTGTTTGTTCGGATCCTCATGAGCATGCCCGAAGAATTGTTTCGACTCAAGCATATGTATGACTGCTGGCTTGATCTCAAAATTATTGGCCTCAACAGTTGGCCTGGTAATACTCGATCTTAGTCCGTCAACATGAGGGACTGCATAATCTCTGATAGAGCGATTCGCAGCAGCTGCCGCGTCTCCATTGGCTTGTTCAGTCATAGTCTGACCTTGAGCCTCGGAATTTATTTTCAGTCTTTTCAATCTTCGAATTGTGCGCTCGATTTCAAGTTCTAATGGAATAAGTTCTTTATTTCGATCGCTGCGCATACAAAGAATAAATGTCCTGAAAATAAAGAAAGAGAAAACAAATAAAAATTTGATCTAAGAAAAGAATGATTGATATTAATATTGGAAAAATAGCGCAAATAATTCCCCGGCAACGGCGCCAAAAACTTGTTGCAGGATTTATAAACGCAAGTATACGCAATCGCAGCAAGTAATATAATGATAAGTAGAGTATCGTCTCCACAGGGAATTAATGAACTAAACAACTAATTACTAAAGATCACTCTTTTTCTTATCCAAATTAAACGAATCTTTGTGATTATTATAACTAAGCAACAATGAAAGTAAAACTAAATTATAAACTGACAAGATTAATTATGATGATTAAAGCCTAGGATTACAATTTCCTTCAATGTTAAACTAATTGCTTCTATTTTCCCAACAATTCTATTTTAATTAAGATTTATTGCTAGTCTAGGGCACTTAAGTTTTTACAATTTCTTTCCAGAATATTGTAAAACTAATCTAACCTAATCAAAGAGCTATATTCCTATGCCAATGAAGTTAGGCCAAATTGAATCAAGAACAAGCCCTAATTATGACTACCTAAGGCAATTAAGTATATTCCTATCTTAATTGCTAAACAAATTACCCAATTCGATGTGGGTGCAATTCGTACAAAGGTTACCCAATCTTTAACCTAAAACCTAATTTCCTCTCCCGATTCAATTAGATTTGTGAAACAATAGTTGGCCAGACTAATGAAATTTAAGCACAAGAATGGGTAAACAATAGATCTCAATAAAATAGAATAAGGAAAAATAAATAACAATCAATTTAAACAAAGAAATCCATTGTAATCCTAGAAAACTAAATTTAGTTCATAGCTAAAACGGAAATAAACTCAAGAATCATCAAAGTCATGATTACAAGAACACAAAAGAGAAAAGAAATTGCAAAAGATGAGAAAAGAGAAGTAGATCTGTTTTTTCCAATCTTCAAGAATTGTCTTCTCCGATGTTGTTCCACGCTTCTCAATGATATTTTCTTCTTCTTGGTCTCTCTTCCTGTCAAAAAGTGTTCAAAAGTTCCTTTTCTCTCACTTCCTCCACAAATAAATAAGTTTCCAAGTGAAACTAGGACACTAAAAAGTAAGAATTCGCGGACAGCTTTTGCCCCAGCGGAAAATTAGTTCGCCCCAGCGGAGGTCTGCTTTGTGATTTCGCCCCAGCGGAGATAATTTCTGCCCCAGCGAAGAGGCTTCTGCCCGCACATCCAAAAATCAAAAGAAAAATCTGAAAAATTCAACAGAAAATACCAAAATGAATATGTGACTCACCAACGAGAAAAACCATGCTAAACCGAGTGAAAACGATCTAAGATTTCCAGAAATTCATGTCATTCCCCGCAAAAATACATAGAAATTAACTCTATTTTGTAGAGTTAACAAGTACTGATGGAGGCTATTTTATATCCCATATGATATTCGGAGAACTCAAGAATAATAGAATGGTCCGACCAAATACCCTGGTCGTAAGTACTGGTCTACCCGATCTAAAGAGATGCGTCCCAGCGACCAAGCTAAAATTCGAGTACGAGAAGGACATCACTCTGAGTCCTAGTAGGATTATAATTCCTTGTATAGCTAGGGATAAAGACCTATAAATACAATTAACTTGTATTGTTTTAGGGCACAATTTCATAATCATACGCCTACATACTTTGTAATCTAAGATTAATAAAATACAAGAGCTTCTGCTATACTTATTTATCTTCAAGTTATAATCTTCACATCCTACCTTCGTTACGTATTGTTCATCTTTGAGTTGATCCATCCGGAATAAAGTAACTAAGCCAACTAATCCGAATATAATCTAACCCCGTATAATAATCATTGATTTAATTGAACCACAGGAAATTCGATTAAATCAGGTTGGTTCCTGAAATTGAAATACAAGATAAAATTGCTACGGAGATTGAGATTTACAAGAGAGGTGAAGGTTTGTCTCAAAATGAAAATGTGAAGAGGCAAAGAGTACGTCTCTCACCAGGTACTAGTTTAATACACAAGAATAATAAATTAATAATTACAAGTTAGTAACTTATTATTATTAATTAGATTACTATTAATCACTTAATTGATTTAATGAATCATTTTATCGTCTATAGCTTCATGGTGGAGTCAATACGGATCTGTTACACCAAATTTGCAAAAATTTGCAATAAAAGTTCTCATTCTTTATTGTAGCACTTTCGGTTGTGAGCGGAACTGGAGTGTATTCGAACATGTAAGTATATATTATGTTAATAGTATTCATTATTCAAATGAATAATATGAATTTTGAAGCTCTTTAGTAGATAATCTCATAATGAATTACTAAATTTGCAGCTTCATTCCAAGAAAAGGAATCGATTGGAGTAGAAAAGGCTTATTGATTTGGTGTTTGTCAAGTACAATAGATCTTTGAAGCGAAGATATGACATGCGTAACTCCATCGATCCCATAGTCATGGATAATCATTTTTTAGATGGTGGTAATGAGTGGTTAGTAGGGAGAATGGAGCCTATAGGGGAAGATGATGACCAGGTGTTCCCTGATGATACATTAAGTTGGCTTGATGTTGAAATTGCTTCTGGAGCAAATGAACCTCCATATTCACTAAGACGTTCTAATAGATTTAGACCAAAGCAAACAGGGACTTCAACGTCCGAATCACATCCTAATATTGATGAGGAGGAAGAGGACACCGATGATTATAATTCATAATCTAGAGAGGAAATAGTGATTGCTATAAATCTAAACTATCTAGTGCTTGTGAAGTTGGAGAGTCAAGTGGCGGTGAGCTTGATGATTGATGTTGTTTAGGATTTAGAATTATGATATCATACTTTTGGGTTAATATATTAGGGTATTATTATTAAAGACTTCTTTTAGAATTAATTATCTAAGATGTTTTTGTTTTATAACTTTTTTTGTTTTTATATATCTTAGACTCTAAGTTTAAATTTGTAATTATCATTCAGAAAAAAAAATTAAAATATGCTTCATTTTCAAAAAATCCGCGCTATCGTGCTGCGCTATATAGCTCCGGCAGCCTTTGCGCGTCGCTACGCTATGCGCCTCTGACTACTGTGGTCCCAACTAATCATAAACTTAAAACGCATCCTCTTTGCCAATCAGGTCGGATCCATTTGTCCAATTTTTTCAGTGGAAGATGAAAAAATGATAAATATAGGGTTTATCGGTGTGAGTTCGGAGGAAGGGTACGGGTTCTGTAGTTTTCAATTCCTTTAGGGTGGTCTCTATTTGTGAAATAGGTTTGAAGAGAGAGATGGTGAATTTCTTATTTAAATCAATTCAACATTAATTTCTTCAAATATCGTGGTGGTTTAACAAAATAACCATTATCTCTACACACTTAAATGTAGAATTATTTATTAACATTGGACAAAATGTAAGCATTATTTAGGGAGTCTCAATTTATCTTTAAACATGTGGGTATTGAATTTGCCTTTATTTACAACAATAAAATATGATAGTTAATATAAAATACCTATATAGTGTCCCATATTGAATTTGCCTTTATTTACAACAATAAAAAAATGATAGTTAATATAAAATACCTATATACTGTCCCATATGACTATATCACTACTTTATAATAACTTACAAAAATGGATAATGTCTATTGAAGACATAGCATTGAAGTACTAGTACATTGGATGTATATAATGGATAATGGTAATGTGGTCATACAAAAGATGAGAACTGTATATTTATGTGTTTACTAAGTGTTTGAGATAAATAATGGAAGACGACCTCAAAACTATTATCCGTTACATGTTGGTTGCCACATCCCTAGTTTCATCACTTATAACTTATGGTTGAAAGGTAAATATAAAATCCTTTGAAATTCTCAGGATAACCAATAATGTAACCATTACCTTTCAAAGGTGGGAAGTCAAGATGCGTCCTTACAAGATAGGAGACAAAACAACATGTGTAGCACTGACTGAGGTTGGACCAAATTTGCATCAAAAAACTTCTTGAGAATTGGTGAAACACTTAAATTCCATCTTCTCATGCCACCTGTCCATGAGCCCAGCAATGACTCCAAAATATACTTGTGTGATTTGGTCTTACAGGTATTCCTACTTACACAACGTGTATACTTGTAATTGGAGGACCATTCAGTTTAGTGTATATGTACACTAGTAATTTGCACAAAATGATTATTATATGTAAGGTTATACTTTTATAAAATTCAAGTCCTTTTTTATATTTATAAATAGTCTAAAATTAAAAAGGTTCAAATAGTAGCATAAATTGATTGTCGAATAATTTCTCAAAGTTACAAATACTATCAATTGACAACCATATTTTTCTTGACTATTCATACTTGAATGTGTTTAATATTCTTTAAATAACAGTCTTTTCAAGTTTCATGATTTTCGCATAATTTACTTCTTTTAGATTTACAAATTTTTATTTTAGATTGTCGATTTAAATGTTTTGATTTATGAAGGAGTTAATAGTACTGTAAGTGTTACTTCTCCTTTCGGGCAAGCATCCAGCTCAAATACGATTAAACTAATTGGATCAAGAATCTAACTTTAATTTTTTCAAATTATAACTTTTCACTATTTTTCTAATTCATTTTTTATAATTATTTTAATTAATATATAATTAAAAAGTTCTGATTTTAATAAATATTAAATTATGTGTCTAAATAAATACATTCAATTTTCTTTTTAAAATTTTGGTCACAACTGACTCCGAACGTAGAAGTAAGAGTGTCCGTAATTGTAAGTCCTTCGTAAATCGATTAGTTGTGATTTTATTAATTTTGGTCACAACTGACCCCGAACGGAGAAGTAAGAGCGTCGGTAACTATAAGTCCTTCATAAATCGATTAGTTGTGATTTTATTAATTTTGGTCACAACTGATCCGATCGGAGAAGTAAGAGCGTCGGTAACTGTAAGTCCTTCGTAAATCGATTAGTTGTGATTTTATTAATTTTGGTCACAACTGACCCGGAACGGAGAAGTTAGAGTGTCGTTAACTGTAAGTCCTTCGTGAATCGATTAGTTGTGATTTTATTAATTTTGGTCACAACTGACCTCGAACGGAGAAGTAAGAGTGTCGGTAACCGTAAGTCCTTCGTAAATTGATCAGTTGTGATTTTATTAATTTTGGTCACAACTGACCCCGAACGGAGAAGTAAGAGTGTCGGTAACTATAAGTCCTTCGTAAATCGATCAACTGACCCCGATCGGAGAAGTAAGAGTGTCGGTAACTGTAAGTCATTTGTAAATCGATCAGTTGTGATTTTATTAATTTTGGTCACAACTGACCTCGAATGGAGAAGTAAGAGTGTTGGTAACTGTAAATCCTTCGTAAATCAATTAGTTGTGATTTTATTAATTTTGGTCACAACTGACCTCGAACGGAGAAATAAGAGTTTCGATAATTCTAGGTCCTTCATAAATCAATTAGTTGTGATTTTATTAATTCTGGTCACAACTGACTCCGAATGGAGAAGTAAGAGTGTCGGTAATCGTAAGTCCTTCGTAATCGATTAGTTGTGATTATATTAATTTTGGTCACAACTGACTCCGAACGAAGAAGTAAGTGTGTCGGTAATAGTAAGTCCTTCGTAAATCGATAAGTTGTGAATTTTATAATTTTTTGTCATAATTGACTCTGATAAATTTAGTATGTGATGGAAAGAAGATAAGAAACATGTTGAATTATTGATTTTGAAGTAGTGTTAGCTGCAATTGGAGATCTAGAAATTAAAATTAATTAATGTTATTGCTTTAATGTTCATGCGAACAGTACATTTTTCAATTTTTGTGATTATGCGTGGAATTTAATCGTTTGGAGAGTAATTTGATATCTAGGCATAGAGTTACTTGCCTAAAAGTGTAATTAAGGTAGTTGAATTCATAACGATCTTACCGAATTTCGTGACAACTCAATAATATCAATAATTTATAAGATAGAAACAACTTTGATTCAATTTGATAAAGGGCTTAGTTAATTTACTCCGGATGGTATTACACAAGAAGAAGAAGAATAACAACGACAGAAATAATTACGTAAAAGGATGAATTATATAGAGCAAATCATTAATCGTACGAATGTCCTGAACACAATGTGCTTAAAGTGTAGAAGCGTAAGTGATGCTTAGCGTAACCCTAATACAATGTTAGTGATACCCTTATATAAAGTCTATAATCCTAACTATGTAAGGTAAACCAATCAGACTAGGATCTTAGGTAATCTCCTTTATGCATTCGGGCTCTTATTTCATGTCGGCGAGATACGTTTCCCTGGTCGAGCAGATATATTTCCTCGGATTGCGCTTGGATCACTTTGCAAGGTCGGAATGACCTAGTCTTACCCGAGCTGGCGGTTATTCTTTAAAGTGTAAAATAGCCCCCATCACATAATCTCTGGTCTTGAATGTGTTATTTGAATTTAGTAGGTTTATGATTTTATGTTAGGAATTTTGTGACTGATTAGTGGATATTTTCAGAGAGTAGACAACTTTTGCATCTGGAAGTTTATGCTCTGTGGATCAATTATATAATGATAAATGTGAGGCAAAACACCACTAATACTACATATTTACATGATTTGTACCTTAAGGCTGTGTTCGTTTGGTGGAATTAGGCCCAAATTGTAGGAATCAGGCCACTTAATCTTGGGCCATTTGTTGTTCGGTTGTCCAGACAATATCGCGGGCAACCCGTGTTTATCGGGTCTATGTGTGGGCCATCCCTATTAATTGAGCTGATTACAATATGTCCTCTCCCCCTGAAATTATATTATGCAGCCCAACAGGTAAAAAGCCTTCCATGAAAGCCCCTGGAATTAAATGGTATTTACACATAATGCCATTAATTTTTCATATATCAGATTGAATATATCATTTCTCACTCCTGAAAATTTAATTCGCGCTCAGTTCAGGTAAAAGAACCCTAGCCCCCTTTCTTTCCATCTTCGTCTTTCTCTTTAATTTCATCAAATTTTCGGTCAATAACTTCATTAGTTTTGTTGCATTTCAGACTTGGAACGGTTGTTTGGTGAGGTATTGAAGGAGAAAGGCTTGAAGAATTTCTTGGTGGGTGGTATGAATCTGAATTCCTTATAGATGGGTAATTAATTTTTTATTTATACATTTCAGTCATAGAAAGCTTGGTTGTTGACACTTTTTTCTTTTTCTTTTTCTTTTTTTGCTTTGATTTTGGGGTTTGCAATTAATTCATCTTGAGTGATTTACGTATTAAGCATTTCCTCTATTTGGGCTTCAATTTTAGTGGATTTGTTGGTTTGATAAACCTAGTTTATTTGCTGCTATGAAGAAATATAAATACATGATTTGTGATTACAATTTCTTTGTTTTCAAAACTGGGGCTCGAAGGAAGATAATGAAGAGCTGCTGCACAAAGTGCTAGTTTGGTTAGGGGCATTATGGACATTTCCTCTTAATTGGGTTATCCGAACATGTTACTAAATGTCAGCCCAAATTCGACTTATTGGACTAATTAACAATTGGACTGACTTAGTTATTGGCCCAAACTAGCAATTGGCCCAATTACAGTTATGCCAAGCGAACACAACCTAAAAGAATTAATGATGAATTTAACTTCCAAAATAATCTGAACTATGAGATGCTAGTTCATGATCATACAAAAACAGAATTCGTTAATTAATATTATTTGTTGGATGGAATTAATACTGTGGTTTAGGCTTCTTATATTTAACTTGCAATTGGCCTAATTTTGATATATGATAATTCTTGGTCTATTTTGATATGATGGTGTGTTTTTTATTTCTGAACAGGTTATTTCTCAAGAGAATGATATGATAAATGATTCTGAAGACGGCACATCTGATGGTGGATACGGTGTTTATTCTTCAGTAACGCTTGATTTCTTCTCAAAACCCATGTTTAAACACAACTTCCATCGTTATTGTTCAGATACCACACCAAGAATGGTACGTAATCTTTATTCAGACTCTTACACTTGAAAATGGATTGGAATAACAGAATAACTGACATTTTTCATTTGGCAGTACTTTCCCACAGAGATATGGAAGCCATTGGGCCTGGATAAAAAAAGGTTGGAATACTTAATTGTCCATGATATGGTAAACAGACATGGAAAGTCGAGATCCGCTTATATAAAGACAAATCTATTAAAAGACAACGTGCTGCATTAGTCGGAGGCTGGGGCAGCTTTGCAAATGCCATTGATATAGAACTTGGCGATGAGGTTCTTTGAAGTTCGACAACCCAATCACAATCCAAATGAAGTGATCATCTTAGTTTTTGTAGAGTCGAAGGTTTATGTTGTCCAAAGGGTTGCGCCCTTTGAATTAATAGTAGGTTCTGACTTATGGGATGATGTAATTAATTTGGAGAACTTCTATGTTTTGGATGGCATGATTTGCATTCTTCTTGAATAATATGTATGTTTTGCAAATCCTTGTAGTTTTTTTGGGTACTATATTCTCGGATAATATGTACGTTATTCTCGGATAATATGTATGTTTTCTTTATAAGTTCCAATGATTTATAGGTCACTTTTTGGAACTTTTTTATATTTATGAATGTTATTTAAATTGTAATTCTATATTTATATTTTATCATTTCAGTTTTAAAAATCAATTTTTATGAGAAAGACTTTTGACATATTAAATTTAACAAAATTTAATTGATAGGTAAATTCACGGGTTATCGCAATCTCCCCCTAAAAAAAATTTGGCCCCATATTCGTACCTCGACAATCCTGTCCCAGGCCGAAGACCATATCCTGACTCGGAGCCTAAGCTCTGATACCATTTGTAACGGCCTAACCCCGAGGTGGTACTAACATGAGATTCCATCGGGATATGCTCTCTAATCTAAATTCAATAAAAACAAGCCGTACAATGAAGGACTCTATTCATGAATTAATATTTTCAGTAATGTGTCTTTGACATTCATTCATTCATAAATCACACAATGTTCCCATGAATTAACACTTGAAATATTTATAAGGGTAATTTACATAGACACCCCCTGACTATTACCCTAATTACAAGAAATTACCCTCCTGTTTGAAATATTACAAAAACACCCCCTTGAGTGGTGTATTTGTAATGATTTTAGGGGATGTATTGGTAATATATTTTATGTAACAAGGGGGTGTCCTTGTAATACAATTTTTGGTTGAGGGGGTGTTTTTGTAATATTTCAAACAGGAGGGTTATTTCTTGTAATTTGGGTAATAGTCAGGGGGTGCCTATGTAAATTTCCCTATTTATAATCATATAGAAAGGATACGGGACCCAGAAAAAATGGGTTTGTTGATGTAGCACTACACGAACTTGCCTCTCACGAACCACGAAATGAATTGGCCGGTCGCTGCCACGAAAGATCTTATATATCGAGAGCATAATTCCCTTGATAAAGATCAAGATAGTGGTAGATCAGATTTTACCCGAACCACCCACCATCACGCGAACATCATTTTCGCACCCAAACACACACAAGTACAAACACAAAAGTAAACATGTAGGGTCAAATAAAGTACTACACCCCGATAATATATACCGATAAATTACGTGTGTGTGTGTGTGTGTGTGTGTGTGTATATATATATATATATCAAGTAGACAAATAATGTAAGAACCAACACAAATAAATATATAGTTATGCAATCATATAGGTTAGGTTCAGCAATTTCTATCAATCATGCACGTTCTATTATAACAACTTATGCTAACGTGCTTAAAACTATTTATAACTAATTTTAATTCATAAAGTGCGATCAATTACTGCGAACATCGCAAAGGCACCATTTTAATGCTCTACTAAACTAATTAAGTACATAAATTACAAAAACTCATGTAATAAACCAAATAAATAAAATGAATTATCACTTGTTGGGTTTGATATGTTAAATCTCGGAACCTAAGATTATTGAAAGAAGGTATGTCGCCTGAACCTTACCGGAAAATTTAGATTACACCACCCAACCACATTTTTCAACAACTTCTAATGTCTTATGTTTCACCTACTTTAATCAAAACAATAATCCGAACGAGTAGAATCAATTGTGTAGAATCTCCAGTAAAAATTTGGATATGATCCAACGGTAAATTATTTCAAAAACAATAAAAATTCGAGACCGCTAGGTAGAAATCCAAATTTTCCTTTCCTAAATATTTTGCCTACTTTCTTCTCCTTTTTCATTTTTCTTGAAATTTCCTTTTAAAATTCTTTCTCACAATTCCCATACTCATTCAGCCATATCTCTCACGTTTATATGGAAGATTTCATATTTTTCCTCTCTTTTTGAATGCATGTATGAGGCTATTTATAGAAATGGTCCACCAATCATTTTGCTCAAGTAAAGATGCATGAGGGGGACTTGCATGCCCCATAACTTGGCCATTAACACCTAAAGATGATAAGTATCATGCTTTGTTGTCAACTATATATTTAAAGAGATATTAATATTTTCATATTTTTCATATAGGTTCCTCAATTTCTGAAATTTATATTTTGACCTCAAAACTTTTAAAGTGCACATTCAGGTCCAATTCGAAAATTCAGTTTCAAAAATCAATTTTTATAAGAAAGAGTTTTTTTGACATATTTAATTTAACAAAATTTAATTGATAGGTAAATTCACGGGTTATCACAGATATGCGGATTTCAAAATTAAAAAACAATCAGCTGACTGGGTGGGAATTTGAACCGTCCTAGTCTTCTACTTATAAAAGCATGTTTAAATTAAACGTTTTTAGTACACTCTTTTATAAAGCATCAGAAGAACAAATAAAACAGATTACTTAGCTGACAGATGACTGGGCTGATTACAGATATCACCAGTGAAAGCTAATAGCTGGTGATCTTCCTTTGCTATTTGTCAATCCAGCAAAAATAATTAATCTCCAGTATTCAAGAAATAATAACAAATCTTCTAAACATATAACTTCGACTAACTGTCATTAACAAATTTAATCTTTAATCAAGAGAACTGCTAGTCTTACACGTTCCCCCTGAGTTCAAGAATCCATCAGTCAACTAGTCTGTTGAAAGTCATTCTTAAAGATGATAAGAGATTAGTAAGCTGATGAACTTGAGTCTTCTGATAAGTTCCCCCTCAGCTTATGAATCCAAATTAAGTAGACCTAGTTCCACTCTTAGAGTGGAAAGCCTTGCATCACTCAGTTGGCATAGTGAAGACGTCAGCAATCTGATTGTCTGTATGAACATACTCAATAATGACATTTCCTTTCTCTACATGATCTCTGATAAAGTGATGTTTGATCTCAATATGCTTCGTTTTTGAATGACATGTAGTATTCTGAGTAAGAGAGATATCACTTGTATTATCACAGTAGATTGGAATTTTACTGATCTTGATATTGTATTCTTCTAGTTGATGCTTCAACCAAAGTCTTTCTGCACAACATGCTCCAGCAGCAATGTACTCAGCTTTAGCAGTAGAGATAGATACTGAAGTTTGTTTCTTACTCATCCATGAGATCAGACAATTACCCAAAAATTGAAAGGTACATGTAGTACTCTTCCTATCAATTTTGCAACCAGCAAGGTCAGAATCTGAATAACCAATAAGTTCAAATCCTAATTCTCTAGGATACCACAATCCCAATTCTTGAGTGCCTTTAAGGTATCTGATTATCATCTTGGCATATAAGAGATGAGATTCCTTAGGATTTGATTGATATCTCACACAAATCCCAACATAATACATAATATCAGGTCTGCTAGCTGTTAAGTATAATAGTGACCCTATTATGCCTCTGTACTTGGTGATGTCAGCTGATTTGCCATCTTCATCTTTATCCAGACGAAGTCCAGTGGATATAGGAATACTAACAGACAAGCTAGTTTCCATACCAAATTTCATGAACAGATCCTTTGTGTACTTAGCTTGGTTGACGAATATACCATCAAGCAACTGTCTAACTTGCAATCCAAGAAAGTAATTAAGTTCAACCATCATGCTCATTTCAAAATTGTTCTGCATCAGCTTTGAGAACTTTTCACACATATGTTGGTTAGTTGAACCATAAAATAATAGCGTCCACATATATTTGCACAAGTAATATATGATCTCCATTCAATAGTAAACAGGGTCTTGTCTACTTTACCTTTTTGAAATCCTTTAATTAAAAAAAAGTCAGATAAAGTGTCATACCATGCTCTTGGAGCCTGTTTCAGTCCATAGAGGGCTTTCTTGAAACAATATACTTTATCTCCTTCTTGATAAGTTTCAAATCTAGGAGGTTGTTCAACATAAACTTCTTCTTGCAATTCTCCATTGAGAAAAGCAGACTTCACATCCATCTGATAGACAGTGAAGTTCTTGTGAGCAGCATAAGCTACGAACAGTCTGATTGCTTCAAGCTTTGCTACTGGTGCAAATATTTCATCAAAGTTAATGCCTTCTTCTTGGCAGTAACCCTTTGCAACTAGTCTTACCCACTTAGTGCCAACGACTCTTTGATGACTTGTTCTAGGAACTAAGTACCAGACTTCATTCATTTCAAATTGATTCAGCTCTTCTTGCATAGCTTCAATCCAGTTAGAGTCACTAAGAGCTTCTTCAATTTGTTTAGGCTCAACTTGGGATAAGAAGCTGACAAACATTGCTTCATTGGCAGTAGCTCTCCTAGTCTTTACTCTATCCAAAGGATACCAATCACTAGATTAGGTGGGTGATCTCTGAGCCATCTGAGATGAGGTTGCAAATCTGGATGTTGTCCTCTTGATTGATCTTGCAACACTACTGTTGGAGTTCTAGTAGTAGTTTGTTGAACATTTGTAGTCTGTTGAACAGTCTCTGGTCTGTCAGCTGTTCGCAACTCGTCTGTTAGACAATCAACAAACTGATTTTGAACAGCACTTGAGTTAGCAGCTGAGTTGAGATCGGGTAGTATGATGGGAACATATTCTTCTTTTCTTTCAAGACTCAATTTTTGAAAATCAGTAGACAGTTCTGGATTAGAATTTTGATTCTTTTTAGAAGATTTGTTTGGTTCATCAAATACTACATGAATAGATTCTTCTACAAGTAAAGTTCTTTTGTTAAAGACTCTGTAAGCTTTACGAACAGTAGAGTATCCTACAAAAACAGCTTCATCAGCCTTTTCTGCAAATGCAGTAAGGTGATTTTTCCCATTATTCAAAACATAACATTTACAACCAAAAATCCTAAGATAAAGAATATTAGGCTTTTTGTTGTTCCAGACTTCATAAGTTGTCTTGTTTTTACTCTTGTTAGCATGCTGTATTTGTGGCTTCTTCCCAGAATCTTTGGGGCAGTTTTGCTTCAGCTATCATTGTTTTGGTAGCTTCCTTAAGAGTTATGTTTCTCCTTTCAACAACTCCATTTTGTTGACGGGTTCTGGCAGCAGAGTATTCATGGCTGATTCTTCTGGTGTTACAATACTCTTCAACAGTAGAATTTGTAAATTAAGTCCCTCCATCTGATCTGATTTTCAATATCTTTAAGCTTTTCTCATTCTGGATCAGTTCCATCAAATTGGTAAGATGCTTCTTGGTTTCACTCGTCTTCTTCATGAAGACAACCCAAGTGTATCTTGAAAAATCATCCACAACAGCTAGGCAATATTTCTTCCCACCATTGCTGATTGGATCAATGGGTCCAAATAAGTCCATTTGTAACCGCTCCAAAATTCTAGTTGAAGATTGGTGCTTCTTGCTATTGAAAGATGACTTGATTTGTTTACCATCCTGACAGGCGTCACACAGCTTATCCTTGCTCATGACTATTTTTGGAACACCTTCTACCAAATCATTCTTGATTAATCTGTTGATGGTCTTGAAATTCACATGATTCATACTTTTGTGCCAAAGCCACCTGATTTCACTCTAGAAGCCACCAAACAAACATTAGAATTCTTGTCCATAGAATTCCAGTCGACTATGTAGATATTCCCTTGTCTACTTCCAGATAAGATAACCTTCTTTGTTCCAATTTGTTCAACATAGCACCTATCTGATGAAAAGAAGACTGAGAAACCTTTGTCACAAAATTGACTTATGCTCAGCAGATTGTACTTGAGGCCTTTAACATAAGAGACGTCAAATATATCAATGTTGCCTTTGATTAGCTTTCCACATGCAACAATCTTCCTTCTTTGCTGTCTTCAAATGTAACATTAGGACCGACTATGGCAACAGTATCAGTCAGTTCATGTATGTCTCCACACATGTGCCTTGAGTATCCACTGTCCATGTATCATTTCTTCTCTACTTTACTCCTACTCCTAATCCTAATCCTAACCTACAAAACAAAATAAAATTGTTTTAGGTACCCTTTATTGAGAGGGTCCTGAAGGATTAGTTTCACCTTTGACAACCCAAGATGTTCAAGTCTCAGGCTTCTTAGGCTTTTGAATCTTAGCAGGAGCATGAACAACATTTTCTTCATTAAAATCAGGAAACATATTATGTTGATAATCATTATGATGTGAATAGTGCTCTTAAGCAGGGATAGGGTGCATGATATGCAGTGTATGCATGCATTGGATGAGCAGCATATGTAGCATAGTAAGGTGGAAACTGGGGTGCATGATATAATGGTAGGTATGCAGCAGGTTGCACATAATAAGATGACTCATTTTCATACCAAGCATTTTGATTTTCTTGTTTTTATGCTTCTTTGGTTTACTTTTAGCTTGCTCATTAACAGACGACTTAGTTTTGTTACTAGTCTGATTGGTTTTACTCTTATCAACAGACTTCCTAGGACTCTGCTGTTTAGCTTTACCAGTCTGTTTTTCTAACTTAGGCTCTTTGCTCTTTTTAGACTTAGGAGTTTTCTTCTCCTTTTATTCTTTCTCAGGTGAAGCAGGTTTAGTAGTCTGAACATACAAGATGGCCTTACTGTTATCAACAGATATAAATTTTTCAGTATTGTTCAGTTCTATCTTTTCATGTTCTAAAGACAGTTTCTGTTTACTAAGCGTGTTATCTAATGCAACAGAAGACTTATCATGAGACTCTATGACTTTCTCAAGTTCCATGATTTTACCCTTATAAACTTCACAATCTGATGAGGGGTAAATTGGACTCAAACATTAACACAGCCTTGTGAGGTCGAAATTCATCATTTTTGATCTCATGAGCATTAATTCGAGCCCAAAGCACAGAAATCCTACGCTGATTCTACTCCGGAAGCTTAGGGTCCAAATCACTGTTGGGCCGACCTCAGGCCCAGGCCCGTAGGCTGAGTAATACACACCTGTGGGTGGTTCATCTGGTTCCAGGTCTCAGCTATAAATACCCCAAGCATTTATGACGACGACACAACTTCCCAGGTGCTCTTCCTTCGAGACTGCTGCTCGGACTCACTTGGGAATAATAGCATAGGTTAGCTTGTATGTATTTCACCCTCTAGCTTGTACGGCATCCAATAATGCTCGAATAGGACTCTCGATACTTGTAATTTGTACTCAATCATCTCGAATACAAATATTATTGATCTTTTCCTTCTATTATTTAGCATTTATACCGCATCACATATTGTCTTGATCGAACATACGAAAACGCGTAAGATCAATTGGCGCCCACCGAGGGGCCTTATTCGAGTATTAGATCGAAATATGCCTACTACGAGGAGAAATACGTATATCAGAGGAGAGCCCTCCCATGCAGCAGGAGCACAGAATTCGGTCAACAATGAGCCCGACAATATGTCGCGCGCGGCTCAACAAGAAGAGGTTCCACCAATTGTTCCGCAGGATAATGTTCCAATTCACACGACTGTCGGTGATCTAAGGTCCATTATAGGCACGATGTGCAGGGAATTTCTGAACAGCGGAAGGGCTGATCAATCACCTGTAGATCAGCCAGCAGTTCACGGTAGACCGGAGATACCATCCTCGAACATCCAAAAGGAGAATAGTGTACTGCGATCAATATCGCACGCGCCAGCTTTAAACCCTCCTAGAGCCGCACCATCGAAAGTCAATGCTCGGGCAGAAATCCCACCAAAATCAGTTCATGATGTGGAAGATTCAGTAGTTGGGGAGAGCCACCCTTCTGGTGCTGTCAGAGGCCAAAGATCGACCTACAAAAGAATTACTGAATCCGAACTGGAAAGGATAGTGCAGGAGAGAGTAGCTAAGAAGTTGGAAGAGGAAGGTACGCTGATAGAAATTCCTCATACCAATCATGCTGCCAGGCGAGCAGGAAAAGTTCCGAATAGAGAAAATCCACGAGACAGGGAGGTTTCAAACAGTATCATGCGTTGTTCGCCGTTTTGTCAAGAAATACGCGAAGCTCGAAACGCAGAAACTGTACTGACCAGGCTGCCACGGTATAACGGGACTACCGACCCCGGGGACACATTAACAGCTTTATTAATGTGATGAACTTGTACGGACATTCCGAGGACTTTTGTTGCAAGATCATGGTTACTACCTTTGAGGGAATTGCCCTCGACTGGTTCGGAAAATTGCCACCTAACTCCATATTTTCCTTCGAGGAATTTTGCGATAAATTAAAACATCAATTTGCTAGTCAAAGGAAACCGAGGCTACCAGCAAATCATTTGGGAACCGTAAAACAATTGGAAGGAGAAACTATGAGACAATGGCTAGTAAGGTTCAATATCGAACTCCTCAAAGTTGATACCCCGCAGATCGAATATTTATCATCTCTAATGTTTGAACTAACGAAGAGCACTCAATTCGAAAACGCCTTATGCAGAAAACAACCAAAATCCTTCGAACGAATAATGGAAATTGCCGAGAAATACATGATTCAGGAAGAGATGAATAAGTTGAAAAGTTCGCACACTGTGAACCTTCCTCTCAACAGGAAACAAGATCGGGCACCCATCCCGAAGCCTGGTGACTACGGAGGGTCGAACAAAGGGTCTGTTTGGCAAAGAATCAACACTTATAAGCCACATATGCCACCTCAAGGATCGAATTCCTATGGACCTCATTATGAACGAACTCGACCTCCAAGACCGGGAAAAATTCAGTTTACAGAACTTAACAATTCAAAGGAAGAGGTGTTAACTGTGTTAGAAGAAGGAAACTTGATTCCCGAGGCTCAAAGGATCACTCAGGCTAGGCCAGGTGCACCAGGTTATGACCAGTACTGTCGATATCACCGGGCTTGGGGGCACAGCACCGAAAATTGTTACCAACTGAAAGTTGAGATAGAAAAGCTAATCGCACAAGGAAAATTAAAAGAATTTGTCAAAGGAGGCAACCATAACAATCGTTATAGGTCAAGAAGCCCACGAAAGTTTAATACTCAGCAAAGGCAGGCTCGAAATCAAACGGAAGAACGGTCGAATGGAGTGATAAACATGATTGCTGGCGGACCAGCAGGAGGAGATAGCAGAAATGCTAGAAAAAGAACATTGAGATCGATAAAGGCTAGAGTCTCCGCAAAGAGGGAAATTCTATCCTTGGAGTTTTCCTCCATGGAAAATCAAGTTATAAGCTTCAGTGAGGCTGATCGACCTTCGGATGTTAATTGGGACACAAGTGAAGACGATCCGGATTTTTCCATGGTATTGACATTGAGAATCGCTAATTTTGAGGTCAAGAGGGTGCTAATCGATAATGGAAGCTCGGCAAACGTTATCTCGTCGGAAGCTCTCACGAGGATGAACCTTTGTCACCCGCGTCTGGATCGAGTAACCACTCATTTGGTCGGTTTTGGGGGATCGGAGATCGTTCCGCTTGGGACCATTCTTTTGAGCACGACTTTAGGAAGCAAACCAAAAAACGTAACAAGGATGATCAAATTCCTGGTAGTAGACACATCGTTCGCTTATAACGCCATATTAGGAAGACCAGCCCTAAATATCTTCAGGGCAGTTGTATCTACCTACCATCAAAAGATAAAATTCCCAACCGTGGCAGGGGTAGGAGAAATGAGGAACGATCAATACATGGCTTGGGAATGCTATAATTCATCTTTAAGCATTAAAAAGAAAGTGGAACCCGAACTCCCGATTAAGAGAAAAATAGCTGAATTGGAGCCTGGTGTAAAAACCACAATTCCCGACTACGAGAAATTACAAGGAAAGAAAGGGAAAAATGTCGACATGAGTGTGCAAGCACCTGGCCACAAAAAAGTAACTCTAGTTCCAATATCCCCTAAGAAATTCACCAATATCGGAACAGAGTTAAGCGAGGGCATGGAAACCATGCTCATTGAATTTTTACAGAAAAACATGGACGTTTTTGCCTGGAGCTCAGACGACATAATTGGAATCGATCCGCGGGTGATAACACATTCATTGAACATTGATCCAAAGGCAAAACCTGTAAGGCAAAAGAAGCGCAATCATGGTCGCGAAAAGGACAAAATAATCAATGCAGAGGTCGATAGATTACTAGAAGCGGGTCAGATCAGGGAAATAAAGTTCACAGAATGGCTATGTAATGTGGTCCTAGTTTCTAAGGGCAAAAAGATCGAAAACAAATGGAGAATGTGTAATGACTTTACGGATCTAAACAAATTGTGTCCAAGAGATCCTTATCCGTTACCTCGGATCGATATGCTTGTAGATTCAACCGCGGGGTTCGTATTTTTTAGCATGATGGATGCTTTCCAAGGATTTTATCAGATCTTTATGAATGAAAGAGACCAGGATAAAACAGCATTCATCACCGAGCGAGGAGTCTACTGCTTCATTGTCATGCCTTTTGGCTTAAGGAATGCGGGCGCAACCTATCAAAGGTTAGTCAATATGATGTTTAAAGATTTGATAGGGGAAATCATGGAAGTTTATGTAGATGACATGCTCGTAAAGAGTATGACGGAGGAGGACCACATCAACCATCTTGATCGATGTTTTGGAATTCTAAGGAAGTATGGAATGAAGTTGAATCCCGCCAAGTGCACTTTTGGGGTGCGATCGGGAAAATTCCTCGGATATTTCGTCCACGAAAGAGGCATCGAAGCCAATCCTGAAAAGATTCGAGCAATTACCGATCTACATCCACCAAGAAAGCTCTCAGATGTTCAAAGCCTGATTGGGAAGATTATCTCGTTGAATAGATTCATCTCACGATCTGCTGACAAGAGTTTACCATTCTTCAAACTGTTACGTAAATCTAAGAACTTCGAGTGGAATGAAGAATGCGATAAGGCTTTCGAAGACCTAAAAGCATACTTAACCTCACCGCCAATGTTGGCCAAGCCATCCGATGGAGAACCTCTATATTTGTACATAGCCGTATCGGAGGAGGCTATTAGCTCGGTCTTGGTAAAGCTCGATAAGTCTGAGCATAAGCCAGTGTACTATTTGAGCAAGTTATTGCAGGGTGCGGAGAGAAATTACTTGGAGATTGAGAAATTCGCGCTTGCCTTGGTGGTAGCTGCGCGAAGGTTAAGGCCCTATTTTCAAACATACAAGATCATCGTCTTAACAAATCAACCTCTAAGACAGGTCCTATCAAAACCAGAAGCATCCGGCAGGTTAATAAAATGGGCAGTCGAGCTAGGTCAGTTCGAAATCGAATATCAACCGCGAGTTGCTATAAAGGCACAGGTATTGGCTGACTTCGTAGTCGAGTCAACAGGCATATCGATTGTGGAAGAAGGAGCGATCTCCGAGGTAAGAATGGTCGAAAAAGCAGAAGATCAGGTATGGCTGATGCACGTGGATGGTTCCTCGACCAGGGAAGGAGGTGGAGCAGGAATACATTTTCAAGGACCCAATGGTGAAGACTTGAGTTATGCTATCACTTTGGACTTCGTCGTCACAAACAACGAAGCAGAATATGAAGCCTTGATCGCTGGATTAGAAATGGCCATAAAAGCAAAGGTAAAATCAATTGTTGTGCTAACAGATTCTGAACTCGTTCATAGACAGGTGAAAGGTACTTACGAGGCCAGGGAGTTCAATATGATCAAATATTTGAACAAAACAAAAAAGTTGATCTCTGAGTTCGACAAGTTTGATATTCAACCTATACCAAGGGAGGAAAATCTTTGGGCAGATCTATTATCGAAGTTCACAGGACTTGCTGATGGGAAGAATGAAAGGATAATCACATGGTTATTATCGAATACATCTGCTATCGAACTAGATGTGATTCCCGCAGTCGACATCATGGAAATCGATGAGTCTAGGATTTCTTGGATCGACCCTCTTATTGCTTATCTCAGAGAAGGGAAACTTCCAGAAAATTCAAACGAAGCTCGAAGGATCAAATACCGAGCGCCATCGTTCACTCTAGTTTATAATCAACTCTAAAAAAGATCTTCTTCTGGAATTTTATTGAAATGTATCTCCGAAGTGCACTATAATGCCATTTTAAAGGAAGTCCACGAGGGAGAGGCAGGAAATCATTGCGGTGCTCGGGCGTTAGCTCTTAAATGCTCGAGGACAGGATATTATTGGCCTACTCTTTTCTCTGATTCTATTGATTATGTGAAGAAATGCCACCATTGTCAAATTCATTCGAATTTAATTCATTAACCGCCGAACATATGCACTCTATTCCAATCTGTTGGCCTTTTGATAAATGGGGCATTGATATTGTTGGGCCTTTCCCAACAGCAAGAGCTCAAAAAAATTATGTATTGGTTGCAGTAGAATATTTCAGCAAATGGGTTGAATGCGTTGCTCTGACAAAGATCACTCAGTTCCAAGTTATTAATTTCTTATGGAAAAATATTGTCTGCAGGTTCGGGATTCCTAGGATCTTAATATCTGATAACGGAACGCAGTTCGCTGGGAAAAGAATCACGGAATGGTGCGAAAAATTCGGAATACAGCAGAATTTCGCATCAGTTGGACATCCTCAAGCTAATGGACAGACTGAAATAGTGAACAGAGAGATCGTTCGATCTCTGGAAAAGCGTTTATCTGAGGCAAAAGGGAAATGGCTCGACGAACTGCCAGGAGTTTTATGGGCCAATAGAACTACTGTTAAAGCTGCAACAGGAGAAACTCCATTTAGTCTGGTTTATGGATCGGAGGCTGTAATTCCAGTCGAGAACCTCATACCTTCTCCAAGGGTCGAATTTTATGATCCCGAAGAAAATCGATCTCTAAGGGAAGTGGAAGTTGATCACGCAAATGGTCGAAGGGACCGTGCAAAGTTGAGAATTCAATCTACCAAATCTAGCATGGAAAAATCTTATAATCGAAACGTTCGAATCCGAACATTCAGAGTGGGAGATTTAGTGCTTAAGAAAGTAGAAGTGTCAAAGCATGTTGGAAAACTTCAACCTAATTGGGATGGCCCCTTTGTGATCGTTGAGGTTGGAAAGAAAGGTGCCTACAAAATTGCTTATCCTAATGGAGAGGTCCTACCTCGAGCATGGAATGCTGTTAACTTGAGAAGGTATTATGGAAGATGAAGATGGATAGTTAAATTTTAGGCTTCTACTATTTAGTCATCTCGTTCTGCTTCTTTGTTTCTCGTTATTAAGAAAACTATATGTTCAATGAAAGTTTATTTCGACTGAGTTATTCAATGAAAGTTAATTTCGCAGAAATTCTTAGTTATTCGTCATATTCTGATATTCTCAATCTCTATTCATCTATTGTCAATCTCTATTTATCTCCATCAACTATTAAATGGGTGAAAGTTGTTGCTACGACCCTCGGGCTAAAAATGCTCTGAAACGACTAAGGGTGAAAGCCGTTGCTATGCCCCTTAGATCGAAATTATTGAATGGGTGAAAGTTGTTGCTACGACCCTCGGGCTAAAAATGCTCTGAAACGACTAAGGGTGAAAGCCGTTGCTATGCCCCTTAGATCGAAATTATTGAATGGGTGAAAGCTGTTGCTACGACACTAGGGCTAAAAATGCTCTGAAACGACTAAGGGTGAAAGCCGTTGCTATGCCCCTTAGATCGAAATTATTGAATGGGTGAAAGTTGTTGCTACGACCCTAGGGCTAAAAATGCTCTGAAACGACTAAGGGTGAAAGTCGTTGCTATGCCCCTTAGATCGAAATTATTGAATGGGTGAAAGCTGTTGCTACGACCCTCGGGCTAAAAATGCTCTGAAACGACTAAGGGTGAAAGTCGTTGCTATGCCCCTTAGATCGAAATTATTGAATGGGTGAAAGCTGTTGCTACGACCCTCGGGCTAAAAATGCTCTGAAACGACTAAGGGTGAAAGCCGTTGCTATGCCCCTTAAATCGAAATTATTGAATGGGTGAAAGCTGTTGCTACGACCCCCGAAGACGACTAAGGGCGAAAGGCATTGCTATGCCACTTAAGTCTAAAGTATAATCAAGATCGAAATAATTCTATTCTTTCTTCACAGCTATCTATTCGGCTAAGGAAGATTATTCCGTCCAATTCTAAGAGACGCAAATCTGTAATATCTAAGCTATGGGAGATAACTCATGAAATGTTTAAATTGCAAAGATCGAAATTCATATCTATTATGGATTTCAAAATTATCTCACAGAAGTTGCAAATTATGAAGATCGAAATTAAGATCGATAACAATATGGAAGAAGATTCTTTCATTCGTAAAACTTACATGAAAATTTGTGATTACAATAAAGAAATCGAAATAATCTGAAAATTTACATCTAGTGCGATCCTATTACAAATGACTATTCATATGGATGCTCAAAGAAGAAAAGTGAGGCTGGTACACTTCTACCCTTCATCCGATTTTTCCTTGCAAATTGGTCCACAAAGGACCAAGTCGAGAGACAGGGAAGCAACTCCAGTTGGAAGTACTCCTAGCAAATTCGAAGACCACATCCTTCAAGAAGCCGCCTCGAAGACGTGGAGATCGAGTGTAGAAAAACCCCTCCAGCAGTAGACCCACTATCCCGACTGGATAGAGGACAGAGTACAGGAAGTCGAGCCCGCCTCAAAGACTTGGAATCAGAGAGAGCAGGTCACCTGCCGGTACCCTAGTCGCAATTCTTTTCGCCTGTCGATACCCTAGCCGAAAGATTTTCATATGGGAATTTCGAGGAAGTTGGAAAAGAAGGTTCGAATAAAAATCTCGAACGCTTTAATTACTGACATTAAATGGACATGGAGTTGATCGACGAAAGTAAAAACACAACCATATTGATCCGAGGCAAAACATTTATAGACAAGTAAAAATATGAAGGTAATTTCGGAGCTATATATAGGGGAAGGAATTCCGTATCAACGGTGTAGATCTCATGAACTGAACGATCACGATACGAGCATTAAACGCTCTAACTGTTTCACTTCCCAAGAAACAAGGGACGTTTTAAAAAAAAAAAAAAGGGGGGGGGGAATACAGAAGGAGACAGAACTTCCTAAAAGACAACATTTGATAATATTACTACAACAAGGTTATGTTACAACAAAGAAAATCCTAATACAACTAAACGAAATTATTCTCGGAAAGTATTTTTTGAACTTCGGCGCTGCGGTCAGCATATCCGCGAATATAGGCTTCCCTCCCACGAAGCTCGAAGTCTCTTTTCTCACGTTCGTAGATATCTTTGATGGCCCTTAATTCTGAGCTCACTTTCTCCTGAGATAATTTCTCCTTAAAGAATCTATTGGCTTACAGCGCGCGATCTAGCTCAATCTCCTTCCTGGCTAGCTCAAGAGTAATAGTAGCCCGTTGCTCGATCTCACGTTTCGCCAACGCATGGAGCTTAGAAAAGCATTCACCAGCCTGAAGGAAAACACGTCAAACCTAAAATAAGAAGATTATAGAGCCAAGACAAAGAGGTTAGCAAGGATTACCTGGACAAGGAAATCTGACCCAGGCTGAAACAAAAACGAAGAGTATTCTCCCTTTGATAAAATCGCCTCAGATATAGAGATATTGGCTCGAAGAAGGCTCAGATCGAGTTTCTCGTGCGTTACTTTGTCAAAATGAACCATACCTCTTTTAAGCGGGAAGACACCAGAAGGAAATGATAAAGATTCTCCGGCCGGCGAGGAACCGGGCCAAACAGAAAAAGGTGCGCGCACAGATACATCCTCCCTAAAAGAAACCTTTTTAATTTTCTTGTTTGAGCCTTCGGTTTTCAAGCATGAAGAAAGGGCGACAGTCGAAGATTTACCTCCTCCATGGAAGGTCTGCTCGACGGGAGTAATGGACTTAACCGGAGCTCGTCTCTTTTTCATTATGTTTCTACTATCATTGGGTTTGGGGAAAGGCTCAGAAGGAATTACAGAAATGTTCGAATTTTCATTCATCTCTTGGTTTTCGGATAATTATTCGACCGTAACAATTTCCCAAAGCTCCGATCGGTGTGTATGATGTTATCGTAAAAACAAGGTAAATTGGCCTTAGTATTTATAAGAGACGCGACATCATGCGAATTACAATAATTGGTATGTCACCACTCCCAAGAAAGATTCGATGACGCAACCAAGTATACAAGAATGACGATATAAAGTTCAACAAGATGGTCAAACAGGCAATAGATTAAGCACGGCATTAAGGAAAAGATGTAAATTCGAGCATCCACCAAATAGAAAAAAACAGGAGACTATAAAACAAATTTACAATTACAATAGTTCGCTAAGTAAATCCTATTACATGATAATCATTAGCGGCTGGATTCCTTCACGCCAGAACCATGGTCCGATCTCTCTTGTTCTTTCCTTTCACTAGAATCGCTTTCCGAGCTATCAGAATCATCACTACTCGAGTTGCTCTCTTCTTCATCATTACCTCGCACATCAGCTGCAGATTTACTCGAATTAGAAGACGGAGTGCCTTGCTCTCCCTGATCGCGGGAATCCCCTTCAATATCCACATCTTCATCCTCAGATTGAGCTTCGAGCACATCAGGATTTGGCATCGGCACTCCAAATTCATCAAGAAATGGAGCGAACTCGTGGTCGGCTAAGTCTTCGAGCTTGGGAGGAAGAGAAGAGGCCTTATAATCTTTCCCGAAAATGTTCTTATAAGGATCCATGTAAGGAAGATAATCGTCAAGGGCGCCTTGAATCTTTCCGGCTGTGAGGAGATGCTGAATTCCTTTATAGTAGAAGGCTTGATTAATTTCACCCGACCGCAAGCGAACTAAGGCGTCAAGAAAGGGTGACTCTAATAATTCTCTTATGGCGGGAAGTCTGCCTTCTTCTCGGCCTCGAGCATAGGCCTGTTCGGATAATGCCTTAGCCTGCTCAAGATCCGATTTCAATTTGGTTACCTCTTCCTCGAGGGCCCTCTTTCCGTCAAGACCCTTCCTAACTTCCTCGAGCTCCTTTTCGACCTCAGATAACTTGGCCGTAGTATCCCTCAACTGATCATCCTTGGTAGCCTCCGCCGTAAGGACATTGTGAAGGGCACTCTGAGCCATCTGAGATTCCTCGTTTAAGGTGGCCAGTCGGTAAGCTTGATGACTAAACAAGTCTCCGACCTGGAGAAAAAATTAAACATTAAAGGCGAAGCAAAGATTTTGAGGAAAAGTAAGTATTTGTGAAAAAACTTATATACCTTTTGCAGAGCATAGGCATAATCACCCGCTAGCTCGAAGTCGTTTTTAAGAAACAGCGCGGTATTATCATCCTTAAATCTCCCGGCCATGAACATCCGAAGAGACTTATCCACTGCATGTTCCCCGTCTGGGCCCAAATCAGACTCGATGGTTCCATTTTCCGGGAATCCAGCGGCCCTTGGTCCCTGGAGATGGTCCTCTATGAAATCAGCCAGGTCAGGCTCGGAATGGCCTGCACGACATCGGATCAGACCCGGTCCTCGACCAAAAGGCTTCACCCTTATAGAAGACTCGGGGGCATCGCTACTTCTCTTACGAGCCATTCTCGCTTCCAGTATCTCATGAGCTCGGGCCTCTTGTAGGGTGTAATGGCTGAGTCCCGCCTCGTTCGAATTAGAAGAGCCGGTAGGAAAAACGGATCGGAGATCGAAAGCTCGAGATTCAGAAGTTCCCTCGGTCGCAGAATAAGGGTGGGAAGTTCCCGCAATGGCAGTTTGGGAGAAGGTCACCATAGCGTTCGGAACCACGGCGGTATCGACCCAGGAGCGGATTTTACTACCTTACGGGAAACCTTCGATGTTTGGCGACGAGGTCGACCTTGGATACCCTTCGAAAACGAAGCAACGACCGGACCAGCTATTGATGTTCGGAACTTATCAACGATCCCAGCTGAGGAATAAAAGGGAATTAGCTATAGCCGTAAAAAGGTAAATCAAGATAATTCAACGCACCTAATGTGGAGGGGGCATTGGCTGGGTCGATTGAAGCTTTTCCATAATCGATTGGAAGGGCAGGAAAAGAGCACGTGCCCAGCTCGACCAATCCAAAACCGCCTCCTGGGTCATTAAAGGAGTCTGATGAAGATCGGCTCGAAGGGATTGCAAGAATTCGTCTGAGATCTCATGAATCATGTCTCCCTTAAGACGTCGTTTGCCATAGATCCATGATTTGGCACCAGGCCATTCATGCGGAGTAGGCTCGGGATTATCCTCAGAAGGCGGAGAATCTGGACCTCGAACAAAAAAGAATTCTTGTTTCCAACCTTTCAAATTGCTACTAACATTGGATGATAAGACCGACGTATTCGGTCTCTGAGAAAAATATATGTAACCAGCGTTCAAAGCCGTGGAAGAACTCATTTGAAAAATTCTCCAGAAATTTTGGAAGGCTGCCTTTTTTCCTTTGGCTTTCATCAGCACGCAAAAGGCTATATAAGTCCGATCAAGTTCGGCAGAATTTGAGAAGGGGTTAGCTGAAACGCTTCCAGAATACTACAGATCAAAGGAGGGAGAGGAATGCGTAGGCCATAATGGAAATGTTTAGTAATAAAAAGTTTGACATCCCTCAGGAGGGTCGGTAACTCGTTGTTCGGGGCTCGGAATGACAATTGAATATTCGGTACCGATATACTGACCAAACTCCATCTCCAATTGCTCCCGATCTTTCTCAGTAAAAGAACAAATGATCTCATCTGCCCTATCCTCCGTCATATTTAACCCCGCACTGGTTGACGGCTCCACCCAGTTATAGATCGTAACCACAACACTTCCGCCTATTCTATACTTCTTTTGTTCATTCTCCCCTAATGGAAGGTCGTCATCCTCTTCGACTTCCTAGTCGGAGACTGTCGCCTTGCTCGAGTTATTATCTCCGGTCTCCTCTGATTCAGTATCCGATTATCCCCCCTCTCTGTCGGACTCGGAACTGGGATTTGGGTCTCCTGTGTTCCCTATCACGGATGGTCGAACACCCTCAATCTGCCCCTCCTCAGGATCATTTTCTCGACCTTCCACTACCAGGGACTTACCTTTCGGATCCATGGAACTGGACATGTTAATTATGCGAAGATTGATCGAAAGAGATTGCTAAAAGTTCACTTATCGATCTATTCGCTCCGATCTAGGGTTTTCTCTCAGAATTTGCGCTAAGCAGCGGCTCGCAATCGAGATACATATATATAGGGACAAAATGGGAAATTGCAAATCGGTCCCCGAGTAACCGCGACGGTTAAACTCCTCCAGGGTGAACTTGAAGTCATACTTCCAATAATTGCACTTATGACCCCGATACTTTCCAAAATCACAAAATTGTTGTGAAAGATGCATTTATGGGGCGTTGATTCCGCATTCTGCCACCGATCTATCATATCAAAGTCAAAGGAATAAGGAGATGTTATTAAAAATCGACTAAAGCATCACATTAAGCGACAGTAAGAAGATCTTAATCTGGAAATCCTATACCAACACTAGTTGAAAAGGGTAATATCATGATGATGACTTTACATGGTTTCTGAAATATGCACTCTTTTTCCCTGACTCGGTTTTTATCCCAAAGGATTTTTCCGGATCAGGTTTCTAATGAGGCATATCCGAAACTTATCCAAAAATGGCTCGTCTCACTCCAGCGTTCAATTTATACTTCTTCGAGCTTAAGCTCCTCTTTACACTCGAGAAGTGGGGGAGTATTGATGAGGGGTAAATTGGACTCAAACATTAACACAGCCTTGTGAGGTCGAAATTCATCATTTTCGATCTCATGAGCATTAATTCGAGCCCAAAGCACAGGAATCCTACGCTGATTCTACTCCGGAAGCTTAGGGTCCAAATCACTGTTGGGCCGACCTCAGGCCCAGGCCCGTGGGCTGAGTAATACACACCTGTGGGTGGTTCATCTGGTTCCAGGTCTCAGCTATAAATACCCCAAGCATTTATGACGACGACACAACTTCCCAGGTGCTCTTCCTTCGAGACTGCTGCTCGGACTCACTTGGGAATAATAGCATAGGTTAGCTTGTATGTATTTCACCCTCTAGCTTGTACGACATCCAATAATGCTCGAATAGGACTCTCGATACTTGTAATTTGTACTCAATCATCTTGAATACAAATATTATTGATCTTTTCCTTCTATTATTTAGCATTTATACCGCATCACATATTGTCTTGATCGAACATACGAAAACGCGTAAGATCACAATCAGCTTTCAGAGATTCATTCTCATGCTCAAGCAGTTTATATTAAGTTGATTCTTTCGATTTTTCAACCTTAAGTTTCAGTGAACTATTTGCTCTTTCAGCAATGTCATCTCTTCCTTAGGCTTAGCAAATGCAGCAACAGTGTTATTTAAAACCATTTGCTCAAATGAACAAAACAGTTCACTTTCAGAAGGAGTTACCTCATCATCAGGGTCATATGATTTTTTGGCCATCAAATATAGCAGTGCAGGTTGCTCATCTTCAGTAGAGTCTTCCTTTGATGTCTCTAAAACTGAATTAGACGAGTAGATAGCAGCAAGCTTTTCAGCTTCAGCCATTATCACCTTTCCTTTTTGATGTTCCTCTCCTTTCTGATTTTTTTTCTTCCTCCGTATACTTCTCATCTTTAGGATATGGGCAATCTCTGATGAAATGTCCCAATTTCCTGCAATTATAGCACATTAGTTTGGATTTATAAGAATCCTTACTATCATGGGAATTAGAGGCAGGGTTAGAAGTAGAAGCATTGTTGTATTTGTTCTTCATTTTTCTCTTGTAGAACATCTTGAAATTGTTCAACAGCAATGCAACATCTCCAGCAGTATACTCCTTTCTATTGAGCAGTATGGTCTCATCAGATGAGTCCATATCTTTGTTTTTATTTGCTGATCTTCTGGGATTTTCAGCAGCAACCAGAGCAACTGTGGGACTAGAAGTTGAGGTTTCTTCTATACCCATTCTTGACAGTTTATACTCGTATGCCTTGAGTACACAATATAGCTCCGTAAGAGAGACCTTTCCCAAATCCATTGATTCTTCCATAGTTGTGATCTTCATAATGAACTTGGGAGGCAACGCCTTTAGTACTTTGAAAGTTATCTCTTTATCTATGAAGGTCTTTCCCAGCTTCAAGACTTCATTGAGTGTTCTGGTGAACCTTGTATCCATCTGATCAATGGTCTCCCCAGACTTCATCTTGAAGTTTTCCAACTTTTCAAGAGCAATACTCAGGTTATGCTCATTTATGGCGTTGTTTCCCTCGCTTATATCATGAACCTTATCCCATATCTCTTTTGCAGAAAGTTTTCCAACTTTTCAAGAGCAATACTCAGGTTATGCTCATTTATGGCGTTGTTTCCCTCGCTTATATCATGAACCTTATCCCATATCTCTTTTGCAGATTTGCATCTCACCACCATTTCGTCGTCATTTACTTTGATGGTCTTGGTGATTTTGAATTGACATTTAGTGATACATGTATATATGTTGTCATTGTAAGCAGCAAGGAAGATTTCCATGCAGATCTTTCAGTCCTCAAAGCTCATACGCCAATTCGGGGAACATGGCTAATACAGTCCATTTTAAAAAAGTTTTTATTTTTCAAAAATATGCTCTTTTGAAAATTTTAAAACCTTCGAAAAACATTTAGATCAAGCTCGTTGATCAGGCAACTGATTCAGATGAACCACCTGCTCTGATACCACTTATTGGTCCCAAGTGGTCAGATGAGGTCTATAGGGGAAGGCGGGGGTGAATAGACCTCTGAAAATTTTAACTTAAAAATTTCTCTAACTTATTATCTGAGCAGACTAAGCTGATCATGATTTGTAAGTAGACTAAGCTGATCGCGCACAAAGCTTTGGACAGCAGAATAGACCACTCTTCTGATAAGACTTAGCTGATTTTAGCAAAATCATAGTTTTAAGTAAGTTACTTGCAGCGGATTTTGTAAGTGATTTTCACAAGTAGATTTTCTCAACTTAAAAATATTTTATCTCCAGTTTTTAACAAACTCCTTTTTGAAAATCTTTCTAACATTTAGTTCAAGTGTTTGTATGCGTTTGAAAAATATGCAAGAAAATAATGCAAAGTAAAAACACCAGAATTTTTATAGTGGTTAATGGATGAACATCCTTTATTCTACTCTTCCCAGTCACTTAGATCTTGGTTTATACGAGAAAACACCAAGCAATAAGTATACAATGCTTGCGCCAAACAAAATATGAAATGGTCACAAGTGCGTAATAGGTAATTACAAAGAAAGCCTATTCTACAGAGTTTTATCATTTTACAAAGATGGATAACAACTCTTCACAACACTCTCTAACAAAAATCACTCAAATTTATAAGTTTTTCTTTGATCTTCAACTTCGGCTTTCGTCAACAGATGACTAGGCTGATGAGTGTTTTGTTCTTGAGTTTTGAGACTTAGAAGAATTCTGCTTCGAAAATTTATCTCAGATATCTGTTGTATATTCTTCTCTCTAACTCTTGTACTATTTATACCTGAGTTTGAATTATGTCCGTTGAAGAGAGACAAATTTCAAGACTGCAAGTACTGGTCCCTCTTTTCCGGGAACGGCTCTCTGCAACTGTTCGCACTGTACACTCTGTTGTACCTTCTCTCAGTCGCATTAAATGCACCAAGCTGATTCGAGGATTTCTACAATCATTTGCCATAAATATCATCCTCCTTCAGCATTTATTACTCCAAGTGCATTTATTACCGTTGGGATGACTTGCTGATCACTTTCACTCAACTTATTGAATCTCCTCGTCTGATGAACACTTAGCTGATCCCAAATCGAACTCATTTGATTTGAGTCTGCTGAAATTCACCAATCTGATTTCATTCTTCAGCAACAGATCAGTAGTCTTCTGGACCACAACATTTAACCCTTCTGATAGTCTTCTTTGTTGGTCAAAATCTTATAAGACATTGGCTAAACTTCCATTACTTAGCTGATTATAATGTTTTGAAAATCAGCAAAACCTTCCTTTAATCTTTAGTCTCTATCTTCATCTCCATCCAACAACCAACTTTTAATTATTAGCCAACTTTGGAGGGCAGAGTAAAAAAATAAGAAATTTTCTTTCACACCAACTATTAATGTTTTGATATTGTCGTTATCCATTAATTACTAGCACACTTTGGAGGGCAAATTTGAAGGGAAAAAAAAAACTACATTTGATTTGTGATCAATAGTCAATGCCCTGACAATATATTTAGTCATGTTTTAAGTATGATGTGTGTGTTATCGTGTGTAATGTTTATACGCAGTGAATATATCTCACAATGACATGTTCAATGAAAGTAAATTTGAGTTAATTAGATTAGAATATAGATGACCCATTTTCACTTATTTTCATAATCATTGTTAACTAATTAAAATCCATAAGTTCAACCATAAACAACAAAATTCAACTTAATAAATACTAGGAAAAAAACGAAAATTTTACCTTGTGACTAAAAATAATATCAAATTATAAAAACATCATACTTTGTGAGACAAAATAATGTAGTGACATTCATAATAACAAGTTCTAGATAAGAAATTTCCGAAAAAAAAATATGATGATCAAAGCAAGTTAGACCATCTTCAACCGAGTCAATAATCGGGCATGAGGGGGGTTGCCGACTTGGTTCAGTTGGCTGGCAATCTGGCTAGACAAAGGGCAGGTTGGGCAGGCAAGACGACAAATTGTTGCCAGCTTGCTTACCGGGTGGGAAACGCGTTCGGTTTCATTTTTTATTTTTTTTAACAAAAAATAATTTTAGGGGCCGAGTATTAAATACAAATTGTTTTAGGGGCATAATATGAATTAGAAAAACTATTTTGAAGTATTGATAAAAAAAAAGGGCAAAACCTTGGTTTGTCCGAATTGAGCTTTTCGGGGCGACATTAATGTCCGCAGGTCGCAGGCCCGCACAAGTCTTGTGATAGAATAGTGTCCTGCAAGCCAACTATTTTGGCTGCATTTAATTGAAAGGGCCATTCAATTGGATTAATAAATGCATTTTATTATTATATGGTCATCTTTATCTTATGTAATAATTATCTACGCATAAGGATAGAAGTCCTTAGATCACAGGGCTATGGGACAACCCGTGGACTGATCTCCAAGGCCGTGATCTAGAATATATTCAAGAGTCGTAGAATCCAATCGAGATAGGACATCGTTGGATTCGGTTAGACTCTCACTATTGTGTATACTCCGATGAACTGGAGAACGCTGGGGTCCACGAGTGTGACTGGGATAGTCGATACACATAAGTGGGTGGCTTGCTGGGATGTCAAGTGCACTGAATACCCCAATTAGGAAATAATTCACCATGGAAGCGGTAGTTGCATATCGGGGTTGAAGTTATTCCAATTTACGATAGTATACGAGGAACGATCCCTAATTACTTGAGGTGATAGGGTTTATCTGGTGCGAGAATGTCTATACTTTCATGTGAGTTTCGACTGACTGGAGATTACCAGAAGGTCTCTGTGGACTCATGTTGGGTATAGAAGAACTCGTAGGCAGGTTCATATCATCAACAAAGGATCCATTGACCCGATTTGATAGGTTGGGAAATTCTCCTATGGATTTCTGTGAGAAATTAATTCTGGTAAAATCCTCGGCCGAGGTAACTGATGGCTTTATGTAAGTAGCTCATAAAGATTAAGTCAAAGAGAATTATTTCGAGACCAGAATGCATAAGGTCAAGACAAAAGAAAAAGGGGACCGATGAAAGACCATACCCTTAAGTCTCGACTGGGAGATTGGTTAATGGAGAGATTGTGTCGTATATGGTAATTGTAAATGATTAAAAGGTTCACTGAATTAATTCACCAGTGATTGAGATCCATGGGCTTGTGGCCAGACATCGACCGTGGAGTGTGGGAGAATTCCTAAATTGGCAGGGGTGCTAATTTTGGAATGGTCAGTCGACAGAGTGTTCGACTGATCTAGAAAGTATTTAATACTTGAATAATTGAATTTGTATTTAATTATAACCCACGGCCAATTATGTGGTGAACCTATGGGGGCATACACAATACACATAAAGCGAAAGCGAAGGAAAAGGAAACAACTGGGTCGACCGAATCGACTGGGTCGATTGGGTCGACTGGGTCTGAAAAATTGACTGGGTCGATTGGTGACTGGGTCGACTGGGTCGACCCAATTGGAACAAATTGGATCCGATTGGAATTGGATCAAGATTATAAATTAAATTGGAATTTAATTTATGAGTTAATTAATTAAGTTGGATTTAATTAATTATTGAAAGATTTAATTAAATGGACTTTGAGTCTAATTTAATTAATTGGTAGAGTAGTTAATTAATTGGGCTATTTAATTGGGAGATTAAATAAAGCCTGGTCAAATTAATTAACTGGGCTATGAATTAATTGGAAGACTTGGTCTTCTAACTAAAGAAGGCCATGGCCCATGTAGGAGACTTGGAGTCCTAGTCCTAGGAGGATTAGGAGAATGAGATACCTATAAATAGGGGACTTGATGTCATATCTCACACACAACTCTTACACAACTTTCTAGAGCCAAAAAGCCAAGTCAAGAAAAACTCTCCCTCTCCTCTCCCTAGTGAAATCGACCAACACCCTTTCTTCCTTAGGAAGAATTTTTCGATTTCGTTCTTGTTCCAATCCCGCTTCCTAAACCCAGATCTTAATATATCATGTGTTCTAGCCGATCAGGGTATATTAAATTTCGTGTAATTGTGGTGTATCAACCCATAGAGGCGCAACACGTGGGGCGCTGCTACAGGGCTTGGATCGATTTTGCTGAAGGAGAAACTTGACTTCGACTGCCAACTTAGATTTGCAAGGAGATAGGTATAACGTGCAAACTGATTATACTATCGTTTATTTAATGTTCATATATATACAACTAGAGTAGTATCCTGGCAAGATTCCGTAAGAGGTCCTAAAATAATTAAATTCCGCTGTGCCTAGGCCTGTTTATCTTACCGAATCCCAACAGTGGTATCAGAGCCAAATCTAGGCTTTGTATATAAATGAATTTGCAAATTCTGTGAATTAAATCATATGTTTGATTTATGTATGGCTAGTTCTTTAACTATGCATGTTTTAGGACGTAGATCTGTTAACTTAGAGTTAATGTATAATTCAAAAAAATTTATCATGTTAGTTTTTATTTTGGATTGGGATTTAATTGACTGAATCTTTTTAATTAAATCATGGGTAATCGAACAAACCAAAAAAAAAAATTGGATCAACCACGGCGGTGCGCTGCCGCGCACCGCGTGCTGCCGTACGCAGCAGCGCGTGAACAGTGCGCTGTCTGCGCGTGCAGCACACGGCAGCTGCCTACGGGCAGTTTGCCGCGTGCTGGCAACGCGCAGCAGCACGCTGCTACGCGCTGTCACGCGCGGCAGTAGCCGTTGCGTGCGGCTCACGCGCGGCCTTCGTGGCCGTGTGTGTGTGCTGCCACGTGGCAGCGTTCTATTCGTCACTTCGTGGCTAAATTTTTGGTTGATCTCAAACTCACCTATTTTGGAAAATTTGAAAATCTTGGAAATTTGGTTTTTTATGAAATCTTGCTGAATCTTGGATTGATCTTAGAGATCTAGTTAACAAGGAAACTTAGAGTTTCATTTGTGATAAGACATTTAATTAAAATTAATGTCTTCTAGTAAGTTACCAAGATTAAAGATATTAGAGATCTTATTAAACAAGAAAACTTAGAGTTTCATTTGTGATAAGACATTTAATTAAAACTAATGTCTTCTAGTAAGTTACCAAGATTAAAGATCTTAGAGATCTTATTAAATTAGGAAACTTGGAGTTTTGGATAAGGTAGAAATCCTAGTGGATTTGGACACTACCTTAGTTAACTAATCTAATCAAAATAGGATTATCTTGAGAATCTTGGAGATTTGTAAAATTGGGAAACTTAGAGTTTTGGATAAGATAGTAATCTTGGAAGATTTGTAACTATCTTAATTAACCAACTTTATCTAGATAAGAGTTGTAGATTACTTAGAACTCAAGTAAGAGTTAATTAATCTTAGAGATTAATTGATGATTCAAAATTAAATTAACTTGGATAATTTTTTTTTGAATTAAAATTAAACGAGCTGGTAAATTTACATTTATGACCTTATGTGAATTTATGCATGTTCTTTAGTGAATAAGTGGATTGGTCGATTTTGCCCATAAGCCCTGTGTAGTTTTGGTTTATTTATTTTATGGGTTGTAATTAAATGGGTCTGATTGGTGCCCTTGTTTGCGCAAACGAATGTAATAGAATAGGGCCTTTATTTTTATAAGCTAGGCTTAGATTAGGCTTGGAGCCGAGAAGACCTCATAAAGACTTGGAGATCCGCATGGAGGCCCATAACCATGGAGGACATGGATGCCCAATTCATTACATGGAGGCCCAATCAAGGTGGATATTACAAGAAGGACAATGATGTATGGGTTTGAAAATTGTAATAATTAGGACATTTAATTTTCACCCTAGACTGACCAATTGATCCATCACAAGGCTCGTGATGGATCGCATAGGATGGGCAATCGATCAATCATATCCTGCTAGTGATGTATGTTTACTTATATTCTTTGATGTATGTCTTGCATGCTTAGAATAGATCATGTAAACAAGATAAAGCATAATCCGATGAGACCTCGCACAAAGAAAACTTAAAACCTCCAATTGAACTTAAAACTCAATTAGAATATTAAATCGAATAACGGGCGCATATGAATGGTGTCTATGGTCCGAGCCTATCCAATTACTAGGTCTTAGGCATATTGTACGAATATATCTCGATGTCTCACGAGTCGTGGGTCGAGCTATAGAAAGATGATATGTCTATTGCCTTGATGCACGAGTATAGTGCCAAGGGAGGGGATAGCAAGGTTCTAGGCGCTGTCTCACGAGTCGTGGGGCATCTAGGATTGAACTATTTCTCTTCACGAGTATTGGACATGATTTAACGCGAGTAAGTATGGATGTCTCACGAGTCGTGGGTCCATAACCAAAAACGAGGCTAAATGAACTCAAGGGTTAGCTGCGATGGTTAACCGGCGATGTAATCGCCTACCAAATGGATCAATTGGTATGGCCAACGAGTCGTGGGTACTGAGCGATCGCATTTGGGCCTTGAGCCCATTAGGAAATTCTTATTTCCCGAAGCTTATGTGGGGGCATAAGTATTCGATAAAAATAGTGGGAGTAATTTACAAATGAAAACCATGTTTGTAAATTATGCATTGATATTAATCTATCGCGTATTTATCGTCATGTTTATGATAGTTTTTCATAAGTGATGTATCCTTGAATATTTACCATCATACTTGAAACAAATAAATTGACTGAACTCAAATGAATTTTGAGTGACTTCAAAACATAAGAAACTATTCTCAAGTCGAAGCAAGGACTCGTCTCCTTACAAAGATTTCATTGGTTTTCCTTTCGAAGTTACACTTCGACTGGAATGGTGATAGGCTTCACCAAGCTGCCTTTTTCGAAGTTACTCTTCAAATAAGAAAGGTGATAAGTTTCACCAAAGGGTTGAGGATAGTTCTCAAGCCCAAATTTCTTGAAGGCAAACATGAAGTCTCCCATAAATGGGAAGTAACATCTCATTGAAAAAACCTTATGAGATGAAAGAAGAGGAATGAATCCTCTCTGAAGGGAAATAACCTTGGAGGTTTTTTCTCTAAGGATGATAAGTTGTAAAGTCAATCAAAATGGTTCTTCCATGGATTAAGATCAAGGGAAAGAAGGAATTGAACCTATTCATCCCATAAGGGATGATTAAATTTTATTGAACTTAACCTTATGGTTAAAGTAATGCATAAGGGTGTTGGATGCCCGATGAAGTACTCATTGATGCATTCAATGCATCTAAAGCCATGAATTATTTATATCATTAGAATTTGCTTATACCATCCCTTGTCTTAAGGGATGTGATAGTTCCATAATGGTTGGAACTGATTGCGGCTATAAGATTTATATGGAAAAGGTGTACATAAGCAAATGAGTATGAATAGTACTCATATAACGACTAAATATAATGTGCATAGTCAATAAAATATAAATAATCAAGATTTCACACACTTGTGTCATTGTAAAAACCGAAAGGCGATACACGAGTACTAAAACATATTTTCGAATTAAAGATTCAAAGACTGAGCTCAACTGGGTCGAACTTGACTGGGATGCTATACATAGTAACCGACTTTCGAATCTTGCTTGATGGAAATTAGATTTACTAGTTGGTTGCTAGGAAACCAAGAGGGACAAACTATTGCAATGGATTCAATCCATTTGAAAGTGTGGAGAAACACTAAAGCATTAGTGGGAGATAAGGCGTCTCTTGTACCCTCATGGGTGAAAGTACGTTGTGATGTACAATTCTAAATTATTTTTGGAATAAAGAAGAGAGCCTAATCAATGAAAGCATGTAAGAGATTTGGACCAATTCAAAATCAACAATGCGCGCAATTGATTACTTAATAGAGAATTAGATTCTCAAGATGTAAGACTCGCTCAAAACATTGTCAGTTATTGAGTTTTCTGGACATAAATGTCCATTAAGAAATCTTACATGAAATTCCTTATTCAAACAAATGAAACTTGATCGAGAAAATCGGAGATACTGAGCTAAGTATCTCTGAAGCCAGTTCCAAAACATATCACGTGATATGAGTTTTGGTATTGTACCTTCATATGCATTCATGCGCATATGGGGTCTCCCGCTTATATGAATAAGCTAGTGGGAGATAAGTTGGACGTAAAGTCCATCTTATGCAATTCGTGGGGTATCCAGAAAACTCTATAGGATACAAGTTCTACGATCCTACAAGATAAACTACGTTTGTCTCAAGGAACGCACACTTCTTGGAGAACTAGATGAGGTCACTAAAGCTGAAAAGGCCGAAGAGGTCAATCAAGCCGACCCATAACCACATGCAGTGGGAGAATATGAGCATGGAAATGCACTAGAAAGTACACCGATACTTCGTAGGCCAGAAAGACAACGTAGAGAACCCGAGAGGTACTACAGTCTGCTACACGAGACTGGACAGTCTCTAACTGACCCAAGGACTTACGAAGAGGCTATGCTAGACATAGACTCGGGAAAGTGGCGCGAAGTCATGGAATCCGAATTGGACTCCATGCACTCAAACAAGGTTTGGGCCTTGGTAGATCCAACAGTGGGAGTAGTTCCCTGGGGTGCAAGTGGATCTATAAGCGAAAGCTTGGAGTGAACGGAGAGGTAATAACCTACAAGGCGCGACTAGTGGCAAAAGGTTACACTCAAAGGTCAGGCATCGACTTTGAGGAGACCTTCTCGCCCGTCGCAATGCCTAAATCAATTCGAATCTTGCTAGCCATAGATGCGTGGTATAACTATGAGATATGGCAGATGGATGTAAAGACTACATTTCTCAATGGGGACATTGACAAGGAGATCTACATGGAGCAACCAAAAGGATATGCATCCAAAGGAGATGAACACAAGGTGTGCAAACTCCAGAGGTCCATTTATGGACTGAAGCAAGCTTCCCGAAGTTGGAACATCCGTTTCGATGAAACAATCCAAACTTATGGATTCATAAAAAACGTGTTCGAACCATGCGTGTACAAGAAGATCAGTGGGAGTACAGTTGAATTTTTGGTGCTTTACGTTGATGACATTCTTCTCATTGAAAACAATGTGAAAGTATTGTCCGAAACTAAAGCATAGTTATCTACACAATTCTCAATGAAGGAATTGGGATAAGCATCCGAGACATGGAATTGCACTCTCTAAGTCTGTGGCCCCAAAGACGCCTGAAGAGAGAAGCAATGTCTCAAGTACCATATGCATCCGCTATAGGAAGCATAATGTATGGTATGTTATGTACGAGACCAGACGTAGCATACGCTTTAAAGCATTACAAATCGCTACCAGTCTGATCCAGGAGAGCAGCATTGGGTAGCCGTAAAGGCAATTCTGAAGTACCTGAGAAGGACTAAGGAATTGTTCTTGGTATACGGTGGAGGAGAATTGAAATTGGAAGGCTATACTGATTCTAGCTTCCAATGTGATGTAGACGACTTCAAGTCGACATCTGGATACGTGTTCTGTCTCAATAGTGGGGCAGTAAGCTGGAAGAGCTCCAAGCAAGACACTACCGCAGATTCAACCACCGAAACAGAATACATTGCCGCGTGTGAAGCAGCAAAGGAAAGTGTTTGGATGAAAAACTTCATCCAGGAAATGGATGTGACACCTAGCATTGTCGAGCCATTACTATCTTTTGTGATAATAATGGAGCTATCTCGAAAGCGAAGGAGTCGAGATCTCATCAGAATCCAAGCACGAACTTAGACGATACCATTTGATATGTTATATCATTGGTAGAGGAGACATAAAGATGGAACGTGTCACCTCAAAAGAAAATACGACGGACCTGCTATCTAAGCCATTGCCTCAAAGGCATCTGAAAAGCATCTGTCTAAGATGGGAATCAGAAGTATGAAAAGTTGGTTTTAGTACAAGTGGGAGATTGATAGAATAGTGTCCTGCAAGCCAACTATTTTGGCTGCATTTAATTGAAAGGACCATTCAATTGGATTAATAAATACATTTTATTATTATATGGTCATCTTTATCTTATGTAATAATTATCTACGCATAAGGATAGAAGTCCTTAGATCACAGGGCTATGGGACAACCCGTGGACTGATCTCCAAAGCCGTGATCTAGAATATATTCAAGAGTCGTAGAATCGAATCGAGATAGGACATCGTTGGATTCGGTTAGACTCTCACTATTGTGTATACTCCGATGAACTGGAGAACGCTAGGGTCCACGAGCGTGACTGGGATAATCGATACACATAAGTGGGTGGCTTGCTGGGATGGCAAGTGCACTGAATACCCCAATTAGAAAATAACTCACCATGGAAGCGGTAATCGCATATCGGGGTTGAAGTTATTCCAATTTACGATAGTATACGAGGAACGATCCCTAATTACTTGAGGTGATAGGGTTTATTTGGTGCGAGCACGTCTATACTTTGATGTGAGTTTCGACTGACTGGAGATTACCAGAAGGTCTCTGTGGACTCATGTTGGGTATAGAGGAACTCGTATGCAGTTCATATCATCAACAAAAGATCCATTGACCCGACTTGATAGGTTGGGAAATTCTCCTATGGATTTCTGTGAGAAATTAATTCTGGTAAAATCCTCGGCCGAGGTAACTGACGGCTTTATGTAAGTAGCTCATAAATATTAAGTCAAAGATAATTATTTTGAGACCAGAATGCATAAGGTCAAGACAAAAGAAAAAGGGGAACTGATGAAAGACCATACCCTTAAGTCTCTACTGGAAGATTGGTTGATGGAGAGATTGTGGCATATATGATAGTTGTAAATGATTAAAAGGTTCACTGAATTAATTTACCAGTGATTGGGCTCCATGTGCTTGTGGCCAGTGTTGGGATATTCTACTATGGGGCTCGATTGTCAATACAACAAAGTACGGAATTTAAAATTTTTCGAGGTCCCTATAAGTCCCATAAATCTTTCTCCACAGTTATTTATACGAAAAAGTTTGAATCAAACATAAACATAGGGGGTTTTGCGATCATACCTCACCACAGCTTGGTGGTGGTTACCTCCAGGCGTTTCGTTCGATCCACAATACGAGTGATCCATGTGTCTCACCTCCAGAGTTGATCCACACCAATTGGATTGTAGTGACACCTCCAAGTCTTAGGCTACGAACTGGATCTTGAAGATTTGTCAGCAAAGGACTGTAGATCTGGATCTGGACTTTAGATCTGGATCTGGATTGGGAGATCTCGAGGAAGAAGACTAATCACAGGGCTTATGTGACTAGACCAGATTCGGCCAAGTTAGGATCGACCAGCTTGGGTTCGATCAACCTCAAATTGGGCGACTAGGGTTTAGGGTTGAATTACGGGGCGATTTTGTAAATAAAATTTCTTGTGCGAAAATCAGATTTTTCTACTTGCAAAAATCGGTTACTCTCTTTTCTTTTTAGGGATTTCAAAAGTTGATCATTAGTTATGAATGAAGAGAAGAGAAGAAGTATTTATAAGAGAAGAGTCCTTCTCTTAAAAGATATCTTCTTCCCTTGTCTATCAAATCTTTTATTCCTTATCAACTTAGGAATGCAAGATTTGATAGATCTCTTCTTGCTTGCTCTCCAAGACTAAAACTCTTTTTCCTTGTCTCACAAAAAAGCGCCCCCTATCCCCTATTTCTAGATAATTACAAAATCAACCCATATAATTATCCAATCCTAAAATTGGTTAATTACATAATCTTCCAAACTTCATTAATTAACTACTTTAATTAATTTTATAATTCATCAGATAACTCTAATTAATTAATTGAACATTAATCAATTAGATATCTAATTAATATTCTCCCATTGAGTTAATGCCTTAATTCAATTACTTTGATTTAACAACTTTAAATCATACATTTCCTTTCGACAGTCACCGTCCAATTGTATTGTGTGTGACCCTCTGGGTTCACCATCAACTGGCAGCAGGCCCACGACTTTCGTGATTTAATTAACGAGCAATTAATGCTCCGATCAATTAAACAACTTTTAATTGACCACTCCAAAATTAATTTCCTTATTAATTCAGGAGTACCCACACTTCATGGTCGATGTCTAGCCACAAGCCCATGAAGCCCAATTAAAGGTGAATTGATAATTGTGAACCTCACCTCTTATAATTGCCATGTACATACGGTCCTTCCACGACTGATTTCCCGATCGAGATCTAGGGTGTGTGAATTGATCGGCATCTCTAATTATCTCGATTCTGTACTTTCTAATTCTGGATAATAATTCCAGTGTGACTGCTAAATTTGGAAACCCCTTTCCAAATTCGTCACCAACCATGGCCATGGATTTCTAGGAACATATTATCGAAGAACGTACAGGAAATTCTCCCACCTTATCAGGATGAGTCGATAGATCCTTTCTTAGTACTAACCACTCGCGTACAGTTGTGTACGCACCCAACTTAGGCACTTTGTGGCCAGGCTACGTGACCAGTACCTAAATCTAAGTACGCACACTCGTGCACCGAATTCGCCCTAGTACCTCAAGTCCAAGGACTAAATCGTACACTATTATAAGCCTTGAGAAACATCCCATCACCGATATGCGTCATGCGCTTCCACAATGGGTTTCTCTGTTCGGGTCGTTCGATGCATTCAATCCTCCATTGAACCACCTACTCATATGCACTGGCCTCAAATGCCTTGCTCATGAAACGCTACAAATTCACTCCATGTGAATCATGCATACTTGTACAAGTCTTGGCAATTCCTACGATACCCCGTCTCGTTTGGAATCTATGACTTGGAACGGTATTTAGATCACGACCTTTGAGGCTGTTTCATGATTGCACTCAGTACTGAAGTGAATCGTCACATAGTCTATTGTAACCTTAGGATTTCATCCAATCGCTTAGATAAGTTCGCGAGAGATGAAGTTGGCCATTGTTCAATTTCACGTACTATGAATGAACGGGCGTATTAATTATAAACCATAAGAAAATAGTACTTCAACAAGCTAATTAATATTGGCTTGCTGGGCACTATCCTATCAGCCAGACATCGACCGTGGAGTGTGGGAGAATTCCTAAATTGGCAGGGGTGCTAATTTTGGAATGGTCAGTCGACAGAGTGTTCGACTGATTTAGAAAGTATTTAATACTTGAATAATTGAATTTGTATTTAATTATAACTCACGGCCAATTATGTGGTGAACCTATGGGGGCATACACAATACACATGAAGCGAAAGCGAAGGAAAAGGAAACAACTGGGTCGACCGAATCGACTGGGTCGATTGGGTCGACTGGGTCTGAAAAATTGACTGGGTCGATTGGTGACTTGGTCGACTGGGTCGACCCAATTAGAACAAATTGGATCAGATTGGAATTGGATCAAGATTATAAATTAAATTGGAATTTAATTTATGAGTTAATTAATTAAGTTGGATTTAATTAATTATTGAAAGATTTAATTAAATGGACTTTGAGTCTAATTTAATTAATTGGTAGAGTAGTTAATTAATTGGGCTATTTAATTGGGAGATTAAATAAAGCCTGGTCAAGTTAATTAACTGGGCTAATGAATTAATTGGAAGACTTGGTCTTCTAACTAAAGAGGGTCATGACCCATGTAGGAGACTTGGAGTCATAATCCTAGGAGGATTAGGAGAATGAGATACCTATAATAGGGGACTTGATGTCATATCTCACACACAACTTTCAAGAGCCAAAAGCCAAGTCAAGAAAAACTCTCTCTCTCCTCTCCCTAGTGAAATCGGCCAACACGCTTTCTTCCTTAGGAAGAATTTTTCGATTTCGTTCTTTTTCCAATCCCGCTTCCTAAACCCAGATCTTAATATATCCTGTGTTCTAGCCGATCAGGGTATGTAATTGTGGTGTATCAACCCATGGAGGCGCAACACGTGGGGCGCTGCTGCAGGGCTTGAATCGATTTTGCTGAAGGAGAAACTTGACTTCGACTGCCAACTTAGATTTGCAAGGAGATAGGTATAACGTGCAAACTGATTATACTATCGTTTATTTAATGTTCATATATATACAACTAGAGTAGTATCCTGGCAAGATTCCGTAAGAGGTCCTAAAATTATTAAATTCCGTTGTGCCTAGGCTGTTTATCTTAACGAATCCCAACATCTTGAAGGTTCGAGGTGTGACGTCAATCCATGATTTGCACCCCCCAGCGCGCGCACACGAGGGAAAAGACTTTTGGTTGCTAGTTGTTGCACATTTTAGTTGGCAAATCATATATAAACCTAAATTTTTTTACTCATCTTTCAATGTGGGATGAATGTTTTTTTCAATTTGTTTTCTTCCGTTTCAAATCTTTGAGTTTCAATTTCTCATTCATCGGTACTACGATTTGAACATACAATATGCCGTTTCAATGTACTCACTGAGTAGAATATGATTCCCCTAATTTTTTCGGGCTTGGGCCAATAGGGACAAGAAAGTTATTTTTACAAAATTATTGGATAAAAACAAACATTACATTTCTTCTAGTTTTTTGGGTGCTTTTGGCTAATGTTTTACCTGTGTAGCAGAAGTTAAAACACTAAATACTTAAAACCAAACACTAATAATTAGCTGTCTAAAGATCTAGTGATAATATATAGAATGAAGTATAGCAAATAAGAAATGGGTGTTCTGTTTTTCATTAAGTCGAAGTATCCATAAAAGTAAATGGAGGAATTGATTTTCCTATATCCTTTTATTCAATGCTCTTTGCACTTTATATTATTATTATTATTATTATTATTATTATTATTATTAAAATAAGTTTGAGTGGGGAAAGTGGGGAGAATGAGAATGGGGAAAATTGTGAAATTGAATTAATGAATATTAATTATCTCTCAATTGAAAATGAGTTATTTAAGTGAATCGAAAAGACATGAAGACAATAAAAGAGGCAATGCGATTAGGCAATTGAATAGAAAATTGGACAATGATTTTTGTTGGAGATGCCTTAGGGCGGGCCCATGGACTCTCACCTATTTTGCCAGCTCTACTTTTTCCATGTTAAAATAAAGAGCCTTTTTTTATCAACAATGGAGGGTAAAGTAGTCATATCAAGTGAGCAAACAAGAAAGGACCAAAATCTCTTCATTCTTCACGCACCCTAGACTTAATTCAAATCAATTTCTGCATGTTTTCTTAACAATTTCGCTAACGTCCAACAAGTTCATATATAGTCCGACTATTTCGCCTCTCTCTCTCTATAGATTTCTCTTTCTCTCTCCCCATCCTTTTCCCCAAAAAAAAAAAACCAAAAATAATCGAAATTTGAAAATTATGTCAGACGCTTTGATCAATGGCCTCGCCGGCGCCGGCGGCGGAATCATCGCTCAACTCATCACTTTCCCTCTCCAAACCGTACGATGTTTTATATCATTTTATATTTAATTAATTTTATTCCTAATATTTTTGGCAAACTGTCTTGTGACGATCTTTTATTTTGTTAGGTAAATACTCGGCAGCAAATAGATAGAGATCCAAAGAAGGAGAAGAGGAAGCTTGGGACTGTAGAACAAATCTGCCAGGTGTTTTCTTTTGTTACGTTACCGTATTTGACTTCCCTTTATTTTGAATGATTTTTTTTTCCTCATTTTTCTTGCTCATATGAATTGTAGGTTTTAAAGCAAGAAGGTTGGGGGCGGCTGTATGGAGGCTTAGCTCCGTCGCTCATCGGCACCGCTACTTCCCAGGTACTATATTTTTGTGTCATAAATACAGTTTATAGCTTAGTTTCAGTGCTATTTTCATCAATTTCACATTAGATGAGTTGTGTAATTAAATTTACAATGTGATCTTTGTGTTTATTATAATATCCTTGAATGATATTATTTGCTGAGCTAGGGCATGGATGTAATTTCTAAACCATTGCAGCTGTTTGCGCAACCCTATAGTGTAGCATTAAGTATAAATGTTATGGCAAAAAGAAAATAAGTATTATAGGAGGAGCTTGTGGTCCCCCAACATTGTAAAGTGTGCCATGGGCACATGCTTACAAATTATCTACACCTTATTATTTTGGTTGTTGCAAGTCATAGTCCCGGGGTTGGTATAAATTATAGTAAAAGGATATTTCATCTTTGTTGAAGAATGAGGCTAAGTAATTGAAATCTACAGTATCTTGTGGAATAATTGCTAAAGCATCGTGATGCTTAATATTCAAAATTTGAAGGGTATAATTGGAAATTAGATTTTAGTGAGAAAAAAATATAATAAAATTAAAAAGAAAAACGCTTAAAGTTTAAGTTCAATGTTTTAACATTTGAAGTGAGGGAAATATATCTTTAATTTTTCTTTCAAATTTAGCCCATCCAATTGACCAGAAACCAAATTATGTTGATTACATAATCAAGTTTTTTAAATGGAATTTTTCTAGAAGCAAATAACTGGAATTTGAGTATGATGTAGCCAAATGACATTGCAAAGCTTAAATGATATGAATGCACATGATGAGGTTATCTCTTTTTGCCTTATCCTCAAAGAAAAGAGAGTGAGAATCATCATACTTTCACATGCGACTTTTTCCATCTAAAGTTTCTAGTTCTTTCTATGGATATATATATTGACTCAATATTCTTAATTCGCACGATTATCAACTTTTCTTCCCGCATTCTCATCATTGAACCCCTTAGGAATCAGAATAGTAATATGGATCAACAAGGGTGACATATAGGCGTCCAGGCCCTAATAAATAAGTGCTAAAACTTTCTGGTTATCCCTATATGTTTGTGATCGTTCTGATTATTGGCTGTAATCAATTCTTTATTATCAATGTATACTCTTATATTGCTCTTGGTTTCATTTGTATTGTTGTTGAGTTGAAGATAATAACATTGTCTAGTAGCAAGTAAATTGCTTTCAATAAATAGGACAGTCTGAATTTATAACCATTTTTCCTTTCTTCCTCCATTCAAAATGGATATTGTAATTTAAATTAAGTCGAGTCTAAATAATGTTGTCAAATAAAAGGTATCACCATTTGTAGTCACTTAGATACTCTCATTCTTTGTTGAATACGTTTCACCCCTCAAGTCTCTTCTGAGAGTACATTAGCTTCCCATGGAAATAATTTTGCAAGACATGGAATTTGAAGCTTTCTACATGCGGAAATAAAAGAACTTCGTACTATATGACTATGGCATTCAGACTGAAGTACATACTTGTGGATTCAAATTACAGTTGTAGTTCTATGATGCACCCTATAATAGTCAAGGTGAAGGTGTCAATAGTGTTCAGAAAGAATACACATACTTCATATTTCCCTCCATTTACATCTCTCTTGCTCTATCTGAATTTCCTTAAAAGCTAAATATACAACCTTAGTAGTTTAGTTGTTTGATTCTTATATGATTGCAACTCTTCTGGAACAGGGTGTTTACTATTATTTCTATCAAATATTCAGGAACAAGGCCGAAGCAACTGCCTTGGAACTTAAGAAAAAAGGCGTTGGTGATGGATCAGTTGGGATGCTCTCATCGCTTGTGGTTGCTGCTTTATCAGGGTATCATACTCCTTTTAATGCATCATTAATGTAGATAGAGTACAACTTTTTTCCTCTCATTCTTATAGCCTTGATATTATTAAACTACTCAGCCAGTACAAATTTTCTCTTCAACAATGAAAAAGAAATTCTGTAGTTTTTTTAGCAAGAAGGCAGCATCTAGAGCTGGCTTTTGGGTATTTAGGCTATGAATCTAGTCATGGCCGTCTTAGACCCCAGCTTATGAATGCACTCTAGCTTTTTGGTGGATTCAAGCAAATAACTTTTAGCTTTTCTTAGAGAAACTCGAACTATATTTCTTGCAAAAGCTGTGCGACATATCAGAATTTCCCTTTTTGTGTCTTATTATCTAAAAAGAAAAGAAACACAGTTTGATTAAAATCCTCACACGCTAATTATGTGAATGTTTTAGAGACTTAAGAAGCAACAAGGTTAAAGTTGAACTTTCTTTTGAACTGATACATCATCTAATATTCGTTATTCTTGGATAAACACTTTATGTACTCTTAAAGTAATTGTATGAGGTAATCAGAATCAAGATCATTTTCTTGAGATTAGTTGCATTTATCGTAGGCACTAATTTGGTCATGATCTTTTTGTTATTCTATTTTATGCGAAGACCAGGCCTGTTACTAGTTGAGTATACTAAAGTTCATGATTAGCAAGTTCATGTCATGTCTGTGCTCAACTTGCTCAATTATTTTTTGGGTAAAAAGTCTCACCCCCATTTATGCTCAAATGACAGCCCTTGTTTTCCAGTATGGTTATCAGGAGCATCTATGCTAATCATTCAATTGAAGCATTTACTAATATTGAAATATGTCATCACCATAAGATATGTTAGCAATTTATAGAAAATTTTCTAATAACAAAGACTGGTGGTCCATATAAGTCCACTGTCATATGTGTGGATGTAGGTGCCTTTAACTTTAGCCATTCTGTGGCATAGTGCTATAATAGCTGACGCATGGATCACGGCAAGAACACTTGACATGTTTAATCTTTTCACTTTACTTTTCCATTATCTGTTTTTGACCAGCCATAGTTCTTAATAAATTCAGTGGGCAAAAGTGAATGCCTGGATGCTTTTAGTCCGATAATTCCATTAGATTGTTGAAGCATTATGTGGATGTTGGTGCCTCTACTTTAGCCATTATGTGATGTAGTGCTATAATAGCTGAAGGATGGATCACAGCAAGAAAACATGACATGTTAAATCTTTTAACTTAACTTTTCCATTATCCGTTTTGGACTAGCCATAGTTCTTTGTAAATTCAGTGGGCAAAGTGAATGCCTGGATGCTTTTAGTCCAATAATTCCATTAGATTATTGATTGATTCAGCTGCGTGAATCAGAAGATGCATGGGAAAAGAAAAGTCATTTAATCTTTTTTATGAAGAGTCAAAAATTGCATTCTTCATAAACTTTTCACTTTGTCTTTGTTTGACTAAAACTGTGTGTGTGTATAAACATACACATGAAGCTAGTGGTACTTCAATCTTAAATATTCTGACCAATTTGATCCTCCTTCTACCTCAATTTGTGACATTATTTTCTTAAATTAGACCTTTTTTGTGTAGAACAACCAATAACTTTTATAATCTTCCCTTTCGCATAGGTGTGTAAATGTTCTGCTTACGAATCCTATTTGGGTGGTTGTGACTCGCATGCAGGTAATCTTCGTCCCTTCTTGTTATGATGCCCTTCAATGGAAAATCATTAGTTGTTGGTGTTTAACTTGTGTTGTTTTTTTGTGATTTTGTCAGTTGAAAATGATGTGCCTTTTCATTGTTAACCTAATTTGCTATCTTTTATAGATAACCCTTTTGCATTTTGATTTGGTGTTAGCTACGGATCTCCACTGTTTATTGGTATATTAGATATTACCAAATCTAGGAGGGATTTGGAATATATCCCATTCCTTGGACAACTTTTTCAAATTACAAGAAACTACTCGAATTGAAATTCTCCAGTGAATTACTGGAGGCATCTTGCGACTTCTCTACTAGAAGTGTGCCTCCAACCTTATGATTTTCACAGAAATGTTTTAATCATACCCTTTAGGATGATCTTCGTTTATTTCATAAGACGATTCAGTTGCTGTAACATAAGCAGGGTTGTCTTGTACATTGCTTCTTTACTTTTTCACACAAACCCACCAAAATCTTCAGTTGGTGCTTCTCTATAGGATCTGACAATTTCATATACACTCCTTCCAGGATTGGAATGTGCAAGAAGCATCTTAACTAGCTGTACAACTGCAACTTTTAACTTTTGAATTTCACTGTGTCTTTTGGATGATCTCTAAAGCCTCAAGTAATAGGAGCTTCCTTCATATTTTGTAAGCTGTAGAGAACTTCTCAGAAGCTCTTTCTATGTCAGTCTACTTTTCAGTCAGCTACTACATGTAGTTGTGAGATTGCTGCTCATTCCTCAGTTGACCAACCTGTAGTTTGTGTCTTTTTGCTTTCCATCACTAGACCTAACAATTTTTGGATTTGGTTATTGTAACACCAGAGATACCTTGAACTAGTAGAAGGTTTTTTTTTTTTTTTTTTTAATAATTTTTTATAAGTCAACGTAATAGGGTTTCAATTTGAAGGTAACGGATTCACGACTTTCTAAATTTAGCCTGTGAAACGAGAGTGGCAGAAAGATTGGTTGTAAAAGTTATAAAACAAAATCTCCTGTAGAGAATGAGATATGAATTTATGTATTATAATCAAATGACGAGAACAAGCTCCTAACCCATACTTATTCTTGGTAACTTTTTGCAGACTCATACAAAGAAAAGCCAACTGAATCATACTGCATCTTTATCTTCTGATGAAGTAATTCTTGCTGCAGCGGAATATGGAACTAGCAATGCGGTATGCCTACTGTCACAATTTGTTTCTCAGAAAACTAAAAACAGTAACGCTAGGACCCCACCATGTTATTTTGCCCAAACAAGTTCTACTTATCTCTGGCAAAGAATTACGCCAATACTTCTATGGTGGAAAAAAGAATAATCGGCTAAATTCAGATGGATTCTGATAAACTCATAAAGGCTTTTTCACTATATAATAAAATTAATTTATTGACCCTATGCAGTAATTTCTTCGCGTGTGTGCTTTCGCTTTTGTTGATATCACATATATTTTCAGCTAAACCTGGTGATAACTTACCTATTTGAGAATTTTGATTGAGGAAAAAGCAAATTATGTTACCATTTTCTTAGAATTTTTTTTCTCACAATGATGCCGAAAGTATGGAATCCTTAGAATATATATTATTGTACATATCTTCCATGATAGAGAGGACAGTTACATGTCTTTGACATTTATTAAACTCAGGGTCTGATTGTCAGTGCAAGCAAATGTCAACTCTTCAGTCTCAAGTTTTATAACTAGATATTGTAATTCACAGGTTCAAGAACTCTATGATGAGGGTGGAGTCTTGGGGTTTTGGAAAGGTGTTTTCCCCACATTAATAATGGTATGTGCAAACTGATTCTATGTAATCGCTGCATGCGGTGATTATTGACCATCATCCATGTTGCTTTCAGGTAAGCAATCCTTCAATACAGTTTATGCTGTATGAGACCTTCTTGAAGAAGCTGAAGAAGCGTCGGGCCTCAAGTAGTAAGGGTAGCAATGATGTAACTGCTTTAGAGGTACTCTTTCTAAGAATTTCTTGAGTTTGAATATTTGCATTGAGTTGTGGTTTACATGTAATACAGTTTCTCTTATAACATTACTCTGTTATGGCTAGATATTTTTGCTTGGAGCCTTGGCAAAACTTGGAGCTACGGTTATAACATATCCTCTTCTGGTAGTGAAGGTAACACAATTTCTCTTTCTTATTCCTGAGGTTGACTATTTACCAAAAATATACTCTAAAATAAAGATTATGTTGATCTGCATTGCTAATAATGACACTCGCCATAAAAATTGAGTGTATAATAAATTATCATTATTATTTGTCTACTTTTGAAATGACTTGGCCGATTTCTAGGAACTTTTGATGTAATGTAAATTTGATTTGATTACAGTCAAGACTTCAAGCAAAACAAATTGCTGGTGGAGATAAAAGGCATCAGTACAGAGGTATGTTTTTCTATTTGAATTGCTTTAGTATTGAAAACTTAATATTATATTGTCTATGGATTTTTCTAACTTCATCTTTAATGATAATAATTGAGCAATGACCCTATATTTTTTTCGATAAGATACTCCAGCCACTTAAATTAAACGAGATTTGTATCTGTGCATTTGACTGTAAATAATCAAAGAGCATTAGTTTTTTTATTTTGGGGTAAAATACCATTAGCTTGCTTTCCATTGTCCAGATAAAGGTGTTTATGTAATTTAGAGTTTATACAATAAATCTGGATTCATCAAATATTACAATCTTGAAACAATGTCATGATCGGGTGATTTACACTCGGACCCCCTAAGGTTTGCCGTAATTACAGAAAACCCCGTGGTTCCAAAAATTACAAGGACACCCCCTACAGGGGCTTTTTGTGAACATTTTCAGAATAAGTAGTGGGTGTTCTTGTAAGGATTGTTGAAGTTGTAAGAGGTGTTTTGATACATAGTCTAAACCAAAGGGGACTCCTTGTAATTTCTGAAATGTCAGGGGTTCTTGATAAGACGAGTAAACCTCAGGGGGTCCGATTGTAAATAACCTGTCACGCTTTCAGTATTCGATATTATAAAGATGAATAAATTATATAACACTATCATACTTCCATCCGACCCTCCGCCCCCCACCCCCTCATTGCTACAAAGGGAGATCTTAATGCTGCTTTCAATGCTGTTCATAGGCACCTTAGATGCTATACTGAAGATGATAAGATACGAAGGTTTTAACGGTTTTTACAAAGGGATGGGCACAAAAATCGTACAAAGTGTTCTTGCAGCTGCTGTTCTTTTCATGGTGAAGGAAGAACTTGTTAAGGGTAGCAGGTGGTTGTTAACAAGAGGTGCTGTTAATTCAGTGAAATCGAAGCCCTTGTGACACTCCTCTCCACTCTCTATAACGAGGACTGCCAAACACTGTCCCTCGAGAAGAAGTTGTTGTCTGCTTATCTACATGACTGGATATTCATACATTTTAAATTCTTAATAAACAAAATTGTTGTTTAGAATAAAACATTGACAAAATTTTCTATAGTAGCAGATTGCATAATTACGTTGATTGCTGTATGGTGAAACATAGACATCTGAAGTTATAGGTTACCATAGATAATTGGAAATCCTGTTATAGGTTAATTGGAAATTCTGTTATATGTATTCCGTTCTTCAGATTGTTGTAAAATGATGCATTCTCAATGATGTCATATTTTATAGTTGGTTAATAGTCTTGAACTTTAGCACATAAATTATAGTTTATTGATGTTGGATTAATTTCTTTGAAACTGATTATGGATAAGAAAGAAAACAAAATTGCTCATTTTTGTGATTGCTATCAAAGCAAATGGAGTGAAGCAAAAATGAACAACACTAGATAGAGGGGAAAAAAGCAAAAACTTTAGCATGGATGCGGAAATTGGACATTTGTAATTTCGGAAAGTAAAGCTGCAATTTTAGTTATCAACAATTTTAGTCTTAAATTCGTTGAAATTAAAATTATTGTAGACATTACAACATTTTTGCCCTAGTAATTAGTGTGTATGGAAAGAATGGAGGAAAATTAGTTATGTTACATAAAATTTAGACTAGTTTGACAAGGTCATGTGGTGATTACACCACATGGCAACTATATGGACAAAAACCCCAATTTATTTACTTGTCAAGCAATTTAAGGATTCTAATTTTTATTTCGACGATTCTGGGACTATAATTGCAGATAACCTAAAATATAAATGATATAAATTGCATGTCGGAATTACATGTATCCAATTTTTGCGTCTCTGTAAAAGTTAAAAGGACTAAAATTATTTTTTCCTAGATGGAGGGTAGAGCAATGTTTTCAGAACTGGACCATACACTGAAATGGTGAGCCGACTGGTCACTGGTTTTACTGGTCGAATCGGTTGGACCGGATGACGTCATAATGATATAAAAATATATTAAATTTTAAAGTATATGTAATATGCATAAAATTTAAACATTATCCTACAATTATTTTCGAATATACAAAATTTTAGATTATTAAATCATACAATAATTATCTAACTTATATCATAACGGTAATGTTATACTAATTTGTAAGCTCATATAATATATAATATAATTATATTACTTTATAAATTTTTAAAAGTGTAAGTTAAAAATACAACAAATTAAGAGATTAATAAATTTTAAAATATGATTATGTATAAAAGTCTATTATTCAAAATAAAATTTGCATAATATATCGATTTGACTTTCAATGTCATACATCTCGGACAAAAAAATGCATTAGGTATAAGTCATCCCAAATATAGTGTAACCATTAGGATTCGAACTTGAGTTTGGGAGGATCTTCCCCCACTATACTTTATAAAGGTATTCGTGTCACCTAGGCTTGGCAAATGGGCGGGTCGGGCCGGGTTCGGGTTGGGTTTTTAACGAGTCTGTGGTAGCAGGCCGAAAACGGCCCGGGTCTTTAACGGGTCTGGGTCGGGTCGGATCTGGGTCGGTCCTTTAATCCTTATCTTTTTTTTTTCCCCTTAAAAATTTCACAAAAAATTGTTGTAACATGGGTTGAAAAATGGGAGTAATTGATGCCAAGATTTGAAAGAATAAAGTTAACATGCAAATTATGAAACATTAATTATATGATTTGAAAATATAATTTTTATTATTCTCTTATATCTAAGAAATATAAAGGAATAGAAATATAAGAAATGGGAAAATTGCTTTTTTGGTACCATAGGATAGGCTGACTTGCACTTTTGATACCATTGGATATGAAAATACAAATTTGGTACCATAGGATAGGTTTCATTGCTATTTTGGTCCCAAACCCAATTTTTCTACAAAGTTAATGACAATTTATCCCCTACTAAATGCATAATATTTAATTTAATCCCTCGTGGTTTAAAAAAGAGCATTTTACCCCCTAAAATTCTGTAAAAATTTCACATCGGCTCCCTGATATTTTTATAGGCGGCACTTAATCCACTTTTATTATGATAATGTGATTTTTTACCCATTGTGTTATGATAAATGTGGCAATTTATCCCCCTATGATAAATAAAATAGTTTGCATGCATACTCTCAATTTCTGCAAGTGAGTTACAATCTCCGGCTGAAAGGGGTAAATTACTTCATTAAAATTTTACAGGGGGTAAATTGATTTTTTTCAAATTATAGAGGGATAAATTGAACATTATGCATTTCATAGGGGGTAAATTGCCATTAACTTTATAGAAAAATTGGGTTTGGTATCAAAATTGCAATGAAAACATATCCTATGGTACCAAATTTGCATTTTCGTATCCAATGGTACCAAAAGTGCAAGTCAGCCTATCCTATGGTACCAAAAAAGCAATTTTCCCTATAAGAAATATATTGCGTAAAAATAAATAAAAAACCCTTTCGAAAGTCGATACAATATTTTATTAGTCAAAAGTGGCCATGAAATTGGTAGAGAAAAGACCAACGATTTTAAGATATTTTAATAATTTAATTTTTTTCTTCGAAATAATGGTTTAGTAATTACAAAATAATAAAAGTTGGGTCTAGACCTTCAATTTTATGATAGCAAACAAGATATAATATGATATTCTTTTTGGAATTAAAGATAATAGCAAAGTTGCTTTTAAATTGGGCCCAATCCTTTATTTTCTTTACAAGACCCATTAACAGATCCATTAGAAGACCCATTAAAGACACATTAATTATAAAGCTGACCCAAGACCAACCCAAGCCAACAAACATAAAAATTAATGGATTGGGTCTGGACGAGCCTGGACGGGTCACGGGCCGGCCCGCGGATCCAGACCCATCTTGCCATGCCTAGTGTCACCTTAGCTCTACCAAGATATTGATACGACAGCTAAGAGAAAAAAAGATGGAACAAATCAATTATCCTCTCGACCAATACAGAAAAGGGTTTTTTTTAATTCATAATCGATCCATTTATTTGAATTATGGATATTCTTAATATAGTTCAAACTTCAGGTACACGGAATGTGCAATCAAATTAAGATCCTAATAAATAGAACTCACTGGAATTTTTAACTGAAAATTGGCTCAACCCTAAATTCATCCTTACATGCGAAAAATCAAAATGCACAACTTTACGCACAAAATTGTATACCATTTTGGGCCGGGCTTTTCTTTCTTTAGCCCAATTCGTAAGGCCATAAGGGCCCAAAATATATAAGGTCAACAACCCGAATTGCTCCCAACTCGTAACTTCTTCTCCAGTAAAAACTAGTAAAGAAATCCTCATTTTTTTCTTCAGACAAAAAAAGAAAAAGGAAAACCCTACATACTAAGAGAGAAAATGGAAGAGAAGAAGAACGAGAAAAAAACCAATCTATTGGATCATAACTCAATCAAACATGTTCTTGACGAATCCGTCACCGAGGTCAGTGCAGTTTCACCACACTCCCATCTTAAATTTTGAATTTCTGTTTTTAATTTCTTTTTTTTTAATGACTGTAGATCGTGAAGAACAAAGGATTTCCGGAAGATGTGAGACTAAGTAATATTCGTTTGTTAATTGGGACGATCATCATTGCCATTGCACTTTTCGCTCAGTTTTACAAAAAGAAGTTTCCGGAGAATCAGAATTTTCTGATTGCCTGCATCGTTTTATATCCTTTTTTTCAGTAGAAAAAAAAATGAAGCTTTTTTTTTTTTTTAATAGGTATAAAATTTGTTGCTTATTGTGTGAACTTATTGAAATTAAAGTTAAAATTCTTGTTTAATGTATTGATTCATAGCTGGCTTGATTTGTAGATTTATAATTGATTAAAAGTTTTGAAATGAAAATTCTGTTGTTAAATTAATTTTATAATTTATTCTCTGATCGTGAGAATTTTTTTCCGACAGTTTATATATAGTGGTTTTTATGTCTCTATTATGAAAATATGTTGTTTGATCTTTGACTCTGGCAAGTATATTTTGTTCAGTGGGATATTACAGCTAATTGTGTATTTGAAGGAGAAGAACGCCATTCTATTCACCTATCCTCCAGCAGTAAGTTCTTGTTCCCCTTCTGTCTGAACTGTTTGCAAGGCAACAAATGTAATTTGGGACTCATTTGCTTTTGTAATTTTGCAATGATTATTATGCGTTATTACAGTACTTCCGATGGGTTTTACTCTTGATTCCTCTATTGTTTGTTCATCCATATATGTTTGCATGAATATGCTCTTTGTGGTCAATTTAGTCTCTTTTGGAATTGGTAGCTTAAATTGCATATTTTCCAATCTGTACTTGTTAAAAGTCAGGCTCCTTGTCGATGTATAAGATAATTCATCGAGTTCTAATGCTAGACTACAGTATATAATTGGATAGGTTAAAATAAAACCTGAACTATGTATGGAAGTAGTTTGGATCATCTTAACCGGTTCAAACCCCAATTGAAGAGTTTGAAGAAGTCTCAGCCCAAACCACAGAGTTTCATCCCAAATCGAAACCTACACAACTCTAGTTGAGACCTCTAAAGTTATTGATATGACATATGTTATCTATATTTCCCATATATTTAATTATTGATTTAACATCTACCACTTACTTTTCTCCATCTCCAACAACCAAACCTCGATCCAAATCACAACTTAAATTTCGAAACTTACTATGATCTAAAAATATTTTACCATCCCAATATTTCATTGAAACTATTATCCAAATAGAGTTTCAAAATTTTCGCGGAAAACCCCCATATCACTTTTCGAGAGCAAATCGAGACAGAACACAACCAAACTACTACAATAATAGGCCTTGAATTCTCTATTTAGATGAGATTAGGCTCCATTAAAATGCTTTCTGCTACTAACGTCTCTTTAGGCTTTTGCGATTTTTGAAGATAAAATCTATTTGTTTCATTAACCATATGTTCTTCGTTTCTTACATTTAAGATTGACAATCACACATAGTACTCGGGACCTGTTCTTATAGAAATAATATCTTTGAATCTTTTTAACAACAGGGATCTTTCAATAGCACTGGGTTAGCTATCACTTCCAAGCTGCCAAGATTCTCCGATATGTATACCCTTACCATAGCGAGTGCCGATCCACAATCAATCTCTGCAAAGCCACGGGTGGAATTTACTAAAAGTGTCACAAAATGGTAATGTCTCGTCCTCCACCTATATAAACGAACAAAGATTCTTTGCATTCCCACTTATATTATTGTTTTTGCTTGAAATCGGTTATTATTGTAGGTTTACGAAGGATGGAGTTATGGTGGAGGGACTTTTCTGGAAGGATGTTGAAGGATTAATAAAAGATTATGTTAAGGAAAATAAGAAGAGCAAATAGCAACTTAAAGTTCTAATCTATTAAGGAACAACTGGAATTATATTCTCTTCCCTTTGTTTACAAATCATTGAATTGATATTGGGAAAAATTCTGGGTAGTTTTGACTGAGATTAACGTATCTTTTCTTTGGTAATTTCATTGTGGCAAGGATCAAATTTTGATAAAAAATTTACGTTTTGGAGTTAACCGAAAAGAAAATATAGAGTATTTTCTTCAACATACCAAAAGTTTCTTGAAAACTTTTGAATTTTTTTCAGAATTTAAATGATCGAAATACACTATGGAAATAAAACTCTAGTTTGTGATTCTGACATGTTTCTCCTATTGAAGTAGGAAATGGTGTCTTGGAATGGTTAAAATTGAGTTATTTAGATCATGCATATGTTATCTACATGCTTTTGACTTAACATAGGGAAAGATAAATATATTTAGTTTGTTTCAATGTCGAAAAATATTTCTATATTTTTTCTTATGAAACTTGATTATAGAATTATTGATTTTATAGAATTTAAAATGCTGGTCATTTCTGTCAAATTTCATATAGTGTAGTTCTTGTTTTGTTCTGGAAAAGGTGGAATAAATGCTTGTCTTGATGAATTTTTGTTGAGGAGCTTACATTGTGAACGTTAGGCTATCTTCAACTGCACGAGGCTCCCCTGCCCTCCCTACCTCATCTCCAACCAATAGGCAACACCATTATTGTTTTTTTATCTACCACCATTTTCACCATTATTTAATGATAATAATAAATCAGAGAAACAGTAGTGCAGATAATTGTTGCATTATTTTAAAGTAGAGTAGGAAATAGTTGGAAATGAGCAGATAAATGTGGTAGATTATGTTGATGTGAGATGTTGTGTAATCATTCGGAGAATTAGTGGTGTGTCAGATAGTTATTGCTGTTTCTATAAAAAAGAGTAGAAAACAACTGAAAATGAATAAGTGTAATCAGATAAATGTGGTTGATGGGGTTATTGTGAGATATAGTATAGTCATCCAGAGAAATAGTGGTGTGTTATATAATTATTGCGTTTTTTGAAATTAGAGTAAAAAAATAGTTGAAAAAGAACAAATGTACTCATATATATGTGGTAGATGGGGTTGGTGTGAGATATAGTGATTCAGAGAAATAGAAGTGTTTCACATATTTCCCTATCTAAGTTTCATTCAACCAACAAAACATTTCATCACTCAATATATTTCATCATTCTCACAAACAAAATATTTCATTTCTTAAAATCTCCTCCATTTTATTTCATTATTCTCACCAACAAAACATTTCATATAATGAATTATGGATCTGGTTCGGGTTATGGTTGTGGTGCTAGTTTATCCAATCGAACTAATTTCTATGCTAGGTATAATCAATTTATTGAAGAACAAAATGCAGAGGACGAAGCAATTAATACGCAAATTGAATTTGTTCAGCAATACGTTGTTTTAATGGTAGTTGAAAACAATAATGATGAAGCTGTACACGGTGGCTCTATTTCTGGGGAAAATATAAAATCATGGATGAAAAGTTAAGCACGTAAACTCATGCAAGACTACTTCGTCGACATGTCTGTTAATTCAGCAGAGGACTTCAGACGTCGATTTCGGATGAAGCGTCTCCTATTCCTCTGTTTGGTTGCGGGTTGTTAGCGAGATATCCATTTTTTCGACAAAAACTTGGTAATGCAATGCGAACAAGGTTTTCACCCATCCGGAAGGTTACGGTTGCACTGTGTATGTTGGTTTATGCATTCACAGATGATTCGATTGATGAAAATCGTCGAAGGTCAAGACGACCTCAATTGAGATCATGTGCAAGTTTTGCGCCACCATTTTGCTACACAAAGAAGTGTACCTTCGATCCCCGACGGTCGCGGATCTTCAAAGGCTTTTGACAAAGCGAAATACATGGATTCCCCATGATGATCGGTTCATTGGACTTCATGCATTGGACATGTAAAAATTGTTCAACCGCATGGCAAGGGAGTTTTTTTGGGATGAACTAGAAGACCCACAAGTTTTTGAAGTAGTGGCTTCATCTGACACTTGGATATGTGATGCTTTTTTTGGTGTACACGATGCACAAAACGATATCACTGTCCTTGGTCGTTCACCCTTGTTCGTGATAGAAATAGTGTCCTGCAAGCCAGCTGTATGGCTAGCATTAATTGTAATTAATGAGGAACTATTCAATTTAGATTAATAAATGCACTTTTATTAAATGGTCAATTTTATCTTATGTAATATTTGTCTACGCATAAGGATAGAAGTCCTTAGATCACAGGGCTATGGGACAACCCGTGGACTGATCTCCAAGGCCGTGATCTAGAATATATTCAAGAGTCGTAGAATCCAATCGAGATAGGACATCGTTGGATTCGGTTAGACTCTCACTATTGTGTATACTCCGATGAACTGGAGGACGCTGGGGTCCACGAGCGTGACTGGGATAGTCGATACACATAAGTGGGTGGCTTGCTGGGATGGCAAGCGCACTGAATACCCCAATTATGAAATAACTCACCATGGAAGCGGTAGTCGCATATCGGGGTTGAAGTTATTTCAATTTACAATAGTATACGAGGAACGATCCCTAACAACTTGAGATGATAGGGTTTATCTGGTGCGAGAACGTCTATGCTTTGATGTGAGTTCCGACTGACTGGGGATCGCCAGAAGGTCTCTGTGGACTCATGTTGGGTATAGAGGAACTCGTATGCAGATTCATATCATCAACAAAGGATCCATTGACTCGACTTGATAGGTCGAGAAATTCTCCTATGGATTTCTGTGAGAAATTAATTCTGATGAAATCCTTGGCCAAGGTAACTGACGACTTTATGTAAGTAGCTCATAAAGAACAAGTCAGAGAGAATTTATTTCGAGATCAGAGAACATAAGGTCAAGACAAAAGATAAGGGAATCCGATGAAAGACCATACCCTTAAGTCTCGACTGGGAGATTGATCAATGGAGAGATTATGTCGTATATGGAAATTGTAAATGATAAAAGGTTCACTGAATTAATTCACCAGTGATTGGGCTCCATGGGCTTGTGACTGGACATCGACCGTGGAGTGTGGGAGAATTCCCAAATTAGCAGGGGTGCTAATTTTGGAATGATTGATCGACAGAGTGTTCGATTAATTTAGAGTATTAATTGCTCGAGTTATTAAATAATATTTAATTACAACCCACGGCCAATTATGTGGTGAACCTACGGGGGCATACACAATACACATGAAGCGAAAGCGAGGAAACAAGAACGAACCAGTCGACTGGGTCGACTGGGTCAAAATCGACTGGGTCGATTAAATGGGTGGGTCGACTGGGTCGACCCATGTGGAACGAAATTGGATCCAATTGGAATTGGATCAAGATTATAAATTAAATTGGAATTTAATTTATGAGTAAATTAATTAATTAGGATTTAATTAATTAATGGAATAATTAATTAATTGGACTTGAAGTTTAATTAATTAATTGGGAGATGATTTAATTAATTGGGCTATTTAATTGGGAGATTAAATAAAGTCCTGAAAGATTAATTAAAGTGGGCCATGAATTAATTAGAAGACTTAGTTTTCTAATTAAAAGGGCCATGGCCCATGTAGGAGAATTAGTATCCTAATCCTAGAAGGATTAGGGTATGGGAGATATCTATAAATAAGAGACTAGGTCTCATATCTCAAATACAACTCTTCAAGCAAAATCAAGAAAAGCAAAAATTCTCTCTCCCTCTCCCTGTGATCGGCCGAACTGTTCTTCCACTTTGGAAGAATTTTTCGTCTTTGTTTTTCGTTTCAAAGTCGTTCTAAAACCTAGATATTAATATACCCTATGTTCTAGTCGATTAGGATATATTAATTTTCGTGATATTGTGGTGTATCAACTCGTAGAGGCGCAACACGTGGGGCGCTACCAAAAGGTGTGGGTCGATCAACCGGGGTCAGAATTCAGAGCTCATCTTGCTAGCCAAGGATTTGCAAGGAGACAGGTATAAACGAGAAAACATATACTGTCGTTTAATTATATTCATATATATACAACCAGAGAATATCCTGGCAAGATTCTTTAAGAGGCCCTAGAAATTTTTTTATATTCCGCTGTGCCTAGGGCTGTTTTTCTTACCGAATCCCAACAGTGGTATCAGAGCCAACTCTAGGCTTTGTATATATATGAATTTGCGAATTCTGTGTTTATTAAATCATATGTTTGATTTATGTGGCTAGTTCTTTAACTTTGCATGTTTTAGAACGTATGTTTGATTAACTTGGAGTTAATGATTAATTTAGGATTCAAAAATTTTATCATGTTGTTTTTTAATTTTGGATTGGGATTTAATTGACTGGGTTTGTTGAATTAAATCTAAAAGTAATCGAAACAAAAAAAAAAATTTTTTTTCTTGAGTTCAACCGCGGTGGCACGCGGCGGTGCGCGGCAGCGCACCGCGGCTGGGCGGCCACCGCATGCTGCCGCGAGCAGCAGCGCGCTGTCTGCGCGTGCAGCACACGACAGCTGCCTTCGGGCAGTCTGCCGCGTGCTTGCAACGCGCAGCAGCACGCTGCTGCGTGCTGTTACGCGCGGCAGCAACCGCTGCGTACGGCGCACGCGCGGCCTTCGTGGCCGCGTGTGTGCTGCCACGTGGCGGTGTCCTATTCGTCACTACTTGGCTGAATTTTGGTTGATCTCAAACATGCCTATTTTGAAAATTCTGGAAATTTAGAATTTTGGGAAGATTAGGAAACTTGGAGTTTTGGGATAAGGTAGTTATCTTGTTAGACTTAAACACTACCTTAATTAAACTAATCTAAACAAAATAGGATTATCTTGAGAATCTTGGAGATTTGGGAATATTGGGAAACTTAGAGTTTTGGATAAGGTAAGAATCTTAGAGATTTAGATTACCTTAATTAACCAATCTTAATCAAGATAGGATTTGTAGATTACTTGGAGCTCAAGTAAGAGCTAATTAATCTTAGAGGTTAATTGTTAATTCAAAATTAATTAACTTGGATAAATTTTATGAATTAAAATTAAAGGAGCCGGTAAATTTACATTTTTGCCCTTATGTGAATTTATGCATGTTCTTGAGTGAATATGTGGATTGGTCGATTTTGCCCTTAAGCCCTGTGTTGTTTTTGGTTTATTTAATTTTGGGTTGTAATTAAATGGGCCTGATTGGTGCCCTTGCTTGCGCAAACAAATGTAATAGAATAGGACCATTTAAATTATGTAAGCTAGGCTTAGATTAGGCTTGGAGCCGAGAAGACCTCATGAAGACTTGGAGATCCACATGGAGGCCCATTTACCTTGGAGGACATGGAGGCCCAATTCATTACATGGAGGCCCAATCAAGCTGGATATTACAAGAAGGCCCATGATGTATGGGTTTACAAATTGTAATAGTTAGGACATTTAATTTTCACCCTAGACTGACCAATTGATTCATCACGTGGCTCGTGATGGATCGCATAGGATGGGCAATCGACCAATCATATCTTGCTAGGTGATGAATGTTTACTTTTTCGCAAATTATTCTTTGATGTATGAGATGCATGCTTAGGATAGAAAACGTAAACAAGATAAGCATAATCTGATGAGACCTCGCACACTTAGAAACCTCCAATTGAACTTAAAATTCAATTAGAATATTAAATCGAATAACGGGCGCATATGAATAGTGTCTATGGTCCGAGCCTATCCAATTACTAGGTCTTAGGCATATTGTACGAATATATCTCGATGTCTCACGAGTCGTGGGTCGAGCTATAGGAAGATAATATGTCTATTGCCTCGATGCACGAGTTTAGTGCCAAGGAAGGGGATAGCAAGGTTTTAGGCGCTGTCTCACGAGTCGTGGGGAGTCTAGGATTGAACTATTTCTCTTCACGAGTATTGGACATGATTTAACGCTAGTAAGTATGGATGTCTCACGAGTCGTGGGTCCATATCGAAAAACGAGGCTAAATGAACTTAAGGGTTAGCTGCGATGGTTAACCGTTGACATAGTCGACCACCAAGTGGATCAAATAGTATGGCCAACGAGTCGTGGGTACTAGGAGATTGCATTTGGGCCTTAAGCCCGCTAGGATATTTTAAATTCCCGAAACTTATGTGGGGGCATAAGATTTTGATTAAAATAGTGGGAGTAATTTGCAAATGAAATCCATGTTTGTGAATTGTGCATTTTAAGTTAATCTTTCGCGTATTCATTTCTTCTATCGTCGTTTTGTAGATATAATGTCTAAGAATCCGATTTCCATCATACTTGAACATAACAAATTGACTGGACCAAACTTCCATGACTGGGTCAGGAACCTTAAGATCATTCTCGCTTCTGAGAAGCGAGGTTTTGTCCTTGATGGGCCCCCTCCCGAACTTGCTAAGGATGCCGATGATACTGAGAAAGAAGCCGTGGATCTATGGCTTGACGATGACTTGCAGTCACGTTGTCTCATGTTGGCATCCATGACGAATGAGCTTCAAAAGCAGCACGAGCATATGAAGTCTTCTTTTGAAATCTACACACACCTGAATGGTTTATTTGGGGTGCAAAGTAGATACGAGCGGTATGAAACTGCTAAGGCTTTGCAACAAACGAGGATGGCTGAAGGTGCTGATGTTCGATCTCACTGCATCAAGATGATTGGGCTTATTGAAAAGCTTAGTCATCTTGACGTAAAGATGGACAAGACCTACTGCCAGGATATAATCCTCCAGTCATTGCCAAGATCATTCGAGCAATTCGTAGTGAACTACAACATGCACAAGATGAATGTTGAACTTCACGAGTTGGCTAATATGCTCGCCACTGCAGAGGCTTCCATGAAAAGAGAGAAGCCAGTGATGGTTGCTACCTCGACCCAATCCAAGTCCAAAAGGACAAAGAAGGGGAAAGGGAAAGGAAATGCTTCTTCAAGCAAAGGAAAAGCACCATCTGGGCCCATAGGGAAGGGAAAGAAGCGTAAAGCTTCGTCTGGTGAACATAAATGTTTCTACTGCAAGAAACCTGGACACTGGAAGAGGAACTGCAAAGAGTTCTTGGAGAGCTCGAAAGGTATATTCCTTGTTGAAGTTAATTTATCAATTAACTGTGCATCATGGGTGCTAGACACTGCTTGTGGTTCTCATCTTTGTAATGATTTACAGGTGATGGGAGCAACAAGGCCACTTAGGCCAGGGGATTGGATCCTGAGATTTGGCAATGGAGCTAGAGCTGCTGCCGAGGCCATAGGCGAAGTGGAGTTAGATTTAGGTGGTAATAAATTAGTCCTTATGAACGTTCTTTATGTACCTGGTTTGGTGAAAAACATTATTTCAATTCCTGTTTTGGATAATGAAGGTTTTAATTTTACTATTAATAAAGGTTCCTTTTCATTATTCATGAATGATAATATGTTTTTCACTGGTACATTAAAAGATGGACTATATACCATTGAACCACCTAAGTTAGTGATGCATGTACAACAAAACAAAAGGAAACAAGATAATGAAATATCTGCCCAATTATGGCACGCTAGACTTGGACATATAGCTAAGTCAAGGATTCAAAAGTTAGCATCATCTGGCGCGATTGAAATCAATCGCATTGATGAAATGCCGACATGTGAACCATGTTTAAAGGGTAAAATGGCTAAGTTGCCGTTTAAGGGAAACCCTGAGCGAGCCAAGCAAACATTGGACTTAATACATACTGACGTATGTGGACCACTAAGAAAAAGCGCCCGAGGTGGTTATGACTACTTCATCACTTTCACTGACGACTTTAGTCGTTATGGATATGTGTTCTTGTTGAAACACAAGTCTGAAGCCTTTGAGCGATTCAAAGAATTCAAGATGGAAGTAGAGAATCAACTTGGTCATACGATAAAGGCTCTTCGTTCTGACCGAGGTGGAGAATTTCTTAGTAACGAATTTCTGAATTATCTTGTAGAGCATGGAATACTATCGCAGTGGACTCCTCCTGCAACACCCCAATTAAATGGAGTAGCAGAGAGAAGGAATCGAACCTTGATGGACATGGTTCGATCCATGATGAGTGCCACTGACTTACCTCTTTCATTTTGGGGACATGCCCTCCTCACGGCAACAAGGATACTGAATATGGTACCTTCGAAATCCGTAGAAAAGACACCATACGAACTATGGTTTGGCAAGGCACCCTCATACGCATTCATGCGCATATGGGGATCTCCCGCTTACGTTAAAAAGCTAGTGGGAGATAAATTGGAAACTAAATCCACTTTGTGCAAATTCGTGGGGTATCCGGAAAACTCAATAGGATACGAGTTCTACGATCCTACAAGACAAACAACGTTTGTCTCGAGGAACGCTCACTTCTTAGAGAAGGATTTCTTGGTGGACAAGAAAGAAAATAACGTAGAACTAGATGAGGTCACTGAAGCTGAAAAGGCCTTAGAGGTCGATCGAGCTGACCCGTCACCACAGGCAGTAGGAGAACAAGAGCATGAAAGTGCACCAGAAAGTACACCGATACTTCGTAGGTCAGAAAGACAACGTAGAGAACCCGAGAGGTACTACGGTCTACTGCATGAGACTGGACAGTCTCTAACCGACCCAAGGACTTACGAAGAGGCTATGCTAGACATACACTCGGGAAAGTGGCGCGAAGCCATGGAATCCGAACTGGACTCCATGCACTCAAACAAGGTCTGGGCCTTGGTAGATCCACCAGTGGGAGTGGCTCCCGTGGGTTGCAAGTGGATCTATAAGCGAAAGCTTGGAGTGAACGGAGAGGTGATTACCTACAAGGCGCGACTAGTGGCAAAAGGATACACTCAAAGACCAGGTATCGACTTTGAGGAGACCTTCTCGCCCGTCGCAATGCCCAAATCCATTCGGATCTTGCTGGCCATAGCTGCGTGGTATAACTACGAGATATGGCAGATGGATGTAAAGACTGCCTTTCTCAATGGAGACATTGATAAGGAGATCTACATGGAGCAACCAAAAGGATATGCATCCAAAGGAGATGAACACAAGGTGTGCAAACTCCAGAGGTCCATTTATGGACTGAAGCAAGCTTCCCGAAGTTGGAACATTCGTTTTGATGAGACAATCCAAACTTTTGGATTCATCAAGAACATGTTCGAACCTTGCGTGTACAAAAAGATCAGTGGGAGTACAGTTGAATTTTTGGTGCTTTACGTTGACGACATTCTTCTCATTGGAAACAATGTAAAAGCATTGTCTGAAACTAAAGCATGGTTGTCTACACAATTCTCAATGAAGGATATGGGAGAAGCATCCTTTGTACTAGGTATAAGGATCTACCGAGATAGATCAAAAGGACTGCTGGGCCTCTCCCAATCCCAGTACATAGACAAAATCTTGAAAAGATTTAGTATGGAAGAATCCAAGAGAGGATTGCTTCCAATGAGACATGGAATTGCACTCTCCAAGTCTATGGCCCCAAAGACGCCAGAGGAGAGAAGCAATATGTCTCGAGTACCGTATGCATCCGCGATAGGAAGCATAATGTATGGTATGCTGTGTACGAGACCAGACGTAGCGTACGCTCTAAGCGTTACAAGTCGCTACCAGTCTGATCCAGGTGAGCAGCACTGGATAGCCGTAAAGGCAATTCTGAAGTACCTGAGAAGGACTAAGGAATTGTTCTTGGTATACGGTGGAGGAGAATTGAAATTGGAAGGCTATACAGACTCAAGCTTCCAATGTGATGTAGACGACTTCAAATCGACATCAGGATATGTTTTCTGCCTCAATGGTGGTGCGGTTAGCTGGAAGAGCTCCAAGCAGGAAACAACCGCGGATTCAACCACTGAAGCAGAATACATTGCCGCGAGTGACGCAGCAAAGGAAGGTGTTTGGATGAGGAACTTCATCCAGGAACTGGATGTGATACCTAGCATTGCTGAGCCCATTACTATCTTCTGCGATAATAATGGGGCAATAACGCAAGCAAAGGAGCCGAGATCTCATCAGAAATCCAAGCACGTACAGAGACGATACCATGTGATAAGAGATATCATTGGTAGAGGAGACATTAAGATGGAACGTGTCGACTCGGAAGATAATACGGCGGACCCGCTAACGAAGCCTCTGCCTCAAAAGGCATTTGAGAAACATCTGCATAAGATGGGACTCAAGAACATAAAAGACTGGCTTTAGGACAAGTGGGAGATTGATAGAAATAGTGTCCTGCAAACCAGCTGTATGGCTAGCATTAATTGTAATTAATGAGGAACTATTCAATTTAGATTAATAAATGCACTTTTATTAAATGGTCAATTTTATCTTATGTAATATTTGTCTACGCATAAGGATAGAAGTCCTTAGATCACAGGGCTATGGGACAACCCGTGGACTGATCTCCAAGGCCGTGATCTAGAATATATTCAAGAGTCGTAGAATCCAATCGAGATAGGACATCGTTGGATTCGGTTAGACTCTCACTATTGTGTATACTCCGATGAACTGGAGGACGCTGGGGTCCACGAGCGTGACTGGGATAGTCGATACACATAAGTGGGTGGCTTGCTGGGATGGCAAGCGCACTGAATACCCCAATTAGGAAATAACTCACCATGGAAGCGGTAGTCGCATATCGGGGTTGAAGTTATTTCAATTTACAATAGTATACGAGGAACGATCCCTAACAACTTGAGATGATAGGGTTTATCTGGTGCGAGAACGTCTATGCTTTGATGTGAGTTCCGACTGACTGGGGATCGCCAGAAGGTCTCTGTGGACTCATGTTGGGTATAGAGGAACTCGTATGCAGATTCATATCATCAACAAAGGATCCATTGACTCGACTTGATAGGTCGAGAAATTCTCCTATGGATTTCTGTGAGAAATTAATTCTGATGAAATCCTTGGCCAAGGTAACTGACGACTTTATGTAAGTAGCTCATAAAGAACAAGTCAGAGAGAATTTATTTCGAGATCAGAGAACATAAGGTCAAGACAAAAGATAAGGGAATCCGATGAAAGACCATACCCTTAAGTCTCGACTGGGAGATTGATCAATGGAGAGATTATGTCGTATATGGAAATTGTAAATGATAAAAGGTTCACTGAATTAATTCACCAGTGATTGGGCTCCATGGGCTTGTGACTGGACATCGACCGTGGAGTGTGGGAGAATTCCCAAATTAGCAGGGGTGCTAATTTTGGAATGATTGATCGACAGAGTGTTCGATTAATTTAGAGTATTAATTGCTCGAGTTATTAAATAATATTTAATTACAACCCACGGCCAATTATGTGGTGAACCTACGGGGGCATACACAATACACATGAAGCGAAAGCGAGGAAACAAGAACGAACCAGTCGACTGGGTCGACTGGGTCAAAATTGACTGGGTCGATTAAATGGGTGGGTCGACTGGGTCGACCCATGTGGAACGAAATTGGATCCAATTGGAATTGGATCAAGATTATAAATTAAATTGGAATTTAATTTATGAGTAAATTAATTAATTAGGATTTAATTAATTAATGGAATAATTAATTAATTGGACTTGAAGTTTAATTAATTAATTGGGAGATGATTTAATTAATTGGGCTATTTAATTGGGAGATTAAATAAAGTCCTGAAAGATTAATTAAAGTGGGCCATGAATTAATTAGAAGACTTAGTTTTCTAATTAAAAGGGCCATGGCCCATGTAGGAGAATTAATATCCTAATCCTAGAAGGATTAGGGTATGAGAGATATCTATAAATAAGAGACTAGGTCTCATATCTCAAATACAACTCTTCAAGCAAAATCAAGAAAAGCAAAAATTCTCTCTCCCTCTCCCTGTGATCGGCCGAACTGTTCTTCCACTTTGGAAGAATTTTTCGTCTTTGTTTTTCGTTTCAAAGTCGTTCTAAAACCTATATATTAATATACCCTATGTTCTAGTCGATTAGGATATATTAATTTTCGTGATATTGTGGTGTATCAACTCGTAGAGGCGCAACACGTGGGGCGCTACCAAAAGGTGTGGGTCGATCAACCGGGGTCAGAATTCAGAGCTCATCTTGCTAGCCAAGGATTTGCAAGGAGACAGGTATAAACGAGAAAACTTATACTGTCGTTTAATTATATTCATATATATACAACCAGAGAATATCCTGGCAAGATTCTTTAAGAGGCCCTAGAAATTTTTTTATATTCCGCTGTGCCTAGGGCTGTTTTTCTTACCGAATCCCAACAGTTCGACGACCTCACTCGTGGAAATACCCTAAGTAATGCTATCATGTAAATGGTTACAAACACAACATGACGTACTATCTTGCAGATGGTATATACCCAAAATGGGGAATGTTAGTCCAATACATTAAGCATCCGCGTAACTTTCAAGAATAGTTGTTCTAAAAAATGCAAGAATCATATCGCAAGAATTTTGAACGAGCTTTCCGAATTCTTCAAGTTTGTTTTGCCATAATAAAGCAGTCTGGAAGAGGATGGGATCCTAAGGACCTGAGCAACATTTACTTGTATAGTACTATGACTGTGGAGAACAAACGAGATGAATATGATGATTCTGAGGTAGATGACGATGACACATACCATACCATTTATCCTGGACTAGAGCAAGATTTGAATCCAAGAACAAGTGACATCCCTGAATGATTATATGATGAATCGTCACATAATACAATTTGTAGAAGTCAATCGTATTCTTCAGCGCGGCTGAATCGCCCATGTGTGAGCAATACACGGTGATTGAGCAGAACATTATTTTTAGTATGTAATTGTATTTGTTTAGGTTTTTAATCATTAATTTAAGTGTTTGAATATAATTTTGTTAAATTATATTGTATTTAATTTACATTATATTAAAATCTAAACAAAAAAATTGTATTTTTTCGTTTTGTCTAAATTGTACAATCGTAGACAAATTTAAAAATCTAACCTAGCAATGTATATTATATTAAATTAAAATTAAAAAATAAACCTTTTCATTTTATGTTATGTTTTAAAGGAAAAATATTCTCATTTTAAATAAAACTAAATAAATTAATAGAAATAAAGGAATAAGCAGGTGGCGCCACCTGAAGCCCAGGGGAAGGACAGAGGAAAATCCCCCCTCTCCTGTCTGGTTAGAGACGATAGCCCGAACTCCCCCTCCCCCTCACCCTCCCCCTCCCCCTCCCCCACCAGTTAGAGTTCTGAAAAATTGTTTTGAACTAGATTAGAATTAAACAGATTATAGGATTTGAAAATACGTGGGTTTATCGAGGGTCTTGTATTGTGACAAATTCCATTTTTATGTAAATTTAAATAAATCATAGTTTGAAAATAACTGATATGATTATATATAATGTGATATATAACATGAAATATTTAAATTAGGAAACGACTGGCATGTGGAGGAGTCACGCCACTAGATGTTGGCCTAATAAAGTGATTGTCTCCCCTCGTTGTTGGTCCCAAGTGGTCAGATGAGGTCTAGAGGGGGGAGGGGGGTGTATAGACCTCTGAAAATTTTGACTTAAAATTTCTCGAACTTTTCTTTGAACAGACTAAGCTGATCAAGAATTGTAAGTAAACTAAGTTGATCTCGCACAAAGCTTCGAACAACTGAGTAGACTACTTTTCTAAAATAACTTAGCTGATTTTGATAAAATCAGAGTTTTAAGTAGGTTACTTGCAGTGGATTTGTAAAGTGTTTTTCACAAGTATTCTTAACTTGAAAAAGATTTTGTTCCCTGTTTTTATAAAACTCCTTTCTAAAATCTTTTTGACAGTTAGCTAAGGTTTTCATATGCTTTTTGAAAATATGCAAGAAAAACAATGCAAAGGCAAACACCGAAATTTTTATAGTGGTTATATGGATATATATCCTTTAGTCCACTCTTCCAAGTCACACAGATCTTGGTGTTGTATTTTAAATCCTAATCAACCGTAATTTACTTACTTGAATCGGATCGGATAATCGCCGATTACTTGAAGTGGGTGATCCGGAGAAAATCCTTCTTTGCAACCGTGGTTGAATCACCGATGCTCTCACGTTTTGGTGCTCCCGATCAAGACACAAATCACGTACGGAAATGTTGGATAAGGATGAAGATGAAGGCACTAAAGAAAGTTTGATAAGGGAGGTTTTGATGCATTCCAAAACTTCAAAGATTGGCTAAGTATGGAGTAACTTAGCTGATAAACTTATCAAGGAATTTTGACTAAGTAATGAAGACATCAGAAGAGTCAAAGTTTCAAGGTCCAAGACTTCTGATCTGCTGAAGTAAAGTTATCAGACTAGTGAAGATCAGCCGACTCAAATCAGATTTGTTCAAGTTTGAGATCAGCCGAGTTCACCATCAGACTTATACTTTCGTCAGCCAAGTGAAGAAGATCATGAAGTGTTCCCAACGGTAATAAATGCCCCTTGGTGTAATAAATGCTGAAGTACGAGGATATTTAAGACAAATGATTGAAGAAAAGCTTCGCATCAGCCGAGTGCATTTAATGCTGCATTTAATGCTGCCTGCAGAATAGTACTGTTTACAGTACGGACAGACTGCAAAAGAGCCGTTCGCGGATTTTAAGGACCAGTACTCGAGGAATTTGAATCCTGTCTTTCTTCAACGGACATTTTTCAATCCTCAAGTATAAATAGCTGAAAGAGACGAAGAAGAAACAAGCAACACACTTTCTGAGAGAAATTTTCGAAGCAAAATTCTTTAAGTCTCAAGAACAGCTCACTCATCAGCTGAGTCATTTGTTGACGAAAGCAGAGTTGAAGAATCAAGAAAAATACATCTTCTGAGTGATTTTGTAAACAAGAGTGTTGTGCGGAGTTGTGATCCATCTTTGTGAGTGATCAAACTTCAGAGAATAGGTTTTCTGTGTGATTTCCTATTGCGAACTTGTGGTCGTTTCATTTGTTGTTCGACGCAAGCAGAGTATACTGTAAACTTTGTGATTATAGTATAACCCAAGATCTGTGTGACTTGGAAGAGTGGACTAAAGGATATTCAAATCCATATAACCACTATAAAAATTACTTGTGTTTTTACATTGTTTTAAATCTGCATATTTTCTGTTTGCATAAAAACACATTAAGTTAACTGTTTGAAAAAGAGATAAAAAGGAGTGTATAAAACTGGGGAAGCATTTTTCAAACTGCTAAGATTACTTGTGAAAAACACTTTGAAAATCCGCTGCAAGTACTCTAAGTATTAAAACTGATTTTAACAGAATCAGCTAAGTAACTATCAGACGAGTGGTCAACAGACCTGTTCAAAGATTTGTTCGCGAACAGAATTGTAACTTACTAATCTGATCAGCTTAGTCTGTTCAATTAAAGTAAAGTTTTAAAGTTAAAATTGAAAGAAAATTTTAAAGAGGTTTATTCACCCCCCCTCTAAACCTCTTCTGACCACTTGGGACCAACAAGTGGTATCAGAGCAGGTGGTTCATTAGAATCAGCTGCCTGATCAACGAGCTTGATCCAAGTGTTTTTCAAAGGTTTTAAAACTTTTCAAAAGAGCATATTTTTGAAAAACCAAAACTTTTTGAAAAATGGATTGTATCAGCCATGTTCCCCACATTGCTGGTATGTCCTTTGAGGACTGGAAGATTAGAATGGAAATCTTTCTAGCAGCCTACAATGATAACATGTACACATGTATCCTTAAAGGTCCATTCAGATTCACAAAGACCATCAAAATAAATGAAGTAGATACGGTTGTGGAGAAAGACCTTCATGAGATGACTCCTGAAGAAATAAAGCTTTACAATCTAGATAAAGTTGGGAGATTCATCATGACTAAAGCCCTGGATAATGATCGGTTTGACAAGGTCAAACATTGCAAAATTGCAAAGGAAATGTGGGACAAAGTCAGAGATATGAGCGAAGGCAATGATGCTATAAAGGAGCATCAGCTCACTGTTGCCTTGGAGAAGCTGGATAACTTCAAGATGAAATCTGGAGAAACCATTGATCAAATGGATACCAGATTCACCAGAACTCTGAATGAAGTTTTGAAGCTGGGAAAGACTTTCACTGACAAAGAGATCACTGTCAGAGTACTGAAGGCTCTACCTTCCAAGTTCAACATGAAGGTGACAGCAATGGAAGAATCAAGAGATCTGGGCAAGATTTATCTTACAGAGCTGTTCTCCGTACTCAAGGCTTATGAGTATAAACTGCCTAGAATGGGAATTGAAGAAACCTCAACTTCAGGACCCACAGCTGCACTGGTTGCTGCTGAAAACCAAAGAAGACCGGCTCAAAGAAATGCTGAAGTGGACTCATCTGATGAAGCCACTCTACTCAACAAGGAGTACACTGCTGGAGATGTTGCACTGTTGATGAATAATTTCAAGAAGTTCTACAAAAGAAAAATGAAGAACAAATACAACAATGCTTCTTCTTCTAAACCTAACTTTTCTTCTCAAGATAAAGATGATTATAAATCAAAACTAATGTGTTACAACTGCAGGAAATTGGGACACTTCATCAAAGACTGCCCATATCCAAAAGCAGAGAAGTACACTGAGGAAGAGAAGAAAATGAGAAAAGAAAGAAAGCATCAGAGAGGCAAGGCAATGATGGCTGAAGCGGAAAAGCTGACTGCTGTCTACTCATCTGATTCAGATTCAGACTCGTCTGATGAAGAATCTTCTGATGAAGAAAAACCTGCTCTCTTGTGCCTGATGGCAAAGGACTCTGATGACTCTGAGGATGAGGTAACTCCTCTTAATGATGAATTATTTAATTCATTTGAACAAATGATGCTTAACAATATTGGTATTGCTGAAGCATATAAAAAGCTTAAGGAAGAGATGATCCTGCTAAAAGAGCAAAATAGTTCACTGAAACTCTTAGCTGAAAAGCCAAGGGAATCAGCTGAATATAAACAGCTTGAGCAAGAGCGTGAATCTCTGAAAGCTGAGTGTGAGGTTTATAAAGGAAAAATCATGGAACTTGAGAAAATTATTGAGTCTCATGATAAGTCTACTGTTGCATCCATGCATACATCTAGTAAACAGGAGACACCTTTAGAAAAGGATAAATTAGAATTGAATCATACTGAAAAATTCATATCAGCTGACAATAGTAAGGTCATTCTGTATGTTCAAACTTCTAAACCTACCTCATCTGAGAAAGTGGTAAAGGAGAAGAAATCTCCTAAAGCTAAAAAGAGCAAAGAGCCTAGTGTAGGAAATCAGACTAGTAAGACCAAACAGCAGAGCCCTAAGAAGTTTGCTGATAAAGCTAAAGTCAATCAGACTAGTGGTAAAACTAAGTCAAAATCAAATGAGCAAGCATCTAGTAAACCAAAGAAGCATAAAAACAAGAAAAATCAAAATGCTTGGTATGGAAATGAGTCATATTATGTGCAACCTGCTGCATATCATCCTATGTATCATGCACCTCAATTTCCTAGTTACTATGCACCTTATCCTGCTCATCCAATGCATGCATATCCTGCATATCATGCACCTTACCCTGCTTATGAACATTATTCATATCATACTGATCATCAACATGACTTATCTGATAACTATGATAAAAATGAAGCTGTTCATGCTCCTAAAACTCAGAAGCCTAAGAAGCCTAAGACTTCAACATCTTGGGTTGTCAAAGGTGGAACTAATCCTTCAGGACCCTCTCAATAAGGGTACCTAAAACAATTTTACTTTTGTTTTGTAGGTTAGGATTAGGAGTAGAAGTAAAGTAGAGAAGATCTGGTACTTGGACAGTGGATGTTCAAGGCACATGTGTGGAAACATACATGAGTTGACTGATGCAGTTGCTGTGGATGGTCCAAGTGTTACATTTGGAGACAGCAAAGAAGGCAAGATTAAAGCTAAAGGAAGATTAATCAAGGGAAACATAGAGATATCTGACGTCTCATATGTTAAAGGCCTAAAGTATAATCTGCTGAGCATAAGTCAATTTTGTGACAAAGGATATTCAGTCATCTTCTCAACAGATAAGTGCTATGTTGAACAGATTGGTACAAAGAAGGTAATTTTATCTGGAAGACGACAAGGAAATATCTATATAGTTGACTGGAATTCTGTTGACAAGAATTCAAGTGTTTGTTTGGTGGCATCTGCACCAAGTGAAGTCAGTTGGCTATGGCACAAAAGAATGAATCATCTAAACTTCAAGACCATAAACAGATTAATCAAGAATGATCTGGTTGAAGGGATTCCAAAAGCTGTCATGAGCAAAAACAAGCTCTGTGACGCATGTCAGAAGGGTAAACAAATCAAGTCATCATTCAAAGAAAAGAAGCACCAATCTTCTGGAAGAATATTGGAGCTGTTGCATATGGACTTATTTGGACCCATTGATCCAGTCAGCAATGGTGGAAAGAAATACTGCCTAGCTGTGGTGGATTATTATTCAAGATATACTTGGGTGATTTTCATGAAGAAGAAAAGTGAAACCAAGGAACATCTTACAAATCTGATGGAACTGATCCAGAATGAGAAGAGTATCAAAATATTGAAGATCAGATCAGATAGAGGGACAGAGTTTACAAACTCTACTGTTGAAGAGTACTGTAATATCAAAGGAATACATCATGAGTATTCAGCCGCTAGAACCCCTCAACAGAATGGTGTTGCTGAAAGGAGAAACATAACACTAAAGGAAGCTGTCAGAACCATGATAGCTGAAGCTAAACTGCCTCAAAGATTTTGGGCAGAAGCAACAAATACAGCATGCTTTACCCAAAACAGATGTATGATCAACAAAAATCAGAACAAGACTCCATATGAAGTTTGGAACAATAGAAAACCAAACATTCATTACTTTAAGATTTTTGGTTGTAAATGTTTTGTATTGAATAATGGGAAAAATCACCTTACTGCATTTGCAGAAAAGGCTGATGAAGCTGTTTTTGTAGGATACTCTACTGTTAGTAAGGCCTATAGAGTTTTCAATAAAAGAACATTACTAATAGAGGAATCTATCCATGTAGTATTTGATGAGCCAAGTCAATCTTCTGAAAAGAATCAAAGTGTTAACCAAGATCTGTCTACTGATTTACAGAAGCTAGACATTGGAAGAAATGAAGAATATGTTCCCATCATACTACCTAATCTAAGTTCAGCTGCTAACTCAAGTACTGTTCAAAATCACAGTGCTGATTGTCTAACAGACGAGTTGCTAACAGCTGACAGACCAGAGACTGTTCAACAGACTACAAATGTTCAACAGACTACTACTGGAACTCCAACAGTAGTGTTGCAAGATCAAGACAGAGGACAACATCCTGATTTGCAACCTGATCTCAGATGGCTCAAGAATCACCCACCTAAATTAGTAATTGGTGATCCTTTAGATAGAGTGAAAACAAGAAGAGCTGCTGCACAAGATGCTATGTTTGTCACATTTCTATCTCAAATAGAGCCCAAGCAAATTGAAGAAGCTCTCAATGATTCCTTCTGGATAGAAGCTATGCAAGAAGAGTTGAATCAATTTGAAAGGAATGAAGTCTGGTACTTAGTTCCTAGACCAAGTCATCAAAGGGTAATTGGCACTAAGTGGGTATTCAGAAATAAAATGAATGAAGATGGTATTGTTACCAGAAACAAAGCAAGATTAGTGGCCAAAGGTTATTGTCAAGAAGAAGGAATTGACTTTGATGAAACTTTTGCACCAGTAGCAAGACTTGAAGCAATCAGACTGTTTCTAGCCTATGCTGCTCATAAGAACTTCACTGTCTATCAGATGGATGTGAAGTCTGCTTTTCTCAATGGAGAATTGCAAGAAGAGGTATATGTTGAACAACCTCCAGGATTTGAAGTCTATCAAGAAGAGGATAAAGTATATCGTCTGAAGAAAGCCTTATATGGACTGAAACAGGCTCCAAGAGCATGGTATGACACCCTATCTGATTTTCTTTTGATAAAAGGATTTCGAAAAGGTAAGGTAGATAAAACCTTGTTTACAATTGAATGGGAAAACCATATATTACTTGTGCAAATATATGTGGACGATATTATTTTTGGTTCAACTAACCAACAGATGTGTGATAAGTTCTCCAAGCTGATGCAAAATAAGTTTGAAATGAGCATGATGGGTGAACTTAATTATTTTCTTGGATTGCAAGTTAGACAGTTGCCTGATGGAATATTCATCAGCCAAGCAAAATACACAAGAGATCTGTTCAAGAAATTTGGTATGGAAACTAGCTCTACTGCTACCATTCCTATGTCTACAAGTCTTCGTTTGGATAAAGATGAAGATGGCAAATCAGTGGATATAACCAAATACAGAGGCATTATAGGGTCATTGTTGTATCTAACAGCAAGTAGGCCTGACATAATGTACTCAGTTGGAGTCTGTGCAAGATTTCAATCAAACCCCAAAGAATCTCATCTCTTAGCTGCCAAGAGAATATTGAAATATGTTAAAGGCACTCAAGAATTGGGATTGTGGTATCCTAGAGAATCTGGATTTGAACTTGTTGGCTATTCAGATTCAGACCTTGCTGGCTGCAAGATCGACAGAAAGAGCACAACAGGTGCCTGTCAGTTCTTAGGCAGTCGTCTGATCTCATGGATGAGTAAGAAGCAAACCTCAGTCTCTATATCTACTGCTGAAGCTGAATATATAGCTGCTGGAGCTTGCTGTGCACAGATACTTTGGTTGAAACATCAACTAGAAGACTACAACATCAAGATCAGTGGAATACCAATCTACTGTGACAATACAAGTGCAATCTCTCTTACTCAGAAAACTACAAGTCATTCAAGGACTAAGCATATTGAGATCAAGCATCACTTCATTAGAGATCATGTGGAAAAAGGCAATGTTTTGATTGAGTATGTTCATACAGACAATCAGATTGCTGATATTTTCACTAAACCTTTAAGTGAAGTAAGGTTCTCAACTCTAAGAGCTGAGCTAGGACTACTTAATTTGGAAGCATAAGCTGAGGGGGAACTCATCAGAAGACTGGAGTTCAACAGCTTAGTTATTCGTTATTATCTTCAAGGATTAACTCTCAACAGACTAGTTAACTTATGAATTCTTAAATTCAGGGGGAACGTGTAAGACTAGCGGTACTTCTGAATTAAAGATGAAATTTGTTAATGACAGTTAGTTGAAGTTATGTTCTCATCAGAAGACTCAACTATCGAAGATTAAAGTTATTTTATCTAGCTGGATTGACAAACAGCTGAGGAAGGTTATCAGCTATTGGCATTCTCTGATAACAACTATGTCATCAGGACAGTAGTCCATCAGATAAGTATTTATGTTACTCATCTGATTACTTTAATAAAAGTGGAACTGTTTAAAAACGTATATTCAAAACACGCTTTTATAAGTAACTATTGGGCGGTACATATTCCCGCTCTTCATTAAATATCTTTTGAATTCGAAAAGTCGTAACTGACGCCGCACGATCAGTACTGACAGAAAAACGGATCTAACGGTTGGCGGATATCACGAAATTCAAGATACCCCAACTCTATAAATCCCCATCTGATCAGTCGAGTCGCTCTTTACGCACTCTAAGCATTCAAAAGTACTTGTGAGAAAAATATCTGCAATTCTCTGCATACTTCTCTTTGTTTTTCTAACCTTCAACAGATTAACAATGGCCGCTGAAGGTATGTTTCTCGTCTATGATTCCTACTACCAATCCGGTACGGATCTGATGAAAGAACTGCTCGAAAAGTTCAAAGCTGCTTCGCTGGTAAACTTCATGGAATACCACGAAGGAATTATCTGGACTGACCAAGTGATGGAGTACTACAACACTGCGAAAGCTGACTATAACTCACTAGCAATTAAGGCTACTGTGGGAGACAAATCTATCACTATCACTTCTGCTGTTCTTCACGAGACGTTTGGGCTTCCTAACAGTGGACGACATGACGTCACTGTGCTGACAGAGGACAAACACCAACAGTTCTGGGCGATCTGCGCCAAAGAGGGAGAAACGTTGTCTGGAAATATAAGGAAGAAGCAACTGAAGGATGAATATCAGCGGATGGCTGATATGGTGTCCAAGCTGATTGAGAACTGCACATTCTCACTGGATGCTGTTACCATGAAGAGGTTCAGCATCATGGCTGCCATATACTATGGACTGGAGATCAACTGGTCAATCATAGTCTGGTACATATTAGCTGACTTTCTTGATGATAAGAAAGGAAAAGGCCCCACCACCAACCACAGAATCACTCTCAATTATCTGCTGTCAAAACTGGGTTGTGATATGAAGAATGGAAAAGAGATCCATAAATCCAAGGCAGTATCCAAGTACTTGCCTGTTCAAAAGAGGAAGGCTGGTGAACCGGAGGAAGCTGATGTTGAGGAACCAAAAGAGGTTCCTGCCAAAAGGCAAAGGAAACTGGTCAAGACTGCTGACTTAGCTGTTGAGACTAAAAAGAAGAAGGTTGCTGACAAGCCTAAGGAAAAGATTCCTAAGAAGATGGAGAAAGTGACTTCTGCTGCTGAAGCCACTAAGGTTGTTGAAAACATAATTGCTGATGTAAGGACTGGATCCCCTGCATCACCATCAAGAACTCCATCAGCAGAGAGGCCCGCTGAAGGGATCTCTCAACGAACAAGAAGTCAACAGAGAGATACAGCTACAACCACTTACCGTGAAGGGAGAACCAAGAAGACTGCTAGAAAGCAGATGACTTTCATAGAAGAACCAACGGTTTTGGAAAATGTAGCTAGGGAAGACCCTGAAGCTGCTGAAAGGCCTGCTGAAACAGTTAAGACTGTTGAGACTGACAAAGCTGATGAGCAACAGCCAAGTCAAGTCACTTCAACAGCTGAGGTTGCTCAACCTCAAGAAGATCCAGACGTTCAAATCATCTATCCTATTGCTGCTGCTCCCATATCATCTGCTGGACCAGCCCCTGCTGATAAAGGCAAGAGAAAAATAGTGCTGAGGAAAAAGAAAGTTTCCAAAGCTGACAAGAAGGCAAGGGAGGAGGCTGAACAAAGAAAACAGGATGAGTTGGAGGAAAAGAAGGCACTTGAGCTAAGCAAAGCTCAAGAAGCAAAGGATGAAGCCAGAAGACGCATGTCTGAAGCAGAGAGGAAAGCTGCTGAAGATGCTGAATTTGCAATGGTTTTGGAATTGAGCAAAGTTGATGCCTATGGACCTGTCCATGGAGGTGGCATCAAGATTGGAGAAGGCAAGAATGAAGAAGACAAAAAGAAGATATTACTGCCTGCCCCCAAAGTCAAGTCAAAAGACAAGTTTGAAGTCAGAAAAGCATTTGAAATAGTATATGCTGATAAGGAGCTTTTCAAGAAGTTTGAGAAGTCTCTAGCTTACTATGATCAGAAGCTTATGTTGAAGACTCTGTTCAACCAAGAGAAGCCAAGATATATCAGTTGGAGAGACAACAGGCTGAACAAGTCAATAACAGAACTTCAAAGCATGAAGGAGTTAGCTGATGAAGAACAATGGGTTCTAACTTGGCTGAAGACAAACTCCATTCAAAAGGCCCTTGATCCCAGCTATGTAAGAGATGTCATGCATAGTTATGCAAAAGGCTTTGCATTGGAGGAGGCAAAGAAAATTCAAAACACCTTGTCTGATAAGAAGAAAAAGTCTGAAGATGCTGAAGAAAGAGCAATTAAGTTTGCTGTTATGACCGCCCTGAAGAGATGGGCTAAAAAGTCAAAGTATCAGCAAGGATGTTCAAGTGACTTGCCACTGCTGCCAAGTATTCAACAAATCATTTTTGGCAAGGAAGTACAGCCGTACTATGAAGTCCCAAAGGGTAACAATGCCTTTGTCAACCCTTGGATTATTGTAAGGCAGATTAGACAGACAACTTGCTTCAACGATGATGGAACCATTACTAATCTGTTCTACGATGATGTCACTGATGAGCACAAAGAAGCTGATAAGTCCTTAGCTATTGAGCTGCCAGCTAAGACTTCTGAAGACCATCAGATGACGGACATGGAAGAAGTCCCTGTTCAACAGGCGACTGAAGAGAAGGATGCTGATGCTTCCACCTCATCAGGTGATGAACACTCATCACTAATGGAAGCCTTCCAATTACTTATTGAAAATCAAATAAAAGAGATGGAAGAGAGGAACAGTCTGCAGTTACAGAAGATGAAGAAAGATTTGGTTGAATCAAACACTCAACAGATGGAAAGAACGCACCTTCTAACTGCCAGTACTATCAAATTGGCTATTGATAGTCTACCTATTCCTCAAGATCATTCATTGCAGTTAGTGCACAGTTTGAAAGAGCTGAACCAGAACGTAGAAGATGTGAAGGGTGATGTCAACCACCTTCACACTGCATTAAAAACAGCTGAGCACAAGATTGCTGATCTGACTGCAACCTTCATTCAAGTCAGTCAAGAAGAGAAGGAAATCAATCTTGGGATGTTGCAAGAAGTGGCAAAGGCCTCACAGGAAGTTCAAAATGAAATTGCAACTATCAACCTTAACATTGACTACTTCAATGACAAGACTGACGTCATCAGCACTGATATTCATCATCTAACAGCTAGTCATGACGTTGTTAATCAGAATCTAAAGGCTTTATGCGCTGGAGTAAAGATTCCAACAGTTGCTCTCAACCCTGCTGTTGAACCTTCTAATGTCATCAGAGTTGATGATGACAAAAAGGGGGAAGATAAAAGGGAAGAACCAGCTAAAGAAACTGCTGCTGAAGAACCAGCAAAGGAATCTGCTGCTGAAGAATCAACTAAGGAGGAAACTACTGCTGCAACAACTGAAGCCAAGGAAACTGAAGAAACAGCTGACAAGACTGAAGCTGAAGCTGACAAGATTGCAGAGCTTGGAAAGGTAGAAGAAGAAGAAGGAAAGATTGAAAAAGAAACTACCAAGTACAAGAATACTGAATCTGCCAGGAAGGCCATGGAAGCTTTGAAAGCTCTTCAAGAACAGCAACTCAAAGAAAAGATGGAAGCTGCCAAAGCAACCTTGGAAGAAGAAGCTGATGATGAAGAAGATGATGAAGAATCATCTTATGAGTATGAGGAAGTGCTTGAAGGATCAGATGAAGAAGCTGATAGCTAGAAATTGTAAAATCTTTGTAATCGGTTTACTTTTATCTATTCCTCAGAAATCTCATCTGATGAACTTGTACATGTAATACTTTTTCAATATTAATGAAAAGTCAAGTTCAATCCAATAAACTTTTTCTATCTCAGAAAATTTTGAGGATTACAATCTTTAGTTTAGGTATTCAACAGGTACTTAGCTGAAGTTTTGTCATCATCAAAAAAGGGGAAATTGTTGGATAAGGATGAAGATGAAGGCACTAAAGAAAGTTTGATAAGGGAGGTTTTGATGCATTCCAAAACTTCAAAGATTGGCTAAGTATGGAGTAACTTAGCTGATAAACTTATCAAGGAATTTTGACTAAGTAATGAAGACATCAGAAGAGTCAAAGTTTCAAGGTCCAAGACTTCTGATCTGCTGAAGTAAAGTTATCAGACTAGTGAAGATCAGCCGACTCAAATCAGATTTGTTCAAGTTTGAGATCAGCCGAGTTCACCATCAGACTTATACTTTCGTCAGCCAAGTGAAGAAGATCATGAAGTGTTCCCAACGGTAATAAATGCCCCTTGGTGTAATAAATGCTGAAGTACGAGGATATTTAAGACAAATGATTGAAGAAAAGCTTCGCATCAGCCGAGTGCATTTAATGCTGCATTTAATGCTGCCTGCAGAATAGTACTGTTTACAGTACGGACAGACTGCAAAAGAACCGTTCGCGGATTTTAAGGACCAGTACTCGAGGAATTTGAATCCTGTCTTTCTTCAACGGACATTTTTCAATCCTCAAGTATAAATAGCTGAAAGAGACGAAGAAGAAACAAGCAACACACTTTCTGAGAGAAATTTTCGAAGCAAAATTCTTTAAGTCTCAAGAACAGCTCACTCATCAGCTGAGTCATTTGTTGACGAAAGCAGAGTTGAAGAATCAAGAAAAATACATCTTCTGAGTGATTTTGTAAACAAGAGTGTTGTGCGGAGTTGTGATCCATCTTTGTGAGTGATCAAACTTCAGAGAATAGGTTTTCTGTGTGATTTCCTATTGCGAACTTGTGGTCGTTTCATTTGTTGTTCGACGCAAGCAGAGTATACTGTAAACTTTGTGATTATAGTATAACCCAAGATCTGTGTGACTTGGAAGAGTGGACTAAAGGATATTCAAATCCATATAACCACTATAAAAATTACTTGTGTTTTTACATTGTTTTAAATCTGCATATTTTCTGTTTGCATAAAAACACATTAAGTTAACTGTTTGAAAAAGAGATAAAAAGGAGTGTATAAAACTGGGGAAGCATTTTTCAAACTGCTAAGATTACTTGTGAAAAACACTTTGAAAATCCGCTGCAAGTACTCTAAGTATTAAAACTGATTTTAACAGAATCAGCTAAGTAACTAACAGACGAGTGGTCAACAGACCTGTTCAAAGATTTGTTCGCGAACAGAATTGTAACTTACTAATCTGATCAGCTTAGTCTGTTCAATTAAAGTAAAGTTTTAAAGTTAAAATTGAAAGAAAATTTTAAAGAGGTTTATTCACCCCCCCCTCTAAACCTCTTCTGACCACTTGGGACCAACAGGAAATGAGCCATAATTCACAATCCAAATGCCCCAATTATTGTTGATGATATGTACATATATATTACCCGGAATATATAATATGATTTACTCGTATATAATGAGCTAACTATATATAATATATAATATGATTTACTCGTATATAATGAGCTAACTATATATATATATACATAATATATATATATATATATATATATATATATATATATATATGTGTATATAGGGAGAAGAAAGAATAAAGAGGAAAGAGAGAGGGGTCCTTGGTGACCTCTCTATTTTCGGAAAGATGGACTTCTCTGTTGTTTTATTCAACAGAGAAGTCCCAAGTGGGACTTCTCCATCTTAGGGTTTAGGGTTTAGAGTTACTTGCCTTTTAATTGTGGGAGTTAATCTCCCACTAAGTGGGAGGTTAACTTCTCATTTGGGAGTAGTTAATTAACTAATTAACTACTCCCCCTCTTTTTTTTTAAATTCAAATTGGACCGGGTCGGGTTAGCTCGAATGGGCGTACCCACCCGTGTCAAATCAACATCTCCCACTCGCACATGAGGGCTAAACTGAGTCTATAGTGACTTCAACAACATACTCATCAACTTCATACAGACAAGTGGATCGTGTGACCGGCGAGTGCAAGAGCATTAAGTGTCATATACCTGTTAGGGTATATAACAACTCTTATTCACAAAACACGAGGACATCAGAACTCGCTATACCCCAAACCTCATTTCGCTAACCGAAGTATCTATGATTCCTCAATCAACAGAAGAGCATACTTCACTCCACCACTCACTTGTATTCACAATCATGTCTCAAACTCTCAAGTTCGACATATTGGCTGGCCAGCTTTGAACTCAAGCAGTGTGTATTAGCTTCATAAAGTCTTCCTTTCCTACCTGAATCTTTCGATCTTACTTCAGCAACTTTCCTAGACACGGACCGCATCGCCTTATGATTCATAGCTATTAGTGACGTGCTAAAGTAGCAACACCTTGGTAAGATCTCGAGAAACGGTCGAAAGTCATAAGGGTACCCATTGAGGTTGCAATAAACCTCTGGGCCTCACACAATGAATGAGCAGGGATCTTTCACTCATTTCCCAATGGTCACTAAGGCACACGTGGTATGAAACACGTGCTACTGTAGTTTACTTCATTTCTTGAAGTGTATGTCATTTAAACAACACAGTAAAGATTTTAGTACAAGTGTACATCTACACTTTACCTGAATTTTCTCCTTATCCTCGATAAATAATTAACTCGAGAAAATTCATATCTGGCTATTCGACAAGTTCAATGGATGGTGGGAATCCATTCTTCTTCGATTACTTGTATATACAAAAGTAATCTCATCTTAATTAAGCAATCGATACCTTTCTGATCTTGCACTCATGCAAGACTGTGATTACTTTAATCAAAACAGTAATCTACGCAACTCTAGAGATAGCTAGGCAACCCATATAAGAATCTCCAGTTATGGTCTTAGTACAAGAAACTCGACCATCTATTGTACATAGATGCTAACTACAAAGTTCTCTATTAACTTTGTTAAGATATCTCCACAAAAATTCTCAATTTTGTGTAAGTGTTTGGTCTCGCTAAAACAGTATCTATATTGCAAGCTATGAATGTGTTTCATAACATAAATGTCAACACAACTCGAATGTAGCTCTTTACCTTCCCAAAGAAGTAATAAATACCTCTTGACCAAACAACTATCCATACTGCGTATGTGCAATCAATTTTACAACAATTGTACACATAGATAAACATGTCTCATTATGCTTAAGAGATCAATTGCAGTATAATAAATGTTTCTCGATAACCTTTTCACTAAAGTCTGAAAATCATACAACTGATTTGACTTATAATTATTGACCAGATCCATGGCACAACATAAATCAGAGTAGGCAATTGGTTTCAAACCAATTAATGATTCCATCAAGATCGGAATCAGTGATCTAGACATTTCACTGAAAGTGCACATTTCAAGAATCAAAATTCTACCTCTTACTATGAGAGTATTAGTAGGTATTAAATTCATAATTATTCAAGTGTCGGTTGACCACTTATAAAATTCAATGAATTTCCTCAATTCATTCATAAATAATAAGGACGACCATTTTCAAAACGGTCCTTTTATACTCAAAGTTATCCCAACAAATAGGGTAACTCAAACATTAAGAAATGGAATCCAGTATTCCTAATAATAACTTAAGACAAAAAGGCAATGTTATTCATCCACCAAGATAAAAGCCAATGTGATTGTTCAGACAATCTCTTATTGCCTAAAATAATCTTAAAGCTCAAAGATTTCAAGTTCGAGATCATTGATATCTCAACTTTTCAGATTAACAGTTTTTTATTCATTTGGAATACTTCCATATCTAAATTTTGACTAAAGTAAGATACAGGTAAGAAACCATGTGCCTTTTTGAAAAATCAACCAATACAAAAATTGATTTAAATTATAGGCAGATACTAAGTCTTCCTTCCATTCGTTTAACGTATCTCACCCATGAGATAGGAGAACATTTTTCAATATTTGATACAAGTTACGGTTCATGTGTAGTCTTTTCATTTGAATGGATCCAGTAGAACATAAATTGCTCCCACTAAATTTTTTTTTTTTTTTGGATAATCACTTCCAAGTGATAAGTCAAATGAATAACTATCCCTTGAACCGGTTTACACCAACACGTTCAAATACACAAAGTTCAGTCTATCTAGTAAATACATCTTTCGAAAGATTGTATTTCGTGATTTAATAAGAATTTTACTTCCATCTCATTGTTCATTCAAGAACATAAACCATTAGACATTATATATCCTCCAAAGATATATTTTCTTTCGTAATCATGTTTCTAAACACATTAGAAATAAAGTTAAGACAAACTCAACTACTTGATCACATCGTCTAAGGTAGCTTAGGTCAAATCGTCATCTGACCCTAGCTTTTAGATGTTGAAAACTACTATTATTGAAGGTTCACAAAATATGCATTTAATGTTAACATAATTTCCACATAGAAATTCAAGGGGTTAACTTGAAATGCTTTGAATCCCATCATATCAATATTTCTAGTTACTTCTCTGAACACAATTATACAAATAAGAGTGTTAGAAATAAATTATACTCAGATGTTTCATTACACTGATCACAAAATGATCGTATAGATATTCATATCCTTGATCTAGTATCAGAACCTTATGTTCATCGATACATTTGATTCTCTAGAATTTCAAAAACACTGAAGTATTTTAATTTTGCATGAGATCAAAATAATCAAGACATGTAATATCCTTATAAAAGTAATGAAATGACGGATTCCTCCAACCTTCACTAATATTAAATCACTAGAATTGATAAAAAAATGGAAGTTTAACTTCAACGCCCTAACAAAATAGGTCTGGTGTCTTGTTTCAATTGAAACATTGCAAGGGAAAACCAATTTTCAGAAACGGCTTGAAAAAGTCTTCTCATTGATTTAGTGTTTCCACTAGCCCAAATTGACCTAAACAAATATGTCTTCAACATATTTTGTGATGCATCAGGTGTTGATTGTACAACAACAATCAACTATGCAATTGAAACGTTTAGTCAAGAATGACACTTCAAACTATCGTTAAATGTCTAAAACATTTAAGTATCACTCAAAATGATACTAATCCAGTCAACGATGAATTCAAGTCTAAATATAATCCAAGAACAAACTCAACAGTCAAGTTTAGTTTTCCGAGGGTACACAAATTTACCTTAATAAACTTGAATTAGGACGTAAACACTTTTCAATTATTAGTTACCATAAACCTATAGTCCACTTAGGATAAGGTTAGTAACGTGTTTTCGACAAAACAATAATTATAACAGTGTTATTGAGTGCTACCTTTTCAACTTCATCCATTGACGAGTGAAAGAGCCAAAAATTATGGTAAATCGAGCATTTATAGTCCCATGCCGTTTCAGATTATCAAAATCCGGCAGTGATTGTTCTTCCAACTAGAATTATCTTCAGTCTCCTTTATTTCATTGTCTCTATTAATCTATTTTTATTTTTCTTAGAGCCTATGCCCCGTTAAAAAATAGATTTTGTCACAAAGACTTCAGTTTTGGTCTAGAAACACCAAATAGCTTTTTAAGAAGTACAATGAAATACTTACCATTTGAGAAAGTCGTTTTACAGATATGTAACACGACCTTTGAATGGTCTTTATAATAGAACGTGACTGAAATGAACTTGAATTCAGTAACTCAAAAGAGAAGAATTATGACTTGACTTTTAATCATTCATTAAGTTTGACTTTAGTCTCATAAGTATCCAACATACTAGACAAAAGTATTTTTCCAATTGGTCAAACTTTAAAAGTCCAACGTCTACCTTGTTAGAGTTGTATTTCTATACTGCTCCCTAAGGATAACGTTCTACGATGCCATAATTTCAAGACTATAGCGGAATCATGTCAAAAGACATAAAGAAAGTCTATGATCTCTTTCTCAAGTAATAAGACCACAATAGATCTTTAATGACTTGATAGATGTTTTCTACAACATCACATATTCCTACTCAAATTCTAAATCAACATCGACAAAGTGTTGCAGCTTTGTCAATGAGTACTTTTGCAAGTAATCATCTAATTAGAATCTATTGCCATGATCTGTCAATATAGAGATATCATATTAGCCCATCTAAGTATACGTGATTTTATACATAGCAAACTGAACTCGTTTTAAATCCCATAAGGTACAAAATCGAAAGGGTCACTATGTGGCCCAATCATATCCCATATCCAAATGATCATTATTACTAATTCAATACCTTTGTATAAAATCTAGTAGTTCCAGGTGAGAATTACTTAAATTCTTCCAACCTAGGAACTCCCACTCGAGTACTTAATTCAAAGTACTTACAAATATTTAATGTGCATCGTGTTATCTTAACATGACCTAATAAAGTGCACATAAGGAGATAAGCATATATCAAACACGCATCGAAGTAATAACACATAAACGAAATCATGTGTACAATTAAGAATCACCTTAGAAGATTCTAATGTCAAAGCCTCATGGGACAAAAACCTAACAAGACTTATCTTACTTAAAAGAAGATTGAGTGAAAAACTCAAACTTTCGGAAAAAGTTTTAAAGTTTTCAAAAACTCTTAGGAGAGAGAAAAAAATATTCAAAATATTTTTCCTTCAAATAGCTAGTAAGACCAATTTTAAATTTAAAAAAAAAATTATTATGTCGTTTTCATCAAATTAGATAAACGACAGATTCATTTCATTAAGATGGAATTCAATCGTTCATTTTTCTTCTCTTAGCCCTCGGCTAAAGAAGCGTCCCTATTGCATCAACTTTAACGTTTCAAGTCCACAACCACAAAACTTGAAGGTGTGCATAAACTTTCATTAGATTTACTAACTTTTTGCAACTTGCATAAATTGCAAAAGAGGTTCAGATTCTTATTCATATTGTCGCTCTCCCACTAAGTCCGACATACGTCACGTTCTCAAACTAAATTGAGTTAAATATTAGATCAAGCTCATAAGCTAATCAAAATACCTTAACTCATGCTCATAAAAGAATATATATATATTACACTTATTACTGCTCACAAGCAAACCAAGTTCTAATTTCACAAAAATTAATGGAAAAACAAATTTTCCAATTTAGAAATAAAATTATTAGAACGTCATAAGTAAGTGTTGAAGTACTTCCTTTTGAAGTAAAACATTTGAAAATATATTCAGAGTTTTCAAAAGTAAAGAACAAAAAGAAATTTCTTGATATAAAATGATTTTAAATCATTTTCTACATGCATTAGAAAATTGAAATTGACTTAAAGTGTTTCCAAACACTCCCACTTGCAAGCCATTTCCTCAAAAATATTTTTCTGGACCAACATAAAAATTTCAAAATTTTCCTTCAAAGAAAAATGATTTTCCATTTCAAAACATTTTCCAAGCATCAAAATCAAGAAAAATATTTTACATTCAGAAAAATTAATTTAAATTCACCAAACAATCAGAAAGAAATTCTGAACACATAGAATTTTTTTCGTACAAAAAACGGACACCGAATACGCTGCACTTGCGTGACACTGCCATGCAGTACAATCACTGACATGGCAACTGATATGTCATGCCACGTAGATATCCACATGGTGCTGAGCACCCATGTGGTGCCTAGCTGGCTGCCACGTGTGTGCTGACTGGGTTGTTGACCAAACCAACACCTTCACGCGTTTGTGTGGCGCGTGTGTCACACGCGCCGTCCTAACGGCGTTTTTCTACGAAACGCTTCCGGCTACCCCAACGTTTTCTGGCCTTCTGATTCCTATGGTGATCTCCGTTTTTCATTTTGACCATCGGCAGTACTTGTTTGAGAAACCAACAGCTGCGATCGAGAGTGGGTATGAACAAAATAAATGTTAATCTTCTTCAAATTTCCAGCAACATGAAGAAATGCGCATGAACTTCGATTGGCAATATCTCCTTCGTTATAAGTCCGAATTATACATACTATATATGGTCGAAAACCTCTCGACAAGATCTTTCTTAACGGTACATGAATCATCTTATAAGCCCCAACATATAATCCACAGAAAATTAAACAAATTTCGGCCAAATAATAATAAAAAAATCATATCTCAATTTCTACATATCCAATGAGCATGAAGTTTTACAGAGATGATCAACAACACGTATGCATGATGTGTACAAATCTTCGGACCAAAATAATAAGCATATTTAAATCCGCAAATAAAATGTCAAGCAATTTAGACATATATGGCAGAAATTTGAATTGACCATGTCTTTCTCATTTCTAATCCAGAAATAGATTTCCATATATGGCTGGAAAGATAATTTCAAGAGGATTCTAATGGTATATAGCACATTACATGAAACCAAGTATTGAACCGGAAATCGGCATTTAAAGTTTCAGCAAATATTTCAATCAATAATTTTTTCAGAACATATTTCTCCACAAAATGTCTGAAAAAATACAGTTGCATTCAAGAACTTAAAATCATGCTCCAGTAAAATTTTCATACCATTCTAACGAAGGAATCACAAACTGCCATTAAAGGTCAAGCATGAACATAATTTCAAATTTCATGAAATTACTAAAACTAAACATGCTTTCAAACACCATATAGCAAAGGAACTCAACCAAAAATGGCTCTGATACCAATGTTGGGTTTTAAATCCTAATCAACCGTAATTTACTTTCTTGAATCGGATCGGATAATCGCCGGTTACTTGAAGTGGGTGATCCGGAGAAAATCCTTCTTTGCCATCGATCTAACCGTGGTTGAATCACCGATGCTCTCACGTTTTGGTGCTCCCGATCAAGACACAAATCACGTACGGAAATGAGCCATAATTCACAATCCAAATTCCCCAATTATTGTTGATGATATGTACATATATATTACCCGATATATATTACCCGGAATATATAATATGATTTACCTGTATATAATGTGCTAACTATATATATATATACATAATATATATATATATACATAATATATATATATATATATATATATATATATATATATATATATATATATATATATATATATATATATATGTGTGTGTGTGTGTGTGTGTGTGTGTGTGTATATAGGGAGAAGAAAGAATAAAGAGGAAAGAGAGAGGGGTCCTGGGTGACCTCTCTATTTTCGGCAAGATGGAGAAGTCCCATGCATGGGACTTCTCTGTGGTTTTTTTCAATAGAGAAGTCCCTTGGGATAGAGTCTGTATTTTCAGAGATGGGGGAGCCGAATGCTCCCCACTTGCCTTTTAATTGTGGGAGTCAATCTCCCACTAAGTGGTAGGTTAACTCCTCATTTGGGAATAGTTAATTAACTATTAACTAATTAACTATTAACTACTCCCTCCTCTTTTTTTTTTTAATTCAAATTGGACCGGGTCGGGTTAGCTCGAATGGGCGTACCCACCCGTCTCAAATCAACACTTGGGTTATACTATAATCACACAATCACAATATACTCTGCTTGCGCCAAACAGCAAATGAAATGGCCACAAGTTCGTAATAGGAAATCACACAGAAGACCTATTCTCTGAAGTAATATCACTCACTAAGATGGATATCTACTTCTCACAATACCCTCTACTACAGATTCACTCAGAAAATATATTCAACTTTGATCTTCAACTTTGCTTTCGTCAACAGATGACTATGCAGATGAGTGCTCTGTTCTTGAGTTTTAGACTTAGAAGAATTCTTCTTCGAATGCTCTCAATTGTGTTGCGTTTCATTTCTCTAACTCCTCAAACACTCTCTATTTATACTTGAGATTTGAATTATGTCCGTTGAAGGGAGACATAACAGATTTCTCGAGTACTGGTCCCTGTTTTTAGGAACGGCTACCTGCGACTATGCACTGTGTATTCTGCTGTACTTCTTTGTCAGTCACATTAAATGCACCCAGCTGATACGAGGTTTTTCTTCAATCATTTGTCATAAATACCCTTCCTCTTCAATATTTATTACTCAAGTTCATTTATTACCGTTGGGATGACTTGCTGATCTCTTGCACTCGGCTGATTGAAACTTCTCGTCTGATGAACACTTGGCTGATCCCAAACCGAACTCATTTGATTTGAGTGTGCTGAAATTCACCAGTCAGATTTCATTCTTCAGTAATAGATCAGTAGTCTTCTGGACCATAAGTTTTGACCCTTCTAGTTTGTCTTCTTTCTTAGTCAAAATCTTCTAAGGGATTAAATAAGCTTCCATTACTTAACTGATGATGATGTTTTGAAAATCATCAAAACTTCCCTTAAATCTCCATCTTCATCTTCATTCCACACTTGTGCAAGTATATGTGGTTGATTACAATCCCAAGATAAAATCCAATGACATCGCCGATGTCCTCTATAAGCACATTCACATAAAGACAAAGAACTAAAGTTGATCTTTCCTAATAACAATATAGAAAATATTTCATGAATGTAATCTAACTAGTGAGTGTTTGTTACAAAGACCCTATGACACCTTTTTATAGTGTTCATGAGAGAACTTAATGGTCAAAATATTAAAAGCCACATAATGGCATATTAAGGGTATTTTTTTTTTTTTTTTTTGGTTTCCCAAGGGTTTAATCCCTTTCGAGGCGGGTCGGGCACATTATGTGGGTACCTCTCCCAACAGGGATTCGAACCTGAGTCCGCTACTTTGTAGTGACTAGTCCCTTCCACTAGACCAATCACCTGTTGGTGGCATATTAAGGGTATGTTAATGCATTTGAAGCTACAATTTTTTTTTTGAAGTTTAAAACTTCTAAAATTCCAGCAAGTTTTAAAAGTTAAAAATTTGCGTATAAAATAATTGGGCACTAAAATACCATGCAATGGGTGCATGAGTTTTCCGGGCTTGAACCTATACTTAATGTTGATGATTTTCATTTGATAAAATTGTAATGGCGCAATGAATTAGGTCCTTTGGTCAAAGTTTAATACATCACACACACAAAATTCAACATCGATCTTAGTTCGTGGTTAGCGCGTTAATGACCGTGCGCTCTAATCTTGATTCTCATGAGAGTTTCTAGGGTCAGCCCAAACCCACAGCCACGACCCCATGACAACTTTCACTTAGGTGAAACCTCCAACGGTACATGCGACCTATACCCTAGAGAATTCCCGTCTTGATCTCATTAAGGGTTAAATTCAATTGTAACATCATCTTATGAAACACTATCACCATAGGGACTAGGGATGGGAAAGAGGTGCTATCCTATAATTAGTGTAAACAAGTCAGCATTACATGTTTCCTACCCATTGAACCTTCTTCATGGGGTCTCCAATTGCAAATGTTGGATTACCCCCGGAGGTGACTCCCTTATGGGCTTAAGCCCACCCCCCTCGATTATTAAGGATATGTCCTGAGGCAAATTTTTACTTCTTGGAATTATTATACATGTGTTTTTACCAAATTTAGTCTTGCTAAGTAATATCAATGAAGTAACAAAAAATGTTCTATTGTTGTAAATAATTTATTACAGCTCTTTGGTTTAGTGATTGAGATACAATGATTGATGAACAATAATAACTATAAAGGGAAAGAAAGAAGAACACACATAAATAATACGTAGAATTAGGGTTGTTTTCTTGGGAAGGGGAGAACTCTTATTTATATCCAAATAAGTTATAAGTATATTACAACTAATTCTCTAAACAATTACATCAACAATAGGAATACCCACGAATATGAAATATTTACAACTCTCCCCCTTGGGGTTTCCTATTGAGTCTCTATTATGCTTTTCGTGTTGCCTCGTTAAAACCTTTCAAGTAATAAAACCCAGTGGGAAAAAGAACCTTGGTTAGGAAAAGGAGTACAACGCATAATCTTTTCAACCAGCAAATGTTGCCTCATTAAAACCCTGGCGGGTAACAAAGTTCCTGTGGGAAAAATAAACCCACTTTGAAGGAAAAAAAGTACAACATGGCACCCGGGCATCTTCTGGCCACGAAATACCTACACGGTACTTCTCCTCAAGTTAACTCCACTAAAACCTATAATGGAGCAAGCTCAGATAACCTACGCAAGTGGCTTTCAGTAATGACTTAGTAAGTAAGTCGGCGCAGTTGTCTTGACTTCTAATCTGTTGGATCACTATTTACTTGAGCTCTTGTTGTTGCTGATTGACAAAAATTTTCGGAGCTATGTGCTAGGTGTTGTCGCCCTTAAAAAAAGTCATTTTTCATCTGCTCAATGCAGGCCACATTATCCTCAAATATAACCTTAGGATCTTCTGTGGTAGCCAATTAACATGAACCTCAAACATGACGAATCATAGCCCTAAGCCATGTGCATTCATGCACTACCTCTTGAAGCACTAAAATCTCGGCATGATTCGATGAAGTGACAACTAAAGTCTGTTATGTAGACCTCGAAGACATAGCTGTGTTCCCAATCATAAAGACATACCCAGTCTGAATGAGCTTTGTGCGGGTTCGATAGATAACCAGGATCGAAATACCCACAAGCATCGCGTCCTTTAGTGACACATAAGGGTAGAACAAATCAATGTCAGTCATACCATGAAGGTATCGAAATATGTCCTTTATACCATTCAATGGCGGCATGTTAGTGCTGAGCTAAACTTAGCTAGCATATTTACCGCATATGCGATATTAGGTCGAGCACATTGAGCTAAGTACAATAATGTGCTTGCATTTAGGTATGGCACCTCAGGTGCTAACACTTCCTTGTAGGCCTGTCAATGGGCGGGTATTTACCCAGCCCATGCCCAATTAATACCCACTGGGTTTGGGCCCGCTGGCAGGTGACCGGGCCCGGGCCCGAAACTTAATAGACACCGGGTCCGGGTCGGACCCGGGCCCAATTTTTTTCGGGTACCCGATTTTTTTTTTTTTTTTTTTTTCAAAATTATGTTCGCTACTTGCCTACTTCCCGTTGCCCATCACTCATCAGCCCACTGCCCATCTAAAAAACCCTAAGTCCTAAATTCACTATCAAAATTTTTCTCTCTCTCATCTATTATTTCCACTGCCCCGCCGCCGCCGCCGCAGCTGCCGCCTCAGCCCCTCCTCCTCCTCCTTGTAGCAACATCGACATCCAAAGTTTGGTGATTATAAAATCTCAAAGGTCAGAAGAGGTTTGTAATTAGTTCCTTCCCTCTTATCCCTCTTATAAAATCTCAAATTTTGGTTTAATTGTTTCTACTTCATGTATTTGCACATGGGTTTTTGCAAATGCCTTATTTCTTGTGAAGGCATGATCTTTGAGGTTTTTTTGACCCTTTTTTTGAACTGGGTATTTGCGTAGAGATTAGATGGATTAGACTTTGGTCTTTAGATTTATAATTTTGTGTAGTTTTTGAAATGTAGACAAATTTATATTCAGTTTGTGTTTTGTTATAAATTAAGAATCTTGAATCATGTTCTTGTTTTTTTTTTTTTATGAAGAATCATGTTCTTGAACTGGTAAGAGAGTAGAGTAGATCATAATACAGGGGGGGCGTATGCATTTTCTAATTTTTTCTAATGTGAACTTTTCTTACAGAGGTTGTGGGGTTAAAAAGTATTGTTAAAATGAATACCCGGTACAATTAATATACATATTAAACTAGCATTCTGAATTTGATATTAGAATTTCGTGCCAAATTAACTTGATATATTGGAGAATATTTTTGTTTACATGTTTATGTTTGTGAATTTAGTTACTGTACTTTATCATTTTATTAATTGAATTCATTTATTGTTAGTTTGAAACAACAACTATTACATATTTTAGCACTTTGATAAAATGATATTTGATGGATGGATTGATTTATTTTAATGCAGACTGAAAATGTCGATGTTTTATAGTGAGTACGATAACATTGTTGATCCTTCCGATGACATTGGGGAACATGAAAATGAAGAACCAAATGATGAAGAGGTACCAGATCAACCTAAAGGTAAGAAAAAAAAATCCTCTATTGTTTGGGACCATTTCACTGTTGAAAAGAAACCAAACGAAGAAAGTAAGCAATATGTTAGGTGCAATCACTGCGAGAGAAGAATGGCTTGGGATAATAATACTGGTACTTCTTCCCTCTTAAGACATATTGAAAACTCTTGTCCGAATTTCAAGCTTCTTACATCTAGAGGACGTAGAGCTAAAGGTTTGACTGAGTTTAAGTTTGATCAAATGAGAAGTAGAAAGGACTTTGCAACCGCGGTCATAAAGCACAATTATCCGTTTAATATGGTAGAACATAAATATTTTAAGGTTTTTTTGGATGGTCTTAATCCAAATTTTGATCTTCACAGTCGGAATACCCTTAGAGCGGATGTCATTGAAATATTTGAAGAGGAAAAGCTTAAGATAGCTAACATGTTAAATGATCTTACATCTAAGGTGTCATTAACTACTGATATGTGGACTTCCGACCATTCACGTGATCCTTATTGTTGTTTAACTGTTCATTATATTGATGAGGATTGGAAATTGAACAATAAGGTTATTGCTTTTAAAAAGATACCTCATCCCCACGACGGTCCGACGTTGTTTGAGTTTGTAAAAGAAATGCTTTTGCAGTGGAATTTAGATAAGAAATTGTGTTCGGTTGTAGTTGATAATGCTACCGCCAATGATTCTATGATTAGAAAGTTAAAAGATTGGCTTTGTGATGCATTAATTCCGTTTAATGAAAATTTACTTCATGTTAGATGTAGTGCACATGTTTTAAACTTGATAGTCCAAGATGGACTTTGTGAAGTTGCTGGATTGATCGAAAATATTCGTGGAACAGTTAGATATTTAAACAAATCCCCTGCCGCAGAACAAAAATTTGAGTCGGCAAAAAAACACTGTAAGTTAGAGGATAAGAGGTCGATTGCCATGGATGTACCTAATCGGTGGAACTCAACTTTTGAATTGCTTGAGACGGCATTGCCTCTGAGAGATGCTTTTTCTCGTCTAAGTTTGATGGACAACAAATATCATCATAATCCATCTAACTTGGAATGGAAAACAGCTAAAATTGTTATGGAGTGTTTACAAGCTTTTTATGATGCCACTTGTCATTTTAGTGGTAGGAAGTATCCCACTTCAAATGTTTTCTTTCCTGATGTTTGTGAAATTAAAGTGAGATTGATGGAGTGGAGAGAGAGCGAGATTAATTTACTTAGAGAAATGTCTGGTCCTATGCAGGAAAAATTTGATAAATATTGGGATGAATGTAGTTTGGTTTTGGCAATTGCGGTAGTTTTTGATCCAAGATTTAAGATGCAAATTGTCGAATATTTCTATGGTGAGATTTATGGTTCAAATGCTCTTCCGTATATTCAACGAGTTCGTAATTCCTTAGATGATTTGTTCTTCTCATATGGAGGTAGTACTAATTCTTCATCGAATGAAGTTGGCACGTCAAGTAATTTTATTGTCGAAAAGCGGACTAAGTTAAGTGGGTTTGATAGATGGTGTGATCAATCACGTATTTCTTCAGCTGTAAAAAAGTCAGAGTTGGATACTTACTTAGATGAGGATAGATATCCTAGAGTCAGAGGAGTAGATACATTCAATATCCTGGACTGGTGGAAACTTAACAGTCCGAGACTACCTATTTTGGGGAAGATAGCTCGGGATATTTTGGCTGTGCCAGCTACTACAGTGGCATCTGAGGCAGCATTCAGCGTTGGAGGCAGAGTACTAGATGAGTCACGTGCTTGTTTGCTTCCGGACATAGTAGAGGCATTGATAGTCGCAGCTGATTTGATTGACTGAACTAGCAAGGTATTTTTTTTTTTTCAAATTTATTTTCATTTTTTCTTAAATTTAATTTATTTAACTTTTTTCTTGATATTTTTTGTATAGGTTCAAGTGGTGTGGATCCGGACTTTTTCGAAACTCAAGTGGAGTGCAAATGATATATTTCTATTTTTAATGAATATTGTGAAGTGTTATATTATTTTATTGTTTAGTATTATTTTTAAGATGATATATTTGCTATGAGATAATATTTAATGTATCATTTTTAATGGACCAAATCACCAAACATAGAATTGCATTATTACTAATTAGTCCTTTAAATAGTTGTTCTAACATAAATATATAAAAATTTTAAAATACTATAAATTATTAATATAGTGCATGAGATCTGCCTACATACTACAACCTTATTTCACGTGAACCATTGATTGGGCATTTGGGCTTTGTTCAACAAAAAAAAAAAAAAAAAAAAAAAAAAAAAGAGGGTCGGGTCGGGTCGGGTTTTATGTCGGGTCGAATCGGGTTTTTTAGCCCGCTGGTTTGTTTCGGGTTCGGGTCGGGTTCCGACCGGGTTTGGGCCCGGTGCTTTTAACCGGGTACTGGGCGGGTTTTAGAGTGGGCTGGTTAAAAGCCCACCCATTGACAGGCAGTTCCTTGCCCTCCTCCAGGATTTGAAATGGATCTTTCGACCTATCAAATGATCAGACTATCATTGGCGTGCTTGATGGCATCGCTTTATCCTGGTTAAAGTGTCTCATATCAGCAAAATTTCGATGCCAAGGTCATTATATCAGCAAAATTTTGTGGTTGTTTGCCAAATTGCCTATTCTTTGTAAGGTCGAATAAAATAGATATTATGTAGTCAATGTTTGGGGAGTCAACTTTTAATAATTCAACATTGAATCTCCCGAGCCAACTTCTTAAGGATTCACCCTCTTGTTGTGTAATTGTTCCCAAATAACTCATCGGAAGTTTCTGTCGTTTCTGGCATGCAAATTGCTGAGTGAGTTTGTTGCACAACTCCCTGAAACAAAATATTGAGTTCGAGGGTTGTTTCCCAAACCAATCTAATGCTAACCCCTCGAAAGTGGGAACAATTAATTACGCGGTATATTCAGCAGAATGAGCATATAGGTTCATTGTGTTTGTGAAACTGAATATGTAGTCATCAGGATCAGTAGTACCATCGTAGCAAGGTAATCGGCCCGACAATTGTCCTGATGCCTAGGCTTCCTTGATTTCTCTGTAGAATGGAGAATATGCGGCTATGCTTACTTGAACTTCTCTAGTTCTAGGCCATGGTTGTTGGGTAGCTAATAATCTATGCTCTACCCGTTCCTGCACCATCCTCTCGATCTCTCTTTTCGAAACTCGTATTGTACGAGGTTGGTTGCGTATCGGATTGATCACATCGTTATCGACAAGAGTAATGGTATGTTCTCCTGAATTAGCCCTTACGGGACGAGCATTAGCTCTTGCTCGATTAGGCCTTACTCCAGCTCGAATATTGTTATCGACTGGTCTTTCATTATTGCGTGGTGGAGTAACTAGCGACTGCTGATCAGTTCCCGGGCTATCGGCTTGATCAGAAACATGATCTACCTCTCTCGGGGGTCTCCTGACTGGTTGTACCCGAGCCATCCTCGGATTTACGACTTCTTGTTCAGGAACATTGAAGATCTCAGGATATAAATAACCCATGAGTTGTATCATTTGTCTCAGCTTTTCCTCTCTATTAGGTAGAGGGGTGGAATTGTTTGAACAGGCGGGTTAGCCGGGGATGGGTTGTCACCATGGATCCGTTGTCCCAACGAATCTTGTCTATTTGAACCGGGGCATTCATCTTGAGTCCTTGAATGATTGGACTCCTATTGTTCTGCAACATGTGGTGGATTGTTCATAGCCTCCCCACGAGAGTTTTCGCGCAAATCCTCGACTGCCGGGGGTGCTTGTGAAGTGTTGCTTTTTTTGTTATTGCATCCGCTTCTCCTTGGGTGAGCCATATATCTATCAAGTAATTAACTCAGCCCCACGGTGGGCGCCAACTGATATCACCCAATTTGGTGATGTTCAGTAATATCAATAATTTTGTAACAGGAATAACTATGATCCAATTAAATTAAGGGCTTAGTTACTTTACTCCGGATGGTATTACACAAGAAGAAGAATAAGTAGCAACGATAATAAAGGATAAAGACGAAGATGAATTATATAAGAGCAAAAGCTATATTATTGATTGTAGGTATATGGAGATCACAATGTGCTTTAAAGTGTATATGCGTATGTGATGTTCAGCGTAACCCTAATACAACGTTAGAGCTGTTCTTATATAGAACCTATAATCCTAGCGTCATAAGGTAAACCAATCAGATTAGGACCTCAAGTAATCTCCATTAAGCATTCGGGATCTTGTGTCAGGTCGACGAGATATGTTTTTCTAGTCGGGTCGACCTTCATTCTTTGACCGTGCTCCGGATCTGTTTCTGAAGTCGAAACGACCTAATTTTATCAAAGTTAGCAATTGTTCTTTATGGTGTAAAATAGCCCCCATCAAACAGTAACATTTAATGTGTTTATTATGTATTCACAAATATAAAACAAGATTTTCAATTTAGAATAAACTGCAACAACTCCTCTCGTGTTTTACTTTAATTGACAAAAAAAAACTACGTTATTCACATTGGAAAATACTCCATATGTGGACCAGTCAAAGACGACCCCCTTCCATATTGCAGTGTGAATTACCTGCTATTGTTTTTTTTCTTTTCATGATTTGCTAGGTAAGCAACAACTATCCACCCAGGTATTATTTTTTGGAGCAAAAAAACTTAAATTTACTAAGCCATTTGTTAACTTAAATCACATCAATAATTCCCGTTTCTGCCTTGAAAATATAACAATAATCATCTTGTTTACTTGAAACATATGTGGGAATCCATGTTGGATCAATATCTTCGCATACTTATTTGATTTCAACTATTAATTTCTTCAAATAAGTACAATGAGTTAGTCAATATATTCCTCCCTAATAAGAACAACATGAAGGAATAGGCAGATCTTGATCAGGATCTAGATCTGGATCCAGATGAAGAGAACAACATGAAGATGACCTCGGCCACAGGACTTATGCGGCTGGGGCTGGATCGGCCAGGGCGGCGCGGCTAGGGTTGGCCGAACTGGAATGGGCCGAATAAGGGTTGGGCGAATTAGGGTTGGCCGAATTTGGCTTATGCAATTTTCAGCTTTTTCTTTTCTTCTTGTGTTATGCAAATTGTGATTTATGAATTGATTAACTTCTCAACTCTTGTGTTGGTCCCAAGTGGTCAGATGAGGTCTAATGGGGGGGAGGGTGAATAGACCTCAGAAAATTTTAAGACTTAAAAACTTTTCTGTTGTCTGTCAGCAGACTAAGCTTATGAAGAACAGTAAGCTGACTGTGCTGATCGTGAACAAATCTTGAACAGCAGAGTGACCACTTATCTTACAACAACTTAGCTGATTTCAGCAAAATCAGTTTTTTTCCAAGAGTTTACTTGCAGCGGATCATTTGAAAGTGTTTTTCACAAGTAGACTAAGTCTTTAAAAGATTTTATCCCCAGTTTCAAAACTCCTTTTAAAATCTTTTAACAATTCAAAGTGTAAACTTATGCAATTTCAAAATATGCAAGAAAACTTAAATGCAAGAATAACACCAAGAATTTTTATAGTGGTTATATGGATAAAAATCCTTTAGTCCACTCTTCCAGATCACTTAGATTCTGGGTTATACTATAAACACAATGTTTACAATATTTCTCCACTTATACCTAGACAACAAATGAAAAGGCTATAAGCTCGCAATAGGAAATCACTCAGAAAACCTATCATCTGAAGTTAAATCACTCACAAAGACGGATTTAAACTTCGCACAACACTCAACTTAATACAAATTCACTCAGAATGTATTTTTCTATTTTCTTCAACTGGGTTTCTGTCAACAGATGACTTCCACCAGACGAGTGAGCTATTCGAGCTTCTTGAGACTTAGAAATTTTCTGCTTCAAAAATGAAATCTCAGAAATGTTGTTGTGTGTCTCTCTCTTCGAAATCAGCTCTATTTATACTTGGATTTGAAAATATGACCGTTAAAGCAAATCACACCTCAAATCCATAGCCTTAGCCCAAATTCAGAACGGCTCCCTGCTACAGTACTTTTTCTGCTGTACTTTCCTGTAGCTGCATTAAATGCACCATGCTTATCCGAGAATATTCTTCAATTATTTGCCATTACTACCCTTCTCTTGCAGCATTAATTTCACCAAGTGCATTTATTACCGTTGAACTATCTCATGATCTCTTCTACTCTGCTGATCGATGCAACTCTGCTGATAGATACTCTGCTGATCAAATACTGAACTAATCTGATTTGAGTCAGCTGATGACCTACCCTTCTGATTGCTGTTTCAGCGTGAGATCAGTAGTCTTCTGGGCTTTGAATTTTGAACTCTTCTGATGTCTTCTTTACATGTTCAAAATTCTTCTAAGGGACCTAAGCTTTCCATACTTAGCTGATTTTGACGTTTTGGAAATCATCAAAACCTTCCCTTATCTTCTTAATTTCTTTGCACTTCATCTTCATCTTCATCCAACAATTTCCCCCTTTTTGATGATGACAAAACTTCAGCTAAGTATCTGTACCTAAACTAAAGTTTTGATCCTCAAAAATTTCTGAGATAGAAATAGTCTATTGTATTTCAAACTTGAATTTTTTTTTATAGATTCTGAAAAGATTACATATTACAAGTTTGGTAGATGAGATGTGCAAAAAGTAAATTACAAAGATTTCAAGCATAAGTAACCTAGACTAAATTAGTCTTCTGTTTTGTCTTCTTGCTTGTCCTCTTTTTCTTCTTCAGGTGTGGAAGACTCAGCTTCTATTTCCTTGAAGAACTTTTGTTTCAACAGCTCCAACTTCTTTTGTTTAGGATCAGGGTTAAGCTGTTCTTCAGCTGAGTCCTTGGCAGCAGCAATCTCTTTGTCAGTTTTTGCTGTTTCTTTAGGAGTCTCTTCAGCTTCAGTTTTATCAGCTTCTTCTGCATTTGACTGATCTACTGGTCTGCTGTTTCCTTCATTTTCTTCATCAGCAGATTCCCCCAGTACTTCAGTGTCTTCAAATCTGTCTTCTTTTTCACTAAGTACCCTATCTTCCCCCTTTTTGTCATCATCAGAAGGGTTGATTGGATATTTAGGTAAGACTGGTGGGATTTGAAGTGATTCACACAGAAGTTTAATGTTTTCTTCCATGGCATCAAGTTGAGCTTGCTGTCTGAGTTGATTGGCCTCAAAAGCTTCCATTCTGTTGAGAACAACTTCTCCTTGGTCACCTAGCTGAATCTGAGTTGCCAGAACCATATCAGTAGATGCCTTGAAGTCCTTCATCATATTTCCTAAGGCTTCATCCTCAGCTTGAATAGCCATTTCAACTGTTTCAGTAATCTCCCTCCAACCAGCAGCCGTACTTTGAGTTCTTGCTCTAATAACATCCATGTCTTGTCTGATAGCTTCCACATTATGAGAAGTATCTTCTATCAGCAAAGTAGGAACAGTAGCAGCTTGTTGAGTTGGTTGACTTAAAGCAGTCAAAAGATTAGCAGTGATCTTCTCCTCCAGTCCCTTCATAGAGCTTGAAATTATCTGTTGAATGGAATCCAACAGACTTGGCTGTAAAGAATGAGAAGAAATATCAGTTGGAATAGGAGGTAAGGCAGGAGTTGCCTTCTCAGTAATCTGTTCTGCTGCTTGAGTTGTCTCTTCTGTAATCTGATCTGCTGGACCAGAAGCAGTCTCTTCTTCTTTGGTCTCATCAGCTTGACTAGGAGTGCTTTCCTTCTCCTTAGTCTGATCATTTTGCTCAGCAGTAACCTCCTTTTCTTTAATCTGATCAGCTTGATTTGGAGTGATTTCCTCTTCCTTTGATTTATCATCTGGTTCAGACTTGTCATCTTTTTCTTTGGTTTGATCAGCAGGGTCAGAATTTCCTTCTTTTTCCTTAGTTTTATCTTCAGGATCAGAAGTTCCTTCTTTCTTCTTACTCTGATCAGCAGGTGGTTGAACCTTTTTAACAAATTTAACAGTTTTCATCAAACCTGCATTATCCAAAGTAGACCTGTGAGAAATCCAAGTAAAATCATCAAGGGGAATATGCGGGGAGATTGGATCCTCAGGCAGTTCTTCATATGGCCTAATATTAGGGCTATAAACAATTTGTTTCAAACTAGGAAGGGGAATCATAGTGCTTGGTTGCCCCTTCATCTTTCTAGTCTTTCTGGCCCAAGTTTCCATTGTTTGGGAAACTGCCAGCTTGATTGATCTTTCCTTGAGGTCTTCATCTTCAGCAAACTCCTCAGGAATAGATTCATAAATCTTCTTTGCCTCAGCCTTTACAATGTGACTGATCCTCAATCTCAATTTGTCCAGAAAGAATTCTGAGTCTAGTGCTTGAGTAAGAGAACCTGTCTCAAGCCACTTTAGCACCCAGGCTTCTTCATCAGCAAAGGGCTTCCAACTTGCAATTTGATCTTTGCTCTTTGTCAGACGATAGTCTCTCCATCTGTTATATCTGATCTTCTCTTTATTGAACATCGTCAGACGAGTGATCTTTGCATTTTTAGCATCCAACCTTTTAATAAATTCTTCAAAAGCATCATGGTCATCTCTGACAATCTCCAATGCCAGTTTGACCTCTTCTCTTCTTTTAGGTTGTATTGCTGGAGTAGGCATAACTGGTTTAGGCTTGGTGGGATCTCTCTGTTCACCAATTACAATGCCACCAGTATGCTTTGGACCATGTGGGTCCTTAGTGTTTGCTTCGATAGCAGCAGCCAACTCTGCTGCCTCAACAGCATCCCTTTGTTCTTGAGTCATTTTACTGGCCTCTTCTTCCAGTTTCTTGAGCTCAAGGGCCTTAAGGCGATCTTCCTCAGCCTTTTCTTCGGCCTTCCTTTTCCTTTCTGCCTCATCTAATCTTTTCTTTTCATCAGCAATAAGGTAGGGAATCACAATCTTACCAGTCCTTCTCTTCTTTGCTTCAGGACTTTCCACTGTTTGAAGTGGAGTGGCAGCAACAGGAGTAGGGTGCAGAAGAAGTACATCCCCTTCATTTGTTATACCAGTCTGCTGTCCTTCTCTAACTTCAGCAGACAGTGCAGCAGATGAGTCTTCAGCAGGCTTAGCAGCAGGTTCTTCAGTAACAATTGGTCTCTCTGGTGATGCTGATATCTCCCTCACTGTATCATGTGATTCTTCAGAGAATGTAACCTTTCTCTTTGCCTTTGATTTTGTAATTCTTCCTTCAGGCTTGGCTCTAGGAGGTCCTTTCACAGAACTCCTTGTCCTCATTCTCTTGGCAGGTTGAATAGGGACAACTTCTTCTGATTCTGTCCTTTCTGGAGATGATCCAGTCTCCATCTTTTCAATCTCTTTAGTAAAGTCATCAATGACTTTCTTAGGGATCACAATTTCAGGCTGTCCTGATCCAGCTTCAACAGTAGTGCTTACTGTTTGATCAGCAGACCTACTGGTCTGACCAGTCTTTTTGCCTTTCTTTGCAGGTTACTTTGCAGCTTTAGTAGTAGCCTTTCTCTTAGAAGTGACTACACTTCTTACTGGCTCGTACACCTTGAATTCTTTGCCACCATGAATGGTCTTGCCGTTTGCTAATGGACATCCCAAATTTAAGAACAGATGACTCAATAGAATCCCATAGTTCTTCTTCTTGTCACTCAGCAGATCATAGACGTGAGCTGCCCAGTTGACCTTCAGTCCATAATGGATGCAAATCATGGTGTAGTACCTCCTTCTTGGCAACCCATCTAAAGAACTTGTACTGCAGTCCAGTACCTTCGCAATTATATCAACGAATCTCTGATACTCATCTTTCAATTGAGTTTTCATCAGAGACCCTGTCAACTCCTCTCCCTCTTTGGCGCAAACTTGCCAAAAATCTTCCTCTTTCTCAGACCCATGGTCTGTAACATCTCCTCCTTCATTCGTAAGCTTATACACTTCACTTAAAACAACAGCCGAAATACAGATCTTCTTTTCCCCAATCGTAGCAGTCATGATAGTTCCTTCATTATTAAACTCTCTGGTTTTGTAGAAGTGTTCTACATCATCCAGGTAAACATGCTCCTCATGAGCCTCTAAGATTGGAACCGGTGATGCTTCCTTAATCTTTACCAAGATTTCCCTCATCAGATCAATACCGGTTTTGAAGAATTTGTCGTAACTAAGGTATCTTACCTTAGCAATAGCCATTTGAGAGGTTAAGTGATGTAAATTTGTAGAAAACGGAGAGCTAGAAAACAGATAGCTTTGAGAGTTAGAGAATTTTGGAATTTTGTGTGCGTAAGTCGACTAATCTGTTCAGATCGGATTTTATAGGTTTCCTTAGGTTTTGGTTATCGTGATAAATATGAACCGTAAGATTGATCTGACAGTTTTAAATCGTGCGGGTGAGAATTGCGGACTTCAAATTTATTATTTTAATGTCAGACGGGCGGGAAACTCTATCGGCACCTATCTGTTACTTATAAAAGCGTGTTTCTAAAGATACGATTTATAACCATGCTTATATAATGTATCAGATGAGTAGAGTTCAACTTATCTGACAGACGAGTGATCTGTTATCTGATATTACTAGACAAAGCCAATAGCTAGTAATCTTCCTCTGCTGTTTGTCAATCCAACAAGATAAATTAATATTCAATCTTCAAGAATTAAGAACAAATCTTCTGATAACATAACTTTAACTAACTGTCATTAACCAATTTCATCCTTTAATCAGAAGTACCGCTAGTCTTACACGTTCCCCCTGACTTTAAGAATTCATAAGTTAACTAGTCTGTTGAGAGTTAATCCTTGAAAATAATAACGGATGACCATGCTGATGAACTTCAGTCTTCTGATAAGTTCCCCCTCAGCTTATGCATCCAAATTTAGTAATCCTAGCTCAGCTCTTAGAGTTGAAAACCTTACTTCACTTAGAGGTTTGGTGAAAATGTCAGTTATCTGATTGTCTGTATGAACATACTCAATCACAACATTCCCTTTTTCCACATGATCTCTAATGAAATGATGCTTGATCTCAATATGCTTAGTCCTTGAATGACTTGTAGTATTCTGAGTAAGGGATATTGCACTTGTATTGTCACAGTAGATTGGAATTCCACTGATCTTGATATTGTAATCTTCTAGTTGATGCTTCAACCGTAAACTGTGCACAGCAAGCTCCAACAGCTATATACTCAGCTTCAGCAGTAGATATAGAGACTGAAGTCTGTTTCTTACTCATCCATGATATCAGACGACTACCCAAAAATTGACAAGCACCTGTTGTGCTCTTCCTATCAATTTTGCAGCCAGCAAGGTCTGAATCTGAATATCCAATAAGTTCAAATCCAGATTCTCTAGGATACCACAATCCCAATTCTTGAGTGCCCTTAATATATTTCAATATTCTCTTGGCAGCTAAGAGATGAGATTCCTTAGGATTTGATTGAAATCTCGCACAAACCCCAACTGAGTACATGATATCAGGTCTGCTTGCTGTTAGATATAACAGTGACCCAATAATGCCTCTGTATTTGGTTATGTCCACTGATTTGCCATCTTCATCTTTATCCAAACGAAGACTTGTAGACATTGGAACAGTAGCAGTAGAGCTAGTTTCCATACCAAATTTCTTAAACAGATCTCTTGTGTATTTTGCTTGGTTGATGAATATTCCATCAGAAAACTGTCTAACTTGCAAACCAAGAAAATAATTTAGTTCACCCATCATGCTCATTTCAAACTTATTCTGCATGAGCTTGGAGAACTTGTCACACATCTGTTGGTTAGTTGAACCAAAAATAATATCGTCTACATATATTTGCACAATTAATATATGATTCTCCCATTCAATTGTGAACAAGGTCTTGTCTACCTTACCTTTACGAAATCCTTTAATTAAAAGAAAATCAGATAGGGTATCATACCATGCTCTTGGAGCCTGTTTCAGTCCATAGAGTGCTTTCTTTAGACGATACACCTTGTCTTCTTGTTGATAAGCTTCAAATCCAGGCGGTTGTTCAACATACACTTCTTCTTGCAATTCTCCATTTAGAAATGCTGAATTCACATCCATCTGATAGACAGTGAAGTTCTTGTAAGCAGCATAGGCAAGAAACAGTCTGATTGCTTCAAGTCTTGCTACTGGTGCAAATGTTTCATCAAAGTTAATTCCTTCTTCTTGACAATAACCCTTGGCCACTAATCTTGCTTTGTTTCTGGTAACAATACCATCTTCATTCATCTTATTTCTGAAAATCCATTTAGTGCCAATTACTCTTTGATGACTTGGTCTTGGAACTAAGTACCATACTTCGTTCCTTTCAAATTGATTCAACTCTTCTTGCATAGCTTCAATCCAGAAGGAATCACTAAGAGCTTCTTCAATTTGTTTAGGCTCTATTTGAGATAGAAAAGTGACAAACATAGCATCTTGTGCAGCAGCTCTTCTTGTTTTCACTCTATCCAAGGGATCACCAATTACTAACTCTGGTGGGTGATTCCTGAGCCATCTGAGATCAGGTTGCAGATCTGGATGTTGTCCTCTGTTTTGATCTTGCAACACTACTGTTGGAGATTCAGTAGTAGTCTGTTGAACATTTGTAGTCTGTTGAACAGTCTCTAGTCTGTCAGCTGTTTGCAACTCGTCTGTTAGACAATCAACACTGTGATTTTGAACAGCACTTGAGTTAGCAGCTGAATTGAGATTAGGTAGTATGATGGGGACATATTCTTCATTCTTTCCAACATCCAACTTCGGTAAATCAGTAGACAGATCTTGATTAATACTTTGATTCTTTTCAGAAGATTGACTTGGCTCATCAAATACTACATGAATGGATTCTTCTATTAGCAATGTTCTTTTGTTAAAAACTCTATAAGCCTTACTAACAGTAGAGTATCCTACAAAAACAGCTTCATCAGCCTTCTCTGCAAAAGCAGTAAGGTGATTTTTCCCATTATTCATTACAAAACATTTACAACCAAAAATCTTAAAGTAATGAATGTTTGGTTTCCTCTTGTTCCAAACTTCATATGGAGTCTTGTTCTGATTTTTGTTGATCATGCATCTGTTCTGGGTAAAGCAGGTTGTATTTGTTGCTTCTGCCCAAAATCTTTGAGGCAGCTTGGCTTCAGCTATCATAGTCCTGACAGCTTCTTTCAGTGTTCTGTTTCTCCTTTCAGCAACACCATTCTGTTGAGGGGTTCTAGCAGCTGAATACTCATGATGTATTCCTTTGATATTGCAATACTCTTCAACAGTAGAGTTTGTGAACTCTGTCCCTCTATCTGATCTGATCTTCAATATTTTTATACTTTTCTCATTCTGGATCAGTTCCATCAGATTAGTAAGATGTTCCTTGGTTTCACTTTTCTTTTTCATGAATATCACCCAAGTATATCTTGAATAGTCATCCACAACAGCTAGGCAGTATTTCTTTCCACCATTGCTGACTGGATCAATGGGTCCAAATAAGTCCATGTGTAGCAGCTCCAAGATTCTTTCAGAAGATTGGTGCTTCTTGCTTTTGAACAATGACTTGATTTGTTTACCCTTCTGACATGCGTCACAGAGCTTATCTTTGCTCATGACTGTTTTTGGAATTCCTTCTACCAGATCTTCTTTATCAATCTGTTGATGGTCTTGAAGTTTAAGTGATTCATCCTTTTGTGCCATAGCCAGCTAACTTCACTTGGTGTAGATGCCACCAAACATATACTTGAATTCTTGTCAGCAGAATTCCAGTCGACTATGTAGACATTCCCTTGTCGTCTTCCAGATAAAATTACCTTCTTTGTACCAATCTGTTCAACATAGCACTTATATGTTGAGAAGATGACTGAATATCCTTTGTCACAAAATTGACTTATGCTCAACAGGTTGTACTTTAGGCCTTTAACATATGAGACGTCAGATATCTCTATGTTTCCTTTGATTAATCTTCCTTTAGCTACAATCTTGCCTTCTTTGCTGTCTCCAAAAGTAACCTTTGGACCATCCACAACAACTGCATCAGTCAGCTCATGTATGCTTCCACACATGTGCCTTGAACAACCACTGTCCAAGTACAAGATCTTCTCTACTTTACTCCTACTCCTAATCCTAACCTACAAAACAAAAATAAAATTGTTTTAGGTACCCTTATTGAGAGGGTCCTGAAGGATTAGTTCCACCTTTGACAACCCAAGATGTTGATGTCTTAGGCTTCTTAGGCTTCTGAGTTTTGACAGGAGCATGAACAGTTTCATTTTTATCATAGTTATCAGATAAGTCATGTTGATGATCAGTATGATAAGAATAATGTTCATAAGCAGGGTAAGGTGCATGATATGCAGGGTATGCATGCATTGGATGAGCAGGGTAGGGTGCATAGTAACTAGGAAATTGAGGTGCATGATACATAGGAGGATATGCAGCAGGTTGCACATAATAAGATTCATTTCCATACCAAGCATTTTGATTTTTCTTATTCTTATGCTTCTTTGGTTTACTAGAGGCTTGCTCATTAACAGACGACTTAGTTTTACCACTAGTCTGATTCAGCTTAGCTTTATCAGCAGACTTCTTAGGACTCTGCTGTTCGGTCTTACAAGTCTGTTCACCTACACTAGGCTCATTGCTCTTTTTAGCCTTAGGAGATTTCTTCTCCTTTAACACGTTCTCAGCTGAAGCAGGTTTAGTAGTTTGAACATACAGAATGACCTTACTATTGTCAGCAGATATAAATTTTTCAGTATGATTCAATTCTAGCTTATCCTGTTCTAAAGGCATCTTCTGTTTACTAGACATATGAGTGGATGCAACAGATGATTTCTCATGAGACTCAATAACTTTTTCAAGTTCCATGATTTTTCCTTTATACACTTCACATTCAGCTTTCAGAGATTCATATTCTTGCTCAAGCTGTTTATATTCAGCTGATTCTCTTGGCTTGTCAGCTGTGAGTTTCAGTGAACTATTTTGCTCTTTTAGCAATATCATCTCTTCCTTAAGCTTTTTATATGCTTCAGCAATACCAGTATTGTTAAATATCATTTGTTCAAATGAATTAAATAATTCATTGTCAAGAGGAGTTACCTCATCCTCAGAGTCATCAGATTCCTTTGCCATCAGGCAGAGGAGAGCAGGTTTTTCTTCATCAGAAGATTCTTCATCAGACGTGTCTGAATCTGAATCAGATGAGTAGACAGCAGTCAGCTTTTCTGCTTCAACCATCATTGCCTTGCCTCTCTGATGCTTTCTTTCTTTTCTGATTCTCTTTTCTTCTTCAGTGTATTTCTCTGCTTTTGGATATGGACAGTCTTTGATGAAGTGTCCCAATTTCCTGCAGTTATAACACATTAGTTTGGCTTTATAATCATCCTTATCTTGAGAAGAAAAGTTAGGTTTAGAAGTAGAAGCATTGTTGTATTTGTTCTTCATTTTTCTTTTGTAGAACTTCTTGAAATTGTTTATCAGCAATGCAACATCTCCAGCTGTGTACTCCTTTTTGTTGAGTAATGTGGCTTCATCAGATGAGTCCACTTCTTTACTTTTCTGTGCTGGTCTTCTGGGATTTTCAGCAGCAACCAGGGCAGCTGTGGGTCCTGAAGTTGAGGTTTCTTCAATTCCCATTCTAGGCAGTTTATACTCATACGCCTTGAGTACTGAGAACAGCTCTGTAAGAGAGATTTTTCCCAAATATCTTGATTCTTCCATTGCTGTCACCTTCATGTTGAATTTTGGAGGTAAAGCCTTCAGCACTCTGATGGTTATCTCCTTGTCCGTGAAGGTTTTTCCAAGCTTTAAAACTTCATTCAACGTTCTGGTGAACCTGGTATCCATCTGATCTATGGTCTCTCCAGACTTCATTTTGAAGTTATCCAGCTTTTCCAGAGCAAAACTCAGTTGATGCTCTTTAATGGCGTCGTTTCCTTCGCTCATATCTCTGACTTTATCCCACATCTCCTTTGCAGTTTTGCAATGTTTGACTTTGTCAAACCGATCATTATCCAGGGCTTTAGTCATGATGAATCTTCCGACCTTATCCAGATTGAAAAGCTTTATTTCTTCTGGAGTCATCTCATGAAGATCTTTCTCCACCACGGTATCAACTTCATTTATCTTTATCGTCTTGGTGAATCTGAATGGACCTTTAATGATACATGTGTACATGTTGTCATTATAAACAGCTAGAAAAATCTCCATCCTGATTTTCCAGTCTTCAAACGACATACCAGCAATGTGGGGAACATGGCTGATACAGTCCATTTTTCAAAAGTTTTTGTTTTTCAAAAAGATGCTCTTTTGAAAAGTTTTGAAAACCTTTGAAAAACACTTGGATCAAGCTCGTTGATCAGGCAGCTGATTCTAATGAACCACCAGCTCTGATACCACTTGTTGGTACCAAGTGGTCAGATGAGGTCTAGAGGGGGGGGGGGTGAATAGACCTCAGAAAATTTTAAGACTTAAAAACTTTTCTGTCGTCTGTCAGCAGACTAAGCTTATGAAGAATAGTAAGCTGACTGTGCTGATCGTGAACAAATCTTGAACAGCAGAGTGACCACTTATCTTACAGCAACTTAGCTGATTTCAACAAAATCAAGAGTTTACTTGCAGCGGATAATTTGAAAGTATTTTTCACAAGTAGACTAAGTCTTTAAAAAGATTTTATCCCCCGTTTTAAAACACCTTTTAAAATCTTTTAACAATTTAAAGTGTAAACTTATGCAATTTCAAAATATGCAAGAAAACTTAAATGCAAGAATAACACCAAGAATTTTTATAGTGGTTATATGGATAAAAATCCTTTAGGCCACTCTTCCAGATCACTTAGATTCTGGGTTATACTATAAACACAAAGTTTACAATATTTCTCCACTTATACCTAGACAACAAATGAAAGGCTATAAGCTCGCAATAGGAAATCACTCAGAAAACCTATCATCTGAAGTTAAATCACTCACAAAGACGGATTTAAACTTCGCACAACACTCAGCTAAATACAAATTCACTAAGAATGTATTTTTCTGTTTTCTTCAACTGGGTTTCTGTCAACAGATGACTTCCACCAGACGAGTGAGCTGTTCGAGCTTCTTGAGACTTAGAAATTTTCTGCTTCAAAAATGAAATCTCATAAATGTTGTTGTGTGTCTCTCTCTTCGAAATCAGCTCTATTTATACTTGGATTTGAAAATATGACCGTTGAAGCAAATCACACCTCAAATCCATAGCCTTAGCCCAAATTCAGAACGGCTCCCTGCTACAGTACTTTTTCTGCTGTACTTTCCTGTAGCTGCATTAAATGCACCTTGCTGATCCGAGAATATTCTTCAATCATTTGCCATTACTACCCTTCTCTTGCAGCATTAATTTCACCAAGTGCATTTATTACCGTTGAACTATCTCATGATCTCTTCTACTCTGCTGATCGATGCAACTCTACTGATAGATACTCTCCTGATCAAATACTGAACTAATCTGATTTGAGTCAGCAGATGACCTACCCTTCTGATTGCTGTTTCAGCGTGAGATCAGTAGTCTTTTTGGCTTTGAATTTTGAACTCTTCTAATGTCTTCTTTACTTGTTCAAAATTCTTCCAAGGGACCTAAGCTTTCCATACTTAGCTGATTTTGACGTTTTGGAAATCATCAAAACCTTCCCTTATCTTCTTAATTTCTTTGCACTTCATCTTCATCTTCATCCAACATCTTGATTAGCTTATGGAAGATGTATGATGAGTTGTATTTATAAGAGAAGAGTCCTTCTCTTAGTAGATATCTCATCAAGATTTGGTAAATCCTTTCCTTATCACAATAGGAAACAAGATTTAACCAAATCTCTTGCTTTTTACTTGTTAAACATGAAACAAATTCTTCCACCTTACCCACAAGCCAAAATCGCCCCCTTTGCCTAATTCAAGTAATCCGAAAATTACATGATTTTTTATTCTTCCATTTTATTAATTAGCTACTTTAATTAATATTATAATTAATTAGATAATCCAATTAATTAATTAGACATTAATTAATTAGATATCCCAATTAATAATTCTCCTCTTTGAATTAACACTTTAATTCATCTACCTTGATTTAACTTCCTTAAATCAATTATTTCCTTTATGACTGTCACTGTCCAACTGTATTGTGTGTGACCCTTTGGGTTCACCATCAATTGGCAGCAGGCCCACAACTTTCGTGATTTAATTAATGAGCAATTAATTGCTCCGATCAATTAAACACTTTTAATTGACCACTCCAGAATTAATCTCCCTTATTAATTCAGGAGTACCCACACTTCATGGTCGATGTCTAGCCACAAGCCCATGAAGCCCAACTTCAGGTGAATTGATATTTGTGAACCTCACCTCTTATAATTGCCATGTACATACGGTCCTTCTAAAGACGAATTTCCCGATCGAGACCTATGGTGTGTGAATTGATCGGCACCTCTAGTTATCTCGATTCTGTACTTTCTAATAATGGATAATGATTCCTGTGTGACTGCTAAATTTGGAAACCCCTTTCCAAATCCGTCACTGACCATGGCCATGGATTTCTCGGAATATATTATCTAAGAACGTACCGAAAATTCTCCCACCTTATCAGGATGAGTCGATAGATCCTTTCTGTTGGTCCCAAGTGGTCAGATGAGGTCTAGAGGTGGGGGGGGTGAATAGACCTCTTCAAATATTTAGACTTAAAAAGTTTTACTCGACTGTCAGCAGACTAAGCTGTTGAAGGTCAGTAAGCTGACTAGGCTGTTCAGTGAACAAATCTTTGAATCAGCACAGTTAACCACTTCTCTTTGAACTACTTAGCTGATTTCAGTAAAATCAACTTTTAAAAGCAGAGTTCTTGCAGCGGATTTTAAATAGTGTTTTTCACATGTAAAACTTATAACAGTTAGAAAGATTTATCCCCAGTTTTAACAAACTCTTTCACGAAATCTTTCAACAGTTTTGTTAAAGTGTTTTATGAAATCTGAAAATTTGCAAGAGAAAATGCAAAGTAAAACACACAGAATTTTTATAGTGGTTATATGGATTTAAATCCTTTAGTCCACTCTTCCAAGTCACTTAGATCTTGGGTTATACTAGAAAACACAAAGTAATCAGTATACAATGCTTGCGACGAACAACAAATGAAACGACCACAAGTGCGGAATAGAAATCACAAAGAAGACCTATTCTACAAAGTTTTATCACTTCACAAAGATGGATAAACACTCCTCACAATAGCCTAACAATTTTTCACTCAGAAAAATGTATTTATCTTTGATCTTCAACTTTGGCTTGTGTCAACAAATGACAAAGCTGATGAGTGAGCTGTTCTTGATACTTGAAGAATTCTGCTTCGGATTTTCTCTCAGAGATTGTGTTGTTCGCATTTCTTCTCTTCGTCTCTTGAACTATTTATGCTCGCAGGTTTGAAAAATGTCCGTTGAAGAGAGACACAATTCAAATTCCTCGGGTACTGGTCCTTAATTTCTGCGAACGGCTCTCTGCACAGTGACAATACTGCAGACTGTACTTTCTGTCAGGCAGCATTTAATGCACCAAGCTGATATGAGGTTTTCCTTCAATCATTTGTCTTTAATACCCTCAGACTTCAGCATTTATTACTCCAAGTGCATTTATTACCGTTGGAGAGACTTTCTGATCCTTTCCACTTGGCTGATGAGAACACAAGTCTGATGATGAACAAAGCTGATCCCAAACTTGAACAAATCTGATTTGAGTCAGCTGATCTTCACCAATCTGAATTCTTTCTTCAGCAGATTAGTAGTCTTCTGGACCTTGAATCTTTGACCCTTCTTATTTGTCTTCTTATTTGGTCAAAATTCTTCTAAGGATTTTAACTAAGTGTTCCATACTTAGCTGATATTATTGTTTTGGAAATCATCAAAACTTCCCTTAAATTCTTTATCTTCAATACACTCTATCTTCATCCAACAATTTCCCCCTTTTTCATGATGACAAAACTTCAGCTATGTACCTGTCACCTATACTAAAGTTTTAATCCTCAAAATTTCTGAGATAGAAATTGTATCTTGGAATAAAAACTTTAACTTTTATATATGATTGGAAAATGATTACAAGTTACAAGCTTTTATCAGATGAGATAACTGAAAAAGTAAAGTGAACTGATATAATGATAAAACAGTCTATACTAATCAGCTTATTCACTAACTTCTTCAACTTCCTCATACTCATACTCAGATTCATCATCTTCTTCCTCTTCATAATTTGCATCATCAGTAAGCAGATTTGCCTTAGCAGCTTTCATCTTTGCTTCTTTTTCTGCTTCAGCTTCAGCTTCTTTAATCCTCCTTTCCACGCGTTCTATATTTTTGTACTTGACAAATGGATCAAGTTGCTCTTCAGGTGTGTCCTTAGATGCAGCTAATTCCTTATCAGACTTGACTGGTTCATTTGGTTCTTCTTCTTCTTCAGCAGCTTGTTCATCAGTTTCCTTGTTGTCAGCTTCTCCATCCCCTTCAGCTTTTTCTTCAAGTACTTGTTGCTCTGGCTCTTTTGGTTCCTCTTTAGCAGCGGCAGAGTCTCCTTGAGTACTTTGACCAGTTGTCTCTTGCCTTTTCTCTTCTCCCTTTTTGTCACCATCAGCAGGGTTAACAGCAGGGTTGAGCTCAACAACTTGGATTTGGGCAGCAACACATAGGTTTCTGATGTTCTGATCCATTAAGTATTGTCTTGCACTTAGATGATTCAGAGTAGAATTGATGGTTCCAGTTTGATCATTGACGCAGTCAACATTGAGTTGTAAAGTAGAGATTTCTTGATGGACTTTGTTTGCAGTGGTTTGAACTTCTGCAATCAATAACAGATTTTTTGCAGTCTCCTCATTACTAACTTTAATGAATGTGTCAGTCAGATGAGCAATAGTGTCTTCACTTCTCTTAAAAACAGCATGAAGATGACCAACATCAGCTTTGACATCTTCAATGTTTCTGTTCATATCCAGAATGCTCTTGGTGAACATAATATAATTGTCTTGCGACATTGGGAAGTTGTCAATGGCATCCTTGACCATTCTTGCATTTTCCTCATGCATTTGCTTCATCAGCATCCTATTCCTCTATTCCATTTCCTTAAGTAAATTTTCAAGCATCAGCTGGAAGGATTCCATTAGTGATGAATGCATATCAGCTGTTGGAATAGAGGGTGATGCAGTCTAATCTTCTTCCTGGTGGACAGGAGTGTCTTCTAGAACAGGTTCTTCTTCAGTCTTTTCCTTAGCTTTCCACTCAATAGCTAAAGACTCTTCAGCAGCAGCCTGTTCTTTGACGTCTTTAAAAATCTTAGTAACAATAGTTCCATCTTCAGTGAAAACAGTAGTCCGACGGATTCTCTTTATAACAGGTAGACTACTTGCAGCCGGTGTCTTCACTTTAGGCAACTCTTGATACTTTTTCATTTCTTTTCCAAATGTAATCTGCTGTACACTGGGTAGAGTAGGAAGATCACTTGGAGATCCTTGTTCATATCTTGAACGTTCAGCCCATTTCTCCAAGGCAGTGTAAATAGCAATTTGCACAACCCTCTTTATAGGATCATCTTGTTTTCTTCTCTTGGCTGGCAATGCATCAGAGATGATTTTGGCTTCTGCTGCAGCAAATTCTTGTGCATATCTATGCATCACATCTCTTACATAATCAGCATCCAGTGCTTTGTTGACTGAAGTAGTCTGCAACCAGCTGAGGACCCATTTCTCCTCATTTGCAAACTCCTTCCAGCTCTGGATCTCTTCAACAGATTTGTTCATCCTGTAATCCCTCCATCTTATATATCTCTCATTTTCTTGGATAAACAGGGTTTTACGCTGCAGCTTCTCATCAATGTGAGCCAGGGCAGCTTCGAATCTGTTGAAAACAGAAAGATCAGAATTGACAATATCAAAGGCTTTTCTCACTTCAAACCTTTTCTTTTCTGGTATCATGCTAGCAGGCATTTTCAGCTTGGCATTCATTGATTCGCCAATCTTGATGCCACCAGATATGTTTGGACCATGAGAGTCCTTCTTGCTTAGCTCAATAGCAAGTGCCAATTCTGCATCTTCAGCAGCTTTGCGTTCAGCAGCAGTCATTCGTCTCTTTTGCTCATCTTTTTCAGCTGCAATTTTGCTAAGCTCAGTAGCTCTTTGAAATTCCTGTTCGTCCCTTTTCCTTTGCTCTGCTTCTTCTCTTTTTTTCTTGTCAGCAGCAGACACCTTCTTTCACCTTATGAATATTTTTCTTTTTCCTTTCTTTTTATCAGTTGTCGGTGCTTCTTTAGCAGCAGGTTCAGGGGCAGCAGATGCAAGTGGTGCAACTGCAACAGGATTGATGATCTGCACTTCAGGATCATATTGAGGTTCAGATCCCTCAACTGTTGGTGCGGTGGAATCAGTCTGTTGGACAGCTTGATTAGCAGCTGACTCCTTAGTAGCAGACTCTTCTTCAGCTCCAGCAGGCCTCTCTGCTGATTGAGGACTTTCTCTGACTAAGACAGAAGGTTTAGCAGGAGATGGTTCAAAAACCACCTTCCTCTTAGCAGACTACTTTGTAGCAGGCTTCTCTTTGACAGGTTTAGAAGCAGCAGTGTCTCTCAACTAGCTTCTAGTCCTTTTTGCTAATTCGTCAGCAGATATTTCTTCTGACACTGTTCTTGATGGAGAACCAGCTGATATCTCCAAGACTTCATCAATGATCTTCTTTATAGCAGCGTCAGCAGCAGCTTGCTTTTTCTTGTCTGTTCTGGCTTGAACAACAGGTTTAGCTGTTTGAACAGATTGCTTTCTTTTCTTGGTAGAAGCGTGTTCCTTGGGATCATCAGCCTCTTATTCATCAATTTTTCTCTTCGAACCTCCCTTAATAGCTTGGTAGTGAACCATAGCCTTGGCATTGTGAATGACTTTCCCATTAGTCAAATCACAACCCATCAACACGAACAGATGACTAAGAGTAATCCTATGATTTGTCTGCTTCTTCTTATGGAAATTTGCCAAGATATACCATACAATTTCAGCCCAATTCACCTCAAACCCATAATGAACAGCTATCATCATAGCATATCTCTTCATAGTCACACTATCTAAAGAGAAAGTGCAGTTTTCAATTACCTTCGCCACCATATCATCCATACGCTGATATTCATCCTTCAACTGCCTTTTCTTTATGTTTCCAGATTTCTCCTTCGTGTGCACAGATATTCCTGAACTCCTGTTCCTTCTCCTCAGCCATGGTCGTCAGGTCTGTTCTTCCTTGGTTGGACAGACCGTGCTTCTCATGAGAGTAATAACAATATCCTTTCCGCCAACTGTTGCCTTGATCTCAAGTTTGTTGAAATCAACAGCATCCTTTGCTCCGTAAAACTCCAACACCTGGTCCTCATAGACCATTTTGTCATGTCCTTCCATGAAATTCACAAGGGTTGCAGCTTTGAATTTTTCCAGAATAGTCTTCATTACAGCGGTTCCAGATTTGTGATATGTATCATAGACAAGATATATACCCTCAACTCTTGCCTTTTGTTGGGGAGTCATGATTTCCTGAAGAAATTAGTGAAAACGAGAGAATTTTTGTAGAAAATGGAAGCAGAAATTCTCAGAATTCTTTTGAAAATATTTGGGTGCGTAAAGAGATAGTGAGCTGATCAGATCTGTTTTTAAAGAGGTTGGAGTGTGTCGGTTTCCGTGTTACACGCTAACCTTTTGATCCGTTTTGTGTCAGCTTTGATCGTGGAGCGTCAGTTACGCAATTCAAAATTCAAAAAGCATTTAGTGTCAGGCTGGAATATGAACCGCCTTAGTCGACTAGTAAAAGCGCGTTTTTGGATAATGCATTTTTAAAACAACAGAGCTTTTACATAAGTGATCAGACGAGTAAAATAAATACTTATCAGATGGGACTAGTGTCCCGATGACAGATTATTACTAGTGAAAGCCAATAACTAGTAATCTTCCTCGGCTGTTTGTCAATCCAGCTAGATAATTAATCTTCAATCTTCAAAATTTAGATCTTCTGATAAAAACATAACTTCAACTAACTTTCATCAACAAATTTCATCTTTTAATCAGAAGTACCGCTAGTCTTACACGTTCCCCCTGACTTTAAGAATCCATAAGTTAACTAGTCTGTTGATAGTTAACCTTGAAGAGAATAAGATGAGTAAGCTGATAAACTCCAGTCTTCTGTTGAGTTCCCCCTCAGCTTATGCATCTAAATTCAGTAGATTCACTTCAGCTCTTAAAGTTGAAAACCTTGCATCACTTAGAGGTTTTGTGAAAATATCAGCGATTTGATTTTCAGTATGAACATATTCTATCATGACATTTCCTTTTTCCACATGATCTCTTATGAAGTGATGTTTGATCTCTATATGCTTAGTCCTTGAATGACTTGTAGTGTTTTGAGTGAGAGAGATTGCACTTGTATTATCACAGTAGATAGGTATCCCACTGATTTTGATGTTGTAATCTTCTAGTTGATGCTTCAACCAAAGTATTTGTGCACAGCAAGCTCCAGCAGCTATGTACTAAGCTTCAGCAGTAGATATGGATACTGAAGTCTGTTTCTTACTCATCCATGAGATCAGACGACTACCTAAAAATTGACAGGCACCTGTTGTGCGCTTCCTATCAATTTTGCAGCCAGCAAGGTCAGAATCTGAATAACCAATAAGTTCAAAGCCAGATTCTCTAGGGTACCATAATGCCAAATCTTGAGTGCCTTTGAGGTATATAAGTATCCTTTTGGCAGCTAGGAGATGAGATTCCTTAGGATTTGATTGATATCTCGCACAAACCCTAACAGAGTACATGATATCAGGTCTGTTAACTGTTAAGTACAACAGTGACCCAAAAATACCTCTGTACTTGGTTATATCCACTGATATGCTATCTTCGTCTTTATCCAAACGAAGTCCAGTAGACATTGGAACACTAACAGTAGAGCTAGTTTCCATATCAAATTTCTTGAACAGATCTTTTGTGTATTTAGCTTGGTTAATGAATATTCCACCAGGCAACTGTCTTACTTGCAAACCAAGAAAATATTTTAGTTCACCCATCATGCTCATTTAAAACTTGTTTTGCATCAGCTTGGAGAACTTATCACACATCTGTTGATTTGTTGAACAAAAAAAAATATCGTCCACATATATTTGCACAAGCAATATATGATCTTCCCATTCAACAGTGAACATGGTCTTATCTACCTTACCTTTACGAAATCCTTTAATTAAAAGAAAATCAGATAGGGTATCATACCATGCTCTTGGAGCATGTTTCAGTCCATAGAGGGATTTCTTCAGATGATACACCTTGTCTTCTTCCTTGTAAGCTTCAAATCCAGGTGGTTGTTCAACATAAACTTCTTCTTGCAATTCTCCATTGAGAAAAGCTTATTTCACATCCATTTGATAGACTGTGAAATTTTAATGAGCAGCATAGGCGAGTAACAGTCTGATTGCCTCTAATCTTGCCACTGGTGCAAAGGTTTCATCAAAGTTAATGCCTTTTTCTTGGCAGTAACCCTTGGCCACTAATCTTGCTTTATTTCTGGTGACAATACCGTCTTCATTCATTTTATTCCTGAATACCCATTTAGTGCCAATTACTCTTTGATGACTTGGTCTAGGAACTAAGTACCTGACTTCATTTCTTTCAAATTGATTCAACTCTTCTTGCATAGCTTCAATCCAATTTGAATCACTAAGAGCTTCTTCAATCAGTTTAGGCTCTATTTGAGATAGGAAGCTGACAAACATGGCATCATTTGCAGCAGCTTTCCTTATCTTTACTCTATCCAAAGGATCAGCAATCACCAGCTCTGGTGGGTGATTCTTGAGCCATCTGAGGTCAGGTTGCAAATCTGAATGTTGTCCTCTGTTTTGATCTTGCAACACTACTGTTAGAGTTCTAGTAGTAGTCTGTTGAACAGCAGTTGTCTGTTGAACAATCTCTGGTCTGTCAGCTGTTTGTAACTCTTCTATTAGACAATTAGCAGTCTGATTTTGAACAACATTTGAGTTTGCAGCAGAGTTGAGATCAGGTAGTATGATGGGTATATACTCTTCATTTCTTTCAACACTTAATTTCTGAAAATCAGTAGACAGATTTTGATCAGTATTTTGTTTCTTTTCAGAAGATTGATTTGGTTCATCAAATACTACATGAATAGATTCTTCTACAAGTAAAGTTCTTTTGTTAAAGACTCTATAAGCTTTACTGACTGTAGTGTATCACACAAAAACAGCTTCATCAGCCTTCTCTGCAAAGGCAGTAAGGTGATTTTTCCCATTATTTAAAACAAAGCATTTACAACCAAAAATTCTAAAGTAATGAATTTTTGGCTTCCTGTTGTTCCAAACTTCATATGGAGTCTTGTTTTGGTGCTTGTTGATCATGCATCTGTTTTGGGTAAAGCATGCTGTATTTGTGGCAGCTTTGCTTAAGCTATCATAGTTCTGGTAGCTTCTTTTAGAGTTCTGTTTCTCCTTTCAACAATTCCATTTTGTTGAGGGGTTCTGGCAGCAGAGTACTCATGTCCGATTCCTCTGACATTACAATACTCTTCAACATTTGAGTTTCTAAATTCAGTCCCTCTATCTGATCCGATCTTTAATATCTTCATGCTCTTTTCACTTTTCATTCTGGATCAGCTCCATCAGATTTGTAAGATGCTCCTTGGTTTCACTTTTCTTCTTCATGAAATATCACCGAAGTGTATCTTGAATAATCATCCACAACAGCTAGGCAGTACTTCTTTCCACCATTGCTGATTGGATCAATGGGTCCAAAAAAGTCCATATGTAGCAGCTCCAAGATCCTTCCAGATGATTGGTGCTTCTTGCTCTTGAAAGATGACTTGATTTGTTTACCCTTCTGACAGGCATCACAAAGCTTATCTTTGCTCATGACTGTTTTTGGAATTCCTTCTACCAGATCATTCTTGATAAGTCTGTTTATGGTCTTGAAATTCACATGATTCATTCTTTTGTGCCACAGCCAACTGACTTCACTTGGTGTTGATGCCACCAAACAAATATTAGAACTCTTGTCAACAGAATTCCAGTCCACTGTGTAGACATTTCCTTGTCGTCTTCCAGATAAAATTACCTTCTTTGTACCCATCTGTTCAATGTAGCACTTATCTGATGAGAAAATGACTGAAAATCCCTTGTCACAAAATTGACTTATGCTCAGCAAATTGTATTTGAGGCCTTTAACATAAGAGACGTCAGATATCTCAATGTTGCCTTTGAGTAATCTTCCACTTGCTACAATCTTGCCTTTCTTTCTGTCTCCAAAAGTAACTTTAGGACCATCCACAGCAACAACATCAGTCAGCTCATGTATGCTTCCACACATGTGTCTTGAACAGCCACTGTCCAAGTACCATATTTTCTCTACTTTACTCCTACTCATAATCCTAACCTACAAAACAAAATAAAAATTGTTTTAGGTACCCTTATTGAGAGGGTCCTGAAGGATTAGTTCCACCTTTGACAACCCAAGATGTTGAAGTCTTAGGCTTCTTAGGCTTCTGAGTTTTAACAGGAGCATTAACATGTTTATCTTCATCATATCCATCAGATTTGCTAAGTTGAAAATCAGTATGATAAGGATGATGCTCATAAGCAGAATAAGATGCATGATAAGTAGGGTATGCATGCATTGGATGAGGATGATATAGTGCATAGTAAGTTGAAAATTGTGGTGCATGATACATAGGAGGATATGCAGCAGGTTGCACATAATATGACTCATTTCCATACCAAGCATTTTGATTTTTCTTGTTCTTATGCTTACTTGGCTTACTAGAGGCTTGCTCATTAACAGACTACTTAGTTTTACCACTAGTCTGATTGGTTTTAGCCTTATCAGCAAACTTCTTAGGACTCTGTTGTCTAGTCTTACCAGTCTGTTTTCCTACACTGGACTCTTTGCTCTTTTTAGCCTTAGGAGCTTTCTTCTCCTTTAATTCTTTCTCAGGTGAAGCATGTTTAGTAGTCTGAACATACAAGATGACCTTACTGTTGTCAGCTGATATAAATTTTTCAGTATGGTTCAGTTCTAACTTATCCTGTTCTAAAGGTATCTTCTGTTTACTAGAGATATGAGTGGATGCAACAGATGATTTTTCATGAGACTCAATGATCTTTTCAAGTTTCATGATTTTACCCTTATATACTTCACATTCAGCTTTCAAAGATTCATTCTCTTGCTCAAGCAGTTTGTATTCAGCCGATTCTTTTGGCTTTTAAGCCTTAAGTTTCAGTGAACTGTTTTGCTCTCTTAGCAATATCATCTCTTCCTTAAGCTTAGCAAATGCATCAACAATACTTGTATTATTAACTACCATTTGCTCAAATGAATTGAATAATTCATTCTCAAGAGGAGTTACCTCATCATCCTCAGAGTTATCAGATTCCTTGGCCATCAGGCATATGAGTGCAGGACTTTCTTCTTCAGAAGACTCTTCATCAGAAGTGTCTGAATCTGAATCAGCTGAGTAGATAGCAGCCAGCTTCTCCGCTTTTGCTAATAGCAGCTTGCTTTTCTGATGTTTTCTTTCCTTTGTGATTCTCTTTTCTTCCTCTGTATATTTCTCAGCCTTAGGATATGGGCAGTATTTGATGAAATGACCCAATTTCCTGCAATTATAGCACATTAGTCTGGATTTATAAGAATCCTTATCTAGAGAAGAAGAGGTAGGGTTAGAAGTAGAAGCATTGTTGTATTTGTTCTTCATTTTTCTTTTGTAGAACTTCTTGAAGTTGTTTATCAGCAATGCAACGTCTCCAGTTGTGTACTCCTTTTTGTTGAGTAATGTGACTTCATCAGATGAGTCCACATCTTTGCTTTTGTATGCTGGTCTTCTCGGATTTTCAGCAGCAACTAGGGCAGCTGTGGGACTTGAAGTTGAGGTTTCTTCAACACCCAATCTTGGCAGTTTATACTCATACGCCTTGAGTACTGAGAACAGCTCGGTGAGAGAGATCTTTCCCAAATCTCTTGACTCTTCCATGGTTGTCACCTTCATGTTGAACTTCGGAGGTAGAGCCTTCAATACTGTAACAGTTATCTCCTTGTCTGTGAAGGTTTTTCCAAGCTTGAGAACTTCATTTAGTGTCCTTGTAAACCTTGTATCCATCTGGTCAATGGTTTCCGTAGACTTCATCTTGAAGTTGTCCAACTTTTCCAGAGCAACACTCAGCTGATGCTCTTTGATGGCGTCGTTTCCTTCGCTCATGTCACAAACCTTATCCCACATTTCTTTGGCAGTCTTGCAATGCTTGACTTTATCAAATCTATCATTGTCCAGGGCCTTGGTCATAATGAAACGGCCAACTTTGTCCAGATTGAACATCTTGATTTCTTCAGCTGTCATCTCATTTAGATCTTTTTCCACCACTATATCTACTTAATCAACCTTTATAGTCTTGGTGAATTTGAATGGACCTTTTATGATACATGTGTACATGTTATCATTATAGGCAGCTAAGAAGATCTCCATTCTGATCTTCCAGTCTTCGAAGCTCATACCAGCTATGTGGGGAACATGGCTGATACAGTCCATTTTCAAAAAGTTTCGATTTTTCAAAAACATGCTCTTTTGAAAAAGTTTGAAAACCTTTGAAAAACACTCGGATCAAGCTTGTTGATCAGGCAGCCGATTCTAATGAACCACCCGCTGATACCACTTGTTGGTCTCAAGTGGTCAGATGAGGTCTAGAGGGGGGGGGGGTGAGTAGACCTTCTCAAATTTTTAGACTTAAAAGTTTTACTCGACTGTCAGCAGACTAAGCTGTTGAAGGTCAGTAAGCTGACTAGGCTGTTCAGTGAACAAATCTTTGAATCAGCACATTTAACCACTTCTCTTTGAACTACTTAGCTGATTTCAGTAAAATCAACTTTTAAAAGCAGAGTACTTGCAGCGGATTTAAAACAGTGTTTTTCACAAGTAAACTTATAACAATTAGAAAGATTTATCCCCAATTTTAACAAACTCTTTTCACGAAATCTTTCAACAGTTTTTTTAAAGTGTTTTATGCAATCTGAAAATATGCAAGAAAAAATGCAAAGTAAAACACACATAATTTTTATAGTGGTTATATGAATTTAAATCCTTTAGTCCACTCTTCCAAGTCACTTAGATCTTGGGTTATACTAGAAAACACAAAGTAATCAGTATACCATGCTTGAGTCGAACAACAAATGAAACGACCACAAGTGCGCAATAGGAAATCACAAAGAAGACCTATTCTACAGAGTTTTATCACTTCACAAATATGGATAAACACTCCTCACAACACTCTAACAGTTTTTCACTCAGAAAAATGTATTTATCTTTGATCTTCAAGTTCGGCTTGTGTCAGCAAATGACAAAGCTGATGAGTGAGTTGTTCTTGAGACTTAAAGAATTCTGCTTATTTCTTCTGTTTGTCTCTTGAACTATTTATACTCGCAGGTTTGGAAAATGTCCGTTGAAGAGAGAGACAATTCAAATTCCTCGGGTACTGGTCCTTAATTTCTGCGAATAGCTCTCTGCATTGTGATAGTACTGCAGACTGTACTTTCTGTCAGACAGCATTTAATGCACCAAGCTAATACGAGGTTTTCCTTCAATCATTTGTCTTTAATACCCTCAGACTTCAGCATTTATTACTCCAAGTGCATTTATTACCGTTGGAGAGACTTTCTGATCCTTTCCACTTGGCTGATGAGAACACAAGTCTGATGATGAACAGAGCTGATCCCAAACTTGAACACAAATATGATTTGAACAAATATGATTTGACCCTTCTGATTTGTCTTCTTATTTGGTCAAAATTCTTCTAAGGGTTTTAACTAAGTATTCCATACTTAGCTGATCTTGATGTTTTGGAAATCATCAAAACCTCTCTTAAATTCTTTGTCTTCAATACACTCTATCTTCATCTTCATCCAACACTTTCCTATTACTAACCACTCGCGCGCACGACTATACGCACCCAACTTAGGCACATTATGATCAGGCTACGTGACCAGTACCTAAATCTAAGTACGCACACCCATGCACCGAATTCTCCCTAGCACTTCAAGTCTGAGGACTAAATCGTATACTATTATAAACCTTGAGAAACATCCCATCACCGATATGCAACATGCGCTTCCACAATGGGTTTCTCTGTTCGGGTCGTTCGATGCGTTCGATCCCCTATTGAACCACCTAGTCATATGCACTGACATCAAATGTCTTGTTCATGAAACTCTACAAATTCACTCCATGTGAATCATGCATCATCGTACAAGTCTTAGCGATTCCTACTATACCCCATCTCGTTCGGAATCTATGACATGGAACGTGTTTTAAGATCACGACCTTAGAGAATGTTTCATGATTGCACTCAATACCGAAGTGAATCGTCCCATAGTCTAATGTGACCTTAGAATTTCATCCAATCGCTTAGATACGTTCGCAAGAGATGAAGTTGGCCATTGTTTAATTTACGTACTATAAATAAACAGGCGTATTAATTATAAACTATTAGAAAATAGTCCTCTAACAAGCTAATTAATATTGGCTTACTGGGCACTATCCTATCAATAATAAGTGATTCATATGTCGCCTTTTTAAATTTCATCACAAAATATATAAGTGATTCATATAATATGTGATTTTATATGTCTTCTTCCTAAATTTATCACATAATCTATAAGTGATTCATATGTTGGCTTCCTAAATTGCATCAAAAAATCTTAAATTTATTCATATAATAAGCAATAGCATTACGTGTCATATAATATGTGATTTTATAGTTCTTCTTCCTAAATTTATCACAGAATCTATAAGTGATGCATATGTCAGCTTCTAAATTGCATAAAAAAATCTTAAATTTATTCATATAATAAGCAATAGCATTACATGTGAAATTTCAGTAATTCAAATTAGTATAAAAAATACAACTCAACAGAGTGTTAATCTCATTATTTCACATAAATTTCAAAATAATTCAAGATTAAAAAAAAAGTCAAAGCTCTTCACATCACTTTTGACTATCTTAGTCGTTTCTGCCCTCATTTCAGGTATGACTTATTATATTTCATTCAATCTAATGCATGTACATATAATTAAGCCCATCATAGATGGGAGTAGTTTTTTATCCATCTTATTTATAAAACATATTGCTTACCTTTTAATGAATTAATAAAAAATCGTTTAATTCCCCAGACATGTTACATTTATTGTAATTGCAGCTATATTATGCAAAAACGAGTTGTAATTTAATTTATGCTGTGAACTCATACTTGATTTTCATGTTATACTTCAATTAGTTCCTTTGATTTATTATCAAATTTACCAATGTTTCGAATTATATGATTAACAGATTAAATTATTTTTCAGGTTCAGTGGCAAAAAAGTTATGTCGAAGAAATGTGTACGGAATTTCTGGACTAAATTGCTCGATGGATAATCCAAATGTCTGCGATTTAATATGTCGATATGCTTTCTAACAACTTAAGTTTTTTAAATCATATTGTAGAGTAGAGATTCACAGAAATAATTCTTGTAGATGTCTATATTTTTGTGATTTGTAGATCATTTTTGGGGAAAATTGTCTATTTCTTAACATAAAAGAAAATTTTTAATTATTTGAGCTATGTGACTTACTAATATTGTATTAGATATTGGTGCTATAAATACAAATACTTCCCCTTGATAGAATTTACAATTGTAAGTTCACATTAGTTTAGCTATCAAGATTTTTGCAATTTCTTGTATTTCAACATAGGTAAAATGAACTATTAAAAAAGGTTAAACTTATGATAATAAATTCAACATCTATAAATTACAATCATATATAAAGATTTAATTACAAAATTAGATTGAATCATAAGCTTATTAAATATCTATGTGAGCAATAAGTAACTTGACCCAAATAGTTACATAGTGGCTTGGTAGCCCAACTTAATTGACACCAAATGATTGAATCACTTTAAGACAATTGAAAATGTGTCAAATCAGTAAGAACATAGTTCTAAGGTAAGAATATTAACAAAAAAAGTAAAACAGAAAGTTTAAGAAAAAATTCAAGTCAGTTTAAGCCGTGTTGGATAGGTCATATTCAGTTATCACCATATCATCTTGTTCGAAGTTAGTCCAGTAAATTATAAAATGGTTAGTTAGGCTCAAATCAATTAATGTGATTCAACTCATTCCAAGTGGTGAAACCTAATAGTATAATTTATTTCACATTCTTAAAGAATATAACAAAATCTTATATTTCATATAATAAATCACCAGTTAGCATGTTGATATTTAAAAAGTAAGATGTACTATATATTATGCATATAAGTATTCAATAAGACCTCCAATTTGCGTAAATTCAAAATCCTTATTACTTATGTCACATTCCTAAATTATTTTCAAAATGTATAAAATCGATTAATGTAATAATACCTACACACATACATATTAAATGTTTATCCTCTCACTTCAATTTTGGTTTACCCGATTAATGCAATACAAAGTGTTTATCCTATCATTTCATAAAAATTTTAAGACTATTTCAAGAATAAAATAAATTGTCAAAGCTCTAGACATCAATTTTGGTTTACCCTATTAAATGATTTTTGTATACTAAATTGAGGTTTGTAGCTCGGATCGAAAAGCGCATTGGATACATTTTCTCCTTAGCATGGTGACATAGGTAAAATAGGGACTTAGGGTTAGTCTCTGGATATCGAAAGCAGCTATCGCTTGCCCGAACAACCTTGAAAACATCCTAAATTTACTAAAAAATCTCATATACTTAAATATAAAATAAGACTTTCAAGTCACATCCTAAAGTTACAACCTGCTTATGTTTATATTTCAACAGTAACATTTAATGTGTTTATTATGTATACTTAAATATAAAATAAGACTTTCAATTTAGAATAAACTGCAACAACTCCTCTCGTGTTTTACTTTAACTGACAAAAAAAAAAAAAAACTGTGTTATTCATATTGGTAAAATACTCCATATGTGGACCAGTCAAATACGACCCCCTTCCATATTGCATTGTGAATTGCCTGCTATTGTTTTTTTTTTTCATGACTGGCTGGGTAAGCAACAACTATCCATGTGACAGCCCGGCTTCGCGGGTCCGTCGGATAACGGTCGAAAAATTATTATTATTTTGAAAAAGTATTAAAATACTGAAATTTTATTTATTTATTTTTACGGAAAACGATAAATTAAAAGTCTAAATGCGGAAGCTGTTTAAACAAAATAAGAACATTTTGAATTACTAAGTTTGAAGCGGAAGTAATTAAAATAAATTTTAACGGATGACATGACATGGTTAAACAACTTGTGGGACCCTAAAGAAATACAAGAAGATTAAGATTAATATTTGATTAAATTTAAAATCATTTTCGATAGACATTCTCATTTTAAAAAATTAGCTAAAATACCAAAATATTTAGCAAGATATAATAAAAATCAACTTAGACATTATAGGAGATTTAAAACAAACGAAAATCATAAAATCAAATAAGAATTTAAACAAAAGTTCAACTACTCTCTGAAACTAGGGTGGGACCCCAACTGTGATGACCTAATCGCAACATGAACTATCGTTTACCCCAAACCCCTGTGGCTGAAAAGATTGAAACACGGAATGCATAAGTTGATCGTCCCACTTAGTGAGGCTGTAGTGCCACATGTGCGTGGATGCAACATAATATACATGAGCATATACAACAGAACAGTAAATGAACATATGCTATAACAATTTAAGCACGTTAAACAAGTAATCAAGATTTGTTGATGCCGTTCTCCTCTTACCCTCTAATCCACAGTCAGGAAAACCACCACTGAACACTCCAAGTAAGGTGCGACCTTACATAACAGTGCGCATTGACGTCAAATGCCAGGAGTTTGACATTCACTCCCCAAGTGTAACCTCCACACTTGGCTCGTGAAGCGGGTCTACGGTGGATCGAGGTAACCCTCCGGCCCTAACCTTCCAGGTTACCCACGATTCCGCACACCAAGAATAGGGGCCCACACAGTAACAGTAAACAGTACAGTACAGTAACAATCCAGTAACAGAAAATCAGTAAACAACTCAAAAACAATTTAACATACAATATCAATGACTCATAAGCACATAGGCATAAACAATAATTCAACGTGTAACTTGTCCTAGCAGACGAGTTCTTTATGTTATCATACATCACATGCTTGTTCGTTTAGGAACTAAATTACAGTTATGACTCGACCTACTTGATAGAATAGTGCCCAGCAAGCCAGTTCAATTAGCTTGTAATAGGTATATTCTGTAAGAAACAATCTTTTGATTTTATAATAATACGCGCGTTTATTTATATGAGTATAAGGATAAACAATGGCCAACTTCATCTCTCGCGAATACATTTAAGCGATTGGTTGAAACCCTTAAATTACATTAGACTATGGGACGATTCACTTCAGTACTGAGTGCAATCATGAAACAGTCTCAAAGGTCGTAATCTTAAAACTGTTCCAAGTCATAGATTCCGAACGAGACGGGGTATCGTAGGAATCGCCAAGACTTGTACAAGTATGCATGATTCACATGGAGTGAATTTGTAGCGTTTCATGAGCAAGGCATTTGAGGCCAGTGCATATGAGTAGGTGGTTCAATGGAGGATTGAACGCATCGAACGACCCGAACAGAGAAACCCATTGTGGAAGCGCATGTCGCATATCGGTGATGGGATGTTTCTCAAGGATTATAATAGTGTACGATTTAGTCCTTTGACTTGAGGTGCTAGGGCGAATTCGGTGCATGAAAGTGCGTACTTAGATCTAGGTATAGGCCACGTAGCTTGGTCATAACATGCCTAGGTTGGGTACGTATGGACATGTACGCGAATGGTTAGTACCTATATGGAATCTATTGACTCACTGTAATGGGTGAGAGAATTTCCTATACGATTCTTAGATAATATATCCAAGGAATCTGCGGCCGCAGTCGGTGACGGATTTGGAAAGTGGTTTTCCAAATTTAGGAGTCACACTGGAATATTATCCTGAATTAGAAAGTATAGTTATCGAGACAAATTTAGAGGTGCCGATCAATTCACACACCCTAAGTCTTGATCGGGAATATTAGTCGACAGAAGGACCGTATGTACATGGTAATTATATGAGACGAGGTTCAAAAGTATCAATTCACCTGAAGTTGGGCTTCATGGGCTTTGTTGGTCCCAAGTGGTCAGATGAGGTCTAGAGGGGGGGGGGTGAATAGACCTCTGAAAATTTTTGAACTTAAAAACTTTTCAGTCTTCTGTCAGCAGACTAAACTGATGAAGAACAGTAAGCAGACTAAGCTGATCGTGAACAAATCTTGAACAGCAGACTGACCACTCTTCTTACAATGGCTTAGCTGTTTTTCAGCAAAACAGTTTTCAAAGAGTATACTTGCAGCGGATTATTTGAAAGTGTTTTTCACAAGTAAACTAAGTTCTAAAAGATTTTATCCCCAGTTAGAAACTCCTTATAAAATCTTTTGATGCAAACTTTTTAAAATATGCAAGAAAACTTTAAATGCAAGATAACACAAAGAATTTTTATAGTGGTTATATGGATAAAAATCCTTTAGTCCACTCTTCCAGATCAATTAGATTCTGGGTTATACTATAATCACACAGATTACAATATTTCTCCACTTACACCAAGACAACAAATGAAAAGGCTGTAAGCTCACTATAGGAAATCACAAAGAAGACCTATTCTCCGAAGTAATATCACTCACAAAGACGGATATCTACTCCTCACAACACTCAGCTATTACAAAATCACTCAGATAATGTTTTTCTGATTTCTTCAACTGGGTTTCTGTCAACAGATGACTTCCACCAGACGAGTGAGTTGTTCGAGCTTTTGAGACTTAGAAAAATTCTGCTTCAAAATCGAAATCTCTGATTGTTGTTGTGTTCTTGCTCGATTGAAATTCAGCTCTATTTATACATGGAGATGAAAATATGACCGTTGAAGGCAAATCACAGTTCAAATCCATCCTTCAGCTCTTTTGAAACGGCTCCCTGCAGCAATCCGTACAGTGTACAGTACTTTCTGTCCATCACATTTAATGCTGCATTAAATGCACTCTGCTGATACGAGGATATCTTCAATCATTTGCCATTACTACCCTTCTCTTTCAGCATTTATTACACCAAGTGCATTTATTACCGTTGAACTGATCTCATGATCTCTTCCACTCTGCTGATCGAAGCAACCCTTCTGATAGGTACTCTGCTGATCAAATACTGAACTAATCTGATTTGACTCGGCTGATGACCTACCCTTCTGTTTGCTGTTTCAGCAAGAGATCACTAGTCTTCTGGTCTTTGAACTCTTATGATATCTTCTTTACTTGTTCAAAGATCCTTCCAAGGGAACTAAGCTTTCCATACTTAGCTGATTATGATGTTTTGGAAATCATCAAAACCTTCCCTTAAATTCTGACTTCTTTTATCTTCATCTTCATCCAACAATTTCCCCCTTTTTGATGATGACAAAACTCCAGCTAAGTACCTGTACCTAAACTAAAGTTTTGATCCTCAAAAATTTCTGAGATAGAAATAGTATGTTGGATTCAAACTTGCAATTTTATAGATGATTGAACTGATTACAGATTACAAGTTTTGAAGAATGAAAAGTGCAAAGTACTTTTTAAAAGGATTACAAGGATTTTAAGATAAAAAGGAAATCTAGCCTAAACTAGTCTTCTTCATTCTTCTCTTCTTCTGAAGTTTTCTTCTCTTCTTCAGCATTTTCTTTCGTTTCTTCTTCAGCTTCCTTGTCCTCTTTTTCAGATTCTTCATCAGATAACTTAGAAGTCTCAGCTTCCAGCTCTTCAAAGAACCTTTTTCTTAGCAGCTCTATCTTTTTATATTTTACATCAGGGTCAAGCTGTTCTTCAGCTGAATCTTTGGCAGCAGCTAGTTCCTTATCAGACTTGGCTTTTGCTTCAGATTCTTCAAATTCAGCTTGCTCTTCTTCTGTAATTCTCTCATCTGTTGGTCTGCTTGATTCTCCCATATTTCTTTCAGTGTCACCAGCAGATTCTTCCAACACTTCAGTTGCTTCAGCTTGGTTATCTTCTTCCTTTTCAAGAGAAGGACCAACTTTCTTCTGTCCAAATACCCTTTCTTCCCCCTTTTTGTCATCATCAGCAGGGTTGATTGGATATTGTGGCACAACTGGTGTAATTAGAAGTGAATCACAGAGAAGCTTGATGTTCTCTTCCATAGCATTGATCTGAGCTTGCTGTCTGAGTTGATTGGCCTTGAAATCTCTCACTTCCTTGAGCAGATCTTCTCCTTGATCACCTAATTGAATTTGAGTTCCCAAAATCCAATTTGATGAAGCAGTGAAGTCTTTCATCATATTTTCCATGACTTCATCTTCTGCTCGGAGGGCCGTTTCAACTGTTTGTTCAATCTGTCTCCAACCTTCAGTAGTGCTCTGAGTCCGTCTTCTAAGTATATCCATATCTTGACAGATGGATTTAACATTCTGAGCAGTGTCTTCTATCAGATCGGTTGGGACAGCAGCAACTTTCTGATTTGGTTGTTTGACAGCAGCTAACACTTCTGCAGCTAATTCTTCCTTCATATCCTTCAAAGATTTGGTGATCATTTGTTGGATGGAGTCCAACAGATTTGTCTGAGCACTTTGAGAAGTTGAAGGCATATTTGTTGTAGCAGGAAGTGTTTCTTTGATAAGTTGCTCTGTTGGTTGAGTACTTGAGTTATTAATGCAAGAGACTGATCTACTGGACTACCAGCATGGCTTGGAGTGCTTTCCTTCTCCTTAGCTTGATCATCTCCTTCAGCAGCAACTTCTTTGTCCTTGATCTGATCTGCTGGAATTGCTTCTTCTTTCTTTGAATCATCAGCAGCATCAGACTTATCACCCTGTGCTTTGTTCTGATCAGATGGGTCTGATGTACCCTCTTTTTGCTCTGGTTGATCAGAAGACTCTGCTTTTTCTTTATCAGCAGGGGATATAATCTTCTTGACAGTCTCAACTGTCTTCATCATTCCTTCATTGTCCACAGCTGACCTGTTGGAAATCCAAGTAAAATTATCAAGAGGAATAAAAGTGGATGAAGGTTCCTCAGGCAGCTCTTCATAAGGTTTGATATTTGGCCCGTAGACAATGTGTTTGATGTTTGGAAGAGGGACCAATGAGCTTGGTTGTCCCCTTAACTTCCTTGATTTCTTTGCCCAAAGCTCCATTGCTTGAGCAATAGCCAACTTTATAGATCTTTCCTTGAGGTCTTCAGATTCCTCATAGTCTTCAGGAATTGATTTGAAGATCTTCTTGGCTTCAGCCTTTACTATGTGACTTATCTTTAGCCTCAACTTGTCCAGAAAGAATTCTGAATCAAGTGCTTGAATTAGAGAACCTGTCTCAAGCCACTTCAGTACCCATGCTTCTTCAGCATTAAAGGCTTTCCATTTTGTCATTTCAGCTGGACTCTTTGTCAGTCTGAATTCCCTCCACCTGTTGTATCTGATCTTTTCAGCATTGAACTGTGTCAGGCGGTTTATCCTTTCATTTTCAGCATCAAGCCTTCTGAGAAATTCTTCAAAAATTGCAGGATCATCCCTGACAATTTCAAGAGATAGTCTGACTTCTTCTCTTCTCTTTGGCTTTATTTTTGGTGCAGGCATAGCTGGTATTGGTTTGTTTGGATCTCTTTGTTCACCAATAACTATCCCACCACTATGCTGATGACCATGAGCATCTTTGGTGCTTGCTTCAATGGCAGCAGCCAACTCTGCTGCCTCAACAGCATCCCTCTGCTCTTGAGTCATTTTGCTGGCTTCTTCCTCCAGCCTCTTAAGCTCTAAGCTTTTCTGCCTTTCTTCTTCTGCTTTCTCAGCAGCTATCCTCTGCTTTTCAGTAGCATCTTGTCTTTTCTTTTCTGCAGCAGTTAAGTAAGTGGCAATCTTGCCAGTCCTCTTTCGTCTGGATTCAGGACTCTCAACTGCTTGAATAGGGGTTGCAGCAACTGGAGTAGGGTGCAGCAACAGTGTAGCTCCTTCTTGTGTTGTACTAGTCTGCTGTGCTTCTTCAACTTCAGCAGATAGTGCAGCAGACGAGTCTTCTGTTGACATTCCAACTTCAGAAACAACTTCAGCTTCAGCAGCATCAATCTTAGCAGCTTGGACAGCAGGTTCTTCAATTGTTACAGGTCTTTCTGTTTCTGCTGTTGTTTCTCTAACAGTTGCAACAGGCTCTTCAGAGAAGGTGACCTTTCTCTTAGCCTTTGACTTTGCAATCCTTTTGGCAGGGGGGTTGGCAGTAGGAGGTCCCCTTGCCTCACTCTTTGTTCTCATCCTCTTCAACCTTTGAAGAGGAATTTCTTCCTCAGACTCTGTCCTTTCAGGAGAAGAGTCAGTCCTCATCTGCTCAATCTCTTTAGTAAAATCTTCAATTTCTTTTTCTGGAACTTCATCCTCAGGAAGTGCTGAATCAGCCTTAACAGCAGACTGTGCTGTTGGCTCAGCAACTTGGCTTGTCTGTCACTCCTTTTTGCTCTTCTTAGAGGGGCCCTTCTTGGATTTGGCAGGGGCTTTTCTTTTAGGTTCTTCCACTATTCTTCTCACTGGTTCGTAAAGTTTGAACTCTTTGCTACCATGAGTAGTCTTCCCTGGTCCTAAGGGGCATTGCAGAGATGCAAACAGATTACTGAGTAAAATGGCATGAGAAGGCCTCTTATCACTCAGTAGCTCATAAACATGAGCAGCCCAGTTAACCTTTAAACCGTAGTAGATACACACCATTGTGTAGTATCTTCTCCTTGGAAGCCCATCCAAAGAACTTGTGCTGCAGTCCAGCACCTTGGCTATAATATCAGCAAATCTCTGATATTCATCCTTCAGCTGGGTCTTCATCAAAGTCCCAGTCATCTTTTCTCATTTCTTAGCACAAATAGCCCAGAACTCCTCTTCCTTTTCAGACCCAAGGTCTGTCACATCTCCTCCTTTGTTCGTCAATTTATAGATCTCACTAAGAACGGCAGACGAGATAGCAATCTTCTTTCCACCAATTTCAGCAGACATAACAGTGTCATTTTTGGAGAATTTCCTGGTCTTATAGAAGTGTTCAACATCCTCCACGTAGACCATGTCTTCATGAGCCTCTAAAACAGGAACCAACGATGCCTCTTTGATCTTTTCCAGTAACGAGCGCATCAGATCAGTGCCAGAGAAATGGAATTTGCTGTAGTTAAAGTATCTTCCTTCGATAATCTTCTCCATTTCTGAATTTTAGAGAGTATAGATCTACAAAAAGCAGTTAACTTTCGCAACAGAAGGGTTTTAGAGAGTTAGAGAGTTTGAGAATATTTAGGTGCATAAGACGACTATACTGTTTCAGATCGGATTTTATAGGTTTCCTTTTGGTTAGGTTTTCGTGATTTATCAGAACCGTTGATCTAATCTGACAGTTTTTAATCGTGTGGATAGGAAAAGCGGATTTCAATTTTATTATTTTAATGTCAGATGGGCGGGAAACTCTATCGACACTAATCTGTTACTTATAAAAGCGCGTTTCTAATAATACGTTTTATGACCATGCTTATATAAGGTATCAGATGAGTAGAGTTAAACTTATCTGACAGACGAGTGATCTGTTATCTGATATTACTAGAGAATGCCAATAGCTAGTAATCTTTCTCTGCTGTTTGTCAATCCAGCAAGATAAAATAATCTTCAATCTTCAAGAATTAAGAATACATCTTCATGATAACTTAACTTCAACTAACTGTCATTAACAGATTTCATCTTTCAGAACAGAAGTACCGCTAGTCTTACACGTTCCCCCTGACTTTAAGAATTCATAAGTTAATTAGTCTATTGAAGGTTAATCCTTGAATAGTGAATGACTAAGCTGTTGAACTTCAGTCTTCTTATGAGTTCCCCCTCAGCTTATGCATCCAAATTAAGTAGTCCTAACTCAGCTCTTAGAGTTGAGAACCTTGCTTCACTTAGAGGTTTAGTGAAGATATCAGCAATCTGATTATCAGTATGAACATACTCAATCACAACATTGCCTTTTCCACATGATCTCTAATGAAATGATGTTTGATCTCAATATGTTTAGTCCTTGAATGACTTGTAGTGTTCTGAGTAAGTGAAATTGCACTTGTATTATCACAGTAGATTGGAATTCCACTGATCTTGATGTTGTAGTCTTCTAGTTGATGTTTCAACCAAAGTATCTGTGCACAGCAAGCTCCAGCAGCTATATATTCAGCTTCAGCAGTAGATATAGAAACTGAGGTCTGTTTCTTACTCATCCATGAGATCAGACGACTACCTAAGAACTGACAGGCACCTGTTGTGCTCTTTCTGTCAATCTTGCAGCCAGCAAGGTCTGAATCTGAATAACCAATAAGCTCAAATCCAGATTCTCTAGGATACCACAATCCCAATTCTTGAGTGCCTTTAACATATTTCAATATCCTCTTGGCAGCTAAGAGATGAGATTCTTTGGGGTTTGATTGAAATCTTGCACAGACTCCAACTGAGTACATTATGTCAGGTCTGCTTGCTGTTAGATACAACAATGAACCAATAATGCCTCTATATTTGGTTATGTCCACTGATTTGCCATCTTCATCTTTATCCAACCGAAGACTTGTAGACATAGGAATTGTAGCAGTAGAGCTAGTTTCCATACCAAACTTCTTGAACAGATCTCTTGTGTATTTTGCTTGGCTGATGAATATTCCATCAGGCAACTGTCTAACTTGCAATCCAAGAAAATAATTAAGTTCACCCATCATGCTCATTTCAAACTTATTCTGCATCAGCTTGGAGAACTTATCACACATCTGTTGATTAGTTGAACCAAAAATAATATCGTCCACATATATTTGCACAAGTAATATATGATTTTCCCATTCAATTGTGAACAAGGTTTTATCTACCTTACCTTTTCGAAATCCTTTAATTAAAAGAAAATCAGATAGGGTATCATACCATGCTCTTGGAGCCTGTTTCAGTCCATAGAGGGCTTTCTTCAGACGATATACTTTGTCCTCTTCTTGATAGACTTCAAATCCAGGAGGTTGCTCAACATACACTTCTTCTTGCAGTTCTCCATTGAGAAAAGCAGACTTCACATCCATCTGATAGACAGTGAAGTTCTTGTAAGCAGCATAGGCAAGAAACAGTCTGATTGCTTCAAGTCTTGCTACTGGTGCAAATGTCTCATCAAAGTCAATTCCTTCTTCTTGACAATAACCTTTGGCCACTAGTCTTGCTTTGTTTCTGGTGACAACACCATCTTCATTCATCTTATTTCTGAATACCCACTTAGTGCCAATTACTCTTTGATGACTTGGTCTAGGAACTAAGTACCAGACTTCATTCCTTTCAAATTGATTCAACTCTTCTTGCATAGCTTCTATCCAGAAGGAATCATTGAGAGCTTCTTCAATTTGCTTAGGCTCTATTTGAGATAGAAATGTGACAAACATGGCATCTTGTGCAGCAGCTCTTCTTGTTTTCACTCTATCTAAAGGATCACCAATGACTAATTCGGGTGGGTGATTCTTGAGCCATCTGAGATCAGGTTGTAGATAAGGATGTTGTCCTCTGTCTTGATCTTGCAACACTACTGTTGGAGTTCCAGTAGTAGTCTGTTGAACATTTGCAGTCTGTTGAACATTTGCAGTCTGTTGAACAGTCTCTGGTCTGTCAGCTGTTTGCAACTCGTCTGTTAGACAATCAGCACTGTGATTTTGAACAGCACTTGAGTTAGCAGCTGAACCAAGATTAGGTAGTATGATGGGAACATATTCTTCATTTCTTCCAATGTCTAACTTCTGTAAATCAGTAGACAGATCTTGATTAACGCTTTGATTCTTTTCAGAAGATTGACTTGGCTCATCAAATACTACATGGATAGATTCTTCTATTAGTAATGTTCTTTTGTTAAAAACTCTGTAAGCCTTACTAACAGATGAGTATCCTACAAAGACAGCTTCATCAGCCTTTTCTGCAAATGCAGTAAGGTGATTTTTCCCATTATTCAATACAAAACATTTACAACCAAATATCTTAAAGTAATGAATGTTTGGTTTTCTGTTGTTCCAAACTTCATATGGAGTCTTGTTCTGATTTTTGTTGATCATACATCTGTTTTGGGTAAAGCATGCTGTGTTTGTTGCTTCTGCCCAAAATCTTTGTGGCAGCTTAGCTTCAGCTATCATGGTCCTGACAGCTTCTTTTAGTGTTATGTTTCTCCTTTCAGCAACACCATTCTGTTGAGGGGTTCTAGCAGCTGAATACTCATGATGTATTCCTTTGATATTACAATACTCTTCAACAGTAGAGTTTGTAAACTCTGTCCCTCTATCTGATCTGATCTTTAATATTTTGATACTCTTCTCATTCTGGATCAGTTCCATCAGATTTGTAAGATGTTCCTTGGTTTCACTTTTCTTCTTCATGAAAATCACCCAAGTATATCTTGAATAATCATCCACCACAGCTAGGCAGTATTTCTTTCCACCATTGCTGACTGGATCAATGGGTCCAAATAAGTCCATATGTAGCAGCTCCAATATTCTTCCAGAAGATTGGTGCTTCTTGCCTTTAAATGATGACTTGATTTGTTTACCCTTCTGACATGCGTCACATAGCTTGTCCTTGCTCATGACAGCTTTTGGAATCCCTTCTACCAAATCATTCTTGATTAAACTGTTTATGGTCTTGAAGTTTAAATGATTCATTCTCTTGTGCCATAGCCAACTCACTTCACCTGGTGCAGATGCCACCAAACAAATACTTGAATTCTTATCAGCAGAATTCCAGTCGACTATGTAGATATTTCCCTGTCTTCTTCCAGATAAAATTACCTTCTTTGTACCAATCTGTTCAACATAACACTTATCTGTTGAGAAGATGACTGAATATCCTTTGTCACAAAATTGACTTATGCTCAGTAGATTATATTTGAGGCCTTTAACATATGAGACGTCAGATATCTCAATGTTTCCTCTGATCAGTTTCCCTTTAGCTTTAATCTTGCCTTCTTTGCTGTCTCCAAAAGTTACTTTTGGACCATCCACAGCAACTGCATCAGTCAGCTCATGTATGTTTCCACACATGTGTCTTGAACATCCACTGTCCAAGTACCAGATCTTCTCTACTTTACTCCTACTCCTAATCCTAACCTACAAAACAAAATAAAAATTGTTTTAGGTACCCTTATTGAGAGGGTCCTGAAGGATTAGTTTCACCTTTGACAACCCAAGATGTTGATATCTTAGGCTTCTTAGGCTTCTGAGTTTTGACAGGAGCATGAACAGCTTCATTTTTATCATAGTTATCAGATAAGTCATGTTGATGATCAGTATGATAAGGAAAGTGTTCATAAGCAGGGTAAGGTGCATGATAAGCAGGGTATGCATGCATTGGATGAGCAGGGTAAGGTGCATAGTAACCTGAAAATTGAGGTGCATGATACATAGGATGATATGCAGCAGGTTGCACATAATATGACTCATTTCCATACCAAGCATTTTGATTTTTCTTGTTTTTATGCTTCTTTGGCTTACTAGATGCTTGCTCAGTTTGTTTTGACTTAGTTTTACCAACAGATTGATTCAATTTAGCTTTATCAGCAGACTTCTTAGGACTCTGCTGTTTGGTCTTACTAGTCTGATTTCCTACACTAGGCTATTTGCTCTTTTTAGCCTTAGGAGATTTCTTCTCCTTTAATTCTTTCTCAGGTGAAGCATGTTTAGTTGTCTGAACATAAAGAATGACCTTACTATTGTCAGCTGATATAAATTTTTCAGTATGTTTCAGTTCAATCTTATCCTGTTCTAAAGGTATCTTCTGTTTACTAGATGTATGCGTGGATGCAACAGATGATTTCTCATGAGACTCGATAATCTTTTCAAGTTCCATGATTTTTCCTTTATAGACTTCACATTCAGCTTTCAGAGATTCATGTTCTTGCTCAAGCTGTTTATATTCAGCTGATTCCCTTGGCTTTTCAGCTAAGAGTTTCAGTGAACTGTTTTGCTCTTTTAGCAGGATCATCTCTTCCTTAAGCTTTTTATATGCTTCAGCAATACCAGTATTGTTAAGCATCATTTGTTCAAATGAATTAAATAATTCATCATTAAGAGGAGTTACCTCATCCTCAGAGTCATCAGAGTCCTTTGCCATCAGGCACAGGAGAGCAGGTTTTTCTTCATCAGAAGATTCTTCATCAGACGAGTCTGAATCTGAATCAGATGAGTAGACAGCAGTCAGCTTTTCTGCTTCAGCCATCATTGCTTTTCCTCTCTGATGCTTTCTTTCTTTTCTCACTTTCTTCTCCTCTTCAGTGTACTTTTCTGCTTTTGGATATGGGCAGTCTTTGATGAAGTGTCCCAATTTTCTGCAGTTGTAACACATTAGTTTTGATTTATAATCATCTTTATCTTGAGAAGAAAAGTTAGGTTTAGAAGTAGAAGCATTGTTGTATTTGTTCTTCATTTTTCTTTTGTAGAACTTCTTGAAATTATTCATCAACAGTGCGACATCTCCAGCTGTGTACTCCTTTTTGTTGAGTAGAGTGGCTTCATCAGATGAGTCCACTTCTTTGCTTTTCTGTGCTGGTCTTCTAGTGTTTTCAGCAGCAACCAGTGCAGCTGTGGGTCCTGAAGTTGAGGTTTCTTCAATTCCCATTCTAGGCAGTTTATACTCGAATGCCTTGAGTACAGAAAACAGCTCAGTAAGAGAGATTTTTCCCAAATCCCTTGATTCTTCCATTGCTGTAACTTTCATGTTGAACTTTGGGGGTAGGGCCTTTAGTACTCTGACAGTGATCTCTTTGTCAGTGAAGGTCTTTCCCAACTTTAAAACTTCATTCAGAGTCCTGGTGAATCTGGTATCCATCTGATCAATGGTTTCTCCAGACTTCATCTTGAAGTTGTCAAGTTTCTCCAAGGCAACAGTGAGCTGATGCTCTTTAATAGCATCATTGTCTTCGCTCATATCTCTGACTTTGTCCCACATCTCCTTTGCAGTTTTGCAATGTTTGACCTTGTCAAACCGATCATTATCCAGGGCTTTAGTCATGATGAATCTCCCAACTTTATCTAGATTGTAAAGCTTTATTTCCTCTGGAGTCATCTCATGAAGGTCTTTTTCCACAACCGTATCCACTTCATTGATCTTTATGGTCTTTGTGAATCTGAATGGACCTTTAATGATACATGTGTACATGTTATCATTATAAGCAGAAAGGAAAATCTCCATTCTGATTTTCCAGTCCTCAAAGGACATACCAGCAATGTGGGGAACATGGCTGATACAATCCATTTTTCAAAAAGTTTTGATTTTTCAAAAAGATGCTCTTTTGAAAAGTTTTGAAAACCTTTGAAAAACACTTGGATCAAGCTCATTGATCAGGCAGCTGATTCTAATGAACCACCTGCTCTGATACCACTTGTTGGTCCCAAGTGGTCAGATGAGGTCTAGAGGGGGGGGGGGGTGAATAGACCTCTGAAAATTTTTGAACTTAAAAACTTTTCAGTCTTCTGTCAGCAGACTAAGCTGATGAAGAACAGTAAGCAGACTAAGCTGATCGTGAACAAATCTTGAACAGCAGACTGACCACTCTTCTTACAATGACTTAGCTGTTTTTCAGCAAAACAATTTTCAAAGAGTATACTTGCAGCGGATTATTTGAAAGTGTTTTTCACAAGTAAACTAAGTTCTAAAAGATTTTATCCCCAGTTAGAAACTCCTTATAAAATCTTTTGATTGATTCAAAGTGTTTAAAATGCAAACTTTTTAAAATATGCAAGAAAACTTTAAATGCAAGATAACACAAAGAATTTTTATAGTGGTTATATGGATAAAAATCCTTTAGTCCACTCTTCCAGATCACTTAGATTCTGGGTTATACTATAATCACACAGATTACAATATTTCTCCACTTACACCAAGACAACAAATGAAAAGGCTGTAAGCTCACTATAGGAAATCACAAAGAAGACCTATTCTCCGAAGTAATATCACTCACAAAGACGGATATCTACTCCTCACAACACTCAGCTATTACAAAATCACTCAGATAATGTTTTTCTGATTTCTTCAACTGGGTTTCTGTCAACAGATGACTTCCACCAGACGAGTGAGCTGTTCGAGCTTTTGAGACTTAGAAAAATTCTGCTTCAAAATCGAAATCTCTGATTGTTGTTGTGTTCTTGCTCGATTGAAATTCAGCTCTATTTATACATGGAGATGAAAATATGACCGTTGAAGGCAAATCACAGTTCAAATCCATCCTTCAGCTCTTTTGAAACGACTCCCTGCAGCAATCCGTACAGTGTACAGTACTTTCTGTCCATCACATTTAATGCTGCATTAAATGCACTCTGCTGATACGAGGATATCTTCAATCATTTGCCATTACTACCCTTCTCTTTCAGCATTTATTACACCAAGTGCATTTATTACCGTTGAACTGATCTCATGATCTCTTCCACTCTGCTGATCGAAGCAACCCTTCTGATAGGTACTCTGCTGATCAAATACTGAACTAATCTGATTTGACTCGGCTGATGACCTACCCTTCTGTTTGCTGTTTCAGCAAGAGATCACTAGTCTTCTGGTCTTTGAACTCTTCTGATATCTTCTTTACTTGTTCAAAGATCCTTCCATGGGAACTAAGCTTTCCATACTTAGCTGATTATGATGTTTTGGAAATCATCAAAACCTTCCCTTAAATTCTGACTTCTTTTATCTTCATCTTCATCCAACAGGCTTGTGGATAGACATCGATCATGAAGTGTAGGTACTCCTGAGTTAATAGAGGATTTGATTCTAGGAGTGGTCAATTAAAGGTTGTTTAATTGACCGGAGCAATTTATTGCTCATAAATTATATCACGAGGAATTCGTGGGCCTGCTGCCAATTGATGGTGAACCCAGAGGGTCACACACAATACAATTGGACGGTGACTGTTGAAAAAGGATACAAAAGGAATTAATTGATTTAAAGGTAATTAAATCAATTAAATGAATTAAACGTATTTAATTCGAGTGGGAGATTAATTAATTGGCTGACTTAATTAATTAAATACTTAATTGAATTGCTAATTAATTATATAAGAGAAATATAGATTTAATTGGATTGGTCATTTAATTAAGTAATTAATTAAATGAATAGGCTTGCAAGACATGGACCTTTAATTAAAAGCCCATAAGGAGTCTTGCAAAACCTAGGTCAAGAGGGAGTCTATAAATAGGGTTCCACTAGAGCTCAAAAAGCGAACACCCAAGAAAAACCCTAGCCTCTCTTCTCTTCCTAGCCGCCGCCCCCCTCTCCTTTGCGCCGCCAACCTAGAGCCGCCGCCACCTGCTGCCGTGAGCTGCCCTAGCGCCGCCGCCGCCTCTCCCTTGTTCCACCGTGTTAGATCTTGCATTGGCAAGTAGATCTGCACAGTCCTGCTTCGACAAATCTCCTAGATCCAGTTCTGAGCCTAAGACTAGGAGGTGTTGCCAGAATCCAATTGGTGTGGACTAACTTTGGAGGTGAGACGCTTGGATCACTTCTGTGAACCAGATCCACATCCAGATCCAGTTTCAGAATCAGAACTGAAGGTTGTCACCACCTTGCCTGTGGTGAGGTAAATCGCAAAAACCCTTTAATTACTCTGTGCGTTTTTGTTTCTTGTTTGCGTATAAATAATATGGAGAATCTTATATGGGACCTTGGGTGCTTCGAAAAATTTTAAATTCTGCACTTTCGTTGTATTAACAATCGAGGCAACCCAACCACTATCCCAACAGTGGTATCAGAGCCAACTCCATCATTATTATACGAAAAGCCTGAACATAATGTGTTTTCACCGTATATGTTTAATTATGTATATGTAAACACGTGATAATTATGTTCTGTAAATTGATTCTTACTTGTTATGACTGGATCTATGATTGGGTAAAACTGGTTTTTTAGATCTGTGCCGTTTTTATAGTTTTTGAAAACTCCAGGTCTTTTTGAACTAAAAATCGCATATAGGGTTTTTGTGGGCTGAAAAATTCGAATTTTTGAAATCTGGAAATTTCAAAATTCTGGACTGTTTTTGCAAATCTGGTCGCACGGGTTTTGGGGTCAATTTGTAATTTCCGAAAACTTTGGGGCTGTTTTGCAATTACCGAAACTTGAGGGGTCAATTGGAAAAATCAAAAATTTTCAGAATTCAAAATATTATTTTTTGGTAGCTGCCCAAATCTGCCCAGGGGTGTTTTTGTAACTTTTTAAAAGTTTTGGGGTCAATGTGCAATTTTCGAAAGTTGAGGGGCGAAAATGCATTTTTCAAAAGTTGAAAAACAAAATCTGAATTTGAGCAGAAAATTTATTTTTGTTTACCCGAATATTCATTTTGTCATAATTAGTAGTGACTGAAAAAGTAAGAATCATGGGAAGTTAGTTTTAAAAGGTAGTTTTAAAATTAAGAAATAAATAGGTAAAGGATGTTTGCTTGTTTCTTGCTCTATGTGAATTGTTTACGTGGTTTTCGATCGAGCCGAGCCTTAACCTTAGGTTAGATGTGATTGGTTTAATTTATTGTTTGGTTTTTTTATTGGGCCTGCGAGCCTATTATGTTTTTTGGGCCACTTTGAGCCTTTGTAATAGAATAGGGCTTTACTGCTTTCCTAGTTTAGGATGGAGGCCCGTTTACAAGTAAGGTGGGAGCCCAAGAAGATATGAAGGCCATGTATGCATGGTACATTGTGTAATAGCATAGGCCCATTTACAAACCCTTTAGATTGACCAATAGGGCCAACATCATTGGCTCGATGATGGCCTGCATAAGAGGCTTCCGATCGAAAACATATTGTGGTAGTATGCATGCTAGGCTTGTATGGCTTTTATTTATTTTGTCGATTTATTTTAGCTTGTATGAGATGCGCACTAGAATCTAGTTCGTAATAAAATAAAGCATAACTGAATCGGTGAGATCTCGAGGAGAGTTAGTATAACTTTCAAACCCGAAATTCCCCTCTCGAATTAAATATTAAGTCATATTGAATTAAAATAAAATGAAGTATTTATATAAATCCAAGCCTTCCATCAATAGGGACTAGCTTATGTTGTCTACTTATCGATAGAGGTGATCCAGAGTCTGGCACCCGAGTCGAAGAAAGGGACAATACGTAAAATTCCTTGACTCCTATTTTTAACTAAACACGACAAGGGTGAGAACTGGTCGGGATGTGAGGATCGACCGATAACTAGTTACGGAGAACTCACGACCGGGCCCGTTGCTCATCATGATTGAGGGGTTAGACTTAACGATTAGTAACACTTATGATGTAGCAGTGCTAGATAAGTGCGAAAACCGAGGCAAAATAGCTTCAAGGTTGTGGAGTAACACAATTGGTAAAAGTATACCTACCTGGAGAATTAGTTGTATGGCCACGAGTCGTGGGTGCAATTAATTGCTGCTGGGACGTCAAGACCTACTAGGAATTAAATTTCCCGAGCAATCAAAGGGGTGATTGTTTCGATAAAATAGTGGGAAAACTTTTTCGAAAACAAGTCCAAAATTCGATAATTATAAGTATTAGACATAAGATCAGTTAGCTAAACGTTGTCTTCTTTCCATTTGTAGATATTAAGTACAATGTCTAAGAATCCATTATCTGTTATCCTCGACGCAAACAAGTTGAATGGCTCAAACTTTGTTGACTGGCTGAGAAATCTCATAATTGTCCTCGACTCCGAGCGACGAAGCTATGTGCTCGACACACCCATGCCTGCTGCACCCGCAGCACGAGCTAGTGAGGAACAACGAACCGCCCATGCTTAAAGGGTTGATGATGATCTTCAGGTTCGATGTCTCATGCTAGCCTCGATGTCGAATGAACTGCAGAAACATCATGCTGAAATACCGCTTGCTAGAGATATACTTCTCCATCTCCAACAGATGTTTGGAGAGAGGTCTCGTACCGAAAGGTTCGCGACCATTAAGGAGTTGTTTCATCTCAAGATGGCTGAAGGAAGCAGTGTCAAGGATCACTGTCTGCGTTTCATCAACTGTTGGGATTCGGTAAGATAAACAGCCCTAGGCACAGCGGAATATAAAACTTTTAGGACCTCTTAAGGAATCTTGCCAGGATATTCTCTAGTTGTATATATATGAATATAAATAAAACGATAGTATAAGTTTTCTCGTTTATACCTATCTCCTTGCAAATCCTCGGCTAGCAAAACGAGCTCTGAATTCTGCTCCAGCAAAATCGACCCAGACCTTTTGAGTAGCGCCCCACGTGTTGCGCCTCTACGAGTTGATACACCACAATATCACGAAAATAATATATCTCGATTAGCTAGAACACGAGATATATTATAAACTAGGAATTAGGAACAATTCTGGAACAAAACTCGAAAACGAAAAATTCTTCCAAGTGGAAGAAGGGTTCGGTCGATATAGCTAGGGAGAGGGAGAGAGAATTTTTGCTCTTGCTAAATATTGCATATGGAGTTGTGTGAAATTCAACTATAAGAAAGCTACTTATAGTTTTCTCTCTAACCTAGTCCTATTAGGACTAGGTCTTCTCTCTCCTACATGGGCCATGACCCTCTTTAATTAGAAGACCAAGTCTCCTAATTAATTCATGGCCCAGTTAATTAATTTGACCAGGCCTAATTTAATCTCCCAATTAAATAGCCCAATTAATTAACTTAATCTCCCATTTAATTAAATCAGACTCTAAGTCTATTTAATTAAAATCATTTTCTAATTAATTAAATCCAACTTAATTAATTAATCCACAAATTAAATTCCAATTTAATTTATGATCCTGATCCAACTCCAATTGGATCCAATTTTGTTCCAATTGGGTCGACCCAGTCGACCCTCCCAATATAATCGACCCAGTCGATTTTTCACCCAGTCGACTCGATCGTTCTTATTTCCTCGCTTTCGCTACTTGTGTATTGTGTATGCCCCCGTAGGTTCACCACATAATTGGCCGTGGGTTATAATTAAATATTATTAAATTATTCGAGTAAGACTTACTCTAAATCAATCGAACACTCTGTCGATTGACCATTCCAAAATTTGCACCCCAGCCAATTTGGGAATTCTCCCACACTCCACGGTCGATGTCCAGCCACAAGCCCATGGAGCCCAATCACTGGTGAATTAATTCAGTGAACCTTTTATCATTTATAATTTCCATATACGACATAATCTCTCCATCGATCAATCTCCCAGTCGAGACTTAAGGGCATGGTCTTTCATCGGATTCCCTTTTCTTTTGTCTTGACCTTATGTACTCTGATCTCGAAATAAATTCTCTTTGACCTAATCTTTATGAGCTACTTACATAAAGTCGTCAGATACCTTGGCCAAGGATTTTACCAGAATTAATTTCTCACAGAAATCCATAGGAGAATTTCCCAACCTATCAAGTCGGGTCAATGGATCCTTTGTTAATGATATGAATCTGCATACGAGTTCCCCTATACCCAACATGAGTCCACAGAGACATTCTGGCGATCCCCAGTCAGTCGGAACTCATATCAATGCATAGACGTTCTCGCACCAGATAAACCCTATCACCTCAAGTAGTTTGGGATCGTTCCTCGTATACTATTATAATATGGAATAACTTCAACCCCGATATGCGACTACCGCTTCCATGGTGAGTTATTTCCTAATTAGGGTATTCAGTGCGCTTGCCATCCCAGCAAGCCACCCACTTATGTGTGTCGACTATCCCAGTCACGCTCGTGGACCCCAGCGTCCTCCAGTTCATCGGAGTATACACAACAGTGAGAGTCTAACCGAATCCAACGATGTCCTATCTCGATTGGATTCTACGACACTTGAATATGTTCTAGATCACGGCCTTGGAGATCAGTCCACGGGTTGTCCCATAGCCCTGTGATCTAAGGACTTCTATCCTTATGCGTAGATAATTATTACATAAGATAAAGATGACCATTTTAATAAAGTGCATTTATTAATCGAAATTGAATAGTTCCGCATTTGTTACAATAAATACTAGCCATACAGCTGGCTTGCAGGACACTATTTCTATCAATCTCCCACTTGTCCTAAAGCCAGTCTTTTATGTTCTTGAGTCCCATCTTTAGCAGATGTTTCTCAAATGCCTTTTGAGGCAGAGGCTTCGCTAGCGGGTCCGCCGTATTATCTTCTGAGTCGACACGTTCCATCTTATTGTCTCCTCTACCAATGATATCTCTTATCACATGGTATCGTCTTTGTACGTGCTTGGATTTCTGATGAGATCTCGGCTCCTTCGCTTGCGCTATTGCCCCATTGTTATCACAGAAGATAGTAATGGGCTCAGCGATGCTAGGTATCACATCCAGTTCCTGGATGAAGTTCCTCATCCAAACACCTTCCTTTGCTGCATCACTCGCAGCAATGTATTCAGCTTTGGTGGTTGAATCCGCGGTTGTTTCTTGCTTGGAGCTCTTCCAGCTAACCGCACCACCATTGAGGCAGAATACGTATCCTGATGTCGACTTGAAGTCGTCTACATCGCATTGGAAGCTCGAGTCTGTATAGCCTTCCAATTTCAATTCTCCTCCGCCGTATACCAAGAACAATTCCTTAGTCCTTCTCAGGTACTTCAGAATTGCCTTTACGGCTATCCAGTGCTGCTCACCTGGATCAGACTGGTAGCGACTTGTAACGCTTAAAGCGTACGCTACGTCTGGTCTCGTACATAACATACCATACATTATGCTTCCTATCACGGATGCACATGGTACTCGAGACATATTGCTTCTCTCTTCTGGCGTCTTTGGGGCCATAGACTTAGAGAGTGCAATCCCATGTCTCATTGGAAGCAATCCTCTCTTGGATTCTTCCATGCTAAATCTTTTCAAGATTTTGTCTATGTACTGGGATTGGGAGAGGCCCAGCAGTCCTTTTGATCTATCTCGGTAGATCCTTATACCTAGTACAAAGGATGCTTCTCCCATATCCTTCATTGAGAATTGTGTAGATAATCATGCTTTAGTTTCGGACAACGCTTTCACATTGTTTCCAATGAGAAGAATATCGTCAACGTAAAGCACCAAAAATTCAACTGTACTCCCACTGATCTTCTTGTACACGCAAGGTTCGAACATGTTTTTGATGAATCCAAAAGTTTGGATTGTCTCATCGAAACGAATGTTCCAACTTCGAGAAGCTTGCTTCAGTCCATAAATGGACCTCTGGAGTTTGCACACCTTGTGTTCATCTCCTTTGGATGCATATCATTTTGGTTGCTCCTTGTAGATCTCCTTATCAATGTCCCCATTGAGAAAGGCAGTCTTTACATCTATCTGCCATATCTCGTAGTTATACCACGCAGCTATGGCCAGCAAGATTCGAATGGATTTAGGCATTGCGACGGGCGAGAAGGTCTCCTCAAAGTCAATTCCAGGTCTTTGAGTATATCCTTTTGCCACTAATCGCGCCTTGTAGGTTATTACCTCTCCGTTCACTCCAAGCTTTCGCTTATAGATCCACTTGCAACCCACGGGAGCCACTCCCACTGGTGGATCTACCAAGGCCCAGACCTTGTTTGAGTGCATGGAGTCCAATTCGGATTCCATGGCTTCATGCCACTTTCCCGAGTCTATGTCTAGCATAGCCTCTTCGTAAGTCCTTGGGTCGGTTAGAGACTGTCCAGTCTCATGCAGCAGACCGTAGTACCTCTCGGGTTCTCTACGTTGTCTTTCTGACCTACGAAGAATCGGTGTACCTTCTGGTGCACTTTCATGCTCATGTTCTCCCACTGCCTGTGGCGACGGGTCAGCTTGATCGACCTCTATGTTCAGTATCTTCGTTGCCGTGAGGAGGGCATGTCCCCAAAATGAAAGAGGAAGGTCAGTGGCACTCATCATGGATTGAACCATGTCCATCAAAGTTTGATTCCTTCTCTCTGCTACTCCATTTAATTGGGGTGTTGCAGGAGGAGTCCACTGCGATAATATTCCATGCTCTACAAGATAATTCAGAAATCCGTTACTAAGAAATTCTCCACCTCGGTCAGAACGAAGAGCCTTTATCGTATGACCAAGTTGATTCTCTACTTCCATCTTGAATTCTTTGAATCGCTCAAAGGCTTCAGACTTGTGTTTCAACAAGAACACATATCCATAACGACTAAAGTCGTCAGTGAAAGTGATGAAGTAGTCATAGCCACCTCGGGCGCTTTTTCTTAGTGGTCCACATACGTCAGTATGTATTAAGTCCAATGTTTGCTTGGCTCGCTCAGGGTTTCCCTTAAATGGCAACTTAGCCATTTTACCCTTTAAACATGGTTCACACGTTGGCATTTCATCAATGCGATTGATTTCAATCGCGCCAGAAGATGCTAACTTTTGAATCCTTGACTTAGATATATGTCCAAGTCGAGCGTGCCACAATTGGGCAGATATTTCATTATCTTGTTTCCTTTTGTTTTGTTGTATGTGCATAACTAACTTAGGTGGTTTTATAATGTAAAGTCAATAATTCAATGTACCAAATGAAAAACGAAAACAGGAGCTTTTATTAAAATCAACATTATTCAATAACGTGAATAAAAAGTTTTTCATTAATAACTAGGTACATAAATGAAAGTTTCCTAATGACTTTATCAAACCACCTAAATCTACTTTTGCCTACGGCCTTGGTAGCAGCTCCAGCTCCATTGCCTTATTCAAGGATCCAATCCTCAGGCTCCAGTTTCCTCAATGCTCCCATCACCTACAAGGATGAGAACTCCAGTCAGTGTCTAACACCAAATATGCACAGTTAATTGTAAAATTAACTTCAACAAGGAATATACCTGTTCGAACTCTCCATAGGTTCGAATTTAATCCTTTCCCTTGACCTTGTGCAGTAAGGAGCTCTGGTTTCCATTTGCTTTGGTTTTGAACGCCGCCCAGTCCTTTCGCCAACCCTCGCTTTCTTTCCAAAAGAAGCTTCGTGTTCCTCGAGCATCTGTCGCAGGACATGCAAAGTAATCTCTCGCCTCTGGAGATTCAAGTCCGCAATAAATCGGTCATATGATCTTGGAAGAGATTGTAGAATAAGATCTACTCGGAAATCATTGTCCATCACGACACCCATATCATCGAGTTCAGAAAGAAGTCGAATCATCTTGTGTACGTGGATTCCGACAGGAGTTTCACTTCTCTTTCTTGCTTGCAAGAGTTCCCTCGTGATCACGAATCTGCGACGACCATCTCTAATCCCATAAAGGAATTTGAGATTCGAGAGAATCTCTTTCGCGGATGCCATATGCTCATGTTGCAAACGCAGATCAAGTGACATATATTCCAACATGTATTCACGAGCTAAGCCATCATCCAATTTCCATTTGATGATGCTTTTACGGAGCTCATCAGGAACGTCATGTGAAATAGTAATGGGTGGTGGCACAGACAAAACATAGGATATGTTTTCAGCTTCAAATAATCCATTCAAATGATGCGTCCAGAAATGCAAGTTGGGTCCAGTTAAAATATTACGTTCAAGTGATGAGATGGACAAATCTCTAAGTGCTCTAAGCTCTTTTGACATTATATCTATAAAATGACGAGAGAAGAAATAAATACGCGAAAGATTAATTTAAAATGCACAATTTACAAACATGGTTTTTATTTGTAAATTACTCCCACTATTTTAATCAAAATCTTATGCCCCCACATAAGTTTCGGGAATTTAAAATATCCTAGCGGGCTTAAGGCCCAAATGCAATCTCCTAGTACCCACGACTCGTTGACCATACTATTTGATTCATTTGGTGGTCGAATACGTCGACGGTTAACCATCGCAGCTAACCCTTAAGTTCATTTAGCCTCGGTTTTCGATATGGACCCACGACTCGTGAGACATCCATACTTACTAGCGTTAAATCATGTCCAATACTCGTGGAGAGAAATAGTTCAATCCTAGACGCCCCACGACTCGTGAGACCGCGCCTAAAACCATGATATCCCCTCCCTTTGCACTAAACTCGTGCATCGAGGCAATAGACATATCATCTTCCTACAGCTCGACCCACGACTCGTGAGACATCGAGATATATTCGTACAATATGCCTAAGACCTAGTGATTGGATAGGCTCGGACCATAGACACTATTCTTATGCGCCAGTTATTCGATTTAATATTCTAATTGAATTTTAATGTTCAATTGGAGGTTTTAAGTTTTCTTGTGCGAGGTATCATCAGATTATGTTTTATCTTGTTTACGTGATCTATTCTAAGCATGCATAACATACATCAAAGAATAATAGTAAACATACATCACCTAGCAGGATATGATTGATCGATTGCCCATCCTATGCGATTCATCACGAGCCAAGTGATGAATCAATTGGTCAGTCTAGGGTGGAAATTAAATGTCCTAACTATTACAATTTTCAAACCCATACATCATGGGCCTTCTTGTAATATCCAGCTTGATTGGGCCTCCATGTAATGAATTGGGCCTCCATGTCCTCCAAGGTAAATGGGCCTCCATGTGGATCTCCAAGTCTTCATGAGGTCTTCTCGGCTCCAAGCCTAATCTAAGCCTAGCTTACATAATTTAAATGGTCCTATTCTATTACATTTGTTTGCGCAAGCAAGGGCACCAATCAGGCCCATTTAATTACAACCCAAAAATAAATAAACCAAAAAACTACACAGGGCTTAAGGGCAAATTCGATCAATCCACACATTCAATCAAGAACATGCATAAATTCACATAAGGGCATAAATGTAAATTTACCGGCTTCATTAATTTTAATTCGCAAAAATTCATCCAAGTTAATTAATTTTGAATTAACAATTAATCTCTAAGATTAATTAGCTCTTACTTGAGCTCTAAGTAATCTACAATTCTTATCTTGATTAAATTGGTTAATTAAGGTAATCTAAATCTCTAAGATTCTTACCTTATCCAAAACTCTAAGTTTCCCAAAATTCCCAAATCTCCAAGATTTTCAAGATAATCCTATTTTGACTAGATTAGTTTAATTAAGGTAGTGTTCACATCTAACAAGATAACTACCTTATCCAAAAACTCTAAGTTTCCTAATCTTCCAAAATTCTCCAAGATTTCCAGGAGTTTCAAAATATGCAGAATTAGAGTCCAACCCAAAAACGACTAGTCGAGACCAATCAGGACTCCCACGTAGGATAGCCCACGCGCGACCACCAGGTCGGTGCGTGAGCTGCCTGCGGCAGCAGCCTCTGCACGCGGCTGCGTGCGGCAGCGAGCAGCCGCGCACAGCAGCGCGTAAACAGCAGCCCGAAGGCTGCTACTCACAGATTTATTTTTTTTTTTTTTCGATTACTCACAGATTTAATTCAACAAACCCAGTTAATTAAATCCCAATCCAAAATTAAAAACAACATGATAAAATTTTTCGAATCCTAAATTAAACATTAACTCCAAGTTAATTAAACATACGTTCTATAACATTCAAAGTTAAAGAACTAGCCACATAAATCAAACATATGATTTAATAACACATAATTTGCAAATTCATATATATACAAAGCCTAGAGTTGGCTCTGATACCACTGTTGGCATTCGGTAAGATAAACAGCCCTAGGCACAGCGGAATATAAAACTTTTAGGACCTCTTAAGGAATCTTGCCAGGATATTCTCTAGTTGTATATATATGAATATAAATAAAACGATAGTATAAGTTTTCTCGTTTATACCTATCTCCTTGCAAATCCTCGGCTAGCAAAACGAGCTCTGAATTCTGCTCCAGCAAAATCGACCCAGACCTTTTGAGTAGCGCCCCACGTGTTGCGCCTCTACGAGTTGATACACCACAATATAACGAAAATAATATATCTCGATCAGCTAGAACACGAGATATATTATAAACTAGGAATTAGGAACAATTCTGGAACAAAACTCGAAAATGAAAAATTCTTCCAAGTGGAAGAAGGGTTCGGTCGATATAGCTAGGGAGAGGGAGAGAGAATTTTTGCTCTTGCTCAATATTGCATATGGAGTTGTGTGAAATTCAACTATAAGAAAGCTACTTATAGTTTTCTCTCTAACCTAGTCCTATTAGGACTAGGTCTTCTCTCTCCTACATGGGCCATGGCCCTCTTTAATTAGAAGACCAAGTCTCCTAATTAATTCATGGCCCAGTTAATTAATTTGACCAGGCCTAATTTAATCTCCCAATTAAATAGCCCAATTAATTAACTTAATCTCCCATTTAATTAAATCAGACTCTAAGTCTATTTAATTAAAATCATTTTCTAATTAATTAAATCCAACTTAATTAATTAATCCACAAATTAAATTCCAATTTAATTTATGATCCTGATCCAATTCCAATTGGATCCAATTTTGTTCCAATTGGGTCGACCCAGTCGACCCACCCAATATAATCGACCCAGTCGATTCTTCACCAAGTCGACCCAGTCGACTCGATCGTTCTTATTTCCTCGCTTTCGCTACTTGTGTATTGTGTATGCCCCCGTAGGTTCACCACATAATTGGCCGTGGGTTATAATTAAATATTATTTAATTATTCGAGTAAGACTTACTCTAAATCAATCGAACACTCTGTCGATTGACCATTTCAAAATTAGCACCCCAGCCAATTTGGGAATTCTCGCACACTCCACGGTCGATGTCCAGCCACAAGCCCATGGAGCCCAATCACTGGTGAATTAATTCAGTGAACCTTTTATCATTTATAATTTCCATATACGACATAATCTCTCCATCGATCAATCTCCCAGTCGAGACTTAAGGGCATGGTCTTTCATCGGATTCCCTTTTCTTTTGTCTTGACCTTATGTACTCTGATCTCGAAATAAATTCTCTTTGACTTAATATTTATGAGCTACTTACATAAAGTCATCAGATACCTTGGCCAAGGATTTTACCAGAATTAATTTCTCACAGAAATCCATAGGAGAATTTCCCAACCTATCAAGTCGGGTCAATGGATCCTTTGTTGATGATATGAATCTGCATACGAGTTCCCCTATACCCAACATGAGTCCACAGAGACTTTCTGGCGATCCCCAGTCAGTCGGAACTCATATCAAAGCATAGACGTTCTCGCACCAGATAAACCCTATCACCTCAAGTAGTTAAGGATCGTTCCTCGTATACTATTATAAATTTGGAATAACTTCAACCCCGATATGCGACTACCGCTTCCATGGTGAGTTATTTCCTAATTGGGGTATTCAGTGCGCTTGCCATCCCAGCAAGCCACCCACTTATGTGTGTCGACTATCCCAGTCACGCTCGTGGACCCCAGCGTCCTCCAGTTCATCGGAGTACACACAACAGTGAGAGTCTAACAGAATCCAACGATGTCCTATCTCGATTGGATTCTACGACTCTTGAATATGTTCTAGATCACGGCCTTGGAGATCAGTCCACGGGTTGTCCCATAGCCCTGTGATCTAAGGACTTCTATCCTTATGCGTAGATAATTATTACATAAGATAAAGATGACCATTTTAATAAAGTGCATTTATTAATTGAAATTGAATAGTTCCGCATTTGTTACAATAAATACTAGCCATACAGCTGGCTTGCAGGACACTATTTCTATCATCAACCTGGTTGAAAAACTGGGGCGATTGGACGTGGATTTGCACGCTGATCTTACACTGACCTCCTCCTCCATACGCTGCCTCGTTCTTTTGACCAGTTCGTGTTGAACTTCAACATGGAGGATAGAACCCTCGCTCTTCACGAACTGAACAATTTGTTGGTAACGGCAGAATCGACTCTCAAGAAAGAGAAGCCGGTAATGATTGCACACCAATCGAAGGCTGCGAAGCCCAAGAAAGGTAGGAAGAAGAATAAGGTATTTTCTTCGAAGGCAGTCACAAAGGTGGTTGAAAAGAAGCGCAAGAGCCCAGATGACGAATGTTTCCACTGCAAGAAAGCAGGGCACTGGAAAAGGAACTGCCCAGACTACCTAAAGATGAAACTGGTAGCCAAAGGTATTTTCTTGGTTGAAGTTAATATTTCTATTAACTGTGCATCGTGGGTGTTAGACACCGCAGCAGGTTCATTTATCTGCAATGATTTGCAGGTGTTGGGAGCAGTAAGATACATGAAGCCCGGGGATAGAATCCTGCGTTTTGGAAACGGAGCTAGGATCGTCACTGAGGGTATTGGGGACGTCGAATTAGTTTTGGGAAATTTTACTTTGGTTTTAAGGGATTGTCTGTACGTACCAAACATTATTAAGAACATCATTTCTATTCCTATGTTGGATATTGATGGTTTTAATTTTTCCATTGAAAATGGAGCTTTTTGCAAATTTAAAGGTGGTTTAATGTATGCTCGTGGTACTTTGATAGATGGTCTGTATTCCCTAGAACCTACAAATTCCGACGTCATGCACATTCATTCTAGAAAAAGAAAATATGATAATCAAACTCCACAACTTTGGCACGCTAGACTTGGACATATTTCCAAGAGTAGGATTCAAAAGCTGGTTTCCTCTAAGGCTCTTGAAATAAAGAACTTGGATGAACTCCCAACTTGCGAGTCTTGTCTCAAAGGAAAGATGACCAAATCACCCTTCACCGGGAATCCCGAGCGAACCAAGCAAACATTGGATTTAATCCATACTGACGTTTGTGGACCATTGAGTGTCAATGCGAGAGGAGGATTCTCTTACTTCGTAACATTCACCGACGATTTTAGTCGTTATGGATATGTGTATCTTATGAAACACAAATCCGAAACTTTTGAGAAATTCAAAGAGTTTCGAATGGAAGTTGAGAATCAACTTGGACATAGTATTAAAGCACTTCGTTCTGATAGAGGTGGTGAGTACTTAAGCCAAGAATTCCTTGATTATCTAAAAGAGAATGGAATTCTCGCCCAGCGAACTCCCCCTAGGACACCCCAACTCAATGGAGTGTCCGAGCGGAGGAACCGAACATTGTTAGACATGGTTCGTTCCATGATGAGCTTCGCTGACCTTCCCTTTTCGTTTTGGGGCTTAGCCCTATTAACTGCCTCAAAGATACTAAACATTGTACCTTCGAAGTCAGTGCCAACAACACCGCACCAAGTATGGTATGGTAAAGCACCCGTGTATTCGTATCTACGAGTATGGGGATCTCCAGCGTATGTAAAGAACAAAAAGGGAGATAAGCTAGATAGTAGATCTAGTTTGTGCAAATTTGTGGGGTATCCAAAGGAATCCATTGGATACCTGTTCATCGATCCTAAAGAACGTAATACGTTCGTATCTAGGAACGCCCACTTCTTGGAAGAGGATTTCCTCACCAACCGAAATGGGACAATCGTAGAACTTGATGAAGTCCAGGAATCGGACCTATCCCCACAAACAGTGGGAGCTGAACCAGAATTTATTGAACCTACTAGTACACCTACTCTTCGAAGGTCCGATCGAATTCGTAAGGAACTAGAGAGATTTGATTTCATTCACGAAAACGAGAAGTTGGACAGTGATCCAAGGACTTATGAAGAAGTTATGTTAGACATAGATTCGGGTGCGTGGTTCGAAGCCATGCAATCCGAAATGGATTCCATGCATTCCAACAAGGTTTGGACCTTGGTCGATCCACCTAAGGGAACTATCCCTGTAGGATGCAAATGGATCTTCAAGCGTAAGCTTGGAATCAATGGAGAGGTATTAACTCATAAAGCTCGCTTAGTGGCGAAAGGGTATTCTCAAAGGCCTGGAATAGACTATGAGGAAACCTTCTCTCCCGTGGCGATGTCGAAATCCATTCGGATACTACTTGCCATAGCCGCGTGGCATGACAACGAAATATGGCAAATGGATGTAAAGACCGCCTTTCTCAATGGAGACATTGACAAGGAGATCTTTATGCAACAACCTGAAGGTTTTGCATCCAAAGTAAGTGAGCACAAACTGTGTAAACTTCAAAGGTCAATCTATGGCCTCAAACAGGCGTCCCGAACCTGGAACATACGATTTGATGAGACAGTCAAAGCATTTGGCTTCATCAAAAACGTATATGAACCTTGTGTGTACAAGAAGAATAGTGGGAGCTCGATACAATTCATTGTTTTGTACGTCGATGACATTTTGCTAATCGGAGACGATATCAAGATGTTAGCGCAGACTAAAGCGTGGTTATCCGCGCAGTTTTCCATGAAAGATATGGGAGACGCATCTTACGTATTGGGAATACGTATCTATAGGGATAGATCGAAGAAGATGATAGGACTCTCCCAATCTGAGTACATCAACACTATTTTGAAGAGATTCAAAATGGAAGAATCCAAGAGAGGATTGCTTCCAATGAGACATGGTATCTCTCTTTCTAAGTCAATGTGCCCTACAACTGACGAAGAAAAGACGAGAATGTCTCTCATACCTTATGCCTCTGCTATAGGGAGCATAATGTATGCGATGTTGTGTACTCGACCAGACATAGCACACGCTCTAAATGTAACGAGCCGCTATCAGTCAAATCCAGGCGAAGAGCACTGGACTGCCGTAAAAGCAATCCTAAAGTACCTGCGAAGGTCTAAGGATATGTTTCTGGTCTACGGTGGTAGTGGAGAACTGAAACTTGAAGGATTCACTGATTCGAGTTTCCAGTCTGACGTGGATGACTTCAAATCCAACTCTGGATACATATTCCGCATCAATGGTGGAGCGGTCAATTGGAAAAGCTGTAAACAGTCTACCACTTCCGACTCAACCACAGAAGCAGAATATATCGCAGCATCATATGCGGCAAAAGAAAGTGTATGGATGAAAAACTTCATCCAAGAATTGGATGTTGTTCCTAGCATTGCTGAACCTGTAGTCGTCTTCTGTGACAACAACGGGGCGATAGCTCAAGCAAAGGAGCCGAGATCACACCATCAATCCAAACACGTACAGAGGAAATACCATGTGATCAGGGAGATCATTGGTAGAGGAGACATGCACATGGAGTATGTCAAATCGGAAGACAACGTAGCTGACCCACTAACTAAGCCACTTTCACAAAAGGCGTTCGATAGTCATCTAGAGAAGATGGGTCTTAGAACCATAGGTGAATGGCTTTAGGGCAAGTGGGAGATTGATAGAATAGTGCCCAGCAATCCAGTTCAATTAGCTTGTAATAGGCATATTCTGTAAGAAACAATCTTTTAATTTTATAATAATATGCGCGTTTATTTATATGAGTATAAGGATAAACAATGGCCAACTTCATCTCTCGCGAATACATTTAAGCGATTGGTTGAAACCCTTAGATTACATTAGACTATGGGACGATTCACTTCAGTACTTAGTGCAATCATGAAACAGTCTCAAAGGTCGTAATTTGGTGCATGAAAGTGCGTGCTTAGATCTAGGTATAGGCCACGTAGCTTGGTCATAACATGCGTAGGTTGGGTACGTATGGACATGTACGCGAATGGTTAGTACCGATATGTAATCTATTGACTCACTGTAATGGGTGAGAGAATTTCCTATACAATTCTTAGATAATATATCGAAGGAATCTGCGGCCGCAGTCGGTGACGGATTTGGAAAGGGGTTTTCCAAATTTAGGAGTCACACTGGAATATTATCCTGAACTAGAAAGTATAGTTATCGAGACAAATTTAGAGGTGCCGATCAATTCACACACCCTAAGTCTTGATCGGGAATATTAGTCGATAGAAGGACCGTATGTACATGGTAATTATATGAGACGAGGTTCACAACATCGACCATGAAGTGTAGGTACTCCTGAGTTAATAGAGGATTTGATTCTAGGAGTGGTCAATTAAAGGTTGTTTAATTGACCGGAGCAATTTATTGCTCATAAATTAAATCACGAGGAATTCGTGGGCCTACTGCGAATTGATGGTGAACCCAGAGGGTCACACATAATACAATTGGACGGTGACTGTTGAAAAAGGATACAAAAGGAATTAATTGATTTAAAGTTAATTAAATCAATTAAATGAATTAAACGCATTTAATTCAAGTGGGAGATTAATTAATTGGCTGACTTAATTAATTAAATACTTAATTGAGTTGCTAACTAATTATATAAGAGAAATATAGATTTAATTGGATTGGGCATTTAATTAAGTAATTAATTAAATGAATAGTCTTACAAGACATGGGCCTTTAATTAAAAGCCCATAAGGAGTCTTGCAAAACCTAGGTCAAGAGGGAGTCTATAAATAGGGTTCCACTAGAGCTCAAAAAGCGAACACCCAAGAAAAACCCTAGCCTCTCTTCTCTTCCTAGCCGCCGCCCCCCTCTCCTTTGCGCCGCCAACCTAGAGCCGCCGCCACCTGCTGCCGTGAGCTGCCCTAACGCCGCCGCCGCCGCCGCCTCTCCCTTGTTCCACCGTGTTAGATCTTGCATTGGCAAGTAGATCTGCACAGTCCTACTTCGACAAATCTCCTAGATTCAGTTCTGAGCCTAAGACTAGGAGGTGTTGCCAGAATCCAATTGGTGTGGACTAACTTTGGAGGTGAGACGCTTGGATCACTTCTGTGAACCAGATCCAGATCCAGATCCAGTTTCAGAATCAGAACTGAAGGTTGCCACCACCTTGCCTGTGGTGAGGTAAATCGCAAAAACCCTTTAATTACTCTGTGCGTTTTTGTTTCTTGCTTGCGTATAAATAATATGGAGAATCTTATATGGGACCTTGGGTGCTTCGAAAAATTTTAAATTCCGCACTTTCGTTGTATTGACAATCGAGGCAACCCAACCACTATCCCAACAGTACTAGCACATTGACACTTACACACAAGTAACACATAGCACTCACCTGTGTAGCTTACGATTCTCGAGGAAATGCAGAAAAGTAGCGTCTTCGGTTCCTGTACATATTTGTAACAATCTTAGAATCTAATTACTTCATAGGGATTCTAGAGTGACTAAAGCAATGCTTTAGTCGAGCAAATAATTGAATCGTGGTTGTTCAATATCGAAGCCATGATCAAAATTGGGACATTTACGTCTGATCTAAAGATTCTATGGTTCGTTCATAAAGCGTGGTAAACATAGCCACGAGAAAGTTAAACTGGAACAAAACCGTTCTAATTGAGCTTTAAAATGTTTAATTAAAGGTTTTAAGTTAAGTTATTACCTTCAGATAACTTTATGTTTCTAAGGTATTCATTTTTTTAAACTTTAAGATTTGAGAAAATCCAAAATATTTAACAAGTTAATATTTAAGCACACTTTTCTTTTGAAAACATTCAAAGTATATCCCAAAAGTTTCGAAAACATTAAAACATTCACTTTCTTGGAAAAATAATTCATGACCCAATATCACAAGAACGTTTAAAAATATTTAAGCAAAAATTCACTATAAAACCGAAATTTATCACAAGTTTTAATAACTTTTCATCATATAACCTCATTAACTCTATCGAAATGTATTATCAAGTCACATAGTTTTACTATATCAAGTTTCCACTTTCATTACTACACCATCCTTATAATTAAAATCGAATTAATCGAGATACATGCATAACATTGTACGAACTCAAACTCATGCTCAAACTAAATTCTAAAGCAAAAAATTAACCACAATGTAAATAATACATAATAACCTTTAGGCTCAAGGTTCTACCTAACGAACTCAAATCGAGAAATGAAGACCGAAAATGGAATACCCATTTTGAGAGGAAATCGCTGACCGGAGCAGCCCCTGTTGACCAGCCGTTGACCAGCACCGGAAAATGAGCCGAACTTACCATTCTACTCTCCTCTAAGCCTAGAACACCATGGTGTAGCCCAATTGTCGAAGACATGACCGAAAAAGGGGCATGCAAAGAAATCCACTTAAAACCGCACATTCCCCCTCAAATTTTCGTTTTAAAACACCTTCTATTCTTTCAATAACCACCAACATTGTGTTCCTCTCGTCGAGTAGATCAATTTTGACTACTCATTTACTTGATTTGGTTAAGAAATGAAGAAGTTATGAGCTTAATAAGAAAGTGAATTTTTGTGTGTGCGAAAAATACTTTAGTGTGTGTGTTGGGTGGGGAAGATGAAGAATGAGAGAGTGGAGCTGAAATTTCATGTCTTTAATGTGTGTTTTGCAATTTACACTCTCAAATTTTGAGTTTTTCCTTTTTAGTCCTCAAAGTCTTGGGGCAATTCAAGAAGTCCCCTCCCCCCTTTTTTTAGCATTTCAATCCTCAAAATAACATAAGAGTCAAGCATTTATAATTCATAATTTGCACAACAATAATAATTCAAGTGAATATCAATTTAAATCACTTCAAATTTAAAAAAATGCTCACTCGTGGATTTTTTTTTTAACAACATAGATTTGAATTTTAGTTTCAATTATTAAATCCACATAATTAAAATTATCAATTTCAAGTAAATAAAATTTATAGGAAAGAAAATTCATAAATGAATTTTCAGGGTTTTACATTCTTCCCTCCTTAAAAGAATTTGGTCCCCAAGTTCACACTTTAGTTTTGAGAAGTTCTAGTGATGATGTCGTATCTCTTTTTGTATTTCTCAAGTAGTTTATCATATACTTTGACAGCATCGTGAGGCTTTTAACGGTGGAGTTCACTGGTTTCTTGTTTTGGACGAGTATGCGAACAAATCTTTCATCTAACTCTAGATGTTTCTGGAGGTCTGATGATATGTAGTCGCGATCACGAGGACAATCCTTCTGGAACTTCGGATACTATACGTGGAATTTTATGCGATAAATCAAAATCAAAGTTCAACGAATAGTCCAACTCACATGCCGCAATTAGATTCCCCCAAAAAGGAAGACTTTCACGTTAAAACACAAAAATTGTATTTTTGCCAATGAAATTCAAAAGATAGTGGAAGACATCTGAATTGATATTCTCAGCAGGAATCAGAAATGACAGTCCAATGAAGTGCCTTGATAAAGATTGTAAAAGATGACCAAGTCAATTCATGTAGATAATAAGGTCAAACTGAATAACAGTAACGAAAAGAAGATCGATTAAGATTGCAAACAAAACAGAATAACAGTAACAATAATGATCAAGTCAAGAGATCGGAGCAACAAGAAGAATGAATGTGACACATCAATAAGGATATCAAATGATCATGACAAAAGTCTGGAGTTCAAAAGAAAGTTGAAAACATAATGACCTTATTCATGAGATTTACAAGGATGTATAAGATAAACAAGGGAACAACATGTCCTGAATAGACAAAATGAAAATCAGAAGTTCAAAAGAAACTTTGATAATTCGATCATTCCAAGAGACTTCAAAGATCACATAGTTAGGTTCAACAAACATGAACAATATGAAATCATATAGTTGGTATAGATGGTTTCTCGGAAACGATCATAATTCAATAAATAGATTCATGGGAATAGGAACAAGGAATAACCGTAGCTATTAAATTAGGTCAATGCAAATGGTACGATTCGTGAATGAATTTCTTGTGAAGTTACCTTCGTGTAAATTTCGAACGAGAATGAAATTTAACATCAAATCTGAAGCTTCGATAAGGCAACTACGAGCTGTATGAAATTTGTGATAAAATTTCTGAACAGTCAAATGAAGAGTCTCAATGGGATTGGTAGTCAATTTATGATGAACCGTCTAATTTGAGAAATCATGAGAAGTAATGATTGAGAGTGCGATATCAAGGTAAACAAGTTCAAAGATAAAACTAAAGAAAGATTCAAGAAATTATGGTCAATTCAGAATTAAAATTGAGAGAAAGAAACTGACTATTGCATATGGAAAAATAAACAATGAACAATTCTAGAGCTCAATTAGAGATATTCATCTTATAGAAATGAGTAGAAGACGAATTCTCTCACGTCATCGATAGATTATAGATTTAGGATTTAGTTCACTTTTGAGTGATTGCGGATCTTTGAAGTTCTTTATAATTAACAAGGAGATCAAGTAAGGCACATTGATAAGAATAACAGAAGAGATGAGTGTCAATCAATTTGAAGGGAGTAAGCAAGAAGATGGTCAAAGGAAGGATTTCAATCAAGCTGCAACAGTAAACAAATAAAGCTCAATAGTGAAATTCAAGAACATCGAAACGATCTGATTGAGCGAGACGGGAATTAAAAATAAGTTCAAAACATATAGAAGGTAAGTCTGAAGTTCAAAAGAAATTGAGAATAAATTGATCTGATTTATGTGGCTTGCAAAAAAGAATGAAATAGACAAAGGTACAACAATTTATGAATGGACAAATGAAAATGTGAAGTTAAAAAAAAAAAAAACTAAGAAAATTCAATTCCTTCAGGAAATTTAGAAGATTGTATAATTGAATACAACAAAAAAGAGTAACATGAAATCATATGGATAATTTCAAAACGATCATAACGGAATAAATATGGTCGGGAAAAAGAAAGAAAAGGAACAATAACAATCATAAAATCCTGCAAAAATAAATAATTTTGGTTTACGAAGTCGATACGAGAAAGTATCTCATGAAATAGGGAGTGTTCAGAGTATAAAAGTAAGGGATCAATATAAAAGCTTGATACAAGAAGTCAATCCCCAATAGACAAAGACATGTTAATTGAGAGTGTCGATAAGCTCTGAAGGAAAATAATCAACGAGTCAGATTAAAGGTAATTAAGGACATGACTTGAAGAAGCCATATCAAGAATGAGGCTAAAATGATTGAAGAATATTTTACGGTAAATTACACAACATGAAGAAAAAGATACAATCAGGCAATTGCGTTTAGAAACATTAGAAAAACACGAGCGAAAATAAAGAGATCGGATATGAACATAGGATAGTTTTAGAATTGAAAATGAAGTTACTCGCTATCAAAAGTGAGTCATAATTGAATGCAAGGAACATGTAATAGATGAGTTAGAACACAAGACAGGTGTCAATGAAATTTGAATGATATTTTGTCTATTGAAATAAAGATTATACATAACAATTTGATTCGCCAAAATGATGAAGAAAAGACATCTAGGGATCACAAGCTAAAAAAATGAATAAGTACCAACATTAGAATAAGGGCGAAACAATTACTTATCAAGAAAATAGACTGAATAGAGCTTACTAAGGTTGAGAGATCAATTTGGAGAGAAACGTCTAAAATCAATAATATGCGTTATGAATAAGGTAAACTCAAACGATGATGAAATTCAAAAAGGCTTAGGGCTATAAGTCATCTAACATCGCTTCCAGAAAAGTTACTTGATTCAAGTAACCCAATATGTGTATATTATGCAACATTATAGATCATACTTATACAATCATATTCGGACAATAATTTCAACAATTAAGTCAAAATAACAACATATTCTGGATACCACCTATAAAACAATAAATCAGGAAATCAATGTAACAATTAAATATAATTCCCTACCCCCGAAGCCACGCACAATACCTATGTTTTGGTTGCGTTTTTCCTAAAAGTGAACTATCCAAAGTGGTAAACACCCTAAAGTCTTGTCGGTGAGTCCCACCATACTAGCACCTCAGTACGAATTCCGAGGACCCTATCCTGGCCATGAGCCGAAGCTCTGATACCATCTGTGACGGCCTGTATTCCGCGGGTCCGTCGGATAACGGTCGAAAAATTATTATTATTTTGAAAAAGTATTAAAATACTGAAACTTTATTTATTTATTTTTACGGAAAACGATAAATTAAAAGTCTAAATGCGGAAGCGGTTTTAACAAAATAAGAACATTTTGAATTACTAAGTTTAAAGCGGAAATAATTAAACTAAATTTTAACGGATGACATGACATGGTAAAACAACTTGTGGGACCCAAAAAAAATACAAGAAGATTAAGATTAATATTTGATTAAATTTAAAATCATTTTCGATAGACATTCCCATTTTACAAAATTAGCTAAAATACCAAAATATTTAACAAGATATAATAAAAATCAACTTAGACATTATAGGAGATTTAAAACAAACGAAAATCTTAAAATCAAATAAGAATTTAAACAAAAGTTCAACTACTCTCTGAAACTAGGGTGGGACCCCAACCGTGATGACCTAACCGCAACATGAACTATCATTTACCCCAAACACCTGTGGCTGAAAAGATTGAAACACGAAATGCATAGGTTGATCGTCCCACTTAGTGAGGCTGCAGTGCACATGTGCGTGGATGCAACATAATATACATGAGCATATACAACAGTACAGTAAATGAACATATGCTATAACAATTTAAGCACGTTAAACAAATAATCACATTTGTTGATGCCGTTCTCCTCTTACCTTCCAATCCACAGTTAGGAAAACCACCACCGAACACTCCAAGTAAGGTGCGACCTTACATAACAGTGCGCATTGACGTCAAATGCCAGAAGTTTGACATTCACTCCCCAAGTGTAACCTCCACACTTGGCTCGTGAAGCGGGTCTACGGTGGATCGACGTAACCCTCTGGCCCTAACCTTCCAGGTTACCCACGATTACGCACACCAAGAATAGGAGCCCAGACAGTAACAGAAAACAGTACAGTATAGTAACAATCCAGTAACAGAAAATCAGTAAACAACTCAAAAACAATTTAACATACAATATCAATGACTCATAAGCACATAGGCATAAGCAATAATTCAACGTGTAACTTGTCCTAGTAGACGAGTTCTTTATGTTATCATACATCACATGCTTGTTCGTTTAGGAACTAAGTTACAGTTATGACTCGACCTACTTGCACATTGAGACTTACACACAAGTAACACATAGCACCCACCTGTGTAGCTTACGATTCTCGAGGAAATGCAGAAAAGTAGTGGTTTCGGTTCCTATACATATTTATGTAACAATATTAGAATCTAATTACTTCATTAGGATTTTCTAGAGTGACTAAAGCAATGCTTTAGTCGAGCAAACAATTGAATCGTGGTTGTTCAATATCGAAGCCATGATCAACATTGGGACATTTACGTCTGATCTAAAGATTCTATGGTTCGTTCATAAAGCGTGGTAAACATGGCCACGAGAAAGTTAAACTGGAACAAAACCGTTCTAATTGAGCTTTAAAATGTTTAATTAAAGGTTTTAAGTTAAGTTATTACCTTCAGATAACTTTATGTTTTTAAGGTATTCATTTTTTTAAACTTAAAGATTTGAGAAAATCCAAAAGTATTTAACAAGTTAATAATAAGCACCCTTTTCTTTTGAAAACATTCAAAGTATACACCAAAAGTTTCGAAACATTAAAACATTCACTTTCTTGCAAAAATAATTCAAGACCCAATATCACAAGAACGTTTAAAAAATATTTAAGCAAAAATTCACTATAAAACCGAAATTAATCACAAGTTTTAATAACTTTTCATCATATAACCTCATTAACTCTATCGAAATGTATTATCAAGTCACATAGTTTTACTATATCAAGTTTCCACCTTCATTACTACACCATCCTTATAACTAAAATCGAGTTAATCGAGATACATGCATAACATAGTACGAACTCAAACTCATGCTCAAACTAAATTCTAAAGTAAAAAGTTAACCACAATGTAAATAATACACAATAACCTTTAGGCTCAAGGAACTACCTAATGAACTCAAATCGAGAAATGAAGACCGAAAATGGAATACCCATTCCGAGATGAAATCGCTGACCGGATCAATCCCTGTTGACCAACCGTTGACCGCCATTGACCGGTGTTGATCGGCACCGAAAAATGAGCCGAACCCACTATTCCGCTCTCCTCTAAGCTTAGAACACCATGGTGATGCCCAATTGTCGAAGACATGACCGGAAAAGGGGCATGCAAAGAAATCCACTTAAAACCGCACATTCCACCTCAAATTTTCGTTATAAAACACTTTCTATTCATTCAATAACCACCACCATTGTGTTCCTCTCGTCGAGTAGATCAATTTTGACTACTCGTTTACTTGATTTGGTTAAGAAATGAAGAAGTTATGAGCTTAATAAAAAAGTGAATTTTTGTGTGTGCGGAAAAACATTTTAGTGTATGTGTGTGTTGGGTGGGGAAGATGAAGAATGAGAGAGTGGAGCTGAAATTTCATGTCTTTAATGTGTGTTTTGCAATTTACACTCTCAAATTTTGAGTTTTTCCTTTTTAGTCCTCAAAGTCTTGGGGAAATTCAAGAAGTCCCCCCCCCCCTTTCTTTTTTTTAGCATTTCAATCCTCAAAATAACATAAGAGTGAAGCATTTATAATTCATAATTCTCACAACAATAATAATTCAAGTGAATATCAATTTAAATCACTTCAAATTTAAAAATATGCTCACTCGTTGAAATTTTTTTTTAACAACATAGATATGAATTTTAGTTTCAATTATTAAATCAACATAATTAAAATTATCAATTTCAAGTAAATAAAATTTATAGGAAAGAAAATTCATAAATGAATTTTCGGGGTTTTACAATCCACCTAGGTATTATTTTTATGAGCGAAAAAACTCAAATTTACTAAGCCATTTGTTAACTTAAATCACATCAATAATTCCCGTTTCTGCCTTAAAAACAATAATCATCTTGTTTACTTGAAAACTATGTGGGAATCCATGTTGGATCGATATCTTCGCATATTTATTTGATTCAACTATTAATATCTTCGTATAAGTATAATGAGTTAGTCAATATATTCTTAACTAATAAGAATAACACATGTGTTCTTTTATCATTTAGATAAGGCAAACCAAGTGTTTATTTAGTACATCTTCAAATTCTTTGTAATTCAAAATTCTATTACAGAGCCGAGATTCGAACAATCTCAAATAGCAAAAGGAAATTTGGGTATGACATATGTCACCTTTCTAAATTTCATCAAAAAATCTTTAAGTGATTCATATAATAAGTGATTCATATGTCGCCTTCTTAAATTTCATCACAAAATATATAAGTGATTCATATCATATGTGATTTTATATGTCTTCTTCCTAAATTTATCACAAAATCTAAAAGTGATTTATATGTCAGCTTCCTAAATTGTATAAAAATATCTTAAATTTATTCATATAATAAGCAATAGCATTACATGTGAAATTTCAGCAATTCAAATTAGTATAAAAATACAGCTCAACAAAGTGTTAATCTCATTATTTCACATAAATTTCAAAATAATTCAAGATTTAAAGATGTCAAAGCTCTTCACATCACTTTTGGCTATCTTAGTCTTTTCTGCCCTCATTTCAGATATGACTTATTATATTTCATTCAATCTAATGCATATTCAATATAATTAAGCCCATCATATATGGGAGTAGTATAATCATTGTACTTATTAATAAAACATATTGAACACATTTTAATGAATTAATAAAAAATCGTTTAATTCCCAGACATATTACATTTATTGTAATTGCAGCTATATTATGCAAAAACGAGTTGTAGTTTAATTTATGTTGTGAACTCATATTTGATATTCATGATATACTTCAATTAGATCCTTTGATTTATTATCAAATTTACCAATGTTTTTGAATTATATGATTAACAGATTAAATAACTTTTTAGGTTCTGTGGAAAAAACAATATGTCGAACAAATGTGTATGGAATCTCTGGACTAAATTGCTCGGTGGATCATCCAATTGTCTGCAATCTAATATTTCGATATGCTTTCGAACAATTTATGTATTTTAAATCATATTGCAAAATACAAACGCATGGAAATAACTTTGTTAGATGCCTATATTTTTGTGATTCGTAGATCAATTAATGGGGAAAATTGTCTATTTCTTAACATAGAAGAAATTTTTAAATATTTGAGCTATGTGACTTAATCATTTTATATTAGATATTGGTGCGATAAATACAAATACTACCCCTTCATAAAATTTGCAATTATAAGTTCTTATTAGTTTAACTACCAAATTTTTTGCAATTTCTTGTATTGTATTTCCACAGATAGGTAAAATGAATTATTAAAAAAGGTTAAACTTATGATAATTAATTTAATATCTATAAATTACAACCATATATAAAGATTTATTACAAAATTAGATTGAATTATAAGCTTATTAAATATATTGGTGAGCTGTAAGCAACTTGGCCCAAATAGTTACATACTTGGCTTGGTGACCTAAATTAATTGACACCAAAAGATTGAATCACTTTAAGACAATTGAAAGTGTGTCAAGGCAGTAAAACTTAGTTCTAAGGTAAGCATGTTAATTCATAAAAAAAAGTGAAAAATAAAGTTTATGAAAATCAAGTCAGTTTAAGTCGTGTTGGATCGAAAATATTAATTATCACCATATCATCTTGTTCGAAGTTAGTCCGATATATTATAAAATGGTTATAGGCTCAAACCACTTAATGTGGACTTTGCTCATTTCAAGTTGTTAAACCTAATAATATGGTTTATTTCACATTCTTAAAGAACATAACAAATTCTTGTAATTCATATAATAAATCAGTAGTTAGCATATTTATATTTTAAAAGTAAGATTTATATTTTAAAAGTAAGATGTACGGTGTATTATGCCTATAAATATTCAATAATACTTCCAATTGTTTTTAATTCGTAAATCTTATTATTTATGTAACATTCCTAAATTCTTCTCAAAATGTATAAAATTGATTAATGTAATAATACCTATACATAAGTAGCAATATAAAGTATTTATCCTATTACTTCATATAAATTTAAAAACAATTTCAAGAATAAAATAAAATGTCAAAGCTCTTGACATCAATTTTGGGTTATCCTATAAAAATATTTTCGCATACTAAATTGAGGTTTGCAGCTCGGATCGAAAAGCGCATTGGATACATCTTCTCCTCAACAAGGTTACTTGGGTAAAATTCGGACTTAAGGTTAGTCTTTGGACAGCGAAAGCATCTATCGCTTGACAGAACAAACTTGAACACATCGTAAATTTACTAAAAAATCTCATATACTTGATTCATGTAACAAGTTACAACTTGCCCATGTTTATATTTAACTGTAACATTTTCTGCGTTTATTATGTATACATAAATATAAAATAAGACTTTCAATTTGGAATAAACTGCAACAACTACTCTCGTGTTTTACTTTAATTGACAAAAAAAAGACTATGTTATTCATATTGGTAAAATATTCCATATGTGGACTAGTCAAAGACGATCCTCTTCCATATTGCAGTGTGAATTGCCTTCTATTGTTTTTTCTTCATGATTTGCTGGGTAAGCAACAACTATCCACCTAGGTATTATTTTTTGGAGCGAAAAAAACTAAAATTTGCTAAGCCGTTTGTTAACTTAAATCACATCAATAATTCTCGTTTCTGCCTTAAAAATATAACAATAATCATCTTGTTTACTTGAAAAATATTTGAGAATCCATGTTGGATCAATATCTTCCATATTTTATTTGATTTCAACTATTAATTCTTCATATAAGTACAATGAGTTAGTCAATATATTCTTAACTAATAAGAATAACATGTGTGTTTTTTTTTTATCAATTAGATAAAGCAAACCAAGTGTTTTTTTTAGTATATTGTCAAATTCTTTGTAATTCAAAATTCTATTACAGAGCCGAGATTTCAAACAATCTCAAAAAGCAAAAGGAAATTGGGTATGATATATGTCACCTTCCTAAATTTCATCAAAAAATCTTAAGTGATTCATATGTCGCCTTCTTAAATTTAATCACAAAATTTATATGTGATTCATATAATATGTGATTTTATATGTCTTCTTCCTAAATTTATCACATAATCTATAAGTGATTCATATGTCAGCTTCCTAAATTGCATCAAAATATCTTAAATTTATTCATATAATAAGCAATATTAAAACGTATGAAATTTAAGAAATTCAAATTAGTATAAAAATACAACTCAACAAAGTGTTAATCTCATTATTTCACATAAATTTAAAAATAATTCAAGATTAAAAGATATCAAAGCTCCTCACATCACTTTTGTCTATCTTAGTCATTTTTGCCCTCATTTCAGGTATGACTTATTATAATTCATTCAATCAAGCTAATGCATGTACAATATAATCAAGCCCATCGTAGATGGGAGTAGTTTTTATTCATCTTATTCATAAAACATATTGTATATATTTTAATGAATTAATAAAAAAATATTTAATTTATGTTGTGAACTCATACTTGATTTTCATGATATACTTCAATAAGTTCCTTTGATTTATTATCAAATTTACCAATATTTTGAATTATATGATTAACAGATTAAATTAATTTACAGGTTCTATTGCCAAAAAAATATGTCGAACAAATGTGTATGAAATCTCTGGACTAAATTGCTTGGTGTATCATCCAAATGTCTGCTATCTAATATGTCGATATGCTTTCGAATAATTTAAGTTTTTTAAATCATATTGCAGAGTAGAAACTCATGGAAATAATTTTTGTAGATGCCTATATTTTTGTGATTCGTAGATCAATTTATGGGGAAAATTATCTATTTCTTAATATAGAAGAATTTTTTTAATTATTCGAGCTATGTTACTTAATCATTTTATATTAGATATTGGTGCGATAAATACAAATTCTACCCCTTGATAGAATTTGCAATTATAAGTTCACATTAGTTTAACTACCAATTTTTTTGCAAGTTCTTGTATTTCCACACATATGTAAAATGAATTATTAAAAAAGGTTAAACCTATGATAATTAATTTAATATCTATAATTTACAACCATATATAAAGATTTTATTACAAAATTAGATTGAATCATAAGCTTATTAAATATCTAGGTAAGCAATAAGTAACTTGGCCCAAATAATTACATACTTTGCTTCGTTGCCCAACTTAATTGACACCAACAGATTGAATCACTTTATGACAATTGAAAATGTGTCAAGTCAATAAAAACTTTGTTCTAAGGTAAGAATATTAATTCATAAAAAAAAAGTTAAAAACAAATTTTAAGAAAATCTAGTCAGTTTAAATCGTGTTGGACTGGTCATATTCAATTATAACTATATAATCTTGTTCGAAGTTAGTCCGATAAATATAAAATGTTTAGCTAGGCTCAAACCTCTTAATGGGTACTTAGCTCATTCCAAGTGGTGAAACCTAATAGTATGATTTATTTCACATTCTTAAAGAATATAACAAAATCTTATAATTCATATAATAAATCACTAATTAGCATGTTGATATTTAAAAAGTAAGATGTACTATGTATTATGCATATAAATATACAATAAGACTTCCAATTTGTTTTGATTCAAAATCCTTATAACTTAAGTCACATTCCTTTATTCTTTTCAAAATATACGAAATTGATTAATGTAATAATACCTACATACATACATAACAATCCAGAGTGTTTATCCTATCACTTCACATAAATTTAAAAACAATTTCAAGAATAAAATAAATTGTCACAACTCTTGACATCAATTTTGGTTTACCATATTAAAATATTTTCATATTCTAAATTGAGGTTTGTAGCTCGGATCGAAAAGCGCATTGAATACATTTTCTCCTCAGCATGGTGACTTAGGTAAAATTCGAACTTAGGGTTAGTCTCTTGACATCGAAAGCAGCTATCGCTTGACCGAACAACCTTGAACACAACCTAAACTTACAAAAAAATCTCATATACTTTATTCATGTTAAAAGTTACAACTTGCCAATGTTTTATTTTAAATAGTAACATTTAATGCATTTATTATGTATACATAAATGTAAAATAAGACTTTAAATTCAGAATAAACTGAAACAACTCCTCTCGTGTTTTACTTTAATTGAAAAAAAAAACTATGTTATTCACATTGTTAAATACTCCATATGTGGACTAGTCAAAGACGACCCCCTTCCATATTGCCGTGTGAATTGCCTGCTATTTTTTATTTATTTTTTTTTTAATTTTTTTTTTTTTTTTTTTTTTTTTTGATAACCCAGGTGTACAAGCTTACACTTGACTAATCATGGACCCTCAGAACCCTTGCCCTAGAATCCTGAAGGATGTAAATCGCAGGATGTGCCTCCACCAAGCCCCGGGTTCCCACCATACTGCTGTACACTCTGCGCACAAAGGGGTCTTCCCCACAAATGACCCTTAGATAGACCCATAGAAATGCTTCCATCCAAGTTCCAAATGGGATTCGAACCCCCACCCTTGCCGCTGGAGCAAGCCTTATGAATCATTGGTCGACCAGATGGAGATATGCCCTCCAGCCGTTTCCTCCACGCAGCCCGACCCCGACCCCGGCCCCGCAAGCACCATTGGAGATGGCCTTAGTTCTAATTGACAAATTGCCCTGTATTTTTCTATTAGCAACTACATATGTGAAGTATTTACTTCTATAAATTTTCATGATTTGTTGGATAACCAACAACTAACCACCTAGGTATTATTTTTTGGAGCGAAAAAACTCAAATTTACTAAGCCATTTCTTAACTTAAATCACATCAATAACTCCTATTTCTGCCTTAAAAATATAACAACAATCATATTGTTTACTTGAAAAATATGTGGGAATCCATGTTGTATCAATATATTCGCATATTTATTTGATATCAACTATTAATATCTTCGTATAAGTATAATGAGTTAGTCATATAGATAAGGCAAACCAAGTATTTTTTTAGTATATCTTCAAATTCTTAGTAATTAAAAATTATATTACAGAGCCGAGATTCGAACAATCTCAAATAGCAAAAGGAAATTGGGGTATGACATATGTCACCTTCCTAAATTTCATCAAAAAATCTTTAAGTGCTTGATATAATAAGTGATTCATATGTCGCCTTCTTAAATTTCATCACAAAATATATAAGTGATTCATATCATATGTGATTTTATATGTCTTCTTCCTAAATTTAGCACAGAATCTATAAGTGATTCATATATCAGCTTCCTAAATTGCATCCAAAAATCTTAAATTTATTCATATAATAAGCAATAGCATTACGTGTGAAATTTCAGCAATTCAAATTAGTATAAAAATACAGCTCAACAAAGTGTTAATCTCATTATTTCACATAAATTTCAAAATAATTCAAGATTAAAAGATGTCAAAGCTCTTCACATCACTTTTGGCTATCTTAGTCTTTTCTGCCCTCATTTCAGGTATGACTTATTATATTTCATTCAATCTAATGCATGTTCAATATAATTAAGCCCATCATATATGAGAGTAGTAAAATCATTGTACTTATTTATAAAACAGATTGTACACATTTTAATGAATTAATAAAAAATCGTTTAATTCCCCAGACATATTACACTTATTGTAATTGCAGCTATATATATGCAAAAACGAGTTGTAGTTTAATTTATGTTGTGAACTCATATCTGATATTCATAATATACTTCAATTAGTTCCTTTGATTTATTATCAAATTTACCAAAGTTTTTGAATTATATGATTAACAGATTAAATAACTTTTCAGGTTCTGTGGCAAAAAAAATATGCCGAACAAATGTGTATGGAATCTCTGGACTAAATTGCTCGGTGGATCATCCAATTGTCTGCGATCTAATCTGTCGATATGCTTTTGAACAATTTAAGTTTTTTAAATCATATTGCAAAGTACAAACTCATGGAAATAATTTTTGTAGATGCCTATATTTTTGTGATTCGTAGATCAATTTATGGGGAAAATTATCTATTTCTTAACATAGAAGAAATTTTTTAATTATTTGAGCTATGTGTCTTAATCATTTTATATTAGATATTGGTGTTATAAATACAAATTCTACCCCTTGATAGAATTTGCAATTATAAGTTCACATTAGTTTAACTACCAAATTTTTTGCAATTTCTTGTATTTCCACACATATGTAAAATGAATTATTAAAAAAGGTTAAACCTATGATAATTAATTTAATATCTATAATTTACAACCATATATAAAGATTTTATTACAAAATTAGATTGAATCATAAGCTTATTAAATATCTAGGTAAGCAATAAGTAACTTCGCCCAAATAATTACATACTTTGCTTCGTTGCCCAACTTAATTGACACCAACAGATTGAATCACTTTATGACAATTGAAAATGTGTCAAGTCAGTAAAAACTTTGTTCTAAGGTAAGAATATTAATTCATAAAAAAAAAGTGAAAAACTAATTTTAAGAAAATCTAGTCAGTTTAAGTCATGTTGGACTGGTCATATTCAATTATAACTATATCATCTTGTTCGAAGTTAGTCCGATAAATATAAAATGTTTAGCTAGGCTCAAACCTCTTAATGGGTACTTAGCTCATTCCAAGTGGTGAAACCTAATAGTATGATTTATTTCACATTCTTAAAGAATATAACAAAATCTTATAATTCATATAATAAATCACTAATTAGCATGTTGATATTTAAAAAGTAAGATGTACTATGTATTATGCATATAAATATACAATAAGACTTCCAATTTGTTTTGATTAAAAATCCTTATAACTTAAGTCACATTCCTTTATTCTTTTCAAAATGTACGAAATTGATTAATGTAATAATACCTACATACATACATATCAATCCAGAGTGTTTATCCTATCACTTCACATAAATTTAAAAACAATTTCAAGAATATAATAAATTGTCAAAACTATTGACATCAATTTTGGTTTACCATATTAAAATATTTTCATATACTAAATTGAGGTTTGTAGCTCGGGTCGAAAAGCGCATTGAATACATTTTCTCCTCAGCATGGTGACTTAGGTAAAATTCGGACTTAGGGTTAGTCTCTTGACATCGAAAGCAGCTATCGCTTGAACGAACAACCTTGAACACAACCTAAACTTACAAAAAAATCTCTTATACTTTATTCATGTTAAAAGTTACAACTTGCCAATGTTTATTTTTAAATAGTAACATTTAATGCATTTATTATGTATACATAAATGTAAAACAAGACTTTAAATTTAGAATAAACTGAAACAACTCCTCTCGTGTTTTACTTTAATTGAAAAAAAAACTATGTTATTCACATTGGTAAAATACTCCATATGTGGACTAGTCAAAGACGACCCCCTTCCATATTGCCGTGTGAATTGCCTGCTATTGTTTTTTTTTCTATTTTCATGATTTGTTGGATAACCAACAACTAACCACCTAGGTATTATTTTTTGGAGCGAAAAATCTCAAATTTACTAAGCCATTTCTTAACATAAATCACATCAATAACTCCTATTTCTGCCTTAAAAATATAACAACAATCATATTGTTTACTTGAAAAATATGTGGGAATCCATGTTGTATCAATATCTTCGCATATTTATTTGATATCAACTATTAATTTCTTCGTATAAGTATAATGAGTTAGTCATATAGATTAGGCAAACAATGTGTTTTTTTAGTATATCTTCAAATTCTTAGTAATTAAAAATTCTATTACAGAGCCGAGATTCGAACAATCTCAAATAGCAAAAGGAAATTGGGGTATGACATATGTCACCTTCCTAAATTTCATCAAAAAATCTTTAAGTGATTCATATAATAAGTGATTCCTATGTCGCCTTCTTAAATTTCATCACAAAATATATAAGTGATTCATATCATATGTGATTTTATATGTCTTCTTCCTAAATTTAGCACAGAATCTATAAGTGATTCATATATCAGCTTCCTAAATTGCATCAAAAAAAATTTAAATTTATTCATATAATAAGCAATAGCATTACGTGTGAAATTTCAGCAATTCAAATTAGTATAAAAATACAGCTCAACAAAGTGTTAATCTCATTATTTCACATAAATTTCAAAATAATTCAAGATTAAAAGATGTCAAAGCTCTTCACATCACTTTTGGCTATCTTAGTCTTTTCTGCCCTCATTTCAGGTATGACTTATTATATTTCATTCAATCTAATGCATGTTCAATATAATTAAGCCCATCATATATGGGAGTAGTAAAATCATCGTACTTATTTATAAAACATATTGTACACATTTTAATGAATTAATAAAAAATCGTTTAATTCCCCAGACATATTACACTTATTGTAATTGCAGCTATATATATGCAAAAACGAGTTGTAGTTTAATTTATGTTGCGAACACATATCTGATATTCATAATATACTTCAATTAGTTCCTTTGATTTATTATCAAATTTACCAATGTTTTTGAATTATATGATTAACAGATTAAATAACTTTTTAGGTTCTGTGGCAAAAAAAATATGCCGAACAAATGTGTATGGAATCTCTGGACTAAATTGCTCGGTGGATCATCCAATTGTCTGCGATCTAATATGTCGATATGCTTTTGAACAATTTAAGTTTTTTAAATCATATTGCAAAGTACAAACTCATGGAAATAATTTTTGTAGATGCCTATATTTTTGTGATTCGTAGATCAATTTATGGGGAAAATTATCTATTTCTTAACTTAGAAGAAATTTTTTAATTATTTGAGCTATGTGACTTAATCATTTTATATTAGATATTGGTGCGATAAATACAAATTCTACCTCTTGATAGAATTTGCAATTATAAGTTCACATTAGTTTAACTACCAAATTTTTTGCAATTTCTTGTATTTCCACACATATGTAAAATGAATTATTAAAAAAGGTTAAACCTATGATAATTAATTTAATATCTATAATTTACAACCATATATAATGATTTTATTACAAAATTAGATTGAATCATAAGCTTATTAAATATCTAGGTAAGCAATAAGTAACTTGGCCCAAGTAATTACATACTTTGCTTCGTTCCCCAACTTAATTGACACCAACAAATTGAATCACTTTATGACAATTGAAAATGTGTCAAGTCAGTAAAAACTTTGTTCTAAGGTAAGAATATTAATTCATAAAAAAAAAGTAAAAAACTAATTTTAAGAAAATCTAGTCAGTTTAAGTCGTGTTGGACTGGTCATATTCAATTATAACTATATCATCTTGTTCGAAGTTAGTCCGATAAATATAAAATGTTTAGCTAGGCTCAAACCTCTTAATGGGTACTTAGATCATTCCAATTGGTGAAACCTAATAGTATGATTTATTTCACATTCTTAAAGAATATAACAAAATCTTATAATTCATATAATAAATCACTAATTAGCATGTTGATAATTAAAAAGTAAGATGTACTATGTATTATGCATATAAATATACAATAAGACTTCCAATTTGTTTTGATTCAAAATCCTTATAACTTAAGTCACATTCCTTTATTCTTTTCAAAATGTACGAAATTGATCAATGTAATAATACCTACATACATACATATCAATCCAGAGTGTTTATCCTATCACTTCACATAAATTTAAAAACAATTTCAAGAATAAAATAAATTGTCACAACTATTGACATCAATTTTGGTTTACCATATTAAAATATTTTCATATACTAAATTGAGGTTTGTAGCTCGGATCGAAAAGCGCATTGAATACATTTTCTCCTCAGCATGGTGACTTAGGTAAAATTCGGACTTAGGGTTAGTCTCTTGACATCGAAAGCAACTATCGCTTGACTGAACAACCTTGAACACAACCTAAATTTACAAAAAAATCACATATACTTTATTCATGTTAAAAGTTACAACTTGCCAATGTTTATTTTTAAATAGTAACATTTAATGCATTTATTATGTATACATAAATGTAAAACAAGACTTTAAATTTAGAATAAACTGAAACAACTCCTCTCGTGTTTTACTTTAATTGAAAAAAAAACTATGTTATTCACATTGGTAAAATACTCCATATGTGGACTAGTCAAAGACGACCCCCTTCCATATTGCCGTGTGAATTGCCTGCTATTGTTTTTTTTCTATTTTCATGATTTGTTGGATAACCAACAACTAACCACCTAGGTATTATTTTTTGGAGCGAAAAATCTCAAATTTACTAAGCCATTTCTTAACTTAAATCACATCAATAACTCCTATTTCTGCCTTAAAAATATAACAACAATCATATTGTTTACTTGAAAAATATGTGGTAATCCATGTCGTATCAATATCTTCGCATATTTATTTGATATCAACTATTAATTTCTTCGTATAAGTATAATGAGTTAGTCATATAGATAAGGCAAACGAAGTGTTTTTTTAGTATATCTTCAAGTTCTTAGTAATTAAAAATTCTATTACAGAGCCGAGATTCAAACAATCTCAAATAGCAAAAGGAAATTGGGGTATGACATATGTCACCTTCCTAAATTTCATCAAAAAATCTTTAAGTGATTCATATAATAAGTGATTCATATGTCGCCTTCCTAAATTTCATCACAAAATATATAAGTGATTCATATCATATGTGATTTTATATGTCTTCTTCCTAAATTTAGCACAGAATCTATAAGTGATTCATATATCAGCTTCCTCAATTGCATCAAAAAATCTTAAATTTATTCATATAATAAGAAATAGCATTACGTGTGAAATTTCAGCAATTCAAATTAGTATAAAAATACAGCTCAACAAAGTGTTAATCTCATAATTTCACATAAATTTCAAAATAATTCAAGATTAAAAGATGTCAAAGCTCTTCACATCACTTTTGGCTATCTTAGTCTTTTCTGCCCTCATTTCAGGTATGACTTATTATATTTCATTCAATCTAATGCATGTTCAATATAATTAAGCCCATCATATATGGGAGTAGTAAAATCACTGTACTTATTTATAAAACAGATTGTACACAATTTAATGAATTAATAAAAAATCGTTTAATTCCCCAGACATATTACACTTATTGTAATTGCCGCTATATATATGCAAAAACGAGTTGTAGTTTAATTTATGATGTGAACTCATATCTGATATTCATAATATACTTCAATTAGTTCCTTTAATTTATTATCAAATTTACCAAAGTTTTTGAATTATATGATTAACAGATTAAATAACTTTTCAGGTTCTGTGGCAAAAAAAATATCCCGAACAAATGTGTATGGAATCTGTGGACTAAATTGCTCGGTGGATCATCCAATTGTCTGCGATCTAATCTGTCTATATGCTTTTGAACAATTTAAGTTTTTTAAATCATATTGCAAAGTACAAACTCATGGAAATAATTTTTGTAGATGCCTATATTTTTGTGATTCGTAGATCAATTTATGGGGAAAATTATCTATTTCTTAACATAGAAATTTTTTTTTAATTATTTGAGCTATGTGTCTTAATCATTTTATATTAGATATTGGTGCGATAAATACAAATTCTACCCCTTGATAGAATTTGTAATTATAAGTTCACATTAGTTTAACTACCAAATTTTTTGCAATTTCTTGTATTTCCACACATATGTAAAATGAATTATTTAAAAAGGTTAAACCTATGATAATTAATTTAATATCTATAATTTACAACCATATATAAAGATTTTATTACAAAATTAGATTGAATCATAATGTTATTAAATATCTAGGTAAGCAATAAGTAACTTGGCCAAAATAATTACATACTTTGCTTCGTTGCCCAACTTAATTGACACCAACAGATTGAATCACTTTATGACAATTGAAAATGTGTCAAGTCAGTAAAAACTTTGTTCTAAGGTAAGAATATTAATTCATAAAAAAAAAGTAAAAAACAAAGTTTAAGAAAATCTAGTCAGTTTAAGTCGTGTTGGACTGGTCATATTCAATTATAACTATATCATCTTGTTCGAAGTTAGTCCGATAAATATAAAATGTTTAGCTAGGCTCAAACCTCTTAATGGGTACTTAGCTCATTCCAAGTGGTGAAACCTAATAGTATGATTTATTTCACATTCTTAAAGAATATAACAATATCTTATAATTCATATAATAAATCACTAATTAGCATGTTGATATTTAAAAAGTAAGATGTACTATGTATTATGCATATAAATATACAATAAGACATCCAATTTGTTTTGATTTAAAATCCTTATAACTTAAGTCACATCCCTTTATTCTTTTCAAAATGTGCGAAATTGATTAATGTAATAATACCTACATACATACATAGCAATCCAGAGTGTTTATCCTATCATTTCACATAAATTTAAAAACAATTTCAAGAATAAAATAACTTGTCACAACTCTTGACATCAATTTTGGTTTACCATATTAAAATATTTTCATATACTAAATTGAGGTTTGTAGCTCGGATCGAAAAGCTCATTGAATACATTTTCTCCTCAGCATGGTGACTTAGGTAAAATTCGGACTTAGGGTTAGTCTCTTGACATCGAAAGCAGCTATCGCTTGACCGAACAACCTTGAACACAACCTAAACTTACAAAAGAATCTCATATAATTTATTCATGTTAAAAGTTACAACTTGCCGATGTTTATTTTTAAATAGTAACATTTAATGCATTTATTATGTATACATAAATCTAAAATAAGACTTTAAATTTAGAATAAACTGAAACAACTCCTCTCGTTGTTTACTTTAATTGAATAAAAAAACTATGTTATTCACATTGGTAAAATACTCCATATGTGGACTAGTCAAAGACGACCCCCTTCCATATTGCCGTGTGAATTGCCTGCTATTGTTTTTTTTCTATTTTCATGATTTGTTGGATAACCAACAACTAACCACCTTGGTATTATTTTTTGGAGCGAAAAAACTCAAATTTACTAAGCCATTTCTTAACTTAAATCACATCAATAACTCCTATTTATGCCTTACAAATATAACAACAATCATATTGTTTACTTGAAAAATATGTGGGAATCCATGTTGTATCAATATCTTCGCATATTTATTTAATATCAACTATTAATTTCTTCGTATAAGTATAATTAGTTAGTCATATAGATAAGGCAAACCAAGTGTTTTTTTAGTATATCTTCAAATTCTTAGTAATTAAAAATTCTATTACAGAGCCGAGATTCGAACAATCTCAAATAGCAAAAGGAAATTGGGGTATGACATATGTCACCTTCCTAAATTTCATCAAAAAATCTTTAAGTGATTCATATAATAAGTGATTCATATGTCGCCTTCTTAAATTTCATCAAAAAATATATAAGTGATTCATATCATATGTGATTTTATATGTCTTCTTCCTAAATTTAGCACAGAATCTATAAGTGATTCATATATCAGCTTCCTAAATTGCATCAAAAAATCTTAAATTTATTCATATAATAAGTAATAGCATTACGTGTGAAATTTCAGCAATTCAAATTAGTATAAAAATACAGCTCAACAAAGTGTTAATCTCATTATTTCACATAAATTTCAAAATAATTCAAGATTAAAAGATGTCAAAGCTCTTCACATCACTTTTGGCTATCTTAGTCTTTTCTGCCCTCATTTCAGGTATGACTTATTATATTTCAATCAATCTAATGCATGTTCAATATAATTAAGCCCATCATATATGGGAGTAGTAAAATCATTGTACTTATTTATAAAACAGATTGTACACATTTTAATGAATTAATAAAAAATCGTTTAATTCCCCAGACATATTACACTTATTGTAATTGCAGCTATATATATGCAAAAACGAGTTGTAGTTTAATTTATGTTGTGAACTCATATCTGATATTCATAATATACTTCAATTAGTTCCTTTGATTTATTATCAAATTTACCAAAGTTTTTGAATTATATGATTAACAGATTAAATAACTTTTCAGGTTCTGTGGCAAAAAAAATATGCCGAACAAATGTGTATGGAATCTCTGGACTAAATTGCTCGGTGGATCATCCAATTGTCTGCGATCTAATCTGTCGATATGCTTTTGAACAATTTAAGTTTTTTAAATCATATTGCAAAGTACAAACTCATGGAAATAATTTTTGTAGATGCCTATATTTTTGTGATTCGTAGATCAATTTATGGGGAAAATTATCTATTTCTTAACATAGAAGAATTTTTTTATTTATTTGAGCTATGTGTCTTAATCATTTTATATTAGATATTGGTGCGATAAATACAAATTCTACCCCTTGATAGAATTTGCAATTATAAGTTCACATTAGTTTAACTACCAATTTTTTTGCAATTACTTGTATTTCCATGTACACATACGTAAAATGAATTATTAAAAAAGGTTAAACCTATGATAATTAATTTAATATCTATAATTTACAACCATATATAAAGATATTATTACAAAATTAGATTGAATCATAAGCTTATTAAATATCTAGGTAAGCAATAAGTAACTTGGCCCAAATAATTACATACTTTGCTTCGTTGCCCAACTTAATTGACACCAACAGATTGAATCACTTTATGACAATTGAAAATGTGTCAAGTCAGTAAAAACTTTGTTCTAAGGTAAGAATATTAATTCATAAAAAAAAAGTAAAAAACAAAGTTTAAGAAAATCTAGTCAGTTTAAGTCGTGTTGGACTGGTCATATTCAATATAACTATATCATCTTGTTCGAAGTTAGTCCGATAAATATAAAATGTTTAGTTAGGCTCAAACCTCTTAATGGGTACTTAGCTCATTCCAAGTGGTGAAACCTAATAGTATGATTTATTTTACATTCTTATAGAATATAACAAAATCTTATAATTCATATAATAAATCACTAATTAGCATGTTGATATTTAAAAAGTAAGATTTACTATGTATTATGCATATAAATATACAATAAGACATCCAATTTGTTTTTATTCAAAATCCTTATAACTTAAGTCACATTCCTTTATTCTTTTCAAAATGTACGAAATTGATTAATGTAATAATACCTACATACATACATAGCAATCCAGAGTGTTTATCCTATCATTTCACATAAATTTAAAAACAATTTCAAGAATAAAATAAATTGTCACAACTCTTGACATCAATTTTGGTTTACCATATTAAAATATTTTCATATACTAAATTGAGGTTTGTAGCTCGGATCGAAAAGCTCATTGAATACATTTTCTCCTCAGTATGGTGACTTAAGTAAAATTCGGACTTAGGGTTAGTCTCTTGACATCGAAAGCAGCTATCGCTTGACCGAACAACCTTGAACACAACCTAAACTTACAAAAAAATCTCATATACTTTATTCATGTTAAAAGTTACAACTTTCCGATGTTTATTTTTAAATAGTAACATTTAATGCATTTATTATGTATACATAAATGTAAAATAAGACTTTAAATTTAGAATAAACTGAAACAACTCCTCTCGTGTTTTACTTTAATTGAAAAAAAAAAAATATGTTATTCACAATGGTAAAATACTCCATATGTGGACTAGTCAAAGACAACCCCCTTCCATATTGCCGTGTGAATTGCCTGCTATTGTTTTTTTTTCTATTTTCATGATTTGTTGGATAACCAACAACTAACCACCTAGGTATTATTTTTTGGAGCGAAAAAACTCAAATTTACTAAGCCATTTCTTAACTTAAATCACATCAATAACTCCTATTTCTGCCTTAAAAATATAACAACAATCATATTGTTTACATGAAAAATATGTGGGAATCCATGTTGTATCAATATCTTCGCATATTTATTTGATATCAACTATTAATTTCTTCGTATAAGTATAATGAGTTAGTCATATAGATAAGGCAAACGAAGTGTTTTTTTAGTATATCTTCAAATTCTTAGTAATTAAAAATTCTATTACAGAGCCGAGATTCGAACAATCTCAAATAGCAAAAGGAAATTGGGGTATGACATATGTCACCTTCCTAAATTTCATCAAAAAATCTTTAAGTGATTCATATAATAAGTGATTCATATGTCGCCTTCTTCAATTTCATCACAAAATATATAAGTGATTCATATCATATGTGATTTTATATGTCTTCTTCCTAAATTTAGCACAGAATCTATAAGTGATTCATATATCAACTTCCTAAATTGCATCAAAAAATCTTAAATTTATTCATATAATAAGCAATAGCATTACGTGTGAAATTTCAGCAATTCAAATTAGTATAAAAATACAGCTCAACAAAGTGTTAATCTCATTATTTCACATAAATTTCAAAATAATTCAAGATTAAAAGATGTCAAAGCTCTTCACATCACTTTTGGCTATCTTAGTCTTTTCTGCCCTCATTTCAGGTATGACTTATTATATTTCATTCAATCTAATGCATGTTCAATATAATTAAGCCCATAGAGTAGTAAAATCATTGTACTTATTTATAAAACAGATTGTACACATTTTAATGAATTAATAAAAAATCGTTTAATTCCCCGGACATATTACACTTATTGTAATTGCAGCTATATATAAGCAAAAACGAGTTGTAGTTTAATTTATGTTGTAAACTCATATCTGATATTCATAATATACTTCAATTAGTTCCTTTGATTTATTATCAAATTTACCAATGTTTTTTAATTATATGATTAACAGATTAAATAACTTTTCAAGTTCTGTGGCAAAAAAAATATGCCGAACAAATGTGTATGGAATCTCTGGACTAAATTGCTCGGTGGATCATCCAATTGTCTGTGATCTAATATGTCGATATGCTTTTGAACAATTTAAGTTTTTTAAATCCTATTGCAAAGTACAAACTCATGGAAATAATTTTTGTAGATGCCTATATTTTTGTGATTCGTAGATCAATTTATGGGGAAAATTGTCTATTTGTTAACATAGAAGAAAATTTTTAATTATTTGAGCTATGTGACTTAATTAGGGGTGAGCATTCGGTTCGAACCGGACCGAAACGAACCGAATTTCGGTTCTAGCCCAGTTCGGTTCTGAAAAATGATGGACCGTTTACCGAACCGAAATATTCTGTCCTGTTCGGCACAAAAACCGACCGGTCCAATTCGGCCCGGTTCGGTCCATTATGTACCGAAATTATTGAGGGCTCCACTAATTTAGGGCTCTGTTTATGTTTTGTAGCCATTTGTCTTGTGCATTCTGCAAGTAATTTACCTCTTTCTTTAATCCTTTTTTGTACAAAATTTCTTTTTCACCTGGCCAGCTTCAACCATTTCTAATCATAGAACACTACTATCTACTAAAGTTTTTTAGATCATGTGTACAACTTTGCTTTGCCCCAATCAAAGCAAAAAAGTGCACAAACGTTCCATTGCTTCAAACTCTTAAATAATTTCCTATTATACAAAACAACATACTCCATAAATGAGAGTATCCTTCATTTTCAACTCCCTATTCCATTAATGAGGGCTCCATTAAATAGTTGTTAAACTGGAGTATTACCTGTAGGCCGAGGAAAATTGGACAAAAGTCGAGAAGGAGAACGAGGTCGCGGGGCTGATTGGAGGAGTAGAAGAAAATTGGAGGGCGGCGGAGGAGGAGGAGGCGGCGGCGGCGGGTGTTGGAGGAGAAGAAAATTGAAGGGGTTTTGATTTGGAAGGAGAAGCGGCTGGGTCAATTTTGCATATGGGTAACTAGGGCAAGTGGGTACTAAGTAATAGGAAACAAAAAAAAAACCTAATTCGGTTCAACCGGTTTGGTTCGAGAAACCGACTGGTTTTATCGAAAACCGACCCCTTTAAGGGGTTGGTTGTGAGGTAAAAACTGACTACCGAACTGATTTTCTGGTTCGGTACTCGGTCCGAACCGATTCGGTCGGTCCGATCCGGTTCGGTCGGATAACCGAACCGGTCTCAGCCCTAGACTTAATCATTTTATATTAGATATTGGTGCGATAAAAACAAATACTACCCCTTGATAGAATTGGCAATTATAAGTTCTCATTAGTTTAACTACTAAATTTTTTGCAATTTCCTGTATTTCCACACATCGGTAAAATGAATTATTAAAAAAGGTTAAACTTATGATAATTAATTTAATATCTATAAATTACAACCATATATATAGATTTTATTACAAAATTAGAATGAATTACATGCTTATCAAATATCTAGGTGAGCAGTAAGCAACTTGGCCCAAATAGTTACCCAACTTAATTGACACCAAAAGATTGAATCACATTAAGACAATTGAAAGTGTGTCATGTGATAGGATAGTGCCCAGCAAGCCAATTGATGGTGAACCCAGTGGGTCACACACAATACAGTTGTAAATCAAAGTCATTGAATTAAGGTATTAATTCAATGGGAGAATATTAATTAGATATCTAATTGATTAATGTTTAATTAATTAATTAGGATTATCTGATTAATTATGAAATTAATTAAAGTTGTTAATTAATAAAATTGAAAGATTAAATAATTACCCAATTTTAGGATTGGATAATTATATGGGTTGATTTTTGATAATCTTGAAATTAGGGCATGAAGGGGGCGATATTATTGAGTTAAAAGAGGAAGAGTTTTGTTTCTTGCAAAACAAGGAAGAAGAGATTTATCAAATCTATTATTACTAAGTTGATAAGGAATAAGGATTTGATAAAGATGGGAAGAAGATATCTTTTAAGAGAAGGACTCTTCTCTTATAAATACTTCTTCACATCTCTTCATTCATAACCAAGAAAACCAATGTAAAATAAGACTTTTAAAAACAAGGAGAAAATCGATTTTTACATAGCAAAAGAAAAGAGAAATCTGATAATTGCACCAAGAATTTTTAAGTGCAAAATCGCCCCATAACTTTCGCCCAAACCCGAACTGGTCAAGACCAAACTCGACCGAACCTGACCAGGCCGAAACTGACTTGGCCGATCTTGATCTGACCACACAAGCTCCGTGGTTTTGTCTTCTTCCATTTGATCTCCCAATCCAGATCAAAATCTAAGTCCTGATCGAGATTTGTAGAATCATTTGCTGACAAACCTTCAAGATCTAGTTCGTAGCCTGTGACTTGAAGGTGTCCCTACAATCCAATTGGTGTGGATCAACTTTGGAGGTGAGACACATGGATCACTCAAGTTGAGGATCAAACATAACGCTCGGAGGTAACCACTACCAAGCTGTGGTGAGGTAATCGCATATAACCTCCTTTAGTTTATATAACTGTTTGATTCAACCTTTTTGTATAACTGATTATGGAGACAGATTTATTGGACTGATGGGTGCCTCGAAAAATTTTAAATTCCGCACTTTTGTTGTTCTGACAATCGAGGTACATCCCAACAGTGGTATCAGAGCCAACTCCATAATTATTATGCGAAAAGGCCTGAACATAATAGTGTGTTTACGTATATGTTTAATTATATGTATGAAAACGCGTGATTATTGTGTTCTGTAAATTGATTCTTACTTGTTATGACTGGATCTGTGATTGGGTAAAACTGCTTTTTCAGATCTGTGGCAAATTTATAGTTTTTCAAAAAATCAGGACTCTTTGTGCTGTCGCAAATCATGTAAATTAGGGCTGAAAATTCAATTTTTTGTTTCTAGAAATTTTAGAAAAATCTGGACTGTTTTTTGAAATTCTGGTCGCACATAATTTTGGGCTGTATTGCAATTTCCTAAAATTTAAGGGTTGTTTTGTAATTTCTGAAAGTTCAGGGGTCAGTTTGCAAAATTTGAAAATTTTATTTTATGGTCCTCTGTCCGAAACTGGTTTTGGGGTTGTTTTGTAACTTTTCAAAAGTTTTGGGGTTAAAAGTGCAATTTCCAAAAGTATTGAAATTTTAAAAAAGTTGAAAAATCAGAATCTGTTTTTGGGCAGAAAACTTGTTTTGTTTACCCGAGAAATTATTTTGTCATAATTAGTAGTTACTAAGAAGTAAGAATCATAGGAAGTTAGTTTTAAAAGGTAGTTTTAAAATTAAGAAAGAAATACGTGAAGGTTGTTTGCATGTTTCTTGCTCTACGTGAACTGTTTACGTGGTTTTCGATCGCGCCGAGCCTTGACCTTAGGTTAGATGTGATTGGTTTAATTTAATTTATGGTTTTTATTGGGCCTGCGAGCCTGTTATTATTTTTGGGCCACTTTGAGCCTTTGTAATAGATTAGGGGCTTCACTGTTTTACTAGTTTAGAATGGAGGCCCGTTTACAAGCAAGGTGGGAGCCCAAGAAGAATTGAAGGCCATGTATGCAAGGTTATTTATGTAATAGCCTTGGTCCTCTGAGAACCCTTTAGATTGACCAATTGCGCCAACATCATTGGCTCGATGATGGGCCGCATAGGAGGCTCCCGATCGAAAACATATTGTGGTAGCATGCATGCTAGGCTTGTATGACTTTTATTTATTTGTCTATTTGTGATTGCTTGTGTGTATGCGCGCTAGAATCTGGATTGTAAATAAAAGATAGAGCATAATTAATGCGGTGAGATCTCGAGGAGAGTTTCTTCAAACTTTCAAAACCGAAAATCCTCTCTTGAATAAATATTAAGTCATATTGGGTTAACTATAAAATGAGGTTTTATAAATCCAAGCCTTCCATTAACAGGAACTAGTGTATGTTGTCTACTTATCGATAGAGGTGATCCAGAGTCTGGCACCCGAGTCGAAGAAAGGGACAATGCACAAAATTCTTTGATTCTTGTTTTCTTAAAACTTGACAAGGGTGGGGACTGGTCGAAAAGTGAAAATCGATCGATAACCAGTTACGGGGATTTCATGACCGGGCCCGTTGCTCATCTTGATTAATGGGTTAGACTTAACGCGTAGTAACATTTATGATGTAGCAGTGCTAGATAAATGCGAAAAACGAGGCAAAATAGCTTGAAGATTGTGTAGGGACACAATTGGCAATAAGTATGCGTACCTGGGGAATTAATTGTATGGCCACGAGTCGTGGGTGCAATTAATTGCTGCTGGGACGTCAAGACCTACTAGGAAATAGAATTTCCCGAAACTAGAAGGGGTTATTGTTTCGATAAAAATAGTGGGAGAACTTTTTCGATAAAAAGTCTAAATTTCGTTAATTATAAGTATTAATATTAAACCTGTCTGCTTATTGTTGTCTGTTTTAATGTTAGCCATTCACCATCCACAGTCCCGTTCAAACGAGTCTTAATGCGTTTTAGAACCGAACCAACTTTGGGGAATATGATGTGCAATTACCTTCATGGGACGAGCATGGCTAAGTTTAACAATGTTAGGGAATATTGTTGTTATTTGACCAAGATGTTCAAACGAATCAAAAATATTGGAGCCCGATTGTTTCTTGAAGATGAGATAGAGATAACTCTCAATGGCTTGTCTGATACCTTCACTCATTTTATGCAACATTGTGATATTCCGATGGAATCAAAACAAAACAATTGCATGAGTTGTTAGACAAATATGAGGAAGCCCATCTGCAAGGATGGGGTCTGTATGAATGGAATTGCCCTCTGTGTAAGTACGAAAAGAAAATAAGGAAGCTTGCTGAAAAGAAATTCCTGGATAGACTTAACAATGGTATGACTTAAATTTATACACCTGTTAATTCATTTTGATGTAAGACATCTGATAAAACTTTCATGTCAGTAAAAGTGTTTGCAGGTGATGAAAGTATTCCCTCTCCACCTAAAAGGAGGAAATTCCTTAAAAGGAAGATGCAAGTAGTGCAGAGAGAAATGAGGGAAATCGAATTCAGGGATTGGGTCAAGGAAGAACTGAACCTAGACATTTCTTTTTAACAGAACAAGTTTTATTTAGTTTTTCGTATTAACATAAGTTTTTAGTTTTAGTTTATTTTGAGTATTATTTCAAATTTTTGTACAAGACATTATTGCTTTACCATTGAGAATGGAGTTTATTTAATTAAAGCTATTTAACTTTGTACAAATATTGATGCTTTGAAACATATAAATAAAACAATGATAAACAAATCAAAACTTCAAAAACTACTTGCTAAATCAAAAAGCCGTAAAACAAACAAGATAATCGTCCACGCTTGAAATGTTCAATTTGGACATTCTTCCTAAAGAGAGATTCAAAAGGAAAGTTTTCATCTACTGCTCTTGAAATATGGAACTTGGATGAACTCGTAACTTTCAAATCTTGACGGACTAATAACTTAAATAAAGGATTGCTAGGCATCCCAAACATTTCAACCAAATGGATTTAATCCATAAGGATAAACATGGAGAACTAAAAGCACTAGTTCATAAGGATATTACTTCATATATACTTACGATTATTTTAATCATCAAAGTGTATGTGTACTTTGTTGAAGTACAATTCTAAAACCGTTGAAGTAATTCAATAGAAGTTTTGGAAATGAAGTAACTAAGCGCATTATGTCGAAAGCATTTTGAGCTAATCAAACTTGCCGAAACATAAGCAACTAACTCCTCGATTATCTGAACGAGAATAGAATTCTCACGAAGCAAATCAAATAAGGAATCGAACTTTGTTAAAACTTAGTTCTTTTCACGATAGTGATTTGGCTAAACTTCCTTTATTCACTTTAGGGGATAGCCTCCCCTGACTCTTCAAAGATACTTGGTCTAGTACCTTTCGAAGTAAGTTTTTACACCGCCGTATCATTTATGACGTGGCAAAATACCCTTATATGAGAAATTGGATGGTAGATCCGATTCATATAAAAGTTGTGGGGTATCCAACGAAATCCATTGGATACCTGTTCTACGACAACGAGAAATGAAAGTATCTCGTAAGTAGCTTGTTCCTCTGTTGACGAAACTCTTGTGAAAGGAAATAGGGAATGTCATAGAACTTGATGAAGTCCAAGAATTGGACTCATCCCCACAAATAGTGGGAGTAAACCCCAAACCTGCTGAACCGATTTTTGCACAAACAATTAGTAATCGAATCAAATTCGTAATGAACTCAAAATTTTATTTTATGAAATTGAGTAATTGGATGTTTAATCCAAGATTACAAAGAAATTATGTTAAACATAAACTGAGGGATATGGCATGAAGCCATAAAACTCGAAATGAAAGTTGTTGACTTATTTGACTCGCTCAATGGCGATAAGTCATTATTCAAAAGCCCTTTTAGGACTAATGAAAATATCTTCTCTCCATTTGCAACGTCAAAATCCATTTCGAGACTATTAGCCATAGAAAGGTGGTTTTGACTACCAAAATATGACTATTGGATATGAATCCTGCCTCTCGCAATTGAAAATTGATGAGAAGATCTCTATTCGAATCCAAAAGTCAATCTGTGACTTTTTCCCAAAACTTGGAACATGCAACTTGATAAGTTGATCAAGACTGTTGAATTTGTCAAAAGGCATATGGATTCCAATCGTGCAAAAGGATCAGTGGGAGCATAGTTGAGTTCGAAACGTAACAAGACGATGTTCTATACGTCAAGTACGATATAAGAATATCAAAGCACAGACGAAAGCGTGTTCTTCACGCAATTCTCCATGATTAGATTTGGGAACTACATATCACGTACTGGCAATACGTATCTATAATAGATAGAGCGAAGTAGATGTTGCAATTTACCTAATCTAAGTACAAAGACTATATAATGAATAAATTCAATATGGAAGAATCCAAGAAATGATTGTTTCCAAATAGACAAAATCTATCTCACTTATTTAATGAGCCCTACATATAAATAAGTGAAGAAGAAACTGTCTCAAGAAGCCTTATGCTTTAGCATTAGGATTCCATGTAGCATGCAAAGTCTTGTACAAGACCTGACTCATCAAAAGCTCTGACCATTCACGAGCTACTGATAGTCGAACACCAGTAAAGGACACTAGACTACCATAAAAGCAATCCTCAAAGATAATTAAGGGATATATTGCTGGTCTATGGTAGTAGTGGAGGATTGAAACTGAAAGGATTTAGTGATTCGAGATCTAGTCTAAGGTGAATAATTTATTCTGTCTCGATGGAGCAGAGGTAAATTGGAAGAAATTCCAATAGTATACCATTGCCAACTCAAACAGAATATACGCAGCATTGGGATGCAGCAGAAGAAAGTGTTTAGATGAGAAACTTTCGTCCAATGATTGGATGAAATACCTAGCATGGCAGAAGCCTAGCTATCATAATCTTAACCGATTTAGATAAGGCAATTGCTCAATGAAAGGGGAATGAGATCTCACCGATAATCTGAACACAATACCATATGATTGAACAAATCATAAGTAGTTGAGACGCGTAGAAGTATTACGTCATCTCAACAAAGATAACATAGCAGATCCACTAATTAAGCTCTTTCACAAAAGGGTTCGAGGGACATCTTTAAAAGGATGGGTCTTAGAAACGTTGCGATTGGCTTTAGGGCAAGTGGGAGATTGATAGGATAGTGCCCAGCAAGCCAATATTAATTAGCTTGTTGGAGAACTGTTTTCTTATGGTTTATAATTAATATGCCCGTTTATTTATAGTACGTAAATTAAACAATGGCCAACTTCATCTCTCGTGAACTTATCTAAGAGATTGGATGAAATCCTAAGGTCACAATAGAATATGGGACGATTCACTTCAGTACTGAGTGCAATCATGAAACCGTCTCTAAGGTCGTGATCTTAAAACCGTTCCAAGTCATAGATTCCGAACGAGACGGGGTATCGTAGGAATCGCCAAGACTTGTACAACTATGCATGATTCACATGGAGTGAATTTGTAGCGTTTCATGAGCAAGGCATTTGAGGCCAGTGCATATGAGTAGGTGGTTCGAAAGAGGATCGAACGCATCGAACGACCCGAACAGAGAAACCCATTGTGGAAGCGCATGATGCATATCGGTGATGGGATGTTTCTCAAGGCTTATAATAGTGTACGATTTAGTCCTTAGACTTGAGGTGCTAGGGCGAATTCGGTGTATGAGTGTGCGAACTTAGATTTAGGCACTGGTCACGTAGCCTGGCCACAAAGTGCCTAAGTTGGGTGCGTACAGTTGTGTACGCGAGTGGTTAGTACTAAGAAATGATCTATCGACTCATCCTGATAAGGTGGGAGAATTTCCTGTACGTTCTTAGATAATATGTTCCTAGAAATCCATGGCCATGGTTGGTGACAGATTTGGAAAGGGGTTTCCAAATTTAGCAGTCACACTGGAATTATTATCCAGAATTAGAAAGTACAGAAACGAGATAATTAGAGGTGCCGATCAATTCACGCACCCTAGGTCTCGATCGGGAAATTAGTCTTTAGAAGGACCGTATGTACAGGGCATTTATAAGAGGTGAGGTTCACAAATATCAATTCACCTTTAATTGGGCTTCATGGGCTTGTGGCTAGACATCGACCATGAAGTGTGGGTACTCCTGAATTTATAAGGAAATTAATTCTGGAGTGGTCAATTAAAAGTTGTATAATTGATCGGAGCATTTAATTGCTCGTTAATTAAATCACGAAAGTCGTGAGCCTGCTGCCAATTGATGGTGAACCCAGTGGGTCACACACAATACAGTTGTAAATCAAAGTCATTGAATTAAGGTATTAATTCAATGGGAGAATATTAATTAGATATCTAATTGATTAATGTTTAATTAATTAATTAGGATTATCTGATTAATTATGAAATTAATTAAAGTTGTTAATTAATAAAATTGAAAGATTAAATAATTACCCAATTTTAGGATTGGATAATTATATGGGTTGATTTTTGATAATCTTGAAATTAGGGCATGAAGGGGGCGATTTTATTGAGGTAAAATAGGAAGAGTTTTGTTTCTTGCAAAACAAGGAAGAAGAGATTTATCAAATCTATTATTCCTAAGTTGATAGGGAATAAGGATTTGATAAAGATGAGAAGAAGATATCTTTTAAGAGAAGGACTCTTCTCTTATAAATACTTCTTCACATCTCTTCATTCATAACCAAGAAAACCAATGCAAAACAAGACTTTTGAAAACAAGGAGAAAACCGATTTTTACATAGCATAAGAAAAGAGATATCTGAAAATTGCACCAAGAATTTTTAACTGCAAAATCGCCCCATAACTTTTGCCCAAACCCGAACTGGTCAAGACCAAACTCGACCGAACCTGACCAGGCCAAAACTGACTTGGCCGAACCTGATCTGACCACACAAGCTCTGTGGTTTTGTCTTCTTCGATTTGATCTCCCAATCCAGATCCAGATCTAAGTCCTGATCGAGATTTGTAGAATCCTTTGCTGACAAACCTTCAAGATCTAGTTCGTAGCCTGTGATTTGAAGGTGTCCCTACAATCCAATTGGTGTGGATCAACTTTCGAGGTGAGACACAGGGATCACTCAAGTCGTGGATCAAACATAACGCCCGGAGGTAACCACCATCAAGCTGTGGTGAGGTAATCGCATATAACCCCCTTTAGTTTATATAACTGTTTGATTCAACCTTTTCGTATAACTGATTAGGGAGACGGATTTATGGGACTGATCGGTGCCTTGAAAAATTTTAAATTTCGCACTCTTGTTGTTCTGACAATCGAGGTACATCCCAACAGTGGTATCTTCTTGGCCCAAATTGTTACATACTTGGCTTGGTGACCCAACTTAATTGACACCAAAAGATTGAATCACTTTAAGACAATTGAAAGTGTGTCAAGGCAGTAAAACTTAGTTCTAAGGTAAGAATATTAATTCATCAAAAAAAAGTAAAAAATAAAGTTTAAGAAAATCAAGTCAGTTTAAGTCGTGTTGGATAGGAAATATTCAATTATCACCATATCATCTTGTTCGAAGTTAGTCCGATAAATTATAAAATGGTTATAGGCTCAAACCACTTAATGTGGACTTAGCTCATTTCAAGTGGTGAAACCTAATAATATGGTTTATTTCAAATTCTTAAAGAACATAACACATTCTTGTAATTCATATAATAAATCACTAGTTAGCATGTTTATATTTTAAAAGTAAGATGTACGGTGTATTATGCATATAAATATTCAATAAGACTTCCAATTTGTTTTAATTCATAATCCTTATTACTTATGTAACATTCCTAAATTCTTCTCAAAATGTATAAAATTGATTAATGTAATAATACCTATACATAAGTAGCAATATAAAGTGTTTATCCTATCACTTCATATAAATTTAAAAACAATTTCAAGAATAAAATAAAATGTCAAAGCTCTTGACATCAATTTTGGTTTATCCTATAAAAATATTTTCGCATACTAAATTGAGGTTTGTAGCTCAGATCAAAAAGAGCAGTGGATACATCTTCCCCTAAACAAGGTTACTTGGGTAAAATTCGGACTTAAGGTTAGTCTCTAGACAGCGAAAGCATCTATCGCTTGACAGAACAAACTTGAACACGTTGTAAATTTACTAAAAAATCTCATATACGTGATTCATGTAACAAGTTACAACTTGCCCATGTTTATATTTAACTGTAACATTTTATGCGTTTATTATGTATACATAAATATAAAATAAGACTTTCAATTTACAATAAACTGGAACAACTACTCTCATGTATTACTTTAATTGACAAAAAAAAATAAAATATTTTATTCATATTGGTAAAATATTCCATATGTGAACCAGTCAAAGACGATCCTCTTCCGTATTGCAGTGTGAATTGCCTGCTAATGTTTTTTCTTCATGATTTGCTGGGTAAGCAACAACTATCCACCTAGGTATTATTTTTGGAGCAAAAAAAACTAAATATTACTAAGCCGTTTGTTAACTTAAATCACATCAATAATTCTCGTTTCCGACTTAAAAATATAACAATAATCATCTTGTTTACATGAAAAATATGTGGGAATCCATGTTGGATCAATAGCTTCCATATTTTATTTGATTTCAATTATTAATTCTTCATATAAGTACAATGAGTTAGTCAATATATTGTTAACTAATAAGAATAAAACATGTGTTTTTTTATCAATTAGAAAAAGCAAACCAAGTGTTTCTTTTTAGTATATCGTCAAATTCTTTGTAATTCAAAATTCTATTACAGAGCTGAGATTTCAAACAATCTCGAATAACAAAAGGAAATTGGGGTATGATATATGTCACCTTCCTAAATTTCATCAAAAAATCTTAAGTGATTCATATGATAAGTGATTCATATGTCGCCTTCTTAAATTTCATCACAAAATTTATAAGTGATTCATATAATATGTAATTTTATAAGGTTTTTTCCCTAAATTTATCATAGAATCTACAAGTGATTCAAATGTCAGCTTCCTAAATTGCATCAAAAAATCTTTAATTTATTCATATAATAAGCAATAACATTACGTGTCGTATAATATGTGATTTTATACTTCTTTTCCAAAATTTATCACATAATCTATAAGTGATTCATATATCTGCTTCCTAAATTGCATCAAAAAAATCTTAAATTTATTCTATAATAAGCAATACTAAAACGTATGGAAATTTAAGAAATTCAATATAGTATAAAAATACAACTCAACAAAGTGTTTATCTAATTATTTCACATAAATTTAAAAATAATTCAAGATTAAAAGATATTAAAGCTCCTCACATCACTTTTGTCTATCTTAGTCTTTTCTGCCCTCATTTCAGATATGACTTATTATAGTTCATTCAATCAAGCTAATGCATGTACAATATAATTAAGCCCATCATAGATGGGAGTAGTTTTTTATTTATCTTATTCATAAAAATATTGTATACATTTTAATAAATTAATAAAAAATCATTTAATTTATGTTGTGAACTCATACTTGATTTTCATGATATACTTCAATTAGTTCCTTTGATTTTTTATAAAATTTACCAATGTTTGAATTATATGATTAACAAATTAAATTACTTTTCAGGTTCTATGGAATCTCTGGACTAAATTGCTCTGATGGATCATCTAAATGTCTGCGATCTAATATGTCGATATGCTTTCGAACAATTTAAGTTTTTAAAATCATATTGCAGAGTAGAAACTCATGGAAATAATTTTTGTAGATGCTTATATTTTTGTGATTCGTAGATCAATTTATGGGGAAAATTGTCTATTTCTTAACATAGAAGAAATTTTTTAATTATTTGAGCTATGTGACTTAATCATTTTATATTAGATATTGGTGCGATAAATACAATACTACCCCTTGATAGAATTTGCAATTATAAGTTCTCATTAGTTTAACTACCAATTTTTTTGCAATTTCTTGTATTTCCACACATAGGTAAAATGAATTATTAAAAAAGGTTAAACTTATGATAATTAATTTAATATCTAGAAATTACAACCATATATAAAGATTTTATTACAAAATTAGTTCGAATCATAAGCTTATTAAATATCTAGGTGAGCAATAAGTAACTTGGCCCAAATAATTACATACTTGGCTTCGTTGCCCAACTTAATTGACACCAACAAATTGAATCACTTTATGACAATTGAAAATGTGTCAAGTCAGTAAAAACTTTGTTCTAAGGTAAGAATATTAATTCGTAAAAAAAGTAAAAAACAAAGTTTAAGAAAATCGAGTCAGTTTAAGTCGTGTTGGACTGGTCATATTCAATTATCACTATATCATCTTGTTCGAAGTTTGTCCGATAAATATAAAATGGTTAGTAAGGCTCAAACCTCTTGATGGGGACTTAGCTCATTCCAAGTGGTGAAACCTAATAGTATGATTTATTTCACATTCTTAAAGAATATAACAAAATCTTATAATTCAAATAATAAATCACTAATTAGCTTGTTGATATTTAAAAAGTAAGATGTACTATGTATTCGGCATATAAATATACAATATGACTTCCAATTTGTTTTAATTCAAAATCCTTGTAACTTATGTCACATTCCTTTAAAATTTTCAAAATGTACGAATAATACATACATTCATAGCAATACAGAGTGTTTATCCTATTACTTCACATAAATTTAAAAACAATTTCAAGAATATAATAAATTGTCACAACTCTTGACATCAATTTTGGTTTACCATATCAAAATATTTTCATATACTAGATTGAGGTTTGTAGCTCGGATAGAAAAGCGCATTGAATACATGTTCTCCTCAGCATGGTGACTTAGGTAAAATTCGAACTTAGGGTTAGTCTCTTGACATCGAAAGCAGCTATCGCTTGACCGAACAACCTTGAACACAACCTAAACTTACTAAAAAATCTCATATACTTGATTCATGCAAAAAGTTACAACATGCCAATGTTTTAAATAGTAACATTTAATGCATTTATTATGTATACATAAATGTAAAATAAGACTTTCAATTTAAAATAAACTGCAACAACTCCTTTCGTGTTTTACTTTAATTGACAAAAAAAAAAAAACTATGTTATTCATATTGGTAAAATACTCCATATGTGGACCAGTCAAAGACGACCCCCTTCCATATTGCAGTGTGAATTGCCAGCTATTGTTTTTGTTTTCATGATTTGTTGGATAACAACAACTAATCACCTAGGTATTATTTATTGGAGCGAAAAAACTCAAATTTACTAAACCATTTCTTAACTTAAATCACATCAATAACTCCTGTTTCTGCCTTAAAAATATAACAACAATCATATTGTTTACTTGAAAAATATGTGGGAATCCATGTTGTATCAATATCTTCGCATATTTATTTGATATCAACTATTAATTTCTTCGTATAAGTATAATGAGTTAGTCAATATATTCTTAACTAACAAGAATAACACACGTGTTCTTTTATCATATAGATAAGGCAATGCAAGTGTTTTTTTAGTATATCTTCAAATTCTTAGTAATTAAAAATTCTATTACAAAGCCGAGATTCGAACAATCTCAAATAGCAAAAGAAAATTGGGGTATGACATATGTAACCTTCCTAAATTTCATCAAAAAATCTTTAAGTGATTCATATATTAAGTGATTCATATGTCACCTTCTTAAATTTCATCAGAAAATATATAAGTGATTCATATCACATGTAATTTTATATGTCTTCTTCCTAAATTTAGCACAAAATCTATAAGTAATTCATATGTCAGCTTCCTAAATTGCATCAAAAAAATCTTAAATTTATTCATATAATCAGCAATAACTTTACGTGTGAAGTTTCGGCAATTCAAATTAGTATAAAAATACAGCTCAACAAAGTATTAATCTAATTATTTCACATAAATTTCAAAATAATTCAAGATTAAAAGATGTCAAAGCTCTTCACATCACTTTTTGCTATCTTAGACTTTTCTGCCCTCATTTCAGGTATGACTTATTATATTTCATTCAATTTAATGCATATTCAATATTATTAAGCCCATCATATATGGGAGTAGTAAAATCATTGTACTTATTTATTAAACATATTGTACACATTTTAATGAATTAATAAAAAATCGTTTAATTCCCCAGACATATTACAGTTATTGTAATTGCAGCTATATATATGCAAAAATGAGTTATAGTTTAATTTATGTTGTGAACTCATATTTGACATTCATAATATACTTCAATTAGTTCCTTTGATTTATTATCAAATTTACCAATGTTTTGGAATTATATGATTAACAGATTAAATAACTTTTCAGGTTCTTTGGCAAAAAAAATATGTCGAACAAATGTGTATGGAATCTCTGGACTAAATTGCTCGGTGGATCATCCAATTGTCTGCGATCTAATATGTCGATATGCTTTCGAACAATTTAAGTTTTTTAAATCATATTGCAAAGTACAAACTCATGGAAATAATTTTTGTAGATGCCTATATTTTTGTGATTCGTATATCAATTTATGGGAAAAATTGTCTATTTCTTAACATAGAAGAACTTTTTTTAATTATTTGAGATATATGACTTAATCATTTTATATTAGATATTGGTGCGATAAATACAAATACTAACCCTTGATAGAATTTGCAATTATACGTTCTCATTAGTTTAACTACCAAAGTTTTTGCAATTTCTTGTATTCCCACACATCGGTAATATGAATTATTAAAAAAGGTTAAACTTATGATAATTAATTTAATATCTATAAATTACAACCATATATAAAGATTTTATTAGAAAATTAGATTGAATTATAAGCTTATTAAATATCTAGGTGAGCAATAAGCAACTTGGCCGAAATAGTTACATACTTGGCTTGGTGACCCAACTTAATTGACACCAAAAGATTGAATCACTTTAAGACAATTGAAAGTGTGTCAAGGCAGTGAAACTTAGTTCTAAGGTAAGAATATTAATTCATCAAAAAAAAGTAAAAAATAAAGTTTAAGAAAATCAGGTCAGTTTAAGTCGTGTTGGAAAGGAAATATTCAATTATCACCATATCATCTTGTTCGAAGTTAGTCCGATAAATTATAAAATGGTTATAGGCTCAAACAACTTAATTTGGACTTAGCTCATTTCAAATGGTGAAACCTAATAATATGGTTTATTTCACATTCTTAAAGAACGTAACACATTCTTGTAATTGATATAATAAATCACTAGTTAGCATGTTTATATTTTAAAAGTAAGATGTACGGTGTATTATGCATATAAATATTCAATAAGACTTCCAATTTGTTTTAATTCATAATCCTTATTTCTTATGGTACATTCCTAAATTCTTCTCAAAATGTATAAAATTGATTAATGTAACAATACCTATACATAAGTAGCAATATAAATTGTTTAACCTGTCACTTCATATAAATTTAAAAACAATTTCAACAATAAAATAAAATGTCAAAGCTCTTGACATCAATTTTGGTTTATCCTATAAAAATATTTTCGCATATTAAATTGAGGTTTGTATCTCGGATCCAAAAGCGCATTGGATACATCTTCTTCTCAACATGGTTACTTGGATACATCTTCTTCTCAACAGCGAAAGCATCTATCGCTTGACAGAACAAACTTGAACACGTCATAAATTTACTAAAAAATCTCATATACTTGATTCATGTAAAAAGTTACAACTTGCCCATGTTTATATTTAACTGTAACATTTTATGCGTTTATTATGTATACAAAAATATAAAATAAGACTTTCAATTTAGAATAAACTGCAACAACTACTACTCGTGTTTTACTTTAGTTGACAAAAAAAAAAAAAAAACACTATGTTATTCATATTGGTAAAATATTCCATATGTGGACCAGTCAAAGACGATCCTCTTCCATTTTGTAGTGTGAATTTCATGCTATTGTTTTTTCTTCATGATTTGCTGGGTAAGCAACAACAATCCACCTAGGTATTATTTTTTGGAGCGGAAAAAACTCAAATTTACTAAGTCGTTTGTTAACTTAAATCACATCAATAATTCTCGTTTCTGCCTTAAAAATATAACAATAATCATCTTGTTTACTTGAAAAATATATGGGAATCCATGTTGGATCAATATCTTCCATATTTTATTTGATTTCAATTATTAATTCTTCGTATAAGTACAATTAGTTAGTCAATATATTCTTAACTAATAAGAATAACGAATGTTTTTTAATCAATTAGAAAAAGCAAACCAAGTGTTTTTTTTAGTATATCGTCAAATTCTTTGTAATTCAAACTCTATTACAGAGCCGAGATTTAATACAATCTCAAATAACAAAAGGAAATTGGGGTATGATATATGTCACCTTCCTAAATTTCATCAAAAAATCTTAAGTGATTCATATAATAAGTGATTCATGTGTCGCCTTCTTAAATTTCATCACAAAATTTATAAGTGATTCATATAATATGTGATTTTATATATTTTTTTTCCTAAATTTATCACAGAATCTATAAGTGATTCAAATGTCAGCATCCTAAATTGCATCAAAAAATCTTAAATTTATTCATATAATAAGCAATAACATTACATGTCGTATAATATGTGATTTTATATGTCTTCTTCCAAAATTTATCACATAATCTATAAGTGATTCATATGTCAGCTTCATAAATTGCATCAAAAAATCTTAAATTTATTCTATAATAAGCAATACTAAAACGTATGAAATTTAAGAAATTCAAATTAGTATACAACTCAACAAAGTGTTAATCTCATTATTTCACATAAATTTAAAAATAATTCAAGATTAAAAGATATCAAAGCTCCTCACATTACTTTTGTCTATCTTAGTCTTTTCTGCCCTCATTTCAGGTATGACTTATTATAATTCATTCAATCAAGCTAATGCCTGTACAATATAATTAAGCCCATCATAGATGAGAGTAGTTTTTTATTCATCTTATTCATAAAACATATTGTATACATTTTAATGAATTAACAAAAAATCATTTAATTTATGTTGTGAACTCATACTTGATTTTCATGATGTACTTCAATTAGTTCCTTTGATTTATTATAAAATTTAACAATGTTTTGAATTATATGATTAACAGATTAAATTACTTTTCAGGTTCTATGGCAAAAAAAATATGTCGAACAAATGTATATGGAATCTCTGGACTAAATTGCTCGGTGGATCATCCAAATGTCTGCGATCTAATATGTCGATATGCTTTCGAACAATTTAAGTTTTTTAAATCATATTGCAGAGTAGAAACTCATGGAAATAATTTTTGTAGATGCCTATATATATGTGATTCGTAGATCAATTTATGGGGAAAATTGTCTATTTCTTAACATAGAAGAAATTTTATAATTATTTGAGCTATGTGACTTAATCATTTTATATTAGATATTGGTGCGATAAATACAAATACTATCCCTTGATAGAATTTGCAATTATAAGTTCACATTAGTTTAACTACCAAATTTTTTGCAATTTCTTGTATTTCCACACATAGGTAAAATGAATTATTAAAAAAGGTTAAACCTATGATAATTAATTTAATATCTATAAATTACAACCACATATAAAGATTTTATTACAAAATTAGATTGAATCATAAGCTTATTAAAATCTAGGTGAGCAATAAGTAACTCGGCCCAAATAATTACATACTTGGCTTCGTTGCCCAACTTAATTGACACCAACAGATTGAATCACTTTATGACAATTGAAAATGTGTCAAGTCAGTAAAAACTTTGTTCTAAGGTAAGAATATTAATTCGTAAAAAAAAGTAAAAAACAAAGTTTAAGAAAATCGAGTCAGTTTAAGTCGTGTTGGACTGGTCCTATTCAATTATCACAATATCATCTTGTTCGAAGTTAGTCCGATAAATATAAAATGGTTAGTTAGGCTCAAACCTCTTAATGGGGGAATTAACTCATTCCAAGTGGTGAAACCTAATAGTATGATTTATTTCACATTCTTAAAGAATATAACAAAATCTTATAATTCATATAATAAATCACTAATTAGCTTGTTGATATTTAAAAAGTAAGATGTACTATGTATTAGGCATATAAATATACAATAAGACTTCCAATTTGTTTTAATTCAAAATCCTTATAACTTATGTCACATTCCTTTATTCTTTTCAAAATGTACGAAATTGATTAATGTAATAATACCTACATACATACATAGCAATACAGAGTGTTTATCCTATCACTTCACATAAATTTAAAAACAATTTCAAGAATAAAATAAATTGTCACAACTCTTGACATCAATTTTGGTTTACCATATTAAAATATTTTCATATACTAAATTGAGGTTTGTAGCTCGGATCGAAAAGCGCATTGAATACATGTTCTCCTCAGCATGGTGACTTAGGTAAAATTCGGAGTTAGGGTTAGTCTCTTGACAACGAAAGCAGCTATCGCTTGACCGAACAACCTTGAACACAACATAAACTTACTAAAAAATCTCATATACTTGATTCATGTAAAAAGTTACAACATGCCAATGTTTTAAATAGTAACATTTAATGCATTTATTATGTATACATAAATGTAAAATAAGAATTTCAATTTAGAATAAACTGCAACAACTCCTCTCGTGTTTTACTTTAATTGACACAAAAAAAAAACTATGTTCATATTGGTAAAATATTCCATATGTGGACCAGTCAAAGACGACCCCCTTCCATATTGCAGTGTGAATTTCCTGCTATTGTTTTTTTTTTCATGATTTGTTGGATAACCAACAACTAACCACCTAGGTATTATTTTTTGGAGCGAAAAAACTCAAATTTACTAAGCCATTTCTTAACTTAAATCACATCAATAACTCCTGTTTCTGCCTTAAAAATATAACAACAATCATATTGTTTACTTTAAAAATATGTGGGAATCCATGTTGTATTAATATCTTCGCATATTTATTTGACACCAACTATTAATTTCTTCGTATAAGTATAATGAGTTAGTCAATATATTCTTAACTAATAAGAATAACACATGTGTTCTTTTATCATATAGATAAGGCAAACCAATTGTTTTTTTAGTATATCTTCAAATTCTTAGTAATTAAAAATTCTATCACAGAGCCGAGATTCGAACAATCTCAAAAAGCAAAAGGAAATTGAGGTATGACATATGTCACCTTCCTAAATTTCATCAAAAAATCTTTAAGTGATTCATATGTCGCCTTCTTAAATTTCATCAGAAAATATATAAGTGATTCATATCATATGTGATTTTATATGTCTTCTTCCTAAATTTAGCACATAATCTATAAGTGATTCATATGTCAGCTTCCTAAATTGCATCAAAAAATCTTAAATTTATTCATATAATAAGCAATAGCATTACGTGTGAAGTTTCAACAATTCAAATTAGTATAAAAATACCGCTCAACAAAGTGTTAATCTCATTATTTCACATAAATTTCAAAATAATTCAAGATTAAAAGATGTCAAAGCTCTTCACATCACTTTTGACTATCTTAGTCTTTTCTGCCCTCATTTCAGGTATGACCTATTATATTTCATTCAATCTAATGCATATTCAATATAATTAAGCCCATTATATATGGGAGTAGTAAAATCATTGTACTTATTTATAAAACATGTTGTACACATTTTAATGAATTAATAAAAAATCGTTTAATTCCCCAGACATATTACACTTATTGTAATTGCAGCTATATATTTGCAAAAACGAGTTGTAGTTTAATTTATGTTGTGAACTCATATTTGATATTCATAATATACTTCAATTAGTTCCTTTGATTTATTATCAAACTTACCAATGTTTTTGAATTATATGATTAACAGATTGAATAACTTTTCAGGTTCTGTGGCAAAAAAAATATGTCGAACAAATGTGTATGGAATCTCTGGACTAAATTGCTCGGTGGATCATCCAATTGTCTGCGATCTAATATGTCGATATGCTTTCGAACAATTTAAGTTTTTCAAATCATATTGCAAAGTACAAACTCATGGAAATAATTTTTGTAGATGCCTATATTTTTGTGATTCGTAGATCAATTTATGGGGAAAATTGTCTATTTCTTAACATAGAAGAACTCTTTTAATTATTTGAGCTATGTGACTTAATCATTTTATATTAGATATTGGTGCGATAAATACAAATTCTACCCCTTGATAGAAGTTGCAATTATAAGTTCTCATTAGTTTAACTACCAATTTTTTTGCAATTTCTTGTATTTCCACACATGGTAATATGAATTATTAAAAAAGGATAAACTTATGATAATTAATTTAATATCTATAAATTACAACCATATATAAAGATTTTATTACAAATTTAGATTGAATTATAAGCTTATTAAATATCTAGGTGAGCAGTAAGCAACCTGGCCGAAATAGTTACATACTTGGCTTGGTGACCCAACTTAATTGACACCAAAAGATTGAATCAATTTAAGACAATTGAAAGTGTGTCAAGGCAGTAAAACTTAGTTCTAAGATAAGAATATTAATTCATCAAAAAAAAGTAAAAAATAATGTTTAAGAAAATCAAGTTAGTTTAAGTCGTGTTGGATAGGAAATATTCAATTATCACCATTGATAGGATAGTGCCCTGCAAGCCAACAAAACAGCTTGTAATAGGAACATTATTTTATCTTGAAAGAATCTTTGATTTATCAATTAATACGAACTGTTTATTTTATTGAGAATTCATAATATAAACAAATGGCCATCTTCATCTTTCGCGAACACATTTAAGCGATTGGTTGAAACCCTGAGATCACTCATGACTACGGGACTATTAACTTCAGTATTGGGTGCGATTAATCATGAAACAGTCTCAAAGGTCGTGATCTCAAAAATGTTCCAAGTCATAGATTCATATCGAGGAGACGGGGTATCGAATGAATCGTCAAGACTTGTACGATTATGCATGATTCACTTAAAGTGAATTTGTTGTTGTTTCATGAACAAGACATTGTTAATGTCAGTGCATATGACTAGGTGGTTCGATAGGGGATCGAACGCATCGAATGACCCGAACAGAGAGACCCATTGTGGAAGTGCGTAAAAAGCATATCGGTGGTGGGATGTCTCTCAAGACTTATAAAAGTGTACGATTTAGTCCTTAGACTTGAGATGCTAGGGCGAATTCAGTATACGGGTGTGCGTACTTTGATTTAGGAGCCGGGCACATAGCTTGTCCATTGTGCGCCTACGTTGGGTACGTATAGTCGTATGCGCGGATGGTTAGCATCAATATAGGATCTACCGACTCATTGTAATGGATGAGGGAATTTTCTGTACATTCTTCGATGATACATTCCGAGAAATCCATGGCCATGGTCAGTGACGGATTTGAAAAGGGTTTCCAGATTTAGCAGTCACACTGGAAGTATTATCCTGAATTAGAAAGTACAGAATCGAGATGATTAGAGGTGCCGACCAATTCTCACAACCTAGGTCTCGATCGGGAAATTAGTCGTTAGAGGGACCGTATGTACATAGTACTTATAAGAGGTTTAAGGTTCACTGAAGTCAATTCACCTGAAGTTGGGCCTCATGGGCTTGTGGCTAGACATCGACCATGAGGTGTGGGTACTCCTGAATTGATGGTAGATTAATTCTGGAGTGGTCAATTGAAAGTAGTTTAATTGATCGGAGCGATTAATTAAATAATTAATTGCTCATTAATTAAATCGCAGAAATGTGAGCCTGCGGCCAATTGATGATGAACCTAGAGGGTCACACACAAAAGCTGGAACTGTGATAGTCAGTTGTAGAACGAAATGATTTAAAGGAATTAAATCAAGGTAACGAATTAAAGGGTTAATTCTTGGAGAGAGAAAATTAATTAGACTTATCTAATTAATTAAATCTTTAATTAGATTTATTGGTTTATTTAATTAGAGTATTAATTAAATAAATGGGTCATTTAATTAAAGTAGTTAATTAAATGACTTGGGTTATTTAATTAAAAGGACTAATTAAATAGAGGGATGAGCCAACTTATCTGATGACCCATTAGCTAAGAGAAGATAGAGTTAGGGAGAGGGTTTGAACTCTCCTATAAAAAGGAGTCTTGGAGAATCAAAACCCTAAGCAAGCAAAATAACTAAACCCTAATATTTCCTCTACTAGCCGCCGCCCCCACTCCCTCACTAGTGATGGGATAGTGCCCTGCAAGCCAATATATTTAGCTTGTAGTGAAACTATCATTATCTTTCTTTAGTATAAATGACTTAATATGGACGTTTATTTATACGAGTATAAGGATAAACAATGGCCAACTTCATCTCTCGCGAATACATTTAAACGATTGGATGAAATCCTTAGATTACATTAGACTATAGGACGATTACTTCAGTACTGAGTGCAATCATGAAACAGTCTCAAAGGTCGTAATCTTAAAACTATTCCAAGTCATAGATTCCAAAACGAGAAGGGGTATCGTAGGAATTTCCAAGACTTGTATGAGTATTCATGATTCACACGGAGTGAATTTGTAGCGTTTCATGAGCAAGGCATTTAAGGCCAGTGCATATGAGTAGGTGGTTCAATGGAGGATTGAACGCATCGAACGACCCGAACAGAGAAACCCATTGTGGAAGCGCATGTCGCATATCGGTGATGGGATGTTTCTCAAGGATTATAATAGTGTACGATTTAGTCCTTTGACTTGAGGTGCTAGGGCGAATTCGGTGCATGAAAGTGCGTACTTAGATCTAGGTATAGGTCACTTAGCTTGATCATAACATGCCTAGGTTGGGTGCGTATAGACATGTACGCGAGTGGTTAGTACCAATATGGAATCTATTGACTCATTGTAATGGATGAGAGAATTTCCTATACGATTCTTAGATAATATATCCGAGAAACCCGTGGGCACGGTCGGTGACGGATTTGGAAAGGGGTTTCCAAATTTAGCAGTCACACTGGAATATTATCCTGAATTAGAAAGTATAGTTATCGAGACAAATTTAGAGGTGCCGATCAATTCACACACCCTAGGTCTTGATCGGGAATATTAGTCGATAGAAGGACCGTATGTACATGGTAATTTTATGAGACGAGGTTCATAAGTATCAATTCACCTGAAGTTGGGCTTCATGGGCTTGTGGCTAGACATCGACCATGAAGTGTGGGTACTCCTGAGTTAATAGAGGATTTGATTCTAGGAGTGGTCAATTAAAGGTTGTTTAATTGACCGGAGCAATTTATTGTTCATAAATTAAATCACGAGGAATTCGTGGGCCTGCTGCCAATTGATGGTGAACCCAGAGGGTCACACACAATACAATTGGACGGTGACTGTTGAAAAAGGACATGAAAGGAATTAATTGATTTAAAGGTATTTAAATCAATTAAATGAATTAAAGTATTTAATTCAAGTGGGAGATTAATTAATTAGTTGACTTAATTAATTAAATACTTAATTAAGTTGCTAATTAATTATATAAAAGAAATATTGATTTATTTGGATTGGGCATTTAATTAAAGTAGTTAATTAAATGAAAGGCTTGCAAGACATGGGCCTTTAATTAAAAGCCCATAAGGAGTCTTGCAAACCTAGGTCAAATAGAACTCTATAAATAGAGTTCTACCAGAGCTCAGAAAGCTAACACCCTAGTACAAAACCCTGGCCTCTTTTCTCTGACCTAGCCGCCCCCTCTCCTGCGCCGCCAAGCTTGTGCCGCCGCCACCTTGCTGCCGTGAGCTGCCCTAGCACCGCCGCCGCCTCTCCCTTGTTCCACCGTGCTAGATCTTGCCTTGCCAAGTAGATTTGCACAGTCCTGCAACAACAAACCTCCTAGATCCAGTTCTGAGCCTAAGACTAGGAGGTGTTACCAGAATCCAATTGGTGTGGACTATCTTTGGAGGTGAGACATTTGGATCACTCCTGTGAACCAGATCCAGATTCAAAATCAGAATTGAAGGTTGCCACCACGTTGCCTTTGGTGAGGTATATCGCAAAAACCCCCTTGTTTAATTCATTGTGTGTTTTTGTTTCATGCTTGCGTATATATAATATGGAGATTCTTAAATGAGACCTTGGGTGCTTCAAAAAATATTAAATTCCGCACTTTTGTTGTTCTGACAATCGAGGCAACCAAACCACTATCCCAACAGTGGTATCAGAGCCAACTCCATCATTATTATACGAAAAGCCTGAACATAATGTGTTTTCATCGTATATGTTTGATTATGTATATGTAAACACGTGATAATTATGTTCTGTAAATTGATTCTTACTTGTTATGACTAGATCTATGATTGGGTAAAACTGCTTTTTCAGATCTGTGCCGATTTTATAGTTTTTGAAAACTTCAGGACTTTTGTGCAATTGAAATAGCAAATTAGGGTTTTAGGGGCTGAAAATTAAATTTTTTCGAATCTGGAAATTTCAAAATTACTGGACTGTTTTGCAAATCTGGTCGCACATATTTTTGGGGTCGTTTTGTAATTTTCAAAAGTTTGGGGACTATTTTGCAATTATCGAAACTTCAGGGGTCTGTTTGAAAAATTGAAAATTTTCAGAATTCAAAATTTTCTTTTCTGGTCTGCTGCCCGAATCTGCTTAGGGGTGTTTTTGTAACTTTTTAAAAGTTTTGGGGTCAAAGTGCAATTTTTCAAAGTTGAGGGGCAAAAATGCAATTTTCAAAAGTTGAAAAACAGAATCTGAATTTGAGCAAAAAATTTATTTTTGTTTACCCGAATATTCATTTTGTCATAATTAGTAGTGACTAAAAAGTAAGAATCATAGGAAGTTAGTTTTAAAAGGTTGTTTTAAAATTAAGAAAGGAATAGGTAAAAGTTGTTTGCATGTTTCTTGCTCTACGTGAACTTTTTTTTTTTGAGAGGTGCTCTACGTGAACTGTTTACGTGGTTTTCGATCGAGCCGAGCCTTGACCTTAGGTTAGATGTGATTGGTTTAATTTATTGTTTGGTTTTTTATTGGGCCTGCGAGCCTATTATATTTTTGGGCCACTTTGAGCTTTTGTAATAGAATAGGGCTTTACTGCTTTCCTAGTTTAGGATGAAGGCCCGTTTACAAGCAAGGTGGGAGCCCAAGAAGATATAAAGGCCATGTATGCGTGGTACATTGTGTAATAGCATAGGCCTGTTTGAGAACCCTTTAGATTGACCAATAGGGCCAACATCATTGGCTCGATGATGGCCCACATAGGAGGCTCCCGATCGAAAACATATTGTGGTAGTATGCATGCTAGGCTTGTATGTCTTTTATTTATTAGTCAATTTATGATTGCTTGTGTGTATCCGCGCTAGAATCTAGATCGTAATAAAAGATAAAGCATAACTGAATCGGTGAGATCTCGAGGAGAGTTAGCATAACTTTCGAACCAGTAAATCCCCTCTTGAATTAAATATTAAGTCATATTGGATTAAAATAAAATGAAGTATTTATATAAATCCAAGCCTTCCATCAATAGGGACTAGCGTATGTTGTCTACTTATCGATAGAGGTGATCCAGAGTCTGGCACCCGAGTCAAAGAAAGGGACAATACGCGAAATTCCTTGACTCCTATTTTTAACTAAACACGACAAGGGTGAGGATTGGTCGGGATGTGAAGATCGACCGATAACTAGTTACGGAGAATTCACGACCGGGCCCGTTGCTCATCATGATTGATGGGTTAGACTTAACGATTAGTAACACTTATGATGTAGCAGTGCTAGATAAGTGCGAAAACCGAGGCAAAATAGCTTGAAGGTTGTGGAGTGACACAATTGGCAATAAATATGCCTACCTGGGGAATTGGTTGTATGGCCACGAGTCGTGGGTGCAATTAATTGCCGCTGGGACGTCAAGACCTACTAGGAAATAGAATTTCCCAAACAATTGAAGGGGTAATTGTTTCGGTAAAATAGTGGGAGAACTTCTACGATAGAAAGTCCAACCTTTGTAGATTATAAGTATTATTCATTAACTAGTCCACTGAATGTTTGTCTTCTCTTTAAAATTAGATACTGAGATATCTGTAATTATCCATTTTACTATTTATCCTCGACTAATAAAATAACTGGATCAAAATATAGACTAGGTAAGAAACTTGAGAATTGTCTTAAATTCCAAGAGTGGGAATGATGTTCTTAAATGACAATCCTATGCCTTATGAGCTTACGAGATAAGTCAAAATAAAAGAAACGAGTCACCCGTAGAGTATGGGAATATTAATGATCGTTTCTCACATGAAGATGAATCTCAAAAGTGAAACGAATCACCTATGAAGTATGGGAATCTTAATGATCGTTTCCTCAAATAAGCATCAAGATTGAACGAGCTATGGAAGCAACATATCTGAAGCTTCCACCTCAAAAGGCCTGTTTTGAGGACCAGTCTTCTGAAACAAACCTCCACCTCAAAAGGCTTGTTTTGAGGAGTAGTTTTGAATCAATATGATTCGAGACTTCTAAGGAATTGTTTCAAAACTCGAGAATGAATGAAGGAACTATTGTCAAGGATCACTGTCTTTGTTTTATCAATCTAGTTGAAAACTGGATCGATTAAACATAAGCCTGCAAGTGATCTTAACATTAACTTCCTCCTAAATTCTCCCTGCTTATTCAAATGACTCTTGAAATACACTGATCTTATTTGATAAGTTGATCACATTTCATGAATCAACCAAAGAATTGGTTAAAGGCAAATAGGATAAACCTGTCATGATCGTTTACACTTCATGGACTGCAAAGTCATGGAAGAGTAAAATGAAGAGGAATTTATTCTCTTCTAATTCGACCATAAAGGTAGTCAAAAGAACGCAAGTAGCCTAAAAGTCGAATTATCCCACTGGATCTAAGAAAGGCACTAATGTGTTTAATTGATTAGAAGATCTAATTAATTAAGCAACGTTTCAATTAAAGGGTTAATTGAAAGGGAAAGGGAAAAGGAATCAATTAAAGAAGTTAATTAAAAGGAAGTAAATTAATTGAATTAAACCATTAACTCAATTTTATTGAATTAATGTGTGAAGTTCAAATTAATACAAAGATAATAATCCATAAACTTTGGTACGCTAGACTTGGACATATCTCCAAGAGTAGGATTCAAAAGTTGGTTTCACCTAAGCTTCTTGAAAAATGGAACTTGGATGAACTTCCAACCTGCGAATCATGTCTCAAAGGAGATATGACCAGATCTCCCGTCACAGGGAATCCAGAGCGAACCAAAATCTGGATTTAATCCATAAATATGGACCACTAAAAGTTATTGTGAGAGGAGATTACTCATACTTCGTACTTTTTGCTAATGACCTTGGTCGTTAGTGAAAAATGAATCTAGTGAGATGCAAATCCGAAAAACCTTTGAATATTTTCAAGGTATTTCAATACGAAGTAGAGAATCAACAAAGACATAGTATTATTCGATCTAATCGAGATAGCAAATACTTGTCAAGGATTCCTCAATTATCTTAATGAGAATGAGATTCTCATATAACAAACTCCTCTTAAGACGCCTCAACTTATTGAAGTGTCTAAAGAGATGGAATCTAACATTGTTAGGGATTGTTCGATCCATATTGAGATTTGTTAAAGCTTCCTTATGCATTCTAGAGGTTGGTCCTCCTGACTGCATCGAAGATACTGAGCAAAGTACCTTCAAAGTTCGTGCCTGCAAAGCTTTACCAAGAAAGGTATGGCAAAAATACCTCTGTGCTCTTACTTCTGAGTATGGAGATCTCCTGCCGATGGTAGAAACAAGAAAGGAGATAAATTGGCTAGTAGATCCAATTTGTATATAACTGTGGGGTATCCAACGAAATCCATTGGATACCTGTTCCAAGACAATGAGAAACAATCGTTTCTCCTAGATACCCATTCCTATGTTGATGAATTTCTCGTCAAAGGAAATGGAAACGTCATGGAACTTGATGAAGTCCAAGATTTGGACCCGTCCCCGCAAACAGTGGGAGTTAATCCAGAATTTACTAAACCTACTAGTACACCTACTCTTCGAAGGTCTGATCGAATTCGTAAGGAGAAAGAGCGATTTGGTTTCATTCACGAAAATGAGAATGTGGAAAGTAATCCAAAGACCTATCAAGAAGAGATGTCAGACATAGACTGGGGTGCGTGGCTCGAAGCCATGCAAACCAAAATGGATCCCATCCAATCCAACAAGGTAAAAAGCTTGATTGATCCACCCGAGGGATTTATCCCTATAAGTTGGTTATTAGTTGTAAGTGGATCTTCAAACTTGGAATGAATGGAGAGGTGTTGCCTCTAAGAATCGACTAGTGGTAAAAAAGCTATTCACAATGTTCTGGAACAGACTTTGATGAATCTTTTTCTCCATTAGCAATGTCTGAATCCATTAATATTCACATTTGTTCTGATGAGATAGTCAAGACATTTGACTTCATCAAAACGAGTATGAACCATGAGTGTACAAGAGGATTAGTGGGAGCGCGATGAAGCTCATATTTTATATGTCGATAATGTTCTGATTATCTGGGATGATATCGGAATGTTAGCACAGACGAAAGCATGATTATCCATGCAATTCTCCATGAAAGATTTAGGAGAAGCATCTTGCGTATTGGGATACGTATCTATAGAAATAGATCGGAAAAGATGCTGACACTCTCTAAATCTAAGTACATAGAATCAATACTGGAAATATTCAGTATGAAGAATCCAAGAAAGGATTGCTTCCAGTAAGACACTGTATCCCTTGTTCCAAAATCGATGTGCCCTACATCAAATGAGAATCAAGGAGAATGTCTCAAATACCTTATGTTTCAAACAAAAGGTTGCATGTGGCATGCTTTACTATGTACTAGACCAGACGTAGAACATCCTCAAGTGTCGCGAGCAGTTGCTAGTCAAAACTCCAGTGAAGAAGTACTGGACCACCGTAAAAGACATCCTTAAGCTCTTGACAAAGACTAAGGATTTGTTCTTGGTCTACGGTGGTAGTGGAGAATTAAAATTCGAAGGATTCACTGATTTGAATTTTCAGTCTGATATGGATGAATTAATTATATCCATTTTCGGATACATATCCTGCATCAATGGGGTAACGGTAAATTTGAAAGGGTTCCAAGCAAATCACCGTAACCATCTAAACCACTGAAGCAAGATATATTGCAGCATTAAATGTAGCATTAAATGCGGCTTAAGAAAGTGTTTGGATATAAAACTTCATCCTATGGTTGGATGTAGTGCCTAGCATTGCGAAGCTCATGGTTATCTTCTAAGATAACATTAGAGCTATTGCTAAAGCAAAGCATTCGAGATCTTACCAGAAATCAAAACACGATTGATAGAAAAGTACCATTTGATTAGAGAAATCATTGGTAGAGTTAACGTACATAATGGATCGCGTCGACTCAGAAGACAACTTAGCGGATCCACCAAAAGAGGCTATATCATTAAATGAGTTCGAAGAACATCTTTAGAAAGATGGGTCCTAGAAACGTTTGTGATTGGCTTTAGGGCAAGTGGGAGATTTATGGGATAGTGCCCTGCAAGCTAATATATTTAGCTTGTAGTGAAACTATCATTATCTTTCTTTAGTATAAATGACTTAATACGGACGTTTATTTATACGAGTATAAGGATAAACAATGGCCAACTTCATCTCTCGCGAATACATTTAAGCGATTGGATGAAATCCTTAGATTACATTAGACTATGGGACGATTCACTTCAGTACTGAGTGCAATCATGAAACAGTCTCAAAGGTCGTAATCTTAAAACTGTTCCAAGTCATAGATTCCAAAACGAGAAGGGGTATCGTAGGAATCGCCAAGACTTGTACGAGTATGCATGATTCACATGGAGTGAATTTGTAGCGTTTCATGAGCAAGGCATTTGAGACCAGTGCATATGAGTAGGTGGTTCAATGGAGGATTGAACGCATCGAACGACCCGAACAGAGATACCCATTGTGGAAGCGCATGTCGCATATCGGTGATGGGATGTTTCTCAAGGATTATAATAGTGTACGATTTAGTCCTTTGACTTGAGGTGCTAGGGCGAATTCGGTGCATGAAAGTGCGTACTTAGATCTAGGTATAGGTCACTTAGCTTGATCATAACATGACTAGGATGGGTGCGTATGGACATGTACGCGAGTGGTTAGTACCAATATGGAATCTATTGACTCATTGTAATGGATGAGAGAATTTCCTATACGATTCTTAGATAATATATCCGAGAAACCCATGGCCACGGTCGGTGACGGATTTGGAAAGGGGTTTCCAAATTTAGCAGTCAAACTGGAATATTATCCTGAATTAGAAAGTATAGTAATCGAGACAAATTTAGAGGTGCCGATCAATTCACACACCCTAGGTCTTGATCGGGAATATTAGTCGATAGAAGGACAGTATGTACATGGTAATTATATGAGACGAGGTTCACAAGTATCAATTCACCTGAAGTTGGGCTTCATGGGCTTGTGGCTAGACATCGACCATGAAGTGTGGGTACTCCTGAGTTAATAGAGGATTTGATTCTAGGAGTGGTCAATTAAAGGTTGTTTAATTGACCAGAGCAATTTATTGTTCATAAATTAAATCACGAGGAATTCGTGGGCCTGCTGCCAATTGATGGTGAACCCAGAGGGTCACACACAATACAATTGGACGGTGACTGTTGAAAAAGGACATGAAAGGAATTAATTGATTTAAAGGTAATTAAATCAATTAAATGAATTAAAGTATTTAATTCAAGTGGGAGATTAATTAATTAGTTGACTTAATTAATTAAATACTTAATTAAGTTGCTAATTAATTATATAAAAGAAATATTGATTTATTTGGATTGGGCATTTAATTAAAGTAGTTAATTAAATGAAAGGCTTGCAAGACATGGGCCTTTAATTAAAAGCCCATAAGGAGTCTTGCAAACCTAAGTCAAATAGAACTCTGTAAATAGAGTTCTACCAGAGCTCAGAAAGCTAACACCCTAGCACAAAACCCTGGCCTCTTTTCTCTGACCTAGCCGCCCCCTCTCCTGCGCCGCCAAGCTTGTGCCGCCGCCACCTTGCTGCCGTGAGCTGCCCTAGCGCCGCCGTCGCCTCTCCCTTGTTCCACCGTGCTAGATTGCCTTGCCAAGTAGATCTGCACAGTCCTGCAACAACAAACCTCCTAGATCCAGTTCTGAGCCTAAGACTAGGAGGTGTTACCAAAATCCAGTTGGTGTGGACTATCTTTGGAGGTGAGACATTTGGATCACTCCTGTGAACCAGATTCAAAATCAGAATTGAAGGTTGCCACCACCTTGCCTGTGGTGAGGTATATCGCAAAAACCCCCTTGTTTAATTCATTGTGTGTTTTTGTTCCATGCTTGCGTATATATAAAATGGAGATTCTTAAATGGGACCTTGGGTGCTTCGAAAAATATTAAATTCTGCACTTTTGTTGTTCTGACAATCGAGGCAACCAAACCACTATCCCAACAACTAGCCCTAGCCGCCGCCGCCTTCTACAACCAAGCCGCCGCCGCCGTGGTTGTGGAGAAGGGACGAGCACCTCTCTCCTTCTTTCGATCTACATCTAGAGTTGGATCTAAGTCCAACTCTCGAATCTGAACTGCTTCTCTCCTAGTTCTCAGCCTGTGGATTGAAGTGATTGCAGATCCAGCTGGTGTGGACTATTCTCTAGAGGCACAACATTTGGGGTGCTCTAGTGATCCGAAAAGAAGACTGGAGAAACCACCACCTTGCCTGTGGTGAGGTAAAATTGCAATTTTACCACTTTAGTTTATTTTAGTATTTGTATGCTGAAATGAATTCAACCTTATTCATATGTGCTAATAAGATCCCTGTGATGTGGATATAAAAAATTTTGAATTCCGCACCGTTGTAGTTGACAATTATACCCACTAAATCCCAACAGTGGTATCAGAGCCAGGTTATTATGCATGTATGAAAAAGTCCTGAATGCATCAAATTATGTGATTATATGTGATTGTTGTGTTCTGATATTTGATTCTTGCTTGTTATGATAAATTGAATGTTCGGATTTATGCACTTTTCGGTTTTTGGGCCTAAAATGTAATTTCCGAAAATTGGAGGGCTAAATTGCAAATTGTGATTTTTCAAAATCTGGACAGAAATTAAAATTTTTTTTTTCTGCAATTCTGGACCAAATTGTAAATTCTGGAATTTTTCAAAATCTGGACCATTTTGCAATTTACGAAAGGTTAGGGGTGTTTTTGCTATTTCCGTAAATTTAGGGTCTGTTTTGCAATAAACAAAAGTTTCTGAAAATTTTGTTAATTTTCTGCTTTCTGCTCCAATTTGCATATTCTGGAAATTTTGGGGCTAATTTGTAATTTCCGAAAGTTGAGGGGTCAAATTGTAATTTTCGAAAATTCAGGGGTCGAACTGCAATTTTTCAAACATAAAAAACAGAAACTTTTTGTGCACTAAAATGGTTTAGTAAATCCGGAAAGTCTATTTTATCATAATTAGTAGGGACTTAAAGGGTTTGAAATGATGTTAGAGATTGTTTTAGAAATGGGTTTTAAAACTAGAATCTTAAGTATTTTAAAAGGCTGTTTTAAAATAAGATAAGAAAAAAGAAAATGGGTTTGGCTTGTTTCTTGCTCTACGTGAAATTGTTTACGTGGTTTTCGATCGCGCCGAGCCTTGACCCTTAGGGTAGATGTGATTGGTTATTTTTCATCTTATTGGTTTTATTGGGCCTGCGAGCCTTAAGTTTTGGGCCACTTTGAGCCATTGTAATAGATAGGGATTTACTGTTTTATTAGTTTAGAATGGAGGCCCGTTACAAGCAAGGTGGGAGCCCAAGAAGACTAAAGGCCAAGTATGCATGGTAAATTGTGTAATAGAGTAGGTCTATTTGAAACCTAATAGATTGACCAATAGGACCATCGTCTTTGGCTCGATGATGGTCCGCATAGGAGGCTCCCGATCGAAAACATACTGTGGTAGCATGCATGCTAGGTGTGTATGTGTTTATTTACGTATTTATATCTGAGCTTGTATGGTGATGCGCGCTAGTTATATTTATATCGTAAATAAAAGATATTGCAAAACTGGAACGGTGAGATCTCGAGGAGAGTTACCTCAAACTCTTAAACACGAAAAACCCCTCTTGAAAATAATATTAAGTCATATTGGGTACATTTAAAATGATGTTTTAAAGATCCAAGCCTTCCATCAATAGGGACTAATGTAAGTTGTCTACTTATCGTTGAAGGTGATCCAGAGTCTGGCACCCTAGGCGAAGAAAGGGACAATACACGAAATTCCTTGATTCTTGTTTTTAACTAAACTCGACAAGGGTGGGGACTGGTCGAGATGTGATTATCGAACGATCACCAGTTATGGGGACTTCACAACCGGGCCAGTTGCTCATCATGATTGATGGGTTAGACTTAACGATTAGTAACACTTATGATGTAGCAGTGCTAGATAAGTGCGAAGACCGAGGCAAAATAGCTTGAAGGTTGTGGAGGAACACAATTGGTAAAAGTATACCTACCTGGGGAGTTAATTGTATGGCCACGAGTCGTGGGTGCAATTAATGTCTGCTGGGACGTCAAGACCTACTAGGAGATTAGATTTCCCGAACAATTGAAGGGGTAATTATTTCGAGAAAATAGTGGGAGAACTTTTTCGATAACGAGTCCAACATCGTTGATTATAAGTATTAATATAGATCAGTCAGCTAAACGTTATCATTTACTTTTGTAGATCAATTCTGCAAAAATGTCTAAGAATCCATTAGCTATCATCCTTGACACTAACAAACTGAACGGATCAAATTTCGTCGACTGGCTTAGAAATCTGAGGATAGTCCTCGACTCCGAGAAAAGGAGTTACATTCTCGATACGCCCATGCCTGGTGCACTTCCGGAAGGGGTTTCGGAGGAGGAACGAGCTACCCATCAAAGTTGGGTCGATGATGATATTCAGGTTCGTTTCCTCATGCTGGCATCAATGACCAATGAGCTGCAGAAACAGCATGCAAGGATGTTGCATGCTGCTGACATAATTCTTCATCTCCGAGAGTTGTTTGGGGAGAAGTCTGGGACCGAAAGGTTCAAGACTACAAAAGAATTATTCAATCTGAGAATGGCTGAGGGTTCAAGTGTGAATGATCACTGTTTGCGCTTCATCAATCTGGTTGAAAAACTGGAGAACTTGGACGTAGACTTGCATGCTGACCTTCGCAATGACCTCCTCCTCCATACTCTGCCGCGCTCATTTGATCAGTTCGTGTTAAACTTCAATATGGAAGATAGAGAACTCGCTCTACACGAACTGACCAATTTATTGGTCACGGAAGAATCAACCCTGAAAAGGGAGAAGTCTGTCATGATTGCTGAGCAACCCAAGGCTACAAAGCCTAAGAAGGGCAAGAAAAAGAAGAAGAAAGTAATCTCTTCTAAAACAACCAAGAAGGTTGTCGAGAAGAAAAGAAAAAGCCCAGAAGATGAATGTTTCCACTGCAAGAAAGCAGGGCACTGGAAAATGAACTGCCCAGACTACCTGAAAGAGGTGGTCAAAGGTATTTTCTTTATTGAAGTTAATATTTCTATTAACTGTGCATCATGGGTGTTAGACACCGCAACGGGTTCTCATATCTGCAATGATTTGCAGGTGATGGGAGCAGTAAGGCCTCTTAAACCTGGGGATAGAATCCTGCGCTTTGGAAACGGAGCTAGGGTTGCGGCAGAGGCCATAGGAGACGTAGAGTTAGTCCTAGTAAATTTCTCTTTGGTTTTGAAAGACTGTTTGTACGTACCAACAATTATCAAGAACATTATTTCTATTCCTTTATTGGATAATGATGGTTTTTGTTTTTCCATTTCTAATGGAAAGTTTAGCATAATAAAAGGTGGTTTTACTTATGCTTGTGGTACTTTGATATATGGTCTTTATTCCTTAGAACCTGCCAACTCTAATGTCATGCACATTCAATCAAAGAAAGAAAAAAAACAAGATGAAAACAATCCGCAACTTTGGCACGCTAGGCTTGGACATATTTCCAAGAGCAGAATTCAAAAGTTGGTCTCATCTAGGGCTCTTGAAATAAAGAACCTAGATGATCTCCCAACTTGCGAGTCCTGTCTCAAGGGAAAAATGACGAAGGCACCTTTTACTGGGAAACCGGAGCGAACCAAACAAACCTTGGATTTAATCCATACTGATGTTTGTGGACCACTGAGTGTCAGTGCGAGAGGAGGATTCTCATACTTCATAACCTTCACAGACGACTTCAGTCGTTATGGGTATGTATACCTGATGAAGTATAAGTCCGAAGCTTTTGATAAATTCAAAGAGTTTCGAATGGAAGTTGAGAATCAACTTGGACATAGTATCAAGGCACTTCGGTCGGATCGAGGTGGTGAATACTTAAGTCAAGAATTCCTCAATTATCTTGTAGAGAATGGAATTCTCTCTCAGCGAACTCCTCCTAGAACACCGCAGTTGAATGGTGTGTCTGAGAGAAGGAACATAACTTTGTTAGACATGGTTCGTTCCATGATGAGTTTCGCTGACCTTCCTTTTTCGTTTTGGGGCCAAGCCCTACTAACTGCTTCGAAGATACTTAACATTGTACCTTCAAAGTCGGTGCCAACGACGCCATACCAATAATGGTTTGGTAAAGCACCCATATACTCATATTTACGAGTATGGGGATCTCCTGCCTATGAAAGAAACAAGAAAGGAGATAAACTAGATAGTAGATCTAGTTTGTGCAAATTTGTGGGTTATCCAAAGGAATCCATTGGATACCTGTTCTACGACCCTAAGGAACGAAGGATATTTGTGTCCAGGAACGCCCACTTCTTGGAGGATGACTTCCTCACAAAAAGAAACGGGATATCCGTAGAACTTGATGAAGTCCAGGAAATGGACCCATCCCCACAAACAGTGGGAGTTGATCCTGAACCCGTTGAACCTTCTAGTACACCAGTACTTTGTAGGTCCAATCGAGTTCGTAGAGAGCCTGAAAGGTATGGCTTTATTCACGAAAATGATCAATTGGACACTGATCCAAGGACATACGAAGAAGCTATGTCAGACATAGATTCGGGTGCGTGGCAAGAAGCCATGCAATCCGAAATGGATTCCATGCATTCCAACAAAGTGTGGACTTTGGTTGATCCACCTGAGGGAACCATCCCTGTAGGCTGCAAGTGGATCTTCAAGCGCAAGCTAGGAATGAATGGAGAGGTATTAACTCATAAGGCTCGCCTTGTGGCAAAAGGTTATTCTCAAAGGCCTGGAATAGACTATGAGGAAACCTTCTCGCCAGTAGCGATGTCTAAATCCATTCGGATACTATTAGCCATAGCCGCGTGGTATGACTACGAGATATGGCAAATGGATGTAAAGACCGCCTTTCTCAATGGCGACATTGATAAGGAAATTTATATGCAACAGCCAAAAGGCTTTACATCTAAAGGAAGTGAGCATAAGGTTTGCAAACTTCAAAGGTCAATCTATGGCCTAAAACAGGCGTCCCGAACCTGGAACATACGTTTTGATGAGACAGTCATGGGGTATGGCTTCATCAAGAACGTTTTATGAGTCATGTGTGTACAAGAAATTCGATGGGAGTTCGGTACAATTTATCGTGTTATATGTCGATGACATTCTGTTGATCGGAGACGATATCAGAACGTTGACGCAGACGAAAGCGTGGTTATCCACGCAATTCTCCATGAAGGATATGGGAGACGCATCTTACGTACTAGGCATACGTATCTATAGAGATAGATCGAAGAAGATGTTAGGTCTCTCCCAATCCCAGTAAATTAACACTATACTGAAGAGATTCAGTATGGAAGAATCCAAGAAAGGATTGCTTCCAATGAGACATGAAATCTATCTTTCTTAATCAATGTGCCCTATGAGTGAGGAAGAAAGAAAGAGAATGTCTCTCATACCTTATGCATCTGCCATTGGCAGGATAATGTATGCAATGTTATGTACTAGACCTGACGTAGCTCACGCTCTCAGTGTAACGAGCCGCTACCAGTCAAATCCAGGGGAGAAACATTGGACCGCCGTAAAGGCTATCCTAAAGTACCTGAGAAGGACTAAGGATATGTTCTTGGTCTACGGTGGTAGTGGAGAATTGAAACTCGAAGGATTCACTGATTCGAGTTTCCAGTCTGACGTGGATGATTTTAAATGCAATTCTGGATATATATTTTGCCTCAACGTAGCAGCGGTGAGTTGGAAGAGCTCCAAACAGTCGACCACTGCAGACTCAACCACTGAAGCAGAATATATCGCCGCATCAGATGCAGCGAAGCTAAGTGTTTGGATGAGAAACTTCATCCAAGAGTTGGATGTGGTACCTAGCATAGCAAATCCCATAGTAGTCTACTGCGACAACAATGGGGCAATTGCTCGAGCAAAGGAGCCGAGATCACACCACCAGTCCAAACAAGTATTGAGAAAATACCATGTGATCAGGGAGATCATAGGTAGAGGAGACATTCAAATGGAGCGTGTCGACTCAAAGGATAACGTAGCTGATCCACTAGCTAAGCCATTATCGCAAAAGGTGTTCGAAGAGCATCTGGGAAGGATGGGTCTTAGAAACGTTTGTGATTGGCTTTAGGGCAAGTGAGAGATTGATAGGATAGTGCCCTGCAAGCCAACAAAATAGCTTGTAATAGGAACATTATTTTATCTTGAAAGAATCTTTGATTTATCAATTAATACGAACTGTTTATTTTATTGAGAATTCATAATATAAACAAATGGCCATCTTCATCTTTCGCGAACACATTTAAGCGATTGGTTGAAACCCTGAGATCACTCATGACTATGGGACTATTCACATCAGTATTGGGTGCGATTAATCATGAGACAGTCTCAAAGGTCGTGATCTCAAAAATGTTCCAAGTGATAGATTCATATCGAGACGGGGTATCGAATGAATCGTCAAGACTTGTACGATTATGCATGATTCACTTAAAGTGAATTTGTTGTTGTTTCATGAACAAGACATTGTTAATGTCGGTGTATATGACCAGGTGGTTTGATAGGGGATCGAACGCATCGAACGACCCGAACAGAGAGACCCATTGTGGAAGTGCGTAAAAAGCATATCGGTGGTGGGATGTCTCTCAAGACTTATAACAGTGTACGATTTAGTCCTTAGACTTGAGATGCTAGGGCGAATTCGGTATACGGGTGTGCGTACTTTGATTTAGGAGTCAGGCACATAGCTTGTCCATTTTGCGCCTACGTTGGGTACGTATAGTCGTATGCGCGGATGGTTAGCATCAATATAGGATCTACCGACTCATTGTAATGGATGAGGGAATTTCCAGTACATTCTTCGATGATACATTCCGAGAAATCCATGGCCATGGTCAGTGAAGGATTTGAACAGGGTTTCCAGATTTAGCAGTCACACTGGAAGTATTATCCTGAATTAGAAAGTACATAATCGAGATGATTAGAGGTGCCGACCAATTCTCACACCCTAGGTCTCGATCGGGAAATTAGTCGTTAGAGGGACCGTATGTACATGGTACTTATAAGAGGTTTAAGGTTCACTGAAGTCAATTCACCTGAAGTTGGGCCTCATGGGCTTGTGGCTAGACATCGACCATGAGGTGTGGGTACTCCTGAATTGATGGTAGATTAATTATGGAGTGGTCAATTGAAAGTAGTTTAATTGATCGGAGCGATTAATTATATAATTAATTGGTCATTAATTAAATCGCAGAAATGTGAGCCTGCGGCCAATTGATGGTGAACCTAGAGGGTCACACACAAAAGCTGGAACTGTGATAGTCAGTTGTAGAACGAAATGATTTAAAGGAATTAAATCAAGGTAAAGAATTAAAGGGTTAATTCTTGGAGAGAGAAAATTAATTAGACTTATCTAATTAATTAAATCTTTAATTAGATTTATTGGTTTATTTAATTAAAGTATTAATTAAATAAATGGGCCATTTAATTAAAGTAGTTAATTAAATGACTTGGGCTATTTAATTAAAAGGACTAATTAAATAGAGGGATGGGCCAACTTATCTGATGGCCCATTAGCTAAGAGAAGATAGAGTTAGGGATAGGGTTTGAACTCTCCTATAAAAAGGAGTTTTGGAGAATCAAAACCCTAAGCAAGCAAAATACCTAAACCCTAATCTTTCCTCTACTAGCCGCCGCCCCCCTCCCTCACTAGCCCTAGCCGCTGCCGCCTTCTACAACCAAGCCGCCGCCGCCGTGGTTGTGGAGAAGGGACGAGCACCTCTCTCCTTCTTCCGATCTACATCTAGAGTTGGATCTAAGTCCAACTCTCGAATCTGAACTGCTTCTCTCCTAGTTCTCAGCCTGTGGAATGAAGTGATTGCAGATCCAGCTGGTGTGGACTATTCTCTAGAGGCACAACACTTGGGGTGCTCTAGTGATCCGAAAAGAAGACCGGAGAAACCACCACCTTGCCTGTGGTGAGGTAAAATTGCAATTTTACCACTTTAATTTATTTTAGTATTTGTATGCTGAAATGAATTCAACCTTATTCATATGTGCTAATAAGATCCCTGGGATGTGGATATAAAAAATTTTGAATTCCGCACCGTTGTAGTTGACAATTATACCCACTAAATCCCAACAACCATATCATCTTGTTCGAAGTTAGTCCGATAAATTATTAAATGGTTATAGGCTCAAACCACTTAATGTGGACTTAGCTCATTTCAAGTGGTGAAACCTAATAATATGGTTTATTTCACATTCTTAAAGAACATAACACATTCTTGTAATTCATATAGTAAACCACTAGTTAGCATGTTTATATTTTAAAAGTAAGATGTACGGTGTATTATGCATATAAATATTCAATAAGACTTCCTATTTGTTTTAATTCATAATCCTTATTACTTATGTAACATTCCTAAATTCTTCTCAAAATATAGAAAATTGATTAATGTAATAATACCTATACATAAGTAGCAATATAAATTGTTTATCCTGTTACTTCATATAAATTTAAAAACAATTTCAAGAATAAAATAATATGTCAAAGCTCTTGACATCAATTTTGGTTTATCCTGTAAAAATATTTTCGCATATTAAATTGAGGTTTGTATCTCGAATCCAAAAGCGCATTGGATACATCTTCTCCTCAACATGGTTATTTGGGTAAAATTCGGACTTAAGGTTAGTCTCTGGACAGCGAAAGCATCTATCGCTTGACAGAACAAACTTGAACACGTCGTAAATTTACTAAAAAAGCTCATATACTTGATTGTAAAAAGTTACAACATACCCATGTTTATATTTAACTGTAACATTTTATGCGTTTATTATGTATACATAAATATAAAATAAGACTTTAAATTTAGAATAAACTGCAACAACTACTCTCGTGTTTTACTTTAATTGACAAAAAAAAAAAAAATAACCAAGTTATTCAAATTGGTAAAATATTCCATATGTGGACCAGTCAAAGACGATCCTCTTCCATTTTGTAGTGTGAATTGCCTGCTATTGTTTTTTCTTCCTGATTTGCTGGGTAAGCAACAACTATCCACCTAGGTATTATTTTTTGGAGCCAAAAAAACTCAAATTTAGTAAGCCGTTTATTAACTTAAATCAAATCAATAATTCTCGATTCTGCCATAAAAATATAACAATAATCATCTTGTTTACTTGAAAAATATATGGGAATCCATGTTGGATCAATATCTTCCATATTTTATTTGATTTCAACTATTAATTCTTCGCATATGAGTTAGTCAATATATTCTTAACTAATAAGAATAACACGTCTTTTTTTTATTAATTTGATAAAGCAAACCAAGTGTTTTTTTTAGTATATCGTCAAATTCTTTGTAATTCAATATTCTATTACAGAGCCGAGATTTCAAACAATCTCATATAGCAAAAGGAAATTGGGGTATGATATATGTCACCCTCCTAAATTTCATCAAAAAATCTTAAGTGATTCATATAATAGGTGATTCATAAGTCGCCTTCTTAAATTTCATCACAAAATTTATAAGTTATTCATATCATATGTGATTTTATATGTCTTCTTCTTAAATTTAGCACAGAATCTATAAGTGATTCATATGTCAGCTTCCTAAACGTACGAAATTTCAGAAATTCAAATTAGTATCAAAATACAACTCAACAAAGTGTTAATCTCATTATTTCACATAAATTTAAAAATAATTCAAGATTAAAAGATGTCAAAGCTCCTCACCTCACTTTTGTCTATCTTAGTCTTTTCTGCCCTCATTTCAGGTATGACTTATTACAATTCATTCAATCTAGCTAATGCATGTACAATATAATTAAGCCCATTATAGATGGGAGTAGTTTTTTATTCATCTTATCCCTAAAACATATTGTATACATTTTAATGAATTAATAAAAAATCATTTAATTTATGTTGTGAACTCATACTTGACTTCCATGATATATTTCCATTAGTTCCTTTGATTTATTATCAAATTTACCAATGTTTTGAATTATATGATTAACAGATTAAATTACTTTTCAGGTTCTATGGCAAAAAAAAAATTGTCAAACAAATGTGTATGGAATCTCTGGACTAAATTGCTCGGTGGATCATCCAAATGTCTGCGATCTAATATGTCGATATGCTTTCAAACAATTTAAGTTTTTTAAATCATATTGCAGAGTAGAAACTAACGGAAATAATTTTTGAAAATGCCTATATTTTTGTGATTCGTAGATAAATTTATGGGGAAAATTGTCTACTTCTTAACATAGAAGAAATTTTTTTAATTATTTGAGCTATGTGACTTAATAATTTTGTATTAGATATTAGTGCGATAAATACAAATACTACCCCTTGATAGAATTTGCAATTATAAGTTCACATTAGTTTAGCTACCAAATTTTTTGCATTTTCTTGTATTTCTACATAGGTAAAATGAATTATTAAAAAAGGTTAAAGTTATGATAATAAATTTAATATCTATAAATTACAACCATATATAAAGATTTTATTACAAAATTAGATTGAATCATAAGCTTATTAAATATCTAGTTGAGCCATAAGTAACTTGGCCAAAATAATTACATACTTGGCTTTGTGGCCCAACTTAATTGAAAATGTGTCAAGTCAGTAGATACTTAGTTCTAAGGTAAAAATATTAATTCATAAAAAAAAGTTAAAAAACAAAGTTTAAGAAAATCGAGTCAGTTTAAGTCGTGTTGGACTGGTCATATTCAATTATCACCATATCATCTTGTTCGAAGTTAGTCCGATAAATATAAAATGGTTAGTTAGGCTCAAACCTCTTAATGGGGACTTAGCTCTTTCCAAGTGGAACCTACTAGTATGATTTATTCCACATTCTTAAATAATATAACAAAATCTTGCAATTCATATATTAAATCACTAGTTAGCATGTTGATATTTAAAAAGTAAGATGTACTATGTTTTATGCATATAAATATACAATAAGACTTCTTATTTGTTTCAATTCAAAATCCTTATTGCTTATGTCACATTCCTTAATTCTTTTCAAAATGTACGAAATTGATTAATGTAATAATACCTGCATACATACATAGTAATACAGAGTGTTTATCCTATCACTTCACATAAATTTAAAAACAATTTCAAGAATAAAATAAATTGTCACAATTCTTGACATCAATTTTGGTTTACCATATTAAAATATTTTCATATACTAAATTCAGGGTTGTAGCTCGGATCGAAAAGCGCATTGAATACATGTTCTCCTCAGCATCGTGACTTAGGTAAAATTCGGACTTAGGGTTAGTCTCTTGACATCAAATGCCGCTATCGCTTGACCGAACAACCTTGAACACAACCTAAACTTACTAAAAAATCTCATATATTTGATTCATGTACCAAGTTACAACTTGCCAATGTTTATATTTAAACTGTAACATTTAATGCCTTTATTATGTATACATAAATGTAAAATAAGACTTTCAATTTAGAATAAACTGCAACAACTGCTCTCGAGTTTTACTTTAATTGACACAAAAAAAAACTATGTTATTAATATTTGTAAAATACTCCATATATGGACTAGTCAAAGACGACACCCTTCCATATATTGCAGTGTGAATTGCCCGCTATTGTTTTTTTTTTTTTTCATCATTTGTTGGATATCCAACAACTAATTACCTAGGTATTATTTTTTGGAGCGAAAAAACTCAAATTTACTAAGCCATTTGTTAACTTAAATCACATCAATAACTCCCGTTTCTGCCTTAAAAATATAACAATAATCATCTTGTTTACTTGAAAAATATGTGGGAATCCATGTTGTATCAATATCTTCGCATATTTATTTGATATCAACTATTAATTTCTTCGTATGAGTATAATGAGTTAGTCAATATATTCTTAACTAATAAGAATAACACATGTGTTTTTTTATCATTTAGCACTACAAGAAAAACGAGAATTTCCGACGGATTTTTCGAAAATTCCGTCGGAAATTGCCCGTCGGAAAAGTGGTCAGAAATATGCTCGTCGGAGATTTTCCGACGGACTTTCCGACGGGATATTTCCGGTGGACCGAGTTCGTTGGAAAGTTCGTCGGAAATTTTCCGACGGACAACTTCCGACGGAATTTCCGACGAATAGTTCCGTAGGAAACTATTGTGGGGTCAATTGTTTGACCTCAATTTCCAACGGAATGTTCCATCGGAAATCATTTATTTTTAATTTATTTTTGTAGATTTCCGACGGGTTTGACCCGTCGGAAATTAAAATAAAAAATTTAAAAAAAAATTTCCGACGGGTTGTTCCTGTCGGAAATTTACAAAAATAAAATAAAAAAATAATTAAAAATTAATATGCAAAAAATAATAATTTTATTTCTGAATTTATTTATTTTCCCTGATTTAAACCTATATCAATTAAATCACCAAATATCATAAAAAAATCAACAAATCCCACAAAAGTATCAACAAATCACGCATAAAAATCAGCAAAATAAATCAATAAACACGTCGAAAATCATGAAATATCTTATAAAATCAAATTAATCTCAATCCTCAACAAAAGTTCCATAATAAAATAGGCGCAAACACATGATGGACAAAACTGTAATAAATAGGCTCAAAATTACAAATTCAAGTATATATACTATTGAAGAAGTATATGATACAATAAAAATGAAATCTTACACATAATTTTAAGAGCATAATGTCGGTTGATACAAATTCAAGATCCAACTACTCATAACGCATTAAAAGAGCTCAAAATAATTGCAAAAGGTCACACTGAGTCAAATTATCCAAACAAGTGGATTAAACATCAAGGAGTTGATATCTTATCTTACAAATATCTATCTTGAGAGTTAACACATTTATAGCAACATTTCAAAATGTACATTTTGAATCAATACAAATTATCAACTCCATCGACTGAACTAACAAATATTTACTAAAGTAGAGAAGTACCTCTCAGAATAATTGCAAAAGGTCACACAGAGTCAAATTATCCAAACAAGTGGATTAAACATCAAGGAGTTGATATCTTAGCTTACGAATATCTATCTTGAGAGTTAACACATTTATAGCAACATTTCAAAATGTACATTTGGAATCAATACAAATTATCAACTCCATCGACTGAACTAACAAATATTTACTAAAGTAGAACCTTAGTATGTACTAGCTATCTTTTCTGCGATTTGGAAATGCACATAATCAACACAGTTCTTGACCATCGTCTCCAAAAGCTATAAAAAGAAAAAGGGAGCAACTTAACAGGAAATTAACAAACATTTGGGAGCTAGTTTCATGTTATACATTTGGCACTTACATAGAAGTCAAAATGAACTTTTATACTTAAATCAATTGATTTCCGATGGAATTTTTCTTTCTAAAAATACCATGTTATTAGAGTAAAGTCCACTAAAAAAATATTGTTATTAACTTAAGTTTCATAAATTTCTTCTTTTAAGTCAAAATGAATTGCCCTTAAATCAAAATTATTTCACACATTTCCCTGTCATCCAATTTAGGTCATAATTCAATCCGCAAACTTGAAACTCAAATCACATTTCAACATTAATCTTTCATGAAAAAAAAAAAAAACTTCCAATGATCGTAGTCCAAAACCAATGTTTCTTTTTAACTGATAAATAATACTTACTATTGATTAACAGATAAAAAGATAACGACTATTGAGCAGGGCTATGAACCCCACAAAATAACAATCTTTGTACCTAATTCTTCATTAAAGACTTTTGTCAAACATCTTAGCAACACTTACTTACATCATACATTCACACACAATACATCTATCAAACATCACAAATACAAATTCAGTCTCGTATGTAGACACATTCATTAGTAAACAAGCCGTGTCATCAGAAACTAAATTAACAAGAGGAATTCTCACAAACCATAAAATTCAGGCACAAATTATAATGTTTCAGAAAATAAATTAAACGGATCTCACCTTATATTGTAGAGAGGCGTCGGTGGGGAGTGAAGGAGATGGCCAGAACCGGTTGGTTTGTGGTGGCTTCAGGCAAGGCAGGGGCTGCGAAGATGGAGCAGGGGCAGGGGAGATCCAGTGACGACGGAGCGTGGCAGGCCGCGCGGTGGGTGGAAAAGCGATGGCACTACAACAAAAAAGGAGAATTTTCGACGCTTAGCAAACTCTAACATATTTTCATAATCCACAAATATTATTTTCAAATCGTTTAGCAAACTTTAAACATATTTTCATACTACTTAGAAAACCTCAATCACACTAAATTAATCAACAAAGAATCCATCTAATTTTTCTACAAAGCTCCAACATGCCAAATTTCATAATCTATAACACAAATTGATGTATACTTAGTAGAGATTAAACAAAAAATGAAAATAAGGGAAAATTGAAAAATTAACCTCAAACTTTTGGTGAAAACGGGTTGGGCTTTGAGGAGTTCGGGCCTAGGGCTGTTGGCGGTTGTTTCCGACGGAGCAGGGTCCCGTGACAGTGGTGGAGGGACGGAGATGATGGAAGGCGGCCTGGACAGTGATGGTGGAAGATGGTTCGCCCGCGATCTAGACGGAGATGGTCGAGGGCGGCCTGGACAGTGATGGTGGATGGAGATGGTGGACGGAGATGTGGACGGTGGCTGATGGTTGAGGGAACAAACGGTGAGGTAGGGAGATGGCAGCGGCAGCGGGGACGGGATGGGCGAGTTTGTGAATGAGAGATAAAGTAGATCTGGAAATTAGGGCTACTGTCCCTAATATACCAATCCGTTCCGACGGGATTTCCAACCTGAAACCCGTCAGAATTTTTTTTTTTTAAATTATTTCAAAGCATTTTGTATTAAACTTAATTACATGAAATTATTGCAAAATATTTGTTAAATAGGAATAAAAAACCGTAATTGACCTCAAGGTTATGTACATTGAGGTTATTCGAAACGAAATCGATCGATTCTCGATTTGAAGGTCTAATTGACCAAAGTCAACACTGTTGACCTCCCGGTTATGTATATTGAAGTTATTCGAAATGAAATCGATCGATTCTCGATTTGGAGGTCTAATTGACCAAAATCAACATTGTTGACCTCGGGGTTATGTACATTGAGGTTATTCGAAATGAAATCGATCAATTCTCGATTTTGGAGGTTTAATTGGCGTAAGTCAACACTATTGACCTCGGGGTTTGTACATTGAGGTTATTCGTCAATCGATTCTCGGATTTAAAGTATAATTGATCAAAGTCAACAATGTTGACCTCGGGGTTATATATATTAAGGTTATTCGAAACGAAATCGATCGATTCTCGATTTGGAGGTCTAATTAACCAAAGTCAACACTGTTGACCTCGGGGTTATGTACATTGAGATTATTCGAAATGAAATCAATCGAATCTCAAATTTAAAGTATAATTGACCAAAGTCAACAATGTCGACCTCGGGGTTATGTACATTAAGGTTATTCGAAATGAAATCGATCGATTCTCGATTTGGAGCTCTAATTGACGAAAGCCAACACTGTTGACCACGGTGTTATATACATTGAGGTTGTTCGAAATGAAATCAATCGATTCTCGATTTGAAAGTATAATTGACCAAAGTCAACACTGTTGACCTCGGGGTTATGTACATTAAGGTTATTCGAAATAAAATCGACCGATTCTCGATTTGGAGATCTAATTGACCAAAGTCAACACAGTTGACCTCATATATTATGTACATTGATGTTATTCAGAATATATTAATTTAATTTTCTTTATTTTTTTAAATATTTTTTGACCGCCATAATCTATTGGAAAATATTAATTTATTTTTAAATATATTTTTCGACGGGATAAACCCTGTCAAAAAATATTCTATATTTTTTAAATATTTTTCGACGGATTATTGGCATTCGGAAACATTTTTTTTATTTTTCTTTATTTATTCATATTTTCCAATGGAATACCCCGTCGGAAAATATGAATTTAATTTAATTTTTTAAAAATATTTTTCGACTGCCTTAAGTTAAATCCGTCGAAAACAATTAATTTGTTTTTTTCTTTATATTTAATCATATTTTCCGACGGAATAAACCCGTCGAAAAATAATAATTTAATTTTTTTAAAAATAGTTTCCGACGGCTATAAAACTGTCGGAAAATATTAATCTATTTTTTCTTTATTTTTAATCATAGTTTTCGACGGAATAAACCTGTCGGAAAAATAATAATTTAATTTTCTGTTTTTTAAAAATTGTTTCCGACGGCTATAAATCGGTCGGAAAATATTAATCTATTTTTTCTATTTTTTAAAAATAATTTCCGATGGAATAAACCCGTCGGAAAACTTTAATTTAATTTTTGTTTAATTTTAATATGATTTCCAACGGATAGTTTCCGTTAGAAATTATATAATTTAATTTTCAATTTTTTAATATCATTTCCGATGGAAATTATATTATTTAATTTTCAATTTTTTTTATATCATTTCCGACGGAATATTCCCGTCGGAAATAATTTTCCATTAATTTTAAAAAAATTTGCTTTTTCCGATGGATTTCTATGTCCGTCAGAAATTCCGTCGGAAAACAAGCTTATTTTCCGACGGATTTGAGTCCGTCGAAAAAAGCTGGTTTTCTTGTAGTGTAGATAAGGCAAACCAAGTGTTTTTTTAGTATATCTTCAAATTCTTTGTAATTATAATGTGAGAAGAATCCTAATCGATAATGGAAGCTCAGCAAACATCATCTCCAGAGAGGTCTTAGCAAAAATGAACCTCGGGCAAATAAACCTACAAAGGGTAGCAACGCCGTTAGTAGGCTTTGGAGGCTCCGAGATCATCCCCAGCGGAACGATATCTTTGAGTGTATCGCTCGGAAAGAAACCGCTTCGGACCGTGAAGTTGGTAAAATTCCTAGTGGTAGATACACCCTTCGCTTATAACGCTATATTAGGGCGACCAGCCCTTAACCTTTTTCGAGCTATAGTCTCTACCTATCATCAGAAAATAAAATTTCCAACCGACAGCGGCATCGGAGAAATAACGAACGACCACTGTATGGCATGGGACTGCTACAGCACATCATTAACATTGAAAGAACACCCCAAGTCAATTACTCCGAGCAAGAGAAAGATCGTAGACGATCTCACTAGAAATGAGGTCGAAATTCCTATTACTGATCGATTAGATAAAAAGGGGAAAGAACCACTAGACTTATCCTTGCAACCCCCAGAACATAAAGATATAATTCTGGTAGAAGGCGACTCGTCCAAAAAGACAAGGATTGGTACAGAATTGAGCAAAGAAGGAGAAATAATGTTAATCGAATTTCTAAGAAATAACGTGGACGTCTTCGCCTGGAGTGCAAATGACATCGAAGGGATCGATCCTAGGGTAATCAAGCATACCCTAAAAATTGACCCTTCAGCGAAACCCGCCAGACAGAAGAAAAGAAATCATGGACCAGTAAAAGATAAAATTATCAAAGCCGAGGTTGAGAGACTGCTGGAAGCAAAACAAATCCGAGAAATACATTTCTCGGAATGGCTATGTAATGTTGTACTAGTAGCAAAAGGGGATAAAAGGGACAACAAATGGAGGATGTGTAATGATTTCACCGACCTTAACAAGTTATGTCCACGCGACCCTTACCCCCTCCCGAGAATTGATTTATTGGTCGACTCGACCGCCGGCTTCGCGCTGTTCAGCATGATGGACGCCTTCCAAGGTTTTTACCAAATATACATGGACGAGCGGGATCAAGAGAAGACCGCATTCATAACCGAACAGGGAGTATACTGCTTTATAGTAATGCCGTTCGGATTAAGGAACGCCGGGGCTACATACCAAAGATTGGTAAACCTAATGTTCAGGGAATTAATCGGAAGAAATAATGGAGGTCTATGTAGACGACATGTTAGTAAAAAGTATGAATGAAGCGGATCACGTAAGACATCTAGATCGATGTTTCCGAATCCTAAGAAAATACCGTATGAAGTTGAACCCTGCAAAATGCACCTTCGGTGTTAAGTCAGGAAAATTTTTGGGATATTTGGTACACCAGCGAGGAATAGAAGCCAACCCAGAAAAAATTCGAGCAATAACTGAAATGAAACCTCCCAAGACCATCTCTCAAGTGCAAAGCTTGGTTGGGAAGATCGTAGCATTGAATAGATTCATATCTAAATCTGCGGACAGAAGCTTGCCCTTTTTCCAAACGCTTCGGAAAGCGAAAAACTTCGTTTGGACCGAAGAATGTGAACGAGCCTTCGAACAACTCAAAGAATATTTGACATCCCCTCCGATGTTGGCCAAACCAACAGAAGGGGAACCATTGTACATATACATCTCCATCTCCGATACGGCCATTAGCTCAGTACTAATTAAGATAGAAGGTTCAGAGCATAAGCCTGTCTATTATCTCAGCAAATTATTACAAGGGGCGGAGAAGAATTACTTGGAAATAGAAAAATTCACGCTGGCCTTAGTAGTGGCTGCTCGAAAACTCCGACCCTACTTCTTAACCTACAAAATCATCGTTTTGACGAACCAACCGCTTAGGCAGATCCTAGCAAAACCAGAAGCCTCCGGAAGACTAATCAAATGGGCCATCGAACTCAGCCAATTCGATATCAACTACAAACCAAGGGTCGCCATCAAGGCCCAAGTATTGGCTGATTTTTTATTGGAAACACCAACACAATCATCAAACACCCTCCATGAGGATATATTGATCATAGAAGATCAAACCTGGTTAATGCATGTAGATGGTGCTTCAAGCCGGGAAGGAGGAGGCGCCGGAATCAACTTCACCGGACCTAATGAAGAAGATTTGAATTATGCTATTACATTGAACTTTGTCGTAACAAATAACGAAGCAGAGTATGAGGCGTTAATCGCAGGAATGGAAATGGCAATCAAAGCCAACATAAAGAAACTGAAAGTATTAACCGACTCAGAGTTAGTACAAAGGCAAATAGAAGGCTTATACGAGGCTAAGGAATTCAACATGATCAAATACCTCGCCAAAGTAAAAGCACTGGCCGAGAAGTTTGAAGATTTCGACATACAAAACATTCCACGTTCGGAAAATAAATGGGCCGATCAACTATCTAAGTTTACAGGATCCCAAGACGGAAAGACCGAACGAGTGATCAACTGGCTAATCTCTTCTACACCGGCTGTCGACATCGATGAGACACCGACAGTCGATATAATGGAAATCGAAGAAGTCGAAGATAATTGGATGACACCAATGATAGACTATCTTCGTGAAGGAAAACTACCATCTGATCAGAATGAAGCTCGGAAAATAAAATATCGAGCCCCAAAATATACACTCGTAGAAGGAAAACTCTACCGAAGGTCAGTATCAGGAATTCTCCTGAGATGCGTCTCTGAATCCCAAATCGCTGAAATACTGCGAGAAATACATGAAGGAGACGCGGGAAATCACAGCGGATCGAGGGCATTGGCTTTAAAATGCCTCAGAACAGGTTACTATTGGCCTACTGTCAATAAGGACGCCGCAAATTACGTCCGAGAATGTCATCATTGCCAAGTACATGCCAACGTATGTCATCAACCAGCAGAAAATATGCACCCGATTCCAATTTGTTGGCCTTTCGATCAATGGGGAATGGACATCGTGGGGCCTTTCCCAGCGGCCAGATCAAAGAAAGCTTACGTCCTGGTCGCTGTAGAGTATTTCAGCAAATGGATAGAGTGCATCGCCTTAGCGCGAATAACTCAATTCCAAGTGATCAACTTCCTTTGGAAGTTCATAGTCTGTCGATTTGGCATCCCTAGGATCCTAATTTCCGATAATGGAACCCAATTTGCTGGAAAACAAGTGATAGAATGGTGTTCGAAACTGGGAATTCAACAAAATTTCACTTCAGTCGGGCATCCAAGAGCGAACGGACAAACCGAAGTAGCAAACCGAGAGATAATAAAATCTTTGGAAAAAAGATTAGGATCAGCCAAAGGAAAATGGCTCGATGAACTACCAGGAGTATTGTGGGCTAATCGAACCACGGTAAGAAACTCAACTGGGGAAACCCCATTCAGCTTGGTATATGGGTCGGAAGCTGTTATTCCTGTGGAAACTTTAATTCCAACGCCAAGAATAGAGATGTTTGATGAACAAGAAAATGAAAAGGCAAGAGAAAATGACGTCGATCTAACAGAAGCCTTAAGGGATAAAGCTGCCGTACGCCTACAAGCCACTAAGGCAAATATGGAGAAAGCATACAATCAAAAAGTACGCGTCCGAACCTTCAAAGAAGGAGACTTGGTTTTGAAAAAGGTAGAAGTATCCAAGCATGTGGGAAAGTTACAGCAAAATTGGGATGGACCTTACATCGTCATTGGCGTAGGAAAGAAAGGTTCATACAAAATTGCACACATGGATGGGACAGCCTTACCAAGAACCTGGAACGCAGTCAACCTTAGGAAATACTATGGTAAATAAATTTTAGCAGATTATACTGCATTGTTTTATTTTACTTTACTTTATCAAGTTTTAATCCTTGTAACAAAGGCCTCAGCCTAGAGTTCAATTAGTAAAAATTTTAGCATTTTCTATACATCGATTATTTCGATTAACGCTCTGTGGAATTACACTAGCATATTTGATAAATATCAGGTCGAAGCGAGTCGAGTATACATTGATCCGCTCAATAAACACTCATCGAATTATGTCAACGGCAAAAAAAAAAAAAAAAAAAAAAAGACTTTTAGGTTAAAAACCTAAGTCTAAACAAAACGAGTTGAGTAAACATCGATCCGCTCGATAAAAACTCCTCGATATATCTATAATGATCAAAAAGACTTTCAGGTACTAAAAACCTAAGTCTAAACAAAACGAGTTGAGTAAACATCGATCCGCTCGATAAAAACTCCTCGATATATCTATAATGATTGAAAGACTTTCAGGTACTAAAAACCTAAGTCTAAACAAAACGAGTTGAGTAAACATCGATCCGCTCGATAAAAACTCCTCGATATATCTATAATGATTGAAAGACTTTCAGGTACTAAAAACCTAAGTCTAAACAAAACGAGTTGAGTAAACATCGATCCGCTCGATAAAAACTCCTCGATATATCTATAATGATTGAAAGACTTTCAGGTACTAAAAACCTAAGTCTAAACAAAACGAGTTCAGTAAACATCGATCCGCTCGATAAAAACTCCTCGATATATCTATAATGATTGAAAGACTTTCAGGTACTAAAAACCTAAGTCTAAACAAAACGAGTTGAGTAAACATCGATCCGCTCGATAAAAACTCCTCGATATATCTATAATGATTGAAAGACTTCGGGTACTAAAAACCTAAGTCTAAATAAAACGAGTTGAGTAAACATCGATCCGCTCGATAAAAACTCCTCAGCATATATATTCAACGATCAAAAAAAGACTTTTTTGGGTTAAAAACCTAAGTCTAAAACAAAACAAGTTGAGTAAACATCGATCCGCTCGATAAAAACTCCTCGATATATGTTCAACGATCAAAAAGATTTTTTGGGTTAAAAACCTAAGTCTAAACAAAACGAGTTGAGTAAACATTGATCCGCTCAATAAAAACTCCTCAATTAATTACAACGATAAAAAAGGCTTTTGATATGAAATCCTAAGTCTAAATTATAGCAAGATCGAGTACACATTGATTCGCTCAATAAACACTCCTCGATTACAATTGAAGAATAAATTACGGTAACATCGACAAAGAAGATGCAAGAAATAAATAATATTTTATTCATCAAATCAATTACATACAAATATCCTACGTTACAAAAATCTGCTTGCTATCTAAAGATCGTTACAATGATCTAGTTAAATTGATCCTATGGGATCGACTATCTCCACGACAATGTCCACGGAAACACCAATCTCCTCCCTAGTACCTCATCGATCATAATAAACCACCTAAGAAGCATGCTGCTCAGGATGGTCGACTTCTTTGGTTCGATGGCAGGGCTCTGAAGATCAAATGTGATTCCAGATGAAATGAACACTACCAGCCAGATAAGCTAGCAATGCTCACTCACCCAGAAGAAGATACTGCTTTTACTTTATCTATAAAACATTTTACTCTAGAGCAGCATCTCTTCGGGACCGTCGTGAAACGGTAAGTTTACCAGCCACCCCGGCGGTCTATCACTCCGGAAGTCACATCCAAGAGCGAGGGTGACTGGCAAGTATGAACCCCCCATGTGCAGACGGAAACCACGGACCTCTAAGGTGATGAAGACCAAAGCAGAGATCTCATGGGATCCGTCGATACAAGGAAGGGCTGACATGGGACCCGTCAATACAAGACTGGGGACAATTCCTTTACTGCGAACGAACAAATCACGATAATGTGACTTCTTGAACATTATGGGGTCCGAAGGCAAAATGAAATCTAAGGAAACCGAGATATCCATTGTTATGAATGGAAAATAAGGAAACTGCCAACTTATTTATAGGCGCTCGTGAGAATAATCCTACGGACGATAGGAGTTTAATCAAGGGATGAGAACGCGACCCTTTGACTTCCCGAAATAAATGCTAGTAAGTTGGAACGGCGCCCGCCTGATCGACTCAACTGATCGATGACAAACAAATCTACAGATCGAAGCGATCAACGAAATAATCCAAGAAAACTTAAAAGAAGTTCAAAGACCAAAACGATCTGCACGATCATATATGAGGGTCGCCTAATAGAATATATTAAGAACTCCTCAACGAAGGCATGCAAAGTTGAACCGTTGAAAGAGGATAATTGCTTAAAAACAACCAGAGCCTCCACAATATGGGGGTCGTAACTGCCTCATACATCATTGGGGGACTACTAAGTTGGCCATACAAGAATTCCATTTGGAATCCAAGAAATCTGACATCGAAATCAGGAGAATAGCCCTCCCTATTCGAAACTATAAGGCCGTCACTGCCTAATTTTCCAAAGAATTGCTGAAGGAGGTCTGAACGGGTCAGATCTGGCCAGGACTGTTACATTTTCCAATTCCTCCCATATCAAGAGTATGATATACTGGCTAGAGAAATGTATAATTGAAAAGCTAATGATGGAAGACATGGATAGGTGAAAAGCACCTAAAGGAAAATTTCCATTTGAGGAAAAGAAAAACTGAAATTCAACAGGAGGAACAATAACCTCCTTATATAAGATATATGTCATATAAGGACAAATTTATAAGGCATGAATCGAGCATCGACCAGACAGCTAAGGGTTTTACACAACGACGATCGGCCGGATCAATCAACAAAGATTGAATATGCGAAGCAAATATTATATCGTTCGGTTATCTTAAAAGTGACCAAAGCAAGATCAAGCTTACTTTCTCCATACTCAAATCTCTCCGCAGAAATAAAAATCAGATAAGTAAACTAATCTTGGTCAATTACTACATGATGATATATTTGTGCATAGCAATAACATATATGAACAAGATATATCATTAGAATTAAGGTAAGAATCTGCCTACAGAAGAGATCATATTTTCCAATCTAATCTCCCAATACAAAAATCTCTGCCCGAACAACTAAACAAAAGCTGGGCATCAAAAAAAAAAAAAAAAAAAAAGAGACAGTCCAAGGTCTGCCAGGATGAATAAAAATCATTGAGAAGAATCGCCAGAGGGTCGCTCAGCAGAAACAGGCCTCCGAGGAGTTAGGTTACCAGCAAACGCCATCAACTCCTCCTGACGTTTAAGATAACCGGCATCATATGCCTGTTGACGAGATCCCTCTGCCGACGCGGCAGCATGAACTAGGTCGCTTTTCTCTTTCTCAAGAATAACTTGGTTAGCCTCTAACTTTTGGAGATCATCTTTAGCAAGTTGCAGCTGCAGCTCAAAACCCCTGGTTTTAGCTTTCTCCGACTCCAGCTGACCTTGAAGAGCTCTCCGACTATTCCACTGTTCATCATTTTGCACACCCAGCTGGAGTGCAAAATACTTGCCCTAAAAACAGAAAGAGTAAGAAAAACCGCCGTACCACAAAGAATTCAAAACAAAGAACAGGAAAAATGTTCGAAATATGTTTACCTGTTCACATATCTTCACCAGAGATTGAACAAGGCGAACATTGGAAGTACCTTCGAGCTTCCTCAATTCGCCGGGCAAAATAGTACTCATGCCTAAGTCCCAAGACAAAGCATCAGGTTCAACAGAACCAGGCAGTTCGCTTGTCAAAGGGACACCGTCGGAACGTGGAGTCTCCGACAAAAGAATGTCATTAACCTGCATAAGCACGCAGCGATCATCTAACGGACGAGGGGAGTCCCTCTCGTCGGGACTAACAGAGGTCTCTTTGCCGGAAGCAGATATAACGGTCCGACGACCAGACCTCGACCCAGATCGACCTCCAGAAGGTCCCCCAGACTCAAAAGAAGCAGTCGTTACAGTGGTATCATGAAACAGATATTCAGGACCATATTGCGAAATAGACTGCGTTATGGAAGGATTGACAGAAAAACCATCACCGACTTGCCCTTCACTAACTAGCAGGGCAGTAGAAGTAGAAAAGGGAAGGGAACTAACAAAATCCCCTCCATGAGATCCATACTCGTAAGAAGAAAAACCTGAAGAAACAGGTATGTCGTAAACCTGTTCCATGTTGGACGGGTCTCCGAAAGCTAATCGACCTGGGGAAGATCTATTACCTCCCGCGGGGGTAGAAGAAAAGTTTGGTTGGAGGAGCGACGAACTAACTTCTGATAAAGGTTGGAACGTGGTAATAGGAGTATCGATCATCGAACTACTAACTGAGGACGAACGAGGAGGCTCCATCGAAGGCCCTTCTCTTCGAGATTTTTTAGATCTATTATCTCTAGCGCCCTCACGAGAAGGTCGCTTTGAAGTATTACCGAAAAGGTTACTCATGATCGGACTAAAGAAAAATACAAATTACTATCGAGAAAGTTTATCGACTAACTAAAGAAAGAGTATTCTGTTGAGAGAGGAGAATAGCAGTAAAAAACAAGTCAAATTTTACCTCTCGTATTTATACTACACGAAAAGACCCGACTGACCCGAAGAAAGGGCTCGAAACAGGAAAACTGACCTTGGAGCAAACGCTAGAATTTGAAAAGACACATACATAATGATTACGGCAAATTAAATGACTTGTCTGAATCATTACAGCGAATGTGAAAGGACACGACTGTCAGAATAAGAAACGTTTAAGTGTACAAAGTAGGAAAAGCTAAGCTACAATTAAACCTACAAGCGGATAATTACAAAGATTATTTCAAAAATAAATCACTATTTCAAGAAGCCTGGTCGCTTTCCGGAATCTTCTGCTCACTATCGACGTCCTCAGTCATGCCTGTATCGTCTCCTTCTTCCTCTTCGTCTACCGGATCGATGAAAGTATTATCGAGCTCATCGTTAACATCAGAAGGAGGAATCGGCAATGGATTTCCAAATTCCTCGACAAGATGAGCCAGAGGAAAACCTTGATATTCGACATCTGGAACCTCGGAAGAAGAATAAAGCTCGCCATAACGGTTCAACCGGATATGAGCTGCCTTAAAATATTCCTTCCGACGATCGTCGATCATCTCCAAAGCGACCAGTTGATGAATCGATTTTTTAAAAGTATTCTCAAGAAGAGGGCCGACCATCCGGTACACCAACGCCGTATGAACAGGAGAGTTGAGGAATTCACGAACAACTTGTTCGTCAGATTTCCTAACATATCGATCTCTTTGCCTAAGTGGGACATCATTTTCATACTCCTCTAAAGAAGCTTCAAGGGTTGATACTTGAGATTCAAGCTCACTAATTCGAGTCGTGCTCTGCAACTGCAATTCCTCTAATTTTCTTGCCATTTGATTGGCTTGTTCTTGAGCACGAGAAACCTCTATCACCCTATCTATCGTTTCTTGATCTTCGGTCCCGGCAGCACGAGTCTCTACGACTGGAACAGAGGAAGATGTCGAAGGACCAACTTCTGAACCGGAAGATTTATGAAGTAAAGCTTTATACTTCTCTTCAAGAAAATCGCACTGTTGTTTCCAGAGAGAATTTTCATAGGCGTACGATGTCAGACAGGTATTAACCTGAAATAACGAAGGGGTCAGAAAGAAACGAATTAGCGAATTAAAGAAAATCCTAGAAGATCACTTCATCAGAATAATAGAAAGAAAAGGATCTCACCTTTTCAGCGTAAAGAGAAGCTCGCTGGAATTTCTCCAAAGGATCCTTATGAAGAAGCTTATTAAGATCGCGAGTAAGAACGCCAGATAAAAGAATACGGGTCGCCTTATCGACCGCATTCTCGTTATTATCATGAATAAGAGAATCCTTCTCGGAATAACCGGCGGCCCTCCTTCCCTCTAAGTGATCCTCGATCATTTCGACCAGAGTAGGATTTGGATGTTTATCCCCGAGTAAAGAAAGGTCGTCACCAGAACGTCCATAGTAGCTCCTCTTCCTGTTAGCTGGATTATCAGATGGGTGAGGCATTGACCAGCTGCGACATCCTCGAATACCCAAAGAAGTTCTAAGATGAAGTGGAGGATAACCAGGTCCCATGCCCTGACGAATAGGGGACTCACGTGAAGAATCCGGAGATTCCTCTCTATTCTCCTCGGATTCGTGACCCAACTCCAATTTCCTTTTTCGAGACGCCCTCTGCTCGATGGGATTATTCTCCACTGACTTGGAAGATTTCGACAGCACCATTTTTCCCTTCGAAGAATGTCGGGAGTTTTCTACCATATGAGCTGAAAAAGAAACAAAATAAAGTTAATTTCTTCTTATGAAAAGTATAGTGACAATACTAAAGATCAAATAAAATGCTAACCTAGAGGTTCAGATGATGAACTGATGGGAAAATTATGGACACTTAACCCCGCCTTACGAAGAAAAGATTCCCCAATCAGAAGAGCGCTTTGATATTTGTTTGTACGCATCTCGGGAATCTCAGTGATAAACTGTACATCGTCAGGAACAAGTTCACCAGTCGGTGAGCGACCTCCGGGAATCCACCTGGAACCATGATCCCACGAGAAAGGCGTGGTCGAACCATCCGCCAAACGGAGATTAGACGGAGGACGAACAAAGAAGAAATGAGATTTCCAGGAAGGATTACTAGAAACCGGAGCATCAAAGATTGCTCGGCTGGGCCGCTGACTAGCGAAGAAGTATCCACGGTTTGAAGAACTAGAAATATTAAAACGAAAAAGTTGCGTAAAGTTACGGAAAGAAGGTTTAAATCCCTTTGCAATCATCAGAACGGAAAAACAAACCACGAAAGCAACAGAATTTGGAACCAGTTGTGTCAAGCACACGCTGAAAGTTTTTAGAACTTCCAGAAAAAGGGGAGACAAAGGAAGACGCAGTCCGCTATTAAAGTGAGCCGTATAAAAGGCTCGACATCCCTCCGGTGGAGAAGTGACCCTATCAGTAGGGGAAGGAAGAATTATTTCAGAACCTTCCGGAAAATATTTGGTATAGTTATTCACGACTTCAGGGAATGTTTCCTCTGTATATGCGCAAGCTACATCCTCAATTGGTTCAGAAATCTGAGGAACAGTACCTTTGCCCTTTTTGGCTCGAGCGGCTACATCCGCATCGGAAAGGATTCGTACCTTGTAAGTATCTTCTACAGGGATAACAAGGTCAGATACCATAGTCTGTTCACCCAGAGGATTAGAATGTAACTCCTCCTCGTTATCGGGGGCAATGATCTCGCTAGGAGAAGAAGAAGATCTTCTAACGGAAGCCATCTATATTCTAATTCTCGGAAGAAGAAGGTCGATGAAAGGAAAATTTTATACGACGAACGACCAAACTAGAAAATGACTGCGATCTAAAAGCAAATATAAAAGAGAAATGGCAAACTCGAAAGCCACCTATTTATAAGGAAATGAGAAAAGACGTTTCGAACTCATCGCAGCTACTCAAATTCCCGCCAAAAACGGAAGGATACAAAAAGCCTCCGGAATAGACGCGTGGCGATCCATGATTAGACAGAAGAAACGACTATCTATGATACGTAGCACTCTTTTCCTTACTTAAGATTTTTTCCCACTGGGTTTTTTCTTAAGTAAGGTTTTTAACGAGGCTCCGTTCATAGAAAAGAAACAGTCGACCAGATTTATCTACTTCTACGAGCTCCTATCATCTATACGCTCGAAGAAGTGAGGGAGTACTGATGGGGGCTATTTCGCACCCTACATACTGATCAGATCGAACAAAGATTATAAGATCGATTCGACCAATTATAAAGGATCGGGATCTTCTTACAGACCCTGCCAAATGCTGCTCGCTCCGAGTAAGGATTATACTCCGGACCCAAGAAGGATAGCTGGGCCGAGTCCAAGCAGGACTATGATTCCTTGTAATACTAGGTTTAGCGTAATATATATATACCTAGTTAATCATTGTATGAGACAACCACGAATTCTCTTATTTCTGAGATTACACAAGAATACATTGATAACAATAGAACTCAATAATATCCATTATTATTGCAGTATTTTACCTTCATATCGTTGTGTTCTTAATTTTGTTAATGGTTTTACTTCTTGCCTTTGATTATTGCTTTTCTTTGTAAACGATCCATCCAGAATAAAGTAACAGAGCCCAATATACTGAATAATTCAATATCCAAACCCCCGATATCACAAATTCACTGATATTAAATTAACCCGACGAAAAACGGTTAAATCAATCTTCAAATTCTTTGTAATTCAAAATTCTATTACAAAGCCGAGATTCGAACAATCTCAAATAGCAAAAGGAAATTGGGATATGACATATGTCACCTACCTAAATTTCATCAAAAAATCTTTAAGTGATTCATATGTCGCCTTCTTAAATTTCATCACAAAATATATCAGTGATTCATATCATATGTGATTTTGTATGTCTTCTTCAAGAATTTATCACAGAATCTATAAGTGATTCATATGTCAGCTTCCTAAATTGCATCAAAAAATCTTAAATTTATTCATATAATAAGCAATAGCATTACGTGTGAAATTTCAGCAATTCAAATTAGTATAAAAATACAGCTCAACAAAGTGTTAATCTTATTATTTCACATAAATTTCAAAATAATTCAAGATTAAAAGATGCCAAAGCTCTTCACATCACTTTTAGCTATATTAGTCTTTTATGCCCTCATTTCAGGTATGACTTATTATATTTCATTCAATCTTATGCATGTTCAATATAATTAAGCCAATCATATATGGGAGTAGTAAAATCATTGTACTTATTTATAAAATATATTGTACACATTTAATGATTTAATAAAAAATCGTTTAATTCCCCATACATATTACATTTATTCTAATTGCGGCTATATTATGCAAAAACGAGTTGTAGTTTAATTTATGTTGTGAACTCATAATTGATATTCATGATATACTTCAATTAGTTCCTTTGATTTATTATCAAATTTACCAATGTTTTTGAATTATATGATTAACAGATTAAATAACTTTTCAGATTCTGTGGCAAAAAAAAAAAAAAATATGTCAAACAAATGTGTATGGAATCTCTGGACTAAATTGCTCGGTGGATCATCCAATTGTCTGCGATCTAATATGTCGATATGCTTTCGAACAATTTAAGTTTCTTAAATCATATTGCAAAGAACTAACTCATGGAAATATTTTTTGTAGTTGCCTACATATTTGTGATTCGTAGATAAATTTATGGGGAAAATTGTCTATTTCTTAACATAAAAGAAATTTTTTAATTATTTGAGCTATGTGACTTAATCATTTTATATTAGATATTGGTGTGATAAATGCAAATACTACCCCTTGATAGAATTTGCAATTATAAGTTCTCATTAGTTTAGCTACCATTTTTTTTGCAATTTCTTGTATACACATAGGTAAAATGAAAAACTAAAAAAGGTTAAACTTATGATAATTAATTTAATATCTATAAATTACAACCATATATAAAGATTTTATTACAAAATTAGATTGAATTATAAGCTTATTAAATATCTAGGTGAACAGTAATGAACTTGGCCCAAATAGTTACATACTTGGCTTGGTGACCCAACTTAATTGACACCAAAAGATTGAATCACTTTAAGACAATTGAAAATGTGTCAAGGTAGTAAAACTTAGTTCTAAGGTAAGAATATTAATTCATAAAAAAAAAAAAGGAAAAAATAAAGTTTAAGAAAATCAAGTCAGTTTAAGTCGTGTTGGGTAGGAAATATTCAAATCACCATATCATCTTGTTCGAAGTTAGTCCGATAAATTATAAAATGGTTAGTTAGGCTCAAACCACTTAATGTGGACTTCACTCATTTCAAGTGGTGAAACCTAATAATATGGTTTATTTCACATTCTTAAAGAACATAACAAATTCTTGTAATTCATATAATAAATCACTAGTTAGCATGTTCATATTTAAAAAGTAAGATGTATGATGTATTATGCATATAAATATTCAATAAGACTTCCAATTTGTTTTAATTCATAATCTTTATTACTTATGTAACATTCCTAAATTCTTTTCAAAATGTATAAAATTGATTAATGTAATAATACCTATACATAAGTAGCAATATAAAGTGTTGATCCTATCACTTCACATAAATTTAAAAACAATTTCAAGAATAAAATAAATTGTTAAGGCTCTTGGCATCAATTTTTGTTTACACGATTAAAACATTTTGGAATACTAAATTGGGGTTTGTAGCTCGGATCGAAAGGCGTTTTGGATACATGTTCTCCTCAGCATGGTGATTTAGGTGAAATTCGGACGTAGGGTTTGTCTCTGGACATCGAAAGCAGCTATTGCTCGATTGAAACCTAGAATACATCCTAAGTTTACTAAAAAATCTTATATACTTGATTCATGTAACAAGTTACAAATTGCCCATGTTTATATTTAAACAGTACCATGAAATGCATTTATTATGTATACATAAATATAAAATGAGACTTTCAATTTAGAATAAACTGCAACAACTCCTCTCGTGTTGTACTTTAATAGACAAAAAAAAAATATGTTATTTATATTTGTAAAATACTCCATATGTGGACCAGTCAAAGACGAACCCCTTCCATATTGCAGTGTGAATTGCCTACTATTGGTTTTTTTTCATGATTTGCTAGGTAAGCAACAACTATCCACCTAGGTATTATTTTTTGGAGCGAAAAAACTCAAAATTTACTAGACCATTTGTTAACTTAAATCAAATCAATAATGCCCGTTTCTACCTTAAAAGTATATTAATAATCATCTTGTTTACTTGAAAAATATGTGGGAATCCATGTCGGATCAATATCTTCGCATATTTATTTGATTTCAACTACTAATTTCTTCTTATAAGTACAATGAGTTAGTCAATATATTTTTAAATAATAAGAATAACACATGTTTTTTTTATCATTAATTAGATAAGGCAAAGCAGGTGTTTTTTAAGTGTATCTTCAAATTCATTGTAATTCAAAATTCTATTATATTAATCGCTCATTAATTAAATCATGAAAGCCGTGGGCCTACGGCCAATTGATGGTGAACCTAGATGGTCACACACAATACAGTTGGACTGTGACAGTCAATTAAGGAAAGGTTTGATTTAAAGGGTTAAATTAAATAAAAGAATTAAAGAGTTAATTCCGAGAGAGAAATAATTAATTAGATAGTCTAATTAATTATATGTTAATTAAAGAGTTAATTAAAGAGAGAAATAATTAATTGAATTAATTTGGTTAATTTAATTAAAGGGGTTAATTAAATTAATGCAAGACATGGGTCAATTTAATTAATGGTCCATACTAAAGTCTTGCACAAAGAGGGCATTTTGAAAGTGGCTATAAAAGGAGTCTAGAAGAGACTGAAAAACCCTAGCCACCCGCCCCCTCTTGCCCTAGCCGCGCGTCACTCCTTTCTCTCTCCTTCACTTAGAGTTGGATCTAGATCCACCTCTACCATGGACAAACCTACCCACCTAGTTCTGAGCTTAAGGATCCAAAGTGTCACTCTATCTAGATTTTGTGGACTACTCTAGAAGCACAACAAGTGGGATGCTTCAGTGAACAAAAGAGAAGACCAGAGAAAACCACCACCTTGCCTGTGATGAGGTAAATTTCGATTTACACTCTATTTAATTTTGTAATTTGTTGCAAAATTATATTCAACCTGTTCATATGTGCTAGTGAATAATTCTAGGATTTTGGGTGTATGAAATTTTTTTAATATTCCGCACTGTTGTTTTGCAAATCATACCCCTTTAAATCCTAACAATAGTATAAAAGCCAAATTCACTACGCTCATATGAATAGGCCTGAACACTTCAAAATATATGTGTATATTTGTTTGCTGTGTTCTATATTTTGATTCTTGCTTGTTATGATAAATTATGTGTTCGGGTATTAGCATAATTTGGTTTAGGGCAAAAACTGCAATTTCTGCAAATTGAGATTTTTCGAAAATCTGGACAGAAAGTAAAATTTTCATTTTTCTGCAATTCTGGACCAAATTGTAATTTTTGGTTTTTTTTCAAAATCTGGACTGTTTTACAATTTACGAAAGGCTAGGGGCTGCTTTTGCAATTATTGTAAAATCTGGGGTCTGTTTGCAATTAACAAAAATTTCTGGAAATATTTGTTTATTTTCTGCTTTCTGGTCCGATTTGCATATTCTGGAAATTTTGGGGCAGATTTGTAATTTCTAAAAGTTGAGGGGTCAAAATGTAATTTTTGAAAATTCAGGGGCCGAACTGTAATTTTTCCAAAGTTGAAAAGTAGAAACTTTTTTGTGCACTAAAAGAGTTTAGTATGTCCAGAAAGTTAATTTTATCATAATTAGTGGGGACTAGAGTGAGAATCAAGGGGTTATTTTAAAAGGGGTTTTAAAATAAAGTTTATGGATTGTTTTGAAAGGGGTTTTAAAACTAAAATCTAAAGATATTTTAAAAGGGAGTTTTAAAATAAGATAAGAAATAAGAAAATGTGTTTTGCTTGTTTCTTGCTCTCGATCGCACCGAGCCTTGTGATGAGAATCATCAAGAACAAGTACAAGCTAAGGATCCATTATATATTCCAATTGGGCCAATTACAAGGGCAAGATCCAAAAAGCTCAAGGAAGCATTTAACGGGCTAATTCAGAAGATATGGGCTGTTTCTAACATGCATAAGTTTGGCCCAAAAGAAGATGAAGTTGTTTTAAATTTAATCCAAACAACATAATCAGATGGCTTTTGGAATTCACTAAAGTTGCTTACCTAGAATTAAGTCTTTTGAGAAAGAGAAGCTTTAATTAGGCTTTATTTATATCAGATTTTATATATATAAGTCTATATAGATAATAGTCAAGACTTCTCATATTTCTAGATGTATTTGGAGGATTCTAGGCACCTTTTCATATTCCAGCACTTATGAAAACGTGTTGGCTTTAATTGTTATGGTTGGAGACTTGTTCCAACCCTATATATATGTGGTATTGTTCAATGTAATGAGATATATTTGGCTGAAAATATAAAGTGAGTTTTTACTCCTCTTTTGGTTCTTCATTGAACTTCAGAACTTATCAAGGTTTCTCCTTGTGGCGTTCAAACTTGAATACTTGTGGTTTGCGATTCTTTATAATCGTTGGGTCACAAGTTCACTACAATCAAGAATACTTGTGGTTTGCGATTCCTTATAATCGTCGGGTCACAAGTTCACTATCGTTATCAATCTGATTTTAGTTTGGGATTAAATTGAATCTTCCTAATGAGGTTCGCATCATTTGGTATCAGAGCAAGGTACTAAAATCAGATTACTATCCTTATCTTTATTTCTTGTTCTTATATTTTTTGTCAATTTCTGTTAATCTCTTCTTCCCTACTCTTAAAATCTCTTTGTTTGTGTATCCAGCCCAAAAAAAAAAAAGAAAACGTGAAAAAAAAAAGTGACAAAAAAAAAAAGATAAAAAAAAAACGTGATTAAAAAAAAAAATTAGTGGCGGATATAACTACTCTCTATATTCTTATATATTCTTCTGTTCTCTCAAATCGGAAAAAAAAAATCACATTCTCCTTGTTCCATTATTTCTGAAATACCGAACCATTGGTATTCATTGTTTAAACAATACAAGTTGAACATCTTGATTAAAGTTTACTAGTTCATTAAAGAACTGAAAAAGGGAGTTACGAGTGGAAAAAGGCAAGAGAGTGTGAGATTATTAGAGGGTAAAAGCCATATTGAGTTAAACACGAGTGTTGAGTGACATTATTCGAGTGTAAACACGTGAGCGAGTGCTGTGAGGTTTTATTTCTAATTTTTATATCTAGTTTCAAGTATGTCTACAAGTGGTGAAGCAATAAACCAAGGCGGACAGGGGGATACATTTATGTTGCAAGCCATGCAAAAACAATTTGAACGTATGAACGTAATGTTTAATGAGATTCGGGATCGGATGGATAGGCAAGACGATGCTATTGCTACTTTAAACAGGGGACGTCCGGAAAGACCTCCTAATGTTAGAAGGGAAGAAAGGATTGCAAATGAAGATGATTTTGGTTACAATTCCAATGATGAGTTCCAATATGAAGATGACCAAGGCTCATTGAATGGTGAGGGCAGATTCATACAAAGGAGAGAAATGCATGATAGAGGTTTCCAAAGAGGTCCGAGATGGCGAGATAGTGATGACAGAAGCTTGGGAAACATAAAAGTAAAGATACCATCATTTCAAGGCAAGAATGATCCAGAAGTGTACTTGGACTGGGAAAGGAAGGTGGAGCTGATTTTCAAATGCCATAACTACTCCGAGGAGAAAAAGGTAAAACTTGCTGTTATTGAGTTTACCGATTATGCTATTATATGGTGGGATCAACTTATGATGACCAGGAGACGAAATGGTGAAAGGCCTATTAGGACATGGGATGAAATGAAAGCTATCATGAGGAGGCGGTTTGTTCCTAGTCACTATCATAGGGACTTATTTCAGAAGTTACAAAGTCTTACTCAAGGCTTTAAAAGCGTGGAAGATTACCACAAGGAGATGGAGATTTCCATGATCAGGGCTAATATAGAGGAGGATAGAGAAGCTACCATGGCAAGGTTTCTCAATGGGCTGAATCGGGACATTGCAAATGTAGTTGAGTTGCAACATTATGTGGAGTTGGAGGACATGGTGCATATGGCAATAAAGGTAGAACGACAACTTAAAAGGAAGGGAACTCGATCCTTCCAGAATCCAAGCTCCTCTACTTCATGGAGGTCGAATGGAAGGAAAGATGAAGGAGCTAATTCCAAATTCAAAACAGAAGCACCAAAGAGAAAAGATGAAGTTGAAAAAGTCAATAAAGGTAAAACTGAATTACCAACTCGTAATCGTGATATTAAGTGTTTTAAGTGTTTGGGAGCAGGTCACATTGCTTCACAATGCCCAAACAAGAGGACAATGATTGCACATGCTAACGGAGATGTGGAGAATGAAAGTGAGAGTGACGATGAAGATCATATGCCAAAAGACACTAGTGACAATGATGTTGAATATCCGGTGGAAGGAGAGTCATTGGTGGCTAGGCGTGCTTTAAGTGCCCAAATCAAAGAAGATGATGTTAATGAACAGAGGGAGAACATTTTTCATACTAGGTGCCATGTTAACAATAAAGTGTGTAGTATGATCATTGATGGGGGAAGTTGTACAAACGTTGCCAGTACTACTTTGGTTGAAAAGCTGAATTTACCTACGTTGAAACACCCTAAACCATATAAGCTTCAATGGTTGAATGAATGTGGTGAGGTTAAGGTGACAAGGCAAATATTAGTCTCTTTTTCAATTGGGAAGTACAAGGATGAAGTGCTTTGTGATGTCGCTCCAATGCAAGCGGGTCACATATTATTGGGCAGACCATGGCAATTTGATAGGAAGGTTACTCATGATGGTTTCAAAAATCGGCACATTCTTGTAAAGGATAACAAATCCATTACTATTGTACCATTAACACCCAAACAAGTGTATGAAGATCAAATGAAAATGAAAAGAGAGAGTGAGTTGAAAATAAACAGTGAGGCTGAAATTTCGAAAAAAAAAAGTGAAAAAGAGAGTGAAAAGAAAGAGAGGAAAAAACAAGTGAGTCTTTATGCTAAGGCGAGTGATATCAAGAATGGCTTCAATTCAAACAAGCCTATGTTTTTACTTTTGTACAAAGAGGCGGGTTTTAGCACTAACGAACTTGATGAATCTTTGCCTAGCGTTGTTGTCTCTTTGTTGCAGGAATACGAAGATGTGTTCCCAGATGATGTACCAAATGGGTTGCCACCTATAAGAGGAATAGAGCATCAAATTGATTTTGTACCAGGTGCTGCCATTCCTAACCGGCCAGCATATAGAAGCAATCTTGAAGAAACGAAGGAAACTCAAAGGCAAGTTGAGGAGTTGCTGACGAAAGGCCACATTAGAGAAAGCATGAGTCCGTGCGCTGTACCGGTGTTACTTGTACCTAAGAAGGATGGTACTTGGAGGATGTGTGTGGATTGCAGGGCTATCAACAACATCACGGTAAAGTATCGATACCCCATTCCTAGACTAGATGATATGTTGGATGAATTGCATGGGTCAAGTATTTTCACAAAAATTGATTTGAAAAGTGGGTATCATCAAATTAGGATGAAAGAAGGTGATGAATGGAAAACTGCTTTTAAAACAAAACATGGTTTGTATGAGTGGTTGGTAATGCCTTTTGGTTTATCTAATGCACCTAGTACATTCATGAGATTAATGAACCATGTCTTGCGGGCTTTTATTGGCAGATTTGTTGTGGTTTATTTTGATGACATTTTGGTGTATAGCAAAGGCTTAGATGAACATATTGAACATTTGCGTAGTGTGGTTGATGTTTTGAGAAAAGAAAAATTGTTTGCCAATTTAAAAAAGTGTTCTTTTTGCTTGGAAAAAGTTACGTTTCTTGGCTACATTGTTAGAGCAAATGGAATTGGAGTGGATGAAGAAAAGGTAAAGTCTATCAAGGAATGGCCGACACCTAAATCACTTTCCGAGGTCAGAAGTTTTCATGGTTTGGCTAGTTTTTATCGACGATTTGTCAAAAATTTCAGTACACTAGCTGCACCACTCACTGAAATTGTTAAGAAATCTGTAGTATTTCATTGGGGTGATGAGCAAGAACGTGCATTTTCTGAAATTAAAGAAAGATTGTGTAGTGCTCCTTTGTTAGCCTTACCTAATTTTTCTAAAACATTTGAAATTGAGTGTGATGCTTCAGGAATAGGTATTGGAGCAGTTTTAATGCAGGAGCAGCGAACGATAGCCTATTTTAGTGAAAAACTAAATGGGGCTGTGTTAAACTATTCAACGTATGACAAGGAGCTTTATGCATTGGTGAGATCATTGGAGACTTGGCAACATTACCTTTGGCCGAGAGAATTCGTCATTCACACTGACCATGAATCCTTGAAGCACTTGAAAGGACAGGGTAAGTTGAATAAAAGACACGCCAAGTGGTCAGAATTCATCGAGACATTTCCTTATGTAATCAAGTACAAGCAAGGTAAGGAAAATATTGTGGCAGATGCACTATCAAGAAGGTATGCTCTTGTTTCTACTTTAAATGCAAAGTTGTTGGGATTTGAATATGTGAAGGAATTATATGCTACTGATGATGACTTTGCTAGTGTGTATGGAGCATGTGAAAAATCAGCATTTGGTAAGTTCTACAGACTTGATGGGTACTTGTTTAGAGAAAATAAACTTTGTGTTCCTAACAGTTCTATGCGTGAGTTACTTGTACGTGAAGCACATGGAGGTGGTTTGATGGGACACTTTGGTATAAGGAAGACTTTAGAAGTGTTGTGTGAACATTTCTTTTGGCCTAAAATGAAACGTGATGTGGAAAGAATTTGTTCTAGATGTGTTACTTGTAAGCAGGCCAAATCTAGGGTCTTACCCCATGGTTTATACACTCCTTTACCCGTACCTACTGCACCTTGGGTAGACATTTCAATGGATTTTGTTTTGGGTTTGCCTAGGTCAAGAAAGGGTAGGGATTCAATTTTCGTGGTGGTTGATAGGTTTTCTAAAATGGCACATTTCATATCTTGTAACAAAACTGATGATGCAACAAACATTGCTGATTTGTTCTTCCGTGAGATAGTACGACTTCATGGTGTTCCTAGGAGCATTGTATCTGATAGAGATGTTAAGTTTCTTAGCTACTTTTGGAAAGTCTTGTGGGGGAAAATGGGTACTAAATTGCTATTTTCAACTACTTGCCACCCTCAAACAGATGGCCAAACCGAGGTAGTGAATAGAACTTTAACTACTTTGTTGCGTACTATAATTCAAAAGAATTTAAAGAAATGGGAAGATTGTTTGCCATTCATTGAATTTGCATATAACCGGAGTGTTCATTCTACTACTGATTTTTCACCATTTGAGGTTGTTTATGGTTTTAATCCACTAACTCCTTTAGATTTGCTGCCTTTGCCAGTTAATGAAAGAGCTAGTTTGGATGGTCAAAAGAAGGCTGAGATGGTGAAGAAACTTCATGAAAGTGTCCGGGAGCATATCGCAAAGAAAAATGAACAATATGCGAACAGAGCTAATAAAGGGCGGAGACAAGTCATTTTTGAACCAGGTGATTGGGTTTGGGGGCATATGCGGAAGGAACGATTTCCTGAACGTAGGCGGTCAAAGTTACAACCAAGAGGGGATGGTCCATTTCAAGTTCTTGAAAGAGTTAATGATAATGCATACAAGTTGGATCTTCCAGGTGAGTATAAGATTAGTTCAACATTTAATGTTGCTGATCTTTCTCCTTTTGATGTAGGTGAAGATTCGAGGACGAATCCTTTCGAAGAGAGGGAAAATGATGAGAATCATCAAGAACAAGTACAAGCTAAGGATCCATTGTATATTCCCATTGGGCCAATTACAAGGGCAAGATCCAAAAAGCTCAAGGAAGCATTTAACGGGCTAATTCAGAAGATATGGGCTGTTTCTAACATGCATAAGTTTGGCCCAAAAGAAGATGAAGTTGTTTTAAATTTAATCCAAACAACATAATCAGATGGCTTTTGGAATTCACTAAAGTTGCTTACCTAGAATTAAGTCTTTTGAGAAAGAGAAGCTTTAATTAGGCTTTATTTATATCAGATTTTATATATATAAGTATATTTAGATAATAGTCAAGACTTCTCATATTTCTAGATGTATTTGGAGGATTCTAGGCACCTTTTCATATTCCAGCACTTATGAAAACGTGTTGGCTTTAATTGTTATGGTTGGAGACTTGTTCTAACCCTATATATATGTGGTATTGTTCAATGTAATGAGATATATTTGGCTGAAAATATAAAGTGAGTTTTTACTCCTCTTTTGGTTCTTCATTGAACTTCAGAACTTATCAAGGTTTCTCCTTGTGGCGTTCAAACTTGAATACTTGTGGTTTGCGATTCTTTATAATCGTTGGGTCACAAGTTCACTACAATCTGGAATACTTGTGGTTTGCGATTCTTTATAATCGTTGGGTCACAAGTTCACTACAATCAAGAATACTTGTGGTTTGCGATTCCTTATAATCGTCGGGTCACAAGTTCACTATCGTTATCAATCTGATTTTAGTTTGGGATTAAATTGAACCTTCCTAATGAGGTTCGCATCACCTTGACCCTGGGGTAGATGTGATTGGTTAATTTTTAATTTTGTTGGTTTTATTGGTCCTGCGAGCCTTAGTTTTTGGGCCACTTTGAGCCTTTGTAATAGATAGGGATTTACTATTTTAAATAGTTTAGGATGGAGGCCCATTGCAAGCATGGTGGGAGCTCAAGAAAAGTGAAGGGCATGTATGCATGGTTATTTATGTAATAGCCTAGGACCTTTAGAACCCAATTAGATTGACCAATTGGGCCAACATCTTTGGCTTGATGATGACCTGCATAGGAGGCTCCCCGATCGAAACATATTGTGATAGAATGCATGCTAGGTGTGTAAGTTTTATTTACGTATTTATATTTTAGCCTGTATGGTGATGCGCGCTAGTAATTTGGATCGTAAATAAAAAGATAAAGCATAACTGAAACGGTGAGATATCGAGGAGAGTTACCGCAAACTCTTTCACCCGAAAATTGTTGGGATTTTATGGGTATGATTGTCAAGACAACATTGCGGAATTAAAAAAATTTCATACCATAAATCCTAGGATACATTTATTAGCACATACAAAAAGGTTGAATACAAATTTAGCAATTAAAATTACTAAATTAAACAAGGGGTAAATCGAAATTTACCTCACCACATGCAATGTGATGGTTTCTCCGGTCTTCTCTTTGGGTCACTAGAGCACCCCAGATGTTGTGCCTCTAGAGATTAGTCCACACCAGATGGATTTTGATCTAACGTGGTTTCGTTCGGGATCAATAATAGAAAGCAAAGACAATAAAGGTGCGGTAATGCTAGTAAAGGGGTCAAATATGTATATTATCGATCTTGATACAAAGAATACAATTCGGAGTCCTATTTGAGCATTACTGGATGCCGTACAAGCTAGAGGCTAATACATACAAAGTGATCGAATCTAATCTCGGAGGATGCTTCGAGCTGTAGCTTCGAGCAGGGAGCACCTGGGGAATCGTGTCTGGCGTCATAAATGCTTGTGGTATTAATAGTTGAGGCGGTGTGCTAGCTGAACTATCCGCAGGGATGTATTTCTCGGCCCAAGGGCTTGGGCCTAGGATCAGCCCAATAGTGAAATCCGAGCATTAGCCCCTCTGCCGACGATCGGACTAGGTTGACTAGTATTGAAGATCGGCTGATGCGTCTTTGAGGTTGGATCCCGTGGCTTTCGATCAGACCAGTCCTTCCTAAAATAGATATCCAAAGTACCCCTCATCAATACTCCCCCACTTCTCGAGCGTAAGTGAAACTGGAGCTCGGAGAAGTAGATGTTGCCACAAGATTGAGATGAATCATTACTTAGTGTTTCGGATAAGCCTCGTTAAAGACCTATCTCGGAAAGACCCATTGGGATAAAAACTGATCCAGGGAAAAAGAGTGCATATCTTGGAAACTCTGAAATGATTAACTGTTGTTATGTAAATGATATTGACATTGCTCCTTTAAGTTGCTTTCTGTAACGATTGAGTTGGTTGAAAATGGAGTTGAAATTGCCTCATGTTTCAAATCCTTGGTTAATAGTAACTTTGATCAATAGTTGGGTTGATTGACCTGTTTGAACCCTCATTAGTACTCCCCCACTTCTCGAGCCTAAGTGGAGCTGAGGCTCGGAGAAGTAAATATATTCCGATGCCGAGAGGGCGTGTCTCTTCCAATAACCAGGCTATAGCCTAAATTTGTAGAGTATAGGGGCAAAAAATGCAATTATCTGGAAATGCCCTTTGAAATTACTGCTGGAGAGTTCAACCGTCGCGGTTACTTGGGGTTCAATTTGCAATTTACCTTTTTAACCCCGTATATATATACGTTGACCGTTGAAAATTCAATAGAGAGAATTGCATTTTTGGTACAGAGCTATAGGTCGATTTCCACTTTTGGTACTGAGATTTATGGGTCCAACACATTTGGTACAAAGCTTTAACAAATTGTGACACATTTGGTACAACCATTAAAAATTGGCGTTAAGTGATGACGTGGCAGTTAAGTATAATTGCAAAGTTGATGACATTACTTATGTTGACTGATAATTTTACCCCATAATATTTTAGGTTACCAAAAAAGCCCCACATCTCCAAATTTAGTGATGATTTTAGTCCACATTGTTGTCAAATTTCAAAATTGACTCGAATAAGACCACGTGAGGGCCAATTTGAATATTTTACTTATTTTATTTAAATAACTAATTTGATTTATAAATGATATTAACAAATTAAATAATAATTTAACATAAATATCTCCAAAATTAAGAAAATATATTCTTTTTAAATATAAAATTTATATGATGGTATTAATATATTTAATATTTATTAAAATAATAAATTATATAATTAAAAATTATTTAATATTTATTAAAATATTAAATAATAAATAATTTTTAAAAAGCTTCCAAACCCCACCCATCCCCTCTTCTCCCCTCCCCTCTGGCAACATGTAAATTGGGGTAGGGGGGTTGGGAATTTTTTTTTAAATTATTATTATTTATTATTTATTATTTTAATAAATATTAAATAGTTTTTAATTATATAATTTATTATTTTAATAAATAATAAATAGATTAATTCTATTATATAAATTTTATATTTTAAAAGAATATATTTTCTTAATTTTGGTGATATTTATGTTAAATTATTATTTAATTTATTAAAATTATTTATAAATGAAATTAGTTATTTTAATAAAATAAGTAAAATATTCAAATTGGTCCGCACGTGATCTTATTCGAGTCCATTTTGAAATTTGGTAACAATGTGGACTAAAATCATCACTAAAGTTGGAGATGTGGGGCTTTTTTAGTAACCTGAAATATTATGGGGTAAAATTATCAGTCAACATAAGTAATGTCATCAACTTTGCAATTATACTTAACTGCCACGTCATCACTTAATGCCAATTTTTAACGGCTGTACCAAATGTGTCACAATTTGTTAAAGCTCTGTACCAAATGTGTTGGACCCATAAAGCTCAGTACCAAAAGTGGGAATTGACCTATAACTCTGTACAAAAAATGCAATTCTCTCATTCCCAATACCTGGTCGGAGCCCAGCGATCGAAATTTACCGAAGAATCCTAAAAGTTGATCCCCATAATTCATACAGAAAATGTTTTCTTCTAGAGATGCTAAAGGGAATGCGAAGGTAGTCGAAGGATCGGAGGTCGATCCTGACTTGTCGCTTATTGATAACTATAGAGCATCCGATGTGGAGAGGTCCGAAAACTCTGGATGTACCTCCAGTTCCGATACCGAGAAGGGGGAGGCTCGTCAAAGTTCCGCTGATGAAGAGAATGAAGCTGAAGATGAAACCTCCCGAGGGTGAAGCGGTCGAGGGCGATATTTTAACATTGGGCGAAAATGAAGTCCAGAAATACAAGATCGGTGGTAAGGCTGTTGTTACAATCTTTAAGTGGGTAGAACCTTCTACTAGTGTCAATCACCATCGAACTGAATGTACAGCCGATCAGACTCCCAATTCTTACACCGAAGAGCATCATGAGAAACTGGAGCTCGAATTCAGGAAATTCATTCCAGACGGTTATTCGATCATCATCCCTACTCCCTAACAACGAGTTACCAACCCTCCAAGAGGCTGTCAAGCATTCTATAGTAGGATATTCCTCTTCGGACTGCGCATCCCTTTTATCCCCTTGGTTAGAGACCTACTTGAGGCTTTCACGCTTGCTCCTGCTCAAATTTTGCCAAATTCGATAGCTTACATTGTCGCGTTAAGCGTGCTCATGAAGGCCAAAGGGGAGAAGGCTTCCTTTCAGAATCTTTGGCAAGTGTTCCAGATGAGTACTTCTACAGCGTCGAACGCTGGTTTTGTTTACTTTTCACAGAGATCGAATCGATCCATTCTTTCGAACATGGTTTCCAGCAATGCTAAAGGCTGGAAAGGAGAATTCTTCTTCGTTCATGGTCCCGACATTCCACCTTCTGATGAGAGCTCCGAACCAAAACCACATTTCTGGGACGGGGAAGGACCTTGGATATATGGCAAACAGCAACTAAAAGGAAAAATCCCACATGTTCTGTCAGAAAAATTCTTGGAATCCCTTCAATCCGATCTCTACCAGACAGCATTACTAACCCAAGATGGGGTCTTGAGATTGGTCGGACTCAGCAAAGGGACTTATCCTGCCCCGACAATTAAATTTGGACACGTCCCCGTGGTCGAAAACAATCATTAGGACGATCAACCGGCAGTGGTCGCCCCTGCAGAGGCCCAAGCTATTGTCGTGCTCCCTCGCTAGGTAAATCAATTTTTTATCTTAAGACGAGCTTTGTTTTTGCCTTTGCTATTTTGCGTTAACTCAGCTTCGTGTTCGAATTTTGCAGCTGAGATCGTGGAGAAGTTCTGAACTTCGGTAGCTGGCTCTAATGTCGCTTCTTCTTCGAAGAAAACTCAAGGCCAACCTCGAAAATAGAAGAAATCAAAGGCGGGTAAGAATACTGGGGTGGATGGTTCCAATTCTACTGTTGTGGTGGTTCCACCTCCAGTTTCTAGCATTCCGAGGATCGATGCCGAGGGTACTTCCCAGACTGAGAGCATTGGCCGTTTGCGGACGATATTTTCGATCAACACTGCTGATCCGGACGCGGTCGGATACAATTATTATGCCTTTAAGCAGATCCAAGCCCGGCAAACGATAGAAGAGCGGTTGGCTCCAAAAGAAACAGCGATGCCCCAGAGTCATCCCGAAGGGTCAGACCCTTTGGTCGGAATCCCGGCCCGATTCCCTGCCGACCAGGAAGGACTCAACCAGATTTAGCGGATTATATTGAAGATCATCTTCGTGGTCCAAGGACCACTGGTTATGCTGAAGATGGGAGCATTCTTTCAGATTTTGGCCCTGAAGGAGAACATTCGGTGGACAAGTCATTCAGGATCCTTTTGGCTCGGCGATTTAAGGATGATAATACTGAGCTGTTCGATAAGGATGGCTTTCAGCTCATGGGCAATTTCTCTCGAGTATATCAAGAGGTAAATATTCATTCTCGCTTCCTATTTTTCGATCTTAGAAATCATAAAACTTATATAAGCACTTTGTTCTTTCGCAAGCTGGAGACTTGTTTGTTCATCAATCTCACCGGCTTGCCATTTTGGAGGAAGAGTCTCAGCAAGCTCACTATGCCCTTAAGCGCATTTTGAAGGAGGACTAAGTAATGGCGGCTCATCTAAATGAAACTTCTACAAAATAATCCGAGGTAGAGAAAGAGCTTGCTGACACCAAGAAGGAGCTCGAAGAGGCAAAAAGTGGCAGGTCTACGCCCATGACCGAGGAGAATTTAGTTGGTGTGGTCGGAGAGAAGAGCGCCCTTGAGATTGAGGTCGAACATTTAAAAGTTGAGCTGGAACAAGCAAAGGCGGACTCAGAACGAGCTTATGCTCAAGGTTGAGAAGAAGCCAGTCTTCCGGCCATAAGGGAGTTCATGGAGTCTCCTTTCCTTGATGCGTTCGTTCGGTTGAGATCCGGTCCGATCAATCAATCTTTCTTCTATAAGGACGTTCAACTACTGATCATAGCTGCAAAAATCCAGGGCCAACTCTTGGATTATCTTCCTCACATGAATCCTTATAAGAATATTTTTGGTGAAGACTACAAAGCTTTGTCTTTGCCTCAGGATGTTGAGAATTCACAAGGCCATGAGTTCGCTCCCCTTCTTGACGAGTTCGGGGTTCCCATGCCTAATCCAGATATGCTCGAAGCTTTCGGCTCCCCGCAACCTGAGCTCGAGATCAAAGAAGATGAAGAAGTAGACGTCGACGGTGAGTCTGATGCCCAGGAAGGACAAAATACTCCGTTCTCTAACATGGCCGATAATGATGAAGATGAAGATGGCTACGAGCGGGGCGAGAGTTCGGACAGTGAGGACGATGATTCAGATGAGAGCGATTCCGATGATGAGGATGAGGAAGGGGGTGAGGAGGATGAGAGTGAAAAACCTGATAATTGATCGTGTCTATGTAATAGATTTTTCCTTAACGCTTTTCTTCTTTATGTATGCAACTCGAATTTTTGCTAAATTTGTACGTGTGAAGTAACCTTTTGTTATTTAACGATCGAAAATATTAACTTGTTCTCGTGCCTGTCATATTTACTCGAATTTCCTCGGGAGTCGCGACTATTCATTTCTAGTAAAATGATGAACTGCTCCCACTATAAATATAAGGGCCATTTCAAATCATTCCACTATCATATCAGAATATCACGATTGGAGCTCATAGATTGGCAGTAAAATTCGATCCAAAACTCTTCCTTCATTAAAAATTATGGACAAAATATTGGGCTCTGTGATCGACCCTTCATCGCTTCTAGGCGGTGCTAAGAGCAAGGGTCCTTCGAAGGATATAAAACCATCTAAAGAGAAGAAGACTTCTAAAACTTCACCAAAGCCTTCAGCACCCTCCCCCAAAATTTCTAAAGGTGGAGAACATAAGAAAAAGAAACATACTTCCACAAAACCCACTAGGGTTATTTCCAGCAAGTCCATTATCTCGAACGAAGATTCTGATGCCGAACCTGAAGGTTCTCCCTCTAAGCCCCTGGACAATTCCAAGCGAGCTTTACTTAGGCAGAAAGCATCTGAGCCCTCTACGAACAAAAGATCTCACTCCGAGGGGATCACTCCGATCGAGACCCTTCAGAGGCTTGTGAGTGAGAATAAACCGTTGATCGGTTAATCAATCCCGAGAGCGGGGGGCCGAGTAAGAAGGCAAAAGTAACTGCTGCTGAGAAGGGTGTCACTGAGCATACATTTCCCTTAATAATAAATTCAGCTGAGTCCTCAAAGGTCATAAATCCTTCCGATCCACCATCTGTTTCCTTAGTTCCGAAAAAATCTTCTTCTATGCTTGGAGAGTCTAAGGTAAGCCCCATTCTGAGGGGACGCTCGAGAGTGTTGATTCGGGTCTTCTGCAGGCTCATATTTCTGTTTTCGATATAGACACCTCAAAGGGGAAAAGTCCCTTGCAACTGTTCCAGTCGGGATCGAATTTTCTTGTCCAGGTTTCTCGAAAATTTTATTGCTACTGCTTCGTGAGAAGGAGGCTTATGGTCGCGGTTATAATGACCGTAGTGCCAAATTTCGGAAAATCTTTTCCAAGAACAAACTTCTCTTGATCCTGTAGCTTTTTTCCCGGCCTTGTTGTAATTTGAAGTTTTTGAAGTTTTCATCCTGTTTTTCTATTGTGGTTTTGAATAATTAATTTGTTGTTTCGACTTGAACCTCTGATCTTATATGAGGCCTCGTGCCCTTTTAACTTGATATCCTATTTTCCGATGCTTACATTTATTTCATTTGATAGTAGTTGAACTCTGGCCTTTGATAGTAATAATGTGTGATTCTTCGATCATAAATAGTAGCCTTAATTATTCGAAAATAACTCTATCGAATATTTCGATCACCAATATTTCAATCAAACTGATGTTTTTTAGTCGTTCGAATTTTCGATCATGTAAGTGCCAACGTGTAGATTTCGAACCTGTTCAATATTGTTAGTTAAATCAATAACTGTTTTTGCGAATATAATTGATATTCTCGTGATCTCCTCTGCCAAACAATCCCTTCCTCGAGAAATGGAACACACACTGAATCTCGTTCGTCCATTTTCTCTGCGTGGCAGCCATTGGATTTAGCTCAGATGCTACTATTAAAGGGGTCTCCCTTAACTTCCATAACTTTGTTCCTTCTTCTTTTTCTGGATTACCTTGCTCCGAGCATGGTGATCGAAAATCTCATTATTTTGACCCAAATTTTTGAGGTCAGACTTCAAACGTTCTTTGACGTTAGTATGTGAAGTTTCAATCTGCTTAGAATATCTGCAGACGAAAATATTTCCGATCTGGAGAGCCAATAAGCCAAATCCAGAAAGCCTATAAGCTACCGATCCTTGCTTGGGGTTGTTGATCCAAGGAAAATACCTTGGTATTGCTGACTACCCGGGATCCGAAGAACTGCTCGACCTGCAAAAGTGTTGGTGGAGTACGAGCATCAAGTTCTCCAAGGATGGTCGGTAGCAATTTGTCATTCCTCTGGCTCGGTCCACATAGTGAGGGAGCTGTTGCCACAATGTTTTTCGAAGATGTACGCGCGGCATCGGAGGACGAGGTCAGCAATAAAGTATTCATGCTACATCTTGAAAAAGATGTTTTAACCTTCGCGTCCTCGGAAAACTCTAAATAAAGACAAAAGCCTGCAGCTTCGAAGAATATTCCACGTTCGAGTAAGGACATTATCGTCCATCTGGCGGGAGATGAAGATTAGGCTGAAAATTTCATAGGACTGTATAATGTAATAGGATCGACATGTGAAAGATCGAATTGTAATTGTATCGAAATGTAACCCTGTTTCTTTATACTTATTGAACATCTTGTATATTTGTAATAGGATCGAAATGTAAACTTCTTCTTGGTCGGAATAAAAGTTTATGAAATAACTCCCTTATTCGAATAAACGTTGTAGGATTAACAAGTTTACTTGTTTGCTTTTCTTCTGTTTTCCATCAATTCACTTCATTGAATCTGACCTGGGACGATCGAATTTAATCAAATAAGTTAATAATAAGATACTTCAATTAACTTAACTTGTAATTTCCGAATTTGGCCGATCGAACTTATATAACATTATTCCAATGAGTTCTTTGACAAGATAACCCAACACCCAATATTTCAACTTTCCTTGGGTAATTTAAAGAGCGTGGTCACGCGGTGTTCATCATCGAAGTCGTTCGACTGTAAGATTCGATCGCCCCGTAAATCAATAATTGATGATAATTTTCTAAGCTATTTTCGATCTTGAGCCATGTGATCAAGCGTTTCTGGATCGTTTGACATATATTGCATAAATTGATAGGATAGTGCCCAGCAAGCCAGTTCAATTATCTTGTAATAGGTCTATTCTGTACATAACGATCTTTAATTTTATAATAATACGCACGTTTATTTATATGTGTACAAGGATAAACAATGGCCAACTTCATCTCTCGCGAATACATTTAAGTGATTGGATGAAATCCTTAAATTACATTTGACTATGGGATGATTCACTTCAGTACTGAGTGCAATCATGAAACAGTCTATAAGGTCGTAATCTTAAAACACGTTCCAAGTCATAGATTCCGAAACGAGACGGGGTATCATAGGAATCGCCAAGACTTGTACAAGTATGCATGATTCACATGGAGTGAATTTGTAGCGTTTCATGAACAAGGCATTTGAGACCAGTGCATATGAGTAGGTGGTTCGATAGAGGATCGAACGCATCGAACAACCCGAACATAGAAACCCATTGTGGAAGCGCATGACGCTTATCGGTGATGGGATGTTTCTCAAGACTTATAATAGTGTACGATTTAGTCCTTTGACTTGAGGTGCTAGGGCGAATTCGGTGCATGAATGTGCGTACTTAGATCTAGGTATAGATCACTTAGCCTGATCATAACATGCCGAGGTTGGGTGCATATAGTTATGTACGCGAGTGGTTAGTACCAATATGGAATCTACCGACTCATTGTAATGGATGAGAGAATTTCCTACACGATTCTTAGATAATATATCCGAGGAATCCACGGCCGTGGTCGGTGACTGATTTGGGAAGGGGTTTCCAAATTTAGAAGTCACACTGGAATATTATCCCGAATTAGAAAGTATAGTCATCGAGACAAATTAAGAGGTGCCGATCAATTCATACACCCTAAGTCTTGATTGGGAAAATTAGTCGATAGAAGGACCGTATGTACATGGCAATTATAAGAGGTGAGGTTCACAAATATTAATTCACTTGAAGTTGGGCTTCATGGGCTTGTGGCTAGACATCGACCATGAAGTGTGGGTACTCTTGAGTTAATAGAATAATTGATTCTAGGAGTGGTCAATTAAAGGTTGTTTAATTGACCGGAGCAATTTATTGTTCATAAATTAAATCACGAGGAATTCGTGGGCCTATTGCCAATTGATGGTGAACCCAGAGGTCACACACAATACAATTGGACGGTGACAATTATAAAAGGATATAAAAGGAACTAATTGATTTAAAGGTAATTAAATCAATTAAATGAATTAAATTGTTAATTCAAGTGGGAGATTAATAATTAGTTGATTTAATTGATTAAAATAATTAATTAAAGTGTTAATTAATTAATTAAAGGAAATATTAATTTATTCATTTATATGGACTGGGTATTTAATTAAGGTTTTTAATTAAAAGAAGGCTTGCAAGACATGGGCCTTTAATTAAAAGCCCATAAGAAGTCTTGCAAACCTAGGTCAAGAAGGACGCTTATAAATAGAGTTCTGCATGAGCTCAAAAGCTAACACCCTAGCAAAGAAACCCTAGCCGCCCTTTGCACCTAGCCGCACCCCTCCCTGCGCCGCCACCTAGACGCCGCCACCACTTCCTTGGCCGTGAGCTGCTCTTGTGCCGCCGTAGCTCCTCTCCTACTCCCTTGTGCTAGATCTTCCTCTGCAAGCAGATCTACACAGTCCTTCAATAACAAACCTCCTAGATCCAGTTCGTAGCCTAAGACTAGGAGGTGTTGCCATAATCCAATTGGTGTGGATTAATCTCTGGAGGTGAGACACTTGGATCACTGCCTGTGAATCAGAACTAATATTAGAGGTTGCCACCACCTTGCCTGTGGTGAGGTAAAAATCGATTAACCCTTTATTTACATACTTTATGTGTTTTGATTCATGCTTTTCGTATACATAATGTGGAGAATTAATTATGGGACTGTGGGTGTCCTAAAATTTTTTAAAATTCCGCACTCTTTATGGTTCTGACAATCGAGGCAACCAAACAATGGTATCAGAGCCAACTCCATACTTATTATACGAAAATGCCTGAACATAATGTGTGTTTACGTATATGTTTAATTATATGTATGAAAATACGTGATAATTGTGTTTTGTAAATTAATTCTTACTTGTTATGACTGGATCTATGATGGGGTAAAACTACTTTTTCAGATCTGTGGCGAATTTATAGTTTTTGAAAACTTCAGGACTTTTTGGTGCAAAAATCGCATATTAGGGTTTAGAAGGCTGAAAATTCAATTTTTCTAAATCTGGATATTTCAAAAATTCTGGACTGTTTTGCAAATCTGATCGCACGGGTTTTTGGGGTCGTTTTGTTATTTCCGAAAGTTTGGGGACTGTTTTGCAATTACCGAAACTTTAGGGGTCTGTTTGAAAAATCGAAAATTTTCAGAATTCAAAAATTTATTTTCTGGTCTGCTGCCCGAATTGGTTTTGGGGTGTTTTTGTAACTTTTTCAAAGTTTTGGTATCAAAGTGCAATTTTTGAAAGTTGTGTGGCCGAAAATGCAATTTTCAAAAGTTGAAAAACAGAATCTGATTTTGAGCAGAAAATTTATTTTTGTTTACCCAAAAATTTATTTTGTCATAATTGGTAGTGACTAAAAAGTAAGAATCATAGGAAGTTAGTTTTAAAAGGTTGTTTTAAAATTAAGAAAGAAATAGGTAAAAGTTGTTTGCATGTTTCTTGGTCTACGTGAACTGTTTTCGTGGGTTTCGATCGCGACGAGCCTTGACCTTAGGGTAGATGTGATTGGTATAATTTAATGTTTGGTTTTTTATTGGGCCTGCAAGCCTGTTATTTTTTTGGGTCACTTTGAGCCTTTGTAATAAAATAGGGCTTTACTGCTTTCATAGTCTAGGATGAAGGCCCGTTGCAAGAAAGGTGGGATCCCAAGAAGATATGGAGGCCATGTATGAATGGTACATTTTGTAATAGCATAGGCCTGTTTGAGAACCCTTTAGATTGACCAATTGGGCCAACATCATGGCTCGATGAAGGCCCACATAGGAGGCTCCCGATCGAAAACATATTGTGGTAGTATGCATGCTAGGCTTGTATGGCTTTTATTTATTTGTCGATTTATATTTAGCTTGTATGAGATGCGCGCTAGAATCTAGATCGTAATAAAAGATAAAGCATAATTAACACGGTGAGATCTCGAGGAGAGTTAGTATAACTTTCAAACCCGAAATTCCCTTCTCGAATTTAATATTAAGTCCATTTGGTACATTTAAAATGAAGTTTTAAAGATCCAAGCCTTCCATCAGTATGAACTAGTGTATGTTGTCTACTTATTGGCAGAGGTGATCCAGAGTCTGGGACCCGAGTCAAAGAAAGGGACAATACACGAAATTCCTTGACTCTTGTTTTTAACTAAACTCGACAAGGATGAGGACTGGTCGGGATGTGAAGATCGACCGATAACTAGTTACGGAGAATTCACGATCGGGCATGTTGCTCATCATGATTGATGGGTTTTACTAAACGATTAGTAACATTTATGATATAGCAGTGCTAGATAAATGTGAAAATCGAGGCAAAACAGCTTGAAGGTTGTGAGGTGCCACAATTGGTAAATGTATACCTACCTGGAGAATTAATTGTATAACCACGAGTCGTGGGTGCAATTAATTGCTGCTGGGACGTCAAGACCTACTAGGAATTAGATTTCCGAGCAATCAAAGGGATGATTGTTTCGACAAAATAGTGGGAGAACTTTTTCGAAAACAAGACCAAAATTCGTTAATTATAAGTATTAGACATAATTCCAGTTAGCTAAACGTTGTCTTCTTCCCATTTGTAGATATTTAAGTACAATGTCCAAGAATCCATTATATGTTATCCTCGACGCAAACAAACTGAATTGCTCAAACTTTGTCGACTGGATAAGAAATCTTAGAATTGTCCTCGACCCCGAGCGACGAAGCTATGTGCTCGACACACCTATGCCTACTGCACCCGCAACACGAGCTACTGAGGAACAACGAACCCCCATGCTAAAAGGGTTGATGATGATCTTCAGGTTCGCTGCCTCATGCTAGCCTCGATGTCGAATGAACTGCAGAAACAGCATGCAGAAATACCGCTTGCTAGAGATATACTTCTCCACCTCCAGCAGATGTTTGGAAAGAGGGTCTCGCACCGAAAGGTTCGCGACCACTAAGGAGTTGTTTTATCTCAAGATGGCTGAGGGAAGCAGTGTCAAGGATCACTGTCTGCGTTTTATCAACTTGGTTGAAAAACTGGGGCGATTTGACGTAGAATTGCACGCTGATTTTAGCACTGACCTCCTCCTCCATAAGCTGCCCCGTTCTTTTGACCAGTTCGTGTTGAACTTCAACATGGAGGATAGAACCCTCGCTCTTCACGAAATGACCAATCTGTTGGTAACGGCAGAATCGACTCTCAAGAAAGAGAAACCAGTAATGATTGCACACCAATCTAAGGCTGCAAAGCCTAAGAGAGGTAAGAAGAAGAAGAAAGTGTTCTCTTCCAAGGCAGTCATCAAGGTGGTCGAAAATAAGCGCAAAAGCCCAGAAGACGAATGCTTCCACTGCAAGAAAGCAAGGCACTGGAAAAGGAACTGCCCAGACTACTTAAAGATGAAACTGGTAGCCAAAGGTATTTTCTTGGTTGAAGTTAATATTTCAATTAACTATGCATCGTGGGTGTTAGACTCCGCAGCAGGTTCTCATATCTGCAATGATTTGCAGGTGATGGGAGCGGTAAGATACCTGAAGCCCGGGGATAGAATCCTACGCTTTGGAAACGGAGCTAGGATCGCCGCTGAGGCTATAGGAGATGTGGAATTAATTTTAGGGAATTTTACTTTGGTTTTAAGAGACTGTTTGTACGTACCGACTATAATTAAGAACATTATTTCTATTCCTATGTTAGAAAATGATGGTTTTAATTTTTCCATTGAGAATGGATCTTTTTAAATATTTTAAGGTGGTTTAACTTAGGCTCGTGGTACTTTGATAGATGGTTTGTACTCCCTAGAACCTATAAATTCCAATGTCATGCACATTCAATCTAGAAAAAGGAAATATGATAATCAAACTCCACAACTTTGGCACGCTAGACTTGGACATATTTCCAAGAGTAGGATTCAAAAGCTTGTTTCATCTAAGGCTCTTGAGATACAGAACTTGGATGAACTCCCGACTTGCAAATCTTGTCTCAAAGGAAAGATGACCAAATCACCCTTCACAGGGAATCCGGAGCAAACCAAGCAAACATTGGATTTAATCCATACTGACGTTTGTGGACCATTGAGTGTCAATGCGAGAGGAGGATTCTCGTACTTTGTAACATTCACTGACGATTTTAGTTGTTATGGATATTAGTATCTTATGAAACATAAATCCGAAACTTTTGAGAAATTCAAAGAGTTCCGAATGGAAGTAGAGAACCAACTTGGGCATAGTATTAAAGCACTTCGATCTGGTAGAGGTGGTGAGTACTTAAGCCGAGAATTCCCCGATTATCTGAAAGAGAATTGAATTCTCGCACAGCGAACTCCCCCTAGGACGCCCCAACTCAAGGCAGTATCTGAGAGGAGGAACCGAACTTTGTTAGACATGGTTCGTTCCATGATGAGCTTCGCTGACCTCCCCTTTTTGTTTTGGGGCTTGGCCCCTATTAACTGCCTCGAAGATACTAAACATAGTACTTTCGAAGTCAGTGCCAATAATGCCGCACCAAGTATGGTATGGTAAAGCACCCGTGTATTCGTACTTACGAGTATGGGGATCTCCAGCGTATGTAAAGAACAAGAAGGGAGATAAGCTAGATAGCAGATCTAGTTTGTGCAAATTTTTGGGGTATCCAAAGGAATCCATTGGATACCTGTTCTTCGATCACAAAGAACGTAATACGTTCGTATCTAGGAACGCCCACTTCTTGGAGGAGGATTTCCTCACCAACAGAAATGGGACAATCATAGAACTTGATGAAGTCCAGGAATCAAACCCATCCCCACAAACAGTGGGAGCTGAACCTGAATTTACTGAACCTACTAGTACACTTACTCTTCGAAGGTCCGATCGAATTCGTAAGGAGCCAGAGCGATTTGGTTTCATTCACGAAAATGAGAAATTGGAAAGTGATCCAAGGACATATCAAGAAGCGATTTCAGACATAGACTCGGGTGCGTGGCTCGAAGCCATGCAATCCAAAATGGATTCCATGCATTCCAAAAAGGTTTGGACCTTGGTCGATCCACCTGAGGGAACTATCCATGTAGGATGCAAATGGATCTTCATGCGCAAGCTTGGAATGAATGGAGAGGTATTAACTCATAAAGCTCGCTTAGTGGCGAAAGGGTATTCTCAAAGGCCTGGAATACACTATGAGGAAACCTTTTCTCCCGTGGCGATGTCAAAATCCATTCGGCTACTACTTGACATAGCCGCATGGCATGACTACGAAATATGGCAAATGGACGTAAAGACCGCCTTTCTCAATGGAGAAATTGACAAGGAGATCTTTATGCAACAACCTGAAGGTTTTGCGTCCAAAGGAAATGAGCACAAACTGTGTAAGCTTCAAAAGTCAATTTATGGCCTCAAACAGGCATCCCGAACCTGGAACATACGATTTGATGAGACAGTCAAAGCATTTGGCTTCATAAAAAACGTATATGAACCTTTTGTGTACAAGAAGAATAGTGGGAGTTCGGTACAATTCATAGTGTTATACGTCGATGACATTTTGTTAATCCGAGACGATATCAAGATGTTAGAGCAGAATAAAGCGTGGTTATCCGCGCAGATCTCCATGAAAGATATGGGAGACGCATCTTACGTATTGGGAATACATATCTATAGGGATAGATCAAAGAAGATGATAGGACTCGCCCAATCTCAGTACATCAACACAATTTTGAAGAGATTCAAAATGGAAGAATCCAAGAGAGGATTGCTTCCAATGAGACATGGCATCTCTCTTTCTAAGTCAATGTGCCCTACAACCGACGAAGAAAAGACGAGAATGTCTCTCATACATTATGCCTCTGCTATAGGGAGCATAATGTATGCAATGTTGTGTACTAGACCAGGCATAGCACACGCACTAAGTGTAACGAGCCGCTATCAGTCAAATCCAGGCAAAGAGCACTGGACTGCCGTAAAAGCAATCCTAAAGTACCTGCGAAGGACTAAGGATATGTTTTTGGTCTACGGTGGTAGTGGGGAACTGAAACTTGAAGGAATCGCTGATTCGAGTTTCCAGTCTGACGTGGATGACTTCAAATCCAACTCTGGATACATATTCCGCATCAATGGTAGAGCGGTCAGTTGAAAAAGCTGTAAATAGTCTACCACTGCTGACTCAACCACAGAAGCTGAATATATCGCAGCATCAGATGCAGCAAAGGAAAGTATATGGATGAAAAACTTCATCCAAGAACTGGATGTTGTTCCTAGCATTGCTGAACCTGTAGTGGTCTTCTGTGACAACAACGGGGCGATATCTCAAGAAAAGGAGTCGAGATCACACCATCAGTCCAAACACGTACAGAGGAAATACCATGTGATCATGGAGATCATTGGTAGAGGAGACATACACATGGAGTATGTCAAATCAGAAGACAACATGGCTGAACCACTAACTAAGCCACTTTCACAAAAGGCGTTCGAGGGACATATAGAGAAGATGGGTCTTAGAAACATCTGTGAATGGCTTTAGGGCAAGTGGGAGATTGATAGGATAGTGCGCAGCAAGCCAATGCAATTAGCTTGTAATAGGTCTATTCTGTACATAACGATATTTGATTTTATAATAATACGCACATTTATTTATATGTGTATAAGGATAAACAATGGCCAACTTCATCTCTCGTGAATACATTTAAGCGATTGTATGAAATCTTTAGATTACATTTGACTATGGGACAATTCACTTCAGTACTAAGTGCAATTATGAATCAGTCTCTAAGGTCGTAATCTTAAAACACGTTCCAAGTCATAGATTCCGAAATGAGACGGGGTATCGTAGGAATCGCCAAGACTTGTATAAGTATACATGATTCACATGGAGTGAATTTGTCGCGTTTCATGAACAAGGAATTTGAGGCCAGTGCATATGAGTAGGGGGTTCGATAGAGGATTAAACGCATCTAACGACCCGAACAGAGAAGCCCATTGTGCAAGCGCATGACGCATATCAGTGATGGGATGTTTCTCAAGGCTTATAATAGTGTACGATTTAGTCCTTTGACTTGAGGTGCTAGGGCAAATTCGGTGCATGAATGTGCGTACTTAGATCTAGGTATATATCACTTAGCGTGATCATAACATGCCTAGGTTGGGTGCGTATAGTTATGTGCGCGAGTGGTTAGTACCAATATGGAATCTATCGACTCATTGTAATGGATGAGAGAATTTCCTATACGATTCTTAGATAATATATCCGAGGAATCCACGGCCGTGGTCGGTGACGGATTTGGGAAGGGATTTCCAAATTTAGCAGTCACACTGGAATATTATCCCGAATTAGAAAGTATAGTTATCGAGACAAATTTAGAGGTGCCGATCAATTCACACACCCTAAGTCTTGATCGGGAAAATTAGTCGATAGAAGGACCGTATGTACATGGCAATTATAAGAGGTGAGGTTCACAAATATCAATTCACCTGAGGGCTTCATGGGCTTGTGGCTAGACATCGACCATGAAGTGTGGGTACTCCTGAGTTAATAGAGGAATTGATTCTAGGAGTGGTCAATTAAAGGTTGTTTAATTAGCCGGACCAATTTATTGTTCATAAATTAAGTCACGAGGAATTCGTGGGCCTGCTGCCAATTGATGGTGAACCCAGAGGGTCACACACAATACAATTGGACGGTGACAGTTGTAAAAGGATATAAAAGGAATTAATTGATTTAAAGGTAATTAAATCAATTAAATGAATTAAATTGTTAATTCAAGTGGGAGGTTAAGTAATTAGTTGACCTAATTGATTAAAATAATTAAGTAAAGTGTTAATTAATTAATTAATGGAAATTTTAATTTATTAATTAATATGGACCGGGTATTTAATTAAGGTTGTTAATTAAAAGGAGGCTTATAAATAGAGTTCTGCATGAGCTCAAAAGCTAACACCCTAGCAAAGAAACCCTAGTCGCACCCCTCCCTGCGCCGCCACCTAGCTGCCGCCGCCACCTCCTTGGCCGTGAGCTGCTCTTGTGCCGCTGTAGCTCATCTCCTACTCCCTTGTGCTAGATCTTGCTCTGCAAGCAGATCTACACAGTCCTTCAATAACAAACCTCCTAGATCCAGTTCGTAGCCTAAGACTAGGAGGTGTTGCCATAATCCAATTGGTGTGGATTAATCTCTGGAGGTGAGACACTTGGATCACTGCCTGTGAATCAGAACTAAAATTGGAGGTTGCCACCACCTTGCCTGTGGTGAGGTAAAAATTGATTAACCCCCTATTTAAATACTTTATGTGTTTTGATTCATGCTTTTCGTATACATAATGTGGAAATTAATTATGGGACTGGGGTGTCTTGAAAATTTTTAAAATTCAGCACTCTTTGTTGTTCTGACAATCGAGGTAACCCAACATAGATTATGCAATCTCGTTCGATCTAGGATTCGACCGTATCTGTGAAATTTTCGAACATGAATGAGAAGATTTCATATCCTTTAGCCAAAAAGTCCCCTATTTTTCAGGAATCGGAACGGTCGGCGCATTTATCGGTGTTATCTCGGCCGTTCATACCATGCAATCTGGTCCGTAGATAATACCTCACCTTCCACGGTAATAGAGGAATCACTTGTAACTGTTCGAAGAACACATAAATGAAAAGTTACTTTTGTTAATTGTGCTTGCATATTTCTTCGTCTCTTTAGCTCGATCAATAATAAATTTGAACTCGAACAAATAAACTGAATGAATAAATCGAACTCAAATTTCTGGTAGTTAAGCTTGATAAATAAATCTGAACTTTGGCTTGTCAACGGTCGAAATAAATTCTCAAATCGATCCGACCATCATTTATCTTGTCATAGCTTGTGGAGATTCCCGAGCTTGGGATGAGAAGATGACGAGTCCGAGTCTTGCCTTCTTGGATGAAGATCTGAGATCGGTTAATACTTCTGGAGGTAGAGTTCGAACCAGTTCCTCTCAGCTCTGCTGGTCGCTCTGAGATCCTTAGCGAAGGCGTATTTTGCGATCTTCTTTCCATGTCTTTAACTACGTACCAACTGAACCGTGGCTCGAATTACTTGACCGAATAAAATGTTGTTAAGAAAACGATAGTGGATTTAATATGCCCATTACATAACTTAAGTAATTTTATCCTGAACATTTAGCCTTCATTCCGAGAAATGCTACTAACCGATTCCAAAAAATCGATCAGATAATACATCGAACAGAAAGATCAATATACACTTGTAATATATCGAATCATGAACAACGATCTTCTGATAGTCATAATTTGATCTAAGGGGCGTGGCAACGGCTTTCACCCTTAGTCAATTTCGAGGGTCGTAGCAACAACTTTCACCCATTTTTCTTTTATTTTGATCTAAGGGGCGTAGCAACGACTTTCACCCTTAGTCAATTTCGAGGGTCGTAGCAACAGCTTTCACCCATTTTTCTTTTATTTTGATCTAAGGGGCGTATCAACGACTTTCATCCTTATTCAATTTCGGGGGTCGTAGCAACAACTTTCACCCATTTTTTTTTTTTTTTTTTATCTAAGGGGCGAAGCAACGACTTTCACCCTTAGTCAATTTTGAAGGTTGTAGCAACAGCTTTCACCCATTTTTCTTTTATTTTGATCTAAGGGGCGTAGCAACGACTTTCACCCTTAGTCAATTTCGAAGGTCGTAGCAACAGCTTTCACCCATTTTTCTTTTATTTTGATCTAAGGGGCGTAGCAACGACTTTCACCCTTAGTCAATTTCGAGGGTCGTTGCAACAGCTTTCACCCATGTTTCTTTTATTTTGATCTAAGGGGCGTAGCAACGGCTTTCACCCTTAGTCAATTTCGAGGGTCGTAGAAACAACTTTCACCCATTTTTCTTTTATTTTGATCTAAGGGGCGTAGCAACGGCTTTCACCCTTAGTCAATTTTGAGGGTCGTAGCAACAACTTTCACCCATTTTTCTTTTATTTTGATCTAAGGGGCGTAGCAACGACTTTCACCCTTAGTCAATTTCGAGGGTCGTAGCAACAACTTTCACCCATTTTTTGATCTAAGGGGCGTAGCAACGTCTTTCACCCTTAGTCAATTTCGAGGGTCGTAGCAACAGCTTTCACCCATTTTTCTTTTATTTTGATCTAAGGGGTGTAGCAACGGCTTCACCCTTAGTCAATTGAAGTCGAATACTGATCTTGAATATAATAAAAAATGTGTAGAGTTGCACTGAGTCCATGAGATCATCCGAAAATTGCAAAAATATCATTGAATTCTTCAATAATAGGAGAAATAACAAAGCAGAACCAAGAACTACAAACATAAATAAACTGAGATTCCTTACAAAGTCTTCATTTTCCATAGTATTTCCTTAAATTAACCGCATTCCATATTCGAGGAAGAACTTGTCCATTTGGATAAGCAATCTTGTAGGAACCTTTATTTCCAACATCGTCAACAACATAAGGGCCGTCCCAATTAGGCTGTAGTTTCCCAACATGTTTCAAAACCTCAACCTTCTTTAGCACCAGATCTCCGACCTTGAAGGTTCGGATCTTGACTTTTTGATTATACGCCTTTTCCATGTTGGACTTTGCTGCTTGAATTTTCAATTTAGCCTGATCTCTTTTACTATCAGCATGATCAACCTCCATCTCCCTTAACGACTGATTGTCCTCAGGTTCATGGAATTCGACTCTAGGAGATGGTATAAGAGTTTTGACCGAATAACAGCCTCCGATCCATAAACCAGACTAAAACGAGTCTCGCCTGTAGCAGCTTTCATGGTTGTTCTATTGGCCCATATGACTCCAGGAAGTTCGTCGAGCCATTTACCCTTTCCCTAGGCTAAGCGCTTTTCCAAGGATCGAACGATCTCTCTGTTTACGACCTCAGTTTGTCCATTCGCTTGTGGGTGTCCAACGGATGTGAAATTCTGTGGTATGCCGAATTTCTCACACCATTCTAAGATCTTCTTTCCAGCTAACTAAGTTCCATTGTCTGAGATCAAAACTCTTGGAATTCCGAACCTACAGATAATATTCTTCCAAAGAAAATTATAACTTGGAATTGGGTGATCTTGGTTAAGGCCACACACTCTACCCACTTGCTGAAGTATTCTCCTGCAACTAACACATAATTCTTTTTCGCTCTTGCAGTCGGAAAAGGACCAACGATATCAATACCCCATTTATCGAAGGACCAACAAATAGGAATAGTATGGATATGCTTTGCTGGTTGGTGGATCAAATTCGAATGAATTTGGCAGTGATGGCATTTCTTCACATAATCAACCGAGTCGAAAATAAGAGTATGCCAATAATATCCCGCCCTCGAACATTTTAGGGCCAATGCCCGAGCGCCACAGTGATTCCCAGCTTCCCCTTCGTGGACATCTCTCATAATTGTATTATAGTGACCTTCGGGGATACACTTCAGTAAAATTCCCGAGGAGGATTGATGAGAATCATCAAGAACAAGTACAAGCTAAGGATCCATTGTATATTCCAATTGGGCCAATTACAAGGGCAAGATCCAAAAAGCTCAAGGAAGCATTTAACGGGCTAATTCAGAAGATATGGGCTGTTTCTAACATGCATAAGTTTGGCCCAAAAGAAGATGAAGTTGTTTTAAATTTAATCCAAACAACATAATCAGATGGCTTTTGGAATTCACTAAAGTTGCTTACCTAGAATTAAGTCTTTTGAGAAAGAGAAGCTTTAATTAGGCTTTATTTATATCAGATTTTATATATATAAGTCTATATAGATAATAGTCAAGACTTCTCATATTTCTAGATGTATTTAGAGGATTCTAGGCACCTTTTCATATTCCAGCACTTATGAAAACGTGTTGGCTTTAATTGTTATGGTTGGAGACTTGTTCCAACCCTATATATATGTGGTATTGTTCAATGTAATGATATATATTTGGCTGAAAATATAAAGTGAGTTTTTACTCCTCTTTTGGTTCTTCATTGAACTTCAGAACTTATCAAGGTTTCTCCTTGTGGCGTTCAAACTTGAATACTTGTGGTTTGCGATTCTTTATAATCGTTGGGTCACAAGTTCACTACAATCTGGAATACTTGTGGTTTGCGATTCTTTATAATCGTTGGGTCACAAGTTCACTACAATCAAGAATACTTGTGGTTTGCGATTCCTTATAATCGTCGGGTCACAAGTTCACTATCGTTATCAATCTGATTTTAGTTTGGGATTAAATTGAATCTTCCTAATGAGGTTCGCATCATTTGGTATCAGAGCAAGGTACTAAAATCAGATTACTATCCTTATCTTTATTTCTTGTTCTTATATTTTTTGTCAATTTCTGTTAATCTCTTCTTCCCTACTCTTAAAATCTCTTTGTTTGTGTATCCAGCCCAAAAAAAAAAAAAAAAAACGTGAACAAAAAAAGTGACCAAAAAAAAAAAGAAAACGTGAAAAAAAAAAGTGACAAAAAAAAAGATAAAAAAAAACGTGATTAAAAAAAAAATTTAGTGGCGGATATAACTACTCTCTATATTCTGATATATTCTTCTGTTCTCTCAAATCGGAAAAAAAAAATCACATTCTCCTTGTTCCATTATTTCTGAAATACCGAACCATTGGTATTCATTGTTTAAACAATACAAGTTGAACATCTTGATTAAAGTTTACTAGTTCATTAAAGAACTGAAAAAGGGAGTTACGAGTGGAAAAAGGCAAGAGAGTGTGAGATTATTAGAGGGTAAAAGCCATATTGAGTTAAACACGAGTGTTGAGTGACGTTATTCGAGTGTAAACACGTGAGCGAGTGCTGTGAGGTTTTATTTCTAATTCTTATATCTAGTTTCAAGTATGTCTACAAGTGGTGAAGCAATAAACCAAGGCGGACAGGGGGATACATTTATGTTGCAAGCCATGCAAAAACAATTTGAACGTATGAACGTAATGTTTAATGAGATTCGGGATCGGATGGATAGGCAAGACGATGCTATTGCTACTTTAAACAGGGGACGTCCGGAAAGACCTCCTAATGTTAGAAGGGAAGAAAGGATTGCAAATGAAGATGATTTTGGTTACAATTCCAATGATGAGTTCCAATATGAAGATGACCAAGGCTCATTGAATGGTGAGGGCAGATTCATACAAAGGAGAGAAAGGCATGATAGAGGTTTCCAAAGAGGTCCGAGATGGCGAGATAGTGATGACAGAAGCTTGGGAAACATAAAAGTAAAGATACCATCATTTCAAGGCAAGAATGATCCAGAAGTGTACTTGGACTGGGAAAGGAAGGTGGAGCTGATTTTCGAATGCCATAACTACTCCGAGGAGAAAAAGGTAAAACTTGCTGTTATTGAGTTTACCGATTATGCTATTATATGGTGGGATCAACTTATGATGACCAGGAGACGAAATGGTGAAAGGCCTATTAGGACATGGGATGAAATGAGAGCTATCATGAGGAGGCGGTTTGTTCCTAGTCACTATCATAGGGACTTATTTCAGAAGTTACAAAGTCTTACTCAAGGCTTTAAAAGCGTGGAAGATTACCACAAGGAGATGGAGATTTCCATGATCAGGGCTAATATAGAGGAGGATAGAGAAGCTACCATGGCAAGGTTTCTCAATGGGCTGAATCGGGACATTGCAAATGTAGTTGAGTTGCAACATTATGTGGAGTTGGAGGACATGGTGCATATGGCAATAAAGGTAGAACGACAACTTAATAGGAAGGGAACTCGATCCTTCCAGAATCCAAGCTCCTCTACTTCATGGAGGTCGAATGGAAGGAAAGATGAAGGAGCTAATTCCAAATTCAAAACAGAAGCACCAAAGAGAAAAGATGATGTTGAAAAAGTCAATAGAGGTAAAACTGAATTACCAACTCGTAATCGTGATATTAAGTGTTTTAAGTGTTTGGGAGCAGGTCACATTGCTTCACAATGCCCAAACAAGAGGACAATGATTGCACATGCTAACGGAGATGTGGAGACTGAAAGTGAGAGTGACGATGAAGATCATATGCCAAAAGACACTAGTGACAATGATGTTGAATATCCGGTGGAAGGAGAGTCATTGGTGGCTAGGCGTGCTTTAAGTGCCCAAATCAAAGAAGATGATGTTAATGAACAGAGGGAGAACATTTTTCATACTAGGTGCCATGTTAACAATAAAGTGTGTAGTATGATCATTGATGGGGGAAGTTGTACAAACGTTGCCAGTACTACTTTGGTTGAAAAGCTGAATTTACCTACGTTGAAACACCCTAAACCATATAAGCTTCAATGGTTGAATGAATGTGGTGAGGTTAAGGTGACAAGGCAAGTATTAGTCTCTTTTTCAATTGGGAAGTACAAGGATGAAGTGCTTTGTGATGTCGCTCCAATGCAAGCGGGTCACATATTATTGGGCAGACCATGGCAATTTGATAGGAAGGTTACTCATGATGGTTTCAAAAATCGGCACATTCTTGTAAAGGATAACAAATCCATTACTATTGTACCATTAACACCCAAACAAGTGTATGAAGATCAAATGAAAATGAAAAGAGAGAGTGAGTTGAAAATAAACAGTGAGGCTGAAATTTCAAAAAAAAAAAGTGAAAAAGAGAGTGAAAAGAAAGAGAGGAAAAAACAAGTGAGTCTTTATGCTAAGGCGAGTGATATCAAGAATGCCTTCAATTCAAACAAGCCTATGTTTTTACTTTTGTTCAAAGAGGCGGGTTTTAGCACTAACGAACTTGATGAATCTTTGCCTAGCGTTGTTGTCTCTTTGTTGCAGGAATACGAAGATGTGTTCCCAGATGATGTACCAAATGGGTTGCCACCTATAAGAGGAATAGAGCATCAAATTGATTTTGTACCAGGTGCTGCCATTCCTAACCGGCCAGCATATAGAAGCAATCCGGAAGAAACGAAGGAAACTCAAAGGCAAGTTGAGGAGTTGCTGAAGAAAGGCCACGTTAGAGAAAGCATGAGTCCGTGCGCTGTACCGGTGTTACTTGTACCTAAGAAGGATGGTACTTGGAGGATGTGTGTGGATTGCAGGGCTATCAACAACATCACGGTAAAGTATCGATACCCCATTCCTAGACTAGATGATATGTTGGATAAATTGCATGGGTCAAGTATTTTCACAAAAATTGATTTGAAAAGTGGGTATCATCAAATTAGGATGAAAGAAGGTGATGAATGGAAAACTGCTTTTAAAACAAAACATGGTTTGTATGAGTGGTTGGTAATGCCTTTTGGTTTATCTAATGCACCTAGTACATTCATGAGATTAATGAACCATGTCTTGCGGGCTTTTATTGGCAGATTTGTTGTGGTTTATTTTGATGACATTTTGGTGTATAGCAAAAGCTTAGATGAACATATTGAACATTTGCGTAGTGTGGTTGATGTTTTGAGAAAAGAAAAATTGTTTGCCAATTTAAAAAAGTGTTCTTTTTGCTTGGAAAAAGTTACGTTTCTTGGCTACATTGTTTGCGCAAATGGAATTGGAGTGGATGAAGAAAAGGTAAAGGCTATCAAGGAATGGCCGACACCTAAATCACTTTCCGAGGTCAGAAGTTTTCATGGTTTGGCTAGTTTTTATCGACGATTTGTCAAAAATTTCAGTACACTAGCTGCACCACTCACTGAAATTGTTAAGAAATCTGTAGTATTTCATTGGGGTGATGAGCAAGAACGTGCATTTTCTAAAATTAAAGAAAGATTGTGTAGTGCTCCTTTGTTAGCCTTACCTAATTTTTCTAAAACATTTGAAATTGAGTGTGATGCTTCAGGAATAGGTATTGGAGCAGTTTTAATGCAGGAGCAGCGACCGATAGCCTATTTTAGTGAAAAACTAAATGGGGCTGTGTTGAACTATTCAACGTATGACAAGGAGCTTTATGCATTGGTGAGAGCATTGGAGACTTGGCAACATTACCTTTGGCCGAGAGAATTCGTCATTCACACTGACCATGAATCCTTGAAGCACTTGAAAGGACAGGGTAAGTTGAATAAAAGACACGCCAAGTGGTCAGAATTCATCGAGACATTTCCTTATGTAATCAAGTACAAGCAAGGTAAGGAAAATATTGTGGCAGATGCACTATCAAGAAGGTATGCTCTTGTTTCTACTTTAAATGCAAAGTTGTTGGGATTTGAATATGTGAAGGAATTATATGCTACTGATGATGACTTTGCTAGTGTGTATGGAGCATGTGAAAAATCAGCATTTGGTAAGTTCTACAGACTTGATGGGTACTTGTTTAGAGAAAATAAACTTTGTGTTCCTAACAGTTCTATGCGTGAGTTACTTGTACGTGAAGCACATGGAGGTGGTTTGATGGGACACTTTGGTATAAGGAAGACTTTAGAAGTGTTGTGTGAACATTTCTTTTGGCCTAAAATGAAACGTGATGTGGAAAGAATTTGTTCTAGATGTGTTACTTGTAAGCAGGCCAAATCTAGGGTCTTACCCCATGGTTTATACACTCCTTTACCCGTACCTACTGCACCTTGGGTAGACATTTCAATGGATTTTGTTTTGGGTTTGCCTAGGTCAAGAAAGGGTAGGGATTCAATTTTCGTGGTGGTTGATAGGTTTTCTAAAATGGCACATTTCATATCTTGTAACAAAACTGATGATGCAACAAACATTGCTGATTTGTTCTTCCGTGAGATAGTACGACTTGATGTGATCATGAAGTGCCCAAAAATAGACATGAAAGAATTAATTGAAGACAAGTTGTTGGGTCAAGAAGGATTACTTGCTCATCAAGATTGAAGAAGATCTAGTCCATATTTACTTGTCATATGGGACATTTTAATTTAGTAATCGCTAAATTCGAAATTAAAGATTACTAAATTAAAATGTCCCATATGACAAGTAAATATGGACTAGATCTTCTTCAATCTTGATGAGCAAGTAATCCTTCTTGACCCAACAACTTGTCTTCAATTAATTCTTTCATGTCTATTTTTGGGCACTTCATGATCACATCATGATACGAACCACGTTACGAATAACGAGATTCGAATAATTAGGATTCCAAGGATCGTTCTACAATCAGGTTTAGATGGATTTAATGAAGACGCCACAAACGATGATGGATGAATCGCTTGATAAGTCGATGGATGAACGCCACAAGTCTTCTTGATAAGTTCATGAGGACGCCACAAGCGATGTTGACTGAATCGCTTGATAAGTCGGAACGCCACAAGAATGCTTGATAAGTTCGGTAGGACGCCACAAACGATGGTGGATGAATCGTTTGATAAGTCATTGAACGCCACAAAGATTTTACTGACCTTTGATAAGTTCATGAAGAAGAAATTCTTCAAAGAAGGTGGAGATTACTCAACACAAATTAATTGAAGACTAAATCTTGAATTCATTAAAGAAAAAGGTCCTTTAAATAGGACAAGATTACATCTTGAAAAGAACTACGAAAATCTAAAATAGTAAACTAACCTAATATCAAAAGGAAACTAAATCCTAGCAAAGAATAAACTAATCCTACAAAAATATGGACAATAAATTCGAAATTAAACCTAACTAACCTAATAACAAAAGGAAACTAAATCCTAGTGAAGAATAAACTAATCCTACAAAAACAAGGAGCTAAATTCGAAATTAAAGATTACTAAATTAAAATGTCCCATATGACAAGTAAATATGGACTAGATCTTCTTCAATCTTGATGAGCAAGTAATCCTTCTTGACCCAACAACTTGTCTTCAATTAATTCTTTCATGTCTATTTTTGGGCACTTCATGATCACATCATTCTCCTCCTCTTAAAAGAGATTTGTCCTCAAATCTTCCCCAACCTTGTAGATCTAACATGTGAACATTGAAAAACATTTTTTTTTTTAACTTTTTATTTTCCGTTTTTCTTCCCTCTCAATTTTTTTTTTGCCTCTCTCAAATTTTTTTTTTTCGTTTTTTTTTTTTTCAACTCTTATTTTTTTTCGTTTTTTTTTTCAACTCTTTTTTTTCTTTCCGTTAACTAAATTAAAAACTCCCACATGACAAGCAAATATTGGACAAGATCTTCTTTAATCTTGATGCACAAGTAATTCTTCTTGACCCAAGAACTTGTCTCTAATTAATTCTTCCAAATCTATTTTTGTGCTCTTCATGGTAATATCATTCTCCCCCTCTTAAAATAGATTTGTCCTCAAATCTTCGCCGACCTTGTAGATCTAACATGTGCACATTGAAAAACCTTTTTTTTTGTTGAACTTCTTTTTTTGAACTTTTTTTTTTTTTCCCGTTTTTCTTCCCTCTCAATTTTTTTTTGCCTCTCTCAATTTTTTTTTTCAACTCTTTTTTTTTTTCGTTTTTTTCCTCTCATTTTTTTTTCTCTCTCAATTTTTTCTTTTGTTTTTTTGTTTTTTTTTTATACAAGAAAATAAAGGATAGGCAAACCTGAGACTAGAATTTGGCTCTGATACCAAATGATACGAACCACGTTACGAATAACGAGATTCGAATAATTAGGATTCCAAGGATCGTTCTACAATCAGGTTTAGATGGATTTAATGAAGACGCCACAAACGATGATGGATGAATCGCTTGATAAGTCGATGGATGAACGCCACAAGTCTTCTTGATAAGTTCATGAGGACGCCACAAGCGATGTTGACTGAATCGCTTGATAAGTCGGAACGCCACAAGAATGCTTGATAAGTTCGGTAGGACGCCACAAACGATGGTGGATGAATCGTTTGATAAGTCATTGAACGCCACAAAGATTTTACTGACCTTTGATAAGTTCATGAAGAAGAAATTCTTCAAAGAAGGTGGAGATTACTCAACACAAATTAATTGAAGACTAAATCTTGAATTCATTAAAGAAAAAGGTCCTTTAAATAGGACAAGATTACATCTTGAAAAGAACTACGAAAATCTAAAATAGTAAACTAACCTAATATCAAAAGGAAACTAAATCCTAGCAAAGAATAAATTAATCCTACAAAAATATGGACAATAAATTCGAAATTAAACCTAACTAACCTAATAACAAAAGGAAACTAAATCCTAGTGAAGAATAAACTAATCCTACAAAAACAAGGAGCTAAATTCGAAATTAAAGATTACTAAATTAAAATGTCCCATATGACAAGTAAATATGGACTAGATCTTCTTCAATCTTGATGAGCAAGTAATCCTTCTTGACCCAACAACTTGTCTTCAATTAATTCTTTCATGTCTATTTTTGGGCACTTCATGATCACATCACGACTTCATGGTGTTCCTAGGAGCATTGTATCTGATAGAGATGTTAAGTTTCTTAGCTACTTTTGGAAAGTCTTGTGGGGAAAAATGGGTACTAAATTGCTATTTTCAACTACTTGCCACCCTCAAACAGATGGCCAAACCGAGGTAGTGAATAGAACTTTAACTACTTTGTTGCGTACTATAATTCAAAAGAATTTAAAGAAATGGGAAGATTGTTTGCCATTCATTGAATTTGCATATAACCGGAGTGTTCATTCTACTACTGATTTTTCACCATTTGTGGTTGTTTATGGTTTTAATCCACTAACTCCTTTAGATTTGCTGCCTTTGCCAGTTAATGAAAGAGCTAGTTTGGATGGTCAAAAGAAGGCTGAGATGGTGAAGAAACTTCATGAAAGTGTCCGGGAGCATATCGCAAAGAAAAATGAACAATATGCGAACAGAGCTAATAAAGGGCGGAGACAAGTCATTTTTGAACCAGGTGATTGGGTTTGGGTGCATATGCGGAAGGAACGATTTCCTGAACGTAGGCGGTCAAAGTTACAACCAAGAGGGGATGGTCCATTTCAAGTTCTTGAAAGAGTTAATGATAATGCATACAAGTTGGATCTTCCAGGTGAGTATAAGATTAGTTCAACATTTAATGTTGCTGATCTTTCTCCTTTTGATGTAGGTGAAGATTCGAGGACGAATCCTTTCGAAGAGAGGGAAAATGATGAGAATCATCAAGAACAAGTACAAGCTAAGGATCCATTGTATATTCCAATTGGGCCAATTACAAGGGCAAGATCCAAAAAGCTCAAGGAAGCATTTAACGGGCTAATTCAGAAGATATGGGCTGTTTCTAACATGCATAAGTTTGGCCCAAAAGAAGATGAAGTTGTTTTAAATTTAATCCAAACAACATAATCAGATGGCTTTTGGAATTCACTAAAGTTGCTTACCTAGAATTAAGTCTTTTGAGAAAGAGAAGCTTTAATTAGGCTTTATTTATATAAGATTTTATATATATAAGTCTATATAGATAATAGTCAAGACTTCTCATATTTCTAGATGTATTTGGAGGATTCTAGGCACCTTTTCATATTCCAGCACTTATGAAAACGTGTTGGCTTTAATTGTTATGGTTGGAGACTTGTTCCAACCCTATATATATGTGGTATTGTTCAATGTAATGATATATATTTGGCTGAAAATATAAAGTGAGTTTTTACTCCTCTTTTGGTTCTTCATTGAACTTCAGAAGTTATCAAGGTTTCTCCTTGTGGCGTTCAAACTTGAATACTTGTGGTTTGCGATTCTTTATAATCGTCGGGTCACAAGTTCACTATCGTTATCAATCTGATTTTAGTTTGGGATTAAATTGAATCTTCCTAATGAGGTTCGCATCAAGGATCTTTTATAGAGTTAACCGTCCACTAAGGCTAAAGACGGAGCTTGATATTTAAGTCTCCGAGCTTCATTTGCATCCTCAGGAAGTTTTCCCTCTTTTAAATACTCGAGGAGAGGATTGACCCAGGATGGTTTATGTTCATCAATCTCCATAACATCGACATTTGGAGTAACGTCTAATTCAATGGCGGTGTGTTAGAAAGTAACCATGTGATAAACATGTTGGTCCCAAGGTGTCAGATGAGGTCTAGAGGGAGGGGGTGAATAGACCTCTGAAAATTTTTAGACTTTAAAACTTTTCAGTCGTCTGTCAGCAGACTAAGCTGATAGTGATCAGTAAGCTGACTAAGCTGATCGTGAACGAATCTTTGAGCAGCAAGGTTGACCACTTCTCTTATCACTACTTAGCTGATTTCAGCAAAACTTAGCTTTAAAACAGAATACTTGCAACGAATATTTATAAGTGTTTTTCACAAGTAAACTTAGTCCTTGAAAGATTTTATCCCCAGTTTTAACAAACTCCTTTTTGAAATCGTCCAACAGTTTTCTAAAGTGTTTTATGCAATTTTAAAGATATGCAAGAAAATAATGCAAAGTAAAACCTAATGAATTTTTATAGTGTTTATATGGATAAAAATCCTTTAGTTCACTATTCCAAGTCACTTAGATCTAGGGGTGGGATCGGGACGGGTTTTCGGGAATTCGGGTATTTCGGGAAAGGATTTCGGGTTTCGGGATCTCAAATTTAAGTCCCAAAACCCGGTAGCTCAACCAAGGTCCCGTGAGTTTCGGGTACCCGATTTAACTTCGGGATTTCGGGACGGGTTCGGGTGTCCCGAGAATCCTTGAATGTACAACTTTCAGCTCCTCCTCCTTCGTGTCTCTTTCCTTTCTAAGCTCCAAACATTCTTGCTGCTGCAGTCACAAAAGATCCAAAGCTCAGCAAGAGTTCATTAATTCAATCTCTGCAGTCACGACTGAGCTCTTTCTGCAATAACAAATCATGTGACTTGACTTTGAATAATGTTTAGGGAAGATGGATTTGTGATATGAAAAGCTGAATTGAAGAATCTTATTCTCTTTTACTATGCTTAATTACTTTCTGCATCTTCTTTATTCTCTCTGGTAGATTCTCTATGACTATGAGAAGATAAAAAGGAATTCAATTTTTTGAATTCCAATTTTTAGAACATTCTCGGATTCCAGTTGAAAATCAATGAATCTTGTCCGTTAAATTTGAATTTGATCTTAGTGGCAGACAAAATATTTACTACTGTATGTGATTTCAATGATTAAGGCATAGGTCAATTACTAATTGATAAAGCCAGATTTTGTGAAGCCACAATGTCAGAAGAATTAAACTGGTTTATCTCTTCTTTCATTTTTCCTTTTAGCGTCAATAGAACTAGTTAATCGGGACGGGTTTCCCGATCGGGATGGGCTCAAAACCCGAAATCCGTCCCGGTTTTTTTTGACCGGGTTTCGGGATGTCCCGAACCCGAAAAAAACCCGTTTTCTTCCGTCCCAAATGGGAAAACCCGATCGGGACGGGACGGGTACCCGAAACCCGGTCCCATTTACCCAGCCCTACTTAGATCTTAGGTTATACTATAAACACACAGTTTACAATATACTCTACTTATGCCAAAACAAGAAATGAAGAGGCCGTAAGCTCACAATAGGAAATCACAAAGAAGACCTATCCTCTAAAGTTAGATCACTCACTAAGATGGATCTACACTTCTCACAACACTCCTTTTACAGTTTTTCACTCAAAAAAATGTTTTGATTTGAACTTCAACTTGGTTCTGCCAACAAATGACTTCACCAGGTGAGTGAGCTGTTCTTGAGACTTAGAGAGATTTTGCTTCGAAAATTTTCTCAGAGTTGTGTTGTTGTTTTCTCTCTCAAGCTCTCGAACTATTTATACTCCAGGTTTGAAAAATGTCTGTTGAAGAAAGACAAGATTCAAATTCCTCGGGTACTGGTCCTTAATTTCTGCGAACGACTCTCTGTACTGCGGCAGTACTGTCAACAGTACTTTTTGTCAGCAACAGTAAATGCACTAGGCTGATACGAGGTTTTTCTTCAATCATTTGCCATAAATACCCTCAGTCTTCAGCATTTATTACTCCAAGTTCATTTATTACCGTTGGAGAGACTTCCTGATCATCTTCAGTTGGCTGATAAGAATTACTCATCTGATGATGAACTGAGCTGATCCCAAACTTGAACAAATCTGATTTGAGTCGGCTGATATTCACCAAACTGATTTCTTTCTTCAGCAGATCATTATTCTTCTGGACCAAACTGAATTTTGACTTGACTGAATTTGTCTTTGAGTTTGATCAAAATTCTTCTAAGGGATTGTACTAAGCTTTTCTAACTTAGCTGGTTGAGATGTTTTGGAAATCATCAAAACCTCCCTTTAACTACTAAGTTTCTTGTCTTCTGATCTTCATCTTCATCCAACAATTTCCCCCTTTTTGATGATAACAAAACTTCAGCTAAGTACCTGTACCTAAACTAAAGTTTTAATCCTCAATGATTTCTGAGATAGAAATAATTTGTTGGAGTAAAAACTTGAACTTTTATTGATTGATTGATTTTGATTACAAGTTACATGTAGTTACATCAGATGAGATAACAAGAAAGTAAACTGATACAAGAAAACTTAAATTTAGTGATCTGATTCATCATCAGTCACTTCTTCTTCAATTTCAACATACTCTTCTTCATCTTCATCATCAATTTCATCATCATCTTCATTGGCATCATCAGTCAGAAGGTTCTTCTGAGGAGCTTCCATTTTCTGTTTACGTTCAGCTTCTTCTGCCTCTTCAACCCTTCTTTTGATGTGTTCCAAGTTTTTGTACTTCACAAATGGATCAAGTTGCTCTTCAGGTGTATCCTTGGTTGCAGCAAGTTCTTTATCAGACTTTACTGGTTCCTTGGATTCTTCTTCCTTTTCATCAACAACTTTTTCATTAACAGCTTCCTTAGCATCTGCTTCCTTCTTTTCATCAGCTTTCTCTCCAGCTTCTTTAGTTTGTTCAGGTAGAGGCTCTGTTTCCTTCTCAATAGGTTTCTCCTTATCAGCAGAGTCCTTTGATTGCTCAGGTACTTGAACAGGTTCAGTTACTGGAGCTGATTTCTCTTTTTCAGGTACGAACTTTTCTTTCCCCTTTTTGTCATCATCAGCGGGGTTGAGTTCAGCAGCTGGTATGTTGATAGCAGAGCAGATTCTTCTTATGTTGTCATCCACTGTGGCAAGTCGAGATGTATGATGATTCAGCATAGGTCTGAGTGTGACAGTCTGATCATTGAGATAGTCCATGTGGAGTTGTAAGGTAGCCACTTCATTATGAACTTTTGTGGTAGTTTCATCTATATGACTTACAAACCCAAGGCTCTTTTCTGTTTCAGCATCATATAGCTTGGTGATCAGGCCTAGGACATCAGCAATATCTCCTTCATGTCTTTTGAGAGCTATGTGAAGATGATTTACATCAGACTTCACATCTTCAACGTTCATGTTTATGCTGATCAGACTTTGAAGTAATTGAAGAGAATTATCAGGTGGCAGAGGAAAATTGTCAATTGCATCCTTGATCAGTCTTGTGTTTTCCTCCTGCAATCTTCTATTTTCTTCATGTATCTCCTTCATCAGCTGTTTGTTTCTTTCTTCCAAGGATTGATCCAGCAACAACTGAATTGATTTCATCAGTGAAGATTGCTTGTCTGCTGTTGGAATGAAAGTGGAAGCTGATGGTCTGTTTGGTGGACTGGGACATCTGCTAGAACCTCCTCTTGTTCATCCTTTTGTTCAGGTTCAGCAGTCTCTTGAACAGCTTCATGAACAACAATAGCTCCATCATTTACTTGGACATCTTCTTCATCAGTCCGGGTAGCTTTTTGTTGAACAGTAGCCTGTTCTTCCACCTTTGTTGTTTCAGGAGCTCCATCATCTGATATCTTCGTGGTCTGATGGATAACCTAAGTGATGTGAGGCATTGATCCTTGGGCAGGAGCCTTAATCGCTTTCTCCTGATACGTGCTGATCTCAGGGCCAAAAGTGATCTGTTGAACACTTGGTAGAGATGGAAGGTCACTTGGAGATCCCTTGAAATACCTTAACATTTCAGACCATTTCTCCAAGGCCTGATAAATAGCTATCAGCACTGCTCTTCTGACAGGATCTTCACTCCTTCTCCTCTTTGGAGGCAGTGTATCCTTGAACTTCTTAGCTTCTCTGGCCATAATTCCCCTTGCATAATCATGGAAGACGTCCCTCACATGAACAGGGTCCAAAGCTTTTGTAATAGATGAAGTTTGAAAGAAAGATAATGCCCATTTTTCTTCATCTTCAAACTCCTTCCAAGCTTTGATTTTAGCAACAAATTTATTCACTCTGTAGTTCCTCCATTGATTGTATCTGATCTTCTCTTGGACGAACAAAGTGGCCTTTTGGAGCTTTTTATCAAAATCTGCAAGGGCGGCTTCAAACCTTGCAAAGGCTCCAGGGTGCTGATTTACTATATTCAGTGCCCACTTAACAGTGAAGGGACACTTTTCAACCCTTTGGCCTGGGGGTAAGATTTGTCTTGCATTCATAGACTCCCCTATCTTGATTCCACCAGCTCTGCTTGGTCCATGAGCATCCTGTTTGCTCAGTTCCAAGGCTTTTGCTAAGTCAGTGTCTTCTAAAGCCTTCAGCTCGGCTTCAGTCATTTTTCTTTTTCTTTCTTCTTTCTCAGCTTGCAACTTGCTTGACCTTACTGCTCTTTCAAAATCTTCCTTATCTTTCTTTGCTGCAAGTTCTTCTTCTCTTCTCTTTTTCTCAGCAGCAGAGATTTTGATTTATTATTCTTTTCCTTTTTGGCTTAACAGCAGCAGATGCAGCATCAGTTGGTTCTGGTGCAGCAGTTGAGATAGGAATAGCTGTCTTTAGTTCGATGATCTGCACTTCAAGATCATCTTGAGGTTTAGCAACCTCAGTTGTTGAAGTTGGCTGTTGAGGAGCTGTTGCAGCAGCTGACTCCTTAGCAGCAGTAGTAGACTTTTTCTCAACTTCAACAGGCCTCTCAGCTGATTGAGGGTCTTCCCTTACTAAATCAGATGACTTAGTGGGTGATGGTTCAAAAACCATTTTTCTCTTGGCAATCTTTTTGGGAGCTACCTTCTCCTAAACAGGCTTGGATGCTGCAGTGTCCTTTAACTGACTTCGTGTTCTTTTTGCAACATTTTCAGCCGGTTTCTCTTCATATATGGTTCTGGAAGGAGAACCAGAAGACATATCTAGTATTTCTTTTGTTGTCTGATGAATGATAGCGTCAGCAACAACTATCTTTTCTGTTTTTGCTTCAACAGCTGGCTTAGCTGTTTGAACATATACCATTCTCTTTTTGTTGGGAGCCATCTTCTTTAGCTCAGAAGGTGACTCTTCAACAGTCTTTCTCTTCTTATTTCCTTTCACAGCTTGATAGTATATCATAGCCTTTGAATTATGAACAGGCTTTCCATTTGTTAGTATGCATCCAAGACTGGTGAACAGGTGACTTAGGAATATCCTGTGATGGGTATTCCCCTTCTTTTGATGATTCGCCAGGATGTACCATACGACAACAACCCAGTTCACTTCAAACCCATAGTGAACTGCAATCATTGAGTGAAATCTCTTCATTGGGATACTATCCAGAGTAAAGGTGTAGTTTTCAACAATTTTGGCAACCATATCAAACATCCGATGATATTCATCCTTCAGTTGTCTCTTCTTGATGTTTCCAGACAAAACCTCCCCTTCCTGAGCACAGATGCTCCAGAACTTTTGTTCTTTAGGTTCAGCCAAGGTGGACAAGTCTGTTATTCCCTTCAACGACAAATCGCACTTCTCATTCAGCAGCTTAGGAGTGATGCACACATCCTTTCCACCAACATTCGCTTTAATCTCTAGTTTGTTGAAGTCAACATCATCCTTAGTTCCATAGAACTCTACAAATTAAGAATTAAGAACATCTCTGATGAAAACTTAACATCAACTAACTTTCATCAACAAATTTCATCTTTTAATCAGAAGTACCGCTAGTCTTACACGTTCCCCCTGACTTTAAGAATCTATAAGTTAACTAGTCTGTTGAGAGTTAACCTTGAAGTCGATAAGATGAGTAAGCTGATAAACTCCAGTCTTCTGATGAGTTCCCCCTCAGCTTATGCATCTAAATTTAGTAGACCTAGTTCAGCTCTTAGAGTTGAAAACCTTGCATCACTTAGAGGTTTAGTGAATATGTCAGCGATCTGATTGTCAGTATGAACATACTCTATTATAACATTTCCCTTTTCCACATGATCTCTGATGAAATGATGTTTGATCTCAATATGCTTAGTTCTTGAACGACTTGTAGTGTTCTGAGTAAGAGAGATTGCACTTGTATTGTCACAGTAGATAGGGATTCCACTGATCTTAATGTTGTAAGTTTCTAGTTGATGCTTCAACCAAAGTATCTATGCACAGCAAGCTCCAGCAGCTATGTACTCAGCTTCAACAGTAGATATGGATACTGAAGTCTGTTTCTTCCTCATCTATGAGATCAGACGACTACCTAAGAATTGACAGGCACCTGTTGTGCTCTTCCTATCAATCTTGCAGCCAGCAAGGTCTGAATCTGAATATCCTATCAACTCAAATCCATATTCCCTAGGGTACCATACTCCCAGTTCTTGAGTGTCTTTAAGGTATCTAAGTATCCTTTTGGCAGCCAGGAGATGAGATTCCTTAGGATTTGATTGATATCTCGCACAAACCCCAACAGAGTACATGATATATCTACTGATTTGCCATCTTCATCTTTATCCAAACGAAGTCCAGTAGACATAGGAACACTAACAGTAGAGTTAGTTTCCATACCAAATTTCATGAACAGATCTTTTTTCTATTTAGCTTGGTTAATGAATATTCCATCAGGCAACTGTCTTACTTGCAAACCAAGAAATAGTTTAGTTCACCTATCATGCTCATTTCAAACTTGTTCTGCATCAGCATGGAGAACTTGTCACACATCTGTTGATTTGTTGAACCAAAAATAATATCGTCCACATATATTTGCACAAGCAATATGTGATCCTCCCATTCAACAGTGAACAGGGTCTTATCTACCTTACCTTTACGAAATCCTTTAATTAAAAGAAAATCAGATAAGGTATCATACCATGCTCTTGGAGCCTGTTTCAGTCCATAGAAAGCTTTCTTCAGACGATATACCTTGTCTCCTTCTTGATAAGCTTCAAATCCAGGTGGTTGTTCAACGTATACTTCTTCTTGCAATTCTCCATTGAGAAAGGCAGATTTCACATCCATTTGATAGACTGTGAAATTCTTATGAGCAGCATAGGCAAGAAACAGTCTGATTACTTCTAATCTTGCTACTGGTGCAAAGGTTTCATCAAAGTCAATGCCTTCTTCTTGGCAGTAACCCTTGGCCACTAATCTTGCTTTATTTCTGGTGACAATACCATCTTCATTCATTTTATTCATAAAAACCCACTTAGTGCCAATTACCCTTTGATGACTTGGTCTAGGAACTAAGTACCAGACTTCATTTCTTTCAAATTGATTTAGCTCTTCTTGCATAGCTTCAATCCAGTTTGAATCACTAAGAGCTTCTTCAATCTGTTTAGGCTCTATTTGAGATAGGAAGCTGACAAACATTGCATCATTTGTAGCAGCTCTCCTTGTCTTTACTCTATCCAAATGATCACCAATTACTAATTCAGGTGGGTGATTCCTGAGCCATCTGAGATCAGGTTGCAATATGAATGTTGTCCTCTGTTTTGATCTTGCAACACTACTGTTGGAGTTTCAGTAGTAGTCTGTTGAACATTAGTTATCTGTTGAACAGTCTCTGGTCTGCCAGCTATTTGCAACTTGTCTGTTAGACAATCAGCAGTGTGATTTTGAACAGCATTTGAGTTAGCAGTTGAGTTGGGATCATGTAGTATGATGGGTATATATTCTTCATTTCTTTTAACACTCGATTTCTAAATTATCAGTAGATAGAATTTGATTATTACTTTGATTTTTTTCAGAAGATTGACTTGGTACATGAATACTACATGAATAGATTCTTCTACAAGTAAAGTTATTTTTTTAAAGACTCTATAAGCTTTACTAATTGTAGAATATCCTACAAGTGAAGTCAGTAAGCTGATGTTTCCCATTATTTAAAACAAAGCATTTACAACCAAAAATTCTAAAGTAATGAATGTTTGGCTTTCTGTTGTTCCAAACTTCATATGGAGTCCTGTTTTGATGTTTGTTGATCATGCATCTGTTTTGGGTAAAGCATGCTGTGTTTGTGGCTTCTGCCCAGAATCTTTGGGGCAGCTTTGCTTCAGCTTTCATAGTCCTGGTAGCTTCCTTTAGAGTTCTGTTTCTCCTTCCAACAACTCCATTCCGTTGAGGGGTTCTGGCAGCAGAGTACTCATGGCTGATGCCTCTGATGTTACAATACTCTTCAACAGTTGAGTTTGTAAATTTAGTCCCTCTATCTGATCTGATCTTAAATATCTTTATGTTCTTCTCATTCTGGATCAGTTCCATCAGATTTGTAAGATGCTCCTTGTTTTCACTTTTCTTTTTCATGAATAACATCCAAGTGTATCTTGAAAAATCATCCACAACAGCTAGGCAGTACTTCTTTCCACACCATTGCTGATTGGATCAATGGGTCCAAATAAGTCCATATGTAGCAGCTCCAAAATCCTCCCAGATGATTGGTGCTTCTTGCTCTTGACAGATGACTTGATTTGTTTACCCTTCTGACAGGCGTCACATAGCTTATCTTGGCTCATGACTGTCTTTAGAATTCCTTCTACCAGATCATTCTTGATTAATCTATTTATAGTCTTGAAATTCACATGATTTATTCTTTTGTGCCACAGCCAACTGACTTCACTTGGTGTTGATTCCACCAAACAAACATTTGAATTCTTGTCAACAGAATTCCAGTCCACTGTGTAGACATTTCCTTGTCGCCTTCCAGATAAAATGACCTTCTTTGTACCAATCTGTTCAACGTAGCACTCATCTGATGAGAAGATGACTGAAAATCCCATGTCACAAAATTGACTTATGCTCAGCAAATTGTATTTGAGGCCTTTAACATAAGAGACATCATATATCTCAATGTTGCCTTTGATTAATCTTCAAGTTGCTACAATCTTGCCTTCCTTGCTGTCTCCAAAAGTTACTTTAGGACCATCCACAGCAACAACATCAGTCAGCTCATGTATGCTTCCACACATGTGTTTTGAACATGCACTGTCCAAGTACCAGATTTTCTCTACTTTACTCCTACTCCTACTCCTAACCTACAAAACAAAATAAAATTGTTTTAGGTACCCTTATTGAGAGGGTCCTGAAGGATTAGTTCCACTTTTGACAACCCAAGATGTTGAAGTCTTAGGCTTCCGAGATTTTACAGGAGAATGAACAGGTTTATCTTCATCATATCCATCAGATTTTTTACGTTGATAATCAGTATGATAAGGATGATGTTCATAAGCAGAATAAAGATGCATGATAAGCAGGATATGCATGCATTGGATCAGCAGGATATGGTGCATAATAAGTTCGAAATTGAGGTGCATGACACATAGGAGGATATGCAGCAGGTTACACATAATATGATTCATTTCCATACCAAGCATTTTGATTTTTCTTGTTCTTATGCTTCTTTGGTTTACTAGATCCTTGCTCATTAACAGATGACTTAGTCTTGCCACTAGTCTAATTAGTTTTAGCCTTATCGGCAGACTTCCTAGGACTCTGCTGTATAGTCTTACCAGTCTGTTTTCCTATACTAGGCTCTTCGCTCTTTTTAGCCTTAGGAGCTTTCTTCTCCTTTAATTCTTTCTCAGGTGAAGCAGGTTTAGTAGTCTGAACATACAATATGACCTTACTGTTGTCAGCTGATACAAATTTTTCAATATATATGGTTCAGTTTAACTTATCTTGTTCTAAAGGCATCTTCTGTTTACTAGACATATGAGTGGATGGAACAGATGACTTATCATGAGACTCAATAATCTTTTCAAGTTCCATGATTTTACCCTTATAGACTTCACATTCAGCCTTCAGAGATTCAATTTCTTGCTCAAGCAGTTTATATTCAGCTGATTCTTTTGGCTTTTCAGCCTTAAGTTTCAGTGAACCGTTTTGCTCTCTTAGCAATATCATCTCTCCTTAAGCTTAGCAACTGCGTCAGCAATACTTGTATTATTAACCATCATTTGCTCAAATGAATTAAACAATTCATTTTCAAGAGGAGTTACCTCATCCTCAGAGTCATCAGATTCCTTAGCCATCAGGCAGATAAGAGCAGGGTTCTCATCATCAGTAGACTCTTCATCAGAAGTGTCTGAGTCTGAATCAGACGAGTAGATAGCAGCCAGCTTTTCTGCTTCAGCTATCAGCACCTTGCCTTTCTGATGCTTTCTTTCCTTTTTGATTCTTTTTTCTTCTTCAGTGTACTTCTCAGCTTTAGGATATGGGGAGTCTATGATGAAATGACCCAATTTCCTGCAGTTGTAACACATTAGTTTGGATTTATAATCATCTTTATCTTGATAAGAAGAAGTAGGGTTAGAAGTAGAAGCATTGTTGTATTTGTTCTTCATTTTTCTTTTATAGAACTTCTTGAAGTTGTTCATCAGCAATGCAATGTCTTCAGCTGTGTACTCCTTTTTGTTGAGTAGTGTGGCTTCATCAGATGAGTCCACTTCTTTGCTTTTAATAGCTGATCTTCTTGGGTTTTCAGCAGCAACCATGGCAGCTGTGGGGCCTGAAGTTGAGGTTTCTTCAATACCTATTCTTGGTAGTTTATACTCGTATGCCTTGAGTACTGAGAACAGCTCAGTAAGAGAGATCTTTCCCAAATCTCTTGACTCTTCCATGGTTGTCACCTTCATGTTGAACTTTGGAGGCAGAGCCTTTAGCACTCTGACAGTTATCTCCTTTCAGTGAAGGTTTTTCCAAGTTTAAGAACTTCATTCAGCGTCCTTGTAAACCTTGTATTCATCTTGAAGTTGTCTAGCTTTTCCAGAGCAACACTCAGCTGATATTCTTTTATGGCATCGTTTCCTTCGCTCATGTCACGAACCTTATCCCACATTTATTTGCAGTCTTGCAATGCTTGACTTTATCAAATCTGTCATTGTCCAGGGCTTTGGTCATGATGAAACGGCCAACTTTATCAAGATTGAACAGCTTGATTTCTTCGGCTGTCATTTCTTGTAAGTCTTTATCCACCACTATGTCAACTTCATCAATCTTTATAGTCATGTTGAACTTGAATGGACCTTTTGTGATACATGTATACATGTTGTCATTGTAAGCAGCTAGGAAAATCTCTATCCTAATTTTCAAGTCCTCGACGCTCATACCGCCGATGTGGGGAACATGGCTGATACAATCCATTTTCAAAAAGTTTTGATTTTTCAAAAATATGCTCTTTTGAAAAAGTTTGAAAACCTTCGAAAAACACTTGGATCAAGCTCGTTGATCAGGCAGCTGATTCTAATGAACCACCCGCTCTGATACCATTTCTTGGTCCCAAGTGGTCAGATGAGGTCTAGAGGGGGGATGAATAGACCTCTGAAAATTTTTAGACTTTAAAACTTTTCAGTCGTCTGTCAGCAGACTAAGCTGATAGAGATCAGTAAGCTGACTAAGCTGATCGTGAACGAATCTTTGAGCAGCAAGGTTGACCACTTCTCTTATCACTCCTTAGCTGATTTCAACAAAACTTAGCTTTAAAACAGAATACTTGCAGCGGATATTTATAAGTGTTTTTCACATGTAAACTTAGTCCTCGAAAGATTTTATCCCCAGTTTTAACAAACTCCTTTTTGAAATCTTCCAACAGTTTTCTAAAGTGTTTTATGCAATTTTAAAGATATGCAAGAAAATAATGCAAAGTAAAACACAAAGAATTTTTATAGTGGTTATATGGATAAAAATCCTTTAGTCCACTCTTCCAAGTCACTTAGATCTTGGGTTATACTATAAACACACATTTTACAATATACTCTACTTACGCCATAACAACAAATGAAGAGGCCGTAAGCTCACAATAGGAAATCACAAAAAAGACCTTTCCTCTGATGTTAGATCACTCACTAAGATGGATCTACACTTCTCACAACACTCCTTTTACAGTTTTTCACTCAGAAAGATGTTTTGATTTGAACTTCAACTTGGTTTTGCCAACAAATGACTTCACCAGGTTAGTGAGCTGTTCATGAGACTTAGAGAGATTTTGCTTCGGAAATTTTCTCAGACTTGTGTTGTTGTCTTCTCTCTCAAGCTCGCGAACTATTTATACTCCAGGTTTGAAAAATGTCCGTTGAAGAAAGACAAGATTCAAATTCCTCGGGTACTGGTCCTTAATTTCTGCGAACGGCTCTCACTACTGCGGCAGTACTGTCAAGAATACTTTTGTCAGCAACATTAAATGCACCATGTTTATACGAGGTTTTTCTTCAATCATTTGCCATAAATACCCTCAGTCTTCAGTATTTATTACTCCATGTGCATTTATTACCGTTGGAGAGACTTCCTGATCATCTTCACTTGGCTGATAAGAATTACTCGTCTGATGATGAACATAGCTGATCCCAACTTGAACAAATCTGATTTGAGTCGGCTGATTTTCACTAAATTAATTTCTTCCTTCAGTAGATCTGTAGTCTTCCGGACCAAACTGAATTTTGACTTGACTGAATTTGTCTTTGAGTTTCCTCAAAATTCTTCTAAGGGATTGTACTAAGCTCTTCTAACTTAGCTGGTTGAGATGTTTTGGAAATCATCAAAACCTCCCTTTAACTTCTAAGATTCTTGTCTTCGGATCTTCATCTTCATCCAACAAAACCTTTCTTTTTCCCATCGGTTGTTCCCGTAAATTCCGATAACAGATCTGCCCATAGGTTCTCTTCCCTGGGAATTGGTTGGATCTCGAACCTCTCAAATTTGGAGATCAGATCTTTCTTCTTGTTCAAATACTTTATCATATTGAACTCATTTGCTTCATAAATACCCTTCACCTGTCTATGTACAAGTTCAGAATCTGTAAGTACAGTAAGGGATTTTACCTTCGCCTTTAGGCCATTTCCAGTCCCGCGATTAGAGCTTCATATTCTGCTTCATTGTTTGTTATAACTAAGTCCAAGGTGATGGCGTAGCTCAAATCTTCCCCGTTAGGACCCTGGAAATGAATCCCTACTCCACCTCCCTCTTTAGTTGAGGATCCGTCCACGTGCATCAACCATACCGGTTCCTCGACCTTGTTGATCGAATAAACTTCTGATGAGCTTGCTTCGTTTGGAATTTTTGCTCCAGTTGTTTCAACGATAAAATCCGCTAAAACTTGAGCCTTGACCGCCGTTCTCGGTTCATATTCGATTTCGAATTGTCCGAGCTCCACCGCCAACTTTATGAATCTTCCTGAAGCTTCGGGTTTAGATAAGACCTGCCTCAAGGGTTGGTTAGTCAAAACAATAATTTTATAAGTCTGAAAATAAGGCCTCAATCTTCGAGCAACCACTACTAAAGCTAGTGCGAATTTTTCAATCTCCATATAGTTCTTTTCCGTGCCTTGTAATAACTTGCTTAAATAGTATACCGGTTTGTGCTCGGACTTTTCTATCTTTACCAGAACTGAGCTGATAGCCTCCTCCGAAACTGCTATGTAAAAGTATAAAGGTTCACCCGCGGCTTAGCCAACATCGGGGGCGAAGTTAAATTAGCCATGAGATCCTCAAATGCTTTGTCACATTCAGCGGTCCATTCGAAATATTTTGATTTTCGAAACAACTTGAAAAAAGGCAAACTTTTGTCAACTGATCGGGAGATGAACCTGTTCAAAGAGATGATTTTTCCTACCAAGCTTTGTATGTCCGAAAGCCTTCTTGGTGGTTTGAGGTCGGTGATAGCTCGAATCTTCTCCAGGTTAGCTTCAATTCCCCGCTCGTGAACAAGATAACCCAAGAACTTTCTCGACGTGACCCCGAAGGTACACTTTGCTGGGTTCAATTTCATACCATATTTCCTCAAAATTGCAAAACATCTATCAAGGTGTTTGATATTATCTTCTTCCGTCATATTTTTCACGAGCATGTCATCAACGTAGACTTCGATGATCTCTCATATCAATTCTTTGAACATCATGTTCACCAGCCTCTAATAAGTTTCTCTGTCATTTCTTAACCCAAACGGCATAACAATGAAGCAAGATACACCACATTCGGTAATGAATGTAGTCTTATCCTTATCCCTTTCGTTCATGAATATCTGGTAGAATCCCTGGAAGGCATCCATCATGCTGAAGAAAACAAACCCAGTAGTGGAATCTACTAGCATATCTATCTGAGGCAATGGGTAAGGATCTATTGGGCACAACTTATTCAAGTCAGTGAAGTCATTGCACATTCTCCATTTATTTTCGATAACCAAGATTACATTACACAGCCACTCGGTAAATTTGATCTCTCTTATCTGACCGGCTGCCAACAATCTATCAACCTCAGCGTTGATGATTTTATCCTTTTCTCGACCGTGATTTCGTTTCTTCTGTCGAACTGGTTTCGCCTTTGGATCTATGTTCAACGAATGCGTGATCACCCGAGGGTCGATTCCCAATATATTTTCTGGGCTCTAAGCGAAGACATCTATATTTTTTCGCAAAAAGTCAATGAGCATTGTCTCCATCCCCTCACTTAGTTTTGTCCCGATCCTGGTAACCTTCTCTGGAGAACTAGGAACCAAGGCAACCTTCTTGTAATCGGGGGCTTGCACACTCATATCTACGTTCTTCCCCTTCTTCCCTTGTAATTTATCACAGTCAGGGATCGGTAAATCTGAAACCGATCCTGATTCCAAATCAACAAGCCTTCTTTTCCTCGGAATCTCAGGCTCAACCTTTCATTTTATGGTCAAAGAAGAATTATAACATTCCCACGCCATGTATTAGTCGTTCCGCATTTCCCCGACTCCTCCATCGGTCAGAAATTTTACCTTTTGATGATATGTTGACACCACCGCCTTGAAGGCATTCAAAGCGGGCCTCCCCAATATGGCGTTGTAAGCAAATGGAGTTTCTACCACTAAGAATTTTATTGTTCTAGTCACAATCCTTGGCTTCTTTCCAAGAGTTGTGCTGAGTAGGATGGTCCCCAGCGGGACAATTTCTGAACCGCCAAATCCGACCAAAGGCGTTGACACTCGATCTAAACGAGGATGTTGGAGGTTCATTCGAGCAAGAGCTTCGGAAGAAATAATGTTGGCGGAACTACCGTTGTCAATCAAAACCCTTTTGACTTCATAATTAGCGATTCTTAAAGTTAGGACCATTGAGAAATCTGGATCATCGTCATCCACATCCCAAGTAACATCTGCGGGTCTATCCGCATCACTGAAGCCTATGACTTGATTTTCCATGGAAGGAGGTTCCAAATAGAAGATCTCTTTCTTGGTCGAGACGACCACCTTTATCGACCTCATTGTTCTTTTTCTTGCATTTCTACAATCTCCCCTCGTCGGTCCACCAGCAATCATGTTTATCACTCCATTCGGTTGATCGTCAACCTGATTTTGAGCTTCCCGTTGTTGAATGGCAAATTTTCGAGGACTCCTAGATCTATAACGGTTGTTATAGTTTCCTCGTTTAACAAACTCTTTAACTTCTCAATCTCGACCTTCAGCTGATAGCAATTTTCAGTACTGTGCCCTCGGGCTCTATGATATCAGCAATACATATCATAGTTCAACGCTCCTGGTCTTGCTTGAGTAATTCTTTGGGCATCCAGAATCAAGGTCCCTTCCTACAATACAGTTAGAATCTCTTCTTTTGAGATATTTAATTCATTGAAGTGGACCTTCCCTGGACGTGGAGGTTGATTGGGATCGGGGACCGGACCGTAGACATTAGGTCGATGGTTCGGCATCTGGGGTTTGTACGCGTTGAGTCTCTGCAAAACCGATCCCCTGTTTGATCCTCCATAATCGCCGGGTTTCGGTACAGGAGCTCTATCCTGTTTCTTTTCGAGGGAGAGTTTCGGGTTTTGGGCATGCTTTAGCTTGTTCATTTCCTCCTGTATCATATATTTTTCTGCTATCTCCATGATCCTTTCAAAAGATTTTTGCTGTTTCCTACACAGTGTGTTCCCGAACTGTTTGTTTTTTGTCAATTCGAACATTAGAGAGGATAAGTATTCGATCTGTGGAGTATCGAGTTTAAGAAGTTTGATGCTGAATCTTGCCAACCATTGCCTCAAAGTTTCACCATCCATCTGTTTCACGGTCCCTAGATGGTTCGCAGGCAACCTTGGCTTCCTCTGACTCGCAAACTGATGTTTTAGTTTATCATAGAATTCATCAAAAGAGAAAATAGAGTTCGGTGGCAATTTTCCGAACCAGTTTAGAGCAATTCCTTAGAAGGTGTAACCATGATTTTTGCAGCAGAAATCTTCTGAATGTCCATACAAGTTCATCACATTATTGAAGCTGTTAATGTGTTCCCCGGGGTCGGTAGTCCCGCTATACCATGGTAATCTCATTGGCACTGTCTCAGTGTTTCGAGCGTCTCAGATCTCTTGGCAAAAATCTGAACATCTCATGATACTGTTTCCTATCTCTCTATCTCTGATATTCTCTCGGACAGTTTCTCTATTTTGCATTATCTCGGTACGTCTGATTGTTGTACACGCATGCTGAGCCTCTTTAATCAACTCATCTCTATCTAAGTTCTTAGCAACTCTCTCCTACACAATTTTCTCTAGTTCAGCTTCAGTGACCCTTTGGTAGGTCGGCTTTTTTGTTTTGTCAGCAACCAAAGGATGACTCTCCCCAACTACTGAATCCTCCACATAATATACCACTTTAGAAGGTAGTCCTGATCGGACATTGAACCTCGACGGAGCAGGTTGGGAAGGGTTCGCCACAGGTGCTTTCGATATCAATCAAAACACGCTCCTTTCCTTTTGAATATTCGAAGATAGGATTTCAGGTCTCCTATGCGCCGCAGGCTGATCCACTGGCGACTGATCAGCTCTTCCGCTGTTCCAAAATTCTCTGCACTTTGTGCTGATAATGGATCTCAGATCAGCGATGATTGTGCGAATCGGAATATCACCTTTGGAAATAATCGGTGGAGCTTCTTGTTTTCGAGCCGCTCGATAAAGATTATCAGGCTCATTGTTAACAGAATTATGTGCCCCCACCACATGTGAAGGCTCTCCTTGCATGTATGTGTTTCGCCTCGTAGTAGGCATTTTTCGATCTAACACCCAAATAAGGCCCCACGGTGGGCGCCAATTGATCTAACGTGGTTTCGTTCGGGATCAAAAAGCAAAGACAATAAAGGTGCGGTAATGTTAATAAATGGGTCAAATATGTATATTATCGATCTTGATTACAAATAAGGGTAATTTACATAGACACTCCCTGACTATTACCCTAATTACAAGAAATTACCCTCCTGTTTGAAATATTACAAAAACACCCCCTCGAGGGGTGTATTGGTAATGTATTTTAGGGGATGTATTGGTAATACAATTTTTGGTTGAGGGTTTTTGTAATATTTCAAACAGGAGGGTAATTTCTTGTAATTAGGGTAATAGGTAGGGGTGCCTATGTAAATTACCCTACAAATAATACAATTCGGAGTCCTATTTGAGCATTACTGGATGCAGTACAAGCTAGAGGCTAATACACACAAAGTGATCAAATCTAATCTCCGAGGATGCTTTGAGCTGTAGCTTTGAGCTGTAGCTTCGAGCAGGGAGCACCTGGGGAATCGTGTCTGGCGTCATAAATGCTTGTGGTATTTATAGTTGAGGCAGTGTGCTAGCTGAACCAATCCACAGGGGTGTATTTCTCGGCCCAAGGGCTTGGGCCTAGGACCAGCCCAACAGTGAAATTCGAGCATTAGCCCCTTTGCCAACGATCTGACTAGGCTGACTAGTATTGGAGATCGGTTGATACGTCTTCGAGGTCGGATCCCGTGGCTTTCGATCAGACAAGTCCTTCATAAAATAGAATATCCAAAGTACCCCTCATCAGATTTGTAACTCCCTCGATCCTCAGGCTTAGAACTTGGATGGAAGGGTGTCAAAATCAAGAATTGGATCAAGATCCAACCCTAGATGAAGGAGAAGATGGGAGAGAGAGGGGTAGCGCGACCGATCTAGCTCACGGTGGCGGCGGTGTGGCTAGGGCTGATGAAGGCGCACGACTAGGGCTTGGGGCGGGTAAGTGAGCGGCTAGGGTTTAGTGTTTTTGCTTTTTACTTGCTTAGGGTTTTAGTCTCCAAGACTCCTTATTTATAGTTAACACTAAAAGGCCCTCCTACTTGTGCAAGACTAACTAATGGGCCATTAATTAAATTGGCCCATGTCTTGCACTTAATTATAATTAACACTTTAATTAAACAACCCATTTAATCTAATTAAATATTTAACACTTTAATTAACAATTTAATTAATTAGACTATCTAATTAATTTTCTCTCTCTTAGAATTAACTCTTTAATTCTCTTATTTTGATTTAATTCTTTAAATCAATTCTTTCTCCAATTGACTGTCACAGTCCAACTGTATTGTTTGTGACCCTCTAGGTTCACCATCGATTTTCGTGATTTAGTTAATGAGCAATTAATATTCAATTAATTGTTCCGGTCAATAAAATCCTTAATTGACCACTCCAGAATTGATCTCCCATTAATTCAGGAGTACCCACACCACATGGTCGATGTCTAGCCACAAGACCATGAGGCCCAACTTCGGGTGAATTGACATTAGTGAACCTCATCACTTATAAGTACCATGTACATAAGGTCCCTCTAACGACTAATTTCCCGATCGAGACCTAGAGTGTGTTAATTAATCGGCACCTCTAATTATCTCGATTATGTACTCTTTAATTCTGGAAAATATTTCCAGTGTGACTGTTAAATTTGGAAACCCCTTTCCAAATCGGTCACCGAATGGCCATGGTTTTCTCAGAATGTATTATCTAAGAATGTACATGAAATTCTCTCATCCATTACGATGAGTCGGTAGATCCTGTTTTGATGGTAACCATTCGCGCATACGACTATACGTACCCAACATAGGCGCACAATGGTCAGGCTACGTGACCGACTCCTAAATCAAAGCAGGTACACCCGCATACCGAATTCGCCCTAGCACCTCAAGTTTAAGGACTAAATCGTACACCGTTATAAGTCCTGAGAAACTTCCCATCACCGATATGCTTAACACACTTCCACAATGGGTTTCTCCGTTCGGGTCGTTCGATGCGTTCGATCCCCTATCAAACCACCTAGTCATATGCACTGACATCAAATGTCTTGTTCATGAAACTCTACAAATTCACTCCATGTGAATCATGCATAATCCTACAAGTCTTGACGATTCCTTCGATACCCCGTTTCGACAGAAATGTATGACTTGGAACAATTTTGAGATCACGACCTTAGAGACTGTTTCATGATTACACTTAGTACTGAAGTGAATCATCCCATAGTCATGAGTGATCTCCGGGTTTCAACCAATTGCTTAAATGTGTTCGCGAAAGATGAAGTTGGCCATTAGTTTATCTTATATGCGAAATAAATAAACTATGCGTATTAATTAATAAGTAAAATATTCTTTTTAACATAGAACAATCCTATTACAAGCTATTGTGTTGACTTGCTGGGCACTATCCTATCAATCTCCCACTTGCCCTAAAGCTAATCACAAACATTTCTAAGACCCATCTTTCCAATATGTTCTTCGAACACTTTTTGCGATAATGGCTTCGTTAGTGGATCAGCTGTTGGGTTTTACGCGGTACAATTGTCAAAAACAACGTGCGGAATATTTAAAAATTTTATACGCACATAAAACCCATGAGCCCAGGATCTCAGTTATCTAACTCATACGAAAATTGGGTATTTGAATCACAATTCAAAACATAAATAAAGTTAGGTAATTTAAGAAATTACCTCACCACAGGCAAGGTGGTGGTTTTTCTCCGGTCTTCAAGAGTTCACTAGAGCACCCCAAGTGTTGTGCTTCTAGAGAAAGTCCACACCAGTTCGATTGAATGACTTCCCGTAATCCTCAGGCTCAGAACTAGGATTAGGGAATTGTCTTTTTCAGTAATTGGATCCAGATCCAGAGAAGAAAAGCTTGGAGAAAAATAAGCACAGGGTGGGGCGATTTTCAGAGTAACTGAACAGGAAGAAGAATTGATTTTCTTAATTGATTTTCTTTCTTGCTTTCTTGGCTGAAAAATTTCGGCCACTTCTCATTTTTTTAATATGGTTTGTTAGTTTTTGAGATTATCTTGTTATGTGATGAGATTATGATATATCTCTTATATTTGGAAGACTCCTATATAAGATATATCTTTTGAATATCTTTCCTCATCTCACAAGGAAACAAGATATGCCATATCTCTTTACAAGATAAGTCTTCTCCCAATATACCCTATTAAAATCGGCCATGACTAAATTAACATAAGATTAATTAATTTTCCTTGAGCATGTTACGGCCTATGTTGATTAAATGGCATGAGATCAATTAATCAATATAACCATTAGCACACATGCTCTATTAATCTAAAATTAATTCAATCAAATATCTCTTTGCAAAAATCGGCCCATGCAAATATAATTAATCCAAAATTAATTAATCTACATTATAATCTGCCCATATGCTTAATTAATTAATCCACTATTAATTAATTAATCTTTTCAATTAACACTTTAATTGAGGATTTAATCAATCAGAAATTCCAACTGATTTATTAATTAGTTACTTCTAATTAATGATTCTCCATTTCGAATTAACACTTTAATTCTCGTTTAATTAATTAGTTACTTTCAATTAATTATTTTTCTCTTTGAATTAACATTTTAATTCATCTATTGATTTAATTCCTTAAATCAAGTGTTTCCTTTTAAGACAGTCACTGTCCATATGTATTGTGTGCGACCCTCTAGGTTCACCATCAATTGGCAGCAGGCCTACGACTCTCGTGATTTAATTAGTGAGCAATTAATATGTAATTAATTGCTCCGATCAATTAAGCACTTTAATTGACCACTCTAGAATTAATTTCCTTATTAATTCATGAGTACCCACACCTTATGGTCGATGTCTAGCCACAAGCCCATGAGGCCCAACTTCAGGTGAATTTATATTCGTGAACCTTCACCTCTTATAACTGCCATGTACATACGGTCCTTTTAATGACTAATTTCCCAATTGAGACCTAGGGTGTGTAAATTGATCGGCACCTCTAATTATCTCAATTCTGTACTTTCTAATTCAGGATAATAATTCCAGTGTGACTTCTAAATTTGGAAACCCCTTTCCAAATCTGTCACTGACCACGGCCGTGGGTTTCTCGGAATCTATTATCTAAGAATGTACAGGAAATTCTCTCATCTTATCAAGACGAGTCGATAGATCCTAGTTTAGTACTAACCATTCGCGTACACGTTCATACGTACCCAAAGTATTCGCACAATGATCAGCTATGTGATCGGCTCCTAAATCAAAATACGTATTCCCGTGTACCGAATTCGCCCTAGTACCTCAAGTCCGAGGACTAAATCGTACACTATTATAAGTCTTGAGAGACATCCCATTACCAATATGCTTAATGCACTTCCACGTTGGGTCTTTCTGTTTGGGTCGTTCGATGCGTTCGATCCCCTATCGAACCACCTAGTCATATGCATTGACATCAAATGTCTTGTTCATGAAACTCTACAAATTCATTCTGTGTGAATCATGCATAATTGTACAAGTCTTAGCGATTCCCTCGATACCCCGTCTCGATGGGAATCTACGACTTGGAACAGTTTTAAGATCACGACCTTAGAGACTTTTTCATAATTGCACTCAGTACAGAAGTGAATCGTCCCATAGTTGAATGTGATCTTAGGGTTTCATCCAATTGCTTAGATAAGTTCGCGAGAGATGAAGTTGACCATTGTTTAATTCACGTACTATGAATAAACGGGCGTATTATCTTATGAATCATAAGATTGCTTTCTAAGGTAGTCCCTTTACAAGCTCGTATTTGTTGGCTTGTTGGCCACTATCCTATCAGTCTCCCACTTGCCCTAAAGCCAACCACATACATTTCTAAGGCTCATCTTTCTCAAGATGTCAGTCGAACCCTTTTGTGATTATGACTTAATTAGTGGATCTGCTATGTTGTCTTTTGACGTGGTTTACTTCCACGTCTTTTTCTACCTATGATTTTTCAATCATATGGTATACTTTAATTTGTGTTTAGATCATGGGTGAGATCTCGTTTCCTTTGCTAAAGCAATTGCCTTAAGTTATCATAGAAGATAACTATAGGCCTTGCAATGCTAGGTACTACTTCCAATTCATTGGAAGAAGCTTTCGTCCAAACAGATTATTTCGCTGTATTCAATACTGCGAAATACTATGTTCTAGTGGTTAACTTGGCATCGATTGTCCTTTTGAACCCTTTCAAATCATCGTAGCCCCATAAAATAGAATATTATATTCATATCAGACTGGAAACTCGAATCACTAAATCCTTCGAGTTTCAATTCTTAATTATTACCGCTGACCAGCAATATATCCTCAGAACTCCTAGAGTTCTTAAGGATTGCTCTTTTCGGTAATCCAGTACTCCTCACTGGTGTTCGACTAACAGTAACATATGATATTCATAGCATGTGTTTAGTCTGGTCTCGTACATGACGTTGCATATATTATGCCACCTTTTATTTGGAAGGTGTACAGAGATATTATCCTCTTTACTCATCATATGTACGGCACATTGACTTTGAGAGGGATTTTATATCTCTATGGAAGCGGTCCTTTCTAGGATCCATCCATACTGAATTCATTCAGTTTTTGTCCATGTACTAAGATTTGGGAATTCTAACATCTTCTTTAATCTATCTCCATAGATATGTATTGTCAATACGTGAGATGTATCCCTTAAATCATTTAATGAAGAATTGCGTGAATGAACACGCTTTCGTCTGCGTTTTAACACTCTTACATCTCTATGTCAACTTTAATGTTATTATCATGTTTATTCTACAAACAATACAAAAATTCCCACTGATTCTTTTGTACATTCGGATTTACATGCAATTTTGATAAAGTCAACTACCTTGACTGTCTCATCTAGTTGCTCGTTCGGAATACTGGTCTAGAGTCATAGATTTACCTTTGGACTAACATCCAATGGTTATGCTTCGTACTCACACCAAGCTTTCTATGGTTCATAGTTTCCAAATGGATTTTGACAGTCCACTTATATCACCTGGTGTTTAAGCTATGTGCCCGAATCTGTGTTATACATAGATATTTCGCAAGTTTTTGAATCACTATCCAATCGATCATTTCGTGAACGTTCAAGTTCTTTTCGAATTTGATCGGACCTTCGAAATTTTCGTGTACAAAATTTTGGTTCAGTAGGTTTGAAAAGATACTCCATTATTTGTAGGGATGGGTCCGAGTCAAGGACTTCATCAAGTTCCATGATAATCCCATTTCTATTAGCCAGGGAACCACCCTCTAAGAATTGGGTATCCTTAGGAACGGATTTCCTTTCGTTCTTTAGGATCATGGAACATGTATCCAATGGATACAAATTTACTCAAATTGGATCCACTATCCAGTTTATCATTCATGGATGATATACCATACTTTAATTAGTACGGTTTTTATAGGTATTGACTTAAAAAGATACTCGTCTAAGTATCCTTCTTGAGTCATAGGGTTGAACCCTAGAATTGATTGAGGAATTTTAGCAATACTAATTATGGAATGAATCTAGTCTTTCATAGTTCGATTCCTTATATTAGATTTAACTTGCTGTTCAAGAATTCTATTCTTGATTTAGATAATTTGAGTAATTTAGGGCTTATGTAAAAATCACTTCGATTATATCGAATGGTTATACTTTCATGCCATTAATTGCTTCGGTTTTGGAATTCCTTTGAATCCGTTCAACATTTCCATATTTGCACTTTACTTAGTGCCTATATGAAACCCTTTGGAACCCTTCAACATTTCCAAAAAATTGTACCTTCCAAAGTACCTATATCCTAAATGCCATTAGGATATTTCATGAAGCATTTAATTACTTGCACTAATGCTTTAGTAATCCACATGTGTCTTTATGGATTTAGATCCATTGATCATTTGGTATGCTTACAAATCGATCATGTTCCCTTTTCGACATAATTCGCAAGTTAAGAGCTCATCAAGGTTCTTTATTTCAAGAGACCTTTAAATGAATCAACAATCTATTGAATCCTTCTATAAGAAATATGTTTGATTTTAATCATGCCAAAATTGTGGATAATCATCTAGTTTGTTTTACTTTTCCTCGATTTAGCATAATTGTTAATAGGTTTTATCAATGTTCATTTCATTGTTTTATTTACATCAGTAAAGCAATTGTGTACGAATTAAAAGCTTTAATTAAAAATAATTCCATTCATATTGGTAAAGCTAAAAGGCTTCGTACAAAGTTCGAAATAAATTCTTTAATAGATAAAACTATAACTAATGCTTGATTCGAAAAATAAAGTAACACATTTGCTAATAGGAAAAATCCAGGTGCTTCTTGACCCAGTTCCTGAAGTATCTTTCCCTTAAGTACAGTTGAGACCCCTTCTTGCACATGGGTAACAGACTCCCGTCATACTCTGTAAACACTTTTACAGGAATGAAAATCTTTTAAGACGTTTTACATCAAAAGAATAACTTAAGATGTATTACATCAAAAAGGGAAATAACTTAGGTCATACCTTCGTCAAATTTCTTCAGGAAATCCTTATCAGTCATGTTCCTCAGTTCCTTATCTTTCTTACATAAGGGGCAATCCTCTCATTCGATCAGTCCTTCTCCTCTTTTGAGGGCTTTCTCCTATTTGTCTAACTACTTATGCAAATCATTGGTCTTAATTCCTTCGCATGGAATTTCACAATGATCGATAAAATGAGAAAATGATTCAGGCAAGCCATTGATGATAATTTCCATTTCATCATCTTGAGTCAATTTAGCTCCAAGCTTATTGATTCGTTTCAGTCTCTTGATCAGGTAAGTACAATATTCACTAACATTGTTGAACCCAATCATGCTTGTCTCGTGGAGTGATGTCATCAAGATTTGTGATAGTGTTTCTTCGTACATGATTGTGAATTTTGGCATGGCTAAAATATAAATTGTAAAAGACAACAATAAGTAGACATATTTAAGATAATACTTATAATTAACGAAAATTGGTCTTTTTATCGAAAAATTCCTCCCCCTATTTTCTCGAAACAATAACACCTTCCATTGTTCGGGAAATTCTATTTCCTAGTAGATCTTGACGTCCCAGCAGACATTAACTGAACCCACGACTCGCGGCCATACAATTAATTCCCTAGATAGGTATACTTTTGCCAATTGTGTCCCTACACAACCTTCAAGCTATTTTGCCTCGATTTTCACATTTATATAGCACTGGTACATCATAAATGGTACTACGCGTTAAGTCTAACCCTATCAATCTTGATGAGCAACGGGCCCAAACATGTCAACCCCTGGGACTCCCACTCGATCGCATGCCCTGACCAATCCCCACCCTTGTCAAGTTTATTTAAAACAAGAATCGAGAGATTTTGTGTATTGTCCCTTTCTTCGTCTCGGGTGCCAGACTCTGGATCACATTTAACGATAAGTAGACAACTTACACTAGTCCCTATTGGTGGAAGGCTTGGATTTATAAAACTTCATTTTATAGTTAACCCAATATGACTTAGTATTTTATTTCAAGAGGGGATTTTCGGTTTTAGGATGTTTGAGGAAACTCTCCTCGAGATTTCACCACATTAATTATGCTTTATATTTTATTTAGTGATCTAATTTCTAGCGCGCAAGCCAAAATAAATCAACAAATAAAAATAAAACATTCACACCTAGCATGCATGCTACCACATTATGTTTTCGATCGGGAGCCTCCTATGCGGGCCATCATCGAGCCATGATGTTGGCCCAATTGGTCAATCTAATGGGTTTTTAAAGAATCTAACAAGTTACAAAAGTAACCATGCATACACGGCCTTCATTCCTTCTTGGGCCTCCACATCGCTTGTAATGGGCCTCCATCCTAAGTTATTAAAACGGTAAAGCCCAAATCTATTACAGAGGCTCAAAGTGGCCCAAAAACATAAGGCTTGCAGGACCAATAAAAACCAACATAATTAAACTAAACCAATCACATCTACCCTAGGGTCAAGGCTCGGCGCGATCGAAAACCACGTAAACAGTTCACGTAGAGCAACAAACACGCAAAAGTATATTTTTTCTAATATTATTTTAAATCTACCATTTAAAATAACCCAACATTCTAATTTTAAAACCCCTTTTAAAATAATCTTTTACTTTTATTTTAAAACCTCTTTTAAAATAAATCACAATTTCTATTTTAAAACCCTTTTAAAAAGTCTCATGGTTCTCGCTCTAGTCTCCACTAATTATGATAAAATTAATCCTTCGGATAATAGAACACCTTTTAAGCATAAATCAGGTTCTGGAAATTTCAATTTTTGAAAATTACAGTTTGGTCCCTCAATTTTCAAAAATTACATTTTGACCCCAAAACTTTTGGAATTAATAAATTAGCCCCAAAAATTCCAGAACAAACAAATCGGCCAAGAAAAAAGAAATTAATATTTTAATTCCAGAAACTTTCGTTAATCGCAAAACTACCCCTGAAGTTTCGTAAATTACAAAACAACCCCATAACTTATGGAAATTACAAATCGACCCCAATTTTCAGAAAAACAGAATTTCAATTTCAGCCCAGAATTTGCAGAAAAATAAAATTCAGATTCTGTCCAGATTTAGTCAAATCGTAATTTGCAGTTTTAGTCCTGTAAATTTCATAAATTGTAGATCTGGCCCGAATATGAATTATGCTATTTACCCGAACACATAATTAATCATAATCAGCAAGATCAATGCACAGAACACGACAAATAAATATATACAAAAAATTTGAAGTCTTCAGATCCGTTTTCGTATGAGCGTAATAACATTGGCTCTGATACCACTGTTGGGTTTTATGCGGTACAATTGTCAAAAACAACCCGCGGAATATTTAAATTTTTTATACGCACATAAAACCCATGAGCCCAGGATCTCAATTATCTAACTCATAAGAAAATTGGGTATTTGAATCACAATTCAAAACAAAAATAAAGTTAGGTAGTTTAAGAAATTACCTCACCACAGGCAAGGTGGGGGTTTTTATCCGGTCTTCAAGAGTTCACTAGAGCACCCCAAGTGTTGTGCCTCTAGAGAAAGTCCACACCAGTTGGATTGAATGACTTCTCGTAATCCTCAGGCTCAGAACTAGGATTAGGGAATTGTCTTTTTCAGGAATTGGATCCAGATCCAGAGAAGAAAAGCTTGGAGAAAAATAAGCACAGGGTGGGGCGATTTTCAGAGTAAACGAATATGGAGAATAATTGATTTTCTTTCTTGCTTTCTTCGCTGAAACATTTCGGCCACTTCTCCTTTTATAATATGGTTTGTTAGTTGTTGAGATTATCTTATTATGTGAAGAGATTATGATATATCTCTTATATTTGGAAGACTCCTATATAAGATATATTTTTTGCTTATCTTTCATTATCTCACAAGGAAACAAGATATGCCATATCTCTTGACAAGATAAGTCTTCTCCCAATATACCCTATTAAAATCAACCGTGACTAAATTAACATAAGATTAATTAATTTTCCTTGAGCATGTTACGTCCGATGTTGATTAAATGGCATGAGATCAATTAATCAATATAACCATCGGCCCACATGCTCTATTAATCTAAAATTAATTCAATCAAATTTCTCATTGGAAAAATCGGCCCATGCAAATATAATTAATTCAAGATCAATTAATCTACATTATAATCGGCCCATATGCTTAATTAATTAATCCACTATTAATTAATTAATATTTTCAATTAAAACTTTAATTGAGGATTTAATCAATCAAAAATTCCAATTGATTAATTAATTAGTTACTTCTAATTAATGAATCTCCATTTCGAATTAACACTTTAATTCTCGTTTAATTAATTAGTTACTTCCAATTAATTATTCTTCTCTTTGAATTAACATTTTAATTAATCTATTGATTTAATTCCTTAAATCAGGTGTTTCCTTTTAAGACAGTCACTGTCCAACTGTATTGTGTGTTACCATCTAGGTTCACCATCAATAGGCAGCAGGCCCACGTCCCTCGTGATTTAATTAGTGAGCAATTAATATGTAATTAATTGCCCCGATCAATTAAGCACTTTAATTGACCACCCTAGAATTAATTTCCTTATTAATTCACGAGCACCCACACCTCATGGTTGATGTCTAGCCACAAGCCCACGAGGCCCAACTTCAGGTGAATTCATATTCGTGAACCTTCACCTCTTATAACTACCATGTACATACGGTCCTTCTAACGACTAATTTCCCGATTGAGACCTAGAGTGTGTGAATTGGTCGGCACCTCTAATTATCTCAATTCTGTACTTTCTAATTCAGAATAATAATTCCAGTGTGACTTCTAAATTTGGAAACACCTTTCCAAATCTGTCACTTACCACGGCCGTGTGTTTCCCGGAATCTATTATCTAAGCATGTACAGGAAATTCTCTCATCTTATCAAGACGAGTCGATAGATCCTATTTTAGTACAAACCATTTGTGTACACATTCATACATACCTAAAGTAGGCGCACAATGATCAGGCTATGTGATCGGCTCCTAAATCAAAGTACGTATTCCCGTGTACCGAATTCGCCCTAGTACCTCATGTCTGAGGACTAAATCGTACACTATTATAAGTCTTGAGAGGCATCCCATTACCGATATGCTTAATGCACTTCCACGATGGGTCTCTTTGTTCGGGTCGTTCGATGCGTTCGATCTCCTATCGAACCACCTAGTCATATGCACTGACATCAAATGTCTTGTTCATGAAACTCTACAAATTCACTCTGCGTGAATCATGCATAATTGTACAAGTCTTAGCGATTCCCTCGATAACCCGTATCGATGGGAATCTACGAGTTGGAACAGTTTTAAGATCACGACCTTATAGACTGTTTCATGATTGCACTTAGTATTGAAGTGAATCGTCCCATAGTCGAATGCGATCTTAGGGTTTCATCCAATCGCTTAGATGAGTTAGCGAGAGATGAAGTTGGCCATTGTTTAATTCACGTACTATGAATAAACGGGCGTATTATCTTATGAATCATAAGATTACTTTCTAAGGTAGTCCCTTTACAAGCTCGTATTTGTTGGCTTTTTGGGCACTATCCTATCATCAGCTACATTATCCTTTGAGTCGACACACTCAATTTGAATGTCTCCTCTACCAATGATCTCCCTGATCACATGGTATTTCCTCAATACATGTTTGGACTGGTGGTGTGATCTCGGTTCCTTTGCTTGAGAGATTGCCCCATTGTTGTCACAGAAGACTACTATGGGTTCTGCAATGCTAGGTACTACATCTAACTCTTGGATGAAGTTTCTCATCCAAACACTTTCATTTGCTGCATCTGATGCGGTAATATATTCTGCTTCAGTGGTTGAGTCTGCAGTGGTAGACTGTTTGGAGCTCTTCCAAATTAACGCTGCGCCGTTGGGACAAAATATATATCCAGAACTGGATTTAAAATCATCCACGTCAGACTGGAAACTCGAATCCGTGAATCCTTCGAGTTTCAATTCTCCACTACCGCCGTAAACCAATAACATATCCTTAGTCCTACTCAGGTACTTGAGGATAGCCTTTACGGCGGTCCAGTGTTCCTCCCCTGGATTTGACTGGTAGCGGCTCGTTACAATGAGAGCGTGTGCTACGTCAGGTCTGGTACATAACATTGCATACATTATGCTGCCGATGGTAGATGCATAAGGTATGAGAGACATTCTCTATCTTTCTTCGTCACTTGTAGGGCACATAGATTTAGAAAGATAGATTTCATGTCTCATTGGAAGAAATCCCTTCTTGGATTCTTCCATACTGAATCTCTTCAGTATAGTGTTAATGTACTGAGATGGGGAGAGTCCCAGCACCTTCTTCGATCTATCTCTATAGATACGTATCCCAAATACGTAGGATGCGTCTCCCATATCTTTCATGGAGAATTGCGTGGATAACCACGTTTTCATCTGCGTTAACGTTCTGATATCATCCCCGATCAATAGAATGTCATCGACATACAACACAATAAATTGTAACGAACCCCCATCGAATTTCTTGTACACGCATGACTCATATACGTTCTTGATGAAGCCAAAACCCCTTGACTATTTCATCAAAACGTTTGTTCCAGGTTCGGGACGCCTGTTTTAGGCCATATATTGACCTTTGAAGTTTGCAAACTTTATGCTCACATCCTTTAGATGTAAAGCCTTTTGGCTGTTGCATAAAGATTTCCTTATCAATGTCTCCATTGAGAAAGGCGGTCTTTACATCCATTTGTCATATCTCGTAGTCATACCACGCGGCTATGGCTAATAGTATCCGATTGGATTTTTACATCGCCACTGGAGAGAAGGTTTCCTCATAGGCTATTCTAGGCGTTTGAGAATAACCTTTCGCCACAAGGCGAGCCTTATGAGTCAAAACCTATCCATTCATTCCAGGCTTGCGCTTAAAGATCCACCTACAGCCTACAGGGATAGTTCCCTCAGGTGGATCAACCAAGGTCCATACCTTGTTGGAATGCATGGAATCCATTTCGGATTCCATGGCCTCCTGCCACGCACCCGAATCTATGTCTGATAGGGCTTCTTCGTATGTCCTTGGATCACTATCCATTTATCATTCTCGTGGATAAAGCCATACCTTTCAGGCTCTCTACGAGCTCGATCGGACCTTCGAAGTACTGGTGTACTAGATGGTTCAATGGGTTCAGGATCAACTCCCACTGTTTGTGGGGATGGGTCCATTTCCTGGACATTATCAAGTTCTACGGATACCCCGCTTCTTTTAGTGAGGAAGTCATCCTCTAAGAAGTTGGCGTTCCTAGACACGAACGTCTTTCGTTCTGTAGGGTCGTAGAACAGGTATCCAATGGATTCCTTTGGCTACCCTACAAATTTGCACTAACTAGATCTACTATATAGTTTATCTCCTTTCTTGTTTCTAACATAGGCAGGAGATCCCCATTACTCATAAATATGATTATACGGGTGTTTTACCAAACCACTCTTGGTATCGTTGGCACCGACTTTGAAGGTACTATATTAAGTATCTTCGAAGCTGTTAAGAGGGTAAGGCCCCAAAATGAAAAAGGAAGATCAGCGAAACTCATCATGGAACGAACCATGTCCATCAAAGTTCTGTTCCTTCACTCATCTACACCATTCAACTGTGGTGTTCTAGGAGGAGTTCGCTGCGAGAGTTCTCTACAAGATAATCGAGGAATTCTTGACTTAAGTATTCACCACCTCGACCCGACCGAAGTGCCTTGATACTATGTCTATGTTGATTCTCAACTTCCATTTGAAACTCTTTGAACTTTTCAAAAGCTTCGGACTTATACTTCATTAGGTATACATACTCAAAACGTCTGTAGTCGTCTGTGAAGGTTCTGAAGTATGAGAATCCTCCTCTTGCACTGACACTCGGTGGTCCACAAACCTCAGTATGGATTAAATCCAAAATTTGTTTGGTTCGCTCTGGTTTCCTAGTGAAAGGCGTTTTGGTCATCTTTCCCTTGAGACAGGATTCGCAAGTTGGGAGATCATCTAGGTTCTGTATTTCAAGAGCCCTAGAGGAGACCAGCTTTGGAATTCTACTCTTGGAGATATGTCCAAGCCTAGCGTGCCATAATTGTGGACTATTTTCATCTTGTTTACTTTTCTTTGATTGAATGTGCAAAATGTTAGAATTAGCAGGTTCTAAGGAATAAAGACCATCTATCAAAGTACCCCTAGCATAAATAAAACCACCTTTCATTATGCTAAAATTTTCATTAGAAATGGAAAAACAAAAACCATCATTATCCAGCAAAGGAATAGAAATAATGCTTTTGATAATTGTCGGCACGTACAAACAGTATTTCAAAACCAAAGAAAAATTCCCTAAAACTAATTCAACGTCCCCTATGGCCTCTGCCGCAACCCTAGTTCCGTTTCCAAAGCGTAGGATCCTATCCCCAGGTTTAAGAGGCCTTACCTGCAAATCATTGCAGATATGAGAACCAGCTGTGGTGTCTAACACCCATGATGCACAATTAATTGAAATATTAACTTCCAATAAAGAAAATACCTTTAGCTACCATTTTCAGGTAGTCAGGGCAGTTCCTTTTCCAGTGCCCTACTTTCTTGCAGTGGAAACATTCATCTTCTGGGCTCTTTCTCTTTTTCTTGACAACCTTCTTGGTTGTTTTAGAAGAGAATACTTTCTTCTTCTTTTTGCCCTTCTTAGGCTTTGGAGCCTTTGGTTGCTAAGCAATCAAGACAGACTTCTCCTTCTTCAGGGTAGCTTCTGCCGTGACCAATAAGTTGGTCAGTTCGTGTAGAGCGAGTTCTCTATCTTCCATGTTGTAATTGACGAACTGATCAAATGAGCGCGGCAGAGTATGGAGGAGGAGGTCATTGGAAAGATCAGCGTACAGGTCTACGTCCAAGTTCTTTAGTTTTTCAACTAGATTGATGAAACGAAGAAATTGACCTTTCACACTCGAACCCTTTGCCATTCTCAGATTGAATAATTCTTTTGTTGTCTTGAACCTTTTGGTCCTAGACATTTCTCCAAACAGCTCTCGGATATGAAAAATTATGTCAGCAGCATGCAACATCCTTGCATGTTGTTTCTGCAGCTCATTGGTCATAGATGCCAGCATGAGCCAACGAACCTGAATATCATCATCGACCCATTTCTGATGGGTGGCTCGTTCCTCTTCTGAAACCCCTTCCGGAAGTGCACCAGGCATGGGTGCATCGAGAATGTAGCTCCGACGCTCGGAGTCGAGGACTATCCTCAGATTTCTTAGCCAGTCATCAAAATTTTATCCGTTCAGTTTGTTAGTGTCAAGGATGATAGCTAATGGATTTTTAGACATTTTGCAGTATAGATCTACAAAAATAAATGATAACGTTCAGCTAACTGATAAAACTTAATACTTATAATTAACGACTATTGGACTTGTTATCGAAAAAATTACCCCTTCAATTATTCGGGAAATCTAATTTCCTAGTAGGTCTTGACATCCCAGCAGACATTAATTGCACCCACGACTCGCGGACATACAATTAATTCCCCAAGTAGGTATACTTTTACCAATTGTCCCTACACAACCTTCAAGCTATTTTGCCTCGTTTTTCGCACTCATCTAGCACTGCTACATCATGAGTGGTACTACTCGTTAAGTCTAACCCATCAATCTTGATGAGCAACGGGCCCGGTCATGAAATCCACATAACTTGGTTATAATCTATATTCACGTCCCAACTAATCCTCACCCTTGTCAAGTTTAGTTAAAAACAAGAATCAAAGAGTTTCGCCTATTGTCTCTTTCTTCGATTCGGGTGCCAGACTCTGGATCATCTTAATCGATAATTGGACAACTCACGCTAGTTCCTATTGATGGAAGGCGTGGATCTTAAAACTTCATTTTAATGTACCCAATATGACTTAATATTATTTTCAAGAGGGGGTTTTCGGGTCTAAGAGTTTGAGGTAACTCTCCTCGAGATCTCACCGTTCCAGTTATGCATTATCTTTTATTTACGATCAAAATAACTAGCGCGCATCACCATACATGCTAAAATATAAATACGTAAATAAAAAAATACACACCTAGCATTCATACTACCACAGTATGTTTTCGATCGAGAGCCTCCTATGCGGGCCATCATCGAGCCAAAGATGATGGTCCTATTGGTCAATCTAATTGGGTTTGAAAGAGGCCTAGTTTTCTTGGGCTCCCACCTTGCTAGTAACGGGCCTCCATCCTAAACTATTTAAAACAGTAAAACCCTATCTATTAAAAAAGCTCAAAGTGGCCCAAAAAACTTAAGGCTCCCAGGCCCAATAAAATCAACATAATTAAAATTAACCAATCACATCTACCATAAGGGTCAAGGCTCGACGCGATCGAAAATCACGTAAATAGTTCACGTAAAGCAAGAAACAAGCAAAACCCATTTTCTTATTTCTCATCCTATTTTAAAACTTTGTTTTAAAATACCTAAAGATTCTAGTTTTAAAACCCCTTTTAAAACAATCAATAAACATTATTTTAAAACCCCTTTTCAACCAACAGGTGATTGGTCTAGTGGAAGGGACGGACTCAGGTTCAAATCCCTGTTGGGAGAGGTTCTCACTTTATGTGCCCGACGCACCTCGAAAGGGATTAAACCCCTGAGAAACCCAAAAAAAAACCCTTTTTAAAATAACCCTTTGATTCTCACTTTAATCCCCACTAATTATGATAAAATTAACTTCCGGATATACTAAACTCTTTTAGTGCACAAAACAGTTTCTATTTTTCAACTTTGAAAAATTGCAGTTCGGCCCCTGATTTTTCAAAAATTACATTTTGACCCCTCAACTCTTGGAAATTACAAATTAGCCCCAAAATTTCCAGAACATGCAAATCGGACCAGAAAGCAGAAAAATAACAAAATTTCCAGAAACTTTTGTTTAATGCAAAACAGACCCTAGATTTACAAAAATTGGAAAAACAGCCCATGACCTTTCGTAAATTGCAAAACAGTCCAGATTTTGAAAAATTCCATAAATTACAATTTAGTCCAGAATTGCAGAAAATGAAAATTTTACTTTCTGTCCAGGTTTTTCAAAAATCGAAATTTGCACATAAGCCCTCAAATTCTCGGAAATTACATTTTTGGCCCAAAACCGAAAATTTCGTGGATCCGAACATTTAATTCATCATAACAAGCAAGAATAAAAAAACTAGAACACAACAAACATATAAAATCAAATATTTTGATGCGTTCAGGCCTTTTCATATGTGCATAATAAACATGGCTCTGATACCACTGTTGGGATTTTATGGGTATGATTGTCAAGACAACATTGCGGAATTTAAAATTATTCATACCATAAATCCTAGGATACATTTATTAGCACATACAAAAAGGTTGAATACAAATTTAGTTTAAAATTACTAAATTAAACAAGGGGTAAATCGATATTTACCTCACCACATGCAAGGTGGTGGTTTCTCCGGTCTTCTCTATGGGTCACTAGAGCACCCCAAATGTTGTGCCCCTAGAGATTAGTCCACACCAGATGGATGTGTAACTCCCTCGATCCTCAGGCTCATAACTAGGATGGAAGGGTGTCAAAATCAAGAATTGTATCAAGATCCAACCCTAGATGAAGGAGAAGATGGGAGAGAGAGGGGTGGCGCGGCCGATCTAGCTCACGGCGCTCTGCTAGGGCTTGGGGCGGGTAGGTGAGCGGCTAGGGTTTAGTGTTTTTGCTTTTTGCTTGCTTAGGGTTTTAGTCTCAAAGACTCCTTATTTATAGTTAACACTAAAAGGCCCTCCTACTTGTGCAAGACTAACTAATGGGCCATTAATTGGCCCATGCCTTGCACTTATTTAATTAACACTTTAATAAAACAGCCCATTTAATCTAATTAAATATTTAACACTTTATTAACAATTTAATTAATTAGACTATCTAATTAATTTTCTCCCTCTCAGAATTAACTCTTTATACTCTTATTTTGATTTAATTCTTTAAATCAATTCTTTCTTCAATTGACTGTCACAGTCCAACTGTATTGTGTGTGATCCTCTAGGTTCACCATCAATTGACCGTAGGCTCACGATTTTCGTGATTTAATTAATGAGCAATTAATATTCAATTAATTGCTCCGGTTAATAAACTCCTTTAATTGACCACTCCAGAATTAATATCCCATTAATTCAGGAGTACCCACACCACATGGTCGATGTCTAGCCTCAAGCCCATGAGGCCCAACATCAGGTGAATTGACATTAGTGAACCTCATCTCTTATAAGTACCATGTACATAAGGTCCGTCTAACAACTAATTTACTGATCGAGACCTAGGGTTTGTGAATTAGTCGGCACCTCTAATTATCTCGATTCTGTACTTTCTAATTCTGGATAATACTTCCAGTGTGACTGCTAAATTTGGAAACCTATTTCCATATCCGTCACCGACCATGGACATGGGTTTCTCGGAATGAATTATCTAAGAATGAATAGAAAATTCTCTCATCCATTACGATGAGTCGATATTTCCTATTTTGATGCTAACCATCAGCGTATACGACTATACGTACCCAACGTAGGCGCACAATGGTCTGGCTACGTGACCGGCTCCTAAATCAAAGCATGTACACCCGCATACCGAATTCGCCCTAGCACCTCAAGTCTGAGGACTAAATCGTACACTGTTATAAGTCCTGAGAAACTTCCCATCACCGATACGCTTTACGCACTTCCATAATGGGTTTCTCCGTTCGGGTCATTCGATGCGTTCGATCCCCTATCGAACCACCTAGTCATATGCACTGACATCAAATATCTTGTTCATGAAACTCTACAAATTCACACCATGTGAATCATGCATAATCCTACAAGTCTTGACGATTCCTTCGATACCTCGTTTCGAGAGGAATCAATGACTTGGAACAATTTTGAGATCACGACCTTAGAGACTGCTTCATGATTGCACTCAGTACTGAAGTGAATCGTCCCATAGTCATGAGTGATCTCAGGGTTTCAACCAATCGCTTAAATGTGTTCGCGAAAGATGAAGTTGGTCATTAGTTTATCTTATATGCGAAATAAATAAACTATGCATATTAATTAATAAATCAAAGATTCGTTTTAACATAGAACAGTCCTATTACAAGCTATTGTGTTGGCTTGCTGGGCACTATCCTATCAAAAAACCCCTCTTGGAAATAATATTAAGTCCTATTGGGTACATTAAAGATCCAAGCCTTCCATCAACAGGAACTAGCGTGAGTTGTCCACTTATCGATTAAGGTGATCCAAAGTCTGGCACCCGAGTCGAAGAAAGAGATAATATGCGAAATTCCTTGATTCTCATTTTTAATTAAACTTGAAAAGGGTAGGGACTAATCGGGACACGAACATCGACAAATTGAAGGGGTAATTGTTTCGAGAAAATAAGATTTCCCGAACAATTGAAGGGGTAATTGTTTCGAGAAAATAGTGGGAGAACTTTTTCGATAACAAGTCCAATAGTCGTTAATTTTAAGTATTAATTTAGATCAGTCAGCTAAACGTTATCATATTTTTTGTAGATCATTTTTGCGAAAATGTGTAAGAATCCATTAGCTATCATCCTTGACACTAACAAACTGAACGGATCAAATTTCGATGACTAGCTAAGAAATTTGAGGATAGTCCTCGACTCCGAACGTCGGAGCTATATTCTCGATGCACCCATGCCTGGTGTACTTCCGGAAAGGGTTTCGGAAGAGGAACGAGCCACCCATGAGAAATGGTTTGATGATGACATTAAGGTTCGTTGCCTCATGCTGGCATCTATGACCAATGAGTTGCAGAAACAGCATGCAAAGATGTTGCATTCGGCCGACATAATTCTCCATCTCCGAGAGTTATTCGGAGAGAAGTCTAGGACCGAAAGGTTCAAGACGACGAGGGATGTTGGTTAATATTGGAGAAGGTTTTGAAGATGACAAAAAGACCATAATGGTTTTGAAGATTAAAAGGTTAAAAGAGTTGTCATCAACTAAGAACTTAAAAGCTTAGTGAAACCTATCTCGCGGTCTGGATACTATGTGACTGAATCAGCCGAGTGGGATATCAGATGAGCATCATCAACCGAGTCAAGATAGATGTGTTCATTCTTGATATCAGCGAAGTAGCCATCAACCGAGTGATCATCAGCAGAGTACTCCCATCAGTGAAGTGAAGACGGTCAGTAAGTTACCAAACAGTAACATGCTGAGTGCATTAAAAGCGACTGACATAAAGCAGATATCCGAACAACAGAGTGTACAGAGCAACAATTTCAGGAAGCCGTTCCAGAAACTGGGGACCAGTACTCGAGGACTGTAGATTTCAGTCTCATCTTCAACGGGCAGAAATTCAAATCCACGAAGTATAAATAGAAGACAAACTGATATCGAAATGAGACTTGCACAAATCAAGATCATATCCTTAGAGCAAGATCCATCAGTTGAGTCATCGGATCACAAGCAAAATCATATGTTGACGGAGCTAAACATATTGAAGAACAAAGATCAAACCTTTGTTTGTCTGAGTGACCTTCAACTGTGAAGTGACTGAGTTTATATCCATCTTTGTGAGTGATATAACTTTGTAGTATAGGTCTTCTGAGTGATTTCCTATACTGAGAGTTGCGAGGAGTTGTTATCCATCTTTGTGAAGTGATAACACTCTGTAGAATAGGTATTCTTTGTGATCTCCTATTGCGAACTTACGGCCAGTTCATTTGTTGTTCGGCGTAAGCAGAGTATATTGTAATCTTTGTGATTATAGTATAATCCAAGATCTTCGTGACTTGGAAGAGTGGACTAAAGAATTTTTATCCATATAACAACTATAAAAATTCACGTGTTCGATTACTTATTTTTAACTTGCATATTTTCATAAGTGAACAAACGTTTTTAAAAGAACAGTCCTTTTGATTTAACCATTTTTCGTTAGGTTCAATCAATATTATAGGATTAGATTTGAGGGCAGATTAAGTTACTCAGGATGGTGCAATACAAGAAAAAGTAGAACAAGAACGATGATAATAACGTAGAATTAATGGAGAGCAAAAGCTATTTTATTAGAGTAAAGATATTACAATGCTCTGTACAAAATATGTAGGCGTCAGCCCTATTCTTGTGTGTGTAGTACAATGTTGATCTAGGTATTTATAAGATATGAACCCTAGCCATACAAGGAAACATAGTCCTAATAGGACTTGGTATAATAATCCTACTGGAATTTGGGCTTCACCCTTGGTCGCTTATGGAATGAGGCCTCTGGTCGGAGCGCGTAGCATGTTAATAAAACAGCTTCCTGGTCGGATCGATCATGCATAGTCTTAGTCGTTCCGAATGTTATAAGGGGTGTAAAATAGCCCCCATCAGTACTCCCTCACTTCTTCGATCGTATATGTAATAGAAGCTCGTAGAAGTAGATGGTCTTTTACGACTGTCCTTTCTATGAACTGTGCCTCATTAAAAACCTTACTTGGAAAAAACCCAGTGGGAAAAAATCCTAAGTAAGGAAAAGAGTACTACACTTCATAGATAGTCGTTTTGTCGTTTTCGAACCGTAATGTTGTTTCTCTTTTGAGGAGACGTTTCTTCTTCAATGATTGGCGAGAATATGATTAGTCGCGAGCGAAGATGGGATAATACCTCATTAAAATCGAACAGAAGTGAGGCTGAAGCTCGCAGAAATAAACCGAGCGAAGGTAATGATCGTCCTCAAAATTGGGATGCGTCGGATATACCTCATTAAAAACCTAGCTCGGAAAAACCCTGTGGGATAAAAACCAAGGAAGGGAAAAAGAGTATATATTCATGAGAGACGCTTAATAAAATCAGATGCTTTTGAACTGGAAAGCCACTTCTTCAAAGTTGAGGGGCCCAATATGCCCTTTAATGTTAAATCTTTATCGAGTAAAGAATTATATCAGCAGATATTACCCATACTATTATACATTTTCGAGCATTGAGTTTATACCAAATGAATGGTTTTACTCAAATTTTCTATTAAGTCTTGTTCGAGCATAGAGTCATATCAATGGATTTCACTCTTGCTTTTAGTCATTTCTGAGCAAAGGGTTATAAAAAGAGTTTTTACTCAAATGGCTTTATTCTCAATCCTTTTTCCGAGCCAAGGGTCGTAGCAACAGCTTCCAGTCTTGGTCGAGACAATTTGGTAATAAATTCAGTTAAAAGGTTTTCTGATCGACAGTTTGTGCTCATAAAATCAGAATTTTTACCAGCTTAAGGGTTTTATCCCATTAGAAATCGTAGATTATGGATCTTAGATCGAGCTCTATCGATCAGCATTTGCGTCGCATAAAGCGTTGATGTGTACTTTAGCTTGATAATGATGAGGTTTGGTCAAGATTGAGACGCTCCATATCGAGATTGAAATGTTCCGGATCGATATTGATCAGGTCGAAGACGACCAGGCTAAATACAAAATAGCAGCCGTCAGTACGAAACCCGCCTCTCAAGCGAAAGTATATATGTAGCTCGGAGAAGTAAAATTATGCCTTTGGATGGCTCCCTGATGTATATCGAACATGCCTCGTTAAAAACCTTGCTTGGAAAAACCCATTGGGATAAAAACCGACCAAGGGAAAAAGAGTACATATCCTTCGTGATATTTAGGGTTTGTCAATGCATGGGTATTGTGTCGTATCGATCTCTGAGTATAGTATAATTTCTTCAATGGTTGAATTTGCAATTCTCCATAACCATAATCAGCAGGGAGATCGGAGCAGTTATATAGTAATTTTTTGATCCTTTCAAATCATGGTCTGATCTTTAATTTTGTATTTGGATGGTAAACCAATTATCGGTTTTGTAGATCATAGATCGTAGATCGAATATTGTAGATCGAAGATCGAAGATTGTAGATCGAAGATCGAAGATTGTAGATTGAAGATCGAAGATTGTAGATCGAAGATCGAAGATCGTAGATTGAAGATCGAAGATCGTAGATTGAAGATCGAAGATCGTAGATCGAGCTTTTACCGATTGATGGTTTATGCTCAATATGTATTTGAGGAAGTTTTACCAAATTAATGATTTTACTCAATATTTTTCGATCAGGAGTCTATACCAATTTAAGTGGTTTTACTCTTTAATTTTTATTTGAGAGTTTTTACCAACTTAATGGTTTTACTCGATCAAGAGTTCATACCAAATTAATGGTTTTTACCCTTCAATTTCTTTAATTTTGAAGATCGCTGAGTGTTTATCGAGCGTATCGATTTTACTCAAATTGTATGACTTAGGTTGTTTACCAATTATTGGTTTTAACCAGTAAGTCATTTTTTGGAGATCGGTGAGTGTTTATCGAGCGGATCGATTTTACTCAAAAATTATGACATAGGTTGTTTACCAATTATTGGTTTTAACCACTAAGTCATTTTTGGGAGATCGGTGAGTGTTTATCGAGCGGATCGATTTTACTCAAATATTATGACTTAGGTTGTTTACCAATTATTGGTTTTAACCACTAAGTCATTTTTTGGAGATCGATGAGTGTTTATCGAGTGGATCGATTTTACTCAAATATTATGACTTAGGTTGTTTACCAATTATTGGTTTTAACCACTAAGTCATTTTTTGGAGATCGATGAGTGTTTATCGAGCGGATCGATTTTACTCAAATTGTATGACTTAGGTTGTTTACCCATTATTGGTTTTAACCAGTAAGTCATTTTTGGAGATCAGTGAGTGTTTATCGAGCGGATCGATTTTACTCAAATTGTATGACTTAGGTTGTTTACCAATTATTGGTTTTAACCAGTAAGTCATTTTTTGGAGATCGGTGAGTGTTTATCGAGCGGATCGATTTTACTCAAATTGTATGACTTAGGTTGTTTACCAATTATTAGTTTTAACCAGTAAGTCATTTTTTGGAGATCAGTGAGTGTTTATCGAGCGGATCGATTTTACTCAAATTGTATGACTTAGGTTGTTTACCAATTATTGGTTTTAACCAGTAAGTCATTTTTTGGAGATCAGTGAGTGTTTATCGAGCGGATCGATTTTACTCAAATTGTATGACTTAGGTTGTTTACCAATTATTGGTTTTAACCAGTAAGTCATTTTTTGGAGATCGGTGAGTGTTTATCGAGCGGATCGATTTTACTCAAATTGTATGACTTAGGTTGTTTACCAATTATTGGTTTTAACCACTAAGTCATTTTTTGGAGATCGGTGAGTGTTTATCGAGCGGATCGATTTTACTCAAATTGTATGACTTAGGTTGTTTACCAATTATTGGTTTTAACCAGTAAGTCATTTTTTGGAGATCAGTGAGTGTTTATCGAGCGGATCGATTTTACTCAAATTGTATGACTTAGGTTGTTTACCAATTATTGGTTTTAACCAGTAAGTCATTTTTTGGAGATCGGTGAGTGTTTATCGAGCGGATCGATTTTACTCAAATTGTATGACTTAGGTTGTTTACCAATTATTGGTTTTAACCAGTAAGTCATTTTTTGGAGATCAGTGAGTGTTTATCGAGCGGATCGATTTTACTCAAATTGTATGTTATTGGTTTTAACCAGTAAGTCATTTTTTGGATATCAGTGAGTGTTTATCGAGCGGATCGATTTTACTCAAATTGTATGACTTAGGTTGTTTACCAATTATTGGTTTTAACCACTAAGTCATTTTTTGGAGATCGGTGAGTGTTTATCGAGCGGATCGATTTTACTCAAATTGTATGACTTAGGTTGTTTACCAATTATTGGTTTTAACCAGTAAGTCATTTTTTGGAGATCAGTGAGTGTTTATCGAGCGGATCGATTTTACTCAAATTGTATGACTTAGGTTGTTTACCAATTATTGGTTTTAACCAGTAAGTCATTTTTTGGAGATCGGTGAGTGTTTATCGAGCGGATCGATTTTACTCAAATTGTATGACTTAGGTTGTTTACCAATTATTGGTTTTAACCAGTAAGTCATTTTTTGGAGATCGGTGAGTGTTTATCGAGCGGATCGATTTTACTCAAATTGTATGACTTAGGTTGTTTACCAATTATTGGTTTTAACCACTAAGTCATTTTTTGGAGATCGGTGAGTGTTTATCGAGCGGATCGATTTTACTCAAATTGTATGATTTAGGTTGTTTACCAATTATTGGTTTTAACCAGTAAGTCATTTTTTGGAGATCGGTGAGTGTTTATCGAGCGGATCGATTTTACTCAAATTGTATGACTTAGGTTGTTTACCAATTATTGGTTTTAACCAGTAAGTCATTTTTTGGAGATCGGTGAGTGTTTATCGAGCGGATCGATTTTACTCAAATTGTATGACTTAGGTTGTTTACCAATTATTGGTTTTAACCAGTAAGTCATTTTTTGGAGATCACTGAGTGTTTATCGAGCGGATCGATTTTACTCGACTCGTTTGTATAGCTGGATCGAGGAGTGTTTATTGAGCGGATCAATGTATACTCGACTCGTTTGTATTGCTGAATCGAGGAGTTTTTATCGAGCGGATCAATGTATACTCGACTCGTTTGTATAGCTGGATCGAGGAGTGTTTATTGAGCGGATCAATATATACTCGACTCGTTTGTATTGCTGAATCGAGGAGTGTTTATTGAGCTGATCAATGTATACTCGACTCGTTTGTATTGCTGAATCGAGGAGTGTTTATCGAGCGGATCAATGTATACTCGACTCGTTTGTATAGCTGGATCGAAGAGTGTTTATTGAGCGGATCAATGTATACTCGACTCGTTTGTATCGCTGAATCGAGGAGTGTTTATTGAGCGGATCAATGTATACTCGACTCGTTTGTATAGCTGGATCGAGGAGTGTTTATTGAGCGGATCAATGTATACTCGACTCGTTTGTATAGCTGGATCGAGGAGTGTTTATTGAGCGGATCAATGTATACTCGACTCGTTTGTGTAGCTGGATCGAGGAGTGTTTATTGAGCGGATCAATGTATACTCGACTCGTTTGTGTAGCTGAATCGAGGAGTGTTTATCGAGCGGATCAATGTATACTCGACTCGTTTGTATAGCTGGATCGAGGAGTGTTTATTGAGCGGATCAATGTATACTCGACTCGTTTGTGTAGCTGGATCGAGGAGTGTTTATTGAGCGGATCAATGTATACTCGACTCGTTTGTATTGCTGAATCGAGGAGTGTTTTGATAATGTCTTATTCCGAGCCAAGAGTCATAACAATGGTTTTCACTCTCGGTCGAGGTAATTTGATAATATATTTCCGAGCCAATAGTCTTAGCAATGAAAACCAAATTTCGCAAGTAAACCAAGCATATAGCTGAAATTAATTCTCCTCGATGTAATTAATAGAATAATAGCAATCAAGTAGCTAAACACTGATCTCACAATTTCAAAGCCAAGCTACCAGCACTAAGTAATTCTCCATGTAGCAACCAATGAAGTTAATCAAATTAATTCAAGCTACCAGCAAATCAAATAACAAGCAGCTCACTTTAATTAAAGATTTTCCACCAACAAGCATCTAAATCTCAATTAATCAACCAGGCAGCTCTGATATCCATTGAACCACCAAATGAAATTAAGAAAACTAGTGATATTTCACCATTGTTCTACAACAACTATCTCCAAGTAGTTCATTAGAATAAAGTAATTGATAAAGTAAGTTACAACCACAGCCATTAATTAATTTCAACTACTATGAGAAAGGCCGTAGTCAATTTGGAGTTTTTATCCCTGTTTGTTTGCTGCTGATCACAATAGCTACTAGGAGAAGAGAAGATGAGCAAAATTGCCCAATTTAGTCCACTATTGCAATTTCACCGAACATCTCAATAATCCAAACATCAAATTAAGGCAAATCACCCCAGATTAAGGATTATAACAACCATAATAATCATTAAGGAAGCAAAATCAGCCCAAATTAAGAATTCGAAGGCCTTGAAATCAGATTGAAAGTTATTGCTGAATAGAAGCAATTAATGTGAGGCCAATGTACCACACTTACTAGTCAAGGAAAAGGAGAAGAAAACATCTCAAAAATTAAACCCAAACTCGCTGGAATTCGCGGCCCGAGTTTGTTCTTGACGGCCCGAATTTGTTCTTAACAGCCCTAAGCTCCGAAACACAAATTAATTATGGGAAACTGAAATTAGGCAATCAAGGAGTGATTTTTAATCAGCAGGGGGCGGAAATCTGCCAGCCCAAATTTTTTCTTGACGGCCCGAATTAAATACTCAATGAATTGACTGCAAGGTTATGAAATCGGCTTCGTAGATGATGAGTAACAGATGCAAGGAGCTGAAAATTGAAAGCAATCAACCTAAACAGCCGAAAATTGATGAATAGAAAATTGGGGATCGGTATCCTCCTCCGTCAAATTTTTTTTTTCGAAATTGATTTGGGAACTGCGAAATTGGAGTCGTGAATGGTGATTAAGCATTACAAAGAGCAAAATCACGGAACCAATTTGAAGCAATATGTCGTAGATTCGAAAAATCACGAAAAGGCCGAATTTGGTGGTAAATCAGAGGTGTAATCGCACATAGTAAGGGGAGAGAGGTGATCTTTTTCCTTGGATTGACCATGTGTCGTTCGAGCAATTAACCTTGCCCCACGGTGGGCGCCAACTGATTTAACCATTTTTCGTTAGGTTCAATCAATATTATAGGATTAGATTTGAGGGCAGATTAAGTTACTCAGGATGGTGCAATACAAGAAAAAGTAGAACAAGAACGATGATAATAACGTAGAATTAATGGAGAGCAAAAGCTATTTTATTAGAGTAAAGATATTACAATGCTCTGTACAAAATATGTAGGCGTCAGCCCTATTCTTGTGTGTGTAGTACAATGTTGATCTAGGTATTTATAAGATATGAACCCTAGCCATACAAGGAAACATAGTCCTAATAGGACTTGGTATAATAATCCTACTGGAATTTGGGCTTCACCCTTGGTCGCTTATGGAATGAGGCCTCTGGTCGGAGCGCGTAGCATGTTAATAAAACAGCTTCCTGGTCGGATCGATCATGCATAGTCTTAGTCGTTCCGAATGTTATAAGGGGTGTAAAATAGCCCCCATCACCTTTAAATTGAGGAATTTGCAAAACTGGGGTAAAACTTTGAAAGATAAACTTGTTTGAAAAACATACTTGATATATCCGCTGCATACAAGTTTTGAAACTCTGAGTATATCTGAATCAAATAAGTGAAATCAGAAGTGTGGTCAACTCTGCTGTTCAAGCTTTGTGCGCGATCAGCCTAGTAGTCTGCTTACAATTCTCTATCAGCTTAGTCTGCTGAAAGAAAAGTTAGAGAAAAGTTTTTAAAGTTTCAGAGGTCTATTCACCCCCCCCCTTGTCTAGACCTCATTGACCACTTTTGGGACAAGCAAGTGGTATCAGAGCAGATTGGTTCACCTGATCTTCTTCCTGATCAAACGAACTTGATCCTAGGTTTGTTTTTCAAAATTTTCAAAAACGACATATTTTGAAAGTCAAAACTTTTTGAAAATGGAGTGCATAAGCCATGTTCCTCACATTGGCCATATGGACTTTGAAGATTGGAAAATCAGAATGGAAATCCTTCTTGTTGCTTATAATGATAACATGTTCACATGTATTACAAGATGACCATTCAGATTTAAGAAGATTGTGAAGGCTACTGACCAGCCTGATCAAATTGTTGACAAAGAGCTGGATGAGCTAACCCCTGACGATGTCAAGTTAGTCAATCTTGACAAGGTGGCTAAGTTCATAATGTTCAAAGCTCTAGATGAAGACAGATTCCAGAAGGTCAAGCATCTCAAAACAGCCAAAGAGATGTGGGATAAAGTCTATGAGCTAATGGAAACGACGCTATCAAAGAACTTAAGCTCAGTGTGTCTCTTGAGGAGTTTGAAAATTTCAAGGTGAAGTCTGGTGAAACGATTGATCAAATGGACACCAGATTTACCAAAACTCTGAACGAAGTTCTAAGGCTTGGTAAAAAGTTTTCAGACAAGGAGATCACCATGAAGGTTCTCAAGGCTCTTCCACCTAAATTCAACATGAAGGTGACAACCATGGAAGAATCAAGGGACTTAGTGATGTGATCATGAAGTGCTCAAAAATAGACTTGAAAGAATTAATTGAAGATAAGTTGTTGGGTCAAGAAGGATTACTTGCTCATCAAGATTGAGGAGATTTAGTCCAATATTACTTGTCATATGGGACTTTTTAATTTAGTTACTTTTTAATTTCGAATTTAGCTCCTTGTATTAGTAGGATTAGTTTATTCTTTACTAGGATTTAGTTTCCTTTTGGTATTAGGTTAGTTTACTATTTTATAGTTTCCTAGTTATTTTGAAGATGTAATCTTGTCCTATTTAAAGGACCTTTTTCTTTAATGAATTCAAGATTTAGTCTTCAATTAATTTGTGTTGAGTATTCTCCACCTTCTTTGAAGAATTCTTCTTCATGAACTTATCAAAGATCAGTAAAATCTTTGTGGCGTTCAACATCGACTTATCAAACGATTCAGTCAATATCGTTTGTGGCGTCCCCGTGAACTTATCAAGGCGACTTGTGGCGTTCATCCATCCTCAAACCTGATTGTAGAACGATCTTTCAATTCCTTATAATGCGGGTCTCGTTTTTCTTAACGTGGTTCGTATCATTTGGTAATGAGATCCGAATAATTAGGACTCCAAGGATCGTTCTACAATCAGGTTTAGATGGATTTAATGAAGACGACACAAACGATGATGGATGAATCGCTTGATAAGTCGATGGATGAACGCCACAAGTCTTCTTGATAAGTTCATGAGGACGCCACAAACGATGTTGACTGAATCGCTTGATAAGTCGGAACGCCACAAGAATGCTTGATAAGTTCGGTAGGACGCCACAAACGATGGTGGATAAATCGTTTGATAAGTCATTGAACGCCACAAAGATTTTACTGATCTTTGATAAGTTCATGAAGAAGAATTCTTCAAAGAAGGTGGAGAATACTCAACACAAATTAATTGAAGACTAAATCTTGAATTCATTAAAGAAAAAGGTCCTTTAAATAGGACAAGATTACATCTTGAAAAGAACTAGGAAACTCTAAAATAGTAAACTAACCTAATATCAAAAGGAAACTAAATCCTAGCAAAGAATAAACTAATCCTACAAAAATATGTACAATAAATTCGAAATTAAACCTAACTAACCTAATAACAAAAGGAAATTAAATCCTAGTGAAGAATAAACTAATCCAACAAAAACAAGGAGCTAAATTCGAAATTAAAGATTACTAAATTAAAATGTCCCATATGACAAGTAAATATGGACTAGATCTTCTTCAATCTTGATGAGCAAGTAATCCTTCTTGACCCAACAACTTGTCTTCAATTAATTCTTTCAAGTCTATTTTTGGGCACTTCATGATCACATCAACATAACTGGAAATTCGCAGAATAATGAGGACATAAATGAAAAATCGAATTTTGAAGAATCAATCAAAGTTCCACGAGGTCCAGTGACGAGAGCAAGAGCCAAACGTTTCAAGGAAGAGGAACTCAATGAGTTAATAAATCAAGCGCAACAAAAGGAGTTGGATGTGATCGGAAATGAACCATCGAATTTTGTCAACATTATAAAAGTCCAACTAAATGCAATTTCTCAAGAAGAGAGTGGATAAGATGAATAGCATATTTAGTTAGTATTAAATTCGAAATTAACTATTATATTAGTAGAAGGACTTTATTTGTTTCCTAGTTTATTAGTGGTTTTTGTTTCCTAGTTGATTAGGGGTCAATATTTCCTACTCTAAGTAGATTACTCTAGAAGTCCTATTACTAGTCTTGATAGGACTTAATATTCAGCTTATATATAGGCATAATATGTAATAGAAGACACACAACTTGATTCTTATTATTTTAGTGAGAAGGAATTCTCTAGTTTCTTTGAAGAACTCTTTTGAACTTATCAAGGATTTTTCAACTTGTCTAATTCTTGTGGCGTTCATTCATCGACTTATCAAACGATTCATCCATCATTGTTTGTGGCGTCCTACCGAACTTATCAAGAAGACTTGTGGCGTTCAACATCGACTTAGTCAATATCGTTTGTGGCGTCCCCGTGAACTTATCAAGGCGACTTGTGGCGTTCATCCATCCTAAACCTGATTGTAGAGCGATCTTTCAATTCCTTATAATGTGGGTCTCGTTTTTCTTAACGTGGTTCGTATCAAGCCATAGCTGCGTGGTATGACTACGAGATATGGCAAATGGATGTAAAGACCGCCTTTCTCAATGGCGACATCGATAAGGAAATTTATATGCAACAGCCAAAAGACTTTACATCTAAAGGAAGTGAGCATAAGGTTTGAAAACTTCAAAGAACAATCTATGGCCTAAAACAGGCGTCCCAAACCTGGAACATACGTTTTGATGAGACAGTCAAGGGGTATGGCTTCATCAAGAACGTTTATGAGTCATGTGTGTACAAGAAATTCGATGGGAGTTCGGTACAATTTATTGTGTTATATGTCGATGACATTATGTTGATCGGAGACGATATCAGAACGTTGACGCAGACGAAAGCGTGGTTATCCACGCAATTCTCCATGAAGGATATGGGAGACGCATCTTACGTACTAGGCATACGTATCTATAGAGCTAGATCGAAGAAGATGTTAGGACTCTCCCAATCCCAGTACATTAACACTATACCGAAGAGATTCAGTATGGAAGAATCCAAGAAAGGATTGCTTCCAATGAGACATGGAATCTATCTTTCTAAATCAATGTGCCCTACGAGTGATGAAGAAAGAAAGAGAATGTCTCTCATACCTTATGCATCTGCCATTGGCAGCATAATGTATGCAATGTTATGTACTAGACCTGGCGTAGCTCACGCTCTCAGTGTAACGAGCCGCTACCAGTCAAATCCAGGGGAGGAACACTGGACCGCCGTAAAGGCTATCCTAAAGTACCTGAGAAGGACTAAGGATATGTTCTTGGTCTACGGTGGTAGTGGAGAATTGAAACTCGAAGGATTCACTGATTCGAGTTTCCAGTCTGACGTGGATGATTTTAAATCCAATTCTGGATATATATTTTGCCTCAACGGCGCAGCGGTGAGTTGGAAGAGCTCCAAACAGTCGACCACTGCAGACTCAACCACTAAAGCAGAATATATCGCCGCATCAGATGCAGCGAAAGAAAGTGTTTGGATGAGAAATTTCATCCAAGAGCTGGATGTGGTACCTAGCATAGCAAATCCCATAGTAGTCTACTGCGACAACAATGGGGCAATTGCTCAAGCAAAGGAGCCGAGATCACACCACCAGTCCAAACACGTATTGAGGAAATACCATGTGATCAGAGAGATCATAGGTAGAGGAGACATTCAAATGGAGCGTGTCGACTCAAAAGGATAACGTAGCTGATCCACTAACTAAGCCATTATCGCAAAAGGTGTTCGAAGAGCATCTGGGAAGGATGGGTCTTAGAAACGTTTGTGATTGGCTTTAGGGAAAGTGGGAGATTGATTGGATAGTGCCCTGCCCCGATCGAGGCCTAGGACATGGAGTCCAACGGATTCCTATTAGCCTTGATAACTATGCGTCTTTATTCTTTATGGTGATTCCTTTTAGTGATTACCCATTTGGAAACTCCTTTCCAAATCTAACATCACTCACTTCGGCCGAAGATTCCCGAAATCAATCCATACAAAAGAATGCATAGGAAATCGCCCAACCACATCACGGTGGGAGTTAATGGATCCTTTATTGACGTCATTAACCTCACTACGAAGCAATCCATACCCAACGTGAAACTATGATGACTCGCTAATTAGTAGTCGAGTAACACATCAAAGCATAAACGCTCCGCATGAAGTTCACTCTAACGTCTCAAGTCAAAGGACCAATTTACGTACACTATCGTAAGTAGAAAAAATCTTCATCTCCGATAAACTCCTAAGATGAGATTTTTCTAGCGGGGTTTCGATGCGCTTGATCTCATCAAGCCACCCACTCATATGCATTGATATCTACCATATCGATGTCCATGGAACTATCCATCCTCATGCAATAAGAATGCATACTCGTGCAAGTCTTACCGAATACAATGATGCCCTGTCTCAATTGTATTCTACGACTTGGAAAGCTTTTAAGATCTTAAACCATAGTAGAACATATTCCATAGAGGGATGCACCATGTTCCATAGTTTCAACGATCTAAGGGCTTCATAAATTGCTTAGATGTATCACAATAAATGAAGAATTGCCAATGCGAACTTTTATTGATCATGAATAAGATTGATTACAAGAGTATTTACAAGACAACCGATTGGCTTGCAGGGCACTACTCTAACAGTGCAGAGAAAGAGGCTAGGGTTTTTTGCTAGGTTGTTAGCTTTCTGAGCTCTGGTAGAACTCTATTTATAAGCCTCTACTTGACCTAGGTTTGCAAGACTCCTTATGGGCTTTTAATTAAAGGCCCATGTCTTGCAAGTTTTCATTTAATTAACTACTTTAATTAAATGCCCAATCCATTTTATAAATCAATATTTCCTTCATATAATTAATTAGCAACTTAATTAAGTATGTAATTAATTAAGTCAACTAATTTATTAATCTCCCACTTGAATTAATACTTTAATTCATTTAATTGATTTAATTACCTTTAAATCAATTAATTCCTTTCATGTTCTTTTATAACAGTCACCGTCCAATTGTATTGTGTGTGACCCTCTGGGTTCACCATCAATTGGCAGCAGGCTCACGAATTCCTCGTGATTTAATTTATGAACAATAAATTGCTCCGGTCAATTAAACAACCTTTAATTGACCACTCCTAGAATCAAATCCTCTATTAACTCAGGAGTACCCACACTTCATGGTCGATGTCTAGCCACAAGCCCATGAAGCCCAACTTCAGGTGAATTGATATTTGTGAACCTCGTCTCATATAATTACCATGTACATACGGTCCTTCTATCGACTAATATTCCCAATCAAGACTTAGGGTGTGTGAATTGATCGGCACCTCTAAATTCGTCTCGATAACTATACTTTCTAATTCAGGATAATATTCTAGTGTGACTGCTAAATTTGGAAACCCCTTTCCAAATCCGTCACCGACTGCGGCCGCATATTCCTTGGATATATATTATCTAAGAATCGTATAGGAAATTCTCTCATCCATTACGATGAGTCAATAGATTCCATATTGGTGCTAACTTTGCTAATATAGGACCTGCCATGGCACAACCCTTCCATAGAGATGGAGTACCAGACCTCACGCAAATGTTTTCATTTATGCATCAATATATGCAATTTTGTCAACAACAAACACATGCCAACGGCTCCACTACTACATTAGTTCATCTGACTATGGATCAAACACTTGAGAGGTTTCTTCGTTTCCAACCCCCAAAATTCTTTGGAGAACCCAATGATCACAAGGCAAAATTATGACTTTCCGAAATAGAGAATATCTTTAATGTACTAGATTACACCGATGCGCAGAAAATAAATTTTGGCACATTTCGGTTAGAGGATTCAGCTAGACATTGGTGGAGAACGGTGGAACAACGATGGCAACATGACAATACCCTTCGGACTTGGGAGAATTTTGTAAAAGAGATTAATTGTAAATATATTCCTCAAGTTGTGCAAACCCGTCGTGAAAGAGAATTCCTAGACTTAACCCAAAGTACAATGACCGTGCCTCAATATGAGGATCGGTTTACTAAATTGATTAGGTATGCTCCACATTACGAAAATGATGAGGTCAGAAAGGTGAGGAAATTTATTGAAGGACTAAATTTGGAATTACGATGGGCAATAATTTCTACAGACACCACTAGTTACACCCATACAGTAGAAAAACATTGCAAGTAGAGTCGGAGATGAAAGAGTTAATGAAGGTTGAAGAACAACTCAAAAGAAATCGTCCATCTAGCTCTAGATGGGATAATGTAGGAAAATTCAATCAAGGGAATAAAATTTCAAAAATAGTTCATGGGGATCTCAAGAAGAATAATAATATGAAGACAAGATCTGCTACTAACCAAATGAGATCGACAGTGAGAGGGGTATGTAACTTTTGTGGCCACCCAAGCCACAATGAGGAAGCTTGCTGGAAAAAGAGTGGACGATGTATCGCATGTGGTAGTGACCGACATCTTATAAAAGATTGCCCAAGGGCGAATAATAGCAGCACAACACCCCAAACGAAGCAAGGTGGACAATCAATTGGCCAAACTGGAAGACCTAAGGTCCCAGCTTGTGTTTACGCATTGGATGCCAATGAGGAAGTACCTGACCCAACGGCCGTGGTGGAAGGTAAAACCCATATACTTGGCAAAATTGGCAAAGCTCTATATGATCCTGGAGCTACCCATTCTTTTATTGCTACTTCTTTTTCAACCATCATGTCCTTGGAATTTGAAAGAATGTCTTACACTTTTGAAGTAAGTACACCTATGGGTATTAGTATAACTACGGATTTGGTTTGTAGAGCATGCCCAATTATGATAGATGGTATTAATTACCCGACCGACTTAATCCAACTAAACATCCAAGGATACGATGTCATCATAGGGATGGATTGGTTGTACCAACATCAAGCGGAACTAAATTGTTATACCAAAGAGATAAAACTTAACAATACTACACAAAGAGAACTCGAGGCTAGCCAGAAGAAACAACAACCAATACCAATCATCTTGGCAATTGAAGCAAGGAAAATACTGCAAAATGAAGGTTATGGATTCTTGGCTTATTTGATAAATAAGCCCAAAGACATAATTCAAATAGAGGAAGTCCCGGTAGTAAATGAGTTCGTAGAAGTATTTCCTGATGAACTAATTAATTTACCTCCAGATCGTGAAATTGAATTTGTCATTGAAACCCTACCCGGGGTAGCACCCATCTCAAAAACTCCTTACCGTATGGCTCCTGCTGAGTTAAAAGAATTGAAAACTCAGTTACAAGATATGATTGAACGAGGGTTCATTCGACCTAGTTCCTCCCCTTGGGGAGCACCAGTCTTGTTCGTTAAAAAGAAAGATGGATCTCTTCGATTGTGCATCGATTATCGAGGACTGAATAGCGTCACTATAAAGAATAAGTACCCTTTACCACATATCGATGAACTATTTGACCTCTTACAAGGATCACATGTGTACTCAAAGTTGGATCTTAGACAAGGTTACTATCAATTGAAAATTCAAGAAAAAGATGCCCCCAAAACTGCTTTTAACTCAAGATATGGCCATTTTGAATTTCTAGTTATGCCATTTGGGTTAACAAATGCACCCGTGGCTTTTATGGATATGATGCACCGAATATTCAAACCTTATCTAGACAACTTTGTGGTAATATTCATAGATGATATCTTGGTATTCTCAAAGTCGAAGGAAGAGCTTGCACAACATCTAGTATTAAAGACTCTGAAAGAGAATAAGCTTTACGCCAAATTTAGTAAATGTGAATTCTGGTTGGAACGAGTAACATTCTTAGGACATGTGATATCCAATGCTGGTATTGAAGTTGATCCTTCCAAAGTAGAAGCAATTGTCAATTGGAAACAACCAACAAATGTTACTGAAGTACGTAGCTTTTTGGGACTAGCTGGTTATTACCGCAAATTTGTCAAGGACTTCTCTAAAATTGCGGCGCCATTAACACAATTTTCCCAAAAGCAATATAAGTTTATATGGAGCGATAAATGTGAATCAAGATTTCAAGAGCTCAAGCGGAGCTTGACAACCGCTCCCATACTAGCTTTACCCAAAGGTCCGTGTGGATTTGTTATCTATACAGACGCATCAAAAGAAGATTTTGGATGTGTACTGATGCAGAATGAGAGGGTGATTGCATATGCTTCAAGGAAACTAAAACTACATGAACAAAATTACCGCACTCACGACCTAGAATTGGGAGCAATCGCGTTTGCTTTGGCAAAATGGAGACATTACCTGTACGGGACAACTTTTGTAGTATACACTGACCACAAAAGTTTGAAATACTTGTTCACACAAAAAGAATTAAACATGAGGCAGCGCAGGTGGATGGAATTCCTTGAAGACTATGATTGTTCAATTTTATATCATCCTGGAAAGGCTAATGTAGTAGCCGATGCCTTAAGTCGAAAGGCAAAGATTCAAAATATCAAAGGGAAAGAACAAACATACGTGAAACCTATGATATGTATGCAAACAAACATACGTGAAAGCTATGATATGTATGCAAGCTTGTAGACGATTGACCAATTTAGATATGCAACCCGAATGGTGCACTCAAATTCGAAAAGCTCAAAACAAAGATGAAGATATTATAAAACAAATGGAATTCGTGGAAAAGAAATTATATTCAAAATTTGACATGGATTGATCAGGTATACTACGATTCCAAAATCGAGTTTGGGTTCCAAAAACTATGCGAAAAGAATTGATGGAAGAAGCACATAGTACACAGTTCATCCTGGAGGTACTAAAATGTACAAAGACTTAAAGAAACAATTTTGGTGGAATGGAATGAAGCGTGACATTGCTGACTATGCAAAGAAATGCATGACTTGTAAGTTGGTAAAAGTTGAACATCAACATCCTGCCAGAAAACTGCAACCACTCCCGACACCTGACTTGAAATGGGATCAGATTACTATGGATTTTGTAACAGGTCTACCAACTGTAAGAAATGGATGCAATAGTATTTGATTTATTGTGGATAGGCTTACTAAGTCGGCTCATTTTTTTCCTGTAAAGACGAACTACAATGTCAATACATTGGCTGAATTATACAAGAAAGAGATCATTAGACTACATGGGATACCATCAAGTATAATTTCAGACAGAGATCCTAAATATATATCGAGGCTATGGAAACAGTTACAAGAAAATCTTGGAACTAAGCTGAAATTCAGTACAGCCGCACATCCTAAAACAGATGGACAGTCAGAGCGAGTTATTGGCTTCTTAGAGGACATGTTGAGAGCATGCGTATTGGACTTCAAAGGAAGTTGGGACCAACATTTACCACTTATAGAATTCGCATAGAATAATAGTTATCATGCTTCCATTCAATTGGCACCATACGAAGCTTTATATGGCAGAAAATGTTGCTCTCCACACCATTGGGATTTGGACGAGTGGCGAGCAACTTCAAACGGCTCACTTAGAGCGATAAGACCAGAGATTATTCAGGAAGCCATTGATAAGGTACAAATAATCAAACAAAGAATAAAAGCTGCACAAGACCGACAAAAAAGTTATGCCGATCGCCGTAGAAGAGATCTAGAATTTGATATAGGGGACAAAGTATTTCTAAACATATCACCCAGGAAAGGATTCAAAAGAATAGGGAAAGGTGGAAAATTGAATCCACGTTATGTAGGACCTTTTGAAATCGTTGAGCGAATAGGCAAATTGGCCTACAAATTAGATTTACCACCAAATCTTACGGGAATTCATAACGTGTTCCACGTATCACAATTGAGAAAATACCAGCCAGACGAATCCGACATTTTAGAACCCGATTGTCTACAAATAGAAAGTGACCTATCATACCAAGAAATACCAGTCCAAATCCATGATCAAAAGTTCCAGGAGCTTAGCAACCGCAAGATACCTTTGGTAAAAGTATTATGGAGAAATCAAAATGTAGAAGAAGCAACATGGGAACGAGAAGAAGAAATGAGGAAGCATCATCCTGAACTCTTCACTTCAGGATAGAATCTGGAGACCAGATTTCTTTAAGAGGGGGAGATTGTAACATCCCTACTAAATCAATTAATTGAAGTGGTAGAAATAAAGATAGTTTATACAATTTTCATAAGTAAATAGGTGAAAACTTTATTTCACCAAACAAGACTTAAGGTAAGAAAGATCTAGACAAGAAAACTTTTACCCCAACCTCTTAACATTATTACTATAATGCCATTCTTCCTTCCTACATAAGGAAACAATAGAGCTATTAAACAGAACACACTTTCCTCCAAATAAACAAAGAAAAACCTCCATAAGAGCTTAAGAACTCTAGGAAGAAATAGAAGCAAGTCAAGGTAAGAATTCTTCTCCTAACTTATACACCTGAAGTTCTTTTCTTTAATACCTAATATCTGATGAAAAAAACTTTTGATTCCAGTTAATATTTAGATCAATTTAAAGACGGGAAGAAGTAGGTTCAAGTCTTGTCTCAATCCATCACTTACCAAGGAAGTTATTAAGGTAAACTTACAATCTACACAATTCTGCGCAGTGTTATTGTTCAGCCTATAAGTTGTGTTTGGTTTGGAATTTTTAGAATCTGATTGTTGGGTTGGAAAGAAGACAGAATTTTGTGTGTTCATATAGTATTTTAGTCTGCCATATCCGGATCATATGCCGGTGGTGGCTCGATTTCAGAATAGTTCAAACAGAGGAGTTAGATTCACTAAATCATATGCCGGTGGTGGCTCGATTTCAGAACAGTTCAAACAGGGGAGTTAGATTCACTAAGACTGTTTTGGGGTTTGAGTGTTATTTTTATTTTTGACTCATCTTATGACATAATTTTACTTTTTATCACCTTATGATATCATCTGCTAATTTATGGCTTTTATTTTATAAAAAAAAGGGCTAACCTTTGTATTTACCTTCTATTAACTAGTTGAAATGAGAAGGTGTTAGTCAACCTACCCTGAATTCCTTTTGAACTTCTGCTGGAAATTTTGACATTAATATACTATTGATTCTGACCATTTAAAATTATGTCCTTCAATCTAATGAAACTATTTTGAGTTAGGAAACCATAGGATTTTGTTTCAGGTCATTCCATTACATATATAAAAAGTTATTCAAACAATAAGCTTTGCTGCCAACAATAAAAGTAAAAGCCGACTAAATGAGATGGTCTGCTTGTTCATTTATTTACACTATCTGAAACTCCTAGGCTTATAGTTCCATTATTCTTAGTTTACTTCAAGTTTAGTGATGATTATAATATACTACATATTCTAATAAGTGCTTACTTAAATTAGGTCGGGAGAATACGATCGAACCAAGTTAACAAGATAGAATTGAACTTCGGGTGAGGCTTCTCGTTCTTTCTTCAGCCCTCTTGGCACACCGCCTTGAGAACAAGAACAACTTTGATATTCTAAATTTCATATTATTCCAAAGCACAAACTCGTTCTATTATATATATGTGCTACTTTCTAACTTGATTGAGCCCGTTCTTAATATAACATGTTCTTGTTGATTTTGATTGTGCTTCACTCCTATTGCGACATTCCAATGACATCCCTCATTTCTTTCATTCAATCTAGTAGGTAATATTATCCCGCGTTATGGATTATGTATATCTTTTGTTATGTTACTTTCACCCTTGGGGACGCCCTTGGGAAGTTGGGCCCTGGGACTAACAAAGTTGACGGCTGGGCGACATCGGGTCGTTGGTATATGATATCTTTGATTAGTACCCCGCTGTGGTTTAGTTACGGGTATGTGATCCGAACTGAACTGACATGCACCCGGGCATGTCCTCTGTTTTTGTTTGGCGAGGTCGCTCCTCGTAGGTAGGTATAAGGTGGATAAGATTTGTACATGATTTTTTTTTTTTTTACCGAGTAAGAACATGAAATTCTGTATTTCGTTCTCCTTATTTCTTGATCTTATAAATAATGCTTCATATACTCTCTAAATTTTCTATTCCTTTCTAATTCACTATCCATATTCTTGTTAATACATATATAACTTTGTTTTGGCATCACAATTCCTCACTAAGTCGAACAAGACTTACACCTCTTTCTATTGTTGTTCTTTTCTCAGATTGACTTTGGAAACTAAGATTCAAGAGTTGAAGAATGCGAGATAATTGTTGAGTTTCATAAGTCATATATGTAAACGCTTTATTATTATATGTTAGTTTTCAACATATTAAGTGCTAGGTTTGGATTCTCTTTTTGATTGTAATATGTATAGTAGGAGAAAGTGACTAATATGCATTACTTTAAATATGAGTCACTCTTTGTTTTGAAACTTTGTATGTCTAGAACTTCCGCTGTATAGATTATAATTATAGTACTTATCTTATACCATGGAATGTTATGTTAGAATTGACAGACGACCAATTCAATTAAATCGACATTTACAAGTGTTAAGTCAATTGAGTTAGTCGGACGTATCATATCGAATTCATAAAATAAATACTAGATTCATAAACATTTGATAAAGAATGGACAAAAGAAATTAAGATCAAAGTAATTTTATTGATAAAATATTACATCCAATGATATTACAAAATCAGAGTCATTTTCCTATTACATTACAGTCTACAACTATTACAGAAGGCTAATGGCATTTTTTCGACTACGATGATCGATATCCGAGTTGTTGCATGTACTTCTCGAGACAGGCTCCTTGATTATGAAGTATCCTCCATGATCAGAGAAGGACACTACCCTTTAATAACATATCCCCAATGAGGGAGACCGGCATATTCAACAAGGGGTTTTGCAAGGACGCCGGACGGAGAAAATTGTAACAACACTTCACCTATCCCTTACAAAGTATCCGCCGTCATCGAACGAAATACCAGGGAAGGGAAGTGTTCATCCTTTTAATGAACTGACCAGTTTTCCGTTAAAACTTGTTTTGATATAGAGGATCTCCTATTAAACGATGAATCCTCCATTTTCCAATTCCACCCATACAATAGTGAGAAAGATCTTCAAAGACAATTAATCGCCATTTGGTTCGACAAAAAATTTCATGAGACGATTCCTCAAGAATGAAAATAAAGGATGACATTGAATTATTTGAATCCATTTTGAGAGATTCGAATGAACTCCCTTACATATTTACAAGTGTGAGTAACTTTCTAATTAGGAGGAAGAAGAAACGTCGCATTCTTGGAATAATTCACCAACTTTAAATGTGACTTTTTATATTCCCCAAAGACTTATGTCTAGTCGACGGAGGTATCCTACTGTATTCCGACAAAGAGGATAATGGACGTAGCATGCACATGAGATTTAATCGATATAGATGATCGAAAAAAGTAATACTCATAAATGGGCAAAATATTTTGGTTCATTTACAAAAAAAAAAAAAAAAAAAAAAGCAACTAGACTATTGTTGCTACTAAACTACTATTGGTCGGAACTAGAGGGCCTAGTTGAAGAGGTACGCCTTGGAGTCCCTAGAAAGGCCATCAACTCATCCTGGCACTTCTGGTATCCCTGGTCGAAACCTTTGTCGAAGGCACCTCGTCGACAGTCCTTTCGCGCTTGCTGAATGCGAGACTCAACTGTTCTCTCTAGATTGTTATTCAGTTGAGCCAAATCATCTCTCTCCTTCTAAAGACCCTCTTTCTCAGCACGCAGCTTCTCAACTTCATCAGCAAGAATTTGCATATTGAGTGAAGTGGCCCGATGAGAGCTGATCTCTTTCTCTAGTCGATTTTTCAGAGCCACTTTGCTAAGCCAAGAATCATCATTCTGAAGGCCTAAATGCAGGACCAAATGTTTTCCCTGAACAATTGGTAGACAAATTAGTAAGAAATCGCAGGATGAAAAATCCAAAATAAGGAACAAAGAGGAGAGATACCTGCTCATAGTGTTTAAAGATAGACTGAACAAGGCGTAGATTAGACATATCTTCATATTTCTTCAGCTCGCCAGGAAGAATATTATTGAACCCAAGATTCCAGGATAACGGCTCGGGTTCACAAGTCCCAGGAAAGATGGAGTCGGAATGGATCCCGTCGGAACGAGGAGTGTCGGACTCCGTAATATAATAGGCCTGCTCCCCGAGACAACGATCATCCATCATCAATGGGGAGCCTGTCGGATTAGGACGCGCCAGAATAGTTTTTCCCGAAGCAGAATAACGAACCTGAGGTTCAACCCGACGATCCGTTTGGCCCTGGGAAGAGGTCCCAGCCTCAGCGGAAGAAGAAACAAGCATGGTGGTGGTGGTATCAGTAAAAGGGAAGTTGGTATAATTGTCCATAGTGGATCGTTCGAGGGAACTCCCCAAAGGTGGATCTAAAGCTTGGTCACCGCTAGGGCTGAAAATCAAACCAAGCTACTCGATACTCGACTCGAGCTCGTTCGATAAAAGCTCGTTTGAGCTCGGTTCGTCAGACTAATCAAACAAGCTTGAACATCTTTTTTCGTTCGATAACTTTTGAAGCTCGGCTCGAGCTCGACTCGATAAGCTAAAAATTGAAAAAATACATGTAAAATATCAAGCTACTCGATACTCGGCTCGAGCTCGTTCGATATAAGCTCGTTTGAGCTCGGCTCGATTGAAAATCAAACCAAGCTCAAACACAAAAGTTCAAGCTCGATAAAAATCAAACCAAGCTTGAACAGTGTGTCGTTCGATACTACTCGACTCGATTACAGCCCTAGTCACCGCCAACCAACACGTTCTCACTTCCCGACCAGCCCTGGCCGATAGCAAAGTCAGCAGCGGGATTATCTCTAGGAATCTCAGTTTGAACATGATCTTGGGAACCATGATCGGAAAAAGGGAGGGAGGTAGGAATTTCGACCTCTGAAGATCGATCACCAGAAGCAGAATCTCCAAAGGCTACCCGCCCAGGAGAAGGTCTTCTTAGAATATTCGAGGTAGGAGGAGGGCTCGAACGAATGTCTTGTTGAATGGTCATTGAGTGAGTTAAAGGGCTCGGAGGATTATCTGCTCTACTCGAAGAAAGGGTAGCCGTATGAGCCCCCGAGCTAGCAACTGCTCGGGGTTCAGTAGATTTAGAGAAGGGCCCCCAATACGAGATTTCTTCTTGGGTATGTCATTCCTCGGAGGATCTCGCGAAGTGCGTTTGGAAGTATTCGAGAATAGAGAACTCATTCTCGGAAAGTCAAGGGGGATATTGAAAAATCGATGGGAGTGCTCGAACAACTCGAGAGAATATTTTATCTAAGTGGGGACACGCGGTAAAATAGTGAGAACTTTTTACCCCAGTATTTATACTAAAGGAAAAGACGGGACAGTCCATGAAGGAGGCGCACAAATCATATTCAAAAAGGAAAATATGGTAGTCGATTAGTTAGTCCGACGAGAAAGAATCTGATAAAAGAAACAAATTATGCAATAAAGACTTATGTCTAAATTATCTTGTACAAGTAAAAAGATAAAAAGTATACAAATTTCCAAGGAGTACATTATACAAAGGAAAATGATGCAGGAAATACAAGAACGACATATAATTCATCCAAATTTTCTCAAGGCTCTTGATCATTATTGATACGAATCTCATCATGAATAACGAGACCCGAATTATTAGGATTTCAAGGATCGTTCTACAATCAGGTTTAGGTGGATTTATTGAAGACGCCACAAACGATGATGGATGAATCGCTTGATAAGTCGATGGATGAACGCCACAAGTCTTCTTGATAAGTTCATGAGGACGCCACAAACGATGTTGACTGAATCGTTTGATAAGTCGGAACGCCACAAGAATGCTTGATAAGTTCGGTAGGACGCCACAAACGATGGTGGATGAATCGTTTGATAAGTCATTGAACGCCACAAAGATTTTACTGATTTTTGATAAGTTCATGAAGAAGAATTCTTCAAAGAAGGTGGAGAATACTCAACACAAATTAATTGAAGACTAAATCTTGAATTCATTAAAGAAAAAGGTCCTTTAAATAGGACAAGATTACATCTTGAAAATAACTAGGAAACTATAAAATAGTAAACTAACCTAATACCAAAAGGAAACTAAATCCTAGTAAAGAATAAACTAATCCTACTAATACAAGGAGCTAAATTCGAAATTAAAAAGTAACTAAATTAAAAAGTCCCATATGACAAGTAATATTGGACTAAATCTCCTTCAATCTTGATGAGCAAGTAATCCTTCTTGACCCAACAACTTATCTTCAATTAATTCTCTCAAGTCTATTTTTGGGCACTTCATGATCACATCATTCTCCTCCTCTTAAAAGAGATTTGTCCTCAAATCTTCCCCAACCTTGTAGATCTAACATGTAAACATTGAAATACCATTTTTTTTTCGATTTTTTTTTCACTTTTTTTTTTCTCTTATTTTTTTTTTCAACCACTTCTTCTTCTCTCAATTTAATTTCGTTTTTTTTTTCAACTTTTTTTTTCGTTTTTTTTTTTGACAAGAAATTAAATATAGACAAACCTGAGACTAGAATTTGGCTCTGATACCAAATGATACGAACAACGTTACGAATAACGAGATTCGAATAATTAGGATTCCAAGGATCGTTCTACAATCAGGTTTAGGTGGATTTATTGAAGACGCCACAAACGATGATGGATGAATCGCTTGATAAGTCGATGGATGAACACCACAAGTCTTCTTGATAAGTTCATGAGGACGCCACAAACGATGTTGACTGAATCGTTTGATAAGTCGGAACGCCACAAGAATGCTTGATAAGTTCGGTAGGACGCCACAAACGATGGTGGATGAATCGTTTGATAAGTCATTGAACGCCACAAAGATTTTACTGATCTTTGATAAGTTCATGAAGAAGAATTCTTCAAAGAAGGTGGAGAATACTCAACACAAATTAATTGTAGACTAAATCTTGAATTCATTAAAGAAAAAGGTCCTTTAAATAGGACAAGATTACATCTTGAAAATAACTAGGAAACTATAAAATAGTAAACTAACCTAATACCAAAAGGAAACTAAATCCTAGTAAAGAATAAACTAATCCTACTAATACAAGGAGCTAAATTCGAAATTAAAAAGTAACTAAATTAAAAAGTCCCATATGACAAGTAATATTGGACTAAATCTCCTTCAATCTTGATGAGCAAGTAATCCTTCTTGACCCAACAACTTATCTTCAATTAATTCTCTCAAGTCTATTTTTGGGCACTTCATGATCACATCAATTATTGTCCTCCTGATCAACACTGACCTCATCCTCCTCATCTCGAGGACTAACCGCACGATCTCCAGAAGTACCCACATCGTCTGCTTTAGGAGGATCTTCATCAGGAGGGGGCACTGGCAAAGGAACCCCTAACTCCTCCACCAAATGTGACCAACGGAGATGGGTACTCGACGGTCAGAACATCCTCAGGAGAGTACGCTTGGCCATTAGATCTCTGCTGACGTGGATAGCGTTGAAGTATTCTTCCTTGCGGTCTTCAATCAATTTGAGGACCACCAATTCATGAACAGCATTTTTAAATGTATTCTCCAAAAGCGGACCAATCATCTGATGAACCAGAGCAGTATGGACTGGAGACGCGATGAAGTCCCGAATAACATTCTCCTTATCGTCAATGCCGACCTTGTTGATCAAAGCATCGAGACTCAAGTTCACTAACTCTGGTTGCATGCTAAACTTGCTGATTTTCTAGCTCCTAGCCAACTGATTTGCTCGTTCTTGGGCCTGGGTAGCCTCCATGACAATATTGATTATGTGAGGATTGTCTGTCTCCATATTTGGATTGCCATCAGGACCAAGTTGTTGGGAAGAAGACGTAGAAGGCCAGGCCCTGGTAGACCTTTGCTCTAAGTCTGCTACTAATCGGAGAAGAACCTTGTTCATCTCATCCAAAAATTGACATTGTTGCTTTAGCAATGCCGATTCATACATAGAAGACACCATGAATGCTCCGGACTGAAAAGAAAGGATATGGCTAATTAAAAGGGGTTCTGGATAATGAATGAAGAAATTAATGATCGCAGAGTATCTCTTCTTAATTTAATATGGGAGTAAGCGGCCTTGGTTAGCCTTTATAAAGGATCTTTGTCCAGGAAATGTTGCATTTCCCTAGTAAAAACGATCGAGAGAAGAAGTGGAGTAGCTTTGTCAGCAGCATTCTCCTTATCATCTGATACCGACGCATCACGCTCGGAAAATCCTTCTGCCCTTCTCCCTATGAGATGATTCTCCACCATCTCGACCAAAGTAGCTTTTTGGTTCACATCACCATCCAAAGAAAGATTTTGACCAGTGCGATCATAAACTTGCTTTCTCCTTTTAATTGAAGAACCAGTATAATTACGCTCGGGCCATGATTTGCAACCAAGAATACCATACGAAGTTCTAAGTGATAACGGAGGATATCCCTTGTCCGTTCTGGTAGTGTAAGAAGACGCTTGAGCCTGGGAAGAGGAAGGCTCAGCAGGGAAGTTCTCAGGAACCTCTGGAGTTTCTTCCCTATTGTCCTCGAAGTCTCGGTCTTGATCTCTTCTTCTCTTGCGGGAATGTGTTTGTTCTATGGGTTGGTTATCAATAGTCTTGGTAGACTTGGATATAACCATTTTTTCAGTTTTTGAATGTCTGGAACCTTCGACCATAGATGCTACCAAAATAAAAGGTAAAGTTACAGAGAATCCCAAGTATGGGAATAATTAGAGTATACAAAAAAGCAAACGAGGAAATTTACCAAGAGAACGACTAGGAATTGTAGTAGGATAGTTCGGGGAACTTAGCCCGGCCTTCCTAAGAAAAGCCTCTCCCACGAGAACAGCGCACTGATATTTGTCCGACCTCATCTCCTTTATCATGTTCAGTAAACAAGGGTCGTTAGGAATCAATTTGCCTGTAATTTTCTGACCACCAAAGGTCCAAGTGGAGCCGTGGTCCCAGGTAAACTCGAAAGGAATGGTCGATCCATCTTCCAACATTTGACGGGTTGGAGGTCGTACAAGAAATAACTGGATTCCCTGTCAGAATTACTAGAGATGGGAGAATCAAAGATAGCACAGCCAGGTTTTTGACTCACAAAGAAATAACCGTGGTTTGAAGAAGTGGAAATGCTAAAGCGAAACCGTTGGAAAAACTTGCAAAAGGTTGGTTGTAAACCTTGAGCAACAATTAAAACAGGAAAATAAACTATAAAAGAAACAAAATTGGGAACCAATTGAGTTAGAGAAATGGTGAAAGTAGCCAGAATCTCAAGGAGAAGAAAGAAAGTGGAAGTCTGAGACCATGCTGAAAATGGGATGTATAGAAGGCACGACAGCCCTCAGGGAGGAATTCTCCCTATCCTCTGGAGACGAAAGAAAAATTTCAGAACCTTTGGGAAAGAACCGGCCATAATTCTTCTGCAGGTCGCTCAGCTCTTCTTCCTCATGAATACAAGCGAGGAGCTCAATTGGTTTGGAGATTTGGGGGTTGGCACCTCTTATTTTGGTAGCGGCTTTGGCGGCTACCTCCTGATCGGTAAGGATTTCTACCAGCTGGGTATCTTTTTCAGGAATACTTATGTCCACGATCTCAGCTTGATCAGGAGAGGGCTCTGAGAACCCTCAGGGACTTTAGTGGGGATCACGACGTCTAGGGTCGATGAGTTAGGATCTCTAGAAGTGGAGGCCGTTTCGAGGATTGTTTGAATAATGATCGATAAATATATCAATTACAGAGCTTATCGACTTAAAATTTTACTGCAGCGAATTGGAAGCCTGAGAGTAAAAAGTAATTGTGAAAAATAAGACGGTTATATATATACAATGTTGAAAGGACATTTTAGCCCCTTCGCGATGCTTCTTTTTCCCGCCATCCATAGGAGTGAATGGGCTCTTCTAATTTAAATTATGCCTGTCAACAGGGGCGAATATACGATTGTTTATGAAACGGTGCAATCTTTTCCTTATTTCGGATTTTTTCCCATAGGGTTTTTTTTTTCTGACTAAGGTTTTTAATGAGGTACAATTCATAAATCAATTTAGAGAAATCGACTACTTCTACGAGCTACGACTACATCTTCACTCAAAGAAGTGAGGGAGTACTGATGGGTGCTATTTTACACCCTAAAGGATCGAGAACTCGAGAAGAATGGTCGACCCGACTAGATACTCAGCCCAAATACGGATCGACTATGAAGGTCGTCTCGACCTAATATGAGCATCTCAGCGATCTAGCTCCAGAGTCCGATGTCCTTAGGGACATTAGTCTGAGTCCAATTATGGTTATGTTTCCTTGTATAGGTAGGGACGAAGATATATATAAATCCACCACTTACATTGTATCAGGGCACAACACAGAATATCATACTTACGCCTACGTACTTTGTAATAAGTGATTAATTTAAGAAGAGAGCCTTTGCTACACATATTACATACTTTTTCTTCTGTTCTTACGTTGCATAATGTTCATCTTTGAGTTGATCCATCCGGAGTAAAATAACTAAGCATGTAAATTACATTCAATCTAGCCTTAATCATATTATTATTGATATTGAACCTTATGAAATTCGGTAAAATCACTCGAAAAATTTCAAATTCCACATTTTCGTTGTTCTGACAACCAAGGTAACCCAACATGGTCATTAATCTAATCAACATTCGGATGAAGTGTTGATATTTCCTTCTGAGTTGTGTCAGTCAAAGCTTTGAACTCCTTGAAAATGGTTGCAGTCTTATCAATCTCATCAATGCCGACTTCCTTCATGACCCTTACAACATCAGAAAAGTCTGACTCAGTCTTTTGAAGAGCAGTGTGCAAGTGATTTACATCTACCTTCAAATCCTCAATGTTTTGATCTAGGCTTTGAAGCCTTTGAGTGAGTCATGGTGAAATGTCTTGTTGTAATGGAATATTTTCAATGGCAGTCTGCACAACTTTTGCATTTGCCTCTTCCAACTTCTTCATCATTAGCTTATTTCTTTCTTCAATTTCCTTGAATGTGACTTCAATCAGCATCTGCATTGACTCCACGAGTGATGAATGGATATCCACAGTAGGAATTGATGTAGCAGGTTAATCCTGGTGAACAGGTGCATCATGAAGAACAGTTTCATCATCAGCCTTCCACTCAATGGCTAGAAGATTTTGTACAGCAACATGTTCTTCTCTCATAGGCTCTCGGACTGTTTCAGCAGTTCCATCTTCAGACACAATAGTCGTCTGATTTATCAGGAGCGCAGGCAGCCATTCCTTAGCAGGTTTCTTTACTTTCGGTTGCTCCTGGAACTTACTTCTGAGCCAAATGCTATTTGTTGCAAGCTTGGTAAGATAGGCAGGTCACTTGAAGTTCCTTGACCGTATCTAGACTTTTCTACCCCCTTTTCCAAGGTTATGTAGATAGCTATCTTCACAGCCCTATCAACGTGATCATCATTTGGACCTATCCTTTCTGGCAACGTGTCCTTGATAATTTTGGCTTCATTCTCCACTATGGCTCTTGCATAGCCATGAAAAACATCATGAACATGGTCTGTATCTAAGGCTTTAACTATGGATGAAGTATGAAGCTAGTTCAGAACCCATTTTTCCTCTGTGGCAAACTCCTTCCACTCCTTGATCTCATCAGCAGACTTGTTCAATCGGTATTCTCTCCATCTATTGTATCTTATAATTTCTGGGAGAAATGCAGTCCATGTTTGCAGCAGTTTATCAATTCTTTCCAGCTCTGCTTCAAATTTGGCAAAAGTGTTTAGATTACTCCTAACAATGTCAAGAGCATTCTTTACCTCGTATTTCTGCTTCTTTTGCCTAAGCCCTGGAGGCAGAATTTCTTTGGCATTCATATACTTTCCAATTTTGATACCTCAAGCCCTTCTAGGACCGTGAGCATCTGTCTTGCTTAGTTCCAATGACTTTGCCAATTCTTCATCCTCTTTGGCATTTAATTCAGCTTTAATCATTCGTTTCTTCTAAGCAGCCTTACTCAGTTCAACGACCTTCTGAAAATTTTCTTTATCTCTCTTTCTCTGCTCTTCTTCTTCTTGCTTTTTCTTCTCAACAACAAATACCTTTTTCTTTCCTTTCCCAATTCTCTTCCTCTTCTTGGATCTGCTTGTCTGAACTTGGGTGGTAGTAGTAGATTCTGGGATGGCAGTTGCAAGGGGTGCAACATTGATTGGTTCGAGGATCTATACATCAAAGTCCTCTTAGGGTTGACTTGCCTCAACTGTTGTTTTAGAAGTGGTATGTTCAGCAGCTGACTCTGTGACAGCAGACTCCTTTTTAGTTCCAACAGGTCTTTCTGATTGTTGAAGATCATCCCTTACTAGCTCTGACAGCCTAGTACGTGGTTGGATGGGTGTCATCCTTTTTCTGATTGTGGCTTTGGTGTGTGTAGCTTTGGAGGACTTTGAATCTTTCTTTGCATTTCTTGTCCTTGTGGCAATTGCTTCCAAAGTGATGTTATCAGAATCTGTTCTAGATGGAGAACCACCAGACATGTCTTCAATCTCTCGAACTGTCTGATCTATAATAGCATCAGCAGTGTCTTGGCCAGTAGACTTATCTGTTCCAGCTTGAACAGCTGGTTGTGCTATTTGAACAGAAGCTTTATGAGCTGTCACTTTGATTTTCTTCATCCTAGCTGTTGTCTGCTTTGGCTCAGCAGTAACTTTTCTTTTTGACTGCTCTCTGACCTTTTTGTATATATTCATCTCTTTGGCAGTGTGTATGACCTTCCCATGGGTCATAGAACAGCTAAGGCTTGAGAACAAATGACTGAGAAATATCCTATGATGTGAGGTGTGTTTGTGGATGTGGTTCGCCAGAATGTAACACACAAAAGCAGCCCAGTTTACTTCCAAACTGTAATGGACAGCAAGCATAGCATGAAATCTCTTCATGGGTACACTATCCAAAGAGAAAGTGCAGTTCTCAATAATCTTTGCGAGGATGTCCGCCATTCTCTGATATTCATCATTTAATTGATTTTTCTTTATATTCCCGGACATGACTACATCTTTCTTTTGATGTGAACCTCATTAGGAAGATTCAATTTAATCCCAAACTAAAATCAGATTGATAACGATAGTGAACTTGTGACCCGACGATTATAAGGAATCGCAAACCACAAGTATTCTTGATTGTAGTGAACTTGTGACCCAACGATTATAAAGAATCGCAAACCACAAGTATTCAAATTTGAACGCCACAAGGAAAAACCTTGATAAGTTCTGAAGTTCAATGAAGAACCAAAAGAGGAGTAAAACCTCACTTTATATTTTCAGCCAAATATATCCCATTACATTGAACAATACCACATATATATAGTGTTGGAACAAGTCTCCAACCATAACAATTAAAGCCAACACGTTTTCATAATTGTTGGGATATGAAAAGGTGCCTAGAATCCTCCAAATACATCTAGAAATATGAGGAGTCTTGACTATTATCTATATAGACTTATATATATAAAATCTGATATAAATAAAGCCTAATTAAAGCTTCTCTTTCCCAAAAGACTTAATTCTAGGTAAGCAACTTTAGTGAATTCCAAAAGCCATCTGATTATGTTGTTTGGATTAAATTTAAAACAACTTCATCTTCTTTTGGGCCAAACTTATGCATGTTAGAATCAGCCCCTATTTTCTGAATTAGCCCGTTAAATGCTTCCTTGAGCTTTTTGGATCTTGCCCTTGTAATTGGCCCAATTGGAATATTCAATGGATCCTTAGCTTGTACTTGTTCTTGATGATTCTCATCATTTTCCCTCTCTTCGAAAGGATTCGTCCTCGAATCTTCACCTACATCAAAAGGAGAAAGATCAGCAACATTAAATGTTGAACTAATCTTATACTCACCTGGAAGATCCAACTTGTATGCATTATCATTAACTCTTTCAAGAACTTGAAATGGACCATCCCCTCTTGGTTGTAACTTTGACCGCCTACGTTTAGGAAATCGTTCCTTCCGCATATGAACCCAAACCCAATCACCTGATTCGAAAATGACTTGTCTCCGCCCTTTATTAGCTCTGTTCGCATATTGTTCATTTTTCTTTGCGATATGCTCCCGGACACTTTCATGAAGTTTCTTCACCATCTCAGCCTTCTTTTGACCATCCAAACTAGCTCTTTCATTAACTGGCAAAGGCAGCAAATCTAAAGGAGTTAGTGGATTAAAACCATAAACAACCTCAAATGGTGAAAAATCAGTAGTAAAATGAACACTCCGGTTATATGCAAATTCAATTAATGGCAGACAATCTTCCCATTTCTTTAAATTCTTTTGAATTATAGTACGCAACAAAGTAGTTAAAGTTCTATTTACTACCTCGGTTTGGCCATCTGTTTGAGGGTGGCAAGTAGTTGAAAATAGCAATTTAGTACCCATTTTCCCCCACAAGACTTTCCAAAAATAGCTAAGAAACTTAACATCTCTATCAGATACAATGCTCCTAGGAACACCATGAAGTCGTACTATCTCACGGAAGAACAAATCAGCAATGTTTGTTGCATCATCAGTTTTGTTACAAGATATGAAATGTGCCATTTTAGAAAACCTATCAACCACCACGAAAATTGAATCCCTACCCTTTCTTGACCTAGGCAAACCCAAAACAAAATCCATTGAATTGTCTACCCAAGGTGCAGTAGGTACGGGTAAAGGAGTGTATAAACCATGGGGTAAGACCCTAGATTTGGCCTGCTTACAAGTAACACATCTAGAACAAATTCTTTCCACATCACGTTTCATTTTAGGCCAAAAGAAATGTTCACACAACACTTCTAAAGTCTTCCTTATACCAAAGTGTCCCATCAAACCACCTCCATGTGCTTCACGTACAACTCACGCATAGAACTGTTAGGCACACAAAGTTTATTTTCTCTAAACAAGTACCCATCAAGTCTGTAGAACTTACCAAATGCTGATTTTTCACATGCTCCATACACACTAGCAAAGTCATCATCAGTAGCATATAATTCCTTCACATATTCAAATCCCAACAACTTTGCATTTAAAGTAGAAACAAGAGCATACCTTCTCGATAGTGCATCAGCCACAATATTTTCCTTACCTTGCTTGTATTTGATTACATAAGGAAATGTCTCGATGAATTCTGACCACTTGGCATGTCTTTTATTCAACTTACCCTGTCCTTTCAAGTGCTTCAAGGATTCATGGTCGGTGTGAATGACGAATTCTCTCGGCCAAAGGTAATGTTGCCAAGTCTCCAACGCTCTCACCAATGCATAAAGCTCTTTGTCATACGTCGAATAGTTCAACACAGCCCCATTTAGTTTTTCACTAAAATAGGCTATCGGCCGCTGCTCCTGCATTAAAACTGCTCCAATACCTATTCCTGAAGCATCACACTCAATTTCAAATGTTTTAGAAAAATTAGGTAAGGCTAACAAAGGAGCACTATACAATCTTTCTTTAATTTTAGAAAATGCATATTCTTGCTCATCACCCCAATGAAACCCTACAGATTTCTTAACAATTTCAGTGAGTGGTGCAGCTAGTGTACTAAAATTTTGGACAAATCGTGGATAAAAACTAGCCAAACCATGAAAACTTCTGACCTCGGAAAGTGACTTAGGTGTCGGCCATTCCTTGATAGCCTTTACCTTTTCTTCATCCACTCCAATTCCATTTGCGCTAACAATATAGCCAAGAAACGTAACTTTTTCCAAGCAAAAAGAACACTTTTTTAAATTGGCATACAATTTTTCTTTTCTCAAAACATCAACCACACTACGCAAATGTTCAATATGCTCATCTAAGCTTTTGCTATACACCAAAATGTCATCAAAATAAACCACAACAAACCTGCCAATAAAAGCCCGCAAGACATGATTCATTAATCTCATGAATGTACTAGGTGCATTAGATAAACAAAAATGCATTACCAACCACTCATACAAACCATGTTTTGTTTTAAAAGCAGTTTTCCATTCATCACCTTCTTTCATCCTAATTTGATGATACCCACTTTTCAAATCAATTTTTGTGAAAATACTTGACCCATGCAATTCATCCAACATATCATCTAGTCTAGGAATGGGGTATCGATACTTTACCGTGATGTTGTTGATAGCCCTGCAATCCACACACATCCTCCAAGTACCATCCTTCTTAGGTACAAGTAACACCGGTTGATACGAACAACGTTACGAATAACGAGATTCGAATAATTAGGATTCCAAGGAACGTTCTACAATCAGGTTTAGATGAATTTAATGAAGACGCCACAAACGACGATGGATGAATCGCTTGATAAGTCGATGGATGAACGCCACAAGTGTTCTTGATAAGTTCATGAGGACGCCACAAACGATGTTGACTGAATCGCTTGATAAGTCGGAACGCCACAAGAATGCTTGATAAGTTCGGTAGGACGCCACAAACGATGGTGGATGAATCGTTTGATAAGTCATTGAACGCCACAAAGATTTTACTGATCTTTGATAAGTTCATGAAGAAGAACTCTTCAAAGAAGGTGGAGAATACTCAACACAAATTAATTGAAGACTAAATCTTGAATTCATTAAAGAAAAAGGTCCTTTAAATAGGACAAGAATACATCTTGAAAGCAACTAGGAAACTATAAAATAGTAAACTAACCTAATATCAAAAGGAAACTAAATCCTAGCAAAGAATAAACTAATCCTACAAAAATATGGACAATAAATTCGAAATTAAACCTAACTAACCTAATAACAAAAGGAAACTAAATCCTAGTGAAGAATAAACTAATCCTACAAAAACAAGGAGCTAAATTCGAAATTAAAGATTACTAAATTAAAATGTCCCATATGACAAGTAAATATGGACTAGATCTTCTTCAATCTTGATGAGCAAGTAATCCTTCTTGACCCAACAACTTGTCTTCAATTAATTCTTTCAAGTCTATTTTTGGGCACTTCATGATCACATCATTCTCCTCCTCTTAAAAGAGATTTGTCCTCAAATCTTCCCCAAACTTGTAGATCTAACATGTGAACATTGAAAAACAATTTTTTTTTTTCGATTTTTTTTTTAACTTTTTTTTTTTCCGTTTTTCTTCCCTCAATTTTTTTTTCAACTCTTTTTTTTTTTCAACTCTTTTTTTTTTCGTTTTTTTCCTCTCATTTTTTTTTTCTCTCTCAATTTTTTCCTTTTGTTTTTTTGTTTTTTTTTTATACAAGAAAATAAAGGATAGGCAAACCTGAGACTAGAAATTGGCTCTGAATGATGTGATCATGAAGTGCCCAAGAATAGACTTGAAAGAATTAATTGAAGATTAGTTGTTGGGTCAAGAAGGATTACTTGCTCATCAAGATTGAGGAGATTTAGTCCAATATTACTTGTCATATGGGACTTTTTAATTTAGTTACTTTTTAATTTCGAATTTAGCTCCTTGTATTAGTAGGATTAGTTTATTCTTTACTAGGATTTAGTTTCCTTTTGGTATTAGGTTAGTTTACTATTTTATAGTTTTCTAGTTATTTTCAAGATGTAATCTTGTCCTATTTAAAGGACCTTTTTCTTTAATGAATTCAAGATTTAGTCTTCAATTAATTTGTGTTGAGTATTCTCCACCTTCTTTGAAGAATTCTTCTTCATGAACTTATCAAAGATCAGTAAAATCTTTGTGGCGTTCAATGACTTATCAAACGATTTATCCACCATCGTTTGTGGCGTCCTACCGAACTTATCAAGCATTCTTGTGGCGTTCCGACTTATCAAGAGATTCAGTCAACATCGTTTGTGGCGTCCTCATGAACTTATCAAGAACACTTGTGGCGTTCATCCATCGACTTATCAAGCGATTCATCCATTATCGTTTGTGGCGTCTTAAATAAATCCATCTAAACCTGATTGTAGAACGATCCTAGGAATCCTAATTGTTCGGGTCTCATTGTTCGTGATAAGATTCGTATCATTTGGTATCAAAGCTTTGTTCTAGTCTCAGGTTTGTCTATCTTTAATTTCTTGTCAAAAAAAAAAAACGTTGAAAAAAAAACAAAAAAAAAAATTGAGAGAAGAAGAAGAGGTTGAAAAAAAATTGAGAGAGAAAAAAAAACGAAAAAAAAAAAACGTTGAAAAAAAAAACGAAAAAAATTGAGAGGAGAAGAAGAGGTTGAAAAAAAAAATTGAGAGAGAAAAAAAAACGAAAAAAAAAATGGTTTTTCAATGTTTACATGTTAGATCTACAAGGTTGGGGAAGATTTGAGGACAAATCTCTTTTAAGAGGAGGAGAATGATGTGATCATGAAGTGCCCAAAAATAGACTTGGAAGAATTAATTGAAGATAAGTTGTTGGGTCAAGAAGGATTACTTGCTCATCAAGATTGAGGAGATTTAGTCCAATATTACTTGTCATATGGGACTTTTTAATTTAGTTACTTTTTAATTTCTAATTTAGCTCCTTGTATTAGTAGGATTAGTTTATTCTTTACTAGGATTTAGTTTCCTTTTGGTATTAGGTTAGTTTACTATTTTATAGTTTCCTAGTTATTTTCAAGATGTAATCTTGTCCTATTTAAAGGACCTTTTTCTTTAATGAATTCAAGATTTAGTCTTCAATTAATTTGTGTTGAGTATTCTTGTTGCGGATTTTACACACGCAAGTAAACGCAAGTGCACGTATCGCAAAAGTAATAAAGAGTAAGTTGAGTGTCGATCCCACGAGGACTTGAAACTAAAATTGTACCAAATTCCTTACCTTAATTCTTATTCTAATTCAACTAGGCTAAAATATTGTTGTTTGTTTGTTTATTAACTAACTACTATAACTAAAGAAATAACTAATCTAAAATGATGATTAAAGTGCTTAAGGAGACAATCAATGAGAAAGGGTCTAGAGTTAAACTTCACCAATGTTATGCTCCTAATGTTAATTAACTCCCTAATTTTTAACTATTGATTCTTATTCGCTATCCTAGGATTCACAAGTGTCTTCCGAATCACCTAAGAACCTATGCAATTAATTTACTATTCTTATTCCTAAGTTAGTAAAATTAATTACATGCATGAATTATATGACCTAATTTGGATATGGGTGTGTTGGGTATATTCCTATACTAACATACAACCCACTACCTAATTCCTTCTTCTATTCTTAATATTCCCTTCCCAGGTTCAATCAAGAAAAGTAAACAATCAAATAGGTGGCCAGTCAATTTGACAGTAAATTAGCACAAAATTAGATAAACGAATATCGATAATAAAAATCGAAAATCACTAAATTAAAACTAGAAAATAACTAAAACATTATTTGCATAACATGGATCCGTAAAAACCCTAGACTAAAAGAAATTAGTTCATTCTAAAAATAACGAAATAAACAATAAAAGAGGCGTTCATAGTCTTCTCTAATAAAGAAATACGGAAAATAGCAAAAAGTGTGATATGCGCTTGTTTCTCCTTGATCTTGCGTGTCTTCTCTTTTTCTCTAATGTGGTGATGTGTTTTTTCTGATCTTTTTGCCTTTTTATTTCTTGCTTTCTCCACAATCCTACGTGCAGTAGGACTCTATTCAATCTTCCAACCTTTTCAAATGGGCCACCAGCCCATTAATGCACACAAGAAGTCTCTGCCGCATGACACCACAATTTCAACAATATGGGACTCTATTTGCACTTTCAACCCCTGATCTTGTGCCTTTCTATCTTTTTACACCTTCAAGATTTGAAATTGCTCCTTCTCAATTGATAGCAAACTTTGTTAATTCATTTCACCTCCTACAAGGGAATAAATCGCATTAATGCCAAAAATCAAAGATTATTCTCAAAACTAGATTAAATTCGTGAATCGACTCTAAAAAGTGAAATATGCAATAAAATCCCAAACGACTCACAATTATTCAAGAAAAACACTAATTTAAGTCTAAGAAGTATACGCAATAACTCTATTTTCACCGAGTTATCACACCCCCAAACTTAAATTGTTGCTCGTCCTCGAGTAATGACACTAATTTCAAAACAATTCTAACCAACTTCAACATTTACCAATATGCATTCAAAGTAACTCCACACCAATCTTTTCAAAATGTTATGCACTTTATCATGTAATTCCTGCGTGTGTGTATGTATACATAATACGAGAATGTCGGAGTCCCCTAGATCACAATATCTTCGAAATCATTGAGCCTAATTGCATGAATTCCTTACTTGCCAAACATATTCTCTATTTCCTCAGGTTATCATACTAATTACTAAGTTCTAGCAAAGCTTTCAATCGAAGTTATGGACTCCTTTAAGTTTGAACTTTCACTTAGCAAATTTTTTTTTTTTTTCACAACTTTAGTAATATTTAGCACCACTCACACTCATAACTCGTTCTAAAGAAGCAGTCAAAATAGCGGAGTGCCGAATAGTTAAATCAAAGCACCCATATAGCGTTCATCTTATCGCAGTCAAGTTAGAGGAGTGCAAGTATAAGTCTCAAGCGATGAGATTTTTCAGGTCTCATACAAGTGAGGTTGTTTTATTTGAACTTACTTTATGGTTAGTTTTTTTTTTTTTTTTTTTTTTTTTTTCATTTGCTTCATTTGGTTCTTGTTAAAGTTATCCTTTCCCCCAAACTTAGGCAAAATTATCACTTAGATCCTTAGCACTTTAATCCTCGAATCTAGAGACTAGGTAGGCAAGGAAAGATTTCTTAAGCTCTATTCTAACTATAATTCTCTAACGTCATCCTCAATTCTCGATTATGTATTCGTGCTCAAAATGTGCAGGGAAAAACAGTCGAAAACACATAAAATTCAAAAAAATTAGTTAAAGTTGACCTAGCATGCATGAAGTAAATGCGATCCCCCCAAACTTAGAACAAACAGTGTCCTCACTGTGACATAAACAAACGAGTTGAACATGCCAAACTAACCAAACAGGAAATACGATAAAATGCACATGCAAACAGTAAGAAAACCACCAACAAAAGATAACAGAGAACAGTAAAAAGAATACGTCCCTACGAGGCGGTGATTGGCGGTCTCCCATATGTCTTTCCATCCTAAGCATCATCCTCGGGACCCGACTCAGCATCATCATTAATATCGGCGGGGCCCATCTCGAAATCAGTCATAGTTGGGAAAGGTGGCATTTGTGGCAGTTGGACACCTCGACTCTGCAACTCGGCTGCTTGGAACGCCTCATTTCGCTGAAAGCCAGTTTGTATGTAAGCAAATAAAAAGTTAAGTTGCTTCTCCATGGCGTCAAGCCGCTGTGGCATTGTTCTCGCTTTTGGGGTGGGTTTCGAAGATGATGTCGATCCCCGGTTTGAAATAGTCCTCGCGCTCTTGGGGTTCCAATACGAAATACCCAATATCTTACACCAGGTTGGATCATCGAAGGCACTTGTTAATTTCACCACTCCAGTACCGTCACCTCGCTGCACCCCGGCTTGCATACAAAGACGAAAGATAAGGGAGGGGAACCAAAATGTTTGGGCCCCTTCCTTTGTTGCATTTCGGATAATGCCTTTGCAGATTAATTCTCCGACGTCAACGGTGTGTTCTTTCATGAGCGAGTAGATTAGGCGGGCTTTGGCTTCCGAGAGTTTTGTGTAATGTGTCGTGGGCATAAGGCGGCAAGCAATGAAGGCGAACCAAATTTTTGCTGTAGGAGTGAGCGATGCTTTCAAAATTGGTCCCGTCGTCCGGACGACTGTGCCCGGGAGACAAATGTACTCCACTATGTCTTTCATATCAATTGCTTCCGCTAGGCAAGTGGTGTATTGGTCAGTGGCATAAGTTGGCAACTCGTAAAGAGTATTGATGGTCGCCTTATCGAACTTGACCAACCTTCCCCGAACTTGGACCTCTTTTGCGTCCGGAGTTTGGGAAACATTTGCATAGAATTCGCGTACGAGCTCGCCCTCAATCTCCGTCGGTTGTTTAATGAATTCCATCCATCCCCATTGTTGAAACAACCGATAAAATTCGGGGAAACTCTCGGGAGTACATTCTACACCCCTCTCCGTGATAATTGTCCTTGTGATCTCATGTTCGTCAAAGAATTTCTTTTGAGCCTCTGGGTTAACAAACCTACTACTATCAAATCCATCCGTCCGCACTTGTTTATCCCTAGCACCACTAAGCTTTTTCGTTGATGTGGTTGTTAGTGCTAATTTATTCACGGGGGGTTTCTTATGGACCATTCTACTTCGTATGCAACACAAACACTTCACCGAAAAAATTACTCCACACGAACACTCAATTCCCAAATATCAAACCAAAACGAAAATTCAAGCAATCTCAATTACCCACACAATCAAGCACCAATCCGATAATCGACACTACGTTCAAGAGCCCGTTCCTCCACACTCCTCAAATAATCATCAACAAAAATCCAACAATAGCACAATACATCCTCAAACTAACAATCGAACTCAGAATTCAAGAATCGAATCAAGAAAGGCAAGAATCAATTGTTACCGACCCTTGAGAGAAGCCCAATTGAGATAGAGGTGCTGTGGCGGCGTTAGGGTTTCGTCTAGTGGCGGTTTTGTGCAAGGGGCGGCGGAGTTAGGGTTTCGGCGCGGCTTTGGGGTGTCTGGACGGCTTGGTCGCGGCTGGTGGGTTGGGTGCGACTGGTGTTTGTGCGGCGGCGTGGTGAGATCTGCGCGGCGGAAGGAGATGAAGATGTGACGGCGGTGGTTTTGGTTTCGGTTTCAGATCGCGGTTGTTGCTGGTGGTTGCGGCGGTTGTTCGCTGTGCTGGTTTTTCGGCGGAGGCAGGGGGCAGATCTGAGGGCGGTGGTCGGCGGCATTGGGGTTTCGGTGGTGGTTTGTGAGAGATGAAGGTTTTGTTGGTTTGTGAAGTCCCGTTCGTTTCTGAATTTTTGATTTTTGATTTTTGATTTTTTTTTTTTTTTTTTTTTTTTGAGGCCATAGCTTGATCCAATTGGAGCCATGGCCTGAAGCTGCTGGAAATTTATGTCTTGTAGCACTTGAAATGGAGCCATGGCCTTACTCAAGTAGTGCCATGGCTTAAGGCTGCTGGAATTTGTGCATTTTATTGAGCCATGGCCTGACTGAAGTTGTGCCATGGCTTCAAGCTTCTGAATTTTATGCACTCCTTTTGTTCAAAATTGAACCATGGCCTGGTTCAAATTGTGCCATGGCTTAATCATTCTTCTTCTCCAAAATGCCCCAGTCCATGAAATATTCATCTCCCCGTTACCTTGCATCGCGATATGCCTGCAAAACCCGACAAAACACCACATATCACACCAAAACTAAAACACAACAAAACAAAAACGAAAAACCAAAAACACGTAAAAGCTTGGGTTGCCTCCCAAGAAGCGCTTAGTTTTATGTCCTTAGCTCGACATGATACTCAGTTGACTTCATTCTAAGACCACCGAGGTCTTTTCATTCACAATTTCTCCACCCAAGTAATGTTTGAGACGTTGTCCATTGACTTTGAATTGTCTACCGGTCTCAGCTTCGGCTATCTCAACGGCGCCATGTGGGAATGAGTTTATGACAATAAACGGTCCAGACCATCGAGATTTTAGTTTTCCAGGAAAAAGTTTGAGACGAGAGTTGAAAAGGAGTACCAATTGACCCAGTTCAAACAACTTAGTGGTAATAGTCCTGTCATGCCATTTCTTTGTTTTTTCCTTGTATAGTTTGGCATTCTCATAGGCTATGTATCGAAATTCATCGAGTTCGTTCAGTTGCATCAACCGTTCCTTCTCCGACAGTTCCAAACTCATGTTCAAGTTGCGAACAGCCCAAAAAGCCTTATGCTCCAATTCTAATGGTAAGTGACATGCTTTTCCGAAAACTAACCTATACGGTGACATTCCAATTGGTGTCTTAAAAGCCGTTCTGTATGCCCACAGAGCATCATCTAATTTCTTGGACCAATCTTTTCTTGTGGGACTGACTGTTTTTTCTAAGATCCTCTTAATTTCACGATTAGAGATCTCTGTTTGCCCATTTGTCTGCGGATGGTATGCAGTTGCTACTTTATGCCGCACACCATATTTTGCTAAGAGAGCGTTGAAGTACTTATTGCAAAAGTGGGATCCTTGATCACTAATGATGGCTCTAGGTGTTCCGAATCTTGTGAAAATGTGCTTCTTAATGAATTGCATCACCACCTTCAAATCATCAGTTGGGAATGCTTCTGCCTCAACCCACTTAGACACGTAATCAACTGCAACTAAGATGTACCGATTTCCAAATGAGGGAATGAATGGTCCCATGAAGTCAATCCCCCAAACATCAAAAAGCTCTACTTCCAACATAGTCGACAGTGGCATCTCATCACGCTTCGTTAAATTTCCAACTCGTTGGCATTGATCACAACGCTTCACAAACTCATGAGCATCTTTATGTAAGGTGGGCCAGAAAAAACCAGATTGTAGGATTTTAGCTGCTGTGCGATCTCCTTTAAAATGCCCACCGTATGGTGAGTTGTGACAATTACCCAGAATTTCCTCGAAATTTTCATCGGGAATACACCTCCTTATCATTTGATCCCCATATTTCTTAAACAAGTATGGCTCATCCCAAATAAAGTTCTTCACATAATTCAGAAATCTCTTCTTTTGCTGGAAATTAATGTCGGGAGGAAGTAGGCCACTTACTAGATAGTTGACATAGTCGGCATACCATGGAAGTTTTGTTTGATTTACCGCAAACAATTGTTCGTCTGGAAAGACTTCATTGATCATCACAGAGCCTGACTCTTTGTTTCCTCCCTCCAATCTTGACAAGTGGTCAGCCACTTGATTCTCGGTTCCTTTCCTATCTTTTATCTCGAGATCAAACTCTTGCAACAAGAGCACCCATCGAATTAGCCTTGGTTTAGCATCCTTCTTCTCAGTCAAATATCGGATTGCGGAGTGGTCTGTATATACTATCACCTTTGTTCCTACCAGATACGCTCGGAACTTGTCAAAAGCAAACACTACTGCCAACAATTCTTTTTCAGTCACGGTGTAATTCACTTGAGCGTCAGTGAGAGTTTTGCTTGCATAGTATATTGAGTGAAAGATCTTATCCCTTTTCTGTCCCAGCACAGCTCCAAGTGCGACATCGCTTGCATCACACATCACTTCAAATGGAAGATTCCAATCTGGAGCTACTATTATTGGGGCTGTCACCAACTTTTCCTTCAATGTTTGGAAAGCCTGCATACACAAATCATCAAAAATAAACTTAGCATCTTTTTCAAGCAAATTACATAACGGTTTAGAGATTTTAGAGAAATCCTTAATAAAACGTCGATAAAATCCGGCATGTCCTAGGAAACTACGAATTCCCTTGACTGATGTAGGCGGAGGGAGTTTCTCTATCGTCTCTATCTTTGCTCTGTCCACTTCAATGCCTTTGCTGGATACTTTGTGTCCCAGAACTATTCCTTCTTGTACCATGAAGTGACACTTTTCCCAGTTTAGCACCAAGTTAGTTTCTTCGCACCTGCGCAAAACCTTGGCTAAGTTATCAAGACATTCATCATACGAATCACCAAACACAGAAAAGTCATCCATGAAGACTTCGAGAAATTTTTCTATCATGTCCGTGAAGATTGCCATCATGCAACGTTGAAACGTGGCTGGTGCATTGCATAATCCAAAAGGCATCCGTCTAAAAGCAAATGTGCCATAGGGGCATGTGAAAGTAGTCTTTTCTTGATCCGCTGGTGCGATGAAAATCTGATTGTATCCCGAAAATCCATCTAGAAAACAAAAGTAAGCCCTTCCTGCTAATCTGTCTAACATCTGATCTATGAATGGTAGCGGGAAGTGATCTTTTCTTGTAGCTTTGTTCAATTTTCGGTAATCCATACACACGCGCCACCCTGTGATAGTTCTTGATGGGATCAATTCATTGTTTTGATTTTTCACTACTGTCATACCACCTTTCTTGGGAACACACTGAACTGGACTAACCCATCTACTATCTGAAATAGGGAAGATAATTCCTGAATCCAACCACTTGATGATTTCCTTTTTGACTACCTCTTTCATGATTGGATTTAGTCTCCTTTGATGTTCGACTGATCCCTTGCTCTCATCATCGAGTATGATCTTGTGCATGCAAAATGCAGGACTAATCCCCTTAATGTCTGCAATAGTCCACCCAATGGCTCGTATATGATTTCGAAGGACTCTCAGTAATTTCTCTTTTTGGGTTTCGGAGAGATATCCAGAAATGATTACTGGCAATGTAGATGATTCCCCCAAATATTCATATTGCAGATGTGATGGCAGTGGCTTCAAGTCCAGCGATGGTGGTTCTTCGATTGATGGTCGATGAGGCTTGCACGTGGGCAGTTCCAATCCTTCAATCTTGTTGACTGGTTTATTGACTCGCGAATTTGCTTGTAAGAAGGCCACGCTTTGTACAATTTCTTTATCATCCATCTCCTCAGGATCCAAATTTAGGGCTGCCTCCAACGGGTCTCGGTACATAGACGTTTCAAAGGTTTTAGCGACCAATGAGTCGATCATGCATACTGATGAACATTCTTCCTCGTCGTCGGGATGTTTCATGGCTTGGAACACGTTGAATGTAATCTTCTCGTCCTGCACCCTCATGGTTAATTCACCTTTCTGTACGTCAATTAATGCTCTTCCAGTGGCTAAGAATGGCCTACCCAAAATGATGGGTACATTCGAATCTGCTTCATAGTCTAACACAATAAAATCAACAGGGAAGATAAACTTATCTACTTTTACCAGAACGTCTTCAATTTTTCCTTCGGGGTATGTAATGGAACGATCTGCTAATTGAAGAGTTACCGTAGTTGGCCTTGCTCCCAATTTTTGAAAGACAGATTTGGGCATGAGATTGATGCTGGCCCCTAAATCGCATAATGCTTGTCCCACGTACTTGTCGCCAATGTTACATGGAATGGTAAAACTGCCAGGATCCTTGAGTTTGGGCGGGAGCTTATTCTGCAAAATTGCACTGCATTCTTCGGTGAGAGCTACAGTTTCGAATTCTCTTAATCTTTTCTTTCGTGACAGTACATCCTTCATGAATTTGACGTAATTTGGCATCTGCTCGAATGCTTCTACTAACGGAATGTTGATGTGAAGTTGTTTCAGGATATCAAGGAATTTTCTGAATTGATCATTCTTCCTTTGTTGTTGAAACCTTTGAGGAAACGGTGGTGGAGGTTTGATTTCCGGTAGATTAGGTACATCTTTCTTCTCGCTTTCCTTTTCCACTTCCTTTTCTTTGTTTAGCTCAGAGTCTTCAGGTTTGTCTTGAGCTTCCTTGGGATCCTTAACTCGAACTTGTGTTCTGATGGGCTCTTCGAGTTCTCTACCATTCCTCAGAGTGATTGCTTTGCAGTGTTCGTTATGGTTGGTCCTGGGGTTTTCAGTGTTACTTGGGAGCGAACCTGGAGGTCGGTGCTGCCTATCTTGAGCTAATTGAGCCATTTGGGTTTCTAGGTTCCGTATGGATGCATTTGTTGCAGTTGCTTGGGTTTCTAAGTCTCGAATAGATGCCTGTGTCTGGTTGAAGAGTGTAGTTGTATGGTTTATGAACTGCTTCAGCGTTTCATCTAATGATGGCTTGTTATCCACGGGTGGTTGTTTTTGTTGATTTTGAGAGCCTGGTGGATTATGTTGTTGCTGAGTTGTGGCATGGTTTGATCCTTGTCCAGCGTTCTGATTATTGCTCCATGAAAAATTTGGATGGTTTCGCCACCCAGGATTATAGCTGTTAGAGTATGGATTATAACCTTGGTTGTTGTAATGCCCCGTAAATTTTAGACCTTTCTAATCGTATTTTATTGAATTTTTAATCCAATTTTATATGCTAATGTGTTTTAAAGTTAAATTGAACTTTTTTTTTTTGGGCTATGTTAAATGCATTAATTATTTCGTATGGAATATTGGACTTAGAAATAATTTAGAAAACATGTATACTGCCTTTTAAAAATATTGGGGTCATTTTGTAATAAGTTTGGACTAAAGTGTGCGAAATTTTTTTATTTAGGGGTCATTTTGCACTTTTTGAAATTTTAGGGGTCAAAAGTGCGAAAATGCCCTCTTCTTCTCCATTGGCTGAGCAGGCCATGATTTCTTCTCCTTGGTAAGCCAAGAAATCAGCTATGGCAGGGAGACACCATACCCATTTCTTCATTCAAACACTCCACCCTTATTTCTCCATTCAAACACTCAATCACCTATTTATAACTCCCAATATCAGATTTTTGAGTCTCCCCTACAACATCCATTTCCTTCTTGAAGTAAGTTAGAGAGAAAGTTAGAGAGGAAGTGAAGAGTTCTTGAAAAAAATATAGAAGGTAGGAGAATATAGGAGGGAACACCACCATCACCACCACCTTCCGACGGACCACCACCACTACCGCCGCCGCTGCACTTTCATCACTGCCGCCACCACCGCCGCTGCTGCCGCCGCCGCCGCTGCCGCCGTGAACCGGAAGAAGGAAAAGGCTAACTTGGAAGCTTGTAAGAATGTTAAAAAAATCCCTTAAGTACCTTTTTACTTGATTATGTGGAACAATCTTTAAAAACTTATTTGAAGTTTTGAAACCCAACTTTAGATGAATGTTTAATGTTCAAATTTTTAGATTTATATATTAGTTAAAAGATTTGATAATTTTGTGGTGTTCTTGTTTTAATTTCATATGTTGAAGTTTGTGTGAGAAAGTAAGTATTTTTATAAAATATTTTTATGGCTAAATAAAGTGAAAGAGTGTTATTTAGAAAGCATCTTATACTTATATGTTTATGATTTTAGATTTTTGGATCTATAGATTTTCATGCAAGATTTCAATTTTTATAAAAGTTTTAAAATTTTTGGTGTCTAAACTTGATCTATTTTATTTGGGGGTTATTTATGCAAATCTAAAAATTTGTTCTCGTGTGCATTTTCCGGTGGGATTGGCCGGAGCCATCCCACCACCGGCAAGCAACCACCGGCCACTGCCATAGCAGTGACCGTGGCTGCTGCTTTGTTTGTTGTCTGTTGCAAAATTGCAACAGAGGCAATCCTCTGTTGCAATTTGCAACAGAACAACAGGCCCATTAATGGGCCTGTTGCTACAAATTAAGTGGGCTGGCCATCAGGGCCAGCCCATAGTTAAAAAAAAAAAAAAAGAAAAAAAAAGAAAAAAAAAAAAAAGAAAAGAAAGAAAAAAAAAAGAAAATTAAAATAAATAATAATAATATTTTTGAAAAATAAATAATTTTGACAATAATACTAAATAATTTTAAATAATTATTTTCTGAAATATGTATAATAAAAAAAAAGAAAAATATAAATAATTTTGAAAATAAAGTAATATAACTTAAAATAATTATTTTATGGAAAATAAACTTTTTTCTGAAAGATAAAGTATTTATTTAATTTAAATAATAAATATATTTTCGAAAATAAATTTATTACTTAGATAATTTTAAAAATAAAAGAGGATTAAATAAAATAAAATAGTTTTGATTAAATGTTTTATGAATTAATTAATTCGAAAATAGAATTAGTAAATAAATAAAGTTTTCAAAATTAGAAAAATAAATAATTCAAAATAAAACTTTGATTTATTGGAATTAAATGTTTACCTATTTTAAAATAATTAAAGAATTCAAAGATGTTTGAAAATTTTGAAATAAAATCTAAACCTAAAGAAATTAACATCTAAACTTGTTTGTTGAAATTACGTAAAATAATTGTTGTATTATTAAAGAACTTTCTCGGGTTTTTATAAATCCTTATTTGTGGCTTTCCATACCACGTAGCTCTAGGAACCCTAAACCGGGTTAATTAGTCTAAGTTGGATCATGGTCTCGTTTCGTCCATGACACGACTATAATTGTGACTAAAGTGTTTCTTTAGTCGATCATAAGTTTTGTTCGTGCTTAGATTCTTAAATGTTACGTAAACATGTACAAGATCCGGAATCGTCGTTCTACCGAGAAACTTTCAAGAACCGTAAGCAGCACAGGTGAGCGCTGTGTGTTCATATGTGTGTCAGTCTAATATGCTAGTAGGTCGAGTCTAAGCATGTGTTATATTATAACTTCTCTTGAACGTTGTCACGAATAGATTGGACTTGTTATGTCGACATTACTCGCATGAAATCCTAAGTATATCAACATGATAATCCAATACATGCTACATCCGAATCTACTAGTTGCAAATACATTTTACTAAACTATCATGACACCTGAAATTTGCATCTTATAAGTTGTTAAATGTTGATAATATGTTATATATGTTTGATATGTTATATTTCCGTTTGTCTACAATTATGTGTTTCCGTTTGTTTCCGATTTTGTGTGGACCCTATTTGTTTGGTATATGGACCCAATGGCAACTTGGCCGGCAAGGGCCGGCAGGATTGTCACGGTTACCCGTAGGCCTGGCCTTGCAACCCAAGTGGGGAGGAACACTTGGGGAGTAAGGACGAACTCCGGCAAAGACATGTCGATGCATTTCAGATAGTAAGGTCGCTCCTTACTTGGTGAGTTTGGATGGAAATCAGATAAGGATGGAGGGTAAGTGGAGAACGGCATCAGCAACTCTTGGTTATTTGAACTCTATGCTTTGATTTTATGTATATGATATATGCTTAATTCATTTATATGTTCACGATATATATTATGTTGCATCCATGTGTCACACGCACAATGCACCACAGCCTCACTAAGTTGGACGATCAACTTATGCGTTCCTTTTATCAATCTTTTCAGATGCAGGAGTCTCGGGTTACGACGGTTGAGTCAGTTTCCGGGATCCAGTCGGTCGTTAAGGGATTGTTCCCTTTTGTCTCTTTTGCTTTCGCTACTTTGTTACTTTTGTTGTCACCTAGATATAAGGTTGAACAATGTATTTTGAATATCGTGTTTGTATTTTCCGTAGGCTTGCGGGGTTACCCGTATGACCGTATATTTGGCCTTCTCCGTCTACAACGGAGCTAGTAGACATCTTGAATTTTTAATATAGTTTTATCGCATGCTTTAATTATGTCATCATGTTTAAAAAAAAAAAAAAAAAAATAAAAATTCAGCAACTCTGATGGGTTATCCCGCGCCGGGCGATCCCAAACTCGGGGATGGACCATGTGGGATCCAACCCGGGGAGCGGGGCGTCACAGGTGGTATCAGAGCTTTTTGTTTTCAAAATTGAGTCATGGATCCTCCGAAGTCGTATGTTGAGTCGTGTTCTAAGTCTTTTGGGTCATCATGCATAATAAGTCATGTGAATTTGTTTTGTTGCTTGTATTGAGAGTTTGAAAGGGTTTCGTATTAAGGTAGTTCCTGACGTTTTGGCTGGTTACTAAAAATATACGACGTATGTTTGGTTCGATTTGATTTGAATATAGTTACTTCATGGGGTTTTGGGGTTGAGTCTCGATTAGCTACTGAACCATTCTCATGATTAGATGGCAGGCAACCGAGCTGATAGTCGTACTAGCCGACGGGTTACCTCTGACCCTTCTGAGGGGGCACCGGTAGTCCCACCAATGACAACACCCATTGATCAGGCTGAGCGCATCATTGCCGCTTTAGCCGAATTCACCCAAGCTCTGCAAGGCACTGCACGGGTTGTGCCTCCAACCCCAACACCGCCTGCCTTGGACCAAACTTTGGAACGTTTTCTGCGGTTCCAACCACCCAAATTTCTTGGAGAGCCAGATGATCGGAAGGCTGAAGCTTGGCTAGCTGAGATCGAAAACATATTCCGAGCCCTGGACTACTCGGACACTTTGAAAATTTCATTGGCCACCTATCGCTTTGAGGATGCTGCTAGATCTTGGTGGCAGACGAGGGAGATAGTTTGGGAGCGGGACCAAATAGAAAGGACTTGGGTGAACTTTGTGAAGGAGTTCAATGACAAGTATGTTCCGCCTGTTGTTCGGGAACAACGTGAGGAGCAATTCAACGCTCTAAGGCAAGGGAGTATGAGGGTGCCGCAATTTGAGGCTGTTTTCTCCCGACTAGTCCGTTATGCTCCCCACTTGATGACAGATGAACCCCGTCGCACTCGCAGGTTCATAAAATGCTTGAGGCCAGAGCTCCAACGAGCCCTTCTCTCTCACAACATGGTATCGTACATTGAGGCGGTGGAGAGAGCCACACGAGTTGAGAACGGGTTGATTGAGCTCAATGATATGCAGTTTTCGGAGAAGAAGTCGAGGCCTTCTCAAGAGAATTGGCAGTTGGGGAAGAATACAGGGAAGGTACCAAGGACAGGAGAGTTGAACTCAGGAAATCCGAAGGGTCCTCAACAGAATAATTGGCCACAGAATAATTCGGGAAAGACACCGAATGGAGCTTGCACTTATTGTGGCTCGAAGGGGCATGGGGAGCCTAAGTGTTATAGGAAGGCGGGAAAGTGTCTGAGGTGCGGAAGTCTGGAGCACTTCATCAAGAATTGCCCCAAAGCATTTGTTACCTCAAATCCGGGAAGCGGAGGATCATCTCAGGCTGGAAAAGCACAGTCAAGGGACCGTGGAAAAGCTTTTGCTATGACTGGAAAGGAGCTTAATGAGCCAAATGTGAATGACGCAGTGGAAGGTAAACCTTATGTTTCTGGGAATCATGTTGAGTTTTATTTGATGTTGGAGCATCTCATTCATTCTTAGTATTATAATATAGTTCTAATTAAGTAGGGTAGAAAATTTACCCTATGAGTCGGAGGCTCATACTTCGTTAGAAACCTCATTTATAACGAGTTTGGTTCTCAGTGTAAGCAAGGTTAAGATCGAGGAAATGGTATTTTCTGCCGATCTAACCACATCTCTAGCCCTAGGATTTGACGTGATCATAAGTAAGGACTTATTGTCCATATATTTTGCTCCGATTAGAATGTTGTCATTTGAAAGTGACGCTCTCTAACCCGAAACTTCTGAATCCCACAATCGAATTTGGGGACCAAATTCTTTTAAGGAGGGAGGATTGTAACGCCCCGTAAATTTTAGACCTTTCTAATCGTATTTTATTGAATTTTTAATCCAATTTTATATGCTAATGTGTTTTAAAGTTAAATTGAACTTTTTTTTTTTGGGCTATGTTAAATGCATTAATTATTTCGTATGGAATATTGGACTTAGAAATAATTTAGAAAACATGTATACAGCCTTTTAAAAATATTGGGGTCATTTTGTAATAAGTTTGGACTAAAGTGTGCGAAATTTTTTTATTTAGGGGTCATTTTGCACTTTTTGAAATTTTAGGGGTCAAAAGTGCGAAAATGCCCTCTTCTTCTCCATTGGCTGAGCAGGCCATGATTTCTTCTCCTTGGTAAGCCAAGAAATCAGCTATGGCAGGGAGACACCATACCCATTTCTTCATTCAAACACTCCACCCTTATTTCTCCATTCAAACACTCAATCACCTATTTATAACTCCCAATATCAGATTTTTGAGTCTCCCCTACAACATCCATTTCCTTCTTGAAGTAAGTTAGAGAGAAAGTTAGAGAGGAAGTGAAGAGTTCTTGAAAAAAATATAGAAGGTAGGAGAATATAGGAGGGAACACCACCATCACCACCACCTTCCGACGGACCACCACCACTACCGCCGCCGCTGCACTTTCATCACTGCCGCCACCACCGCCGCTGCTGCCGCCGCCGCCGCTGCCGCCGTGAACCGGAAGAAGGAAAAGGCTAACTTGGAAGCTTGTAAGAATGTTAAAAAAATCCCTTAAGTACCTTTTTACTTGATTATGTGGAACAATCTTTAAAAACTTATTTGAAGTTTTGAAACCCAACTTTAGATGAATGTTTAATGTTCAAATTTTTAGATTTATATATTAGTTAAAAGATTTGATAATTTTGTGGTGTTCTTGTTTTAATTTCATATGTTGAAGTTTGTGTGAGAAAGTAAGTATTTTTATAAAATATTTTTATGGCTAAATAAAGTGAAAGAGTGTTATTTAGAAAGCATCTTATACTTATATGTTTATGATTTTAGATTTTTGGATCTATAGATTTTCATGCAAGATTTCAATTTTTATAAAAGTTTTAAAATTTTTGGTGTCTAAACTTGATCTATTTTATTTGGGGGTTATTTATGCAAATCTAAAAATTTGTTCTCGTGTGCATTTTCCGGTGGGATTGGCCGGAGCCATCCCACCACCGGCAAGCAACCACCGGCCACTGCCATAGCAGTGACCGTGGCTGCTGCTTTGTTTGTTGTCTGTTGCAAAATTGCAACAGAGGCAATCCTCTGTTGCAATTTGCAACAGAACAACAGGCCCATTAATGGGCCTGTTGCTACAAATTAAGTGGGCTGGCCATCAGGGCCAGCCCATAGTTAAAAAAAAAAAAAAAGAAAAAAAAAAGAAAAAAAAAAAAAAAGAAAAGAAAGAAAAAAAAAAGAAAATTAAAATAAATAATAATAATATTTTTGAAAAATAAATAATTTTGACAATAATACTAAATAATTTTAAATAATTATTTTCTGAAATATGTATAATAAAAAAAAAGAAAAATATAAATAATTTTGAAAATAAAGTAATATAACTTAAAATAATTATTTTATGGAAAATAAACTTTTTTCTGAAAGATAAAGTATTTATTTAATTTAAATAATAAATATATTTTCGAAAATAAATTTATTACTTAGATAATTTTAAAAATAAAAGAGGATTAAATAAAATAAAATAGTTTTGATTAAATGTTTTATGAATTAATTAATTCGAAAATAGAATTAGTAAATAAATAAAGTTTTCAAAATTAGAAAAATAAATAATTCAAAATAAAACTTTGATTTATTGGAATTAAATGTTTACCTATTTTAAAATAATTAAAGAATTCAAAGATGTTTGAAAATTTTGAAATAAAATCTAAACCTAAAGAAATTAACATCTAAACTTGTTTGTTGAAATTACGTAAAATAATTGTTGTATTATTAAAGAACTTTCTCGGGTTTTTATAAATCCTTATTTGTGGCTTTCCATACCACGTAGCTCTAGGAACCCTAAACCGGGTTAATTAGTCTAAGTTGGATCATGGTCTCGTTTCGTCCATGACACGACTATAATTGTGACTAAAGTGTTTCTTTAGTCGATCATAAGTTTTGTTCGTGCTTAGATTCTTAAATGTTACGTAAACATGTACAAGATCCGGAATCGTCGTTCTACCGAGAAACTTTCAAGAACCGTAAGCAGCACAGGTGAGCGCTGTGTGTTCATATGTGTGTCAGTCTAATATGCTAGTAGGTCGAGTCTAAGCATGTGTTATATTATAACTTCTCTTGAACGTTGTCACGAATAGATTGGACTTGTTATGTCGACATTACTCGCATGAAATCCTAAGTATATCAACATGATAATCCAATACATGCTACATCCGAATCTACTAGTTGCAAATACATTTTACTAAACTATCATGACACCTGAAATTTGCATCTTATAAGTTGTTAAATGTTGATAATATGTTATATATGTTTGATATGTTATATTTCCGTTTGTCTACAATTATGTGTTTCCGTTTGTTTCCGATTTTGTGTGGACCCTATTTGTTTGGTATATGGACCCAATGGCAACTTGGCCGGCAAGGGCCGGCAGGATTGTCACGGTTACCCGTAGGCCTGGCCTTGCAACCCAAGTGGGGAGGAACACTTGGGGAGTAAGGACGAACTCCGGCAAAGACATGTCGATGCATTTCAGATAGTAAGGTCGCTCCTTACTTGGTGAGTTTGGATGGAAATCAGATAAGGATGGAGGGTAAGTGGAGAACGGCATCAGCAACTCTTGGTTATTTGAACTCTATGCTTTGATTTTATGTATATGATATATGCTTAATTCATTTATATGTTCACGATATATATTATGTTGCATCCATGTGTCACACGCACAATGCACCACAGCCTCACTAAGTTGGACGATCAACTTATGCGTTCCTTTTATCAATCTTTTCAGATGCAGGAGTCTCGGGTTACGACGGTTGAGTCAGTTTCCGGGATCCAGTCGGTCGTTAAGGGATTGTTCCCTTTTGTCTCTTTTGCTTTCGCTACTTTGTTACTTTTGTTGTCACCTAGATATAAGGTTGAACAATGTATTTTGAATATCGTGTTTGTATTTTCCGTAGGCTTGCGGGGTTACCCGTATGACCGTATATTTGGCCTTCTCCGTCTACAACGGAGCTAGTAGACATCTTGAATTTTTAATATAGTTTTATCGCATGCTTTAATTATGTCATCATGTTTAAAAAAAAAAAAAAAAAAAAAAAATTCAGCAACTCTGATGGGTTATCCCGCGCCGGGCGATCCCAAACTCGGGGATGGACCATGTGGGATCCAACCCGGGGAGCGGGGCGTCACAGTTGTTTCGAGTATTTCCTACGTAACATGTTGTTTCGGGATTTGAAGGACAGTTTTCATACGGATGCTCTCCCCCACAAATGATACAGTAAATCTCTGGGTTATGGATCATATTTACTTGTTGAGCTTGAAATGAGTTAGCTCCAGATTTACTTATCATAAACTTATCCACCTTCTTGGTTAATGCGTCTAATTGTGCTTGCACTGATGTCACTGGATCCACCTCAAATTTTCCAGGTGCAAGTTTTACTGATGAGCGTTCCGGTGCCCATTGGTAATTGTTGTATGTCATTCTTTCTAATACATCGTAGGCATCTGTATATGTCTTTCCCAAAAATGTCCCTCCTGCTGCTGCATCAAGAATGGTTCTGATTTGTCCCCCTAGTCCAGTGTAGAAGATTTGTATCAGTTCCCAACCAGGAATTCCATGTTGTGGACACTGTGTCATTAGCCCCTTGAACCTTTCCCATGCATCGTAGAGTGACTCTCCATCTATTTGTTGGAATGAGTGAATTTCCATTCGACCTTTTGCGCTCTTAGCGGTTGGGAAATATTTTCTGAGGAATTTTTCAGTCAAATCAGTCCAGGAGGTAATGGAGTTGGGCGGCATTGAATTTAGCCACGTTCGAGCTCGATCCCTTAAGGAAAAGGAGAAAAGTTTCATTCGTAGTTGATCAGCTGTAACCCCATTCAATTTGAATGAATCGCAGATTTCCATAAAGCTCTTCAAATGGGCGTGAGGATCTTCCATAGCTAACCCCGAAAATATAGCAGAGGAATTGATCAGATTCAGCATTACCGGTTTCACTTCAAAGTGATCTGCTTCAATCTCTGGTCTGACAATGCTTGAATCTAGAACACCCAAGATTGGTGTTATGTATTCATTAATGGGTCTTTCGATTTCGGCAGGGATGTGTGGACCTATTTGCTGATTTACTAATTGTTGATTCACCTGATTTTCATTATTTGGATTCTCCATTAGATCAGCTTTTCCTTGATTCTTGTTTAGCGCTCTTCGTTGTCTGAAAGTCCTCTCGATCTCTGGATCAAAAGCTACTAATTCAGCTTTTTTATCACTACGCATAAACTAGGTATGAGTACCTACAAGGAAAAATTTGAACTATAAAAATAAATCGAATTAAAACAAAAATAAAAGTTGAAACTTGGTAAATTATTAATTATCAAAGTCCCCGGCAACGGCGCCAAAAACTTGTTGCGGATTTTACACACGCAAATAAACGCAAGTGCACGTATCGCAAAAGTAATAAAGAGTAAGTTGAGTGTCGAACCCACGAGGACTTGAAACTAAAATTGTACCAAATTCCTTACCTTAATTCTTATTCTAATTCAACTAGGCTAAAATATTGTTGTTTGTTTGTTTATTAACTAACTACTATAACTAAAGAAATAACTAATCTAAAATGATGATTAAAGTGCTTAAGGAGACAATCAATGAGAAAGGGTCTAGAGTTAAACTTCACCAATGTTATGCTCCTAATGTTAATTAACTCCCTAATTTTTAACTAGTGATTCTTATTCGCTATCCTAGGATTCACTTCTATCCTTAAGTGTCTTCCGAATCACCTAAGAACCTATGCAATTAATTTACTATTCTTATTCCTAAGTTAGTAAAATTAATTACATGCATGAATTATATGACCTAATTTGGATATGGGTGTGTTGGGTATATTCCTATACTAACATACAACCCACTACCTAATTCCTTCTTCTATTCTTAATATTCCCTTCCCAGGTTCAATCAAGAAAAGTAAACAATCAAATAGGTGGCCAGTCAATTTGACAGTAAATTAGCACAAAATTAGATAAACGAATATCGATAATAAAAATCGAAAATCACTAAATTAAAACTAGAAAATAACTAAAACATTATTCGCATAACATGGATCCGTAAAAACCCTAGACTAAAAGAAATTAGTTCATTCTAAAAATAACGAAATAAACAATAAAAGAGGCGTTCATAGTCTTCTCTAATAAAGAAATACGGAAAATAGCAAAAAGTGTGATATGCGCTTGTTTCTCCTTGATCTTGCGTGTCTTCTCTTTTTCTCTAATGTGGTGATGTGTTTTTTCTGATCTTTTTGCCTTTTTATTTCTTGCTTTCTCCACAATCCTACGTGCAGTAGGACTCTATTCAATCTTCCAACCTTTTCAAATGGGCCACCAGCCCATTAATGCACACAAGAAGTCTCTGCCGCATGACACCACAATTTCAACAATATTGGACTCTATTTGCACTTTCAACCCCTGATCTTGTGCCTTTCTATCTTTTTACACCTTCAAGATTTGAAATTGCTCCTTCTCAATTGATAGCAAACTTTGTTAATTCATTTCACCTCCTACAAGGGAATAAATCGCATTAATGCCAAAAATCAAAGATTATTCTCAAAACTAGATTAAATTCGTGAATCGACTCTAAAAAGTGAAATATGCAATAAAATCCCAAACGACTCACAATTATTCAAGAAAAACACTAATTTAAGTCTAAGAAGTATACGCAATAACTCTATTTTCACCGAGTTATCAATTCTCCACCTTCTTTGAAGAATTCTTCTTCATGAATTTATCAAAGATCATGATGGGGGCTATTTCGCACCCTTTATTATATTCGGACCGACTAAGAGATAACGAATTGGTTCGACCATATAAGCTCGTTCGGGATCTTCTATCGACCAGTTAAAAAACGACTTGCCATGGCGAACAGACTACAATCCGGACTCAAGAAGGACTAATGGGCCGAGTCCTATTAGAAATATGTTTCCTTGTAACACTAGGTTTAGTATGATATAAATACCTAGTTAATCATTGTATTACACACATTCTATTTTACGGATTTTATGCGTACAAAACAGCATAATCCCTGATAATACAAGGAGAATTACTGATTCACCATATTCATATAATCTCTTTTGTGTTGATTGTCTTTATTGCTAATTGCTCAAACGAATATAGCTTTTCCTTGAGATTGATCCATCCTGAATAAAGTAACAAAGCCCTATAAATAAACATATTGTACACCCCCAATATCACAAATTCACTGATAGTATTAACCCGACGCAATCCGGTTAAATCAGTTGGCACCCACCGAGGGACTAGGTTAATTATTCGATCGACATATGGCTCGCCCAAGGAAAAGTGCTCGTATCGGAGCAAGAAGTAACACAACCACCGGTCATAACACATCTGAAGATCTACAGGACAACAACAATAATAACGCTCAAAACACCAACGAGAATTTGCAAGATCCTCACCCCGATCAGCAGGAACCCCAAGGAGGTCTTCCCGGTGCAATTCCAGAAGAACCAGAAGTCCCTGAAATCCCTATTCCTCTCCCGGGCGCTTAGGAGAAATTGCGACAAATAGCAATGCTCGTTAAATCACTCTCTCCAGAAGAGTTACTCGTACTTGATCAAATTCCTCAGAACGTTAGGGCTCCCAGGACAACTCCTGCTCCAAGAGCGCCAAGGCAAAACGATCAAACGTCTCAACAAGCCGACAGCCCAGCAAGTGAGCGCCGCTCACTACACAGTCCGCGGCGGGGCAATTCTAAACCGTCCGATAACCATCCCCGAAGAAAACTAGGACAAAGAAAACCACAGCCAGAGCGCAGCGGGTCCAAGGAACGTACAATAATCCCTATCGAGGATGACATAGACGATGCAATCCCAGATCGTCGACGAACAACCCGTTTCTCGGAAGGAGAAATCGAAAGGATAGTACAGGAGCGACTCGAACAACGCCTACGACCTGTTCAAAACCCGTGGGCCTGACCCGCGGAACTCCAGGAGAGCCTTGCAGCTTGTTCTCCCTTCTGTAGAGAAATAAAAGAAGCACAATCCATTGGACAGGTCCCGGGTAGACTACCCCGATATGATGGGACTACTGACCCGGACGATTATATTTTTAGCTTCACGAATATTATGAACTTATATGCCCACTCTGCCGAATTCACCGCCAAGTTAATGGTGACCACATTCGAAGGACTCGCTTTGGACTGGTTCGCCAAACAACCAGCCAACTCCATATTCAGTTTTAGGGAATTATGCAACAAACTGACGCAGCAGTTTGCCAGTCAGAAGAGGCAAAAGCTCCCGATGAGCTATTTAGGAACCATACACCAACAAGAGGGAGAATCCCTAAGAAACTGGTTGGCGAGATTTAATGTGGAGTTACTCAAGATCGATTCTCCAAATATCGATTACATAATATCTATTCTTTTCGACCTCACAAAGAATAGGCAGTTCGGAAATGCCCTCAGTCAAAAACAACCAAAAACGTTTACCGACATCATGAGCTTGGCGTCTAAGTATATGACCCAAGAAGAGACGAATTCTTTTAAGGATAAAAACAAAAACAAAGCCACAACTTCAGGCTCCAAACGGCATGACAGGGTTCCTGCCCAAAGATCCATGGATTATGAGTAATCTTTTAGAAAAGGCAACGTTTTCCAGCGATTGGAGTACAACAAAGCCGACCAACAAAGGCAACCTAATTTCTACCAAAGGCCAAGAAACCTCGAACTACCGATCAGAGGCAGGGTAAATCAAGTGGAACACCCGAGGTTAAATGCTCCGATGGAAGAAATATTGGAAGTTCTAGAAAGAAATAACTGGATCCCTGAAGCCAGGAAAATCGCCCAGCCCAGACCTGGGTCTCGAAACTACGACCTATACTGCAAGTACCATAGGGCACACGGACATCGAACGGAAAATTGTTTTCACCTAAAAAGAGAAGTTGAAAAACTCATCGAACAAGGAAAACTAGACGAATACATAGAGCGCGATGACCGCAATAAAGAAAGAAGTAGAAGCCCTCGGAATAATAATCAAAGGAGGAATTCTCGTCGAAGGACACCCGAGCATGGTCCTACACAGGAGCAAAACCATGACCAGATCAATGGGACCAGGGACGGATGCAGCCCCTTTGGCCCCCCCCCCCCCAAGAATTTTACTTTTTTTTTTTTGAAATTAGTATTATTATTATACATTATTCACAAACGGATCTAATTCAAAGTTTTAGAAGTTTCTCTTCTTATACTCCGTATATATCAATGAGACAAGTACGTCTACTTAATTCAATGAAAATATCCGTTTAGACGACAAAACTATCAATAGTTTTTGCGTTAAGTTTACTATGGAAGAGTACAAGAAAGTCTATTATGTAACTTATAATAGATTGTTTGATTCGCTCGATATTAATTTTTTCTATTACCACCACAACAAAAACAATCATTATCAACAATAAAGTTGGTGATAACCAAGCTTAGAAACGATCTGCAAAAGTACAACCTTGCGAATTGTTTGATTATTCACATTGAGAATAAAATGCTAAGAATTTTTATGATATGAAGAGCGTCGTATACAATTTTCATAGCTTTTCATTCAATTACTTTAACATTTTGAATTCAATAGAGTTCTCATTGTCAATTAGTTTTAGCGATGGGTAAACTCGGCCCCCCCAACTCTATAATCCTGTATCCGTCCCTGAATGGGACCATTCATACAATATCCGGGGGACCCGCGGGCGGCGATAGTCATAACGCTCGATGAAGAACTGCCAGATCCATAATTGGAAACTCAAAATACCCAAAAGAAATATGGACTCTGGAAAACAAGTCGTCAAACGACCAGCCGATCAGCTTCAACGAAGGCGAAGTACCCAAAAACATTGTTTGGGACACAAAAGAGGATAACCCCGATTTCCCGATGGTGGTGTCGCTAGAAATAGCGAACTATAACGTCAAACGGATCCTAATCGATAATGGGAGTTCAGCGAATATCATCCCCAAGACGTTTTAGCTCAGATGAACCTGGGACAAATAAACCTACAGAGAGTTGCTACACCATTGGTAGGATTTGGGGGATCCGAAATCGTCCCCAGCGGAACAATAAGCTTAAGTGTATCGCTAGGGAAAAAACCACACCGGACAGTGAAGCTAGTAAAATTTCTAGTAGTAGAAACACCCTTCGCTTATAACGCAATATTAGGACGACCAGCTCTCAACCTATTCAGAGCTGTTGTCTCTACTTATCACCAGAAGATAAAATTTCCTACCGACAATGGTATCGGAGAAATAACCAATGATCACTGTATGGCGTGGGATTGCTACAGTACCTCGCTAACCTTGAAAGAACACCCCAAATCAGTTACCCCGAGCAAAAGAAAAATCGAAGATGATCTTGTTAGAAACGAGATTGAAATCCCTAATACTGATCGAATAGACAAAAAGGGAAAGGAACCGTTAGACCTGGCCTTGAAACCCCCAGAGCATAAGGAGGTAATTCTAGTACAAGGGGACTCATCCAAAACGACGAGAATAGGTACTGAATTGAGCAAGGAAGGGGAAGTAATGTTAGTCAACTTCCTCAGAGATAATGTCGACGTCTTCGCCTGGAGCGCGAATGACATTGAAGGAATTGATCCTCGAATAATCAAGCATTCCCTAAAAATTGATCCTTTGGCAAAGCCCGCCAGACAAAAGAAGAGAAATCATGGCCCAGTAAAAGATAAAATTATCAAAGCCGAAAGATTACTGGAAGCAAAACAAATCCGAGAAATCCACTTCTCAGAATGGCTATGTAATGTGGTTCTAGTAGCAAAAGGGGATAAAAGGGACAACAAATGGAGAATGTGTAATGATTTTACCGACCTTAACAAACTATGCCCACGCGACCCATATCCTCTCCCAAGGATCGACTTATTAGTTGACTCGACCGCTGGCTTCGCAATATTCAGCATGATGGATGCCTTCCAAGGATTCTACCAAATATATATGGATGAGCGGGACCAAGAGAAGACCGCATTCGTAACTGAGCAGGGAGTATATTGCTTTATAGTGATGCCATTCGGCTTAAGGAATGCTGGGGCCACCTACCAAAGGTTGGTAAACCTAATGTTCAAAGAGTTAATCGGGGAATTGATGGAAGTCTATGTGGACGACATGCTGGTAAAAAGCATGAACGAAGCGGATCACGTAAAACATCTCGATCGATGTTTCCGGATCTTAAGAAAATACCGTATGAAATTAAACCCCGCGAAATGCACTTTCGGTGTTAAGTCAGGAAAATTTTTGGGCTATTTAGTACACCAACGAGGGATAGAAGCCAACCCAGAAAAAATCCGAGCCATAACCGAAATGAAACCTCCCAAAACCATCTCCCAAGTACAAAGCTTGGTAGGGAAAATCGTAGCATTGAACAGATTCATATCAAAATCTGCAGACAGAAGTTTGCCCTTTTTTCAAACACTTCGAAAAGCAAAAAACTTCGTTTGGACAGAAGAATGCGATTGGGCTTTTGATCAGCTAAAAGAATATTTGAGCAGCCTCAACGACGATGTCTTGTTCATAGAAGATCAAACTTGGTTAATGCATGTCGACGGTGCTTCATGCCGAGAAGGAGGAGGCGCCGGAATCAACTTCACCGGACCAAATAAAGAAGATTTGAATTATGCGATAACGTTGGACTTCATCGTAACAAACAATGAAGCAGAATATGAAGCGTTAATCGCAGGAATGGAAATGGCGATTAAAGCCAACATAAAAAATCTTAAAGTATTAACCGATTCAGAGTTAGTACAAAGACAAATAGAAGGTTTATACGAGGCTAAAGAATTTAATATGGTTAAATATCTCGCTAAAGTGAAAATGCTAGCTGAGAAATTTGAAAGTTTCGGCATACAGAACATTCCACGTTCGGAAAACAAATGGGCTGATCAACTATCTAAGTTCACAGGATCCCACGATGGAAAGACCGAAAGGGTGATCACCTGGTTAATCTCTAATATACCGGCGATCGATATCGATGAAACACCGGTAGTCGATATAATGGAAATCGAAGAAGCTGAAGAAAATTGGATGACTCCGATGATAGACTATCTTCGAGAAGGAAAATTACCCCTTGAACAAAATGCAGCTCGGAAAATAAAATATCGGGCTCCAAAATATGCATTGGTAGAAGAAGGGAAGCTTTACCGAAGGTCGGTATCAGGAATCCTCTTAAAATGTATCTCCGGGTCGCAAACTGCCGATATCCTTCGAGAGGTACACGAAGGAGACGCAGGAAATCACAGCGGAGCAAGGGCATTAGCTTTAAAATGCCTCCGATCAGGTTATTACTGGCCCACCATCAACGATGATGCAATCCAATATGTCCAAAAATGTCATCATTGTCAGGGCCACGCTAATATATGCCACCAACCGGCTGAAAACCTGCACCCAATACCGATATGTTGGCCTTTCGACCAATGGGGCATGGACATTGTAGGTCCATTTCCAACATCCAGATCCAAGAAAGCTTATGTCCTGGTCGCTGTTGAATACTTCAGCAAATGGATAGAATGTATTGCTCTTGCCCGGATAACTCAGTTCCAAGTGATTAACTTTCTTTGGAAATTCATAGTGTGTCGATTTGGCATCCCGAGAATTTTGATTTCGGACAATGGAACCCGATTCGTGGGAAAACAAGTAATTGAATGGTGTTCGAACTCAGGAATTCAGCAAAACTTTACTTCGGTCGGGCATCCTAGAGCGAACGGACAAACCGAAGTAGCAAATCGAGAAATAATAAAGTCTTTGGAGAAAAGATTAGGAGCAGCCAAAGGTAAATGGCTCGATGAACTCCCAGGAGTACTGTGGGCCAATCGAACCACGGTCAGAAATTCAACAGGGGAGACACCATTCAGTTTAGTATATGGCTCAGAAGCTGTTATTCCTGTTGTAACATTAATCCCAACACCAAGGGTTGAAATGTACAACGACCAGGAAAACAAAAAGACAAGAGAAAATGATATTGATTTGACCGAAGCTCTGAGAGAAAAAGCAGCCGTACGTTTGCAAGCCAGTAAATCAAATATGGAAAAAGCTTACAATCAGAAGGTACGCATTCGGACCTTCAAAGAAGGGGATTTAGTTTTGAAAAAGGTAGAAGTATCCAAGCATGTGGGAAAGTTACAACAAAATTGGGATGGACCTTACATCGTCATTGGTGTTGGAAAGAAAGGTTCATACAAAATTGCACACATGGACGGAACAGCCTTACCAAGAACCTGGAATGCAGTCAACCTTAGAAAATACTATGGTAAATAAATTTTAATTGATCACTTTTTATTTACTTTGATTTATTTCAGTAAGTTTTTTGTAATAAACGGCTTTAGCCTACAACTCGATTATCAAAAAGATTTTTAATATTCAATATAAATCGATTGATTCGGTAAAACACTCCTTGCGATTTTACGATAAGCGTTGGTTAAATTCAGAATACAAACGAGTTGAGTATACATTGATCCGCTCAATATAAACTCCTCGATCCATTTACGACGATTAAAAGACTTCTGGTATTAAAAACCTAAGTCTCAAATAAAACGAGTCGAGTATACATTGATCCGCTCAATATAAACTCCTCGATCCATTTACGACGATTAAAAGACTTCTGGTATTAAAAACCTAAGTCTCAAATAAAACGAGTCGAGTATACATTGATCCGCTCAATATAAACTCCTCGATCCATTTACGACGATTAAAAGACTTCTGGTATTAAAAACCTAAGTCTCAAATAAAACGAGTCGAGTATACATTGATCCGCTCAATATAAACTCCTCGATCCATTTACGACGATTAAAAGACTTCTGGTATTAAAAACCTAAGTCTCAAATAAAACGAGTCGAGTAAACATTGATCCGCTCAATATAAACTCCTCGATTATCTTTCAACGATCAACAGACTTTTGGTAATTAAAAACCTAAGTCTCAAATAAAACGAGTCGAGTAAACATTGATCTGCTCAATATAAACTCCTCGATTATCTTTCGACGATTAACAGACTTTTGGTAATTAAAAACCTAAGTCTCAAATAAAACGAGTCGAGTAAACATTGATCCGCTCAATATAAACTCCTCGATTATCTTTCAACGATCAACAGACTTTTGGTAATTAAAAACCTAAGTCTCAAATAAAACGAGTCGAGTAAACATTGATCCGCTCAATATAAACTCCTCGATTATCTTTCAACGATCAACAGACTTTTGGTAATTAAAAACCTAAGTCTCAAATAAAACGAGTCGAGTAAACATTGATCCGCTCAATATAAACTCCTCGATTATCTTTCAACGATTAAAAGACTTTTGGTAAGAAAACCTAAGTCTAAATAATAACGAGTCGAGTATACATTGATCCGCTCAATAAACACTCCTCGATCTATTTACAACGGTTAAAATACTTTTTTCTAAATAATAACGAGTCGAGTATACATTGATCCGCTCAATAAACACTCCTCGATCTATCCCAAACGATCTAAAAAGAATCTACTAACACGTCTAAGTCTTGAATACGAGTTAAGTACAAATCCCTCCGCTCGGAAAATGCTCCTCGTAAATGAATTATGACAACATCAACAAAAAGCAGAATGCAAGGAATAAAAATAAAGTTTTATTCGTCTTTTTACATGTCAAAGAGTTACAGATACTGGATTACAAAATCTATACACTATTACATTGGTTTAGACGAAACGATCCTACACTATGGACCGGCGATCTTCACGACAATGTCCACGGAAACATCAATCTCCTCCTTAGTACCTCGACGATTATGAACAACCACCTAAGAAGCATGCTGCTCAGGATGGTCGACTTCTTTAGTTCGATGGCCAGGCTCTGAAGATCGAATGTTCTTCCATATGAAATGAGCATTACCAGCCAGATAACAGGCAATACTCATTCACCCACAACAAGATACTGCTTTTACTTTAAAGATAAAACATTTTACTCTTGAGCAGCATCTCCTCGGGGCAGTCGTAGACAGTAAGCATACCAGCGCACCATAGTAGTCTATCACTCCTGAGGTAACATCCAAGAGCGAGGGGGGCTGGCAAGTATGAACCCTCCATGTGCAAACAGAAACCACGGACCTCAAATCCGTGAAAACAGCATTTGAGGCCTCATGGGACCCGTTAGTACAAGGTAGGGCTTCCATGGGACCCGTCAGTACAAGGCAAGTGAAATCCAAGCCATTGTGATACAAATCGCGATAATGTGACTTTTTGAATATTATGGGATCAGAAGGCAGAATGAAATCTAAAGAAACCAAAATCTCCATCTGTTATGAATAAAAGAGAAGGAAAATGCCTACTTATTTATAGGCGCTCGTGAAAATGATCCTACGGTTGATAGGAATTTGATCAAGGGGCGAAAATGCGACCCTTTGACTCCCCGAAATAAATGCAAGTAAGTTGGAACGGCACCCGTTTGACCGACTCAACCAGTCGACAAGAGAAGAATCTGCGGATCGAAGCGATCAATAAAATAATCCAAGAAGGCTTTAAGAAGCCCCAGCCCAGAAGAGTGTGCACGATCAATAAGTTGGTCGCTCGATAAGAAAAATTTAAAAATCCTCAACAAAGGCATGCAAGTTTAAACTGTTGAAAAAAGGGTACTTCGACCATACAAGGGTCGTCACTGCCTCATACATCATATAGAGACTACTAAGTTAGCCATACAAGAACTCCATTTGGAATCCAAGAATTCTGACATGGAAATCAGGAGAATAGCCGTCATTACTCAAGATTCCAAAATAGTCACTACCTAATATTCCAAAGAATTGTTGAAGGGGGTCTGAAAGAGATAGATCTGGCTAATAATTCTACATTTTCCAATTCCTCCCATATCAAACCAATGATATATTGATACATTGGTTGCTTTATTTGAGAAACAAGGAACTCACAAGCACTACAGAAAAGCATGAATCTCGAGAGCTTATCTAGAGCAATTTTGCAGTTTCAGAACATAGAAGAGCAGAGCTCAACAAAGAGACAACGTCTTTATATAAGATGTCTTTAACTAAAAGACAAAATGGTAAAGGACTGATCGAACAGCGACGACAAAATTGAGAATTTCTTTATTCGATTAGATATCTACGTGGAGACTTCGCTATTAACACGACTTCTGGGAGATCATATGGAACCTTGCTCAATTGATCATCGTTATTACACTTCATTTTAAAGGATTTAATTTGCAATCCCAAGCGTTGTAACATTCAGTTACTTAAACATCGCTACATCAAGACTAAAGCTACATTTTCAAAGGATGGACCTCCTCCCAGAAGACCAACATGAGATAAGTATACTAATCTATATTTTTTACTTCAAAGAAGTTGTATTCCTGCATAATAGCAAAATATGCATAACAAAGAATATCTACAGAAGAAAATTGATTAAGGCAAGAATCTGCCTACAAAAAGGTCATAATTTCCAATTTAGTACTTCTCCCAATACAAAAATACCAGCCCAAACAAATACACAAAAGTTGGGCAGGAAAAAAAAAAAAAGAGAGACAGCCCAAGGCCTGCCAGATCGAACAGATCACCGTGAGGAGCCATCAATAGGCCGACTAGCTGAAACGGACTTACGAGGAGTCAAGTTACCAGCAAACGCCATCAACTCCTCCTGACGCTTGAGATAACCGGCATCATAACCTTCCTCATAGGTCCGCCGACGAGATTCCTCTGCCAAGACGGTAGCCTGAACTAAATCACTTTTTTCTTTTTCAAGAACAACTTTGTCAGCCTCTAATTTTTGGAGATCATCTCGGGCAAGCTGCAGTTGCAACGACAGCCCTGCGGCTTTAGCTTTCTCTGACTCCAACTGACCTTGATGAGCACCCCTACTATTCCACAGTTCGTCATTTGCACACCCAGTTGGAGTGCAAAATATTTGGCCTAAAAAGAAGAAGAATGAGAAAAACCCTCACAAGACATGAAAGTCGAAATAAAAATAAGGAAAATTGTCGAAAGATATGTCTACCTGCTCGCACATCTTAACAAGAGACTGGACAAGGCGTACATTTGAAGTACCCTCAAGTTTCCTCAGCTCACCAGGCAAGATAGTGCTTAAACCCAGATCCCAAGATAAAGCATCAGGCTCAACTGAGCCAGGCAGTTCGCTATTAGATGGGACACCGTCGGGGCGTGGAGTCTCTGATAACGTAATATCCTTAACCTGCTCAAGGATGCATCGATCATCTAACGGACGGGGGGAATCTCTCTCGTTGGGGCTAACGGAGGTCTCCTTGCCCGAAGCAGAAATAACGGTCCGACAACCAGACCTCGACCCAAACCGACCCCCAGAAGGTCCTCCAGATTCAAAAGAAGTAGTCGTCACCGTGGTATCATGAAATAAAAAGTCAGGACAATCTTGCAAAATAGATTGTGCTGTAGAAGGATTGACAAAAAAGCCATCACCAACTTGCCCTTCGCTGGCAATTGGAGCACTAGAAGTAGACAAAGGATGGGAATTAGCAAAATCAAAGGTCTGTTCCACGTGGGATGTATCACCAAAAGCCATCCGACCAGGGGAAGGCCTATTCCCAATTTCAGTAGAAGAAGAAAAATTTGGTTGTACAAAAGACGAACTAATCGTGGAAAAGGGTTCGGAAGGAATAACACGAGTATCAACCACCGACCTAATTGTTGGGGACGAACGAGGAGGCTCCATCGACGGCCCATCTCTTCGAGATTTTTTGGATCTATTATCCCTAGCGCTCTCACGAGAAGGTCGTTTCGAAGTATTACCGAAAAGGTTACTCATGGTCGAATTATTGAAAAAGAGTAAAACAAGTAACGAGAAAGTTTATCGACCAGCCAAAGTAAAAGTATTCTATTAGAAGAAGACGAGTATAATGGTAAATGACAAGTCAAGTTTTTTTTACCTTCAGTATTTGTACTATACGAAAAGGCGCTACAGACCTAAAAGAAAGGGCGCGAACTAGAAAAACTGACTTTGAAATACACACCAGAATTTGAAAAGACACACATAATGATTACGGCGAACTTAATGACTTAAAGACACACCAGAATTTGAAAATACACAGAATATGAAACGTTTAGCGTACTAAAGGACGAAAAGGTAAAATTACTATTAAAACCTACAATTAGATGATTACAAAGATTATTTCAAAAGTAAAAATATATCATAGAGCCTGGTCGCTATCTGGGATTATCTGCTCGCTATCGACGTTCTCAGTCATACCAACTCCTTCTTCTTCTTCTTCTTCTTCGTCTTCTGGATCGATAAAAGTATTATCAAGCTCATCATTAACGTCAGAAGGAGGAATCGGCAATGGTTTTCCAAATTCTTCGACAAGGTGAGCCAAAGGAAAACCTTGATATACGACATCTGGAAGCTCAGAAGAAGAATAAATTTTGCCATCACGATTCAACCGAACGTGTGCCGCCTTAAAATACTCCTTTCGACGGTCATCGATCATCTTTAGAGCGACTAGCTGATGAACCGCCTTCTTGAAAGTATTCTCCAGAAGAGGACCGACCATCTGATACACCAACGCTGTATGGACAGGAGAATCAAGGAATTCACGGATAACTTTTTCATCAGGGTTCCTACCATATCGATCCTTGAGTCCACTGAGAGGGACATCATTTTCATACTCCTCTAAAGAAGTTTGAAGACCTGATACTTGAGATTCTAGCTCGCTAATTCGAGTCGTACTCTGCATTTGGAATTCCTCTAGCTTTTCAGCCATTTGATTAGCTTGCTCTTGAGCACGGGAAATCTCCATAATCCTATTTATGATCTCTTGATCTTCAGTCCCAGTAGCATAAGTCTCTTCCACATGAATGGATGAAGATGTTGAGGGACCAACCTCTGAACTAGAAAACTTACGAAGCAGAGCTTTATTTTTCTCATCTAGAAACTCACATTGCTGTTTCCAGAGTGCAGTTTCGTATGCGTATGAGGCAAGACAAGTCTTAGTCTGAAAAAGCATAGTGGTAAAAACAAGAAGTAAGTTAACAAATATATCTTCGAAATCAAGAATGTCCTATAAAGCGAGCTCAAAAGAATTTACCTTTTCAGCATAAAGTGAGACTCGCTGAAATTTCTCCAGAGGATCCTTACGGAAAAGTTTGTTCAAATCACGAGTAAAAACCCCGGATAAGAGAACTCGAGTCGCCTTATCGACCGCGTTCTCACTTTCATCGTGGACAAAAGAATCTTTCTCAGAATAACCAGCGGCTCTCTTCCCCTCTAAATGATCTTCGATCATTTCAACTAAAGTAGGTTTCGGACGATTGTCGCCAAGTAAAGAAAGATCATTGCCAGAACGACCATAATAGCCCCTTTTTCTCCCCACCGGGTTGTCACTGGGATGAGGCATCGACCAACTACGGCATCCACGAATCCCCAAGGATGTTCTAAGCTGAAGGGGGGGGATAACCGGGCCCAGTCCCTTGCCGAATAGGGGAATCTTGGGAAGAATTTGGAGACTCCTCTCCGTTCTCCTCAGACTCAGGACTCAACTCCAGTTTCCTCTTCCAAGAAGCTCTCTGCTCAATTGGATTGTTCTCTATAGATTTAGAGGATTTGGATAACACCATTTTTCCCTTTGAAGAATGTCGAGAATTTTCTACCATATGAGCTGATTAAGAAACCAAACAAAAGTTAATTTCTCTATATAAGAAGATATTATCGTATCACTATATTAAAGAAAAATGCTTACCCAGTGATTCCGATGTTGAACTAATTGGAAAAGTATGAACGCTCAATCCCGCTTTACGAAGGAAAGTCTCCCCAATCAGAAGAGCACTCTGATATTTGTTTGCACGCATATCGGGGATTTCAGCGATAAACTGAGCATCGTCAGGAATGAATTCACCAGTCGGCAAGCGACCTCCGTATACCCATTTAAAATCGTGATCCCACGAGAAGGGTATAGTCGAACCATCAGCCGAACGAAGATGAAGTGGGGGGCGAACAAAGAAAAAATGAGATTTCCAAAAAGGGTTACTAGAGACTGGAGCGTCGAAGATCGCCCGACTAGGTTTCTGACTGGCAAAGAAATACCCGCGATTGGAAGAACTGGATATGTTGAACCGGAAAAGTTGTGTAAAGTTACGAAAGGAAGGTTTTAGCCCTTTTGCAATCATCAGGACAGAAAAGCAAACCAGGAAAGCTACAGAATTCGGAACTAATTGTGTCAAGGACACACTAAATATTCTCAAGATATCAAGAAAAAGGGGAGACAACGGAAGGCGAAGGCCGCTATTAAAGTGAGCCGTATAAAAGGCACGACATCCTTCTGGCGGAGAAGTGACCCTTTCAGAAGGGGAAGGGAGAATTATCTCAGAACCCTCCGGGAAATATTTGGCATAATTATTCACAACCTCTGGAAAAGTGTCCACCGTATAAGCGGAAGCTAGGTCCTCAATCGGTTCAGAAATTTGAGGAGCTGTACCTTTGCCCTTTTTGGCTCGGGCTGCAACCTCTGCGTCAGAAAGGATCTGTACCTTAAAGGTATCTTCTACAGGAACAACGAATTCAGAAATTGCGGATTGTTCGCCCAACAGACTAGAGCGCAACTCCCCTTCGCAATGGGAAGCAACATATTCCTTTGAGGAAGAAGAAGGTTTTCTCAAAGAAGCCATATTTTCAGGCTCTCAAAGGATATAGGTCGATAAAAAGAAAAGCTTTATGTGATGAACGACTAAACCAGAAAGTGACTACAAGCAATAAGGAAGTATAAAGAAAAAATGAAACTCAAAGGTCATCTATTTATACTGAGAGAGAAAAGACGTTTTGAACTCCTCACGGCCTATCACGTTCCCGCCAATTAAGAAAAAGTGGAACGCCGCCCCAAAGGGACACGTAGCGGTCCACAATTGGAACACAAGAACGACTATCTATGAGGCGTAGTACTCTTTTCCTTATTTAAGATTTTTTCCCAATGGGTTTTTTCTTAAATAAGGTTTTTAACGAGGCACAATTCATAGATATTACAGTCGAAATTAACCTTCTACTTCTACGAGCCTCTACTACATATACGCTCGAAGAAGTGAGGGAGTACTGATGGGGGCTATTTCGCACCCTTTATTATATTCGGACCGACTAAGAGATAACGAATAGGTTCGACCATATAAGCTCGTTCGGGATCTTCTATCGACCAGTTAAAAAACGACTTGCCATGGCGAACAGACTACAATCCGGACTCAAGAAGGACTAATGGGCCGAGTCCTATTAGAAATATGTTTCCTTGTAACACTAGGTTTAGTATGATATAAATACCTAGTTAATCATTGTATTACACACATTCTATTTTACGGATTTTATGTTTACAAAACAGCATAATCCCTGATAATACAAGGAGAATTACTGATTCACCATATTCATATAATCTCTTTTGTGTTGATTGTCTTTATTGCTAATTGCTCAAACGAATATAGCTTTTCCTTGAGATTGATCCATCCTGAATAAAGTAACAGAGCCCTATAAATAAACATATTGTACACCCCCAATATCACAAATTCACTGATACTATTAACCCGACGAAATCCGGTTAAATCAGATCAGTAAAATCTTTGTGGCGTTCAATGACTTATCAAACGATTTATCCACCATCGTTTGTGGCGTCCTACCGAACTTATCAAGCATTCTTGTGGCGTTCCGACTTATCAAGCGATTCAGTCAACATCGTTTGTGGCGTCCTCATGAACTTATCAAGAACACTTGTGGCGTTCATCCATCGACTTATCAAGCGATTCATCCATCATCGTTTGTGGCGTCTTCAATAAATCCATCTAAACCTGATTGTAGAACGATCCTAGGAATCCTAATTGTTCGTGGTGAGATTCGTATCATTTGGTATCAAAGCCAAATTCTAGTCTCAGGTTTCCCTATCTTTATTTTCTTGTAAAAAAACGAAAAAAAAAAAAAGAGAGTTGAAAAAAAAAACGAAAAAAAAAAAGAGAGTTGAAAAAAAAAACGAAAAAAAAAAGAGAGTTGAAAAAAGAAAAACGAAAAAAAAAAATTTGAGAGAGAAAAAGAAGAAAAAAGTTCAAAAAAAAAAAGTTCAACAAAAAAAAGGTTTTTCAATGTGTACATGTTAGATCTACAAGGTCGGCGAAGATTTGAGGACAAATCTATTTTAAGAGGAGGAGAATGATATGACCATGAAGAGCACAAAAATAGATTTGGAAGAATTAATTAGAGACAAGTTCTTGGGTCAAGAAGAATTACTTGTGCATCAAGATTAATGAAGATCTTGTCCAATATTTGCTTGTCATGTGGGAGTTTTTAATTTAGTTAGGTTTAATTTCGAATTTATTGTCCATATTTTTGTAGGATTAGTTTATTCTTGACTAGGATTTAGTTTCCTTTTGGTATTAGGTTAGTTTACTATTTTATAGTTTCCTAGTTCTTTTCAAGATGTAATTTTGTCTTATTTAAAGACAAAGATTTTACTGATTTTTGATAAGTTCATGAAGAAGAATTCTTCAGGAAGGTGGAGAATACTCAACACAAATTAATTGAAGACTAAATCTTGAATTCATTAAAGAAAAAGGTCCTTTAAATAGGACAAGATTACATCTTGAAAATAACTAGGAAACTATAAAATAGTAAACTAACCTAATACCAAAATGAAACTAAATCCTAGTAAAGAATAAACTAATCCTACTAATACAAGGAGCTAAATTCGAAATTAAAAAGTAACTAAATTAAAAAGTCCCATATGACAAGTAATATTGGACTAAATCTCCTCAATCTTGATGAGCAAGTAATCCTTCTTGACCCAACAACTTATCTTCAATTAATTCTTTCAAGTCTATTTTTGGGCACTTCATGATCACATCACCGGTACAGCGCACGGACTCATGCTTTCTCTAACGTGGCCTTTCTTCAGCAACTCCTCAACTTGCCTTTGAGTTTCCTTCGTTTCTTCCGGATTGCTTCTATATGCTGGCCGGTTAGGAATGGCAGCACCTGGTACAAAATCAATTTGATGCTCTATTCCTCTTATAGGTGGCAACCCATTTGGTACATCATCTGGGAACACATCTTCGTATTCCTGCAACAAAGATACAACAACGCTAGGCAAAGATTCATCAAGTTCGTTAGTGCTAAAACCCGCCTCTTTGTACAAAAGTAAAAACATAGGCTTGTTTGAATTGAAGGCATTCTTGATATCACTCGCCTTAGCATAAAGACTCACTTGTTTTTTTCTCTCTTTCTTTTCACTCTCTTTTTCACTTTTTTTCTTTGAAATTTCAGCCTCACTATTTATTTTCAACTCACTCTCTCTTTTCATTTTCATTTGATCTTCATACACTTGTTTGGGTGTTAATGGTACAAGAGTAATGGATTTGTTATCCTTCACAAGAATGTGCCGATTTTTGAAACCATCATGAGTAACCTTTCTATCAAATTGCCATGGTCTGCCCAATAATATGTGACCCGCTTGCATTGGAACGACATCACAAAGCACTTCATCCTTGTACTTCCCAATTGAAAAAGAGACTAATACTTGCCTTGTCACCTTAACCTCACCACATTCATTCAACCATTAAAGCTTATATGGTTTAGGGTGTTTCAACGTAGGTAAATTCAGCTTTTCAAACAAAGTAGTACTGGCAACGTTTGTACAACTTCCCCCATCAATGATCATACTACACACTTTATTGTTAACATGGCACCTAGTATGAAAAATGTTCTCCCTCTGTTCATTAACATCATCTTCTTTGATTTGGGCACTTAAAGCACGCCTAGCTGCCACCAATGACTCTCCATCCACCGGATATTCAACATCATTGTCACTAGTGTCTTTTGGCATATGATCTTCATAGTCACTCTCACTTTCAGTCTCCACATCTCCGTTAGCATGTGCAATCATTGTCCTCTTGTTTGGGCATTGTGAAGCAATGTGACCTGCTCCCAAACACTTAAAACACTTTATATCACGATTACGAGTTGGTAATTCAGTTTTACCTCTATTGACTTTTTCAACTTCATCTTTTCTCTTTGATGCTTCTGTTTTGAATTTGGAATTAGCTCCTTCATCTTTCCTTCCATTCGACCTCCATGAAGTAGAGGAGCTTTGATTCTGGAAGGATCGAGTTCCCTTCCTTTTAAGCTGTCGTTCTACCTTTATTGCCATATGCACCATGTCCTCCACCTCCACATAATGTTGCAACTCAACTACATTTGCAATGTCCCGATTCAGCCCATTGAGAAACCTTGCCATTGTAGCTTCTCTATCCTCCTCTATATTAGCCATGATCATGGAAATCTCCATCTCCTTGTGGTAATCTTCCACAATTTTAAAGCCTTGAGTAAGACTTTGTAACTTCTGAAATAAGTCCCTATGATAGTGACTAGGAACAAACCGTCTCCTCATGATAGCTTTCATTTCATCCCATGTCCTAATACCCCTTTCACCATTTCGCCTCCTAGTCATCATAAGTTGATCCCACCATATAATAGCATAATTGGTAAACTCAATAACAGCAAGTTTTACCTTTTTCTCCTCGGAGTAGTTATGGCATTCGAAAATCAACTCCACCTTCCTTTCCCAGTCCAAGTACACTTCTGGATCATTCTTGCCTTGAAATGATGGTATCTTTACTTTTATGTTTCCCAAGCTTCTGTCATCTCTATCTCGCCATCTCGGACCTCTTTGGAAATCTCTATCATGCTTTACATAAATGGAAATTCGCAGAATGCTGAGGACATAACTGGAAATTCGCAGAATAATGAGGACATAAATGGAAAATCGAATTTTGAAGAATCAATCAAAGTTCTACGAGGTCCAGTGACGAGAGCAAGAGCCAAACGTTTCAAGGAAGAAGAACTCAATGAGTTAATAAATCAAGCGCAACAAAAGGAGTTGGATGTGCTCGGAAATGAACAATCGAATTTTGTCAACATTATACAAGTCCAACTAAATGCAATTTCTCAAGAAAGGAGTGGATAAGATGAATAGCATATTTAGTTACTAATAAATTCGAAATTAGTTATTAGATTTAGTAGTAGGACTTTATTTGTTTCCTAGTTTATTAGTGGTTTTTGTTTCCTAGTTGATTAGGGGGATTTATTCCTAGTCTAAGTAGATTACTCTAGAAGTCCTATTCCTAGTCTTGATAGGACTTAATTTTCAGCTTATATATAGGCATAATATGTAATAGAAAAAAACACAACTTGATTCTTATTATTTTAGTGAGAAGGAATTCTCTAGTTTCTTTGAAGAACTTTTTTGAACTTATCAAGGATTTTTCAATTTGTCTAATTCTTGTGGCGTTCATTCATCGACTTATCAAACGATTCATCCATCATCGTTTGTGGCGTCCTACCGAACTTATCAAGAAGACTTGTGGCCTTCAACATCGACTTATCAAACGATCAGTCAATATCGTTTGTGGCGTCCCCGTGAACTTATCAAGGCGACTTGTGGCGTTCATCCATCCTAAACCTGATTGTAGAACGATCTTTCAATTCCTTATAATGCGGATCTCGTTTTTCTTAACGTTGTTCGTATCATTTGGTACCAGAGCCAAATTCTAGTCTCAGGTTTGCGTATCTTTATAATTTTCTAGTTTTATTCAAAAAAAAAAAAAGTCGTACACAAAAAAAAAGAGTACGAAAAAAAAAAAAGAAAGGTCGAACAAAAAAAAAGAGAAAGAGTTCGCCAAAAAAAAAAAAAAAAATCTGAAAAAAAAAAATCCGAAAATTGAAACGAACTTATCTTTATTGAGCTTCCTAGTTTGAGTTTGATTGTTTTCTAGACTTAGAGTGTGTTTACACTTAGAATTCTTCTAAGCTTTGCACCTGCCGTATTGAAAGAATCTTCCTAGATTTGGTTTTATAGTTTTCTTGTCCTAGAGTTTGTTCACTTTGATTATCTTTGTGTTGTTTTAAATTAGTTCAAAAAGAAATAAAGAGAATTCCAAGAGTGGAAAAAGGCAAGAGAGTTGGATTATTTGAGGGTAAAAGCCATAATTTTTGTGCGAAAACCCGAGTGTTGAGTGAATCATTAAATTGAGTGAAACACGTAAGGGTGTGAATTGTGAGGTCCTTTATTTTATTTATATTTGTTCTATCCTTTTTCTTGCAGCAATCATGTCTGATCCCAATAAAAACATCTCTGGAGAACAGTCGGGAAAGTTTGATATGAAGTTTATGTCGGAAGCGTCGATGGGAGAGATGAAGAGATTATTGAGGACGGAGTTGGAACAAGTTCATGAAAGGTTGGATAGGGACTGAGGGACATCAAAAAACAACTTCTAATATGAATAGGAGGGGTAGAGTTCAACCTAGGGACTTAAGAGATGAGAATTGGAAAACTATGATGATAGGTTTAGTGAAGAAGATCAAGGTTCATCTAGTCGCCATAGGAGAAATCGTGGTAGAGAAGTTAGGAATAGGGAGGATAATAACTTGGGTAATATTAAGATGAACATTCCTTCTTTTCAAGGGAGAAACGACCCCGAAGCCTATCTTGAGTGGGAAAAGAAACTGGAAAGAGTTTTTGATTGCCACGACTACTCCGAGATAAAAAAGGTAAAACTTGCAACCACTGAGTTTACTGATTATGCTAATGTTTGGTGGGATCAATTGGTGTTAAACAGGAGACGAAATAGAGAACAACCGGTGGACACTTGGGAGGTGATGAAAATAGTAATGAGAAAGCGTTTTGTACCTAGCCACTATTATCGGGATTTGTACAAGAAGTTGCAAGGGCTGGTACAAGGAAATCGGAGTGTCGAAGACTACTACCAGGAGATGGAGTTAGCAATGATCCGAGCAAACATAGAGGAGGACCGAGAGGCTACTATGGCACGATTTTTAGCTGGCTTGAATCAAGAAATTGCCAATCGAGTAGAATTGCAGCATTATGTGGAATTAGAGGACATGCTGCATAAGGCTATTAAAATTGAGAGCCAACTTAAGAGAAGGGGTGCTAGTTCGTTGAAACAGAATACATTCAAGAAAGAGGAGAAGCAAGTCTCAACCAAGGCTAGATTTGAGTCAAAACAAAAGCAACCAACTCGTAGCAATCAAGGTAAAACCGATTACTCTACTACTCGAAATCGTGATATTAAGTGTTTTAAATGTCAAGGTAGGGGGCACATAGCAAACCAATGCCCAAATAGAAGAGTTATGGTGATACGAGATAATGGAGAAGTTGAAACCGATAGTGAGGAGGACACTGAATCTATGCCACCGTTGGAGGATGCTAATGAGGAAGAATACGTTGTCCATGGGGAGTTGTTGGTTGCAAGAAGAGCCTTAAGTGTGCAAATCAAAGAGAGTGACGAAGTACAGAGGGAAAACATTTTTCATACTAGATGCCATGTCCAAAACAAAGTATGTAGTATGATTATTGATGGAGGGAGTTGTACTAATGTTGCTAGCACAACTATGGTTGAAAAGTTAGGATTGCCGACTACAAAACATCTACAACCCTACAAACTGCAATGGCTTAATAACACTGGTGAAATAAGGGTAGAAAAACAAGTCCTTGTTCCTTTTCGCATAGGAAAATATGAAGATGAAGTTTTGTGTGATGTTGTACCTATGCAAGCTGGACATTTGTTACTAGGACGTCCATGGCAGTTTGATCGACGTGTTAAGAATGATGGTTTCACTAACAAGTACTCATTTGTACATGACCAGCATACCATCACTCTAGTACCTTTGACTCCAAGACAAGTTTATGAAGATCAAGTGAGGTTACGAAAAGAGAGTGAGCAAGAAAAAAAGAGTGTTGTAGGAAAAGAAATAGAGAGACAAGAAAAACAAAGAGTGAACGAGGAAAAAAAGAGTAAAAAAAATGGAGAAGTTTCAATAAATGAACAAAAGAATGAGAGGACAAAAAGCAACATCTATGCGAGAGTGGGTCACATTAAAAAAGCGATGTTCTCAAGTCAACCAATGATTGTTCTTGTGTACAAAGAGGCATTGAATACTAACGACTCTAACTCTTTTTTGCCTAGTTCAGTTGCATCTCTTTTGCAGGAATTTGAGGATGTGATGTGATCATGAAGTGCCCAAAAATAGACTTGAGAGAATTAATTGAAGATAAGTTGTTGGGTCAAGAAGGATTACTTGCTCATCAAGATTGAAGGAGATTTAGTCCAATATTACTTGTCATATGGGACTTTTTAATTTAGTTACTTTTTAATTTCGAATTTAGCTCCTTGTATTAGTAGGATTAGTTTATTCTTTACTAGGATTTAGTTTCCTTTTGGTATTAGGTTAGTTTACTATTTTATAGTTTCCTAGTTATTTTCAAGATGTAATCTTGTCCTATTTAAAGGACCTTTTTTTTTAATGAATTCAAGATTTAGTCTTCAATTAATTTGTGTTGAGTATTCTCCACCTTCTTTGAAGAATTCTTCTTCATGAACTTATCAAAGGTCAGTAAAATCTTTGTGGCGTTCAATTTCTTATCAAACGATTCATCCACCATCGTTTGTGGCGTCCTACCGAACTTATCAAGCATTCTTGTGGCGTTCCGACTTATCAAGCGATTCAGTCAACATCGTTTGTGGCGTCCTCATGAACTTATCAAGAAGACTTGTGGCGTTCATCCATCGACTTATCAAGCGATTCATCCATCATCGTTTGTGGCGTCTTCATTAAATCCATTTAAACCTGATTGTAGAACGATCCTTGGAATCCTAATTATTCTAATCTCGTTATTCGTAACGTTGATTCGTATACGAATCTCATCATGAATAACGAGACCCGAATTATTAGGATTTCAAGGATCGTTCTACAATCAGGTTTAGGTGGATTTATTGAAGACGCCACAAACGATGATGGATGAATCGCTTGATAAGTCGATGGATGAACGCCACAAGTCGTCTTGATAAGTTCATGAGGACGCCACAAACGATGTTGACTGTATCGTTTGATAAGTCGGAACGCCACAAGAATGCTTGATAAGTTCGGTAGGACGCCACAAACGATGGTGGATGAATCGTTTGATAAGTCATTGAACGCCACAAAGATTTTAATGATCTTTGATAAGTTCATGAAGAAGAACTCTTCAAAGAAGGTGGAGAATTAATTGAAGGCTAAATCTTGAATTCATTAAAGAAAAAGGTCATTTAAATAGGACAAGATTACATCTTGAAAATAACTAGGAAACTATAAAATAGTAAACTAACCTAATACCAAAAGGAAACTAAATCCTAGTAAAGAATAAACTAATCCTACTAATACAAGGAGCTAAATTCGAAATTAAAAAGTAACTAAATTAAAAAGTCCCATATGACAAGTAATATTGGACTAAATCTCCTTCAATCTTGATGAGCAAGTAATCCTTCTTGACCCAACAACTTATCTTCAATTAATTCTTTCAAGTCTATTTTTGGGCACTTCATGATCACATCATTCTCCTCCTCTTAAAAGATATTTGTCCTCAAATCTTCCCCAACCTTGTAGATCTAACATGTAAACATTGAAATACCATTTTTTTTTTTGAACTTTTTTTTTTTCGTTTTTTTTTCTCTCTCAATTTTTTTTTTCAACCTCTTCTTCTCCTCTCAATTTTTTTCGTTTTTTTTTTCAACGTTTTTTTTTTTTCGTTTTTTTTTTCTCTCTCAATTTTTTTTCAACCTCTTCTTCTTCTCTCAATTTTTTTTCGTTTTTTTTTCAACGTTTTTTTTTTTGACAAGAAATTAAAGATAGACAAACCTGAGACTAGAACAAAGCTTTGATACCAAATGATACGAACAACGTTACGAATAACGATATTCGAATAATTAGGATTCCAAGGATCGTTCTACAATCAAGTGTAGATGGATTTAATGAAGACGCCACAAACGATGATGGATGAATCGCTTGATAAGTCGATGGATGAACGCCACAAGTCTTCTTGATAAGTTCATGAGGACGCCACAAACGATGTTGACTGAATCGCTTGATAAGTCGGAACGCCACAAGAATGCTTGATAAGTTCGGTAGGACGCAACAAACGATGGTGGATGAATCGTTTGATAAGTCATTGAACGCCACAAAGATTTTACTGACCTTTGATAAGTTCATGAAGAAGAATTCTTCAAAGAAGGTGGAGAATACTCAACACAAATTAATTGAAGACTAAATCTTGAATTCATTAAAGAAAAAGGTCCTTTAAATAGGACAAGATTACATCTTGAAAATAACTAGGAAACTATAAAATAGTAAACTAACCTAATACCAAAAGGAAACTAAATCCTAGTAAAGAATAAACTAATCCTACTAATACAAGGAGCTAAATTCGAAATTAAAAAGTAACTAAATTAAAAAGTCCCATATGACAAGTAATATTGGACTAAATCTCCTTCAATCTTGATGAGCTAGTAATCCTTCTTGACCCAACAACTTATCTTCAATTAATTCTCTCAAGTCTATTTTTGGGCACTTCATGATCACATCAGGATGTCTTTCCCGAGGAAATTCCACCTGGTTTACCACCTATTCGAGGGATTGAACATCAAATTGACTTTGTACCCGGTGCTTCAATTCCAAACCGACCAGCCTATCGTAGCAACCCTGAAGAAACAAAAGAGCTACAACGGCAAGTTAGTGAATTGATGGAAAAGGGTTCCGTAAGAGAAAGCATGAGTCCATGCGCTGTTCCAGTAATTTTGGTTCCTAAAAAAGATGGGACATGGAGAATGTGTGTTGATTGTCGAGCCGTCAACAATATAACAATCAGGTATCGCCATCCTATTCCTCGTCTTGATGATATGCTTGATGAATTGCATGGTACTTGTGTATTTTCTAAAATTGATTTGAAAAGTGGCTACCATCAAATAAGAATGAAAGAAGGTGATGAATGGAAAACAGCTTTTAAAACAAAGTTTGGTTTATATGAGTGGTTGGTTATGCCATTTGGTCTAACTAATGCACCAAGTACTTTCATGCGATTAAGGAACCATGTTTTGCGTGCTTTCATAGGAAAATTTGTAGTTGTCTATTTTGATGATATTCTTATTTATAGCAAAAATCAAGATGATCATATTAAACATTTACATTCTGTTCTTGAAGTATTACGAAAGGAGAAATTATTCGCTAACATGAAGAAGTGCACTTTTTGCACCGATAAGCTTGTGTTTCTTGGTTTTGTTGTGAGTGCACATGGTATACAGGTTGATGAGGATAAAATTCGAGCAATTCAAGAATGGCCGAGTCCCACAAGTGTAGGACAAGTTAGGAGCTTCCATGGACTTGCTAGCTTCTATAGGAGATTTGTGAAGAACTTTAGCAGCATTGCAGCACCACTTACTGAGGCTATCAAGAAGAATGTTGGGTTTAAGTGGGAGGATGAGCAAGAAAGGGCTTTCCAATTGCTCAAAGAGAAATTAACTAATGCTCCTTTATTAGCTCTGCCTAACTTTACATAAACATTTGAAATTGAATGTGATGCATCGGGATTAGGTGTTGGAGCAGTCCTCATGCAAGAAGGAAAACCAATTGCTTTTTTTAGCGAGAAACTAAGCGGGGCAGCTCTAAACTACCCTACTTACGACAAAGAGTTGTACGCATTGGTGCGAGCTTTGCAAACATTGCAACACTATCTTTGGCCTAAGGATTTTGTGATTCACACGGATCATGAGTCGTTGAAACACTTGAAGAGTCAACAAAAATTGAGTAGGAGACATGCACGATGGGTGGAATTCATTGAAACATTTCCCTATGTCATCCGATACAAGAAAGGTAAAGAGAATGTTGTTGTTGATGCACTTTCTAGAAGGTACGTCTTACTCTCCACTCTTGATGCAAAATTACTTGGTTTTGAGCATATTAAAGAATTATATCCCTTAGACCATGATTTTCTTGAGGAATTTCAAAATTGTGAGAAAAATGCAGTGGGTAAGTTCTTTAGACACGAGGGTTTCTTGTTTCGAGAAAATAAGTTATGTGTTCCTATTTGTTCTTTGCGTGAGTTGTTAGTAAGGGAATCACATGGTGGAGGTCTAATGGGGCACTTTGGAGTTATTAAAACCTTAGCGATTTTGCAAGAACATTTTTATTGGCCTCATATGAGAAAGGATGTTGAGAGAATTTGTGATAGATGTGTCACTTGTAAGCAAGCAAAATCTAGAGTACAACCTCATGGTTTATACATGCCACTACCAATTCCTAGTGATCCCTGGATTGATATTTCAATGGACTTTGTTTTAGGTTTACCTAGGTCTAAACGAGGTAGGGATTCTATTTTTGTGGTTGTAGATAGGTTTTCTAAATGGCGCATTTCATTCCATGTACGAAAACTGATAATGCATCTAATATTGCTGACTTATTCTTCCGAGAAATTGTTAGATTACATGGAATGCCTCGAACCATTGTTTCAGATAGAGATGCTAAGTTTTTGAGTTACTTTTGGAAAACCTTGTGGTGTAAGTTAGGGACTATGTTGTTATTTTCCACGACTTGTCATCCACAAACTGATGGTCAAACCGAAGTAGTAAATAGGACTTTATCTACTTTGTTGAGGGCTATAATTAAAAAGAATATCAAAACATGGGAAGAATGTTTACCACATGTTGAGTTTGCTTACAATCGTACCATTCATTCTGCTTCTAAGTTTTCTCCATTTGAAATAGTTTATGGTTTTAACCCCTTAACTCCATTGGATTTAACACCAATACCTTTATCTGAAAGAGTTAACTTGGATGGAAAGAAAAAGGCTGAATTTGTTAAGCAGATACATGAAAAGGCAAGATTCAATATAGAAAAGAAGACGGAACAATATGCAAAGCAAGCCAACAAAGGGCGTCGCAAGGTAGTTTTTGAACCCAGAGATTGGGTTTGGTTGCACATGAGGAAAGAAAGATTTCCATCCCAAAGGCACTCGAAGTTGCTCCCAAGGGGAGATGGTCCTTTTCAAGTTCTTGAACGTATCAATGACAATGCCTACAAGCTAGACCTACCAGGTGAGTACAATGTTAGCACTACATTCAATGTTACTGATTTAAGTCCTTTTGATGTAGGTGTTGATTTGAGGGCAAATCCTTTTCAAGAGGAGGGGAATGATGAGGACATAAATGGAAATTCGCAGAATGCTGAGGACTTAAATCTCCTTCAATCTTGATGAGCAAGTAATCCTTCTTGACCCAACAACTTATCTTCAACTAATTCTCTCAAGTCTATTTTTGGGCACTTCATGATCACATCATTCTCCTCCTCTTAAAAGAGATTTGTCATCAAATCTTCCCCAACCTTGTAGATCTAACATGTAAACATTGAAATACCATTTTTTTTTTCGATTTTTTTTTCACTTTTTTTTTCTCTTATTTTTTTTTCAACCACTTCTTCTTCTCTCAATTTAATTTCGTTTTTTTTTTCATATTTTTTTTTTCGTTTTTTTTTTTTTGACAAGAAATTAAATATAGACAAACCTGAGACTAGAATTTGGCTCTGATACCAAATGATACGAATCTCATCATGAATAACGAGACCCGAATTATTAGGATTTCAAGGATCGTTCTACAATCAGGTTTAGGTGGATTTATTGAAGACGCCACAAACGATGATGGATGAATCGCTTGATAAGTCGATGGATGAACGCCACAAGTCTTCTTGATAAGTTCATGAAGACGCCACAAACGATGTTGACTGAATCGTTTGATAAGTCGGAACGCCACAAGAATGCTTGATAAGTTCGGTAGGACGCCACAAACGATGGTGGATGAATCGTTTGATAAGTCATTGAACGCCACAAAGATTTTACTGATCTTTGATAAGTTCATGAAGAAGAACTCTTCAAAAAAGGTGGAGAATACTCAACACAAATTAATTGAAGACTAAATCTTGAATTCATTAAAGAAAAAGGTCCTTTAAATAGGACAAGATTACATCTTGAAAATAATTAGGAAACTATAAAATAGTAAACTAACCTAATACCAAAAGGAAACTAAATCCTAGTAAAGAATAAACTAATCCTACTAATACAAGGAGCTAAATTCGAAATTAAAAAGTAACTAAATTAAAAAGTCCCATATGACAAGTAATATTGGACTAAATCTCCTTCAATCTTGATGAGCAAGTAATCCTTCTTGACCCAACAACTTATCTTCAATTAATTCTCTCAAGTCTATCTTTGGGCACTTCATGATCACATCATTAACTAATACTCCTTTATTAGCTCTGCCTAACTTTACATTAACATTTGAAATTGAATGTGATGCATCAGGATTAGGTGTTGGAGCAGTCCTCATGCAAGGAGGAAAACCAATTGCTTTTTTTAGCGAGAAACTAAGCGGGGCAGCTCTTGATGCGAACCTCATTAGGAAGATTCAATTTAATCCCAAACTAAAATCAGATTGATCACGATAGTGAACTTGTGACCCAACGATTATAAGGAATCGCAAACCACAAGTATTCTTGATTGTAGTGAACTTGTGACCCAACGATTATAAAGAATCGCAAACCACAAGTATTCCAGATTGTAGTGAACTTGTGACCCAACGATTATAAAGAATCGCAAACCACAAGTATTCAAGTTTGAACGCCACAAGGTGAAACCTTGATAAGTTCTGAAGTTCAATGAAGAACCAAAAGAGGAGTAAAAACTCACTTTATATTTTCAGCCAAATATATCTCATTACATTGAACAATACCACATATATATAGGGTTGGAACAAGTCTCCAACCATAACAATTAAAGCCAACACGTTTTCATAAGTGCTGGAATATGTAAAGGTGCCTAGAATCCTCCAAATACATCTAGAAATATGAGAAGTCTTGACTATTGATGTGATCATGAAGTGCCCAAAAATAGACTTGAAAGAATTAATTGAAGACAAGTTGTTGGGTCAAGAAGGATTACTTGCTCATCAAGATTGAAGAAGATCTAGTCCATATTTACTTGTCATATGGGACATTTTAATTTAGTTACTTTTTAATTTCGAATTTAGCTCCTTGTATTAGTAGGATTAGTTTATTCTTTACTAGGATTTAGTTTCCTTTTGGTATTAGGTTAGTTTACTATTTTATAGTTTCCTAGTTATTTTCAAGATGTAATCTTGTCCTATTTAAAGGACCTTTTTCTTTAATGAATTCAAGATTTAGTCTTCAATTAATATGTGTTGAGTATTCTCCACCTTCTTTGAAGAATTCTTCTTCATGAACTTATCAACGATCAGTAAAATCTTTGTGGCGTTCAATGACTTATCAAACGATTTATCCATCATCGTTTGTGGCGTCCTACCGAACTTATCAAGCATTCTTGTGGCGTTCCGACTTATCAAACGATTCAGTCAACATCGTTTGTGGCGTCCTCATGAACTTATCAAGAAGACTTGTGGCGTTCATCCATCGACTTATCAAACGATTCATCCATCATCGTTTGTGGCGTATTCATTAAATCCATCTAAACCTTGATTGTAGAACGATCCTTGGAATCCTAATTATTCGGATCTCGTTATTCGTGATGAGATGCGTATCATTTGGTATCAGAGCTTTGTTCTAGTTTCAGGTTTGCCTATCCTTTATTTTCTTGTATAAAAAAACAAAAAAACAAAAGAAAAAAATTGAGAGAGAAAGAGGAAAAAAAAACGAAAAAAAAGAGTTGAAAAAAAAAACGAAAAAAAAAAGAGTTAAAAAAAAAACGAAAAAAAAAATTGAGAGGGAAGAAAAACGGAAAAAAAAAAAGTTAAAAAAAAAAATCGAAAAAAATTTGTTTTTCAATGTTCACATGTTAGATCTACAAGGTTGGGGAAGATTTGAGGACAAATCTCTTTTAAGAGGAGGAGAATGATGTGATCATGAAGTGCCCAAAAATAGACTTGAAAGAATTAATTGAAGACAAGTTGTTGGGTCAAGAAGGATTACTTGCTCATCAAGATTGAAGAAGATCTAGTCCATATTTACTTGTCATATGGGACATTTTAATTTAGTTACTTTTTAATTTCGAATTTAGCTCCTTGTATTAGTAGGATTAGTTTATTCTTTACTAGGATTTAGTTTCCTTTTGGTATTAGGTTAGTTTACTATTTTATAGTTTCCTAGTTATTTTCAAGATGTAATCTTGTCCTATTTAAAGGACCTTTTTCTTTAATGAATTCAAGATTTAGTCTTCAATTAATATGTGTTGAGTATTCTCCACCTTCTTTGAAGAATTCTTCTTCATGAACTTATCAACGATCAGTAAAATCTTTGTGGCGTTCAATGACTTATCAAACGATTTATCCATCATCGTTTGTGGCGTCCTACCGAACTTATCAAGCATTCTTGTGGCGTTCCGACTTATCAAACGATTCAGTCAACATCGTTTGTGGCGTCCTCATGAACTTATCAAGAAGACTTGTGGCGTTCATCCATCGACTTATCAAACGATTCATCCATCATCGTTTGTGGCGTATTCATTAAATCCATCTAAACCTTGATTGTAGAACGATCCTTGGAATCCTAATTATTCGGATCTCGTTATTCGTGATGAGATTCGTATCAACTATTATCTATATAGACTTATATATATAAAATCTGATATAAATAAAGCCTAATTAAAGCTTCTCTTTCTCAAAAGACTTAATTCTAGGTAAGCAACTTTAGTGAATTCCAAAAGCCATCTGATTATGTTGTTTGGATTAAATTTAAAACAACTTCATCTTCTTTTGGGCCAAACTTATGCATGTTAGAAACAGCCCATATCTTCTGAATTAGCCCGTTAAATGGTTCCTTGAGCTTTTTGGATCTTGCCCTTGTAATTGGCCCAATTGGAATATACAATGGATCCTTAGCTTGTACTTGTTCTTGATGATTCTCATCATTTTCCCTCTCTTCGAAAGGATTCGTCCTCGAATCTTCACCTACATCAAAAGGAGAAAGATCAGCAACATTAAATGTTGAACTAATCTTATACTCACCTAGAATATTCAACTTGTATGCATTATCATTAACTCTTTCAAGAACTTGAAATGGACCATCCCCTCTTGGTTGTAACTTTGACCGCCTACGTTCAGGAAATCGTTCCTTCCGCATATGCACCCAAACCCAATCACCTGGTTCAAAAATGACTTGTCTCCGCCCTTTATTAGCTCTGTTCGCATATTGTTAATTTTTCTTTGCGATATGCTCCCGGACACTTTCATGAAGTTTCTTCACCATCTCAACCTTCTTTTGACCATCCAAACTAGCTCTTTCATTAACTGGCAAAGGCAGCAAATCTAAAGGAGTTAGTGGATTAAAACCATAAACAACCTCAAATGGTGAAAAATCAGTAGTAGAATGAACACTCCGGTTATATGCAAATTCAATGAATGTCAAACAATCTTCCCATTTCTTTAAATTCTTTTGAATTATAGTACGCAACAAAGTAGTTAAAGTTATATTCACTACCTCGGTTTGGCCATCTGTTTGAGGGTGGCAAGTAGTTGAAAATAGCAATTTAGTACCCATTTTCCCCCACAAGACTTTCCAAAAGTAGCTAAGAAACTTAACATCTCTATCAGATACAATGCTCATAGGAACACCATGAAGTCGTACTATCTCACGGAAGAACAAATCAGCAATGTTTGTTGCATCATCAGTTTTGTTACAAGATATGAAATGTGCCATTTTAGAAAACCTATCAACCACCACGAAAATTGAATCCCTACCCTTTCTTGACCTAGGCAAACCCAAAACAAAATCCATTGAAATGTCTACCCAAGGTGCAGTAGGTACGGGTAAATGAGTGTATAAACCATGGGGTAAGACCCTAGATTTGGCCTGCTTACAAGTAACACATCTAGAACAAATTCTTTCCACATCACGTTTCATTTTAGGCCAAAAGAAATGTTCACACAACACTTCTAAAGTCTTCCTTATACCAAAGTGTCCCATCAAACCACCTCCATGTGCTTCACGTACAAGTAACTCACGCATAGAACTGTTAGGAACACAAAGTTTATTTTCTCTAAACAAGTACCCATCAAGTCTGTAGAACTTACCAAATGCTGATTTTTCACATGCTCCATACACACTAGCAAAGTCATCATCAGTAGCATATAATTCCTTCACATATTCAAATCCCAACAACTTTGCATTTAAAGTAGAAACAAGAGCATACCTTCTTGATAGTGCATCTGCCACAATATTTTCCTTACCTTGCTTGTACTTGATTACATAAGGAAATGTCTCGATGAATTCTGACCACTTGGCGTGTCTTTTATTCAACTTACCCTGTCCTTTCAAGTGCTTCAAGGATTCATGGTCAGTGTGAATGACGAATTCTCTCGGCCAAAGGTAATGTTGCCAAGTCTCCAATGCTCTCACCAATGCATAAAGCTCCTTGTCATACGTTGAATAGTTCAACACAGCCCCATTTAGTTTTTCACTAAAATAGGCTATCGGTCGCTGCTCCTGCATTAAAACTGCTCCAATACCTATTCCTGAAGCATCACACTCAATTTCAAATGTTTTAGAAAAATTAGGTAAGGCTAACAAAGGAGCACTACACAATCTTTCTTTAATTTCAGAAAATGCACGTTCTTGCTCATCACCCCAATGAAATACTACAGATTTCTTAACAATTTCAGTGAGTGATGCAGCTAGTGTACTGAAATTTTTGACAAATCGTCGATAAAAACTAGCCAAACCATGAAAACTTCTGACCTCGGAAAGTGATTTAGGTGTCGGCCATTCCTTGATAGCCTTTACCTTTTCTTCATCCACTCCAATTCCATTTGCGCTAACAATGTAGCCAAGAAACGTAACTTTTTCCAAGCAAAAAGAACACTTTTTTAAATTGGCAAACAAATTTTCTTTTCTCAAAACATCAACCACACTACGCAAATGTTCAATATGTTCATCTAAGCTTTTGCTATACACCAAAATGTCATCAAAATAAACCACAACAAATCTGCCAATAAAAGCCCGCAAGACATGGTTCATTAATCTCATGAATGTACTAGGTGCATTAGATAAACCAAAAGGCATTACCAACCACTCATACAAACCATGTTTTGTTTTAAAAGCAGTTTTCCATTCATCACCTTCTTTCATCCTAATTTGATGATACCCACTTTTCAAATCAATTTTTGTGAAAATATTTGACCCATGCAATTCATCCAACATATCATCTAGTCTAGGAATGGGGTATCGATACTTTACCGTGATGTTGTTGATAGCCCTGCAATCCACACACATCCTCCAAGTACCATCCTTCTTTGGTACAAGTAACACCGGTACAGCGCACGGACTCATGCTTTCTCTAACGTGGCCTTTCTTCAGCAACTCCTCAACTTGCCTTTGAGTTTCCTTCGTTTCTTCCGTATTGCTTCTATATGCTGGCCGGTTAGGAATGGCAGCACCTGGTACAAAATCAATTTGATGCTCTATTCCTCTTATAGGTGGCAACCCATTTGGTACATCATCTGGGAACACATCTTCGTATTCCTGCAACAAAGAGACAACAACGCTAGGCAAAGATTCATCAAGTTCGTTAGTGCTAAAACCCGCCTCTTTGTACAAAAGTAAAAACATAGGCTTGTTTGAATTGAAGGCATTCTTGATATCACTCGCCTTAGCATAAAGACTCACTTGTTTTTTCCTCTCTTTCTTTTCACTCTCTTTTTCACTTTTTTTTTTTTGAAATTTCAGCCTCACTGTTTATTTTCAACTCACTCTCTCTTTTCATTTTCATTTGATCTTCATACACTTGTTTGGGTGTTAATGGTACAATAGTAATGGATTTGTTATCCTTTACAAGAATGTGCCGATTTTTGAAACCATCATGAGTAATCTTCCTATCAAATTGCCATGGTCTGCCCAATAATATGTGACCAGCTTGCATTGGAGCGACATCCAAAAGCACTTCATCCTTGTACTTCCCAATTGAAAAAGAGACTAATACTTGCCTTGTCACCTTAACCTCACCACATTCATTCAACCATTGAAACTTATATGGTTTAGGGTGTTTCAACGTAGGTAAATTCAGCTTTTCAACCAAAGTAGTACTGGCAACGTTTGTACAACTTCCCCCATCAATGATCATACTACACACTTTATTGTTAACATGGCACCTAGTATGAAAAATGTTCTTCCTCTGTTCATTAACATCATCTTCTTTGATTTGGGCACTTAAAGCACGCCTAGCCACCAATGACTCTCCTTCCACCGGATATTCAACATCATTGTCACTAGTGTCTTTTGGCATATGATCTTCATCGTCACTCTCACTTTCAGTCTCCACATCTCCGTTAGCATGTGCAATCATTGTCCTCTTGTTTGGGCATTGTGAAGCAATGTGACCTGCTCCCAAACACTTAAAACACTTAATATCACGATTACGAGTTGGTAATTCAGTTTTACCTCTATTGACTTTTTCAACTTCATCTTTTCTCTTTGGTGCTTCTGTTTTGAATTTGGAATTAGCTCCTTCATCTTTCCTTCCATTCGACCTCCATGAAGTAGAGGAGCTTGGATTCTGGAAGGATCGAGTTCCCTTCCTTATAAGTTGTCGTTCTACCTTTATTGCCATATGCACCATGTCCTCCAACTCCACATAATGTTGCAACTCAACTACATTTGCAATGTCCCGATTCAGCCCATTGAGAAACCTTGCCATGGTAGCTTCTCTATCCTCCTCTATATTAGCCCTGATCATGGAAATCTCCATCTCCTTGTGGTAATCTTCCACGCTTTTAAAGCCTTGAGTAAGACTTTGTAACTTCTGAAATAAGTCCCTATGATAGTGACTAGGAACACACCGCCTCCTCATGATAGCTTTCATTTCATCCCATGTCCTAATAGGCCTTTCACCATTTCGTCTCCTGGTCATCATAAGTTGATCACACCATATAATAGCATAATCGGTAAACTCAATAACAGCAAGTTTTACCTTTTTCTCCTCGGAGTAGTTATGGCATTCGAAAATCAGCCCCACCTTCCTTTCCCAGTCCAAGTACACTTCTGGATCATTCTTGCCTTGAAATGATGGTATCTTTACTTTTATGTTTCCCCAGCTTCTGTCATCACTATCTCGCCATCTCGGACCTCTTTGGAAACCTCTATCATGCCTTTCTCTCCTTTGTATGAATCTGCCCTCACCATTCAATGAGCCTTGGTCATCTTCATATTGAAACTCATCATTGGAATTGTAACCAAAATCATCTTCATTTGCAATCCTTTCTTCCCTTCTAACATTAGGAGGTCTTTCCGGACGTCCCCTGTTTAAAGTAGCAATAGCATCGTCTTGCCTATCCATCCGATCCCGAATCTCATTAAACATTACGTTCATACGTTCAAATTGTTTTTGCATGGCTTGCAACATAAATGTATCCCCTTGTCCGCCTTGGTTTATTGCTTCACCACTTGTAGACATACTTGAAACTAGATATAAAAATTAGAAATAAAACCTCACAGCACTCGCTCACGTGTTTACACTCGAATAACGTCACTCAACACTCGTGTTCAACTCAATATGGCTTTTACCCTCTAATAATCTCACACTCTCTTGCCTTTTTCCACTCGTAACTCCCTTTTTCAGTTATTTAATGAACTAGTAAACTTTAATCAAGATGTTCAACTTGTATTGTTTAAACAATGAATACCAATGGTTCGGTATTTCAGAAATAATGGAACAAGGAGAATGTGATTTTTTTTTTCCGATTTGAGAGAACAGAAGAATATATCAGAATATAGAGAGTAGTTATATCCGCCACTAATTTTTTTTTTAATCACGTTTTTTTTTTTGTCTTTTTTTTTCACGTTTTCTTTTTTTTTTTGGGCTGGATACACAAACAAAGAGATTTTAAGAGTAGGGAAGAAGAGATTAATAGAAATTGACAAAAAATATAAGAACAAGAAATAAAGATAAGGATAGTAATCTGATTTTAGTACCTTGCTCTGATACCAAATGATGTGAACCTCATTAGGAAGATTCAATTTAATCCCAAACTAAAATCAGATTGATAACGATAGTGAACTTGGGACCCGACGATTATAAGGAATCGCAAACCACAAGTATTCTTGATTGTAGTGAACTTGTGACCCAACGATTATAAAGAATCGCAAACCACAAGTATTCCAGATTGTAGTGAACTTGTGACCCAACGATTATAAAGAATCGCAAACCACAAGTATTCAAGTTTGAACGCCACAAGGAGAAACCTTGATAAGTTCTGAAGTTCAATGAAGAACCAAAAGAGGAGTAAAAACTCACTTTATATTTTCAGCCAAATATATCTCATTACATTGAACAATACCACATATATATAGGGTTGGAACAAGTCTCCAACCATAACAATTAAAGCCAACACGTTTTCATAAGTGCTGGAATATGAAAAGGTGCCTAGAATCCTCCAAATACATCTAGAAATATGAGAAGTCTTGACTATTATCTATATAGACTTATATAGATAAAATCTGATATAAATAAAGCCTAATTAAAGCTTCTCTTTCTCAAAAGACTTAATTCTAGGTAAGCAACTTTAGTGAATTCCAAAAGCCATCTGATTATGTTGTTTGGATTAAATTTAAAACAACTTCACCTTCTTTTGGGCCAAACTTATGCATGTTAGAAACAGCCCATATCTTCTGAATTAGCCCGTTAAATGCTTCCTTGAGCTTTTTGGATCTTGCCCTTGTAATTGGCCCAATTGGAATATACAATGGATCCTTAGCTTGTACTTGTTCTTGATGATTCTCATCATTTTCCCTCTCTTCGAAAGGATTCGTCCTCTAATCTTCACCTACATCAAAAGGAGAAAGATCAGCAACATTAAATGTTGAACTAATCTTATACTCACCTGGAAGATCCAACTTGTATGCATTATCATTAACTCTTTCAAGAAATTGAAATGGACCATCCCCTCTTGGTTGTAACTTTGACCGCCTACGTTCAGGAAATCGTTCCTTCCGCATATGCACCCAAACCCAATCACCTGGTTCAAAAATGACTTGTCTCCGCCCTTTATTAGCTCTGTTCGCATATTGTTCATTTTTCTTTGCGATATGCTCCCGGACACTTTCATGAAGTTTCTTCACCATCTCAGCCTTCTTTTGACCATCCAAACTAGCTCTTTCATTAACTGGCAAAGGCAGCAAATCTAAAGGAGTTAGTGGATTAAAACCATAAACAACCTCAAATGGTGAAAAATCAGTAGTAGAATGAACACTCCGGTTATATGCAAATTCAATGAATGTCAAACAATCTTCCCATTTCTTTAAATTCTTTTGAATTATAGTACGCAACAAAGTAGTTAAAGTTCTATTCACTACCTCGGTTTGGCCATCTGTTTGAGGGTGGCAAGTAGTTGAAAATAGCAATTTAGTACCCATTTTCCCCCACAAGACTTTCCAAAAGTAGCTAAGAAACTTAACATCTCTATCAGATACAATGCTCCTAGGAACACCATGAAGTCGTACTATCTCACGGAAGAACAAATCAGCAATGTTTGTTTCATCATCAGTTTTGTTACAAGATATGAAATGTGCCATTTTAGAAAACCTATCAACCACCACGAAAATTGAATCCCTACCCTTTCTTGACCTAGGAAAACCCAAAACAAAATCCATTGAAATGTCTACCCTAAGCGGAAGCTAGGTCCTCAATCGGTTCAGAAATTTGAGGAGCTGTACCTTTGCCCTTTTTGGCTCGGGCTGCAACCTCTGCGTCAGAAAGGATCTGTACCTTAAAGGTATCTTCTACAGGAACAACGAATTCAGAAATTGCGGATTGTTCGCCCAACAGACTAGAGCGCAACTCCCCTTCGCAATGGGAAGCAACATATTCCTTTGAGGAAGAAGAAGGTTTTCTCAAAGAAGCCATATTTTCAGGCTCTCAAAGGATATAGGTCGATAAAAAGAAAAGCTTTATGTGATGAACGACTAAACCAGAAAGTGACTACAAGCAATAAGGAAGTATAAAGAAAAAATGAAACTCAAAGGTCATCTATTTATACTGAGAGAGAAAAGACGTTTTGAACTCCTCACGGCCTATCACGTTCCCGCCAATTAAGAAAAAGTGGAACGCCTCCCCAAAGGGACACGTAGCGGTCCACAATTGGAACACAAGAACGACTATCTATGAGGCGTAGTACTCTTTTCCTTATTTAAGATTTTTTCCCAATGGGTTTTTTCTTAAATAAGGTTTTTAACGAGGCACAATTCATAGATATTACAGTCGAAATTAACCTTCTACTTCTACGAGCCTCTACTACATATACGCTCGAAGAAGTGAGGGAGTACTGATGGGGGCTATTTCGCACCCTTTATTATATTCGGACCGACTAAGAGATAACGAATAGGTTCGACCATATAAGCTCGTTCGGGATCTTCTATCGACCAGTTAAAAAACGACTTGCCATGGCGAACAGACTACAATCCGGACTCAAGAAGGACTAATGGGCCGAGTCCTATTAGAAATATGTTTCCTTGTAACACTAGGTTTAGTATGATATAAATACCTAGTTAATCATTGTATTACACACATTCTATTTTACGGATTTTATGTTTACAAAACAGCATAATCCCTGATAATACAAGGAGAATTACTGATTCACCATATTCATATAATCTCTTTTGTGTTGATTGTCTTTATTGCTAATTGCTCAAACGAATATAGCTTTTCCTTGAGATTGATCCATCCTGAATAAAGTAACAGAGCCCTATAAATAAACATATTGTACACCCCCAATATCACAAATTCACTGATACTATTAACCCGACGAAATCCGGTTAAATCAGATCAGTAAAATCTTTGTGGCGTTCAATGACTTATCAAACGATTTATCCACCATCGTTTGTGGCATCCTACCGAACTTATCAAGCATTCTTGTGGCGTTCCGACTTATCAAGCGATTCAGTCAACATCGTTTGTGGCGTCCTCATGAACTTATCAAGAACACTTGTGGCGTTCATCCTTCGACTTATCAAGCGATTCATCCATCATCGTTTGTGGCGTCTTCAATAAATCCATCTAAACCTGATTGTAGAACGATCCTAGGAATCCTAATTGTTCGTGGTGAGATTCGTATCATTTGGTATCAAAGCCAAATTCTAGTCTCAGGTTTCCCTATCTTTATTTTCTTGTAAAAAAACGAAAAAAAAAAAAGAGAGTTGAAAAAAAAAACGAAAAAAAAAAGAGAGTTGAAAAAAAAAACGAAAAAAAAAAGAGAGTTGAAAAAAAAAACGAAAAAAAAAAGAGAGTTGAAAAAAGAAAAACGAAAAAAAAAAATTTGAGAGAGAAAAAGAAGAAAAAAGTTCAAAAAAAAAAAGTTCAACAAAAAAAAGGTTTTTCAATGTGTACATGTTAGATCTACAAGGTCGGCGAAGATTTGAGGACAAATCTATTTTAAGAGGAGGAGAATGATATGACCATGAAGAGCACAAAAATAGATTTGGAAGAATTAATTAGAGACAAGTTCTTGGGTCAAGAAGAATTACTTGTGCATCAAGATTAATGAAGATCTTGTCCAATATTTGCTTGTCATGTGGGAGTTTTTAATTTAGTTAGGTTTAATTTTATATTTATTGTCCATATTTTTGTAGGATTAGTTTATTCTTGACTAGGATTTAGTTTCCTTTTGGTATTAGGTTAGTTTACTATTTTATAGTTTCCTAGTTCTTTTCAAGATGTAATTTTGTCTTATTTAAAGACAAAGATTTTACTGATTTTTGATAAGTTCATGAAGAAGAATTCTTCAGGAAGGTGGAGAATACTCAACACAAATTAATTGAAGACTAAATCTTGAATTCATTAAAGAAAAAGGTCCTTTAAATAGGACAAGATTACATCTTGAAAATAACTAGGAAACTATAAAATAGTAAACTAACCTAATACCAAAATGAAACTAAATCCTAGTAAAGAATAAACTAATCCTACTAATACAAGGAGCTAAATTCGAAATTAAAAAGTAACTAAATTAAAAAGTCCCATATGACAAGTAATATTGGACTAAATCTCCTCAATCTTGATGAGCAAGTAATCCTTCTTGACCCAACAACTTATCTTCAATTAATTCTTTCAAGTCTATTTTTGGGCACTTCATGATCACATCACCGGTACAGCGCACGGACTCATGCTTTCTCTAACGTGGCCTTTCTTCAGCAACTCCTCAACTTGCCTTTGAGTTTCCTTCGTTTCTTCCGGATTGCTTCTATATGCTGGCCGGTTAGGAATGGCAGCACCTGGTACAAAATCAATTTGATGCTCTATTCCTCTTATAGGTGGCAACCCATTTGGTACATCATCTGGGAACACATCTTCGTATTCCTGCAACAAAGATACAACAACGCTAGGCAAAGATTCATCAAGTTCGTTAGTGCTAAAACCCGCCTCTTTGTACAAAAGTAAAAACATAGGCTTGTTTGAATTGAAGGCATTCTTGATATCACTCGCCTTAGCATAAAGACTCACTTGTTTTTTTCTCTCTTTCTTTTCACTCTCTTTTTCACTTTTTTTCTTTGAAATTTCAGCCTCACTATTTATTTTCAACTCACTCTCTCTTTTCATTTTCATTTGATCTTCATACACTTGTTTGGGTGTTAATGGTACAAGAGTAATGGATTTGTTATCCTTCACAAGAATGTGCCGATTTTTGAAACCATCATGAGTAACCTTTCTATCAAATTGCCATGGTCTGCCCAATAATATGTGACCCGCTTGCATTGGAACGACATCACAAAGCACTTCATCCTTGTACTTCCCAATTGAAAAAGAGACTAATACTTGCCTTGTCACCTTAACCTCACCACATTCATTCAACCATTAAAGCTTATATGGTTTAGGGTGTTTCAACGTAGGTAAATTCAGCTTTTCAAACAAAGTAGTACTGGCAACGTTTGTACAACTTCCCCCATCAATGATCATACTACACACTTTATTGTTAACATGGCACCTAGTATGAAAAATGTTCTCCCTCTGTTCATTAACATCATCTTCTTTGATTTGGGCACTTAAAGCACGCCTAGCTGCCACCAATGACTCTCCATCCACCGGATATTCAACATCATTGTCACTAGTGTCTTTTGGCATATGATCTTCATCGTCACTCTCACTTTCAGTCTCCACATCTCCGTTAGCATGTGCAATCATTGTCCTCTTGTTTGGGCATTGTGAAGCAATGTGACCTGCTCCCAAACACTTAAAACACTTAATATCACGATTACGAGTTGGTAATTCAGTTTTACCTCTATTGACTTTTTCAACTTCATCTTTTCTCTTTGGTGCTTCTGTTTTGAATTTGGAATTAGCTCCTTCATCTTTCCTTCCATTCGACCTCCATGAAGTAGAGGAGCTTGGATTCTGGAAGGATCGAGTTCCCTTCCTTATAAGTTGTCGTTCTACCTTTATTGCCATATGCACCATGTCCTCCAACTCCACATAATGTTGCAACTCAACTACATTTGCAATGTCCCGATTCAGCCCATTGAGAAACCTTGCCATGGTAGCTTCTCTATCCTCCTCTATATTAGCCCTGATCATGGAAATCTCCATCTCCTTGTGGTAATCTTCCACGCTTTTAAAGCCTTGAGTAAGACTTTGTAACTTCTGAAATAAGTCCCTATGATAGTGACTAGGAACACACCGCCTCCTCATGATAGCTTTCATTTCATCCCATGTCCTAATAGGCCTTTCACCATTTCGTCTCCTGGTCATCATAAGTTGATCACACCATATAATAGCATAATCGGTAAACTCAATAACAGCAAGTTTTACCTTTTTCTCCTCGGAGTAGTTATGGCATTCGAAAATCAGCCCCACCTTCCTTTCCCAGTCCAAGTACACTTCTGGATCATTCTTGCCTTGAAATGATGGTATCTTTACTTTTATGTTTCCCCAGCTTCTGTCATCACTATCTCGCCATCTCGGACCTCTTTGGAAACCTCTATCATGCCTTTCTCTCCTTTGTATGAATCTGCCCTCACCATTCAATGAGCCTTGGTCATCTTCATATTGAAACTCATCATTGGAATTGTAACCAAAATCATCTTCATTTGCAATCCTTTCTTCCCTTCTAACATTAGGAGGTCTTTCCGGACGTCCCCTGTTTAAAGTAGCAATAGCATCGTCTTGCCTATCCATCCGATCCCGAATCTCATTAAACATTACGTTCATACGTTCAAATTGTTTTTGCATGGCTTGCAACATAAATGTATCCCCTTGTCCGCCTTGGTTTATTGCTTCACCACTTGTAGACATACTTGAAACTAGATATAAAAATTAGAAATAAAACCTCACAGCACTCGCTCACGTGTTTACACTCGAATAACGTCACTCAACACTCGTGTTCAACTCAATATGGCTTTTACCCTCTAATAATCTCACACTCTCTTGCCTTTTTCCACTCGTAACTCCCTTTTTCAGTTATTTAATGAACTAGTAAACTTTAATCAAGATGTTCAACTTGTATTGTTTAAACAATGAATACCAATGGTTCGGTATTTCAGAAATAATGGAACAAGGAGAATGTGATTTTTTTTTTCCGATTTGAGAGAACAGAAGAATATATCAGAATATAGAGAGTAGTTATATCCGCCACTAATTTTTTTTTTAATCACGTTTTTTTTTTTGTCTTTTTTTTTCACGTTTTCTTTTTTTTTTTGGGCTGGATACACAAACAAAGAGATTTTAAGAGTAGGGAAGAAGAGATTAACAGAAATTGACAAAAAATATAAGAACAAGAAATAAAGATAAGGATAGTAATCTGATTTTAGTACCTTGCTCTGATACCAAATGATGCGAACCTCATTAGGAAGATTCAATTTAATCCCAAACTAAAATCAGATTGATAACGATAGTGAACTTGGGACCCGACGATTATAAGGAATCGCAAACCACAAGTATTCTTGATTGTAGTGAACTTGTGACCCAACGATTATAAAGAATCGCAAACCACAAGTATTCCAGATTGTAGTGAACTTGTGACCCAACGATTATAAAGAATCGCAAACCACAAGTATTCAAGTTTGAACGCCACAAGGAGAAACCTTGATAAGTTCTGAAGTTCAATGAAGAACCAAAAGAGGAGTAAAAACTCACTTTATATTTTCAGCCAAATATATCTCATTACATTGAACAATACCACATATATATAGGGTTGGAACAAGTCTCCAACCATAACAATTAAAGCCAACACGTTTTCATAAGTGCTGGAATATGAAAAGGTGCCTAGAATCCTCCAAATACATCTAGAAATATGAGAAGTCTTGACTATTATCTATATAGACTTATATAGATAAAATCTGATATAAATAAAGCCTAATTAAAGCTTCTCTTTCTCAAAAGACTTAATTCTAGGTAAGCAACTTTAGTGAATTCCAAAAGCCATCTGATTATGTTGTTTGGATTAAATTTAAAACAACTTCACCTTCTTTTGGGCCAAACTTATGCATGTTAGAAACAGCCCATATCTTCTGAATTAGCCCGTTAAATGCTTCCTTGAGCTTTTTGGATCTTGCCCTTGTAATTGGCCCAATTGGAATATACAATGGATCCTTAGCTTGTACTTGTTCTTGATGATTCTCATCATTTTCCCTCTCTTCGAAAGGATTCGTCCTCTAATCTTCACCTACATCAAAAGGAGAAAGATCAGCAACATTAAATGTTGAACTAATCTTATACTCACCTGGAAGATCCAACTTGTATGCATTATCATTAACTCTTTCAAGAAATTGAAATGGACCATCCCCTCTTGGTTGTAACTTTGACCGCCTACGTTCAGGAAATCGTTCCTTCCGCATATGCACCCAAACCCAATCACCTGGTTCAAAAATGACTTGTCTCCGCCCTTTATTAGCTCTGTTCGCATATTGTTCATTTTTCTTTGCGATATGCTCCCGGACACTTTCATGAAGTTTCTTCACCATCTCAGCCTTCTTTTGACCATCCAAACTAGCTCTTTCATTAACTGGCAAAGGCAGCAAATCTAAAGGAGTTAGTGGATTAAAACCATAAACAACCTCAAATGGTGAAAAATCAGTAGTAGAATGAACACTCCGGTTATATGCAAATTCAATGAATGTCAAACAATCTTCCCATTTCTTTAAATTCTTTTGAATTATAGTACGCAACAAAGTAGTTAAAGTTCTATTCACTACCTCGGTTTGGCCATCTGTTTGAGGGTGGCAAGTAGTTGAAAATAGCAATTTAGTACCCATTTTCCCCCACAAGACTTTCCAAAAGTAGCTAAGAAACTTAACATCTCTATCAGATACAATGCTCCTAGGAACACCATGAAGTCGTACTATCTCACGGAAGAACAAATCAGCAATGTTTGTTTCATCATCAGTTTTGTTACAAGATATGAAATGTGCCATTTTAGAAAACCTATCAACCACCACGAAAATTGAATCCCTACCCTTTCTTGACCTAGGAAAACCCAAAACAAAATCCATTGAAATGTCTACCCTAAGCGGAAGCTAGGTCCTCAATCGGTTCAGAAATTTGAGGAGCTGTACCTTTGCCCTTTTTGGCTCGGGCTGCAACCTCTGCGTCAGAAAGGATCTGTACCTTAAAGGTATCTTCTACAGGAACAACGAATTCAGAAATTGCGGATTGTTCGCCCAACAGACTAGAGCGCAACTCCCCTTCGCAATGGGAAGCAACATATTCCTTTGAGGAAGAAGAAGGTTTTCTCAAAGAAGCCATATTTTCAGGCTCTCAAAGGATATAGGTCGATAAAAAGAAAAGCTTTATGTGATGAACGACTAAACCAGAAAGTGACTACAAGCAATAAGGAAGTATAAAGAAAAAATGAAACTCAAAGGTCATCTATTTATACTGAGAGAGAAAAGACGTTTTGAACTCCTCACGGCCTATCACGTTCCCGCCAATTAAGAAAAAGTGGAACGCCTCCCCAAAGGGACACGTAGCGGTCCACAATTGGAACACAAGAACGACTATCTATGAGGCGTAGTACTCTTTTCCTTATTTAAGATTTTTTCCCAATGGGTTTTTTCTTAAATAAGGTTTTTAACGAGGCACAATTCATAGATATTACAGTCGAAATTAACCTTCTACTTCTACGAGCCTCTACTACATATACGCTCGAAGAAGTGAGGGAGTACTGATGGGGGCTATTTCGCACCCTTTATTATATTCGGACCGACTAAGAGATAACGAATAGGTTCGACCATATAAGCTCGTTCGGGATCTTCTATCGACCAGTTAAAAAACGACTTGCCATGGCGAACAGACTACAATCCGGACTCAAGAAGGACTAATGGGCCGAGTCCTATTAGAAATATGTTTCCTTGTAACACTAGGTTTAGTATGATATAAATACCTAGTTAATCATTGTATTACACACATTCTATTTTACGGATTTTATGTTTACAAAACAGCATAATCCCTGATAATACAAGGAGAATTACTGATTCACCATATTCATATAATCTCTTTTGTGTTGATTGTCTTTATTGCTAATTGCTCAAACGAATATAGCTTTTCCTTGAGATTGATCCATCCTGAATAAAGTAACAGAGCCCTATAAATAAACATATTGTACACCCCCAATATCACAAATTCACATAATAAGACTCATTTCCATACCAAGCATTTTGATTTTTCTTATTTTTATGCTTTTTTGGTTTACTAGATGCTTGCTCATTAACAGACGACTTAGTTTTATCACTAGTCTGATTGGTTTTGGCCTTGTCAGAGGACTTCCTAGGACTCTTCTGTTTGGACTTACCAGTCTGTTTTCCTACACTAGGCTCTTTGCTCTTTTTAGCCTTAGGAGTTTTCGTCTCCTTTAACACTTTCTCAGGTGAAGCGGGTTTAGTAGTCTGAAAATACAAAATGACCTTACTGTTGTCAGCTGATATAAATTTTTCAGTATGGTTCAGTTCTAACTTATCCTGATCTAAAGGTGTCTTCTGTTTACTAGACATATGAGTAGATGCAACAGATGACTTTTCATGAGACTCAATTGTTTTCTCAAGTTCCATGATTTTTCCTTTACGAACTTCACATTCAGCTTTCAGAGACTCATTTTCTTGCTCAAGCTGTTTATATTCATCTGAATCTTTTGGCTTTTCAACCTTAAGTTTCAGTGAACTGTTTTGCTCTCTTAGCAATATCATCTCTTCCTTAAACTTTGTAAATGCTTCAGCAATACTGGTATTGTTAAGCATCATTTGCTCAAATGAATTAAATAATTCATTATCTAGAGGAGTTACCTCATCATCCTCAGAGCCATCAGATTCCTTAGCCATCAGGCAGAGAAGAGCAGGTCTCTCTTCATCAGAAGTGTCTGAATCCGAATCTGATGAGTAGATAGCAGCTAGTTTTTCCTCTTCTGCCACGAACACCTTGCCTATCTGATGCTTTCTTTCCTTTCCGATTCTCTTTTCTTCTTCAGTGTACTTTTCAGCTTTAGGATATGGGCTGTCTCTGATGAAATGACCCAATTTCCTGCAGTTATAGCACATCATTTTAGATTTATAAGAATCTTTATCTTGAGAAGAAGAAGTAGGGTTAGAAGTAGAAGCGTTGTTGTATTTGTTCTTCATTTTTCGTTTGTAGAACTTCTTGAAATTGTTCATCAGCAATGCAACGTCTCCAGCAGTGTACTCCTTTTTGTTGAGTATTGTGGCTTCATCAGATGAGTCCACGTCTTTGCTTTTATAGGCTGGCCTTCTAGGATTTTCAGCAGCAACCAGGGCAGCTGTGGGACTTGAAGTAGAGGTTTCTTCAACACCCATTCTTGGCAGTTTATACTCGTATGCCTTGAGTACTGAGAACAGCTCGGTGAGTGAGATCTTTCCCAAATCTCTTGACCCTTCCATGGCTGTCACCTTCATGTTGAACTTCGGAAGTAGAGCCTTCAGCACTCTGACGGTTATCTCCTTATCTGATGTGATCATGAAGTGCCCAAAAATAGACTTGAGAGAATTAATTGAAGATAAGTTGTTGGGTCAAGAAGGATTACTTGCTCATCAAGATTGAAGGAGATTTAGTCTAATATTACTTGTCATATGGGACTTTTTAATTTAGTTACTTTTTAATTTCGAATTTAGCTCCTTGTTTTTGTAGGATTAGTTTATTCTTCACTAGGATTTAGTTTCCTTTTGTTATTAGGTTAGTTAGGTTTAATTTCGAATTTATTGTCCATATTTTTGTAGGATTAGTTTATTCTTTGCTAGGATTTAGTTTTCTTTTGATATTAGGTTAGTTTACTATTTTAGAGTTTCCTAGTTCTTTTCAAGATGTAATCTTGTCCTATTTAAAGGACCTTTTTCTTTAATGAATTCAAGATTTAGTCTTCAATTAATTTGTGTTGAGTATTCTCCACCTTCTTTGAAGAGTTCTTCTTCATGAACTTATCAAAGATCAGTAAAATCTTTACGGCGTTCAATGACTTATCAAACGATTCATCCACCATCGTTTGTGGCGTCCTACCGAACTTATCAAGCATTCTTGTGGCGTTCCGACTTATCAAACGATTCAGTCAACATCGTTTGTGGCGTCCTCATGAACTTATCAAGAAGACTTGTGGCGTTCATCCATCGACTTATCAAACGATTCATCCATCATCGTTTGTGGCGTCTTCATTAAATCCATCTAAACCTGATTGTAGAACGGTCCTTGGAATCCTAATTATTCGGATCTCGTTATTCGTAACATTGTTCGTATCATTCGGTATCAGAGCCAGGTTCTAGTCTCAGGTTTGTCTATCTTTAATTTCTTGTCAAAAAAAAAAAAAAAACGAAAAAAAAAAAAAAAGTTGAAAAAAAAAAACCAAATTAAATTGAGAGAAGAAGAAGTGGTTGAAAAAAAAAATAAGAGAAAAAAAAAGTGAAAAAAAATCGAAAAAAAAATGGTATTTCAATGTTTACATGTTAGATCTACAAGGTTGGGGAAGATTTGAGGACAAATCTCTTTTAAGAGGAGGAGAATCATGTGATCATGAAGTGCCCAAAAATAGACTTGAGAGAATTAATTGAAGATAAGTTGTTGGGTCAAGAAGGATTACTTGCTCATCAAGATTGAAGGAGATTTAGTCCAATATTACTTGTCATATGGGACTTTTTAATTTAGTTACTTTTTAATTTCGAATTTAGCTTCTTGTTTTTGTAGGATTAGTTTATTCTTCACTAGGATTTAGTTTCCTTTTGTTATTAGGTTAGTTAGGTTTAATTTCGAATTTATTGTCCATATTTTTGTAGGATTAGTTTATTCTTTGCTAGGATTTAGTTTCCTTTTGATATTAGGTTAGTTTACTATTTGAGAGTTTCCTAGTTCTTTTCAAGATGTAATCTTGTCCTATTTAAAGGACCTTTTTCTTTAATGAATTCAAGATTTAGTCTTCAATTAATTTGTGTTGAGTATTCTCCCCCTTCTTTGAAGAGTTCTTCTTCATGAATTTATCAAAGATCAGTAAAATCTTTGTGGCGTTCAATGACTTATCAAACGATTCATCCACCATCGTTTGTGGCGTCCTACCGAACTTATCAAGCATTCTTGTGGCGTTCCGACTTATCAAACGATTCAGTCAACATCGTTTGTGGCGTCCTCATGAACTTATCAAGAAGACTTGTGGCGTTCATCCATCGACTTATCAAACGATTCATCCATCATCGTTTGTGGCGTCTTCATTAAATCCATCTAAACCTGATTGTAGAACGGTCCTTGGAATCCTAATTATTCGGATCTCGTTATTCGTAACATTGTTCGTATCATTATCAGTGAAGGTTTTTCCAAGCTTCAGAACTCCATTTAGCGTCCTTGTAAACCTTGTATCCATCTGATCAATGGTTTCCGCGGACTTCATCTTGAAGTTGTCCAGCTTTTCTAGAGCAACACTCAGTTGATGCTCTTTGATAGTGTCGTTTCCTTCGCTCATATCACGGACCTTATCCCACATTTCTTTGGCAGTCTTGCAATGCTTGACTTTGTCAAATCTGTCATTGTCAAGGGCCTTGTTCATGATAAATCGCCCAACTTTGTCCAGGTTGAACATCTTTATTTCTTCGGCTGTCATTTCATGTAAATCTTTTTCCACCATTATATCGACTTCATCGACTTTGATGGTCTTGGTGAATTTGAATGGACCTTTGATAATACATGTGTACATGTTATCATTATAGGCAGCTAAGAAGATCTCCATTCTGATCTTCCAGTCTTCAAAGCTCATACCAGCTATGTGGCTTACATATGCTCTTTTGAAAAGTTTGAAAACCTTTTAAAAACACTCGGATCAAGCTCGTTGATCAGGCAGCTGATTCTAATGAACCACCTGCTCTGATACCACTTGTTGGTACCAAGTGGTCAGATGAGGTCTAGAGGGGGGGGGGGTGTGAATAGACCTCAGAAAATTTTAAATCAAATTTTAACTTTAAAACTGTTGCACAAACTTAAACAGACTAAGCTGTTACAGAACAATATGTTTACAAGGCTGATCGCGAACAAATCTTTGAACAACTATGCTGACCACTAATCTGATAGTTACTTAGCTGATTTTGGTGAAAATCAGTTATAATACCAGAATACTTGCAGCGGATTTTTAAAGTGTTTTTCACAAGTAAACTTAGTAGTTTGAAAATTTTATCCCCAGTTTTGTAAACTCCTTTAAATTAATTTTCAAACAGTTTTATAATGTGTTTTATGTAGATATGAAAATATGCAAGTAAAAGCAATGTAAAAACACAAGAATTTTTATAGTGGTTATATGGATTTAAATATCCTTTAATCCACTCTTCCAAGTCACACATATCTTGGGTTATACTAAGAACACAAAGTAATTAGTACACTTTGCTCGTGCTTCACAACAAATGATCATCCACAAGTTCGCAATAGGAAATCACAAAGAAACTCATATTCTCCAAAGTAATATCGCTCACTAAGATGGATATCTACTTCTCACAACTTTTCTCTCTTACAGATTAACTCAGAAAATGTTTTCTTGAACTTAAACGGCTTCTGTCTACAAATGACTTTCAGCAGACGAGTGAGCTGTTCTTTAGCTTTGAGACTTAGAGAATATTTTGCTTTGAATTCAATCTATATTTCTTTCTTCGTCTGTTCAGCTATTTATAGTCACTCTTTGAATTATGTCCGTTGAAGAGAGACACAATTCAAATTTCTTGATTTTTGGTCCTTAATTTCCGCGAACGGCTCTCTGCACAGTGACAGTACTGCGAACTGTACTTTCTGTCAGGCAGCATTAAATGCACCGAGCTGATAAGAGTCTTTTCTTCAATCATTTGTCATTAATAACCTTAGACTTCAGCATTTATTACTCCAGTGGCATTTATTACTGTTGGGACGACTTCTTGATCTTTCCACTTGGCTGATGAAAGCGCAAGCCTGATGATGAACAGAGCTGATCCCAAACTTGAACAAATCTGATTTGAGTCGGCTGATATTCATCAGTCTGATTTCTTTCCTTCAGCAGATCAGTAGTCTTTTGGACGTTGAATATTTGACCCGTCTGATAAGTCTTCTTACTTGGTCAAAATTCTTCTAAGAGATTTCAACTAAATTGTCTTTACTTAGCTGATTTGAAGTTCTGGAAATCATAAAAACTTCCCTTAACTAAATACACTTCAGTGCATTCTATCTTCATCTTTATCCAACAGAGCTTATATAATTAACTGTTATTAATCTTCTTTTTCTTCCTTTACAATATGTTTATCATAGTTTTCACAGCATTTCTGAAACGGCTCCCTGCAACTTTGTTCACGTGTACATCTCTGTTGTACTTCTTGTCAGTCGCATTTAATGCAATCTGCTGATCCGAGGTTTCTCTTCAATCATTAGTCATAAATACCCTTCTCTTACAATATTTATTATCCCAAGTGCATTTATTACCGTTGCTGAGACTTTCTGATCACTTCGACTCTGCTGATCGAATTCACTCTTCTGATTCTGCTGATTCAAACCGAACTCATCTTATTTGACTTTGCTGAAATCCTCCAGTCTGATTTCAAACTCAGCAACAGATCAGTAGTCTTCTGGACCAAATATTTAACCCTTCTAAGTTATACTTGTCTCTTCGGTTAAATATCATTAGATGTTGACTATGCTTCCATTACTTAGCTGATGACTTTTGAAAATCATCAAAACCTCCCGTCAATTCTTCATCTTCATCCAACAATACTTATCATGTTATATAATTTATAGGTGTCAATTGTCAGATCAACGTTTATTGAATTTTAAGAGTTCTAGTATGAGTTTATGAATATTTTTAATTTGAGTTTCATGGTTTTCACCAAACACTATTTGAAAGAGTTATAGCTCACTTTCACCTGATTCGCGAAATCAGGCAATAACTCTTTAAAATTGAGCCTGGTTAACTGAAAAGGAAAAGAAGATAACAAGAATACCCCTACACTAACAAATGGTAATAGACAAAGGATTTAGACTTAGGTTTTCTTAGACTAACAAGAATACCCCTCAACTCTTTTTTTATGATTTAGACTTAGGTTTTCTTAGCAAAAGTCTTTTTATCATTGTAAATAGTTCGAGGAGTGTCTATTGAGCGGATCAATGTATACTCGACTCGTTATATTTTAGACTTAGGTTTTTCATACCAAAAAGTCTTTTAATCGTCGAAGTTGATCGAGGAGTGTTTATTGAGCGGATCAATGTATACTCGACTCGTTGTAGTCTAGACTAGGTTTTTAGTACCTGAAGTCTTTCAGTCTTCGATGTAAATATATCGAGGAGTTTTTATCGAGCGGATCGATGTTTACTCAACTCGTTTTTGTTTAGACCTAGGTTTTTAGTACCTGAAATCTTTCAATCGTTGTAGATATATCGAGGAGTTTTTATCGAGCGGATCGATGTTTACTCAACTCGTTTTTGTTTATTTAGACTTAGGTTTTTAGTACCTGAAGTCTTTCAATCGTTGTAGATATGTCGAGGAGTTTTTATCGAGCGGATCGATGTTTACTCAACTCGTTTTTGTTTAGACTTAGGTTTTTAGTACCTGAAGTCTTTCAATCGTTGTAGATATGTCGAGGAGTTTTTATCGAGCGGATCGATGTTTACTCAACTCGTTTTTGTTTAGACTTAGGTTTTAGTACCCGAAGTCCTTCAATCGTTGTAAATATATCGAGGAGTTTTTATCGAGCGGATCGATGTTTACTCAACTCGTTTTTGTTTAGACTTAGGTTTTTAGTACCTGAAGTCTTTCAATCGTTGTAGATATGTCGAGGAGTTTTTATCGAGCGGATCGATGTTTACTCAACTCGTTTTTGTTTAGACTTAGGTTTTTAGTACCTGAAGTCTTTCAATCGTTGTAGATATATCGAGGAGTTTTTATCGAGCGGATCGATGTTTACTCGACTCGTTTATAACTTTGAATTTAATCAACAGTTTATCGTAGAATTGCTAGGAGTGTATATCGAATCAAATCGATTTATACCCGATCTTTATTTATAATTAAATTGTGGGCTTAAGCCATTCATTACAACGAATAAAAACTAATTGAAATAATCAAAGTAAAACAGTAATACTTATTTAAAATTTACCATAATATTTCCTAAGGTTGACAGCATTCCAGGTCCTTGGTAAGGCTGTTCCATCCAAGTGTGCTATCTTGTATGAACCTTTCTTTCCTACGCCAATGACAACGTAAGGTCCATCCCAATTTTGTTGCAATTTTCCCACATGTTTGGATACCTCTACCTTTTTTAAGACCAGGTCTCCTTCTTTGAAGGTCCGGATGCGTACTTTTTGATTGTATGCTTTTTCCATATTTGCTTTAGTGGCTTGTAGGCGTACAGCGGCTTTTTCTCTCAAAGCTTCTGTTAAATCGACGTCATTTTCTCTTGCCTGTTTATTTTCCTGATCGTCGAACATCTCGATCCTTGGCGTTGGGATTAGAGTTTCAACAGGAATAACAGCTTCTGAACCATATACTAAACTGAATGGTGTCTCGCCTGTTGAAGTTCTGACTGTGGTTCGATTGGCCCAAAGTACTCCTGGGAGTTCGTCAAGTCATTTACCTTTGGCTGCTCCTAATCTTTTCTCCAAAGACTTTATTATTTCTCGGTTTGCTACTTCGGTTTGTCCGTTCGCTCTAGGATGCCCGACCGAAGTGAAATTTTGTTGAATTCCCAGTTTCGAACACCATTCTATTACCTGTTTTCCTGCGAATTGGGTTCCATTATCAGAAATTAGGATCCTTGGGATGCCAAATCGACAGATTATGAATTTCCATAGGAAGTTCTTGGAATTGAGTTATTCGTGCGAGGGCGATGCATTCTATCCATTTGCTGAAATATTCTACAGCGACCAGGACATAAGCTTTCTTGGATCTAGCCGCTGGGAACGGTCCCACGATGTCCATTCCCCATTGATCAAAAGGCCAACATATCGGGATTGGGTGCATGTTTTCTGCTGGTCGATGACATATATTAGCATGAACTTGGCAGTGATGACATTCTTGAACATACTGAGCGGCGTCTTTATTGATGGTAGGCCAATAGTAACCTGTTCTGAGACATTTTAAGGCCATTGCCCTTGATCCGCTGTGATTTCCTGCGTCCCCTTCGTGTATTTCTCGTAGTGTATCGGTGATTTGTGATTCAGAGACGCATCTTAGAAGAATTCTTGATACTGATCTTCGATAGAGTTTTCCTTCTAGGAGGGTGTAATTTGGGGCTCGATATCTTATTTTCCGAGCTTCATTCTGGTCAGGTGGTAGCTTTCCCTCTCGAAGGTAGTCTATCATTGGTGTCATCCAATTTTCTTCTACTTCTTCGATTTCCATTATATCGACCACCGGAGATTCATCGATATCGATCGCCGGTGTATTAGAGATTAACCAGTTGATCACTCGTTCGGTCTTCCCGTCTTGGGATCCTGTGAATTTAGACAATTGATCGGCCCATTTGTTTTCCGATCGTGGAATGTTCTGTATGCCGAAGCTGTCAAATTTTTCGGCTAGTGCTTTTACTTTGGCTAGGTATTTGATCATATTGAATTCTTTTGCTTCGTACAGGCCTTCTATTTGTCTTTGTACTAACTCTGAATCGGTTAATACTTTAAGATTCTTTATGTTGGCTTTAATCGCCATCTCCATTCCCGCGATCAATGCTTCATATTCTGCTTCATTGTTTGTTACGATGAAGTTCAACGTTATCGCATAATTCAAATCTTCTTTGTTTGGTCCAGTGAAGTTGATTCCGGCGCCCCTCCTTCCCGGCATGAAGCACCGTCGACATGCATTAACCAAGTTTGATCGCCTATGAACAAAACATCGTCGTAGAGGCTACTCGAAGATTCCGTTGCCTGTGTTGGTGTTTCCAATAGAAAATCAGCTAACACTTGGGCCTTAATTGCTATTCTCGGCTTGTAATCGATCTCGAACTGGCCGAGCTCAATTGCCCATTTGATTAGTCTTCCGGAGGCTTCCGATTTTGCTAAGACTTGTCTTAGTGGTTGATTCGTTAAAACAATGATTTTGTAAGTTAAGAAGTAAGGTCGAAGTTTTCGTGCAGCCACCACTAAGGCCAGCGTGAATTTTTCAATTTCCAAATAATTCTTCTCCGCCCCTTGTAATAATTTGCTTAGATAGTAGACAGGTTTATGCTCTGAGCCTTCAATTTTATTTAGTACTGAACTGATGGCTACGTCGGAGATGGAGATGTACATATACAATGGTTCTCCTTCCGTCGGTTTGGCCAACATCGGAGGTGTTGTCAAATATTCCTTGAGTTGTTCAAAAGCTCGATAGCATTCTTCGGTCCAAACAAAGTTTTTCGCCTTTCGGAGAGTCTGGAAAAAAGGCAGGCTTCTGTCTGCTGATTTTGATATGAATCTGTTTAACGCTACAATTTTCCCGACCAAACTTTGTACTTGTGAGATGGTCTTGGGAGGTTTCATTTCAGTTATGGCTCGAATTTTTTCTGGGTTGGCTTCTATTCCTCGCTGGTGTACCAAATAGCCCAAGAATTTTCCTGACTTAACACCGAAGGTGCATTTTGCTGGGTTTAATTTCATACGGTATTTTCTTAAGATTTGGAAACATCGATCAAGATGTTTTATGTGATCCGCTTCGTTCATGCTTTTGACCAACATATCGTCCACATAGACTTCCATCAATTCTCCGATTAGCTCTTTGAACATTAGGTTTACCAACCTTTGGTAGGTGGCCCCGGCATTCCTTAAGCCGAATGGCATTACTATAAAACAATATACACCCTGCTCGGTTACGAATGCAGTTTTTTCTTGGTCTCGCTCATCCATGTATATTTGGTAAAATCCCTGGAAGGCGTCCATCATGCTGAATATTGCAAAGCCAGCGGTTGAGTCAACCAATAGGACAATCCTTGGGAGAGGATATGGGTCGCGTGGGCATAGTTTGTTTAGGTCGGTAAAATCATTACACATTCTCCATTTGTTGTCCTTTTTATCCCCTTTTGCTACGAGAACAACATTACATAGCCATTCTGAGAAGTGGATTTCTCGGATTTGTTTTGCTGCCAGTAGTCTTTCTATCTCAGCTTTGATAATTTTATCTTTTACTGGACCATGATTTCTTTTCTTTTGTCTGGCGGGTTTTGCCACAGGATCTATTTTTAGGGAATGCTTGATTATTTGAGGATCAATTCCTTGAATGTCATTCGCGCTCCAGGCGAAGACGTCGACATTATCTCTGAGGAAGTTGACTAGCATTACTTCCCCTTCCTTGCTCAATTCAGTACCTATTCTCGTCGTTTTGGATGAGTCCTCTTGTACTAGAATTACTTCTTTATGCTCTGGGGGTTTTAATGTCAGATCTAGTGGTTCCTTTCCCTTTTTATCTATTCGATCAGTACTAGGGATTTCGATCTCATTTCTAACTAGATCATCTTCGATTTTTCTTTTGCTCGGGGTAACTGATTTGGGCTGTTGTTTCAAAGTTAACGAGGTACTATAGCAATCCCACGCCATATAGTGATCATTGGTTATTTCTCCGACACCGTTGTCGGTAGGAAATTTTATTTTCTGGTGATAAGTAGACACAACGGCTCGGAATAGGTTGAGAGCTGGTCGCCCTAATATTGCGTTATAAGCGAAGGGTGTTTCTACTACTTGAAATTTTACTAGCTTCACCGTCCGGCGTGGTTTTTTTCCTAGCGATACACTTAGGCTTATTGTTCCACTGGGGATGATTTCGGATCCTCCAAATCCTACCAATGGTGTAGCTACTCTCTGTAGGTTTATTTGTCCCAAGTTCATCTGGGCTAAAACCTCTCGGGAGATGATATTCGCCGAACTCCCATTATCGATTAGGATCCGTTTGACATTATAGTTCGCTATTTCTAGCGATACCACAATTGGGAAATCGGGGTTATCCTCTTTTGTGTCCCAAACGATGTTTTTGGGAACTTCGCCTTCACTGAAGCTGATCGGCTGGTCGTTTGACGACTTGTTTTCCAGAGTCCATATTTCTTTTGGATATTTAGAGTTTCCAATTATGGATCTGGCGGTTCTTCGTCGAGCATTACGACTATCGCCGCCCGCGGGTCCCCCGGCTATTGTATGAATGGTTCCATTGATCTGGTCATGGTTTTGCTCCTGCGTAGGAGCATGCACTGGTGTCCTTCGACGAGAATTCCTCTTTTGATTATTATTCCGAGGGCTTCTACTTCTTTCTCTTTTGCGGTCATCACGATCTATATATTCATCTAATTTTCCTTGTTCGATTAGTTTTTCAACTTCTCTTTTTAGATGGAAACAATTTTCAGTCCGATGTCCGTGTGTTCTATGGTACTTGCAGTATAGGTCGTAGTTTCGAGACCCAGGCCTGGGCTGGGCGATCTTCCTGGCTTCGGGGATCCAGTTATTTCTTTCTAGAATTTCCAATATTTCCTCCATCGAGGTATTTAACCTCGGGTGTTCCACTTGATTCACCCTGCTTCCGATCGGTGGTTCACGGTTTCTTGGTCTTTGATAGAAATTAGGTTGCCTCTGTTGGTCGGCTTTGTTGTATTCCAATCGCTGGAAAACGTTGCCTTTTCTTAAAGATTGCTCATAATCCATGGATCTTTGGGCAGGAAACCTGTCATGCCGTTTGGAGTTTGATGTTGTGGCTTTGTTTTTGTTTTTATCCTTAAAAGAATTCATCTCTTCTTGGGTCATATACTTAGATGCTAAGCTCATGATGTCGGCAAACGTTCTTGGTTGTTTTCGACTGAGGGCATTTCCGAACTGCCTATTCTTCGTGAGGTCAAAAAGAATAGATATTATGTAATCGATATTCGGGGAATCGATTTTGAGTAACTCCACGTTAAATCTTGCCAACCAATTTCTTAAGGATTCTCCCTCTTGTTGGTGTATGGTTCCTAAGTAGCTCATCGGGAGTTTTTGCCTCTTCTGACTGGCGAACTGCTGCGTCAGTTTGTTGCATAATTCTCTAAAACTGAATATGGAGTTGGCTGGTTGTTTGGCGAACCAGTCCAACGCGAGTCCTTCGAATGTGGTCACCATTAACTTGGCAGTGAATTCGGCAGAGTGAGCATATAAGTTCATTATATTCGTGAAGCTAAAAATATAATCATCCGGGTCAGTAGTTCCATCATATCGGGGTAGTCTACCCGGGACCTGTCCAATGGATTGTGCTTCTTTTATTTCTCTGCAGAAGGGAGAACAAGCCGCAAGGCTCTCCTGGAGTTCCGCGGTTCGGGTCCACGGGTTTTGAGCAGATCGTAGGCGTTGTTCGAGTCGTTCCTGTACCATCCTTTCGATTTCTCTTTCCGAGAAACGGGTTGTACGTGGTCGATCTTGGATTACATTTTCTATGTCATCCTCGATGGGGATTATCGTATGTTCCTTGGACCCACTGCATTCTGGCTGTGGTTTTCTTTGTCCTAATTTTGATACGAACCACGTTAAGAAAAACGAGACCCGCATTATAAGGAATTGAAAGATCGTTCTACAATCAGGTTTGAGGATGGATGAACGCCACAAGTCGCCTTGATAAGTTCACGGGGACGCCACAAACGATATTGACTGAATCGTTTGATAAGTCGATGTTGAACGCCACAAGTCTTCTTGATAAGTTCGGTAGGACGCCACAAACGATGATGGAAGAATCGTTTGATAAGTCGATGAATGAACGCCACAAGAATTAGACAAATTGAAAAATCCTTGATAAGTTCAAAAGAGTTCTTCAAAGAAACTAGAGAATTCCTTCTCACTAAAATAATAAGAATCAAGTTGTGTCTTCTATTACATATTATGCCTATATATAAGCTGAAAATTAAGTCCTATCAAGACTAGGAATAGGACTTCTAGAGTAATCTACTTAGACTAGGAAATAAATCCCCCTAATCAACTAGGAAACAAAAACCACTAATAAACTAGGAAACAAATAAAGTCCTACTACTAATATAATAGTTAATTTCGAATTTAATACTAACTAAATATGCTATTCATCTTATCCACTCTCTTCTTGAGAAATTGCATTTAGTTGGACTTTTATAATGTTGACAAAATTCGATGGTTCATTTCCGATCACATCCAACTCCTTTTGTTGCGCTTGATTTATTAACTCATTGAGTTCTTCTTCCTTGAAACGTTTGGCTCTTGCTCTCGTCACTGGACCTTGTGGAACTTGGATTGATTCTTCAAAATGCGATTTTCCATTTGTGTCCTCATTATTCTGCGAATTTCCATTTATGTCCTCATCATTCCCCTCCTCTTGAAAAGGATTTGCCCTCAAATCAGCACCTACATCAAAAGGACTTAAATCAGTAACATTGAATGTAGTGCTAACATTGTACTCACCTGGTAGGTCTAGCTTGTAGGCATTGTCATTGACACGCTCAAGAACTTGAAAAGGACCATCTCCCCTTGGGAGCAACTTCGAGCGCCTTTGGGATGGAAATCTTTCTTTCCTCATGTGCAACCAAACCCAATCTCCGGGTTCAAAAACTACCTTGCGACGCCCTTTGTTGGCTTGCTTTGCATATTGTTCCGTCTTCTTCTCTATATTGAATCTTGCCTTTTCATGTATCTGCTTAACAAATTCAGCCTTTTTCTTTCCATCCAAGTTAACTCTTTCAGACAAAGGTAATGGTGTTAAATCCAATGGAGTTAAGGGGTTAAAACCATAAACTATTTCAAATGGAGAAAACTTAGAAGCAGAATGAATGGAACGATTGTAAGCAAACTCAACATGTGGTAAACATTCTTCCCATGTTTTGATATTCTTTTTAATTATAGCTCTCAACAAAGTAGATAAAGTCCTATTTACTACTTCAGTTTGACCATCAGTTTGTGGATGACAAGTGGTGGAAAATAACAACTTAGTCCCTAACTTACACCACAAGGTTTTCCAAAAGTAACTCAAAAACTTAGCATCTCTATCTGAAACAATGGTTCGAGGCATTCCATGTAATCTAACAATTTCTCGAAAGAATAAGTCAGCAATATTAGAAGCATTATCAGTTTTCGTACATGGAATGAAATGCGCCATTTTAGAAAACCTATCTACAACCACAAAAATAGAATCCTTACCTCGTTTAGACCTAGGTAAACCTAAAACAAAATCCATTGAAATATCAATCCAGGGATCACTAGGAATTGGTAGTGGCATGTATAAACCATGAGGTTGTACTCTAGATTTTGCCTGCTTACAAGTGACACATCTCTCACAAATTCTCTCAACATCCTTTCTCATATGAGGCCAATAAAAATGTTCTTGCAAAATTGCTAAGGTTTTAATAACTCCAAAGTGCCCCATTAGACCTCCACCATGTGATTCCCTTACTAACAACTCACGCAAAGAACAATTAGGAACACATAACTTATTTTCTCGAAACAAGAAACCCTCATGTCTAAAGAACTTACCCACTGCATTTTTCTCACAATTTCGAAATTCCTCAGAAAAATCATGGTCTAAAGGATATAATTCTTTAATATGCTCAAAACCAAGTAATTTTGCATCAAGAGTGGAGAGTAAGACATACCTTCTAGAAAGTGCATCAGCAACAACATTCTCTTTACCTTTCTTGTATCGGATGTCATAGGGAAATGTTTCAATGAATTCCACCCATCGTGCATGTCTCCTACTCAATTTTTGTTGACTCTTCAAGTGTTTCAATGACTCATGATCCGTGTGAATCACAAACTCCTTAGGCCAAAGATAGTGTTGCCATGTTTGTAAAGCTCGCACCAATGCGTACAACTCTTTGTCGTAAGTAGGGTAGTTTAGAGATGCCCCGCTTAGTTTCTCGCTAAAAAAAGCAATTGGTTTTCCTCCTTGCATGAGGATTGCTCCAACACCTAATCCTGATGCATCACATTCAATTTCAAATGTTAATGTAAAGTTAGGCAGAGCTAATAAAGGAGCATTAGTTAATTTCTCTTTGAGCAATTGGAAAGCCCTTTCTTGCTCGTCTTCCCACTTAAACCCAACATTCTTCTTGATAGCCTCAGTAAGTGGTGCTGCAATGCTGCTAAAGTTCTTCACAAATCTCCTATAGAAGCTAGCAAGTCCATGGAAGCTCCTAACTTGTCCTACACTCGTGGGACTCGGCCATTCTTGAATTGCTCGAATTTTATCCTCATCAACCTGTATACCATGTGCACTCACAACAAAACCAAGAAACACAAGCTTATCGGTGCAAAAGGTGCACTTCTTCATGTTAGCAAATAATTTCTCCTTTCGTAATACTTCAAGAACAGAATGTAAATGCTTAACATGATCATCTTGATTTTTGCTATAAATAAGAATATTGATACGAACCACGTTAAGAAAAACGAGACCCGCATTATAAGGAATTGAAAGATCGTTCTACAATCAGGTTTGAGGATGGATGAACGCCACAAGTCGCCTTGATAAGTTCACGGGGACGCCACAAACGATATTGACTGAATCGTTTGATAAGTCGATGTTGAACGCCACAAGTCTTCTTGATAAGTTCGGTAGGACGCCACAAACAATGATGGAAGAATCGTTTGATAAGTCGATGAATGAACGCCACAAGAATTAGACAAATTGAAAAATCCTTGATAAGTTCAAAAGAGTTCTTCAAAGAAACTAGAGAATTCCTTCTCACTAAAATAATAAGAATCAAGTTGTCTTCTATTACATATTATGCCTATATATAAGCTGAAAATTAAGTCCTATCAAGACTAGGAATAGGACTTCTAGAGTAATCTACTTAGACTAGGAAATAAATCCCCCTAATAAACTAGGAAACAAAAACCACTAATAAACTAGGAAACAAATAAAGTCCTACTACTAATATAATAGTTAATTTCGAATTTAATACTAACTAAATATGCTATTCATCTTATCCACTCTCTTCTTGAGAAATTGCATTTAATTGGACTTTTATAATGTTGACAAAATTCGATGGTTCATTTCCGATCACATCCAACTCCTTTTGTTGCGCTTGATTTATTAACTCATTGAGTTCTTCTTCCTTGAAACGTTTGGCTCTTGCTCTCGTCACTGGACCTTGTGGAACTTGGATTGATTCTTCAAAATGCGATTTTCCATTTGTGTCCTCATTATTCTGCGAATTTCCATTTATGTCCTCATCATTCCCCTCCTCTTGAAAAGGATTTGCCCTCAAATCAGCACCTACATCAAAAGGACTTAAATCAGTAACATTGAATGTAGTGCTAACATTGTACTCACCTGGTAGGTCTAGCTTGTAGGCATTGTCATTGACACGCTCAAGAACTTGAAAAGGACCATCTCCCCTTGGGAGCAACTTCGAGCACCTTTGGGATGGAAATCTTTCTTTCCTCATGTGCAACCAAACCCAATCTCCGGGTTCAAAAACTACCTTGCGACGCCCTTTGTTGGCTTGCTTTGCATATTGTTCCGTCTTCTTCTCTATATTGAATCTTGCCTTTTCATGTATCTGCTTAACAAATTCAGCCTTTTTCTTTCCATCCAAGTTAACTCTTTCAGACAAAGGTAATGGTGTTTGATGTGATCATGAAGTGCCCAAAAATAGACTTGAAAGAATTAATTGAAGACAAGTTGTTGGGTCAAGAAGGATTACTTGCTCATCAAGATTGAAGAAGATTTAGTCTTCAATTAATTTGTGTTGAGTATTCTCCACCTTCTTTGAAGAATTCTTCTTCATGAACTTATCAAAGGTCAGTAAAATCTTTGTGGCGTTCAATGACTTATCAAACGATTCATCCACCATCGTTTGTGGCGTCCTACCGAACTTATCAAGCATTCTTGTGGCGTTCCGACTTATCAAGCGATTCAGCCAACATCGTTTGTGGCGTCCTCATGAACTTATCAAGAAGACTTGTGGCGTTCATCCATCGACTTATCAAGCGATTCATCCATCATCGTTTGTGGCGTCTTCATTAAATCCACCTAAACCTGATTGTAGAACGATCCTTGGAATCCTAATTATTCGGATCTCGTTATTCGTGGTGAGATTCGTATCATTTGGTATCAGAGCCAATTTCTAGTCTCAGGTTTGCCTATCCTTTATTTTCTTGTATAAAAAAAACAAAAAAAAAAACAAAAGAAAAAAATTGAGAGAGAAAAAAAAAATGAGAGGAAAAAACGAAAAAAAAAAGAGTTGAAAAAAAAAACGAAAAAAAAAATTGAGAGGGAAGAAAAACGGAAAAAAAAAAAAAGTTAAAAAAAAAATCGAAAAAAAAAATTGTTTTTCATTGTTCACATGTTAGATCTACAAGTTTGGGGAAGATTTGAGGACAAATCTCTTTTAAGAGGAGGAGGATGATGTGATCATGAAGTGCCCAAAAATAGACTTGAAAGAATTAATTGAAGACAAGTTGTTGGGTCAAGAAGGATTACTTGCTCATCAAGATTGAAGAAGATTTAGTCTTCAATTAATTTGTGTTGAGTATTCTCCACCTTCTTTGAAGAATTCTTCTTCATGAACTTATCAAAGGTCAGTAAAATCTTTGTGGCGTTCAATGACTTATCAAACGATTCATCCACCATCGTTTGTGGCGTCCTACCGAACTTATCAAGCATTCTTGTGGCGTTCCGACTTATCAAGCGATTCAGCCAACATCGTTTGTGGCGTCCTCATGAACTTATCAAGAAGACTTGTGGCGTTCATCCATCGACTTATCAAGCGATTCATCCATCATCGTTTGTGGCGTCTTCATTAAATCCACCTAAACCTGATTGTAGAACGATCCTTGGAATCCTAATTATTCGGATCTCGTTATTCGTGGTGAGATTCGTATCAGTGTTAAATCCAATGGAGTTAAGGGGTTAAAACCATAAACTATTTCAAATGGAGAAAACTTAGAAGCAGAATGAATGGAACGATTGTAAGCAAACTCAACATGTGGTAAACATTCTTCCCATGTTTTGATATTCTTTTTAATTATAGCTCTCAACAAAGTAGATAAAGTCCTATTTACTACTTCAGTTTGACCATCAGTTTGTGGATGACAAGTGGTGGAAAATAACAACTTAGTCCCTAACTTACACCACAAGGTTTTCCAAAAGTAACTCAAAAACTTAGCATCTCTATCTGAAACAATGGTTCGAGGCATTCCATGTAATCTAACAATTTCTCGAAAGAATAAGTCAGCAATATTAGAAGCATTATCAGTTTTCGTACATGGAATGAAATGCGCCATTTTAGAAAACCTATCTACAACCACAAAAATAGAATCCTTACCTCGTTTAGACCTAGGTAAACCTAAAACAAAATCCATTGAAATATCAATCCAGGGATCACTAGGAATTGGTAGTGGCATGCATAAACCATGAGGTTGTACTCTAGATTTTGCCTGCTTACAAGTGACACATCTCTCACAAATTCTCTCAACATCCTTTCTCATATGAGGCAAATAAAAATGTTCTTGCAAAATCGCTAAGGTTTTAATAACCCCAAAGTGCCCCATTAGACCTCCACCATGTGATTCCCTTACTAACAACTCACGCAAAGAACAATTAGGAACACATAACTTATTTTCTCGAAACAAGAAACCCTCATGTCTAAAGAACTTACCCACTGCATTTTTCTCACAATTTCGAAATTCCTCAGAAAAATCATGGTCTAAAGGATATAATTCTTTAATATGCTCAAAACCAAGTAATTTTGCATCAAGAGTGGAGAGTAAGACATACCTTCTAGAAAGTGCATCAGCAACAACATTCTCTTTACCTTTCTTGTATCGGATGACATAGGGAAATGTTTCAATGAATTCCACCCATCGTGCATGTCTCCTACTCAATTTTTGTTGACTCTTCAAGTGTTTCAATGACTCATGATCCGTGTGAATCACAAACTCCTTAGGCCAAAGATAGTGTTGCCATGTTTGTAAAGCTCGCACCAATGCGTACAACTCTTTGTCGTAAGTAGGGTAGTTTAGAGCTGCCCCGCTTAGTTTCTCGCTAAAAAAAGCAATTGGTTTTCCTCCTTGCATGAGGACTGCTCCAACACCTAATCCTGATGCATCACATTCAATTTCAAATGTTAATGTAAAGTTAGGCAGAGCTAATAAAGGAGCATTAGTTAATTTCTCTTTGAGCAATTGGAAAGCCCTTTCTTGCTCGTCTTCCCACTTAAACCCAACATTCTTCTTGATAGCCTCAGTAAGTGGTGCTGCAATGCTGCTAAAGTTCTTCACAAATCTCCTATAGAAGCTAGCAAGTCCATGGAAGCTCCTAACTTGTCCTACACTCGTGGGACTCGGCCATTCTTGAATTGCTCGAATTTTATCCTCATCAACCTGTATACCATGTGCACTCACAACAAAACCAAGAAACACAAGCTTATCAGTGCAAAAGGTGCACTTCTTCATGTTAGCAAATAATTTCTCCTTTCGTAATACTTCAAGAACAGAATGTAAATGCTTAACATGATCATCTTGATTTTTGCTATAAATAAGAATATCATCAAAATAGACAACTACAAATTTTCCTATGAAAGCACGCAAAACATGGTTCATTAATCGCATGAAAGTACTTGGTGCATTAGTTAGACCAAATGGCATAACCAACCACTCATATAAACCAAACTTTGTTTTAAAAGCTGTTTTCCATTCGTCACCTTCTTTCATTCTTATTTGATGGTAGCCACTTTTTAAATCAATTTTAGAAAATACACAAGCACCATGCAATTCATCAAGCATATCATCAAGACGAGGAATAGGATGGCGATACCTGATTGTTATATTGTTGACGGCTCGACAATCAACACACATTCTCCATGTCCCATCCTTTTTAGGAACCAAAATTACTGGAACAGCGCATGGACTCATGCTTTCTCGTACGGAACCCTTTTCCATCAATTCACTAACTTGCCGTTGTAGCTCTTTTGTTTCTTCAGGGTTGCTACGATAGGCTGGTCGGTTTGGAATGGAAGCACCGGGTACAAAGTCGATTTGATGTTCAATCCCTCGAATAGGTGGTAAACCAGGTGGAATTTCCTCGGGAAAGACATCCTCAAATTCCTGCAAAAGAGATGCAACTGAACTAGGCAAAAAAGAGTTAGAGTCGTTAGTATTCAATGCCTCTTTGTACACAAGAACAATTATTGGTTGACTTGAGAACATCGCTTTTTTAATGTGACCCACTCTCGCATAGATATTGCTTTTTGTCCTCTCATTCTTTTGTTCACTCATTGGAACCTCTCCATTTTTTTACTCCTTTTTTTCTCGTTCACTCTTTGTTTTTCTTGTCCCTCTATGTCTTTTCCTACAACACTCTTTTTTTCTTGCTCACTCTCTTTTTGCAACCTCACTTGATCTTCATAAACTTGTCTTGGAGTCAAAGGTACTAGAGTGATGGTACGCTGGTCATGTAGAAATGAGTACTTGTTAGTGAAACCATCATGCTTAACACGTCGATCAAACTGCCATGGACGTCCTAGTAATAAATGTCCAGCTTGCATAGGTACAACATCGCACAAAACTTCATCTTCATATTTTCCTATGCGTAAAGGAACAAGGACTTGTTTTTCTACCCTTATTTCACCAGTATTATTAAGCCATTGCAGTTTGTAGGGTTGTAGATGTTTGGTAGTCGGCAATCCTAACTTTTCAACCATAGTTGTGCTAGCAACATTAGTACAACTCCCTCCATCAATAATCATACTACATACTTTGTTTTGGACATGGCATCTAGTATGAAAAATGTTTTCCCTATGTACTTCGTCACTCTCTTTGATTTGCACACTTAACGCTCTTCTTGCAACCAACAACTCCCCATGGACAGCATATTCTTCCTCATTAGCATCCTCCAACGGTGGCATAGATTCGGTGTCCTCCTCACTATCGGTTTCAACTTCTCCATTATCTCGTATCACCATAACTCTTCTATTTGGGCATTGGTTTGCTATGTGCCCCCTACCTTGACATTTAAAACACTTAATATCACGATTTCGAGTAGTAGAGTAATCGGTTTTACCTTGATTGCTACGAGTTGGATGCTCTTGTTTTGACTCAAATCTAGCCTTGGTTGAGACTTGCTTCTCCTCTTTCTTGAATGTATTCTGTTTCCACGAACTAGCACCCCTTCTCTTAAGTTGGCTCTCAATTTTAATAGCCATATGCAGCATGTCCTCTAATTCCACATAATGCTGCAATTCTACTCGATTGGCAATTTCTTGATTCAAGCCAGCTAAAAATCGTGCCATAGTAGCCTCTCGGTCCTCCTCTATGTTTGCTCGGATCATGGCTAACTCCATCTCTTGGTAGTAGTCTTCGACACTCCGATTTCCTTGTACCAGCCCTTGCAACTTCTTGTACAAATCCCGATAATAGTGGCTAGGTACAAAACGCTTTCTCATTACTGTTTTCATCACCTCCCAAGTGTCCACCGGTTGTTCTCCATTTCGTCTCCTGTTTAACACCAATTGATCCCACCAAACATTAGCATAATCAGTAAACTCAGTGGCTGCAAGTTTTACCTTTTTTATCTCGGAGTAGTCGTGGCAATCAAAAACTCGCTCCAGTTTCTTTTCCCACTCAAGATAGGTTTCGGGGTCGTTTCTCCCTTGAAAAGAAGGAATGTTCATCTTAATATTACCCAAGTTATTATCCTCCCTATTCCTAACTTCTCTACCCAAACCACGATTTCTCCTATGGCGACTAGATGACCCTTGATCTCCTTCACTAAACCTATCATCATAGTCTTCCTCATCCTCATCTCTTAAGTCCCTAGGTTGAACTCTCCCCCTCCTATTCATATTAGAAGTAGTTTTTCGATGTCCCTCAGTTACACTTTCTACCCTATCCAACCTTTCATGAACTTGTTCCAACTCCGTCCTCAATATTCTCTTCATCTCTCCCATCAAAGCTTCCGACATAAACTTCATATCAAACTTTCCCGACTGTTCTCCAGATATGTTTTTTGTTATTGGAATCAGACATGATTTGCTGCAAGAAAAAAAAGTTAGAACAAATATAAATAAAATAATGGACCTCACAATTCACACCCTTACGTGTTTCACTCAATTTAATGATTCACTCAACACTCGTGTTTTCGCACAAAAATTATGGCTTTTACCCTCAAATAATCTAACTCTCTTGCCTTTTTCCACTCTTGGAATTCTCTTTGCTTCTTTTTGATCTAATTTAAAACAACACAAAGATATTCAATGTGAACAAACTCTAGGACAAGAAAACTATCAAACCAAATCTAGGAAGATTCTTTCAACAAGGCAGGTGCCAAAACTTAGAAGAATTCTAAGTGTAAACACACTCTAAGTCTAGAAAACAATCAAACTCAAACTAGGAAGCTCAATAAAGATAATTTCGTTTCAATTTTCGGATTTTTTTTTTTTTTTTTTCGGATTTTTTTTTTTTTTTTTTTTTTTTGCGAACTCTTTTTTTTTTTTTTTGTTCGACCTTTCTTTTTCTTTTTCTTTTTTTGTACTCTTTTTTTTTGTACGACTTTTTTTTTTTTTTTTTTTTTTTAAACTAGAAAATTATAAAGATACGCAAACCTGAGACTAGAAATTGGCTCTGGTACCAAATGATACGAACCACGTTAAGAAAAACGAGACCCGCATTATAAGGAATTGAAAGATCGTTCTACAATAAGGTTTGAGGATGGATGAACGCCACAAGTCGCCTTGATAAGTTCACGGGGACGCCACAAACGATATTGACTGAATCGTTTGATAAGTCGATGTTGAACGCCACAAGTCTTCTTGATAAGTTCGGTAGGACGCCACAAACAATGATGGAAGAATCGTTTGATAAGTCGATGAATGAACGCCACAAGAATTAGACAAATTGAAAAATCCTTGATAAGTTCAAAAGAGTTCTTCAAAGAAACTAGAGAATTCCTTCTCACTAAAATAATAAGAATCAAGTTGTCTTCTATTACATATTATGCCTATATATAAGCTGAAAATTAAGTCCTATCAAGACTAGGAATAGGACTTCTAGAGTAATCTACTTAGACTAGGAAATAAATCCCCCTAATAAACTAGGAAACAAAAACCACTAATAAACTAGGAAACAAATAAAGTCCTACTACTAATATAATAGTTAATTTCGAATTTAATACTAACTAAATATGCTATTCATCTTATCCACTCTCTTCTTGAGAAATTGCATTTAATTGGACTTTTATAATGTTGACAAAATTCGATGGTTCATTTCCGATCACATCCAACTCCTTTTGTTGCGCTTGATTTATTAACTCATTGAGTTCTTCTTCCTTGAAACGTTTGGCTCTTGCTCTCGTCACTGGACCTTGTGGAACTTGGATTGATTCTTCAAAATGCGATTTTCCATTTGTGTCCTCATTATTCTGCGAATTTCCATTTATGTCCTCATCAAATATCATCAAAATAGACAACTACAAATTTTCCTATGAAAGCACGCAAAACATGGTTCATTAATCGCATGAAAGTACTTGGTGCATTAGTTAGACCAAATGGCATAATCAACCACTCATATAAACCAAACTTTGTTTTAAAAGCTGTTTTCCATTCGTCACCTTCTTTCATACTTATTTGATGGTAGCCACTTTTTAAATCAATTTTAGAAAATACACAAGCACCATGCAATTCATCAAGCATATCATCAAGACGAGGAATAGGATGGCGATACCTGATTGTTATATTGTTGACGGCTCGACAATCAACACACATTCTCCATGTCCCATCCTTTTTAGGAACCAAAATTACTGGAACAGCGCATGGACTCATGCTTTCTCGTACGGAACCCTTTTCCATCAATTCACTAACTTGCCGTTGTAGCTCTTTTGTTTCTTCAGGGTTGCTACGATAGGCTGGTCGGTTTGGAATGGAAGCACCGGGTACAAAGTCGATTTGATGTTCAATCCCTCGAATAGGTGGTAAACCAGGTGGAATTTCCTCGGGAAAGACATCCTCAAATTCCTGCAAAAGAGATGCAACTGAACTAGGCAAAAAAGAGTTAGAGTCGTTAGTATTCAATGCCTCTTTGTACACAAGAACAATTATTGGTTGACTTGAGAACATCGCTTTTTTAATGTGACCCACTCTCGCATAGATATTGCTTTTTGTCCTCTCATTCTTTTGTTCACTCATTGAAACCTCTCCATTTTTTTTACTCCTTTTTTCCTCGTTCACTCTTTGTTTTTCTTGTCTCTCTATGTCTTTTCCTACAACACTCTTTTTTTCTTGCTCACTCTCTTTTTGCAACCTCACTTGATCTTCATAAACTTGTCTTGGAGTCAAAGGTACTAGAGTGATGGTACGCTGGTCATGTAGAAATGAGTACTTGTTAGTGAAACCATCATGCTTAACACGTCGATCAAACTGCCATGGACGTCCTAGTAATAAATGTCCAGCTTGCATAGGTACAACATCGCACAAAACTTCATCTTCATATTTTCCTATGCGAAAAGGAACAAGGACTTGTTTTTCTACCCTTATTTCACCAGTATTATTAAGCCATTGCAGTTTGTAGGGTTGTAGATGTTTGGTAGTCGGCAATCCTAACTTTTCAACCATAGTTGTGCTAGCAACATTAGTACAACTCCCTCCATCAATAATCATACTACATACTTTGTTTTGGACATGGCATCTAGTATGAAAAATGTTTTCCCTCTGTACTTCGTCACTCTCTTTGATTTGCACACTTAACGCTCTTCTTGCAACCAACAACTCCCCATGGACAGCATATTCTTCCTCATTAGCATCCTCCAACGGTGGCATAGATTCGGTGTCCTCCTCACTATCGGTTTCAACTTCTCCATTATCTCGTATCACCATAACTCTTCTATTTGGGCATTGGTTTGCTATGTGCCCCCTACCTTGACATTTAAAACACTTAATATCACGATTTCGAGTAGTAGAGTAATCGGTTTTACCTTGATTGCTACGAGTTGGATGCTCTTGTTTTGACTCAAATCTAGCCTTGGTTGAGACTTGCTTCTCCTCTTTCTTGAATGTATTCTGTTTCCACGAACTAGCACCCCTTCTCTTAAGTTGGCTCTCAATTTTAATAGCCATATGCAGCATGTCCTCTAATTCCACATAATGCTGCAATTCTACTCGATTGGCAATTTCTTGATTCAAGCCAGCTAAAAATCGTGCCATAGTAGCCTCTCGGTCCTCCTCTATGTTTGCTCGGATCATGGCTAACTCCATCTCTTGGTAGTAGTCTTCGACACTCCGATTTCCTTGTACCAGCCCTTGCAACTTCTTGTACAAATCCCGATAATAATGGCTAGGTACAAAACGCTTTCTCATTACTGTTTTCATCACCTCCCAAGTGTCCACCGGTTGTTCTCCATTTCGTCTCCTGTTTAACACCAATTGATCCCACCAAACATTAGCATAATCAGTAAACTCAGTGGCTGCAAGTTTTACCTTTTTTTTATCTCGGAGTAGTCGTGGCAATCAAAAACTCGCTCCAGTTTCCTTTCCCACTCAAGATAGGTTTCGGGGTCGTTTCTCCCTTGAAAAGAAGGAATGTTCATCTTAATATTACCCAAGTTATTATCCTCCCTATTCCTAACTTCTCTACCCAAACCACGATTTCTCCTATGGCGACTAGATGACCCTTGATCTCCTTCACTAAACCTATCATCATAGTCTTCCTCATCCTCATCTCTTAAGTCCCTAGGTTGAACTCTCCCCCTCCTATTCATATTAGAAGTAGTTTTTCGATGTCCCTCAGTTACACTTTCTACCCTATCCAACCTTTCATGAACTTGTTCCAACTCCGTCCTCAATATTCTCTTCATCTCTCCCATCAAAGCTTCCGACATAAACTTCATATCAAACTTTCCCGACTGTTCTCCAGATATGTTTTTGTTATTGGAATCAGACATGATTTGCTGCAAGAAAAAAAGTTAGAACAAATATAAATAAAATAATGGACCTCACAATTCACACCCTTACGTGTTTCACTCAATTTAATGATTCACTCAACACTCGTGTTTTCGCACAAAAATTATGGCTTTTACCCTCAAATAATCTAACTCTCTTGCCTTTTTCCACTCTTGGAATTCTCTTTGCTTCTTTTTGATCTAATTTAAAACAACACAAAGATATTCAATGTGAACAAACTCTAGGACAAGAAAACTATCAAACCAAATCTAGGAAGATTCTTTCAACAAGGCAGGTGCCAAAACTTAGAAGAATTCTAAGTGTAAACACACTCTAAGTCTAGAAAACAATCAAACTCAAACTAGGAAGCTCAATAAAGATAATTTTGTTTCAATTTTCGGATTTTTTTTTTTTTTTTCGGATTTTTTTTTTTTTTTTGCGAACTCTTTTTTTTTTTGTTCGACCTTTCTTTTTCTTTTTCTTTTTTTCGTACTCTTTTTTTTTTGTACGACTTTTTTTTTTTTTTTTTTTTTTTTAAAACTAGAAAATTATAAAGATACGCAAACCTGAGACTAGAACCTGGCTCTGATACCAAATGATACGAACCACGTTAAGAAAAACGAGACCCGCATTATAAGGAATTGAAAGATCGTTCTACAATCAGGTTTGAGGATGGATGAACGCCACAAGTCGCCTTGATAAGTTCACGGGGACGCCACAAACGATATTGACTGAATCGTTTGATAAGTCGATGTTGAACGCCACAAGTCTTCTTGATAAGTTCGGTAGGACGCCACAAACGATGATGGAAGAATCGTTTGATAAGTCGATGAATGAACGCCACAAGAATTAGACAAATTGAAAAATCCTTGATAAGTTCAAAAGAGTTCTTCAAAGAAACTAGAGAATTCCTTCTCACTAAAATAATAAGAATCAAGTTGTGTCTTCTATTACATATTATGCCTATATATAAGCTGAAAATTAAGTCCTATCAAGACTAGGAATAGGACTTCTAGAGTAATCTACTTAGACTAGGAAATAAATCCCCCTAATCAACTAGGAAACAAAAACCACTAATAAACTAGGAAACAAATAAAGTCCTACTACTAATATAATAGTTAATTTCGAATTTAATACTAACTAAATATGCTATTCATCTTATCCACTCTCTTCTTGAGAAATTGCATTTAGTTGGACTTTTATAATGTTGACAAAATTCGATGGTTCATTTCCGATCACATCCAACTCCTTTTGTTGCGCTTGATTTATTAACTCATTGAGTTCTTCTTCCTTGAAACGTTTGGCTCTTGCTCTCGTCACTGGACCTTGTGGAACTTGGATTGATTCTTCAAAATGCGATTTTCCATTTGTGTCCTCATTATTCTGCGAATTTCCATTTATGTCCTCATCAAATTTTCTTCGGGGATGGTTATCGGAAGGTTTAGAATTGCCCCGCCTCGGACTGTGCAGTGAGCGCTGCTCACTTGCTGGGCTGTCGGCTTGTTGAGACGTCTGATCGTTTCGCCTCGGCGCTCTCGGAGCAGGAGTCGTCCTGGGAGCCCTAATGTTCTGAGGAATTTGATCAAGTACGAGTAACTCTTCGGGAGAGAGCGATTTAACGAGCATTGCTATTTGTCGCAATTTCTCCTGAGCGCCTGGGAGAGGAACAGGGATTTCAGGGACTTCCTGTTCTTCTGGAATTGTACCGGGAAGACCTCCTTGGGGTTCATGCTGATCGGGGTGAGGATCTTGCAAATCTTCATTGATGTTTTGAGCGTTATTATTGTCGTTGTCCTGTAGATCTTCAGATGTGTTATGACCGGTGGTCGTGTTACTTCTTACTCCGATTCGAGCACTTTTCCTTGGGCGAGCCATATGTCGATCGAATAATTAACCTAGCCCCTCGGTGGGCGCCAACTGATTTAACCAGATTTCGTCGGGTTAAAGGGGTATCAGTGAATTTGTGATATTTATATATTTTATAGGGCTCTGTTACTTTATTCCGGATGGATCAATCGCAAAGAAAAGCTATATTGTAAAGGCAAGAAGTAAACACACAAACCAAAGTAATGAACACACCAATATGAAGAGAAAGCTCTTTATCTTATTGAATATTATTGAGTTGTGCTGTTGTAAACAGTATTCAATGGCGTATTCTGGAGTTCTTCCGTTGTTAATTACAATGATTAACTAGGTATTTATACAATGCTAAACCTAGCGTTACAAGGAATCATAGTCCTTATAGGACTCGGCCCAAATATCCTTCTTGGGACCGGACCATAGTCTTCTAATCGAAAAGAACTGTATTCGGCCGGGTCGTTCAAGATGATCCGGAACTATCTCATTTGGTCGAATCGATCTCATGTTCTTTACTCGATCCGTGCTGTATGTAGGGTGCGAAATAGCCCCCATCAGGGACTTGGTGCTAAAAAAGGTAGAGGTATCCAAGCATGTGGGAAAATTACAACAGAATTGGGATGGACCATACATTGTCGTTAATGTAGGAAAGAAAGGTCCATACAAGATTGCTCAATTGGATGGAACACCCCTACCAAGAACTTGGAATGTAGTAAACTTAAGAAGATACTACGGAAAATGAATCCTAATAAAAAGTCCTGGTTAATTTCTTTTAACTTAGTCTGTTATATTTTTATTTCTTATATAATTCGTTGTAATAAAGGCCTTGGCCTGAGATTAATTCTCATAATTTTATCAATAGTTACGATTTTGAATACCAAATCAAAGATTCACTCGAAGTTAAGGCTGAAGTATCAAACGAGTTGAGTTTAAATCGATCAATTCGATAAACGCTCCTCGAAATTCTGTAATCATCTTGGTTAAATCCAGAAATTGATCCAAGAGTATACCGAGTTGAGTAAAATTGATTCGCTCAATAAACGCTCCTCGATCTAAAGAATAACGGGTTGAGTAAAATTGATTCGCTCAATAAACACTCCTCGATCTCCATAAAAAGGTTAATAAACCTAAGTCTTAAAACGAGTTGAGTATAAATCGATCAATTCGATAAACACTCCTCGAAATTCTGTAATCATCTTGGTTAAATCCAAAAATTGATCCAAGAGTATAACGGGTTGAGTAAAATTGATTCGGTCAATAAACGCTCCTCGATCTAAAGAAAAACGAGTTGAGTATAAATCAGTCCGCTCGATAGACGCTCCTCGATCTCCATAAACGACGATAAAAAAGGTTAAAACCAAAAAACTTTGGTAAAAAAAAAAAAAAAACCTAAGGCTTAAAAACGAGTTGAGTATAAATCGATCCGCTCGATAAACGCTCCTCGATCCCCACAGTAACGATAAAAATAAGTTACAAGCCAAAAGATTTGGTAAAAACCTAAGTCTTAAAACGAGGTGAGTATAAATCGATTGAGTAAAAGCCGATCAACTCTACGATCACTCCATGATATCGATAAGAACAGGTTGAGAGAAACCAACAACAAGAAATATGAAAGTAATAATATTGAAGTGTTATTCATCTGAGTTCTGAGAACAGGTCTCAAGTTACATACGAAGTTTTATTCAGAATACAAAGAACTTTATACAATCTACATATCATCACAACTGTTTAGATAAAATAATCCTATTCTATAGATCAGCGGTCTTCACGACAATGTCCACGGAAACATCAATCTCCTCCCTAGTACCTCGATGATTGGAATTGACCACCTAAGAAGCGTGCTACTCAGGATGGTCGACTTCTTTGGTTCGATGGTCAGGCTCTGAAGATCAAATGTTCTTCCAGACGAAATGACCATTTCCGGCCAGATGCCCGATAACGGCCACTCGCCCAGTACGAGATACTGCTTGTATAATGGGGTTGATTTTTACTCTAAAGCAGCATCTCTTCAGGACCGTCGCAGAAGTAAAAATTTACCAGCACACTCCGACGGTCTATCAATCCGGAGGTAACATTGAAAAGCGGCGGTGCCTGGTAAACATGAACCCTCCATGTGCAAACAGAAACCACGGACCTCAAACATGTGAAGACAAAGGCTGAGGCAACATGGGACCAGTCAGTACAAGGTAGGGCATCAATGGGACCTGTCAGTACAAGGCAAATGATATTTGAGTTATTATATGATATCAATTCGTGATAATGAGACTTTTTGAAGGATATGGGATCACTGGGCAGAATGAAGCCCAAAGAATATGATATCTTCATTTCGTACGATATGAATAGATATTGAAAGAAACTGAATCTCTATTTATAGGGAAAGCGTTAAGTTAATCCTACGGTTGGATAGAGCTCTGATCAAGAGATAAAAATGCGACCTTTTGACTGCCCGTAATTAATGCGAGTAAGTTGGAACGGCTCCTCTATGGTCGAAAAGACTATTCGATTGTAAAAAAGAGTCAAGATCGAAGCGATCAACACAAAAATAAAGCGGATCTAATGAGCTCCAGACTGAAAAAGCTTGCACACTTACAAATGCCAGTCGCTTGATAAGGAGCAAGAGATCCTCGACACAGACATATAAGTTTACACCATTATGACAAGTACTAGTTCGTGTAGAGGTATAAGATTTCATACTCCAGCATACAAGGTCGTCACTGCCTCATATATCACATGGAAGATTATTAATTAAATATATTAGACCTCCACTGGAGTCCAAGAAATCTGACACGAAAATTAGAGGAATGATCGTCATCATTCCAGTCTACAAAATCGCCACTGCCTAACATTCCAAAGAATTGCTAAAAGAGGTCTGAACAAGCTAGATCTAACTAATGATTCTACATTTTCCAATTCCTCCCATATCAAAGAATTGACATGTTGATACACTGGTTGCTTTATTTGAGGAACATGGAACTCACAATCAGTGCAAAGAAACATGGATTTTCAGAAGATGAATAAACTGATATTCTTTCTACGAGCTTAGACTTTAAAAAGTCAAGCGATGCTCAACAAAGGAAATGACAACGTCCTTATATAAGAAGTCCATGGCAAATGGACAATTTTACAAAGGCATTGATCGATTATCGACAAGAACGCTAAACGTCCTTCACAATTCTGCAATAAATTGCTTACATGGACGACCTACAGTAAACACTCTAATATCCAAAGTGATTGCATCAATAGCCTCAGTGACTAGGCTTGATCGATTATCATACTTATACTCGATTAAAAGTTCGATTTGCTAAGGAAACACTGCATTGTTCAGCTATTCAAGACTGATCAGCCAAGAACGAGCTACTTTCAAACAAGAGATGATCTCCCACGAAATTAATGTCAGATAAGTCTGCTAAAATTTCCTGCTTATTTAGAATATTTATACCTAATTATGACGATAAGTTGTGCATGACATAATTTATCAACTGACTGAGCTCAACGAAGGCATTAAACTGACCAAAACAGGTCAACATTGTCATTGAATTATACGTACAAGAAAGATAGTCAACCTTGATGACCACATGAAGATTGTGGCCTACATCGTTTTAAAAATAAATAAATAAAAAAAGGAGAAACATTCCACTACAGCAGCTTGATCAGAACAGGTCACTGAGGCGGGTTGCCATCACTGGGCCGACTAGCAGAAGCACTCCTCCGAGGAGTCGCATTACCCACAAACGCCATTAACTCCTCCTGACGTTTCAAATAACCGGCTTCATAACCTTGTTCATATGCTCGCTGACGAGACTCCTCTGCAAGGGCGTTAGCCTGGACCAAGTCACTTTTCTCCTTCTCAAGAACAGACTTCTCTTCCCGCAATTTCTCAAGATCATCATTGAGAAGTCTGACTTGGAGGGACTGTCCTTCGACCTTCGCGGTCTCCGAGTCCAAGCGTTGCTTATGGCTCTCCTTGCTGAACCACAGATTGTCATTTTGCACACCCAGCTGCAGCGCGAAATACTTGGCCTGAAAAGAAAAAAGGTTATATGTTACAAAGCAATCAAAATAACAGCAAGAAATACAGTCAGAAATATAATTACCTGCTCGCACATCTTGACGAGCGATTGAACAAGGCAAACATTGGAAGTTCCTTCATGCTTCCTCAACTCACCAGGCAAGATAGTGCTCAAACCCAAATCCCAGGACAAAGTGTCGGGCTCGAAAGAGCTGGGCAGCTCACTATCAAGGGGAATGTGATCAGGTCGAGGAATCACAGACTCCGTTATATCCCTAACCTGCTCAAGAATACAGCGGTCATCTAACATTCGAGAGGATTTCCTCTCGCTAGGACTCATCGAGGTCTATTTGCCCGAAGCAGAGATAACGGTCCGCCGACCGGACCTAGAGCCTGTCCGACCTCCAAAAGGCCCGCCAGTTTCAAAGGAGGTGCTCACAACAGTGGTATCATTAAGTAAGAAGTCAGAAAAATCCTGAGGAACAGACTGCCTCATGGATGGATCCAAAAAGGAATCTCCGCTAACTTCCCCCGTGGCAGCATTCCCTTGGCTTCTGCCAACAACTAGATCAGTAGAAGCAGTGGAAGGAACGAAGTTATCTGGAACATACTCATGTAGGCCATGCTCGAAAGAAGAAACACCTAAAGAAACGAGTATGGTAAAGGTTTGTTCCATATTTGACATATCTCCGAAGGCCACCCGACAAGGGGAAGGCCTCCTTTCGACCTCACCAGAGACAGGGAAATCCTGTCGAGTAAAAGTTGATCTAATTACGGGAAGAGTTTCGGAAGGAATAACGGGAGTCTCAATCTCCGACCTCCTAATCGAGGGGGGGCGAGGAGGATCTACCAAAGGCCCCTCAGTACGGGACCGTTTCGGTCTCGGGTTTCGATTACCTCACGTGAAGAACGCTTCGAAGTGTTGCCGAAAAGATTGCTCATTTTCGAAATAGAAAAGAAAATTTAACTATCGAGAAAGCTTATCGACCTCCTTTGAGAGAATGTTCTATCGAAAGTGAGTAAAAGCGGTAAATAACGAGTAATCTTTTTACCCTATGTATTTATACTAAGTGAAAAGACGCGACAAAATCCAAGAACGGGCGCGAAACACAGAAACTGACCTATCAACGGCAGCAAGAACTCGAAAAGACTTGAACATAATGATTACGCTGAAGTTAACAACTTGTCTGAATAATTATTATCAATGGAGAAGTCGAAAAGACATAAATGTCAGAATACGAATCATCCTATTTACAAGAGGATAAAAAAGTAAAATTACAAATCAAGTTAGGTTGGTTATTGTCAAAGTATTTTCTTAAGGCCAGATTGGTCGCTCCCCACTTCACACAACCTGGTCGCCATCTGGAACTCCCTGATCGACAACTACCTCTCCTTCGTTCTCTCGCTCGTCCACTGCCTCCACATTCTCCTCCTCTTCCTCTTGATCGATAAAATTATTATCGACCTCCTGGTTAATGTCAGAAAGAGGAATCGGCAATGGGTTCCCGAACTCTTCGACAAGGTGAGCCAATGGTAATTGTTGATAGATAACATCTGGCAGCTCGAAAGAAGAGTATTCATCGCCATAACGATTCAGACGTACATGCGTCACTTTAAAATACTCCTTTCGGCAATCTTCAATCAATCCCAGCGCGAACATCTAATGAATCGCCTTTTTGAAAGTACTCTCAAGGAGCAGACCGACCATCTGATTCACCAAGGCAGCATGAACAGGGGAACTAAGGAACTCACGAATCACCCTCTCATCGTGATTTCTACCGTATCGATCTGTAAGACCGCTAAGAGGAAGGTCCTTATCATACTCCTCCAAGGAGGCTTGAAGGTCGGCGACCTGAGATTCCAGCTCACTGATCCGAGTAGTACTTCGAAGTTGATAATCTTCCAACTCCTTAGACAGCCGATCAACCTGCTCTTGGGTACGAGATGTCTCCAAAACTTTGTTTATAGTTTCCTAATCGCCGGTTCCCACTACTTGAGAGTCTGTAATTGGGAGAAGGGAAGAAGACGCAGAAGGACCGGCCTCTGATCCACTCGCCTTATGAAGCAATGCCCTCTTCTCATCTAAAAACTCGCATTGTTGTCTCCAAAGAGCGGCTTCATAGGCATATGATATCAGACAAGTCTTGGTCTAAAAAAATTAATGAAATGAAGTTGTGAGTTAAGGAATTCATTAGGAAAGTCGATAAAGAAACGTATTTAATAGCGAATACCTTCTCGGCATAAAGAGAAGCTTTTTGTAACTTCTCCAAAGGATCTTTCCGAAGCAGCTTATTAACATCACGAGTAAAAACACCGGGAAGAAGAATACGGGTTGCTTTATCAACGGCATTCTCATTCTCATCATGAATTAAAGAATCATTGATGCGAACCTCATTAGGAAGATTCAATTTAATCCCAAACTAAAATCAGATTGATAACGATAGTGAACTTGTGACCCGACGATTATAAGGAATCGCAAACCACAAGTAATCTTGATTGTAGTGAACTTGTGACCCAACGATTATAAAGAATCGCAAACCACAAGTATTCCAGATTGTAGTGAACTTGTGACCCAACGATTATAAAGAATCGCAAACCACAAGTATTCAAATTTGAACGCCACAAGGAGAAACCTTGATAAGTTCTGAAGTTCAATGAAGAACCAAAAGAGGAGTAAAAACTCACTTTATATTTTCAGCCAAATATATCTCATTACATTGAACAATACCACATATATATAGGGTTGGAACAAGTCTCCAACCATAATAATTAAAGCCAACACGTTTTCATAAGTGTTGGGATATGAAAGGTGCCTAGAATCCTCCAAATACATCTAGAAATATGAGAAGTCTTGACTATTATCTATATAGACTTAAATATATAATATTTGATATAAATATAGCCTAATTAAAGCTTCTCTTTCCCAAAAGACTTAATTCTAGGTAAGCAACTTTAGTGAATTCCAAAAGCCATCTGATTATGTTGTTTGGATTAAATTCAAAACAACTTCATCTTCTTTTGGGCCAAACTTATGCATGTTAGAATCAGCCCATATTTTCTGAATTAGCCCGTTAAATGCTTCATTGAGCTTTTTGGATCTGGCCCTTGTAATTGGCCCAATTGGAATATTCAATGGATCCTTAGCTTGTACTTGTTCTTGATGATTCTCATCATTTTCCCTCTCTTCGAAAGGATTCGTCCTCGAATCTTCACTTACATCAAAAGGAGAATGATCAGCAACATTAAATGTTGAACTAATCTTATACTCACCTGGAAGATCAAACTTGTATGCATTATCATTCACTCTTTCAAGAACTTGAAATGGACCATCCCCTCTTGGTTGTAACTTTGACCGCCTACGTTCAGGAAATCGTTCCTTCCGTATATGCACCCAAACCCAATCACCTGGTTCAAAAATGACTTGTCTCCGCCCTTTATTAGCTCTGTTAGCATATTGTTCATTTTTCTTTGCGATATGCTCCCGGACACTTTCATGAAGTTTTTTTACCATCTCAGCCTTCTTTTGACCATCCAAACTAGCTCTTTCATTAACTGGCAAAGGCATCAAATCTAAAGGAGTTAGTGGATTAAAACCATAAACAACCTCAAATGGTGAAAAATCAGTAGTAGAATGAACACTCCGGTTATATGCAAATTCAATGAATGGCAAACAATCTTCCCATTTCTTTAAATTCTTTTGAATTATAGTACGCAACAAAGTAGTTAAAGTTCTATTCACTACCTCGGTTTGGCCATCTGTTTGAGGGTGGCAAGTAGTTGAAAATAGCAATTTAGTACCCATTTTCCCCCACAAGACTTCCCAAAAATAGCTAAGAAACTTAACATCTCTATCAGATACAATGCTCCTAGGAACACCATGAAGTCGTACTATCTCACGGAAGAACAAATCAGCAATGTTTGTTGCATCATCAGTTTTGTTACAAGATATGAAATGTGCCATTTTAGAAAACCTATCAACCACCACGAAAATTGAATCCCTACCCTTTCTTGACCTAGGCAAACCCAAAAATAAATCCATTGAAATGTCTACCCATGGTGCAGTAAGTACGGGTAAAGGAGTGTATAAACCATGGGGTAAGACCCTAGATTTGGTCTGCTTACAAGTAACACATCTAGAACAAATTATTTCCACATCACGTTTCATTTTAGGCCAAAAGAAATGTTCACACAACACTTCTAAAGTCTTCCTTATACCAAAGTGTCCCATCAAACCACCTCCATGTGCTTCACGTACAAGTAACTCACGCATAGAATTGTTAGGCACACAAAGTTTATTTTCTCTGAACAAGTACCCATCAAGTCTATAGAACTTACCAAATGCTGATTTTTCACATGCTCCATACACACTAGCAAAGTCATCATCAGTAGTATATAATTCCTTCACATATTCAAATCCCAACAAATTTGCATTTAAAGTAGAAACAAGAGCATACCTTCTCGATAATGCATCAGCCACAATATTTTCCTTACCTTGCTTGTATTTGATTACATAAGGAAATGTCTCGATGAATTCTGACCACTTGGCGTGTCTTTTATTCAACTTACCCTGTCCTTTCAAGTGCCACAAGGATTCATGGTCTGTGTGAATGACGAATTCTCTCGGCCAAAGGTAATGTTGCCAAGTCTCCAATGCTCTCACCAATGCATAAAGCTCCTTGTCATACGTCGAATAGTTCAACACAGCCCCATTTAGTTTTTCACTAAAATAGGCTATCGGTCGCTGCTCCTGCATTAAAACTACTCCAATACCTATTCCTGAAGCATCACACTCAATTTCAAATGTTTTAGAAAAATTAGGTAAGGCTAACAAAAGAGCACTACACAATCTTTCTTTAATTTCAGAAAATGCATATTCTTGCTCATCACCCCAATGAAACCTTACCGATTTCTTAACAATTTCAGTGAATGGTGCAGCTAGTGTACTGAAATTTTGGACAAATCGTCGATAAAACTAGCCAAACCATGAAAACTTCTAACCTCGGAAAGTGACTTAGGTGTCGGCCATTCCTTGATAGCCTTTACCTTTTCTTCATCCACTCCAATTCCATTTGCGCTAACAATATAGCCAAGAAACGTAACTTTTTCCAATCAAAAAGAACACATTTTTAAATTTGCAAACAATTTTTCTTTTCTCAAAACATCAACCACACTACGCAAATGTTCAATATGTTCATCTAAGCTTTTGCTATACACCAAAATGTCATCAAAATAAACCACAACAAATCTGCCAATAAAAGCCCGCAAGACATGTTTCATTAATCTCATGAATGTACTAGGTGCATTAGATAAACCAAAAGGCATTACCAACCACTCATACAAACCATGTTTTGTTTTAAAAGCAGTTTTCCATTCATCACCTTCTTTAATCCTAATTTGATGATACCCACTTTTCAAATCAATTTTTGTGAAAATACTTGACCCATGCAATTCATCTAACATATCATCTAGTCTAGGAATGGGGTATCGATACTTTACCGTGATGTTGTTGATAGCCCTGCAATCCACACACATCCTCCAAGTACCATCCTTCTTAAGTACAAGTAACACCGGTACAACGCACGGACTCATGCTTTCTCTAACGTGGCCTTTCTTCAGCAACTCCTCAACTTGCCTTTGAGTTTCCTTCGTTTTTTCCGGATTGCTTCTATATGCTGGCCGATTAGGAATGGCAGCACCTGGTACAAAATCAATTTGATGCTCTATTCCTCTTATAGGTGGCAACCCATTTGGTACATCATCTGGGAACACATCTTCGTATTCCTGCAACAAAGAGACAACAACGCTAGGCAAAGATTCATCAAGTTCGTTAGTGCTAAAACCCGCCTCTTTGTACAAAAGTAAAAACATAGGCTTGTTTGAATTGAAGGCATTCTTGATATCACTCGCCTTAGCATAAAGACTCACTTGTTTTTTTCTCTCTTTCTTTTCACTCTCTTTTTCACTTTTTTTCTTTGAAATTTCAGCCTCACTGTTTATTTTCAACTCACTCTCTCTTTTCATTTTCATTTGATCTTCATACACTTGTTTGGGTGTTAATGGTACAAGAGTAATGGATTTGTTATCCTGTACAAGAATGTCCCGATTTTTGAAACCATAATGAGTAACCTTCCTATCAAATTGCCATGGTCTTCCCAATAATATGTGACCCGCTTGCATTGGAACGACATCACAAAGCACTTCATCCTTGTACTTCCCAATTGAAAAAGAGACTAATACTTGCCTTGTCACCTTAACCTCACCACATTCATTCAACCATTGAAGCTTATATGGTTTAGGGTGTTTCAACGTAGGTAAATTCAGCTTTTCAACCAAAGTAGTACTGGCAACGTTTGTACAACTTCCCCAATCAATGATCATACTACACACTTTATTGTTAACATGGCACCTAGTATGAAAAATGTTCTCCCTCTGTTCATTAACATCATCTTCTTTGATTTGGGCACTTAAAGCACGCCTAGCCACCAATGACTCTCCTTCCACCGGATATTCAACATCATTGTCACTAGTGTCTTTTGGCATATGATCTTCATCGTCACTCTCACTTTCAGTCTCCACATCTCCGTTAGCATGTGCAATCATTGTCCTCTTGTTTGGGCATTGTGAAGCAATGTGACCTGCTCCCAAACACTTAAAACACTTAATATCACGATTACGAGTTGGTAGTTCAGTTTTACCTCTATTGACTTTTTCAACTTCATATTTTCTCTTTGGTGCTTCTGTTTTGAATTTGGAATTAGCTCCTTCATCTTTCCTTCCATTCGACCTCCATGAAGTAGAGGAGCTTGGATTCTGGAAGGATCGAGTTCCCTTCCTTTTAAGTTGTCGTTCTACCTTTATTGCCATATGCACCATGTCCTCCAACTCCACATAATGTTGCAACTCAACTACATTTGCAATGTCCCGATTCAGCCAATTTAGAAACCTTGCCATGGTAGCTTCTCTATCCTCCTCTATATTAGCCCTGATCATGGAAATCTCCACCTCCTTGTGGTAATCTTCCACACTTTTAAAGCCTTGAGTAAGACTTTGTAACTTCTGAAATAAGTCCCTATGATAGTGACTAGGAACAAACCGCCTCCTCATGATAGCTTTCATTTCATCCCATGTCCTAGTAGGCCTTTCACCATTTCGTCTCCTGGTCATCATAAGTTGATCCCCACCCTATAATAGCATAATCGGTAAACTCAATAACAGCAAGTTTTACCTTTTTCTCCTCGGAGTAGTTATGGCATTCGAAAATCAGCTCCACCTTCCTTTCCCAGTCCAAGTACACTTCTGGATCATTCTTGCCTTGAAATGATGGTATCTTTACTTTTATGTTTCCCAAGCTTCTGTCATCTCTATCTCGCCATCTCGGACCTCTTTGGAAACCTCTATCATGCCTTTCTCTCCTTTGTATGAATCTTCCCTCAACATTCAATGAGCCTTGGTCATCTTCATATTGGAACTCATCATTGGAATTGTAACCAAAATCATCTTCATTTGCAATCCTTTCTTCCCTTCTAACATTAAGAGGTCTTTCCGGACGTCCCCTGTTTAAAGTAGCAATAGCATCGTCTTGCCTATCCAACCGATCCCGAATCTCATTAAACATTACGTTCATACGTTCAAATTGTTTTTGCATAGCTTGCAACATAAATGTATCCCCCTGTCCGCCTTGGTTTATTGCTTCACCACTTGCAGACATACTTGAAACTAGATATAACAATTAGAAATAAATCCTCAAAGCACTCGCTAACGTGTTTACACTCGAATAATGTCACTCAACACTCGTGTTTAACTCAATATGGCTTTTACCCTCTGATAATCTCACACTCTCTTGCCTTTTTCCACTCGTAACTCCCTTTTTCAGTTCTTTAATGAACTAGTAAACTTTAATCAAGATGTTCAACTTGTATTCTTTAAACAATGAGTACCAATGGTTCGGTATTTCAGATATAATGAATCAAGGAGAATGTGATATTTTTTTTTAGAGAACAGAAGAAAATATCAGAATATAGAGAGTAGTTATATCCGCCACGAATTTTTTTTTTTTTAATCACGTTTTTATTTTTTTTTTACCCTTTTTTTTTCAATTTTTTTTTTTTTTTTTTGGTCACATTTTTTTTTTTTTTTGGCTGGATACACAAACAAAGAAATTTAAGAGTAGGGAAGAAGAGATTAACAGAAATTGACAAAATATATAAGAACAAGAAATAAAGATAAGGATAGTAATCTTATTTTAGTACCTTGCTCTGATACCAAATGATGCGAACCTCATTAGCAAGATTCAATTTAATCCCAAACTAAAATCAGATTGATAACGATAGTGAACTTGTGACCCGACGATTATAAGGAATCGCAAACCACAAGTATTCTTGATTGTAGTGAACTTGTGACCTAACGATTATAAAGAATCGCAAACCACAAGTATTCCAGATTGTAGTGAACTTGTGACCCAACGATTATAAAGAATCGTAAACCACAAGTATTCAAATTTGAACGCCACAAGGAGAAACCTTGATAAGTTCTGAAGTTAAATGAAGAACCTAAAAACTCACTTTATATTTTCAGCCAAATATATCTCATTACATTGAACAATACCACATATATATAGGGTTGGAACAAGTCTCCAACCATAATAATTAAAGCCAACACGTTTTCATAAGTGTTGGGATATGAAAGGTGCCTAGAATCCTCCAAATACATCTAGAAATATGAGAAGTCTTGACTATTATCTATATAGACTTATATATATATAATCTGATATAAATAAAGCCTAATTAAAGCTTCTCTTTCCCAAAAGACTTAATTCTAGGTAAGCAACTTTAGTGAATTCCAAAAGCCATCTGATTATGTTGTTTGGATTAAATTCAAAACAACTTCATCTTCTTTTGGGCCAAACTTATGCATGTTAGAATCAGCCCATATTTTCTGAATTAGCCCGTTAAATGCATCCTTGAGCTTTTTGGATCTGGCCCTTGTAATTGGCCCAATTGGAATATTCAATGGATCCTTAGCTTGTACTTGTTCTTGATGATTCTCATCAATCATTCTCCGGGTAACCGGCTGCCCTTTTCCCCTATAAATGATCTTCGATCATCTCAACGACAGTGGGTTTTCGGATGCTCTTCGCCCAGCAGAGAAAGATCCTCACCTGAACGACCATAGTAATGCCTTCTTCTCTTAACCGGATTATCAATAGGATGAGGCATTGACCAACTACGACACCCGCGAATGCCAAGGGAAGTCCGAAGCTGGAAGGGAGGATAACCCTGTCCTGTCTCTTGGTAAACTGGAGCTGGCGCAATTGGAGGGGTTTCTTGAGATGAATCTGGAGACTCCTCTCTGTAATCCTCTGAATCATGGCCCAAATCCAACTTTCTCTTCTTGGACGCTCCCTGTTCGATTGGAAGGTTCTCTACCGTCTTGGTAGATTTGGACAGAACCATCTTCCCTTTTCAGGAGTGCCGTGAATTTTCTACCATAAAAACTGAAGATAACGAATTCTAATTAGACGTGTTAGTAAAGAAGATATAATGCGACACTAAAGTAAAACTCTTACCCAGCGATTGAGAAGGGGAAGTGATAGGAAAAGTATGAGGACTCAAACCCGCTTTACGGAGAAAGGCCTCACCAATAAGAAGAGCGCTCTGGTACTTGTCGGCACGCATCTCCATGATCTCGCCAACTAATTGTGGGTCGTCAAGAATAAAATGACCAGTAACTGAGCGACCACCAAAAATCCATTCGAAGCCATGGTCCCACGAGAATGGCTCGGAGGAACCATGAGCTAACACAATATGAGAAGGGGGACGAACAAAGAAAAAGTGAGATTTCCAGGCATGATTGCTGGAAACTGGAGAATCGAAAATAGAGCGACCAGATTTTTGACTGGCGAAAAAGTATCCGCGGTTCGAGGAACTAGAAATGTTAAAACGAAACAATTATGTAAAGTTACGAGGTGAGGGCTGAAAGCCTTTTGCTATCATCAGAACGGAAAAGCACACAACAAAAGCCACAGAATTTGAGACTAATTGTGTTAAAGAGACACTAAATATTTTCAGAATATCAAGGAATAAGGCAGATAAGGGAAGACGTAGACCATAATTGAAATGGGCAGTATAAAAAGCCCGACAACCCTCCGGTGGAGAAGTAACTCTGTCGGAAGGAGAAGGGAGGATAATTTCAGAACCGTCCGGGAAGTACTTCGCATAATTATCCACGACCTCGTGAAAAGTCTCATCGGTATACGATCAAGCAAGATCCTCGATCGGTTCAGATATTTGAGGAGCAGTACCCTTGCTTTTCTTGGCCCTGGCAGCGACGTCAGTATCGGATATAATTTGCACTTTGAAAGTGTCCTTATCCGGAATAGTAGTTTCAGATATTCCGGTCTGCTCAGTTGAAGGGCTCGGAGGTAATGATGAGGACATAAATGGAAATTCGCAGAATGATGAGGACATAACTGGAAATTCGCAGAATAATGAGGACATAAATGGAAAATCGAATTTTGAAGAATCAATCAAAGTTCCACGAGGTCCAGTGACGAGAGCAAGAGCCAAAGGTTTCAAGGAAGAAGAACTCAATGAGAAGCGCAACAAAAGGAGTTGGATGTGTTTGGAAATGAACAATCGAATTTTGTCAACATTATACAAGTCCAACTAAATGCAATTTCTCAAGAAAGGAGTGGATAAGATGAATAGCATATTTAGTTACTAATAAATTCGAAATTAGTTATTAGATTTAGTAGTAGGACTTTATTTGTTTCCTAGTTTATTAGTGGTTTTTGTTTCCTAGTTGATTAGGGGGATTTATTCCTAGTCTAAGTAGATTACTCTAGAAGTCCTATTCCTAGTCTTGATAGGACTTAATTTTCAGCTTATATATAGGCATATATGTAATAGAAAAAACACAACTTGATTCTTATTATTTTAGTGAGAAGGAATTCTCTAGTTTCTTTGAAGAACTCTTTTGAACTTATCAAGGATTTTTCAATTTGTCTAATTCTTGTGGCGTTCATTCATCGACTTATCAAACGATTCATCCATCATCGTTTGTGGCGTCCTACCGAACTTATCAAGAAGACTTGTGGCGTTCAACATCGACTTATCAAACGATTCAGTCAATATCGTTTGTGGCGTCCCCGTGAACTTATCAAGGCGACTTGTGGCGTTCATCCATCCTAAACCTGATTGTAGAACGATCTTTCAATTCCTTATAATGCGGATCTCGTTTTTCTTAACGTTGTTCGTATCATATCCCCTCCTCGATGATGGGAGTAACTCTTTCCCTTGAAGACGAAGAAGGTTTCTTTAAAATTGAAGCCATTTTTGGGATCCTCGAAAACTATTGATCGATAAAAATAAAGTAGGGGAGAAATTATCGAGCAAGAAAGTTACTGCAAGAGTACGGGAAGTAGAAAGTAAAAAGTGATTGAAACAACGATCACCTATTTATATAGGAGGATGAAAAGACGTTTCGAACTTCTCGCGGCTGATCACATTCCCACCAAACGGTAAAAGTCGAATCGTTTCCTCAAAAGACACGTCACGGTTCAAGATCGGAACGACGAAACGACTATCTATGAGGCGTAGCACTCTTTTCCTTACATAGGATTTTTTCCCACAGGGTTTTTTCCAAATTCATAGAAAATACAGTCGTAATCGACCATCTACTTCTGCGAGCTTCTATTACATATGCGCTCGAAGAAGTGAGGGAGTATTGATGGGGGCTATTTTGCACCCCTTATAATAATCGGAATGACTAGTCCTTATACGCTCGGACCGACCAGGAGTCTAATTCATTAAAGAGCTGCCAGGTCCGATCTGCATTATCATTCCTTGGCGACCAAGAGCAATGCCCGAGTTCCATAAGGATAGCTATGCCTAGTCCTATTAGGATTATGTTTCCTTGTAAAGCTATGGTTAATGTCATATAAATACCTAGTTAAACATTGTATTACACGCAACATACATTCAGAGCTTACGCCTACCTACTTTGGCAATCTGATAACATAATTAATTGAAAAGCTTTTGCTATACTATTTACATATTCATCGTCTTGCTTACTTATTGTTCTTTACGTAATTGCTTCCTTGAGATTGATCCATGCGGAATAAAGTAACAAAGCCCTATAATCTACACTTAATTTGACCACTAAAGCATATCTTTATTGATTTAATCTAACCCGACGAAAAACAGTTAAATCAAAGTGTTTTTCACAAGTAAACTTTGTCAACTTAAAAGATTTTATCCCAGTTTTATAAACTCCTTTTTAAAATCTTTTAAACAGTTAAGTGTTCGAATGTTCTTTATAAATATGCAAGAAATCAAATGCCATGTAAACACCAGAATTTTTATAGTGGTTATATGGATAAAAATCCTTTAGTCCACTCTTCCAAGTAACTTAGATCTTCGGTTATACTTTAAAGACACAGTTTACAATATATTCTGTTTGCGCTTTACAACAAATGATAAGCCACAAGTTCGTAGTAAGAAATCACAAAGAATTCCTACTCTCTGAAGTAATATCACTCACTTAGATGGATATCTACTTTTGACAACACTCTTCTAATACAGATTCACTCATTAGGATGTATATTTTGGCTTCAACTTACCTTCTGTCAACAAATGACTTCAGCAGATGAGTGAGCTGTTCTTGAGCTTTTGAGACTTAGAAAAATTCTGCATCGCGAAAGAAATTACAGTTGTTGTGTGTGTCTCTAACTCTTGAGTCCATCTCTATTTATACTTGCCTTTGAAATATATCATTTGAAGAATGAGATAGATTTCAAAGTTACAAGTATTGGTCCCCCTTTTTCTGGAACGGCTCTCTGCAACTGTTGCATTTTACACTCTGCTGTACTTTTCTGCCAGTCGCATTAAATGCACCCTGCTGATCCGAGAATACCTTCAATCATTTTCCATTAATACCCTTCTGTTGCAGCATTTATTACTCCAAGTGCATTTATTACCGTTTGGCAGACTCCTTGATCCTTTTCACTCTGCTGATCGAAATGATCGGTCCGATAGATACCCTGCTGATCTCAATTTGAACTAATCTGATTTGAATAAGCTGAAAAACTATCAATCTGATTTCGAACTTCAGCAACAGATTAGTAGTCTTCGGGTGATGAGGGGTACTTTGAATTCTCTATTTTGGGAAGACTGGCCTGATCGAAAAGCATGACATCCGACCTCGAAGACATATTACCGATCCCAGCCCAGTCGATCTCCAGCGATGAGGCTCAGGGTCGGATTTACTGTTGGGCCGAGAAGTATTCCCCTACGGATGGTTCACCTAGCACACCGCCTCAAGTATAAATACTACTAGCTTTTATGACTCCAGACACTCATCCCCAGGTGCTCCCTGCTTGAACATACTGCTCGAAAACTCCTCGGGAAGTTAGATTAGATCACTTTGTTTTGTACTTAGTCTCTAGCTTGTACGGCTTCCTATAATGCTCAAATAGGACCCCTGAATTATATACTTTGTATACACGATCAGAAATATATAAATATTGAACCCCGCATTATCACTCATATTCGTCTGTACTTTCCATTATTGTTCTCATACGAAACTCAGTAAGATCAATTGGCGCCCACCGTCGGGCCTTATTTGGGTGTTAGATCAAAATATGCCTACTACGAGACGATATACGTACAATCGAGGGGAGCCATCTCAAGCAGCTGGAGCACATAATTCTTTTAACAATGAGCCCGACGACCTTTCTCGAGCGGCTCGGTAGCAAGAAGCCCCGCCTGTTGTTCCGCAGGAGGATAAGCCCATTAGAACAACAGTGAGAGATTTGAGATCAATCATCGGTACCATATGTAGCGAATACTTGAACCCCGAAAGAGCTGAACCAAACCCTGTTGACTAGCCTGCAGGTCAAGCTCGACCAGAAATTCCAAGTTCCAATCTCCAGAAGGAAAAGAGTATTCTATGATCGGTAGCTGGGGCCCCCATGACTAATCCTTCTCGAGCACAGACTAAGTCCAACATCCGATCTGAGCAACCACCCAGAGTGGTGCATGACTTAGAGGATTTCGTGGTCGGAGAAAGCCAACCAAAAGGGGCGACAAGATAAAGAAACCCGGTTGCCGTAGGGTTACGGAGGCAGAATTGAAGAAAATCATACAAGAAAAAGTGGCTAAAAAACTGGACAGAGAGGAAACTGTAATAGAAGTCCGGCATGCAGTCACTACGGCTAGACGTATGGAAATGATGCCAAATAGGGACACTATCCGGGAAAATATCCGCGATCAAGAGGTCGGATATAGCATCATGAGATGCTCGCCATTCTGTCGAGAGATTCGCGAGGCTAGGAATACTGAAACCGTACCTACCAGGCTGCCTCGATATAATGGAACAACTGATCCCGGAGAGCATATCAACAGCTTCATTAATGTCATGAACCTATACGGACACTCAAAATATTTCTTTTGAAAAATCATGGTCACCACGTTTGAAGGAATTGCTCTCGATTGGTTTGGCAAGTTGCCACTGAACTCCATTTTCTCTTTTGATGAGTTCTGTGATAAGTTGAAGCACCAATTCGCTACCCAAAAAAACTCAGACTGCCGGCGAACTATTTAGGTACTGTAAAACAGATGGAGGGTGAAACTTTGAGGCAATTGTTAGCGAGGTTCAGTATCGAACTCCTTAAAGTCGATACCCCGCAAATCGAATATATGTCCTCTTAGATGTTCGAATTAACAAAGAATACGCAGTTCGAAAACACATTATGCAGGAAGCAGACTAAATCTTTTGAGCGGATCATGGAAATAGCTGAGAAATACATGTCCAAGAGGAAATGAACAAGCTAAAAAATGCTCAAAATCCGAAGCTTCCCCTTGGAAAGAAACAGGATAGAGCTCCTATCACAAAACCTGGCGATTACGGAGGGTCAAATAGGGGGTCGGTATGGCAAAGACTTAATGCCTACAAACCTCAGGTGCCGACCCAAAGATCTAATGTCTATGGTCCACTTTTCGACCCCAATCAACCTCCTCGTCCAGGAAAAGTTTATTTCACAGAATTAAATACCTCTAAAGAAGAAATTCTAAGAATATTAGAATAAGGGAATTTGATCCCCGAGGCTCAACGGATTACTCTGGTAAGACCAGGAGCGTTAAAATAATGACAAATACTGCCGATACAATAGAGCTCGTGGACACAGTACCGAAAATTGTTATCAGTTGAAGGTGGAGATCGAGAAATTGATTGTGCAAGGAAACTCAAGGAGTTTGTCAAAAGAGGGAACTACGACAACCGGTATAGATCCAGGAGTCCACAAAATTACTCACACAACACCGTGAAGCCTGAAATCAGGCTGATGAGCAAATAAATGGTGTGATCAACATGATTGCTGGTGGACCAGCAGGTGAAGATAGCAGAAATGCTAGGAAATGAACTATGAGGTCGATAAAGTCAATTGTCTCGACCAAGAGGGAAATTTTCTCGTTGGAACCTCCTTCCATGGAAAATCAAGTTACAAGCTTCAGCTATGCAGATAGACCTGCAGAAGTTACCTGGGATGTGAATGCTGATGATCAAGATTTTTCTATGGTCCTAACTCTGAAGATAGCGAATTATAAGGTAAAGAGGGTCTTAATAGATAACGGTAGCTCCGCAAATATCATCTCTTCCGAAGCCCTTGCCCGAATGAACCTCCAGCATCCACGTCTTGATCGAATATCTACTCCACTGATCGGATTTGCTGGTTCTGAGAATGTTCTGCTCGGAACCCTCCTGCTAAGCACAACCCTTGGGAAGAAACCAAAGAGCATAACCAGGATGGTGAAATTTTTAGTAGTTGATACACCATTCGCTTATAACGCCATATTGGGGATACCTGTTTTAAACGTGTTCAAGGCGGTTGTGTTGACATACCATCAAAAAGTGAAGTTCCCAACCGCAGGTGGGGTTGGCGAATGAGAAATGATCAATATATGGCATGGGAAATGTTACAATTCGTCATTAGCTATCAAGCAGAAGGTTGAGCCGAAAATAACTATGAAAAGAAGGATTATCGAATCGGAATCTGAATCGCTTTGAGATTTGCCGATCCCTGACTGTGACAAGTTGCAAGGAAAAAAGGGTAAAAATATGGACATGAGCGTAAAGGCCACCGATCACAAAAAGGTCGTTCTAGTACCCGGATCACCAGAGAAGGTTACTCGGATTGGTACTGAGCTAAGCGAAGGTATGGAAACTATGCTCATTGACTTTTTACGGAAAAATGTAGACGTCTTTGCCTGGAGCTCATATGTTATTGTGGGAATCGACCCACGCGTGATTACGCACTCACTGAACATAGATCCAAAGGAAAAACAGGTAAGGTAAAATAAACGAAATCATGGACGCGAAAAGAACAAGATCATTAACGCTTAGGTTGATCGATTGCTGGAAGCCGGTCAGATAAAGGAAATCAAATTTACCGAGTGGTTATGCAACGTAGTCGAAAATAAGTGGAGAATGTGTAACGACTTCACTGATTTGAACAAGTTGTGCCCAAGAGAGCTTTACCCATTGCCTCGGATCGATATGCTAGTGGATTCCACTGCTGTATTTGTATTCTTCAGCATGATGGATGCTCTCCAAGGATTCTATCAAATCTTTATGAATGAAAGGGATCCAGACAAGACTGGATTCGATACCCATAGTGGAGTTGATTGATTCATTTTCATGCCGTTTGGGTTGAGGAATGCTGGCTCAACCTATAAGAGATTAGTGAACATGATGTTCAAGGAATTAATAGGAGAGATCATGGAAGTGTACGTGGATGACGTGATAGGATAGTGCCCCGCAAGCAAGTTCATTTTAGCTTGTAAAAAGTCTATTATGTAAAAACAATCTTTTGATTCTATAAATAATACGCACGTTTATTTATATATGTATAGAATAAACAATGGCCAACTTCATCTCTCGCGAATACATTTAAGCGATTGGATGAAATCCTTAGATCACATTTGACTATGGGACGATTCACTTCGGTATTGAGTGCAATCATGAAAAAGTCTCTAAGGTCGTGATCTTAAAACACGTTCCAAGTCATAGATTTCGGAACGAGACAGGGTATCGTAGGAATCGTTACGACTTGTACAAATATGCATGATTCACATGGAGTGAATTTGAAGCGTTACATGAGCAAGGCAGTTGAGGCCAGTGCATATGAGTAGGTGGTTCGATAGAGGATCGAACGCACCGAACGACCCGAACAGAGAAACCCATTGTGGAAGCGCATGACACATATCGGTGATGGGACGTTTCTCAAGACTTATAATAGTGTACGATTTAGTCCTTAGACTTGAGGTGCTAGGGCGAATTCGGTACATGAGTGTGCGTACTTGGATCTAGGTATAGGTTATGTAGCCCGACCATAACATCCTAGGTTGGGTGCGTATAGTTATGTACGCGAGTGTTTAGTACCAACATGGAATCTATCAACTCATCGTAATGGATGAGGGAATTACCTATACGATTCTTAGATAATATATCAAAGGAATCTGCGGCTGCAGTCGGTGACGGATTTGGAAAGGTGTTTCCAAATTTAGCAGTCACACTGGAATATTATCTCGAATTAGAAAGTATAGTTATTGAGACAAATTTAGAGGTGCCGATCAATTCACACACCCTAAGTCTTGATCGGGAAATTAATTCGATAGAAGGACCGTATGTACATGGCATTTATAAGAGATGAGGTTCACAAATATCAATTCACCTGAAGTTGGGCTTCATGGGCTTGTGGCTAGACATCGACCATGAAGTGTGGGTACTCCTGAATTGATAAGATAGATTGATTTTAGGAGTGGTCAATTAAAAGGTTTTGATTGACCGGAGCAATTAATTGCTCGTAAATTAAATCAAGAGGAACTCGTGGGCCTGCTGCCAATTGATGGTGAACCTAGAGGGTCACACTCAATACAGTTGGACAATGACAGTTATAAAAGGAAATAATTGATTTAAAATTAATTAAATCAATAAATGAATTAAAATGTTAATTCAAGTGGGAGACTAATTAACTACTTTATCTAATTAATTAAATAATTAATTAAAGTGTTAATTAATTAATTAAGAGATATTAATTTATTAATATGGACTAATTTAATTAAAGGGTTAATTAAAAGGACTTGCAAGACATGGGCATTTAATTAAAAAGCCCAAAATAAGTCTTGCAAGGCTAGGTTATGTGGGAGGCTATAAAAGGAGTCTTAGTAAGACTCAAAGATGTTGTTGGAAAACATAATCACTCTCTTGCACTCTAAAACCCTAGCCGCCCCCTTAGTCCTGCGCTGCCACCTGTGAGCCGCCACCCTTGGCTGTGAGCTGCCCCTGTGCGCCCCCTCTCTCTTGTTTTTCCAGTGATTGATCTTGCTCTGCAAGTAGATCTAGACATCCTTTTTATCGATAGTGTTCAAGATCCGGTTCGTAGCCTACGATTTGGAGGTGTCATTACAATCCAGCTGGTGTGGATCAACTCTGGAGGTGAGACAATTGGATCACTTACTGTGAATCTAGGACAAAGCCGGAGGTTGCCACCTTGCCTGTGGTGAGGTAAAATTTGCATACCCCATTTTTTAGTACTGTTTTTGTTTTGATTCAACCTTTTCGCATATATAAGATGGATCTATGATTTATGGGGCTGATGGGTATCTCGGAAAATTTTAATTTCTGCACTTTTGTGGATCTGTCAACCGAGATATCCCAACAGTGGTATCAGAGCCAACTCCAATGTTATTATGTGAAAAGGCCTGAACATAAATTAATCTATGGAAACGTGTGATTTTTATGTTCTGTAATTTGATTCTTACTTGTTATGACTGTATCTATGATTGGGTAAAACTGATTTTTTAGATCCTTGGCAAATTTTCAGTTTTTGGAAACTTCGGGACTTTTTATGCAAAAAATCGAAAATCATGAAATTAGGGCTGGAAATTTCATTTTCTGTTTCTGAAATTTTTTGATAAATCTGGTCTGTTTTTGCAATTCTGGTCGGTTTAAATTTTTGGGTCGTTTTGCAATTTCCAAAAAATTAAAGGACTGTTTTGTAATTTCAGAAAGTTCAGGGGTCTGTTTGCAAAATCAAAAATTTTCTGGATCCATAATTTTATTTTCTGGCCCTCTGGCCGATTTGGTTTTGGGGGTGTTTTGTCACTTTTTCAAAACATTGGGTTCAAAAGTGCAATTTTTGAAAGTTGAGGGGCCGAAATGTAATTTTCAAAAGTTGAAAATCAGAATCGGATTTTAAGCAGAAAATATATTTTTGTTTACCCGAAAATTGATTTTGTCATAATTAGTAGTGACTAAAAAGTAAGACTCATAGGAAAGTAATTTTAAAAGGATGTTTTAAGATTAAGAAAGAAATACGTAAAAGATGTTTGTCTGTTTCTTGCTCTACGTGAACTGTTTACGTGGTTTTCGATCGTGCCGAGCATTGACCCTAGGTTAGATGTGATTGGTTTAATTTAATGCATGGTTTTTTTATTGGGCCTGCGAGCCTTATGCATTTTTGGGCCACTTTGAGCCTTTGTAATAGAATAGGGCTTTACTGCTTTACTAGTCTAGGTTGAAGGCCTGTTTGTGAACACTTAAGATTGACCAATTGAGCCAACATCATGGCTCAATGATGGCCCACCTAGGAGGCTCCCGATCAAAAATATATTGTGGTAGTATGCATGCTAGGCTTGTATGACTTTTATTTATTTGTCGATTAATATTTAGGTTGGATGAGATGCGCGCTAGAATCTAGATCGTAAATAAAAGATAAAGCATAATTTACATTTTGATATCTCGAGGAGAGTTAGTATAACTTTCAAACCTGAAATTCCCCTCTCGAATTTAATATTATGTCATATTGGGTACATTTAAAACGAAGTTTTAATGATCCAAGCCTTCCATCAATAAGAACTAGCGTAAGCTGTCTACTTATTGACAGAGGTGATCCTGAGTCTGGCACCCGAGTTGAAGAAAGGGACTGATTTAACCAGATTTCGTCGGGTTATAGGGGTATCAGTGAATTTGTGATATTTATATATTTTATAGGGCTCTGTTACTTTATTCCGGATGGATCAATCGCAAAGAAAAGCTATATTGTAAAGGCAAGAAGTAAACACACAAACCAAAGTAATGAACACACCAATATGAAGAGAAAGCTCTTTATCTTATTGAATATTATTGAGTTGTGCTGTTGTAAACAGTATTCAATGGCGTATTTTGGAGTTCTTAAGTTGTTAATTACAATGATTAACTAGGTATTTATACAATGCTAAACCTAGCGTTACAAGGAATCATAGTCCTTATAGGACTCGGCCCAAATATCCTTCTTGGGACCGGACCATAGTCTTCTAATCGAAAAGAACTGTATTCGGCCGGGTCGTTCAAGATGATCCGGAACTATCTCATTTGGTCGAATCGATCTCATGTTCTTTACTCGATCCGTGCTGTATGTAGGGTGCGAAATAGCCCCCATCAGTACTCCCTCACTTCTTCGAGCGTATAGATAATAGAAGCTCGTAGAAGTAAATCAGTTTATACGACCGTTTCTTGTCTATGAGTGGTGCCTCGTTAAAAACCTTTCTTAAGAAAAAACCCAGTGGGAAAAAATCTTAAGTAAGGAAAAGAGTGCAAACCCTCATAGATAGTCGTTTTTTTCTTTCCAAAAATGAATCGCCACGCGTCCACTAGGGAGGCTTCTAATCTTCTTTATGTTTTTTGGCGGGATTATGATTAGTTGTCATGAGTTCGAAACGTCTCATTTCACTAGGGAGGCTTCTAAGCTCCGAGATCATTCTTCCTTCTCCTTCTGACAGGGTCACATCTCCACCGGAGGGATGTCGAGCTTTTTATACGGCTCACTTCAATAGCGGCCTGCGTCTTCCCTTGTCTCCTCTCTTTCTTGAAGTTTTGAAAACATTCAGTGTGTGCCTGACACAGTTAGTTCCAAATTCTGTTGCCTTTGTGGTTTGTTTTTCTGTTTTGATGATCGCGAAGGGTTTTAAACCTTCTTTTCGTAATTTTACGCAACTTTTCCGGTTCAACGTTTCCAGTTCTTCAAATCGCGGATATTTTTTCGCTAGTCAAAAGCCTAGTCGAGCAATCTTTGATTCCCCTGTTTCTAGCAACCCTTTTTGGAAATCTCATTTTTTCTTTGTTAGCCCTCCATCTCATCTTCATTTGGCGGACGGTTCGAGCATCCCCTTCTCGTGGGATCATGGCTCCAAGTGGGTTTACGGAGGACGCGTACCGACCGGTGAATTCATTCCTGATGATGCTCAGTTCATAGGTGAAATCCCTGCTATGCGTGCTAACAAGTATCAGAGTGCTCTTCTAATCGGGGAGAATTTCCTTCGTAAAGCAGGGTTGAGTGCACATCGTTTTCCGATCAGTCATTCATCCGAATCACTTGGTATGCATTTTAATTTAGAGGTACGACTTCATTTTCTTACATAGAGGAATTAACCTTCGTTTTGTTTCTCGTTCAGCTCATATGGTAGAAAATTCTCGACATTCTTTCAAAGGAAAAATGGTTTTATCCAAATCTTCTAAATCTTTAGAAAATAATCCGATCGAGCAGAGAGCTTCTCGGAAGAGGAAACTGGAGTTGGGCCATGAATCCGAGGAGAATGGAGAGGAGTCTCCAAATTCTTCCCAAGATTCCCCTGTTCGGCAAGGGACTGGGCCCGTTTATCCCCCCCTTCAGCTTAAAACATCCTTGGGGATTCGCGGATGTCGTAGTTGGTCGATGCCTCATCCTAGCGACAACCCAGTGGGGAGAAAAAGAAGCTATTATGATCGTTCCGGCAATGATCTTTCTCTACTTGGTGACAATCATCCAAAATCTACTTTGGTTGAAATGATCGAAGATCACTTAGGGGGGAAGAGAGCCGCCGGATATTCTGAGAATGATTCTCTTATCCATGACGACAGTGAGAATGCAGTCGATAAGGCAACCCGTGTTCTTTTGTCTGGCGTTTTTACTCGTGATTTGAATAAGCTCCTTCACAAGGATCCTCTGGAGAAATTTCAACGAGCTTCTCTTTATGCTGAAAAGGTAACCTCCTTTTAAGTTTGTTTTCTAGAATATTTTCCTTCACAGATCTTTTAAGTTCGCTAACTTATTTCTTGTTTTATCTCTTTGTCCTGTCAGACTAAAACTTGCCTGGCATCATATGCTTACGAAAATGCTCTTTGGAAACAACAGTGTGAGTTCCTGGAAGAGAAGTATAAAGCTTTACTCCGTAAATCCTCTGGTTTAGAGGTTGGTCCCTCCACGTCTTCTTCCGTTCCGGTCTTGGAGACTCATGCTCTGGGGACAGAAGATCAAGAGATTATGAATAGGGTTATGGAGATTTATCGTGCTCAAGAGCAAGCCAATCAAATGGCAAAGAAGTTAGAGGAATTCCAGTTACAGAGTACGGCTCGAATCAGCGAGCTAGAATATCACCTTCGCCCCCTATAAATTTTTGAACATTCTTGACTTGTCGATCCTCGTACTGTCAATAATTTTGTTGATGTGTTTTTGTGCTTTATCGGCTCCTTGCTGTTATAAACATTAATACATGTGAGAAAGTTACCTATTATTGAATTGATGCAGTTAACAACCTCATATATGTTAATATGTATTAGTAGGTTGTTGCTAACCTTGACATATGGAGGTACCATCGAATCTAGAATAGCGTCTACATCAATGAATTCCGAAGCTTCCCATTCGCTGCCGTGAGTGTTTTTTGTAGCGTCCACATTCTTAATGCACGATTTTAGTGGCTTATTTTCACTAGATATTTTAACATCAGGAGCTGCTCTATCAGTAGTGGTTCCAACAGTTTCTAACTTGTTTGACTTCGAATGGTTGCCCTCTTGGTTAGACTCATCATAGCTCAGTTTTCTTTTTAGTTGACCAGGTGGTGTTGTTTCACCCCTAAAACATATACAAGATTTCTTATAAGATGAAAAATGCTATCTAACACATTTACCACCCCAGAGGATGTATATTGCACACAGTATAATTAATTAGAATGTTCTTTACCAACTTTGTGAGTATTGCTTAAATATTATTTCCTAAGAAAAAATATAAGCAGCTTAAAAAGGGCTTACGAGATACATGCATATAGTAGTAGTAGTTAAAATAAATTCTTTTGTTTTTTGGTTTTTTCTTCTTTCTAATACGATTAAAAAACTTTGATACATAGGTTGTATCCTAGCTAATCTTGAGAAAGCTTTACTTTGAACAAAAAATTCCATGAGAAGGCATAAATGGTGATTAATTTTCACAATTTATTCCGCTCTAGCTGTATACTACTCCGCTATAGCGGTATTGGAAAAAAAATTAATATTGAATATTCTCACTACCTCTATTCATAGTGTTACAATCTAGTAAAGAGGGCAACTAATTGATACTTTAGAATTCGTTATTCAGTACTTGGAGGTTATAAAATTACCAAGCATCTTTGAAGTTGATATTGTTCATATGGATAAGGAAACATAAGAGGTCCAACAACTCTTACTTTCTCACTTTTACAGTATAAATATACTTTAGAGTCTAGAAAATTACTAAGCATATATAAAGTTGAAATTCTTCATATGAATGTAAAGAAACATGATATGAACAAAATATTGGTTAAAAATTGGGATTTAACAAATAAATGAATCTTACTTTATTGAGATGTTATATATATCATATATGTATTAATATATATATCATAAATGCAAGTAATAAATTCTTGAAGAAACTTCAATGAAATGAATTCATAGTTTAAATCCTGGACTTACATTTTTCCTTCAATGTAGAAGAAGTAGGTGAGAGTCTTCAATAGTTTTACTTTTGCATTTGTGATTTATGAATGTTCATTTAGTGAATGGTGAAAGTAATTATGAGCTCATTTGTTGCAATACTAGTGTAGTCATTTCACATTAAATGCCTTAGACAAATTTTAGCAAGTGTTGACAACCCTTAGCCTCTATTCTTTTGAAGATTTTCCTTAAGTAGGAAGACTGATTGTAGTTTATGCTGCATGTAAACAATATTTACAGCCGACAGTTTGCTGCAATTAAAGGAGAGAGTGTAGTCATTTCATATTAAATGCCTTAGACAATTTTTAGCAAGTGTTGACAACCCTTGGCCTCCATTCTTTTGAAGATTTTCCTCAAGTAGAAAGACTGATTGTCCCTTATGCTGCATGTAAACAAGATTTAAAGCAGAAAATCTATTGCATTTAAAGGAAAGATTTGTAGTATTTGCATTCAAAATTTTCAAATGCATCCTACCAGTTGATAATTCTGTATGATGCATCATAGTGCCTTTTATATACTATTTTTTTTATATAGTAACATACATATATAACATCAAATATTAGTGATAAAGATAATTTATTTTATATATTATTCATATACAGTCTATTTCGGTGATTAGTCTAAATAATTATCAAGTTTTTTTTCATTGAATCAATTTTTTTGCTTTGTAATCTTAACAATTAAGTAAATTAACTAGGAACATCATTAAATGTTTGCATAATCCTCATTACATGCCTTTGTTATCTTTTGTTCTATGCTGGAAATATGCCTTTGCTCTATGCAGGATTATCTTTCACCTAAATATATTTTCTATGTAGTTGACACCTCAAATAGACACAATTTTCGATTTTTTCCTTAAATAGAAAAGTTGATAGCCATATTCATATTTTTGCAGATTATCTTTTGTTCTATGGCTCAAAACAAAAGGCTGAAATCCTGAAAAAGGCTGCAAATAGGACAAATTGGTGAGGTCTCGTCGCATCCCTCTATTGTCCTTTGGATATAACATGGGATGAGAAGTATTGAAATCCCCTATCTTGTAATTCCAACTCCATTTTTTAAAGGATTCATCTTATAATTCCAACTCCATTTTTTTAAAGGACTCAGGTAGAATGATGATGATTTAAATTGTATTTTATATACAACTCATATGAATAATAACAGTGGTAGATGTAATATCTGACTTAGGAATATCATAACGAGATTTCTTCTAATAATTAACCTCAAATCTTTTTTTTTTTAGATATCTGCGCATAAATATGGTGAATAATTCGATTCAATTATCGATCAAATACATCAATTTCCCCTAACCTTACCGCATGTGATCAAATAGTCAATTATGTTGACTATAGTCAATCTTGTCGTTATGATACTTGAATTAACCTCAAATCCCATTTTACGTAATCAAATAGTCAATTAGGTTGAATATGGTGAATAATTCGATTCAATTACCGATCCAATACATCAATTTCCCCTAACCTTACCGCACGTGATCAAATACTCAATTATGTTGACTATAGTCAATCTTTGTCGTTAGGATACTTCAATTAACCTCATACCCCATTTTACGTGATCAAATAGTCAATTAGGTTGAATATGGTGAATAATTCGATTGAATTATCGATCAATACATCAATTTCCCCTAACCTTACCGCACGTGATCAAATACTCAATTATGTTGACTATAGTCAATCTTTGTCGTTATGATACTTCAATTAACCTCATACCCCATTTTATGTGATCAATTAGTCAATTAGGTTGTATATGGTGAATAATTCGATTCAACTATCGATCAAATACATCAATTTCCCCTAACCTTACCGCACGTGATCAAATACTCAATTATGTTGACTATAGTCAATCTTTCGAGTTAATTGTCGTTATGATACTTCAATTAACCTCATACCCCATTTTATGTTATCAAATAGTCAATTAGGTTGAATATGGTGAATAATTCGATTCAATTATCGATCCAATACATCAATTTCCCCTAACCTCACCGCACGTGATCAAATACTCAATTATGTTGACTATAGTCAATCTTTGTCGTTATGATACTTCAATGACCTCATACCCCATTTTATGTGATCAATTAGTCAATTAGGTTGTATATGGTGAATAATTCGATTCAACTATCGATCAAATACATCAATTTCCCCTAACCTTACCGCACATGATCAAATACTCAATTATGTTGACTATAGTCAATCTTTCGAGTTAATTGTCGTTATGATACTTCAATTAACATCATACCCCATTTTAAGTGATCAAATAGTCAATTAGGTTGACTATGGTGAATAATTCGATTGAATTATCGATCCAATACTTCAATTGCCCCTACCCATACCTTATGTTGACTAAAGTCAATCGATTATCGTTATGATACTTCAATTAACCTCAAATCCCATTTTATGTGATCAAATAGTCAATTAGGTTGAATATGGTGAATAATTCGATTCAATTATCGATCCAATACATCAATATCCCCTAACCTTACCGAACGTGATCAAATACTCAATTATGTTGACTATAGTCAATCTTTGTCGTTATGATACTTCAATTAACCTCATACCCCATTTTACGTGATCAAATAGTTAATTAGGTTGAATATGGTGAATAATTCGATTGAATTATCGATCCAATACATCAATTTCCCCTAACCTTACCGCACGTGATCAAATACTCAATTATGTTGACTATAGTCAATCTTTGTCGTTATGATACTTCAATTAACCTCATACCCCATTTTATGTGATCAATTAGTCAATTAGGTTGTATATGGTGAATAATTCGATTCAACTATCGATCAAATACATCAATTTCCCCTAACCTTACCGCACGTGATCAAATACTCAATTATGTTGACTATAGTCAATCTTTCGAGTTAATTGTCGTTATGATACTTCAATTAACCTCATACCCCATTTTAAGTGATCAAATAGTCAATTAGGTTGACTATGGTGAATAATTCTATTGAATTATCGATCCAATACTTCAATTGCCCCTACCCATACCTTATGTTGACTAAAGTCAATCGATTATCGTTATGATACTTCAATTAACCTCAAATCCCATTTTACGTGATCAAATAGTCAATTAGGTTGAATATGGTGAATAGTTCGATTCAATTATCGATCCAATACATAAATTTCCCCTAACCTTACCGCACGTGATCAAATACTCAATTATGTTGACTATAGTCAATCTTTGTCGTTATGATACTTCAATTAACCTCATACTCCATTTTATCGATCAAATACATCAATTGAACCTAACTATACCGTACGTGATCAAATAGTCAATTATGTTGACTATAGTCAATCTTCAATTAACCTCAAGTGTCCTTAATGTTCCGATCTTGTGAGTAGTTTCTTTCAGTTTTTTTTGTTTTTTGTTTTTTTTTGTATTTTATTTTAGTCTATTCCTTGAGTCCATTCATAAATATATGGAAAATGATTATATTACAGTCCAAAGTTTCACAGCCCTTTGTATAGTCTATATTTTATGTATTTAAAGTTAATTGTGTTACATGCTACCTATTTAACATGTTTCTTCTTGAAATATTTTTTTTAATCTATTAATAACTCAATCAACTTTTAAAAATTACAAAAGAGATAAAAAATTTCCGATATTACTCATAGAAAAAATAACTCAATACTTTTCAAATGATAATTGAACATTCACAAATATTTGAATAACCCAATACTTTCCAAACTTTGACAGTAATCTATAACTATAGGTCTAATTATGCAAATTTTTCATTAACTTTTCGTCCGAAATTGTATTTTCGGTCCAAAAATTGATGAAAATATCAAATTTGTCGAGGGCAGTTAATATGTGTTACCAAATGTGTATGTTTTTGAAGTATGGTACCGCAACCTTAAAGTATGGTTACTTATGGTACCAGAAGTGAAATTCTCTCAATTCAGATTTAACGAGCACCTGAGTATCACGTATCAATTCCGTCATTAATTTGAGAGTATCAAATCTGTAAATTGAAATATGGTATTAAAAGTGAAGATCTCTCGTTTATTTTATAAATATGATTTATTTTTATTTGATGATAAGTTATGGGTTTTTTTGTAATTTTATATTATGGGATGTGATTCATGGTTGTGATGCTAGCATGGTCCTACATATATACTACATGAAGCTGATTTTGTGCTCAATTCTTCTTCCATTTTGTAGATTTTAACTAGAATCTATTACTTCTTACTTTAATTAAAATGCAATTCAAATGTCTTCTTCAAATAGTTCACCTAACACCCGTGGATTGAAGCTGATTTTGTGCTCAATTCTTCTTCCATTTTGTAGATTTTAACTAGAATCTATTACTTCTTACTTTAATTAAAATTCAATTCAAATGTCTTCTTCAAATAGTTCACCTAACACCCGTGGATTGAAATTTAGGAAGGGAAAGTGCATAAAGTGTGGGAAGAAAACAGTAATAATGGTATCTGAAACATCGACGCACCCTCAACGGTTATTTTATTGTTGCGCAAACCACGGATTCTCCCACTGGTGTGAACCGATGGAAGATGGTGAATTCCCAAGTCCTACATACTATACTCCACCTGTACAAACAAGAACTGAAGAAACTAATACACCCCAGAGTATGCCAGAGGCTTCTCCCCAAACCGGAAATGGAGATGCAACGAGACAAGGCAATGGTACAGTGACAATGTTTTTTGTGCTGTTGCTCTTGAATGTAGCAATATATGCAATTTACATGTTGTGTCAAATATTTGTAACATTATATTATTTGAAAAATTAGTATTCTTATTTGTGTCAACAAAAAAATGTTATTGGCAAGGATAAATATATTATCGTGTTATAAAAAAGTCAACACTCTATGTGTTATAAAAAAAGTCAAAATAGGGACGAAAGTGTATAATATTCGAAATTAATTAAAGGTTATAAGTTAAGAATTTAACTTTGTGAATAGGGACGAAAGTGTATAATATTCAAAATTAATTAAAGGGTATAAGTTAAGAATTAAACTTTGTGAATAGGGACGAAAGTGTATAATATTCAAAATTAATTAAAGGGTATAAGTTAAGAAAAATAAAGGAGCAAATAAGATTTGAACTTGGACACTCAACTTCTCCAACCAATAGAGCTAAAATTGTTAACCTGCTGGAATTTGGTAAGGATAAGCTTTATATGTATAGTTCCGTGATGATCAATATAAACATGAGTCAAAAAAGCTTGTTCGTTCATATTTATAATTGTTTCTAAAGAAAATATAATGAAACCACCCAATTATTTGTCAAGGAATTTCAAACAAATAAGAACCAAGCAAGTCAATCATAATAAAAAGTTATTAGAATAAATACATCTCATCTAAATAATAAATTAACTAATGATAAATTTATACATTCATTCGTGATTTAAAGTTTATAGAAAAATAACTTTTAGAATAGTAAATTAACCTCGATCGAATTAATTATTCACCATATCCAACCTAATTGGCTATTTGATCACGTAAAATGGGATTTGAGGTTAATTGAAGTATCATAACGATAATTCATCGATTGACTTTAGTCAATATAAGGTATGGGTAGGGGCAATTGAAGTATTGGATCGATGATTCAATCGAATTATTCACCATAGTCAACCTAATTGACTATTTGATCACATAACCATATATATGGCCAACAATTTTGAAGTATTGATTAATTAAGTAATTCCGAGCCACATATTGATTTGACTTCGAATAATTTCAATGTACATAACCATATAACCATAAAGTCAACAATATTGTTTACTTTGCCCAATTAACGTTATTGAGAATAGATCGATCTTATAGCGAATAACATCAATGTACAAAATCATACAGTCAATCATTTTGAATTAATGACTATTTTAGTAATTTTAAGTCAAGTATCGGTTTGATTTTGAATAACCTGAATGTATATAGTCATAAATATAGTCAACAGTTTTGAATTTGTCTTTGGATTGATTATTTAATTCCGAGCAAAATATCGATTTGATTTCGAATAACATCGATCCAATACATATAACTAACCTTAAGGTCAACAATATTGATTTTGTTAATTAACGTTACAAATTGAGAATCAGCCAAGCTGATTGCTAATAACCTTAACATATTTATAGAATTATAATAAATAATTTAATTAATATATTTCACTAATAATTTGATAATATTAGATAACATTAAAAGATTTAATACACCATAAATATGAATAATTTTTCATGACAAGTCATTTAAAAAGTTGAAAATTTGTCCGGATACTGTAGATAATGGATTAAAAATAATGGGACGAGGGAAGTATTTTTAATTTTTAACAATTTTGTGCAATAATTTAATTAGTTAATTTTAAAAAGTTTAAAAATGATAATAATTTAATACAAAGAAAATAAATACAAAATGGCTTTCAAAAAAAAAAATACAAAATGAAAAAAATCTTGAAATGAACTATTCTTGGCCATTCATCTCCTTTTGACCAAAAAAAAGGAAAAAAAATGCATTCATCTCCTTCAGTATACTCTACCCGTTCTACTCCCACCATAGCCTTCCTCCATATCTCTCCCACCACCGTCGCGTGAGTTCCCCTGCTCACGCCGTCGCTGCCGGAACTCGCCAGACCACCACTGTTCACGCTGTTCCCCTGTTCATGCTGCCCAGCCCAGCCCGAAATACAACACATTATAGTGGTGATTAATTTCCTTTTTGAATTTTTCCTTGATCTATTGAGTGAAAGAAGAATCTTGGAAGCAACAAGTAGAAAACAGTTATTTGGGATTTGTTTGTTCTTTTTTAAAGAAGAATTGCTCTTCTCTGTTTTGGGTTTCTATGGGGCCGTCAACATGTTGTAATGTGTTTCGATAATGTAATGATTGGCTAAATTATTGAAGATATTACAATAGAAACATTAATAAATCTGTTTCTACATAGTAATTTTCTGCGAAATGTGGTTTGAATATCTTATGTATTAGGTTTTTTTTCAATACCGCTATGGGTTTGAATATCTTTATGTATTTACTGGTTGATCATATGGAAATTTGGTTTGTTGTTAAAAGTGTTACATTTTAGCAAATATGTATAATATGTATTTATTATCAAGAAATAGTATTTTCCTTTTGCAATTAATCTTCCCTTTGCCTCTATTGTGTTATTTGCAAATCCATGACAATGTTTTATGGTAACTTGTTATAATTTCTTGATTTTGATTAGAAAATTCACAATGGCGTCCACAAAGAAGCGAAAGTGTAATGCACCTAAGCCTGTTGTCCCTGTTCTTAATTATGATACCGTTAGGTTTCGGTCCAAACCAGCCTCTGATCGTTATGAGAAATTGAGGAATAAGGGCATAATCGATGAGAGGGGGTTTGATTTTAGTACAAAAGAACATCGTGGATTAGGAGGTTATTCGACAAAACTCTTCGAAGATAACATTGAAAACAGACAGTGGAAGAAGTTTTGTGGTGTTCAGGAACCTTACTACCCTAATTTGGTATATGAGTTTTATGCCAATCTACCCGAACAAAAAGAAGATAAGTGTTACGTGCGAGGTATTGATGTCCCATTTGATGCCAAGACTATAAATAAGTACTACAAATTGCCCGTTATAGATAGAACTATTAATGAAGAGAAAGATGAATTCAATGAACTTATGGAAAATGATTTTGATCATGACTTTATCTTCCAATTCTTAACACAAGGAAGAGGGGTGGAATACCAAACGGTAAAAGCATTGACTATCAAGACCACTAATTTCTCAAGAGAGGCCAAGGTTTGGGTTAATTTTATCTCAACTCGATTTATTCCGACGGGGAACAAAACTGAGGTCAAATATGAAACAAGTGTTCTGCTATTCATGATCCTCGTTTGGAAGTACATTGATGTTGGCTACTTTTTGAGAAGACAATTACAGATTATTTCAAAGGAGCTGTAATACCCTGATAATATATATATATATATATATATATATATATATATATATATATATACTCAATTAGATTGAAAAAATAAATAAATAAATAAATAAAAATAGAACATACGTATATAATAACTATCGAACCGAACTCGAAACAAACTTTTAACGTACCGAGTAACTTGATATAAAAATAATTATACTAAAACTAACCATTATCAAACAACAAGGTCAAAGGTGAAATTGTTAATAATAGCAAAAGTGCCCCATATCATCAATTACCACTAAACCCACTTACCCAAAATTATTACCAATCTACCACTCTTCCTCCCTATAAATAAGGACTCAAGCATCTTCGATAAGCACACCCAAAATTAAGAATCAGCCATCAAAATTGAAGCCATGAACGTCTTTCTCTCAAGCATAGGAAAAGGGCAGTAAAGTTTTAGAGGTAAACAAAGTTCCTTATCTTTCCAATAAATTTAAAATTGTCTTAATCTTAGCTAAATTTATGAAATCTCTCTTCCAAACAGTTTTTAGTAACCTCTAAGTCCTAAGGAGTGAGTAGGATCAAGAAATTCCAAGTTTCATTGCTTGGGAAGGAGATAACAAGGTAAACACTCACCTTTTCCCTGTTTTGCGCAGCTGCTGTAAATTTGATGTATCTTCAAAACGGCTAAGAATTTTTAAAATCTGTTTACATCATTAGAAAGAAGACAAGATTTGGAGTTGGTGGATCGGGAGGTGTCGAACACCTCCAGCGCGTGGGGTGTCTACATGGTCAGTTTCGGAACAGTACCGGCGAGTGAAACTCACTCGCCGGACTGTTTTGGGGCTGCCTTGTGAGAGCAGTTTTAAAAACGAAAATTTCTGCTATTTCTTTGTGTTTTGCACCTATAAATTGCTCTAAACCAATTTAGTAACTTGAGAAATCAATAAGGAAAGGTAATGGTTGGTTATTGTTATGAAAAAGTGACGTAACTTGCTTATGTTCTTGAATAGCTTAATAGCTTAAGAGTTTTATAGATTGGTGTTCTAAGTTTTTCTTTTGTATGAAAGCAATTTATAAAAAGGCACAAATGTTTATATTAATTAGATTACTTCAATGGGGTTGATCCATATTTTACTATAATACTAAAATGTTCTTGAAAGTAAAACAAATGATGTTTTGTCACAAAGAATGAAGTCACATGGTTCAAATAAGCTAATTTCCTCTATTAATGGAAACAAAGAATGTGCTAAAGTGTTATTTTAATAAAATAATGGATACTTGAACTAATCAAGTTGTTCAAAGAAGCTTGGAGATTTGGGCGTAAAAATTGTCTTAAGATGTATATATATGTCATAGGGTTGAAAAATTTAACCATAGTTAATTTTGGTAATGAATGATTGAGGCTAAGGAGTGATGAAATGAAAATGAAGAATTGAAGTTCTAACTCAAGTCTTTGTATAAAACTAAAGATAAAAGGATATGGTGTTTTTTATATAAGATAAGTAAAATAACCAAGTTTGCTTGAATTGGCTTGAAGACTTGAATATAATGAATGATTTGTTTTAGTATCTAGATATGTTTAACAAGAGGTGATGAAACATATATGAAGAAATTAATTGGAATACCATTTAACTTTTGTACAAGGCCTATAGGATAAAGTGAAGTTAACTAATTAGTACACCAAATGCTAATTTCTTAAAAGAACTATGGCTAAAGTATCCTAAAACTTAGTTAACTTGAATGAGTATAATTATGCATATTGATAACTACTTATGATAGTCTTATTAGCTTTAACTTATATAATTGAGAAAATTGATAATTACTTAGGCTTATTTGATTAGTTTTCTCTTAATTAGATTTATCGATATTAAAGGATGTCTTTCCATTCGAAACGGTATATGTGGAATGAGGTAAAATCATACTTATCAAAGAACTAACATTGCTTGCATTTATATCTTGATTTGGGGAAAAGGGGATGCGTAAACTAATACTTGGAACTACTTTTGAATTCATAAACTTTTATAAGACTATTATGTAAAATACGAGTTCATGTAAAGACTACATACAAACTATCAAACTTGAACGGTGAGATACACTTTAAGGGATACTTAATCAAACTAATAAGATCATCCGTAACATTGGTCCTTTTTATTTTGCTATACTTAGGTATCGAGGGTTCTATTGAAAACAAGGATTAAGCTTAAACAACCACTCTTCAACATAAGGTGAGGTTTTCTCGTTCTTTCTTAATCTATTCGGCACTTGCCCTGAGAAAATTCTTCCTTTCTAAAACTCTCAATCTTTTGACAATATTTCATTTCATTTCCTTTATTTTGAGCTATTCATTTTATACCATATCGATCCATTTACATTAATCTCGAGGTTAATTTAAGCTCTTATATCTTCTATGGTAACTAACTTTAATACGTTTCTTAATCCTTTAATAGTCTTGCATTCTTCAATTTCTATTTCTACTCCATCTGGTAAGTGGTATTATAATGAACAACGGACAATGTCCGGCTCCAAGTTCACTTAAACTATTTATACCCTTGAGGACGCTCTTGGGAAGTTGGGCCCCGGGACTAATAATGGTGACTGCTGGGCGGCATCGGGCCGTCGGTGTATGGCCTCATTGTTAAGTACCCCACCGTGATCCAGTTGTTAAGTATAGTTGGAGGTAATTGTACTCTCAACTGGGTCGACATGTACTCGAGCATGTCATTCCGTTCTGTTTGCGAGGTCGCTCCTCGTAGGGAGGTATAAGGATGTTAATTTTCAGAAGTTGGGTTGAATGTATTACTTTACCAGATTCATATTCGAAATGTTTATTTGAATTCCCGTTTATTGTAATTCGATTACTTTGTTATTTCAAATCATCTAATAATCTTTCGCAGGACTATTACATTCTAATTCTTATTCATACATGGATCATAATATTACTGTTGATCATATTACTCATAACCTCAATCCAATATTATAAATCCTCACTAAGTCAAATAAGACTTACGCCTTTCTTTGTTATTTTCTCAGATTAGCGACATGAGTTAGAGGTGGAACACGGTGATATGGATTGACATGGTCTATTCAGTGTCGTAATTATATATTTTATCGAATAATTAAATGATGAAAACTTCGTTGTAATCAGTTATGTAATTTTATATATTTACAGGTCGGGTAGTGGGGTCGTTGTCACTTCTTCCTGAATACCTTGGAATTTCAATACTATTTTGTCTATTTTTGCTAGTTTGACGCACGATTAGTTTGAATAGTCAATCATTGTTTTATTCAGAGCTAGGTGACCTAGTCGGGGCGTCACAGGAGCAGACAAGTTTGTGGTTTCCAAGCCTTATATCCATGTTATGTTGTGACGCTGGAGTGCCGATATATGATTATGACATGCATAAATCGAAACCCTCCGCCATATGTAGAACCGTAATGTTCAAATACATCCATGTTGTAGAGCAAGCTGAGAATGATGTCATTACTAAGTTTTACTATGATAACCAAGAAAAAGATGATTTTCGCAATGTAGTCTGATGTGATCATGAAGTGCCCAAAAATAGACTTGAAAGAATTAATTGAAGATAAGTTGTTGGGTCAAGAAGGATTACTTGCTCATCAAGATTGAAGGAGATTCAGTCCAATATTACTTGTCATATGGGATACGAACAACGTTACGAATAACGAGATTCGAATAATTAGGATTCCAAGGATCGTTCTACAATCAGGTTTAGATGGATTTAATGAAGACGCCACAAACGATGATGGATGAATCGCTTGATAAGTCGATGGATGAACGCCACAAGTCTTCTTGATAAGTTCATGAGGACGCCACAAACGATGTTGACTGAATCGCTTGATAAGTCGGAACGCCACAAGAATGCTTGATAAGTTCGATAGGACGCCACAAACGATGGTGGATGAATCGTTTGATAAGTCATTGAACGCCACAAAGATTTTACTGACCTTTGATAAGTTCATGAAGAAGAATTCTTCAAAGAAGGTGGAGAATACTCAACACAAATTAATTGAAGACTAAATCTTGAATTCATTAAAGAAAAAGGTCCTTTAAATAGGACAAGATTACATCTTGAAAATAACTAGGAAACTATAAAATAGTAAACTAACCTAATACCAAAAGGAAACTAAATCCTAGTAAAGAATAAACTAATCCTACTAATACAAGGAGCTAAATTCGAAATTAAAAAGTAACTAAATTAAAAAGTCCCATATGACAAGTAATATTGGACTGAATCTCCTTCAATCTTGATGAGCAAGTAATCCTTCTTGACCCAACAACTTATCTTCAATTAATTCTTTCAAGTCTATTTTTGGGCACTTCATGATCACATCATTCTCCTCCTCTTAAAAGAGATTTGTCCTCAAATCTTCCCCAACCTTGTAGATCTAACATGTAAACATTGAAATACCATTTTTTTTTTTGATTTTTTTTTTGAATTTTTTTTTCTCTCTCAATTTTTTTTCAACCTCTTCTTCTTCTCTCAATTTTTTTCGTTTTTTTTTCAACGTTTTTTTTTCGTTTTTTTTTTCCCGAAAAAGAAAACTACAAATTAATAAAGATACGCAAACCTGAGACTAGAAGTTGGCTCTGATACCAAATGATACGAACAACGTTACGAATAACGAGATTCGAATAATTAGGATTCCAAGGATCGTCCTACAATCAGGTTTAGATGGATTTAATGAAGACGCCACAAACGATGATGGATGAATCGCTTGATAAGTCGATGGATGAACGCCACAAGTCTTCTTGATAAGTTCATGAGGACGCCACAAACGATGTTGACTGAATCGCTTGATAAGTCGGAACGCCACAAGAATGCTTGATAAGTTCGATAGGACGCCACAAACGATGGTGGATGAATCGTTTGATAAGTCATTGAACGCCACAAAGATTTTACTGACCTTTGATAAGTTCATGAAGAAGAATTCTTCAAAGAAGGTGGAGAATACTCAACACAAATTAATTGAAGACTAAATCTTGAATTCATTAAAGAAAAAGGTCCTTTAAATAGGACAAGATTACATCTTGAAAATAACTAGGAAACTATAAAATAGTAAACTAACCTAATACCAAAAGGAAACTAAATCCTAGTAAAGAATAAACTAATCCTACTAATACAAGGAGCTAAATTCGAAATTAAAAAGTAACTAAATTAAAAAGTCCCATATGACAAGTAATATTGGACTGAATCTCCTTCAATCTTGATGAGCAAGTAATCCTTCTTGACCCAACAACTTATCTTCAATTAATTCTTTCAAGTCTATTTTTGGGCACTTCATGATCACATCATAGTCCCACCTATAGCCCCACCATCATCTGCCCCATCTTCTTCTCGATCTGCTAGGCATTTTCAGCCACTTCCCGATGACTATGAGAATTTGAAGAGTCAAGTGATGTACAACACTCATTGTATAAAAACCTTGCATGAATGCATTCTTAAAGGCTTCCAAGCCCTCAATGTGGATATTTCTTCATTTCCACAACTCGGACCACCTCCCGAGGACAAATCGTGAAGAAGGAGACTGAAATAACGTAAGACAGGTTTGTGATTATTTTTATACATAATCTACACTCATTTCTAAGTTACTAATATTATTTATATATTTGGATAATAGGGACATCAAACCATATATGGTTCGTGTTAACAATTTGGAACATAAATGGAAGAAGCACAAGGGAACGAATGAAGTAGTGGTAAATGAGGATTATAATGATGGTTTTGTTTTGTGAAATCAAGGTTTATTTATGCTTGTTGAGGTACTAGTTTTATGGTTTTCTAATTTGTACTATAACTTGTTTGCACATATTTTTGTTGAACTTCAAATATTAGTATTAAGTATTGCAATATGATGTTTTTGGAGTAGATGTTGAGTTTTCCATGTTCTTTTGACAAGTTTTAGTCTTAATTGGTGACATTTTAGATGTGGATGGACTTGTTTTATTATTTTTAATTTTCCATGCTCTTTTGACATACTCAAGTCTAAATCCTATGTAAGCAAATAATGTCATTTTCTTTTGTAAGAACAAATCGAAACTAGTAGTTTATGGATCATAACATTTATTTATAAATTATCTAAGACATGATGATTATTACATATATAAAGTTTTATTGTCCATGTTTTAAATAACTTTGTTTCAATAGCACTATTTCTTGCTAGTTGGGATGTTTGTCTTAACTTTATTAAGTTGGGAATGCCAAAATGAAGCAAGTTGTGAGATTCGTAATATTTTGCTCTAGCATGGTCAAATAGTCGTTCTAGCAATACTACAATTATTTTAATGTAATTCTATCTTTGTGATAAGAAATTCACAACTTTAAATTATTGCCCAACACAATTCACAAACACGAGTGTGTATATATATCTTGGCTTTATATGTTAATTAAAAGAAAAACCATTCAAAAAATTGATACAACCTTGTTAAAAAGTCGGAAATAATTTTTCATCTTAAACTTTGTGAATAGGGACGAAGTTGTATAATATTCAAAATTAGTTAAGTCAAGATGAATATTACATATATAAAAATTTATTGTCCATGGTTTAAATAATTTTGTTTAAATAGCATTGTTTCTTGTTAGTTGGAAAGTTTGTCTTAATTTTATAAAGTTGGGAGTGCCGAATTGAAGCAAGTTGTGAGATTCATAATACTTACCGCTCCACCGACAAAATTATATCGCCCCACTCCTAAATTAAAAGGGAATAACATGTTTAACAGAAAGGTTCAACATTCATAATATATTCTGCTCAAGCATAGTCAAATACTCGTTCTAGGTGGTACTACAATTATTTTAATGTAATTCTATCTACCCTTTATAGTCGTTACCTTTACATAGCAAAAAAAAATTAAGTACTCAGAAAATTAGGAAAAAGATAAACTGAGAATTAAATTAAACAAAAAATCAAAATTGCAATTAATTGTGCAATATAGGGGTGAAATACAAACATGGAATTTACTTGAAGAAATTAAAAAAAAAAAGGGTTTTTTTGGCACTTTGCATCCTCGAAATATGAAAAATAGGCACTTCGAACTCTTTTAACACAGAAATAACACTTAGCACCATCGAAACATAAAAAACTCGGCAACTTGCGCCTTTTGGTAAATTTCATAATTTTTTCGATTTGTTTGGAAATTTTCGAGATCAAAATTTCATTTGGGTATTTTTTTGAATTTTGGCGAGATTTTTCAAAACTTAGACATTTTCTATTTATCATTATCATATATATATAATCAATGTATGTATTACGACTAAAGATTAAATTGAGCTTTGCTATTATTCATTATTAACTTTAAGATATGTGAATTTTCAGATTCTTTACCGCTCCACTCATAATAAAAATATCACCCTAGGTGATTGTTCACAAGAAAAAACTCACTAGAATCTCAGAAAGAAACAATAAACTTTCCTAGTACAGTTCATTTACTACTTCTAGTTTTCTTTAGTGTAATTTCAAGCTCGATAAACATATACTAAAAACGGAGGATGATTATACAAAAATTGAAGAGTTTCCATCTACAAGCAATTTGAATCTTAAAAAAATAAAATTAGCAATCTAAAACCAAAGCATGAACTACTTAGAAAAAGACATCAAAAGACCATACATTTTTCCCCTAAAATAAATCATATTATCAAGAAACTAAATGTTTGAAGAATTTCAAATGTTGGTTTTGTTCTACGCTGAGATGAGGAAGATCAAACAACATAACAATCCTCAACAACTGGAAAAAAACATAGAAAGTGGTCTGACTTACGGGATGTCAGATGAAACATTTGGATACAATGACGGAAAACTCCCTGGCGATATAACCTGCAGCAAAGTTAATGATTCATGATACATTCATAAAAAAAAAGGAACAAAGTTAAAGAATCAGTAGATTTGAACAGTTCAATTTTGAAAAATAGTGTGCTTAATGAAATTCACCATCCACTTACACTTTGTTGCTGCCATAACAAAGTAGTGTTTGGTCCCATAACATCTCCACTACCCGGAGGTCTCGTAAGGTTCGGCGGTAGCAACTGGGTTTGTTGAAAACAAAAAGGATTAAATGGGTATTGAGCGTGGTAGTACAATGGATATCCGTTGTTGTTTGGGTGCGTATTGAACGCAACTGGGAGTTGAGCTACATGCTGAAAATTGTTGATAATGTTGCCATGTTGAACAGACTGTTGTGCCGGGGTCTCCAGATTTTGGTTTGCATTATGCTGTGGAGTACTCTTCTCTTTCATACCAGAAGACTTTTTTGCACTAGACTTTTTTCGCCAAGCAGCAGTGGAAGTTTTCTCTGTACAAGTAGCTGCTTCAAGTGTACTCTTTTCCTCCATGCCAGAAGAATTCTTTGCACTAGACTTCTTCTGCCGAATAACGGTTGAAGGATTCTCGAGACAAGTGGTTAATTTATGCCCAGGTTTACTTGCAAGATCAAAATATAAAGCTATTAGTGATAATATATACGTAATTATTCGATAAACTGATAATACTAAAAAAAGTAAACGTAAATTAACAAACTTATAATGATATAAATGTAAACAAAATATTTGTAACATACCCGCATTTGCCACAATTTTGTTTCTTTCCACTGGTGGCTCCCCTAGTTTTGATACGACTTGGGTCAAGAACATTTCTAGTAGACTTACGCCGGGGTGGGTCGTGCACATCTTCATTGGAAAAATCAGGGTCGACTTTGGCTTTTTCTGGACTAGGAGTGTTGCTGCACTGAGAATCCATCAATACTTCTTCATTAGCTTCATCTACTACCTGACGCACACGCTTAAGAGAATCGACATATCTGGAATCGGTTTTGGATGATACATAGGATAATACGAGACATTCTTTATTCATTTCACCAAATCTTCTTGTAAACCCATCAGAAATGGAGATAGGATCTGGCAACTTTTTTTTCAATATAGTCCCTGTCTCTATTGACCATCGACGTTTGATCATGTTGTCGGGAAACTTTTTAATTTTCAAGCACTTCAAGGATGATATAATGTGTCGGCACGGCACACCATCCGACTCGAGTTTGAAGCAATCACATTTGAAGGTTGGAATTGTCTGATCAATTGTTACAGTGTGTATTATTGAATCACCATTATCTAAGTCCTCGCGAAATACAAATATATCATTTCCATCGCCATCTTTGCCCCTACTTTCTCCACTAAACCTTGTTCATCCCATATCTCCTTACGGACTATGACAAAGATCTTCAACGTGTATATACTAAGCGCATGCTCCTCCAAACTCTTCAATGGACTTTCCCTAACCTCGCGATTTTCATTCTCAGAGAGTTCTTGGAGGTATTTGAATTCGCTCCTAAGTCTCTCTAAAGTGCGGTTGTAATGCGTGAGAAAATCAGCAATGGTCATCTTATGATCAACACTCAACTTGATTAGTGCGTTTACAGATTCGGCCCGCTGCGTAGTCGTCATCATACTCATAAAATGCTCACGAAAGTATGCTTCTGCCCACCTTTCTCTTTTTTTGTACATATCAACAACCCATGAATGTTTGGATAAATTGTGTTTTTCCACTAAATTGGCCCAACTCAACTCTAACTCTTCTATAGAGCACCTCTTCTCCATCAATGAACAAAAATCATTGGAAAAATTAGAATTTTTAACATTTTTCCTGACATTATGACATAAATGCCAACTACATATCCTATGTCGTGTACCAGGAAATTCAGACATAATAGCTGAACGCATAGCTGCATCTTGATCTGTGAGTACAGCTTCAGGAATTCTGCCATCCATTGCTTCCAAAAATGTTTGCAACACCCACTGATAACTATCAATCATCTCATTTTGTAAAATTGCAGCACCAAAGATACAAGTTGAACAATGGCTATTAACTCCAGAAAATATGACAAGAGGATACAAATATGTACTTGTCTTGTATGTACTATCGAATACTAAAACGTCATCAAATGCCTCGTACTCCGCCCTAGATGCACCATCACACCAGAAAAGTTTAGTAAGTGCGCCCTCATCGTCTAGGGTATACTTGAAAAAAAGCCTTTCATCCAACAACTTCAAATGTTTGAAGTTAGTTATGACTGTGTTCATATCCCCTTCTCGTATTCTTTCTGCTCTTAACTTGTTCAACCAGTTATAGCCATCTTTCCTTCTAAAAGAAAGTTTTCCAGCACCTCCAGCTAATTGCTCCAAGTAATACATTACTTGGGATGGCTTAAATCCAATGGTTGTCATCATACTAAGCATAGTCTTGTCAGCAGGCGACATGTATCTAGATAGAGGAAATAACACATAACAATTAATCATCAAATATATATTGTTTAATTCAAACTTACACAAGAAAAAGTAGTTGTGAAATGATGTACCATTTCAAGCATACATGTAAAGGATGATTGTGTTTATTCTCAAATTTTGAAACAAAATATTTTTTCGAAAATTGATCATGTGACACCCGGAAAGTAGCTTTGCATCCACACCTAGTCAATGGTTTGGGTTCTCGTTTCCTATAATCTCCTTCTTTCACTGGCTCGCGGAACCCACTTCGTGTGCAAACCCAAACCCTATTTTTAACTATTTCACCCTTAACCTGAACGCTGCGTCTCCTAACATCAAAACCTTCCACTTTGGCGTATGCAATATAAAATTTCTTAGCCTCATCAATACTTTCAAACATTAATTGCGAAATCAGCTCCTCTTTAATTCCCGAATTGTCTGGATCAGAATATTTCTTCAATTCTTCTTCGCACATCTCATTTGTATCATCTAAATCGTTGTCATCTAAATTAATATTGTGTTTGCAACAACTCTTCCCCTCGTGCATTGACCGGCAAACTTCATCTACTGTATCAAACTCAACCTTCCGTTCACTGGACCCATATTGATCTATATTAAGATTAAAAAATATCAAGCAAATTAAAACTATACCTCAGTAAAAATGGCAGTTATCAACCTAAAAGAAAAAAGCCTCTACATAAATCTCTACAAGCCAATATTCATGATAATGTACAAATTTCCAAATCACGCGTTGTTTTCACATATTTTGATCGAAAAACACTCATAGAATCACTGTAAGAAAACATAATGTAGGATTCGGATATATATTTAATCTTCGTCATACTAAAAAAAAAGACCAAAAATGACTACCAAGGGAGCGGATAAAATTCTGTTACCTTAAAGTAAGGCTCCGCTGGAGCGGATAAAATTATGTTACCTTAAAGGAAGTTGTATAAAGGATTTCAAGTGAAAAATAATCATACAAATAATATCCTCTTAATTATACATACCACTCAACCAAAATAAAAAAATGTCAAATTAACTTGTTTAGCAATCTCTAGAAAAACCCAAACAACATAATGATACACAAATGAATATTCATCGGAAAAAGAAAGTCATAGCAATATTCCTTGCTTTATAAACAAAATCAAAGCAATGTGATGATATTAATGGAGATTAAAAATACCTGTTCTCATATTGATTTTTTAAAGCAATTCGGAGATTGCCAACTATGTTGGTTCCTCAACTATGGATCGATTTTCTCTCCGGATAGGTGTGGGATCTCAAGAAATCTTTCATCAGTGTGTTAATCTTAATCCCAAGAACAACAAAAAATAAACCCTAAAAAGCTCAAAATTGTTCCTTGTCTTTGATCCCAAAATAATACTACCATTAAATGCAATAACACCTTCAAAAAGAATTAAAAGAACAAAATGAAAAAAGAAATCGGACAGAAGAAGTGAAGTTGTAGAGTGTTAAAAGAGATTCAAAATAAAGCTGTGAGCGATTGTGTGAGGGGATTAACTGAGGAAATATATTATATAAAGGGTAAATCGGGAATTTTATAAAATAATAACTAAGGATATAATCGGTAATTCATGATTAGCTGGAATTGTAAATGAACTTTTTTGGATTGTAAAGTGGACACGTGTTCAAATTGAATTGGCCAATAATGAAGTCGTTGGTGACTCTCTTTGAAGTGAGAGTCACCATAGACCATCCCACAAAAAATCCCGGCGAAAAATGATTTCACTTTTTCACGAGGGGTAGAGTCAGCAATTTATATTATATTTTCTCAGCTGATGTAAATCATAGCTTTTTTGTTCAAGTTCATGTCATTACCAAGGTATAATTTTGAAACGTTACTTTTGGATTTCGAATCAATGAAAACGAGAATAAGGTATAATTTCGAAACATTTTGTTCGATTTGAGATTCTCATATTTTTCATAATCTAGTTATATCTTCAACATATCTTTTATAAATTTTCCTATTTGTCTCATTAATAACAACATTCTCGGATTTATTATAACTCAAAACTATTTTACAATAATATTCTCATGAATATATTGAAAATATAATCTAAATGATAAACTCTTTCCTTTTCCTGAAAAAAATAATATAACATTTCTTCCCCACATATATTGTTGATAATCATTATTTATAAGATATTTCCGACGAAAGAGTCCCGTCAAAAATTGTATTTTTCGACAGAATAGTCCCGTCGAAAAATTCTAATAAAATAATTCCGTCGAAAAATCTGTTGGAAAGTTTTTGTCAACTTGCACCATCTCTATCGTCCCCACCATCACCACCGCCATCTCAACTTGCGGCCCCACCTCCCACAAATGATTTATATTTAGGAATCTTTTGTAAAAAACCAACATAATATATAGGGTTAATTACAGGGACCTCCCCTGAGATTTGTTGAAACTCGCGTTCATTTCTCTCTAAGAATACTAATTACTCGGACCTCCCCTGAGGTTTGCAAAACCTTACAAAACCCTAACGGAGACTAATGGAGGTAGATGGAATGCGTGAAATTACCCTCTTGCCCTCATCAATTTTAATTACTTCGACCTCCCCTAAGGTTTACAAAACCTTACAAAAATTTATATTTGCCTATTAGTCCCCAAACTTTAATAAAATTAAATTTACACATAAAAAGAAAAGAAAAACTAACCCCACCCCGATTTATATCACATAAAAAAGAAAAAAAATAGTTTATTAATTATGCAATTAATAGTAATAATAATTATGTAAATAAGATTTTATTTTTGTATTTTATAATAAAATATTATTTAATTGTATTGTATTTAAGTAAGATATAAATTTATGATTTCAATGTTGAAAATATTAAACACTTATATATATATATATATATATATATATATATATATATATATAAATGTTTAAAACTGAAATAACCCATAAATTTAATTGTTTACAAATACCTCATAGATAATTATTTTATAAAAGGGTATTTGAATTAGTATCTTTAAATTTTGTGAAAAAAAAATTTATTGATTTTTTTAGTTAGATTTTTATAAAATACATATTTCAATACGGTATAATTTATCAATAGCGTAAAAAATAATTTATTAAGGACAATGCTAGCATCATAGCCAAGAATCACAGCCCATTATCACAACCCAAAATATAAAATTGCAAAAAAAAACCCATAACTAATTATCAAATAAAAATAAATCCTATTTATAAAATAGACCCTAAACCCTAAACCCTAAAATCCTAAACCCTAAAACCCTAGACCCTAAAATCGTAAACCCTAAACCATAAATCAAACCCTAAATTAAATATTATGTCATAAACTCTAAATTCTTGGCATTGCAAATATTTTTAAATTATGAGTTTATATTTTTATTGTAATTTTCGAGATATTTTATATTCAAATATTGATAAATGATAAATTAACATTTGAAAAGTAATGAATTATTTTTTATATGAGTAATATCGTATAATTTAGGCGTTCTTTTGTAATTTTTGAAAGTTGAGATATTTATATTCAAATATTGGTGAATATTCAATTACCATTTTTATGTATTTACAGTATTGAATTATTTTTATATGAGTAATATCGGAAAATTTTGATCTCTTTTGTAATTTTTGAAAGTTGATTGGGTGTTTACATTAAAAAAATTATTTTAAGAAGAAACCTGTTAAATAGGTAACAGGTAACCCAATTAACTTTAAATACATAAAAATGGGCTGTGAAAGTTTGGGCTGTCATATAATCATTTTCCATTTATTAATTATGTAAACAAGATTTATTTTAGTATTTTATAGTAAATATTATTTAATAGTATTGGGTTTAAGTAATCAATAAATTATTGTCTGGGATCGCTAGTTCCAGGCCGGCGACGGCCTGGGATATTCTCCCCAGGTCGTCGCCGGCCTGGATTTGGTGATCCCAGGCCATCGGGACGGCCTGAGAAGGTGGTGGCGGCGGGGTTTGGGGTTTGGGGTGGTGTGATTTTAGGGTTTTTTAAAAAAAAAATTATATTTATATTTTTATTATAAAAATTAAAATATTATTGAATATATATTTTTTTCTTTAAAACTTGTTATGTTATATTTATGAATAATTAAAAAATAATAATTTCCCAACAAATAAGTTCCTTAATTATTTCATATCAATAAAATTTGAGTTGATATATGTGTAATATTTTTTCTAAAACATTATTGGCTAATATAAAATTTTATAAACATGTGTAATATTTTTTCTAAAACATTATTGACCATTATAAAATTTTATATTTATAGACATAAAAATTAAACTTGAGTATTTTCAATATTTTTCTATCAAGTAAAATATAAGAACACTAAAAATAATAATAAAAATAAATTTGAATGTTTATATTTATTTGAATTTAGATACACAAATAAGAGGGACAATGTGAAAATCTATACATTAAAAATAAATTTCAATGTTTATATTTATTTGAACAAAAATAATTTTTTGTAAGAGTTAGTAGTGTATTTCTCTTTGTATATATTTTACAATAAGTAAGATAATACTTTAGAAATATTTAAAATGTTATTTTAAATATAAATATACATTAATAAAGTCATTACACATTTTAAATAAATTTAACAACATTTTAATCCACAAATGTAATATGACATTGCTACTAGATACATTCTCATGCAACAATGTAACATTTGCTGAGAGGGGTAATATAGTCCATACATATTTGCCACAGTAAGTCGGGGGCAAAATTGGCAATCTTCAAAAAATTTATGATGACGTAAGCAAAAATTAACAGAACCCTAACGGTTGTAAGGTTTTGCAAACCTCAGGGGAGATCCGAGTAATTAGTATTCTTAGAGGAGAATGAACGCGAGTTTCACCAAACCTCAGGGGAGGTCCCTGTAATTAACCCTAATATATATGATAAACAACCCTCTTAATCAACCAATTTTTTCCATGATAACTTCCACATACACATCAAAATTCAAATTACAACTACAATATATATATATATATATATATAATGATAAGGTCAAATCTTTAAGTAATCAGGATTTTCATATAAACACAAACTAGTAATAACTAAAGTTCATCAAGTGTTACTACAAAGCAGTTTAAAATACTAACTAAACCAAAATCACAAAATCCACCTACTTGTAACTTAAAAATAAACCACACAAAAATCACTAAAATAAGAAATAGTTAGAGAAGTTTTGACTAGAGACAGGTTAAACCTTTAATAAACAAAAAGAAAGTATAGTGATACAATCATACAACAATTTCCCATAAGTACAACATTATACTCCGATTTTGTGATGTTTAATGAGTAGTTATGTCGTGAATAAATCACCATCATATGAAAAGGGTGAGGACACCCGAAAAATAAGTCATACCTGTGTATGCATCCATTGTAAATCGAAAGGCACAATGCCACACTGTAACTAACAGCCTGGCCTTAGCAAGTTTACGACAAAAGGTCCCACCTAACTTTGTTTCTGTTTCTGTTCCAAATAAGCGAAATTCCTTTGGTAGTCCAAAACTGCTCTAAACAAATGACGAAATCCAATCTCTGGCCAAAGTATGCTTGGAGAGCACAAAAGGGTACATGCACTCTGCCACAGAAGGAAATTACTCAAACGAGTCTCACCAGATGTACGAATTATAACATCCGGATTTGGTACATCTGCCATATACATATGTTTCTCAATATCTGTCACAGTAATAAGAGACTCGGTATTTTCAATTCCTTTTCTAAATTCAGCCCTTTTCTCTCTGCAAGATTCTTCTACAGCATGCAAAATCTCGTCTGTAGATGTGTAGGCAATGCATACTAAAAGAACAACTTTTGAATTATGAGTTGTAGCCTCCATAGCTTTTTCGGCTGATAACTTCACAGACTCACTCAAAAGTTTGAGGTTTCCTACAAAGTATACCCTGACTCCATATTGATTGAATAAACTCTCTTCTCTCAACATCCCTTCGATTTTTTCCTTTATCAATTGCATAGTGGATTGAACTTCTTCCGGTCGTCTTTTGAAATTCTCAATGCTAAAAGCATAAATAGTGACATATTTCACATCCAACTCATAACAATATTTTAACATATTCATGAGAGCTACATATCCGAGTTTATGGCCAGCTCCATCTTCTAAATTTCGATTTTTGGCATATCTTCGATTTCCATCCATGATAAATGCAATATGTCTAGGAACAGGTCCGACTGTAAGAACTGAAAGTATACATCTTCGGGTAAAGGTGCACAAATCTTCAAATAATTGACTTGCTTTATTGCCATTCCTTTTATCCATATCTACTTTTTAAGAAGTATTCTGATGCAGCAAGATTAACCTGTGAGAGAGAGAGAAAGAACAATTACTCTCTTAATTATAAAAGATTCTTGATGAGTCTAGTTAGCAGCTTTATCTTTTTCTTATACAATTACTCTCTTAATTAAGAACGTTAAATAATTGCTTAGTTGATGAATAAAGAGAACAAAATTATTCACCCAATGGGTCCAACATATATAAGAATATATGACACTCTAAAAGTTGATGACCCTAATAATTTTAAACATAAGAAAAGGGTATTGCTCATTTTGAATTCACCCAAGACAATTTATTTTGGGAACAAAATTAGTTCTCGCATGTGATATTTTTAATTTCTTTTTTCTTTTTTGCTTTTAAGCTTGTCCTAGGCAACTTTCAAGATCTACAATTTTCACCATTTAGGTGAAGGTAAAAACAAAGTTCACTCTTAATTAAAACACAAAACAAATAAATCGAAAGCATTGGTTTATCCCACGCCATTATCATTATCTCCTAGTTGTGTAACTCTTAAACTTTTCACACAAGCAACACTTAAATATGTCTTAATAGATTAACCTTAAGGTCCTCACAAAGTAGCGAATGAATACCCGATGGAAGAGATTTTCATAAAAATGTCAGGCTCGCCTTGTAATGGATTAAGTCATATACTCCTTAAACAAAAATGAACTATAAGGATGGCCTTGGCTTTATCATTATACGAGACGAGGTTATATATATTCATCTCAATTCCCCTATTTGGGTGATTAATTGAGAGCGATGATAATTGTTATGCATTGGGCTTGAGTAGCTAGAGATGGAAACTTTTGATTGTAAATAAATGCATCTCAATGTTTATGGATAAATTCTAGTACAGAAAGAAGGAGAAACAAAAATATAATCATCGAGCAAGTTTTGATGATTAAAAAATCATAGTGCATGTCAAAAAAATAAAGAACGGGAAAATTCAAGAAACAATACTTAGAAGCATATGAGACTGGTGTATGCAATCAGTTCACACTCAGCAACAGGTCATGGAAAAATAACACGAGGTAAACATAAAAAATTAGAAAAGCAATGTATAAATATTTTGTTTCTTTTTGAAGCAACAACAGTTTACAAAACAGAACTCAAAAACACAATCCACAATGAAGATACACATATAACCTAAGATTGCAAATTACATGACTCTGAAAATTACAAATGGACATAAGGTGTTCTGAAAACTAAAACACAATGGAATCCAACAGGACAGAAAAAAACACATACGTTGTCTTATATTGACACGTATCATAGCAAGCCTGCTGCAGAGAATTATGATTCCAAATGTACTTATATTGGCATAAATGGAGAAATAAGAATCCAGTAACAACACAAAATTGACACGTGGTACTCAAGAAAGAATGTATTGTTCAACTTCAAACGGCGTACGAATGACTAATAACCACAACCGTAAACACATTCCGCTGGTTACCTCAGATTCACAAAATAACTAAAAGCTACATGCAAGAGATAATGGTATCACCTACGACCCTTAGGCAAATATAAAGGAGATCTAAACATAATGCGGAAATCATCCCAAGGCAAATCTCTTGATTTGAGAAGAGGAACCAGAAGGAAAGAACAAAAGAGTAATTAACAAGACCTAATCAATTTTTCCCTGTTAAGCAATTCTCAAACATGAAACATTACAAGACTAGACATTGAACTCTTAACGGTTTATCGGACTGCAGACAATTTTGATGCAGATTTGAAAATAATGCAATTTGAGCTCTCACAATACATTCAATTTCAAAGTGATCATCTTATAGTAGCCAAAGTAGATGTAAGTTAAAACTCGATAATACCAAACACAGTCAGCGCAGCGGTGATACAAAAATATCAGTAAAATTTCAAGAGTTACATCCTTAAAATTTCAAGAATCAAGGACTCAAAACATCAGACCGCCTTTACTAATGTCGTAAACAACATTACCAGAAGATAAAACACAAATACACACCCAAATATTCATCATCCATCCATAATGTCATCTATTATCCATAAACATTGAGATGCATTTATTTACAACCAAAAGTTTCCATCTCTAGCTAATCAAGCCCAATGCATAACAATTATTATCGCTCTCAATTAAATTCAATTTCATCAATTCATAAATTCAATCCCAAATTCCCTTCAATTTTCACAATTGAGTACTAATAACACATTGTAACATCAACCAAAAATGCAAAATGTATAGCATTAGCATCATCTATTTCACTAAATAGACCTAGGAAAAATGCTCAAAGGGAATTACCTCTACAATGTCGTAATGTATTTCAAGCTGGGCTGGGAGGCGTGAACAGGGGTCGTGAGCAGGGGTCGCGGGTCTGGGTCGCGAGTTCAGGCAGCGGCGGCGTAGCAGGGGTCGCGGGTCTGGGCAGTGAGGGTCTGGACAGCGAATTAGGGCAGCGGCGGCGTGAGCAGGGGTGGTCACGCAGGTCTGGGCAGCGAATTCGGGCAGGGCGGCGTGAGCAGGAGTGCTCACGCAGGTCTGGGCAGCGAATTCGGGCAGCGGCGGCGTGAGCAGGGAAACTCAAGCGGCGGTGGTAGGGGAGATATAGAGGAAGGCAGCGGTGGGAGTAGAGAGTGAGGAAGGAGGCGGGTGGGAGTATAGTGAAGGAGATGAGTTAGGGATTTTATTTGTGTGTAATAATTAATTTCAATCTTATACTCCATTTATAATATTCGGTCAAATTTTTAATTTTTTAAATACTTATCATAATATTAAATTATTCATATGATTCATAAGATATTAATTTTTTAATATTAATATATATATATATATATATATATATATATATATATATATATATATATAATGTCATCTGATATTATCGAATTATTATTGAAATATATTAATTAAATTTATTATTTTAATTATTAAATGGAATCAATTTGGTGAAAATTATTGACTATATTGTTATGTACATTGAGATTATTAGCAATATGATCGATTGATTTTTATTTTTAACGTTAATTGACAAAGTAAATATTGTTGACCTTATTGTTATATGTACATTGAGGTTATTCGAAATCAAATCGATATTTGACTCGAAATTACTTAACTAGTCACTAATTATGGTTATGTACATTGAGCTTATACGCAATCATAACGATCGATTCTGGATTTGTAATATTAATTGACCAAAGTCAACATTGTTGAGCTTATGGTTATTGATGGGGGCTATTTCGCACCCTACATACTAGTCTGATCGAACAAAGATTACAAGATCGATTCGACCAATTCTAACGGATCGGGATCTTCTTACTGACCCAGCCTGATGCCGCTCGCTCCGAGTAAAGATTACACTCCGGACCCAAGAAGGATAGGTTGGGCCGAGTCCAACTAGGACTATGATTCCTTGTAATACTAGGTTTAGCGTAATATAAATACCTAGTTATTCATTGTATAAGACAACTACGAATTCTCTTAATTCAGGGATGACGCAAGAATACATTGATAACAATAGAACTCAATAATATCCATTATTATTGCAGAACTTTACCTCCATATCATTGCGTTCTTAATTTCGTTAATGGTTTTACTTCTTGCCTTTGATTATTGCTTTTCTTTATAAACGATCCATCCAGAATAAAGTAACGGAACCCAATATACTGAGTAATTCAATATCCTAACCCCCGATATCACAAATTCACTGATATTAAATTAACCCGACGAAAAACGGTTAAATCAGTTGGCGCCCACCGTGGGGCTAGGTTAATTATTCGATCGACATATGGCTCGCCCAAGGAAAAGCGCTCGTATCGGAGCAAGAAGTAACACAACCACCGGTCATGACACATCTGAAGATCCACAGGAGAACGACAATAATAACGTTCCCAACACCGACGAGAATTTACAGAATACCCATCCCCGAGATCATGAACCCCTAGGAGGTCCTCCCGGCACGATACAGGAAGAGCCGGAAGTCCCCGAGATCCCTGCTCCTCTCCCGGGTGCTCAGGAGAAATTACGACAAATAGCGATGCTCTTTAAATCACTCTCCCCGGAAGAATTACTTGTGCTTGATCAAATTCCGCAAAATCCTAGGGCTGCCAGGACAATTCCTGCTCGGAGAACGCCCGGACAAAACGATCATGTATCTCAACAAGCTGATAGCCCACCAAGCGAGCACCGCTCGCTACACAGTCCACAACAGGACAATTCGAAACCCTCCGACAACAATCCTCGAAGGAAACGAGGTCACAGAAAAACCCCGGCGAGGCGCAGTAAATCCAGGGAACGAACAATTATCCCTATTGAGGATGATATAGATGATACAATCCCTGATCGACCACGAACGGCTCGATTGACGGAAAGAGAAATTGAAAGGATGGTGCAGGACCGACTTGAACAACGCTTACGGTCTATTCAAAATCCGTGGGCCCGAACCACGGAACTCCAGGAAAGCCTTGCGGCCTGTTCTCCCTTTTGCAGGGAAATAAAAGAGGCACAATCGATCGGACAAGTCCCGGGCAGACTACCTCGCTACGATGGAACCACTGACCCGGATGATTATATTTTTAGCTTTACAAATATAATGAATTTATATGCCCACTCTGCTGAATTCACTGCCAAATTAATGGTAACCACATTCGAAGGACTCGCGTTGGACTGGTTCGCGAAACAACCTGCCAACTCCATATTCAGCTTTAGGGAACTCTGTAACAAATTGACACAGCAGTTCGCCAGCCAAAAGAGACAAAAACTTCCAATGAGCTACCTTGGAACTATATATCAACAAGAAGGAGAATCCCTAAGGAATTGGTTGGCCAGATTCAACGTAGAATTGCTTAAAATCGATTCCCCAAATATTGACTACATAATATCTATCCTCTTCGATCTCACTAAAAACAGGCAGTTCGGAAATGCCCTCAGTCGAAAGCAACCAAGAACGTTCGCCGACATCATGAGCCTAGCATCTAAGTATATGACCCAAGAAGAGATGAATTCCTTTAAGGATAAAAACAAAAACAAAGTTACGGCTACAGGGTCTAAGCGCCATGATAGGATTCCCGCCCAAAGATCCTTGGATTACGAGCGATCTTCCAAGAGAGGTAACGTTTTCCAGCGACTGGAATACAGCGGAGCCGACCGAGAAAGGCAACCTAATTTCTACCAAAGACCAAGAAACCCTGAACCACCAATCAGAAGCAGAGTGAATCAAGTAGAACACCCAAGATTAAATGCTCCAATCGAAGAAATCTTGGAAGTTCTAGAAAGGAATAATTGGATTCCTGAGGCGAGGAAAATCGCTCAGCCCAGACCAGGGTCTAGAAACTATGATCAATACTGTAAGTACCATAGGGCACATGGGCATCGAACGGAAAATTGTTTTCACCTTAAGAGAGAAGTTGAAAAACTGATCGAGCAAGGAAAACTAGACGAATACATAGAACGAGATAATCGCAAAAGGGAAAGAAGCAGAAGCCCCCGGAACGGAACTCAAAGGAGAAGTTCTCATCGAAGGTCACCAGAACATCGACCTGCTCAGGAGTTGAATCGCGACCAGATCAATGGAACTATCCACACTATATCCGGGGGGCCTGCGGGTGGAGATAGTCGCAATGCTCGACGAAGAATGGCCAGATCCCTAATTGCAAGTTCTAAATATCCAAAAGAAGTATGGACGTTAGAAAATAGGCCCACAAATCACGAGCCGATTAGCTTTAACGAAGGCGAAGTACCTAAAAACATTACTTGGGATACGAAAGAAGATAACCCAGATTTCCCTATGGTAGTGTCGTTAGAAATAGCGAATTACAATGTAAAAAGAATCCTAATCGATAATGGAAGCTCAGCAAATATCATCTCCAGGGAGGTTCTAGCACAAATGAACCTCGGACAAATAAACTTACAAAAGGTAGCCACACCGTTAGTAGGCTTTGGAGGGTCCGAGATCATCCCCAGCGGAACGATATCTTTGAGTGTATCGCTCGGAAAGAAGCCGCTTCGAACAGTGAAGCTGGTAAAATTCCTAGTGGTAGAAACACCCTTCGCTTATAACGCTATATTAGGGCGACCAGCCCTTAACCTTTTTCGAGCTGTGGTCTCTACCTATCACCAGAAAATAAAATTTCCGACCGATAGCGGCATTGGAGAAATAACGAATGACCACTGTATGGCGTGGGATTGCTACAGCACGTCGCTGACCTTGAGAGAACATCCTAACCCTATTACTCCGAGCAAGAGAAAGATCGAAGACGATCCAATTAGAAATGAGGTCGAAATTCCTATTACTGATCGATTAGATAAAAAGGGGAAAGAACCACTAGATTTATCCTTGCAACCCCCAGAACATAAAGATATAATTCTAGTAGAAGGCGACTCGTCCAAAAGGACAAGAATTGGTACAGAATTGAGCAAAGAAGGAGAAGTAATGTTAATCGAATTTCTAAGAAATAACGTGGACGTTTTCGCTTGGAGTGCAAATGACATCGAAGGGATCGATCCTCGAGTAATCAAGCATACCCTAAAAATTGACCCTTCGGCGAAACCCGCCAGACAGAAGAAAAGAAATCATGGACCAGTGAAAGATAAAATCATTAAAGCCGAAGTTGAAAGACTGATGGAAGCAAAACAAATCCGAGAAATACATTTCTCGGAGTGGCTATGTAATGTTGTACTAGTAGCAAAGGGGGATAAAAAGGACAACAAATGGAGGATGTGTAATGATTTCACCGACCTTAACAAGTTATGTCCACGCGACCCTTACCCCCTCCCAAGAATCGACTTATTGGTCGACTCGACTGCTGGCTTTGCGCTGTTCAGCATGATGGACGCCTTCCAAGGCTTTTACCAAATATACATGGACGAGCGCGACCAAGAGAAGACCGCATTCATAACCGAACAGGGAGTATACTGCTTTATAGTAATGCCGTTCGGATTAAGGAACGCTGGGGCTACATACCAAAGATTGGTAAACCTACTGTTCAGGGAGTTAATCGGAGAAATAATGGAGGTCTATGTAGACGACATGTTAGTTAAAAGTATGAATGAAGCAGATCACGTAAAACATCTAGATCGATGTTTCCAAATCTTAAGAAAATATCGTATGAAGTTGAACCCCGCAAAATGCACCTTCGGTGTTAAGTCAGGAAAATTTTTGGGATATTTGGTACACCAGCGAGGAATAGAAGCCAACCCAGAAAAAATTCGAGCCATAACTGAAATGAAACCTCCCAAGACCATCTCTCAAGTGCAAAGCTTGGTTGGGAAGATCGTAGCGTTGAATAGATTTATATCTAAATCGGCTGATAGAAGCTTGCCCTTTTTCCAAACACTTCGAAAAGCGAAAAACTTTGTTTGGACCGAAGAATGTGAACGAGCTTTCGAACAACTCAAAGAATATTTAACATCCCCTCCGATGTTGGCCAAACCGACAGAAGGGGAACCATTGTACTTATACATCTCCATCTCCGATACGGCCGTTAGCTCTGTCCTAATTAAGATAGAGGGTTCAGAGCATAAGCCTGTCTATTATCTCAGCAAGTTATTACAAGGGGCGGAGAAGAATTACTTGGAAATAGAAAAATTCACGCTGGCTTTAGTAGTGGCTGCACGAAAACTCCGACCCTACTTCTTAACCTACAAAATCATCGTTTTGACGAATCAACCGCTAAGGCAAATCCTAGCGAAACCAGAAGCCTCCGGACGACTAATCAAATGGGCCATCGAACTCAGCCAGTTCGAGGTAGACTACAAACCAAGGATTGCCATCAAGGCCCAGGTGTTGGCTGATTTTATACTAGAAACACCGACGCAGGCCACTGAATCGTCGAACTGTCGCAGCAACGATGTCTTGATGATCGAGGATCAAACTTGGTTAATGCATGTCGACGGTGCTTCATGCCGAGAAGGGGGAGGCGCCGGAATCAACTTCACTGGACCAAATAAGGAAGATTTGAATTACGCGATAACATTGGACTTCATCGTAACAAACAATGAAGCCGAATATGAAGCGTTAATCGCAGGAATGGAGATGGCGATAAAAGCCAACATAAAGAGTCTTAAGGTACTGACTGATTCGGAATTAGTACAAAGACAAATAGAAGGCCTATACGAGGCTAAAGAGTTCAATATGATCAAATACCTCGCCAAAGTGAAATCTCTAGCTGGGAAATTTGAAAGCTTCAGTATCCAGAACATCCCACGTTCGGAAAACAAATGGGCCGATCAGCTATCAAAATTCACAGGATCCCATGACGGAAAAACCGAACGGGTGATTAACTGGTTAATATCTAATACACCAGCAATCGACATTGATGAAATACCGATAATCGATATAATGGAAATCGAAGAAGCCGAAGAAAACTGGATGAACCCAATGAAAGACTATCTTCAAGATGGAAAACTACCATCTGATCAGAATGAAGCTCGAAAAATAAAATATCGAGCCCCGAAGTATACACTTGTAGAAGGAAAACTCTACAGACGATCAGTATCGGGAATTCTCCTGAGATGCATCCCTGAATCACAAACCATGGATATACTGCGAGAAATACATGAAGGAGACGCAGGAAATCACAGTGGATCGAGGGCATTGGCCTTAAAATGTCTCAGAACAGGTTACTATTGGCCAACCATCAATAAAGATGCCGCTCAATATGTCCAAGAATGTCATCACTGCCAGATCCATGCTAACATATGTCATCGACCAGCAGAAAATATGCACCCTATCCCGATTTGTTGGCCATTCGATCAATGGGGAATGGACATCGTGGGACCTTTCCCAACAGCTAGATCAAAGAAATCCTATGTCCTGGTCGCTGTAGAATACTTCAGCAAATGGATAGAATGCGTCGCCCTCGCACGAATAACCCAATTCCAAGTTATTAACTTCCTCTGGAAATTCATAGTCTGTCGATTCGGCATCCCAAGGATCCTTATCTCCGATAATGGAACTCAATTCGCGGGAAAACAGATAATAGAATGGTGTACAAGACTCGGAATTCAACAAAATTTTACCTCGGTAGGACATCCTCGAGCAAATGGACAAACTGAAGTAGCAAACCGAGAGATAATAAAATCTTTGGAAAAAAGGTTAGGAGCTGCCAAAGGAAAATGGCTCGATGAGCTACCAGGAGTTTTGTGGGCTAATCGAACTACGGTAAGAAATTCAACTGGGGAAACCCCATTCAGCTTGATATATGGGTCGGAAGCTGTTATCCCTGTGGAAACTTTAATTCCAACTCCAAGAATAGAGATGTTCAATAAAGAAGAAAATGAAAAGGCGAGAGAAAATGACGTTGATTTAACAGAAGCCTTAAGAGATAAAGCTGCTGTACGCCTACAAGCCACTAAGGCAAATATGGAGAAAGCATACAATCAAAAAGTACGCGTCCGAACCTTCAAAGAAGGGGACTTGGTTTTGAAAAAGGTAGAAGTATCCAAGCATGTGGGAAAGTTACAACAAAATTGGGATGGACCTTACATCATCATTGGCGTAGGAAAGAAAGGTTCATACAAAATTGCACACATGGATGGGACAGCCTTACCAAGAACCTGGAACGCAGTCAACCTTAGGAAGTACTATGGTAAATAAATTTTAGCAGATTATACTGCATTGTTTTATTTTTACTTTATCAAAGTTTTAATCCTTGTAACAAAGGCCCTAGCCTAGAGTTCAAATAGTAAAAATTTTAGCATTTTCTATACATCGATTATTTCGATTAACGCTCTGTGGAATTACACTAGCATATTGATAAATATTAGAACGAAACGAGTCGAGTATACATTGATCCGCTCAATAAACACTCCTCATTCCGACGACAAAAACGAGTTGAGTAAACATCGATCCGCTCGATAAAAACTCCTCGACAAATATATTCAACGATCAAAAAGACTTTTTGGTGATAAACCTAAGTCTGAATTATAAATGAGTCGAGTATACATTGATCCGCTCAATAAACACTCCTCATTCCGACGACAAAAACGGGTTGAGTAAACATCGATCCGCTCGATAAAAACTCCTCGACAAATATATTCAACGATCAAAAAGACTTTTTGGTGATAAACCTAAGTCTGAATTATAAATGAGTCGAGTATACATTGATCCGCTCAATAAACACTCCTCATTCCGACGACAAAAACGAGTTGAGTAAACATCGATCCGCTCGATAAAAACTCCTCGACAAATATATTCAACGATCAAAAAGACTTTTTGGTGATAAACCTAAGTCTGAATTATAAATGAGTCGAGTATACATTGATCCGCTCAATAAACACTCCTCATTCCGACGACAAAAACGAGTTGAGTAAACATCAATCCGCTCGATAAAAACTCCTCGACAAATATATTCAACGATCAAAAAGACTTTTTGGTGATAAACCTAAGTCTGAATTATAAATGAGTCGAGTATACATTGATTCGCTCAATAAACACTCCTCATTCCGACGACAAAAACGAGTTGAGTAAACATCGATCCGCTCGATAAAAACTCCTCGACAAATATATTCAACGATCAAAAGGACTTTTGGCACGAAAAACCTAAGTCTAAATTAAAACGAGTCGAGTATACATTGATCCGCTCAATAAAAACTCCTCGTTCAATTTTATTAACAAAAAAAAAAAAAAAAAAAAAAAAAAAAAAAAAAGGGGACTTCAGGTATAGAAAACCTAAGTCTAAACAAAACGAGTTGAGTAAACATCGATCCGCTCGATAAAAACTCCTCGACATATATATATTCAACAGCAAAAAAGACTTTTTGGTGATAAACCTAAGTCTGAATTATAAATGAGTCGAGTATACATTGATCCGCTCAATAAACACTCCTCATTAACAAAACGAGTCGAGTAAACATTGATCCGCTCAATAAAAACTCCTCGATTAATTACAACGACAAAGAAGGATTTTGTTATGAAATCCTAAGTCTAAATTATAACAAGATTGAGTACACATTGATACGCTCAATAAAAACTCCTCGATCTACTCCTAACGATCTAAAAAAGATCCGCTGATACTCCTAAAAGTTTTGAAAGATAAATCAAGTATGAATTCATCTGCTCGGAAATTACTCCTCGTAAATAAAATTATCAAACGACAAAGAAGATGCAAGGAATAAAATAATATTTTATTCATCAAATCAATTACATACAAATATTCTATCTGCTTGCTATCTAAAGATCGTTACAATGATCTAGTTAAATTGATCCTATGGGATCGACTATCTTCACGACAATGTCCACGGAAACACCAATCTCCTCCCTAGTACCTCATCGATCATAATAAACCACCTAAGAAGCATGCTGCTCAGGATGGTCGACTTCTTTGGTTCGATGGCCAGGCTCTGAAGATCGGTATGTTCCTCCAGGTGAAATGAGCATTACCAGCCAGATAACCAGCAGTACTCAATTCACGCACAAAAGATACTGCTTTTACATTATCTATAAAACATTTTACTCTGAAGCAGCATCTCTTCAGGACCGCCGTGAAACGGTAACTTTACCGGCCACCCCGGTGGTCTATCAATCCGGAAGTAACCTCCAAGGACGAGGATGGCCGGCAAAGTACGAACCCTCCATGTGCAGACGGAAACCACGGACCTCTAATGTGATGAAGACTAAGGCAGAGATCTCATGGGATCCGTCGATACAAGGAAGGGCTGACATGGGACCCGTCAATACAAGACTGGGGACAATTTCTTTACTGCGAACGAACAAATCACGATAATGTGACTTCTTGAACATTATGGGGTCCGAAGGCAAAATGAAATCTAAAGAAACAGAGATCTTCATTGTTATGAATGGAAAATAAGGAAACTGTCTACTTATTTATAGGCGCCCGTGAGAATAATCCTACGGATAATAGGAGTTTAATCAAGGGACGAAAACGCGACCCTTTGACTTCCCGAAATAAATGCAAGTAAGTTGGAACGGCGCCCCGTCTGATCGACTCAACAGATCGATGACAAACAAATCTACAGATCGAAGCGATCGACAAATAATCCAAGAAAACTTAAAGAAGTTCAAAGACCAAAACGACCTGCACGATCATATATGAGGGTCGCCTAATAGAAAATATTAAGAACTCCTCGACGAAGGCATGCAAAATTAGACCGTTGAAAGAGGATAAATGCTTAAAAACGACCAGAGCCTCCACCATATGGGGATCGTAACTGCCTCATACATCATAGGGGGACTACTAAGTTGGCCATACAAGAATTCCATTTAGAATCCAAGAAATCTGACATCGAAATCAGGAGAATAGCCCTCCCTATTCGAAACTATAAGGCCGTCACTGCCTAATTTTCCAAAGAATTGCTGAAGGAGGTCTGAACGGGTCAGATCTGGCCAGGACTGTTACATTTTCCAATTCCTCCCATATCAAGAGTATGATATACTGGTTAGGGATATGTATAGTTGAAAAGCTAATAATGGAAGACATGAATAGGTGAAAAGCACCTAAAGGAAAATTTCTCTCTGAGGAAAAGAAGAACTGAAATTCAACGGGAGGAACAATAACCTCCTTATATAAGATATATGTCATATAAGGACAAATTTATAAGGCATGAATCGAGCATCGACCAGACAGCTAAGGGTTTGCACAACGACGATCGGCTGGATCGATCAACAAAGATTGAATATGCGAAGCAAATATTATACCGTTCAGTTATCTTACAAGCGACCAAAGCAAGATCAAGCTTACTTTCTCCATACTCAAATCTCTCCGCAGAAATAAAAATTCAGATAAGTAAAACTAATCTTTGTCAATTACTACATGATGGTATATTTGTGCGTAGCAATTACATATATAAAAAAGATATATCATTAGAATCAAGGCAAGAATCTGCCTACAGAAGAGATCATAATATTTCCATTTTAGTGCTTCTCCCATTACAAAATTTCAGCCCAAACGAATGCACAAATGTTGGGCGACAAAAAAAAAAAAAAAAAAAAAAAAAAAAAAAAAAAAAAAAAAGAGACAGTCCAAGGTCTGCCAGATCGAATAAAAATCATTGAGAAGAATCGCCAGAGGGGCGACCAGCAGAAACAGGCCTCCGAGGAGTTAGGTTACCAGCAAATGCCATCAACTCCTCCTGGCGCTTAAGATAACCGGCATCATAACCATCATCATATGCCTGTTGACGAGATCCCTCTGCCGACGCGGCAGCCTGAACTAGGTCGCCTTTCTCTTTCTCAAGAATAACTTTGTCAGCCTCTAACTTTTGGAGATCATCTTTAGCAAGTTGCAGCTGCAGCTCCAAACCCCTGGTTTTAGCTTTCTCCGACTCCAACTGACCCCGAAGAGCTCTCCGACTGTTCCACAGCTCGTCATTTTGCACACCCAGCTGGAGTGCGAAATATTTGCCCTAAAAACAGAAAGAATGAGAAAAACCACCGTACAACAAAGAATTCAAAACAAAGAACAAAAATGTCTACCTGCTCACATATCTTCACCAAAGATTGAACAAGGCGAACATTGGAGGCGCCTTCGAGCTTCCTCAACTCACCCGGCAAAATGGTACTCATGCCTAAATCCCAGGACAAGGCATCAGGTTCAACAGAACCCGGCAATTCGCTAGTTAAAGGGACACCGTCAGAACGTGGAGTCTCCGACAAGAGGATGTCATTAACTTGCTCATTGATACATCGCTCATCCAGTTGACGAGGAGACTCTCTCCCGTCAGGACTAACGGAGGTTTCCTTGCCCGAAGCAGAAATTATGGTTCTACGACCAGACCGCGAGCCGGTCCGACCTTGAGAAGGTCCTCCAGATTCAAAAGAAGTAGTCATCACGGTAGTATCGTGAAACAAATAATCAGGACAATCCTGCACAATAGATTGCGTCGTAGAAGGATTGACAAAAAAGCCATCACCAGCTTGCCCTTCATTAGTGATTGGGGCAGTAGAAACAGATAAAGGAAGAGAAACAGTAAAGTCCTCTCCATGAAAAACATGCTCAAAGGAAGAAGCATTGGAACTAACAGCTATATTATAAGCCGTTTCTTCGTTGGATATGTCCCCAAAAGCTAATCGACCAGGGGAAGGCATGTTTCTTTCCTGAATGGGAGCAGAAAAGACTGGTTCGGAGAACGACGAGGTTACCAAGGAAAGAGGTTCAGAAGTAATAATTTGAGAATCAATCTCCGACCTAATTGGTTGAGACGAATGAGGAGGCTCGATCGACGGCCCCTCTCTTCGTAATCTTTTAGATCTATTTTCTCTAGCGCCCTCGCGAGATGGTCGCCTCGAAGTATTACCGAAAAGGTTACTCATGATCGGATTACGGAAAAATATATATTAATATCGAGGAAGTTTATCGACTAGCTCAAGAAAGAGTATTCTGTTAAGAGAAAAGTGTAGCAGTAAAAAGACAAGTAAAATTTTACCTCTCGTATTTATACTACACGAAAGGACACGACAGACCTGGAGAAAGGGCGCGAAACAGGAAAACTGACCTTGGAGCAAACGCTAGAATTTGAAAAGACGCATACATAATGATTACGGCAAATTAAATGACTTGTCTGAATTATTACAGCGGATATGAAAAGACACGACTGTCAGAATACGAAACGTTTGGTGTACAAAGTAGGAAAGCTAAGTTACAATTAAACCTACGAGTGGATAATTACAAAAATTATTTCAAAAATAAAACCACTATTCTAAGAAGCCTGGTCGCTATCGGGAATCTTCTGTTCGCCACCGACGTCCATGTCGTCTTCTTCTTCTTCTTCATCTTCCGGATCGATAAATGTATCATCGAGCTCATCGTTAACATCTGAAGGAGGAATTGGCAATGGATTTCCGTACTCTCCGACAAGGTGAGCTAAAGGAAGACCTTGATATACGACATCTGGAACTTCAGAGGAAGAGTAAAGCTCGCCATAACGATTCAACCGGATATGAGCTGCCTTAAAATACTCCTTCCGACGATCCTCGATCATCTCCAAAGCGACCAGTTGATGAATCGACTTTTTAAAAGTATTCTCAAGAAGAGGACCGACCATCCGGTACACCAACGCCGTATGAACAGGAGAATTGAGGAATTCACGAACAACTTGTTCGTCAGATTTCCTAACATATCGATCTCTTTGCCTAAGGGGGACATCATTTTCGTACTCCTCTAAAGAAGCTTCAAGGCTTGATACTTGAGATTCAAGCTCACTAATTCGAGTCGTACTCTGCAACTGCAATTCCTCTAATTTTCTTGCCATTTGATTGGCTTGTTCTTGAGCACGAGAAACCTCTATTACCCTATCTATCATTTCTTGATCTTCGGTCCCGGCAGCACGAGTCTCTACGACAGGAACAGAGGAAGATGTCGAGGGACCAACTTCTGAACCGGAAGATTTGTGAAGTAAAACTTTAATTTTCTCTTCAAGGAATTCGCACTGTTGTTTCCAAAGAGAATTTTCATAGGCGTATGATGTCAGACAGGTGTTAACCTGAAATAACGAAGGGGTCAGAAAGAAACGAATTAGCAAATTAAGAAAATCTTAAAAGATCACTTCATCAGAATAATAGAAAGAAAAAGGTCTCACTTTTTCAGCATAAAGAGAAGCTCGCTGGAATTTCTCCAAAGGATCCTTATGAAGAAGCTTATTAAGATCACGAGTAAGAACGCCAGACAAAAGAATACGGGTCGCCTTATCAACCGCATTCTCATTATTATCATGAATAAGAGAATCCTTCTCGGAATAACCAGCAGCCCTCCTTCCCTCTAAATGATCCTCGATCATTTCGACCAGAGTAGGCTTTGGATGTTTATCTCCAAGTAAAGAAAGGTCGTCACCAGAACGTCCATAGTAACTCCTTTTTCTATCAACTGGATTATTAGTAGGATGAGGCATCGACCAGCTACGACATCCTCGAATACCCAAAGATGTTCTAAGGTGAAGAGGAGTATAACCAGATCCCGTCCCCTGACGAATGGGGGACTCACGAGAAGAATCTGGAGATTCCCCTCTGTTATCCTCAGACTCGTGGCCCGACTCCAGTTTCCTTTGTCGAGATGCCCTCTGCTCAATAGGATTATTCTCTACTGACTTGGAGGATTTCGACAGCACCATTTTTCCCTTCAAAGAATGTCGGGAGTTTTCTACCATATGAGCTGAAAAAGTAACAAAATAAAGTTAATTTCTCCGTATAAAAAGTATAGCGACAATAATAAAGGTCAAATAAAATGCTAACCAAGAGGTTCAGGTGATGAACTGATGGGGAAATTGTGGACACTTAACCCCGCCTTACGAAGAAAAGCTTCCCCAATCAGAAGAGCACTTTGATATTTGTTTGTGCGCATCTCGGGAATCTCAGTTATAAATTGCACATCGTCGGGAACAAGTTCGCCAGTTGATGAGCGACCTCCAGGAATCCAACTAGAGCCATGATCCCATGAAAAAGGTATGGTCGAACCGTCCACCGAACGGAGATTAGACGGAGGACGAACAAAGAAGAAATGGGATTTCCATGAAGGATTACTAGAGACCGGAGCATCAAAAATTGCTCGGCTAGGTCGCTGACTAGCAAAGAAATATCCACGATTTGAAGAACTAGAAATATTAAAACGGAAAAGTTGCGTAAAATTGCGGAAAGAAGGTTTAAACCCCTTTGCAATCATCAGAACGGAAAAACAAACCACGAAAGCAACAGAATTTGGAACCAGTTGTGTCAAGCACACGCTGAACGTTTTCAGAACTTCCAGGAAAAGGGGAGACAAAGGAAGACGCAGTCCGCTATTAAAATGAGCCGTATAAAAGGCTCGACATCCCTCCGGCGGGGTAGTAACCCTATCAGTAGGTGAAGGGAGAATTATCTCAGAACCCTCCGGAAAATATTTGGTATAGCTATTCACGACTTCGGGGAATGTTTCCTCTGTATATACGCAAGCTAGATCCTCAATTGGTTCAGAAATCTGAGGAACAGTACCTTTGCCCTTTTTGGCTCGGGCGGCTACGTCCGCATCGGAAAGGATTCGTACTTTGTAAGTATCTTCTACAGGGATAACGAGGTCAGAGACCGTAGTTTGTTCACCCAGAGGATTAGAATGTAACTCCTCCTCGTTATCAGGGGCGATGATCTCTCTAGGAGAAGAAGAAGATCTTCTTACGAAAGCCATCTGTATTCTAGTTCTTGAAGAAGAGGGTCGATGAAAGGAAAATTTTATACGACGAACGACCAAACTAGAAAATGACTGCGAACTAAAAGCAAATATAAAAGAGAAATGGCAAACTCGAAAGTCACCTATTTATAAGGAAATGAGAAAAGACGTTTCGAACTTATAGCAGCTACTCAAATTCCCGCCAAAAATGGAAGGATACCAAAAGCCTCCTGAATAGACGCGTGGCGATTCATCATTAGGCGGAAGAAACGACTATCTATGATACGTAGCACTCTTTTCCTTACTTAAGATTTTTTCCCACTGGGTTTTTTCTTAAGTAAGGTTTTTAACGAGGCTCCGTTCATAGAAAAGAAACAGTCGACTAGTTTTATCTACTTCTACGAGCTCCTATTATCTATACGCTCGAAGAAGTGAGGGAGTACTGATGGGGGCTATTTCGCACCCTACATACTAGTCTGATCGAACAAAGATTACAAGATCGATTCGACCAATTCTAACGGATCGGGATCTTCTTACTGACCCAGCCTGATGCCGCTCGCTCCGAGTAAAGATTACACTCCGGACCCAAGAAGGATAGGTTGGGCCGAGTCCAACTAGGACTATGATTCCTTGTAATACTAGGTTTAGCGTAATATAAATACCTAGTTATTCATTGTATAAGACAACTACGAATTCTCTTAATTCAGGGATGACGCAAGAATACATTGATAACAATAGAACTCAATAATATCCATTATTATTGCAGAACTTTACCTCCATATCATTGCGTTCTTAATTTCGTTAATGGTTTTACTTCTTGCCTTTGATTATTGCTTTTCTTTATAAACGATCCATCCAGAATAAAGTAACGGAACCCAATATACTGAGTAATTCAATATCCTAACCCCCGATATCACAAATTCACTGATATTAAATTAACCCGACGAAAAACGGTTAAATCAGTTATCTACATTGAGGTTATTCGAAATCAAATCGATACTTGACTCGGAATTACTTAAGTAGTTATTAATTCAAATTTATTGACTATATGATTATGTACATTGATGTTAATCGCTATGTGATCGATCAATTCTCACTTGTAACTTTAATTGGGCAAAATCAACATTGTTATATGGTTATGTACACTGAGTTTATTCGAAATCAAATCGATACTTGGCTCGGAATTATTTAATTAGTCACTAGTTTCGAAATTGTTTATTATATATATGGTTATGTACATTGAGATTATTCGCAATCAGGTAAATCTTTTCTCGACCTATAAATTAAGTTAATTGACCAAAGTGTTTTAAATCGATGATAATTGGTAGGAATTGAGTTAAATCAATCAATAAGGGTTTCCATAGATGAAATTTGCTAAATACGAGTTAAATCAAAGAAAATTAGTGAAATCGATCAAGAATAATATAATTAAATTAATCAAATCATTGCAAAAATTTAAATTAGGAAAAATGGTTTAAATCGATGAAAATTGGTGGAAAACGAATTAAATTCAATCAATAAGGGTTGTTGGTCCCTAGTGGTCAGTTGAGATCTAGAGGGGAGGGGGGGTGAATAGACCTCCGAAAATTTTAGATTTTAAAACTTTTCAAGTAGTCTGTCAGCAGACTAAGCTGATCGAGAATTATAAGCAGACTAGGCTGATCGCGCACAAAGCTTGAATAGCAGAGTTGACCACTCTTCTGATGATAACTTAGCTGATTACAACTAAATCAAATTTTCAGTCAGAATACTTCCAGAGGATTTTAAACAGTGTTTTTCACAAGTAGTCTTAGAAAGAATTTTATCCGCAGTTTTTGTAAACTCCTTTGAAAAATCTTTCTTTCAGTTTTCAAACTGTTCTAATGCAATTTGAAAATATGTAAGAAAATAATGCAAGTTAAAAACACAAAGAATTTTTATTGTGGTTATATAGATAAAAATCTTTTAGTCCACTTTTCCAAGACATTAAGATTTTGGGATATACTATAAACACACAGTTTACAATATACTCTACTTACGCTCTACAACAAATGATGAGCCGTAAGTTCACAATAAGAAATCACAAAGAAACTTCTATCCTCTGAAGCTAGATCACTCACTTAGATGGATCTACACTTCTCACAACACTCCTATTACAGATTCACTCAGAAAATGATTTATCTTTTTACTTCAACTCAGCTTCTGTCAACAAATGACTTCAGCAGATGCGTGAGCTGTTCTTGAGCTTTTGAGACTTAGACGGATTTTGCTTCACGTATGAAATCTCTGATTGTTGTGTTGTCTCTAACTCTTGAATCCAGCTCTATTTATACTTGTCTTTGAAATCTATCCGTTAAAGATAAGACAGATTTCAACTCTGCAAGTACTGGTCCCCCATTTCCTGGAACGGCTCTCTGCAACTGTTGCATTGTACAGTCTGTTGTACTTTTCTGCCAGTCGCATTAATGCACCCTGCTGATCCGAGAATGTCTTCAAACATTTGCCATCAATACCCTTCTCTTGCAGCATTTATTACTCCAAGTGCATTTATTACCGTTGGCCAGACTTCTTGATCTCTTCCACTCTGCTGATCGAAGTAACCCTTCTGATCGATACTCAGCTGATCAAACTTTGAACTAATCTGATTTGAGTCAACTGATAATCTACCCTTCTGATTACGAATTCATCATAAGATCAATAGTCTTCTGGACCTTGAAATCTTGACCTTTCTGATAGCAATCTTACTTGGTCAAAATTCTTCCAAGTGATCTAAGCATTCCTTACTTAGCTGATTTTGATGTTTTGGAAATCATGTTGCACTTTATCTTCATCTTCATCTTCATCCAACAATTTCCCTCTTTTTGCTGATGACAAAACCTTCAGCTATGTACCCGTACCTAAGCTAAAAAATTTTATCCTCAAAAATTTCTGAGATAGAAATTATTTATTGGAAACAAAACTTGAACCTTTTATAAATAAGGGATCTGATTACAAGTTACAAGCCTTGGCAGATGAGATAGGTAACAGAAAAATAAGGTACAAAAGATTACAAGAAAATAAGTAACCTAGTCTAGTTTTCTAGTCTAGTCCTTCTTCTCTTCTTGTTTTTCATCTTCCTTCTCTTCTTTGTCTTCTTCTTTATTTTCTGATTTTTCTTCCTCTGATGATACTAGATCATCATCTTCTTCTTCTTCTTCTTCTTCGTCACTTGAGGAGTTTCATGCATATACTTCTTTTTAACTCCTCCAAGTCTTTGTACTTATTATGTGGATTCAGTTGTACTTCTGCTGAGTCCTTGGATGCAGCAATTTCTTTATCTATTTTTGCTGATTCCTTGGACTGTTTAGAGTCAGAAGAGATAGAAATACGATCATCAACTCCTTCTTCTTAATCCTTCTGCTCGGCAGTTGTCAGATCAACTGGTCTGCTTGCATTTTCCTCTGTTTTCTCAGCAGACTCCTCCGATTTTTCAGTTACATTGTCAGCAGGTTTTTCAGGTTCAGGTTCAGCTGTCTTATCAGCATCAGTCGCCTTTGTTGTTGCAGAATTCTCTTCCCCCTTTTTGTCATCAGCAGCAGGTCTGACATCTTAAGTAGTTCAGCAGCTAATTCCTTAGGCAGAACCGTTGTGATATTGATTGCTTCACAAAAAAGTCTGACGTTTTCCTCAACTGCATCTATATGAACGTCCCTTCTTGCTTGTTGTGCTTCAGCAAAAGTCTCCACCTTTTTTATGGTTAGTTCATTTCGTTCCAGTAGCGTGCCTTGAGTTTAAAAAATTAACTCAGCAGCTGTGGTGAAGGTCTTCAACATACTTCTGCTAGATTGTTCATGAGCATCTAGTGCTTCAGCAACAACTCTGTTGACATTGTTCCACCCAGCTGTGTTACTCTGCGTTCTTGCTCCAAGTGTTTCCAAGTCCAACTTGATAGTTTGAATATCCTATTTGATTTCAACAATATCTTCAGCTATCTGTGAACTGGGAGCAGCAGCAGGTGTTTGTCTTTCAGCAGCAGCATTGGACATCAAAGCAGATGCTATCTCCTTTAAGTGCTCTTTGTTTTTTTCCTCGATCTCCTTCACAGCATCTGTGAGCTTGTTTGGCCCTTCTGACACCTGGTCTTCTTTGACCACATTTCCAGGTTGATTTTGAACAGCACTTGAGCTAGTAGCTAAGTTGAGATCAGGAAGTATGATGGGTACATATTCTTCATTTCTTTCAACACTCAATTTCTGAAAATCAGTAGACAAATTGGAACTATTACTTTGATTCTTTTCAGAAGATTGGTTTGGTTCATCAAATACTACATGAATGGATTCTTCTACAAGTAAAGTGCTTTTGTTAAAGACTCTGTATGCTTTACTAATAGTAAAATATCCTACAAAAACAGCTTCATCAGCCTTGTCTACAAAAGCAGTATGGTTATTTTTCCTATTATTTAATACAAAGCATTTACAAAAAAAAAAAATTCTAAGGTAATGAATTTTTGGTTTCCTGTTGTTCCAAACTTCATATGGCGTCTGGTTCTGGTTCTTGTTGATCATGCATCTGTTATGGGTGAAACAGGCTGTATTTGTGGCTTCTGCCCAAAATCTTTGAGGTAGTTTTGCTTCAGCTATCATTGTTCTGGTAGCTTCCTTCAGTGTTCTGTTTCTCCTTTCAGCAACTCCGTTTTGTTGAGGGGTTCTGACAGCAGAGTACTCATGGTTGATTCATCTGGCATTACAATACTCTTCAACAGTCGAGTTTGTAAACTCATTCCCTCTATCTGATCTGATCTTTAATATCTTCATGCTTTTCTTATTCTGGACCAGTTCCATCAGATTAGTTAGATGCTCCTTGATTTCACTTTTCTTCTTCATGAAAATCACCCAAGTATCTTGGATAGTCATCCATAACAGCTAGGTAGTATTTCTTTCCACCGTTGCTGATTGGATCAATGGGTCCAAATAAGTCCATGTGTAGTAGCTCCAGGATCCTTGTAGAAGATTGGTGCTTCTTGCTTTTGAAAGATGTCTTGATTTGTTTACCCTTCTGACAGGCGTCACACAGCTTGTCTTTGCTCATGACTGTTTTTGGAATTCCTTATACCATATTGTTCTTGATTAATCTGTTGATGGTCTTGAAATTCACATGGTTCATCCTTTTGTGCCAAAGCCAACTGATTTCACTCGGTGTTGAAACCACTAAGCAAACGTTAGAATTCTTGTCCACAGAATTCCTGTCAACTACATAAATGTTTCCTTGTCGTCTTCCAGATAAGATGACCTTCTTTGTACCAATCTGTTCAACATAGCACTTATCTGATGAGAAGATAACTGAGAAACCTTTGTCAAAAAATTGACTAATGCTCAACAGTTGTATTTGAGGCCTTGAACATAAGAGACGTGAAATATCTCAATGTTGCCTCTGATCAGCTTTCCGCATGCTACAACCTTGCCTTCTTTGCTGTCTCCAAATGTAACTTTCGGACCGTCTACAACAACCGCATCTATCAGCTCATGTATGTTGCCACACATGTGTCTTGAACATCCACTGTCCAAGTACCACTTCTTTTCTACTTTACTTCTACTCCTACTCCTAACTTTCAAAACAAAAGAAAATTGTTTTAGGTACCCTTATTGTGAGGGTCCTGGAGGATTAGTTTCACCCTTGACAACCCAAGATGTTGATGTCTTAGGCTTCTGAGTTTTGACAGGAGCATGAACAAGATTCTCTTCATCATATTCAACATGTGTGTTATGTTGATAATCAGTATGATAAGGATGATGTTCATAAGCAGAGTATGGTGCATGATATGCAGGATATGCATGCATTGGATGAGTAGGGTAAGGAGCATAGTATTGTGGAAATTGAGGTGCATGATATATAGGTGGATATGCAGTAGATTGCACATAATATGATGACTCATTTCCATACCAAGCATTTTGATTTTTCTTTATCTTATGCTTCTTTGGTTTACTAGATGCTTGCTCATTAACAGATGACTTAGTTTTGTTACTAGTCTGGTTGGTTTTACTTTTCTCAGCAGACTTCCTAAGACTCTTTTGTTTAGCTTTACCAGTCTGTTTTTCTATTTTTGGCTCTTTGTTCTTCTTAGCCTTATGAGCTTTCTTCTCCTTTAATTCTTTTTCAGGTGAAGCAGTTTTAGTTGTCTGAACATACAAAATGACCTTACTATTGTCAGCAGATATGAATTTTTCAGTATGATTCAGTTCTAACTTATGTTGTTCTAATGGCATCTTCTGTTTACTAGACATGTGCGTGGATGCAACAGATGATTTATCATGAGACTCAATAACTTTTTCAAGTTCCATGATTTTACCCTTATATATTTCACGTTCAGCTTCCAGAGATTCATTCTCTTGCTCAAGCAGTTTGTATTCAGCTGATTCTTTTGGTTTTTCAACCTTACGTTTCAGTGAACTATTTTGCTCTCTTAGCAATATCATCTCTTCCTTAAGCTTAGCAAATGCATCAACAATACTTGTATTATTAACAATCATTTGCTCAAATGAATTAAATAATTCATTATCAAGGGGAGCTATCTCATCCTCAGAATAATCAGAATCCTTGGTCATCAGACAGATAAGAGCAGGGTTCTCATCTTCAATAGACTCTTCTTCAGAAGTGTCTGAGTCTGAATCAGACGAGTAGATAGCAGGGAGCTTTTCTGCTTCAGCCATCAGCACCTTGCCTTTCTGATGTTTTCTCTCCTTTCTTATTCTCTTCTCTTCCTCAGTATACTTTTCAGCTTTAGGATAGGGGCAATCTCTGATGAAATGTCCCAATTTCCTGCAATTATAACACATTAGTTTGGATTTATAAGCATCCTTACTATCATGAGAAGAAGAGGTAGGGTTAGAAGTAGAAGTATTGTTGTATTTATTCTTCATTTTTCTCTTGTAGAACTTCTTGTAATTGTTTATCAGCAATGCAATGTCTCCAGCAGTGAACTCCTTTTTGTTGAGCAATGTGGCTTCATCAGATGAGTCTACTTCTTAATTCTTGTTTGTTGTTCTTCTAGGGTTTTCAGCAGCAACCAGTGCAGCTGTGGGGCCTGAAGTTGAAGTTTCTTCAATACCCATTCTTGGCAGTTTATACTCGTATGCCTTGAGTATGGAGTACAGCTCTGTAAGAGAGATCTTGTTGGGATACTTGTGGGATGTGGGCCTCGATTGTCAATACAAAAAAGTGCGGAATTTAAAATTTTTCGAGGCACACATAAGTCCCATAAATTTGTCTCCATAGTTAATTATACAAAAAGGTTGAATCAAACAATAACATAAACAAAGGGGGGTATTTGCGATTTACCTCACCAGAACTTGGTGGTGGTTACCTCCGGGTGTTTCGTTTGATCCACAACTTGAGTGATCCATGTGTTTCACCTCCAAAGTTCATCCACACCAATTGGATTGTAGGGACACCTTCAAATCGTAGGCTACGAACTGGATTTTGAAGGTTTGTCAGCAAAGGCTCTGTAGATCTTGATCAGGACTTAGATCTGGATCTGGATTGGGAGATCTAATGGAAGAAGACGAACCACAGGACTTATGTGATTAGATCAGGTTCGGCCAAGTCAGGATCGGCCAGGTTGGGTTCAACCGAGATTGATTTGGGCGACTAGGGTTTTGGGGCGAAAATATGTGGGGCGATTTTGTAATAAAAGTTTCTTTGTGCAAAAATCAGATTTCTCTTTTATACAAAATCGGTTTTCTGGCTTAATTTTCAGCAGAGTAATTTTGTTCTTTTCGTTGAATTTTTGTGGGTTATGAATGAAGAGATGTGAAGAAGTATTTATAAGAGAGTCATTCTCTTAAAAGATATCTTCTTCCATCTTTATCAAATCCCCATTCCTTATCAACTTAGGAATGTAAGATTTGATAAATCTTTTCTTACTTGTTTTCCAAGAAACAAAAACCTTCGTTCTTTATCTACAAAAATCGCCCCCTATGCCCCTAATTTCAAGATTATAAAAAATCAACCAATATAATTATCCAATCCTAAAATTGGGTAACTATTTAATCTTCCAATTAATTAACAACTTTAATTAACTTCATATTAATCAGATAACCAAAATTAATTAAACATAAATCAATTAGATATCTAATTAATATTCTCCCATTGAATTAATACCTTAATTCAATTACTTTGATTTAACAACTTTAAATCACTTGTTTCCCTTTATGACTGTCACTGTCCAATTGTATTGTGTGTGACCCTCTGGGTTCACCATCAATTGGCAGCAGGCCCATGACTTTCGTGATTTAATTAACGAGCAATTAAATGCTCCGATCAATTAAACAACTTTTAATTGACCAATCCAGAATTAATTACCTTATTAATTCAGGAGTACCCACACTTCATAGTCGATGTCTAGCCACAAGCCCATGAAGCCCAATTAAACGTGAATTGATAATTGTGAACATCACCTCTTATAATTGCCAAATACATACGGTCCTTCTAAAGACTAATTTCCCAATCGAGACCTAGGGTGTGTGAATTGATCGGCACCTCTAATTATCTCGATTTTGTACTTTCTAATTCTGGATAATAATTCCAGTGTGACTGCTAAATTTGGAAACCCTTTTCCAAATTCGTCACCAACCATGGCCATGGATTTCTAGGAACATATCATCGAAGAACGTACAGGAAATTCTCCCACTTTATCAGGATGAGTCGATAGATCCTTTCTTAGTACTAACCCCTCGCGTACACAAATATACGCACCCAACCTAGGCATGTTATGATCAGGCTACGTGATCTATACCTAGATCTAAGTACGCACATTCATGCACCGAATTCGCCCTAGCACCTCAAGTCCAAGGACTAAATCGGACACTATTATAATCCTTGAGAAACATCCCATCACCGATATGCGTCATGCGCTTCCACAATGGGTTTCTCTGTTCGGGTCGTTCGATGCATTCGATCCTCTATCGAACCACCTACTCATATGCACTGGCCTCAAATGCCTTGCTCATGAAACGCTACAAATTCACTCCATGTGAATCATGCATATTTGTACAAGTCTTGGCGATTCCTACGATACCCCGGCTTGTTTGGAATCTATGACTTGGAACGATTTTAAGATCACGACCTTAGAGACTGTTTCATGATTGCACTCAGTACTGAAGTGAATCGTCCCATAGTTTATTGTGACCTTAGGATTTCATCCAATCGCTTAGATAAGTTCGCGAGAGATGAAGTTGGCCATTGTTTAATTCACGTACTATGAATAAACGGGCGTATTAACTATAAACCATAAGAAAACAGTTCTCCAACAAGCTAATTAATATTGGCTTGCTGGACACTATCCTATCAATCTCCCACTTGCCCTAAAGACAATCACAACGTTTCTAAGACCCATCCTTTTAAGGATGTCCCTCGAACCCTTTTGTGAAATAGCTTAATTAGTGGATCTGCTAAGTCGTCCTTGTTGAGATGTCGTAATACTTCTACGCGTCTCAACTACCTATGACTTGTTCAATCATATGGTATTGTGTTCAGATTATCGGTGAGATCTCGTTTTCCTTTCATTTAGCAATTGCCTTATCTAATCGGTTAAGATTACAATAGGCTTTTGCCATGCCAGGTATTTCATCTAATCATTGGATGAAAATTTCTCATCTAAACACTTTCTTCTGCCGTATCCCAATGCTGCGTTTATTCTGATTGAGTTGGCAATGGTATACTATTTGGAATTTCTTCCAATTTATCTTTGCTCCATCGAAACTAAATAAATCATCCACTTTTAGACTTGGAAATCTCGAATCACTAAACCCTTCGAGTTTCAATTCTCCATTACTACCACATACCAGCATAATATCATTTAATTATCTTCGAGGATTGCTCCTATGGTAGTCCAGTGTCCTTTACTGGTATTCGACTATCAGTAGCTCGTGAATGATCAGGGATTTTGATGAGTCAGGTCTTGTACAAGACTTTGCATGCTACATGCAATCCTATTGCCAAAGCATAAGGCTTCTTGAAACAATTTCTTCTTTACTCATTTATATGTAGGGCTCATTAAATAAGTAAGAGAGATTTTGATAGCTTTGGAAACAATCCTTTCTTGGATTTTTCCATATTGAATCTATTCAATATTCAGTCTATGTACATAGATTTGGTGAATTGCGACATCTACTTCGCTTTTATCTCTATAAATACGTATTGACAGTACGTGAGATGTAATTCCCAAATCATATCATGGAAAATTGCGTGAAGAACACGCTTTCGTATGTGCTACTCTGATATTCTTATATTGTATTTGATGTGCAGAACATCATCTTGTTGCGTTTCGAACTCGACTATGCTCCCACTAATTCTTTTGCACAATTGGAATCCATATGCCTTTTGACAAATTCAACATTCTTGATCGACTTATCAAGTTGCATGTTCCAAGTTTGGAAAAAGTCATAGATTGACCTTTGGATTCGAATAGAGATCTTCTCATCAATTTTCAATTGTGAGAGACAGGATTCATATCCAATAGTCATATTTTGGTAGTCATAACCACCCTTCTATGCCTAATAGTTTCGAAATGGATTTTGACGTTGCTAATGGACAGAAGGTATTTTCATTAGTCCTAAAAGGACTTTTGAATAATGACCTATCGCCATTAAGCGAGTCAAACCTTTCAACTTCGAATCTTATGGCTTCATGCCATATCCCTTAGTTTATGTTTAACATAATTTCTTTGTAATCTTGGATTAAATATCCATCTTCTCAATTTCGTAAAATGGAATTTTGAGTTCCTTACGAATTTGATTAGATTACTAAGTGTTTGTGCAAAAATCGGTTCATCAGGTTTCAGGGTTTACTCCCACTGTTTGTGGGGATGGGTCCAATTCTTGGACTTCATCAAGTTCTATGACATTCCCTATTTCCTTTGACAAGAGTTTGTCAACAGAGGAACAAGCTACTTACGAGATACTTTCGTTTCTCGTTGTCGTAGAACAGGTATCCAATGGGTTTCTTTGGATACCCCACAAACTTTATATAAATAAGATCTACTATCTAATTTCTCATATAAGGGAGTTTTGCTATGTCTTAAATGACATGGTGGTGCAAGAACTCACTTCGAAAAGTACTAGACCAAGTATTTTTGAAGAGTTAGGGGAGGCTATCCCCAAATGTGAATAAAGGAATTTAGCAAGATCACAGTCGTGAATCGAACCAAGTTTTATCAACAAAGTTTGATTCCTTCTTTGATTTGCTTCGAGAATTCTATCCTCGTCTTAGATAATCGTGGAATTAATTGCTTATGTTTCGGCAAGCTTGATTAGATCAAATTGCTTTTGACATAATGCTCTTAGTTACTTCATTTCCAAAACGTCTATTGAATTACTTCAATGGTTTTAGAATTGTACTTCAACAAAGTACACATACACTTTAACGATTGAAATCGTAAGTATACATGAAGTAGCATCCCTCTGAACTAGTGCTTTTAGTTCTTATCGATTGAAATGTTTGGAATGCCTTAGCGATCCTTTTTTTCGGTTATCATTTCTTCAAGATTTGAAAATTTTGAGTTTATCCAAGTTCTTTATTTCAAGAGCAGTAGATAAAAACTTTCCTTTCGAATCTCTCTTTAGGAAGAATGTCCAAAAAGAACATTTCAAGCGTGAGCGATTATCTTGTTTGTTTTACGATTTTCGATTTAGCAAGTAGCTTTTAAAGCGTTGTCTTGTTTATCATTGTTTTATTTCTATGTTTCAAAACATCAATATTTGTACAAAGTTAAATAGCTTTAATTAAATAAATTCCATTCTCAATGGTAAAGCAATTATGTCTTGTACAAAAATTTGAAATAATACTCAAAATAAACTAAAACTAAAAACTTATGCTAATACGAAAAACTAAGTAAAACTTTTTCTGCTAAAAGGGAATGTCTAGGTTCAGTTCTTCCTTGACCTAATCCCTGAATGATTTCCCTCATCTCTCTCTGCACTACTTGCATCTTCCTTTCAAGGAATTTCCTCCTTTTAGGTGGAGAGGGAATACTATCATCATCTGCAAACACTTTTACAGACATGAAAGTTTATCAGATGTCTTACATCAAAAAGAATTAACAGATATACAACTTTAAGTCATACCGTTGTTAAGTCTATCCAGGAATTCCTTTTCAGCAAGCTTCCTTAATTTCTTTTCGTACTTACACAGAGGGCAATTCCATTCATACAGACCAAATCCTTGCAGATGAGCTTCCTCATATTTGTCTAACAACTCATGCAATTGTTTTGTTTTGATTCCATCAGGCGGAATATCACAATGTTGCATAAAATGAGTGAAGGTGTCAGATAATCCTTGGAGGGTTATCGTTATCTCATCTTCGAGAAACAATTGGGCTCCAAACCCTTTGATTCGATCGAACATCTTGGTTAAGTAACAACAATATTCCTTTACATTGTAAAACTTAGCCATGGTTGTTCCGTAAAGGTAATTGCACATCATATTCCCCAAAGTTGGTTCGGTTCTTAATTGCATCAAGTATCGTTTGAACGGGACAGTGGATGGTGAATGGCTAACATGAAAACAGACAACTATAAGCAGACAGGTAATATTAATACTTATAATTAACGAAATTTGGACTTTTTATCGAAAAAGTTCTCCCACTATTTTTATCGAAACAATAACCCCTTCTAGTTTCGGGAAAAATCTATTTCCTAGTAGGTCTTGACGTCCCAGCAGCAATTAGTTGCACCCACGACTCGTGGCCATACAATTAATTCCCTAGGTAGATATACATTTTATCCATTGTGTCTACTACACAACCTTCAAGCTATTTTGCCTCGTTTTTCGCATTTATCTAGCACTGCTACATCATAAATGTTACTACGCGTTAAGTCTAGCCCATTAATCATGATGAGCAATGGGCCCGGTCATGAATTCTCCGTAACTAGTTATCGGTCGATCTTCACGTCCCGACCAGTCCCCACCCTTGTCGAGTTTTAAGAAAACAGGAATCAAGGAATTTCGTGTATTGTCCCTTTCTTCGACTCGGGTGCCAGACTCTGGATCACCTCTATTGATAAGTAAACAACATACACTAGTTCCTATTAATGGAAGGCTTGGATTTATAAAACTTCATTTCATATTTAACCCAATATGACTTAATATTTATTCGAGATGGGATTTTTGGTTTTTGAAAGTTTAAAGAAACTCTCCTCGAGATCTCACCGCTTCAATTATGCTTTATCTTTTATTTACAATCTAGATTCTAGCGCGCACATACACAAGCAATCATAAATCGACTAATAAATAAAAGTCATACAAGCCTAGCATGCATACTACCACAATATATTTTCGATCGGGAGCCTCCTATGCGGGCCATCATCGAGCCAATGATGTTGGCCCAATTGGTCAATCTAAAGGGTTTTCAAACAGGCCTATGCTATTACACAATGTACCATGCATACATGGCCTTCAATTCTTCTTGGGCTCCCACCTTGCTTGTAAACGGGCCTAAACTAGTAAAGCAGTAAAGCCCTGTTCTATTACAAAGGCTCAAAGTGGCCCAAAAATAATAACAGGCTCGCAGGCCCAATAAAAACCAAACATTAAATTAAACCAATCACATCTAACCTAAGGTCAAGGCTTGGCGCGATCGAAAATCACGTAAACAGTTAACGTAGGGCAAAAAACATGCACACAACTTTTACGCATTTCTTTCTTAATTTTAAAACTACCTTTTAAAACTAACTTCCTATGATACTTGCTTTTTAGTCACTACTAATTATGACAAATAAATTCTCGGGTAAACAAAACAAGTTTTATGCCTTAAAAAACAGATTCTGATTTTTCAACTTTTGAAAATTGCAGTTCGGCCCCTATACTTTCGGAAATTGCACTTTTGACCCCAAAACTTTTGAAAAGTTACAAAATATCCCCAAAACAGTTTCGGACAGAAGGACCAAAAAATTTTCAAATTTTGCAAACTGACCCCTGAACTTTCGAAAATTACAAAATAGTCCTTGAATTTTCTGAAATTGCAAAATAGCCCAAAAAAACACGTGCGATCAGAATTTCGCAAACAGCCCATATTTTTCTAAAAATTCCAGAAACAGAAAATTAAATTTTCAGCCCTAAATTTCATGTTATGCGATTTATTGCATAAAGAGTCCTGATTTTTCGAAAAACTACAAATTTGCTACAGATCTTAAAAATCAATTTTACCCAATCATAGATGCAGTCATAACAAGCAAGAATCAATTAACAGAACATAATTATCACGCGTTCTCATACATATAATTAAACATATACGGTGAACACACATTATGTTCAGGCCTTTTCGTATAAAAAGTATGGAGTTGGCTTTGATACCACTGTTGAGATACTTGTGGGATGTGGGGCTCGATTGTCAATACAACAAAGTGCGGAATTTAAAATTTTTCGAGGCACACATAAGTCCCATAAATTTGTCTCCATAGTTAATTATACGAAAAGGTTGAATCAAACAATAACATAAACAAAGGGGGGTATTTGCGATTTACCTCACCACAACTTGGTGGTGGTTACCTCCGGGTGTTTCGTTTGATCCACAACTTGAGTGATCCATGTGTCTCACCTCCAAAGTTGATCCACACCAATTGGATTGTAGGGACACCTTCAAATCATAGGATACGAACTGGATTTCGAAGGTTTGTCAGCAAAGGCTCTGTAGATCTTGATCAGGACTTAGATCTGGATCTGGATTGGGAGATCTAATGGAAGAAGACGAACCACAGGACTTATGTGATTAGATCAGGTTCGGCTAAGTCAGGATCGGCCAGGTTGGGTTCAGCCGAGATTGATTTGGGCGACTAGTGTTTTGGGGTGAAAGTATGTGGGGCGATTTTGTAATAAAAGTTTCTTTAAGCAAAAATCAGATTTCTCTTTTATGCAAAATCGGTTTTCTGGCTTAATTTTAAGCAGAGTAATTTTGTTCTTTTCGTTGAATTTTTCTGGGTTATGAATGAAGAGATGTGAAGAAGTATTTATAAGAGAAGAGTCATTCTCTTAAAAGATATCTTCTTCCATCTTTATCAAATCCCCATTCCTTATCAACCTAGGAATGTAAGATTTGATAGATCTCTTCTTACTTGTTTTCCAAGAAACAAAAAACTTCGTTCTTTATCTTCAAAAATCGCCCCCTATGCCCCTAATTTCAAGATTATCACAAATCAACCCATATAATTATCCAATCCTAAAATTGGGTAATTATTTAATCTTCCAATTAATTAACAACTTTAATTAACTTCATAATTAATCAGATAACCCTAATTAATTAATTAAACATTAATCAATTAGATATCTAATTAATATTCTCCCATTGAATTAATACCTTAATTCAATTACTTAAATCAATTGTTTCCCTTTATGACTGTCACTTTCCAATTGTATTGTGTGTGACCCTCTGGGTTCACCATCAATTGGCAGCAGGTCCACGACTTTCGTGATTTAATTAACGAGCAATTAAATGCTCCGATCAATTAAACAACTTTTAATTGACCACTCCAGAATTAATTTCCTTATTAATTCAGGAGTACCCACACTTCATGGTCGATGTCTAGCCACAAGCCCATGAAGCCCTATTAAAGGTGAATTGATAATTGTTAACCTCACTTTTTATAATTGCCATGTACATACGGTCCTTCTAAAGACTAATTTCCCGATCGAGACCTAGGGTGTGTGAATTGATCGGCACCTCTAATTATCTTGATTCTGTGCTTTCTAATTCTGGATAATAATTCCAGTGTGACTGCTAAATTTGGAAACCCTTTTCCAAATTTGTCACCAACCATGGCCATGGATTTCTAGGAACATATCATCGAAGAACGTACAGGAAATTCTCCCACCTTATAAGGATGAGTCCATAGATCCTTTCTTAGTACTAACCACTCGCGTCCATAGATCCTTTCTTAGTACTAACCACTCGCGTACACAACTATACGCACCCAACCTAGGCATGTTATGATCAGGCTACGTGATCTATACCTAGATCTAAGTACGCACATTCATGCACCGAATTCGCCCTAGCACCTCAAGTCCAAGGACTAAATCGTACACTATTATAAGCCTTGAGAAACATCCCATCACCAATATGCATCATGTGCTTCCACAATGGGTTTCTCTGTTCGGGTCGTTCGATGCATTCGAACCTCTATCGAACCACCTACTCATATGCACTGGCCTCAAATGCCTTGCTCATGAAACGCTACAAATTCACTCCATGTGAATCATGCATATTTGTATAAGTCTTGGCGATTCCTATGATACCCCGTCTCGTTTGGAATCTATGACTTGGAACGGTTTTAAGATCACGACCTTAGAGATATTTCATGATTGCACTCAGTACTGAAGTGAATCGTCCCATAGTCTATTTTGACCTTAGGATTTCATCCAATCGCTTAGATAAGTTCGCGATAGATGAAGTTGGCCATTGTTTAATTCACGTACTATGAATGAACGGGCGTATTAATTATAAACCATAAGAAAACAGTTCTCCAACAAGCTAATTAATATTGGCTTGCTGGGCACTATCCTATCAGATCTTCCCCAGATCCCTTGACTCTTCCATAGCAGTCACCTTCATGTTGAATTTTGGAGGCAGGGCCTTCAGTACTTTGACAGTGATCTCTTTGTCAATGAAGGTCTTTCCCAGCTTTAGAACTTCATTCAGCGTCCTTGTAAACCTTGTATCCATCTGGTCAATGGTTTCCGCCGACTTCATCTTGAAGTTGTCTAACTTTTCAAGAGCAATACTCAGCTGGTGCTCCTTTATGGCGTCGTTTCCTTCGCTCATGTCACGGACCTTATCCCACATTTCCTTTGCACTTTTACAATGCTTGACTTTGTCAAACCAATCATTGTCTAGGGCCTTGGTCATGATGAAATGGCCAACCTTGTCAAGATTAAACATCATTACATCCTCAGTTGTCATCTCTGCAAGTTCTTTGTTCACCACTATATCAACTTCATGAACCTTTATAGTCTTGGTGATCTTGAATGGACCTTTTGTGATACATGTATACATGTTGTCATTGTAAGCAGCAATGAAGATTTCCATCCTAATCTTCCAATCCTCAAAACTCATACAGCCGATGTGGGGAACATGGCTGATACAGTCCATTTTCAAAAAGTTTTTATTTTTCTAAAACGTGCTTGTTTTGATAACTTTGAAACCTTTGAAAAACACTCGGATAAAGCTCGTTGATCAGGCAGTTGATTCTAATGAACCACCCGCTCTGATACCCCTTGTAGGTCCCAAGTGGTCAGTTGAGGTCTAGAGGGGGTGGGGGGGTGTGAATAGACCTCTGAAAATTTTAGATTTTAAAACTTTTCAAGTCTGTCAGCAGACTAAGCTAATCGAGAATTGTAAGCAGACTAGGCTGATCGCGCACAAAGCTTGAACATCAGAGTTGACCATTCTTCTGATGATAATTTAGCTAATTACAGAAAAATCAAATTTTCAGTCAGAATACTTGCAGCGTATTTTAAACAGTGTTTTTCACAAGTAGTCTTAGAAAGAATATTATCCGCAGTTTTTGTAAACTCCTTTGAAAAATCTTTCTTTCTGTTTTCTAAGTGTTCTAATGCAATTTGAAAATATGTAAGAAAATAATGCAAGTTAAAAACACAAAGAATTTTTATAGTGGTTATATGGATAAAAATCCTTTAGTCCACTTTTCCAAGTCACTTAGATCTTGGGTTATACTATAAACACACAGTTTACGATATACTCTACTTACGCTCTACAACAAATGATGAACTGTAAGTTCACAATAGAAAATGACAAAGAAACTCCTATCCTCTGAAGCTAGATTACTCACTTAGATGGATCTACGCTTCTCACAACACTCCTATTACATATTCACTCAGAAAATGATTTATCTTTTTACTTTAACTCAGCTTCTGTCAACAAATGACTTCAGCAGATGAGTGAGCTGTTCTTGAGCTTTTGAGACTTAGATGGATTTTGCTTCGCGTATGAAATCTCTTATTGTTGTGTTGTCTCTAACTCTTGAATCCAGCTCTATTTATAGTTGTTTTTGAAATCTATCCGTTGAAGACAAGACATATTTCAACTCTGGAAGTACTGGTCCCCCTTTTCCCAGAACAGCTCTCTGCAACTGTTGCACTGTACTTTTCTGCCTGTCGCATTAAATGCACCCTGCTGATCCGAGAATGTCTTCAATCATTTGCCATTAATACCCTTCTCTTGCAGCATTTATTAAGTGCATTTATTACCGTTGGCAGACTTCTTGATCTCTTCCACTCTGCTGATCGAAGTAACCCTTATGATTGATACTCTGCTGATCAAACTTCGAACTAATCTGATTTGAGTAAACTGATAATCTACCCTTGTGATTACGAATTCAGCATAAGATCAATAGTCTTCTGGACCTTGAAATCTTGACCTTTCTGATAGTACTCTTACTTGGTCAAAATTCTTCCAAGGGATCTAAGCATTCCTTACTTAGCTGATTTTGATGTTTTGGAAATCATCAAAACCTCCCTCAAATCTTTGCACTCTATCTTCATTTTCATCCAACATGGGTTTTGATAAAATTTGTGAAAATACGGATTAAGTCGTTTTGGTCCCAAGTGGTCAGATGAGGTCTAGAGGGGAGGAGGGGGGGGGTTGAATAGACCTCGGAAAATTTTTGACTTAAAAATTTATAACTCTTCTGTCAGCAGACTAAGCTGATCAAGAATCGTAAGCAGACTAAGCTGATCGTGCACAAAGCTTTGAACAACAGAGTTGACCACTCTTCTGATAGTAACTTAGTCTGCTTAGCGGATGTTTTGAAGTGTTTTTCACAAGTAAACTTAGTAAGATTAAAGATTTTATCCCTAGTTTAAAACTCCTTTAAAATCTTTAAAATAGATAATTCAAGTGTTTGAATGCTCTTTGAAAGTATGCAGGAAAATAATGCAAAGGTAAACACCAGAATTTTTATAGTGGTTATATGGATAAAAGTCCTTTAGTCCACTCTTCCAAGTCATGAAAATCTTGGGTTATACTATAAACACACAGTTTACAATATATTCTGCTTACGCTTTTCAACAAATGATAAGCCGTAAGTTCACAATAAGAAATCACTAAGAAACTCCTACTCTCTGAAGTAATATCACTCACTTAGACGGAAATCTACTTCTCACAATGCTCTTCTAATACATATTCACTTAGAAAGATGTATTCTTTTGCTTCAAATTAGCTTTTGTCAACAAATGACTTCGGCAGACGAGTGAGCTGTTCTTGAGCTTTTGAGACTTAGAAAATTTTGTTTTGCGAATGAAATCTCAATTGTTGTGTTGTCTCTGATAGAAATAGTGTCCGGCAAGCCAATTGTATGGCTAGCATTTATTGTAATAAATGAAGGAACTATTCAATTTTGATTAATAAATGCATTTTATTATATGGTCAACTTTATCTTATGTAATAATTATCTACACATAGGGATAGAAGTCTTTAGATCACAGGGCTATGAGACAACCCGTGGACTGATCTCCAAGGCCATGATCTAGAACATATTCAAGAGTCGTAGAATCCAATCGAGATAGGACATCGTTGGATTCGGTTAGACTCTCACTGTTGTGTATACTTCGATGAACTGGAGAACGCTGGGGTCTACGAGCGTGACTGGGATAGTCGATATACATAAGTGGGTGGCTTGCTGGGATGGCAAGTTCACTGAATACCCCAATAAAGAAAATAACTCACCATGGAAGCGGTAGTCGCATATCGGGGTTGAAGTTATTCCAATTTACGATAGTATACGAGGAACGATCCCTAAATACTTGAGGTGATAAGGTTTATCTGGTACGAGAACGTCTATACTTAGATGTGAGTTCAGACTGACTGGAGATTACCAGAAGGTCTCTGTGGACTCATGTTGGGTATAGAGGGACTCGTATGCAGGTTCATATCATCAACAAATGATCCATTGACCCGACTTGATAGGTTGGGAATTTCTCCTATGGATTTCTGTGAGAAATAAAATCTGGTAAAAATCCTTGGCCAAGGTATCTGACGACTTTATGAAAGTAGCTCATAAAGATTAAGTCAAAGAGAATTATTTAGAGACCAGAATGTATAAGGTCAAGACAAAATAAAAGGGAACTGATGAAAAGACCATACCCTTAAGTCTCGACTGGGAGATTGATCGATGGAGAGATTATGTCGTATATGGTAATTGTAAATGACAAAAGGTTCATTGAATTAATTCACCAGTGATTGGGCTCCATGGGCTTGTGGCCAGAAATCGACCGTGGAGTGTGGGAGAATTCCTAAATTGGCAGGGGTGCTAATTTTGGAATGATCAGTCGACAGAGTGATCGACTGATTTAAAGTATTTAATACTTGAATAATTAAATTAATATTTAATTATAACCCACTGCCAATTATGTGGTGAACCTATGGGGGCATACACAATACACATGAAGCGAAAGCGAAGGAAAAGGAAACAACTGGGTCGACCAAATCGACTGGGTCGACTGGGTCGATTGAGTGACTAGGTTGACCCAATTGGAACAAGATGGATCCGATTGGAATTGGATCAAGGCTATAAATTATATTGGAATTTATTTGTGAGTTAATTAATTAAGTTGGATTTAATTAATTATAAGAAGAATTAATTAAATAGACTTGGAGTCTAATTTAATTAATTGGGATATTTAATTGAGAAATTAAATAAAGCCTGATTAAATTAATTAAGTGGGCCATGAATTAATTGGAAGACTTAGTCTTCTAATTAAAAGGGGCCATGGCCCATGTAGGAGACTTGGAGTCCTAGTCCTAGAAGGATTAGGAGAATTTGACACCTATAAATAAGTAGCTAGGTGTCATAACGTATATACAACATTCAAGAGCCAAAAAACCAAGTCAAGAAAAACTCTCCCTCTCCTCTCCCTAGTGAAATCGGCCAATGCCCTTTTTTCCTTAGGAAGTATTTTCGATTTCGTTTTTGTTCCAATCTCGTTCCCATACCCTAGATCTTAATATATCCTGTCTTCTAGCCGATCAGGATATATTATATTTCGTGATATTGTGGTGTATCAACTCATAGGGGCGCAACATGTGGGGCGCTGTAGCAGAGCCAACTCTGGCTTTGTATATATATGAATTTGCAAATTCTGTGTTATAAACCATATGTTTGATTTATGTGTGGCTAGTTCTTTAACTGTGTATGTTTTAGGACGTGGATATGTTTAACTTGGAGTTAATGTAAAATTTTGATTCAAAACTTTGTCATGTTAATTTTTATTTTTGGATTGGGATTTAATTAGACTGGATATGTTTTTAATTAAATCAATGAGTAAATTAACAAAAAAAAAATTTAATTGGATCCAACCACGGTGGTACGCCGCGCACTGCGGCTGGGCGGCCACCGCGAGCTGCTGCTCACGACAGCGTGTGAACAGCAGGCTGGTCGAGCGTGCAGCACACGGCAGCAGCCTACGGGCTGCCAGCCGCATGCTGCCACGCGCAGCAGCGGCTGCTACGGGCAGCCCACGCGCGGACTTCGTTGCCGCGCGTGTACTGGCCATGTGGCGGTCTCCGATTGGCCTCGACTGGTTGATTTTTAGTTGGACTCTAATTCTGCCTATTTTGAAAATTCTGAAAATCTTGGAGATTTGTGGGATTAGGAAACTTGGAGTTTTGGATAAGGTAGGAATCTTGAAAGATTTGGGAACTACCTTAATTAAGTAATCATAGTCAAAATGGGATTATCTTGAAGAATCTTGGAAGATTTGTAATTTTGGGAAACTTAGAGTTTTGGATAAGATAGGAATCTTAGAGATTTGGAACTATCTTAATTAACCAACTTAATCAAGATATGAATTGTAGATTACTTAGAATCCAAGAAAGAGTTAATTAATCTTAGAGATTAATTGTTAATTGAAAATTAATTAACTTTGATAATTTTTGTGAATTAAAATTAAATGAGCCGATAAATTTACTTTTATGCCCTTATGTGAATTTATGCATGTTCTTAAGTGAATATGTGGATTGATCGATTTTGCCCTTAAGCCCTGTGTAGTTTTTGGTTTATTTATTTCATGGGTTGTTATTAAATGGGCCTGATTGGTGCCCTTGCTTGTGCAAACGAATGTAATAGAATATGACTATTTATTTTTATAAGTTAGACTTAGATTAGGCATGGAGCCGAGAAGACCTCATGAAGACTTGGAGATCCACATGGAGGCCCATAACCTTGGAGGACATGGAGGCCCAATTCATTACATGGAGGCCCCATCAAGGTGGATATTACAAGAAGGCCCATGATGTATGGGTTTATAAATTGTAATAGTTAGGACATTTAATTTCAACCCTAGACTGACCAATTGATCCATCGCATGGCTCGTGACGGATCGCATAGGATGGGCAATCGATCAATCATATCCTGCTAGGTGATGTTTGTTTACTTATATTCATTGATGTATGTCTTGCACAGGGGCGGACCTACATAAGGGCTAATGGGGTCTATAGCCCCCACTCAGAATTACTATATATATATTTTAATAGTTCTATTGACCGAACAGATTCTTTGGTTCAGTGGATAAGAGATCTTAGATCTTGTGCGGAGCCCTGAGTTCCAAACCTTGTTCATACATAATCCTACATTTTTGAAGTCTTTCTTCTTTTCTAATCATTATTATTTTATTTTATATTAGTTTTCTTCAAATAAATCCCTTTGGCTTATTGGTTTGGGTTATGCAAGATGAACATTATCTAGAGTTCAAAACCTAGGATACCCATTTCCTTTTTACTTTTTCAAAATCCTTTTTCTTTCTTAACAATAATTATTTTAGTCCATTTTTCTTTCTCAACAATTCTTCTTTTAATTTCATTCTCTTTCTTAATAGTTATTCTTTGATTTTTATTATTTCTTAGTAACATTTTTAATTTTATTTCTTTCTCAATAACAATCAAGAGAAGTCAATTTTTATTTTATTATACGGTTACTTCTTCTTATTTTTTAAATTTATTAGTAATTACAACATAAATTTCTCCTCCCCCCAAAAAAATATTGATCTAGCTCCGAATCTGACTATCACGGATCGATTTCAAAAAATTAAAAATCGGCACGGTCAATTGTAGATGTAATTGGTGTCACTTGAAATTGTAATTAAAATACATATACATTTTTTTAGGGTCATAACGGGTACCATACGTAATTAAAGTAACTTACAGAGGGTTTTTTTTTTCAAATTTCACCTCCTACTTTTTGTTTCTCCTCATATATTTTATCGTAAATGAGATATAAATTTTAAGTTTAGCTGTTTGATTGTATTTTTTTTTTGTATTTGAATTATTAAATTTATTACAGAACTTGAGCCCCCACTACACCAAATTCCTGGATCCGCCCCTGGTCTTGCATGCTTAGAATAGATCACGTAAACAAGATAAATCATAATCTGATGAGACCTCGCACAAGAATACTTAAAACCTCCAATTGAATTTAAAACTCAATTAGAATATTAAATCGAATAATGGGCGCATAAGAATAGTGTCTATGGTCCGAGCCTATCCAATAGTGGGAGTAATTTACAAATAAAACCCATGTTTGTAAATTGTGCATTTTAAATTAATCTTTCGCGTATTTATTTCTTCTATCGTCTTTTGTAGATATAATGTCTAAGAATCCGATTTCCATCATACTTGAACAAAACAAATTGACTGGACCCAACTTCCATGATTGGGTCAGGAACCTTCAGATCATTCTCGCTTCTGAAAAGCGAGGTTTTGTCCTTGATGGGCCACCTCCTGAAGTTGCTCAGGATGCTGATGATACTGAGAAGGAAACCGTTGATCTATGGCTCGACGATGACTTGCAGTCACGTTGTCTCATGTTGGAATCCATGTCGAATTAGCTTCAAAAGCAGCATGAGCATATGAAGTCTGCTTTTGAGATCTACACGCACCTGAAAGGTCTATTTGTGGTGCAAAGTAGGTACGTGCGGTAAACCGCCAAGACTCTGCAACAAATGAGGATGGCAGAGGGTACTGATGTTCGTTCTCACTGCATCAAAATGATTGGGCTTATTGAAAAGCTTGGTCAACTTGAAGTAAAGATGGACAAGACCTACTGCCAGGATATAATCCTCCAATCGCTGCCGAGATCATCCGAGCAATTTGTAGTACTGAACTACAACATGCACAAGATGGATGTTGAACTTCGCGAGTTGGCTAATATGCTCGCCACTGCAGAGGCTTCCATGAAAAGAGAGAACCCAGTGATGGTTGCTACCTCGGCCCAATCCAAGTCCAAAAAGACGAAGAAAGGGAAGGGGAAGGGGAAGGGAAATGCTTCTTCAAGCAAAGGCAAAGGACCATCTGGCCCCATAGGGAAGGGAAAGAAGCGAAAAGCTTCTGCTGGTAAACAAAAATGTTTCTACTGCAAGAAACCTGGACACTGGAAGAGGAACTGCAAAGAGTTCTTGGAGAGCTCGAAAGGTATATTCCTTGTTGAAGTTAATTTGTCAATTAACTGTGCATCTTGGGTGTTAGACACTGCTTGTGGTTCTCATCTTTGTAATAATTTACAGGTGATGGGAGCACCAAGGCCACTTAGGCCAGGGGATTGGATCCTAAGTTTTGGCAATGGAGCTAGAGCTGCTGCCGAGGCCATAGGCAAAGTGGAGTTAGATTTAGGTGGTAATAAACTAGTCCTTAGGAACGTTCTTTATGTACCTGGTTTGGTGAAAAACATTATTTCTATTCCTGTTTTGGACAATGAAGGTTTTAGTTTTACTATTAATAAATGTTCCTTTTTGTTATTCATGAATGATAATTTGTTTTTCACTAGTACATTAAAAGATGGACTATATACCATTGAACCACCTAAGTTAGTTATGCACGTACAACAAAATAAAAGGAAACAAGATAATGAAATATCTGCCCAATTGTGGCAAGCTCGACTTGGACATATATCCAAGTCAAGGATTCAAAAGTTAGCATCATCTGGCGCGCTTGAAATCAATTTCATTGATGAAATGCCAACATGTGAACCATGTTTAAAGGGTAAAATGGCTAAGTAGCCATTTAAAGGAAACCCTGAGCGAGCCAAACAAACATTGGACTTAATACATACTGACGTATGTGGACCACTAAGAAAAAGTGCCCGAGGTGGCTATGATTACTTCATCACTTTCACTGACGACTATAGTCGTTATGGATATGTTTTCTTGTTGAAACACAAGTCTGAAGCCTTTGAGCGATTCAAAGAATTCAAAATGGAAGTAGAAAATCAACTTGGTCATACGATAAAGGCTCTTCGTTCTGACCGAGGTGGAGAATTTCTTAGTAACGAATTTCTAAATTATCTTGTAGAGCATGGAATACTATCGCAGTGGACTCCTCCTGCAACACCCCAATTAAATGGAGTAGCAGAGAGAAGGAATCGAACCTTGATGGACATGGTTCGATCCATGATGAGTGCCACTGACCTTCCTCTTTCATTTTGGGGACATGCCCTCCTCACGGCAACGAAGATACTGAACATGGTACCTTCTAAATCCGTAGAAAAGACACCATACGAATTATGGTTTAAGGCACCCTCATACGCATTCATGCGCATATGGGAATCTCCCGCTTACGTTAAAAAGCTAGTGGGAGATAAATTGGAAACTAAATCCACTTTGTGCAATTTCGTGGGGTATCTAGAAAACTCGATAGGATACGAGTTCTACGATCCTACAAGATAAACTACATTTGTCTCAAGGAACGCACACTTCTTAGAGAAGGATTTCTTGTTGGACAAGAATGAACACAACGTAGAACTAGATGAGGTCACTGAAGCTGAAAAGGCCAACGAGGTCGATCAAGCCGACCCATTACCACAGGCAGTGGGAGAACAAGAGCATGAAAGTGCACCAGAAAGTACACCGATACTTCGTAGATCAGAAAGACAACGTAAAGAACCCGATAAGTACTACAGTCTGCTGCACGAGACTGGACGGTCTCTAATCGACCTAAGGACTTACGAAGAGGCTATGCTAGACATAGACTCGGGAAAGTGGCGCGAAGCCATGGAATCCGAATTGGACTCCATGCACTCAAACAAGGTCTGGGCCTTGGTAGACCCACCAGTGGGAGTGACTCCCGTAGGTTGCAAGTGGATCTATAAGCGAAAGCTTGGAGTGAACGGAGAGGTAATAACCTACAAGGCGCGACTAGTGGCAATAGGATACACTCAAAGGCCAGGCATCGACTTTGAGGAAACCTTCTCGCCCGTCGCAATGCCTAAATCCAATTAAATCTTGCTGGCCATAGCTGCGTGGTATAACTACGAGATATGGCAGATGGATGTGAAGACCGCCTTCCTCAATGGAGACATTGATAAGGAGATCTACATGGAGCAACCAAAAGGATACGCATCCAAAGGAGATGAACACAAGGTGCGCAAACTCCAGAGGTCCATTTATGGACTGAAGCAAGCTTCCCGAAGTTGGAACATTCGTTCCGATGAAACAATCCAAACTTTTGGATTCATCAAAAACGTGTTCGAACCTTGCGTGTACAAGAAGATCAGTGGGAGTACAGTTGAATTTTTGGTGCTTTACGTTGATGACATTCTTCTCATTGGAAACAATGTAAAGGTGTTGTCCAAAATGAAAGCATGGTTGTCAACACAATTCTCAATGAAGGATTTGGGAGAAGCATCCTTTGTACTAGGTATAAGGATCTACCAAGATAGATCAAAAGGACTGCTAGGCCTCTCTCAATCACAGTACATAGATAAAATAATGAAGAGATTCCATATGGAAGAATCCAAGAGAGGATTGCTTCCGATGAGACATGGAATTGCACTCTCTAAGTCTATGCCCCAAAGACGCCTGAAGAGAGAAGCAATATGTCTCAAGTACCATATGCATCCGCTATAGGAAACATAATGTATGGTATGTTATGTACTAGACCAGACGTAGCGTACGCTTTGAGCGTCACAAGTCGCTACCAGTCTGATCCAGGTGAGCAGCACTGGATAGCTGTAAAGGCAATTCTGAAGTATCTGAGAAGGACTAAGGAATTGTTCTTGGTATACGGTGGAGGAGAATTGAAATTGGAAGGCTTTACAGATTCGAGCTTCCAATGTGATGTAGACAACTTCAAGTCGACATCATGATACGTGTTCTGCCACAATGGTGGTACGGTAAGCTGGAAGAGCTCCAAGCAAGACACTACCGCAGATTCACCACCGAAGCAGAATACATTACCGCGTGTGATGCAGCAAAGGAAGGTGTTTGGATGAAGAACTTCATCCAGGAATTGGATGTGATACCTAGCATCGCTGAGCCCATTACTATCTTCTGCGATAATAATGGGACAATAGCGCAAGCAAAGGAGCCGAGATCTCATCAGAAATCCAAGCACGTACAACGACGATACCATGTGATAAGAGATATCATTGGTAGAGGAGACATTAAGATGGACGTGTCGAATCAGAAGATAATACCGCAGACCCGCTAACGAAGCCACTGCCTCAAAAGGCATTCGACAAACATCTGCTTAAGATGGGATTCAAGAACATAAAAGATTGCCTAAGGACAAGTGGGAGATTGATAGAAATAGTGCCCGCCAAGACAACTGTATGGCTAGCATTTATTGTAATAAATGAGGAAATATTCAATTTTGATTAATAAATGCATTTTATTATATGGTCAACTTTATCTTTTGTAATAATTATCTACGCATAAGGATAGAAGTCCTTAGATCACAGGGCTATGGGACAACCCGTGGACTGATCTCCAAGGCCGTGATCTAGAACATATTCAAGAGTCGTAGAATCCAATCAAGATAGAACATCGTTGGATTCGGTTAGACTCTCACTGTTGTGTATACTCCGATGAAGGTGATGCGAACCTCATTAGGAAGATTCAATTTAATCCCAAACTAAAATCAGATTGATAACGATAGTGAACTTGTGACCCGACGATGATAAGGAATCGCAAACCACAAGTATTCTTGATTGTAGTGAACTTGTGACCCAACGATTATAAAGAATCGCAAACCACAAGTATTCCAGATTGTAGTGAACTTGTGACCCAACGATTATAAAGAATCGCAAACCACAAGTATTCAAGTTTGAATGCCACAAGGAGAAACCTTGATAAGTTCTGAAGTTCAATGAAGAACCAAAAGAGGAGTAAAAACTCACTTTATATTTTCAGCCAAATATATCCCATTACATTGAACAATACCATTTATATATAGGGTTGGAACAAGTCTCCAACCATAATAATTAAAGCCAACACGTTTTCATAAGTGTTGGGATATGAAAAGGTGCCTAGAATCCTCCAAATACATCTAGAAATATGAGAAGTCTTGACTATTATCTATATAGACTTATATATATAAAATCTGATATAAATAAAGCCTAATTTAAAGTTTCTCTTTCCCAAAGACTTAACTCTAGGTAAGCAACTTCAATGAATTCCAAAAGCCATCTGATTATATTGTTTGGATTAAATTCAAAATAATTTCATCTTCTTTTGGGCCAAACTTATGCATGTTAGAATCAGCCCATATTTTCTGAATTAGCCCGTTAAATGCTTCCTTGAGCTTTTTGGATCTTGCCCTTGTAATTGGCCCAATTGGAATATACAATGGATCCTTAGCTTGTACTTGTTCTTGATGATTCTCATCATTTTCCCTCTCTTCGAAAGGATTCGTCCTCGAATCTTCACCTACATCAAAAGGAGAAAGATCAGCAACATTAAATGTAGAACTAATCTTATACTCACCTGGAAGATCCAACTTGTATGCATTATCATTCACTCTTTCAAGAACTTGAAATGGACCATCCCCTCGTGGTTGTAACTTTGACCGCCTACGTTCAGGAAATCTTTCCTTCCGCATATGCACCCAAACCCAATCACCTGGTTCAAAAATGACTTGTCTCCGCCCTTTATTAGCTCTGTTCGCATATTGTTCATTTTTCTTTGCGATATGCTCCCGGACACTTTCATGAAGTTTTTTTACCATCTCAGCCTTCTTTTGACCATCCAAACTAGCTCTTTCATTAACTGGCAAAGGCAGCAAATCTAAAGGAGTTAGTGGATTAAAACCATAAACAACCTCAAATGGTGAAAAATCAGTAGTAGAATGTACACTCCGGTTATATGCAAATTCAATGAATGGCAAACAATCTTCCCATTTCTTTAAATTCTTTTGAATTACAGTACGCAACAAAGTAGTTAAAGTTCTATTCACTACCTCGGTTTGGCCATCTGTTTGAGGGTGGCAAGTAGTTGAAAATAGCAATTTAGTACCCATTTTCCCCCACAAGACTTTCCAAAAATAGCTAAGAAACTTAACATCTCTATCAGATACAATGCTCCTAGGAACACCATGAAGTCGTACTATCTCACGGAAGAACAAATCAGCAATGTTTGTTGCATCATCAGTTTTGTTACAAGATATGAAATGTGCCATTTAGAAAACCTATCAACCACCACGAAAATTGAATCCCTACCCTCTCTTGACCTAGGCAAACCCAAAACAAAATCCATTGAAATGTCTACCCAAGGTGCAGTAGGTACGGGTAAAGGAGTGTATAAACCATGGGGTAAGACCCTAGATTTGGCCTGCTTACAAGTAACACATCTAGAACAAATTCTTTCCACATCACGTTTCATTTTAGGCCAAAAGAAATGTTCACACAACACTTCTAAAGTCTTCCTTTTACCAAAGTGTCCCATCAAACCACCTCCATGTGCTTCACGTACAAGTAACTCACGCATAGAACTGTTAGGAACACAAAGTTTATTTTCTCTAAACAAGTACCCATCAAGTCTGTAGAACTTACCAAATGCTGATTTTTCACATGCTCCATACACACTAGCAAAGTCATCATCAGTAGCATATAATTCCTTCACATATTCAAATCCCAACAACTTTGCATTTAAAGTAGAAACAAGAGCATACCTTCTTGATAGTGCATCTGCCACAATAAATTCCTTACCTTGCTTGTACTTGATTACATAAGGAAATGTCTCGATGAATTCTGACCACTTGGCGTGTCTTTTATTCAACTTACCCTGTCCTTTCAAGTGCTTCAAGGATTCATGGTCGGTGTGAATGACGAATTCTCTCGGCCAAAGGTAATGTTGCCAAGTCTCCAACGCTCTCACCAATGCATAAAGCTCCTTGTCATATGTCGAATAGTTCAAAACAGCCCCATTTAGTTTTTCACTGAAATAGGCTATCGGTCGCTGCTCCTGCATTAAAACTGCTCCAATACCTATTCCTGAAGCATCACACTCAATTTCAAATGTTTTAGAAAAATTAGGTAAGGCTAACAAAGGAGCACTACACAATCTTTCTTTAATTTCAGAAATTGCACGTTCTTGCTCATCACCCTAATGAAACACTACAGATTTCTTAACAATTTCAGTGAGTGGTGCAGCTAGTGTACTGAAATTTTTGACAAATCGTCGATAAAAACTAGCCAAACCATGAAAACTTCTGACCTCGGAAAGTGATTTAGGTGTCGGCCATTCCTTGATAGCCTTTACCTTTTCTTCATCCACTCCAATTCCATTTGCGCTAACAATGTAGCCAAGAAACGTAACTTTTTCCAAGCAAAAAGAACACTTTTTTAAATTGGCAAACAATTTTTCTTTTCTCAAAACATCAACCACACTACGCAAATGTTCAACATGTTCATCTAAGCTTTTGCTATACACCAAAATGTCATCAAAATAAACCACAACAAATCTGCCAATAAAAGCCCGCAAGACATGGTTCATTAATCTCATGAATGTACTAGGTGCATTAGATAAACCAAAAGGCATTACCAACCACTCATACAAACCATGTTTTGTTTTAAAAGTAGTTTTCCATTCATCACCTTCTTTCATCCTAATTTGATGATACCCACTTTTCAAATCAATTTTTGTGAAAATACTTGACCCATGCAATTCATCCAACATATCATCTAGTCTAGGAATGGGGTATCGATACTTTACCGTGATGTTGTTGATAGCCCTGCAATCCACACACATCCTCCAAGTACCATCCTTCTTAGGTACAAGTAACACCGGTACAGCGCACGGACTCATGCTTTCTCTAACGTGGCCTTTCTTCAGCAACTCCTCAACTTGCCTTTGAGTTTCCTTCGTTTCTTCCGGATTGCTTCTATATGCTGGCCGGTTAGGAATGGCAGCACCTGGTACAAAATCAATTTGATGCTCTATTCCTCTTATAGGTGGCAACCCATTTGGTACATCATCTGGGAACACATCTTCGTATTCCTGCAACAAAGAGACGACAACGCTAGGCAAAGATTCATCAAGTTCGTTAGTGCTAAAACCCGCCTCTTTGTACAAAAGTAAAAACATAGGCTTGTTTGAATTGAAGGCATTCTTGATATCACTCGCCTTAGCATAAAGACTCACTTGTTTTTTTCTCTCTTTCTTTTCACTCTCTTTTTCACTTTTTTTTCTTTGAAATTTCAGCCTCACTATTTATTTTCAACTCACTTTCTCTTTTCATTTTCATTTGATCTTCATACACTTGTTTAAGTGTTAATGGTACAAGAGTAATGGATATGTTATCCTTTACAAGAATGTGCCGATTTTTGAAACCATCATGAGTAACCTTCCTATCAAATTGCCATGGTCTGCCCAATAATATGTGACCCGCTTGCATTGGAACGACATCACAAAGCACTTCATCCTTATACTTCCCAATTGAAAAAGAGACTAATACTTGCCTTGTCACCTTAACCTCACCACATTCATTCAACCATTGAAGCTTATATGGTTTAGGGTGTTTCAACGTAGGTAAATTCAGCTTTTCAACCAAAGTAGTACTGGCAACGTTTGTACAACTTCCCCCATCAATGATCATACTACTCACTTTATTGTTAACATGGCACCTAGTATGAAAAATGTTCTCCCTCTGTTCATTAACATCATCTTCTTTGATTTGGGCACTTAAAGCGCGCCTAGCCACCAAAGACTCTCCTTCCACCGGATATTCAACATCATTGTCACTAGTGTCTTTTGGCATATGATCTTCATCGTCACTCTCACTTTCAGTCTCCACATCTCCGTTAGCATGTGAAATAATTGTCCTCTTGTTTGGGCATTGTGAAGCAATGTGACCTGTTCCCAAACACTTAAAACACTTAATATCACGATTACGAGTTGGTAATTCAGTTTTACCTCTATTGACTTTTTCAACTTCATCTTTTCTCTTTGGTGCTTCTGTTTTGAATTTGGAATTAGCTCCTTCATCGTTTCTTCCATTCGACCTCCATGAAGTAGAGGAGCTTGGATTCTGGAAGGATCGAGTTCCCTTCCTTTTAAGTTGTCGTTCTACCTTTATTGCCATATGCACCATGTCCTCCAACTCCACATAATGTTGCAACTCAACTACATTTGCAATGTCCCGATTCAGCCCATTGAGAAACCTTGCCATGGTAGCTTCTCTATCCTCCTCTATATTAGCCCTAATCATGGAAATCTCCATCTCCTTGTGGTAATCTTCCACGCTTTTAAAGCCTTGAGTAAGACTTTGTAACTTCTTAAATAAGTCCCTATGATAGTGACTAGGAACAAACCGCCTCCTCATGATAGCTTTCATTTCATCCCATGTCCTAATAGGCCTTTCACCATTTCGTCTCCTGGTCATCATAAGTTGATCCCACCATATAATAGCATAATCGGTAAACTCAATAACAGCAAGTTTTACCTTTTTCTCCTCGGAGTAGTTATGGCATTCGAAAATCAGCTCCACTTCCTTTCCCAGTCCAAGTACACTTCTGGAGCATTCTTGCCTTGAAATGATGGAATCTTTACTTTTATGTTTCCCAAGCTTCTGTCATCTCTATCTCGCCATCTCGGACCTCTTTGGAAACCTCTATCATGCCTTTCTCTCCTTTGTATGAATCTGCCCTCACCATTCAATGAGCCTTGGTCATCTTCATATTGGAACTCATCATTGGAATTGTAGCCAAAATCATATTCATTTGCAATCCTTTCTTCCCTTCTAACATTAGGAGATCTTTCCGGACGTCCCCTGTTTAAAGTAGCAATAGCATCATCTTGCCTATCCATCCGATCCTGAATCTCATTAAACATTACGTTCATACGTTCAAATTGTTTTTGCATGGCTTGCAACATAAATGTATCCCCCTGTCCGCCTTGGTTTATTGCTTCACCACTTGTAGACATACTTGAAACTAGATATAAAAATTAGAAATAAATCCTCACAGCACACGCTCACGTGTTTACACTCGAATAACGTCACTCAACACTCGTGTTTAACTCAATATGGCTTTTACCCTCTAATAATCTCACACTCTCTTGCCTTTTTCCACTCGTAACTCCCTTTTTCAGTTCTTTAATGAACTAGTAAACTTTAATCAAGATGTTCAACTTGTATTGTTTAAACAATGAATACCAATGGTTCGGTATTTCAGATATAATGAATCAAGGAGAATGTGATTTTTTTTTTCTTTTTTGAGAGAACCGAAGAAAATATCAGAATATAGAGAGTAGTTATATCCGCCACAAATTTTTTTTTTTTTTTTTTTGTCACTTTTTTTTTCACGTTTTTTTTTTTTTTTTTTTTTTGGGCTGGATACACAAACAAAGAGATTTAAGAGTAGGAAAGAAGAGATTAGTAGAAATTGACTAAATATATAAGAACAAGAAATAAAGATAAGGATAGTAATCTGATTTTAGTACCTTGCTCTGATACCAAATGATGCGAACCTCATTAGGAAGATTCAATTTAATCCCAAACTAAAATCAGATTGATAACGATAGTGAACTTGTGACCCGACGATTATAAGGAATCGCAAACCACAAGTATTCTTGATTGTAGTGAATTTGTGACCCAACGATTATAAAGAATCGCAAACCACAAGTATTCCAGATTGTAGTGAACTTGTGACCCAACGATTATAAAGAATCGCAAACCACAAGTATTCAAGTTTGAACGCCACAAGGAGAAACCTTGATAAGTTCTGAAGTTCAATGAAGAACCAAAAGAGGAGTAAAAACTCACTTTATATTTTCAGCCAAATATATCCCATTACATTGAACAATACCATTTATATATAGGGTTGGAACAAGTCTCCAACCATAATAATTAAAGCTAACACGTTTTCATAAGTGTTGGGATATGAAAAGGTGCCTAGAATCCTCCAAATACATCTAGAAATATGAGAAGTCTTGACTATTATCTATATAAACTTATATATATAAAATCTGATATAAATAAAGCCTAATTTAAAGTTTCTCTTTCCCAAAGACTTAACTCTAGGTAAGCAACTTTAATGAATTCCAAAAGCCATCTGATTATATTGTTTGGATTAAATTCAAAATAATTTCATCTTCTTTTGGGCCAAACTTATGCATGTTAGAATCAGCCCATATTTTCTAAATTAGCCCGTTAAATGCTTCCTTGAGCTTTTTGGATCTTGCCCTTGTAATTGGCCCAATTGGAATATACAATGGATCCTTAGCTTGTACTTGTTCTTGATGATTCTCATCAGAAGGGGTCCACGCGCGTGACTGGGATAGTCGATACACATAAGTGGGTGGCTTGCTGGGATGGCAAGTGCACTGAATACCCCAATAAGGAAATAACTCACCATGGAAGTGGTAATTGCATATCGGGGTTGAAGTTATTCCAATTTACGATAGTATACGAGGAACGATCCCTAAATACTTGAGGTGATAGGGTTTATCTTGTACGAGAACGTCTATACTTAGATGTGAGTTCCGACTGACTGGAGATTACCAGAAGGTCTATGTGGACTCATGTTGGGTATAGAGGGACTCGTATGCAGGTTCATATCATCAACAAAGGATCCATTGACCCGACTTGATAGGTTGGGAATTTCTCCTATGGATTTCTGTGAAAAATGAATTCTGGTAAAAATCCTTGGCCAAGGTATCTGACGACTTTATGAAAGTAGCTCATAAAGTCTAAGTCAAAGAGAATTATTTCGAGACCAGAATGCATAAGGTCAAGACAAAAGAAAAGGGGACTGATGAAAAGACCATACCCTTAAGTCTCGACTAGGAGATTGATCGATGGAGAGATTATGTCGTATGTGGTAATTGTAAATGATAAAAGGTTCACTGAATTAATTCACCAGTGATTTGGGCTTGTGGCCAGACATCGACCGTGGAGTGTGGGAGAATTCCTAAATCGGCAGGGGTGCTAATTTTGGAATGATCAGTCGACAGAGTGTTCGACTGATTTAAAGTATTTAATACTGGAATAATTAAATTAATATTTAATTATAACCCACGGCCAATTATGTGGTGAACCTATAGGGGCATATACAATACACATGAAGCGAAAACGAAGGAAAAGGATACAACTGGGTCGACCAAATCGACTGGGTCGATTGGGTCGACTGGGTCAAATAAATCGACTGGGTCGACCCAATTGGAACAAAATGGATCCGATTGGAATTGGATCAAGGCTATATATTAAATTGGAATTTAATTTGTGAGTTAAATAATTAAGTTGAATTTAATTAATTATAGGAAGAATTAATTAAATAGACTTGGAGTCTAATTTAATTAATAGGGAGAGTAATTAATTAATTGGGCTATTTAATTGGGAAATTAAATAAAGCCTGATTAAATTAATTAAGTGGGCCATGAATTAATTGAAAGACTTAGTCTTCTAATTAAAAGGGGCCATGGCCCATGTAGGAGACTTGGAGTCCTAGTCCTAGAAGGATTAGGAGAATTTGACACCTATAAATAAGTAGCTAGGCGTCATAACTTATATACAACATACAAGAGCCAAAAAGCCAAGTAAAAAAAAACTCTTCCTCTCCTCTCCCTAGTGAAATCGGCCAACACCCTTTCATCCTTACGAAGAATTTTCGATTTCATTTTTGTTCGAATCTCGTTCCCTTACCCTAGATCTTAATATATTCTGTGTTCTAGCCGATCAGGATATATTATATTTCATGATATTGTGGTTTATTAACTCATAGAGGCGCAACACGTGGGGCGCTGTCGCAGAGCTTTGGATCGATCAACCTGAGGGAGAATCAGACTTCGTTTGCTGACTAGGATTTGCAAGGAGACAGGTATAACGTAGATCTGTTATTACTATCGTTAATTTAATATTCATATATATACATCTAGAGTAGTATCCTGGCAAGATTCCGTAAGAGGTCCTAAAATTATTAAATTTCGATGTGCCTAGGGCTGTTTATCTTACCGAATCCCAACAGTCTCTAACTCTTGAATCCAGCTCTATTTATACTTGTTTTTGAAATCTATTCGTTGAAGATGAGATAAATTTTAAAGCTACAAGTACTGGTCCCCGATTTCCTGGAACGACTCTCTGCAACTGTTGCACTTTACACTCTGCTGTACTTTTCTGCCAGTCGCATTAAATGCACCCTGCTGATCCGAGAATGTCATCAATCATTTGCCATTAGTACACTTCTCCAGCATCATTTATTACTCCAAGTGCATTTATTACCGTTCGGCAGACTCCTTGATCTTTTCCACTTTGCTGATCGGAATGACCCGTCTGATAGATACCCTGCTGATCCAAATTTTAACTAATCTGATTTGAGTCAGCTGAAAGGCTACCAGTCTGATTTCAGACTTCAGCAACATATCAATAGTCTTCTGGAGCTTGAATTTTTTACACTTCTGATAGTTTTCTTACTTGGTCAGATTCTTCTAAGGGATCTAAACATTCCTTACTTAGCTGATTTTGATGTTTTGGAAATCATCGAAACCTCCCTTAACTCTTTGCACTCTATCTTCATCTTCATCCAACAATTTTTCCCTTTTTGATGATGACAAAACCTCAGCTAAGTACCTATAACTAAGCTAAAGTTTTAATCCTTAAGAATTTCTTAGATAGAAATAATTTGTTGGAAGAGAACTTGAACTTTTATAGATTTTGAAATTGTTTAGAGGTTACAAGTCATCTGATGAGATAGACAGAAAATAAAATACAAGTAATTACAAGAAAGACTACAAGTGACCTAGTCTAGTTTCTCTTTCTTCTCTTCTTGTTCTTCTTCATTTTTGTCTTCTACTTTATTTTCTTCTTTATCTTCTTCTGATGATTCAAGATCATCATCTTGTTCTTTTGGACTGGAGGATTCTTCTTCTAAAGCAAATATCCTTTTCCTCAGATCCTCCATACTCTTGTATTTCACATCAGGATTCATCTGCTCTTCAGCAGAGCTCTTGGTTGCAACAATCTCCTTATCAGATTTTGCTGTTTCCTTGGACTTTTCAGAGTCATCATCTTCTTTTTCTTCTTCTTGCCCAGCAGTTGTCTGATAAACTGGTCTACTTGTACTATCTTCAGTCTCCTCAGCAGATTCCTCCAGTTTTTTAGTAATTTTGTCATCAGCAGGCTTATCATCAAGAGCAGCCTTTGTTGCAGAACCATCATCATGTTCCCCCATTGTGTCATCAGCAGCAGGGTTGACAACTGGTTCTTTCGGCAATTCCTTAGGCAAGACTGGTGTGATATTTACTACCTCACATAGAAGTCTGACGTTCTCCTCCATTGCATCCATGCGATCATCTCTTCTTGCTTGTTGTGCTTCTGCACAAGTCTCCACCTTTTCTAGAGTTAAGTCAATTTGATCCAGCAGCTTACCCTGAGTGTGAAAAATCAGTTCAGCAGCTGTGGTGAAGGTCTTAAGCATGCCTCTGCTAGCTTCTTCATGAGCAGACATGGCATCCACAACAACTTTGTGCACAGTATTCCACCCAGCTGTATTGTTCAGAGTTCTTGCTCCAAGAGTGTTGGGTTTTATGCGGTGTACGATTGTCAAAACAAAGTGCGGAGTATTTAAAAATTTTCATACACACATAAAACCCGAAGCCCAGGATATATTTATCTAACTCATACGAAAATAGGGTTGAATAAAAAATCAACAATACATAAAAATAGGTAATTTTTGAAATTTTATAAAAGTTCACTTGAGCACCCCAAGTGTTGTGCCTCTAGAGTTAAGTCCACACTAGATGAATTGAGCAACTCCTTTAAACCTCAAGCTTAGAACTAGGAATAAAGAATTGTTTGTTTTAGGAACTGGATCTAGATCCAGAGATGAAGTAAGGAGAACAAAAGGTAGAGGGGCAATTTGCACAGGGTTTTGGCCGATGAGGGATGGGGCGATTAGGGGATGAAATTTTCGGCCTTTCTCTTTTTCTTGTGTTAGGGTTTGCATTAGTTTCTTAGTTGGTTAGTTAGAGATTATGATATGTATATCTAATATATAACTCCTTTTTCTAATAGATATATATCATATCTTTAAAGATCTCCTCTTATCAAATTAAAGATACAAGATATATAACCTCTTCCCTTATCACAAGATTTGAACTTATCCCCTCTTCCCTTGTAGAAATCGCCAATGCATAAAGAAATTAATCCAAGACTAATTTCTCTAATTAAAATCGGCCATGTTCAATTAATTAGTCCAAGATTAATTAATCAACATTCTCTTAACAAAATTGGCCCATATACTTAATTAATTAGTCCACTATTTATTAATCAATCTTTCCAATTAACACTTTAATTTTGGACTTAATCAATTAGAAATTCCAATTGATTAATTAATTAGACACTTCTAATTTACAACTCTCCACTTTAAATTAACACTTTAATTCATGTTTAATTAATTAGATCCTTCTAATTAATTCTTCTTCTCATTGAATTAACACTTTAATTCATTTATTGATTTAACTCCTTTAAATCAAATGTTTCTTTTTACGACTGTCACTGTCCAATTGTATTGTGTGTGGCCCTCTAGGTTCACCATCAATTGGCAGCAGGCCCACGACTCTCTTGATTAAATTAATGAGCAATTAATAAGTAATTAATTGCTCCGATCAATTAAACACTTTTAATTGACCACTCCAGAATTAATCTACAATTAATTCAGGAGTACCCACACCTCATGGTCGATGTCTAGCCACAAGCCCATAAGGCCCAACTTCAGGTGAATTGATATTCGTGAACCTCACTTCTTATAATTGCAATGTACATACGGTCCTTCTAGCGCCTAATTTCCCAATTGAGACCTAAGGTGTGTGAATTGGTCGGCACCTCTAATTATCTCAGTACTGTACTTTCTAATTCAGGATAATAATTCCAGTGTGACTGCTAAACCTCTTTCCAAAATCCATCTCCGACCATGGCCGTGGGTTTCTCGGAATCTATTATCTAAGAACGTACAGGAAATTCTCTCATCTTATCAAGATGAGTCGATAGATCCTTTCTTAGTACTAACCATTCGCGTACACGTTCATACGTACCCAAAGTAGTCGCAACAATGATCATGCTAAGTGATCCGCTCCTAAATTAAAGTACGTATTCCCGTGTACCGAATTCGCCCTAGTACCTCAAGTCCGAGGACTAAATCGTACACTATTATATGTCTTGAGAGACATCCCTTTACCGATATGCTCAATGCACTTCCACGATAGGTCTCTCTGTTCGGGTCGTTCGATGCGTTCGATCTCCTATCGAACCACCTAGTCATATGCACTGGCATCAAATGCCTTGTTCATGAAACTCTACAAATTCACTCCATGTGAATCAAGCATAATCGTGCAAGTCTTAGCGATTCCCTCGATACCCAGTCTCGATGGAATCGATGACTTGGAACAGTTTTAAGATCACGACCTTCGAGACTGTTTCATGATTGCACTCAGTACTGAAGTTAATCGTCCCCTAGTCGAATGTGATTGTAGGATTTACATGAAATTTTGATAATGTCAACTACCTTGACCGTCTCATCTAGTCGCATGTTCCAGTTTCGGGATACTGGTCTAGAGTCATAGATTACCTTTGGAAATAAATCCAACGGTTATGCTTCGTAGTCATACCAAGCTTCTATGGTTCAGTGTTTCCACATGGATTTTGACAATCCACTTAGATCACATGACATTGAGCTATGTGCCCGAGTTTATGTTATACATAGATATTCGCAACTTCTTGGATCAGTATCCAATTGATCATTTTCGTGAACGAACAAGTTCTTTTCGATTTCGATCGGATCTTTGAAATTTTGGTGTACAAAATTTTGGTTCAGTAGGATTGGAAAGATACTCCCACTATTTGTAGGGACGGGTCCGAGTCTAGGACTTCATCAAGTACTATGATAATTCCATTTCTATTAGCGAGGGTGATGTGATCATGAAGTGCCCAAAAATAGACTTGAAAGAATTAATTGAAGATAAGTTGTTGGGTCAAGAAGGATTACTTGCTCATCAAGATTGAAGGAGATTTAGTCCAATATTACTTGTCATATGGGACCTTTTAATTTAGTTACTTTTTAATTTCGAATTTAGCTCCTTGTATTAGTAGGATTAGTTTATTCTTTACTAGGATTTAGTTTCCTTTTGGTATTAGGTTAGTTTACTATTTTATAGTTTCCTAGTTATTTTCAAGATGTAATCTTGTCCTATTTAAAGGACCTTTTTCTTTAATGAATTCAAGATTTAGTCTTCAATTAATTTGTGTTGAGTATTCTCCACCTTCTTTGAAGAATTCTTCTTCATGAACTTATCAAAGGTCAGTAAAATCTTTGTGGCGTTCAATGACTTATCAAACGATTCATCCACCATCGTTTGTGGCGTCCTACCGAACTTATCAAAAATTCTTGTGGCGTTCCGACTTATCAAGCGATTCAGTCAACATCGTTTGTGGCGTCCTCATGAACTTATCAAGAAGACTTGTGGCGTTCATCCATCGACTTATCAATCGATTCATCCATCATCGTTTGTGGCGTCTTCATTAAATCCATCTAAACCTGATTGTAGAACGAACCTTGGAATCCTAATTATTCGAATCTCGTTATTCGTAACGTGGTTCGTATCATTTGGTATCAAAGCCAAATTCTAGTCTCAGGTTTGTCTATCTTTAATTTCTTGTCAAAAAAAAAACGAAAAAAAAAAGTTGAAAAAAGAAAAACGAAATTAAATTGAGAGAAGAAGAAGTGGTTGAAAAAAAAAATAAGAGAAAAAAAAAAGTGAAAAAAAAATCGAAAAAAAAATGGTATTTCAATGTTTACATGTTAGATCTACAAGGTTTGGGAAGATTTGAGGACAAATCTCTTTTAAGAGGAGGAGAATGATGTGATCATGAAGTGCCCAAAAATAGACTTGAAAGAATTAATTGAAGATAAGTTGTTGGGTCAAGAAGGATTACTTGCTCATCAAGATTGAAGGAGATTTAGTCCAATATTACTTGTCATATGGGACCTTTTAATTTAGTTACTTTTTAATTTCGAATTTAGCTCCTTGTATTAGTAGGATTAGTTTATTCTTTACTAGGATTTAGTTTCCTTTTGGTATTAGGTTAGTTTACTATTTTATAGTTTCCTAGTTATTTTCAAGATGTAATCTTGTCCTATTTAAAGGACCTTTTTCTTTAATGAATTCAAGATTTAGTCTTCAATTAATTTGTGTTGAGTATTCTCCACCTTCTTTGAAGAATTCTTCTTCATGAACTTATCAAAGGTCAGTAAAATCTTTGTGGCGTTCAATGACTTATCAAACGATTCATCCACCATCGTTTGTGGCGTCCTACCGAACTTATCAAGCATTCTTGTGGCGTTCCGACTTATCAAGCGATTCAGTCAACATCGTTTGTGGCGTCCTCATGAACTTATCAAGAAGACTTGTGGCGTTCATCCATCGACTTATCAATCGATTCATCCATCATCGTTTGTGGCGTCTTCATTAAATCCATCTAAACCTGATTGTAGAACGAACCTTGGAATCCTAATTATTCGAATCTCGTTATTCGTAACTTTGTTCGTATCAGAGGGAACCACCCTCTAAGAATTGGGTATTCCTAGAAGCGAACTCCTTTCGTTCTTTAGGATCATAGAACTGGTATCCAATGGATTTCGTTGGATACCCTACAAATTTGCTCGAATTGAATCCACTATCCAATTTATCGTTCATGGGTGATACACCATACTTTAGTTAGTACGGTGTTGTAGGAATTGACTTTAAAAGGTACTAGTTTAAGTATCCTTGTAGAGTCAGAGGGTAGAACCCCAAAATTGATTGAGGAATTTTAGCAATACTAATTAAGGAATGAATCTAGTCTTGCATAGTTCGATTCCTTATATTAGATTTAACTTCCTATTCAAGAATTTTATTCTTGATTTAGATAATTAAGTAATTTAGGGCTTATGTATTCATCACTTCGATCATATCGAATGGTCATTCTTTAATGCCCTTAATTGCTACGGTTTTTGGAACTCATTTGAATCCTTTCAACATTTCCAAAACCTTGGACTTTCCAAAGTACCTACATCCTTAATACCACAAGGATATTTTATGAAGCAATTAATTTCTCACACTAATGCTTTAGTGATCCACACGTGTCCTTGTGGATTAAATCCATTGAACATTTGCTATGCTTAAGATGCCTTGCAAATCGATCATTTTTCCCTTTTCAGACAGGATTCACAAGTTTAGAATTCATCAAGGTTCTTTATTTCAAGAGACCTTTAAACGAAAACAATCCATTGAATCTTTCTATGGGAAATATGTTCGGTTTTAAGCATGCCATAATTGTGGATAATTATATAATTTGTTTTACTTTTCTCAATTTAGCACAAATGTCATTAGGTTTTATCATCGTTCATTGCTTTAAATACATTCCATTCAAAATGGTAAAGCAATTTTGTACAAAGTAATGCTTTAATTAAAATTATTCCATTCATAATGGTAATGCAAAAATTGTGTCGTACAAAGTTCGAAATAAATCTTAAGTAGATAAAACTATAACTAATGCTTAATTGAAGTAAAACATTTGCTAAAAAGAAAAATCTAGGTTCGTCTTGACCCAGCTCCTGAAGTACTTTTCCCTTATCTGTCGAAGAAACTCTTTCCTTCGTCTTACACGGCTCGCTCTTTTTCCCAAGAGCAAGGGAATGTCATCATCACCTGCAAACATTTTTACAGATGTGAGTGACTTATTTAGATGTCATACATCAAAGAATAACTGGGTTATACCTTTGTTCATTCTCTTCAATAATTTCTTTGCAGCAATTTTCCTCAATTCTTTATCTTTCCTACATAATGGGCAATCCTTTCCTTCACTCAAACCCTCTCCTCTTTCGAGGGCTTTCTCATACTTGTCCAACAATTTATGTAAATCATTAGTCTTAATTCCTTCGCTCAGAATTTCATATTGATCCATAAAATGAGAAAAAGAGTCAGACAAGCCATTGATGATAATCTCTATTTCATCATCTTGAGTCAAATCAGCTCCAAGCCTTTTTGATTCGTTTCATTATCTTGATTAGGTAAGACCAATATTAGTAACATTGTTAAACCTAATCAATCTTGTCTCGTGGATTGAATTCATCATGAGTTGTGTTAATGTTTGTTCGCACATGATTGTGAATATTGGCATGGCTAAAATAAATAGTAAAAGACAACAGTAAGCAGACAGGTTTAAGATAAATACTTATAATTAACGAAAATTGATCTTTCAATCGAAAAAGTTCTCCCACTATTTTCTCGAAACAATAACCCCTTTTATTGTTCGGGAAATCCTATTTCCTAGTTGGTCTTGACGTCCAAGCAGACATTAATTGCCCCCACGACTCGTGGCCATACAATTAATTCCCTAGGTAGGTATACTTTTACCAATTGTGTCCCTACACAACCTTCAAGCTATTTTGCCTCGATTTTCACATTTATCTAGTACTTCTACATCATAAATGGTACTACTCATCGATAGGATAGTGCCCATCAAGCCAATATTAATTAGCTTGTTAGAGGACTGTTTTCTTATGGTTTATAATTAATACGCCTGTTTATTTATAGTACGTAAATTAAACAATGGTGATGAGGGATATTTTGGGCTCTACTTTTCTTTACAATCATGCGAGATCGAACAGTATGTATCTCGGAAGATCAAGTTCGACCCCGATGTCCAAGTACCATAAGTACAGACGGCCCTGGATCCAAAGTTACTGTTGGGCCGAGCTCTAATCCAAACTTATGGGCCGAAGAATTGCATGTCTGCAGATAGATCACCTAGACCCCGATTTCAGCTATAAATACCCCATGCATTTATGATACCAGGCGATTTTTCAGGTGCTCCCTCCTCGAAGCTACAGCTCGGAACCGCTTGGGAATATAGGCATAGAATCACATGTATTTTGCCCTCTAGCTTGTACGGCATCCAATGGGGCTCGGATAGGACTCTAAACCTTTGTATTCTTATAGCATTGTAATCGAGCCATTTTAAATACAATATTGTTGATCTTTCATATCGTTATTGTGTACTTGTTCGATTATTATACGCATCAATCACTCACACGAATTTGCGTAAGATCATTTGGCGCCCACCGTGGGGCCTTGTTCGAGTCTTAGATCGAAATATGCCTACTACGAGGAGAAATACATACATTAGAGGAGAGCCTTCCCATGCAGTGGGAGCACAAAATTCTGTCAACAATGAACCCGATAATCTATCGCGCGCCGCTCAACAACCACCAGAGGTGCCACCGGCGGTTCCGCAAGATAACATTCCAATACACACGACCATTGGTGATTTAAGATCTATAATAGGCACAATGTGCAGGGAATTCATGAATAGCGGAAGGGCAGATCAATCACCTGTCGACCAGCCAGGGGATCAGGGAAGACCAGAGATACCTTCATCGAATTTGCAGAAGGAAAACGATATGTCGCATGCCCCATCGATGCATCCACGTCGGGCTGCACCCTCGAAAGTCAATGCCCGATCTGAAAATCCACCCACACGGGTGCACGATATAGAGGATTCTGTTGTGGGAGAAAGTCATACCGCCGGCGCTGTGATAAGAAACAAGCCTACTTACAAGAGAATTACCGAATCAGAATTGGAGAAAATAGTACAGGAAAGGGTGACTAAAAAATTGGAAGAGCAAGATACTATGATAGAGATTCCCTTCACTAATCAGGCTGCCAGGCAAGCGGGGAATGCTCTGAATAGAGAAAACCTACGAGAGAGGGAGGTCTCGAATAATATCATGCGCTGCTCACCCTTTTGTCGAGAGATACGCGAAGCTCGAAACACAGAAACGGTGCCAACCAGGCTCCCACGGTATAACGGGACTACCGACCCCGGAGAACACATTAACAGCTTTGTTAATGTGATGAACCTATACGGACACTCGGAAGATTTCTGTTGCAAGATTATGGTCACCACTTTTGAAGGGATTGCTCTCGATTGGTTCGGGAAATTACCTCCGAACTCCATATTTTCTTTTGAAGAATTCTGCGATAAGCTAAAACATCAGTTCGCTAGCCAAAGGAAGCCAAGATTGCCAGCGAATCACCTGGGCACTGTGAAACAATTGGAAGGAGAGACGTTGAGGCAATGGCTAGCAAGATTTAGTATCGAGCTCTTGAAGGTGGATACCCCGCAGATCGAGTATCTGTCCTCCCTGATGTTTGAGCTGACTAGGAGCACCCAGTTTGGAAATGCATTATGTAGAAAGCAACCAAAATCCTTCGAACGGATAATGGAAATTGCTGAAAAGTATATGATACAGGAAGAGATGAACAAATTAAAGAGTTCACATGTAGATAAGTCTCATCTCAACAAGAAACAAGATCGGGCTCCGATCCCAAAACCGGGTGATTATGGAGGATTGAACAAAGGATCCGTTTGGCAGCGAATCAACACTTTTAAGCCGCATATGCCGCCCCAAGGTCCGAATTCATACGGACCTCCTTATGATCGAAATCGAGCTCCGAGACCGGGTAAAATTCAATTTACTGAGCTTAACAGTTCAAAAGAAGAAGTGCTGACCGTGTTGGAAGAAGGGAATTTGATTCCGGAAGCCCAGAGGATCACACATGCAAGGCCGGGTGCGCCTGGATATGACCAATACTGTCGATATCATCGAGCTCGAGGACATAGTACCGAAAACTGTTACCAATTGAAGGTCGAAATAGAAAAATTGATTGCCCAAGGAAAATTAAAAGAATTTGTCAAAAATGGCAACTATAACAATCGTTATAGATCCCGAAGTCCGCAAAAATTTAGCAATCAGCAAAGGCAAATTCGAAGCCAAGCAGAAGAGCGATCGAATGGAGTGATAAACATGATCGCAGGTGGACCAGCAGGAGGCGATAGCAGAAATGCTAGAAAAAGAACTATGAGGTCGATAAAAGCGGGAGTCTCTGCTAAAAAGGAGATTCTGTCCTTAGAATCCCCCTCCATGGAAAATCAAGTTATAAGCTTCAGTGAGGCCGATCGACCCTCGGATGTTAGTTGGGATACGAGTGAGGATGACCCAGACTTTTCCATGGTATTGACGTTGAGAATTGCTAATTTCGAGGTCAAGAGGGTGTTGGTCGACAATGGAAGCTCGGCAAATATTATTTCGTCAGAAGCTCTCACAAGAATGAATATTTGTCACCCACGTTTAGATAAAGTAACCACTCCTTTGGTCGGATTTGGTGGATCAGAGATTGTTCCGCTTGGAACCATTCTTTTAAGCACGACTCTAGGAAACAAACCGAGGAATGTAACAAGAATGGTTAAATTCCTGGTAGTAGATACATCGTTCGCCTATAACGCCATACTAGGGAGACCAGCCCTAAATATCTTCAAGGCTGTCGTATCTACTTTTCATCAAAAGATAAAATTCCCGACCGTGGGAGGAGTGGGAGAGATGAGAAACGATCAATACATGGCATGGGAATGTTATAATTCGTCTCTAAGCATCAAAAAGAAGGTGGAGCCCGAACTCCCAGCTAAGAGAAAGATAACTGATTTAGGGACTGAATTAAAAACGCCAATTCCCGACTGCGAAAAATTTCAAGGAAAGAAAGGAAAAAACGTTGACATGAGCGTGCAAGCGCCCGACCACAAAAAAGTGATTTTGGTTTCAGGTTCCCCCGAAAAGTTCACTAGAATTGGAACGGAATTAAGCGAAGGCATGGAAACTATGCTCATAGAATTTTTACAAAAAAATGTGGATGTTTTTGCCTGGAGATCGGATGATATCGTGGGAATCGACCCGCGTGTGATAACACATTCACTTAACATTGATCCGAAAGCAAACCAGTAAGGCAGAAAAAACGCAATCACGGTCGCGAAAAGGACAAGATAATCAATGCAGAGGTTGATAGGTTATTAGCGGCAGGTCAGATCAGGGAGATCAAATTCACAGAATGGCTATGTAATGTGGTCCTGGTCTCTAAAGGCGAAAAGGTCGAAAACAAATGGAGGATGTGCAATGACATTACCGACCTAAACAAATTATGCCCTAGAGACCCGTATCCACTGCCTCGGATCGATATGCTGGTAGATTCAACCGCAGGTTTTATCTTATTTAGTATGATGGATGCGTTCCAAGGATTTTACCAAATTTTCATGAACGAAAGAGACCAGGATAAAACAGCATTCATCACTGAGAGGGGAGTGTACTGTTTCATTGTTATGCCTTTTGGCTTAAGGAATGCAGGTGCAACCTATCAGAGACTAGTTAACATGATGTTCAAAGAACTGATAGGCGAAATAATGGAAGTCTATGTAGACGACATGCTCGTGAAGAGTATGACGGAGGAGGATCACATTCGCCACCTGGACAGGTGTTTCGAAATCTTGAGAAAGTATGGAATGAAGCTGAACCCAGCCAAGTGCACTTTTGGTGTACGATCAGGAAAATTCCTCGGATATTTGGTCCATGAAAGAGGAATCGAAGCAAATCCGGAAAAAATTCGAGCAATCACCGACCTCCAGCCGCCACGGAAGCTCTCAGACGTCCAAAGTTTGATTGGAAAAATTATTTCATTGAATAGATTCATTTCCCGATCCGCTAACAAAAGTTTACCATTCTTCAAACTTCTGCGGAAATCTAAGAACTTCGAATGGAGTGCAGAATGTGATAAGGCCTTTGAAGAACTGAAAGTGTACCTGACCTCCCCACCCATGCTGGCCAAACCATCTGAAGGAGAACCTCTGTATTTATATATAGCAGTATCCGAAGAGGCCATTAGTTCGGTTTTGGTGAAACTTGATAAAACTGACCATAAACCAGTTTATTATCTAAGTAAGTTACTGCAAGGTGCCGAAAAGAACTACATGGAGATCGAAAAATTTGCACTAGCATTGGTGGTAGCTGCCCGAAGGCTAAGGCCTTATTTTCAAACATACAAAATCATTGTTTTAACAAATCAACCTTTGAGACAGGTCCTGTCAAAACCAGAAGCATCAGGCAGATTGATCAAATGGGCGGTTGAGCTTGGTCAGTTCGAAATCGAGTATCAACCGCGGGTCGCCATAAAAGCACAGGTACTCGCCGACTTCGTACTCGAATCAACTGGCTTATCAGAAGGAGCAATCTCCGAGCTAAGTATGGTTGAAGAAGCCGAAAATCAAATCTGGCTGATGCATGTGGACGGATCCTCTACCAAGGATGGAGGTGGAGCAGGAATTCATTTCCAAGGGCCCAATGGTGAAGACTTGAGTTATGCTATAACTTTAGATTTCGTCGTGACCAACAACGAGGCCGAATATGAGGCATTGATCGCAGGGCTAGAGATGGCTCTTAAGGCAAAGGTAAGGTCAATTGTTGTCTTAACCGATTCGGAACTTGTTCATAGACAGGTGAAAGGCACGTACGAGGCCAGGGAGTTCAATATGATCAAATACCTGAGCAGAACGAAGAAATTGATCTCTGAATTCGACAAGTTTGATATTCAACCTGTACCACGAGAGGAAAATTTATGGGCAGATGTATTATCAAAATTCACAGGTTTGGCTGATGGGAAGAATGAGAGGATAATCACGTGGCTGCTATCGAATATGTCTGCTATCGAACTGGACGCAGCCCCTACAATCGATATCATGGAGATCGATGAACCAAACAACTCATGGAGCAACCCTCTTATTGCCCCTCTTAAAGAAGGAAAACTTCCGGAAGATCAAAATGAGGCTCGGAGGATCAAGTATAGAGCGCCATCGTTTACTCTGATCAGTGATCAACTCTACAAGCGATCCTCCTCAGGAATTCTATTAAAATGTGTCCATGAAAGGCACTACAATGCTATTTTAAAAGAAGTTCACGAGGGGGAGGCGGGAAACCATTGTGGCGCTAGGGCCTTAGCACTTAAATGCTCGAGGTCGGGATATTATTGGCCTACTCTTTTCTCTGATTCTGTCGATTATGTGAAAAAATGCCACCATTGTCAAATCCATTCGAACTTGATTCATCAACCGGCTGAGCATATGCATTCTATTCCAATCTGTTGGCCCTTTGACAAATGGGGCATTGATATTGTTGGACCTTTCCCAACTGCACGAGCCAGAAAAAATTATGTGCTAGTGGCGGTGGAATATTTCAGCAAATGGGTCGAATGTGTTGCCTTGACCAAGATCACCCAGTTTCAAGTTATCAATTTCTTATGGAAAAATATAGTCTGCAGATTCGGAATCCCCAGGGTTCTGATATCAGATAACGGAACACAGTTTGCAGGAAAAAGGATCACGGATTGGTGTGAAAAGTTCGGAATACAATAGAATTTCGTGTCTATTGGCCACCCTCAGGCTAATGGACAAACTGAAGTAACAAATCGGGAAATTGTTCGATCTCTGGAGAAGCGCTTATCGGAAGCAAAGGGAAAATGGCTGGATGAACTGCCAGGAGTAGTATGGGCCAATAGGACAACAGTTAAAGCGGCAACCGGAGAAACTCCATTCAGTTTGGTTTATGGGTCGGAGGCTGTTATCCCAGTAGAGAATCTTATACCTTCTCCCAGGGTCGAATTATATGATCCAGAAGAAAACCAATCTCTGAGGCAAATGGAAGTTGATCACGCGGATGGTCGAAGGGACCGCGCGAAATTGAAAATTCAAGCCACCAAGGCCAACATGGAAAAGTCTTATAATCGAAATGTGAGGATTCGATCTTTCAAGATTGGAGATCTGGTGCTCAAAAAAATGGAAGTATCAAAGCACGTCGGGAAACTACAGCCCAATTGGGAGGGCCCCTTTGTGATCGTGGAAGTTGGAAGGAAAGGTTCTTACAAGATTGCTCACCCTAACGGAGAGATACTACATCGAGCATGGAATGCGGTTAATTTAAGAAGATATTATGGAAGATAGTTACACTCAAGGCTTCTACTTTTTAGTCATCTTGTTCTGTTTTCTTTGTCTCTAGCGATTTAGTAAAATACCTGTTCAATGAAGATTTATTCCGACTGAGTTATTCGAGGAATGTTTATTCAGACTGAGTATTTATTCAATGAAAGTTTATTTCGCCTAAATTCTTATTTATTCGTCATATTCTGGATATTTTTTATCTATATCCATCTATTATCGATCTCTATTTTTCGCCATCGACTATAAACGGGTGAAAGCTGTTGCTACGACCCTCGAAAATCGACCAAGGGTGAAAGCCGTTGCTATGCCCCTTGGATCGAAAAGGATAAAAATGGGTGACGACCCTCGAGCTAAAAATGCTCTGATACGACTAAGGGTGAAAGCCGTTGCTATGCCCCTTAGATCGAAAATATTGAATGGGTGAAAGCCTCTGCTATGACCCTCGTGCTAAAAATGCTCTGATACGACTAAGGGTGAAAGCCGTTGCTATGCCCCTTAGATCGAAAATATTGAATGGGTGAAAGCCTCTGCTATGACCCTCGAGCTAAAAATGCTCTGATACGACTAAGGGTGAAAGCCGTTGCTATACCCCTTAGATCGAAAATATTGAATGGGTGAAAGCCTCTGCTATGACCCTCGAGCTAAAAATGCTCTGATACGACTAAGGGTGAAAGCCGTTGCTATGCCCCTTAGATCGAAAATATTGAACGGGTGAAAGCCTCTGCTATGACCCTCGAGCTAAAAATGCTCTGATACGACTAAGGGTGAGAGCCGTTGCTATGCCCCTTAGATCGAAAATACTGAATGGGTGAAAGCCTATGCTATGACCCTCGAGCTAAAAATGCTCTGATACGACTAAGGGTGAAAGCCGTTGCTATGCCCCTTAGATCGAAAATATGGAACGGGTGAAAGCCTCTACTATGAACCTCGAGCTAAAAATGCTCTGAAATGACCAAGGGTGAAAACCGTCGCTATGCCCCTTAAGTCAAGAGTATATTCAAAATCGATCTAAATCCTATCATATTATTTCTCCACAACGACTATTGTCCCGAGAAGAACCTAAACTATGAGAAATATCTCGCGAAAGATTCAAGAGTTGTAAAGATCGAACTTCAAATTATTATGAATCTCAAAAATTATCTCGCGAATTTTGCAAATTACGGAGAACAAATTCAAAGATCGACAACAATATAAAAGAAAATTTTCATTCATAAACTTTCAGATAAATTACATGTGAACTCTTGGTTACATTCAAGAAATTGAGCTATTCGGAATATTTTACAATCCTACTACAAATTGTTATTCCTATGGATGCCCGAAGAAGGAAAATGAGGCTGGTACACTTCTACCCTTCATCCAATGCTTCCTTGCAAATAAGTCCGTGAAGGACCAAATCGAGAGACAGGGAAGCAACTCCAGTTGGGGGCGCTTCTAGTAAATTCGAAGACCACATCCTTCAAGAAGCCGCCTCGAAGACGCGGAGATCGAGCGTAGAATAACCCCTCCAGCAGTAGACCCACTATCCCGACTGAATGGAGGACAGAGTACAGGAAGTCGAGCCCGCCTCAAAGACTTGGAATCAGAGAGAGCAGGTCGCCTGCCGGTACCCTAGTCGTAATTATTTTCGCCTGTCGATACCCTAGCCGAGAGATTTTCATATGGGAATTCCAAGAAAGTTTGGAAAGAAGGTTCGGATAAAAACCTCGAACGAATCAATTACTGACATTGAACGGAACATGGAGCCGATCAAAAAAGGCAAAAACACAACCATATCGATCGAATGAAACATTTACAGAGGAGTAAAAAATGAAGGTAATTTAGGAAGCTTTATATAGGGGAAAGAATTCCGTAACAACGGTGTAGATCTCTTGGACTGAACGGCCGCGATACGAGCATAAAGAGCTCTGACCGTTACACTCCCCAACAAATGAGGTAAAAAAAAAAAAAAAAAAAAAAAAAAAAAAAAGAGAACAACATTCCAGCAATATTATCATTACAACAAAGATATCGTTACAACAAGTATGGTGTTACAACAAAGAAAAATCTTAGCAAACTCATGATACAAAGGAAAACCACAGTATTACTGAACGAAATTATTTTCAAAAAGGACTTTTCGAACTTCAGGACTACGATCAGCATATCCGCGGATATAAGCCTCCCTCTCACGAAGCTCGGAGTTTCTTTTCTCACGTTCGGAGATATCTTTGAGCCTCTCCAATTCCAAGCTTAACTTATCCTGAGACAATCTCTCCTTGAAAAATCTATTAGCTTCCAGTGCGCGTTCCAGCTCAGTCTTCTTCCTGATCAGCTCGAGCGAAATAGAAGCCCGTTGTTCGATCTCATGTTTGGCCAACGCATAAAGCCTAGAAAAATCTTTGCCAGCCTGAACTTATAAAAGATACGTCATGGCAGGAATAAAGTGATACGAACCACGTTAAGAAAAACGAGACCCGCATTATAAGGAATTGAAAGATCGTTCTACAATCAGGTTTGAGGATGGATGAACGCCACAAGTCGCCTTGATAAGTTCACGGGGACGCCACAAACGATATTGACTGAATCGTTTGATAAGTCGATGTTGAACGCCACAAGTCTTCTTGATAAGTTCGGTAGGACGCCACAAACGATGATGGAAGAATCGTTTGATAAGTCGATGAATGAACGCCACAAGAATTAGACAAATTGAAAAATCCTTGATAAGTTCAAAAGAGTTCTTCAAAGAAACTAGAGAATTCCTTCTCACTAAAATAATAAGAATCAAGTTGTGTCTTCTATTACATATTATGCCTATATATAAGCTGAAAATTAAGTCCTATCAAGACTAGGAATAGGACTTCTAGAGTAATCTACTTAGACTAGGAAATAAATCCCCCTAATCAACTAGGAAACAAAAACCACTAATAAACTAGGAAACAAATAAAGTCCTACTACTAATATAATAGTTAATTTCGAATTTAATACTAACTAAATATGCTATTCATCTTATCCACTCTCTTCTTGAGAAATTGCATTTAGTTGGACTTTTATAATGTTGACAAAATTCGATGGTTCATTTCCGATCACATCCAACTCCTTTTGTTGCGCTTGATTTATTAACTCATTGAGTTCTTCTTCCTTGAAACGTTTGGCTCTTGCTCTCGTCACTGGACCTTGTGGAACTTGGATTGATTCTTCAAAATGCGATTTTCCATTTGTGTCCTCATTATTCTGCGAATTTCCATTTATGTCCTCATCATTCCCCTCCTCTTGAAAAGGATTTGCCCTCAAATCAGCACCTACATCAAAAGGACTTAAATCAGTAACATTGAATGTAGTGCTAACATTGTACTCACCTGGTAGGTCTAGCTTGTAGGCATTGTCATTGACACGCTCAAGAACTTGAAAAGGACCATCTCCCCTTGGGAGCAACTTCGAGCGCCTTTGGGATGGAAATCTTTCTTTCCTCATGTGCAACCAAACCCAATCTCCGGGTTCAAAAACTACCTTGCGACGCCCTTTGTTGGCTTGCTTTGCATATTGTTTCGTCTTCTTCTCTATATTGAATCTTGCCTTTTCATGTATCTGCTTAACAAATTCAGCCTTTTTCTTTCCATCCAAGTTAACTCTTTCAGACAAAGGTAATGGTGTTAAATCCAATGGAGTTAAGGGGTTAAAACCATAAACTATTTCAAATGGAGAAAACTTAGAAGCAGAATGAATGGAACGATTGTAAGCAAACTCAACATGTGGTAAACATTCTTCCCATGTTTTGATATTCTTTTTAATTATAGCTCTCAACAAAGTAGATAAAGTCCTATTTACTACTTCAGTTTGACCATCAGTTTGTGGATGACAAGTGGTGGAAAATAACAACTTAGTCCCTAACTTACACCACAAGGTTTTCCAAAAGTAACTCAAAAACTTAGCATCTCTATCTGAAACAATGGTTCGAGGCATTCCATGTAATCTAACAATTTCTCGAAAGAATAAGTCAGCAATATTAGAAGCATTATCAGTTTTCGTACATGGAATGAAATGCGCCATTTTAGAAAACCTATCTACAACCACAAAAATAGAATCCTTACCTCGTTTAGACCTAGGTAAACCTAAAACAAAATCCATTGAAATATCAATCCAGGGATCACTAGGAATTGGTAGTGGCATGTATAAACCATGAGGTTGTACTCTAGATTTTGCCTGCTTACAAGTGACACATCTCTCACAAATTCTCTCAACATCCTTTCTCATATGAGGCCAATAAAAATGTTCTTGCAAAATCGCTAAGGTTTTAATAACTCCAAAGTGCCCCATTAGACCTCCACCATGTGATTCCCTTACTAACAACTCACGCAAAGAACAATTAGGAACACATAACTTATTTTCTCGAAACAAGAAACCCTCATGTCTAAAGAACTTACCCACTGCATTTTTCTCACAATTTCGAAATTCCTCAGAAAAATCATGGTCTAAAGGATATAATTCTTTAATATGCTCAAAACCAAGTAATTTTGCATCAAGAGTGGAGAGTAAGACATACCTTCTAGAAAGTGCATCAGCAACAACATTCTCTTTACCTTTCTTGTATCGGATGACATAGGGAAATGTTTCAATGAATTCCACCCATCGTGCATGTCTCCTACTCAATTTTTGTTGACTCTTCAAGTGTTTCAATGACTCATGATCCGTGTGAATCACAAACTCCTTAGGCCAAAGATAGTGTTGCCATGTTTGTAAAGCTCGCACCAATGCGTACAACTCTTTGTCGTAAGTAGGGTAGTTTAGAGCTGCCCCGCTTAGTTTCTCGCTAAAAAAAGTGGTTTTCCTCCTTGCATGAGGACTGCTCCAACACCTAATCCTGATGCATCACATTCAATTTCAAATGTTAATGTAAAGTTAGGCAGAGCTAATAAAGGAGCATTAGTTAATTTCTCTTTGAGCAATTGGAAAGCCCTTTCTTGCTCGTCTTCCCACTTAAACCCAACATTCTTCTTGATAGCCTCAGTAAGTGGTGCTGCAATGCTGCTAAAGTTCTTCACAAATCTCCTATAGAAGCTAGCAAGTCCATGGAAGCTCCTAACTTGTCCTACACTCGTGGGACTCGGCCATTCTTGAATTGCTCGAATTTTATCCTCATCAACCTGTATACCATGTGCACTCACAACAAAACCAAGAAACACAAGCTTATCGGTGCAAAAGGTGCACTTCTTCATGTTAGCAAATAATTTCTCCTTTCGTAATACTTCAAGAACAGAATGTAAATGCTTAACATGATCATCTTGATTTTTGCTATAAATAAGAATATCATCAAAATAGACAACTACAAATTTTCCTATGAAAGCACGCAAAACATGGTTCATTAATCGCATGAAAGTACTTGGTGCATTAGTTAGACCAAATGGCATAATCAACCACTCATATAAACCAAACTTTGTTTTAAAAGCTGTTTTCCATTCGTCACCTTCTTTCATTCTTATTTGATGGTAGCCACTTTTTAAATCAATTTTAGAAAATACACAAGCACCATGCAATTCATCAAGCATATCATCAAGACGAGGAATAGGATGGCGATACCTGATTGTTATATTGTTGACGGCTCGACAATCAACACACATTCTCCATGTCCCATCCTTTTTAGGAACCAAAATTACTGGAACAGCGCATGGACTCATGCTTTCTCGTACGGAACCCTTTTCCATCAATTCACTAACTTGCCGTTGTAGCTCTTTTGTTTCTTCAGGGTTGCTACGATAGGCTGGTCGGTTTGGAATGGAAGCACCGGGTACAAAGTCGATTTGATGTTCAATCCCTCGAATAGGTGGTAAACCAGGTGGAATTTCCTCGGGAAAGACATCCTCAAATTCCTGCAAAAGAGATGCAACTAAACTAGGCAAAAAAGAGTTAGAGTCGTTAGTATTCAATGCCTCTTTGTACACAAGAACAATTATTGGTTGACTTGAGAACATCGCTTTTTTAATGTGACCCACTCTCGCATAGATATTGCTTTTTGTCCTCTCATTCTTTTGTTCACTCATTGAAACCTCTCCATTTTTTTTACTCCTTTTTTCCTCGTTCACTCTTTGTTTTTCTTGTCTCTCTATGTCTTTTCCTACAACACTCTTTTTTTCTTGCTCACTCTCTTTTTGCAACCTCACTTGATCTTCATAAACTTGTCTTGGAGTCAAAGGTACTAGAGTGATGGTACGCTGGTCATGTAGAAATGAGTACTTGTTAGTGAAACCATCATGCTTAACACGTCGATCAAACTGCCATGGACGTCCTAGTAATAAATGTCCAGCTTGCATAGGTACAACATCGCACAAAACTTCATCTTCATATTTTCCTATGCGAAAAGGAACAAGGACTTGTTTTTCTACCCTTATTTCACCAGTATTATTAAGCCATTGCAGTTTGTAGGGTTGTAGATGTTTGGTAGTCGGCAATCCTAACTTTTCAACCATAGTTGTGCTAGCAACATTAGTACAACTCCCTCCATCAATAATCATACTACATACTTTGTTTTGGACATGGCATCTAGTATGAAAAATGTTTTCCCTCTGTACTTCGTCACTCTCTTTGATCTGCACACTTAACGCTCTTCTTGCAACCAACAACTCCCCATGGACAGCATATTCTTCCTCATTAGCATTCTCCAACGGTGGCATAGATTCGGTGTCCTCCTCACTATCGGTTTCAACTTCTCCATTATCTCGTATCACCATAACTCTTCTATTTGGGCATTGGTTTGCTATGTGCCCCCTACCTTGACATTTAAAACACTTAATATCACGATTTCGAGTAGTAGAGTAATCGGTTTTACCTTGATTGCTACGAGTTGGATGCTCTTGTTTTGACTCAAATCTAGCCTTGGTTGAGACTTGCTTCTCCTCTTTCTTGAATGTATTCTGTTTCCACGAACTAGCACCCCTTCTCTTAAGTTGGCTCTCAATTTTAATAGCCATATGCAGCATGTCCTCTAATTCCACATAATGCTGCAATTCTACTCGATTGGCAATTTCTTGATTCAAGCCAGCTAAAAATCGTGCCATAGTAGCCTCTCGGTCCTCCTCTATGTTTGCTCGGATCATGGCTAACTCCATCTCTTGGTAGTAGTCTTCGACACTCCGATTTCCTTGTACCAGCCCTTGCAACTTCTTGTACAAATCCCGATAATAATGGCTAGGTACAAAACGCTTTCTCATTACTGTTTTCATCACCTCCCAAGTGTCCACCGGTTGTTCTCCATTTCGTCTCCTGTTTAACACCAATTGATCCCACCAAACATTAGCATAATCAGTAAACTCAGTGGCTGCAAGTTTTACCTTTTTTATCTCGGAGTAGTCGTGGCAATCAAAAACTCGCTCCAGTTTCCTTTCCCACTCAAGATAGGTTTCGGGGTCGTTTCTCCCTTGAAAAGAAGGAATGTTCATCTTAATATTACCCAAGTTATTATCCTCCCTATTCCTAACTTCTCTACCCAAACCACGATTTCTCCTATGGCGACTAGATGACCCTTGATCTCCTTCACTAAACCTATCATCATAGTCTTCCTCATCCTCATCTCTTAAGTCCCTAGGTTGAACTCTCCCCCTCCTATTCATATTAGAAGTAGTTTTTCGATGTCCCTCAGTTACACTTTCTACCCTATCCAACCTTTCATGAACTTGTTCCAACTCCGTCCTCAATATTCTCTTCATCTCTCCCATCAAAGCTTCCGACATAAACTTCATATCAAACTTTCCCGACTGTTCTCCAGATATGTTTTTGTTATTGGAATCAGACATGATTTGCTGCAAGAAAAAAAGTTAGAACAAATATAAATAAAATAATGGACCTCACAATTCACACCCTTACGTGTTTCACTCAATTTAATGATTCACTCAACACTCGTGTTTTCGCACAAAATTATGGCTTTTACCCTCAAATAATCTAACTCTCTTGCCTTTTTCCACTCTTGGAATTCTCTTTGCTTCTTTTTGATCTAATTTAAAACAACACAAAGATATTCAATGTGAACAAACTCTAGGACAAGAAAACTATCAAACCAAATCTAGGAAGATTCTTTCAACAAGGCAGGTGCCAAAACTTAGAAGAATTCTAAGTGTAAACACACTCTAAGTCTAGAAAACAATCAAACTCAAACTAGGAAGCTCAATAAAGATAATTTTGTTTCAATTTTCGGATTTTTTTTTTTTTTTCGGATTTTTTTTTTTTTTGCGAACTCTTTTTTTTTTTTTTTGTTCGACCTTTCTTTTTCTTTTTCTTTTTCTTTTTTTCGTACTCTTTTTTTTTTGTACGACTTTTTTTTTTTTTTTTTTTTTTTAAAACTAGAAAATTATAAAGATACGCAAACCTGAGACTAGAAATTGGCTCTGGTACCAAATGATACGAACCACGTTAAGAAAAACGAGACCCGCATTATAAGGAATTGAAAGATCGTTCTACAATCAGGTTTGAGGATGGATGAACGCCACAAGTCGCCTTGATAAGTTCACGGGGACGCCACAAACGATATTGACTGAATCGTTTGATAAGTCGATGTTGAACGCCACAAGTCTTCTTGATAAGTTCGGTAGGACGCCACAAACGATGATGGAAGAATCGTTTGATAAGTCGATGAATGAACGCCACAAGAATTAGACAAATTGAAAAATCCTTGATAAGTTCAAAAGAGTTCTTCAAAGAAACTAGAGAATTCCTTCTCACTAAAATAATAAGAATCAAGTTGTGTCTTCTATTACATATTATGCCTATATATAAGCTGAAAATTAAGTCCTATCAAGACTAGGAATAGGACTTCTAGAGTAATCTACTTAGACTAGGAAATAAATCCCCCTAATCAACTAGGAAACAAAAACCACTAATAAACTAGGAAACAAATAAAGTCCTACTACTAATATAATAGTTAATTTCGAATTTAATACTAACTAAATATGCTATTCATCTTATCCACTCTCTTCTTGAGAAATTGCATTTAGTTGGACTTTTATAATGTTGACAAAATTCGATGGTTCATTTCCGATCACATCCAACTCCTTTTGTTGCGCTTGATTTATTAACTCATTGAGTTCTTCTTCCTTGAAACGTTTGGCTCTTGCTCTCGTCACTGGACCTTGTGGAACTTGGATTGATTCTTCAAAATGCGATTTTCCATTTGTGTCCTCATTATTCTGCGAATTTCCATTTATGTCCTCATCATAAAGAAATTAGAAAATCATGGTAAAGAGATTAGGAAGAATTACCTGGGCAAGGGATTCCAACCCAGACTGAAACAGGAACGAGGAATATTCTCCACTCGAGAGAACCGCCTCGGAGATAGAGACATTGGCCCGAAGAAGGGTCAGGTCGGATTTCTCATGTAACACTGTATCAAAAGAAGCTATGTTTCTCTTAAATGAAGAGACACCAGAAGGAAACGACGAATCAAAAGATTCTCCGACCAATGAAGGTGCGGTTTGAAAACGAGTGCGCTCAATTACATCCTTCACAAAAGAAACCTTTTTAATTTTCTTGTTTGAACCCCTGGATTTCAAGCACGAAGAAAGACCAATAGTCGAAGATTTATTTCCTTCATAAGAGTTTAGCTGATCGGAACTAAGGGACTTGATTGGTGTTCGACTTCTTTTCCTTATATTTATGCCGTCACTGGGCATGGAGAAAGGCGCGGAAGAAATCACGAAAGCGTTCGGATTTTTATTCATCTCTTGATTTTCAGGTAAAGATTCAACCGAAGTAATTTTCTAAAAGCTCCGATCACTGTGAGCAATGTTATTGTGGAACCAACGTAAAACGGCCTTGGTATTTATAAGAGACACGACATCATGCGAACTACAATAATTGGTAAATCACTACTCCCAAAAAAGATTCAATGACGTAGCTGAGTACGCAAGAGTGACGTTATAAAATTCAACAGAAAGTTCAAACAGACGATAGCCTAAAAATTGCATCAAGGAAAGAAATTCAAATTCGAGCGTACACTAAATAGGCAAGAGCAGAAGATTATAAGTATACAAATACATTGGTTCGCTGAGTAAATCCTATTACATAGTAATCGTTACTGGTTGGATTCTTTCACATCGGAACCATGGTCCGATCTGTCTTGTTCCTCTGTTTCGCTAGAACCGCTTTCCGAGCAATCGGAATCACCTTTACTCGAGCTGCTCCCTTCTCCATCATTACTTTGTGCATCGGCCACAGATTTACTCAAATCGGAAGAAGAGATGCCTTGCTCCCCATGGTCCCGAGAATCCCCTTCAATATCCACGTCTTCATTCTCAGATTGGGCTTCGAGCGCATCAGGATTTGGCATCGGCACTCCAAATTCCTCAAGAAAAGGAGCGAACTCATGAGCGGCCAAATCCTCGAGCTTGGGAGGAAGGGAAGACGCTTTAAAATCTTTACCAAAGATATTCTTATAAGGATTCATGGTAGGAAGGTAGTCATCAAGGGCGCCTTCGATCTTGGCAGCTGTAAGGAGGTGCTGAGCTCCTTTATAGTAGAAGGCTTGGTTAATTTCACCTGACCGTAAGCGAACTAAGGCATCAAGGATCGGAGACTCCAGGAACTCCCTTATGGCGGGAAGCCTGGCTTCGGCTCGACCTCGCTCATAAAACTGTTCGGCGGACACCTTGGTTTGCTCAAGCTCCAGCTTTAATTTCTCCACTTCACCCTCTAAGGCCCTCTTCGCCTCCAACTCCTCCTTAGTCTTCTCGAGTTCTATCTCGACCTCAGACAGCTTAATTTTGGCATCCTCTAGCTGACTGGTCTTTGCAGCTTCATCCTTTAGAACATTGTATAGGGCTTTCTGTACCGCCTGAGATTCTTCGCTCAATACGGCCAGTCGAAGAGCAGTTTGAGTAAACAGGTCTCCGGCCTGCAAAGAAAAAGATATGTAAAACACAAAATAAGAATTATAAGGAAAAGGCTAGAAACTTTCAGAATAGACAGTACCCTTTGGTGAGCGTGGGCGTAATCGCCTACTATCTCAAAATCCTGCTTAACAAAAGATTGAATAGTATCATCCTTGAACCTCCCGGCCAAGAACATCCGAAGAGATTTATCCACAGTATGCTCGCCCTCGGGACCTAAGTCAGATTCAATTGTCCCACCCTCGGGGTATCCAGCCGACCTGGGCCCTTGCAGATGATCCTCGATGAAGTCAGCCAGATCCGGTTCGGAGTGGCCAGTCCGACAAGAAATCGAATCCGGTCCTCGACCAAAGGGTTTGATTCTCCTGGAGGACTCAGGGGCATCGCTACTTCTTTTGCGAGCCGCCCTGGCCTGCAAAATCTCCCTGGCACGATTCTCCATCAAAGTGTAGTTACTATACCCCGCATCATTCAGGTTAGAAGTGCTAGTTGGAAAAACAGACCGAAGGACGCCGGAAGCTTGGAAATTAGGAGTCCCCTCCGCCTCAACCCGAGAGCGAGAGGTTCCTACTTCGGTAATTGGGGGAATAGCCACTAAGGCATTTGAGGTTGACGTGATCCCAACCTGAGCCTTGGACCTTTTCGCTTTCCGAGATGTTGTTGACGTTTGAGGACGAGGCCGACCTTTATTACCCTTTGAAAAGGAAGCAACATGTGGACCAGCTACTGATGTACGGAATTTATCAACAATATCAGCTAACGTGGAAGGGGGGTTAGCGGGATCGATCCGAGCCTTCCCATACTCAATCGGATCGGCAGGAAAAGTGCAATTACTGAGCTCGGCCAATCGCAAGACCGCCTCCTGAGTCATCAACGCGGTCTGATGAGGGTCAGCACGAAGAGATTGCAGAAATTTATCCGTTATCTCATTTTTCATACTTCCCACGAGACGGCGTTTACCGTATATCCACGTCTTTGCTCCAGGCCAATTGAATGGAGTAGGCTCGGAATTATCTTCAGAAGGCGGGGACTCTGGTCCTCGAACAAAGAAGAACTCTTGCTTCCATCCTTTCAAATTGCTGCTGACGTTGGCTGATAAGATCGAAATCTTTGGTCTCTGAGAAAAATATACATAACCTGCGTTCGAAGACGTGGAAGCACTCATCTGGAATATCCGCCAAAAGTTCTGAAAGACCGCCTTTTTCCCCTTGGCTTTCATCAGCACGCAAAAGGCTATAATTAGACCGATTGAGTTTGGCAAAATCTGGCAAGGAGTCAACTCAAAAGCATCCAGAATGTTTTCTATCAGAGGAGGGAAGGGGATGCGTAGGCCGTAATGGAAATGTTTGGAATAGAAGGCTTGACAGCCCGCGGGAGGGTCGGTAACCCGTTGATCAGAGGTAGGAAGCACAATCGAGAAACCGGCCCCTAGATATTGGCTGAATTCTTCCTGCAACTGGCCCAGATCTTTCTCCGTATAGGAACAGACAATCTCATCGGCCCTCTCCTCAGTCATGTTTAGACCTGCGCTGGTCGAGGGCTCTTCCCAGTCAAAGATCGTGACCACAACATTACGGTTCAACCTATATTTCTTTTGCTCGTTTTTCCCCAAGGGAAGGTCCCCACCCTCTACGTCTTCCTCATCAGAGACTGTTGCTTCGCCCGAATTTTCATCTTCGCTGTCTTCCGTTTCAGAATTCGATTCCCGCCCCTCCTCGCTGGAATCGGAGGCGGAACTCGAGTTTTGCGGATTCTCGGTCTCAGATGATCGAGCTTCTACAACTTCTTTCTCTTTTCGATTATCGGCCTCATTCTCCTCTAAAAGAGATTTTCCCTTCAAGTCTACCGAACTCGACATAACGAATATATGAAGACTGCTCGAAAAAGGCTGCTAGAACTTACTTATCGATCTGCCTGCTCCGATCTGAAGTTTTCTCCTCAGAATCTTTGATGAACAGCGACCCTCCGTATAACTATATATACAGGGACAAAATGGGAAATTGCAAATCGGTCCCCGAGTAACCGCAATGGTTGAACTCCCTTAAGGTAGATTTAAAATCATATTTTCGAAAAATTACACCTACAACCCTAGTACTTTCCGGAATTCCTAAATTGGAGATCCACGTAGCGAGCGACGCATTCCAGAGATGTAAACTCCATATTTTCACACCAACCCTTGGGATAAGGAGGTTAAAATAGATAAAATGGCAATGAAATATCCAAATCACGAGCTCCTATTCCAACAACGAACAACAAGGACGATATCAGGACGGCGCTATTATGAGGTTTCTTAGGTATGCACTCTTTTTCCCTGACCCGGTTTTTATCCCAGAAGGGTTTTTCCGAGTCAGGTTTTTAATGAGGCATACCCGAAACATTATGCCGAGATCGATTCATTCTATCGTCCTTGGCTATGCATACTTCTTCGAGCTTAAGCTCCACTTTACGCTCGAGAAGTGGGGGAGTATTGATGAGGGATATTTTGGGCTCTACTTTTCTTTACAATCATGCGAGATCGAACAGTATGTATCTCGGAAGATCAAGTTCGACCCCGATGTCCAAGTACCATAAGTACAGACGGCCCTGGATCCAAAGTTACTGTTGGGCCGAGCTCTAATCCAAACTTATGGGCCGAAGAATTGCATGTCTGCAGATAGATCACCTAGACCCCGATTTCAGCTATAAATACCCCATGCATTTATGATACCAGGCGATTTTTCAGGTGCTCCCTCCTCGAAGCTACAGCTCGGAACCGCTTGGGAATATAGGCATAGAATCACATGTATTTTGCCCTCTAGCTTGTACGGCATCCAATGGGGCTCGGATAGGACTCTAAACCTTTGTATTCTTATAGCATTGTAATCGAGCCATTTTAAATACAATATTGTTGATCTTTCATATCGTTATTGTGTACTTGTTCGATTATTATACGCATCAATCACTCACACGAATTTGCGTAAGATCAAATGGCGACTTCATCTCTCGCGAACTTATCTAAGCAATTGGATGAAATCCTAAGGTCACATTAGACTATGGGACGATTCACTTCGGTATTGAGTGCAATCATGAAACAGTCTCTAAGTTCGTAATCTTAAAACACGTTCCAAGTCATAAATTTCGAACGAGACGGGGGTATCAAAGGAATCGCTAAGACTTGTACAATTATGCATGATTCACATGGAGTGAATTTGTAGAGTTTCATGAACAAGACATTTGATGTCAGTGCATAAGACTAGGTGGTTCAATTGGGGATTGAACGCATCGAACGACCCGAACAGAGAAACCCATTGTGGAAGCGCATGCCGCATATCGGTGATGGGATGTGTCTCAAGGCTTATAATAGTGTTCGATTTAGTCCTTAGACTTGAGGTGCTAGGGCGAATTCGGTGCATGAGTGTACGTACTTAGATTTAGGTACTGGTCACGTAGCCTGACCATAAAGTGCCTAAGTTTGGTGTGTACAGTTGTGTACGCGAGTGGTTAATACTAAGAAAGGATCTATCGACTCATCCTGATAAGGTGGGAGAATTTCCTGTACGTTCTTGGATAATATATTCCGTGAAACCCATGGCCATGGTCAGTGACGCATTTGGAAAGGGGTTTCCAAATTTAGCTGTCACACTGGAATTATTATCCAGAATTAGAAAGTACAGAATCGAGATAATTAGAGGTGCCGATCAATTCACACAACCTAGGTCTCGGTAGGGAAATAAGTATTTAGAAGGATCGTATGTACACAGCAATTATAAGAGGTGAGGTTCACAAATATCAATTCAACTGAAGTTGGGTTTCATGGGCTTGTGGCTCGATATCGACCATAGAGTGTGGGTACTCCTGAATTAATAAGGAAATTAATTCATGAGTGGTCAATTAAAAGTGTTTAATTGATCGGAGCATTTATTTGCTCATTAATTAAATCACGAAAGTCGTGGGCCTGCTGCCAATCGATGGTGAACCCAAAGGGTCACACAGAATACAGTTGGATAGTGACAATCATAAAAGGAAATGATTGATTTAAAGAAGTTAAATCAAAGATGATGAATTAAAGTGTTAATTCAAAGAAGAAAATTATTAATTGGGATATCTGATTAATTAATGTCTAATTAATTAATTGGATTATCTAATTAGTGATAATATTAATTAAAGTAGTTAATTAATAAAATGGAAGAATAAATAATTAAGCAATTTTCGGATTGCATAATTATTAGGCAAGGGCGATTTTGGCTTGAAAAGGAATGGAAGAGTTTGTTTCTTGTTTAACAAGTAACAAACAAGAGATTTGGTTAATTATTGTTTCCTATTGTGATAAGGAAAGGATTTACCAAATCTTGATGAGATATCTAATAAGAGAAGGATTCTTCTCTTATAAATATAACTCATCATGTATCTTCCTAGAACCAATGAAAGACTAATCAATGAATCAAGAAATTTCATAACTCACAATTTGCATAACTCAAAAATTGCACAAGCAAAAATTACCCCAACCATAATCGCCCCAACCCTGAAATCGGCCCATCCTAGTTCGGCCAACCCTAGCCGCGCCCCTTGGCCGATCCAGCCTTAGCCGGACAAGTCCTGTGGCCGAGGTCAACTTCATGCTGTTTCTTCATCCGGATCCAGATCTAGATCCTGATCAAGATCTGCCAATTCCTTCATTGACGATCTTCAAGATCTAGTTCGTAGCATGTGACTTGGAGACGTTGCTACAACCCAACTGGTGTGGATACATTCTGGAGGAGAGACAGTTGGATCACTATGTTGTGAATCAGATAAGAAGCCTGGAGGAAACCACCACCGAGCCGTGGTGAGGTATATCGCATATCACCTCCTCTTTGTTTTAATTATTGTTTGATTCAATATTTTCGTATATATAATATGGAGACAAATTTTATGGGACTGATGGGTGCCTCGGAAAATTTTAAATTCCGCACTTTCGTTGTTCTGACAACCGAGGTATCCCAACACTCGTTAAGTCTAACCCATCAATCTTTATGAGCAACGGGCCCGACCATGAAATCCCCGTAACTTGGTTATGGTCGATGTTCCTGTCCAACCAGTCCCCACCCTTGTCATGTTTAATTAATTACAAGAATAGAGAGATTTTGTGTCTTGTCCCTTTCTTCGAATCGGGTGCCAGACTCTGGATCACCTTCAACGATAAGTAGACAACTACACTAGTCCGACAACTACACTAGTCCCTATTGATGGAGGCTTGGATTTATAAAACGTCATTTTATAGGTAACCCAATATGAATTAATATTTAATTCAAGAGGGGATTTTCGATTTTAGAAAGTTTGAGGTAACTCTCTCGAGATCTCACCGCATTAATTATGCATTATCTTTTATTTAGGGATCTAATTTCTAGCGCGCATCTCATACAAGCCAAAATAAATTAATAAATAAAATAAGACACTCACACCGAGCATGCATGCTACCACATTATGTTTTCGATTGGGAGCCTCCTATGCGGGCCATCATCGATCCATGATGTTGGCCCAATTGATCAATCTAATTGGGTTCTTAAAGGATCTAACAAGTTACATAAGTAACTATGCATACATGGCCTTCATTCCTTCTTGGGCCTCCACCGTGCTTGTAATGGGCCTCCATCCTAAACTATTAAAACAGTAAAGCCCTAATCTATTACAAAGGCTCGAAGTGGCCAAAAAAATTAAGGCACGCAAGCCCAATGAAAAACAACAAAATTAAATTAAACCAATCTCATCTACCCTAGGGTCAAGGCTCGACACGATCGAAAACCACTTAAACAGTTCACGTTGAGCAGGAAACAAGCAAAAGCATATTTTTCTTATTTTGTATATTATTTTAAAACTACCTTTTAAAATAACCTAAGATTCTAATTTTAAAACCCCTTTTAAAATAATCTTTAACTTTTATTTTAAAACCCCTATTAAAATAAATTTCAACTTTTATTTTCAAACCCCTTTTAAAATAAACTACTATCTTTATTCTAAAACCTCTTTTAAAATAACTCATGATTCTCACTCTAGTCTCCACTAATTATGAAAAATTAATCTTTCGGATAATTAAAACACCTTTTAAGCATAAAACAGATTATGGAATTATAACTTTTAAAAATTACAGTTTGGTCCCTCAATTTTCGAAAAATACGTTTTGACCCTAAAACTTTCGGAAACTACCAATTAAACCCAAAATTCCAGAACTAGCAAATCGGCCCAGAAAACAGAAATTAACACTTTAATTTCAGAAACTTTCGTTAATAGGAAAACTGACCCTGAAGTTACGTAAATAACAAAACAGCCCCAAAACTTTCGGCAAATGCAAACAGACCCCAATTTTAAGAAAAACAGAATTACAGTATTTGCCCAGAATTTGCAGAAAAACAAAATTTCAGATTCTGTCCAGATTTCAAAAAAATCACAATTTGCAGTTTAGTCCATTAAGTTTCAAAAATTGCAGATCTGGCCTAAAAATGAATTATGCTATTTACCCGGACACATAATTAATCATAAGAAGCAAGAATTCATGCATAGAACACGACAAACAAATATAAACATATATTTTGAAGTGTTCAGGCCTTATTCGTATGAGCATAATAAGTTTGGCTCTGATACCACGTTGGGTTTTACGCGGTGTACGATTGTCAAAACAACGTGCATAATATTTAAATTTTTTCATACACACATAAAACCCGAAGCCCAGGATATATTTATCTAACTCATACGAAAATAGGGTTGAATCCAAAATCAACAATACATAAAAATAGGCAATCTTCGAAATTACCTCACCACAGGCAAGGTGGTGGTTTTTCTCCGGTCTTCTAAAAGTTCATTAGAGCACCCCAAGTGTTGTGCCTCTAGAGTTAAGTCCACACCAGATGGATTGAGCAACTCCTTTAAACCTCAGGCTTAGAACTAGGAACAAAGAATTGTCTGTTTTTGGAACTGGATCTAGATCCAGAGAAGAAGTAAAACAAAAGGGAGAGGGGCGATTTGCACAGGGTTTTGGCCGATCAGGGATGGAGCGATTAAGGGTTGAAATTTTCAGCCTCTCTCTTTTTAGGGTGTGCATTAGTTTCTTAGCCTCTCTCATTTTCTTATGTTAGGGTTTGCATTAGTTTCTTAGTTGGTTAGTTAGAGATTATGATATGTATATCTAATATATATCTCTATTAGAAGACTCCTTCTTCTAATAGATATATATCATATCTTTAAAAGATCTCCTCTTATCAAATTAAAGATACATGATATATAACCTCTTCCCATATAACAAGATTTGAAATTATCCCCTCTTCCCTTGTAGAAATCGGCCAATGCATAAAGAAATTAATCCAAGACTAATTTCTCTAATTAAAATCAGCCATGTTAAATTAATTAATCAACAGTCTCTTAACAAAATCGGCCCATATACTTAATTAATTAATCCACTATTAATTATTCAATCTTTCCAATTAACACTTTAATTGAGGACTTAATCAATTAGAAATTCAAGTAGATTAATTAATTAGACACTTCGAATTAACAACTCTACACTTTGAATTAACACTTTAATTCACGTTTAATTAATTAGATCATTCTAATTAATTATTCTTCTCATTGAATTAACACTTTAATTCATTTATTGATTTAACTCCTTTAAATCAAATGTTTCCTTTTACGACTGTCACTGTCCAACTGTATTGTGTGTGACCCTCTAGGTTCACCATCAATTGGCAGCAGGCCCACGACTCTCATGATTTAATTATTGAGCAATTAATAAGCAATTAATTGCTCCGATCAATTAAACACTTTTAATTGACCACTCCAGAATTAATCTACCATTAATTCAAGAGTACCCACACCTCATGTTCGATGTCTAGCCACAAGCCCATGAGGCCCAACTTCAGGTGAATTGATATTCATGAACCTCACCTCTTTTAATTGCCATGTACATACGGTCCTTCTAGCGTCTAATTTCCCGATTGAGACCTAGGGTGTGTGAATTGGTCGACACGTCTAATTATCTCAATATTGTACTTTCTAATTCAGGATAATAATTCCAGAGTGACTGCTAAATTTGAAAACCCCTTTCCAAATCCGTCACCGACCAAGGCCGTGGGTTTCTCGAAATCTATTATCTAAGAACGTACATGAAATTCTCTCATCATATCAAGATGAGTCGATAGATCCTTTCTTAGTACTAACCATTCGCGTACATGTTCATACGTACCCAAAGTAGTCGCACAATGATCAGGCTAAGTGATCGGCTCCTAAATCAAAGTACGTATTCCCATGTATCGAATAGTACCTCAAGTCTGAGGACTAAATCGTACACTATTATAAGTCTTGAGAGACATCCCATTAGCGATATGCTTAATGCCCTTCCACGATGGGTCTCTCTGTTTGGGTCGTTCGATGCGTTCGATCCCCTATCGAAATACCTAGTCATATGCACTGGCATCAAATGCCTTGTTCATGAAACTCTACAAATTCACACCATGTTTGGGACGTGAAATCTACCCATAACCAGTTATGGGGATTTCAATACCGGGCCCGTTGCTCATCATAATTAATTGGTTAGACTTAACGAATAGTGACATTTATGATGTAGCAGTGCTAGATAAATGCAAAAACCGAGGCAAGATAGCTTGAAGGTTGTGTAGGGACACAATTGGTAAAAGTATACCTACCTAGGGAATTAACTGTATGGCCACGGGTCGTGGGTACAATTAATGGCTGCTGGGACGTTAAGACCTACTAGGAAATAGAATTTCCCGAAACTAGAAGGGGTTATTGTTTCGATAAAATAGTGGGAGAAATTTTTCGATAAAAAGTCCAATTTTTGTTAATTATAAGTATTAATTTTAAACTTGTCTACTTATTGTTGTCTATTTAATTGTTTATTATAGCCATATAAAATCCACATTCATGTACGAACGACCTGTGAGACAAATCATGAGCGAACAATCTTTGAGGCAAATCATGTGTAATTCACTCCAAGAGACAAGCATGGTTGGGTTTAACAATGTTGGAGAATATTGTTCTTACCTAATCAAGATGATGAATCGAATCAAAATCCTAGGCGCTGATTTAATTCAAGAAGATGAGATAGAAATTATTCTCAATGGCTTGTTTGACACATTTTCTCATTTTGTGCATCATTGTGATATTCCGTGTGATTGAATTAAAACAAATGACTTGCGCAAGACAAATATGAGAAAGCCCATCTACAGGGACTGGGTCTGAGTGAAGGAAGGGAATGCCCCTTGTGTAAGAATGATCGAAAACTAAGGAAGTTTGCTGGAAAGAAATTCCTGAACGGACTTAACAACGGTATGACTTAGTTATACACCAGTTATTTCGTTTGATGTAAGACATCTCATAAACCATCATATCTGTAAAAGTGTTTGCAGGTGATGATGGTATTCCCTTGCCCTTGGGAAGGAGGGCGTTCCTTGGAAGGAAAAGGCAAGAGTTGCAACGATACATATGGGAAAAATACTTTAGGAGTTGGGTCAAGAATAATCTAGACTTTACTTTTTAGCAAAAGAGTTTTACTTAGTTTTCCGTCTTAACATGAGTTTTTAGTTTTATTTTGTTTTTGAGTATTATTACGAATTTTTGTACAAGACAATATTGCTTTACCATTATGAATGGAATACTATTTAATTAAAGCTTTTTACTTTGTATAAATATTGATGCTTTACCATTATGAATGGAATGTATGCTAAATCGAAAAGGAGTAAAACAACAAGATAATCATCCACACACTTGAAATGTTTATTTTGGACATTCTTCCTTAAGAAGGATTCGAAAAGAAGTTTTCATCTAAAGCTCTTGAAACACAGAACTTGGATGAACTCGTAACTTTTGAATCTTATCTCAAATGAATGATGACCAAAATTAATGTTTGCTAGGCATTCAAAGCATATCAACCGAATGGATTTCATCCATAAAGAATAAACGTAGAGAACTAAAGGGTTAGTTCAAAAGGACGTTACTTCATATATACTTGCGATTATTTTAATCGTCTACTTTGCGAAGTACAATTCTAAAACTGTTGAAGTATTCAATAGAAGTTTTGGAAATGAAGTAATTAATAGCATTATGTCGAAAGCATTTTGATATGATTAAATGTGCCGAAACATAAAGCCATAAATTCCTCGATTACCTAAACGAGAATAGAATTCTCATGCAGTGAATCAAAGAAGGAATTGAACTTCGTTAAACTTAGTTCATTTCACGATTGTGATTTCGCTGAACTTCTTTATTCACATTAGGGGATAGCCTCCCCTGACTCTTCAAAAGGTACTTGGACTAGTACCTTTCGAAGTAAGTCCTTACACCGCCGTATCATTTGTGACATGGCATAATACCCTTGTACTAGAAATTGGATAGTAGATTCGATTCGTACAAAATTTGTGGAGTATCCAACGAAATCCATTGGATACCTGTTCTACGACAATGAGAAACGAAAGTTTCTCGTAAGGCCCGTTCCTCTGTTGATGAAATCCTCGTCAAAGGAATTTGGGAATGTCATAGAACTTGATGAAATCCAAGATATGGACCCATCCTCACAAACAGTAGGAGCAAACCCTGAAACCTACTGAACCAAAATTGCGCTTAAACACTTCATAATCTAATCAACTTCGTAAGGAACTCAAAAATTCCATTTTACGAAATTGAGAAATTGGATATTGATCCAAGATTGCAAAGAAATTATGTTTAACATAAAATAAGGGACATGACACGAAGCCATAAGATCCGAAATGGAAGTTTTTAACTTATTTGACTCGCTTAATGGCGATAGGTCATTCTTCAAAAGCCTTTTATAGAATAATGAAGATACCTTCTCTCCATTTGCAACGTCAAAATCCATTTCGAAATTATTACACATAGGAAGGTGGTTTAACTACCAAAATATGACTATTGGATATGAATCCTGCCTCTCACAATTTGAAAATTGATGAGAAGATCTTTATTCGAATCCAAAGGTCAATCTATGACTTTTTCCCAAACTTGGAACATGCAACTTGATGAGTTGATCAAGAATGTTGACTTTGTCAAAAGGCATATGGATTCCAATTGTGCAAAAGGATCAGTGGGAGCATAGTAAAGTTCGTAACATGACGACGTTCTGAATATCAAGGACGATATCAAAATATCAAGCGCAGACGAAAGCCTGTTTTTCACGCAATTCTCCATGATAAGATTTGGGAATTACATCTCACGTACTGGCAATACGTATCTATAGAGATAGAGCGAAGCAAATGTTGCAAATCTCCGAATCTAAGTACATATACTAAATATTGAATAAATTCAATATGGAAGAATCCAAGAAATGATTGTTTCCAAAGAGACACAAAATCTCTCTTACTTATTTAATGAGCCCTACATTTATTAAGTAAAGAAGAGATTGTCTCAAGATGCCTTATGCTTTGTCATTTGAATTGCATGTAGCATGTAAAGTCTTGTACAAGACCTGACTTAACAAAGAGCTCTGATCTTCACGAGCTGCTGTTAGTCGAATACCAGTAAAGGACACTAGACTACCGTAAAAGCAATCCTCGAAGATAATTAAAGGATATATTGTTGGTCTGTGGTAGTAGTGGACGATTGAAGCTCGAAGGATTTAGTGATTCGATATTTCCAGTCTCAAGTGGATGATTTATTCTGTCTCGATGGAGCAGAGGTAAAATTGGAAGAAATTCCAATAGTATACCATTGCCAACTCAAAACAGAATATATGTCGCAGCATTGGGATGCAACAGAAGAAAGCTTTTAGATGAGAAAATTCATCCAATGATTGGATGAAGTACCTAGCATGGCAAAATCCTATCGTTATCTTAACTGATTTAGATAAGGCAGTTGCTCTATGAAAGGGAAACGAGATCTCACCGATAATCTGAACACAAAACCATATGATTGGACAAGTCATAGGTAGTTGAGATGCGTAGAAGGGTTACGTCATCTCAACAAAGACAACTTAGTAGATCCACTAATGATGTTCTTTCACGAAAGGGTTCGAGGGACATCTTTATAAGATGGGTCTTAGAAATGTTGTGATTGGCTTTAGGGCAAATGGGAGATTGATAGGATAGTGCCCAGCAAGCCAATAATAATTAGCTTGTTACATGACTGTTTTCTTACGGTTTATAATTAATACGCCTCTTTATTTATAGTACGTAAATTAAACAATGGCCGACTTTATCTCTTGCGAACTTATCTAATCAATTGGATGAAATCCTACGGTCACATTAGACTATGGGACGATTCACTTCGGTATTGAGCGCAATCATGAAAGAGTCTCTAAGGTCGTGATCTTAAAACACATTTCAAGTCATAGATTCCGAACGAGACGGGGTATCGAAGGAATCGCTAAGACTTGTACGATTATGCATGATTCACATGGAGTGAATTTGTAGAGTTTCATGAACAAGACATTTAATGTCAGTGCATATGACTAGGTGGTTCGATAGGGGATCGAACGCATCGAACGACCCGAACAGAGAAACCCATTGTGGAAGCGCATGCTGCATATCGGTGATGGTAAAGCAATTTTGTACAAAGTAATGCTTTAATTAAAATTATTCCATTCATAATGGTAATGCAAAAATTGTGTCGTACAAAGTTCGAAATAAATCTTAAGTAGATAAAACTATAACTAATGCTTAATTGAAGTAAAACATTTGCTAAAAAGAAAAATCTAGGTTCGTCTTGACCCAGCTCCTGAAGTACTTTTCCCTTATCTGTCGAAGAAACTCTTTCCTTCGTCTTACACGGCTCGCTCTTTTTCCCAAGAGCAAGGGAATGTCATCATCACCTGCAAACATTTTTACAGATGTGAGTGACTTATTTAGATGTCATACATCAAATAATAACTTGGTTATACCTTTGTTCATTCTCTTCAATAATTTCTTTGCAGCAATTTTCCTCAATTCTTTATCTTTCCTACATAATGGGCAATCCTTTCCTTCACTCAAACCCTCTCCTCTTTCGAGGGCTTTCTCATACTTGTCCAACAATTTATGTAAATCATTAGTCTTAATTCCTTCGCTCAGAATTTCATATTGATCCATAAAATGAGAAAAAGAGTCAGACAAGCCATTGATGATAATCTCTATTTCATCATCTTGAGTCAAATCAGCTCCAAGCCTTTTTGATTCGTTTCATTATCTTGATTAGGTAAGACCAATATTAGTAACATTGTTAAACCTAATCAATCTTGTCTCGTGGATTGAATTCATCATGAGTTGTGTTAATGTTTGTTCGCACATGATTGTGAATATTGGCATGGCTAAAATAAATAGTAAAAGACAACAGTAAGCAGACAGGTTTAAGATAAATACTTATAATTAACGAAAATTGATCTTTCAATCGAAAAAGTTCTCCCACTATTTCTCGAAACAATAACCCCTTTTATTGTTCGGGAAATCCTATTTCCTAGTTGGTCTTGACGTCCAAGCAGACATTAATTGCCCCCACGACTCGTGGCCATACAATTAATTCCCTAGGTAGGTATACTTTTACCAATTGTGTCCCTACACAACCTTCAAGCTATTTTGCCTCGATTTTCACATTTATCTAGTACTTCTACATCATAAATGGTACTACTCATCGATAGGATAGTGCCCATCAAGCCAATATTAATTAGCTTGTTAGAGGACTGTTTTCTTATGGTTTATAATTAATACGCCTGTTTATTTATAGTACGTAAATTAAACAATGGTGATGAGGGATATTTTGGGCTCTACTTTTCTTTACAATCATGCGAGATCGAACAGTATGTATCTCGGAAGATCAAGTTCGACCCCGATGTCCAAGTACCATAAGTACAGACGGCCCTGGATCCAAAGTTACTATTGGGCCGAGCTCTAATCCAAACTTATGGGCCGAAGAATTGCATGTCTGCAGATAGATCACCTAGACCCCGATTTCAGCTATAAATACCCCATGCATTTATGATACCAGGCGGTTTTTCAGGTGCTCCCTCCTCGAAGCTACAGCTCGGAACCGCTTGGGAATATAGGCATAGAATCACATGTATTTTGCCCTCTAGCTTGTACGGCATCCAATGGGGCTCGGATAGGACTCTAAACCTTTGTATTCTTATAGCATTGTAATCGAGCCATTTTAAATACAATATTGTTGATCTTTCATATCGTTATTGTGTACTTGTTCGATTATTATACGCATCAATCACTCACACGAATTTGCGTAAGATCATTTGGCACCCACCGTGGGGCCTTGTTCGAGTCTTAGATCGAAATATGCCTACTACGAGGAGAAATACATACATTAGAGGAGAGCCTTCCCATGCAGTGGGAGCACAAAATTCTGTCAACAATGAACCCGATAATCTATCACGCGCCGCTCAACAACCACCAGAGGTGCCACCGGCGGTTCCGCAAGATAACATTCCAATACACACGACCATTGGTGATTTAAGATCTATAATAGGCACAATGTGCAGGGAATTCATGAATAGCGGAAGGGCAGATCAATCACCTGTCGACCAGCCAGGGGATCAGGGAAGACCAGAGATACCTTCATCGAATTTGCAGAAGGAAAACGATATGTCGCATGCCCCATCGATGCATCCACGTCGGGCTGCACCCTCGAAAGTCAATGCCCGATCTGAAAATCCACCCGCACGGGTGCACGATATAGAGGATTCTGTTGTGGGAGAAAGTCATACCGCCGGCGCTGTGATAAGAAACAAGCCTACTTACAAGAGAATTACCGAATCAGAATTGGAGAAAATAGTACAGGAAAGGGTGACTAAAAAATTGGAAGAGCAAGATACTATGATAGAGATTCCCTTCACTAATCAGGCTGCCAGGCAAGCGGGGAATGCTCTGAATAGAGAAAACCTACGAGAGAGGGAGGTCTCGAATAATATCATGCGCTGCTCACCCTTTTGTCGAGAGATACGCGAAGCTCGAAACACAGAAACGGTGCCAACCAGGCTCCCACGGTATAACGGGACTACCGACCCCGGAGAACACATTAACAGCTTTGTTAATGTGATGAACCTATACGGACACTCGGAAGATTTCTGTTGCAAGATTATGGTCACCACTTTTGAAGGGATTGCTCTCGATTGGTTCGGGAAATTACCTCCGAACTCCATATTTTCTTTTGAAGAATTCTGCGATAAGCTAAAACATCAGTTCGCTAGCCAAAGGTAGCCAAGATTGCCAGCGAATCACCTGGGCACTGTGAAACAATTGGAAGGAGAGACGTTGAGGCAATGGCTAGCAAGATTTAGTATCGAGCTCTTGAAGGTGGATACCCCGCAGATCGAGTATCTGTCCTCCCTGATGTTTGAGCTGACTAGGAGCACCTGATACGAACCACGTTAAGAAAAACGAGACCCGCATTATAAGGAATTGAAAGATCGTTCTACAATCAGGTTTGAGGATGGATGAACGCCACAAGTCGCCTTGATAAGTTCACGGGGACGCCACAAACGATATTGACTGAATCGTTTGATAAGTCGATGTTGAACGCCACAAGTCTTCTTGATAAGTTCGGTAGGACGCCACAAACGATGATGGAAGAATCGTTTGATAAGTCGATGAATGAACGCCACAAGAATTAGACAAATTGAAAAATCCTTGATAAGTTCAAAAGAGTTCTTCAAAGAAACTAGAGAATTCCTTCTCACTAAAATAATAAGAATCAAGTTGTGTCTTCTATTACATATTATGCCTATATATAAGCTGAAAATTAAGTCCTATCAAGACTAGGAATAGGACTTCTAGAGTAATCTACTTAGACTAGGAAATAAATCCCCCTAATCAACTAGGAAACAAAAACCACTAATAAACTAGGAAACAAATAAAGTCCTACTACTAATATAATAGTTAATTTCGAATTTAATACTAACTAAATATGCTATTCATCTTATCCACTCTCTTCTTGAGAAATTGCATTTAGTTGGACTTTTATAATGTTGACAAAATTCGATGGTTCATTTCCGATCACATCCAACTCCTTTTGTTGCGCTTGATTTATTAACTCATTGAGTTCTTCTTCCTTGAAACGTTTGACTCTTGCTCTCGTCACTGGATCTTGTGGAACTTGGATTGATTCTTCAAAATGCGATTTTCCATTTGTGTCCTCATTATTCTGCGAATTTCCATTTATGTCCTCATCATTCCCCTCCTCTTGAAAAGGATTTGCCCTCAAATCAGCACCTACATCAAAAGGACTTAAATCAGTAACATTGAATGTAGTGCTAACATTGTACTCACCTGGTAGGTCTAGCTTGTAGGCATTGTCATTGACACGCTCAAGAACTTGAAAAGGACCATCTCCCCTTGGGAGCAACTTCGAGCGCCTTTGGGATGGAAATCTTTCTTTCCTCATGTGCAACCAAACCCAATCTCCGGGTTCAAAAACTACCTTGCGACGCCCTTTGTTGGCTTGCTTTGCATATTGTTCCGTCTTCTTCTCTATACTGAATCTTGCCTTTTCATGTATCTGCTTAACAAATTCAGCCTTTTTCTTTCCATCCAAGTTAACTCTTTCAGACAAAGGTAATGGTGTTAAATCCAATGGAGTTAAGGGGTTAAAACCATAAACTATTTCAAATGGAGAAAACTTAGAAGCAGAATGAATGGAACGATTGTAAGCAAACTCAACATGTGGTAAACATTCTTCCCATGTTTTGATATTCTTTTTAATTATAGCTCTCAACAAAGTAGATAAAGTCCTATTTACTACTTCAGTTTGACCATCAGTTTGTGGATGACAAGTGGTGGAAAATAACAACTTAGTCCCTAACTTACACCACAAGGTTTTCCAAAAGTAACTCAAAAACTTAGCATCTCTATCTGAAACAATGGTTCGAGGCATTCCATGTAATCTAACAATTTCTCGAAAGAATAAGTCAGCAATATTAGAAGCATTATCAGTTTTCGTACATGGAATGAAATGCGCCATTTTAGAAAACCTATCTACAACCACAAAAATAGAATCCTTACCTCGTTTAGACCTAGGTAAACCTAAAACAAAATCCATTGAAATATCAATCCAGGGATCACTAGGAATTGGTAGTGGCATGTATAAACCATGAGGTTGTACTCTAGATTTTGCCTGCTTACAAGTGACACATCTCTCACAAATTCTCTCAACATCCTTTCTCATATGAGGCCAATAAAAATGTTCTTGCAAAATTGCTAAGGTTTTAATAACTCCAAAGTGCCCCATTAGACCTCCACCATGTGATTCCCTTACTAACAACTCACGCAAAGAACAATTAGGAACACATAACTTATTTTCTCGAAACAAGAAACCCTCATGTCTAAAGAACTTACCCACTGCATTTTTCTCACAATTTCGAAATTCCTCAGAAAAATCATGGTCTAAAGGATATAATTCTTTAATATGCTCAAAACCAAGTAATTTTGCATCAAGAGTGGAGAGTAAGACATACCTTCTAGAAAGTGCATCAGCAACAACATTCTCTTTACCTTTCTTGTATCGGATGTCATAGGGAAATGTTTCAATGAATTCCACCCATCGTGCATGTCTCCTACTCAATTTTTGTTGACTCTTCAAGTGTTTCAATGACTCATGATCCGTGTGAATCACAAACTCCTTAGGCCAAAGATAGTGTTGCCATGTTTGTAAAGCTCGCACCAATGCGTACAACTCTTTGTCGTAAGTAGGGTAGTTTAGAGCTGCCCCGCTTAGTTTCTCGCTAAAAAAAGCAATTGGTTTTCCTCCTTGCATGAGGACTGCTCCAACACCTAATCCTGATGCATCACATTCAATTTCAAATGTTAATGTAAAGTTAGGCAGAGCTAATAAAGGAGCATTAGTTAATTTCTCTTTGAGCAATTGGAAAGACCTTTCTTGCTCGTCTTCCCACTTAAACCCAACATTCTTCTTGATAGCCTCAGTAAGTGGTGCTGCAATGCTGCTAAAGTTCTTCACAAATCTCCTATAGAAGCTAGCAAGTCCATGGAAGCTCCTAACTTGTCCTACACTCGTGGGACTCGGCCATTCTTGAATTGCTCGAATTTTATCCTCATCAACCTGTATACCATGTGCACTCACAACAAAACCAAGAAACACAAGCTTATCGGTGCAAAAGGTGCACTTCTTCATGTTAGCAAATAATTTCTCCTTTCGTAATACTTCAAGAACAGAATGTAAATGCTTAACATGATCATCTTGATTTTTGCTATAAATAAGAATATCATCAAAATAGACAACTATAAATTTTCCTATGAAAGCACGCAAAACATGGTTCATTAATCGCATGAAAGTACTTGGTGCATTAGTTAGACCAAATGGCATAACCAACCACTCATATAAACCAAACTTTGTTTTAAAAGCTGTTTTCCATTCGTCACCTTCTTTCATTCTTATTTGATGGTAGCCACTTTTTAAATCAATTTTAGAAAATACACAAGCACCATGCAATTCATCAAGCATATCATCAAGACGAGGAATAGGATGGCGATACCTGATTGTTATATTGTTGACGGCTCGACAATCAACACACATTCTCCATGTCCCATCCTTTTTAGGAACCAAAATTACTGGAACAGCGCATGGACTCATGCTTTCTCGTACGGAACCCTTTTCCATCAATTCACTAACTTGCCGTTGTAGCTCTTTTGTTTCTTCAGGGTTGCTACGATAGGCTGGTCGGTTTGGAATGGAAGCACCGGGTACAAAGTCGATTTGATGTTCAATCCCTCGAATAGGTGGTAAACCAGGTGGAATTTCCTCGGGAAAGACATCCTCAAATTCCTGCAAAAGAGATGCAACTGAACTAGGCAAAAAAGAGTTAGAGTCGTTAGTATTCAATGCCTCTTTGTACACAAGAACAATTATTGGTTGACTTGAGAACATCGCTTTTTTAATGTGACCCACTCTCGCATAGATATTGCTTTTTGTCCTCTCATTCTTTTGTTCACTCATTGAAACCTCTCCATTTTTTTTACTCCTTTTTTCCTCGTTCACTCTTTGTTTTTCTTGTCTCTCTATGTCTTTTCCTACAACACTCTTTTTTTCTTGCTCACTCTCTTTTTGCAACCTCACTTGATCTTCATAAACTTGTCTTGGAGTCAAAGGTACTAGAGTGATGGTACGCTGGTCATGTAGAAATGAGTACTTGTTAGTGAAACCATCATGCTTAACACGTCGATCAAACTGCCATGGACGTCCTAGTAATAAATGTCCAGCTTGCATAGGTACAACATCGCACAAAACTTCATCTTCATATTTTCCTATGCGAAAAGGAACAAGGACTTGTTTTTCTACCCTTATTTCACCAGTATTATTAAGCCATTGCAGTTTGTAGGGTTGTAGATGTTTGGTAGTCGGCAATCCTAACTTTTCAACCATAGTTGTGCTAGCAACATTAGTACAACTCCCTCCATCAATAATCATACTACATACTTTGTTTTGGACATGGCATCTAGTATGAAAAATGTTTTCCCTCTGTACTTCGTCACTCTCTTTGATTTGCACACTTAACGCTCTTCTTGCAACCAACAACTCCCCATGGACAGCATATTCTTCCTCATTAGCATCCTCCAACGGTGGCATAGATTCGGTGTCCTCCTCACTATCGGTTTCAACTTCTCCATTATCTCGTATCACCATAACTCTTCTATTTGGGCATTGGTTTGCTATGTGCCCCCTACCTTGACATTTAAAACACTTAATATGACGATTTCGAGTAGTAGAGTAATCGGTTTTACCTTGATTGCTACGAGTTGGATGCTCTTGTTTTGACTCAAATCTAGCCTTGGTTGAGACTTGCTTCTCCTCTTTCTTGAATGTATTCTGTTTCCACGAACTAGCACCCCTTCTCTTAAGTTGGCTCTCAATTTTAATAGCCATATGCAGCATGTCCTCTAATTCCACATAATGCTGCAATTCTACTCGATTGGCAATTTCTTGATTCAAGCCAGCTAAAAATCGTGCCATAGTAGCCTCTCGGTCCTCCTCTATGTTTGCTCGGATCATGGCTAACTCCATCTCTTGGTAGTAGTCTTCGACACTCCGATTTCCTTGTACCAGCCCTTGCAACTTCTTGTACAAATCCCGATAATAGTGGCTAGGTACAAAACGCTTTCTCATTACTGTTTTCATCACCTCCCAAGTGTCCACCGGTTGTTCTCCATTTCGTCTCCTGTTTAACACCAATTGATCCCACCAAACATTAGCATAATCAGTAAACTCAGTGGCTGCAAGTTTTACCTTTTTTATCTCGGAGTAGTCGTGGCAATCAAAAACTCGCTCCAGTTTCTTTTCCCACTCAAGATAGGTTTCGGGGTCATTTCTCCCTTGAAAAGAAGGAATGTTCATCTTAATATTACCCAAGTTATTATCCTCCCTATTCCTAACTTCTCTACCCAAACCACGATTTCTCCTATGGCGACTAGATGACCCTTGATCTCCTTCACTAAACCTATCATCATAGTCTTCCTCATCCTCATCTCTTAAGTCCCTAGGTTGAACTCTCCCCCTCCTATTCATATTAGAAGTAGTTTTTCGATGTCCCTCAGTTACACTTTCTACCCTATCCAACCTTTCATGAACTTGTTCCAACTCCGTCCTCAATATTCTCTTCATCTCTCCCATCAAAGCTTCCGACATAAACTTCATATCAAACTTTCCCGACTTTTCTCCAGATATGTTTTTGTTATTGGAATCAGACATGATTTGCTGCAAGAAAAAAAGTTAGAACAAATATAAATAAAATAATGGACCTCACAATTCACACCCTTACGTGTTTCACTCAATTTAATGATTCACTCAACACTCGTGTTTTCGCACAAAAATTATGGCTTTTACCCTCAAATAATCTAACTCTCTTGCCTTTTTCCACTCTTGGAATTCTCTTTGCTTCTTTTTGATCTAATTTAAAACAACACAAAGATATTCAATGTGAACAAACTCTAGGACAAGAAAACTATCAAACCAAATCTAGGAAGATTCTTTCAACAAGGCAGGTGCCAAAACTTAGAAGAATTCTAAGTGTAAACACACTCTAAGTCTAGAAAACAATCAAACTCAAACTAGGAAGCTCAATAAAGATAATTTTGTTTCAATTTTCGGATTTTTTTTTTTTTTTTTTTTGGATTTTTTTTTTTTTTGCGAACTCTTTTTTTTTTTGTTCGACCTTTCTTTTTCTTTTTCTTTTTTTCGTACTCTTTTTTTTTTGTACGACTTTTTTTTTTTTTTTTTTTTTTTTTAAAACTAGAAAATTATAAAGATACGCAAACCTGAGACTAGAAATTGGCTCTGGTACCAAATGATACGAACCACGTTAAGAAAAACGAGACCCGCATTATAAGGAATTGAAAGATCGTTCTACAATCAGGTTTGAGGATGGATGAACGCCACAAGTCGCCTTGATAAGTTCACGGGGACGCCACAAACGATATTGACTGAATCGTTTGATAAGTCGATGTTGAACGCCACAAGTCTTCTTGATAAGTTCGGTAGGACGCCACAAACGATGATGGAAGAATCGTTTGATAAGTCGATGAATGAACGCCACAAGAATTAGACAAATTGAAAAATCCTTGATAAGTTCAAAAGAGTTCTTCAAAGAAACTAGAGAATTCCTTCTCACTAAAATAATAAGAATCAAGTTGTGTCTTCTATTACATATTATGCCTATATATAAGCTGAAAATTAAGTCCTATCAAGACTAGGAATAGGACTTCTAGAGTAATCTACTTAGACTAGGAAATAAATCCCCCTAATCAACTAGGAAACAAAAACCACTAATAAACTAGGAAACAAATAAAGTCCTACTACTAATATAATAGTTAATTTCGAATTTAATACTAACTAAATATGCTATTCATCTTATCCACTCTCTTCTTGAGAAATTGCATTTAGTTGGACTTTTATAATGTTGACAAAATTCGATGGTTCATTTCCGATCACATCCAACTCCTTTTGTTGCGCTTGATTTATTAACTCATTGAGTTCTTCTTCCTTGAAACGTTTGGCTCTTGCTCTCGTAACTGGATCTTGTGGAACTTGGATTGATTCTTCAAAATGCGATTTTCCATTTGTGTCCTCATTATTCTGCGAATTTCCATTTATGTCCTCATCAGCACCCAGTTTGGAAATGCATTATGTAGAAAGCAACCAAAATCCTTCGAACGGATAATGGAAATTGCTGAAAAGTATATGATACAGGAAGAGATGAACAAATTAAAGAGTTCACATGTAGATAAGTCTCATCTCAACAAGAAACAAGATCGGGCTCCGATCCCAAAACCGGGTGATTATGGAGGATTGAACAAAGGATCCGTTTGGCAGCGAATCAACACTTTTAAGCCGCATATGCCGCCCCAAGGTCCGAATTCATACGGACCTCCTTATGATCGAAATCGAGCTCCGAGACCGGGTAAAATTCAATTTACTGAGCTTAACAGTTCAAAAGAAGAAGTGCTGACCGTGTTGGAAGAAGGGAATTTGATTCCGGAAGCCCAGAGGATCACACAGGCAAGGCCGGGTGCGCCTGGATATGACCAATACTGTCGATATCATCGAGCTCGAGGACATAGTACCGAAAACTGTTACCAATTGAAGGTCGAAATAGAAAAATTGATTGCCCAAGGAAAATTAAAAGAATTTGTCAAAAATGGCAACTATAACAATCGTTATAGATCCCGAAGTCCGCAAAAATTTAGCAATCAGCAAAGGCAAATTCGAAGCCAAGCAGAAGAGCGATCGAATGGAGTGATAAACATGATCGCAGGTGGACCAGCAGGAGGCGATAGCAGAAATGCTAGAAAAAGAACTATGAGGTCGATAAAAGCGGGAGTCTCTGCTAAAAAGGAGATTCTGTCCTTAGAATCCCCCTCCATGGAAAATCAAGTTATAAGCTTCAGTGAGGCCGATCGACCCTCGGATGTTAGTTGGGATACGAGTGAGGATGACCCAGACTTTTCCATGGTATTGACGTTGAGAATTGCTAATTTCGAGGTCAAGAGGGTGTTGGTCGACAATGGAAGCTCGGCAAATATTATTTCGTCAGAAGCTCTCACAAGAATGAATATTTGTCACCCACGTTTAGATAAAGTAACCACTCCTTTGGTCGGATTTGGTGGATCAGAGATTGTTCCGCTTGGAACCATTCTTTTAAGCACGACTCTAGGAAACAAACCGAGGAATGTAACAAGAATGGTTAAATTCCTGGTAGTAGATACATCGTTCGCCTATAACGCCATACTAGGGAGACCAGCCCTAAATATCTTCAAGGCTGTCGTATCTACTTTTCATCAAAAGATAAAATTCCCGACCGTGGGAGGAGTGGGAGAGATGAGAAACGATCAATACATGGCATGGGAATGTTATAATTCGTCTCTAAGCATCAAAAAGAAGGTGGAGCCCGAACTCCCAGCTAAGAGAAAGATAACTGATTTAGGGACTGAATTAAAAACGCGAATTCCCGACTGCGAAAAATTTCAAGGAAAGAAAGGAAAAAACGTTGACATGAGCGTGCAAGCGCCCGACCACAAAAAAGTGATTTTGGTTTCAGGTTCCCCCGAAAAGTTCACTAGAATTGGAACGGAATTAAGCGAAGGCATGGAAACTATGCTCATAGAATTTTTACAAAAAAATGTGGATGTTTTTGCCTGGAGATCGGATGATATCGTGGGAATCGACCCGCGTGTGATAACACATTCACTTAACATTGATCCGAAAGCAAACCAGTAAGGCAGAAAAAACGCAATCACGGTCGCGAAAAGGACAAGATAATCAATGCAGAGGTTGATAGGTTATTAGCGGCAGGTCAGATCAGGGAGATCAAATTCACAGAATGGCTATGTAATGTGGTCCTGGTCTCTAAAGGCGAAAAGGTCGAAAACAAATGGAGGATGTGCAATGACATTACCGACCTAAACAAATTATGCCCTAGAGACCCGTATCCACTGCCTCGGATCGATATGCTGGTAGATTCAACCGCAGGTTTTATCTTATTTAGTATGATGGATGCGTTCCAAGGATTTTACCAAATTTTCATGAACGAAAGAGACCAGGATAAAACAGCATTCATCACTGAGAGGGGAGTGTACTGTTTCATTGTTATGCCTTTTGGCTTAAGGAATGCAGGTGCAACCTATCAGAGACTAGTTAACATGATGTTCAAAGAACTGATAGGCGAAATAATGGAAGTCTATGTAGACGACATGCTCGTGAAGAGTATGACGGAGGAGGATCACATTCGCCACCTGGACAGGTGTTTCGAAATCTTGAGAAAGTATGGAATGAAGCTGAACCCAGCCAAGTGCACTTTTGGTGTACGATCAGGAAAATTCCTCGGATATTTGGTCCATGAAAGAGGAATCGAAGCAAATCCGGAAAAAATTCGAGCAATCACCGACCTCCAGCCGCCACGGAAGCTCTCAGACGTCCAAAGTTTGATTGGAAAAATTATTTCATTGAATAGATTCATTTCCCGATCCGCTGACAAAAGTTTACCATTCTTCAAACTTCTGCGGAAATCTAAGAACTTCGAATGGAGTGCAGAATGTGATAAGGCCTTTGAAGAACTGAAAGTGTACCTGACCTCCCCACCCATGCTGGCCAAACCATCTGAAGGAGAACCTCTGTATTTATATATAGCAGTATCCGAAGAGGCCATTAGTTCGGTTTTGGTGAAACTTGATAAAACTGACCATAAACCAGTTTATTATCTAAGTAAGTTACTGCAAGGTGCCGAAAAGAACTACATGGAGATCGAAAAATTTGCACTAGCATTGGTGGTAGCTGCCCGAAGGCTAAGGCCTTATTTTCAAACATACAAAATCATTGTTTTAACAAATCAACCTTTGAGACAGGTCCTGTCAAAACCAGAAGCATCAGGCAGATTGATCAAATGGGCGGTTGAGCTTGGTCAGTTCGAAATCGAGTATCAACCGCGGGTCGCCATAAAAGCACAGGTACTCGCCGACTTCGTACTCGAATCAACTGGCTTATCAGAAGGAGCAATCTCCGAGCTAAGTATGGTTGAAGAAGCCGAAAATCAAATCTGGCTGATGCATGTGGACGGATCCTCTACCAAGGATGGAGGTGGAGCAGGAATTCATTTCCAAGGGCCCAATGGTGAAGACTTGAGTTATGCTATAACTTTAGATTTCGTCGTGACCAACAACGAGGCCGAATATGAGGCATTGATCGCAGGGCTAGAGATGGCTCTTAAGGCAAAGGTAAGGTCAATTGTTGTCTTAACCGATTCGGAACTTGTTCATAGACAGGTGAAAGGCACGTACGAGGCCAGGGAGTTCAATATGATCAAATACCTGAGCAGAACGAAGAAATTGATCTCTGAATTCGACAAGTTTGATATTCAACCTGTACCACGAGAGGAAAATTTATGGGCAGATGTATTATCAAAATTCACAGGTTTGGCTGATGGGAAGAATGAGAGGATAATCACGTGGCTGCTATCGAACTGGACGCAGCCCCTACAATCGATATCATGGAGATCGATGAACCAAACAACTCATGGAGCAACCCTCTTATTGCCCCTCTTAAAGAAGGAAAACTTCCGGAAGATCAAAATGAGGCTCGGAGGATCAAGTATAGAGCGCCATCGTTTACTCTGATCAGTGATCAACTCTACAAGCGATCCTCCTCAGGAATTCTATTAAAATGTGTCCATGAAAGGCACTACAATGCTATTTTAAAAGAAGTTCACGAGGGGGAGGCGGGAAACCATTGTGGCGCTAGGGCCTTAGCACTTAAATGCTCGAGGTCGGGATATTATTGGCCTACTCTTTTCTCTGATTCTGTCGATTATGTGAAAAAATGCCACCATTGTCAAATCCATTCGAACTTGATTCATCAACCGGCTGAGCATATGCATTCTATTCCAATCTGTTGGCCCTTTGACAAATGGGGCATTGATATTGTTGGACCTTTCCCAACTGCACGAGCCAGAAAAAATTATGTGCTAGTGGCGGTGGAATATTTCAGCAAATGGGTCGAATGTGTTGCCTTGACCAAGATCACCCAGTTTCAAGTTATCAATTTCTTATGGAAAAATATAGTCTGCAGATTCGGAATCCCCAGGGTTCTGATATCAGATAACGGAACACAGTTTGCAGGAAAAAGGATCACGGATTGGTGTGAAAAGTTCGGAATGCAATAGAATTTCGTGTCTATTGGCCACCCTCAGGCTAATGGACAAACTGAAGTAACAAATCGGGAAATTGTTCGATCTCTGGAGAAGCGCTTATCGGAAGCAAAGGGAAAATGGCTGGATGAACTGCCAGGAGTAGTATGGGCCAATAGGACAACAGTTAAAGCGGCAACCGGAGAAACTCCATTCAGTTTGGTTTATGGGTCGGAGGCTGTTATCCCAGTAGAGAATCTTATACCTTCTCCCAGGGTCGAATTATATGATCCAGAAGAAAACCAATCTCTGAGGCAAATGGAAGTTGATCACGCGGATGGTCGAAGGGACCGCGCGAAATTGAAAATTCAAGCCACCAAGGCCAACATGGAAAAGTCTTATAATCGAAATGTGAGGATTCGATCTTTCAAGATTGGAGATCTGGTGCTCAAAAAAATGGAAGTATCAAAGCACGTCGGGAAACTACAGCCCAATTGGGAGGGCCCCTTTGTGATCGTGGAAGTTGGAAGGAAAGGTTCTTACAAGATTGCTCACCCTAACGGAGAGATACTACCTCGAGCATGGAATGCGGTTAATTTAAGAAGATATTATGGAAGATAGTTACACTCAAGGCTTCTACTTTTTAGTCATCTTGTTCTGTTTTCTTTGTCTCTAGCGATTTAGTAAAATACCTGTTCAATGAAGATTTATTCCGACTGAGTTATTCGAGGAATGTTTATTCAGACTGAGTATTTATTCAATGAAAGTTTATTTCTCCTAAATTCTTATTTATTCGTCATATTCTGGATATTTTTTATCTATATCCATCTATTATCGATCTCTATTTTTCGCCATCGACTATAAACGGGTGAAAGCTGTTGCTACGACCCTCGAAAATCGACCAAGGGTGAAAGCCGTTGCTATGCCCCTTGGATCGAAAAGGATAAAAATGGGTGACGACCCTCGAGCTAAAAATGCTCTGATACGACTAAGGGTGAGAGCCGTTGCTATGCCCCTTAGATCGAAAATATTGAATGGGTGAAAGCCTCTGCTATGACCCTCGAGCTAAAAATGCTCTGATACGACTAAGGGTGAAAGCCGTTGCTATGCCCCTTAGATCGAAAATATTGAATGGGTGAAAGCCTCTGCTATGACCCTCGAGCTAAAAATGCTCTGATACGACTAAGGGTGAAAGCCGTTGCTATACCCCTTAGATCGAAAATATTGAATGGGTGAAAGCCTCTGCTATGACCCTCGAGCTAAAAATGCTCTGATACGACTAAGGGTGAAAGCCGTTGCTATGCCCCTTAGATCGAAAATATTGAACGGGTGAAAGCCTCTGCTATGACCCTCGAGCTAAAAATGCTCTGATACGACTAAGGGTGAGAGCCGTTGCTATGCCCCTTAGATCGAAAATACTGAATGGGTGAAAGCCTATGCTATGACCCTCGAGCTAAAAATGCTCTGATACGACTAAGGGTGAAAGCCGTTGCTATGCCCCTTAGATCGAAAATATGGAACGGGTGAAAGCCTCTACTATGAACCTCGAGCTAAAAACGCTCTGAAATGACCAAGGGTGAAAACCGTCGCTATGCCCCTTAAGTCAAGAGTATATTCAAAATCGATCTAAATCCTATCATATTATTTCTCCACAACGACTATTGTCCCGAGAAGAACCTAAACTATGAGAAATATCTCGCGAAAGATTCAAGAGTTGTAAAGATCGAACTTCAAATTATTATGAATCTCAAAAATTATCTCGCGAATGTTGCAAATTACGGAGAACAAATTCAAAGATCGACAACAATATAAAAGAAAATTTTCATTCATAAACTTTCAGATAAATTACATGTGAACTCTTGGTTACATTCAAGAAATTGAGCTATTCGGAATATTTTACAACCCTACTACAAATTGTTATTCCTATGGATGCCCGAAGAAGGAAAATGAGGCTGGTACACTTCTACCCTTCATCCAATGCTTCCTTACAAATAAGTCCGTGAAGGACCAAATCGAGAGACAGGGAAGCAACTCCAGTTGGGGGCGCTTCTAGTAAATTCGAAGACCACATCCTTCAAGAAGCCGCCTCGAAGACGCGGAGATCGAGCGTAGAATAACCCCTCCAGCAGTAGACCCACTATCCCGACTGAATGGAGGACAGAGTACAGGAAGTCGAGCCCGCCTCAAAGACTTGGAATCAGAGAGAGCAGGTCGCCTGCCGGTACCCTAGTCGTAATTATTTTCGCCTGTCGATACCCTAGCCGAGAGATTTTCATATGGGAATTCCAAGAAAGTTTGGAAAGAAGGTTCGGATAAAAACCTCGAACGAATCAATTACTGACATTGAACGGAACATGGAGCCGATCAACAAAGGCAAAAACACAACCATATCGATCGAATGAAACATTTACAGAGGAGCAAAAAATGAAGGTAATTTAGGAAGCTTTATATAGGGGAAAGAATTCCGTAACAACGGTGTAGATCTCTTGGACTGAACGGCCGCGATACGAGCATAAAGAGCTCTGACCGTTACACTCCCCAACAAATGAGGTAAAAAAAAAAAAAAAAAAAAAAAAAAAGAGAACAACATTCCAGCAATATTATCATTACAACAAAGATATCGTTACAACAAGTATGGTGTTACAACAAAGAAAAATCTTAGCAAGCTCATGATACAAAGGAAAACCACAGTATTACTGAACGAAATTATTTTCAAAAAGGACTTTTCGAACTTCAGGACTACGATCAGCATATCCGCGGATATAAGCCTCCCTCTCACGAAGCTCGGAGTTTCTTTTCTCACGTTCGGAGATATCTTTGAGCCTCTCCAATTCCAAGCTTAACTTATCCTGAGACAATCTCTCCTTGAAAAATCTATTAGCTTCCAGTGCGCGTTCCAGCTCAGTCTTCTTCCTGATCAGCTCGAGCGAAATAGAAGCCCGTTGTTCGATCTCATGTTTGGCCAACGCATAAAGCCTAGAAAAATCTTTGCCAGCCTGAACTTATAAAAGATACGTCATGGCAGGAATAAAGAAATTAGAAAATCATGGTAAAGAGATTAGGAAGAATTACCTGGGCAAGGGATTCCAACCCAGACTGAAACAGGAACGAGGAATATTCTCCACTCGAGAGAACCGCCTCGGAGATAGAGACATTGGCCCGAAGAAGGGTCAGGTCGGATTTCTCATGTAACACTGTATCAAAAGAAGCTATGTTTGTCTTAAATGAAGAGACACCAGAAGGAAACGACGAATCAAAAGATTCTCCGACCAATGAAGGTGCGGTTTGAAAACGAGTGCGCTCAATTACATCCTTCACAAAAGAAACCTTTTTAATTTTCTTGTTTGAACCCCTGGATTTCAAGCACGAAGAAAGACCAATAGTCAAAGATTTATTTCCTTCATAAGAGTTTAGCTGATCGGAACTAAGGGACTTGATTGGTGTTCGACTTCTTTTCCTTATATTTATGCCGTCACTGGGCATGGAGAAAGGCGCGGAAGAAATCACGAAAGCGTTTGGATTTTTATTCATCTCTTGATTTTCAGGTAAAGATTCAACCGAAGTAATTTTCTAAAAGCTCCGATCACTGTGAGCAATGTTATTGTGGAACCAACGTAAAACGGCCTTGGTATTTATAAGAGACACGACATCATGCGAATTACAATAATTGGTAAATCACTACTCCCAAAAAAGATTCAATGACGTAGCTGAGTACGCAAGAGTGACGTTATAAAATTCAACAGAAAGTTCAAACAGACGATAGCCTAAAAATAGCATCAAGGAAAGAAATTCAAATTCGAGCGTACACTAAATAGGCAAGAGCAGAAGATTATAAGTATACAAATACATTGGTTCGCTGAGTAAATCCTATTACATAGTAATCGTTACTGGTTGGATTCTTTCACATCGGAACCATGGTCCGATCTGTCTTGTTCCTCTGTTTCGCTAGAACCGCTTTCCGAGCAATCGGAATCACCTTTACTCGAGCTGCTCCCTTCTCCATCATTACTTTGTGCATCGGCCACAGATTTACTCAAATCGGAAGAAGAGATGCCTTGCTCCCCATGGTCCCGAGAATCCCCTTCAATATCCACGTCTTCATTCTCAGATTGGGCTTCGAGCGCATCAGGATTTGGCATCGGCACTCCAAATTCCTCAAGAAAAGGAGCGAACTCATGAGCGGCCAAATCCTCGAGCTTGGGAGGAAGGGAAGACGCTTTAAAATCTTTACCAAAGATATTCTTATAAGGATTCATGGTAGGAAGGTAGTCATCAAGGGCGCCTTCGATCTTGGCAGCTGTAAGGAGGTGCTGAGCTCCTTTATAGTAGAAGGCTTGGTTAATTTCACCTGACCGTAAGCGAACTAAGGCATCAAGGATCGGAGACTCCAGCAACTCCCTTATGGCGGGAAGCCTGGCTTCGGCTCGACCTCGCTCATAAAACTGTTCGGCGGACACCTTGGTTTGCTCAAGCTCCAGCTTTAATTTCTCCACTTCACCCTCTAAGGCCCTCTTCGCCTCCAACTCCTCCTTAGTCTTCTCGAGTTCTATCTCGACCTCAGACAGCTTAATTTTGGCATCCTCTAGCTGACTGGTCTTTGCAGCTTCATCCTTTAGAACATTGTATAGGGCTTTCTGTACCGCCTGAGATTCTTCGCTCAATACGGCCAGTCGAAGAGCAGTTTGAGTAAACAGGTCTCCGGCCTGCAAAGAAAAAGATATGTAAAACACAAAATAAGAATTATAAGGAAAAGGCTAGAAACTTTCAGAATAGACAGTACCCTTTGGTGAGCGTGGGCGTAATCGCCTACTATCTCAAAATCCTGCTTAACAAAAGATTGAATAGTATCATCCTTGAACCTCCCGGCCAAGAACATCCGAAGAGATTTATCCACAGTATGCTCGCCCTCGGGACCTAAGTCAGATTCAATTGTCCCACCCTCGGGGTATCCAGCCGACCTGGGCCCTTGCAGATGATCCTCGATGAAGTCAGCCAGATCCGGTTCGGAGTGGCCAGTCCGACAAGAAATCGAATCCGATCCTCGACCAAAGGGTTTGATTCTCCTGGAGGACTCAGGGGCATCGCTACTTCTTTTGCGAGCCGCCCTGGCCTGCAAAATCTCCCTGGCACGATTCTCCATCAAAGTGTAGTTACTATACCCCGCATCATTCAGGTTAGAAGTGCTAGTTGGAAAAACAGACCGAAGGACGCCGGAAGCTTGGAAATTAGGAGTCCCCTCCGCCTCAACCCGAGAGCGAGAGGTTCCTACTTCGGTAATTGGGGGAATAGCCACTAAGGCATTTGAGGTTGACGTGATCCCAACCTGAGCCTTGGACCTTTTCGCTTTCCGAGATGTTGTTGACGTTTGAGGACGAGGCCGACCTTTATTACCCTTTGAAAAGGAAGCAACATGTGGACCAGCTACTGATGTACGGAATTTATCAACAATATCAGCTAACGTGGAAGGGGGGTTAGCGGGATCGATCCGAGCCTTCCCATACTCAATCGGATCGGCAGGAAAAGTGCAATTACTGAGCTCGGCCAATCGCAAGACCGCCTCCTGAGTCATCAACGCGGTCTGATGAGGGTCAGCACGAAGAGATTGCAGAAATTTATCTGTTATCTCATTTTTCATACTTCCCACGAGACGGCGTTTACCGTATATCCACGTCTTTGCTCCAGGCCAATTGAATGGAGTAGGCTCGGAATTATCTTCAGAAGGCGGGGACTCTGGTCCTCGAACAAAGAAGAACTCTTGCTTCCATCCTTTCAAATTGCTGCTGACGTTGGCTGATAAGATCGAAATCTTTGGTCTCTGAGAAAAATATACATAACCTGCGTTCGAAGACGTGGAAGCACTCATCTGGAATATCCGCCAAAAGTTCTGAAAGACCGCCTTTTTCCCCTTGGCTTTCATCAGCACGCAAAAGGCTATAATTAGACCGATTGAGTTTGGCAAAATCTGGCAAGGAGTCAACTCAAAAGCATCCAGAATGTTTTCTATCAGAGGAGGGAAGGGGATGCGTAGGCCGTAATGGAAATGTTTGGAATAGAAGGCTTGACAGCCCGCGGGAGGGTCGGTAACCCGTTGATCAGAGGTAGGAAGCACAATCGAGAAACCGGCCCCTAGATATTGGCTGAATTCTTCCTGCAACTGGCCCAGATCTTTCTCAGTATAGGAACAGACAATCTCATCGGCCCTCTCCTCAGTCATGTTTAGACCTGCGCTGGTCGAGGGCTCTTCCCAGTCAAAGATCGTGACCACAACATTACGGTTCAACCTATATTTCTTTTGCTCGTTTTTCCCCAAGGGAAGGTCCCCACCCTCTACGTCTTCCTCATCAGAGACTGTTGCTTCGCCCGAATTTTCATCTTCGCTGTCTTCCGTTTCAGAATTCGATTCCCGCCCCTCCTCGCTGGAATCGGAGGCGGAACTCGAGTTTTGCGGATTCTCGGTCTCAGATGATCGAGCTTCTACAACTTCTTTCTCTTTTCGATTATCGGCCTCATTCTCCTCTAAAAGAGATTTTCCCTTCAAGTCTACCGAACTCGACATAACGAATATATGAAGACTGCTCGAAAAAGGCTGCTAGAACTTACTTATCGATCTGCCTGCTCCGATCTGAAGTTTTCTCCTCAGAATCTTTGATGAACAGCGACCCTCCGTATAACTATATATTCAGGGACAAAATGGGAAATTGCAAATCGGTCCCCGAGTAACCGCAATGGTTGAACTCCCTTAAGGTAGATTTAAAATCATATTTTCGAAAAATTACACCTACAACCCTAGTACTTTCCGGAATTCCTAAATTGGAGATCCACGTAGCGAGCGACGCATTCCAGAGATGTAAACTCCATATTTTCACACCAACCCTTGGGATAAGGAGGTTAAAATAGATAAAATGGCAATGAAATATCCAAATCACGAGCTCCTATTCCAACAACGAACAACAAGGACGATATCAGGACGGCGCTATTATGAGGTTTCTTAGGTATGCACTCTTTTTCCCTGACCCGGTTTTTATCCCAGAAGGGTTTTTCCGAGTCAGGTTTTTAATGAGGCATACCCGAAACATTATGCCGAGATCGATTCATTCTATCGTCCTTGGCTATGCATACTTCTTCGAGCTTAAGCTCCACTTTACGCTCGAGAAGTGGGGGAGTATTGATGAGGGATATTTTGGGCTCTACTTTTCTTTACAATCATGCGAGATCGAACAGTATGTATCTCGGAAGATCAAGTTCGACCCCGATGTCCAAGTACCATAAGTACAGACGGCCCTGGATCCAAAGTTACTGTTGGGCCGAGCTCTAATCCAAACTTAGGGGCCGAAGAATTGCATGTCTGCAGATAGGTCACCTAGACCCCGATTTCAGCTATAAATACCCCATGCATTTATGATACCAGGCGATTTTTCAGGTGCTCCCTCCTCGAAGCTACAGCTCGGAACCGCTTGGGAATATAGGCATAGAATCACATGTATTTTGCCCTCTAGCTTGTACGGCATCCAATGGGGCTCGGATAGGACTCTAAACCTTTGTATTCTTATAGCATTGTAATCGAGCCATTTTAAATACAATATTGTTGATCTTTCATATCGTTATTGTGTACTTGTTCGATTATTATACGCATCAATCACTCACACGAATTTGCGTAAGATCAAATGGCGACTTCATCTCTCGCGAACTTATCTAAGCAATTGGATGAAATCCTAAGGTCACATTAGACTATGGGACGATTCACTTCGGTATTGAGTGCAATCATGAAACAGTCTCTAAGTTCGTAATCTTAAAACACGTTCCAAGTCATAAATTTCGAACGAGACGGGGGTATCAAAGGAATCGCTAAGACTTGTACAATTATGCATGATTCACATGGAGTGAATTTGTAGAGTTTCATGAACAAGACATTTGATGTCAGTGCATAAGACTAGGTGGTTCAATTGGGGATCGAACGCATCGAACGACCCGAACAGAGAAACCCATTGTGGAAGCGCATGCCGCATATCGGTGATGGGATGTGTCTCAAGGCTTATAATAGTGTTCGATTTAGTCCTTAGACTTGAGGTGCTAGGGCGAATTCGGTGCATGAGTGTACGTACTTAGATTTAGGTACTGGTCACGTAGCCTGACCATAAAGTGCCTAAGTTTGGTGTGTACAGTTGTGTACGCGAGTGGTTAATACTAAGAAAGGATCTATCGACTCATCCTGATAAGGTGGGAGAATTTCCTGTACGTTCTTGGATAATATATTCCGTGAAACCCATGGCCATGGTCAGTGACGCATTTGGAAAGGGGTTTCCAAATTTAGCTGTCACACTGGAATTATTATCCAGAATTAGAAAGTACAGAATCGAGATAATTAGAGGTGCCGATCAATTCACACAACCTAGGTCTCGGTAGGGAAATAAGTATTTAGAAGGATCGTATGTACACAGCAATTATAAGAGGTGAGGTTCACAAATATCAATTCAACTGAAGTTGGGTTTCATGGGCTTGTGGCTCGATATCGACCATAGAGTGTGGGTACTCCTGAATTAATAAGGAAATTAATTCATGAGTGGTCAATTAAAAGTGTTTAATTGATCGGAGCATTTATTTGCTCATTAATTAAATCACGAAAGTCGTGGGCCTGCTGCCAATCGATGGTGAACCCAAAGGGTCACACAGAATACAGTTGGATAGTGACAATCATAAAAGGAAATGATTGATTTAAAGAAGTTAAATCAAAGATGATGAATTAAAGTGTTAATTCAAAGAAGAAAATTATTAATTGGGATATCTGATTAATTAATGTCTAATTAATTAATTGGATTATCTAATTAGTGATAATATTAATTAAAGTAGTTAATTAATAAAATGGAAGAATAAATAATTAAGCAATTTTCGGATTGCATAATTATTAGGCAAGGGCGATTTTGGCTTGAAAAGGAATGGAAGAGTTTGTTTCTTGTTTAACAAGTAACAAACTAGAGATTTGGTTAATTCTTGTTTCCTATTGTGATAAGGAAAGGATTTACCAAATCTTGATGAGATATCTAATAAGAGAAGGATTCTTCTCTTATAAATATAACTCATCATGTATCTTCCTAGAACCAATGAAAGACTAATCAATGAATCAAGAAATTTCATAACTCACAATTTGCATAACTCAAAAATTGCACAAGCAAAAATTGCCCCAACCATAATCGCCCCAACCCTGAAATCGGCCCATCCTAGTTCGGCCAACCCTAGCCGCGCCCCTTGGCCGATCCAGCCTTAGCCGGACAAGTCCTGTGGCCGAGGTCAACTTCATGCTGTTTCTTCATCCGGATCCAGATCTAGATCCTGATCAAGATCTGCCAATTCCTTCATTGACGATCTTCAAGATCTAGTTCGTAGCATGTGACTTGGAGACGTTGCTACAACCCAACTGGTGTGGATACATTCTGGAGGAGAGACAGTTGGATCACTATGTTGTGAATCAGATAAGAAGCCTGGAGGAAACCACCACCGAGCCGTGGTGAGGTATATCGCATATCACCTCCTCTTTGTTTTAATTATTGTTTGATTCAATATTTTCGTATATATAATATGGAGACAAATTTTATGGGACTGATGGGTGCCTCGGAAAATTTTAAATTCCGCACTTTCGTTGTTCTGACAACCGAGGTATCCCAACACTCGTTAAGTCTAACCCATCAATCTTTATGAGCAACGGGCCCGACCATGAAATCCCCGTAACTTGGTTATGGTCGATGTTCCTGTCCAACCAGTCCCCACCCTTGTCATGTTTAATTAATTACAAGAATAGAGAGATTTTGTGTCTTGTCCCTTTCTTCGAATCGGGTGCCAGACTCTGGATCACCTTCAACGATAAGTAGACAACTACACTAGTCCGACAACTACACTAGTCCCTATTGATGGAGGCTTGGATTTATAAAACGTCATTTTATAGGTAACCCAATATGAATTAATATTTAATTCAAGAGGGGATTTTCGATTTTAGAAAGTTTGAGGTAACTCTCTCGAGATCTCACCGCATTAATTATGCATTATCTTTTATTTAGGGATCTAATTTCTAGCGCGCATCTCATACAAGCCAAAATAAATTAATAAATAAAATAAGACACTCACACCGAGCATGCATGCTACCACATTATGTTTTCGATTGGGAGCCTCCTATGCGGGCCATCATCGATCCATGATGTTGGCCCAATTGATCAATCTAATTGGGTTCTTAAAGGATCTAACAAGTTACATAAGTAACTATGCATACATGGCCTTCATTCCTTCTTGGGCCTCCACCGTGCTTGTAATGGGCCTCCATCCTAAACTATTAAAACAGTAAAGCCCTAATCTATTACAAAGGCTCGAAGTGGCCAAAAAAATTAAGGCACGCAAGCCAAATGAAAAACAACAAAATTAAATTAAACCAATCTCATCTACCCTAGGGTCAAGGCTCGACACGATCGAAAACCACTTAAACAGTTCACGTTGAGCAGGAAACAAGCAAAAGCATATTTTTCTTATTTTGTATATTATTTTAAAACTACCTTTTAAAATAACCTAAGATTCTAATTTTAAAACCCCTTTTAAAATAATCTTTAACTTTTATTTTAAAACCCCTATTAAAATAAATTTCAACTTTTATTTTCAAACCCCTTTTAAAATAAACTACTATCTTTATTCTAAAACCTCTTTTAAAATAACTCATGATTCTCACTCTAGTCTCCACTAATTATGAAAAATTAATCTTTCGGATAATTAAAACACCTTTTAAGCATAAAACAGATTATGGAATTATAACTTTTAAAAATTACAGTTTGGTCCCTCAATTTTCGAAAAATACGTTTTGACCCTAAAACTTTCGGAAACTACCAATTAAACCCAAAATTCCAGAACTAGCAAATCGGCCCAGAAAACAGAAATTAACACTTTAATTTCAGAAACTTTCGTTAATAGGAAAACTGACCCTGAAGTTACGTAAATAACAAAACAGCCCCAAAACTTTCGGCAAATGCAAACAGACCCCAATTTTAAGAAAAACAGAATTACAGTATTTGCCCAGAATTTGCAGAAAAACAAAATTTCAGATTCTGTCCAGATTTCAAAAAAATCACAATTTGCAGTTTAGTCCATTAAGTTTCGGAAATTGCAGATCTGGCCTAAAAATGTATTATGCTATTTACCCGGACACATAATTAATCATAAGAAGCAAGAATTCATGCATAGAACACGACAAACAAATATAAACATATATTTTGAAGTGTTCAGGCCTTATTCGTATGAGCATAATAAGTTTGGCTCTGATACCACGTTGGGTTTTACGCGGTGTACGATTGTCAAAACAACGTGCATAATATTTAAATTTTTTCATACACACATAAAACCCGAAGCCCAGGATATATTTATCTAACTCATACGAAAATAGGGTTGAATCCAAAATCAACAATACATAAAAATAGGCAATCTTCGAAATTACCTCACCACAGGCAAGGTGGTGGTTTTTCTCCGGTCTTCTAAAAGTTCATTAGAGCACCCCAAGTGTTGTGCCTCTAGAGTTAAGTCCACACCAGATGGATTGAGCAACTCCTTTAAACCTCAGGCTTAGAACTAGGAACAAAGAATTGTCTGTTTTTGGAACTGGATCTAGATCCAGAGAAGAAGTAAAACAAAAGGGAGAGGGGCGATTTGCACAGGGTTTTGGCCGATCAGGGATGGAGCGATTAAGGGTTGAAATTTTCAGCCTCTCTCTTTTTAGGGTGTGCATTAGTTTCTTAGCCTCTCTCCTTTTCTTATGTTAGGGTTTGCATTAGTTTCTTAGTTGGTTAGTTAGAGATTATGATATGTATATCTAATATATATCTCTATTAGAAGACTCCTTCTTCTAATAGATATATATCATATCTTTAAAAGATCTCCTCTTATCAAATTAAAGATACAAGATATATAACCTCTTCCCATATAACAAGATTTGAAATTATCCCCTCTTCCCTTGTAGAAATCGGCCAATGCATAAAGAAATTAATCCAAGACTAATTTCTCTAATTAAAATCAGCCATGTTAAATTAATTAATCAACAGTCTCTTAACAAAATCGGCCCATATACTTAATTAATTAATCCACTATTAATTATTCAATCTTTCCAATTAACACTTTAATTGAGGACTTAATCAATTAGAAATTCAAGTAGATTAATTAATTAGACACTTCGAATTAACAACTCTACACTTTGAATTAACACTTTAATTCACGTTTAATTAATTAGATCATTCTAATTAATTATTCTTCTCATTGAATTAACACTTTAATTCATTTATTGATTTAACTCCTTTAAATCAAATGTTTCCTTTTACGACTGTCACTGTCCAACTGTATTGTGTGTGACCCTCTAGGTTCACCATCAATTGGCAGCAGGCCCACGACTCTCATGATTTAATTATTGAGCAATTAATAAGCAATTAATTGCTCCGATCAATTAAACACTTTTAATTGACCACTCCAGAATTAATCTACCATTAATTCAAGAGTACCCACACCTCATGTTCGATGTCTAGCCACAAGCCCATGAGGCCCAACTTCAGGTGAATTGATATTCATGAACCTCACCTCTTTTAATTGCCATGTACATACGGTCCTTCTAGCGTCTAATTTCCCGATTGAGACCTAGGGTGTGTGAATTGGTCGACACGTCTAATTATCTCAATATTGTACTTTCTAATTCAGGATAATAATTCCAGAGTGACTGCTAAATTTGAAAACCCCTTTCCAAATCCGTCACCGACCAAGGCCGTGGGTTTCTCGAAATCTATTATCTAAGAACGTACAGGAAATTCTCTCATCATATCAAGATGAGTCGATAGATCCTTTCTTAGTACTAACCATTCGCGTACATGTTCATACGTACCCAAAGTAGTCGCACAATGATCAGGCTAAGTGATCGGCTCCTAAATCAAAGTACGTATTCCCATGTATCGAATAGTACCTCAAGTCTGAGGACTAAATCGTACACTATTATAAGTCTTGAGAGACATCCCATTAGCGATATGCTTAATGCCCTTCCACGATGGGTCTCTCTGTTTGGGTCGTTCGATGCGTTCGATCCCCTATCGAAATACCTAGTCATATGCACTGGCATCAAATGCCTTGTTCATGAAACTCTACAAATTCACACCATGTTTGGGACGTGAAATCTACCCATAACCAGTTATGGGGATTTCATTACCGGGCCCGTTGCTCATCATAATTAATTGGTTAGACTTAACGAATAGTGACATTTATGATGTAGCAGTGCTAGATAAATGCAAAAACCGAGGCAAGATAGCTTGAAGGTTGTGTAGGGACACAATTGGTAAAAGTATACCTACCTAGGGAATTAACTGTATGGCCACGGGTCGTGGGTACAATTAATGGCTGCTGGGACGTTAAGACCTACTAGGAAATAGAATTTCCCGAAACTAGAAGGGGTTATTGTTTCGATAAAATAGTGGGAGAAATTTTTCGATAAAAAGTCCAATTTTTGTTAATTATAAGTATTAATTTTAAACTTGTCTGCTTATTGTTGTCTATTTAATTGTTTATTATAGCCATATAAAATCCACATTCATATACGAACGACCTGTGAGACAAATCATGAGCGAACAATCTTTGAGGCAAATCATGTGTAATTCACTCCACGAGACAAGCATGGTTGGGTTTAACAATGTTGGAGAATATTGTTCTTACCTAATCAAGATGATGAATCGAATCAAAATCCTAGGCGCTGATTTAATTCAAGAAGATGAGATAGAAATTATTCTCAATGGCTTGTTTGACACATTTTCTCATTTTGTGCATCATTGTGATATTCCGTGTGATTGAATTAAAACAAATGACTTGCGCAAGACAAATATGAGAAAGCCCATCTACAGGGACTGGGTCTGAGTGAAGGAAGGGAATGCCCCTTGTGTAAGAATGATCGAAAACTAAGGAAGTTTGCTGGAAAGAAATTCCTGAACGGACTTAACAACGGTATGACTTAGTTATACACCAGTTATTTCGTTTGATGTAACACATCTCATAAACCATCATATCTGTAAAAGTGTTTGCAGGTGATGATGGTATTCCCTTGCCCTTGGGAAGGAGGGCGTTCCTTGGAAGGAAAAGGCAAGAGTTGCAACGATACATATGGGAAAAATACTTTAGGAGTTGGGTCAAGAATAATCTAGACTTTACTTTTTAGCAAAAGAGTTTTACTTAGTTTTCCGTCTTAACATGAGTTTTTAGTTTTATTTTGTTTTTGAGTATTATTACGAATTTTTGTACAAGACAATATTGCTTTACCATTATGAATGGAATACTATTTAATTAAAGCTTTTTACTTTGTATAAATATTGATGCTTTACCATTATGAATGGAATGTATGCTAAATCGAAAAGGAGTAAAACAACAAGATAATCATCCACACACTTGAAATGTTTATTTTGGACATTCTTCCTTAAGAAGGATTCGAAAAGAAGTTTTCATCTAAAGCTCTTGAAACACAGAACTTGGATGAACTCGTAACTTTTGAATCTTATCTCAAATGAATGATGACCAAAATTAATGTTTGCTAGGCATTCAAAGCATATCAACCGAATGGATTTCATCCATAAAGAATAAACGTAGAGAACTAAAGGGTTAGTTCAAAAGGACGTTACTTCATATATACTTGCGATTATTTTAATCGTCTACTTTGCGAAGTACAATTCTAAAACTGTTGAAGTATTCAATAGAAGTTTTGGAAATGAAGTAATTAATAGCATTATGTCGAAAGCATTTTGATATGATTAAATGTGCCGAAACATAAAGCCATAAATTCCTCGATTATCTAAACGAGAATAGAATTCTCATGCAGTGAATCAAAGAAGGAATTGAACTTCGTTAAACTTAGTTCATTTCACGATTGTGATTTCGCTGAACTTCTTTATTCACATTAGGGGATAGCCTCCCCTGACTCTTCAAAAGGTACTTGGACTAGTACCTTTCGAAGTAAGTCCTTACACCGCCGTATCATTTGTGACATGGCATAATACCCTTGTACTAGAAATTGGATAGTAGATTCGATTCGTACAAAATTTGTGGAGTATCCAACGAAATCCATTGGATACCTGTTCTACAACAATGAGAAACGAAAGTTTCTCGTAAGGCCCGTTCCTCTGTTGATGAAATCCTCGTCAAAGGAATTTGGGAATGTCATAGAACTTGATGAAATCCAAGATATGGACCCATCCTCACAAACAGTAGGAGCAAACCCTGAAACCTACTGAACCAAAATTGCGCTTAAACACTTCATAATCTAATCAACTTCGTAAGGAACTCAAAAATTCCATTTTACGAAATTGAGAAATTGGATATTGATCCAAGATTGCAAAGAAATTATGTTTAACATAAAATAAGGGACATGACACGAAGCCATAAGATCCGAAATGGAAGTTTTTAACTTATTTGACTCGCTTAATGGCGATAGGTCATTCTTCAAAAGCCTTTTATAGAATAATGAAGATACCTTCTCTCCATTTGCAACGTCAAAATCCATTTCGAAATTATTACACATAGGAAGGTGGTTTAACTACCAAAATATGACTATTGGATATGAATCCTGCCTCTCACAATTTGAAAATTGATGAGAAGATCTTTATTCGAATCCAAAGGTCAATCTATGACTTTTTCCCAAACTTGGAACATGCAACTTGATGAGTTGATCAAGAATGTTGACTTTGTCAAAAGGCATATGGATTCCAATTGTGCAAAAGGATCAGTGGGAGCATAGTAAAGTTCGTAACATGACGACGTTCTGAATATCAAGGACGATATCAAAATATCAAGCGCAGACGAAAGCCTGTTTTTCACGCAATTCTCCATGATAAGATTTGGGAATTACATCTCACGTACTGGCAATACGTATCTATAGAGATAGAGCGAAGCAAATGTTGCAAATCTCCGAATCTAAGTACATATACTAAATATTGAATAAATTCAATATGGAAGAATCCAAGAAATGATTGTTTCCAAAGAGACACAAAATCTCTCTTACTTATTTAATGAGCCCTACATTTATTAAGTAAAGAAGAGATTGTCTCAAGATGCCTTATGCTTTGTCATTTGAATTGCATGTAGCATGTAAAGTCTTGTACAAGACCTGACTTAACAAAGAGCTCTGATCTTCACGAGCTGCTGTTAGTCGAATACCAGTAAAGGACACTAGACTACCGTAAAAGCAATCCTCGAAGATAATTAAAGGATATATTGTTGGTCTGTGGTAGTAGTGGACGATTGAAGCTCGAAGGATTTAGTGATTCGATATTTCCAGTCTCAAGTGGATGATTTATTCTGTCTCGATGGAGCAGAGGTAAAATTGGAAGAAATTCCAATAGTATACCATTGCCAACTCAAAACAGAATATATGTCGCAGCATTGGGATGCAACAGAAGAAAGCTTTTAGATGAGAAAATTCATCCAATGATTGGATGAAGTACCTAGCATGGCAAAATCCTATCGTTATCTTAACTGATTTAGATAAGGCAGTTGCTCTATGAAAGGGAAACGAGATCTCACCGATAATCTGAACACAAAACCATATGATTGGACAAGTCATAGGTAGTTGAGATGCGTAGAAGGGTTACGTCATCTCAACAAAGACAACTTAGTAGATCCACTAATGATGTTCTTTCACGAAAGGGTTCGAGGGACATCTTTATAAGATGGGTCTTAGAAATGTTGTGATTGGCTTTAGGGCAAATGGGAGATTGATAGGATAGTGCCCAACAAGCCAATAATAATTAGCTTGTTACATGACTGTTTTCTTACGGTTTATAATTAATACGCCTCTTTATTTATAGTACGTAAATTAAACAATGGCCGACTTTATCTCTTGCGAACTTATCTAATCAATTGGATGAAATCCTACGGTCACATTAGACTATGGGACGATTCACTTCGGTATTGAGCGCAATCATGAAAGAGTCTCTAAGGTCGTGATCTTAAAACACATTTCAAGTCATAGATTCCGAACGAGACGGGGAATCGAAGGAATCGCTAAGACTTGTACGATTATGCATGATTCACATGGAGTGAATTTGTAGAGTTTCATGAACAAGACATTTAATGTCAGTGCATATGACTAGGTGGTTCGATAGGGGATCGAACGCATCGAACGACCCGAACAGAGAAACCCATTGTGGAAGCGCATGCTGCATATCGGTGATGGGATGTTTCTCAAGGCTTATAATAGTGTACGATTTAGTCCTTAGACTTGAGGTGCTAGGGCGAATTCGGTGCATGAGTTTGCGTGCATAGATTTAGGTACTGGTCACGTAGCCTGACCATAAAGTGCCTAAGTTGGGTGCGTACAATTGTGTACGCAAGTGGTTAGTACTAAGAAAGGATCTATCGACTCATCCTGATAAGGTGGGAGAATTTCCTGCACGTTCTTAGATAATATATTCCGAGAAACTCATGGCCATGGTCAGTGAATGATTTGGAAAGGGGTTTCCAAATTTAACAGTCACACTGTAATTATTATCCAGAATTAGAAAGTACAAAATCTAGATAATTAGAGGTGCCGATCAATTCACACACCCTAGGTCTCGGTCGGGAAATTAGTCTTTAGAAGGACCGTATGTACATGGCAATCATAAGAGGTGAGGATCACAAATATCAATTCACCTGAAATTGGGCTTCATGGGCTTGTGGTTAGACATCGACCATAGGAAATTAATTCTGGAGTGGTCAATTAAAAGTGTTTAATTGATCGGAGCATTTAATTGCTCATTAATTAAATCACGAAAATCATGGGCCTGCTGCCAATTGATGGTGAACCCAGAGGGTCACTCACAATACAGTTGGATAGTGACAGTCATAAAAGGAAATGATTGATTTAAAGAAGTTAAATCAAAGTTGATGAATTAAAGTGTTAATTCAAAGTAAAGAATTATTAATTGGGATATCTAATTAATTAATTGGATTATCTAATTAATTATAATATTAATTAAAGTAGTTAATTAATAAAATGGAAGAATAAATAATTAAGTAATTTTCGGATCGCATAATTATTAGGTAAGGGCGATTTTGGCTTGAAAAGGAATGGAAGAGTTTGTTTCTTGTTTAACAAGTAACAAACAAGAGATTTGACTAATCTTGTTTCCTGTTGTGATAAGGAAAGGATTTACCAAATCTTGATGAGATATCTAATAAAAGAAGGATTCTTCTCTTATAAATATAACTCATCATATATCTTCTTAGAACCAATGAAAGACTAATCAATGAATCAAGAAATTTCACCAACAGGCGGTTGGTCTAGTGGAAGGGACTAGTCACTACAAAGTAGCGGACTCAGGTTCGAATCCCTGTTGGGAGAGGTTCCCACATTATGTGCCCGACGCGCCTCGAAAGGGATTAAACCCTTGGGAAACCAAAAAAAAAATCAAGAAATTTCATAACTCACAATTTGCATAACACAAGAAGAAAAGAAAGCTGAAATTGCACAAGCAAAAATTGCCCCAACCCTAATCGCCCCAACCCTGAAATCGGCCCATCCTAGTTCGGCCAACCCTAGTTGCGCCCTTTGGCCGATCCAGCCCTAGCCGCACAAGTCCTGTGGCCGAGGTCAACTTCCTGCTGTTCTCTTCATCCGGATCCAGATCTAGATCCTGATCAAGATCTGCCCATTCCTTCATTGACGATCTTCAAGATCTAGTTCGTAGCCTGTGACTTGGAGACGTTTCTACAACCCAACTGGTGTGGATACATTCTTGAGGTGAGACAGTTGGATCACTCAGTTGTGAACCAGACAAGAAGCCCGGAGGAAACCACCATCAAGCCGTGGTGAGGTATATCGCATATCACCCCCTCTTTGTTTTAATTATTGTTTGATTCAACCTTTCCATATACATAATATGGAGACATGTTTTATGGGACTGATGGTTGCCTCGGAAAATTTTAAATTCCGCACTTTCGTTGTGATCTGACGTGGTTTCGTCCGGGGATTAATAAGGAAATACAAAGATGATAATGGTGTTAAAATGCCAATGAGGGGGTTAAATATGCATATTTCCGAATGTGATTACAAAGTATTTCGAGGTCCTACTTGGGCCTTATTGGATGCCGTACAAGCTAGAGAATTAATACATACATCATGATCGAAAATACAATCTAGAGGATGCCCTGAGCGCTATGTTCGAGCTGGGAGCACCTAGGGAATTGTGCGATTGCTGGTGTGATAAATGCTTGCGGTATTTATAGTGGAATCGGTGTGCTAGCTGAACCACCCGTAGGCGTGTATTTCTCGACCCACAGGCTTGGGCCTGGGGTCGGCCAACAGTGGAATCCGAGCATGAACCTTTTGTCCTGTGATCGGAGTAATTTGTATAGCATTGGTGATCGGCCGACATGTCTTCGAGGTCGGATGTTTCTATATCCGATCGTGGAACGCCTTCCTAAAATAGAACATCCAAAGTACCCCTCATCAATACTCGCCTACCTCTCGAGCGTAAGTGAAGCTGAAGCTCGGAGAAGTAAATGTCGCCGTATGACTGGGACGAACCATTACTTAGTGTTTCGGATATGCCTCGTTAAAAACCTAGCTCGTAAAAACCCATTGGGATAAAAACCGAACCAGGGAAAAAGAGTGCACATCTTGGAAACTATAAATTGATTATCCGTCGTGATGCGAATTTCCTTGACATTCTCGCTTTGAATTGTCTTCTGAAGCAACGATTGGTATTGTTGAAAATTTTTATTTGATGCAACTTTCCGTCTTGAACTTTTTAGCTAATAACTGCCTCGTATTGGTCTTGTGATCGGTCAGTTTGATTTTTCTGATTCCTCATTAATACTCCCCCACTTCTTCGAGCGTAAGCGAAGCTGGGCTTGGAGAAGTAGGTTCATTCCTTCACTGAAGAGACGTGTCTTGTCCCTTAGCAATGTGGTAGTCTAAATTCATAGAGTATAGGGGCCAAAAGTGCAATTTCGCGAAAATTTGGTTTTGAAAATTACTGCTTGGAGAGCTCAACCGTCGCGGTTACTCGTGTTCCGATTTGCAATTTTACTTTTTTAACCCCGTATATATATACGTTGACCGTAGAAGATTCATTCACGAAAGATTCTCGAATCCTTGATCGGAGCATTGTGTTCGAAAGTTGTAGCAGAGTTCCGAAATTCGAACAACCAGTAAATACTTACAACCATCCATTAAAAGTATGTCCTCTTCTCGAGATCGAAAGGGAAAAACCAAGGTGGGTGAAGGATCAGATAGTGATCCTTTAGTGCTCATAGATAGGTATAAGGCCTCCGAGGATGAGCAGGCCGAAAACTCTGGAGATGCGTTGAACTCCGAGACAGAGGAGGGAGAAGTTCTTCAGGGCTCGAGCGATGACGAAGCTAGCACATGAGAGGAGGTTTCCGAAGATGAAGCGGTCGGGGGCGAACTTTCACACCTTCATGAGAACAAAGTTGCTAAATACCAGGTCGGCGACCGGGTGGTCGTCACCATTAAGAAATGGGTGGAACCCTCAAGCAATTCTAACCAACTTCGGACGAAGCATAGAGCCGATCAGACTTCTACTATTTATAATACAGCGGAGCGTATGGCAGAGCTGGAGCTTGAGTTCGGAAAATATCTCCCTGAAGGTTTTTCCATCGTTGTGCCTACTTCCAAGCAACGAGTTACCAAACCTCCCAAGGGTTGCCAAGCTTTCTATAGCAGGCAATTTCTCTTTGGGTTGCGTATTCCTTTCATCCCATTGCTCAAGGATATTCTGGGAATTTTTTCACTTGCGCCTGCTCAAATTCTTCCGAACTCAATTGCATACATCGTTGCATTCAGTGCTTTGATGCAAGCTAAGGGGAAGGAGGCGTCCTTCCAGAACTTCTAGCAAATTTTCCAGATGAGTCTTTCTACTTCTTCGAACGCTGGCTTTGTGTAATTTTCCCATAGTTCGAATAGATCAATTCTTTCGACTATGACTTCGAGCAACACCAAGGGATGGAAAGGAAAGTTTTTCTTTGTTCAGGGTCCCGATACTCCTGTTTCGGAAGGTTCGTCTGAAATGAATCCGTATGAGTGTGATGGGGAAAAGACTTGGACCTACGGCAAATGGTCCCTCAAAGGGAAACTTCCTCATTTGTTGTCCTCGAAATTTTTGAAGGACCTTGTATCCGATCCATATCAATCGGTGTTACTGACTCAAGAGGCGGTCTCGCGGCTAGCCGGGCTTAGCTACTATACTTATCCTGCACCTGCCCTTACATACGGAAATACTCCTGAGGTCGAAAATCGCCCAGAAGGTGGCCAATCTGCCGAAGCCGCTCTTGTAGAGGTTCAAGCCATTGTTGCTGCCCTTCCGTTTGGTAAGAAAATATTTATATTGATCCTTGATTTTCTTTTTACTCTTCATGTTACCCTCATTTTACTTTGTCTGTGCAGCTGAGCTCGTTGAACAATTTCGAAAGTCTGTAGCGGGCTCTACTGTGGCGTCTTCTTCGAAAAAGACTCAAGGCCGGCCACGAATACAGAAAAAATCTAAGGCTGGTAAAAAGATTGGGACGACTGGTCCCAGCACTTCTGCTGTGGTGATTCCGACCTTGCCCCTGAGCAATCCCAGGATCGACGTCGAAGGCGCGTTACCAACGGAAAATATTGGTCGTTTGCTGACAATCTTTGCACTCAACACCACCGACCCTAACACAGTTGGGTATAGCCACTACTCCCTTAAGCATATCCAATCCCAATAGTTGATCGAGTAGCGTATGGCTCGAATGAGATACAGTGACGTTCCTGAATCGTCGAGAAGAGTTAGGCCTTTTGGTCGAAATCCTGGCCCTGTTGAATGTCGACCTGGAAGAACTGAGCCAGACTTAGCGGACTATATTGAAGATCATCTTCGAGGTCTGAGGGATGCCGGGTATGCTGAGGATGGGAGCATTCATTCGGATCTTGCCCCTGAAGGGGAACATTCGGTAGATAAATCGATCCTGATACTCTTGTCAGGACGTTTTAGAGATGATAATACCGAATCATTCTTCAAGGATGGCTTCCAGACTCTCGGAGATTTCGCTCGATCTTATCAAGAGGTACAAGTTATCCTTCGCTTCACACTTTCCGATTTCGATTTATACAAAAACCTCTATAAGTAATTCGCCTTTTCGTAGGTCGGAGATAAATTCGTTCATCAGACCCACCGACTCGCCATATTAGAAGAAGAATCCGACCAAGCCCATCGGGCTTTAAAACGCATTTTGAGGGAAGATGCGCAAACGGTGGCTCGGCTAACTGAGGCCAAAGCTAAGGTGTCTGAAATGGAGAAAGAGCTTGCCAAAACCAGAAAGGAGCTTGAAGAGGCCAATAGTGGCAAATTGACAAATGCGGTCGAAGAGGATCTAGTGGTGGCGGTCGGGGAGAAGAGTGCTCTCTAACTCAAGGTAAAGAACCTGAAAGCTGAGTTAGCGCAAGTGAAGGCGGATTCGAAGCGCTCATACAATCAAGGTCGAGAAGAGGCCAAACTTCCAGCTATAAAGGAATTTTTAGAGTCCCCATTCCTCGATGCTCTTGTTTGACTGCGATCAGGCCCTGTAAATCAATCCTTTTTCTACAAAGGTGTTCAACAATTGATATTAGCTGGGCGGATTCCGAGCCAACTTTCAGACTATCTTCCGTACATGGACCCTTATAAGAATATCTTTGGTAAAGATTATAAGCCTTCTTCCCTTCCGACGGACGTTGGAGATTTACAGAATCAAGAGTTTACTCCTCTTCTCGACGAATTCGGAGTCCCTATGCCTAACCCTGACATGCTCGAAGCCTCTACTTTTTCGGAATTGGAGAATGAGGCTGAAGTGGAGGAAGAGGTCGATATTGAGAATGATTCCGACAATCAAGAAGAACGACCTCCCTCTCCTGCCAAAGTTGGTGACAATACCGGTGAAGACAGCAGCGAAGGTAGTGATAGCTCGAGCAGTGACTCCGACGACTCCGACGATAGTGACTCCGACGACGATGATGAAGAAGAAGAAAAAGAAGTAAAGTAAACCCTTTTCATTTGTTGTTTTGGCGTAAGTAGAGTATATTGTAAACTGTGTGTTTATAGTAAAACCCAAGATCTAAGTGACTTGGAAGAGTGGATTAAGAGGATTTGTTCCTGTATAACCACTATAAAAATCCTTGTGTTTTTTACCTTGCATTGTGCTTGCATATTTTCAGTTTGCATAAAAACACTTGATAAAACTGTTTGAAAAAGGTTTAAAGAAATTTTATAAAACTGGGGATAAAATCTTTCAAACTACTAAGTTTACTTGTGAAAATCACTTTGAAAATCCGCTGCAAGTATTCTGGTATTAAAACTGATTTTGACTAAATCAGCTAAGTGACTATCAGATTAGTGGTCAACAAAGCTGTTCATAGATTTGTTCGCGATCAGCTTCGTCAGCTTACTGTTCTATAACAGCTTAGTCTGCTTACAGTTGAACAAAAAATTTTAAAGTTTTGAGGTCTATTCACCCCCCCTCTAGACCTCAACTGACCACTCGGGACCAACAAGTGGTATCGGAGCAGGTGGTTCATTCGAATCAGCTGCCTGATCAACGAGCTTGATCCGAGTGTTTTTCAAAGGTTTTCAAACATTTTCAAAAGAACATATTTTGACAAACAAAACTTTTTGAAAATGGAGTGCATAAGCCATGTTCCTCACATTGGCCATATGGACTTTGAAGATTGGAAAATCAGAATGGAAATCCTTCTTGCTGCTTATAATGATAACATGTTTACATGTATTACACGAGGACCATTCAGGTTTAAGAAGATTGTAAAGGTTGCTGCCCAGCCTGATCAGATCGTTGACAAAAAGCTGGATGAACTAACTCCCGAAGAAGTCAGATTAGTCAATCTAGACAAGGTGGCTAAGTTCATAATGTTCAAAGCTCTAGATGAAGACAGATTCCAGAAAGTCAAGCATCTCAAAACAGCCAAGGAGATGTGGGATAAAGTTTGTGAGCTGAGCGAAGGAAACGACGCTATCAAAGAACATAAGCTTAGTGTGGCTCTTGAGGAGTTTGAAAATTTCAAAATGAAGTCTGGTGAAATGATTGATCAAATGGATACCAGATTTACCAAAACTTTGAACGAAGTTCTAAGACTTGGTAAAACGTTTTCAGACAAGGAGATCACCATGAAGGTTCTCAAGGCTCTTTCACCTAAATTCAACATGAAGGTGACAGCCATGGAAGAATCAAGGGACTTAGGGAAGATTTCCCTTTCTGAACTGTTCTCGTCACTCAAAGCTTATGAGTTTAAGATGCCTAGAATGGGAATAGATGAGTCATCTAGTTCAGACCCTACTGTTGCTCTTATCGCGTCAGACAAGTCAAGAAAATCAGCGGACAAGTTCGAAGAAAAGACTCTGCTGAATTCAGAAAAAGCATACTCTGCTGACGACGTTGCCCTACTTCTGAATGATTTCAAGAAGTTCTATAAAAAGAAAATGAAATTAAAATATAAAAATGCTATTTCATCTTCTTATGATCATTTTCAGGAAAACCGGGATTCCTCAAAAGCAAAACTTGGAGACCAAAATTGCAAGGAGTATGGACTCTTCACCGAAGATCGTCCGCATCCAATCTCTCAAAAGTTTGCTAACAAGGAAAAAGGTGTCAAAAAGGAGTATAAGCCAAGTAAGAGCAAAGCAAAGTTAGTTGAGGCAACAAAGCTAACAAACTCTGGCATATCTTATTCAGACAACCAGTCGTCTGATAAAGTGTTGGATGAAGATGAAGATGAAAGAAGTCAGAATTTAAGGGAAGGTTTTGATGATTTCCAAAACATCATAATCAGCTAAGTATGGAAAGCTTAGTTCCCTTTAGAAGGATCTTTGAACAAGTAAAGAAGATATCAGAAGAGTTCAAAGACCAGAAGACCAGTGATCTCTTGCTGAAACAGCAAACAGAAAGGTAGGTCATCAGCCGAGTCAAATCAGATTAGTTCAGTATTTGATCAGCAGAGTACCTATCAGAAGAGTTGCTTCGATCAGCAGAGTGGAAGAGATCATGAGATCAGTTCAACGGTAATAAATGCACTTGGTGTAATAAATGCTGAAAGAGAAGGGTAGTAATGGAAAATGATTGAAGATATCCTCGTATCAGCAGAGTGCATTTAATGTAGCATTAAATGTGATGGACAGAAAGTACTGTACACTGTACGGATTGCTGCAGGGATCCGTTTCAAAAGAGCTGAAGGATGGATTTGAAGATATGATTTGCCTTCAACGGTCATATTCTCATCTCCATGTATAAATAGAGCTAAGTTCGAAGAGAGAGACACACAACAACAATCAGAGATTTCGATTTTGAAGCAGAATTTTTCTAAGTCTCAAAAGCTCGAACAGCTCACTCGTCTGGTGGAAGTCATCTATTGACAGAAACCAAGTTGAAGAAAACAGAAAAACATTATCTGAGTGATTTTGTAATAGCTGAGTGTTGTGCGAAGTGAGAATCCATCTTTGTGAGTGATTCTACTTTAGAGGATAGGATTTCTGAGTGATTTCCTATTGTGAGCTTATAGCCTTTACATTTGTTGTTTAGGTGTAAGTGGAGAAATATTGTAATATGTGTGATTATAGTATAACCCAGAATCTGAGTGATCTGGAATAGTGGACTAAAGGATTTTTATCCATATAACCACTATAAAAATTCTTTGTGTTATCTTGCATTTAAGCTTTCTTGCATATTTTAAAGTTTGCATATTTAAACACTTTGAATTACTGAAAGATTTTATAAGGAGTTTCAAAACTGGGGATAAAATCTTTTTAAGAACTTAGTTTACTTGTGAAAAACACTTTCAAACAATCCGCTGCAAGTATACTCTTTGGAAAACTGTTTTGTTGAAAAACAGCTAAGTATATATAAGAAGAGTGGTCACTCTGCTGTTCTAGACTCGTTCTTGATCAGCGAAGTAATCTTACTGTTCTTCATCAGCTTAGTCTGCTGACAGAACACTGAAAAGTTTTTAAGTTCAAAAATTTTCAGAGGTCTATTCACCCCCCCCCCCCTCTAGACCTCATCTGACCACTTGGGACCAACAAGTGGTATCAGAGCAGGTGGTTCATTTGAATCAGCTGCCTTATCAACGAGCTTGATCCAAGTATTTTTCAAAGGTTTTCAAAACTTTTCAAAAGAGCATCTTTTTGAAAAATCAAAACTTTTTGAAAAATGGATTGTATCAGCCATGTTCCCCACATTGCTGGTATGTCCTTTGAGGACTGGAAAATCAGAATGGAGATTTTCCTTGCTGCTTATAATGACAACATGTACACATGTATCATTAAAGGTCCATTCAGATTCACAAAGACCATAAAAATAAATGAAATAGATACGGTTGTGGAAAAAGACCTTCATGAGATGACTCCAGAGGAAATAAAGCTTTACAATCTAGATAAAGTTGGGAGATTCATCATGACTAAAGCCCTGGATAATGATCGGTTTGACAAAGTCAAACATTGCAAAACTGCAAAGGAGATGTGGGACAAAGTCAAGAATCAAGGGATTTGGGAAAAATCTCTATTACTGAGCTGTTTTCTGTACTCAAGACATTCGAGTATAAACTGCCTAGAATGGGAATTGAAGAAACCTCAACTTCAGGACCCACAGCTGCCTTAGTTGCTGCTGAAAACACCATGAGATCAGCAAATAGAAGCCAAGATGTGGACTCATCTGATGAAGCATCACTACTCAACAAAAAGGAGTACACTGCTGGAGATGTAGCATTATTGATGAACAACTTCAAGAAGTTTTACTAGAGAAAGATGAAAAACAAATACAATCATGCTGCTTCTACTTCTAAACCTAACTCTTCTTCTCAAGAAAAAGATGATTATAAAGCAAAACTAATGTGTTATAACTGCAGGAAATTAGGACATTTCATCAGAGACTGTCAATATCCAAAGGCAGAAAAATACACTGATGAAGAGAAGAGAATCAGAAAGGAAAGAAAGCATCAAAAAGGGAAAGCAATGGTAGCTGAAGCAGAAAAGCTTGCTGCTGTCTACTCATCTGATTCAGATTCAGACACGTCTGATGAAGAATCTTCTGATGAAGAGAAACCTGCTCTCCTCTGCCTGATGGCTAAGGAATCTGATGACTCAGAGGATGAGGTAACTCCTCAAGATAATGAACTATTTAATTCTCTAGAGCAAATGATGTTGAATAATACTACTATTGCTGGAGAATTTGTTAAGCTTAAGGAAGAGATGATATTGCTGAAAGAGCAAAATAATTCACTGAAACTTTTAGCTGAAAAGCCAAAGGAATCAGCTGAATATAAACAGCTTGAGCAAGAACATGAGTCTCTGAAAGCTGAATGTGAGGTCTATAATGGAAAAATCATGGAACTTGAGAAAATCATTGAGTCTCATGATAAGTCAACTGTTGCATCCATGCATACATCTAGTAAACAGGAGACACCTTTAGAAAAGGATAAACTAGAATTGAATCATACTGAAAAATTCATTTCTGCTGACAATAGTAAGGTCATTCTGTATGTTCAAACTTCTAAACCTACCTCATCTGAGAAAGTGGTAAAGGAGAAGAAATCTCTTAAGGCTAAAAAGAGCAAAGAGCCTAGTGTAGGAAAACAGACTAGTAAGCCTAAACAGAAGAGTCCTAGGAAGTCATCTGATAAGGCTAAAACTAATCAGACTAGTGATAAAGCTAAGTCGTCTGTTAAAGAGCAAGCATCTAGTAAACCAAAGAAGCATAAGAATAAGAAAAATCAAAATGCTTGGTATGGAAATGAGTCATATTATGTGCAACCTGCTGTATATCATCCTATGTATCATGCACCTCAATTTCCAGGATACTATGCACCTTACCCTGCTCATCCAATGCATGCATACCCTGCTTATCATGCACCTTACCCTGCTTATGAACACTATTCTTATCATACTGATCATCAACATGACTTATCTGCTAATTATGATAGAAATGAAACTGTTCATGCTCCTGTCAAAACTCAGAAGCCTAAGAAGCCTAAGACATCAACATCTTGGGTTGTCAAAGGTGAAACTAATCCTTCAGGACCCTCTCAATAAGGGTACCTAAAACAATTTTTATTTTGTTTTGTAGGTTAGGATTAGGAGTAGGAGTAAAGTAGAGAAGATTTGGTACTTGGACAGTGGATGTTCAAGGCACATGTGTGGAAACATACATGAGTTGACTGATGCAGTTGCTGTGGATGGTCCAAGTGTTACATTTGGAGACAGCAAAGAAGGCAAGATTAAAGCTAAAGGAAGATTAATCAAGGGAAACATAGAGATATCTGACGTCTCATATGTTAAAGGCCTAAAGTATAATCTGCTGAGCATAAGTCAATTTTGTGACAAAGGATATTCAGTCATCTTCTCAACAGATAAGTGCTACATTGACCAGATTGGTACAAACAAGGTAATTTTATCTGGAAGAAGACAAGGAAATATCTACATAGTCGACTGGGATTCTGTTGACAAGAATTCAAGTGTTTGTTTGGTGGCATCTGCACCAAGTGAAGTGAGTTGGCTATGGCACAAGAGAATGAATCACCTAAACTTCAAGACCATAAACAGATTAATCAAGAATGATTTGGTAGAAGGGATTCCAAAAGCAGTCATGAGCAAAGACAAGCTCTGTGACGCATGTCAGAAGGGTAAACAAATCAAGTCATCTTTCAAAAGCAAAAAGCATCAATCTTCTGAAAGAATATTGGAGCTACTACATATGGACTTATTTGGACCCATTGATCCAGTCAGCAATGGTGGAAAGAAATACTGCCTAGCTGTTGTGGATGACTATTCAAGATATACTTGGGTGATTTTCATGAAGAAGAAAAGTGAAACCAAGGAACATCTTACCAATCTGATGGAACTGATCCAGAATGAGAAGAGTATCAAAATATTGAAGATCAGATCAGATAGAGGGACATAGTTTACAAACTCTACTGTTGAAGAGTATTGTAATATCAAAGGAATACATCATGAGTATTCAGCTGCTAGAACCCCTCAACAGAATGGTGTTGCTGAAAGGAGAAACAGAACACTAAAGGAAGCTGTCAGAACCATGATAGCTGAAGCTAAACTGCCTCAAAGATTTTGGGCAGAAGCAACAAACACAGCATGCTTTACCCAAAACAGATGTATGATCAACAAAAATCAGAACAAGACTCCATATGAAGTTTGGAACAACAGAAAACCAAACATTCATTACTTTAAGATTTTTGGTTGTAAATGTTTTGTATTGAATAATGAGAAAAATCACCTTACTGCATTTGCAGAAAAGGCTGATGAAGCTGTTTTTGTAGGATACTCTACTGTTAGTAAGGCCTATAGAGTTTTCAATAAAAGAACATTACTAATAGAAGAATCTATCCATGTAGTATTTGATGAGCCAAGTCAATCTTCTGAAAAGAATCAAAGTGTTAATCAAGATCTGTCTACTGATTTACAGAAGTTAGACATTGGAAGAAATGAAGAATATGTTCCCATCATACTACCTAATCTTGATTCAGCTGCTAACTCAAGTGCTGTTCAAAATCACAGTGCTGATTGTCTAACAGACGAGTTGCAAACAGCTGACAGACCAGAGACTGTTCAACAGACTGCAAATGTTCAACAGACTACTACTGAAACTCCAACAGTAGTGTTGCAAGATCTCAACAGAGGACAACATTCAGACCTGCAACCTGATCTTAGATGGCTCAGAAATCACCCACCTGAATTAGTGATTGGTGATCCATTAGATAGAGTGAAAACAAGAAGAGCTGCTGCACAAGATGCTTTGTTTGTCACATTTCTATCTCAAATAGAGCCTAAGCAAATTGAAGAAGCTCTAAATGATTCCTTCTGGATAGAAGCTATGCAAGAAGAGTTGAATCAATTTGAAAGGAATGAAGTCTGGTACTTAGTTCCTAGACCAAGTCATCAAAGAGTAATTGGCACTAAGTGGGTATTCAGAAATAAGATGAATGAAGATGGTGTTGTCACCAGAAACAAAGCAAGACTAGTGGCCAAAGGTTATTGTCAAGAAGAAGGAATTGACTTTGATGAAACATTTGCACCAGTAGCAAGACTTGAAGCAATCAGACTGTTTCTTGCCTATGCTGCTTATAAGAACTTCACTGTCTATCAGATGGATGTGAAGTCTGCTTTTCTCAATGGAGAACTGCAAGAAGAAGTGTATGTTGAGCAACCTCCTGGATTTGAAGTCTATCAAGAAGAGGACAAAGTATATCGTCTGAAGAAAGCCCTCTATGGACTGAAACAGGCTCCAAGAGCATGGTATGATACCCTATCTGATTTTCTTTTAATTAAAGGATTTCGAAAAGGTAAGGTAGATAAAACCTTGTTCACAATTGAATGGGAAAATCATATATTACTTGTGCAAATATATGTGGACGATATTATTTTTGGTTCAACTAATCAACAGATGTGTGATAAGTTCTCCAAGCTGATGCAGAATAAGTTTGAAATGAGCATGATGGGTGAACTTAATTATTTTCTTGGATTGCAAGTTAGACAGTTGCCTGATGGAATATTCATCAGCCAAGCAAAATACACAAGAGATCTGTTTAAGAAGTTTGGTATGGAAACTAGCTCTACTGCTACAATTCCTATGTCTACAAGTCTTCGTTTGGATAAAGATGAAGATGGCAAATCAGTGGACATAACCAAATATAGAGGCATTATTGGTTCATTGTTGTATCTAACAGCAAGCAGACCTGACATAATGTACTCAGTTGGAGTCTGTGCAAGATTTCAATCAAACCCCAAAGAATCTCATCTCTTAGCTGCCAAGAGGATATTGAAATACATTAAAGGCACTCAAGAATTGGGATTGTGGTATCCTAGAGAATCTGGATTTGAGCTTATTGGTTATTCAGATTCAGACCTTGCTGGCTGCAAGATTGACAGAAAGAGCACAACAGGTGCCTGTCAGTTCTTAGGTAGTCGTCTGATCTCATGGATGAGTAAGAAACAGACTTCAGTTTCTATATCTACTGCTGAAGCTGAATATATAGCTGCTGGAGCTTGTTGTGCACAGATACTTTGGTTGAAACATCAACTAGAAGACTACAACATCAAGATCAGTGGAATTCCAATCTACTGTGATAATACAAGTGCAATCTCTCTTACTCAGAACACTACAAGTCATTCAAGGACTAAACATATAGAGATCAAGCATCATTTCATTAGAGATCATGTGGAAAAAGGCAATGTTATGATTGAGTATGTTCATACTGATAATCAGATTGCTGATATTTTCACTAAACCTTTGAGTGAAGCAAGGTTCTCAACTCTAAGAGCTGAGTTAGGACTACTAAATTTGGATGCATAAGCTGAGGGGGAACTCTTCAGAAGACTGGAGTTCAACAGCTTTGTCATCAGCTATTTTATTCAAGGATTAATCTTTCAACAGACTAGTTAACTTATGAATTCTTAAAGACAGGGGGAACGTGTAAGACTAGCGGTACTTCTGTTCTAAAAGATGAAATCTGTTAATGACAGTTAGTTGAAGTTAAGTTATCATGAAGATGTGTTCTTAATTCTTGAAGATTGAAGATTATTTTATCTTGCTGGATTGACAAACAGCAGAGGAAGATTACTAGCTAATGGCATTCTCTAGTAATATCAGATAACAGATCACTCGTCTGTCAGATAAGTTCAACTCTACTCATCTGATACCTTATATAAGCATGGTCATAAAACGTATTATTAGAAACGCGCTTTTATAAGTAACAGATTAGTGTCGATAGAGTTTCCCGCCCATCTGACATTAAAATAATAAAATTGAAATCCGCCTCTCATATCCACACGATTAAAAACTGTCAGATTAGATCAACGGTTCTGATAAATCACGAAAACCTAACCAAAAGGAAACCTATAAAATCCGATCTGAAACAGTATAGTCGTCTTACGCACTCAAAATACTCTCAAACTCTCTAATTCTCAAACTCTCTTGTTTCGAAAGCTTACTGTTTTTGTAGATTCTACTCACTAATCTAAAAAATGGACAAGATTATGGATGGAAGATACCTAAACTACAGCAAATTTCACTTTTCGGGTACTGATCTGATGCGCTCACTGATGGAGAAAATCAAAGAGGCATCACTGGTTCCTGTTCTTGAAGCACATGAGGAAAGGGTTTACTTAGAAGATGTTTATCACTTCTACAAGACCAGGAAGTTCAACACTGAAAAGACTGTTATGACTGCTGTTATCGGTTGTAAGAAAGTTGTTGTCTCTGCTGCTGTGTTGAGTGAAATTTATAAACTTACGAACAAAGGAGGGGATGTGACAGACCTTGGGTCTGAAAAGGAAGAGGAGTTCTGGGCTGTTTGTGCTAAGAAAGGAGAAAAGATGACTGGGACTTTGATGAAGACCCAGCTGAAGGATGAATATCAGAGATTTGCTGATATTATAGCCAAGGTGCTGGACTGCAGCACAAGTTCTTTGGATGGGCTTCCAAGGAGAAGATACTACACAATGGTGTGTATCTACTACGGTTTAAAGGTTAACTGGGCTGCTCATGTTTATGAGCTACTGAGTGATAAGAGGCTTTCTCATGCCATTTTACTCAGTAATCTGTTTGCATCTCTGCAATGCCCCTTAGGACCAGGGAAGAATACTCATGGTAGCAAAGAGTTCAAACTCTACGAACCAGTGAGAAAAATAGTGGAAGAACCTAAGAGAAAAGCCCCTGCCAAATCCAAGAAGGGCCCCTCTAAGAAGAGCAAAAAGGAGGGACAGACAAGCCAAGTTGCTGAGCCAACAGCACAGTCTGCTGTTAAGACTGATTCAGCACTTTCTGAGGATAAAGTTCCAAAAAAAGAAATTGAAGATTTTACTAGGGAGATTGAGCAGATGAGGACTGACTCATCTCCTGAAAGGACAGAGTCTGAGGAAGAAATTCCTCTTCAAAGGTTGAAGAGGATGAGAACAAAGAGCGAGGCAAGGGGACCTCCTACTGCCAACCCCCCTGCCAAAAGGATTGCAAAGTCAAAGGCTAAGAGAAAGGTCACCTTCTCTGAAGAGCCTGTTGCAATTGTTAGAGAAACAACAGCAGAAGCAGAAAGACCTGTAATAATTGAAGAACCTGCTGTCCAAGCTGCTAAGAGTGATGCTGCTGAAGCTGAAGTTGTTTCTGAAGTTGGAATGTCAACAGAAGACTCGTCTGCTGCACTATCTGCTGAAGTTGAAGAAGCACAGCAGACTAGTACAACACAAGAAGGAGCTACACTGTTGCTGCACCCTACTCCAGTTGCTGCAACCCCTATTCAAGCAGTTGAGAGTCCTGAATCCAGAAGAAAGAGGACTGGCAAGATTGCCACTTACTTAACTGCTGCAGAAAAGAAAAGACAAGACGCTGCTGAAAAGCAGAGGATAGCTGCTGAGAAAGCAGAAGAAGAAAGGCAGAAAAGCTTAGAGCTTAAGAGGCTGGAGGAAGAAGCCAGCAAAATGACTCAAGAGCAGAGGGATGCTGTTGAAGCAGCAGAGTTGGCTGCTGCCATTGAAGCAAGCACCAAAGATGCTCATGGTCATCAGCATAGTGGTGGGATAGTTATTGGTGAACAAAGAGATCCAAACAAACCTATACCAGCTATGCATGCACCTAAGACAAAGCCAAAGAGAAGAGAAGAAATCAGATTGTCTTTGGAGATTGTCAGGGATGATCCTGCCATCTTTGAAGAATTCCTGAAGAGGCTTGATGCTGAAAATGAAAGAGTCAACCGCCTGACACAGTTCAATAATGAAAAGATCAGATACAACAGGTGGAGGGAATTCAGACTGACAAAGAGTCCAGCTGAAATGACCAAATGGAAAGCCTTTGTTGTTGAAGAAGCATGGGTACTGAAGTGGCTGGAGACAGGTTCTCTAATTCAAGCACTTGATTCAGAATTCTTTCTGGACAAGTTGAGGCTAAAGATAAGTCACTTCGTAAAGGCTGAATGATGGTAATGGTCCTAAGGTCAACCAAAACGCAGCGGATAACAAAAATTTTTAAACGGGACAAAACGGCCCAAAAGTGCAACTACTTTGCAAGAAATCTTTGGAGACCTTCTACCATTACTATCCTAGGATCATCATGCATACAAAGTTCATATTAGAAGGAAAGATATCAAGTCATACCTCTCCCAATCTTGGGAGGTGAAGAGCCGCAAAGAATCGGGACAAGCAAGTAACACCCGAAACCTTCAAGCACCTCCAAGCTCACGGGGTCAACACCTCCTAGCTCCAAGCTAGAATCTCCTCCTTTGAAACTTCTTTCTCCAAGATCCTCAAGAATATCCACACCAAGATCTCCAAGTGTAGATCCTCCAAAGCTAGCCCACACACACAAGTGATAGCACTTAAGGAGCAAAGAAGATGAACTAGATCTTGCAAATACACCCTCAATCTATTACCTAGAATGAAGTAGTACTTGAATCAAGTTAGAAACTTGATGAAGGAAGAGAAAGAGATGAAGAAAACAACTTTTCTTTCTAGGGTTTGAGAGAAATCCGAACACACACTAAAGGTGTAGTGTGTGTTTTTGTCTTGCATCTACAACTCTAATGAATGAAGGCAACATCTTATCTTTTATGTGTGTACATTATTCAATGTAGTTTATTGTTGGATCAAATCCACCAATAAGACTTGTAGCTTTATTGTGCTTCCCAAGCACACTTCTTGAGCTTCCCAAGCACACTACTTTTGATACAAGTTAGTGGTGGGGGCCACCACTAACTCTTGATAAGATATTTATTTCTCTCTCTTGTATATATATATCACATATATATATTAACATTATATCATATCATATATGATCACCTCATAAGACTAATATAAATTGGTCATGGGTTAATTGGACATTTATTTCCCAATTAATAAATCCAATCTCTAATTCAAAATTAGAAACCCATTTATTTCTTCCTTCAATTAATTAGACCCTTCTGACTAAATTAATTTAACACTTAAATTAATAGAGTCCTTTAATTAATTAATCTCCATTAATTAATTACTACTTCTTGTCAAATCCAATTTTGACCTTTAATAGACTGAACTAAGTTGCATCTTGTGCTATTGTGTGTGGCCCCTTGGGTTCACCATCAATTAGCCGTGGGCTCACAAACCATTTGTGATTTAATTAAAAAGATTAATTAAACTACTTTTAATCAATCACTCTTAGATATGATCTCATCAAATCTAGAGTACCCAACACTCGAGGTAGTCGTCTAGTCACGGTCGACGAGTCCTAACTAATGATGAATAAAAAGTGTGAACCTTTCTTGAATTGATCTCATCAATCCTCTTACGCATACCATGCACGTACGCTCCTTCCAATAACTTATTTCCCGATCGAGGCCTAGGACATGGAGTCCAACGGATTCCTATTAGCCTTGATAACTATGCGTCTTTTTTTTCTTTATGGTGATTCCTTTTAGTGATTACCCATTTGGAAACTCCTTTCCAAATCTAACATCACTCACTTCGGCCGAAGATTCCCGGAATCAATCCATACAAAAGAATGCATAGGAAATCGCCCAACCACATCACGGTGGGAGTTAATGGATCCTTTATTGACGTCATTAACCTCACTACGAAGCAATCCATACCCAACGTGAAACTATAATGACTCGCTAATTAGTAGTCGAGTAACACATCAAAGTATAAACGCTCCGCATGAAGTTCACTCTAACGTCTCAAGTCAAAGGACCAATTTACGTACACTATCGTAAGTAGAAGAAATCTTCATCTCCGATAAACTCCTAAGATGAGATTTTTCTAGCGGGGTTTCGATGCACTTGATCTCATCAAACCACCCACTCATATGCATTGATATCTACCATATCGATGTCCATGGAACTATCCATCCCCATGCAAAAGAGAATGCATACTCGTGCAAGTCTTACCGAATACAATGATGCCCTATCTCAATAGTATTCTATGACTTGGAAAGCTTTTAAGATCTTAAACCATAGAAGAACATATTCCATAGAGGGATGCACCATGTTCCATTGTTTCAACGATCTAAGGGCTTCATAAATTGCTTAGATGTATTACAATGAATGAAGAATTGCCAATGCGAACTTTTATTGATCATGAATAAGATTGATTACAAGAGTATTTAAAAGACAACCGATTGGCTTGCAGGGCATTACTCTAACAATCTCCCACTTGCACTAAAGCCAATCGTTCATAACTTTAAGGCCCATCTTAAGGCGATGTCCTTCAAAAGCCTTGATTGGCAATGGTTTAGTCAGTGGGTCCGCCACATTTTCTTTTGAGTCAACGCGTGCCACTCTCACGTCTCCTCTATCAATGATATCTCGTATCAAATGATATCGCCTCAATACGTGCTTGGATCTTTGATGAGATCTTGGCTCCTTTGCTTGTGCAATGGCCCCATTGTTATCACAGAAGATAGCAACGGGTTCGGCAATGCTAGGAACTACACCCAACTCTTGGATGAAGTTTCGCATCCAAACACCTTCCTTAGCAGCATCACATGCAGCTATGTATTCTGCTTCGGTTGTAGAATCGGCCACAGTTTCCTGTTTGGAAATCTTCCAACTTACTGCACCTCCGTTCAAGCAAAATACATAACCTGACATAGACTTGAAGTCATCTACATCACACTGAAAACTAGAGTCAGTGTGACCTTCAAGTTTTAATTCTCCATTACCGTAGACCAAGAACAAATCCTTAGTTCTTCTCAAGTACTTAAGAATTGCTTTTACGGCACTCCAGTGACTCTCACCTGGATTGGATTGAATGCGGCTTGTGACACTAAGAGCTTGTGCCACATCCGGCCTAGTACATAGCATGGCGTACATTATGCTCCCTATAGCGGATGCATAAGGTATCTTTGACATCCTTTCTCTTTCATCGTCAGTCTTGGGAGACATCGACTTGGAGAGATGGATTCCATGTCGCATTGGAAGAAACCCTTTCTTCGAAACATCCATACTAAACCTCTTTAGTATCTTTTCTATGTACAACATTTGGGATAGCCCTAGCAACCTTTTAGATCTATCTCTATAGATCCGTATTCCCAATACAAAGGAAGCTTCTCCCAAATCTTTCATGGAGAATTTTGTAGATAACCATGTTTTAGTCTTCTCTAATATTCCTACTTCATTCCCAATGAGAAGAATATCATCGACATAAAGCACTATAAACTCTATCAAGCTCCCACTAACCTTCTTGTACACACAAGGTTCATAGATGTTCTTGATGAAGCCAAACGATTTGACTGTCTCATCAAAACGCTTGTTCCAATTTCGGGATGCTTGTTTAAGTCCATAAATAGACCTTTGCAGTTTGCAAACCTTTTGCTTACTACCTTTGGATATGAAACCTTTTGGTTGCTCCATATAAATTTCTTCTTCAATGTCTCCATTGAGAAAAGCGGTTTTCACATCCATTTGCCATATCTCATAGTCGTACCATGCAGCTATGGCAAGCAAGATCCGAATGGACTTCGCCATGGCCACCGGTGAGAAGGTTTCCTCAAAGTCGATGCCCGGCCTTTGAGTATATCCCTTCGCTACTAGCCTTGCCTTGTAGGTCGACACCTCTCCATTTACTCCAAGCTTTCGCTTATAGATCCACTTGCAACCAACGGGTACTACTCCCTTTGGTGGATCTACCAAGGTCCATACCTTGTTTGAGTACATGGAGTCCAATTCGGCTCTCATGGCTTCACGCCATTTTCCCGAATCTATGTCTAACATAGCTTCTTCATAAGTCCTTGGATCAATATCCAATTGCCCCGTTTCATGTATCAATCCAAACCGTTCGGGTTGTTTACGTTCACGAGTGGACCTACGAAGTTGATGTGTACTAGTGGATTTCTCATTACTCTCATTTTTTTCCATCTCTTGTGGTGATTCATTCGTCTCACGAATTTCCTCCAATTCTATCTCCACCTTCTCATTATCAAGAAGACGTTCTTCCAAGAAAATGGCGTTCCTAGAAACAAACACATTTTGTTCCTTAGGATCATAGAATTGATATCCAATAGACTCTCTAGGATATCCCACAAACTTGCATAAGGTGGACTTGGCTTCCAACTTATCTCCCACTAGCTTCTTGACATAAGCGGGAGACCCCCAAATTCTCATGAATTTATAAGAGGGTGCTTTGCCGAACCACATCTCATGAGGTGTCTTAGGCACAGTTTTCGAAGGTACAACGTTTAGTATCTTTGAAGCTGTAAGAAGAGCCAAACCCCAAAAGCTTCTAGGTAAATCCGTGAAACTCATCATGGATCGAACCATGTCCAACAGAGTTCTATTCCTTCTCTCCGATACTCCGTTCAATTGAGGAGTACCCGGAGGAGTCCACTTTGAGAGAATCCCAGTCTCTTTTAAATAACCGAGGAATTCGCTACTCAAGTATTCTCCACCTCGATCGGATCGAAGTGACTTAATACTTTTACCGAGTTGCTTTTCTACTTCATTTCGAAACTCTTTGAACCTTTCAAAAGCTTCGGACTTATGTGTTATGAGATACACATATCCATACCGTGAATGATCATCGGTAAAGGTTATGAAGTACTTATAACCTCCTCGAGCACTAACACTTAGTGGTCCACATATATCCGTATGGATCAAATCCAAAGTGCTTGAAGCACGTTCCGGTTTCCCAGAAAATGGCAATTTGGTCATTTTTCCCTTTAAGCAAGATTCGCAAGTTGGGAACTCATCCAAGTCCACTATTTCTAGAGACCCATTTGAGACCAACCTTTGAATCCTCTTCATGGAAATATGTCCAAGTCTAGCATGCCATAGATATGCGGAGTTATCGTTATTTGCCTTTCGTTTCTTAATATTATCGTGAACATGCAATATAGTGTTAGATGTTATGGACGTGATACGAACCACGTTAAGAAAAACGAGACCCGCATTATAAGGAATTGAAAGATCGTTCTACAATCAGGTTTGAGGATGGATGAACGCCACAAGTCGCCTTGATAAGTTCACGGGGACGCCACAAACGATATTGACTGAATCGTTTGATAAGTCGATGTTGAACGCCACAAGTCTTCTTGATAAGTTCGGTAGGACGCCACAAACGATGATGGAAGAATCGTTTGATAAGTCGATGAATGAACGCCACAAGAATTAGACAAATTGAAAAATCCTTGATAAGTTCAAAAGAGTTCTTCAAAGAAACTAGAGAATTCCTTCTCACTAAAATAATAAGAATCAAGTTGTGTCTTCTATTACATATTATGCCTATATATAAGCTGAAAATTAAGTCCTATCAAGACTAGGAATAGGACTTCTAGAGTAATCTACTTAGACTAGGAAATAAATCCCCCTAATCAACTAGGAAACAAAAACCACTAATAAACTAGGAAACAAATAAAGTCCTACTACTAATATAATAGTTAATTTCGAATTTAATACTAACTAAATATGCTATTCATCTTATCCACTCTCTTCTTGAGAAATTGCATTTAGTTGGACTTTTATAATGTTGACAAAATTCGATGGTTCATTTCCGATCACATCCAACTCCTTTTGTTGCGCTTGATTTATTAACTCATTGAGTTCTTCTTCCTTGAAACGTTTGGCTCTTGCTCTCGTCACTGGATCTTGTGGAACTTGGATTGATTCTTCAAAATGCGATTTTCCATTTGTGTCCTCATTATTCTGCGAATTTCCATTTATGTCCTCATCATTCCCCTCCTCTTGAAAAGGATTTGCCCTCAAATCAGCACCTACATCAAAAGGACTTAAATCAGTGACATTGAATGTAGTGCTAACATTGTACTCACCTGGTAGGTCTAGCTTGTAGGCATTGTCATTGACACGCTCAAGAACTTGAAAAGGACCATCTCCCCTTGGGAGCAACTTCGAGCGCCTTTGGGATGGAAATCTTTCTTTCCTCATGTGCAAACAAACCCAATCTCCGGGTTCAAAAACTACCTTGCGACGCCCTTTGTTGGCTTGCTTTGCATATTGTTCCGTCTTCTTCTCTATACTGAATCTTGCCTTTTCATGTATCTGCTTAACAAATTCAGCCTTTTTCTTTCCATCCAAGTTAACTCTTTCAGACAAAGGTAATGGTGATAAATCCAATGGAGTTAAGGGGTTAAAACCATAAACTATTTCAAATGGAGAAAACTTAGAAGCAGAATGAATGGAACGATTGTAAGCAAACTCAACATGTGGTAAACATTCTTCCCATGTTTTGATATTCTTTTTAATTATAGCTCTCAACAAAGTAGATAAAGTCCTATTTACTACTTCAGTTTGACCATCAGTTTGTGGATGACAAGTGGTGGAAAATAACAACTTAGTCCCTAACTTACACCACAAGGTTTTCCAAAAGTAACTCAAAAACTTAGCATCTCTATCTGAAACAATGGTTCGAGGCATTCCATGTAATCTAACAATTTCTCGAAAGAATAAGTCAGCAATATTAGAAGCATTATCAGTTTTCGTACATGGAATGAAATGCGCCATTTTAGAAAACCTATCTACAACCACAAAAATAGAATCCTTACCTCGTTTAGACCTAGGTAAACCTAAAACAAAATCCATTGAAATATCAATCCAGGGATCACTAGGAATTGGTAGTGGCATGTATAAACCATGAGGTTGTACTCTAGATTTTGCCTGCTTACAAGTGACACATCTCTCACAAATTCTCTCAACATCCTTTCTCATATGAGGCCAATAAAAATGTTCTTGCAAAATTGCTAAGGTTTTAATAACTCCAAAGTGCCCCATTAGACCTCCACCATGTGATTCCCTTACTAACAACTCACGCAAAGAACAATTAGGAACACATAACTTATTTTCTCGAAACAAGAAACCCTCATGTCTAAAGAACTTACCCACTGCATTTTTCTCACAATTTCGAAATTCCTCAGAAAAATCATGGTCTAAAGGATATAATTCTTTAATATGCTCAAAACCAAGTAATTTTGCATCAAGAGTGGAGAGTAAGACATACCTTCTAGAAAGTGCATCAGCAACAACATTCTCTTTACCTTTCTTGTATCGGATGTCATAGGGAAATGTTTCAATGAATTCCACCCATCGTGCATGTCTCCTACTCAATTTTTGTTGACTCTTCAAGTGTTTCAATGACTCATGATCCGTGTGAATCACAAACTCCTTAGGCCAAAGATAGTGTTGCCATGTTTGTAAAGCTCGCACCAATGCGTACAACTCTTTGTCGTAAGTAGGGTAGTTTAGAGCTGCCCCGCTTAGTTTCTCGCTAAAAAAAGCAATTGGTTTTCCTCCTTGCATGAGGACTGCTCCAACACCTAATCCTGATGCATCACATTCAATTTCAAATGTTAATGTAAAGTTAGGCAGAGCTAATAAAGGAGCATTAGTTAATTTCTCTTTGAGCAATTGGAAAGCCCTTTCTTGCTCGTCTTCCCACTTAAACCCAACATTCTTCTTGATAGCCTCAGTAAGTGGTGCTGCAATGCTGCTAAAGTTCTTCACAAATCTCCTATAGAAGCTAGCAAGTCCATGGAAGCTCCTAATTTGTCCTACACTCGTGGGACTCGGCCATTCTTGAATTGCTCGAATTTTATCCTCATCAACCTGTATACCATGTGCACTCACAACAAAACCAAGAAACACAAGCTTATCGGTGCAAAAGGTGCACTTCTTCATGTTAGCAAATAATTTCTCCTTTCGTAATACTTCAAGAACAGAATGTAAATGCTTAACATGATCATCTTGATTTTTGCTATAAATAAGAATATCATCAAAATAGACAACTATAAATTTTCCTATGAAAGCACGCAAAACATGGTTCATTAATCGCATGAAAGTACTTGGTGCATTAGTTAGACCAAATGGCATAACCAACCACTCATATAAACCAAACTTTGTTTTAAAAGCTGTTTTCCATTCGTCACCTTCTTTCATTCTTATTTGATGGTAGCCACTTTTTAAATCAATTTTAGAAAATACACAAGCACCATGCAATTCATCAAGCATATCATCAAGACGAGGAATAGGATGGCGATACCTGATTGTTATATTGTTGACGGCTCGACAATCAACACACATTCTCCATGTCCCATCCTTTTTAGGAACCAAAATTACTGGAACAGCGCATGGACTCATGCTTTCTCGTACGGAACCCTTTTCCATCAATTCACTAACTTGCCGTTGTAGCTCTTTTGTTTCTTCAGGGTTGCTACGATAGGCTGGTCGGTTTGGAATGGAAGCACCGGGTACAAAGTCGATTTGATGTTCAATCCCTCGAATAGGTGGTAAACCAGGTGGAATTTCCTCGGGAAAGACATCCTCAAATTCCTGCAAAAGAGATGCAACTGAACTAGGCAAAAAAGAGTTAGAGTCGTTAGTATTCAATGCCTCTTTGTACACAAGAACAATTATTGGTTGACTTGAGAACATCGCTTTTTTAATGTGACCCACTCTCGCATAGATATTGCTTTTTGTCCTCTCATTCTTTTGTTCACTCATTGAAACCTCTCCATTTTTTTTACTCCTTTTTTCCTCGTTCACTCTTTGTTTTTCTTGTCTCTCTATGTCTTTTCCTACAACACTCTTTTTTTCTTGCTCACTCTCTTTTTGCAACCTCACTTGATCTTCATAAACTTGTCTTGGAGTCAAAGGTACTAGAGTGATGGTACGCTGGTCATGTAGAAATGAGTACTTGTTAGTGAAACCATCATGCTTAACACGTCGATCAAACTGCCATGGACGTCCTAGTAATAAATGTCCAGCTTGCATAGGTACAACATTGCACAAAACTTCATCTTCATATTTTCCTATGCGAAAAGGAACAAGGACTTGTTTTTCTACCCTTATTTCACCAATATTATTAAGCCATTGCAGTTTGTAGGGTTGTAGATGTTTGGTAGTCGGCAATCCTAACTTTTCAACCATAGTTGTGCTAGCAACATTAGTACAACTCCCTCCATCAATAATCATACTACATACTTTGTTTTGGACATGGCATCTAGTATGAAAAATGTTTTCCCTCTGTACTACGTCACTCTCTTTGATTTGCACACTTAACGCTCTTCTTGCAACCAACAACTCCCCATGGACAGCATATTCTTCCTCATTAGCATCCTCCAACGGTGGCATAGATTCGGTGTCCTCCTCACTATCGGTTTCAACTTCTCCATTATCTCGTATCACCATAACTCTTCTATTTGGGCATTGGTTTGCTATGTGCCCCCTACCTTGACATTTAAAACACTTAATATCACGATTTCGAGTAGTAGAGTAATCGGTTTTACCTTGATTGCTACGAGTTGGATGCTCTTGTTTTGACTCAAATCTAGCCTTGGTTGAGACTTGCTTCTCCTCTTTCTTGAATGTATTCTGTTTCCACGAACTAGCACCCCTTCTCTTAAGTTGGCTCTCAATTTTAATAGCCATATGCAGCATGTCCTCTAATTCCACATAATGCTGCAATTCTACTCGATTGGCAATTTCTTGATTCAAGCCAGCTAAAAATCGTGCCATAGTAGCCTCTCGGTCCTCCTCTATGTTTGCTCGGATCATGGCTAACTCCATCTCTTGGTAGTAGTCTTCGACACTCCGATTTCCTTGTACCAGCCCTTGCAACTTCTTGTACAAATCTCGATAATAGTGGCTAGGTACAAAACGCTTTCTCATTACTGTTTTCATCACCTCCCAAGTGTCCACCGGTTGTTCTCCATTTCGTCTCCTGTTTAACACCAATTGATCCCACCAAACATTAGCATAATCAGTAAACTCAGTGGCTGCAAGTTTTACCTTTTTTATCTCGGAGTAGTCGTGGCAATCAAAAACTCGCTCCAGTTTCTTTACCTATTCCTAACTTCTCTACCCAAACCACGATTTCTCCTATGGCGACTAGATGACCCTTGATCTCCTTCACTAAACCTATCATCATAGTCTTCCTCATCCTCATCTCTTAAGTCCCTAGGTTGAACTCTCCCCCTCCTATTCATATTAGAAGTAGTTTTTCCATGTCCCTCAGTTACACTTTCTACCCTATCCAACCTTTCATGAACTTGTTCCAACTCCGTCCTCAATATTCTCTTCATCTCTCCCATCAAAGCTTCCGACATAAACTTCATATCAAACTTTCCCGACTGTTCTCCAGATATGTTTTTGTTATTGGAATCAGACATGATTTGCTGCAAGAAAAAAAGTTAGAACAAATATAAATAAAATAATGGACCTCACAATTCACACCCTTACGTGTTTCACTCAATTTAATGATTCACTCAACACTCGTGTTTTCGCACAAAAATTATGGCTTTTACCCTCAAATAATCTAACTCTCTTGCCTTTTTCCACTCTTGGAATTCTCTTTGCTTCTTTTTGATCTAATTTAAAACAACACAAAGATATTCAATGTGAACAAACTCTAGGACAAGAAAACTATCAAACCAAATCTAGGAAGATTCTTTCAACAAGGCAGGTGCCAAAACTTAGAAGAATTCTAAGTGTAAACACACTCTAAGTCTAGAAAACAATCAAACTCAAACTAGGAAGCTCAATAAAGATAATTTTGTTTCAATTTTCGGATTTTTTTTTTTTTTTTCGGATTTTTTTTTTTTTTTTTTGCGAACTCTTTTTTTTTTTGTTCGACCTTTCTTTTTCTTTTTCTTTTTTTCGTACTCTTTTTTTTTGTACGACTTTTTTTTTTTTTTTTTTTTAAAACTAGAAAATTATAAAGATACGCAAACCTGAGACTAGAAATTGGCTCTGGTACCAAATGATACGAACCACGTTAAGAAAAACGAGACCCGCATTATAAGGAATTGAAAGATCGTTCTACAATCAGGTTTGAGGATGGATGAACGCCACAAGTCGCCTTGATAAGTTCACGGGGACGCCACAAACGATATTGACTGAATCGTTTGATAAGTCGATGTTGAACGCCACAAGTCTTCTTGATAAGTTCGGTAGGACGCCACAAACGATGATGGAAGAATCGTTTGATAAGTCGATGAATGAACGCCACAAGAATTAGACAAATTGAAAAATCCTTGATAAGTTCAAAAGAGTTCTTCAAAGAAACTAGAGAATTCCTTCTCACTAAAATAATAAGAATCAAGTTGTGTCTTCTATTACATATTATGCCTATATATAAGCTGAAAATTAAGTCCTATCAAGACTAGGAATAGGACTTCTAGAGTAATCTACTTAGACTAGGAAATAAATCCCCCTAATCAACTAGGAAACAAAAACCACTAATAAACTAGGAAACAAATAAAGTCCTACTACTAATATAATAGTTAATTTCGAATTTAATACTAACTAAATATGCTATTCATCTTATCCACTCTCTTCTTGAGAAATTGCATTTAGTTGGACTTTTATAATGTTGACAAAATTCGATGGTTCATTTCCGATCACATCCAACTCCTTTTGTTGCGCTTGATTTATTAACTCATTGAGTTCTTCTTCCTTGAAACGTTTGGCTCTTGCTCTCGTCACTGGATCTTGTGGAACTTGGATTGATTCTTCAAAATGCGATTTTCCATTTGTGTCCTCATTATTCGGCGAATTTCCATTTATGTCCTCATCAGGACGTTTCAAGATTATACAATCCATTAGCTAGTGTACCTTTTGCATATAAAGAACCATTCTTTGAAATGCTAAAAATTCCATTCATAATGGTAAAACAAAAACCTTCTTGATCCAAAACAGGAATGGAAATAAGGTTCTTGATTAAAGTAGGTACATAGAGACAATCTCTAATGACTAGCTTACAATGTCCTACATCTAGTTCTACGTCCCCTATTGCTTCGGCTGCAACTTTTGCACCATTGCCCAAGCGGAGAATCCAATCCTCGGGTTTAAGGGGCCTTGTTGTTCTCATCACTTGTTTGTCATTACAAAGGTGAGAACCACAAGCGGTGTCCAATACCCAACTAGCATTATTCACGGAAATATTAACTTCAACGAAAAATATACCTTGATTCTTATTTGGGACGGTTTTAAGGTAAAGAGGACAATCCCTCTTCCAATGCCCTTCTTTATTACAATGGAAACAAATACCCTTAGGCACCTTTCCCTTCGCAACTTTAGGAGTGGCCTTAAGAGGCTTTTTGTCCTTAGAGGAACTTTTCCCCTTCTTTTTCTTTCCCTTTGCCTTTCGGCCCTTGGAAGGAATGGGAGCTAACATCACATGTTTCTCCTTTACTATCGAGCTTTCCGCCGTGTGAAGCATATTAACAAGTTCATGAAGTCCAACTTCCATGTTATGCATGTTAAAGTTCATCACAAAGTTGTCAAATGAGCGGGGCAATGATTGAAGGATCAAATCCATATAGAGTTCATTGTCCATAACCACGTTAAGATGAGCAAGCTTTTCGATGAGTCCAATCATTTTAAGCCCATGCTCACGGACCGATGAACCCTCAATCATGCGAGCTTGGAAAAGCTCCTTACTTGCCAAGTAACGTTCTTGCCGACCCGGAGTCGAGTACAACTCGGACAAGTGAAGGTGGATATCCGAAGCATGAGACATGTTCTCATGTTGCTTTTGAAGCTCACTTGACATTGAGGCTAACATGAGGCAACGGGCTTGAAGATCATCTTCGACCCATTTGTCAAAGGTGGCCCGCTCCTCATCCGATGAATCAGTCGGTAAAGCCACAGGAGGTGGGGCGGTAAGGACATAGCTCCTTTTCTCAGAATCGAGAACAATGCGAAGGTTGCGGAGCCAATCGGAGTAATTTGGCCCGGTGAGTTTGTTTGAGTCAAGTATCAAATGAAGTGGGTTCTTTGCCATTTTAAAACACTTTTAAATCTACAAAGGCGAAAAAGATTATGTTTAGCGTTCATTCAATTTTTCAATATACTTTATGATCTTGGACTTCTAACCATAAAGGTCTCCCACTATTTTATCGAATCCCATGCCCCCACATGGTAAACGAGAAATCAAATTTCTTAGTAGGTCTCAAAGTCCTAAAGACATTTTCCACACCCACGACTCGTGAGACATGTGGTCAATTCAATAGGTAGGCAACAAATTGCCAATCGTTTCTACCAAACGACCTTTGAGAATATTTTGCCTCGCTTTTCGTATGGACCCACGACTCGTGCGACATCCATATTATTAAACGTTAAGTCTACACCATCAATCTTGATAAGACATACCCCAATCATGGACGTTCCACGACTCGTGAGACAACGCCATGACCCGAATATGCCCTACCCTTGGTACTTTAACTCGTGCATCAAGGAAACGATCATATTGCTCTAATTACACCCGTTCCACGACTCGTGAGACAACGGATGAATCGAATACAACTCATGACCGAGCCCTATTGATGGAAGGCATGGACTACGAAAACTCGCTTGCCCATTATGACTTAATTATTAAACTCGATTGGGTCGAGTGGAGGTTTTTAATTATTTGAAGTTGCAAGATCTCACCAAATTTTAGTTGTTTATCTTTGTTAGGTGATCTATCCTAACATGCATCACATACATCAAATGGATAAAATACCAACAAAGCATAAACGGCCCTAGCATGCTCCTATCGCGTGGTGGATGATCATGGGCCGATCCTATGCGGTCCATTCCGAGCCAAGGAATGTCCCAATTGGTCAATCTAGGGTAAGTAAACAAATGGAAATAGAATCCTATTCTATTACATATGCATCACCATGCATACATGGCCTTCAAGGTCTTCAAGTCCTCCAAGTCCTTCAAGTCCTTCACAAGTCCTTCAAGTCCTTCATCTTGAATAAACCTCACAACCTAACGCCTACTCTCTTTACATTGACATAAGTCAAGAAATAAGAGGCATGCAAGCCCCATTTAATTACAAACCTAAATCATCAAATGAATTACAAGATTAATATCCAATCACATAAGGTCAAGGCCACTAGATCATCCACCCATACATTCATCACACAATGGGCATCGATAAAGTAAATTTACCAAGAAGATTATCTACCAATTTCTAATGGATTAAGGCATGTACTTTGTGGTGTCCCAATTTAATGAGACCAAAGAACACAAATTTAGATAACATGATGTAGGAGCTCGATAGGTGTTTGAATTTCGGTTTTATGACCAATCCGGCTCATCCTAAAGTTATCCATAAGTAAAGAGGCTTACCCACAGCCCTACATTACCTTAGGAAACCGTAGGACTAACAAGATTTAGGCAATTTTACCGGTGGGTGCGATTGTTCCACTACAACCCGGCACATACGGTATTTTCACCAAAAACCAATTTTCAAACTTAAACCACTCATACTCCATACATCCTTATATCCAACAAAGTGTTCACAAACATTATCTAACCATAATCAACCACAAAAATAGCCCCTAAATCCGAAAGCAAATCGGTTGATGCACTTCAAATTTTAACAAACCGTTTTCACCAAAACGTAAGGAAACATTCATAACACTTATGAATCACGAATCTAATATGAAATAGCATGATTTGGCTCTGATACCACTTGATGGTAATGGTCCTAAGGTCAACCAAAACGCAGCGGATAACAAAAATTTTTAAACGGGACAAAACGGCCCAAAAGTACAACTACTTTGCAAGAAATCTTTGGAGACCTTCTACCATTACTATCCTAGGATCATCATGCATACAAAGTTCATATTAGAAGGAAAGATATCAAGTCATACCTCTCCCAATCTTGGGAGGTGAAGAGCCGCAAAGAATCGGGACAAGCAAGTAACACCCGAAACCTTCAAGCACCTCCAAGCTCACGGGGTCAACACCTCCAAGCTCCAAGCTAGAATCTCCTCCTTTGAAACTTCTTTCTCCAAGATCCTCAAGAATATCCACACCAAGATCTCCAAGTGTAGATCCTCCAAAGCTAGCCCACACACACAAGTGATAGCACTTAAGGAGCAAAGAAGATGAACTAGATCTTGCAAATACACCCTCAATCTATTACCTAGAATGAAGTAGTACTTGAATCAAGTTAGAAACTTGATGAAGGAAGAGAAAGAGATGAAGAAAACAACTTTTCTTTCTAGGGTTTGAGAGAAATCCGAACACACACTAAAAGGTGTAGTGTATGTTTTTGTCTTGCATCTACAACTCTAATGAATGAAGGCAACATCTTATCTTTTATGTGTGTACATTATTCAATGTAGTTTATTGTTGGATCAAATCCACCAATAAGACTTGTAGCTTTATTGTGCTTCCCAAGCACACTTCTTGAGCTTCCCAAGCACACTACTTTTGATACAAGTTAGTGGTGGGGGCCACCACCAACTCTTGATAAGATATTTATTTCCCTCTCTTGTATATATATATCACATATATATATTAACATTATATCATATCATATATGATCATCTCATAAGACTAATATAAATTGGTCATGGGTTAATTGGACATTTATTTCCCAATTAATAAATCCAATCTCTAATTCAAAATTAGAAACCCATTTATTTCTTCCTTCAATTAATTAGACCCTTCTGACTAAATTAATTTAACACTTAAATTAATAGAGTCCTTTAATTAATTAATCTCCATTAATTAATTACTACTTCTTGTCAAATCCAATTTTGACCTTTAATAGACTGAACTAAGTTGCATCTTGTGCTATTGTGTGTGGCCCCTTGGGTTCACCATCAATTAGCCGTGGGCTCACAAACCATTTGTGATTTAATTAAAAAGATTAATTAAACTACTTTTAATCAATCACTCTTAGATATGATCTCATCAAATCTAGAGTACCCAACACTCGAGGTAGTCGTCTAGTCACGGTCGACGTGTCCTAACTAATGATGAATAAAAAGTGTGAACCTTTCTTGAATTGATCTCATCAATCCTCTTACGCATACCATGCACGTACGCTCCTTCCAATAACTTATTTCCCGATCGAGGCCTAGGACATGGAGTCCAACGGATTCCTATTAGCCTTGATAACTATGCGTCTTTTTTTTCTTTATGGTGATTCCTTTTAGTGATTACCCATTTGGAAACTCCTTTCCAAATCTAACATCACTCACTTCGGCTGAAGATTCCCGGAATCAATCCATACAAAAGAATGCATAGGAAATCGCCCAACCACATCACGGTGGGAGTTAATGGATCCTTTATTGACGTCATTAACCTCACTACGAAGCAATCCATACCCAACGTGAAACTATAATGACTCGCTAATTAGTAGTCGAGTAACACATCAAAGTATAAACGCTCCGCATGAAGTTCACTCTAACGTCTCAAGTCAAAGGACCAATTTACGTACACTATCGTAAGTAGAAGAAATCTTCATCTCCGATAAACTCCTAAGATGAGATTTTTCTAGCGGGGTTTCGATGCGCTTGATCTCATCAAGCCACCCACTCATATGCATTGATATCTACCATATCGATGTCCATGGAACTATCCATCCCCATGCAAAAGAGAATGCATACTCGTGCAAGTCTTACCGAATACAATGATGCCCTATCTCAATAGTATTCTATGACTTGGAAAGCTTTTAAGATCTTAAACCATAGAAGAACATATTCCATAGAGGGATGCACCATGTTCCATTGTTTCAACGATCTAAGGGCTTCATAAATTGCTTAGATGTATTACAATGAATGAAGAATTGCCAATGCGAACTTTTATTGATCATGAATAAGATTGATTACAAGAGTATTTACAAGACAACCGATTGGCTTGCAGGGCATTACTCTAACGCTGAAGCCAAGAAGATCTACAAATCAATTCCTGAAGACTATGAGGAATCTGAAGACCTCAAGGAAAGATCTATAAAGTTGGCTATTGCTCAAGCAATGGAGCTTTGGGCAAAGAAATCAAGGAAGTTAAGGGGACAACCAAGCTCATTGGTCCCTCTTCCAAACATCAAACACATTGTCTACGGGCCAAATATCAAACCTTTTGAAAAGCTGCCTGAGGAACCTACATCCACTTTTATTCCTCTTGATAACTTTACTTGGATTTCCAACAGGTCAGCTGTGGACAATGAAGGAATGATGAGGACAGTTGAGACTGTCAAGAAGATTATATCCCCTGCTGATAAAGAAAAAGCAGAGTCTTCTGATCAACCAAAGCAAAAAGAGGGTACATCAGACCCATCTGATCAGAACAAAGCACAGGGTGATAAGTCTGACGCTGCTGACGATTCAAAGAAAGAATTAGCAATTCCAGCAGATCAGATCAAGGACAAAGAAGTTGCTGCTGAAGGAGATGATCAAGCTAAGGAGAAGGAAAGCACTCCAAGCCATGCTGGTAGTCCAGCAGATCAGTCTCTTGCATTAACAACTCAACCAACAGAGCAACTTATCAAAGAAACACTTCCTGCTACAACAAATATGCCTTCAACTTCTCAAAGTGCTCAGACAAATCTGTTGGACTCCATCCAACAAATGATCACCAAATCTTTGAAGGATATGAAGGAAGAGTTAGCTGCAGAAGTGTTAGCTGCTGTCAAACAACCAAATCAGAAAGCTACTGCTGTCCCAACCGATCTGATAAAAGACACTGCTCAGAATGTTAAATCCATCTGTCAAGATATGGATATACTTAGAAGACGGACTCAGAGCACTACTGAAGGTTGGAAACAGATTGAACAAACAGTTGAAATGGCCCTCCAAGCAGAAGATGAAGTCATGGGAAATATGATGAAAGACTTCACTGCTTCATCAAATTGGATTTTGGGAACTCAAATTCAATTGGGTGATCAAGGAGAAGATTTGCTCAAGGAAGTCAAAACTGTTAAGGCCAATCAACTCAAACAGCAAGCTCAGATCAATGCTATGGAAGAGAACATCAAGCTTCTCTGTGATTCACTTCTAATTACACCAGTTGTGCCACAATATCCAATCTACCCTGCTGATGATGACAAAAAGGGGGAAGAAAGGGTATTTGGACAGAAGAAAGTTGGTCCTTCTCTTGAAAAGGAAGAAGATAACCAAGCTGAAGCAACTGAAGTGTTGGAAGAATCTGCTGGTGACACTGAAAGAAATATGGGAGAATCAAGCAGACCAACAGATAAGAGAATTACAGAAGAAGAGCAAGCTGAATTTGAAGAATCTGAAGCAAAAGCCAAGTCTGACAAGGAACTAGCTGCTGCCAAAGATTCAGCTGAAGAACAGCTTGACCCTGATGTAAAATATAAAAAGATAGAGCTGCTAAGAAAAAGGTTCTTTGAAGAGCTGGAAGCTGAGACTTCTAAGTTATCTGATGAAGAATCTGAAAAAGAGGACAAGGAAGCTGAAGAAGAGAAGAAGGAAGAAGACTAGTTTAGGCTAGATTCTCTTTTATCTTAAAATCCTTGTAATCGTTTTAAAAGTACTTTGCACTTTTCATTCTTCAAAACTTGTAATCCGTAATCAGTTTAATCATCTATAAAATTGCAAGTTTGAATCCAACATACTATTTCTATCTCAGAAATTTTTGAGGATCAAAACTTTAGTTTAGGTACAGATACTTAGCTGGAGTTTTGTCATCATCAAAAAGGGGGAAATTGTTGATTGAAGATGAAGATGAAGATGAAAGAAGTCAGAATTTAAGGGAAGGTTTTGATGATTTCCAAAACATCATAATCAGCTAAGTATGGAAAGCTTAGTTCCCTTTAGAAGGATCTTTGAACGAGTAAAGAAGATATCAGAAGAGTTCAAAGACCAGAAGACCAGTGATCTCTTGCTGAAACAGCAAACAGAAAGGTAGGTCATCAGCCGAGTCAAATCAGATTAGTTCAGTATTTGATCAGCAGAGTACCTATCAGAAGAGTTGCTTCGATCAGCAGAGTGGAAGAGATCATGAGATCAGTTCAACGGTAATAAATGCACTAGGTGTAATAAATGCTGAAAGAGAAGGGTAGTAATGGCAAATGATTGAAGATATCCTCGTATCAGCAGAGTGCATTTAATGTAGCATTAAATGTGATGGACAGAAAGTACTGTACACTGTACGGATTGCTGCAGGGAGCCGTTTCAAAAGAGCTGAAGGATGGATTTGAAGATATGATTTGCCTTCAACGGTCATATTCTCATCTCCATGTATAAATAGAGCTAAGTTCGAAGAGAGAGACACACAACAACAATCAGAGATTTCGATTTTGAAGCAGAATTTTTCTAAGTCTCAAAAGCTCGAACAGCTCACTCGTCTGGTGGAAGTCATCTATTGACAGAAACCAAGTTGAAGAAAACAGAAAAACATTATCTAAGTGATTTTGTAATAGCTGAGTGTTGTGCGAAGTGAGAATCCATCTTTGTGAGTGATTCTACTTTAGAGGATAGGATTTCTGAGTGATTTCCTATTGTGAGCTTATAGCCTTTACATTTGTTGTTTAGGTGTAAGTGGAGAAATATTGTAATCTGTGTGATTATAGTATAACCCAGAATCTGAGTGATCTGGAAGAGTGGACTAAAGGATTTTTATCCATATAACCACTATAAAAATTCTTTGTGTTATCTTGCATTTAAGCTTTCTTGCATATTAAAAAGTTTGCATATTTAAACACTTTGAATTACTGAAAGATTTTATAAGGAGTTTCAAAACTGGGGATAAAATCTTTTTAAGAACTTAGTTTACTTGTGAAAAACACTTTCAAACAATCCGCTGCAAGTATACTCTTTGGAAAACTGTTTTGTTGAAAAACAGCTAAGTATATATAAGAAGAGTGGTCACTCTGCTGTTCTAGACTCGTTCTTGATCAGCGAAGTAATCTTACTGTTCTTCATCAGCTTAGTCTGCTGACAGAACACTGAAAAGTTTTTAAGTTCAAAAAATTTCAGAGGTCTATTCACCCCCCCCCTCTAGACCTCATCTGACCACTTGGGACCAACATAAAGAATTTGAAGAAGTACCCGAAACTCTATGTTTAATGGCCAAGGAATCGGATGATTCTGTAACTAAGGTAACTTCTACAAATTAATGACATTATTTGAATATTTTGAGCAAATGTTAATTTCAAATTCAAATATTGTTGGTGTATTTGCCAAGCTTAAGGAAGAGATGACTCTACTAAAAGAGAAGAGATGACTCTACTAAAAGAGCAAAACAGATCACTGAAACTTCAGGTTGAAAAACCTCAAGAATCAGCTGACTTCAAAAAGTTTGGGCATGAGAATGAAACTCTAAAAGCTGAGTATGCAATTCGTATAGAAAATATAAATGAGCTTCAAAGAAGTAATTGCATCATTCTCTATAAAGAAATCAGAGGCTAAAGAGAAGAAGCCTACTGAAGCTCAAAAGGTTAAGAAACCTAGTAAGCAACCTAAGACTAAACAGACTAGTAAAACTCATCAGCTTAGTAAGCTGAAAGATGCTGCTGATAGGAGTGAAAATAAAAATGATAAGTCTGCTGAATCTATAGGAGAGTTATCAGTTAATCAGCTTATCACTTACTTCATGCATCTTACCTTGCGTATGAGCACTGTTTACATCATGAAAATTATTAACATGCTAAATTTACTGAAATTCATGATAAAACTGAATCACAAAATCATCACATGTCAAATGTTATACTAACCATGCAGGACCCAATATAAGGGGTACCAAAAACAGTAATCTGTTTTGTAGGAAAAACGCACGTGTGATGACAAAGGTGAGTTGACTGCCCTTGCTGATCTCAACAAGTTCAACATGTGGTCTTACCATCAAGTGGGAGAATATCAACAAGTGGTATCCAGTACTGTATCAACATGTGATATCAACAAACAAGTGGTAGCCGCGTTGTTTGGAAATAACAAGGAAAGCAAGATTGTTGGAAAATTGAAGTTTATCAAATGAATCAACGTTTGTATCCAACAAGTGGTATAATCAATCATGTGAAAACAATCTTTCAGCTCTCAAGAGTTGAAAATGGGTTTGTTGAAATTGGATTCATGAGATGAGGGGGAACATATCAGAAGAATAATCTCAATAGCTTACTGGAATTCAACGGCTGAGTATCTTTCGAGACTGACTCTCATAAGACTACTTGACCACAGATTCTTGAACTCAGGGAGAACGTGTACGACGAGCGGTACTCCTGATTAGAGATGATGTTCTCAATAAGTCAAATGAAGTTATCAGAAGACTGCTTCTCATCAGCCGACTGAAACTCAACAACCAAGTGACATTCAAGAATACACTTCAAAAAGGGTGAAGGAAGTAACCAACAAGTGGTATCAATTCTCGAAGTCAGGGGGAACATTTATTCTAACTGGAGTGATAAACAGGAAAGAAGACTAGAAACTGTTGGCTTACGTCTAAAGAAGAATTAATTAACAGCCAACGACCCCGAACAGCTAAGTATTCACCTACTTATCTTCAGCATACTAAGTTTTGGTCTTTATGACAAAAAGGGGGAAAAGTGAGATGCAACTAAGAACTCTCAAAAGTTGCATTGGATCTGATGATTTTAATCCTAGAGTATGAAGACTAAACTGAAGATTAGGAAGACGTTCTTAGTTTAAGATTTTGTCATCATCAAAAAGAGAGAAATTGTTGGAGGAATTTACTAACTCAAGAACAGCTAAGTGATCTCATCAGTTGAGTTAATTAAGTTAGTTAAAAGGTTTTGATGATAACAAAAAGTTGTCATCAACTAAGTTACAGAAGCTTAGTAAACCTTTGAAGATTGGATACTTGGTTTAAAAGAAAATCATTCAAGAACAGAAGTATTCAAGAAATGAAGATTCAATCTTATGAGAAGAGTGAAAATCAGATTAGTGAAAGATTGAAAATCAGATTAGTAAAAATCAGCTTAGTGGAAAAAGATGAGTGATCATCAGACTAGTGATCAGACTAGTGCATTAGACTAGTGCATCAGACTAGTGATCAGACTAGTGCATCAGACTAGTGCATCAGACTAGTGATCAGACTAGTGCATCAGACTAGTGCATCAGACTAGTGAACATCAGCAGAGTGGATCCCATCAGCTAAGTAAAATCGGTCAGTAAGCTCTCCAACGGTAACAAGCTAAGTGCATTTAATGCGACTGACAGAAAGTACAGCAGAGTGTACAGTTAACAGTGCAGAAAGTACAGCAGAGTGCACAGTGAACAGTGCGACAGTCGGCAAAAGTTACCATTCAAATTATGACTGTTGCACAAGGAATTAAATGCAATTTTGCCAACCTTCAACTGGCAAAATTACAAATCCAAGAGTATAAATAGATGGTAAACTGAAGATTCAAAAGAGGCTCGCACACTTTCAAGATCAAATCTTTAGAGCAAGAATCCATCAGTTGAGTCATCTTATCATAAGCGGAGTCATCTTATGACGAAGCTGATTGTTGAAGAACAAGATTAAACCCTTGCATATCTGAGTGATATTCAACTGAGTGTTGTGAGAAGCAGATATCCATCTTTGTGAGTGATATTACTTCGGAGAATAGGTCTTCTTTGTGATTTCCTATTGTGAGCTTACGGCCTTTTCATTTGTTTTTTTTTTTTTTTTGGTGATTAGCCTTTTCATTTGTTGTTTTGGCGTAAGTAGAGTATATTGTAAACTGTGTGTTTATAGTATAACCCAAGATCTAAGTGACTTGGAAGAGTGGATTAAGAGGATTTGTTCCTGTATAACCACTATAAAAATCCTTGTGTTTTTTACCTTGCATTGTGCTTGCATATTTTTAGTTTGCATAAAAACACTTGATAAAACTGTTTGAAAAAGATTTAAAGAAGTTTTATAAAACTGGAGATAAAATCTTTCAAACTACTAAGTTTACTTGTGAAAAACACTTTGAAAATCCGCTGCAAGTATTCTGGTATTAAAACTGATTTTGATTAAATCAGCTAAGTGGCTATCAGATTAGTGGTCAACAAAGCTGTTCAAAGATTTGTTCGCGATCAGCTTCGTCAGCTTACTGTTCTGTAACATCTTAGTCTGCTTACAGTTGAACAAAAAGTTTTAAAGTTTTGAGGTCTATTCACCCCCCCCTCTAGACCTCAAATGACCACTTGGGATCAACAGAGACTTCTTAATTTAGATATTTGTTGATTGAACTAATGCTTAGACCGTAAATCTCGAACCCGCGTGAGACTATAAGTCAAATTACTAACTGATCCGTTAATAAATCGATAACCGTAAAATCTCATCTGCCAAACACTTCCTAATTCATCGGGAAATGGAATAGTCTTTGAATCTCGTTCGTCCATCTCAACGAATCGCAGCCGTTGGATCGAGTGCAACTGTTACTATAAAAGGGGGCTTCCTTGACATTTCTAAGTTTGTCTATTTTTTCCAACTCGTTTGTCATTTTAATCCGACCAAGATGATCGAAACCTTTCCCCTGTTGACCCAACTTTTTGAGTTTAGACTCCGAACATTCTCTGATACGAATACGAGCGATCTTAATTCGCTTAGAATATCGGCAGCCAAATGTTTTTTCGATCTAGAAGGCCAATAAGCCAAATCTAGAGAATCGATACGTCTTTTCGAAGATGTTATACGGGCGGTGTCGGAGGACAAGTTCAGCAATAAAGTATTCATGCTGCACCTTGAAAAAGACGTCTTAATCCGGAAAAAGATGCACTAGCCCCTTCATCTTCGGAACGGCTATAAATTATAACAGAAGCCTGCAACTCCCACTAGTCAAGCCTAAAGAGGAGCCAATTCGATCGGTTGGCTTGGATCGGAGGATCAGGCTGAATATCTCGCGGGGATTGCAAAATGTGATCAAAATATATTGTATTTAGCTTGTAATATGATCGAAATTCATCTCCTGTATTCTTGTGCTTTGAAGTTTTATCCCCTTGTAATAGGATCGAAATTGTAAACACTTTGTTCGAAATAAAACTTATTGATTTCTTTGCTTCTGAATTACGTTGGTCGACCAATAATAGTTGAATGAATTCTTATCTTGAATAATTCGAATCGAACTTAAACAATTAATCGGATAATAACATTAGGACTGGTTCTTCGAGCCATTAACCAAAATATGAACAACTGATCGATCGTGAGCAATTAACTGAATATAGGCAATTGAATGACTATAATTATACCAACTCCTTAATTCGAGCGTTGTCGATCGAACGAGATTTGTTAGCCTTATAAACAACTGCTGTAACACGATTGATCAACAATGATATTCGGACAAAAATTTCGAATGTAGGATGATTTGATACTCGAAATCTCGAATTTGCCTTACTCAGAGAACTCAGATAGCTCATAATATCCTTAACTCCAAGTAATTCGATTTTCCTTATTCCTCTTCCCCGCTTTTTTTTTCTTTTTTATATATATATATGTACGAGGAGATCTGTTGCTCGAACAATCAATAATTCGATCGCTCTTTTATAATTTTGAAGGTGATTTGAGGAAATTTTTATTTTCATCCAAACGGCTCCCTATTTCTCGGGAACCGGAACGGTCGACGCATTTATCGCTATTATCTTAGCCGTTCGTCCAGCGTAATCTGATCTGTTGGTTTTATCTTTCTTTCACTATAAATAGCTTCAATTTTTACCATTACTTTTACTTCTCGTGAATGACTCGTCCGAACCTTTCCTTTTGAATTTTAATTTCTCCGATTAATATGGCTTGTTCTGTTTCCCAAATACAAGAGTTCGAAATTTGAACTCGTACCCTGTTTTCCGACCTTACTCCTCTTTGCATATTTCCTTTCGCTTAGAATATCGACATGCAAAAATCTCAGCGCTTAGAATACCGGCAGGCAACCTGCTTTCTTGGGTATCCAATATCTGAGACGGGTTAGAATTCCGGTCTTCTAGCGCTGTTATCGGTCGGATCTAGGTCGACCTCGGTGAAAGCCCTTACAATCTCGAGCATCAGCTTCTTCAAGGAGTTTCTCGAAGAATGGTGCCTCCGAGATTGCTTGGAGTAATTTCGCTGGGGTTGCTTCCCGCTGTCCTGGATCGGATTAATTTGTGAACAATGGTTACTACAAAGTTTAGGCATAGCAATCATTGTTCACAGATGAAGATCTTAGATGGGCTAAGAGTCCTGGAGATGGACTCCGATGTCGCTTCACCCTGCTCCGTGGTTCGATCGAGGGAGTGCGCCACGTGGCGAGTGATTGACATGAAAAACTTTGGTTTCGCGATATGTTCGACCTTTGTATCTTGTGCCGACGCTTGTGGATCGAAGCTGCTTAGCTTAGTTCGTAGAATTTGTAGTAGGGTAGGAGTGAATGAGATAAGGACATAAGTGGAAATTTGCAGAATAATGAGGACATAAATGGAAAATCGCATTTTGAGAAACAATCGAAGTTCCACAAGGTCCAGTGATGAGAGCAAGAGCCAAACGTTTCAAGGAAGAAGAACTCAATGAGTTAATAAATCAAGCACAACAAAAGGAGTTGGATGTGATCGGAAATGAACCATCGAATTTTGTTAACATTATAAAAGTCCAACTAAATGCAATTTCTCAAGAAGAGAGTGGATAAGATGAATAGCATATTTAGTTAGTATTAAATTCGAAATTAACTATTATATTAGTAGTAGGACTTTATTTGTTTCCTAGTTTATTAGTGGTTTTTGTTTCCTAGTTGATTAGGGGGATTTATTTCCTACTCTAAGTAGATTACTCTAGAAGTCCTATTCCTAGTCTTGATAGGACTTAATTTTCAGCTTATATATAGGCATAATATGTAATAGAAGACACAACTTGATTCTTATTATTTTAGTGAGAAGGAATTCTCTAGTTACTTTGAAGAACTCTTTTGAACTTATCAAGGATTTTTCAACTTGTCTAATTCTTGTGGCGTTCATTCATCGACTTATCAAACGATTCATCCATCATCGTTTGTGGCGTCCTACCGAACTTATCAAGAAGACTTGTGGCGTTCAACATCGACTTATCAAACGATTCAGTCAATATCGTTTGTGGCGTCCCCGTGAACTTATCAAGGCGACTTGTGGCGTTCATCCATCCTAAACCTGATTGTAGAGCGATCTTTCAATTCCTTATAATGCGGGTCTCGTTTTTCTTAACGTGGTTCGTATCATTTGGTATCAGAGCCAGGTTCTAGTCTCAGGTTTGCGTATCTTTATAATTTTCTAGTTTTATTTAAAAAAAAAAAAGTCGTACAAAAAAAAAGAGTACGAAAAAGAAAGGTCGAACAAAAAAAAAAAAAAAGAGTTCGCCAAAAAAAAAAATCCAAAAATTGAAACAAAATTATCTTTATTGAGCTTCCTAGTTTGAGTTTGATTGTTTTCTAGACTTAGAGTGTGTTTACACTTAGAATTCTTCTATGTTTTGGCACCTGCCTTGTTGAAATAATCTTCCTAGATTTGGTTTGATAGTTTTCTTGTCCTAGAGTTTGTTCACATTGAATATCTTTGTGTTGTTTTAAATTAGTTCAAAAAGAAGCAAAGTGAATTCCAAGAGAGGAAAAAGGCAAGAGAGTTAGATTATTTGAGGGTAAAAGCCATAATTTTTGTGCGAAAACACGAGTGTTGAGTGAATCATTAAATTGAGTGAAACACGTAAGGGTGTGAATTGTGAAGTCCTTTATTTTATTTATATTTGTTCTAACTTTTTTTCTTGCAGCAAATCATGTTTGATTCCAATAACAAAAACATATCTGGAGAACAGTCGGGAAAGTTTGATATGAAGTTTATGTCGGAAGCTTTGATGGGAGAGATGAAGAGAATATTGAGGACGGAGTTGGAACAAGTTCATGAAAGGTTGGATAGGGTAGAAAGTGTAACTGAGGGACATCGAAAAACTACTTCTAATATGAATAGGAGGGGGAGAGTTCAACCTAGGGACTTAAGAGATGAGGATGAGGAAGACTATGATGATAGGTTTAGTGAAGGAGATCAAGGGTCATCTAGTCGCCATAGGAGAAATCGTGGTTTGGGTAGAGAAGTTAGGAATAGGGAGGATAATAACTTGGGTAATATTAAGATGAACATTCCTTCTTTTCAAGGGAGAAACGACCCCGAAACCTATCTTGAGTGGGAAAAGAAACTGGAGCGAGTTTTTGATTGCCACGACTACTCCGAGATAAAAAAGGTAAAACTTGCAGCCACTGAGTTTACTGATTATGCTAATGTTTGGTGGGATCAATTGGTGTTAAACAGGAGACGAAATGGAGAACAACCGGTGGACACTTGGGAGGTGATGAAAACAGTAATGAGAAAGCGTTTTGTACCTAGCCACTATTATCGGGATTTGTACAAGAAGTTGCAAGGGCTGGTACAAGGAAATCGGAGTGTCGAAGACTACTACCAAGAGATGGAGTTAGCCATGATCCGAGCAAACATAGAGGAGGACCGAGAGGCTACTATGGCACGATTTTTAGCTGGCTTGAATCAAGAAATTGCCAATCGAGTAGAATTGCAGCATTATGTGGAATTAGAGGACATGCTGCATATGGCTATTAAAATTGAGAGCCAACTTAAGAGAAGAGGTGCTAGTTCGTGGAAACAGAATACATTCAAGAAAGAGGAGAAGCAAGTCTCAACCAAGGCTAGATTTGAGTCAAAACAAGAGCAACCAACTCGTAGCAATCAAGGTAAAACCGATTACTCTACTACTCGAAATCGTGATATTAAGTGTTTTAAATGTCAAGGTAGGGGGCACATAGCAAACCAATGCCCAAATAGAAGAGTTATGGTGATACGAGATAATGGAGAAGTTGAAACCGATAGTGAGGAGGACACCGAATCTATGCCACCATTGGAGGATGCTAATGAGGAAGAATATGATGTCCATGGGGAGTTGCTGGTTGCAAGAAGAGCGTTAAGTGTGCAAATCAAAGAGAGTGACGAAGTACAGAGGGAAAACATTTTTCATACTAGATGCCATGTCCAAAACAAAGTATGTAGTATGATTATTGATGGAGGGAGTTGTACTAATGTTGCTAGCACAACTATGGTTGAAAAGTTAGGATTGCCAACTACCAAACATCTACAACCCTACAAACTGCAATGGCTTAATAACACTGGTGAAATAAGGGTAGAAAAACAAGTCCTTGTCCCTTTTCGCATTGGAAAGTATGAAGATGAAGTTTTGTGCGATGTTGTACCTATGCAAGCTGGACATTTGTTACTAGGACGTCCATGGCAGTTTGATCGACGTGTTAAGCATGATGGTTTCACTAACAAGTACTCATTTGTACATGACCAGCGTACCATCACTCTAGTACCTTTGACTCCAAGACAAGTTTATGAAGATCAAGTGAGGTTACAAAAAGAGAGTGAGCAAGAAAAAAAGAGTGTTGTAGGAAAAGAAATAGAGAGACAAGAAAAACAAAGAGTGAACGAGGAAAAAAGGAGTAAAAAAAATGGAGAAGTCTCAATGAATGAACAAAAGAATGAGAGGACAAAAAGCAACACCTATGCGAGAGTGGGTCACATTAAAAAAGCGATTTTCTCAAGTCAACCAATGATTGTTCTTGTGTACAAAGAGGCATTGAATACTAACGACTCTAACTCTTTTTTGCCTAGTTCAGTTACATCTCTTTTGCAGGAATTTGAGGATGTCTTTCCCGAGGAAATTCCACACGGTTTACCACCTATTCGAGGGATTGAACATCAAATTGACTTTGTACCCGGTGCTTCCATTCCGAACCGCCCAGCCTATCGTAGCAACCCTGAAGAAACAAAAGAGCTACAACGGCAAGTTAGTGAATTGATGGAAAAGGGTTCCGTACGAGAAAGCATGAGTCCATGCGCTGTTCCAGTAATTTTGGTTCCTAAAAAGGATGGGACATGGAGAATGTGTGTTGATTGTCGAGCCGTCAACAATATAACAATCAGGTATCGCCATCCTATTCCTCGTCTTGATGATATGATTGATGAATTGCATGGTGCTTGTGTATTTTCTAAAATTGATTTAAAAAGTGGCTACCATCAAATAAGAATGAAAGAAGGTGATGAATGGAAAACAGCTTTTAAAACAAAGTTTGGTTTATATGAGTGGTTGGTTATGCCATTTGGTCTAACTAATGCACCAAGTACTTTCATGCGATTAATGAACCATGTTTTGCGTGCTTTCATAGGAAAATTTGTAGTTGTCTATTTTGATGATATTCTTATTTATAGCAAAAATCAAGATGATCATGTTAAGCATTTACATTCTGTTCTTGAAGTATTACGAAAGGAGAAATTATTTGCTAACATGAAGAAGTGCACTTTTTGCACCGATAAGCTTGTGTTTCTTGGTTTTGTTGTGAGTGCACATGGTATACAGGTTGATGAGGATAAAATTCGAGCAATTCAAGAATGGCCGAGTCCCACGAGTGTAGGACAAGTTAGGAGCTTCCATGGACTTGCTAGCTTCTATAGGAGATTTGTGAAGAACTTTAGCAGCATTGCAGCACCACTTACTGAGGCTATCAAGAAGAATGTTGGGTTTAAGTGGGAAGACGAGCAAGAAAGGGCTTTCCAATTGCTCAAAGAGAAATTAACTAATGCTCCTTTATTATCTCTGCCTAACTTTACATTAACATTTGAAATTGAATGTGATGCATCAGGATTAGGTGTTGGAGCAGTCCTCATGCAAGGAGGAAAACCAATTGCTTTTTTTAGCGAGAAACTAAGCGGGGCAGCTCTAAACTACCCTACTTACGACAAAGAGTTGTACGCATTGGTGCGAGCTTTACAAACATGGCAACACTATCTTTGGCCTAAGGAGTTTGTGATTCACACAGATCATGAGTCATTGAAACACTTGAAGAGTCAACAAAAATTGAGTAGGAGACATGCACGATGGGTGGAATTCATTGAAACATTTCCCTATGTCATCCGATACAAGAAAGGTAAAGAGAATGTTGTTGCTGATGCACTTTCTAGAAGGTATGTCTTACTCTCCACTCTTGATGCAAAATTACTTGGTTTTGAGCATATTAAAGAATTATATCCTTTAGACCATGATTTTTCTGAGGAATTTCGAAATTGTGAGAAAAATGCAGTGGGTAAGTTCTTTAGACATGAGGGTTTCTTGTTTCGAGAAAATAAGTTATGTGTTCCTAATTGTTCTTTGCGTGAGTTGTTAGTAAGGGAATCACATGGTGGAGGTCTAATGGGGCACTTTGGAGTTATTAAAACCTTAGCGATTTTGCAAGAACATTTTTATTGGCCTCATATGAGAAAGGATGCTGAGAGAATTTGTGAGAGATGTGTCACTTGTAAGCAGGCAAAATCTAGAGTACAACCTCATGGTTTATACATGCCACTACCAATTCCTAGTGATCCCTGGATTGATATTTCAATGGATTTTGTTTTAGGTTTACCTAGGTCTAAACGAGGTAGGGATTCTATTTTTGTGGTTGTAGATAGGTTTTCTAAAATGGCGCATTTCATTCCATGTACAAAAACTGATAATGCTTCTAATATTGCTGACTTATTCTTTCGAGAAATTGTTAGATTACATGGAATGCCTCGAACCATTGTTTCAGATAGAGATGCTAAGTTTTTGAGTTACTTTTGGAAAACCTTGTGGTGTAAGTTAGGGACTAAGTTGTTATTTTCCACCACTTGTCATCCACAAACTGATGGTCAAACTGAAGTAGTAAATAGGACTTTATCTACTTTGTTGAGAGCTATAATTAAAAAGAATATCAAAACATGGGAAGAATGTTTACCACATGTTGAGTTTGCTTACAATCGTTCCATTCATTCTGCTTCTAAGTTTTCGCCATTTGAAATAGTTTATGGTTTTAACCCCTTAACTCCATTGGATTTAACACCATTACCTTTGTCTGAAAGAGTTAACTTGGATGGAAAGAAAAAGGCTGAATTTGTTAAGCAGATACATGAAAAGGCAAGATTCAATATAGAGAAGAAGACGGAACAATATGCAAAGCAAGCCAACAAAGGGCGTCGCAAGGTAGTTTTTGAACCCGGAGATTGGGTTTGGTTGCACATGAGGAAAGAAAGATTTCCATCCCAAAGGCGCTCGAAGTTGCTTCAAAGGGGAGATGGTCCTTTTCAAGTTCTTGAGCGTGTCAATGATAATGCCTACAAGCTAGACCTACCAGGTGAGTACAATGTTAGCACTACATTCAATGTTACTGATTTAAGTCCTTTTGATGTAGGTGCTGATTTGAGGGCAAATCATTTTCAAGAGGAGGGGAATGATAAGGACATAAGTGGAAATTCGCAGAATAATGAGGACATAAATGGAAAATCGCATTTTGAAGAAACAATCCAAGTTCCACAAGGTCCAGTGACGAGAGCAAGAGCCAAACGTTTTAAGGAAGAAGAACTCAATGAGTTAATAAATCAAGCACAACAAAAGGAGTTGGATGTGATCGGAAATGAACCATCGAATTTTGTCAACATTATAAAAGTCCAACTAAATGCAATTTCTCAAGAAGAGAGTGGATAAGATGAATAGCATATTTAGTTAGTATAAATTCGAAATTAACTATTATATTAGTAGTAGGACTTTATTTGTTTCCTAGTTTGTTAGTGGTTTTTGTTTCCTAGTTGATTAGGGGGATTTATTTCCTACTCTAAGTAGATTACTCTAGAAGTCCTATTCCTAGTCTTGATAGGACTTAATTTTCAGCTTATATATAGGCATAATATGTAATAGAAGACACACAACTTGATTTTTATTATTTTAGTGAGAAGGAATTCTCTAGTTTCTTTGAAGAACTCTTTTGAACTTATCAAGGATTTTTCAACTTGTCTAATTCTTGTGGCGTTCATTCATCGACTATCAAACGATTCATCCATCATCGTTTGTGGCGTCCTACCGAACTTATCAAGAAGACTTGTGGCGTTCAACATCGACTTATCAAACGATTCAGTCAATATCGTTTGTGGCGTCCCCGTGAACTTATCAAGGCGACTTGTGGCGTTCATCCATCCTAAACCTGATTGTAGAGCGATCTTTCAAATCCTTATAATGCGGGTCTCGTTTTTCTTAACGTGGTTCGTATCAGATACGAGATAATGGAGAAGTTGAAACCGATAGTGAGGAGGACACCGAATCTATGCCACAATTGCAAGATGCTAATGAGGAAGAATATGATGTCCATGGGAAGTTGTTGGTTGCAAGAAGAGCATTAAGTGTGCAAATCAAAGAGAGTGACGAAGTACAGAGGGAAAACATTTTTCATACTAGATGCCATGTCCAAAACAAAGTATGTAGTATGATTATTGATGGAGGGAGTTGTACTAATGTTGCTAGCACAACTATGGTTGAAAAGTTAGGATTGCCAACTACCAAACATCTACAACCCTACAAACTGCAATGGCTTAATAATACTGGAGAAATAAGGGTAGAAAAACAAGTCCTTGTTCCTTTTCGCATTGGAAAGTATGAAGATGAAGTTTTGTGCGATGTTGTACCTATGCAAGCTGGACATTTGTTACTAGGACGTCCACGGCAGTTTGATCGACGTGTTAAGCATGATGGTTTCACTAACAAGTACTCATTTGTACATGACCAGCGTACCATCACTCTAGTACCTTTGACTCCAAGACAAGTTTATGAAGATCAAGTGAGGTTACAAAAAGAGAGTGAGCAAGAAAAAAAGAGTGTTGTAGGAAAAGAAATATAGAGACAATAAAAACAAAGAGTGAACGAGGAAAAAAAGAGTAAAAAAAATGGAGAAGTCTCAATGAATGAACAAAAGAATGAGAGGACAAAAAGCAACACCTATGCGAGAGTGGGTCACATTAAAAAAGCGATTTTCTCAAGTCAACCAATGATTGTTCTTGTGTACAAAGAGGCATTGAATACTAACGACTCTAACTCTTTTTTGCCTAGTTCAGTTACATCTCTTTTGCAGGAATTTGAGGATGTCTTTCCCGAGGAAATTCCACATGGTTTACCACCTATTCGAGGGATTGAACATCAAATTGACTTTGTACCCGGTGCTTCCATTCCGAACCGCCCAGCCTATCGTAGCAACCCTGAAGAAACAAAAGAGCTACAACGGCAAGTTAGTGAATTGATGGAAAAGGGTTCCGTACGAGAAAGCATGAGTCCATGCGCTGTTCCAGTAATTTTGGTTCCTAAAAAGGATGGGACATGGAGAATGTGTGTTGATTGTCGAGCCGTCAACAATATAACAATCAGGTATCGCCATCCTATTCCTCGTCTTGTTGATATGCTTGATGAATTGCATGGTGCTTGTGTATTTTCTAAAATTGATTTAAAAAGTGGCTACCATCAAATAAGAATGAAAGAAGGTGATGAATGGAAAACAGCTTTTAAAACAAAGTTTGGTTTATATGAGTGGTTGGTTATGCCATTTGGTCTAACTAATGCACCAAGTACTTTCATGCGATTAATGAACCATGTTTTGCGTGCTTTCATAGGAAAATTTGTAGTTGTCTATTTTGATGATATTCTTATTTATAGCAAAAATCAAGATGATCATGTTAAGCATTTACATTCTGTTCTTGAAGTATTACGAAAGGAGAAATTATTTGCTAACATGAAGAAGTGCACTTTTTGCACCGATAAGCTTGTGTTTCTTGGTTTTGTTGTGAGTGCACATGGTATACAGGTTGACGAGGATAAAATTCGAGCAATTCAAGAATGGCCGAGTCCCACGAGTGTAGGACAAGTTAGGAGCTTCCATTGACTTGCTAGCTTCTATAGGAGATTTTTGAAGAACTTTAGCAGCATTGCAGCACCACTTACTGAGGCTATCAAGAAGAATGTTGGGTTTAAGTGGGAAGACGAGCAAGAAAGGGCCTTCCAATTGCTCAAAGAGAAATTAACTAATGCTCCTTTATTAGCTCTGCCTAACTTTACATTAACATTTGAAATTGAATGTGATGCATCAGGATTAGGTGTTGGAGCAGTCCTCATGCAAGGAGGAAAACCAATTGCTTTTTTTAGCGAGAAACTAAACTGGGCAGCTCTAAACTACCCTACTTACGACAAAGAGTTGTACGCATTGGTGCGAGCTTTACAAACATGGCAACACTATCTTTGGCCTAAGGAGTTTGTGATTCACACGGATCATGAGTCATTGAAACACTTGAAGAGTCAACAAAAATTGAGTAGGAGACATGCACGATGGGTGGAATTCATTGAAACATTTCCCTATGTCATCCGATACAAGAAAGGTAAAGAGAATGTTGTTGCTGATGCACTTTCTAGAAGGTATGTCTTACTCTCCACTCTTGATGCAAAATTACTTGGTTTTGAGCATATTAAAGAATTATATCCTTTAGACCATGATTTTTCTGAGGAATTTCGAAATTGTGAGAAAAATGCAGTGGGTAAGTTCTTTAGACATGAGGGTTTCTTGTTTCGAGAAAATAAGTTATGTGTTCCTAATTGTTCTTTGCGTGAGTTGTTAGTAAGGGAATCACATGGTGGAGGTCTAATGGGGCACTTTGGAGTTATTAAAACCTTAGCGATTTTGCAAGAACATTTTTATTGACCTCATATGAGAAAGGATGTTGAGAGAATTTGTGAGAGATGTGTCACTTGTAAGCAGGCAAAATCTAGAGTACAACCTCATGGTTTATACATGCCACTACCAATTCCTAGTGATCCCTGGATTGATATTTCAATGGATTTTGTTTTAGGATTACCTAGGTCTAAACGAGGTAGGGATTCTATTTTTGTGGTTGTAGATAGGTTTTCTAAAATGGCGCATTTCATTCCATGTACGAAAACTGATAATGCTTCTAATATTGCTGACTTATTCTTTCGAGAAATTGTTAGATTACATGGAATGCCTCGAACCATTGTTACAGATAGAGATGCTATGTTTTTGAGTTACTTTTGGAAAACCTTGTGGTGTAAGTTAGGGACTAAGTTGTTATTTTCCACCACTTGTCATCCACAAACTGATGGTCAAACTGAAGTAGTAAATAGGACTTTATCTACTTTGTTGAGAGCTATAATTAAAAAGAATATCAAAACATGGGAAGAATGTTTACCACATGTTGAGTTTGCTTACAATCGTTCCATTCATTCTGCTTCTAAGTTTTCTCCTTTTGAAATAGTTTATGGTTTTAACCCCTTAACTCCATTGGATTTAACACCATTACCTTTGTCTGAAAGAGTTAACTTGGATGGAAAGAAAAAGGCTGAATTTGTTAAGCAGATACATGAAAAGGCAAGATTCAATATAGAGAAGAAGACGGAACAATATGCAAAGCAAGCCAACAAAGGGCGTCGCAAGGTAGTTTTTGAACCCGGAGATTGGGTTTGGTTGCACATGAGGAAAGAAAGATTTCCATCCCAAAGGCGCTCGAAGTTGCTCCCAAGGGGAGATGGTCCTTTTCATGTTCTTGAGCGTGTCAATGACAATGCCTACAAGCTAGACCTACCAGGTGAGTACAATGTTAGCACTACATTCAATGTTACTGATTTAAGTCCTTTTGATGTAGGTGCTGATTTGAGGGCAAATCCTTTTCAAGAGGAGGGGAATGATAAGGACATAAGTGGAAATTCGCAGAATAATGAGGACATAAATGGAAAATCGCATTTTGAAGAAACAATCCAAGTTCCACCAGGTCCAGAGACGAGAGCAAGAGCCAAACGTTTCAAGGAAGAAGAACTCAATGAGTTAATAAATCAAGCACAACAAAAGGAGTTGGATGTGATCGGAAATGAACCATCGAATTTTGTCAACATTATAAAAGTCCAACTGAATGCAATTTCTCAAGAAGAGAGTGGATAAGATTAATAGCATATTTAGTTAGTATTAAATTCGAAATTAACTATTATATTAGTAGTAGGACTTTATTTGTTTCCTAGTTTATTAGTGGTTTTTGTTTCCTAGTTGATTAGGGGGATTTATTTCCTACTCTAAGTAGATTACTCTAGAAGTCCTATTCCTAGTCTTGATAGGACTTAATTTTCAGCTTATATATAGGCATAATATGTAATAGAAGACACAACTTGATTCTTATTATTTTAGTGAGAAGGAATTCTCTAGTTTCTTTTAAGAACTCTTTTGAACTTATCAAGGATTTTTCAACTTGTCTAATTCTTGTGGCGTTCATTCATAGACTTATCAAACGATTCATCCATCATCGTTTGTGGCGTCCTACCGAACTTATCAAGAAGACTTGTGGCGTTCAACATCGACTTATCAAACGATTCAGTCAATATCGTTTGTGGCGTCCCCGTGAACTTATCAAGGCGACTTGTGGCGTTCATCCATCCTAAACCTGATTGTAGAGCGATCTTTCAATTCCTTATAATGCGGGTCTCATTTTTCTTAATGTGGTTCGTATCAGAATGTACTTTTCTTTTCGAGCTCGAATTTCATCATTGTACCCGAGGAATCACTTGTAACTGTTCGGAAAATGAATGAAAAGTGGTTTCTCGTTTAATTCTTGTTGTATGTGTTTTTTTTGTCTTTTTTGCTCGAATCTAAACTTCAAAATAGTCAATCGAAAGAATAAATTGAACACGTCTAAAATATAATTGATCTTGATTGACAACTTGACGTTTTGAATAGTTGTCGCTCAAAAGTATACTCCAAAACTGATCCGAGCATATATAATACGACTTTGCAATTTTGGTAACCAATCAATACCGAATTGACTTGCAATTCTATTAACTAATTAACTGCCGGCGCGTTTTTCGCTCATATCGTGACCGCTCGAGTGTATAATCTAATCCGTTGGTTCAACGTTGTGCTTTGCTATAAATACCCCAAAATTGTCCACTCATTCTTTACATCTTCTATAAACATTTTGTCCGAACATTATTCGTTCAGAGGCAGTTTTTTCATTCAAAATGAGTGATTTTCTTTCTCCTATGATGATGTTCGAAATTAGGGAGCGCAACCGTTATTTCGATTGCGCCAATATTCCGAATAAGAACAACCCCGCTTAGAATATCGACAGACAAAAAGCATGGCGCTTGGAATATCGGCAGACAACCTAATTTCTTGGGTGTTCTTGTCTGAGATGGGTTAGTAATGCCGAACTCCATCGCCTTGTTTTGTAATTCATACTGCCTTACTTCAGAGTAAGGAGTTGGCTTGAGCGAACACTAGTCCGAGCCATGCATTCTTGGATGAAGGGTAAACATCGAACTGGCTCTAGTCAGTCTTGCTGGTCGCTCAGGGATCCTTAGCGTAGGCCTTAGAATTTGTAATAGGTCGATCCTTATGCTTGTAATTTAACTTTACGTTTGAATTCCACGATTGCAATCTGCATCTGTAATTGTTTGTAAAAGTTTATCAATAAAACTTCATTCAATCCTCCTTCCATACTTTAATTTATATCAAATGCATTGGAGCTCGAAATACTCAATCGGACAAATATTAGAAATAGAACGAGGATGAATTAATCTCATAACTTGATAACTAATCGACCAAGAACAATTAATAAAGTCTTATACTGCCAATGATCGATAAGATTGTATAGGAGGCCAATATACCATCATAACCGAGAAAATTTTTGATTTAATAATCGATGATCTGCTTGCAATTCCGATCTAAGGGGCATAGCAACGGCTTTCACCCTTAGTCAGTTTTTGACGGTCATAGCAACAGGTTTCACCTAAGGGTCGTAGCAACGACTTTCACCCCCGAAATTTATATTTTTTATCTAAGGGGCATAGCAACGACTTTCACCCTTAGTCATTTTTCCACGGTCATAGCAACAACTTTCACCTAAGGGTCGTAGCAACAACTTTCTGTTAGAGTAGTGCCCTGCAAGCCAATCGGTTGTCTTGTTAATGCTCTTGTAATCAATCTTATTCATGATCAATAAAAGTTCGCATTGGCAATTCTTCATTTATTGTGATACATCTAAACAATTTATGAAGCCCTTAGATCGTTGAAACTATGGAACATGGTGCATCCCTCTATGGAATATGTTCTACTATGGTTTAAGAACTTAAAAGCTTTCCAAGTAGTAGAATACAATTGAGATAGGGCATCATTGTATTCGGTAAGACTTGCATGAGTATGCATTCTTTTTGCATGGGGATGGATAGTTCCATGGACATCGATATGGTAGATATCAATGCATATGAGTGGGTGGCTTGATGAGATCAAGCGCATCGAAACCCCGCTAGAAAAATCTCATCTTAGGAGTTTATCGGAGATGAAGATTTCTTATACTTACGATAGTGTACGTAAATTGGTCCTCTGACTTGAGACGTTAGAGTGAACTTCATGCGGAGCGTTTATGCTTTGATGTGTTACTCGACTACTAATTAGCAAGTCATTATAGTTTCACGTTGGGTATGGATTGCTTCGTAGTGAGGTTAATGACGTCAATAAAGGATCTATGAACTCCCACCGTGATGTGGTTGGGCGATTTCCTATGCATTCTTTTGTATGGATTGATTTCGGGAATCTTCGGCCGAAGTGAGTGATGTTAGATTTGGAAAGGAGTTTCCAAATGGGTAATCACTAAAAGGAATCACCATAAAGAATAAAGACGCATAGTTATCAAGGCTAATAGGAATCCGTTGGACTCCATGTCCTAGGCCTCGATCGGGAAATAAGTTATTGGAAGGAGCGTACGTGCATGGTATGCATAAGAGGATTGATGAGATCAATTCAAGAAAGGTTCACACTTTATTTTCATCATTAGTTAGGACTCGTCGACCGTGACTAGATGACTACCTCGAGTGGTGGGTACTCTGGATTTGATGAGATCATGTCTAAGAGTGATTAATTAAAGGTAGTTTAATTAATTTCTTAATTAAATCACAAATGGTTTGTGAACCCACGTCTAATTGATGGTGAACCCAAGGGGCCACACACAATAGCACAAGATGCAACTTAATTCAATCTATTAAAGTCAAATTGGATTTGACAAGAAGTAGTAATTAATTAATTAATGGTGATTAATTAATTGAAGGACTCTATTAATTTAAGTGTTAAATTAATTTAGTCAAAATTAATTAGAAGGGTCAAATTAATTGAAGGAAGAAATAAATGGGTTTCTAATTTTGAATTAGAGATTGTATTTATTAATTGGGAAATAAATGTCCAATTAACCCATGACCAATTTAGATTGGTCTTATGAGATGATCATATATGATATGATATAATGTTTGATATATATATGTGATATATATAAGAGAGAAATATATATCTTATTATATGTTAGTGGTGGACACCACCACTATCTTGCATTAAAAGTAGTGTGCTTGGGAAGCCAATATTGAAACTTACATTGCAAGATTGAAACATATAATATAAGATATAGTCTTCACATTATTCTAGTGGGTTCAAGTTGCAAGACAAAAACACACACTACACCTTTTAGTGTGTGTTCGGATTTCTCTCTTACCCTAGCAAGAAAAGTTGTTTTCTTCATCTCTTTCTCTTCCTTTATCAAGTTTTTAACTTGATTCAAGTACTTCTTCATTCTAGTTAATAGTTTGAGGGTGTATTTGCAAGATCTAGCTCATCTTCTTTACTCCTTAAGTCCTATCACTTGTGTGTGTGGGCTAGCTTTGGAGGATCTACACTTGGAGATCTTGGTGTGGATTTTCTTGAGGTTCTTGGAGAAAGAAGTTTCAAAGAAGAAGATTTGAACCCGTGAGCTTGGAGGTACTTGAAGGTTTCGGGTCTCACTTGCTTGTCCCGATTCTTTGCGGCTCTTCACCTCCCAAGATTGGGAGAGGTATAACTTGATATCTTTCCTTCTAATATGAACTTTGCATGCATGATGATCCTAGGATAGTAATGGTAGAAGGTCTCCAATGTTTTCTTGCAAAGTAGTTGCACTTTTTGGGCCGTTTTGTCCAGTTTAAAAATTTTGTTATCCGCTGCGTTTTGGTTGACCTTAGGACCATTACCATCAAGTGGTATCAGAGCCAAATCATGCTATTTCATATTAGATTCTTAATTCATAAGTGTTATGAATGTTTCCTTACGTTTTGGTGAAAACGGTTTGTTAAAATTTGAAGTGCATCAACCGATTTGCTTTCGGATTTAGGGGCTGTTTTTGTGGTTTATTATGGTTAGATAATGTTTATGAACACTTTGTTGGATATAAGGATGTACGGAGTAAGGGTGGTTTAAGTTTGAAAATTGGTTTTTGGTGAAAAGACCGTACGTGCCGCGTTGTAGTGGAACAATCGCACCCACCGGTAAAATTGCCTAAATCTTGTGAGTCCTACTGTTTCCTAAGGTGATTTAGGGCTGTGGGTAAGCCTCTTCACTTATGGATAACTTGAGGATGAGCCGGATTGGTCACCTATCGAGCTCGTACATCAAGTTATCTAAATTTGTGTTCTTTAATCTCATTAAATTGGGACACCACAAAGTACATGCCTTAATCCATTAGAAATCGGTAGATAATCTTCTTGGTAAATTTATTTTATCGATGCCCCATTGTGTGATGAATGTATGGGTGGATGATCTAGTGGCCTTGACCTTATGTGATTGGATATTAATCTTGTAATTCATTTGATGATTTGGGTTTGTAATTAAATGGGGCTTGCATGCCTCTTATTTCTTGACTTATGTCAATGTAAAGAGAGTAGACATTAGGTTGTGAGGTTTATTCAAGATGAAGGACTTGAAGGACTTGTGAAGAGAGTAGGTCTATTTCCATTTATTTGCTTACCCTAGATTAACCAATTGGGACATTCCTTGGCTCGGAATGGACCGCATAGGATCGGCCCATGATCATCCACCACGCGATAGGAGCATGCTAGGACCGTTTATGCTTTGTTGGTATTTTATCCATTTGATGTATGTGATACACGTTAGGATAGATCACCTAACAAAGATAAACAACTAAAATTTGGTGAGATCTTGCAACTTCAAATAATTAAAAATCTCCACTCGACCCAATCGAGTTTAATAATTAAGTCATAATGGGTAAGCGAGTTTTCGTAGTCCGTGCCTTCCATCAATAGTGATGTGATCATGAAGTGCCCAAAAATAGACTTGAAAGAATTAATTTAAGATAAGTTGTTGGGTCAAGAAGGATTACTTGCTCATCAAGATTGAAGGAGATTTAGTCCAATATTACTTGTCATATGGGACTTTTTAATTTAGTTACTTTTTAATTTCCAATTTAGCTCCTTGTATTAGTAGGATTAGTTTATTCTTTACTAGGATTTAGTTTCCTTTTGGTATTAGGTTAGTTTACTATTTTATAGTTTCCTAGTTCTTTTCAAGATGTAATCTTGTCCTATTTAAAGGACCTTTTTCTTTAATGAATTCAAGATTTAGTCTTCAATTAATTTGTGTTGAGTATTCTCCACCTTCTTTGAAGAGTTCTTCTTCATGAACTTATCAAAGATCAGTAAAATCTTTGTGGCGTTCAATGACTTATCAAACGATTCATCCACCATCGTTTGTGGCGTCCTACTGAACTTATCAAGCATTCTTGTGGCGTTCCGTCTTATCAAACGATTCAGTCAACATCGTTTGTGGCGTCCTCATGAACTTATCAAGAAGACTTGTGGCGTTCATCCATCGACTTATCAAGCGATTCATCCATCATCGTTTGTGGCGTCTTCATTAAATCCATCCAAACCTGATTGTAGAACGATCCTTGGAATCCTAATTATTCGGATCTCGTTATTCGTGATGAGATTCGTATCATTTGGTATCAAGTTATTACCCAAGTTATTATCCTCCCTATTCCTAACTTCTCTACCCAAACCACGATTTCTCCTATGGCGACTAGATGACCCTTGATCTCCTTCACTAAACCTATCATCATAGTCTTCCTCATCCTCATCTCTTAAGTCCCTAGGTTGAACTCTCCCCCTCCTATTCATATTAGAAGTAGTTTTTCGATGTCCCTCAGTTACACTTTCTACCCTATCCAACCTTTCATGAACTTGTTCCAACTCCGTCCTCAATATTCTCTTCATCTCTCCCATCAAAGCTTCCGACATAAACTTCATATCAAACTTTCCCGACTGTTCTCAAGATATGTTTTTGTTATTGGAATCAGACATGATTTGCTGCAAGAAAAAAAGTTAGAACAAATATAAATAAAATAATGGACCTCACAATTCACACCCTTACGTGTTTCACTCAATTTAATGATTCACTCAACACTCGTGTTTTCGCACAAAAATTATGGCTTTTACCCTCAAATAATCTAACTCTCTTGCCTTTTTCCACTCTTGGAATTCTCTTTGCTTCTTTTTGATCTAATTTAAAACAACACAAAGATATTCAATGTGAACAAACTCTAGGACAAGAAAACTATCAAACCAAATCTAGGAAGATTCTTTCAACAAGGCAGGTGCCAAAACTTAGAAGAATTCTAAGTGTAAACACACTCTAAGTCTAGAAAACAATCAAACTCAAACTAGGAAGCTCAATAAAGATAATTTTGTTTCAATTTTCGGATTTTTTTTTTTTTTTTTTTTTGCGAACTCTTTTTTTTTTTTTTTGTTCGACCTTTCTTTTTCTTTTTCTTTTTTTCGTACTCTTTTTTTTTTGTACGACTTTTTTTTTTTTTTTTAAAAACTAGAAAATTATAAAGATACGCAAAAGATTCGTATCATTTGGTATCGGAGCTTTGTTCTAGTCTCAGGTTTGTCTATCTTTAATTTCTTGTCAAAAAAAAAACGAAAAAAAAAAGTTGAAAAAAAAAACGAAATTAAATTGAGAGAAGAAGAAGTGGTTGAAAAAAAAAACGAAAAAAAAAAAGTGAAAAAAAAATGGTATTTCAATGTTTACATGTTAGATCTACAAGGTTGGCGAAGATTTGAGGACAAATCTCTTTTAAGAGGAGGAGAATGATGTGATCATGAAGTGCCCAAAAATAGACTTGAAAGAATTAATTTAAGATAAGTTGTTGGGTCAAGAAGGATTACTTGCTCATCAAGATTGAAGGAGATTTAGTCCAATATTACTTGTCATATGGGACTTTTTAATTTAGTTACTTTTTAATTTCCAATTTAGCTCCTTGTATTAGTAGGATTAGTTTATTCTTTACCAGGATTTAGTTTCCTTTTGGTATTAGGTTAGTTTACTATTTTATAGTTTCCTAGTTCTTTTCAAGATGTAATCTTGTCCTATTTAAAGGACCTTTTTCTTTAATGAATTCAAGATTTAGTCTTCAATTAATTTGTGTTGAGTATTCTCCACCTTCTTTGAAGAGTTCTTCTTCATGAACTTATCAAAGATCAGTAAAATCTTTGTGGCGTTCAATGACTTATCAAACGATTCATCCACCATCGTTTGTGGCGTCCTACTGAACTTATCAAGCATTCTTGTGGCGTTCCGTCTTATCAAACGATTCAGTCAACATCGTTTGTGGCGTCCTCATGAACTTATCAAGAAGACTTGTGGCGTTCATCCATCGACTTATCAAGCGATTCATCCATCATCGTTTGTGGCGTCTTCATTAAATCCATCCAAACCTGATTGTAGAACGATCCTTGGAATCCTAATTATTCGGATCTCGTTATTCGTGATGAGATTCGTATCATTTGGTATCGGAGCTTTGTTCTAGTCTCAGGTTTGTCTATCTTTAATTTCTTGTCAAAAAAAAAAAACGAAAAAAAAAAAGTGAAAAAAAAATGGTATTTCAATGTTTACATGTTAGATCTACAAGGTTGGCGAAGTTTTGAGGACAAATCTCTTTTAAGAGGAGGAGAATGATGTGATCATGAAGTGCCCAAAAATAGACTTGAAAGAATTAATTTAAGATAAGTTGTTGGGTCAAGAAGGATTACTTGCTCATCAAGATTGAAGGAGATTTAGTCCAATATTACTTGTCATATGGGACTTTTTAATTTAGTTACTTTTTAATTTCCAATTTAGCTCCTTGTATTAGTAGGATTAGTTTATTCTTTACTAGGATTTAGTTTCCTTTTGGTATTAGGTTAGTTTACTATTTTATAGTTTCCTAGTTCTTTTCAAGATGTAATCTTGTCCTATTTAAAGGACCTTTTTCTTTAATGAATTCAAGATTTAGTCTTCAATTAATTTGTGTTGAGTATTCTCCACCTTCTTTGAAGAGTTCTTCTTCATGAACTTATCAAAGATCAGTAAAATCTTTGTGGCGTTCAATGACTTATCAAACGATTCATCCACCATCGTTTGTGGCGTCCTACTGAACTTATCAAGCATTCTTGTGGCGTTCCGTCTTATCAAACGATTCAGTCAACATCGTTTGTGGCGTCCTCATGAACTTATCAAGAAGACTTGTGGCGTTCATCCATCGACTTATCAAGCGATTCATCCATCATCGTTTGTGGCGTCTTCATTAAATCCATCCAAACCTGATTGTAGAACGATCCTTGGAATCCTAATTATTCGGATCTCGTTATTCGTGATGAGATTCGTATCAAATAGGGATCGATCATGAGTTGTATTCGATTCATCCGTTGTCTCACGAGTCGTGGAACGGGTGTAATTAGAGCAATATGATCGTTTCCTTGATGCACGAGTTAAAGTGCCAAGGGTAGGGCATATTCGGGTCATGGCGTTGTCTCACGAGTCGTGGAACGTCCATGATTCGGGTATGTCTTATCAAGATTGATGGTGTAGACTTAACGTTTAATAATATGGATGTCGCACGAGTCGTGGGTCCATACGAAAAGCGAGGCAAAATATTCTCAAAGGTTGTTTGGTAGAAATGATTGGCAATTTGTTGCCTACCTATTTGATGAGGACATAAATGGAAATTCGCAGAATAATGAGGACACAAATGGAAAATCGCATTTTGAAGAATCAATCCAAGTTCCACAAGGTCCAGTGACGAGAGCAAGAGCCAAACGTTTCAAGGAAGAAGAACTCAATGAGTTAATAAATCAAGCGCAACAAAAGGAGTTGGATGTGATCGGAAATGAACCATCGAATTTTGTCAACATTATAAAAGTCCAACTAAATGCAATTTCTCAAGAAGAGAGTGGATAAGATGAATAGCATATTTAGTTAGTATTAAATTCGAAATTAACTATTATATTAGTAGTAGGAATTTATTTGTTTCCTAGTTTATTAGTGGTTTTTGTTTCCTAGTTTATTAGGGGGATTTATTTCCTAGTCTAAGTAGATTACTCTAGAAGTCCTATTCCTAGTCTTGATAGGACTTAATTTTCAGCTTATATATAGGCATAATATGTAATAGAAGACACAACTTGATTCTTATTATTTTAGTGAGAAGGAATTCTGTAGTTTCTTTGAAGAACTCTTTTGAACTTATCAAGGATTTTTCAATTTGTCTAATTCTTGTGGCGTTCATTCATCGACTTATCAAACGATTCTTCCATCATCGTTTGTGGCGTCCTACCGAACTTATCAAGAAGACTTGTGGCGTTCAACATCGACTTATCAAACGATTCAGTCAATATCGTTTGTGGCGTCCCCGTGAACTTATCAAGGCGACTTGTGGCGTTCATCCATCCTCAAACCTGATTGTAGAACGATCTTTCAATTCCTTATAATGCGGGTCTCGTTTTTCTTAACCTGGCTCGTGTCCAACTAAATGCAATTTCTCAAGAAGAGAGTGGATAAGATGAATAGCATATTTAGTTAGTATTAAATTTGAAATTGAATGTGATGCATCAGGATTAGGTGTTGGAGCAGTCCTCATGCAAGGAGGAAAACCAATTGCTTTTTTTAGCGAGAAACTAAGCGGGGCAGCTCTAAACTACCCTACTTACGACAAAGAGTTGTACGCATTGGTGCGAGCTTTACAAACATGGCAACACTATCTTTGGCCTAAGGAGTTTGTGATTCACACGGATCATGAGTCATTGAAACACTTGAAGAGTCAACAAAAATTGAGTAGGAGACATGCACGATGGGTGGAATTCATTGAAACATTTCCCTATGTCATCCGATACAAGAAAGGTAAAGAGAATGTTGTTGCTGATGCACTTTCTAGAAGGTATGTCTTACTCTCCACTCTTGATGCAAAATTACTTGGTTTTGAGCATATTAAAGAATTATATCCTTTAGACCATGATTTTTCTGAGGAATTTCGAAATTGTGAGAAAAATGCAGTGGGTAAGTTCTTTAGACATGAGGGTTTCTTGTTTCGAGAAAATAAGTTATGTGTTCCTAATTGTTCTTTGCGTGAGTTGTTAGTAAGGGAATCACATGGTGGAGGTCTAATGGGGCACTTTGGGGTTATTAAAACCTTAGCGATTTTGCAAGAACATTTTTATTGGCCTCATATGAGAAAGGATGTTGAGAGAATTTGTGAGAGATGTGTCACTTGTAAGCAGGCAAAATCTAGAGTACAACCTCATGGTTTATACATGCCACTACCAATTCCTAGTGATCCCTGGATTGATATTTCAATGGATTTTGTTTTAGGTTTACCTAGGTCTAAACGAGGTAAGGATTCTATTTTTGTGGTTGTAGATAGGTTTTCTAAAATGGCGCATTTCATTCCATGTACGAAAACTGATGATGCTTCTAATATTGCTGACTTATTCTTTCGAGAAATTGTTAGATTACATGGAATGCCTCGAACCATTGTTTCAGATAGAGATGCTAAGTTTTTGAGTTACTTTTGGAAAACCTTGTGGTGTAAGTTAGGGACTAAGTTGTTATTTTCCACCACTTGTCATCCACAAACTGATGGTCAAACTGAAGTAGTAAATAGGACTTTATCTACTTTGTTGAGAGCTATAATTAAAAAGAATATCAAAACATGGGAAGAATGTTTACCACATGTTGAGTTTGCTTACAATCGTTCCATTCATTCTGCTTCTAAGTTTTCTCCATTTGAAATAGTTTATGGTTTTAACCCCTTAACTCCATTGGATTTAACACCATTACCTTTGTCTGAAAGAGTTAACTTGGATGGAAAGAAAAAGGCTGAATTTGTTAAGCAGATACATGAAAAGGCAAGATTCAATATAGAGAAGAAGACGGAACAATATGCAAAGCAAGCCAACAAAGGGCGTCGCAAGGTAGTTTTTGAACCCGGAGATTGGGTTTGGTTGCACATGAGGAAAGAAAGATTTCCATCCCAAAGGCGCTCGAAGTTGCTCCCAAGGGGAGATGGTCCTTTTCAAGTTCTTGAGCGTGTCAATGACAATGCCTACAAGCTAGACCTACCAGGTGAGTACAATGTTAGCACTACATTCAATGTTACTGATTTAAGTCCTTTTGATGTAGGTGCTGATTTGAGGGCAAATCCTTTTCAAGAGGAGGGGAATGATGAGGACATAAATGGAAATTCGCAGAATAATGAGGACACAAATGGAAAATCGCATTTTGAAGAATCAATCCAAGTTCCACAAGGTCCAGTGACGAGAGCAAGAGCCAAACGTTTCAAGGAAGAAGAACTCAATGAGTTAATAAATCAAGCGCAACAAAAGGAGTTGGATGTGATCGGAAATGAACCATCGAATTTTGTCAACATTATAAAAGTCCAACTAAATGCAATTTCTCAAGAAGAGAGTGGATAAGATGAATAGCATATTTAGTTAGTATTAAATTCGAAATTAACTATTATATTAGTAGTAGGAATTTATTTGTTTCCTAGTTTATTAGTGGTTTTTGTTTCCTAGTTTATTAGGGGGATTTATTTCCTAGTCTAAGTAGATTACTCTAGAAGTCCTATTCCTAGTCTTGATAGGACTTAATTTTCAGCTTATATATAGGCATAATATGTAATAGAAGACACAACTTGATTCTTATTATTTTAGTGAGAAGGAATTCTCTAGTTTCTTTGAAGAACTCTTTTGAACTTATCAAGGATTTTTCAATTTGTCTAATTCTTGTGGCGTTCATTCATCGACTTATCAAACGATTCTTCCATCATCGTTTGTGGCGTCCTACCGAACTTATCAAGAAGACTTGTGGCGTTCAACATCGACTTATCAAACGATTCAGTCAATATCGTTTGTGGCGTCCCCGTGAACTTATCAAGGCGACTTGTGGCGTTCATCCATCCTCAAACCTGATTGTAGAACGATCTTTCAATTCCTTATAATGCGGGTCTCGTTTTTCTTAACGTGGTTCGTATCACTATTGAATTGACCACATGTCTCACGAGTCGTGGGTGTGGAAAATGTCTTTAGGACTTTGAGACCTACTAAGAAATTTGATTTCTCGTTTACCATGTGGGGGCATGGGATTCGATAAAATAGTGGGAGACCTTTATGGTTAGAAGTCCAAGATCATAAAGTATATTGAAAAATTGAATGAACGCTAAACATAATCTTTTTCGCCTTTGTAGATTTAAAAGTGTTTTAAAATGGCAAAGAACCCACTTCATATGATACTTGACTCAAACAAACTCACCGGGCCAAATTACTCCGATTGGCTCCGCAACCTTCGCATTGTTCTCGATTCTGAGAAAATGAGCTATGTCCTTACCGCCCCCACCTCTTGTGGCTTTATCGACTGATTCGTCGGATGAGGAGTGGGCCACCTTTGACAAATGGGTCGAAGATGATCTTCAAGCCCGTTGCCTCATGTTGGCCTCAATGTCAAGTGAGCTTCAAAAGCAACATGAGAACATGTCTCATGCTTCGGATATCCACCTTCACTTGTCAGAGTTGTACTCGACTCCGGGTCGGTAAGAACGTTACTTAGCAAGTAAGGAGCTTTTCCAAGCTCGCATGATTGAGGGTTCATCGGTCCGTGAGCATGGGCTTAAAATGATTGGACTCAATGAAAAGCTTGCTCATCTTAACGTGGTTATGGACAATGAGCTCTATATGGATTTGATCCTTCAATCATTGCCCCGCTCATTTGACAACTTTGTGATGAATTTTAACATGCACAACATGGAAGTTGGACTTCATGAGCTTGTTAATATGCTTCACACGGCGGAAAGTTCTCTAGTAAAGGAGAAACATGTGATGTTTGCTCCCTCTTCTTCCAAGGGCCGAAAGGCAAAGGGAAAGAAAAAGAAGGGGAAAAGTTCCTCTAAGGACAAGAAGCCTCTAAAGGCCACTCCTAAAGTTGCGAAGGGTAAGGTGCCTAAGGGTATTTGTTTCCATTGTAATAAAGAAGGGCATTGGAAGAGGAATTGTCCTCTTTACCTCAAAACCGTCCCAAATAAGAATCAAGGTATATTTTTCGTTGAAGTTAATATTTTCGTGAATAATGCTAATTGGGTGTTGGACACTGCTTGTGGTTCTCACCTTTGTAATGACAAACAGGTGATGAGAACAACAAGGCCCCTTGAACCCGAAGATTGGATTCTTCGCTTGGGCAATGGTGCAAAAGTTGCAGCCGAAGCAATAGGGGACGTAGTACGAATTGTCCTCTTTACCTTAAAACCGTCTCAAATAAGAATCAAGGTATATTTTTCGTTGAAGTTAATATTTCCGTGAATAATGCTAATTGGGTGTTGGACACTGCTTGTGGTTCTCACCTTTGTAATGACAAACAGGTGATGAGAACAACAAGGCCCCTTGAACCCGAAGATTGGATTCTTCGCTTGGGCAATGATGCAAAAGTTGCAGCCGAAGCAATAGGGGACGTAATACTAGATGTAGGACATTGTAAACTAGTCCTTAGAGATTGTCTCTATGTACCTATTTTAATCAAAAACCTTATTTCCATTCCTGTTTTGGATCAAGAAGGTTTTTGTTTTACCATTATGAATGGAATTTTTAGCATTTCAAAGAATGGTTCTTTATATGCAAAAGGTACACTAGCTAATGGATTGTATAATCTTGAAACGTCCATAACATCTAATACTATATTTCATGTTCACAATAATATTAAGAAACGAAAGGCAAATAACAATAACTCCGCATATCTATGGCATGCTAGACTTGGACATATTTCCAAGAAGAGGATTCAAAGGTTGGTCTCAAATGGGTCTCTAGAAATAGAGGACTTGGATGAATTCCCAACTTGCGAATCTTGCTTAAAGGGAAAAATGACCAAATTGCCATTTTCTGGGAAACCGGAACGTGCTTCAAGCACTTTGGATTTGATCCATACGGATATATGTGGACCACTAAGTGTTAGTGCTCGAGGAGGTTATAAGTACTTCATTACCTTCACCGATGATCATTCACGGTATGGATATGTGTATCTCATGACACATAAGTTCGAAGCTTTTGAAAAGTTCAAAGAGTTTCGACATGAAGTAGAAAAGCAACTCGGTAAAAGTATTAAGTCACTTCGATCCGATCGAGGTGGAGAATACTTGAGTAGCGAATTCCTCGGTTATTTGAAAGAGAATGAATTCTCTCAAAGTGGACTCCTCTGGGTACTCCTCAATTGAACGGAATATCGGAGAGAAGGAATAGAACTCTCTTGGACATGGTTCGATCCATGATGAGTTTCACGGATTTACCTAGAAGCTTTTGGGGTTTGGCTCTTCTTACAGCTTCAAAGATACTAAACGTAGTACCTTCGAAAATTGTGCCTACGACACCTCATGAGATGTGGTTCGTCAAAGCACCCTCTTATAAATTCATGAGAATTTGGGGGTCTCCCGCTTATGTCAAGAAGCGAGTGGGAGATAAGTTGGAAGCCAAGTCCACCTTATGCAAATTTGTGGGATATCCTAGAGAGTCTATTGGATATCAATTCTATGATCCTAAGGAACAAAATGTTTTTGTTTCTAGGAACGCCATTTTCTTGGAAGAACGTCTTCTTGATAATGAAAAGGTGGAGATAGAATTGGAGGAAATTCGTGAGACGAATGAATCACCACAAGAGATGGAAACAAATGAGAGTAATGAGGAATCCACTAGTACACATCAACTTCGTAGGTCCACTCGTGAACATAAGCAACCCGAACGGTTTGGATTGATACATGAAACGGGGTAATTGGATATTGATCCAAGGACCTATGAAGAAGCTATGTTGGACATAGATTCGGGAAAATGGCGTGAAGCCATGAGAGCCGAATTGGACTCCATGTACTCAAACAAGATATGGACCTTAGTAGATCCACCAAAGGGAGTAGTACCCGTTGGTTGCAAGTGGATCTATAAGCGAAAGCTTGGAGTAATGGAGAGGTGTCGACCTACAAGGCAAGGCTAGTTGCGAAGGGATACACTCAAAGACCGGGCATCGACTTTGAGGAAACCTTCTCACCGGTGGCCATGCCGAAGTCCATTCGGATCTTGCTTGTCATAGCTGCATGGTACGACTATAAGATATGGCAAATGGATGTGAAAACCGCTTTTCTCAATGGAGACATTGAAGAAGAAATTTATATGGAGCAACCAAAAGGTTTCACACCCAAAGGTAGTGAGCAAAAGGTTTGCAAACTGCAAAGGTCCATTTATGGACTTAAACAAGCATCCCGAAATTGGAACAAGCATTTTGATGAGACAATCAAATCGTTTGGGTTCATCAAGAACATCTATGAACCTTGTGTGTACAAGAAGGTTAGTGGGAGCTCGATAGAGTTTATAGTGCTTTATGTCGATGATATTCTTCTCATTGGGAATGAAGTAGGAATATTAGAGAAGACTAAAGCATGGTTATCTACAAAATTCTCCATGAAAGATTTGGGAGAAGCTTCCTTTGTATTGGGAATACAGATCTATAGAGATAGATCTAAAAGATTGCTAGGGCTATCCCAAATGTTGTACATAGAAAAGATACTAAAGAGGTTTAGTATGTATGATTCGAAGAAAGGGTTTCTTCCAATGCGACATGGAATCCATCTCTCCAAGTCGATGTCTCCCAAGACTGACGATGAAAGAGAAAGGATGTCAAAGATATCTTATGCGTCCGCTATAGGGAGCATAATGTACGCCATGCTATGTACTAGGCCGGATGTGGCACAAGCTCTTAGTGTCACAAGCCGCTTTCAATCCGATCCCGGTGAGAGTCACTGGAGTGCCGTTAAAGCAATCCTTAAGTACTTGAGAAGAACTAAGGATTTGTTCTTGGTCTACAGTAATGGTGAATTAAAAATTGAGGGTCACACTGACTCTAGTTTTCAGTGTGATGTAGATGACTCCAAGTCTATGTTAGGTTTTGTATTTTGCTTGAACGGAGGTGCAGTAAGTTGGAAGAGTTCCAAACAGGAAACTGTAGCCGATTCTACAACCGAAGCAGAATACATAGCTGCATGTGATGCTGCTAAAGAAGGTGTTTGGATGAGACACTTCATCCAAGAGTTGGGTGTAGTTCCTAGCATTGCCGAACCCGTTGCTATCTTCTGTGATAACAATGGGGCCATTGCGCAAGCAAAGGAGCCAAGATATCATCAAAGATCCAAGCACGTATTGAGGCGATATCATTTGATACAAGATATCATTGATAGAGGAGACGTGAGAGTGGCGCGCGTTGACTCAAAAGAAAACGTGGCGGACCCACTGACTAAACCATTGCCAATCAAGGCTTTTGAAGGACATCGCCTTAAGATGGGCCTTAAAGTTATGAACGATTGGCTTTAGTGCAAGTGGGAGATTGTTTGAATAGTGCCCTGCAAGCCAATCGGTTGTCTTGTAAATACTCTTGTAATCAATCTTATTCATGATCAATAAAAGTTCGCATTGGCAATTCTGCATTTATTGTGATACATCTAAACAATTTATGAAGCCCTTAGATCGTTGAAACTATGGAACATGGTGCATCCCTCTATGGAATATGTTCTTCTATGGTTTAAGATCTTAAAAGCTTTCCAAGTCGTAGAATACAATTGAGATAGGGCATCATTGTATTCGGTAAGACTTGCACGAGTATGCATTCTCTTTTGCATGGGGATGGATAGTTCCATGGACATCGATATGGTAGATATCAATGCATATGAGTGGGTTGCTTGATGAGATCAAGCGCATCGAAACCCCGCTAGAAAATCTCATCTTAGGAGTTTATCGGAGATGAAGATTTCTTATACTTACGATAGTGTACGTAAATTGGTCCTCTGACTTGAGACGTTAGAGTGAACTTCATGCGGAGCGTTTATGCATTGATGTGTTACTCGACTACTAATTAGCGAGTCATTATAGTTTCACGTTGGGTATGGATTGCTTCGTAGTGAGGTCAATGACGTCAATAAAGGATCTATTAACTCCCACCGTGATGTGGTTGGGCGATTTCCTATGCATACTTTTGTATGGATTGATTCCGGGAATCTTCGGTCGAAGTGAGTGATGTTAGATTTGGAAAGGAGTTTCCAAATGGGAAATCACTAAAAGGAATCACCATAAAGAATAAAGACGCATAGTTATCAAGGCTAATAGGAATCCGTTGGACTCCATGTCCTAGGCCTCGATCGGGAAATAAGTTGAGCGTACGTGCATGGTATGCGTAAGAGGATTGATGAGATCAATTCAAGAAAGGTTCACACTTTATTTTCATCATTAGTTAGGACTCGTCGACCGAGACTAGACGACTACCTCGAGTGGTGGGTACTCTGGATTTGATGAGATCATGTCTAAGAGTGATTAATTAAAGGTAGTTTAATTAATCTCTTAATTAAATCACAAATGGTTTGTGAGCCCACGGCTAATTGATGGTGAACCCAAGGGGCCACACACAATAGCACAAGTTGCAAGTTAATTCAATCTATTAAAGTCAAATTGGATTTGACAAGAAGTAGTAATTAATTAATTAATGGAGATTAATTATTTGAAGGACTCTATTAATTTAACTGTTAAATTAATTTAGTCAAAATTAATTAGGAGGGTCTAATTAATTGAAGGAAGAAATAAATGGGTTTCTAATTTTGAATTAGAGATTGGATTTATTAATTGGGAAATAAATGTCCAATTAACCCATGACCAATTTAGATTGGTCATATGAGATGATCATATATGATATGATATAATGTTTGATATATATATATATATGTGATATATATATAAGAGAGAAATATATATCTTATTATATGTTAGTGGTGGACACCACCACTATCTTGCATTAAAAGTAGTGTGCTTGGGAAGCCAATATTGAAACTTACATTGCAAGATTGAAACATATAATATAAGATATAGTCCTCACATTATTCTAGTGGGTTCAAGTTGCAAGACAAAAACACACACCACACCTTTTAGTGTATGTTCGGATTTCTCTCTTACCCTAGCAAGAAAAGTTGTTTTCTTCGTCTCTTTCTCTTCCTCTATCAAGTTTTTAACTTGATTCAAGTACTACTTCATTCTAGTTAATAGTTTGAGGGTGTATTTGCAAGATCTAGCTCATCTTCTTTACTCCTTAAGTGCTATCACTTGTGTGTGAGGGCTAGCTTTGGAGGATCTACACTTGGTCTTGGTGTGGATTTTCTTGAGGTTCTTGGAGAAAGAAGTTTCAAAGAAGAATATTTGAACCCGTGAGCTTGGAGGTACTTGAAGGTTTCGGGTCTCACTTGCTTGTCCCGATTCTTTGCAGCTCTTCACCTCCAAAGATTGGGAGAGGTATAACTTGATATTTTTCCTTCTAATATGAACTTTGCATGCATGATGATCCTAGGATAGTAATGGTAGAAGGTCTCCAAAGTTTTCTTGCAAAGTAGTTGTACTTTTTGGGCCGTTTTGTCCCGTTTAAAAATTTTGTTATCCGCTGCGTTTTGGTTGACCTTAGGACCATTACCATCACTTTCACCCCCGAAATTCCTATTCTTGATCTAAGGGGCATAGCAACTGCTTTCACCCTTAGTCAATTTTCGAAGGTCATAGCAACAACTTTCACCTAAGGGTCGTAGCAACAGCTTTCACCCCCGAAATTCATATTTTTTATATAAGGGGCATAGCAACGACTTTCACCCTTAGTCAATTTTCGATGGTCATAGCAACAACTTTCACCTAAGGGTCGTAGCAACAGCTTTCACCCCCAAAATTTATATTTTTGATCTAAGGGGCATAGCAACGGCTTTCACCCTTAGTCAATTTTCGACGGTCATAGCAACAACTTTCACCTAAGGGTCGTAGCAACAGCTTTCACCCTCGAAATTTATATTTTTGATCTAAGGGTCATAGAACCGGATTTCACCCTTAGTCAATTTTCGACGGTCATAGCAACAACTTTCACCTAAGGGTCATAGCAACAGCTTTCACCCCTGAAATTTATATTTTTGATCTAAGGGGCATAGCAACGACTTTCACCTAAGGGTCGTAGCAACAACTTTCACCCCCGAAATTTATATTTTTTGATCTAAGGGGCATAGCAACGTGATACGCATCTCATCACGAATAACGAGATCCGAATAATTAGGATTCCAAAGATCGTTCTACAATCAGGTTTAGATGGATTTATAGAAGACGCCACAAACGATGATGGATGAATCGCTTGATAAGTCGATGGATGAACGCCACAAGTCTTCTTGATAAGTTCATGAGGACGCCACAAACGATGTTGACTAAATCGTTTGATAAGTCGGAACGCCACAAGAATGCTTGATAAGTTCGGTAGGACGCCACAAACGATGATGGATGAATCGTTTGATAAGTCATTGAACGCCACAAAGATTTTACTGATCTTTGATAAGTTCATGAAGAAGAACTCTTCAAAGAAGGTGGAGAATACTCAACACAAATTAATTGAAGACTAAATCTTGAATTCATTAAAGAAAAAGGTCCTTTAAATAGGACAAGATTACATCTTGAAAATAACTAGGAAACTATAAAATAGTAAACTAACCTAATACCAAAAGGAAACTAAATCCTAGTAAAGAATAAACTAATCCTACTAATACAAGGAGCTAAATTCGAAATTAAAAAGTAACTAAATTAAAAAGTCCCATATGACAAGTAATATTGGACTGAATCTCCTTCAATCTTGATGAGCAAGTAATCCTTCTTGACCCAACAACTTATCTTCAATTAATTCTTTCAAGTCTATTTTTGGGCACTTCATGATCACATCATTCTCCTCCTCTTAAAAGAGATTTGTCCTCAAATCTTCCCCAACCTTGTAGATCTAACATGTAAACATTGAAATACCATTTTTTTTTTTTGAATTTTTTTTTCTCTCTCAATTTTTTTTCAACCTCTTCTTCTTCTCTCAATTTTTTTCGTTTTTTTTTCAACGTTTTTTTTTTCGTTTTTTTTTTTTTTTTTCGAAAAAGAAAACTACAAATTAATAAAGATACGCAAACCTGAGACTAGAAGTTGGATCTGATACCAAATGATACGCATCTCATCACGAATAACGAGATCCGAATAATTAGGATTCCAAAGATCGTTCTACAATCAGGTTTAGATGGATTTATAGAAGACGCCACAAACGATGATGGATGAATCGCTTGATAAGTCGATGGATGAACGCCACAAGTCTTCTTGATAAGTTCATGAGGACGCCACAAACGATGTTGACTAAATCGTTTGATAAGTCGGAACGCCACAAGAATGCTTGATAAGTTCGGTAGGACGCCACAAACGATGATGGATGAATCGTTTGATAAGTCATTGAACGCCACAAAGATTTTACTGATCTTTGATAAGTTCATGAAGAAGAACTCTTCAAAGAAGGTGGAGAATACTCAACACAAATTAATTGAAGACTAAATCTTGAATTCATTAAAGAAAAAGGTCCTTTAAATAGGACAAGATTACATCTTGAAAATAACTAGGAAACTATAAAATAGTAAACTAACCTAATACCAAAAGGAAACTAAATCCTAGTAAAGAATAAACTAATCCTACTAATACAAGGAGCTAAATTCGAAATTAAAAAGTAACTAAATTAAAAAGTCCCATATGACAAGTAATATTGGACTGAATCTCCTTCAATCTTGATGAGCAAGTAATCCTTCTTGACCCAACAACTTATCTTCAATTAATTCTTTCAAGTCTATTTTTGGGCACTTCATGATCACATCATCTAAGGGGCATAGCAACGGCTTTCACCCTTAGTCAATTTTCGACGGTCATAGCAACAACTTTCACCTATGGGTCGTAGCAACAGCTTTCACCCCCGAAATTTATATTTTTTGATCTAAGGGGCATAACAACGGCTTTCACCCTGAGTCAATTTTCGACGGTCATAGCAACAGTTTTCACCTAAGGGTCGTAGCAACAGCTTTCACCCCCAAAATTTATATATTTTGATCTAAGAGGCATAACAACGGCTTTCACCCTTGGTCAATTTTCGACGGTCATACCAACAGCTTTCACCTAAGGGTCGTAGCAACAACTTTCACCCCCGAAATCCTTATTTTTTGATCTACGGGGCATAGCAACGACTTTCACCCTTAGTCAATTTTCGACGGTCATAGCAACAGCTTTCACCTAAGGGTCGTAGCAACAGCTTTCACCCCCAAAATTTATATTTTTTTATCTAAGGGGCATATCAACGGCTTTCACCCTTAGTCAATTTTCGACGGTCATAGCAACAGCTTTCACCTAAGGGTCGTAGGAACAACTTTCACCCCGAAATTTATATTTTTTTGATCTAAGGGCCATAGCAACGGCTTTCACCCTTAGTCAACTTTCGACGAGAGGCCGAGTTTCGATCTTGCAGATAATAGATAATTCGTAGAGACGCATCGAATATAAGAAAAAATATAAATATTTCATTGATTTCTTCAATAGTAGGAGACATGACATATCCGAATATAGGACAATAAACGATAGACATAATGCCGAAAAAACCCAATACATTGTCTTAACTTCCCGTAATACTTCCTAATATTGACTGCATTCCAAGCTCGAGGGAGAACTTCTCCATTCGGATAAGCGATCTTATATGAGCCTCTCTTCCCGACCTCGACCACAACATATGGTCCATCCCAATTGGGTTGCAATTTCCCCACGTGTTTCGAGACTTCTACCTTCTTTAACACCAAGTCACCGACCTTGAAAGTTCGGATTTTGACCTTTTGATTGTACACTTTTTCCATATTGGATTTCGCAGCTTGAATTTTCAGCTTAGCTCGATCTCTTTTGCTATCTGCATGATCGACCTCCATTTCCCTCGAAGACCGATTGTTTCCTGGATCATAGAATTCGACCCTGGGAGACGGGATAAGAGTTTCCATGGGAATAACAGCTTCCGAGCCATAGACTACACTATAAGGAGTTTCCCCTGTAGCAACTTTTACTGTTGTTCGATTAGCCCATACTACACCAGGTAACTCATCAAGCCATTTACCCTTTGCTTCTGTCAAGCGCTTTTCCAGTGATCGAACAATTTCTCTGTTTACAACCTCAGTTTGTCCATTAGCTTGCGGGTGTCCAACAGACGTGAAACTATGTTGTATCCCAAATTTCTCGCACCATTCCAAGATTTTCTTTCCAGCAAACTGAGTCCCATTATCTGAGATCAATACCCTTGGAATCCCGAACCTGCAGATAATATTTTTCCATAGAAAATTTATAACCTGGAACTAAGCGATCTTGGTCAAAGCCACACATTCCACCTACTTGCTGAAATATTCGACTGGAATTAACACATAATTCTTTCATGCTCTAGCGGTCGGAAATGGACCGACAATATCAATACCCCATTTATCGAAAGGCCAGCAAATAGGAATAGAATGCATTTGCTCGGCGGGTTGATGGATCAAATTCAAATGAATTTGACAATAATGACATTTCTTCACATAATCGGCTTAGTAAAAAATAAGAGTGGGCCAATAATACCCTACTCTTGAGGAATTAAGAGCCAATGCTCGAGCGCCGCAATGACTTCCAGCTTCCCCTTCATGGACTTCTTTCAAGACTATAGGAATTTGATCTTCGGAAATACATTTCAGTAGAATTCGCGAGGAGGACCTCTTATATAGACTTCGCTCGATCAGGGCAAAGCATGGTGATCGATATTTTATCCTCCGAGCTTCGTTAGTGTCTTTGGGAAGTTTTCCTTCTTGCAAATAATCTATGAAAGGATCAACCCAGGAGGGTTTCTTCTCATCGATTTCCATCATATCAACATTTGGAGTAACATCCAATTCGATAGCCGGTGTGTTCAAAAGAAGCCAGGTAATTATCCTTTCCTTCTTTCCATCCACTGCTCCCGTGAATTTGGACAATAAATCTGAACATAAGTTTTCTTCTCTGGGAATTGGTTTAATTTCGAACTTGTCAAACTTGGAGATTAGAGTTTTCACTTTGTTAAGGTATTTTATCATGTTGAACTCTTTGGCTTCATAAATGCCCTTGACCTTTATGCACAAGTTCGGAATCATTAAGCACAGTAAGGAATTTTACCTTTGCTTTCAGGGCCGTTTCCTTTCCAGCAATAAGAGCTTCATGCTCCGCTTCGTTACTTGTGATGACGAAGTCCAAGGTGATTGCATAGCTCAAATCCTCTCCGGCAGGTCCCTGGAAATGTATTCCTACTCCTCCTCCTTCTTTGGTCGAGGATCCATCAACGTGCATCAACCATACTGATTCCTCGAACTTCTTGATTGAGTTCACTTCCGAAGACTCCAATTCCTCCGGAACTTTCATACTCGAGGTTTCTAGGATGAGATCAGCCAAGACCTGAGCTTTGATTGCAGTTCTTAGCCGATATTCGATTTCGAATTGGCCAAGTTCTACTGCCCACTTTAATAATCTTCCAAGACCTGTCTCAAAGGTTGGTTAGTCAAAACAATAATCTTGTAAGTCTGGAAATAAGGTCTCAATCTTCGAGCAGCTACTACTAGAGCAAGTACGAATTTCTCGATTTCCATGTAGTTCTTTTCCGCGCCTTGTAATAATTTGCTCAGGTAGTAAACGGGCTTGTGCTCAGATTTTTCTACCTTCACCAGAACCGAGCTAATTGCCTCCTCTGAAACCGCTATGTAGAGATACAAAGGTTCGCCCTTTGAAGGCTTAGCCAGCATCGGTGGAGAAGTAAGATAAGCCTTAAGATCGTCAAAAGCTTTGTCACATTCGGTCGTCCACTCGAAATCGTTGGATTTTCGGAGTAGTTTGAAGAAGGGCAAACTCTTGTCGACTGACCGCGAAATGAACCTGTTCTGCGAGATAATTTTTCCGACCAGGCTCTGTACGTCTGAAAGTCGCCTTGGAGGCTTGAGTTCGGTGATAGCCCGAATCTTCTCTGGGTTAGCCTCGATTCCATGCTCGTGTACAAGATATCGCAAGAATTTTCCTGATCTAACCCCGAAGGTGCACTTTGCTGGGTTTAACTTCATGCCATATTTTCTCAAAATTGCAAATCAGCGATCAAGATGCTTGATGTGATCTTCTTCAGTCATGCTTTTTACGAGCATATCGTCCACATAAATTTCATGATTTCCCCGATCAAATCTTTGAACATCATATTGACCAGCCTCTGATAAGTTGCTCCAGCGTTCCTAAGTCCGAACGGCATGACAATGAAGCAATATACCCCTCGCTCGGTAATGAAAGCAGTTTTGTCTTGGTCTTTTTCGTTCATAAAGATTTGGTAGAACCTTTGAAAAGCATCCATGATGCTGAAGAAAACAAAACCTGCCGTTGAATCCACCAACATGTCGATCCTAGGCAACGGATAGGGGTCCCTAGGACATAACTTATTTAAGTCGATGAAATCATTGCACATCCTCCACTTGTTTTCGACCTTCTCTCCTTTAGAAACTAATACCACGTTACATAACCATTCAGTAAATTTGATCTCTTTAATCTGGCCAGCTGCCAACAATCTATCAACTTTCGCATTGATTATTTTATCCTTTTCTCGTCCATGGTTCCTCTTCTTCTGCCTAACAGGCTTTGCCTTTGGATCTATATTTAACGAATGAGTGATTACCCGAGGGTCAATCCTCACTATATCATCCGAACTCCAGGCGAAGACATCTGGATTTTTCCATAGAAAATCAACGAGCATAGTTTCCATTCCCTCGCTCAGCTCCGTTCCGATCCTGGTAACCTTTTCCGGCGATCCGGGAACTAAGGAAACCTTCTTGTAATCGGGAGTTGGACGCTCATGTCCACATTCTTGCCTTTCTTTCCTTTTATTTTATCACAGTCGGGGATCGGTAGGTCAGCAACTGATCCCGACTCTAAATCGACCAGCCTTCTTTTGCTCGGAACCTCAGGCTCAATTTTTCTCTTTATCGACAATGAAGAGCTGTAACACTCCCATGCCATATACTGGTCATTCCTCATTTCGCCGACCCCTCCATTTGTCGGGAATTTCACCTTTTGATGATAGGTTGATACCACAGCTTTGAACGCGTTCAAGGCCGGCCTTCCCAGTATGGCGTTATAAGCAAAGGCGTCTCCACCACCAGGAATTTCACCATTCTGGTTACACTCTTTGGTTTATTTTCGAGGGTCGTGCTTAGCAAAATGGTTCCTAAAGGAACAATTTTCGAACCTCCAAATCCGACCAATGGGGTGACCACTTTATTCAGACACGGATGTTGAAGATTCATTCGAGAAAGAGCTTCCGAAGATATAATATTCACGGAACTACCATTGTCGATCAAAACTCTTTTAACCTCGTAGTTAGCGATTTTCAAAGTTAAGACCATTGAAAAATCGGGATCATCATCGTCCACATCCCAAGTAACATCCGCTGGTCGGTCCGCATCACTAAAGCTTTGACTTGATTCTCCATGGAAGGTGGTTCTAGCGAGAACACTTCCTTTCTGGCTAATGCGATCGTTTTGATTGATCTTGTGGTTCTTTTCCTTGCATTTATACTGTCTCCCCCTGCTGGTCCGCGTACAATCATGTTGATTACTCCATTTGGTTGTTCCTCAGGCTGATTCCGAGCGACATGTTGTCGGACGGGGAACTTTCGGGGGCTCCTGGACCTATAACGGTTGTTATAGTTTCATCTCTTCACAAACTCTTTGAGTTTGCCTTGCGCAATCAATTTCTCAATTTCTTCCTTTGAAGTATTTAGCTTGGTAAAGTTAATTTTTCCTGATCGAGGAATTGGATTTGGATCGAAGATCAGGACGTAGGTATTGGGACGGCTGTTCGGCATCTGAGGCTTGTATGTATTGATTCTTTGCCAAACCTATCCCCTATTCGATCCTGCATAATCCCCTGGTTTTGGCACAGGGGCCCTGTCTTGTTTCTTTCCAAGGGGTGGCCTCGGATTTTGGGCGTGCCTTAGCTTGTTCATCTCTTCCTGTATCATATACTTTTCTGCTATCTTCATTATCCTTTCAAAGGATTTTGGCTGCTTCCTACACAGTGCATTCCCGAACTGTGTATTCTTCGTCAACTCAAACATCAAAGAGGATAGATACTCGATCTGTGGAGTATCGACCTTAAGGAGTTCGATGCTGAAGCGTGCCAACCATTGTCTCAAAGTTTCGCCTTCCATTTGTTTTACTGTGCCCAAATGGTTGGCAGGCAATCTATGTTTCCTCTGACTTGCGAATTGGTGTTTGAGTTTCTCGCAGAATTCATCAAAAGTGAAAATAGAGTTCGGTGGCAATTTTTCGAACCAATCAAGTGCGATTCCTTCAAAGGTCGTGACCATGATTTTGCAGCAGAAATCTTCCGAATGCCCATACAAGTTCATCACATTAATAAAACTGTTAATGTGTTCAATGGGGTCGGTAGTCCCGTTATACCGTGGTAATCTTGTGGGCACTGTCTCAGTATTTCTTGCCTCTCGAATTTCCTGACAGAAAGGTGAACATCTCATGATACTGTTTTCGATTTCCCTATCTCTGATGTTCTCTCGGAATGTTTCTCTATTTTGCATTATTTCAGTGCGTCTAATGGTCATGCCCGTGTGTCGAGCCTCTTTGATCATTTCTTCTCGATCTAATTTCTTGGCGACTCTTTCCTACACTATCTTTTCTAGTTCAGCCTCAGTGATCCTCTTATAGGTTAACTTCTTTGCCTTCTCAGTTTCCAAAGGTTGACTTTCCCCAACCACTGAATCCTCTACATCGTGTATTGCCTTGGATAGTAATACAGACCGAACGTTAGACTTCGACGGGGCTGGTTGGAGAGGATTAGCCGTACGTCGTTTTGACATCGACTTAAGCGCGTTTTTTTCCTTTTGAATATTCGAGGATGGAATTTCAGGCCTACCATGCATAGTGGGTTGATCGACCGGTGACTGATCGGCTCTTCCACTGTTCAAGAATTCCCTGCACATCGTTCCTTTAATAGATCTTAGATCGGCCACTGTCGATCGGAATATCCTCTTGTGGCACGATCGGTGGAGCCTCTTGTTGACGAGCCGCCTGAGACAGATTATCGGGCTCGTTGTTTTACGGAGTTATGTGCTCCAGCTGCGTGTGAAGGCTCTCCCCGCATGTATGTATTTCATCTCGTAGTAGGCATATTTCGATCTAACACCCATATAAGGCCCGACGGTGGGCGCCAATTGATCTGACGTGGTTTCGTCGGGGGATCAATAAGGAAATATAAAGATGATAATGGTGTTAAAATGCCAATGAGGGGGTTAAATATGTATATTTCCGAACGTGATTACAAAGTATTTCGATGTCCTACTTGGGCATTATTGGATGTCGTACAAGCTAGAGAATTAATATATACAGCATGATCGAAAATACAATCTAGAGGAAGCCCTGAGCGCTATGTTCGAGCTGGGAGCACCTTGGGAATTGTGCGATTGCTGGTGTCATAAGTGCTTGCGGTATTTATAGTGGAATCGGTGTGCTAGCTGAACCACCCGCAGGGGTGTATTTCTCGGCCCACAGGCTTGGGCCTGGGGTCGGCCCAACAGTGGAATCCGAGCATGAACCTCTTGTCCTGTGATCGGAGTAATTTGTATAGCATTGGTGATCGGCCGACAAGTCTTCGAGGTCGGATGTTGCTATTTTCGATCGTGGAACGCCTTCCAAAAATAGAACATCCAAAGTACCCCGCACCACGTTGATCTGACAACCGAGGTATCCCAACACACGTTAAGTCTAACCCATCAATTTTTATGAGCAACGGGCCCGGTCATGAAATCCCCGTAACTTGGTTATGGTCGATGTTCCTGTCCCGACCAGTCCCCACCCTTGTCAAGTTTAATTAATAACAAGAATCGAGAGATTTCGTGTATTGTCCCTTTCTTCACCTCGGGTGCCAGACTAGATCTGGATCACCTTCAACGATAAGTAGAAAACCTACACTAGTCCCTATTGATGGAAGACTTGGATTTATAAAACTTCATTTTATAGTTAACCCAATATGACTTAATATTTAATTCAAGAGGGGATTTTCGGTTTTAGAAAGTTTGAGGTAACTCTCCTCGAGATCTCACCGCATTAATGATGCATTATCTTTTATTTAGTGATCTAATTTCTAGCGCGCATCTCATACAAGCAAAATAAATCAGTAAATAAAGTAAGACACTCACACCTAGCATGCATGCTACCATATTATATTTTCGATCGGGAGCCTCCTATGCGGGCCATCATCGAGCCATGATGTTGGCCAAATTGGTCAATCTAATTGGGTTCTTAAAGGATCTAACAAGTTACATACTATGCATACATGGCCTTCATTCCTTCTTGGGCCTCCACCTTGCTTGTAATGGGCCTCCATCCTAAACTATTAAAACAGTAAAGCCTTAATCTATTACAAAGGCCCAAAGTGTCACAAAAACTTAAGGCACGCAGGCCCAATAAAAAACAACAAAATTAAATTAAACCAATCATATCTACCCTAGGGTCAAGGCTCGGCACGATCGAAAATCACGTAAACAGTTCACGTTGAGCAAGAAACAAGCAAAAGCATATTTTTGTTATTTCTTATATTATTTTAAAACTACCTTTTAAAATAACCCAATATTCTAATTTTAAAACCCCTTTTAAAATAATCTTTAACTTTTATTTTAAAACCCCTTTTAAAATAAATTTTAACTTTTATTTTAAAACCCCTTTTAAAATAAACTACTATCTTTATTTTAAAACCTCTTTTAAAATAACTCATGATTCTCGCTCTAGTCTCCACTAAATATGAAAAATTAATTTTTCGGACAATTAAAACACCTTTTAAGCATATAACAGGTACTGGAATTATAACTTTTGAAAATTACAGTTTGATCCCTCAATTTTCGAAAAATACGTTTTGACCTTAAACTTTCGGAAACAACCAATTAAACCCAAAAATTCCAGAACTAGCAAATCGGCCCAGAAAACAGAAATTGACATTTTAATTCCAGAATCTTTCATTAATTGCAAAACTGACCCTTGAAGTTACGTAAATAACAAAACAGCCCCATAACTTTCGGCAAATGCAAACAGACAATTTTAAGAAAAACAGAATTACAGTATTTGCCCAGAATTTGCAGAAAAACAAAATTTCAGATTCTGTCCAGATTTCATAAATATTGCAATTTGCAATTTAGTCCATTGAGTTTTGAAAATTGCAGATCTGGCCCAAAAACGAATTATGCTATTTATCCGAACACATAATTAATCATAACAAGCAAGAATTCATGCATAGAACATGACAAACAAATATAAACATATATTTTGAAGTGTTCAGGCCTTTTTCTTATGAGCGTAATAAGTTAGGCTCTGATACCACTGTTAGGTTTTACGCGGTGTACGATTGTCAAAACAACGTGCGGAATATTTAAAAACTTTCATACACACATAAAACCCTAAGCCCATGATATATTTATCTAACTCATACGAAAATAGGGTTGATGTAACACCCCAATCCCACATTGATTGTGGATGAATTGTTTGAATGGTTAATAAAGACTTGACCTACTTCTATTTGTCAACATGGGCTTAAGCATTTTGGGCTAGTGGACTAGAGTCCAACAATGTTGACAAGGCCAGAAGTGGATCAAGGTCTTTACAAATGGTATCAGAGCCGACTTCGTGGTGTTATCCATGAGGGCGGTCTTGGCCTATTGATCTTGACTCGACGAGGACGTCGAGTATTTGAGTTGGGGAGATTGTAACACCCCAATCCCACATTGATTGTGGATGAATTGTTTGAATGGTTAATAAAGACTTGACCTACTTCTATTTGTCAACATGGGCTTAAGCATTTTGGGCTAGTGGACTAGAGTCCAACAATGTTGACAAGGCCAGAAGTGGATCAAGGTCTTTACAAAGTTGTCACGCCCCAATATTTATTTATTTATTTATTTATTTTATTACTTTACCGGCGTGATGGCCGCGTCGTCATTTCGATCATGCCGACGCGAAGCCTTCAACTTTAAACTCAATTCTAAATATTACACCAAAATAAAACGAGAATAATTTCTTAACGATATGTTCGCACTGTTGGAATACAATATCTAATATCCACCAGGAACAATTTTTATAATACTAAGTTGGAGTCAGTCTCCACCAATAAAGTCAGAAAATGAGAAAGCCTAAAACTCTAAGAGAAAATAACAAAGCATAAATAATTAGTGGATTCCTATCACTGCTTAAATTCTGAAAACAAAACTTTCAAACTTCGAGTTGTCTAACGACCTGCAAAATATCAAGCAAGGGGTGAGTTGCTAACTCAATAAGAAGTTTAAGGCACCTCTGTCAAATCCATGCACATATCAATGCTCAATAATAATGCAAACAGTCAATGTGACACCTTCATGAACCAAAATATGCAGGAGACAAACATTCAATTCAACTCGCAAATTAACACTATGGCCACCATTAATCCCGTGACAAGGACGTCGACTTATCAAATACAAATTCAAAAATCAAAACTGGTTTTGAACGGTAACCAGGCTCAAATTTAATACAATACAATGGGCGGAACTAGCTCCTAAGCCGACAATCCCCCGAAGGGGCCCAAACAATTCATAGGCAAATCTGAGAGATTAAAGAAATAAATGCGGTATCTCCATGTAATCAAATAATTGGCTCAAATAGTTCAAATACATAATCAATGAAACACTGTCAATTTGCACACTTGGTCTGTTATTCAATATAAAAACATTGTCCCAAAAATTTGTTTTAATAAAAAGTACTTTACTAAGGACAATGAAATTTCAAGATAACAGTCTTAAGCATAATACTCACATGGGATAAGAGTAGAAAGTGCCAAAACTCCTTACCTCAAATGAAATAACGTCACCCTACTTCAAGCACCACAAAAACTCGACTAAGCTTGATCTCTAAAATCTACATAATAAATACAATATAAGTTATTCCAATCAAAAATTTTAATTAACTAGGGACACTGAAAACTAAGTCTAAAACCTCTACCCAATTAGTGCTATATGGTTGCAATTGATCAAAATTTAAAACTCAATTCTCTTATACGCCCACATTAGTCATTAATTAATGACCTGCACTTCGGCCAGTGAGTCTGCTATCAATTAGATAATGGAGCTTCCAACACTTAATTCCTACTTAATTAGATCATTTACATACAACCAAATTTGTGGACCTTTAATTAGAAACCGTGAGATGCAATTGCCCCCAAAACCTTCTTTTAATTGTAGGACTAAAAGTAATAAACATGTATCTCCTCTAATTAATCCCACCAAGAACACTAGAACATATTATAATTACATAAACAAGGACAACTAAAGAGTACTAACCTTCGGCGGCGGCGACTATCAAGATGAACACAGAGACCTAATTTTTATAATTCTCACCCATCACTTTCAATTTTAAACTCACGTGATGTTATATATACATATATGTAATTGCAATATTGCCCCTCTGTTTTCTATAAGTTTACTCATTAGTTATAATGTTATATATACATATATGTAATTGCAATATTGCCCCTCCGTTTTCTATAAGTTTACTCATTAGTTATAATCCTAATTAAGATAATTATCTAAATATATTAACACATAACTTATAATAAAACATGATTGAAAATTATATTAATGAATTATACAAAAAATAAAATGGGGATATTACATCCTACCCCCCTTTATAAAAGTTTCGTCCTCGAAACATGGAATTTAGTAATTCGCACCTTCTTCGATGAATAGACTAGGATATTTGTTCCGCATGTCCTCTTCCAGCTCCCAAGTAGCTTCACGAGGCGAATGGTTCGACCATTGAATCTTTACTAATGGGATTTTTCTATGTCTCAAGGCTTGTTCCTTACGATCAATGATACAAATCGGTAATTCTTCATACGTCAAGTCCTCCTGAACCTCGAGTGGCTCGTATCTCAAAATATGGTTGGGATCAGGAACATACTTTCTCAATAATGATACGTGAAAAACATTGTGAACCTTAGATAGTTCAGGTGGCAAAGCTAGTCTATAAGCCACTTCTCCTACTTTTTCAAGGATCTCGAAAGGTCCTACATAACGAGGACTCAACTTGCCACGTCTCCCAAATCTCACTACACCCCTTTTTGGAGAGATTTTCAAGTGAACATGGTCACCTTCCTTGAATTCTATGTGTCGCCTTTTCAAGTCTGCCCAACTTTTCTGTCTGCTTTGAGCCACTTCTAGCCGCTTCCTTATCAATGGGATTTTTTCTATAGCTTTATGCACCAACTCAGGCCCTAACAGTCTTTTTTCTCCAATATCATCCCAATGTACAGGGGATCTACATTTCCTTCCATACAGAGCTTCATAAGGCGCCATTCCAATGCTGGCTTGGTAGCTATTATTATACGCAAATTCTGCCAATTTTAAATACTGATCCCAGTTACCTTTAAAGTCCATTATACAAGCTCGTAGCATATCTTCCAAAATCTGAATAGTTCTCTCTGACTGACCATCCGTTTGAGGATGATAAGCTGTACTAAACTTCAATTGAGTTTCAAGGGTACTCTGAAGGCTTTTCCAAAATTGGGAAACAAATCTGGGGTCTCGATCAGATACTATACTCACAGGGATGCCATGAAGGCAAACAATATTATTAACATATAATGAGGCTAATTCATTAAGTGGAGTTTTCTTCTTGACAGGTAAGAAATGGGCCGACTTTGTGAGCCTATCGACTATAACCCATACAGAATCATATTGCTTTTTAGGGGTTCGTGGTAACCCAGAAACGAAATCCATAGTTATGTGTTCCCATTTCCACTTGGGTATTTCCAAGTTTTGAAGTTTACCACCGATTCTTTGGTGTTCCGCTTTAACTTGCTGACATGTCATGCATTTCTCCACGAACTCGGCAATATGTAGCTTCATCCGTTTCCACCAAAAATGTTCTCTCATGTCTCTGTACATTTTGGTGCTACCTGGGTGCATGGTGAATCGAGATCTATGAGCCTCACTCAAAATCTCCTCTCTTAAACTCGAATCAGATGGAACACATACTCTATTTCCGAACCTCAACGAACCATCTTCATGTAATTGAAACGTAGAATTTTGTCCCATTCTCACCTCTTCGCTAATCTTATACAATTCTGGATCCCTTAGTTGGGCTTCTTTGATACGGTCGATTAGTGTAGGTTGCGCGATCAAGGTAGCCATCGTGACATGGGAACCACCAACCACTACTTCAACCTCCAACTCTTCTAGGTCTTTTGTGATCCTTCTTTGCTCGGTTAGTAGACTAGCCATGTTTGTTGTCTTCCTACTAAGTGCATCAGCAACCACATTTGCTTTCCCTGGGTGATAATTAATAGAGATATCATAATCTTTCAACAATTCTAACCACCTACGTTGTCTCATATTCAATTCCTTTTGCGTGAATAGATATGTGAGACTCTTATGATCAGTATATATCTCACAGGTAACCCCAAATAAGTAATGGCGCCAAAGTTTCAACGCAAAGACTACTGCTGCAAGTTCTAAATCATGAGTGGGGTAGTTACGTTCATATGACTTTAACTGACGAGATGCGTAGGCAATAACTTTACCATTTTGCATTAAAACACATCCCAGGCCAGTCAATGAAGCATCACTGAATATTGTAAAGCCATCGACTCCATTAGGTAACGTTAGTACTGGTGCAGACACCAATCGTTGCTTCAATTCTGTAAAACTATGCTCACATTCTGGGGACCAATCAAACTTTGCACCTTTCTTAGTTAGACGGGTCATGGGGCCGGATATCTGAGAAAATCCTTCTACAAACTTTCTATAATAGCCAGCAAGTCCAAGAAAACTTCTAACTTCGGTGACATTGGTTGGGCTGGGCCAATTCAACACGGCTTCGATCTTTGAGGGATCCACAGAAATTCCTCCCTCTGATATTACATGTCCCAAGAACGACACCCTTCCAAGCCAGAATTCACATTTGCTTAGTTTTGCAAACAGTTGTTCCTTTCGTAAAGTTTGTAGCACTATTCTTAAGTGTTCTGCATGCTCTTCTTCATTCTTAGAGTACACCAGGATGTCATCAATGAAAATTACGACAAATTGGTCTAGGTACTCTTGAAAAATCTTATTCATCAATGCCATGAAAGCAGCTGGGGCATTTGTTAGTCCGAACGGCATAACTAAAAATTCATAATGACCATATCGAGTTCGAAACGCTGTCTTGGATACGTCCTCTGCCTTGATTTTCAATTGATGGTAGCCGGACCGAAGGTCGATCTTAGAGAAAACTTGAGCTCCTTGCAACTGATCAAAAAGATCATCTATTCGAGGAAGCGGATACTTATTTTTCACGGTGATTTTATTCAACTCCCGATAATCGATGCATAAGCGAAGACTCCCATCCTTCTTCTTCACAAACAATACAGGTTCTCCCCACGGGGAGATGCTTGGGCGAATGAAGCCTTTATCTAGTAACTCCTGAAGTTGTGTCTTTAGCTCGCGTAATTCGGCAGGAGCCATCCTATAGGGTGACTTTGATATAGGTCCAAAGTCTGGTGCGGTACTAATCTCGAACTCAATTTCTCGATCTGGCGGTAGCTCTAATAAGTCCTCCGGAAATACATCAGGAAATTCCTGCACGATAGGAATGTCCTCTAATTTGGTCTCAATTATCTTGGTGTCAACTACGTAGGCCAGGAATGCACTACACCCTTTTCTTAGGCACCTTTGAGCTTTCAAAACTGAAATAATGGGAACAAGAGACTTGTGTCGAATAATATTTTTCTTACATTGGAAGGAGAATTCTGCTCGTCCTGGGGGATGAAAAATAATTCTTTTCCCAAAACAATCAATTTGAGCATGGTGAAATGCTAACCAGTCCATCCCAAAAATAATATCAAAGTCACTCATATCCAACTCCACTAAGTTTGCTCCCAACTCATCTTCGCCTATACGAATCTTACCCTTTCTATAAACTTTATTAGCAATAAAAATCTTTTTCAGAGGCGAGGAGACATGCATTGGCTCCTCTAGTTTATCGAATTCAAGATTTAATGATGTAGCAAATTTTCGAGAGATAAGCGAATGGGAAGCCCCAGAATCAAACAGCACATGGGCATTAAAAGAATTAATAGATATAGTACCTGTGACCACATCATTATTTGCCTCTGCATCCTCCTCCGTCAGGGCAAACAGTCTCCCAGTACCCTTCTTTGGTTCAACTTGACTTCCTACCTGCGTCCCCATTGTCTTTTTCTTTGGGCAGTCCCTCACTCTATGTCCAATTTCCCCACACTGAAAGCACGCCCCCGTCTTCCAGAAACACTCACCCGGATGCCTTTTATTGCAATGGGAACATTGTTTTGCTATGAGCTTTACACCACCTTCGTTACTCCCATTAGATTGCATGCTTGAATCATTATCTCTGGATGTTGGGACTCCTCCTGGTCTAGGCCTCTTGCGATCTCCATTGTATTGCTCATAACTCTTCAAATCTGCTTCAACTCTAAGAGCTCGCTCCAACAGGTCACGAAATGTGGTATCCATGTGAGAGGAAACACGAACCTGAATATCCCTCCTCAATACCTGATAGAATCTATTCACCCTACTTTCTTCGGACTTCATGTAAATAGGACAAAATCGCCCAAGTTCATTGAATTTGTTTGCAGCCTCCAGCACAGACATGTTTCCAACTTGTTTAAGGTTAATGTATTCATTTTCCTTTGCAATCCTGATAGCACGAGGGAAATAGTGATCGAGAAACAACTTCTTGAAATCTTCCCAAGACAATGGATTATTTGGGTCGACATATGCAACCTTCACTGAGTCCCACCAATATTTGGCGTTACCAACTAAAAATGGCAAGGTGACATTAAGTCTAACTTCTACAGGGTACTCCAAAGCAATAAATGTTTCTTCGATATTGCTAATCCATTTCTCCGCTGCAATTGGGTCTGCACCTCCCTCAAATGATGGAAAGTTGAGTCTCCTAAAACGTTCAAAGTAAGAAATTTGTGGTGGTGGTTGACGAGGTTGTTGTTGTTGTTGCAATAGATTTGCCACTACACGAAGGACATCTCCAATATCCGTAGCGGTGGCAGGTACATCACGGTTTGGTAGTGATGGTTGAGTATTTTGTTGGTTTTCTGTTTCAGCGGGATTTGGTAGTGAGGGTTGGGAGATTTGTTGATCTTCTGTTTCAGGGGCAGGTACATTATTGCTACTTCCACTCTGGGCATGCCTGCGACCTCGACCACGTCCACGACCACGACCTCTGCCTCTACCACGAGCCATCAATATAATCTGAGAGTTTTATCTTTATTAGTCATAAGACCATATAAATTAAATTAGCAGTAAACCATATGCTCAAAAGCTTGAGTCCGACTTCGTGGATAACACCACGAACCTGGCTCTGATACCAAGTAAAGACCTTGATCCACTTCTGGCCTTGTCAACATTGTTGGACTCTAGTCCACTAGCCCAAAATGCTTAAGCCCATGTTGACAAATAGAAGTAGGTCAAGTCTTTATTAACCATTCAAACAATTCATCCACAATCAATGTGGGATTGGGGTGTTACAGTTGAATCCAAAATCAACAATACATAAAAATAGGTAATTTTCGAAATTACCTCACCACAGGCAAGGAGGTGGTTTTTCTCCGATCTTCTAAAAGTTCATTAGAGCACCCCAAGAGTTGTGCCTCTAGAGTTAAGTCCACACCAGATGGATTGAGCAACTCCTTTAAACCTCAGGCTTAGAACTAGGAACAAAAATTGTCTGTTTTTGTAACTAGATCTAGATCCAGAGAAGAAGTAAAACAAAAGGGAGAGGGGCGATTTGCACAGGGTTTGGCCAATCAGGGATTGAGCGATTAGGGGCTGAAATTTTGAGCCTCTCTCTCTTTCTTATGTTAGGGTTTGCATTAGTTTCTTAGTTGGTTAGTTAGAGATTATGATATGTATATCTAATATATATCTCTATTAGAAGACTTCTTCTTCAAATATATATATATATATATATATATATATATATATATATATATATATATCATATCTTTAAAGATCTCCTCTTATCAAATTAAAGATACAAGATATATAACCTCTACCCTTATCACAAGATTTGAACTTATCCCCTCTTCCCTTGTAGAAATCGGCCAATGCATAAAGAAATTAATCCATGAATAATTTCTCTAATTAAAATCGGCCATGTCAAATTAATTAATCCAAGATTAATTAATCAAGATGAGTCGATAGATCCTTTCTTAGTACTAACCATTCGCGTACACGTTCATAAATACCCAAAGTAGTCGCACAATGATCAGGCTAAGTGATCGGCTCCTAAATCAAAGTACGTATTCCCGTGTACCGAATTCGCCCTAGTACCTCAAGTCCGAGGACTAAATCGTACACTATTATAAGTCTTGAGAGACATCCCATTACCGATATGCTTGATAGGATAGTGCCCAACAAGCCAGTTCATTTTAGCTTTTAATAGGTCTATTCTGTAAATAACAATCTTTGATTCTATAACTAATACGCACATTTATTTATATCTGTATAGAATAAACAATGGCCATCTTCATCTCACGCGAATACATTTAAGCGATTGGATGAAATCCTTAGATCACATTTAGACTATGGGGCGATTCACTTCGGTATTGAGTGTAATCATGAAACAGTCTCTAAGGTCGTGATCTTAAAACACGTTCCAAGTCATAGATTCCGAAACGAGACAGGGTATCGTAGGAATCGTCAAGACTTGTACAAATATGCATGATTCACATGGAGTGAATTTGTAGCGTTTCATGAGCAAGGCATTAATTTGAGGCCAGTGCATATGAGTAGGTGGTTCGATAGAGGATCAAACGCATCAAACGACCCTAACAGAGAAACCCTTTATGGAAGCGCATGACGCATATCAGTGATGGGACGTTTCTCAAGACTTATAATAGTGTACGATTTAGTCCTTAGACTTGAGGTGCTAGGGCGAATTCGATGCATGAGTGTGCGTACTTAGATCTAGGTATAGGTCACGTAGCCTGATCATAACATGCCTAGGTTGGGTACGTATAGTTGTGTACACGAGTGGTTAGTACCAATATGGAATCTACCGACTCATCGTAATGGATGAAGGAATTTCCTATACGATTCTTAGATAATATATCCAAGGAATCTGCAGCCGCAGTCGGTGACGGATTTGGAAAGGGGTTTCCAAATTTAGCAGTCACACTGGAATATTATCCCGAATTAGAAAGTATAGTTATCGAGACAAATTTAGAGGTGCCGATCAATTCACACACCCTAAGTCTTGATCAGGAAATTAAGTCGATAGAAGGACCGTATGTACATGGCATTTATAAGAGGTGAGGTTCACAAATATCAATTCACCTGAAACTGCGCTTCATGGGCTTGTGGCTAGACATCGACCATGAAGTGTGGGTACTCTTGAGTTGATAAGGGAGATTGATTCTAGGAGTGGTCAATTAAAAGGTTTTAGTTGATCGGAGCAATTAATTGCTCATAAGTTAAATCACGAGGAATTCGTGGGCCTGCTGCCAGTTGATGGTGAACCTAGGGGGTCACACACAATACAGTTGGACAGTGACAGTTATAAAAGGAAATAATTGATTTAAAGGTAATTAAATCAATTAATGAATTAAAGTGTTAATTCAAGTGGGAGACTAATTAATTAGTTGAACTAATTAATTAAATAATTAATTAAAGTTTTAATTAATTAATTAAGAGTGATATTAATTTATTAATTAATATGGACTAGATTAATTAAAGAGTTAATTAAAAGGGCTTGCAAGACATGGGCCTTTAATTAAAAGCCCATAAGAAGTCTTGCAAAGCTAGGTTTTGAGGGAGGCTTATAAATAGAGTTCAACTTGAACTCAAAGCACAACACCTCTTGCACAAAACCCTAGCCGCCCCCTACACCCTAGCCGCCACTAGTCCTGCGCGCCAAACCCTAGCCGCCGCCGCCGCCGCCGCCGCCCTCTTGGCCGTGAGCTACCCTGCGTCGCCGCCTCTCTCTCGTGTTCTTCCTGCGCTAGATCTAGACATCCTTTTACTGACAGCCTTCAAGATCCAGTTCGTAGCCTAAGACTTGAAGGTGTCATTACAATCCAACTGGTGTGGATAAACTATAGAGGTGAGACCATTGGATCACTACCTGTGAATCAAAAACAAAACCGGAGGTTGCCATCACCTTGCCTGTGGTGAGGTAAAAATCGTATAACCCCCTTTTGTACTGTTTATGTTTTGTTTCAACCTTTTCGCAAACGTAAGATGGATTATTGATTTATGGGGCTGATGGGTATCTTTGAAAATTTTTAAATTCCGCACTTTCGTTGATCTGTCAACCTAGATATCCCAACAGTGGTATCAGAGCCAACTCCATTATTATTATGCGAAAAGGCCTGAACATGAATAAATCTATGGGAACATGTGATTTTTATGTTTTGTGAATTGATTCTTGCTTGTTATGACTAGATCTATGATTGGGTAAAACTGCTTTTTTAGATCTGTGGCGAATTTATAGTTTTTGGAATGTTCTGGACTTTTATGCAAAAATCGAAAATCATGAAATTAGGGCTGGAAATTTCATTTTCTGTTTCTGAAATTTTTGATAAATCTGGATTGTTTTGCAAATTCTGGTCGCACATAATTTTTGGGTTGTTTTGCAATTTTCGAAAGTTATATGGTTGTTTTGTAATTTTCAAAAGTTCAGGGGTCTGTTTGCAAAATCAAAAATTTTTTGGATTCAAAATTTTATTTTCTGGTCTTTTGGCCAATTTGGTTTTTGGGCATGTTTTGTAACTTTTTCAAAACTTTGGGGTCAAAAGTGCAATTTTTGAAAGTTGAGGGGCCGAACTGCAATTTTCAAAAGTTGAAAATCAGAATTTGATTTTAAGCAGAAAATTTATTTTTTTAACCCGAAAATTGATTTTGTCATAATTAGTAGTGATTAAAAAGTAAGAATCATAGGAAGATAGTTTTAAAAGGTTGTATTAAAATTAAGAAAGAAATACGTAAAAGATGTTTGCATGTTTCTTGCTCTACGTGATATGTTTACGTGGTTTTTGATCGAGCCGATGCTTGACCTTAGGTTAGATGTGATTGGTTTAATTTAATGTATGGATTTTATTGGGCCTGCGAGCCTGTTATAATTTTTGGGCCACTTTGAGCCTTTATAATAGAATAGGGCTTTACTGCTTTACTAGTTTAGGTTGAAGGCCCGTTGCAAGCAATGATAGAAATAGTGTCCTGCAAGCCAGCTGTATGGCTAGCATTTATTGTATTAAATGGGGAACTATTCAATTTTGATTAATAAAAGCACTTTATTAAATGATCAATTTTATCTTATGTAATAATTATCTACGCATAAGGATAGAAGTCCTTAGATCACAGGGCTATTGGACAACCCGTAGACTGATCTCCAAGGCCGTGATCTAAAACATATTCATAGGTCCAGGAGTCCATGAAAATTTATCACACAAAAACGTGAAGCCCGAAATCAGGCTGATGAGCAAGTAAATGGAGTGATCAACATGATTGCAGGTGGACCAGCGGGCGGAGATAGCAAAAATGCAAGGAAAAGAACTATGAGGTCGATAAAGACTGTTGTCTCGACCAAGAAGGAAATTTTCTCATTGGAACCCCCGTCCATGGAGAATCAAGTTATAAGCTTCAGCGATGCAGATAGACCTGCAGATGTTACCTAGGATGTGAATGATGATGATCCGGATTTTTCTATGGTACTAACTCTGAAGATCGCGAATTATGAGGTAAAGAGGATCTTTATCGATAACGGCAGCTCTGCAAATATAATCTCTCTGAAGCCCTTGCTCGGATGAACCTCCAACATTCACGTCTGGATCAGGTATCTATTCCACTGATCGGATTTGGTGGTTCTGAGATTGTTCCGCTTGGAACCCTCGTGCTGAGCACAACTCTTAGGAAGAAATCAAAGAGCATAACCAGGATGGTAAAATTTTTAGTAGTGGATACACCGTTCGCTTACAATGCCATATTAGGAAGACCTGGTTTAAACGCATTCAAGGTTGTTGTATCGACCTACCATCAAAAGGTGAAGTTCCCAACTGCAGGTGGGGTTGGTGAAATGAGAAATGATCAATATATGACATGGGAATGTTACAATTCGTCATTAGGTATCAAGCAGAAAGTTGAGCCCAAACTACCTATGAAAAGAAGGATTATAGAATTGGAATAGGAATCGGTTTTGGATCTGCAGATCCCCGACTGCGAGAAATTACAAGGAAAGAAGGGTAAAAATGTGGACATGAGTGTACAAGCCACCGATCATAAAAAGGTCTTTCTAGTACCCGTATCACCAGAAAAAGTCACCAGGATCGGCACTGAGGTAAGCGAAGGGATGGAAACTATGCTCATTGACTTTTTACGAAAAAATGTAGATGTCTTTGCTTGGAGCTCAGATGATATTGTGGAAATCGACCCACGCGTAAGCACGCACTCTCTGAACATAGATTCGAAGGTAGAACAGGTAAGGCAAAAGAAACGTAATCATGGACGTGAAAAAGACAAGATCATTATCACTGAGGTTGTTCGATTATTGGCGGCCGGTCAGATAAAGGAAATCAAATTTACCGAATGGTTGCGCAATGTAGTCTTGGTTTCTAAAGGGGACAAAGTCGATAATAAGTGGAGAATGTGTAACAACTTCACTGATTTGAACAAATTGTTCACGAGAGACCCTTACCCATTGCCCCGGATCGATATGTTGGTAGATTTCACTGCAAAATTTGTCTTCTTCATTATGATGGATGCTTTTCAAGGATTCAATCAGATTTTTATAAATGAAAGGGATCAAGACAAGACTGCATTCATTAACGAGCGCGGAGTCTATTGCTTCATCATCATGCCGTTTGGGTTGAGAAATGCTGACACGACCTATCAAAGGTTAGTGAACATGATGTTCAAGGAATTGATAGGAGAAATCATGGAAGTGTACGTGGATGACATGCTCGTGAAGAGCAAGATGGAAGGGGACCACATCAAGCATCTTGATAGATGCTTCGGAATTTTGAGAAAGTATGGTATGAAGTTGAACCCAACGAAGTGTACTTCCGGAGTCAGGTCCAAAAAATTCCTAGGATATCTTGTTCACGAACGTGGAATTGAGGCGAGTCCGGAGAAAATCCGAGCAATCACCAAGCTCAAACCACCAAGAAAGCTTTCAGATGTCCAAAGCTTTGTAGGAAAAATCATCTCCTTGAACAGGTTCATCTCCCGATCAGCGGATAAAAGTTTGCCTTTCTTTAAGCTGTTGCGGAAGTCAAGGGGTTTCGAATGGAGCGCTGATATGACAAAGACTTTGAAGACCTCAAGGCATATTTAACTTCACCATTGATGTTGGCCAAGCCCTCCGACGGCGAACCTTTATATCTTTACAATAGCGATTTTGGAGGAGACTATTAGTTCAGTTCTGGTGAAAGTAGAGAAATCCGAGCACAAGTCTGTCTACTATTTAAGCAAATTATTACAAGGCGTGGAAAATAATTACATGGAGATTGAAAACTTCGCACTTGCTTTAGTACTGGCTGCTCGAAGATTGAGAACTTATTTCAAAACTTACAAAATTATTGTTTTAACTAACCAACCTCTGAGACAGGTCTTATCTAAACCCGAAGCTTCAGGAAGATTAATAAAGTGGGTTGTGGAGCTCAGACAATTCGAAATTGAATATCATCCAAGAACGGCGGTCAAGGCTCAAGTCTTAGCGGATTTTATTGTTGAATCCATTGGGGAAGAAATTTTGAACGAAGGGAGCTCTTCTGAGATGAATTCGATCTAAGAAATCAAGGAACCAGTCTGGTTAATGCATGTGCACGGATCCTCAACCAAAGAAGGAGGTGGAGCAGGAATTCATTTTCAAGGTCCTAACGGAGAAGACTTGAGCTATGCCATCACCCTGGACTTCTGATGAGAATCATCAAGAACAAGTACAAGCTAAGGATCCATTGAATATTCCAATTGGGCCAATTACAAGGGCAAGATCCAAAAAGCTCAAGGAAGCATTTAACGGGCTAATTCAGAAAATATGGACTGATTCTAACATGCATAAGTTTGGCCCAAAAGAAGATGAAGTTGTTTTGAATTCAATCCAAAAAACATAAATAGATTGCTTTTGGAATTCACTAAAGTTGCTTACCTAGAATTAAGTCTTTTGCGAAAGAGAAGCTTTAATTAGGCTTTATTTATATCAAATTTTATATATATAAGTCTATATAGATAATAGTCAAGACTTCTCATATTTATAGATGTATTTGGAGGATTCTAGGCACCTTTTCATATCCCAACACTTATGAAAACGTGTTGGCTTTAATTATTATGGTTGGAGACTTGTTCTAACCCTATATATATGTGCTATTGTTCAATGTAATGGAATATATTTGGCTGAAAATATAAAGTGAGTTTTTACTCCTCTTTTGGTTCTTCATTGAACTTCAGAACTTATCAAGGTTTCTCCTTGTGGCGTTCAAACTTGAATACTTGTTGTTTGCGATTCTTTATAATCGTTGGGTCACAAGTTCACTACAATCTGGAATATTTGTGGTTTGCGATTCTTTATAATCGTTGGGTCACAAGTTCACTACAATCAAGAATACTTGTGGTTTGCGATTCCTTATAATCGTCGGGTCACAAGTTCACTATCGTTATCAATCTGATTTTAGTTTGGGATTAAATTGAATTTTCCTAATGAGGTTCGCATCAACTTCGTTATCACAAACAATGAAGCAGAATACGAAGCTCTAATTGCGGGATTGGAGATGGCTCTGAAGGCGAAGGTAAAATCATTTAGTGTACTTACATATTCTAAACTTGTACATAGGCAGGTGAAAGACATTTATGAGGCCAAGGAGTTCAATATGATAAAATACTTGAGCAAAGTGAAGAATCTGATCTCTAGATTCGAAGAATTCGAGATCTAATCAATCCCAAGAGAAAAAAATTTATTGGCCGATTTATTATCAAAATTCACGGGAACAGTTGATGGGAAGAAGGAAAGAGTCATCACATGGCTGCTTTCTAACACACCGGCCATTGATTTAGACGTTACCCCTAGCATTGAACTATGATAAATACTGTCGATACCACAGAGCTCGTGGACACATTACTGAAAATTGTTATCAACTGAAGGATGAGATTGAGAAATTGATTGTGCAAGGAAAACTCAAGGATTTATCAAAAGAGGGAACTACAACAACCGTTATAGGTCCAGGAGTCCACGAAAATTTATCACACAACTGATGGAATAGTGCCCTGCAAGCCAATACATTTAGCTTGTAATGGAACTATCATTATCTTTCTTTAGTATAAATGAGTTAGTACGCACGTTTATTTATACGAGTATAAGGATAAACAATGGCCAACTTCATCTCTCGCGAATACATTTAAGCGATTGGTTGAAATCCTTAGATTACATTTGACTATGGGACGATTCACTTCAGTACTGAGTGCAATCATGAAACAGTCTCAAAGGTCGTAATCTTAAAACTGTTCCAAGTCATAGATTCCGAAACGAGACGGGGTATCGTAGGAATCGCCAAGACTTGTACAAGTATGCATGATTCACATGGAGTGAATTTGTAGCGTTTCATGAGCAAGGCATTTGAGGCCAGTGCATATGAGTAGGTGGTTCAATGGAGGATTGAACGCATCGAACGACCCGAACAGAGAAACCCATTGTGGAAGCGCATGACGCATATCGGTGATGGGATGTTTCTCAAGGATTATAATAGTGTACGATTTAGTCCTTTGACATGAGGTGCTAGGGCGAATTCGGTGCATGAAAGTGCGTACTTAGATCTAGGTATAGGTCACTTAGCTTGATCATACCATGCCTAGGTTGGGTGCGTATGGACATGTACGCGAGTGGTTAGTACCAATATGGAATCTATTGACTCACTGTAATGGGTGAGAGAATTTCCTATACGATTCTTAGATAATATATCCGAGAAACCCGTGGCCACGGTCGGTGACAGATTTGGAAAGGGGTTTCCAAATTTAGCAGTCACACTGGAATATTATCCTGAATTAGAAAGTATAGTTATCGAGACAAATTTAGAGGTGCCGATCAATTCACACACCCTAAGTCTTGATCGGGAATATTAGTCGATAGAAGTACCGTATGTACATGGTAATTATATGAGACGAGGTTCACAAGTATCAATTCACTTGAAGTTGGGCTTCATGGGCTTGTGGCTAGACATCGACCATGAAGTGTAGGTACTCCTGAGTTAATAGAGGATTTGATTCTAGGAGTGGTCAATTAAAGATTGTTTAATTGACCGGAGCAATTTATTGTTCATAAATTAAATCACGAGGAATTCGTGGGCCTGCTGCCAATTGATGGTGAACCCAGAGGGTCACACACAATACAATTGGACGGTGACTGTTATGGAAGGACATAACATGAATTAATTGATTTAAAGGTAATTAAATCAATTAAATGAATTAAAGTATTTAATTCAAATGGGAGATTAATTAATTGGCTGACTTAATTAATTAAATACTTAATTAAGTTGCTAATTAATTATATAAAAGAAATAATGATTTATTTGGATTGGGCATTTAATTAAAGCAGTTAATTAAATGAAAAGGCTTGCAAGACATGGGCCTTTAATTAAAAGCCCATAAGGAGTCTTGCAAACCTAGGTCAAAAGGTCAAAAGGCTTGCAAGGAACTCTACAAGAGCTCAGAAAGAGAACAACCTAGCAAAAAAAACCCTAGTCTCTTTCTCTGCACTTAAGCGCCGCCCCTCTCCTGCGCCGCCACCAATAGCCGCCGTCCCTTGCTGGCCGTGAGCTGCTATAGTGCCGCCGCACATCCTCCCTTGTTCCTTCGTGCTGGATCTTGCTCTGCCAAGTAGATTTGCACAGTCCTCCATTGACAAATCTCCTGAATCCAGTTCTGAGCCTAAGATCTTGAGGTGTTGCCAGAATCCAATTGGTGTGGACTAACTTTGGAGGTGAGACGCTTGGATCACTTCTGTGAACCAGATCCAGATCCAGATCCAGATTCAGAATCAGAACTGAAGGTTGCCACCACCTAGCCTATGGTGAGGTAAATCGCAAAACTCCCTTTGTTTTATTACTTTGTGTGTTTTGTTTCTTGCTTACGTATATGTAATATGGAGAATCTAATATGGGACCTTGGGTTCTTCGAAAAATTTTAAATTCCGCACTGTCGTTGTTCTGACAATCGAGGCATCCCAACTATTATCCCAACAGTGGTATCAGAGCCAACTCCATCATTATTATACGAAAAGCCTGAACATAATGTGTTTTCACCGTATATGTTTAATTATGTATATGTAAACACGTGATAATTATGTTCTGTAAATCGATTCTTACTTGTTATGACTGGATCTATGATTGGGTAAAACTGCTTTTTCACATCTGTGCCGATTTTATAGTTTTGAAAACTTCAGGACTTTTGTGCAATTGAAATCGCAAATTAGGGTTTTAGGGGCTGAAAATTAAATTTTTTCGAATCTGGAAATTTCAAAATTACTGGACTGTTTTGCAAATCTGGTCGCACATATTTTTGGGGTCATTTTGTAATTTCTGAAAGTTTGGGGACTATTTTGCAATTACCGAAACTTCAGGGGTCTGTTTGAAAAATTGAAAATTTTCAGAATTCAAAATTTTATTTTCTGGTCTGCTGCCCGAATCTGCTTAGGGGTGGTTTTGTAACTTTTTAATAGTTTTGGGGTCAAAGTGCAATTTTCGAAAGTTGAGGGGCGAAAATGCAATTTTCAAAAGTTGAAAAACAGAATCTGAATTTAAGCAGAAAATTTATTTTTGTTTACCCGAATATTCATTTTGACATAATTAGTAGTGACTAAAAAGTAAGAGTCATAGGAAGTTAGTTTTAAAATGTTGTTTTAAAATTAAGAAAGGAATAGGTAAAAGTTGTTTACATGTGACTTGCTCTACGTGAACTGTTTACGTGGTTTTTCGATCGAGCCGAGCCTTGACCTTAGGTTAGATGTGATTGGTTTAATTTATTGTTTGGTTTTTAATGGGCCTGCGAGCCTTTTATATTTTTTGGGCCACTTTGAGCCTTTGTAATAGAATAGGGCTTTTACTGTTTTATTAGTTTAGAATGGAGGCCCGTTTACAAGCAAGGTGGGAGCCCAAGAAGATATGAAGGCCATGTATGCGTGGTACATTGTGTAATAGCATAGGCCTGTTTGCAAACCCTTTAGATTGACCAATAGGGCCAACATCATTGGCTCGATGATGGCCTGCATAGGAGGCTCCCGATCAAAAACATATTGTGGTAGTATGCATGCTAGGCTTGTATGGCTTTTATTTATTCGTCGATTTATATTTAGCTTGTATGGTATTACGCGCTAGAATATTAGATCGTAATAAAAGATAAAGCATAACTGAATCGGTGAGGTCTCGAGGAGAGTTAGCATAACTTTCAAACCAGTAAATCCCCTCTCGAATTAAATATTAAATCATATTGGATTAAAATAAAATGAAGTATTTATATAAATCCAAGCCTTCCATCAATAGGGACCAGCGTATGTTGTCTACTTATCGATAGAGGTGATCCAGAGTCTGGCACCCGAGTCGAAGAATGGGACAATACGCGAAATTCCTTGACTCCTGTTTTTAACTAAACACGACAAGGGTGAGGACTGGTCGGGATGTGAGGATCGACCGATAACTAGTTACGGAGAACTCACGACCGGCCCCGTTGCTCATCATGATTGATGGGTTAGACTTAACGATTAGTAACACTTATGATGTAGCAGTGCTAGATAAGTGCGAAAACCGAGGCAAAATAGCTTGAAGGTTGTGGAGTGACACAATTGGCAATAAGTATGCCTACCTGGGGAATTGGTTGTATGGCCACGAGTCGTGGGTGCAATTAATTGCCGCTGGGACGTCAAGACCTACTAGGAAATAGAATTTCCCGAACAATTGACGGGGTAATTGTTTCGATAAAATAGTGGGAGAACTTCTACGATAGAGAGTCCAACCTTCGTAGATTATAAGTATTATTCATTAACTAGTCCACTAAATGTTTGTCTTCTCTTTAGATACCGAGATATCTGTAATTATCCATTTAACTATTTATCCTCGACTAATAAAATAACTGGATCAAAATATCGACTAGGCAAAACTTGAGAATTGTCTTAAATTCCAGAAGCGGGAATGATGTTCTTAAACGACAAGCCTATGCCTTATGCGCTTACGAGATAAGTCATAATAAAGAAAACGAGTCACCCGTGGAATATGGGAATATTAATGATCGTTTCTAATATAAAGATGAATCTCAAAAGTGAAACGAATCACCTATGTGTTGGGATTCGGTAAGAAAAACAGCCCTAGGCACAGCGGAATATAAAAATTTTCTAGGGCCTCTTAAAGAATCTTGCCAGGATATTCTCTGGTTGTATATATATGAATATAATTAAACGACAGTATAAGTTTTCTCGTTTATACCTGTCTCCTTGCAAATCCTCGGCTAGCAAGACGAGCTCTGAATTCTACCTCGGTAAGATCGACCCACACCTTTGTTTAGCGCCCCACGTGTTGCGCCTCTACGAGTTGATACACCACAATATCGCGAAAATTAATATATCCTAATCAACTGGAACATAGGGTATATTAATATCTAGGTTTTAGAACAACTTTAGAACGAAGAATCGAAGACGAAAATTCTTCCTAAAGTGGAAGTGAGTTCGGCCGATCCAGGGAGGGAGAGGGAGAGAATTTTGCTCTTCTTGATTTTTCTTGTGGAGTTGTATGTGAGATATGAGACCTAGTCTCTTATTTATAGATATCTCATAAAACCTAATCCTCCTAGGATTAGGATACTAATTCTCCTACATGGGCCATGGCCCTCTTTAATTAGAAGACTAAGTCCTCTAATTAATTCATGGTCCATATTAATTAATCTTTCAGGGCTTTATTTAATCTCCCAATTAAATAGCCCAATTGATTAAATCATCTCCCAATTAATTAATTAAACTCCAAGTCTAATTAAATTAATTATTCCATTAATTAATTAAATCATAATTAATTAATTTACTCATAAATTAAATTCCAATTTAATTTATAATCTTGATCCAATTCCAATTGGATCCATCTTCGTTCCATATGGGTCGACCCAGTCGACCCACCCATTTAATCGACCCAGTCGATTTTGACCCAGTCGACCCAGTCAACTGGTTCGTTCCTACTTCCTCGCTTTCGCTTCATGTGTATTGTGTATGCCCCCGTAGGTTCACCACATAATTGGCCGCGGGTTGTAATTAAATATTATTTAATTACTCGAGCAATTAATTACTCTAAATTAATCGAACACTCTGTCGATTAATCATTCCAAAATCAGCACCCCTGCTAATTTGGGAATTCTCCCACACTCCACGGTCGATGTCCAGTCACAAGCCCATGGAGCCCAATCACTGGTGAATTAATTCAGTGAACCTTTTATCATTTACAATTTCCATATACGACATAATCTCTCCATTTATCAATCTCCCAGTCGAGACTTAAGGGTATGGTCTTTCATCGGTTTCCCTTTTGTTTCGTCTCGACTATATGTATTCTGATCTCGAAATAAATTCTCTCTGACTTATTCTTTATGAGCTACTTACATAAAGTCGTCAGTTACCTTGGCCAAGGATTTCATCAGAATTAATTTCTCACAGAAATCCATAGGAGAATTTCTCGACCTATCAAGTCGAGTCAATGGATCCTTTGTTGATGATATGAATCTGCATACGAGTTCCTCTATACCCAACATGAGTCCACAGAGACTTTCTGGTGATCCCCAGTCAGTCGGAACTCATATCAAAGTATAGACGTTCTCGTACCAGATAAACCCTATCACCTCAAGTAGTTAGGGATCGTTCCTCGTATACTATTATAAATTTGGAATAACTTCAACCCCGATATGCGACTACCGCTTCCATGGTGAGTTATTTCCTAATTGGGGTATTCAGTGCGCTTGCCATCCTAGCAAGCCACCCACTTATGTGTGTCGACTATCCCAGTCACGCTCGTGGACCCCAGCGTCCTCCAGTTCATCGGAGTACACACAATAGTGAGAGTCTAACCGAATCCAACGATGTCCTTTCTCGATTGGATTCTACGACTCTTGAATATGTTCTAGATCACGGCCTTGGAGATCAGTCCACGGGTTGTCCCATAGCCCTGTGATCTAAGGACTTCTATCCTTATGCACAGATAATTATTACATAAGATAAAGATGACCATAAAAAATGCATTTATTAATCTAAATCGAATAGTTCCTCATTAATTACAATTAATGCTAGCCATACAGCTGGCTTGCAGGACACTATTTCTATCAATCTCCCACTTGTCCTAAAGCCAGTCTTTTATGTTCTTGAGTCCCATCTTATGCAGATGTTTCTCAAATGCCTTTTGAGGCAGAGGCTTCGTTAGCGGGTCCGCCGTATTATCTTCTGAGTCGACACGTTCCATCTTAATGTCTCCTCTACCAATGATATCTCTTATCACATGGTATCGTCTCTGTACGTGCTTGGATTTCTGATGAGATCTCGGCTCCTTTGCTTGCGCTATTGCCCCATTGTTATCACAGAAGATAGTAATGGGCTCAGCAATGCTAGGTATCACATCCAGTTCCTGGATGAAGTTCCTCATCCAAACACCTTCCTTTGCTGCATCACTTGCAGCAATGTATTCTGCTTCGGTGGTTGAATCCGCGGTTGTTTCTTGCTTGGAGCTCTTCCAGCTAACCGCACCACCATTGAGGCAGAACACGTATCCTGATGTCGACTTGAAGTCGTCTACATCACATTGGAAGCTCGAGTCTGTATAGCCTTCCAATTTCAATTCTCCTCCACCGTATACCAAGAACAATTCCTTAGTCCTTCTCAGGTACTTCAGAATTGCCTTTACGGCTATCCAGTGTTGCTCACCTGGATCAGATTGGTAGCGACTTGTAACGCTTAAAGCGTACGCTACATCTGGTCTCGTACATAGCATACCATACATTATGCTTCCTATCGCGGATGCATATGGTATTCGAGACATTTTGCTTCTCTCTTCAGTTGTCTTTGGGGCCATAGACTTAGAGAGTGCAATCCCATGTCTCATTGGAAGCAATCCTCTCTTGGATTCTTCCATACTAAATCTTTTCAAGATTTTGTCTATGTACTGGGATTGGGAGAGGCCCAGCAGTCCTTTTGATCTATCTCGGTAGATCCTTATACCTAGTACAAAGGATGCTTCTCCCATATCCTTTATCGAGAATTGTGTAGACAACCATGCTTTAGTTTCAGACAATGCTTTTACATTGTTTCCAATGAGAAGAATGTCGTCAACATAAAGCACCAAAAATTCAACTGTACTCCCACTGATCTTCTTGTACACGCAAGGTTCGAACATGTTCTTGATGAATCCAAAAGTTTGGATTGTCTCATCAAAACGAATGTTCCAACTTCGGGAAGCTTGCTTCAGTCCATAAATGGACCTCTGGAGTTTGCACACCTTGTGTTCATCTCCTTTGGATGCATATCCTTTTGGTTGCTCCATGTAGATCTCCTTATCAATGTCTCCATTGAGAAAGGCAGTCTTTACATCCATTTCCCATATCTCGTAGTTATACCACGCAGCTATGGCCAGCAAGATCCGAATGGATTTGGGCATTGCGACGGGCGAGAAGGTCTCCTCAAAGTCGATACCTGGTCTTTGAGTGTATCCTTTTGCCACTAGTCGCGCCTTGTAGGTAATCACCTCTCCGTTCACTCCAAGCTTGCGCTTATAGATCCACTTGCAACCCACGGGAGCCACTCCCACTGGTGGATCTACCAAGGCCCAGACCTTGTTTGAGTGCATGGAGTCCAGTTCGGATTCCATGGCTTCGCGCCACTTTCCCGAGTCTATGTCTAGCATAGCCTCTTCGTAAGTCCTTGGGTCGGTTAGAGACTGTCCAGTCTCATGCAGCAGACCGTAGTACCTCTCGGGTTCTCTACGTTGTCTTTCTGACCTACGAAGTATCGGTGTACTTTCTGGTGCACTTTCATGCTCTTGTTCTCCCACTGCCTGTGGTGACGGGTCAGCTCGATCGACCTCTAAGGCCTTTTCAGCTTCAGTGACCTCATCTAGTTCTACGTTATTTTCTTTCTTGTCCACCAAGAAATCCTTCTCTAAGAAGTGAGCGTTCCTCGAGACAAACGTTGTTTGTCTTGTAGGATCGTAGAACTCGTATCCTATTGAGTTTTTCGGATACCCCACGAATTTGCACAAAGTGGATTTAGTTTCCAATTTATCTCCCACTAGCTTTTTAACGTAAGCGGGAGATCCCCATATGCGCATGAATGCGTATGAGGGTGCCTTGCCAAACCATAGTTCGTATGGTGTCTTTTCTACGGATTTCGAAGGTACCATATTCAGTATCTTCGTTGCCGTGAGGAGGGCATGTCCCCAAAATGAAAGAGGTAAGTCAGTGGCACTCATCATGGATCGAACCATGTCCATCAAGGTTCGATTCATTCTCTCTGCTACTCCATTTAACTGGGGTGTTGCAGGAGGAGTCCACTGCGATAATATTCCATGCTCTACAAGATAATTCAGAAATTCGTTACCAAGAAATTCTCCACCTCGGTCAGAACGAAGAGCCTTTATCGTATGACCAAGTTGATTCTCTACTTCCATCTTGAATTCTTTGAATCGCTCAAAGGCTTCAGACTTGTGTTTCAACAAGAACACATATCCATAACGACTAAAGTCGTCAGTGAAAGTGATGAAGTAGTCACAGCCGCCTCGGGCGCTTTTTCTTAGTGGTCCACATACGTCAGTATGTATTAAGTCCAATGTTTGCTTGCCTCGCTCAGGGTTTCCCTTAAACGGCAACTTAGCCATTTTACCCTTTAAGCATGGTTCACATGTTGGCATTTCATCAATGCGATTGATTTCAATCGCGCCAGATGATGCTAACTTTTGAATCCTTGACTTAGATATATGTCCAAGTCTAGCGTGCCATAATTGGGCAGATATTTCATTATCTTGTTTCCTTTTGTTTTGTTGTACGTGCAGGACTAACTTAGGCGGTTTTATGATGTAAAGTCAATAATTCAATGTACCAAACGAAAAACTAAAACAGGAGCTTTTTATAAAATCAACACTATTCATTAAAATGAATAAAAGTTTTTCATTAAATAACTAGGTACATGAATGAAAGTTTCCTAATGACTTTATCAAACCACCTAAATCTACTTTTGCCTACGGCCTTGGTAGCAGCTCCAGCTCCATTGCCTTATTCAAGGATCCAATCCTCAGGCTCCAGTTTCCTTAATGCTCCCATCACCTACAAGGATGAGAACTCCAGTCAGTGTCTAACACCAAAAATGCACAGTTAATTGTTAAATTAACTTCAACAAGGAATATACCTGTTCGAACTCTCCAGAGGTTCGAATTTAATCCTTTCCTTTGACCTTGTGCAGTAAGGAGCTCTGGTTTCCATTTGTCTTGGTTTTGAACGCCGCCCAGTCTTTTTGCCAACCCTTGCTTTCTTTCCAAAAGAAGCTTCGTGTTCCTCGAGCATTTGTCGCAGGACATGCACAGTGATCTCTCGCCTCTGGAGATTCAAGTCCGCGATAAATCTGTCATATGATCTAGGAAGAGATTGTAGAATAATATCCACTCGGAAATCATTGTCCATCACGACACCCATATCATCGAGTTCAGATAGAAGTCGAATCATCTTGTGTACGTGGATTCCGACAGGAGTTTCCCTTCTCTTTCTTGCTTGCAAGAGTTCCCTCGTGATCGCGAATCTGCCCGACCATCTCTAATCCCATAAAGGAATTTGAGATTCGAGAGAATCTCTTTCGCGGATGCCATATGCTCATGTTGCAAACGCAGATCAAGTGACATATATTCCAACATGTATTCACGAGCTAAGCCATCATCCAGTTTCCACTTGGTGATGCTTTTACGCAGCTCATCAGGAACGTCATGTGAAATAGTAATGGGTGGTGGCACAGACAAAACATAAGATATGTTTTCAGCTTCAAATAATCCATTCAAATGATGCGTCCAGAAATGCAAGTTGGGTCCAGTTAAAATATTACGTTCAACTGATGAGATGGATAAATCTCTAAGTGCTCTAAGCTCTTTTGACATCATATCTATAAAACGACGATAGAAGAAATAAATACGCGAAAGATTAACTTAAAATGCACAATTCACAAACATGGATTTTATTTGCAAATTACTCCCACTATTTTAATCAAAATCTTATGCCCCCACATAAGTTTCGGGAAATTAAAATATCCTAGCGGGCTTAAGGCCCAAATGCAATCTCCTAGTACCCACGACTCGTTGGCCATACTATTTGATCCACTTGGTGGTCGACTACGTCGACGGTTAACCATCGCAGCTAACCCTTAAGTTTATTTAGCCTCGTTTTTCGATATGGACCCACGACTCGTGAGACATCCATACTTACTAGCGTTAAATCATGTCCAATACTCGTGAAGAGAAATAGTTCAATCCTAGACGCCCCACGACTCGTGAGACAGCGCCTAAAAACTTTGCTATCCCCTGCCTTGGCACTAAACTCGTGCATCGAGGCAATAGACATATTATCTTCCTATAGCTCGACCCACGACTCGTGAGACATCGAGATATATTCGTACAATATGCCTAAGACCTAGTAATTGGATAGGCTCGGACCATAGACACTATTCATATGCGCCCGTTATTCGATTTAATATTCTAATTGAATTTTAAGTTCAATTGGAGGTTTCTAAGTGTGCGAGGTCTCATCAGATTATGCTTATCTTGTTTACGTTTTCTATCCTAAGCATGCATCTCATACATCAAAGAATAATTTGCGAAAAAGTAAACATTCATCACCTAGCAAGATATGATTGGTCGATTGCCCGTCCTATGCGATCCATCACGAGCCACGTGATGAATCAATTGGTCAGTCTAGGGTGAAAATTAAATGTCCTAACTATTACAATTTTTAAACCCATACATCATGGGCCTTCTTGTAATATCCAGCTTGATTGGGCCTCCATGTAATGAATTGGGCCTCCATGTCCTCCAAGGTAAATGGGCCTCCATGTGGATCTCCAAGTCTTCATGAGGTCTTCTCGGCTCCAAGCCTAATCTAAGCCTATCTTACATAATTTAAATGGTCCTATTCTATTACATTCGTTTGCGCAAGCAAGGGCACCAATCAGGCCCATTTAATTACAACCCAAAATTAAATAAACCAAAAACAACACAGGGCTTAAGGGCAAAATCGACCAATCCACATATTCACATAAGGGCAATCATGTAAATTTACCGGCTTCATTAATTAATTTTGAATTAACAATTAACCTCTAAGATTAATTAGCTCTTACTTGAGCTCTAAGTAATCTACAATTCTTATCTTGATTAAATTGGTTAATTAAGGTAATCTAAATCTCTAAGATTCTTACCTTATCCAAAACTCTAAGTTTCCCAAAATTCCCAAATCTCCAAGATTCTCAAGATAATCCTATTTTGACTAGATTAGTTAATTAAGGTAGTGTTTAAGTTTAACAAAGTAACTACCTTATCCAAAAACTCCAAGTTTCCTAATCTTCCAAAATTCTCCAAGATTTTCAGGACTTTCAAAATAGGCAGAATTAGAGTCCAACCAGAAATCAACCAGACGAGGCCAATCACGGACTGCCACGTAGGACAGCCCACGCGCGACCACCAAGGCGGCGCGTGAGCTGCCTGCGGCAGCGAGCAGCCGCGCACAGCAGCGCGTAAACAGCAGCTCGAAGGCTGCTGCTGCGCGCAGCGTGTGCGGCTAGCGTGCTGCCAGCACGCTGCCATTGGCAGCGGCTTGCGGTGGCCGCCCAGCCGCGGTGCGCTGCCGCGCACCGCGAGTCGGATCTAATAAATTTTTTTTTTTTTTTTGTTTCTTCGATTACCCACAGATTTAATTCAACAAACCCAGTCAATTAAATCCTAATTCAAAATAACATCAACATGATAAAATTTTCGAATCCTAAATTAAACATTAACTCCAAGTTAATTAAACATACGTCCTATAACATGCACAGTTAAAGAACTAGCCACATAAATCAAACATATGATTTAATAAACACAGAATTCGCAAATTCATATATATACAAAGCCTAGAGTTGGCTCTGATACCACTGTTGGGGTTCGGTAAGAAAAACAGCCCTAGGCACAGCGGAATATAAAAATTTTCTAGGGCCTCTTAAAGAATCTTGCCAGGATATTCTCTGGTTGTATATATATGAATATAATTAAACGACAGTATAAGTTTTCTCGTTTATACCTGTCTCCTTGCAAATCCTCAGCTAGCAAGACGAGCTCTGAATTCTACCTCGGTAAGATCGACCCACACCTTTGTTTAGCGCCCCACGTGTTGCGCCTCTACGAGTTGATACACCACAATATCACGAAAATTAATATATCCGAATCAACTGGAACATAGGGTATATTAATATCTAGGTTTTAGAACAACTTTAGAACGAAGAATCGAAGACGAAAATTCTTCCTAAAGTGGAAGTGAGTTCGGCCGATCCAGGGAGGGAGAGGGAGAGAATTTTGCTCTTCTTGATTTTTCTTGTGGAGTTGTATGTGAGATATGAGACCTAGTCTCTTATTTATAGATATCTCATAAAACCTAATCCTCCTAGGATTAGGATACTAATTCTCCTACATGGGCCATGGCCCTCTTTAATTAGAAGACTAAGTCTTCTAATTAATTCATGGTCCATATTAATTAATCTTTCAGGGCTTTATTTAATCTCCCAATTAAATAGCCCAATTGATTAAATCATCTCCCAATTAATTAATTAAACTCCAAGTCTAATTAAATTAATTATTCCATTAATTAATTTACTCATAAATTAAATTCCAATTTAATTTATAATCTTGATCCAATTCCAATTGGATCCATCTTCGTTCCATATGGGTCGACCCAGTCGACCCACCCATTTAATCGACCCAGTCGATTTTGACCCAGTCGACCCAGTCAACTGGTTCGTTCCTACTTCCTCGCTTTCGCTTCATGTGTATTGTGTATGCCCCCGTAGGTTCACCACATAATTGGCCGCGGGTTGTAATTAAATATTATTTAATTACTCGAGCAATTAATTACTCTAAATTAATCGAACACTCTGTCGATTAATCATTCCAAAATCAGCACCCCTGCTAATTTGGGAATTCTCCCACACTCCACGGTCGATGTCCAGTCACAAGCCCATGGAGCCCAATCACTGGTGAATTAATTCAGTGAACCTTTTATCATTTACAATTTCCATATACGACATATTCTCTCCATTTATCAATCTCCCAGTCGAGACTTAAGGGTATGGTCTTTCATCGGTTTCCCTTTTGTTTCGTCTCGACTATATGTATTCTGATCTCGAAATAAATTCTCTCTGACTTATTCTTTATGAGCTACTTACATAAAGTCGTAAGTTACCTTGGCCAAGGATTTCATCAGAATTAATTTCTCACAGAAATCCATAGGAGAATTTCTCGACCTATCAAGTCGAGTCAATGGATCCTTTGTTGATGATATGAATCTGCATACGAGTTCCTCTATACCCAACATGAGTCCACAGAGACTTTCTGGTGATCCCCAGTCAGTCGGAACTCATATCAAAGTATAGACGTTCTCGTACCAGATAAACCCTATCACCTCAAGTAGTTAGGGATCGTTCCTCGTATACTGTTATAAATTTGGAATAACTTCAACCCCGATATGCGACTACCACTTCCATGGTGAGTTATTTCCTAATTGGGGTATTCAGTGCGCTTGCCATCCTAGCAAGCCACCCACTTATGTGTGTCGACTATCCCAGTCACGCTCGTGGACCCCAGCGTCCTCCAGTTCATCGGAGTACACACAATAGTGAGAGTCTAACCGAATCCAACGATGTCCTTTCTCGATTGGATTCTACGACTCTTGAATATGTTCTAGATCACGGCCTTGGAGATCAGTCCACGGGTTGTCCCATAGCCCTGTGATCTAAGGACTTCTATCCTTATGCGCAGATAATTATTACATAAGATAAAGATGACCATAAAAAATGCATTTATTAATCTAAATCGAATAGTTCCTCATTAATTACAATTAATGCTAGCCATACAGCTGGCTTGCAGGACACTATTTCTATCACTATGAAGTATGGGAATCTTAATGATCGTTTCTTCAAATAAGCATCAAGATTGAACGAGCTATGGAAGCAACATGAGGAGCATGTCTGAAGCTTCCACCTCAAAAGGACTGTTTTGAGGACCAGTCTTCTGAAACAAACCTCCACCTCAAAAGGCTTGTTTTGAGGAGTAGTTTTGAATCGATATGATTCGAGACTTCTAGGGAATTGTTTCAAAACTCGAGAATAAATGAAGGAACTAGTGTCAAGGATCACTGTCTTTGTTTTTCCAATCTAGTTGAAAACTGGATCAATTAAACGTAGGCCTGCAAGTGATCTTAACATTAACTTCCTCCTAAATTCTCCTCCCGCTCATTCAAATGACTCTTGAAATACACTGATCTGATTTGATAAGTTGATCACATTTCATGAATCAACCAAAGTACTGGTTAAAGGCAAATAGGATAAACCTGTAATGATCGTCTACACTTCATGGACTGCAAAGTCAAAGAAGAGTAAAATGAAGAAGAATTTATTCTCTTCTAAATTCGACCATAAAGGTAGTCAAAAGAACACAAGTAGCCTAAAAGTCGAATTATCCCGCTGGATCTAAGAAAGGCACTGATATGTTTAATTGATTAGATGATCTAATTAATTAAGCAACGTTTCAATTAAAGGGTTAATTGAAAAGGAAAAAGGAAGCAATTAAAGAAGTTAATTGAAAGGAAATAAATTAATTGAATTAAACCATTGACTCAATCTTATTGAATTAATGTGTGAAATTCAATTAATACAAAGATAATAATCCATAACATTGGTACGCTAGACTTGGACACATCTCCAAGAGTAGGATTCAAAAGTTGGTTTCACCTAAGCTTCTTGAAAAACAGAACTTGGATGAACTTCCAACCTGCGAATCATGTCTCAAAGGAAATATGACCAGATCTCCCGTCACAGGGAATCCGGAGCGAACCAAACAAAGTCTGGATTTAAATCCATGAATATGGATCACTAAAGGTTACTGTGAGAGGAGATTACTCATACTTCGTACTTTTTGCTAAAGACCTTGGTCGTTAGTGAAAAATGAATCTAGTGAGATGCAAATCCGAAAAACCAAGAAAGGTATTTCAATGCGAAGTAGAGAATCAACAAAGGCATAGTATTATTTGATCTAGTTGAGATAGCAAATACTTATCAAGGATTCCTCAATTATCTTAATGAGAATGAGATTCTCATATAACAAACTCCTCTTAAGACGCCTCAACTTATTGAAGTATCTAAAGAGATGGAATCTGATGAGAATCATCAAGAACAAGTACAAGCTAAGGATCCATTGTATATTCCAATTGGGCCAATTACAACGGCAAGATCCAAAAAGCTCAAGGAAGCATTTAACGGGCTAATTAAGAAGATACGGGCTGTTTCTAACATGCATAAGTTTGGCCCCAAAGAAGATGAAGTTGTTTTAAATTTAATCCAAACAACATAATCAGATGGCTTTTGGAATTCACTAAAGTTGCTTACCTAGAATTAAGTCTTTTGAGAAAGAGAAGCTTTAATTAGGCTTTATTTATATCAGATTTTATATATATAAGTCTATATAGATAATAGTCAAGACTTCTCATATTTCTAGATGTATTTGGAGGATTCTAGGCACCTTTTCATATTCCAGCACTTATGAAAACGTGTTGGCTTTAATTGTTATGGTTGGAGACTTGTTCCAACCCTATATATATGTGGTATTGTTCAATGTAATGAGATATATTTGGCTGAAAATATAAAGTGAGTTTTTACTCCTCTTTTGGTTCTTCATTGAACTTCAGAACTTATCAAGGTTTCTCCTTGTGGCGTTCAAACTTGAATACTTGTGGTTTGCGATTCTTTATAATCGTTGGGTCACAAGTTCACTACAATCTGGAATACTTGTGGTTTGCGATTCTTTATAATCGTTGGGTCACAAGTTCACTACAATCAAGAATACTTTGTAACTTCTGAAATAAGTCCCTATGATAGTGACTAGGAACAAACCGCCTCCTCATGATAGCTTTCATTTCATCCCATGTCCTAATATCCCTTTCACCATTTCGTCTCCTAGTCATCATAAGTTGATCCCACCATATAATAGCATAATCGGTAAACTCAATAACAGCAAGTTTTACCTTTTTCTCCTTGGAGTAGTTATGGCATTCGAAAATCAGCTCCACCTTCCTTTCCCAGTCCAAGTACACTTCTGGATCATTCTTGCCTTGAAATAATGGTATCTTTACTTTTATGTTTCCCAAGCTTCTGTCATCTCTATCTCGCCATCTCGGACCTCTTTGGGAACCTCTATCATACCTTTCTCTCCTTTGTATGAATCTGCCCTCACCATTCAATGAGCCTTGGTCATCTTCATATTGGAACTCATCATTGGAATTGTAACCAAAATCATCTTCATTTGCAATCTTTTCTTCCCTTCTAACATTAGGAGGTCTTTCCGGACGTCCCCTGTTTAAAGTAGCAATAGCATCGTCTTGCCTATCCATCCGATCCCGAATCTCATTAAACATTACGTTCATACGTTCAAATTGTTTTTGCATAGCTTGCAACATAAATGTATCCCCCTGTCCGCCTTGGTTTATTGCTTCACCACTTGTAGACATACTTGAAAGTAGATATAAAAATTAGAAATAAATCCTCACAGCACTCGCTCACGTGTTTACACTCGAATAATGTCACTCAACACTCGTGTTTAACTCAATATGGCTTTTACCCTCTAATAATCTCACACTCTCTTGCCTTTTTCCACTCATAACTCCCTTTTTCTGTTCTTTAATGAACTAGTAAACTTTAATCAAGATGTTCAACTTGTATTATTTAAACAATGAATACCAATGGTTCGGTATTTCAGAAATAATGAATCAAGGAGAATGTGAATTTTTTTTTTTTTGATTTGAGAGAATAGAAGAATATATCAGAATATAGAGAGTAGTTATATCCGCCACTAATTTTTTTTTTTTTAATCACGTTATTTTTTCTACCTTTTTTTTTTTGGGTCACTTTCTTTTTTCACTTTTTTTTTTTTTTTTTTTTTTTTTTTTTGTGTGTGTGTGTGGGCTGGATACACAAACAAAGAGATTTAAGAGTAGGAAAGAAGAGATTAGTAGAAATTGACTAAATATATAAGAACAAGAAATAAAGATAAAGGATAGTAATCTGATTTTAGTACCTTGCTCTGATACCAAAATGATTCGAACCTCATTAGGAAGATTCAATTTAATCCCAAACTAAAATCAGATTGATAACGATAGTGAACTTGTGACCCGACGATTATAAGGAATCGCGAACCACAAGTATTCTTGATTGTAGTGAACTTGTGACCCAACGATTATAAAGAATCGCAAACCACAAGTATTCCAGATTGTAGTGAACTTGTGACCCAACGATTATAAAGAATCGCAAACCACAAGTATTCAAATTTGAACGCCACAAGGAGAAACCTTGATAAGTTCTGAAGTTCAATGAAGAACCAAAAGAGGAGTAAAAACTCACTTTATATTTTTCAGCCAAATATAACCCATTACATTGAACAATACCACATATATATAGGGTTGGAACAAGTCTCCAACCATAATAATTAAAGCCAACACGTTTTCATAAGTGTTGGGATAAGAAAAGGTGCCTAGAATCCTCCAAATACATCTAGAAATATGAGAATTCTTGACTATTATCTATATAGACATATATATATATAAAATCTGATATAAATAAAGCCTAATTAAAGCTTCTCTTTCCCAAAAGACTTAATTCTAGGTAAGCAACTTTAGAGAATTCCAAAAGCCATCTGATTATGTTGTTTGGATTAAATTTAAAACAACTTCATCTTCTTTTGGGCCAAACTTATGCATGTTAGAATCAGCCCATATTTTCTGAATTAGCCCGTTAAATGCTTCCTTGAGCTTTTTGGATCTTGCCCTTGTAATTGGCCCAATTGGAATATTCAATGGATCCTTAGCTTGTACTTGTTCTTGATGATTCTCATCAGGTATCAAGCAGAAAGTTGAGCCCAAACTACCTATGAAAAGAAGGATTATAGAATTGGAATAGGAATCGATTTCGGATTCGTCGATCCCCGACTACAAGAAATTGCAAGGAAAGAAGGGTAAAAATGTGGACATGAGTACAAGCCACCTATCATAAAAAGGTCTTTCTAGTACCCGTATCACTAGAAAAAGTCACCAGGACCGGCACTGAGGTAAGCGAAGGGATGGAAACTATGCTCATTGACTTTTTATGAAAAAATGTAGATGTCTTCGCTTGGAGCTCAGATGATATTGTTGGAATCGACCCACGCGTAATCACGCACTCTCTGAACATAGATCTAAAGGCAGAATCGGGAAGGAAAAAGAAACGTAATCTTGGACGTGAAAAGGACAAGATCATTATCGCTAAGGTTGATCGATTATTGGAGGCCGGTCAGATAAAGGAAATATAATTTACCGAATGGTTGTGCAATGTAGTCGTGGTTTCCAAAGGGAACAAAGTCGATAATAAGTGGAGAATATGTAACGACTTCACTGATTTGAAGAAATTGTGCAAGAGAGACCCTTACCCATTGCCCCAGATCGATATGTTGGTTGATTCCACTGCATAATTTGTCTTCTTCATTATGATGGATGCTTTTCAGGGATTCAATCAGATTTTTATGAATGAAAGGGATCAAGACAAGACTGCATTCATTAACGAGCGCGGAGTTTATTGCTTCATCATCATGCCGTTTGGGTTGAGAAATGCTGACACGACCTATCAAAGGTTAGTGAACAAGATGTTCAAGGAATTGAAAGGAGAAATCATGGAAGTGTACGTGGATGACATGCTCGTGAAGAGCAAGACAGAAGGGGACCACATCAAGTATCTTGATAGATACTTCGGAATTTTGAGAAAGTATGGTTTGAAGTTGAACCTAGCGAAGTGTACTTACGGAGTCAGGTCCGAAAAATTCCTAGGATATCTTGTTCACGAACGTGGAATTGAGGCGAACCCGGAGAAAATCCGAGCAATCACCGAGCTCAAACCACCAAGAAAGCTTTCAGATGTCCAAAGCTTTGTAGAAAAAATCATCTCCTTGAACAGGTTCATCTCCCGATCAGCGGATAAAAGTTTTCCTTTCTTTAAGCTGTTGCGGAAGTCGAGGGGTTTCGAATGGAGCGCTAAATACGACAAAGCCTTTGAAGACCTCAAGGCAGATTTAACTTCACCACTGATGTTGGCCAAGCCCTTCGACGACAAACCTTTATATCTTTAATATAGCTGTTTCGGAGGAGACTATTAGTTCAGTTCTGGTCAAAGTAGAGAAATCCGAGCACAAGTCTATCTACTATTTAAGCAAATTATTACAAGGCGCGGAAAAGAATTACATGGAGATTAAAAAGTTCGCACTTGCTTTAGTACTGGTTGCTCGAAGGTTGAGAACTTATTTCGAAACTTACGAAATTATTGTTTTAACTAACCAACCTCTGATACAGGTCTTATCTAAACCCGAAGCTTCGGGAAGATTAATAAAGTGGGATGTGGAGCTCAGAAAATTCGAAATTGAATAACAACCAAGAACGGCGGTCAAGGCTCAAGTCTTAGCGGATTTTATTGTTGAATCCATCGGAGAAGAAATTTTGAACGAAGGGAGCTCTTCTGAGATGAATTTGATCCAAGAAATCAAGGGACCTGTCTGGTTAATGCATGTGGACGGATCCTCAACCAAAGAAGGAGGTGGAGCAGGAATTCATTTTCAAGGTTCTAACGGAGAAGACTTGAGCTATGCCATCACCTTGGACTTCGTTATCAGAAACAATGAAGCTGAATACGAAGCTCTAATTGCGGGATTGGAGATGGCTCTGAAGGCAAAGGTAAAATCACTTAGTGTACTTACTGATTCTGAACTTGTACATAGGCAGGTGAAAGGCATTTATGAGGCCAAGGAGTTCAATATGATAAAATACTTGAGCAAAGTGAAGAATCTGATCTCTAGATTCGAAGAATTCGAAATCCAACCAATCCCAAGCGAAAAAGATTTATTGGCCGATTTATTATCAAAATTCACGGGAACATTTGATTGGAAGATGGAAAGAGTCATCACATGGCTGCTTTCTAGCACACCGGCCATTGATTTAGACGTTACCCCTAGCATTCAACTATGATAAATACTGTCGATACCACAGAGCTCGTGGACACAGTACCGTAAATTGTTATCAATTGCAGGATGAGATCGAGAAATTGATTGTGCAAGGAAAACTCAAGGAGTTTGTTAAAAGAGGGAACTACAACAACCGTTATAGGTCCAGGAGTCCACGAAAATTTATCACACAACAACGTGAAGCCCGAAATCAGGCTGATGAGCAAGTAAATGGAGTGATCAACATTATTGCAGGTGGACCAGCGGGCGGAGATAGCAAAAATGCAAGGAAAAGAACTATGAGGTCGATAAAGACTGTTGTCTCGACCAAGAAGGAAATTTTCCCATTGGAACCCCCGTCCATGGAGAATCAAGTTATAAGCTTCAGCAATGCAGATAGACCTGAAGATGTTTCCTAGGATGTGAATGATGATGATCCGGATTTTTCTATGGTACTAACTCTGAAGATCGCGAATTATGAGGTAAAGAGGGTCTTAATCGATAACGGTAGCTCTGCAAATATAATCTCTCTGAAGCCCTTGCTCGGATGAACCTCCAACATCCACGTCTGGATCGAATATCTATTCCACTGATCGGATTTGGTGGTTCTGAGATTGTTCCTCTTGGAACCCTCGTGCAGAGCACAACTCTTAGGAAGAAACCAAAGAGCATAACCAGGATGGTAAAATTTTAAGTAGTGGATACACCGTTCGCTTACAATGCCATATTAGGAAGCCCTGGTTTAGACGCATTCAAGGTTGTTGTATCGACCTACCATCAAAAGGTGAAGTTCCCAACTGCAGGTGGGGTTGGTGAAATGAGAAATGATCAATATATGACATGGGAATGTTACAATTCGTCATTAGGTATTAAGCAGAAAGTTGAGCCCAAACTACCTTTGAAAAGAAGGATTATAGAATTGGAATAGGAATCGATTTCGGATTCGCCAATCCCCGACTACGAGAAATTGCAAGGAAAGAAGGGTAAAAATGTGGACATGAGTGTACAAGCCACCGATCATAAAAAGGTCTTTCTAGTACCCGTATCACCAGAAAAAGTCACCAGGATCGGCACTGAGGTAAGCGAATGGATGGAAACTATGCTCATTGACTTTTTATGAAAAAATATAGATGTCTTCGCTTGGAGCTCAGATGATATTGTGGGAATCGACCCACGCGTAATCACGCACTCTCTAAACATATATCCAAAGGCAAAAGAAACGTAATCATGGACATGAAAAGGACAAGATCGTTATCGCTGAGGTTAATCGATTATTGGCGGCCGGTCAGATAAAGGAAATAAAATTTACCGAATGGTTGTGCAACGTAGTCTTGGTTTCCAAAGGGAACAAAGTCAATAATAAGTGGAGAATGTGTAACGACTTCGCTGATTTGAAGAAATTGTGCACGAGAGACCCTTACCCATTGCCCCAGATCGATATGTTGGTAGATTCCACAGCAGAATTTGTCTTCTTCATTATGATGGATGCTTTTCAGGGATTCAATCAGATTTTTATGAATGAAAGGGATCAAGACAAGACTGCATTCATTAACAAGCGTGGAGTTTATTGCTTCATCATCATGCCATTTGGGTTGAGAAATGCTGACACGACCTATCAAAGGTTAGTAATCATGGAAGTGTACGTGGATGACATGCTCGTGAAGAGCAAGACCAAAGGGGACCACATCAAGCATCTTGATAGATGCTTCAGAATTTTGAGAAAGTATGGTATGAAGTTGAACCCAGCGAAGTGTACTTCCTGAGTGAGTTCAGAAAAATTCCTTGGATATCTTGTTCACGAACGTGGAATTGAGGCGAATCTGGAGAAAATCCGAGCAATCACCGAGCTGAAACCACCAAGAAAGCTTTCAGATGTCCATAACTTTGAAGGAAAAATCATCTCCTTGGACAGGTTCATCTCCCGATCAGCAGATAAAAGTTTGCCTTTCTTTAAGCTGTTGCGAAGTCAAGGGGTTTTGAATGGAGCGCTGAATACGACAAAGCCTTTGAAGTCCTCAAGGCATATTTAACTTCACCACTGGCGTTGGCCAAGCCCTCCGACGGTGAACCTTTATATCTTTACAATAGCGGTTTCGGAGGAGACTATTAGTTCAGTTCTGGTGAAAGTAGAGAAATCCGAGCACAAGTCTGTCTACTATTTAAGAAAATTATTACAAGGCGCGGAAAAGAATTATATGGAGATTGAAAAGTTCGCACTTGTTTTAGTACTGGCTGCTCGAAGATTGAGAACTTATTTCGAAACTTACAAACTAACCAACCTCTGAGACAGGTGATGTGATCATGAAGTACCCAAAAATAGACTTGAAAGAATTAATTGAAGATAAGTTGTTGGGTCAAGAAGGATTACTTGCTCATCAAGATTGAAGGAGATTTAGTCCAATATTACTTGTCATATGAGACTTTTTAATTTAGTTACTTTTTAATTTCGAATTTAGCTCCTTGTATTAGTAGGATTAGTTTATTCTTTACTAGGATTTAGTTTCCTTTTGGTATTAGGTTAGTTTACTATTTTATAGTTTCCTAGTTATTTTCAAGATGTAATCTTGTCCTATTTAAAGGACCTTTTTCTTTAATGAATTCAAGATTTAGTCTTCAATTAATTTGTGTTGAGTATTCTCCACCTTCTTTGAAGAATTCTTCTTCATGAACTTATCAAAGATCAGTAAAATCTTTGTGGCGTTCAATGACTTATCAAACGATTTATCCACCATCGTTTGTGGCGTCCTACCGAACTTATCAAGCATTCTTGTGGCGTTCCGACTTATCAAGCGATTCAGTCAACATCGTTTGTGGCGTCCTCATGAACTTATCAAGAATCTTTGTGGCGTTCATCCATCGACTTATCAAGCGATTCATCCATCATCGTTTGTGGCGTCTTCATTAAATCCATCTAAACCTGATTGTAGAACGATCCTTGGAATCCTAATTATTTGGGTCTCGTTATTCGTGGCGAGGTTCGTATCATTTGGTATCAGAGTTTGATTGTTTTCTAGACTTAGAGTGTGTTTACACTTAGAATTCTTCTAAGTTTTGGCACCTGCCTTGTTGAAAGAATCTTCCTAGAAATGATGAGGACATAAATGGAAATTCGCAGAATAATGAGGACACAAATGGAAAATCGCATTTTGAAGAATCAATCCAAGTTCCACAAGGTCCAGTGACGAGAGCAAGAGCCAAACGTTTCAAGGAAGAAGAACTCAATGAGTTAATAAATCAAGCGCAACAAAAGGAGTTGGATGTTATCGGAAATGAACCATCGAATTTTGTCAACATTATAAAAGTCCAACTAAATGCAATTTCTCAAGAAGAGAGTGGATAAGATGAATAGCATATTTAGTTAGTATTAAATTCGAAATTAACTATTATATTAGTAGTAGGACTTTATTTGTTTCCTAGTTTATTAGTGGTTTTTGTTTCCTAGTTGATTAGGGGGATTTATTTCCTAGTCTAAGTAGATTACTCTAGAAGTCCTATTCCTAGTCTTGATAGGACTTAATTTTCAGCTTATATATAGGCATAATATGTAATAGAAGACACACAACTTGATTCTTATTATTTTAGTGAGAAGGAATTCTCTAGTTTCTTTGAAGAACTCTTTTGAACTTATCAAGGATTTTTCAATTTGTCTAATTCTTGTGGCGTTCATTCATCGACTTATCAAACGATTCTTCCATCATCGTTTGTGGCGTCCTACCGAACTTATCAAGAAGACTTGTGGCGTTCAACATCGACTTATCAAACGATTAAGTCAATATCGTTGGTGGCGTCCCCGTGAACTTATCAAGGCGACTTGTGGCGTTCATCCATCCTCAAACCTGATTGTAGAACGATCTTTCAATTCCTTATAATGCGGGTCTCGTTTTTCTTAACGTGGTTCGTATCATTTGGTATCAAAGCTTTGTTCTAGTCTCAGGTTTGTCTATCTTTAATTTCTTGTAAAAAAAAAACGAAAAAAAAAAACGTTGAAAAAAAAAAACGAAAAAAATTGAGAGAAGAAGAAGAGGTTGAAAAAAAAATTGAGAGAAAAAAAAAACGAAAAAAAAAAGTTCAAAAAAAAAATGGTATTTCAATGTTTACATGTTAGATCTACTAGGTTGGGGAAGATTTGAGGACAAATCTCTTTTAAGAGAAGGAGAATGATGTGATCATGAAGTACCCAAAAATAGACTTGAAAGAATTAATTGAAGATAAGTTGTTGGGTCATGAAGGATTACTTGCTCATCAAGATTGAAGGAGATCAAGGGTCATCTAGTCGCCATAGGAGAAATCGTGGTTTGGGTAGAGAAGTTAGGAATAGGGAGGATAATAACTTGGGTAATATTAAGATGAACATTCCTTCTTTTCAAGGGAGAAACGACCCCGAAACCTATCTTGAGTGGGAAAAGAAACTGGAGCGAGTTTTTGATTGCCACGACTACTCCGAGATAAAAAAGGTAAAACTTGCAGCCACTGAGTTTACTGATTATGCTAATGTTTGGTGGGATCAATTGGTGTTAAACAGGAGACGAAATGGAGAACAATCGGTGGACACTTGGGAGGTGATGAAAACAGTAATGAGAAAGCGTTTTGTACCTAGCCACTATTATCGGGATTTGTACAAGAAGTTGCAAGGGCTGGTACAAGGAAATCGGAGTGTCGAAGACTACTACCAAGAGATGGAGTTAGCCATGATCCGAGCAAACATAGAGGAGGATCGAGAGGCTACTATGGCACGATTTTTAGCTGGCTTGAATCAAGAAATTGCCAATCGAGTAGAATTGCAGCATTATGTGGAATTAGAGGACATGCTGCATATGGCTATTAAAATTGAGAGCCAACTTAAGAGAAGGGGTGCTAGTTCGTGGAAACAGAATACATTCAAGAAAGAGGAGAAGCAAGTCTCAACCAAGGCTAGATTTGAGTCAAAACAAGAGCAACCAACTCGTAGCAATCAAGGTAAAACCGATTACTCTACTACTCGAAATCGTGATATTAAGTGTTTTAAATGTCAAGGTAGGGGGCACATAGCAAACCAATGCCCAAATAGAAGAGTTATGGTGATACGAGATAATGGAGAAGTTGAAACCGATAGTGAGGAGGACACCGAATCTATGCCACCGTTGGAGGATGCTAATGAGGAAGAATATGCTGTCCATGGGGAGTTGTTGGTTGCAAGAAGAGCGTTAAGTGTGCAAATCAAAGAGAGTGACGAAGTACAGAGGGAAAACATTTTTCATACTAGATGCCATGTCCAAAACAAAGTATGTAGTATGATTATTGATGGAGGGAGTTGTACTAATGTTGCTAGCACAACTATGGTTGAAAAGTTAGGATTGCCGACTACCAAACATCTACAACCCTACAAACTGCAATGGCTTAATAATACTGGTGAAATAAGGGTAGAAAAACAAGTCCTTGTTCCTTTTCGCATAGGAAAATATGAAGATGAAGTTTTGTGCGATGTTGTACCTATGCAAGCTGGACATTTATTACTAGGACGTCCATGGCAGTTTGATCGACGTGTTAAGCATGATGGTTTCACTAACAAGTACTCATTTCTACATGACCAGCGTACCATCACTCTAGTACCTTTGACTCCAAGACAAGTTTATGAAGATCAAGTGAGGTTACAAAAAGAGAGTGAGCAAGAAAAAAAGAGTGTTGTAGGAAAAGACATAGAGAGACAAGAAAAACAAAGAGTGAACGAGGAAAAAAGGAGTAAAAAAAATGGAGAGGTTTCAATGAGTGAACAAAAGAATGAGAGGACAAAAAGCAATATCTATGCGAGAGTGGGTCACATTAAAAAAGCGATGTTCTCAAGTCAACCAATAATTGTTCTTGTGTACAAAGAGGCATTGAATACTAACGACTCTAACTCTTTTTTGCCTAGTTCAGTTGCATCTCTTTTGCAGGAATTTGAGGATGTCTTTCCCGAGGAAATTCCACCTGGTTTACCACCTATTCGAGGGATTGAACATCAAATCGACTTTGTACCCGGTGCTTCCATTCCAAACCGACCAGCCTATCGTAGCAACCCTGAAGAAACAAAAGAGCTACAACGGCAAGTTAGTGAATTGATGGAAAAGGGTTCCGTACGAGAAAGCATGAGTCCATGCGCTGTTCCAGTAATTTTGGTTCCTAAAAAGGATGGGACATGGAGAATGTGTGTTGATTGTCGAGCCGTCAACAATATAACAATCAGGTATCGCCATCCTATTCCTCGTCTTGATGATATGCTTGATGAATTGCATGGTGCTTGTGTATTTTCTAAAATTGATTTAAAAAGTGGCTACCATCAAATAAGAATGAAAGAAGGTGATGAATGGAAAACAGCTTTTAAAACAAAGTTTGGTTTATATGAGTGGTTGGTTATGCCATTTGGTCTAACTAATGCACCAAGTACTTTCATGCGATTAATGAACCATGTTTTGCGTGCTTTCATAGGAAAATTTGTAGTTGTCTATTTTGATGATATTCTTATTTATAGCAAAAATCAAGATGATCATGTTAAGCATTTACATTCTGTTCTTGAAGTATTACGAAAGGAGAAATTATTTGCTAACATGAAGAAGTGCACTTTTTGCACCGATAAGCTTGTGTTTCTTGGTTTTGTTGTGAGTGCACATGGTATACAGGTTGATGAGGATAAAATTCGAGCAATTCAAGAATGGCCGAGTCCCACGAGTGTAGGACAAGTTAGGAGCTTCCATGGACTTGCTAGCTTCTATAGGAGATTTGTGAAGAACTTTAGCAGCATTGCAGCACCACTTACTGAGGCTATCAAGAAGAATGTTGGGTTTAAGTGGGAAGACGAGCAAGAAAGGGCTTTCCAATTGCTCAAAGAAAAATTAACTAATGCTCCTTTATTAGCTCTTCCTAACTTTACATTAACATTTGAAATTGAATGTGATGCATCAGGATTAGGTGTTGGAGCAGTCCTCATGCAAGGAGGAAAACCAATTGCTTTTTTTAGCGAGAAACTAAGCGGGGCAGCTCTAAACTACCCTACTTACGACAAAGAGTTGTACGCATTGGTGCGAGCTTTACAAACATGGCAACACTATCTTTGGCCTAAGGAGTTTGTGATTCACACGGATCATGAGTCATTGAAACACTTGAAGAGTCAACAAAAATTGAGTAGGAGACATGCACGATGGGTGGAATTCATTGAAACATTTCCCTATGTCATCCGATACAAGAAAGGTAAAGAGAATGTTGTTGCTGATGCACTTTCTAGAAGGTATGTCTTACTCTCCACTCTTGATGCAAAATTACTTGGTTTTGAGCATATTAAAGAATTATATCCTTTAGACCATGATTTTTCTGAGGAATTTCGAAATTGTGAGAAAAATGCAGTGGGTAAGTTCTTTAGACATGAGGGTTTCTTGTTTCGAGAAAATAAGTTATGTGTTCCTAATTGTTCTTTGCGTGAGTTGTTAGTAAGGGAATCACATGGTGGAGGTCTAATGGGGCACTTTGGAGTTATTAAAACCTTAGCGATTTTGCAAGAACATTTTTATTGGCCTCATATGAGAAAGGATGTTGAGAGAATTTGTGAGAGATGTGTCACTTGTAAGCAGGCAAAATCTAGAGTACAACCTCATGGTTTATACATGCCACTACCAATTCCTAGTGATCCTTGGATTGATATTTCAATGGACTTTGTTTTAGGTTTACCTAGGTCTAAACGAGGTAAGGATTCTATTTTTGTGGTTGTAGATAGGTTTTCTAAAATGGCGCATTTCATTCCATGTACGAAAACTGATAATGCTTCTAATATTGCTGACTTATTCTTTCGAGAAATTGTTAGATTACATGGAATGCCTCGAACCATTGTTTCAGATAGAGATGCTAAGTTTTTGAGTTACTTTTGGAAAACCTTGTGGTGTAAGTTAGGGACTAAGTTGTTATTTTCCACCACTTGTCATCCACAAACTGATGGTCAAACTGAAGTAGTAAATAGGACTTTATCTACTTTGTTGAGAGCTATAATTAAAAAGAATATCAAAACATGGGAAGAATGTTTACCACATGTTGAGTTTGCTTACAATCGTTCCATTCATTCTGCTTCTAAGTTTTCTCCATTTGAAATAGTTTATGGTTTTAACCCCTTAACTCCGTTGGATTTAACACCATTACCTTTGTCTGAAAGAGTTAACTTGGATGGAAAGAAAAAGGCTGAATTTGTTAAGCAGATACATGAAAAGGCAAGATTCAATATAAAGAAGAAGACGGAACAATATGCAAAGCAAGCCAACAAAGGGCGTCGCAAGGTAGTTTTTGAACCCGGAGATTGGGTTTGGTTGCACATGAGGAAAGAAAGATTTCCATCCCAAAGGCGCTCGAAGTTGCTCCCAAGGGGAGATGGTCCTTTTCAAGTTCTTGAGCGTGTCAATGACAATGCCTACAAGCTAGACCTACCAGGTGAGTACAATGTTAGCACTACATTCAATGTTACTGATTTAAGTCCTTTTGATGTAGGTGCTGATTTGAGGGCAAATCCTTTTCAAGAGGAGGGGAATGATGAGGACATAAATGGAAATTCGCAGAATAATGAGGACACAAATGGAAAACCGCATTTTGAAGAATCAATCCAAGTTCCACAAGGTCCAGTGACGAGAGCAAGAGCCAAACGTTTCAAGGAAGAAGAACTCAATGAGTTAATAAATCAAGCGCAACAAAAGGAGTTGGATGTTATCGGAAATGAACCATCGAATTTTGTCAACATTATAAAAGTCCAACTAAATGCAATTTCTCAAGAAGAGAGTGGATAAGATGAATAGCATATTTAGTTAGTATTAAATTCGAAATTAACTATTATATTAGTAGTAGGACTTTATTTGTTTCCTAGTTTATTAGTGGTTTTTGTTTCCTAGTTGATTAGGGGGATTTATTTCCTAGTCTAAGTAGATTACTCTAGAAGTCCTATTCCTAGTCTTGATAGGACTTAATTTTCAGCTTATATATAGGCATAATATGTAATAGAAGACACACAACTTGATTCTTATTATTTTAGTGAGAAGGAATTCTCTAGTTTCTTTGAAGAACTCTTTTGAACTTATCAAGGATTTTTCAATTTGTCTAATTCTTGTGGCGTTCATTCATCGACTTATCAAACGATTCTTCCATCATCGTTTGTGGCGTCCTACCGAACTTATCAAGAAGACTTGTGGCGTTCAACATCGACTTATCAAACGATTAAGTCAATATCGTTTGTGGCGTCCCCGTGAACTTATCAAGGCGACTTGTGGCGTTCATCCATCCTCAAACCTAATTGTAGAACGATCTTTCAATTCCTTATAATGCGGGTCTCGTTTTTCTTAACGTGGTTCGTATCAACAGGTCTTATCTAAACCCGAAGCTTCGGGAAGATTAATAAAGTGGGTTGTGGAGCTCAGACAATTCGAAATTGAATATCAACCAAGAACGGCGGTCAAGGCTCAAGTCTTAGCGAATTTTATGTTGAATCCATCGGGGAAGAAATTCTAAACGAAGGGAGCTCTTCTGAGATGAATTCGATCCAAGAAATCAAGGAACCAGTCTGGTTAATGCATGTGGACGGATCCTCAACCAAAGAAGGAAGTGGAGCAGGAATTCATTTTCAAGGTCGTAACGGAGAAGACTTGAGCTATGCCATCACCTTAGACTTCGTTATCACAAACAATGAAGCAAAATACGAATCTCTAATTGCGGGATTGGAGATGGCTCTGAAGGCGAAGGTAAAATCACTTGGTGTACTTACAGATTCTGAACTTGTACATAGGCAGGTGAAAAGCATTTATGAGGCCAAGGAGTTCAATATGATAAAATACTTGAGCAACGTGAAGAATCTGATCTCTAGATTCGAAGAATTCGAGATCCAACCAATCCCAAGAGAAAAAAATTTATTGGCCGATTTATTATCAAAATTCACGGGAACAGTTGATGGGAAGAAGGAAAGAGTCATCACATGGCTGCTTTCTAACACACCGACTTTGATTTAGACGTTACCCCTAGCATTGAACTATGATAAATACTGTCGATACCACACAGCTCGTGGACCCAGTACCGAAAATTGTTATCAATTGAAGGATGAGATCGAGAAATTGATTGTGCAAGGAAAACTCAAGGAGTTTGTCAAAAGAGGGAACTACAACAACCGTTATAGGTCCAGGAGTCCACGAAAATTTATCACACAACAACGTGAAGCCCGAAATCAGGCTGATGAGCAAGTAAATGGAGTGATCAACATGATTGCAGGTGGACCAGCGGGCGGAGATAGCAAAAATGCAAGGAAAAGAACTATGAGGTCGATAAAGACTGTTGTCTGGACCAAGAAGGAAATTTTCTCATTGGAACCCCCGTCCATGGAGAATCAAGTTATAAGCTTCAGCGATGCAGATAGACCTGCAAATGTTTCCTAGGATGTGAATGATGATGATCCGGATTTTTCTATGGTACTAACTCTGAAGATCGCGAATTATGAGGTAAAGAGGGTCTTAATCGATAACGGTAGCTCTGCAAATATAATCTCTCTGAAGCCCTTGCTCGGATGAACCTCCAACATCCATGTCTGGATCGGGTATCTATTCCACTGATCGGATTTGGTGGTTCTGAGATTGTTCCGCTTGGAACCCTCGTGCTGAGCACAACTCTTAGGAAGAAACCAAAGAGCATAACCAGGATGGTAAAATTTTTAGTAGTGGATACACCGTTCGCTTACAATGCCATATTAGGAAGACCTGGTGTAGACGCATTCAAGGTTGTTGTATCGACCTACCATCAAAAGGTGAAGTTCCCAACTGCAGGTGGGGTTGGTGAAATGAGAAATGATCAATATATGACATGGGAATGTTACAATTCGTCATTAGGTATCAAGCAGAAAGTTGAGCCCAAACTACCTATGAAAAGAAGGATTATAGAATTGGAATAGGAATCGATTTCGGATTCGCCGATCCCCGACTGCGAGAAATTGCAAGGAAAGAAGGGTAAAAATGTGGACATGAGTGTACAAGCCACCGATCATAAATAGTTCTTTCTAGTACCCGTATCACCAGAAAAAGTCACCAGGATCGGCACTGAGGTAAGCGAAGGGATGGAAACTATGCTCATTGACTTTTTATGAAAAAATGTAGATGTCTTCGCTTGGAGCTCAGATGATATTGTGGGAATCAACCCACGCGTAATCACGCACTTTCTGAACATAGATCCAAAGGCTGAACCGGGAAGGCAAAAGAAACGTAATCATGGACGTGAAAAGGACAAGATCATTATCACTGATGTTGATCGATTATTGGCGGCCGGTCAGATAAAGGAAATAAAATTCACCAAATGGTTGTGCAACATATTCTTGGTTTCCAAAGGGAACAAAGTCGATAATAAGTGGAGAATGTGTAACGACTTCGCTGATTTGAGGAAATTGTGCACGAGAGACCCTTACCCATTGCCCTAGATCGATATGTTGGTAGATTCCACTGCAGAATTTGTCTTCTTCATTATGATGGATGCTTTCAGGGATTCAATCAGATTTTTATGAATGAAAGGGATCAAGACAAGACTGCATTCATTAACTAGCGCGGAGTTTATTGCTTCATCATCATGCCGTTTGGGTTGAGAAATGCTGACACGACCTATCAAAGGTTAGTGAACATGATGTTCATGGAATTGATAGGAGAAATCATGGAAGTGTACGTGGATGACATGCTCGTGAAGAGCAAGACGGAAGGGGACCACATCAAGCATCTTGATAGATGCTTCGGAATTTTGAGAAAGTATGGTATGAAGTTGAATCCAGCGAAGTGTACTTCCGGAGTCAGGTCCGAAAAATTCCTAGGATATCTTGTTCACGAACGTGGAATTAAGGCGAATCCGGAGAAAATCCGAGCAATCACCGAGCTCAAACCACCAAGAAAGCTTTTAGATGTCAAAAGCTTGGTAGGAAAAATCATCTCCTTGAACAGGTTCATCTCCCGATCAGCGGATAAAAGTTTGCCTTTCTTTAAGCTGTGCGGAAGTCATGTTTCGAATTGAGCGCTAAATGCGACAAAGCCTTTGAAGACCTCAAGGCATATTTAACTTCACCACTGATGTTGGCCAAGCCCTCCGACGACGAACATTTATATCTTTACAATAGCGGTTTCGGAGGAGACTATTAGTTCAAAAGATGTTTATTAAAGTTTAGGGGTTGTTTTGTAAATCTGGAAAATAAAAGGAAAATTTTGCTGTTTTGGCACTGTTTTATTAAATTAGAATTTTGACTTTTGAAAATAATAACTTTTAAGTGGAGTTGATGTCGTAAATTTTAAACACTTTTGTGCGATGTGTTAGTTTAGGAAATCTTTGTGTAGGATTTTCATTAGTTATGTTTAAGTAAGATTGTTAGACAAATTCTAAGTCGTATACGTACATGCTCAGGTTTCGGATACGCTTCATTTGTGGAGTTTTAGTCGCTATACTAAGCGACAAAGGTGAGCGATGTGTGTTCATTTGTGTGTCAGTCTAATATGCTAGTAGGTCGAGTCTAAGCATGTGTTATATTTTAAATTTCTCTTGCATGTTGCCACGAATAGATTGGACTTGTTATGTCGACATTACTCGCATGAAATCCTAAGTATATCAACATGATAATCCTACATGCTACATCCGAATCTACTAGTTGCAAATACATTTTAGTAAACTATCTTGACACCAAAAATTGCATCTTATAAGTTGTTAAATGTTGATAATATGTTAAATATGTTTGATATGTTATGTTTCCGTTTGTCTCCGATTATGTGTTTCCATTTGTTTCCGATTTTGTGTGAGCCCTATTTGTTTGGTATATGGACCCGATGGCAACTTGGCCGGTAAGGGCCGGTAGGATTTTCACGGTTACCCGTAGGCCTGGCCTTACAACCCAAGTGGGGAGGAACACTTGGGGAGTAAGGACGAACTCCGGCAAAGACATGTCGATGCATTTCAGATAGTAAGGTCGCTCCTTACTTGGTGAGTTTGGATGGACATCAGATTGAGGATGGCGGGTAAGGGAGGACGGCATCAGCAAATTCTTGGTTATGTGAATTCCGTGTTTCTTCCGTCTTGAATATATGTTTATTTGCTTGATAACATGCTTATGTTATATAATATGTTGCATCCACACATCACAATCAAATTCGTACACAACCTCACTAAGTTGGACGATCAACTTATGTGTTCCGTGTTTCATTTCTTTTTAGTTTTAGGTGTTCTGAAAAATAATAGTTGGGTTGCGGTTAGGTCATCACGGTTGCGGTCTCACCCTAGTATTTGAGAAAGTAGTTATATATGGTTTGACGCTTTATGTTATTCTTTATTTTATTTAAAACCTTGCTTATAATATTTGAATCGTTAAAGTTGATTTATATTTCTCTCAAAGATTCAAGATTTTCATAAATCACTTAATTATCTCTCTCGGTTGATTTTGTTCAAATATTTTTATATGTTGAGATTAAATGTTTTCACTTTAAAAATCAACTATGAAGATTGATTTTATTTGTTCGTCAAAAAAACTTAGTAATTTAAATTGTTCTTATTTCGTTTTAAACCGCTTCCGCTTTTAAACTTTTAATTTATCGTTTCCGTTTAAAAAAAAAGTGTTTCGATATTCTAACACTTTTTCGAAAAATAATATTTTTCGACCGTTATCCGACGGATCATGCGGAGCCAGGCCGTCACATATATAGTGATCGAGTTCACCCTTAATTTTAGTCTGTTTTCTTATATGATCAATTGTTTTAGTCTGAATCAGTTAGGAGCATTCATCAATCAAAGATCGATGGTCAAGATCAGATTATCAAAGTTGTTTGATGATCAAATTCACCCTCGATTTTAGTTCGATTCTTATCCGATCAAATATTTCGAACCTCAATTTAGTTAATATATAATCAAAGACAAGGAAAGTAAACTGCAAGCTATTTGAAGATCGAAGAAGAAAGTTTCATTCATAAACTTTTACAAGCAATTACAAGTGGTTCGTACAACTGTAAAGTTCGAGTTCAAAAGGAAAATTACATTTTGAGGATCAACCTACTACAAGTTCTAGGACCTATGCTAAGGGCCTCTAAGCGACCAGCAGAGCAACCTATCTCCAGGTCTTTTGACCGATCTAAGATCTTCGTTCGTGAACATAGGACTCGGACTCTTCATCGATCATTCAGCACCTTGCTTTGAAATTAGAAAAATATGAATTACAGAACGAGGGTCTGTAAATTCAAAACTGCCCTTTTCTTGCTTCCGCTTCCTACTGCTCCATTTACACCCTTTTCTGATCCAAAGGGGCAAGGATCAACTCTAGTTCGAAGTTGACCCACTATCCAACTGGATGGAGGTCAGAGTATAGGAGTTCGAACCTGTCTCAGATATGGGATATCCAAGAAAACAGGTCGTCTGCCGATATTCTAGACGCAGGGTTTTTCATCTGTCAATATTCTAGGTGATTAAAGTCTTTCTCGAAGAAAATGAAGGATCGAAAAAGAGAGTCCGAGTTCGAATCTCAAAAATTTTTATTTGTGATATGAAATTCATCATTTTGATCGGAGGAAGTAAAAAGCAATCATAAGATCGGACGAAGCATTTACGGAGAAGGAAAATGGTCTCAACTTATGGGATTTTATGGGTATGATTGTCAAAACAACGTTCCGGAATTTAAATTTTTTTCATATTCTATATCCCAGGATTTACTTATTAGCACATACAAATAAGGTTGAACACAATTTAGCAAATAATTACTAAATTAAAAGGGTGGTAAATGCAATTTACCTCACCATAGGCAAAGGTGGGGGTTCTCCGGTCTTCTTTCTGATCACTAAAGCACCCCAAGTGTTGTGCCTCTAGAGAAAAGTCCACACCAGCTAGATCTGGGACTGCTTCGATCCTCAGTGATGTGATCATGAAGTGCCCAAAAATAGACTTGAAAGAATTAATTGAAGACAAGTTGTTGGGTCAAGAAGGATTACTTGCTCATCAAGATTGAAGAAGATCTAGTCCATATTTACTTGTCATATGGGACATTTTAATTTAGTAATCTTTAATTTCGAATTTAGCTCCTTGTTTTTGTAGGATTAGTTTATTCTTCACTAGGATTTAGTTTCCTTTTGTTATTAGGTTAGTTAGGTTTAATTTCGAATTTATTGTCCATATTTTTGTAGGATTAGTTTATTCTTTGCTAGGATTTAGTTTCCTTTAGATATTAGGTTAGTTTACTATTTTAGAGTTTCCTAGTTATTTTCAAGATGTAATCTTGTCCTATTTAAAGGACCTTTTTCTTTAATGAATTCAAGATTTAGTCTTCAATTAATTTGTGTTGAGTATTCTCCACCTTCTTTGAAGAATTCTTCTTCATGAACTTATCAAAGGTCAGTAAAATCTTTGTGGCGTTCAATGACTTATCAAACGATTCATCCACCATCGTTTGTGGCGTCCTATCGAACTTATCAAGCATTCTTGTGGCGTTCCGACTTATCAAGCGATTCAGTCAACATCGTTTGTGGCGTCCTCATGAACTTATCAAGAAGACTTGTGGCGTTCATCCATCGACTTATCAAGCGATTCATCCATCATCGTTTGTGGCGTCTTCATTAAATCCATCTAAACCTGATTGTAGAACGATCCTTGGAATCCTAATTATTCGAATCTCGTTATTCGTAACGTTGATTCGTGTCATTAAAAATTGAGAGAAGAAGAAGAGGTTGAAAAAAAAATTGAGAGAAAAAAAAACGAAAAAAAAAAAAGTTCAAAAAAAAAATCAAAAAAAAATGGTATTTCAATGTTTACATGTTAGATCTACAAGGTTGGGGAAGATTTGAGGACAAATCTCTTTTAAGAGGAGGAGAATGATGTGATCGTGAAGTGCCCAAAAATAGACTTGAAAGAATTAATTGAAGATAAGTTGTTGGGTCAAGAAGGATTACTTGCTCATCAAGATTGAAGGAGATTTAGTCCAATATTACTTGTCATATGGGACTTTTAATTTAGTTACTTTTTAATTTCGAATTTAGCTCCTTGTATTAGTAGGATTAGTTTATTCTTCACTAGGATTTAGTTTCCTTTTGTTATTAGGTTAGTTAGGGTTAATTTCGAATTTATTGACCATATTTTTGTAGGATTAGTTTATTCTTTGCTAGGATTTAGTTTCCTTTTGATATTAGGTTAGTTTACTATTTTAGAGTTTCCTAGTTCTTTTCAAGATGTAATCTTGTCCTATTTAAAGGACCTTTTTCTTTAATGAATTCAAGATTTAGTCTTCAATTAATTTGTGTTGAGTATTCTCCACCTTCTTCGAAGAATTCTTCTTCATGAACTTATCAAAGGTCAGTAAAATCTTTGTGGCGTTCAATGACTTATCAAACGATTCATCCACCATCGTTTGTGGCGTCCTACCGAACTTATCAAGCATTCTTGTGGCGTTCCGACTTATCAAGCGATTCAGTCAACATCGTTTGTGGCGTCCTCATGAACTTATCAAGAAGACTTGTGGCGTTCATCCATCGACTTATCAAGCGATTCATCCATCATCGTTTGTGGCGTCTTCATTAAATCCATCTAAACTAGATTGTAGAACGATCCTTGGAATCCTAATTATTCGAATCTCGTTATTCGTAACGTTGATTCGTATCATTAAAAATTGAGAGAAGAAGAAGAGGTTGAAAAAAAAATTGAGAGAAAAAAAAAGTTCAAAAAAAAAAAAGTTCAAAAAAAAAAAATTAAATAAATAAAAAATGGTATTTCAATGTTTACATGTTAGATCTACAAGGTTGGGGAAGATTTGAGGACAAATCTCTTTTAAGAGGAGGAGAATGATGTGATCGTGAAGTGCCCAAAAATAGACTTGAAAGAATTAATTGAAGATAATTTGTAGGGTCAAGAAGGATTACTTGCTCATCAAGATTGAAGGAGATTTAGTCCAATATTACTTGTCATATGGTCTTTTAATTTAGTTACTTTCTAATTTCGAATTTAGCTCCTTGTATTAGTAGGATTAGTTTATTCTTCACTAGGATTTAGTTTCCTTTTGTTATTAGGTTAGTTAGGTTTAATTTCGAATTTATTGTCCATATTTTTGTAGGATTAGTTTATTCTTTGCTAGGATTTAGTTTCCTTTTGATATTAGGTTAGTTTACTATTTTAGAGTTTCCTAGTTCTTTTCAAGATGTAATCTTGTCCTATTTAAAGGACCTTTTTCTTTAATGAATTCAAGATTTAGTCTTCAATTAATTTGTGTTGAGTATTCTCCACCTTCTTTGACGAATTCTTCTTCATGAACTTATCAAAGGTCAGTAAAATCTTTGTGGCGTTCAATGACTTATCAAACGATTCATCCACCTTCGATTGTGGCGTCCTACCGAACTTATCAAGCATTCTTGTGGCGTTCCGACTTATCAAGCGATTCAGTCAACATCGTTTGTGGCGTCCTCATGAACTTATCAAGAAGACTTGTGGCGTTCATCCATCGACTTATCAAGCGATTCATCCATCGACTTATCAAGCGATTCATCCATCATCGTTTGTGGCGTCTTCATTAAATCCATCTAAACCTGATTGTAGAACGATCCTTGGAATCCTAATTATTCGAATCTCGTTATTCGTAACATTGATTCGTATCATTAAAAATTGAGAGAAGAAGAAGAGGTTGAAAAAAAAATTGAGAGAAAAAAAAAACGAAAAAAAAAAAAATAAAAAAAAAAAAATAAAAAAAAATGGTATTTCAATGTTTACATGTTAGATCTACAAGGTTGGGGAAGATTTGAGGACAAATCTCTTTTAAGAGGAGGAGAATGATGTGATCGTGAAGTGCCCAAAAATAGACTTGAAAGAATTAATTGAAGATAAGTTGTTGGGTTAAGAAGGATTACTTGCTCATCAAGATTGAAGGAGATTTAGTCCAATATTACTGGTCATATGGGACTTTTAATTTAGTTACTTTCTAATTTCGAATTTAGCTCCTTGTATTAGTAGGATTAGTTTATTCTTCACTAGGATTTAGTTTCCTTTTGTTATTAGGTTAGTTAGGTTTAATTTCGAATTTATTGTCCATATTTTTGTAGGATTAGTTTATTCTTTGCTAGGATTTAGTTTCCTTTTGATATTAGGTTAGTTTACTATTTTAGAGTTTCCTAGTTCTTTTCAAGATGTAATCTTGTCCTATTTAAAGGACCTTTTTCTTTAATGAATTCAAGATTTAGTCTTCAATTAATTTGTGTTGAGTATTCTCCACCTTCTTCGAAGAATTCTTCTTCATGAACTTATCAAAGGTCAGTAAAATCTTTGTGGCGTTCAATGACTTATCAAACGATTCATCCACCATCGTTTGTGGCGTCCTACCGAACTTATCAAGCATTCTTGTGGCGTTCCGACTTATCAAGCGATTCAGTCAACATCGTTTGTGGCGTCCTCATGAACTTATCAAGAAGACTTGTGGCGTTCATCCATCGACTTATCAAGCGATTCATCCATCATCGTTTGTGGCGTCTTCATTAAATCCATCAAAACCTGATTGTAGAACGATCCTTGGAATCCTAATTATTCTAATCTCGTTATTCGTAACGTTGATTCGTATCATTAATGATGTGATCGTGAAGTGCCCAAAAATAGACTTGAAAGAATTAATTGAAGATAAGTTGTTGGGTCAAGAAGGATTACTTGCTCATCAAGATTGAAGGAGATTTAGTCCAATATTACTTGTCATATGGGACTTTTAATTTAGTTACTTTTTAATTTCGAATTTAGCTCCTTGTATTAGTAGGATTAGTTTATTCTTCACTAGGATTTAGTTTCCTTTTGTTATTAGGTTAGTTAGGTTTAATTTCGAATTTATTGTCCATATTTTTGTAGGATTAGTTTATTCTTTGCTAGGATTTAGTTTCCTTTTGATATTAGGTTAGTTTACTATTTTAGAGTTTCCTAGTTCTTTTCAAGATGTAATCTTGTCCTATTTAAAGGACCTTTTTCTTTAATGAATTCAAGATTTAGTCTTCAATAAATTTGTGTTGAGTATTCTCCACCTTCTTTGAAGAATTCTTCTTCATGAACTTATCAAAGGTCAGTATAATCTTTGTGGCGTTCAATGACTTATCAAACGATTCATCCACCATCGTTTGTGGCGTCCTACCGAACTTATCAAGCATTCTTGTGGCGTTCCGACTTATCAAGCGATTCAGTCAACATCGTTTGTGGCGTCCTCATGAACTTATCAAGAAGACTTGTGGCGTTCATCCATCGACTTATCAAGCGATTCATCCATCATCGTTTGTGGCGTCTTCATTAAATCCATCTAAACCTGATTGTAGAACGATCCTTGGAATCCTAATTATTCGAATCTCGTTATTCGTAACGTTGATTCGTATATAGTGCACGGTTCAATTTACAAACATAATTAGGGAATTCAGGATGCTCAAATCCAGGAGGCTGTTTCATAAAAACTGATTCATCCAAAAGTCCATGTAGAAAAGCATTCTCAACATCCAATTGTGTAATTGACCAGTTTAATGAGACAGCAATTGAGAGCACTAACCGTATGGATGTTGGTTTTACAACAGGACTAAATGTTTCAATATAATCAATCCCTTCCAATTGATTGTATCCTTTAGCAACTAAGCGAGCTTTTCGTTGCTCAATCGATCCATCTGCAAGAAATTTGGTTTTAAATATCCATCGACAACCCAATAAATTCTGACCTGGAGAAGGAGGTACAAGGGACCATGTCTTCGTATTTAATAAGGCATCAAATTCCTTTTGCATTGCAAGACGCCATTTAGGGAATTTTGAGGCTTGAGTAACCGAGGTGGGTTCATCCGGTACGGCAGATGAAGTTATAAGAGCACGGGGAGGAGGCCACGGGATGGTTCCATCGGTCCTGATTTTGGGTTGTGGATTATTGGTTTTTGATCGGGTTTTCATTTGGTGAAGGGACGGTAAGGAGATGGGCGGAGGAGCTACGGTCATCGAAGGAGTTGGAGTGAGGGGACGATGGTGGTTATGGTCGAGAGTTTCAGCATGTGAAGAAATCGTATTTGCTATGGGAGACGAGAGACAGGGTGTATTTTGCTGAGATTGTGATGTGGTGAGTGAGTTGTGAGGTTGGTCAGGTGGTAATGGAGAGTGGGCCAAAGTAGGAGTATTTGTCCCGGGCTGATTGACTATTGGAGAGTTTGGGTCAGTATCGGGTTGTAAGGGGTTTGGGTTTTGTGGAGCATTATCAAAATGAACGGGTAGGACAACAGGAGAAGTAGAAGTAGAGGTAGATGGACTGGACTTAGAAATGGAAAAGGGGAAATTGGACTCATCAAAACGCACATCCCTAGAGATATATACACGTGAAGTGGGTTCATGCAAACAAATGTAGCCATGATGCATCGGACTATATCTGAGAAAAATGCATGGAAGAGAGTGAAAATTCATTTTGTGCTTATTGAATGGCCTAAGATTGGGCCAACATCGACACCCAAAAGTTTTGAGAAAAAGATAATTGGGCTTTTTGTTAAATAAAATCTCATATGGTGATTTATCTTTTAATGTTTGAGATGGAAGTCGATTGATGAGATAAACGGCTGTAGTAAAAGCATCTGACCAAAAAGAATGAGGAAATGATGCATGAGATAGTAAAGCAAGACCAGTTTCAACTATGTGGCGATATTTTCGCTCAACAGTGCCATTTTGAGAGTGTGCATAAGGACATTATAAACGATGAGTTATACCAAAAGAGTGCAACACTTTATTTAAAGAACGAAATTCACCTCCCCAATCTGATTGTAATGCAACGATATTTGTATTAAAAGAATGTTCAACATTTCGTTTAAAAGAGAGAAAAACATTTGTCACATCGGATTTACATTTTATAGGAAAAATCCATGTGTACCTACTAAAGTCATCTACAAAAGACACGTAATATCTAAAACCACCTCTAGATAAAATAGGAGCAGGACCCCAAACATCTGCGAACAGAAGTTGAAGAGGGCTTGTTGAGTTGTGCGACACAGAGTTGTATGGAAGCTGGTGTAATTTGGCTTGGCAGCAAGCCGAACAAAGACCCGATGATTTGCTACGTGTGATTGGAAGAGGGACTTGATTAATGATATGATGGACAAGCTGCATTGACGGGTGGCCCAAACGGTTATGCCATTCGGACGAGGAAGTACGTTCACTAATGTGCATTTGAGGAGAAGACGAGAGAGGAGGACATACATCCCATCTTTAGTAATGCCCTGGATTAGAGTCTTCCGGGTTCGAGTGTCCTTTACACAACAAAAGGAAGCATGAAATTCAAAGAAAACAGAATTATCTTGGCAAAATTTAAGAACAGAAATCAAATTTTTAGTAATTAACGGAACATGATAGAGTTGAGAGAGTAGAAATTTGCCATGCGGAGAGGAGAAGTGAGAACTGCCAACATGATGTATGGGTAGGGTCTTGCCATCACCTATGCGAACTTGATCCATCCCTTTGTAGTCAGACGGATTAATTTGTAGATTCGCAAAGTCATTAGTGAAGTGATGTGTTGCTGCCGTATCGGGGTACCAGTTTTCATCAGTGTTAGGAGAAGTAGAGGCTGGTCCATAAGTATAGTTTGCGGAGAGTGATGGAGGAGGTGGGGGTTGGTAGTTGTAATCGAATCGGTGGTAGCAAGATGAGGCTGTTTGACCAAATTTGTGGCAAACTTGGCAAGTAGGTCTGTTTGGTGTAGGAAAAGAGGGGTTAGTCGGAGGTCCACGGCCAGCAAAACGTCCTCTACCTCCCCTGCCCCTAAAAGATCCTCTGCCACGAGAAGAACCACGACCCCTGCCTGAATTAGGAGTATATTGTCTAGTGGACATATTTGCAGAAAACTCCGTTGATGCCGTTAGATTGGTTAACTGGTGATTCAACCTGGATTCATGTGTCAACAAAAGACTATATACTTGGGGAGGGGTAATATCATCAATCCGAGAGGTAATAGTAGTAACAACAGAGTCATAATCAGATCCCAAACCGGATAACAGAAAAGCAATGAATTCAGAGGGTGGTATAGTTTTACCCGCCATAGCAAGTGTATCAATCAGTAATTTGGCTCGCCTATAATAGTCGGTAATTGACTCAGAGCCCTTCTTGAGTGAAGTTAGTTGAAAAAATACGTGCATGGCTCGTGCTTGTGATGTGGCAGAAAACATATCTTCAAGGATCATCCATATCTCTTGAGAGGAGGAAGCTCCTAGTACATGGGCTATAATTGGTTCGGATAGGGTGGATATGAGTAGGCTCATAATAGATTGGTCCTGTTGTTGCCAGTTTAAGAATGTGGAATCTGGTTTAGACTTTTCATCAAGCATATGTGGTGCTTTATAGGTGCCATCGATGAAGCCATACAAGTTTTGCCCTCTATGATATGGGAGAAGTTGGGCTTTCCAGACGAGGTAATTGTCGTTTGTAAGTTTAATAGTGATCATACTCGAAGGAGGGGGAAGCGGAATGGTTGATGGATATGGTGTAGTGCTTTCATCGGAGGACACAGTTTTCTCCATGGAAAAGATTAAAAAAACGAAAAAAAAAAAAATTTTGGTACGGACGTGAGTCCTTTAATTAGCTCATGATACCAAATGATACGAATCTCATCATGAATAACGAGACCCGAATTATTAGGATTTCAAGGATCGTTCTACAATCAGGTTTAGGTGGATTTATTGAAGACGCCACAAACGATGATGAATGAATCGCTTGATAAGTCGATGGATGAACGCCACAAGTCTTCTTGATAAGTTCATGAGGACGCCACAAACGATGTTGACTGAATTGTTTGATAAGTCGGAACGCCACAAGAATGCTTGATAAGTTCGGTAGGACGCCACAAACGATGGTGGATGAATCGTTTGATAAGTCATTGAACGCCACAAAGATTTTACTGATCTTTGATAAGTTCATGAAGAATAACTCTTCAAAGAAGGTGGAGAATACTCAACACAAATTAATTGAAGACTAAATCTTGAATTCATTAAAGAAAAAGGTCCTTTAAATAGGACAAGATTACATCTTGAAAAGAACTAGGAAACTCTAAAATAGTAAACTAACCTAATATCAAAAGGAAACTAAATCCTAGCAAAGAATAAACTAATCCTACAAAAATATGGACAATAAATTCGAAATTAAACCTAACTAACCTAATAACAAAAGGAAACTAAATCCTAGTGAAGAATAAACTAATCCTACAAAAACAAGGAGCTAAATTCGAAATTAAAGATTACTAAATTAAAATGTCCCATATGACAAGTAAATATGGACTAGATCTTCTTCAATCTTGATGAGCAAGTAATCCTTCTTGACCCAACAACTTGTCTTCAATTAATTCTTTCAAGTCTATTTTTGGGAACTTCACGATCACATCATTCCAAATGATACGAATCTCATCATGAATAACGAGACCCGAATTATTAGGATTTCAAGGATCGTTCTACAATCAGGTTTAGGTGGATTTATTGAAGACGCCACAAACGATGATGGATGAATCGCTTGATAAGTCGATGGATGAACGCCACAAGTCTTCTTGATAAGTTCATGAGGACGCCACAAACGATGTTGACTGAATTGTTTGATAAGTCGGAACGCCACAAGAATGCTTGATAAGTTCGGTAGGACGCCACAAACGATGGTGGATGAATCGTTTGATAAGTCATTGAACGCCACAAAGATTTTACTGATCTTTGATAAGTTCATGAAGAATAACTCTTCAAAGAAGGTGGAGAATACTCAACACAAATTAATTGAAGACTAAATCTTGAATTCATTAAAGAAAAAGGTCCTTTAAATAGGACAAGATTACATCTTGAAAAGAACTAGGAAACTCAAAAATAGTAAACTAACCTAATATCAAAAGGAAACTGAATCCTAGCAAAGAATAAACTAATCCTACAAAAATATGGACAATAATTTCGAAATTGAACCTAACTAACCTAATAACAAAAGGAAACTAAATCCTAGTGAAGAATAAACTAATCCTACAAAAACAAGGAGCTAAATTCGAAATTAAAGATTACTAAATTAAAATGTCCCATATGACAAGTAAATATGGACTAGATCTTCTTCAATCTTGATGAGCAAGTAATCCTTCTTGACCCAACAACTTGTCTTCAATTAATTCTTTCAAGTCTATTTTTGGGCACTTCACGATCACATCATTCCAAATGATACGAATCTCATCATGAATAATGAGACCCGAATTATTAGGATTTCAAGGATCGTTCTACAATCAGGTTTAGGTGGATTTATTGAAGACGCCACAAACGATGATGGATGAATCGCTTGATAAGTCGATGGATGAACGCCACAAGTCTTCTTGATAAGTTCATGAGGACTCCACAAACGATGTTGACTGAATTGTTTGATAAGTCGGAACGCCACAAGAATGCTTGATAAGTTCGGTAGGACGCCACAAACGATGGTGGATGAATCGTTTGATAAGTCATTGAACGCCACAAAGATTTTACTGATCTTTGATAAGTTCATGAAGAACTCTTCAAAGAAGGTGGAGAATACTCAACACAAATTAATTGAAGAGTAAATCTTGAATTCATTAAAGAAAAAGGTCCTTTAAATAAGACAAGATTACATCTTGAAAAGAACTAGGAAACTCTAAAATAGTAAACTAAACTAATATCAAAAGGAAACTAAATCCTAGCAAAGAATAAACTAATCCTACAAAAATATGGACAATAAATTCGAAATTGAACCTAACTAACCTAATAACAAAAGGAAACTAAATCCTAGTGAAGAATAAACTAATCCTACAAAAACAAGGAGCTAAATTCGAAATTAAAGATTACTAAATTAAAATGTCCCATATGACAAGTAAATATGGACTATATCTTCTTCAATCTTGATGAGCAAGTAATCCTTCTTGACCCAACAACTTGTCTTCAATTAATTCTTTCAAGTCTATTTTTGGGCACTTCACGATCACATCATTCTCCTCCTCTTAAAAGAGATTTGTCCTCAAATCTTCCCCAACCATGTAGATCTAACATGTAAAAAACGCAAAACATTTTTTTTTTTTGATTTTTTTTTTCACTTTTTTTTTTCGTTTTTTTTTCTCTCATTTTCAACCTTTTCTTTTTCTCTCAATTTTTTTTTCGTTTTTTTTTTTTAACTTTTTTTTTTCGTTTTTTTTTTTGACAAGAAATTAAAGATAGACAAACCTGAGACTAGAATTTGGCTCTGATACCAAATGACACGAATCTCATCATGAATAACGAGACCCGAATTATTAGGATTTCAAGGATCGTTCTACAATCAGGTTTAGGTGGATTTATTGAAGACGCCACAAACGATGATGGATGAATCGCTTGATAAGTCGATGGATGAACGCCACAAGTCTTCTTGATAAGTTAATGAGGACGCCACAAACGATGTTGACTGAATCGTTTGATAAGTCGGAACGCCACAAGAATGCTTGATAAGTTCGGTAGGACGCCACAAACGATGGTGGATGAATCGTTTGATAAGTCATTGAACGCCACAAAGATTTTACTGATCTTTGATAAGTTCATGAAGAAGAACTCTTCAAAGAAGGTGGAGAATACTCAACACAAATTAATTGAAGACTAAATCTTGAATTCATTAAAGAAAAAGGTCCTTTAAATAGGACAAGATTACATCTTGAAAAGAACTAGGAAACTCTAAAATAGTAAACTAACCTAATATCAAAAGGAAACTAAATCCTAGCAAAGAATAAACTAATCCTACAAAAATATGGACAATAAATTCGAAATTAAACCTAACTAACCTAATAACAAAAGGAAACTAAATCCTAGTGAAGAATAAACTAATCCTACAAAAACAAGGAGCTAAATTCGAAATTAAAGATTACTAAATTAAAATGTCCCATATGACAAGTAAATATGGACTAGATCTTCTTCAATCTTGATGAGCAAGTAATCCTTCTTGACCCAACAACTTGTCTTCAATTAATTCTTTCAAGTCTATTTTTGGGCAATTCACGATCACATCATTCTCCTCCTCTTAAAAGAGATTTGTCCTCAAATCTTCCCCAACCATGTAGATCTAACATGTAAAAAACGCAAAACATTTTTTTTTTTTTGATTTTTTTTTCACTTTTTTTTTTTCGTTTTTTTTCTCTCATTTTCAACCTTTTCTTTTTCTCTCAATTTTTTTTTTCGTTTTTTTTTTTTAACTTTTTTTTTTTTAACTTTTTTTTTTTCGTTTTTTTTTTTGACAAGAAATTAAAGATAGACAAACCTGAGACTAGAATTTGGCTCTGATACCAAATGACACGAATCTCATCATGAATAACGAGACCCGAATTATTAGGATTTCAAGGATCGTTCTACAATCAGGTTTAGGTGGATTTATTGAAGACGCCACAAACGATGATGGATGAATCGCTTGATAAGTCGATGGATGAACGCCACAAGTCTTCTTGATAAGTTAATGAGGACGCCACAAACGATGTTGACTGAATCGTTTGATAAGTCGGAACGCCACAAGAATGCTTGATAAGTTCGGTAGGACGCCACAAACGATGGTGGATGAATCGTTTGATAAGTCATTGAACGCCACAAAGATTTTACTGATCTTTGATAAGTTCATGAAGAAGAACTCTTCAAAGAAGGTGGAGAATACTCAACACAAATTAATTGAAGACTAAATCTTGAATTCATTAAAGAAAAAGGTCCTTTAAATAGGACAAGATTACATCTTGAAAAGAACTAGGAAACTCTAAAATAGTAAACTAACCTAATATCAAAAGGAAACTAAATCCTAGCAAAGAATAAACTAATCCTACAAAAATATGGACAATAAATTCGAAATTAAACCTAACTAACCTAATAACAAAAGGAAACTAAATCCTAGTGAAGAATAAACTAATCCTACAAAAACAAGGAGCTAAATTCGAAATTAAAGATTACTAAATTAAAATGTCCCATATGACAAGTAAATATGGACTAGATCTTCTTCAATCTTGATGAGCAAGTAATCCTTCTTGACCCAACAACTTGTCTTCAATTAATTCTTTCAAGTCTATTTTTGGGCAATTCACGATCACATCATTCTCCTCCTCTTAAAAGAGATTTGTCCTCAAATCTTCCCCAACCATGTAGATCTAACATGTAAAAAACGCAAAACATTTTTTTTTTTTTGATTTTTTTTTCACTTTTTTTTTTTCGTTTTTTTTCTCTCATTTTCAACCTTTTCTTTTTCTCTCAATTTTTTTTTTCGTTTTTTTTTTTTAACTTTTTTTTTTTTAACTTTTTTTTTTTCGTTTTTTTTTTTGACAAGAAATTAAAGATAGACAAACCTGAGACTAGAATTTGGCTCTGATACCAAATGACACGAATCTCATCATGAATAACGAGACCCGAATTATTAGGATTTCAAGGATCGTTCTACAATCAGGTTTAGGTGGATTTATTGAAGACGCCACAAACGATGATGGATGAATCGCTTGATAAGTCGATGGATGAACGCCACAAGTCTTCTTGATAAGTTAATGAGGACGCCACAAACGATGTTGACTGAATCGTTTGATAAGTCGGAACGCCACAAGAATGCTTGATAAGTTCGGTAGGACGCCACAAACGATGGTGGATGAATCGTTTGATAAGTCATTGAACGCCACAAAGATTTTACTGATCTTTGATAAGTTCATGAAGAACTCTTCAGAGAAGGTGGAGAATACTCAACACAAATTAATTGAAGACTAAATCTTGAATTCATTAAAGAAAAAGGTCCTTTAAATAAGACAAGATTACATCTTGAAAAGAACTAGGAAACTCTAAAATAGTAAACTAACCTAATATCAAAAGGAAACTAAATCCTAGCAAAGAATAAACTAATCCTACAAAAATATGGACAATAAATTCGAAATTGAACCTAACTAACCTAATAACAAAAGGAAACTAAATCCTAGTGAAGAATAAACTAATCCTACAAAAACAAGGAGCTAAATTCGAAATTAAAGATTACTAAATTAAAATGTCCCATATGACAAGTAAATATGGACTAGATCTTCTTCAATCTTGATGAGCAAGTAATCCTTCTTGACCCAACAACTTGTCTTCAATTAATTCTTTCAAGTCTATTTTTGGGCACTTCACGATCACATCATTCCAAATGATACGAATCTCATCATGAATAACGAGACCCGAATTATTAGGATTTCAAGGATCGTTCTACAATCAGGTTTAGGTGGATTTATTGAAGACGCCACAAACGATGATGGATGAATCGCTTGATAAGTCGATGGATGAACGCCACAAGTCTTCTTGATAAGTTCATGAGGACTCCACAAACGATGTTGACTGAATTGTTTGATAAGTCGGAACGCCACAAGAATGCTTGATAAGTTCGGTAGGACGCCACAAACGATGGTGGATGAATCGTTTGATAAGTCATTGAACGCCACAAAGATTTTACTGATCTTTGATAAGTTCATGAAGAACTCTTCAAAGAAGGTGGAGAATACTCAACACAAATTAATTGAAGACTAAATCTTGAATTCATTAAAGAAAAAGGTCCTTTAAATAAGACAAGATTACATCTTGAAAAGAACTAGGAAACTCTAAAATAGTAAACTAACCTAATATCAAAAGGAAACTAAATCCTAGCAAAGAATAAACTAATCCTACAAAAATATGGACAATAAATTCGAAATTGAACCTAACTAACCTAATAACAAAAGGAAACTAAATCCTAGTGAAGAATAAACTAATCCTACAAAAACAAGGAGCTAAATTCGAAATTAAAGATTACTAAATTAAAATGTCCCATATGACAAGTAAATATGGACTAGATCTTCTTCAATCTTGATGAGCAAGTAATCCTTCTTGACCCAACAACTTGTCTTCAATTAATTCTTTCAAGTCTATTTTTGGGCACTTCACGATCACATCATTCCAAATGATACGAATCTCATCATGAATAACGAGACCCGAATTATTAGGATTTCAAGGATCGTTCTACAATCAGGTTTAGGTGGATTTATTGAAGACGCCACAAACGATGATGGATGAATCGCTTGATAAGTCGATGGATGAACGCCACAAGTCTTCTTGATAAGTTCATGAGGACTCCACAAACGATGTTGACTGAATTGTTTGATAAGTCGGAACGCCACAAGAATGCTTGATAAGTTCGGTAGGACGCCACAAACGATGGTGGATGAATCGTTTGATAAGTCATTGAACGCCACAAAGATTTTACTGATCTTTGATAAGTTCATGAAGAACTCTTCAAAGAAGGTGGAGAATACTCAACACAAATTAATTGAAGACTAAATCTTGAATTCATTAAAGAAAAAGGTCCTTTAAATAAGACAAGATTACATCTTGAAAAGAACTAGGAAACTCTAAAATAGTAAACTAACCTAATATCAAAAGGAAACTAAATCCTAGCAAAGAATAAACTAATCCTACAAAAATATGGACAATAAATTCGAAATTGAACCTAACTAACCTAATAACAAAAGGAAACTAAATCCTAGTGAAGAATAAACTAATCCTACTAAAACAAGGAGCTAAATTCGAAATTAAAGATTACTAAATTAAAATGTCCCATATGACAAGTAAATATGGACTAGATCTTCTTCAATCTTGATGAGCAAGTAATCCTTCTTGACCCAACAACTTGTCTTCAATTAATTCTTTCAAGTCTATTTTTGGGCACTTCACGATCACATCATTCTCCTCCTCTTAAAAGAGATTTGTCCTCAAATCTTCCCCAACCATGTAGATCTAACATGTAAAAACGCAAAACATTTTTTTTTTTTTGATTTTTTTTTTCACTTTTTTTTTTCGTTTTTTTTTCTCATTTTCGACCTTTTCTTTTTCTCTCAATTTTTTTTTCGTTTTTTTTTTTAACTTTTTTTTTTTTCGTTTTTTTTTTGACATGAAATTAAAGATAGACAAACCTGAGACTAGAATTTGGCTCTGATACCAAATGACACGAATCTCATCATGAATAACGAGACCCGAATTATTAGGATTTCAAGGATCGTTCTACAATCAGGTTTAGGTGGATTTATTGAAGACGCCACAAACGATGATGGATGAATCGCTTGATAAGTCGATGGATGAACGCCACAAGTCTTCTTGATAAGTTCATGAGGACGCCACAAACGATGTTGACTGAATCGCTTGATAAGTCGGAACGCCACAAGAATGCTTGATAAGTTCGGTAGGACGCCACAAACGATGGTGGATGAATCGTTTGATAAGTCATTGAACGCCACAAAGATTATACTGACCTTTGATAAGTTCATGAAGAAGAATTCTTCAAAGAAGGTGGAGAATACTCAACACAAATTTATTGAAGACTAAATCTTGAATTCATTAAAGAAAAAGGTCCTTTAAATAGGACAAGATTACATCTTGAAAAGAACTAGGAAACTCTAAAATAGTAAACTAACCTAATATCAAAAGGAAACTAAATCCTAGCAAAGAATAAACTAATCCTACAAAAATATGGACAATAAATTCGAAATTAAACCTAACTAACCTAATAACAAAAGGAAACTAAATCCTAGTGAAGAATAAACTAATCCTACTAATACAAGGAGCTAAATTCGAAATTAAAAAGTAACTAAATTAAAAGTCCCATATGACAAGTAATATTGGACTAAATCTCCTTCAATCTTGATGAGCAAGTAATCCTTCTTGACCCAACAACTTATCTTCAATTAATTCTTTCAAGTCTATTTTTGGGCACTTCACGATCACATCATTAATGATACGAATCAACGTTACGAATAACGAGATTAGAATAATTAGGATTCCAAGGATCGTTCTACAATCAGGTTTTGATGGATTTAATGAAGACGCCACAAACGATGATGGATGAATCGCTTGATAAGTCGATGGATGAACGCCACAAGTCTTCTTGATAAGTTCATGAGGACGCCACAAACGATGTTGACTGAATCGCTTGATAAGTCGGAACGCCACAAGAATGCTTGATAAGTTCGGTAGGACGCCACAAACGATGGTGGATGAATCGTTTGATAAGTCATTGAACGCCACAAAGATTTTACTGACCTTTGATAAGTTCATGAAGAAGAATTCTTCGAAGAAGGTGGAGAATACTCAACACAAATTAATTGAAGACTAAATCTTGAATTCATTAAAGAAAAAGGTCCTTTAAATAGGACAAGATTACATCTTGAAAAGAACTAGGAAACTCTAAAATAGTAAACTAACCTAATATCAAAAGGAAACTAAATCCTAGCAAAGAATAAACTAATCCTACAAAAATATGGACAATAAATTCGAAATTAAACCTAACTAACCTAATAACAAAAGGAAACTAAATCCTAGTGAAGAATAAACTAATCCTACTAATACAAGGAGCTAAATTCGAAATTAGAAAGTAACTAAATTAAAAGTCCCATATGACCAGTAATATTGGACTAAATCTCCTTCAATCTTGATGAGCAAGTAATCCTTCTTAACCCAACAACTTATCTTCAATTAATTCTTTCAAGTCTATTTTTGGGCACTTCACGATCACATCATTCTCCTCCTCTTAAAAGAGATTTGTCCTCAAATCTTCCCCAACCTTGTAGATCTAACATGTAAACATTGAAATACCATTTTTTTTTTATTTTTTTTTTTTATTTTTTTTTTTTTCGTTTTTTTTTTCTCTCAATTTTTTTTTCAACCTCTTCTTCTTCTCTCAATTTTTAATGATACGAATCAATGTTACGAATAACGAGATTCGAATAATTAGGATTCCAAGGATCGTTCTACAATCAGGTTTAGATGGATTTAATGAAGACGCCACAAACGATGATGGATGAATCGCTTGATAAGTCGATGGATGAACGCCACAAGTCTTCTTGATAAGTTCATGAGGACGCCACAAACGATGTTGACTGAATCGTTTGATAAGTCAGAACGCCACAAGAATGCTTGATAAGTTCGGTAGGACGCCACAAACGATGGTGGATGAATCGTTTGATAAGTCATTGAACGACAAAAAGATTTTACTGATCTTTGATAAGTTCATGAAGAAGAACTCTTCAAAGAAGGTGGAGAATACTCAACACAAATTAATTGAAGACTAAATCTTGAATTCATTAAATAAAAATGTCTTTTAAATAGGACAAGATTACATCTTGAAAAGAACTAGGAAACTCTAAAATAGTAAACTAACCTAATATCAAAAGGAAACTAAATCCTAGCAAAGAATAAACTAATCCTACAAAAATATGGACAATAAATTCGAAATTAAACCTAACTAACCTAATAACAAAAGGAAACTAAATCCTAGTGAAGAATAAACTAATCCTACAAAAACAAGGAGCTAAATTCGAAATTAAAGATTACTAAATTAAAATGTCCCATATGACAAGTAAATATGGACTAGATCTTCTTCAATCTTGATGAGCAAGTAATCCTTCTTGACCCAACAACTTGTCTTCAATTAATTCTTTCAAGTCTATTTTTGGGCACTTCACGATCACATCATTCTCCTCCTCTTAAAAGAGATTTGTCCTCAAATCTTCCCCAACCATGTAGATCTAACATGTAAAAACGCAAAACATTTTTTTTTTTTGATTTTTTTTTTCACTTTTTTTTTTTCGTTTTTTTTTCTCATTTTCGACCTTTTCTTTTTCTCTCAATTTTTTTTTTAACTTTTTTTTTTTTTTCGTTTTTTTTTTGACATGAAATTAAAGATAGACAAACCTGAGACTAGAATTTGGTTCTGATACCAAATGACACGAATCTCATCATGAATAACGAGACCCGAATTATTAGGATTTCAAGGATCGTTCTACAATCAGGTTTAGGTGGATTTATTGAAGACGCCACAAACGATGATGGATGAATCGCTTGATAAGTCGATGGATGAACGCCACAAGTCTTCTTGATAAGTTAATGAGGACGCCACAAACGATGTTGACTGAATCGTTTGATAAGTCGGAACGCCACAAGAATGCTTGATAAGTTCGGTAGGACGCCACAAACGATGGTGGATGAATCGTTTGATAAGTCATTGAACGCCACAAAGATTTTACTGATCTTTGATAAGTTCATGAAGAAGAACTCTTCAAAGAAGGTGTAGAATACTCAACACAAATTAATTGAAGACTAAATCTTGAATTCATTAAAGAAAAAGGTCCTTTAAATAGGACAAGATTACATCTTGAAAATAACAAGGAAAATATAAAATAGTAAACTAACCTAATACCAAAAGGAAACTAAATCCTAGTAAAGAATAAACTAATCCTACTAATACAAGGAGCTAAATTCGAAATTAAAAAGTAACTAAATTAAAAAGTCCCATATGACAAGTAATATTGGACTAAATCTCCTTCAATCTTGATGAGCAAGTAATCCGTCTTGACCCAACAACTTATCTTCAATTAATTCTCTCAAGTCTATTTTTGGGCACTTCATGATCACACCATTCTCCTCCTCTTAAAAGAGATTTGTCCTCAAATCTTCCCCAACCTTGTAGATCTAACATGTAAACATTGAAATACCATTTTTTTTTCGATTTTTTTTTCACTTTTTTTTTTCTCTTATTTTTTTTTTCAACCACTTCTTCTTTTCTCAATTTAATTTCGTTTTTTTTTTTCAACTTTTTTTTTCGTTTTTTTTTTTGACAAGAAATTAAAGATAGACAAACCTGAGACTAGAACAAAGCTCTGATACCAAATGATACGAATCTCATCATGAATAACGAGACCCGAATTATTAGGATTTCAAGGATCGTTCTACAATCAGGTTTAGGTGGATTTATTGAAGACGCCAGAAACGATGATGGATGAATCGCTTGATAAGTCGATGGATGAACGCCACAAGTCTTCTTGATAAGTTCATGAGGACGCCACAAACGATGTTGACTGAATCGTTTGATAAGTCAGAACGCCACAAGAATGCTTGATAAGTTCGGTAGGACGCCACAAACGATGGTGGATGAATCGTTTGATAAGTCATTGAACGACAAAAAGATTTTACTGATCTTTGATAAGTTCATGAAGAAGAACTCTTCAAAGAAGGTGGAGAATACTCAACACAAATTAATTGAAGACTAAATCTTGAATTCATTAAATAAAAATGTCTTTTAAATAGGACAAGATTACATCTTGAAAAGAACTAGGAAACTCTAAAATAGTAAACTAACCTAATATCAAAAGGAAACTAAATCCTAGCAAAGAATAAACTAATCCTACAAAAATATGGACAATAAATTCGAAATTAAACCTAACTAACCTAATAACAAAAGGAAACTAAATCCTAGTGAAGAATAAACTAATCCTACAAAAACAAGGAGCTAAATTCGAAATTAAAGATTACTAAATTAAAATGTCCCATATGACAAGTAAATATGGACTAGATCTTCTTCAATCTTGATGAGCAAGTAATCCTTCTTGACCCAACAACTTGTCTTCAATTAATTCTTTCAAGTCTATTTTTGGGCACTTCACGATCACATCATTCTCCTCCTCTTAAAAGAGATTTGTCCTCAAATCTTCCCCAACCATGTAGATCTAACATGTAAAAACGCAAAACATTTTTTTTTTTGATTTTTTTTTTCACCTTTTTTTTTTCGTTTTTTTTTCTCATTTTCGACCTTTTCTTTTTCTCTCAATTTTTTTTTTAACTTTTTTTTTTTTTTCGTTTTTTTTTTGACATGAAATTAAAGATAGACAAACCTGAGACTAGAATTTGGTTCTGATACCAAATGACACGAATCTCATCATGAATAACGAGACCCGAATTATTAGGATTTCAAGGATCGTTCTACAATCAGGTTTAGGTGGATTTATTGAAGACGCCACAAACGATGATGGATGAATCGCTTGATAAGTCGATGGATGAATGCCACAAGTCTTCTTGATAAGTTAATGAGGACGCCACAAACGATGTTGACTGAATCGTTTGATAAGTCGGAACGCCACAAGAATGCTTGATAAGTTCGGTAGGACGCCACAAACGATGGTGGATGAATCGTTTGATAAGTCATTGAACGCCACAAAGATTTTACTGATCTTTGATAAGTTCATGAAGAAGAACTCTTCAAAGAAGGTGTAGAATACTCAACACAAATTAATTGAAGACTAAATCTTGAATTCATTAAAGATAAAGGTCCTTTAAATAGGACAAGATTACATCTTGAAAATAACTAGGAAACTATAAAATAGTAAACTAACCTAATACCAAAAGGAAACTAAATCCTAGTAAAGAATAAACTAATCCTACTAATACAAGGAGCTAAATTCGAAATTAAAAAGTAACTAAATTAAAAAGTCCCATATGACAAGTAATATTGGACTAAATCTCCTTCAATCTTGATGAGCAAGTAATCCTTCTTGACCCAACAACTTATCTTCAATTAATTCTCTCAAGTCTATTTTTGGGCACTTCATGATCACATCATTCTCCTCCTCTTAAAAGAGATTTGTCCTCAAATCTTCCCCAACCTTGTAGATCTAACATGTAAACATTGAAATACCTTTTTTTTTTCCGATTTTTTTTTCTCTTATTTTTTTTTTCAACCACTTCTTCTTCTCTCAATTTAATTTCATTTTTTTTTTCGTTTTTTTTTGACAATAAATTAAAGATAGACAAACCTGAGACTAGAACAAAGCTCTGATACCAAATGATACGAATCTCATCATGAATAACGAGACCCGAATTATTAGTATTTCAAGGATCGTTCTACAATCAGGTTTAGGTGGATTTATTGAAGACGCCACAAACGATGATGGATGAATCGCTTGATAAGTCGATGGATGAACGCCACAAGTCTTCTTGATAAGTTCATGAGGACGCCACAAATGATGTTGACTGAATCGTTTGATAAGTCGGAACGCCACAAGAATGCTTGATAAGTTCGATAGGACGCCACAAACGATGGTGGATGAATCGTTTGATAAGTCATTGAACGCCACAAAGATTTTACTGATCTTTGATAAGTTCATGAAGAAGAACTCTTCAAAGAAGGTGGAGAATACTCAACACAAATTAATTGAAGACTAAATCTTGAATTCATTAAAGAAAAATGTCCTTTAAATAGGACAAGATTACATCTTGAAAATAACTAGGAAACTCTAAAATAGTAAACTAACCTAATATCAAAAGGAAACTAAATCCTAGCAAAGAATAAACTAATCCTACAAAAATATGGACAATAAATTCGAAATTAAACCTAACTAACCTAATAACAAAAGGAAACTAAATCCTAGTGAAGAATAAACTAATCCTACAAAAACAAGGAGCTAAATTCGAAATTAAAGATTACTAAATTAAAATGTCCCATATGACAAGTAAATATGGACTAGATCTTCTTCAATCTTGATGAGCAAGTAATCCTTCTTGACCCAACAACTTGTCTTCAATTAATTCTTTCAAGTCTATTATTGGGCACTTCACGATCACATCATTCCAAATGATACGAATCTCAGCATGAATAACGAGACCCGAATTATTAGGATTTCAAGGATCGTTCTACAATCAGGTTTAGGTGGATTTATTGAAGACGCCACAAACGATGATGGATGAATCGCTTGATAAGTCGATGGATGAACGCCACAAGTCTTCTTGATAAGTTAATGAGGACGCCACAAACGATGTTGACTGAATCATTTGATAAGTCGGAACGCCACAAGAATGCTTGATAAGTTCGGTAGGACGCCACAAACGATGGTGGATGAATCGTTTGATAAGTCATTGAGCGCCACAAAGATTTTACTGATCTTTGATAAGTTCATGATGAAGAACTCTTCAAAGAAGGTGTAGAATACTCAACACAAATTAATTGAAGACTAAATCTTGAATTCATTAAAAAAAAAGGTCCTTTAAATAGGACAAGATTACATCTTGAAAATAACTAGGAAACTATAAAATAGTAAACTAACCTAATACCAAAAGGAAACTAAATCCTAGTAAAGAATAAACTAATCCTACTAATACAAGGAGCTAAATTCGAAATTAAAAAGTAACTAAATTAAAAAGTCCCATATGACAAGTAATATTGGACTAAATCTCCTTCAATCTTGATGAGCAAGTAATCCTTCTTGACCCAACAACTTATCTTCAATTAATTCTCTCAAGTCTATTTTTGGGCACTTCATGATCACATCATTCTCCTCCTCTTAAAAGAGATTTGTCCTCAAATCTTCCCCAACCTTGTAGATCTAACATGTAAACATTGAAATACCAATTTTTTTTCGATTTTTTTTTTCAACCACTTCTTCTTCTCTCAATTTAATTTCGTTTTTTTTTTTCAACTTTTTTTTTTCGTTTTTTTTTTTGACAAGAAATTAAAGATAGACAAACCTGAGACTAGAACAAAGCTCTGATACCAAATGATACGAATCTCATCATGAATAACGAGGCCCGAATTATTAGGATTTCAAGGATCGTTCTACAATCAGGTTTAGGTGGATTTATTGAAGACGCCACAAACGATGATGGATGAATCGCTTGATAAGTCGATGGATGAACGCCACAAGTCTTCTTGATACGTTCATGAGGACGCCACAAACGATGTTGACTGAATCGTTTGATAAGTCGGAACGCCACAAGAATGCTTGATAAGTTCGGTAGGACGCCACAAACGATGGTGGATGAATCGTTTGATAAGTCATTGAACGCCACAAAGATTTTACTGATCTTTGATAAGTTCATGAAGAAGAACTCTTCAAAAGAATAAACTAATCCTACAAAAATATGGACACTAAATTCGAAATTAAACCTAACTAACCTAATAACAAAAGGAAACTAAATCCTAGTGAAGAATAAACTAATCCTACAAAAACAAGGAGCTAAATTCGAAATTAAAGATTACTAAATTAAAATGTCCCATATGACAAGTAAATATGGACTAGATCTTCTTCAATCTTGATGAGCAAGTAATCCTTCTTGACCCAACAACTTGTCTTCAATTAATTCTTTCAAGTCTATTTTTGGGCACTTCATGATCACATCACTCAGGCTAAGAACTAGGATAGAATCACGTCATATTCCAGAGTTGGATCAATATCCAACTCTAGATGTAGAAGGAGAAGACAGAGAGAGATGAGAGGCGGCCGATCCACTTAACCATGGCGGCGGTGTGGCTGATTTTTGGGCGGCGGCGGCTAGGGCAAAGGGGGGCAGCGACGGCTAGGCTAGTAGGGTTAGGGTTTTTGCTTGCTTGAATTAATGCTTAGGTTTTGAGTCTCTAAGACTCCCTATTTATAGATAATGCAAAATCCCTATCTCCTTAGCTAATGGGCCACTATTAAGTTGACCCATTTCTTGCATCTATTTAATTATTATTTTAATTAAATAGCCCACTCATTTAATTAACACTTTAATTAAATGGCCAATTTATTTAATTATCACTTTAATTAAATGGCCCAATAAATCTAATTAAAGATTTAACACTTATATTAACCCTTTAATTAACAATTTAATTAATTAGATAATTCTAATTAATTTTCTCTCTCCTAGAATTAACCCTTTAATTCTATCACTTTGATTTAACACTTAAAATCAATTCTTTCTACATTTGACTGTCACAGTCCAGCTGTATTGTGTGTGACCCTCTAGGTTCACCATCAATTGGCCGCAGGCTCACGTTTTCGTGATTTAATTAATGAGCATTTAATTGCCCCGATCAATAAACTACTTATAATTGACCACTCCAGAATTAATCTCCCATTAATTCAGGAGTACCCACACCTCATGGTCGATGTCTAGCCACAAGCCCATGAGGCCCAATTTCAGGTGAATTGACTTTAGTGAACCTCACCTCTTATAAGTACCATGTACATAAGGTCCTTCTAACAACTTATTTCCCGATCGAGACCTAGGGTGTGTGAATTGGTCGGCACCTCTAATCATCTCGATTCTGTACTTTCTAATTCTGGATAATACTTCCAGTGTGACTGCTAAATTTGGAAACCCCTTTCCAAATCCGTCACTGACCATGGCCATGGATTTCTCGGAATGTATTATCTAAGAATGTACAGGAAATTCTCTCATTCATTAGGATGAATCGGTAGATCCTCTATTGATGCTAACCATCCGCGCATACGACTATACGTACCCAACGTAGGCGTACAATGGTCAGGCTACGTGACCGGCTCCTTAATCAAAGTATGTATACCCGTATTCCGAATTTACCCTAGCACCTCAAGTCTAAGGACTAAATCGTACACTGTTAGAAATCCTTGAGATACATCCCATCACCGATATGCTTTACGCACTTCAACAATGGGTTTCTCTGTTCGGGTCGCTCGATGCGTTCGATCCCCTATCGAACCACCTAGTCATATGCACTGACATCAAAATGTCTTGTTCATGAAACTCTACAAATTCACTTCTTGTGAAACATGCATAATCCTACAAGTCTTGACGATTCCTTCGATACCCCGTCTCGACATGAATCTATGACTTGGAACATTTTCGAGATAACGACCTTAGAGATTGTTTCATGATTTCACTTAGTACTGAAGTGAATCGTCCCATAGTTGATGGAATAGAGCCCAGCAAGCCAATATTAATTAGCTTGTTGAAGTACTATTTTCTTATGGTTTATAATTAATACGCCGTTCATTCATAGTATGTGAAACTGAACAATGGCCAACTTCATCTCTCGCGAACCTATCTAAGCGATTGGATGAAATCCTAAGGTCACAATAGACTATGGGACGATTCACTTCAGTACTGAGTGCAATCATGAAACAGTCTCAAAGGTCGTGATCTTAAAACCGTTCCAAGTCATAGATTCCAAACGAGACGGGGTATCGTAGGAATCGCCAAGACTTGTACAAATATGCATGATTCACATGGAGTGAATTTGTAGAGTTTCATGAGCAAGGAATTTGAGTCCAGTGCATATGAGTAGGTGGTTCAATGGAGGATTGAACGCATCGAACGACCCGTACAGAGAAACCCATTGTGGAAGCGCATGACGCATATCGGTGATGGGATGTTTCTCAAGGCTTATAATAGTGTACGATTTAGTCCTTAGACTTGAGGTACTAGGGCGAATTCGGTACATGAATGTGCGTACTTAGATTTAGGTACTGGTCACGTAGCATGGCCACAAAGTGCCTAAGTTGGGTGCGTACAAAAGTGTACGCGAGTGGTTAGTACTAAGAGAGGATCTAACGCCTCATCCTGATAAGATGAGAGAATTTCCTATACGTTTCTTAGATAATTGATTTCGAGGAATCTATGTCCATAGTCGGTGATGCATTTGGAAGGAGTTTCCAAATTTGGCAGTCACACTGAAATCATTGTCGGAAAATTAGAAAGTATCGTTATCGAGATAATTAGAGGTGCCGATCAATTCACACACCCTAGGTCTCGATCGGGAAATCAGTCGTAGAAGGACCGTATGTACATGGCAATTATAAGAGGTGAGGTTCACAATAAATCAATTCACCTTTGATTGGGCTTCATGGGCTTGTGGCTAGACATCGACCATGAAGTGTGGGTACTCCGGAATTAATAGAGGATTTAATTCTAGGAGTGGTCAATTAAAAGTAGTTTAATTGATCGGAGCATTTAATTGCTCGTTAATTAAATCACGAAAGTCGTGGGCCTGCTGCCAGTTGATGGTGAACCCAGAGGGTCACACACAATACAATTGTACGGTGACTGTCTTAAAGGAAATAAAATGATTTAAAGTTGTTAAATCAAGGTAATTGAATTATGGTATTAATTCAATTGGAGATTATTAATTAGATGACTAATTGATTAATTGATAATTAATTAATTAAAGTTATCTGATTAATTGTGGAATTAATTAAAGTAGTTAATTAATTGGAAGAATAATAATTAACCAATTTGAGTATTGGATAATTATGGGTTGATTTTTGGAATTATCTAAAATTAGGGGCTAGGGGCGATTTTGGTGATTAAAAGGAAAAGGAGTTTTGTTTCTTGAAAAACAAGTTTGAAGAGATTTATCAAATCTTACATTCCTAAGTTGATAAGGAATGAAGATTTGATAAATAAGGGAATGAGATATCTTTTTAGAGAATGACTCTTCTCTTATAAATACTCCTTCTCTTCTCTTCATTAAAGAGTAGAAGTTTTGCACAAGTTTTGAAAAACCCTAAAAAGCTTTTGAGAGAAAAAGGTTTTTGCTGAATATTTAGAGAGAAAAATCGAGTGAGATTAGATTTTTCGAACAAGATATTTTAATTACAAAATCGCCCCCTATAGTTTTTCGCCCCTAACCCTAATCGTCCAACCTAGTCTTGGCCGAACCCAAATCGGACCAGATCTGACCCTGGCCGAACCCTGCTCGATCACACAAGCTCTGTGAGTCGATTCTTCCATTGGTATCTCCCGTTCCTTTGCTGACAAACCTGCAAGATCCAGTTCGTAGCCTAAGACTTGTAGGCGTCACTACAATCCGATTGGTGTGGACTAGCTTTGGAGGTGAGACACATGGATCACTCAAATTGTGAATCAAACCAAACACCTGGAGGACACAACCACGACTTGGTGGTCAGGTAATTTGCGATTAACCCCCTTGTGTTTTTATTGATGTTTGATTCATCCTTATTCGTATAATAACTATGGAGAAAGAATTCATGGGACTATTAGGAACTCGAAAAAATTTTAAAATTCCGCACTTCGTTGTATTGACAATCGAGCCCTAGCCAAGATATCCCAACAGTGGTATCAGAGCCAACTCCATACGTTTTTATACGAAAAGGCCTGAACATAATGTGTTTTCACTGTATATGCTTGATTGTATGTATGAGAACGCATGTTAATTATGTTCTAGTGATTGATTCTTGCTTGTTATGACTGGATCTATGATTGGGTAAAACTGCTTTTTTAGATCTGTGGCGAATTTATAGTTTTTCAAAAAATCAGGGCTTTTATGCAAAAATCGCAAAACATGAAAATTAGGGCTGAAAATTGAATTTTCTATTTCTGGAAATTTTTGAAAAATCTGGGTTATTTCTGAAAATCTGATCGCACGCAATTTTGGACCATTTTGCAATTTTCAAAAATTCGAGGACTATTTTGTAATTTCCGAAACTTCAGGGGTCTGTTTGCAAATTCGAAAATTTTCTGGATATCAAAATTTTATTTTCTGGTCCTTCTGTCCGAAAACTATTTTGGGGGTATTTTGTAACTTTTCAAAAGTTTTGGGGTCAAAAGTGCAATTTCCGAAAATATAGGGGCCGAACTGCAATTTTCAAAAGTCGAAAAATCAGAATCTGAAATTAAGGCAGAAAAGTTGTTTTGTTTATCCGAGAATTTATTTTGTCATAATTAGTAGTGACTAAAAAGCAAGAATCATAGGAAGTTAGTTTTAAAAGGTGTTTTAAAATTAAGATAGAAGAAAGTAAAAGTTGTTTACATGTTTCTTTGCTCTACGTGAACTGTTTACGTGGTTTTCGATCGCGCCGAGCCTTTACCTTAGGTTAGATGTGATTGGTTTAATTTAATGCATGGTTTTTATTGGGCCAGCGAGCCTGTTATTATTTTTGGGCCACTTTGAGCCTTTGTAATAGAATAGGGCTTTACTACTTTCCTAGTTTAGGATGGAGGCCCATTTACAAGCAAGGTGGGAGCCCAAGAAGAATTGAAGGCCATGTATGCGTGGTACATTGTGTAATAGCATAGGTTCTTTGAGAACCCTTTAGATTGACCAATTGGGCCAACATCATTGGCTCGATGATGGCCTGCATAGGAGGCTCCCGATCGAAAACATATTATGGTAGTATGCATGCTAGGCTTGTATGACTTTTATTTATTAGTCGATTATGATTGCTTGTGTGTTTGCGCGCTAGAATCTAGATCGTAAATAAAAGATAAAGCATAATTGAAGCGGTGAGATCTCGAGGAGAGTTTATTTAAACTTTCAAAACCGAAAATCCCCTCTCGAATAAATATTAAGTCATATTGGGTTAAATATAAAATGAAGTTTTATAAATCCAAGCCTTCCATTAATAGGAACTAGTGTATGTTGTTTACTTATCGATAGAGGTGATCCAGAGTCTGGCACCCGAGTCGAAGAAAGGGGCAATGCACAAAATTCCTTGATTCTAGTTTTTCTTAAAACTCGACAAGGGTAGGGACTGGTCGGGACGTGAAAATCGACCGATAACTAGTTACGGAGAATTCATGACCGGGCCCGTTGCTTATCATGATTAATGGGTTAGACTTAACGCGTAGTAACATTTATGATGTAGCAGTGCTAGATAAATGCGAAAAACGAGGCAAAATAACTTGAAGGTTGTGTAGTAGACACAATTGGTAATATGTATACCTACCTAGGGAATTAATTGTATGGCCACGAGTCGTGGGTGCAACTCATTGCTGCTGGGACGTCAAGACCTGCTAGGAAATAAATATTTCTCGAAACTAGAAGGGGTTACTGTTTCGATAAAAATAGTGGGAGAACTTTTTCGATAAAAAGTCCAAATTTCGTTAATTATAAGTATTAATATTAAACATGTCTGCTTATAGTCGTCTGTTTTTAAATGTTAGCCATTTACCATCCACTGTCCGATACTCGATGCGTTTGAGAACCGAACTAACTTTGAAAAAGGTGATGTGCAATTTCCTATACGAAACCAACATGGCTAAGTTTGACAATGTTAGGGAATATTGTTCTTACTTAAGCAAGACATTCGAGCTGATCAAAGGGTTTGGAGCCCAATTGACTCTCGAAGATGAGATAACGATAACCCTACAAGGATTATCTGAGACCTTCACTCATTTTATGCAACATTGCATTATTCCGCCTGATGGAATACAAACAAAGCAATTGCATGAGTTGTTAGACCAACGTGGTTTTGGTCTATATGATTGGAATTGCCCTCTGTGTAAGTACGAAGAGAAAATAAGGAAGCTTGTTGAAATGGATTTCCTGGAAAGACTTGACTACGGTATGACTTTTTAAGTTATATACTTGTTGAATCTTTTTGATGTAAGACATCTGATTAAAACTTTCATTTCTGTAAAAGCATTTACAGGCGATGATAGTCTTCCCGCTCAACCTAAAAGGAGGAAAATCCTTGAAAGGGAGATGCAAGTAATGCAGAGCGAGATGAGGAAACTGGAATTCCGGGACTGGGTCAAGGAAGAATTGTACCTAGACATTCCTTTTTAGCAAAGAAGTTTTTCTTAGTTTTTCGTATTAGCATGAGTTTTAAGTTTTAGTTTACTTTGAGTATTATTTCACATTTTGTACGAGACCTTATTGCTTTACCATTGAGAAATGGAATTTATTTAATTAGAGCAATTTAACTTTGTACAAATGTTGATGTTTTGAAACATAGAAATAAACAATGATAAACAAATCGAAACTTTGAAGACTATATGCTAAATCGAAAACGAGTAAGACAAACTAGATAATCGTCCGCGCTTGAAATGTTCACTCTGGACATTCTTCCTAAAGAGAGATGCGAAAGGAAAGTTTTTATTTATTGATTCCTGAAATAATGAACTTAGGTAAATTCGGAACTTTCAAATCTTGAAGGAATAATAACCAAAGTGAAGGATTGCTAAGGCATTCCAAAACATTTCGATCGACATGAACTAAAAGCACTAGTTCAAAAGAAATCTACTTCATATATACTTGCGATTTTTAATCGTCAATCTTTATGTGTACTATATTGAAGTACAATTCTGAAACTATTGAAGTAATTCAATAGAAGCTTTGGAAATGAAGTAACTAGATGCATTATGTCAAATGCAATTTGATTTAATCAAACCCGCTGAAACATAAGCAAACTTAACACTTCGATTATCTAAGACGAGAATAGAATTCTCATGAAGCAAATCAAAGAAGAAATCGAACTTTGTTTGATTCTCGACTCTGATCTTGCTGAGTTTCCTTCATTCACTTTAGGGGATACCTTCCCTTAACTCTTCAAAATACTTGGTATAGTATATTTCGAAGTAAGTCCTTACATCGCCATGTCTTTTAAGACATAGCAGAACACCCTTATATGAGAAATTAGATGGTAGATCTAGTTCATATAATGTTTATGGGGTATTCAACAAAACCCATTGAATACCTGTTCCACGACAATGAGAAACGAAAAGCATCTCGTAAGTAGCTTGTTCCTCTGTTGACAAGACCTTGTCAAAGGAAATAAGGAATGTCGTAGAACTTGATGAAGTCCAAGGATTGGACCCGTCCCCACGAACAGTGGGAGTAAACACTAAAAGAAACTGCTGAATCAATCCACGCACAAAGAAATCGTAATCTGATCAAATTCGTAAGGAACTCAAAAATTCCATTTTACGAAATTGAGAAATTGGATTCTAATCAAAGATTACAAAGAGATTATGTTAAACGTGATCTAAGGGATATGGCACATAGCCATAAGATTCGAAATTGAAAACTTTGACTCACTTAAATGGCAATAGGTCATTATTCAAAAGTCCTTTTAGGATTGATGAAAATGCCTTATATCCATTAGCTACGTCAAAATTCATTTCGAAACTATTAGCCATAGAAAGGTGGTTTTGACTACCAAGACATGACTATTGGATATGAATCCTGCATCTCACAATTGAAAGTTGATGAGAAGATCTCTATTCAAATCCAAGGGTCAATCTATGATTTTTTCCCAAACTTGGAACATGCAACTTGATAAGTCAATCAAGAATGTTGAAGTTGTCAAAAGGCATGGATTCCAAGTGTGCAAAAGGATCAGTGGGAGTGTAGTTGAGTTCGAAGCGCAACGAGATGATGTTCTGTACATCAAACAAGATATAAGCATATCAGAGAAGCACAGACGAAAGCGTGTTCTTCACGCAATTTTCCATGATAAGATTTGGAATTACATCTCACGTACTGGCAATACGTATCTATGGTAGATAGAAGGAAGTAGATGTTGCAATTCACCAAATCTAAGTACAAAGACTATATATTGATTGAATTCAATATGGAAGAATCCAAGAAAAATTGTTTCCAAAGAGACAGAAACCATCTCACTTATTTAATGAGCCCTAAATTAATAAGTAAAGAAGTAACTGTCTCAAGAAGCCTTATGCTTGGCATTTGGGTTGCATGTAGCATGCAAAGTCTTGTACTAGACCTGACTCATGAAAATACTCTGATCATTCACGAGCTACTGATGGTCAAACGCCAGTCAAGGACACTGGTCTACCATAAAAGCAATCCTCGAAGATAATTAAAGGATATAATGCTGGTCGGTGGTAGTAAGTGGAAAATTGAATACTCGAAAGATTTAGAAATTCGAGATTCCCAGTCTGAAGTGGATAAATTATTCTGTCTCGATAGAGCAAAGGTAAATTGGAAGAGATTCCAATAATATACCATTGCCGATTCAAACAAGAATAAAGAGGCACCATTATGATGCTGCACAAAAGAAGTTGTTTAGATGAGAAACTTTCATTCATTAGATGAAATACCTAGCATGACAAAAGCCTATCGTAATCTTAACCGATTTAGATAAGGCGATTGCTCAATGAAAGGAAATCGAGATCTCACCTATAATCTGAACACAATACCGTATGATTGAACCAGTCATGGGTAGCTGAGACGAGTAGAAGTATTACTTCATCTCGACAAAGACAACTTAGCAGATCCACTAATTAAGCTCTCTCACAAATGGTTCGAGGGACATCTTGGTATAGATGGGTCTTAGAAATGTTGTGATTGGCTTTAGGGCAAGTGGGAGATTGATGGAATAGTGCCCAGCAAGCCAATATTAATTAGCTTGTTGAAGTACTATTTTCTTATGGTTTATAATTAATACGCCGTTCATTCATAGTATGTGAAACTGAACAATGGCCAACTTCATCTCTCGCGAACCTATCTAAGCGATTGGATGAAATCCTAAGGTCACAATAGACTATGGGACGATTCACTTCAGTACTGAGTGCAATCATGAAACAATCTCAAAGGTCATGATCTTAAAACCGTTCCAAGTCATAGATTCCAAACGAGACGGGGTATCGTAGGAATCGCCAAGACTTGTACAAATATGCATGATTCACATGGAGTGAATTTGTAGAGTTTCATGAGCAAGGAATTTGAGTCCAGTGCATATGAGTAGGTGGTTCAATGGAGGATTGAACGCATCGAACGACCCGAACAGAGAAACCCATTGTGGAAGCGCATGACGCATATCGGTGATGGGATGTTTCTCAAGCTTATAATAGTGTACGATTTAGTCCTTAGACTTGAGGTACTAGGGCGAATTCGGTACATGAATGTGCGTACTTAGATTTAGGTACTGGTCACGTAGCATGGCCATAAAGTGCCTAAGTTGGGTGCGTACAAAAGTGTACGCGAGTGATTAGTACTAAGAGAGGATCTAATGCCTCATCCTGATAAGATGAGAGAATTTCCTATACGTTTCTTAGATAATTGATTTCGAGGAATCTATGGCCATAGTCGGTGATGCATTTGGAAAGAGTTTCCAAATTTGGCAGTCACACTGAAATCATTGTCGGAAAATTAGAAAGTATAGTTATCGAGATAATTAGAGGTGCCGATCAATTCACACACCCTAGGTCTCGATCGGGAAATCAGTCGTAGAAGGACAGTATGTACATGGCAATTATAAGAGGTGAGGTTCACAATAAATCAATTCACCTTTGATTGGGCTTCATGGGCTTGTGGCTAGACATCGACCATGAAGTGTGGATACTCCGGAATTAATAGAGGATTTAATTCTAGGAGTGGTCAATTAAAAGTAGTTTAATTGATCGGAGCATTTAATTGCTCGTTAATTAAATCATGAAAGTCGTGGGCCTGCTGCCAGTTGATGGTGAACCCAGAGGGTCACACACAATACAATTGGACGGTGACTGTCTTAAAGGAAAGAAAATGATTTAAAGTTGTTAAATCAAGGTAATTGAATTATGGTATTAATTCAATTGGAGATTATTAATTAGATGACTAATTGATTAATTGATAATTAATTAATTAAAGTTATCTGATTAATTGTGGAATTAATTAAAGTAGTTAATTAATTGGAAGAATAAATAATTAACCAATTTGAGTATTGGATAATTATGGGTTGATTTTTGGAATTATCTAAAATTAGGGGCTAGGGGCGATTTTGGTGATTAAAAGGAAAAGGAGTTTTGTTTCTTGAAAAACAAGTTTGAAGAGATTTATCAAATCTCACATTCCTAAGTTGATAAGGAATGAAGATTTGATAAATAAGGGAAGGAGATATCTTTTTAGAGAAGGACTCTTCACTTATAAATACTCCTTCTCTTCTCTTCATTAAAGAGTAGAAGTTTTGCACAAGTTTTGAAAAACCCTAAAAAGCTTTTGAGAGAAAAAGGTTTTTGCTGAATATTTAGAGAGAAAAATCGAGTGAGATTAGATTTTTCGAACAAGATATTTTAATTACAAAATCGCCCCTTATAGTTTTTCGCCCCTAACCCTAATCGTCCAACCTAGTCTTGGCCGAACCCAAATCGGACCAGATCTGACCCTGGCCGAACCCTGCTCGATCACACAAGCTCTGTGAGTCGATTCTTCCATTGGTATCTCCCGTTCCTTTGCTGACAAACCTGCAAGATCCAGTTCGTAGCCTAAGACTTGTAGGCGTCACTACAATCCGATTGGTGTGGACTAGCTTTGAAGGTGAGACACATGGATCACTCAAATTGTGAATCAAACCAAACACCTGGAGGACACAACCACGACTTGGTGGTCAGGTAATTTGCGATTAACCCCCTTGTGTTTTTATTGATGTTTGATTCATCCTTATTCGTATAATAACTATGGAGAAAGAATTCATGGGACTATTAGGAACTCGAAAAAATTTTAAAATTCCGCACTTCGTTGTATTGACAATCGAGCCCTAGCAAGATATCCCAACAATAGTCATGAGTGATCTCAAGGTTTCAACCAATCGTTTTTAATGAATTCGCGAAAGATGAAGTTGGCCATTAGTTTATATTATACAGAAAATAAATAAACAATGCGTATTAATTGATAAATCAAAGATTCGTTCAAGATAAAATAGTCCTATTACAAGCTATTGTGTTGGCTTGCAGGGCACTATCCTATCAATCTCCCACTTGCCCTAAAGCCAATCATAAAGTTTGGCTCTGATACCACTGTTGGATTTTATGGGTATGATTGTCAAAACAACGTTGCGGAATTTAAAATTTTTTCGTACTCCATATCCCAGGATTTACTTATTAGCACATACAAATAAGGTTGAAAACAATTAACCAAATAATTACTAAATTGAAAGGGTGGTAAATGCAATTTACCTCACCACAGGCAAAGGTGGTGGTTTCTCCGGTCTTCTTTCGGATCACTAGAGCACCCAAAGTATTGTGCCTCTAGAGAAAAGTTCACACCAGCTAGATCTGTGACTGCTTCGATCCTCAGGCTAAGAAGTAGGATAGAAACACGTCAGATTCAAGAGAAGGCAGAGAGATGTAGAAGGAGAAGGCAGAGAGAGATGAGAGGCGGCCGATCGACTCAACCACGGCGGCGGTGTGGCTGATTTTGGGGCGGCGCGGTGCTAGGGCAAAGGGGGGCGGCGGCGGCTAGGCTAGTAGGGTTAGGGTTTTTACTTGCTCGAATTAATGCTTAGGTTTTGAGTCTCTAAGACTCCATATTTATAGATAATGAAAAAGTCCTATCTCCTTAGCTAATGTGCCACTATTAAGTTGGCCAATTTCTTGCATCTATTTAATTACTTTAATTAAATAGCCCACTCATTTAATTAACACTTTAATTAAATGGCCCACTTATTTAATTATCACTTTAAATAAATGGCCCAATAAATCTAATTAAAGATTTAACACTTTAATTAACCCTTTAGTTAACAATTTAATTAATTAGATAATTCTAATTAATTTTCTCTCTCCTAGAATTAACCCTTTAATTCTTTCACTTTATTTTAACCCTTTAAATCAATTCTTTCTATAATTGACTGTCAAAGTCCAACTGTATTGTGTGTGACCCTCTAGGTTCAATTGGTCGCAAGATCACGTTTCCGTGATTTAATTAATGAGCCATTAATATTTAATTAATTGCTCCGATCAATAAACTACTTTTAATTGAAACTCCATAATTAATCTCCCATTAATTCAGGAGTACCCTCACCTCATGGTCGATGTCTAGCCAAAAGCCCATGAGGCCCAACTTCAGGTGAATTGACTTTAGTGAACCTCACCTCTTATAAGTACCATGTACATAAGGTCCTTCTAACTGCTAATTTCCTGATCGAGACCTAGGGTGTGTGAATTGGTCGGCACCTCTAATCATCTCGATTCTGTACTTCCTAATTTTGGATAATACTTCCAGTGTGACTGCTAAATTTGTAAACCCCTTTCCAAATCAGTCACTGACCATGGCCATGGATTTCTCGGAATGTATTATCTAAGAATGTACACGAAATTCTCTCATTCATTATGATGAGTCGGTAGATCCTCTATTGATGCTAACCATCCGCGATATGACTATACATACCTAATGTAGGCGCACAATGGTCAGGCCACGTGACCGGCTCCTAAATCCAAGTATGTACACCCGTATACCGAATTCGCCCTAGCACCTCAAGTCTAAAGACTAAATCGTACACTGTTATAAGTCCTTGAGAAACATCCCATCACCGATATGCTTTACGCACTTCAACAATGGGTTTCTCTGTTCGGGTCGTTCGATGCGTTCGATCCCCTATCGAACCACCTAGTCATATGCACTGACATCAAAATGTCTTGTTCATGAAACTCTACAAATTCACTTCTTGTGAAACATGCATAATCCTACAAGTCTTGATGATTCCTTCGATACCCCGTTTGGACAGGAATCTATGACTTGGAACATTTTCGAGATCACGACCTTAGAGACTGCTTCATGATTGCACTCAGTACTGAAGTGAATCGTCCCATAGTCAGGAGTGATCTCAGGGTTTTAACCAATCGCTTTTAATGAATTCGCGAAAGATGAAGTTGGCCATTAGTTTATATTATACACGAAATAAATAAATAATGCGTATTAATTGATAAATCAAAGATTCGTTCAAGATAAAATAGTCCTATTACAGGCTATTGTGTTGGCTTGCAGGGCACTATCCTATCATCAACGGCCCAAATCACGTGGCATGAACGGTCAATATACAAGCGATAAATACGCCGACCGTTCCGCTTCTCGAAAAATAGGGCACCGCTTGGATAAGCGATAAAAGAATATTCTCACCCCATGTTCGAAAATCTCCACAAGACGATCGAATTCTAAGTCCACCGAGCATGCATACCTTGGAAATGATCCGTTGATTGTGAACGATTTGAAACGCATAGTCAAACGGCTCGAAGTCAAAAATCACTAAGAGAAATATTATTACTTGTCATTGGTTTACGTAGCGATCGGATCCTATGGTCGAACAGCTTCAACGACGAACAGAGCATGGTTACATTCTTTAAATTATACAAGGAAAGTTTGAAAATTTGGGTGATAAGTTATCTCTAAAGTATCCGATCGAAGTACTCGTTCGAAAAATATTATTTGATTAACTGTTTATGTTCGATCAACCAAGTTCAGAAGCAATGAGTTAAGTCTATTGAAGTTTGTTATTATCAAATTCCTTGATTAAGTTCGATTGTCCATGGTCAGAATCAATAAACTAAATTGGTGAAGAGCAAAAGTAAAGCAATCAATTAAATTTGTCTTTATCGATCGAGTATCATTATTTCGAACAAAGAAGAGATACAATAAAATGTAAAGTAAATACATTACGAAGTCGTATTCCGAACGAGATATAAATTTACAAGCCTCTCAACTAAACAAATACAGGATTACATTTCGAATTACATTCTACGATCCTATGAAATTTTCGGCCTAATCTTCTCCTCCCGCCAACCGCTCGATGTGGCTCTTTCTCGAACTCGGATGATTGGAGCCTCAAGCTTTTGTCTTTATTTAGCCTTATTCTGAAGACGGAAGAGTTAAAGCATCTTTTTCTAGGTGTACTGTGAATACTTTGTTGCAGACCTAGATCTTCGATGCTTCACCCTATCACATCATTAATAATAATTGTGGCAATAGGTCCCCCACTAGGAGGACCGTGCCAGAGGAATGACAAGTTGCCACCGACCATCCTAGAAGAACTTAATGCTCGAACTCCACCGACACTTTCGCGGGTCGAGCAGTTCTTCGGATCTCGGGAAGTCATCAATACCAAGGTATTTTCCTCAGATCAGCGACCCCAGGCAAGGATCGGTAGCTTATTAGCTTTCCAGATTTGGCCTATTGACCTTCTGGATCGGGAAGCCATTCGTTTGTAGATATTCTAGACGAAATTGAGGTGTTCAAGGTTTTATCTTTTCCAAAGAAAGTTCGAAGTCAAATTTCAAATTTTTGGATCGAAAGAAGGATTTTTACGATCGTCGCCATCGGAGCTAAATTCTCTCAGAAATGGGAAATCAACAAAATTATGAAAGATAAAGGAAGCCCCCTTTTATAGTAACTACTCGGCCTGGTCTGATGGCTACCATGCGACGAAGACGGGCGCACGAAATTGAGTGACTTTTCCGCTTCTCGAGGAGTAGGGGTTGTTTGGCGGAGGAATTCTCGGAGATGTTAGTTTCATTCAATGAAACAGTGTTTGATTTAACAAAATATGACAGGAGTTCGAAATATGCAGATTATCAATTCCGATCTCGAAATTTTGAACGATTGAAGAGTATCAATTCAACTGAAATATTAATGATGACAAATCAAGAAACGTTCAAATTAACTAAGGGAGACAAAATTGAACATTATGGCCGAAAGTAGGTTCACAAACGAGATTATTCAAAGTCACAAACAAGGTACTAAAAGACATAAATTACAACAAGCCGGGAAAGTAAATTACAACATCTAAAGGAGCTTATTTTCGGAAAATATCTTCCGAAGCTCAGCACTGCGATCGTTATAACCACGAGTATAAGCTTCATTCTCGCGGAGTTCGAAATTCTTCTTCTCTTGCTCGTACATTCCCCTCATACCCGCGAGCTCCTTGTTCAGCTTCTTGTGGATCTCTTCTCCTTTACCCTTTGCAGCTCGCTCATTTTCCAATGCCAACTTCTCCTCGAAAGACTTATTAACCTCCACGGCGCGTTCAAGCTTGGCCTTCTTCTTCTCTAACTCGAGGGTAAGAGCATCCTGACATTCGATCTCCTGCTCAGCCAACAACTTGACCTCAAGGAACTTTTTTCCAGCCTATTTGCAAGGAAAAGGAATTATAATATTTAAAAAAAAAAAAAAAAAAGAGGGAAAGAGAACAAGAAAAGCAAATTTTTAAAGCAAAGTTGTAACCTGAACAAGGAAGGTCTATCCTGATTGAAACAACTGCAAAGGGTTTTTCCCTTTAGACGTGCCTGGTTCGGAATCAGAGATATGAGGCTGCAGAAGACTCAAAACGAAGTTCTCGAGCGTCCCCTCAGGATGGGGCTTATTCTTCGGCTCTCCAAGCATGGAGGAAAGGCTGTGTGGAGCCTTAGAAGTAGGCAGCGGACCAGAAGGAATTACGACCGTCGAGGACTCTGCTAATTTTTCAGTTATGGGAGGCGTCTGCATAGTGGCATCTTCCTCAGCAGCAATCATCTTGGCCTTCTTACTCGGCACTTCGCCCTTGGAGGCAGTTGCAAGAGCACTAGTCAATGGCTTGTTCTCAGTCACAAGCTTCTGCAGGGTCTCAGTCGTAATAATCTCATCGAAATGAGGTCTTTTGTTCGAGGCAAGCTCAGATGCCTTTTTCATAATCAAGCCTCGTTTGGAGGTGTTAAAAGGCTTCGGGGAAGAACCCTCAGGTTCGACCTCGGAGTTCTCGTTAGAGAGGATGGAGACCCTAGCAGGTTTTGCTGGAGCATGCTTCTCTTTCTTATTTTCTCCACCCTTAGAAACTTTGGGGGATGACCCAGAAGGTTTGGGAGAAGTTTTGGAGGACTTCTTTTATTTGGTTGGTTTTGGATCCTTGGAATGAGCCTTACTTTTGGCACTGCCAAATAGCGATTTGGGATCGATAGGATTGCCCAACACTTTAACCATGATGGTTGAGAAAAGAAAGTTCGTGGTTCGAATTTTATTGTTAATCTCGCAACTCTGATCTCAATACTCTGATATTATAGTGGAATGATTTGAAATGACCCTTATATTTATAGCATGAACAACTTATCATCTTTGTGACACATGAACAGTCGCGACTCCCAAGGAAATTCGATAAGGTTGATAAAATTCGATCGTAGACAACAAGTATTTTAGATCAGTAAAAGCAAAATCATGATATGTATTCAAAGTTGGAAAATATCCGGGATACAAAACGTGAAGAAAAATGTTAAGGAAAATCCTATTACATAAATATTATCAAATATCACTCTCAGCCTCCAAGTTCCGGTCCTCCTCCTCATCTCCCTCTTCGTCCTCGGCCTCGGAGTCACTCTCGTCCGAGCTATCATCTTCACTATCAGAGCTATCATCTCCTTCGTCGCCACTTCGATCATCGATACCTGAGTTATTGGCCTTGTCTGCAGGAGGAGTATCTTTCCCTTCTTGATCATCGGAATCATCGTCGATGTTTACCTCTTCCTCCCCTTCGACCTCATTCTCTGCTAAAGAAGGGCTGGAAACTTCAAGCATATCGGGGTTCGGCATAGGAACCCGGAACTCTGCGTGGAAGGGAACGAACTCATGATCTTGTAAATTCCAAACATCTGGAGGCAAGGAAGAAGTCTTGTAGTCTTCTCCAAAGATGTTCTTGTAGGGATCCATATGGGGGAGATAATCACCAAGCTTGCCCGGGATCTTTCAAGCCACGATCAATTGCTGAACTCCTTTGTAGAAGAAAGACTGAATTATGGATCCTGATCTTTGCCGAACCAAAGAATCGAGGAAGGGAGACTACAAAAACTCCCTTATAGCTGGAAGTCTGGATTCCTTTCGACCTTGAGCATATGCTTGTTCAGAGATCATTTTGGCCTGCTCAAGCTCCGCCCTTAACCTCTTAACATCCAGCTCAAGGCCACTTTTATCTCCGATCGCTGCTACAAGATTCTCCTCAACCGTGGGCGTATACCTGCCACTCTTCGCCTCTTCGAGCTCCTTCTTAGTATCATCAAGCTCCTTTTCAACTTCGGACAATCTTACGGTCGTGTCCGCTAACTAAGCCGCCATAACTTCATCTTTCTTTAAAATGCGTTTAAGGGTGTTATGGGCTTGTTGAGACTCTTCCTCAAAGATAGCCAGTCGATGAGCTGGATGAACAAATAGATCTCCGGCCTGAAAAGGAACAAAATATTCACACTAATTTACACTTGATAAGTTTAGAAGATAGAAGACAAGGTCAAAATTTATTCACCTCCTGATACGCTCGAGAAAAATTGCCCATAAGTTGAAAGCCATCCATATTGAAGCACTCGGTATTATCATCCGTAAATCTTCCAGCCATAAGGATTCTGAATGACTTATCCACTGAATGCTCCCCTTTTGGGCCGAAATCCGAATCTATGCTCCTACCTTCCGCATACCCAGTAGCCCTCGGACCTCGAAAGTGATCCTATATATAGTCTACCAAATTCGATTCCGTCCTTCCTGGACGGCAAGGAACCAGACCCGGGTTCCGACGAAAGGGCCTTACCTTTCTGGAGGATTCAGGACCCTCGTTGTTTCTTTTCAGAGCCATTCGTTCTTCTATTAATTGCTGAGCCTGAATTTGCTTGAACGAATAATAGTTGTACCCAGCTGCCTTCGGGTCGGCAGTGTTGATCAAAAACACTATCCGCAAGGGGCCGACCCTTTCCGCTTGCGAAGTTCCCCCGGCCTCAATCCTCGGAGTAGCCGCTACCGGGGTCGAAATTGTAGTGTTACTTGCACTAGGACCAGCCATCACAGTATTCTGACCCGCCTTCGCATTCTTTTGCTTCAGACTAGCTACAGACGTTCGAAATTTTTCTACCAGCTCACCTATTAAGGAAGAAACTCAGGAGAATAGACTGTAACAGCAAAAGTGCTCGTAAGGGTAAAAGTAACATACTTAAAGTGGGGGGTGCTTGGGCGGGAACAACCTGTTCTTGAAGAAGACCCAAAGTCGATCTCCGGAGCAGGGTAATCGCGCTCACTAAGACCCACCACCCGCAAAACCCTTTCATGGGCGAGAAGTGCAGTTTGGTAAGGATCGACCCTCAACGGTTTTAGGAACTCATCGGTAAGTTGATGCATAATCTTCTCCTTAATTTGACGACGACCATATATCCAAGCATCAGCTCCATTCCATGGGTATGGTATGGTTTTCGAGCTCCCCTCCGAAACGGGAATATTCGGACCTCGAACAAAGATGAACTTTCTCTTCCAATCTTTTGCGTTGCTTGTTGTCATGGTCGATCGGATCGGCTGGTTCGACCTCTGTGAGAAGTATACGAACCCAGCATTCGAGGCCGTTGATGTACTCACTTGGAATATTTGCCAGAAATTGCGAAAATAAGCCTCTTTCCCCTTGGCTTCCATAAGCGCGCTGAACGCAACTACGTACGCGATCGAGTTAGCAAGAATCTGAGCTGGGGAGAGAGAGAAAGCCGTCAAGAGACTGCTGATAAGCGGAATGAAAGAAATCCACAGCCCAAAATAAAATTCTCTATCATAAAAGGCCTGGCCGGCCGGAGGTTTGGTAACCCGTTGATAGCTAGAAGGGTTAACGATCGAAAAACCTTCGGGAAGAAATTTCCCGAACTCATTCTCTAGATACTAGCGATGGCTCTGATTAAAAGCAATGGAGGTTTGGTCAGCCCTCAATTTTGTCCTACGATGACCGGTGCTGGTCGAGGGTTCTTCATGTTTGTATATTCTGACGAAAGTGTTTGCCCCGATGCCATATTATTATGGCTTACATTTTTCTCTAACTCAACCTCTCCGGCTTGATCCTCGTCTTCATCCTTAGATTGGACACCTTCCTCGTCCAAAGGTCCTTCAGGGACTTCTCCTTCTTCCGTTTCAGAATCGGAGCTGGAGCCCGAACTATCAGAGCTCTCCTTCTCCGAAAGTCAGAAATTACCGATAAGGGACATATCAGGATTGTATTCCGATCGTTCGACTACCGGGCGGAGGATTGGTAATCTGTTGATCGCTAGTAGGGATAACGATCGAGAAACCTTCGGGAAGAAATTTCCCAAACTCATTCTCTAGATACTAGCGATGGCTTTGATTAAAAGCGTTGGAGGTTTGGTCAGCCCTCAATTCTGTCCTATGATGATCGGTGCTGTTCAAGGGTTCTTCATGTTTGTATATTATAACGAAAGTGTTTCCCCCGATGGCATATTTATGGGTTACATTTTTCTCTAACTCAACCTCTCCGGTTTGATCCTCGTCTTCATCCTCAGATTGGACACATTCCTCGTCCAAAGGTCCTACGCGGACTTCTCCTCCTTCCGTAGCCCAAACTATCAGAGCTCTCCTTCTCCGAAAGTCAGAAATTATCGATGAGGGACATATTAGGATTGTATTCCGACCGTTCGACTACCTTGGCCTTACCCTTCAAATCTCTCGAACTAGACATTTTAACGAAGCAAATATTCGAGGTTAACTTTCAAAAGATGATTTGTTCGATCTATGTGCTCAGATCTAGGGTTTTGGAATCTTTCGTAAATGAATCTTCAACGGTCAACGTATATATCTAGGGTTAAAAAGGTAAATTGCAAAGCGAACCCCAAGTAACCGTGACGGTTGAGCTCTCTCACAGTAAATTCAAATATATCTACCCGATAATTGCATTTTTGGCCCTTATACTCTATGAATTTAGGCCATAGCGTGGCTGTTGAAAAAGACATGCCTTTTCGGCCTCGGAATATATCTACTTCTCCGAGCATTAGCTTCACTTACGCTCGAAGAAGTGGGGGAGTACTGATAAGGGCTCAATTGCTGCAAACAGACTCAATCAACTCAACTGCTACAAACTGCATTCTAAGGGTGAAGGAACAGTGCCATTTACATCACAACAGATAATCATTTTAAGGTTTCCAAGATATGCACTCTTTTTCCCTGGTTCGATTTTTCTCCCACTGGGTTTTTCCGAATTAGGTTTTTAATGAGGTATATCCGAAACTCGAAATAATGATTCATCTCAATCTTGAGGCAACATTTACTTCTCCGAGCTTCAGCTTCCTTCAGGCTCGAGAAGTAGGGGACTATTGATTTGGGGTACTTTGGATTCTCTATTTTGGGAAGATACGCCTGGTCGAAAACCATGAAATCCCGAATTCCCATTAGCCCAGTCCGGTCTCCAGCGAAAAGGCTCAGGGTCAAACTTACTGTTTGGCCGACCTCAGGCCCAGGCCCTTAGGCCGGGAAGTATACCCCTGCAGATGGTTCACCTAGCACACCGCCTCAAGTATAAATACCACAAACATTTATGATGCTAGACACGCTTTCCCAGGTGTTCCTTGCTCGAAGACTCCTCGGAAAGTTAGATTAGATCACTTTGTATTGTATCTAGTCTCTAGCGCATCCTATAATGCTCAAATAGGACCCCTAATTTGTATTCCTTGTACACACGATCGGAAATATACATATTTGACCCTGCATTATCACTTATATTTGTCTATACTTTCCATTATTGATCTCCTACGAAACACAGCAAGATCAGAAATTGAGTAAGGGTAAAAGTCCTTGCTATGCCCCTTAGATAAAAAAAAGGAAATGGGTGAAAGATGTTGCTATGACCTTCGAAAAATGAAAATGAGTAAGGGTGAAAGTCGTTGTTATTCCCCTTTGATCAAAAAATGAAACGGGTGAAAGTTATTGCTATGACCCCCGAAAAAAGAAAATTGACTAAGGGTGAGAGCCATTGCTATGCCCCTTAGATCGGGTGATAGTTGTTGCTATGACCCTTGAAAAATGAAAATTGACTAAGGGTGAAAGTCGTTGCTAAGCCCCTTAGATCAAAAAATTGAAATGGGTGAAAGTTGTTGCTACGACCCTTGAAGAAAAAAATAACTAAGGGTGAAAGCTGTTGCTATGCCCCTTAGATCAAATAAATAATATGAGTGAAAGGTGTTCCTATGACCCTTGAAAAAATAAAAATGACTAAGGGTGAAAGCCGTTGCTACGCCCCTTAGATCAAAAAATTGAGAGAGCCCTCAGGGGATCGATTACAATATTTCGATCCATAATATGGAGCTAGAAATTTACGAACTTGAATTCATAAGAAGGCTTAATATAAGTATGAGTTAATTCGGTCAAGAGCGTAAAGATCAATTTGCTTAAAAATCAATTGAAAGTGTACTCCCAATAAAGATCGAGATTCAAGTTTGGTTATCAAGTTATAAGTACTCATTCATGTAATTCGCTTGCGATTTTAGTTTGATTCTTATCTGATCAATTATTTCAAACTCCAATTTCGTTGATATGTAAATAAAAAGACAAGGAAAATAAAATAGCAAGCTATATCAAAATCGAATAAGAGATTTTATTCATAAACTTTTACGAGCAATTACAAATGTTTCGTACAATGAAAAATTCGAGCCCAAAAGGAAAATTACATCTTGAGAATTATCCTACCACAAGCTCTAGAACCTATACTAAAGGTCTCTGAGCGACCAGCAGAGCTGCGGACTATCTCCAGGACTTTTAACCGATCGAAGATCTTCATCTGTGAAGCGCAAGACTCGGACTAGTCCTCGATCGAACAGGCATCCAGCTTTGAAGTAAGGCAGTATGAGCCGCCCTTTTCTTGCATGGACATCATGTTGTTCATTTACACCCTTTTTCCAATCCAAAGTGGCAGGGATCAACTCTTGTTTAATTACTCCTAAAATCTCGGAGGCACCATTCTTCAAGAAGCACCTTGAAGAAGCTGATGCTCGAGAGCGGAGCTACGCCCGAGGGAGTCGATCCACAATCCAAGTGGATTGAGCGTCATAATACAGGAATTCTAACCCATCTCATACAAGGTATATCTGAGAGGCCAGGTCGTTTGCCGATATTCTAGACGGCGTGTTTTTTGTTTGTCGATATTCTAGACGAATGAGGTTTTTCTTGAGAAAATGAAGGATCGGAAAAAAGAGTGCGGGTTCAGATCTCGAACATTTTTATTTGTGATTTAAACTCATGGTTTGGTTCAGAAAAGGTAAAAGTTCAACCGCGAAGATCGGACAAATCATTTTACTGAGAGTAAAAAAATGAAATGGTAATTCAGGAACTATTACAGGGAAAGGAAGCTGATCTCAACGGCTCAGATAGGGGACCGTTTGGGCAAGCAATGAGAAATTTTCTCACCTTATGCTGGATGATCGAATTTTAAACTGACCAAGCATGTATATCTTGCATCTGATTGGTCGAATTTGAGTGTTCGGAACACTTTATCAAAATGGCACATGGTCGGAAATTACATAAAGAAATATCATTGATCATCACAGCGATCGGACACTATGATCGAATAACTTCTGCGGTAAACAAAATGTGACCATGTTTCTTAAAATTACACAAGTTTGAAAAATTATGTGGTAAGTTATCTCAAAACTATCTGACCAAAGAAGCCGTTCGAGTATTATTGTCCGATTATTTGTTTGAGTTTTATCGGCCGAGTTCAGAAACAATAAATTAAATCAATCAAGATTCATTGTTATTTGGTTATTTTATTAAACTCGATCAGCCATGATCTGAAACAATAAAGTAAATTGATCAAAAGCATAAATAAAGCAGCCAAGTGAATTGGAAAGTTGATCAAGATTCATTATTTCGAGCAATGGAAAGGTACATCAGAGCATAAGAAAAGTATATTGTATGGCTGAAGAAATCTCGGAGATGTCAATTAAATTCAGGAGAACAGTTATTGACTTAGCAAAAATATTACTCGAGTTCGAAATTCTCATTTTACCGATTCTAAGTTCAAAATATCGAACCAATAAAGAGCATCAACTTAAGTGAATTATTCAAGAGGGAAATCAGAAAACATTCATTCGAATAAGGAAGAAAAAGCTGAACATAGCGTTCGGATATCGAGATTCGAATCGCAAACAAGATTATTCAAAGATACAAACAACGTACTGAATTAAAGATATAAAATTACAACAATCCGGGGGAATAAGTTACAGCCTTTAAAGAAGTTTATTCTTGGAGAAGATCTTTCGAAGCTCAGCATTACGATCCTCATAACCACGAGCATAGGCCTCCTTCCCGCGGAGCTCGGAATTTTTCTTCTCCTGCTCAATCATTCCCCTCAACCCATCCAGCTCTTTGTTCAGCTTCTCTTGGATATCTTCTCATTTATCCTTGGCAGCTTTCTCCTTCTCCATGGCCAGTTTCTCCTCGAAAGATTTGTTCGCCTCCAAGGAGTGTTCCAGCTCAGCATTCCTCTTTTCTAGCTCAAGTGCAAGGGCAGCTTGTCGTTCGATCTCTTGCTCAGCCAGCAACCTGGGCTCAAGGAACTCTTTCCCGCCTATTTTTCAAGGAAAAGGAATTGTAATTAAAAAAAAAAAAAGAGAAGGGGGAAAGAGGAAGAAAAGAATTTTTTTTAAAGCAAAATAAATTATTACCTGAACAAGAAAGTTCGATCCCGACCGAAAGAACTGCAAAGCATTTTTCCCTTTAGACGAGCCTGGTTCGGAATCTGAGAGATGAGGAAGGTTCAGAACGAAGTTTCCAAATGTCCCCTCAGAAAGGGGCTTATTCTTCAACTCTCTGAGCAGGGAGGAAAGGCTGCGTGGAGCCTCTGAAGTAGGCAGCGGACTAGAAGGATTTACAACCTTCGAGGATTCTTTTAGTGTCTCAGTCAATGGAGGCGCCTGCACACTAGCACCTTCCCCAATAGCAGTCATTTTGGCGTTCTTATTTGGCCCTCCACCCTTGAAATCAGTCCGAACCTCGAAAGTCACGAGAGCATCAGTCAATGGCTTGTTTTCAGTTACAAGCTTCAGCAAGGTCTCGGTCAGAGTAATTAATCTGAGTGAGGTTGTTCGAAGCAAGGTGTTGCGTTCCAAATACTAATACGCAAACTACGCAAGTATACGGTTGTTACAAGTAGTATAAAACGATAAGTACATACCAAGTATCGAATCCCCACGAATGGGTAAAAGGTGGGAATAAACGAATCAATCGACGGCTTATTTCATACTAGTCGCCGTGGCACGCGGTACTCGCGTGTGTTGAATTCTTTGAATTATAATTTATCTTGGCATATTAATTTTTTTTATAATATATAATACTAAATTTGAATATGCATAAAGTGGAAAAATGTAGTTTTTTTTATTGGGCAGTTTTTGTGTTTTGAAATTTTAAATTTTGAAAAAAGGGTAATTTCGGAAAGTGACTAATTTTTGGTGTAGAATGGTGTCACAACCTCCACTTTGTGAGTAAAAACAGGCTTCTCATTTTTAATAGTATAGATAAGAACGCTTAATACAAAAAGATCAAACCCAAATATTGATAAGGGTGATTTTATTTAACTACGAGCGATAAAGTAAATCTAACTACGAAAGCAAGTAAATGGGGAGTTAATTATGCGGTAAGGAGGATTCATTAGCGATTAGTTAAAGCAGATAAATCATGCGGTTGTTAGGTTAGCTATGCAAACGATCCTAAATTTAGTTGTTGTTTATGAGTTCAAATTAGTTAAATCTCCCTGTCGGTTTCACTTAACTCTACCAATCTACCGAAACTCTCCATCTCTGGATCAATAACGAACATCGCTGTCAACCGATGCTCTAAGGAAAGTCAGAACCCAAAAGAGGATTCTCAGGCGTACCGTCGTCACCCGGGACATATAACTAACCCGAATCCCCGAATAAAGAGAATCTAAGTTATTTGATGCATTCACGAACGAACCCATAATACAAACACGGACCAAACTAGGTATATGTCTATCCTAGGTTGAAATCCACAAATCGTCACTCGCCTCACCTTCAACGTCCTATGTCTAGGTTGCATTAAAGGTAGAATTAAACGTGATTATATGATTACGGCAAATCAAAGTACTTAAACCATAATCTACTACAATCATTGAGCAAAAGTGCGATAAAACAATAAACCCAAGAAATCAACATAACCCAACATCAAACATAACTAATCAAACGATAACAATGACTCAACAATTAATATATTATGCTCGTGTTGCTACTCAAGCATGATAGGATAGTGCCCAGCAAGCCAATTCATTTAGCTTGTAATAGGTCTATTCTGTAAATAACAATCTTTGATTCTATAATTAATACGCGTGTTTATTTATATATGTATAGAATAAACAATGGCCAACTTCATCTATCGCGAATACATTTAAGCGATTGGATGAAATCCTTAGATTACATTTGACTATTGGACGATTCACTTCGGTATTGAGAGCAATTATGAAACAGTCTCTAAAGTCGTAATCTTAAAACACGTTCCAAGTCATAGATTCCAAAATGAGACAGGGTATCGTAGGAATCGCCAAGACTTGTACAAGTATGCATGATTCACATGGAAGCGCATGACGCATATTGGTGATGGGATGTTTCTCAAGACTTATAATAGTGTACGATTTAGTCCTTTGACTTGAGGTGCTAGGGCGAATATCGGTGCATGAGTGTGCGTACTTAGATCTAGATATAGATCACTTAGCTTGATCATAACATGCCTAGGTTGGGTGCGTATAGTTATGTACTCGGGTGGTTAGTACCAATATGGAATCTACCGACTCATCGTAATGGATGAGAGAATTTCCTATACGATTCTTAAATAATATATCCGAGGAATCTGCGGCTGCAGTCGGTGACGGATTTGGAAAGGGGTTTCCAAATTTAGCAGTCACACTGGAATATTATCCCGAATTAGAAAGTATAGTTATCGAGACAAATTTAGAGGTGCCGATCAATTCACACACCCTAAGTCTTGATCGGGAAAATTAGTCGATAGAAGGATCGTATGTACATGGCTCTTATAAGATGTGAGGTTCACAAATATCAATTCACCTGAAGTTGGGCTTCATGGGATTGTGGCTAGACATCGACCATGAAGTGTGGGTACTCCGGAGTTGATAAGGGAGATTGATTCTAGGAGTGGTCAAGTAAAGGTAGTTTAATTGATCGGAGCAATTTATTGTTCATAAATTAAATCACGAGGAATTCGTGGGCCTGCTGCCAATCGATGGTGAACCTAGAGGGTCACACACAATACAGTTGGACGGTGACAGTTATAAAAGGATATAAAAGGAAATAATTGATTTAAAAGTAATTAAATCAATTAATGAATTAAAGTATTAATTCAAGTGGAAGATTAATTAATTAGTTGATCTAATTAATTAAAATAATTAATTAAAGTGTTAATTAATTAATTAAAGAGAGATATTAATTTATTAATTAATATGGACTGTGTTTAATTAAAGTAGTTAATTAAAAGAGTCTTGCAAGACATGGGCCTTTAATTAAAAGCCCATAAGAAGTCTTGCAAGCCTAGGTCCTAAGGGAGGCTTATAAATAGAGTTCTACATGAACTCAAAAGGCTAACACCCTAGCACAAAAACCATGACCGCCCCCTTGACCTAGCCGCACCCCTTTCCTGCGCCGCCACTAGCTAGCCACCGCCACCATTGGCCGTGAGCTGCCCCTGTGCCGCCGCTGCTCCTCTCCTACTCACCTTGTGCTAGATCTTGCTCTGCAAGTAGATCTAGACAATCTTTTAATAACAAACCTTCTAGCTGGTGTGGATCAACTCTGGAGGTGAGACACTTGGATCACTAGCTGTGAATCGAAAACTACATTAGAGGTTGCCACCACCTTGCCTGTGGTGATGTAAAAATTGAAACCCCCCTTTTTAAAATATTGTTTGTGTTTTTATTCAACCTTTTTGTATACATAATATGGAGACAGAATTATGGGACTGTGGGTGCCTTGAAATTTTTTAAAATTCCGCACTCTTTATTGTTCTGACAATCGAGGTATTCCAACAGTGGTATCAGAGCCTACTCCATAATTATTATGCGAAAAGGCCTGAACATAATGGTGTGTTTACGTATATGTTTGATTATATATATGAAAACGCATGATAATTGTGTTCTGTAAATTGATTCTTACTTGTTATGACTGGATCTATAATTGGGTAAAACTGCTTTTTAAGATCTGTGGCGAATTTCTAGTTTTTGAAAACTTTAGGACTCTTTTGTGCTAAAATCGAAAATCATGATTTAAAAGGCTTGAAATTTTATTTTTCTGATTCTGGAATTTTTGATAAATCTGGTCGCATGCAATTTTCGGGTCGTTTTGCAATTCCGAAAATTAAGGGGCTGTTTTGTAATTATCGAAAGTTCAGGGGTCTGTTTGCAAAATCGAAATTTTTCAGGACTAAAAATTTTATTTTTTTGGTCTGCTAGCCGATTTGGTTTTGGGGGTGTTTTGTAACTTTTTCAAAACTTTGGGGTCACAAGTGCAATTTTTGAAAGTTGAGGGGCCGAATTGCAATTTTCAAAAGTTGAAAAACATAATCTGTTTTTAAGCAGAAAATTTATTTTTGTTTCCCCGAAAATTTATTTTGTCATAATTAGTAGTGACTAAAAAGTAAGAATATAGGAAGTTAGTTTTAAAAGGTTGTTTTAAAATTAAGAAAGAAATACGTAAAAGTTGTTTGCATATTTCTTGCTCTACGTGAACCGTTTACGTGGTTTTAGATCGCGCCAAGCCTTGACCTTAGGTTAGATGTGATTGGTTTAATTTAATGTATGGTTTTTATTGGGCCTGCCAGCCTGTTATTATTTTTGGGCCACTTTAAGCCTTTGTAATAGAATAGAGCTTTACTGCTTTTCTAGTCTAGGATGAAGGCCCGTTGCAAGCAAGGTGGAAGCCCAAGAAGATATGAAGGCCATGCATGCATGGTAGTTTATGTAATAGAATAGGCCTTTTTGAGAACCCTTTAGATTGACCAATTGGGCCAACATCATGGCTCGATGATGGCCCACATAGGAGGCTCCCGATCGAAAACATATTGTAGTAGTATGCATGCTATACTTGTATGGCTTTTATTTATTTATTGATTTATATTTAGCTTGTATGAGATGCGCTCTAGAATCTAGATCGTAAATAAAAGATAAAGCATAATTTACACGGTTAGATCTCGAGGAGAGTTAGTATAACTTTCAAACCCGAAATTCCACTCTTGAATTTAATATTAAGTCTATTGGGTACATTTAAAATGAAGTTTTAAAGATCCAAGCCTTCCATCAATAGGAACTAGTGTATGTTGTCTACTTATTGACAGAGGTGATCCAGAGTCTGGCACCCGAGTCAAAGAAAGGGACAATACGCGAAATTCCTTCACTCTTGTTTTTAACTAAACTCGACAAGGGTGAGGACTGGTCGGGATGTGAAGATTGACCGATAACTAGTTACGAAGAATTCACGACCGGGCCCGTTGCTCATCATGATTGATGGGTTATACTTAACGATTAGTAACATTTATGATGTAGCAGTGCTAGATAAATGTGAAAACCGAGGCAAAATAGCTTGAAGGTTGTGAAGTGCCACAATTGGTAAAAGTATACCTACCTGGAGAATTAATTGTATGGCCACGAGTCGTGGGTGCAATTAATTGCAGCTGGGACGTCAAGACCTACTAGGAATTAGATTTCCCGAGAAATCAGAGGGGTGATTATTTCGACAAAATAGTGGGAGAACTTTTTCGAAAACAAGACCAAAATTCGTTAATTATAAGTATTAAGTACAATGTTGTCTTCTTTCCAATTGTAGATATTTATGTACAATGTCTAATAATCCATTATATGTTATCCTCGACGCAAACAAACAAAATGGCTCAAACTTTGTCGACTGGTTAAGAAATCGACTCCGAGCGACGAAGCTATGTGCTCGGCACACCTATGCCTGCTTCACCAGCAGCACGGGCTACTGAGGAACAACGAACCGCCCATGCTAAAAGGGTTGATGATGATCTTCAGGTTCGCTGCCACATGCTAGCCTCGATGTCGAATGAACTACATAAACAACATGCTGCAATGACGCTTGCTAGAGATATACTTCTCCACCTCCAACAGATCTTTGGAGAAAGGTCTCGTACCAAAAGGTTCGCGACCACTAAGGAGTTGTTTAATCTCAAGATGGCTGAGGGAAGCAGTGTCAAGGATCACTGTCTGCATTTTATCAACCTAGTTGAAAAACTGGGGCGATTGGACGTAGAATTGCACGCTGATCTTAGCACTGACCTCCTTCTCCATACGCTGCCTCGTTCCTTTGACCAATACGTGTTGAACTTCAACATGGAGGATAGAAACCTCGCTCTTCACGAACTGACCAATCTGTTGGTAACGGCAGAATCAACTCTCAAGAAAGAGAAACCCGTGATGATTGCACACCAATCGAAGGCTGCAAAGCCTAAGAGAGGTAAGAAGAAGGTGATAGGATAGTGCCCAGCAAGCCAGTTCATTTTAGCTTGTATTGGGTCTATTCTGTTAATAACAATCTTTGATTCTATATTTAATACGCACGTTTATTTATATCTGTACAGAATAAACAATGACCAACTACATCTCTCGCGAATACATTTAAGCGATTGGATGAAATCCTTATATTTCATTGACTATGGGACGATTCACTTCGGTATTAAGTGCAATCGTGAAACAGTCTCTAAGGTCACAATTTTAAAACACGTTCCAAGTCATAGATTCCGAAACGAGACAGGGTATCGTAGGAATCGCTAACACTTGTACAAGTATGCATGATTCACATGCAGTGAATTTGTAGCATTCCATGAGCAAGGCATTTGAGGCCAGTGCATATGAGTAGGTGGTTCGATAGGTGATCGAACGCATCGAACGACCCGAACAGAGAAACCCATTGTGGAAGCGCATGACGCATATCGGTGATGGGATGTTTCTCAAGACTTATAATAGTGTACGATTTAGTCCTTTGACTTGAGGTGCTAGGGCGAATTCGGCGCATGAGTGTGCGTACTTAGATCTAGGTATAGATCACTTAGCCTGATCATAACATGCCTAGGTTGGGTGCGTATAATTATGTACGCGAGTGGTTAGTACCAATTTGAAATCTACCGACTCATCATAATTGATGAGGGAATTTCCTATACGATTCTTAGATAATATATCCGAGGAATCTGCGGCCGCAGTCAGTGACGGATTTGGAAAGGGGTTTCCAAATTTAGCAGTCACACTGGAATATTATCCCGAATTAGAAAGTATAGTTATCGAGACAAATTTAGAGGTGCCGATCAATTCACACACCCTATGTCTTGATCGGGAAAATTAGTCGATAGAAGGACCGTATGTACATGGCATTTATAAGAGGTGAGGTTCACAAATATCAATTCACCTGAAGTTGGGCTTCATGGGCTTGTGGCTAGACATCGACCATGAAGTGTGGGTACTCCTGAGTTGATAAGGGAGATTGATTCTTGGAGTGCTCAATTAAAGGTAGTTTAATTGATCGGAGCAATTTATTGCTCATAAATTAAATCACGAAGAATTCGTGGGCCTACTGCCAATTGATGGTGAACTTAGAGGGTCACACACAATACAGTTGAACGGTGACAGTTATAAAAGGAAATAATTGATTTAAAGGTAATTAAATCAATTAATGAATTAAAGTATTAATTCAAGTGGGAGATTAATTAAAGTGTTAATTAATTAATTAAGAGAGATATTAATTTATTAATTAATATGGACTGGATTAATTAAAGTAGTTATTTAAAAGAGGCTTGCAAGACATGGGCTTTTAGTTAAAAGCCCATAAGAAGTCTTGCAAAGCTAGGTCTTGAGGGAAGCTTATAAATATAGTTCAACATGAACTCAAAACACAACTTACAAAACACCCTAGCACAAAAACCCTGGCCGCCCCCTTGACCTAGCCGCACCCCTTCCCTGCGCCGCCACTAGCTAGCCGCCGCCACCCTTGGCTGAGAGCTGCCCCTGTGCCGCCGCTGCTCCTCTCCTACTCACCTTGTGCTAGATCTTGCTCGGCAAGTAGATCCAGACAATCTTTTAATAACAAAACTTCTAGATCCAGTTCGTAGCCTAAGACTAGAAGGTGTTGCCATAATCCAACTGGTGTGGATCAACTCTGGAGGTGAGACATTTGGATCACTAGTTGTGAATCGAAAACTACATTGGAGGTTGCCACCACCTTGCTTGTGGTGAGGTAAAAATTGAAAACCCCCTTTTTAAAGTACTGTTTGTGTTTTTGATTCAACCTTTTCGTATACATAATATGGGGACAGGATTATGGGACTGTGGGTGCCTTGAAAAATTTTAAAATTCCGCACTCTTTGTTGTTCTGACAATCGAGGTATCCCAACAGAAGAAGAAAGTGTTCTCTTCCAAAGCAGTCACCAAGGTGGTCGAAAAGAAGTGCAAAAGCCTAGAAGACTAATGCTTCCACTGCAAGAAAGCAGGGCACTAAAAAAGGAACTGCCAAGACTACCTAAAAATGAAACTGGTAGCCAAAGGTATTTTCTTGGTTGAAGTTAATATTTCAATTAACTGTGCATCGTGGGTCTTAGACACCGCAACAGGTTCTCATATCTGCATTGATTTGCAGGTGATGGGAGCGGTAAGATACCTGAAGCCCGGGGATAGAATCCTGCGCTTTGGAAACGGAGCTTGGATTGCCGCTGAGGCTATAGGAGACGTGGAATTAGTTTTAGGTAATTTTACTTTAGTTTTAAGAGACTGTTTGTACGTACCAACAATTATTAAGAACATTATTTCTATTCCTATGTTAGATAATGATGGTTTTAATTCTTCCATTTAGAATGGATCTTTTTGCATAATTAAAGGTAGTCTAACTTATGCTCGTGGTACTTGGATGGATGGTCTATATTCCTTTGAACCTATAAATTCCAACTCATGCACATTCAATCTAGAAAAAGAAAATATGATAATCAAACTCCACAACTTTGGCACGCTAGACTTGGACATATTTCCAAGAGTAGGATTCAAAAGTTGGTTTCATCTAAGGCTCTTGAAATAAAGAACTTGGATGAACTCCCGATTTGCGAATCTTGTCTCAAAGGAAAGATGACCAAATCACCCTTCACAGGGAATCCCAAGCGAACCAAACATACATTGGATTTAATCCATACTGACGTTTATGGACCACTGAGTGTCAGTGCGAGAGGAGGACTCTCGTACATCGTAACATTCACTGATGACTTTAGTCGTTATGGATATGTGAATCTTATGAAACACAAATCCGAAACTTTTGAGAAATTCAAAGAGTTTCGAATGGAAGTAGAGAACCAACTTGGGCATAGTATTAAAGCACTTCGATCTGACAGAGGTGGTGAGTACTTAAGCCAAGAATTCCTCGATTATCTGAAAGAGAATGGAATTCTCGCGCAGCGAACTCCCCCTAGGATGCCCCAACTCAATGTAGTGTCTGAAAGGGAACCGAACTTTGTTAGACATGGTTCGTTCCATGATGAGCTTTGCTGATCTTCCCTTTTCGTTTTGGGGCTTAGCCCTATTAACTGCTTCGAAGATACTAAACATAGTACCTTCAAAGTCAGTGCCAACAACGCCTCACCAAGTATGGTATGGTAAAGCACCCGTGTATTCGTACTTACGAGTATGGGGATCTCCTGCGTATGTAAAGAACAAGAAGGGAGATAAGCTAGATAGTAGATCTAGTTTGTCCAAATTTGTGGGGTATCCAAAGGAATCCATTGGATACCTGTTCTTCGATCCTATAGAACGTAACACGTTCGCATCTAGGAACGTCCACTTCTTGGAAGAGGATTTCCTCACCAACAGAAATGGGACAATCGTAGAACTTGATGAAGTCCAAGAATCGGACCCATCGCCACAAGCAGTGGGAGCTGAACTTGAATTCACTGAACCTACTAGTACACCTACTCTTCGAAGGTCCGATCGAATTCTTAAGGTGCCAGAGCGATATGGTTTCATTCACGAAAACGAGAAATTGGAAAGTGATCCAAGGACCTATGAAGAAGCGATGTTAGACATAGACTCGGGTGCGTGGCTCGAAGCCATGCAATTCGAAATGGATTCCATGCATTCCAACAAGGTTTGGACCTTGGTCGATCCACCTGAGGGAACTATCCCTGTAGGATGCAAATGGATCTTCAAGCGCAAGCTTGGAATGAATGGAGAGGTATTAACTCATAATGCTCGCTTAGTGGCGAAAGGGTATTCTCAAAGGCCTGGAATAGACTATGAGGAAACCTTCTCTCCCGTAGCGATGTCGAAATCCATTCGGATATTGCTTGCCATAGCCGCGTGGCATGACTACGAAATATGGCAAATGGACGTAAAGACCGCCTTTCTCAATGGAGACATTGATAAGGAGATCTTTATGCAACAACCCGAAGGGTTTGCGTCCAAAGGAAGTGAGCACAAACTGTGTAAACTTCAATGGTCAATTTATGGCCTCAAACAGGCGTCCCGAACCTGAAACATACGATTTGATGAGACAGTCAAAGCTTTGGCTTTATCTAAACGTATATGGACCTTGTGTGTACAAGAAGAATAGTGGGAGTTCGGTACAATTCATAGTTTTCTACGTCGATGACATTTTTTTAATCGGAGACGATATCAAGATGTTAGCGCAGACTAAAGCGTGGTTATCCACGCAGTTCTTCATGAAAGATATGGGAGACGCATCTTACGTATTGGGAATACGTATCTATAGGGATAGATCGAAGAAGATGATAGGTCTCTCCCAATCTCAGTACATCAACACAATTTTGAAGAGATTCAAAATGGAAGAATCCAAGAGAGGATTACTTCCAATGAGACATGGCATCTCTCTTTCTAAGTCAATGTGCCCTACAACTGACGAAAAAAATACGAGAATATCTCTCATACCTTATGTCTGCTATAGGGAGAATAATGTATGCAATGTTGTGTACTCGACCAGACATAGCACACGCTCTAAGTGTAACGAGCCGCTATCAGTCAAATCCAGGCGAAGAGCACTGGACCGCCGTAAAAGCAATCCGAAAGTACCTGCGAAGGACTAAGGATATGTTTTTGGTCTACGGTGGTCGTGGGAAACTGAAACTTGAAGGATTCACTGATTCGAGTTTCCAGTCTGACGTGGATAAGTACAAATCCAACTCTTGATACATATTTCGCCTCAATGGTGCAGTGGTCAGTTGGAAAAGCTGTAAACAGTCTACCACTGCCGCCTCAACCACCGAAGCAGAATATATCGCAGCATCAGATGCAGCAAAGGAAAGTGTATAGATGAAAAACTTCATCCAAGAACTGGATGTAGTTCCTAGCATTGTTGAACCTGTAGTCATCTTCTGTGACAACAACGGGGCGATAGCTCAAGCGAAGGAGCCGAGATCACACCATCAATCCAAGCACGTACTGAGGAAATACCACGTGATCAGAGAGATCATTGGTAGAGGAGACATACATATGGAACGTGTCAACTCAGAAAACAACATAGCTGACCCACTAACTAAGCCACTCTCACAAAAGGCATTCGAGGGACATCTAGATAAGATGGGTCTTAGAAACATATGTGAATGGCTTTAGGGCAAGTGGGAGATTGATAGGATAGTGCCCAGCAAGCCAATTCATTTAGCTTGTAATAGGTCTATTCTATAAATAACAATCTTTGATTCTTTAATTAATACGCGCGTTTATTTATATCTGTTTAGAATAAACAATGGCCAACTTCATCTCTCGCGAATACATTTAAGCGATTGGATGAAATCCTTAGATTACATTTGACTATGGGACGATTCACTTCGGTATTGAGTGCAATCATGAAACAGTCTCTAAGATCGTAATCTTAAAACACGTTCCAAGTCATAGATTCCAAAACGAGACAGGGTATCGTAGGAATCGCCAAGACTTGTACAAGTATGCATGAATCACATGGAGTGAATTTGTAGTGTTTCATGAGCAAGGCATTTGAGGCCAGTGCATATGAGTAGGTGGTTCGATAGAGGATTGAACGCATCGAACGACCCGAACAGAGAAACTCATTGTGGAAGCGCATGACGCATATCGGTGATGGGATGTTTCTCAAGACTTATAATAGTGTACGATTTAGTCCTTTGACTTGAGGTGCTAGGGCGAATTCGGTGCATGAGTGTGCGTACTTAGATCTAGATATAGATCACTTAGCTTGACCATAATATGCCTAGGTTGGGTGCGTATAGTTATGTACGCGGGTGGTTAGTACCAATATGAAATCTACCGACTCATCGTAATGGATGAGAGAGTTTCCTATACGATTCTTAGATAATATATCCGAGGAATCTGCGGCCGTAGTCGGTGACGGATTTGGAAAGGGGTTTCCAAATTTAGCAGTCACACTGGAATATTATCCCGAATTAGAAAGTATAGTAATCGAGACAAATTTAGAGGTGCCGATCAATTCACACACCCTAAGTCTTGATCGGGAAAATTAGTCGATAGAAGGACCGTATGTACATGGCATTTATAAGAGGTGTGGTTCACAAATATCAATTCACCTGAAGTTAGGCTTCATGGGCTTGTGGCTACACATCGACCATGAAGTGTGGGTACTCCTGAGTTGATAAGGGAGATTGATTCTAGGAGTGGTCAATTAAAGGTAGTTTAATTGATCGGAGCAATTTATTGTTCATAAATTAAATCACGAGGAATTCGTGGGCCTGCTGCCAATTGATGGTGAATGATACGAACCACGTTAAGAAAAACGAGACCCGCATTTAAGGAATTTAAAGATCGTTCTACAATCAGGTTTGAGGATGGATGAACGCCACAAGTCGCCTTGATAAGTTCACGGGGACGCCACAAACGATATTGACTGAATCGTTTGATAAGTCGATGTTGAACGCCACAAGTCTTCTTGATAAGTTCGGTAGGACGCCACAAACGATGATGGAAGAATCGTTTGATAAGTCGATGAATGAACGCCACAAGAATTAGACAAATTGAAAAATCCTTGATAAGTTCAAAAGAGTTCTTCAAAGAAACTAGAGAATTCCTTCTCACTAAAATAATAAGAATCAAGTTGTGTGTCTTCTATTACATATTATGCCTATATATAAGCTGAAAATTAAGTCCTATCAAGACTAGGAATAGGACTTCTAGAGTAATCTACTTAGACTAGGAATAAATCCCCCTAATCAACTAGGAAACAAAAACCACTAATAAACTAGGAAACAAATAAAGTCCTACTACTAAATCTAATAACTAATTTCGAATTTATTATTAACTAAATATGCTATTCATCTTATCCACTCCTTTCTTGAGGAATTGCATTTAGTTGGACTTGTATAATGTTGACAAAATTCGATTGTTCATTTCCGAACACATCCAACTCCTTTTGTTGCGCTTGATTTATTAACTCATTGAGTTCTTCTTCCTTGAAACGTTTGGCTCTTGCTCTCGTCACTGGACCTCGTGGAACTTGGATTGATTCTTCAAAATGCGATTTTCCATTTATGTCCTCATTATTCTGCGAATTTCCATTTATGTCCTCATCATTCCCCTCCTCTTGAAAAGGATTTGCCCTCAAATCAGCACCTACATCAAAAGGACTTAAATCAGTAACATTGAATGTAGTGCTAACATTGTACTCACCTGGTAGGTCTAGCTTGTAGGCATTGTCATTGACACGCTCAAGAACTTGAAAAGGACCATCTCCCCTTGGGAGCAACTTCGAGCGCCTTTGGGATGGAAATCTTTCTTTCCTCATGTGCAACCAAACCCAATCTCCGGGTTCAAAAACTACCTTGCGACGCCCTTTGTTGGCTTGCTTTGCATATTGTTCCGTCTTCTTCTCTATATTAAATCTTGCCTTTTCATGTATCTGCTTAACAAATTCAGCCTTTTTCTTTCCATCCAAGTTAACTCTTTCAGACAAAGGTAATGGTGTTAAATCCAATGGAGTTAAGGGGTTAAAACCATAAACTATTTCAAATGGAGAAAACTTAGAAGCAGAATGAATGGTACGATTGTAAGCAAACTCAACATGTTGTAAACATTCTTCCCATGTTTTGATATTCTTTTTAATTATAGCCCTCAACAAAGTAGATAAAGTCCTATTTACTACTTCGGTTTGACCATCAGTTTGTGGATGACAAGTGGTGGAAAATAACAACTTAGTCCCTAACTTACACCACAAGGTTTTCCAAAAGTAACTCAAAAACTTAGCATCTCTATCGGAAACAATGGTTCGAGGCATTCCATGTAATTTAACAATTTCTCGAAAGAATAAGTCAGCAATATTAGAAGCATTATCAGTTTTCGTACATGGAATGAAATGCGCCATTTTAGAAAACCTATCTACAACCACAAAAATAGAATCCCTACCTCGTTTAGACTTAGGTAAACCTAAAACAAAATCCATTGAAATATCAATCCAGGGATCACTAGGAATTGGTAGTGGCATGTATAAACCATGAGGTTGTACTCTAGATTTTGCCTGCTTACAAGTGACACATCTCTCACAAATTCTCTCAACATCCTTTCTCATATGAGGCCAATAAAAATGTTCTTGCAAGATTGCTAAGGTTTTAATAACTCCAAAGTGCCCCATTAGACCTCCACCATGTGATTCCCTTACTAACAATTCACGCAAAGAACAATTAGGAACACATAACTTATTTTCTCGAAACAAGAAACCCTCATGCCTAAAGAACTTACCCACTGCATTTTTCTCACAATTTCGAAATTCCTCAGAAAAATCATGGTCTAAAGGATATAATTCTTTAATATGCTCAAAACCAAGTAATTTTGCATCAAGAGTGGAGAGTAAGACGTACCTTCTAGAAAGTGCATCAGCAACAACATTATCTTTACCTTTCTTGTATCGGATGACATAGGGAAATGTTTCAATGAATTCCACCCATCGTGCATGTCTCCTACTCAATTTTTGTTGACTCTTCAAGTGTTTCAACGACTCATGATCCGTGTGAATCACAAACTCCTTAGGCCAAAGATAGTGTTGCCACGTTTGCAAAGCTCGCACCAATGCGTACAACTCTTTGTCGTAAGTAGGGTAGTTTAGAGCTGCCCCGCTTAGTTTCTCGCTAAAAAAAGCAATTGGTTTTCCTCCTTGCATGAGGACTGCCCCAACACCTAATCCTGATGCATCACATTCAATTTCAAATGTTAATGTAAAGTTAGGCAGAGCTAATAAAGGAGCATTAGTTAATTTCTCTTTGAGCAATTGGAAAGCCCTCTCTTGCTCGTCTTCCCACTTAAACCCAACATTCTTCTTGATAGCCTCAGTAAGTGGTGCTGCAATGCTGCTAAAGTTCTTCACAAATCTCCTATAGAAGCTAGCAAGTCCATGGAAGCTCCTAACTTGTCCTACACTCGTGGGACTCGGCCATTCTTGAATTGCTCGAATTTTATCCTCATCAACCTGTATACCATGTGCACTCACAACAAAACCAAGAAACACAAGCTTATCGGTGCAAAAAGTGCACTTCTTCATGTTAGCAAATAATTTCTCCTTTCGTAATACTTCAAGAACAGAATGTAAATGCTTAACATGATCATCTTGATTTTTGCTATAAATAAGAATATCATCAAAATAGACAACTACAAAGTTTCCTATGAAAGCACGCAAAACATGGTTCATTAATCGCATGAAAGTACTTGGTGCATTAGTTAGACCAAATGGCATAACCAACCACTCATATAAACCAAACTTTGTTTTAAAAGCTGTTTTCCATTCATCACCTTCTTTCATTCTTATTTGATGGTAGCCACTTTTTAAATCAATTTTAGAAAATACACAAGCACCATGCAATTCATCAAGCATATCATCAAGACGAGGAATAGGATGGCGATACCTGATTGTTATATTGTTGACGGCTCGACAATCAACACACATTCTCCATGTCCCATCCTTTTTAGGAACCAAAATTACTGGAACAGCGCATGGACTCATGCTTTCTCGTACGGAACCCTTTTCCATCAATTCACTAACTTGCCGTTGTAGCTCTTTTGTTTCTTCAGGGTTGCTACGATAGGCTGGTCGGTTTGGAATGGAAGCACCGGGTAAAAAGTCAATTTGATGTTCAATCCCTCGAATAGGTGGTAAACCAGGTGGAATTTCCTCGGGAAAGACATCCTCAAATTCCTGCAAAAGAGATGCAACTGAACTAGGCAAAAAAGAGTTAGAGTCGTTAGTATTCAATGCCTCTTTGTACACAAGAACAATTATTGGTTGACTTGAGAACATCGCTTTTTTAATGTGACCCACTCTCGCATAGATATTACTTTTTGTCCTCTCATTCTTTTGTTCACTCATTGAAACCTCTCCATTTTTTTTACTCTTTTTTTCCTCGTTCACTCTTTGTTTTTCTTGTCTCTCTATGTCTTTTCCTACAAAACTCTTTTTTTCTTGCTCACTCTCTTTTTGTAACCTCACTTGATCTTCATAAACTTGTCTTGGAGTCAAAGGTACTAGAGTGATGGTGCGCTGGTCATGTAGAAATGAGTACTTGTTAGTGAAACCATCATGCTTAACACGTCGATCAAACTGCCATGGACGTCCTAGTAATAAATGTCCAGCTTGCATAGGTACAACATCGCACAAAACTTCATCTTCATATTTTCCTATGCGAAAAGGAACAAGGACTTGTTTTTCTACCCTTATTTCACCAGTATTATTAAGCCATTGCAGTTTGTAGGGTTGTAGATGTTTGGTAGTCGGCAATCCTAACTTTTCAACCATAGTTGTGCTAGCAACATTAGTACAACTCCCTCCATCAATAATCATACTACATACTTTGTTTTGGACATGGCATCTAGTATGAAAAATGTTTTCCCTCTGTACTTCGTCACTCTCTTTGATTTGCACACTTAACGCTCTTCTTGCAACCAACAACTCCCCATGGACAGCATATTCTTCCTCATTAGCATCCTCCAACGGTGGCATAGATTCGGTGTCCTCCTCACTATCGGTTTCAACTTCTCCATTATCTCGTATCACCATAACTCTTCTATTTGGGCATTGGTTTGCTATGTGCCCCCTACCTTGACATTTAAAACACTTAATATCACGATTTCGAGTAGTAGAGTAATCGGTTTTACCTTGATTGCTACGAGTTGGTTGCTCTTGTTTTGACTCAAATCTAGCCTTGGTTGAGACTTGCTTCTCCTCTTTCTTGAATGTATTCTGTTTCCACGAACTAGAACCCCTTCTCTTAAGTTGGCTCTCAATTTTAATAGCCATATGCAGCATGTCCTCTAATTCCACATAATGCTGCAATTCTACTCGATTGGCAATTTCTTGATTCAAGCCAGCTAAAAATCGTGCCATAGTAGCCTCTCGGTCCTCCTCTATGTTTGCTCGGATCATGGCTAACTCCATCTCTTGGTAGTAGTCTTCGACACTCCGATTTCCTTGTACCAGCCCTTGCAACTTCTTGTACAAATCCCGATAATAGTGGCTAGGTACAAAACGCTTTCTCATTACTGTTTTCATCACCTCCCAAGTGTCCACCGGTTGTTCTCCATTTCTTCTCCTGTTTAACACCAATTGATCCCACCAAACATTAGCATAATCAGTAAACTCAGTGGCTGCAAGTTTTACCTTTTTTATCTCGGAGTAGTCGTGGCAATCAAAAACTCGCTCCAGTTTCTTTTCCCACTCAAGATAGGTTTCGGGGTCGTTTCTCCCTTGAAAAGAAGGAATGTTCATCTTAATATTACCCAAGTTATTATCCTCCCTATTCCTAACTTCTCTACCCAAACCACGATTTCTCCTATGGCGACTAGATGACCCTTGATCTCCTTCACTAAACCTATCATTATAGTCTTCCTCATCCTCATCTCTTAAGTCCCTAGGTTGAACTCTCCCCCTCCTATTCATATTAGAAGTAGTTTTTCGATGTCCCTCAGTTACACTTTCTACCCTATCCAACCTTTCATGAACTTGTTCCAACTCCGTCCTCAATATTCTCTTCATCTCTCCCATCAAAGCTTCCGACATAAACTTCATATCAAACTTTCCCGACTGTTCTCCAGATATGTTTTTGTTATTGGAATCAGACATGATTTGCTGCAAGAAAAAAAAGTTAGAACAAATATAAATAAAATAAAGGACCTCACAATTCACACCCTTACGTGTTTCACTCAATTTAATGATTCACTCAACACTCGTGTTTTCGCACAAAAATTATGGCTTTTACCCTCAAATAATCTAACTCTCTTGCCTTTTTCCACTCTTGGAATTCTCTTTATTTCTTTTTGAACTAATTTAAAACAACACAAAGATATTCAAAGTGAACAAACTCTAGGACAAGAAAACTATAAAACCAAATCAAGGACAAGAAAACTATAAAACCAAATCTAGGAAGATTCTTTCAATAAGGCAGGTGCAAAGCTTAGAAGAATTCTAAGTGTAAACACACTCTAAGTCTAGAAAACAATCAAACTCAAACTAGGAAGCTCAATAAAGATAAGTTTGTTTCAATTTTCGGATTTTTTTTTTTTTTTTTTTTTCGGATTTTTTTTTTTTTTTCGAACTCTTTCTCTTTTTTTTTTTTGTTCGACCTTTCTTTTTTTTTTTGTACGACTTTTTTTTTTTTTTTTTTTTGAATAAAACTAGAAAATTATAAAGATACGCAAACCTGAGACTAGAATTTGGCTCTGGTACCAAATGATACGAACCACGTTAAGAAAAACGAGACCCGCATTATAAGGAATTTAAAGATCGTTCTACAATCAGGTTTGAGGATGGATGAACGCCACAAGTCGCCTTGATAAGTTCACGGGGACGCCACAAACGATATTGACTGAATCGTTTGATAAGTCGATGTTGAATGCCACAAGTCTTCTTGATAAGTTCGGTAGGACGCCACAAACGATGATGGAAGAATCGTTTGATAAGTCGATGAATGAACGCCACAAGAATTAGACAAATTGAAAAATCCTTGATAAGTTCAAAAGAGTTCTTCAAAGAAACTAGAGAATTCCTTCTCACTAAAATAATAAGAATCAAGTTGTGTGTCTTCTATTACATATTATGCCTATATATAAGCTGAAAATTAAGTCCTATCAAGACTAGGAATAGGACTTCTAGAGTAATCTACTTAGACTAGGAATAAATCCCCCTAATCAACTAGGAAACAAAAACCACTAATAAACTAGGAAACAAATAAAGTCCTACTACTAAATCTAATAACTAATTTCGAATTTATTATTAACTAAATATGCTATTCATCTTATCCACTCCTTTCTTGAGGAATTGCATTTAGTTGGACTTGTATAATGTTGACAAAATTCGATTGTTCATTTCCGAACACATCCAACTCCTTTTGTTGCGCTTGATTTATTAACTCATTGAGTTCTTCTTCCTTGAAACGTTTGGCTCTTGCTCTCGTCACTGGACCTCGTGGAACTTGGATTGATTCTTCAAAATGCGATTTTCCATTTATGTCCTCATTATTCTGCGAATTTCCATTTATGTCCTCATCAGTGAACCTAGAGGGTCACACACAATACAGTTGGACGGTGACAGTTATAAAAGGATATAAAAGGAAATAATTGATTTAAAAGTAATTAAATCAATTAATGAATTAAAGTATTAATTCAAGTGGGAGATTAATTAATTAGTTATCTTATTAATTAAAATAATTAATTAGTTAAAGAGAGATATTAATTTATTAATTAATATGGACTGGGTTTAATTAAAGTAGTTAATTAAAAGAGGCTTGCAAGACACGGGCCTTTAATTAAAAGCCCATAAGAAGTCTTGCAAACCTAGGTCTTGAGGGAGGCTTATAAATAGAGTTTTACATGAACTCAAAAGGCTAACACCCTAACACAAAAACCCTGGCCGCCCCCTTGATTTAACCGCACCCCTTCCCTGCGCCGCCACTAGCTAGCCGCCGGCACCCTTGGCCGTGAGCTGCCCCTATGCCGCCCCTGCTCCTCTCCTACTCACCTTGTGCTAGATCTTGCTCTGCAAGTAGATCTAGACAATCTTTTAATAACAAACCGTCTAGATCCAATTCGTAGCCTAAGACTAGAAGGTGTTGCCATAATCCAACTGGTGTGGATCAACTTTGGAGGTGAGACACTTGGATCACTAGCTGTGAATCGAAAACTACATTGGAGGTTGCCACCACCTTGCCTGTGGTTTGGTAAAAATCGAAAACCCCCTTTTTAAAGTATTGTTTGTGTTTTTTATTCAACCTTTTCGTATACATAATATGGAGACAAAATTATTGGACTGTGGGTGCCTTGAAAATTTTTAAAATTCCGCACCCTTTGTTGTTCTGACAATCGAGGTATCCCAACAAAGGATTCAAGGACGTTCGTATGTATCTTCCGAGTGGCACACAAACCTATCGAGTTAAACTAATCCAATTTATGTCTAAGTGGATTAAAATCTAATTGATGCATTAAACTCAAACCTTTAAACGAATATGAAACGACATAGGTATATGTCTATCCTAAAATCGAATCACAATCCAAACTCATAATCAAATCCTCAAAATCACTATGTCTAGCAATCAAGAATCATTAACCCTCATCTCGAAGGTTGTCAAACCATAAGATGAACTATAAGCACTGAATCGGATTAACGAACACATATAAGCACCATATTAATCATCAAGACATCATTTAATCAAACAATAACATAAATGTATATAAATCCGGAGAATTCAAATCCACAATCATTCATCCAAAAAGAAAATAACAATATTCATCTCCTAATCATAAACAACTAGGAAATGGAAAGACATCACCTAATCGAAATAGAATCGAGAAATGGATTCTCCTCCCTTTGGTCACCACCTAACCACTCCCCAAGGGTGGTGATTAACTCACCCCCTTGGTGGAGTCTTCAAAACAAGAAAAAAGAAAGAAAAAGGTAAAGAGAGAGGTTGAGGGAGGCAAAGAAAGAAAGAGGCTAGGAGGAAGTTTTTGTTGTGGAAGATGTTATGATTTTACTCCCTCAGGCCTTTTACCTAGCAAAGCAACAAGCATCTAATGCCTAAGTTACCCTATAAACTATCACAACCAAGACCAAAATCTCCCCCAACAAGTTAAAATTACATTTTGGAACAAAGGGGGAAGTATAAAAAAACACCCCTACTTCCCGCAGACAAATATCTGCTGGTAGCAGGGGTACACCGCGGTGTGTGTATCATACACAGCGGTGTGAGTTTCACACACCGCGGTGTGACACAAGCAGTAAGTTTTCTGCTCTGCCACACTTCCTTCCGAGCAGCATATCTTTTGATTTCGATCTCTGATTGCTGATCCTTAAATTCCGTAGCGTAGCTAACTCACTCATCTATGACATATCCAAAATTCAGCTCATTTGGATCTTCCATGAAATATTTATGCACGTTTTAGTGAGCAGCTGTCTACATTCTTCTACGATTTGCTTCGGGTTCTCTTTTCTCTGAAGCTCAAGTTTTACTCGTGGGGTGGGTAGAACGACTCGCATTCATTGATACGAAACTCCGAATCACTCTAAGATGTTGCTTCCTACAAATCACGGAGAAAACGATCAAAACACGAACAAAAACTCAAAATCCGAACAAAGGCCAAACGTAGGGGCCAAAAGCACAAAAGACATGAAAACAAGCGAAGATAAACAGAAACTCGGATAAAAATACGATATTTTGAGCTTAAAGAGATAGGTAATAATGACGTTCTCACGGCGTTATCAACACCCCCAAACTTAAACACTTGCTCGTCCTCGAGCAAAGAAAACAAAACAGGTACTAAACGTGCATGCTTAAGGTCAAAATGCCAATGTTTAACACTTTCAAATTATTCTTTAAACAAGCTCCATGTATGTGTGTGTGATGGCTTCGTTTAGGTTCTATATTAGGTGAATACGCCCCAATAGATTAAAATCATCGGTTCTACTTGCATGGGCTCCTCACGTTAACTTAGTCTATCTCCTAACCTTAGGTTTCAAACATTATGCTCCAATCACATTTAAGAGTGTTTCCCCTATTCTTGAACTAATTTACAATTTTAGTCCTTAGCTCTTCCTCACATAGTTGCTTTTCTTATGATTTACAATGATAACATAGCATTTCGTGATTTACAACGATATTACAATATAAAACTAGCACTAATTATGATGATTGTTTGTGCTTCTAAACATTTAACTTTTTGGGCTATGAGCACCATTCCAACGAAATAGAGTGATTACAAAAATGATTCATGAATTTCATCAATGAAGGCTTAGCCTTTCTTTTCTCTCATAGAAGTGCATACATTTTAGCAACTTCTCTACTCGTTTCTTTTGAGAGCTAGGTGTTCAAATGTTTTTCATTCTCGAAAAGGGTTCACTCCCCCAAACTTAGGCCATTTTGTTCCTTTTACACTTTGTTTTCAAACTAATGTTTGGAGAGAATCTAAGTTACGCAAGAGGAGTCCTAGAACCTATTATCACTAAAGTTCTTTATCCACCTCAAATACAGCCTAGCCTTAGCCAATGTGCTCAAATTTTGTAGAACATGCTCAAGTAATAATAAGAATTTGAAAAAAATTGGCGGGTCGACCTAGCATGTATGCATGTACTTGCGACATCTCCACCCCCAAACATAAAACACACAATGTCCCCATTGTGTGAATTTAGAAAAGCGGAAGGAGGTCGAGACGACAAAACCACGAACAAAAGAAAAACAAACAAACACACAACCGCAACAACAAGAAAACAAAACAAAGAAAAACGGTAAATGAATGTTCACGGTTCTATTAAAATAATAAAGCAAGGAAAATCAATCGTCGTCTCAAATAAGTCTTCAACCTAACAATTCAAATAAATGAGCAATATCCCAATCTCCAACCAACATAAAACAATACCAATAATCACGAGTATTTTCAACGTATTCAAAATCCCCTGAACTTAGCACCAACCAGTTCACAAGTGCTTCCCAATAATCAACAAGCAAAATCACGAAATGAAACAAACTAATAAGCAAATATTTTTCGTTCAAGCATTTCGTCGAACACCTTGTGTGCACCCCCAAACTTACTTCTTTTTAACAATATTTTCCAAAATCTCCACCCAAGAATGCAATACCACCATAGAGTTAAGCCATACCTACCTTTTGGATGCACAAAATCGGTTGAAGTTGAAGAATTAGGACTTTTGGAGTTTTGGGGGATTGGATTGGTTTTGGTTGATTGGGAGTTGGGATTTTTTGAATGATTGAGTGAGTGATTGAGAGTGAAGAGATTGGGAGTAGGGAGAATCGAAGTGAGGGAGGTTCTTGAGAGTAGGGAGCAATTTGAAATTTGGAGAGTGAAGGTGAGAGAGACGTTCAGGACTTTATGTCCCTGGTTGAGTTACACCGCGGTGTAAGTTTTATACACCGTGGTGTAAAAAGTAATGCACCGCCGTGTATTTGAAATTGCACCGCGGTGTGTGAAATGTAAAACCAGGTCAAAGTTTCTGGAATTTTTGCACCGCGGTGTAAGAAGTGATCAAACTTACTGGAAATCTTGCACCGCGGTGTATTATTTCCAGAAATTTTTTCTTTCAGTCTTTTGAATATAAAACTAATTGAGGTAAGTTTTGTGTTCAAAATTTGAACACTTCAAAACAACAAAATTGAAAAACTTACCTCGATTCTCGATTGGCTCAATTTCACAATTCCCGATTTGTATTTCCACGCTCGATTTCACTAGGTTGTCGTGATCAATCATTACCTACAACACAACACAACACAAACAAAGACAAAACAAAACAAAACAAAAAGAAACAAGATGATGAAAAAGGGAACGAATGCTTGTTTTAAGTCACGAGCTTGACTTGATACGAAGGGTGGTTTGATCGTCACCAAAACTACTCCCATCGTCCATGATTCCACAAAACAGGCTCATCAAAATCCTCAAGCTCTTCGCAATAGGCCGATCGAACCTCGCAAAGAAACAAAAAGATCAAAATTAGCACGAAGTATCAAGCTATCAAACACAAAACTAGCCATCAATATCGTAATTTACTCCACACGTTACCACATTCCACGGCAACGCCGCCAAAAACTTGTTGCGTTCCAAATACTAATACGCAAACTACGCAAGTATACGGTCTTTACAAGTAATATAAAACGATAAGTACATACCGAGTATCGAATCCCCACGAATGGGTAAAAGGTGGGAATAAACGAATCAATCGACGACTTATTTCATATAAGAACGCTTAATACAAAAAGATCAAACCCAAATATTGATAAGGGTGATTTTATTTAACTACGAGCGATAAAGTAAATCTAACTACGAAAGCAAGAAAATGGGGAGTTAATTATGCGGTAAGGAGGATTCATAAGCGATTAGTTAAAGCAGATAAATCACGCGGTTGTTAGGTTAGCTATGCAAACAATCCTAGATTTAGTTGTTGTTTGTGAGTTCAAATTAGTTAAATTTCCCTGTCGGTTTCACTTAACTCTACCAATCTACCCAAACTCTCCATCTCCGGATCAATAACGAACATCGCTGTCAACCGATGCTCTAAGGAAAGTCCGAAACCAAAAGAGGATTCTAAGGCCTACTGTTGTCACCCGAAACCTAAAACTAACCCGAATCCCTTAATAAAGAGAATCTTAGTTATTTGATGCATTCACGAACGAACCCATAATACAAACACGGAACAAACTAGGTATATGCCTATACTAGGTTGAAATCCACAAATCGTCACTCGCCTAACCTTCAACGTCCTATGTCTAGGTTGCATTAAAGGTAGAATTAAACCTGATTATATGGTTACGGCAAATCAAAGTACTTAAACAATAATCTACTACAATCATTGGCCAAAAGTGCGATAAAACAATAAACCCAACATCAAACATAACTAATCAAACGATAACAATGACTCAACAACTAATATATTATGCTCGTGTTGCTACTCAAGGATTCAAGCACGTTCGTATGTATCTTCCGAGTGGCATACAAACCTAGCGAGTTAAACTAATCCAATTTATGTCTAAGTGGATTAAAATCTAATCGATGCATTAAACTCAAATCTTTAAACGAATATGAAACGACATAGGTATATGTCTATCCTAAAATCGAATCACAATCCAAACTCATAATCAAATCCTCAAAATCACTATGTCTAGCAATCAAGAATCAATAACTCTCATCTCAAAGGTTGTCAAACCATAAGATGAACGATAAGCACGGAATCGGATTAACGAACACATATAAGCACCATACTAATCATCAAGACATCATTTAATCAAACAATAACATAAATATATATAAATCCGGAGAATTCAAATCCACAATCATTCATCCAAAAAGAAAATAACAATATTCATCTCATAATCATAAACAACTAGGAAATGGAAAGATATCACCTAATCGAAATAGAATCGAGAAATGGATTCTCCTCCCTTTGATCACCACCTAACCACTCCCCAAGTGATGATCAATTCACCCCCTTGGTGGAGTCTTCAAAACAAGAAAAAAGAAAGAAAAAGGTAAAGAGAGAGGTTGAGGGAGGCAAAGAAAGAAAGAGGCTAGGAGGAAGTTTTTGTTGTGGAAGATGTTATGATTTTACTCCATAAAGCCTTTTACCTAGCAAATCAACTAGCTTCTAATGCCTAAGTACCCTCAAAACTATCACAACAAAGACCAAAATGTCCCCCAACAAGTTAAAATTACATTTGGGAACAAAGGGGGAAGTATACAAAAGCACCCCTGCTTCCCGCAGACAAATATCTGCTGGTAGCAGGGGTACACCACTGTGTGTTTATCATACACCGCGGTGTGACAAGCCTTACACCGCGGTGTGAGTTTCACCAGGCAGTAAGTTTTCTGCTCTGCCACACTTCCTTCCGAGCAGCATATCTTTTGATTTCAAGCTCAGATCACTGATCCGTAAAGTCCGTAGCGTAGCTGACTCACTCATCTATTACATATCCAAAATTCAGCTTATTTGGATCATCCATGAAATATTTATGCACGTTTTAGTGAGCAGCTGTCTACATTCTTCTACGATTTGCTTCGGGTTCTCTTTTCTTTGAAGGTCAAGTTTTACTCGTGGGGTGGGTAGAACGACTCGCATTCATTGATACGAAACTCCGAATCACTCTATAAGATGTTGCTTCCTACAAATCACAGAGACGACGATCAAACCACGAACAAAAACTCAAAAACCGAACAAAGGCCAAACGAAGGGGCCAAAAGACAAAAGACACGAAAACAAGCAAAGACAAATAGAAACTCGGATAAAAACAAGATATTTTGGGCTTAAAGAGATAGGTAATAACGACGTTCTCACGGCGTTATCACAAGGTCATACACCTTTTGCTTGCTCTAGCCTCGTTTGGAGGTGTCAATAGGCTTCAAGGGAGAATCCTCGGGTTCGACCTCAGATTTCTCGTTTGATAGGATGGATTTGTTGGGAATAATTCTGGAAGGTTTTGCCGAGGCCGTTTTCTTTCTTATTCTCTCCCCCGTTAGTAATTTTGGGTTAGGATGCAGAATCTTTCGGAGAAGTTTTGGAGGATTTTCTTTCTTTGCTCGGTTTTGGCTCTTTGGGTGGTGCTTTATTCTTAGCACTACCTAGTAGCAATTTGGGGTCGATCGGATTGCCCTGCAACTTGTCCATGACGATTGAGGAAATGGAGTTTTTGGTACAAATTTTATTGTTGATCTCAGGGCTCAGATCTTAACACTCTGTGATTATGGTGGAATGAATTGAAATGGCTCTTATATTTATAGCGTGAGCAACTTATTATTTTTACGAGATATGAACAGTCGCGACCCCCAGGAAAATTCGAAGAAGAATTATAGAATCCGATCAAAGGCAATATATTACTGAACATTAAAGCAAAATCATTATGTATATGCAAATTTTGAAAGTACTGGGATTACACAGCGTGAAGCAAAAATACAAGGGGAAAACTTATGACATAAAAACTATCAACTATCAGATCTCTCTTAATCACTTTCACTCCCAGGATCAGATATCTGGTTCTTCTCTTCATCTCCTTCTTCGTCCTCAGCATCGGAATCACTCTCATCCGAGCTGTCATCTTCATCTTCGGAGCTATCCTCACTGGAGTTATCTGCCTTGTTTTCGGGGGAGCATCTTGTCCCTCGTGATCATCAAAATCAGCGTCGATATTTACATCTTCATCTCCTTCGACCGCAGTTTCATCCAGAGGAGGGCTGGACACGCCGGAGGAAAGTTCGAGCACTTCGGGGTTCGGCATGGGAACCCCAAACTCAACAAGAAAAGGAGCGAACTCGTGATTTTGTAAGTTTCCGACATCTAGCGGCAAGGAACAAGCCTTGTAGTCTTCTCCAAAGGCATTCTTGTAGGGATTCATGTGTAGAAGATAATCATCGAGCTTGTTCAGAATTCTTCCCGCCGCGATCAACTGTTGAACTCCTTTAAAGAAGAAAGATTGGAGTATTTCGCCCGATCTTTTTCGAAACAGGGGATCAAGAATGGGGACTCCAAGAACTCTCTTATGGCAGGAAGTCTGGCCTCTTCTCGGCCTTGAGCATACGCGCGTTCGGAAATTATTTTGGCCTACTCGAGCTCCGCTTTCAACCTCTCGACCTCTAGCCCAAGGGCATTCTTTTCTCCAACCGCTGCCACTAGATTCTCCTCGGCCATAGGAGTGTATCTGCCGTTTTCGGCCTCTTCGAGCTCCTTCTTCGTAGCAACAAGCTCCTTTTGGTTTTCGGACAACCTCCTGGTCATGTCCTCTAAAGATTCTCATCCTTCTTCAGAATACGTTTGAGTGCATTATGAGCTTCCTGAGATTCTTCCTCCAAGATGGCCAGACGGTGAAATTGATGAACAAATAGATCTCCGGCCTGAAAAGAAACAAAGTGTTCACATTAATTTACGCTTGATAATTTTAGAAGAAATATAATAGGGTCGAAATTAATTACCTCCTTGTGTGCTAGAGAAAAATTGCCCAAGACTTGAAAACCATCCATCGCGAAGCGTTCGGCTATGTCCTCCTTAAACCGCCCAGCCATGAGAATCCTGAATGATTTGTCGACCGAATGTTCCCCATTAGGGCCAAAGTCCGAACTTATGCTCCTATCCTCGGGGTACCCAGCAGCCCTCGGACCTCGAAGATGATCCTCTATGAAGTCTGCTAAGTCCGGTTCCGTCCTTCCTGCTCGGCAAGGGACTGGACCTGGGTTCCGACCAAAGGGTCTCACTCGTCTGAAGGACTCAGGAACTTCACTATTCTGTTTTCGATCCATCGGAGCATCTAGTAGTTGCTGCCCTTGAATCCACTTGAACGAATAAGAGCTATACCCAGCTGCATTTGGATCGGCAGTGTTGATCGAGAACACCGTGCACAAAGGGCCAGCGCCCTCAGCCTGAGATGTTCCTTCAGCTTCAATCCTCGGTATGGTAGGAGCCGGGGTCGGAATTACAATGGTATTCGCACCGGGACCGGTCGCCTTAGTGGTTTGACCCGCCGTTGATTTCTTTTGCTTCCGAGGCTTGCCCTGAGATTTCTTTGAAGAGGAAGCCACATTTAGGTCGGCTACGGATGTTCGAAACCTCTCGACAATCTCAGCTGTGAAATTTAAGTAAGATAAAATGGTGCAAAGGCAAAATAAAGGTACGACTTTAAGTAATGAATTGAGATACCTAAAGTAAGAGGAACATTGACAGCATCGGTCTCCGCGGGTGCATTCTCCACCTGTTGATTGGTTTGGTCGTTGGTTTGGATCGAGGAAGGATGTCCGAAATTGATCCCCGGAATAGGGTAAGGGCCTTCGCTGAGGCCGGCCATTCTCAAGACCCCTTCCTGGGTAAGTAATGCAGTTTGGTAGAGGTCGGATTGGAGCGATTCCAGGAACTCTTCAGTAAGGCGTTGCTTAATATTTCCTTTAAGATTCCATTTGCCGTATATCCAGGGCCCTGCACCTTCCCAGATGTATGGTTCCGGCTACGAGCTCTCATCTGAAGCTGGGGTATCGGGACCGCGAACGCAGAAGAATTCTCATTTCCAGCCTTTGGTATTACTTGACACCATGGTCGAAAGAATAGATTGGTTGGACCTCTGAGAAAAATAGACAAACCCAACGTTCGAAGCTGTAGATGTGCTCAATTGGAAAACTTGCCAAAAGGACGCCTTCTCCCCTTTGGCTTTCATAAGCACGCTAAACGCGACTATATACGCGATGGAATTCAACAAAATCTAAGCAGGGGCAAGAGAAAAAGCCTCCAATAGATCACTGATCAAGAGAATAAAAGGGATCCGCAGCCCATAGGAAAATTTCCTACTGTAGAATGCTTGGCATCCTTTTGGGGGATCGGTAACCCGTTCTTTAGGATTCGGGATGACGATCGAAAAGCCCTCACGAATAAATTATCCAAACTCATCCTCCAATTTTTTACGATGTTTTTCAATATAAGAGCTGGGAGTCTGATTGGCCCTAAGTTCGGTTTTATGGTGGTTGGCACTGGTCGTTTTCTTTTTGGGATATCTCGGTTGACAGATCAACAAAAGTGCGGAAATTAAATTTTTTTCGAGATACCCATCAGCCCCATGAAACATAGATCTAGCTTATATATGCGAAAAGGTTGAATCAAGCAACAAAACAGTACTAAAAAGGGGGTATTCGATTTTTACCTCACCACAGGCAAGGTGGTGGCAACCTCCGGCTTTGTTTTAGATTCACAGTAAGTGATCCAAGTGTCTCACCTCCAGAGTTGATCCACACTAATTGGATTGTAGTGACACCTCCAAGTCGCAGGCTACGAACTAGATCTTGAAGGCTGTCAGTAAAAGAATAGCTGGATCTACTTACAGAGCAAGATCCAGCAATGGAAGAACAAGGGAGAGAGGGGTGGCACACACAGGGGCGGCGGCGCAGGACTAGGGGCGGCCAGAGTTTTTGAGTGCAAGAGTGAGAGTTGGTTTCAGAGTCCTGCTCAGATTCCTTTTATAGCCTCCCAAATAACCTAGCCTTGCAAGACTTCTTCTGGGATTTTAATTAAAGGCCCAGGTCTTGCAAGCTCTTTTAATTAACCCATTAATTAAATTGGTCCATATTAATTAATAAATTAATATCTCTCTCTTAATTAATTAATTAATTATTTAATTATATCATCTAATTAATTAATCTTCCAATTGAATTAACACTTTAATTCCTTTATTGATTTAACAACCTTAAATCATTTATTTTCTTTTATGACTGTCACTGCCCAACTGTATTGTGTGTGACCCTCTAGGTTCACCATCAATTCACAACAGGCCCACGAATTCCCCGTGATTTAATTTACGAGCAGTTAATTGCTCCGATCAATTAAACTCATTTTAATTGACCACTCCTAGAATTAATCTCCCTTATCAATTCAGGAGTACCCACACTTCATGGTCGATGTCTAGCCACAGGACCATGAAGCCTAACTTCAGGTGAATTGATATTTGTGAACCTCACCTCTTGTAATTCCCATGTACATGTGGTCCTTCTATCGACTTAATTTCCCGATCAAGACTTAGGGTGTGTTAATTGATCGGCACCTCTAAATTGTCTCGATAACTATATTTTCTAATTCGAGATAATATTCCGATGTGACTGCTAAATTTGGAAACCCCTTTCCAAATCCGTCACCGACTGCGGCCGCAGATTCCTCGGATATATTATCTAAGAATCGTATAGGAAATTTCCTCATCCATTACGATGATTCGGTAGATTCCATATTGGTACTAACTACTCGCGTACACAACTATACTCACCCAACCTAGGCACGTTATGATCAGGCTATGTGACTTGTACCTAGATCTAAGTACGCACACTCATGTACCGAATTCACCCTAGCACCTCAAGTTTAAGGACTAAATCGTACACTATTATAAGTCTTGAGAAACGTCCCATCATCGATATGCGTCATGCGCTTCCACAATGGGTTTCTCTATTCGGGTCGTTCGATGAGTTCGATCCTCCATCGAACCACCTACTCATATGCACTGGCTTCAAATGCCTTGTTCATGAAACGCTACAAATTCACTCCATGTGAATCCTGCATATTTGTACAAGTGTTGACGATTCCTATGATACCCTGCCTCGTTTTGGAATCTATGACTTGGAACGTGGTTTAAGATCACGACCTTAGAAACTGCTTCATGATTGCACTCAATACCGAAGTGAATCGTCCCATAGTCAAATGTGATCTAAGGATTTCATCCAATCACATAAATGTATTCGCGAGAGACGAAGTTGGCCATTGTTTATTCTATACAGATATAAGTAAACGTGCGCATTATTTATAGAATCAAAAGATTGTCTTTACCGAATAGACCTATTACAAGCTAAAGTGAATCGACTTGCTGGGCACTATCCTATCAGTTTCTACCCACTTGTATATCGTAACAATAACGTTACCGCCAAAGTTGTACTTATGGGTTTCATTATCCATCAACTTTAAGGTGTCGGCTTCGACTGTCTTGGCCTCAGTTGTTTCAGTCTCAACTTCATCTCCCTCATTCTCAGAGTCTTGACGAAGTTCTCCTTCCTCAGTGTCAGAGTCGGAACTGGAGCTCGAATCGTCGGAGCTCTCCTTCTCAGAAAGCCGGATATTATCAATAAGTTTCATGTCAGGATCAGATTCCTGCTCTTCTCCTACTTTCGCCTTGCCTTTTACATCCCTCGAATTAGACATTTTAAAGATGCAAGTATTGAAGATTAACTTTCAAGATTGTGATATGTTCGATAGCTAAGCTCCGATCTAAGGTTTTGGATTCTTTCGTAAATGAATCTTCAAAGGTCAACGTATATATATAGGATTAAAAAGATAAATTGTAAATTAGACCCCGAGTAACCCCGACGGTTGAGCTCTCTCACTGTAAATTCAAATCTATCTTCCCGATAATTGCATTATTGGCCCCTATACTCTATGAATTTAGTTCGTAGGCTGGCTATTGGAGAAAATGTGTCCCTTCAGTTTCAAAATATATCTTATTTCTCCGAGCTTCAGTTTCACTTATGCTCGAAGAAGTGGGAGAGTATTGATTAGGACTCAACTGCTATAAACAGACTCAATCGACTGCTACAAACAGTTTTCTAACGGACACCTCGGTCGAAAATTCAAGTGAAGGAATATTATCATTTACATCACAAAGGGTTTTCTAACGGACACTTCGGTCGAAAATTCAAGTGAAGGAATATTATCATTTACATCACAACAATTAATCATTTTAAGGTTTCCAAGATATGCACTCTTTTTCCTTGGTTCGGTTTTTATCCCACTGGGTTTTCCCGAATAGGTTTTTAACGAGGTATATCCGAAACACGAAATAATGATTCATGTTTATCCTAAGGCACATTTTACTTCTCCGAGGTTCAGCTTCACTTACGCTCGAGAAGTAGGGGAGTATTGATGAGGGGTACATTGGATTCTCTATTTTTGGAAGTCATGTCTGATCAAAGACCAGGAAATCCGACCTCGAAGACATAATTCCGATCCCGAAGCTTTGAATTCCAATAAGCGCAGTCTGATCTCCAGCAGAGAGGCTCAGGGTCGAGTTTACTGTTGGATCGACCCCCAGGCCCAGGCCCTTGGGACAAGAAATATACCCCTGTGGATGGTTCACCTAGCACACCGCCTCAAGTATAAATATCACTAGCATTTATGACGCCAGACACGCTTTCCCAGGTGCTCCTTGCTCGAAGCCTCGTCAAAAAGTTAGATTAGGTCACTTTATATTGTACTTGGTCTCAAGCTTGTACGGCATCCGGTAATGCTCAAGTAGGACCCCCATATTGTATTCTTTGTACTCACAATCGGAAATATACATATTTGAGCCCGCATTATCACATATATTTGTCTTTACTTTCTGTTATTGATCCCGTACGAAACAGCGTAAGATCATAAGACTAGCGGTACTCCTGATTAAAGATGATATTTGTTAATGATAGTTAGTTAAAGTTGTGTGTTTAGAAGATTTAAAAGAAGACTGAAGACTAAGTATTTTGCTGGATTGACAAACGACAAAGGAAGATCACTAGCTATTGGCTTTCACTAGTGATACCTTTTATCAACCTGAAATATCTATCAGCTAAGTAACATGCTTATTTACTGACCTGGTGTATTGTAAAAGTGATTATATATATATATACATTATAAAGCAAGCTTTTGAAAAATAAAAAAAGGACGGTTTGTATTCCCGCCTTATGTGTTGATAAAATTCGAAAGTTTGAAATGCGTATTCTACTCTTACACGATCAAACACGTCGTAGTAACTGATCAACGGTTGGAGTTAATCAGAAAAACTGAAAAAGTTTTCAAACTCTCTATATAAACAAAACTGATCAGACTACTCATCTTTTACGCACCCTCAAACATTCAAAACCCTAGAGAGAATTTTTGCTTTCGAGTAACTGAATATTCACTCTCTTCTTTCAACTTCGTTCCAAAATTTCGTCATAGGTTCAAGCGAATCTAACGCTGAAGGAAGATATTTGAACTACAACACATTCTATGCTACGGGAACTCCCTTGATGAAGGAGATCCTAGAGAAGTTCAAAACAACCATGCTCGTAGAATTCATGGAATACACGAAGAAATGGCTTTCAAAGACCAAATCATTAAATTTTACAGCCCTTCAAGCACAACAGACTATGACAAGTTAGAAATTCGAGCAAAGGTTGGAGAAGTGGATGTGTGTATCATACCTCAATTGTTGAACGAAAAGTACAAACTGCCTATTCAAGGTAGGACTGATATTTCAACCCTAGCAGAACCATACGAAGCTACTTTTTGGAACTTAGCCAAGAAAGATGAAGTTATGTCCGGAAACATAAAGAAAAATCAATTAAAGGATGAATACCAGAGAACGTCGGACATCTTCTAAAAAATCATTGAAAACTGCACTTTCTCTTTAGATAGTGTACCTATGAAGATTTCATACAATGTTTGCTGTCCATTACAGTTTGGAAGTGAACTGAGCTAGCTATGTGTGGTACATCTTGGCTGACCACATCAAGAAAAGACATACCCATCACATGATATTTCTTAGTCACCTATTCTCAAGCCTTGGTCGTTCTATGACCCATGGGAAGGTCATACACTCTGCCAAAGAAATGAGCATTTACAAGAAGGTCAGAGAGCAACCGAAAAGAAAAGATGTTGATGAGCCAAAGCAGACAACAGCTAGAATGAAGAGGAGCAAAGTGACGGCTCCTAAGGCTTCTGTTCAAACAGCAAAACTTTTTGTTCAAGCTGGCATAGATAAGTCTACTGACCAAGACACTGCTGATGCTATTATAGATCAGACAGTTCAAGATATTGAAGATTGTTGGGATTTATGGGATATGATTGTCAAAACAACGGCTTTAAAATTTTTTCATACACCCAAAACCCTATGATTTATTTACTAGCATATATGAATAGGTTGAATATAATTTTGCAATTAATAACAAAATTAAAGGTGGTAAATTGAAATTTACCTCACCACAGACAAGGTGGTGGTTTTTCCTCCGGTCTTCTTTCAGATCTGATGGATTTGGTTCGTGAGAATCACCCCAAGTGTTGTGCCTCTAGCGGTATCCACACCAATTGAATGAAGCAACCCCTTTGAATCCTCAGGCTCAGAACTAGGATCCAAGAGATGTGGTCGGTGGCGATGGGAGAGGGGCGACGGCTGCTCCTCTTCTCCAAGAGAGGGCGGCGCCTTTTCAAGAGGGAAGGGGCTAGGGTTTGTGTTTTGCTCTTAGGGTTTTAGCCTTCACTTAAACCCTTTTTTATAGCCACCTTAAAAGGCCCCTTTAGTGCAAGACTTAGTATGGGCCATTAATTAAATTGTCCCATGTCTTGCATTAATTTAATTAATTCCTTAATTAAATTAACCCAATTAATCCAATTAATTCCCTCTCTCTTTAATTAACTCTTTAATTAACATTTAATTTTCTTCTTCAAGAATTAACACTTTAATTCTTCAGTCTCGATTTAACACATTAAATCAAACTTTCCTTACATTATTTATTGCAGTCCAATTGTATGGTGTGAGACCCTCTAGGTTCACCATCAATTGGCCGCGGGCCCATGACTTTCGTGATTTAATTTGTGAGCTTATTAATTGATCCGATTAATTGAACACCTTCAATTAACCACTCAAGAATTAATCTTACAATTAATTCATGAGTACCCACACCTCATGGTCGATGTCTAGCCACAAGACCATGAGGCCCAACTTTAGGTGAATTGGTCTCAGTGAACCTCACCTCTTATAAGTGCCATGTACATACGGTCCCTCTATCGACTAATTTCCCGATCGAGACCTAGGGTGTGTGAATTGATCGGCACCTCTAATTATCTCGATAACTATACTTTCTAATTCAGGATAATAATTCCAGTGTGACTGCTAAATTTGGAAACCCCTTTCCTAATCCGTCACCGACCGTGGCCACGGGTTTCTCGAAATTTATTATCTAAGAACGTATAGGAAATTCTCTCAACGCACTATGTTGAGTCGGTAGATCCCATCTTAATGCTAACCATTCACGTACACGATCCTACGTACCCAAAGTAGTTGCACAATGATCAAGCTAAGTGATCGGCTCCTAAATCAAGTACGTACTCACGTGCACCGAATTCGCCCTAGCACCTCAAGTCAAAGGACTAAATTGTACACTATTATAAGTCTTGAGAGACATTCCATTACCGATATGCTTAAAGCACTTCCACGATGGGTCTCTCTGTTCGGGTCGTTCGATGCGTCGATCCCCTATCGAACCACCTAGTCATATGCACTGGCATCAAATGCCTTGTTCATGAAACTCTACAAATTCACTCCATGTGAATCATGCATAATCGTACAAGGCTTTGCGATTCCCTCGATACCCCGTCTCGGTACGTATCTATGACTTGGAACAGTTTTAAGATCACGACCTTAGAGACTGTTTCATGATTGCACTCAATACTGATGTGAATCGTCCCATAGTCTATTGTGATCTAAGGATTTCATCCAATCGCTTAAGTGATTCGCGAGAGATGAAGTTGGCCATTGTTTGATTTACATACTATAAACAAACGATCGTATTTATTTATTTATAATAGAGAAAGCTTATAACATGATAGTCCTCATACAAGCTAAAATCTATTGGCTTGCATGGTACTATCCTTTCAGAGATTCTCCATCCAGAACGGATATTGATATTCAAACTTTGGAAGAAATTGCTACTAGAACAAGGTGTTGGGATACCTCAATTGTCAGAACAACAAAAGTGCGGAATTAAAAAAATTTCGAGGCACGCATCAGTCCCATAAATCTGTCTCCATATTATATATACGAAAAGGTTGAATCCAACAGTAATTAAAACAAAGTAGGGGGTGATATGCGATTTTACATCACCACAGCTCGGTGGTGGTTACCTCCGAACTTCATGTTTGATTCACAACAGAGTGATCCAATTGTCTCACCTCCAAAGTTGATCCACACCAGTAGGATTGTAGGGATACCTCCAAGTCGCAGGCTACGAAATAGATCTTGAAGGTTGTCTATAAAGGAACGTGCAGATCATGATCAGGACTTAGATCTGGATCTGGGTGAGGAAATCCACTGGAAGAAGACTGAGCCACAGGAATTTTGCTGTTAGGGCTGGATCGGCCAAGTGGGTGCGGCCAGGGTTGGCCGAACTTGGTTGGGCCGAGTTTCGTTGCGGCGATTAGGGTTAGGGTTGGGCGAAATTCTTCTTTTGCAATTTTCATCTTTTCTTTTCTTAAGTTATGCCAATTATAACATGTTGATTCTTTTCATAAAATCATTAGTTCATTATACTCATTATGAAGAGATGTAAAGAAGTATTTATAAGAGAAGAGTCTTTCTCTTATAAGATATCTCTTCCCATCTTTATCAAATCCTATTCCTAATCAACTTAGAAATATAAGATTTGGTAAATCTCTTCTTTATTCCTTGTTTTGCAAGAAACAAAACTCTTCCATTTTTACACATGCAAAATCGCCCCCTATGCCCAATCATGTAATCCGGGCATTACATGTCATTTATTTTCTAAATATATTAATTAACTACTTTAATTAATATCATCATAATTAATCAAATAATCCAATTAATTAAATTAGACATTAATCAATTAGATATCTAATTAATATTCTCCTATTTGAATTAACACTTTAATTCACGAACTTTGGTTTAACATCTTTAAATCATTCATATCATTTTATGACTGTCATTGTCCAACTGTATTGTGTGTGACCCTCTGGGTTCACCATCAATTGGCAGCAGGCCCACGACTTTCGTGATTTAATTAACGAGCAATTAAATGATCCGATCAATTAAACATTTTTAATTGACCACTCCAGAATTAATTTCCTTATTAATTCAGGAGTACCCACACTTCATGGTCGATGTCTAGCCACAAGCTGATGAAGCCCAATTTTAGGTGAATTGATATTTGTGAACCTCACCTCTTATAAATGCCATGTACATACAGTCCTTCTAAAGACTAATTTCTCGATCGAGACCTAGGGTGTGTGAATTGATCGGCACCTCTAATTATCTCGATTCTGTACTTTCTAATTCTGGATAATAATTCCGGTGTAACTGCTAAATTTGGAGACCCCTTTCCAAATCCGTCACTGACCATGGCCATGGATTTCTCGGAACATATTATCTAAGAACTTACAAGAAATTCTCCCACCTTATCAGGATGAGTCGATAGATCCTTTCTTAGTACTAACCACTCGCGTACACAACTGTACGCACCCAACTTAGGCACTTTAGTGGTCAGGCTACGTGACCAGTACCTAAATCTAAGTACGCACATGATAGTCCTCATACAAGCTAATGAAGCCCAATTTTAGGTGAATTGATATTTGTGAACCTCACCTCTAATAAATGCCATGTACATACGGTCCTTCTAAAGACTAATTTCCCGACCGAGACCTAGGGTGTGTGAATTGATCGGCACCTCTAATTATCTCGATTCTGTACTTCCTAATTCTGGATAATAATTCCAGGGTGACTGCTAAATTTGGAAAACCCTTTCCAAATCCGTCACTGACCATGGCCATGGATTTCTCGGAACATATTATCTAAGAACGTACAGGAAATTCTCCCACCTTATCAGGATGAGTCGATAGATCCTTTCTTAGTACTAACCACTCACGTACACAACTGTACGCACCCAACTTGGGCACTTTAGTGGTCTGGCTATGTGACCAGTACCTAAATCTAAGTAATGCTCGGTGGTGGTTACCTCCGGACTTTATGTTTGATTCACAACAGAGTGATCCAATTGTCTCACATCCAAAGTTGATCCACACCAGTTGGATTGTAGGGACACCTTCAAGTCGCAGGCTACGAACTAGATCTTGAAGGTTGTCTGTAAAGGAACGTGCAGATCTCGATCAAAACTTAGATCTGGATCTGGGTGAGGAGATCCACCGGAAGAAGACTGAGCCACAGAACTTTTGCGGCTAGGGCTGGATCGGCCAAGTGGGTGCGGCCAGCGTTGGCCGAACTTGGTTGGGCCGAGTTTGGTTGGGACGATTAGGGTTAGGGTTGGGCGAAATTCTTCTTGTGCAATTTTCAGCTTTTCTTTTCTTATGTTATGCCAATTATAACTTTTGATTCTTTTCATAAAATCATTAGTTCATTATACTCATTATGAAGAGATGTGAAGAAGTATTTATAAGAGAAGAGTCTTTCTCTTGTAAGATATCTCTTCCCTTCTTTATCAAATCATATTCCTAATCAACTTAGAAATGTAAGATTTGGTAAATCTCTTCTTTATTCCTTGTTTTGCAAGAAACAAAACTCTTCCATTTTTACACATGCAAAATCGCCCCCTATGCCTAATCATGTAATCCGAAAATAACATGTCATTTTTCTTCTCAATAATTAATTAACTACTTTAATTAATATCATCATAATTAATCAGATAATCCAATTAATTAATTAGACATTAATCAATTAGATATCTAATTAATATTCTCCTACTTGAATTAACACTTTAATTCATGAACTTTGGTTTAAAATCTTTAAATCATTCATATCATTTTATGACTGTCATTGTTCAACTGTATTTTGTTTGACCCTCTGGGTTCACCATCAATTGGCAGCAGGCCCACGACTTTCGTGATTTAATTAACGAGCAATTAAATGCACCGATCAATTAAACATTTTTAATTGACCACTCCAGAATTAATTTCCTTATTAACTCAGGAGTACCCACACTTCATGGTCGATGTCTAGCCACAAGCTGATGAAGCCCAATTTTATGGGAATTGATATTTGTGAACCTCACCTCTTATAAATGCCATGTACATACGGTCCTTCTAAAGACTAATATCCCGACCGAGACCTAGGGTGTGTGAATTGATCGGCACCTCTAATTATCTCGATTCTGTACTTCCTAATTCTGGATAATAATTCCAGGGTGACTGCTAAATTTGGAAACCCCTTTCCAAATCCGTCACTGACCATGGCCATGGATTTCTCGGAACATATTATCTAAGAACTTACAAGAAATTCTCCCACCTTATCAGGATGAGTCGATAGATCCTTTCTTAGTACTAACCACTCGCGTACACAACTGTACGCACCCAACTTAGGAACTTTAGTGGTCAGGCTACGTGACCAGTACCTAAATCTAAGTACGCACATGATAGTCCTCATACAAGCTAATGAAGCCCAATTTTAGGTGAATTGATATTTGTGAACCTCACCTCTAATAAATGCCATGTACATACGGTCCTTCTAAAGACTAATTTCCCGACCGAGACCTAGGGTGTGTGAATTGATCGGCACCTCTAATTATCTCGATTCTGTACTTCCTAATTCTGGATAATAATTCCAGGGTGACTGCTAAATTTGGAAAACCCTTTCCAAATCCGTCACTGACCATGGCCATGGATTTCTCGGAACATATTATCTGAGAACGTACAGGAAATTCTCCCACCTTATCAGGATGAGTCGATAGATCCTTTCTTAGTACTAACCACTCGCGTACACAACTGTACGCACCCAACTTAGGCACTTTAGTGGTCTGGCTATGTGACCAGTACCTAAATCTAAGTAATGCTCGGTGGTGGTTACCTCCGGACTTCATGTTTGATTCACAACAGAGTGATCCAATTGTCTCAACTCCAAAGTTGATCCACACCAGTTGGATTGTAGGGACATCTTTAAGTCGTATGCTACGAACTAGATCTTGTAGGTTGTCTGTAAAGGAACGTGCAGATCTTGATCAGGACATAGATCTAGATCTGGGTGAGGAGATCCACTGGAAGAAGACTGAGCTACAGGACTTTTGCGGCTAGGGCTGGATCGGCCAAGTGGGTGCGGCCAGGGTTGGCCGAACTTGGTTGGGCCGAGTTTGGTTGGGGCGATTAGGGTTAGGGTTGGGCGAAAGTCTTCTTGTGCAATTTTCAGCTTTTCTTTTCTTATGTTATGCCAATTATAACTTCTTGATTCTTTTCATAAAATCATTAGTTCATTATACTAATTATGAAGAGATGTGAAGAAGTATTTATAAGAGAAGAGTCTTTCTCTTATAAGATATCTCTTCCCATCTTTATCAAATCCTATTCCTAATCAACTTAGAAATTTAAGATTTTGTAAATCTCTTCTTTATTCCTTGTTATGCAAGAAACAAAACTCTTCCATTTTTACACGTGCAAAATCGCCCCCTATGCCCAATCATGTAATCCGAAAATTACATGTCATTTATCTTCCAAATAATTAATTAACTACTTTAATTAATATCATCATAATTAATCAAATAATCCAATTAATTAATTAGACATTAATCAATTAGATATCTAATTAATATTCTCCTACTTGAATTAACACTTCAATTCATGAACTTTGATTTAACATCTTTAAATCATTCATATCATTTTATGACTGTCATTGTCCAACTGTATTGTGTGTGATCCGCTGGGTTCACCATCAATTAGCAGCAGATCCACGATTTTCGTGATTTAATTAACGAGCAATTAAATGCTCCGATCAATTAAACACTTTTAATTGACCACTCCAGAATTAATTTCCTTATTAATTCAGGAGTACCCACACTTCAAGGTCGATGTCTACCCACCAGCCCATGAAACTCAATTGTAGGTGAATTGATATTTGTGAACCTCACCTCTTATAAATGCCATGTACTTACGGTCCTTCTAAAGACTAATTTCCCGACAGAGACCTAGGGTGTGTGAATTGATCGGCACCTCTAATTATCTCGATCCTGTACTTTCTAATTCTGGGTAATAATTCCAGTGTGACTGTTAAATTTGGAAACCCCATTCCAAATCCGTTACTGACCATGGCCATGGATTTCTCGGAACATGTTATCGAACGCACAGGAAATTCTCACACCTTATCAGGATGAGTCGATAGATCCTTTCTTAGTACTAACCACTCGCGTACACAACTGTACGCACCCAACTTAGGCACTTTAGTGGTCATGCTGACCAGTACCTAAATCTAAGTATGCACATTCATGTACCGAATTCGCCCTACCACCTCAAGTCTAAGGACAAAATCGTACACTATTATAAGCCTTGAGAAACATCCCATCACCGATATGCATCATGCTCTTCCACAATGGGTTTCTCTGTTCGGGTCGTTCGATGCATTCGATCGTCTCTATCGAACCACCTAGTCATACGCACTGGCCTCAAATGCCTTTCTCGTGAAACGCTAAAAATTCACTCCATGTGAATCATGCATAATCGTACAAGGCTTAGCGATTCCTATGATACCCGTCTCGTTCGGAATCTATGACTTGGAATGTGTTTCAAGATCACGACCTTAGAGACTGTTTCATGATTGCACTCAATGCTGAAGTGAATCGTCCCATAGTCTATTGTGACCTTAGGATTTCATCCAATCGCTTAGATAAGTTCGCGAGAGATGAAGTTGGCCATTGTTTAATTTACTTACTATAAATAAACAGGCGTATTAATTATAAACCATAAGAATAACAGTTCTCCAACAAGCTAATTAATATTGGCTTGCTGGGCACTATCCTTTCAATCTCCCATGCCCTAATGCCAATCACAACGCTTCTAAGACCTATCTTATAAAGATGTCCCTCAAACCCTTTTGTGAAACAAGTTAATTAGTGGATCTGCTAAGTTATCTTTGTTGAGATGATGTCACCCTTCTACGTGTCTCAACTACCTATGATTTGTTCGATCATATGGTTTTGTGTTCAGATTATCGGTGAGATCTCGTTTTCTTTTCATTGAGCAATCGCTTTGTTCAATCAGTTAAGATAACGACAAGCTTTTGCCATGCTAGGTGCTTCATCCAATCATTGGAAGAATCTTTCTCATCTAAACACTTTCTTCTGCTGCATCTCAATGCTACGACATGCATTCTATTTTGAGTTGGCAATGGTATACTATTGGAATTTCTTCCAATTTACCTTTGCTCCATTGAGACAGAATAAATCATCCTCATTAGACTAGAAATCTCGAATAACTAAATCCTTCGATTTTCAATCCTCCACTACTACCACAGACCAACGATATATCCTTTAATTATCTTCGAGGATTGCTTTTATGGTAGTCTAATGGTGTTCGACTAACAGTAGCTCGTGAAGCTCAGAGCTTTTGTTAAGACAGGTCTTGTACAAGACTTTGCATGCTACATGCAATCCAAATGCCAAAGCATAAGGCTTCTCGAGACAATCTCTTCGTTACTTATTTATATGTAGGGCTCATTAAATAAGAAAGAGGGATTGTGCGTCTCTTTGGAAACAATCCTTTCTTGGATTCTTCCATATTGAATTTATTCAATGTATAGTCTTTGTACTTAGATTCGGTGAATTGCAACATCTACTTCTCTCTATCTCCATAGATACGTATTGCCAGTACGCGAGATGTAATTCCCAGATCTTTATCATGGAGAATTGCGTGAAGAACACGCTTTGGTCTGTGCTTTGATATTCTAATATCGTACTTGATATACAGAACGTCGTCATGTTACGTTTACGAAGTTTAACTATGCTCCCACTGATCATTTTGCACAATTGGAATCCATATGCCTTTTGACAAAGTCAACATTTTTGATAAACCTATCAAGTTGCATGTTCCAAGTTCGGGAAAAAGTAATAGATCGACCTTTGGATTCGAATAGAGATCTTCTCATCAATTTTTCAATTTGTGAGAGGCAAGATTCATATCCAATAGTCATATTTTGGTAGTCAAAACCACCTTTCTATGGCTAATAGCTTCGAAATGGATTTTGACGTTGCAAATGGAGAGAAGGTATTTTCATTAGTCCTAAAAGGGCCTTTGAAGAATGACCTATCGCCATTGAGTGAGTCAAATAAGTTAACTTTCCATTTCGGGTCTTATGGCTTCATGCCATATCCTTAAGTTTTATGTTTAAACATAATTCCTTTTGTAATCATGGATTATCCAATTTCTCAATTTCGTAAAATGGAATTTTGAGTTCCTTACGAATTTGGTTAGATTACGAAGTGTTGGTGCGTGACTCGATTCAACAAGTTTCAGGGTTTGCTCCCACTGTTTGTGGGGATGGGTCCAAATCTTTGGACTTTATCAAGTTCTAAGACATTTCCTATTTCCTTTGACGAGAATTTCATCAACAGAGGAACAAGCTACTTACGAGAAGCTTTTGTTTCTCATTGTCGCAGAACAGGTATCCAATGAATTTCGTTGGATACCCCACAAATTTTGTATGAATCGGATCTACTATCCAATTTCTTGTACAAGGGTATTATGCCATGTCATAAATGATATGGCGGTGTAAGGACTTACTTCAAAATGTACTAGACTAAGTATCTTTTAAAGAGTTAGGGGAGGCTATCCTCTAATGTGAATAAGGAAGTTCAACCAAATCACAATCGTGAAGTGAACTAAGTTTTAACAAAGTTCAATTCCTTCTTTGATTTGCTCATGAGAATTCTATTCTCCATTAGATAATCGAGGAATTAATTGCTTATGTTTCGGCAAGTTTGATTGGATCATAATGCTTTCGACATAATGCACTTAGTTACTTCATTTCCAAAACTTCTGTTGAATATTTCAACAGTTTTAGAATTGTACTCACAAAGTACACATATGCTTTGACGATTGAAATAATCGTAAGTATATATGAAGAAACGTTCTTATGAACTAGTGCTTTTAGTTCTCCACGTTTGTCCTTATGGATTATATCCATTCGGTTGAAATGCTTGGAATGCCTAGCAGACTTTTATTTCGGTTATTATTCCTTTGGGACAAGATTTGAAAGTTACGAGTTCATCCAAGTTCTATGTTTCAAGAGCTTTAGATGAAAACTTCCTTTCGAATCCTTCTTTAGGAAGAATGTCCAAAATAAACATTTCAAGCGTGGACGATTATCTTGTTTGTTTTACTCCTTTTCAATTTAGCATATAGCTTTCAAAGTTTTTTATTGTTTATCATTGTTTTACTTCTATGCTTCAGAGATCAATATTTGTACAAAGTTAAATAGCTTTAATTAAATAGATTCCATTCATAATGGTAAAGCTATAATGTCTTGTACAAAAATTCGAAATAAAACTCAAAAAAAAAATAAACCTAAAAACTCATGCTAATACGAAAAACTAAGTAAAACTCCTTTCGCTAAAAAGTAAGGTCTAGATTGTTCTTGACCCAATCCCTGAAGCATTTGTCCCTCATGTATCTTTGCAACTCTTGCCTTTTCCTTCCAAGGAATGCCCTCCTTTTAGGGGGCGAGGGAACACCATCATCACCTGCAAACACTTTTACAGATACGAGGGTTTATGAGATGTCTTACATCAAACGAATTAACAGGTGTATAACTAAGTCATACCGTTGTTAAGTCTGTTCAGGAATTTCTTTCCAGCAAGCTTCCTTAATTTCTGATCGTACTTACACAGGGGGCAATTCCATTCACTCAAACCCAGTCCCTGTAAATGGGCTTCCTCATATTTGTCTAACAATTTATGCAAGTCTTTTGTTTTAATTCCATCACACGGAATAATACAATGTTGCATAAAATGAGTAAAGGTGTTGGACAAGCCATTGAGAGTAATTTCTATCTCATCTTCAAGACTCAAATCAGCGTCTTGCTTTTTGATTCGATTCATTATCTTGATTAGGTAAGAACAATATTCTCTAACATTGTTAAACCTAGCTATGCTCGTCTCGTGGAGTGAGTTACATATGATTTGACTCAAAGTTTGTTCCCTCCTGATGCGTACCAAAGTTCGTTTGAACATGATTGTGGATTTTGAATTGCTAAACAATTAATTAGACAACAGTAAGCAGACAGGTTTAAAAATAATACTTATGATTAACGAAATTTGGACTTTTTATCGAAAAAGTTCTCCCACTATTTTTTTTTATCGAAACAATAACCCCTTCTAGTTTCGGGAAATTCTATTTCCTAGTAGGTCTTGACGTCCCAGCAGCCATTAATTGCACCCACGACTCGTGGCCATACAATTAATTCCCTAGGTAGGTATACTTTTACCAATTGTGTCCCTACACAACCTTCAAGCTATTTTACCTCGGTTTTCGCATTTATCTAACACTGCTACATCATAAATATTACTACTCATTAAGTCTAACCCATTAATCATGATGAGCAATGGGCCCGGTCATGAAATCCCCTTGACTGGTTATCGGTCGATTTTCACGTCCCGACCAATCCCCACCCTTGTCAAGTTTTTAAGAAAACAAGAATAAAGGAATTTCGTGTATTGTTCCTTTCTTCGACTCGGGTGCCAGACTCTGGTTCACCTCTATTGATAAGTAGACAACATACACTAATTCCTATTAATGGAAGGCTTGGATTTATAAAACCTCATTTTATAGTTAACCTAATATTAGTTAATATTTATTCAAGAAGGGATTTTCGTTTTTGAAAGTTTGACTAAACTCTCCTCGAGATCTCACCGCTTTAATTATGCTTTATCTTTTATTTACAAACTAGATTCTAGTGCGCATCACACAAGCAATCATAAATCAACAAATAAATTAAAAACCATACAAGCCTAGCATGCATGCTACCACAATATGTTTTCGATCGGGAGCCTCCTATGCGGGCCATCATCGAGCCATGATGTTGGCCTAATTGGTCAATCTAAAGGGTTCTCAGAGGACCTAGGCTATTACATAAATAACCATGCATACATGGCCTTATTCTCTTCTTGGGCTCCCACCTTACTTGTAAATGGGCCTCCATTCTAAAATAATAAAACAGTAAAACCCTAATCTATTAAAAAGGCTCAAAGTGGCCCAAAAACAACTTTAGGCTCGCAGGCCCAATAAATACCAAACGATAAATTAAACCAATCACATCTAACCTAAGGTAAAGGCACGGCGCGATCGAAAACCACGTAAATAGTTCACGTAGAGCAAGAAACAAGCAAATGTCTTTTTTACATATTTCTTTCTTATTCTTAAAAGCCGTTTTAAAAATAATCTACCTATGATTCTTATTTTTTAGTCTCTACTAATTATGACAAAATAAATTATCGGGTAAACAAAACAAGTTTTCTGCATAAAAACAGATTCGGATTTTTCAACTTTTGAAAATTGCAGTTCGGCCCCTTAACTTTTGGAAATTGCACTTTTAACCCCAATGTTTTGAAAAGTTACAAAAACACCCCCAAAAATAGTTTCGGACAGAGGACCAGAAAATAAAATTTTGAATCAAGAAAAATTTATGAATTTTGCAAACAGACCCCTGAACTTTCAAAAATTACAAAACAGTCCTTTAATTTTTGGAAATTGCAAAATGACCCAAAATTACTAATCGACCAAATTTTCAAAACAGTCCAGATTTTTTTCAAAAATTTCCAGGAATAGAAAATTGAATTTTCAGCCCTAATAATCATGTTTTTCAATTTTAGCACAAAAAGTCCTGAAGTTTCGAAAAACTATAAATTTTTCACAGATCCTAAAAAACAGTTTTACCCAATCATAGATCTAGTCATTGATAGGATAGTGCCCAGGAAGCCAATTCACTTTAGCTTGTAATAGGTCTATTATGTAAAAACGATCTTTTATTCTATAATTAATACGCACGTTTATTTATATCTGTATAGAATAAACAATGGCCATCTTCATCTCTCACTAATACATTTAAGCGATTGGATGAAATCCTTAGATCACATTTGACTATGGGACGATTCACTTCGGTATTGAGTGCAATCATGAAACAGTCTCTTAGATCGTGATCTTAAAACACGTTCAAAGTCATAGATTCTGAAACGAGACAGGGTATCGTAGGAATCGTCAATACTTGTACAAGTATGAATGATTCACATGGAGTGAATTTGTAGCGTTTCATGAGCAAGGCATTTAAGGTCAGTGCATATGAGTAGGTGGTTCGATAGAGGATCGAACGCATCGAACGACCCGAACAGAGAAACCCATTGTGGAAGCGCATGACGCATATCGGTGATGGGACGTTTCTCAAGACCTATAATAGTGTACGATTTAGTCCTTAGACTTGAGGAGCTAGGGCGAATTCGGTACATGAGTATGCGTACTTAGATCTAGGTATAGGTCACATAGCCTGATCATAACATGCCTAGGTTGGGTGCGTATAGTCATGTACGCGAGTGGTTAGATAATATATCCGAGGTTGGGTGCGTATAGTCATGATCGTAATGGATGAGGGAATTTCCTATACGATTCTTAGATAATATATCCGAGGAATCTGCGGCCGCAGTTGGTGCCGGATTTGGAAAGAGGTTTCCAAATTTAGCAGTCACACTGGAATATTATCCCGAATTAGAAAGTATAGTTATCGAGACAAATTTAGAGGTGCCCATCAATTCACACACCCTAAGTCTTGATCGGGAAATTAAGTCGATAGAAGGACCTTATGTACATGGCATTTATAAGAGGTGAGGTTCACAAATATCAATTCACCTGAAGTTGGGCTTCATGGGTGGTTAGACATCTACCATGAAGTGTGGGTACTCCTGAGTTGATAAGGGAGATTGATTCTAGGAGTGGTCAATTAAAAGGGTTTAATTGATCGGAGAAATTAATTGCTCATAAATTAAATCACGAGGAATTCGTGGGCCTGCTGCCAATTGATGGTAAACCTAGAGGGTCACACACAATACAGTTGGACAGTGAAAGTTATAAAAAGAAATAATTGATTTAAATGTAATTAAATCAATTAATGAATTAATGTATTAATTCAAGTGGGAGACTAATTAATTATTTGATCTAATTAATTAAATAATTAATTAAAGTGTTAATTAATTAATTAAGAGAGATATTAATTTATTAATTAATATGGACCAGATTAATTAAAGAATTAATTAAAAGGGCTTGCAAGACATGGGCTTTAATTAAAAGCCCATAAGAAGTCTGCCAAGGCTAGGTTTTGAGGGAGGCTTATAAATAGAGTTCAACTTGAACTCAAAAAAAAAAGAGAACAGCACAAGAGAGAATACCTCTAACACTAAACCCTAGCCGCAGCCTAGTCCTGCGCCGCCAACCCTAGCCGCCGCACCTTGGCCGTGAGCTGCCCTTGTGCCGCCGCCCTCTCTCTTGTTCTTCATGTGCTAGATCTTGCTCTGCAAGTAGATCTAGACATCCTTTTACGACAGCCTTCAAGATCCAGTTCGTAGCCTAAGACTTGGAGGTATCACTACAATCCAACTGGTGTGGATCAACTCTGGAGGTGAGACAATTGGATCACTGCCTGTGAATCAGAAACAAAACCGGAGGTTGCCACCACCTTGCCTGTAGTGAGGTAAAAATCGCATAACCCCTTTATTTTGTACTATTTTTGTTTTGATTCAACCTATTCGCATATATAAGATGGATCTATGATTTATGGGGCTGATGGGTATCTCAGTCCCATAAATCTGTCTCCACATTATATATAAGAAAAGGTTGAATCAAACAGTAATTAAAACAATGTAGGGGTGATATGCGATTTTACCTCACCACTGCTCGGTGGTGGTTACCTCCGGACTTCGTGTTTGATTCACAACAGAGTGATCCAATTATCTCACCTCCAAAGTTGATCCACACCAGATGGATTGTAGGGACACCTTCAAGTCGCAGGCTAAGAACTAGATCTTGAAGGTTGTCTGTAAAGGAACGTGCAGATCTTGATCAGGACTTAGATCTGGATCTGGGTGAGGAGATCCACTGGAAGAAGACTGAGCCACAGGACTTTTGCGGCTAGGGCTGGATCGGCCAAGTGGGTGCGGCCAGGGTTGGTCGAACTTGGTTGGGCCGAGTTTGGTTGGGGCGATTAGGGTTAGGTTGGGCGAAATTCTTCTTGTGCAATTTTCAACTTTTCTTTTCTTATGTTATGCCAATTATAACTTCTTGATTCTTTTCATAAAATCATTAGTTCATTATACTCATTATGAAGAGATGTGAAGAAGTATTTATAAGAGAAGAGTCTTTCTCTTATAAGATATCTCTTCCCATATTTATCAAATCCTATTCCTAATCAACTTAGAAATATAAGATTTGGTAAATCTCTTCTTTATTCCTTGTTTTGCAAGAAACAAAACTCTTCCATTTTTACACGTGCAAAATCGCCCCCTATGCCAATCATGTAATCCGAAAATTACATGTCATTTATCTTCCAAATAATTAATTAACTACTTTAATTAATATCATCATAATTAATCAGATAATCCAATTAATTAATTAGACATTAATCAATTAGATATCTAATTAATATTCTCCTACTTGAATTAACACTTTAATTCATGAACTTTGATTTAACATTTTTAAATCATTCATATTATTTTATGACTGTCATTGTCCAACTGTATTGTGTGTGACCCTCTGGGTTCACCATCAATTAGCAGCAGACCCACGATTTTCGTGATTTAATTAACGAGCAATTAAATGCTCCGATCTAAACACTTTTAATTGACCACTCCAGAATTAATTTCCTTATTAATTCAGGAGTACCCACACTTCAAGGTCGATGTCTACCCACAAGCCCATGAAACCCAATTTTAGGTGAATTGATATTTGTGAACCTCACCTCTTATAAATGCCATGTACATACGGTCCTTCTAAAGACTAATTTCCCGACCGAGACCTAGGGTGTGTGAATTGATCGGCACCTCTAATTATCTCGATTTTGTACTTTCTATTTCTGGATAATAATTCCAGTGTGACTGCTAAATTTGGAAACTCCATTCCAAATCCGTTACTGACCATGGCCATGGATTTCTCGGAACATATTATCTAAGACGTACATGAAATTCTCACACCTTTTCTAGATGAGTCGATAGATCCTTTCTTAGTACTATCCACTCGCGTACACAACTGTAAGCACCCAACTTAGGCACTTTAGTGGTCAGGCTACGTGACCAGTACCTAAATCTAAGTATGCACATTCATGCACCGAATTCGCCCTAGCACCTCAAGTCTAAGGACTAAATCGTACACTATTATAAGCCTTGAGAAACATCCCATCACCGATATGCGTCATGCTCTTCCACAATGGGTTTCTCTGTTCGGGTCGTTCGATGCATTCGATCGTCTCTATCGAACCACCTAGTCATACGCACTGGCCTCAAAAGCCTTGCTCATGAAACGCTAAAAATTCACTCCATGTGAATCATGCATAATCGTACAAGTCTTAGCGATTCCTTCGATACCCCGTCTCGTTCGGAATCTATGACTTGGAATGTGTTTCAAGATCACGAGCTTAGAGACTGTTTCATGAGTGCACTCAATACTGAAGTGAATCGTTCCATAGTCTATTGTGACCTTAGGATTTCATCCAATCGCTTAGATAAGTTCGCGAGAGATGAAGTTGGCCATTGTTTAATTTACGTACTATAAATAAACAGGCGTATTAATTATAAACCATAAGAATAATAGTTCTCCAACAAGCTAATTAATATTGGCTTGCTGAGCACTATCCTTTCACAAAGAATGCAAAGAAAGATTCGAAGTTCCCCAAAGGCAAACACACCAAAGCTACCATTAGAAAAAGGATGACACCTATCCAATCACCTACTAGCCTGTCAGACCTAGTTAAGGATAATCTTCAAGAACCTGAAAAATCTGCTGGAAATGAAAGGAGTCTGTTGTCACAGAGTCAGCTGCCGAACAGACTACTTCAACTCCAATAGTTGAGGCTACTCAACCTCAAGAGGAACCTGATATACAGATCCTCGAAAAAATCAGTGTTGCACCCATTACAACTGCCATCCCAGAACCTACTGCTACCACCTAAGTTCAGACAACCACAACCAAGAAAAGAAAGAGAATTGGGAAAAGAAAAAAGAAGGTATCTGCTGCTGAGAAGAAAAGACTAGAAGAAGAAGAGCAAAAGAAAAGGGATGAATTTTTTTCCAGAAGGTCGTTGAACTGAATAATGCTGAATCTCAGAAGAAATTCATGACCGAAGCTGAATTAAAGGCCAAAGAGGATGAAGAATTGGCTAAAGCATTGGAGCAAAGCAAAACGGATGCTCACAGTCCTAAAGGGACTGGAGGTATCAAAATCGAAGAAACAATGAATGCCAGACAAATTCTACCTCCTGGGCTTAGACAAGCGAAGCCAAAATATGAGGTAAAGAAAGCTCTAGACTTTGTTAGAAATAATCTGAATGTCTTTGCCAGATTTGAAGCTGAGCTGGAAAGAATTGATAAAATTCTGCAAACACAAGCTGCATTCCTCCCTGAAAAGATAAGATACAACGGTAATAAATGGAGAGAATACAGACTGAACAAGTCTGCTGATGAGATCAAGGCGTGGAAGGAGTTTGCCACTGAAGAAAAATGGGTTATGAACTGGCTTCATACTTCGAATTGGCTTCATATTTCATCCATAGTTAAAGCCTTGTATACATACCATGTTCATGATGTTTTCCATAACTATGCAAAAGCCATGGTGGAAAAAGAAGTCAAAACTATGAAGGATACCGTGCCTGAAAGGAATGAAGAAATGAAAGTCGGATTGATAGTGCTGTGAAGATAGCTGTCTACACAACCTTGGAAAAGTTGGTAGAAAAGTCCAGATATGGTCAAGGAACTTCAAGCGACCTGCCCAGCTTACCAAGCTTGCAACATATAGCATTTGGTTCTGAAGTCAGTTCCAGGAGCAGCCGAAAGTGAAGAAACCTGCTAAGGAATGGTTGTCTGCGCTCCTGATCAATCAGATGATTGTTGTGTCTGAAGATGGATGTGCTGAAACAGTCCAAACAACAATCAGAGAAGAACATGCTACTGCACAAAATCTATTAGCCAATGGATGGAAGGCTAATAATGACACTGTTCTTCATGATGCAACTGTTCAACAGGATGAAGCTGCTGCATCTACTTCTTTCCCTACTGCTGATATCCATTCATCACTCATGGATTCAATGCAGATGCTGATTGAAGACACTTTCAAGGGAATGGAAGAAAGAAACGAACTATTGATGAAGCAGTTGGAAGAGGCAAATGCAAAATTTCTGCAGAATGCCATTGGAAATCTTCCACTTCAACAAGAAAATTCACCAGGATTAACTCAAAGGCTTCAAAGCCTGGATCAAAACATTGAAGATTTGAAGGCAGATGTAAATCATTTGCACACTGCTCTTCAAAGAACTGAGTCAAACTTTGCTGATACAATAAGGGTCATGAAGGAAGTCGGTATTACAGAGATTGAGACTGCAACTATCATACAAGAATTCAAAGCTCTGACTGACACAACTCAAAAGGAAATATCAACACTTCATCTGAATGTTGATTACATTAATGACCAAACTGGTGAAATCAAGTCAACTCTGAATCATCAGGACAATCATCTGAAGACTATGGATCTAAACATCAAAAACTTTTGTGCTGCTGTCGACATTCAACCTGCTGATCTCGACCTTACTGATGATGACAAAAAGGGGAAAGAGAAAAGAGAAGAGGAACCTGCTGAAAATGTTACTGCTACACCTACTCAAGGAACTAATGGAACCACTGCCACTGCTGAAAAGACAAATGAAAAGTAGGCCAGTTGTTGAAGTGGAAGTTACTGATGAAGAAGCTGATAAAGAAGAATCTGAGTATGTAGCCAAATCTGACAAAGAAATAGCTGCATCCAAAGACTCTGCTAAAGAACAACTTGATCCATTTAGGAAAACCAGCAGAATGCAAGAGCTCAAAGCTAAAGTTGAAGTTGAACAAAGAAATTTAGCTCCTGATGATGTCTTTTCCAGTGAAGAAGATGAAGATGATGAAGATGAACTTGAGGATGATGAAGAAGAAGAAGGAAGTGAAGAAACTGATGACTAGTCTAGAGATTCTAAGCTAGTTTACTTTTTGAAAATTTTGTATAAGTTCAATTCTTTGCATCTCATCTACTTAGAACTTGTAACTGTAATCAACTTCATATCTATAAAAGTTCAACTTACTTCCAACACATTATTTCTATCTCAGAAATTTTTTAGGACTTAACTTTAGTTTAGGTACAGGTACTTAGCTCAAGTTTTGTCACCATCAAAAAGGGGGAAATTGTTGAATGAAGATGAAGATGAAGACTAATATCAAAGGGAGGTTTGATGATTTCCAAAACATCAAGATCAGCTAAGTAATGGAAGCTTGGCAAAATTCCTTGTAAGAATTTTGACCAAGCAAAGAAGACAAATCAGAAGGGTCAAAATTTATGGTCGAGGAGACTACGGATCTGTTGCTGAAGAAGGAAATCAGATTGGTGAAATTCAGCCGACTCAACAGATTTGTTCAGTTTGGGATCAGCCGAGTGTTCATGAGACGAGAGACTTCGGACAGATGAGTGGATGTGATCAGACAAGTCACCTCAACAGTAATAAATGCACTTGAAGAAGTAAATGCTGAAGAGGAAAGGTATTTATGACAAATGATTGAAGAAGAACATCGTATCAGCTAGGTGCATTTAATGCGACTGACAGAGAAGTACAGCAGAACGCACAGTATACAGTCGCAGGTGGCCGTTCCTAAGAAACAGGGACCAATGCTCGAGAAAATGACTTTTGTTTTCTTCAACGGAAAAAATTCAAGTCTCAAGTATAAAAAGAAGGTTGTTCAAGAAGTTCGAGAAAATGACACAACACACATTGAGAGCATTCGAAGCAGAATTTCTGTTTATCTCAAGAACTCAAGAACAGCTCACTCATCAACATAGTCATATGTTGACAAAAGCCAACGTTGAAAATAGAAGAAAATCATAAGAAATCTGAGTGATTCTTGTTAGAAAGTGTGGAAAGGAGTAGATATCCATCTTAGTGAGTGATATTACTTCAGAGAATAGGTTTTCTTTGTGATCTCCTATTGTGAACTTTTGGCCAGTTCATTCGTTGTTTGGCGTAACCAGAGTATATTGTAATCTGTGTGATTATAGTATAACCCAAGATCTAAGTGACTTGGAAGAGTGGACTAAATGATTTCAATCCATATAACCACTATAAAAATATTGGTGTTTTACATCTTGCATTCTTTTCTTGCATACTTTTAAAGAGCATACAACTTTTAAAGAAAATTGTTTTGAAAATAAGATTGTAAAATTGGGGACAAAACTTTGAAACAAAGTTTGTTTGCTTGTGAAAAACACTTTACAAATCCGTTGCAAGTAACGTATCTTGGAACTATGATTTAGCTAGAATCAGCTATGTTAAAATCAACAGAAGTGGTCAACTCTGCTGCTCAAAGCTTTGTGCGCGAACAACTCAGTAACCTCACCTGACTTGATGAGCTTAGTCTGCTCAATAGAAAAGTTGGAGGTTTTTAAAGCTAAAATTTTCAGAGGTCTTTTCACCCGCGCCCCCTCTCTATACCTCATCTGACCACTTGGGACCAACAGCCTGCAAGCGAATAGCTAACTTTTCTCTTAGTTCATCTGTTAGGTCAACGTCCTCTCTTCTCCTTGAATAATTAGTTTCTTCATCAAACAATTCAATCTGAGGTCTGGGAACGACCACTTCAACTGGAATAACAGCTTCCGACCCATGCACTAGACTAAAAGGGGTTTCACCGGTCGAAGCCTTTACAGTTGTTCTATTAACCCAAATCACCCGGGGAGTTCATCTAACCATCTACCTTTAGCTTCATCCAGTCTTTTTTCTAAAGACTTTATTATTTCCCTATTAGCAACCTCAGTCTGTCCATTAGCTCGGGGGTGCCTAACGGACGTAGAGTTTTGTTGTATACCAAACTTTGAGCACCATTCTAAGACTTGCTTCCCCGCAAATTGAGTCCTATTATAAAAAATCAGGACCCTTGGGATTCCAAATCGACAAATTATATATTTCCATAAGAAATTTATGACTTGAAATTGAGTAATACGAGCCAGTGGGATGCATTCAATCCACTTACTGAAGTACTCTACAGCGACCAACACATAACTCTTTTTGACCTTGCCATTGGGAATGGTCCTACTATATCAATTCCCCATTGATTGAACAGCCAGCATATCGGTATAGACTGTATCTTTTCTGCCGTTGGTGTATTACATTTGAATGAATCTTGCAGTAATGGCATTTCTTCACATATTCACTTTAACTTGTAATAGGCCTATTCTGTAAATAAACAATCTTTTATTCTATAAATAATACGCACGTTTATTTATATCTGTATAGAATAAAGAATGGCCAACTTCATCTCTCGCGAATACATTTAAGCGATTGGATGAAATCCTTAGATCACATTTGACTATGGGACGATTCACTTGGGTATTGAGTGCAATTATGAAACAGTCTCTAAGGTCATGATCTTAAAACATGTTCCAAGTCATAGATTTCGAAACGAGATAGGGTATCGTAGGAATCGTCAAGTCTTGTATGAATATGCATGTTTCACGTGGAGTGAATTTGTAGAGTTTCATGAACAACACATTTGATGTCAGTGCATATGAGTAGGTGGTTCGATAGGGGATCGAACGCATCGAACGACCCTAATAGAGAAACCCATTGTGGAAGCGCATAACGCATATCGGTGATGGGATGTTTCCCAAGACTTATAATAGTGTACGATTTAGTCCTTAGGCTTGAGGAGCTAGGGCGAATTCGGTACATGATTATGCGTACTTAGATTTAGGTATAAGGCACGTAGCCTGACCATAATGTGCCTAGGTTGGGTGCGTATAGTTGCGTACGCGAGTGGTTAGTACCAATATGGAATCTACTGACTCATCGTAATGGATGAGGGAATTTCCTATACGATTCTTAGATAATAATTCCGAGAAACCCGTGGCCACAGTTGGTGACGGATTAGGAAAAGGGGTTTCCAAATTTAGCAGTCACACTGGATTATTATCCCGAATTAGAAAGTATAGTTATCGAGATAATTAGAGGTGCCGATCAATTCACACACCCTAGGTCTCGATCGGGAAATTAAGTCGATAGAAGGACCGTATGTACATGGCAGTTATAAGAGGTGAGGTTCACAAATATCAATTCACCTGAAGTTGGGCTTCATGGGCTTCTGGCTAAACACCGACCATGAAGTGTGGGTACTCCTAAATTAATAAGGGAGATTAATTATGGAGTGGTCAATTAAAGGGGTTTAATTGATCAGAGCAATTACCTGCTCATAAATTAAATCATGAAGAGTTTGTGGGACTGCTGCCAATTGACGGTGAACCTAGAGGGTCACACATAATACAGTTCAACTGTGACAGTCATAAATGAATTAAATTGTTAATTCAATTGGAAGATTAATTAATTAAATGATCTAATTAATTAAATATTAATTAAAGTGTTAATTAATTGAGAGAGATATTAATTTATTAATTATTTTGGCTAATTTAATTAATGGGTTAATTAAATTAAACTGCAAGACATGGGCCTTTAATTAAAAGCCCAGAAAAAGTCTTGCAAGACTAGGTTAAGTGGGAGGCTTATATATGGAGTCTAGGTAAGACTCAAATACAACTTTTGAACACAAGATACCCTACACTCTTGCAAAACCCTGAGCCGTCCCCAACCCTAGTCGTGCCCCCTGTCTGCGCCGCCCCCTCTCTCTCTGTTCTCCTTCGCTGGATCTAGATCCGAATCTAGATCTGGTCCTTCCTCCATTGTCAACCTTCAAGATCTAGTTCGTAGCCTGCGACTTGAAGGTGTTACTACAATCCAGCTGGTGTGAATACGCTCTGGAGGTGAGACAATTGGATCACTGCCTGTGAATCAAGAACAAAGCCAGACATTAACACCACCTTGCTTGTGGTGAGGTAAAATCGCAGAAATCCTCCTTTTTATTGTGTTTGTTGTTTGATTCAACCTTTTCGTATATATAAGGTGGAGTTTTATATCGTGGGACTGATGTGTATTTCCGAAAAATTTTAAATTTCGCACATTCGTTGTTTTGACAACCGAGATATCCCAACAGTTGTATCAGAGCCGACTCCATTATTATTATGCGAAAAGGCCTGAATGTAATAAAATATATGGATACATGCGTTTATTATGTTATGTGTGATGATTCTTACTTGTTATGACTTGATCTACGATTGGGTAAAATTGCATATTCAGATCTGGGGCAAATTTATAGTTTTTCGAAACTTCAGGACTTTTATGCAAAATCGCAAATTTTGAAAATTAGGGCTGGAAATTTTTTTTCTATTTTCTGGAAAATTCTGGACTGTTTTGATAGGATAGTGCCCAGCAAGCCAGTTCAATTAGCTTGTAATAGGTCTATTGTGTAAGAAACGATCTTTTGATTTTATAATAATACGCACGTTTATTTATATGTGTATAAGGATAAACAATGGCCAACTTCATCTCTCGCGAATACATTTAAGCGATTGGATGAAACCCTTAGATTACATTTGACTATGGGACGATTCACTTCAGTACTGAGTGCAATCATGAAACAGTCTCAAAGGTCGTAATCTTAAAATTGTTCCAAGTCATAGATTCCGAACGAGACGGGGTATCGTAGGAATCGCCAAGACTTGTACAAGTATGCATGATTCACATGAAGTGAATTTGTAGCGTTTCATGAGCAAGGCATTTGAGGCCAGTGCATATGAGTAGGTGGTTCAATGGAGGATTAAACGCATCGAACGACCCGAACAGAGAAACCCATTGTGGAAGCGCATGTCACATATCGGTGATGGGATGTTTCTCAAGGATTATAATAGTGTACGATTTAGTCCTTTGACTTGAGGTACTAGGGCGAATTCGGTGCATGAAAGTGCGTACTTAGATCTAGGTATAGGCCACTTAGCTTGGTCATAACATGCCTAGGTTGGGTGCGTGTGGACATGTACGCGAGTGGTTAGTACCGATATGGTATCTATTGACTCACTGTAATGGGTGAGAGAATTTCCTATACGATTCTTAGATAATATTCCAAGGAATCTGCGGCCGCAGTCGGTGACGAATTTGGAAAGGGGTTTCCAAATTTAGGAGTCACACTGGAATATTATCCTGAATTAGAAAGTATAGTTATCGAGACAAATTTAGAGGTGCCGATCAATTCACACATCCTAAGTCTTGATCGGGAATATTAGTCGATAGAAGGACCGTATGTACATGGTAATTATATGAGACGAGGTTCACAAGTATCAATTCACCTGAAGTTGGGCTTCATGGGCTTGTGGCTAGACATCGACCATGAAGTGTAGGTACTCCTGAGTTAATAGAGGATTTGATTCTAGGAGTGGTCAATTAAAGGTTGTTTAATTGACCGGAGCAATTTATTGTTCATAAATTAAATCACGAGGAATACGTGGGCCTGCTGCCAATTGATGGTGAACCCAGAGGGTCACACACAATACAATTGGACGGTGACTGTTGAAAAAGGATACTAAAGGAATTAATTGATTTAAAGGTAATTAAATCAATTAAATGAATTAAAGTATTTAATTCAAGTGGGAGATTAATTAATTGGCTGATTTAATTAATTAAATACTCTTTGCTATAAATTTGGCCCTGTTACGCCTTGACGTCGAGGTGCTTGGCATCGATCATGCCAAAATATTGTTTGTTTAAAATTTAGCATCGAGGGATCGACGTCGAGGGATTGGCATCGAGGGATGCTTGGCATCGAGGGGCTGACATCGAGGGATGTTTGGCATCGAGGAGTGCCTGAACCATGTTTGTTGCAACCCTGTCAGCAGATACCTCGACGAGCCAATAGCTCGATGTAAAATGCCTCGATATGATGTGAAACAAATGCGGGCGTGCCAATGTTTGTGCGTGCAAACATAACGATTTGAAAATAGACATGCTGATATCAGTATATGAATAGTATAAGTGTCCTGATAAAGACATGTTGATATCAAAATAAGTTGTCCTGATAAGGCTGACTTCTAAACGATTGTGACAGAGTAGGCAAACACTACCCCTAGTTCTTTTCTATGCCTGCCTGGCCGCAGGACTTAAATAATTTATGAAAATCTCTCTTAAATGCCAAAAACTTATGACCAATCGGTGGCCTGCTCAACATATCAGCGGATTTGTAAATCAGCAAATGACTTGACAATCAATCAGTTTAACCATTCACCTTGAAAGAAGACATAATCTTGACAGAAAACAACATATCAATGGAAATCACTTGACGTAAAGCATATCGTAGTAAGAGAATCAAGAAATACGAGCCAAAATACTTCCATTAATAATAAAAGAAAGTTAACAAGTTCTCCGATGTACAAATATTACAACAATATGCAAAACGATAAAGTCTCCTGTTTTGGCATGATCTGCCAAATGAGCTGATAAGTCTAATAAGTTCTGAAAATTGACTCCTTGATCGGCAGGTAAACCCGCCAATGAGCTGATAAGGCATGATAAAACAGTTTGTTGACAGAAAGTAACATTGACGACGGAAGACCACCGTCAATGGTTCGCCCGACCTTGATGGATGACCACCAATCGGGCTCCTGATCAGCGGGTGGCCACTGAAAAGGGCATCAACGGAGCAGATGGCTACTCAGCCGATAGCCGTCAAGCAGATGGCTACTTGACGACGAGCTCATCAAGCAGATGGCTACTCGATGAGTTTGTCATATAAATACGTGGGCACTTACATGACGGTTAACAGCGTCCTACTTGATATGAGTGGTTTCGCTCGAGGCAGTGTCAGCTGACGGTGGAAGACGGCGGCGACGGCGGCAAGACTTCAGGCTGTCAGGGATCACTGGTTGCTGAGGAGGGACAGACTGATAACTTGACAGAAAACAGCGTGTTATCTGCCTGGTATCAAGGGGTTTCGCTCGAGACAGCTTTCTGACGGCGAAAGGCGGCGGCGGTTGTTTGAGCGGCGGCGGCGGCAGGCCTTCAGGCTGTCAGGGGTCGCTGGTGGCTGAGGAGGGACGGTTGATATCAAGGGATTAACAAGTGTTTGCTGAAAAAGAAGCAGCGGTGCGCTGGACTTCCGGTGAGGCGTTGAGCCGATCAGTGTTAGACTGAAAAGTTGTTGATTGAGTTGTGTGTGTCCTGCGCGAATGACAGCTGTTGTGTATTTATAGCTGCTGAAAATTGAGCTGATGACCAGAAACTGCTCTCCTGATGGCCGAAAATTGAGGGGCTGATGGCCTAGCTTCCCACTTCTCCCACTACTTTGTGATTGCCCACTACCTCCACTACTTTAATGGTGGTTTTTCTCTTTGTTCTTGCTGAAAATTAAAGTTAATGGTGGTTGGAGAAGAAGAAACGTGTCTTTTATTTGATTTGAATTTCAGTTTGTATTGGTAACTAACTATGAGAAAAATAGGGAGTTTGTTATTAGCCAACTAATTAGCCCTCATCCCTTATCTCTTAATTTAGTTTTCCAATAATTAATTAAATAAAAAAAAAGACACAAGTGGGCTAAGAAATTAAATGATGGCCGATGATGGACTGGACCAGGGCGGCTCGAACAGGTCGGACCGCGGTCAGCTGCTGGACGATGGGCCAGGTCGGATCACAATTGGCCTTGGGCCGAGCCATGTTGGTTTTGCTTAATAATTACCCAATTAATTAATTAATGGCCTTACCTATCAAGTGGGCCAATTAATTAGACTTGGCCCAATTAATTAATTAACTTAATTAGTTAATCCATAATAGCCAAAATAATCTATTGGGCTCATTTGTGTTTAACCATAATATGGCTTTAATTACTAATTAATTAAACTTGGCCCATAAATTAGTTAACTTTATCAATTAATTAATTTATGTTTGGCCCAAAATTAATTAATTGTGCAAATTGGGTCGAGTTTCCAATTTGGTCTCATGACCAATTTATTATTTCGGTCGGATCAACTTTCGGAACAAATTGGGTCCGATCTGGTCCGACCCGTTTGGAGTGACTTGATTCGGACCTATTCCAATTTTCGGCTTGTCATCGAGCCGTCATTTCTCGATTAATCGAGGGTGATTTTTTCGGTACAAACAAATACTTAATTGAGTTGCTAATTAATTATATAAAAAAAATATTGATTTAATTGGATTGGGCATTTAATTAAGTAATTAATTAAATGAAAGGCCTGCAAAACATGGGCCTTTAATTAAAAGCCCATAAGGAGTCTTGCAAACCTAGGTCAAAAGGGAGTCTATAAATAGGGTTCTACTAGAGCTCAAAAAGCTAACACCCTAGCAAAAACCCTAGCCTCTTTTCTCTGACCTAGCCGCCGCCACCTGCTGCGTGAGCTGCCCTAGCGCCGCCGCCGCCTCTCCCTTGTTCCACCATGTTAGATCTTGCCTTGCCAAGTAGATCTGCACAGTCCTGCTACGACAAATCTCCTAGATCCAGTTCTGAGCCTAAAACTAGGAGGTGTTGCCAGAATCCAGTTGGTGTGGACTATCTTTGGAGGTGAGACGCTTGGATCACTTCTGTGAACCAGATCCAGATCCAGATTCAGAATCAAAACTGAAGGTTGCCACCACCTTGCCTGTGGTGAGGTAAATCGCAAAAACCCCCTTGTTTAATTCAATGTGTGTTTTTGTTTCTTGCTTGCGTATAAATAATATGGAGAATCTTATATGGGACCTTGGGTGCTTCGAAAAATTTTAAATTCCGCACTTTCGTTGTTCTGACAATCGAGGCAACCCAACCACTATCCCAACAGTGGTATCAGAGCCAACTCCATCATTATTATACGAAAAGCCTGAACATAATGTGTTTTCATCGTATATGTTTAATTATGTATATGTAAACACGTGATAATTATGTTCTGTAAATTGATTCTTACTTGTTATGACTGGATCTATGATTGGGTAAAACTGCTTTTTCAGATCTGTGCCGATTTTATAGTTTTTGAAAACTTCAGGACTTTTACGCAAAGAAATCGAGATTAGGGTTTTTAGGGGCTGAAAATTAAATTTTTTCGAATCTGGAAATTTCAAAATTACTGTACTGTTTTGCAAATCTGGTCGCACGCTTTTTGGGATCGTTTTGTAATTTCTGAAAGTTTATGGACTGTTTTGCAATTACCGAAAATTCAGGGAAAAATCAAAAAAAATTCAGAATTCAAAATTTTATTTTCTGGTAGCTGCCCGAATCTGCCCAGGGGTGTTTTTGTAACTTTTTAAAAGTTTTGGGGTCAAAGTGAAATTTTCAAAAGTTGAGGGGCGAAAATGCAATTTTCAAAAAGTTGAAAAACAGAATCTGAATTTGAGCAGAAAATTTATTTTTGTTTACCCGAATATTCATTTTGTCATAATTAGTAGTGACTAAAAAGTAAGAATCATAGGAAGTTAGTTTTAAAAGATAGTTTTAAAATTAAGAAAGAAATAAGTAAAGGATGTTTGCATGTTTCTTGCTCTACGTGAATTGTTTACGTGGTTTTCGATCGAGCCGAGCCTTGACCTTAGGTTAGATATGATTGGTTTAATTTATTGTTTGGTTTTTTATTGGGCCTGCGAGCCTATTATGTTTTTGGGCCATTTTGAGCCTTTGTAATAGAATAGGGCTTTACTGCTTTCCTAGTTTAGGATAGAGGCCCGTTTACAAGCAAGGTGGGAACCCAAGAAGATATGAAGGCCATGTATGCATGGTACATTGTGTAATAGCATAGGCCTATTTACAAACCCTTTAGATTGACCAATAGGGCCAACATCATTGGCTCGATGATGGGCTGCATAGGAGGCTCCCGATCGAAAACATATTGTGGTAGTATGCATGCTAGACTTGTATGGCTTTTATTTATTTTGTCGATTTATATTTAGCTTGTAAGAGATGCGCGCTATAATCTAGATCGTAATAAAAGATAAAGCATAACTGAATCGGTGAGATCTCGAGGAGAGTTAGTATAACTTTCAAACCAGAAATTCCCCTCTCGAATTAAATATTAAGTCATATTGGATTAAAATAAAATGAAGTATTTATATAAATCCAAGCCTTCCATCAATAGGGACTAGCGTATGTTGTCTACTTATCGATAGAGGTGATCCAGAGTCTGGCACCCGAGTCGAAGAAAGGGACAATACGTAAAATTCCTTGACTCCTGTTTTTAACTAGACACGACAAGGGTGAGGACTGGTCGGGATGTGAGGATCGACCGATAACTAGTTACGGAGAACTCACGACTGGGCCCGTTTCTCATCATGATTGATGGGTTAGACATAACGATTAGTAACACTTATGATGTAGCAGTGCTAGATAAGTGCGAAAACCGAGGCAAAATAGCTTGAAGGTTGTGGAGTAACACAATTGGTAAAAGTATACCTACCTGGAGAATTAGTTGTATGGCCACGAGTCGTGGGTGCAATTAATTGCTGCTGGGACGTCAAGACCTACTAGGAATTAAATTTCCCGAGCAGTCAAAGGGGTGATTGTTTCGATAAAATAGTGGGAGAACTTTTTCGAAAACAAGTCCAAAATTCGATAGTTATAAGTATTAGACATAAGATCAGTTAGCTAAACGTTGTCTTCTTTCCATTTGTAGATATTAAGTAAAATGTCTAAGAATCCATTATCTGTTATCCTCGACGCAAACAAGTTGAATGGCTCAAACTTCGTTGACTGGCTGAGAAATCTCAGAATTGTCCTCGATTCCGAGCGACGAAGCTATGTGCTCGACACACCCATGCCTGCTGCACCCGCAGCACGAGCTACTGAGGAACAACGAACCGCCCATGCTAAAAGGGTTGATGATGATCTTCAGGTTCGATGTCTCATGCTAGCCTCGATGTCGAATGAACTGCAGAAACAGCATGCTGCAATGCCGCTTGCTAGAGAGATACTTCTCCACCTCCAGCAGATGTTTGGAGAGAGGTCTCGTACCGAAAGGTTCACGACCACTAAGGAGTTGTTTCATCTCAATATGGCTGAGGGACGCAGTGTCAAGGATCACTGTCTGCGTTTCATCAACCTGGTTGAAAAACTGGGGCGATTGGACGTAGATTTGCACGCTGATCTTAGCATTGACCTCCTCCTCCATACACTGCTTCGTTCTTTTGACCAGTTCGTGTTGAACTTCAACATGGAGGATAGAACCCTCGCTCTTCACGAACTGACCAATTTGTTGGTAACGGCAGAATCGACTCTCAAGAAAAAGAAGCCGGTAATGATTGCACACCAATCGAAGGCTGCAAAGCCCAAGAGAGGTAGGAGGAAGAAGAAGGTATTTTCTTCGAAGGCAGTCACAAAGGTGGTTGAAAAGAAGCGCAAGAGCCCAGAAGACGAATGTTTCCACTGCAAGAAAGCAGGGCACTGGAAAAGGAACTGCCCAGACTACCTAAAGATGAAACTGGTAGCCAAAGGTATTTTCTTTGTTGAAGTTAATATTTCTATTAACTGTGCATCGTGGGTGTTAGATACCGCAGCAGGTTCTCATATCTGCAATGATTTGCAGGTGATGGGAGCAGTAAGATACCTGAAGCCCGGGGATAGAATCCTGCGTTTTGGAAACGGAGCTAGGATCGGCACTGGGGCTATTGGGGACGTCGAATTGGTTTTAGGAAATTTTACTTTGATTTTAAGGGATTGTCTGTACGTACCAAACATTATTAAGAACATCATTTCTATTCCTATGTTGGATATTGATGGTTTTAAATTTTCCATTGAAAATGGAGCTTTTTGTATATTTAAAGGTGGTTTAATGTATGCTCGTGGTACTTTAATAGATAGTCTGTATTCCCTAGAACCTACAAATTCCGACGTCATGCACATTCAATCTAGAAAATGAAAATATGATATTCAAACTCCACTACTTTGGCACGCTAGACTTGGACATATTTCCAAGAGTAGGATTCAAAAGCTGGTTTCCTCTAAGGCTCAAGAAATAAAGAACTTGGATGAACTCCCAACTTGCGAGTCTTGTCTCAAAGGAAAGATGACCAAATCACCCTTCACCGGGAATCCCGAGCGAACCAAGCAAACATTGGATTTAATCCATACTGACGTTTGTGGACCATTGAGTGTCAATGCGAGAGGGGGATTCTCTTACTTCGTAACATTCACCGACGATTTTAGTCGTTATGGATATGTGTATCTTATGAAACACAAATCCGAAACTTTTGAAAAATTCAAAGAGTTTCGAATGTTAGTTGAGAATCAACTTGGACATAGTATTAAAGCACTTCGTTCTGATAGAGGTGGTGAGTACTTAAGCCAAGAATTTCTTGATTATCTAAAAGAGAATGGAATTCTCGCCCAGCGAACTCCCCCTAGGACGCCCCAACTCAATGGAGTAGGGGTGAGCATTTGGACCGGATCGAACCGAACCGAACCGATTTTCGGTATATAACCGGTTCGGTCCTTTTTGGACCTCGAACCGTTTACCGGACCGAAATATTTGGTTCGGTTCGGTAAAAAACCGAACGATCCGGTTCGGTATCGGTTCGGTCCGAAAATAAACCAAATCGCAATTTTTCCTTATTTTATTAAAAAAAATGACAAATAAATTATTATTAAAGGTGAATATTTCCTTACAACACTAACCTCAAACCCAAATTTTCACGTACCCCATTGATAATTTCTTGCCAATAAACAAAGAGAAATCAAGGAAAACATCTAACATTACCTTTCTACATCCTACAAGGAGAAACACCGAAATGAATTCATAAAGCAATATTGCAATATTGATACTAAATTATCAAATCCCAGATCTAGGTCTCCTACAATTCAAGCAACACCGAAATGAACAATGGCAGCGGCGGGAGTAGTAGACTTGAAGGCCAGCGATGGAGAGCGGTCTTCAAGGGCGGTGGCGGACGGCAGTCTTGACTGGGCGGCGGCGGAGATGTGTGGAAGCTAGGGTTTGTATTTTGGGGGAAGATACAAGAAAGTTCTTTTTTTTTTTAATGAATGACTGAAGAAGAGGAAATGGGCTGGAGTTAGCACTGCTGGGTCCGAAAATTAGGTTTGGGAGTGCTGGGTCATAAAATAAGGTATTGGATTTGGGTAATATGAAAAAAAGAATAACATTGTTCGGTTCAACCGGTTCGGTTCGGGGAACCGACCGGTTTTACCGAAAACCGACTCCTATAAGGGGTCGGTTCTGAGGCTAAAACCGATTACCGAACCGTTTTTCCGGTTCGGTAATCGGTCCGGACCGATTCGGTCGGTTCGGTCCGGTTCGGTCGGATAACCGAACCGGTCTCAGCCCTACAATGGAGTGTCCGAGCGGAGGAACCGAACATTGTTAGACATGGTTCGTTCCATGATGAGCTTCGCTGACCTTCCCTTTTCGTTTTGGGGCTTAGCCCTATTAACTGCCTCGAAGATACTAAACATAGTACCTTCGAAGTCAGTGCCAATTGTTCATAAATTAAATCACGAGGAATACGTGGGCCTGCTGCCAATTGATGGTGAACCCAGAGGGTCACACTCAATACAATTGGACGGTGACTGTTGAAAAAGGATACTAAAGGAATTAATTGATTTAAAGGTAATTAAATCAATTAAATGAATTAATCTATTTAATTCAAGTGGGAGATTAATTAATTGGCCGACTTAATTAATTAAATACTTAATTGAGTTGCTAATTAATTATATAAAAGAAATATTGATTTAATTGGATTGGGCATTTAATTAAGTAATTAATTAAATGAAAGGCTTGCAAGACATGGGCCTTTAATTAAAAGCCCATAAGGAGTCTTGCAAACCTAGGTCAAAAGGGAGTTTATAAATAGGGTTCTACTAGAGCTCAAAAAGCTAACACCCTTGCAAAAACCCTAGCCTCTTTTCTCTGACCTAGCCGCCGCCTCCTCTCCTTGCGCCGCCAACCTCGTGCCGCCGCCACCTGCTACCGTGAGCTGCCCTAGCGCCGCCGGCGTCGCCTCTCCCTTGTTCCACCGTGTTAGATCTTGCCTTGCCAAGTAGATCTGCACAGTCCTGCTACGACAAATCTCCTAGATCCAGTTCTGAGCCTAAGACTAGGAGGTGTTGCCAGAATCCAGTTGGTGTGGACTATCTTTGGAGGTGAGACGCTTGGATCACTTCTGTGAACCAGATCCAGATCCAGATTCAGAATCAAAACTGAAGGTTGCCACCACCTTGCCTGTGGTGAGGTAAATCGCAAAAACCCACTTGTTTAATTCAATGTGTGTTTTTGTTTCTTGCTTGCGTATAAATAATATGGAGAATCTTATATGGGACCTTGGGTGCTTCGAAAAATTTTAAATTCCGCACTTTCGTTGTTCTGACAATCGAGGCAACCCAACCACTATCCCAACATGTTTTTGCAATTCTGGTCGGTACGTAATTTTGGGTAGTTTTTGCAATTTTCAAAAATTAAAGGACTGTTTTGTAATTTCTGAAAGTTCAAGGGTCTATTTGCAAAATCAAAAATTTTCTGGATTCAAAATTTTATTCTATGGTCCTCTTTTGGGGGTGTTTTGTATCTTTTCAAGAACTTTGGGTTTAAAAGTGCCAATTCCGTAAGTTGAGGGGTCGAACTGCAATTTTCAAAGTTGAAAATCCGAATATGATTTTAGGCAGAAAACTTGTCTTGTTTACCCGAAAATTGATTTTTTCATAGTTAGTAGTGACTAAAAAGTAAGAATCATAGGTAGTAATTTTTAAAAGGAGTTTTAAGAATAAGAAAGAAATACGTAAAAGTTGTTTGCTTGTTTCTTGCTCTACGTGAACTGTTTACGTGGTTTTCGATTGTGCTGAGCCTTGACCTTAGGGTAGATGTGATTGGTTTAATTTATTGTTTGGTTTTTATCGGGCCTGCGAGCCTTAAGTTATTTTTTGGGTCACTTTGAGCCTTTGTAACAGATTATAGCTTCACTATTTTATTTGTTTAGAACGGAGACCCGTTACAAGCAAGGTGGGAGCCCAAGAAGAGTTGAAGGCCATGTATGTATGGTTATTTATGTAATAGCCTAGGTCCTCTAAGAACCCTTTAGATCGACCCATTGGGCCAACATCATGGCTCGATGATGGCCCACATAGGAGGCTCCCAATCGAATACATATTGCAGTAGTATGCATGCTTGGCTTGTATGGTTTTAATTTATTTATCGATTTATGTTTGGCTTGTATGTGATGCGCGCTAGAATCTAGATCGTAAATAAAAGATAAAGCATAATTTATGCGGTGAGATATCAAGGTGAGTTAGTATATCTTTCAAACCCAAAATTCTCATCTCGAATTTCATATTAAGTCAAATTGGGTACATTTAAAATGAAGTTTTAAAGATCCAAGCCTTCCATCAATAGCAACTAGTGTAAGTTATCTACTTATCGATAGAGGTGATCCAAAGTCTGGCACCTGAATCGTAGAAAGGGACAATACACTAAATTTCTTGACTCCTGTTTTTAACTAAACTCAACAAGGGTGAGGATTGGTCGGGATGTGAATATCGACCGATAACTAGCTACGGAGAATTCACGATCGGGCCCATTGCTCATCATGATTCACGGGTTATACTTAACGATTAGTAACACTTATGATGTAGCAGTGCTAGATAAGTGCAAAAACCGAGGCAAAATAGCTTGAAGGTTGTGTAGTGACACAATTGGTAAAATTATACCTACCTGGAGAATAAATTATATGGCCACGAGTCGTGGGTGCAATTAATGTTTGCTGGGACTTCAAGACCTACTAGGAGATAAGATTTCCCAAGCAAACAAAGGGGTGATTGTTTCGACAAAATAGTGGGAGAACTTTTTCGAAACCAAGACCAAAATTCGTTAATTATAAGTATTAAGCATAGACCAGTCAGTTGAATGTTGTCTTCTTTCCATTTGTAGATATTTAAGAAAAATGTCTAAGAATCCATTATATGTCATCCTCGACGCCAATAAATTGTTTGGCTCAAACTTTGTCGACTGGCTGAGAAATCTGAGGATAGTCCTCGACTCCGAGAGTCGGAGCTATGTACTCGACACACCTATGCCTGCTGCACCCGCAGCACGAGCTACTGAGAAACAACGAACCGCCCATGCTAAAAGGGTTGATGATGATCTTCAGGTTCGCTTCCTCATGCTAGCTTCAATGTCGAAGGAGCTGCAGAAACAGCATGCTGAAATACCGCTTGCTAGAGATATACTTCTCCACCTCCAATAGATGTTTGAAGAAAGGTCTCGTACCGAAAGGTTTGCAGCCACTAAGGAGTTGTTTAATCTCAAGATGGCTGAGGGAAGTAGTGTCAAATATCAATGTATGCGTTTTATCAACCTGGTTGAAAGACTGGGCTATTGGACGTGGAATAGCACGCTGATCTTCGAACTGACCTCCTTCTCCATACGCTGCCTTGCTCGTTCGACCAGTTCGTGTTGAACTTCAACATGGAGGACAGAAACCTCGCTCTTCACGAACAGACCAATTTGTTGGTTACGGCAGAATCCACTCTCAAGAAAGAGAAACCCGTGATGATTGCACACCAATCGAAGTCTGCAAAGCCCAAGAGAGGTAAGAAGAAGAAGAAAGTGCAAAAGCCTATATGATGAATGCTTCCCCAGCAAGAAAGCAGAACACTGGAAAAAGGAACTGCCCAGACTACCTGAAACTGGTAGCCAAAGGTATTTTCTTGGTTGAAGTTAATATTTCTATTAACTGTGCATCATGGGTGTTAGACACCATAGCAGGTTCTCATATCTGCAATGATTTGCAGGTGATGGGAGCAGTAAGAAACCTGAAGCCCGGGAATAGAATCCTGCGTTTTGGAAACTGAGCAAGAGTTGCTGCTGAGGCTATAGGAGACATGGAGTTAGTAATAGGGAATTTTACTTTTCTTTTAAAAGACTGTTTGTACGTACCAACAATAATTAAGAACATTATTTCTATTCCATTTTTAGACAATGATGGTTTTAATTTTTCCATTGAGAATGGATCTTTATGCATAATTAAAAATAGTTTAACTTTATGCTCGTGGTACTTTGATGGATGATCTATATTCCCTTGAACCTATAAACTCCAACTCATGCACATATAATCAAGAAAAAGAAAATATGATAATTATACTCCACAACTTTGTCAAGCTTCACTTGGACATATTTCCAAAGTTGGTTTCTTCTAAGGCTCTTGAAATACAGAACTTAGATGAACTCACAACTTGCGAATCTTGTCTCAAATAATACGCACGCGAACCAAACAGACACTGGATTTAATCCATACTGACGTTTGTGGACCACTGAGTGTCAGTGCGAGAGGAGGATTCTCCTACATTGTCACATTCACCGATGACTTTAGTCGTTATGGATATGAGTATCTTATGAAACACAAATCCGAAACTTTTGAAAAGTTCAAGGAGTTTCGAGTGGAAGTAGAGAACCAACTTGGACATAGTATTAAAGCACTTCGATCTGACAGAGGTAGCGAGTACTTAAGCCCAGAATTCATCGATTATCTGAAAGAGAATGGAATTCTCGCGCAGTGAACTCCCCCTAGGACGCCCCAACTCAATGGAGTGTCTGAAAGGAGGATTCGAACTTTGTAAGATATGGTTCGTTCCATGATGAGCTTCGCTAAACTTCCCTTTTCGTTTTGGGGCTTAGCCCTATTAACTGCTTCGAAGATACTAAACATAGTACCTTCAAAGTCTGTGCCAACAACGCCGCACCAAGACTGGTATGGTAAGGCACCCGTATATTCGTATTTACGAGTATGCTGATCTCCTGCCTATGTGAAGAACAAGAAAGGAGATAAACTGGACAGTAGATCTAGTTTGTGAAAATTTGTGGGTTATCCAAAGGAATCCATTGGATACCTGTTCTACGATCCTAAAGAACGTAATACGTTCGTATCTAGGAACGTCCACTTCTTAGAGGATGATTTCCTCACCAACAGAAATGGGACATTCGTAGAACTTGATGAAGTCCAGAAATCGGACCCATCCCCACAAACAGTGGGAGCTGATCCTGAATTCACTTAACCTACTAGTACACCTATACTTCGAAGGTCCGATCGGATTCGTAAGGAGCCAGAGAGATTTGGTTTCATTCACGAAAACGATAAGTTGGACAGTGATCCAAGGACTTATGAAGAAGCTATGTCAGACATAGATTCGGGTGTGTGGCTCAAAGCCATGCAATCCGAAATGGATTCCATGCATTCCAACAAGGTTTGGGCCTTGGTCGATCCACCTGAGGGAACTATCCATGTAGGATGCAAATGGATCTTCAAGCGTAAGCTTGGAATGAATGGAGAGGTAATAACTCATAAAGCTAGCTTTGTGGCAAAATGTTATTCTCAAAGGCCTGGAATAGACTATGAGGAAACCTTTTCTCCCGTAGCGATGTCAAAATCCATTCGGATACTTTTAACCATAGCCGCGTGGTATGACTACGAGATATGGCAAATGGACGTAAAGACCGCCTTTCTCAATGGAGACATTGACAAAGAGATCTTTATGCAACAGCCCGGAGGATTTGCGTCCAAAGGAAGCGAGCACAAAGTGTGCAAACATCAAAGGTCAATTTATGGCCTCAAACTGGCATCCCGAACTTGGAACATACAATTTGATGAGACATTCAAAGCTTTTGGCTTCATCAAAAACGTATTTGAACCTTGTGTGTACAAGAAGAATTGTAGGAGTACGGTACAATTCATAGTTTTATACGTCGATGACATTCTGTTGATCGGGGACGATATCGAAATGTTAACTCAGACAAAAGCGTGATTATCCCCGCAGTTCTCCATGAAAGATATGAGAGAAGCATCTTACGTATTGGGGATGTATCTATAGGGATAGATCGAAGAAGATGTTGGGACTCTCCCAATCTCAGTATATCAACACGATTTTGAAGAGATTCAAAATGGAAGAATCCAAGAGAGGATTGCTTCCAATGAGACATGGTATCTATCTTTCCAAGTCAATGTGCCCTACAACTGACAAAGAAAAGATGAGAATGTCTCTCATACCTTATGCCTCTGCTATAGGGAGCATAATGTATGCGATGTGGTGTACTAGACCAGACATAGCACACGCTATAAGTGTAACGGGCCGCTATTAATCGAATCTAGGCGAAGAGCATTGGACCACTGTAAAAGCAATCCTTAAGTACCTGAGAAGGACTAAGGATATGTTCTTGGTCTACGGTGGTAATGTAGAATTGAAACTTGAAGGATTCACTGATTCAAGTTTCCAGTATGACATGGATGATTACAAATCCAATTATGGATACATATTCCGCCCCAATGGCGCAACGGTGAGTTGGAAAAGTACCAAACAGTCTACCACTGCCGACTCAACAACTGAAGCAGAATATATTGCAGCATCAGATGCAGCAAAGGAGAGTGTTTGGATGAGAAACTTCATCCAAGAGCTGGATGTAGTTCTGTGACAACAACGGGGCGATAGCGAAGGAGCCGAGATCACACCACCAATCTAAGCACGTAATGAGGAAATACCATGTGATCAGGGAGATCATTGGTAGAGGAGACATACACATGGATCATGTGGACTCAGAAGACAACATAGCTGACTCACTAACGAAACCACTTTCACAAAAGGCGTTCGAGGGACATCTTGAAAAAATGGGTCTTAGAAATGTTTGTGAATGGCTTTAGGGCAAGTGGGAATTTGATAGGATAGTGCCCAGCAAGCCGATTCACTTTAGCTTGTAATAGGACTATTATGTAAATAAACAATCTTTTATTCTATAAATAATACGCACGTTTATTTATATCTGTATAGAATACACAATGGCCAACTTCATCTCTCGCAAATACATTTAAGCGATTGGATGAAATCCTTAGATCACATTTGACTATGGGATGATTCACTTCGGTATCGAGTGCAATCATGAAACAGTCTCTAAGGTCGTGATCTTAAAACACGTTCCATGTCATAGATTCCGAAACGAGACAGGGTATCGTAGGAATCGTCGAGTCTTGTATGACTATGCATGATTCACGTGGAGTGAATTTGTAGAGTTTCATGAACAAGACATTTGATGTCAGTGCATATGAGTAGGTGGTTCGATAGGGGATCGAACGCATCGAATTAGCCGAACAGAGAAACCCATTGTGGAAGCGCATGACGCATATCGGTGATGGGATATTTTTCAAGACTTATAATAGTGTACGATTTAGTCCTTAGACTAGAGGTGCTAGGGCGAATTCGGTACATGAGTGTGCGTACTTAGATTTAGGTATAGGTCACGTAGCCTGACCATAAAGTGTCTAGGTTGGGTGCGTATAGTTGCGTACGCGAGTGGTTAGTACCAATATGGAATCTACCGACTCATCGTAATGGATGAGGGAATTTCCTATACAATTTTTAGATAATAGATCCGAGAAACCCGTGGCCATGGTCGGTGACGGATTTGGAAAGGGGTTTCCAAATTTAGCAGTCACACTTGATTATTATCCCGAATTAGAAAGTATAGTTATCGAGATAATTAGAGGTGCCGATCAATTCACACACCCTAAGTCTCGATCGGGAAATTCAGTCGATAGAAGGACTGTATGTACATGGCAGTTATAAGAGGTGAGGTTCATAAATATCAATTCACCTGAAGGTGGGCTTCATGGGCTTGTGGCTAGACATCGACCATGAAGTGTGGGTACTCCTGAATTAATAAGGGAGATTAATTCTGGAGTGGTCAATTAAAGGGGTTTAATTGATCGGAGCAATTAACTGCTCGTAAATTAAATCACGAAGAGTTCATGGGCCTGCTGCCAATTGATGTTGAACCTAGAGGGTCACACACAATACAATTCGACAGTGACAGTCAAAAAAGGAAATACTTGATTTAAGGAAGTTAAATCAATAAATGAATTAAAGTGTTAATTTAATTGGAATATTAATTAATTAGATCTAATTAATTAAATATTAATTAAAGTGTTAATTAATTGAGAGAGATATTAATTTATTTATTAATTCGGCTAATTTAATTAATTGGTTAATTAAATTAAGCTGCATGACATGTACTTTTAATTAAAAGCCCAGAAGAAGTCTTGCGAGACTAGGTTAGTGGGAAGCTTATATAAGGAGTCTAGGTAAGACTCAAATACAACTTTTGAACACAAGAAACCTTGCACTATTGCAAAACCCTGAGCCTCCCCCAACCCTAGATGCGCCCTCTGCCTGCGCCGCCCCTCTCTCTCTCTGTTTTTCCATTGCTGTATCTAGATCTGAATCTAGATCTTGTCCTTCCTCCACAAGATCTAGTTCGGAGCCTGCGACTTGAAGGTGTTACTACAATCCAGTTGGTGTAGATACGCTCTGGAGGTGAGAATTGGATTACTGCCTGTGAATCAAGAAAAAAGCCAGAGGTTACCACCACTTTGCCTGTGGTGAGGTAAAATCGCAGATCTCCTCCTTTTTATTTTGTTTGTTGTTTGATTCAACCTTTTCGTATATATATATATATATATATATATATATATATATATATATATATATATATATATATATATATATATAAGGTGGAGTTTTATATCGTGGGACTGATGGGTATCTCCATAAAATTTTAAATTCCGCACTTTCGTTGTTTTGACAACCGAGATATCCCAATAGGTTTATCATTGGCCAATAATATCCTGTCCTTAAACGCTTTAAAGTGAGGGCTCTAGCTTCACTATGATTGCCTGCCTCTCCTTCGTGAATTTCCATAAGTATGTCCGGTACTTGTAACTCGAAGACATATTTTAGAGGGATTCCAGACATTGATCTTTTGTAGAATTTTCCTTACACAATAGCATACCTGGGGGCTCGATATTTAATTCTTCGGGCTTCATTCTAATCAGAAAGGAGGGATCCATTAATTAAGTAATGCAGGAGCGGAGTTATGCAACTTCCTTCATCGAATTTGATTACCCTAACTTCCGTATTAGGTATCGAATCCAAATCAATAGCATGAGTTTTGGAAATCAACCATGTTATCACCTTCTTAGTCTGATCATCTCTCGATCCGATGAAACGTTAAAGTTGATCTGCCCATTTGTTTTCCGATCGTGGAATGTTTTGGACCTCGAATTTATCAAAGCTTCCGACGAGTTGCTTTACTTTTGCTAGGTATTTAATCATATTATACTCCTTGGCTTCATATGATCCTTCTACTTGTCGTTGAACTAATTCGGAATCGGTTAAAACTCTTAAAACTTTTATACCGGCTTTAACAGTCATTTCCATACCTACAATTGAGGCTTCGTACTCTGCCTCATTATTTGTCACCATAAAATCTAAAGTGATTCCATAGTTTAGACCTCATTCTATGGTCCTCGAAAATTGATTCCAGCTCTGCCTCCCTCTTTACTTGACGCACCGTCAACATGCATAAGCTAAGTGAGAATTTCGACAATTAGGATGTCATTATCATTCGCATTAGACTCATCCAGAATCATAGGGGAAGAACCGGGTGTCTCTAAGAGAAAATCTGCGAGTACTTGAGCTTTTATGGAAATTCACGGTCAATATTCGATTTCATACTGTCCTAGCTCGATGGCGCATTTGATTAACCTCCCTAAAGACTCGGACTTCGACAACACTTGTCCCAACGGTTGATTGGTGAGGACAATTGTTGGTCCCAAATGGTTAGATGAGGTCTAGAGAGGGGGGGGGGGGGTTTGAATTGACCTCTGAAAATTTTGACTTAAAAATTTCGCTAACTCTTCTGTCAGCAGACTAAGCTGATCAAGAATTGTAAGCAGATTACGCTGATCGCGCACAAAGCTTTGAACAGCAGATTTGACCATTCTTCTGATAATGACTTAGCTGATTTCAGTTAAATCAGAGTTTTAGTCTGATTACTTGCAGCGGATTTTTATAAGTGTTTTTCACAAGTAAACTTTTAAACTTAAAATATTTGTCCCAAGTTTTTAAACTCCTTTTCAAAATCTTTTAAACAGTTAATTCAAGTGTCTGAATGCTCTTTGAAAATATGCAAGAAAATAATGCAAAGTAAACACAGGAATTTTTATAGTGGTTATATGGATAGAAATTCTTTAGTCCACTCTTCCAAGTCACGGAGATCTTGGATTATACTATAATCACACATATTACAATATACACTGCTTGCGTCAAACAACAAATAAAATGGCCACAAGTTCGCAATAGGAAATCACAAAGAAATTCCTACTCTCTGAAGTAATATCACTCACTTAGACGGATATTTACTTCTCACAACACTCTTCTAATACAGATTCACTCAGAAAATATGTATTCTTTGAATTTTAACTTCGGCTTTTGTCAAGAAATGACTAAGCTGATGAGTGAGCTGTTCTTGAGTTCTTGAGACTTAGGAAATTCTGCTTCGCGAAATGATCTCAGTTGTTGTGGTTGTCTCTAACTCTTGAATTCAGCTCTATTTATACTTGTGTTTGAAATCTATCCGTTGAAGAGAGAGACAAATTTTAAAGCTACAAGTACTGGTCCCTCTTTTCTGAAACGGCTCTCTGCAACTACAGCATTGTGCACTCTGGTGTACTATTTTGTCATCCGCATTAAATGCACCCTGCTGATTCGAGAATAACTTCAATCATTTGCCATTAATACACTTCTCCTGCAGCATTTATTACTCCAAGTGCATTTATTACCGTTGAGCAGACTCCTTGATCCCTTCTACTCTGTTGATCGAAATTACCCATTTGACAGATACTCTGCTGATCTCAAATTGAACTCTATCTGATTTGAGTCAGCTGAAAAACTACCAGTCTGATTCCGAGCTCAACAACAGATCAATAGTCTTCTGGACCTTGAAGTTTTAACCCTTCTGATTTGTCTTCTTACTTGGTCAAAATTCTTCTAAGGGATTTGCTAAGCTTCCACTACTTAGCTGATTCTGATGTTTTGGAAATCATCAAAACCTTCCTTCACATTTTGCACTCTATCTTCATCTTCATCCAACAATTTCACCCTTTTTGATGATGACAAAACTTCAGCTAAGTGTTGCGGATTTTACACACGCAAATAAACACAAGTGCATGTAACGCAAAAGTAATAAAGAGTAAGTAAGAGTGTCGAACCCACGAGGACTTGAAACCAAATTTCTACCAAATTCCCTACCTTAATTCTTATTCTAATTCAACGAAGACGAAATATTATTGTTGGTTGGCTTACTAAGTACTAAAACTAAAAATTAATTAATCTAAAGACGATGATTAAAGTGCTAAGGAGAAAATCAATGAGACAAGGTTCTAGAGTTAAACTTCACCAATGTTATGCTCCTAATGTTGATTAACTTCCTAGTTTTAACTAGTGATTCTTATTTGCTATATATCCTAGCGCTCACTTCTATCCTTAAGTGTCTTCTGAATCACCCAAGAACCTATGCAATTAACATACTATTATTATTCCTAAGTTAGTAGAATTAATAACATGCATAAATCTTATAACCTAATTTGGATATGGGAGTGTCGGGTATATTCCTATCCTAACAGACAACCCCCAATCTAATTTCTCTTCTAGTCGCAATATTCCCTTCCCAGGTTCAATCAAGAAAAAGTAAACAATCAAATAGGAGATCAGTAAAATTGACGGTAATTAGCACAAAACTAGATAAACGAATATCGATAAGTAGAAATCGAAAATCACTGAATAAAAACAAGAAAGGGAAACAAAATATTATTCGTAAAACATGGATCCGTAAAAACCCTAGACTAAACGAAATTAGTTCATGCTAATAAAAACAACGAAATTAAATAGAAACGAGTTCATGGTTATTTCTAATCAAAATTAACAGAAAATCTCAAAGTGTGATGCGTGGTGTTCTTTTCTGCGTGGTGTTCTTTTTCTTCCCTGATGCGTCGTGTCTCACGTGGTATGGTGTTTTTTCTCCTCTTTTTCTTCTTGATTTTGTCTTCTACGTGTAGTAGGAGTTTCTTGTGGACTTCCCAATAATTCTCCAATTCTTCAGCCTGTCCACACTTCTCAATTGGGACAGCCCAGTTGCAAATTAAAGAGACTGTAAATTGCCGCATAAGTGTTCAATTCATCAATATCAGTATGCATTTTTGCATTTACAGCCCCTTCTTTTTGTCTCTTTGCACAATTGAAACCCTCAACAATTTAAAATGATAAATCTCGATATTCCTTGTTCGTCTCTTGTAAGATTTCCCTCATGGACCTTTATGCAAATTGGATTTCACTGACCCGATTAATTTCCTGCAAGAAAACATATTGAATTATTGCCCAAAATCAAAGATTATTCTCAAAAATTGATAAAACTCGTGAATCAAGTCTAATAAATGAAATATGCATTAAAATCCCAAATGACTGACAAATAATTATGAAAAACTCTCATTTAAGTCTGAAAAGTACACAAGATAACTCTATTTTCACATAGTTACCACACCCCCAAACATAAATTGTTGATCATCCTCGAGTAATGACACTAATTTCAACACGAGAGCCAACCAACTTCAAACGTTTATCATCATGCAATCAAAGTCAAACTACAAACCAATCATTTTAAGACGTTATGCACTCTATCATGTAATTCCTGCGTGTGTGTGTATACATAATACGAGAATGTCGGAATCACATAGATCCCTATAGCTTCGAAACCATTGAGCCTAATTGCATGAATTCCTAAATTGCCAAACATATTCTCTATTTTCTTAGGTTATCATACTAATTGCTAAGTTCTAGCAAAGCTTTCAGTCGAAGTTATGGAATTCTTTAAGTTTGAACTTTCACTGAGCATTTTCTTCATTAATTATCATAACTTAAGTATATTTAGCAGCAATCACACGCATACTCGTTCTAAAGAAGCAGTCAAAATAGAGGAGTGCAGAAAAGTAGAATAATTAAGTCGATGCACTCATATTTTGTTCATCTTATCACAGTCAAGTTAGAGGAGTGCAAGTATAAGTCTCAAACGATGAGATTTTTAAAGTCTCATACAATGAGATTATTTTCTTTGAATTTAACTTATAGTTTTTCAATCATTTGCTTCATTTGGTTCTTGTTAAAGTTATGCTTTCCCCCAAACTTAGGCAAAACTATCACTTAGACCCTTAGTATTTTAACCCTTGAATCTAGAGATCAGGTAGGCAAGAAAGGATTTCTTAAGCTCTATTCTAACTATAATTCGCTAACGTCATCCTAAATTCTCGATTATGTATTCGTGCTTAAAATGTGCAGGAAAAACAATCAAAAATACACAAAATTTCAAAAAAATTAGTCAAAGTCGACCTAGCATGCACAATGTAAATGCGAACCCCCAAACTTAAGAGAAACATTGTCTGCAATGAAGAACGTAATGAAAATAAGAAAAAGATCGAATAAAGATAAAAACAAAGATAAAATAAAGCAACTAAAGAACGTCCCTGATTGCAGCTCGACCCACATAGACACATAATCAACCGCAACTAAGATGTACCGATTTCCAAATGAAGGGATGAAGGGTCCCATGAAGTCTATCCCCCAAACATCAAAAAGCTCTACTTCTAGCATAGTAGTCAGTGGCATCTCATCACGCCTAGTTATTTCCAACCCATTGGCATTGATCACAACGCTTCACAAACTCATGAGCATCCTTATGTAAGGTGTGCCAGAAAAAACCAGATTGTAGAATTTTAGCTGTTGTGCGATCTCCTTTAAAGTGCCCACCGTATGGTGAATTGTGACAATTACCCAAAATTTCTTCGAACTCTTCATCGGGAATACACCTCCTTATCATTTGATCCCCACATTTCTTAAACAAGTATGGTTCATCCCAAATAAAGTTTTTCACATAATTTAGAAATTTCTTCTTTTGCTGGAAATTAATGTCGGGAGGAAGTAGATCACTTACTAGATAGTTGACGTAATCTGAATACCATGGAAGTTTAGGTTGATTTACAGCAAACAATTGTTCATCTGGAAAGACTTCATTGATTAGAATCGAGTCTGACACTTTGCTTCCTCCCTCCAATCTCGACAAGTGATCAGCCACTTGATTCTTGGTTCCTTTTCTATCCTTTATTTCGAGATCAAACTCTTGCAACAAGAGTACCCATCGAATTAGCCTCGGCTTAGCATCCTTCTTCTCAATCAAATATCTGATTGCATGGTGGTTTGTATATACTATAACCTTTGTTCCTACCAGATATAATCTTTTTTAGTCACGGTGTAATTCAATTGAGCATCAGTGAGAGTTTTATTTGTGTAGTATATCGAGTGAAAGATCTTGTTCCTTTTCTGTCCCAGTACAGCTCCAAGTGCGACATCGCTTGCGTCACACATTACTTCAAATGGTAGATTCCAATCTGGAGCGACTATTATTAGGGCTGTCACCAACTTTTCCTTCAATGTCCGGAAAGCTTGCATACACAAATCGTCAAAAATAAACTTAGCATCTTTTTCAAGCAAATTACATAAAGGTTTAGAGATTTTAGAGAAATCCTTAATAAAGCATCGATAGAATCCGGCGTGTCCCAAGAAACTACGAATTCCCTTGACTGAAGTAGGAGGACGGAGTTTCTCTATCGTCTCTATCTTTGCTTTGTCCACTTCAATGCCTTTGTTTGATACGTTGTGTCCCAAAAATATTCCTTCTTGTACCATGAAGAGGCACTTTTCCCAGTTTAGTACTAAATTAGTTTCTTCACATCTGCGCAAGACCTTGGCCAAGTTCTCTAGACACTCATCATACGAATCCCCAAACACAGAAAAATCATCCATGAAGACTTCGAGAAATTTTTCTATCATAGCCGTGAAGATTGCCATCAAGCACCGCTGAAACGTGGCAGGTGCTTTGCATAATCCAAAAGGCATACGTCTAAAAGCAAATGTGCCATAGGGGCATGTAAAAGTAGTTTCCTCTTGATCAGCTGGTGCAATGAAAATCTGATTATATCCCGAAAATCCATCTAGAAAACAAAAATAAGCCCTTCCTGCTAGTCTATCTAACATCTGATCAATGAACGGTAGCGGGAAGTGATCTTTTCTTGTAGCTTTGTTCACCATACACACTCGCCACCCTGTGACAGTTCTTGAAGGGATTAACTCATTGTTTTGATTTTTAACCACTGTCATACCACCTTTCCTTGGGAACACACTGAACTGGACTAACACATGCACTATCTGAAATAGGAAAGATAATTCATGAATCCAACCACTTGATGATTTCTTTTTTTTTACTACTTCTTTCATGATTGGATTTAACCTTCTTTGATGTTCGACCCGATCCCTTTTTCTCATCTTCAAGTAAGATTTTATGCATGCAAAAGACAGGACTGATCCTCTTAATGTCTGCAATGGTCCACCCAATGGCTCGTATATGACTCCGAAGGACTCTCAGTAACTTCTATTTTTAGGTTTCGGAGAGATTCGCAGAGATGATCACTGGCAATGTGGATGATTCTCCCAAGTAGTCATATTGCTAGTGTGCTGGCAGTGGTTTCAAATCCAACGAGGGTGGTTCTTCGATTGATGGCCTATGAGGCTTGCATGTGGGCATTTCCATCCTTTCAAATATTTTGATTGGGTTACTGACTCGCGAATTTGCTTGTAAGAATGCCACACTTTTCACAGTTTCTTTATCATCTATCTCCTCAGAATCCAACATTAAGGCTGCTTCCAACGGATCTTGGTACCTAGATTTCTCAAAAGTCTTAGCAACTAATGAGTCGATCATGCATATTGATGAGCATTCCTCCTCATCGTCGGGGTGTTTCATGGCTTGAAACAAGTTGAATGTAATTTTCTCATCCTGCACCCTCATGGTTAATTCACCTTTTTGCAAGTCAAGTAACGCCCTTCCAGTGGCTAAGAATGGCCTACCAAAAATGATGGGTACATTCGAATCTGCTTCATAATCTAACACAGTTAAATCAACTACGAAGATAAACTTATCTACTTTTACCAGAACGTCCTCAATCTTTCCTTCGGGGTATGTAATGGAACGATCTGCTAACAGAAGAGTGACCGTGGTTGGCCTTGCTTCTCCAATTCCCAATTTTTGAAAGACGGATTTTGGCATTAGATTGATGGTGGCCCCTAAGTCGCATAATGCTTATCCCACGTACTTATTGTCGATGTTACATGGAATGGTAAAACTACCAGGATCCTTGAGTTTAGGAGGAAGCTTATTTTGCAAAATTGCGCTGCATTCTTCTGTGAGAGCCATGGTCTCGAATTGTCCTAATCTCCTCTTTCTTGACAATACATCCATCATGAATTTGACTTAGTTTGGCATCTGCTCGAATGCTTCAACCAATGGAATGTTGATGTGAAGTTATTTCAAGATATCAAGGAATTTCTGAATTTATCGTTCTTCTTTTGTTGTTGAAATATTTGAGAAAATGGTGGTGGAGGCTTGATTGCCGGTAGAGTTGTTACATTTTTCTTCTCACTCTTATTCTCCACCTCATTCTCTTTGTTTAGTATTTCAGAGTCCTCAGATTTGTCTTGAGCTTCCTTGGGATCCCTAACTCGAGCTTGTGGTCTGCTGGGCTCTTCGAGTTCTCTACCATTTCTCAGAGTGATTGCTTTGCAGTGTTCGTAATTAGTAGGGACTAAAGTGAGAATCAAAGGGTTATTTTAAAAGGGGTTTTAAGATAATGTTTGTAGATTGTTTTAAAAGGAGATTTAAAACTAGAATCTTTAGGTATTTTAAAAGGGAGTTTTAAAATGGGATAAGAAATAAGAAAATGAGTTTTGCTTGTTTCTTGCTCTACGTGAACTGTTTACGTGGTTTTCGATCACGCCGACCCTTGACCCCTAGGATAGATGTGATTAGTTACTTCTAATTTTTGTTGGTTTTATTGGGCCTGCGGGCCTTAGGTTTTTGGGCCCCTTTGAGCCTTTGTAATAGATAGGGCTTTACTATTTTAAATAGTTTAGGATGGAGGCCCGTTACAAGCAAGGTGGGAGCCCAAGAAGAGTGAAGGCCATGTATGCATGGTAATTTGTGTAATAGACTAGGTCTCTTTGAAACCCAATTAGATTGACCAATAGGACCATCATCTTTGGCTCGATGATGGCCCGCATAGGAGGCTCCCGATCGAAAACATAATGTGGCAGCATGCATGCTAGGTGTGTATGTCTTTATTTACGTATTTATATTTTAGCATGTATGGTGATGTGCGCTGGTTATTTAGATCGTAAATAAAAGATAATGCATAACTGGAACGGCGAGATCTCGAGGAGAGTTACCTCAAACTCTTAGACCTGAAAACCCCCTCTTGAAAATAACATTAAGTCATATTGGGTACATTAAAATGAAGTTTTAAGATCTAAGCCGGAATCAATAGGAACTAGCGTGAGTTGTCCACTTATCGATGAAGTTGATCCAGAGTCTGGCACCGAGTCGAAGAAAGAGACAATACGCGAAACTCCTTGATTCTCGTTTTTAATTAAACTTGACAAGGGTGAGGATTAGTCGGGACGTGAATATCGATCATAACCAAGTTATGGGGATTTCATGACCTGGCCCATTGCTCATCAAGATTGATGGGTTAGACTTAACGAGTAGTACCACTCATGATGTAGCAGTGCTAGATGAGTGCGAAAATCGAGGCAAAATAGCTTGAAGGTTGTGTAGGGACACAATTGGTAAAAGTATACCTACCTAGGGAATTAATTGTATGGCCGCGAGTCGTGGGTGCAATTAATGTCTACTGGGACGTCAAGACCTACTAGGAAATTAGATTTCCCGAACAATTGAAGGGGTAATTGTTTCGAGAAAATAGTGGGAGAACTTTTTCGATAACAAGTCCAATTGTCGTTAATTATAATTATTAACTTTAATCAGTCAGCTGAACGTTATCGTTTATTTTTGTAGATCTATTCTGCAAAAATGTCTAAGAATCCATTAGCTATCATCCTTGACACTAACAAACTGAACGGATCAAATTTCATTGACTGGCTAAGAAATCTGAGGATAGTCCTCGACTCCGAGTGTCGGAGCTACATTCTCGATGCACCCATGCCTAGTGTACTTTTGGAAGGGGTATCGAAAGAGAAACGAGCCACCCATGAGATATGGGTCGATGATGACATTCAGATTCATTGCCTCATGCTGGCATCTATGACCAATGAGCTGCAGAAACAGCATGCAAAGATGTTGCATTCTGCTGATATAATTCTCCATCTTCGAGAGCTGTTTGGAGAAAAGTCTAGGACCGAAAGGTTCAAGACAACGAGGGAATTATTCAATCTGAGAATGGCCGAGGGTTCAAGTGTGAAAGATCACTGTCTTCGTTTCATCAATCTGGTTGAAAAACTTGAGAACTTGGACGTAGACTTGCACGCTGATCTTTCCAATGACCTCCTCCTCCATACTCTGCCGCGCTCATTTGACCAGTTCGTGTTGAGTTTCAACATGGAGGAGAGAAATCTCACTCTTCAAGAACTGACCAACTTATTGGTCACAGCAGAAGCTACCCTGAAGAAGGAGAAGTCTGCCTTGATTGCTGAGCAACCCAAGGCTGCAAAGCCTAACAAGGGCAAGAAAAAGAAGAAGAAAGTGTTCTCTTTTAAAACAACCAAGAAGGTCGTCGAGAAAAAGTGAAAGAGCCCAGAAGATTAATGTTTCCACTGCAAGAAAGTAGGGCACTGGAAAAGGAACTGCCCTGACTACCTGAAAACGGTAGGCAAAGGTATCTGCTTTATTGAAGTTAATATTTCAATTAATTGTGCATCATGGGTGTTAGACACCGCAGCTGGTTCTCATATCTGCAATGATTTGCAGGTGATGGGAGCGGTAAGGCCTCTTAAACCTGGGGATAGGATCTTGCGCTTTGGAAACGGAGCAAGGGTTTCGGCAGAGGCCATAGGGGACGTTGAATTAGTTTTAGGGAATTTTTCTTTGGTTTTGAAAGACTGTTTGTACGTGCCAACAATTATCAAAAACATTATTTCTATTCCTTTGCTGGATAATTATGGTTTTTGTTTTCCATTTCTAATGGAAATTTTAGCATAATAAAAGGTGGTTTTACTTATGCTAGTGGTACTTTGATAGATGGTCTTTATTCCTTAGAACCTGCTAATTCTAACATATTGCACATTCAATCAAAGAAAAGAAAACAAGATGATAATAGTCCACAGTTATGGCACGCTAGGCTTGGACATATCTCCAAAAGTAGAATTCAAAAGTTGGTCTCCTCTAGGGCTCTTGAAATACAGAACCTAGATGATCTCCCAACTTGTGAATCCTGTCTCAAGGGAAAATGACCAAAACGCCTTTCACTGGGAAACCAAAGCGAACCAAACAAACCTTGGATTTAATCCATACTGATGTTTGTGGACCACTGAGTGTCAGTGCAAGAGGAGGATTCTCATACTTCATAAACTTTACAGACGACTACAGTCATTTTGGGTATGTATACCTAATGAAGTATAAGTCCGAAGCTTTTGAAAAGTTCAAAGAGTTTTGAATGGAAGTTGAGAATCAACTTGAACATAGTATCAAGGCACTTCGATAAGATCGAGGTCGGGAGTACTTCAGTCAAGAATTCCTCGATTATCTTGTAGAGAATGGAATTCTCTCGCAGTGAACTCCTCTTAGAACACCACAGTTGAATGGTGTATCTGAGAGAAGGAACATAACTTTGTTGGACATGGTTCATTCCATGATGAGTTTCGCTTATCTTTCTTTTTCGTTTTGGGGCCTAACCCTCTTAACGGCTTCAAAGATACTTAATATAGTACCTTCGAAGTCGGTGTAGACGACACCACACCAAGAGTGGTTTGGTAAAGCACCCATATACTCATATTTACAAGTATGGGGATCTCCTGCCTATGTTAGAAACAAGAAAGAAGATAAACAAGATAGTAGATCTAGTTTGTGCAAATTTGTGGGGTATCCAAAGGAATCAATTGGATACCTGTTCTACGACCCTGAAGAACGAAAGACGTTTGTGTCTAGGAACGCCCACTTCTTAGAGGATGACTTCCTCACTAAAAGAAGCAGGATATCCGTATAACTTGATGAAGTCCAGGAAGTGGACCCATCCCCACAAACAGTGGGAGTTGATCCTGAACCCATTGAACCATCTAGTACACCAGTACTTCAAAGGTCCGATCGAGTTCCTAGAGAGCCTGAAAGGTATGGCTTTATCCACGAGAATGATCAATTAGATAGTGATCCAAGGACATACAAAGAAGCTATGTCAGACATAGATTCGGGTGCGTGCAGGAGGCCATGCAATCCAAAATGGATTCCATGCATTCCAACAAGGTATGGACCTTGGTTGATCCACCTGAGGGAACTGTCCCTGTAGGCTGTAAGTGGATCTTCAAGCGCAAGTTTGAAAGGAACGGAGAAGTTTTGACTCATAAGGCTCGCCTTGTGGCGAAAGGTTATTCCCAAAGGCCTTGTATAGACTATGAGGAAACCTTCTCTCCAGTAGCGATGTCAAAATCCATTCGGATACTATATACAATAGCTGCGTGGTATGACTACGAGATATGGCAAATGGATGTAAAGACCGCTTTTCTCAATGGAGACATTGATAAGGAAATCTTTATGCAACAACCAAAAGGCTTTACATCTAAAGGAAGTGAGAATAAGGTCTGCAAACTTCAAAGGTCAATATATGGCCTCAAATAGGCGTCCCGAACCTGGAACAAACGTTTTGATGAGACAGTCAATGGGTTTGGCTTCATCAAGAACGTATATGAGTCATGCGTGTACAAGAAATTCGATGGGGGTTCGGTACAATTTATGTGTTGTATGTCGATGACATTCTGTTGATCGCGGACGATATCAGAAAGTTAACGCAGACGAAAGCGTGGTTATCCACGCAATTCTCCATGAAAGATATGGGAGAGGCATCTTACGTATTGGGGATACGTATCTATAGAGATAGATCGAAGAAGATGTTGGGACTCTCCCAATCTCAGTACATTAACACCATTATTCTGATTTTTCTTTTGTATTTCTTATGTTCATTTAGATGTAATATTTCGAGCATTATGTTGGAGATGGATCGGATTCTAAGACCGGGTGGACGAGCACTGAAGAGGTTCAGTATGGAAGAATCCAAGAAGGGATTGCTTCTAATGAGACATGGAATCAATCTTTCTAAATCTATGTGCCCTACGAGTGATGAAGAAAGAAAGAGAATGTCTCTCATACCTTATGCATCTGTCATCGGCAGCATAATGTATGCAATGTTATGTACTAGACCTGACGTAGCACACGCTCTCAGTGTAACGAGCCGCTACCATTCAAATCCAGAGGAGGAACACTGGACCGCCGTAAAGGCTATCCTCAAGTACCTGAGAAGGAATAATGATATGTTCTTGGTCTATGGCGGTAGTGGAGATTTGAAACTCGAAGGATTCACGCATTCGAGTTTCAAGTCTGACGTGGATGATTATAAATCCAATTCTGGATATATATTTTACCCCAACGGCGCAGCGGTGAGTTGGAAGATCTTCAAACAGTCTACCACTGCAGACTCAACCACTGATGCTGAATATATTGCCGCATCAGATGCAGCAAAGGAAAGTGTTTGGATGAGAAACATCATCCAAGAGTTGGATGTAGTACCTAGCATTGCAAAACCCATAGTAGTCTTCCGTGACAACAATGGGGCAATCGCTCAAGCAAAGGAACCGAGATCACACCACCAGTCCGAACACGTGATGAGGAAATACCATGTGATCAGGGATATCATTGGTAGAGGAGACATTCAAATGGAGCGTGTCGACTCAAAGGATAACGTAGCTGATCCACTAACGAAGTCATTATCGCAAAAGGTGTTCCAAGAACATCTTGAAAAGATGGGCCTTAGAAATGTTTGTGATTGGCTTTAGGGCAAGTAGGAGATTGATAGGATAGTGCCCAGCAAGCCAACACAATAGCTTGTAATAGGACTATTCTATGTTAAACGAATCTTTGTTTATTATCAATTAATATGCATAGTTTATTTATTTCGCATATAAGATAAAATGATGGCCAACTTCATCTTTCGCGAACACATTTAAGCAATTGATTGAAACCCTGAGATCACTCATGACTATGGGATTATTCACTTCAGTATTGAGTGCAATTATGAAACAATATCTAAGGTTGTGATCTCAAAAAATGTTCCAAGTCATAGATTCCTGTCGAGACGGGGTATCAAAGGAATCGTCAAGACTTGTAGGATTATGCCTGATTCACATGGAGTGAATTTGTAGAGTTTCATGAACAAAACATTTGATGTCAGTGCATATGACTAGGTGGTTCGATAGAGTATCGAACGCATCGAACGACCCGAACAGAGAAACCCATACTGGAAGTGCGTAAAGCATATCGGTGATGGGAAGTTTCTCAGGACTTATAACAGTGTACGATTTGGTCCTTTGACTTGAGGTGCTAGGGCGAATTCGGTATGCGGGTGTACGTGCTTTGATTTAGGAGCCGGTCACGTAGCTTGACCATTGTGCGCCTATGTTGGGTACGTATAGTCGTATGCGCGGATAGTTAGCATCAAAATAGGATCTACCGACTCATCGTAATGGATGAGAGAATTTCCTGTACTTAGATAATACATTCCGAGAAACCCATGGCCATGGTCGGTGACGGATTTGGACAAGGGTTTCCAGATTTAGCAGTCACACTGAAAGTATTATCCAGAATTAGAAAGTACAGAATCGAGATAATTAGAGGTGCCGACCAATTCACACACCCTAGGTCTCGATCGGGAAATTAATCGTTAGAGGGACCTTATGTACATGGTACTTATAAGAGGTGAGGTTCACTAATGTCAATCCACCTGAAGTTGGCCTCATGGGCTTGTGGCTAGACATCGACCATGAGGTGTGGGTACTCCTGAATTAATGGGAGATTAATTCTGGAGTGGTCAATTAAAGGAGTTTATTGACCGGAGCAATTAACTGAATATTAATTGCTCATTAATTAAATCACGAAAGTCGTGGGCCTACGGCCAATTGATGGTGAACCTAGAGAGCCACACACAATACAGTTGGACTGTGACATTCAATTGAAGAAAGAATTGATTTAAATAATTAAATCAAAATAAAAGAATTAAAGAGTTAATTCTTAGAGAGAGAAAATTAATTAGATAGTCTAATTAATTAAATTGTTAATTAAAGAGTTAATTAAAGTGTTAAATATTAAATTAGATTAAATGGGCTGTTTAATTAAAATGTTAATTAAATAAGTGCAAGACATGGGCCAATTTAATTAATGGCCCATTAGTTAATCTTGCACAAGAAGGGGCCTTTTAGTAGTGGCTATAAATAGGGAGTCTTGGAGACTAAAACCCTAAGCAAGCAAAAGCAAAAAACCCTAACCCTAGCCGCTCACTACCCGCCCCCAAGCCCTAGCTGCCCCGTCACCCTTCAACCCTAGCCGCACCGCCGCCGTGTGCTAGATCGGCCGCGCCGCCCTCTCTCTCCCATTTTCTTCTTTACTTAGAGTTGGATTTTGATCCAACTTTTAAGATTGATATCCTTCCATCCTAGTTTTGAGCCTAAGGATCGAGGGAGTCACAAATCCATCTGGTGTGGACTATTCTCTAGAGGCACAACACTTGGGGTGCCTAGTGACCCAAAGAGAAGACCGGAGAAACCACCACCGTGCATGTGGTGAGGTAAATTTTGATTTACCCCCCTGTTTAAATTTAGTAAATTTGTTGCTAAATTTGTATTCAACCTATTCATATGTGCTAATAAATGAATCCTAGGATTTGGTGTATGAAAAATTTTAAATTCCGCAATGTTGTTTTTGACAATCATACCCATAAAATCCCAACATCTTGGTGGGTGGAAAATATTTCCTCAGAAATATTTCAGTCAAATTAGTCCCAGATATGATGGAGTTGGGTGATATTGAGTTTAGCCAGACTCAAGCTCGATCCCTTAAGGAAAACGAGAATAGTTTCATTCCTAGTGAATCGGTTGTAACCCAATTCAGTTTGATGTTGGGATTTACGGGGTATGATTGTCAAAACAACAGTGCGGAATTTTAAAAAAATTCATACACCCAAACCCTAGGAATTATTTACTAGCACATATGAATAGGTTGAATATAATTTAGCAACAAATTACTAAATAAAAGATGGTAAATTGAGATTTACCTCACCACAGGCAAGGTGGTGGTATTCTCCGGTCTTCTCTTTCGATCACTAGAGCACCCCAATTGTTGTGCCACTAGAGAAAGTCCACAACAGATGGATTGAGTGACTCCTTCAATCCTTAGGCTTAGAACTAGGAAGGGAAGGTTGTCAATTGAAGAGCTGGATCTAGATCCAACTCTAGGTGAAGGAGAAAAAAGAAGAGAGAGAGAGAGGCGGCGTGGCCTAGGGAAGGGCGGTCGTGTGCGGCGCGCGGCTAGGGCAAGGGTGCGGGTGAGTGGCTAGGGTTTTGGCTTTTGCTTAGTTAGGGTTTGAGTCTCCCCAGACTCCTTTTTATAGCCACCCCTAAAACGGCCCTCTTGTGCAAGACTTACTATTGGACCATTAATTAAAATGGCCTATGTCTTGCATTAATTTAATTAACCACTTTAATTAAATTAGGTCATTTAATCTAATTAAAAAATTATCTCTTTAATTAATATTTAATTAATTAGACTATCTAATTAATTATTTCTCTCTCAGAATTAACTCTTTAATTCTTTTATTTTGATTTAACCCTTTAAATCAATCATTTCTTTAATTGACTGTTACAGTCCAACTGTATTGTGTGTGACCCTCTAGGTTCACCATTAATTGACCGTAGGCTCACAACTTTCGTGATTTAATTAATGAGCAATTAATATTCAATTAATTGCTTCGATCAATAAACTCCATTAATTCACCACTCCAGAATTAATCTCCCATTAATTCAGGAGTACCCACACCTCATGGTCGATGTCTAGCCACAAGCCCATGAGGCTCAACATCAGGTGAATTGATATTAGTGAACCTCACCTCTTATACAGTCCCTCTAACGACTAATTTCCCGATCGAGACCTAGGGTGTGTGAATTGGTCGGCACCTCTAATTATCTCGATTTTGCACTTTCTAATTCTGGATAATACTTCCAGTGTGACTGCTAAATTTGGAAACCCCTTTCCGAATCTGTCACCGACCTTGGCCATGGGTTTCTCGGAATGTATTATCTAAGAATGTACAGGAAATTCCCTCATCCATTACGACGAGTCGGTAGATCCTATCTTGATGCTAACCTTTCGCGCATACAACTATACTTACCCAACGTAGGCGCACAATGGTCAGGCTACGTGACCGGCTCCTAAATCAAAGCACGCACACACGTATACCGAATTCGCCCTAGCATCTCAAGTCTAAGGAATCGTACACTGTTATAAGTCCTGAGAAAATTCCCATGGTTTCTCTGTTCAGATCATTCGATGCGTTCGATCCCCTATCGAACCACCTAGTCATATGCACTGACATCAAATGTCTTGCTCATGAAACTCCATAAATTCACTCAATGTGAATCATGCATAATCCTACAAGTTTTGACGATTCCTTCGATAACCCGTCTCGACAGGAATCTATGACTTGGAACGCTTTTGAGATCACGAACTTAGAGATTGTTTCTTGATTGCACTCAATACTGATGTGAATCGTCCCATAGTCGTGAGTGATCTCAGGGTTTCAACCAATCGCTTAAATGTGTTCGCAAAAGACAAAGTTGGCCATTAGTTTATCTTATACACGTAATAAATAAACTTTACGTATTAATTAATAAATCAAAGATTTGTCCAACATAGAATAGTCATATTACAAGCTATTGAGTTGGCTTGCTGGGCACTACCCTATCATTTGAATGAATCGCAAATTTCCATATGATTCTTCAAATGGGCGTGAGGATCTTCCATTACCGGTTTCACTTCAAACTGATCTGCTTCAATATCTGGTCTGACAATACATGAATCTAGAACACCCAAGATTGGTGTTATGTATTCTTTAATGGGTCTTTCTATCTCGGCTGGATTGCGTGGACCCATTGGCGGATTGACCAACTGTTGATTCACTCGATTTTTATTCTGTAATGGCTGAACTCCAGGTTGATTATCCATTAGATCAGATTTTTCTCACTTCTTGTTTAGCGTTTTTCGTTGTCTGAAAGTTCTCTCGATATCTGGATCAAAAGCTACTAAATCAGATATTTTATCACTACGCATAAACTAGGTATGAGTACCTGCAAAGGAAAAATTGAAACGTTAGAATAATCGAATTAAAACAAAAATAAAAGTTGAAACTTGGTAAATTATCAATTATCAAAGTTCCTCGGCAACGGTGCCAAAAACTTGTTGCGGATTTTACACATGCAAATAAATGCAAGTGCACGTAACGCAAAAGTAATAAAGAGTAAGTAGAGTGTCGAACCCACGAGGACTTGAAACCAAATTTCTACCAAATTCCTTACCTTAATTCTTATTCTAATTCAACGAAGACGAAATATTATTGTTGGTTGGCTTACTAACTACTAAAACTAAAAATTAATTAATCTAAAGACGATGATTAAAGTGCTAAGGAGAAAATCAATGAGACAAGGGTCTAGAGTTAAACTTCACCAAAGTTATGCTCCTAAGGTTGATTAACTTCCTAATTTTAACTAGTGATTCTTATTCGCTATCCTATGGCTCACTTCTATCCTTAAGTGTCTTCCGAATCACCCAAGAACCTATGCAATTAACTTACTATTCTTATTCCTAAGTTAGTAGAATTAATAACATGCATAAATCTTATAACCTAACTTGGATAGTGTCGGGTATATTCCTATCCTAACAAACAACCCACTATCTAATTTCTCTTCTATTCGCAATATTCCCTTCCAAGGTTCAATCAAGAAAAAGTAAACAATCAAATAGGTGATCAGTAAAATTGACGGTAATTAGCACAAAACTAGATAAACGAATATCGATAAGTAGAAATCGAAAATCACTGAATTAAAACAAGAAAAGGAAACAAAATATTATTCGTAAAACATGGATCCGTAAAAACCCTAGACTAAACGAAATTAGTTCATGCTAATAAAAACAACGAAATTAAATAGAAACGAGTTCATGGTTATTTCTAATCAAAATTAACAGAAAATCTCAAAGTGTGATGCGTGGTGTTCTTTTTCTCCCCTGATGCGTCGTGTCTCAAGTGGTATGGTGTTTTTTCTCCTCTTTTTCTTCTTGATTTTGTCTTCCACGTGTAGTAGGAATTTCTTGTGGACTTCCCAATAATTCTCCCATTCTTCAGCCTGTCCACACTTCTCAATTGGGCCAGCCCAGTTACAAACTAAAGAGACTGTAAATTGCCGCATAAGTGTTCAATTCATCAATATCAGTATGCATTTTTGCATTTACAGCCCCTGATTTTTGTCTCTTTGCACAATTGAAACCTTCAACAATTTAAAATGATAAATCTCGAGATTTCTTGTTCGTCTCTTATAAGATTTCCCTCATGGACCTTTATGCAAATTGGATTTCACTGACCCAATTAGTTTCCTGCAAGAAAACATATTGAATTAGTGCCCAAAATTAAAGATTATTCTCAAAAATTGATAAAACTCGTGAATCGACTCTAATAAATGAAATATGCATTAAAATCCCAAACGACTCACAAATACTTATGAAAAACTCTCATTTAATCTGAAAAGTACACGCGATAACTCTATTTTCACAGAGTTACCACTAAGTACATGTACCTAAAACTAAAGTTTAATCCTCAAAAATTTCTGAGATAGAAATAATTTGTTGTAAAAACTTGAACTTTTTATAGATATTATGAGATAATTACAAGTACAAGTTTTTGTCAGACGAGATAGCAGAAAGTAAATTTACAAAGAAGATTACAAGGGACTTAGTCTACTATCCTAGTCTAGTCCTTCTTTTCTTCTTCATCTTCATTATGTTCTTCTTCATTTACTTCTTCTTCTTCTTCTTCAAGGCTAAAGGAATCTTCTTCAAGTATCTCAAACTTCTTCCTGAGATCCTCCATCCTTTTATACTTGACGTATGGATTGAGTTGTTCAGCAGCTGAGTCTTTGGCAGCAGCAATCTCCTTATCTGATTTTGCTGGTTCCTTGGACTCATTTTCATTTTCAGTTTCTTCTTCAGCATCATCAGCAACCTTCTCTTTATCAATCACTTCATTAGCTGGTCTGCTTGTATTTTCTTCATCAACTTTCTCAGCAGACTCCAACTTCTCAGTGACTTCAGCAGATTGGTTAACATCCACCTTCTTTGTAGCAGATCCTCCATCTTCCCCCTTTTTGTCATCATCAGCAGGGTTGACAGGTTCCTCAACTAAAATTGGAGTGATGTTAACAACTTGGCATAGCAGCTGGATGTTCTGTTTCGTCGCCTGAAGATGAGTATCCCTCCTAAGTTGCTGCAAGTTGGCATAAGACTCAGTCTTTTGAAGTGTGAGATCCACTTGCTCACTAAGCTGAATTTGGGATTGCAGAATCAGATCAGCTGAGGTTGTGAATGACAAGAGTGCAATTCCAACTCATTAGTGGAGTAAATTGGAATTAATAGATCGAATTAATATATTAAAGAGTTTAATAAATTATTCGATTTATTGGAGCTTGAAGTTACATGTACATAGGTCCTTAACCACGGCTCCTGTTAATCTATATTTGAACTTAATAAATTAGAACAAATTCATTCATGTTATATTTTGGAAATAGTTTCCCAAAATAGAAAAAATATTTGATTGAAACGGGTCCGCCCATTTCGGACTAACTCAACCCGATCCGATTCGAATCGGATTATTTTAGTAGGAGAAAATAGGAGGGAGTAGTTAATTAACTACTCCCCACTAAGGAGTTAACCTCCCACTTAGTGGGAGATTAACTCCAACTCATTAAATGGGTGGAAAGCACACGGCTTTCCCACCCTTTTGCCTCTATTCAACAGAGGGACTTCTCAATTCTACAGAGGAACAGTTGGACATGGAGGTCCTTTGTGGGACTTCTTATTTTTTTTCTCTCTCCCACTTAAATATATAAACACACATATATATGTACATGTTAAGCATAATTGGGTATATTCGGGTGATTTACGGGGCACTTATTATCATACTAATTTCGGTAATTAGATCGTGGAATTTAGGCTACATTCATATGTAATTTAGTCTCCACCGTGAGTTTTGAAGATGAAGAAGTCCGTGATTTAACCACGGTGTTTTGGTCAAAATGCAGTTTGAATTCTTGCGGGTGATCCATGGAGATTCCGAGTAAGAATTCGGGATTCGTATCCTTCGAATTCTAACATTGGTATTAGAGCCATTGTTGGTTAGATTCCGACTTTAATTTCAGTTTTTGAATATGGAAATTATGTTGAAATCCGTATGATTATATGCTTGCTCTTGAATGACATGATTTTTATATTGTTACAAATTATGCGTTTACATTCTGAAAATTGCATGATTTTTTTTTTTTAAAATGCAATCATGTTGAACCCGAATGATTCATGCTTGATTTGAAGTTGTTATCATGCTTTTATATTCTGTTTTGTGGAGAACTCTTGTTTCCCCACATTCTCAATTAAACAAAAGTTGTCATTTTCTTTTTTTTTTTTTTTTGCAATTGAGACAATCGACCCATTCTCACATGTTAACTGTTTTCGGAATAGTTAATTACATAATGGCATTTTTTTTTATTGCATGTATCATACATTTAAATTCTGAAATTAGCATGTTTGTGTTGTTAATATATGATACATTTTAATGTTTATTGAGCATGTTGGGTGATAATTTGTTCGAAAATCTGAAATCCCTTTTTGAGTTCTTGCTTGAGCTTTAATAGTGATTTTTCAAAATTTTCACATTTTGCTCCGAATTGTTTTATGATAGCATGCTTATATGTTGAATATCGTATCCTGAAATTTTTATTATTCCTTGCGGATTTTGAGATATGAATTTATTTTGATTTAATTTCTGAATCTTTGAGAACTTTCTAGGAATTATTTATTGCGTATTGGGAACTGAAATTTGTACCATCGGAAAGCTCTCGTCAAGAGCTCTCCAACCATATAAGGATCACTGATTTTGGCCTTGTAACGAAGGAGTTATGGCCAAATGAAGTTAGATTCGAAATAGTAAACTTCTTGTTGTTGGAGAAGATAATGAGTAAACTTCTTGTTGTTGGAGAAGATAATGAGTAAACTTCTTGTTGGAGAAGATAATGAATAGTGATTTATTCACTTACCCACTCTCGTCCTTCTTGTTCGTTGCTCACACATGCATTTCCGGTGGTCAAATTTAAAAACAGAGTTCACCATTGCAATTAGAAGACCGAAAAACTTTGGGGTAGCCAGAAGGACGTTGCCGAAAAACGAAGGCAAGGCGACGCTTGACTTGCACACGCCACCTCACGCGCATGGACTGTTGGCCATGCAAGTACTATGCAACTGCCGCGTTAGCAACCTTTGCCGACCTGTGCTTCCACATGCGCCGCACAAGCCCACACGTGTTGGTGGCGCGTGAAGTGTCTTTTGGTTGCCGATTTTGGTCGGGAAAATTCCTACGTGCTCAGAATTTTATTTCTGATTTTTTTTTGGTGAATTAAATTAATTTTTCAGAGTGTTAAAATATTTTTTTGATTTTCATGCCTTGAATCTATTTGAAAAATTGTGGAAAATTATTTTTTCGTTTATTTGGAAAATTCTGAATTTTTTTTGTGGAAGCTTGAAATTTTTTTCAGAGAAAATGTCTAGCAAGTTGGAGTGTTTGACTACTCCCACATATCAATTTCAATTTTCATTGCATGAAGAAAATGGTTTAAAAATAATTTGGATCAAGAAAATTTATGAAATTTCTTTTGGGAAACTCTGAAATTATTTTAATATATGGGACCACCGATGGAAGTGTTGGAACACTTATAAAAGGTCGTCCTAATTTTTCTTTGTAAACTTGAAGAAGTTTTAGTTAAAGATTTTTGTGAAATTAGGACATGTTTTTGTTTATGGACAATTTTAACTTTTATATGAGAAAATTCTTTATGAAAAGAATAAATGATATTTCGAATTGGCTTTTAAGCGCAATAAGATATTTAACGCATTTTTTGAATATGCGATGCATGTCGGACATGGTGGGAGGGCGACTATCACTAAAGAATTTGAACCTATTTTGCAATTGTTGTATGTTGCAAAAGTTAGAAATTCTAGTGAAAGTGTTTTGCACACTTATCGAGTTTTAAGATAATTAACCTGAAACAGTGAAAGTTGATGCAACTGAGGCACTTCTTTAGCTAAGAGCTAAAAGAAAAATACTGAAAGATTAATTTCCTTGTTTTTAATGGAATGTATATGTCGTTTATCCAGTATGTTGGAAAACAACTTACTGAATTTGGAATTCATTTAGGGCCCATTTGGATGGATGGATTTGAAATGAATGGATTTGAAATTCCAATAATTTGAAATCCATTCATTTGCAATCTCTTGTTTGGATAAATATTTTTACAAAGGATTTCAAATCCATTCATTTAAAATCCATTGTTTGGTATATATCATTTGTCTTATTTGAAATTCTCAATCGTGCCTTATAATTTGCTCTATGAGTTAATTCTTGTTGTTGATTTCGGGATAAAATCGCATAAATCGATTTGGAGCAAAATTATAATTTTGAAAAATTGAGGGACCAAAAGTGCAAATTCGGATTTCAGAAAATCTGGGGCCGAATTTATATTATTAATTTTCTGAAAATTCTAGACTGAATCGGAACTTTGGGTTTTTCGAAAATATGGGGTCAAATGGCAATTTTTGAAAATTAAGGGACCAAAAGTGCAAATTTGGATTTTTAAAAATCAGGTGCCGAATTGAAGATTTAATCTTCTGAAAATTATGAACTGAATTGCAGTTCTGATTTTTTTTGAAAATATGGGGTCAAATTGCAATTTCTGAAAATTAAGGGACCAAAAGTGAAAATTTTGATGTCTGAAAATCAGGGGCCGAATTGAAAATTTAATCTTCCGAAATTAACTGAATAGCAATTCTTGGTTTTTCAAGAATTTGGGGTCAAATTGTAATTTCCAAAAATTGAGGGACCAAAAGTGCAAATTTGAATTTCTGAAAATCAGGGGCCGAATTGAAACTTTTTATTTTCTTAAAATACTGGACTGAATTGCAATTATTATTTTTTCGAAAATCTAGGGTCAAAATTGCAATATCCAAAAATTGAGGGACCAAAGGTGCAAATTCGATTCCTGAAAATCAGGGTCCGAATTGAAAATTTTAATTTTAGAAAATTCTGGGCTGAATTGTCATTCTGGGTTTTTCGAAAATCTGGGGTCAAAATTGCAATTTTCAAAAATCGAGGGACCAAAAGTGCAATTCAAATTTCTTAATATAGTAGCCGAATTGCAAATTTTAATTTTTTGAAAATTATGGACTGAATTGTAATTCTAGATTTTTTGAAAATCTGGGATCAAATTGTAATTTTTGAAAATGGATATCAAATGACTAGTTTTAGGAGGAATTTCAAATCCACTTAAAATTGGTCTGAAATTCATTTGACTAAAATCCAGGTTTTCAAATGAATGGATTTAATTTTGCATCCAAATAGCATGACGAATTTGACAAGGAATTTCAAATCCACCCAATCCAAATCCGTCCATCCAAATGGGCTCTTAGTCTTATTTTTTTTAAAGGGTAAAATGAATAATTTGACGATTTATTCTATCGCTACCCTGTAAGTTCTAAACGTTCTCGTATGTTCGAGATTTATCTCCATAATGGGAAAGAACTGTAATAAGTTAAGACGAATCTTGTCAGTATTTGTCTCCTAAAACTTGGTCATTAGAATCTTCTAAGGAGATTATCGATTGACACATGATTGTGTTTATGTAAACATGACTCTTCGTATGTGTCATTGCATTAATGTGCTTGATGCATACATATCTCCTTATATATGATTGATGAGAATCATCAAGAACAAGTACAAGCTAAGGATCCATTGTATGTTCCAATTGGGCCAATTACAAGGGCAAGATCCAAAAAGCTCAAGGAAGCATTTAACGGGCTAATTCAGAAGATATGGGCTGATTCTAACATGCATAAGTTTGGCCCAAAAGAAGATGAAGTTGTTTTGAATTTAATCCAAAGAATATAATTTGATGGCTTTTGGAATTCACTAAAGTTACTTACTTGGAATTAAGTATTTTGGGAAAGAGAAGCTTTAATTAGGCTTTATTTACATCAGATTTTATATATATAAGTCCATAGAGATAATAGTCAAAGATTTCTCATATTTCTAAATGTATTTGGAGGTTTCTAGGCACCTTTTCATATCCCAACACTTATGAAAACGTGTTGGCTTTAATTATTATGGTTGGAGACTTGTTCCAACCTTATATATAAGTTGTATTGTTAAATGTAATGAGATATATTTGGCTGAAAATATAAAGTGAGTTTTTACTCCTCTTTCGGTTCTTCATTGAACTTCAGAACTTATCAAGGTTTCTCCTTGTGGCGTTCAAACTTGAATACTTGTGGTTTGCGATTCTTTATAATCGTTGGGTCACAAGTTCACTACAATCTGGAATACTTGTGGTTTGCTATTCTTTATAATCGTTGGGTCACAAGTTCACTACAATCAAGAATACTTGTGGTTTGCGATTCCTTATATTCGTCGGGTCACAAGTTCACTATCGTTATCAATCTGAATTTAGTTTGGGATTAAATTGAATCTTCTTATCGAGGTTCGCATCATTTGGTATCAGAGCAAGGTACTAAAATCATATTACTATCCTTTATCTTTAATTCTTGTTCTTATATATTTAGTCAAATTATGTTAATCTCTTCTTTCCTATTCTTAAATTTCTTTGTTTGTGTATCCAGCCCTACAAAAAAAAAAAAACGTGACAAAAAAAAAAAAACAAAACAAAACGGTGAAAAAAAAAAGTGTGATTAAAAAAAAACGTAAAAAAAAAAATTTTAGTGGCGGATACACTACTCTCTATATTCTGGTTTATTCTTCAGTTCTCTCAAATAAAAAAAAAAGTCATATTCTCCTTGATTCATTATTTCTGAAATATCGAACCATTGGTACCGTATTCATTGTTTAAACAATACAAGTTGAACCTCTTGATTAAAGTTTACTAGCTCATTAAAGAACTGAAAAAGGGAGTTACGAGTGGAAAAAGGCAAGTGAGTGTGAGATTATTAGAGGGTAAAAGCCATATTGAGTTAAACACGAGTGTTGAGTAACATTAATTGAGTGTAAACACGTGAGGGAGTGCTGTGAGGATTTATTTCGAATTTTTATATCTAGTTTCAAGTATGTCTACAAGTGGTGAAGCAATAAACCAAGGAGGACAGGGGGATACATTTATGTTGCAAGCCATGCAAAAACAATTTGAACGTATGAACGTAATGTTTGATGAGATTCAGGATCGGATGGATAGGCGAGACGATGCTATTGCTACTTTAAATAGGGGACGTCCGGAAAGACCTCATAATGTTAGAAGGGAAGAAAGGAATGCAAATGAAGATGATTTTGGTTACAATTGCAATGATGAATTCCAATATGAAGATGACCAAGGCTCATTGAATGGTGAGGGTAGATTCATACAAAGGAGAGAAAGGCATGATAGAGGTTTCCAAAGAGGTCCGAGATGGCGAGATAGAGATGACAGAAGCTTGGGAAACATAAATGTAAAGATACCATCATTTCAAGGCAAGAATGATCCTGAAGTGTACTTGGACTGGGAAAGGAAGGTGGAGCTGATTTTCGAATGCCATAACTACTCCGAGGAGAAAAAGGTAAAACTTGCTGTTATTGAGTTTACCGCTTATGCTATTATATGTTGGGATCAAATTGTGATGACCAGGAGACGAAATGGTGAAAGGCCAACTAGGACATGGGATGAAATGAAAGCTATCATGAGGAGGCGGTTTGTTCCTAGTCACTATCATAGGGACTTATTTCAGAAGTTACAAAGTCTTACTCAAGGCTTTAAAAACGTGGAAGATTACCACAAGGAGATGGAGATTTCCATGATCAGGGCTAATATAGAGGAGGATAGAGAAGCTACCATGGCAAGGTTTCTCAATGGGCTAAATCGGGACATTGCAAATGTAGTTGAGTTGCAACATAATGTGGAGTTGGAGGACATGGTACATATGGCAATAAAGGTAGAACGACAACTTAAAAGGAAGGGAACTCGATCTTTCCAAAATCCAAACTCCTCTACTTCATGGAGGTCGAATGGAAGGAAAGACGAAGGAGCTAATTCCAAATTCAAAACAGAAGCACCAAAGAGAAAAGATGAAGTTGACAAAGTCAGTAGAGGTAAAATTGAATTACCAACTCGTAATCATGATATTAAGTGGTTTAAGTGTTTGGGAACAGGTCACATTGCTTCACAATGCCCAAACAAGAGGACCATGATTGCACATGCTAACGAAGATGTGGAGACTGAAAGTGAGAGTGACGATGATGATCAAATGCCAAAAGACACTAGTGACAATGATGTTGAATATCCGGTGGAGGGAGAGTCATTGGTGGCTAGGCGTGCTTTAAGTGCTCAAATCAAAGAAGATGATGTTAATGAACAAAGGGAGAACATTTTTCATACTAGATGACATGTTAACAATAAAGTGTGTAGTATGATCATTGATGGGGAAGTTGTACAAATGTTGCCAGTACTACTTTGGTTGAAAAGCTGAATTTACCTACCTTGAAACAACCTAGACCATATAAGCTTCAATGGTTGAATGAATGTGGTGAGGTTAAGGCGACAAGGCAAGTAGTAGTCTCTTTTTCAATCGGGATGTACAAGGATGAAGTGCTTTGTGATGTCGTTCCAATGAAAGCAGGTCACATATTATTGGGAAGACCATGGCAATTTGATAGGAAGGTTACTCATGATGGTTTCAAAAGTCGGCACATTCTTGTAAAGGATAACAAATCCATTACTCTTGTACCATTAACACCCAACCAAGTGTATGAAGATCAAATGAAAATGAAAAGAGACAGTGAGTTGAAAATAAATAGTGAGGCTGAAATTTCAAAGAAAAAAAAGTGAAAAAGAGAGTGAAAAGAAAGAGAGAAAAAAACAAGTGAGTCTTTATGCTAAGGCGAGTGATATCAAGAATGCCTTCAATTCTAACAAGCTTATGTTTTTAATTTTGTAAAAAGAGGCGGGCTTTAGCACTAACGAACTTAATGAATCTTTGCCTAGCGTTGTTGTGGCTTTGTTGCAGGAATACGAAGATGTGTTCCCAGATGATGTACCAAATGGGTTGCCACCTATAAGAGGAATAGAGAATCAGATTGATTTTGTACCAGGTGCTGCCATTCCTAATCGGCCAGCATATAGAAGCAATCCGGAACAAACAAAGGAAACTCAAAGGCAAGTTGAGGAGTTGCTGAAGAAAGGCCACGTTAGAGAAAGCATGAGTCCGTGCGCCGTACCGGTGTTACTTGTACCTAAGAAGGATGGTACTTGGAGGATGTGTGTGGATTGCAGGGCTATCAACAACATCACGGTAAAGTATCGATACCCCATTCCTAGATTAGATGATATGTTGGATGAATTGCATGGGTCAAGTATTTTCACAAAAATTGATTTGAAAAGTGGGTATCATCAAATTAGGATGAAAGAAGGTGATGAATGGAAAACTGCTTTTAAAACAAAACATGGTTTGTATGAGTGGTTGGTAATGCCTTTTGGTTTATCTGATGCACCTAGAACATTCATGAGATTAATGAAACATGTCTTGCGGACTTTTATTGGCAGATTTATTGTGGTTTATTTTGATGACATTTTGGTGTATAGCAAAAGCTTAGATGAACATATTGAACATTTGCGTAGTGTGGTTGATGTTTTGAGAAAAGAAAATTGTATGCCAATTTAAAAAAGTGTTCTTTTTGCTTGGAAAAAGTTACGTTTCTTGGCTATATTGTTAGCGCAAATGGAATTGGAGTGGATGAAGAAAAGGTAAAGGCTATCAAGGAATGGCCGACACCTAAGTCACTTTCCGAGGTCAGAAGTTTTCATGGTTGGCTAGTTTTTATCGACGATTTGTCAAAAATTTCAGTACACTAGCTGCACCACTCACTTAAATTGTTAAGAAATCGGTAGGGTTTCATTGGGGTGATGAGCAAGAACATGCATTTTATGAAATTAAAGAAAGATTGTGTAGTGCTCCTTTGTTAGCTTTACCTAATTTTTCTAAAACATTTGAAATTGATTGTGATGCTTCAGGAATAGGTATTGGAGCAGTTCTAATGCAGGAACAGCGACCGATAGCCTATTTTAGTGAAAAACTAAATGGGGCTGTTTTGAACTATTCAACGTATGACAAGGAGCTTTATGCATTGGTGAGAGCATTGGAGACTTGGCAACATTACCTTTGGCCGAGAGAATTCGTCATTCACACTGATCATGAATCTTTGAAGCACTTGAAAGGACAGGGTAAGTTGAATAAAAGACACGCCAAGTGGTCAGAATTCATCGAGACATTTCCTTATGTAATCATATACAAGCAAGGTAAGGAAAATATTGTGGCTGATGCACTATCGAGAAGGTATGCTCTTGTTTCTACTTTAAATGCAAAGTTGTTGGGATTTGAATATGTGAAGGAATTACATGCTATTGATGATGACTTTGCTAGTGTGTATGGAGTTGTTGGGATTTTATGGGTATAATTGTCAACTACAATAGTGCGGAATTTAAAATTTTTATTTATACACTAAAACCCAGGGTTTCTTATTAGCACATATGAATAAAGGTTGAATTTATTTTCAGCAAGCATATACTAAAAATAAATAAGAAGGTAAAAGCTATTTTACCTCACCACAGGCAAGGTGGTGGTTTTTCTCCGGTCTTCAGTTGTTCACTAGAGCACCCCAAGTGTTGTGCCTCTAGAGAAAGTCCACACCAATTGGATTTGATTAACTTCGCGTAATCCCCAGGCTCAGAACTAGGATTAAGGAATTGTCTCGTCAGGAATTGGATTCAGATCCGGGAAGAAAAACTTGGAGAAAAATCCTACACAAGGTGGGCAATTTTTCACAGGGTTCGACTATGTAGTAGGGGCGAGAGAGGGGGCTGAAATTTACGGCCTCCTTTGTTTTTCTTGTGTTTTGATTTTTTCAATCTTTTCTCGCTTAGAATAAATCTGTCTTCTTCTTCTTGATTAGATTATGTGTATCTTGTATTTATAGATATCTAATTAGAAGACTCCTTCTCCTAATAGGTATCTAATCTTGAAAGGATCTCTCCTTATCAAGAAACAAGATACACAAGATCTTATCACTTTAGGAAACAAGATATATCACAATCTCTTTCCTAGTTACACAAGATAATACAATCTCTTCTAATCCCTATCATAATCAAACATAATCAACATTAATTCAAGACTAATTAATTAAGCAAAAATCGGCCATAATTAATAACTAAAAATCGGCCCACATGCTTTTAGTTAATCCCAAATTAATTTGATCATTGTTCCCAAAATCGGCCCATGCAAGATTAATTAATCCCAGACTAATTTATCTTTACAATAATTGGCCCATATGCTTAAATTAATTAATCAAAGATCAATTAACTTACATATGGATCGGCCCATGTTATTTAATTAATTAATCCACTATTAATTAATTAATCCTTTCCAATTAACATTTTAATTGAGGATTTAATTAATCAGAAAATTCCAATTGATTCATTAATTAGTTACTCCTAATTAGGGGTGTAAACGAGCCGAGTAGTATCGAACGAGACGTTGTTCAAGCTTGGTTTGAATTTTATCGAGCTTGAAATTTTGTGTTTGAGCTTGGTTTGATTTCTTAACGAACCGAGCTCGAACGAGCTTTTATCGAACGAGCTCGAGCCGAGTATCGAGTAGCTTGGTATTTTACATGTGTTTTTTCAATTTTTAGCTTATCGAGTCGAACTCGAGCCGAGCTTCAAAAGTTATCGAACAAGAAATCTTGTTCAAGCTTGTTTGATTAATTTGACGAACCGAGCTCAAACGAGCTTTTATCGAACGAGCTCGAGCCGAGTATCGAGTAGCTTGGTTTGATTTTCAGCCCTACTCCTAATTAATGATTCTCCATTTTGAATTAACACTTTAATTCTTGATTAATTAATTAGTTACTCCTAATTAATTATTCTTCTTCTTGAATTAATACTTTAATTCATTTATTGATTTAATTCCTTAAATCAATTGTTTCCTTTCAGGCTGTCACTGTCCAACTGTATTGTGTGTGACCCTCTAGGTTCACCATCAATTGGCAGCAGGCCAACGATTTTTGTGATTTAATTAGCGAGCAATTAATATATAATTAATTGCTCCGATCAATTAAACACTTTAATTGACCACTCCGGAATTGATTTCCTTATTAATTCAGGAGTACCCACACCTCATGGTCGATGTCTAGCCACAAGCCCATGGGGCCCAACTTCAGGTGAATTGATATTTGTGAACCTCCAACTCTTATAAATGCCATGTACATACGGTCCTTCTAGCGACTAATTTCCCGATTGATACCTAGGGGGTGTGAATTGGTCGGCACCTCTAATCATCTCAATTCTGTACTTTCTAATTCAGGATAATAATTCCAGTGTGACTGCTAAATTTGGAAACCCCTTTCCAAATCCGTCACTGACTGTGGCCGCAGATTCCTCGGATATCATTATCTAAGAACGTACAGGAAATTCTCTCATCTTATCAGGATGAGTCGATAGATCCTATATTAGTACTAACCATCCGCGCACACGTTCATACGTACCCAAAGTAGTCGCACAATGACCAAGCTATGTGACCGGCTCCTAAATCAAAGTACGTATTCCCGTGTACCGAATTCGCCCTTGTACCTCAAGTCAAAGGACTAAATCGTACTATTATAAGTCTTGAGAGACATCCCATTACCGATATGCTTAACGCACTTCCACGATGGGTCTCTCTGTTCGGGTCGTTCGATGCGTTCGATCCCCTATCGAACCACCTAGTCATATGCACTAGCATTCAATGCCTTGTTCATGAAACGACAACAAATTCACTCCATGTGAATCATGCATAATCCTACAAGTCTTAACGATTCATTCGATACCCCGTCTCGATATGAATCTATGACTTGGAACGTTTTTGAGATCACGACCTTTGAGACTGTTTCATGATTAATCGCACCCAATACTGAAGTGAATAGTCCCTTAGTCATGAGTGATCTCAGGGTTTCATCCAATCGCTTAGATAAGTTCGCGAGAGATGAAGTTGGCCATTGTTTAATTCACGTACTATGAATAAACGGGCGTATTATCATATAAATCATAAGATTGCTTCTAAAGGTAGTTTCTTAACAAGCTTATATTTGTTGGCTTGCTGGGCACTATCCTATCAATCTCCCACTTGCCCTAAAGCCAACCACATACATTTCTAAGGCCCATCTCTCTCAAGATGTCCGTCGAACCCTTTTGTGATTATGACTTAATTAGTGGATCTGCTATGTTGTCTCTTGACGTGGTTTACCCCCACGTCTTATTCTACCTATGATTTTCCAGATCATATGGTATACTTGTGTTTAGATCATGGGTGAGATCTCGACTCCTTTGCTAAAGCAATTGCCTTAAGTTATCATAGAAGATAAATATAGGCCTCGCAATGCTAGGTACTACTTCCAATTTATTGGAAGAAGTTTTCATCGAAACACTTTCCTTCGCTGTATTCAATACTGCGAAATATTCTGTTTTAGTGGTTATCCCGGCATTGATTGTCCTTTTGAACCCTTTCAAATCATCGTTGCCCCATAAAACCAGAATATTAAATTCACTTCAGACGGGATACTCGAATCACTAAATCCTTTGAGTTCCAATTCTTCATTATTACCGTTGACCAGCAACATATCCTCAGAACTCCCAGAGTTCTTTAAGGAATGCTTCCTTTCGGTATACCAGTACTCCTCACTGGTGTTTGGCTAACAGCAGCTTATGATACTCATAGCATGTGTTTAGTCTGGTCTTGTACATGACGTTGCATATACTATGCTACCTTTTATGTGGAAGGTGTTCAGAGATATTATCCTCTTTACTCATCAAATGTAGGGCGCATTGACTTTGAGAGAGATTTTATATCTCTATGGAAATTGTCCTATCTATGACTTTCCATACTGATTTTATTCAGTTTTTGTCCATGTACTAAGATTTGGGAATCCATACATCTTCTCTAATCTATCACAATAGATACGTACTGCCAATACGTGAGATGTATCCCATAAATCTTTTAATGAAGAATTGCGTGAATGAACACGCTTTCGTCTGCGTTTAACACTCATACAACATCTATGTCAACTTTAGTGTTTATATTACGAACAATGCAAAAAAAAAAAACTCCCACTGATTCTTTTGTACATTGAGATTTACATGCAATTTTGATAAAGCCAACCGCCTTGACTGTCTAATCTAGTTGCATGTTCCAGCTTCGGGATACTGGTCCAGAATCATAGATCCACCTTTGGAATTACATCCAATGGTTTTGCCTCGTGGTCATACGAAGCTTCTACGGTTCAGCGTTTCTAAATGGATTATTGGAAATCCACTCAGACCACACGGCGTTTTAAGCTATGAGCCCGAATCTATGTTATACATAGATATTTCGAAATTTCTTGGATCACTATCCAATCGATCATATTCGTGAACGTACTAGTTCCTTTTGAATTCGGTCGTATCTTCGAAATTTGTTGTACAAATTTTGGTTCAGTAGGTTTGAAAAATATACTCCCACTATTTGTAGGGATGTGTCCAAGTCTAGGACTTCATCAAGTTCCATGGTAAAATCCCATTTCTATTAGCGAGGGAACCACCTCTAAGAATTGGGTATCCTTAGCAACGGACTCCTTTCGTTCTATAGGATCATGGGATAGGTATCCAATGGATTTCGTTGAATACCCTACAAATTTTCTCAATTGAATCCACTATCCAATTTTATCATTCATGGATGATAAACCATACTTGGGTTAGTACGGTTTTTCGTAGGAATTGACTTAGAAAGGTACTTGTTTAAGTATCCTTCTAGAGTCATAGGGTTGAACCCCAGAATTGATTGAGGAGTTTTAGCAATACTAATTTAAGGAATGAATCTAGTCTTTCATAGTTCGATTCCTTTTATTAGGTTTTAACTTGCTATTCAAGAATTCAATTCTCGATTTAGATACTTTGAGTAATTTAGGACTTATGTACTAACCACTTCGATTATATCGAATGATCATACTTTAATGCCTTAATTGCTTCAATTTTGGAATTCCTTTGAATCCTTTCAACATTTTCATACTTGCACTTTACTTAGTGCCTTTATGAAACACTTTGAACCCTTCGACCTTTCCAAAAACTTGTACATTCAAAAGTATTCATATCCTAAATGCTATTAGGACACTTTATGAAGCAATTAATTACTCGCACTAATGCTTTAGTGATCCACATGTGTATTAACGGTTTTCATCCATTAAACACTTGGTATTTCAAAATACCTTTAATCGATCAATTTCCTATTTAGACAGGATTCGCATGTTATGAATTCATCAATCTTCTATTTTTCAAGAGCCATGATTGAAAACAATTCATAATTGTTTAAGTTTTATCAATGCTTATTTCGTTGCTTTATTTACAACGGTAAAGCAATTATGTACGAATTAAAAAGCTTTAATTAAAATAACTCCATTCATAATGGTAAAGCTAAGAAGTTCCGTACAAAGTTTGAAATAAATAGACAAAACTCTAACTAATGCCTAAATCCAGAATTAAAGAAAAACATATGCTAATAAGAAAAATCCAGATGCTCCTTGACCCATTCCCTGAAGTATGTTTCCCTCATGTGCAGTCGAAACCCGAACTTGGTTACATGCAGCACGCTCCAGTCATCCTCTGTAAACACTTTTACAAAAACCAGAAATTTTAGATGTTTTACATTAAAAGAAAATCTTGAGATGTTTTTCATCAAAAGGAAATAACTTAGGTTATACCTTGGTCAAGTATGTTTCGGAATTCCTCATCAGTCATGTTCCTCAGTTCCTCATCTTTCTTACATAAGGGACAATTCTTTCCTTCGATCAGTCCTTGTCCTCTTTCGAGGGCTTTCTCATATTTGTCTAACAATTTATGCAAATCATTGGTCTCAATTCCTTTGTCTGGAACTTCACAATGATCGATAAAATGAGAGAATGATTCAGGCAGACCATTTGTGATGATTACCATTTTATCATCTAGAGTCAATTTAGCTCCAAGCTCATTGATTCGATTTAGTCATTTGATCAGGTACAAACAATATTCACTAATATTTTTGAACCCGGTCGTGCCTTTCTCGTGAAGTGATGATTCCCAGATTTGCAATATTGTTTGTTCGCAATTGACAGTGAATATTGGCATGGCTAAATATAAATAATAGACAACAATAAGCAGACAGATTTAAGATAATACTTATAATTAAGGAAGATTGGTCTTTCTATCGAAAAAGTTCTCCCACTATTTTATCGAAACAATAACACTTTCATTGTTCGGGAAATTCTATTTCCTAGTAGGTCTTGACGTCCCAGCAGACATTAATTGCACCCACGACTCGTGGCCATACAATTAACTACCTAGGGTAGGTATACTTTTTAACAATTGTGTTACTCCACAACCTTCAAGCTATTTTGCCTCGATTTTCGCATTTATCTAGCACTGCTACATCATAAATGTTACTACTCGTTTAAGTCTAACCCAGTCAATCTTGATGAGCAACTGGCCCGGTCATGAAATCCCCGTAACTGGTTATCGGTCGATTTTCACGTCCCGACCAGTCCCCACCCTTGTCGAGTTTAGTTAAAAACAAGAATCAAGGAATTTCGTGTATTGTCCCTTTCTTCGACTCGGGTGCCAGACTCTGGATCACCTCTATTGATAAGTAGACAACATACACTAGTCCCTATTGATGGAAGGCTTGGATCTATAAAACATCATTTTATAGTTTACCCAATATGACTTAATATTTTATTTCGAGAGGGGATTTTCGGTTTTAGGAAGTTTGAGGTAACTCTCCTCGAGATCTCACCGCATTAATTATGCTTTATAATTTATTTAGTGATCTAAATTCTAGCGCGCAAGCCAAAACAAATCAACAAATAAAATAAAACATTCATACCTAGCATGCATGCTACCACAATATGTTTTCGATCGGGAGCCTCCTATGCGGACCACCATCGAGCCAAAGACGATGGTCCTATTGGTCAATCTATTGGGTTTCACATAGACCTACTCTATTACACATTTTACCATGCATACATGGCCTTTAGTCTTCTTGGGCTCCCACCTTGCTTGTAACGGGCCTCCATCTTAAACTAATAAAACAGTAAAGCCCTATCTACTACAATGGCTCAAAGTGGCCCACAACTTAAGGTTCGCAGGCCCAATAAAACCAATAAGATTTAAAAATAACCATTCACATCTAACCTAAAGGTCAAGGCTCGGCGCGATCGAAAACCACGTAAACAATTTCACGTAGAGCAAGAAACAAGCAAAAATTACCTTTTTCTTATTTCTTATATTATTTTAAAACTACCTTTTAAAAAAAATCTAGATTCTAGTTATAAAAACCCCTTTTCTCTCAACCATCATTTTAAAACCCCTTTTAAAAATGACCCTTTGATTTTATTTTAAAACCCATTTAAAAATTAAATCAAATCTTCTATTTTAAAACACCTTTTAAAATATCTCATGGTTCTTACTTTAGTCCACTACTAATTATGAAAAATTAATCCTTCGGATAATAAAACACCTTTTAAGAATTAAATCAGGTTCTGGAAATTTCAAATTTTGAAAATTACAGTTTGGTCCCTCAATTTTTAAAAATTACGTTTTGACCCCAAAACTTTCGAAAATAACAAATTAGCCCCAAAAACTTTCGGAAATAACAAATTAGCCCCAAAACTTTCGGAAATCCATGGAGATTCCGAGTAAGAATTCGGGATTCGTATCCTTCGAATTCCAACATTGGTATTAGAGCCATTGTTGGTTAAATTCCGACTTTAATTTCAGTTTTTGAATATGGAAATTATGTTGAAATCCGTATGATTATATTCTTGCTCTTGAATGATATGATTTTTATATTGTTATAAATTATGCATTTACATTCTGAAAATTGCATGATTTCTTGTTTTTTTTTTTAAATGCAATCATGTTGAACCCAAATGATTCTTGCTTGATTTGAAGTTGTTATCATGCTTTTATATTCTGTTTTGTGGAGAACTCTTGTTTCCCCACATTCTCAATTAAACAAAAGTTGTCATTTTTTTTTTTTTGCAATTGAGACAATCGACCCATTCTCACATGTTACCTGTTTTCGGAATAGTTAATTACATAATGGCATTTTTTTTTATTGCATGTATCATACATTTAAATTCTGAAATTAGCATGTTTGTGTTGTTAATATATGATACATTTTAATGTTTATTGAGCATGTTGGGTGATAATTTGTTCGAAAATCTGAAATCCCTTTTTGAGTTCTTGCTTGAGCTTTAATAGTGATTTTTTGAAATTTTCACATTTTGCTCCGAATTGTTTTATGATAGCATGCTTATATGTTGAAGATCGTATCCTGAAATTTTTATGATGTTATTCCTTGCGGATTTGGAGATATGAATTTATTTTGATTTAATTTCTGAATCTTTGAGAACTTTCTAGGAATTATTTATTGCGTATTGGGAACTGAAATTTGTACCATCGGAAAGCTCTCGTCAAGATCTCTCCAACCATATAAAGATCACTGATTTTGGCCTTGTAACGAAGGAGTTATGGCCAAATGAAGTTAGATTCGAAATAGTAAACTTCTTGTTGTTGGAGAAGATAATGAGTAAACTTCTTGTTGTTGGAGAAGATAATGAGTAAACTTTTTGTTGGAGAAGATAATGAATAGTGATTTATTCACTTACCCACTCTTGTCCTTGTTGTTCGTTGCTCACACATGCATTTTCGGTGGTCAAATTTAAAAACAGAGTTCACCATTGGAATTAGAAGACCGAAAAACTTCGGGGTAGCCGGAAGGACGTTGCCGAAAAACGAAGGCAAGGCGGCGCTTGACTTGCACACGCCACCTCACGCGCATGGACTGTTGGCCATGCAAGTACTATGCAACTGCCGCGTTAGCAACATTTGCCGACATGTGCTGCCACATGCGCCGCACAAGCCCACACGTGTTGGTGGCGCGTGAAGTGTCTTTTGGTTGCCGATTTTGGTGGGAAAATTCCTACGTGCTCAGAATTTTATTTCTGATTTTTTTTTTTGGTGAATTAAATTAATTTTTCAGAGTGTTAAAATATTTTTTTTGATTTTCATGCCTTGAATCTATTTGAAAAATTGTGGAAAATTATTTTTTCGTTTATTTGGAAAATTCTGAATTTTTTTTGTGGAAGCTTGAAAAATTTTTCAGAGAAAATGTCTAGCAAGTTGGAGTGTTTGACTACTCCCACATATCAATTTCAATTTTCATTGCATGAAGAAAATGGTTTAAAAATAATTTGGATCAAGAAAATTTATGAAATTTCTTTTGGGAAACTCTGAAATTATTTTAATATATGGGACCACCGATGAAAGTGTTGGAACACTTATAAAAGGTCGTCCTAATTTTTCTTTGTAAACTTGAAGAAGTTTTAGTTAAAGATTTTTGTCAAATTAGGACATGTTTTTGTTTATGGACAATTTAAACTTTTATATGACAAAATTCTTTATGAAAAGAATAAATGATATTTCGAATTGGCTTTTAAGCGCAATAAAATATTTAACGAATTTTTTGAATATGCGATGCATGTCGGACATGGTGGGAGGGCGACTATCACTAAAGAATTTGAACCTATTTTGCAATTGTTGTATGTTGCAAAAGTTAGAAATTCTAATGAAAGTGTTTTGCACACTTATCGAGTTTTAAGATAATTAACCTGAAACAGTGAAAGTTGATGCAATTGAGGCACTTCTTTAGCTAAGAGCTAAAAGAAAAATACTGAAAGATTAATTTCCTTTTTTTTAATGAAATATATATGTCGTTTATCCAGTATGATGGAAAACAATTTACTGAATTTGGAATTCATTTAGTCTTATTTGTTTTAAAGGGTAAAAGGAATAATTTGACGATTTATTCTATCGCTACCCTGTAAGTTCTAAACGTTCCCGTATGTTCGAGATTTATCTCCATAATGGGAAAGAACTGTAATAAGTTAAGACGAATCTTGTCAGTATTTGTCTCCTAAAACTTGGTCAGTAGAATCTTCTAAGGAGATTATCGATTGACACATGATTGTGTTTATGTAAACATGACTCTTCGTATGTGTCATTGCATTAATGTGCTTGATGCATACATATCTCCTTATATATGATTGATGAGAATCATCAAGAACAAGTACAAACTAAGGATCTATTGTATGTTCCAATTGGGCCAATTACAAGGGCAAGATCCAAAAAGCTCAAGGAAGAATTTAACGGGCTAATTCAGAAGATATGGGCTGATTCTAACATGCATAAGTTTGGCCCAAAAGAAGATGAAGTTGTTTTGAATTTAATCCAAAGAATATAATTTGATGGCTTTTGGAATTCACTAAAGTTACTTACTTGGAATTTAAGTATTTTGGGAAAGAGAAGCTTTAATTAGGCTTTATTTACATCAGATTTTATATGTAAGTCCATATAGATAATAGTCAAAGACTTCTCATATTTCTAAATGTATTTGGAGGTTTCTAGGCACCTTTTCATATCCCAACACTTATGAAAACGTGTTGGCTTTAATTATTATGGTTGGAGACTTGTTCCAACCTTATATATAAGTTGTATTGTTAAATGTAATGAGATATATTTGGCTGAAAATATAAAGTGAGTTTTTACTCCTCTTTTGGTTCTTCATTGAACTTCAGAACTTATCAAGGTTTCTCCTTGTGGCGTTCAAACTTGAATACTTGTGGTTTGCGATTCTTTATAATCGTTGGGTCACAAGTTCACTACAATCTGGAATACTTGTGGTTTGCGATTCTTTATAATCGTTGGGTCACAAGTTCACTACAATCAAGAATACTTGTGGTTTGTGATTTCTTATAATCGTCGGGTCACAAGTTCATTATCGTTATCAATCTGATTTTAGTTTGGGATTAAATTGAATCTTCTTATCGAGGTTCGCATCATTTGGTATCAGAGCAAGGTACTAAAATCAGATTGCTATCCTTTATCTTTAATTCTTGTTCTTATATATTTAGTCAAATTATGTTAATCTCTTCTTTCCTATTCTTAAATTTCTGAAATATCGAACCATTGGTATTCATTTTCTAAACAATACAAGTTGAACCTCTTGATTAAAGTTTACTAGCTCATTAAAGAACTGAAAAAGGGAGTTACGAGTGGAAAAAGGCAAGTGAGTGTGAGATTATTAGAGGGTAAAAGCCATATTGAGTTAAACACGAGTGTTGAGTAACATTAATTGAGTGTAAACACGTGAGGGAGTGCTGTGAGGATTTATTTCGAATTTTTATATCTAGTTTCAAGTATGTCTACAAGTGGTGAAGCAATAAACCAAGGAGGACAGGGGTATACATTTATGTTGCAAGCCATGCAAAAACAATTTGAACGTATGAACGTAATGTTTAATGAGATTCAGGATCGGATGGATAGGCGAGACGATGCTATTGCTACTTTAAATATGAGACGTCCGGAAAGACCTCCTAATGTTAGAAGGGAAGAAAGGAATGCAAATGAAGATGATTTTGGTTACAATTCCAATGATGAGTTCCAATATGAAGATGACCAAGGCTCATTGAATGGTGAGGGTGGATTCATACAAAGGAGAGAAAGGCACGATAGAGGTTTCCAAAGAGGTCCGAGATGGCGAGATAGAGATGACAGAAGCTTGGAAAACATAAAAGTAAAGATACCATCATTTCAAGGCAAGAATGATACTGAAGTGTACTTGGACGGGGAAAGGAAGATGGAGCTGATTTTCGAATGCCATAACTACTCCGAGGAGAAAAAGGTAAAACTTGTTGTTATTGAGTTTACCGCTTATGCTATTATATGTTGGGATCAAATTGTGATGACCAGGAGACGAAATGGTGAAAGGCCAATTAGGACATGGGATGAAATGAAAGCTATCATGAGGAGGCGGTTTGTTCCTAGTCACTATCATAGGGACTTATTTCAGAAGTTACAAAGTCTTACTCAAGGCTTTAAAAACATGGAAGATTACCACAAGGAGATGGAGATTTTCAATGATCAGGGCTAATATAGAGGAGGATAGAGAAGCTACCATGGCAAGGTTTCTCAATGGGCTGAATCGGGACATTGCAAATGTAGTTGAGTTGCAACATAATGTGGAGTTGGAGGACATGGTGCATATGGCAATAAAGGTAGAACGACAACTTAAAAGGAAGGGAACTCGATCTTTCCAAAATCCAAGCTCTTCTACTTCATGGAGGTCGAATGGAAGGAAAGATGAAGGAGCTAATTCCAAATTCAAAACAGAAGCACCAAAGAGAAAAGATGAAGTTGACAAAGTCAATAGAGGTAAAACTGAATTACCAACTCGTAATCGTGATATTAAGTGTTTTAAGTGTTTGGGAACAGGTCACATTGCTTCACAATGCCCAAACAAGAGGACCATGATTGCACATGCTAACGGAGATGTGGAGACTGAAAGTGAGAGTGACGATGATGATCAAATGCCAAAAGACACTAGTGACAATGATGTTGAATATCCGGTGGAGGGAGACTCATTGGTGGCTAGGCATGCTTTAAGTGCCCAAATCAAAGAAGATGATGTTAATGAACAAAGGGAGAACATTTTTCATACTAGATGACATGTTAACAATAAAGTGTGTAGTAAGATCATTGATGGGGGAAGTTGTACAAATGTTGCAAGTACTACTTTGGTTGAAAAGCTGAATTTACCTACCTTGAAACACCCTAGACCATATAAGCTTCAATGGTTGAATGAATGTGGTGAGGTTAAGGCGACAAGGCAAGTAGTAGTCTCTTTTTCAATCGAGATGTACAAGGATGAAGTGCTTTGTGATGTCGTTCCAATGAAAGCAGGTCACATATTATTGGGAAGACCATGACAATTTGATAGGAAGGTTACTCATGATGGTTTCAAAAATTGGCACATTCTTGTAAAGGATAACAAATCCATTACTCTTGTACCATTAACACCCAAACAAGTGTATGAAGATCAAATGAAAATGAAAAGAGAGAGTTAGTTGAAAATAAATAGTGAGGCTGAAATTTCAAAGAAAAAAAAGTGAAAAAGAGAGTGAAAAGAAAGAGAAAAAAAAACAAGTGAGTCTTTATGCTAAGGCGAGTGATGTCAAGAATGCCTTCAATTCAAACAAGCTTATGTTTTTAATTTTGTAAAAAGAGGCGGGCTTTAGCACTAACGAACTTAATGAATCTTTGCGTAGCGTTGTTGTCTCTTTGTTGCAGGAATACGAAGATGTGTTCCCAGATGATGTACCAAATGGGTTGCCACCTATAAGAGGAATAGAGCATCAGATTGATTTTGTACCAGGTGCTGCCATTCCTAACCGGCCAGCATATAGAAGCAATCCGGAAGAAACAAAGGAAACTCAAAGACAAGTTGAGGAGTTGCTGAAGAAAGGCCACGTTAGAGAAAGCATGAGTCCGTGCGCCGTACCGGTGTTACTTGTACCTAAGAAGGATGGTACTTGGAGGCTGTGTGTAGATTGCAGGGCTATCAACAACATCACGGTAAAGTATCGATACCCCATTCCTAGATTAGATGATATGTTGGATGAATTGCATGGGTCAAGTATTTTCACAAAAATTGATTTGAAAAGTGGGTATTATCAAATTAGGATGAAAGAAGGTGATTAATGGAAAACTGCTTTTAAAACAAAACATGGTTTGTATGAGTGGTTGGTAATGCCTTTTGGTTTATCTGATGCACCTAGTACATTCATGAGATTAATGAACCATGTCTTGCGGACTTTTATTGACAGATTTGTTGTGTTTTATTTTGATGACATTTTTGTGTATAGCAAAAGCTTAGATGAACATATTGAACATTTGCGTAGTGTGGTTGATGTTTTGAGAAAAGAAAAATTGTATGCCAATTTAAAAATTCTTTTTGCTTGGAAAAAGTTACGTTTCTTGGCTATATTGTTAGCGCAAATGGAATTGGAGTGGATGAAGAAAAGGTAAAGGCTATCAAGGAATGGCCGACACCTAAGTCACTTTCCGAGGTCAGAAGTTTTCATGGTTTGGCTAGTTTTTATTGACAATTTGTCAAAAATTTCAGTACACTAGCTGCACCACTCCCTGAAATTGTTAAGAAATCGGTAGGGTTTCATTGGGGTGATGAGCAAGAACATGCATTTTCTGAAATTAAAGAAAGATTGTGTAGTGCTCCTTTGTTAGCTTTACCTAATTTTTCTAAAACATTTGAAATTGATTGTGATGCTTCAGGAATAGGTATTGGAGCAGTTTTAATGCAGGAGCAGCGACCGATAGCCTATTTTAGTGAAAAACTAAATGGGGATGTTTTGAACTATTCAACGTATGACAGGAGCTTTATGCATTGGTGTGAGCATTGGAGACTTGGCAACATTGCCTTTGGCCGAGAGAATTCGTCATTCACACTGATCATGAATCTTTGAAGCACTTTAAAGGACAGGGTAAGTTGAATAAAAGACACGCCAAGTGGTCATAATTCATCGAGACATTTCCTTATGTAATCTTATACAAGCAAGGTAAGGAAAATATTGTGGCTGATGCACTATCGAGAAGGTATGCTCTTGTTTCTACTTTAAATGCAAAGTTGTTGGGATTTGAATATGTGAAGGAATTACATGCTACTGATGATGACTTTGCTAGTGTGTATGGAGCTGTTGGGATTTTATGGGTATAATTGTCAACTACAACAGTGCGGAATTTAAAATTTTTATTTATACATCAAAACCCAGGGTTTCTTATTAGCACATATGAATAAAGGTTGAATTTATTTTCAGCAAGCATATACTAAAAATAAATAAGAAGGTAAAAGCTATTTTACCCCACCACATGCAAGGTGGTGGTTTCTCTCCGGTCTTCAGTTGTTCACTAGAGCACCCCAAGTGTTGTGCCTCTTGAGAAAGTCCACACCAATTGGATTAAGGAATTGTCTCGTCAGGAATTGGATTCATATCCGGGAAGAAAAACTTGGAGAAAAATCCTACACAAGGTGGGCGATTTTTCACAAGGTTAGACTATGCAGTAGGGGCGAGAGAGGGGGCTGAAATTTACGGCCTCCTTTGTTTTTCTTGTGTTTTGATTTTTTCAATCTTTTCTTGCTTAGAATAAATCTGTCTTCTTCTTCTTGATTAGATTATGTGTATCTTGTATTTAATCTAATTAGAAGACTCCTTCTCCTAATAGGTATCTAATCTTGAAAGGATCTCTCCTTATCAAGAAACAAGATACACAAGATCTTATCACTAGGAAACAAGATATATCACAATCTCTTTCCTAGTTACACAAGATAACACAATCTCTTCTAATCCCTATCATAATCAAACATAATCAACATTAATTCAAGACTAATTAATTAAGCAAAAATCGGCCCATATGCTTTTTGTTAATCCCAATTTAATTTTATCATTGTTCCCAAAATCGGCCCATGCAAGATTAATTAATCCCAGACTAATTTATCTTTACAATAATTGGCCCATACGCTTAAATTAATTAATCAAAGATCAATTAACTTACATATGGATAGGCCCATGTTATTTAATTAATCAATCCACTATTAATTAATTAATCATTTCCAATTAACACTTTAATTGAGGATTTAATTAATCAGAAAATTCCAATTGATTCATTAATTAGTTACTCCTAATTAATGATTCTCCATTTTGAATTAACACTTTAATTCTTGATTAATTAATTAGTTACTCCTAATTAATTATTCTTCTTCTTGAATTAATACTTTAATTCATTTATTGATTTAATTCCTTAAATCAATTGTTTCCTTTCAGACTGTCACTGTCCAACTGTATTGTGTGTGACCCTCTAGGTTCACCATCATTTGGCAGCAGGCCCACGATTTTTGTGATGTAATTAGCGAGCAATTAATATATAATTAATTGCTCCGATCAATTAACCACTTTAATTGACCACTCCAGAATTAATTTCCTTATTAATTCAGGAGTACCCACACCTCATGGTCGATGTCTAGCCACAAGCCCATGAGGCCCAACTTCAGGTGAATTGATATTTGTGAACCTCCAACTCTTATAAATGCCATGTACATACGGTCCTTCTAGCGACTAATTTCCCGATTGAGACCTAGGGTGTGTGAATTGGTCGGCACCTCTAATCATCTCAATTCTGTACTTTCTAATTCAGGATAATAATTCCAGTGTGACTGCTAAATTTGGAAACCCCTTTCCAAATCCGTCACTGACTGCGGCCGCAGATTCCTCGGATATCATTATCTAAAAACGTACAGGAAATTCTCTCATCTTATCAGGATGAGTCGATAGATCCTATATTAGTACTAACCATCCACGCACACGTTCATACGTACCCAAAGTAGTCGCACAATGACCAAGCTATGTGATCGGCTCCTATATCAAAGTACGTATTCCCGTGTACCGAATTCGCCCTAGTACCTCAAGTCAAAGGACTAAATCGTAAACTATTATAAGTCTTGAGAGACATCCCATTACCGATATGCTTAACGCACTTCCACGATGGGTCTCTCTGTTCGGGTCGTTCGATGCGTTCGATCCCCTATCGAACCACCTAGTCATATGCACTAGCATTCAATGCCTTGTTCATGAAACGACAACAAATTCACTCCATGTGAATCATGCATAATCCTACAAGTCTTAACGGTTCATTCGATACCCCGTCTCGATATGAATCTATGACTTGGAACGTTTTTTAGATCACGACCTTTGAGACTGTTTCATGATTAATCGCACCCAATACTGAAGTGAATAGTCCCTTAGTCATGAGTGATCTCAGGGTTTCATCCAATCGCTTAGATAAGTTCGCGAGAGATGAAGTTGGCCATTGTTTAATTCACGTACTATGAATAAACGGGCGTATTATCATATAAATAATAAGATTGCTTCTAAAGGTAGTTCCTTAACAAGCTTATATTTGTTGGCTTGTTGGGCACTATCCTATCAGGAGCATGTGAAAAATCAGCATTTGGTAAGTTCTATAGACTTGATTGGTACTTGTTTAGAGAGAATAAACTTTGTGTGCCTAAAAGTTCTATGCGTGAGTTACTTGTACGTGAAGCACATGGAGGTGGTTTGATGGGTCACTTTGGTATAAGGAAGACTTTAGAAGTGTTGCGTGAACATTTCTTTTGGCCTAAAATGAAACGTGATGTGGAAAGAATTTGTTCTAGATGTGTTACTTGTAAGCAGGCCAAATCTAAGGTCTTACCCCATGGTTTATACACTCCTTTACCCATACCTACTGCATCTTGGGTAGACATTTCGATGGATTTTGTTTTGGGTTTGCCTAGGTCAAGAAAGGGTAGGGATTCAATTTTTGTGGTGGTTGATAGGTTTTTTAAAATGGCCCATTTCATATCTTGTAATAAAACTGATGATGCAACAAACATTGCTGATTTGTTCTTCCGTGAGATAGTACGACTTCGTGGTGTTCCTAGGAGCATTGTATCTGATCGAGATGTTAAGTTTCTTAGCTATTTTTGGAAAGTCTTGTGGGGGAAAATGGGTACTAAATTGTTATTTTCAACTACTTGCCACCCTCAAACAGATGGACAAACCGAGGTAGTGAATAGAACTTTAACTACTCTATTGCGTACAATAATTCAAAAGAATTTAAAGAAATGGGAAGATTGTTTGCCATTCATTGAATTTTCATATAACCGGAGTGTTCATTCTACTATTGATTTTTCACCATTTGAGGTTGTCTATGGTTTTAATCCACTAACTCCTTTAGATTTGATGCCTTTACCAGTTAATGAAAGAGCTAGTTCGAATGGTCAAAAGAAGGCTGAGATGGTGAAGAAACTTCATGAAAGCGTCCAGGAGCATATCGCAAAGAAAAATTAACAATATGCGAACAAAGCTAATAAAGGGCGGAGGCAAGTCAATTTTGAACCAGGTGATTGGGTTTGGGTGCATATGCGGAAGGAAAGATTTCCTGAACGTAGGCGGTCAAAGTTACAGCCAAGAGGGGATGGTCCATTTCAAGTTCTTGAAAGAGTGAATGATAATGCTTACAAGTTGGATCTTCCAGGTGAGTATCAGATTAGTTCTACATTTAATGTTGTTGATCTATCACTTTTTTATGTAGGTGAAGATTCGAGGACGAATCCTTTCGAAGAGAGGGAAAATGATGAGAATCATCAAGAACAAGTACAAGCTAAGGATCCATTGTATGTTCCAATTGGGCCAATTACAAGGGCAAGATCCAAAAAGCTCAAGGAAGCATTTAAAAGGCTAATTCAGAAGATATGGGCTGATTCTAACATGCATAAGTTTGGCCCAAAAGAAGATGAAGTTATTTTGAATTTAATCCAAACATTATAATCTGATGGCTTTTGGAATTCACTAAAGTTACTTACTTGGAATTAAGTCTTTTGGGAAAGAGAAGCTTTAATTAGGCTTTATTTACATCAGATTTTATATATATAAGTCCATATAGATAATAGTCAAAGACTTTTCATATTTCTAAATGTATTTGGAGGTTTCAAGGCACCTTTTCATATCCCAACACTTATGAAAACGTGTTGGCTTTAATTATTATGGTTGGAGACTTGTTCCAACCCTATTATAAGTTGTATTGTTAAATGTAATAAGATATATTTGGCTGAAAATATAAAGTGAGTTTTTACTCCTCTTTTGATTCTTCATTGAACTTCAGAACTTATCAAGGTTTCTCCTTATGGCGTTCAAACTTGAATACTTTGGTTTGCGATTCTTTATAATCGTTGGGTCACAAGTTCACTACAATCAAGAATACTCGGGTCACAAGTTCACTATCGTTATCAATCTGATTTTAGTTTGGGATTAAATTGAATCTTCTTATCGAGGTTCTCATCAATGGTACATGACGTGTTCTTGTGAAACGCACACGTTTAACACTCTAAATACTTAGAAATAAGTATTTAAGTGGGAGTTCGAGGTTGGTAGAATTTGAAGAATTCCCACCTAAAACTATTTAATTTCGTACTAGGAATGAAATGAGTGATGATGAACATTTGGATATGGGAGATGATTGGGAACATTGCGTGAACTTTCGATGATGTACCTTATGGGATTCAAAACAAGTTTGATTTGTTGTGTACGGAATTTGGATATAGATGGGCGATTATGATATCTCATTAATCGACAGATCATAGCAATTAATCTTAGGTAAATGAGTATTGAGTACTCATTGACAAATGTTGTAACATTTTGTCTCTATAGATTCCGTATGTGAGTGGGATAGAATGAAGTTGTAGATAGCATCTATCAAGTCTTTAAAGACCTGTTGTGGTCTTATTACTCGAGAAGGAAAAAAGATTTATCGGACGTTATTTGAGTTGATTACGCTGCTTTAACTGTTCTGATAAGTCTGGTAATTATGACCTCGTATGAAGTTCACCTAAAAGAGTAGTATGAGAATACAACTCTAACAAGGTAAACGCAATTGACTTAAAGTTTGACCATCGGAAACTCTATTGCTTAGTATGTTGATACTTGGAATGATGTAGTCAAACTTGATGACAGATTAAAGTCAATTAGTCATAATTTTTTCTCTTTTGAGCTACTAATTCAAGTTAAATCAGTCTCGATCCATTTGAAAGACCATTCAAAGGTTTTGTTAGTTCACATAACTGTGAAGGGGTTTTTTCTCAAATGGTAATTATTTCGTTGTGCTTCCGAATTGGTTATTTGGTGTTATTGAGACCAAAAGCTCAAGTCAGTGTGACTATATTTAATTTAATAAAGTTTAAACTCCAGGAGCTGAACCTAGATTTTAGAAGAAAAATGAACAAAAGGAGACTGGAGATAATTCTAATTAGAAGAATTCAATCCGTCGGATTATGGAAGTCCAAATCGGTATGGGACTAAAAGTGCTATAACTTTCATGTGGTTAGTTCTTTTCACTCGTTTATGGATGAAGTTGAAAAGATAGCACTTAATAACATTTATGTAGTTATTGTTTGTCCTCTAGAACAATATGTTACTAATCTTGTCCTATGTGGACTATAACTTTAGTAATTAATAACTAAAAGTGCTCACGTCCCTATCAAGTTTATTAGGGTACATTGGAGTACCTTTGGAATCTAAACTTGACTTTTGAATTTAATCTTCTTACATTAGATTTGTACTTGAATATAAAATTGACTTGAACAATATCACTTTTGGGGTTATACTTAGTATGATAGTAGACTTTTAGCAATAGTTCAGAGTGTCAAACATTGACCTAACGTTTCAGTTACATTGATGATTGTCGTTGCAGTGGCAACACGAGACATTGAAACAATGCAAACATTAAATATGTTGAAGCATACTTGTGTAGGTCATATTGGGCAAGTGGAAACACTAACCCCATTGAGAAGAATTTTTGAAGTCAACTCTGTAAAATGGTTTGCCTTTATTTTGTTCCGTAACTGAAAGAAGACACTCAAACTATTTTTGTAAGGCCGTTAGAGTTAAACATCCATCATAATTAATTCTAGTGATTAATGTGAGTGAAGGTTGGATTAATTCATTCTTTCATTACCTTTATGAAGATATCGTGTATCATAATTGTTTTAATTTGATCTCTTGTGAAACTAAAACACGTCGGTGTTTTGAAATTTCTTAAAGGAATCAAATCTATCGAGGAACATGAGTTCTGATACTAGATAAGGGATACGAATATCTATATGATCATTTTGGTGATCCATGTAATGAAATTAATAGAAATTAGTTATTTCTAACACTATTACTTATGTAATTATGTTAAGAGAATTAACTTTAGTTTTGGATAGAATGAGATTCATGCATTTTAAGTTAACCTTTTATCTCCTTGAGGAAATATTCATTTTTTTGTTAACTTTTAATGCATAATAAGAAAAATTCAACTTTAGTAACTTTCACTTTATACAAGCTAAGGTTAGATGTTGGTTTGACCTAAGCTATCTTAAACAAAGTTATCAGATATTTGAGTTTGCCTTGACTATGTTTCTTATGTATTTGAGAAATATGATCACATGAGAAATTAATATATATTTTTTGAGGATATATACTAGTCTAAGACATTGTGTTCTTGTATGAACAATGTGAAAGTGCACTTGCTATTAAATCCGGAAATACAATCTTTATAGATGTATTTACTAGATGAACTAGTCTTAGAATATTTGAATTTGTTTGTGTAAATCGGATCAAAGAGTAGTCATTTATTTGACATATCACTTGGATGTGGTTAGCCAAATTGCTTCCTATTTTCGAGTGGGAGCAATTTATGTTTTACTGGATTTATTAAAATGAAAGGACCACACATGAACCATAGCTTATTTCAAATATTGAGAAGATGTTCAATTGTCTCATGAGTGAGACACGTTACCAAATGGAAGAAAACTTAGTACTAGCATGTACAATCGAACCAAGTTTCGAATTTAGTCATTTTCAAAGAGACACATAGTTTATTACCTCTGACTTACTATAGTGAATATATCATACTTGGAATATGAAAGAACCATTTTTGAAAATGGTTATCCCCAATTTTTAAATGAGGAACTAAAGGTAGAAATTTGGTGAAGAAATTCATTGAATTATTTACATGGTCAGCGGACTAATGGAATAATTCTTAAAAGTAAATTTAGTATTTACCAATACTTCTATAGTTAGAGCTAAATTTGAAACTTGAAATGTGTGCTTTGAGTGATAAGTCTAGGTCATTGAATCCAATCTTACCGGAACATCAATTGGTTCGTAACCAATTACCTACTCTAATTAATGTTATGCCATGGATTTGGTCAATAGTTCTAAGTCAAATCTTAAGTATGATTTTGGACTTCAATGAAAAGGTTATTGTCAACCTTTAAAATACTGCATTTGTTTCCTTAGATGCTAAAGAACTTTTACTAGCTACTTATGTGGTAAAAAGCAAACACATGAATCGATGTGCACGCAGATTATGAAATTTGTAGCACAAGGATATGCACTATAAATAAATATTTGGTCATGAGGCACTTGTGATCGTTATAAATGTAAGCAGTATGGATGTGATGGTATGTTATGCCATAAGCACAATCTTACATTACAATGGAAATGTTGCTATTGCTAGACCAAACATTTACATAAAATTAAATATTTTGTGGAGATATCATAAGCAAAATTCAATGAGAACTTTGGATTTAGTTGTCTACGTACAATATCGTGGCATGTTTTGTACTAAGCCCTGAACTAGAGATTTTTTAGTGGGTTGTGTAATAGTCTCTAGAATTACGTAGATCTCTGATCTAATTGAACTTGGAAGTTCATAAGATCAAGCCCATAATTTTTTGAGACATTGGAATGATTTAGTACATGCTTCGGAAAGCATACATTCAATGGCATAGAATGTCGGACAAGTAGAGATTGGCTCTCTCACACGAGCAATCGCCTCTGACATTGAGTATGTGCAGAGATGAGATAATTTTATTCTTGTAAAGAGCGCAAGATAAAATTAGTATCACCTTAATTAAAACTATGGTGACTAAAGTAATCACTGAGAATAGACAATCTTGTATGAAAGAATGTCGATTGATTGATCAATTAATATGAGATTACTATAATGAACGTAAGTAATCGAAAATGGATTCCCACTATCCATTGAACTTGTCTAATGGCCAGATGTGAATTTGTCTCGACTTTGTTGTTTTTGAGGACTAAGGAGAAAATTCAGGTTAAGTGTAGACGACCACTTAGACCAAGATCTGTATTGTGCTAATAAAATGACATATACTTCATAGACTGAAGTAAAGCACAATAGCACGTGTTTCATACCACGTGTGCTATTGTGACCATTGGGAAATGAGTGAAAGATCCCTGCTCACTCATTGTGTGAGACCGGAGATGTTTATGAAAACCTCAATGTGTACCCTCAAGACTTTAGACTGTTTCTCGAGATTTTACCAAGGTGTTGCTACTTTAGCACGCTACTAATAACCATGAATCATACGATGATGCGGTACGTGTCTACAAAAGCAACTGAAGTAACATCAAAAGATTCTAGTAGAAAACGAAGACTTCTTATAGCTAACACACACTACATGTATTCAAAGCTGCGCAGCCAATATGTCAAACTTGAGTGTTTGTGACACGATTGTGAATACAAGTGAGTGGTGGAGTGAAGTATGCTCTTTTATCATTGGGGGATCAGAGATACTTCGGTTAGTGAAAAAGATGTTTGGGGTGCAGCGAGTTCTAATATCCTCATGTTTTGTGAGAAAGAGTTGTTGTATTACCCTAACAGGTGTACAACTCTTAATGCTCTTTAGCTCGTCGGTCGCACGATCTATTTATCTTTATGAATTGATGTATATGTTGCCATAATCACTTTAAACTCGAGTATAGCCCTCATGTGCGAGTGAGAGATGTTGGATTGATACGAGTCCGCCCATTTCGGACTAACTCAACCCGATTCGAATCGAATTATTTTAGTGAAGAGAAAATAGGAGGAAGTAGTTAATTAACTACTCCCCACTAAGTAGTTAACCTCCTACTTAGTGGGAGATTAACTCCAACTCATTAAATGGGTGGAAAGCACACGGCTTTCCCACCCTTTTGCCTCTGTTCAACAGAGAAGTCCGAAGAGGGACTTCTCAATTCTACAGAGGAGCAGCATACGCCTGCTTCTCCCTTTTGGACATGGAGGCCCCTTTGTGGGACTTCTTCTTTTTTTCTCTTCTCCCACTTAAATATATAAACACACATATATATATATACATGTTAAGCATAATTGGGTATATTAGGGTGATTTACGGGGCACTTATTATCATACTAATTTTGGTATTTAGATCGTGGAATTTAGGCTACATTTGTATGTGATTTAGTTCCACCGTGAGTTTTCGAAGATGAAGAAGTCGGTGATTTAACCACGGTGTTCAGTCAAAATGGCGTTTGAATTCCTGCGGGTGATCCATGGAGATTCCGAGTAAGAATTCGGGATTCGTATCCTTCGAATTCCAACAAATATATTATGTATGTTTTAATTACTTACAAGAGTTGTATTTAATTAATAACTCTCTTATGGTAAGAGAGAGAAGATTTATTTTCCTAGTAGAAATCTTTGAGTCATGGTAGGAGCTTAACTTTTTCCATAACTATCTATATATACATATAAGATATAAATTTTAGACAAGATTATTTTTGATTTGTGAAATCATTAAGATGACACTCAACAAAAAGAAAAGAAACTTCTTCAACCCTAAACATACAAAAGTCATCCCTTGTTCAAGAAACAAAAGAGATTTTTTATCTTGAAACTTTTGAATTCTAAAACGTGAAAGAAAGTTCAATTCTCTTAAGTTGGTGCCCACACACCTTGTAAAAGGAGAACGTAGTTGATATCAATGGTGAAAAAGATCAAAGTCGTTTGTTCCGCAATTGGGTCGTCCTATTTACTCGTCGGGTCGAATAGTTCCGATCCGATTGGACAAAACACCAACAACATTACCGTAACAAGCTCCGCTAGTATAACTACATACATTCTACTGTTTACATTGAAAACATTAATTATTGGTTTGATTGCATAACGTCACATCGAGTAATTTTTTCTTGGTTTATATTTAATCATAACCAGTCAAAAACGGAAGTAGAATTCCTGGAAGAAATGGAGTTGCTTCTCAAGGAGGAGAGTCGACTTATTCTTGTAGTTGAAAGCTGGAAATCATTCCAAACAAACAATAGAGCCTTCATTAGTTTTCTAGTCTTTCATAGGCATGTTCATATCTTTGACATGTTATGTTTTGTTTTGCTATTGAATTTGCAAATACATTACATTCTTTAATTTACGTACTTAGTTGATCGAATTGTGTTATCAAATTGTAGAACATCTTTGTCCATATTACCAGCTTATCAATATCGCTTATCCTTTTAGTTAAATTTGCTTTTAAATACATCTAAAAGTTGGACACATCTAATATTTGACAATGTACTTGTTAGCATTAAACAATCTATGACTTTATAATTAAGATGTGATTGAACAATTTTATACTCGAAATTTCAAAGAGTAAACAAATTGAAAGAGCAAAAGACAAAAACACCCCCTATGCTTTGTCTAACTCCCAAAAAATTTCATGTTTTATTTTAACTCTCAAAAATTCCCTTATGTTTGGTTTTAAATAACACACTCAACCCAAGTATAATTTTACTTTTGACTTTTGGAGGAATGACAAGATTACCCCTATGTGTTTGTTTTTATTAAATTTATTTTTCTTTTTGAAAAATTAAGTATATACTACATGGGTCGAGTGTGGTATTTAAAACCAAACACGGGGAGTTTTGTAGGGGATTTAAATGTCATATAGGAGGGTTTTTGGGAGTTAGACAAAGCATAGGGGGTATTTTTGTCTTTCGATGTCAGAGGTAAAATTGTCATATCAAAAGCAAAATGTGAACTAAACCTGCAATTTTGGCATTTCAAACACACTCTCTTTTATAGGAGGTGAATTTGACACTTACCTAAGATCACGGGGAGATTTTTGGGAGTTAGATAAAGCATAGGGGTATTTTTATCTTTCGCTCCAAATTAAAATTACAAAGACACAAACATCATTATTTTCTTGAATCTGACAGATCCAAAACCACTCAAGTATGACATGTAAAACAGTAATGTGTGTGGGTGATAGAAAGAAAGAGGACATGAGGTCGTGAAATGGTAGAGTTATACGATAAGAATTTTCATCCGTCATTTTAGCGTGCGCGGTTAGCTTCTTTCACCTGGAATTTTTCCCTTTCAGGACTTCATCAGATATAATGAGAAGACATAGGAGCTATTGCTTGTGTCCGGGTGGGTAAGATATTCGACGGAGTTTTACTCCTTAAGACAAAGGAGCTATTGCTTTTTTCTTTAGGCTGCGTTCGGTTTGGCAAATTGTTATTGGGCACAATTACATTTTGGCCCAATTATAGAGTTGGGTTTGTAATATAATACCATGTTTGACACATAATAATCTTGTAGATTTTAATTGGGCTCATAAATTAATATTAAGTTCGATTGGGCTAATTAATGGGCAAATATGGAAATTGACAAATATACCCTTGAATCTGCTTGTAATGGGGTTTTTTTGGCATTTTTTCGTTAATAAAAATAAGGGGAGGTTTTCTACTAAAAATCCTAAACATATAAAGGTATTCTTGCATTTTTTTAAGTACGAATCCACTGCCACAAATTATCAACAATTAAATCGTACAATTTAGGAGGATAATAATAATTAGTACAACCCAAACATCAATTTCAAAAATCTATACGTCTTTGGTACAAAATTATAGCATTGTATGTGCAAATAAAAATAAAATACACCACGAGGCATTTAGAATCACCCAATATTTCAAAACACTAGAAACAAGTCTCAAACTAGTCATCACCAAAACGTAGTGTAATCCATATCCAATAAAAAATGCTAATACATGCAAACATCAACACTTGAAATTAAAAGTTCATTATACTTCAAATAGTTCAAGTACAACCATACGCCCCAAGACACCACTTGTTCCACATTCTTTGATTTTCACTTTATCAATCATTTTTTTTATCAATTGGATAGTGCATATCAATCACGTGTTTTCATTTTCGGGTTGTACGCGTTCCTCAACACAACTTTAGTTTCATTGAGTCATTTCTTCCTACTGCTCAAGTTGTTTCTTTTTCAATTGGGCTAAAGTTTGGGTCTATTTTCACCCTTTCTTAATGTACTTCCACCATATCCACAACACGAGCTTAGATAATATTGGAGGTGATATGACCACGAAGAGCACAAAAATAGATTTGGAAGAATTAATTAGAGACAAGTTCTTGGGTCAAGAAGAATTACTTGTGCATCAAGATTAAAGAAGATCTAGTCCAATATTTGATTGTCATGTGGGAGTTTTTAATTTAGTTAGGTTTAATTTCGAATTTATTGTCCATATTTTTGTAGGATTAGTTTATTCTTTACTAGGATTTAGTTACCTTTTGGTATTAGGTTAGTTTACTATTTTATAGTTTCCTAGTTATTTTCAAGATGTAATCTTGTCCTATTTAAAGGACCTTTTTTCTTTAATGAATTCAAGATTTAGTCTTCAATTAATATGTGTTGAGTATTATTCTCCACCTTCTTTGAAGAATTCTTCTTCATGAACTTATCAAAGGTCAGTAAAATCTTTGTGGCGTTCAATGACTTATCAAACGATTCATCCACCATCATATGTTGCGTCCTACCGAACTTATCAAGAATTCTTGTGGCGTTCCGACTTATCAAGCGATTCAGTCAACATCGTTTGTGGCGTCCTTATGAAGTTATCAAGAAGACTTGTGGCGTTCATCCATCGACTTATCAAGCGATTCATCCATCATCTTTTGTGGCGTCTTCATTAAATCCATCTAACCTGATTGTAGAACGACCCTAGAAATCCTAATTGTTCGGGTCTCGTTTTTCTTAACGTGGTTCGTATCAGGAGGTGATCAAGCATCCAGCTCGGATTTATTCTTCAGCTTCATTCATCTACGAAGGAGTTTAGTGTTCCAAGTTCTTAATTTGGGAAATTAGGGATTTTTTATTTCAAATGTATTATTTATTTTTTCTTTTTCTTTCTTTTGTTTTGTTTATTTATGATTTTGTCCGTGCTTAAGTTCACCGCCTTATTTATGTATATAAAGGTTGGGTTCGAACCTGTTTGTACACATTATTCATAATTAATAAAAACACTTATATTTTTTCTCATTCTCTTCCAAGAATTCATCATTCACAATATTTGATGGGGGATGTTTTACACCCCTTATAACACTCGAAACGACTAGACAATACTTGATCGACTCGATCAGGAAAGCTGTTTCACTAACGAGCCATGCGATCCGACCAGAAATATCTATCCGAAGCGATCAAGCCTGAAGTTCGAATTCCTGAAGGATTATTATATCAAGTCCTATTAGGACTATATTTCCTTGTATAGCTAGGGTTGTTAACATATAAATACCTAGTTAAACATTGTATTGAGACAACAACAACGATTCAGAACTTATGCCTCCATATTGAGGCAATCTGATAATAAAAATATAGAAAAGCTTTTGCTATACTACATTCAACATTCATCGTCTTGTGCTCTTATTTGCTCTTTATTTATTGTTCTTTCTTGAGATTGATCCATCCAGAATAAAGTAACTAAGCCCTACAATACATATAATTTAACCCCATAAACCTCTATTATTGATTTAATCCAACCCTACGAAAAACGGTTAAATCAGTTGGCGCCCACCGTGGGGCTGAGTTAATTATTCGAGAGACATATGGCTCGCCCAAGGAAGAACGCTCGTAATGAAGCAAGAAGTAACACGACGCATCCACATATCACGTCTGATGACTTACAGGACGATACGAATAATAACGTTCCAACCGTTAACGATGAGAATAATCAAAGAGCTAGTGATCAACTACCCAATCAGCAGGAACATCAAAGGGTCCATGTTCAAAACTCCCAAGGGCAACAAGAGACCGCCGCTAATCTAATACCGGAAGCCCCCGTGGCTCCAACGATCCCTCTTCCTCTATCGGATACACAGGGAAACTGAGACAGATCGCTATGCTATTCAAATCACTGTACCCAGGGGAAATTTTGGTCCCCGAGCAGGTGCCCATAGACCCTAGAACTACTAGGGCAAATTGATCTTACGCGTTTTCGTATGTTCGATCAAGACATTATGTGATGCGGTATAATGCTATTTAATAGAAGAAAAAGATCAATAATATTTGTATTCGATATAACTGAGTACAAATTACAAGTATTGAGAGTCCTATTCGAGCATTACTGGATGCCGTACAAGCTAGAGGGTGAAATACACACAAGCTAACCTATGCTATTTATTCCCAAGTGAGTCCGAGCAGCAGTCTCGAAGGAAGAGCACCTGGGAAGTTGTGTCGTCGTCATAAATGCTTGGGGTATTTATAGCGAAGACCTGGAGCTAGGTGAACCACCCACAGGTGTTCATTACTCAGCCCACGGGCCTTGGCCTAAGGTCGGCCCAACAGTGATTTTGGACCCTAAGCTTCCTTAGTAGAGTCAGCGTGGGATTCCTGTGCTTTGGACTCGAATTTATGCTTATGAGATCGAAAAGGATGAACTTCGACCTCACAAGGTAGTATTAATGTTTGAGTCCAAGTTACCCCTCATCAATACTCCCCCACTTCTCGAGTGTAAAGGGGAGCTTGAGCTCGAAGAAGTATAAATTGAAAGCTGGAGTGAGATGAGCCATTTTTGGATAAGTTTCGGATATGCCTCATTAAAAACCTGATTCGAAAAAACCCTTTGGGATAAAAACCGAGTCAGGGAAAAAGAGTACATAATCCAGAAACCATGTAACGTCATCATCATGAAATTACCCTTATCATCTGGTGTTGGTATTGGATTTCCAGGTTAAGATCATCTTACTGTCCCTTATTGTGATGCATTAGTCGATCTTTAATAACATTTCCTTATTCCTTTTACTTTGATATGATAGGTCGGTAGCAGAATGCGGAATCGACGCCCCATAAATGCATCTTTCACAATATTGGTCTTCAATTTTGTGATATTGGAAAGTATCGGGGTCATAAGTGTAATTATTGGAAATATGACTCCAAGTTCACCCTGGAGGAGTTTAACCGTCGCGGTTTCTCGGGGACCGATTTGCAATTTCCCATTTTGTCCCTATATATATGTATCTCGATTGCGAGCCGCTGCTCAGCACAAATTCTGAGAGAAAACCCTAGATCGAAGCGAATAGATCGATAAATGAACTTTAGCAATCTCTTTCGACCAGTCTTCGCATAACTAACATGTCCAGTTCCATAGATCCGAAAGGTAAGTCCCTTGTAGTGGAAGGCCGAGAGAATGATCCTGAGGAGGGGCGGATTGAGGGTGTTCGACCGTCCGCTATGGGGAACACAGGAGAGCCAAATCCCAGTTCCGAGTCCGACAGGGAGGGGGGAGAATCGGATACCGAATCAGAGGATACCGGAGATAATAACTCGAGCGAGGCTACCGTTTCTGACGAGGAAATCGAAGAGGATGACGACCTTCCATTAGGGGAGAAAGAACAAAAGAAGTATAGAATAGGCGGAAGTGTTGTGGTTACGATCTATAACTGGGTGGAGCCGTCAACCAGTGTGGGGTTAAATATGACAGAGGATAGGGCAGATGAGATCATTTGTTCTTTTATTGAGAAAGATCGGGAGCAATTGGAGAAGGAGTTTGGTCAGTATATCGGCACCGAATATTCAATTGTCATTCTGAGCCCCGAACAACGAGTTACCGACCCTCCTAAGGGATGTCAAGCTTTTTATACTAAACATTTCCATTATGGTCTACGCATTCCTCTCCCTCCATTGATCTGTAGTATTCTGGAAGCTTTTCAGCTAACCCTTTCTCAAATTCTGCCGAACTCGGTCGGGCTTATAATAGCCTTTTGCGTGCTGATGAAAGCCAAAGGAAAAAAGGCAGCCTTCCAAAATTTCTGGAGAATTTTTCAAATGAGCTCTTCCACGGCTTCGAACACTGGTTACATATATTTTTCTCAGAGACCGAAAACGTCGGTCTTATCATCAAATGTTAGTAGCAATTTGAAAGGTTGGAAAAAAGAATTATTTTTTGTTCGAGGTCCAGATTTTCCGCCTTCTGAGGATAATCCCGAGCCTACTCCGTATGAATGGCCTGGCGCCAAATCATGGATCTATGGCAAACGACGTCTTAAGGGAGACATGATTCATGAGATCTCAGACGAATTCTTGCAATCCCTTCGAGCTGATCCTCATCAGACTCCTTTAATGACCCAGGAGGCGGTTTTGCGATTGGCCGAGCTCAGCACGTGCTCTTTTCCTGCCCTTCCAATCGATTATGGAAAAGCTGCAATCGACCCAGCCAATGCCCCCTCCACCTTAGGTGCGTTGAATTATCTTGATTTACCTTTTTACGGCTATAGCTAATTCCCTTTTTATTCCTCAGCTGGGATCGTTGATAAGTTCCGAACATCAATAGCTGGTCCGGTCGTTGCTTCGTTTTCGAAGGGTATCCAAGGTCGACCTCGTCATCAAACATCGAAAGTTTCCCGCAATGTAGTAAAATCTACTCCTGGGGTCGATATCGCCGTGGTTCCGAACGCTATGGTGACCTTTTCCCAAACTGCCATTGCGGGAACTTCCCACCCTTATTCTACGACCGAGGGAACTTCTGAATCTCGAGCTTTTGATCTCCGGTCCATTTTTCCTACCGGCTCTTCTAATCCGAACGAGGCGGGACTCAGCCATTACGCCCTACAAGAGGCCCGAGCTCAAGAGATACTGGAAGCGAGAATGGCTCGTAAGAGAAGTAGCGATGCCCCCGAGTCTTCTAGAAGGGTGAAGCCTTTTGGTCGAGAACTGGGTCCGATCCGATGTCGGGCAGGCCATTCTGAGCCCGACCTGGCTGATTTCATAGAGGACCATCTCTAGGGACCAAGGGCCGCTGGATTCCCGGAAAATGGAACCATCGAGTCCGATTTGGGCCCAAACGGGGAACATGCAGTGGATAAGTCTCTTCGGATGTTCATGGCCGGGAGATTTAAGGATGACAATACCGCGCTGTTTCTTAAAAACGACTTCGAGCTCGCGGGTGATTATGCCTATGCTCTGCAAAAGGTATATAAGTTCTTCACCAATACTTACTTTTCCTCAAAACCTTTATTTCACCTTTAATGTTTAATTTCTTCTCTAGGTCGGAGATTTGTTTAGTCATCAGGCTTACCGACTGGCCACCTTAAACGAGGAATCTCAGATGGCTCAGCGTGCTCTTCACAATGTCCTTACGGCGGAGGCTTCCAAGGCTGATCAGTTGAGGGATACTACGACCAAGTTATCTGAGGTCGAAAAGGAGCTCGAGGAAGTCAGGAAGGGTCTTGACGGAAAAAGGGCCCTCGAGGAAGAGGTAACCAAATTGAGATCGGATCTTGAGCAGGCTAAGGCATTATCCGAACAGGCCTATGCTCGAGGCCGAGAAGAAGGCAGACTTCCCGCCATAAGAGAATTTTTAAAGTCACCCTTTCTTGACGCCTTAGTTCGCTTGCGGTCGGGTAAAATTAATCAAGCCTTCTACTATAAAGGAATTCAGCAACTCCTCACAGCCGGAAGGGTTCAAGGCGTCCTTGACGATTATCTTCCTTACATGGATCCTTATAAGAACATTTTCGGGAAAGATTATAAGGCCTCTTCTCTTCCTCTCAAGCTCGAGGACATAGCCGACCACGAGTTCGCTCCCTTTCTTGATGAATTTGGAGTGCCGATGCCAAATCCTGATGTGCTCGAAGCTCAATCTGAGGATGAAGATGTGGATATTGAAGGGGATTCCCGCGATCAGGGAGAGCAAGGCACTCCGTCTTCTAATTCGAGTAAATCTACAGCTGACGTGCAAGGTAATAATGAAGAAGGGAGCAGCTCAAGTAGTGATGATTCTGATAGCTCGGGAAGCGATTCTAGCGAAGGGAAAGACCAAGAGAGATCAGACCATGGTTCTGGTGTGAAGGAATCCAGCCGTTAATGATTATCATGTAATAGGATTTACTTAGCGAACTATCGTAATTGTAAATTTGTTTTTACAGTCTGCTGCTTTTTTCCATCTGGTGGATGCTCGAATTTACATCTTTTCCTTAATGCCATGCATAATTTACCGCCTGTTTTACCAATTTGTTGAACTTTATAACGTCATTCTTGCATACTTGGTTGCGTCATCGAATCTTTCTTGGGAGTGGTGACTTACCAATTATTGTAATTCGCATGATGTCGTATCTCTTATAAATACTAAGGCCATTTTACCTTGTTTTTACGATAACATCATACACAGTGATCGGAGCTTTTGAAAATTGTCACGGTCGAAAAATAATCCGAAAACCAAGAGATGAATGAAAATTTGAACGTTTCTGTAATTCCTTCCGTGCCTTTTCTCAAAACCAATGATAGTAGAAACATAACGAAAAAGAGACGAGCTCCGGTCAAGTCCATTACTCCTGTTGATCAGACCCTCCATGGAGGAGGTAAACCTTCGACTGTCGCCCTTTCTTCATGCTTGAAAACCGAAGGCTCAAACAAGAAAATTAAAAAGGTTTCTTTTAGGGAGGATATATCTGTGCGCGCATCTTTTCCTGTTCGGTCCGTGCCTTCGAAAGCTGCTGAGTCTTTCAATTTATTGTTTTCTTCCGGCGCTTCTCCCTTTAAGAGGGATATAATTCATTTCGACAAAGTTCCACACGAGAAATCCGCTCTGGGCCTTCTTCGGGCCAATATTTCTATCTCCGAGGAGGCAATTCTATCAAACAAAGAATATTCTTCGTTCTTGGTTCAGTCTGGGTCGGATTTTCTTACCCGGGTAATTCTTGCTAATTTCCTTATCCTGATTTTTAGTTTCTTTATTTTTAGCCTTGATATGTCTTCTCATAAACTCAGGCTGGCGAAGAGTTCTCTGGTCTCTATGCGTTGGCAAAGCGTGAGATCGAACAACGAGCCGTCATTACTCTCGAGCTGGCCAGGAAAAAGGTTGAGCTGGATCACGCACTGGAGACTAATAGATTTCTTAAGGAGAAACTGTCTCGGAATGAGTTGAGTTCGGAATTAGTGAGACTCAAAGATATTTACGACTCTGAGAAGAAAAGCTCCGAGCTTCGGGAGAGGGAAGCTTACACCCGCGGGTATGCTGACCGTAGTGCTGAAGTTCGAAAAATCCTTTCCGAGAATAATTTTGTTTAGTTGTATCAAGATTCTCCTTTGCTGTAATATAAGCTTGCTAAGATTTTTCTTAGTTGTAATATAAGCTTGTTGTGACGATACTATTGTCGAACTGTCGTTCTCTCTTTCCTCTCCTCTCTCTCTTTTTTTTTTTTTTTTTTTTTGGGAAGTGGGACGGGCAGAGCGTTTAATGCTCGTATCGTGGCCATTAATCCCACCGGATCTACACCGTTGATGCTAAATTCCTCCTCCTATATATAGTTCCAAAATTATCTTCATATTTTACTTGTCTGTAAATGTTTTGTTCGATTGGCATGGTTGTGTTTTTACTCCCATCAATCAATTTCATGTTCCATTTGATTTCTGCGATTAAGGTGTTCGAGATTCGAATTCGAACTTTCTTTCTCGACCTCCTCAGGGTAGGATATGGGAAACATTTTCGACTAGGGTATCGGCAGGCGAAAAGGATTGCGACTAGGGTACCGACAGGCGACCTGCTTCTTTGGATTCATCCCTCCTGAGACGGGTTAGAATTTCGATACCCTATCGTTTCATCCGGTCGGTTAGTGGACTAGATATGCGTCCATCTTTCCTTGACCGGATAATAGTTTTGGAGAGCTAGCGGGGATCCGGTAGCAAGAATGCTGGAAAATTGTTTTCTCGCCACTGGTTTATTGGACGGAGGTCTCGGTTTTACCACGATTCCGGGAGGCAAGCTCCGACTTGTTCCCCTGTTTTTTCTTATTTGGCTTCGAAGACTTCCAGCTTATTTGTAGCATTTGTAATAGAATAGGAAAGAATGTAACGTTTTCGAATTCGAGTCTTCTTTGTTGTATCTCTATCCCCGTACTTCGATGAATCATTTGTAATTGTTCAAACAGCTTATAAATGTAATTGTCTATCTTTGTAATTTTCTATAGTGATTTCGTTCCTCTGCAATTTTGTCATCCCATGATCTTGTTAACTTATGATGCAAACCGAAAACTATTAACAGAAAAGAACTTTTAACATAATTCTTGTAATCTAATGATTCACGGTCTTGTAGCTTCATAAAACAGCTTTCAACTGATACTCTTTTTGTTGAACATAGAATTCTTGGGGATTCCCCAAGTTAGAAGAAATATTCTTCTTTGCTCGAGTAATAGTCTTGACCTTTAAATCAGCAATTACGCAGAAGAGATGTGATAGAATTTCAATCGATCTTGATTATAATTTTCGACCTAAGGAGCGTAGCGACGGCTTTTACTTATTTAACAATCTCGATCTTAAGGGCATAGCAATGGCTTTCACCCTTAGTCGTTTCAGAGCAATTTTAGCCCGAGGGTCGTAGCAACAGCTTTCACCCATTTAATAATTTTGATCTAAGGGGCATAGCAACGGCTTTCACCCTTAGTCGCTTCAGAGCATTTTTAGCCCGAGGGTCGTAGCAACAGCTTTCACCCATTTAATAATTTCGATCTAAGGGGCATAGCAACGGCTTTCACCCTTAGTCGCTTCAGAGCATTTTTAGCCCGAGGGTCGTAGCAACAGCTTTCACCCATTTAATAATTTCGATCTAAGGGGCATAGCAACGGCTATCACCCTTAATCGCTTCAGAGCATTTTTAGCCAGAGGGTCATAGCAACGGCTTTCACCCATTTAATAATTTCGATCTAAGGGGCATAGCAACGGCTTTCACCCTTAGTCGCTTCAGAGCATTTTTAGCCCGAGGGTCGTCACCCATTTTTTTCCGATCCAAGGGGCGTAGCAACGACTTTCACCCTTGGTCGATTTTCAAGGGTCGTAGCAACAGCTTTCACCCGCTTAATAGTTGATGGAGAAAAATAGAGATTGATAATAGATGAGTAGGGATTGAGAATATCCAGAATATGACGAATAAATAATAATTTTGGCGAAATAGACTTTCATTGAATAAATAACTCAGTCGAAATAAACGTTCATTGAACACAAAGATTTCTTAATCGCGAGAAACAAAGTAACAGAATCGAGATGACTAAATAGTAGAAGCCTAGAATTTAACTATCCATCTTTATCTTCCATAATATCTTCTCAAATTAACAGCATTCCATGCTCGAGGTAGGACCTCTCCATTAGGATGAGCAATTTTATAAGAACCTTTCTTCCCAACCTCAATGATTACAAAGGGGCCATCCCAATTAGGTTGAAGTTTTCCAACATGCTTCGACACTTCCACTTTCTTGAGCACTAAATCTCCCACTTTGAATGTTCGGATTCGAATGTTTTGGTTATAAGATTTTTCCATGCTAGATTTGGTAGATTGAATTTTTAACTTTGCATGGTCCCTTCGACCATCTGTGTGATCAACTTCCACTTCCCTTAGAGATCGATTTTCTTCAGGATAATAAAATTCGACCCTTGAAGAAGGTACGAGGTTCTCGACTGGAATAACAGCCTCCGATCCATAAACCAGACTAAATGGAGTTTCTCCTGTTGCAGCTTTAACAGTAGTTCTATTGGCCTATAAAACTCCTGGCAGTTCGTCGAGCCATTTCCCTTTTGCCTCAGATAGACGCTTTTCCAGAGATCGAACGATCTCTCTGTTCACTACTTCAGTTTGTCCATTAGCTTGAGGATGCCCAACTGATGCGAAATTCTGCTGTATTCCGAACTTTTCGCACCATTCCGTGATTCTTTTTCCAGCAAATTGCGTTCCGTTATCAGATATCAAGATCCTAGGAATCCCGAACCTGCAGACAATGTTTTTCCACAAGAAATTAATAACTTGGAACTGAGTGATCTTTGTCAGAGCAACGCATTCAACCCATTTGCTGAAATATTCTACTGCAACCAGTACATAATTTTTCCGAGCTCTGGCTGTCGGGAAAGGCCCAACAATATCAATGCCCCATTTATCAAAAGGCCAACATATTGGAATAGAGTGCATATGTTCGGCCGGTTGATGAATTAAATTCGAATGAATTTGACAATGGTGGCATTTCTTCACATAATCAACCGAATCAGAGAAAAGGGTAGGCCAATAATATCCTGACCTCGAGCATTTAAGAGCTAATGCCCGAGCACCGCAATGATTACCTGCCTCTCCCTCGTGAACTTCTTTTAAAATAGCATTATAGTGTATCTCGGAAATACATTTCAATAAAATTCCAGAAGAAGACCTTTTATAGAGTTGATTATCAACTAGAGTGAATGATGGCGCACGGTATTTGATCCTTCGAGTCTCGTTTGAGTTTTCTGGAAGCTTCCCTTCTCTGAGATAAGCAATAAGAGGGTCGATCCAAGAAATCCTAGACTCATCAATTTCCATGATGTCGACTGAGGGAATCACATCTAGTTCGATAGCAGATGTATTCGACAATAACCATGTGATTATCCTTTCATTCTTCCCATCAGCAAGTCCTGTGAACTTCGATAATAGATCTGCCCAAAGATTTTCCTCCCTTGGTATGGGTTGAATATCGAACTTGTCGAACTCAGAGATCAACTTTTTTGTTTTGTTCAAATATTTGATCATATTGAACTCCCTGGCCTCGTAAGTACCTTTCACCTGTCTATGAACGAGTTCAGAATCTGTTAGCACAATAATTGATTTTACCTTTGCTTTTATGGCCATTTCTAATCCGGCGATCAAGGCTTCATATTCTGCTTCGTTGTTTGTGACGACGAAGTCCAAAGTGACAGCGTAACTTAAGTCCTCACCATTGGGTCCCTGAAAATGAATTCCTGCTCCACCTCCTTCCCTGGTCGAGGAACCATCCACGTGCATCAGCCATACCTGATCCTCTGCTTTTTCGACCATTCCTACCACGGAGATCGCTCATTCTTCCACGATCGACATGCCTGTTGACTCGACTACGAAGTCAGCCAATACCTGTGCCTTTATGGCAACTCGCGGTTGATATTCGATTTCGAACTGACCTAGCTCGACTGCCCATTTTATTAACCTGCCGGATGCTTCTGGTTTTGATAAGACCTGTCTTAGAGATTGATTTGTTAAGACGATGATCTTGTATGTTTGAAAATAGGGTCTTAACCTTCGCGCAGCTACCACCAAGGCAAGCGCGAATTTCTCAATCTCCAAGTAATTTTTCTCCGCACCCTGCAATAGCTTGCTCAAATAGTACACAGGCTTATGCTCAGACTTATCGAGCTTTACCAAGACCGAGCTGATAGCCTCCTCCGATACGGCTATGTATAAATATAGAGGTTCTCCATCGGATGGCTTGGCCAACATTGGCGGTGAGGTTAAGTATGCTTTTAGGTCTTCGAAAGCCTTATCGAATTCTTCATTCCACTCGAAATTCTTAGATTTACATAACAGTTTGAAGAATGGTAAACTCTTGTCAGCAGATCGTGAGATGAATCTATTCAACGAGATAATCTTTCCAATCAGGCTTTGAACATCTGAGAGCTTTCTTGGTGGATGTAGATCGGTAATTGCTCGAATCTTTTCGGGATTGGCTTCGATGCCTCTTTCATGGACGAGATATCCGAGGAATTTTCCCGATCACACCCCAAAAGTGCACTTGGCGGGATTCAACTTCATTCCATACTTCCTTAGAATTCCAAAACATCGATCAAGATGGTTGATGTGGTCCTCCTCCGTCATACTCTTTACGAGCATGTCATCTACATAAACTTCCATGATTTCCCCTATCAAATCTTTAAACATCCTATTGACTAACCTTTGATAGGTTGCGCCCGCATTCCTTAAGCCAAAAGGCATGACAATGAAGCAGTAGACTCCTCGCTCGGTGATGAATGTTGTTTTATCCTGGTCTCTTTCATTCATAATGATCTGATAAAATCCTTGGAAAGCATCCATCATACTAAAAAATACGAACCCCGCGGTCGAATCTACAAGCATATCGATCCGAGGTAACGGATAAGGATCTTTTGGACACAATTTGTTTAGATCCGTAAAGTCATTACACATTCTCCATTTGTTTTCGATCTTTTCGCCCTTAGAAACTAGGAACACATTACATAGCCATTCTGTGAACTTTATTTCCCTGATCTGACCCGCTGCTAGTAATCTATCGACCTCTGCATTGATTATTTTGTCCTTTTCGCGACCATGATTGCGCTTCTTTTGCCTTACAGGTTTTGCCTTTGGATCAATGTTCAACGAATGTGTTATCACCCGCGGGTCGATTCCAATTATGTCGTCTGAGCTCCAGGCAAAAACGTCCACGATTTTCTGTAAAAATTCAATGAGCATGGTTTCCATGCCCTGGCTTAACTTTGTTCCAATTTTGGTAAATTTTTCAGGGGATCCTGGAATTAGAGTTACTTTTTTGTGGCCAGTTGCTTGCACACTCATGTCGACATTTTTTCCTTTCTTTCCTTGTAATTTCTCGCAGTCAGGAATTGTGATTTTTACGCCAGGCTCCAATTCAGCTATTTTTCTCTTAATCGGGAGTTCGGGTTCCACTTTCTTTTTAATGCTTAAAGATGAATTATAGCATTCCCAAGCCATGTACTGATCGTTCCTCATTTCTCCTACCCCTGCCACGGTTGGGAATTTTATCTTTTGATGGTAGGTAGATACAACTGCCTTGAAGATATTTAGGGCTGGTCTCCCTAATATGGCATTATAAGCGAACGATGTGTCTACTACCAGGAATTTGATCATCCTTGTTACCTTTTTTGGTTTGTTTCCTAAAGTCGTGCTCAAAAGAATGGTCCCAAGCGGAACGATCTCCGATCCCCCAAAACCGACCAAAGGAGTGGTTACTCGATCCAGACGCGGGTGACAAAGATTCATCCTCGTAAGAGCTTCCGACGAGATAATGTTTGCCGAGCTTCCATTATCGACTAGCACCCTCTTGACCTCAAAATTAGCGATTCGCAATGTCAATACCATGGAAAAATCCGGATCGTCTTCACTTGTGTCCCAATTAACATCCGAAGGTTGATCAGCCTCACTGAAGCTTATAACTTGATTTTCCATGGAGGGAAACTCCAAGGACAGAATTTCCCTCTTTGCGGAGACTCCAGCCTTTATCGACCTCAACGTTCTTTTTCTAGCATTTCTGCTATCTCCTCCTGCTGGTCCGCCAGCAATCATGTTTATCACTCCATTCGACTGCTCTTCCGTTTGATTTCGAGCCTGCCTTTGTTGAGTATCAAACTTTCGTGGGCTTCTTGACCTATAACGATTGTTATGGTTGCCTCCTTTGACAAATTCTTTTAATTTCCCTTGTGCGATTAGCTTTTCTATCTCAACTTTCAGTTGGTAACAATTTTCGGTGCTGTGCCCCCGAGCTCGGTGATATCGACAGTACTGGTCATATCCTGGTGCACCTGGCCTAGCCTGAGTGATCCTTTGAGCCTCGGGAATCAAGCTTCCTTCTTCTAACACAGTTAATAGCTCTTCCTTTGAACCGTTAAGTTCAGTAAACTGAATTTTTCCCGGTCTTGGAGGTCGAGTTCGTTCATAATTAGGTCCATAGGAATTCGATCCTTGAGGTGGCATATGTGGTTTATAAGTGTTGATTCTTTGCCAGACTGATCCTTTGTTCGACCCTCCATAGTCACCAGGTTTCGGGATGGGTGCCCGATCTTGTTTCCTGTTGAGAGGAAGGTTCACAGTGTGCGAACTTTTTAACTTATTCATCTCTTCCTGAATCATGTATTTCTCGGCAATTTCCATTATTCGTTCGAATGATTTTGGTTGTTTTCTGCATAAGGCGTTTCCGAACTGAGTGCTCTTTGTTAGTTCAAACATTAGAGATGATAAATATTCGATCTGCGGGGTATCAACTTTGAGGAGTTCGATACTGAACCTCGCTAACCATTGTCTCAAAGTCTCTCCTTCCAATTGTTTTACGGTTCCCAAATGATTTGCTGGTAACCTCGGTTTCCTTTGGCTAGCAAATTGATGTTTTAATTTATCGCAAAATTCCTCGAAGGAAAATATGGAGTTAGGTGGCAATTTTCCGAACCAATCGAGGGCAATTCCCTCAAAGGTAGTAACCATGATCTTGCAACAAAAGTCCTCAGAATGTCCGTACAAGTTCATCACATTAATAAAGTTGTTAATGTGTTCCCCGGGGTCGGTAGTCCCGTTATACCGTGGCAGCCTGGTCGGTACAGTTTCCGCATTTCGAGCTTTGCGTATTTCTTGACAAAATGGCGAACAACGCATGATACTGTTTGAAACCTCCCTGTCTCGTGGATTTTCTCTACTCGGAACATTTCCTGCTCTCCTGGCAGCATGATTGGTACGAGGAATCTCTATCAGCGTACCCTCCTCTTCCAACTTCTTAGCTACTCTCTCCTGTACTATCCTTTCCAATTCGGATTCAGTAATTCTTTTGTAGGTCGATCTTTGGCCTCTGACAGCACCAGAAGGGTGGCTCTCCCCAACTACTGAATCTTCCACATCATGAACTGACTTTGGTGGGATCTCTGCCCGAGCATTAATTTTTTATGGTGCGGCTCGAGGAGGGTTTAATGCTGGCGCGTGCGATATTGATCGCAGTACACTATTCTCCTTTTGGATGTTCGAAGATGGTATCTCCGGTCTACCGTGAACCGCTGGCTGATCTACAGGTGATTGATCAGCCCTTCCGTTGTTCAGAAATTCCCTGCACATCGTGCCTATAATGGACCTTAGATCACCGACAGTCGTGTGAATTGGAACATTATCCTGCGGAATAGTTGGTGGAACCTCCTCTTGTTGAGCCGCGCGCGACATATTGTCGGGCTCATTGTTGACCGAATTTTGTGCTCCTGCCGCATGGGAGGGCTCTCCTCTGATATACGTATTTCTCCTCGTCGTAGGCATATTTCGATCTAATACTCGAATAAGGCCCCACGATGGGCGCCAATTGATCTTACGCGTTTTCGTATGTTCGATCAAGACATTATGTGATGCGGTATAATGCTATTTAATAGAAGAAAAAGATCAATAATATTTGTATTCGATATAACTGAGTACAAATTACAAGTATTGAGAGTCCTATTCGAGCATTACTGGATGCCGTACAAGCTAGAGGGTGAAATACACACAAGCTAACCTATGCTATTTATTCCCAAGTGAGTCCGAGCAGCAGTCTCGAAGGAAGAGCACCTGGGAAGTTGTGTCGTCGTCATAAATGCTTGGGGTATTTATAGTGAAGACCTGGAGCTAGGTGAACCACCCACAGGTGTGCATTACTCAGCCCACGGGCCTGGGCCTAAGGTCGGCCCAACAGTGATTTTGGACCCTAAGCTTCCTTAGTAGAGTCAGCGTGGGATTCCTGTGCTTTGGACTCGAATTTATGCTTATGAGATCGAAAAGGATGAACTTCGACCTCACAAGGCAGTATTAATGTTTGAGTCCAAGTTACCCCTCATCACAAATCCCATTCGAAGAGCTCCAAGGCAGGTCAATCAAATATCCGAGCAAGCAGACGGCCCTGTGAGCGAATAGTGATCCTTGCACAGTCCACAAAAGAGTGATACGAAACCAACCGATGAGCCGATCCAAAGAAAAACAGATCGGACAAAGCCACTATCGACCCGCCGAGGATCGAAGGAACATACCATAATTCCCATTGAGGACGACTTTGTTGATGGAATACCTAATCGACAAAGAGTGGTCCGTATCTCGGAACGAGAAATTGAGAGGATGGTACATGAGCGCCTAGAGCAACGTCTTCGGACCATCCAAAATCCATGGGCCAGAAACACGGAGCTCCAAGAAAGCCTAGCGGCATGCTCCCCCTTTTGTAGGGAGATAAAAGAAGCTCAATCATCCGGACAAGTCCCCGGACAACTACCAAGATATGATGGAACCACTGATCCCGATGATTATATTTTCAGCTTCACGAATATTATGAATTTATATGCTCACTCGGCTGAATACACAGCCAAACTAATGGTTACCACATTTGAAGGACTAGCTTTGGATTGGTTCGCAAAACAACCCACCAACTCTATCTTCAGTTTTGGTGAATTATGCAATAAATTGACACAACAATTCGCCAGCCAGAAAAGACAGAAATTGCCGATGAGCTACCTTGGAACCGTCCAATAACAAGAGGGAGAGTCTTTGTGAAACTGGTTGGCGAGATTTAACGTGGAATTATTAAAAATCGATTCCCCAAACATCGATTACATAATCTCCATCCTCTTCGATCTTACCAAAAACAGGCAATTCGGGAATGCTCTCAGCAGAAAGCAACCAAGAACTTTTGCAGATATTATGACCTTGGCATCGAAATACATGACTCAGGAGAGATGAACTCTTTCAAAGACAAAGAATAGAAACAAAACTCCCGCCGCCGGATCAAGGCGGTAAGATAAAGCTCCTGCCTTAAGACCTACTGATTACGATCGGTCCTTCAAAAGAGGAAATGTCTTTCAACGACTAGAATACAATCGGAACGATCAGGATAAAAGACCTAATATCTATCCTAGATCAAGGTCAACCGAACCGGCTAACAGGAATAGAATAAATCAGGTAGAATACCGACCATGATTGTTCCTATCGAAGAAATTCTTGTAGTATTAGAAAGGAACAACTGGATTCTGCCGGCGAAAAGAATTGCACAACCTAGGCCCGGTGCGCGAAACTACAATCTATATTGTAGGTATCACTGCGCCCATGGACACCGAACGGAAGACTGTTTTCACCTAAAACAGGAAATCGAAAGACTAATCGAACAAGGAAATTTGGACGATTATCTAGAGCGGAACAATCGCAAGAGAAATCGAAGCAGGAGTCCTTGAAACAAAAACCAGAGAAGGACCCCGAGAAGAAGGTCCCCTAATAATGGTCCGCCACAAGAATTGAACGATGATCAAATTAATGGCACCATCCATACCATCTCAGGGGGACCAGCCGGAGGAGACAGTCGTAATGCTCGCCGCAGAACCGTGAGGTCTTTATTAGGAAATGTTAGATATCCTAAAGAAATATGGACACTAGAAAACAAACCACCAAAAGAACAACTCATTAGTTTCAATAAGAGCGAAGTACCAAGAAACTTCGTTTGGAATATGAAAGAAGACAACCCTGACTTCCCGATGGTGGTATCACTCGAGATAGCAAACTACAACATTAAGAGGATTCTAATCGACAATGGAAGCTCAGCGAACATCTTATCTAAGGAGGTCTTAACACAGATGAATTTGGGATCAATAATATTCCAAAAAGTAGCCACTCCTTTAGTAGGATTTGGAGGCTCTGAAATAGTCCCCTATAGGACGATAAATCTAAGTGTATCGCTGGGAAAGAAACCACAACGCGCAGTGAAACTGATAAAGTTCCTGGTCGTAGAGACTCCCTTTGCGTACAATGCAATATTAGGACGACCTGCCCTCAACCTATTCCGAGCAGTGGTATCAACGTACCATCAGAAGAGAAAATTTTCGACAGACATGGGGATCGGAAAAATAGTGAACGATCATTGTATGGCATGGGATTGTTACAATACGTCCTTAACGATGGGGAACCGTTCCAAATCGTTTACCCCAGCTAAAAGGAATCTCGATGACGACATCGAAAGAGCCGAAGTCGAAATCCCCAGCACTGACAGGATAGATCGAAAAGGAAAGGAGACGGTCGATCTGACCATAAGGCCACCAGAACATAAGGATATTATGCTCGTTTAAGGAGATCCTTCGAAAACGACCAGAATTGGAACCGAACTCAGCTCGGAAGGGGGAAGTATTGCTAGTAAACTTTCTCAGGAAAAATGTCTACATATTCGCTTGGAGTGCGAACGATATCGAGTGCATCGACCCAAGGGTAATTACTCATTCACTAAAAATCGATCCAATGGCGAAACCAGCACGACAAAAGAAGAGGAATCACGGGCCAATAAAAGACAAGATAATAAAAGCAAAAGTCGAAAGGCTGCTCAAAGAAAAACAAATTCGGGAAATACACTTCTCGGAATGGCTATGCAATGTTGTCTTAGTGGCTAAAGGGGATAAAAGGGATAATAAATGAAGGATGTGCAACGATTTCACCGACCTTAATAAGCTATGTCCAGGAGACCCCTATCCTCTCCCTAGAATCGACTTGTTGGTTGACTCAACTGCAGGTTTTGCTATCTTTAGCATGATGGACGCTTTCCAAGGTTTCTACCAAATATACATGGATGAACGAGACCAGGAGAAAACTGCTTTTATAACGGAGCAGGGTGTATATTGCTTTATTGTTATGCCATTCGGCCTAAGGAATGTTGGTGCCACTTACCAGAGACTGGTTAACCTAATGTTCAGGGAGCTGATCGGAGAAATAATGGAAGTCTACGTGGATGATATGTTGGTCAAAAGCATGAATGAAGCCGACCACGTAAAACATCTCGATCGATGTTTTCAGATATTGAGAAAATATCGAATGAAGCTAAACCCCGCAAAATGTACCTTTGGGGTAAAATCTGGAAAGTTTTTAGGGTACATGATCCGCTAAAGAGGAATTGAAGCAAATCCTGAAAAGATTCAAGCTATAACTGAAATTAGACCACCTAAAACAATTTCTCAAGTGCAAAGTTTTGTAGGAAAAATTGTGGCATTGAATAGGTTCATATCCAAGTCAGCGGATAGAAGTTTGCCCTTCTTTCAAACCTTACGAAAGGCAAAAAACTTTGTTTGGACCGAAGAGTGCGATCAAGCATTCAACCAATTAAAGGAATACCTAACCTCCTCTCCATTACTAGCCAAACCGACTGAAGGTGAACCATTATACATTTACATGTCTATCTCCACACTAGCCATCAGTTCGGTCATAGTAAAGATAGAAGGTACGGAACATAAGCCTGTTTACTATCTAAGCAAGTTACTACAAGGAGCGGAGAAGAATTATTTGGAGATAGAGAAATTTGCCTTGGCTTTAGTGGTAGCAGCACGCAAACTCCGACCATAATTTTTATCTTATAAAATAGTAGTGCTTACGAATCAACCACTAAGACATGTCTTGGCAAAGTCAGAAGCATCTGGTAGATTAATCAAGTGCGATCGAACTAGGACAGTTCGAAATCAAATATAAACCGCGCATTGCTATTAAGGCCCAAGTTCTGGCCGACTTCCTATTTGAAACTCCGACCTCGGTATTAGAACGCAGTGAGTCGACCAGTCGTGATAATGATATCCTGATGGTGGAAAATCAAACCTGGTTAATGCACGTCGACGGTGCTTCGAGCCGTGAGGGAGGCGGAGCTGGAATTAAATTTATCGGACCAAATAAAGAAGATATAAATTATGCGATAACAGTGGACTTCGTCGTAACTAACAATGAAGCCGAGTATGAAGCGTTAATTGCAGGAATGGAAATGGCGATCAAAGCCAACATAAAATCTCTCAATGTATTGACTGTTTCAGAGTTGGTACAAAGACAAATTGAAGGCCTACATGAGGCAAAGGAATTCAACATGGTCAAGTACCTCGCTAAAGTAAAGGAATTGACTGAGAAGTTTGAGAATTTCGAAATACAGAATGTTCCACGTTCGGAAAACAAATGGGCAGATCAACTTTCTAGATTTACAGGATCTCACGATGGCAAAACAAAAAGAGTGATCAACTGGTTAATCTCCAATACACCAGCAATCGACATTGATGAGACACCAGTCGCTGAAATGATGGGAATTGAAGAAGTTGAAGGGAGCTGGATGAATCCGATGATAGATTAACTCCATGAAGGAAACATGCCGCTTGACCTAAATGAAGCTCGAAAAATAAAATATCGAGCTCCTAAATATACGATCATAGAAGGAAAACTCTATCGAAGATCGTTATCCGGAGTTCTACTAAAGTGCATTTCCGAAACACAAACCAATGATATACTTCGAGAGATACACGAAGGCGAGGCAGGGAATCACAGTGGAGCCAGGGCTTTAGCTTTGAAATGCCTCCGAACAGGATACTATTGGCCTACCATAAACAAGGGTGCCGTTCAATATGTACAAAAGTGTCATCATTGCCAAGTTCATGCAAATATAAGTCATCAACCAGCCGAAAACATGCACCCGATACCTGTGTGCTGGCCATTTGATCAATGGGGAATGGACATTGTGGGACCTTTTCTAGTAGCCAGGTCTAAGAAAGCATATGTTCTGATCGCTGTCGAGTATTTTAGCAAATGGATAGAATGCATCGCCCTTGCTCGGATATCTCAATTCCAAGTAATTAATTTCCTATGGAAGTTCATAATATGTCGGTTTGGCATCCCACGAATCCTAATCTCTGAAAATGGAGCACAATTCGCGGGAAAACAAGTATTGGAATGGTGAGTTAAACTAGGAATTCAACAGAACTTCACGTCCGTAGGACATCCAAGAGCAAACGGACAAACTGAAGTAGCAAACCGTGAGATAATAAAATCTTTGGAGAAAAGATTAGGGGCAGCCAAGGGAAGATGGCTGGATGAACTCCCTGGAGTACTTTGGGCAAATCGGACAACAGTCAGGAGCTCGACCGGCGAGAACCTGTTCAGTTTGGTATATGGCTCGGAGGCTGTAATTCCAGTTGAAACACTAGTCCCGACCCCAAGGATCGACATGTATGATAGCCAGGAAAATAAAAAAGCTAGAGAAGATGATCTCGACCTGACCGAAGCCTTAAGAGAAAAAGCTGCCATACGACTGCAAGTCACTAAATCAAACATGGAGAAGGACTACCATCAAAAGGTGCGCGTATGAACCTTCAAAGAGGGGGACTTAGTGTTGCAAAAAGTAGAGGTGTCCAAGCATGTAGGAAAATTGCAACAAAATTGGGATGGACCATATATCGTCGTTGGTGTAGGAAAGAAAGGTTCATACAAAATTGCACACTTGGACGGAACACCCCTACCGAGGACTTGGAATGCGGTCAACCTGAGAAGATACTATGGAAAATAAATCCTAGCAGCTATCCTTACTATTCTTTTTAAATTTTGTTTACTTTAACTTTTTCATACTATTTGTTGTAATAAAGGCTTCGGCTTAAGATTTCTTCTGAAATATAATGATTATGAGTTATCAGCCAAAGTCAGAGATTCCAAAGGTTAAAACCGACATTTGGTAAACAACCAAACCTACAGAGTTGAGTATAAATCGACATGTTCGATAGACACTCGTCGTTCTCCAAAACAGCATAAGGGTTTACAGGTTAAAACCAAAAAATTGGTAAAAACTTAAGTCTTAGAAGGGTTGATTAGAATCGATCCGCTCGATAAACTCTCCTCGATCTCCATACCGACGATGACTGAATAGGTTAAAACCAAAAATTTGGTAAAAAATCTAAGTCCTAAAGAGTTGAGTAAAATCGATTCGCTCGATAAACACTCCTCGATCTCCATACCGACGATGACAGAATAGGTTAAAACCAAATATTTGGTAAAAAAAAAAACCTATGTCCTAGAGAGTTGAGTAAAATCGATTCGCTCGATAAACGCTCCTCGATCTCCATCCCGACGATGACTGAATAGGTTAAAACCAAAAATTTGGTAAAAAATCTAAGTCCTAAAGAGTTGAGTAAAATTGATTCGCTCGATAAACGATCCTCGAATCTCCATAACGACGATTAAAACAGGTTAAAGCCAAACATTGGTAAAAAACCTAAGTCTTAAAGAGTTGAGTAAAATCGATTCGCTCGATAAACGCTCCTAGAATCTCCATAACGAAGATTAAAACAGGTTAAAGCCAAACGTTGGTAAAAAACCTAAGTCCAAAAGAGTTGAGTAAAATTGATTCGCTCGATAAACGCTCCTCGATCTCCATAACGACGATTAAAACGGGTTAAAGCCAAACGTTGGTAAACAACCTAAGTACAGACTGAGACAGATCAAAAAACAAAAAATTATGAAGATGATAAATATTGAGAAAAATGAAGTTTTATTCATCTGAGTACGAAGAACATCTCCTGATTTACATATGAAGTTTTATTCATCCGAATACAAGAGCATCCTTCGATTTACATATCTTTACAAATACAAAAGTGGAAAATCCTATCCAATAGATCGGAGTCTTTCACGACAATGTCCACGGAAACATCGATCTTCATCCAGCTACCTCCATGTTTCCCTCCAACCATCTGAGAACCATGCTGCTCAGGATGATCGACTTCTTTAGTTCGATGGCCAGGCTCTGAAGATCAGTCCTCCCTTTAGTCTGAAACGACCGTTGCAAGCCAAATACCTTGCAGCGGTCAGTAGACCAAAAACGAGCTCCTGCTTGAAGGATGGGGTTAAATTTTACTCTAAAGCAGGATCTCTCGAGGACCGTCGCAAAAGTAAAAAATTACCAGGACACTCGATCACTCCGGAGATAACATCCAAGAACAGGGGTGCCTGGTAAATATGAACCCTCCATGTGCAAACGGGAACCACGGACCTCAACCCCATGAAAACTAAGCTTGAGGCCACATGGGACCCGTCAGTACCAGGTAAGGCATCAATGGGATCTGTCAGTACAAGGCAGATGATGCTTGAGTTATTACAACATAACGTATCACGATAATGTGACTTTTTGAAAATTATGGGATCACTGGGCAAAATAAAACCCAACGAAACTGATATCTCCATTTCGTACGGTATGAATAGATATGGGAAGAAACTGAATGTCTATTTATAGGGAAATTTTAAGTTAATCCTACGGTCGGATAGTAATCTGATCAAGGGACGAGATTGCGACTTTTGACTTCCCGAATTTAATGCAAGTAAGTTGGAACGGCGCTAGGATTATCGATAAGTTGCTCGATGAGAATAAAGTATGAAGGTCGAAACGACCAGAATGGACATTCCATATACGTTCCAGTGGATTCATTGAGTGACAACTTGGAACTTTAAGAAGAATGCTCGACCGACGAACAAAATCCTTAAGAAAATGAGATTTACAACAATTACTTATACCAAACGTAAATGATCTATAAGCGGGAAGACAAAATAGTTGATCGTTTTGACAACAAATAAGAGCCTGACGACATAAAATCCAACTCTCCTCTCAGAGTCCAAGAAATCTGACAGAATAATAACAGAGACAGTCATCCTTGCTAGAGCATACGGACTTGTCACTGCCTCACATTCCAAAGAATTGCTTAAGGAGGTCTGAACAGGCTAGATCTACTTAATGGTTCTACATTTTCCAATTCCTCCCATACCAAAAAATTGACATGTTGGTACACTGGTTGTTTTATTTGGGGATACTGAAGCTCGCAATCAGTAGACAAAAACATGGGAAGGCAACAAACAGGCTTTTCTAAGGGATTTAACTCTAAAAGAAATACCTCAAAAAGAAGTTGCGAGGAAAACCTTATATAGAACTTCATAACAAACAAAAACTATATATGACAACGATGACTGGTCGATCATCGACAAGCGTGATAAGCTTACACTCCTTCGAAAGCTGAATACAAGAAAGAAGTCTAGAGAAATATTCCTTTTCGAAAGCTCAACAATTTCTGATGTAGGAATTGACTAAGGATTGCTCATAGTCAATCAAAGAACTTATTCTGAAAATACTCGCGGCTGGTCGACAGCCATAAACAACACTCTCAGACAAAGCTGATCGCCCTCAAGAAAATATCAGATAAGTCCCTATCGATTTCTAAATTCGAATCACCTGCTTACTGAAGAGATTTGTATTTGATTATAATAATATTGAGTTAAAGATATATTAAATCTACACTCATCTGATTGCTAGATAATCAAAGCGGTTTACTGAACAAAAAGTGAATTTGTCATTAAAATTTTTACAGCAAAATATCTTGGCAAATAACCACATATTGTTTACAGCCAATTTAAAAAAAAATGAAGAAGCAGGTCATCAAGACTGATTGTCATCGCCAGGTCGACCGGAAGAAGCACCCCTCCGAGGAGTAGCAATGTCCAGAAACGCCATCAGCTCCTCCCGACGCTTCTGATAACCGGCATCATAGCCTTAGTCATATGCATGCCGACGAGACTCTTCTAAATGGGCGTTCAACTGGGACAGATCATCCCTCTCCTTCTCAACAGCTAACTTCTCTTCACGTAATTTCTGAAGATCATCATTAAGTAGCCTAATTTGAAGAGTCTGCCCCTCGACCTTCGAGGTCTCCGAGTCCAAGCGAAGCTTCAGGTTCTCTTTATTGAACTATAATTCATCAACCTGAACACCTAGTTGGAGAGCATAATATTTTCCCTGAAAATGAGAGAATTCGTATGTAACAAAGAGAACCAAGACAATACAAGAATAAACTCAGAAAAGAGAAATACCTGCTCAAATAGCTTGACAAGGGACTGAACGAGGCGAACATTGGACGTACCCTCATGCTTTTTCAACTCACCGGGCAAAATGGTACTGAGACCCAAATTCCAAGACAAAGCATCAGGTTCACAAGAATCAGGCAGCTGACTGTTAAGGGGGATCTTATCATGACGAGGAATTTCGAACTCCGTTATATCCCTAACTTGTTCAAGAATACAACGATCGTCCAACATACGCGGGGATTCCCTCTCGTTGGGACTTACGGAAGTTTCTTCCCCGAATAAGAGATAATGGTCCGCCGACCGGACCTGGGTCTTGCCCGACCTCCGGAAGAACCACCGGTTTCAAAAGAAGTAGCCATAACAGTAGTATCACTAAGTAAAAAGTCAAGAAAACCCTGAGTTGCAGACTGTGACAAGGATGGATTCAAGAGGGGACCACCGCTACCCGTTCCCACTGCAGCATCCCTTTGGCTTCCGCTAGTAACTAATTCAGTAGTAGTAGAGGAAGGATTTGGGTTGTCAAGAGTATACTCTGGCAAACTATGCTCGGAGGAAGGGACAGTAGTGGAAACAGGAACGTTAAAGAAATGCTCCATATTGGACATGTCTCCAAAATCAACCCGACCAGGGGAAGATCTCCTTTCGAACTCAGTTGAGACAATAGGATTTTGTTGAGAGAGCTCCGAGCTAATATTCAGATCGGATGAACGCTCAGAAGGGACAACAGGAGTCTGAGTCCCCGACCTTTTAATGTTTTGGAATCGAGGAGGATACGCCGAGGGCCCCTCTTTGCGTGGTCTCTTAGGTTTAGGGTTTCTGATATTATCGCGTGAAGAACGCTTTGAGGTGTTACCAAAGAGATTACTCATACTCGGAAATTAAAAAATGATTTTAACTATCGAAGAAGCTAATCGACCTCCCTTGAGAGAATATTCTATCAGAATTGAGTAGTGCGGTAAATAGCGAGTAATCTTTTTACCGTATGTATTTATACTGAAAGAAAAGACGCGGCAGACCCTAAGGACGGGCGCGAAACAGAAAACATGGCCAATGGATGATCGCACGAATTCGAAAAGACATAAACATAATGATTACGCCTAAATTAAAGATTTATTATCATAATTAATGGAGAAGCTGAAACATCACGCATGAAGAATACAAATCGTCTTATTCAAAAGTAAACTAATATTACAAGTTAAGCAGTAATAATCAAAACTCCTTTTTCGCCACTATCTGAATTCTTTTGGTCACTCCCTAGTACGACCTGATCGCCAGCTGGAACATCCTGATTGCCTGTCGTTCCTCTTTCGTCATCCGCATTATTCACAACTTTCGGATTCTCCTCCTCATTCTCTTGGTCATCGAAATTATTATCGATTTCGGGATTAACGTCTGAACAAGGAGTCGGCAAAAGTTCTCCAAACTCCTCAACCAGATGAGCCAATGAAAAATGTTTGTATTTAACACTCGGCAAATCGGAAGAAGAGTACTCCTCGCCATAACGATTGAGGCTAACATGCATAGCTCTGATGTACTCCCTCCGACGATCTTCGATCAACCCCATAGCGACCATCTGATGGATCGCTTTCTTAAAAGTGCTTTCAAGGAGCGGACCGACTTTCTGGTACACTAAAGCAGTATGAACCGGAGAACTAAGGAATCACGGATCACCTTCTCGTCAGAATTCCTACCATATCGATCAGTGAGTCCGCTGAGAGGAAGATCCTTTTCATACTCATCCAAGGAAGTCTGAAGACTAGCGACCTGCGACTCCAGCTCACTGATCCGAGTAGTGCTTTGAACATGACAATCTTCCAGCTCCTTGGCCAGCTGGTTGACCCACTCTTCAGCGCGAGAAGTCTCTAAAATATTGTTCAAAACTTCGGGATCATCAGTCCCCATAGCTTGAGGATCAGTGGTTGAAAATGGAAGAGAAGAAGACGTAGAAGGACCGGCCTCTGAAGCAGATGCTTTCTGAAGCAATGCCTTATTCCTTTCCTCAAGAAATTTGCATTGTTGCTTCCAAAGAGCAGCTTCATAAGCGTATGACGTCAGACAAGTATTAGTTTGTGAAATTAAAAGAATGAATCAATGAATAGGAAACACATTTAAGAAAGTTGAAAAGAAACATACGTAATGGTAAATACCTTCTCAACGTAAAGAGAAGCTTTCTGTAACTTCTCCAAGGGATCCTTGCGGAGCAACTTGTTGATGTCACGTGTAAAAACACTAGAAAGAAGGATACGGGTAGCCTTATAAACTGCATTCTCGTTCTCGTCATGGATCAAAGAATCTTTCTCGGAGTATCCAGCCGTCCTTTTTCCCTGTAAATGATCTTCGATCATTTTGACGACAGTAGGCTTCGGGTGATGTTCACCAAGCAAAGAGACGTCCTCACCAGAAAGACCATAGTATTGCTTTCTCCTTTTAACTGGCGTGTCGATAGGATGGGGAATCGACCAGCTACGACAACCACGGATACCAAGGGAAGTTCTGAGCTGGAGAGGCGGATAACCCTGTCCAGTCCCTGGATGGTCCGGAGTCGATGAAAACGAAGGTTGCAGAGGAGCTTCTTGAGATGAATCTGGAGAATCCTCTCTATAATCCTCTGAATGGCCCAAATCCAATTTTCTCTTTTTGGACACTCTTTGTTCGATTTGATGGTTCTTCACAGTTTTGGTGGATTTTGACAGAACCATCTTCCCTTTTGAAGAGTGCCGGGAATTCTCTACCATGAAAACTGGAGAAAACAAACTCCCGTCAAATAAACTGCTCACAGAAAATATATAACAAATACAATAAGGAAATATAACGCTTACTAAGTGACTGTGAGGAGGAAGAGATGTGAAAGGTATGAGAGCTCAGGCCCGCCTTACGAAGAAAAGCCTCTCCAATAAGAAGGGCACATTGGTACTTGTCAGAGCGCATCTCCACTATCTCGTCCACTAACTTTGGATAATCGGGAATAAAGTTGCCCGTAACAGAGCGACCTCCAGAGATCCACTTGGAATCATGGTCCCACGTGAATGGCTTGGTGGAACCATCTGCTAAGACAATATGCGAAGAGGGACGAACAAAGAAAAAATGAGATTTCCAAGCAGGATTGCTTGAAACGGGGGAATCAAAGATAGAGCGACTAGACTTCTGACTAGCAAAGAAGTACCCGTGATTGGAAGAACTAGAAATATTGAAACGAAATAACTGGGTAAAATTACGAAGAGAAGGTTGAAACCCTTCCGCAATCATCAGGATAGAAAAACAAACGACAAATGCTACGGAATTGGGAACCAGTTGCGTCAAAGAGACGCTGAATATCCTTAAGATATCAAGAAATAGGGAAGACAGTGGAAGACGGAGACCATGATTGAAATGGGCAGTGTAAAAAGCCCGACAACCTTCTGGCGGAGAGGTAACCCTGTCGGATGGAGATGGAAGGATAATCTCTGAACCCTCCGGGAAATATTTTGTATAATTATCCAAGACCTCATGGAAAGTCTCATCAGTATACGCACAGAAAAGGTTCTCGATCGGATCACAAACTTGGGGGACGGTACCCTTGCCTTTCTTAGCCTTAGCCGCGACCTCGGCGTCAGATATGATCCGCACTGAAAAAGTGTCTTTCTCAGGAATAATCATCTCGGATACTCCTGCCTGTATAGATGGAGGTCTAGAAGAAGCCCCCGCGTCGATAACAGGAGTGACTTGTTCAAGAGAAGAAGATGAGGGGTTCTTCGAAATAGAGGTCATGATATTTAATCCTCGGAAAATAGTAATCGATGAATACAATATATTGGAAGAAATTATCGAGTAAGAAAGTTACTGCGAGAAAATGGGAGCTGGAAAGTGAAAAATGGTTAAAACAGCGATCACCTATTTATATAGAAGGACGGAAACACATTTCAAACCTCTTGCGACTAATCATATTCCCGCCAATCGGCAAAGAAGAAAACACCTCCTCGAAGAATAAACAACATCACAGATCAAAAAACGACAAAACGACTATCTATGATGCGTAGCACTCTTTTCCTTGCTTAGGATTTTTTTTCACAGGGTTTTTTCCAAGTAAGGTTTTTAACGAGGCACAATTCATAGAATAAACAGTCGCGTAAGACCATCTACTTCTACAAGCATCTACTACATAAACACTTGAAGAAGTGAGGGAGTACTGATGGGGGCTGTTTTACACCCCTTATAACACTCGGAACGACTAGACAACTTGATTGACTCGATCAGGAAAGCTGTTTCACTAACGAGCCATGCGATCCGACCAGAAATATCAATCCGAAGCGATCAAGCCTGAAGTCCGAATTCCTGAAGGATTATTATACCAAGTCCTATTAGGACTATGTTTCCTTGTATAGCTAGGGTTGTTAACATATAAATACCTAATTACACATTGTATTGAGACAACAACAACGATTCAGAACTTACGCCTCCATATTGGGGCAATCTGATAATAAAAATATAGAAAAGCTTTTGCTATACTACATTAAACATTCATCGTCTTGTGTTCTTATTTGCTCTTTATTTATTGTTCTTTCTTGAGATTGATCCATCCAGAATAAAGTAACTAAGCCCTACAATATATATAATTTAACCCCATAAACCTCTATTATTGATTTAATCCAACCCTACGAGAAACGGTTAAATCAATATTCAAATTACATTTTCTTCTTGTTAATTCTATGAACAACTATATAATTCAACAGATAATGTTTCTTTTTAAAAAAAAATATATCTTTCTTCTGCTAAGAAAATTTAAAACATCTGTAAATGCAACCTCATTACCAGTGTTTATGTTTATTTGCATGCGTGTGCAAAACGTAAAGATATGAGAAAAATGAAAAATATGAGTGCCCGTGTGCAATACAAATATGCTACCTATCATATCGCCAAGGACATCAGAAAAAGAAAAAACAAAGAAGCCAAAATTAACCAAAGATGTAAGTGAGAGCAATGGAACCTCTTACACAAGTTCTAAATCCCTTTGAATTGTCAAGTACTAGATCCACCAAAAACCTCGGTCCAGGGATGCCAAAGTAACTTCAAATTTGACCATATCCCATTAAACACCTATTGTGCTTCAAAACTATGATGTTATTAGTCCATTTCATTCCTTCCATCTGACAAAATCTGTCCTCATATGCTCCAATTTAATCTTAGCTATGGGTTGCCTCTAGAGCATTCATCACTGTTTAACTTAAATATACCAGTAGGTAGTTTAACACATTGTACTTTAACAGGAGGCCGGTTTGCTATGTTTCTTTTTTAAAAAAAAATTAAGTCTCAATCCCTTGCAATGAAATAATCCCCATTCCAAAAATCCAGTCCAATTTTTGTGGCTCTATTCAATCCCCTAACATTTGTTGTACCTCAAAGACAACTCCTTTATCATACATGTTGATTTCATTGTATTGTATTATTCCTTTCAATCCAAACGAACCATCCAATCGCACAAGTATTTCGATGTGTCCTTTCTTTCTTTCCTCAATACCCTTTCTAGATCTAAACCACACTTTCAAGAATCATTCTAAAAACTGGGAGTAACCCCCTACATATAAATCATCCAAAGAAGTATACAGATAACACAAACACAACATCTAAACCCTATTTTACTTTTACATCAAAACTCAACTCCACTTCCTATAATGACGTGTTTTGCAAGAATCATAGTGCAACCGAACTCCCAAAAATTAACAACAATAGTAGATGACCCAAAAACTCCATTAACAGAGAGGAAAAATCAAAACCAAAATCCTCAAAATTTCGAACTACTTTTCCGAAGAAAGAGGGAGAAACAAGAGAAAGAAACGTCCAGCATAACTCTATCACTACAACAAGACAAATCCCGTATAAATGTCAAAGTTTCTTCTTCACCAATTCAATGGTATACGACATAAATCTCGGATTTGACGTGGTTGTTACCCGGACTCAAACGAAGTTAGGAAGAGAATAAAACCTGATGAAAACCTTCGGCAACCGTAGCAATGGAGGTATGGTAGTAGCAATGGAGCTTAGTAATTCAACTTCAAATCTGACGAAATAAAATGGATAATCAATTGAGATTGAAGTTTTAAGCTAAAGTATTACAAAATCGAACATGAGAGAAATAAAATTGGGAAAGAATTTTCATTTTCGCAATTAGGGTTCTTTAGGCGAAAGTGAAATTGAAGAAGACGACAAGGAATTGTTGTGGAAAAGAGGGAAATAAATGATCTGAAATTTTTGTGGTGGATACGTATATAAAATGTTGAAGGTTTTATTGTAATTTGTAAAACATTGAAGGGTAAATAAGTCACAAAATTTTTAGTTTGGGCCAGTAATTCTAATCGGAGGGGGAGTGTCCAATTATAATCAACCCAATTAAGTGGTATGGCCCACACATTTGATGGATTAAGTCGGGCAGCCCGTGATTTAGTCGGTTCAACCAGACAAGAAATTAAGCCCACAATTATATAATTGTGGGCTAATTTAGGGCTTATTGGGGGCTTGTTTAGGCAACCGAACGTGGCCTTATTAGAGATTTTTTTATGTCAAATGAAATTAGAAGAATGGGGATGGAACAAAATAGATCTACCATCAATTTAAAATTCAAATTTTGGGTTTGTCATGGGTTTTTGGAATTTTGCACCCTCGAATTATAGAGTTTTAGTGCTTTGCACCCTAACTTAAAAGTTTTGGCACTTTGCACCCTGAAAATATAATTTATTTGACATTTTACATCCTAGTGTGTATTTTAGTGAGAAAATTCATTAGTAGAAGGGTAGAAGAGTATTTTCTATTTTCTTTTCATTTTGCACCTTTACAATATATATTTTGCACCCTTTAATTATAGAATATTGGCATTATGCACCATAAAATTATAAAATAGTAGCTTTTTTCACCCCGATTTAAACTTTGGCACTCTGCACCCTAAAAATATAATTTGTATGACATTTTGCACCATAATGTATTTTTCGTTAAAAAAAATACTCATGATTGTCGGCTAGAGATAAAATTGTCATTTATATGCACAACAATCATAAACTTGTTATTCTAAATTTATTGGGCTAAATACTGTTTGGCCCCCTCCCCCCCACCCCCCCACCCCAAAGTATGGGGGCGTATCAATTACCCCCCTAAAATATGAATTGTATCACTTACCCTCCTCCATCTTGTATTTAACGCTTAAATATGTAACGGTGTTAATTATTTTATGAAGTTCCCATAATACCCTTGAGCTCTTTAGTTTAGTTTATGGCTTTTAACTTTTTTTTCCTTTTAATCAGTTTTAACTTGAATTACATTACTTAGAATTTTTTGTTTAATTGGTTTTATATTTTTATCTCCATTATCATTTGAACAATTATTATCTTTATCCATTATTTCACCGGTTCATGGGCATGGACAATAAAATTTTGTTCACTTGAGCAGTTTGAATAATTAGACTAATTAGACTGGAAGCACCTTTCAAAACTCTAATCAACACACTAATAACTGATAACCAACACAAAACTCATACTCTTCATTTCCATCTCTAGTTACTGCAGAATTGTTGCGAGAGGGTTGATTAGAGAAGAGTACATCCCCAAATCTGCTGGTTTTCTCTGAACAAACAATACAATATTTACAAATTATTAATAGTTTGTGAGGTAATTAATTAACTTACAAGTTCTACAGTTTGATGAAGCTTATGCCTGAACATGTGAATTTTGAAGTGGAGTTTGTGTTCTTGGAGAAGAAATTTGAACACGTGAAGGGCCTGTATATAGGGTATACTGCAATAAAATAGCCAAAAATCAATGAAAAAAATATGGTAGGATTATTTCTAGTTACCATTCTTATTGTTGTGGGTGCACTTCTACAACCAGATTGTCCACTTGGTCCCTGTAACTAATAATGAACTTTATAAGTGTGATTAAAAATGAAAAATAATTAATATTTAGTCCGAGTGCATACCAGAGTAGATGGTCTATACATCCCTATCCCATTTCAATTTTCCATTCCACATTCTCGACCATTTTTGACCCCTCTCCCTCTCCCTCCCCCTTTTCCTTTGCCTCCTCTTCCCCGTATAACAACTTTTGGTGCATTATTTGAATCTCTACCTATGTTATTTGAACCCCGTCTAGTGTTTCTACCTCTACCTCTTCCACCAGACTCATCTCCAACAATCACGGAAGGCTCAACTGTCTGTTCAACAGCTTGAGCAACATCATGTTGAGCAGTTTGTACATCATGAGTTTGAGAATTTTGAGCAACATCAGCGTGAGCAGCCTATAAGAAAGGACAAAAGGTCAAAAATTCAATTTCAGTAAAGAAGGTGAATAAATTAATATACGTAATAGCTCTGCCTAAGTTTTCTTAGGTGGCTTTTCTCTTGGTGGCCTCTTGCATCTTCTTTTATTATGTGTAGTATCTCCACAACTTGAACAAGACATCACACTTCCTGTTTTGTTCACTCTGGATCCATTATTGATCTCATCAGGTCCTCTTCTTCTAGCATTTTCCGGCCTCCCAGGTTGCCTTTTGTATGGAGGAGGCTTCACATTATCAGTTTCATTGATTTCCCACAAGTTAGGATCCCCAATTGGATATTGATAAGACCACTATAAGCAATTTTATACTTGTAGACCATATAATAAGAGATGACATACTCCTCTGGATGTTTCCTATCTGTAATAAGAGCACGTGTTGCTTGAAGACATGGTATCCCAGTTAAGTACCATTCTCTACATGAACATCTATGATGCTCCAAGTCAACTACGAAAGTGAGCTTTCTTTCATTAGTGCCAACTGAATTTACAAGAATCTGTAAGAACTAGTCCAACCGTCTTTGCATTCACTCTCAGCAACTGCCACTACTATTGGAAATATTTGGTCGTTTCCGTCCCTTCCTACAACTGATATTAACTGACCACCATACGGACCCTTTAGAAAACAAGCATCAAGTCTTATTATAGGCCTACAACCCTCCAAAAAGGCGATCTTTTGTGCATTATACGTCACAAACACCCTCTGAAATGTTGGAAATAGAAAGGTTGGAGGGCCGTCAACCTTAACAATAGCAGTGGAGCCAGGTCGATTCCAGAGTCGTCGAACAATATTTCCTAATTTTGCCGTACTGTTGTTTCACATTGCCTTGAATTTGTGATCTAGCAGGTTCATTTTGAGGTTGAATTGGTGTATTGTCAATGATTTCAAAGTTGGAGTGATGTATTTGTTCAAGATGTGGACCATTCGATAGTTCAAAAATTGGATGTGTGTTCAAGAGATGGAGAAATTGGTATCTATGTTAATCTCTCTATTTTGCACAAATATTTCAATTTCATTCAAATTAATATCACTATAGACCTTGAACATGTATAGAACCATTTGATCACCCTAATAAAATTTAAAACCCTTAACCTACTAACAAATCAATAACTTTTGCATAAATTCTAACCAAGAATCGAACTTACTATTGACAAATTGATCAAAGGAAACTTCATAGAGAAGCAGAAAGAGTATCTTCTACGTTGTATTGCAATTTTTCTGAGGTGTAAAAATATCTAATTAATGTAACTCACGATTAAAACTGTTTAAAAGTAAAAAATTTAAAGCACTAAACTAAACTAAAGAGCTCAAGAGTATTATAAGAACTTCAGAAAAATAATTTACACCGTTACCTACTTAAGTTAAATATGAGATGAATGTGAGTAAGTATTACAATTCATAATTTAGGGGGGTAATTGATACACTTCCCATACTTTAGGGGGGCAAACTATATTTAGCCCAAATTTATTTTACTTTATAAAAACTTATTTTAACATCTCTCAATAAAATTTAAATTAAATAAATGATATTGTCTTTTTTTTTTCAAGTATCCTCTAAATTATTTATTTTATATATAAAATACACGTTTACATATCTAACATATTATTATATTATATGTTAATTATATTATTTAGATTATCATATTAAGTCGAGATTGGAAAATGCTAGAAATTATAATTTTTGGATGCAAAGTGCCAATATTCTATATTTCATAGTGCAAAGTGTCAAAATATATAAGTTTCGAGCGCAAAGAGCCAAAAATATTCGAAAATAACTATTATATCCTTCAGTCAATGAGTTTTTTCTTCAAAACACATTAGGATGCAAGTGCCAACTAAATTATATTTTCAGAATGCAAAGTGCCAAAACTTTAAGTCAGGATGCAAAGTACCAAAACACTATGGGCCTGTTTGTTTGGCGTTTCCGAAAATTTTTTCGTGTTTGGGAAATGCCAAACAAACATGTTTTCTATTTTCTGAAATAAATTTTTCATCTCCTAATTTTTTCAAACTACTTTCTCAAAACCCAAACAAATAACAATTTTCTTATCTCTAAACAAAACATATACAAACTCTACTCTGATTTGACATAAAGTAACCTATCTCTTACACAATTTACCTCACAACAAACATGATTTGACATAAAGTCTTACACATCTTACACCTACAACCTAATTCTTCCAAAAAAAACCTACATTTACTTTATTTCTCAAACCACTCTCCCAAAATCCAAACAAACAACATTACGCAAATCGAGATTATTTCACAAACCTCCACTACTCTCCCAAACTACTTTCCCAAACACCAAACAAACAGGCTCTATAATTTCAAAGTGCAAAGTGTCAAAAATCCGTTTGTCAAAAACTCTAAGATTTCCCGCTTGGCTAAAATGTTTTGTAGAATCTAACTAGTGGTTATGAGGGGCTTTTATTACGGAAAAAAAAAAGAAAGAAAAATCTAAAGACACTTGTCATCTTCGAAAGGGAAAAGCAGAAAAAGTAATTAAAATAATGTAAATGAACAATGTCAATCAACTGGGGGTTGAGAGCAACATTCTTTGATGCTCTTGACCCTAGCATCAACCAAACCGAGTGATCCTAATTTTTATCATTGTTGTTTTCTTTCGTGCATCAGCTTCATCTTTCTTCTTTTCTGGATCAACTTTCTTATTAGCTTTCTTCTTTTCCAGTTGTTTCTGTGCGCTGAGAGCCGACCTAAGGGCAGAAAAAAAGAGAGTCGGTGAATCCATAATCTTACCTTCAGATTGCAGTAAAAATTAATTTTTAAACATAAGATCCCTCAAACTACACCATTTACATAATCGGGAGTTTTTCGTAATTAGAGTTTACTTGAGGGAATCCAAGCGTAAATGACCCTAATTTTTATTTTCATGATAAAGAGTAAGAGCAAAAAACAAAAATACCCCCTATTCTTGTCTAACTCCCAAAAACCTCCCTTTATTTTAACTCCCAAAAAACCCCCTATGATTTCAAATAAGTGCCAAATACACCCCCAAAAAAAGAGAGTGTGTTTCAAATGCCAAAATTGCAAGTATTTGTTCACATTTTGCCTTTGATATGTACCCCTGACATCGAAAGAAAAAAACACCCCTATACTTTGTTTAACTACCAAAAAACCCCCCTATGTGTCATTTTAAATCCCCAAAACCCCCCTGTATTTGATTTTATATACCACACTCGACCAAGTAGTTTATACTTATTTTTTCAAAAAGAATAAATAAATTTAAAAAAAAAACACATAGGGATAATCTTGTCATTCCACCAAAAGTCAGAAATAAAATTATACGTATATACTACTTGAGTCGAGTGTCGTATTTAAAATCAAAACAGAGGGTTTTTAAATAGTTAAAAATAAAACCGGGGGGGGGGGGGGGGGGGTTTGGGAGTTAGACAAAGCATAGGGGGTGTTTTTGTCTTTTGCTCTAAAGGGTAACATAAAAGTCTTTTTTTTTTTTTTGTTGGGGGTGGGGGGGGGGGGGGAGGGGGGAGGGTGGTTTACAACAGATAATGTCCATTTTGTTCAGAGATGAGCTCTTACAATTTGTCAATCACTTTGGCAGTCTCTATTGAAGGAGGTAGTGGGACATATGAAGCAGCATCAATGATTGCCTGTATCATTAATCCATCATTGATTTAATACAAACAAAAAATCATGAACTATGAGAAACCATTCATTTTTCCAAATATACCTGCAATTTCTTTTTCTGGTAATTGATCACCTGTAATTTCTCCAAGGCATCTTCTGCGTTACTCCTAGAAGCAAAATAAACGTTTAAACTATTTCTCTAGCAAAACAAATAGGGGCTTTTAGTAAAATAATGAGCAAGTGTTTACTTTTGAGCTCTACTTTTCTTCGAAGAAATCACGATTTCCCCATCTTTATTAATCTTGTGCTTCTCCTGCCAGCAATATGTGAATGTTAACAACCAAAACTTACATACATAACAGTACCATAGTAGACACGCTCGACAAGTGCGAGTCTAAAAGAGAGTCTAAAAGTCATTTACATATTGAGTTCGTCATAACATTAAAGTGATGGATTATAAGTACTCTAGACCGGTTAATTTAAAGATCTTTTGCTCAATCTGAGAATTCAACATAAATAGAGGAAGAGACACAAGTCTTTTTTGGCTTATATCATGAAAGAATGTCAAGAAGTATAATTTAAGATATAAATGAAGTAATGCGAGAACTTCTAAAAAATAGAACATTAAATAATCTAGATTAAGAAAGGAAGGAAACAAATGTGAAAAAAAATGCAAGGATTAGATTAAGAAAGGAAGGTAACAAAAGTGAACAAAAATGCAAGGATATCGGGTTCAAACTTAAGGTATCAAATCGTTCAATGGGTTTTGGGGTAACTAATCTAATATGGTTAACGGTTAACCCGATATAATGCTTCTAGCCAACAAAACAAGACGACATGTTCATTTAGGTTGGAGCACAGCAACGTCCAACTTAACGGGAATAATGAGTCAACACATTACCGGTCAAAGAGGCCATACACTGATATTCAGATACTCCCCAGCAGTCAACTCCATTCAAGGCCCAACTTCCAGGGGCATTTAAATGGGTAATAAAAGTAGCATCTTAAACTTTTCATAGTGTTGGTCACAATATTCATTACAATATAAAGTACGAAAACACTAGATGACAAAAAATTGTTTGAACAAAAACGGGTTATGTTCAAAGTCAAGCAAAATATATTAAATATGTTATGGATGTTATCAAATCATGACATGTGAGAATGATGCATCTCAAGGGTTAATGAAACAAAAAAAAATGAACAAGGAGATTCCTTAACCAAATGATATTGACTTTGAATCACATACATCAAGTAAAGATGCATTATAAATTAATATTCAAACAATTCATTTTCTTATGGTGGTGTGCCAAAAGGGGCTAGTGAAGCATAGAGAATCTGACCCCATGCCGAAGAATCCAATATCTAGAATTTTACCTAGTTGGCTCCAAAATATCTAAGTTTTACAAGTCTTAATTCTAAGTTCAATGTTCCTAGCAAGTGTATCAATTAGCCTCTAATTTCTTTGATTTTGATAAAAGGTAATATGCATTATATCATGTCGAACATATAACATTTCTAGCCTCACAACTGTCCTGTATATATAAATGTCATTTTCGTGGCAATAATTGCATTAAATTAGAAGTGGAAGGATTCGATAGATGTCCATTGAAGTATAGGAACAAGAGAAGAATTGTGTAGACCCAAATAAGGTTACATAAGAAGTCAGAACTGATAATACCTATGAGATTATCACATATGTAAACATTTTTTGAGTGCGAGAATAACCTAAGAAGCCACATTAAATGGCCTGGTCACTTAACTTACCGGCTTCAGAGGCCACCAGATGAATAAGACATTGATCCAAATATACAAGGGAGATGAAACTGTGGTTAACTTGGAAAAAGAACCGATTACAGTGATTTGCCCCAAAGACAAATAAGGGGATTTGATTAATCAAGTAAACTGAATGTGAGAGCGGCATCACCACAATATCTTAAAAATCTTTCTCTTTGCACCCCCATTTTGTTAATTGGTGGAGAGACATGTTGATTGGTGAACTATGTTGGACAGAAATGTGCCAAATGAGGAAAGGGGGGGGGGGGTGTGGAACATAGACACCAAATTGAGTTTAAATTTTAGCACAAAATATAGAGGATAATTCAGAACGATTTTCAATTAATAAATCCAAAAAAAATTTGGAAATCCTCTTACAAATGAAATTAAATAACGCAACCCTAACTTTGATGGCACTCGTCTGGGGCAACAAATATTTGAATACACTAATGAAAAAGGACTAGAACTACGTGTCTCGAATCCAGATTTGTAGGAAGCACAATGGTATTATTCTAACTGACATGACTTACGCTTTAATGACTTAAGACAACTCAAACTAGGCACAACTAGCTTCAAGGTATCCCATAATAGGAAAGAGGTAGATTCCATGTGACTTTTTCTCTTCCCAAATCATCCAGTTTTTCAACTTATCTACATGATATCAACATCAGACAATGTAAGAAGTAAGTTTAACTCATATTGTTTGTCTAGATAAGGTGCATTCACCTCCATTTGTTCGTCATCGATCGTCGACCGTTATTTACGAGTTTCCTTAACTTAGTCATTATCATTGGTGTGCCAATTTAATGTTTCATCTTAGTTGAATTATTCAACCTTTGTCGTATTTGTAGCAAGCTTACAATATAGAATGGTATAAGAGTTAAAAGTATATTACTTTCAACATGTTCTATTATTTAGGTAAATTATGATCCAGAAACATTGTGAATGTATTTGTGAAGGTTCTATATGGATTTAGAGCATCATGTTATATATAAGGCTAAGAGAGCGAGAGAGAGAACCCTAAGCTAAAAGACAATGTGCTCTGATAAAATCTATAGCCAATGCTTTCGATTGTTTTTGTTAATTCCCCTCATTTGTTCCAGAATCTTTGGCCTTTGCCAATTTATTGTTGTCTTCAACCTTCATTGCCAATTTTCTTGTGAGTTCTGGAGTAAGCTGAAAATTGGCTAAATTTTCTAATATTAGGCAAATATTTTCTGATAGTGGCCGAAATTTGCTGAATAGCTAAATTTAGCTATAATTTGGGTGAAATTCATTGTTTGCTGAAATTTGGAAAAAAATTGGTTGAAACCGCTGAGACTTGCATAACTAGTAGAGTACATGTTTATTTATATTTCTATTAAACAAAAATATATGGGAGCATGCAGTTCACTTCTTTGAAGCATGCGCTTCACTTTCCGCTATGCGCTATAGCCCAGGACAATTTTACGCTTTCATGCGCTTTATCTTGCTTCATAGCCCATCTTTGTTTACCTATATTTTTGCATCAGGTATTTTGTATCGACTTCTCCTCGACTTTGGTCTTTTGACACAACTGGAGAATTTGGATAGAATATATCTTATTTTGGCATACTAATGATAATCATATTTTGGTCTTTTGACAACCACTGATGCAGGAGAATCTAGATAGAATATATCTTATTTTGGCATAATATTGATAATCAAGTTTCGTGGATTATTTTCAGTTTTAAGATATTTTATTGTCTTAGGAGTCTAAGTTGCTATCTTTTATTATATGTAGGGGTGAGCATTTGGACCGGATCGAACCAAACCGAACCGATTTTCGGTATATAACCGGTTTGGTTCTTTTTGGACCTCGAACCGTTTACCGGACCGAAAGGTCCGGTTCGGTCCAAAAATAAACCAAATCGCAAATTTTCCTTATTTTATTAAAAAAAATGACAAATAAATTATAATTAAAGGTGAATATTTTCCTTACAGCACTAACCTCAAACCCAAATTTCCACCTACCCCATTGATAATTTCTTGCCGATAAACAAAGAGAAATCAAGGAAAACATCTCACATTACCTTTCTACATCCTACAAGAAGGAACAGCGAAATGAATTCATAAAGCAACATTGCAATATTGATACTAGATTATCAAATCCCAGATCTAGGTCTCCTACAATTCAAGCAACACCGAAATGAACAATGGCAGCGGCGGGAGTAGTAGACTTGAAGGCCAGCGACGGAGAGCGGTCTTCAAGGGTGGTGGCGGACGGCAGTCTTGACTGGGCGGCGGCGGAGATGTGTGGAAGCTAGGGTTTGTATTTTGGGGGAAGATACAAGAAGGTTCTTTTTTTTTTAATGAATGACTGAAGAAGAGGAAATCGGCTGGAGTTAGCACTGCTGGGTCCGAAAATTAGGTTTGGGAGTGCTGGGTCATAAAATCGGGTATTGGATTTGGGTAATATGGAAAAAAAAAAAAACATTGTTCGGTTCAACCGGTTCGGTTCGAGGAACCGACCGGTTTTACCGAAAACCGACCCCTATAAAGGGTCGGTTCTGAGGCTAAAACCGTTTTTCCAGTTCGGTAATCGGTCCGGACCGATTCGGTCGGTCCGGTTCGGTTCGGTCGGATAACCGAACCGGTCTCAAGCCTAATTATGTTTGTTTCTTTTAGGAGTCTTACCTATTTTAGTTAGTTATTTTCTTTTCAGATATAAAAGTCTAGCATGTGGACTTATTATAAAACAATTGATTATTATTTATATTGAAAAATAGAAGAGAATTTTCTCTCTAGGGTTTTTACCCATTTTGGGTTCTTTTTCATACTTTATAAATCTTTAGATTAATGATGAAAATTTGCCTACATAATAGTCATTATTCTGCTCTGCTTCAGTTGGGATCAAAGCTGCATTCGTTTCTTGGTGGCAAGGTTCGTAGTAAGCATGGGCATGTTCCGAACGAGGAAGCCCAACACCATAAGAGTTTCGTTACTATGGAGATGTTTGAGGAACTATAGAGACAAATTACAGATGTGTCCCAGCGTTTGGCAGCACGTGATAGATTTCACAAACATGCAGTATTTCAAGAGCACCATGGCTGGGAGAAGCGACATCGAGACTTCGAGTTTTCAGTTGATCTGCCCGAGTTGTCTAGTGAACTCGAGATGAATCTTCATATTAATGATGAATCTGATATTGAATACATTCCTTGTTTTGATAAAAACTTCCTATCTATGATGAAACTGATGTGGAGGATGTTCCTTTTGTCAATGAAGAGTTTCCAATTTATGATGAGTCAGACAAAGAAGAAGATGCTCCTTTTGATGAAGAAATTTATGATGAACCGGAGGAAGAAACATAGTCTATTAAAGTCATAGCCGCGGTGACAACTGAAAATGACAAGGGTTCTAAAAATATCATTGATTTCATAATTGGTGCATGTTCTGAACATTTTCGTGCTAATTGAGCGAATTACTATTTGTCGTGTCCAAATCAAGATTTCAGCTCTAAATGGTTAAAAATCGTTTTTCCATTGATTAAGAGGGTGACCAAGATCCGCAGCTGAATCTTCGCGTGCTTCGGTTCGCTTTCATTCGAGCTCGAGGGCGAGTTCTCTCTAAGTGGGGGAGACTGATGTAGGAGAATCTGGATAGAATATATCTTATTTTGGAAGAATATTGATAATCTTATCTCGTCGATTAGTTTTCAATTTTAAGTTATGTTATTGTCTTAGAGTCTTAGTTGCTATCTTTTAAATCTTCTATGATTTTTATCTATTTTAGTTGTTTATTTTATTTTCAGCAATAAAAAATAACCAGCTTGTGGACTTATTTTCAAACAGCTGATTATTATTGATATTGGAAAATAGAAGAGAATTTTCTCTTTAGGGTTGTTACCCAGTTTGGCTTTATGTTCATGCTTTCTAAATCTTTAGATTAATGATGAAAATTTGCCTACAGAATAATCATTATTCTGCCCGACTTCAACCACACATGCATAACAGGTAATGACCAAAGTCGATGGGAGGTCCTTGCCAAAATTTCAAAAGTTAGGGGTGTGGTTGCTAAAGGACCAAAGTTGAAGGGATGTCCTTGCAAAAATCTCAAAGGTCAGGGTTGTGGTTGTCAAAAGAACAAAGTCGATGCAAATTACCCTTTTTGCATCTAGTATTGTTAAAAAGTTCTACTTAGTAATGATTATTGTGCTATAAAACAAACTACGTAATGATTATTGTGCTATAAAACAAACTACGTCGCCTAGTTAAGAGAAACTGAGATCCCCTATCTATTTTTGTCACTCCAGGGATAACCTTGAGAAGTTGGACCTGAGTGACATAAGTGACTCTTGGCCATAACCAACTCTGCATTATTTCCGTTGTTCGCTTTTGCTTCACCCTCCTTTCATATTTATGTATTATTTTCTATGATAGTGATTAAGTCAGTCTTCGGAGTACTTACTAGAAGTATCGAAGCAACAAATTTTCAAAATAGTGATAGAAATTCATACTAGCCTTTGAAAAGTATATATATGGCGTGCAACAAGAAAAAGGTCTTACAGGAAAGACTAAAGTAGCATGTTTATTTGAAAACGTCATAAATTTTGAAAGAACAAAATAAAAATTAAGGCTTGGCTTAAAGATGACTTTCATTATAATGGCTCATAACAAAAAGCTCTTTAAGGTCAGAAGCATGGGTAAAATTGACTTGCAGGCGCATGGAACAACTAGTTCTTTAACTTCACTTAAGAAACTTATGAGCCATTACCATAAACCTAAGAGAAATTGCTATGATTCAAGAAAAAAGAATTATGTAATTTATCTAGACATACAAACACATTAATTCATGTGACTTTAGATTGATAATAAAAGTAATCGTTAGAAGCTTTTCGCCAAGCATGAGCAGATCATGATAAATGAGATATATGCATTCTCCTCTTAATTTGAACACGATTATGTATCAACTAGCATCAATTTGCAAGATATTGAACATAGAAGGTAGGCAAAAGTAAATACATGAAAAAATAAGAGGGGAAATGCTGAGGGGGGAAAAAAATTTAACTCACCATCTGCATAATCCTCTCCCTCACCCTTTCATTTAACCAATGTGCATTTTTTACATTAAACCTCATATCCACCTTAGTGCTTACTGCAGAAATTAAATTCGGGCCTTCAATACACAAATGATTGGCTAACTAAAACTGGCCGATACAGAAGGGATGAAGTATCACATACCATTCTTGACATTTTGCCCCCCACCCCCACCACTTCTTCCATAGCCTATCTTCACATGGTCTGCATGTTGAAAAAAAAAAAAAGAACAAGTCGAAGAATGTCAATATAATAAATTATTACTATTATTATTAATTTAAAATTGAACTCAAACAGAACTCTAAGTAAATCACAAATATAAGTAGGACCGGGAGGCAGGAAGTAAGATTTTGCCATCATGTGGAGCAAAGCAGCCAAAATAAGGATTTCGTTTTTTCAAAAGCCACCAATTGCTAACTAAGAGAAACTAATGGTTCATTAAGTTACAAGTAGATGGTTAACTGATATGATAAGAAATTATTGTTAATTGATGCCCCACAAAATATTATACATTCATTTGGTCCAAATTGCATCAGGAGAACCTTCCAAGATTCTAATCCTGACTCAAAAACTTCTATTGAGAAGAATTTGTACAAGTGTTTAAGGATTTGCGGTATCCTTATATTAGTTTGTCATAAGACATCAAGGGGCTACATGGATAGGTTTTGGCTCGGAGTTGCAGTTTCGCGAAACTGGGCCAAAACCCTTCCAAATGAAATTTGAGCACATGTTTCAACTTATTTATCCAAACCTAATAAACCTCATATCTATAAAAGACAATTATTGGACACCTATCACCCACTTTTTCGATTAAATTGACAACTACCACCGACTTTTTCCTTCCAAAAACCACCATTGAGACCAACCCAAATGGGGTTCAACATTTTTGTAACACAAAACCCATAATCCAAATCTAATACAAGTGGGGTTTCATCAAACCACCCAACTAAATTTTCAAAATCAAAACCTAACAAAACCGAGCCAAATCCTAACCAAATAGAGTCCAAGTATCCATTTAAGAACCACAGAGAAACAATATCAATGAATTTTCCAATTATAAAATGTGAAAGCTATATGATATCAAAACATACAAAAACAGTCAATAAAATAAGTTGGCCAAAGGATCATTACCGAGAGTGATTTTGGGGATGGGCTCGACGCCGGAGGTTTTATACCGTTCCTCGGCTTGATAAAGGAGCCGCTGAACCTCGACCAAACGCTCCGAGGGTTTCTTATAGTTGCCGCCTGATTTCGTGGAAGCGCACCTAATCTTGTCAAGGAAAATTGATCGAGCCAGAGGCATAGTAGTTGTTGTTGCTCTCATTATTCTTGTTATTGTCAAACCCAAAATACGAAACTGTTTGAAGACGGAATGTCAAATTAGAGTGATTTTCAAGATGAGAGGTTGTAAAGTTTAATGAACTTACTGTAGAAGTGATATCTGCAAGAGTGGCTTCTATTTCTTTATTTTTCGTTTTAGTACCTTTTGTGTTTATTTTAGTTTTATTATTTATTTTCTATAAGATATATTAATTTTTGTTTATGTAATTCATATTCGAAATCAGTTTTTCGTCTTTCTAATATATTTATTTTAAATTTTATTATATCTGGGGTATAAGATTAAATTTTTAGAAATTGTGCATAAACTAGTATAGCTTTATTATGTTCAATTTCTTCGTTAATTCTTTGCAATTTATCTTGTATTTTTTGTATTTTCTCCATTTTCGTTGCTTGGCTCTGATACCAAAAATTGGTCAGAGGCAGTGGATATTTGTTGATTACATATTATGCATGAATTTCTTGCTTCTTTTATTCTTTTTTCTAAAATTTCTTTATTCATCTTATATATTTTAGTCCTAATGACTATTGTTCTTAAATATTCTATCCTTTCGTTATAGTGTTTAATCAAATTTGATATTTCTTTGCACTTATTTTCAGGATTATTATTCATAGTTTTTCTTTTAAAAACTTACTTAAATTTGATATTCCTCTTTCTAGTCTTGTATATTCACTTTCTTCTTTTGTAGATTTTTCTGGTTTTTCTAAAAGTAGTTGCTTTATGTAGGGCTGTCTGAATGAGATTGATTTTCTAATTTGGTTACTAGTTTCTCCTAATGTAATTTCTTTAATAGGCAATTTCTTAATTTGGGCTATTCATTCAAAAAGTTTATCTTAATAGATGGATTCTTGATCTACAAAATTTATGCTATGATGATTGTTGGTTAATGCATATTCAATCATATATGTTAAACTAAATGGGTGATCTCCTTCTTCTATTAAATCTTTTCGAGTAAACTTATATCCTAAACAAATACTATTATCTAGGTTCTTTGTTGATAATGGGATTGCATATTTAATTACTAAATTGAATTTTAAAGTTTTATAAGCTAAATTCCCCATTGTTACTCCTAAAACTGAATCTTTGGTTTCTTTTATTCTTCGATCATAAGCTCTTAAAGCTATTGGTGAATCTATTCCTTCTTTAAAAATAGATCTAATTAATACTTGTATAGTAGCAATTTGTATGTATCCAATTTTACTTCTATCTTCTTTATTACGAATTCTCTGTATTCTAGATGCTATTTGTTCACTATCTATTAAAGAAATTATAATAGTTCCTCTGGTGCTTTTTATATCTATAGGTATTTCTTGGGTGAATAATCCGTGATATGTAATATTCTTTCTTTTTAATTTTTCAATTATTGATTTATTAAAATATTGTCCTTCTTTTAAATACTTTTTTAGTTTTTTTCTATTTTGTGTTCAATAATCGATTGAGCTGAATATGTTCCAAGAATTTCTTCTTGTTCTAATATCTGTATATGTTCATCCATTTAAAGACTTTTATTTATTTCGTAATATGGTAACTTAATTCTAGGAACGTGTATGTTGTTTATTGTTATATGCTTAGGGTTTATTTGATGATTTATCTTTTCCAAAAAGTCTGCTCCTAACAAAACATCTGCTCCTACATTATTTTCATCGATATAGATAGCTAGTTTAAAGTTTAAGTCTTCATGCAACATTAATTCTATATACGTTTGTTTACTATATTCTTTAATTCCATTTATGGTTTATACTGTTATAACTGGTGCTTCAACAATCATTGTTGAATATTTAGGGTGAACATGTGAAAAGGATGAACCTGTATCAATAAGAATAGATATTATGCGTTCTCTATTGAGTACTCTTAATATATGATATTGTAAATGATTATTAGTAGAGACCAGATCTAAATCTATAGAACTCATTTTTTGCATACATCTAAATATCTGGGTAAGACATAAATCATTTTTGTAATAAAAACATATTCAATGTCTATGTTATTATTTTGCTGATTATTTTGAATACTAAAACGTGCCATACTTGAAAAACGAATTGTTTTGGATGCTCGTTACTTTGTTTTGGTTGATTTGTTGATTCTGGATAGCTTAGAGCTGATGGATGAAAGCTTTGATTGATGATTTTTAGTTGTGTATGAATTGATTTTCCCTATTCAGAACTTTAAGAAGTTCAAGGAAGAATTCTCTTAGAAAGAGAAAATAAGCAAACACTTATTTATTTTATTTCACTCTAAGCTTCAACTACATAGATGATACATATTTATAGGCGGACTGAATAAATTTTGTCCACACATTTCAAACTGAGTGAAGGGATAAGAGTCCCTACACCTTTATTAAAGTAATGGCATAAAGTAAAAAAGAGGTACACCTATCTACAGTAGCTACATTATTATGTCTTCAGATCTCCTATTTATATTTTGTTGTTTTCTGCTGATATTTACTAATCCTTCATTATTCCTGCCGACACTTACTAATCCTTCATTATTTCTGCCGACACTTGCTAATCCTTCATTATTTCTGCCGACACTTGCTAATCCTCTATAATTGGATCTTCATCTTTTTGGCTACAGTGGCTGCATGCATGTTTTTGAATGGCTTTATCTGTTGGCATAATCTTTCTTTTTCTTCTTCACTTAGTTAATCAAAAACTCCTTTTATCTTCATTAATGCTTCTTCGAAATCCAGAAGGAATTGAAACTCCTCTGGTCTAAGCTTGTCCTTAAAATGAGAATATATCATTACAAATTGATTCTTATAGTTGATTTTATACTTGGACTCATCTGTCATTTTTTGAAGTTGTACTAATATTCCAAATAATAATTGGTAATGAATATCCGAAATGTCTTCATTTTCCTGGGTGGGTTCATCTATTAGTAGATATTGACCATTTGATATTCTCATATTGACTAGTGAATATGATGGTACTCGGATTTCTCTTTCTTCATTAAAAAATGGATATGAACTATGGATTCTTAAAAAGACTTCCCGGTCTTTTCCAAAATGATTTATGTAGTTATTTTCAGTTTTTATTACTCCAATGCTTAATTCTTGGATGATAGTATTTCCTTCATCGATGTATATGGTGTCCAATAATCCATAATGAAAAAATTTGTATACCATAAGTGGGCTAGCTCCGCTTATGACGACTGCCTTCAAACTAAATACTTTGACTGTTGGATAAAATAACTTGCTTAGATCCTCCTCCTTCCAGTTCCTAATTAAGCTTAGATGATACTGGAAATCATCGAAACTTAATGTCTTCATCTGAATATGGTCTTGTCTAGTTGGTACTTGGGTTAATTTTGAAATTTTTCCCAATATATGCATCTTTGTTAACTCCTTCGGTGGTTCAACCAACACTTTTTTGAAAGTTTGGTCTACTTTTTTTTTAGCTCTTTATTGTTTGCTACTGCTTGATTGGCTTCTTCTAGGGTGCTATATGATATGTAGACAATTCCTTTTTTTCCCCATAGTATGCATGGCTGCTTTGTGCCATTCATCAAAAATAGCGTTCTCCATTGGTCCGTTAAATATCACGTAAAATATTTTACGCTTACTTGATGATGCTCCTTCTGTTGGTGTTTCTATTGATGCTTCCTCTTTTGGTTATTTATTTTTGTCTTCGTCCACCACGCTTAGCTTGCTAAACTCTGATAGTTGGTATGTAGGATCAAACATTTGTATTGCTTTTTCGATGCTTTGTAGTTCCAGAATTTTTGCTTCAATATTTGCCTTTATCTGCTTGCATTGATTTTTCATGGTAGCTATTGCTCCTTCCATAAGTCCTGAAAAACGAATTTTATATAGGTTTGAATTCTCTAGTAAGTGTATCTGCTATTATATTTTTGGTACTTTTAATGTAATGAATTCTGGCTGGGTATCTTTAAAGTTCTAATTGCCATCTAATCAATCGTCCTTGATTGTAATTGGCTTTTAGGTTGTATCGAATGAATCCAGTTAAATATGTTGAATCAGTTCAAAGTTTGAACTCTTTAGGTAGTAGATCGATTCTCCATTTTTTGAATGTTTTTAAACAGGCTAATGTTTCTTTTTCGTGGATGGGGTATCTTTTTTCTGTTTCTGTAAAAGTTCCAGAAATATATCTGCATAATGTTTCTTTTTATTTATTAGACAATAGATCATTCATGTTAGACATGAATGAGGTATCCTCTAAATTTTCACCATTGAAGGTTTTTGATACTTTTTCACCATTTAAGGCTTTTGAATACGTTAATGCTTCACTTATGCTTTCTTTGTCAGTAGATTTCTTAAAAACCATATCTTCTTTTTTAATACATTTCATACATCCCGACCATATTTCATCTGAAGCAACTGTTTCGACTATTATATAGTCATTATTAGTTGGATTGTATAATCTTGGTAGATTTTTTGTTTCATCTTTTATCTTTTCTACAATTTTACTATCTTCCTGATCCCAAAACCATTGCCTTTTTGTGCTAATTTTTTCTTGTAATTTTTTCTTTTCTTTTGCAAAATTATTTAAATATCCTAACTCTGATATATAATTTAGACAACCAAGAAAACGTTGTAGTTGCTTTCTATCTTCTAATTTACTTGGAAACATATGTAATTTTTCTAAAACATGTTTTTGTAATTCTATTTCCCCATTTGATTCTATAGTAGTTCCTAAAAAAATCAATTTCTTGTTTGCAAATCTGTGCCTTTTTCTTACTTAAAACTAATCATTTTTCCTTGCAACGCTTTAAAACCAATAAAACTTTTTTCAAATGATCTTCTTTGTTTTCATTACTAAAAATTAATATATCGTCAATGTAAACCAAACAAAAATCTTCGAGACCTTCGAGATTTTTGCTCATATATCCTTGAAATATTCCCGGCGCTTGCTTTAAACCGAACGGTAACACATTCCATTCATAATGCTTTTCAGGGGGACAAGTGAATGCGGTTAGTGGTTTTGTATCTTCATGTAATCGTAATTGGTAGTATCCAGATTTGGCGTCTAAGGAGCTAAACCATTTCATACCTCTAACTTTTTCTATAATAGAATCTCTCCTTGGTAATTTATGTGCATCACCTATTGTTGCATCATTCATTTTTTTATAGTATATAACCATTCGTCTTTTTCCACGTTTTATTTCATTATGGTTTTCTACGTAAAAGGCTGGTGCAACATGTCTACTTTTACTGTCTCTTATTAATTTTTTAACTAGTAGTTCTTTACAATCCTTCATAAATTCTTCAATATCCCTTTTTGAATAAGGTATTCTATTTGGAACATTTACTTCCTGGTTTTTATCTTTTAATTCTATTACTACTAACTCTTCATTGGTATTTATTTTAACATCTAAAGGGTCTTCTGAACATGTTTGTTCTAGCAGACTTTCTACTTCCCTTTCAATTTGACTTTTATTATTTTCTTGTAGAGTAAATAACGTGTTTTTTAGTAAATTCATAGTCTGAATTTTTATTCTTGAGATATTATCTATAATAGGAATTGTTATTATTTCTTCTTTTTGTTTTAGCTTTCTAATATAGGGTGCTCTAATCTCTATTTCTTCTAACCATTGCGTAAATGGATAAAAGAGCCTTAAAAAATTATTTCCTAATATTATATCAAATCCTAATTCTTGCCTATAGAGAGAGGGTATCATAAAGCTATATTTCCTCTTATTCTTACTTTCAATTTTTATTTGATTAAGATAACTTACTAGATTAATTTTATAAGTGCTTCCATCTGCGATCGTTATTTTAACTGGTCTCTCTGTTTCATTCCAGATTAAACCTTTACTTGTTTGGAGGCAAAACTAATACTGGCTCCTGTGTCAATGTAGGCTGAATAATAATTTCCTTTTAATTCTATTTTTATAAATGTTGAGTTAGGATTTTTTCTATTATGAGTATGATGTTTCATACTCGCTATTTGATTTAACCGAATTTCGTAGTATTAGATTAAATCAATAATAATGGTTTATGGTAAAGTTATATGAAGATTATAGGGCCTAGTTACTTTATTCCGGATGGATCAATCTCAAGGAAGAACAATATGTAACGACATTAATAAGAAAATAATAAAGTAATAATCAATATGTATAGCAAAAGCTCTTGTATTAATCTCAAATTGCCCAATTATGTAGGCATAAATTCTGATGATGTTGTTTATTACAATGATGAATCTAGGTATTTATATGTTACAAACCCTAGCCATACAAGGAAACATAGCCCTACTAGGACTTGGAACATTTATCCTTCTTCAGTTCAGATTGCAGCCTGGTCGCCGTGGAGAGTCGACTCTAATCGGGTCGAACCGTTATAGTGCATGAGCTATATGGTCGGGCCGACCTCATATGCTTGTCTCGATCCGATTATCATAAGGGGTATAAAATAGCCCCCATCAGTACTCCCTCACTTCTTCGAGCGGATATGTAATAGATGCTCGTAGAAGTATTAGGCCTTATTTGACTGACTTCTCATGAATTGTGCCTCATTAAAAACCTTACTTGGAAAAAACCCTATGGGAAAAAATCCTAAGCAAGGAAAATAGTGCAACGTTTCATAGAGAGTCATTATGTCGTTATCGACCTGTTTCTTTGCCTAGTTTCGAGGAGTCAGCTCTCTTCATTCATGAATAGTCGCGAAAGGGGTTAAAAGGTCCTTTCATCTTCGTGTATATATATGTGTTCCTGGTTTCATCCACATTTTTTACTTTCCACCTTCTGTCTCTTAGCAGTAAAATTCTTTAGTCGATAATTCACCCAAATATCGTATTTGTTGACCATCATCTTATGAGAATCCTCGTCATGGCTTCAAATTCGAGAAAGGCCACCTCCTCCTCTACTCATAATGCTAATCCTGTTGTCGACATGGAGGCTTCTCCTAGCCCTCCTCCAGAGCAAATGGGGAGGCCGAATGTAAATATCCCCTTGGAGGATACATTCAAGGTAAAAATTCTTTCCGAAGCCGAGGTGACTGCTAAGGCTAAGAAGAGTAAGGGTGCCAATCCCCAGGTATCTGATCCTGTTGTGAGCCTTGCTTGTGCTTATACCGATGAGAATTTTCACGTGGTTCTGGAAAATTATACAAAGTATTTTCTTGAGGGTTCTCAAATTCTTCTCCCATCCTCTACTGATATGATAACTTCTCCGCCGGCAGGCTGCCGTGCCTTTTACACTGCTCATTTCAATCACGATCTTAGACTCCCATTGTCTCCTTTATTCTTGGAGATATTAAAGATATTTAGTGTTTCTTTGACTCAGTTGGTTTCCAATTTTGTGTCGTTCGTCGTTTCTTTTTCTGTATTGATGATTGCCAAAGGGTTCTAGCGTTCCTTTCGTAATTTTAGTCAGTTATTTCATTTCAATATTTCCAGTTCCTCCAATCATGGTTACTTTTTCGCAAGTCAAAAATCTGGTTAATCTATCTTCGATTCTCCAGTTTCCAGTAATTTCGACTGGAAGTTTCGCTTTTTCTTTGTTCGCCCTCCTACTCATCTGACTTTAGCAGATGGCTCCAGCGAACCATTCTCCTGGGACCATGATTCCGAGTTGATTTTTGGTGGTCGCTCTGTTGAGGGTCAGTTTATCCCTGATGATCCGAAGTTGATTGAAGAGATAGAGGAAATGCGTACGGATAAATATCAATGCGCTGTTCTCATTGGCGAAACTTTTCTTCGTAAGGCTGGCCTAAGTTCTCACACCTATCCTATATCCTCCTCCTCTCAGTCACTCGGTAAGTATTATGTTTAACCATTATATTCCCTTTATCATTATTCCCAATAATGATTATAATTGGATTTTTCGTTCTCTTCAGTCTCCATGGTCGAGGACTCCAGGCATTCTAAGAAAGGAAAGATGGTTCTTTCAAAGTCTACTAAGACGGTGGAGAATTATCCCATTGAGCAAAGGGTGTCAAGGAAAAGAAAATTGGAATTAGGCCAAAATTCTGATGATAATAAAGAAGAGTCCCCAGATCCTTCCCAGGAGACTCACGATGAACCTTCTTCTTCTCAAGATTCAGGTTCCACAAGGACTGGACAAGGTTATCCTCCCCAGCAATTAAGGACTTCCCTAGGTATTCGGGGCTGCCGTAATTGGTCACTACCCAATTCATCTGGTTCTGTGGCTAAAAGAAGGAAGCAGGTCTATGATCGTTTTGGTGAAGACCTTTCTTTACTTGGCGAGCTGCATCCCAGACCTACCCTTGTCAAAATGATAAAGGATCACCTTGTGGGGAAGAGAGCGGCTGGTTACTCTGATCACGATTCTCTAATTCATGATGACAAGGAAAACGCAGCCGATAAGGCTACTCGAATTCTTCTTTCTACCCTTTTTACATGCGACGTTCAGAAATTACTTCATAAAGATCCCCTGGAGAAGTTGCAGAAGGCTTCTCTTTATGCTGAAAAGGTGAATAGTTTATCTATTTTTCTGTTTATGTTAACTTTTCTCAAGGGGTTTTATTTAAAGAGCTTATTCCTTTGACTCCTCAGACTAGTACTTGTTTGCTATCCTTCGCTTATGAAGTAGCTCTTCTGAGCAACAATGTGAATACTTGGAGGAGAGGAACAAATCATTGCTTCAGAAAGAGACAGGATTGGAACATGGTGCGACAGGAGCTGATCCTTCCACGTCTTCAATCCGTCCATTCCAGGCTATGGGGACCGATAATCCCCATATTTTAAATAGTATTTGGAAACATCTCGTGCTCAAGAGAGAGTCAACCAGTTGTCCAAAGAGTTGGATGATCATCAAGTTCAGTATACTACCCGTATCAGCGAACTGGAATCCCAAGTTGCTAGCCTTCAGGCTTCATTAAAAGAGTATGAAGAAAACCTCCTTCTTGGTGCACTTACTGATCGATACGGTAGAAATCCTAATGAGAAAGTGATTCGTGAATTTCTCAATTCTCCTGTTCATACTGCTTTGGTCTATGAAAAAGTGGGCCCTCTTTTGGAAAGCACTTTCAAGAAAGCTGTTCATCAGATGGTCGCCATGGGTTTGATCGAGGATCGTCGAAAGGAATATTTCAGGGCCATTCATGTTAGCCTCAATCGTCATGGTCAGAAGTATAGCTCCTCTGATGTTCACACTGTGGATTTCGAGCATCTTCATTTGGCGCACTTGGTAAAGGAATTTGGAGTGCCGTTGCCAACACCTCCTCCTGATGTTGACCCCGAGCAGGATAATGATTTAGATGACCAGGAAGAGGAAGAGGAGAACCCTGGCCCCACAAATAATGTTAACGAGAAGGATCAGGTTGAGGGCGACGAGCGAGCTGGGGGTGAAGCCGAGAAGCGGAACGCTGACGAGGGTGATCATCAAAATCAAGGCGAAGGCGAGCAATAGTTTTAGGAATAGTAATCGTGACATTGTGACTTGTAATTTTACTGTATTAACCATTTATTCTGAGATGATTCGTATCCCATCATTATGATTTAACTGTCTCGTTAATCTCGCATGTTCAGACATATGTCTTTATTTTCAATATATTTATTACGCGCACGCTTTTTGAATTTTGTGCGACTGTTCATTAGCTAGGTAATATCTTTCGCGCTTGTTCGCAAGGTCCAATGCGTCTTTTCCCTTAGTATAAATACTTGAGGTAAAAAGTTCTTCGCTATTTTACCGTGCGTCCCCACTTAGATAAAATATTCTCCCCAGCAGGTCGATAACTCCACTCGATATTCCAATTATTTTCTCAATTTCCCGAGAATGAGTAGTTTATTCGGCAATACATCCAAGCGCTATTCGCGCGATCGTCCCAGAGATACTAGGTCAAAAAGGTCCCGTACTGAAGGGCCTTCTACTGATCCTTCTCATCCCCGAACATCCACCAGCTCGAGGGCACAAGTCTCTATTGTCCCTCCAAGTGGTTCTACAGATACAAGCGATGCTAATGCTCTCTCAAACCTTCAATAAAATCCCCTTTTGTCTTCAGAGGTTCGACATCGACCTTCTCCAGGTCGGATTGCCTTTGGGGATATATCTAATGAGGAGCAATCCTCGGATGTTCCCCTGTCGACGTCCATTCCCTCGCTCGAGCAAGAATTATACACTTATGCTCATGATGATTCAAATTTATTGAATTGTTCTGCTGACCCAGTCATCAGTCAGGGTCAAGTAAACGATACTGTTAGGCCAGTAAGCAGTGGCCTGGGTACAGGTCCTTCTTTGGGTAGTTCTAATCCGCAGTCAGTCACCCAAAGTTTTGCGGATTTTTTACTTTCTGATACTACAACCATGATTACTTCCTTTGAGGCTAGTGGTTCTTCTGTAGGTCGGGCCGGACATAGGTCTGGTCGGAGGACTGTAATCTCTTATTCGGGGAAGGAGTCTTCTGTGAGTCCTAACGAGAAGGAATCCCCACGTGTGTTGGATGAGCGTTGTGTTCTGGAGCATATTAAGGATATATGAGTCTGAAGTTCCTCGTCCTGATAAGATTCCTCTCGATTCTGTTCTGCCCGACTCTTGCGAACCCGATCCACTATCCTGGGATCTGGGTCTTAGTACCATTCTGCCCGGCGAGTTGAAGAAGCATGCGGGTACTTCTTCCCTTCGTCTTGTTCAGTCCCTCTTCCAACAATTTGAACAGGTATTTATCTTTTCGATCCTGTCTTTGTATTATTATTATTGTTTTTTTGTTGTTTGTGGCTTATTTCTTTTTTCTTCTCAGGGGAAGTATTATGCTCTGCAAATGGGTGCCCAGTGTGATAACTTGTGGTTCAGCAGAGAGAACCTGAGGCATTGCCTGGATGCGGAGAGATCAAAGGCTAGTGGACTTGCCCTTCAAGTTGAACTGCTTACTGATGATCTCCAGAAGTTACGCGACGAAAAATTAGCTCTTGAGAAGGAGAGGGATGATTTGGCTCAACTGAATGCCAATTCAGAGGAGTCTAGTCGGCGTGCTTTTGAAGAAGGCTATGATGAAGGTTATCAGAAGCGTTAGGAGGAGATCAGATCGTTTCTGGATACGCCTACTCCCCGCAAAGGTGCTTCTTCGAGCAGGCCAACGGGTCCCGATCAGCCCTAAAACTTCCATTGGCCTTGCTTCTCCTTTTTTTTTTGTTTAAGGAATAGTAATTCATTAATACTTTTGTATATAAATTTTTTGGTATAAATATAATTTTTATTTTGCAATCTTCATCGAGAAGTAGTCTAGGTTACCTGATCGATTAGGCGTAATCTGATAGTATAAGTATCTGGCATTTTACTGTCTAAGCAATGTTTAGCTGCTTGTTAGTAAATGATTTATGCATAGAGCTTAGTAAAAGCTTATCTTGATGGATTTATTGTAGATCTCTTTAGCGATTTTCAAGTATTTGCCTTGTAGCGACCATCCTTGTAGTATGTCGTTGTCGACTAGACATGAGTCTTTCCTTACTTATATTGTATGACGTTTCGCCTGCCCTTTGTAGTGTTTTCTGTGCTTATAAATATGGATATTCCATGTAACCTTTCTATAATGGCTTCATATGTATCTCCACCCGTTCCTTCTGTAAGAGTAACAAAGTATGAGATTTTTTGTCGATCCAAACTGCGCTTAGGTTGTCCAGGATCTCTTTTCTTCTTTGGGTTGGGTGGATTCGGAAAAGTAAAAGAACCAGCTTTCTCTGAGGGATCCATTGTATTTGAACCAGTTTTAACGGAAAGCTGGTCAATTCATCAAAAAGGTTCAACACTTCCTTGTTTTCAGCATTTCGTTCGATTATGACGATTGTCGTATGCGGCAGAGGTGAAGTGTTTTCCACTATTATTGTCCTCCGTTAACCTTGCAAAAGCCTTTGTTGAATATGTATGCCCCTTTGGTCCAGGGTGCATTACTAGTATCCTTTTCTGATCAAGCAGGATACTTCGCCTTCAAGGTGTTGGTCGCAAGAAGCGTATTAGTAAGTCAAAGATTTAGTCGATCATGGTTGTAGGACGTCACTAGTCATTTGTAATAGATGTAATGAAAAAAGTGTAATCCTGTTATATTGCTGAATGTAGTCTCGTAATACAATTGTTTTAAATTTAGACCAATTGTTTTCATTTCTTCTCTAAAGACTGATGAAATATGTTTATCCAAATGGATCATATTGTGTCTCAGCACTGCCGACCGTTTGTGAACCAATCCAATATTTCATTTAGTTTTGTGGATATTAGAATTTGTACACTAAAGTTCATATTTGTCACTCAGCAGGTTCATGTAGGTCGCTAGAACTTTTTAATTGTAAGTTCGACCTAGATAATTAATTTGAACAGTTCCTCTCTCTGTCCAAACTTTAAAATTGCCGGGTAGTAAGTTTGCCGTTCTTATCGATAATCGATTAGCTGAAGATGTCAGACATTATTTTGTCTTTTACAAAGATCTATATAAAGCTTTTCTTTGTAGTCCTTTCGCCTACATTATTCTGATCAGAATTAAGCTTGTAGGATAGCTCGTCTTCCATTTTCCGAATCAATGTTTCTGGGTACCGACTGTGAGCTTCATTTTCCTCAAATAAAATAACCATTATGCCATCATGTCAAATCTTCGGTATGGGAGGAATTGGAAAATGTAGAACCATTAGGTAGATCCAGTCCGTTTAGACCTCCCAATTCTTTGGAATGTGAGGCAGTGACAAGTCCGTATGCTCTAGCAAGGACAACTGTCTCTTTTATTATTCCGTCAGATTTCTTGGACTCGAAGAGAAAAGCTGGATTCTATATTATTGTATTCTCATTAATCTTCAAAACGATCAACTATTTTTGCAAACTTCGTGTAGAAAGAACAGATCTGGCATTTTGTATAGAAATGCTCATTCCCTATCGTATTTTGTTTTTCGGTGTTTGATCGTCAGTCAATTTACTGTTCTCAAATTACGAAGCTGTTAGCCATCAAATTGACCTTGTTGCGCATTGGTTCTGACATGCTAGTCGTTTTCTATCTCAACATCCCGTTCTCGCCGAGCAGCTTTTATCGACCATTCTTGTGCCGTTCCAACTTACTCGCATTAAATACGGGGAGTGAAAAGGTTCTTTTATCGTCCATTGATTTAATTAATCTCCAACCGTAGGATCAAATCAGACTTCCTTATAAATAGGTAACAATTCTTTCCACCATTTCAACTTATACCGTACAGAATAGGAAATTCAGTTTCCTCAGGATTTACTTTACCAAGTGATCCCATAATCTTTAGAAAATCTCATTACTATGAGTACCCATCTTGGATTATTCCATCACCATCTTGCCTAGTATTGACAAGTCCCGTTACTACCCTACCTAGTACTGACAAGTCCCATGTGGCCTCAGCCTTTGTCTTCATGGGGTTGGGGTCCATGGTATTTTGTTTGCACATGGAGGGTTCATACTTACCAGGCATCCCTGGTTTTGGATGATACCTCCGGAGTGATAGACTAACGAGGTGTGCTGGTAAATTTTAACTTTTGCGATGGTCCTCGCGAGATCCTGCTTCGGACGAATAACCGCTGCAATCTCTCAAGCGGGAGCTCGCTTTGGTCGAATGACCGCTACAAGCTATCTGGCCTGTAATTAATGGCCGTTTCGATCTAAGGAAGAATCGATCTTCAGAGTCTGGCCATCGAACTAAAGAAGTCGACCATCCTGAGCAGCATGCTTCTTAGGTGGTCGAAGAAGTACGTCGAGACACTAGGAAGGAGATTGGTGTTTCCGTGGACATTGTCGTGAAAAGCTCCGATCTATCGGATAAGAATTTCCACTTTTGTACTTGTAACGATTTGTAAATCGAAAGATATTCTTTGTACACAGATGAATAAAAGCTTTATATTCTCTATATTTTGTCTCATATGTTTATTTTTGCTTATATTATTTCCGATCTTTACTTCAATCAGTCTGTGGAAGACTTAACTTTGGAGATCACTGAGTGTTTTAGCGATTAAGTCAATTTTACTTGAACTTAATAAGTAGGTTGTCTACCAATAAATGGTTTTAACCTCTTTTTTGGAGATCGATGAGTATTTATCGAGCGGATCGATTTTACTTAATTTTAGACTTAGGTTGTTTACCAATTATTGGCTTTAACCCGTTAAGTCCTTTTGTTTTTGGAGATCGACGAGTGTATACCGAGCGGTTCGATTTTACTCAATTTTTTACTTAGGTTGTTTACCAATCATTGGCTTTAACCTTTTTTTCGTAGATTTGGAGATCAGTGAGTGTTTATCGAGCGATATCGATTTTTACTTAATTTTGTAGTAGGTTGTTTACCAATTATTGGTTTTAACCTTTTTTCGTAGATTTGGAGATCGGTGAGTGTTTATCGAGCGAGATCGATTTTTACTCAATTTCGTAGTAGGTTGTTTACCAATTATTGGCTTTAACCTTTTTCCATTTATTTGGAGATCGGTGAGTGTTTATCGAGCGAGATCGATTTTTACTCAATTTCGTAGTAGGTTGTTTACCAATTATTGACTTTAACCTTTTTCGTGTGTGGAGATCGATGAGTGTTTATCGAGTGAGATCGATTTTTACTCAATTTTGTAGTAGGTTGTTTACCAATTATTGGTTTTAACCTGTTAAATCGTAGCTTTGGCTAATATTTTATAACCCTGGACCATATTCTAAAAGAATTTCAAGCAAAAGCTTTTATTGCAACCAAGAGTACTAATTTTTGGAACAAACATGACAAATGACAATTAAAATAAATAAAGGAAAATAGGAAGGATAATTCATAGAAGTTATTTTCCGTAGTATCTTCTCAAGTTAACTGCATTCTAAGTCCTGGGTAGGGGTGTTCCATCCATGTGCGCAATCTTGTATGAACCTTTCTTTCCTACGCCAACAACGATGTAAGGTCCATCCCAATTCCGTTGCAGTTTTTCGACGTTCTTGGATACCTCTATCTTTTTTAGTACTAAGTCCCCTTCTTTGAAGGTTCGTATGCGTACCTTTTGATTATAGTTCTTTTCCATATTCGATTTAGCGACTTGCAAACGTACTAAAGCTGTTTCTCTTAAAGCTTCGGTCAGGTTGACATCATCCTTTCTAGTCTTTTCATTCTCTTCGTTGTCGTACATATCGATTCTCGGTGTTGGGACCAATGCTTCGATTGGAATAACAGCCTCTGAGCTGTAAACTAAACTGAACGGGGTCTCGCCAGTTGAGTTTTGACAGTCGTTCGGTTGGCCCAAAGCACCCCAGGGAGTTCATCTAACCATCTCCCTTTGGCTGCCCCTAATCTTTTCTCCAAGGATTTCACTATTTCACGGTTTGCTACATCAGTTTGTCCGTTTGCCCTTGGGTGTCCTACTGAGGTAAAATTTTGTTGAATTCAAAACTTAGAGCACCATTCTAATACTTGTTTTCCCGCGAATTGAGTTCCATTGTCAGAGATTAGGACTCGTGGGATGCCAAATCGACATACAATAAATTTCCATAATAACTTAATTACTTAAAACTGTGTTATTCGGCCCAGAGCAACGCATTCTATCCATTTACTGAAATACTCGACAGCGACTAGGACATACGTTTTCTTCGACCTGGCTACTGGGAAAGGACCTACAACGTCTATTCCCCATTGATCAAAGGGCCAGCAGACTGGTATCGCGTGCATCTTCTCCGCAGGTTGATGGCTTATGTTAGCGTGAATCTGGCAGTGATGACATTTTTGCACATATTCAATAGCATCCTTGTTTAAATTTGGCCAGTAGTATCCTGTTCGAAGACATTTCAAAGCCAAGGCTCTGGCTCCACTGTGGTTTCCTGCCTCCCCCTCATGTATTTCTCGAAGTACGTCATTGGTTTGTGGTTCTGAAATGCATTTTAGTAGGACTTCTGATACTGACCTTCTATAACGCTTTCCCTCCAAAACCGTGTACCTTGGTGCTCGATATTTTATTTTTCGAGCGTCATTCTGATTGGGTGGCAGGTTTCCTTCCAGAAGGTAATCCATCATAGGAGACATCCAATTCCTTTCTGCTACTTCAATTTCCATCATTTCAGCGATAGGTGTGTCGTCGATGTCGATTGCTGGAGTATTCGATATCAACCAAGTGATTACTCTTTCCGTTCGTCCATCTCTCGATCCCGTGAATCTGGAGAGTTGATCAGCCCATTTGTTTTCTGAACGGGGAACATTCTGTATTTCGAAATTCTCGAATTTTCCTGCTAACTCCTTTACCTTGGCGAGGTACTTGATCATGTTGAATTCTTTTGCTTCGTACAAGCCATCTATTTTTCGTTGTACCAACTCCAAGTCAGTTAGTATTTTAAGTCTTTTTATGTTGGCTTTAATTGCCATTTCCATTCCTGCAATCAACGCTTCATACTCTGCCTCGTTATTGGTTACCATGAAATCTAACGTGATTGCATTGTTCAAATCTTCCTTATCTGGTCCGATAAAATTGATTCCAGCTCCGCCTCCTTCTCTGCTCGAGGCACCGTCGACATGCATTAACCAGGTGTGATTTTCGACAATCAAGATATCATTATCACAGCCGGTCGAGTCGTTAGGTTCTTGTATTGAGGTCGGAGTTTCTAATAGAAAGTCAGCTAGAACTTGAGCCTTAATTGCTGTTCGTGGTTTATATTCGATTTTGAATTGTCCTAATTCTATCGCCCATTTAATCAATCTGCCAGAGGCTTCTGGCTTTGCCAATACTTGTCTTAGTGGTTGGTTTGTGAGTACCACTATTTTATAGGTCAAAAAGTATGGTCGGAGTTTGCGTGCTGCCACCACTAAAGCTAAAGCAAACTTTTCTATCTCCAAATAATTCTTCTCGGCTCCTTGTAGTAGTTTACTTAGGTAATAAATAGGCTTATGTTCAGCGCCTTCTATTTTTACCAATATCGAACTAATGGCGACTGTGGAGATGGATATGTAAATGTATAACGACTCTCCATCAATCGGTTTAGCTAATAACGGAGAAGAAGTCAAGTATGCTTTTAGTTGGTTGAATGCTTGGTCACATTCTTCAGTCCAAATAAAATTCTTCGCCTTCCGTAAAGTTTGAAAGAAAGGCAGACTTCTGTCTGCTGATTTGGGATATGAATCTGTTTAGTACGACAATTATTCCTACTAAGCTTTGTACCTGGGAGATCGTCTTAGGTGGTTTCATCTCGGTTATGACTCGAATCTTTTCGGGATTAGCTTCAATTCCCCGTCGATGAACCATATATCCCAAGAACTTTTGGATTTGACCCCAAAAGTACACTTTGCGGGGTTGAGCTTCATGCGGTATTTTCTCAGTATTTTGAAGCATCGGTCCAGGTGTTTTACGTGGCCAGCTTCGCTCATGATTTTGACCAACATATCGTCCACGTATACTTCCATTATTTCTCCGATCAGCTCTCTAAACATTAAGTTAACTAATCTTTGGTAAGTTGCACTAGCATTCCTTAAGCCAAATGGCATTACAATAAAGCAGTATACGCCCTGCTCTGTGACGAAAGCAGTTTTCTCTTGGTCTCACTCATCCATGTATATCTGATAAAAACCTTGAAAGGCATCCATCATGCTGAAGATAGCAAAACCTGCCGTTGAATCGACTAACAGGTCGATTCTTGGGAGAGGGTAAGGATCGCGTGGACATAATTTATTGAGGTCAGTGAAATCGTTGCACATTCTCCATTTATTATCCTTTTTATCCCCCTTTGCTACTAAGACAACATTGCAGAGCCATTCTGAGAAATGTATTTCTCGAATTTGTTTAGCTTTGAGTAGCCTCTCGACCTCTGCTTTGATTATCTTATCTTTTGTCGGCCCAGGATTCCTCTTCTTTTGTCTTGCGGGTTTTACCATCGGATCAATTTTTAGAGAATGAGTGATTAATCTTAGATCGATACCCTCAATGTCGTCTGCGCTCCAAGCGAAGACGTCTACGTTGTCTCTGAGAAAGTTTATCAACATTACTTCTCCTTCCGGACTAAGTTCGGTTCCGATCCGGGTCGTTTTTAATGGATCTCCTTGCACGAGCATAATGTCCTTGTGATCTGGTGGTTTTATGGTTAAATCGACCGGCTCTTTTCCCTTTCGATCTATTCTATTAGTGCTGGGGATCTCGACTTCAGCTCTTTCGATGTCATCTTCAAGCTTCCTTTTAGCTGGGGTAAACGATTTGGATCGGTTTCACAATGTTAGGGATGTTTTATAGCAATCCCAAGCCATGCAGTGATCGTTCACTATTTCTCCGATCACATAAGCTGTCGGAAATTTTATCTTCTAATGGTATGTTGATACTACCGCACGAAATAGATTGAGGGCTGGTCGTCCTAATATCGCATTGTATGCAAAAGGAGTTTCTACGACCAAGATCTTTATCATTTTCACCGCTCGCTGCGGTCTCTTTCCTAATGAGACACTCAAGTCCAAAGTCCCGGAGGGGACTATCTCTGAGCCTCCAAATCCCACTAAGGGAGTTGCTACTTTCTGGAGCGTTATTTCTCCCAAGTTCATCTGTATTAGGACTTCCTTGGTTATAATGTTTGCTGAACTGCCGTTATCGATTAAGATCCTTTTCACATTGTAGTTTGCTATCTCGAGAGATACTACCATCAGGAAGTCAGGGTTATCTTCCCTCGAATCACAAACAATATTTCTTGGTACTTCGTTCTCATTGAAGCTAATGAGTTGTTCCTTTGGTAATTTGCTATCAAGCGTCCATACCTCCCTTGGATGTCTAAGATTTCCTTCAATCGATCTCGCGGTTCTACGGCGGGCATTGCGACTGTCTTCCCCCGCAGGTCCTCCAGAGATTGTATGTATGGTTCCGTTGATTTGATCATTGTTCAATTCTTGTGGCGGACCATTATTAGGAGACCTCCTTCCCGGGGTTCTTCTCCGGTTATTAGTTCGAGGACTCCTGCTTCTGTTTCTTTTGCGGCTGTTTCTTTCGAGATAGTCGTCTAACTTTCCTTGTTCGATCAGCCTTTCAATTTTCTGCTTCAAGTGGAAACAATTCTAAGTCCGATGACCATGGGCTCGGTGATACCTACAATATAAATTGTAGTTTCGAGCTCCTGGCTTTGGTTATGTAATTCTTTTCGCCGGCGGAATCCAATTGTTCCTTTCGAGCACTACCAAGATTTCTTCAACATGAATCGTCAATCTAGGGTAATCCACATGGTTTACTCGATTTCTGTTGGTTAGTTCGGCCGATCTCGATCTCCTATAGACATTATGTCTTTTGTCCTGATCGTTTCGAGTATAGTCTAATCGTTGAAAAACGTTTCCTCTTTTGAAGGATCGATCGTAATCCATTGGCCTTGAAACAGGAGCTTTGTCTTGTCGCCTCGAGCCGGAGGCGGGGGCTTTGTTCCTATTCTTATCCTTGAAAGAGTTAATCTATTCATGAGTCATATATTTTGATGCCAGAGTCATAATATCCGCAAAGGTTCTCGGTTGTTTTCTACTCAGTGCATTCCCGAACTGCCTGTTTTTGGTGAGGTCGAAAAGGATGGAGATTATGTAATCAATGTTCGGAGAATCAATCTTTAGCAGTTCTACATTAAATCTTGCCAGCCAGCTTCTCAAAGATTCCCCTTCTTGTTGATGAATGGTTCCAAGGTAGCTCATAGACAATTTCTGTCTTTTCTGGCTAGCAAAGTTGAATTAGTTTGTTACATAACTCACGAAAACTGAATATGGAATTGGTGGGTTGCTTTCAAAACCAATCTAAACCTAATCCTTCTAATGTGGTAACCATCAGCTTGGCGGATACTCCGCTGAATGAGCATATAAATTCATTATATTCGTAAAGCTGAATATGTAATCGTCTAGATCAGTGGTCCCGTCATATCGCGGTAGTCGTCCTGGGACCTGCCCAGATGATTGTGCTTCTTTTATCTCCCTGCAAAAGGGGGAACATGCTGCTAAACTTTCCTGGACTTCCGTGCTCCTCGCCCATGGATTTTGAACGGTCAGTAGACGTTGTTCAAGGCGTTCTTGCACCATTTTTTCGATCTCTCTGTCCGAGACGCGGACAGTTTTTGGTCAATTAGGGATTGTATCAACTACGTCGTCATCGACGGGGATTATAGTATTTTCTTTTGATCCCCGATGCGCCTGTTGTGGCTTTGTTCGATCCGTTTTTCTTTGGATCCGATCGTCTGTTGGTTTCGCGTTGCTCCTTTGTGGCCTATGTAGTGATCGCTGCTCGCTCACAGGACTGTCTGCTTGTTCTGATACCTGGTCGAGCTGCCTAGGAGCTCTTCTGTCTAAATGTACCCTAATCACTCCAGGGTCTCTGGGCTGGTGTTCAGGAGCCAACAGTCCTCCTGGGCACATAGAGTTAAATAGCAGAGCGATTTGTCTCAATTTCTCCTCTGTTCCTGCCAAAGGGACAGGGATTGTAGGAACCCCAGGGGCTTCAGGTATTACATTGGTGGCGACTTCTTGTTGTCCTTGAAAATTTGGAACATTGACCTCCTGGCGTTCTTCTTGATTTGGCAGTCGATTGTTTTCTTGCCGATTATCGCCATCGTTGATAATGGGTTCGTTATTCATCGTGTTGTCGTGGACATCGTCCGATGATACAGGTGGGTGCGTTGTGTTTCTTCTTGCGTCGTTGCGAGCATTCTTCCTCGGGCGAGCCATGTGTCTATCGAATAATTAACTTAGGACCCACGGTGGGCGCTAACTGATTTAACCGGATTTCTTAGTATTAGATTAAATCAATAATAATGGTTTATGGTAAAGTTATATGAAGATTATAGGGCCTAGTTACTTTATTCCGGATTGATCAATCTCAAGGAAGAACAATATGTAACGACGTTAATGAGCAAATAATAAAGTAATAATCAATATATATAGCAAAAGCTCTTGTATTAATCTCAGATTGCCCAAGTATGTAGGCGTAAGTTTTGATGATGTTGTTTATTACAATGATGAATCGAGGTATTTATATGTTACAAACCCTAGCCATACAAGGAAACATAGCCCTATTAGGACTTGGAACATTTATCCTTCTTCAGTTCGGATTGCAGCCTGGTTGCTGTGGAGAGTCGACTCTAATCGGGTCCAACCGTTATAGTGCATGAGCTATATGGTCGGGCCGACCTCATATGCTTGTCTCGATCCGATTATCATAAGGGGTATAAAATATCCCCCATCACTATTTGTTTGTAGCATATAGAAGTCTTCTAAAGCTGATATATCTGATTCTATTGGTTCTAAATTCTTTAATTCTGTTATCTTAAGTATTTCTCTTTTATGACTATTTTTCTTTTTAGGACATTCATTTGTGTAATGTCCTTCTTCTTTGCATAACCAACATCTACATTTTTTCTTTCCTTCCGGACAATATTTTTTAGATTCTTTTTTCCTAAAAAATCTTTTCGATTTTCTTTTAAACATATCTTTATATCTTTTAAATGGGTTCTTTTTCCATTTATATTTTTTGTATTTTTTATAATATTTCTTTGTCTTTTCACATCCATATTATTGTGGAATGTCTGGATTGTTGCTACAACACATTTTATTATATGGTTTAATTACTTTTATTTCATTTTTTTCTGTACATTTTTCTACTATATATTCTTTTCCTACCAAAATTGCTCCTCCTAAAGTGTTGGCAATATTTCCTTTTTCAATTCCTGCTTTAAATCTATTTAGACATGACTTATTTATTGGATAAGGTAATTTTGATAAGAATACTCTTTCCATTTGTTCTTGATCAGATTGTTCTAGCATGTAATAATACTTTGAAAATTCACATACATAGTTTTCATATTCGCACATATTACATATTTTAATGTTATCTAAATGCCATAGGGCTTTTTGCCTAATTCTTTCGGATGTTTCTTTTTTATATTCGTTTATGTCTTGACCAACAAATTCTTTCCAAATCCTTCCTACAATTTTCCAGAAGAAATCTTCTGTACTTATAGGTGAGTCTTTTAAAATTTCTTTCTCTAAAAAGGTATATTCAGATAAGTAATTAAATACATTTCCTTTGATTTTATATAGAATTAAATTCCAAATTGTGACTTTTGTAGCAGTTTTGAATACTCTGTTTATAGTAGTAAACTAATTTGACTTGCCCAATCTTGAATCACTGATTCAATGCTTTTAGCGCAATTTACATCTAACACTCCTTGTGTTACTTCTTTATAGTGTGGTATATATTCATCTGGTATCTTTTTATATTTTCCACATTTATTTCTATAATAACCATTATTTTTTGTATTATTTTCAAAATGTATTCCTTCCCACTCATGCCATTTTGTATCATTTAATTTTCTTTTTCTTAATTCAAGTTTTATATCTGGAATTTCTTCTTCTTTAGTTCCACTATAATCACCTTTTTCCATATATGCTGGTATTGACTCGTCTGATTCGTACCCAAAAATTACTTCTTCATTTTCTATTTTTTCTACAAGCTCAGTTTGAGCCTCTTTTTGTTCATCTTGTACTATTTCTAACTGATCTATCATTCTTCTAATTTCTTCTATTTGTTCTTCCATTATTTTATTAGATTCTTTGGTAGTTGCAAATCTCTGAATAAATTTAATATTTGTTCTTGCTTTTTTATTAGAACTAAGTTTTTACTTTGTTCTTTTTTTTTTCTAATTCGTAAGTTAGATTTTTAATTTTTTCTTTAGGTATATTTTCTTTTTCTTTGAATTCATTGTAAAATTCATCAAAAATATTATAAATTTCTTCCTTTTTTAATATTTTATTTATTATGCTTAATTGTTATTTTAATCCAATAATTTCTTCAGTTATTTCTATTAATTGTTTTTGTAAATCGGCTATTTCTTCTGTCATACCCATTAAATAATTAACTATTGGTTTTTTTTTTCTTTTCTAACTCTAGAGGGACTTCTTTTGAAAATAGGGTTTAGTATGAGTATATTGCATAAGGGTCATTTCTTGAATTTCAATTTGTTGAAAGGTCATTTTACGAAAATCCTCTTTTCAAGATGGCCAATTTGAAAAACACAAATTAGATAAATGCCAAAGCCTTTCTTTTCCCTTTATTTTCAATTTTTAAAAAAATATATTAATAATTCTTAAAACCTTATTAATAATTACAACTTACCCCTCCTTATTTTTCAACAAAACAAAAATACCCAACCCCCAATTTAATCAAAATACAGAAACAAAAACATAATCCCTCCCAACTCAAACTCTCTCTCTCAAATCTATCTCAAATTCAGAAGTGAATTTTTCCGAAGATTCTTGCAAATTGGAGATGGCTAACATGATGGTAATCGATGATGCTCAGAGAAATGATGAAGAATGGTCATTTGGGGTAAGTTTCGAGCCTTCTTCTCAATTCAATTTCTTCTCAATTCAATTTCTTCTCCTATTTATTTTACGAGTTCATGTCATTTGACGAATAGGGTTCCATACGCCAAACACCATGGACATCTTCAGACACCTTCATGGCGTTTCTAAGGATGTTCATGGCGTTTGGCGTTTGTTGTTCCCAGACGCCAAACGCCATGAACATCTTCATGGCATTTGAAGAGAAGTTCATGGCTTTTTTTGTTCCCAGAAGCCAAACGCCATGAACATCTTCAAGGCTGTTCATGGCGTTTGGTAACACAAACGTCATGAACAAACGCCAAATGTCATTTACGTAGGAAGTTATGGCACAAATACATAAGGCGTTTGGGTTACCAAACGCCATATAAACTCCATATGTATTGGCGTTAGAAAATAACATGGCGTTTGGCAGGGTCAAACGCCAGAACAGAATGAAAAATTTGACAATTTTTTATTGTTTGTTTTGTAGGGATACGTTACCTTACCCACGTCGGCCCTCCCAAAATTACCTCCCTTTCACTACGAGACTGTGGTCCGCACTGTAAGTATGACACAACGCTCAGCATGGGGTGAACTTCCGGAGATGACAAAAATGCTACGAGCCGAACATTGGCAGATTATAGATCAATACCCCCAAATTGGGAGCTTTCTAGGCCTAACCAGAAAGGGAAAATTTAAGGCATCGGTCTTGCACAGTCTGATACTCCAAATATGCCTACGAATGGATGACAAAATGAGTAGGTATAAATACTGGTTTTTGATATGTGGAAAGCCAGTCAGATTCGGTGTAGAGGAATTTAGCCTGGTATAGGGGTTGCGATTTGGCAAACCGAGTGATGCTGACTCCCAAACTATCGCTGAAGGGGGAAACTTGAAGACATATACTTTAGTTAGTGGGGGGAAACGAAGGTTCCCGTTGAGCATCTCAGAACGAAGATTACTCTGATGTTGAATCCCAATGTGAATCCCGAGACTATATGCAAGTTATTCTTCTTTGGGGTGCTATCAACATTGTTGTTACCTACACGACCCATCAAAGTTGTTAAAAACATCATTTTCGCGGTAAGTAAATTAGTTTTTATTTTTATTATTTCTTTAAAGTTTTAAAAATAATTTTCTATAAATTTGTTTATATTGAAGGTGATGAGGGGTACTTTGGATGTGCTTTTTTAGGAAGGCATTCTACGATCGGAAATAACAATATCAGACCTCGAAGACGTATCGGCCGACCTCCAACGCTGTACAAGCCTACTCCAATCACAGGCAAGGGGTTCATGCTCGGATTCCACTGTTGGGCCGATCCCAGGCCCAGGCCTGTGGCCGAGGAATACACCCCTACGGGTGGTTCAGCTGGCACACCGATTCTATTATAAATACCGCAAGCATTTATGACGCCAGATAATGCAAAATTCCCCAGGTGCACCCGCTCGAAGCTACTGCTCGAAGCCTACTCTTGATTTGTATTTTGATCATATTGTATGTACTAGTTTCTAGCTTGTACTGCATCCAGTAATGCCCAAGTAGGACCTCGATATATATTGTAAAATGCGATCGGAAATATACATATTGGATCCCATCATTGGCAATTTAGCATCTTTATTGTCTTTACCTTCCTTTATTGATCACCTAACGAAACCACGTTAGATCAATTGGCGCCCACCGAGGGGCCTTATTTGGGTGTTAGATCGAAATATGCCTACTACGAGACGAAATACATACATGCGATGAGAGCCTTCACACGCAGCTGGAGCACAGAACTCCGTTAACAATGAGCCCGATAATCTTTCTTGAGTGGCTCGTCAACAAGAAGCTCCGCCGATCGTGCCACAAGAGGATATTTCGATCCGCACGACAGTGGCCGACCTGAGATATATTATAGGGACAATGTGCAGGGAATTCTTAAACAGTGGAAGAGCCTATCAATCACCGGTAGATCAACCCATAATGCATGGGAGGCCAGAAATTCGATCCTCGAATATTCAAAAGGAAAAAAGCGCGCTTCGATCGATATCAAAAGGACCTACGGCAAATCCTCTCCAACCAGCCCCGTCGAAGTCTAATGTCCGATCAATACTACCGTCCAAAGCAGTACATGATGTAGAGGACTCGGAAGTTGGGGAAAGTCAACCTTTAGGAGTTGAGAAAGCAAAGAAATCGACCTTTAAGAGAGTCACCGAGGCCGAGCTAGAAAAGATAGTGCAGTAGAGGGTTGCCAAGAAATTAGATCAAGAAGAATTCACCAAAGAGGCTCGGCACGCAGGAGCGACGATTAGACGTACTGAGATAATGCAAAATAGGGAAACATTTCGAGAAAACATCAGAGATAGAGATATCAGAAATAGTATCATGAGATGTTCACCTTTCTGTCAGAAAATTCGAGAGGCAAGAAATACTGAGACGGTGCCCTCGAGATTGCCGCGCTGTAACGGAACTACCGACCCCGCTGAACACATTAACATTTTCATTAATGTGATGAACTTGTATGGACATTTGGAAGATTTTTGCTGCAAATCATGGTCACGACGTTTGAGGGAATCGCACTCGATTGGTTCGGAAAATTGCCACCGAACTCTATCTACTCTTTTAATAAGTTCTGCGACAAACTAAAACACTAATTCGCAAGCCAGAGGAAACCTAGATTGCCTGCCAACCATTTGGGCACAGTAAAACAGATGGAAGACGAAACTTTGAGACAATGGTTGGCACGTTTCAGGATCGAACTTCTAAAAGTTGATACTCCACAGATCGAATACCTATCCTCCTTAATGTTCGAGTTAACAAGGAATACATAGTTCAGAAATGCACTGTGTTGGAAGCAACCGAAATCTTTCGAAAGGATCATGGAGATAGCAGAAAAATAAATGATACAAGAGGAAATGAACAACCTAAAGCATGCTCAAAACCCGAGGCCTCCCCTCGAAAAGAAACAGGACAGAGCCCCTGTGCCGAAACCAGGGGATTATGGTGGATCGAACAGGGGGTCGGTGTGGCAGAGAATCAACACATACAAACCCCAAATGCCGAACAACCGCCCCGGTGCCTATGCTCCAGTCTCCGATCCTAATCCAATTCCTCGACCAGGAAAAATCCACTTTACCGAAAATACATCGAAGGACTGTCCTGGAGGAGAGGAATTTGATACCTAAAGCCGATAGGATTACACAAGCAAGACAGGGAACTTTGAACTATGATAAATATTGTCGATACCATAGAGCTTGGGGACACAACACGGAAAATTGTTACCAGTTGAAGGTCGAAATTGAGAAATTGATTGTGCAAGGCAAACTTAAAGAGTTTGTAAAGAGAGGAAACTATAACAACAGTTATAGATCCAGGAGCCCTCGAAAGTTCCCCGTTCAACAGCATGGGGCTCGAAATCTGCCAGAGGAGCAATCGAACGGAGTGATCAACATGATTGTAGGCGGACCGGCAGGGGGAGACAGTAGAAATGCGAGAAAAAGGACAATGAGGTCAATCAAAGCAGTTGTATCGACAGGGAAAGAGATATTCTCCTTGGAACCACCTTCCATGGAAAATCAAGTCATAAGCTTCAGTGATGCGGATCGACCGGCAGATGTTACTTGGGATGTGGACGACGACGATCCTGATTTTTCGATGGTTTTAACTCTGAAAATTGCAAACTATGAGGTTAAAAGAGTTTTGGTTGACAACGGTAGTTCCGCGAATATTATTTCTTCTGAAGCTCTTTCTCGAATGAATCTCCAGCATCCTTGTTTGGATAGAGTGATTACTCCTTTGGTCGGATTCGGTGGTTCGAAAATTGTCCCACTAGGAACCATCTTGCTAAGCACGACTCTCAGAAAGAAACCAAGGAGTGTGACTAGAATAGTGAAGTTCTTGGTGGTGGAAACACCCTTTGCTTACAATGCCATACTGGGAAGACCAGCATTGAACGTATTCAAAGACGTGGTATCAACGTATCAACAAAAGGTAAAATTTTCGATAAATGGAGGGGTCGGAGAAATGTGGAATGATCAGTAAATGTCATGGGAATGTTATAATTCTTCATTGTCGATAAAGAGAAAGATCGAGCCTGAGGTTCTGAGCAAGAGAAGGCTGGTCGATTTAGAATCAGGATCAGTTGCTGACCTACCGATCCCTGATTGTGATAATACAAGGAAAGAAATGCAAGAATGTTGACATGAGCGTCCAAGCGCCCGATTACAAGAAGGTTACTTTAATTCCTGGATCGCCGAAAAAGGTTACCAGGATTGGAACGGAGCTGAGTAAGGGAATGGAGACTATGCTCATCGACTTTCTACGGAGAAATGTAGATGTCTTCGCATGGAGCTCGGATGATATAGTAGGAATCGACCCTCGGGTGATCACTCATTCGTTAAACATAGATCCGAAGGCGAAACCTGTTAGACAAAAGAAGAGGAATCATGGACGAGAAAAGAAGTCGACATATTGTTGGCGGCTGGTCAGATTAAAGAGATCAAATTTACAGAATGGTTGTGTAACGTGGTTTTAGTTTCCAAAGGAGAGAAGGTCGAAAACAAATGGAGAATGTGCAATGATTTCACCGACCTCAATAAATTATGCCCGAGAGACCCTTATCCGTTGCCTAGGATCGACATGCTGGTGGATTCTACGGCAGGTTTTGTTTTCTTCAGTATGATGGATGCTTTTCAAGGGTTTTACCAAATCTTTATGAATGAGAAGGACCAAGATAAAACTGCTTTCATTACCGAGTGAGGGGTATATTGCTTCATTGTCATGTCGTTTGGACTTAGGAACGCTGGAGCAACTTACCAAAGGCTGGTCAATATGATGTTCAAAGATTTGATCGGTGAAATCATGGAAGTTTATTTGGACGATATGCTCGTGAAAAGCTTGACAGAAGAGGATCACATCAAGCATCTTGATCTATGTTTTGCAATTTTGAGAAAATACGGTATGAAGTTGAACCCAGCGAAGTGTACCTTCGGGGTCAGATCGAGAAAGTTCTTGGGATATCTCGTACACGAATGCGGAATTGAGGCTAACCCGAAAAAGATTCAGGCTATCACCAAACTGAAGCCACAGAGGAGATTTTCAGACGTATAGAGTTTGGTCGGAAAAATTATCTCATTGAACAGGTTCATTTCACGGTCAGCCGACAAGAGTTTGCCCTTCTTCGAACTACTTCGACAATCCAAAGACTTGAGTGGACAACCGAATGCGATAAAGCTTTTGAAGATCTTAAGGCCTATCTTACTTCTCCGCCGATGCTGGCTAAACCTTTCGAGGGTGAACCTTTATATCTCTACATAGCGGTTTCAGAGGAGGCAATTAGCTCAGTTCTGGTGAAGGTGGAGAAATCCGAGCACAAGCCTGTATACTACTTGAGCAAATTATTACAAGGCTCGGCAAAGAATTATATGGAAATCGAGAAGTTCGCACTTGCTCTAGTGGTAGCTGCTCGAAGATTGAGACCTTATTTCCAGACTTACAAGATTATTGTTCTGACTAACCAACCTTTGAGATAGGTCTTGTCAAAACCAGAGGCTTATGGAAGATTAATAAAATGGGCAGTAGAGCTTGGCCAATTCGAAGTTGAATATCGACCAAGAACTGCAATCAAAGCTTAGGTCTTGGCTGATTTCATCCTAGAAACCTCGAGTATGAAAGTTCCGGACGAGTTGGAATCTTCAGAAGTGAATTCGATCAAGAAGGTCGAGGAATCAGTATGGTTGATGCACGTTGATGGATCTTCAACCAAGGAAGGAGGAGGAGTAGGGATACATTTCCAGGGACCCGACGGGGAAGATTTGAGCTATGCAATCACATTGGACTTCGTCATCACAAATAACGAGGCGGATAATGAAGCTCCTATTGCAGGCATGGAGATGGCTCTAAAAGCAAAGGTAAAATTCCTTATTGTGCTTACTGATTCCGAACTCGTACATAGACAGATCAAGGGCATTTACGAAGCCAAGGAGTTCAACATGATAAAATACCTCAACAAGGTGAAAACTCTGATCCCCAAGTTCGAGAAGTTCGAAATTCAACCAATTCCCAAAGAAGAAAACTTATGGGCAGACTTATTATCTTAATTTACGGGAACAGTGGATGGAAAGAAGGAAAGAATTATTACTTGGCTACTTTCGAACACACCTGCTATCGATTTGGACGTTACTCCGGACGTTGATGTTATGGAGATCGATGAGAAGAAACCCTCTTGGGTCGATCCTTTCGTAGTATATTTGCGAGACGGAAAACTTCCCGAAGACACTAATGAGGCTCGCAGGGTTAAATATCGATCACCATGCTTCGCCCTAGTGGAAGAAAGCCTATATAAGAGGTCCTCATCGAGAATTCTGCTGAAATGTATTTTCGAAGATCAATTTCATACGATCTTGAAAGAAGTCCATGAAGGGGAAGCTGGAAATCATTGTGGTGCTCGAGCATTGGCTCTTAAATGCTCGAGAACAGGATATTATTGGCCTACTCTTATCTCTGACTCGGCCGATTATGTGAAGAAATGCCATCATTGTCAGATTCACTCGAATCTGATCCATCAACCCGCAGAGCAGATGCATTTTATTCCCATTTTCTGGCCTTTCGATAAATGGGGTATTGATATTGTTGGACCTTTTCCGACCGCTAGAGTAAGAAAGAATTATGTACTAGCTGTCGTCGAATATTTTAGCAAGTGGGTGGAATGTGTGGCCTTGACAAAGATACCTCAGTTCCAAGTTATAAATTTTCTTTGGAAGAATATTGTCTGCAGGTTCGGAATTCCCAGAATATTGATCTCGGATAATGGAATTCAATTTGCTGGAAAGAAAATCTTGGAATGGTGTGAGAAATTTGGGATACAACAAAATTTTACATCTGTCGGACACCCGCAAGCAAATGGACAAACCAAGGTCGTAAACAGAGAAATTGTCCGATCTTTGGAGAAGCGCTTGGCCGAAGCAAAGGGAAAGTGGCTTGATGAACTACGTGGAGTCATTTGGGCAAATCGAACAACAGTGAAAGCTGCTACAGGCGAAACTCCTTTTAATCTGGTTTATGGCTCGGAAGCTGTTATTCCTGTGGAAACTCTTATTCCGTCTTCCAGAGTCGATTTCTATGATCTAGAAAACAATCAGTCTTTGAGGGAAATGGAGGTCGATCATGCAGATAGCAAAAGAGATCGGGCTAAGCTGAAAATTCAAGCTGCAAAATCCAATATGGAGAAAGCGTGCAATCAGAAGGTCAGAATCCGAACCTTCAAGGTCGGTGACTTGGTGCTAAAGAAGGTGGTAGTCTCGAAACACGTAAGAAAACTGCAACCTAATTGGGATGGCCCCTATGTTGTGGTCGAGGTCGGGAAGAAAGGTTCATATAAGATCGCTTATCCAAATGGAGAAGTTCTTCCACGAACATGGAATGCAGTTAATCTTAGGAAGTATTACGGGAAGTGAAGATTTTGTATTGGGTTTTTCGGTTTATCTGTCGTTTATGGTTCTTTATTCGGCTCTCTTATGTCTCCTACTATTGAAGAAATCAATGAAATATTGCTATTTTCGAATTTTCTCATCGATTATGTGCATCTCCACGAATTATCTATTATCTCCAAGATCGGCACTCGGCCTCTCCTCGAAAATTGACTAAGGGTGAAAGTTGTTGTTATGCCCCTTATATCAAAATCAAAAAAATATGGGTGAAAGCTGTTGCTACGACCGTCGAAAATTGACTAAGGGTGAAAGCTGTTGTTATGCCCCTTAGATCAAAATAAAAAAAAATGGGTGAAAGCTGCTGCTATGACCTTCGAAAATTGACTAAGGGTGAAAGCTGTTGTTATGCCCCTTAGATTAAAAAAAAATTGGGTGAAAGCTGTTGCTACGACCCTCGAAAATTGACTAAGGTTGAAAGTTGTTGTTATGCCCCTTTGATCAAAATAAAAAATATGGATGAAAGTTGTTGCTACGACCCTCGAAAATTGACTAAGGGTGAAAGCTGTTGTTATGCCCCTTAGATCAAAATAAAAAAAAGGGTGAAAGCTATTGCTACGACCCTCGGGTGAAAGCTGTTGCTACGACCCTCGAAAATTGACTAAGGGTGAAAGCTATTGTTATGCCTCTTAGATCAAAATAAAAAAAAAATGGGTGAAAGATGTTGCTACGACCCTCGAAAATTGACTAAGTGTGAAAGCCGTTGCTATGCCCCTTAGATCAAAATAAAAAAAAATGGGTGAAAGCTGTTGCTACGACCCTCGGGTGAAAGCTGTTGCTACGACCCTCGAAAATTGACTAAGGGTGAAAGCCGTTGCTATGCCCCTTAGATAAAAAAAAATGGGTGAAAGCTGTTGCTACGACCCTCGGGTGAAAGCTGTTGCTACGACCCTCGAAAATTGACTAAGGGTTAAAGCCGGTGCTATGCCCCTTAGATCGGAGTTACAGGCAGATCATCAATTATTAAATCAAAATATTTCATGGCTATGGTGATATTTTGGTCTTCTATACACTCTTATTAACCGTTTGCAGTATAACACTTGATTACTCATTCTTGGTCGATCAGTTATTAAGTTATGGAATTAGCTCATCCTGTAAAACCCACAAGTTTTAGGAAATTATTTAATGTATTTTAATTAGACTATTATCTAATTTTGTATGCTACTATGTTTTGTATTAAAATATTTTGGTTTATGCTATATTGTGTTTAACAAATTGCTTCTTATGTCACTAAAGGCTTGGAAGTAATTTAGAAAAATATTTAAGTAGCTTTTAAATTGATGGGGTCTAATTGCAATTTATTTTGGACCTAGATGAGCAAAAAAATTTGTTTTGGGGGCAAAAATGCACTTTCCCAAAGTTCAGGGGGCAAAGTGCAAATTTGCCCAAATCATTTCAAAACCTGCAACAGAGTAATAATTACTCTCTCCCCTTGAGAACCCAAAACAGCCGCCTTCTTCTTGGATGGAGGAAACCTCCCCACACAAGATATGCACACATTGGTGTAAGGAGAAAAGTGATGATGATTTTCCTTCCCCATGTTATATCTACTGATGAATATAGATATGAATTTGAATTGGGTTGTATGTATATATATATACACCTCCCATTTTGTTCATTTTTCTTTACCTTATCAAAAAAAAAAATAACACTTAAAAGATATTTGTGAGAAAGATAGAGAGAAATAAAACTTTGAGTGAATCTTGAAGAAGAAGGAGGAGCCACCACCGCTGCCGCCGCCGCTGCTGCTGCTGCCGCCGTGCCTTCGCCGGAGATAGGGGATAGAGGGTGAAGAAAGAAGAAGCACTCATCTTTTCCGATTTCGGGTAAAAATCTCTTAAGCATATCTTTTACTTGGTTATGTGGAGCATTTCTTAAAAGTTTGTTTGAAGTTTTGAAAACAAATGAAGCATTTTTAGACTTTAGTTGAATGTTTCATGTTCAAATTTTTAGATTTATGTTTGTTCAAAGATTTGGAAATTTTGAGGTGTTTTTGTTTTAAAATCATGTGCATAAGTTGTATGAAAAAGAAATTACTTTTATAAAATATTTTCATGGCTAAATAAAGGTGTCATTTTGGAAAAGCATGTTAATATGTTTATGTTCTTAGATTTTTAGATCTATAAATTTTCTTGCAAGATTTTGATTGTTATAATATACTTGGGTATGTAAAAGTTTGAAATATATGAAGTTTTGGTACCTAAAAAACTCAATCTATTTCGTTTGGGGAATATTTGTACAAATCTGAAAATATAGTGGTCACCATGTACTTTTTCCGATGGGGTTGGCCGGAGCCACCCCACCGCAGCAAGCAACCTCCGACCACTGCTGGAAGCACTGACCGGGACTGCTCGTGGTCTGTTGCAATTGCAACAGACCCATTTTTGGGCCTGTTGCAAATGCAACAGACCAACGGGCCCATATGGAATATGGGCCTGTTATATATTTTGCAAGATGGCTGGCCATGATAGCCAGCCCATGGTCAAAAAAAAAAAAAAAAAAAACTGGGCTGGTCGTGAAGGCCAGCCCTTATACATAAAAAAAAAAAAAATAATAATATTGAAATGAAGTGGGCTGGTCGTGAGTCGTGACCAGCCCTTAATGAGGTGAAAAAAAAAAAAAAAAAAAGAAAAGAAAAGAAAAGAGAAGAAAAAGAAAAATATAAATATATATATATATATATATATATAGTTGATAAATCTTAAATAATGAAATAAAATAATATATTTAATTTAAATTCTGAAAATAAATTTTGTAAATTATAACTTTCATATTTATTCTTGAATTAATAATAATAATAATTAATTTTGAAAAATAGAACTAAATAAGTTTAAATAATTTTGAATAACTAGACTTATCATGTTAATTATTTTTTTGAAAAATTAAATAAATATTTTCTGAAAATTAAATAAATATTTTCCGAAAATTAAATAAATATTTTCCGAAAATTAAATAAATATTTTCTGAAATTTAAATAAATATTTTCTGAAAAATTAAATAAATATTTTCTGAAAATTAAATAAATATTTTCCAAAAATTAAATAAATATTTTCTGAAAATTAAATAAATTTTTTCGAAAATTAAATAAATATTTTCTGAAAATTAAATAAATATTTTCTAAAAATTTAATAAATATTTTCTGGATATTAAATAAATAATAATCCATTTAGTATTTTCCGAAAATAAACAATGTTGAAAAAAAAAAAAACTTTCTAAAAGGGTTACAAATTCTCAAGTAAAGTTTAATTTCGAAATAATAATAATAATAAAGATTTTTCAAATATAAATAATTACAAAAATTTCTAGAAAGATATAGCTAAAATTCTATTTAAGCTTTCTAAGTTCAAGTTAACTTTCGTGGCTATGTTACCACGCAACCCGAACGAACCTGAAACCATTAAACCGGACCTAAATACTCAAGTTTTAATCGTGACTTCGATCGTAATCACGATTCATATGCATGTTTGACTAAAGCATTTCTTTAGTCGCTAAATAAATGCTTGTATTATGGCTGGATTCTAAACCGTTACAACATATCTACATGAACCAAGGACGCTTTACTTTTCGTTCAAGAAACCTAAGCAACACAGGTGAGTGCTGTGTGTTACTTGTGTGTCAGTCCGAATATGCTAGTAGGTCGAGTTATAACTGAAACTTAGTCCCTAAACGAACGAGCATGCGACGTAGGACATAATGAAAAGCTCGACTGTTAGGACAAACTATACACACCTTGAATTATTGTTTACGTCTGTGTGCTTATGATCATTGATATCGTATGTTGAACTGATTGAGTTGTTACCAATTTACTGTTACTGAACTGTTACTGTACCGTATTGTTTATTGTTACTATGTGGGCCCCTATTTTGGTGTGCGGAATCGTGGTTAACCCGGAAGGTAAGGGCCGGAGGGTTACCTCGATCCACCGTAGACCCGCTTCACGAACCAAGTGTGGAGGTTACACTTGGGGAGTGAATGTCAAACTCCTGGCAATTGACGTCAATGCGCACTGTTATGTAAGGTCGCACCTTACTGGAGTGTTCGGTGGTGGTATTCACGAATATGAATTGGAGGGTAAGAGGAGAACGGCATCAACAACCTTTGGTTATTTGTTTCACTGTTAAATTGATATTATATGTGTTTAATTACTGTATTAAAAATACACATTTGTATTATGCTATGTTCATACATTACACGCACACATGTGCACTACAGCCTCACTAAGTTGGACAACCAACTTACGCATTCCCGTTTACTTCTTTTCAGATACAGGTATTCCAGGGTCTGATGTCTAGAGTTGGTGTTCGTCTCCGAGATCCAGTCTGTCGGTCTTCGTGGGTCGTCATGTTATCTTTTGATTTTGTTATGTTGTGTTATGTCACGTTATGTGTTGCTTTGTATCGGGCATGATTAAATACTTAAGACTGTTGTTATGTATGTTGTCGTTGCGCGGTAGACGCTTAATTGTATTTTGTGCCCACACCTGCATATAGCAGTGTACCGGGTTTTATGTTATTATGTGGAACTATGATTCAAATTACTATGTTGTTGATTCAAAAAAAAAAAAGATTTTGCTCAAATTTGGGTTGTTTTCACCGAATACGGATCCGGACTCGGGGGTGGATCCACGTAGGATTCGACCCGGGGGCTCGGGCCGTTACAGGTGGTATCAGAGCATAGGCTTATAAGTCAGGTCCAGGATCCTCGGAAGTCGTCTGTCTTGTCATGTTTATTGTGTTCTTTTGAGTCTTCTTATGTGTTTACTATATGATATGTGTGTCTTTAACCTATGATTGCGTTAGGATGTCGAGCCAAGGAAGTAGACGCTCCAGCTTTCGCTCCAACATGGGGAGGAATAGAGGATTCTTAGGAGAATTGAGGCCCCGTAGGGTCATTGCTTCCCCCGATCGTGGCCACTCTCCCCCTCGCAGGTTGATTACTCGACGTAGTCGACCACATAGGGTCTACGACCCCATCATGACTCAGGGACGCTTTGAGCTGATTGGTCACTACCTGGATCACGAGGTCTATAACCTCGAGGCTGATCGGGACCGCCAATGTGACCTCAGGATGATGGCAGAACTTCATGCCGAGGATGCCTCTGATCGAGCTGACATGCTAGAAGAGCAACTCAAGATAGCCGAGGCACGGCTTGAGGATATAAGCGCTCGGTTAGAAGAGCTCCGGGTCATAAGGAACCAGCGTATGTTGCAGTCTGGAAAAATTAGAGAAAGTTTGAGAGCTCTTGCCGACTCACTCTCAGATGACGAGAAGGTGCTAGTTGAGGATGAGGAGGAGGACCCTAGTGAGGAGAGAGCGAGAGATAGTACTGGGGCCGGGCTAGATTGAGAAATTGTTATTATCATCCTTGTTATGTTTGTTTAAAGCCATTTTTGGCTTGTACTATGTTTCAGTTCGTACTATATTTTGTCGGTAATTAGACTAATTTAAGCCGGTATGGCTGTTAGTACGTTTTGTGTAGCTGAAACATGTTAACTTTTGTGTGCCGATTTGGCAAATATGTTAAATTGGCGTTATGTTATTCTATGATGTTATGTTTTAGCATTAATTGGTTTCTGGCCTTGTGGTTGTGTTATGTGTTGGCCTAATGGGCCATTTTCCTTTTTGTTCAGAATGGCAGGCAATCGAGCTGATAGTCGTACTGGTCGTAGGGTTCCCTCTGATCAATCTGAGGGGGCTCCTGTGGCACCACCGGTCGACCAGGCCGATCGAATTATCGCTGCTTTGGCCCAGTTCACCCAGGCACTGCAAGGCGCTACGCATGCCGTGCCTCAAACACCTGCACCCCCTGCTTTGGACCAGACATTAGAACGCTTCCTGCGATTCCAACCACCTAAGTTCCTCGGAGAACCTGATGATAGGAAGGCAGAAACTTGGTTGGCTGAGATCGAGAATATTTTTCGAGCACTGGACTATTCGGACACTGTGAAGATTTCATTAGCTACTTACCGCTTTGAGGATGCCGCAAGGTCTTGGTGGCACACAAGGGAGATGGTTTGGGAGAGGACCCAAACCGCAAGAACTTGGGAGAATTTTGTGAAAGAGTTCAATGATAAGTATGTTCCCCCTGTTGTTCGGGAGCAGCGTGAGAAACAGTTCAATGCCCTGAGGCAAGGAAATATGAGGGTGCCACAGTTTGAGGCTGCTTTCTCTCATCTTGTTCGATATGCTCCCCATCTGATGAATGATGAACCCCGTCGTACCCGCCGTTTTATCAAGTGCCTCAAACCAGATCTCCAACGAGCCCTTCTCGCTCATAACGTAGTGTCATACATTGAAGCAGTGGAAAAGGCTACAAGGATTGAGAACGGGTTGATTGAGTTGAATAATATGCAGTTTTCGGAGAAGAAGTCAAGGCCACCTCAGGCAAATTGGCAGTCGGGGAGAAACACCGGGAAATCACCAAGGACTGGTCAAACGAGCTCAGGAAATTTTAAGGGTCCTCAGCAGAACAATCGACCCCCGAGTGGTTCTGGGAAGACGCCAGATGGTGCATGCACCCACTGTGGACTGAAAGGGCATGGGGAGCCCAAATGCTGGAAGAAAGCCGGCAAGTGCCTGAGGTGTGGAGCTCAGGACCATTTCATCAGAAACTGTCCCAAAGCGCCTAATGCACCAGCTCCAATAGCAGGAGGATCATCCCAGGCTGGAAGACCCCCAAAGCCGAGGGTTCCTGGGCGAGCATTTGCTATGGAGGGAGAGGAACTATCTGAGCCAAACGCAAATGATGTGGTGGAAGGTATACTTTAGGTTTCCGGACATTTATGTAAAGTCTTATTTGATTCTGGAGCATCTCATTCATTTGTAGCACCACATTATAGTAATAAGTTAGTAAGGTAGAGAGTTTGCCCTATGAGTTGGAGGTTCATACTCCATTGGGGACCTCGTTTATAACGAGTTCGGTTCATAAAGCATGTGAGGTTAGGATTGATGAAGGAGTATTTCATGCCGATTTGATCGCGATGCCGATCCAAGGTTTCGATGTAATCTTGGGGATGTACTGGTTGTCCACCCATGCTGCCCGCTTAGATTGCCGATGTAAGACTGTAACACTTTCTACTCCCGGACAACCCGATATTTGTTTTTGGGGTATTAGAAAAGGCCTAAAATTTCCATTATTGTCTGCCGCTCAAGTTCGTCAGGAATTACGTCAAGGCGGGCAGGGATTTATAGCGTACCTTATCAACATGCCAAATGATAAAGTTGATTTAAAAGAGGTACCCGTGGTGGCAGAGTTCGCGGACGTTTTTCCGGAAGAACTTACGACTCTACCACCGGATCGAGAAGTGGAGTTCACAATTGATCTCGTTCCAGAAACGGCGCCGGTAGCGAAGAAATCGTACCGCATGGCCCCCGCCGAGCTTAAGGAGCTAAAAGCTCAACTTCAGGAGTTGTTGGAGCAAGGATTTATTAGACCTAGCTCATCTCCGTGGGGAGCCCCTGTCTTGTTCGTGAAGAAAAAAGATGGTTCGTTGCGACTATGCATCGACTATCGTGGTCTGAATAGTGTGACCATCAAGAACAAGTACCCTCTGCCGCATATTGAAGAGTTGTTTGATCAACTACAAGGATCTCGGGTGTACTCTAAGTTAGATGATTAAAGAGGAAGATATACCGAAGACAGCGATTAACTCGAGATATGGGCACTTTGAGTTTGTCGTGATGCCTTTCGGTCTCACGAATGGCCCCGCGGTGTTCATGGATTTGATGCACCGAGTCTTCAAGCCTTTCTTAGATCAATTCGTCGTGGTCTTCATAGACGATATTTTAATCTACTCGAAATCTAGATTAGAGCACGAGGTTCACCTTCGAAAAGTGCTCCAAGTCTTGCGTAAGAATAAGCTTTATGCAAAGTTCAGCAAGTGCGAATTTTGGTTGGATCGAGTTGCCTTCTTGGGGCACATTGTATCAGGGGACGGGATAGCAGTTGACCCGTCAAAGGTTGAAGCAGTAACCGAGTGGAAAAGGCCAGAGACTGTAACTGAGATTCGGAGCTTCTTGGGCCTAGCGGGATATTATCGTAGATTTATCCAAGATTTCTCGAAGATAGCTTCGCCTCTAAAAAACTAACTCAGAAGAAAGTCCCATTTGAATGGGATGAGAAGTGTGAGACAAGCTTTCAAGAGCTGAAGAAGAGGTTGACAACTGCACCAGTACTAGCACTACCAGAAGGGTCGGATAACTTTATGGTTTACACCGACGCATCAAAAGAAGGATTGGGATGCGTCTTGATGCAGAACGGTAAGGTGATTGCATACGCTTCAAGGAAGTTGAAGCCCTATGAAAAGAACTATCCAACTCACGATTTGAAACTTGCTGCAGTAGTGTTTGCCCTAGGCTAGTGGAGGCACTACCTTTATGGCGTGCCATTTATGGTATTTACCGACCACAAGAGCTTAAAGTATCTATTCTCTCAGAAGGAGCTGATTATGAGACAAAGGCGTTGGATGGAGTTTTTGGACGATTATGATTGCACAATCCAGTACCATTCCGGCAAGGCAAATGTGGTAGCAGATGCGCTGAGCCGGAAGGTCAGCGTGTCTCACCTCATGGTGAAGGAGTGGGAAATGTTGGAAGGTGTTTGTTGTTGGAACCCAGAGGAGGTTAAGATGGGGGTTTTGTTCGCTGGCCTACAGGTAAGACCGAACATTCTCCAACAGATTTCATCAGCCCAACAACTAGATGAAAGGACCAGGAAGATAAAGGAATCGATTCCGAAGGCAATCAATTCACCTTTTAGCATGGATTCAGAAGGTGCTCTTAGATTCCGTGGGAGATTGTGTGTCCCCATGGATACTGGGCTAAAGGAGCAAATTTTGGAAGAAGCCCATCGTTCCCGGTACAGCATTCATCCGGGAGGAAACAAGATGTATCAGGATCTGAAGGCTCATTTCTGGTGGGACGGTATGAAGAAAGATGTAGCGGATTACGTGGCAAGATGTCTAGTTTGTCAGCAAGTGAAAGCAGAACACCAGCGACCATCAGGATTGTTGCAACCGTTACCGGTACCCGAGTGGAAGTGGGAATCAGTAACGATGGACTTTGTGACTGGCTTGCCACGAACCCGTGGACAACATGATGCCATTTGGTTTATTGTCGATAGACTGACAATGGTAGCTCGATTTATCCCCGTTAATGTTAAGTATTCCGTCGAGCGACTTGCAGAGTTGTATCGAGATCAAATTGTTCGATTACACGGGGTACCAAGGGATATAACTTCTGATCGTGACCCTAGGTTTACATCAAGACTGTGGACTAAGGTTCAAGATGCTCTGGGTACAAAACTTCAATTTAGTACTACAGCTCACCCACAAACAGATGGTCAATCAGAAAGGACTATTCAAATCCTCGAAGACATGCTTCGAGCGTGTGCCCTCGATTTCAAAGGAAGTTGGGACAAGAATTTGCCATTAGTAGAATTTGCTTATAACAATAGCTTCCAGTCGACCATTCAGATGGCGCCTTACGAGGCCTTATATGGTCGAAAGTGTAGATCTCCAGTCCATTGGGATTTGGATGAGCGAAAAACCCGAACTTCGGTCACCGCTGTTGAAGGAGCACCTGATTTGATTCAGGAAGCTATTAATATCGTGCCGGTAATTAAGAAAAGGATGCTAGCTGCTCAGAGTCGCCAGAAGAGTTATGCCGATCGCCGTCGTAAACCTCTCGAGTTTGAGGTAGGTGATCAAGTATTCCTTAAGATTTCACCCAAGAAGGGCCTTATCAAACATGGCAAGGGTGGGAAGCTCAACCCTCGATATGTTGGACCATTCAAAATTTTGGAAAAGGTTGGGAGTGTAGCCTATAAGTTGGATCTGCCATCAACCCTTGGGGGAATACATGACGTATTCCATGTGTCACTCTTGAAGAAGTATTTATCGGACCCATCTCACGTGATAGATTATGAGCCATTGCAACTTCAAGAGAGTTTGTCGTACATTGAGAGGCCTGTCCGTATTTTGGATGAGAAGTTCCAAGAATTACGGAAAAGGAAGATCCCGATAGTCAAGGTTTTGTGGCAAAGTCAAAGCATTGAGGAAGCTACATGGGAGCCAGAAGAGCAGATGCGCCAGCAATACCCCGAACTATTCGAAACCCAAGACTGAATTTGGGGACCAAATTCATTTAAGGGGGAAGGATTGTAAAACCCACAAGTTTTAGGAAATTATTTAATGTATTTTAATTAGACTATTATATAATTTTGTATGCTACTATGTTTTGTATTAAAATATTTTGGTTTATGCTATATTGTGTTTAACAAATTGCTTCTTATGTCACTAAAGGCTTGGAAGTAATTTATAAAAATATTTAAGTAGCTTTTAAATTGATGGGGTCTAATTGCAATTTATTTTGGACCTAGATGAGCAAAAAAATTTGTTTTGGGGGCAAAAATGCACTTTCCCAAAGTTCAGGGGGCAAAGTGCAAATTCGCCCAAATCATTTCAAAACCTGCAACAGAGTAATAATTACTCTCTCCCCTTGAGAACCCAAAACAGCCGCCTTCTTCTTGGATGGAGGAAACCTCCCCACACAAGATATGCACACATTGGTGGAAGGAGAAAAGTGATGATGATTTTCCTTCCCCATGTTATATCTACTGATGAATATAGATATGAATTTGAATTGGGTTGTATGTATATATATATATACACCTCCCATTTTGTTCATTTTTCTTTACCTTATCAAAAAAAAAATAACACTTAAAAGATATTTGTGAGAAAGATAGAGAGAAATAAAACTTTGAGTGAATCTTGAAGAAGAAGGAGGAGCCACCACCGCTGCCGCCGCCGCCGCCGCCGTCGCTGCTGCTGCTGCTTCCGTCGTGCCTTAGCCGGAGATAGGGGATAGAGGGTGAAGAAAGAAGAAGCACTCATCTTTTCCGATTTCGGGTAAAAATCTCTTAAGCATATCTTTTACTTGGTTATGTGGAGCATTTCTTAAAAGTTTGTTTGAAGTTTTGAAAACAAATGAAGCATTTTTAGACTTTAGTTGAATGTTTCATGTTCAAATTTTTAGATTTATGTTTGTTCAAAGATTTGGAAATTTTGAGGTGTTTTTGTTTTAAAATCATGTGTATAAGTTGTATGAAAAAGAAATTACTTTTATAAAATATTTTCATGGCTAAATAAAGGTGTCATTTTGGAAAAGCATGTTAATATGTTTATGTTCTTAGATTTTTAGATCTATAAATTTTCTTGCAAGATTTTGATTGTTATAATATACTTGGGTATGTAAAAGTTTGAAATATATGAAGTTTTGGTACCTAAAAAACTCAATCTATTTCATTTGGGGAATATTTGTACAAATCTGAAAATATAGTGGTCACCATGTACTTTTTCCGGTGGGGTTGGCCGGAGCCACCCCACCGCAGCAAGCAACCTCCGGCCACTGCTGGAAGCACTGACCGGGACTGCTCGTGGTCTGTTGCAATTGCAACAGACCCATTTTTGGGCCTGTTGCAAATGCAACAGACCTATGGGCCTGTTATATATTTTGCAAGATGGCTGGCCATGATGGCCAGCCCATGGTCAAAAAAAAAAAAAAAAAAAAACTGGGCTGGTCGTGAAGGCCAGCCCATATACATAAAAAAAAAAGAAAAAAAAAATAATATTGAAATGAAGTGGGCTGGTCGTGAGTCGTGACCAGCCCTTAAAAAAAAAAAAAAAAAAAAAAAGAAAGAAAAGAAAAGAGAAGAAAAAGAAAAATATAAAAAATATATATATATATATATAGTTGATAAATCTTAAATAATGAAATAAAATAATATATTTAATTTAAATTCTGAAAATAAATTTTGTAAATTATAACTTTCATATTTATTCTTGAATTAATAATAATAATAATTAATTTTGAAAAATAGAACTAAATAAGTTTAAATAATTTTGAATAACTAGACTTATCATGTTAATTATTTTTTTGAAAAATTAAATAAATATTTTCTGAAAATTAAATAAATATTTTCCGAAAATTAAATAAATATTTTCTGAAAAATTAAATAAATATTTTCCGAAAATTAAATAAATATTTTCAGAAATTTAAATAAATATTTTCTGAAAAATTAAATAAATATTTTCTGAAAATTAAATAAATATTTTCCGAAAATTAAATAAATATTTTCTGAAAATTAAATAAATTTTTCCGAAAATTAAATAAATATTTTCTGAAAATTAAATAAATATTTTCTGAAAATTAAATAAATATTTTCTGAAAATTTAATAAATATTTTCTGGATATTAAATAAATAATAATCCATTTAGTATTTTCCGAAAATAAACAATGTTGAAAAAAAAAATACTTTCTAAAAGGGTTACAAATTCTCAAGTAAAGTTTAATTTCGAAATAATAATAATAATAAAGATTTTTCAAATATAAATAATTACAAAAATTTCTAGAAAGATATAGCTAAATTTCTATTTAAGCTTTCTAAGTTCAAGTTAACTTTCGTGGCTATGTTACCACGCAACCCGAACGAACCTGAAACCATTAAACCTGACCTAAATACTCAAGTTTTAATCGTGACTTCGATCATAATCACGATTCATATGCATGTTTGACTAAAGCATTTCTTTAGTCGCTAAATAAATGCTTGTATTATGGCTGGATTCTAAACCGTTACATACATATCTACAGGAACCAAGGACGCTTTACTTTTCGTTCAAGAAACCTAAGCAACACAGGTGAGTGCTGTGTGTTACTTGTGTGTCAGTCCGAATATGCTAGTAGGTCGAGTCATAACTGAAACTTAGTCCCTAAATGAACGAGCATGCGACGTAGGACATAATGAAAAGCTCGACTGTTAGGACAAACTATACACACCTTGAATTATTGTTTACGTCTATGTGCGTATGATCATTGATATCGTATGTTGAACTGATTGAGTTGTTACCAATTTACTGTTACTGAACTGTTACTGTACCGTATTGTTTATTGTTACTATGTGGGCCCCTATTTTGGTGTGCGGAATCGTGGTTAACCCGAAAGGTAAGGGCCGGAGGGTTACCTCGATCCACCGTAGACCCGCTTCACGAACCAAGTGTGGAGGTTACACATGGGGAGTGAATGTCAAACTCCTGGCAATTGACGTCAATGCGCACTGTTATGTAAGGTCGCACCTTACTGGAGTGTTCGGTGGTGGTATTCACGAATATGAATTGGAGGGTAAGAGGAGAACGGCTTCAACAACCTTTGGTTATTTGTTTCACTGTTAAATTGATATTATATGTGTTTAATTACTATATTAAAAATACACATTTGTATTATGCTATGTTCATACATTACACGCACACATGTGCACTACAGCCTCACTAAGTTGGACAACCAACTTACGCATTCCCGTTTACTTCTTTTCAGATACAGGTATTCCAGGGTCTGATGTCTAGAGTTGGTGTTCGTCTCCGAGATCCAGTCTGTCGGTCTTCGTGGGTCGTCATGTTATCTTTTGATTTTGTTATGTTGTGTTATGTCACGTTATGTGTTGCTTTGTATCGGGCATGATTAAATACTTAAGACTGTTGTTATGTATGTTGTCGTTGCGCGGTAGACGCTTAATTGTATTTTGTGCCCACACCTGCATATAGCAGTGTACCGGGTTTTATGTTATTATGTGGAACTATGATTCAAATTACTATGTTGTTGATTAAAAAAAAAAAGATTTTGCTCAAATTTGGGTTGTTTTTCACCGAATACGGACCCGGACTCGGGGGTGGATCCACGTAGGATTCGACCCGGGGGCTCGGGCCGTTACACATCCCCGATTAATTACCAATATTGGTCCTACTGAGTAATTCGAGCTCTAAGGCGGTTAATATAAAGTAAAGACGTGGGAAGAAGATAAGATTGAATAAAGTTTTATTAATAAACTTTTACAAACAATTACAGATAAGTATTACAATGGTAGAATTCGATCGTAAATGGAATTACAAGTGTGAGGATCGACCTATTACAAATTATAAGGCCTACGCTAAGGATTTCTGAGCGACCAGCCAACTCCTTACTCTGAAGTAAGGAAGTATGAATTACAAGAGAAGGCGGTGGAGTTCGACAATACAAACCCCTCTCAGGCGAGATATACCCAAGAAGTTAGGTTGTCTGCCGATATTCCAAGCGCCAAGCCTTTTGTCTGTCGATATTCTAAGCGAGGCTGTTCTTGTTCGGAGTATTGGCACGATTGAGAAAACGACTACGCTCCCCAATCTCAAACATCATCATGGGAAAAAGAAAATCCCTCATCTTGAACGAAGAAACTGCGTCTGAACGGACAACGTTCGGACAAAACATTTACAGAGAAGGTAAAGAATGAGAGGATAATTTCAGGGGTATTTATAGGAAGCACAACATAGAACCAACGGACTAGATTATGCAATCGAATGGTCACGATGTGAGCGGTAAATGCACCGGCAGTTACAGTTCCCGAAGAATAAGGGAACGTTTGGATTATGCTTGATAACTTTCCCGTTCCAAGCTCAAAACTCCCCGCAAATCAATGATCAGGGATCGGAATTAAGTTTTCGATCGACACGTTAACCTCACCTCATGCTGTCTACCGATCATGAGAAGTACGAATTTATAAGTCCAAGTTGCGAAGGAACTTGGTGATCCTTTGCATTTGTTGTCAAGATATTTTACTTAATCGATAATGTTTTCGAAGAATCTCAGGCTGAAGGCAAGAAACTCTATGATCGATGGGTCATTGGTCGATCAATTCGTTAGCTAATGAATTTGCGAGTCAATTCAATATTATTTGATTGCCGAAATTTCAAAGTTATATTATATTTCAAAAAGCAATTGATGCTCGGATCAGTTTTGAAATTTACATTCGAACGACAATAATCCAAGACTTCAAGTTGCCCGTCAAGATTAATTACACTTTAGTCGTGTTCGATTTATTCGTTCAATTGGTTATTTCGAAGTTCAGTTTTATTATTGTTCGAGCAAAGAGGACGAAAGAACATACAACAAGAGTTAAGTAAGAAACAACTTTTCATTCATTTTCCTAACAATTACAAGAGATTTCTTGATTACAATGAAGAAATTCGAGCTCAAAAAGAAAAGTACATTCACTTCTATCCTACTACAAATTCTACGAGCTGAGTTAAATGGCTTCGATCCACCAGCGTCGGCACATGATGCAGAGGTTGAACATGTCGCAGAACCAATGTTTTTCATGTCAATCACTCGCCACATGGCAAGATCAAGGCACACACCCTCGATCGAACCACGGAGCAGAGTGAAGCGAGATCGGAGTCCATCTCCAGGACTTTTAACCGATCTAAGGTCTTCATCTGTGAACAATGATCGCTATGCCCAGTCATTGTTCACACCCTAACCCGATCCAGGACGGCGGGAAGCGACCTCAACATAATAACTCCAAGCAACCTCGAAGGCACCATTCTTCAAGAAAATCCTTGAAGAAGCTGATGCTCGAGATTGAAAGGGCTTCCACCAAAGTCGACCCACAATCCGACCTGATGCAGCGCCAGAAGACCGAAATTCTAACCCATCTCAGATATGTGATATCCAAGAAAGCAGGTTGTCTGCCGGTATTCTAAGCGCTAGGTTTCTTGTCTGTCGATATTCTAAGCGAATGAAATGTTGTCAGGAGCAATAAGTTCGGAAAAAAGGGTGCGAGTTCTAATTTCAAACTCTTTTATTTGGGAAACAAGATGGATCATGTTAATCAAAATAGTTGAAATTCGAGAGGACATGTTCGGACAAGGGATTTGCGTAAAGGTAAAAATGTGATGAAAAATTTGGAACTATTTATAGTGTGAGGGAAATAAAATCGACGGATCAGATGATACATCATGAACGGCTATGATTTCAGCGATAAATGCGCTGACAGTTCCATTTCCCGAGAAATAGGGTTCCGTTTGATTGGGAAAAGAAGAATCTTCTCAACTCATGCTCGAAATTTCCAAAGTAGGATCGGATTATGGATCGATCCAACAACGAATTTTTCTCTTAGTGTAACTTACGTATATAAAAAAAAAGTGAAGGAAGGAGAGTTAAATGACTCAACGCCGAGAAAGTTTTGGTACTACGATCGAATAACTTCAACAATGGACATTGCATTGCATCGTCTTGACAAATCTTTCTAAGAAAAGTTTTGATGTACTAAGCATAAAAAATGGTTCAAATGTTATTATTTGTTCTCGATTCAATAATTGATGCTCGCATTAAGGTCTTCGTTCAATTTCTATCCTTCATTCGTTTATATTCGATCAACAATGCAAGTTCAGAAAATCAGTGCAAATATTATTGTCAACAATTTACGTTCGACCGGCGATGCTCAGATTAGAAAGTTCATTCGACTTCGGTCCTTCATTGATGATCGATTAATTGCTAATGATCGGTTATTTATTCACATTCAAAGATTTTCCCAAGGGAAGTTTAAGTGAGTGAATATCAAACGATCTTTTGGTTGCTGGCTCGGAATATCAGTTCAAGTGCTATCATTCAATTAATTATTCATGTTCGATCGAATTATTCATGTTAAGAATTCATTCAACTATTATTGATCGACCAACATAATACAGAAGCAAATAATTCATAAGTTTTATTTCGAACAAGAAAGTATTTACAATCTCGATCCTATTACAAAGATTTAAGACTTCAGAAAGTACAAATATACAAGAGATACATTTCGATCCAGTTACAAGCTAATACGCTACGTTTCGATCCTATTACATTCTACAATCCTATGAAATTTTCGGCTTCCTCTCCCACCAGTCGGTCGAGATAGTCTGGGCCCGAGCGTGGAATCTCCTTTAGACCCGCAAGCTTTTATCTTTATTTGCGGCTTTCTGAAGAAGGTCTGGCTAATGCATCTTTTTCTAGGTTAAGACGTCTTTTTCAAGGTGCAGCATGAATACTTTATTGCTGACCTCGTCCTCCGATGCCGCCCTTAGCACGTCTTCCTAAATGCATTGTGGCAATAGGTTCCCCAAACGGAGACCCATGCCAGAGGAATGACAAATGCTACCGACCATCCTTGAAGAACTTGGTGCTCGTACTCCACCAACACTTTTGGGGGTCGAGCAGTTCTCCGGATCCTGGGTGGTCAGCAATACCAAAGTGTTGACCTCGACTGGCTGACCCCGGGCAAGGATCGGTAGCTTATCGGTTTTCTAGATTTGGCTTATTGGCCTTCCAGATCGGGAATACGTTTGTCTGTCAATATTCTAAGCGAGTTCAGATCAGTCATATTTGTATCGAAGAAGGTTCGAAGTCTAAGCTCAAAAAGTTGGGCCGAAAGAGGAAGGGTTTCGATCGTCATGGTCGGAGCAAAAATGATGAACGAGATGGGAAAATAGACAAACTTAGAAATGTCAAGGAATACCCCTTTTGTAGTAACAGTTGGACTCGATCCAACGGCTGTGCTTCATTAAAATGGACGAACGAGATCCAGCGACTGTTCCGTTTCTCGATGATTAAGGATTGTTTGGCAGAAGGAATTATACTGTCATTTCATTCGCGGAGCAGTTATTTATTTAAAAACTCACGCGAGTTCGAAATTCATGGTTTAGCTTGGGATCGATCTATAACGTGATGATCGAGAAGTTTTTAGTTTGATCAATATCACAAGGCTGCAATACATTCAACAGAGTTATTTTTAATATTATCTATGAATGAAAAATGGGACGCCTGGTCGAGACGAACACAGGCAGGCAAATCAAACACTTCAATTATTTTTCAAATTACTACAGGCCGAAAAAACAACTATAAATCTAGAGAAGCCTATTATCGGAAAAAATCTTCTGAACTTCATCGCTGTGAACATTATAACCTTGCTGATAAGCATCATTCTCGCAGCGCTCCGCGTCCTTCTTCTCTTGCTCGAAAAGACGTTTGAGATCCTCGAGCTCTTTTCACAGTTGTTGATGGATTTCTTCACCCTTATCTTTGGCAGCTTTCTCTTTCTCAGAAGCTATCTTTTCCTCGAGCACCTTAGTATCCTCCAGAGCATCCTTCAGCTCGGCATTCTTCTTGTCCAACTCCAAAATAAGGGCAGCCCGTTGAGTGGCCTCCTGCTCGGCCAACAATCTGAGTTTGAGGAACTCTTTCTCAGCCTGTTAACAAGGAAAGCAAACAGATGAGGGTGTTAACATATATGAAGTAAAAGAAAAAGTGGAAGGAAGAGAACTAAAAATAACAATAATTTTTTCGAACCTGGGCAAGGAAGTTCAATCCCAGCTGGAACAGTTGCAAAGGATTTTTCTCCTTAGGAGGACCTGCGTCGGAAACTGAGATTTGAGCCTGCAGAAGGCTCGGGACAACATTTTCGAGCGTCCCTTTAGCACGGGGATCGACCATAGAACCCGCAGGAACAGAAGAAACATCCTCTGGAGCCGAGATAATAGGTGGATGATCGGAAGGGTTTTCGACCTTAGAGGTCTCTGTCGCACCTTGGCTCGAAGGAACTTTAGGTTCAGGCGCACCTTTCTCAGCAGCAGTCATTTGGCCTTTTTGCTCGGCCCTCCATTCTCGGGGTTAGTCACAGGGACACCAATCAGCGGCTTATTCTCATTCACAAGTTTTTGAAGGGTCTCAGTCGGAGTGATCCCTTCAGGAAAAGGTCTTTTGCTCGAAGACTCAGATGCTTTCTGCCCAATCTGAGCATGCTTAGAATTGTCCAAGGGTTTGACAGGAGAACCTTCAGCTTCGTTCTCGGATTCTTCTTTCGATAATACAAATTTGTTTGAAATGGTTTTGCTCGACTTCGAGGAGGCATGTCTCTCTTTCTTGCTGTCTACACCCTTAGAATTTTTGGGGGATTTAGGAGAGCCCCTCGAAGATTTCTTCTCTTTGGTTGATTTGGAGTCCTTAGAGGGACCCTTATTTTTGACACCGCCCAGAAGCAATGAAGGATCAATCGAGGAACCTAATATTTTATCCATGACTTCAAGTTAAAGGAATAAGTTTGGTTCGGATTTTATCTACTAATCTATGAGCTCCGATCGCTATGAATTAGTTTGGATGAAGAATGGTTTGAAATGGCCCTTATAGTTATAGCAGGGATAACTCGTCTCTTAATTTGGAATTGAATAGTCGCAACTCCCGAGAAAAAATCGAGCATATATATGAAGAGATCAGTCATGGATCATTAACAGAAAAACCACATGGTACTTACAATATTAGCAAAGTGCTGAATAAATACGCAAAAGGAAGTTATGTTCAAGTAAATCCATTACAAAAACATAGCCAAATTTCAAGAGTTATTCTACTTCTTCTTCTTTTTCTTCTTCTTCATCCTCGTCATCAGAGTTACTATCATCAGAGTCGTCTCCGTCGCTGTCCAATTTGTCACTCTCTTCACTGCTATCTTCACCAACGTTATCATCAGCCTTAGCAGGAGAGGGAGGTTGTTCTTCAGGATCATCGGAATCACCTTCGATGTCAACCTCTTCTTCTACTTCGACCTCGTTCTCCGATTCTACAAAGGAAGAAGCTTCGAGCATATCCGGGTTGGGCATAGGGACCCCAAACTCGTCAAGAAGAGGAGTAAAATCATGACCTTGCAAATCTCCAAGGTCCACTGGAAGAGAAGAAGGCTTGTATTCTTTTCCAAAGATATTTTTACAAGGATCCATATGAGGAAGATAGTCTGAAAGCTGGCCTAGAATCCTCCCAGCTAACACCAACTACTGAACACTTTTATAGAAGAAGGATTGATTGATTGGACCCGATCGCAGTCGAACAAGAGCATCGAGAAATGGAGACCTCAGAAACTCCTTTATTGCTGGATGTCTGGCCTCTTCTCGACCCTGAGCATATGAGCGCTCGGAATCCGCCTTCACTTGCGCCAGTACAGCTTTTAGACTCTTGACCTCCAGTTCGAGGGCACTCTTTTCTCCGACCGCCCCTAGCAGATCTTCTTCGACCGCCGTTGTGAACTTGACACTCTTGGCCTCTTCAAGCTCCTTTTTGGTATTGGTAAGCTCTTTATCCATTTCAGATACCTTGGCTAGGGCCTTAGCCAGTCGAGTCGCCGTTACCGTATTTTCCCTCAAAATGCGTTTCAGAGCCCGGTGAGCTTGATTGGACTCTTCTTCTAATATGGCAAGTCGGTGGGTCTGATGAACGAATTTATCTTCGACCTGAAAAAATGGCAGATTACTTATATAAGGTTTTGCGTATATCGAGATCGGAAAGTAGGAAGCAAAAGATAACTCGTACCTCTTGATATGATCGAGTGAAATCTCCAAATTTGGAAGCCATCCTTTAAGAATAATTCGGTATTATCGTCTTTAAAACTTCCTGACATAAGTATCCGGATCGATTTGTCTACCGAATGTTCTCCATCGGGGCCAAGATCTGAATGAATTCTCCCATCCTCAGCATACCCGGCAGCCCTCGGACATCGGAGGTGATCTTCGATATAATCCGCTAAGTCTGGTTCAGTCCTCCCGGGTCGGCATTCCACGGAGCGTGGATTTCGACCAAAGGGCCTTACTCTTCTCGATGACTCAGGAACGTCACTGTATCTTTTCCGAGCCATACGCTCCTATATCAATTGTTGGGATTGGATATGCTTAAAGGAGTAATTGCTATATCCGGCTGCGTCGGGGTCAGCGGTGTTGATCGAAAAGACTGTCCGCAAACGACCAATGTCTTCCGTTTGCGACGCATCTTCAACATCGACCCTGGGATTATTCGGGGCCAAGGGAGGAACCACTGTAGTAGAAGTGCTGACACCGGCCGTCCCAACTTTCTGGCTCACCTTTGATTTTTTCTGCTTCCGAGGTTGGCCTTGGGTCCTTTTTGAGGAGGAAGCCACATTTGAACCTGCTACAGAGGTTCGAAACTGTTCAACGAGCTCAGCTACAAGGCCCAAGCAAAAATAAGGTTAATACAAGGAGTCAAAGGAAAATTAAGGATCAACTTAAATAAATAGGAAAGTTACTGAATGAAAGGGAAGCAACTATGGCTTGAACCTCCTCAGGAACGACTTCGGCAGGTTGGCCATCTTCGGGACGGTCTTCAACCTCAGGAGTGTTTCCATACTTGATAGCCGGGGCAGGATAAGTGCACATGCTGAGCCCAGCCAGACGCAGGACCCCCTCTTGCGTTAATAACGCCATTTGATACTGATGGGATATCAAGGTCTTCAAGAATTTCGAAGACTGGTGGGGAAGTTTCCCTTTAAGGGACCGTTTGCCATATGTCCAAGTCTTTTCCCCCTCGTATGGCTTCAGCTCGGAAGAACCTTCCAAAACTGGAATGTCGAGACCCCAAACAAAAAAGAACTCCTTTTTCCAGCCTTTGGTGTTGCTCGAAGCCATGGTCGAGAGAATTGATCTGTTCGACCGGTAGGAAAAGTACACAAAGCTAGTGTTCGAAGACGTCGAAAGGCTCATCTGAAAAATCTGCCAAAAATTATGGAAGGATGCCTCCTTCCCCTTAGCCTGCATCAAAATGCTGAATGCAACGATGTACGCAATCGAATTCGGAAGTATCTGAGCAGGTGCAAGTGAGAAAACTCCCAAAATATCCCTAAGCAAGGGATGAACGGAATACGCAGCCCGAAGAGAAATTGCATGCTATAGAAGGCTTGGCAACCCTTGGGTGGATTGGTAACTCATGGCCCGGGAGTAGGCGCAACGATGGTAAAACCTTTCGAAAGGTATTTTCCGAACTCAAGCTCCAAGTTCGCTCGACTCTCCGTCATATTGTAAATGGTAGAAGTCTGATCGGCTCTGCGCTTTGTTCGAAGTTGGTTAGAACTGCTTGTGGGTTCTACCCATTTCTTGATGGTGACAACTACCCTGCCACCAACTTGGTACATTGCAACTTCATCCTCACGAAGGGGTGAGACTTCGTCCCCGACCGCTTCATCCTCGGAGATCTCTTCTCCTGTTCCTGCTTCATCATCGCTTGAAACCTGACTAACTTCTCCCTCCTCTGTCTCGGAGTTCGAAGCATCTCCAAAATTTTCGGCCTTCTCGTCGGAGGCCTTATATTTATATATAAGTGCTAAGGGATCACTATCCGACCCTTCGCCCACTTTAGATTTCCCTTTTCGATCACGTGAAGAAGACATGCTTTCAGTAGAAGATTATATGTATTTTCTGATTGTTGGGAGTAATCGAATTTCGGGACTCTTCTACAAATGTCGAACATAATGCTCCGATCAAGGATTTGAGAATCTTTCGTAAATGAATCTTCTACGGTCAACGTATATATATACGGGGTTAAAAAAGTAAAATTGCAAATCAGACCCCGAGTAACCGCGACGGTTGAGCTCTCCAAGCAGTAATTTTCAAAACAAGATTTTCAGAAAATTGCATTTGCAGCCCCTATACTCTATGAATTTAGACTACTACATGGCTAATTGACGTCTTTTCAGTGTCGGATTGAACCTACTTCTCCGAGCCCATCTTCACTTACGCTCGAAGAAGTGGGGGAGTATTAATGAGGAATCAGATTGATCGACCACAGGATCAATGCAAGGCAATTATTAACTAAAGAGTTCAAGACAGAAAGTTGCATCAACTAAAATTTTTCAACAAGATCAACTGTCACTACAGTGAACAATTTAAAGCAAGAATGTCAAGATAATTTACGTCACAGCGGGTAATCATTTTAGAGTTTCCAAGATACGCACTCTTTTTCCCTGGTTCAGTTTTTATCCCAATGGGTTTTTTCGATCTAGGTTTTTAACGAGGCATATCTGAAACACTAAGTAATGATTCATTCCAGTCATATGGCGACATCTACTTCTCCAAGTTTCAGCTTCACTTACGCTCGAGAAGTGGGGGAGTATTGATGAGGGGTACTTTGGATGTGCTTTTTTAGGAAGGCATTCTACGATCGAAAATAACAATATTCGACCTCGAAGAAGTATCGGCCAACCTCCAACGCTGTACAAGCCTACTCCGATCACAGGCAAGGGGTACATGCTCGAATTCCACTGTTGGGCCGATCCCAGGCCCAGGCCTATTGGCCGAGGAATACACCCCTGCGGGTGGTTCGGTTGGCACACCGATTCTACTATAAATACTGCAAGCATTTATGACGCCAGATAACGCACGATTCCCCAGGTGCACCCAGCTCGAAGCTACGCCAGTTAGACACAAATCCAAGAATGTTACGTTGGGATGTCGGAGGCGGTAATTGGCCAAAAAATGATTACATGGAAGAGTTATTTGGGAAGGTTCATGTATGTTAATCGTAATAATTAATAATTTTTTTTCGACATATCACTTGGAATGAAACGATGGTGCCTCTACTTCTCAAGATCAACCACAACCATCATCTTCGGAACCAAGAAATGAAGAAGTTCTTGGACACGTGATTTGGAGCAGAGACTTATAGCTCATCAGACTGCCTGTATAAACGATATGGAGCAAAGAGTGGTTGGGCAGTTGAACTCTATGCAGGATACTCAAGCACAACTTCAAGTAACTCTGCATCGACTTCAGGAAATGATGCTGAAGGAGTTCAAAGCCCGAGGGGTTAATGATGTAGTGGGGGGCGGTGATGATGAAATCAGGTTTAATTGTTGTCTTGAATTTTATTATTCTGAATTTTTTTAGATAAATAATGGACTTGTTTTTAGATTGGTTTTGAATTTATTCTTCTGGATTTTTGAAGTAGTAACTTGTTTTGGAATTTTATTGTTCTGGATTCTTGAATTTTATCTAAATTATTTTTAGACTTTATTGTTTATTAGATTGGTTTTGGATTTGTGTTTATCTAGAATGTTTGATATGAATTCTTAATATACGCATGTTCAGGGTAATAATGCGGAAGAGAATTCTGATCATGGTGATCTCGAAGTCGATAATTATGATAATTCGGGTAGGAGTGAACCAAGGCAATAAAGAAGAGACGATATGATAAGATGGCCTAGTAGGCATTTAAGAACTCCAGGAAAAATGTTAGAAAAAATAAATCTACTAAGTAATTAGTTTTTTTTTTGTAATATTTAATTCGGTTAGGACCAAAAGTTGTAAATTTTGGGGGTGAAATTGTAATTTTTAAAAAGTTAGGGACCAAAATGCAAATTAAGGTTAGATGCAAATTTGGGTTAAATGCAAATTCGTACTAATTGAACATTTTAATTTTGTGATGGATTGAATTGCAATTATGGTTAAAATCTAAATTTCTGAAAAGTTAGGAACCAAAATGCAAATTCGTACTGAATGAAAATTTTAATTTTGTGCAACTAATGGATTGAATTGCAATTATGGTCAAAATCTAAATTTTGGGGGTAAAATTGTAATTTTTGAAAAGTTAGGGACCAAATTGCAAATTTGGGTTAAATGCAAATTTGTACTGAATGAACATTTTAATTTTGTCCAACTAATGGATTGAATTGCAATTATGGTTAAAATCTATATTTTGGGGGTAAAATTATTATTTTTAAAAAGATAGGGACCATAATGCAAATTTAGGTTAGATTGATCAATATGTACGAAGTTATGATTTGCAGAGGATATAATATTATTGTAAGTGTTACTCCTCATTTCGTGTGATAAATTGACCAAAATTACAAAATTGACCAATATGTACAAAGTTATGATTTACGGATGATATGATGTTAGTGTATGTGTTACTCCTCCTTTAGTGTGATTGTTGGTCCCAAAGTTGTCAGATGAGGTCTAGAAGGGGATGGGGGGAGGTGAATAGACCTCAGAATCTTCAAAACTTTTTCTTTCTTTTTCTATAAGATGAGTTAGCTTATCAGCAAGGTAATATAACTCAGCCGTACTTTGCATTTTGCTGATCACTTAGCTGATCTTTGCACTCAGCTGATCACTTAGCTGATTTTGCTTATTAATCTTATACAGTCATAGTTTCAAACAATGATGCGGCAGATATGAATGTGTTTTTCAATCAATGTTTTACTTCTCCTTTCGGGTGATAAATTGACCAAATCTTACAAAATTGACCAATATGTACAGAGTTATGATTTACAGAGGATATAATATTACTTTAAGTGTTACTTCTCCTTTCGGGTGATAACTTGATCAAATCTTACAAAATTGGCTAATATTTACGAAGTTATGATTTACAGAGGATATAATGTTACTGTAAGTGTTACTTCTCCTTTCAGGTGATAAATTGATCAAATCATACATAACTTTCCCAATATTTACGAAGCTAGGGTTAGGGTTAGGCTTTATATGGCATCTGACATTTGATATGTCAAACGCCAAATGTCATGTTCATTGACATTTGGCGTTTGTGATCAAATCCAAATGTCATGTTCATTGATATTTGGCGTTTGTAGTTCAACGCCAAAAACAGAGCAAACTCTCTGGAAAAAATACAACATAGAGCACTTTATCTTCACTGCGGTGTGAATGGGTTCAAAATCTGAACATTTTCATTTTGGTCCCTAACTTTTAAAAAATTATAAATTTACCCCCAAAATTTATAAAAGAATCATAATATTTATCATAACAAGTACATGTTAATAAACATCAATTACAACAAACATTGTTCACTAAACATCAATTACAACAAACATGCTTTGACTAAACATCAATTATTACAAGAATGGTCAATAAACAAAGATCTAATATTCATTTTTGTTGTTGCCGGAACTCTGGCCGCCTTGAGGACATCTAGATGCGTGTGGCCGGTGATGGAGTAGTTTCATGCAAGCCACTGGTTTGGCCGCATTTAATTTGTAATAATTAAAAGAATTATTCAATTTGATTAATAAATGCATTTATTTATATGGTCACCTTCATCTTATGAATAATTATCAAACATAAGGATGGAAGTCCTTAGATCACAGGGCTATGGGACAACCCGTGGACTGATCTCTAAGGCCATGATCTAAAACTAATTCAAGGGTCGTAGAATCCATTTGAGATGGGATATCAATGGATTCGGTTAGACCCTCACGAGTGTGTATACTCCGATGAACTGGAGGATGCTGGGGTCCACGAGCATGACTGGGATTGATGAGAGGTACTTTGGATGTTCTATTTTAGGAAGGTGTTCCACGATCGGAAATAGCAACATTCGACCTTGAAGACATGACGGCCGATCACCAATGCTATACAAATTACTCCGATCACAGAGCAAGGGGTTCATGCTCGGATTCCACTGTTGGGCCGACCCCAAGCCCAAGCCTGTGGGCCGAGAAATACACCCCTGCGGGTGGTTCAGGTAGCACACCGATTCCACTATAAATACCGCAGGCATTTATGACACCAGTAATCGCACAATTCCCCAGGTGCTCCCAGCTCGAACATAGTGCTCAGGGCTTCCTCTAGATTATATTCTCGATCATGCTGTATGTATTAATTCTCTAGCTTGTACGGCATCCAATAATGCCCAAGTAGGACCTCGAAATACATTGTAATCACGTTCGGAAATATACTTATTTAACCCCCTCACTGGCATTTTAATATCATCACCGTCTTTATATTTCCTTGTTGATCCCCGACGAAACCACGTCAGATTAATTAGCACCCACCGAGGGGCCTTATTTGGGTGTTAGATCGAAATATGCCTACTACAAGCCGAAATACATACATGCGGGGAGAGCCTTCACACGCAGCTGGAGCACAGAACTCTGTTAACAACGATCCCGATAATCTTTCTCAAGCGACTCATCAACAAGAGGCTCCACCAATCGTGCCACCAGAGGATATTCCGATCCGCACGACAGTGGCCGATTTGAGATCTATTATAGGGACAATGTGAAGGGAATTCTTGAACAGTGGAAGAGCCGATCAGTCACCGGTCGATCAACCCACTATGCATGGGAGGCCCGAAATTCCATCCTCGAATATTCAAAAGGAAAAAAACGCGCTTAGGTCGATGTCAAAAGGATGTACGGCTAATCCTCTCCCACCTGCCCCGTCGAAGTCTAACATTCGGTCTGTAGCACCATCAAAGGCGGTACATGATGTAGAGGATTCGGTGGTTGGGGAAAGTCAACCTTTGGAAGTTGAGAAGGCAAATAAGTCGACCTATAAGAGGATCACAGAGGCCGAAATAGAAAAGATAGTGCAGGAAAGAGTTGCCAAGAAATTAGATCGAGAAGAAATGATCAAAGAGGCTCGGCACGCGGGCACGACAATTAGACGTACTGAGATAATGCAAAATAGAGAAACATTCCGAGAAAACATCAGAGATAGGGAGATCGGAAATAGTATCATGATATGTTCACCTTTCTGTCAGGAAATTCGAAAGCCAAGAAATATTGAGACAGTGCCCACGAGATTACCACGGTATAACAGGACTACCGACCCCGCTGAACACATTAACAGTTTTATTAATGTGATTAACTTGTATGGGCATTCGGAAGATTTTTGCTGCAAAATCATGGTCACGACCTTTGAGGGAATCACACTTGATTGGTTTGGAAAATTGCCACCGAACTCTGTTTTCTCTTTCAATGAATTCTGTGAGAAACTCAAACACCAATTCGCAAGTCAAAGGAAACCTAGATTGCCTGCCAACCATTTGGGCACAGTAAAACAAACGGAAGGCGAAACTTTGAGGCAATGGTTGGCACGTTTCAGCATCGAACTCCTTAAGGTCGATACCATACAGATCGAATATCTATCCTCTTTGATGTTTGAGTTGACGCAAAATACACAGTTCGAAAATGCACTGTGCAGAAAGCAACCAAAATCCTTCGAAAGGATCATGGAGATAGCAGAAAAGTACATGATACAAGAAGAGATGAACAAGTTGAAGCACGCTCAAAATCCGAGGCCACCCCTCTGAAAGAAACAAGACAGGGCCTCTGTACCAAAACCATGGGGTTATGCTGGATGAAATAGGGGATCGGTTTGACAAAGAATCAACACCTATAAACCTCAGATGCCGAACAACCGTCTCAATGCCTACGTCCCGATCTCCGATCCAAATCCAATTCCTCGATCAGGAAAAATCAACTTTACCGAGCTAAATACTTCAAAGGAAGAAATTCTCACTGTCTTGGAGGAAAGAAATTTGATACATGAAGCGGATAGAATTACACAATCGAGGCAAGGAGATTTGAACTATGATAAATATTGACGATACCATAGAGCTCATGGACATAGAACGGATAATTGTTACCAACTAAAGGTCGAAATTGAGAAATTGACTGTGCAAGGCAAACTCAAAGAGTTTGTGAAGAGAGGAAACTATAACAACCGTTATAGGTCCAGGAGCCCCAGAAAATTCCCCTTCCGACAACATGTCGCTCGAAATCAGCCTGAGGAACAAACAAATGGAGTAATCAACATGATTGTGGGCGGACCAGCAGGGGGAGACAATAAAAATGCAAGGAAAAGAACCATGAGATCAATCAAAACGGTCGCATTAGCCAGAAAAGAAGTGTTCTCGCTAGAACCACCTTCCATGGAGAATCAAGTTATAAGCTTTAGTGATGCGGACCGACCAGCGGATGTTACTTGGGATGTGGACGATGATGATCCCGATTTTTCAATGGTCTTAACTTTGAAAATCACTAACTACGAGGTTAAAAGAATTCTGATCGACAATGGTAGTTCCGCAAATATTATATCTTCGGAAGCTCTTTCTCGAATGAATCTTCAACATCCGCGTCTGGATAAAGTGGTCACTCCATTGGTCGAATTTGGAGGTTCGGAAATTGTTCCTTTAGGAACCATTTTGCTAAGCACGACCCTCGGAAATAAACCAAAGAGTGTAACCAGAATAGTGAAATTCTTGGGGGTGGAGACGCCCTTTGCTTACAACGCCATACTGGGAAGGCCGGCCTTGAACGCGTTCAAAGCCGTGGTATCAACGTATCATCAAAAGATATAATTCCCGACGAATGGAGGGGTCGGAGAAATGAGGAATGACCAGTATATGGCGTGGGGATGTTACAACTCTTCATTGTCGATAAGGAGAAAAATTGAGCCTGAGGTTCCAAGTAAAAGAAGGCTCGTCGATTTAGAGTCGGGATCAGTTGCTGACCTACCGATCCCCGGCTGTGATAAAATACAAGGAAAGAAAGGCAAGAATGTGGACATGAGCATCCAAGCCCCCGATTACAAGAAGGTTGCCTTATTTCTCGGATCGTCGGAAAAGAATCGATAATTCTTTCTACGAGCTTAGACTTTAAAAAGTGAAGCGATGCTCAACAAAGGAAATAACAACGTCCTTATATAAGAAGTCCATGGCAAAGGGACAATTTTTTGAAAAGCGTTGATTGATTATCGACAAGAGCGCTAAAAATCCTTCACGATTCTTCAATTAGTGGTTTACGTGGACGACCTACGATCAACATTCTAATGTCTAGAGTGACTTCAGAAATAGCCTAAGGAATCATGCTTGATCGATCATCATGATTATATTGGATTAAACGTTTAAAGTACTACACCATTCAGCCATTCAGGATTGATCAGCCAGAAACGAGCCAGCTTTTTCCGGACAAAAGATAATCTCCCAGGAAATTAACATCAGATAAGTCTGCTAAAATTTCCTGCTTACTTAGAAAATTTATACTTATTCACGACGATAAAATTGTGCATAACATAATTTTATATCTATTGACTGAATTCAATCAAGGCATGAAACCGATCAAAACAGATCGTCATTGTCATTAATTTTCCTTTACATACAAAAATATTTAGCCTCGACAATCACATAATGATTGGGGCCTGCTTCGTCTAAAAAAAAAAAAAAAAAAGGAAAACAGCATTCCACTACAGCAGCTAGCACAGAACAGGTCACTGAGACTGGTTGCCATCGCTGGGCCGACTAGCAGAAGCACCCCTCCGAGGAGTCGCATTACCCACAAACGCCATTAACTCCTCCTGACGTTTCAGATAACCGGCTTCATAACCTTGTTCATATGCCTGCCGACGAGATTCCTCTGCAAGGGCGCCAGCCTGGACCAAGTCACTTTTCTCCTTCTCAAGAACAGACTTCTCTTCCCGCAATTTATCAAGATCATCATTGAGAAGCCTGAGTCGAAGGGTCTTGATGGGGGCTATTTCGCACCCTACGTACTACTCGGATCGAATGAAGAAGATAAGATCGATTCGACCAATTCAAACAGATCGGAATTATCTTACTGACCCGGCCAAGTGCAGCTCGCTTCGATAGAAGATTATACTCCGGACTCAAGAAGGATATTTGGGCCGAGTCCTATTAGGACTATGTTTCCTTGTAACGCTAGGTTTAAAATTATATAAATACCTAGTTAATCATTGTATTAGACGACGACGAAATTCCTGAACTCTAAGAATACAGGATTTAACACTGCTTACAACAGCACAACTCAATAATATTCAATATTATTACAGAGCTTTTTACCTTCATATCGGTGTGTTCTTAGCTTTGTTTTGTGGTTTTACTTCTTGTTCTTGAATATTGCTTTTCTTTGTAACCGATCCATCCGGAATAAAGTAACAGAGCCCTATATAACATATATATAAATATCGAAAACCCCCCGATATTACAAATTCACTGATATTCAATTAACCCGACGAAATCCGGCTAAATCAGTTGGCGCCCACCGAGGGGCTACGTTAATTATTCGATCGACACATAGCTCGCCCAAGGAAAAGCGCTCGCATTGGAGCAAGAAGTAATACGACCACCGGCCACAACACATCCGAAGATCCACAAGACAACAACGATAACAACATTCCCAACACCAATGAAAATCTCCCAGATACCCGTTCCCGTCAGCAGGAACACCAAGGAGGTCTTACCGGTGCAATACAGGAAGAACCGGAACTCCCCGAAATACCCGTTCCTCTCCCAGGCGCTCAGGAAAAACTGAGACAAATAGCAATGCTCTTCAAATCACTCTCTCCAGAAGAATTGCTAGTTTTAGACCAAATTCCTCGAAACGTTACGGCTCCCGGGGCAACTCCTGCACCAGGAATGCCAAGGCCAAACGAACAAACCTCTCATCAAGCGGACAGCCCAGCAAGTGAGCGACGCTCGCTACACAGCCCACAGCAGGGCAATTCTAAACCCTCCGATAACCATCCCCGAAGAAAACCAGGTCGAAGAAGGCCACAGGCGGGTCGCAGCGGATCGAAGGAACGAACAATAATCCCTATCGAGGATGAGATAGATGATGCTATCCCAGATCGACCACGAGCGACTCGATTCTCGGAAAGAGAAATCAAGAGAATAGTACAGGAACGACTGGAGCAACGCCTACGATCTGTTCAAAACCCGTGGACCCGAACCGCGGAACTCCAGGAGAGCCTTGCAGCATGTTCTCCCTTCTGCAGAGAAATAAAAGAAGCGCAATCCATTGGACAGGTCCCGGGTAGACTACCCCGATATGACGGAACCACCGACCCGGATGATTATATTTTTAGCTTCACTAATATAATGAATTTATATGCCCACTCTGCCGAATTCACCGCCAAGTTAATGGTGACCACATTCGAGGGCCTAGCGTTGGATTGGTTCGCAAAACAACCTGCCAACTCCATATTCAGTTTCCGGGAATTATGCAATAAATTGACGCAGCAGTTTGCCAGTCAGAAGAGGCAAAAACTCCCGATGAGCTACCTAGGAACTATACATCAACAAGAAGAGGAATCCCTGAGGAACTGGTTGGCAAGATTTAATGTAGAACTACTCAAGATCGATTCTCCGAATATCGATTACATAATTTCTATTCTTTTTGACCTCACAAAAAACAGGCAGTTCGGAAACGCTCTTAGTAGAAAGCAACCAAGAACGTTTGCCGACATCATGAGCTTGGCGTCTAAATATATGACCCAAGAGGAGATGAATTCCTTTAAGGACAAAAACAAAAATAAAGCCACAGCTTCGGGCTCTAAACGACATGACAGGATTCCTGACCAAAGGTCCGTGGATTATGAGCGATCTATCAGAAAAGGTAACGTCTTCCAACGATTGGAATACAGCAAAACCGACCGAGAAAGGCAACCTAATTTCTATCAAAAACCAAGAAACCCTGAACAACCAATCAGAAGCAGGGTGAATCAAGTGGAACACCCAAGGTTAAATGCTCCAATGGAAGAAATATTGGAAGTTCTAGAAAGAAATAACTGGATTCCCGAGGCGAGGAAAATCGCTCAGCCAAGACCAGGGTCTCGAAACTACGATCAATACTGTAAGTACCATAGGGCACATGGACACCGAACGGAGAATTGTTTTCACCTTAAGAGAGAAGTTGAAAAACTGATCGAACAAGGAAAATTAGACGAATACATAGAGCGAGATAATCGCAAAAGGGAAAGAAGTAGAAGCCCTCGGAACGGTAATCAAAGGAGAAGTTCTCATCGAAGGTCGCCTGAACGTCGACCTACTCAGGAGTTGAATCAAGACCAGATCAATGGGACTATCCATATGATATCCGAGGGACCCGCGGGTGGAGATAGTCGTAATGCACGACGAAGGACAGCCCGATCCATAATTGGAAATTCTAAATATCCAAAAGAAATATGGAGTCTGGAAAACAGGTCGACAAATCACCAGCCGATCAGCTTTAACGAAGGCGAAGTACCTAAAAACATCATTTGGGACACAAAAGAGGATAACCCCGATTTTCCTATGGTAGTATCGTTAGAGATAGCGAATTATAAGGTAAGAAGAATCCTAATCGATAATGGAAGCTCAGCAAATATCATCTCCCGGGAGGTTTTAGCCCAAATGAACTTGGGACAAATAAACCTACAAAAAGTAGCTACGCCGTTAGTAGGCTTTGGAGGGTCCGAGATCATCCCCAGCGGAACAATATCTTTAAGTGTGTCACTTGGAAAGAAACCACTTTGGACAGTGAAGTTAGTAAAATTCATGGTGGTAGAAACACCCTTCGCTTATAACGCTATATTAGGGCGACCAGCCCTTAACCTTTTCCGAGCTGTAGTCTCTACCTATCATCAGAAGATAAAGTTTCCGACCGATATGGGCATCGGAGAAATAACGAACGACCACTGTATGGCGTGGGATTGCTACAGCACATCGTTAACTTTGAAAGAACACCCTAAGTCTATTACTCCGAGCAAGAGAAAAATCGAAGACGATCTCATTAGAAATGAGGTTGAAATTCCTACTACTGATCGATTAGATAAAAAGGGAAAAGAACCACTAGACTTATCCTTGAAACCCCCAGAACATAAAGATATAATCCTAGTAGAAGGCGACTCGTCGAAAACAACAAGAATAGGAACAGAACTAAGCAAAGAAGGGGAAATAATGTTAATCGACTTCCTCAGAGACAATGCCGACGTCTTCGCCTGGAGCGCGAATGACATTGAAGGAATCGATCCTCGGGTAATCAAGCATACCCTAAAAATTGACCCTTCAGCAAAACCCGCCAGACAGAAGAAGAGAAATCATGGACCAGTAAAAGATAAAATTATCAAAGCCGAGGTAGAAAGACTGCTTGAAGCAAAACAAATCCGAGAAATACATTTCTCGGAATGGCTATGTAATGTTGTACTAGTAGCAAAAGGGGATAAAAAGGACAACAAATGGAGAATGTGTAATGATTTCACCGACCTTAACAAGTTATGTCCACGCGACCCATACCCCCTCCCAAGGATTGACTTATTGGTCGACTCGACCGCTGGCTTCGCGATATTCAGCATGATGGACGCCTTTCAAGGGTTTTACCAAATATACATGGACGAGCGGGATCAAGAGAAGACCGCGTTCATAACCGAGCAGGGAGTATACTGCTTTATTGTAATGCCATTCGGATTGAGGAATGCCGGGGCTACTTACCAAAGGTTAGTAAACCTAATGTTCAGAGAATTAATCGGAGAAATAATGGAAGTCTATGTAGACGACATGTTAGTCAAAAGTATGAATGAAGCGGATCACGTAAAACATCTAGATCGATGTTTCCAAATCCTAAGAAAATACCGTATGAAGTTGAACCCTGCGAAATGCACCTTCGGTGTTAAGTCAGGAAAATTTTTGGGATACTTGGTACACCAGCGAGGAATCGAAGCCAACCCAGAGAAAATTCGAGCCATAACTGAAATGAAACCTCCCAAAACCATCTCTCAAGTACAAAGCTTGGTTGGGAAAATCGTAGCATTGAATAGATTCATATCAAAATCTGCGGACAGAAGCTTGCCCTTTTTCCAAACGCTTCGAAAAGCAAAAAACTTCGCTTGGACCGAAGAATGCGAACGAGCCTTCGAACAACTCAAAGAATATTTGACGACACCACCGATGTTAGCCAAACCAACGGAAGGGGAATCGTTGTATATCTACATCTCCATCTCCGATACGGCCATTAGTTCAGTACTAATTAAGATAGAGGGCTCAGAGCATAAGCCTGTCTATTATCTCAGCAAGTTATTGCAAGGGGCGGAGAAGAATTACTTGGAAATAGAAAAATTCACGCTGGCCTTAGTAGTGGCTGCACGAAAACTTCGACCTTACTTTTTAACTTACAAAATAGTGGTTTTGACAAATCAACCGCTAAGACAAGTCTTAGCAAAACCAGAAGCCTCAGGAAGACTAATTAAATGGGCGATCGAACTAGGCCAGTTTGAAATCGATTACAAACCAAGAATCGCAATTAAGGCACAAGTGTTGGCTGACTTTATATTAGAAATACCGACACAGGCAACTGAATCATCGAGCAGCCTCAACGACGATGTCTTGATCATAGAAGATCAAACTTGGTTAATGCATGTCGACGGTGCTTCATGCCGAGAAGGAGGAAGCGCCGGAATCAACTTCACCGGACCGAATAAGGAAGATTTGAATTACGCGATAACATTGGACTTCGTTGTAACAAACAATGAAGCTGAATATGAAGCATTGATTGCGGGGATGGAAATGGCGATTAAAGCCAACATAAAAAGTCTTAAAGTATTAACTGATTCAGAGTTAGTGCAAAGACAAATTGAAGGCCTATACGAGGCTAAAGAATTCAATATGGTCAAATACCTCGCCAAAGTGAAAACACTAGCTAAAAAATTTGAAAGCTTCGGTATTCAGAACATTCCGCGTTCGGAAAATAAATGGGCCGACCAGCTATCAAAGTTCACAGGATCCCATGACGGAAAGACCGAACGGGTAATCAACTGGTTGATCTCTAATACGCCGGCAATCGATATCGATGAAACACCGGTAGTCGATATAATGGAAATCGAAGAAGTCGAAGAAAACTGGATGACCCCGATGATAGACTATCTTCGAGAAGGAAAATTACCACCTGACCAAAATGAAGCTCGAAAAATAAGATATCGAGCTCCAAAGTATACACTTGTAGAAGGAAAACTCTACCGAAGATCAGTATCAGGAATTCTTCTGAAATGCGTCTCTGAATCACAAACCATTGATATACTACGAGAAATACACGAAGGAGATGCAGGAAATCACAGCGGATCAAGGGCATTGGCCTTAAAATGTCTCAGGACAGGTTACTATTGGCCTACCATCAATAAAGATGCCGCTCGATATGTCCAAGAATGTCATCACTGCCAGATCCATGCTAACATATGTCATCGACCAGCAGAAAACATGCATCCAATTCCAGTATGTTGGCCTTTCGATCAATGGGGAATGGACATCGTGGGGCCGTTCCCGGCGGCCAGATCCAAAAAAGCTTACGTCCTGGTCGCTGTAGAATATTTCAGCAAATGGATAGAATGCATCGCCCTCGCACGAATAACTCAATTCCAAGTGATCAACTTCCTATGGAAGTTCATAGTTTGTCGATTTGGCATCCCGAGGATCCTAATTTCCTATAATGGAACCCAATTCGCGGGAAAACAAGTAATAGAATGGTGTTCGAAACTGGGAATTCAACAAAATTTCACTTCGGTCGGGCATCCAAGAGTGAACGGACAAACCGAGGTAGCAAACCGAGAAATAATAAAATCTTTGGAAAAAAGATTAGGATCGGCCAAAGGAAAATGGCTTGATGAACTCCCAGGAGTACTATGGGCTAATCGAACCACAGTAAGGAGCTCAACCGGGGAAACCCCATTTAGCTTGGTATATGGGTCGGAGGCTGTTATTCCTGTTGAAACCTTAATCCCAACGCCAAGAATAGAGATGTTCGATGATCAAGAAAATGAAAAGGCGAGAGAAAATGACATTGATTTAACAGAAGCTTTAAGAGATAAAGCTGCCGTACGCCTACAAGCCACTAAAGTAAATATGGAGAAAGCATACAATCAAAAAGTACGCATCCGAACTTTCAAAGAAGGAGACTTGGTCTTGAAAAAGGTAGAAGTATCCAAGCATGTGGGAAAGTTACAACAAAATTGGGATGGACCTTACATCGTCATTGGCGTAGGAAAGAAAGGTTCATATAAAATTGCACACTTGGATGGAACAGCCTTACCAAGAACCTGGAATGCGGTCAACCTTAGGAAATATTATGGTAAATAAATTTTAGCAGATTATACTGCATTGTTTTATTTTATTTTATCAAGTTTTAATCCTTGTAACAAAGGCCTTAGCCTACAGTTCAATTAGTAAAGATTTTTAGCATTTTCTATACATCGATTATTTCGGTTAACGCTCCTTGGAATTACACTATCATATTGATAAAAATTAGAACGAAATGAGTTGAGTAAACATCGATCCGCTCGATAAAAACTCCTCGATATATTCAAAAGCGAGTCGAGTATACATTGATCCGCTCAATACAAACTCCTCGCCCATATCTTCAACGATCAAAAAGACTTTTTGGGTTAAAAACCTAAGTCTAATCAAAACGAGTTGAGTAAACGTCGATCCGCTCGATAAAAACTCCTCGATATATCTTCAACGATCAAAAAGACTTTTTGGGTTAAAAACCTAAGTCTAATCAAAATGAGTTGAGTAAACATCGATCCGCTCGATAAAAACTCCTCGATATATCTTCAACGATCAAAAAGACTTTTTGGGTTAAAAACCTAAGTCTAATCAAAACGAGTTGAGTAAACATCGATCCGCTCGATAAAAACTCCTCGATATATGTTCAACGATCAAAAAGACTTTTTGGGTTAAAAACCTAAGTCTAATCAAAACGAGTTGAGTAAACATCGATCCGCTCGATAAAAACTCCTCGATATATCTTCAACAATCAAAAAGACTTTTTGGGTTAAAAACCTAAGTCTAATCAAAACGAGTTGATTAAACATCGATCCGCTCGATAAAAACTCCTCGATATATCTTCAACGATCAAAAAGACTTTTTGGGTTAAAAACCTAAGTCTAATCAAAACGAGTTGAGTAAACATCGATCCGCTCGATAAAAACTCCTCGATATATCTTCAACGATCAAAAAGACTTTTTGGGTTAAAAACCTAAGTCTAATTAAAAAGAGTCGAGTAAACATCGATCCGCTCGATAAAAACTCCTCGATACGTATCCAACATCCTAAAAAGACTTTTGGGTTAAAAACCTAAGTCTAATAAAAAAGAGTCGAGTATACATTGATCCGCTCAATAAAAACTCCTCGGTATATTTACAACGATCGGAAAAATTTCAGCTGATAAAAACCTAAGTCTAAATTGTAACAAGTTGAGTAAACATTGATCCGCTCAATAAACACTCCTCGATCTATTCCTAACGATCTAAAAGATCTGCTGATACTCCTAAAGTTTTGAAGATAAATCAAGTATGACTCCATCTGCTCGGAAATTGCTCCTCGTAAATAAAAATTATGACAGAATCAACGACAAAGAAGATGCAAGAGATAAAAGTAATATTTTATTCATCAAATCAGTTACATACAAAAATCCTACGTTACAAAGATCTTCTTGTTACTTAAAGATCATTACAATGATTTAGTTAAAATGATCCTATAGGATCGGCTATCTTCACGACAATGTCCACGGAAACACCAATCTCCTCCCTAGTACCTCGTCGATTATAATAAACCACCTAAGAAGCACGCTGCTCAGGATGGTCGACTTCTTTGGTTCGATGGCCAGGCTCTGAAGATCAAATGTTCTTCCAGATGAAATGAACATTACCAGCCAGATAAACCGGCAATACTCATTCACCCATAACGAGACACTGCTTGTATAATGGGGTAGACTTTTACTCTGAAGCAGCATCTCTTTGGATGAGTCGTAAAGGATAAAACTTACCAGCGCAACCCAGTGGACGACCACTCCGGAGGTAACATCCAAGAATAAGGATGCCTGGTATGTATGAACCCCCCATGTGCAAACAGAAACCACGGACCTCAAATCTGTGAAAACAACATTTGAGGCCTCATGGGACCCGTTAGTACAAGGTAGGGCTTCCATGGGACCCGTCAGTACAAGGTAGATCAGCATCAAGTTATTACAGAGTGAATCACGATAATGTGACTTTTTGAATATTATTGGATCTGAAGGCAGAATGAAATCCAAAGAAGTTGAGATCTCCATTCTCTTTGGGAAATTGCAAAGGAAGAATGCAAACCACCACCCTATTTATAGGGATAGACTCAAACAATCCAACGGCTGAAAAAGCATTTGATCAACGGACACAGATGCGACCCCTTGACTCCCCGCAATAAATGCTAGTAAGTTGGAACGGCACTATCTAATCGCCTCAACTAGTCGATAACAAAAGAGGCCATAGATCGAAATGATCAAACCTAAAAAAGCTTTGGATTAGACATACCGGCACAATCATACTTCATGGTCGATGGCTTAAAACCCTAGAATCCACAAACGAAGTCATACAAGCTTTAAAATCGCAGCGAAAAGGACAGTTGCTCGATAAAAGATAAAAGACCAAACCCTTCACCATACGAGGGACGTCACTGCCTCATACATCATATGGATGACCATTGACTAAGCCATACAGGAACTCCTCTGGAATCCAAGATATCTGATATAGAAATCAGGAGAATAGTCCTCCTTATTCAAAACAGCAAGGACGTAACTGCCTAACATACCAAAGAATTGCTTAAGGAGGTCTGAACAGGTCAGATCTGACTAAGACTTCTACAATTTCCAATTCCTCCCATATCAAAGATATGCTATAAACGAAACATTGGTTGAAGAACAAGTAGTTCGAAGTTGATAATGAGAAACATAAAGCTTTGGAGGATACTGAAAGGGTTATTTTCTCTTAGTCTTATGAAAAGAAAAGAAGAGTTCAACAAAAGGTATAAAAAGCCTCCTTATATAAAAGTATGTGTCACAAAAGGACAATTTTACAAAGCATGGATTGAACATCGACCAAAATGCTGAACGTTCCCTAACAGCAATTCAATCGACTATCCAATACGAATAAACCTACTATCTGCATGATTATGCGCAAACATGATTTTGAATATAACCCAAGGGACTATACTGGGTTGATCAACAAAGATTTGATTTGCAGAGCAAACATCAAGATCAAGCTAGCTTTTATCTATCCTAAATATTCTCCGCAAAGATCAATTTCAGATACGTGTGCTAAACAATTCTGATTATTTCATGATGATTATATTTATGCATAAAGGCAAAATGTGCATAACAAGGAGAAGAAAATAGATATAGGCAAGAATCTGCCTACAAGAAGGTCATAATTTCCAATTTAGTACTTCTCCCATTACAAAAATTTCAGCCAAAACATATGCACAAAAATTGGGCAGCAAAAAAAAAATAAAAAATAAAAAATAAAAAAAATAGACAGTCCAAGGCCTGCCAGGTCGAACAAAGATCACTGAGAAGAACGGTCAGTAGGTCGACTACTAGAAACAGTCCTCCAAGGAGTCAAGTTGCCAGCAAACGCCATCAACTCCTCTTGACGCTTTAGATAACCGGCGTCATATCCTTCCTCATAGGACCGCCGTTGAGACTCCTCTGCAAGGGCAGCAGCCCGAACCAAGTCGTTTTTCTCCTTCTTCCAGACAGACTTCTCCTCCTGCAATTTTTTCAAATCATCATTGACAAGCTGCAGCTGGAGAGTCTGCCCTGCGACCTTCGCCGACTCCGACGCCAACCGTTTTCGGTAAGAATCCTTACTATTCCACAGTTCATCGTTTTGCACACCCAGCTGGAGTGCAAAGTACTTAGCCTGGAAAAAGAAAACAGCCTTTCTGTAACAAGGCAGTCAAAATAAAAACAAATAAAACAATGAAAGATTCATCCACCTGTTCGCATATCTTCACTAGCGATTGAACAAGGCGTACGTTTGAAGTACCCTCAAGTTTCTTCAACTCTCCGGGCAGAATGGTGCTCAAACCCAGATCCCAAGACAAAGTATCAGGCTCAACTGAGCCAGGCAATTCACTATTAGAAGCGACACCATCAGGGCGTGGAGTCTCTGACAGCATAATATCCTTAACTTGTTCAAGGATGCATCGATCGTCTAACGGACGGGGAGAGTCTCTCTCGTTGGGGCTAACGGAGGTCTCCTTGCCCGAAGCAGAAATAACGGTTCGACGACCAGACCTCGACCCAAACCGACCCCCAGAAGGTCCCCCAGATTCAAAAGAAGCAGTCGTTACAGTGGTATCATGAAACAAATATTCAGGACAATCTTGCAAAATAGATTGCGTTACGGAAGGATTAACAGAAAAACCATCGCCAACTTGCCCTTCACTGGCAATCAGGGCAGTAGAAGCAGACAAAGGAAGGGAAATAGCAAAATCCCCTCCATGAAGAACGTGCTCAAAGGAAGAAGCATTTGAACTAACAGCTATATTATAAACCGATTCCTCGTTGGACATATCGCCAAAAGCAACTCGACCAGGGGAAGGCATGCTTCCTACTTGAGTGGAAGCAGAAAAGATTGGTTCTGAAGACGACGAGTTTACCACGGAGAGAGGTTCAGAAACAATAACACGAGTATCAATCTCCGACCTAATTGTTGGGGACGAACGAGGAGGCTCCATCGACGACCCATCTCTTCGAGATCTTTTGGATCTATTATCCCGAGCGCCCTCACGGGATGGTCGCTTCGAAGTACTACCAAAAAGGTTACTCATGATCGGATTATGGAAAAATACTAATTAATATCGAGAAAGTTTATCGACTAGCTAAAGAAAGAGTATTCTGTTAAGAGAGGAGTATAGCAGTAAAAAACAAGTCAAGTTTTTACCTTTCGTATTTATACTACACGAAAGGACGCGACAGACCTAAAGAAAGGGCGCGAAACGGGAAAACTGACCTTGGAGCAAACGCTAGAATTTGAAAAGACACACACATAATGATTACGGCAAATTAAATGACTTGTCTGAATTATTACGGCGAATGTGAAAAGACACGACTGTCAGAATACGAAACGTTTAGCGTACAAAGTAAGGAAAGCTAAAGTTACAATCAAAACCTACGAATGAATAATTACAAAGATTATTTCAAAAATAAATCACTATTTCAAGAAGCCTGGTCGCTATCCGGAATCTTCTGTTCGCTACCGACGTCCTCAGTCATGCATATATCGTCTTCCTCTTCTTCTTCGTCTTCTGGATCGATAAAAGTATTATCGAGCTCATCGTTAACATCAGAAGGAGGAATCGGCAATGGATTTCCAAATTCTTCGACAAGGTGAGCCAGAGGAAAACCTTGATATACGACATCTGGAACCTCGGAAGAAGAATAAAGTTTGCCATAGCGATTCAACCGAATGTGCGCCGCCTTAAAATACTCCTTTCGACGGTCGTCGATCATCTCTAAAGCGACCAGCTGATGAATCGCCTTCTTAAAAGTATTCTCAAGAAGAGGACCGACCATCCGATACACCAACGCCGTATGAACAGGAGAATTAAGGAATTCACGAACAACTCTTTCATCAGGATTCCTACCATATCGATCCTTAAGCCCACTAAGTGGGGCATCCTTTTCGTACTCCTCTAAAGAAGTTTCAAGGTTTGATACCTGAGATTCAAGCTCACTAATTCGAGTCGTGCTCTGTAACTGCAATTCCTCTAACTTTCTAGCCATTTGATTGGCCTGCTCTTGAGCACGAGAAACCTCCATCACCCTGTCTATCATTTCTTGATCTTCGGTCCCGGTAGCACGAGTCTCTACGATGGGAACGGAAGAAGATGTTGAGGGACCAACCTCTGAACCGGAGGATTTATGAAGTAAAGCTTTATACTTCTCTTCCAGGAACTCGCACTGTTGTTTCCAAAGTGCATTTTCATAGGCGTATGACGCGAGACAAGTTTTAGTCTGGAAGAACAAAGAGAGCAAGAAAAAGAGATGGATTAGTAAATTAAGGAAAACCCTTAAAATTATCTGTCAATATGATTGAAGGAAAAAGATATCACCTTCTCAGCATAAAGAGAAGCTCGCTGGAATTTCTCCAGAGGATCCTTATGAAGAAGCTTATTGAGATCGCGAGTAAAAACGCCAGACAAAAGAACACGGGTCGCCTTATCGACCGCGTTCTCACTATCATCATGAACAAGAGAATCCTTCTCGGAATAACCAGCGGCCCTCCTTCCCTCTAAATGATCCTCGATCATTTCGACCAGAGTAGGTTTTGGATGTTTATCTCCGAGTAAAGAAAGGTCGTCACCAGAACGTCCATAGTAACTCCTTTTTCTACCCACTGGATTATTAGTAGGATAAGGCATTGACCAGCTGCGACATCCTCGAATACCCAAAGAGGATCTAAGATGAAGAGGAGGATAACCAGATCCCGTGCCCTGACGAATAGGGGACTCACGAGAAGAATCTGGAGATTCCTCTCTATTCTCCTCAGATTCATGACCCAACTCCAGCTTCCTTTTTCGCGACGCTCTCTGCTCGATAGGGACGTTCTCTACGGATTTGGAAGATTTCGACAGCACCATTTTTCCCTTCGAAGAATGTCGAGAGTTTTCTACCATATGGGCTGGAAAAGAAACAAAATAAAAGTTAGTTTCTCCGTATAAAAGGTATAGTTACAGCACTAAGATAAAATAAAGTACTAACCAAGAGGTTCAGATGATGAACTGATGGGAAAGTTATGAACACTTAACCCCGCCTTACGAAGGAAAGCCTCCCCGATCAGAAGAGCGCTTTGATATTTGTTTGCACGCATTTCGGGGATCTCAGTGATAAACTGTACATCGTCAGGAACAAGTTCACCAGTCGGTAAGCGACCTCCAGGAATCCAACTGGAACCATGATCCCATGAAAAAGGCATGGTCGAACCATCCGCCAAACAAATATTAGACGGAGGACGAACAAAGAAGAAATGAGATTTCCATGAAGGATTACTAGAAACAGGGGCGTCAAAGATTGCTCGACTAGGCCGCTGACTAGCGAAGAAATATCCACGATTTGAAGAGCTAGAAATATTGAAGCGGAAAAGTTGCGTAAAATTACGAAAAGAAAGTTTAAACCCCTTTGCGATCATCAAAACGGAAAAACAAACCACAAAAGCAACGGAATTTGGAACCAGCTGTGTCAAGCACACACTGAAAGTTTTCAAAACTTCGAGAAAGAGGGGAGACAAAGGAAGACGCAGTCCGCTATTGAAGTGAGCCGTATAAAAGGCTCGACATCCCTCCGGTGGAGACGTGACCCTATCAGTAGGGGAAGGAAGAATTATCTCAGAACCTTCCGGAAAATATTTGGTATAATTATTCACAACCTCCGGGAATGTTTCCACCGTATAGGCACAAGCTACGTCCTCGATTGGTTCGGAAATCTGAGGAACAGTACCTTTGCCCTTTTTGGCTCGGGCAGCCACATCTGCATCAGAAAGGATTCGTACCCTGAAAGTATCTTCTACAGGGACGACGAAGTCAGATACTGTAGTTTGTTCGCCCAAAGGATTAGAATGCAACTCCTCCTCGTTATCGGGGGCGACGATCTCTCTAGAAGAAGAAGAAGATCTTCTTACAAAAGCCATATATTCTGGTTCTCGGAAGATGAAGGTCGATAAAAGGAAAAATTTTATGAGATGAACGACAAATCAAGAAAATGATTACGAGTTGTAAGGAAGTATAAAAGAGAAATGGCGAACTCAAAAGTCACCTATTTATAATAAGATGAGACAAGACGTTTCGAACTCATCGCAACTACTCATATTCCCGCCAAAAACGGAAGGATACGAAAAGCCTCCTGAATAGACGCGTGGCGATTCGTAATCGGACAGAGAAAACGACTATCTATGATATGTAGCACTCTTTTCCTTACTTAAGATTTTTTTCCACAGGGTTTTTTCTTAAGAAAGGTTTTTAACGAGGCTCCATTCATAGAAAACAAACAGTCGTAAAAATTTATCTACTTCTACGAGCTTCTATTATCTATACGCTCGAAGAAGTGAGGGAGTACTGATGGGGGCTATTTCGCACCCTACGTACTACTCGGATCGAATGAAGAAGATAAGATCGATTCGACCAATTCAAACAGAACGGAATTATCTTACTGACCCGGCCAAGTGCAGCTCGCTTCGATAGAAGATTATACTCCGGACTCAAGAAGGATATATGGGCCGAGTCCTATTAGGACTATGTTTCCTTGTAACGCTAGGTTTAAAATTATATAAATACCTAGTTAATCATTGTATTAGACGACGACGAAATTCCTGAACTCTAAGAATACAGGATTTAACACTGCTTACAACAGCACAACTCAATAATATTCAATATTATTACAGAGCTTTTTACCTTCATATCGGTGTGTTCTTAGCTTTGTTTTGTGGTTTTACTTCTTGTTCTTGAATATTGCTTTTCTTTGTAACCGATCCATCCGGAATAAAGTAACAGAGCCCTATATAACATACATATAAATATCGAAAACCCCCCGATATTACAAATTCACTGATATTCAATTAACCCGACGAAATCCGGCTAAATCAGGTCTGTCCTTCGACCTTCACAATCTCCGAGTCCAAGCGTTGCCTATGGCTCTCCTTACTGAGCCAGAGATTGTCGTTTTGTACACCCAGCTGCAGCGCGAAATACTTGGCCTAAAGAGGAAAAAGGTCATACGTAACAAAGCAATCCAAATAATAGCAGGAAATACAGTAAAAATATAATTACCTGCTCGCACATTTTGACGAGCGATTGAACAAGGCGAACATTGGAAGTACTCTCGTGCTTCCTCAACTCACCAGGCAAGATAGTGCTCAGACCTAAATCCCACGACAAAGCATCGGGCTCGAGAGAGCTGGGCAGTTCACTATCGAAGGGAATACGGTCAGGCCGATGAGTCACTGACTCCATTATATCCTTAACTTGCTCGAGAATACAACGGTCGTCTAACATGTGAGGGGATTCCCTCCCGCTAGGACTCACCGAGGTCTCCTTGCCCGAAGCAGAGATAACAGTCCGCCGACCGGACCTAGAGCCTGCCTGACCTCCAGAAGGCCCGCCGGTTTCAAAAGAGGTGGTCACAATTGTGGTATCATTAAATAAGAAGTCAGAAAAATCCTGAGAAACAGACTGTCTCAGGGGTGGATTCAAAAAGAAATCTCCGCTAACCGCCCCCGCGGCAGCATTTCCTTAGCTTCCGCCAATAACTAGGTCAGTAGAAGCAGTAGAGGGAACGAAGTTATCTGGAACATGCTCATGTGGGCCATGCTCGAAAGAGGAAACACCTGAAGAAACGGGTATATTAAAAGATTGTTCCATATTCGACATATCTCAGAAGGCCACCCGACCAGGGGAGGGCCTCCTTTGGACCTCACCGGAAACGGGGAAAACATGTTGAGTAAAAGTTGAACTAACGACAGGCAAAGGTTCAGAAGGGATAACGGGAGTTTGAGTTTTCGACCTAGTGGTTGACTGGGAACGAGGAGGATCTATCGAAGGCCCCTCAGTACGGGACTTTTTCGGTCTCGGGTTTCAGCTATCCTCAATAGAAGAACGCTTCGAAATGTTGCCAAAAAGATTGCTCATGTTCAGAAATTAAAATAGAATTTTACACTATCGAGAAGACTTATCGACCTACTTTGAGAGAATATTCTATCGGAAGTATGTAAAAGCGGTCAATAGCTAGTAATTTTTTTACCCTATGTATTTATACTAAGTGAAAAGACGCGACAGACCCCAAGAATGGGCGCGAAACACAGAAACTGACACAGCAACGGCCGCAGGAATTCGAAAAGACATAAGCATAATGATTACAACGAAGTTAATGACTTGTCTAGGTTATTATCAATAGAGAAGTCGAAAAGACATAATTGTCAGAATACGAGTCGTCTTATTTACAAGAGGATAAAAAGTAAAATTACAGATCAAGTTATGATTATTATCTAAGTTATTTCTTTAAACCCAAGTTGGTCGCTCCCCACTTCACACGACCTGCTCGCCATCTGGAACTCCCTGGTCGCCAGCGGCCACTCCTTTGTTCGCTCCCTCGTTAGCTGCCTCCAAATTCTCCTTCTCTTCCTCTTGATCGATATATTTATTATCGACCTCCGGGTTAATGTCTGAAGGAGGAATCGGCAATGGCTTCCCGAACTCTTCGACAAGGTGAGCCAATGGAAGTTGTTGATAGATAACATCTGGCAGCTCGGAAGGAGAGTATTCATCACCATAACGATTCAGACGCACATGCGCCGCCTTGAAGTACTCTTCTCGGCGATCTTCGATCAATCCCAGCGCGACCATCTGATGAATCACCTTTTTGAAAGTATTCTCAAGAAGCGGACCGACCTTCTGATTCACCAAGGCAGTATGAACAGGGGAACCAAGGAACGCACGAATCACTCTCTCATCGTGATTTCGACCGTATCGATCTGTAAGACCGCTAAGAGGAAGGTCCTTATCATACTCCTCCAAGGAGGATTGAAGGTCGGCAACCTGAGATTCCAGCTCACTGATTCGAGTAGTACTTCGAAGTTGATAATCTTCCAACTCCCTAGTCAGCCATCAACCTGCTCCTGGGTACGAGAAGTCTCCAAAACCTTGTTTATAATTTCCTGGTCGCCGGTTCCCACTACTTGAGAGTCTGTAATTGGGATAAGGGAAGAAGACGTAGAAGGACCGACCTCTGATCCACTCGCCTTATGAAGCAATGCCATGTTCTTCTCATATAAAAACTCGCATTGTTGTCTCCAAAAGAGCGGCTTCATAGGCGTACAACATCAGACAAGTCTTGGTCTAAATAAAAGAAACGAAGATGTGAGTTAAGGAATGCATTAGGGAAGTCGATAAAGAAACGTATTTAACAGCGAATACCTTCTCGGCATAAAGAGAAGCCTTTTGTAACTTCTCCAAAGGATCTTTCCGAAGCAGCTTATTAACATCTCGAGTAAAAACACCTGAAAGAAGAATACGGGTTGCCTTGTCAACGGCATTCTCATTCTCATCATGAATTAAAGAATCATTCTCCGGGTAACCAGCTGCTCTCTTCCCCTGTAAATGATCTTCGATCATCTCGACAACAGTGGGCTTCGGATGCTCTTCGCCAACCAGAGAAAGATCCTCACCTGAACGACCGTAGTAATGTTTTCTTCTCTTAACCGGATTATCAATAGGATGGGGCATTGACCAACTACGGCATCCACGTATGCCAAGGGAAGTTCGAAGCTAGAAAGGAGGATAACCTTGTCCTGTCCCTTGATGAACTGAAGCCTGCGCAATCGGAGGAGTTTCTTGAGATGAATCTGGAGATTCCTCTCTGTAATCCTCTGAATCATGGCCTAAATCCAACTTTCTCTTCTTGGACGTTCTCTGTTCGATTGGAAGGTTCTTTACCGTCTTGCTAGATTTAGACAAAACCATCTTCCCTTTTGAGGAGTGCCGTGAATTTTCTACCATAATAACTGAAGATAACGAATCCTAAATTAGACGCGTTAGTAAAAGAAGATATAATGCGACACTAAAGTAAAACGCTTACCCAGCAATTGAGAAGGGGAAGTGATAGGAAAAGTATGGGGACTCAAACCCGCTTTACGGAGAAAGGCTTCACCGATAAGAAGAGCGCTCTGGTACTTGTCGGCACGCATCTCCATGATATCGCCAACTAATTGTGGGTCGTCAGGAATAAAATGACCAGTAACTGAGCGACCACCAGAAATCCATTCGAAACCATGGTCCCAATGGCTCGGAGGAACCATCGGCTAACACAATATGAGAAGGGGGACGAACAAAGAAAAAATGAGATTTCCAGGCAGGATTGCTGGAAACTGGAGAATAAAAATGGAGCGACCAGACTTTTGACTGGCGAAAAAGTATCCACGGTTCGGGGAACTAGAAATGTTAAAACGGAACAATTGAGTAAAGTTACGAAGTGAGGGCTGATAGCCTTTTGCTATCATCAAAACGGAAAAGCACACAACAAAAGCCACGGAACTTGGGACTAGTTGTGTTAAAGAGACACTAAATATTTTCAGAATATCAAGGAATAAGGCAGATAAGGGAAGACGTAGACCATAATTGAAATGGGCAGTTTAAAAAGCCCGACAACCCTTCGGTGGAGAAGTAACTCTGTCGGAAGGAGAAGGGAGGATAATTTCAGAACCATCCGGGAAGTACTTCGCATAATTATCTACGACCTCGTGGAAAGTCTCATTGGTATACGCACAAGCAAGATCCTCGATTGGTTCAGATATTTGAGGAGCAGTACCTTTGCTTTTTTTGGCCCTGGCAGCGACGTAAGTATCGGATATAATTTGCACTTTGAAAGTGTCCTTATCCGGAATGGAAGTTTCAGATATTCCGACCTGCTCAGTTGAAGGGCTCGGAGGTATCCCCTCCTCGATGATGGGAGTAACTTTTTCCCTTGAAGACGAAGAAGGTTTCTTTAAAATTGAAGCCATCTTTGGGATCCTCGAAAACTATTTGATCGATAAAATAAAGTAGGGGAGAAATTATCGAGCAAGAAGATTACTGCAAGAGTATGGGAAGTAGAAAGTAAAAAGTGATTGAAACAACGATCACCTATTTATACAGGAGGATGAAAAGACGTTTCGAACTTCTCGCGACTGATCAGATTCCCGCCAAACGGAAAAAGTCGAATCGTTTCCTCAAAAGACACATCACGGTTCAAGATCGGAACGACGAAACGACTATCTATGAGGCGTAGCACTCTTTTCCTTAGGATTTTTTCCCACAGGGTTTTTTCCAAGTAAGGTTTTTAACGAGCCATAATTCATAGAAAATACAGTCGTAATTGACCATCTACTTCTACGAGCTTCTATTACATATGCGCTCGAAGAAGTGAGGGAGTACTGATGGGGGCTATTTCGCACCCCTTGTAATAATAGGGATAACTAGTCCTTATACGCTCGGACCGACCAAGAATCCACTTCATTAAAGAGCTGTCAGGTCCGATCTGCATTATCATTCCTTGGCGACCACGAGCAATGCCCGAGTTCCGTAAGGATAGCTATGCCTAGTCCTATTAGGATTATGTTTCCTTGTAAAACTAGGGTTAATATCTTATAAATGTTGGGTTATTGGTAACGTCAGGACGTTAAAAGCAGCGGAATTTTTAAAATTTTAAATAACCCAATCAAGATCTTTACTCATCTAGTCATACGAAAAGGATTTTCACATAAAACCAAATCCAATAATAGGGGGTTTTAGAATTTACCTCACCACAGGCAAGGTGGTGGTTTTTCCTCCGGTCTTCTATCAGATCTGATGAATCTGGTTCGTGAGAAGCACCCCATATGTTGTGCCTATAGCGGTATCCACACCAACTGGATTGAAGCAACTCTCTTGGATCCTTAGGCTCAGAACTGGGATCCAAAATTTATCAAGCAAGGAAGAAGGAGAAAACTATTTGCATTAACCATGTGCAATTTGCACAGAGTTTCGGCCGATCCTAGTTTTGTGAAAATAGGTGCGGCGCATATTTTTGTTCTTAGAGAGGAAGTATACGTATTAGGTTTTCTTGATTATATAATCATCCATATACTTTCTTAACATGGAGTCTACTACTCCACGTAATTTCATATATAGTGGGCGGTGTCTTGTGTATTAGGGTAGGAGTATTAATTTTATAATCATCCTATTCCTTCATCACTTATCGAGTCCAACTACTCGATACATATATATATATATATATATATATATATATATATATATTAAAAAATTCTAATGATATACTTAGATATCTTTTTGAATCCTTATCATATATAAATACATATAAAGAATCCATAGCTAATTCAGCTAGGAAACAAGAATAAGATGACTTAATTCGTTTCCTATTGAACTTGGACATCTTTAATTAAGCAAATTTCTTTACTTAATTGGATTCCTTAATTAATTAAACCCCTTTAATTAATTCAGCCTATTTAATTGATTAATATAATTAATCAATTAAATTAATTCCTCTCTTATTAATTAACACTTTAATTAATTAGTTTTCTTCTTCAAGAATTAATACTTTAATTCTTAAGTTTTGATTTAACCCTTTAAATCAAACTTTCCTTATATGATGTGTTGCAGTCCAATTGTAATGTGTGTGACCCTCTAGGTTCACCATCAATTGGCCGCGGGCCCAAGACTTTCGTGATTTAATTTGCGAGCTTATTAATTGCTCCGATTAATTGAACCCCTTCAATTAACCACTCAAGAATTAATTTCCTTATTAATTAATGAGTACCCACACCTCATGGTCGATGTCTAGCCACAAGCCCATGAGGCCCAACTTCAGGTGAATTGATCTCAGTGAACCTCACCTCTTATAAGTACCATGTACATACGGTCCTTCTAATGACTAATTTCCCGATCAAGACCTAGGGTGTGTGAATTTATCGGCACCTCTAATTATCTCGATAACTATACTTTCTAATTCTTGATAATGATTCCAGTGTGACTGCCAAATTTGGAAACCCCTTTCCAAACGCGTCACCAACTGTGGCCACAGATTTCTCGGAATCTATTATCTAAGAACGTATAGGAAATTCCCTCAACACACTACGTTGAGTCGGTAGATCCCATATTGATGCTAACCATTCGCGTACACGACTATACGCACCCAACTTAGGCACACAATGATCAAGCTAAGTGACCGGCACCTAAATCTAAGTACGTACGCCCATGCACCGAATTCGCCCTAGTACCTCAAGTCTAAGGACTAAATCGTACACTGTTACAAGCTTGAGAAACATCCCATCGCCGATGTGCGTCATGCACTTCCACAATGGGTTTCTCTGTTCGGGTCGTTCGATGCGTTCGATCCTCTATCGAACCACCTACTCATATGCACTGGCCTCAAATGCCTTGCTCATGAAACGCTACAAATTCACTCCATGTGAATCATGCATATTCGTACAAGTCTTTGCGATTCCTACGATACCCCGTCTCGTTCGGAATCTATGACTTGGAACGGTTTTAAGATAACGACCTTAGAGACTGTTTCATGATTGCACTCAGTACTAAAGTGAATCGTCCCATAGTCTATTGTGATCTAAGGATTTCATCCAATCGCTTAAGTGATTCGCGAGAGATGAAGTTGGCCATTGTTTGATTTACATACTATAAATAAACAGGCGTGTTAAGTCATTTATACTAAAGAAAGATAATGATAGTTCCAATACAAGCTAAATATATTGGCTTGCAGGGCACTATCCCATCAATCTCCCACTTGCCCTAAAGACAATCACAAACGTTTCTTGGACCCATCTTTTCAAAGATGTTCTTCGAACTCATTTAATGATATAGCCTCTTTTAGTGGTTCCGCTAAGTTGTCTTCTGAGTTGACGCGATCCATTATGTGCGTTAACTCTACCAACGATTTCTCTAATCAAATGATACTTTTCTCTCAATTGTGCTTAGATTTCTGGTGAGATCTTGAATGCTTTGCTTTAGCAATAGCTCCATTGTTATCATAGAAGATAACCATGAGCCTCGCAATGCTTGGCACTACATCCAACCATAGGATGAAGTTTTATATCCAAACACTTTCTTAAGCCGCATTTAATGCTACATTTAATGCTGCAATATATCTTGCTTCAGTGGTTTAGATGGTTACGGTGCTTTGCTTGGAACCCTTTCGAATTTACCGTTACCCCATTGAGGCAGGATATGTATCCAAAAATGGATATATTTAATTCATCCACATCAGACTAAAAAATTCGAATCAGTAAATCCTTCGAATTTTTAATTCTCCACTACCACCGTAGACCAAGAACAAATCCTTAGTTTTTGTCAAGAGCTTAAGGATATCTTTTACGGTGGTCCAATACTCTGACTTTCTTTTGTCCTTAAGGTTTCCCTCAACTTCAAACCCATCTGCCGTCCCCGTAGACTCTGCTTCCGGAGAGTCGGAACCAGGGACGGGATATGAGGCCACCTCTCCTAGTCTCAATTGGGATTCCCAGTACTCTTCACTGGAGTTTGACTAGCAACTGCTCGCAACACTTGAGCATGTTCTTCGTCTGGTCTAGTACATAGTAAAGCATGCCACATGCAACCTTTTGTTTGAAACATAAGGTATTTGAGACATTCTCCTTTATTCTCATTTGATGTAGGGCACATCGATTTTGGAACAAGGGATACAATGTCTCACTGGAAGCATTCCTTTCTTGGATTCTTCATACTGAATTTTTCTAGTATTTATTCTATGTACTTAGATTTAGAGAGTGTCAGCATCTTTTCCGATCTATTTCTATAGATACGTATCCCAATACGCAAGATGCTTCTCCTAAATCTTTCATGGAGAATTGCACGGACAACCATGCTTTCGTCTGTGCCATCATTCCGATATCATCCCAGATAACCAGAACATTATCGACACATAAAATATGAGCTTCATTGCGCTCCCACTAATCCTCTTGTACACTCATGGTTCATACTCGTTTTAATGAAGTCAAATGTCTTGACTGTCTCATCGAAATAAATGTGAATCTGAATGGATTCAGACATTGCTAATGGAGAAAAGGTTTCATCAAAGTCTGTTCCAGAACATTGTGAATAGCCTTTTTACCACTAGTCGATTCTTAGAGGCAACACCTCTCCATTCATTCCAAGTTTGAAGATCCACTCACAACTTATAGCCAACTTACAGGGATAAATCCCTTAGTGGATCAATCAAGGTTATACCTTGTTGGAATGGATAGGATCCATTATATTTCGGTTTGCATGAATTCCAGTCATGCAAGTGCATCTACATCCAAATGTAGCTTCTTCCTATATGGTGAAACCATATCTTTCAAGCTCTTCATGAACTTGATCAGATCTACGAAGTATTAGTGTACTTGATGGTTCAGTAGTTTCTGGATTAACTCCCACTGTTTGCGGGGATGGGTCCAAATCTTGGACTTCATTAAGTTCCATGACGTTTCCATTTCCTTTGACGAGAAATTCATCAACAGAGGAACGGGTATTTAGGAGAAACGATTGTTTCTCATTGTCGTGGAACAGGTATACAATGGATTTCGTTGGATACCCCACAATTACATACAAATTGGATCTACTAGCCAATTTATCTCCTTTCTCGTTTCTACCATTGGCAGGAGATCTCCATACTCAGAAGTAAGAGCATAAAGGTATTTTGCCTTACCTTTCTTGGTAAAGCTCTGTAGGCACGAACTTTGAAGGTACTTTGCTCAGTATCTTCGATGCAGTTGGGAGGACCAACCTCTAGAATGCAAAAGGAAGCTTAACAAAACTCAATATGGATCGAACAATGTCTAACAATGTTTGATTCCATCTCTTTAGATACTTCAATAAGTTGAGGCGTCTTAGGAGGAGTTTGTTGTATGAGAACCACATTCTCATTGAGATAATTGAGGAATCCTTGACAAGTATTTGCTATCTTGATTAGATCAAATGGTCGTAATACTATGTCTTTGTTGATTCTCTACTTCGTATTGAAATACCTTGAAAAATTTTAAAGGTTTTTCGGATTTGTATCTCACTAGATACATTTTTCACTAACGACCAAGGTCGTCAGCAAAAAGGTACGAAGTATGAGTAATCTCCTCTCACACTAACTTTTATTGGTCCATATTCATATGGATTAAATCCAGATTTTGTTTGGTTCGCTCTGGATTCCCTGTGACGGGAGATCTGGTCATCTCTCCTTTGAGACATGATTCGCAAGTTGGAAGTTCATCTAAGTTCTATTTTTCAAGAAGCTTAGGCGAGACCAACTTTTGAATCCTACTCTTGGAGACGTGCCCAAGTCCAGCGTGCCAAAGTTATGGATTATTATCTTTGTATTAATTTGAATTTCACACATTAATTCATTAAAATTGAGTTAATGGTTTAATTCAATTAATTTACTTCCTTTCAATTAACTTCTTTAATTGATTCATTTTCCTTTTCAATTAACCCTTTAATTGAAACGTTGTTTAATTAATTAGATCATCTAATCAATTAAACATATCAGTGCCTTTCTTAGATGCAGTGGGATAATTCGACTTGTAGGCTACTTGCGTTCTTTCGACTACCTTTATGGTCGAATTTAGAAGAGAATAAATTCTTCTTCATTTTACTCTTCTTTGACTTTGTTGTCCATGAAGTGTAAACGATCATGACAGGTTTATCCTATTTGCCTTTTACCATTACTTTGGTTGATTCATGAAATGTGATCAACTTATCAAATAATATCAAAGTATTTCACAAAATCATTTGAATGAGCGGGAGAAGAATTTAGGAGGAATTTAATGTTAAGATCACTTGCAGGCCTACGTTTAATCGATCCAGTTTTCAACTAGATTGATAGAACAAAGACAATGATCCTTGACACTAGTTCCTTCATTTATTCTCGAGTTTTGAAACAATTCCTTAGAAGTCTAGAATCAAATCGATTCAAAAGTACTCCTCAAAACAAGCCTTTTGAGGTGGAGGTTTGTTTCAGAAGCTTCAGACATGCTCCTCATGTTGCTTCCATAGCTCGTTCAATCTTGATGTTTATTTGAGGAAACGATCATTAAGATTCCCATACTCTATAGGTGATTCGTTTCACTTTTGAGATTCATCCTTATATGAGGAAACGATCATTAATATTTCCATACTCTACGGGTGACTCGTTTCCCTTATTTTGACTTATCTCAGAAGCGCATAAGGCATACGCTCGTCGTTTAAGAACATCATTCCCACTTTTGGAATTTAAGACAATTCTCAAGTTTCTTGCCTAGTCGATATTTTGATCCAGTTATTTTATTAGTCGAGGATAAATTATAAAATGGATAACTATAGATATCTCAGTTTCTATTTTAAAGAGAAGACAAACAATTATTGGACTAGTTAATGAATAATACTTATAATCTACGAAGGTTGGACTTTCTATCGTAAAAGTTCTCCCATTATTTTATCGAAACAATTACGCCTTCAATTGTTCAGGAAATTCTATTTCCTAGTAGGTCTTGACGTCCCAGCGGCCATTAATTGCACCCACGACTCGTGGCCATACAACCAATTCCCCAGGTAGGCATACTTATTGCCAATTGTGTCACTACACAACCTTCAAGCTATTTTGCCTCGGGTTTTCCCACTTATCTAGCACTGCTACATCATAAGTGTTACTAATCGTTAAGTCTAACCCATCAATCATGATGAGCAACGGGCCCGGTCGTGAACTCCCCGTAACTGGTTATCGGTCGATATTCACATCCCGACCAGTCCTCACCCTTGTCGTGTTTACTTAAAAACAGGAGTCAAGAAATTTCGCGTATTGTCCCTTTCTTCGACTCGGGTGCCAGACTCTGGATCACCTCAATCGATAAGTAGACAACATACGCTAGTCCCTATTGATGGAAGACTTGGATTTATATAAATACTTCATTTTATTTTAATCCAATATGACTTAATATTTAATTCAAGAGGGGATTTACTGGTTTAAAAGTTTAAGGCAAACTCTCTCGAGATCTCACCGCTTCGATTATGAATTATCTTATTTACGATCTAATATTCTAGCGCGTAATACCATACAAGCCAAATAAAAGAAGCAATAAATAAATCATAAATAAATAAACCTAACATGCATTTCTAACACAATATGTTTTCGATCGGGAGCCACCTATGTTTGGGCCATCATTGAGCCAATAATGTTGGCCCAATTGGTCTATCTAATGGGTTCTTAATGGGCGTAGGCTATTACATAAATAAGCAAGCATACTTGGCCTTCATTGACCACCGGGCTTCCTTGTTGCATGTAATGGGCCTCCACCCTAAACTATTTAATGTAAAGCCCTAATCTATTACATTGGCACAAAAAGGCCCAAATAAAGGCTCGCAGGCCCAACAAAAATCCCAAGCAAAATAAACCAATCACATCTAAGGTCAAGGCTCGGCTCGATCGAAAACCACGTAAACAATTCACTTTGAGCAAAGAAACAAGCAAACACATTTACTAGTTTCCTATCTTACTTCAATTATTTTAAACGCCTTTAAAATATTTCTCTAGATTCTTACTTAAGTGTCTACTAATTATGATAATCTATATTTGGATAAAAATAATTTTATGCATGAAAACAGAATAAAAATTTTCAACTTTTGAAAATTGCAATTCGGCCCTCCATCTTTTGGAAATTGCGATTTGACCCCTGAAGTTTTGAAAATTACAAATTAACTCCAAATTTGAAAATTGGGCAGAAGACCGAAAATAAAAATTTTATTTCCAGAAAAATTTCGAATTTGCAATTCAGTCCCTGCAGTTTTGGGTATTTATAAAAACAGCCCCAAATTGAAAAAATTCCAGAAAAAGTACGAACAAAGAAAAAATGAGATTTCCAGGCAGGATTGCTGGAAACTGGAGAATAAAAATGGAGCGACCAGACTTTTGACTGGCGAAAAAGTATCCACGGTTCGAGGAACTAGAAATGTTAAAACGGAACAATTGAGTAAAGTTACGAAGTGAGGGCTGAAATCCTTTTGCTATCATCAAAATGGAAAAGCACACAACAAAAGCCACGGAATTTGGGACTAGTTGTGTTAAAGAGACACTAAATATTTTCAGAATATCAAGGAATAAGGCAGATAAGGGAAGACGTAGACCATAATTGAAATGGGCAGTTTAAAAAGCCCGACAACCCTCCGGTGGAGAAGTAACTCTGTCGGAAGGAGAAGGGAGGATAATTTCAGAACCATCCGGGAAGTACTTCGCATAATTATCTACGACCTCGTGGAAAGTCTCATTGGTATACGCACAAGCAAGATCCTCGATTGGTTCAGATATTTGAGGAGCAGTACCTTTGCTTTTTTTTGCCCTGGCAGCGACGTCAGTATCGGATATAATTTGCACTTTGAAAGTGTCCTTATCCGGAATGGAAGTTTCAGATATTCCGACCTGCTCAGTTGAAGGGCTCGGAGGTATCCCCTCCTCGATGATGGGAGTAACTTTTTCCCTTGAAGACGAAGAAGGTTTCTTTAAAATTGAAGCCATCTTTGGGATCCTCGAAAACTATTGATCGATAAAATAAAGTAGGGGATAAATTATCGAGCAAGAAGATTACTGCAAGAGTATGGGAAGTAGAAAGTAAAAAGTGATTAAAACAACGATCACCTATTTATACAGGAGGATGAAAAGACGTTTCGAACTTCTCGCGACTGATCAGATTCCCGCCAAACGGTAAAAGTCGAATCGTTTCCTCAAAAGACACATCACAGTTCAAGATCGGAACGACGAAACGACTATCTATGAGGCGTAGCACTCTTTTCCTTACTTAGGATTTTTTCCCTCAGGGTTTTTTCCAAGTAAGGTTTTTAACAAGGCATTATTCATAGAAAATACAGTCGTAATCGACCATGTACTTCTACGAGCTTCTATTATATATGCGCTCGAAGAAGTGAGGGAGTACTGATGGAGGCTATTTCGCACCCCTTGTAATAATAGGGATAACTAGTCCTTATACGCTCGGACCGACCAGGAATCCACTTCATTAAAGAGCTGTCAGGTCCGATCTACATTATCATTCCTTGGCGACCACGAGTAATGCCCGAGTTCCGTAAGGATAGCTATGCCTAGTCCTATTAGGATTATGTTTCCTTGTAAAACTAGGGTTAATATCTTATAAATGTTGGGTTATTGGTAACGTCGGGACGTTAAAAGCAGCGGAATTTTTAAATTTTTAAATAACCCAATCAAGATCTTTACTCATCTAGTCATACGAAAAGGATTTTCACATAAAACCAAAACCAATAATAGGGGGTTTTAGAATTTACCTCACCACAGGCAAGGTAGTGGATTTTCCTCCGGTCTTCTATCAAATCTGATGAATCTGGTTCGTGAGAAGCACCCCATGTGTTGTGCCTCTAGCGGTATCCACACGAACTGGATTGAAGCAACTCTCATGGATCCTTAGGCTCAGAACTGGGATCCAAAAGTTATCAAGCAAGGAAGAAGGAGAAAACTATTTGCATTAACCATGTGCAATTTGCACAATTTGCACGGAGTTTCGGCCGATCCTAGTTTTGTGAAAATAGGTGCGGCGCATATTTTTGTTCTTAGAGAGGAAGTATACGTATTAGGTTTTCTTGATTATATAATCATCCATATACTTTCTTAACATGGAGTCTACTACTCCACGTAATTTCATATATAGTGGGCAGTGTCTTGTGTATTAGGGTAGGAGTATTAATTTTATAATCATCCTATTCCTTCATCACTTATCGAGTCCAACTACTCGATACATATATATATATATATATATATATATATATATATATATATATATATATATATATTAAAAATTCTAATGATATACTTAGATATCTTTTTGAATCCTTATCATATATAAATACATATAAAGAATCCATATCTAATTCAGTTAGGAAACAAGAATAAGATTACTTAATTAGTTTCCTATTGAACTTGCACATCTTTAATTAAGCAAAATTCTTTACTTAACTGGATTCCTTAATTAATTAAACCCCTTTAATTAATTCAGCCCATTTAATTGATTAATATAACTAATCAATTAAATTAATTCCTCTCTTATTAATTAACATTTTAATTAATTAGTTTTCTTCTTCAAGAATTAATACTTTAATTCTTAAGTTTTGATTTAACCCTTTAAATCAAACTTTCCTTATATGATGTGTTGCAGTCCAATTGTATTTTGTGTGACCCTCTAGGTTCACCATCAATTGGCCGCGGGCCCAAGACTTTCGTGATTTAATTTGCGAGCTTATTAATTGCTCCGATTAATTGAACCCCTTCAATTAACCACTCAAGAATTAATTTCCTTATTAATTAATGAGTACCCACACCTCATGGTCGATGTCTAGCCACAAGCCCATGAGGCCCAACTTCAGGTGAATTGATCTCAGTGAACCTCACCTCTTATAAGTACCATGTACATACGGTCCTTCTAACGACTAATTTCCCGATCAAGACCTAGGGTGTGTGAATTGATCGGCACCTCTAATTATCTCGATAACTATACTTTCTAATTCCTGATAATGATTCCAGTGTGACTGCCAAATTTGGAAACCCCTTTCCAAATGCGTCACCAACTGTGGCCACAGGTTTCTCGGAATATATTATCTAAGAACGTATAAAAAATTCCCTCAACACACCACGTGGAGTCGGTAGATCCCATATTGATGCTAACCATTCGCGTACACGACTATACGCACCCAACTTAGGCACACAATGATCAAGCTAAGTGACCGGCACCTAAATCTAAGTACGTACACCCATGCACCGAATTCGCCCTAGCACCTCAAGTCTAAGGACTAAATCGTACACTATTATAAGCTTGAGAAACATCCCATCGCCGATGTGCGTCATGCGCTTCCACAATGGGTTTCTCTGTTCGGGTCGTTCGATGCGTTCGATCCTCTATCGAACCACCTACTCATATGCACTGGCCTCAAATGCCTTGCTCATGAAATGCTACAAATTCACTCCATGTGAATCATGCATATTCGTACAAGTCTTTGGGATTCCTACGATACCCCGTCTCGTTCGGAATCTATGACTTGGAACGGTTTTAAGATCACGACCTTAGAGACTGTTTCATGATTGCACTCAGTATTGAAGTGAATCGTCCCATAGTTTATTGTGATCTAAGGATTTCATCCAATCGCTTAAGTGATTCGCGAGAGATGAAGTAGGCCATTGTTTGATTTACATACTATAAATAAACGGGCGTATTAAGTCATTTATACTAAAGAAAGATAATGATAGTTCCAATACAAGCTAAATATATTGGCTTGCAGGGCACTATCCCATCAATAAATACCTAGTTAAACATTGTATTACGAACAACATACATTCATAGCTTACGCCTACCTACTTTGGCAATCTGATAACATAATAGAAAAGCTTTTGCTATACTATTACATATTCATCGTCTTGCTTACTTATTGTTCTTTACGTAATAGCTTCCTTGAGATTGATCCATCTGGAATAAAGTGTTGGATGAAGATGAAGATGGAGTGCAAAGAAGATAAGAAAATAAGGGAAGGTTTTGATGATTTCCAAAACGTCAAAATCAGCTAAGTATGGAAAGCTTAGGTTCATTAGAAGAATTTTGAACAAGTGAAGAAGACATCAGAAGAGTTCAAGATTCGAAGCCCAGAAGTCTACTGATCTCACGCTGAAACAGCAATAAGAAGGGTAGGTCATCAGCTGACTCAAATCAGATTAGTTCAGTATTTGATCAGTAGAGTATCTATCAGCAGAGTTGCCTCGATCAGCAGAGTAGAAGAGATCAAGAGATTAGTCCAACGGTAATAAATGCACTTGATGTAATAAATGCTGCAAGAGAAGGGTAGTAATGACAAATGATTGAAGAATATTCTCGGATCAGCATGGTGCTATTAATGCAGCTACAGGAAAGTACAGCAGTAAAAGTACTGTAGCAGAAAGCCGTTCTGAATTTGGGCTAAGGCTATGGATTTGAAGTGTTATTTGCTTCAACGGTCATATTTTCATATCCTAGTATAAATAGAGCTGATTTCGAAGAGAGAGACACACAACAACAATTCTGAGATTTCGTTTTTGAAGCAGAAAATTTCTAAGTCTCAAGAAGCTCGAACATCTCACTCGTCTGGTGGAAGTCATCTGTTTACAGAAACCCAGTTGAAGGAAATAGAAAAATACATTCTGAGTGATTTTGTATTTAGCTGAGTGTTGTGCGAAGTTTAAATCCGTCTTTGTGAGTGATTTAACTTCAGAGGATAGGTCTTCTTTGTGATTTCCTATTGCGAGCTTATAGCCTTTTTATTTGTTGTCTAGGTATAAGTGGAGAAATATTGTAAACTGTGTGTTTATAGTATAACCCAGAATCTAAGTGTTCTGGAAGAGTGGACTAAAGGATTTTCATCCATATAACCACTATAAAAATTCTTGGTGTTAATTTGCATTTATGTTTTTCTTGCATATTTTGAAATTGCATAAGTTTACACTTTGAAATGTTAAAAGATTTTAAAAGGAGTTTTAAAACTAGGGATAAAATCTTTTTAAGGACTTAGTCTACTTGTGAAAAATACTTTCAAACATCCGCTGCAAGTATACTCTTGATAAAACTGTTTTGCTGAAAAACAGCTAAGTAAGTGTAATAAGAGTGGTCACTCTGCTGTTCAAGATTTGTTCACGATCAGCATAGTCATCTTACTGTTCTTCATCAGCTTAGTCTGCTGACAGAAGACTGAAAAGTTTTTAAGTCTAAAAATTTTCAGAGGTCTATGCACCCCCCCCCTCTAGACCTCATCTGACCACTTAGAACCAACAAGTGGTATCAGAGCAGGTGGTTCATTAGAATCAGCTGCCTGATCAACGAGCTTGATCCAAGTGATTTTCAAAGGTTTTTAAAACTTTTCAAAAGGGCATCTTTTTGAAAAACAAAAACTTTTTGAAAAATGGATGTATCAGCCATGTTCCCACATTGCTGGTATGTCGTTTGAAGACTGGAAAATCAGAATGGAGATTTTCCTAGCTGCTTATAATGATAACATGTACACATGTATCATAAAAGGTCCATTCATATTCACCAAGACGATAAAGATCAATGAAGTTGATACCGTGGTGGAAAAAGATCTTCATGAGATGACTCCAGAAGACATAAAGCTTTTCAATCTGGATAAGGTCGGAAGATTCATAATGACTAAAGCCCTGGATAATGATCGGTTTGACAAAGTCAAACATTGCAAAACTGCAAAGGAGATGTGGGATAAAGTCAGAGACATGAGCGAAGGAAACGACGCCATTAAAGAGCATCAGCTGAGTGTTGCTCTGGAAAAGCTGGATAACTTCAAGATGAAATCTGGAGAGACCATAGATCAGATGGATACCAGGTTCACCAGAACACTCAATGAAGTTTTAAAACTTGGAAAAACCTTCACGGACAAGGAGATAACCATCAGAGTGCTGAAGGCTTTACCTCCAAAATTCAACATGAAGGTGACAGCAATGGAAGAATCAAGAGATTTGGGAAAAATCTATCTTACAGAGCTGTTCTCAGTACTCAAGGCGTATGTGTATAAACTGCCTAGAATGGGAATTGAAGAAACCTCAACTTCAGGACCCACAGCTGCCCTGGTTGCTGCTGAAAATCCTAGAAGACCGGCACAGAAAAGTAAAGAAGTGGACTCATCTGATGAAGCCACATTACTCGACAAAAAGGAGTACACAGCTGGAGATGTAGCATTACTGATAAACAATTTCAAGAAGTTCTACAAGAGAAAAATGAAGAACAAATACAACAATGCTTCTACTTCTAAACCTAACTTTTCTTCTCAAGATAAGGATGATTATAAAGCCAAACTATTGTGTTATAACTGCGGGAAATTGGGGCACTTCATCAAAGACTGTCCATATCCAAAAGCAGAGAAATACACTGAGGAAGAGAAGAGAATCAAGAAAGAAAGAAAGCATCAGAGAGGCAAGGCAATGATGGCTGAAGTAGAAAAGCTGACTGCTGTCTACTCATCTGATTCAGATTCAGACACGTCTGATGAAGAATCTTATGATGAAGAAAAACCTGCTATCCTCTGCCTGATGGCAAAGGAATCTGATGACTCTGAGGATGAGGTAACTCCTCTTGATAATGAATTATTTAATTCATTTGAACAAATGATGCTTAACAATACTGGTATTGCTGAAGCATATAAAAAGCTTAAGGAAGAGATGATATTGCTAAAAGAGCAAAATAGTTCACTGAAACTCACAACTGAAAAGCGAAGAGAATCAGCTGAATATAAACAGCTTGAGCAAGAACATGAATCTCTGAAAGCTGAATGTGAAGTTTATAAGGGTAAAATCATGGAACTTGAAAAAATTATTGAGTCTCATGAGAAATCATCTGTTGCATCCACTCATATGTCTAGTAAACAGAAGATGCCTTTAGAATAGGATAAGCTAGAATTGAATCATACTGAAAAATTTATATCTGCTGACAATATTAATGTCATTCTGTATGTTCAAACTACTAAACCTGCTTCACCTGAGAATGTGTTAAAGGAGAAGAAATCTCCTAAGGCTAAAAAGAACAAAGAGCCTAGTGTAGGTAAACAGACTAGTAAGACCAAACAGCAGAGTCCTAAGAAGTCTGCTGATAAAGCTAAACTGAATCAGACTAGTGGTAAAACTAAGTCGTCTGTTAATGAGCAAGCCTCTAGTAAACCAAAGAAGCATAAAAATAAGAAAAATCAAAATGCTTGGTATGGAAATGAGTCATATTATGTGAAACCTGCTGCATATCCTCCTATGTATCATGCACCTCAATTTCCTAGTTACTATGCACCATATCCTGCTCATCCAATGCATGCATATCCTGCTTATCATGCACCTTACCCTGCTTATGAACATTATTCTTATCATACTGATCATCAACATGACTTATCTGATAACTATGATAAAAATGAAACTGTTCATGCTCCTGTCAAAACTCAGAAGCCTAAGAAGCCTAAGACATCAACATCTTGGGTTGTCAAAGGTGGAACTAATCCTTCAGGACCCTCTCAATAAGGGTACCTAAAACAATTTTATTTTTGTTTTGTAGGTTAAGATTAGGAGTGGGAGTAAAGTAGAGAAGATTTGGTACTTGGACAGTGGTTGTTCAAGGCACATGTGTGGAAGCATACATGAGCTGACTGATGCAGTTGATGTGGATGGTCCAAAGGTTACTTTTGGAGACAGCAAAGAAGGCAAGATTGTAGCTAAAGGAAGATTAATCAAAGGAAACATAGAGATATCTGACGTCTCACATGTTAAAGGCCTAAAGTACAACCTGCTGAGCATAAGTCAATTTTGTGACAAAGGATATTCAGTCATCTTCTCAACAGATAAATGCTATGTTGATCTGGTAGAAGGGATTCCTAAAACAGTCATGAGCAAAGATAAGCTCTGTGACGCATGTCAGAAGGGTAAACAAATCAAGTCATCATTCAAAAGGAAGAAGCATCAATCTTCTGAAAGAATCTTGGAGCTGCTACACATGGACTTATTTGGACCCATTGATCCAGTCAGCAATGGTGGAAAGAAATACTCCCTAGCTGTTGTGGATGACTATTCAAGATATACTTGGGTGATATTCATGAAAAAGAAAAGTGAAACCAAGGAACATCTTACTAATCTGATGGAACTGATCCAAAATGAGAAAAGTACAAAAATATTAAAGATCAGATCAGATAGAGGGACAAAGTTCACAAACTCTACTGTTGAAGAGTATTGTAACATCAAAAGAAATACATCATGAGTATTCAGCTGCTAGAACCCCTCAACAGAAGGGTGTTGCTGAAAGGAGAAACAGAACACTGAAAGAAGCTGTCAGGACTATGATAGCTGAAGTCAAGCTGCCACAAAGATTTTGGGCAGAAGCAACAAATACAGCCTGCTTTACCCAGAACAGATGCATGATCAACAAAAATCAGAACAAGACTCCATATGAAGTTTCGAACAACAGGACGCTTTGTGTTAAATAATGGGAAAAATCACCTTACTGCATTTGCAGAGAAGGCTGATGAAGCTGTTTTTGTAGGATACTCTACTGTTAGTAAAGCTTATAACAAAAGAACATTGCTAATAGAAGAATCCATTCATGTAGTATTTGATGAGCCAAGTCAATCTTCTGAAAAGAATCAAAATGCCAATGAAGATCTATCTACTGATTTACAGAAGTTGGATATTGGAAAGAATGAAGAATATGTTCCCATCATACTACCTAATCTCAATTCAGCTGCTAACTCAAGTGCTGTTCAAAATCACAGTGCTGATTGTCTAACAGACGAGTTGCAAACAGCTGACAGACCAGAGACTGTTCAACAGACTGCAAATATTCAACAGACTACTACTGAATCTCCAACAGTAGTGTTGCAAGATCAAAACAGAGGACAACATCCAGATTTGCAACCTGATCTCAGATGGCTCAGGAATCACCCACCAGAGTTAGTGATTGGTGATCCCTTGGATATAGTGAAAACAAGAAGAGCTGCTGCACAAGATGCTATGTTTGTCACTTTTCTATGTCAAATAGAGCCTAAACAAATTGAAGAAGCTCTTAGTGATTCCTTCTGGATTGAAGCTATGCAAGAAGAGTTGAATCAATCTGAAAGGAATGAAGTCTGGTACTTAGTTCCCAGACCAAATCATCAAAGAGTAATTGTCACTAAATGGGTTTTCAGAAATAAGATGAATGAAGATGGTATTGTTACCAGAAATAAAGCAAGATTAGTGGCCAAGGGTTATTGTCAAGAAGAAGGAATTGACTTTAATGAAACATTTGCACCAGTAGCAAGACTTGAAGCAATCAGACTGTTTTTAGCCTATGCTGCTTACAAGAACTTCACTGTCTATCAGATGGATGTGATGTCTGCATTTCTAAATGGAGAATTGCAAGAAGAAGTGTATGTTGAACAACCACCTGGATTTGAAGCTTATCAACAGGAAGACAAGGTGTATCGTCTAAAGAAAGCCCTCTATGGACTGAAACAGGCTCCAAGAGCATGGTATGATACCCTATCTGATTTTCTTTTAATTAAAGGATTTCGTAAAGGTAAGGTAGACAAAACTTTGTTCACAATTGAATGGTAGAATCATATATTAATTGTGCAAATATATGTAGACGATATTATTTTTGGTTCAACTAACGAACAGATGTGTGACAAGTTCTCCAAGCTCATGCAGAACAAGTTTGAAATGAGCATGATGGGTGAACTAAATTATTTTCTTGGTTTGCAAGTTAGACAGTTGCCTGATGGAATATTCATCAACCAAGCAAAATACACAAGAGATCTGTTTAAGAAATTTGGTATGGAAACTAGCTCTACTGCTACTGTTCCAATGTCTACAAGTCTTCGTTTGGATAAAGATGAAGATGGCAAATCAGTAGACATAACCAAATATAGAGGCATTATTGGGTCACTGTTATATCAAACAGCAAGCAGACCTGATATCATGTACTCAGTTGGGGTTTGTGCGAGATTTCAATCAAATCCTAAGGAATCTCATCTCTTAGCTGCCAAGAGAATTCTGAAATATATTAAGGGCACTCAAGATTTGGGATTGTGGTATCCTAGAGAATCTGGATTTGAGCTTATTGGATATTCAGATTCAGACCTTGCTGGCTGCAAAATTGATAGGAAGAGCACAACAGGTGCTTGTCAATTCTTGGGCAGTCGTCTGATCTCATGGATGAGTAAGAAACAGACTTCAGTATCCATATCTACTGCTGAAGCTGAGTATATAGCTGCTGGAGCATGCTGTGCACAAATTTTATGGTTGAAGCATCAACTGTGACAATACAAGTGCAATCTCTCTTACTCAGAACACTACAAGTCATTCAAGGACTAAGCATATTGAGATCAAGCATCACTTCATTAGAGATCATGTGGAAAAAGGAAATGTAATGATTGAGTATGTTCATACTGACAATCAGATTGCTGATATTTTCACTAAACCTTTAAGTGAAGTAAGGTTTTCAACTCTAAGAGCTGAACTAGGACTACTTAATTTGGATGCATAAGCTGAGGGGGAACTTACCAGAAGACTGAAGTTCATCAGCATGGTCATCCGTTATTATTTTCAAGGATTAACTCTCAACAGACTAGTTAACTTATGAATTCTTAAAGTCAGGGGAAACGTGTAAGACTAGCGGTACTTCTGATTAAAAGATGAAATTGGTTAATGATAGTTAGATGATGTTATGTTATCAGAAGATCTGTTCTTAATTCTTGAAGACTGAAGATTATTTTATCTTGCTGGATTGACAAACAGCAGAGGAAGATTACTAGCTATTGGCTTTCTCTAGTAATATCAGATAACAGATCACTCGTCTGTCAGATAAGTTAAACTCTACTCATCTGATACATTATATAAGCATGGTTATAAATAGCTCTTTTGAAACATGCTTTTATAAGTAACAGATAAGTGCCGATTGAGTTTCCCGCCCATCTGACGTTAAAATAATAAATTTGAAGTCCGCAATTCTCACCCGCACGATTTAAAACTGTCAGATCAATCTTACGGTTCATGTTTATCACGATAATCAACACCAAAAGAAACCTATAAAATCCGATCTGAACAGATTAGTCGTCTTACGCACACAAAATTTCAAAATTCTCTAACTCTCTAAGCTCTCTGTTCTCTAGTTCTCTGTTTTCTACAGACTTTCATCACTTAATCACAAAATGGATGTCATTGAAGGAAGATATCTAAGCTACGACAAATTTTTCAAAACTGGTACTGATTTGATGAGGGAAATCATGACGAAGATCAAGGAAGCATCTCTAGTACCTATTCTGAAAGCTCATGAGGAGCGTGTATACCTTGAAGATTTTAATGATTTCTACACAACCAGAAAGATCAACAATGAAATGATTGTTATGACTGCCACAGTTGGGGACAAAAAGATTTGTATTTCGGCTGCAGTGTTAAGTGAAGTGTACAAACTGACTAATGAAGGAGGAGATGTGAAAGACCGTGGGTCTGAGAAAGAAGAGGAATTTTGGGCAATTTGTGCTAAGTAAGGGGAGGAGATGACAGGAACTCTGAGGAAGACTCAATCGAAAGATGAGTATCAGAGGTTCGCTGACATCATTGCGAAGGTACTGGACTGCAGTACAAGTTCTTTAGATGGTTTACCAAGAAGAAGATATTACACTATGATCAGCATATACTATGGCTTGAAAATCAACTTGGCAGCTCATGTATTTGATCTTTTGTGTGATAAGAAGGTCAAGTATGGTATTCTGCTAAGTCATCTGTTCATGAGCCTAGGATGTCCTATGGGAAGTGGAAAGACTATCCATGGTGGCAAAGAATTCAAGCTATATGAGCCTGTTAAGAGTGTGGGCACCTCTAAAAGAAAGGCTTCTACTAAGGCTGCCAAAGTCCCTGCAAAGAAGGGAAAGAAGACTGGTCAGACCAGTAGGACTGCCGATCAAACAGTAACCACTACTGTTGAAGCTGGATCAGCACAGCCTGAAGTTGTCATTCCTGAAAAGGTAATTGATGACTTCACTAAAGAAATTGAGCAAATGGAGACTGGATCATCTCCAGAGAGAACAGAATCTGAGGAAGCTGTTCCTGTTCAATCCAAAAAGAGAATGAGGACAAGGAGTGCTGCTAAAGGACCTCCTAAACCTGAACCTTCAAGGAAAATTACCAAGTCAAGGGCAAAAAGAAAAGTTACATTCTCTGAAGAACCAACTGAAACAGTGAGGGAGACATCAGCATCAGCAGAGAGACCTGCTATTATTGAAAAACCTGCTGCTAAACATGCTGAAGACTCATCTGTTGCACTGTTTGCTGAAGTTAGAGAAGAACAGCAGACTAGTACAACAAATGAAGGGGATGCACTCCTTCGTCACCCTACTCCTGTTGCTGCCACTCCACTTCAAGCAGTGGAAAGTCCTGAAGCAAAGAAGAGAAGGACTGGTAAGATTGTGATTCCCTACCTTACTGCTGCTGAAAAGAAAAGATTAGATGAGGCAGAAAGGAAAAGAAAGGCAGAAGAAAAGGCCGAGGAGGATTGTCTTAAAGCCCTTGAGCTCAAAAGGCTGGAAGAAGAAGCCAGCAAAATGACTCAAGCTCAAAGGGATGCTGTTGAGGCAGCTGAGTTAGCTGCTGCTATTGAGGCAAGTGCTAAGGATTCACATGGTCCAAAGCATACTGTTGGCATTGTGATTGATGAACAGAGAGATCCTACCAAACCTAAACCAATCATGCCTACTCCAGCTATACAACCTAAAAGAAGAGAAGAGGTCAAACTGGCATTGGAGATTGTCAGAGATGACCCTGATGCTTTTGAAGAGTTCATCAAAAGGTTGGATGCTGAGAATGCAAGGATTACTCGTCTGACGATGATCAACAAAGAAAAGATCAGATATAACAGATGGAGAGACTATCGTCTGACAAAGAGTAAAGACCAAATTGCAAGCTGGAAAGCCTTTGCTGATGAAGAAGCCTGGGTGCTAAAGTGGCTTGAGACAGGTTCTATTACTCAAGCATTAGACTCAGAGTTCTCTTTGGACAAGTTAAGACTGAGGATCAGTCATGTTGTCAAGGCTGAAGCAAAGAAGTTATATGACTCAGTTCCTGAAGAATATGTTGAAAATGAAGACCTCAAGGAACGGTCAATAAAATTGGCAGTTTCCCAGACAATGGAAACATGGGCCAAGAAGACTAGGAAGATGAGGGGACAACCAAGTTCTATGATTCCCCTTCCAAGTCTGAAGCAGATTGTCTATGGTCCTACTATTAGGCCATATGAAGAACTACCAGAAGATCCTATCTCACCTTTTGTTCCTATTGATGATCTAACTTGGATTACTCACAGGACTGCTCTGGATGAAGCTGGCAAGGCGTACCATTATAAATGTTAAGAAGATCCAAGCACCCCCTGCTGACCAAGGCAAAGAGAAAGAAGGAACTTATGATCCTGCAGACCAAAGCAAAGAAAAAGATGGTACTTCTGAAAGAGAAGGAAAGCACCTCTGATCTGGTAGATCAAGATAAAGAAAAGGAGGACAAGTCTGAACCAGCTGACAAGTCAAAGGAAGAGGAAATCACTCCAAATCCAGCTGATCAGATTAAAGAAAAGGAGGTTGCTGCTGATCAAAATGATCAGACTAAGGAGAAGGAAAGCACTCCTAGTCAAGTTGATGAGACCAAGGAAGAAGAGCCTGCCTCTGGTCCAGTAGATCAGATAACTGAAGAGACAACTCCTGCAGCAGATCAGATTGCTGAAGAGGCAATTCTTGCCTTACCTCCTATTCCATCTGAAGTTGCCTCTACTTCTCAGAACTTACAGCAAACATCTCTATTGGATTCAATTCAGCAGATGATTTCAAAATCAATGAAGGAGTTAGAAGAAAAGGTGACTGCTAATCTGTTGACTGGTGTAAGTCAACAAACTCAGAAAGCTGCTGCTGTTCCAACCTCTCTGATAGAAGACACTGCTCAAAATGTGAAGTCTATCTGTCAAGATATGGATGTCATAAGGGCAAGGACCCAAAGTACAGCTGCTGGTTGGAGATAGGTTACAGAAACAGTTGAGATGGCTATTCAAGCTGAGGATGAAGTTTTAATCAATATGACCAAGGACTTCAAGGCATCTGCTGATCTGTTACTTGCAACTCAGATTCAGTTAGGTGACCAAGGAGAAGTTGTGTTAAACAGAATGGAAGCATTTGAAGCCAATCAACTCAGACAACAAGCTCAACTTGATGCCATGGAAGAGAACATCAAACTTCTCTGTGATTCACTTCAGATCACACCAGTCTTACCAAAATATCCAATCAACCCTGCTGATGATGACAAAAAGGGGGAAGATAGGGTACTTAGGGAAGATAAGGTACCATGTTATGAAGAAGAAAATGCTGAATTAGAAGGAACTGAAGTACTGGAGGAATCTGCTGAAAATGAAAAGACTGATGAAGATAATGAAGGCACAAGCAGACCAACAGATGAGAAGATCACAGAAGAAGAAAAAGCTGAAGAAACTGAAGCTGAAGCAAAAGCTAAGTATGACAAAGAAATAGCTGCTGCTAAGGACTCAGCTGAAGAACAACTAGATCCTGATGTCAAGAAAAAGAAGTTGGAGCTATTAAAACAAAAATTCTTCAAAGAGTTAGAAGCTGCGTCTTCCACACCTGAAGAAGAAAAAGAGGACAAGCAAGAAGACAAAACAGAAGACTAGTTTAGTCTAGGTCACTTATGCTTGAAATCCTTGTAATTTACTTTTTGCACATCTCATCTACCGAACTTGTAATATGTAATCTTTTCAGAATCTATAAAAATATTCAAGTTTGAAATCCAATAGACTATTTCTATCTCAGAAATTTTTGAGGATCAAAACTTTAGTTTAGGTACAGGTACTTAGCTGAAGTTTTGTCATCATCAAAAAGGGGGAAATTGTTGGATGAAGATGAAGATGGAGTGCAAAGAAGATAAGAAAATAAGGGAAGGTTTTGATGATTTCCATAACGTCAAAATCAGCTAAGTATGGAAAGCTTAGGTCCCTTAGAAGAATTTTGAACAAGTGAAGAAGACATTAGAAGAGTTCAAGATTCGAAGCCCAGAAGACTACTGATCTCACGCTGAAACAGCAATCAGAAGGGTAGGTCATCAGCTGACTCAAATCAGATTAGTTCAGTATTTGATCAGCAGAGTATCTATCAGCAGAGTTGCCTCGATCAGCAGAGTAGAAGAGATCAAGAGATTAGTCCAATGCTAATAAATGCACTTGGTGTAATAAATGCTACAAGAGAAGGGTAGTAATGACAAATGATTGAAGAATATTCTCGGATCAGCATGGTGCATTTAATGCAGCTACAGGAAAGTACAGCAGAAAAAGTACTGTAGCAAGAAGCCGTTCTGAATTTGGGCTAAGGCTATGGATTTGAAGTGTTATTTGCTTCAACGGTCATATTTTCAAATCCAAGTATAAATAGAGCTGATTTCGAAGAGAGAGACACACAACAACAATTATGAGATTTCGTTTTTGAAGCAGAAAATTTCTAAGTCTCAAGAAGCTCGAACAGCTCACTCGTCTGGTGGAAGTCATCTGTTGACAGAAACCCAGTTGAAGAAAATAGAAAAATACATTCTGAGTGATTTTGTATTTAGCTGAGTGTTGTGCGAAGTTTAAATCCGTCTTTGTGAGTGATTTAACTTCAGAGGATAGGTCTTCTTTGTGATTTCCTATTGCGAGCTTATAGCCTTTTCATTTGTTGTCTAGGTATAAGTGGAGAAATATTGTAAACTGTGTGTTTATAGTATAACCCAGAATCTAAATGATCTGGAAGAGTGGACTAAAGGATTTTCATCCATATAACCACTATAAAAATTCTTGGTGTTAATTTGCATTTAAGTTTTTCTTGCATATTTTGAAATTGCATAAGTTTACACTTTGAATTGTTAAAAGATTTTAAAAGGAGTTTTAAAACTAGGGATAAAATCTTTTTAAGGACTTAGTCTACTTGTGAAAAACACTTTTAAACATCCGCTGCAAGTATACTCTTGATAAAATTGTTTTGCTGAAAAACAGCTAAGTAAGTGTAAGAAGAGTGGTCACTCTGCTGTTCAAGATTTGTTCACGATCAGCAGAGTCATCTTACTGTTCTTCATCAGCTTAGTCTGCTGACAGAAGACTAAAAAGTTTTTAAGTCTAAAAATTTTCAGAGGTCTATTCACCCCCCCCCCCCTCTCGACCTCATCTGACCACTTGGGACCAACATAAAGTAACAAAGCCCTATAATCTACACCTAATTTGACTATTAAAACCATTCTTTATTGATTTAATCTAAACCCGACGTAAAACGATTAAATCAAGTTCCTTACTGTGCTTACCGATTCCGAACTCGTGCATAGACAGGTCAGAGGCATTTATGAAGCCAAGGAGTTCAACATGATTAAATACCTTAACAAAGTGAAAACTCTAATCTCCAAGTTTGAGAAGTTCGAAATTCATCCAATTCCCAGAGAAGAAAATTTATGGGCAGATTTATTGTCCAAGTACACGGGAGTAGTAGACGGAAAGAATTATTACCTGGCTGCTTTCGAGCACACAGGCTATCGAATTGGATGTTACTCCAAATGTTGACATGATGGAAATCGATGAGAAAAAACCCTCCTGGGTTGATCCATTCATAGATTATTTGCGAGAAGGAAAACTTCCCAAAGACACTAATGAGGCTTGGAGGACAAAATATCGATCATCATGCTTTGCCTTGATCGAAGTAAGCCTATATAAGAGGTCTTCCACGGGAATTCTACTGAAATGTATTTCCGAAGATCAAATTCCTTTAATCTTGAAAGAAGTCCATGAAGGGGAACCTGGAAATCATTGTGGTGCTCGAACATTGCCTCTTAAATGCTCGAGAGTAGGGTATTATTGGCCCACTCTTATTTCTGACTCGGCCGATTATGTGAAGAAATGTCATTATTGTCAAATTCATTCGAATATGATCCCTCAACCCGCCGAGCAGATGCATTCTATTCCTATTTGCTGGCCTTTCGATAAATGGGGTATTGATATTGTCGGTCATTTTCTGACCGCTAGAGCAAGAAAGAATTATGTGTTAGTTGTCGTCGTGTATTTCAGCAAGTGGGCGGAATGTGTGGCTTTGACCAAGATCACTCAGTTCCAGGTTATAAATTTTCTATGGAAAAATATTATCTGCAGGTTTAGGATTCCAAGGGTACTTATCTCAGATAATGGGACTCAGTTTGCTGGAAAGAGAATCTTGAAATGGTGTGAGAAATTTGGGATACATCAGAATTTCACGTCCGTTGGACACCCGCAAGCTAATGGACAAACTGAGGTTGTAAACAGAGAAATTGTTCGATCACTGGAAAAGCGCTTGGCAGAAGCAAAGGGAAAGTGGCTTCATGAGTTACCTGGAGTAGTATGGGCTAATCGAACAACGGTAAAAGCTGCTATAAGGGAAACTCCTTTTAGTCTAGTCTATGGCTCGGAAGCCGTTATTCCCGTGGAAACTCTTATCCAGTCTCCCAGGGTCGAATTCTATGATCCAGGGAATAACCAGTCTTCGAGGGAAATGGAGGTCTATATGCAGATAGCAAAAGAGATCGAGCTAAGCTGAAAATTCAAGCTGTAAAATCCAATATGGAAAAAGCGTACAACCAAAAGGTCATAATTCTAACCTTCAAGGTCGGTGACTTGGTGTTAAAGAAGGTAGAAGTCTCGAAACACGTGGGGAAATTGCAACCCAATTGGGATGGCCCCTATGTTGTGGTCGAGGTCGGGAAGAAAGGCTCATACAAGATTACTTATTCGAACGGAGAAGTTCTCCCTCGAACTTGGAATGCAGTCAATCTTAGGAAGTATTACGTGAAATGGAGATTTTGTATTGGGGTTTTTTTTCTTTCTCGGCAGTATCTATCGTTTATTGTTCTTTATTCGGATATGTTATGTCTCCTACTATTGAAGAAATCAATGAAATATTTATATTTTCTCATCTATTCGTTGCATCTCTACGAATTATCTATTATCTGCAAGATCGGCACTCGGCCTCTCGTCGAAAATTGACTAAGGGTGAAAGCCGTTGCTATGCCCCTTAGATCAAAAATAAAAAAAATTCGGGGGTGAAAGCTGTTGCTACGACCCTTAGGTGAAAGTTGTTGCCATGACCGTCGAAAATTGACTAAGGGTGAAAGACGTTGCTATGCCCCTTAGATAAAAAATTAATAAAAAAATTCGGGGGTGAAAGCTGTTGCTACGACTCTTAGGTGAAAGCTGTTGCTATGACCGTCGAAAATTGACTAAGGGTGAAAGTCGTTGCTATGCCCCCTAAATCAAAAATAAAAAATTTTCGGGGGTGAAAGTTGTTGCTACGACCCTTAGGTGAATGTTGTTGCTATGACCGTCGAAAATTGACTAAGGGTGAAAACCGTTGCTATGCCCCTTAGATAAAAAATAAATAAAAAAATCCGGGGGTGAAAGTTGTTGCTATAACCCTTAGGTGAAAGCTGTTGCTATGACCGTCCGAAATTGACTAAGGGTGAAAGCCATTGCTATGCCCCTTAGATCAAATATAAAAAAAATTAGAATGCCATTGGAAATCTTCCACTTCAAGAAGATAACTCACCAGTACTGACTCAAAGGCTTCAAAGTTGTTGGGATACCTTGGTTGTCAGAACAACGAAAGTGCGGAATAAAAAAAAATTTCCGAGGCACCCATCAGTCCCATGAAATCAATCTCCAAATTATGTATACGAAAAGGTTGAATCAAACAACAATTAAAACAAAAAGGGGTAATATATGATTTACCTCACCACGGCTTAGTGGTGGTTACCTCCGGGCTTTTTCCTTGATTCACAACTTAGTGATCCAATTGTCTCACCGCCAGAACGTATCCACACCAGTTGGATTTTAGCAACGTCTCCAAGTCACAGGCAACGAACTAGATCTTGGAGACTGTTAACGAAGGAAGAGGCAGATCTAGATTTGGATCCAGATGAAAAGAACAGAAGGAAGAAGGGCTCGGCCACAGGGCTTATGAGGCTAGGGCGGCTAGGGTTTGGGGCGATTAAGGGTTGGCCAAAAATTGGCCTCTCAATTTTCAGCTTTTTTTTTCCTTTTTTTTTTGTGTTAATCAATTAGTGCATTATCTTATCATTAGCTTTTGGAAGATATATGATGAGTTATATTTATAAGAGAATAATCCTTCTCTTATTAGATATCTCATCATAATTGGTTGAATCATTTCCTTATCACAATAGGAAACAAGATTTAACCAAATCTTTTGCTTGTTACTTGTTTAGCAAGAAACAAAGTCTTCCACTCTTTTACTAGCCAAAATCATCCCTTAGCCTAAATAATTAGCCAATTCGAAAATTGCTAATTATTTATTCTTCCATCTTTATTAATTAACTACTTTAATTAATATTATAATTAATTAGATAATCCAATTAATCAATTAGATATTCCAATTAATAACTCTGTTCTTTGAATTAACACTTTAATTCATGAAATTTGATTTAACTTCCTTAAATCAACTATTTCCTTTTATGACTGTCACTGTCCAATTGTATTGTGTGTAACCCTCTGGGTTCACAATCAATTGGCAGCAGTCCCACGACTTTCGTGATTTAATTAATGAGCAATTAATTGCTCCGATCAATTAAACACTTTTAATTGATCACTCCAGAATTAATCTCCCTTACTAATTCAGGAGTATCCACACTTCATGGTTGATGTCTAGCCACAATCCCATGAAGCCCAACTTCAGATGAATTGATATTTATGAACCTCACCTCTTATAATTCCCATGTACATACAGTCCTTCCTAAGGCTAATTTCCCGACCGAGACCTAGGGTGTGTGAATTGATCGGCACCTCTAATTATCTCGATTCTGTACTTTCTAATTCTGGATAATAATTCCAGTGTAACTGCTAACCCTTTCCAAATCCGTCACTGACCACGGCCGTGGGTTTTTCGGAATCTATTATCTAAGAACGTACAAGAAATTCTCCCACCTTATCAGGATGAGTCGATAGATCCTTTCTTAGTACTAACCACTCGCGTACCCAACTGTACGTACCCAACTTAGGCACATTATGGTCAGGCTACGTGACCAGTACCTAAATCTAAGTACGCACACTCGTGCACCGAATTCGCCCTAGCACCTTAAGTCTAAAGACTAAATCGTACACTATTATAAGCCTTGAGAAACTTCCCATCACCGATATGCATCATGCCTTTCCATAATGGGTTTCTCTGTTCGGGTCGTTCAATGCGTTCGATCCCCTATCGAACCACCTAGTCATATGCACTAGCATCAAATGTCTTTTTCATGAAACTCTACAAATTCACTCCATGTGAATCATGCATAATCGTACAAGACTTAGTGACTCCTTCGATGCCCCGTCTCGATCGGAATCTATGACTTGGAACGTGTTTTAAGATCATGACCTTAGAGATTGTTTCATGATTGCACTCAATACTGAAGTGAATCGGTCCATAATCTAATGTGACCTTACGTTCGCGAGAGATGAAGTTGACCATTGTTTAATTTGCGTAGTATAAATAAACAGGCGTATTAATTATCAAAACATAAGAAGATAGTCCTCTTACAAGCTGATTAATATTGGCTTGCTGGACACTATCCTATCATAATCCTAGATCAAACCGTTGAGGATTTGAAGGCTGACGGGGGCTGTTTTACACCCCATATAACACTCGGAACGACTAGATGATACTCGATCGGCTCGACCAGGAAACTGATTCGTTAACAAGCCATTCGATCCGACCAGAGATATCTGTCCATAGCGATCAAGACCGAAGTCCGAGTTCCTGAAGGATCAATACCCCGAGTCCTAGTAGGATTATGTTTCCTTGTATAGCTAGGGTTAATATCATATAAATTCCTAGTTTAACATTGTATTTTGGGGGGGGGGGGGGGGCACAACTACGATTGAGAGCTTACGCCTAAATACTCTGGCTATCTGATATCAAATTAATAGAAAAGTTGTTGCTATACTATATTCAATATTCTCTGTTTCGTGTTCTTATTGTTTTTTTACATATTGTTCTTTCTTGAGATTGATCCATCCGGAATAAAGTAACTAGGCCCTATAATCACTATATAATTACACCTCATAAACCATTATTATTGATTTAATCAAGTCATACGAAAAATCGGTTAAATCAGTTGGCGCCACCGTGGGGCTAAGTTAATTATTCGATAGACAAATGGCTCGCCCAAGGAAGAACGCCCGTAACGAGGCAAGAAGTAACACGACGCATCCACATATTACGTCGGACGATTTGCAGAACGATACGACTAATGACAACCCAATCGTCAACAATGAAATAACCAACGAGAGAACGATCAACTACCAAGTCAAGAGGAACGTCAAGGGAACCAGTTCCAAAATTCTCAAGGACAACAAGAGATCGCTGCCAATGTAGTACCAAAAGTCCCCGTGGCCCCAACGATCCCTGTTCCTCTGCCAGAAACACAGGACAAATTAAGACAGATCGCGATGTTATTTAACTCACTATGCCCAGGGGAACTGCTGGTTCCCGAGCAGGTTCCCAGAGAACCTAGAGCAACAAGGGCAAATCCAGTTCGGAGAGCTCCAAGGCAGGTCGATCAAATGTCAGATCAAGCAGATAGCCCTGTGACTGAACAGCGATCATTACACAGTCAACAAAAGAGCGATACGAAACCTACCGACGAGCAAATTCGGAGAAAAATTGATCGGACCAAGCCTCAACCAACCCGCTGAGGATCAAAGGAACATACCATTATTCCCATCGATGAGGACGTTGTGGACGCAATCCCTAATCGACAAAGAGCTGTTCGCATCTCGGAAAGAGAAATTGAAAAGATGATACAAGAGCATCTGGAGCAACGTCTACGGACCATTCAAAATCCATGGGCCAGGAGATTAATGGTAACCTTCCTGATCCAGGAGAATCTGATCCTACCCTTCAACTTGCATGGTCCAGGGGCAACGATGTTGTAGTCTCACGGATTTTGAATGCAGTTTCACAAGAGATACATTCCAGTATCATGTACACTAATAATGCAGAGACCATCTGGAATCAATTAAAGACTCGGTTCCAACACAGTAATGGACCAAGGAAGCTTCAACTGCGAAGGGAGTTGGCCAATCTAAAACAAGATTCACTCTCTGTTAATTTGTTCTTTACTAATCTCAAGGCTATTTGGGATGAACTGACCAATTACAAGACAGTTCTTAAACCTTGCAATTGTGGTGGACCAGAAAAGATTTCTGAAAAAAATCAAGAAGATTTTGTTCTCACCTTTCTTCTTGGCCTTAATGACTCTTTTGATAATTTGAGAAGTCAGATTCTTCTCATGGAACCTATTCCACACATTGACATGGTATTTCAACTTGCTATACAAGAAGAAAGACAAAAACAGGTTGGAGTTCTTCCTCCTACCTTTGATTCCTCTACTTCTATGGCTTTTGCCTCTCACACATCCCAACCACCCCCCACTGGCAATACAGCACAGCAAACTAAAAGAACCTATAATCAGTTTCAACAGCCTCTTCTTCCCACCCCACCTAATTTTAACCCCTGTTTAAAAAAGAAAGACATTCCTATTTGTTCTCATTGTAACATGAGGAGACACATCATTGATAAGTGTTACAAACTGCATGGCTATCCTGTTGGCTATAAACCACCCAATAAACAGAAACAAGCCAATCCAGTTAACAGTTTTACAGCAAATGCTCCCTCATCCAATCAGTCTCCACAGAATTCACTTACTCCTTTACTTCAAAGTCTAAATTCAGAACAATGCCAACATCTTCACATCTGAATTTCAATAATAGTGAGTCTACACATGAAACAGCACATATTTCATGTGTCTCAGGTATTTGTTCTACTTCTTTTAATAAAAATACCATATCCAATCCTTTTGCTTGGATTATGGATTCTGGTGCTACTAAGCACATATGCTCTAACATTTCTTTATTTTCCAATCTAAAACCTATTTTTAATGCTCAGGTCATACTACCTGACAATAGTATTTTTTCAGTCTCTCAAATTGGAGATGTTCTATTAAATTCTTCTTTATTACTTAAAGATGTCTTCTATATTCCTACTTTCTCTTTTATTTTGATTTCTGTTAGTGAGCTTATCTCTGATTCTTCTATTTCCATTCATTTTACTAAGGATTCCTTTTTTATTCAGGACCTCCAAAGGAGGATGATTGGACAGGGTAGGAAAGTTGCTGGCCTCTATGTCTTACATACAACTCAGTCTCCTATAACAGTTCATTGCAACAAAGTTTCAAGTGCTATTTGGCATAGGAGACTAGGCCATATGCCCTACAGACTTATGGACAAACTTTCTGTCAATTTGGACAAACTTCAAATGATCAGAATATTACCAATACTATTATTATAGCCTGTCTCAGTCTATCGAGATATAAATAACAAGCAACACGAGCAAATAGATAGCAGAATAAATGAGGTTGGTGGCGTAACCTACTATAGCCTAGACTTAATATGTCCATTATTTTTCTTAAATAGTTATTTTTTCAACTAAAATGGTTGAATTATTTATTTATTTTGGCCCAAATAGATATGCTTGTTAATGATTCAACCAAAAAAAAAAAATCATTACTTTTCAACTTTCCATTACTTTTATGTTAACAAAAAATATTGATGTTGTTTTCAACTTTTCATTACTTTTATGTTAAAAAAAAATCATTACTTTTCCTTTATATGAAACACATATCTCCGGTAGCCCTCATATACGTGCTTGCGTTATTGACTTGGGCCTTTTCAATTCACCAAAAAATCGAACTGTATTATTTATGGCCCAATAAATTCAATTTCCATAAGTTCAAAACTTGTTTGTCGTTCACTACAAAAGGTAAAGGACTGTCAATGGGTGGATATCAACTGTTAAAATTCGGTCAGGCACATTTATGATTCGTTTATGACGATTTGTAATGAATTAAAAATAAAATGAATATAGGTCGATAAAATCCGTTGAATATATTTTTTAATTATAATTTGTTTATATGGTATTTTATTAAGATAAGTAACGTTATATGATGTTTTATCATTAATTTAAAGATAAGTATTAGTTAATAATTCATTAATAATATTATTTGTACGTATATTTTTTTTATCTAACAACATGAATTAATTTTGATATATTTATATCAATATTATTGTTTTTTCAAATTAATATGTTAAATTATTTGAAGTAAGTGATCAAATTAATATGTATAAAGTAAGTGAATTAAAAAAAAAATTATGATACTCGATCAAATTATGATAAAATTGTAATAGTTAGACCCGAGTAAGATTCAAATCTAGTCCGAATCAATCCGCTGATAGCCTTAAAAGGATCTTATAATACAACTTTATACATAAATTTCGAACAAAAACTTTTACTCATGATCCACACACAATTAATTACATAAAAAATGTTAGTTGATAGACTTATCATAATAATAGATGAACTTGTAACACCTACATTTGATTTATATCCTATGAATTTATCATCTTCCTGGATTTCATTTTTTAAAATTAATTTTTGACCTCGTAGGAAAAGAACTTTGAAACATTAAACTAATTTAGAAGACATTGTATTGGAAACAATAAATACTTGTTAGTATTTTTCTTAATCAATTTTCCAAAGGCAAAAGGTCTAGATAACATCTAATACATTTACTTTAACATACAAAATTTTAGTGTGTTTATCAAATAACCACTCATGGCTAGACACAATTTTTAATCCAGAAATATCAATAAAAAGAATCTATAGTCATTTTCATCTACTAAATTATTTAGGACAAATGCACGATACTCTCATTTGTTATAAAAAACCTTCACAAATTTTTTCTCTAAAATGTTTATTGTACAAAATGCAATTGTATTTATTCATGTTCCTTAAGTATTTCTTATACTTAAAATTAGGAGACAAGGTCAGAGTTTCATGTTATAGGAAACAAATTCTAGAGGGAAGGGAACATATGTAAAAATCTTTTGACCTATTTTTTCGAAAATTAAAACCATAAAGCAGACCAATCATTTTCACGGGGTAGATTAGATGTTATAATTTATAGTAGATATCGATACTTAATTGTACTAGGACATAATCTTGTCCAATTCTCAGAGCATATACTCTTAGATTCCAAATGAAATGATAAACAAAGGAATTGGAGACAAAGAAGAATGATAAACTGCTAAAATTAGATTGGCAGATCTGCGGGTTCATCCTTTAAAGCATGGTGATAGAAGAAATTGTCGGTAAACTTTACCTCTTCATAAATTTTAATACATTTTGGGACTTTTCGGTCTAATTGAGCAGTAAACATCAGATGCGGTTCACAATGGATGTTCATTTATATCGAAAAAATTTCAAAGTTACTTCAAATTTGTGACTAATGGTAAAATTGTCAACCTTAAGACTTTTGGGGCAAAAATTCCATTGAGGAGATTGATTATATGAGTTTCCAATGGATTTTTTATATTAGCAGCTCTGCCATGGATTGAAGCTCTCCAGATTTCCTGCAAAATTCAAGCTCATACAGTCAGTTGAAGACGGGAGTAAAATTGGGAGAGAAAGATTAGAATTAGGGATTTTATTTGTAATGTTATTTTATTTGTTTGTATTTTTATAAGTTATATGTAAAGCGTGTTTTATTTGTTTTATAGAGTTGTTAGTTTAGTTAGTTATGTTATAGGTCGGTTTATATGTAATATAAATAGGTGCAAGGTTCAAACATAACACACAACATTCTTTTCAATTTTTTATAAAGTAATATACTGTGACCATTCAAAATCCGTCTCGTTCAGAATCTATGACTTGGAACGGTTTTAAGATCACGACCTTAGAGACTGTTTCATGATTGCACTCAGTACTGAAGTGAATCGTCCCATAATCTATTGTGACTAAGGATTTCATCCAATCGCTTAAGTGATTCGTGAGAGATGAAGTTGACCATTGTTTGATTTACATACTATAAATAAACGGGCGTATTAAGTTATTTATACTAAAGAAAGATAATGATAGTTCCAATACAAGCTAAATATATTGGCTTGCAGGGCACTATCCCTTCAATAAATACCTAGTTAAACATTGTATTACGAACAACATACATTCATAGCTTACGCCTACCTACTTTGGCAATCTGATAACATAATAGAAAAGCTTTTGCTATACTATTACATATTCATCGTCTTGCTTACTTATTGTTCTTTACGTAATAGCTTCCTTGAGATTGATCCGGAATAAAGTAACAAAGCCCTATAATCTACACCTAATTTGACTATTAAAACCATTCTTTATTGATTTAATCTAAACCCGACGAAAAACGATTAAATCAAGTTCCTTACTGTGCTTACCGATTCCGAACTCGTGCATAGACAGGTCAGAGGCATTTATGAAGCCAAGGAGTTCAACATGTCTAAATACCTTAACAAGGTGAAAACTCTAATCTCCAAGTTTGAGAAGTTCGAAATTCACCCAATCCCCAGAGAAGAAAATTTATGGGCAGATTTATTGTCCAAGTACACGGGAGCAGTAGACGGAAAGAATTATTACCTGGCTGCTTTCGAGCACACCGGCTATCGAATTGGATGTTACTCCAAATGTTGACATGATGGAAATCGATGAGAAAAAACCCTCCTGGGTTGATCCTTTCATAGATTATTTGCGAGAAGGAAAACTTCCCAAAGACACTAATGAGGCTTGGAGGACAAAATATCGATCATCATGCTTTGCCTTGATCGAAGTAAGCCTATATAAGAGGTCTTCCTCGGGAATTCTACTGAAATGTATTTCCGAAGATCAAATTCCTATAATCTTGAAAGAAGTTCATGAAGGGGAACCTGGAAATCATTGTGGTGCTCGAACATTGCCTCTTAAATGCTCGAGAGTAGGGTATTATTGGCCCACTCTTATTTCTGACTCGGCCGATTATGTGAAGAAATGTCATTATTGTCAAATTCATTCGAATATGATCCATCAACCCGCCGAGCAGATGCATTCTATTCCTATTTGCTGGCCTTTCGATAAATGGGGTATTGATATTGTCGGTCATTTTCCGACCGCTAGAGCAAGAAAGAATTATGTGTTAGTTGTCGTCGTGTATTTCAGCAAGTGGGTGGAATGTGTTGCTTCGACCAAGATCACTCAGTTCCAGGTTATAAATTTTCTATGGAAAAATATTATCTGCAGGTTTAGGATTCAAAGGGTACTGATCTCAGATAATGGGACTCAGTTTGCTGGAAAGAGAATCTTGGAATGGTGTAAGAAATTTGGGATACATCAGAATTTCACGTCCGTTGGACACCCGCAAGCTAATGGACAAACTGAGGTTGCAAACAGAGAAATTGTTCGATCACTGGAAAAGCGCTTGGCAGAAGCAAAGGGAAAGTGGCTTCATGAGTTACCTGGAGTAGTATGGGCTAATCGAACAACGGCAAAAGCTTCTATAGGGGAAACTCCTTTTAGTCTAGTCTATGGATCGGAAGCCGTTATTCCCGTGGAAACTCTTATCCAGTCTCCCAGGGTCGAATTCTATGATCCAGGGAATAACCAGTCTTCGAGGGAAATGGAGGTCTATATGCAGATAGCAAAAGAGATCGAGCTAAGCTGAAAATTCAAGCTGTAAAATCCAATATGGAAAAAGCGTACAACCAAAAGGTCAGAATTCGAACCTTCAAGGTCGGTGACTTGGTGTTAAAGAAGGGAGAAGTCTCGAAACACGTGGGGAAATTGAAACCCAATTGGGATGGCCCCTATGTTGTGGTCGAGGTCGGGAAGAAAGGTTCATATAAGATTACTTATCCGAACGGAGAAGTTCTCCCTCGAACTAGGAATGCAGTCAATCTTAGGAAGTATTACGGCAAATGGAGATTATGTATTGGGGTTTTTTTTTCATTCTCGGCAGTATCTATCGTTTATTGTTCTTTATTCGGATCTGTTATGTCTCCTACTATTGAAGAAATCAATGAAATATTTATATTTTCTCATCTATTCGATGCATCTCTACGAATTATCTATTATCTGCAAGATCGGCACTCGGCCTCTCGTCGAAAATTGACTGAGGGTGAAAGCCGTTGCTATGCCCCTTAGATAAAAAAAAAAAAAAAAATTCGGGGGTGAAAGTTGTTGCTACGACCCTTAGGTGAAAGTTGTTGCTATGACCGTCGAAAATTGACTAAGGGTGAAAGCCGTTGCTATGCCCCTTAGATCAAAAATTAAAAAAAAAAATCGGCGGTGAAAGTTGGTGCTACGACCCTTAGGTGAAAGCTGTTGCTATGACCGTCGAAAATTGACTAAGTGTGAAAGTCGTTGCTATGCCCCTTAGATCAAAAATAAAAAAAATTCAGGGGTTAAAGCTGTTGCTACGACCCTTAGGTAAATGCTGTTGCTATGACCGTCGAAAATTGACTAAGGGTGAAAGCCGTTGCTATGCCCCTTAGATAAAAAATAAAAAAAAATTCGGGGCTGAAAGTTGTTGCTATGACCCTTAGGTGAAAGCTGTTTCTATGACCGTCCGAAATTGATTAAGGGTGAAAGCCGTTGCTATGCCCCTTAGATCAAAAATAAAAAAAATTAGAATGCCATTGGAAATCTTCCACTTCAAGAAGATAACTCACCAGTACTTACTCAAAGGCTTCAAAGTTGTTGGGATACCTTGGTTGTCAGAACAACGAAAGTGCGGAATTAAAAAAAATTTCCGAGGCACCCATCAGTCCCATGAAATCGATCTCCACATTATGTAAACGGAAAGGTTGAATCAAACAACAATTAAAACAAAAAGGGGTAATATATGATTTACCTCACCAAGGCTTAGTGGTGGTTACCTCCGGGCTTCTTCTCTGATTCACAACTTAGTGATCCAATAGTCTCACCGCCAGAACGTATCCACACTAGTTGGATTGTAGCAACGTCTCCAAGTCACAGGCTACGAACTAGATCTTGGAGATTGTTAACGAAGGAAGAGGCAGATCTTGATCAGGATCTAGATCTGGATCCAGATGAAGAGAACAGAAGGAAGAAGGGCTCGGCCACAGGGCTTATGAGGCTAGGGCGGCTAGGGGTTGGGGCGATTAAGGGTTGGCCAAAAATTGGCCTCTAAATTTTCAGCTTTTTTTTGTCCTTTTTTTTTTTGAGTGTTAATCAATTAGTGCATTATCTTATCATTAGCTTTTGGAAGATATATGATGAGTTATATTTATAAGAGAATAATCCTTCTCTTATTAGATATCTCATCATAATTGGTTGAATCATTTCCTTATCACAATAGGAAACAAGATTTAACCAAATCTTTTGCTTGTTACTTGTTTAGCAAGAAAAAAAGTCTTCCACTCCTTTACTAGCCAAAATCGTCCCTTAGCCTAATTAATTAGCCAATCCGAAAATTGCTAATTATTTATTCTTCCATCTTTATTAATTAACTACTTTAATTAATATTATAATTAATTAGATAATCCAATTAATCAATTAGATATTCCAATTAATAACTCTGTTCTTTGAATTAACACTTTAATTCATGAAATTTGATTTAACTTCCTTAAATTATTTATTTTCGTTTATGACTGTCACTGTCCAATTGTATTGTATGTGGTCCTCTGGGTTCACAATCAATTAGCAGCAGGCCCACGACTTTTGTGATTTAATTAATGAGCAATTAATTGCTCCGATCAATTAAACACTTTTAATTGATCACTCCAGAATTAATCTCCCTTATTAATTCAGGAGTATCCACACTTCATGGTTGATGTCTAGCCACAATCCCATGAAGCCCAACTTCAGATGAATTGATATTTATGAACCTCACCTCTTATAATTCCCATGTACATACGGTCCTTCCTAAGGCTAATTTCCCGACCGAGACCTAGGGTGTGTGAATTGATCGGCACCTCTAATTATCTCGATTCTGTACTTTCTAATTCTGGATAATAATTCCAGTGTAACTACTAACCCTTTCCAAATCCATCACTGACCACGGCCGTGGGTTTTTCGGAATCTATTATCTAAGAACGTACAAGAAATTCTCCCACCTTATCATGATGAGTCGATAGATCATTTCTTAGTACTAACCACTCGCGTACCCAACTGTACGTACCCAACTTAGGCACATTATGGTCAGGCTACATGACCAGTACCTAAATCTAAGTGAGCACACTCATGCACCGAATTCGACCTAGCACCTTAAGTCTAAAGACTAAATCGTACACTATTATAAGCCTTGAGAAACTTCCCATCACCGATATGTGTCATGCCTTTCCATAATGGGTTTCTCTGTTCGGGTCGTTCGATGCGTTCGATCCCCTATCGAACCACCTAGTCATATGCACTAGCATCAAATGCCTTTTTCATGAAACTCTACAAATTCACTCCATGTGAATCATGCATAATCGTACAAGACTTAGTGACTCCTTCAATGCCCCGTCTCGTTCGGAATCTATGACTTGGAACGTGTTTTAAGATCACGACCTTAGAGACTGTTTCATGATTGCACTCAATACTGAAGTGAATCGTCCCATAATCTAATGTGACCTTACGTTCGCGAGAGATGAAGTTGACCATTGTTTAATTTGCGTACTATAAATAAACAGGCGTATTAATTATTAAAACATAAGAAGATAGTCCTCTTACAAGCTGATTAATATTGGCTTGCTGGACACTATCCTATCAAAATCCTAGATCAAAACGTTGAGGATATGAAGGCTGATGGGGGCTGTTTTACACCCCATATAACACTCGGAACGACTACATGATACTCGATCGGCTCGACCAGGAAACTGATTCGTTAACAAGCCATTCGATTCGACCAGAGATATCTGTGCATAGCGATCAAGACCGAAGTCCGAGTACCTGAAGGATCAATACCCCGAGTCCTAGCATGATTATGTTTCCTTGTATAGCTAGGGTTAATATCATATAAATACCTAGTTTAACATTGTATTTTGGGGGGGGGGGGGCACAACTACGATTGAGAGCTTACGCCTACATACTCTGGCTATCTGATATTAAATTAATAGAAAAGCTTTTGCTATACTATATTCAATATTCTCTGTTTCGTGTTCTTATTGTTTTTTTACATATTGTTATTTCTTGAGATTGATCCATCCGGAATAAAGTAACTAGACCCTATAATCACTATATAATTACACCTCATAAACCATTATTATTGATTTAATCAAGTCATACCAAAAATCGATTAAATCAGTTGGCGCCCACCGTGGGGCTAAGTTAATTATTCGATAGACAAATGGCTCGCCCAAGGAAGAACGCCCGTAACGAGGCAAGAAGTAACACGATGCATCCACATATTACGTCGGACGATTTGCAGAACGATATGACTAATGACAACGCAATCGTCAACAATGAAAATATCCAACGAGAGAACGATCAACTACCAAGTCAAGAGGAATGTTAAGGGAACCATGTCCAAAATTCTCAAGGACAACAAGAGATCGCCGCCAATGTAGTACCAAAAGTCCCCGTGGCCCCAACGATCCCTGATCCTCTGCCAGAAACACAGGAGAAATTAAGACAGATCGCGATGTTATTTAACTCACTATGCCCAGGGGAACTGCTGGTTCCCGAGCAGGTTCCCAGAGACCCTAGAGCAATAAGGGCAAATCCGGTTCGGAGAGCTCCTAGGCAGGTCGATCAAATGTCAGATCAAGCAGATAGCCCTGTGACTGAACAACGATCATTACACAGTCAACAAAAGAGCGATACGAAACCTACCGACGAGCGAATCCGGAGAAAAATTGATTGGACCAAGCCACAACCAACCCGCCGAGGATCAAAGGAACATACCATTATTCCCATCGATGAGGACGTTGTGGACGCAATCCCTAATCGACAAAGAGCTGTTCGCATCTCGGAAAGAGAAATTGAAAAGATGATACAAGAGCATCTGGAGCAACGTCTACGGACCATTTAAAATCCGTGGGCCAGGAGCACGGAGGTCCAAGAAAGCTTAGCAGCGTGCTCTCCCTTTTGCAGGGAAATAAAAGAAGCTCAATCATCCGGGCAGATTCCGGGATGACTTCCAAGATATGACGGAACCATTGATCCCGACGATTATATATTCAGTTTTACGAATATAATGAATTTATATGCTCACTCGGCAGAATACACCGCCAAACTGATGGTTACCACATTTGAAGGACTAGCTTTGGATTGGTTTTGGAAACAACCTACCAACTCCATCTTCAGCTTCCGTGAGTTATGCAACAAACTGACTCAACAATTCGCTAGCCAGAAAAGACAGAAACTACCGATGAGCTACCTTGGGACCATTCATCAACAAGAAGGAGAGTCCTTGCGGAACTGGTTGGAAAGATTTAACGTGGAATTATAAAAAATTGATTCCCCGAACATTGACTATATAATCTCCATCCTCTTTGATCTCACCAAAAACAGGCAGTTCGGGAATGCCCTAAGTAGAAAGCAGCCAAGAACTTTCGCGGATATTATGACCTTGGCTTCGGAATATATGACTCAAGAAGAGATGAACTCTTTCAAGGATAAAAATAGGAATAAAGCTCCCGCCTCCGGCTCGAGGCGGCAAGACAAGGCTCCTGTTTCCAGACCAATGGATTACGATCGATCCTTCAGAAAAGGAAACGTTTTTCAACAACTAGAGTATAATCGGAATGAACATGATAAAAGACCTAACGTCTATCCTAGATCAAGGTCGGCCGAACCCGCAAATAGGAATCGAATAAAACAGGTAGAATACCCCCGATCGACTGTTCCTACTGAAGAAATCCTGGTAGTAATTGAAAGGAACAATTGGATTCCGCCAGCAAAAAGAATTGCACAGCCCAGGCCAGGTGCTCGAAACTACAATCTATATTGTAGATATCACCGTGCACGAGGGTATCGTACCGAAGACTGTTTTCACCTGAAGGAGGAAATAAAAGACTGATCGGACAAGGAAAGTTGGACGACTATCTAGAGCGAAACAATCGCAAGAGAGACAGAAGCAGGAGTCCTCGAGTTAATAATCAAAGAAGAACCCCAAGAAGAAGGTCCCCAAATAATGGTCCGCCGCAAGAATTAAACAATGATCAAATTAACGGCACCATCCATACAATCTCCGGAGGACCGGCCGGGGGAGACAGTCGTAATGCTCGCCGTACAAACGCGAGGTCAATAATGGGAAGTGTTAGATATCCAAAAGAAGCATGGACTCTAGAAAGCAATCTACCAAGAGAACAACTCATTAGTTTTAATGAGAATGAAGTACCAAGGAACATTGTATGGGATATGAAGGAAGACAACTCTGATTTCCCAATGGTGGTATCACTTGAAATAGCAAACTACAATGTTAAAAGGATCTTAATTGATAATGGAAGTTCGGCTAACATTATGTCTAAGGAAGTCTTGACGCAGATGAACTTGGGAGAAATAAAATTGCAAAAAGTAACCACTCCATTAGTAGGATTTGGAGGCTCAGAAATAGTCCCCTACGGAACTATAAATTTGAGTGTATCGTTGGGAAAGAAACCACAACGGGCAGTAAAAATGATAAAGTTCATGGTCGTAGAGACGCCCTTTGCATACAATGCAATATTAGGACGACCTGCCCTCAACCTCTTCCTAGCGGTAGTATCGACATACCATCAGAAGATAAAATTTCCAACTGACTCGGGGCTAAGAAATATTAAATGATCATTGCATGGCATGGGATTGCTACAACACTTCCCTAACACTGGGGAACCGATCCAAGTCATTTACCCCAGCTAAAAGAAAGCTTGAGGACGACATCGAAAAAGCCGAAGTCGAGATCCCCAGCACTGATAGAGTAGATCTGAAGGGGAAGGAGCCGGTCGATTTAACCATAAAGCCACCAGAACACAAGGATATTATGCTCGTACAAGGAGACCCTTAAAAAACGACCAGGATTGGAACCGAACTCAGTTCGGAAGGGAAAGTAATGTTGATAAACTTTCTCAGGAATAATGTTGACATCTTCGCTTGGAGTGCGGACGACATTAAGGGCATTGACCCAAGAGTAATCACTCATTCGTTAAAAATTGATCCAATGGTGAAACCAGCTAGACAAAAGAAGAGGAATCATGGGCCAATAAAAGAAAAGATTATCAAAGCAGAAGTAGAGAGGCTACTCAAAGCTAAACAAATCAGGGAAATACACTTCTCAGAATGGTTGTGCAATGTTATCTTAGTGGCTAAAGGGGATAAAAAGGATAATAAATGGAGGATGTGTAACGATTTCATCGACCTTAATAAACTATGTCGACGTGATCCTTACCCTCTTCCGAAGATCGACTTGTTGGTCGACTCAACAACAGGTTTCGCTATCTTCAGCATGATGAATGCCTTTCAAGGTTTCTATCAAATCTATATGGACGAGCGAGACCAGGAGAAAACTGCCTTCGTGACAGAGCAGTGTGTATATTGCTTTATTGTCATGCCATTCGGACTAAGAAATGCAGGTGCTACGTACCAACGATTAGTTAACCTAAAGTTTAGGGAGCTGATCGGAGAAATAATGGAAGTATACGTGGATGATATGTTGGTCAAAAGTATGAATGAAGCCGACCACGTAAAGCACCTCGATCGATGTTTCCAGATACTAAGAAAATATCGCATGCAGCTCAATCCCGCAAAATGTACTTTTGGGGTTAAATCCGGGAAATTCTTAGGATATATGGTTCATCAACGAGGGATTGAAGCCAATCCCGAAAAGATTCGAGCGATAACTAAAATGAGACCACCTAAGACAATTTCCCAAGTACAGAGCTTGGTAGGAAAAATTGTCGCATTGAACAGATTCATCTCCAAATCAGCGGATAGAAGTCTGCCTTTCTTTCAACCTTTAAGGACGGCGAAAAACTTTGTATGGACTGAAGAGTGCGACCAGGCATTCAACCAACTAAAGGAATACTTAGCCTCTTCTCCATTGTTAGCCAAGCCAACTGAAGGTGAACCATTATACATCTATATATCTATCTCCGCAGTTGCCATTAGTTCGGTCTTGGTAAAGATAGAAGGCACTGAACATAAGCCTGTTTACTACCTAAGTAAGTTACTACAAGGAGCGGAGAAGAATTACTTGGAAATAGAGAAATTTGCTTTGGCCTTAGTGGTGGCAGCACGCAAAATCCGACCATACTTTTTAACCTATAAAATTGTTGTGCTTCCAAACCAACCGTTAAGACAAGTCTTGGCGAAGCCGGAAGCCTCTGGAAGATTGATTAAGTGGGCGGTCGAACTAGGACAATTCGAAATTGAATATAAGCCGCGAATCGCTATTAAGGCTCAAGTTCTGGCCGATTTCCTATTGGAAACTCCTACCTCAATACGAGAACCCAACGACTCGACCGATCGCGATAACAATATTTTGATTGTAGAAAATCACACCTGGTTAATGCACGTCGATAGTGCCTCGAGGAGAGAGGGAGGCGGAGCTGGAATCAATTTTACCAGCCCAAATAATGAAGATATAAACTACGCCATGTCGCCATTACCCTAGACTTCTTGGTGACTAACAACGAAGCAGAATATGAAGCATTGATTGCAGGAATGGAAATGGCGATTAAAGCTAACATTAAAAGCCTCAAAGTTTTAACTAATTCAGAGTTGGTACAAAGACAAATTGAAGGTCAATACGAAGCGAAGGAATTCAACATGGTCAAGTACCTCGCCAAAGTAAAAGAATTAACTGGCAAATTCGAGAATTTCGAAATACAGAACGTTTCCCGATCGAAAAACAAATGGGCAGATCAACTTTCTAGGTTCACAGAATCGCTAGATGGCAAAACAGAAAGAGTGATCAATTGGTTGATGTCAAATACCCCGGCAATTGACATTGACAGCACACCTATCGCTAAAATGATGGAAATCGAAGTAACAGAAAAGAATTGGATGACTCCAATGATGGATTTCCTTCGGGAAGGAGACCTGCCGCCTGACCTAAATGAGGCTCGGAAAATAAAATATCGAGCACCAAAATACACAATGTTAGAAGGAAAACTCTACAGAAGATCGGTATCCGGAGTTCTAATAAAGTGCATTTCCGATCCACAAACCTATGATGTACTTCGCGAAATACACGAAGGGGAGGCAGAGAATCACAGTGGAGCCAGAGCCTTAGCTTTGAAATGCCTCCGAACAGGATACTATTGGCCTACCTTATACAAGGATGCCGTTCAATATGTGCAGAAATGTCATCATTGCCAAGTTCACGATAGCATAAGCCATCAACCAGCCGAAAACATGCACCCGATACCTGTATGCTGGTCGTTTGATCAATGGGGAATAGACATTGTGGGACCTTTCTCGGTAGCCAGGTCTAAAAAAGCTTATGTTCTAGTCGCTGTCGAATATTTCAGCAAATGGATAGAATGCGTCGCCCTCGCTCGGATAACACAGTTCCAAGTAATTAATTTCCTATGGAAGTTCAGAGTATGTCGATTTGACGTCCAACGGATCCTAATCTCTGATAATGGAACAAAATTCGCTGAAAAACAAGTACTGAAATGGTGCTCTAAGCTGGGAATTCAACAAAACTTCACCTCGGTAGGACACCCTAGAGCGAACGGACAAACTGAAGTAGCGAACCGTGAAATAATAAAATCTCTGGAGAAAAGATTAGGAGCAGCCAAAGAAAGATGGCTGGATGAACTCCCTGGAGTGCTTTGGGCAAACCGGACAACTGTCAAAGCCTCGACCGGTGAAACCCTATTCAGTCTGGTATACGGCTCGGAGGCTGTAATTCCAGTCAAAACATTACTCTCGACACCGAGGATCGAGATGTTTGATAGCGAGGAAAATGAAAAGGCTAGAGAAAATGATGTCGACTTGACCGAAGCCTTAAGAGAGAAAGCTGCAATACAATTGCAGGTTGCAAAATCGAATATGGAAAAAACCTATAACCAAAAGATGCGCATACGAACCTTCAAAGAAGGGGACTTAGTACTGAAGAAAGTAGAAGTATCCAAGCACGTAGGAAAATTGCAACAGAATTGGGATGGACCATACATCGTTGTTGGTGTAGGAAAGAAAGGTTCATACAAAATTGAACAATTGGACGGAACACCCCTACCGAGGACTTGGAACGCGGTCAACCTAAGAAGATACTATGGAAAATGAATCCTAGTGGTTATCCTTATTATTCTTTTTAATTCTGTTTATTTTGTTTAAACTTCTTCGTACTATTTGTTGCAATAAAAGCTTTTTGCTTAAGAATTCTTTTGAGATACAATCAATGTTGATGAGTTATTAGCCGAATCAAAGATTCAAAGGACTTACTGGTTAAAACCAATAATTGGTAAAGAACCTAAGTCACAAAGTAAAGTAAAATCGATCCGCTCGATAGACGCTCCTCGATCTCCAAAAAACGCTAGGACTTACTAGTTAAAACCAATAATTGGTAAACAACCTAAGTCACAGAGTTGAGTAAAATCGATCCGCTCGATAGACGCTCCTCGATCTCCCAGAAACGCAAGGACTTACTGGTTAAAACCAATAATTGGTAAACAACCTAAGTCACAGAGTTGAGTAAAATCGATCCGCTCGATAGACGCTCCTCGTTCTCCAAAAAAAAGATGCAAGGACTTACTGGTTAAAACCAATAATTGGTAAACAACCTAAGTCACAGAGTTGAGTAAAATCGATTCGCTCGATAGACGTTCCTCGTTCTTCAAAAAAAAAAAACGCAAGGACTTACTGGTTAAAATCAATAATTGGTAAGCAACCTAAGTCACAGAGTTGAGTAAAATCGATCCGCTCGATAGACGCTCCTCGTTCTCCAAAAAACGCAAGGACTTACTGGTTAAAACCAATAATTGGTAAACAACCTAAGTCAAAGAATTGAGTAAAATCGATCTATTCGATAAACGCTCTTCTGTCTCCATAAAACCACTTACTGGTTAAAACCAATAATTGGTAAACAACCTAAGTCAAAGAATTGAGTAAAATCGACCTATTCGATAAACGCTCTTCTATCTCTAGAAAACGACTTACTGGTTAAAACCAATAATTGGTAAACAACCTAAGTCAAAGAATTCGGTAAAATCGATCCGCTCGATAAACACTAATCGATCTCAAAAAGCGAAGGACTTACTAGTTAAAACCAATCATTGGTAAACAACCTAAGTCACAAAATTGAGCAAAATCGATTCAGCTCGATAAACACTCTTCGACCTCCAAAAAACGACGATTAATAGGTTAAAGCCAGTTATTGGTAAAAAACCTAAGTATAAAAGTGAGTAAAATCAATCCGCTCGATAAACACTCATCGATCTCCAAAAACGACGATTAAACAGGCTAAAGCCAACTATTGGTAAAAAACCTAAGCACAGATCGAGAGAAATCAAAGCAAGAACAAGCTTATGAAGATAACAGATATAAAGAAATATAAAGTTTTATTCATCTGAATACAAAGAACATTTTCGATCTACATGTCCTTACAAATACAAAAGTGGAAAGTCCTATTGTATAGATCGAAACTTTTCACGACAATGTCCACGGAAACATCAATCTCCTTCCTGGTACCTCGACGTTCTTCTTCAACCACCTAAGAAGCATGCTGCCCAGGATGGTCGACTTCTTTGGTTCGATGGCCAGACTCTGAAGATCGATCCTCCCTTTAGATCGAACGGACATTACAAGCCAGATATCCTGTAGCGGTCATTCGACCAAAGCGAGCTCCTGCTTCAAAGAGGGGGTCGAATTTTACTCTAAAGCAGGATCTCGCGAGGCGCAAAAGTTAAAATTTACCAGCACACCCCGGCAGTCTATCACTCCGGAAGTAACATCCAAAAAAAGGGATTTCAGGTAAATATGAACCCTCCATGTGCTAACAAAATACCATGGACCCCAACCCCATGAAAACTAAGGCTGAGGCCACATGGGACACGTCAGTACTAGGTAGGGCATCAATGGGACCTGTCAGTACAAGGCAAATGATGTTTGAGTTATAAGATAATGGATCACGATAATGTGACTTTTTGAAAATTATGGGATCACTGGGCAAAATAAAACCCAAAGAAACTGATATCTCCATTTCGTACAGTATGGGTAGCTATGGGAAGAAACTAAATGTCTATTTATAGGGAAATTTTAAGTCAATCCTACGATTAGGTAGAGATCTGATCAAGGGACGAGAATGCGACTTTTGACTTCCCGAATTTAATGCGAGTAAGTTGGAACGGCGCTAGAATTGTCGATAAAACTGCTCGACGAGAATGAAGTATCAAGGTCGAAATGACCAGAATGTAATATCCATATACGTTCCAGTGGATTCAATGAGAGACAACTTGGAACTTTACAAAGAATGCTCAACCGACGAACATAATCCTTAAGAAAAGGAGATTTACAACGAGGGATGATTACTTCTACCAAAAATAAATGATCTATAAGCAGGAAGACAAAATAGTTGATCGTTTTGACGACATAGAATCCAGCTTTCCTCGTGGAGTCCAAGAAATCTGACGGACTAGTAGAAGAGACAGTCGTCCTTGCTAAGGCATACAGACTTGTCACTGCCTCATATATCAAAGAATTGCTTAAGGAGGTCTAAACAAGCTGGATCTAACTAATGGTTCTACATTTTCCAATTCCTCCCACACCAAAAGATATGACCTGAAGGCATAATGGTTGTTTTATTTGAGGAAAATGAAGCTCACAGTCAGTACACATAAACATTGAATTTAAAAAAGTAGCAGACAAGCCTTACTAAGAGATTCAATTTTAAGAAAAAGTAATGCTTGAAGAAAAGTTGCAAAAAGGCCGTTATATAGGACTTCATAAAAGACAAAATTATGTCTGACAACGACGACTGATCGATCATCGATGAACACGACAAGCTTACTACCCAGCTTCTTTGAAAGTTGGATCATATTCCAACAATCAACAATTTTTGAAACCCAATATGATTACAAGGGTTGGCTAAGGACTATGATTAGTCAACGAATGGGCTTACTAAGTCCAAAACATCGACAGTAAAGGACAAGATTGTGAGGAATTTCTTGATTTTGAAAGAACTCATGACTGATCGCCAGCAACAGATTTTGAATCAATACTGGTTGCCCTCAAGTCAATCCAGATAAGTTTCTATGAAGCTTTATGATACGAATCTCATCATGAATAACGAGACCCGAATTATTAGGATTTCAAGGATCGTTCTACAATCAGGTTTAGGTGGATTTATTGAAGACGCCACAAACGATGATGGATTAATCGCTTGATAAGTCGATGGATGAACGCCACAAGTCTTCTTGATAAGTTCATGAGGACGCCACAAACGATGTTGACTGAATCGTTTGATAAGTCGGAACGCCACAAGAATGCTTGATAAGTTCGGTAGGACGCCACAAACGATGGTGGATGAATCGTTTGATAAGTCATTGAACGCCACAAAGATTTTACTGATCTTTGATAAGTTCATGAAGAAGAACTCTTCAAAGAAGGTGGAGAATACTCAACACAAATTAATTGAAGACTAAATCTTCAATTCATTAAAGAAAAAGGTCCTTTAAATAGGACAAGATTACATCTTGAAAATAACTAGGAAACTATAAAATAGTAAACTAACCTAATACCATAAGGAAACTAAATCCTAGTAAAGAATAAACTAATCCTACTAATACAAGGAGCTAAATTCGAAATTAAAAAGTAACTAAATTAAAAAGTCCCATATGACAAGTAATATTGGACTGAATCTCCTTCAATCTTGATGAGCAAGTAATCCTTCTTGACCCAACAACTTATCTTCAATTAATTTTTTCAAGTCTATTTTTGGGCACTTCATGATCACATCATTCTCCTCCTCTTAAAAGAGATTTGTCCTCAAATCTTCCCCAACCTTGTAGATCTAACATGTAAACATTGAAATACCATTTTTTTTTTATTTTTTTTTTGAATTTTTTTTTCTCTCTCAATTTTTTTTCAACCTCTTCTTCTTCTCTCAATTTTTTTCGTTTTTTTTTTTTTTTTTTTTTTTTTTTTTTTTTTTTTTGAAGACTACAAATTAATAAAGATACGCAAACCTGAGACTAGAAGTTGGTTCTGATACCAAATGATACGAATCTCATCATGAATAACGAGACCCGAATTATTAGGATTTCAAGGATCGTTCTACAATCAGGTTTAGGTGGATTTATTGAAGACGCCACAAACGATGATGGATTAATCGCTTGATAAGTCGATGGATGAACGCCACAAGTCTTCTTGATAAGTTCATGAGGACGCCACAAACGATGTTGACTGAATCGTTTGATAAGTCGGAACGCCACAAGAATGCTTGATAAGTTCGGTAGGACGCCACAAACGATGGTGGATGAATCGTTTGATAAGTCATTGAACGCCACAAAGATTTTACTGATCTTTGATAAGTTCATGAAGAAGAACTCTTCAAAGAAGGTGGAGAATACTCAACACAAATTAATTGAAGACTAAATCTTCAATTCATTAAAGAAAAAGGTCCTTTAAATAGGACAAGATTACATCTTGAAAATAACTAGGAAACTATAAAATAGTAAACTAACCTAATACCATAAGGAAACTAAATCCTAGTAAAGAATAAACTAATCCTACTAATACAAGGAGCTAAATTCGAAATTAAAAAGTAACTAAATTAAAAAGTCCCATATGACAAGTAATATTGGACTGAATCTCCTTCAATCTTGATGAGCAAGTAATCCTTCTTGACCCAACAACTTATCTTCAATTAATTCTTTCAAGTCTATTTTTGGGCACTTCATGATCACATCACTTTATATTTGAATCACTTACTTAACAAGCAGTTTAAATTTGCTTACGAAAGTAATGGGATAAAGATGTTTTGAATCTAAATTTACCTACTCGATCAGATAATTCAATTTCATTCTCCAATAAAGATTGGAATTACCATAGAATATTTACAGCAAAATATCGTGGTCATACAAAAAATGCTAAGGATATATTGTCCCCTAACGACCACATACAGGTTTCGTTCTACAAACAAAAAAAAAAAAAAAAAAAAAGGAAAGAAAAAGGAAAACAAGTCATCAAGGCTCATCGCCACCGGAGGGTCGCTTCGAAGAAGCACCCTTCCGAGGAGTAGTAGTATTCAGAAACACCATCAGCTCCTCCTGACGCTTTTGATAACCTTCATCATAGCCTTGTTCATAAGCATGCCGACGAGACTCCTCTAAACCAGCACTAACCCGAACCAGATCATCCCGCTCCCCCTCAAGAGCTACTTTTTCATCACGCAGTTTCTTCATATCGTCATCAAGAAGCTCGAGCCAAAGAGAAAGCCCCCTAACCTTCTCCCTCTCTGCATCCAGTTGACGCCGCAGGATCTCCTTGCTCGAAAATACTCAGCACTCTGCATACCTAAGTGCAGAGCATAGTATTTCCCCTAAAAAAGAAGAGGAAATATAAGCAAAAAGAAAGTGAGAACCTCTTAAGGGAACAAGCTAAAAGGAATGATACCTGCTCGAAGTGCCTGAAGAGGGATTGCACGAGGTGAAGATTTGAAGAACCCTCATGCCTTTTCAGCTTGCCCGGCAAGAAGGTGCTGAGACCTAGCTCCCACGACAAAGGATCAGGCCCACTAGAATCGGGAAAGACTGAATCAAGAGGAATCTTATCATGAAGAGGGAACTGGGATTCAGTTATACATTAACCTGCTCCAGGATACAGCGCTGGTCGAAGTAACGCGGTGATTCTATCAAAGGTATCTCTTTCCCTGAGTCGGAGTATTGGAACCTCCGACCGGATCCCTGCTCGATATGATCTCCAGAGGAAGCACCAGCCTCAAAGGAGGTGGTTACTATAGTAGTATCAGAAAATAAAAATTCAGGAAAGCCTTGGGTTATAGACTGTGATAATGATGGACCCAAAAAGGGGCCGCCGCTACCTGGCCCCACGGTAACGTCCTTTTCACCTTGGTAAACGACCAACACAGTTGCAGAAGAAGAAGGAATTGAATTATCAAGAGTATAGTTGTGCAAACTATGCTAAGAGGAAGGAATAGTTGAGGAAACAGGAATGTTAAAGGATTGCTCCATATTGGAAATATCCCCAAAAGCAACCCGACCAGGGGAAGGTCTCCTTTCAAAATCAGAAGGGATAGTGGGATTTTGTTGAGAAAACTATGAGCTAACATTAACATTGCTTAAAAGATCAGAAGGGACAACTGGAGTCTGAGTCCCCGACCTTCGAGCGATCTGGAGTCGAGGAGGATCAGCCAAAGGCCCCTCGTTGCGAGGCCTTTTTGGTTTTGGGTTTCTGGGATTATCGCGTGAACAACGCTTGGAGGTGTTACCAAAAAGGTTGCTCATCCTCGAAAACTGAAAGATGAATTTTAACTATCGAGAAAGGCTTATCGACCTCCTAGAGAGAATATTTTATCCGGATTGAGGAATACAGTAAAATAGAGATTAAAATTTTTACCGTATGTATTTATACTGAATGAAAAGACGCGATAGACCCTAAGGACATGCACGAAACAGAGAACCTGGCCAATGAACAATCGCACGAATTTGAAGAGACGCAGACATAATGATTATTCTAGAAGTAAAGACATAGGTCTAAAATTATTGTAATCAATGAAGAAGTTAAAACATCACAAATGCAGAATACAGCTTATTAGAAAGGATAAGAAAGTAAAATTACAAATTACACTTTGACAAATATTATCACTCAAGGTTGCTCATCGCCCTTATCAAAGGTTCTTTGGTCGCTCTTTGTTGTATCCTGCCTGTCGCTAGCGAGAACTTCATGCTCAACAGTCATCTCTACTTCTCCGTGGACAAAGGTCGCTGTCTCGAGGTTATCCTCTTTGCTCTCTTGATCGACAAAATTATTATCGACTTCGAGATTTATATCTGAAGGAGGAGTCGGTAAAGGTTTTCCGAACTCCTCGACCAAATGAGCCAAAGGAAAATGTTTATATTTGACGCTCGACAGATCAGAAGAAGAATACTCCTCGCGATAACGATTAAGGCTGACATGTATGGTTCTGAAGTACTCCTTTCGGCGATCCTCGATCAATCCCATAGCGACCATCTGATGGACCGCTTTCTTAAACGTGCTTTCAAGGAGAGAGGACCAACCTTCTGATACACCAAGGCGGTATGAACCGGAGAATTAAGGAACTCGCGAATCACTTTCTCACCAGGATTCCTACCATATCGATCAGTAAGACCGCCGAAAGGAAGATTCTCTTTCATACTCGTCCAAGGAAGCCTGGAGACTAGAAACTTGTGACTCCAGCTCGCTAATACGAGTAGTATATTGGACTTGGTGATCTTCCAACTCTTTGGCTAGCTGGTTAACCCGCTCTTGGGCACGAGATGTTTCCAAAATGCTGTTCAAAACATGGGGATTCTCATTCCCCATATCCTGAGTACCTTCGACTAGGAGTAGATGAGAGGAAGACATGGAAGGACCGGCCTCGATCGCACCACCCTCCGGAACAGGCACCTTCTGAAGCAATGCCTTATTCCTCTCCTCAAGAAATTCGCACAGTTGCCTCAATAGGGCAGCTTCATAAGCAAAGGACAGAAGACAAGTACTAGTCTGAGGTATCAAAAGAATAAGTTATTAGAGTGGAAATATTCTGAAACATTAACATAAAAAGAAAGGCGCGTAAAAGCATTTACCTTGTCGGCATAAAGAGAAGCTTTCTGTAATTTCCCGATGGGATCTTTGTGGAGCATCTTATTAATGTCACGTGTGAAAACGCCAGAGAGAAGGATACGAGTAGCCTTATCTGCTGCATTCTCCTTCTTATCATGGATCAAAGAATCCTGCTCAGAATAACCGGTCGCCCTCTTCCCCGCTAAATGATCTTCAATCATCTCGACAAGGGTAGGCCTGGGATGTTGTTCGCCAAGTAAATTAATGTCCTCACCAGAGCGACTGTAAAACTGCTTCCTCCTCTTAGCCGCAGTACCTGTTGAATTGGGCATCGACCAACTTCAACAACCACGAATACCGAGGAAAGTTCTGAGAAGGAGAGGAGGATAACCCTGTCCAGTCCCTGTAGGACCCGGAGTCTATGGAGAAGAGGTTTCATGAGGAGTTCCTGGGAAGGATCTGGGGATTCCTCTCTATAATCATCTGAATCTTGACCTAGATCCAATTTCCTCTTTCTGGACACTCTTTGCTCAATTGGATGGTTCTCCACCGTTTTGGTAGACTTTGATAGAACCATTTTCCCTTTGGTAGAGTGCCGGGAATTCTTTACCATGGAGACTAAAGAAAACAAAGTCCAGACAAAATGTTATTAATATATAAAGATAAAGTGAATACAAGGGTGAATAAATAACGCTTACCAAGCGACTGAGACGAAGAAGAGATAGGGAAAGTATGAGAACTTAGGCCAGCCTTACGAATAAAAGTCTCGCCGATAAGAAGAGTGCATTCATATTTGTCAGCACGCATTTCCTTTATCTCTTCTACCAACTTTGAATCTTCGGGAATTAGCTGACCCTCAATGGAGCGACCACCAAAAACCCACTTGGAATCATGGTGCCATGAGAATGGTTTGGTGGAACCATCTGCTAAGGTAAGATGAGAGGGAGGACGAACAAAGAAAAAGCGAGATTTCCAGTCGGAATTGCTGGAAACCGGAGAATCAAAAATGGATCGACCAGATTTTTGACTAGCAAAAAAGTATCCATGATTGGAAGAGCTAGAAATGTTAAAATGAAATAACTGGGTAAAATTTCAAAAAGAGGGTTGGAACCCTTTGGCAATCATCAGAACGAAAAAACAAACGACAAAAGCTACGGAGTTTGGGACCAGTTGTGTCAAAGAGACACTAAATATCTTCAATATATCCAGAAATAAGGCAGACAGAGGAAGACGAAGACCATGATTAAAGTAGGCTGTGTAAAAAGCCCGACAGCCTTCCGGCGGAGAGGTAACCCTATCGGCGGAAATATGTGCAAAAATATGTGCAGAAATGTGTATACTATTGATCAATGGATGTATACTATCCATTAAATGTGGATACTATCCATTAAATGTGTATACTATTAATGGATACTATTGGCCTACCTTATACAAGGATGCCGTTCAATATGTGCAGAAATGTCATCATTGCCAAGTTCACGATAGCATAAGCCATCAACCAGCCGAAAACATGCACCCGATACCTGTATGCTGGTCGTTTGATCAATGGGGAATAGACATTGTGGGACCTTTCTCGGTAGCCAGGTCTAAAAAAGCTTATGTTCTAGTCGCTGTCGAATATTTCAGCAAATGGATAGAATGCGTCGCCCTCGCTCGGATAACACAGTTCCAAGTAATTAATTTCCTATGGAAGTTCAGAGTATGTCGATTTGACGTCCAACGGATCCTAATCTCTGATAATGGAACAAAATTCGCTGAAAAACAAGTACTGAAATGGTGCTCTAAGCTGGGAATTCAACAAAACTTCACCTCGGTAGGACACCCTAGAGCGAACGGACAAACTGAAGTAGCGAACCGTGAAATAATAAAATCTCTGGAGAAAAGATTAGGAGCAGCCAAAGAAAGATGGCTGGATGAACTCCCTGGAGTGCTTTGGGCAAACCGGACAACTGTCAAAGCCTCGACCGGTGAAACCCTATTCAGTCTGGTATACGGCTCGGAGGCTGTAATTCCAGTCAAAACATTACTCTCGACACCGAGGATCGAGATGTTTGATAGCGAGGAAAATGAAAAGGCTAGAGAAAATGATGTCGACTTGACCGAAGCCTTAAGAGAGAAAGCTGCAATACAATTGCAGGTTGCAAAATCGAATATGGAAAAAACCTATAACCAAAAGATGCGCATACGAACCTTCAAAGAAGGGGACTTAGTACTGAAGAAAGTAGAAGTATCCAAGCACGTAGGAAAATTGCAACAGAATTGGGATGGACCATACATCGTTGTTGGTGTAGGAAAGAAAGGTTCATACAAAATTGAACAATTGGACGGAACACCCCTACCGAGGACTTGGAACGCGGTCAACCTAAGAAGATACTATGGAAAATGAATCCTAGTGGTTATCCTTATTATTCTTTTTAATTCTGTTTATTTTGTTTAAACTTCTTCGTACTATTTGTTGCAATAAAAGCTTTTTGCTTAAGAATTCTTTTGAGATACAATCAATGTTGATGAGTTATTAGCCGAATCAAAGATTCAAAGGACTTACTGGTTAAAACCAATAATTGGTAAAGAACCTAAGTCACAAAGTAAAGTAAAATCGATCCGCTCGATAGACGCTCCTCGATCTCCAAAAAACGCTAGGACTTACTAGTTAAAACCAATAATTGGTAAACAACCTAAGTCACAGAGTTGAGTAAAATCGATCCGCTCGATAGACGCTCCTCGATCTCCCAGAAACGCAAGGACTTACTGGTTAAAACCAATAATTGGTAAACAACCTAAGTCACAGAGTTGAGTAAAATCGATCCGCTCGATAGACGCTCCTCGTTCTCCAAAAAAAAGATGCAAGGACTTACTGGTTAAAACCAATAATTGGTAAACAACCTAAGTCACAGAGTTGAGTAAAATCGATTCGCTCGATAGACGTTCCTCGTTCTTCAAAAAAAAAAAAACGCAAGGACTTACTGGTTAAAATCAATAATTGGTAAGCAACCTAAGTCACAGAGTTGAGTAAAATCGATCCGCTCGATAGACGCTCCTCGTTCTCCAAAAAACGCAAGGACTTACTGGTTAAAACCAATAATTGGTAAACAACCTAAGTCAAAGAATTGAGTAAAATCGATCTATTCGATAAACGCTCTTCTGTCTCCATAAAACCACTTACTGGTTAAAACCAATAATTGGTAAACAACCTAAGTCAAAGAATTGAGTAAAATCGACCTATTCGATAAACGCTCTTCTATCTCTAGAAAACGACTTACTGGTTAAAACCAATAATTGGTAAACAACCTAAGTCAAAGAATTCGGTAAAATCGATCCGCTCGATAAACACTAATCGATCTCAAAAAGCGAAGGACTTACTAGTTAAAACCAATCATTGGTAAACAACCTAAGTCACAAAATTGAGCAAAATCGATTCAGCTCGATAAACACTCTTCGACCTCCAAAAAACGACGATTAATAGGTTAAAGCCAGTTATTGGTAAAAAACCTAAGTATAAAAGTGAGTAAAATCAATCCGCTCGATAAACACTCATCGATCTCCAAAAACGACGATTAAACAGGCTAAAGCCAACTATTGGTAAAAAACCTAAGCACAGATCGAGAGAAATCAAAGCAAGAACAAGCTTATGAAGATAACAGATATAAAGAAATATAAAGTTTTATTCATCTGAATACAAAGAACATTTTCGATCTACATGTCCTTACAAATACAAAAGTGGAAAGTCCTATTGTATAGATCGAAACTTTTCACGACAATGTCCACGGAAACATCAATCTCCTTCCTGGTACCTCGACGTTCTTCTTCAACCACCTAAGAAGCATGCTGCCCAGGATGGTCGACTTCTTTGGTTCGATGGCCAGACTCTGAAGATCGATCCTCCCTTTAGATCGAACGGACATTACAAGCCAGATATCCTGTAGCGGTCATTCGACCAAAGCGAGCTCCTGCTTGAAAGAGGGGGTCGAATTTTACTCTAAAGCAGGATCTCGCGAGGCGCAAAAGTTAAAATTTACCAGCACACCCCGGCAGTCTATCACTCCGGAAGTAACATCCAAAAAAAGGGATTTCAGGTAAATATGAACCCTCCATGTGCTAACAAAATACCATGGACCCCAACCCCATGAAAACTAAGGCTGAGGCCACATGGGACACGTCAGTACTAGGTAGGGCATCAATGGGACCTGTCAGTACAAGGCAAATGATGTTTGAGTTATAAGATAATGGATCACGATAATGTGACTTTTTGAAAATTATGGGATCACTGGGCAAAATAAAACCCAAAGAAACTGATATCTCCATTTCGTACAGTATGGGTAGCTATGGGAAGAAACTAAATGTCTATTTATAGGGAAATTTTAAGTCAATCCTACGATTAGGTAGAGATCTGATCAAGGGACGAGAATGCGACTTTTGACTTCCCGAATTTAATGCGAGTAAGTTGGAACGGCGCTAGAATTGTCGATAAAACTGCTCGACGAGAATGAAGTATCAAGGTCGAAATGACCAGAATGTAATATCCATATACGTTCCAGTGGATTCAATGAGAGACAACTTGGAACTTTACAAAGAATGCTCAACCGACGAACATAATCCTTAAGAAAAGGAGATTTACAACGAGGGATGATTACTTCTACCAAAAATAAATGATCTATAAGCAGGAAGACAAAATAGTTGATCGTTTTGACGACATAGAATCCAGCTTTCCTCGTGGAGTCCAAGAAATCTGACGGACTAGTAGAAGAGACAGTCGTCCTTGCTAAGGCATACAGACTTGTCACTGCCTCATATATCAAAGAATTGCTTAAGGAGGTCTAAACAAGCTGGATCTAACTAATGGTTCTACATTTTCCAATTCCTCCCACACCAAAAGATATGACCTGAAGGCATAATGGTTGTTTTATTTGAGGAAAATGAAGCTCACAGTCAGTACACATAAACATTGAATTTAAAAAAGTAGCAGACAAGCCTTACTAAGAGATTCAATTTTAAGAAAAAGTAATGCTTGAAGAAAAGTTGCAAAAAGGCCGTTATATAGGACTTCATAAAAGACAAAATTATGTCTGACAACGACGACTGATCGATCATCGATGAACACGACAAGCTTACTACCCAGCTTCTTTGAAAGTTGGATCATATTCCAACAATCAACAATTTTTGAAACCCAATATGATTACAAGGGTTGGCTAAGGACTATGATTAGTCAACGAATGGGCTTACTAAGTCCAAAACATCGACAGTAAAGGACAAGATTGTGAGGAATTTCTTGATTTTGAAAGAACTCATGACTGATCGCCAGCAACAGATTTTGAATCAATACTGGTTGCCCTCAAGTCAATCCAGATAAGTTTCTATGAAGCTTTATGATACGAATCTCATCATGAATAACGAGACCCGAATTATTAGGATTTCAAGGATCGTTCTACAATCAGGTTTAGGTGGATTTATTGAAGACGCCACAAACGATGATGGATTAATCGCTTGATAAGTCGATGGATGAACGCCACAAGTCTTCTTGATAAGTTCATGAGGACGCCACAAACGATGTTGACTGAATCGTTTGATAAGTCGGAACGCCACAAGAATGCTTGATAAGTTCGGTAGGACGCCACAAACGATGGTGGATGAATCGTTTGATAAGTCATTGAACGCCACAAAGATTTTACTGATCTTTGATAAGTTCATGAAGAAGAACTCTTCAAAGAAGGTGGAGAATACTCAACACAAATTAATTGAAGACTAAATCTTCAATTCATTAAAGAAAAAGGTCCTTTAAATAGGACAAGATTACATCTTGAAAATAACTAGGAAACTATAAAATAGTAAACTAACCTAATACCATAAGGAAACTAAATCCTAGTAAAGAATAAACTAATCCTACTAATACAAGGAGCTAAATTCGAAATTAAAAAGTAACTAAATTAAAAAGTCCCATATGACAAGTAATATTGGACTGAATCTCCTTCAATCTTGATGAGCAAGTAATCCTTCTTGACCCAACAACTTATCTTCAATTAATTCTTTCAAGTCTATTTTTGGGCACTTCATGATCACATCATTCTCCTCCTCTTAAAAGAGATTTGTCCTCAAATCTTCCCCAACCTTGTAGATCTAACATGTAAACATTGAAATACCATTTTTTTTTTATTTTTTTTTTGAATTTTTTTTTCTCTCTCAATTTTTTTTCAACCTCTTCTTCTTCTCTCAATTTTTTTCGTTTTTTTTTTTTTTTTTTTTTTTTTTTTTTTTTTTTTTTTGAAGACTACAAATTAATAAAGATACGCAAACCTGAGACTAGAAGTTGGTTCTGATACCAAATGATACGAATCTCATCATGAATAACGAGACCCGAATTATTAGGATTTCAAGGATCGTTCTACAATCAGGTTTAGGTGGATTTATTGAAGACGCCACAAACGATGATGGATTAATCGCTTGATAAGTCGATGGATGAACGCCACAAGTCTTCTTGATAAGTTCATGAGGACGCCACAAACGATGTTGACTGAATCGTTTGATAAGTCGGAACGCCACAAGAATGCTTGATAAGTTCGGTAGGACGCCACAAACGATGGTGGATGAATCGTTTGATAAGTCATTGAACGCCACAAAGATTTTACTGATCTTTGATAAGTTCATGAAGAAGAACTCTTCAAAGAAGGTGGAGAATACTCAACACAAATTAATTGAAGACTAAATCTTCAATTCATTAAAGAAAAAGGTCCTTTAAATAGGACAAGATTACATCTTGAAAATAACTAGGAAACTATAAAATAGTAAACTAACCTAATACCATAAGGAAACTAAATCCTAGTAAAGAATAAACTAATCCTACTAATACAAGGAGCTAAATTCGAAATTAAAAAGTAACTAAATTAAAAAGTCCCATATGACAAGTAATATTGGACTGAATCTCCTTCAATCTTGATGAGCAAGTAATCCTTCTTGACCCAACAACTTATCTTCAATTAATTCTTTCAAGTCTATTTTTGGGCACTTCATGATCACATCACTTTATATTTGAATCACTTACTTAACAAGCAGTTTAAATTTGCTTACGAAAGTAATGGGATAAAGATGTTTTGAATCTAAATTTACCTACTCGATCAGATAATTCAATTTCATTCTCCAATAAAGATTGGAATTACCATAGAATATTTACAGCAAAATATCGTGGTCATACAAAAAATGCTAAGGATATATTGTCCCCTAACGACCACATACAGGTTTCGTTCTACAAACAAAAAAAAAAAAAAAAAAAAAGGAAAGAAAAAGGAAAACAAGTCATCAAGGCTCATCGCCACCGGAGGGTCGCTTCGAAGAAGCACCCTTCCGAGGAGTAGTAGTATTCAGAAACACCATCAGCTCCTCCTGACGCTTTTGATAACCTTCATCATAGCCTTGTTCATAAGCATGCCGACGAGACTCCTCTAAACCAGCACTAACCCGAACCAGATCATCCCGCTCCCCCTCAAGAGCTACTTTTTCATCACGCAGTTTCTTCATATCGTCATCAAGAAGCTCGAGCCAAAGAGAAAGCCCCCTAACCTTCTCCCTCTCTGCATCCAGTTGACGCCGCAGGATCTCCTTGCTCGAAAATACTCAGCACTCTGCATACCTAAGTGCAGAGCATAGTATTTCCCCTAAAAAAGAAGAGGAAATATAAGCAAAAAGAAAGTGAGAACCTCTTAAGGGAACAAGCTAAAAGGAATGATACCTGCTCGAAGTGCCTGAAGAGGGATTGCACGAGGTGAAGATTTGAAGAACCCTCATGCCTTTTCAGCTTGCCCGGCAAGAAGGTGCTGAGACCTAGCTCCCACGACAAAGGATCAGGCCCACTAGAATCGGGAAAGACTGAATCAAGAGGAATCTTATCATGAAGAGGGAACTGGGATTCAGTTATACATTAACCTGCTCCAGGATACAGCGCTGGTCGAAGTAACGCGGTGATTCTATCAAAGGTATCTCTTTCCCTGAGTCGGAGTATTGGAACCTCCGACCGGATCCCTGCTCGATATGATCTCCAGAGGAAGCACCAGCCTCAAAGGAGGTGGTTACTATAGTAGTATCAGAAAATAAAAATTCAGGAAAGCCTTGGGTTATAGACTGTGATAATGATGGACCCAAAAAGGGGCCGCCGCTACCTGGCCCCACGGTAACGTCCTTTTCACCTTGGTAAACGACCAACACAGTTGCAGAAGAAGAAGGAATTGAATTATCAAGAGTATAGTTGTGCAAACTATGCTAAGAGGAAGGAATAGTTGAGGAAACAGGAATGTTAAAGGATTGCTCCATATTGGAAATATCCCCAAAAGCAACCCGACCAGGGGAAGGTCTCCTTTCAAAATCAGAAGGGATAGTGGGATTTTGTTGAGAAAACTATGAGCTAACATTAACATTGCTTAAAAGATCAGAAGGGACAACTGGAGTCTGAGTCCCCGACCTTCGAGCGATCTGGAGTCGAGGAGGATCAGCCAAAGGCCCCTCGTTGCGAGGCCTTTTTGGTTTTGGGTTTCTGGGATTATCGCGTGAACAACGCTTGGAGGTGTTACCAAAAAGGTTGCTCATCCTCGAAAACTGAAAGATGAATTTTAACTATCGAGAAAGGCTTATCGACCTCCTAGAGAGAATATTTTATCCGGATTGAGGAATACAGTAAAATAGAGATTAAAATTTTTACCGTATGTATTTATACTGAATGAAAAGACGCGATAGACCCTAAGGACATGCACGAAACAGAGAACCTGGCCAATGAACAATCGCACGAATTTGAAGAGACGCAGACATAATGATTATTCTAGAAGTAAAGACATAGGTCTAAAATTATTGTAATCAATGAAGAAGTTAAAACATCACAAATGCAGAATACAGCTTATTAGAAAGGATAAGAAAGTAAAATTACAAATTACACTTTGACAAATATTATCACTCAAGGTTGCTCATCGCCCTTATCAAAGGTTCTTTGGTCGCTCTTTGTTGTATCCTGCCTGTCGCTAGCGAGAACTTCATGCTCAACAGTCATCTCTACTTCTCCGTGGACAAAGGTCGCTGTCTCGAGGTTATCCTCTTTGCTCTCTTGATCGACAAAATTATTATCGACTTCGAGATTTATATCTGAAGGAGGAGTCGGTAAAGGTTTTCCGAACTCCTCGACCAAATGAGCCAAAGGAAAATGTTTATATTTGACGCTCGACAGATCAGAAGAAGAATACTCCTCGCGATAACGATTAAGGCTGACATGTATGGTTCTGAAGTACTCCTTTCGGCGATCCTCGATCAATCCCATAGCGACCATCTGATGGACCGCTTTCTTAAACGTGCTTTCAAGGAGAGAGGACCAACCTTCTGATACACCAAGGCGGTATGAACCGGAGAATTAAGGAACTCGCGAATCACTTTCTCACCAGGATTCCTACCATATCGATCAGTAAGACCGCCGAAAGGAAGATTCTCTTTCATACTCGTCCAAGGAAGCCTGGAGACTAGAAACTTGTGACTCCAGCTCGCTAATACGAGTAGTATATTGGACTTGGTGATCTTCCAACTCTTTGGCTAGCTGGTTAACCCGCTCTTGGGCACGAGATGTTTCCAAAATGCTGTTCAAAACATGGGGATTCTCATTCCCCATATCCTGAGTACCTTCGACTAGGAGTAGATGAGAGGAAGACATGGAAGGACCGGCCTCGATCGCACCACCCTCCGGAACAGGCACCTTCTGAAGCAATGCCTTATTCCTCTCCTCAAGAAATTCGCACAGTTGCCTCAATAGGGCAGCTTCATAAGCAAAGGACAGAAGACAAGTACTAGTCTGAGGTATCAAAAGAATAAGTTATTAGAGTGGAAATATTCTGAAACATTAACATAAAAAGAAAGGCGCGTAAAAGCATTTACCTTGTCGGCATAAAGAGAAGCTTTCTGTAATTTCCCGATGGGATCTTTGTGGAGCATCTTATTAATGTCACGTGTGAAAACGCCAGAGAGAAGGATACGAGTAGCCTTATCTGCTGCATTCTCCTTCTTATCATGGATCAAAGAATCCTGCTCAGAATAACCGGTCGCCCTCTTCCCCGCTAAATGATCTTCAATCATCTCGACAAGGGTAGGCCTGGGATGTTGTTCGCCAAGTAAATTAATGTCCTCACCAGAGCGACTGTAAAACTGCTTCCTCCTCTTAGCCGCAGTACCTGTTGAATTGGGCATCGACCAACTTCAACAACCACGAATACCGAGGAAAGTTCTGAGAAGGAGAGGAGGATAACCCTGTCCAGTCCCTGTAGGACCCGGAGTCTATGGAGAAGAGGTTTCATGAGGAGTTCCTGGGAAGGATCTGGGGATTCCTCTCTATAATCATCTGAATCTTGACCTAGATCCAATTTCCTCTTTCTGGACACTCTTTGCTCAATTGGATGGTTCTCCACCGTTTTGGTAGACTTTGATAGAACCATTTTCCCTTTGGTAGAGTGCCGGGAATTCTTTACCATGGAGACTAAAGAAAACAAAGTCCAGACAAAATGTTATTAATATATAAAGATAAAGTGAATACAAGGGTGAATAAATAACGCTTACCAAGCGACTGAGACGAAGAAGAGATAGGGAAAGTATGAGAACTTAGGCCAGCCTTACGAATAAAAGTCTCGCCGATAAGAAGAGTGCATTCATATTTGTCAGCACGCATTTCCTTTATCTCTTCTACCAACTTTGAATCTTCGGGAATTAGCTGACCCTCAATGGAGCGACCACCAAAAACCCACTTGGAATCATGGTGCCATGAGAATGGTTTGGTGGAACCATCTGCTAAGGTAAGATGAGAGGGAGGACGAACAAAGAAAAAGCGAGATTTCCAGTCGGAATTGCTGGAAACCGGAGAATCAAAAATGGATCGACCAGATTTTTGACTAGCAAAAAAGTATCCATGATTGGAAGAGCTAGAAATGTTAAAATGAAATAACTGGGTAAAATTTCAAAAAGAGGGTTGGAACCCTTTGGCAATCATCAGAACGAAAAAACAAACGACAAAAGCTACGGAGTTTGGGACCAGTTGTGTCAAAGAGACACTAAATATCTTCAATATATCCAGAAATAAGGCAGACAGAGGAAGACGAAGACCATGATTAAAGTAGGCTGTGTAAAAAGCCCGACAGCCTTCCGGCGGAGAGGTAACCCTATCGGCGGAGGATGGAAGTATAATTTCGGAGCCCTCCGGGAAGTATTTTGATTAATTGTCTAAAACCTCATGAAAAGTCTCGTCGTTATAAACGCAGGAAAAGTTCTCGATCGGATCAGATACTTGGGGGTTGGTACCTTTGCCCTTCTTAGCTTTGGACGCGACCTCGGCATCAGAAATGATCCGCATCTTGAAAGTATCTTCGTCGGGAATAATTATCTCTGATGGTCCCGTCTGTTCTGATGGGGGGCTAGGAGAAGCCCCCACGTCGATAACGGGAATAACTTGTTCAACAGAAGAGGAGGAAGGATTTTTCGAAATGGAGGCCATATTATTCGATCTTCGGAAAATAGTGATTGATGAACACGAAATTTAGAAGAATTATCGAATAAGGCAATTACTGCAAGAAAATTGGAGGTGGAAAGTAAAAAATGGGTAAAGCTACGATCGCCTATTTATACAGAAGGCACAAAAGACGCTTCAAACCTTTTGCCACTGATCATATTCCCGCCAATCAATGAAGAAAAACCCCTCCTCGAAAAGGAACAATGCCATAGTTTGAAAACGACAAAACGACAAAACGACTATCTATGAAATGTAGCACTCTTTTCCTTAGGATTTTTTCCCACAGGGTTTTTTCCACGTAAGGTTTTTAATGAGGCACAATTCATAGAAAAGACAGTCGTACGAGACCATCTACTTCTACGAGCTTCTATTGCATATACGCTCGAAGAAGTGAGGGAGTATTGATGGGGGCTGTTTTACCACCCATATAACACTCAGAACGACTAGATGATACTCGATCGGCTCGACCAGGAAACTGATTCGTTAACAAGCCATTCGATCCGACTAGAGATATCTGTCCATAGCGATCAAGACCGAAGTCCGAGTTCCTGAAGGATCAATACCCCGAGTCCTAGCAGGATTATGTTTCCTTGTATAGCTAGGGTTAATATCATATAAATACCTAGTTTAACATTGTATTTTTGGGGGGCACAACTACGATTGAGAGCTTACGCCTACATACTCTGGCTATCTGATATCAAATTAATAGAAAAGCTTTTGCTATACTATATTCAATATTCTCTGTTTCGTGTTCTTATTGCTTTTTGTTCTTTCTTGAGATTGATCCATCTGGAATAAAGTAACTAGGCCCTATAATCACTATATAATTACACCCCGTAAACCATTATTATTGATTTAATCAAGTCATACGAAAAATCGGTTAAATCAAAGGCAGATGTAAATCACTTGCACACTGCTCGTAAAAGAGTTGAGTCAAATTTTGATGGTGCAATAAGGGTCATGTAGGAAGTCGGTATTGCTGAGTCAAAATGAGATATCAACACTTCATCTGAATGTTGATTATATTAATGACCAAGTGATCTTACGCAGTTTCGTAGGGGATCAAGAAAGGAATAATATAGAACCAAAACGATATAACATGAGGAGAAGATCAATAATATATATTCCGAGTGTGAGTGTACAAAATACAGAATACAAATGATATGGGTCCTATCCGAGCATTACAGGATGCCGTACAAGCTAGAGGCTAAATACATATATGAGCAACGTATAATTATATTGGTGCTTTTGATCTGAGCATGAGCTTCGAGCTGGGAGTGCATGGAAAGGCGTGTCCGTTGTCATAAATGCGTGGGATAATTATAGTTGATGCGGGGAGCTAGTTGAACCATCCACAGGGGAACATTCCTCGGCCCACAGGCTTGGGCCTGAGGTCGGCCCATCAGTGGTTTTCGACCAGGATCTTTTAGATTAGTGGTCGGACTGGGCTTGTCGTGCTTTGAGATCGACTTTATGTCTTTGAGGTCGGGATTAGTGATCTTCCGTCTATTTTAACCCATCGTGAGTTCCGGTAAGCAGAGAATCCAAAGTACCCCTCATCAATAATCCCCCACTTCTCGAGCGTAAGAGAAGCTGAAGCTCGAAGAAGTAAAAGTCACCGCTTGACAGGGACGAGTCATTACTTAGTGTTTCAAATGTGTCTCATTAAAAACCTAGCTCGGAAAAACCCATTGGGATAAAAACCGAACCAGGGAAAAAGAGTGCACATCTTGGAAACTCTAGAATGACTGTCAATCGTGAAGTAAACCATCTTGAAATTCTTGCTGTGAATCGTTCTTTGTAGTAAGGGTAGATGTTTGTTGAAAACTCTGAGTCGAAATCTGCGATCGATTCCATTTCCTCGAGCATAAGAGAAGCTGGGCTTGGAGAAGTAAATTTGTTTTGATAATGGCCCCACATAACTTGTCAACCAAGTTGGGGGTTGTCTAAATTCATGAAGTATAGGGACTGAGAGTGCAATTTTCCCAAAATCTTACTTTTGAAATTATCGCTTTAGGAGCTCAACCGTCGCGTTTACTTGGGGTCCGATTTGCAATTTTACTTTTTGAACCCTGTATATATATTCGTTGACCGTAGAAGATCCATTTACAACAGATCCCCAAATTCTCGATCGGAGCATTGTGTTTGATAGTTTGTAGGATACTCCCGAAATACACACCGTCACAGAATACAAATAACCTTTCTTTTTAAAAGTAGGTCGGCTTCCGGATCTGGAAAAGGGAAAACCAAGGTGGGAGAGGGATCAGATAATGATCCCCTAGCGCTAGTGGATCAGTATAAGACCTCGGAGAATGACAAGGTTGAAAACATTGGTGGTGTTACAAATTCCGAGATTGAGGAGGGAGAAGTTCGCCAGATCTCTAGTGATGATGAAGCAGGCATCGGGGAAGAAATTTCCGAGGACGAGTCAGTTGGTGGTGAAGTTTCCTCCCTTCGTGAGAAGGAGATTGCAAAATACCATGTAGGTGGCCGGCTGATTGTCATCATTAAGAGATGGATGGAGACCACAAGTTGTTCTAATCAACTTCGGACGAAACGTAGGGCCGACCAGATTCGTATGGTTTACAATGCAGCAGGCCGTCGTGCGAAATTAGAGCTCGAGATTGGAAAATACCTCCCGGAAGGTTATTCCATCGTGGTGCCTACTGCTGAGCAACGAGTTACTAAGCCGCCTGCAGGTTGCCAAGCTTTCTATAGCAGGCAGTTCTATTTTGGCCTGCGCATCCCTTTTATTCCACTACTTAGAGATATTTTGGAAGTCTTTTCACTCGCGCCTGCCCAAATTCTCCTGAATTCGATTGCGTAAATTGTTGCGTTTAGCGTTCTGATGCAAGCTAAGGGGAAATAAGCGTCCTTCCAAAAATTTTGGCAAATTTTCCAGATGAGTCTCTCTAGTTCTTCAAATGCTTGCTTTTTTATTTTTCTCATAGGCCGAACAGGTCAATGCTTTCGACCAATACCTCGAGCAACACTAAGGGTTGGAAAAGGGAGTTCTTCTTTGTTCGAGGTCCTGATATTCTGACTTCGGAGGGTTCGTCCGAGATGAAGCCGTTCGAGTGGGAAGGTGAGAAGACTTGGATATACGGTAAGCGGTCCCTTAAAGGGAAATTTCCTCCTACGTTGTCTTCGGATTTTTTGAAAGATATGATTTCCGATCCATATCAAACGGTGCTACTGACACAAGAAGCAGTCCTTCGGTTGGCCGACCTTAGTAACCGTACATTTCCTGCTCCTGCCCTTATATACGGACATACTCCCGGGGTCGAAAACCCACCGGAAGGTGGCCAACCTATTGATATTGCTCCTACGGAGGTTCAAGCTATTGCCACTGCCCTTCCTCTTGGTAACCTTCTTAATTTAATTTAGTGTTCCCTGACTTGCCTCCTACTGCTCGTATAATTCTTTAAATACCTTTTTGTTCGTACAGTTGAACTTGTAGAGCAATTTCGAACTTCCGTAACAGGCTCTACCGTTGCATCGTCCTCGAAAATGACCCAAGGCCAGCCGTGAATGCATAAAAAATCGAAGACTACTAGGAAGATGGGAAAAAGAGATGCTATCACTTCTATCATCATGATTCCAACCTTGCTTTCTAACAGTGTCGGGGTCGGCGCTGAAGACGCGATTCCGACAAATGACGTTGGTCGATTACGGATGATTTTTTCGATCGCTACCGATGATCCCAACGCGGCTGGATATAGCCATCATACTTTCAAGCATATTCAATCCCAACAATTGATTCTAGAGCGATTAGCTCGAAAAAGATACCGGGATGCTCCTGAGCCTTCATGGAGAACGAGGTCCTTTGGTCGAAATCCTGGCCCTATCAAATGTTGTCCTGAAAGAGCCGAGCCCGATTTGCCAGATTATATCGAAGATCATCTTCGTGGTCCGAGGGCTGCCGGCTATCCCAAAGACGGAAGCATCCATTCCGACCTTAACCCCACTGGAGAACACTCAGTAGACAAGGCGATCCGTATACTGTTAGCCGGCCGATTTAGGGATGACCATATTGAGTTGTTTTCCAAGGACGGTTTTTGAGCTTTGGGGGACTTCCCGCAATTTCATCAAAAGGTATTCCTTCATATTTTCCTGATCTTGAAATATTGATACTTATGGAAGTTAATCTCTGTTTTGCAGATTGGAGATGAATTTGTCAATCAGGTTCATCGTCTTGCCCTTCTGGAAGAGGAATCTATTCAAAATCATCGGGCATTGAAGCATACTTTAAGGAAAGAGGCGGAGAAGGTGACTCAACTGACCGAGGCCTTATCCAAAGTCTCTGAGTTGGAGAAAGAACTTTCCTCTACCAGGCAAGAGGAAGCCAAACTTCCGGCGATAAGGGAATTTCTGAGGTCCCCCTTTTTGGACGCCCTTGTTCGAGCGCGATCGGGTCCGATTAATCAATCGTTCTTCTTTAAAAGTGTGCATCAATTGATTTCGGCTGGGAGGATTCCAGGGCAACTCGCGGACTATATACCGCACATGGATCCTCACAAAAACATCTTTGGGAAGGATTATAAGCCTTCGTCTCTTCCCGCGGATCTCGTGGACTTACGGAATCATGAATTCACTGCACTTCTAGACGAGTTCGGATCCCCTATGCCCAATCCTGATATGCTCGAAGCTTCTACCTTTTCGGAATCGGAGGGCAAGGGCGAAGAGAAAACTGAAGTTGATATTGAGAATGATTCCTATGATCAAGAGGAATGTCTTCCACTCCTACTGAAGTTGGTGATGATGTCAATGAAAGCAGTAGCGGAGATAGCAATGACTCGAGCAGCGACGAAGATGACTTTGATGATACTGATTCCGATGACGAAGACGAAGTAGGAGTAGAATAACCCCTGGAACTTGCCAAGTCTTTGTAATTTAACTTTTCGACCATGATTTAGTCTTTTATGCTTAATCATTTTGCACGGTTCTACTTATTTTTAATGGGAATATTCATCAATCACTTCTTTGTATATGTATGTTCGGGCTTTCTTGGGAGTTGTGACTATTCAATTCTAAATAAAACGATGTGTTACTTCCGCTATAAATATATGGGCCTTTTCAACTCATTCCTCCATCAAACTAACTTACCGCGATCGGAGCCTTTAAATCGGTAAATAAAATTCGGAAAAGCTTATCTTGCAAAAATCAAAGCCATGGAGAAAATACTCGGTCCTTCGATCGACCCCTCCTTGCTTCTGGGAGGTGCCAAAGCTAAGGGTTCCTCATCCAAGGACTCCGAATCGAGCAAAGAGAAGAAAATTACGAAGAATTCTCCCAAGTCCCCCAAAACCTCTAAGGGAGGGGACGATGTGAAAGAAAAACACACATCCTCCCAATCGAATCGAAATCTCTCCACTAAGTCTGTCTCGTCGAAGGAAGACTCCGAACCCGAGCCTGATAGTTCTCCCGTCAAACCCTTGGATAACTCTAAACGGGCCCAAATCACGCTAAAATCGTCTGAGTCTTCGGGCAAGAGGTCTTTGTCTGATATAATCATTCCGCCCGAGACTCTCACAAAACTTTTGAATGAAAATAAACCTCTTACTAATGCTACCGTGAATAATCCCGAAGGTGGAGGGTTGAGCAAGAAGGCCAAAACTATTGCCAGTGAGAGAGATGCACTTAAGGCAGATATCTTTTCAAACAGAATGCTACAGAGGTTCCTAAGGCTGAAATCCCCTCCGATCGACCATTCATTTCAAAGGATAAACCTCCTTCTCTAGGAGGTTCTAAAGAAGAGCCTCGTTCCGAGGAAAAGCTCGACAACATTATTCCGAGCTTTCTACAGGCCCAAATTTCGACTTCTGCTGTAGGTTCTTCTGGAGAGAAAAACCCCCTGCAATTGTTCCAGTCAGGGTCGAACTTTCTTGCGCAGGTTCGAAATATAGATGTCATTGCCTACTTCCTTTCTTCCTTCTTTTTTCCTTTTTCTCTTTTTTTTTTTTTTTTGTTTTTTTGTTTTTTTTTACTATTACTATAGACTTTGCCAAAATATCAATAGCCTTATCTAAACAATTTTATTGTGAATAGGCTGAAAATGAGTTCCTCGAACTCAGGCAAATGGCCGAACGGGAGGCCGCTCAACGGGTTGCTTTAATGTTGGAGTTGGAGAAGAATGAAACTGAGCTGAAGCATGCTTTGGAGGCTGTTAAGGCACTCGAGGAGAAAATAGCTGTGGAGAAAGAAATTGCCGCCAAAACCAAGGGCGAGGAAGTTCATCAACGGCTGGGGAAAGAGCTCGAGGACCTCAAACTCCATCTCGAGCAAGAGAAAAAGGACTGGGAGCGCCCTGAGAAGGATGCTTATCAACAGGGTTACACTGCCCGCAGTGAAGAAGTTCGGAGGATAATCTCTGCCAATAAGCTTTTTTAGATTTTTAATCATTCTTATCATGTCTTATCATGTCTTTCGTTCTTTGGGATTAATCGAACTTGTTGCCAGTAATAAATCTGAATAATTTATTCGTTGTTTTTTTCGTTGAAAGTTATTTTTTGTCGAGCATGTCTCCCAATAAGTATTAGTTTCTTCGATCGTTGGTAGTAAAGTATCCTTATTTGATATATCGTGTGCCAGAAATATCGACGAAGGTCGAGATTTCTCGATTTATGTGTTTATTGAACAAATACCTGGGCCGTAAATCTTGAACCTGTATGAGATCATACGTTGAATTAACAACCAATTTGTTGATAAATTGATAATTGTATAATTCCCTTTGACAAACAATGCCTAATCCATTGGGAAGCGAAACAGTCGTTGAATCTTGTCCCTTTGTTATAACAAATTAATGCTGTTGGATTCATTCCATCCGATATTATAAAAGGTGTTTTAGTGCCTCTGAGACTATCTATTTCTTCCAACTAAATATTTATCCGATTATGATGATCAAAACCATCCCCCTATTAACTCGACTTTTTGAGTTCATACTTCAAATCATCTTCGTGGGAAATATGATTGCTTCAAACTCGCTTAGAATATCGTCAGGGAAATACACTCTCGATCTGGAAAACCAATAAGCCAAATCCAGAGAATTGATTCGTCTTTTCGAAGATGTTATACGGGCGGTGTCAGAGGACGAGGTCAGCAATGAAATATCCATGCGGCACCTTGAAAAAGACGTCTTAATCTGGAGAAAAATGCATTAGCCCCTTCATCTTATGAACAACTCTAAATAATAATAGAAGCCTGCGGCTTCCCCTCGTCAAGCCTAAAGAGGAGCCAATTTGATCGCTTTGCATGGGATGGAATGTTGGATAAGGATGAAGATGAAGGCACTAAAGGAAATTTGATAAGGGAGGTTTTGATGCATTCCAAAACTTCATATTTGGCTAAGTATGAAGTAACTTAGCTGATAAACTTATCAAGGAATTTTGACTAAGTAAAGAAGACATCAGAAGAGTCAAAGTTTCAAGGTCCAAGACTTCTGATCTGCTGAAGAAAAGTTATCAGACTGATGAAGATCAGCCGACTCAAATCAGATTTGTTCAAGTTTGAGATCAGCCGAGTTCGCCATCAGACTTGCACTTTCGTCAGCCAAGTGAAGAAGATCATAAAGTGTTCCCAACGGTAATAAATGCCCCTTGGAGTAATAAATGATGAAGTACAAGGTTATTAAAGATAAATGATTAAAGATTTGCTTCGCATCAGCTGGGTGCATTTAATGCTGCATTTAATGCTGTCTGCAGAATAGTACTGTTCACAGTACGGACAGACTGCAAAAGAGCCGTTTGCGGATTTTAAGGACCAGTACTCGAGGAATTTGAATCTTGTCTCTCTTCAATGGACATTTTTCAATCCTTAAGTATAAATAGCGGAAAGAGACGAAGAAGAAACAAGCAACACAATCTCTGAGAAATTTTCGAAGCAAAATTCTTTAAGTCTCAAGAACAGCTCACTCATCAGCTGAGTCATTTGTTGACAAAAGCAGAGTTGAAGAATCAAGCCAAATACATCTTCTGAGTGAATTTGTAAACATTGAGTGTTGTGAGAAGTAGATATCCGTCTAAGTGAGTGATATTACTTCAGAGAAGTAGGATCTCTTTGTGATTTCTTACTGCGAACTTACGGCCTGTTCATTTGTTGTAAGGCGTAAGCAGAGTATACTGATTACTGTGTGTTTTTAGTATAACCCAAGATCCTTGTGACTTGGAAGAGTGGACTAAAAGGATATTCAAATCCATATAACCACTATAAAAATCGGTTGTGTTTTTATTTGCATTTTACCTGCATATTTTCAGTTACATAAGACACATCAAGTTAACTGTTTGAAAAAGGATTTAAAAACAAGTTTTACAAATCTGGGGAAACTCTTTTCAAACTGCTAAGATTACTTGTGAAAAACACTTTGAAAATCCGCTGCAAGTACTCTAAGTATTAAAACTGATTTTAACAAAATCAGCTAAGTAACAATCAGACGAGTGGTCAACAAAACTGTTCAAAGATTTGTTCGCGAACAGAATTGTAACTAACAAATCTGATCAGCTTAGTCTGTTCAGTTATAGTAAAGTTTTAAAGTTAAATTTGAAGAAAATTTTTAAAGAGGTCTATTCACCCCCCCCCCTCTAGACCTCATCTGACCACTTGGGACCAACAAGTGGTATCAGAGCCGGTGGTTCATTAGAATCAGCTGCCTGATCAATGAGCTTGATCCAAGTGTTTTTCAAAGGTTTTCAAAACTTTTTCAAAAGAGCATCTTTTTGAAAAATCAAAACTTTTTGAAAAATGGACTGTATCAGCCATGTTCCCCACATTGCTGGTATGTCTTTTGAAGATTGGAAGATTAGAATGGAAATCTTTCTAGCTGCCTATAATGACAACATGTACACATGTATCATTGAAGGTCCATATTCACAAAGACCATAAAAATCAATGAAGTAGATACGCTTGTGGAGAAAGACTTACATGAGATGACTGCGGAAGAAATAAAGCTGTTCAATCTTGACAAAGTCGGAAGATTCATCATGACTAAAGCCCTGGACAATGATCGGTTTGACAAAGTCAAACATTGCAAAACTACAAAGGAGATGTGGGATAAAGTCAGAGATATGAGCGAAGGAAACGACGCCATAAAAGAGCATCAGCTGAGTGTTGCTCTAGAAAAGCTGGACAACTTCAAGATGAAGTCTGCAGAAACCATTGATCAGATGGATACAAGGTTTACAAGGACGCTGAATGAAGTTCTGAAGCTTTGAAAAACCTTCACGGACAAAGAGATAACCGTCAGAGTTCTGAAGGCTCTACCTCCCAAGTTCAACATGAAGGTGACAGCTATGGAAGAATCAAGAGATCTGGGCAAGATTTCTCTTACAGAGCTGTTCTCAGTACTCAAGGCGTATGAGTATAAACGGCCTAGGATGGGTGTTGAAGAAACCTCAACTTCAAGTCCCACAGCTGCACTGGTTGCTGCTGAAAACCCAAGAAGGCCAGCCTACCGAAGTAAAGATGTGGACTCATCTGATGAAGCCACACTGCTCAACAAAAAGGAGTACACTGCTGGAGACGTTGCATTGCTGATAAACAATTTCAAGAAGTTCTACAAGAGAAAATTGAAGAACAAATATAACAATGCTTCTACTTCTAAACCTAACTTTTCTTCTCAAGATAAAGATGATTATAAAGCAAAACTAATGTGTTACAACTGCAGGAAATTGGGACACTTCATCAAAGACTGCCCATATCCAAAAGCAGAAAAGTACACTGAAGAAGAGAAGAAAATGAGAAGAGAAAGAAAGCATCAGAAAGGCAAGACTATGATAGCGGAATCAGAAAAGCTGGCTGCTGTCTACTCATCTGATTCAGATTCAGACACGTCTGATGAAGAGTCTTCTGATGAAGGAAACCCTGCTCTCCTGTGCCTGATGGCAAAGGAATCTGATGACTCTGAGGATGAGGTAACTCCTCTTGACAATGAATTGTTTAATTCATTTGAACAAATGATGCTCAACAATACTGGTATTGCTGAAGCATACAAAAAGCTTAAGGGAGAGATGATATTGCTAAAAGAGCAAAACAGTTCACTGAAACTTTTAGCTGAAAAGCCAAAGGAATCAGCTGAATATAAACAGCTTGAGCAAGAACACGAATCTCTGAAAGCTGAATGTGAAGTGTTTAAAGGAAAAATCATGGAACTTGAAAAGGTTATTGAGTCTCATGAAAAATCATCTGTTGCATCCATGCATACATCTAGTAAACAGAAGATACCTTTAGAAAAGGATAAGCAAAAATTGAATCATACTGAGAAATTTATATCTGCTGACAATAGTAAGGTCATTCTGTATGTTCAAACTGCTAGACCTGCTTCACCTGAGAAAGTTGTAAAGGAGACGAAAACTCCTAAGGCTAAAAAGAGCAAAGAGCCTAGTTTAGGTAAACAGACTAGTAAGACCAAACAGCAGAGTCCTAAGAAGTCTGCTGATAAAGCTAAAGTCAATCAGACTAGTGGTAAAACTAAGTCATCTGTCAATGAGCAAGCATCTAGTAAACCAAAGAAGCATAAAAACAAGAAAAATCAAAATGCTTGGTATGGAAATGAGTCATATTATGTGCAACCTGCTGCATATCATCCTATGTATCATGCACCTCAGTTTCCTGGTTACTATGCACCGTACCCTGCTCATACAATGCATGCATACCCTGCTTATCATGCACCTTACCCTGCTTATGAACATTACTCTTATCATACTGATCATCAACATGACTTATCTGATAATTATGATAAAAATGAAAAAGTTCATGCTCCTGTTAAAACTCAGAAGCCTAAGAAGCCTAAGACATCAACATCTTGGGTTGTCAAAGGTGGAACTAATCCTTCAGGACCCTCTCAATAAGGGTACCTAAAACAATTTTATTATTCTTTTGTAGGTTAGGATTAGGAGTAGGAGTAAAGTAGAGAAGATTTGGTACTTGGACAGTGGATGTTCAAGACACATGTGTGGAAGCATACATGAGCTGGCTGATGCAGTTGCTGTAGATGGTCCAAGTGTTACATTTGGAGACAGCAAAGAAGGCAAGATTGTAGCCAAAGGAAGGATAATCAAAGGAAACATTGAGATAGCTGACGTCTCATATGTTAAAGGCCTAAAATATAATCTGCTAAGCATAAGTCAATTTTGTGACAAAGGATATTCAGTCATCTTCTCAACAGATAAGTGCTATGTTGAACAGATTGGTACAAAGAAGGTAATTTTATCTGGAAGGAGACAAGGGAATGTCTACATAGTCGACTGGAATTCTGCTGATAAGAATTCAAATGTTTGTTTGGTGGCCTCAACACCAAGTGAAGTTAGTTGGCTATGGCACAAAAGGATGAATCATTTAAACTTCAAGACCATCAACAGATTAATCAAGAATGATTTGGTAGAAGGGATTCCTAAAACAGTCATGAGCAAAGATAAGCTCTGTGACGCCTGTCAGAAGGGTAAACAAATCAAGTCATCATTCAAAAGCAAGAAGCATCAATCTTCTGAAAGAATATTGGAGCTGCTACATATGGACTTATTTGGACCCATTGATCCAGTCAGCAATGGTGGAAAGAAATACTGCCTAGCTGTTGTGGATGATTATTCAAGATATACTTGGGTGATTTTCATGAAGAAGAAAAGTGAAACCAAGGAACATCTTACCAATCTGATGGAACTGATCCAGAATGAGAAAAGCATAAAGATATTGAAGATCAGATCAGATAGCGGGACAGAGTTCACAAACTCTACTGTTGAAGAGTATTGTAACAAAAAAAGGAATACATCATGAGTATTCAGCTGCTAGAACACCTCAACAGAATGGTGTTGCTGAAAGGAGAAACAGAACACTAAAAGAAGCTGTCAGGACTATGATAGCTGAAGCTAAGCTGCCACAAAGGTTTTGGGCAGAAGCAACAAATACAGCCTGCTTTACTCAAAACAGATGCACGATCAACAAAAATCAGAACAAGACTCCATATGAAGTTTGGAACAACAGAAAACCAAACATTCATTATTTTAAATTTTTTGGTTGTAAATGTTTTGTTTTGAATAATGGGAAAAATCACCTTACTGCATTTGCAGAAAAGGCTGATGAAGCTGTTTTTGTAGGATACTCTACTGTTAGTAAGGCTTATAGAGTTTTTAACAAAAGAACATTACTAGTAGAAGAATCCATTCATGTAGTATTTGATGAACCAAACCAATCTTCTGAAAAGAATCAAAGCACTAATCAAGATCTATCTACTGATTTACAGAAGTTAAGTGTTGGAAGGAATGAAGAATATGTTCCCATCATACTACCTGATCTTAACCCAGCTGTCAACTCAAGTGCTGTTCAAAATCAGATCACTGATTGTCTAACAGACGAGTTACAACCAGCTGACAGACCAGAGACTGTTCAACAGACTGCAAATGTTCAACAGACTATTACTGCAACTCCAACAGTAGTGTTGCAAGATCATAACAGAGGACAACATCCAGACCTGCAACCTGATCTAAGATGGCTCAGAAATCACCCACCTGAGTTAGTGATTGGTGATCATTTAGATAGAGTGAAAACAAGAAAAGCTGCTGCACAAGATGCCATGTTTGTTACTTTTCTATCTCAAATAGAGCCTAAGCAAATTGAAAAAGCTCTCAATGATTCCTTCTGGATAGAAGCTATGCAGGAAGAGTTAAATCAATTTGAAAGGAATGAAGTCTGGTACTTAGTTCCTAGACCAATTCATCAAAGAGTCATTGGCACTAAATGGGTTTTCAGAAATAAGATGAATGAAAATGGTATTGTTACCAGAAATAAAGCAAGATTAGTGGCCAAGGGTTATTGTCAAGAAGAAGGCATTGATTTTGATGAAACTTTTGCACCAGTAGCAAGACTTGAAGCAATCAGACTGTTTCTAGCCTATGCTGCTTATAAGAACTTCACTGTCTATCAGATGGATGTGAAGTCTGCTTTTCTCAATGGAGAATTGCAAGAAGAAGTATATGTTGAACAACCTCCTGGATTTGAAGTCTATCAAGAAGAGGATAAGGTATATCGTCTGAAGAAAGTCCTCTATGGACTGAAACAGGCTCCAAGAGCATGGTATGATACCCTATCAGATTTTCTTTTAATTAAAGGATTTCATAAAGGTAAGGTATGATAGGATAGTGCCCTGCAAGCCAGTTCTGTTAGCTTGTAATAGATCTATCCTGTATGAAACGATCTTTGATTTTATAATAATACGCATGTTTATTTATATATGTATAAGGATAAACAATGGCCAACTTCATCTTTCGCGAATACATTTAAGCGATTGGTTGAAACCCTTAGATTACATTTGACTATGGGACGATTCACTTCAGTACTGAGTGCAATCATGAAACAGTCTCAAAGGTCGTAATCTTAAAAGTGTTCCAAGTCGTAGATTCCGAAACGAGACGGGGTATCGTAGGAATCGAAAAGACTTGTACAAGTATGCATGATTCACATGGAGTGAATTTGTAGCGTTTCATGAGCAAGGCATTTGAGGCCAGTGCATACGAGTAGGTGGTTCAATGGAGGATTGAACGCATCGAACGACCCGAACAGAGAAACCCATTGTGGAAGCGCATGACGCATATCGGTGATGGGATGTTTCTCAAGGAATATAATAGTGTACGATTTAGTCCTTTGACTTGAGGTAATAGGGCGAATTCGGTGCATGAAAGTGCGTACTTAGATCTAGGTATAGGCCACGTAGCTTGGTCATAACATGCCTAGGTTGGGTGCGTATGGACATGTGCGCGAGTGGTTAGTACCGATATGGAATCTATTGACTCACTGTAATGGGTGAGAGAATTTCCTATACGATTCTTAGATAATATATCCAAGGAATCTGCGGCCGCAGTCGGTGACGGATTTGGAAAGGGGTTTCCAAATTTAGAAGGTCACAAAGGTATATTATCCTGAATTAGAAAGTATAGCTATCGAGACAAATTTAGAGGTGCCGATCAATTCACACACCCTAAGTCTTGATCGGGAATATTAGTCGATAGAAGGACCGTATGTACATGGCAATTATATGAGACTAGGTTCCCAAATATCAATTCACCTGAAATTGGGCTTCATGGGCTTGTAGCTAGACATCGACCATGAAGTGTGGGTACTCCTGAATTAATAGAGGATTTAATTCTAGGAGTGATCAATTAAAGGTTGTTTAATTGACCGGAACAATTTATTGTTCATAAATTAAATCACGAGGGATTCGTGGGCCTGCTGCCAGTTGATGGTGAACCCAGAGGGTCACACACAATACAATTGGACGGTGACTGTTATAAAAGGACATGAAAGGAATTAATTGATTTAAGGGTAATTAAATCAATTAAATGAATTAAAAGTATTTAATTCAAGTGGGAGATTAATTAATTGGCTAACTTAATTAATTAAATACTTAATTGAGTTGCTAATTAATTATGTAAAAGAAATATTGATTTAATTGGACTGGGCATTTAATTAAAGTAGTTAATTAAATAAAGGATTGCAAGACATGGGCTTTAAAGCCCATAAGGAGTCTTGCAAACCTAGGTCAGAAGGAGTTTATAAATAGAGCACAACTAGAGCTCAAATGGGTAACACCCTAGAAAGAAAAACCCTAGCCTCCTTTTGCCCTAAGTAGCCGTCGCCCCTGCTAGCTAGAAACCCTAGCTACCGCCGCCGCCACCATAAGCCGCCGCCACCTGCTGTCGTGGGCTCCTTGGTGCCGCCGCCGCCATCTCCCTATTCCATTGTGTTAGATCTTGATCTGTCAAGAGATTCAACACAATCCTGCAATAACAAATCTCCTGAATCGAGTTCTGAGCCTAAGATCTTGAGGTGTTGCCAGAATCCAATTGGTGTGGACTATCCCTGGAGGTGAGACACTTGGATCACTCCTGTGAACCAGATCAGATTCAGAAACGAAGCCGGAGGTTTCCACCACCTTGCCTGTGGTGAGGTATATCGCAAAATCCCCCTTTGTTAATTCATTGTGTGCGTTTTTGTTTAAGTTTTTGTATACATAATATGGAGACTTCTTTTATGGGACCATTGGATGACTTGAAAAATTTTAAATTCCGCACTTTGTTGTCTGACAAATCGAGCCATATCCCAACAGTGGTATCAGAGCCAACTCCATTATTATTATTCAAAAGCCTGAACATAATTGTGTTCACCGTATATGTTTAATTATATGTATAAGAACACGTGATAATTATGTTCTGTGAGTTGATTCTTGTTTGTTATGACTAGATCTATCATTGGGTAAAACTGCTTTTCAAGATCTATGACGTTTTTATAGTTTTTGAAAACTTCAGGACTTTTTGAGGCAAAAATCGCATATTAGGGTTTTTGGGGCTGAAAATTTGAAATTTTTGAAATCTGGAAATTTGAAAATTCTGGACTGTTCTTGCATTTCTGGTCGCACGGTTTTTGGGGTCGTTTTGCAATTTCTGAAAACTTAGGGGCTGTTTTGCAATTACCAAAACTTGAGGGGTCAATTTGAAAAATCGAAAATTTTCAAAATTCAAAATTTTATTTTCTGGTCTTCTACCCGAAACTGCCCAGGGGTGTTTTTGTAACTTTTTAAAAGTTTTGGGGTCAAAGTGCAATTTTCGAAAGTTGAGGGGCCGAAAATGCAATTTTCAAAAGTTGAAAAACAGATTCTGAAATTGAGCAGAAAATTAATTTTTTGTTTACCCGGATATTTATTTTGTCATAATTAGTAGTGACTAAAAAGCAAGAATCATAGGAAGTTAGTTTTAAAAGGATGTTTTAAAATTAAGATAGAAGAAAGTAAAAGATGTTTACATGTTTCTTGCTCTACGTGAACTGTTTACGTGGTTTTCGATCGAGACGAGCCTTAACCTTAGGGTAGATGTGATTGGTTTAATTTATTGCTTGGTTTTTATTGGGCCTGCGAGCCTATTATTGTTTTTAGGCCACTTTGAGCCTTTGTAATAGAATAGGGCTTTACTGCTTTCCTAGTTTAGGATGGAGGCCCATTTACAAGCAAGGTGGGAGCCCAAGAAGATAAGAAGGCCATGTATGCATGGTACAATGTGTAAAAGCATAGGGCCTGTTTGAGAACCCTTTAGATTGACCAATTGGGCCAACATCATTGGCTCGATGATGGCCCACATAGGAGGCTCCAGATCGAAAACATATTGTGGTAGTATGCATGCTAGGCTTGTATGGCTTTTATTTATTTGTCGATTTATATTTAGCTGCGCGCTAGAATCTAGATCGTAATAAAAGATAAAGCATAACTGAATCGGTGAGATCTCGAGGAGAGTTAGCATAACTTTCAAAACCAGAAACCCCCTCTCGAATTAAAATATTAAGTTTATTGGGTACATTTAAAATGAAGTTTTAAAGATCCAAGCCTTCCATCAATAGGAACTAGTGTATGTTGTCTACTTATTGATAGAGGTGATCCAGAGTCTGGCACCCGAGTCAAAGAAAGGGACAATACACAAAACTCCTTGACTCTTGTTTTTTAACTAAACTCGACAAGGATAAGGACTGGTCGGGATGTGAGGATCAACCGATAACTAGTTACGGAGAACTCACGACCGGGCCCGTTGCTTATCACGATTGATGGGTGTTACTTAATGATTAGTAGCATTTATGATGTAGCAGTGCTAGATAAATGTGAAAAGCGAGGCAAAATAGCTTGAAGGTTGTGAGGTGTCACAATTGGTAAAAGTATACCTACCTGGAGAGTTGATTGTATGGCCACGAGTCGTGGGTGCAATTAATTGCTGCTGGGACGTCAAGACCTACTAGGAATTAAATTTCCCGAGCAATCAAAGGGGTGATTGTTACGATAAAATAGTGGGAGAACTTTTTCGAAAACAAGTCCAAATTCGATAATTATAAGTATTAGGCATAAGATCAGTTAGCTAAATGTTGTCTTCTTTCCAATTGTAGATATTAAGTACAATGTCTAAGAATCCATTATCAGTTATCCTCGACGCAAACAAATTGAATGGCTCAAACTTTGTTGACTGGCTGAGAAATCTCAGAATCGTGCTCGACTCCGAGCGACGAAGCTATGTGCTCGACACACCCATGCCTGCTGCACCCGCAGCACGAGCTAGTGAGGAACAACGAACCGCCCATGCTAAAAGGGTTGATGATGATCTTCAGGTTCGATGTCTCATGCTAGCCTCGATGTCGAATGAAATGCAGAAACAGCATGCTGCAATACCGCTTGCTAGAGATATACTTCTCCACCTCCAACAGATGTTTGGAGAAAGGTCTCGTACTGAAAGGTTCGCGACCACTAAGGAGTTGTTTCATCTCAAGATGGCTGAGGGAAGCAGTGTCAAGGATCACTGTCTACGTTTCATCAACCTGGTTGAAAAACTGGGGCGATTGGAAGTAGACTTGCACGCTGATCTTAGCACTGACCTCCTCCTCCATACGCTGCCCCGTTCTTTTGACCAGTTCGTGTTGAACTTCAACATGGAGGATAGAACCCTCGCTCTTCACGAACTGACCAATTTGTTGGTAACGGCAGAATGGACTCTCAAGAAAGAGAAGCCGGTGATGATTGCATACCAATCGAAGGCTGCAAAGCCTAAGAGAGGTAAGAAGAAGAAGAAAAGTGTTTCTTCGAAGGCAATCACCATGGTGGTTGAAAAGAAGCGCAAAAGCCCAGAAGACGAATGTTTCCACTGCAAGAAAGCAGGGCACGGGAAAAGGAATTGCCCAGACTACCTGAAGATGAAAATGGTAGCCAAAGGTATTTTCTTGGTTGAAGTTAATATTTCTATTAACTGTGCATCGTGGGTGTTAGACACCGCAGCAGGTTCTCATATCTGCAATGATTTGCAGGTGATGGGAGCAGTAAGATACCTGAAGCCCGGGGATAGAATCCTGCGTTTTGGAAACGGAGCTAGGATCGCCGCTGAGGCTATTGGGGACGTCGAATTGGTTTTAGGAAATTTTACTTTGGTTTGAAGGGATTGTCTGTACGTACCAACGATAATTAAGAACATCATTTCTATACCAATGCTAGACATTGATGGTTTTAATTTTTCCATTCAAAATGGATATCTTTATATATTTAAAGGTGGTTTAATGTATGCTCGTGGTACTTTGATGGATGGTCTTTATTCCCTAGAACCTGTTAAATCCGACGTTATGCACATTCAATCTAGGAAAAGAAAATATGATAATCAAACTCCACAACTTTGGCACGCTAGACTTGGACATATTTCCAAGAGTAGGATTCAAAAGTTGGTTTCCTCTAAGGCTCTTGAAATAAAGAACTTGGATGAACTCCCAACTTGCGAATCTTGTCTCAAAGGAAAGATGACCAAATCACCCTTCACAGGGAATCCCGAGCGAACCAAGCAAACATTGGATTTAATCCATACTGGCGTTTGTGGACCATTGAGTGTCAATGCGAGAGGAGGATTCTCTTACTTCATAACATTCACCGACGATTTTAGTCGTTATGGATATGTGTATCTCATGAAACACAAATCCGAAACTTTTGAGAAATTCAAAGAGTTTCGAATGGAAGTTGAGAATCAACTTGGACATAGTATTAAAGCACTTCGTTCTGATAGAGGTGGAGAGTACTTAAGCCAAGAATTCCTTGATTATCTAAAAGAGAATGGAATTCTCGCCTAGCGAACTCCCCCTAGGACGCCCCAACTCAATGGAGTGTCCGAGCGGAGGAACCGAACTTTGTTAGACATGGTTCGTTCCATGATGAGCTTCGCTGACCTTCCCTTTTCATTTTGGGGCTTGGCCCTATTAACTGCATCGAAGATACTAAACATAGTACCTTCGAAGTCAGTGCCGACAACACCGTACCAAGTATGGTATGGTAAGGCACCCGTGTATTCGTACTTACGAGTATGGGGATCTCCTGCGTATGTAAAGAACAAGAAGGGAGATAAGCTAGATAGTAGATCTAGTTTGTGCAAATTTGTGGGGTATCCAAAGGAATCCATTGGATATCTGTTCTTCGATCCTAAAGAACGTAATACGTTCGTATCTAGGAACGCCCATTTCTTGGAAGAGGATTTCCTCTCCAACCGAAATGGGACAATCGTAGAACTAGATGAAGTCCAGGAATCGGACCCATCCCCACAAACAGTGGGAGCTGAACCAGAATTTACTGAACCTACTAGTACACCTACTCTTCGAAGGTCTGATCGAATTCGTAAGGAGCCAGAGCGATTTGGTTTCATTCACGAAAACGAGAGAGTTGATAGTGATCCAAAGACCTATCAAGAAGCGATGTCAGACATAGACTCGGGTGCGTGGCTCGAAGCCATGCAATCCGAAATGGATTCCATGCATTCCAACAAGGTTTGGACCTTGGTCGATCCACCTGAGGGAACTATCCCTGTAGGATGCAAATGGATCTTCAAGCGTAAGCTTGGAATGAATGGAGAGGTTTTAACTCACAAGGCACGCTTAGTGGCGAAGGGGTATTCTCAAAGGCCTGGAATAGACTATGAGGAAACCTTCTCTCCCGTAGCGATGTCCAAATCCATTCGGATATTGCTTGCCATTGCCGCATGGCATGATTATGAGATATGGAAAATGGACGTAAAGACCGCCTTCCTCAATGGAGACATTGACAAGGAGATCTTTATGCAACAACCTGAAGGTTTTGCGTCCAAAGGAAGTGAACACAAATTATGTAAACTTCAAAGGTCGATATATGGCCTCAAACAGGCATCCCGAACCTGGAACATACGATTTGATGAGACAGTCAAGGCATTTGGCTTCATCAAAAATGTATATGAACCTTGTGTGTACAAGAAGAATAGTGGGAGCACAGTACAATTCATTGTTTTGTACGTCGATGACATTTTGTTGATCGGAGACGATATCAAGATAGTAGCACAGACTAAAGCGTGGTTATCCGCGCAGTTCTCTATGAAAGATATGGGAGACGCATCTTACGTATTGGGAATACGTATCTATAGGGATAGATCGAAGAAGATGATTGGACTCTCCCAGTCTCAGTACATTAACACAATCTTGAAAAGATTCAAGATGGAAGAATCCAAGAGAGGATTGCTTCCAATGAGACATGGTATCTCTCTTTCTAAGTCTGTGTGCCCTACAACCGACGAAGAAAAGACGAGAATGTCTCTCATACCTTATGCCTCTGCTATAGGGAGCATAATGTATGCGATGTTGTGTACTCGACCAGACATAGCACACGCTCTAAGTGTAACGAGCCGCTATCAGTCAAATCCAGGCGATGAGCACTGGACTGCCGTAAAAGCAATCCTAAAATACCTGCGAAGGACTAAGGATATGTTTTTGGTCTACGGTGGTAGTGGAGAACTGAAACTTGAAGGATTCACTGATTCGAGTTTCCAGTCTGACGTGGATGACTTCAAATCCAACTCTGGATACATATTCCGCATCAATGGTGGAGCAGTTAGTTGGAAGAGCTGTAAACAGTCTACCACTGCTGATTCAACCACAGAAGCAGAATATATTGCAGCATCAGATGCAGCAAAAGAAAGTGTATGGATGAAAAACTTCATCCAAGAACTGGATGTTGTTCCTAGCATTGCTGAACCTGTAGTCGTCTTCTGTGACAACAACGGGGCGATAGCTCAAGCGAAGGAGCCGAGATCACACCATCAATCCAAACACGTACAGAGGAAATACCATGTGATCAGGGAGATCATTGGTAGAGGAGACATGCACATGGAGTATGTCAAATCGGAAGACAACGTAGCTGACCCACTAACTAAGCCACTTTCACAAAAGGCGGTCGATAGTCATCTAGAGAAGATGGGTCTTAGAACCATAGGTGAATGGCTTTAGGGCAAGTGGGAGATTGATAGGATAGTGCCCTGCAAGCCAGTTCTGTTAGCTTGTAATAGATCTATCCTGTATGAAACGATCATTGATTTTATAATAATACGCATGTTTATTTATATATGTATAAGGATAAACAATGGCCAACTTCATCTTTCGCGAATACATTTAAGCGATTGGTTGAAACCCTTAGATTACATTTGACTATGGGACGATTCACTTCAGTACTGAGTGCAATCATGAAACAGTCTCAAAGGTCGTAATCTTAAAAGTGTTCCAAGTCGTAGATTCCGAAACGAGACGGGGTATCGTAGGAATCGAAAAGACTTGTACAAGTATGCATGATTCACATGGAGTGAATTTGTAGCGTTTCGTGAGCAAGGCATTTGAGGCCAGTGCATACGAGTAGGTGGTTCAATGGAGGATTGAACGCATCGAACGACCCAAACAGAGAAACCCATTGTGGAAGCGCATGACGCATATCGGTGATGGGATGTTTCTCAAGGAATATAATAGTGTACGATTTAGTCCTTTGACTTGAGGTACTAGGGCGATCATGAAAGTGCGTACTTAGATCTAGGTATAGGCCACGTAGCTTGGTCATAACATGCCTAGGTTGGGTGCGTATGGACATGTGCGCGAGTGGTTAGTACCGATATGGAATCTATTGACTCACTGTAATGGGTGAGAGAATTTCCTATACGATTCTTAGATAATATATCCAAGGAATCTGCGGCCGCAGTCGGTGACGGATTTGGAAAGGGGTTTCCAAATTTAGAAGGTCACAAAGGTATATTATCCTGAATTAGAAAGTATAGCTATCGAGACAAATTTAGAGGTGCCGATCAATTCACACACCCTAAGTCTTGATCGGGAATATTAGTCTATAGAAGGACCGTATGTACATGGCAATTATATGAGACGAGGTTCACAAATATCAATTCACCTGAAATTGGGCTTCATGGGCTTGTGGCTAGACATCGACCATGAAGTGTGGGTACTCCTGAATTAATAGAGGATTTAATTCTAGGAGTGATCAATTAAAGGTTGTTTAATTGACCGGAACAATTTATTGTTCATAAATTAAATCACGAGGGATTCGTAGGCCTGCTGCCAGTTGATGGTGAACCCAGAGGGTCACGCATAATACAATTGGACGGTGACTGTTATAAAAGGACATGAAAGGAATTAATTGATTTAAGGGTAATTAAATCAATTAAATGAATTAAAAGTATTTAATTCAAGTGGGAGATTAATTAATTGGCTAACTTAATTAATTAAATACTTAATTGAGTTGCTAATTAATTATGTGAAAGAAATATTGATTTAATTGGACTGGGCATTTAATTAAAGTAGTTAATTAAATAAAGGATTGCAAGACATGGGCTTCTATTAATTAAAGCCCATAAGGAGTCTTGCAAACCTAGGTCAGAAGGAGTTTATAAATAGAGCACAACTAGAGCTCAAATGGGTAACACCCTAGAAAGAAAAACCCTAGCCTCATTTTGCCCTAAGTAGCCGCCGCCCCTGCTAGCTAGAAACCCTAGCTACCGCCGCCGCCACCATAAGCCGCCGCCACCTGCTGCCGTGGGCTCCTTGGTGCCGCCGCCGCCATCTCCCTATTCCATTTTGTTAGATCTTGATCTGTCAAGAGATTCAACACAATCCTGCAATAACAAATCTCCTGAATCGAGTTCTGAGCCTAAGATCTTGAGGTGTTGCCAGAATCCAATTGGTGTGGACTATCCCTGGAGGTGAGACACTTGGATCACTCCTGTGAACCAGATCAGATTCAGAAACGAAGCCGGAGGTTTCCACCACCTTGCCTGTGGTGAGGTATATCGCAAAAACCCCCTTTGTTAATTCATTGTGTGCGTTTTTGTTTAAGTTTTTGTATACATAATATGGAGACTTCTTTTATGGGACCATTGGATGACTCGAAAAATTTTAAATTCCGCACTTTGTTGTCTGACAAATCGAGCCATATCCCAACAAGGTAGATAAAACTTTGTTCACTATTGAATGGGAGAATCATATATTGATTGTGCAAATATATGTGGACGATATTATTTTTGGTTCAACTAACCAACAGATGTGTGACAAGTTCTCTAAGCTGATGCAGAATAAGTTTGAAATGAGCATGATGGGAGAACTTAATTATTTTCTTGGTTTACAAGTTAAACAGCTGCCTGATGGAATCTTTATAAATCAAGCTAAATACACAAGAGATCTGTTTAAAAAGTTTGGTATGGAAACTAGCTCTACCGCTAATATTCCAATGTCTACAAGTCTTCGTTTGGATAAAGATGAAGATGGCAAATCAGTAGACATTACCAAATACAGAGGCATTATAGGGTCACTGTTATATCTAACAGCAAGCAGACCTGACATAATGTACTCAGTAGGGGTTTGTGCAAGATTTCAATCAAATCCCAAGGAATCTCATCTCTTAGCTGCCAAGAGGATATTGAAATATGTTAAAGGCACTCAAGAATTGGGATTGTGGTATCCTAGAGAATCTGGATTTGAGCTTATTGGTTATTCAGATTCAGACCTTGCTGGCTGCAAGATTGACAGAAAAAGCACAACTGGTGCCTGTCAGTTCTTAGGCAGTCGTCTGATCTCATGGATGAGTAAGAAACAGACTTCAGTATCCATATCTATGCTGAAGCTGAGTATATAGCTGCTGGAGCATGCTGTGCACAGATACTATGGTTGAAGCATCAACTAGAAGATTACAATATCAAAATCAGTGGAATTCCAATCTACTGTGACAATACAAGTGCAATCTCTCTTACTCAGAACACTACAAGTCATTCAAGGACTAAACATATTGAGATCAAGCACCACTTCATTAGAGATCATGTGGAAAAAGGCAATGTAATGATTGAGTATGTTCATACTGACAATCAGATTGCTGATATTTTCACTAAACCTTTAAGTGAAGTAAGGTTTTCAACCTTAAGAGCTGAACTAGGATACTTAATTTGGATGCATAAGCTGAGGGGGAACTTATCAGAAGACTTAAGTTCAACAGCTTAATCATCTCTGTTATCTTCGAGGATTAACTTTCAACAGACTAGTTAACTTATGAACTCTTGAACTCAGGGGGAACGTGTAAGACTAGCGGTACTTCTGAATTAAAGATGAAATTTGTTAATGTCAGTTAGTTGAAGTTATGTTTTCATCAGAAGACTCAACTATCGAAGAATAAAGTTATATTATCTGGCTGGATTGACAAACAGCTGAGGAAGGTTATCAGCTATTGGCATTCTCTGATAACAACTATGTCATCAGGACAGTGGTCCATCAGATAAGTATTTATTTTACTCATCTGATTACTGAAATAAACGCGGAACTATTTAAAACGTTTTATTTAAAAATACGCTTTTATAAGTAACTGACGGGCGGTACATATTCCCGCTCCTCATTAAATATCTTTTGAATTTGAAAAGTCGTAACTGACGCCGCACGATCAACACTGACAGGAAAACGGATCTAACGGTTGGCGGATATCACGGAAACCAACATACCCCAACTCTATAAATCCCAATCTGATCAGTCGTGTAGTTCTTTACGCACACTAGATTTTCAAAAGTACTTGTGAGAAATTTGAGCGATTTTTCTGCAAAAATCTCTTCGTTTTTCTCTCTAATCTCTACAGATCTGCAATGGCTGCTGAAGGTATGTACCTTGTGTATGATTCTTACTACCAATCTGGCACAAATCTGATGAAGGAACTTCTGGAGAAGTTCAAATCTGCAAATCTGGTAAACTTCATGGAATACAATGAAGGAATAATTTGGACTGACCAAGTTATGGAATACTACAAGACGGCTAAAGTTGATTTCGATAAGTTGGAGATTACTGCTACAGTTGGTGACAAATCTGTTGTCATCACTCCCGCTGTTCTTCAGGAGCAGTTTGGACTCCGTAACAGTGGACGTCATGATGTCACTGTGATGACTGAAGCCAAACATCAAGAATTTTGGGCGATCTGCGCCAAGGAAGGGGAGATACTGTCTGGAAATATCAGGAAGAGACAGCTGAAGGACGAGTATCAGCGGATGGCTGATATGGTGGCAAAGCTGATAGAAAATTGCACCTTTTCCCTCGATGTTGTTACTATGAAGAGGTTCAGCATTATGCCTGCTATCTATTATGGATTGGAGGTCAACTGGTCCATGATTGTCTGGTACATTTTTGCTGAATTCTTTGAGGTAAAGAAAGGAAAAGAACCTCACACAAACCACAGAATTACTCTCAGCTACCTGCTATCCCATCTGGGATGCACTATGAAGAATGGCAAGGAAATTCACAAGTCCAAAGCCATGAACAAATACCTGCCAGTTCAAAAGAGAAAGGCTGATGAGCCTGAGGAAGCTGATGATGAGGGAGCAGAGGAGGCTTCTGCCAAAAGGTAAAGGAGATTAGTCAAAACAGCCAGCTTAGCTGTTGAGACTAAAAAGAAGAAGGCTGATGATGAGCCTAAAAAGAAGGAAACCAAGCAGATGGAGAAAGTGACTTCTGCTGCTGAAGCCACTAAGATCATAGAAACTATTACTGCTGATGTAAGGACTGAATCCCCTGCATCACCATCAAGAACTCCATCAGCAGAAAGGCCTGCTGAAGGTATCTCTCAAAGAACAAGAAACCAACAGAGAGATACAACTACTTCTACCTACCGTGAAGGAAGAACCAAAAAGTCTGCTAGAAAGCAGATGACTTTTATAGAAGAACCTACGGATTTAGAAAATGTGGCTAGAGAAGGCCCAGAAAATGCTGAAAAGGCTGCTAAAGCAGCTGAGACTGCTGAAACTGACAAAGCTGATAAGCAACAGCAAAGATCAGTTACTCAATCAGTTGAGACTTCAAAGTCTCAAGAAGATCCAGATGTCCAAATCATACATCCAATTGCTGCAAATCCTATCTCATCTGCTGGACCAGCTCCTGTTGATAAAGGCAAAAGAAAAATAGTGCTAAGGAAAAAGAAAATTTCCAAGGCTGACAAGAAAGCAAGGGAGGAGGCTGAACAGAGGAAGCGAGATGAAGCTGAGGAGAAGAAGGCTATTGAGCTAAGCAAAGCTCAGGCAGCAAAGGATGAGGCTAGAAGGAAAATGTCTGAAGCAGAGAGGAAAGCTGCTTAGGATGCTGAAATGGCCATGGTTTTGGAAATGAGCAAAGTGGATGCCTATGGACCTGTCCATGGAGGTGGCATCAAGATTAATGAGGCTAAAGGAGAAAAAGAAACCCCAAAAGTGAAAATGCCTGCTGGGGAAGTAAAACCAAAGGAAAAGTTTGAAGTTAAGAAAGCTTTCAAGATTATATATGACAATAAAGATCTTTTCCAGAAGTTTGAAAAATCCTTAGCCTACTACAACCAGGAGTTAATGCTGAAGACCATGTTCACACAAGAGAAGCCTAGATATATCAGATGGAGAGACAATAGGCTGAACAGGTCCATCATTGAACTTCAGAATCTGAAGGATTTAGCTGCTGAAGAGGAATGGTTACTAAAGTGGCTGAAGACAGATTCTATCCAAAAAGCCTTGGATCCTCATTATGTTAGGGATGCTATGCATCACTATGCCAGGGAATTTGCCCTTGAGGAAGCCAAGCTGATACAGAGAACCTTGCCTGACAAAAGGAAGAAGACTGACAATGTTGAAGAAAGGGCCGTGAAGATTGCTGTTATCACTGCACTGAACAAATGGGCAGAAAAGTCCAGATATCAGCAAGGGCATTCAAGCGAACTCCCTCAAATGCCAAGTATTCAACATGTAATTTTTGGCAGGGAAATGAAAGATTTTAGTGAAGTGCCAGAGGGTAACAACGCGTTTGTCAACCCTTGGATCATTGTGAGGCAAATTCGTCAGACAACCTGCTTCAATGATGATGGCACCATCACAAATCTGGTGTATGAAGATGTCACTGATGAACGAAAGAAGCATGAAGAAAAGAAAGCTGAAGAGCCTCTAGCAATAGATTGGAATGCTAAAGACTCTGAAGACCATCAGATGACAGATATGGAAGAAGTCCCTGTTCAACAGGCGACTGAAGAAAAGGAAGCTGATGCTGCTGCTTCTGCTTCATCACCTGATCAACATTCATCACTGATGGAAGCACTCCAGATGCTTATGGAAAATTCACTAAAGGAACTCGAAGAGAAGCATAATCAACAGCTAATAAAGGTCAAAGAGGAGCTGAAGAATGAACTTAAAACAGAATTGGAAGAGTCAAACAGACTTCAGCTGGAAACTGTTCAAGGATCAACAGCAGAGATCATCAAGAAAGAAATTGACAGTATTCCTATTCCTCAAGACAATTCATTGCAGTTAGTGCACAGCTTAAGAGATCTGAACAAGAATGTTGAAGATGTGAAGGGTGATGTGAACCACCTTCATACTGCATTAAAAACAGATGAGCACAAGATTGCTGATCTAACTGCAACCTTCATAAAAGTTAGTGAAGAAGAGAAGTCAGTCAACTTAGGGTTCTTGCAAGAAGTATCACATGCTACACAAGAATTACAAAATGAGATTGCAACCATAAACCTGAACATTGACTACTTCAATGATCAAACTGACGCCATCAGCACTGATATTCTTAATCTTACAGCAAGCCATGATGTTACAAATCAAAATTTGAAGGCTTTGTGCGCTGAATTGAAGGTTCCAACAGTTGCTCTCAATCCTGCTGTTGCGCATTCTACTGTCATCAGTCCTGATAATGACAAAAAGGGGGAAGATAAACAGGAAGAAACAGCCAAGGAAACCAAAGCAAAGGAAGCTGATAAGATTGACCTTGAGAAGTTCGTAGAAACTACCAAGTACAAGAATACAGAATCAGCCAGGAAGGCAATGGAAGCTTTAAGGGAGCAACAACTTAAAGAGAAAATGGAAGCTGCCAAAGCAAACATGGACCTGGATGATGAAGCTGATGAAGAAGGAGAAGAAGACGACGATGAGTCTTCTTATGAGTATGAAGAAGTGCTTGAAGGATCAGATGAAGAAGCTGATAGTTAGAATTTATAAAATCTTGTAATCAGTTTGCTTTTATCTTTCTTTCAGACATCTCATCTGAAGAACTTGTACTTGTATTCGTAACAATCTTATCATATCAATAAAAAGTCAAGTTCATTCCAACATACTATTTTCTATCTCAGAAAATTTTTGCGGATTACATTCTTTAGTTTAGGTATTCAACAGGTACTTAGCTGAAGTTTTGTCATCATCAAAAAGGGGGAAATTGTTGGATAAGGATGAAGATGAAGGCACTAAAGGAAATTTGATAAGGGAGGTTTTGATGCATTCCAAAACTTCATATTTGGCTAAGTATGAAGTAACTTAGCTGATAAACTTATCAAGGAATTTTGACTAAGTAAAGAAGACATCAGAAGAGTCAAAGTTTCAAGGTCCAAGACTTCTGATCTGCTGAAGAAAAGTTATCAGACTGATGAAGATCAACCGACTCAAATCAGATTTGTTCAAGTTTGAGATCAGCCGAGTTCGCCATCAGACTTGCACTTTCGTCAGCCAAGTGAAGAAGATCATAAAGTGTTCCCAACGGTAATAAATGCCCCTTGGAGTAATAAATGCTGAAGTACAAGGTTATTAAAGACAAATGATTAAAGATTTGTTTCGCATCAGCTGGGTGCATTTAATGCTGCCTGCAGAATAGTACTGTTCACAGTACGGACAGACTGCAAAAAGCCGTTTGCGGATTTTAAGGACCAGTACTCGAGGAATTTGAATCTTGTCTCTCTTCAACGGACATTTTTCAATCCTTAAGTATAAATAGCTGAAAGAGACGAAGAAGAAACAAGCAACACAATCTCTGAGAAATTTTCGAAGCAAAATTCTTTAAGTCTCAAGAACAGCTCACTCATCAGCTGAGTCATTTGTTGACAAAAGCAGAGTTGAAGAATCAAGCCAAATACATCTTCTGAGTGAATTTGTAAACATTGAGTGTTGTGAGAAGTAGATATCCGTCTATGTGAGTGATATTACTTCAGAGAAGTAGGATCTCTCTGTGATTTCTTACTGCGAACTTACGGCCTGTTCATTTGTTGTAAGGCGTAAGCAAAGTATACTGATTACTGTGTGTTTTTAGTATAACCCAAGATCTTTGTGACTTGGAAGAGTGGACTAAAGGATATTCAAATCCATATAACCACTATAAAAATCGTTTGTGTTTTTATTTGCATTTTACCTGCATATTTTCAGTTGCATAAGACACATCAAGTTAACTGTTTGAAAAAGGATTTAAAAAGAAGTTTTACAAATCTGGGGAAACACTTTTCAAACTGCTAAGATTACTTGTGAAAAACACTTTGAAAATCCGCTGCAAGTACTCTAAGTATTAAAACTGATTTTAACAAAATCAGCTAAGTAACAATCAGACGAGTGGTCAACAAAACTGTTCAAAGATTTGTTCGCGAACAGAATTGTAACTAACAAATCTGATCAGCTTAGTCTGTTCAGTAATAGTAAAGTTTTAAAGTTAAATTTGAAGAAAATTTTTAAAGAGGTCTATTCACCCCCCCCCCCCCTCTAGACCTCATCTGACCACTTGGGACCAACATGGAAGATGGGGTCGAATGTCTCGCGGAGATAGCAACATGTGGTTGGAATATATTATGCTTAGCTTATTGTAGGATCGAAATTTTTCTCCTGTATTTCTATACGTCGAGGTTTTGTATCTTTGTAACGAAATCAAGATTGTAAACAATTTTTTTGTTCGAAATAAGATTCGTAAGTATCATTGATTCTGAATAGTTGTGTTCGATCATAAACAGCTGACCGACCCCTTTAATTTGAACAATCCGATAATTAATCGAATGATGATTTCTGAACTGTCTTTCCGAGCATTAAGTTTGATGAACTGATTTTTTCTCATTAATCGCCCAAATTTTTCGTCCTTTAGCGCTTAGTTCGTCGTAAATGAAGGACTGACGCCGATCAAATTTCTTATAATTCGAGCATTAATAATCGGTTGTAAATTGATGATAAGCATGCTGGCCTTTGAGTGCAAATTGTTGATCATAATACTTGCATTGAGTCTTCTGAATCTGCGCTTGTTTATCGAATACAAGGGTCAAAAGATAGAATTTAGACAAACATCTTGATTCGAGCATTGCCCCTTTTGATCAATCAACAGATAAAAACTATCGAATCACTTTTATGTTTAACATTTCATAAACGCGTCCTTAGAAAAATTTTCAGTCGATGTAACTCAATGTCTATTGTCAACGTTATTCGATCGTGACAGATATCTTTCTTGGCTTTTAACCGTTTGACCTGGGTCGATTAATAATTCGATCGTGTTTTGGAAATTCCGATCGTGTGTTTATAAGAATACTTCTTTTTCCAACCAAACAAGACACTATTTCTCGGGAAATGGAACCGTCATTGCATTTATTGCTGTGATCATAGCCATCCGTGAAGTATCATCTGGTCCGTCGATCTTAAACCTTCACTATTATAAATAGTTCCGATTTTACTGTCACATTTTTCACTCATCACAAATGCCTTGTCCGAACATTACCCCTGGAATTTTAAGTTCTTTTTGCAACATGTTCCATAATACATTCAAAATAAGAGAGTTTGAAATTAGAACTCGGACCCTGTTTTCCGATCATAGTCCCTTTGGTACAGCTTCTCTCGCTTAGAATATCGACAGGCAAAACGATCATAGGATCGATTACCTTTTGTTGATCGGTAAGAGTATAGAGCAGTTATTTTTCATCTTATCTTCGAGATCGTTTGAGTTAATCGTCGATGTTCTTTTCGAAAGTTCGATCTAAGGGGCATAGCAACGGCTTTCACCCATAGTCGATTTTAAATCGGTCGTAGCAACAACTTTCACCTGAGGGTCTTAGCAACAACTTTCACCCTTTTTTGTTTTAATCGGTCATAGCAATAGCTTTCACCTGAGGGTCGTAGCAACAACTTTCACCCTTTTTATTTTAATTGGTCATAGCAACAGCTTTCACCTGAGGGTCGTAGCAACAGCTTTCACCCTTTTTGTTTTAATCGGTCATAGCAATAGCTTTCACCTGAGGGTCGTAGCAACAGCTTTCACCCTTTTATTTTAATCGGTCATAGCAATAGCTTTCACCTGAGGGTCGTAGCAACAGCTTTCACCCTTTTATTTTAATCGGTCATAGCAAAAGCTTTCACCTGAGGGTCGTAGCAACAACTTTCACCCCTTTTTTCGTTATCTAACTAAAGGGGCATAGCAATGGCTTTCACCCTCGATTTTTTTAAGAGAGGCTGAATGCCCATTCCAAAGTTAATATATAGCTTATAGAGATACATAGAATAGATGAGAGAATTTTGACGATATAAAATATTGATTCTTTTCAATAATAGAAGACACAATAGATTCCCATAAGAATAAAGATCGATAGATAATCCGAGAAACCATATACATAATTTCCATTTCCCGCAATGCTTCCTGGCTTGATTGCATTCCATGTTCGGGAAAGAATTTCCCCATCTTTATGAGTAGCTCTATTCGAGCCTTTCTTCTTGATTTCGAATACAATATAAGAACCAGCGCAATTGAGTTGCAATTCTTCATCCATGTTTCGAAATCTGTATCTTACTCAAGATTAAGTCATCGACTCTGAAGGCTCGGATCCTGACCTTCTGGTCGTATATTTTTCTTTGTACTAGTTCGGATCAGAAAATCGTCCCGGGTACGGTCGGATGCGTTTCTGGCTGTTGAGCCATTCGAGATAGACTTATCGAGCTCATTGTGGACCAAATTCTGCACTCCAGCTATGCGAGAAGACTCTCCTCGAACGTATGTATTTCGCCTCGCAGTAGGCATTTTTCGATCTAACACCCAAATAGAAGCCCCACGGTGGGCGCCAATTGATCTTACGCAGTTTCGTAGGGGATCAAGAAAGGAATAATATAGAACCAAAACGATATAACATGAGGAGAAGATCAATAATTTATATTTCAAGTGCGAGTGTACAGAATACATAATACAAATGATATGGGTCCTATCCGAGCATTACAGGATGCCGTACAAGCTAGAGGCTAAATAAATATATGAGCAACGTATAATTATATTGGTGCTTTTTATCCGAACATGATCTTCGAGCTGGGAGTGCATGGAAAGGCATGTCCGTTGTCATAAATGCGTGGGATATTTATAGTTGATGCGGTGAGCTAGCTGAATCATCAGCAGGGGAACATTCCTCGGCCCACCGGCTTGGGCCTGAGGTCGGCCCATCAGTGGTTTTCGACCAGGAGCTTTTAGTTTAGTGATCGGACTGGGCTTGTCGTGCTTTGAGATCGACTTTATGTCTTTGAGGTCGGGATTAGTGGTCTTCCGTCTATTTTAACCCAGCATGAGTTCCGGTAAGCAGAGAATCCAAAGTACCCCTCATCACCAAGCTAGTGAAATCAAGTCAACTCTGAATCATCAAGACAATCATCTGAAGACTATGGATCTGAACATCAAGAACTTATGTGCTGCTGTAAACATTCAACTTGCTGTTTCTCGACCCTACTAATGATGACAAAAAAGGGAAAGAGAAAAGAGAAGAGGAATCTGCTGAAAATTGCTACACCTATTCAAGGAACTGATGGAACTACTGCCACTACTGAACAGATAAATGGTAAAAGTGGGCCAGCTCTTGAAGAGAAAGTTACTGATGAAGAAGCTGCTAAAGAAGAATATGAGAATGTAGTCAAATCTAACAAAGAAATAGTTGCATCCAAAGACTCTGATGAAGAACAACTTGATCCATTTAGGAAAACAAGCAGAATGCAAGAGCTCAAACCTAAGGTTGAAGCTGCACAAAGAAATTTAGCTCCTGCTGATGTATTTTCCAGTGGTGAAGAAGAAGATGATGAAGATGAACTTGAGGATGAAGAAGAAGAAGATGTAGAAGGAAGTGAAGAAACTGATGACTAGTTTAGAGATTCTAAGTAGTTTACTTTTCTGAAAATTTTGTATCAGTTTACTTCTTTACATCTCATCTATTTGAACTTGTAACTGTCATCAACTTCATATCTATAAAAGTTCAAGTTACTTCCAACATATTATTTCTATCTCAGAAATTTTTTAGGACTTAACTTTAGTTTAGGTACATGTACTTAGTTGAAGTTTTGTCATCATAAAAAAGGGGAAAATTGTTGGATGAAGATGAAGATGAAGACTAACATTGAAGGGAGATTTTGATGAATTCCAAAACATCAAGATCAGCTAAGTAATGAAAGCTTAGCAAATCCCTTGAAAGAATTTTTGACCAAGCAAAGAAGACAAATCAGAAGGGTCAAAACTTATGGTCGAGGAGACTACTGATCTGTTGCTGAAGAATGAAATCAGTTTAGTGAAATTCAGGCAACTCAACAGATTTGTTCAGTTTGGGATCAGCCGATTCGATCGAGTAATTATCCTAGCCCCTCGGTGGACGCCAACTGATTTTACCGAATTTAGTGTGGTTCGATAATATCAATAAGTAATTAAATTGTATGTGTTACGATCCAATTAGAATTAAATAAGGGCTTAACTAATTTACTCAGGATGATGTAGCACAAGAAGAACAACGTAGCAACGATAATATTATAGAAGTTAATAAACACCAGAATAATGGAATAATGAGCAAAAGCTATATTATTGATTATGAAAAGAATCTCAGTTACAATGTAAGCTTGAGGATATATGTGTAAGTGTATGTGTACGCGTATCTGTCTGTGTGTAGCCCTAGTACAATGTTAGAGTTATCTTGTATAGTACCTACAATCCTAGCCCTATAAGGTAACTTATTCTGACTATGATCCATGCACTCTCCTTAACGTACTTGGTTTTCCCTGTTAGATCGATATGATACGTTTTCCAGGTTGGATCGATCTCTTCTCTTCGATCTTTTCCAAACTTGCTGACAGGATCGAAATGATTAAGCTATTAGCAAGGTTAGCGATCATTGTTTGTAAAATAGCCTCCATCAGTGATTTTTGTCTTACGCCATCCTTAGTAGCTTGCCAAAGCCCTTAATTTTGTATAACACTGATTAATATTGTTCAATAAAGATCATATCATTCTTATTTGTTTTGTGTTACTGCTTTTATATTGTTTTTATCGTTCCCTATAAATTACATAAAAATCATGAAGCAAAGTTGAAGAAAAAGACTAATCAGGTATAAATCTGAATGATTTTGTTCAATAGAGTTTTGTGAGAAGTATCCATCTTGTGAGTGATATTACATCGTAGAATAGGTTTTCTGAGTGATCTCTTTTTATGAGCTTGTTGATTGGTCATTTATTGTAAAAGCACAAGTGTTTGTACTAGTTACTGTTTGTTCTAGTGGAACCTAAATCTTCGTGATTTAGAAGAGTGGATTAAGGAGTATTACGTCTGCCGAACCACTATAAAAATTTATGTATTTACTTAGTTACTTTTGCATTACATTTTTCATTAGTATACTAAAGTTTTAAAAGACTCATCTTTTAAAGAGGAATTTATCAAATTGGGGATAAAACCTTTAAGTAAAACTTGATTGAAAAACACATACTTTGATATTCGATGCATTCAAGTTTAAAATCCTGAATTTATTTGAGAAGATAAGTGAATCAGACGAGTGGTCTATCCTACGCTCATAAGCTAAGTAGTCTCATAAGACAGATAAGTTTACTCTACTTAAGCAAAGTCAAAGAAAAAGTTTAAAGGTACAAAGGTCTATTCATCCTCCCCCTCCCTAGACATCATTAGATTACTTGGGACCAACACAAAGCATCATTAGAAGTCGTTTGGACAAATTGATTATCGGGGAGGATTGGTGGTTGGTCCTCGAAATGATCCTGCACACGGTTATATTTCCGCTCATTGCGAATGAGATGAACAAAAGGTTGCTCTCTCTTAGCTTACGATGATTGTTTTCTCGTTCAAGGCATATTTCGATCTAATATTTGATCAGGCTCCACGGTATGGGCCAACTGATTTAACACAAAATCGGTGTGATAAGATATTGTCGAAATATGTATATTATCTAAGATATAGTCTAGTACAAAGTATTTAAATACAAATGTAGGTCTGGTCAAATATTACATGATGTCATAAAACGAGCATAATCTATAAATCGAACAGGCTAGGGTCCGAGCTATATTGTCTTGGATCGCCCCCTTGGATATTAGATGTCCTTCCTATTTATAGTTGTAATGTAGTGCCAGATGATGCCAATCCGTACTTGATTATTTCCCGACCAAGGCTCAAGGCTTGCTACAGGCCCAGAATCATGATGTCCCTCCTCGAGAATGATGTGATTAGATTAGGTCTCTCACGGATTCATCCCTCGTCGGAATTGTAAATCTAGTCAGAAATTATCCCTTGTCGAAATTATGGTCCTGGACGGAATATTGTACAAGCACTCCTAAGTGACCTAATTTGGAACATGTGAAATACCCCTCATCATAGTGCGCTGTCTTTTTTGAATAATTCACCACGTTAAATTAAATAGTTTTTTATTACTGTCTAATTTTGCAATGGCTTTACAACTATGATGCCCCATAAATATGGATAATTACATTGATTACACTTATTAGGGTAAAATTCTGAGAAAAGAAATACCATTTTAAGAAGATAGTATTGTTTTGCACATCCCAAAAAGATAATTACAGCAGAAAAAACCGAGAACATTCACAAATTCTCCAAATTTTTAACACTACAATCAGAAAACCTTAACAAATTAACATGCCCATTCATATCAATTACAGGAATAAAGCATCACGTAACATAAATACAAGCCAAAGTGATGTTCTTATAAAAGAAGAAAATGAATCAAAGTGATAACCATAAAAACAATAATAATATACATATCCTTAAGCAATCCTGCTTTTATTTTTTTTATTTCATAATTCAATATTTCATAAAAAAAATAAACATTATACAAAAAGATCAATCAAATCATAAATGAAGTAACCATAATAAAAAAAAAAAAAAAAACATTACAAGAAAGTAGAAACTAAATTAAAAGGGATCATATACGATCAATCCTGCTTTTAGTACGTGGCGTGTGAAACAGAAATATGAGTCGATTGATATAATTTATTCGTCTAATAGAGAAACGTGACTGCCAAGGCCAAGAGTAATGCTGACTTTCCAGTCCATGAATTCCTTCCCGCACCGTTTCCTCCAGGGCCTCCAGGTACGGCTGATAAAATATTCAAACAATTATTCCCCTTAATATATGAAAAACAAAAATCATCTTTCTAGGTCATCAGTTAAAAATTTGACACTGTCAACTTTCTTGGACAAAATATAAAAAGGTCCCTACTATATTTAATGATATATTATTTAACCTCGGTAGGAATATCACCCTGATTAATACCTAAGGTTAAATAAATAATTTAACCAGAAAATTTATCAAAATAACATTAAAAGTACAAATTGAGTAATGAAGTAAATCATTACGAAAATGATTTAGTGAACAAGTTTAACTAAAAGAAAATTGCTACTAGAAAAATAGGTATTGTAACCAATTTTAAAAGACACTATATTTTTAATTTGTAAGCAATTATATACCCGAAATAAAAAAGTCCATAAGTCATAATTGTTTGAAATATTGTTATATAAGTGTTTTTTTTTTTTATTATTATCAATCAACGAATCAGAATAAGATAATATGTATAATGGTAAAATACGTTATGAAATTAAAAATGGGATCTCAATCAATATATTAATGGCTTTTTTGTATTTTATCAAAAAAAATTAACGTTATTAAACTTTTAACTATTAACTAATAGTCCAATTTTTAGCCATTTTTTCAACTTGAAAACTTCACGAACCCAAAAATATAAAAAATAAAAAATAAAACAACTTCACGGGCACTTGATTTGGGCAAATCCTGGTAGAAAATTAATACACGGTACGAAACATGTCACATATTAATCAGTCATTACGTCATGAATTAAAATTTCGTTTCGAGTGTATGTTTCGATCCGTCAAATATTGGAAATTTTTCGAGACTTTTCGAAAATTTTTCGGAAACACTAAGGATAAATTGTAATAAAAGTTACTAAATTTAAATAAATAACAGAGTTTAAAACAAACAAATAGTTTCGGAATTACATCTTATTTTCGTTTCGCTTGATTCAAAAACGGAAACTTTTCGATGTTTTCGAAGGAAAAGATGGAAATTTTGATCCATGCATTACGTATAAATGAGTAGTAAGCCAAATATTAATTAATGGGAATGTCGTCATCAATTACCTGGAACTGTTGAGGAACCTGGAGCCAAAGCTGTGGAAAAAGAAAACAAAAAACCAATATATAGTTATTATATATGCATTAGCTACTTATATTGAATTCTAATCACAAAAGATTTTATCAACCTTCGGATAACTACGTACCTATTTTTTATGATAATAAATTTGACAGCACAGCACCCAAATGCTAATATAATACTTCTTCCGTCTCAATTTTTTTTTTCATTTTTCAGGTCAACTTGACTAATTAATTTACATAAATTAAATAAATTATTTAATTAATATATTTCATTAATAAGTTAATACACAACTAATATGAATAATTTAATGTGATAAATCATTTAAATGATTACAAAATTTGACCACATACTGTAATTAACGGAGTAAAAATAATGGGATGAAGAGAGTATAATATATGGTACTCAGAAAATTTATTTTAAACACTTAAACAAGTTAATATTAAATTATATACAAAACCTTTAGAGTAAGAGCATGTTTGATTCGTATTCAGATAGTATTTCAATGCTTTTTGAAAAAAGTTTCTGATAGAAAAAAAATTTCTTAAAAAAACTAAGTTTTTTCTTTTCGGTAAAAAGTTAACCTATACTATATGTTTATTTCTTAATTGAAGAAACATAACTTCATCTTAAGAATATCATTTTATCTGCAGATTCAAATGTTATTTTTATTTGACATGTACTAGCATCTTTCTTACTCTTTATTTCACATTATAAATTTAATTAGACATAAAATAATATATGCCTTACATTATTTCTCTTCTTTCTATCTGTTTGTTTGGAGTTTCCCAAAAAAATTTCGTGTTCGAAAAATGCCAAACAAACAAACATGTTTTCTATTTTCAGAAATAAATTTTTCATCTCTCAATTTTCTCAAACTTATTTCTCAAAACTCACACAAACAAATATCTCAAAATAAAACATATACAAACTCTACTCTGATTTGATATAAAGTAACATATCTCTTACACAATTTATCTCACAACAAACACGATTTGACATAAAGTCTTACACATCTTACACCTACAACCTAACTCATCCAAAAAAAACCTACATCTACTTTATTTCTCAACCCAATCTCTTAAAACCTAAACAAACAACATTACGCAAATCGAGATTATTTCACAAACCTTCACTACTCTCCCAATCAACTTTCTCAAACACCAAACAAACAGGCCCTAAACTCATTAAGAAATAAACTTACTATTCATATTATCTTTAAGAAAAACATTTTTTTTTCTGTAAATCTAATACACAAAAACAAAAAATATCTCAAAAATCGTCCAAGTTCTTGAATATATTCTCTGGAAACCAAAACAAACTGATACCCTAATTATTTCTATAAACATTTATGTACATATATATAGATGTACCGTTGCATGCAGTGGTATCACTTGGTAGATTGCAGTTTCTAGGGAGCAAAAGAGCTTGAGTTTCATTTATCCCCGTTCCAGAAAACAGTCCTGGAGTTCGGTACAGGTTGCATAGGCATGGAAGCTGAGTTCTCACCACTTCTCTTAAGGCATTGCAGCACATGGCCGATGGATTTGTTGAGTTTAGGTAGTCTGCACATGGTATCAGCCTTGAAGCACAATCCGATTGACCGACTACTCTCGTGGATGCCACAAGAAGAACCACCGTCAAGACCGCCGCGATCAAGGTCGTAGCTGACATTTTCATGGTGTGGTTTTTTTCTTTGTCTATTCCTTGAAGGAGTGCTTGATGGTTTATCTATTCTATATGTGGTGGAATGGTATATATTTAAACAATTCTCATTACGCGTTTGTTTTTGGTATTGAAAATTAAATGAAAGCGATCTCAATTCTACACCGTTTACTTAGTCTTTTTAAATAAGAGTTATTGACAATTTACCCACGTAGTTTGAAAAATAGCATTTTACCCCCTATCTCTATAATCTTTTATGAGTTTTATATGGCATCCTTGACATTTTTATGAATGACACTTTACCCTCTCTTTGTTATGATAAATGCGGATTTATCCCTTGCGTTATGATAAATCACAAACATTTTTTATGTACAGTCTCAATTTCGACAAGTGGGTTACACTTTCTGAATGAAGAAAGTAAATTACTTCTTAATTTTCACAAGAGAATAAAATTCTCTTTTTCCAATCATAGAGGGGGCAAATTTGCATTAATTCTTTGTAATTAGTACAAGAAAACATTTTGATTGTGTTCTTCGTTTTGGTATGAAAAATTAGTTCCGAAGTTTCCAGAAAAAATTTGAGACTTGATTTGAAAATTGTATTAATGGAATATAACGATACTAAAATATTAATAACATACTATAGTTAGTTTGAAAATTTGAGATTTTATTTAGATTGACGGTAGGTGGTTGAATTTGAGGGAAATAATGAATAATAAATGTCCCATCAATTATTTTATATATTTTATATGTAATATATATATACACCTTAGAAAAAATTGTATAAATTTCGATATTTCAGGTTAAGACCTACCCAAACTCATTCATAATAGAGTTTGACCAGGCCGGTTAATTGTTTGATGTTAGATAGGTTGGGGATAGAAAATAACTTGGTGACGTTGATTTAGTCCACAATTATATTAGAATATATAGTAACAGGTCATGAAGGCTGTCTCATCAAAGAAATTGAACTTCTTTAATTTAATCAAGTCTCAACTATATATAATTGTTATATTAAATAAATGATGAAGTTTATAACTTTCAACTTTGTAGGAATTGTCAATTCTGAATCGTCCCCGTTCAAGAGTCATATTCAACTTAACAGGCCTGCTGTCACGTGGAAGTGTTCAACACCTTGTAAGAACCTTGCTAAAATTGTTTAAATACCAAAATACCCATTTACATAAAAAACAATAAGCTTATATCTTATAAGACTACTCATTTGATTTTTTTTTTTTTTTTTTTTTTGAGAAGAACAATTAAATTCATTCAATGAGATTGTTCAAGAGCTACAATGGAGGCAATGGACTCAGGAAGAGCAGAAGAGAAACAAAATTCACTAGCAGCTAGTTTAGCTAATCCATGAGCAGTACTATTGAGATTCCTAGCAACATGGGAAGCTTGGAAAGAATGTAAACCAGTCCAAAGTCTTCTAATGTCGTCATAATTTGGGCCAAGAGCGCATAATGAAGAGGAGGTATTTCGGATACCGTGGATAACAGCTAGACAGTCTCCTTCAATGATAAGGTTATCCCAACCATGTGCAAGTCCGAACTCAATCGCACTAAGGGCCGCAAGGGCCTCCGCTGATTCCGGGTTAAGGGGTAATCGGAGCATTCTAGTACTCCAACCGATGCAAACACCTGCTGAATTCCTCGCAAGAAGACCGATTCCGATAGTCCCTCTATTGGCACTAAAAGCGGCATCCATGTTGATCTTGAAACAACCATTAGGTGGTGGGGACCAGCTGCAAGAAGAGGGACTAGGGGACTGAATGGAAAGTTGGGACCTCGAGTCCAGAAACCTTGCAACAAAATTAGAAGCAAGCACACAAAGTAGATGCGGTTGCAAGTCCGTATTCTCCCAAATCCATTTATTACGACTATACCAGATCCACCAACAAAACATTGAGAAGCGACCGAACTCTTTCGCATCAGTTTTCGAACGAACAAAATTGAACCAAAGTTCGGTGTCATTGAGATCACTATTATACGAAGCAAATGGGATGCCTGAAAGGGCCCAAACCTGCCTAGCGTATGTGAATTTAAGAACACAGTGGATAATTGATTCGGACTTGAATCCGCATCGAGGACAGCTGCCATTATTAGCTACTCGTCTCTGTCGAAGTCGATCGCAAACCGGCAGCGAGTTCGAACAGCAAAACCAGAGGAACATTTTGATTTTTGGAGGCGCCATGACCTTCCAGATCCAATTCCAGTCGCGGGAAACACTAGTACTCGGTCCACCCAATTGTGATTCGCGCAATACAGCTTTCATATCTTGGTGGAGTCGATACGCTGATTTGACAGAAAAAGAACCCGAACGCTCATAATGCCAAATCTGTGACGGCCCGGCTCCGCGGGTCCGTCGGATAACGGTCGAAATTTTTTTATTATTTTGAAAAAGCGTTAAAAATATTGAAGCTTTATTTTTTTTTAAAGAAAACGATAAATTAAAAGTTTAACAGCGGAAGCGGTTTAAAGCGAAATAAGAAAAATTTAAATTACTAAGTTTTTTTTTTTTTGACGAACAAATAAAATCAATTTTCAAAGTAGAGTTTTAAAACGAAAATATTTAATCACAACATATCAAAATATTTTAACAAACTCAACCGAAAGAGATAAATAAGTAATTTATGAAAATCTTGTCTCTTTTGCGAAAGTATAAATCATCTTTAACGATTCAAACATTCTAAGTAAGGGTTTAAACAAAATCGAAAAAGAGTATAAATCGACCACAAAATATTACTACTCTCCCGAATATTAGGGTGGGACCGCAACCGTGATGACCTAACCGCAATCCAACTATTATTTCCAGAACACCTGAAACTGAAAAGAGTGAAACACGGAACGCATAAGTTGATCGTCCAACTTAGTGAGGCTATGTGCTAATTTGCATGGTGATGTGTGGATGCAACATATTATATAACATAAGCGTGTTATCAAGCAAATAAACATATATTCAAGACGAAAGAAACACGGAATTCACACAACCAAGAATTTGCTGATGCCGTCCTCAACTTACCCTCCATCCTCAGTCTGATGTCCATCCAAACTCACCAAGTAAGGAGCGACCTTACTATCTGAAATGCATCGACATGTCTTTGTCGGAGTTCGTCCTTACTCCCCAAGTGTTCCTCCCCACTTGGGTTGTAAGGCCAGGCCTACGAGTAACCGTGACAATCCTGTCGGCCCTTGCCGGCCAGGTTGGCATCGGGTCCATACACCAAATCAAAAGGGCCCACACAAAATCGGAACAAACGGAAACATACAGTCGGAAACAAACGGAACATAACATATCAAAAATATTTAACATATTATCAACATTTAAAAAATGAAATTTTAGATATCATGATAATTTCGTAAAATATATTCGCAACTAGTAGATTCGGATGTAGTATGTATTTGGATAATCACGTTGAAATGCTAAGTAATTTCATGCGAGTAATGTTGACCTAATAAGTAAACCTATTCGTGACGACATGCAAGGAAAATTAGAATATAACACATGCTTAGACTCGACCTACTAGCATATTAGACTGACACACAAATGAACACACAGCGCTCACCTTTGTCGCTTAGTATAGCGACTAAAACTCCACAAATGATGCATATCCGAAACCTGAGCAAGTACGTATACGACTTAGAATGTATCTAACAATCTTACTAAAACGTAACTAATGAAATCCTACACAAGGATTTCCTAAACTAACACATCGCACAAAAGTGTTTAAAATTTACGACATCAATCCACTTAAAAGTTATTATTTTCAGAACTCAAAATCCTAATTTCATAAAACAACGTCAAAACAGCAAAATTTACCTTTTATTTTCCAGATTTACAAAAAAACCCCTAAACTTTTATAAACATCCATTTTTTCGAAAGTTTTTGCAACAAACTTTAAATCAAAAGATTTTTTAACTAAACCCATATCGAAAATCAAATAAAAGTATTAAGTATCTTTTTACTTCAAAAATCAAAGCCTTAAAAACCCCGCAAGTTTAAAACTTTTCAAAAACACCCTCATAGTTTTGAAAACTTAACCAAACCAATTTTCTTGAAAAATAATTTAAGATCCACGCATTTAAGAAATATTTAAAAATAATCAAGCATAATTTTCACTATAAAACTGAGATTAAAAATAAGTTTTAATACTTTTCACCAATTAACAATGAGAAACAAAAATTTCTTTGATCATAAATTTTCTTCGTAAAAATTACAAATTTTCAATCTTAAAACAAAAGCGAACAAAGCACTACATCAAATTAATTAATCAAAAGTTAATAAAAGTTACTATGTAAAAACAGTGACAAAACAGCACCTTTGCCCCCTTATTTTCAAATTTACAAAAATAACCCCAAATGTTTCAAAAACTCCCATTTTTGCAAAATATCGAAACAAACTTTAAAACAAAGGTTTTTCAAGTAAACCTAACCAAATATCAAACAAAAAAATTATATTTTCAGTCCACTATACTCCCAAAATTTTCGCATTCCTAACCTTGAACTTTTAAAATCTTTCAAAATACCCCCCAAAGTTTCTAAAATTATGATCAATAACCTTTTTAGAAAAAAATAAATCAAGATCCAAACATATAATCAATATTTAAACAAAATCTAAGCAAGTCACATTGAATATTAAATATGAACTCAACAATTTATCACAAGGACAAACTAAACTTCTTCAACATATACTTTAAAGAAAAGAAAGTAATATCACAAAGACTAAAGAACACATGCATAGATTTATTTTTACCCAAAGCAACGAAGGGGGTGAAAGTCTCTTCATTTCCAGAAAATCCAAAGGTGGTGGTAGCAGCTCCGGTAGCAGTGGTGGCGGCTCCGGTGGCGGTTCATAACAAAAGCTCTCAAATCCTTACTTTTCACCATTTTCTCACGGATTTAGATTCACTTAGGGAGTTCCAAACGACGATCCGAACGGTAAATATGTAGATCCGTGTGTGTAGGACCTTCACGCAAAATTTGGGCATGATCCAACGGTGGAAGAAGGTGGAATGATAAAAAAACCGAGGCTGTGCTGAGTATACCCGAAATTTATCTTTCTAAATGTGTTGTCTCTTTTCTCTATTTTATTTTCTCTCTAATTCTAACTTAACTATGAACTCTAAGGTGTAAAATGAGTGGAGAGAAATCTGAAAATGAGGAGAAAGGTGTTTAAATACACCATGGGAAGATGGGAGATATTACTTCCCATAAAACAAGCCAATGCATGTTCATCTTGGATAGAGAAATCTCTCTAACCAAGAGGCATGCTTGGCCACTCCCTATGGCAGGCTAGGAGAGCTATAAAGGCTCTCCTATTAGCTGCAATCAAGTATGGGGCAAAATTTACACTTTGCCCCCTGAAGTTTCGGTAAAGTGCATTTTTGCCCCAGAAATTATTTATTTTACACAATAAAGTCAAAATATTTTTCAAAAGAGGTATACTATTATGCTAAAGTATTTTTGTGCTTTTAAAACATTTAAAAGTTAATAAGGACATAGGACATAATTAAATTGTATATTTTAGTTCAAATTAATGTTTAACTTTGAAAATAAAAAGTAGCACATAAATTTGGATTAAAAATCCAATCAAACGGGTTCGAAATTTTGGGGGCGTTACAAAATCAGCATATCCCTATTTAGTGTGCTGCCAAGAGGGATCGAAAGGATGCAATTTGCTTCTTCTTCCCAAAAAATTGAGTTCACTAATTCTTTATTCCAAGATCTAAAGTCCTCGTCAATAAGGCAAGAAACAGTAGCTTCACTTGAGAGCACCGAAGGAGGAGACGAGATACCAAAGCCGTTAGAATTCGGGAGCCATTTGTCCCTCCATATTTTAATATTACGCCCGTCCCCCACTCTCCATCTAAGGCCTGATTGTAGCACTTGTCTCAAGCCCCAAATACCCCTCCACGTCAATGAAGGTCTCGATCCTAGTTGTGCTTGTAGGAACCCACAACGAGGAAAGTATTTCGCTTTGAAAATCCGACTGATTAGGGAGTTCGGGTGCATCAAAATCCGCCAACCTTGTTTAGCCAGAAGAGCTGTGTTGAAAGAATCCAAATCGCGAAATCCCAAGCCCCCATCTCTCTTGCTTCGACACAAGGAACTCCAGCTCACCCAGTGAATCCTTCTCTTATGTGCTTCGTCCCACCAAAAGGATGCTATTAAAGATTCAATTTCGTGAATGAGATAACCCGGCAATTTGAAACAGCTTATAATATAGGAAGGAATAGCTTGAATAACCGATTTAATAAGCACTTCGCGGCCCGCTTTTGAAAGAAATTTAACTCGTAGACCTTTCACCCGATTCCAAACTCGTTCCCGAACAAAATCAAATACCTCCCTTTTGGATCTCCCGATAGATAAAGGTAAGCCAAGATATTTCTCGTGAGAAGTCTCCATACGGATAGGCAAGGCAGACAAAACCGATGCAATATTGCTAGTAGAAGTGCTCTTGGTAAATACAACACCAGATTTCTCGAAGTTAATACTCTGACCCGATGCCCTACCATATATCTCCAGCAAGTTACGAATACATAGTGCAACTGAGTTTGTGGCCTGACAAAGTATAAGAGTATCATCAGCAAAAAAGAGGTGGGAAATCTGTGGGGCGCCTTCGCATACCGCAATGCCAGTAAGGTGTCCTTCCATTTCCGCATGCCAAATGAGCGAACTAAGGCTCTCTGCGCAAAAAAGAAATAAATACGGAGAAAGGGGGTCTCCTTGCCGGATTCCCCTTTCCGGATTTACAAAACCAAATTGTGAACCATTCAAAACAAAAGAGTAAGAAACTGAAGTAACACAACGCATAACAAGCCTCACAAAACTCTCGGCAAAACCTAACCGGATCATAACTGCCCTAAGGAACTCCCACTCTACTCTATCATATGCTTTACTCATATCCAACTTAATGGCCATTTGGCCCACATTACCCTTAGTCAGTGTTTTCATGTGGTGGGTTATTTCGTAGGCAACAAGGACATTATCGGTAATTTGTCTACCAGGGACGAAGGCTGATTGGTAATCGGAAATAATAGAGTTCATTATAGGTTTCAGACGGTTGGCTATGGTTTTCGATGCTATCTTATAAATCACGTTGCAAAGACTAATAGGGCGAAATTGTGTTATTAGTTCGGGTTCAAGGCATTTAGGAATGAGGACAATATTGGTGAAATTGCAATTATTATCGAAAATCCCATTATTAAAAAAATCAAGGACCCATTTAGTGACATCAGACCCTACGTATTTCCAATATTTCTGAAAAAATAAAGGGGGGAACCCATCAGGGCCGGGGGATTTCAAGGGGTGCATGGAAATTAAAGCACGGTGTACCTCATCGGCAGTGTATGGTTGGAGGAGGTACTGATTATTCTCAAAGCTTACCCTTGGACCAAGCGCGCTCAAAGCCACGTCAATCTCTGCACTCAAAGGATGGGACGAAGCGAAAATATCTTTAAAGTAATCAACAACCACCTTCTCAATATCTCGATCAACCGTACACCAAGTCCCATCTGCCTGTTTAATACACCTGATTTTGTTTTTCTTCTTTTGCCCCGAAGCTCGGCTATGGAAATAACGAGTATTGTGATCTCCCTCCTTCATCCAATGAGCTTTTGCCCTCTGCTGCCACATAACTTCTTCCCTATCTAAAAGCTCATTCAGTTCACAAGTGAGGGCTATTTCCTCTGCTTTGGAGGTTGCGTTGATAGTGCCAGTTCTAATGATATGAATCCTCTCACGTAATGATTTAAGCTTTTTCTGAACACTACCGAAAGAATTTCTATTCCAAAGCTCTAGGCTCTCCCGACAATTTTTGAGGTTATCAAGTGCATTACCAGTCAAAGAAGTGTCCCCAAAGCTCCCCCAAGAATTCTGAACAATATTACAGCAATCATCTGAATTGAGCCACATTGATTCGAACATAAATCTGCGATGATTACGCTTTGATGGAGCTGGTTCGTGATCAAGGATCCGAAGTAAGATAGGGCAATGATCAGAATTGCTAAATTGTAAGTGTTCGACCCTACTATAAGGAAAACATTGAATCCAGCTACTAGATGCGCATGCTCTGTCTAATCTTTCGCTGATCGTATAAGGAGAGTTCCAACCGTTCGACCAAGTGAAAGGATAGCCAGAAAAACCCAAATCCGAGAGCCCTGACTCAAGAAGAGCCGATCTAAAATCCCTAATTAAATAACTCGGTGTGATGTTACCCCCCTCCTTCTCTGAATGACTTAGTAGGGCATTGAAGTCACCCATACAAAGCCATGGTTTAGTGCTTCTCCGGGATAGATTACGAATTAGGTCACATGAGATCTTTCTACGAGATGAATCCGGCTCACCATAAAAACCCGTAAAACGCCATCCACTACTATCTCTATTCTCAAACACGTGAACATCAATGTGATTACATGAAAAGCTTTGGAGGTCAACAATTAATTCCTTACTCCATAACAAAGCTAGACCACCTGATTTACCTCTCGCACTAACACAAATACCATTCAGACCAAATTGTTGTTTAAGTAACTCAATCTTCCTATCTTTTGATTTGGTTTCAGATAGGAAGATAATTTGGGGATTAAAGTCTCGAATATGAAATCCGAGTGTACGAACTGTCGGACGACCCCCTAACCCCCGACAGTTCCAAGCTAAGCAATTCATGACGTTGGGCAGGGCTGTCCGACAGCCTCCGCCTGAGAAGTAGCAAGAAGAATTCGCTTCGAAGGTCGCATATGAACAACGGAAGGATCATCGACTTGCTGAACCTGATTCGAAATATCACAAAGAGTATCTCCGATAACAATCCCCAAATTTCGTTTCCTTTTCAACATATTAGCACAATCCATACTAACACTATCATTAGCAAAGGGCGGGTTCTGCCTGGAATTAATAGAGAACAAAGTATGTTTCGAACTTGGGGTATTTTCCTTACCTGGGAGACGTTTACGATTCGTGGATGTGTTGGGCTTCCGTGGAAATTTCTTTTCCAATTTGATCGGAACATTCACTAGTGGTGTAGGGAGGAGAGGTGGTAACGGGAGGGGAGGAGGTGTGTGTAGAGTGGTCGGTGGTGCTAGGAGGTTCGGGACTGGACTGCTGGATGTACGGAGAGAGGGAGGCGGTGGTGGTGGGCATATGACTTCGGCGGTTTGATTTGCGCCAGAGGGGGGGTGGGTGAGTGTACTCTGGGTCATGGCATTGTTGGTGAGGAGGGGGTAATGTTGACTCGTAGGAGCCGAGTAGTTCGGGGCTGGGTTGCTGGTAGTACGGGCGGGGGAGGGCGGTGGTGGTGGGTATGTGTGATCGGCGGTCCGATTTGCGGCTGAGGAGGGGAGGGTAGGTGAGTACTGGGTCGCGACCTGTTTAGTGAGCTGGGAGAGGTGCTGGTTCGGGTTAATGGGGGGGTCCTGGGCGGATACTTCAGATGGGGTGGTAGTGGGTCGGGTTTGGGTTGATTTAAGTGTTGGGTTGGTAGGGTCCTTTAGTTGGGTCTTGGTGTTGGGCTTAGCATATTTAGTCTCTAAATTAGATGTGGGGAGACTAAAGCCCAACTTGTCAATGGGTTTGGATAAGAGGGGTGAATTAAGTGGAGGGGGGATTTGATTATTGGGCTGCAATATTTGCATTATGATGCTAGTGGGAGTAATTGGGCGAAGGTTGGGTAATGTAGTGTGGTCCTGCAGACTTGAAGATGAGAATTGGTGTGGTTTGTTGGAAATAGGAGCGGTTGGGGGCGGATATGTAGGGTCAAGGGATATCAAATTTTTTCCTTTATTAGCACACGTGGGGAGAGATTTATTTGGGAGGGGATATGGTTGATTATTCAATTGGGTCCTAAGATTGGGGGGAGAATCTTTAGTACCGGAAATTGGCACAAAATCAGTAGAAGGATTAGAATTACCTAAAATTGTGCCGTCCTTGATCTTAGGGGTATCAACAGGAGATTTGGGTTCAGAATTGGATTGGTTCGGATCCAGGTCGGTATTTTGACAAGCTTTGACATTACCGGATAATGGATTCGGCGAGAAGATATTTGCTCCGGTAATGGGGCGGTCCGTGGAGGAGGAGTGGCGATTGGTAGAATAACCGTGAACATAGGTCCCCGACGACAATTGCCATCCATTCGATACAGTTCTATTCGAATTCGGGGCTCTATGCCAAGGACCATAAGGAAGTTTGTCCGGACTGATTTCTTCTTCCGTATCGTACCTTCTATTGCAAATACCGGATACATGATCAAGCAAGCCGCAGTAGTAACAAAAATTAGGAAGACGCTCATACTTGAAAGAAACAACAATCAAATCCCCACGGTCGCTGAAAATTTTCATGCATCTAGGAATGGGTTTAGTAATATCAATACCGACTCTGGCTCGAATTGTATCACCCAAAAAAAGCCCGACGAGTCTCCTTGTAAGCTCTTAAATTTACCAAGCCTGGAGCAAATTTTCTCAGCCATTTGTTTATTTGATTTTGCTAAGGGAAGGCCAGCAATATGGACATGAAAATCGCATCAACTTAGATCGATATTACTGGGATTGTCATCTTGTTGAACGGAATTCAAAACAACCAGCCGTTTCTCAAAAGACCACGGTCCTCCCTCAAGTGCTTTCCGTTTGTCAATCTTATGTTTAAACGAGAAAATAAGGCGTCCATCACCTATTTGCTTAACCTCCATACCCTTCCCTGGGCTCCCAGCTTTGGACAGGATACTACCAACTGATTCCGGATTGAAAGGTTTATTGCCCAAAATTTTCCCCACCACAAACAAATCCGTAGGGGAATCGTGATGGTGCCAATCCTCGCCAGATAGATAGAACCCCTCCTCAATATCCGTTAAGTTCATCTTCGCCCCGAATTCGAGATTGGAGAAATCCATGGTGAGAGATACGAAGGCGTGAAGGACGGGATTTGAGAATAATCAGTGCTCAACCAAACAAACCTGCAAACAAGGACAAAAAAACAAGTAAACGGTAAGAGAAAAGAGACGAGAGAATCAAGAATAGAAGGGAAGGAAGAAGACACGTGAACAAAGTGTGATGTGTGGATGAAAGTAAAGACAAGATTTTTCAAGAGGAGAGGTTAGGACTAGTATGATCCATCTATGAAAGAACACTCAAAAGCTCTCCATAAGGGAGAGAAGAAAAACACTCCATAAAAGAGAGAAATCATATTATAAAAAGCAATATGTAATGACTACTCATTTGATTCAGCACTCAACTTATTCAGCGTAGGTTAGATTACTTATTTGATTTACTTATCTCTTCAGACAACTTCGGAGTTTTAAACTCGTATGCGGCCGATATGAAAATGTAAGTTTTTCAAAAAAATTTAACATAACGATTTTATCCTCAATTTTATAAATTTCTCTTTAAAAGATTTGTATTTTAAAATTTTTACTTTGCTTATAAAAGTATGCTATGCAAATGTAAGTACTTAACTCAAAAATTTTTATAGTGGTTTAGCAGGCAAAATATCCCTTAATCCACTTTTCTAAATCACTATGATTTAGGCTCCACTGGAATACAAGGTAACTAATACACCACTACTTGTGATTTTGGAACAAATGACCAAGCAACAAGCTCTCAATAGGAAATAAGTAATATAACTCACGAAGATGGATATCTACTTCTCACAACACACAATCTTACAAAATCACTCAGATCTTACAAGTTTTTAACACTTTCTTCAACTTTGCTGTTGGGATACCTCGGTTGTCAGAACAACGAAAGTGCGAAATTTAAAAATTTTCCAAGGCACCCATCAGACCCATAAAATCTATCTCCATATTATGTATAGGAAAAGGTTGAATCAAACAATAATAAAACAAAAGAGGGTGATATGCGATATACCTCACCACAGCACGGTGGTGGTTACCTCTGGGCTTCTTGTCTGATTCACAACTGAGTGATCCAACTGTCTCACCTCTAGAATGTATCCACACCAGTTGGATTGTAGCAACGTCTCCAAGTCACAAGCTACAAACTAGATCTTGGAGATTGTCAACTAAGGAATAGGAAGATTTAGATCTAGATTCAGATCCAGATGGGAGAGAGAACAAGGAAGAAGGGGCGGCCACAGGACTTTTGCAGCCAGGGCAAGGGGCGGCCACAGGACTTTTGTGGCCAGGGCAGGGGTGGCTAGGGTTAGGGAAATTTTTAGATTTTCTTTTTCTTGTGTGTTTTTCAATTACTTGATTCATTCTTTCATTAGTTCATTAACGATTACCTTTGGAAGATGTATGATGAGTTATATTTATAAGAAAATAATCTTTCTTTTATTAGATATCTCATCAAGATTTGGTAAATCCTTTCCTTATCACAATAAGAAACAAGATTTAACCAAATCTCTTGTTTGTTACATGTTAAACAAGAAACAAACTCTTCCAACTTACCCACTAGCCAAAATCGCCCCTTAGCCTTTTAATTAGCCAATCCGAAAATTGCTAATTATTTATTCTTCCATCTTTATTAATTATCTACTTTAATTAATATTATAATTAATTAGATAATCCAATTAATTAATTAGATATTCCAGTTAATAACTCTTTTCTTTGAATTAACACATTAATTCATGAACTTTGATTTAACTACCTTAAATCAACTATTTCCTTTTATGACTGTGACTGTCCAACTGAATTGTGTGTGGCCCTCTGGGTTCACCATCAATTGGCAGCAGGCCCACGACTTTCGTGATTTAATTAATGAGCAATTAATTGCTCCGATCAATTAAACACTTTTGATTGACCACTCCAGAATTAATTTCCTTATTAATTCAGGAGTACCCACACTTCATGGTCGATGTCTAACCACAAGCCCATGAAGCCCAATTTCAGGTGAATTAATATTTGTGAACCTCACCTCTTACAAATGCCATGTACATACGGTCCTTCTAAAGACTAATTTTCCGACCGAGACCTAGGGTGTGTGAATTGATCGGCACATCTAATTATCTCGATTCTATACTTTCTAATTCTGGATAATAATTCTAGTGTGACTGCTAAATTTGGTATCCCGTTTCCAAATCCTTCACTGACCACGGCCATGGGTTTCTCGGAACTATTATCTAAGAACGTACAGGAAATTCTCTTGAGTCGATAGATCCTTTCTTAGCACTAACCACTCGCGTACACCCAACTGTACGTACCCAACTTAGGCACATTATGGTCAGGCTACGTGACCAGTACCTAAATCTAAGTACGCACACTCATGCACGGAATTCGCCCTAGCACCTCAAGTCCAAGGACTAAATCGTGCACTATTATAGGCCTTGAGAAACATTCCATCACCGATATGCATCATGCGCTTCTACAATGGGTTTCTCTGTTCGGGTCGTTCAATGCGCTCGATCCCATATCGAACCACCTAGTCATATGCACTGACATCAAATGTCTTGTTCTTGAAACTCTACAAATTCACTCCATGTGAATCATGCATAATCGTACAAGTCTTAACGATTCCATCGATACCCAGTCTCGTTCGGAATCTATGACTTGAAACGTGTTATAAGATCAGGACATTAGAGACTGTTTCATAATTGCACTCAATACCGAAGTGAATCGTCCCATAGTCTAATGTGACCTTAGGATTTCATCCAATCGCTTAGATACGTTTGCGAGAGATGAAGTTGGCCATTGTTTAATTTACGTACTATAAATAAACGGGTGTATTAATTTTAAACCATAAGTGATGAGGAGTACTTTGAATTCTCTACTTACCAGAACCCATGCTGGGATAAAATAGGTGGAAGAACACTGATTCCGACCTCAAAGACATAAAGTCGATCTCCAAGCAGCGCAAGCCCAGTCCGATCGCAAAGCTGAAGACCCCTGGTCGAAAACCTCTGATGGGCCTATCTTAGGCCCAATCCTATGGGTCGAAATAAATTCCCCTGCTAATGGTTTAGCTAGCTCACCGCCTCTACTATAAATACCACAAGCATTTATGGCAACACACACGTTTTTCCATGCACCCCAGGCTCGATGCTCCTGTTCGGACAAATGTAGGAGATTAGATTAGACGTCATTCCTTATATGTATTTAGCCTCAAGCTTGTACGACATCCTATAGCGCTCGAATAGGACCCTTGTAATTTGTACACTCACGATCGGAATATACATATTATTGATCTTCTCCTTTATATATATTGCATTGTGGCTCGATTATATCACACTTTGATCTCCTACGAAAACGCGTAAGATCCAACAGAAAATAGTCCACAAACAAGCTAATTAATATTGGCTTGCTGGGCACTATCCTATCAGCTTCGTCAACAGATGACTAAGCAGATGATTAGATCTTGAGTTGAGACTTAGAGAAATTTGTTCGTGTATTTTTTCTCTTGTATTGTTGTGTTGTATCTCTAACTTTCGAATTGTCGATCTATTTATACTGGACAATTCGCATTCTCTCCGTTGAAGAGAGAGAAATTTGGATCTTCCTCGGGTTCCCACAAAATCCTTAAATAGCTATCTGCAACTATTCACTGTGACTCTGTTGTACGGAGCTGTCAATCGCATTAATGCACCATGTTGATACGAGGTAATTTGAATTAATTCCTCGAATCTTTTTCCATAAATACCCTTCTATGACATCATTTATTACGTTAAGTGTATTTATTACTGTTGGAACGACTTCTGATCCTTATCACTTAGCTGGTTGAATTCACTCTACTGATGAGCACTTTGCTGAACCAAATCGAACTCACCTCACTTGAATCTGCTGATATCCACCAGTCTGATTTTGTACTAAGTTGATTACTTGTCTTCCTCACCGAAATTCAATGTTCTGATTTTTATTTGTCTTCTCGATTGAATCATCAATGGTTAACTAAGCTTCCATTACTTAGCTAATGACTTTTAAAAATTATCAAATCCTTCATTTATCTTCTTCAGCTTCATCCAACAATTTTTCCCTTTTTGATGATGTTGTCCCAAGTGGTCAAATAATGTCTAGATGGGGGAGGGGGTGAATAGATCTCTGAAACTTTTAAAAATTTATCTAACTTTTTTTAATCAGCAGAGTAAGCTGATCGAACTGATGGTAATGGTCCTAAGGTCAACCAAAACGCAGCGGATAACAAAAATTTTTAAACGGGACAAAACGGCCCAAAAGTGCAACTACTTTGCAAGAAATCTTTGGAGACCTTCTACCATTACTATCCTAGGATCATCATGCATACAAATTTCATATTAGAAAGAAAGATATCAAGTCATACCTCTCCCAATCTTGGGAGGTGAAGAGCCGCAAAGAATCGGGACAAGCAAGTAACACCCGAAACCTTCAAGAACCTCCAGGCTCACGGGTTCAACACCTCCAAGCTCCAAGCTAGAATCTCCTCCTTTGAAACTTCTTTCTCCAAGATCCTCAAGAATATCCACACCAAGATCTCCAAGTGTAGATCCTCCAAAGCTAGCCCACACACACAAGTGATAGCACTTAAGGAGTAAGGAAGATGAACTAGATCTTGCAAATACACCCTCAATCTATTAGCTAGAATGAAGTAGTACTTGAATCAAGTTAGAAACTTGATGAAGGAAGAGAAAGAGATGAAGAAAACAACTTTTCTTTCTAGGGTTTGAGAGAAATCCGAACACACACTAAAAGGTGTAGTGTGTGTTTTTGTCTTGCTACTTCTACCTCTAATGAATGAAGGCAACATCTTATCTTTTATGTGTGTACATTATTCAATGTAGTTTATTGTTGGATCAAATCCACCAATAAGACTTGTAGCTTTATTGTGCTTCCCAAGCACACTTCTTGAGCTTCCCAAGCACACTACTTTTGATACAAGTTAGTGGTGGGGGCCACCACTAACTCTTGATAAGATATTTATTTTTCTCTCTTGTATATATATATCACATATATATATTAACATTATATCATATCATATATGATCATCTCATAAGACCAATTTAGATTGGTCATGGGTTAATTGGACATTTATTTCCCAATTAATAAATCCAATCTCTAATTCAAAATTAGAAACCCATTTATCTCTTCCTTCAATTAATTAGACCCTTCTAATTAATTTCGACTAAATTAATTTAACACTTAAATTAATAGAGTCCTTTAATTAATTAATCTCCATTAATTAATTACTACTTCTTGTCAAATCCAATTTGACCTTTAATAGACTGAACTAAGTTGCATCTTGTGCTATTGTGTGTGGCCCCTTGGGTTCACCATCAATTAGCCGTGGGCTCACAAACCATTTGTGATTTAATTAAAAAGATTAATTAAACTACTTTTAATCAATCACTCTTAGATATGATCTCATCAAATCTAGAGTACCCAACACTCGAGGTAGTCGTCTAGTCACGGTCGACGAGTCCTAACTAATGATGAATAAAAAGTGTGAACCTTTCTTGAATTGATCTCGTCAATCTTCTTACGCATACCATGCACGTACGCTCCTTCCAATAACTTATTTCCCGATCGAGGCCTAGGACATGGAGTCCAACGGATTCCTATTAGCCTTGATAACTATGAGTCTTTATTCTTTATGGTGATTCCTTTTAGTGATTACCCATTTGGAAACTCCTTTCCAAATCTAACATCACTCACTTCGGCCGAAGATTCCCGAAATCAATCCATACAAAAGAATGCATAGGAAATCGCCCAACCACATCACGGTGGGAGTTAATGGATCCTTTATTGACGTCATTAACCTCACTACGAAGCAATCCATACCCAACGTGAAACTATAATGACTCGCTACTTAGTAGTCGAGTAACACATCAAAGCATAAACGCTCCGCATGAAGTTCACTCTAACGTCTCAAGTCAAAGGACCAATTTACGTACACTATCGTAAGTAGAAGAAATCTTCATCTCCGATAAACTCCTAAGATGAGATTTTTCTAGCGGGGTTTCGATGCGCTTGATCTCATCAAGCCACCCACTCATATGCATTGATATCTACCATATCGATGTCCATGGAACTATCCATCCCCATGCAAAAGAGAATGCATACTCGTGCAAGTCTTACCGAATACAATGATGCCCTATCTCAATAGTATTCTATGACTTGGAAAGCTTTTAAGATCTTAAACCATAGTAGAACATATTCCATAGAGGGATGCACCATGTTCCATAGTTTCAACGATCTAAGGGCTTCATAAATTGCTTAGATGTGTCACAATAATGAAGAATTGCCAATGCGAACTTTTATTGATCATGAATAAGATTGATTACAAGAGTATTTACAAGACAACCGATTGGCTTGCAGGGCACTACTCTAACAATCTCCCACTTGCACTAAAGCCAATCGTTCATAACTTTAAGGCCCATCTTAAGGCGATGCCCTTCAAAAGCCTTGATTGGCAATGGTTTAGTCAGTGGGTCCGCCACATTTTCTTTTGAGTCAACGCGCGCCACTCTCACGTCTCCTCTATCAATGATATCTCGTATCAAATGATATCGCCTCAATACGTGCTTGGATCTTTGATGAGATCTTGGCTCCTTTGCTTGCGCAATGGCCCCATTGTTATCACAGAAGATAGCAACGGGTTCGGCAATGCTAGGAACTACACCCAACTCTTGGATGAAGTTTCGCATCCAAACACCTTCCTTAGCAGCATCACATGCAGCTATGTATTCTGCTTCGGTTGTAGAATCGGCTACAGTTTCCTGTTTGGAACTCTTCCAACTTACTGCACCTCCGTTCAAGCAAAATACAAATCCTGACATAGACTTGGAGTCATCTACATCACACTGAAAACTAGAGTCAGTGTGACCTTCAAGTTTTAATTCTCCATTACCATAGACCAAGAACAAATCCTTAGTTCTTCTCAAGTACTTGAGGATTGCTTTTACGGCACTCCAGTGACTCTCACCTGGATCGGATTGAAAGCGGCTTGTGACACTAAGAGCATGTGCCACATCCGGCCTAGTACATAGCATGGCGTACATTATGCTCCCTATAGCGGACGCATAAGGTATCTTTGACAGCTTTTCTCTTTCATCGTCAGTCTTGGGAGACATCGACTTGGAGAGATTGATTCCATGTCGCATTGGAAGAAACCCTTTCTTCGAATCATCCATACCAAACCTCTTTAGTATCTTTTCTATGTACAACATTTGGGATAGCCCTAGCAACCTTTTAGAACTATCTCTATAGATCCGTATTCCCAATACAAAGGAAGCTTCTCCCAAATCTTTCATGGAGAATTTTGTAGATAACCATGCTTTAGTCTTCTCTAATATTCCTACTTCATTCCCAATGAGAAGAATATCATCGACATAAAGCACTATAAACTCTATCGAGCTCCCACTAACCTTCTTGTACACACAAGGTTCATAGATGTTCTTGATGAAGCCAAACGATTTGACTGTCTCATCAAAACGCTTGTTCCAATTTCGGGATGCTTGTTTAAGTCCATAAATAGACCTTTGCAGTTTGCAAACCTTTTGCTCACTACCTTTGGGTGTGAAACCTATTGGTTGCTCCATATAAATTTCTTCTTCAATGTCTCCATTGAGAAAAGCGGTTTTCACATCCATTTGCCAAATCTCATAGTCGTACCATGCAGCTATGGCAAGCAAGATCTGAATGGACTTCGGCATGGCCACCGGTGAGAAGGTTTCCTCAAAGTCGATGCCCGGCCTTTGAGTATATCCCTTCGCTACTAGCCTTGCCTTGTAGGTCGACTGTAACACCCCTAATAAAGCAATCAATTGAAGTGTTATTAATAAAGATTTATTATTAATTAGTCTATACAATTTTCATAAGTAAATAGGTGAAAACAAAGTTTCACCAAACAAGACTTAAGGTAAGAAAAATCTAGACAATAAAACTTTTACCCCAACCCCTTAACATTATTACAATAAAGCCATTCTTGCTTCCTATTTAAGATAAGTATAGAGTCATTAAACTGATCACACTTTCCTCCAAATACACAAAGAAAACGTCCATAAGAGCTTAAGAACACTAGGAAGAAATAGAAGCAAGTCAAGGTAAGAATTCTTCTCCAAACTTATATACCTGAAGTTCTTCTCTTTAAATACCTAATATCTAATGAAAACTTTTGATTCCAGTTAATATTTGAATCAATTTAAAGTTGGAAAGAAGTAGGTTCAAGTCTTGTATCAATCCATCACTTACAAAGGAAGTTATTAAGGTAAACTTACAATCTACACAATTCTGCGCAGTGTTATTGTTTGGCCTATAAGTTGAGTTCGGTTTGGAATTTTTAGAATCTGTTTGTTGGGTTGGAAAGAAGACAAAATTTGGTGTGTTCAAGTAGTATTTTGGTCTGCCATGTCCGGTTCATATGCCGGTGGTGGCTCGATTTCAGAACAGCTGAAACAGGGGAGTTAAATTCACTAGGACTGTTTTGGGGTTTTAAGTGTTTATGTTTATTTTTGACTCATCTTATGACATAACTTTACTTTTCATAACCTTATAATATCTTCTGTTAATTTATGTCTTTTATGTTATGAAAAATGGCTAACCTTTGTATTTACCTTCTATTAACTAGTTGAAAAGAAAAATTGTTAATCAACCTATCATGGATTCCTTTTGAATTTCTGCTGGAAATTTTGACTTTAATATACTATTGATTCTGGCCATTTAAAATTATATCCTTCAATCTAATGAAACTATTTTGAGTTAGGAAACCATAGGATTTTGTTTCAGGTCATTCCATTACATATATAAAAAGTTATTCAAACAATAAGCTTGGCTGCCAACACAAAAATTAAAAGCCGACTAAATGAAATGGTTTGTTTGTTCATTTATTTACACTATCTGAAACTCCTAGGATTATAGTTTCATTATTCTTAGTTTACTTCAAGTTTAGTGATGATTATAATATACTACATATTTTAATAAGTGCTTACTTAAATTAGGTCGGGAGAATACGATCGAACCAAGTTAACAAGATAGAATTGAACTTCGGGTGAGGCTTCTCGTTCTTTCTTCAGCCCTCTTGGCACAACGCCCTGAGAACAAGAACAACTTTGATATTCTAAATTTCATATTATTCCAAAGCACAAACTCATTATATTATATATATGTTCTACTTTCTGACTTGATTGAGCCCGTTCTCGATATAACATGTTCTTGTTGATTCTGATTGTGCTTCACACCGATTTCGACATTTCAATGACATCCCTCAATTCTTTCATTCGATCTAGTAGGTAATATTATCCCGAGTTATGGATTATGTCTATCTTTTGTTATGTTACTATCACCCTTGGGGACGCCCTTGGGAAGTTGGGCCCTGGGACTAACAAAGTTGACGGCTGGGCGACATCGGGTCGTCGGTTTATGATCTCTTTGATTAGTACCCCTCTGTGGTTTAGTTACGGGTAAGTGATCCGAACTGAACTGACATGCACCCGGGCATGTCCACTGTTTTGTTTGGCGAGGTCGCTCCTCGTAGGGAGGTATAAGGTGGATAAGATTTGTACTTGATTATTTTTTTGTTTACCAAATAAGAACATGAAATTCTAAATTTCGCTCTCCTTACTTCTTGATCTTATAAATAATGCTTCATATACTCTCTAATTTTTCTATTCCTTTCTAGTTCACTATCCATATTCTTGTTAATACGTATATAACTTTGTTTTGGCATCACAATTTCTCACTAAGTCGAACAAGACTTACACCTCTTTCTATTGTTGTTCTTTTCTCAGATTGACATTGGAAACTAAGAATCAAGAGATGAAGAATGCGAGATAATTGTCGAGTTTCATAAGTCATATATGTAAACGCTTTATTATCATATGTTAGTTTTCAACATATTAAGTGCTAGGTTTGGATTCTCTTTTGGATTGTAATACGTAAAGTAGGAGAAAATGACTAATATGCGTTACTTTAAATATGAGTCACTCTTTGTTTTGAAACTTTGTAAATATAGAACTTCCGCTGTATAGATTATAATTATAGTGCTTATCTTATAACATGGAATGTTCTGTTAGAATTGACACACGACCAATTCAATTAAATCGACATTTACAAGAGTTAAGTCAATTGAGTTAGTCGGGCGTCACAGAGTGGTATCAGAGCGATAAGCTATAAGTCAGGGATATGATTCTTGGAAAATAAGGTTTGTTAAACGTAGATATTAGATGCTGATTGATTATTTGGAATTTGACATTTATGTGTTAAACTTTACGTTTTCGAAAGTCAGTACCAAGTATATTCTTTATTATGACCTCATGTTGATTATGTTCTGATATATTAAGGACTTGATTCCTATGACCACAGGATGGCTGATCGAAATTATAGTAATGGCTTACCTTTAACCAATGGACATTACGGACCACCACGTACTGTACATCTCCGTAGAAGTGCTCCTGTTCTGACTTTCACTCCCCAGGGTACCCAATTGATTGGGCATTACCCCGATCATGTTGTACGCAGCATGGAAAATGATAGAGATAGAGTAATGAACGAAAAGGAAGAAATTCTAGCTGCATATGTGAGACAAGGCTCCCAGTTAGTAGATTTACAAAACGAACGAACACTACTCCAAGACCAAGTACAAGCAATGCGAGAAAAACTTCTCGAATTTCAGCGTGAATTAATGGGAATTTCAGCAGCTTGGGAAGCCCAATCACATGCTCGCACTCAAGAAAGAAACCATACATTATTCGAGCTTCAAAGGTACGTAGATACGATACTAGGAATTTTGCGCAACGAAGTGGAGCACACTATGTTTCTGGCCGAAGGATATGATAATTTGGGAAATCTGATTGAGCTACTGAGAAGAAGAAACTCCGACTATTATGACTTGATCGATACTGCTCGCCTTAGAGCTCAAACGATAATTTACGGAGCATTGTTTGGCCAAAATGATGAAGCAAGTTTTCCAAGGATACAAGTGGCAGCAGGAGAAGGACCTTCTACAAACACCCGTCAGCCAAATCCTACATTTGATCCATCAACGGAATATATACAGCAAGGTATGTTGCTTGGAGAAGGGGTTGAAGTAGGAGAAGTCGGACAAATTGTACCACCCGTGGCTAATTTTGAAAATGAGGAAGAACCAGAGGAAGATCCAGCCTGGATGTATGAACTAACTGATATAGATCAAGAAGAAGGGGTTGATTTGAGGAATGCAGAAGAAGGGGCTGATTTGAGGAATGCAGATGATGGGACGGTTAGTGGAGCGGAGATACCCGCACCACCACGTACCAACCCATGATCTTAACACGACTAGCTTGTCACTAGTTTTCCCTTTTAGTGACAAGTTAGAATTTTGTTTGTCTAGTATTATCTCTAGAACTAACTATAAGTTAGGAGATAATATTTAGACACTTGGCTAGTTATTGTAAAACCTTAATGATACTCTTTAGATATATACTAATATTAATATAACTATATAGGCTAGTACTCAAGTTAACTCTTTTTGTCTTAGTCTTGGAATTTAATATCCTTAGAGTTAACATTAGAATATATGACTTTTGCTATGTAATCCGTGTATGTTACTATGGCACAATATTTCATAGGAATGCATTTTGCATAATCATTTTGTATTTTACTATGCTATGATATAATATGTGTGCATCAAATCATATGTAACAATACAATTAAGACACTAACATATCTACATTTCTTAGAATGGCACGAACAAGGAATCAAACTACGCCCACAAGTCCACGAGCTACACCACCATTAAGTACTCAAGCAAACCCGACACCAACTCCAGGCGAAAATGATCCCAATCAAGGACAAAACTTTGCTAATATAGGACCTGCCATGGCACAACAACCTTTCCATAGAGATGGGGTACCAGACCTCACACAAATGTTTTCATTTATGCATCAATATATGCAATTTTGTCAACAACAAACACCTGCGAACGGCTCCACTAATGCATTAGTTCATCCGACTATGGATCAAACACTTGAAAGGTTTCTTCGTTTCCAACCCCCAAAATTCTTTGGAGAACCTAATGATCACAAGGCAGAATTATGGCTTTCCGAAATAGAGAATATTTTTAATGTACTAGATTACACCGATGCGCAGAAAATAAGTTTCGGCACATTTCGATTAGAGGATACAGCTAGACATTGGTGGAGAACGGTGGAACAACGATGGCAACATGATAATACCCTTCGTACTTGGGAGAATTTTGTAAGAGAGTTTAATTGTAAATATATTCCTCAAGTTGTGCAAACCCGTCGTGAAAGAGAATTCCTAGACTTAACCCAAGGTACAATGACCGTGTCTCAATATGAGGATCGATTTACTAAACTTATAAGGTATGCTCCACATTACCAAAATGACGAGGTCAGAAAGGTGAGGAAATTTATTGAAGGACTAAATTTGGAATTACGATGGGCAATAATTTCTACGGACACCACTAGTTATACCCATACAGTAGAAAAAGCATTGCAAGTAGAGTCGGAGATGAAAGAGTTAATGAAGGTTGAAGAACAACTCAAACGAAATCGTCCATCAAGCTCTAGATGGGATAATGTAGGAAAATTCAATCAAGGGAATAAAATTTCAAAGACAGTTCATGGGGATCTCAAGAAGAATAATAATACGAAGACAAGATCTGCTACTAACCAAATGAGATCGATAGTGAGAGGGCCATGTAACTTTTGTGGCCACCCAAGTCACAATGAGGAAGCTTGCTGGAAAAAGAGTGGACGATGTATCGCATGTGGTAGTGACCGACATCTTATCAAAGATTGCCCAAGGGCGAAGAATAGCGGCACAACACCCCAAGCGAAGCAAGGTGGACAATCAATCGGCCAAACTGGAAGACCTAAGGTCCCAGCTCGTGTTTACGCATTGGATGCCAATGAGGAAGTACCTGACCCAACGGCCGTGGTGGAAGGTAAAATCCATATACTTGGCAAAATTGGTAAAGCTTTATATGATCCTGGAGCTACCCATTCTTTTATTGCTACTTCTTTTTCAACCAACATGCCCTTGGAATTTGAAAGAATGTCTTACACTTTTGAAGTAAGTACACCTATGGGTATTAGTATGACTACGGATTTGGTTTGTAAAGCATGCCCAATTATGATAGACGGTATTAATTACCCGACTGACTTAATCCAACTAAACATCCAAGGATACGATGTCATCCTAGGGATGGATTGGTTGTACCAACATCAAGCCGAACTAAATTGTTATACCAAAGAGATAAAACTTAACAAGACTACACGAAGAGAACTCGAGGCTAGCCAGAAGAAACAACAACCAATACCAATCATCTCGGCAATTGAAGCAAGGAAAATACTGCAAAATGAAGGTTATGGATTCTTGGCTTATTTGATAAATAAGCCCAAAGACATAATCCAAATAGAGGAAGTCCCGGTAGTAAATGAGTTCGTAGAAGTATTTCCTGAGGAACTAATTAATTTACCTCCAGATCGTGAAATTGAATTTGTCATTGAAACCCTACCCGGGGTAGCACCCATCTCAAAAACTCCTTACCGTATGGCTCCTGCTGAGTTAAAAGAATTGAAAACTCAGTTACAAGATCTGATTGAACGAGGGTTCATTCGACCTAGTTCCTCCCCTTGGGGAGCACCAGTCTTGTTCGTTAAAAAGAAAGATGGATCTCTTCGATTGTGCATCGATTATCGAGGACTGAATAGTGTCACTATAAAGAATAAGTACCCTTTACCACATATCGATGAACTATTTGACCTATTACAAGGATCACATGTGTACTCAAAGTTGGATCTTAGACAAGGTTACTATCAATTGAAAATTCAAGAGAAAGATGTCCCAAAAACTGCTTTTAACTCAAGATATGGCCATTTTGAATTTCTGGTTATGCCATTTGGATTAACAAATGCACCAGCGGCTTTTATGGATATGATGCACAGAATATTCAAACCTTTTCTAGACAACTTTGTTGTAATATTCATAGATGATATCTTGGTATTCTCAAAGACGAAGGAAGAGCATGCACAACATCTCAGAATAGTACTAAAGACTTTGAAAGAGAATAAACTTTACGCCAAATTTAGTAAATGTGAATTCTGGTTGGAACGAGTAACTTTCTTAGGACATGTGATATCCAATGCTGGTATTGAAGTTGATCCTTCCAAAGTAGAAGCAATTGTCAATTGGAAACAACCAACAAATGTTACTGAAGTACGTAGCTTTTTGGGTCTAGCTGGTTATTACCGCAAATTTGTCAAGGACTTCTCTAAAATTGCGGCACCATTAACACAATTAACCCAAAAGCAATGTAAGTTTATATGGAGCGATAAATGTGAATCAAGCTTTCAAGAGCTCAAGCGGAGATTGACAACCGCCCCCATACTAGCTTTACCCAAAGGTCTGTGTGGCTTTGTTATCTATACCGACGCATCAAAAGAAGGTTTTGGATGTGTACTGATGCAGAATGAGAGGGTGATTGCATATGCTTCAAGGAAACTAAAACTACATGAGCAAAATTACCCCACTCACGACCTAGAATTGGGAGCAATCGTGTTTGCTTTGGCAAAATGGAGACATTACCTGTACGGGACAACTTTTGTAGTATACACTGATCACAAAAGTTTGAAATACTTGTTCACTCAGAAAGAATTAAACATGAGGCAGCGCAGGTGGATGGAATTCCTTGAAGACTATGATTGTTCAATTTTATATCATCCTGGAAAGGCTAATGTAGTAGCCGATGCCTTAAGTCGAAAGGCAAAGATTCAAAATGTCAAAGGGAAAGAACAAACATATGTAAAAGCTATGATATGTATGCAAGCTTGTAGACGATTGAGCAATTTAGATATGCAACCCGAATGGTGCACTCAAATTCGAAAAGCTCAACACGAAGATGAAGATATTAGAAAACAAATGGAATTCGTGGAAAAGAAATTAGATTCAAAATTTGACATGGATCGATCAGGTATACTACGATTCCAAAATCGAGTTTGGGTTCCAAAAACTATGCGAAAAGAATTGATGGAAGAAGCGCATAGAACAAGGTACACAGTTCATCCTGGAGGTACTAAAATGTACAAGGACTTAAAGAAACAATTTTGGTGGAATGGAATGAAGCGTGACATTGCTGACTATGTAAAGAAATGCATGACTTGCCAATTGGTAAAAGTTGAACATCAACATCCTGCCGGAAAACTGCAACCACTACCGATACCTGACTGGAAATGGGATCAAATTACTATGGATTTCGTAACAGGTCTACCAATTGTAAGAAATGGATGCAACAGTATCTGGGTTATTGTGGATAGGCTTACTAAGTCGGCTCACTTTCTTCCTGTAAAGACAAACTACAATGTGGAAACATTGGCTGAATTATACAAGAAAGAGATCATTAGACTACATGGGTTACCATCTAGTATAATTTCAGACAGGGATCCTAAATTTACTTCGAGGCTATGGAAACAGTTACAGGAAAATCTTGGAACTAAGCTGAAATTCAGTACAGCCGCACATCCTGAAACAGATGGACAGTCAGAGCGAGTTATTGGCTTCTTAGAAGACATGTTGAGAGCATGCGTGTTGGACTTCAAAGGTAGTTGGGACCAGCATTTACCACTTATAGAATTTGCATACAATAATAGTTATCATGCTTCCATTCAAATGGCACCATACGAAGCTTTATATGGCAGAAAATGTCGCTCCCCACTCCATTGGGATTTGGACGAGTGGAGAACAACTTCAGATGGCTCACGTAGAGAGATAAGACCAGAGATTATTCAGGAAGCCATTGATAAGGTACACATAATCAAACAAAGAATAAAAGCTGCACAAGACCGACAAAAAAGTTATGCCGATCGCCGTAGAAGGGATCTGGAATTTGATATAGGGGACAAAGTATTTCTTAAGGTATCACCAAGGAAGGGATTCAAAAGAATAGGGAAAGGTGGAAAGTTAAATCCACGTTATGTAGGACCTTTTGAAATCATTGAGCGAATAGGTAAATTGGCCTACAAATTAGATTTACCCCCAAATCTTACGGGAATTCATAACGTGTTCCACGTATCATAACTGAGAAAATACCAGCCAGACGAATCCCACATTTTAGAACCCGATTGTCTACAAATCGAAAGTGACCTATCTTACAAAGAAATACCAGTTCACATCCTTGATCAAAAGTTCCAGGAGCTTCGCAACCGCAAGATACCTTTGGTAAAAGTATTATGGAGAAATCAAAATGTAGAAGAAGCAACATGGGAACGAGAAGAAGAAATGAGGAAGCATCATCCCGAGCTCTTCACTTCAGGTTAGAATCTGGAGACCAGATTTCTTTAAGAGGGGGAGATTGTAACACCCCTAATAAAGCAATCAATTGAAGTGTTATTAATAAAGATTTATTATTAATTAGTCTATACAATTTTCATAAGTAAATAGGTGAAAACAAAGTTTCACCAAACAAGACTTAAGGTAAGAAAAATCTAGACAATAAAACTTTTACCCCAACCCCTTAACATTATTACAATAAAGCCATTCTTGCTTCCTATTTAAGATAAGTATAGAGTCATTAAACTGATCACACTTTCCTCCAAATACACAAAGAAAACGTCCATAAGAGCTTAAGAACACTAGGAAGAAATAGAAGCAAGTCAAGGTAAGAATTCTTCTCCAAACTTATATACCTGAAGTTCTTCTCTTTAAATACCTAATATCTAATGAAAACTTTTGATTCCAGTTAATATTTGAATCAATTTAAAGTTGGAAAGAAGTAGGTTCAAGTCTTGTATCAATCCATCACTTACAAAGGAAGTTATTAAGGTAAACTTACAATCTACACAATTCTGCGCAGTGTTATTGTTTGGCCTATAAGTTGAGTTCGGTTTGGAATTTTTAGAATCTGTTTGTTGGGTTGGAAAGAAGACAAAATTTGGTGTGTTCAAGTAGTATTTTGGTCTGCCATGTCCGGTTCATATGCCGGTGGTGGCTCGATTTCAGAACAGCTGAAACAGGGGAGTTAAATTCACTAGGACTGTTTTGGGGTTTTAAGTGTTTATGTTTATTTTTGACTCATCTTATGACATAACTTTACTTTTCATAACCTTATAATATCTTCTGTTAATTTATGTCTTTTATGTTATGAAAAATGGCTAACCTTTGTATTTACCTTCTATTAACTAGTGGAAAAGAAAAATTGTTAATCAACCTATCATGGATTCCTTTTGAATTTCTGCTGGAAATTTTGACTTTAATATACTATTGATTCTGGCCATTTAAAATTATATCCTTCAATCTAATGAAACTATTTTGAGTTAGGAAACCATAGGATTTTGTTTCAGGTCATTCCATTACATATATAAAAAGTTATTCAAACAATAAGCTTGGCTGCCAACACAAAAATTAAAAGCCGACTAAATGAAATGGTTTGTTTGTTCATTTATTTACACTATCTGAAACTCCTAGGATTATAGTTTCATTATTCTTAGTTTACTTCAAGTTTAGTGATGATTATAATATACTACATATTTTAATAAGTGCTTACTTAAATTAGGTCGGGAGAATACGATCGAACCAAGTTAACAAGATAGAATTGAACTTCGGGTGAGGCTTCTCGTTCTTTCTTCAGCCCTCTTGGCACAACGCCCTGAGAACAAGAACAACTTTGATATTCTAAATTTCATATTATTCCAAAGCACAAACTCATTATATTATATATATGTTCTACTTTCTGACTTGATTGAGCCCGTTCTCGATATAACATGTTCTTGTTGATTCTGATTGTGCTTCACACCGATTTCGACATTTCAATGACATCCCTCAATTCTTTCATTCGATCTAGTAGGTAATATTATCCCGAGTTATGGATTATGTCTATCTTTTGTTATGTTACTATCACCCTTGGGGACGCCCTTGGGAAGTTGGGCCCTGGGACTAACAAAGTTGACGGCTGGGCGACATCGGGTCGTCGGTTTATGATCTCTTTGATTAGTACCCCTCTGTGGTTTAGTTACGGGTAAGTGATCCGAACTGAACTGACATGCACCCGGGCATGTCCACTGTTTTGTTTGGCGAGGTCGCTCCTCGTAGGGAGGTATAAGGTGGATAAGATTTGTACTTGATTATTTTTTTGTTTACCAAATAAGAACATGAAATTCTAAATTTCGCTCTCCTTACTTCTTGATCTTATAAATAATGCTTCATATACTCTCTAATTTTTCTATTCCTTTCTAGTTCACTATCCATATTCTTGTTAATACGTATATAACTTTGTTTTGGCATCACAATTTCTCACTAAGTCGAACAAGACTTACACCTCTTTCTATTGTTGTTCTTTTCTCAGATTGACATTGGAAACTAAGAATCAAGAGATGAAGAATGCGAGATAATTGTCGAGTTTCATAAGTCATATATGTAAACGCTTTATTATCATATGTTAGTTTTCAACATATTAAGTGCTAGGTTTGGATTCTCTTTTGGATTGTAATACGTAAAGTAGGAGAAAATGACTAATATGCGTTACTTTAAATATGAGTCACTCTTTGTTTTGAAACTTTGTAAATATAGAACTTCCGCTGTATAGATTATAATTATAGTGCTTATCTTATAACATGGAATGTTCTGTTAGAATTGACACACGACCAATTCAATTAAATCGACATTTACAAGAGTTAAGTCAATTGAGTTAGTCGGGCGTCACATCGACACCTCTCCATTTACTCCAAGCTTTCGCTTATAGATCCACTTGCAACCAACGAGTACTACTCCCTTTGGTGGATCTACCAAGGTCCATACCTTGTTTGAGTACATGGAGTCCAATTCGGCTCTCATGGCTTAACGCCATTTTCCCGAATCTATGTCCAACATAGCTTCTTCATAAGTCCTTGGATCAATATCCAATTGCCCCGTTTCATGTATCAATCCAAACCGTTCGGGTTGTTTACGTTCACGAGTGGACCTACGAAGTTGATGTGTACTAGTGGATTCCTCATTACTCTCATTTGTTTCCATCTCTTGTGGTGATTCATTCGTCTCACGAATTTCCTCCAATTCTATCTCCACCTTTTCATTATCAAGAAGACGTTCTTCCAAGAAAATGGCGTTCCTAGAAACAAACACATTTTGTTCCTTAGGATCATAGAATTGATATCCAATAGACTCTCTAGGATATCCCACAAATTTGCATAAGGTGGACTTGGCTTCCAACTTATCTCCCACTAGCTTCTTGACATAAGCGGGAGACCCCCAAATTCTCATGAATTTATAAGAGGGTGCTTTGCCGAACCACATCTCATGAGGTGTCTTAGGCACAGTTTTCGAAGGTACTACGTTTAGTATCTTTGAAGCTGTAAGAAGAGCCAAACCCCAAAAGCTTCTAGGTAAATCCGTGAAACTCATCATGGATCGAACCATGTCCAACAGAGTTCTATTCCTTCTCTCCGATATTCCGTTCAATTGAGGAGTACCCGGAGGAGTCCACTTTGAGAGAATCCCATTCTCTTTCAAATAACCGAGGAATTCGCTACTCAAGTATTCTCCACCTCGATCGGATCGAAGTGACTTAATACTTTTACCGAGTTGCTTTTCTACTTCATTTCGAAACTCTTTGAACTTTTCAAAAGCTTCGGACTTATGTCTTAAGAGATACACATATCCATACCGTGAATGATCATCGGTAAAGGTTATGAAGTACTTATAACCTCCTCGAGCACTAACACTTAATGGTCCACATATATCCGTATGGATCAAATCCAAAGTGCTTGAAGCACGTTCCGGTTTCCCAGAAAATGGCAATTTGGTCATTTTTCCCTTTAAGCAAGATTCGCAAGTTGGGAAATCATCCAAGTCCACTATTTCTAGAGACCCATTTGAGACCAACCTTTGAATCCTCTTCATGGAAATATGTCCAAGTCTAGCATGCCATAGATATGCGGAGTTATCGTTATTTGCCTTTCGTTTCTTAATATTATCGTGAACATGCAATATAGTGTTAGATGTTATGGACGTTTCAAGATTATACAATCCATTAGCTAGTGTACCTTTTGCATATAAAGAACCATTCTTTGAAATGCTAAAAATTCCATTCATAATGGTAAAACAAAAACCTTCTTGATCCAAAACAGGAATGGAAATAAGGTTCTTGATTAAAGTAGGTACATAGAGACAATCTCTAAGGACTAGCTTACAATGTCCTACATCTAGTTCTACGTCCCCTATTGCTTCGGCTGCAACTTTTGCACCATTGCCCAAGCGGAGAATCCAATCCTCGGGTTTAAGGGGCCTTGTTGTTCTCATCACCTGTTTGTCATTACAAAGGTGAGAACCACAAGCGGTGTCCAACACCCAATTAGCATTATTCACGGAAATATTAACTTCAACGAAAAATATACCTTGATTCTTATTTGGGACGATTTTAAGGTAAAGAGGACAATTCCTCTTCCAATGCCCTTCTTTATTACAATGGAAACAAATACCCTTAGGCACCTTTCCCTTCGCAACTTTAGGAGTGGCCTTAAGAGGCTTCTTGTCCTTAGAGGAACTTTTCCCCTTCTTTTTCTTTCCCTTTGCCTTTCGGCCCTTGGAAGAAGAGGGAGGTAACATCACATGTTTCTCCTTTACTAGAGAGCTTTCCGCCGTGTGAAGCATATTAACAAGTTCATGAAGTCCAACTTCCATGTTATGCATGTTAAAGTTCATCACAAAGTTGTCAAATGAGCGGGGCAATGATTGAAGGATCAAATCCATATAGAGTTCATTGTCCATAACCACGTTAAGACGAGCAAGCTTTTCGATGAGTCCAATCATTTTAAGCCCATGCTCACGGACCGATGAACCCTTAATCATGCGAGCTTGGAAAAGCTCCTTACTTGCCAAGTAACGTTCTTGCCGACCCGGAGTCGAGTACAACTCGGACAAGTGAAGGTGGATATCCGAAGCATGAGACATGTTCTCATGTTGCTTTTGAAGCTCACTTGACATTGAGGCCAACATGAGGCAACGGGCCTGAAGATCATCTTCGACCCATTTGTCAAAGGTGGCCCGCTCCTCATCCGATGAATCAGTCGGTAAAGCCACAGGAGGTGAGGCGGTAAGGACATAGCTCCTTTTCTCAGAATCGAGAACAATGCGAAGGTTGCGGAGCCAATCGGAGTAATTTGGCCCGGTGAGTTTGTTTGAGTCAAGTATCATATGAAGTGGGTTCTTTGCCATTTTAAAACACTTTTAAATCTACAAAGGCGAAAAAGATTATGTTTAGCGTTCATTCAATTTTTCAATATACTTTATGATCTTGGACTTCTAACCATAAATGTCTCCTGATGGGGGCTATTTCGCACCCTACATACTGATCCATCGAACAAAGATTATAAGATCGATTCGACCAATTATAAAGGATCGGGATCTTCTTACAGACCCTGCCAAATGCCGCTCGCTCCGAGTAAAAATTATACTCCGGACCCAAGAAGGATAGTTGGGCCGAGTCCAAGCAGGACTATGATTCCTTGTAATACTAGGTTTAGCATAATATATATACCTAGTTATCCATTGTATGAGACAATTACGAATTCTCTTAATTCTGAGATTTACACAAGAATACATTGATAACAATAGAACTCAATAATATCCATTATTATTGCAGAACTTTACCTTCATGTCGTTGTGTTCTTAATTTTGTTAATGGTTTTACTTCTTGCCTTTGATTATTGCTTTTCTTTGTAAACGATCCATCCAGAATAAAGTAACAGAGCCCAATATACTGAATAATTCAATATCCAAATCCCCGATATCACAAATTCACTGATATTAAATTAACCTGACGAAAAACGGTTAAATCAGTTGGCGCCCACCGTGGGGCTAGGTTAATTATTCGATCGACATATGGCTCGCCCAAGGAAAAGCGCCCGTGTCGGAGCAAGAAGTAACACAACCACCGGTCATGACACATCTGAAGATCCACAGGAGAACGACAATAATAACGTTCCCAACACCGACGAGAATTTGCAGAATACCCATCCCCGACATCAGGAACCCCTAGAAGGTCCTCCCGGTACGATACAGGAAGAGCCGGAAGTCCCCGAGATCCCCGTTCCTCTCCCGGGTGCTCAGGAGAAATTACGACAAATAGCGATGCTCGTTAAATCGCTCTCCCCAGAAGAATTACTTGTGCTTGATCAAATTCCGCGAAACCCTAGGGCTGCCAGGACAATTCCTGCTCGGAGAACGCCCGGACAAAACGATCAAGTATCTCAACAAGCTGATAGCCCACCAAGCGAGCACCGCTCACTACACAGTCCACAACAGGACAATTCAAAACCCTCCGACAATAATCCTCGAAGAAAACCAGGTCACAGAAAAACCCAGGCGAAGCGCAGTGGATCCAGGGAACGTACAATTATCCCTATTGATGATGACATAGATGATACAATCCCTGATCGACCACGAACGGCTCGACTGACGGAAAGAGAAATTGAAAGGATGGTGTAGGACCGACTCGAACAACGCTTACGATCTATTCAAAATCCGTGGGCCCGAACCACGGAACTCCAGGAGAGCCTTGCGGCCTGTTCTCCTTTCTGCAGGGAAATAAAAGAGGCACAATCGATTGGACAAGTCCCGGGTAGACTACCTCGCTATGATGGAACCACTGACCCGGATGATTATATTTTTAGCTTTACGAATATAATGAATTTATATGCCCACTCTGCCGAATTCACTGCCAAATTAATGGTAACTACACTCGAAGGACTCGCATTGGACTGGTTCGCGAAACAACCTGCCAACTCCATATTCAGCTTTAGGGAACTCTGTAACAAATTGACGCAGCAGTTTGCCAGTCAGAAGAGACAAAAACTTCCGATGAGCTACCTTGGAACTATATATCAACAAGAAGGAGAATCCCTAAGGAATTGGTTGGCCAGATTCAACGTAGAATTACTTAAAATCGATTCCCCAAATATCGATTACATAATATCTATCCTCTTCGATCTCACTAAAAACAGGCAGTTCGGAAATGCCCTCAGTCGAAAACAACCAAGAACGTTCGCCGACATCATGAGCCTGGCGTCTAAGTATATGACCCAAGAAGAGATGAATTCCTTTAAGGATAAGAACAAAAACAAAGTCGCGGCTACAGGGTCTAAGCGGCATGACAAGATTCCCGCCCAAAGATCCTTGGATTACGAGCGACCTTCCAGGAGAGGTAACGTTTTCCAGCGACTGGAATACAGCAGAGCCGACCAAGAAAGGCAACCTAATTTCTACCAAAGACCAAGAAACCCTGAACAACCAATCAGAAGCAGAGTGAATCAAGTAGAACACCCAAGATTAAATGCTACAATGGAAGAAATCTTGGAAGTTCTAGAAAGGAATAATTGGATTCCCGAGGCGAGGAAAATCGCTCAGCCCAGACCAGGGTCTAGAAACTATGATCAATACTGTAAGTACCATAGGGCACATGGGCATCGAACGGAAAATTGTTTTCACCTTAAGAGAGAAGTTGAAAAACTGATCGAGCAAGGAAAACTAGACGAATACATAGAACGAGATAATCGCAAAAGGGAAAGAAGCAGAAGCCCCCGGAACGGAACTCAAAGGAGAAGTTCTCATCGAAGATCACCTGAACGTCGGCCTACTCAGGAATTGAATCACGACCAGGTCAATGGGACTATCCACACTATATCCGGGGGGCCTGCGGGTGGAGATAGTCGTAATGCTAGACGAAGAACGACCAGATCCATAATTGCAAATTCTAAATATCCAAAAGAAATATGGACATTAGAAAACAGGCCAACAAATCACCAGCCGATCAGCTTTAACGAAGGTGAAGTACCTAAAAACATCACTTGGGATACAAAAGAGGATAACCCAGATTTCCCTATGGTAGTGTCGTTAGAAATAGCAAATTATAATGTGAGAAGAATCCTAATCGATAATGGAAGTTCAGCAAACATCATCTCCAGAGAGGTCTTAGCACAAATGAACCTCGGGCAAATAAACCTACAAAGGGTAGCAACGCCGTTAGTAGGCTTTGGAGGCTCCGAGATCATCCCCAGCGGAACGATATCTTTAAGTGTATCGCTCGGAAAGAAACCACTTCAGACCGTGAAGTTGGTAAAATTCCTAGTGGTAGATACACCCTTCGCTTATAACGCTATATTAGGGCGACCAGCCCTTAACCTTTTTCGAGCTGTAGTCTCTACCTATCATCAGAAAATAAAATTTCCAACCGACAGCGGCATTGGAGAAATAACGAACGACCACTGTATGGCATGGGACTGCTACAGTACATCATTAACGTTGAAAGAACACCCCAAGTCAATTACTCCGAGCAAGAGAAAGATCGTAGACGATCTCACTAGAAACGAGGTCGAAATTCCTATTACTGATCGATTAGATAAAAAGGGGAAAGAACCACTAGACTTATCCTTGCAACCCCCAGAACATAAAGATATAATTCTGGTAGAAGGCGACTCGTCCAAAAAGACAAGAATTGGTACAGAATTGAGCAAAGAAGGAGAAGTAATGTTAATCGAATTTCTAAGAAATAACGTGGACGTCTTCGCCTGGAGTGCAAATGACATCGAAGGGATCGATCCTCGGGTAATCAAGCATACCCTAAAAATTGACCCTTCAGCGAAACCCGCCAGACAGAAGAAAAGAAATCATGGACCAGTAAAAGATAAAATTATCAAGGCCGAGGTTGAAAGACTGCTGGAAGCAAAACAAATCCGAGAAATACATTTCTCGGAATGGCTATGTAATGTTGTACTAGTAGCAAAAGGGGATAAAAAGGACAACAAATGGAGGATGTGTAATGATTTCACCGACCTTAACAAGTTATGTCCACGCGACCCTTACCCCCTCCCAAGAATTGATTTATTGGTCGACTCGACCACTGGCTTCGCGCTGTTCAGCATGATGGACGCCTTCCAAGGTTTTTACCAAATATACATGGACGAGCGGGATCAAGAGAAGACCGCATTCATAACCGAACAGGGAGTATACTGCTTTATAGTAATGCCGTTCGGATTAAGGAACGCCGGGGCTACATACCAAAGATTGGTAAACCTAATGTTCAGGGAGTTAATCGGAGAAATAATGGAGGTCTATGTAGACGACATGTTAGTAAAAAGTATGAATGAAGCGGATCACGTAAGACATCTAGATCGATGTTTCCGAATCCTAAGAAAATACCGTATGAAGTTGAACCCTGCAAAATGCACCTTCGGTGTTAAGTCAGGAAAATTTTTGGGATATTTGGTACACCAGCGAGGAATAGAAGCCAACCCAGAAAAAATTCGAGCCATAACTGAAATGAAACCTCCCAAGACCATCTCTCAAGTGCAAAGCCTGGTTGGGAAGATCGTAGCATTGAATAGATTCATATCTAAATCTGCGGACAGAAGCTTGCCCTTTTTCCAAACGCTTCGAAAAGCGAAAAACTTCGTTTGGACCGAAGAATGTGAACGAGCCTTCGAACAACTCAAAGAATATTTGACATCCCCTCCGATGTTGGCCAAACCAACAGAAGGGGAACCATTGTACATATACATCTCAACTGGGGAAACCCCATTCAGCTTGGTATATGGGTCGGAAGCTGTTATTCCTGTGGAAACTTTAATTCCAACGCCAAGAATAGAGATGTTCGATGAACAAGAAAATGAAAAGGCGAGGGAAAATGACGTTGATTTAACAGAAGCCCTAAGAGATAAAGCTGCCGTACGCCTACAAACCACTAAGGCAAATATGGAGAAAGCATACAATCAAAAAGTACGCGTCCGAACCTTCAAAGAAGGAGACTTGGTTTTAAAAAAAGGTAGAAGTATCCAAGCATGTGGGAAAGTTACAACAAAATTGGGATGGACCTTACATCGTCATTGGCGTAGGAAAGAAAGGTTCATACAAAATTGCACACATGGATGGGACAGCCTTACCAAGAACCTGGAACGCAGTCAACCTTAGGAAATACTATGGTAAATAAATTTTAGCAGATTATACTGCATTGTTTTATTTTACTTTATCAAGTTTTAATCCTTGTAACAAAGGCCTTAGCCTAGAGTTCAATTAGAAAAATTTTTATGCATTTTCTATACATCGATTATTTCGATTAACGCTCTGTGGAATTACACTAGCATATTGATAAATATTAGAACGAAACGAGTCGAGTATACATTGATCCGCTCAATAAACACTCCTCGATTTATGTCAACGGCGTAAAGGACTTTTTGGTGACAAACCTAAGTCTAAATTATAATGAGTCGAGTATACATTGATCCGCTCAATAAACACTCCTCATTCCGACCACAAAAACAAAACGAGTCGAGTAAACATTGATCCGCTCAATAAAAACTCCTCGATCGAACACAACAAACATAAAGACTTCAGGTACTAAAAACCTAAGTCTAAACAAAACGAGTTGAGTAAACATCGATCCGCTCGATAAAAACTCCTCGACATATATATTCAACGATCAGAAAGACTTTTGGTACAAAAAAACCTAAGTCTAAACAAAACGAGTTGAGTAAACATCGATCCGCTCGATAAAAACTCCTCGACATATATATTCAACGATCAAAAAGACTTTCAGGTACCAAAAACCTAAGTCTAAACAAAACGAGTTGAGTAAACATCGATCCGCTCGATAAAAACTCCTCGATATATCTTCAATAAAGACTTTTTGGGTTAAAAACCTAAGTCTAAATAAAAAAGAGTAGAGTAAACATCGATCCGCTCGATAAAAACTCCTCGATACATCTTCAATAAAGACCTTTTGGGTTAAAAACCTAAGTCTAAATAAAAAAGAGTAGAGTAAACATCGATCCGCTCGATAAAAACTCCTCGATATATCTTCAAAAAAGACTTTTTTGGGTTAAAAAACCTAAGTCTAAAACAAAACGAGTTGAGTAAACATCGATCCGCTCGATAAAAACTCCTCGATATATGTTCAACGATCAAAGAGATTTTTTGGGTTAAAAACCTAAGTCTAAACAAAACGAGTTGAGTAAACATTGATCCGCTCAATAAAAACTCCTCGATTAATTACAACGACAAAAAAGGCTTTTGGTATGAAATCCTAAGTCTAAATTATAGCAAGATTGAGTACACATTGATTCGCTCAATAAACACTCCTCGATTACAATTGAAGAATAAATTACGGTAACATCGACAAAAAGAAGATGCAAGAAATAAAATAATATTTTATTCATCAAATCAATTACATACAAATATCCTACGTTACAAAAATCTGCTTGCTACCTAAAGGTCGTTACAATGATCTAGTTAAATTGATCCTATGGGATCGACTATCTTCACGACAATGTCCACGGAAACACCAATCTCCTCCCTAGTACCTCATCGATCATAATAAACCACCTAAGAGGCATGCTGCTCAGAATGGTCGACTTCTTTGGTTCGATGGCCAGGCTCTGAAGATCAAATGTTGTTCCAGATGAAATGAACACTACCAGCCAGATAAGCTAGCAATGCTCACTCACCCAGAAGAAGATACTGCTTTTACTTTATCTATAAAACATTTTACTCTAGAGCAGCATCTCTTCGGGACCGTCGTGAAACGGTAAGTTTACCAGCCACCCCGGCGATCTATCACTCCGGAAGTCACATCCAAGAGCGAGGGTGACTGGCAAGTATGAACCCCCCATGTGCAGACGGAAACCACGGACCTCTAAGGTGATGAAGACTAAAGCAGAGATCTCATGGGATCCGTCGATACAAGGAAGGGCTGACATGGGACCCGTCAATACAAGACTGGGGACAATTCCTTTACTGCGAACGAACAAATCACGATAATGTGACTTCTTGAACATTATGGGGTCCGAAGGCAAAATGAAATCTAAGGAAACAGAGATCTTCATTGTTATGAATGGAAAATAAGGAAACTACCTACTTATTTATAGGCGCCCGTGAGAATGATCCTACGGATAATAGGAGTTTAATCAAGGGACGAAAACGCGACCCTTTAACTTCCCGAATTAAATGCAAGTAAGTTGGAACGGCGCCCGTCTGATCGACTCAACTAATCGATGACAAACAAATCTACAGATCGAAGCGATCAACAAAATAATCCAAGAAAACTTAAAGAAGTTCAAAGACCAAAACGATCTGCACGATCATATACGAGGGTCGCCTAATAGAAAATATTAAGAACTCCTCAACGAAGGCATGCAAAGTTGAACCGTTGGAAGAGGATAATCGCTTAAAAACGACCAGAGCCTCCACCATACGGGGGTCGTAACTGCCTCATACATCATATGGATGACCATTCACTAAGCCATACAGGAACTCCTCTGGAATCCAAGATATCTGATATAGAAATCAGGAGAATAGTCCTCCTTATTCGAAACTATAAGGCCGTCACTGCCTAATTTTCCAAAGAATTACTGAAGGAGGTCTGAATAGGTCAAATCTGACTAAGACATCTACACTTTCCAATTCCTCCCATATCAAAGATATGACATAAACGAAACATCGCTTGAAGAACAAGTAGTTCCAAGTTGATAATGAGGAACATAAAGATTCGGAGGATACTGAAAGGGTTATTTTCTCTTAATCTTAAAAAATGAGAAAAGAAGAGTTCAACAAAAGGTATAAAAAGCCTCCTTATATAAAAGTTTGTGTCACAAAAGGACAATTTTACAACGGCATGGATCGAGCATCGACCAAAATGTTGAACGTTCCCTAAATCAGATCGATACGAATAAGCCTACTATCTGCATGATTAAGCGCAAACATGATTTTGAATATAACCCAAGGGACTATACTGGGTTGATCGACAAAGATTGGATTCGCAAAACAAACATCGAGATAAAAGCTACCTTATTCTACATTCTTGGCAAAGATCAATTTCAGATAAGTATGCTATACAATACTGATTATTTTATGATGATTATATTTATGCATAAAGGCAAATTGTGCATAACAAAGAAAAGAAAATAGATATAGGCGAGAATCTGCCTGAAGGTTAATATTTCCAATTTAGTACTTCTCCCATTACAAAAAATTTCCAGCCCAAACAAGTGCACAAAGTTGGGCGATATAAAAAAAAAAAAAAAAAAAAAAAAAAAAAGACAGTCCAAGGCCTGCCAGGACGAACAAAAGATCACTGAGAAAGACGGTCAGTAGGCCGACTACTAGAAACAGTCCTCCGAGGAGTCAAATTACCAGCAAACGCCATCAGCTCCTCTTGACGCTTCAGATAACCAGCGTCATACCCTTCCTCATAGGACCGCCGTTGAGACTCCTCTGCAAGGACAGCAGCCTGTATTAAATCATTTTTCTCTTTTTCAAGAACAACTTTATCAGCCTCCAACTTTTGGAGATCATCTCTGGCAATCTGAAGCTCCAGCGTCAGCCCTGCAGCTTTAGCTTTTTCCGACTCTAACTGACGTTGATAAGCACGCTTACTCGTCCACAGTTCGTCATTTTGCACACCCAGCTGAAGTGCAAAATACTTGCCCTAAAAAAGCAGAAAAAGTAAGAGAAACCGACACACAACAAGGCATTCAAAAAAAAAAAAAAAAATATATTCAGAATATGTTTACCTGCTCACATATCTTCACCAGAGATTGAACAAGGCGAACGTTGGAGGTACCTTCGAGCTTCCTCAACTCGCCGGGCAAAATTGTGCTCATACCCAGATCCCAAGATAAAGCATCAGGCTCAACTGAGCCAGGCAATTCACTATTGGAAGGGACACCATCAGAACGAGGTGTCTCTGACAACATAATATCTTTAACTTGCTCGAAGATACATCGATCATCTAATAGACGAGGAGATTCTCTCCCATCGGGACTAACAGAGGTCTCCTTGCCCGAGGCAGAAATAACCGTTCGACGACCAGACCTGGAACCATGATCCCACGAGAAAGGCGTGGTCGAACCATCCGCCAAACGGAGATTAGACGGAGGACGAACAAAGAAGAAATGAGATTTCCATGAGGGATTACTAGAAACCGGAGCATCAAAGATTGCTCGGCTAGGCCGCTGACTAGCGAAGAAATATCCACGGTTTGAAGAACTAGAAATATTAAAACGAAAAAGTTGCGTAAAGTTACGGAAAGAAGGTTTAAATCCCTTTGCAATCATCAGAACGGAAAAACAAACCACGAAAGCAACAGAATTTGGAACCAGTTGTGTCAAGCACACACTGAAAGTTTTTAGAACCTCCAGAAAAAGGGGAGACAAAGGAAGACACAGTCCGCTATTAAAGTGAGCCGTATAAAAGGCTCGACATCCCTCCGGTGGAGAAGTGACCCTATCAGTAGGGGAAGGAAGAATTATTTCAGAACCTTCCGGAAAATATTTGGTATAGTTATTCACAACTTCAGGGAATGTTTCCTCTGTATATGCGCAAGCTACATCCTCAATTGGTTCAGAAATCTGAGGAACAGTACCTTTGCCCTTTTTGGCTCGGGCGGCTACATCCGCATCGGAAAGGATTCGTACCTTGTAAGTATCTTCTACAGGGATAACAAGGTCAGATACCGTAGTTTGTTCACCCAGAGGATTAGAATGTAACTCCTCCTCGTTATCGGGGGCGATGATCTCTCTAGGAGAAGAAGAAGATCTTCTTACGGAAGCCATCTATATTCTAGTTCTCGGAAGAAGAAGGTCGATGAAAGGAAAATTTTATACGACGAACGACCAAACTAGAAAATGACTGCGATCTAAAAGCAAATATAAAAGAGAAATGGCAAACTCGAAAGTCACCTATTTATAAGGAAATGAGAAAAGACGTTTCGAACTCATCGCAGCTACTCAAATTCCCGCCAAAAATGGAAGGATACAAAAAGCCTCCTGAATAGACGCGTGGCGATCCATAATTAGACAGAAGAAACGACTATCTATGATACGTAGCACTCTTTTCCTTACTTAAGATTTTTTCCCATTGGGTTTTTTCTTAAGTAAGGTTTTTAACGAGGCTCCGTTCATAGAAAAGAAACAGTCGACCAGATTTATCTACTTCTACGAGCTCCTATTATCTATACGCTCGAAGAAGTGAGGGAGTACTGATGGGGGCTATTTCGCACCCTACATACTGATCCATCGAACAAAGATTATAAGATCGATTCGACCAATTATAAAGGATCGGGATCTTCTTACAGACCCTGCCAAATGCCGCTCGCTCCGAGTAAAAATTATACTCCGGACCCAAGAAGGATAGTTGGGCCGAGTCCAAGCAGGACTATGATTCCTTGTAATACTAGGTTTAGCATAATATATATACCTAGTTATCCATTGTATGAGACAATTACGAATTCTCTTAATTCTGAGATTTACACAAGAATACATTGATAACAATAGAACTCAATAATATCCATTATTATTGCAGAACTTTACCTTCATGTCGTTGTGTTCTTAATTTTGTTAATGGTTTTACTTCTTGCCTTTGATTATTGCTTTTCTTTGTAAACGATCCATCCAGAATAAAGTAACAGAGCCCAATATACTGAATAATTCAATATCCAAATCCCCGATATCACAAATTCACTGATATTAAATTAACCTGACGAAAAACGGTTAAATCATCTCCCACTATTTTATCGAATCCCATGCCCCCACATGGTAAACGAGAAATCAAATTTCTTAGTAGGTCTCAAAGTCCTAAAGACATTTTCCACACCCACGACTCGTGAGACATGTGGTCAATTCAATAGGTAGGCAACAAATTGCCAATCGTTTCTACCAAACGACCTTTGAGAATATTTTGCCTCGCTTTTCGTATGGACCCACGACTCGTGCGACATCCATATTATTAAACGTTAAGTCTACACCATCAATCTTGATAAGACATACCCCAATCATGGACGTTCCACGACTCGTGAGACAACGCCATGACCCGAATATGCCCTACCCTTGGCACTTTAACTCGTGCATCAAGGAAACGATCATATTGCTCTAATTACACCCGTTCCACGACTCGTGAGACAACGGATGAATCGAATACAACTCATGACCGAGCCCTATTGATGGAAGGCATGGACTACGAAAACTCGCTTGTCCATTATGACTTAATTATTAAACTCGATTGGGTCGAGTGGAGGTTTTTAATTATTTGAAGTTGCAAGATCTCACCAAATTTTAGTTGTTTATCATTGTTAGGTGATCTATCCTAACATGCATCACATACATCAAATGGATAAAATACCAACAAAGCATAAACGGCCCTAGCATGCTCCTATCGCGTGGTGGATGATCATGGGCCGATCCTATGCGGTCCATTCCGAGCCAAGGAATGTCCCAATTGGTCAATCTAGGGTAAGTAATCAAATGGAAATAGAATCCTATTCTATTACATATGCATCACCATGCATACATGGCCTTCAAGGTCTTCAAGTCCTCCAAGTCCTTCAAGTCCTTCACAAGTCCTTCAAGTCCTTCATCTTGAATAAACCTCACAACCTAACGCCTACTCTCTTTACATTGACATAAGTCAAGAAATAAGAGGCATGCAAGCCCCATTTAATTACAAACCCAAATCATCAAATGAATTACAAGATTAATGTCCAATCACATAAGGTCAAGGCCACTAGATCATCCACCCATACATTCATCAAACAAATGGGCATCGATAAAGTAAATTTACCAAGAAGATTATCTACCAATTTCTAAAGGATTAAGGCATGTACATTGTGGTGTCCCAATTTAATGAGACCAAAGAACACAAATTTAGATAACTTGATGTAGGAGCTCGATAGGTGTTTGAATTTCGGTTTTATGACCAATCCGGCTCATCCTAAAGTTATCCATAAGTAAAGAGGCTTACCCACAGCCCTACATTACCTTAGGAAACCGTAGGACTAACAAGATTTAGACAATTTTACCGGTAGGTGCGATTGTTCCACTACAACCCGGCACATACGGTCTTTTCACCAAAAACCAATTTTCAAACTAAAACCACCCTTACTCCATACATCCTTATATCCAACAAAGTGTTCATAAACATTATCTAACCATAATCAACCACAAAAACAGCCCTTAAATCCGAAAGCAAATCGGTTGATGCACTTCAAATTTTAACAAACCGTTTTCACCAAAACGTAAGGAAACATTCATAACACTTATGAATCACGAATCTAATATGAAATAGCATGATTTGGCTCTGATACCACTTGATGGTAATGGTCCTAAGGTCAACCAAAACGCAGCGGATAACAAAAATTTTTAAACGGGACAAAACGGCCCAAAAGTGCAACTACTTTGCAAGAAATCTTTGGAGACCTTCTACCATTACTATCCTAGGATCATCATGCATACAAATTTCATATTAGAAGGAAAGATATCAAGTCATACCTCTCCCAATCTTGGGAGGTGAAGAGCCGCAAAGAATCGGGACAAGCAAGTAACACCCGAAACCTTCAAGAACCTCCAAGCTCACGGGTTCAACACCTCCAAGCTCCAAGCTAGAATCTCCTCCTTTGAAACTTCTTTCTCCAAGATCCTCAAGAATATCCACACCAAGATCTCCAAGTGTAGATCCTCCAAAGCTAGCCCACACACACAAGTGATAGCACTTAAGGAGTAAGGAAGATGAACTAGATCTTGCAAATACACCCTCAATCTTTTAGCTAGAATGAAGTAGTACTTGAATCAAGTTAGAAACTTGATGAAGGAAGAGAAAGAGATGAAGAAAACAACTTTTCTTTCTAGGGTTTGAGAGAAATCCGAACACACACTAAAAGATGTAGTGTGTGTTTTTGTCTTGCTACTTCTACCTCTAATGAATGAAGGCAACATCTTATCTTTTATGTGTGTACATTATTCAATGTAGTTTATTGTTGGATCAAATCCACCAATAATACTTGTAGCTTTATTGTGCTTCCCAAGCACACTTCTTGAGCTTCCCAAGCACACTACTTTTGATACAAGTTAGTGGTGGGGGCCACCACTAACTCTTGATAAGATATTTATTTTTCTCTCTTGTATATTGTTGGATAAGGATGAAGATGAAGGCACTAAAGGAAATTTGATAAGGGAGGTTTTGATGCTTTCCAAAACTTCAAAGATTGGCTAAGTATGGAGTAACTTAGCTGATAAACTTATCAAGGAATTTTGACTAAGTAATGAAGACATCAGAAGAGTCAAAGTTTCAAGGTCCAAGACTTCTGATCTGCTGAAGTAAAGTTATCAGACTAGTGAAGATCAGCCGACTCAAATCAGATTTGTTCAAGTTTGAGATCAGCCGAGTTCACCATCAGACTTATACTTTTATCAGCCAAGTGAAGAAGATCATGAAGTGTTCCCAACGGTAATAAATGCCCCTTGGTGTAATAAATGCTGAAGTACGAGGTTATTTAAGACAAATGATTGAAGAAATGCTTCGCATCAGCCGAGTGCATTTAATGCTGCATTTAATGCTGCCTGCAGAATAGTACTGTTCATAGTACGGACAGACTGCAAAAGAGCCGTTCGCGGATTTTAAGGACCAGTACTCGAGGAATTTGAATCCTGTCTCTCTTCAACGGACACTTTTCAATCCTCAAGTATAAATAGCTGAAAGAGACGAAGAAGAAATAAGCAACACAATCTCTGAGAAATTTTCGAAGCAAAATTCTTTAAGTCTCAAGAACAGCTCACTCATCAGCTGAGTCATTCGTTGACGAAAGCAGAGTTGAAGAATCAAGAAAAATACATCTTCTGAGTGATTTTGTAAACAAGAGTGTTGTGCGGAGTTGTGATCCATCTTTGTGAGTGATCAAACTTCAGAGAATAGGTTTTCTGTGTGATTTCCTATTGCGAACTTGTGGTCGTTTCATTTGTTGTTCGACGCAAGCAGAGTATACTGTAAACTTTGTGATTATAGTATAACCCAAGATCTGTGTGACTTGGAAGAGTGGACTAAAGGATATTTAAATCCATATAACCACTATAAAAATTACTTGTGTTTTTACATTGCTTTTAAATCTGCATAATTTCTGTTTGCATAAAAACACGTTAAGATTAACTGTTTGAAAAAGAGTTAAACAAAAAAAAAGGAGTTTATAAAACTGGGGAAACGTTTTTCAAACTGCTAAGATTACTTGTGAAAAACACTTTGAAAATCCGCTGCAAGTACTCTAAGTATTAAAACTGATTTTAACAAAATCAGCTAAGTAACCATCAGACGAGTGGTCAACAAAGCTGTTCAAAGATTTGTTCGCGAGCAGAATTGTAACTAACTAATCTGATCAGCTTAGTCTGTTCAGTTGAGTGAAAGTTATAAAGTTAAATTTGAAGAAAATTTTTAAAGAGGTTTATTCACCCCCCCCCCTCTAAACCTCTTCTGACCACTTGGGACCAACAAGTGGTATCAGAGCTGGTGGTTCATTAGAATCAGCTGCCTGATCAACGAGCTTGATCCAAGTGTTTTTCAAAGGTTTTCAAAACTTTTCAAAAGAGCATCTTTTTGAAAAATCAAAACTTTTTGAAAAATGGATTGTATCAGCCATGTTCCCCACATTGCTGGTATGTCCTTTGAGGACTGGAAAATCAGAATGGAGATTTTCCTTGCTGCTTATAATGACAACATGTACACATGTATCATTAAAGGTCCATTCAGATTCACAAAGACCATAAAAATCAATGAAGTTGATACGGTTGTGGAGAAAGACCTTCATGAGATGACTCCAGAGGAAATAAAGCTTTACAATCTAGATAAAGTTGGGAGATTCATCATGACTAAAGCCCTGGATAATGATCGGTTTGACAAGGTCAAACATTGCAAAACTGCAAAGGAGATGTGGGACAAAGTCAGAGACATGAGCGAAGGCAATGATGCAATAAAGGAGCATCAGCTCACTGTTGCCTTGGAAAAACTTGACAACTTCAAGATGAAGTCTGGAGAAACCATTGATCAGATGGATACCAGATTCACCAGAACTCTGAATGAAGTTTTAAAGTTGGGAAAGACCTTCACTGACAAAGAAATCACTGTCAGAGTACTAAAGGCACTACCCCCAAAGTTCAACATGAAAGTGACAGCAATGGAAGAATCAAAGGATTTGGGAAAAATCTCTCTTACTGAGCTGTTTTCTGTACTCAAGGCATTCGAGTATAAACTGCCTAGAATGGGAATTGAAGAAACCTCAACTTCAGGACCCACAGCTGCACTGGTTGCTGCTGAAAACACCAGGAGACCAGCACAGAAAAGCAAAGATGTGGACTCATCTGATGAAGCCACAATACTCAACAAAAAGGAGTACACAGCTGGAGATGTTGCACTGTTGATGAATAATTTCAAGAAGTTCTACAAAAGAAAAATGAAGAACAAATACAACAATGCTTCTACTTCTAAACCTAACTTTTCTTCTCAAGATAAAGATGATTATAAATCAAAACTAATGTGTTACAACTGCAGGAAATTGGGACACTTCATCAAAGACTGCCCATATCCAAAAGCAGAAAAGTACACTGAAGAGGAGAAGAAAGTGAGAAAAGAAAGAAAGCGTCAGAGAGGAAAAGCAATGATGGCTGAAGCAGAAAAGCAGACTGCTATCTACTCATCTGATTCAGATTCAGACTCGTCTGATGAAGAATCTTCTGATGAAGAAAAACCTGCTCTCCTGTGCCTGATGGCAAAGGACTCTGATGACTCTGAGGATGAGGTAACTCCTCTTAATGATGAATTATTTAATTCATTTGAACAAATGATGCTTAACAATACTGGTATTGCTGAAGCATATAAAAAGCTTAAGGAAGAGATGATCCTGCTAAAAGAGCAAAATAGTTCACTGAAACTCTTAGCTGAAAAGCCAAGGGAATCAGCTGAATATAAACAGCTTGAGCAAGAGCATGAATCTCTGAAAGCTGAATGTGAGGTTTATAAAGGAAAAATCATGGAACTTGAGAAAATTATTGAGTCTCATGATAAGTCAACTGTTGCATCCATGAATACATCTAGTAAACAGGAGACACCTTTAGAAAAGGATAAACTAGAATTGAACCATACTGAAAAATTTATTTCTGATGACAATAGTAAGGTCATTCTGTATGTTCAAACTTCTAAACCTACCTCATCTGAGAAAGTGGTAAAGGAGAAGAAATCTCCTAAGGCTAAAAAGAGCAAAGAGCCTAGTGTAGGAAAACAGACTAGTAAGCCTAGACAGAAGAGTCCTAGGAAGTCATCTGATAAGGCTAAAACTAATCAGACTAGTGATAAAGCTAAGTCGTCTGTTAAAGAGCAAGCATCTAGTAAACCAAAGAAGCATAAAAACAAGAAAAATCAAAATGCTTGGTATGGAAATGAGTCATATTATGTGCAACCTGCTGCATATCATCCTATGTATCATGCACCTCAATTTCCAGGTTACTATGAACCTTACCCTGCTCATCCAATGCATGCATACCCTGCTTATCATGCACCTTACCCTGCTTATGAACACTATTCTTGTCATACTAATCATCAACATGACTTATCTGCTAGTTATGATAGAAATGAAACTGTTCATGCTCCTGTCAAAACTCAGAAGCCTAAGAAGCCTAAGACATCAACATCTTGGGTTGTCAAAGGTGGAACTAATCCTTCAGGACCCTCTCAATAAGGGTACCTAAAACAATTTTTATTTTGTTTTGTAGGTTAGGATTAGGAGTAGGAGTAAAGTAGAGAAGATCTGGTACTTGGACAGTGGATGTTCAAGGCACATGTGTGGAAACATACATGAGTTGACTGATGCAGTTGTTGTGGATGGTCCAAAAGTTACATTTGGAGACAGCAAAGAAGGCAAGATTAAAGCTAAAGGAAGATTAATCAAGGGAAACATAGAGATATCTGACGTCTCATATGTTAAAGGCCTAAAGTATAATCTGCTGAGCATAAGTCAATTTTGTGACAAAGGATATTCAGTCATCTTCTCAACAGATAAGTGCTACGTTGAACAGATTTGTACAAAGAAGGTAATTTTATCTGGAAGAAGACAAGGAAATATCTACATAGTCGACTGGAATTCTGTTGAAAAGAATTCAAGTGTTTGTTTGGTGGCATCTGCACCAAGTGAAGTGAGTTGGCTATGGCACAAGAGAATGAATCATTTAAACTTCAAGACCATAAACAGATTAATCAAGAATGATTTGGTAGAAGGGATTCCAAAAGCAGTCATGAGCAAAGACAAGCTCTGTGACGCATGTCAGAAGGGTAAACAAATCAAGTCATCTTTCAAAAGCAAAAAGCATCAATCTTCTGAAAGAATATTGGAGCTACTACATATGGACTTATTTGGACCCATTGATCCAGTCAGCAATGGTGGAAAGAAATACTGCCTAGCTGTTGTGGATGACTATTCAAGATATACTTGGGTGATTTTCATGAAGAAGAAAAGTGAAACCAAGGAACATCTTACAAATCTGATGGAACTGATCCAGAATGAGAAGAGCATCAAAATATTGAAGATCAGATCAGATAGAGGGACAGAGTTTACAAACTCTACTGTTGAAGAGTACTGTAATATCAAAGGAATACATCATGAGTATTCAGCTGCTAGAACCCCTCAACAGAATGGTGTTGCTGAAAGGAGAAACAGAACACTAAAAGAAGCTGTCAGAACCATGATAGCTGAAGCTAAACTGCCTCAAAGATTTTGGGCAGAAGCAACAAACACAGCATGCTTTACCCAAAACAGATGTATGATCAACAAAAATCAGAACAAGACTCCATATGAAGTTTGGAACAACAGAAAACCAAACATTCATTACTTTAAGATTTTTGGTTGTAAATGTTTTGTATTGAATAATGGGAAAAATCACCTTACTGCATTTGCAGAAAAGGCTGATGAAGCTGTCTTTGTAGGATACTCATCTGTTAGTAAAGCTTACAGAGTATTTAACAAAAGAACATTACTAATAGAAGAATCTATCCATGTAGTATTTGATGAGCCAAGTCAATCTTCTGAAAAGAATCAAAGTGTTAATCAAGATCTGTCTACTGATTTACAGAAGCTAGACATTGGAAGAAATGAAGAATATGTTCCCATCATACTACCTAATTATGATTCAGCTGCTAACTCAAGTGCTGTTCAAAATCACAGTGCTGATTGTCTAACAGACGAGTTGCAAACAGCTGACAGACCAGAGACTGTTCAACAGACTGCAAATGTTCAACAGACTACTACTGAAACTCCAACAGTAGTGTTGCAAGATCACAACAGAGGACAACATTCAGACCTGCAACTTGATCTTAGATGGCTCAGAAATCACCCACCTGAATTAGTGATTGGTGATCCATTAGATAGAGTGAAAAGAAGAAGAGCTGCTGCACAAGATGCTATGTTTGTCACATTTCTATCTCAAATAGAGCCAAAGCAAATTGAAGAAGCTCTAAATGATTCCTTCTGGATAGAAGCTATGCAAGAAGAGTTGAATCAATTTGAAAGGAATGAAGTCTGGTACTTAGTTCCTAGACCAAGTCATCAAAGAGTAATTGGCACTAAGTGGGTATTCAGAAATAAGATGAATGAAGATGGTGTTGTCACCAGAAACAAAGCAAAACTAGTGGCCAAAGGTTATTGTCAAGAAGAAGGAATTGACTTTGATGAGACATTTGCACCAGTAGCAAGACTTGAAGCAATCAGACTGTTTCTTGCCTATGCTGCTTATAAGAACTTCACTGTCTATCAGATGGATGTGAAGTCTGCTTTTCTCAATGGAGAACTGCAAGAAGAAGTGTATGTTGAGCAACCTCCTGGATTTGAAGTCTATCAAGAAGAGGACAAAGTATATCGTCTGAAGAAAGCCTTATATGGACTGAAACAGGCTCCAAGAGCATGGTATGATACCCTATCTGATTTTCTTTTAATTAAAGGATTTCGAAAAGGTAAGGTAGATAAAACCTTGTTCACAATTGAATGGGAAAATCATATATTACTTGTGCAAATATATGTGGACGATATTATTTTTGGTTCAACTAACCAACAGATGTGTGATAAGTTCTCCAAGCTGATGCAGAACAAGTTTGAAATGAGCATGATGGGTGAACTTAATTATTTTCTTGGATTGCAAGTTAGACAGTTGCCTGATGGAATATTCATCAACCAAGCAAAATACACAAGAGATCTGTTTAAGAAGTTTGGTATGGAAACTAGCTCTACTGCTACAATTCCTATGTCTACAAGTCTTCGTTTGGATAAAGATGAAGATGGCAAATCAGTGGACATAACCAAATATAGAGGCATTATTGGTTCATTGTTGTATCTAACAGCAAGCAGACCCGATATAATGTACTCAGTTGGAGTCTGTGCAAGATTTCAATCAAACCCCAAAGAATCTCATCTCTTAGCTGCCAAGAGGATATTGAAATATGTTAAAGGCACTCAAGAATTGGGATTGTGGTATCCTAGAGAATCTGGATTTGAACTTATTGGTTATTAAGATTCAGACCTTGCTGGTTGCAAGATTGACAGAAAAAGCACAACAGGTGCCTGTCAGTTCTTAGGTAGTCGTCTGATCTCATGGATGAGTAAGAAACAGACTTCAGTTTCTATATCTACTGCTGAAGCTGAATATATAGCTGCTGGAGCTTGCTGTGCACAAATACTTTGGTTGAATCATCAACTAGAAGACTACAACATCAAGATCAGTGGAATTCCAATCTACTGTGATAATACAAGTGCAATCTCTCTTACTCAGAATACTACAAGTCATTCAAGGACTAAGCATATTGAGATCAAGCATCACTTCATTAGAGATCATGTGGAAAAAGGCAATGTAATGATTGAGTATGTTCATACTGATAATCAGATTGCTGATATTTTCACAAAACCTTTAAGTGAAGTAAGGTTTTCAACTCTAAGAGCTGAGCTAGGACTACTTAATTTGGAAGCATAAGCTGAGGGGGAACTCATCAGAAGACTGAAGTTCAACAGCTTAGTTATTCGTTATTATCTTCAAGGATCAACTCTCAACAGACTAGTTAACTTATGAATTCTTAAACTCAGGGGGAACGTGTAAGACTAGCGGTACTTCTGAATTAAAGATGAAATTTGTTAATGTCAGTTAGTTGAAGTTATGTTTTCATCAGAAGACTCAACTATCGAAGATTAAAGTTATTTTATCTAGCTGGATTGACAAACAGCTGAGGAAGGTTATCAGCTATTGGCATTCTCTGATAACAACTATGTCATCAGGACAGTTGTCCATCAGATAAGTATTTATGTTACTCATCTTATTACTTTAATAAAAGCGAATCTATTTAAAACGTTTTATTTAAAACACGCTTTTATAAGTAACTGTTGGGCGGTACATATTCCCGCTCTTCATTAAATATCTTTTGAATTCGAAAAGTCGTAACTGACGCCGCACGATCAGCACTGACAGAAAAACGGATCTAACAGTTGGCGGATATCACGGAAATCGAAAAACCCCAACTCTATAAATCCCCATCTGATCAGTCGAGTCGTTCTTTACGCACTCTAAGCATTCAAAAGTACTTGTGAGAAAATTACCTGCAATTCTTTGCAAATTTCTCTCTGTTTTTCCTAACCTTCAACAGATTAACAATGGCCGCTGAAGGTATGTTTCTCGTGTATGATTCCTACTACCAATCTGGTACGTCACTGATGAAAGAACTTCTGGAGAAGTTCAAATCTGCGAACTTGGTAAATTTTATGGAATATAATGAGGGAGTGATCTGGACTGATCAAGTGATGGAGTACTACAACACAGCAAAAGCTGACTACAACGCACTGGAGATTAAGGCTACAATGGGAGGTAAATCTATCACTATTACTCCTGCTGCTCTGCACGAAATGTTTGGGCTTCCTAACAGTGGACGACATGACGTCACTGTTCTGACGGAAGATAAGCACCAACAATTCTGGGCGATCTGCGCCAAGGAGGGAGAAGTAATGTCTGGAAACATAAGGAAGAGACAACTGAGGGATGAATATCAGCGGATGGCTGATATGGTGTCTAAGCTGATTGAGAACTGCACATTCTCACTGGATGCTGTTACCATGAAGAGGTTCAGCATCATGGCTGCCATATACTATGGACTGGAGGTCAACTGGTCAATCATAGTCTGGTACATATTGGCTGATTTTCTTGATGATAAGAAAGGAAAAGGCCCCTCCACCAACCACAGAATCACACTCAGTTATATGTTGTCAAAACTGGGCTGTGAAACAAAGAATGGAAAAGAGATCCACAAATCCAAGGCATTGTCCAAGTACATGCCTGTTCAAAAGAGGAAGGCTGGTGAGCCTGCAGAAGCTGATGTTGAGGAACCAAAAGAGGTTCCTGCCAAAAGGCAAAAGAGGTTAGTCAAAACAGCCAGCTTAGCTGTTGAGACTAAAAAGAAGAAGGCTGCTGATGAGCCTAAGAAGAAAGAAACCAAGCAGATGACCTTTATAGAAGAACCAACAAACTTGGAAAATGTAGCTAGGGAAGACCTTGAAGCTGCTGAAAGGCCTGCTGAAACAGTTGAGACTGTTGTGACTGACAAAGCTGATGAGCAACAGCCAAGTCAAGTCACTTCAACAGCTGAGGTTGCTCAACCTCAAGAAGATCCAGAAATCCAAATCATTTATCCTATTGCTGCTGCTCCCCTATCATCTACTGGTCCAGCTCCTGCTCCCATTGATAAAGGGAAAAGGAAGATAGTGCTTAAGAGAAAGAAAATCTCTAAAGCTGATAAGAAGGCAAGAGAAGAAGCTGAACAAAGAAAGCAAGATGAAGCTGAGGAAAAGAAGGCACTTGAGCTAAGCAAAGCTCAAGAAGCAAAGGATGAAGCCAGAAGACGCATGTCTGAAGCAGAAAGGAAAGCTGCTGAGGATGCTGAAATGGAAATGGTTTTGGAATTGAGCAAAGTTGATGCCTATGGACCTGTCCATGGAGGTGGCATCAAGATTGGAGAAGGCAAAGATGGAGAAGATAAGAAAAATATACTATTGCCTGTCCCCAAAACCAAGTCAAAGGACAAGTTTGAAGTAAGAAGAGCCTTTGAAATAGTGTATGCTGACAAGGAGCTGTTCAAGAAGTTTGAGAAGTCCTTGGCATACTATGATCAAAAGCTCATGTTGAAGATTCTGTTCAACCAAGAGAAGCCAAGGTATATCAGTTGGAGGGACAACAGGCTGAACAAGTCAATAACAGAACTTCAAAGCATGAAGGAGTTAGCTGATGAAGAACGATGGGTTCTAACTTGGCTGAAGACAAACTCCATTCAAAAGGCCCTTGATCCCAGCTATGTAAGAGACGTCATGCATAGTTATGCAAAAGGTTTTGCATTGGAGGAGGCCAAGAAAATTCAAAACACCTTGTCTGATAAGAAGAAAAAGTCTGAAGATGCTGAAGAAAGAGCAATTAAGTTTGCTGTTATGACTGCCTTGAAGAGATGGGCAAAAAGGTCAAAATATCAACAAGGATGTTCAAGTGACTTGCCACTGCTCCCAAGCATTCAACAAATAATTTTTGGCAAGGAAGTACAGCCGTTTGTTGAAGTGCCTAAGGGAAACAATGCGTTTGTTAACCCTTGGATCATTGTGAGGCAAATCAGACAAACAACTTGCTTCAATGATGACGGCACTATCACAAATCTGTTCTATGATGACGTGACTGATGAACATAAAGCTGCGGCCAAGCCTGCTGACAAGTCTGATGACAAAGCTGAAGACAAGTCTGCTGACCAAGTTGAAGACAAATCTGCCGGTCAGACTGCTGACAAGTCTGCTGAAAAGGCTGCTGCCGGGCCCTTAGCCATTGAGTGGAATGCTAAGGATTCTGAGGATCATCAGGACGAAAAGATAGAAGATATCCCTGTCCACCAGGAGATTGAAGAAAAGGAAGCTGATGCTACTGCTTCTGCTTCATCAGCTGATCAACATTCATCACTGATGGAAGCAATCCAGATGCTGATGGAAAATCAATTAAAGGAACTGGAAGACAAGCACAAGCAACAGCTATTGAAGGTTAAGGAGGAGCTGAAGGTTGAACTTAAAGCAGAGTTGGCTGAAACCAACAGACTTCAGCTGGAAACTGTTCAAGGATCAACAGAAGAGATCATCAAGAAAGAAATTAACAGTATTCCAATTCCTCAAGACAATTCACTGCAGTTAGTGCACAGTTTGAGAGAGTTGAACAAGAACGTAGAAGATGTGAAGGGTGATGTCAACCACCTTCACACTGCATTAAAAACAGCTGAGCACAAGATTGCTGATCTGACTGTAACCTTCATTCAAGTCAGTAAGGAAGAGAAGGAACTCAATCTAGGGATGTTGCAAGAAGTGGCAAAGGCCTCACAGGAAGTTCAGAATGAAATTGCAACTATCAACCTTAACATTGACTACTTCAATGACAAGACTGACGTCATCAGCACTGATATTCATCATCTAACAGCAAGTCATGACGTTGTTAATCAGAACCTAAAGGCTTTATGTGCTGGAGTGAAGATTCCAACAGTTGCTCTCAACCCTGCTGTTGTACCTTCCAATGTCATCAGAGTTGATGATGACAAAAAGGGGGAAGATAAAAGGGAAGAACCAGCTGAGGAACCAGCTAAAGAATCTGCTGTTGAAGAACCAGCTAAGGAAACTGCTGCTACAACAACTGAAGCTAAGGAAACTGAAGAAACAGCTGACAAGACTGAAAAGCTTGGAAAGGTAGAAGAAGAAGGAAAGATTGAAAAAGAAACTACCAAGTACAAGAACACTGAATCTGCCAGGAAAGCAATGGAGCTTATTAGAGAACAACAACTTAAGGAGAAGATGGAAGCTGCCAAAGCAATCTTGGAAGAAGAAGCTGATGATGAAGAAGATGATGAAGAATCATCTTATGAATATGAAGAAGTGCTTGAAGGATCAGATGAAGAAGCTGATAGTTAGAAATTATAAATTCATTGTAATCAGTTTACTTTATCTACTTCTTCAGAAATCTCATCTGATGAACTTGCACTGTAATAATTTTCAAACATCAATATAAAGTCAAGTTCAATCCAACATACTTTTTCTATCTCAGAAAATTTTGAGGATTACATTCTTTAGTTTAGGTATTCAACAGGTACTTAGCTGAAGTTTTGTCATCATCAAAAAGGGGGAAATTGTTGGATAAGGATGAAGATGAAGGCACTAAAGGAAATTTGATAAGGGAGGTTTTGATGCTTTCCAAAACTTCAAAGATTGGCTAAGTATGGAGTAACTTAGCTGATAAACTTATCAAGGAATTTTGACTAAGTAATGAAGACATCAGAAGAGTCAAAGTTTCAAGGTCCAAGACTTCTGATCTGCTGAAGTAAAGTTATCAGACTAGTGAAGATCAGCCGACTCAAATCAGATTTGTTCAAGTTTGAGATCAGCCGAGTTCACCATCAGACTTATACTTTTATCAGCCAAGTGAAGAAGATCATGAAGTGTTCCCAACGGTAATAAATGCCCCTTGGTGTAATAAATGCTGAAGTACGAGGTTATTTAAGACAAATGATTGAAGAAATGCTTCGCATCAGCCGAGTGCATTTAATGCTGCCTGCAGAATAGTACTGTTCATAGTACGGACAGACTGCAAAAGAGCCATTCGCGGATTTTAAGGACCAGTACTCGAGGAATTTGAATCCTGTCTCTCTTCAACGGACACTTTTCAATCCTCAAGTATAAATAGCTGAAAGAGACGAAGAAGAAATAAGCAACACAATCTCTGAGAAATTTTCGAAGCAAAATTCTTTAAGTCTCAAGAACAGCTCACTCATCAGCTGAGTCATTCGTTGACGAAAGCAGAGTTGAAGAATCAAGAAAAATACATCTTCTGAGTGATTTTGTAAACAAGAGTGTTGTGCGGAGTTGTGATCCATCTTTGTGAGTGATCAAACTTCAGAGAATAGGTTTTCTGTGTGATTTCCTATTGCGAACTTGTGGTCGTTTCATTTGTTGTTCGACGCAAGCAGAGTATACTGTAAACTTTGTGATTATAGTATAACCCAAGATCTGTGTGACTTGGAAGAGTGGACTAAAGGATATTTAAATCCATATAACCACTATAAAAAATTACTTGTGTTTTTACATTGCTTTTAAATCTGCATAATTTCTGTTTGCATAAAAACACGTTAAGATTAACTGTTTGAAAAAGAGTTAAACAAAAAAAAAGGAGTTTATAAAACTGGGGAAACGTTTTTCAAACTGCTAAGATTACTTGTGAAAAACACTTTGAAAATCCGCTGCAAGTACTCTAAGTATTAAAACTGATTTTAACAAAATCAGCTAAGTAACCATCAGACGAGTGGTCAACAAAGCTGTTCAAAGATTTGTTCGCGAGCAGAATTGTAACTAACTAATCTGATCCGCTTAGTCTGTTCAGTTGAGTGAAAGTTTTAAAGTTAAATTTGAAGAAAATTTTTAAAGAGGTTTATTCACCCCTCCCCCCTCTAAACCTCTTCTGACCACTTGGGACCAACATATATATATATCACATATATATATTAACATTATATCATATCATATATGATCATCTCATAAGACCAATTTAGATTGGTCATGGGTTAATTGGACATTTATTTCCCAATTAATAAATCCAATCTCTAATTCAAAATTAGAAACCCATTTATCTTTTCCTTCAATTAATTAGACCCTTCTAATTAATTTCGACTAAATTAATTTAACACTTAAATTAATAGAGTCCTTTAATTAATTAATCTCCATTAATTAATTACTACTTCTTGTCAAATCCAATTTGACCTTTAATAGACTGAACTAAGTTGCATCTTGTGCTATTGTGTGTGGCCCCTTGGGTTCACCATCAATTAGCCGTGGGCTCACAAACCATTTGTGATTTAATTAAAAAGATTAATTAAACTACTTTTAATCAATCACTCTTAGATATGATCTCATCAAATCTAGAGTACCCAACACTCGAGGTAGTCGTCTAGTCACGGTCGACGAGTCCTAACTAATGATGAATAAAAAGTGTGAACCTTTCTTGAATTGATCTCATCAATCCTCTTACGCATACCATCCACGTACGCTCCTTCCAATAACTTATTTCCCGATCGAGGCCTAGGACATGGAGTCCAACGGATTCCTATTAGCCTTGATAACTATGAGTCTTTATTCTTTATGGTGATTCCTTTTAGTGATTACCCATTTGGAAACTCCTTTCCAAATCTAACATCACTCACTTCGGCCGAAGATTCCCGAAATCAATCCATACAAAAGAATGCATAGGAAATCGCCCAACCACATCACGGTGGGAGTTAATGGATCCTTTATTGACGTCATTAACCTCACTACGAAGCAATCCATACCCAACGTGAAACTATAATGACTCGCTACTTAGTAGTAGAGTAACACATCAAAGCATAAACGCTCCGCATGAAGTTCACTCTAACGTCTCAAGTCAAAGGACCAATTTACGTACACTATCGTAAGTAGAAGAAATCTTCATCTCCGATAAACTCCTAAGATGAGATTTTTCTAGCGGGGTTTCGATGCGCTTGATCTCATCAAGCCACCCACTCATATGCATTGATATCTACCATATCGATGTCCATGGAACTATCCATCCCCATGCAAAAGAGAATGCATACTCGTGCAAGTCTTACCGAATACAATGATGCCCTATCTCAATAGTATTCTATGACTTGGAAAGCTTTTAAGATCTTAAACCATAGTAGAACATATTCCATAGAGGGATGCACCATGTTCCATAGTTTCAACGATCTAAGGGCTTCATAAATTGCTTAGATGTGTCACAATAATGAAGAATTGCCAATGCGAACTTTTATTGATCATGAATAAGATTGATTACAAGAGTATTTACAAGACAACCGATTGGCTTGCAGGGCACTACTCTAACACGAACCGGTGAGACTACATAGCTGATTGCGCACTTAGCTGAATCAGCAGAGTTGACAACTCGTCTGATTTACTTATCTGTTTCAAATTTGATCAGAGATTTGAAACTTGTTATGCAGCGGATTTGTCAAGTTTTTTCAAACAAGTTATTTTTCAACTTAAAGATTTTATCCCCTGTTTTAAACTCCATTTAATATCTTTTCTTGAGTTCAAGTGTTTGTAATCTTTTTAAAATATGCAAGAAATAAATGAAAGTAAACAAACACAAGGAATTTTTATAGAGATGACAAGAATGTTTTTTAGTCCACTCTTCCAAATCACGAAGACTTGGGTTGTACTATAAACACACAGTAAACAGTATACACTAGTTGTGCTTTACAACAAATGATAAGCCACAAGTTCACCTCACTAAGATGGATATACACTTCTCACAACACTCTCAGCTTACAGAATCACTCAGATTTTTTGTTTGACTTTGTTCTTCAACTCGACTTTTGTCAACAGATGACTAAGGTGATTTAGTTTGAGACTTGGAGAATTTTTGCTTGTTTAATTTTTTATCTCAGTTATATTGCTTGTCTCTAACTCTTGAATCACGAACTATTTGTACTTGAGGATTTAAAATCTGCTCGTTGAAGTAAGGCAGAATTCTGGAACGGCTCTCTGCACATGTTCATTGTACACTCTGTTGTATTTTCTGTCAGTCGCATTAAATGCACTGTGCTGATCCGAGGTTTCTCTTCAATCATTTGTCTTTAATGCCCTTCTCTTACATCATTTATTACTGCAGGTGCATTTATTACCGTTGGAAAGACATTCGATCACTTCCATTCTGGATCCACTCTTTTGAACACTTTGCTGATTCAAACCAAATCATTTGATTTGACTCTGCCGAAATCCACCAGTCTGATTTCGAACTTAGCATAAAATCAGTAGTCTTATGGACCATATATTTAACCCTTCTTGTTGTACTTGTCTTCTATGGTTAAATATCTGTTAAGGTTGACTAAGTTTTTGTTACTTAGCTGATGACATTTGGAAATCATCAAAACCTTCATTCACTTCTTCACTTCTTCACTTCTTCATCTTCATCCAACAGATGATAACAAAACTTCAACTAAATACATAACCTATCTTAAGTTTAGTCTTCACAAAAAATTCCAAAAATAGAAATTAAATTAGATAAACACAATTGTACTCCTCTTTTATAAATAAGAGCAGTTACATTACATCAAATTACAACAAAAAGAAAAACTACAAGAGATACAAAGTAAAATAAATAAAGTCTTCTAATTTTCATTATCATTGTCTTCTTCAATTACTTCTTCTTCTTCACTAGAGACGTCCAATTCTAAAATTTTGGCTTTGCTCAATATATACATGTGCATATTCTAAGGTTAAGTCCTCATTTCAAAAAATTTTAGATAGAAATTAAGTTGGAAACTTGTACTTTTATTGATATGATTTTTAATTACATGTTACAAGTTTACAAAGATGGAAAAAAAAACTTATTACAACGAAGTATAAGATAAGTGATCTAGTCTAGTCGGCGTCTTCTTCTTCTTCAAATTTTTCAGTTTCTTCAACTTCATCATCTTCATCTTCACCACTTGAGAATAAATCTGGCTTCTTTTCAGTAGCATCAATTTTGCTCTTAATTTCATCTATCCTCTTGGCTTTTCTGAAAGGATCTAGCTATTCATCAGCAGAGTCTTTGGAGGCACCTATTTCTTTATCAGATTTGGCTACATCCTTAGGCTCTTCTTCAACATCAGCAGGCTGTTCAACCTCAGCAGTCTTGGTTTCTTTAACAGGCTTCTGTGCGACCTCTTCCGAACCATGAACTACTTCAATTTTATTAGCTGATCCCTCTACCCCCTTTTTGTCAGCATCAGCAGGGTGAAGGTCTTCAACTAGAACATGTGTAATGTTCATTGCATTGCACATCTTCCTTATATTCTGATCCATTGCTCGAAGTTGTAAAATATGTTGGTGTTGACTGATACCTAACACAGTGGCTTGATCATTCAGAGAGTCAACAATAATTTGCAGAGTTGAGATTTTTGAAGTGATCTGAGTAGCATTTTTTCAAAGCCATGAATTAAATATGTTATCTTCTGTGCTTCAACTTCATTGTGCATCTTGAAAAGCTTTTCCCATGGTCGTACAATCCACTTCATACCTTTGAAGACATGGATGCAAATGATTAACATCAGCCTTCACATCTTCAACTTGACAATTCAAGGTAAGTAATCCTTCTTTCAACAACATAGTGTTGTTATTGTGTTGGGGAATGCTTTCCATGGTGCTCTGAACAAGTTTAGCAGCTTCTTCTTCAAATTTACTAAGAAACTCCTTGTTTTTCTCCTCCATCTCCTTCATAGCATTCTCAATCAAGGCCTTCATGGAATCCATGATTGAGGACTGAAGAGTTTCAGTAGAAGTGGAAGGTTCAACACTCTTGTGTTGTACAGGAGTGTCTTCAGTTTTCCATGTGATAGCTAAAGGCTCATTTTCAGTAAGAACTTCAGTCAGTGGGACTTGATCAGATTTAGTATTTAGCTCCACTGCTGATTTATCTTCTAATGATTGTTCCTTATAAGTAGCCTCATCTGTAATGTAAATAATGTTAGTGCCATCAGCAGACAAGATATTGATGTCGTCTGATGGGTTCTGAGAGGATCATGATACTTACTTATTTCAAAACCAAATGCAATTTGTTGTAGACTTGGAAGACTGGGAAGATCAGTAGATGATCCGTTGGTATATCTTGATCTCTCTACCCATCTATCCATAGTAACACAAACTTCAACATTCACAGCTCTTTCCACTAAGTAATCAATTGGACTTGGCTTGTGTATTGTACGTCGAAGAGCAGTGGCTTCTTGACTGACAATGAGTTTTGTATACTCATGTACTACATATGGAAGAAATCAGAGTCCAAAGCTTGACTGATGGAATTGGTTTGCAAATTTAGAACACATCTTCCTAAATCAACAAACTCCTTCCAAGCTTGGATTTCAGCCACTGATTTGCTCAGCTTGTACTCCCTCCAGTGACTGTATCTTATCTTTTCAGCCAGGAAGGTAGACTTGGCTTCCAGTATTCTGTTGTACTTTTCCAGTCCAGCCTCAAATTTAGCAAAGACAGTGGGGTCACTCTTCACTATCTCCAGTGCCCTTTTCACTTAGTTTTTATTCTTGTTAATTGGTTGTGCCCTGGGTAGAACAAATTTACCTTCCATGGAACCTCCAAAACTATACCATCTGTTCGTTTTGGCGAATGAGCATCATTCTTTCCCACTTCAAAAGCTAATGCTAGATCTTGTTCTTCCTTCGCAGCATGTTTAGCCTCAGTCATCTATTTGGTATGATCTTCCACTTTACTTGCTTCAAGGACTCTCTTCAAGTCAACCTCATCATTTTTTATTTGCTTGGCCTCTTCTCTCTTTCTTTTTGTGGTAAGTGGTTATCTTAGCTTTACCAGTTCTCTTTCTCCTAGCAACTCTTGATTCAACAACAGGAGTTGTTGGAACAACAGACTGTTCTGTTTGAGAAATAGATGCCTCAATATTTATATGTGTTGGATGAAGATGAAGAAAATGAAGTGAAGGGAGGTTTTGATGATTTCCAAAAGTCATCTGCTACGTAATGGAAACTTAGTAAACCTCGGAAAAATATTTAACCAAAAAGACAAGTAAAATCAAAAGGGTCAAAATATAATCAAGAAAACTACTGATCTTATGTTGCATTCGAAATCAGACAGGTTGATTTCAGCAGACTCAAATCAGATGAGTTCGATTTGGATCAGCAGAGTGTTCATCTGAAGGGTAGATTCGATCTGCGGAGTGGAAGTGATCGGAAAGTCTCTCCTACGATAATAAATGCACTAGGAGTAATAAATGATATAAGAGAATGGTATTAAAGACAAATGATTGAAGAAGATCCTTGGATGAGCATAGTGTATTTAATGCGACTGACAGAAAGTACAACAGAGATTACAGTGCAACATTTGCAGGGAGGCATTCCAGAAAATGGGGACAAGTACGGGGAGTGTTGAAATTTGTCTCTTCTTCAACGGGCAAATTCAAATATCCACGTATAAATAGTTCAAGATTCAAGAGTTAGAGATAAGCAACACAACTGAGAGCAAAAATCAAAAGATCAAATGTTTCTAAGTCTCAAACTCAAGAACATAACACTATCAACTTAGTCATCTGTTGACAAAAGCCGAGTTGAATATCAAAGAATATACACAAATCTGAGTGATTCTGTAAAAGAGAGTGTTGTGAGAAGTATAGATTCATCTAAGTGAGTAATTTAGCTTCTCAGACTAGGTTTTCTTTGTGACTTCTTACTACTAACTTGTGGCTTTTCATTTGTTGATTAGCGCAAGCATTGTACACTTTGAACTTAGTGATTATAGTATAGCCCAAAATTTAAGTGACTTGGAAAAGTGGACTAAAAGACATTCTTGTCTATATAACCAGTACAAAAATTATTTATGTTTGTTTAACTAGATTTTGACTTGCATATTTTCAAAAGATTTCAAACATACTAACTGAACAAAAGATTTTCAAAGGAGTATAAAACTGATGATATGATCTTTTGATTAAAAGAAAACTACTTGTTGAAAAACACTTGTAATATTCGTTGCAAACAAATATTTTAAACTCTGATTATATTTGAATCAGATAAGTTATATCATACGAGTGGTCAACTCTACTGATTAAGCTAAGTGCACGATCAGTGATGTAGTCTTGCGAGTTCTTGATCAACTTACTCTGCTGATAAGAAAAGGTAGAGACGTTTTGAAAAGTTTTCAGAGGTCAATTCACCCCCCTCCTCCTCTAGACCTCATCTGACCACTTGGGACCAACAGTCTGATTGGCAGCATCAGATTCCTTAACAAATTCAGCAGGTGTTTCTGCTAATGGAGGATCATCTCGGACAAAATCAGATGGATATTTTGGTGATTCAACCAAGGTTATCCTCTTCCTTGCAGTTGACTTGGTATGAACGAAAGGGGTGGTAGCATTACCCTTGAGAGTACTTCTTGTTCTCGTTGCAACATTTTCAACAGGAGCTCATCAGAAATGGTTCGTTCAGGTGATTCCTCCAAAAGATATTATCAATTTCCTTAGCCACTTCATTGATAATTGCATGAGCAACTTTATTTTCCACTGATCTGGCTTCAACTACATGGTGAGCTGTTTGATTAGCAGACTCAACAACTTTGGCTTTTCTTCTTTTTTGCCTTCACAACAGGCTCTTTTGGCTCTGTAGCCTTCCTCTTTGGTTGTTTATTTTCAGGTGTAGCAGCAACCTCCTTTGCTTCATTAGCCTTAAACCTTCATAAATCTTGACCTCCTTTTCTCAGTGAATGACCCTAAGCTCATCAGTAGATGGCTTAGAAAGATCTTTTGGTTGTTATTCTTGTTCACCTTGTGGTCAGCAAGAATGTAAAACTCATATGCTGCCCCATTTACCTTCAACCCATACTAAACTACGACCATTGAGTGCAGCCTTCTCTTAGGCAGTCCATCCAGGGCATATGTGCAATTTTCGATGAGGGGTACTTCGGATCTTCTACATCAGCAATCACCTCTGATCGAAAAACAAGAAATTCGACCATGAAGACATAATTTCGACCTCTATATCATGACTTCCAATCACCCAGTCCGATCACCAACTAAGGGGGTCACATTCGGATTCACTGTTGGGCCGACCCCAGGCCCAGGCCTATGGGCCAGGAAATGTATCCCTGTGGATGGTTCAACTAGCACACTGCCTCAAGTATAAATACCACACGCATTTATAACGCCAGACAAGCTTTCCCAGGTGCTCTCAGATCTAAGCTACTGCTCGGAATCACCTCCGAAGTTAGATAAGATCACTTTGTATTGTATTTTATCTCTACCTTGTATGGCATCCCATAATGCCCAGATAGGTCCCATATTGTAACCTTTATATTCACGTTCGGAAATATATATATTGAGCCCATACTATCACATACAATTGTATTTACTTTCCATTATTGATCTCGAACGAAACCATCTAAGATCAATTGGCTCCCACTGTGGGGCCTTATGTGGGTGTTAGATCGAAAAATGACTACTATGATGTGATATAGGTACAATTGATGAGAGCCTTCTCAACTGGAGCACAAAATTCTGTTAACAATGAGCCTGATAATTTGTCTCGAGTGGCTCGATAGCAAGAAGCTCCGCCTGTTACTCCTCAGGAGGATGCGCCGATTCAAACAACAGTTGCAAACTTGAGATCCATCATCAGTACGATGTGTAGGGAATTTTTGAATACTGAGAGAGCTGATCCATCTCCAGTTGATCAACCTGCTGCTCAAGCTAGACCGGAAATTCCAATTTCAAACATGCAAAAAGGAAAAGAGTATTCTAAGATTTGTGGCTGGGGCGCCCATGATTAATCCTTCTCGAGCTTAGACGAAGTCCAATGTTCGATCTGAGTTAACACCCAAAGTTGTGCACGACGTAGAGGACTCTGTGGTCAGAGAAAGCCAACCAAAAGGTGCGGATAAAACAAAGAAATTCGTTTACCGTAGGGTCACTGAGGCTGAGCTGGAAATGATTGTGCAAGAAGAGGTGCCCAAGAAGCTGGATAGGGAGGAAACAATGAAAGAAACTCGTGCGGCCGGTATGACGATCAGACATACCGAGATGATGCGAAACAGAGATCACATTCGCGAAAACATACGAGACCGAGAGATCGAAAATAGCATCATGAGGTACTCCCCGTTCTGCCAGGAGATTCAAGAGGCACGAAATATTGAAACTGTACCCACTTTGCTGCCTCGATACAATGGAACTACTGAACCTGGAGAACATATAAATAGCTTTATCAATGTAATGAATTTGCATGGACACTTGGAAGATTTCTGTTGCAAAATCATGGTTTCCATGTTCGAGGGGATTGCCCTCGATTGGTTCAGAAAATTGCCGCCGAATTCCATTTTCTCCTTTGAGGAATTCTACGATAAGTTGAAGCACCAATTTGCAAGCCAAAGGAAGCCTAGGTTGCTAGCGAACCATTTGGGCACTGTGAAGCAAATGGATGGGGAAACTTTAAGGCAATGGTTGGCGAGATTCAGTATTGAGCTCCTCAAGGTTGATACCCCACAGATCGAATATCTATCCTCTCTAATGTTCGAATTAACGAAGAATACACAGTTCGGAAATGCACTATGTAGGAAACAACCAAAATCTTTTGAGCGGACCATGGAAATAGCCGAGAAATATATGATCCCAGAAGAAATGAATAAACTGAAAAATGCTCAAAATCCGAGGCTCCCCCTCGGGAAGAAGCAGGATAGAGCTTCTATTCTGAAACCGGGCGATTATGGAGGATCCAATAAGGTTTCGGTTTGGCAAAGACTTTATGTGTACAAACCTCAGGCGTCGACCCAAAGATCTAATATTTATAATCAGCCTCCCAGTTTCGATCAACCACCACGAACCGAGAAAATTCATTTCACAGAGTTAAATACCTCAAAGGAGAAAATCCTAACTGTACTCGAAGAGGGAAATCTGTGTTGGGTTATTGGTAACGTAAGAACGTTAAAGCAGCAAAATTTTAAATTTTAAAATAACCCAATCAAGATATTTACTCATCTAGTCATACGAAAAGGATTTTTACTCAAATCAAAACATCCATATGATGTTTAGTGATTTTACCTCACCACAGGAACGGCGGTGGTTTTTCTCCGGTCTTCTTTCATATCTGATGGATTTGGTTCGAGAGAAGCACCCCAATCGTTGTGCCTCTAGCAGTATCCACACCAACTGGATTGAAGCAACTCTCTTGAATCCTTAGGCTCAGAACTAGGATCCCAAAGTTATCAAGCAAGGAAGAAAGAAGAAAGGAAATCGCATGAACCATGTGCAATTGCATAGGGTTCGGCCGAACCTTTCTCTGCAAGAGAGAGGGCACGAAATTTTTGTATCTTGGGGGCTAGGGTTTTTGTGGTCTTGAGCTCCTTATATAATAAGGAGTCTTGACCTAGATTTGTTCTAATCCAAGTAGGAAACTTAAAGCCCAATTACTTATGGCCTTTATTTGTTTCCTAATGGACTTGGATCTCCTTTTAATTAATTAAACCATTTTAATTAATTCAGCCCATTTAATTAATTAATCCAATTAATCAATTAAATTAATTCCTCGCTTATTAATTAAAACTTTAATTAATTAGTTTTCTTCTTCAAGAATTAACACTTTAATTCTTCAGTTTTGATATAACCCTTTAAATCAAATTTTCCTTATATGATTTGTTGCAGTCCAATTGCATTGTGTGTGACCCTCTAGGTTCACCATTAATTGACCGTGGGCCCACGACTTTCGTGATTTAATTTGTGAGCTTATTAATTTCTCCGATTAATTGAACCCCTTCAATTAACCACTCAAGAATTAATTTCTCCGATTATGTGAACCCCTTCAATTAAGCACAAGCCCATGAGGCCCAACTTCAGATGAATTGATCTCAGTGAACCTCACCTCTTATAAGTACCATGTACATACGGTCCTTCTATCGACTTAATTTCCCGATCGAGATCTAGGGTGTGTGAATTGATTGACACCTCTAATTATCTCGATAATTATACTTTCTATTTCTGGATAATGATTCCAGTGTGACTGCTAAATTTGGAAACCTCTTTCCAAATCCGTCACCAACTGTGGCCACAGGTTTCTCGGAATCTATTATCTAAGAACGTATAGGAAATTCTCTCTACACACTATGTTGAGTCGGTAGATCCAATATTGATGCTAACCATTCGCGTCCACGACTATACGCACCCAACTTAGGCACACAATGGTCAAGCCATGTGACCGGCACCTAAATCTAAGTACCCACACCCGTGCACCGAATTCGCCCTAGCACCTCAAGTCTAAGGACTAAATCCTACACTATTATATGTCTTGAGAAACATCCCATTGCCGATGTGCGTCATGCGCTTCCACAGTGGGTTTCTCTGTTCGGGTCGTTCGATGCGTTCGATCATCTATCGAACCAACCTACTCATATGCACTAGCATCAAATGTCTTGCTCATGAAACACTACAAATTCACTCCATGTGAATCATGCATATTTGTACAAGTCTTTGCGATTCCTTCGATACCCCATCTCGTTCGAATCTATGACTTGGAACATTTTAAGATCGCGACCTTAAAGACTGTTTTTTTTATTGCACTCATACTGTAGTGAATCATCCATAGTCTATTGTGATCTAAGGATTTCATCCAATCGCTTAAGTGATTCGCGAGAGATGAAGTTGGCCATTGTTTGATTAACATACTATAAACAAACGAGCGTATTAATTCATTTATACTATAGAAAGATTAAGATAGTTCTAAGACAAGATAAATATATTGGCTTGCAGGGCACTATCCCATCAATCTCCCACTTGCCTTAAAGCCAATCACAAACGCTTCTAAGACCCACCTTTCAAAGATGTTCTTCGAACTCTTTTCGTGATATATGCTTTTCTAGTGGATCCGCTAAGTTGTCTTCCGAGTCGATGCGATCCATTATGTGCGTCAACTCTACCAATGATTTCTCTAATCATGGTACTTTTCTCTCATTTTGTTTAGATTTCTGGTGAGATCTCGAATGCTCTGCTTTAGCAATAGCTCCATTGTTATTCCAGAAGATAACCATAAGCTTCGCAATGCTAGGCATTTAATCCAATCTCTGGATGAAGTTTTATATCCAAACACTTTCTTACGCCGCATATAATACTGCAATATATTTTTCTTCAGTGGTTAGGATGGTTATCGTGTTTTGCTTGGAACCTTTCCAATTTACCGCTACCCCAATGAGGAAAAATATGTATCCAAAAATGGATATATAAATTCATCCACATCAGACTGAAAACTCGAATCAGTAAATCCTTCTAGTTTTAATTCTCCACTATCAACGTAGATTAAGAACAAATCCTTAGTCTTTGTCAAGAGCTTAAGGATATCTTTTACGGTGGTCCAGTACTTTTCACTGGAGTTTTGATTAGTAACTGCTCGTGCACTTGAGCAAGTTCTACGTCTGGTTTAGTACATAGTAAAGCATGCCACATGCAACCTTTTGTTCGAAACATAAGGTATTTGAGACATTCTCCTTTTATCCTCATTCGATGTAGGGCACATCGATTTGGAACAAGCGATACAGTGTCTCATTGGAAGCAATCCTTCAAAAGGGAAAGCTCAAGTGGTATCAATTCTTCATGTCAGAGAGAATAGTTATTCTAGCTGGAGTGATAAACAGCAAAGAAGACTATCTCGAACAGCTAAGTACTCACCTACTTGTCATCAGCATACTAAGTTTGCAATTTTATAAAAGAAAAAGGAAAGAAAGAGATGCAACTAAGTATTGGTGTTGATGACAAAAAGGGGGAAGATAAGGATACAGCTAAGAACCCTTTATCAGAAGAAAATCAAAAGGGAAAGCTACCGACAAGTGGTTTTTTTTTAAAGTTGTATCGGATCAAATAATTTCGATCTCAGAGTATGAAGACCAAATTAGAAACTTGGAAGACGTTCTTAGTTGAAGGTTTGTCATCATCAAAAAGGGGGGAATTGTTGGTTAATATTGGAAAAGGTTTTGAAGATGACAAAAAGGCCATAATGGTTTTGAAGATCAAATGGTTAAAAGAGTTGTCATCATCTAAGAACTTCAAAGCTTAGTGAAACCTATCTCACGGTCTGGAAGCTATGTGACCGAATCAGCCGAGTGGGACATCAGATGGGCATCATCAGCCGAGTCAAGATAGATGTGTTCATTCTTGAATCAGCAGAGTAGCCATCAGCCGAGTGATCATCATTAGAGTGATCATCAGCAGAGTACTCCCATCAGTGAAGTGAAGACGGTCAGTAATCTATCCAACGGTAACAAGCTAAGTGCATTAAATGCGCCTGACAAGAAGTACAACACAGTGTCAAGTGAACAATGCGGAAAGTACATCAGAGTGTACTGTGTACAGTGCGACAGTCTACAAAAGTTACCGTTAAAATTATGACCATTGCTCAAGGACTAAAAAGCAATTTGCCAACCTTCAACGGGCAGAATTACAAATCCAAGAGTATAAATAGACCAGAGATTGAAGATTGAAGACATACTTGCACAAATCAATATCATATCCTTAGAGCAAGATCCATCAGTTGAGTCGTCCGATCACAAGCAAAGTCATATGTTGACGGAGCTAAAATTGTTGAAGAACAAAGATCAAACCTTTGTTTGTCTGAGTGACAATCATCTGTAAAGAGAAGGAGTTTATATCCATCTTTGTGAGTGATATAACTTCGTAGTATAGGTCTTCTGAGTGATTTCCCATACTGAGTTTCGCGAGGAGTTGTTATCCGTCTTTGTGAATTGATAAAACTCTGTAGAATAGGCTTTCTCTGTGATTTCCTATTGCGCACTGTGGCCATTTAATTTGTTGTTTGGTGCAAGCATTGTATACTGGTTTACTTAATTTTTCTAGTATAACCCAAGATCTTTGTGACTTGGAAGAGTGGACTAAAGGATTTTTATCCGTATAACCACTATAAAAATTCCTTGTGTTTGATTACTTGTTTTTAACTTGCATATTTTCATATGTAAACAAACGTTTAAAAGACAAAGCTTTTAAATTGAAGAATTTACAAAACTGGGGTAAAACTTTAAAGAGAAACTGATGTACCAAGTCTTCGCCGATCACAAGTCCACGTCGATAATCGATTAACATGTCTTTGACGAAGATCAATTACTTATATTATGTATCAAAATACGTCGATCCAGTCATATGAAGACATCGAGAGACGTCGATCTTCTCATATGAAGATACCTGTTCGTTTCCTTATCGATACCTCTTCTAATCGACATGGATAATGTCGACATCTGCCATACTTTTTACCCAAAAGAGTCGAATCGAATACAGAAGATCCGATCCTGACCTAAAATGTCCTATCACAACCCATTCGCTATAATCGAAAATGTCTTGTCAGGGTCCGATCCATTAACCCGTGCGAAAGGCTATAAATAACCCTCGTTAATTACAAAAAATGGTATGCTCTCTTACCTGAGTCTTAACTACCCATTTCATCCATCTCGAACTTGACACTTACTTAAGCATCGGAGGGTTACCGCCGGGTAACCACCGGCATTAACCTGACGTGGTTGTCTTTGATTGCAGGTTTAGATCCCCGAGAACAAATAGAAGAAAGGTTCGATCGATCTACCTATCTTCATATTGAAGAGATGTGTTAAAACCCGATACCCCATCACTCGATTATTCTAAATACTATAATTCAACCAACACACACTCATCAATTGGCGCAGTCTGTGGGAAACAATAACTCTGAATCGAATAAAGATTACTACGCGTTTGATGGCCGCTCTTGCTCGAGAACGGAATGGAAACCAAGACCAACTCAGATAGGGTCAAGGAGTTAGCATGCCTAACTGGAACTAAGTATCACTTGTCGGGGGAACAAGGAAAACCTTCCCGAACCCCTGCGTCCGAGGTCGTCCAAATGGCAAGGTAAGATATGAGCCCTACTCGATGAAGCTGGAAAAGAATAAATGTCTTAAGCTGCTAAAGGGAATATTGAAGTTCCTCAAGGACGACCAAAAGGAAGAAAGAACCAATCGCGGAAGCAAGGATTGACACGGACAAAGCCAGCAGCAGTAATGATCAAAACGATGAACGGGGAGTATGTCAAACGAACATGGAAGGGAAATTCTATGCATAAAGCAATTGCCCTATGTTTTTGTTTTGATAATCTTTTATAAAAGTCCCTACTTTATTTTTATCTAATCCATGAATTCTGTTGGAGTTACATATATTGCAGCAAAATCGACAGATAGGACTGAACAGATCACTCCAAGCACTCCTCGAAAGCCGCGGGCATCGAGTCGACATATAATGAAAGCTATTAATAAGCTAACTCCAAGCACTTCTCGAAAGCCGCGGGCATCGAGTCGACATATAATGAAAGCTATTAATAAGCTAACTCCAAGCACTCCTCGAAAGCCACGGGCATTGAGTCGACATATAATGAAAGCTATTAATAAGCTAACTCCAAGCACTCCTCGAAAGCCGCGGGCATCATGTCGACATATTATGAAAGCTATTAATAAGCTAACTCCAAGAACTCCTCGAAAGCCGCGGGCATCGAGTCGACATATAACGAAAGCTATTAACAAGCTAACTCTAAGCACTCCTCGAAAGCCATGGGCATCGAGTCGACATATAATGAAAGCTATTAACAAGCTAACTCCAAGCACTCTTCGAAAGCCATGGGCATCGAGTCGACATATAATGAAAGCTATTAATAAGCTAACTCCAAGCACTCCTCGAAAGCCGCGGGCATCGAGTCGACATATAATGAGAGCTAATAATAAGCTAACTCCAAGCACTCCTCGAAAGCCGCGGGCATCGACATATAATGAGATCTATTAAATAACCTATTGTTTCTCGACAACCACAGTGGCATCGAGCTGAAACCAACATTCGAGGAAGGTAAGCTGATTGTTCGAATGATTGACAATTGCGATAATACCGATAGAAAACTCGACAGAAACAAATGAAGTGAAATTTTCCATCTCAGAAATCGATACAGTTACAAGGGTCGAATATGTTACAATCGAATAACTGCAGAAAACTCGAAAAACCTACTACAATCTATTACAAATTGCAAACCAAATAACCTTCTTCGTCGATTATCCGACTACAGAGGGGCACTCGGATGGATTCCTACATATTCGGCAACCAAACTCCTCTGATATAAAGCTCGATAACGACCTCGGATGACACCAGAGCACGTCTTCCTCAATGCACCGATCGATGAGAGATAAAGCTACAAGCAGTTCTCTCACTAACCGATGCATTGTGGAAACGGATCTCGAGGTCGTCGATGGTCTTAGCGAAGGCCAGGGGAATCTCCTCCTTTTATGGCAGCAGCTAGCTCGAGACGACACAGCATCTCAGTCAATGTTATGACCATGGGTGATGGGTCTCTATGCATTGACCGAGAGATGGGAGAGGAAATAAGCGCTTATGGATATTTTTGCGCTTTAGGTCCTCCACCATCTGATCGGCTGCCCTACCTTCTTCCTCACCCCTGGCTCATCAAGTACGTCGATACCTCGAGACATCGACACTCAGATACAAGACGAAGAGTATCCAAGCATCGACATAACAAGGTACCGCCGACACCGACCTCGTCGTCCTTACCGATCCCACCCATTCGAACCACGAGGCCTACACATTGGGGAAACCCCTTTACCGATACCACCCATTCGAACCACGAGGCCTACACATTGGGGAAACCCCTTTACCGATACCACCCAATCGAAGTTAAACTTATTCCCTTTCTCGATCAGGAGGTCGGGTGGAATGAAAAGGTGCAAAGATGAGAGTGCACTCCTCGATAGGATAATAATGGAGAGGTTATTGAAGGCAATTTTTGTCGGATTACATGTTAAATAAAACATGTTAGATTGTTTGGTATGAATAATGGTGGGTACCCCCCCCCCCCCACTTATTTATATACCAGGGCCATCCGATCTGACGGCTCAAATTTGTTATGATCAACGGCCCAGAATTTAGGCATTAAATAGGACGACCCCCGCGCTGCCCAAAGAACCCCACGTGGAGCGCGTCCAATGGTTCCACAGGGCAACACGATCATCGGTTAAGATTGACCCTATTAAATGCGTCGACTGCCTCTACAACTTCGCTGCTATGATCGACTGATCATTAGTCGGAATGTCGGCCCCCGGTACCAAAAGGCCTTCTCGTACGTCGACCTGAAATGGCACTACTCGTCTAAATCGACACATTAAGGCTAGCTTTGTGCATATCGACTATCCGAGATCAATGAATCGGCGCAAAGAATGATTTCAAAGGACAAATCAATAGCTCGAATATGTGACACTTTCCAATTACTCCCATACCAAGCTTTGAAGAATCGATAGATAACGATAATCTAATGGAAAACAGAAATATAAGGGAAATCATTTCAAGAGGCTTATGCTCGCCTATGAAATTTTACCCCAAAGAAACGAGTATTTATAGACGAAAGTTTCCCATCCAAGGGTTCAAAATCAAACTCAACCCTAGGGATTGGTACCTGCTCAGCAGACAAGTACTGACAACCGTGACCACATGCCAAGATAAACTCGGTTCAAAAGTCAGAAATGACAAATAAACAACAGATAAATATTATTACAGAACCAGGTAGGAATAATGTTCAAACATGCCACTCGGGCATGACTCGACGACACATCGTCGATAATCAGAAGTACAAATAACAAATAGACAAATGTAAATGATCACATAGAGCCAGGGCCGTAGCGGGTCTTATAGTCGAGCTTATCCAGATGGGTCAACTCCTTCGAAGCTTCAGGGACGTCCTGTTGAATTGCCTCCTCATGCTTCTCAGACTTCTTGGCTTGAACAGCAAGTAGAAAACCGAACTCGTGAGCCTTGGGATCTTCTTTATCACCCTCTACTGAAGGGATCTCCACCTCATTACCATCCTCATCTAGAGCTGGATCCATCTTCTTCTCGTGGAACTTATCATTGAGAAAACCCTAAGCTCGACATTGTTTCCACCCTCTGACGAACATTTGGATCAAATCATCACCGAGCTGCCGATCCACAAGCTCTCGATAGACGATGTTGTTGTAAAACTCAAGCACGACTTGCTTCCTTTCCTCGGACGTCAAACTCCGACGATGATCCAAGGCCTCCTGCTGACCCTTGGCAAAGCCATCGGCTTCCTTCTCTGTCAACTGTTTCTCAAAGTCAATCCTCAACGTCGATAATTCGACCTTCAATTCGGCAATCCGAGCATCCTTAGTCAAAACTTCCCCCTCAAGGCTCTTGACCTTCCCCTCCAGAGCGACTATCTGCTCCCTAGCCTCCTTATCAAGACTTTTAAACCTCTCGGCGCGTTTTCGTGCTGCATCTGCCTTACAGGCGTTATGGAAAATCAACTGGTTACTCTCCGAAGGTGCAATGTCGTGTTACAGAATCATGATGATATCAAACTAATAAGAAATCGACAAAGTTACGATTATAAGAGTAAGACAATACCGCCATTTGTAGAGCCGCCTGTAAACGAAGGATGTCGGCAGTATCGAAATTTAGCAACGCCTGATGATCGACGAGAGCCAAAGTTGAGCAAAATTTGTCCCAAACTTCAGGACTAACGTCGGTACGAAGGAAAGCAGGATTAATCATCGAACTTTGAGCGACTTGGTCACCCATCCTCCTCTTCTGATTCTCCATGATGGTTCCTATTGATTCATGGGGACCAACACTGACGGGACCTCCAGTCGATTGGCTATGGTTGACACCGGACTTAATCCTCTTGGGTGAAGGCATCTCTTTTGTCCCTTTCTCCGGAGGAGCAGATCGTTTAACCTTGTCCGAAGAAGTTTGCTTCTCGGGACGGGGGTAGACGGAGGAGGGAGAGTACTCGATTGCGCCGATGCCTTTGTCCTTGACTCTTTTCCGCGAGTCGATGGAGAGGCTGAAGAAGCAGCTGCCAACTTTTACTTGGCTTTCAACACAGAAAGAGCCGCAGATCGACTAGCCATAACTACGGATTCTGAGCAAGACAGGATAGTTAGTCAACAATCGAATAAAATAAAACAAAAAAAAAGTACTATGACTACCTAAAGAAGGACTATTGATAGGTGGTGGTAAAATCGACATTCCCCCCAAACTCAATACCGGTTCCCGCAAGAGTTGATTGATGTCATAGCTCGACTCCGATAACTGCGAAAGAAAATCTGGCCCCCAAGAAGGTTCAGGGACGTTCTTCAAAAGAACGCCGCCCGATTTCCACTCTCGTTTGGTTCCCCAAACGAAATTCTTAGGGGCGCGAACAAAGACGAATCTATGTTTCCAACCTTTTCCATGAATGATTTTGGCGACATACCCTCACCCTCACCTACCGACTCATTACCTATCGACATAGAATGATTCGACATAAAGAGAATAGAAACACTACCTAAAATACGAACGACTTCGACTTAACCGACTGGGAAACTCGACCGACAGCCGCTCCGATGACTTATCTCCGATATAAGCGAAAATTTTGAGAGATTATGAATAATTGGGCAAGGGACGCAACCCTATTTATAGTAGAGAACGGTCAAAAGGCGCGCTCTTTCAGAAGTTATGACAAAAAGTCCAATAAGAAGCCCAAGGCCCAATAGACTCCCTCTGAAGGTCCACCACCATACTTAAAAGACTAGATAAGGGCGAACGCAACGACAAATTCCAAAAGTAAAAAAGGAAGTAAACTCAGCAGTGAATTGTCGATTACATTTGATCGATTAATAAAAAAAAATCGATTTACTCGAAAATTACATACAAAGAGTTCAAAAAAACAAGTTCAAAACAGAAACCATATCAATATCATAATTACAGATAAATCTAAAAATCCTAGGAGTCACTAGTTGGGTATCAGTTTCCCAAATTCATGAGATCGAGCAAGCGCTTCCTGCAATTCCAATGCAAGATTAACTTCGAGCTAACACCTTTCGTTGAGCTCCGGTCCTATGAGATCATAGTCGAACTCCCTATTATTCAAGAATCCGCGATGCATCAATTGGGCCACGGTCTTCTCGTGCATTTGAATCAACTCCGGACCCATTCTAAGATCGACAAGATAATTAAAAATAGGGGAATTAACAAATTCCCTCGCTATTTCAAGCCTCTGCTCAGATGACACGACCCTCGCCACTGGAGGATAACCCCTTCGGAGCTGATCATTCTCCCTCGTTGCCGAACTCCATTGCCGAATGGCATCCTCGAGCTGCTGATCCCTTTCTTTCATCACCTGCGCATGTTCCGACTTCAACCTTGCTATCTCGCTCTTACACTTGTCAAGCTCCTTATTACGCATTCTCAGCCTCGAGATAACCTTGGAACATGTATTGCATCGCCTGTGAAGGTCGATGCTCATAGTGAATATCGACATATATAATGAATCATAATCAAATTTGTAAAAACTAAGAATAAAACTTACGGCGGCCAATGTTCGACCCCCATGATGAACATTCTCTTGAATCGTGAACCGAGATAAACTCTCCTGATCTCGGGGATATATGCTGTGAACGAAAGAAGCAAAAGCGGGAACCACTGAACCCTGGTCCATAACACTTGTGCTATCATTCAATTGGTCGGGGTGTGACAACTGTGATTTGAGCCACTCCGATAAATCCCAATTAAGATCAACACCTTCAGATAAATATAGAGAACTAATCCTTTTTCCCTCCCTAAGAGGTCGCACCAGAATCCCAGGTTCATCGGAAACCGCTTCCTCGGCTATCGGTTCCTCAACGTCTTCGACCCCCTGTCTCTTTCCCCTTCTGATTTCTTCTCAACGAGCAGCAAAACCTTCCCCCGTCGATATTTTCCAAAGTTCGCCGACATATCAACCACGTGATACAGTCCCTCGACTCTGAATGCCTCAACTGACCCGGGGTCACTGTACTATGCTTGGGTCCCTTCGGGGGCACTACAACCCCAGTGAACACCTCATCTGCGATATAAAAACGAAGGAGAATAAATAAAGCATGGATAAAGGAAACCATGAATTATATGGATATTGGCTTACCCAAACTAGGATCGTTAGCTCCCCTGGTCGACCTCGAGAGCATACAAGCCTGTAGTCGAGGTTCTTCTATCAATTTGTTGACATCCAGGTTCCACCTTGACAAAACCTTGAGAAAACCCTTCCAAAACCCAGGCTCCGGAGAATTACGAATAGAAATAGGACCTGTGCGCCAAGGGGAATGTACATCGAGGGCCACGTCAACGGGAGGTCTAAGAAAAACAAACCTCGATTTCCAGCCTTTTCCATGGGAACTTTTGGCGTTGCTCAAGAAACTTAGATTTTGTCGAGCTTTGACTTGGTAGAACCCTGTGCCCGACTTCGACGACCCGCTCACCTTGAACAGATGCCAGAAATTCCTGAAAGAAGCGTACTCTCCTAGGGCTTTCATGATGACGATAAACGCGATTATCATCGCCATTCCATTTGACACGATCTGTGTCGGCTGCACGCCGAGAGCATTCAATATATCCGCTAACTCCGGAGCTATTGGTACTCGAAACCCTAGCTCCATCGACGCTTCATGAATCGCGAAGCTACCAGTCGGGGGATCGTGCATTCTGTCTTCCTTTTCAGGAATCGTTAAACTCCAGCCCGGCGGTATCGCGAAGGCAGACAACATGGCAGCAGCTGATCTCTTGTGACCACCAGCCTGAAACTTATAATAAGCCTCCTCGGTCTGATATTGTTGGGTATTCTCATCGTCGCCTGATTCTTCCCTCTCCCCCGCATTGGCATCGACGTGTTCGTTAAAAACCTCATCAACAAAGGCATCGACAAAGCCACTATCTGGACTAGAAGGCGCTTCCGACATCTTTTGCTCTTGATTTTTTTTGAATATAAATAAAAAGACGACTTATACAATCAACTAACTTTCTCAAAATCGACACACTGCTCCGAGAGTAACAAATTCACGTAAGATGAAATCGTTTACGGTAAAAATGACCTATATATAGAAAAGGTAAATATCGATTCACACCTCCTCACTAAATTACGAAACTAACCCTCCAAAGGACACGAATTTTCGCGTACCTCCACGATAACGACGCGACGTCTCATCTCCTCGCCTGTATAATGGATTGTCGCCAAAACAAAAATTTTCGAATTTACCGCGCATGTTTGTTTGAAATACACAAATGCCTTGTTTGGCAAACATAGAGCAGGATGAAAAACATCAAAACTTCCAGACTTCGACCTTCACTCAAACTCTAAAACTTGGGGGACTACCACTATACTATGTTCAAAAAATTCAAAACCAACGAAAAGCATCAAAACTTCCAGACTTCGACCTTCACTCGAACTCTAGAACTTGGGGGACTCTTGATGTACCAAGTCTTCGCCGATCACAAGTCCTAGTCGATAATCGATTAACATGTCTTCGACGAAGATCAATTACTTATATTATGTATCAAAATACGTCGATCCAGTCGTATGAAGACATCGAGAGACGTCGATCTTCTCATATAAAGATACCTGTTCGTTTCCTTATCGACACCTCTTCTAATCGACATGGATAATGTCGACATCTGCCATACTTTTTACCCAAAAGGGTGGAATCGAATACAGAAGATCCGATCCTGTCCTAAAATGTCCTATCACAACCCATTCGCAATAACCGAAAATGTCTTGTCAGGGTCCGATCCATTAACCCGGGCAAAAGGCTATAAATAACCCTCATTAATTACAGAAAATGGTATGCTCTCTTACCTGAGTCATAACTACCCATTTCATCCATCTCGAACTCGACACTTACTTAAGCATTAGAGGGTTATCGCCGGGTAACCACCGTCATTAACCTGACGTGGTTGTCTTTGATTGCAGGTTTCGATCCCCGAGAACAAATAGAAGAAAGGTTCGATCGATCTACCTATCTTCATATTGAAGAAATGTGTTAAAACCCGATACCACATCACTCGATTATTCTAAATACTATAATCCAACCAAAACACACTCATCAGAAACTTGTTTGAAAAACATACTTGATAAAATCCGCTGCATACAAGTTTTGAAACTCTGAGTATATCTGAATCAGCCTAGTGAAATCAGATGAGTGGTCAACTCTGCTGTTCAAAGCATTGTGCGCGATCAACTTAGTAATCTTACAAATCAGATCAGCTTAGTCTGTTGACAGTGAAAGTTAGAGAAAAAGTTTTAAAGTTTATGAGATCTATTCACCCCCTCTCTAGATCTCATTGACCACTTTTGGGACCAACAAGTGGTATCAGAGCAGATTGGTTCACCTGATCTTCTGCCTGATCAAACGAACTTGATCCTAGGTGTGTTTTTCAAAATTTTCGAAAACGGCATATTTTGAAAATCAAAACTTTTTGAAAATGGAGTGCATAAGCCATGTTCCTCAAATTGGCCATATGGACTTTGAAGATTGGAAAATCAGAATGGAAATCCTTCTTGCTGCTTATAATGATAACATGTTCACATGTATTGCAAAAGGACCATTCGAATTTAAGAAGACTGTGAAGGCTACTGACCAGCCTGTTCAGATTGTTGACAAAGAGCTGGATGAGCTAACCCCTGAAGAAGTCAAGTTAGTCAATCTTGACAAGGTGGCTAAGTTCATAATATTCAAAGCTCTAGATGAAGACAGATTCCAGAAGGTCAAGCATCTCAAAACAGCCAAAGAGATGTGGGATAAAGTCTGCGAGCTAAGCGAAGGAAACGACGCTATCAAAGAATATAAGCTCAGTGTGGCTCTTGAGGAGTTTGAAAATTTCAAGGTGAAGTCTGGTGAAACGATTGATCAAATGGATACCAGATTTACCAAAACTCTGAACGAAGTTCTAAGGCTTGGTAAAAAGTTTTCAGACAAGGAGATCACCATCAAAGTTCTCAAGGCTCTTCCACCTAAATTCAACATGAAGGTGACAGCCATGGAAGAATCAAGGGACTTAGGGAAGATTTCCCTTTCCGAACTGTTCTCATCCCTCAAAGCATTTGAGTATAAGATGCCAAGAATGGGATTAGAAGTGTCAACCAGTTCAGACCCTACAACTGCACTTACCGCGTCAGACAAGTCAAGAAAATCAGCAAACAAGTTCGAAGAGAAGACTCTGCTGAATTCAGAAAAAGCATTCACTGCTGACGACGTTGCCCTACTTCTAAATGATTTCAAGAAGCTTTATAATAAGAAAATGAAATTAAAATATGAAAACGCTATTTCATTTTCTTCTGATCATTTTCAGGTAAACAGGGATTCCTCAAAAGCAAATCTTAGAGACAACAATGATAAAGAGTATGGACTCTTGATCAGAGGTCATCCACACTCATCATCTGAGAAGTTAGCTGAAAAGGAAAAGCGTGCCAAAAAGGAGCAAAAGCTTAGTAAGAGCAATGCAATGTTAGCTGATGCAGCAAAGCTAATAAACTCCGGCATATCTTATTGAGACAACCAGTCGTCTGATAAAGAATTTGAAGAAGTTGATAGGATAGTGCATGCCCTTCAAGCCAACAAAATAGCTTGTAAAAGAAACATTATTTTATCTTGAAAGAATCTTTGATTTATCAATTAATACGAACTGTTTATTTTATTGAGAATTCATAATATAAACAAATGGCCATCTTCATATTTCGCGAACACATTTAAGCGATTGCTTGAAACCCTGAGATCACTCATGACTACGGGACTATTCACTTCAGTATTGGGTGCGATTAATCATGAAACAGTCTCAAAGGTCGTGACCTCAAAAATGTTCCAAGTCATAGATTCATATCGAGACGGGGTATCGAATGAATTGTCAAGACTTGTACGATTATGCATGATTCACTTAAAGTAAATTTGTTGTTGTTTCATGAACAAGACATTGTTAATGTCAGTGCATATGACTATGTGGTTCGATAGGGGATCGGACGCATCGAACGACCCGAACAGAGAGACCATTGAGGAAGTGCGTAAAAAGCATATCGGTGGTGGGATGTCTCTCAAGACTTACAACAGTGTACGATTTAGTCCTTAGACTTGAGGTGCTAGGGCGAATTCACATAGCTTGTCCATTGTGCGCCTACATTGGGTACGTATAGACGTATAAGCGGATGGTTAGCATCAATATAGGATCTACCGACTCATTGTAATGGATGAGGGAATTTCCTGTACATTCTTAGATGATACATTCCGAGAAATCCATGACCATGGTCAGTGACGGATTTGGAAAGGGGTTTCCAGATTTAGCAGTCACACTGAAAGTATTATCCTGAATTAGAAAGTACAGAATCGAGATGATTAGAGGTGCCGACCAATTCACACACCCTAGGTCTCGATCGGGAAATTAGTCGTTAGAGAGACCGTATGTACATGGTACTTATAAGAGGTTTAAGGTTCACTGAAGTCAATTCACCTGAAGTTGGGCCTCATGGGCTTGTGGCTAGACATCGACCATGAGGTGTGGGTACTCCTGAATTGATGGTAGATTAATTCTGGAGTGGTCAATTGAAAGTAGTTTAATTGATCGGAGCAATTAATTAAATAATTAATTGCTCATTAATTAAACCACAGAAATCTGAGCCTGCGGTCAATTGATGGTGAACCAGAGGGTCACACACAAAAGCTGGAACTGTGATAGTCAGTTGTAGAACGAAATGATTTAAAGAAGTTAAATCAAGGTAAGGAATTAAAGGGATAATTCTTGGAGAGAGAAAATTAATTAGATTTATCTAATTAATTAAATCTTTAATTAGATTTATTGGTTTATTTAATTAAAGTATTAATTAAATAAATGGGCCATTTAATTAAAGTAGTTAATTAAATGACTTGGGCTATTTAATTAAAATGACTAATTAAATAGAGGGATTGGCCAACTTATCTGATGGCCCATTAGCTGTGAGAAGATAGGGTTAGGGATAGGGTTTGAATTCTCCTATAAAAAGGAGTCTTGGAGAATCAAAACCCTAAGCAAGCAAAACATTGAAACCCTAATCTTCTTCTATTCTAGCCGCCGCCCCCTCTCCCAAAAGCCCTAACCGCCGCCGCCACCATCTACAACCTAGCCGCCATCGCCATGGTTGTGGAGAAGGGACGAGCTTCTCTCCTTCTTCCGATCTACATCTAGAGTTGGATCTAAATCCAACTCTCGAATCTGAACTGCTTCTCTCCTAGTTCTCAGCCTGTGGATTGGAGTGATTGCATATCCAGCTGGTGTGGACTATTCTCTAGAGGCACGACACTTGGGATGCTCTAGTGATCCGAAAAGAAGACCGGAGAAACCACCACCTTGCATGTGGTGGGTAAAATTGCAATTTTACCACTTTAATTTATTTTAGTATTTGTATGCTGAAATTAATTCAACCTTATTCATATGTGCTAATAAGATCCCTGGGATGTGGATATAAAAATTTTAAATTCCGCACCGTTGTAGTTGACAATTATACCCACGAAATCCCAACAGTGGTATCAGAGCCTAACTTATTATGCACGTATGAAAAAGGCCTGAACGCATCAAATTATGTGATTTTATGTGACTGTTGTGTTTTGATATTTGATTCTTGCTTGTTATGATAAATTGAATGTTCGGATTTATGCACTTTTCGATTTTTGGGCCTAAAATATAATTTCCAAAAATAGGAGGGCTAAATTGCAAATTTTGATTTTTCAAAAATCTGTACATAAATTAAAATTTTGTTTTTCTGCAATTCTGGAATATTTCAAAATCTGGACCATTATGCAATTTACGAAAGGTTAGGGGTGTTTTTGCTATTTCCGTAAATTTAGGGTCTGTTTTGCAATAAACAAAATTTCTGGAAATTCTGTTAATTTTCTTCTTTCTGGTCCAATTTGCATATTCAGGAAATTTTGGGGCTGATTTGTAATTCCAAAAGTTGAGGGGTCAAAGTGTAATTTTCAAAAATTCAGGGGCCGAACTGTAATTTTTCAAACTTGAAAAACAGAAACTGTTTTGTGCACTAAAAGGGTTTAGTAAATCCGGAAAGTCAATTTTATCATAATTAGTAGGGACTTAAAGTGAGAATCAAAGGGTCATTTTAAAGGGGTTTAAAATGATGTTAGAGATTGTTTTAGAAAGGGGTTTTAAAACTAGAATCTTAAGTATTTTAAAAGGCTGTACTAAAATAGGATAAGAAATAAGAAAATGGGTTTTGCTTGTTTCTTGCTCTACGTGAAATTGTTTACGTGGTTTTCGATCGCGCCAAGCCTTGACCCTTAGGGTAGATGTGATTGGTTATTTTTCATCTTATTGGTTTTATTGGGCCTGCGAGCCTTATGTTTTGGGCCACTTTGAGCCATTGTAATAGATAGGGCTTTATTGTTTTATTAGTTTAGAATGGAGGCCCGTTACAAGCAAGGTGGGAGCCCAAGAAGACTAAAGGCCATGTATGCATGGTAAAATGTGTAATAGAGTAGGTCTCTTTGAAACCTAATAGATTGACCAATAGGACCATCGTCTTTGGCTCGATGGTGGTCCGCATAGGAGGCTTCCCATCGAAAACATACTGTGGTAGCATGCATGCTAGTTGTGTATGTGTTTATTTACGTATTTATATCTGAGCTTGTATTGTGATGCGCGCTAGTTATATTTAGATCGTAAATAAAAGATAATCCGTAACTGGAACGGTGAGATCTCGAGGAGAGTTACCTCAAACTCTTAAACCCGAAAAACCTCTCTTGAAAATAATATTAAGTCATATTGGGTACATTTAAAATGATGTTTTAAAGATCCAAGTCTTCCATCAATAGGAACTATTGTAAGTTGTCTAATTATCGTTAAAGGTGATCCAAAGTCTGGCACCCTAGGCGAAGAAAGGGACAATACACGAAATTCCTTGATTCTTATTTTTAACTAAACTTGACAAGGGTGGGGACTTGTCGGGATGTGATTATCGACCGATAACATGTTACGGGGACTTCACGACCGGGCCAGTTGCTCATCATGATTGATGGGTTAGACTTAACGATTAGTAACACTTATGATGTAGCAGTGCTAGATAAGTGCGAAGACCGAGGAAAAATAGCTTGAAGGTTATGGAGGAACACAATTGGTAAAAGTATACCTACATGGGGAGTTAATTGTATGGCCACGAGTCGTGGGTGCAATTAATGTCTGCTGGGACGTCAAGACCTACTAGGAGATTAGATTTCCCGAACAATTGAAGACGTAATTATTTCGAGAAAATAGTGGGAGAACTTTTTCGATAACAAGTCCAACATCGTTAATTATAAGTATTAATATAGATCAGTCAGCTAAACGTTATCATTTACCTTTGTAGATCAATTCTGCAAAATGTCTAAGAATCCATTAGCTATCATCCTTGACACTAACAAACTGAACGGATCAAATTTCGTCGACTGGCTTAAAAATCTGAGGATAGTCCTCGACTAGAAAAGGAGTTACATTCTCGATGCACCCATGCCTGGTGCACTTCGGAAGGGGTTTCGGAGGAGGAACGAGCTACCCATCAAAGGTGGGTCGATGATGATATTCAAGTTCGTTGCCTCATGCTGGCATCAATGACCAATGAGCTGCAGAAACAGCATGCACGGATGTTGCATGCTGCTGACATAATTCTTCATCTCCGAGAGTTGTTTGGGGAGATGTCCAGGACCGAAAGGTTTAAGACTACAAAAGAATTATTCAATCTGAGAATGGCTGAGGGTTCAAGTGTGAAGGATCAATGTTTGCGCTTCATCAATCTGGTTGAAAAACTGGAGAACTTGGACGTAGACTTGCATGCTGACCTTCGCAATGACCTCCTCCTCCATACTCTGCCGCGCTCATTTGATCAGTTCGTGTTAAACTTCAATATGGAAGACAGAGAACTCGCTCTACACGAACTGACCAATTTATTTGTCACGGCAGAATCAACCCTGAAAAGGGAGAAGTCTGTCATTATTGCTGAGCAACCCAAGGCTACAAAGCCTAAGAAGGGCAAGAAAAAGAAGAAGAAAGTAATCTCTTCTAAAACAACCAAGAAGGTTGTCGAGAAGAAAAGAAAAAGCCCAGAAGATGAATGTTTCCACTGCAAGAAAGCAGGGTACTGGAAAAGGAACTGCCCAGATTACCTGAAAGAGGTGGTCAAAGGTATTTTCTTTATTGAAGTTAATATTTCTATTAACTGTGCATCATGGGTGTTAGACACCGCAGCCGATTCTCATATCTGCAATGATTTGCAGGTGATGGGAGCAGTAAGGCCTCTTAAACCTGGGGATGGAATCCTGCGCTTTGGAAACGGAGCTAAGGTTGCGGCATAGGCCATAGGAGACGTAGAGTTAGTCCTAGGAAATTTTTCTTTGGTTTTGAATGACTGTTTGTAAGTACCAACGATTATCAAGAACATTATTTCTATTCCTTTATTGGATAATGATGGTTTTTGTTTTTCCATTTCTAATGGAATGTTTAGCATAATAAAAGGTGGTTTTACTTATGCTTGTGGTACTTTGATAGATGGTCTTTATTCCTTAGAACCTGCCAACTCTAATGTCATGCACATTCAATCAAAGAAAAGAAAACAAGATGAAAATAATCCACAACTTTGGCACGCTAGGCTTGGACATATTTCCAATAGTAGAATTCAAAAGTTGGTCTCATCTAGGGCTCTTGAAATAAAGAACCTAGATGATCTCCCAACTTGCGAGTCCTGTCTCAAGGGAAAAATGACCAAGGCGCCTTTTTCTGGGAAACCAGAGCGAACCAAACAAACCTTGGATTTAATCCATACTGATGTTTGTGGACCACTGAGTGTCAGTGCCAGAGAAGGAGACTCTTACTTCATAACCTTCACAGACGACTTTAGTCGTTATGGGTATGTATACTTGATGAAGTATAAGTACGAAGCTTTTGATAAATTCAAAGAGTTTCGAATGGAAGTTGAGAATCAACTTGGACATAGTATCAAGGCACTCCGGTCGGATCGAGGTGGTGAATACTTAAGTCAAGAATTCCTCGATTATCTTGTAGAGAATGGAATTCTCTCTCAGCGAACTCCTCCTAGAACACCGCAGTTGAATGGTGTGTCTGAGAGAAGGAACAGAACTTTGTTAGACATGGTTCGTTCCATGATGAGTTTCGCTGACCTTCCTTTTTTCGTTTTGGGGCCAAGCCCTATTAACTGCTTCGAAGATACTTAACATTGTACCTTCAAAGTCGGTGCCGACGACGCCATACCAAGAGTGGTTTGGTAAAGCACCCATATAGTCATATTTACGAGTATGGGGATTTCCTGCCTATGTAAGAAACAAGAAAGGAGATAAACTAGATAGTAGATCTAGTTTGTGCAAATTTGTGGGGTATCCAAAGGAATCCATTGGATACTGGTTCTACGAACCTAAGGAACAAAAGATGTTTGTGTCCAAGAATGCCCACTTCTTGGAGGATGACTTCCTCACTAAAAGAAGCGGGATATCCGTAGAACTTGATGAAGTCCAAGAAATGGACTCATCCCCACAAACAGTGGGAGTTGATCCTGAACCCGTTGAACCATCTAGTACACCAGTACTTCGTAGGTCCGATCGAGTTCGTAGAGAGCCTGAAAGGTATGGCTTTATTCACGAAAACGATCAATTGGACACTGATCCAAGGACATACGAAGAAGCTATGTCAGACATAGATTCGAGTGCGTGGCGGGAAGCCATGCAATCCGAAATGGATTCCATGCATTCCAACAAAGTATGGACTTTGGTTGATCCACCTGAGGGAACCATCCCTGTAGGCTGTAAGTGGATCTTCAAGCGCAAGCTAGGAATGAATTGAGAGGTATTAACTCATTAGGCTCGCCTTGTGGCAAAAGGTTATTCTCAAAGGCCTGGAATAGACTATGAGGAAACCTTCTCGCCAGTAGTGATGTCTAAATCCATTCGGATACTATTAGCCATAGCCCCGTGGTATGACTACGAGATATGGCAAATGGATGTAAAGACCGTCTTTCTCAATGTTGACATTGATAAGGAAATTAATATGCAACAGCCAAAAGGCTTTACATCTAAAGGAAGTGAGCATAAGGTTTGCAAACTTCAAAGGTCAATCTATGGCCTAAAACAGGCGTCCCGAACCTGGAACATACGTTTTGATGAGACAGTCAAGGGGTATGGCTTCATCAAGAACGTTTATGAGTCATGTGTGTACAAGAAATTCGATTGGAGTTCGGTACAATTTATTGTTATATGTCGATGACATTCTGTTGATCGGAGACGATATCAGAACGTTGATGCAGATGAAAGCGTGGTTATCCACGCAATTATCCATGAAGGATATGGGAGACGCATCTTACGTACTAGGCATACGTATCTATAGAGATAGATCGAAGAAGATTTTAGGACTCTCCCAATCCCAGTACATTAACACTATACTGAAGAGATTCAGTATGGAAGAATCCAAGAAAAGATTGCTTCCAATGAGACATGGAATCTATCTTTCTAAATCAATGTGCCCTACGAGTGATGAAGAAAGAAAGAGAATGTCTCTCATACCTTATGCATCTGCCATTGGCAGCATAATGTATGCAATGTTATGTACTAGACCTGACGTAGCTCACGCTCTCAGTGTTACGAGCCGCTACCAGTTAAATCCAGGGGAGGAACACTGGACCGCCGTAAAGGCTATCCTAAAGTACCTGAGAAGGACTAAGGATATGTTCTTAGTCTACGGTGGTAGTAGAGAATTGAAACTCGAAGGATTCATTGATTTTAGTTTCCAGTCAGACGTGGATGATTTTAAATCCAATTCTGGATATATTTTTTTCCTCAACGGCGCAGCGGTGAGTTGGAAGAGCTCCAAACAGTCGACTACTGCAGACTCAACCACTGAAGCAGAATATATCGCCGCATCAGATGCAGCGAAGGAAAGTGTTTGGATAAGAAACTTCATCCAAGAGCTGGATGTGGTACCTAGCATAGCAAATCCCATAGTAGTCTACTTCGACAACAATGGGGCAATTGCTCAAGAGAAGGAGCCGAGATCACACCACCAGTCCAAACACGTATTGAGGAAATACCATGTGATCAGGGAGATCAAAGGTAGAGGAGACATTCAAATGGAGCGTGTCGACTAAAAGGATAACGTAGCTGATCAAAAGGTGTTCGAGGAGCATCTGGAAAGGATGGGTCTTAGAAACGTTTGTGATTGACTTTAGGGCAAGTGGGAGATTGATAGGATAGTGCCCTGCAAGCCAACAAAATAGCTTGTAAAAGGAACATTATTTTATCTTGAAAGAATCTTTGATTTATCAATTAATACGAACTGTTTATTTTATTGAGAATTCATAATATAAACAAATGGCCATCTTCATCTTTCGCGAACACATTTAAGCGGTTGGTTGAAACCCTGAGATCACTCATGACTACGGGACTATTCACTTCAGTATTGGGTGCGATTAATCATGAAACAGTCTCAAAGGTCGTGATCTCAAAAATTTTCCAAGTCATAGATTCATATCGAGATGGGGTATCGAATGAATTGTCAAGTCTTGTACGATTATGCATGATTCACTTAAAGTATATTTGTTGTTGTTTCATGAACAAGACATTGTTAATGTCAGTGCATATGACTAGGTGGTTCGATAGGGGATCGGACGCATCGAACGACCCGAACAGAGAGACCCATTGTGGAAGTGCGTAAAAAGCATATCGGTGGTGGGATGTCTCTCAAGACTTATAACAATGTACGATATAGTCCTTAGACTTGAGGTGCTAGGGCGAATTCGGTATACGGGTGTGCGTACTATGATTTAGGAGTCGGGCACATAGCTTGTCCATTGTGCGCCTACGTTGGGTACGTATAGTCGTATGCGCGGATGGTTAGCATCAATATAGGATCTACCGACTCATTGTAATGGATGAGGGAATTTCCTGTACATTCTTAGATGATACATTCCGAGAAATCCATGGCCATGGTCAGTGACGGATTTGGAAAGGGGTTTCCAGATTTAGCAGTCACACTGGAAGTATTATCCTGAATTAGAAAGTACAGAATCGAGATGATTAGAGGTGCCGACCAATTCACACACCCTAGGTCTCGATCGGGAAATTAGTCGTTAGAGGGACCGTATGTACATGGTACTTATAAGAGGTTTAAGGTTCACTGAAGTCAATTCACCTGAAGTTGGGCCTCATGGGCTTGTGGCTAGACATCGACCATGAGGTGTGGGTACTCCTGAATTGATGGTAGATTTTAATTCTGGAGTGGTCAATTGAAAGTAGTTTAATTGATCGGAGCAATTAATTAAATAATTAATTGCTCATTAATTAAATCAGAAATGTGAGCCTGCGGCCAATTCATGGTGAACCTAGAGGGCCACACACAAAAGCTGGAACTGTGATAGTCAGTTGTAGAACGTAATGATTTAAAGAAGTTAAATCAAGGTAAGGAATTAAAGGGATAATTCTTGGAGAGAGAAAATTAATTAGATTTATCTAATTAATTAAATATTTAATTAGATTTATTGGTTTATTTAATTAAAGTATTAATTAAATAAATGGGCCATTTAATTAAAGTAGTTAATTAAATGACTTGGGCTATTTAATTAAAAGGACTAATTAAATAGAGGGATGGGCCAACTTATCTGTGGCCCATTAGCTGTGAGAAGATAGGGTTAGGGATAGGGTTTGAATTCTCCTATAAAAAGGAGTCTTTGAGAATCAAAACCCTAAGCAAGCAAAACACTGAAACCATAATCTTCTTCTCTTCTAGCCGCCGCCCCCTCTCCCAAAAGCCCTAGCCGCCGCCGCCACCTTCTACAACCTAGCCGCCGCCGTGGTTGTGGAGAAATCCTAAGGTCACATTAGACTATGGAACGATTCAATTCAGTATGAGTGCAATCATGAAACAGTATCTAAGGTCGTGATCTTAAAACTGTTCCAAGTCATAGATTCCGAACGAGACAGGGTATCGAAGGAATCGCTAAGACTTGTACGATTATGCATGATTCACATGAAGTGAATTTGTAGAGTTTCATGAACAAGACATTTTGATGTCAGTGCATATGACTATGTGGTTCGATAGAGAAGATCGAATGACCCAAACAGAGAAACCCATTATGGAAGCGCATGACGCATATCGGTGATGTGATGTTTCTCATGGCTTATAATAGTGTACGATTTAGTCCTTAGACTTGAGATGCAAGGGCGAATTCGATGCACGAGTGTGCGTACTTAGATTTAGGTACTAGTCACGTAGCCTGACCATAAAGTGCCTAAGTTGGGTGCGTACATTTGTGTACGCGAGTGGTTAGTACTAAGAAAGGATCTATCGACTCATCCTGATAAGGTGGGAGAATTTCCTGTACGTTCTTAGATAATATGTTCCTAGAAATTCATGGACATGGTCAGTGACGGATTTTGAAAGGGGTTTCCAAATTTAGCAGTCACACTGGATTTATTATCCAAAATTAGAAAGTATAGAATCGATTTAATTAAAGGTGACGATCAATTCACACACCCTCTCGGTCGTGAAATTAGTCTTTAGAAGGACCGTATGTGCATGACATTTATAAGAGGTGAGGTTCACAAATATCAATTCACCTGAAGTTGGGCTTCATGGGCTTGTGGCTAGACATCGACCATGAAGTGTAGGTACTCCTGAATTAATAATGAAATTAATTCTGGAGTGGTCAATTAAAAGTGTTTAATTGATTGGAGCATTTAATTGCTCGTTAATTAAATCACGAAAGTCGTGGGCCTGCTGCTAATTGATGGTGAACCCAGAGACAGTGACAGTCATAAAAGGAAATAAATGATTTAAAGAAGTTAAATCAAAGTTCATGAATTAAAATGTTAATTCAAGGAGGAGAATATTAATTAGATATTAATTAACAATGTCTAATTAATTAATTGAATTATCTAATTAATTAAGATATTAATTAAAGTAGTTAATTAATAAATTGGAAGACAAATAATTAGGTAATTTTTGGATTACATAATTAGGCATAGAGGGCGATTTTTACATGGATAAGTTGGGAGAGTTTTTGTTTCCTTAATAGATAAGGAACAAGGAATAGATTTACCAAATCTTAAATTTCTAAGTTGATTAGGAATAGGATTTGATAAACATGGGATGAGATATCTTATAAGATAAGGATTCTTCTCTTATAAATATTTCTTCACATCTCTTCACAAAGGACTAATGAATATTTTTGAGAAGATCATAATTTGCATAACACAAGAAAAGAAAAAGAAATCTGAAAATTGCACAAGAGAAACTCCCCAACCCTAAATCACCCGAACCCATTTTCGGCCCAACCAAATTCGGCCAACCTTGGCCGAACCTCCTTGGCCGATCCAGCCTAGCCGCACAAGTCCTGTGGCCGAGGTCTTCTTCCAGTCGATCTCCTCATCCAGATCCAAATCTAAGACCTGATCATGATCTAACCCGTTCCTTTCGTGAGTTTCTCTTTCAATTTTACAGAAGGACAGCCTTCAAGATCTAGTACGTAGCCTGCGACTTGGAGGTGTCCCTGCAATCCAACTGGTGTGGATCAACTATGGAGGTGAGACACTTGGATCACTTCGTTGTGAATCAAACAAAAGAAGCCCGGAGGAAACCACCACCGAGTTGTGGTGAGGTACATCGCATACCACCCCCTTTTTGTTTTAATTGTTGTTTGATTCAACCTTTTCGTATATATAATATGGAGACAGATTTATGGGACTGACGGGTGCCTCGAAAAATTTTAAATTTTGCACTTTTGTTGTTCTGAAAATCGAGGTATCCCAACAGTGGTATCAGAACCAACTCCATAATTATTATGCGAAAAGGCTTGAACATAATAAAGTATATTAATACGTGTGATTATTGTGTTCTGTGATTTGATTCTTACTTGTTATGACAAGATCTATGATTGGGTAAAACTGCTTTTTCGGATCTCTGACAAATTTATAGTTTTTCAAAACTTCAGGACTTTTTGTGCTAAAAATTGCATATCATGAGAATTAGGGCTGAAAAATTATTTTTCTAATTCTGGAAATTTTTGAAAAACCTGGACTGATTTTGAAATTCTGGTCATACGTAATTTTGGGTCAATTTTGCAATTTCCAAAAATTAAAGGATTGTTTTATAACTTCAGAAAGTTCAGGGATCTGTTTGCAAAATTTGAAAATTTTCTAGATTCAAAAATTTTATTTTCTGTTCCTCTGTCCGAAACTATTTATGGAGATGTTTTGTAACTTTTCAAAAACTTTGGGGCTAAAAGTGCAATTTCCGAAAGTTTAGGGGCCGAACTGCAATTTTCAAAAGTTGAAAAATCCAAATCTGTTTTTTATGCAGAAAACCTGTTTTGTTTACCCGAGAATTTTTTATTTTTAAAAGGGAGTTTTAAGAATAAGAAAGAAATACGTAAAAAGACATTTGCTTGTTTGTTGCTCTACGTGAACTGTTTACGTGGTTTTCGATCGCGCCGAGCCTTGACCCTAGGTTAGATGTGATTGGTTTAATTTATCGTTTTGTTTTTATTGGGCCTGCGTGATAGAATAGTGTCCTGCAAGCCAACTATTTGGCTGCATTTAATTGAAAGGACCATTCGATTGGATTAATAAATGCATTTATATATATGGTCAACTTTATCTTATGTAATAATTATCTACGCATAAGGATAGAAGTCCTTAGATCACAGGGCTATGGGACAACCCGTGGACTGATCTCCAAGGCCGTGATCTAGAATATATTCAAGAGTCGTAGAATCCAATAGAGATAGGACATCATTGGATTCGGTTAGACTCTCACTATTGTGTATATTCCGATGAACTGGAGAACGCTTGGGTCCACGAGCGTGACTGGGATAGTCGATACACATAAGTGGGTGGCTTGCTGGGATGGCAAGTGCACTGAATACCCCAATTAGGAAATAACTCACCATGGAAGCGGTAGTCGCATATCGGGGTCGAAGTTATTCCAATTTGCAATAGTATACGAGGAACGATCCCTAACTACTTGAGATGATAGGGTTTCTCTGGTGCGAGAACGTCTATGCTTTGATATGAGTATGGACTCATATTGGGTATAGAGGAACTCGTATGCAGATTCATATCATCAACAAAGGATCCATTGACCCGACTTGATAGGTTGGGAAATTCTCCTATGGATTTCTTTGAGAAATTAATTCTGGTAAAATCCTCGGCCGAGGTATCTAACGGCTTTATGTAAGTAGCTCATAAAGATTAAGTCAAAGAGAATTATTTCGAGACCAGAATGCATAAGGTCAAGACAAAAGAAAAGGGAGACCGATGAAAGACCATACCCTTAAGTCTCGACTAGGAGATTGATCGATGGAGAGATTATGGCGTATACGGAAATTGTAAATGAGTTAAAAGGTTCACTGAATTAATTCACCAGTGATTGGGCTCCATTGGCTTGTGGCTGGACATCGACCGTGGAGTGTGGGAGAATTCCCAAATTGGCAGGGTGCTAATTTTGGAATGATCAATCGACAGAGTGTTCGATTGATTTAGAGTAAATCTTACTCGAATAATTAAATAATATTTAATTATAACCCACGGTCAATTATGTGGTGAACCTACGGGGGCATACACAATACACATGAAGCGAAAGCGAGGAAATAAGAACGACCGAGTCGACTGGGTCGACTGGGTGAATAATCGACTGCGTCGATTATTGTGGGTGGGTCGACTGGGTCGACCCAATTGGAACAAAATGGGATCCAATTGGAATTGGATCAGGATCATAAATTAAATTAGAATTTAATTTGTGAGTTAATTAATTAAGTTGGATTTAATTAATTGAATGAATAATTAATTAATTAGACTTGAAGTCAAAATTAATTAATTGGAGAGAGTAGTTAATTAATTGGGCTATTTAATTGGGAGATTAAATAAAGCCTGATCAAAATTAATTAACTGGGCCATGAATTAATTAAGAAGACTTGGTCTTGTAATTAAAAGGGCCATGGCCCATAGAATGAAGTCCTAGTCCTGTTAGAACTAGGATAGGAAGATAACTATAAATAGGTATCTTATAGTTATTTCCCACACAACTCCATAAGCAAAATTGAGCAAGAGCAAAATTTTCTCTCCCTCTCCCACATAGCAATAGCCGAACCCATTCTTCCCTGTGGAAGAATTTTTCGTTTTCGACTTTGTTCCAAGATCGTTCCTAATTCCTAGATCTTAATATATCTTGTGTTCTAGTCGATCAAGATATATTATTTTCGTGATATTGTGGTGTATCAACTCGTAGAGGCGCAACACGTGGGGCACTACTCAAAAGACTTGGATCGATTTTGCTGGAGCAGAAATCAGAGTTCGTTTTTGCTGACTGCCAACTTGGATTTGCAAGGAGATAGGTATAACGTGTAAACTTATACTATCGTTTTAATTTATATTCTTATATATACAGCTAGAGAATATCCTGGCAAGATTCCGTAAGAGGTCCTAAAATTTTTATATTCTGCTGTGCCTAGGGCTGTTTATCTTACCGAATCCCAACAGTGGTATCAGAGCCAACTCCAGGCTTTGTATATATATGAATTTGCAAATTCTGTGTTATAAATCATATGTTTGATTTATGTATGGCTAGTTCTTTAACTGTATATGTTTTAGGACGTAGATCTGTTAACTTGGAGTTAATGTAAAATTTTGATTCGAAAATTTTATCGTGTTAATTTTTATTTTGGATTGAATTAATTAAAACTGTTGATTTTAATTAATTAAGAAATCAAACACAAATTAAAACAAAACAAAAGGAAAACAAAGTAATTTGATCAAAACTTTATTCTCTTGGTGAGAATTAATGTCGATCTAAGTGTTCGGCATAAGTTTTTGAATTTCTTTTGTAGACACAATCATCGTGGCATGTATGTAATAGCATGCATGTTGTTTTAATTTGTCATGTATTACGTAAGTTTTGAAGCAACATTGCAATTTGATTTTGTAAATTGCAAAAATGTTGGATTATAGTCAACTTGAAGCCGAACGTAATACGGCCATGATATGGTGGTTCAAATTTCGTGGCAGAATTTTGGATATATCTTGAACAAAATCTTGGAGATTTGGTTGTTATGGAATCTTGGTTAATTTTGAATTGATCTTAGAGATCTAATTAACAAGGAAACTTTGAGTTTCATTTGTGATAAGACATTTAATTAGAATTAATGTCTTCTAGTTAATTACCAAAATTAAAGATCTTAGAGATCTTATTAATCAAGGAAACTTAGAGTTTCAATTATGATAAGAGATTTAATTAAAGTTAATCTCTAGTAAGTTACCAAGATTAAAGATCTTAGAGATCTTATTAAATTAGGAAACTTGGAGTTTTGGATAAGGTAGAAATCTTGGTGGATTTGGACACTACCCTAGTTAACTAATCTATTCAAAATAGGATTATCTTGAGAATCTTGGAGATTTGTAAAATTGGAAAACATAGAGTTTTGGATAAGATAGTAATCTTGGAAGATTTGTAACTATCTAAATTAACCAACTTTATCAAGATAAGAGTTGTAGATTTCTTAGAACTCAAGTAAGAGTTAATTAATCTTAGAGGTTAATTGTTAATTCAAAATTAAATTAACATGGATAATTTTTGTGAATTAAAATTAAAGGAGCCGGTAAATTTACATTTATGCCCTTATGTGAATTTATGCATGTTCTTGAGTGAAGGATAGTTTTGGTTTATTTATTTTTAAGGGGTGTAATTAAATGGGCCTGATTGGTGCCCTTGCTTGCGCAAACGAATGTAATAGAATAGGGCCATTTAAATTTGTAAGCTAGGCTTAGATTAGACTTGGAGCCGAGAAGACCTCATGAAGACTTGGAGATCCACATGGAGGCCCATAACCTTGGAGGACATGGAGGCCCAATTCATTACATGGAGGCCCAATCAAGCTGGATATTACAAGAAGGCCCATGAAGTATGGGTTAGAAAATTGTAATAGTTAGGACATTTAATTTCCACCCTAGACTGACCAATTGATCCATCACAAGGCTCGTGATGGATCGCATAGGATGGGCAATCGATCAATCATATCATGCTAGGTGATGAATGTTTACTTTTTCGTAATTATTCTTTGATGTATGAGATGCATGCTTAGGATAGAAAAACGTAAACAAGATAAAGCATAATCTAATGAGACCTCGCACAAGAAAACTTAAAACCTCCAATTGAACTTAAAATTCAATTAGAATATTAAATCGAATAACGGGCGCATATGAATGGTGTCTATGGTCCGAGCCTATCCAATTACTAGGTCTTAGGCATATTGTACAAATATATCTCGATGTCTCACGAGTCGTGGGTCGAGCTATAGGAAGATGATATGTCTATTGCCTCGATGCATAGTTTAGTGCCAAGGGAGGGGATAGCAAGTTTCTAGGCGCTGTCTCACGAGTCGTGGGGCGTCTAGGATTGAACTATTTCTCTCCACGAGTATTGGACATGATTTAACGCTAGTAAGTATGGATGTCTCACGAGTCGTGGGTCCATAACGAAAAACGAGGCTAAATGAACTCAAGGGTTAGCTGGGATGGTTAACCGGCGACGTGATCGCCCACCAAGTGAATCAATTGGTATGGCCAACGAGTCGTGGGTACTGAGCGATTGCATTTGGGCCTTGAGCCCATTAGGAAATTTTTTATTTCCCGAACCTTATGTGGGGGCATAAGAATTCGACAAAAATAGTGGGAGTAATTTACAAATGAAAACCATGTTTGTAAATTATGCATTGATATTAATCTGCCGCGTATTTATCGTCATGTTTATGAGAGTTTTTTCAGAAATTATGTATCCATGAATATTTACCATCATACTTGAATCAAATAAATTAACTGAACCCAAATGAATTTTGAATGACTTCAAAACTTGAGAAATTATTCTCGAGTCCAAGCAAGGACTAATCTCCTTACAAAGATTTCATTGTTTTTCCTTTCGAAGTTACACTTCGACTGGAATGGTGATAGGTTTCGCCAAGCTGCCTTTTTCGAAGTTATTCTTCAAATAAGAAAGGTGATAAGTTTCACCAGAGGGTTGAGGATGGTTCTCAAGCCCAAATTTTCTTGAAGGCAAACATGAAGTCTCCCATAAATGGGAAGTAACATCTTGTTAAAAGGCCTCAAAAGGCTCGAGAGATGGAAGAAGAGGGATGTAACCTCTCTGAAGGGAAATAACCTTGGAGGTTTTTCTGTAAGGATGATAAGTTGAAAAGTCAATCAAAATGGTTCTCCATGGATTAAGATCAAGGGAAAGCGGGAATTGAACCTATTCATCCCATAAGGGATGATTAAATTTTATTGAACTTAACCTTATGGTTAAAGTAATGCATAAGGGTGTTGGATGCCCGATGAAGCACTCATTGATGCATTCAATGCATCTAAAGCCATGAATTATTTAGATCATTGGAATTTGCTTATACCATCCCTTGTCTTAAGGGATGTGATAGTTCCATAATGGTTGGAACTGATTGCGCTATAAGATTTATACGCAAAAGGTGTACATAAGCAAATGAGTATGGATACTCATATATCGACTAAATATAATATGCATAGTCAATAAAATATAAATAATCAAGATTTCACACACTTGAGTCGTTGTAAAAACCGAAAGGCGATACACGAATACTAAAACATATTTCCGAATTAAAAGATTCAAAGACTGAGCTCGACTGGGTCGAGCTTGACTGGGATGCTATACTTAGTAACCGACTTTCGAATCTTGCTTAATGGAAATTAGATTTAGTAGTTGGTTGCTAGGCAACCAAGAGGCATAAACAGTTGCAATGGATTTAATCCATTTAAAAGTGTGTAGAAACACTAAAGCATTAGTGGGAGATAAGGCGTCTCTAGTACCCTCATGGGTAAAAGTACGTTGTGATGTACAAATCCAAATTACTTTTGGAATAAAAGAAGAGAGCCTAATCAATGAAAGCATGTAAAAGATTTGGATCGATTCAAAATCAAACATGCATAGGCAGTACGCCATTGATTATTTGAAAGAGAATTAGATTCTCGAAATGTAAGACCCGCTTGAAACGTTGTATGTTGTCAAGCATTCTGGATATGTAAATGTCCATTAAGAAATCTTACATGAAATTCCTTATTCAAACAAATAAAACTTGATCGAGAAAATCGAAGATACTGAGCTAAGTATCTCTGAAGCTAGTTCCAAAAACATATCACGTGATATGAGTTTTGGTATTGTACCTTCATATGCATTCATGCGCATATGGGGTCTCCCGCTTATGTGAATAAGCTGGTGGGAGATAAGTTGGACGTAAAGTCCATCTTACGCAATTAGTGGGGTATCCAGAAAACACTATAGGATACAAGTTCTACGATCCTACAAGATAAACTACGTTTGTCTCAAGGAACGCACACTTCTTGGAGAAGGATTTCTTGCTAGGCAAGAAGGAACACAACGTAGAACTAGATGAGGTCACTGAAGCTGAAAGGACCAAAGAGGTCGATCAAGCTGACCCATCACCACAGGCGGTGGGAGAACAAGAGCATGAAAGTACATCAGAGAGTACACCGATACTTCGTAGGTCAGAAAGACAATGTAGAGAACCCGAGAGGTACTACGGTCTGCTGCGTGAGACTAGACAGTCTCTAACTGACCCAAGGACTTACGAAGAGGCTATGCTAGGCATAGACTCGGGAAAGTGGCGTGAAGCCATGGAATTCGAATTGGACTCCATGCACTCGAACAAGGTCTGGGCCTTGGTAGATCCACCAGTGGGAGTAGCTCCCGTGGGTTGCAAGTGGATCTATAAGCGAAAGCTTGGAGTGAACGGAGAGGTAATAACCTACAAGGCGCGACTAGTGGCAAAAGGATACACTCAAAGGCCAAGCATCGACTTTGAGGAGACCTTCTCGCCCGTCGCAATGCCTAAATCCATTTGAATCTTGCTGGCCATAGTTGCATGGTATAACTACGAGATATGGTAGATGGATGTAAAGACTGCCTTTCTCAATGGGGACATTGACAAGGAGATCTACATGGAGCAACCAAAAGGATATGCATCCAAAGGAGATAAACACAAGGTGTGCAAACTCCAGAGGTCCATTTATGGATTGAAGCAAGCTTCCCGAAGTTGGAACATCCGTTTCAATGAAACAGTCCAAACTTTTGGATTCATCAGAAACGTGTTCGAACCTTGCGTGTACAAAAGGATCAGTGGGAGTACAGTTGAATTTTTGGTGCTTTACGTTGATGACATTCTTCTCATTGAAAACAATGTGAAAGTGTTGTACGAAACTAAAGCATGGTTATCTACATAATTCTCAATGAAGGAATTGGGAGAAGCATCATTTGTACTGGGTATAAGGATCTACCGAAATAGATAAAAAGGACTGCTGGGCCTCTCCCAATTGCAGTACATAGATAAAATCTTGAAAGATTTAATATGGAAGAATCCAAGAGAGGATTGCTTCCAATGAGACATGGAATTGCACTCTCTAAGTCTATGGCCCCAAAGACGCCAGAAAAGAGAAGCAATATGTCTCAAGTACCATATGCATCCGCGATAGGAAGCATATTGTATGGTATGTTATGTACGAGACCAGACGTAGCGTACGCTCTAAGCGTTACCAGTCGCTACCAGTCTGATCCAGGTGAGCAGCACTGGATAGCCGTAAAGACAATTCTGAAGTACCTGAGAAGGACTAAGGAATTGTTCTTGGTATACGGTGGAAGAGAATTGAAATTGGAAGGCTATACTGATTCTAGCTTCCAATGTAATGTAGACGACTTCAAGTCGACATCTGGATATGTGTTCTGCCTCAATGGTGGTGCGGTAAGCTGGAAGAGCTCCAAGCAAGACACTACCGCATATTCAATCACCGAAGCAGAATACATTGCCGCGTGTGATGCAGCAAAGGAAGGTGTTTGGATGAAGAACTTCATCCAGGAATTGGATGTGAAACCTAGCATTGTCGAGCCATTACTATCTTCTGTGATAATAATGGAGCTATCTCGCAAGCGAAGGAATCGAGATCTCATCAAAATCCAAGCACAAACTAAGACGATACCATTTGATATGTTATATCATTGGTAGAGGAGACATAAAGATGGAACGTGTCACCTCAAGGGATAATACGACGGACCCGCTGTCTAAGCCATAGCCTCAAAGGCATCCGAAAACATTTGTCTAAGATGGGAATCAGAAGTATGAAAAGTTGGCTTTAGTACAAGTGGGAGATTGATAGAATAGTGTCCTGCAAGCAAACTATTTGGCTGCATTTAATTGAAAGGACCATTCGATTGGATTAATAAATGTATTTATATATATGGTCAACTTTATCTTATGTAATAATTATCTACGCATAAGGATAGAAGTCCTTAGATCACAGGGCTATGGGACAACCCGTGGACTGATCTCCAAGGCCGTGATCTAGAATATATTCAAGAGTCGTAGAATCCAATAGAGATAGGACATCATTGGATTCGGTTAGACTCTCACTATTGTGTATACTCCGATGAACTGGAGAACGCTGGGGTCCACGAGCGTGACTGGGATAGTCGATACACATAAGTGGGTGGCTTGCTGGGATGGCAAGTGCACTGAATACCCCAATTAGGAAATAACTCACCATGGAAGCGGTAGTCGCATATCGGGGTCGAAGTTATTCCAATTTGCAATAGTATACGAGGAACGATCCCTAACTACTTGAGATGATAGGGTTTATCTGGTGCGAGAACGTCTATGCTTTGATATGAGTCCCGACTGACTGGAGATCGCCAGAAAGTCTCTATGGACTCATATTGGGTATAGAGGAACTCGTATGCAGATTCATATCATCAACAAAGGATCCATTGACCCGACTTGATAGGTTGGGAAATTCTCCTATGGATTTCTGTGAGAAATTAATTTTGGTAAAATCCTCGGCCGAGGTATCTGACGGCTTTATGTAAGTAGCTCATAAAGATTAAGTCAAAGAGAATTATTTCGAGACCAGAATGCCTAAGGTCAAGACAAAAGAAAAGGGAGACCGATGAAAGACCATACCCTTAAGTCTCGACTGGGAGATTGATCGATGGAGAGATTATGGCGTATACGGAAATTGTAAATGAGTTAAAAGGTTCACTGAATTAATTCACCAGTAATTGGGCTCCATGGGCTTGTGGCTGGACATCGACCGTGGAGTGTGGGAAAATTCCCAAATTGGCAGGGTGCTAATTTTGGAATGATCAATCGACAGAGTGTTCGATTGATTTAGAGTAAATCTTACTCGAATAATTAAATAATATTTAATTATAACCCACGGTCAATTATGTGGTGAACCTACGGGGGCATACACAGTACACATGAAGCAAAAGCGAGGAAATAAGAACGACCGAGTCGACTGGGTCGACTGGGTGAATAATCGACTGGGTCGATTATTGTGGGTGGGTCGACTGGGTCGACCCAATTGGAACAAAATGGGATCCAATTGGAATTGGATCAGGATCATAAATTAAATTGGAATTTAATTTGTGAGTTAATTAATTAAGTTGGATTTAATTAATTGAAGGAATAATTAATTAATTAGACTTGAAGTCAAAATTAATTAATTGGAGAGAGTAGTTAATTAATTGGGCTATTTAATTGGGTGATTAAATAAAGCCTGATCAAAATTAATTAACTGGGACATGAATTAATTAAGAAGACTTGGTCTTGTAATTAAAAGGGCCATGGCCCATAGAATGAAATCCTAGTCCTGTTAGAACTAGGATAGGGAGATAACTATAAATAGGTATCTTATAGTTATTTCCCAGACAACTCCATAAGCAAAATTGAGCAAGAGAAAAATTTTCTCTCCCTCTCCCACATAGCAATAGCCGAACCCATTCTTCCCTGTGGAAGAATTTTTCGTTTTCGACTTTGTTCCAAGATCGTTCCTAATTCCTAGATCTTAATATATCTTGTGTTCTAGTCGATCAAGATATATTATTTTCGTGATATTGTGGTGTATCAACTCGTAGAGGCGCAACACGTGGGGCGCTACTCAAAAGGCTTGGATCGATTTTGCTGGAGCCGAAATCAGAGTTCGTTTTTGCTGACTGCCAACTTGGATTTGCAAGGAGATAGGTATAACGTGTAAACTTATACTATCGTTTTAAGTTATATTCATATATATACAACTAGAGAATATCCAGGCAAGATTCCGTAAGAGGTCCTAAAATTTTTATATTCTGCTGTGCCTAGGGCTGTTTATCTTACCGAATCCCAACACTGCGGGCCTAAAGTTGTTTTTGGGCCACTTTGAGCCTTTGTAATGGATTAGGGCTTTACTGTTTTATTAGTTTAGAATGGAGGCCAGTTACAAGCAAGGTGGGAGCCCAAGAAGAGTTGAAGGCCTTGTATGCATGGTTATTTATGTGATAGCCTAGGTCCTCTGAGAACCCTTTAGATTGACCAATTGGGCCAACATCATGCCTCGATGATGGCCCGCATAGGAGGCTCCCGATCGAAAATATATTGTGGTAGCATGAGTTCTAGGCTTGTATGGTTTTAAATTATTTATCGATTTATGATTGCTGGTGTATGATGCGCGCTAGAATCTAGATCGTAAATAAAAGTTAAAGCATAATAAATGCAGTGAGATCTCGAGGAGAGTTTATTCAAACTTTAAAAAACCGAAAATCCCCTCTTGAATAAATATAATAAGTCATATTGGGTTAACTATAAAATGAGATTTTATAAATCCAAACCTTCCATTAATAGGAACTAGTGTATGTTGTCTACTTATCGATAGAGGTGATCCAGAGTCTGGCACCCGAGTCGAAGAAAGGGACAATACACGAAATTTCTTGATTCTTGTTTTCTTAAAAACTTCACAAGGGTGGGGACTGGTCGGGACGTGAAAATCGACCGATAAACAGTTACGGGGATTTCATGATCGGGCCTGTTGCTCCTCATGATTAATGGATTAGACTTAACGAGTAGTAACATTTATGATATAGCAGTGCTAGATAAATGCGAAAACCGATGCAAAATAGTTTGAAGGTTGTGTAGGGACATAATAGGTAAAAGTATACATACCTAGGGAATTGATTGTATGGCCATGAGTCGTGGGTGCAATTAATGGCTGCTGGGACGTCAAGACCTCCTAGGAAATAGAATTTTCCGAAACTAGAAGGGGTTACTGTTTCGATAAAAATAGTGGAAGAACTTTTTCGATAAAAAGTCCAAATTTCGTTAATTATAAGTATTATTTAAAAACTTTGGGGCTAAAAGTGCAATTTTCGAAAGATTAGGGGCCAAACTGCAATTTTCAAAAGTTGAAAAATCCAAATCTATCTTTTATGCAGAAAACCTGTTTTGTTTACCCGAGAATTTATTTTGTCATAATTAGTAGTGACTAAAAATTAAGAATCATAGGTAGTTTATTTTTAAAAGGGATTTTAAGAATAAGAAAGAAATACCTAAATAGACATTTGCTTGTTTATTGCTCTATGTGAACTGTTTACGTGGTTTTCGAACGCGCCGAGCCTTGACCTTAGATTAGATGTGATTGGTTTAATTTATCGTTTGATTTTTATTGGGCCTGCGAGCCTTAAGTTATTTCTGGGCCACTTTAAGCCTTTGTAATAGATTAGGGCTTTACTGTTTTATTAGTTTAGAATGGAGGCCCGTTACAAGCAAGGTGGGAGCCCAAGAATAGTTGAAGGCCATGTATGCATGGTTATTTATGTGATAGCCTAGGTCCTCGGAGAACCCTTTAGATTGACCAATTGGGCCAACATCATGCCTCGATGATGGCCCGCATAGGAGGCTCCCGATTGAAAATATATTGTGGTAGCATGCATGCTAGGCTTTTATGGTTTTAATTTATTTATCGATTTATGATTGCTTGTGTATGATGCGCGCTAGAATCTAGATCGTAAATAAAAGATAAAGCATAATAAATGCGGTGAAATCTCGAGGAGAGTTTATTCAAACTTTCAAAAACCGAAAATCTCCTCTTGAATAAATATAATAAGTCATATTGGGTTAACTATAAAATGAGGTTTTATAAATCCAAGCCTTCCATTAATAGGAACTAGTGTATGTTGTCTACTTATCGATAGAGGTGATCCAGAGTCTGGCATCCGAGTCGAAGAAAGGGACAATACACGAAATTCCTTGATTCTTGTTTTCTTAAAAACTTGACAAGGGTGGGGACTGGTCGGGACATGAAAATCGACCGATAAACAGATGACCGGGCCTGTTGCTCATCATGATTAATGGGTTAGACTTAATGAGTAGTAACATTTATGATGTAGCACTGCTAGATAAATGCAAAAACCGAGGCAAAATAGCTTGAAGGTTGTGTAGGGACACAATTGGTAAAAGTATACCTACCTAGGGAATTGATTGTATGGCCACGAGTCATGGGTGTAATTAATGGCTGCTGGGATGTCAAGACCTCCTAGAAAATAGAATTTCCCCAAACTAGAAGGGGTTACTGTTTCGATAAAAATAGTGGGAGAACTTTTTCAATAAAAAGTCCAAATTTCGTTAATTATAAGTATTATTAAAAAACTTTGGGGCTAAAAGTGCAATTTCCGAAAGTTTAGGGGCCGAGCTGCAATTTTCAAAAGTTGAAAAATCCGAATCTGTTTTTTCTGCAGAAAACCTATTTTGTTTACCCGAGAATTTATTTTGTCATAATTAGTAGTGACTAAAAACTAAGAATCATAGGTAGTTTATTTTTAAAAGGGAGTTTTAAGAATAAGAAAGTAATACGTAAAAAGACATTTGCTTGTTTATTGCTCTACGTGAACTGTTTACGTGATTTTCGATCGCGCCGAGCCTTGACCCTAGGTTAGATGTGATTGGTTTAATTTATCGTTTGATTTTTATTGGCCCTGCGAGCCTAAAGTTGTTTTTGGGCCACTTTGAGCCTTTGTAATAGATTAGGGCTTTACTGTTTTATTAGTTTAGAATGGAGGCCCGTTACAATCAAGGTGGGAGCCCAAGAAGAGTTGAAGGCCATGTATGCATGGTTATTTATGTGATAGCCTAGGTCCTCTGAGAACCCTTTAGATTGACCAATTGGGCCAACATCATGCCTCGATGATGGCCCGCATAGGAAGCTCCCGATCGAAAATATATTGTGATAGCATGCATGCTAGGCTTGTGTATGATGCGCGCTAGAGTCTAAATCGTAAATAAAAGATCAAGCATAATAAATGCGGTGAGATCTCGAGGAGAGTTTATTCAAACTTTCAAAAACCGAAAATCCCCTCTTGAATAAATATAATAAGTCATATTGGGTTAATTATAAAATGAGGTTTTATAAATCCAAGCCTTCCATTACTAGGAACTAGTGTATGTTGTCTACTTAACGAAAGAGGTGATCCAGAGTCTGGCACTCGAGTCGAAGAAAGGGACAATACACGAAATTCCTTGATTCTTGTTTTCTTAAAAACTTGACAAGTGTGGGGACTGGTCGGGACGTGAAAATCGACCGATAAACAGTTACGGGAATTTCATGACCGGGCCTGTTGCTCATCATGATTAATGGGTTAGACTTAACGAGTAGTAACATTTATGATGTAGCAGTGCTAGATAAATGCGAAAATCGAGGCAAATTAGCTTGACGGTTGTGTAGGGACACAATTGGTAAAAGTATACCTACCTAGGGAATTGATTGTATGGCCACAAGTCGTGGGTGCAATTAATGGCTGCTGGGACGTCAAGACCTCCTAGGAAATAGAATTTCCCGAAACTAGAAGGGGTTACTGTTTCGATAAAAATAGTGGGAGAACTTTTTCGATAAAAAGTCCAAATTTCGTTAATTATAAGTATTATTTTTAATCCTGTCTGCTTATAGTTGTTTTTTAAATTGTTTAATATAGCCATTTAAAATCCACAATCATGTATGAACGAACTGTGGTACGCATCAGGAGCGAACATACTTTGACGAATATCGTGTGTAATTCACTCCACGAGACGATCATGGCTGGGTTTAACAATGTTAGAGAATATTATTCTTACCTAACCAAGATAATGAATCGAATCAAAAATCTAGGCGCTGATTTGACTCTTTCGAAGATGAGATAGAAATTACTCTCAATGGCTTGTCTGACACATTTTCTCATTTTATGCAACATTGTATTATTCCGTGTGATGGAATTAAAACAAAAGACTTGCATAAGTTGTTAGACAAATATGAGGAAACCCATATACAGGGATTGGGTGTGAGTGAAGGAAGGGATTGCCCCCTTTGTAAGTATAATCGAAAACTATGGAAGTATGCTGGAAAGAAATTCCTGAACAGACTTAACAACGGTATGACTTAGTTATACACCTGTTATTTCGTTTGATGTAAGACATCTCATAAACCCTCATATCTGTAAAAGTGTTTGTAGGTGATGATGATATTCCCTTGCCTTTGGGAAGGAGGGCGTTCCTTGGAAGGAAAAGGCAAAAGTTGCAAATATACATGAGGGACAGATGCTTCAGGGATTGGTCAGGAACAATCTAGACCTTACTTTTTAGCAAAAGGAGTTTTACTTAGTTTTTCGTATTAGCATGAGTTTATAGTTTTACTTTGTTTTTTAGTATTATTTCAAATTTTTTACAAGACATTATTGCTTTACCATTATGAATGGAATACTTTAATTAAAGCTATTTAACTTTGTACAAATATTAATGCTTTATTCTTAAACATAGAAGTAAAACAATGATAAACAATCAAAACTTATATACTAAATCGAGAAGGAGTAAGACAAACAAGATAATCTTCCACGCTTGAAATGTTTATTTTGAACATTATTCCTAAAGAAGGATTTGAAAGGAAGTTTTCATCTAAAGCTCTTGAAATATAGAACTTGGCTGAACTCGTAACTTTCAAATCTTGTTCCAAAGGAATAATAACCGAAATTAAAGTTTGCTAGGCATTCTAAGCATTTCAACCAAATGGATTTAATAGAACTAAAGAGTTAGTTCATAAGGATGTTACTTCATATATACCTGCGATTATTTTAATCGTCAAAGTGTATGTGTACATTGTGAAGTACAATTCTAAAATTGTTGAAGTATTTAACAGAAGTTTTGGAAATGAAGTAACTAAGTGCATTATGTCAAAAGCATTTTGAACTAATCAAACTTGCCGAAACATAAGCAATTAATTCCTCAATTATCTAAACGAGAATAGAATTCTCATGCAGCAAATCAAAGAAGGAATTGAACTTTGTTAAAACTTAGTTCATTTCATGATTGTGATTTCGCTGTACTTCCTTATTCACATTAGGGGATAGCCTCCCCTGACTCCTCAAAAGATACTTAGTACCTTTTGAAATAAGTCCTTACACTGCCGTATCATTTATGACATGGCATAATATCCTTGTACTAGAAATTGGATAATAGATCCGATTCGTACAAAATCCATTGGGGTATCCAATGAAATACATTGGATACCTGTTCTGCGACAAAGAGAAACGAAAGTTTGTCGTAAGTAGCACATTCCTATGTTGACGAAATTCTCGTCAAAGGAAATAGGGAGTGTCATAGAACTTGATGAAGTCCAAGATTTGGACCCATCCCCGCAAACAGTGGGAGAAAACCCTGAAACCTGCTGAACCGGGTCACGCACAAACACTTCGTAATCTAATTAAATTCGTAAAGAACTCAAAATTCCATTTTACGAAATTGAGAAATTGGATTTTATTCCGAGATTACAAAGAAATTATGTTTAACATAAACTAAGGGATATGGCATGAAGCCATAAGACCCTAAATGAAAAGTTGTTTACTCATTTGACTCGCTCAATGGCAATAGGTGATTCTTCAAAAAGCCCTTTTAGGACTAATGAAGATACCTTCTCTGCATTTGCAACGTCAAAATCCATTTCGAAACTATTAGCCATAGAAAGGTGGTTTTGACTACAAAAATATGACTATTGGATATGAATCCTTCCTCTCACAATTTGAAAATTGATGAGAAGATCACTATTCGAATCCAAAGGTCAATCTATGACTTTTTTCCCGAACTTGGAACATGCAACTTGATAGGTTGATAAAAAAATGTTGAATTTGCCAAAAGGAATATGGATTCCAAATTGTGCAAAAGGATCAGTGGGAGCATAGTTGATGTTCGTAAAACGTAACATCACGACGATCTGTATATCAAGTACGATATTAGAATATCAAGCACAGACGAAAGCATGTTCTTCACGCAATTCTCCATGATAAAGATTTGGGAATTACATCTCACGTACTGGCAATACGTATCTATAGAGATAGAGCGAAGTAGATGTTGCAATTCACCGAATCTAAGTACAAAGACTATACATTGAATAAATTCAATATGGAAGAATCCAAGAAAGGATTGTTTCCAAGGAGGCACAAAATCTCTCACACTTATTTGATGAGCCCCACATATAAATAAATAAAGAAGAGATTGTCTCAAGAAGCCTTTTGCTTTGGCATTTGGATTGCATGTAGCATGCAAAGTCTAGTACAAGACCTGACTCATCAAGAGCTCTGATCATTCACGAGCTACTGTCAGTCGAACACCAGTAAAGGACACTGGACTACCGTAAAAAGCAATCCTTGAAGATAATTAAAGGATATATTGCTGGTCATTGGTAGTAGTGGAGAATTGAAACTCGAAGGATTTAGTTATTCAAGGTTTCCAGTCTAAAGTGGATGATTTATTCTGTCCTGATGGAGCAGAGGTAAATTGGAAGAAATTCCAATAGTATACCATTGCCCACTCAAACAGAACATATGTCGCATCATTAGGATGCAGCAGAAGAAAGCGTTTAGTTGAGAACATTCATCCATTGATTAGATGAAGTACCTAGCATGGCAAAAGCCTATCGTTATCTTAAGTGATTTAGATAAGGCAATTGCTTAATGAAAGGGAAACAAGATCTCGCCGATAATCTAAAAACAAAACCATATGTTTGAACAAATCATAGGTAGTTGAGACGCGTAGAAGGGTTGCGTCATCTCAACAAAGACAACTTAGCAGATCCACTAATGAAGTTCTTTCACAAAAGAGTTCTAGGGACATCTTTAGATGGGTTTTAGAAACGTTGTGATTGGCTTTAGGGCAAGTGGGAGATTGATAGGATAGTGCCCAGCAAGCCAATATTAATTAGCTTGTTAGAGTACTATTTTCTTATGGTTTATAATTAATACGCCTATTTATTTATAGTACGTAAATTAAACAATGGCCAACTTCATCTCTCGCGAACTTATCTAAGCGATTGGATGAAATCCTAAGGTCACATTAGACTATGGGACGATTCACTTAAGTATGAGTGCAATCTTGTAACAGTCTCTAAGGTCATGATCTTAAAACTGTTCCAAGTCATAGATTCCGAACGAAACGGGGTATCGAAGGAATCGCTAAGACTTGTACGATTATGCATGATTCACATGAAGTGAATTTGTAGAGTTAATGAACAAGACATTTTGATGTCAGTGCATATGACTAGGTGGTTCGATAGAGAAGATCGAATGCATCGAACGACCCGAACAGAGAAACCCATTGTGGAAGCGCATGACGCATATCGGTGATGGGATGTTTCTCAAGGCTTATAATAGTGTACGATTTAGTCCTTAGCCTTGAGGTGCTAGGATGAATCCGGTGCATGAGTTTGCGTACTTAGATTTAGGTACTGGTCATGTAGCCTGACCATAAAGTGCCTAAGTTGGGTGCGTACAGTTGTGTACGCGAGTGGTTAGTACTAAGAAAGGATCTATCGACTCATCCTGATAAGGTGGGAGAATTTCCTGTATGTTCTTAGATAATATGTTCCTAGAAATCCATGGCCATAGTCAGTGACGGATTTGGAAAGGGGTTTCCAAATTTAGCAGTCACACTGGAATTATTATCCAGAATTAGAAAGTAAGAATCGAGATAATTAGAGGTGCCGATCAATTCACACACCCTAGATCTCGGTTGGGAAATTAGTCGTTAGAAGGACCGTATGTACATGGCATTTATAAGAGGTGAGGTTCACAAATATCAATTCACATGAAATTTGACTTCATGGGCTTGTGGCTTGACATCGACCATGATTTGTAGGTACTCCTGAATTAATAAGGAAATTAATTCTGGAGTGGTCAATTAAAAGTGTTTAATTGATCGGAGCATTTAATTGCTCGTTAATTAAATAACGAAAGTCGTGGGCCTGCTGTCAATTGATGGTGAACCCAGAGGGTCACACACAATACAGTTGGACAGTGACCGTCATAAAAGGAAATGAATTATGTTGGTCCCAAGTGGTCAGAAGAGGTTTAGAGGGGGGGGGGGGGGTGAATAAACCTCTTTAAAATTTTCTTCGAATTTTAACTTTAAAACTTTTCTCTAACTGTGAACATACTAAGCTGATCAGAGTAGTAAGTTACAAGTCTGTTCGCGAACAAATCTTTGAACAGGTTTGATGACCACTCGTCTGATAATTACTTAGCTGATTTTGTTAAAATCAGTTTTAATACTTAGAGTACTTGTAGCGGATTTTCAAAGTGTTTTTCACAAGTATTCCTAGTAGTTTGAAAAATGTTTCCCCAGTTTTATAAACTCCTTTAAATTCTTTTTCAAACAGTTAACTAATGTGTTTTATGCAATTTTGAAATATGCAAGTAAAAGTGCGAGTAAAAACACAAGTAATTTTTATAGTGGTCATATGGATTTGAATATCCTTTAATCCACTCGTCCAAGTCACAAAGATCTTGGGTTATACTAGAAACACAAAGTAACCAGTACACTCTGCTTACGCCGATCAACAAATGAACAGGCCGTAAGTGCGCAGTAAGAAATCACAAAGAAATCCTACTCTCTGAAGTAATATCACTTACTTAGATGGATATCTACTTCTCACAACACACAATTTTACAAATTCACTCAGAAGATGTGTATAGCTTTGTTCTTCAACTTCACTTTTCGTCAACAAATGACTAAGCTGATGAGTGAGCTGTTCTTGAGACTTAAGAGTTCTGCTTCGAAAATTCTCTCAGAAATTGTGTTGCTTGTTTTCTCTTCATCTCTTTTAGTTATTTATACTTGAGGTTTGAAAAATGTCCGTTGAAGGGAGACAAGATTCAAATTCCTCGAGTACTGGTCCTTAATTTCCGCGAACGGCTCTTTTGCAGTCTGTCCGTACTGTCAACAGTACTATTCTGCAGGCAGCATTAAATGCAGCATTAAATGCACCCAGCTGATGCGAAGCGTTTCTTCAATCATTTGTCTTTAATAACCTTGTACTTCAGCATTTATTACTCCAAGGGGCATTTATTACCGTTGGGAAGACTTTATGATCTTTTCCACTTGGCTGACGAAAGTGCAAGTCTGATGGCGAACTAGGCTGATCTCAAACTTGAACAAATCTGATTTGAGTCGGCTGATCTTCATCAGTCTTATATCTTTCTTTCAGCAGATTAGAAGTCTTGGACCTTGAAATTTGACTCTTCTGATGTCTTCATTACTTAGTCAAAATTTCTTCAAAGGGATCATCAGCTAAGTTAATCCACACTTAGCCAATTATTGAAGTTTTGGAATCCTTCAAAACCTCCCTTAACCAATTGTCTTCAGTGCCTTCATCTTCATCCTTATCCAACAAATTATTTAAAGAAGTAAAATCAAAGTTCATGAATTAAAATGTTAATTCGAGGAGAATATTAATTAGATATCTACTTGGTTAATGTCTAATTAATTAATTGGATTATCTAATTAATTAATATATTAATTAAAGTAGTTAATTAATAAATTGGAAGACAAATAATTAAGTAATTTTCGGATTACATAATTAGGCATAGGGGCGATTTTTGCATGGATAAGTTGGGAGAGTTTTTGTTTCCTTAATAGATAAGGAACAAGGAAGAGATTTACCAAATCTTAAATTCCTAAGTTGATTAGGAATAGGATTTGATAAACATGGGAAGAGATATACTTCTTCACATCTCTTCAAGGACTAATAAATATTTTTGAGAAGATCATAATTTGCATAACACAAGAAAAGAAAAAGAAATCTGAAAATTGCACAAGAGAAACTCCCTAACCCTAAATTGCCCCAACCCATTTTCGGCCCAACCAAATTCGGCCAACCCTGGCTGAACTTCCTTGGCCGATCCAGCCTAGCCGCACAAGTCCTGTGGCCGAGGTTTTCTTCCAGTCAATCTCCTCATCCGGTTCCAGATCTAAGTCCTGATCAAGATCTACCCTTTCCTTTACAGACAGCCTTCAAGATCTAGTTCGTAGCCTGCGACTTGGAGGTGTCCCTACAATCCAACTGGTGTGGATCGACTTTGGAGGTGAGACACTTGGATCACTTCGTTGTGAATCAAACAAAAGAAGCCTGGAGGAAACCACCACCGAGCTGAGCTGAGGTATATCGCATACCACCCCCTTTTTGTTTTAATTGTTGTTTGAATCAACTTTTCGTATATATAATATGGAGACAGATTTATGGGACTGATGGGTGCCTCGAAAAATTTTAAATTCCGCACTTTTGATGTTCTGACAATCGAGGTATCCCAACAGTACTAGCACCAGCCGCTCCTGTGTTCTTACTCGCCTTTGACTTCTTCTATTTTCGAGGCTGGCCCTGGGTCTTTTTCGATGAAGAAGCCACATTAGAACCTGCTATCAAGGTTCGGAACTTTTCCACGATCTCAGCTGCATAATTAAAATAAATTTGAGGTTAACATGAAATAACGAAGGGAAAGTCGAAGGTTATCTTAAGGAAATAAGTTCATTACCGAGCGAGAGAGATGCGACTATGGCTTGAGCTTTTGCAGGGATGGTCTCGTCAGGTTAATCACTTTGTGGGTTATTTTCGAGCTCAGGGTATGCCCGAATTTAATTGCTGGGGTAGCGTAAGTCAATTTACTGAGCCCGGCAAATCTCAAAACCCCCTCTTGGGTTAATAGAGCTGTCTGGTAAAGATCGGACTTAAAGGTCTCCAAGAATTTTTTCGAGAGAAGTTGCCGAATTTCTCCTCTTAGTTTCCGTTTGCCGTACATCCAAGGGCCTTCTCCCATCCAAACGTACGGTTTCTGTTTGGAGCCCTCACCCGAAGGAAGAATGTCGGGACCTCGAACAAAGAAAAAATCACCTTTCCAGCCAGTTTGCATTGCTGGAAACCATGTTCGAGAGAATTGAATGGTTCGACCTCTGAGAGAAGTAGACAAAGCCGACATTAGAGGCTGTGGAAGTGCTCATCTGGAACACTTGCCGAAAATTCTGGAAGGAAGCATCCTTCCCCTTGGCCTTCATCAGAACACTGAACGAAACGATGTATGGGATCGAATTCGGAAAAAGTTGAGCAGGCGCGAGCGAGAAAACATCCAGAAAATTTCTATATAACGGAATAAACGGGATGCGCAACCCGAAGAGGAATTGCCTGCTGTAAAAGGCCTGGCAGCCTTTAGGAGGGTCGGTAACTCGTTGCTCGGGTGTAGGAATGACAATCGAGTAACCCTCTGGAATATACTTTCCGAACTCGCGCACCAGCCTGGCATGACGTGCTTCGGTATTATAAGAAGTGGGAGTTTCATTAGCCCTATGTTCGGTTCGATGGTGGTTGGAGCTGGTCGAAGGTTCTACCCATTTGTAGATGGTAACAACCGCCTTACCAACGATCCTATATTTCTGGACTTCGTCCTCGCCCAGTGTCAAGACATCGCCTTCAACCGCTTCACCCTCGAAAGTTTCTTCTTCGGTTTCACCTTATTCATCACTAGAACCCTGGCGAACCTCTCCCTCCTCAGTAACGGAGTTTGAAGTATTCCCAGAATTTTCGGCCTTTTCATCATCAGAGTCTCTATAGTTGTCAATAAGCGCATCAGGATCGATATCCGACCTTTCTCCTACTTTGGGTTTTCCTTTGCGATCTCTGGAAGAAGACATGTTTTGTATATTTTGGAAGTGATCAACTTTCGGGAGTCTTCTATAAAATATCGATCAGTAGGATCCGATCAGGATTTTGAGAATCTTTCGTAAATGAATCTTCACCGGTCAACGTATATATATACGGGGTTAAAAAGGTAACATTGAAAATTGGACCCAGAGTAACCGCGACGGTTGAGCTCTCTAGCAGTAATTTCAAGACAAGATTTCCAGGAAATTGCACTTTTGACCCCTATACTCTATCAATTTAAGCTACATGATGGCTAAAGGAAAAGACACATCCTTTCGGTTTCGGAATAAACATACTCTCCGAGATTTAGCTTCACTTACGCTCGAAGAAGTGGGAGAGTATTAATGAGGGTTCAGACAGGCCAATTACGGGTCCAAACAAGTCAGATACCGATCAAGGCAACTATTAACTAAGGAATCCGTCAACTCAATTTTTTGGAAACCAATTCAATCATTACAGGGAGCAACTTAAAGCAGGAATGTCAATATCATTTACATCACAACAGATAATCATTTTAGAGTTTCCAAGATATGCATTCTTTTTCCCTGGTTCGGTTTTTATCCCAATGGGTTTTTCCGAGCTAGGTTTTTATGAGGCATATCCGAAACACTAAGTAATGATTCATCTCAATCTTGTGGCAACATCTACTTCTCCAAGCTCCAGCTTCACTTACGCTCGAGAAGTAGGGGAGTATTGATGAGGGGTACTTTGTATATTCTATTTTAGGAAGGACTTCTACGATCGGAAATTAGGAAATCCGACCTCGAAGACGTATCAGCCGATCTCCAACATTAGTCAGCCTAATCCGATCAATGGCAAAGGGATTCATGCTCGGATTCCACTGTTGGGCCGACCCCAGGCCCAGGCCTTTGGGCCAAGAAGTGCACCCATGCAGATGGTTCAACTAGCACACCGCTTCAACTATAAATACCACTAGCATTTATGACGCCAGAAAACGCACAATTCCCCAGGTGCTCCTTGCTCGAAGCCACTGCTCGAAGCATCCTCGGAATATAGATTTCGATCACATTAGATGTATTAGTCTCTAGCTTGTATGGCATCCAGTAATGCCCAAGTAGGACCTCGAATTATATTGTAATCACGTTCGATAATATATATTTGACCCCATTACTTGCATTACAGCACCTTTATTATCTTTACTTTCTATTATTGATCCCGTACGAAACCACGTCAGATCACTTTGCATGTCCTTCGCATATAACTTTTATTGCTTCTACCAAAATGCAGATCGATGGGAATATCTGTAAAGTAGTTTGTTTGATCTTTGTTTGCCAGATGAATGGAGATCGATGAGTCTTTACCTACCTAATCAGTTTTACTCATTTTTCAATTTGTACTTAGGTTTTCTAGCAATTATTGGTTTTAACCCTTTTTACTCGATAAATGGAGATCGATGAGTGTTTACCGACACAATCGTTTTTACTCGTTTTTCAATTTGTACTTAGATTTTTTACCAATTATTGGTTTTAACCCTTATTACTCAATAAATGGAGATCGATGAGTGTTTACCGACCCAATCGGTTCCACTCATTGTTCACTTTGCAATTAGGTTTTTTACAAATAATTGGTTTTAACCTTATTTATTTCGATATGTGGAGATCGATGAGTGTTTATCGAGCCAATCAGTTTTACTCAATTTTAATTTGTACTTAGGCTTTTTACTAGTTATTGTTTTTAACCTTATATACTTTGACAAGTGGAGATCGATGAGTTCTTACCGGGCCAATCGGTTTTATTTATTTTTTAATTTGTACTTATGTTTTCTACCAATTATTGGTTTTAACCCTTTTTACTCGATAAATGGAGATCGATGAGTGTTTACCGACCCAATCGGCTTTACTCATTTTTCAATTTGCAATTAGGTATTTTAACAATTATTGGTTTTAACCATATTTATTTCGATAAGTGGAGATCGATGAGTGTTTACCGAGCCAATCGGTTTTACTCATTTTTAATTTGTACTTAGGTTTTTTACTAATTATTGGTTTTAACCTAATATACTTTGACAAGTGGAGATCGATGAGTTTTTACCGAGCCAATCGGTTTTACTCATTTTTTAAATTGTACTTAGGTTTTCTACCAATTATTGGTTTTAACCCTTTTTACTCGATAAATGGAGATCGTTGAGTGTTTACCGACCCAATCGGTTTTACTCATTTTTCAATTTGCAATTAGGTATTTTACCAATTATTAGTTTTAACCTTATTTATTTCGATAAGTGGAGATCGATGAGTGTTTACCGAGCCAATCGATTTTACTCATTTTTAATTTATACTTAGGCTTTTTACCAATTATTGATTTTAACCATATATACTTTGACAAGTGGAGATCGATGAGTGTTTACCGAACCAATCGATCTTACTCATTTTTTTTAATTGTACTTAGGTTTTCTACCAATTATTGGTTTTAACCCGTTTTACTCTATAAATTGAGATTGATAAGTGTTTACCGACACAATGGTTTTACCATTTTTCAATTTGTACTTAGGTTTTCTACCAATTATTGGTATTAAACCTTATTACTCGATAAATGGAAATCGATGAGTGTTTACTGAGCCAATCGGTTTTACTCATTTTTAATTTGTACTTATGTTTTTTTCCAATTATTGGTTTTAACCTTATATACTTTGACAAGTGGAGATCGAAGAGTGTTTACCGAGCCAGTCAGTTTTACTCATTTTTTAATTTTTACATAGGTTTTCTACCAATTAATGGTTTTAACCTTATATACTTCGACGAGTGGAGATCGATGAGTGTTTACCGAGCCAATCGATTTTACTCATTTTTAATTTGTAATTAGGTTTTTACCAATTAGTGGTTTTAACCTTATATACTTTGATAAGCAATGGCTTTTTCTGGAGACTTTAATCATAAAATATTGGAGAAAATTCAAAGGAGTAAGCAAAAGCTTTTATTATTCCTCAATCAGAGCTGCAATAAATATTCATAGAAAAGCAAGTAAAAACAAATATCAAATCAAAGTCAACTAAAATCTATGTCTGGACAGTACTTATTAACATCCATAATATCTCCTCAAGTTAACCGCATTCCATCCGTATGAGCAATTTGTTAAGATCCCTTTTTTCCGACTCCAATTACGATGTAAAGACAATCCCAATTTCGCTGTAATTTTCCCACATGTTTGGACACTTCTACCTTTTTCATACCAGATCTCCTTCTTTAAAGGATCGTATACGGACTCTCTGGTTTTAGACTTTCTCCATGCTTTACTTAGTAGCCTGCAAACGAACAACTGCTCTATCTCTTAGTGCATCTGTCATGTCGATATCGTCTTTTCTTCTTGCGTCGTTACTCTCTTCGTCGAACAGTTCGACCCTCCGACTAGGAATTACTGCTTTAACTGGGATGACTGCTTTCGATCCATATACCAAGCTGAAGGGAGTTTCACCGGTCGAAGCTTTTACGATTGTCCGATTAGCCCAAATTACCCCAGGGAGTTCATCTAACCATTTTCCCTTTGCAGCATCTAGTCTTTTTTCCAAAGACATAATTATTTCCCTGTTACCAACTTTCGTTTGTCCATTAGCTCGGGGATGTCCTACCGATCTAACATTCTGTTGAATCAAAAATTTTGCACAACATTCTAGCACTTGCTATCCCGCGAATTGAGTCCCATTGTCGGAAATGAGGACTCGAGGGATTCCAAATCGACAAACTATGTACTTCCACAAGAAGTTGATAACTTGGAACTGTGTAATTCGTGCTAGAGCGATACATTCAATCCACTTACTGAAATATTCAACTGCAACTAACACGTAGCTCTTTTTCGATCTCGCCACCGGGAAGGGTCCGACTATGTCAATTCTCCATTAGTCGAATGGCCAGCAAATTGGTATAGAATGCATTTTCTCCTATGGTTGATGGATTATGTTTGCATGGACCTGACACTAGTGGCATCTTTTTACGTATTCCGTGGCATCATAGTTCATGGTAGGCCAATAATATCCCGTTCTTAGACACTTCAAAGCAAGTGCTCGGGCTCCACTGTGGTTTCCAGCTTCTCCTTCGTGAGTCTTCTTATGTACATCCTGGACATGTAACTCGGAGATACATTTTATCTTTTATAGAGTTTTCAGTCCAAGATTACGTAACTGGGGGCTCTATATTTTATTCTTCAATCTTCGTTCTGATCGAAAGGGAGGGATCCATCATGTAAGTACTGCAAGAGCGGAGTCATCCAACTATCTTTATCCAAGTCGATTTCCATAATCTCTGCCTTAAGTAAGCAATCCAAGTCTATCGCAGGGGTGTTAGAAACCAACCACGTTATTACTCTTTCGGTTTGTCCATTTCTTGACCTCTTGAATCGAGAGAGTTGATCTCGGTCCACTTATTTTCCAATCGCTGAATATCTTGTATTTCGAATTAATCGAAGTTTTCTGCGAGCTGTTTTACCTTAGCCAAATATTTTATCATGTTATATTCATTGGCTTCATATAACCCTTCTATCTGACGCTGAACTAGCTCGGAGTCAGTTAATACTCTCAGGATTTTGATGCCTGCTTTAATGGCCATCTCCATTCCTACAATCAAAGCTTCATACTCAGCTTCATTGTTTGTTACCATAAAATCCAAAGTAATCGCATAGTTTAAATCTTCATTCTCTGGTCCTCTAAAATTAATTCCAGCTCCACCTCCTTCCTTACTGGAGGCCCCATCAACATGCATTAGCCAAGTGTGATTTTCGACAATTAGAACGTCATTATCACTTGCAGTTGGGTGTAATGAGAGATGAGCTCGGAGTTTCTAAGAGAAAATCGGCAAGAACTTGTGTTTTTATGGCAGTTCACAGTCTATATTCGATCTCATATTGACCCAACTCGATTGCCCATTTGATCAATCTTCCCGAGGTCTCTGGTTTGGTCAGAACTTGTCTCAACGGTTGATTGGTGAGCACGATAATTTTATAAGTCAGAAAGTATGGTCGTAGTTTTCGGGCCGTTACTACCAAAGCCAAGGAAAACTTTTCTATTTCCAAGTAATTCTTTTCTGCTCCTTGCAAAAGCTCACTTAAATAATAAACCGGTTTATGTTCCGACTCTTCTATCTTTACAACAACTGAACTTATAGCCACCTCCGAGATGGATATATAGATGTATAGAGGTTGTCCCTCTGTCGGCTTTGCTAGCAAAGGAGGTGAGGTTAAATATTCTTTCAATTGATTTAAGGTTCGATCACATTCTTCGGTCCATTGGAAAGTTTTAGCTTTCCTTAGGGTTTGGTAGAAAGGTAGGCTTTTGTCAGCTGATTTGGATATGAATCTGTTTAGCGCAACTATTTTTTTGACCAAGCTCTGTGCTTGGGAGATCGTCTTTGGAGGTCTCATCTCGGTTATAGCTCGTATCTTCTTTTGCTTCTATACCGCGTTGGTGAACGAGGTAGCCAAGGAATTTTCCTGATTTAATCCCAAAAGTACATTTCATCGGATTGAGCTTCATACGATACTTTCTTAGGATTTAAAAGCATCGATCAAGATGGTCGATGATCCTTTTCGCTCATGCTTTTGACCAACATGTCATCCATGTATACCTCCATAATTTATCCGATCAACTCTCTGAACATTAAATCAACCAACCTCTGGTAAGTCGCACCCGCATTTCTTTTAATCCAAAGGGCATTACGACAAAACAATATACGCCCTGTTCGGTTACGAAGGCCGTGTTTTCCAAAACGCGTTCATCCATATAAATTTGGTAGAAACCTTGAAAAGCATCCATCTTACTAAAAATTACAAATCCCGCGGTCGAGTCGACCAAAAAATCAATCCTTGGAAAGGGATAGGGGTCTCGAGGACATAACTTATTCAGATCGATAAAGTCATTACACATCCTCCATTTGTTATCTTTTTTATCCCCTTTTGCTACTAGAACTACATTACATAGCCATTCAGAGAAATGTATTTCCCTAATTTGTTTAGACATTAGGAGTCTTTCAACTTTGGCCTTAATTATTTTGTCTTTTACAGGGCCATGATTTCTTTTCTTTTGTCATGTCGGTTTAGCTGTCGGATCGATTTTCAGTGAGTGTATGATAATTCTTGGGTCTATTCACACTATATCTTCCACACTCCAAGCGAAAACATCGACGTTTTTTCTGAGAAAGTCGATTAGCATGAGTTCTCCTTCCGGGCTAAGCTTGGTTCCGATCCTGGTTGTTTTCTTTGGGTCGTTTTGTACCAACATAATGTCCTTATGCTCTAGCGGTTTAATTGTGAGATCGACCGGCTCTTTCCCCTTTCTCTCGATCCTATTCGTACTCGAGATATCCGGTTCCCTAGATCTTTCAACCGTTGCCTCCCCAAGTTTCCTTTCGAAGAAGTGATAGATTTGAATTTATCCTCTAGCGCTAAGGAAGTGTTGTAACAATCCCAGACCATACAATGGTCTTTAACTATTTCTCCTATGCCTGAAATAGTGGGAAACTTTATTTTCTGGTGGTAGGTTGAGACAACTACTCGAAACAGATTGAGCGTTGGTCGACCCAAGATAACATTGTATGCAAATGGAGCTCCCACTACCAGGAACATAATCATTTTGACAACTCGCAGGGGCCTCTTGTCCAGAGTAACACTTAAATTAATGGTCCCTGCTGGGACGATTTCCAAACCTCCAAATCCGACTAAAGGCGTTGCCACTCGTTGAAGTGTTATCTCACCTAAGCTCATTTGTGTTAAAACTACTCTTGAGATAATGTTGGCGGAACTTCCATTATAGATCAATATTCTCTTCACGTTGAGGTTCGCTATTTCGATTGAAACTACAATAGGGAAGTCAGGATTATCTTCCTTGGTGTCCCAAGTTATATTTATGGGAACCTCGTCTTCGTTAAAGCTGATCGATTGTTCCTTAGGAATCATGTTTTCAAGTGTCCATACTTCCCTTGGTTTTTCTAATCTTTCCTCTATAGATCTAGTCGTTCGTCGTCTTGCATTACGACTGTCCCCACACGCTGGTTCGCCGAAAAATGTATTTATTGTTCCGTTCACAAGGTCATTATCCATGTCTCGTGGCAGATCATCGTTTGGGGTTCTTCTCGATGGAGTTCTTCTTTGATTCTGAACCCGAGGACTTCTAGTCCTATGTCTTTTTCTACTACTTTGCTCGACATATTGATCCAACTTTTCTTCTTGAATTAATCTTTCTATCTCTTATTTTAGATGATAACAATCCTCGGTATGATGGCCATGAGCTCGATGGTATCGGCAATATAGGTTGTAGTTTCTGGCTCCGGGCTTAGCTTGTTTAATTCTCTTTGTCGGAGGAATCCAATTGTTCCTTTCCCGAAGTACTAGGATTTCTTCTCGGGGAACATTTAATTTGGTATACTCTACGTGATCTATCCAATTTTGTACTTGCTCCGAGGATCGTGGTCTAACATAGACATTAGATCTTTTGTCAGAGTCATTCCGATTATAGTCCAATATCTGAAACACATTTCCTCTTCTTAGAAATTGGTCATAATCGTTATCTTTGGGATCGGAACTTTATCTAGCCGTTTCGACCCCGACGTAGAGTCTTTATTCCTATTTTTATCCTAAAAGGAGTTCATCTCTTCCTGAGTTATATATTTTGAGGCCAAAGTCATTATATCCACAAAAGTCCTTGGTTGTTTTCAACATAGAGCATTACCAAATTGTCTATTCTTTGTAAGGTCAAACAATATGGAAATAATGTAGTCGATGTTGGGGGAATCAATTTTTAGCAATTCCACATTGAATCTGCCTAACCAACTTCTCAAAGATTCTTCTTCTTGTTGAGTAATCTTTCCTAGATAACTCATAGGGAGTTTTTGTCGTTTCTGACTAGCAAACTCTTGAGTGAGTTTATTACAAACTCCCGAAAACTAAAAATTAAGTTGGTCGGTTGCTTTCCAAACCAATCTAATGCTAAACCCTCAAACGTTGTGACCATTAATTTAGCAGTATATTCAGCGGAATGAGCATATAAGTTCATTATGTTTGTAAAGCTCAATATGTAGTCATCTTGGTCAGTGGTACCATCATAGCGGGGCAGACGGCCTGGCAGTTGGCCCGAGGACTGTGCTTCCTTGATTTCTCTACAGAAAAGAGAACATGCGGCAATGCTTTCTTGAACTTCTCTACTTCTCGGCCAAGGTTGTTGGGTAGCTAATAATCTTTGTTCTACTCGTTCTTGCACCGACTTTTCGATTTCTCTTTCCGAAATGTGTAGAGTCCTGGGATGATTTGGTAACGGATCGACCAGATCGTCGTCGATAGGAATAATAGTGTTTTTGTTTGATTGCGACTGAAAGGGACGAGCATTGCCTCTTGCCCGATTTCGCCTTCCTCCAGCTCAAGTATTATTATCGATCGGTCTTCCGTTATTTCTGAGCGGGCTAGCCAAAGATTACTGATCCGTTCTCGGGCTATCGGCTTGGTCGAAAATATGATCGAGTGCCCTCTGAGTTATCCTTGCAGGTTCCGCAGCAGTTGTCCTCAGATTTCTGGGTTCTTGTTCAGGAATCGTAAGGAGTTCGGTGCATAAAGAACTCATTAATTGCACTAATTGTCTGAGCTTTTCCTCCCTATCGGGTAGAGATGGGGGAATTGCTCGAACTAGTGGGTCTGATGGGACTGGATTCCCACCCGAATTTCGTTGTCCCAATGTAACCTGTCTATTAGAATTTGGGTGTTCCCCATGTGTTCCAATATGATCGGATTCCTGATGTTCATCGATCGCTGGAGGGTTGTTGATGCCTTCCCCATTAGGGTTCTCGGGTAATCCATCGGTCGGTGGGGGTGGGTGTGTGGTGTTGCTTCTTCCGTCATTGCGCGCGTTCTTCCTTGGGCGAGCCATATGTCTATCGAGTAATTAACTGAGCCCCTCGGTGGGCGCCAACTGATTTTACCGAATTTCATTAGGTTCGATAATATCAATATTAAGATGATTTATTCTGGATCGAGGATAATTTAAGGGCTTAGTTACTTTACTCAGGATGGATCAACACAAGGATAATTAAGTAGCACAAATAACGGAAGAAACATATGATGCCGGATTCAGTGAAGATTGAAAGATTGATTGAGTGATTGAGTGTGTGTTTCCACGTATGGCTATCTCCTTTTATTTATAATTGCTCTTGATCTAATCGGCTGGTGCTTTTCTTCCACTACTCCCACAACTTCCACTACTTACCAGTTATCTTCCTCAATTCCCACGTTCACATATGAGCTTGAGTTGGCAGTTTAATTTGAGTCCTGCTCCATCTCTAGTCTTCTAGTGTTTGTAACCAATTTTGAGACATTTAACGGAGCAGTTACTCCCAGTCTCTTTTTTGGTTAGATAAATTAAATTAACTAATTATGTGGCCATTGGCCCAATTATTTATATGGGCCATTAATTAGTTAATTGAACCTGGGCTAATTAATTACTCTAGGCCCTTTAATTAATCCGAGCCTTTTAATTAATTAATTGATCAGCTTTACTTTGGCCGAAATCAAACTTCTGGGCTTTCCCTTAAACATGGTCTGATTGGGCTCGTTTTAATCTCGTTCTTATTGGGCCTGTCTTTATATCACGGCCTTTAGCTAGCCCAAAATGGAGGATTTCATCCAACATCAATCGTTCCTGCTTCAAGTTGCTTGAAGAGGTGGAGTGATGCTGGTGTGGAGGACATAGAGACCTTCAACATTGTCACCCCCTCCAATCATCCTCTTTTGGGGATCCTGAATCATAAAGGAGTCATTAGTAAAATGAACAGAAAGATTAGAATCAATAAGAAGTTCACTTACAGAGATCAAATTAAATTTGAATGTTGGAACATAGAAAACATTTGAAAGAAAAAGAGAGGGGGAAATGTTAATATCCCCAATTTGAGTGACTGTAAAAGTGCTATTATCAGGGAGAATAACCTGAACATTAGTAACAGTTCTTAAAGTAGAAAATAGAGAAATATTAGAACATATGTGCTTAGTAGCACCAGAGTCAATGATCCAATCATTTGGATTATTAACTCTGTTTAAGAAAGAAGTAGAACAAATACCTGATACACATGAGATGTGTGCAGAGTCATGTGAAGAGGGAGTGGGATTAAAATTCAATGAGTGCTGAACAAGTTCATTAAGTGTTGGCACTGTTCTGAGTTTAAACTCTGTAGTAATGGTGTGAGTGGATTCTGGGCAGTTTAGTTATGCTGAACAGAAAGGTCAGTGGATTGTGGGGTTGGTGATTGGTATGAAGACTGATAGGATTAGAATTTTTGGGTTTAGAGGGTGGTTTGTAGCCAACAGGGTACCCATGGAGTTTGTAGCATTTATCAATAACATGTCCTCTCATGTTACAATGAGAACAGATTAGGATGTCCTTCTTTTTGAATGTGGGATTAAAAACAGGAGGGGTGGGTAAAATAGTTTGATGTTGAAACTGATTGTAAGGCCTTTTTGATGGCTGATTAGTAGTAGTAGCAAATGTCATGGAAGATGACATATCAAAGGGAGTAGGATTAGTTCCAACCTACTTTTGCCTTTCTTCCTGTGTGGCCAATTGAAAGACTCTGGCAATGCTAGGGATGGGGTCCATCAAAAGAATTTGACTGCGTTGGTTGTCAAATGAGTCATTGAGTCCAAGAAGAAATGTGAGGACAAAGTCTTCCTCATATTGATCATGTATTTTCTGTGGTCCAGTACAGGAGTTGCATGGGTTGAGAACTATTCTATAGTTTGTAAGTTCATCCCAGATTGATTTAAGTCTGTTGAAGAACATGTCGATAGTGAGTTAATCCTGATGAAGGTTGGCCAATTCTCTGCGAAGTTGGAGTTTTCTTGGCCCATTACTATGCTGAAATCTTGTTCTAAGTTAATCCCAAATAGTTTTTGCACAGTTGGTATACATGATACTTGAGTGGATCTCCGGTGAAACTGAGTTTAGGATCCAAGAAACGACTACGTCGTTGTTTTTTGACCAAGCAATCTTCAAATTTGGATCATTTGTGACAGGATCTTGTAGGGTTCCATTAATGAAACCAAGTTTATGTTTGACATTGAGGGCAAGAAGCATGGATCTTGACCAAGATGGGTAATTGTCCCCCTTTTCATGCTCCCACTTATTCTGGACAAAAGTATTTTGCCACTATTATTGATGATTTTTCCAGATTTACCTGGGTTTGTCTTTTACATAAGAAGTATGATATTATCAATATTTTGTCTATGATCAAAACTCAATTAATCAAACTGTTAAAGTATTTAGGAGTGATAATGCCCCTGAACTTTCTTTTACTTCATTGTTTAATAAACTTGGAATTTTACATCATTATTCATGTGTTGAAACTCCACAACATAACTCTGTTGTGGAGAGGAAATATCAACACCTATTAAACATTGCTAAAGCTTTATTTTTTGAATCAAAAATTCCTATTTCTTTCTGAGGAGATTGTATCTCTACAGCTGCTTATCTAATTAATAGGACTCCCTCAATGGTTTTTGTCTATGACACCCCATATGAACTACTTTATCATGCTCCTGTTGATTATAATTTTCTTAAAACATTTGGTTGCCTAGTATTTGCTTCTACTTTAAAACAAGGCAGAAATAAGTTTGATCCAAAAGTTAGGACTTGTGCCTTTATTGGCTACCCTATGGGAATTAAAGGCTACAATTTATATGATATTGTTACTCATGAAGTTTTTATTTCCAGGGATGTTATCTTCCCTGAAGAAACCTTTCCCTTTCATTCTTTACAAACTGACTTTAACTCTACTGCAAATCTATTTCCTACCTCTGATTTTTCTAACTTTGATCTTACTGACAGTTCTCTTCATTCTACTGATACTTCATTTGACATAGGAAATCCCCCTTTGGATCCTGATTTTAATCCTGGTACAAATACAGATCATAGTCCTCCCACACAGGTTCTTAGAAGGTCTACAAGGGTTTCTAACAAACCTAGTTACCTTGCAGACTTTCACTGTTATTCTTTATAATCTACTAAATCCTTTACCACAAAATATCCTCTATCAACTGTTTTATCTAATGATAAAATTTCTTCATGTTTTAAAAACTTTGTCATGACAATTTCTGCTGAATGTGAGCCACAGTTTTATCATCAGGCAGTTGGAAACTAGAAATGGAGGGATGCTATGGATACTGAAATTAAGGCTTTAGAAGCAACTAACACATGGACAGTAGTACCCCTTCCCCCTAATAAACAAGCTATTGGTCGGGTGCAAGTGGGTTTACAAAATCAAAAGAAATTCTGATGGTAGTATAGATAGGTTTAAAGTTAGGCTTGTCGCCAAGGGATTTACACAACAGACATGTATTGACTATCTTGAAACTTTTTCACCTGTTGCCAAAATGGTAACAGTGAAATTATTAATAGCCATGTCTGCTTCCAAAGGTTGGAATTTATGCCAATTGGACATTGATAGTGCATTTTTAAATGGGGATCTCCATGAAGAGGTTTACATGGATCTCCCCCTAGGCTATCCAAGATCTACTATTTCTCCTAAATTAGTTTGTAAACTCAAAAATTCCTTATATGGCTTGAAACAAGCCTCAAGGCAGTGGAATGACAAGTTTAAAGATTGTTTACTGGAATTTTGGATTTAAACAATCCAAATCAGATTTTTCCTTGTTTACAAAAGGATCAGGTGATACCTTTCTTGCTCTCTTACTCTATGTTGATGATATTGTCATAGTTGGTCCCTCATCTACTGTTATTTCTGATTTAAAAGTTTATCTTAATTCTAAATTCAAATTAAAGGACCTAGGGGACTTAAAATATTTCTTAGCTCTTGAAATTGCTAGATCCTCTAAAGGAATTGTGTTATCACAGAGACACTATGCATTACAAATCCTAGATGACACTGGATACCTAGCTGCCAAGCCACTTTCTTTACCTATGAATCCTAAGATTAAACTAAACTCTAAACATGGTGACTTGCTTGCTGATATTACTTCTTATAGAAGATTAATAGGCAGACTTCTCTACTTAACCATTACCAGACCAGACTTAAGATATGTTGTCCATAAGGCTTAATCAATTTGTATCACAACCTAGGACACCAAACTTACAAGCTGCTCACCATATCCTAAGGTTTTTGAAATCCTGTCCTGGTAAAGGTTTATTTTACTCAAGTAATACAGACCTTCAATTGAAGGCCTATGCAGATGCAGACTGTGCTGCTTGCAAGGACACAAGGAGGTCCGTTACAGGGTTCTGTATTTTCATAGGAAGTTCCCTCATTTCTTGGAAATCCAAGATGCAAGTCACTATATCCAAGTCCTCTGCAGAAGCAGAATATAGGGCCTTGGCTGCAGTGTCAAGTGAAATTGTTTGGTTGAATCAATTATTAGGTTATTTAGGCATTTCTTCTCCTAAAGTTACTCTATTGTTCTGTGATAATCAATCAGCTAGGCACATAACTAGCAGTCCTATTTTTCATGAGAGAACTAAACACATAGAAATTGATTGTCATTTTACACGTGAACAAATTTCTAAAGGGCTAATCAGACTTATGCCTATTCGCACAGAGGAACAATTAGCTGACGTTCTAACAAAACCTTTATTGTCACCTCAATTCCTGCAGCTGCTTTCCAAGCTATCCCTAATAGACATCTACGGTCCATCTTGAGGGGGGTGTAATGGAGGATTTCATCCAGCATCAATCGTTCTTGCTTCAAGTTGCCTGCGCACAAAATAGAAGAACACGTCAGTTCAATTTGGGAAAATTATGAATTAGGGATTTTGAAAATATGTTATGTAAATAAGTATAAGTGTAGTCTGTTCTTTTAGCATTTATCTTTTATTAAGTTGTTATTGTATTATTTATTAAGTTGTTATTTTAAAGTCGGTAGTTCTTAGGCTATAAATAGGTTCAGGGTTCAAACCCTTATTGTAACATTCAATTCATTATTTTCAGATTAATAAAATTCTGCATTTTTTTACACACTTTCTCTTCAAGAAACTCAGAGATTTCTTCACTATTTTTCTCCATTAATTCATCAATGGAAGTTTGAATTATATTATCAAACCATCTGTCAGTCCACTATCTGGCTATTATTCCTCGACAATCTGAAGGTGATTTTTCGAATACAAACAAGTGGAAGCTCACAAATTATTTGAGATTAAGATGTATGCTTCTTAACTGCTTTAAATTGAGCTGGTTGCTTATAGTTGAGTGCTCACGAATTAATTGAGATTAATCCGCTGCTTGCTTGGAGTTGAGATCAATTAATTGTTTGTAGTTGTGGCGAGCTATAATTTGAGTTGGTTGCTTGGTTTTAATTGTGAATCCAGTTTCTCCAATTATATGTGGCCTGTTCGGTATCATCTTGTAGTTGGGGTTTGTTGTAGTGTGACATTTAGTTTTTCCCCACTTTTCGAGACCAATGTAGTGATGTGTGATGGTTGTAGTTTAATGTTAGCATTCAGTTATGGATCGTTAGGATTCTGCAACTCATTTGCCTGCTGGGTGTCCAATCTTGCTCTTGTAATGAGAGTTTAATGATTAAAGAGTGAACTTTTGTTATATAACTTTATGCTCACATTTGAGGAAAGAGTTAAAAGAGTAAAACCTTTTGGTATGACTCTAGGGGCATTCTATTATAAGATGTTGTTGGGTAAGGTGTAATTAAGATACCATCTCATTGAATGCCATGTGTCCTTCAAAATTAAAAAACAAAACAAAGTAATTACTAGAATACCTTATTACCCTTATATTATATTACATTTTTGCTTCAACTTGTTGCTGCTGTTGTGCAACGGGAAGGGTGCTGTGAAGGATCCGGGTAGTCAGGGAATTCGAGAGGAAGTAGGAACGATTGGCAACGACCTGCGCAAGGGAGGTGTTAAAATTAATTCATAATTTCTTAAGTATGAAGTTACTTAACTATGAAGATCCTTAACCATGAAGAATTCAAAACTTGGATGAATTATAGTCAAACTTTGCTACTCAAGAGAATTATCTAGAATTACATTGAAGTCAACATTTACGGCTAAGAAGATAAGGAAGAAGTAAAATCGAAATTGACTTCCTCAAGTCAACATTTACGGCTAAGAAGATAAGGAAGAAGTAAAATCGAAATTGACTTCCTTAATTACTTCTCCGCTAAGAAATCAAAAGAAGAAGCCAACTCGAACTTGGCTACTTACGAACCTCCTGAAGACTTCTATATATACGGTACATTAGTTGTAACATTAGAAGTGTAGTGAAGCTAGAAAAACCACTCAATTAGCAAGTTATTTTAGAGAAGAAAAATTACTCTCTTGTATGAAGGCTTAGAGCAAAAAGCCTCAAAATATTGTAGCCCTATTATCTTGATGAAATAATAAGTCTACTTTGTCTTGCTAAAATTATTTGCTTAGCCTTTCATATCCCAAACACCCAACAGATTTTGGTATAAGAGCCACCCTTGGCCTGATAACCCCCCACATATTGAAAAAATGAATCCAACCAATAGCAATGAGCTTGCCTTCACATATTCCCAACAAGGTGTTCCGATCTTTGTTGGTCAAGACTACGAGTTATGGAGCCTTCTTATGAAGATGCTATTCCAGTCCCATGATCTTTGGGATATCGTAGAAGTGGGGTATGAAATATATACTCCGGAAGAAGAAGCCACGTTGACTGGAGCCAAAAAGAAAGAGCATAAAGAGAACAAGACCAAAGATGCAAGAGCCTTGTCATTTATGCACCAAGGGCTGAGTCGATCTATACTTCCGCGTATTACGGGTGTTAAATTTTCAAAAGATGCATGGGATATTTTGAAAAAACAATTTGGTGGCTATGTAAAATTATTTCCATGAAATTGCAAAATTTATGGCGAGAATTTGATAATCTACTCATGAAAGATAGCGAGACTATGCAAGAATTCTTTTCTAGAGTTTCTACAATTGTTAATCAAATTAGAGGCTATGGTGATTCTACCGAAGATAAAAGAATTGTAGAAAAAGTCTTGCGAAGCTTACCAGCAAAATTTGAGCACATAGTTGCTGCGATTGAAGAGTCTAAAGATTTATCGAAACTTTCTTTAGACGAACTTATGGGATCTTTAGAAGCTCATGAGAAAAGAATGAGTAGATTTTCAAACCATAGTTTGGAACAAGCTTTTCAAGTAAAGCTTAATCTGCCAGACCAGAAAAATAAAAAAGGAGATGGCCAATCAGAAAAGAATATGGCCTCCACATCCAGAGTATCAAGAGGCAGAGGTCGTGGAAGAAATCAAAACTTCCGAGGACGAGGTCTAGGAAGAGGAGGTTTCTCTAACCAAAGAAATGCAAATCAAAATTCGGATTTATTTTGCCGAATATGCAGAAAAAATAACCACGACACAAAGGATTGCCGCTACAAATGTAAAAGATGTAAAAACGCCAATCATTCAGAAAGAGATTGTTGGCATAGAGATGATGGTGATAAAAATGAGGCCAACTACACTGAAGAAAAAGATACCAATCAGGTATTTTATTCATGCTTGAATTCTCAACAACTACTTGAGAATACATGGTACGTTGATAGCGGTTGCAGTAATCATATGTGTGGAAATAAGAAAATGTTTGTGGAGCTTGATGAGACTTATTCATCTGAAGTAAAACTTGGAGATGGAAAGGAACACAAAATCGCTGGGAAAGGAACAATAGCAGTCCAGACAAAGAAAGGACAAACAAATTTTATCAAAGATGTTTTTTACGTTCCAAATTTGACACAAAATATGTTAAGTGTGGGTCAACTACTCGAGAAGAATTATAAGGTGGAGTTTAATAATGATCATTGTGTCATTATTGATAAGCAGAAGAATCTCACATGATAGAATAGTGTCCTGCAAGCCAACTATTTTGGCTGCATTTAATTGAAAGGACCATTCAATTGGATTAATAAATGCATTTTATTATTATATGGTCATCTTTATCTTATGTAATAATTATCTACGCATAAGGATAGAAGTCCTTAGATCCGGGGCTATGGGACAACCCGTGGACTGATCTCCAAGGCCGTGATCTAGAACATATTCAAGAGTCGTAGAATCCAATTATATAGGACATCGTTGGATTCGGTTAGACTCTCACTGTTGTGTATACTCCGATGAACTGGAGGACGCTGGGGTCCACGAGCGTGACTGGGATAGTCGATACACATAAGTGGGTGGCTTGTTGGGATGGCAGGTGCACTGAATACCCCAATTAGGAAATAACTCACCATGGAAGCGGTAGTCGCATATCGGGGCTGAAGTTATTCCAAATTTATAATAGTATACGAGGAACGATCCCTAACTACTTGAGGTGATAGGGTTTAGCTGGTGCGAGAACGTCTATGCTTTGATATGAGTTCCGACTGACTGGGGATCGCCAGAAAGTCTCTGTGGACTCATATTGGGTATAGAGGAACTCGTATGCAGATTCATATCATCAACAAAGGATCCATTGACCCGACTTGATAGGTTGGGAAATTCTCCTATGGATTTCTGTGAGAAATTAATTCTGGTAAAATCCTCGGCCGAGGTATCTGACGGCTTTATGTAAGTAGCTCATAAAGGTTAATTCAAAGAGAATTATTTCGAGACCAGAATGCATAAGGTCAAGACAAATGAAAAGGGGAACCGATGAAAGACCATACCCTTAAGTCTCGACTGGGAGATTGATAGATGGAGAGATTATGTCGTATATGGAAATTGTAAATGATAAAAGGTTCACTGAATTAATTCACCAGTGATTGGGCTCCATGGGCTTGTGGCTGGACATCGACCGTGGAGTGTGGGAGAATTCCCAAATTGGCAGGGGTGCTAATTTTGGAATGATCAATCGACAGAGTGTTCGATTGATTTAGAGTAAATCTTACTCGAATAATTAAATAATATTTAATTATAACCTACGGCCAATTATGTGGTGAACCTACGGGGGCATACACAATACACATGAAGCGAAAGCGAGGAAATATTAACGACCGAGTCGACTGGGTCGATTATTATGGGTGGGTCGACTGGGTCGACCCAATTGGAACAAAATGGGATCCTATTGGAATTGAATCAGGATCATAAATTAAATTGGAGTTTAATTTGTGAGTTAATTAATTAAGTTGGATTTAATTATTAAAGGAAAAATTAATTAATTAGACTTAGAGTCAAAATTAATTAATTGGGAGACTGGTTAATTAATTGGGCTATTTGATTGGGAGATTAAATAAAGCCTGGTCAAAATTAATTAACTAGGCCATGAATTAATTAGAAGACTTAGTCTTCTAAATTAAAGAGGGCCATGACCCATGTAGGAGAGAAGAGCCCTAGTCCTAATAGGACTAGGTTAGGGAGATAACTATAAGTAGCCTTCTTGTAGTTATTTTTCACATAACTCCATAAGCAAAAATTGAGCAGAGCAAAAATTCTCTCCCTCTCCCCTACCAGATCGGCCGAACCACTTCTTCCCTGTGGAAGAATTTTTCGTTTTCGACTTTGTTCCAAGATCGTTCCTAAATCCTAGATCATAATATATCTTGTGTTCTAGCTGATCAAGATTTATTATTTTCGTGTAATTGTGGTGTATCAACCCGTAGAGGCGCAACACGTGGGGCGCTGCTGCAGAGCTTGGATCGATACTTGCTGGAGGAGAAATCAGAGTTCGTTTTGCTAGCCAAAGGATTTGCAAGGAGATAGGTATAACGTGTAGACTTATACTATCATTTTTATTTATATTCATATATATACAACTAGAGAATATCCTGGCAAGATTCCGTAAGAGGTCCTAAATTTTTTTATATTCCGCTGTGTCTAGGGCTGTTTATCTTACCGAATCCCAACAGTGGTATCAGAGCCAACTCTAGGCTTTGTATATATATGAATTTGCAAATTCTGTGTTATAAATCATATGTTTGATTTATTTATGGCTAGTTCTTTAACTGTATATGTTTTAGGACGAAGATCTGTTAACTTGGAGTTAATGTAAAATTTTGATTCGAAAATTTTATCATGTTAATTTTTATTTTGGATTGAATTAATTAAAACTGTTGATTTTAATTAATTAAGAAATCAAACACAAATTAAAACAAAATAAAAGGAAAACAAAGTAATTAGATCAAAACTTTATTCTCTTGGTGAGAATTAATGTCGATCTAAGTGCTCGGCATAAGTTTTTGATTTTCTTTTGTAGACACAATCATCGTGGCATGTATGTAATAGCATGCATGTTGTTTTAATTTGTCATGTATTACGTAAGTTTTGAAGCAACATTGCAATTTGATTTTGTAAATTGCAAAAATGTTGGATTATAGTCAACTTGAAGCCGAACGTAATACGGCCATAATTTGGTGGTTCAAATTTCATGGCAGAATTTTGGATATATCTTGAACAAAATCTTGGAGATTTGGTTGTTATGGAATCTAGGTGAATTTTGGATTGATCTTAGAGATCTAATTAACAAGGAAACTTAGAGTTTCATTTGTGATAAGACATTTAATTAGAATTAATGTCTTCTAGTTAATTACCAAAATTAAAGATCTTAGAGATCTTATTAATCAAGGAAACTTAGAGTTTCAATTGTGATAAGAGATTTAATTAAAGTTAATCTCTAGTAAGTTACCAAAATTAAAGATCTTAGAGATCTTATTAAATTAGGAAACTTGGAGTTTTGGATAAGGTAGAAATCTTGGTGGATTTGGACACTACCTTAGTTAACTAATCTATTCAAAATAGGATTATCTTGAGAATCTTGGAGATTTGTAAAATTGGGAAACTTAGAGTTTTGGATAAAATAGTAATCTTGGAAGATTTGTAACTATCTTAATTAACCAACTTTATCAAGATAAGAGTTGTAGATTTCTTAGAACTCAAGTAAGAGTTAATTAATCTTAGAGGTTAATTGTTAATTCAAAATTAAATTAACATGGATAATTTTTGTGAATTAAAATTAAAGGAGCCGGTAAATTTACATTTATGCCCTTATGTGAATTTATGCATGTTCTTGAGTGAATATGTGGATTGGTCGATTTTGCCCTTAAGCCCTGTGTAGTTTTGGTTTATTTATTTTATGGGTTGTAATTAAATCGGCCTGATTGGTGCCCTTGCTTGCGCAAACGAATGTAATAGAATAGGGCCTTTATTTTTATAAGCTAGGCTTAGATTAGGCTTGGAGCCGAGAAGATCTCATGAAGACTTGGTGATCCACATGGAGGCCCATTACCTTGGAGGACATGGAGGCCCAATTCATTACATGGAGGCCCAATCAAGGTGGATATTACAAGAAGGCCCATGATGTATGGGTTTGAAAATTGTGATAGTTAGGACATTTAATTTCCACCCTAGACTGACCAATTGGTCCATCATGTGGCTCGTGATGGATCGCATAGGATGGGCAATCGATCAATCGTATGTGCAACGCTAGGTGATGAATGTTTAATTTTTCGTAATTATTCTTTGATGTATGAGATGCATGCTTAGGATAGAAAAACGTAAACAAGATAATTGATAATCTGATGAGACCTCGTACTTGAACATTTCATGAAACCTCCAATTGAACTTAAAATTCAATTATAATATTAAATCGTAAAAACGGGCGCATAGAATGGTGTTTATGGTCCGAGCCTATCCAATTACTAGGTCTTAGGCATATCGTACGAATATATCTCCATGTCTCACGAGTCGTGGGTCAAGTTATAGGAAGATGGTGTGTCTATTGCCTCGATGCACAGTTTAGTGCCAAGGGAGGGGATAGCAAGGTTCTAGGCGCTGTCTCACGAGTCGTGGGGCGTCTAGGATTGAACTATTTCTCTTCACGAGTATTGGACATGATTTAACGCGAGTAAGTATGGATGTCTCACGAGTCGTGGGTCCATAACGAAAAACGAGGCTAAATGAACTCAAGGGTTAGCTGGGATGGTTAACCGGCGACGTGATCGCCCACCAAGTGGATCAATTGGTATGGCCAACGAGTCGTGGGTACTGAGCGATTGCATTTGGGCCTTGAGCCCATTAGAAAATTTTTTTATTTCCCGAACCTTATGTGGGGGCATAAGTATTCGACAAAAATAGTGGGAGTAATTTACAAATGAAAACCATGTTTGTAAATTATGCATTGATATTAATCTGCCACGTATTTATCGTCATGTTTATGATAGTTTTTCATAAGTAATGTATCCTTGAATATTTACCATCATACTTGAATCAAATAAATTGACTGAACCCAAAAGAATTTTGAATGACTTCTCGAGTCCAAGCAAGGACTAATCTCCTTACAAAGATTTCATTGGTTTTCCTTTCGAAGTTACACTTCGACTGAAATGGTGATAGGTTTCACCAAGCTGCCTTTTTGAAGTTACTCTTCAAATAAGAAAGGTGATAAGTTTCACCAGAGGTTGAGGATGGTTCTCAAGCCCAAATTTTCATGAAGGCAAACATGAAATCTCCCATGAATGGGAAGTAACATCTCGTTGAAAAGCTCAAAAGACTTACGAGATGAAAGTAGAGGAATGAATCCTCTCTGAAGGGAAATAACCTTGGAGGTTTTTTTTTGTAAGGATGATAAATTATAAAGTCAATCAAAATGGTTCTTCCATGGATTAAGATCAAGGAAAGAAGGAATTGGACCTATTCATCCTATAAGGGATGATTAAATTTTATTGAACTTAACCTTATGGTTAAAGTAATGCATAAGGGTGTTGGACGCCCGATGAAGTACTCATTGATGCATTCAATGCATCTAAAGACATGAATTATTTAGATCATTAGAATTTGCTTATACCATCCCTTGTCTTAAGAGATGTGATAGTTCCATAATGGTTGGAACTGATTGCGCTATAAGATTTATAAACAAAAGGTGTACATAAGCAAATGAGTATGAATACTCGTATAACGACTAAATATAATATGCATAGTCAATAAAATATAAATAATCAAGATTCCACACACTTGAGTCGTTGTAAAACCGAAAGGCAATACACGAATACTAAAACAATTTCCGAATTAAAGATTCAAAGAATGAGCTCGACTAGGTCGAGCTTGACTGGGATGCTATACATAGTAACCGACTTTCGAATCTTGCTTAACGGAAATTAAATTTAGTAGTTGGTTGCTAGGCAACCAAAAGGTATAAACAATTGCAATGGATTTAATCCATTTAAAAGTGTGAAGAAACACTAAAGCATTAGTGGGAGATAAGGCGTCTCTAGTACCCTCATGGGTAAAAGTACGTTGTGATGTACAAATCCAAATTACTTTTGGAATAAAAGAAGAGAGCCTAATCAATGAAAGCATGTAAGAGATTTGGATCGATTCAAAATCAAACATGCATTGGCAGTACGCCATTGATTATTCAATAGAGAATTAGATTCTCGAAATGTAAGACCCGCTCGAAACGTTGTCTGTTGTCAAGCATTTTCTGGACATGTAAATGTCCATTAAGAAATCTTACATAAAATTCCTTATTCAAACAAATAAAACTTGATCAAGAAAATCGAAGATACTGAGCTAAGTATCTCTGAAGCCAGCTCCAAAACATATCACGTGATATGAGTTTTTGTATTGTACCTTCATATGCATTCATGCGCATATGGGGTCTCCCGCTTATGTGAATAAGCTAGTAGGAGATAAGCTGGACGTAAAGTCCATCTTATACAAAATCGTGGGGTATCCAGAAAAAATCAATAGGATACGAGTTCTACGATCCTACAAGACAAACTATGTTTGTCTCATGGAACGCACACTTCTTGGAGAAGGATTTCTTGGTGGACAAGAAGGAACACAACGTAGAACTAGATGAGGTCACTGAAGCTGAAAAGGCCGAAGAGGTCGATCAAGCTGACCCATCACCACAGGAAGTGGGAGAACAAGAGCATGAAAGTGCACCAGAAAGTACACCGATACTTCGTAGGTCAGAAAGACAACGTAGAGAACCCGAGAGGTACTACGGTCTGCTGCATGAGACTGGACAGTCTCTCACTGACCCAAGGACTTACGAAGAGGCTATGCTTGACATAGACTCGGGAAAATGGCGCGAAGCCATGGAATCCGAATTGGACTCCATGCACTCAAACAAGGTCTGGGCCTTGGTAGATCCACCAGTGGGAGTGGCTCCCGTGGGTTGCAAGTGGATCTATAAGCGAAAGCTTAGAGTGAACGGAGAGGTAATAACCTACAAGGCGCGACTAGTGGGAAAAAGGATACACTCAAAGGTTAGGTATCGACTTTGAGGAGACCTTCTCGCCCGTCGCAATGCCTAAATCCATTCGGATCTTGCTGGCCATAGCTGCGTGGTATAACTACGAGATATAGCAGATGGATGTAAAGACTGCCTTTCTCAGTAGGGACATTGACAAGGAGATCTACATGGAGCAACCAAAAGGATATGCATCCAAAGGAGATGAACACAAGGTGTGCAAACTCCAGAGGTCCATTTATGGACTGAAGCAAGCTTCCCGAAGTTGGAACATCCATTTCGATGAAACAATCCAAACTTTTGGATTCATCAAAAACGTGTTCGAACCTTGCGTGTACAAGAAGGTCAGTGGGAGTACAGTTGAATTTTTGTGCTTTATGTTGATGACATTCTTCTCATTGGGAACAAATGTGAAAGTGTTGTCCGAAACTAAAGCATGGTTATCTACACAATTCTCGATGAAGGTTTCGGGAGAAGCATCCTTTGTACTAGGTATAAGGATCTACCGAGATAGATCAAAAGGACTGCAGGGCCCCTCCCAAATCGCAGTACATGAAAATCTTGAAGAGATTTAAAATGGAAGAATCCAAGAGAGGATTGCTTCCAATGGGACATGGAATTGCATTCTCTAAGTCTATGGGCCCAAAGACGCCTGAAGAGAGAAGCAATATGTCTCAAGTACCATATGCACCCACGATAGGAAGTATAATAAATGGTATGTTATGTATGAGAACAGACGTAGCATGCGTTTTAAGCCTTACAAGTTGCTACCAGTCTGATCCAGGTGAGCAGCACTGGATAGCCGTAAAGGCAATTCTGAAGTACCTGAGAAGGACTAAGGAATTGTTCTTGGTATAAGGTGGAGGCGAATTGAAATTGGAAGGCTATATTGATTCTAGCTTCCAATGTGATGTAGACGACTTCAAGTCGACATCTGGATACGTGTTCTGCCTCAATAGTGGTGCGGTAAGCTGGAAGAGCTCCAAGCAAAACACTACCGCAGATTCAACCACCGAGACAGAATACATTGCCGCGAGTGAAGTAGCAAAGGAAGGTGTTTGGATGAAAAACTTCATCCAGGAATTGGATGTGATACCTAGCATTTGCGAGCCATTACTATCTTCTGTGATAATAATGGAGCTATCTCGCAAGCGAAGGAGTCGAGATCTCATCAGAATCCAAGCACGAACTAACACGATACCATTTGATATGTTATATCATTGGTAGAGGAGACATAAAGATGGAACATGTCACCTCAAGGGATAATACGACGGACCCGCTGTCTAAGCCATTGCCTCAAAGGCATCCGAAAACATCTGTCTTAGATGAGAATCAGAAGTATGAAAAATTGGCTTTAGTACAAGTGGGAGATTGATAAAATAGTGTCCTGCAAGCCAACTATTTTGGCTGCATTTAATTGAAAGGACCATTCAATTGGATTAATAAATGCATTTTATTATTATATGGTAATCTTTATCTTATGTAATAATTATCTACGCATAAGGATAGAAGTCCTTAGATCACGGGGCTATGGGACAACCCGTGGACTGATCTCCAAGGCCGTGATCTAGAACATATTCAAGAGTCGTAGAATCCAATCGAGATAGGACATCGTTGGATTCGGTTAGACTCTCACTGTTGTGTATACTCCGATGAACTGGAGGACGCTGGGGTCCACGAGCGTGACTGGGATAGTCGATACACATAAGTGGGTGGCTTGTTGGGATAGCAGGTGCACTGAATACCCCAATTAGGAAATAACTCACCATGGAAGCGGTAGTCGCATATCGGGGTTGATATGAGTTCCGACTGACTGGGGATCGCCAGAAAGTCTCTGTGGACTCATATTGGGTATAGAGAAACTCGTATGTAGATTCATATCATCAACAAAGGATCCATTGACCCGACTTGATAGGTTGGGAAATTCTCCTATGGATTTATGTGAGAAATTAATTCTGGTAAAATCCTCGGCCGAGGTATCTGACGGCTTTATGTAAGTAGCTCATAAAGGTTAATTCAAAGAGAATTATTTCGAGACCAGAATGCATAAGGTCAAGACAAATGAAAAGGGGAACCGATGAAAGACCATACCCTTAAGTCTCGACTGGGAGATTGATCGATGGAGAGATTATGTCGTATATGGAAATTGTAAATGATAAAAGGTTCACTGAATTAATTCACCAGTGATTGGGCTCCATGGGCTTGTGGCTGGACATCGACCGTGGAGTGTGGGAGAATTCCCAAATTGGCAGGGGTGCTAATTTTGGAATGATCAATCGACAGAGTGTTCGATTGATTTAGAGTAAATCTTACTCGAATAATTAAATAATATTTAATTATAACCTATGGCCAATTATGTGGTGAACCTACGGGGGCATACACAATACACATGAAGCGAAAGCGAGGAAATAAGAACGACCGAGTCGACTGGGTCGACTGGGTGAATAATCGAATGGGTCGATTATTGTGGGTGGGTCGACTGGGTCGACCCAATTGGAACAAAATGGGATCCTATTGGAATTGGATCAGGATCATAAATTAAATTGGAGTTTAATTTGTGAGTTAATTAATTAAGTTGGATTTAATTAATTAAAGGAAAAATTAATTAATTAGACTTAGAGTCAAAATTAATTAATTGGGGGACTGGTTAATTAATTGGGCTATTTGATTGGGAGATTAAATAAAGCCTGGTCAAAATTAATTAACTGGGCCATGAATTAATTAGAAGACTTAGTCTTCTAAATTAAAGAGGGCCATGGCCCATGTAGGAGAGAAGAGCCCTAGTCCTAATAGGACTAGGTTAGGGAGATAACTATAAGTAGCCTTCTTGTAGTTATTTTTCACATAACTCCATAAGCAAAAATTGAGCAGAGCAAAAATTCTCTCCCTCTCCCCTATCAGATCGGCCGAACCACTTCTTCCCTGTGGAAGAATTTTTCGTTTTCGACTTTGTTCCAAGATCGTTCCTAAATCCTAGATCATAATATATCTTGTGTTCTAGCTGATCAAGATTTATTATTTTCGTGTAATTGTGGTGTATCAACCCGTAGAGGCGCAACACGTGGGGCGCTGCTGCAGAGCTTGGATCGATACTTGCTGGAGGAGAAATCAGAGTTCGTTTTGCTAGCCGAAGGATTTGCAAGGAGATAGGTATAACGTGTAGACTTATACTATCATTTTTATTTATATTCATATATATACAACTAGAGAATATCCTGGCAAGATTCCGTAAGAGGTCCTAAATTTTTTTTTATATTCCGCTGTGCCTAGGGCTGTTTATCTTACCGAATCCCAACATCACAATGGCAAATATAAAGATGAGCTCAAACAAAGTCTTTCCTCTTAATTTGCCATTGATCGAGAAAATTATTCTCCAGAGCACAACAGAAGAAGATCATAACCTATGGCATCTAAGGTATGGACATTTGAATTTCAAAGGTCTCAATCTCTTAAAAAGAAAAAATATGGTTTTTGGTCTTCCAAATATTACAGATCGAGACACAACATGCGAAGGATGTATTTATGGAAAAATGCATCGTCTGCCATTTCCAAAGACATCCTACAGAGCCAAAGTTCCTCTTGAACTAATACATGCCGATATTTGTGGCCCAACTCGAACTCCATCTCTTAACGACAATAGATATTTTCTATTGTTTGTGGATGATTATAGCAGAATGATGTGGGTTTATATTTTGAAGCAAAAATCAGAAGCATTTTCAAAATTTCTGGAGTTCAAAGCAAATGTGGAAAATCAAAGTGGCAGAAAAATAAAGATTCTCAGAACAGACCGAGGAGGAGAATTTATTGGAAAAGCCTTCTTAAACTATTGCAAAGAAAAAGGGATCCAGAGACAACTAACAGTGCGATATACTCCACAACAAAATAGAGTTGCAGAGCGAAAAAACCGCACGATAGTTGAAATGGCAAGAAGCATGATGGCTGAAAAAGGACTTCCAAAAAGTTTTTGGGCAGAAGCTGTACATACAGCAGTCTATATTTTAAATCGTTCACCAACAAAGGCAGTTCCAAACAAGACTCCCTATGAAGCATGGCATCGAAGAAAGCCACAGGTAAACAATCTTAAAGTTTTTGGTTGTTTAGCTTATTCTCATATTCCTAATGAGAAACGAGAAAAATTTGATGAAAAAGGAGAAAAGCTTATCTTTGTTGGTTATAGTGACGAATCCAAGGAATATCGTTTACTAAACCCAAACACAAATAAGCTTATTATATCTCGAGATGTTATCTTCAATGAGAAACAATCATGGAATTGGGGAGAAGATACAAAAACAAATAATGTGAATCTGCCTTGCTCATCATTAAATCAAAATGATCTGACAAGTCCAAGCTCGAGCCCAATTTCAAGTTCTCCAGGAGCATCCGAGGAATTCTATCCAGAATCAGAAAGTCCAGTAAGTAAGGTACGAAGTTTAAGAGAAATTTATGAATCATGTGATGTGGCATTTTTTGCTTGTGAGCCACAGACTTTTGAAGAAGCCGTGAAAGAAGAAATCTGGACAAATGCTATGGATGAAGAAATAGCAAGCATCGAAAAGAACAAAACATGGGAACTAGTGGATCTACCCGAGAATAAAAGTATAATCAGACTAAAGTGGGTCTACAAAACGAAGTACAAAGAAGATGGTTCAATTCAAAAGCACAAAGCACGTCTAGTAGCAAAAGGCTATTCTCAACAACCAGGAATTGATTTCAATGAAACGTTTGCGCCAGTTGCTCGAATGGAGACAATACGAATTGTCCTAGCATTAGCTGCTCAAATGGAACTTCCAGTTTATCAATTAGATGTCAAATCAGCATTTCTCAATGGAGATTTGAGTGAAGAAGTTTATGTCGAACAACCTGAAGGTTATGTTGTCCAAGGCAGAGAAGATAAAGTTTATCGCCTCCGAAAGGCACTATATGGGCTAAAACAAGCACCAAGAGCCTGGAACAACAAGATTGATAATTACTTTCAGAAAAATGGATTTCAAAGAAGTCAAAGTGAACCGTCATTATACGTGAAGAAACAAGGTGAAAAAGATTTTCTCATTATCTGTCTTTACGTAGATGATTTGATATACACAGGTACAAATCCATTGATGGTAGAAAAATTCAAAAAGGCAATGATGAAAGAATACGAGATGACTGATTTGGGTCTAATGAAATATTTCATTGGAATTCAAGTTCGTCAATCCAAAGGGGAAATATTTATTTCTCAGGAAAAATATCTTGAAAGTTTATTGAAGAAGTTCCAGATGATTAATTGCAAACCCATATCTACTCCACTGGCACTAAATGAAAAGTTGACGCTAAATGATGGTGCTGCAAAAGTTGATACAAAGATGTACAGAAGCTTAGTAGGCTCTCTACTCTATCTCACACATACCAGACATGACATTGTCTATTCGGTAAGCTTAATCTCGCGATTTATGCATGACCCAAGTAAATTGCATTATGCATCAGCAAAAAGAATTCTATGCTACCTTCAAGGTACGAGAAATTTTGGCATCAAATATGTCAAAGAAAAAGAAAACAGACTTATCGGATACACTGACAGTGATTGGGCTTGATCAGTTGATGATCGAAAAAGTACAGCTGGATATGTATTTTGTTTGGGTTCAAAAATCATATCATGGGCATCAAAGAAGCAAAAGACCGTGTCACTCTCATCAGCAGAAGCAGAGTATATTGCTGCCACAGACGCAGCTCGTGAAGCTGTTTGGCTTAGAAGACTTCTGACAGACATTGAGGAAAGACAAGATACTCCTACAACAATATTTTGTGACAATATGTCCAGTATAGAGATGACAAAGAATCCTGTTTTTCATGCCAGAACAAAGCATATCGAACTTCGACACCACTACATTAGAAGTCTCGTTCAAGATCAAGAAATTCAATTGGAGTTTGTGAACACTAAAGATCAACTTGCAGATAACTTTACAAAAGCAGTCAATTCAGAGAAGTTGGAGCAATTCCGAAATGGTGTTCGAATTATGAATTAAGAGGGGGTGTTAAAATTAATTCATTGAAGTTACTTAACTATGAAGATCCTTAACCATGAAGAATTCAAAACTTGGATGAATTATAGTCAAACTTTGCTACTCAAGAGAATTATCTAGAATTACATTGAAGTCAACATTTACGGCTAAGAAGATAAGGAAGAAGTAAAATCGAAATTGACTTCCTCAAGTCAACATTTACGGCTAAGAAGATATAAGGAAGAAGTAAAATCGAAATTGACTTCCTTAATTACTTCTCCGCTAAGAAATCAAAAGAAGAAGCCAACTCGAACTTGGCTACTTACGAACCTCCTGAAGACTTCTATATATACGGTACATTAGTTGTAACATTAGAAGAGTAGTGAAGCTAGAAAAACCACTCAATTATCAAGTTATTTTAGAGAAGAAAAATTACTCTATTGTATGAAGGCTTAGAGCAAAAAACCTCAAAATATTGTAGCCCTATTATCTTGATGAAATAATAAGTATACTTTGTCTTGCTAAAATTATTTGCTTAGCCTTTCATATCCCAAACACCCAACAGGAGGAGGTCGCCATGGTTTCTGCGTGATGGGAGGTTTCAATGCAACGACCTGCGCGAGCAACTGTTGTTGGCGGTGCTTAGGCTGATGAGGAATGGTCGGCGACCGTGCCACCTCTGATAGGGGTGGAAGATGGGTGCAAGATGATGATGAATTAGGGATTTCTTAAAATTTGGAAAAATACACATTGACCCCTAAATTTTAAACATTTAATTAATTTGGTCCATTTAAAGTTGTTAATTGATTTTTAAAACTTTTCATCATGAATACACTGAATATTTGAATATTTCATTTTTGAATCCTCAAATAATTTTAATTTCGTTTTTTAGCTAATATTAACTAATGAAGATAACTTTTTTTAGTTTTTATTCACACTTATTATTTAATACAATTTGTCTGACTTTAAACTATTTCTTATATTTAGTTCACATATGAAACGAAAAATTATATTTTCTATATATATATGTTATAAGTTTTTTTTTTTAAATAAAAAATGAATTGCTAAATATACCATAAGGATTGTGTATAATATATATAATCTCATCTCATGTATATTATAATTATAATTTCAATTAACCTTAACACAATAGTATATAACCATATAGTTAATAGTCGATTTATTTATCAACTCGATTTTAATTATCCCTAACTCGATATAATATAATCGTATAGACAACAACGTTGACTAAGGTTAACAATCGATTAAATTATCGATCCGATTTCAAATAATTTTACCACAATAATATATATTCACATAGTCAACATTATTAAACTAAGGTAAGTAATCGATTAAATTATTAAATCAATTTCAAATAATATCAACATAATAATATAATATTTCAGCTAACTTTAATACAATAATATATGACTATATAATTTATTATGTATCAATTACTATCAATAGTATATGATTATGTATAATTAGGTTAATCATAACCAAAATTGATAATTGTCTCAATTAATTGACCAAATCAATATTGTTGACTTTAGGGTAATGTATAATTAATTAGGTTAATCGAAATTAAAATCAATAATTGGAATGATTAATTGACCAAAGTCAGCATTATAGATCTAAAGGTAATGTATAATCATAATCCAAATTCATAATTATCTCGATTAATTGATCAAAGTCAACATTTATTGACCTTAGAGATGTACAAATATGTTTTTTGTAATCCAAATTGAGAGAAATGCAGTTTTGGTATACAAAAATAGGTCAATTCTCACTTTTGGTACACAGCTTTATGTGTCCAACACATTTGGTACACCTCTTTAACAAAGTTCGACACATTTGGTACAACCGTTAAATAAATTTCAAAATCGCCGTCAATTCGGTCACGTGACATCACGTGCACGTTAAGTCGACACATTTGGTACACATCTTTCTCTTCTACATGGCATGTGCGCGGCACATGGCTGCCCAGAAAAAAAAATAAAGAAAGAAAAAATGAACGGGCAGTCATAATAACCTTCTCTCATTAACCTTCTCTCATTTTAGGAAATCAAATCGTAATCCCCACTTTATTTCCCAAAAAATTTACACTTCAATCTCTTCAAAATTCAAGCAAATTGTTCACTGGTTTTGTAACCCCCCGTTCCAATTCTACATCTGAGACCGGTTAGGGCTTTGAAATTTGAAAATGGCACCGCTCCCGCAGCCAAATCGTGACTCACATGGTAAATATTTTAATAAAGTATTTTTGTAAATTAAAGTGTTGAATATAGTATACTTAACTCATTTAACGTGTCTGGCTTTAAATTAAAGTTATGTTTCTTTACTGTTTTTAATTTGGTGTGGTCCTAGAATGGCGTGGGTGGGTGGGGTGATATTATATTTTTTTAATTTAGGGATATATAGTTATGGTTCTTTATTCTTTATTTTTTCTGTTGGATTCTTGCCCAACTTTATATGTTTTTTATTAGTTTATGTTCATGGTCCCAACTGTCGGGGTCCATATGTAGGTTTTTCAATGCAATGTTGTTGAATAGAGGACAATTGCCTTATATTTTGTCTCTTTGCCTTATATGGTTTTGATTTTACAGGGGAAGAAGTCACCTTGAAGTTACACTTTGGAGGCAAGTTTTTCCATTTTCCAGCTGCAAAGTATGAAGGAGGTCTCATACGTATTATTAAGTATGTTCAGAAAAAGGTACTATCAATGAAACTACTTGATAAGATTTGTGAAGAGGTGGGATTATATGGGGTGAAGAAATATTATTATATTGACACCTTAAACATGTTCAGAGGGATAAAGTTTGAAACTGAATTATTCCTGTTGTATGATATGAAAGAGGTTGTTGAAATATATATAAACCATGTGGAGCTTTTTCATACCAAGAAGGCTAATTATAGTGCTGACAAACTAATAGTGTTGGAGTTTCTAGAGGGACAGAAAAGGTTGTTGGGGCAGGAGGGTGAAAGAGAGATTCTAAACACTCCTAATGTGGTTCAAACTGAGAATGGAGATGAAAGTATAGTGCAAACTGAACAAGTAAATGTACATGAAGGTGAAAAGGTTCAACTTGAAGAAGAAGAAGATTTGGATACCTTGGTTGATGCTTATGTTTGTGATGGTGGTTATAATGATCAACCACATAGAAATGAAGTTGGTGCAGAAGATCAACCACAACAAGATGAGAGTGATGAAGACTCAGTTGATGGTGACTATACCCAGGAAGGAAATTAATTCTCAGATGATGATGCTCTATATGAATTGAACATTGACAGAGATATAGAAGAAAACTTAGATGATGTCATTGATGAAGCCATGGATGAAAACAGAGATGAAGTCAGAGATGAAGCCATGGGTGAAAACAGAGATGAAAACAGAGATGAAGTTAGAGGAGAAAACAGAGATGAAAACAGAGATGAAGTTAGAGGAAATAAAGGTGCAAAGAACAGAGGAATGAACATACAAGAAGACAGTGAATCTGATAATGACTCAAATGATCATGCTATTTTATCAAGTGAAGATGAGATGGACTGGAGATGTAATTCAGAGGATGAGGATAATGAGAGCGACCCTAGGTTCAATCCTGCAAATATATTTCAACCAGCTTTCACTTTGGGGCAGATCTTTAGCACCAAGAAAATGTTCAAAGATGCTGTGCATTCACATGCAATAAATACAATGAGGTCATTGAAAATCCCTACCAATGACAAGAAAATAATATATGCTAAGTGTGGGGCAGAAGGGTGTGAATGGCACATTCACTGTACAAAAATTAAAGATGAAAACACTTGGATAATTAAAGAATACCAGCCCGAGCATAAGTGTGGGATGGATCCTCATTGCAAGAATCTTACATCAAAATGGCTTGCTAAAAGATATGAAGAAACATTTAGGACTGATCCTACCAGAGGAGTAAATGGTTTCAGGCTTGAATGCATCAGAGTTAAAGGTGCATATTTCTAAAACTCAAGCTTATAGGAGTAAACAAAAGGCAATGACTGTAATAGAGGGAAACCACCAGGAGGAATATGATAAATTGTGGGATTATATCAATGAGTTGAAGATAAAAAACCCAGGGTCAACTGTGATATTGAAACAATTAGAGGAATGTGATAGCAATGGTAAGAGGAAGTTTGACATATTATATGTGGGTTTCAAAGCATGGGTTTCAAAGCATTGAGGAATGGTTTTCTAGCTGGATGTAGGCCCTTTATTGGAATCGATGGACACATTTGAAGGGCCCTTATGATGGGATATTGATCACAGCCGTTTCTGTTGATCCAAACAACTGCTTATATCCCATAGCTTATGCAGTTGTTTGGAGTGAGACTAAATCTTCGTGGGAATGGTTCTTGGAACTTCTCAAAGAAGATTTAATGATTGAAAGGGGTGATTGTTATACATTTATGTCTGACAAGCAGAAGGGTCTTATTCCAGCATTAGGAAAGGTTTTTCCTGGGAGTGACAACAGATTCTGTGTAAGGCACATGATAGGCAACATGAAGGAAGCCAAATTCAAAGGTGATGAGTATGAAAATGCTCTATGGGCAGTTGCTAGGGCAACTACAATGCCTGATTTTCAGAAAAAAATGGATGAGTTTGTAGCCATTAATCCGCTTCTAGTTACATGGTTAAGTGACAAACCTGCCCAACACTGGAGTAGATCTCACTTCAGTCCTTTCTCCATATGTGATTCTTTATTGAATAACATGTGTGAATCTTTCAATGGTGTTTTGCTAGAGGCTAGGGAGAGGCCCATTCTGACAATGTTGGAGTGGATTAGACAATATCTAATGGTCACACTTCAAGAGTGTAGAGATAAATTAAAGCAATAAAGAGATGGGGTGACAAAAGAATATGCCCAAGGATTAGAAAATTTTTGGAGAAGAAGATGCAAGAGGCAGCTCACTGCATTCCCATGAAATCAAGTGATAGATTTTTTGAGGTTCACTGTAGTGAAGGGGCTGGTTACACTGTTGACCTTCATCTACATACTTGCTCATGTAGAAGATGGGATATAAGTGGGATTCCATGTATGCATGCAATGAGTGCTATATGCTTCATGGTCCATGATCCAGAGGATTATGTGAACTCCTGTTATTATGTGGAAACATATAATAGAGTATATGAGCCAGCTGTGTTACCCCTTGATGGGCCTGGACTGTGGGAGAAGACTGGACGTATACCTCCTCTTCCACCTAACTTTGCAAAGAAAAGAGGAAGACCTGCAAAAGCAAGAAGGTCAGGGCCATATGAGAACAAAACAGGTAAAGGATCCAAAGGGGGGCAGAATTCAAGAACTAAACTTAGCAAGCAGCCATTCAAAATGAGTTGCTCTTATTGTGGAAAGAAAGGTCACAACATGAGGTCATGCATTAGAAAAAGACAGGCCCAGGCTGCTTAAACTGCTGCTATTGAACAGGGCACTCAAGAAGGCCCAGAATCTACTACTGAAAATGTTGGTACTGAGCAGGGTACTCAAGTACCAGTAAACATGCCTAGAAGTCAAAATGATGATGTTGAATCCACTAAAAATTGTTTGCCAGAAGACATGCCAATGTATGATTGTTTGTCAGAAGAACACTCAGTAAGTATATTTATGTTTCTGTTGTTAATTAATCTTAAATTAAAAATTATGTGTGGATTGACATATCAATTTTGTTATAGGTGAGAAAGAGGAAAATATCTGAAAATGATGGTGATAATGTGGCTACTGATGATGCAGCTCCAGCAGTTGTAAGATAATGTCATTTTATTGTTTAATTAAGTATTTTTAGCTGTTTTTTTTTATTTATTTTTTATATTTTTTGGTTTGTAAATAGAGTCAAAGTGATGGTTTGGTGGATGTAAACGTGGGCTTTAATTTGAGCTCTCAAACTGCTGATGTAGCTCCAGCTCTTGTAAGTCAGTTCTAACTTTCATGTATATTTATATATGATTTCTAATTTATTGTTAATATTTCTATTTCTATTTAATTGAGTATTTTCAGCTTTTTTTTATTATTTTTATGTTTTTTTGGTTTGTAAATAGAGTCAAAGTGATGGTTTGGTGGATGTTAATGTGAGCTCTCAAACTGATGATGTAGCTCCAACTCTTGTAAGTCAATTCAAACTTTTACTTGTAAACTGTTTTTTGTAAACTGTTTTAGTGATGTTTTCTATGTTTTTTGGTTTGTAAACTATTTTTTTTTAAAATATATTTGAATATGATTTCTATTTTACTGTTAATATTTCTATTTCTATACATAGGATAAACCACTTAAAGGAAAGGGGAAAACTGCAGCAATCCTACCAAGAAAAAAGGTTGCATTTGCCACAAGTGATGCCACAAGGCCAAATGTTATGATCCCACAAGTGATGCCACAAGGATTGCATCCCACTGCTAGCCCCACACCTGCTAACATAAGAGGCCATTCTCCAACCTTTTATGGAGGAACCAACCCTCATTAATTTCCAGTCATAATGAAGGATGGGAAGAAATACGTCACATTGTCAAACTTGTCAGTTGCATGTACTTCCAACAAATGTGGTTCTATTAAGAAGTAAATATGTGACCTTGGATTAGTATGTTTTTATGCACTAATTATATTTTGATGTAATATTCCAGTCAAACTCTTAGTATTATGATTGGTCTTATTTTGAATGCTCTTGTTAAGTTTGAAAGGTACATTCTGGGACCTATTGAAATCTTTTTTATGTAATATTTTGGGAAAACTAATGTGTGTTATGATTGGTGTTGTTATAATTTAAGGATTGAGTATTGAGATTTTAAGTGTTCCATATTCAGCTGTATATATATGATCAGTTGTATATATATATGATCAGTTGTCAACCATATATCCAATCCATTTTTAATTATATATCTGTACTTACTTTGTATAAATTAACTACTTTAGTTAATGTGGTTATTTTGAGTGCTCTTGTCAAAATTTGCATATTTCATCAACATATCATCAACTTGGTTATTTTCGCAATGGTTAAGATTGAAAAATGGTTATAAATTTGGAAACTGAAATTGACATAAAATTAAACTAAAAAAATGGCATCACACTTATACCAAAATACTTAAATCAACATATTTGAAGGCTTGAAGCTATTAGAACATGCTTAAAACTTAAACCAAATACTTAAATTAACATACTTGAGACTATTACATAATATTTCTACTAATAAACTAATAAATCCAAAATTACACCCTTCACCTCCAAAATGAGATACTAATAAACTGAAATTAAAAAAAAATTACAGCCTTCACCTTCACCTCCAAAATTACACCCTTCACCTCTAAAATGAGATACTAATAAACTGAAATGATGGATATTACAGCCTTCACCTTCACCTCCAAAACAACTTTCAGAAAAATAAAAACTTCCAGATTATAATCATCCAAGTTAGACCAAGCAAAGCCCCAAACAAGTTTTTCTGCATCTTCACCTTCAAAATTTCAGCTTCCAAAGCATTCTTCTTCCGCAGTAAACCGGGAATGATGGCCACAGCCCGTGGACACATAGGTGGATCTTCCCACTTAAAAAAACCACATCCAAACCCCCTATCGTAGTTGATGCAGGAACGAAACCTTCTCCCAGGGTTGCCCTTGGACCACGACGTCTTCACTTTTGCAGGCTCTTGACAGAAACACGTAATCAACATCGGAGCTGGGTTGGGAACACGCCCAACACAGGAACTTGCACTCGAGTTTGCCATTCTTTCAAGGAAAAATGAGAAGTTTAATTTTTGTGGAAACTTTTTGCCCTAATTTCAATTGCAGAGAAGAAAATGGATGAAGGTGGGTGTAAAAATGGTGCTGCCCCGACCCTTTTAAGGCCAAATGTTATGATCCCACAAGTGATGCCACAAGGATTGCATCCCACTGCTAGCCCCACACCTGCTAACATAAGTGGCCATTCTCCAACCTTTTATGGAGGAACCAACCCTCATCAATTTCCAATCATAATGAAGGATGGGAAGAAATACGTCACATTGTCAAACTTGTCAGCTGCATGTACTTCCAACAAATGTGGTTCTATGAAGAAGTAAATATGTGACCTTGGATTAGTATGTTTTTATGCACTAATTATATTTTGATGTAATATTCCAGTCAAACTATTAGTATTATGATTGGTCTTATTTTGAATGCTCTTGTTAAGTTTGAAAGGTACATTCTGGGACCTATTGAAATCTTTTTTATGTAATATTTTGGGAAAACTAATGTGTGTTATGATTGGTGTTGTTATAATTTAAGAATTGAGTATTGAGATTTTAAGTGTTCCATATTCAGCTGTATATATATGATCAGTTGTCTATATATATGATCAGTTGTCAACCATATATCCAATCCATTTTTAATTATATATTTGTACTTACTTTGTATAAATTAACTACTTTAGTTAATGTGGTTATTTTGAGTGCTCTTGTCAAAATTTGCATATTTCATCAACATATCATCAACGTGGTTATTTTGGCAATGGTTAAGATTGCAAAATGGTTATAAATTTGGAAACTGAAATTGACATAAAATTAAACTAAAAAAATGGCATCACACTTATACAAAAATACTTAAATCAACATATTTGAAGGGTTGAAGCTATTAGAACATGCTTAAAACTTAAACCAAATACTTAAATTAACATACTTGAGACTATTACATAATATTTCTACTAATAAACTAATAAATCCAAAATTACACCCTTCACCTCCAAAATGAGATACTAATAAACTGAAATTAAAAAAAAAATACAGCCTTCACCTTCACCTCCAAAATTACACCCTTCACCTCTAAAATGAGATACTAATAAACTGAAATGATGGATATTACAGCCTTCACCTGATGGAATAGTGCCCTGCAAGCCAATACATTTAGCTTGTACTGGAACTATCATTATCTTTCTTTAGTATAAATGAGTTAGTACGCACGTTTATTTATACGAGTATAAGGATAAACAGTGGCCAACTTCATCTCTCGCGAATACATTTAAGCGATTGGATGAAACCCTTAGATTACATTAGACTATGGGACGATTCACTTCAGTACTGAGTGCAATCATGAAACAGTCTCAAAGGTCGTAATCTTAAAACTGTTCCAAGTCATAGATTCCGAAACGAGACGGGGTATCGTAGGAATCGCCAAGACTTGTACGAGTATGCATGATTCACATGGAGTGAATTTGTAGCGTTTCATGAGCAAGGCATTTGAGGCCAGTGCATATGAGTAGGTGGTTCAATGGAGGATTGAACGCATCGAACGACCCGAACAGAGAAACCCATTGTGGAAGCGCATGTCGCATATCGGTGATGGGATGTTTCTCAAGGATTATAATAGTGTACGATTTAGTCCTTTGACTTGAGGTGCTAGGGCGAATTCGGTGCATGAAAGTGCGTACTTAGATCTAGGTATAGGCCACTTAGCTTGGTCATAACATTCCTAGGTTGGGTGCGTATGGACATGTACGCGAGTGGTTAGTACCAATATGGAATCTATTGACTCACTGTAATGGGTGAGAGAATTTCCTATACGATTCTTAGATAATATATCCGAGAAACCCGTGGCCACGGTCGGTGACGGATTTGGAAAGGGGTTTCCAAATTTAGCAGTCACACTGGAATATTATCCTGAATTAGAAAGTATAGTTATCGAGACAAATTTAGAGGTGCCGATCAATTCACACACCCTAAGTCTTGATCGGGAATATTAGTCGATAGAAGGACCGTATGTACATGGTAATTATATGAGACGAGGTTCACAAGTATCAATTCACCTGAAGTTGGGCTTCATGGGCTTGTGGCTAGACATCGACCATGAAGTGTGGGTACTCCTGAGTTAATAGAGGATCTGATTCTAGGAGTGGTCAATTAAAGGTTGTTTAATTGACCGGAGCAATTTATTGTTCATAAATTAAATCACGAGGAATTCGTGGGCCTGCTGCCAATTGATGGTGAATCCAGAGGGTCACACACAATACAATTGGACGGTGACTGTTATGGAAGGACATAAAAGGAATTAATTGATTTAAAGGTAATTAAATCAATTAAATGAATTAAAGTATTTAATTCAAATGGGAGATTAATTAATTGGCTGACTTAATTAATTAAATACTTAATTAAGTTGCTAATTAATTATATAAAAGAAATAATGATTTATTTGGATTGGGCATTTAATTAAAGTAGTTAATTAAATGAAAGGCTTGCAAGACATGGGCTTTTAATTAAAAGCCCATAAGGAGTCTTGCAAACCTAGGTCAAAAGGAACTCTTATAAATAGAGTTCTACAAGAGCTCAGAAAGAGAATAACCTAGCAAAAACCCTAGCCTCTTTCTCTGCACTTAAGCGCCGCCCCTCTCCTGCGCCGCCACCAATAGCCACCGTCCCTTGCTGGCCGTGAGCTGCTATAGTGCCGCCGCACATCCTCCCTTGTTCCTTCGTGCTGGATCTTGCTCTGCCAAGTAGATCTGCACAGTCCTCCATTGACAAATCTCCTAGATCCAGTTCTGAGCCTAAGACTAGGAGGTGTTGCCAGAATCCAATTGGTGTGGACTAACTTTGGAGGTGAGACGCTTGGATCACTTCTGTGAACCAGATCCAGATCTAGATACAGATTCAGAATCAGAACTGAAGGATGCCACCACCTAGCTTGTGGTGATGTAAATCGCAAAACTCCCTTTATTTTATTACTTTGTGTGTTTTGTTTCTTGCTTACGTATATGTAATATGGAGAATCTAATATGGGACCTTGGGTGCTTCGAAAAATTTTAAATTCCGCACTGTCGTTGTTCTGACAATCGAGGCATCCCAACCACTATCCCAACAGTGGTATCAGAGCCAACTCCATCATTATTATACGAAAAGCCTGAATATAATGTGTTTTCACCGTATATGTTTAATTATGTATATGTAAACACATGATAATTATGTTCTGTAAATTGATTCTTACTTGTTATGACTGGATCTATGATTGGGTAAAACTGCTTTTTCAGATCTGTGCCGATTTTATAGTTTTTTTGAAAACTTCAGGACTTTTGTGCAATTGAAATCGCAAATTAGAGTTTTAGGGGCTGAAAATTAAATTTTTTCGAATCTGGAAATTTCAAAATTACTGGACTATTTTGCAAATCTGGTCGCACATATTTTTGGGGTCATTTTGTAATTTCCGAAAGTTTGGGGACTATTTTGCAATTACCGAAACTTCAGGGGTCTGTTTGAAAAATTGAAAATTTTCAGAATTCAAAAATTTTATTTTCTGGTCTGCTGCCCGAATCTGCTTAGGGGTGTTTTTGTAACTTTTTAAAAAATTTGGGGTCAAAGTGCAATTTTCGAAAGTTGAGGGGCGAAAATGCAATTTTTGAAAGTTGAAAAAACAGAATCTGATTTTGAGCAGAAAATTTATTTTTGTTTACCCGAATATTCATTTTGTCATAATTAGTAGTGACTAAAAAGTAAGAATCATAGGAAGTTAGTTTTAAAAGGTTATTTTAAAATTAAGAAAGAAATAGGTAAAAGTTGTTTACATGTTTCTTGCTCTACGTGAACTGTTTACGTGGTTTTCGATCGAGCCGAGCCTTGACCTTAGGTTAGATGTGATTGGTTTAATTTATTGTTTGGTTTTTATTAGGCCTGCGAGCCTTTTATATTTTTTGGGCCACTTTGAGCCTTTGTAATAGAATAGGGCTTTTACTGTTTTATTAGTTTAGAATGGAGGCCCGTTTACAAGCAAGGTGGGAGCTGATTTAACCGTTTTTCGTCGGGTTAATTTAATATCAGTGAATTTGTGATATCGGGGGTTTGGATATTGAATTATTCAGTATATTGGGTTCTGTTACTTTATTCTGGATGGATCGTTTACAAAGAAAAGCAATAATCAAAGGCAAGAAGTAAAACCATTAACGAAATTAAGAACGCAATGATATGGAGGTAAAGTTCTGCAACAATAATGGATATTATTGAGTTCTATTGTTATCAATGTATTCTTGTGTAATCTCAGAATTAAGAGAATTCGTAGTTCCCTTATACAACGAATAACTAGGTATTTATATTATGCTAAACCTAGTATTACAAGGAATCATAGTCCTAGTTGGACTCGGCCCAACCTATCCTTCCTGGGTCCGGAGTGTAATCTTTACTCGGAGCGAGCGGCATCAGGCTGGGTCAGTAAGAAGATCCCGATCCTTTGTAATTGGTCGAACCGGTCTTATAATCTCTGTTCGATCTGATCAGTATGTAGGGTGCGAAATAGCCCCCATCAGTACTCCCTCACTTCTTCGAGCGTATAGATAATAGGAGCTCGTAGAAGTAGATAAAACTTGTCGACTGTTTCTTTTCTATGAACGGAGCCTCGTTAAAAACCTTACTTAAGAAAAAACCCAGTGGGAAAAAATCTTAAGTAAGGAAAAGAGTGCTACGTATCATAGATAGTCGTTTCTTCCGCCTAATGATGAATCGCCACGCGTCTATTCAGGAGGCTTTTGGTATCCTTCCATTTTTGGCGGGAATTTGAGTAGCCGCTATAAGTTCGAAACGTCTTTTCTCATTTCCTTATAAATAGGTGACTTTCGAGTTTGCCATTTCTCTTTTATATTTGCTTTTAGATCGCAGTCATTTTCTAGTTTGGTCGTTCGTCGTATAAAATTTTCCTTTCATCGACCTTCTTCTTCAAGAACTAGAATATAGATGGCTTCCGTAAGAAGATCTTCTTCTTCTCCTAGAGAGATCATCGCCCCTGATAACGAGGAGGAGTTACATTCTAATCCTCTGGGTGAACAAACTACGGTCTCTGACCTTGTTATCCCTGTAGAAGATACTTACAAGGTACGAATCCTTTCCGATGCGGACGTAGCCGCCCGAACCAAAAAGGGCAAAGGTACTGTTCCTCAGATTTCTGAACCAATTGAGGATCTAGCTTGCGCATATACAGAGGAAACATTCCCCGAAGTCGTGAATAGCTATACCAAATATTTTCCGGAGGGTTCTGAGATAATTCTCCCTTCACCTACTGATAGGGTTACTACCCCGCCGGAGGGATGTCGAGCCTTTTATACGGCTCATTTTAATAGCGGACTGCGTCTTCCTTTGTCTCCCCTTTTCCTGGAAGTTCTGAAAACTTTCAGCGTGTGCTTGACACAACTGGTTCCAAATTCTGTTGCTTTCGTGGTTTGTTTTTCCGTTCTGATGATTGCAAAGGGGTTTAAACCTTCTTTCCGCAATTTTACGCAACTTTTCCGTTTTAATATTTCTAGTTCTTCAAATCGTGGATATTTCTTTGCTAGTCAGCGACCTAGCCGAGCAATTTTTGATGCTCCGGTTTCTAGTAATCCTTCATGGAAATCTCATTTCTTCTTTGTTCGTCCTCCGTCTAATCTCCGTTCGGTGGACGGTTCGACCATACCTTTTTCATGGGATCATGGCTCTAGTTGGATTCCTGGAGGTCGCTCATCAACTGGCGAACTTGTTCCCGACGATGTACAATTTATAACTGAGATTCCCGAGATGCGTACAAACAAATATCAAAGTGCTCTTCTGATTGGGGAAGCTTTTCTTCGTAAGGCGGGGTTAAGTGTCCATAATTTCCCCATCAGTTCATCACCTGAACCTCTTGGTTAGCATTTTATTTGACCTTTAGTATTGTCGCTATACTTTTTATACGGAGAAATTAACTTTATTTTGTTTCTTTTTCAGCTCATATGGTAGAAAACTCCCGACATTCTTTGAAGGGAAAAATGGTGCTGTCGAAATCCTCCAAGTCAGTAGAGAATAATCCTATTGAGCAGAGGGCATCTCGAAAAAGGAAACTGGAGTCGTGCCACGAGTCTGAGGATAATAGAGGGGAATCTCCAGATTCTTCTCGTGAGTCCCCCATTCGTCAGGGGACGGGATCTGGTTATCCTCCTCTTCACCTTAGAACATCTTTGGGTATTCGAGGATGTCGTAGCTGGTCGATGCCTCATCCTACTAATAATCCAGTTGATAGAAAAAGGAGTTACTATGGACGTTCTGGTGACGACCTTTCTTTACTTGGAGATAAACATCCAAAGCCTACTCTGGTCGAAATGATCGAGGATCATTTAGAGGGAAGGAGGGCTGCTGGTTATTCCGAGAAGGATTCTCTTATTCATGATAATAATGAGAATGCGGTTGATAAGGCGACCCGTATTCTTTTGTCTGGCGTTCTTACTCGTGATCTTAATAAGCTTCTTCATAAGGATCCTTTGGAGAAATTCCAGCGAGCTTCTCTTTATGCTGAAAAGGTGAGACCTTTTTCTTTCTATTATTCTGATGAAGTGACCTTTTAAGATTTTCTTAATTTGCTAATTCGTTTCTTTCTGACCCCTTCGTTATTTCAGGTTAACACCTGTCTGACATCATACGCCTATGAAAATTCTCTTTGGAAACAACAGTGCGAATTCCTTGAAGAGAAATATAAAGTTTTACTTCACAAATCTTCCGGTTCAGAAGTTGGTCCCTCGACATCTTCCTCTGTTCCTGTCGTAGAGACTCGTGCTGCCGGGACTGAAGATCAAGAAATGATAGATAGGGTAATAGAGGTTTCTCGTGCTCAAGAACAAGCCAATCAAATGGCAAGAAAATTAGAGGAATTGCAGTTGCAGAGTACGACTCGAATTAGTGAGCTTGAATCTCAAGTATCAAGCCTTGAAGCTTCTTTAGAGGAGTACGAAAATGATGTCCCACTTAGGCAAAGAGATCGATATGTTAGGAAATCTGACGAACAAGTTGTTCGTGAATTCCTCAATTCTCCTGTTCATACGGCGTTGGTGTACCGGATGGTCGGTCCTCTTCTTGAGAATACTTTTAAAAAATCGATTCATCAACTGGTCGCTTTGGAGATGATCGAGGATCGTCGGAAGGAGTATTTTAAGGCAGCTCATATCCGGTTGAATCGTTATGGCGAGCTTTACTCTTCCTCTGAAGTTCCAGATGTCGTATATCAAGGTCTTCCTTTAGCTCACCTTGTCGGAGAGTACGGAAATCCATTGCCAATTCCTCCTTCAGATGTTAACGATGAGCTCGATGATACATTTATCGATCCGGAAGATGAAGAAGAAGAAGAAGACGACATGGACGTCGGTGGCGAACAGAAGATTCCCGATAGCGACCAGGCTTCTTAGAATAGTGGTTTTATTTTTGAAATAATATTTGTAATTATCCACTCGTAGGTTTAATTGTAACTTAGCTTTCCTACTTTGTACACCAAACGTTTCGTATTCTGACAGTCGTGTCTTTTCACATCCGCTGTAATAATTCAGACAAGTCATTTAATTTGCCGTAATCATTATGTATGCGTCTTTTCAAATTCTAGCGTTTGCTCCAAGGTCAGTTTTCCTGTTTCGCGCCCTTTCTTCGGGTTAGTCGCGTCTTTTCGTGCAGTATAAATACGAGAGGTAAAATTTTACTTGTCTTTTTACTGCTACACTTTTCTCTTAACAGAATACTCTTTCTTGAGCTAGTCGATAAACTTCCTCGATATTAATTTATATTTTTCCGTAATCCGATCATGAGTAACCTTTTCGGTAATACTTCGAGGCGACCATCCCGCGAGGGCGCTAGAGAAAATAGATCTAAAAGATTACGAAGAGAGGGGCCGTCGATCGAGCCTCCTCATTCGTCTCAACCAATTAGGTCGGAGATTGATACTCATATTATTACTTCTGAACCTCTTTCCTTGGTAACCTCGTCGTTCTCCGAACCAGTCTTTTCTGCTCCCATTCAGGAAAGAAACATGCCTTCCCCTGGTCGATTAGCTTTTGGGGATATATCCAACGAAGAAACGGCTTATAATATAGCTGTTAGTTCCAATGCTTCTTCCTTTGAGCATGTTTTTCATGGAGAGGACTTTACTGTTTCTCTTCCTTTATCTGTTTCTACTGCCCCAATCACTAGTGAAGGGCAAGCTGGTGATGGCTTTTTTGTCAATCCTTCTACGACGCAATCTATTGTGCAGGATTGTCCTGATTATTTGTTTCACGATACTACCGTGATGACTACTTCTTTTGAATCTGGAGGACCTTCTCAAGGTCGGACCGGCTCGCGGTCTGGTCGTAGAACCATAATTTCTGCTTCGGGCAAGGAAACCTCCGTTAGCCCTGACGGGAGAGAGTCTCCTCGTCAACTGGATGAGCGATGTATCAATGAGCAAGTTAATGACATCCTCTTGTCGGAGACTCCACGTTCTGACGGTGTCCCTTTAACTAGCGAATTGCCGGGTTCTGTTGAACCTGATGCCTTGTCCTGGGATTTAGGCATGAGTACCATTTTGCCTGGTGAGTTGAGGAAGCTCGAAGGCGCCTCCAATGTTCGCCTTGTTCAATCTTTGGTGAAGATATGTGAGCAGGTAGACATTTTTGTTCTTTGTTTTGAATTCTTTGTTGTACGGTGGTTTTTCTCATTCTTTCTGTTTTTAGGGCAAATATTTCGCACTCCAGCTGGGTGTGCAAAATGACGAGCTGTGGAACAGTCGGAGAGCTCTTCGGGGTCAGTTGGAGTCCGAAAAAGCTAAAAGCAAGGGTTTGGAGCTGCAGCTGCAAGTTGATAAAGATGCTCTCCAAAGATTGGAGGCCGAAAAAGTTGTGCTTGAAAAAGAGAAAAATGATTTAACTCAGGCTGCTGCCCTTGCAGAGGAGTCTCGACTGCGGTCCTATGAGGAGGGATATGACGCCGGTTATCTAAAGCGTCAAGAGGAGTTGATGGCTTTTGCTGGCAACTTGACTCCTCGGAGGACTGTTTCTGGTAGTCGAACTGCTGATCGTTCTTCTTAGCGACTTTAGTTTGACCTGGCAGGCCTTGGACTGTCTATTTTTTTTTTTTTTTTTTTTTTTTTTTTTTTTTTTTTTTTATCGCCCAATCTTTTGTGCAGTTATTTGGGCTGAAATTTTTGTAATAGAAGGAGTAGAAATTTGAAAACGATGATCTTTTGTAGGCAGATTCTTGCCTGATCAAATGTCTCCTGTATATATACTTTGTTATGCTCGTTCTTCCCTTGTGCATGGATATAGTCATCATGAAATAATCATTATGGAGTAGCATACTCGCGTTTCTAGATAGAGAAAAGATAGCTTGTCCTTGTTTTATCACTGTTTTAGTAACTGATTTTGCTTTTGCCAATCACAACTTTTGTCGATCAAACTTTGTATACTCCATTCTGGTCGATGTTCGATCCGTGCTTTGTAAATTTGTCCCTTTATGACATATTTCTTATATAAGGAGGTTATTGTTCCACCTGTTTGAACTTCGCTTTTCTTCTCATCAAAGGGAAATTTCCCTCTCCGTGCTTTTCATAAATCCATGTCTTTCATCATTAACTTTTTAACTATACTTTTCTCTAGCCAGTATATCATACTCTTGATATGGGAGGAATTGGAAAATGTAATAATTCTGGCCAGATCTGACCCGTTCAGACCTCCTCCAGCAATTCTTTGGAAAATTAGGCAGTGACGGCCTTATAGTTTCGAATAGGGAGGGCTATTCTCCTGATTTCGATGTCAGATTTCTTGGATTCTAAGTGGAATTCTTGTATGGCCAACTTAGTAGTCCCCCAATGATGTATGAGGCAGTTACGACCCCGTATGGTGGAGGCTCTTGGTCGTTTTTAGGCAATTATTCTCTTTCAACGGTTCAACTTTGCATGCCTTCGTTGAGGAGTTCTTAATATTTTCTATTAGGCGACCCTCATATATGATCGTACAGATCGTTTTGGTCTTTGAACTTCTTTAAGTTTTCTTGGATTATTTTGTTGATCGCTTCGATCTGTAGATTTGTTTCTCACCGATCAGTTGAATCGATCAGACGGGCGCCGTTCCAACTTACTTGCATTTATTTCGGGAAGTCAAAGGGTCGCGTTCTCGTCCCTTGATTAAACTCCTATCATCCGTAGGATTATTCTCGCGTGCGCCTATAAATAAGTAGGCAGTTTCCTTATTTTCTATTCATAACAATGGATATCTCGGTTTCCTTAAGCTTCATTTTGCCTTCGGACCCCATAATGTTCAAGAAGTCACATTATCGTGATTTGTTCGTTCGCAGTAAAGGAATTGTCCCCAGTCTTGTATTGACGGGTCCCATGTCAGCCCTTCCTTGTATCGACGGATCCCATGAGATCTCTGCTTTAGTCTTCATCACCTTAGAGGTCCGTGGTTTCCGTCTGCACATGGGGGGTTCATACTTGCCAGCCGCCTCCGCTCTTCGATGTTACTTCCGGAGTGATAGATCGCCGGGTGGCTGGTAAGTTTTACCGTTTCACGACGGTCCCGAAGAGATGCTGCTCCAGAGTAAAATGTTTTATAGATAAAGTAAAAGCAGTATCTTCTTCTGAGTGAGTGAGCATTGCTAGCTTATCTGGCTGGTAGTGTTCATTTCATCTGGAAGAACATTTGATCTTCAGAGCCGGGCCATCGAACCAAAGAAGTCGACCATCCTGAGCAGCATGCTTCTTAGGTGGTTTATTATGATCGATGAGGTACTAGGGAGGAGATTGGTGTTTCCGTGGACATTGTCGTGAAGATAGTCGATCCCATAGGATCAATTTAACTGGATCATTGTGACGATCTATAGGTAGCAAGCAGATTTTTGTAACGTAGGATATTTGTATGTAATTGATTTGATGAATAAAATGTTATTTTATTCCTTGCATCTTCTTTGTCGTTTGATAATTTTATTTACGAGGAGTAATTTCCGAGCAGATGAATTCATACTTGATTTATCTTTCAAAACTTTAGGAGTATCAGCGGATCTTTCTTAGATCGTTAGGAGTAGATCGAGGAGTTTTTATTGAGCGTATCAATGTGTACTCAATCTTGCTATAATTTAGACTTAGGATTTCATAACAAAATCCTTCTTTGTCGTTGTAATTAATCGAGGAGTTTTTATTGAGCGGATCAATATTTACTCAACTCGTTTTGTTTAGACTTAGGTTTTTAACCCAAAAATCTCCTTGATCGTTGAACATATATCGAGGAGTTTTTTATCGAGCGGATCGATGTTTACTCAACTCGTTTTGTTTTAGACTTAGGTTTTTCATACCAAAAAGTCTTTTTGATCGTTGAATATATATATGTCGAGGAGTTTTTATCGAGCGGATCGATGTTTACTCAACCCTTTTTGTTTAGACTTAGGTTTTTAGCACCTGAAAGTCTTTTTGATCGTTGAATATTTATATGTCGAGGAGTTTTTATCGAGCGGATCGATGTTTTACTCAACTCCTTTTGTTTAGACTTAGGTTTTCTATACCTGAAGTCTTTTTGATCATTAAATATATACGTCGAGGAGTTTTTATCGAGCGGATCGATGTTTACTCAACTCGTTTTGTTTTAGACTTAGGTTTTTCGTACCAAAAGTCTTTTTCTCGTTGTAAATAGTTCGAGGAGTGTATATCGAGCGGATCGATGTTTACTCTACTCGTTTTATTCAGACTTAGGTTTTTAATACCTGAAGTCTTTTAATCATCATAGATATATCGAGGAGTTTTTATCGAGCGGATCGATGTTTACTCAACTCGTTTTGTTCAGACTTAGGTTTTTAATACCTGAAGTCTTTTAATCATCATAGATATATCGAGGAGTTTTTATCGAGCGGATCGATGTTTACTCAACTCGTTTTGTTCAGACTTAGGTTTTTAATACCTGAAGTCTTTTAATCATCATAGATATATCGAGGAGTTTTTATCGAGCGGATCGATGTTTACTCAACTCGTTTTGTTCAGACTTAGGTTTTTAATACCTGAAGTCTTTTAATCATCATAGATATATCGAGGAGTTTTTATCGAGCGGATCGATGTTTACTCAACTCGTTTTGTTCAGACTTAGGTTTTTAATACCTGAAGTCTTTTAATCATCATAGATATATCGAGGAGTTTTTATCGAGCGGATCGATGTTTACTCAACTCGTTTTGTTCAGACTTAAGTTTTTAATACCTGTAAGTCTTTATGTTTGTTGTGTTCGATCGAGGAGTTTTTATTGAGCGGATCAATGTTTACTCGACTCGTTTTGTTTTTGTGGTCGGAATGAGGAGTGTTTATTGAGCTGATCAATGTATACTCGACTCGTTTTGTTTTTGTGGTCGGAATGAGGAGTGTTTATTGAGCGGATCAATGTATACTCGACTCATTTATAATTCAGACTTAGGTTTATCACCAAAAAGTCTTTTTTGCTGTTGAATATATATATGTCGAGGAGTTTTTATCGAGCGGATCGATGTTTTACTCAACTCGTTTTGTTTTAAACTTAGGATTTTAACCCCAAAAGTCTTTTTTGATCGTTGAACATATATCGAGGAGTTTTTTATCGAGCGGATCGATGTTTACTCAACTCGTTTTTGTCGTCGGAATGAGGAGTGTTTATTGAGCGGATCAATGTATACTCGACTCATTTATAATTCAGACTTAGGTTTATCACCAAAAAGTCTTTGTTGCTGTTGATATAGATCGAGGAGTGTTTATTGAGCGGATCAATGTATACTCGACTCGTTTCGTTCTAATATTTATCAATATGCTAGTGTAATTCCACCGAGCGTTAATCGAAATAATCGATGTATAGAAAATGCTAAAATTTTTACTATTTGAACTCTAGGCTAGGGCCTTCGTTACAAGGATTAAAACTTGATAAAGTAAAAATAAAATAATGCAGTATAATCTGCTAAAATTTATTTACCATAGTATTTCCTAAGGTTGACTGCGTTCCAGGTTCTTGGTAAGGCTGTCCCATCCATGTGTGCAATTTTGTATGAACCTTTCTTTCCTACGCCAATGACGATGTAAGGTCCATCCCAATTTTGTTGTAACTTTCCCACATGCTTGGATACTTCTACCTTTTTCAAAACCAAGTCTCCTTCTTTGAAGGTTCGGACGCGTACTTTTTGATTGTATGCTTTCTCCATATTTGCCTTAGTGGTTTGTAGGCGTACAGCAGCTTTATCTCTTAAGGCTTCTGTTAAATCAACGTCATTTTCCCTCGCCTTTTCATTTTCTTCTTTATTGAACATCTCTATTCTTGGAGTTGGAATTAAAGTTTCCACAGGGATAACAGCTTCCGACCCATACATCAAGCTGAATGGGGTTTCCCCAGTTGAATTTCTTACCGTAGTTCGATTAGCCCACAAAACTCCTGGTAGCTCATCGAGCCATTTTCCTTTGGCGGCTCCTAACCTTTTTTCCAAAGATTTTATTATCTCTCGGTTTGCTACTTCAGTTTGTCCATTTGCTCGAGGATGTCCTACCGAGGTAAAATTTTGTTGAATTCCGAGTCTTGTACACCATTCTATTATCTGTTTTCCCGCGAATTGAGTTCCATTATCGGAGATAAGGACCCTTGGGATGCCGAATCGACATACTATGAATTTCCAGAGGAAGTTAATAACTTGGAATTGGGTTATTCGTGCGAGGGCGACGCATTCTATCCATTTGCTAAAGTATTCTACAGCGACCAGGACATAGGATTTCTTTGATCTAGCTGTTGGGAAAGGTCCCACGATGTCCATTCCCCATTGATCGAATGGCCAACAAATCGGGATAGGGTGCATATTTTCTGCTGGTCGATGGCATATGTTAGCATGAATCTGGCAGTGATGACATTCTTGGACATATTGAGCGGCATCTTTATTGATGGTTGGCCAATAGTAACCTGTTCTGAGACATTTTAAGGCCAATGCCCTCGATCCACTGTGATTTCCTGCGTCTCCTTCATGTATTTCTCGCAGTATATCCATGGTTTGTGATTCAGGGATGCATCTCAGGAGAATTCCCGATACTGATCGTCTGTAGAGTTTTCCTTCTATAAGTGTATACTTTGGGGCTCGATATTTTATTTTCCGAGCTTCATTCTGATCAGATGGTAGTTTTCCATCTTGAAGATAGTCTTTCATTGGGTTCATCCAGTTTTCTTCGGCTTCTTCGATTTCCATTATATCGATTATCGGTATTTCATCGATATCGATTGCTGGTGTATTAGATATCAACCAGTTAATCACCCGTTCGGTCTTTCCGTCATGGGATCCTGTGAATTTTGATAGCTGATCGGCCCATTTATTTTCCGAACGTGGGATGTTCTGGATACTGAAGCTTTCAAATTTCCCAGCTAGAGATTTCACTTTGGCGAGGTATTTGATCATATTGAACTCTTTAGCCTCGTATAGGCCTTCTATTTGTCTTTGTACTAATTCCGAATCAGTTAGTACCTTAAGACTCTTTATGTTGGCTTTTATCGCCATCTCCATTCCTGCGATTAACGCTTCATATTCGGCTTCATTGTTTGTTACGACGAAGTCCAATGTTATCGCGTAATTCAAATCTTCCTTATTTGGTCCAGTGAAGTTAATTCCGGCGCCTCCCCCTTCTCGGTATGAAGCACCGTCGACATGCATTAACCAAGTTTGATCCTCGATCATCAAAACATCGTTGTTGTGGCATCTCGACGATTCAGTGGCCTGCGTCGGTGTTTCTAGTATAAAATCGGCCAACACCTGGGCCTTGATGGCAATCCTCGGTTTGTAGTCTACCTCGAACTGGCTGAGTTCGATGGCCCATTTGATTAGTCGTCCGGAGGCTTCTGGTTTTGCTAGGATTTGTCTTAACGGTTGATTCGTCAAAACGATGATTTTGTAGGTTAAGAAGTAGGGTCGGAGTTTTCGTGCAGCCACTACTAAGGCCAGCGTGAATTTTTCTATTTCCAAGTAATTCTTCTCCGCCCCTTGTAATAACTTGCTGAGATAATAGACAGGCTTATGCTCTGAACCCTCTATCTTAATTAGGACTGAGCTAACGGCCGTATCGGAGATGGAGATGTATAAGTACAATGGTTCCCCTTCTGTCGGTTTGGCCAACATCGGAGGGGATGTTAAATATTCTTTGAGTTGTTCGAAAGCTCGTTCACATTCTTCGGTCCAAACGAAGTTTTTTGCTTTTCGAAGTGTTTGGAAGAAGGGTAAGCTTCTATCCGCCGATTTAGATATAAATCTATTCAACGCTACGATCTTCCCAACCAAGCTTTGCACTTGAGAGATGGTCTTGGGAGGTTTCATTTCAGTTATGGCTCGAATTTTTTCTGGGTTGGCTTCTATTCCTCGCTGGTGTACCAAATATCCCAAAAATTTTCCTGACTTAACACCGAAGGTGCATTTTGCGGGGTTCAACTTCATACGATATTTTCTTAAGATTTGGAAACATCGATCTAGATGTTTTACGTGATCTGCTTCATTCATACTTTTAACTAACATGTCGTCTACATAGACCTCCATTATTTCTCCGATTAACTCTCTGAACATTAGGTTTACCAATCTTTGGTATGTAGCCCCAGCGTTCCTTAATCCGAACAGCATTACTATAAAGCAGTATACTCCCTGTTCGGTTATGAATGCGGTCTTCTCTTGGTCGCGCTCGTCCATGTATATTTGGTAAAAGCCTTGGAAGGCGTCCATCATGCTGAACAGCGCAAAGCCAGCAGTCGAGTCGACCAATAAGTCGATTCTTGGGAGGGGGTAAGGGTCGCGTGGACATAACTTGTTAAGGTCGGTGAAATCATTACACATCCTCCATTTGTTGTCCTTTTTATCCCCCTTTGCTACTAGTACAACATTACATAGCCACTCCGAGAAATGTATTTCTCGGATTTGTTTTGCTTCCATCAGTCTTTCAACTTCGGCTTTAATGATTTTATCTTTCACTGGTCCATGATTTCTTTTCTTCTGTCTGGCGGGTTTCGCCGAAGGGTCAATTTTTAGGGTATGCTTGATTACTCGAGGATCGATCCCTTCGATGTCATTTGCACTCCAAGCGAAAACGTCCACGTTATTTCTTAGAAATTCGATTAACATTACTTCTCCTTCTTTGCTCAATTCTGTACCAATTCTTGTCCTTTTGGACGAGTCGCCTTCTACCAGAATTATATCTTTATGTTCTGGGGGTTGCAAGGATAAATCTAGTGGTTCTTTCCCCTTTTTATCTAATCGATCAGTAATAGGAATTTCGACCTCATTTCTAATTGGATCGTCTTCGATCTTTCTCTTGCTCGGAGTAATAGGGTTAGGATGTTCTCTCAAGGTCAGCGACGTGCTGTAGCAATCCCACGCCATACAGTGGTCATTCGTTATTTCTCCAATGCCGCTATCGGTCGGAAATTTTATTTTCTGGTGATAGGTAGAGACCACAGCTCGAAAAAGGTTAAGGGCTGGTCGCCCTAATATAGCGTTATAAGCGAAGGGTGTTTCTACCACTAGGAATTTTACCAGCTTCACTGTTCGAAGTGGCTTCTTTCCGAGCGATACACTCAAAGATATCGTTCCGCTGGGGATGATCTCGGACCCTCCAAAGCCTACTAACGGTGTGGCTACCTTTTGTAGGTTTATTTGTCCGAGGTTCATTTGTGCTAAAACCTCCCTGGAGATGATATTTGCTGAGCTTCCATTATCGATTAGGATTCTTTTCACATTGTAATTCGCTATTTCTAACGACACTACCATAGGGAAATCTGGGTTATCTTCTTTCGTATCCCAAGTAATGTTTTTAGGTACTTCGCCTTCGTTAAAGCTAATCGGCTCGTGATTTGTTGGCCTATTTTCTAACGTCCATATTTCTTTTGGATATTTAGAACTTGCAATTAAAGATCTGGCCATTCTTCGTCGAGCATTGCGACTATCTCCACCCGCAGGCCCCCCGGATATAGTGTGGATAGTTCCATTGATCTGGTCGTGATTCAACTCCTGAGTAGGTCGATGTTCTGGTGACCTTCGATGAGAACTTCTCCTTTGAGTTCCGTTCCGGGGGCTTCTGCTTCTTTCCCTTTTGCGATTATCTCGTTCTATGTATTCGTCTAGTTTTCCTTGCTCGATCAGTTTTTCAACTTCTCTCTTAAGGTGAAAACAATTTTCCGTTCGATGCCCATGTGCCCTATGGTACTTACAGTATTGATCATAGTTTCTAGACCCTGGTCTGGGCTGAGCGATTTTCCTCGCCTCAGGAATCCAATTATTCCTTTCTAGAACTTCCAAGATTTCTTCGACTGGAGCATTTAATCTTGGGTGTTCTACTTGATTCACTCTGCTTCTGATTGGTGGTTCAGGGTTTCTTGGTCTTTGGTAGAAATTGGGTTGCCTTTCTCGGTCGGCTCCGCTGTATTCCAGTCGCTGGAAAACGTTACCTCTCTTGGAAGATCGCTCGTAATCCAAGGATCTTTGGGCGGGAATCCTATCATGCCGCTTAGACCCTGTAGCCGTAACTTTGTTTTTGTTTTTATCCTTAAAGGAATTCATCTCTTCTTGAGTCATATACTTAGATGCTAGGCTCATGATGTCGGCGAACGTTCTTGGTTGTTTTCGGCTGAGGGCGTTTCCAAACTGCCTGTTTTTAGTGAGGTCGAAGAGGATAGAAATTATGTAATCGATATTCGGAGAGTCGATTTTGAGTAACTCTACGTTGAATCTTGCCAACCAATTTCTTAGGGATTCCCCCTCTTGTTGGTATATTGTTCCTAGGTAACTCATCGGCAGTTTTTGTCTCTTCAGACTGGCAAATTGCTGTGTTAGTTTATTGCATAATTCTCGGAAACTGAATATGGAATTGGCCGGCTGTTTGGCAAACCAATCCAACGCGAGTCCTTCGAATGTTGTCACCATTAGCTTGGCAGTGTATTCGGCGGAGTGGGCATATAGATTCATAATGTTCGTAAAGCTAAAAATATAATCATCCGGGTCAGTGGTTCCATCGTAGCGAGGTAGTCTGCCCGGGACTTGTCCGATCGATTGTGCCTCTTTTATTTCCCTGCAGAAGGGAGAACAGGCCGCAAGGCTTTCCTGGAGTTCCGTGGTTCGGGCCCACGGATTTTGAATAGTCCGTAAGCGTTGTTCAAGTCGGTCCTGCACCATCCTTTCAATTTCTCTTTCCGTCAGTCGAGCCGTTCGTGGTCGATCAGGGATTGTATCATCTATATCATCCTCAATAGGGATAATTGTTCGTTCCCTGGATCTACTACGCCTCGCCGGGGTTTTTCTGTGACCTCGTTTCCTTCGAGGATTGTTGTCGGAGGGTTTCGAATTGTCCTGTTGTGGACTGTGTAGCGAGCGGTGCTCGCTTGGTGGGCTATCAGCTTGTTGAGATACATGATCGTTTTGTCCGGGCGTTCTCCGAGCAGGAATTGTCCTGGCAGCCCTAGGGTTTTGCGGAATTTGATCAAGCACAAGTAATTCTTCCGGGGAGAGTGATTTAAAGAGCATCGCTATTTGTCGTAATTTCTCCTGAGCACCCGGGAGAGGAGCAGGGATCTCGGGGACTTCCGGCTCTTCCTGTATCGTGCCGGGAGGACCTCCTAGGGGTTCATGATCTCGGGGATGGGTATTCTGTAAATTCTCGTCGGTGTTGGGAACGTTATTATTGTCGTTCTCCTGTGGATCTTCAGATGTGTCATGACCGGTGGTTGTGTTACTTCTTGCTCCGATACGAGCGCTTTTCCTTGGGCGAGCCATATGTCGATCGAATAATTAACCTAGCCCCACGGTGGGCGCCAACTGATTTAACCGTTTTTCGTCGGGTTAATTTAATATCAGTGAATTTGTGATATCGGGGGTTTGGATATTGAATTATTCAGTATATTGGGTTCTGTTACTTTATTCTGGATGGATCGTTTACAAAGAAAAGCAATAATCAAAGGCAAGAAGTAAAACCATTAACGAAATTAAGAACGCAATGATATGGAGGTAAAGTTCTGCAACAATAATGGATATTATTGAGTTCTATTGTTATCAATGTATTCTTGTGTAATCTCAGAATTAAGAGAATTCGTAGTTCCCTTATACAACGAATAACTAGGTATTTATATTATGCTAAACCTAGTATTACAAGGAATCATAGTCCTAGTTGGACTCGGCCCAACCTATCCTTCCTGGGTCCGGAGTGTAATCTTTACTCGGAGCGAGCGGCATCAGGCTGGGTCAGTAAGAAGATCCCGATCCTTTGTAATTGGTCGAACCGGTCTTATAATCTCTGTTCGATCTGATCAGTATGTAGGGTGCGAAATAGCCCCCATCAGGAGCCCAAGAAGATATGAAGGTCATGTATGCGTGGTACATTGTGTAATAGCATAGGCCTGTTTGCAAACCCTTTAGATTGACCAATAGGGCCAACATCATTGGCTCGATGATGGCCTGCATAGGAGGCTCCCGATCGAAAACATATTGTGGTAGTATGCATGCTAGGCTTGTATGGCTTTTATTTATTTGTCGATTTATATTTAGCTTGTATAGTATTACGCGCTAGAATATTAGATCATAATAAAAGATAAAGCATAACTGAATCGGTGAGATCTCGAGGAGAGTTAGCATAACTTTCAAACCAGTAAATCCCCTCTCGAATTAAATATTAAGTCATATTGGATTAAAATAAAATGAAGTATTTATATAAATCCAAGCCTTCCATCAATAGGGACCAGCGTATGTTGTCTACTTATCGATAGAGGTGATCCAGAGTTTGGCACCCGAGTCGAAGAAAGGGACAATACGCGAAATTCCTTGACTCCTGTTTTTAACTAAACACGACAAGGGTGAGGACTGGTCGGGATGTGAGGATCGACCGATAACTAGTTACGGAGAACTCACGACCGGGCCCGTTGCTCATCATGATTGATGGGTTAGACTTAACGATTAGTAACACTTATGATGTAGCAGTGCTAGATAAGTGCGAAAACCGAGGCAAAATAGCTTGAAGGTTGTGGAGTGACACAATTGGCAATAAGTATGCGTACCTGGGGAATTGGTTGTATATCGTGGGTGCAATTAATTGCCGCTGGGACGTCAGGACCTACTAGGAAATAGACTTTCCCGAACAATTGAAGGGGTAATTGTTTCGATAAAATAGTGGGAGAACTTCTACGATAGAAAGTCCAAACTTTGTAGATTATAAGTATTATTCATTAACTAGTCCACTGAATGTTTGTCTTCTCTTTAAAATTAGATACTGAGATATCTGTAATTATTCATTTTACGAATTTATCCTAGACAAATAAAATAACTGGATCAAAATATTGACTAGGCAAGAAACTTGAGAATTTTCTTAAATTCCAAGAATGGGAATGATGTTCTTAAATGACAAGCCTATGCCTTATGCGCTTACGAGATAAGTCAAAATAAAATAAACGAGTCACCCGTAGAGTATGGGAATATTAATTATCGTTTCTCATATGAAGATGAATCTCAAAAGTGAAACGAATCACCTATGAAGTATGGGAATCTTAATGATCGTTTCCTCAAATAAGCATCAAGATTGAACGAGCTATGGAAGCAATATGAGGAGCATGTCTGAAGCTTCCACCTCAAAAGGACTGTTTTGAGGACCAGTCTTCTGAAACAAACCTCCACCTCAAAAGGCTTGTTTTGAGGAGTAGTTTTGAATCGATATGTGATGGGGGCTATTTCGCACCCTACTTACTGATCAGATCGAACAAAGATTATAAGATCGATTCGACCAATTATAAAGGATCGGGATTTTCTTACGGACCCTGCCAAATGCTGCTCGCTCCGAGTAAAGATTATACTCCGGACCCAAGAAGGATAGTTGGGCCGAGTCCAAGCAGGACTATGATTCCTTGTAATACTAGGTTTAGCGTAATATATATACCTAGTTATTCATTGTATAAGACAACTACGAATTCTCTTAATTCTGAGATTACATAAGAATACATTGATAACAATAGAACTCAATAATATCCATTATTATTGCAGAATTTTACCTTCATATCGTTGTGTTCTTAATTTTGTTAATGGTTTTACTTCTTGCCTTTGATTATTGCTTTTCTTTGTAAACGATCCATCCAGAATAAAGTAACAGAGCCCAATATACTGAATAATTCAATATCCAAACCCCCGATATCACAAATTCACTGATATTAAATTAACCCGACGAAAAACGGTTAAATCAGTTGGCGCCCACCGTGGGGCTAGGTTAATTATTCGATCGACATATGGCTCGCCCAAGGAAAAGCGCCCGTGTCGGAGCAAGAAGTAACACAACCACCGGTCATGACACATCTGAAGATCCACAGGAGAACGACAATAATAACGTTCCCAACACCGACGAGAATATGCAGAATACCCATCCCCGACATCAGGAACCCCTAGAAGGTCCTCCCGGTACGATACAGGAAGAGCCGGAAGTCCCCGAGATCCCTGTTCCTCTCCCGGGTGCTCAGGAGAAATTACGACAAATAGCGATGCTCGTTAAATCGCTCTCCCCTGAAGAATTACTTGTGCTTGATCAAATTCCGCGAAACCCTAGGGCTGCCAGGACAATTCCTGCTCGGAGAACGCCCGGACAAAACGATCAAGTATCTCAACAAGCTGATAGCCCACCAATCGAGCACCGCTCACTACACAGTCCACAACAGGACAATTCAAAACCCTCCGACAATAATCCTCGAAGAAAACCAGGTCACAGAAAAACCCAGGCGAAGCGCAGTGGATCCAGGGAACGTACAATTATCCCTATTGAGGATGACATAGACGATACAATCCCTGATCGACCACGAACGGCTCGACTGACGGAAAGAGAAATTGAAAGGATGGTGCAGGACCGACTCGAACAACGCTTACGATCTATTCAAAATCCATGGGCCCGAACCACGGAACTCCAGGAGAGCCTTGCGGCCTGTTCTCCCTTCTGCAGGGAAATAAAAGAGGCACAATCGATCGGACAAGTCCCGGGTAGGCTACCTCGCTATGATGGAACCACTGACCCGGATGATTATATTTTTAGCTTTACGAATATAATGAATTTATATGCCCACTCTGCCGAATTCACTGCCAAGTTAATGGTAACTACATTCGAAGGACTCGCGTTGGACTGGTTCGCGAAACAACCTGCCAACTCCATATTCAGCTTTAGGGAACTCTGTAACAAATTGACGCAGCAGTTCGCCAGTCAGAAGAGACAAAAACTTCCGATGAGCTACCTTGGAACTATATATCAACAAGAAGGAGAATCCCTAAGGAATTGGTTGGCCAGATTCAACGTAGAATTACTTAAAATCGATTCCCCAAATATCGATTACATAATATCTATCCTCTTCGATCTCACTAAAAACAGGCAGTTCGGAAATGCCCTCAGTCGAAAGCAACCAAGAACGTTCGCCGACATCATGAGCCTGGCGTCTAAATATATGACCCAAGAAGAGATGAATTCCTTTAAGGATAAGAACAAAAACAAAGTCGCGGCTACAGGGTCTAAGCGGCATGACAAGATTCCCGCCCAAAGATCCTTGGATTACGAGCGATCTTCCAGGAGAGGTAACGTTTTCCAGCGACTGGAATACAGCAGAGCCGACCAAGAAAGGCAACCTAATTTCTACCAAAGACCAAGAAACCTTGAACAACCAATCAGAAGCAGAGTAAATCAAGTAGAACACCCAAGATTAAATGCTCCAATGGAAGAAATCTTGGAAGTTCTAGAAAGGAATAATTGGATTCCCGAGGCGAGGAAAATCGCTCAGCCCAGACCAGGGTCTAGAAACTATGATCAATACTGTAAGTACCATAGGGCACATGGGCATCGAACGGAAAATTGTTTTCACCTTAAGAGAGAAGTTGAAAAACTGATCGAGCAAGGAAAACTAGACGAATACATAGAACGAGATAATCGCAAAAGGGAAAGAAGCAGAAGCCCCCGGAACGGAACTCAAAGGAGAAGTTCTCATCGAAGATCACCTGAACGTCGGCCTACTCAGGAATTGAATCACGACCAGGTCAATGGGACTATCCACACTATATCCGGGGGGCCTGCGGGTGGAGATAGTCGTAATGCTAGACGAAGAACGACCAGATCCATAATGGCAAATTCTAAATATCCAAAAGAAATATGGACATTAGAAAACAGGCCAACAAATCACCAGCCGATCAGCTTTAACGAAGGTGAAGTACCTAAAAACATCACTTGGGATACAAAAGAGGATAACCCATATTTCCCTATGGTAGTGTCGTTAGAAATAGCAAATTATAATGTGAGAAGAATCCTAATCGATAATGGAAGCTCAGCAAACATCATCTCCAGAGAGGTCTTAGCACAAATGAACCTCGGGCAAATAAACCTACAAAGGGTAGCAACGCCGTTAGTAGGCTTTGGAGGCTCCGAGATCATCCCCAGCGGAACGATATCTTTGAGTGTATCACTCGGAAAGAAACCGCTTCGGACCGTGAAGTTGGTAAAATTCCTAGTGGTAGATACACCCTTCGCTTATAACGCTATATTAGGGCGACCAGCCCTTAACCTTTTTCGAGCTATAGTCTCTACCTATCATCAGAAAATAAAATTTCCAACCGACAGCGGCATCGGAGAAATAACGAACGACCACTGTATGGCATGGGACTGCTACAGCACATCATTAACGTTGAAAGAACACCCCAAGTCAATTACTCCGAGCAAGAGAAAGATCGTAGACGATCTCACTAGAAATGAGGTCGAAATTCCTATTACTGATCGATTAGATAAAAAGGGGAAAGAACCACTAGACTTATCCTTGCAACCCCCAGAACATAAAGATATAATTCTGGTAGAAGGCGACTCGTCCAAAAAGACAAGGATTGGTACAGAATTGAGCAAAGAAGGAGAAATAATGTTAATCGAATTTCTAAGAAATAACGTGGACGTCTTCGCCTGGAGTGCAAATGACATCGAAGGGATCGATCCTCGGGTAATCAAGCATACCCTAAAAATTGATCCTTCAGCGAAACCCGCCAGACAGAAGAAAAGAAATCATGGACCAGTAAAAGATAAAATTATCAAAGCCGAGGTTGAGAGACTGCTGGAAGCAAAACAAATCCGAGAAATACATTTCTCGGAATGGCTATGTAATGTTGTACTAGTAGCAAAAGGGGATAAAAAGGACAACAAATGGAGGATGTGTAATGATTTCACCGACCTTAACAAGTTATGTCCACGCGACCCTTACCCCCTCCCGAGAATTGATTTATTGGTCGACTCGACCGCCGGCTTCGCGCTGTTCAGCATGATGGACGCCTTCCAAGGTTTTTACCAAATATACATGGACGAGCGGGATCAAGAGAAGACCGCATTCATAACCGAACAGGGAGTATACTGCTTTATAGTAATGCCGTTCGGATTAAGGAACGCCGGGGCTACATACCAAAGATTGGTAAACCTAATGTTCAGGGAATTAATCGGAGAAATAATGGAGGTCTATGTAGACGACATGTTAGTAAAAAGTATGAATGAAGCGGATCACGTAAGACATCTAGATCGATGTTTCCGAATCCTAAGAAAATACCGTATGAAGTTGAACCCTGCAAAATGCACCTTCGGTGTTAAGTCAGGAAAATTTTTGGGATATTTGGTACACCAGCGAGGAATAGAAGCCAACCCAGAAAAAATTCGAGCAATAACTGAAATGAAACCTCCCAAGACCATCTCTCAAGTGCAAAGCTTGGTTGGGAAGATCGTAGCATTGAATAGATTCATATCTAAATCTGCGGACAGAAGCTTGCCCTTTTTCCAAACGCTTCGGAAAGCGAAAAACTTCGTTTGGACCGAAGAATGTGAACGAGCCTTCGAGCAACTCAAAGAATATTTGACATCCCCTCCGATGTTGGCCAAACTAACAGAAGGGGAACCATTGTACATATACATCTCCATCTCCGATACGGCCATTAGCTCAGTACTAATTAAGATAGAGGGTTCAGAGCATAAGCCTGTCTATTATCTCAGCAAGTTATTACAAGGGGCGGAGAAGAATTACTTGGAAATAGAAAAATTCACGCTGGCCTTAGTAGTGGCTGCTCGAAAACTCCGACCCTACTTCTTAACCTACAAAATCATCGTTTTGACGAACCAACCGCTTAGGCAGATCCTAGCAAAACCAGAAGCCTCCGGAAGACTAATCAAATGGGCCATCAAACTCAGCCAATTCGATATCGACTACAAACCAAGGGTCGCCATCAAGGCCCAAGTATTGGCTGATTTTTTATTGGAAACACCAACACAATCATCAAACACCCTCCATGAGGATATATTGATCATAGAAGATCAAACCTGGTTAATGCATGTAGATGGTGCTTCAAGCCGGGAAGGAGGAGGCGCCGGAATCAACTTCACCGGACCTAATGAAGAAGATTTGAATTATGCTATTACATTGAACTTTGTCGTAACAAATAACGAAGCAGAGTATGAGGCGTTAATCGCAGGAATGGAAATGGCAATCAAAGCCAACATAAAGAAACTGAAAGTATTAACCGACTCAGAGTTAGTACAAAGGCAAATAGAAGGCTTATACGAGGCTAAGGAATTCAACATGATCAAATACCTCGCCAAAGTAAAAGCACTGGCCGAGAAGTTTGAAGATTTCGACATACAAAACATTCCACGTTCGGAAAATAAATGGGCCGATCAACTATCTAAGTTTACAGGATCCCAAGACGGAAAGACCGAACGAGTGATCAACTGGCTAATCTCTTCTACACCGGCTGTCGACATCGATGAGACACCGATAGTCGATATAATGGAAATCGAAGAAGTCGAAGATAATTGGATGACACCAATGATAGACTATCTTCGTGAAGGAAAACTACCATCTGATCAGAATGAAGCTCGGAAAATAAAATATCGAGCCCCAAAATATACACTCGTTGAAGGAAAACTCTACCGAAGGTCAGTATCAGGAATTCTCCTGAGATGCGTCTCTGAATCCCAAACCGCTGAAATACTGCGAGAAATACATGAAGGAGACGCGGGAAATCACAGCGGATCGAGGGCATTGGCTTTAAAATGCCTCAGAACAGGTTACTATTGGCCTACTGTCAATAAGGACGCCGCAAGTTACGTCCGAGAATGTCATCATTGCCAAGTACATGCCAACGTATGTCATCAACCAGCAGAAAATATGCACCCGATTCCAATTTGTTGGCCTTTCGATCAATGGGGAATGGACATCGTGGGGCCTTTCCCAGCGGCCAGATCAAAGAAAGCTTACGTCCTGGTCGCTGTAGAGTATTTCAGCAAATGGATAGAGTGCATCGCCTTAGCGCGAATAACTCAATTCCAAGTGATCAACTTCCTTTGGAAGTTCATAGTCTGTCGATTTGGCATCCCTAGGATCCTAATTTCCGATAATGGAACCCAATTCGCTGGAAAACAAGTGATAGAATGGTGTTCGAAACAAGGAATTCAACAAAATTTCACTTCAGTCGGGCATCCAAGAGCGAACGGACAAACCGAAGTAGCAAACCGAGAGATAATAAAATCTTTGGAAAAAAGATTAGGATCAGCCAAAGGAAAATGGCTCGATGAACTACCAGGAGTATTGTGGGCTAATCGAACCACGGTAAGGAACTCAACTGGGGAAACCCCATTCAGCTTGGTATATGGGTCGGAAGCTGTTATTTCTGTGGAAACTTTAATTCCAACGCCAAGAATAGAGATGTTTGATGAACAAGAAAATGAAAAGGCAAGAGAAAATGACGTCGATCTAACAGAAGCCTTAAGGGATAAAGCTGCCGTACGCCTACAAGCCACTAAGGCAAATATGGAGAAAGCATACAATCAAAAAGTACGCGTCCGAACCTTCAAAGAAGGAGACTTGGTTTTGAAAAAGGTAGAAGTATCCAAGCATGTGGGAAAGTTACAACAAAATTGGGATGGACCTTACATCGTCATTGGCGTAGGAAAGAAAGGTTCATACAAAATTGCACACATGGATGGGACAGCCTTACCAAGAACCTGGAACGCAGTCAACCTTAGGAAATACTATGGTAAATAAATTTTAGCAGATTATACTGCACTGTTTTATTTTACTTTACTTTATCAAGTTTTAATCCTTGTAACAAAGGCCTCAGCCTAGAGTTCAATTAGTAAATATTTTAGCATTTTCTATACATCGATTATTTCGATTAACTGATGAGATCATGAAGTGCCCAAAAATAGACTTGAAAGAATTAATTGAAGACAAGTTGTTGGGTCAAGAAGGATTACTTGCTCATCAAGATTGAAGAAGATCTAGTCCATATTTACTTGTCATATGGGACATTTTAATTTAGTAATCTTTAATTTCGAATTTAGCTCCTTGTTTTTGTAGGATTAGTTTATTCTTCACTAGGATTTAGTTTCCTTTTGTTATTAGGTTAGTTAGGTTTAATTTCGAATTTATTGTCCATATTTTTGTAGGATTAGTTTATTCTTTGCTAGGATTTAGCTTCCTTTTGTTATTAGGTTAGTTAGGTTTAATTTCGAATTTATTGTCCATATTTTTGTAGGATTAGTTTATTCTTTGCTAGGATTTAGTTTCCTTTTGATATTAGGTTAGTTTACTATTTTAGAGTTTACTAGTTCTTTTCAAGATGTAATCTTGTCCTATTTAAAGGACCTTTTTCTTTAATGAATTCAAGATTTAGTCTTCAATTATTATGTGTTGAGTATTCTCCACCTTCTTTGAAGAATTCTTCTTCATGAACTTATCAAAGATCAGTAAAATCTTTGTGGCGTTCAATGACTTATCAAACGATTTATCCACCATCGTTTGTGGCGTCCTACCGAACTTATCAAGCATTCTTGTGGCGTTCCGACTTATCAAGCGATTCAGTCAACATCGTTTGTGGCGTCCTCATGAACTTATCAAGAAGACTTGTGGCGTTCATCCATCGACTTATCAAACGATTCATCCATCATCGTTTGTGGTGTCTTCATTAAATCCATCTAAACCTGATTGTAGAACGGTCCTTGGAATCCTAATTATTCGGATCTTGTTATTCGTGGTGAGATTCGTATCATTTGGTATCAGAGCCAAATTCTAGTCTCAGGTTTGCCTATCCTTTATTTTCTTGTATAAAAAAAAAAAAAAAAAACAAAAAAAAAATTGAGAGAGAAAAAAAAAATGAGAGGAAAAAAACGAAAAAAAAAAGAGTTGAAAAGAAAAAAACGCAAAAAAAAGAGTTGAAAAAAAAAACGAAAAAAAAAATTGAGAGAGGCAAAAAAAATTGAGAGGGAAGAAAAACGGAAAAAAAAAGTTAAAAAAAAATCGAAAAAAAATTGTTTTTCAATTTTCACATGTTAGATCTACAAGGTTGGGGAAGATTTGAGGACAAATCTCTTTTAAGAGGAGGAGAATGATGTGATCATGAAGTGCCCAAAAATAGACTTGAAAGAATTAATTGAAGACAAGTTGTTGGGTCAAGAAGGATTACTTGCTCATCAAGATTGAAGAAGATCTAGTCCATATTTACTTGTCATATGGGACATTTTAATTTAGTAATCTTTAATTTCGAATTTAGCTCCTTGTTTTTGTAGGATTAGTTTATTCTTCACTAGGATTTAGTTTCCTTTTGTTATTAGGTTAGTTAGGTTTAATTTCGAATTTATTGTCCATATTTTTGTAGGATTAGTTTATTCTTTGCTAGGATTTAGCTTCCTTTTGTTATTAGGTTAGTTAGGTTTAATTTCGAATTTATTGTCCATATTTTTGTAGGATTAGTTTATTCTTTGCTAGGATTTAGTTTCCTTTTGATATTAGGTTAGTTTACTATTTTAGAGTTTACTAGTTCTTTTCAAGATGTAATCTTGTCCTATTTAAAGGACCTTTTTCTTTAATGAATTCAAGATTTAGTCTTCAATTATTATGTGTTGAGTATTCTCCACCTTCTTTGAAGAATTCTTCTTCATGAACTTATCAAAGATCAGTAAAATCTTTGTGGCGTTCAATGACTTATCAAACGATTTATCCACCATCGTTTGTGGCGTCCTACCGAACTTATCAAGCATTCTTGTGGCGTTCCGACTTATCAAGCGATTCAGTCAACATCGTTTGTGGCGTCCTCATGAACTTATCAAGAAGACTTGTGGCGTTCATCCATCGACTTATCAAACGATTCATCCATCATCGTTTGTGGTGTCTTCATTAAATCCATCTAAACCTGATTGTAGAACGGTCCTTGGAATCCTAATTATTCGGATCTTGTTATTCGTGGTGAGATTCGTATCATTTTAGTCTCAGGTTTGCCTATCCTTTATTTTCTTGTATAAAAAAAAAAAAAAAAAACAAAAAAAAAAATTGAGAGAGAAAAAAAAAATGAGAGGAAAAAAACGAAAAAAAAAAAAGAGTTGAAAAGAAAAAAACGAAAAAAAAAGAGTTGAAAAAAAAAACGAAAAAAAAAATTGAGAGAGGCAAAAAAAATTGAGAGGGAAGAAAAACGGAAAAAAAAAGTTAAAAAAAAAATCGAAAAAAAATTGTTTTTCAATTTTCACATGTTAGATCTACAAGGTTGGGGAAGATTTGAGGACAAATCTCTTTTAAGAGGAGGAGAATGATGTGATCATGAAGTGCCCAAAAATAGACTTGAAAGAATTAATTGAAGCCAAGTTGTTGGGTCAAGAAGGATTACTTGCTCATCAAGATTGAAGAAGATCTAGTCCATATTTACTTGTCATATGGGACATTTTAATTTAGTAATCTTTAATTTCGAATTTAGCTCCTTGTTTTTGTAGGATTAGTTTATTCTTCACTAGGATTTAGTTTCCTTTTGTTAATAGGTTAGTTAGGTTTAATTTCGAATTTATTGTCCATATTTTTTGTAGGATTAGTTTATTCTTTGCTAGGATTTAGTTTCCTTTTGTTATTAGGTTAGTTAGGTTTAATTTCGAATTTATTGTCCATATTTTTGTAGGATTAGTTTATTCTTTGCTAGGATTTTGTTTCCTTTTGATATTAGGTTAGTTTACTATTTTAGAGTATCCTAGTTCTTTTCAAGATGTAATCTTGTCCTATTTAAAGGACCTTTTTCTTTAATGAATTCAAGATTTAGTCTTCAATTAATTTGTGTTGAGTATTCTCCACCTTCTTTGAAGAGTTCTTCTTCATGAACTTATCAAAGATCAGTAAAATCTTTGTGGCGTTCAATGACTTATCAAACGATTCATCCACCATCGTTTGTGGCGTCCTACCGAACTTATCAAGCATTCTTGTGGCGTTCCGACTTATCAAACGATTCAGTCAACATCGTTTGTGGCGTCCTCATGAACTTATCAAGAAGACTTGTGGCGTTCATCCATCGACTTATCAAGCGATTAATCCATCATCGTTTGTGGCGTCTTCAATAAATCCACCTAAACCTGATTGTAGAACGATCCTTGAAATCCTAATAATTCGGGTCTCGTTATTCATGATGAGATTCGTATCATTAACGCTCTGTGGAAATACACTAGCATATTGATAAATATTAGAACAAAACGAGCCGAGTATACATTGATCCGCTCAATAAACACTCCTCGATTTATATCAACGGCATAAAGGACTTTTTGGTGACAAACCTAAGTCTAAATTATAATGAGTCGAGTATACATTGATCCGCTCAATAAACACTCCTCATTCCGACCACAAAAACAAAACGAGTTGAGTAAACATCGATCCGCTCGATAAAAACTCCTCAACATGTCTACAATGATTGAGAGACTTCAGGTACAAAAAACCTAAGTCTAAACAAAACGAGTCGAGTAAACATCGATCCGCTCGATAAAAACTCCTCGATATATATTCAACGATCAAAAAGACTTTCAGGTACTAAAAACCTAAGTCTAAACAAAACGAGTTGAGTAAACATCGATCCGCTCGATAAAAACTCCTCGATATATCTACAATGATTGAGAGACTTTCAGGTATTAAAAACCTAAGTCTAAATAAAACGAGTAGAGTAAACATCGATCCGCTCGATATACACTCCTCGAACTGTTTACAACGAGAAAAAGACTTTTTGGTATTAAAACCTAAGTCTAGATAAAACGAGTAGAGTAAACATCGATCCGCTCGATAAAAACTCCTCGATATATCTTCAATAAAGACTTTTTGGGTTAAAAACCTAAGTCTAAATAAAAAAGAGTAGAGTAAACATCGATCCGCTCGATAAAAACTCCTCAATATATCTTCAATAAAGACTTTTTGGGTTAAAAACCTAAGTCTAATAAAAAAAAGAGTAGAGTAAACATCGATCCGCTCGATAAAAACTCCTCGATACATATTTCAACGATAAAAAAAAAAAAGACTTTTTTGGGTTAAAAAACCTAAGTCTAAAACAAAACGAGTTGAGTAAACATCGATCCGCTCGATAAAAACTCCTCGATATATATTCAACGATCAAAGAGATTTTTTGGGTTAAAAACCTAAGTCTAAACAAAACGAGTTAAGTAAACATTGATCCGCTCAATAAAAACTCCTCGATTAATTACAACGATAAAAAAGGCTTTTGGTATGAAATCCTAAGTCTAAATTATAGCAAGATCGAGTACACATTGATTCGCTCAATAAACACTCCTCGATTACAATTGAAGAATAAATTACGGTAACATCGACAAAGAAGATGCAAGAAATAAATAATATTTTATTCATCAAATCAATTACATACAAATATCCTACGTTAAAAAATCTGCTTGCTATCTAAAGATCGTGACAATGATCTAGTTAAATTGATCCTATGGGATCGACTATCTTCACGACAATGTCCACGGAAACACCAATCTCCTCCCTAGTACCTCATCGATCATAATAAACCACCTAAGAAGCATGCTGCTCAGGATGGTCGACTTCTTTGGTTCGATGGCAGGGCTCTGAAGATCAAATGTGATTCCAGATGAAATGAACACTACCAGCCAGATAAGCTAGCAATGCTCACTCACCCAGAAGAAGATACTGCTTTTACTTTATCTATAAAACATTTTACTCTAGAGCAGCATCTCTTCGGGACCGCCGTGAAACGGTAAGTTTACCAGGCACCCCGGCGGTCTATCACTCCGGAAGTCACATCCAAGAGCGAGGGTGACTGGCAAGTATGAACCCCCCATGTGCAGACGGAAACCACGGACCTCTAAGGTGATGAAGACCAAAGCAGAGATCTCATGGGATCCGTCGATACAAGGAAGGGCTGACATGGGACCCGTCAATACAAGACTAGGGACAATTCCTTTACTCCGAACGAACAAATCACGATAATGTGATTTCTTGAACATTATGGGGTCCGAAGGCAAAATGAAATCTAAGGAAACCGAGATATCCATTGTTATGAATGGAAAATAAGGAAACTGCCAACTTATTTATAGGCGCTCGTGAGAATGATCCTACGGACGATAGGAGTTTAATCAATGGATGAGAACGCGACCCTTTGACTTCCCGAAATAAATGCTAGTAAGTTGGAACGGCGCCCGTCTGATCGACTCAACTGATCGATGACAAACAAATCTACAGATCGAAGCGATCAACGAAATAATCCAAGAAAACTTAAAAGAAGTTCAAAGACCAAAACGATCTGCACGATCATATATGAGGATCGCCTAATAGAATATATTAAGAACTCCTCAACGAAGGCATGCAAAGTTGAACCGTTGAAAGAGGATAATTGCTTAAAAACGACCAGAGCCTCCACAATATGGGGGTCGTAACTGCCTCATACATCATTGGGGGACTACTAAGTTGGCCATACAAGAATTCCATTTGGAATCCAAGAAATCTGACATCGAAATCAGGAGAATAGCCCTCCCTATTCGAAACTATAAGGCCGTCACTGCCTAATTTTCCAAAGAATTGCTGAAGGAGGTCTGAACGGGTCAGATCTGGCCAGGACTGTTACATTTTCCAATTCCTCCCATATCAAGAGTATGATATACTGGCTAGAGAAATGTATAATTGAAAAGCTAATGATAGAAGACATGGATAGGTGAAAAGCACCTAAAGGAAAATTTCCATTTGAGGAAAAGAAAAACTGAAATTCAACAGGAGGAACAATAACCTCCTTATATAAGATATATGTCATATAAGGACAAATTTATAAGGCATGAATCGAGCATCGACCAGACAGCTAAGGGTTTACACAACGACGATCGGCTGGATAAATCAACAAAGATTAAATATGCGAAGCAAATATTGTACCGTTCGGTTATCTTAAAAGTGACCAAAGCAAGATCAAGCTTACTTTCTCCATACTCAAATCTCTCCGCAGAAATAAAAATCAGATAAGTAAACTAATCTTGGTCAATTACTACATGATGATATATTTGTGCATAGCAATAACATATATGAACAAGATATATCATTAGAATCAAGGCAAGAATCTGCCTACAGAAGAGATCATATTTTCCAATCTAATCTCCCAATACAAAAATCTCTGCCCGAACAACTACACAAAAGCTGGGCATAAAAAAAAAAAAAAAAAAAAAAAAAAAAAAAAAAAAAAAAAAAAAAAAAAAAGACAGTCCAAGGTCTGCCAGGATGAATAAAAATCATTGAGAAGAATCGCCAGAGGGTCGACCAGCAGAAACAGGCCTCCGAGGAGTTAGGTTACCAGCAAACGCCATCAACTCCTCCTGACGTTTAAGATAACCGGCATCATATGCCTGTTGACGAGATCCCTCTGCCGACGCGGCAGCCTGAACTAGGTCGCTTTTCTCTTTCTCAAGAATAAGTTGGTTAGCCTCTAACTTTTGGAGATCATCTTTAGCAAGTTGCAGCTGCAGCTCAAAACCCCTGGTTTTAGCTTTCTCCGACTCCAGCTGACCTTGAAGAGCTCTCCGACTATTCCACAGTTCATCATTTTGCACACCCAGCTGGAGTGCAAAATACTTGCCCTAAAAACAGAAAGAGTAAGAAAAACCGCCGTACAACAAAGAATTCAAAACGAAGAACAGGAAAAATGTTCGAAATATGTTTACCTGTTCACATATCTTCACCAGAGATTGAACAAGGCGAACATTGGAAGTACCTTCGAGCTTCCTCAATTCGCCGGGCAAAATAGTACTCATGCCTAAGTCCCAAGACAAAGCATCAGGTTCAACAGAACCAGGCAGTTCGCTTGTCAAAGGGACACCGTCGGAACGTGGAGTCTCTGACAAAAGAATGTCATTAACCTGCATAAGCACGCAGCGATCATCTAACGGACGAGGGGAGTCCCTCTCGTCGGGACTAACAGAGGTCTCTTTGCCGGAAGCAGATATAACGGTCCGACGACCAGACCTCGACCCAGATCGACCTCCAGAAGGTCCCCCAGACTCAAAAGAAGCAGTCGTTACAGTGGTATCATGAAACAGATATTCAGGACCATATTGCGAAATAGACTGCGTTATGGAAGGATTGACAGAAAAACCATCACCGACTTGCCCTTCACTAACTAGCAGGGCAGTAGAAGTAGAAAAAGGAAGGGAACTAACAAAATCCCCCCCATGAGATTCATACTCGTAAGAAGAAAAACCTGAAGAAACAGGTATGTCGTAAACCTGTTCCATGTTGGATGGGTCTCCGAAAGCTAATCGACCTGGGGAAGACCTATTACCTCCCGCGGGGGTAGAAGAAAAGTTTGGTTGGAGGAGCGACGAACTAACTTCTGATAAAGGTTGGAACGTGGTAATAGGAGTATCGATCATCGAACTACTAACTGAGGACGAACGAGGAGGCTCCATCGAAGGCCCTTCTCTTCGAGATTTTTTAGATCTATTATCTCTAGCGCCCTCACGAGAAGGTCGCTTAGAAGTATTACCGAAAAGGTTACTCATGATCGTACTAAAGAAAAATACAAATTACTATCGAGAAAGTTTATCGACTAGCTAAAGAAAGAGTATTCTGTTAAGAGAGGAGAATAGCAGTAAAAAACAAGTCAAATTTAACCTCTCGTATTTATACTACACGAAAAGACGCGACTGACCCGAAGAAAGGGCGCGAAACAGGAAAACTGACCTTGGAGCAAAAGCTAGAATTTGAAAAGACACATACATAATGATTACGGCAAATTAAATGACTTGTCTGAATCATTACAGCGAATGTGAAAGGACACGACTGTCAAAATAAGAAACGTTTAAGTGTACAAAGTAGGAAAAGCTAAGCTACAATTAAACCTACGAGCGGATAATTACAAAGATTATTTCAAAAATAAATCACTATTTCAAGAAGCCTGGTCGCTTTCCGGAATCTTCTGCTCACTATCGACGTCCTCAGTCATGCCTGTATCGTCTCCTTCTTCCTCTTCGTCTACCGGATCGATGAAAGTATTATCGAGCTCATCGTTAACATCAGAAGGAGGAATCGGCAATGGATTTCCAAATTCCTCGACAAGATGAGCCAGAGGAAAACCTTGATATTCGACATCTGGAACCTCGGAAGAAGAATAAAGCTCGCCATAACGGTTCAACCGGATATGAGCTGCCTTAAAATATTCCTTCCGACGATCGTCGATCATCTCCAAAGCGACCAGTTGATGAATCGATTTTTTAAAAGTATTCTCAAGAAGAGGGCCGACCATCCGGTACACCAACGCCGTATGAACAGGAGAGTTGAGGAATTCACGAACAACTTGTTCGTCAGATTTCCTAACATATCGATCTCTTTGCCTAAGTGGGACATCATTTTCATACTCCTCTAAAGAAGCTTCAAGGGTTGATACTTGAGATTCAAGCTCACTAATTCGAGTCGTGCTCTGCAACTGCAATTCCTCTAATTTTCTTGCCATTTGATTGGCTTGTTCTTGAGCACGAGAAACCTCTATCACCCTATCTATCGTTTCTTGATCTTCGGTCCCGGCAGCACGAGTCTCTACGACTGGAACAGAGGAAGATGTCGAAGGACCAACTTCTGAACCGGAAGATTTATGAAGTAAAGCTTTATACTTCTCTTCAAGAAAATCGCACTGTTGTTTCCAGAGAGAATTTTCATAGGCGTACGATGTCAGACAGGTATTAACCTGAAATAACGAAGGGGTCAGAAAGAAACGAATTAGCGAATTAAAGAAAATCCTAGAAGATCACTTCATCAGAATAATAGAAAGAAAAGGATCTCACCTTTTCAGCGTAAAGAGAAGCTCGCTGGAATTTCTCCAAAGGATCCTTATGAAGAAGCTTATTAAGATCGCGAGTAAGAACGCCAGATAAAAGAATACGGGTCGCCTTATCGACCGCATTCTCGTTATTATCATGAATAAGAGAATCCTTCTCGGAATAACCGGCGGCCCTCCTTCCCTCTAAGTGATCCTCGATCATTTCGACCAGAGTAGGATTTGGATGTTTATCCCCGAGTAAAGAAAGGTCGTCACCAGAACGTCCATAGTAGCTCCTCTTCCTGTTAGCTGGATTATCAGATGGGTGAGGCATTGACCAGCTGCGACATCCTCGAATACCCAAAGAAGTTCTAAGATGAAGTGGAGGATAACCAGGTCCCATGCCCTGACGAATAGGGGACTCACGTGGGGAATCCAGAGATTCCTCTCTATTCTCCTCGGATTCGTGACCCAATTCCAATTTCCTCTTTCGAGACGCCCTTTGCTCGATAGGATTATTCTCCACTGACTTGGAAGATTTCGACAGCACCATTTTTCCCTTCGAAGAATGTCGGGAGTTTTCTACCATATGAGCTGAAAAAGAAACAAAATAAAGTTTATTTCTTCTTATGAAAAGTATAGTGACAATACTAAAGATCAAATAAAATGCTAACCTAGAGGTTCAGATGATGAACTGATGGGAAAATTATGGACACTTAACCCCGCCTTACGAAGAAAAGATTCCCCAATCAGAAGAGCGCTTTGATATTTGTTTGTACGCATCTCGGGAATCTCAGTGATAAACTGTACATCGTCAGGAACAAGTTCACCAGTCGGTGAGCGACCTCCGGGAATCCACCTGGAACCATGATCCCACGAGAAAGGCGTGGTCAAACCATCCGCCAAACGGAGATTAGACGGAGGACGAACAAAGAAGAAATGAGATTTCCAGGAAGGATTACTAGAAACCGGAGCATCAAAGATTGCTCGGCTGGGCCGCTGACTAGCGAAGAAGTATCCACGGTTTGAAGAACTAGAAATATTAAAACGAAAAAGTTGCGTAAAGTTACGGAAAGAAGGTTTAAATCCCTTTGCAATCATCAGAACGGAAAAACAAACCACGAAAGCAACAGAATTTGGAACCAGTTGTGTCAAGCACACGCTGAAAGTTTTTAGAACTTCCAGAAAAAGGGGAGACAAAGGAAGACGCAGACCGCTATTAAAGTGAGCCGTATAAAAGGCTCGACATCCCTCCGGTGGAGAAGTGACCCTATCAGTAGGGGAAGGAAGAATTATTTCAGAACCTTCCGGAAAATATTTGGTATAGTTATTCACGACTTCAGGGAATGTTTCCTCTGTATATGCGCAAGCAACATCCTCAATTGGTTCAGAAATCTGAGGAACAGTACCTTTACCCTTTTTGGCTCGGGCGGCTACATCCGCATCGGAAAGGATTCGTACCTTGTAAGTATCTTCTACAGGGATAACAAGGTCAGATACCGTAGTCTGTTCACCCAGAGGATTAGAATGTAACTCCTCCTCGTTATCAGGGACAATGATTTCTCTAGGAGAAGAAGAAGATCTTCTAACGGAAGCCATCTATATTCTAGTTCTCGGAAGAAGAAGGTCGATGAAAGGAAAATTTTATACGACGAACGACCAAACTAGAAAATGACTGCGATCTAAAAGCAAATATAAAAGAGAAATGGCAAACTCGAAAGTCACCTATTTATAAGGAAATGAGAAAAGACGTTTCGAACTCATCGCAGCTACTCAAATTCCCGCCAAAAACGGAAGGATACAAAAAGCCTCCTGAATAGACGCGTGGCGATCCACGATTAGACAGAAGAAACGACTATCTATGATACGTAGCACTCTTTTCCTTACTTAAGATTTTTTCCCACTGGGTTTTTTCTTAAGTAAGGTTTTTAACGAGGCTCCGCTCATAGAAAAGAAACAGTCGACCAGATTTATCTACTTCTACGAGCTCCTATTGTCTATACGCTCGAAGAAGTGAGGGAGTACTGATGGGGGCTATTTCGCACCCTACTTACTGATCAGATCGAACAAAGATTATAAGATCGATTCGACCAATTATAAAGGATCGGGATTTTCTTACGGACCCTGCCAAATGCTGCTCGCTCCGAGTAAAGATTATACTCCGGACCCAAGAAGGATAGTTGGGCCGAGTCCAAGCAGGACTATGATTCCTTGTAATACTAGGTTTAGCGTAATATATATACCTAGTTATTCATTGTATAAGACAACTACGAATTCTCTTAATTCTGAGATTACATAAGAATACATTGATAACAATAGAACTCAATAATATCCATTATTATTGCAGAATTTTACCTTCATATCGTTGTGTTCTTAATTTTGTTAATGGTTTTACTTCTTGCCTTTGATTATTGCTTTTCTTTGTAAACGATCCATCCAGAATAAAGTAACAGAGCCCAATATACTGAATAATTCAATATCCAAACCCCCGATATCACAAATTCACTGATATTAAATTAACCCGACGAAAAACGGTTAAATCAATATGATTCGAGACTTCTAGGGAATTGTTTCAAAACTCGAGAATAAATGAAAGAACTAGTGTCAAGGATCACTGTCTTTGTTTTTCCAATCTAGTTGAAAACTGGATCAATTAAACATAGGCCTGCAAGTGATCTTAACATTAACTTCCTCCTAAATTCTCCTCCAGCTCATTCAAATGACTCTTGAAATACACTGATCTTATTTGATAAGTTGATCACATTTAATGAATCAACCAAAGTACTGGTTAAAGGCAAATAGGATAAACCTGTAATGATCGTCTACACTTCATGGACTGCAAAGTCAAAGAAGAGTAAAATGAAGAAGAATTTATTCTCTTCTAAATTCGACCATAAAGGTAGTCAAAAGAACACAAGTAGCCTAAAAGTCGAATTATCCCGCTGGATCTAAGAAAGGCACTGATATGTTTAATTGATTAGATGATCTAATTAATTACGCAACTTTTCAATTAAAGGGTTAATTGAAAAGGAAAAAGGAAGCAATTAAAGAAGTTAATTGAAAGGAAGTAAATTAATTGAATTAAACCATTGACTCAATCTTATTGAATTAATGTGTGAAATTCAATTAATACAAAGATAATAATCCATAACTTTGGTACGCTAGACTTGGACACATCTCCAAGAGTAGGATTCAAAAGTTGGTTTCACCTAAGCTTCTTGAAAAACAGAACTTGGATGAACTTCCAACCTGCGAATCATGTCTCAAAGGAAATATGACCAGATCTCCCGTCACAGGGAATCCGGAGAGAACCAAACAAAGTCTGGATTTAAATCCATGAATATGGATCACTAAAGGTTACTGTGAGAGGAGATTACTCATACTTCGTACTTTGGTCGTTAGTGGAAAATGAATCTAGTGAGATACAAATCCGAAAAACCTTTGAATATTTTCAAGGTATTTCAATACGAAGTAGAGAATCAACAAAGACATAGTATTATTCGATCTAATTGAGATAGCAAATACTTGATAAGATATTTATTTTTCTCTCTTGTATATATATATCACATATATATATTAACATTATATCATATCATATATGATCATCTCATAAGACCAATTTAGATTGGTCATGGGTTAATTGGACATTTATTTCCCAATTAATAAATCCAATCTCTAATTCAAAATTAGAAACCCATTTATTTCTTCCTTCAATTAATTAGACCCTTCTAATTAATTTCTACTAAATTAATTTAACACTTAAATTAATAGAGTCCTTTGATTAATTAATCTCCATTAATTAATTACTACTTCTTGTCAAATCCAATTTGACCTTTAATAGATTGAACTAAGTTGCATCTTGTGCTATTGTGTGTGGCCCCTTGGGTTCACCATCAATTAGCCGTGGGCTCACAAACCATTTGTGATTTAATTAAAAAGATTAATTAAACTACTTTTAATCAATCACTCTTAGATATGATCTCATCAAATCTAGAGTACCCAACACTCGAGGTAGTCGTCTAGTCACGGTCGACGAGTCCTAACTAATGATGAATAAAAAGTGTGAACCTTTCTTGAATTGATCTCATCAATCCTCTTACGCATACCATGCACGTACGCTCCTTCCAATAACTTATTTCCCGATCGAGGCCTAGGACATGGAGTCCAACGGATTCCTATTAGCCTTGATAACTATGCGTCTTTATTCTTTATGGTGATTCCTTTTAGTGATTACCCATTTGGAACTCCTTTCCAAATCTAACATCACTCACTTCGGCCGAAGATTCCCGAAATCAATCCATACAAAAGAATGCATAGGAAATCGCCCAACCACATCACGGTGGGAGTTAATGGATCCTTTATTGACGTCATTAACCTCACTACGAAGCAATCCATACCCAACGTGAAACTATAATGACTCGCTAATTAGTAGTCGAGTAACACATCAAAGCATAAACGCTCCGCATGAAGTTCACACTAACGTCTCAAGTCAAAGGACCAATTTACGTACACTATCGTAAGTAGAAGAAATCTTCATCTCCGATAAACTCCTAAGATGAGATTTTTCTAGCGGGGTTTCGATGCGCTTGATCTCATCAAGCCACCCACTCATATGCATTGATATCTACCATATCGATGTCCATGGAACTATCCATCCTCATGCAAAAGAGAATGCATACTCGTGCAAGTCTTACCGAATACAATGATGCCCTATCTCAATTGTATTCTACGACTTGGAAAGCTTTTAAGATCTTAAACCATAGTAGAACATATTCCATAGAGGGATGCACCATGTTCCATAGTTTCAACGATCTAAGGGCTTCATAAATTGCTTAGATGTATCACAATAAATGAAGAATTGCCAATGCGAACTTTTATTGATCATGAATAAGATTGATTACAAGAGTATTTACAAGACATCCGATTGGCTTGCAGGGCACTACTCTAACAATCTCCCACTTGCACTAAAGCCAATCGTTCATAACTCTAAGGCCCATCTTAAGGCGATGTCCTTCAAAAGCCTTGATTGGCAATGGTTTAGTCAGTGGGTCCGCCACATTTTCTTTTGAGTCAACGCGCGCCACTCTCACGTCTCCTCTATCAATGATATCTCGTATCAAATGATATCGCCTCAATACGTGCTTGGATCTTTGATGAGATCTTGGCTCCTTTGTTTGCGCAATGGCCCCATTGTTATCACAGAAGATAGCAACGGGTTCGGCAATGCTAGGAACTACACCCAACTCTTGGATGAAGTTTCGCATCCAAACACCTTCCTTAGCAGCATCACATGCAGCTATGTATTCTGCTTCGGTTGTAGAATCGGCTACAGTTTCCTGTTTGGAACTCTTCCAACTTACTGCACCTCCGTTCAAGCAAAATACAAATCCTGACATAGACTTGGAGTCATCTACATCACACTGAAAACTAGAGTCAGTGTGACCTTCAAGTTTTAATTCTCCATTACCATAGACCAAGAACAAATCCTTAGTTCTTCTCAAGTACTTGGGGATTGCTTTTACGGCACTCCAGTGACTCTCACCTGGATCGGATTGAAAGCAGCTTGTGACACTAAGAGCATGTGCCACATCCGGCCTAGTACATAGCATGGCGTACATTATGCTCCCTATAGCGGACACATAAGGTATCTTTGACATCCTTTCTCTTTCATCGTCAGTCTTGGGAGACATCGACTTGGAGAGATGGATTCCATGTCGCATTGGAAGAAACCCTTTCTTCGAATCATCCATACTAAACCTCTTTAGTATCTTTTCTATGTACAACATTTGGGATAGCCCTAGCAACCTTTTAGATCTATCTCTATAGATCCGTATTCCCAATACAAAGGAAGCTTCTCCCAAATCTTTCATGGAGAATTTTGTAGATAACCATGCTTTAGTCTTCTCTAATATTCCTACTTCATTCCCAATGAGAAGAATATCATCGACATAAAGCACTATAAACTCTATCGAGCTCCCACTAACCTTCTTGTACACACAAGGTTCATAGATGTTCTTGATGAAGCCAAACGATTTGACTGTCTCATCAAAACGCTTGTTCCAATTTCGGGATGCTTGTTTAAGTCCATAAATGGACCTTTGCAGTTTGCAAACCTTTTGCTCACTACCTTTGGGTGTGAAACCTTTTGGTTGCTCCATATAAATTTCTTCTTCAATGTCTCCATTGAGAAAAGCGGTTTTCACATCCATTTGCCATATCTCATAGTCGTACCATGCGGCTATGGCAAGCAAGATCCGAATGGACTTCGGCATGGCCACCGGCGAGAAGGTTTCCTCAAAGTCGATGCCCGGCCTTTGAGTGTATCCCTTCGCTACTAGCCTTGCCTTGTAGGTCGACACCTCTCCATTTACTCCAAGCTTTCGCTTATAGATCTACTTGCAACCAACGGGTACTACTCCATTTGGTGGATCTACCAAGGTCCATACCTTGTTTGAGTACATGGAGTCCAATTCGGCTCTCATGGCTTCACGCCATTTTCCCGAATCTATGTCTAACATAGCTTCTTCATAAGTCCTTGGATCAATATCCAATTGCCCCGTTTCATGTATCAATCCAAACCGTTCGGGTTGTTTACGTTCACGAGTGGACCTACGAAGTTGATGTGTACTAGTGGATTCCTCATTACTCTCATTTGTTTCCATCTCTTGTGGTGACTCATTCGTCTCACGAATTTTCTCCAATTCTATCTCCACCTTTTCATTATCAAGAAGACGTTCTTCCAAGAAAATGGCGTTCCTAGAAACAAACACATTTTGTTCCTTAGGATCATAGAATTGATATCCAATAGACTCTCTAGGATATCCCACAAATTTGCATAAGGTGGACTTGGCTTCCAACTTATCTCCCACTAGCTTCTTGACATAAGCGGGAGACCCCCAAATTTTCATGAATTTATAAGAGGGTGCTTTGCCGAACCACATCTCATGAGGTGTCTTAGGCACAGTTTTCGAAGGTACTACGTTTAGTATCTTTGAAGCTGTAAGAAGAGCCAAACCCCAAAAGCTTCTAGGTAAATTTGTGAAACTTATCATGGATCGAACCATGTCCAACAGAGTTCTATTCCTTCTCTCCGATATTCCGTTCAATTGAGGAGTACCCGGAGGAGTCCACTTTGAGAGAATCCCATTCTCTTTCAAATAACCGAGGAATTCGCTACTCAAGTATTCTCCACCTCGATCGGATCAAAGTGACTTAATACTTTTACCGAGTTGCTTTTCTACTTCATTTCGAAACTCTTTGAACTTTTCAAAAGCTTCGGACTTATGTGTTAAGAGATACACATATCCATACCGTGAATGATCATCGGTAAAGGTTATGAAGTACTTATAACCTCCTCGAGCACTAACACTTAGTGGTCCACATATATCCGTATGGATCAAATCCAAAGTGCTTGAAGCACGTTCCGGCTTCCCAGAAAATGGCAATTTGGTCATTTTTCCCTTTAAGCAAGATTCGCAAGTTGGGAACTCATCCAAGTCCACTATTTCTAGAGACCCATTTGAGACCAACCTTTGAATCCTCTTCTTGGAAATATGTCCAAGTCTAGCATGCCATAGATATGCGGAGTTATTGTTATTTGCCTTTCGTTTCTTAATATTATCGTGAACATGCAATATAGTATTAGATGTTATGGACGTTTCAAGATTATACAATCCATTAGCTAGTGTACCTTCTGCATATAAAGAACCATTCTTTGTAATGCTAAAAATTCCATTCATAATGGTAAAACAAAAACCTTCTTGATCCAAAACAGGAATGGAAATAAGGTTCTTGATTAAAGTAGGTACATAGAGACAATCTCTAAGGACTAGCTTACAATGTCCTACATCTAGTTCTACGTCCCCTATTGCTTCGGCTGCAACTTTTGCACCATTGCCCAAGCGGAGAATCCAATCCTCGGGTTTAAGGGGCCTTGTTGTTCTCATCACCTGTTTGTCATTACAAAGGTGAGAACCACAAGCGGTGTCCAACACCCAATTAGCATTATTCACGGAAATATTAACTTCAACGAAAAATATACCTTGATTCTTATTTGGGACGGTTTTAAGGTAAAGAGGACAATTCCTCTTCCAATGCCCTTCTTTATTACAATGGAAACAAATACCCTTATGCACCTTTCCCTTCGCAACTTTAGGAGTGGCCTTAAGAGGCTTCTTGTCCTTAGAGGAACTTTTCCCCTTCTTTTTCTTTCCCTTTGCCTTTCGGCCCTTGGAAGAAATGGGAGCTAACATCACATGTTTCTCCTTTACTATCGAGCTTTCCGCCGTGTGAAGCATATTAACAAGTTCATGAAGTCCAACTTCCATGTTATGCATGTTAAAGTTCATCACAAAGTTGTCAAATGAGCGGGGCAATGATTGAAGGATCAAATCCATATAGAGTTCATTGTCCATAACCACGTTAAGACGAGCAAGCTTTTCGATGAGTCCAATCATTTTAAGCCCATGCTCACGGACCGATGAACCCTCAATCATGCGAGCTTGGAAAAGCTCCTTACTTGCCAAGTAACATTCTTGCCGACCTGGAGTCGAGTACAACTCGGACAAGTGAAGGTGGATATCCGAAGCATGAGACATGTTCTCATGTTGCTTTTGAAGCTCACTTGACATTGAGGCCAACATGAGGCAACGGGCCTGAAGATCATCTTCGACCCATTTGTCAAAGGTGGCCCGTTCCTCATCCGACGAATCAGTCGGTAAAGCCACAGGGGGTGGGGCGGACAGGACATAGCTCCTTTTCTCAGAATCGAGAACAATGCGAAGGTTGCGGAGCCAATCGGAGCAATTTGGCCCGGTGAGTTTGTTTGAGTCAAGTATCATATGAAGTGGGTTCTTTGCCATTTAAAACACTTTTAAATCTACAAAGGCGAAAAAGATTATGTTTAGCGTTCATTCAATTTTTTCAATATACTTTATGATCTTGGACTTCTAACCATAAAGGTCTCCCACTATTTTATCGAATCCCATGCCCCCACATGGTAAACGAGAAATCAAATTTCTTAGTAGGTCTCAAAGTCCTAAAGACATTTTCCACACCCACGACTCGTGAGACATGTGGTCAATTCAATAGGTAGGCAACAAATTGCCAATCGTTTCTACCAAACGACCTTTGAGAATATTTTGCCTCGCTTTTCGTATGGACCCACGACTCGTGCGACATCCATATTATTAAACGTTAAGTCTACACCATCAATCTTGATAAGACATACCCCAATCATGGACGTTCCACGACTCGTGAGACAACGCCATGACCCGAATATGCCCTACCCTTGGCACTTTAACTCGTGCATCAAGGAAACGATCATATTGCTCTAATTACACCCGTTCCACGACTCGTGAGACAACGGATGAATCGAATACAACTCATGACCGAGCCCTATTGATGGAAGGCATGGACTACGAAAACTCGCTTGCCCATTATGACTTAATTATTAAACTCGATTGGGTCGAGTGGAGGTTTTTAATTATTTGAAGTTGCAAGATCTCACCAAATTTTAGTTGTTTATCTTTGTTAGGTGATCTATCCTAACATGCATCACATACATCAAATGGATAAAATACCAACAAAGCATAAACGGCCCTAGCATGCTCCTATCGCGTGGTGGATGATCATGGGCCGATCCTATGCGGTCCATTCCGAGCCAAGGAATGTCCCAATTGGTCAATCTAGGGTAAGTAAACAAATGGAAATAGAATCCTATTCTATTACATATGCATCACCATGCATACATGGCCTTCAAGGTCTTCAAGTCCTCCAAGTCCTTCAAGTCCTTCACAAGTCCTTCAAGTCCTTCATCTTGAATAAACCTCACAACCTAATGCCTACTCTCTTTACATTGACATAAGTCAAGAAATAAGAGGCATGCAAGCCCCATTTAATTACAAACCCAAATCATCAAATGAATTACAAGATTAATATCCAATCACATAAGGTCAAGGCCACTAGATCATCCACCCATACATTCATCACACAAATGGGCATCGATAAAATAAATTTACCAAGAAGATTATCTACCAATTTCTAAAGGATTACGACATGTACATTGTGGTGTCCCAATTTAATGAGACCAAAGAACACAAATTTAGATAACTTGATGTAGGAGCTCGATAGGTGTTTGAATTTCGGTTTTATGACCAATCCGGCTCATCCTAAAGTTATCCATAAGTAAAGAGGCTTACCCACAGCCCTACATCACTTTAGGAAACCGTAGGACTCACAAGATTTAGGCAATTTTACCGGTGGGTGCGATTGTTCCACTACAACCCGGCACTTACGGTCTTTTCACCAAAAACCAATTTTCAAACTTAAACCACCCTTACTCCACACATCCCTATATCCAATAAAGTGTTCATAAACATTATCTAACCATAATCAACCACAAAAACAGCCCCTAAATCCGAAAGCAAATCGGTTGATGCACTTCAAATTTTAACAAACCGTTTTCACCAAAACGTAAGGAAACATTCCTAACACTTATGAATCACGAATCTAATATGAAATAGCATGATTTGGCTCTGATACCACTTGATGGTAATGGTCCTAAGGTCAGCCAAAACGCAGCGGAAACAAAAATTTTGATCGGGGACAAATAGGCCCAAAAATGCAACTACTTTGCAAGAAAACCTTGGAGACCTTCTACCATTACTATCCTAGGATCATCATGCATTCAAAGTTCATATTAGAAGGAAAGATATCAAGTCATACCTCTCCCAATCTTGGGAGGTGAAGAGCCGCAAAGAATCGGGACAAGCAAGTAACACCCGAAACCTTCAAGAACCTCCAAGCTCACGGGTTCAACACCTCCAAGCTCCAAGCTAGAATCTCCTCCTTTGAAACTTCTTTCTCCAAGATCCTCAAGAATATCCACACCAAGATCTCCAAGTGTAGATCCTCCAAAGCTAGCCCACACACACAAGTGATAGCACTTAAGGAGTAAAGAAGATGAACTAGATCTTGCAAATACACCCTCAATCTATTAGCTAGAATGAAGTAGTACTTGAATCAAGTTAGAAACTTGATGAAGGAAGAGAAGGAGATGAAGAAAACAACTTTTCTTTCTAGGGTTTGAGAGAAATCCGAACACACACTAAAAGGTGTAGTGTGTGTTTTTGTCTTGCTACTTCTACCTCTAATGAATGAAGGCAACATCTTATCTTTTATGTGTGTACATTATTCAATGTAGTTTATTGTTGGATCAAATCCACCAATAAGACTTGTAGCTTTATTGTGCTTCCCAAGCACACTTCTGTTGGGATATTTTGGCTAGGGCTCGATTGTCAATACAACGAAGTGCGGAATTTTAAAATTGTTCGAGTTCCTAATAGTCCCATGAATTCTTTCTCCATAGTTATTATACGAATAAGGATGAATCAAACATCAATAAAAACACAAGGGGGTTAATCGCAAATTACCTGACCACCAAGTTGTGGTTGTGTCCTCCAGGCGTTTGGTTTGATTCACAGTTTGAGTGATCCATGTGTCTCACCTCCAAAGCTAGTCCACACCAATCGGATTGTAGTAACGCCTACAAGTCTTAGGCTACGAACTGGATCTTGCAGGTTTGTCAGCAAAGGAACGGGAGATACCAATGGAAGAATCGACTCACAGAGCTTGTGTGATCGAGCAGGGTTCGGCCTGGGTCAGATCTGGTCCGATTTGGGTTCGGCCAGGACTAGATTGGGCGACTAGGGTTAGGGGCGAAAACTATAGGGGGCGATTTGTAATTAAAAATTCTTGTTCGAAAAAAACTGATTTCTCACTCGATTTTTCTCTCTCAATTTTCAGCAAAAAACTTTGTTCTCTCAAAAGCCTTTTTAGGGTTGTGCAACTAAAAAAAGTGTTTTATGAAGAGAAGGGGAAGAGTATTTATAAGAGAAGAATCCTTCTCTTGATAGTTATCTTCTTCCCATATCTATCAAATCTCCAAATCTTTTATTCCTTATCAACTTAGGAATGTGAGATTTGATAGATCTCTTCTTGCTTGTTTTCCAAGAATCAAAACTCCTTTTCCTTTAATCACCAAAATCGCCCCTAGCCCCTAATTTTAGATAATTCCAAAATCAACCCATAATTATCCAATACTCAAATTGGTTAATTATTTATTCTTCCAATTAATTAACTACTTTAATTAATTTCACAATTAATCAGATAACTCTAATTAATTAATTATCAATTAATCAATTAGTCATCTAATTAATAATCTCCAATTGAATTAATACCATAATTCAATTACCTTGATTTAACAACTTTAAATCATTTTCTTTCCTTTAAGACAGTCACCGTCCAATTGTATTGTGTGTGACCCTCTGGGTTCACCATCAACTGGAAGCAGGCCCACGACTTTCGTGATTTAATTAACAAGCAATTAAATGCTCCGATCAATTAAACTACTTTTAATTGACCACTCCTAGAATTAAATCCTCTATTAATTTCGGAGTACCCACACTTCATGGTCGATGTCTAGCCACAAGCCCATGAAGCCCAATCAAAGGTGAATTGATTTATTGTGAACCTCACCTCTTATAATTGCCATGTACATACGGTCCTTCCACGATGATTTCCCGATCGAGACCTAGGGTGTGTGAATTGATCGGCACCTCTAATTATCTCGATAACTATACTTTCTATTTTCCGACAATGATTCCAGTGTGACTGCCAAATTTGGAAACCCCTTCCAAATGCATCACCGACTATGGCCATAGATTTCTCGGAATCAATTATCTAAGAAACGTATAGGAAATTCTCTCATCTTATCAGGATGAGTCGATGGATCCTTTCTTAGTACTAACCACTCACGTACAGTCGTCTACGCACCCAACTTAGGCACTTTGTGGCCAGGCTACGTGACCAGTACCTAAATCTAAGTAGCACACTCGTGCACCGAATTCGCCCTAGCACCTCAAGTCTAAGGACTAAATCGTACACTATTATAAGCCTTGAGAAACATCCCATCACCGATGTGCGACATGCGCTTCCACAATGGGTTTCTCTGTTCGGGTCGTTCGATGCGTTCAATCCTCCATTGAACCACCTACTCATATGCACTGGACTCAAATTCCTTGCTCATGAAACTCTACAAATTCACTCCATGTGAATCATGCATATTTGTACAAGTCTTTGCGATTCCTACGATACCCCGTCTCATTTGGAATCTATGACTTGGAACGGTTTTAAGATCACGACCTTTGAGACTGTTTCATGATTGCACTCAGTACTGAAGTGAATCGTCCCATAGTCTATTGTGACCTCAGGATTTCATCCAATCGCTTAGATAGGTTCGCGAGAGATGAAGTTGGCCATTGTTCAGTTTCACATACTATGAATGAACGGCGTATTAATTATAAACCATAAGAAAATAGTACTTCAACAAGCTAATTAATATTGGCTTGCTGGGCACTATTCCATCAATCTCCCACTTGCCCTAAAGCCAATCACAACATTTCTAAGACCCATCTATACCAAGATGTCCCTCGAACCATTTGTGAGAGAGCTTAATTAGTGGATCTGCTAAGTTGTCTTTGTCGAGATGAAGTAATACTTCTACTCGTCTCAACTACCCATGACTGGTTCAATCATACGGTATTGTGTTCAGATTATAGGTGAGATTTCGATTTCCTTTCATTGAGCAATCGCCTTATCTAAATCGGTTAAGATTATGATATGCTTTTGTCATGCTATGTATTTCATCTAATGGATGAAAGTTTCTCATCTAAACACCTTCTTTTGTGCAGCATCATAATGGTGCCTCTTTTTATTCCTGTTTGAATCGGCAATGGTATATTATTGGAATCTCTTCCAATTTACCTTTGCTCTATCGAGACAGAATAAATTATCCACTTCAGACTGGGAATCTCGAATTTCTAAATCTTTCGAGTATTCAATTTTCCACTTACTGCCACCGACCAGCATTATATCCTTTAATTATCTTCGAGGATTGCTTTTATGGTAGACCAGTGTCCTTGACTGGCGTTTGACTATCAGTAGCTCGTGAATGATCAGAGTATTTTGATGAGTCAGGTCTAGTACAAGACTTTGCATGCTACATGCAACCCAAATGCCAAGCATAAGGCTTCTTGAGACAGTTACTTCTTTACTTATTAATTTAGGGCTCATTAAATAAGTGAGATGGTTTCTGTCTCTTTGGAAATAATCTTTCTTGGATTTTTCCATATTGAATTCAATCAATATATAGTCTTTGTACTTAGATTTGGTAAATCACTACATCTTCTTCCTTCTATCTACCATAGATACGTATTGCCAGTACGTGAGATGTAATTCCAAATCTTATCATGGAAAATTGCGTGAAGAACACGCTTTCGTCTGTGCTTTTCTGATATGCTTATATCTTGTTTGATGTACATAACATCATCTCGTTGCGCTTCGAACTCAACTACACTCCCACTGATTCTTTTGCACAATTGGAATCCATATGCCTTTTGACAAATTCAACATTCTTGATTGACTTATCAAGTTGCATGTTCCAAGTTTGGGAAAAAGTCATAGATTGACCCTTGGATTTGAATAGAGATCTTCTCATCAATTTTCAATTGTGAGATGCAAGATTCATATCCAATAGTCATGTCTTAGTAGTCAAAACCACCTTTCTATGGCTAATAGTTTCGAAATGAATTTTGACGTAGTTAATGGACATAAGGCATTTTCATCAATCCTAAAAGGACTTTTGAATAATGACCTATTGCCATTTAAGTGAGTCAAAGTTTTCAACTTCGAATCTTATGGCTATGTGCCATATCCCTTAGATCACGTTTAACATAATCTCTTTGTAATCTTTGATTAGAATCCAATTTCTCAATTTCGTAAAATAGAATTTTTGAGTTCCTTACGAATTTGATCAGATTACGATTTCTTTGTGCGTGGATTGATTCAGCAGTTTCTTTTAGTGTTTACTCCCACTGTTCATGGGGACGGGTCCAATCCTTGGACTTCATCAAGTTCTACGACATTCCTTATTTCCTTTGACAAGGTCTTGTCAACAGAGGAACAAGCTACTTACGAGATACTTTCGTTTCTCGTTATCGTGGAACAGGTATTCAATGGATTTTGTTGAATACCCCATAAACTTTATATGAACTAGATCTACCATCTAATTTCTCATATAAGGGTGTTCTGCTATGTCTTAAAAGACATGGCGATGTAAGGACTTACTTCGAAATATACTATACCAAGTATCTTTGAAGAGTCAAGGGAAGGTATCCCCTAATTTGAATAAAGGAAACTGAGCAGGATCAGAGTCGTGAATCAAACAAAGTTCGATTCCTTCTTTGATTTGCTTCATGAGAATTCTATTCTCATCTTAGATAATCGAGGTGTTAAGATGCTTATGTTTCAGCAGGTTTGATTAAATCAAATTGCATTTGACATAATGCATCTAGTTACTTCATTTCCAAAGCTTCTATTGAATTACTTCAATAGTTTCAGAATTGTACTTCAGCCAAGTACACATATACTTTAACGATTGAAATCGCAAGTATATATGAAGTAGATTTCTTTTGAACTAGTGCTTTTAGTTCATGTCGATCAAAATGTTTTGGAATGCCTTAGCAATCCTTCACTTTGGTTATTATTCCTTCAAGATTTGAAAGTTCCGAATTTACCCAAGTTCATTATTTCAGGAATCAGTAAATAAAAACTTTCCTTTCGCATCTCTCTTTAGGAAGAATGTCCAGAGTGAACATTTCAAGCGCGGACGATTATCCAGTTTGTCTTACTCGTTTTCGATTTAGCATATAGTCTTCAAATTTTCGATTCGTTTATCATTGTTTATTTCTATGTTTCAAAACATCAACATTTGTACAAAGTTAAATTGCTCTAATTAAATAAATTCCATTTCTCAATGGTAAAGCAATAAGGTCTCGTACAAAATGTGAAATAATACTCAAAGTAAACTAAAACTTAAAACTCATGCTAATACGAAAAAACTAAGAAAAACTTCTTTGCTAAAAAGGAATGTCTAGGTACAATTCTTCCTTGACCCAGTCCCGGAATTCGAGTTCCCTCATCTCTCTCTGCACTAATTGCATCTCCCTTTCAAGGAATTTCCTCCTTTTAGGTTGAGAGGGAAAACTATCATCGCCTGTAAATGCTTTTACAGAAATGAAAGTTTTATTCAGATGTCTTACATCGAAAAGATTCAACAAGTGTATAACTTAAAAAGTCATACCGTAGTCAAGTCTTTCCAGGAAATCCTTTTCAACAAGCTTCCTTATTTTCTCTTCGTACTTACACAGAGGGCAATTCCAATCATATAGACCAAAACCACGTTGATGAGCTTCTTCATATTTGTCTAACAACTCATGCAATTGCTTTATTTGTATTCCATCAGGCGGAATAATGCAATGTTGCATAAAATGAGTGAAGGTCTTAGATAATCCTTAAAGGGTTATCGTTATCTCATCTTCGAGAGTCAATTGGGCTCCAAACCCTTTGATCAGCTCGAATGTCTTGCTTAAGTAAGAACAATATTCCCTAACATTGTCAAACTTAGCCATGTCGGTTTCGTATAGGAAATTGCTCATCACCTTTTTCAAAGTTGGTTCGGTTCTCAAATGCATCGAGTATCGGACAGTGGATGGTAAATGGCTAACATTTAAAAACAGACAACTATAAGCAGACAGGTTTAATATTAATACTTATAATTAACGAAATTTGGACTTTTTATCGAAAAAGTTCTCCCACTATTTTTATCGAAACAGTAACCCCTTCTAGTTTCGGGAAAAATTTATTTCCTAGCAGGTCTTGACGTCCCAACAGCAATTAGTTGCACCCACGACTCGTGGCCATACAATTAATTCCCTAGGTAGGTATACATATTACCAATTGTGTCTACTACACAACCTTCAAGTTATTTTGCCTCGTTTTTCGCATTTATCTAGCACTGCTACATCATAAATGTTACTACGCGTTAAGTCTAACCCATTAATCATGATAAGCAACGGGCCCGGTCATGAATTCTCCGTAACTAGTTATCGGTCGATTTTCACGTCCCGACCAGTCCCTACCCTTGTCGAGTTTTAAGAAAAACTAGAATCAAGGAATTTCGTGCATTGCCCCTTTCTTCGACTCGGGTGCCAGAATCTGGATCACCTCTATCGATAAGTAAACAACATACACTAGTCCCTATTAATGGAAGGCTTGGATTTTATAAAACCTCATTTTATGTTTAACCCAATATGACTTAATATTTGTTCGAGAGGGGAATTTTCGATTTTGAAAGTTTAAGGAAACTCTCCTCGAGATCTCACCGCTTCAATTATGCTTTATCTTTTATTTACGATCTAGATTCTAGCGCGTAAACACACAAGCAATCATAATCGACTAATAAATAAAAGCCATACAAGCCTAGCATGCATACTACCACAATATGTTTTCGATCGGGAGCCTCCTATGCGGGCCATCATCGAGCCAATGATGTTGGCCCAATTGGTCAATCTAAAGGGTTCTCAAAGAACCTATGCTATTACACAATGTACCACGCATACATGGCCTTCAATTCTTCTTGGGCTCCCAGCTTGCTTGTAAATGGGCCTCCATCCTAAACTAGGAAAGCAGTAAAGTCCTATTCTATTACAAAGGCTCAAAGTGGCCCAAAAAAAATAACAGGCTCGCAGGCCCAATAAAAACCATGCATTAAATTAAACCAATCACATCTAACCTAAGGGCAAGGCTCGTCGCGATCGAAAACCACGTAAACAGTTCACGTAGAGCAAAGAAACATGTAAACAACTTTTACTTTCTTCTATCTTAATTTTAAAACACCTTTTAAAACTAACTTCCTATAATTCTTGCTTTTTAGTCACTACTAATTATGACAAAATAAATTCTCGGATAAATAAAACAACTTTTCTGCCTTAATTTCAGATTCTGATTTTTCAACTTTCGAAAATTGCAGTTCGGCCCCTATACTTTCGGAAATTGCACTTTTGACCCCAAAACTTTTGAAAAGTTACAAAATACCCCCAAAACAGTTTTCGGACAGAATGAGCAGAAAATTAAAATTTTGAAATCCAGAAAATTTTCGAATTTGCAAACAGACCCTTGAAGTTTCGGAAATTACAAAACAGTCCTCGAATTTTTGAAAATTGCAAAATGGTCCAAAATTGCGTGCGATCATATTTTCAGAAATAACCCAGATTTTTCAAAAATTTCCAGAAATAGAAAATTCAATTTTCAGCCCTAATTTTCATGTTTTGCGATTTTTGCATAAAAGCCCTGATTTTTCGAAAAACTATAAATTCGCCACAGATCTAAAAAAGCAGTTTTACCCAATCATAGATCCAGTCATAACAAGCAAGAATCAATCACTAGTACATAATTAACATGCGTTCTCATACATACAATCAAGCATATACAGTGAAAACACATTATGTTCAGGCCTTTTCGTATAAAAACATATGGAGTTGGCTCTGATACCACTGTAGGGGCTCGATTGTCAATACAACAAAGTGCGGAATTTAAAATTATTCGAGATCCCTATTAGTCCCATAAATAGATCTCCACAGTTATTATACGAAAAGGTTGAATCAAACAATAACATAATTATCAAAAGGGAGTTTTCGCAATTTACCTCACCACAGCTTGGTGGTGGTTACCTCCGGGCTTCTTTGTTCGATTCACAACGGAGTGATCCATGTGTCTCACCTCCAAAGCTAGTCCACACCAATCGGATTGTAGTAACGCCTACAAGTCTTAGGCTACGAACTGGATCTTGCAGGTTTGTCAGCAAAGGAACGGGAGATACCAATGGAAGAATCGACTCACAGAGCTTGTGTGATCGAGCAGGGTTCGGCCTGGGTCAGATCTGGTCCGATTTGGGTTCGGCCAGGACTAGATTGGGCGACTAGGGTTAGGGGCGAAAACTATAGGGGGCGATTTGTAATTAAAAATTCTTGTTCGAAAAAAACTGATTTCTCACTCGATTTTTCTCTCTCAATTTTCAGCAAAAAACTTTGTTCTCTCAAAAGCCTTTTTAGGGTTGTGCAACTAAAAAAAGTGTTTTATGAAGAGAAGGGGAAGAGTATTTATAAGAGAAGAATCCTTCTCTTGATAGTTATCTTCTTCCCATATCTATCAAATCTCCAAATCTTTTATTCCTTATCAACTTAGGAATGTGAGATTTGATGGATCTCTTCTTGCTTGTTTTCCAAGAATCAAAACTCCTTTTCCTTTAATCACCAAAATCGCCCCTAGCCCCTAATTTTAGATAATTCCAAAATCAACCCATAATTATCCAATACTCAAATTGGTTAATTATTTATTCTTTCAATTAATTAACTACTTTAATTAATTTCACAATTAATCAGATAACTCTAATTAATTAATTATCAATTAATCAATTAGTCATCTAATTAATAATCTCCAATTGAATTAGTACCATAATTCAATTACCTTGATTTAACAACTTTAAATCATTTTCTTTCCTTTAAGACAGTCACCGTCCAATTGTATTGTGTGTGACCCTCTGGGTTCACCATCAACTGGCAGCAGGCCCACGACTTTCGTGATTTAATGAACGAGCAATTAAATGCTCCGATCAATTAAACTACTTTTAATTGACCACTCCTAGAATTAAATCCTCTATTAATTTCGGAGTACCCACACTTCATGGTCGATGTCTAGCCACAAGCCCATGAAGCCCAATCAAAGGTGAATTGATTTATTGTGAACCTCACCTCTTATAATTGCCATGTACATACGGTCCTTCCACGATGATTTCCCGATCGAGACCTAGGGTGTGTGAATTGATCGGCACCTCTAATTATCTCGATAACTATACTTTCTATTTTCCGACAATGATTCCAGTGTGACTGCCAAATTTGGAAACCCCTTCCAAATGCATCACCGACTATGGCCATAGATTTCTCGGAATCAATTATCTAAGAAACGTATAGGAAATTCTCTCATCTTATCAGGATGAGTCGATGGATCCTTTCTTAGTACTAACCACTCGCGTACAGTCGTCTACGCACCCAACTTAGGCACTTTGTGGCCAGGCTACGTGACCAGTACCTAAATCTAAGTACGCACACTCGTGCACCGAATTCGCCCTAGCACCTCAAGTCTAAGGACTAAATCGTACACTATTATAAGCCTTGAGAAACATCCCATCACCGATGTGCGACATGCGCTTCCACAATGGGTTTCTCTGTTTGGGTCGTTCGATGCGTTCAATCCTCCATTGAACCACCTACTCATATGCACTGGACTCAAATTCCTTGCTCATGAAACTCTACAAATTCACTCCATGTGAATCTTGCATATTTGTACAAGTCTTTGCGATTCCTACGATACCCCGTCTCATTTGGAATCTATGACTTGGAACGGTTTTAAGATCACGACCTTTGAGACTGTTTCATGATTGCACTCAGTACTGAAGTGAATCGTCCCATAGTCTATTGTGACCTCAGGATTTCATCCAATCGCTTAGATAGGTTCGCGAGAGATGAAGTTGGCCATTGTTCAGTTTCACATACTATGAATGAACGGCGTATTAATTATAAACCATAAGAAAATAGTACTTCAACAAGCTAATTAATATTGGCTTGCTGGGCACTATTCCATCAACTTCTTGAGCTTCCCAAGCACACTACTTTTGATACAAGTTAGTGGTGGGGGCCACCACTAACTCTTGATAAGATATTTATTTTTCTCTCTTGTATATATATATCACATATATATATTAACATTATATCATATCATATATGATCATCTCATAAGACCAATTTAGATTGGTCATGGGTTAATTGGACATTTATTTCCCAATTAATAAATCCAATCTCTAATTCAAAATTAGAAACCCATTTATTTCTTCCTTCAATTAATTAGACCCTTCTAATTAATTTCTACTAAATTAATTTAACACTTAAATTAATAGAGTCCTTTGATTAATTAATCTCCATTAATTAATTACTACTTCTTGTCAAATCCAATTTGACCTTTAATAGATTGAACTAAGTTGCATCTTGTGCTATTGTGCGTGGCCCCTTGGGTTCACCATCAATTAGCCGTGGGCTCACAAACCATTTGTGATTTAATTAAAAAGATTAATTAAACTACTTTTAATCAATCACTCTTAGATATGATCTCATCAAATCTAGAGTACCCAACACTCGAGGTAGTCGTCTAGTCACGGTCGACGAGTCCTAACTAATGATGAATAAAAAGTGTGAACCTTTCTTGAATTGATCTCATCAATCCTCTTACGCATACCATGCACGTACGCTCCTTCCAATAACTTATTTCCCGATCGAGGCCTAGGACATGGAGTCCAACGGATTCCTATTAGCCTTGATAACTATGCGTCTTTATTCTTTATGGTGATTCCTTTTAGTGATTACCCATTTGGAAACTCCTTTCCAAATCTAACATCACTCACTTCGGCCGAAGATTCCCGAAATCAATCCATACAAAAGAATGCATAGGAAATCGCCCAACCACATCACGGTGGGAGTTAATGGATCCTTTATTGACGTCATTAACCTCACTACGAAGCAATCCATACCCAACGTGAAACTATAATGACTCGCTAATTAGTAGTCGAGTAACACATCAAAGCATAAACGCTCCGCATGAAGTTCACTCTAACGTCTCAAGTCAAAGGACCAATTTACGTACACTATCGTAAGTAGAAGAAATCTTCATCTCCGATAAACTCCTAAGATGAGATTTTTCTAGCGGGGTTTCGATGCGCTTGATCTCATCAAGCCACCCACTCATATGCATTGATATCTACCATATCGATGTCCATGGAACTATCCATCCTCATGCAAAAGAGAATGCATACTCGTGCAAGTCTTACCGAATACAATGATGCCCTATCTCAATTGTATTCTACGACTTGGAAAGCTTTTAAGATCTTAAACCATAGTAGAACATATTCCATAGAGGGATGCACCATGTTCCATAGTTTCAACGATCTAAGGGCTTCATAAATTGCTTAGATGTATCACAATAAATGAAGAATTGCCAATGCGAACTTTTATTGATCATGAATAAGATTGATTACAAGAGTATTTACAAGACAACCGATTGGCTTGCAGGGCACTACTCTAACATAACATTCGTTTTCTGACGGTCTGAATAACTTCCTCTACTTCTTGGAGTAGGTCTAAATTGACTTGAGCGGTCTCAGATGATCGTATTTGGCGTTCACCTAGGTCCCAGTGAATCGGGGATCTACATTTTCTCCTGTATAAGGCTTCAAATGGGGCCATCTGAATGATAGCTATTGTTATATGCGAATTCCACCATCGGCAGATGTCTGTCCCAACTGCCCTTGAAGTCTAGGACGCAAGCACGAAGCATATCTTCAAGCGTTTAGATGGTTCGTTCAGACTGGCCATCAGTTTGAGGGTGAGCGGTAGTGCTGAATTGTAACTGAGTTCCAAGGGCTTCCTGAAGTTTTCTCCATAAGAGTGATAGAAACCTCGGGTCTCGATCAGATGTGATGTCTTTTGGTACGCCGTGCAAGCGGATAATCTCATCTTTATATAGTTCTGCCAGCTTATCCACTGTAAAATTGATGCTGATAGGTATGAAATGAGCCACTTTAGTTAGTCGATCGATGATGACCCAAACTACATCGTGTTTGAGTTGGCTCCGCGGTAGGCTGGTGACGAAATCCATGGTTATTGATTCCCACTTCCATTGTGGTATCGACAAAGGTTGAAGCAAACCTGATGGTCTTTGGTGTTCAGCTTTTATTTGTTGGCATACTAGACATCGTGAGATGTACTCAGCGATTTCTCGTTTCATATTAGGCCACCAAAAGTGTTGCTTTAGATCTTGATATATTTTGGTACCTCCAGGATGGATGCTGTAACGCGATCGGTGAGCTTCTCCGAGGATGCGTTCTTTTAAGTTAGGTTTCCTGGGAACACATAGCCTTGTCTTGAATCTTAGTGTTCCAGTAGTATCCGTATGAAATGGTGAACCTGATTTTTCAAGTAATGTTTGCTTTAACTTCTGAATTTCTTCATCGTCATGTTGAGTTGCAAAGATCTCTTGAAAAATGTCAGGTTGGATTTGCAATCCATTAAAAAGTATGCCCATGCGTACTTCCTCGGGTCTCCATTCGCATGCTTCTTCCAACATTTCCCATTCCTTTGACATAAGGTGTGATACTTTAACTTTGCGGCTTAAAGCATCAGCGACTACATTTGCCTTCCCGGGATGATATTGTATTGAGCAGTCATAGTCGTCCAGGAACTCCATCCATCTTCTTTGACGCATATTTAATTCTTTTTGGGAGAACAAGTATTTCAAGCTTTTGTGATAGGTGAAGATCACAAACGATACTCCGTAGAGATAGTGTCTCCATTTTCCTAATGCGAAGATCACTGCGGCTAATTCAAGATCGTGTGTGGGGTAATTCTTTTCGTACGGTTTCAATTTACGAGATGCATAAGCGATGACCTTCCCATGCTGCATTAGAACACATCCCAAGCCTTCTTTTGATGCATCGGTGTAAACCACGAAGTTCTCTGTCCCTTCAGGTAAAGCTAACACCGGTGCTGTCGTTAATTTTTTCTTGAGTTCTTGAAAACTGCTATCACACTTTTCGTTCCATATGAAGGGAGTCTTCTTTTGCGTGAGCCCTGTCAATGGTGTAGCGATCTTTGAGAAGTCCTTGATGAATCTACGGTAGTATCCCGCTAATCCCAAAAAACTTCGTACTTCAGTCACCGTTTCGGGTCTCTTCCATTCAGTAATAGCTTCCACTTTTGATGGATCCACCGCTATGCCTTCTCCTGATATAATATGTCCAAGGAAAGAGACACGGTCCAACCAAAACTCGCACTTGCTGAACATAGCGTATAGCTTATTTTCTCGAAGTACTTGTAAAACTTTTTGTAGATGTTCCTTGTGTTCCTCTTCCGATTTTGAGTAAATTAGAATATCATCGATGAATACCACCACAAACTTATCCAGGAATGGTTTGAACACTCGATGCATTAAGTCCATGAAAGCGGCTGGCGCATTGGTCAGTCCAAAGGGCATGACCACGAATTCGAAATGCCCATACCTGGAGTTGAGTGCTGTCTTGGGTATATCTTCCTCTTTGATTTTTAACTGATAATATCCTTGTCTTAAATCAAGTTTGGAGAAAACTCGGGAGCCATGAAGTTGGTCAAATAGTTCTTCAATATGTGGCAGCGGATATTTGTTCTTGATGGTCACGTTGTTCAATCCTCTATAATCGATGCACATTCTCATCGTACCATCTTTCTTCTTTACAAATAAGACTGGAGCTCCCCAGGGTGATGTGCTTGGCCTGATGAACCCTTGCTCCAATAACTCTTGTAGTTGTTTCTTAAGTTCCTTAAGTTTGGCTGGCGCCATTCGGTAGGGTGTTTTGGCAATAGGTGACGCTCCAGGAATAAGATCGATTGTGAATTCCACTTCACGGTCTGGTGGTAGTGTAGTTAATGCTTCTGGGAAAACATCAGCGTATTCGGACACGATGGGTACCTCTTTTAGCTCCTGTTTGTCTTTTGGCTTATTAATTAGGTAAGCCAAAAATCCTTGCCCTCCCTTGTGCAGTATTCGCCGAGCCTGTGCCGCGGATAGTAGAGGCCCCTTCAAAAGTTTTCGATTACCCCAAAAGCATACTTCAGGTTGACCGGGTATACGCATTGTTACCATTTTAAGGTGACAATCTACTTTCGCAAAATAGGTAGAAAGCCAATCCATCCCAAGGATTACGTCAAAACCTTGGATGGGTAATGCGATTAAATTCGTGGGAAAATTGTTATTTTCAATATGGACACTACAATTTTTGAACACCGATCCCGTAACACATGAAACTCCCATTGGTGTGCTAACTTCTAAGTCGAAAGGCAAAGATTCGGGTTTAATTCCCAAATTGGACCCACACTTTGGTGTCACAAAAGAATGGGATGCACCAGAGTCGAATAAAACTTTGCAAGGATAGTTGGAAATTAAAATTGTACCTTCTACCACGTCAGTGGGTTCGGGTCCAGGAGTGATTTCTCCCTCAATTGCAAAGGCTCGCCCATGTACTTTTGGTTTCTCCACTTGAGACTGGTTGTTATGCGATTTCTTATTTTCCATTGGTGTTGGTGGATTTGACATCAAAGGACATTTGTTAACAAAATGTTGACTACTCCCGCATCGAAAGCATTTCTTGGTCTTCTTCCAGCATCGATCTTCGGTATGTCCTTGTAAGTTACAATAAGTACACGTATGTTCTCGATAGGATCTTTCCCTTTTTCCCAAAGCTTGCTTTGGCCGTACTTCATTCGGGCCTTGATTTCCTTTGAATGGTGGCATCATTTTTGTACCTCCTCCCTGTTGTTTGTTTTGTTGCCAGCTAGAGGGTTGAGGGTAGTTCTTCTTTGTAGTCATCAATTGATTGCTCATTTCTGCTAAGTCGCGTTCAATTCGCAAAGCTCTTTCTACTGCTTTTGTGTACCTTTCAATATGATGCGACATTAGTCCTTGACGTATTTCTGGACGAAGGCCTCTAATGAATTTTCGTGTTCGCCTTGGCTCGTCATTGTTCAAATGTGGAGCATACTTCACAAGTCGACAGAATTGCGCATCATACTGAGCGACCGTATTATTTCCTTGGCACAAAGCATTACATTCGTCTTCTCGTTGTTCCCTTACCAGTGGTGGAATGTATTTGTCATTAAATTCTTTGACAAAATTTGTCCACGTCTTTTCAACGCCGTTTTGGTCCCAGTTGCGTCGGATAGATCTCCACCAATCTCGAGCTGCTCCTTCGAACTGAAATACTGCAAGACAAACTTTTTGCTCCTCTGTATAGTCTAAAACTTCAAAGATATTTTCAATTTCTTCCAACCAGCTTTCTGCTTTTCGATCATCGGGATCCCCCTTGAATTTTGGTGGTTGAAAGTGAAGAAATCGATCAAGCAGTTGGTCAGAAGTTATCGGGTTTTCTGGAATGGGGACAAGGTTAGGAGTTGGATTTACTTCTGGAGCTCGGGCTGGTTGTGAGGAACTTGCCGGAACTGAAGTGGATTGTATGGCCTGAGCTAACATTCCTATAGCCGTAAGCATTTGATCTATCTTTTCATGGAGGGATATGTTCTCAGGATTATTATTCGAATCCATATTAAGGCAATTAAGTTAGCTTGCTGCATTGAAAACCAATTGCATATTAAAACTAATAATTAAGAATTAAGCCAGGTATTAAACAAAACTTTGAGACTATACCGAAAGTCTCAATATTTTTAATCTAATATATTTACATACGTCGACACCAAAATTTTGAGACTATAACATAAGTCTCAATACATAAACTACTTACACATTTTAGCATCTACACACTAGTATTTATACATATTAGCATAAGCACATATTCACAAACAAAACAAGGTTCGATTTGTTAACTAAGGACCAGGACCCGTAATGGATCCTGCTGAGTTTTTCTCCGAGCTAACGTCACTGAGTTCCGCGGGTTGTCCAAGTTCATCCCTAAAACGCCATCGTATTCTTTTATACTGATGAAGATACCAATTTCTTTGTTCACAAACTTCGGTATACCATTGCTCAATTTCTATTCTACGACTTTTCTCTTGCTGCCACTGCCAGTGATAGTAATTTCTATCTGATTCTAAAGAGTGGGTTACCCAATTAGGATAATGTCCCCTCAAAGGTGGACGACGTCTTGGTCTTCGGGACATGGGTCGCTTATAAGTTCGATTTGGTTCCTTTTGATACAAAATGTCTCTAGGTGGTGAGCTTCGAGCTACGTCATCATTTTCTGCCATCTAAACATATAAAAAAATTAACAATTATAAGAATAGTTTATATCTATAAATCTCTATTTTACCTAACATCATCAATTTTACTATTCTTTGTCTTGTTTCTTGTTTCTGTTCACTAGTGCTTGATATACTACACTAATTCTAGGACATAAATCTTAATTAGAACCACGTAGAAACATGTGTGCAAGTTATGCTTAATTCATTTACTACTTAAGATACTTAAGTGATGTTATGAAAGATCTAAGTTAATTTCTATCTTCGCCTATTTCAATTTCTTAGGTTTATTATGCTATACAAGTTATTTCCTATGCCGAGGACCCTTTCCTGACTTGGAGCCTAAGCTCTGATACCATCTGTAACGCCCCGACTAAAATTACTAGTTAATATTTACATAAGTTGATTTTTACAAAATATAAGTTAGTACTAATAGAAGCTATTATACATATATATAAACTTCAAAATTCCAATCTAAGGCTGACGAAAATCCCCCGGGCTTCTATGCTATATCCGAAAATCTGAAAATAAATAAAACACATTGCGTAAGTTGACATGCAACTTAGTGAGGTGGGTGAGCGTGATTCTAATAATTTCAAAGAAAAGAGCAAAGAATGTCAAATAAAGTAAAACAAGTATTAATATACAGTATAAAAGGATACGTCTCGGTGTCTGTAGACTTCCAAAGCTTGCCCCCCCCCCAAACACACCTTATAATATCTCCCCATACACACCTTATGCATGACTAGTCAGTGCATCAAAAACGACTTCGCATATCCGAGAGATCCCGTTCTTTCGAATATACGAGCCAGGCCAGGGGCTCATGATCGAGTTAATAGCCCGTGCTATTCAACTTAATCACATAACCGCGCAAGCCAAGTGGGCCCAAAACAACAGCAGAGAATTAATAAACATAATCAACTTTTTATCCGGATGAGATGAAGTACTACACCCGGATAAATATCAATTCAACATAACAATCAACAAATAACACTTAATTAACATGATCAACTTTTTATCCGGGTGAGATAAAGTACTACACCCGGATAATTATCAATATAGCAATCAACAAATAATACATTATCAAATTCCAAATCTAAATTGCAAACTCAGTCCATTTAATCGCACGTCAATTACCATGCATAAAACCACCAAAAATTTCCATGTAATAGCAATTTACTACCATTTTAGTACGAACATTTTATATCAACCCCTTTTTAAAAGTTATGGAATTAAAACTTTATGAAAGTAGCAATTGATTGAGTTCTTAAAGTTTAAGATAATTATTACTACCCATAACTTAACGAATATCATTAAATTATAACGCACTTAAATAACGATGAGTCGAGATTAACTCCTCGTTATTTAAACTCCCACGCTCACCTTTTTCACCGGGAATTCGAATTACCAAAACGCTTCACTTACTCCAAACGGTCACCTATAACATGATAAAATTCAACGATTAAATGCGGTAAAAGATTCGAAACAACATAACTCGAAAATAAAACGGAACGAACTCCAAAATATATCGACTCGTGGGTGGCCCGACGTCGCCAGGCCACCTTCAAAGGCTGCCGGAACAGCAGCATTTTGCTACTGTTCACAGCAGCATACTGCTGCTAGCAAATGAGGAAAATGCCGCTGTTCTCGGAGGCTATTTTTGCTGCTGCGGGCAGCAGCTTATGGCTGCTGTTGGCGGCAGTAATGACTGCCGCGAATAGCAGTGGTGGTGCCGAGATGTTCCGGAAATAAACTCCTTTTCTCCCCTCTCAATTACCTCAACTATCTCCCCAAGTTTCCTATTTCCTCAACACTTTTCTCACAATTTCTTTCCTCTTTTTCACTTTCTTTTCCTTCCAATATTTTCTTGTAACTTGCTCTCTCACACTCTCACGTACACTTAAGGGTAAGGATATCTTATGCTATTCAAGGTCATGTAGAGATTCAAGTTCAAGTAGGGGAAGAATTTATAGATGTAATTAGCCAATCAAAATTTTCCAAGCTTGCATATATGTGGAAGTATGCATGGCTCCACTAAATACCATTAGAGAGAAAGATTATAAACAAGTGTCCTTGAGTTGTCATTATTAGAATTAAGCATATGGTTAATTTAAGACGAAATTGCAAAAGAACCCCTACATTTTTTTGAAGCCTCCATTTTGACCCCAAAATTTCAAGAATTGAACAATTAGGTCCCAATTAAATTTTCAATACTTTATGAAATTTTCTAAAGCTTTGGATTAAAAATTTAAAATTTTAAAAGCAAAAATTTGGGGCTTTTACAGAGAAACACTTACAACCGAGCAAACCTTCTGCCTTCTGTCAACCTCGGTCCTATCGATGATTAATCTCAAGGGTAGTTTAAATTAATAGAGATCCCTCCATACAACCAACCCCACACAATTGTTGGCTTTCACTACTTGCGCAGCGCAACATTCAATCTTCAATTCCTACTTTGGTTTTTTATTATTTCTTTAATCTAAAATCAGTTTTAGCTTCTCCTCATCACTACAAACACTCGTATATTATTTCATCATTTTGGATCAGTTTTGGGGGATATCGTATTTCTGAAAACTCAATTGAGCTCTCTAATCAATTTCATAAAATTTGTTGTTCATTGAGGTTCCTACAGTTACGATTGGAGATTATACATCACTTTTGTGATCAACTTCTGAGAATTGAGATCGTTCCATTCAGTTCGGGTTTATCACTGTTTTATACCTACACTTAGGAGAAAATTCATTGAGGTGTAATTGACTGATAATCTTCATTATATCAGTAGTGTTGTTCATTAATAGAAAATGGGAGGATTAATATCAAATTTGATCGATTGGAACGTTGAAATTGAATTTTGGAGTTCACGCACATGGAGATCCCTCTTCGTTGAATTGGATGGATTGCAACAATATTTCTTCAATTCCTCATGAATTTCAAATCGAAATTACTTCTATTGTTAGGGTAATTAATCAATTTCAGCTTTAATTGATAAATTTGAGAGTTTATCTTTCGGGCTTCACTTCGGACTTATGCGATCAGTGAGATTCTAAGCTCCTATGTATATTTCGTTGGGTTTTTTGCACTTTGCCCTTGAGTTTTTGCCTGAAAATAAAAGAGGGTACAAAGTGCTGCATTTTTTATATTTCGAGGGTGTAAAGTGTTAAATCTAAGTTTTGGGGGTGCAAAGTGCCTATTTCCAGATGTACCAAGTCTTCGTTACTACAATCGTTGACCATGAATTAGCAAAATCGACTATATAACACTAACTGCAATCATGCTTCGAGAGCATTAAGCTCTCGAAATCGAACCAGACCTGCACACATCTCGGATATCGATAGTCGATTCATTTATATTAATAGTCACTCATCGTTTGTTATCGATACCCGTTCGTCAATTATGATCCGTTTGGTTTCGGGATCCATATCCGAACCAAGATGTCTAATCATGGTTCGACCCGGTGATCCATTAGGAAAACTATAAATAGCCCTCATAAATGAGAGAAAAGGTACGCATAACCTAAGCAATAAATATTGTCCGATCTCTCTTCTAATCTCGATATTTACTTAAGCATCGGAGGGTTATCGCCGGGTCACCACCGGCATTTAACCTGACGTAGCTATCTTTGATTTCAGGTTAGGATCCATATTACAAGTTTGAGGTGAAGTTTGACTGATCTACTAATCCTCATATTGGCGAGTCGTGTTTGACCTATACCTAAAGACATTGACCTAAGGAATATTAACTTACTAAAAATACACTCATCAATTGGCGCCGTTTGTGGGAAACTTAACTTTGAAATTGAAAAAAGATGACTACGAGGTCAAAAGCAGCTCTAGCACGAGAGAAAGCAGGAAATCGCGATCAAAATGGAGAAGGCCAAGGGGACAATTTAATCCCTCGGAACCTTGATCCTGTAGATCTCGCCGAAGGGGAGACGTCGAGGCTCCCGGCCCCGGCGATCATCCAAGTTACTAGGGATGATCTGAAGGCCATCCTTGCGGAGGCCAAGAAAGAGTGGCTCGCGTGATAGAAATAGTGTCCTGCAAGCCAGCTGTATGGCTAGTATTCATTGTAATAAATGCGGAACTATTCAATTTCGATTAATAAATGCACTTTATTAAATGGTCATCTTTATCTTATGTAATAATTATCTACGCATAAGGATAGAAGTCCTTAGATCACAGGGCTATGGGACAACCCGTGGACTGATCTCCAAGGCCGTGATCTAGAACATATTCAAGAGTAGTAGAATCCAATCGAGATAGGACATCGTTGGATTCGGTTAGACTCTCACTATTGTGTGTACTCCGATGAACTGGAAGACGCTGGGGTCCACGAGCGTGACTGGGATGGTCGACACACATAAGTGGGTGGCTTGCTGGGATGGCAAGCGCACTGAATACCCCAATTAGGAAATAACTCACCATGGAAGCGGTAGTCGCATATCGGGGTTGAAGTTATTCCAAATTTATAATAGTGTACGAGGAACGATCCCTAACTACTTGAGGTGATAGGGTTTATCTGGTGCGAGAACGTCTATACTTTGATATGAGTTCCGACTTACTGGGGATCACCAGAAAGTCTCTGTGGACTCATGTTGGGTATAGAGGAACTCGTATGCAGATTCATATCATCAACAAAGGATCCATTGACCCGACTTGATAGGTTGGAAAATTCTCCTATGGATTTCTGTGAGAAATTAATTCTGGTAAAATCCTTGGCCAAGGTGTCTGACGACTTTATGTAAGTAGCTCATAAAGATTAAGTCAAAGAGAATTTATTTCGAGATCAGAGTACATAAGGTCAAGACAAAAGAAAAGGGGAATCCGATGAAAGACCATGCCCTTAAGTCTCGACTGGGAGATTGATCGATGGAGAGATTATGTCGTATATGGAAATTATAAATGATAAAAGGTTCACTGAATTAATTCACCAGTGATTGGGCTCCATGGGCTTGTGGCTGGACATCGACCGTGGAGTGTGGGAGAATTCCCAAATTGGCAGGGGTGCTAATTTTGGAATGGTCAATAGACAGAGTGTTCGATTGATTTAGAGTAAGTCTTACTCGAATAATTAAATAATATTTAATTATAACCCACGACCAATTATGTGGTGAACCTACGGGGGCATACACAATACACATGAAGCGAAAGCGAGGAAATAAGAACGACCGAGTCGACTGGGTCGACTGGGTGAATAATCGACTGGGTCGATTATATTGGGTGGGTCGACTGGGTCGACCCAATTGGAATAAAATGGGATCCAATTGGAATTGAATCAGGATCATAAATTAAATTGGAATTTAATTTGTGGATTAATTAATTAAGTTGGATTTAATTAATTAGAAGGGATTTTAATTAAATGGGCTTAGAGTCTGATTTAATTAAATGGGAGATTAAGTTAATTAATTGGGCTATTTAATTGGGAGATTAAATTAGGCCTGGTCAAATTAATTAACTGGGCCATGAAGTCTTCTAATTAAAGAGGGCCATGGCCCATGTAGGAGAGAGAAGACCTAGTCCTAATAGGACTAGGTTAGAGAGAAAACTATAAGTAGCTTTCTTATAGTTGATTTTCATACAACTCCATATGCAATATTGAGCAAGAGCAAAAATTCTCTCTCCCTCTCCCTAGCTATATCGACCGAACCCTTCTTCCACTTGGAAGAATTTTTCGTTTTCGAGTTTTGTTCCCAAATTGTTCCTAATTCCAAGTTTATAATATATCTCGTGTTCTAGCTGATCGAGATATATTATTTTCGTGATATTGTGGTGTATCAACTCGTAGAGGCGCAACACGTGGGGCGCTACTCATAAGGTCTGGGTCGATTTTGCTGGAGCAGAATTCAGAACTCGTTTTGCTAGCCGAGGATTTGCAAGGAGATAGGTATAAACGAGAAAACTTATACTATCGTTTTATTAATATTCATATATATACAACTAGAGAATATCCTGACAAGATTCCTTAAGAGGTCCTAAAATTTTTTATATTCCGCTGTGCCTAGGGCTGTTTATCTTATCGAATCCCAACAGTGGTATCAGAGCCAGCTCTAGGCTTTGTATATATATGAATTTGCAAATTCTGTGTTTATTAAATCATATGTTTGATTTATGTGGCTAGTTCTTTAACTTTGCATGTTATAGGACGTATGTTTAATTAACTTGGAGTTAATGTTTAATTTAGGATTCGAAAATTTTTATCATGTTGATGTTATTTTGGATTGGGATTTAATTAACTGGATTTGTTGAATTAAATCTGTAAGTAATCGAAGAAACAAAAAAAAATATTTTTATTGGATCCAACCGCGGTGGCACGCGGCGGTGCGCGGCTGGGCGGCCACCGCGTGCTGCTGCCCACGGCAGCGTGCGAACAGCACGCTGTCACGCGCAGCAGCGGCTGCCGCGAACAGCCACGCGCGGACTTCGTGTCCGCGCGTATGTTGTCCACGTGGCAGTCTTCGATTGGCCTCGATTGGTTGATTTTTGGTTGGACTCTAATTCTGCCTATTTTGAAAATCCTGAAAATCTTGGAGAATTTTGGAAGATTAGGAAACTTGGAGTTTTTGGATAAGGTAGTTATTTTGTTAGACTTAAACACTACCTTAATTAACTAATCTAGACAAAATAGGATTATCTTGATAAATCTTGGAGATTTGGGAATTTTGGGAAACTTAGAGTTTTGGATAAGGTAAGAATCTTAGAGATTTAAATTACCTTAATTAATAAATTTAATCAAGATAAGAATTGTAGATTACTTAGAGCTCAAGTTAGAGCTAATTAATCTTAGAGGTTAATTGTTGATTCAAAATTAATTAACTTGGATGAATTTTTGCGAATTAAAATTAATGAAGCCGGTAAATTTACATTTTTGCCCTTATGTGAATTTATGCATGTTCTTGAGTGAATATGTGGATTGGTCGATTTTGCCCTTAAGCCCTGTGTTGCTTTTTGGTTTATTTAATTTATGGGTTGTAATTAAATGGCCTGATTGGTGCCCTTGCTTGCGCAAACGAATGTAATAGAATAGGCCATTTATTTTTATAGTTAGACTTAGACTAGGCTTGGAGCCAAGAAGACCTCATGAAGACTTGGAGATCCACATGGAGGCCCATTTACCTTGGAGGACATGGAGGCCCAATTCATTACATGGAGGCCCAATCAAGCTGGATATTACAAGAAGGCCCATGATGTATGGGTTTGAAAATTGTAATAGTTAGGACATTTAATTTCCACCCTAGACTGACCAATTGATTCATCACTTGGCTCGTGATGAATCGCATAGGATGGGCAATCGACCAATCATATCCTTCTAGGTGATGAATGTTTACTTTTTCGCAAATTATTCTTTGATGTATGAGATGCATGCTTAGGATAGAAAAACGTAAACAAGATAAGCATAATCTGATGAGACCTCGCACAAGAAAACTTAAAACATCCAATTGAACATTAAAATTCAATTAGAATATTTAATCGAATAACGGGCGCATAAGAATAGTGTCTATGGTCCGAGCCTATCCAATTACTAGGCCTTAGGCATATTGTACGAATATATCTCGATGTCTCACGAGTCGTGGGTCGAGCTGTAGGAAGATGATATGTCTATTGCCTCGATGCACGAGTTTAGTGCCAAGGGAGGGGATAGCAAGGTTTTAGGCGCTGTCTCATGAGTCGTGGGGCGTCTAGGATTGAACTATTTCTCTCCACGAGTATTGGACATGATTTAACGCTAGTAAGTATGGATGTCTCACGAGTCGTGGGTCCATATCGAAAACCGAGGCTAAATGAACTTAAGGGTTAGCTGCGATGGTTAACCGTCGACGTATTCGACCACCAAGTGAATCAAATAGTATGGCCAACGAGTCGTGGGTACTAGGAGATTGCATTTGGGCCTTAAGCCCGCTAGGATATTTTAAATTCCCGAAACTTATGTGGGGGCATAAGATTTTGATTAAAATAGTGGGAGTAGTTTACAAATAAAAACCATGTTTGTAAATTGTGCATTTTAATTAATCTTTCGTGTATTTATTTCTTCTCTCGTCGTTTTAATAGATATGATGTCAAAAGAGCTTAGAGCACTTAGAGATTTGTCCATCTCATCACTTGAACGTAATATGTAGGACCTCAGGCGCTACCACTTGCCCCAAAACCAATTGGTGTTAGGGAATGCGCATACCCTTCCCTTATAGTGCATTCACGCAAGCGCCCACGATATTCGATTGTGGCTCCACCCGCACACTTAGTTTGGGTCTCCATCCGCACACTCAGTTTGGATGCCACAGGACAATTGCTGTCACCCGCACACTTAGTTTGGGTGCCCAAAATAATATTTTAACTGGACCCAACTTGCATTTATGGACGCATCATTTGAATGGATTATTTGAAGCTGAAAACATATCCTATGTTTTGTCTGTGCCACCACCCATTACTATTTCACATGACGTTCCTGATGAGCTCCGTAAAAGCATCACCAAATGGAAATTGGATGATGGCTTAGCTCGTGAATACATGTTGGAATATATGTCACTTGATCTGCGTTTGCAACATGAGCATATGGCATCCGCGAAAGAGATTCTCTCGAATCTCAAATTCCTTTATGGGATTAGAGATGGTCGTCGCAGATTCGCGATCACGAGAGAACTCTTGCAAGCAAGAAAGAGAAGGGAAACTCCTGTCGGAATCCACGTACACAAGATGATTCGACTTCTTTCTGAACTCGATGATATGGGTGTCGTGATGGACAATGATTTCCGAGTAGATCTTATTCTACAATCTCTTCCAAGATCATATGACCGATTTATCGCGGACTTGAATCTCCAGAGGCGAGAGATTACTGTGCATGTCCTGCGACAGATGCTCGAGGAACACGAAGCTTCTTTTGGAAAGAAAGCGAGGGTTGGCGAAAGGACTGGGCGGCGTTCAAAACCAAAGCAAATGGAAACAAGAGCTCCTTACTGCACAAGGTCAAGGGAAAGGATTAAATTCGAACCTATGGAGAGTTCGAACAGGTATATTCCTTGTTGAAGTTAATTTTACAATTAACTGTGCATTTTTGGTGTTAGACACTGACTGGAGTTCTCATCCTTGTAGGTGATGGGAGCATTGAGGAAACTGGAGCCTGAGGATTGGATCCTTGAATAAGGCAATGGAGCTGGAGCTGCTACCAAGGCCGTAGGCAAAAGTAGATTTAGGTGGTTTGATAAAGTCATTAGGAAACTTTCATTTATGTACCTAGTTATTAATGAAAAACTTTTATTCATGTTAATGAATAATGTTGATTTTAATAAAAGCTCCTGTTTTAGTTTTTCATTTGGTACATTAAATTATTGACTTTACATCATAAAACCGCCTAAGTTAGTCATGCACGTACAACAAAACATGTTGGTCCCAAGTGGTCAGATGAGGTCTAGAGGAGGGGGGGTGAATAGACCTCTGAAAATATTTTGAACTTAAAAACTTTTCAGTCTTCTGTCAGCAGACTAAGCTGATGAAGAACAGTAAGCAGACTGAGCTGATCGTGAACAAATCTTGAACAGCAGACTGACCACTCTTCTTACAAATACTTAGCTGTTTTTCAGCAAAACAGTTTTCCAAAGAGTATACTTGCAGCGGATTGTTTGAAAGTGTTTTTCACAAGTAAACTAAGTTCTTAAAAGATTTTATCCCCAGTTTTGAAACTCCTTATAAAATCTTTTAGTAATTCAAAGTGCTTAAATATGCAATCTTTAAAATATGCAAGAAAACTTAAATGCAAGATAACACAAAGAATTTTTATAGTGGTTATATGGATAGAAATCCTTTAGTCCACTCTTCCAGATCACTTAGATTCTGGGTTATACTATAATCACACAGATTACAATATTTCTCCACTTATACCTAGACAACTAATGAAAAAGCTATAAGCTCACAATAGAAAATCACTAAGAAATTCTACTCTCTGAAGTTTGATCACTCACAAAGATGGATCACAACTTCTCACAACACTCAGCTTTTACAAGATCACTCAGATCGTAATTTTCTGTTTTCTTCAACTGGGTTTCTGTCAACAGATGACTTCCACCAGACGAGTGAGCTGTTTGAGCTTTTGAGACTTAGAAAAATTCTGCTTCAAAAATGAAATCTCTGATTGTTGTTGTGTATATCTCGCTCGTTGAAAATCAGCTCTATTTATACTTGGATTTGAATTTATGACCGTTGAAGCAAATCACATCATCAAATCCATAGCCTTTGCCAGAAAAAACGGCAACCTGCTACAGTACTTTCTCTGCTGTACTTTCCTGCAGCATCATTAAATGCACTCTGCTGATACGAGGTTTTCTTCAATCGTTTGCCATTACTACCCTTCTCTTACAGCATTTATTACTCCAAGTGCATTTATTACCGTTGGACTGAACTCTTGATCTCTTCTACTCTGCTGATCGAAGCAACCCATCTGATAGGCACTCTGCTGATCAAATACTGAACTAATCTGATTTGACTCGGCTGATGACCTACCTTTCTGTTCGCTGTTTCAGCATGAGATCACTAGTCTTTTGGTCTTTGAACTTCGAACTCTTCTGATATCTTCTTTGTTTGTTCAAGGTTCTTCTAAGGGAGCTAAGCTTTCCATACTTAGCTGATTATGATGTTTTGGAAATCATCAAAACCTTCCCTTAATTTCTTATCTTCTTTGCTCTTTAACTTCATCTTCATCCAACAATTTCCCCCTTTTTGATGATGACAAAACTCCAGCTAAGTACCTGTACCTAAACTAAAGTTTTGATCCTCAAAAATTTCTGAGATAGAAATAGTGTGTTGGATTCAAACTTGCAATTTTATAGATAATTGAACTGATTACATATTACAAGTGTTGAAAGATGAAAAGTGCAAAGTACTTTAAAAGATTACAAGGATTTTTAAGATAAAAGAAAAATCTAGCCTAAGCTAGTCTTCTTCCTTCTTCTCTTCTTCTGAATCTTTCTTCTCTTCTTCAGCTTCTTCAGCTTCCTTGTCTTCTTTTTCAGATTCTTCCTCAGACAGTTTGGAAGTTTCAGCTTCCAACTCTTCACAGAATCTTTTCCTCAGCAGCTCTATCTTCTTGTACTTAACATCAGGATCAAGCTGTTCTTCAGCTGAGTCTTTGGCAGCAGCTATCTCTTTATCAGACTTAGCTTTTGCTTCAGTTTCAGCATTGTCAGCTTCTTCTTTTTCAGCTTCCTCTTCTTCTGTGATCTTCTCTTCTGTTAGTCTGCTTGTTTCTTCAATATTTTGATAAGTCTTATCAGCAGAACTACTTGGAGCTTCAGCTTCAGTTTCTTCCCTTTTGTCAGTTTCAGTTGCTTGCTCCTCACAATCTTCCCCCTTTTTGTCATCATCAGCAGGGATGATTGGATAACTTGGTAGGATAGGAGTGATCTGAAGTGAATCACAAAGAAGCATGATGTTTTCTTCTAGAGCATCCATCTGAGCTCCTTGCCTTAGCTGATTGATTTTGATAATATTAACTTGAGCAGCAAGGGTTGATTGGTTAGCTTCCATAGCATTCATTCTGTTGAGAACAGCTTCACCTTGTTCACCCAACTGAAATTGGGTTGCAAGTACCATATCAGCAGAGGATTTGAAGGATTTGCCCATATTTACTAATGTTTCATCTTCTGCTTTGATGGCTATCTCAACAGTTTCTGTGATATCCCTCCAACCAGCAGCTGTGCTTTGAGTCCTTTTCCTGAGTACATCCATCTCTTGATAGATAGATTGAACATTCTGAGCAGTCTCCTCAATCAGATGAGTTGGAACAACAGCAGCTTTTTGAGTGGGTTGACTTACAGCAGCCAACACATCAGCAGTTAACTTCTCCTGCATTTCCTTCAATGAATTTGATATCATTTGCTGAATGGAATCCAACAAGGATGTTTGTGCAGCCTGAGAAGTAGAAGGAATATCTGTTGGAATAGGAGGTAGAGCAAGAGGTGTTTCTTCACTAAGTTGCTCTGCTGCTTGAATTATCAGTTCAAGAGACTGATCTGCTGGACCAGAAATAGATTCAGCTTCCTTGGCCTTGTCAGCATGACTAGGAGTGCTTTCCTTCTCCTTAGTCTGGTCATCTTTCTCAACAGCCTCCTTTTCTTTGATCTGATCAGCTGGAATAATTTCTCCTTTCTTTGATTCATCGGCTGTGTCAGACTCGTCACCCTTGTCTTTGTTCTGATCAGATGGGTCAGATGTACCTCTTTGTTCTTTTGTTGATCAGAAGATTCTTCTTTTTCTTTGTCAGCAGGGGACTTGATCTTCTTAACAGTCTCAACTGTTTTCATCAAACCTTCATTATCTACAGCAGACCTGTGAGAAATCCATGTAAAATTGTCAAGAGGAATAAAAGGTGAGTATGGTTCCTCAGGTAGCTCTTCAAATGGTTTGATGTTTGGACCATAGACAATGTGCTTGATGTTAGGAAGAGGGACCATTGAGCTGGGTTGTCCCTTCAGCTTCCTAGACTTCTTTGCCCATAGTTCCATTGCTTGAGCAATAGCTAACTTGATTGATCTTTCCTTGAGGTCTTCTGATTCATCATAAACCTCAGGAACAGACGCAAAGATCTTCTTTGCTTCAGCCTTGACTATGTGACTTATCCTGAATCTTAACTTATCCAGAAAGAATTCTGAATCAAGTGCTTGAATTAAGGATCCAGTCTCAAGACACTTCAACACCCAGGCTTCTTCAGCAGTGAATGCTTTCCACTTGGCCATTTCAGCTGGACTCTTTGTCAGTCTGAATTCTCTCCATCTGTTGTATCTGATCTTTTCAGCATTGAATAACGTCAGACGGTTGATTCTTGCACCCTCATCATCTAACCTCTTAAGGAATTCTTCAAAGATGGCAGGATCATCCCTGACAATCTCCAAAGATAATCTAATTTCCTCTCTTCTTTTTGGCTTTTTCTTTGGTGCAGGCATAGCTGGTATTGGTTTGGTAGGATCTCTTTGTTCACCAATAACTATTCCACCAGTATGCTGTGGTCCATGAGCATCCTTGGTGCTTGCTTCAATAGCAGCGGCCAACTCTGCTGCCTCAACAGCGTCCCTTTGCTCTTGAGTCATCTTGCTGGCCTCTTCTTCCAGCCTTTTTAATTCTAGGCTTTTCAGCCTATCTTCTTCTGCCTTTTCTGCAGCTTTCCTTAGCTTTTCAGCAGCATCTTGTCTTTTCTTTTCAGCAGCAGTTAGGTATGTTGCAATCTTACCAGTCCGTTTTCTCCTTGATTCAGGACATTCAACTGTTTGAAGAGGGGTTGCAGCAACAGGAGTAGGATGCAACAAGAGTGCATCTTTTTCATGTGTTGAACTAGTCTGCTGTGCTTCTTCAAATTCAGCAGTCAGTGCAGCAGATGAGTCTTCTGTAGACACTCCAACTGTAGAGACAACTTCTTTAGTAGTCTTATCAGCAGGTTCTTCAACAACTAATGGCCTGTCTGCTGATGTTGTTGTTTCTCTTACTGTTGCAACTGGCTCCTCAGAGAAAGTGACCTTTCTCTTGGCCTTTGATTTGGCAATTCTTTTGGCAGGGGGGTTGGCAGTAGGAGGTCCCCTTGCCTCACTTCTGGTTCTTAACCTTTTCAACCTTTGAAGAGGAATTTCTTCCTCAGACTCAGTTCTTTCAGGAGAAGAGTCAGTCCTCATCTGCTCAATCTCCTTGGTGAAATCTTCAATCATCTTTTCTGGAACTGTATCTTCAGTTTGTGCTGATCCAGCCACATCAGCAGACTGTGCTGTTGGCTCAGCAGGTTGACTTGTCTGACCCTCCTTCTTGCTCTTCTTAGAGGGGGCCTTTTTGGATTTTGCAGTGGCCTTTCTTTTTGGTTCTGCCACCATTTTTCTCACTGGTTCATACAATTTGAACTCCTTGCTACTGTGAGTGGTCTTTCCACCACCCATAGGACATTGCAGGGATGCAAACAGATTACTGAGTAAGATAGCAGGAGAATGCCTCTTATCACTCAGCAGCTCATACACGTGAGTAGCCCAGTTAACTTTCAGTCCATAGTATATACAGATCATGGTGTAGTACCTCCTCCTAGGTAATCCATCTAGAGAACCCGTGCTACAATCCAGCACTTTCGCAATGATGTCTGCGAACCTCTGATACTCATCTTTCAACTGAGTTTTCATCAAAGTTCCAGTCATCTCTTCTCCCTCTTTTGCACAAATTTTCCAAAATTCTTCCTCCTTTTCAGACCCTAGGTCTGTCACATCTCCTCTTTTATTCTTAAGTTTGTAAATTTCACTTAAGACAGCAGCAGAAACAGCAATTTTCTTACCACCAATAACAGCAGACATGACAGTTTCATCATCGTTGAACTTCCTGGTCGTGTAGAAGTGATATACGTCTTCTAAGTAGGCCCTGTCTTCGTGTGCTTCCAGAACTGGGACTAAAGATGCCTCTTTGATTTTCTCCATGAGTGAGCGCATCAGATCAGTACCCGAAAAGTGGAATTTGCTGTAGTTTAGGTATCTTCCATCAATAATCTTTTCCATTTCTGAGATTAGTGAGTAGGATTCTGCAAAACCAATAAACTTTCGAAACAGGAGAACTTGAGAGTTAGAGAATTTGAGAGTGTTTGAGTGCGTAAGACGACTGTCCTGTTCAGATCGGACTTTATAGGTTTCCTTTGATTTGGTTATCGTGATTAATCTAAAACGTTGATCTAATCTGACAGTTTTAAATCGTGTGAATGGGAGTTACGGATTTCAAATTTTAATATTTTAATGTCAGACAGGCGGGAAACTCAAACGTTACTTATATGTTACTTATAAAAGCGCGTTTCTGAAAATGTGACTTTATAACCATGCTTAAATAAGACATCAGATGAGTAGAGTTTAACTTATCTGGCAGACGAGTGATCTGATATCTGTTATTACTAGAGAAGGCCAATAGCTAGTAATCTTCCTCTGCTGTTTGTCAATCCAGCAAGATAAAATAATCTTCAGTCTTCAAGAATTAAGAACATATTTTCTGATAACTTAACTTCAACTAACTGTCGTTAACTGATTTCATCTTTAGAACAGAGGTACCGCTAGTCTTACACGTTCCCCCTGACTTTAAGAATTCATAAGCTAACTAGTCTGTTGAAGGTTAATCCTAGAATATAATAATGAATAACTAAGCTGTTGAACTTCAGTCTTCTGATGAGTTCCCCCTCAGCTTATGCATCCAAATTTAGTAGTCCTAGCTCTGCTCTTAGAGTTGAGAACCTTACTTCACTTAAAGGTTTAGTGAAAATATCAGCAATCTGATTATCTGTATGAACATACTCAATCATAACATTGCCTTTTTCAACAAGATCTCTAATGAAGTGATGCTTGATCTCTATATGTTTAGTCCTTGAATGACTTGTAGTGTTCTGAGTAAGAGAGATTGCACTTGTATTGTCACAGTAGATTGGAATTCCAATGATTTTGATGTTGTAGTCTTCTAGTTGATGCTTCAACCAAAGTATCTGTGCACAGCAAGCTCCAGCAGCTATATATTCAGCTTCAGCAGTAGATATAGAAACTGAAGTCTGTTTCTTACTCATCCATGAGATCAGACGACTACCTAAGAACTGACAAGCACCTGTTGTGCTCTATCTGTCAATCTTGCAGCCAGCAAGGTCTGAATCTGAATAACCAATAAGCTCAAATCCAGATTCTCTAGGATACCTGATACGAACCAAGTTAAGAAAAACGAGACCCGCATTATAAGGAATTGAAAGATCGTTCTACAATCAGGTTTGAGGATGGATGAACGCCACAAGTCGCCTTGATAAGTTCACGGGGACGCCACAAACGATATTGACTGAATCGTTTGATAAGTCGATGTTGAACGCCACAAGTCTTCTTGATAAGTTCGGTAGGACGCCACAAACGATGATGGAAGAATCGTTTGATAAGTCGATGAATGAACGCCACAAGAATTAGACAAATTGAAAAATCCTTGATAAGTTCAAAAGAGTTCTTCAGAGAAACTAGAGAATTCCTTCTCACTAAAATAATAAGAATCAAGTTGTGTCTTCTATTACATATTATGCCTATATATAAGCTGAAAATTAAGTCCTATCAAGACTAGGAATAGGACTTCTAGAGTAATCTACTTAGACTAGGAAATAAATCCCCCTAATCAACTAGGAAACAAAAACCACTAATAAACTAGGAAACAAATAAAGTCCTACTACTAATATAATAGTTAATTTCGAATTTAATACTAACTAAATATGCTATTCATCTTATCCACTCTCTTCTTGAGAAATTGCATTTAGTTGGACTTTTATAATGTTGACAAAATTCGATGGTTCATTTCCGATCACATCCAACTCCTTTTGTCGCGCTTGATTTATTAACTCATTGAGTTCTTCTTCCTTGAAACGTTTGGCTCTTGCTCTCGTCACTGGACCTTGTGGAACTTGGATTCTTCAAAATGCGATTTTCCATTTGTGTCCTCATTATTCTGCGAATTTCCATTTATGTCCTCATCATTCCCCTCCTCTTGAAAAGGATTTGCCCTCAAATCAGCACCTACATCAAAAGGACTTAAATCAGTAACATTGAATGTAGTGCTAACATTGTACTCACCTGGTAGGTCTAGCTTGTAGGCATTGTCATTGACACGCTCAAGAACTTGAAAAGGACCATCTCCCCTTGGGAGCAACTTCGAGCGCCTTTGGGATGGAAATCTTTCTTTCCTCATGTGCAACCAAACCCAATCTCCGGGTTCAAAAACTACCTTGCGACGCCCTTTGTTGGCTTGCTTTGCATATTGTTCCGTCTTCTTCTCTATATTGAATCTTGCCTTTTCATGTATCTGCTTAACAAATTCAGCCTTTTTCTTTCCATCCAAGTTAACTCTTTCAGACAAAGGTAATGGTGTTAAATCCAATGGAGTTAAGGGGTTAAAACCATAAACTATTTCAAATGGAGAAAACTTAGAAGCAGAATGAATGGAACGATTGTAAGCAAACTCAACATGTGGTAAACATTCTTCCCATGTTTTGATATTCTTTTTAATTATAGCTCTCAACAAAGTAGATAAAGTCCTATTTACTACTTCAGTTTGACCATCAGTTTGTGGATGACAAGTGGTGGAAAATAACAACTTAGTCCCTAACTTACACCACAAGGTTTTCCAAAAGTAACTCAAAAACTTAGCATCTCTATCTGAAACAATGGTTCGAGGCATTCCATGTAATCTAACAATTTCTCGAAAGAATAAGTCAGCAATATTAGAAGCATTATCAGTTTTCGTACATGGAATGAAATGCGCCATTTTAGAAAACCTATCTACAACCACAAAAATAGAATCCTTACCTCGTTTAGACCTAGGTAAACCTAAAACAAAATCCATTGAAATATCAATCCAGGGATCACTAGGAATTGGTAGTGGCATGTATAAACCATGAGGTTGTACTCTAGATTTTGCCTGCTTACAAGTGACACATCTCTCACAAATTCTCTCAACATCCTTTCTCATATGAGGCCAATAAAAATGTTCTTGCAAAATCGCTAAGGTTTTAATAACTCCAAAGTGCCCCATTAGACCTCCACCATGTGATTCCCTTACTTCACGCAAAGAACAATTAGGAACACATAACTTATTTTCTCGAAACAAGAAACCCTCATGTCTAAAGAACTTACCCACTGCATTTTTCTCACAATTTCGAAATTCCTCAGTAAAATCATGGTCTAAGGGATATAATTCTTTAATATGCTCAAAACCAAGTAATTTTGCATCAAGAGTGGATAGTAAGACGTACCTTCTAGAAAGTGCATCAGCAACAACATTCTCTTTACCTTTCTTGTATCGGATGACATAGGGAAATGTTTCAATGAATTCCACCCATCGTGCATGTCTCCTACTCAATTTTTGTTGACTCTTCAAGTGTTTCAATGACTCATGATCCGTGTGAATCACAAACTCCTTAGGCCAAAGATAGTGTTGCCATGTTTGTAAAGCTCGCACCAATGCGTACAACTCTTTGTCGTAAGTAGGGTAGTTTAGAGCTGCCCCGCTTAGTTTCTCGCTAAAAAAAGCAATTGGTTTTCCTCCTTGCATGAGGACTGCTCCAACACCTAATCCTGATGCATCACATTCAATTTCAAATGTTAATGTAAAGTTAGGCAGAGCTAATAAAGGAGCATTAGTTAATTTCTCTTTGAGCAATTGGAAAGCCCTTTCTTGCTCGTCTTCCCACTTAAACCCAACATTCTTCTTGATAGCCTCAGTAAGTGGTGCTGCAATGCTGCTAAAGTTCTTCACAAATCTCCTATAGAAGCTAGCAAGTCCATGGAAGCTCCTAACTTGTCCTACACTCGTGGGACTCGGCCATTCTTGAATTGCTCGAATTTTATCCTCATCAACCTGTATACCATGTGCACTCACAACAAAACCAAGAAACACAAGCTTATCGGTGCAAAAGGTGCACTTCTTCATGTTAGCAAATAATTTCTCCTTTCGTAATACTTCAAGAACAGAATGTAAATGCTTAACATGATCATCTTGATTTTTGCTATAAATAAGAATATCATCAAAATAGACAACTACAAATTTTCCTATGAAAACACGCAAAACATGGTTCATTAATCGCATGAAAGTACTTGGTGCATTAGTTAGACCAAATGGCATAACCAACCACTCATATAAACCAAACTTTGTTTTAAAAGCTGTTTTCCATTCATCACCTTCTTTCATTCTTATTTGATGGTAGCCACTTTTTAAATCAATTTTAGAAAATACACAAGCACCATGCAATTCATCAAGCATATCATCAAGACGAGGAATAGGATGGCGATACCTGATTGTTATATTGTTGACGGCTCGACAATCAACACACATTCTCCATGTCCCATCCTTTTTAGGAACCAAAATTACTGGAACAGCGCATGGACTCATGCTTTCTCGTACGGAACCCTTTTCCATCAATTCACTAACTTGCCGTTGTAGCTCTTTTGTTTCTTCAGGGTTGCTACGATAGGCTGGGCGGTTCGGAATGGAAGCACCGGGTACAAAGTCAATTTGATGTTCAATACCTCGAATAGGTGGTAAACCATGTGGAATTTCCTCGGGAAAGACATCCTCAAATTCCTGCAAAAGAGATGTAACTGAACTAGGCAAAAAAAAGTTAGAGTCGTTAGTATTCAATGCCTCTTTGTACACAAGAACAATCATTGGTTGACTTGAGAACATCGCTTTTTTAATGTGACCCACTCTCGCATAGGTGTTGCTTTTTGTCCTCTCATTCTTTTGTTCATTCATTGAGACTTCTCCATTTTTTTTACTCTTTTTTTCCTCGTTCACTCTTTGTTTTTCTTGTCTCTCTATTTCTTTTCCTACAACACTCTTTTTTTCTTGCTCACTCTCTTTTTGTAACCTCACTTGATCTTCATAAACTTGTCTTGGAGTCAAAGGTACTAGAGTGATGGTACGCTGGTCATGTACAAATGAGTACTTGTTAGTGAAACCATCATGCTTAACACGTCGATCAAACTGCCATGGACGTCCTAGTAACAAATGTCCAGCTTGCATAGGTACAACATCGCACAAAACTTCATCTTCATACTTTCCAATGCGAAAAGGGACAAGGACTTGTTTTTCTACCCTTATTTCACCAGTGTTATTAAGCCATTGCAGTTTGTAGGGTTGTAGATGTTTGGTAGTTGGCAATCCTAACTTTTCAACCATAGTTGTGCTAGCAACATTAGTACAACTCCCTCCATCAATAATCATACTACATACTTTGTTTTGGACATGGCATCTAGTATGAAAAATGTTTTCCCTCTGTACTTCGTCACTCTCTTTGATTTGCACACTTAACGCTCTTCTTGCAACCAGCAACTCCCCATGGACAGCATATTCTTCCTCATTAGCATCCTCCAATGGTGGCATAGATTCGGTGTCCTCCTCACTATCGGTTTCAACTTCTCCATTATCTCGTATCACCATAACTCTTCTATTTGGGCATTGGTTTGCTATGTGCCCCCTACCTTGACATTTAAAACACTTAATATCACGATTTCGAGTAGTAGAGTAATCGGTTTTACCTTGATTGCTACGAGTTGGTTGCTCTTGTTTTGACTCAAATCTAGCCTTGGTTGAGACTTGCTTCTCCTCTTTCTTGAATGTATTCTGTTTCCACGAACTAGCACCTCTTCTCTTAAGTTGGCTCTCAATTTTAATAGCCATATGCAGCATGTCCTCTAATTCCACATAATGCTGCAATTCTACTCGATTGGCAATTTCTTGATTCAAGCCAGCTAAAAATCGTGCCATAGTAGCCTCTCGGTCCTCCTCTATGTTTGCTCGGATCATGGCTAACTCCATCTCTTGGTAGTAGTCTTCGACACTCCGATTTCCTTGTACCAGCCCTTGCAACTTCTTGTACAAATCCCGATAATAGTGGCTAGGTACAAAACGCTTTCTCATTACTGTTTTCATCACCTCCCAAGTGTCCACCGGTTGTTCTCCATTTCGTCTCCTGTTTAACACCAATTGATCCCACCAAACATTAGCATAATCAGTAAACTCAGTGGCTGCAAGTTTTACCTTTTTTATCTCGGAGTAGTCGTGGCAATCAAAAACTCGCTCCAGTTTCTTTTCCCACTCAAGATAGGTTTCGGGGTCGTTTCTCCCTTGAAAAGAAGGAATGTTCATCTTAATATTACCCAAGTTATTATCCTCCCTATTCCTAACTTCTCTACCCAAACCACGATTTCTCCTATGGCGACTAGATGACCCTTGATCTCCTTCACTAAACCTATCATCATAGTCTTCCTCATCCTCATCTCTTAAGTCCCTAGGTTGAACTCTCCCCCTCCTATTCATATTAGAAGTAGTTTTTCGATGTCCCTCAGTTACACTTTCTACCCTATCCAACCTTTCATGAACTTGTTCCAACTCCGTCCTCAATATTCTCTTCATCTCTCCCATCAAAGCTTCTGACATAAACTTCATATCAAACTTTCCCGACTGTTCTCCAGATATGTTTTTGTTATTGGAATCAGACATGATTTGCTGCAAGAAAAAAAAGTTAGAACAAATATAAATAAAATAAAGGACCTCACAATTCACACCCTTACGTGTTTCACTCAATTTAATGATTCACTCAACACTCGTGTTTTCGCACAAAAATTATGGCTTTTACCCTCAAATAATCTAACTCTCTTGCCTTTTTCCACTCTTGGAATTCTCTTTGCTTCTTTTTGAACTAATTTAAAACAACACAAAGATATTCAATGTGAATAAACTCTAGGACAAGAAAACTATCAAACCAAATCTAGGAAGATTCTTTCAACAAGGCAGGTGCCAAAACTTAGAAGAATTCTAAGTGTAAACACACTCTAAGTCTAGAAAACAATCAAACTCAAACTAGGAAGCTCAATAAAGATAATTTTGTTTCAATTTTCGGATTTTTTTTTTTTTTTTTTCGGATTTTTTTTTTTTTGGCGAACTCTTTTTTTTTTTTTTTTGTTCGACCTTTCTTTTTTTTTTTTTTTTTTTTTTTTTTTAAAACTAGAAAGTTATAAAGATACGCAAACCTGAGACTAGAAATTGGCTCTGGTACCAAATGATACGAACCACGTTAAGAAAAACGAGACCCGCATTATAAGGAATTGAAAGATCGTTCTACAATCAGGTTTGAGGATGGATGAACGCCACAAGTCGCCTTGATAAGTTCACGGGGACGCCACAAACGATATTGACTGAATCGTTTGATAAGTCGATGTTGAACGCCACAAGTCTTCTTGATAAGTTCGGTAGGACGCCACAAACGATGATGGAAGAATCGTTTGATAAGTCGATGAATGAACGCCACAAGAATTAGACAAATTGAAAAATCCTTGATAAGTTCAAAAGAGTTCTTCAGAGAAACTAGAGAATTCCTTCTCACTAAAATAATAAGAATCAAGTTGTGTCTTCTATTACATATTATGCCTATATATAAGCTGAAAATTAAGTCCTATCAAGACTAGGAATAGGACTTCTAGAGTAATCTACTTAGACTAGGAAATAAATCCCCCTAATCAACTAGGAAACAAAAACCACTAATAAACTAGGAAACAAATAAAGTCCTACTACTAATATAATAGTTAATTTCGAATTTAATACTAACTAAATATGCTATTCATCTTATCCACTCTCTTCTTGAGAAATTGCATTTAGTTGGACTTTTATAATGTTGACAAAATTCGATGGTTCATTTCCGATCACATCCAACTCCTTTTGTCGCGCTTGATTTATTAACTCATTGAGTTCTTCTTCCTTGAAACGTTTGGCTCTTGCTCTCGTCACTGGACCTTGTGGAACTTGGATTCTTCAAAATGCGATTTTCCATTTGTGTCCTCATTATTCTGCGAATTTCCATTTATGTCCTCATCAATACCACAATCCCAATTCTTGAGTGCCTTTAATGTATTTCAATATCCTCTTGGCAGCTAAGAGATGAGATTCCTTGGGGTTCGATTGAAATCTTGCACAGACTCCAACTGAGTACATTATATCAGGTCTACTTGCTGTTAGATACAACAATGAACCAATAATGCCTCTATATTTGGTTATGTCCACTGATTTGCCATCTTCATCTTTATCCAAACGAAGACTTGTAGACATAGGAATGGTAGCAGTTGAGCTAGTTTCCATACCAAACTTCTTGAACAGATCTCTTGTGTATTTTGCTTGGCTGATGAATGTTCCATCAGGCAACTGTCTAACTTGCAAACCAAGAAAATAATTAAGTTCACCCATCATGCTCATTTCAAACTTATTCTGCATCAGCTTGGAGAACTTATCACACATCTGTTGGTTAGTTGAACCAAAAATAATATCGTCCACATATATTTGCACAAGTAATATATGATTTTCCCATTCAATTGTAAACAAGGTTTTATCTACCTTACCTTTATGAAATCCTTTAATTAAAAGAAAATCAGATAGGGTATCATACCATGCTCTTGGAGCCTGTTTCAGTCCATAGAGGGCTTTCTTCAGACGATATACTTTGTCCTCTTCTTGATAGACTTCAAATCCAGGAGGTTGTTCAACATATACTTCTTCTTGCAGTTCTCCATTGAGAAAAGCAGACTTCACATCCATCTGATAGACAGTGAAGTTCTTGTGAGCAGCATAGGCAAGAAACAGTCTGATTGCTTCAAGTCTTGCTACTGGTGCAAATATTTCATCAAAGTCAATTCCTTCTTCTTGACAATAACCCTTGGCCACTAATCTTGCTTTGTTTCTGGTAACAATACCATCTTCATTCATCTTATTTCTGAAAACCCATTTAGTGCCAATAACTCTTTGATGACTTGGTCTAGGAACTAAGTACCAGACTTCATTTCTTTCAAATTGATTCAGCTCTTCTTGCATAGCTTCTATCCAGAAAGAATCATTAAGAGCTTCTTCAATTTGCTTAGGCTCTAATTGAGATAGAAAGGTGACAAACATAGCATCTTGTGCGGCAGCTCTTCTTGTTTTCACTCTATCTAAAGGATCACCAATTACTAACTCTGGTGGGTGATTCTTGAGCCATCTGAGATCAGGTTGCAGATCAGGATGTTGTCCTCTGTCTTGATCTTGCAACACTACTGTTGGAGTTCCAGTAGTAGTCTGTTGAACATTTGCAGTCTGTTGAACAGTCTCTGGTCTGTCAGCTGTTTGCAACTCGTTTGTTAGACAATCAGCACTGTGATTTTGAACAGCACTTGAGTTAGCAGCTGAACTAAGATTAGGTAGTATGATGGGAACATATTCTTCATTTCTTCCAATGTCTAACTTCTGTAAATCAGTAGACAGATCTTGGTTAACATTTTGATTCTTTTCAGAAGATTGACTTGGCTTATAAAATACTACATGGATGGATTCTTCTACTAGTAATGTTCTTTTGTTAAAAACTCTGTAAGCCTTACTAACAGTTGAGTATCCTACAAAGACAGCTTCATCAGCCTTTTCTGCAAATGCAGTAAGGTGATTTTTCCCATTATTTAATACAAAACATTTACAACCAAAAATCTTAAAGTAATGAATGTTTTGTTTTCTGTTGTTCCAAACTTCATATGGAGTCTTGTTCTGATTTTTGTTGATCATACATCTGTTTTGGGTAAAGCATGCTGTATTTGTTGCTTCTGCCCAAAATCTTTGTGGCAGCTTAGCTTCAGCTATCATGGTCCTGACAGCTTCTTTTAGTGTTCTGTTTCTCCTTTCAGCAACACCATTCTGTTGAGGGGTTCTAGCAGCTGAATACTCATGATGTATTCCCTTGATATTACAATACTCTTCAACAGTAGAGTTTGTAAACTCTGTCCCTCTATCTGATCTGATCTTCAATATTTTGATACTCTTCTCATTCTGGACCAGTTCCATCAGATTGGTAAGATGTTCCTTAGTTTCACTTTTCTTCTTCATGAAAATCACCCAAGTATATCTTGAATAGTCATCCACAACAGCTAGGCGGTATTTCTTTCCACCATTACTGACTGGATCAATGGGTCCAAATAAGTCCATATGTAGTAGCTCCAATATCCTTCCAGAAGATTGGTGCTTCTTGCCTTTGAATGATGACTTGATTTGTTTACCCTTCTGACATGCATCACAGAGCTTGTCTTTGCTCATGACTGCCTTTGGAATCCCTTCTACCAGATCATTCTTGATTAATCTGTTTATGTTCTTGAAGTTTAGATGATTCATTCTCTTGTGCCATAGCCAGCTAACTTCACTTGGTGCAGATGCCACCAAAAAAACACTTGAATTCTTATCAGCAGAATTCCAGTCGACTATGTAGATATTTCCTTGTCTTCTTCCAGATAGGATTACCTTCTTTGTACCAATCTGTTCAACATAGCACTTATCTGTTGAGAAGATGACTGAATATCCTTTGTCACAAAATTGACTTATGCTTAGCAGATTATATTTGAGGCCTTTAACATATGAGACGTCAGATATCTCAATGTTCCCTTTGATAACTCTTCCTTTAGCTATAATCTTGCCCTCTTTACTGTCTCCAAAAGTAACTTTGGACCATCCACAGCAACTGCATCAGTCAGCTCATGTATGTTTCCACACATGTGTCTTGAACATCCACTGTCCAAGTACCAAACCTTCTCTACTTTACTCCTACTCCTAATCCTAACCTACAAAACAAAATAAAATTGTTTTAGGTAATTGAGAGGGTCCTTAAGGATTAGTTTTACCTTTGACAACCCAAGATGTTGATGTCTTAGGCTTCTTAGGCTTCTGAGCTTTGACAGGAGCATGAAAAGCTTCATTTTTATCATAGTTATCAGATAAGTCATGTTGATGATCAGTATGATAAGAATAATGTTCATAAGCAGGGTAAGGTCCATGATAAGCAGGGTATGCATGCATTGGATGAGCAGGGTAAGGTGCATAGTAACCTGGAAATTGAGGTGCATGATACATAGGATGATATGCAGCAGGTTGCACATAATAAGACTCATTTCCATACCAAGCATTTTGATTTTTCTTGTTTTTATGCTTCTTTGGTTTACTAGATGCTTGCTCAAATGATTTTGACTTAGTTTTACCAACAGATTGATTCAGTTTAGCTTTATCAGCAGACTTCTTAGGACTCTGCTGTTTGGTCTTACTAGTCTGATTTCCTATACTAGTCTCTTTGCTCTTTTTAGCCTTAGGAGATTTCTTCCCCTTTAATTCTTTCTCAGGTGAAGCAGGTTTAGTTGTCTGAACATAAAGAATGACCTTACTATTGTCAGCTGATACAAATTTTTAAGTATGTTTCAGTTCAAACTTATCCTGTTCTAAAGGTATCTTCTGTTTACTAGTTGTATGCGTGGATGCCCAGATGATTTCTCATGAAACTCGATAACCTTTTCAAGTTCCATGATCTTTCCTTTATAAACTTCACATTCAGCTTTCAGAGACTCATATTCTTGCTCAAGCTGTTTGTATTCAGCTGATTCCTTTGGCTTTTCAGCTAAAAGTTTCAGTGAACTATTTTGCTCTTTTAGCAATATCATCTCTTCCTTAAGCTTTTTATATGCTTCAGCAATACCAGTATTGTTAAGCATCATTTGTTCAAATGAATTAAATAATTCATTGTTAAGAGGAGTTACCTCATCCTCAGAGTCATCAGATTCCTTTGCCATCAGGCACAGGAGAGCAGGTTTTTCTTCATCAGACGATTCTTCATCAGACGTGTCTGAATCTGAATCAGATGAGTAGACAGCAGTCAGCTTTTCTGCTTCAGCCATCATTGCCTTGCCTCTCTGATGCTTTCTTTCTTTTCTCATTTTCTTCTCCTCATCAGTGTATTTTTCTGCTTTTGGGTATGGGCAGTCTTTGATGAAGTGTCCCAATTTCCTGCAGTTGTAACACATTAGTTTTGCTTTATAATCATCTTTATCTTGAGAAGAAAAGTTAGGTTTAGAAGTTGAAGCATTGTTGTATTTGTTCTTCATTTTTCTTTTGTAGAACTTCTTGAAATTATTTATCAACAGTGCAACATCTCCAGCAGTGTACTCCTTCTTGTTGAGTAGAGTGGCTTCATCAGATGAGTCCACTTCTTTGCTTTTCTATGCTGGTCTTCTGGTGTTTTCAGCAGCAACCAGTGCAGCTGTGGGTCCTGAAGTTGAGGTTTCTTCAATTCCCATTCTAGGCAGTTTATACTCGAATGCCTTGAGTACAGAAAACAGCTCAGTAAGAGAGATTTTTCCCAAATCCCTTGATTCTTCCAATGCTGTCACTTTCATGTTGAATTTTGGGGGTAGGGCCTTTAGTACTCTGACGGTAATCTCTTTGTCAGTGAAGGTCTTTCCCAACTTTAAAACTTCATTCAGAGTTCTGGTGAATCTGGTATCCATCTGATCAATGGTATCTCCAGACTTCATCTTGAAGTTGTCAAGTTTCTCCAAAGCAACAGTGAGCTGATGCTCCTTTATTGCATCATTGCCTTCGCTCATGTCTCTGACTTTGTCCCACATTTCCTTTGCAGTCTTGCAATGTTTGACCTTGTCAAACCGATCATTGTCCAGGGCTTTAGTCATGATGAATCTCCCAACTTTGTCTAGATTGTAAAGCTTTATTTCTTCTGGAGTCATCTCATGAAGGTCTTTTTCCACAACCGTGTCAACCTCATTTATCTTTATGGTCTTTGTGAATCTGAATGGACCTTTAATGATACATGTGTACATGTTGTCATTATAAGCAGCTAGGAAAATCTCCATTCTGATTTTCCAGTCCTCAAAGGACATATCAGCAATGTGGGGAACATGGCTGATACAATCCATTTTTCAAAAAGTTTTGTTTTTTCAAAAAGATGCTCTTTTGAAAAGTTTTGAAAACCTTTGAAAAACACTTGGATCAAGCTCGTTGATCAGGCAGCTGATTCTAATGAACCACCTGCTCTGATACCACTTGTTGGTCCCAAGTGGTCAGATGAGGTCTAGAGGGGGGGGGGTGAATAGTCCTCTGAAAATTTTTTGAACTTAAAAACTTTTCAGTCTTCTGTCAGCAGACTAAGCTAATGAAGAACAGTAAGCAGACTGAGCTGATCGTGAACAGCAGACTGACCACTCTTCTTACAAATACTTAGCTGTTTTTCAGCAAAACAGTTTTCCAAAGAGTATATTTGCAGCGGATTGTTTGAAAAGTTTTTCACAAGTAAACTAAGTTCTTAAAAGATTTTATCCCCAGTTTTGAAACTCCTTATAAAATCTTTTAGTAATTCAAAGTGCTTAAATATGCAATCTTTAAAATATGCAAGAAAACTTAAATGCAAGATAACACAAAGAATTTTTATAGTGGTTATATGGATAGAAATCCTTTAGTCCACTCTTCCAGATCACTTAGATTCTGGGTTATACTATAATCACACAAATTACAATATTTCTCCACTTATACCTAGACAACTAATGAAAAGGCTATAAGCTCACAATAGAAAATCACTAAGAAATTCTACTCTCTGAAGTTTGATCACTCACAAAGATGGATCACAACTTCTCACAACACTCAGCTTTTACAAGATCACTCAGATCGTAATTTTCTGTTTTCTTCAACTGGGTTTCTGTCAACAGATGACTTCCACCAGACGAGTGAGCTGTTTGAGCTTTTGAGACTTAGAAAAATTCTGCTTCAAAAACGAAATCTCTGATTGTTGTTGTGTATATCTCGCTCGTTGAAAATCAGCTCTATTTATACTTGGATTTGAATTTATGACCGTTGAAGCAAATCACATCATCAAATCCATAGCCTTTGCCAGAAAAAACGGCAACCTGCTACAGTACTTTCTCTGCTGTACTTTCCTGCAGCATCATTAAATGCACTCTGCTGATACGAGGTTTTCTTCAATCGTTTGCCATTACTACCCTTCTCTTACAGCATTTATTACTCCAAGTGCATTTATTACCGTTGGACTGAACTCTTGATCTCTTCTACTCTGCTGATCGAAGCAACCCATCTGATAGGCACTCTGCTAATCAAATACTGAACTAATCTGATTTGACTCGGCTGATGACCTACCTTTCTGTTCGCTGTTTCAGCATGAGATCACTAGTCTTCTGGTCTTTGAACTTTGAACTCTTCTGATATCTTCTTTGTTTGTTCAAGGTTCTTCTAAGGGAGCTAAGCTTTCCATACTTAGCTGATTATGATGTTTTGGAAATCATCAAAACCTTCCCTTAATTTCTTGTCTTCTTTGCTCTTTAACTTCATCTTCATCCAACAAAACAAAAGGAAACAAGATAATGAAATATCTGCCCAATTATGGCACGCTCGACTTGGACATATATCTAAGTCAAGGATTCAAAAGTTAGCATCATCTGGCGCGATAGAAATCAATCGCTTTGATGAAATGCCAACATGTGAACCATGTTTAAAGGGAAGAATGGCTAAGTTGCCATTTAAGGGAAACCCTGAGCGAGCCAAGCAAACATTGGACTTAATACATACTGACGTATGTGGACCACTAAGAAAAAGCCCCCGAGGGGGCTATGACTACTTCATCACTTTCACTGACGACTTTAGTCGTTATGGATATGTGTTCTTGTTGAAACACAAGTTTGAAGCCTTTGAGCGATTCAAAGAATTCAAGATGGAAGTAGAGAATCAACTTGGTCATACGATAAAGGCTCTTCGTTCTGACCGAGGTGGAGAATTTCTTAGTAACGAATTTCTGAATTATCTTGTAGAGCATGGAATATTATCACAGTGGACTCCTCCTGCAACACCCCAATTAAATGGAGTAGCAGAGAGAAGGAATCGAACTTTGATGGACATGGTTCGATCCATGATGAGTGCCACTGACCTTCCTCTTTCATTTTGGGGACATGCCCTCCTCACGGCAACGAAGATACTGAACATGGTACCTTCTAAATCCGTAGAAAAGACACCATACGAATTATGGTTTGACAAGGCACCCTCATACGCATTCATGCGCATATGGCGATCTCCCGCTTACGTTAAAAAGCTAGTGGGAGATAAATTAGAAACTAAATCCACTTTGTGCAAATTCGTGGGGTATCCGGAAAACTCAATAGGATACGAGTTCTACGATCCTACAAGACAAACTACGTTTGTCTCGAGGAACGCTCACTTCTTGGAGAAGGATTTCTTGGTTGACAAGAAGGAAAACAACGTAGAACTGGATGAGGTCACTGAAGCTGAAAAGGCCGAAGAGGTCGATCAAGCTGACCCATCGCCACAGGCAGTGGGAGAACATGAGCATGAAAGTGCACCAGAAGGTACACCGATACTTCGTAGGTCAGAAGGACAACGTAGAGAACCCGAGAGGTACTACGGTCTGCTGCATGAGACTGGACAGTCTCTGACCGACCCAAGGACTTACGAAGAGGCTATGCTAGACATAGACTCAGGAAAGTGGCGCGAAGCCATGGAATCCGAATTGGACTCCATGCACTCAAACAAGGTCTGGGCCTTGGTAGATCCACCAGTGGGAGTAGCTCCCGTGGGTTGCAAGTGGATCTATAAGCGAAAGCTTGGAGTGAACGGAGAGGTAATAACCTACAAGGCGCGACTAGTGGCAAAAGGATACACTCAAAGACCTGGAATTGACTTTGAGGAGACCTTCTCGCCCGTCGCAATGCCTAAATCCATTCGAATCTTGCTGGCCATAGCTGCGTGGTATAACTACGAGATATGGCAGATGGATGTAAAGACTGCCTTTCTCAATGGGGACATTGATAAGGAGATCTACATGGAACAACCAAAAGGATATGCATCCAAAGGAGATGAACACAAGGTGTGCAAACTCCAGAGGTCCATTTATGGACTGAAGCAAGCTTCCCGAAATTGGAACATTCGTTTCGATGAGACAATCCAAACTTTTGAATTCATCAAAAACATGTTCGAACCTTGCGTGTACAAGAAGATCAGTGGGAGTACAGTTGAATTTTTGGTGCTTTACGTTGACGACATTCTTCTCATTGGAAACAATGCGAATGCATTGTCTGAAACTAAAGCATGGTTATCTACACGATTCTCAATGAAGGACATGGGAGAAGCATCCTTTGTACTAGGTATAAGGATCTACCGAGATAGATCAAAAGGACTGCTGGGCCTCTCCCAATCCCAGTACATAGATAAAATCCTGAAAAGATTTAGTATGGAAGAATCCAAGAGAGGATTGCTTCCAATGAGACATGGAATTGCACTCTCTAAGTCTATGACCCCGAAGACGCCTGAAGAGAGAAGCAATATGTCTCGAGTACCATATGCATCCGCGATCGGAAGCATAATGTATGGTATGTTATGTACGAGACAAGACGTAGCGTACGCTCTAAGCGTTACAAGTCGCTACCAGTCTGATCCAGGTGAGCAGCACTGGATAGCCGTAAAGGCAATTATGAAGTACCTGAGAAGGACTAAGGAATTGTTCTTGGTATACGGTGGAGGAGAATTGAAATTAGAAGGCTATACAGACTCGAGCTTCCAATGTGATGTAGACGACTTCAAGTCGACATCAGGATACGTTTTCTGCCTCAATGGTGGTGCGGTTAGCTGGAAGAGCTCCAAGCAGAAAACAACCGCGGATTCAACCACCGAAGCAGAATACATTGCTGCGAGTGATGCAGCAAAGGAAGGTGTTTGGATGAGGAACTTCATCCAGGAATTGGATGTGATACCTAGCATCGCTGAGCCCATTACTATCTTCTGTGATAACAATGGGGCAATAGCGCAAGCAAAGGAGCCGAGATCTCATCAGAAATCCAAGCACGTACAAAGACGATACCATGTGATAAGAGATATCATTGGTAGAGGAGACATTAAGATGCAACGTGTCGACTCAGAAGATAATATGGCGGACCCGCTAATGAAGCCTCTGCCTCAAAAGGCATTTGAGAAGCATCTGCTAAAGATGGGAATCAAGAACATAAAAGACTGGCTTTAGGATAAGTGGGAGATTGATAGAAATAGTGTCCTGCAAGCCAGCTGTATGGCTAGTATTCATTGTAATAAATGCGGAACTATTCAATTTCGAATAATAAATGTACTTTATTAAATGGTCATCTTTATCTTATGTAATAATTATCTACGCATAAGGATAGAAGTCCTTAGATCACAGGGCTATGGGACAACCCGTGGACTGATCTCCAAGGCCGTGATCTAGAACATATTCAAGAGTCGTAGAATCCAATCGAGATAGGACATCGTTGGATTCGGTTAGACTCTCACTATTGTGTGTACTCCGATGAACTGGAAGATGCTGGGGTCCACGAGCGTGACTGGGATGGTCGACACACATAAGTGGGTGGCTTGCTGGGATGGCAAGCGCACTGAAAACCCCAATTAGGAAATAACTCACCATGGAAGCGGTAGTCGCATATCGGGGTTGAAGTTATTCCAAATTTATAATAGTATATGAGGAACGATCCCTAACTACTTGAGGTGATAAGGTTTATCTGGTGCGAGAACGTCTATACTTTGATATGAGTTCCAACTGACTGGGGATCACCAGAAAGTCTCTGTGGGCTCATGTTGGGTATAGAGGAACTCGTATGCAGATTCATATCATCAACAAAGGATCCATTGACCCGACTTGATAGGTTTGGAAATTCTCCTATGGATTTCTGTGAGAAATTAATTCTGGTAAAATCCTTGGCCAAGGTGTCTGACGACTTTATGTAAGTAGCTCATAAAGATTAAGTCAAAGAGAATTTATTTCGAGATCAGAGTACATAAGGTCAAGACAAAAGAAAAGGGGAATCCGATGAAAGACCATGCCCTTAAGTCTCGACTGGGAGATTGATCGATGGAGAGATTATGTCGTATATGGAAATTATAAATGATAAAAGGTTCACTGAATTAATTCACCAGTGATTGGGCTCCATGGGCTTGTGGCTGGACATCGACCGTGGAGTGTGGGAGAATTCCCAAATTGGCAGGGGTGCTAATTTTGGAATGGTCAATAGACAGAGTGTTCGATTGATTTAGAGTAAGTCTTACTCGAATAATTAAATAATATTTAATTATAACCCACGACCAATTATGTGGTGAACCTACGGGGGCATACACAATACACATGAAGCGAAAGCGAGGAAATAAGAACGACCGAGTCGACTGGGTGGACTGGGTGAATAATCGACTGGGTCGATTATATTGGGTGGGTCGACTGGGTCGACCCAATTGGAACAAAATGGGATCCAATTGGAATTGGATCAGGATCATAAATTAAATTGGAATTTAATTTGTGGATTAATTAATTAAGTTGGATTTAATTAATTAGAAGGGATTTTAATTAAATGGGCTTATAGTCTGATTTAATTAAATGGGAGATTAAGTTTATTAATTGGGCTATTTAATTGGGAGATTAAATTAGGCCTGGTCAAATTAATTAACTGGGCCATGAATTAATTAGAAGACTTGGTCTTCTAATTAAAGAGGGCCATGGCCCATGTAGGAGAGAGAAGACCTAGTCCTAATAGGACTAGGTTAGAGAGAAAACTATAAATAGCTTTCTTATAGTTGATTTTCATACAACTCCATATGCAATATTGAGCAAGAGCAAAAATTCTCTCTCCCTCTCCCTAGCTATATCGACCGAACCCTTCTTCCACTTGGAAGAATTTTTCGTTTTCGAGTTTTGTTCCCAAATTGTTCCTAATTCCTAGTTTATAATATATCTCGTGTTCTAGCTGATCGAGATATATTATTTTCGTGATATTGTGGTGTATCAACTCGTAGAGGCGCAACACGTGGGGCGCTACTCATAAGGTCTGGGTGGATTTTGCTAGAGCAGAATTCAAAGCTCATTTTGCTAGCCGAGGATTTGCAAGGAGATAGGTATAAACGAGAAAACTTATACTATCGTTTTATTGATGGAATAGTGCCCAGCAAGCCAATGTTAATTAGCTTGTTGAAGTACTGTTTTCTTATGGTTTATAATTAATACGCCGTTCATTCATAGTATGTGAAACTGAACAATGGCCAACTTCATCTCTCGCGAACCTATCTAAGCGATTGGATGAAATCCTGAGGTCACAATAGACTATGGGACGATTCACTTCAGTACTGAGTGCAATCATGAAACAGTCTCAAAGGTCGTGATCTTAAAACCGTTCCAAGTCATTGATTCCAAACGAGACGGGGTATCGTAGGAATCGTCAAGACTTGTACAAGTATGCATGATTCACATGGAGTAAATTTGTAGAGTTTCATGAGCAAGGAATTTGAGTCCAGTGCATATGAGTAGGTGGTTCAATGGAGGATTGAACGCATCGAACGACCCGAACAGAGAAACCCATTGTGGAAGCGCATGACGCATATCGGTGATGGGATGTTTCTCAAGGCTTATAATAGTGTACGATTTAGTCCTTAGACTTGAGGTACTAGGGCGAATTCGGTACATGGATGTGCGTACTTAGATTTAGGTGCTGGTCACGTAGCTTGGCCACAAAGTGCCTAAGTTGGGTGCGTACAAAAGTGTACGCGAATGGTTAGTACTAAGAAAGGATCTAACACCTCATCCTGATAAGATGAGAGCATTTCCTGTACGTTCTTCGATAATATGTTCCTAGAAACCCATGGCCATGGTTGGTGACGAATTTGGAAGGTATTTCCAAATTAGGCAGTCACACCGGAATTATTATCCAGAATTAGAAAGTACAGAATCGAGATAATTAGAGGTGCCGATCAATTCACACACCCTAGGTTTCGATCGGGAAATCAGTTGTAGAAGGACCGTATGTACATGGCAATTATAAGAGGTGAGGTTCACAATAAATCAATTCACCTTTGATTGGGCTTCATGGGCTTGTGGCTAGACATCGACCATGAAGTGTGGTTACTCCGGAATTAATAGAGGATTTAATTCTAGGAGTGGTCAATTAAAAGTAGTTTAATTGATCGGAGCATTTAATTGCTCGTTAATTAAATCACGAAAGTCGTGGGCCTGCTGCCAGTTGATGGTGAACCCAGAGGGTCACACACAATACAATTGGACGGTGACTGTCTAAAAGGAAAGTAAGTGATTTAAAGTTGTTAAATCAAGGTAATTGAATTATGGTATTAATTCAATTGGAGATTATTAATTAGATGACTAATTGATTAATTGATAATTAATTAATTAGAGTTATCTGATTAATTTTGGAATTAATTAAAGTGGTTAATTAATTGGAAGAATAAATAATTAACCAATTTAAGTATTGGATAATTATGGGTTGATTTTGGAATTATCTAAAATTAGGGGGCATGGGCGATTTTAGTAGTTAAAAAGAAAAGGAGTTTTGTTTCTTGAAAAGCAAGTTTGAAGAGATTTATCAAATCTCATATTCCTAAGGATAAGGAATGAAGATTTGATAAACAAGGAAAGGAGATCTTTTTCGAGAAGGACTCTTCTCCTATAAATACTCCTTCTCCTCTTCATTATTAAATAGCTAACCAAGTTGCACTCAAAGACAAGAAAACTTTTGAGAGAAAAACAAAATACTTTTGCTGAAAATTGAGAGAGAAAAATCGTGTGAGGAAAAGATTTTTCGACAAGAAATTTTAATTGCAAAAATCGCCCCAAGGTTTCCGCCCCTAAACCCTAGTCGCCCAACCTAGCTTTGGCCGAACCCAAATCGGACCAAACCTGACCCTGGCCGAACCCTGCTCGGACCAGATCTAACCCTGGCCGAACCCTGCTCGACCACATAAGCTCTGTGGGTCGATTCTTCCATTGTTATCTCCCGTTCCTTTGCTGACAAACCTGCGAGATCCAGTTCGTAGCCTAAGACTTGTAGGTGTCACTACAATCCGATTGGTGTGGACTAGCTTTGGAGGTGAGACATATGGATCACTCTATCTGTGGATCGAACCAAACACTTGGAGGACACGGCAACCACAACTTGGTGGTCAGGTAATTTGCGATTAACCCCCTTCGTGTTTTATTGATGTTTGATTCATCCTTATTCGTATAATAACTATGGAGAAAGAATTCATGGGACTGTTAGGAACTCGAATTTTTTTTTTAAATTTCCGCACTCTGTTGTATTGACAATCGAGCCCTAGCCAAGATATCCCAACAGTGGTATCAAAGCCAACTCCATACGTTTTTATACGAAAAGGCCTGAACATAATGTGTTTTCACTGTATATGCTTGATTGTATGTATGAGAACGCATGTTAATTATGTTTTAGTGATTGATTCTTGCTTGTTATGACTGGATCTATGATTGGGTAAAACTGCTTTTTTAGATCTGTGGCGAATTTATAGTTTTTCGAAAAATCAGGGCTTTTATGCAAAATCGCAAAACACGATAATTAGGGCTGAAAATTTAATTTTCTGTTTCTGGAAATTTTTGAAAAATCTGGGTGTTTTCTGAAAATCTGATCGCACGCAATTTTGGACCATTTTGCAATTTTCGAAAATTCGAGGACTGTTTTGTAATTTCCGAAACTTCAGGGGTCTGTTTGCAAATTCGAAAATTTTCTGGATTTCAAAATTTTAATTTTCTGCTCATTCTGTCCGAAAACTTTTTTGGGGGTATTTTGTAACTTTTCAAAAGTTTTGGGGTCAAAAGTGCAATTTCCGAAAGTATAGGGGCCGAACTGCAATTTTCAAAAGTTGAAAAATCAGAATCTGAAATTAAGGCAGAAAAGTTGTTTTGTTTATCCGAGAATTTATTTTGTCATAATTAGTAGTGACTAAAAAGCAAGAATCATAGGAAGTTAGTTTTAAAAGGTGTTTTAAAATTAAGATAGAAGAAAGTAAAAGATGTTTACATGTTTCTTTGCTCTACGTGAACTGTTTACGTGGTTTTTCGATCGCGCCGAGCCTTGACCTTAGGTTAGATGTGATTGGTTTAATTTAATGCATGGTTTTTATTGGGCCTGCGAGCCTGTTATTATTTTTGGGCCACTTTGAGCCTTTGTAATAGAATAGGGCTTTACTGCTTTCCTAGTTTAGGATGGAGGCCCATTTACAAGCAAGGTGGGAGCCCAAGAAGAATTGAAGGCCATGTATGCGTGGTACATTGTGTAATAGCATAGGTCCTTTGAGAACCCTTTAGATTGACCAATTGGGCCAACATCATTGGCTCGATGATGGCCCGCATAGGAGGCTCCCGATCGAAAACATACTGTGGTAGTATGCATGCTAGGCTTGTATGGCTTTTATTTATTAGTCGATTTATGATTGCTTGAGTGTTTGCGCGCTAGAATCTAGATCGTAAATAAAAGATAAAGCATAATTGAAGCGGTGAGATCTCGAGGAGAGTTTCTTCAAACCTTCAAAACGAAAATTCCCCTCTCGAATAAATATTAAGTCATATTGGGTTAAATTATAAAATGAGGTTTTATAAAATCCAAGCCTTCCATTAATAGGGACTAGTGTATGTTGTTTACTTATCGATAGAGGTGATCCAGAGTCTGGCACCCGAGTCGAAGAAAGGGGCAATGCACGAAATTCCTTGATTCTAGTTTTCTTAAAACTTGACAAGGGTAGGGACTGGTCGGGACGTGAAAATCGACCGATAACTAGTTACGGAGAATTCATGACCGGGCCCGTTGCTTATCATGATTAATGGGTTAGACTTAACGCGTAGTAACATTTATGATGTAGCAGTGCTAGATAAATGCGAAAAACGAGGCAAAATAACTTGAAGGTTGTGTAGTAGACACAATTGGTAATATGTATACCTACCTAGGGAATTAATTGTATGGCCACGAGTCGTGGGTGCAACTAATTGCTGCTGGGACGTCAAGACCTACTAGGAAATAGACTTTTCCCGAAACTAGAAGGGGTTATTGTTTCGATAAAATAGTGGGAGAACTTTTTCGATAAAAAGTCCAAATTTCGTTAATTATAAGTATTAATATTAAACCTGTCTGCTTATAGTTGTCTGTTTTTAAATGTTAGCCATTTACCATCCACTATCCGATCCTCGATGCGTTTAAGAACCGAACCAACTTTGAAAAAGGTGATGTGCAATTTCCTCTACGAAACCGATATGGCTAAGTTTGACAATGTTAGGGAATATTGTTCTTACTTAAGCAAGACATTCGAGCTGATCAAAGGGTTTGGAGCCCAATTGACTCTCGAAGATGAGATAACGATAACTCTTCAAGGATTATCTGAGAACTTCACTCATTTTATGCAACATTGCGTTATTCCGCCTGATGGAATACAGACAAAGCAATTGCATGAGTTGTTAGACAAATATGAAGAAGCTCATCAACGTGGTTTTGGTCTGTATGATTGGAATTGCCCTCTGTGTAAGTACGAAGAGAAAATAAGGAAGCTTGTTGAAAAGGATTTCCTGGAAAGACTTGACTACGGTATGACTTTTTAAGTTATACACTTGTTGAATCTTTTTGATGTAAGACATCTGATTAAAACTTTCATTTCTGTAAAAGCATTTACAGGCGATGATAGTCTTCCCGCTCAACCTAAAAGGAGGAAAATCCTTGAAAGGGAGATGCAAGTAGTGCAGAGCGAGATGAGGAAACTGGAATTCCGGGACTGGGTCAAGGAAGAATTGTACCTAGACATTCCTTTTTAGCAAAAGAAGTTTTTCTTAGTTTTTTCGTATTAGCATGAGTTTTAAGTTTTAGTTTACTTTGAGTATTATTTCACATTTTGTACGAGACGTTATTGCTTTACCATTGAGAAATGGAATTTATTTAATTAGAGCAGTTTAACTTTGTACAAATGTCGATGTTTTGAAACATAGAAATAAACAATGATAAACAAATCAAAAACTTTGAAAAACTATGTGCTAAATCGAAAACAAGCAAAACAAACGAGATAATCGTTTACGCTTGAAATGTTCATTCTGGACATTCTTCCTAAAGAGAGATGCGAAAGGGAAGTTTTATTTACTGTTCCTGAGATAATGAACTTGAGTAAAATCGGAACTTTCAAATCTTGAAGGAATGATAACCGAAGAGAAGGATTGCTAAGGCATTCCAAAACATTTCAATCGATATGAACTAAAAGCACTAGTTCAAAAGAAATCTACTTCATATATACTTACGATTTCAATCGTTAAAGTATATGTGTACTTGGCTGAAGTACAATTCTGAAACTATTGAAGTAACTTAATAGACGTTTTGGAAATGAAGTAACTAGATGCATTATGTCGAAAGCAATTTGATTTAATCAAACCTGCTGAAACATAAGCAACTTAACACCTCGATTATCTAAGACGAGAATAGAATTCTCATGAAGCAAATCAAAGAAGAAATCGAACTTTGTTTGATTCACGACTCTGATCTTGCTCAGTTTCCTTTATTCAAATTAGGGGATACCTTCCCTTGACTCTTCAAAGATACTTGGTATAGTATATTTCGAAGTAAGTCCTTACATCGCCATGTCTTTTAAGACATAGCAGAACACCCTTATATGAGAAATTAGATGGTAGATCTAGTTCATATAAAGTTTATGGGGTATTCAACAAAACCCATTGAATACCTGTTCCACGACAACGAGAAACAAAAAGTATCTCGTAAGTAGCTTGTTCCTATGTTGACAAGACCTTGTCAAAGGAAATAAGGAACGTCGTAGAACTTGATGAAGTCCAAGGATTGGACCCGTCCCCATGAACAGTGGGAGTAAACACTGAAAACTGCTGAATCAATCTATGCACAAAGAAATCGTAATCTGATCAAATTCGTAAGGAACTCAAAATTCCATTTTACGAAATTGAGAAATTGGATTCCAATCCAAGATTACAAAGAGATTATGTTAAACATGATCTAAGGGATATGGCACATAGCCATAAGATTCGAAGTTGAAAACTTTGACTCACTTAAATGGCAATAGGTCATTATTCAAAAGTCCTTTTAGGATTGATGAAAAGGCCTTATGTCCATTAACTACGTCAAAATTCATTTCGAAACTATTAGCCATAGAAAGGTGGTTTTGACTACCGAAGGCATGACTATTGGATATGAATCCTGCATCTCACAATTGAAAATTGATGAGAAGATCTCTATTCTAATCCAAAGGTCAATCTATGACTTTTTCCCAAATTTGGAACATGCAACTTGATAGTTGATCAAGAATGTTGAAGTTGTCAAAAGGCATATAGATTCCAATTGTGCAAAAGAATCAGTGGGAGTGTAGTTGAGTTCGAAGCGCAACAAGATGATGAACAGTACATCAAGCAAGATATGAGAATATCAGAAAAGCACAGACGAAAGCGTGTTCTTCACGCAATTTTCCATGATAAGATTTGGAATTACATCTCGCGTACTGGCAATACGTATCTATGGTAGATAGAAGGAAGAAGATGTAGTGATTTACCAAATCAAAGTACAAAGACTATATTGATTGAATTCAATATGGAAGAATCCAAGTAAGGATTAGTTCCAAAAGAGACAAAAACTCTCTCACTTATTTAATGAGCCCTAAATTAATAAGTGAAGAAGTAACTGTCTCAAGAAGCCTTATGCTTGGCATTTGGATTGCATGTAGCATGCAAAGTCTTGTACTAGACCTGTCTCGTCAAAATGCTCTGAACGAGCTACTGATAGTCAAACACCAGTAAAGGACACTGGTCTACCATAAAAGGAAATCCTCGAAGATAATTAAAGGATGCAACGCTGGTCTATGGTAGTAGTGGAGAATTGAAACTCGAAGGATTTTTGAAATTCGAGATTTCCAGTCTGAAGTGGATTATTTATTCTGTCTCGATAGAGCAAAGGTAAATTGGAAGAAATTCCAATAATATACCATTGCCGATTCAAACAAGAATAAAAGGGCACCATTATGATGCTGCACAAAAGAAAGTGTTTAGATGAGAAAATTTTCATCCAACGATTGGATGAAATACCTAGCATGACATTTGCCCATCATAATCTTAGCCGATTTAGATGAGGCAATTGCTCAATGAAAGGAAATCGAGATCTCACCCATAATCTGAACGCAACACCGTATGATTGAACAAGTCAAAGGTAGTTGAGACGAGTAGAAGTATTACTTCATCTCGACAAAGACAACTTAGCAGATCCACTAATTAAGCTCTCTCACAAATGGTTCGAGGGACATCTTGGTATAGATGGGTCTTAGAAATGTTGTGATTGGCTTTAGGGCAAGTGGGAGATTGATGGAATAGTGCCCAGCAAGCCAATGTTAATTAGCTTGTTGAAGTACTGTTTTCTTATGGTTTATAATTAATACGCCGTTCATTCATAGTATGTGAAACTAAACAATGGCCAACTTCATCTCTCGCGAACCTATCTAAGCGATTGGACGAAATCCTGAGGTCACAATAGACTATGGGACGATTCACTTCAGTACTGAGTGCAATCATGAAACAGTCTCAAAGGTCGTGATCTTAAAACCGTTCCAAGTTATAGATTCCAAACGAGACGGGGTATCGTAGGAATCGTCAAGACTTGTACAAGTATGCATGATTCACATGGAGTGAATTTGTAGAGTTTCATGAGCAAGGAATTTGAGTCCAGTGCATATGAGTAGGTGGTTCAATGGAGGATTGAACGCATCGAACGACCCGAACAGAGAAACCCATTGTGGAAGCGCATGACGCATATCGGTGATGGGATGTTTCTCAAGGCTTATAATAGTGTACGATTTAGTCCTTAGACTTGAGGTACTAGGGCGAATTCGGTACATGGATGTGCGTACTTAGATTTAGGTGCTGGTCACGTAGCTTGGCCACAAAGTGCCTAAGTTGGGTGCGTACAAAAGTGTACGCGAATGGTTAGTACTAAGAAAGGATCTAACACCTCATCCTGATAAGATGAGAGCATTTCTTGTACGTTCTTCGATAATATGTTCCTAGAAACCCATGGCCATGGTTGGTGACGAATTTGGAAGGTATTTCCAAATTAGGCAGTCACACCGGAATTATTATCCAGAATTAGAAAGTACAGAATCGAGATAATTAGAGGTGCCGATCAATTCACACACCCTAGGTTTCGATCGGGAAATCAGTTGTAGAAGGACCGTATGTACATGGCAATTATAAGAGGTGAGGTTCACAATAAATCAATTCACCTTTGATTGGGCTTCATGGGCTTGTGGCTAGACATCGACCATGAAGTGTGGGTACTCCGGAATTAATAGAGGATTTAATTCTAGGAGTGGTCAATTAAAAGTAGTTTAATTGATCGGAGCATTTAATTGCTCGTTAATTAAATCACGAAAGTCGTGGGCCTGCTGCCAGTTGATGGTGAACCCAGAGGGTCACACACAATACAATTGGACGGTGACTGTCTAAAAGGAAAGTAAGTGATTTAAAGTTGTTAAATCAAGGTAATTGAATTATGGTATTAATTCAATTGGAGATTATTAATTAGATGACTAATTGATTAATTGATAATTAATTAATTAGAGTTATCTGATTAATTTTGGAATTAATTAAAGTGGTTAATTAATTGGAAGAATAAATAATTAACCAATTTAAGTATTGGATAATTATGGGTTGATTTTGGAATTATCTAAAATTAGGGGGCATGGGCGATTTTAGTAGTTAAAAAGAAAAGGAGTTTTGTTTCTTGAAAAGCAAGTTTGAAGAGATTTATCAAATCTCATATTCCTAAGGATAAGGAATGAAGATTTGATAAACAAGGAAAGGAGATCTTTTTGGAGAAGGACTCTTCTCCTATAAATACTCCTTCTCCTCTTCATTATTAAATAGCTAACCAAGTTGCACTCAAAGACAAGAAAACTTTTGAGAGAAAAACAAAATACTTTTGCTGAAAATTGAGAGAGAAAAATCGTGTGAGGAAAAGATTTTTCGACAAGAAATTTTAATTGCAAAAATCGCCCCAAGGTTTCCGCCCCTAAACCCTAGTCGCCCAACCTAGCTTTGGCCGAACCCAAATCGGACCAAACCTGACCCTGGCCGAACCCTGCTCGGACCAGATCTAACCCTGGCCGAACCCTGCTCGACCACATAAGCTCTGTGGGTCGATTCTTCCATTGTTATCTCCCGTTCCTTTGCTGACAAACCTGCGAGATCCAGTTCGTAGCCTAAGACTTGTAGGTGTCACTACAATCCGATTGGTGTGGACTAGCTTTGGAGGTGAGACATATGGATCACTCTATCTGTGGATCGAACCAAACACTTGGAGGACACGGCAACCACAACTTGGTGGTCAGGTAATTTGCGATTAACCCCCTTCGTGTTTTATTGATGTTTGATTCATCCTTATTCGTATAATAACTATGGAGAAAGAATTCATGGGACTGTTAGGAACTCGAAATTTTTTTTTAAATTTCCGCACTCTGTTGTATTGACAATCGAGCCCTAGCCAAGATATCCCAACATTTATTAATATTCATATATATACAACTAGAGAATATCCTGGCAAGATTCCTTAAGAGATCCTAAAAGTTTTTATATTCCGCTGTGCCTAGGGCTGTTTATCTTATCGAATCCCAACATCGCGGAACTCATTGTAGAAAATGCCAACCAACCTAGACGACTCCCCCGCCCTACCGCTTTTGAGGCTGGAGTAGGGGTCGAAATGAACGAAGCAATCAGTCGAGCCGATCAACATCAGGCTAGACATGGAGCGAGAGAAGACTTGGAAGAGCAGTCAGTCAGAGAGGTCAACAAGCTGGCCTCCGAAGTAAGATCGTTACATCAAAAGTTAGATCGACAGGAAAGAAAAAATGAGCTCCCAGTGTCGAACTCTCGATTGAGAAAATCGCCGTTTTGTGACGAAATATTCTTTGAGAGGCTGCCTCATGATAAAAGGCTACCTACCCAGCTGCCACGCTACTTCGGAACAGAGGACCCCGACGAGCACTTAGCTTCGTTCAATCTTCAGATGCAGCTCCACAACATCTCGAACAATGTGGCCGCAAAGGCTTTCTCGACCACTTTAGCCGGAATGGCCCAATCTTGGATCAGAACGCTGGAAGAAAAATCCATCTTCGATTATGACCAGCTATGTGATAAGTTTATGAGTCAGTTTGGCAGTAAGAGGGCAGTCAAACCCCCAGCAAATCACCTATACTCGATCGTCCATAAGCCTGACGAGACCTTTAGAGGTTTTATGGGTAGATTTAATAATGAGCTCCTAAAGGTCGAGATGCCGAGGGTCGATTTCTTAATCACCGTTCTGTTCCAAAGTACGTTGAACAGAGGGTTCGCCAGTGCCATAGTAAGAGAAAACCCTGCGACATATGAGAAACTGATGGAAATGGCAAATCAGTATATGAATGAGGAAGAGATGACCAATCTGAGAGGAACCTTCTTTGGTTTGGTAAAGCACGAAGACAGACAACATACTAGCATTTCTGAACGACCTATGGAGAGGCCGCAAACTCACCGTTACAATGAAGGTAGAAATAAGAAAATCTACCGAGAAGAAAGAAATTATAATGCTGGAAGGCAAGGAGCGGGGAGGCCAAACAAAGAGTATTACGATAACTATACTCCCCTCAAGAAACTCAGATCTGAAATCCTATTCACCATACAAGACCAGAACCTGCTCAAAAAACCGGTCCATCTCAAAGATAACCTGACCTCAAAAAAGTACTGCCGATTTCATCGGCAGAGATGACACGATACTGACGACTGCTATCAGCTTAGAGATGAAATCGAAAGATTAATCTCAGAAGGTCACTTAACTGGGTATGCGAAAGTACCAAGACATGAGCAGCCTAGGGATCGACAGAACGATAATCGCTCACGATCAAGATCTCCCACCAAGAGAGACCAGAGCCTGAAAGACAGAGAAGAGCAGCCAAGAAGAGCTCAGCCGGGAACGATTGTCAATATGATTTCTGGGGGGCCAGCTGGCGGAGATAGCAAAAATTCTAGGAGGGTCGTGTCTCGAATTATCAGGGATAGAAATCAAAATGAAAGAAAGGAAGTGTTCTCAATACGACTAACCTGGCAGAATAAGATGATTGGCTTTGATAAATTTGACCTCCAACCAGAATTCGTATCGTTCAATAATCAGGATGTACCTGACTGCCCTATGGTAATAACAGCACAAGTTGCAGGAGCTACCGTCAAGAGAATCTTAATCGATTCAGGCAGCTCAGCAAATATCCTATTCCAAGATGCTTTAGAAAGGATGGACCTCGGTCCAACTCCCCTGGAAGTGGTGGCTACCCCACTCGTAGGTTTTGGAGGAGCTCACGTTACTCCAAAGGGTACACTCACTCTGTCCCTTTCCTTGGGAGATACCGGGAACTCGAAAATTAGAATGATTAAGTTTCTGGTTGTTGACGCGCCATGTGCCTACAATGTCATATTAGGAAGACCAGCTTTGAATAGCTTTCAAGCCGTAATCTCCACTTACCATCAGAAAATGAAGTTTTCGACAACCAACGAGGTAGGAGAGGTTCATGGAAATCTGCGGGAAGGATGGGATTGCTATACGGTGTCATCGATAAACAAACTAATAAAGAGGATTTCCAGTTCAAGGATCGAAAACCAACTTTGGACGAGCAGACCAATCCATCGACACCGGTCAATGTGGAGGAGATAAAGAAGTCGAACTCAATCGAAGATAATAAGAAGCAAGAAGAGGCGAATTCCAGGAAGAGAAAATTCGAGAGAATTGAACCTTCCGAGGGGCACAAATCAATTGAGTTGGTACCCGGAGAATCCTCTAAGACGACGAGAATAGGGACTCAACTCTCAGAGGGACTGGAAACTCAACTGATCGAATTTTTGAGGGAAAATGTGGACGTCTTCGCTTGGTCTACCACGGACCTTCAAGGAATAGACCCGAAGATCATAGTTCATAGACTCAATATTGATCCATCATCCCGACCAGCGAGACAAAAGAAAAGGAACTTCGGTCCAGAAAGGAATAGGATTATAAAAGAAGAGATGAAGAAACTTTTGGACGCCGACTATATTGCCGAGATACAATTTACGGAGTGGCTATGCAATGTAGTCCTAGTGTCAAAAGGAGGAGGGAAGTGGAGAATGTGCAATGACTTCACGGATCTTAACAAACTGTGCCCAAGAGATCCATATCCTCTGCCTAGAATCGATTCTTTAGTCGACTCTACTGCCGGATGTGCAATTCTGAGCATGATGGATGCTTTTCAGGGTTTTTACCAAATCTTTATGGCTCTGGAGGATCAGGAAAAGACGGCGTTTATCACAGAAATGGACGTGTATTTCTTCAAAGTGATGCCATTTGGACTACGAAATGCCGGGGCGACATACCAGCGATTGGTGAATAAAATGTTCGAGACCTTGTTGGGCAAATCAATGGAGGTCTATGTAGATGACATGCTAGTCAAAAGCATAAATGAAAGAGATCATTTAGTGCACATCAAACAGGCATTCAACATAATGAGGAAATATGGAATGAAACTCAACCCCGCCAAGTGCACATTTGGAGTCAGATCTGGAAAGTTCCTCGGATATTTGGTAAAGGCATCGAGGCAAACCCTGAAAAAATACAAGCAATAATAGATTTAAAGGCTCCTCGAAATCTCAATGAAGTGCAAAAGCTGGTTGGAAAAATCACGGCCCTTAATCGATTCATATCTCGTTCGAACGATAAAAGCCTCCCTTTCTTCAAAATAATGAGAAATGCAAAGAAGTTCGAATGGTCGAAAGATTGTGATCAAGCCTTCGAGGAACTGAAGGCCTACCTTGTGTCGCCTCCTCTTTTAGCCAAACCAAAAGATAATGAGAAATTGTACCTTTATGTAGCCGTCTCGAAACAGGCGATCAGTTCAGCTTTAGTGAGGATGGAGATAAAAGAGAGCAACCCAATTTATTATGTTAGTCGTGTTCTGCAAGGTCCTGAGAAAAACTATTCTGAAATCGAAAAGTTTTCTCTCTCTCTAGTAACTACTGCGCGAAAATTGAGGCCCTATTTCCAGTCGCACAAGGTCATCGTCCTGACCAACCAACCATTGAGGCAGACGCTTTCAAAACCAAACGCGTCGGGAAGGCTAATCAAATGGGCAGTCGAGTTAGGAGAGTATGATATTGATTACCTACCCAGAATCTCTATCAAAGGGCAAATTTTAGCTGATTTTGTGCTGGAAAGCACAGAAGTTAGTAAGGAAAGGAAGGAGCAATGGATGCTTCATGTCGATGGCTCCTCAACATTGATAGGAGGAGGTGCGGGAATCTACTTTCGAGGCCCAGATGAAGAAGAGCTTGAATTTGCTCTAAAGTTAGACTTCATGGTATGAAATAACGAAGCAGAGTATGAGGCCTTGTTAGCCGGATTAAAAATGGAAGCCGAAACTGGAGTAAAAAACTTGATCGCTTACACTGATTCCCAACTAATCGAGAAGCAATTTAAAGGTCTGTTCAAGGCTAAAGAAGATTCGATGATCAGATACCTAGCCTTGGTCAAAGCACAAGTATCACGATTTGATACTTTCCAACTCGAATATATAAGGAGGACAGAAAATACCAGGGCCGACGCTCTCTCGAAGTTTGGAAATCTAATAGAAGGGATCAAGACACGATAAGTAACTCTGATGGTATCAGGAAAGCCAGCCATCGACACCAAGAGAGATATCTCAAGAGCAGACATACTATATCTTGATAATGAGCAAGCTAGTTGGAAAACGCCAATTTTAGATTATCTGATCAGTGGAAACCTGCCACCCAATAACACTGATGCCAGAAGACTCAAATACCAGGCACCTCGTTACGCTATTATTAATGGTGAGTTGTACTGACGTTCCGTTACCGGAGTACTGCATAAGTGCGTAGCATCTCCCCAGATAGACTAAATATTAAGGAAGTTCACGAGGGATCTTGTGGAAGCCATTCGGGAGGTAGAGCACTGGCAGTCCGGGTGTCGCGCTTAGGATATTATTGGCCCTCCTTGGTAAAGGACGCCAACAACTGTGCTAGAAGATGTGCCAAATGTCAATATCATGCTGTTATGCCAAACCAACCGGCTCAAAAGATGGAATCAAGATCTATTGCATGGCCATTCGATCAATGGGGAGTTGATTTAGTAGGACCACTACCAATGGCGAGGGAACAAAAACGTTATCTACTAGTGGGAGTAGAATACTTCAGCAAATGGGTTGAGGTGGTACCACTAAAACAAATCTCTCAAACTCAAATAATCAACTTTTACTGGTCGATTATATGCAGGTTTGGTCTACCAAGAGTAATCATCTCAGATAATGGACCTCAATTTGTCGGAAAAAGAGTAATAGAATGGTGTTCAAAACACAAGATTACTTTGCGCTTCACTTCAGTAAATGAGAATATGAGTTCACTAGATCGTTATTCTCAATGCCCTCGGCCATCGAGAAGAAAATCATGTTTCATGATTAAACTTATTATCGACACTCGGTAAATGAGAATATGAGTTCACTCGATCGTTATTCTCAATACCCTCGGCCATCAAGAAGAAAATAATATTTGATGATTAAATTTATTAACAAAATTCGAAGTCAAAAGTATGGAGTGATTGAAAGTGAAATTAACATCGATGAAATCTAAAGAAAGAAATCAAAGCAAAGAAAATGGATAAAATAAATAAATTTTATTCGATCTCGGCAGCTAATACGATTACAAAAGCAACTATGTTACAATCAGAATAATTACATAGAATTTGAACACCTACTACATTCTATTTACAGTTGCTAGCTAAAGTAATCTTCCTCATCGGTTGTAGATCTCGGATGAGCTGCATGCTAGATTCCTACTAATTCGGCAACCAAGCTCCTCCGAGACATCGATTGACACCAGAGCACGTCTTCCTCGATGCACCAATCAAATGAGAGAAAGACGTAATAAGCTTTCTCCCGCAAACCGACGAATCGAGGAGATGACTCGTGGAAGTCCTCGATGGTGTTAGTGAAGGCCAGGGGAATCTCTTTCCTCTTTAAGTAGCAGCCAGCTCGAGAGACACACCATCTCAGTCAATAGAATGACCATGGGTGATGGGTCTCTCTGCATTGACCGAGAGACTGGAGAGGAAAAAAGCGCTTATGGTTATTTTTGCGCTTTAAGTCCTCCACCGTCTGATCGGAGACCCTACCTCCTACTTCACCCCTGGCACTTCGGGTACGTCGACAGCCCGAAACATCTCTACTCAGATACAAGACGAGGAGTAACTGAGCCCGACATACCGAGGCATCAACGATACTGACCTCGCCGTTCTTACCGATGCCACCCATTTGAACGACGAGGCCGACCCATTGGGGTAACCCTTTACCAATACCACCCAATCGAATAAGCACTCGATCCCTTCCTCGATCAGGATGTCGGGTCGAATGAGGTGGTATAAAAGTGAGAAGTACTACACCCCTCATCAATTTATTGGTGGAAGGACTTTTTAGGAAAAATTTTGTCGGGTGATGTAATGAAAAGGACATGGCTTATTTTGGTAAAAAATGAAGGTGGGCACCCCCCACCTATTTATAGGACAGGACCACTTGATCTAATGGTCCAAATTTATCTCAATCAACGGCCAAGATGTTCCACATTAATTCAGGCCGGCTCTTGCGCTGAACGAGGTAGCTTACGTGGATTGCATCCAACGGTTACAGAAGGTTTTGCAAATTAACGGCTAAAGATCAACCATCATAAATACCGCCAACCACCCCAACTGTACTCTCGGGTAAAATCGATCAACGATGAATCATTAAGACGAATATATAGATCAACTAACACCTTTTGTCGGATAAGACAGGATAAGCCTAGATTAGTACGTCTCGATTGTCAAAAAGATTTCTTGATCGGCGCAGAGAATGTTTCTCACAACCATAAAAGCCTCGGAGCTAATACACTTTCCAATTCCTACCATACCGTAATCTAGCCAACAAAGCTGACAAAGGGAAGAAGATAGTGATCGACATAGGTAAGAGATTAAGCAAAAGAATAACCAAACAACAGCAAAAGAGGGACTAGCGAATAGGAAAACACATACATCATTCCTTAAGTGGATACAAAAAAAAACGCACCGCCAACACATGATTCGATGAACAAATCGAGATATTCAAATACACAAGATCAAACGAAATAAATATTTTCAACGCTCATGATGATTTTCATAATCTAGCCTATCAATATGGGAGGATGTCCTCGATGTCTCAGGACCCTTAGGGATCTCCCCTTCTTCATTAGCTGTCTCGGCTTCAACCTCTGCAGCAAGCCGGGAAGCTTGCAGCCCCAGAAGAAAACTAAACTCATGCTTCTCCGAATCCTCCCTAGAACCTTCATCAGCCAAAGGATCAAAGTTAACAGGGGCGCCATTCTCGTCGAAAGAAGGATCTAGCTTCCCTGCCTCAAATCGGTCATTCAGGAAACCCAGAGCCTGACACTGTTTCCAGCCCTTGTCGACATCTTTGAAAGATCAGTTCCCGATTGGCGTTCAACCAGCTCTCATAGACAACGCTATTGAAAAATTCTAAAACAACAGCTTTCATCTCTTCAGCCAGCAACTCACGACGACGTTCGAGGGCTGCTTGCTGGCCCATCTCCAAACTCTCAGTAGTTTTCTTCTCTAACATCACAGTGAAATCAGCTTTTTCCCGCGCAAGCTCCGCCTCCAACTCAGCAATTCGAGTATCCCTGTCAGATACATCGCTCTCCAACTCTGTCACCTTCTCCTGCAGCTCGGTCACTGATCCTTCGGTTTGGGCGAGTTTTTTCTTCATGGTACTATAGGCGGCCATATACTTATCAAGGCACTTTCGAACACCATCCATCCGAGCAGCAGAAGAGTACATTGTCTGTCTCAACTGTAAGAACCACAGAACAGGAATTAGTTGGAAGGGAAACTAGTTTACATAAAGAAATCATGCTCAATAATTACCGCGAGCGAGAGAGAAGCCTGTAAACGCAGCACGTCGGCAGAATCTTTCTTCAAGAGAGCCTCGTGATCTTCATAAGAGACAGTCGACTAAAAATTTCTCCCATGATTCATGACTAATCGATGAATCCAGGAAAGCTTGATTCATCATCGATGTCTCGGCCACTTGGTCCCCTTGCTTTTGCTTATGACTCGCAAGGATGGCCTCGAGATTTCCCAAAGCCAGAGCCGTCGTACCACCACTGGACGGTGCGGCTGGAGTATCTGACTTGTCCCTCTTTGGATCCGGCATTCCTCCTTGCTCGACTTCGGTTGAAACAGGCCTCTTTTCGTAACTCGAGCTGGGAGTTTTCTCGACTTGATGAGATGGCTCTGGAGGCGGAACGGTGGAGGAATGGGCCTGCGGATTTACGGTAGGATTATTACCAGAAGTCGTCGATGAAGGGTTCGGCGGTTTTCCTATAGAGCGAGCCTTCATTATTGCCCTTAGCGCTCGACTCGTCATTGGAATAACACAGGAAGCTGCAAATTGAGAACAAATTAAAGTGCGACATCGATATATAAATAAAAGAAAAAGGGGATATCACAGTAAACTACCTAAGGAAGGACAATCAATTGGAAGATGGGCCATCGACATCCCTCCTAGACTCAATATGTGCTCCCGCAACAATGAATTTGTGTCGTATGTCGATTCCGACAATTGCGATGGAAAGTCGGGCCCCCATGAAGGCGCGGGAATATTCTTCACAAGAATACCACCCGACCTCCACTCGCGTGTCGTCCTCCATACATAGTTCTCGGGAGCATGAAGAAAAATAAACCTACTCTTCCAACCCTTCCCATGTGACGACTTTAAATCACTAAGGAACCTAACATTCGGTTTTGATCGTACGAAGTAAAAACCCTCGTTCGACCGAGGAGACGGACGAACATCGAAAAGCCCACAAAAATTAGCAAAGGATGCGGGCTGACCTATCGACTTCATAACTATACAAAAACCTATAATGTACCCTACGGCATTCGGGACCAACTGGGTGGGGCACAATCCAAGACCATTTACAATGTCGATGAATTCATCAGCTAAAGGAAAACGTAGACCATTTTCCAAACTATCGAGGTGAAAAGTTCTAAACCCACTTGGAGGATCATTCATTCTTTCATCCGAGGAAGGCGTGCGTAATGACCAACCACTGGGGATTTGGTATTTGGATGATAAAGACTCAAGAGATATACGTAAACGAGATGCCGATATATCGCTATACCGTTCCTTAGTTCGATGTCATAGAAACATCGATTTAGTTGGAGCGGTGACATCTTTCTTAGGATGGACAACGCTTGACAACTGGGCCGATAAAGGGCTATGATGTCGACCCTCAAAGGGAACATCGAAATGTGACATTATGGACTCTACCGACATGCCATCCTTTTCCCCGACAGACTCGTCCCCAATCGACTTAGACTCATTCGACATAGATAAAAGACGAGTTAAAGAAATACCTAAACAGGAATGAAAGACTTCGACTACGCGACTGACTGCGCAAGAGGCTCGATTGTTGCTCCGACGACAAGCTCCGCAATAAAACGTTCTTTGTAAATATGACCAGTTAGAAGGCGGAGGTCCTATTTATAAAACCCTAAATCTCAAAAGCGCGCCTATTAGAATAAGTTTGAAAGGGCGCGGCGATTAAATTTCAAAATAATGAAATATGATTCCGGCCCATTAAGCGCCCCTCGAAAGGAACGGATAGCCCAAAGTCTTAGCCCGTGTATGAGATGATTAATAACAACTTCAGATGAAATCAAAACAAACATTCATTTTATCCAAAATTAAATAGTTACATCGGGGTATATTATATCTAAATACATATCGACCCTATATATCTACATAGAAGTTCAGATTACGATTGATCGACATGACGAGGAGGAATTAAACAACCAAGCTCATGCCCTCGAGCGACTTTCTCTTCATCCTCTTCCTCGATGAGAGAGGTTTCTATTGGTTGACAATACTCATCAAGAGTTGGACCTATGACCGAGGGATCAAAATCGGATGTTAAAAAGCCTTTGTATCGACACTGTTTTATAGTCTTCTCGTGCACCTCGATCAGCTCGGTGCCCATTCTAGCATCGGCGAGATATTCAAAAACAGGCGACTCCAGAAACACCTTAACTACTGACAGGCGTTGCGAAGGAGAGATTACCCTAGCTTCTGGAGGATAACCCAGATGAATACGATCGATCTCTTTGGTCGCAAGACTCAACTCCCTAATAGCATCCTTGAGTTGTTTATCTTTATCCTCGAGTTGCTTATCCTTATCTTTTATAGTGGCCTCGTGCTCGGCCTTGCATCTCACCAACTCTACCTGAGCAAGTGCAGCCTCGTAATATCCCTGGAACATATATTGCAACGCCTGCACATGACCCACAGTAATCACAGTTCATCACATATTACTATTTAATCGACAAAAGTAAGACTGATAATAAGGATCAAAATGATATCTTACCCCCATAATAGTTCGACTCCTGCTATGAAGATTCTGTTATAGCGGTTTCCTAGCTAACCACTTCTGATCGCGCTTGAAAACACTGTTAATAAAAGCGGTAAAACTGGTATCTCGCGAAACCCTCTGAAGAACAGAGTCTTCTGGGCCAAAAGCCCCAGGGTGGAAGAGATTAGAGTTGAGCCAGCCTGTTAATGTCCAATTGAGATCCAAAGTGTCAGCGTCGGAACTATCATCCGTCTCGTCGGTCGGTATATCGACCTGCTCACTCCCTTTCTCTCCTTCTATAGGATCCTCAACACGAATTCTCTTTCCTAAACGAATCTGTTCTTGACGATCTTCTGCGTTTTTTTCTCCTCCTTCGCTAGTCGAATGCACCTTTGATGCAGGAGATTGTGTTACTCGTGTGCTTATATGGGAAGAAACCAAAGCCCCTCGGAGTACTTCATCAAGACTAGGGTCGCTCGGTTTCTTCTTCGATGGCGATAGACCACAAACTCGTAGATGTGTTTCATCGACAAGTTTAGTAACATCAGGACTATACCTACGCAAATTCTCGATGAAAGCATCCGACAGGCTTGGTTTTGGAGGGTTCGTAACATTGATCGGCCCGACATGCCACGGAGATGTAACATTCAACGACTGACCCTTGGGTGGCCGAATAAACACGAATCGAGACTTCAACCCTTTGCCATGAGAGCTCTTGGTGTTTGTCAAAAAACTTTTCTTGTTCCCTCGGGACTTAACTTGGTAGAAGCCCTTACCCGACTTCGGGGACTCAGTTACCTTGAATAAATGCCAGAAATTTCCAAAAGTAGCCGGTTGTTTCAAAGCCTTCATAACGACGATAAAATGCAATAATCATCGACATGCCATTTGGAACTATTTGGGCAGGTCGTACTCCCAAATTATTCAGAATAGAAGCCAGTTCAGGCGCTATAGGTACTCGGAACCCACACTCCATCGAGGCTTCGTGAATAGCCAGAGCCCCCGCCGGAGGATTATGCATCCAACCATCTTCCCCTGGGGACCTCACGGACCAACCACCAAAGACCGAAAACGCAGAAAGCCAGGACGACAATGGTTTTTTATAACTACCGGCTTGAAATTCATAATAAGCCATATCGGTCTGATAGTTTCGAGCATCTTCCTCCTCTCCACTTCCATTTCCTCCATCCCCCTCGAGTGATCTCACGACATCCTCGACGTGCTCTTCATTAACTAGAATATTTTCGGGACTTTGAGAGGCCTGTTGCGATATCTTGACTATTCACAATTATAGAATCGAGAGTATTGTCTGAAAAATTGACTGAGCGCTCCGATAGAAACAATTTTAACAGTAGTGTGAAAAGTAAGGCGGTGAAAACAACCTATATATAGAAGAATAAACTACCGCTTATTTCAAATTACGCTGCTATCCCCCGAACATACGCGACTTTTCATACTCCGTCCCCTAAGTTTCAAATCTACCCCGCCATGATTTAAAGAAAGAGGCTCGAAACCTGATAAAGGGCGTGAAAACTAAAAGCATCGCCGCGCCAAATTTTAATATTTGATGAACTTCAAGACTTCGACCTACACTCGAACTCTAGAACCTGGGGGACTACCACTATATATACATAAATCGAAAAAACTTACATCTCGAATATATACATTAAATTTCAAGACTTCGACCTACCCTCGAACTCTAGAACTTGGGGGACTCTTGATGTACCAAGTCTTCGTCACTACAATCGTTGACCATGAATTAGCAATATCGACTATATAACACTAACTGCAATCATGCTTCGAGAGCATTAAGCTCTCAAAATCGAACCAAACCTGCACACATCTCGGATATCGATAGTCGATTCGTTTATATCAATAGTCACTCATCGTTTGTTATCGATACCCGTTCGTCAATTATGACCCGTTTGGTTTCGGGATCCATATCCGAACCAAGATGTCTAATCATGGTTCGACCCGGTGATCCATTAGGAGAACTCTAATTAGCCCTCATAAATGAGAGAAAAGGTACGCATAACCTAAGCAATAAATACTGTCCGATCTCTCTTCTAATCTCGATACTTACTTAAGCATCGGAGGGTTATCGCGGGGTCACTACAGGCATTTAACCTGACGTAGCTATCTTTGATTTCAGGTTAGGATCCATATTACAAGTCTGAGGTGAAGTTTGACTGATCTACTAATCCTCATATTGGCGAGTCGTGTTTGACCTATACCTAAAGACATTGACCTAAGGAATATTAACTTACTAAAAATACACTCATCATTTCCCATGTTTGGGGGAGCAAATTTCAAAAACCCTATTTCGTTCATATCTATTTGCAGTTGAGATTAATTAAATGATCGTAGAGGTTGCGAGCTACATTTATCAATTGATTATGCTGGTTGCTTGATTCTTCATTTATTTTCTTTGGTTCATTTGTAAGAATTATTTTGTGCTGCTGCTTGGATTGAGATCAATTAATTTCAGCTGCTAGGTTGAAATTGTGCTAGTTGCTTGATTCACCAATTAACCATTGGTTGTAATTGTGAGACTGACTGCTGTAAATTTTGTCTGGCTTGCCACGATGTGCAATTGGCTCTATATAATAAAGTAAGTGCGGGCGTGCCAATGTCTGTGCGTGCAAACATAACGGTTTAAAATGGACATAATATGATGAATATTAAAATAAATCAATGTCATGACAAGGCTGGCTTCTAATCAATTGATTGCGGCGGTGTAGGCAAACTCTACCCCTGATTCTTTTTCATGCCTGTCTGGCCGCAGGACTTAACAATTTATGATAATTTTTCTCGAAATGCCAAAACTTTGTAGCCAATCAGTGGCTCGCTCGATAAATTAAGGGATTTGCAGAAACGTAAGTTATCGAGTTATTTATTAAGTGATCTAAAATATGTCAACTTAATATTAACCTGTGTTAACAGATTATCAATACAACAACAAAGACATATTAAAATCACTTGATGAAAACATACTCGTAAATGAAATCAGGAGATGAAGGCCAAAATACTTCAATATATTGAATAAACATAGAGTTGATAGATGAAATACATGAAATCTAGCCTAAAATGTTTCCCTGATTTACAAACATGGAAGAGTATGTGAAACTGTGATAAAAACTCCTAAGTTGGCATCTGGTTGCCAAACGAATTAATGCATCCTTTAGCTCTTGACCTTGGTTGGCAGGAAAAACTGCCATATGAACTGATTTGTATATATGCACCGATTGACAGAAAAGTAACATTGTTGGCAGGTGGCTACCATCGATGAATTGCCCAACCTTGACAGTTGGCTACCAATCGGGCTTCTAGCCAGTGGGTGGCCACTTGAAAGGGCATCTGTCGAGCAGGAGGCCACTCGACATATAGCTATCAGGCAGATAGCTACATGACAACAAATCCATCAAGAAAGTGGCTACTTGATGAATAAATCATGTCAGTATGTGGGCACTCGCATGATGATTTGCAGCTTGCTACTTGCTGAAGACGAGTTGCTGGTTTTGAAGAGCGGCTTTGCCGGCGGCAGAAGCAGTGGTGCTGCTTTCTTCAAGAGGCGGCGTGCTGAACTTCAGACGGTCAAGTCTTGCGGCTAGCTGAAAATGAACGATTGATTTTGAGGAGTTGGCTTTGCCGACTTTTATAGAAGCAGCGTGGCTGGACTTCCAGTGGACATGATGCTGAATTCAGTGAAGACTGAAGATATTTTGATTGATTGAGTGTGTGCGCGCATATGACTGTCCCTTTGTATTTATAGCATTATTTCACAAACTGTTTTCCTAACGTGTTTCCATCTTTCCCATGATCAGCCTGTCTTCCACTACTTTGGCAGTTATTTGCCATGTTCTCTCTTTTCCACGTTCCTTTAATGGTGGTTGATTTGTTTGAATTACGCCATATCCCTTATATCTAGCTTGCACAACCAACTTTGAGATTCTTTGGGGCAATTGATTACGTAGTCTACTTGTAATTACACAGCTTTTAAATTCTCTAAATGCTTCGTTCAAACTTTGTGGGATATTAAAACACTTTTGATTTCCACTTTACTTTTTTATTTTTATTTTTTGATAACTCAAGTGTCCAAGCTTACACTAGACTAATCCTGGACCCTCAGAATCCTTGCCCTAGAACCCTGAAGGATGTAAATCAGGATGTGCCTCCATCAAGCCTCGGGATCCCACCATACTGCTGTATACTGAGCACAAAATCATTTTACCTTTTGTCTCAACCATTCTCTATTCTATCAAAAAATTGGAAAGAAGCTTTTGTTTTTCCTTTATAAAATAACTAGCTAGGAGTTTTTTTTAGTTCTATAAACATACGTTTCCAAAAATAACCGAAAATTCTTGCCTTACAAAAGTCAAAACATTCATTTTTTATTGCAATATTATATTTTTGAGAATTCCGAGCAGAAAGTAAAATGTAAGGGTGATAGTACATCCGAGTTTCTAGGTGCACTGAAATTTGAGACTGATGGGGGGTACTTTGGATTCTCTATTTTGGGAAGTCATGTTTGGTCGAAAACCATGAAATCCGACCTCAAAGACAAAATTCCGATCCCGAGTTTCAATTAGCCCAGTCTGATCTCCAGCAAAGAGGCTCATGGTCGAATTTACTGTTGGGCCGACCCCAGGCCCAGGCCCTTGGGCCGAGAAGTGTACCCCTGTGGATGGTTCACCTAGGACACCGCCTCAAGTATAAATATCACTAGCATTTATGTGACGCCCGACTAACTCAATTGACTTAATACTTGTAAATGTCGATTTAATTGAATTGGTCGTGTGTCAACTCTAACAGAACATTCCATGGTATAAGATAAGTACTATAATTATAATCTATACAGCGGAAGTTCTAGATTTACAAAGTTTCAAAACAAAGAGTAACGCATATTAGTCATTTCCTCCTACTTTACGTATTACAATCCAAAAGAGAATCCAAACCTAGCACTTAATATGTTGAAAACTAACATATGATAATAAAGCGTTTACATATATGACTTATGAAACTCAACAGTTATCTCGCATTCTTCATCTCTTGATTCTTAGTTTCCAAAGTCAATCTGAGAAAAGAACAACAATAGAAAGAGGTGTAAGTCTTGTTCGACTTAGTGAGGAATTGTGATGCCAAAAAAAAATTATATACGTATTAACAAGAATATTGATAGTGAACTAGAAAGGAATATCAGTATATGAAGCAATATTTATAAGATCAAGAAGTAAGGAGAACGAAATTCAGAATTCATGTTCTTACTCGATAAATAAAAAATAATCAAGTACAATTCTTATCCACCTTATACCTCCCTACGAGGAGCGACCTCGCCAAACAAAACAGTGGACATGCCCGGGTGCATGTCAGTTCAGTTCGGATCACTTACCCGTAACTAAACCACAGAGGGGTACTAATCAAAGAGATCATAAACCGACGACCCGATGTCGCCCAGCCGTCAACTTTGTTAGTCCCAGGGCCCAACTTCCCAAGGGCGTCCCCAAGGGTGATAGTAACATATCAAAAGATAGACATAATCCATAACTCGGGATAATATTACCTACTAGATCGAATGAAAGAAATGAGGGATGTCATTGAAATGTCAAAATCGGTGTGAAGCATAATCAGAATCAACAAGAACATGTTATATCAAGAACGGGCTCAATCAAGTCAGAAAGTAGAACATATATATAATAGAATGAGTTTGTGCTTTGGAATAATATGAAATTTAGAATATCAAATTTGTTCTTGTTCTCAGGGCGTTGTGCCAAGAGGGCTGAAGAAAGAACGAGAAGCCTCACCCGAAGTTCAATTCTATCTTCTTAACTTGGTTCGATCGTATTCTCCATTTAAGTAAGCACTTATTAAAATATGTAGTATATGATAATCATCACTAAACTTGAAGTAACTAAGAAGAATGGAACTATAAGCCTACGAGTTTCAGATAGTGTAAATAAACAAACAAACCATCTCATTTAGTCGGCTTTTACTTTTAGTGCTGGCAGCAAAGCTTATTGTTTGAATAACTTTTTATATATATAATGGAATGACCTGAAACAAAATCCTATGGTTTCCTAACTCAAAATAGTTTCATTAGATTAAAGGACATAATTTTAATTGATCAGAATCAATAATATATAAAAGTTAGAAATTCCAGCAGAAGTTCTAAAGGAATTCATGATAGGTTGATTAACACTTTCTCTTTTCAACTAGTTAATAGAAGGTAAATACAAAGGTTAGTCCTTTTTCATAACATAAAAGCCATAAATTAACATAAGATATTATAAGGTTATGAAAAGTAAAATTATGTCATAAGATGAGTCAAAAATAAACATAAACATTCAAAACCCCAAAACAGTCCTAGTGATTCTAACTCCCCTGTTTGAGCTGTTCTGAAATAGAGCCACCACCGGCATATGAACCGGACATGGCAGACTAAAATACTACTTGAACACACAAAATTTTGTCTTCTTTCCAACCCAACAAACAGATTCTAAAAATTCCAAACCGAACTCAACTTATAGGCCAAACAATAACACTGCGCAGAATTGTGTAGATTGTAAGTTTACCTTAATAACTTCCTTTGTAAGTGATGGATTGATACAAGACTTGAACCTACTTCTTTCCAACTTTAAATTGATTCAAATATTAACTGGAATCAAAAGTTTTTCATTTGATATTAGGTATTAAAGAGAAGAAGTTCAGGTATATAAGTTAGGAGAAGAATTCTTACCTTGACTTGCTTCTATTTCTTCCTAGTGTTCTTCAGCTCTTATGGACGTTTTTCTATGTTTATTTGGAGGAAGTGTGGTCTGTTTAATGACTCTATACTTATCTTAAATAGGAAGGAAGAATGGCTTTATTGTAATAATGTTAAGAGGTTGGGGTAAAAGTTTTATTGTCTAGATTTTTCTTACCTTAAGTCTTGTTTGGGGAAACTTTGTTTCACCTATTTACTTATGAAAATTGTTTAAGCTATAATAAATCTTTATTTCTACCACTTCAATTAATTGCTTTAGTAGGTATGTTACAATCTCCCCCTCTTAAAGAAATCTGGTCTCCAGATTCTAACCTGAAGTGAAAAGTTCAGGATGATGCTTCCTCATTTCTTCTTCTCGTTCCCAGGTTGCTTCTTCTACATTTTGATTTCTCCATAATACTTTTACCAAAGGTATCTTGCGGTTGCGAAGCTCCTGGAATTTTTGATCAAGGATTTGAACTGGTATTTCTTGGTATGATAGGTCACTTTCTATTTGTAGACAATCGGGTTCTAAAATGTGGGATTCGTCTGGCTGGTATTTTCTCAGTTGTGATACGTGGAACACGTTATGAATTCCCGTAAGATTTGTGGGTAAATCTAATTTGTAGGCCAATTTACCTATTCGCTCAATGATTTCAAAAGGTCCTACATAACGTGGATTTAACTTTCCACCTTTCCCTATTCTTTTGAATCCCTTCCTTGGTGATACCTTAAGAAATACTTTGTCCCCTATATCAAATTCCAGATCCCTTCTACGGCGATCGACATAACTTTTTTGTCGGTCTTGTGCAGCTTTTATTCTTTGTTTGATTATATGTACCTTATCAATGGCTTCCTGAATAATCTCTGGTCTTATCGCTCTACGTGAGCCGTCTGAAGTTGTTCTCCACTCGTCCAAATCCCAATGGAGTGGGGAGCGACATTTTCTGCCATATAAAGCTTCGTATGGTGCCATTTGAATGGAAGCATGATAACTATTATTGTATGCAAATTCTATAAGTGGTAAATGCTGGTCCCAACTACCTTTGAAGTCCAACACGCATGCTCTCAACATGTCTTCTAAGAAGCCAATAACTCGCTCTGACTGTCCATCTGTTTCAGGATGTGCGGCTGTACTGAATTTCAGCTTAGTTCCAAGATTTTCCTGTAACTGTTTCCATAGCCTCGAAGTAAATTTAGGATCCCTGTCTGAAATTATACTAGATGGTAACCCATGTAGTCTAATGATCTCTTTCTTGTATAATTCAGCCAATGTTTCCACATTGTAGTTTGTCTTTACAGGAAGAAAGTGAGCCGACTTAGTAAGCCTATCCACAATAACCCAGATACTATTGCATCCATTTCTTACAGTTGGTAGACCTGTTACGAAATCCATTGTAATTTGATCCCATTTCCAGTCAGGTATCGGTAGTGGTTGCAGTTTTCCGGCAGGATGTTGATGTTCAACTTTTACCAATTGGCAAGTCAGGCATTTCTTTACATAGTCAGCAATGTCACGCTTCATTCCATTCCACCAAAATTGTTTCTTTAAGTCCTTGTACATTTTAGTACCTCCAGGATGAATTGTGTACCTTGTTCTATGCGCTTCTTCCATAAATTCTTTTCGCATAGTTTTTGGAACCCAAACTCGATTTTGGAATCGTAGTATACCTGATCGATCCATGTCAAATTTTGAATCTAATTTCTTTTCCACGAATTCCATTTGTTTTCTAATATCTTCATCTTCGTGTTGAGCTTTTCGAATTTGAGTGCACCATTCGGGTTGCATATCTAAATTGGTCAATCGTCTATGAGCTTGCATACATATCATAGCTTTCACATATGTTTGTTCTTTCCCTTTGATATTTTGAATCTTTCCCTTTCGACTTAAGGCATCGGCTACTACATTAGCCTTTCCAGGATGATATAAAATTGAACAATCATAGTCTTCAAGGAATTCCATCCACCTGCGCTGCCTCATGTTTAATTCTTTCTGAGTGAACAAGTATTTCAAACTTTTGTGGTCAGTGTATACTACAAAAGTGGTCCCGTACAGGTAATGTCTCCATTTTGCCAAAGCAAACACGATTGCTCCCAATTCTAGGTCGTGAGTGGGGTAATTTTGTTCATGTAGTTTTAGTTTCCTTGAAGCATATGCAATTACCCTCCCATTCTGCATCAGTACACATCCAAAACCTTCTTTTGACGCGTCTGTATAGATAACAAATCCACATGGGTTGGGTAAAGCTAGTATGGGGGCGGTTGTCAATCTCCGCTTGAGCTCTTGAAAGCTTGATTCACATTTATCGCTCCATATAAACTTACATTGCTTTTGGGTCAATTGTGTTAATGGTGCCGCAATTTTAGAGAAGTCCTTGACAAATTTGCGGTAATAACCAGCTAGTCCCAAAAAGCTACGTACTTCAGTAACATTTGTTGGTTGTTTCCAATTGACAATTGCTTCTACTTTGGAAGGATCAACTTCAATACCAGCATTGGATATCACATGTCCTAAGAACGTCACTCGTTCCAACCAGAACTCACATTTACTAAATTTGGCATAAAGCTTATTCTCTTTCAAAGTCCTTAGTACTATCCTGAGATGATGTGCATGCTCTTCCTTCGTCTTTGAGAATACCAAGATATCATCTATGAATATTACAACAAAGTTGTCTAGAAAAGGTTTGAATATTCGGTGCATCATATCCATAAAAGCCGCTGGTGCATTTGTTAAACCAAATGGCATAACTAGAAATTCAAAATGGCAATATCTTGAGTTAAAAGCAGTTTTTGGGACATCTTTCTCTTGAATTTTCAATTGATAGTAACCTTGTCTAAGATCCAACTTTGAGTACACATGTGATCCTTGTAATAGGTCAAATAATTCATCGATATGTGGTAAAGTGTACTTATTCTTTATAGTGACGCTATTCAGTCCTCGATAATCGATGCACAATCGAAGAGATCCATCTTTCTTTTTAACGAACAAGACTGGTGCTCCCCAAGGGGAAGAACTAGGTCGAATGAACCCTCGTTCAATCAGATCTTGTAACTGAGTTTTCAATTCTTTCAACTCAGCAGGAGCCATACAGTAAGGAGTTTTAGAGATGGGTGCTGCCCCGGGTAGAGTTTCAATGACAAATTCAATTTCGCGATCCGGAGGTAAATTAATTAGTTCCTCAGGAAATACTTCCACGAACTCATTTACTACCGGAACTTCCTCTATTTGAATTATGTCTTTGGGCTTATTTATCAAATAAGCCAAGAATCCATAGCCTTCATCTTGTAGTATTTCCCTTGCTTCAATTGCCGAGATGATTGGTATTGGTTGTTGTTTCTTCTGGCTAACCTCGAGTTCTCTTGGTGTAATCTTGTTAAGTTTTATCTCTTTGGTATAACAATTTAGTTCGGCTTGATGTTGGTACAACCAATCCATCCCTAGGATGACATCGTATCCTTGGATGTTTAATTGGATTAAGTCGGTCGGGTAATTAATACCGTCTATCATAATTGGGCATGCTTTACAAACCAAATCCGTAGTCATACTAATGCCCATAGGTGTACTTACTTCAAAAGTGTAAGGCAGTTTTTCAAATTCCAAGGACATGTTGGTTGAAAAAGAAGTAACAATAAAAGAATGGGTAGCTCCAGGATCATATAGAGCTTTGCCAATTTTGCCAAGTATATGGATTTTACCTTCCACCACGGCCGTTGGGTCAGGTACTTCCTCATTGGCATCCAATGCGTAAACACGAGCAGGGACCTTAGGTCTTCCAGTTTGGCCAATTGATTGTCCACCTTGCTTCGCTTGTGGTGTTGTGCTGCTATTCTTCGCCCTTGGGCAATCTTTGATAAGATGTCGGTCACTACCACATGCGATACATCATCCACTCTTTTTCCAGCAAGCTTCCTCATTGTGACTTGGGTGGCCACAAAAGTTACATGGCCCTGTCACTATCGATCTCATTTGGTTAGTAGCAGATCTTGTCCTCGTATTATTATTCTTCTTGAGATCCCCATGAACTATTTTTGAGATTTTATTCCCTTGATTGAATTTTCCTACATTATACCATCTAGAGCTTGATGGACGGTTTCTTTTGAGTTGTTCTTCAACCTTCATTAACTCTTTCATCTCCGACTCTACTTGCAATGCTTTTTCTACTGTATGGGTGTAACTAGTGGTGTCCGTAGAAATTATTGCCCATCGTAATTCTAAATTTAGTCCTTCAATAAATTTCCTCACCTTTCTGACCTCGTCATTTTGGTAATGTGGAGCATACCTAATAAGTTTAGTAAATCGATCTTCATATTGGGACACGGTCATTGTACCTTGGGTTAAGTCTAGGAATTCTCTTTCACGACGGGTTTGCACAACTTGAGGAATGTATTTACTATTAAACTCTCTTACAAAATTCTCCCAAGTACGAAGGGTATTATCATGTTGCCATCGTTGTTCCACCGTTCTCCACCAATGTCTAGCTGTATCCTCTGACCGAAATGTGCCGAAACTTATTTTCTGCGCATCGGTGTAATCTAGTACATTAAAAATATTCTCTATTTCGGAAAGCCATAATTCTGCCTTGTGATCATTAGGTTCTCCAAAGAATTTTGGGGGTTGGAAACGAAGAAACCTTTCAAGTGTTTGATCCATAGTCGGATGAACTAATGCATTAGTAGAGCCGTTCGCATGTGTTTGTTGTTGACAAAATTGCATATATTGATGCATAAATGAAAACATCTGTGTGAGGTCTGGTACTCCATCTCTATGGAAAGGTTGTTGTGCCATGGCAGGTCCTATATTAGCAAAGTTTTGTCCTTGATTGGGATCATTTCCGCCTGGAGTTGGTGTCGGGTTTGCTTGAGTACTTAATGGTGGTGTAGCTCGTGGACTGGTGGGCGTAGTTTGATTCCTTGTTCGTGCCATTCTAACAAATGTAGAAATGTTAGTGTATTAAATGTATTGTTACATATGATTTCACATATAATATTATAGCATAGTAAAATACAAAATGGTTATGTCATGTTATTACATTATAGTGAAATACAAAATGGTTATGCAAATGCATCGCTATGAAATATTGTACCATAGTTACATACATGGACTACATAGCAAAAGTCATATATTCTAATGTTAACTCCAAGGATACTATATTCCAAGACTAAGACAAAAAGAGTTAACTTGAGTACTAGCCTATATAGTTATACTAATATTAGTATATATCTAAAGAGTATCATTAAGGTTTTACAATAACTAGCCAAGTGTCTAAATATTATCTCCTAACTTATAGTTAGTTCTAGAGATAATACTAGACAAACAAAATTCTAACTTGTCACTAAAAGGGAAAACTAGTGACAAGCTAGTCGTGTTAAGATCATGGGTTGGTACGTGGTGGTGCGGGTATCTCCGCTCCACTAACCGTCCCATCATCTGCATTCCTCAAATCAGCCCCTTCTTCTGCATTCCTCAAATCAACCCCTTCTTCTTGATTCCTCAAATCAACCCATTCTTCTTGATCTATATCAGTTAGTTCATACATCCAGGCTGGATCTTCCTCTGGTTCTTCCTCATTTTGAAAATTAGCCACGGGTGGTACAATTTGTCCAACTTCTCCTACTTCAACCCCTTCTCCAAGCAAAATACCTTGCTGCATATATTCCATTGATGGATCAAAAGTAGTATTTTCCTGACGGATGTTTGTAGAAGGTCCTTCTCCTGCTTCCACTTGTAACCCTGGAAAACTTACTTCATCATTTTGGCCAAACAATGCTCCGTAAGTTATCGTTTGAGCTCTAAGGCGAACCGTATCGATCAAGTCATAATATTCGGAGTTCCTTCTTCTCAATAACTCAATCAGATTTCCCAGATGATCATGTCCTTCTGCCAGAAACATAGTGTGCTCCACTTCGTTGCGCAAAATTCCAAGTATCGTATCTATGTACCTTTGAAGCTCGAATAATGTATGGTTTCTTTCTTGAGTGCGAGCATGTGTTTGGGCTTCCCAAGCTGCTGAAATTCCCATTAAATCACACTGAAATTCGAGAAGTTTTTCTCGCATTGCTTGTACTTGGTCTTGGAGTAGTGTTCGTTCGTTTTGCAAATCTACTAACTGGGAGCCTTGTCTCACATATGCAGCTAGAATTTCTTCCTTTTCGTTCATTACTCTATCTCTATCATTTTCCATGCTGCGTACAACATGATCGGGGTAATGCCCAATCAATTGGGTACCCTGGGGAGTGAAAGTCAGAACAGGAGCACTTCTACGGAGATGTACAGTACGTGGTGGTCCGTAATGTCCATTGGTTAAAGGTAAGCCATTACTATAATTTCGATCAGCCATCCTGTGGTCATAGGAATCAAGTCCTTAATATATCAGAACATACATAACATGAGGTCAAATAAAAAAATATACTTGGTACTAACTTTCGAAAACATAAAGTTTAACACATAAATGTCAAGTTCCAAATAATCAATCAGAATCTAATATCTACGTTTAACAAACCTTATTTTCAAAGAATCATATCCCTGACTTATAGCTTGTCGCTCTGATACCACTCTGTGACGCCCGACTTACTCAATTGACTTAATACTTGTAAATGTCGATTTAATTGAATTGGTCGTGTGTCAACTCTAACAGAACATTCCATGGTATAAGATAAGTACTATAATTATAATCTATACAGCGGAAGTTCTAGATTTACAAAGTTTCAAAACAAAGAGTGACGCACATTAGTCATTTCCTCCTACTTTACGTATTACAATCCAAAAGAGAATCCAAACCTGATTTAACCGGATTTCGTTAGGTTATTCAATTATCAGTGAATTTGTGATATCGGGGGTTTTCGGTATTTATATATATTATTTAGGGCTCTGTTACTTTATTCCGGATGGATCGGTTACAAAGAAAAGCAATATTCAAGAACAAGAAGTAAAACCACCAAACAAAGCTATGAAACACACCGATATGAAGGTAAAAAGCTCAGTAATAATATTGAATATTATTAAGTTGTGCTGTTGTAAGCAGTGTTAAATCCTGTATTCTCACAGTTCAGGAATTTCGTAGTTGTTTAATACAATCATTAACTAGGTATTTATATAATGCTAAACCTAGTGTTACAAGGAAACATAGTCCTAATAGGACTCGGCCCAAATATCCTTCTTGGGTCCGGAGTACAATCTTCTATCGAAGCGAGCTGCACTTGGCCGGGTCTGCAAGATGATCCCGATCTGTTAGGTTTGGTCGAATCGATCTTATCTTCTTCGTTCGATTCGAATAGTAAGTAGGGTGCGAAATAGCCCCCATCAGTACTCCCTCACTTCTTCGAGCGTGTAGATAATAGAAGCTCGTAGAAGTAGATAAATCTTTACGACTGTTTCTTTTCTATGAATGGAGCCTCATTAAAAACCTTACTTAAGAAAAAACCCTGTGGGAAAAAATCTTAAATAAGGAAAAGAGTGCTACATATCATAGATAGTCGTTTTCTCTGTCGAATTACGGATCGCCACGCGTCTATTCAGGAGGCTCTTCGTATCCTTCCGTTTTTGGCGGGAATATGAGTAGCTGCAATAAGTTTGAAACGTCTTTTCTCATTTTGTTATAAATAGGTGACTTTCGAGTTCGCCATTTCTCTTTTATACTTCCTTATAACCTGTACTCATTTTCCTGCCTGGTCGTTTATCTCATAAAATTTTCTCTTTTGTCGATCTTCATCTTTGGGAAACCAGAATATATGGCTTTTGTAAGAAAATCCTCTTCTTCTTCTAGAGAGATCGTCGCTCCTGATCACGATGAGGAGTCGCACCCTAATCCTTTGAGCGAGCAATCTACAGTATCTGACTTCGTTGTCCCCGTAGAAGATACTTTCAAAGTACGAATCCTTTCTGATGCAGACGTGGCTGCCCGAGCCAAAAAAGGCAAAGGTACTGTTCCTCAGATTTCTGAACCGATTGAGGACGTAACTTGCGCATATACAGCGGAAACATTCCCGGATGTTGTGAATAATTACGCCAAATATTTTCCGGAAGGTTCTGAGATAATTCTTCCTTCTTCTACTGATAGAGTCACATCTCCCCCGGAGGGATGTCAAGCCTTTTATACGGCTCACTTCAATAGTGGATTGCGTCTTCCTTTGTCTCCCCTTTTTCTCGAAGTTTTGAAAACTTTCAGTGTGTGCTTGACACAGCTGGTTCCAAATTCCGTTGCTTTTGTGGTTTGTTTTTCCGTTTTGATGATTGCGAAGGGGTTTAAACCTTCCTTTCATAATTTTACGCAGCTTTTTCGCTTTAATATTTCTAGTTCTTCAAATCGTGGATATTTCTTTGCTAGTCAGCGGCCTAGTCGAGCAATCTTTGACGCCCCTGTTTCTAGTAATCCTTCGTGGAAATCTCATTTCTTCTTTGTTCGTCCTCCGTCTAATATTTGTTTTCCGGATGGTTCGACCATGCCTTTTTTATGGGATCATGGTTCCAATTGGATTCCTGGAGGTCGCTTACCGACCGGTGAACTTGTTCCTGACGATGTACAGTTTATCACTGAAATCCCCGAAATGCGTGCAAACAAATATCAAAGCGCTCTTCTGATCGGGGAGGTTTTCCTTTGTAAGGCGGGGTTAAGTGTTCATAACTTTCCCATCAGTTCATCATCTGATCCTCTCGGTTAGTACTTTATTTTATCTTATTGCTGTAACTATATCTTTTATACGGAGAAACTAACTTTTATTTTGTTTCTTTTTCAGCCCATATGGTAGAAAACTCTCGGCATTCTTCGAAGGGAAAAATGGTGCTGTCGAAATCTTCAAAATCCGTAGAGAACACCCCCATCGAGCAGAGAGCTTCACGAAAAAGGAAACTGGAGTTGGGTCATGAGTCCGAGGATAATAGAGGGGAATCTCCAGATTCTTCTCGTGAGTCCCCTATTCGTCAGGGCACGGGATCTGGTTATCCTCCTCTTCACCTTAGAACATCTTTGGGTATTCGAGGATGTCGTAGCTGGTCGATGCCTCATCCTACTAATAATCCAGTTGATAGAAAAAGGAGTTACTATGGACGTTCTGGTGACGACCTTTCTTTACTCGGAGATAAACATCCAAAACCTACCCTGGTCGAAATGATCGAGGATCATTTAGAGGGAAGGAGGGCCGCTGGTTACTCCGAGAAGGATTCTCTTATTCATGATGATAGTGAGAACGCAGTCGATAAGGCAACCCGCGTTCTTTTGTCTGGTGTTTTCACTCGTGATCTCAATAAGCTTCTTCATAAGGATCCTCTGGAGAAATTCCAGCGAGCTTCTCTTTATGCCGAGAAGGTGACATCTTTTTACTTTAATTATATTAATAGATAATTTTAAAGGTCTTCCTTAATTTATTAATCCATCTCTTTTTCTTGCTCTCTTTGTTCTTCAGACCAAAACTTGTCTTGCGTCATACGCCTATGAAAATGCACTTTGGAAACAACAGTGCGAGTTTCTGGAAGAGAAGCATAAAGCTTTACTCCATAAATCCTCCGGTTCAGAGGTTGGTCCCTCAACATCTTCTTCCGTTCCCGTCGTAGAGACTCGTGCTACCGGGACTGAAGATCAAGAAATGATAGACAGGGTGATGGAGATTTCTCGTGCTCAAGAGCAGGCCAATCAAATGGCTAGAAAGTTAGAGGAATTGCAGTTACAGAGCACGACTCGAATTAGTGAGCTTGAATCTCAAGTATTAAACCTTGAAACTTCTTTAGAGGAGTACGAAAAGGATGTCCCACTTAGCGGACTTAGGGATCGATATGGTAGGAATCCTGATGAAAGAGTTGTTCGCGAATTCCTTAACTCTCCTGTTCATACGGCGTTAGTGTATCGGATGGTCGGTCCTCTTCTTGAGAATACTTTTAAGAAGGCGATTCATCAGCTGGTCGCTTTAGAGATGATCGACGACCGTCGAAAGGAGTATTTTAAGACGGCGCACATTCGGTTGAATCGGTATGGCAAACTATATTCTTCTTCCGAGGTTCCAGATGTTGAATATCAAGGTTTTCCTCTGGCTCACCTTGTCGAGGAATTTGGAAATCCATTGCCGATTCCTCCTTCTGATGTTAACGATGAGCTCGATAATACTTTCATCGATTCAGGAGACGAAGAGGAAGAAGGAGACGATATAGGGATGACTGAGGACGTCGGTAGTGAACAGAAGATTCCGGATAGCGACCAGGCTTCTTGAAATAGTGATTCATTTTTGAAATAATCTTTGTAATTATTTCCTCGTAGATTTAACTGTAACTTTAGCTTATTTTGTACGTTAAACGCTTCGTATTCTGACAGTCGTGTCTTTTCACTTTTGCCGTAATAATTCAGACAAGTCATTTAATTTGCCGTAATCATTATGTGTGTGTCTTTTCGAATTCCAGCGTTTGCTCCAAGGTCAGTTTTCCTGTTTCGCGCCCTTTCTTTAGGTCTGTCGCATCCTTTCGTGTAGTATAAATACGAAAGGTAAAAACTGGACTTGTTTTTTACTGCTATACTCCTCTCTTAACAGAATACTCTTTCTTTAGCTAGTCGATAAAATTCCTCGATATTAATTTATATTTTTCCATAGTCCGATCATGAGTAACCTTTTTGGTAATACTTCGAAGCGACCTTCTCGTGAGGGCGCTAGAGATAATAGATCTAAAAAATCTCGAAGAGATGGGCCGTCGATAGAGCCTCCTCGTTCGTCCCCAACAATTAGGTCGGAGATCGATACTCGTTGTATTGTCTCTGAACCTCTTTCCGTGGTAAACTCGTCGTTTTCAGAACCAATCTTTTCTACTTCCACTCAGGAAGGAAACATGCCTTCCCCTGGTCGATTACCTTTTGGGGATATGTCCAACGAAGAACCGGCTTATAATATAGCTGTTAGTTCCAACACTTCTTCTTTTGAGCACGTTTTCCACGGAGGGGATTTTGCTATTTCCCTTCCTTTGTCTGCTTCTTTTGCTCCCACTGTAAGCGGAGGGCAAGCTGGTGATAGCTTTTTTGTCAATCCTTCTACGACACAATCTATTGTGCAGGATTGTCCTGAATTTTTGTTTCATGATACCACTGTAATGACTACATCCTTTGAATCAGGAGGACCTTCCGGAGGTGGGACCGGTTCCAGGTCTGGTCGTCGAACGGTTATTTCTGCCTCGGGCAAGGAGACCTCTGTTAGTCCCGACGGGAGAGAATCTCCTCGTCTATTAGATGATCGATGTATCTTTGAGCAAGTTAAAGATATTATGTTGTCAGAGACACCTCGTTCTGATGGTGTCCCTTCCAATAGTGAATTGCCTGGCTCAGTTGAGCCTGATGCTTTATCTTGGGATCTGGGTATGAGCACAATTTTGCCCGGCGAGTTGAGGAAGCTCGAAGGTACCTCCAACGTTCGCCTTGTTCAATCTCTGGTGAAGATATGTGAGCAGGTAAACATATTCTGAATATTTTTCCTGTTTTTTGTTTTGAATGCCTTGTTGTGTGTCGGTTTTTCTTACTTTTTCTGCTTTTTAGGGCAAGTATTTTGCACTCCAGCTGGGTGTGCAAAATGACGAATTGTGGACGAGTAAGCGTGTTTATCAACGTCAGTTAGAGTCGGAAAAAGCTAAAGCTGCAGGGCTGACGTTGGAACTTCAGATTGCCAGAGATGATCTCCAAAAATTGGAGGCTGATAAAGTTGTTCTTGAAAAAGAGAAAAATGATTTAATTCAGGCTGCTGCCCTTGCAGAGGAGTCTCAACGGCGGTCCTATGAGGAAGGGTATGACGCTGGTTATCTGAAGCGTCAAGAGGAGTTGATGGCGTTTGCTGGCAATTTGACTCCTCGGAGGACTGTTTCTAGTAGTCGGCCTATTGACCGTCCTTCCCAGTGATCTTTGTTCGTCCTGGCAGGCCTTGGACTGTCTATTTTTTTTTTTTTTTTTTTTTTTTTTTTTTTATCGCCCAACTTTTGTGCACTTGTTTGGGCTGAAATTTTTTGTAATGGGAGAAGTACTAAATTGGAAATATTAACCTTCTTGCAGGCAGATTCTTGCCTATATCTATTTTCTTCTCTTTGTTATGCACAATTTGCCTTTATGCATAAATATAATCATCGTAAAATAATCAGTATTGTTTAGCATACTTATCTGAAATTGATCTTTGCCAAGAATGTAGAATAAGGTAGCTTTGATCTCGATGTTTGTTTTGCAAATCCAATCTTTGTTGATCAACCCAGTATAGTCCCTTGGGTTATATTCAAAATCATGTTTGCACATAATCATGCAGATAGTAGGCTTATTCGGATCGATCTGATTTAGGGAACGTTCAACATTTTGGTCGATGTTCGATCCATGCCCTTGTAAAATTGTCCTTTTGTGACACAAACTTTTATATAAGGAGGCTTTTTATACCTTTTGTTGAACTCTTCTTTTCTTTTTATAAGACTAAGAGAAAATAACCCTTTCAGTATCCTCCGAATCTTTATGTTTCTCATTATCAACTTGGAACTACTTGTTCTTCAAGCGATGTTTCGTTTATAGCATATCTTTGATATGGGAGGAATTGGAAAGTGTAGAAGTCTTAGTCAGATCTGACCTATTCAGACCTCCTTAAGCAATTCTTTGGTATGTTAGGCAGTTACGTCCTTGCTGTTTTGAATAAGGAGGACTATTCTCCTGATTTCTATATCAGATATCTTGGATTCGAGAGGAGTTCCTGTATGGCTTAGTCAATGGTCATCCATACGATGTATGAGGCAGTGACGTGCCTCGTATGGTGAAAAGTTTGGTCTTTTATCTCTTATCGAGCAACTGTCCTTTTTGCTGCGATTTTAAAGCTTGTATGACTTTGTTTATGGATTCTAGGTCTCTAAACCATCGATCCTGAAGTATGATTGTGCTGGAATGTCTAATCCAAAGCTTTTTTTAGATATGATCATATCGATCTATTGCCTCTTTTTTTATCGACTAGTTGGGGCGATTAGATTGTGCCGTTCCAACTTACTTGCATTTATTGCGGGGAGTCAAGGGGTCGCATCTGTGTCCGTTGATCAAATGCTTTTTCAGCCGTTGGATTGTTTGAGTCTATCCCTATAAATAGGGTGGTGGTTTGCATTCTTCCTTTGCAATTTCCCAAAGAGAATGGAGATCTCAACTTCTTTGGATTTCATTCTGCCCTCAGATCCCATAATATTTAAAAAGTCACATTATCGTGATTCACTCTGTAATAACTTGGTGTTCATCTACCTTGTACTGACGGGTCCCATGTCAGCCCTTCCTTGTACTAACGGGTCCCATGAGGCCTCCGCTTTAGTCTTCATCAATTATAGGTCCGTGGTTTCCGTTTGCACATGGGGGGTTCATACTTGCCAGTCACCCTCGCTCTTGGATGTGACTTCCGGAGTGATAGACCGCCGGGGTGGCTGGTAAACTTACCGTTTCACGACGGTCCTGAAGATATGCTGCTCGAGAGTAAAATGTTTTATAGATAAAGTAAAAGCAGTATCTTCTTACGGGTGAGTGAGCATTGCTAGTTATCTGGCTGGTAATGTTCATTTCATCTGGAAGAACATTTGATCTTCAGAGCCTGGCCACCGAACTAAAGAAGTCGACCATCGTGAGCAGCATGCTTCTTAGGTCGCATATTATAATCGATGAGGTACTAGGGAGGAGATTGGTGTTTCCGTGGACATTGTCGTGAAGATAGTCGATCCCATAGGATCAATTTAAGTAGATCATTGTAACGATCTTTAGGTAGCAAGCAGATCTTTGTAACGTAGTATATTTGTATGTAATTGATTTGATGAATAAAATATTACTTTATTTCTTGCATCTTCTTTGTCGTTGGTAATTTTATTTACGAGGAGTATTTTCCGAGCAGATGAATTCACACTTGATTTATCTTTCAAAACTTTAGGAGTATCAGCAGATCTTTTTTAGATCGTTAGGAATATATCGAGGAGTTTTTATTGAGCGGATCAATGTTTACTTTACTCGTTTTATTCAGACTTAGGTTTTAATACCACAAAGTCTTTTTCTCGTTGTAAGTATGGGCGAGGAGTGTTTATCGAGCGGATCGATGTTTACTCGACTCGTTTATAATTTTAGACTTAGGTTTTTAGTACCAAAAAGTCTTTTTCTCGTTGTAAACAGTTCGAGGAGTGTTTATCGAGCGGATCGATGTTTACTCGACTCGTTTATAATTTTAGACTTAGGTTTTTAGTACCAAAAAGTCTTTTTCTCGTTGAAGATATATCGAGGAGTGTTTATTGAACGGATCAATGTATACTCGACTCGTTTTTTGAATTTATCGAGGAGTTTTTATCGAGCGGATCGATGTTTACTCGACTCTTTTTAACTAGACTTAGGTTTTTAACCCAAAAAGTCTTTTCGATCGTTGAAGATATATCGAGGAGTGTTTATTGAGCGGATCAATGTATACTCGACTCGGTTCGTTCTCAATTTTCATTAATATGATAGTGTAATTCCGAGGAGCATTAACCGAAATAATCGATGTATATAGAATGCTAAAACTCTTTACTAATTGAACTTGTAGGCTAAGGCCTTTGTTACAAGGATTAAAACTTGATAAAGTAAAATAAAAGAATGTAGTATAATTTGCTAAAATTTATTTACCATAGTATTTCCTAAGGTTGACCGCATTCCAGGTTCTTGGTAAGGCTGTTCCATCCAAGTGTGCAATTTTGTATGAACCTTCTTTCCTACGCCAATGACGATGTAAGGTCCATCCCAATTTTGTTGTAACTTTCCCACATGCTTGGATACTTCTACCTTTTTCAAGACCAAGTCTCCTTCTTTGAAAGTTCGGATGCGTACTTTTTGATTGTATGCTTTCTCCATATTTGCTTTAGTGACTTGTAGGCGTACAGCAGCTTTATCTCTTAAAGCTTCTGTTAAATCAATGTCATTTTCTCTCGCTTTTTCATTTTCTTGATCGTCGAACATCTCTATTCTTGGCGTTGGGATTAGGGTTTCAACAGGAATAACAGCCTCCGACCCATACACCAAGCTGAATGGTGTTTCCCCGGTTGAGCTTCTTACTGTAGTTCGATTAGCCCATAGTACTCCTGGAAGTTCATCGAGCCATCTTCCTTTGGCCGAACCTAATCTTTTTTCCAAAGATTTTATTATTTCTCGGTTTGCTACTTCGGTTTGTCCGTTCGCTCTTGGATGTCCGACCGAAGTGAAATTTTGTTGAATTCCCAGTTCCGAACACCATTCTATTACTTGTTTTCCCGCGAATTGGGTTCCATTATCTGAAATTAGGATCCTCGGGATGCCAAATCGGCAAACTATGAACTTCCATAGGAAGTTGATCACTTGGAATTGAGTTATTCGTGCGAGTGCAATGCATTCTATCCATTTGCTGAAATATTCTACAGCGACCAGGACGTAAGCTTTTTTGGATCTGGCCGCTGGAAAAGGCCCCACAATGTCCATTCCCCATTGATCGAAGGGCCAACATACTGGAATTGGATGCATGTTTTCTGCTGGTTGATGACATATGTTAGCATGGATCTGGCAGTGATGACATTCTTGGACATATAGAGTGGCATCTTTATTGATGGTAGGCCAATAGTAACCAGTCCTGAGACATTTTAAGGCCAATGCCCTTGATCCGCTGTGATTTCCTGCGTCTCCTTCATGTATTTCTCGCAGTATATCGGCGGTTTGTGACTCAGGGATGCATTTCAAGAGAATTCCTGATACTGACCTTCGGTAGAGTTTTCCTTCTACAAGCGTATATTTTGGGGCTCGATATTTTACTTTCCGAGCTGCATTCTGATCAGATGGTAGTTTTCCTTCACGAAGATAGTCTATCATTGGGGTCATCCAATTTTCTTCGACTTCATCTATTTCCATTATATCGACTGCCGGTGTTTCATCGATATCGACTGCCGGTGTAGAAGATATCAACCAATTGATCACCCGTTCGGTTTTTCCGTCGTGGGCTCCTGTGAACTTAGACAGTTGATCGGCCCATTTGTTTTCCGAACGTGGGATGTTCTGTATGTCGAAATTTTCAAACTTCTCGGCTAGTGTTTTTACTTTGGCGAGGTATTTTACCATATTGAATTCCTTAGCTTCGTATAGGCCTCTTATTTGTCTTTGTACTAACTCTGAGTCGGTTAACACTTTAAGCCTTTTTATGTTAGCTTTGATCGCCATTTCCATTCCTGCGATTAACGCTTCATATTCAGCTTCGTTGTTTGTTACAACGAAGTCCAATGTTATCGCGTAATTCAAATCTTCCTTATTTGGTCCGGTGAAGTTGATTCCGGCGCCTCCTCCTTCTCGGCATGAAGCACCATCGACATGCATTAACCAAGTTTGATCTTCTATAATCAAGACATCGTCGTTGAGGCTGCTCGATGATTCAGTAGCCTGTGTTGGTGTTTCTAATATAAAATCGGCTAACACTTGGGCCTTGATGGCAATCCTTGGTTTGTAGTCTACTTCGAATTGGCTGAGTTCGATGGCCCATTTGATCAATCTTCCGGAGGCTTCTGGTTTTGCTAGAACTTGCCTTAGCGGCTGATTCGTCAAAACGATGATTTTGTAAGTTAAGAAGTAGGGTCGGAGTTTTCGTGCGGCCACTACTAAGGCCAGCGTGAATTTTTCTATTTCCAAGTAATTCTTCTCCGCCCCTTGTAATAATTTGCTTAGATAATAGACGGGCTTATGCTCGGAGCCCTCTATCTTAATTAGTACTGAACTAATGGCCGTATCAGAGATGGAGATGTAGATGTACAACGGTTCCCCTTCCGTCGGTTTAGCTAACATCGGAGGCGTTGTCAAATATTCTTTGAGTTGTTCGAAGGCTCGTTCACATTCTTCGGTCCAAGCGAATTTTTTCGCTTTTCGAAGTGTTTGGAAAAAGGGCAAGCTTCTGTCCGCAGATTTTGATATGAATCTATTCAATGCTACGATTTTCCCAACTAAGCTTTGTACTTGAGAGATGGTCTTGGGAGGTTTCATTTCAGTTATGGCTCGAATTTTTTCTGGGTTGGCCTCTATACCTCGCTGGTGTACCAAGTATCCTAAAAATTTTCCTGACTTAACACCGAAGGTGCATTTTGCAGGGTTCAACTTCATACGGTATTTTCTTAAGATTTGGAAACATCGATCTAGATGCTTTATGTGATCTGCTTCATTCATACTTTTGACTAACATGTCGTCTACATAGACTTCCATTATTTCTCCGATTAATTCCCTGAACATTAAGTTTACTAACCTTTGGTAAGTAGCGCCGGCATTCCTCAATCCGAATGGCATTACAATAAAACAGTATACTCCCTGTTCGGTTATGAACGCGGTCTTCTCTTGATCCCGCTCATCCATGTATATTTGGTAAAATCCTTGGAAGGCATCCATCATGCTGAATATCGCGAAGCCAGCAGTCGAGTCGACCAATAAGTCAATCCTTGGGAGAGGGTATGGGTCGCGTGGACATAACTTGTTAAGGTCGGTGAAATCATTACACATTCTCCATTTGTTGTCCTTTTTATCCCCTTTTGCTACTAGTACAACATTACATAGCCATTCCGAGAAATGTATTTCTTGGATTTGTTTTGCTTCGAGCAGTCTCTCTACTTCGGCTTTGATAATTCTATCTTTTACTGGTCCATGATTTCTTTTCTTCTGTCTGGCGGGTTTCGCCGAAGGGTCGATTTTTAGGGTATGCTTGATTATCCGAGGATCAATTCCTTCAATCTCATTCGCGCTCCAGGCGAAGACGTCAACATTATTTCTTAGGAATTCGATTAACATTATTTCTCCTTCTTTGCTCAATTTGATACGAACCACGTTAAGAAAAACGAGACCCGCATTATAAGGAATTGAAAGATCGTTCTACAATCAGGTTTGAGGATGGATGAACGCCACAAGTCGCCTTGATAAGTTCACGGGGACGCCACAAACGATATTGACTGAATCGTTTGATAAGTCGATGTTGAACGCCACAAGTCTTCTTGATAAGTTCGGTAGGACGCCACAAACGATGATGGAAGAATCGTTTGATAAGTCGATGAATGAACGCCACAAGAATTAGACAAATTGAAAAATCCTTGATAAGTTCAAAAGAGTTCTTCAAAGAAACTAGAGAATTCCTTCTCACTAAAATAATAAGAATCAAGTTGTGTCTTCTATTACATATTATGCCTATATATAAGCTGAAAATTAAGTCCTATCAAGACTAGGAATAGGACTTCTAGAGTAATCTACTTAGACTAGGAAATAAATCCCCCTAATAAACTAGGAAACAAAAACCACTAATAAACTAGGAAACAAATAAAGTCCTACTACTAATATAATAGTTAATTTCGAATTTAATACTAACTAAATATGCTATTCATCTTATCCACTCTCTTCTTGAGAAATTGCATTTAGTTGGACTTTTATAATGTTGACAAAATTCGATGGTTCATTTCCGATCACATCCAACTCCTTTTGTTGCGCTTGATTTATTAACTCATTGAGTTCTTCTTCCTTGAAACGTTTGGCTCTTGCTCTCGTCACTGGACCTTGTGGAACTTGGATTGATTCTTCAAAATGCGATTTTCCATTTGTGTCCTCATTATTCTGCGAATTTCCATTTATGTCCTCATCATTCCCCTCCTCTTGAAAAGGATTTGCCCTCAAATCAGCACCTACATCAAAAGGACTTAAATCAGTAACATTGAATGTAGTGCTAACATTGTACTCACCTGGTAGGTCTAGCTTGTAGGCATTGTCATTGACACGCTCAAGAACTTGAAAAGGACCATCTCCCCTTGGGAGCAACTTCGAGCGCCTTTGGGATGGAAATCTTTCTTTCCTCATGTGCAACCAAACCCAATCTCCGGGTTCAAAAACTACCTTGCGACGCCCTTTGTTGGCTTGCTTTGCATATTGTTCCGTCTTCTTCTCTATATTGAATCTTGCCTTTGTTGGTGAGATTCGTATCATTTGGTACCAGAGCCAATTTCTAGTCTCAGGTTTGCGTATCTTTATAATTTTCTAGTTTTTAAAAAAAAAAAAAAAAAAAAAAAAAAGAGTTGAAAAAAAAACGAAAAAAAAAATTGAGGGAGAAAAACGGAAAAAAAAAAAGTTAAAAAAAAAATCGAAAAAAAATTATTCAATGTTCACATGTTAGATCTACAAGGTTGGGGAAGATTTGAGGACAAATCTCTTTTAAGAGGAGGAGAATGATGTGATCATGAAGTGCCCAAAAATAGACTTGAAAGAATTAATTGAAGCCAAGTTGTTGGGTCAAGAAGGATTACTTGCTCATCAAGATTGAAGAAGATCTAGTCCATATTTACTTGTCATATGGGACATTTTAATTTAGTAATCTTTAATTTCGAATTTAGCTCCTTGTTTTTGTAGGATTAGTTTATTCTTCACTTGGATTTAGTTTCCTTTTGTTATTAGGTTAGTTAGGTTTAATTTCGAATTTATTGTCCATATTTTTGTAGGATTAGTTTATTCTTTGCTAGGATTTAGTTTCCTTTTGATATTAGGTTAGTTTACTATTTTAGAGTTTCCTAGTTCTTTTCAAGATGTAATCTTGTCCTATTTAAAGGACCTTTTTTCTTTAATGAATTCAAGATTTAGTCTTCAATTAATATGTGTTGAGTATTCTCCACCTTCTTTGAAGAATTCTTCTTCATGAACTTATCAAAGATCAGTAAAATCTTTGTGGCGTTCAATGACTTATCAAACGATTTATCCACCATCGTTTGTGGCGTCCTACCGAACTTATCAAGCATTCTTATGGCGTTCCGACTTATCAAGCGATTCAGTCAACATCGTTTGTGGCGTCCTCATGAACTTATCAAGAACACTTGTGGCGTTCATCCATCGACTTATCAAGCGATTCATCCATCATCGTTTGTGGCGTCTTCAATAAATCCATCTAAACCTGATTGTAGAACGATCCTAGGAGTCCTACTAATTCGAATCTCGTTATTCGTAACGTTGTTCGTATCAAATGTCATAAAACTTGATGAAGTCCAAAAGACATTGGACCCATCCCCACAAATAGTGGGAGTAAACCCCGAAACCCAATGAACCGATTTTTGCACAAATTCTTAGTAATCTAATCAAATTCGTAAGGAACTCACAATTCCATTTTACGAAATTGAGTGATTAGATATTTAATCCAAGATTACAAAGAAAAATATGTTTAGACATAAATCAAGGGATATGGCATGAAGCCATAAGATTCAAAGTGATAAGTTTGACTCGCTAAATGGCGATAGGTGATTATTCAAAAGTCCTTTAAAAGATCTATGAAAATACCTTCTCTCCATTTAAAACGTCAAAACCCATTTTGAAACTATTAGCCATAGAAAGGTGGTTGTTGACTACCGAGATATGACTATTGGAAATGGATTCTGCATCTCACAATTGATGAGATGATCTCTATTCAAATCCAAAGGTCAATCTATGACTTTTTCCGAATTGGAACATGCAACTTGATAAGTCAATCAAGAATGTTGAATTGTCAAAAGGCATATGGATTCCATTTGTGCAAAAGGATCAGTGGGAGTACAGTTGAGTTCGAAAAGTAACAAGAAGATGTTCTATACATCAAGATTGATATAAGAATATCAGAGAAGCACAGACGAAAGCGTGTTAATCACGCAATTCTCCATGAATAGATTTGGAATTGCATCTCACGTACTGGCAATACGTATCTAAAGTAGATAAAGAAAAGTAGATGTTGAAATTCACAAATCTAAGTACAAAGACTATATGGAAAATCCAAGAAGGGATCAATTCCATAGAGATATGAATTTCTCTGTCTTATTTAATGTGAATGCCCTGCATTTAATAAGTAAAGAAGAAATTGTCTCAAGAAGCCTTATGCTTAAGCGTTTGGATTGCATGTAGCATGCAAAGTCTTGTACATGACCTGACTCATCAAAAGCTCTGATATTTCACGAGCTACTGATAAGTCAAACTCCAGTCAAGGACACTGGACTACCATAAAGCAATCCTCGAAGATAATTAAAGGATGTGTTGCTGGTCTATGGTAATAGTGGAGAATTGAAACTCGAAGGGTTTATTAATTCGAGATTTTCAAAGTCAAAAGTGGATGATTTATTCTGTTTCGATGGAGCAGAGGTATATTGGAAGAAATTCCAATAGTATGCCATTGCCAACTCAATCAGAATAAAAGCACCATTGTGATGCTGCACACACACAAAAGGTGTTTAGATGAGAAAACATTCATCCAATGGATGAATTACCTAGCATGACGAAAGCTTGTTATAATCCTAACCGATTTAAACAAAGCTATTGCTCAATGAAAGAAAATCGAGATCTCATCAAGAATCTAAACACAAAACCAAATGATTGAAAAAATCATAGGTAGTTGAGACGAGTAAAAGTACTACGTCATCTCAACAAGACAACTTAACAGATCCACTAATGAAGCTCTTTCACAAATGGTTCGAGGGACATCTTGGTATAGATGGGTCTTAGAAATGTTGTGATTGGCTTTAGGGCAAGTGGGAGATTGATAGAATAGTACCCGGCAAGCCAATCTAAATTAGCTTGTTTGAGGACTATCTTCTTATGGTTTATAATTAATACGCCCGTTTATTCATAGTACGTGAATTAAACAATGGCCAACTTCATCTCTCGCGAACCTATCTAAGCGATTGGATGAAATCCTGAGTTCACAATAACTATGGGACTATACACTTCAGTACTGAGTGCACTTATCATGAAACAGTCTCAAAGGTCGTGATCTCGAAAACGTTCCAAGTCATAGATTCATATCGAGACGGGGTATCGAATGAATCGTCAAGACTTGTACGATTATGCATGATTCACATGGAGTGAATTTGTTGTAGTTTCATGAACAAGGCATTTGAGGCCAGTGCATATGACTAGGTGGTTCGATATCGAATGCATCGAACGACCCGAACAGAGAAACCCATTGTGGAAGCACATGTCGCATATCGGTGATGGGATGTTTCTCAAGGATTATAACAGTGTACGATTTAGTCCTTAGACTTGAAGTGCTAGGGCGAATTCGGTGCATGAAAGTGCGTACTTTGATTTAGGTATAGGCCACTTAGCTTGGTCATAACATGCCTAAGTTGGGTGCGTACGGAAGTGTACGCGAGTGGTTAGTACTAAGAAAGGATCCATCGACTCATCCTGATAAGGTGGGAGAATTTCCTGTACGTTCTTCGATAATAGTTCCGAGAAACCCGTGGCCACGGTCAGTGACGAATTTGGAAGGGACTTCCAAATTTAGCAGTCACACTGGAATTACTATCCTGAATTAGAAAGTACAGAATCGAGATAATTAGAGGTGCCGATCAATTCACACACCCTAGGTCTCGGTCGGGAAATCAGTCATGGAAGGACCGTATGTACATGGCAGTTATAATAGGTGAGGTTCACAAATATCAATTCACCTGAAGTTGGGCTTCATGGGCTTGTGGCTAGACATCGACCATGAAGTGTAGGTACTCCTGAATTAATAAGGAAATTAATTCTGGAGTGGTCAATTAAAGATAGTTTAAAGTTGATCGGAGCATTTAATTGCTCGTTAATTAAATCACGAGAGTCGTGGGCCTACTGCCAATTGATGGTGAACCCAGAGGGTCACACACAATACAATTGGACAGTGACAGTCATTAAGGGAAATGTGAATGATTTAAAGTTGTTAAATCAAAGTTATTGAATTAAAGCATTAATTCAAGTAAGAGATTATTAATTAGATATTTAATTAATTAATGTTCAATTAATTAATTAAGGGTTATCTGATTAATTATGAAATTAATTAAAGTGGTTAATTAATTAAGTTGGAAGAATAAATTTAATTGGTAATTTTTCGGATTAGCCAATTAAATGACAAAGGGGTCGATTTGTAATTATCACAAATAGAAGTGATAGGGGACGATTTTTGAAGATAAGGAAAAGGAAGTTTTTAATCTTGGAAGATAAGCAAGAAGAGATATATCAAATCTTAGATTCCTAATTAGATAAGGAAGAAAAGATTTGATAGACAAGGAAGAAGATATCTTATAGGAGTAGGACTCTTCTCCTATAAATACTTCTTCTCCTCTCTTCATTTAAAAAAAAAAAAAGGGAGACTGAAAACTTTTGAGAGAAAACTCTGCAAAACTTTTGAGAGAAAGTTATAGCCGATTTTTGAGAGAAAAATCTGATTTTCGAAAATAAGTTTTAGAAATTGCATATCCGCCCCAAACTATTTCGCCCCGAACCCTAGTCGCCCATCCTAGCTCGGCCGAACCTAACCTGGCCGATCCAAGCTTGGCCGAACCAAATCCAGCCGCATAAGCCCTGCGTGTTTGGTCTTCTTCCAGTTGATCTCGAAACCCGAACCTAGATCAAAGTCCTGATCAAGTTCAGAAGTACCTTTGTTGACAAACTTTCAAGTTCCAGTTCTTAGCCTACGACTTGGAAGTGTTGCTACAATCCAGTTGGTGTGGATACATTCTGGAGGTGAGACACTTGGATCACTATATTGTGAATCGAACATGAAGCCTGGAGGTAACCACCACCGAGCTGTGGTGAGGTAATTTCGATTAACCCCCTATGTTTTATTTATGCTTGCGTTCGTTTCTTGCTTTTCGTATACATAATATGGAGATTTTCGTATACATAATATTGACAATCGAGGCACAAACCCAACAAAAAACACAAAACACAAACACAAAACAATAGACTCGGGTTGCCTCCCGAGAAGCGCTTGTTTATAGTCGTGAGCTCGACTTGGATACGGCATGATAACTTCACGATAGGACCACGGAAGTCCTATTTCCTTCAAATTCTCCGCCCCAATAGTGTTTGAGGCGTTGGCCATTCACTTTAAATTTGTCTCCGGTTGAGGGATCGGAAATTTCCACGGCTCCATAGGGAAATGCTTCAACAACTTGAAACGGCCCCAACCAACGCGACTTTAGTTTTCCGGGAAATAATCGAAGCCTTGAGTTGAAAAGTAGCACTTGTTGCCCTGGTTCAAACTTCCTTTCCAATATACGTCGATCATGCCATTTTTTCATCCTTTCCTTATAGAGCTTGGCATTCTCATAAGCTTCCAACCGAAATTCGTCTAGCTCATTCAATTGAAACAACCGCTTCTCTCCGGCTAAACTTGCATCCATATTTAGCTTCTTGACGGCCCAATAAGCCTTGTGCTCTAATTCTAACGGTAGATGGCAAGATTTTCCGAACACAAGCTTATAGGGAGACATTCCAATTGGCGTCTTGTACGCGGTACGATAAGCCCATAGAGCATCGTCAAGTCTTAGCGACCAATCTTTCCAGTTAGGAGATACCGTCTTTTCCAAGATACTCTTTATTTCACGGTTGGATATCTCGGCTTGCCCATTAGCTTGCGGGTGATACGCAGTCGTCACCTTGTGCTTCTCTCCATATTTTGCCAAAAGAACATCAAGCCAACGGTTACAAAAGTGAGAACCACCGTCACTTATCATTGCTCTTGGCGTGCCAAATCGACTGAATATATTCTTCTTTATGAAGCTCATGACTGCTTTTGAAGAATCCTTGGGAAACGCACTTGCCTCGACCCACATGGAAACATAATCAACGGCCACCAAAATGTATTGGTTCCCGTTAGAAGGTACAAAAGGTCCCATGAAGTCAATTCCCCATACATCAAACAACTCCACTTCAAGAATGGTCTTTAGTGGCGTCTCATTTCTTTGGGAAATGTTTCCTACCCTTTGGCACCGATCACATTGGGACACGAACATGTGCGCATCTTTGAATAAAGTAGGCCAATAGAATCCCGATTGCAACACCTTTGCAGCCGTACGATCTTCCTTGAAATGACCTCCATAGGGTGCGGCGTGGCAATCTTTTAGAATTGGATGTGTGTCCTCCTCGGGAATGCATCTCCTTATAACCCTGTCTGCACAAATCTTAAAAAGAAACGGCTCATCCCATACAAAATTCTTTACATAATGTAAAAACCTTTTCTTTTGTTGATAAGTAAAATCAGGGGGTAATAAGCCACATACCAGATAATTCACGTAGTCGGCATACCATGGAGTTGGAGATAGTGCGAGGGCAAAGAGTTGTTCATCCGAAAAAAATTCGTTAATAATCTTGGGATCCTCCGTAGCTTTAGCCTTCTCGAGCCTAGACAAGTGATCGACTACTTGATTTTCGGACCCTTTTCTATCCTTGATCTCCAAATCAAATTCTTGAAGCAATAAGATCCAACGGATTAATCGAGGTTTCGCATCTTTCTTTGTCATCAAGTATCGAATAGCCGAATGATCCGTGTAGACTACCACCTTAGTACCAACCAAATAAGCTCTGAATTTATCGAAAGCAAACACCACCGCTAAAAGCTCCTTTTCCGTGACTGTGTAGTTCAGTTGGGCTTCGTTCAAAGTCTTGCTAGCATAATATATGGAATGGAAAATCCTGTTTTCTCTTTGTCCCAAAACAGCTCCGACTGCTATATCACTCGCGTCGCACATTACATCGAAAGGTAGATTCCAGTCCGGTGCTACAACAATTGGTGCCGAGATTAGCATTTGCTTCAAAGTTGCGGATGCTTCCATACATTGGTCCGTGAAAACAAAAGGAACATCTTTCTACAATAAATTGCACAAAGGCTTTGAGATTTGTGAGAAGTCTTTTATAAACCTTCTATAGAAGCCCGCGTGCCCCAGAAAACTCCGAATTCCTTTCACGGATATGGGTGGAGGTAGTTTCTCGATCGTCTCGATTTTTGCTCTATCTACCTCAATACCCTTGCTCGAGATCTTGTGACCCAAGACGATGCCTTCTTTTACCATAAAATGGCATTTCTCCCAACCCAAGGACTTTTTCCAGATTTCCCAAGCATTCATCAAATGAATCCCCAAAGATAGAGAAGTCATCCATGAAAACTTCCACGAATTTCTCGATCATATCGGTGAAGATAGCCATCATACACCTTTGAAAAGTGGCGGGAGCATTGCATAAGCCAAAGGGCATTATTCTAAAAGTAAATGTCCCATACGGACATGTGAAAGTAGTTTTCTCTTGATCCGCGGGGGCGATGACAATTTGATTAAAACCCGAATATCTATCCAAAAAGCAATAGAAAGCTCTTCCCGATAGTCTATCTAACATTTGATCAATGAAGGGCAACGGAAAGTGATCTTTCTTAGTATTTTGGTTCAATTTTCGGTAGTCCATGCATACTCTCCACCCGGTAACCATTCTTGAAGGTATTAATTCATTCTTTTCATTGGTTATCACCGTCATTCCACTCTTCTTTGGGACACACTGAACCGGACTTACCCATTTGCTATCGGAAATAGGAAAAACGATTCCGGAATCCAACCACTTGATTATTTCCTTTTTGACCATCTCTTTCATAATTGGGTTCAATCTTCTTTGGTGCTCAACGGACTCCTTGAAATTGTCTTCCAAGTTGATCTTATGCATGCAAAAGGTGGGACTAATCCCTTTGATGTCGGCAATAGTCCACCCGATGGCTTTCTTATGGCACTTGAGAACTCTCAACAGTTTCTCCCTTTGAGTCTCCGTTAAGTTCGCCGCAATAATAATCGGCAAGGTAGAAGAATCTCCCAAATAAGCATAGTTCAAATGAGATGGAAGTGGTTTCAACTCCAAGATTGGAGGCTCCTTAATAGAAAATTTCAATGGCTTGGGGTTTGATAACGGCAAGTCAAGAGATTCAAATCTTCTTCTATAATTCTCTCCAACCGAATTGGCTTCCAATTGTGAGATGACTTGAGCCATTTCCTCAATTTCTTCATCAAGTTTATTCAAGATAGCTCCCTCAATTAGATTTTCGTAGTGATTCTCCTCGAATGTATTAGCTACCAATGAATCAATCATACAAATGGAAGAGATTTCTTCCTCATCATCCGGGTATCTCATAGCATTAAAGACATCGAATTTCACTTCTTCATCATGTACCCTCATAGTAAGTTCCCCTTTTTGTACATCAATCAAAGCTCTACCCGTAGCTAAAAATGGTCTACCAAGTATGATAGGTACATTGACATCCGCCTCATAATCAAGAACAATAAAATCAAGGGGAAATATGAATTTATCAACTCTTACCAAGACATCGTGGATTTTTCCTTCCGGATAAGTGATGGAACGGTCGGCAAGTTGCAAAGAAATCGTAGTAGGCCGTGCTTCTCCAATTCCAAGCTTTTGAAAGATAGATTTGGGCATAAGATTAATGCTAGCTCCCAAATCACAAAGAGCTCTCCCAAAATATTTATCGCCAATCGTACACGGGATAGTGAAACTCCCCGGATCCTTGAGCTTTGGGGGTAATTTATTTTGCAAGATAGCACTACATTCCTCGGTTAGTGCAACCGTTTCAAATTCCCCCAATCTTCTTTTCTTTGATAGCACGTCTTTCATAAACTTGACGTACTTTGGCATTTGCTCAAATGCTTCCACAAGAGGGATGTTTATATGCAATTGCTTCAAGATATTCAAGAATTTCTCAAATTGTTTTTCATCCTTTTTCTTTTGAAATCTTTGAGGGAACGGAGGAGTTGGTTTACTAGCCGGAATTGGTGTCGAAATGATTGGTTCTTTAGGTACCTCTTTTCCCGACTCCACTTCTTCAACCAAAGACTCCTTACTTCCACTTTGAGTCTCCTCGACTTCCATTGGATTTTCATTAGGCATAGCCGGACCTTCATACCTCTTTCCATTCCTCAAAGAAATAGCTTTGCAATGTTCATTCGAGCCTTGATTAGGTGACTCGGTTGTACTTGGCAAAGCTCCTTGAGGTCTCACACTTAAGGCTTGTGAAATTTGCCCCATTTGAGTTTGATGATTTCTCAAAGCTACCGAATGTTCTTGTTGATTCCTTGAGAATTCTTGTTGATTTTTGAAGACATCTTGCAACTCAGAGTCATTGGTTACCATATATTTGGTGGTATGTTTCATGAAATCACCAAATGCATCTTCCCACGAAGGCTTCGACTCTACGGGTTGCTTTTGTCGATCTTGAAACCCGGGGGGAGCGGAGGATTGATGACCTCCTTGATATGGTGGTTGTTGTTGGGCATTGTTTGGATTACTCCAAGAGAAATTTGCGTGCTTTTGCCAATGAGGAATGTAGTTGTTTATTTGATAGGGGGGTGTCCTTGATTGTTGCGATAATTGTTCCCAAACTAATTGAACCTCGGCAGAATGTTTCTGCCACCTGGGCCGCGATAATTGTTGCGATAATTGAACCTCGCGGCCGCGAGACCTGGGCAAAATGTTTCTGCCACCAGCTCGCGGCGGCGAGCAACTACCTCGCTGCGGCAAGGCTAAGCAGGGGCCAATTCTTCGATTCTTGCTCTCTCTTTTGCGTTAGGCCCCCCTTGGTCGAAGGAGACTTGCCATCCACGCACGAAATGTTCCGAAAATGATTCGCTACGTCAAATCCTGCAAACCACATAAAAACAAAAGCAAAACACGAACAAAATACGTAAAACGAACAAAGGTCGAACAAAGGGACCCAAAGCACAAACGACACGAAAACACGCAAAGACACAAAGAAACTCGGATCAAAACAAGATGTTTTGAGCTTAAAGGGATAGATAATAACGACGTTTTCACGGCGTTATCAGCCCCCGAGGCAACGCCCACTTGGCTTCCGCTAACGATCGGGGCAATAGAAGTAGAAAAAGGAAGGGAAATATCAGGAACATGCTCATATGTGCCATGTTCGAAAGAAGAAGTGCCTGAAGAAAAGGGTACGTTAAAAGCTTGCTCCATAAATGACGAATCGCCAAAGGCCACCCGACCAGGGGATGGCCTCCTCCCTACCTCACCGGAGGAGGAAAAGTTTTGTTTTGTAAAAGATGAACTAACTACAGGAAAAGATTCAGAAGGAATTACGAGAGTATCAATCGCCGACCTTCTAATTGAGGACGAGCGAGGAGGTTCTATCGAGGGCTCCTCTGTGCGAGACCTTTTAGGTCTAGTATTTCTAGCACTCTCGCGTAATGGACGTTTTGAAGTATTACCAAAAAGATTACTCATGTTTGGAATCCAAAAAAGAAAACTAAATTATCGAGAAAGCTTATCGACCTGCTAACGAAAGAGTATTCTATTGAGAAATGAGTAAAAGCAGTAAATAGCGAGTAAAGATTTACCTTTTGTATTTATACTATACGAAAAGACACAAGAGACCATAAGAAAAGGCACGAAACACAGAAACTATCCTAGGAATAGACACAAAGAATTCGAAAAGACATATGCATAATGATTACGACAAAGTTAATAGCTTGTCTAAATTATTGTCAACAAAGGAGACGAAAAGACGTAACTGTCAGAATATGAATCGTCTATTGTACAAAGGGATATAAAGGTAATATTACAAATCAACTTATGATGATTGTTACAAAGGATATTTCCCAGGTCAACGTATCGCTCCTCGCTTCATACAACCCGGTCGCCATTCGGAACTCCCTGATCACCAGCGACATCTCCTTCATTCGCTGCCTCCATATTCTCCTCCTCTTCGTCTGGATCGATGAAATTATTATCAATCTCGTCATTGATATCTGAAGGAGGAATCGGCAATGGCCTACCGAACTCTTTGACCAGGCGAGCCAAAGGAAATTTTTGATAAATGACATCCGGCAGCTCGGAAGGAGAATATTCTTCGCCATAGCGGTTCAGCTGAATGTGCGCTGCTTTAAAATATTCCCTTCAACGATCCTCTATCAGTTCCAGAGCGACCAACTGATGAATCTCCTTCTTAAAGGTACTCTCCAGGAGCGGACCGACCATTTGATATACCAACGCTGTATGAACAGGAGAGCTAAGGAATTCACGGATAACTTTTTCATCAGGATTCCGGCCATAACGATCCCTGAGTCAACTAAGAGGAATGTCCCTCTCATACTCCTCTAAAGAAGCCTGAAGACTCGTTACTTGAGATTCCAACTCGCTAATTCGAGCAGTACTCTGAAATTGATAATCTTCCAACTTTTTAGCCAATTGATTGGCTTGTTCTTCAGCGCGAGAAGTCTCCAGAACCCTATCTATAATTTCCTGGTCATCAGTCCCCGTAGCCCGAGTCTCTACGACCGGAAGAGAAGAAGTCATCGAGGGACCAACCTCTGAACCAGAAGTCTTATGAAGTAAAGTCTTATATTTCTCATCCAGAAACTCACATTGTTGTTTCTAGAGAGCGGCTTCATAGGGATATGATAAAATTGTCTTGGTCTGAAAGAGAAAAAGATAAAAGAAATAAATTAGCGAGCTAAAGTATTCATTAAGAAAAATTACCCTACGAGCGCACATGAAAGGAGATCACCTTTTCAGCATAAAGAGAAGCTCGCTGAAATTTCTCTAAAGGATCGTTCTGAAGGAGCTTGTTCATATCTCGAGTAAACACACCTGATAAAAGCACACGAGTTGCCTTATCCACCGCATTCTCGCTCTCATCATGAACTAAAGAATTGTTCTCAGGATAACCGGCGGCTCTCCTCCCCTCTAGATGGTCCTCGATCATCTCAACGAGGGTGGGCTCCGGATGATTCTCACCTAGTAGAGACAGGTCCTCGCTTGAGCGACCATTGTAACACCTTTTTCACTCCACTGGCTTATCATTATGATGGGGCATCGACCAGCTACGGCATCCACGTATGCCTAGGGAAGTTCGAAGTTGAAAAGGAGGATAACCAGATCCCGTCCCCAGGCGAACAGGAGATTCTTGGGAGGAATCTGGAGATTCCTCTCTGTTCTTTTCAGAATCATTACTCAATTCTAATTTTCTTTTCCTGGACGCCCCTTGCTCGATAGGAACGTTCTCTATGGTTTTGGTGGATTTAGATAGTACCATTTTTCCCTTTAAAGAGCGTCGGGAGTTTTCTACCATAAGAGCTGAGAAGAAAATAAAATTGAAATTAGACTTGGTGCTAAAAAAATATCACGACACGATATTAAGATAAATACTTACCCAATGATTCGGAAGAAGAAGAAATTGGAAAAATATGAGTACTCAATCCCGCCTTGCGAAGAAAAACCTCGATAATAAGAAGAGCACTCTGATACTTATTGGCGCGCATAGCCTGGATTTCACCAGGGAACTGGGGGTCGTCAGGAATAAAGTCCCCTGTCGGCAGGCGACCACCATAAATCCATTTGGAATCATGGTCCCATGAGAAGGGCTCATTCGAGCCGTCCGCCAAACGAAGATGGGAAGGCGGACGAACGAAGAAAAAATGAGATTTCCAGGAAGGATTGCTAGAAACCGGGGAATCGAAGATTGAGGGACTAGTCTTTTGGCTAGCAAAAAAGTATCCACATTTTGAAACGAAACAGTTGTGTAAAATTGCGAAAAGAGGGTTGGAATCCTTTCGCTATCATCAAAACGGAAAAACAGACCACAAAGGCCACTGAATTTGGGACCAATTGAGTCAAAGATACACTAAATATACTCAGAATATCAAGAAACAGAGCGGACAATGGAAGCCGTAGGTCGTAATTAAAGTGGGTTGTATAAAAAGCTCGGCAACCCTCCGGTGGAGAAGTAACCCTATCAGAGGGAGAAGGAAGAATGATTTTAGAACCTTGCGGAAAATATTTCGCATAATTATCCACGACCTCGTGGAAAGTTTCCTCGTTGTAAGCACAAGCGAGATCCTCAATCGGTTCAAAAATTTGAGGAACAGTACGCTTGCCTTTCTTGGCCCTGGCAGCAACATCTGTATCGGATATGATTTGCACCTTAAAAGTGTCCTCAGTCGGAATGATAAATTCTGACGCTCCGGTCTGCTCATTCGAAGGAGTTGGGGGAATCACCTCCTCGATAATAGGAGTGATTCTTTCCCTTGAAGACGAGGAGGATTTTCTTGGAATCGAAGCCATTCTGTTGAACCCTCGAAGAATACGAATCGATAAAGACAACTTGAAAATGAAATAATCGATTGAGAAAACGACTGCAGAAATAGGGGAAATAGAAAGTAAAAATTGACTGAAGGGACAATGACCTATTTATAGAGAGAAATGAAAAAACGTTTCGAACCTCTCACGACTGATCGCATTCCCGCCAAATCAGCAAAGAAACGACATGCTTCCCCGAAGGGCCACGTAGCGAATCGGGATCGGAGGAACAGTAAATGACTATCTATGAGGAGTAGCACTCTTTTCCTTATTTAGGATTTTTTCCCACAGGGTTTTTTTCTAGATAAGGTTTTTAACGAGGCACAACTCATAGAAAATACGGTCATAATCAGCCATCTACTTCTACGAGCTTTTACTACATATACACTCGAAGAAGTGAGGGAGTACTGATGGGGGCTATTTCGCACCCCTTATAATATTCGGATCGACTAAGAGATATCAGGTCGGTTCGACCATACAAGCTCGTTCGGGATTTTCTTTCGACCCAGTTGAAGACGACTCCCCTCGGCGAGTAGGCTACAATCCGGACTCAAGAAGGACGATTGGGCCGAGTCCTATTAGAATTATGTTTCCTTGTAAAGCTAGGGTTAATGTCATATAAATGCCTAGCTAAACATTAGATTGGGGACGAAGAAACAACTTACGCCTGTATACTTGGGCAATCTAAGATCATATTGAATAGAAAAGCTTTTGCTATACTATTTACTCATTGACTGTCTTGATTACTGATTGTTCTTTTACATAATTGTTCTTCCTTGAGATTGATCCATCCAGAATAAAGTAACAGAGCCCTATAATTTGTACTGAATTTAACCTCCATATAACAACTTTATTGATTTAATCGTACTCGACAAAAAATGGTTTAATCAGTTACTGATGGGGGCTATTTCGCACCCTTTATAATATTTGGATCGACTAAGAGATATCAGGTCGATTCGACCATACAAGCTCGTTCGGGATTTTCTTTCGACCCAGTTGAAGACGACTCCTCTCGATGAGTAGACTACAATCCGGACTCAAGAAGGACGATTGAGCCGGGTCCTATTAGAATTATGTTTCCTTGTAAAGCTAGGGTTAATGTCATATAAATGCCTAGCTAAATTAGATTGGGGACGAATACACAACTTACGCCTGTATACTTGGGCAATCTAAGATCATATTGAATAGAAAAGCTTTTGCGGTTAAAATAAATACGGCATCCACGTATTAAACCATTTTTCGTCGAGTACGATTAAATAAATAAAGTTGTCATATGGAGGTTAAATTCAGTACAAATTATAGGGCTATGTTACTTTATTCTGGATGGATCAATCTCAAGGAAGAACAATTATGTAAAAGAACAATCAGTAATCAAGACAGTCAATGAGTAAATAGTATAGCAAAAGTTTTTCTATTCAATATGATCTTAGATTGCCCAAGTATACAGGCGTAAGTTGTGTATACGTCACCAATCTAATGTTTAGCTAGGCATTTATATGACATTAACCCTAGCTTTACAAGGAAACATAATTCTAATAGGACTCGGCCTAATCGTCCTTCTTGAGTCCAAATTGTAGTCTACTCGCCGAGGGGAGTCGTCTTCAACTGGATCGAAAGAAAATCCCGAACGAGCTTGTATGGTCGAACCGACCTTATATCTCTTAGTCGATCCGAATATTATAAGGGGTGCGAAATAGCCCCCAACTTGTCTTCAAACGATATACTTTATCTCCTTCCTGATAAACTTCAAATCTAGGAGGTTGTTCAACGTAAACTACTTCTTGCAGTTCTCCATTTAGAAAAGCAAACTTAACATCCATCAGATAGACAGTTAAGTTCTTGTGAGCAGCATGGGCTAGAAATAGTCTGATTGCTTCAAGCCTTTCTATAGGTGCAAAAGTTTCGTCATAGTCAATGCCTTCATCTTGGACGTAACCCTTGACAACTAGTCTAGCTTTGTTTCTGGTAACAATACCATCTTCTTTCATTTTGTTTCTGAAGTCCCACTTTATGCCAATGACTCTTTGATGAGTTGGTCTAGGAACTAAGCACTAGACTTCATTCCTTTAAAATTGGTTCAGCTCTTCTTGCATAGCTTCAATTCAGCGACAGACACTAAGAGCTTCTTCAATTTGTTTGGGCTCAATCAAGGATAAAAAGCTGACAAACATTGATTCATTTGCAGCAGCTCTTCTATTCTTTACTATATCTAGTGGATCACCAATCACTACGTCAGGTGGGTGATCTCTGAGGCATCTGAGATCAGGTTGCAAATCTGAATGTTATCCATTTGATTGATCTTGCAAAACTACTGTTGGAGTTCCAGTAGTAGTCTGTTGAACATTAGTGGTCTGAATTTCTGAAAATCAGTAGTATGATGGGAACATATTCTTCTCTTCTTTCCACACTCAATTTCGGAAAATCAGTAGACAGATCTGAATAAGTTATCAAATATTAGATTACCAGATTCTTCCTCAATGTAAAGTCCTTTTGTTAGAATCTCTACAGGCTTTACTAACAATAGAATCTCTACAAAAACAGCTTAATCAGCCTTCTATGCAAATGCAGTAAGGTAATTTTTCCCATTATTCAAGACATAACATTTACAACCAAAAATCATAAGATAGTGAATATTAGGCTTCCTGTTGTTCCAGACCTCATAAGGTGTTTTGTTTTGACTCTTGATGATCATAAATCTGTTACGAGTGTAACGTGCTGTATTTGTAGCTTGTGCCCATAATCTTTGAGGCAGTTTAGCTTTAGCTATCATTGTTCTTGTAGCTTCTTTTAGTGTTCTGTATTTCCTTTCAGCAACTACATTTTGTTGAGGGGTTCTGGCAGCAGAGTACTCCTTGTTGATTCTCTGGAGTTACAATACTCTTCAACAGTAGAGTTTGTAAATTCAATCCCTCTATCTGATCTTATCTTCAAAATCTTCAAGTTTTTCTCATTCTGGATCAGTTCCATCAGATTAGTAAGATGCTCGTTGGTTTCACACTTCTTTTTCATGAAGATAACGCAACTGTATCATAAAAAATCATCCACAACAGCTTGGAAGTACTTCTTTCCACCATTGCTGATAGGATCAATGGGTCCAAATAAGTCCACGTAAAGTAGCTCCAAAATTCTAGTTGAAGATTGATGCCTCTTGCTTTTGAAAGATGATTTGATTTGTTTGCCCTTCGGACAAGCATCGTACAACTTGTCTTTGCTAATGACTGTCTTTGGAATTACTTCTACCAGATTGTTTTTGATCAGTCTGTTGATGGTCTTGAAATACACATGATTCATTGTTTTGTATCAAATCCAAATATGATTTCACTTGGAGTAGAAGCCATGTAACAAACAATAGAATTCCTATCCACAGAATTCCAGTCTACTATATAGATATTCCCTTGTCTTCTTCCAGATAACATCACCTTCTTGGTTCCAACTTCCTCTACATAGCACTTTTCTGATGAGAATATAAGTGAGAATCCCGTATCACAAAATTGACTTATGCTTAGCAGATTGTAATTGAGGCCTTTGACATAAGAGACGACAGATATCTCTTTGTTGCCTTTGATAAGCTTTCCACATGCCACAATCTTGCCTTCTTTGTTGTCTCCTAACCTATGATACAAAATAAAATTATTTTAGGTACCCTTTTTTGAGAGGGTCCTGAAGAATTAGTACACCCTTGACAACCCAAGATTTTGAAGTCTTAGGTTTCTTAGGCTTTGGTGTTTTAGCAGGAGCATGAGCTATTCTGTTATCATCATAATTTCCAGCAGACATGTTATTGTGATAATCCTTATGATGTGAATAATGCTCATATGTAGGGTATGGTGCATGATAAGCTGGGATTCTACGGAGTATACACATTAGTAAGAGTTTAACCAAATCCAACAATGTCCTATCTCGATAGGAATCTACAACTCTTGAGTATGTTCTCGATAACGGCCTTAGAGATCAGTCCACGGGGTGTCCCACAACCCTGTGATCTAAGGACTTCTATCCTTATGCGTATATAATTATTACATAAGATAAAGTTCACCATATATAAGAAAATGCATTTATTAATCTGAATTGAATACTTCGTTCATTTATTACAATAAATGACATCCATACAGTTGGCTTGTCGGGCATTATTTCTATCAAAATAGGTATCTTAGCTTTACCAGTTATTTTCCTTCTGGCAGCTCTTGATTAAACAACTGGTGTCGTAGTTGTTGTAGTAGCTTCAGGAACTATAACTTCTTGCTCCTGTTGAGGCAGAGTTACCTCATTGATGGTGCAGTAGTCTGTTCAGTTGAAGAAACAACAGACTCTTCAGCAGTAGTCTGATTTGCAGCAGCAGACTCCTAGGCACTTTCAGCAGGTCTTTTTTGCTGAGGGAGGATCTTCTCTCACTAAGTCTGAAAGTTTAGTGGGAGAGCTGATCATTGTGATCCTCTTCCCAGCAGTAGACTTTGTCAGGAAACCCCTGGATGCAGCAATATCCCTTGTTGTAGCTTCCTTTAAAGCACTCCTTATCCTCTCTGCAACATTTTCTAGAGGCAATTCAGCAAATGGAGTCCTTTCAGTTGATATATCAAGAGTCTTTTCTTCTATATCCTTGATTGTTTGACCGATAAAAGCATCAATAGTCTATTTTTCTTTATCTTCTGATCCGGCTTGAACTGCTGGCTTGTCTGTTTGATCAGAAGACTTAGGAGCAGTTGCCTTGCTCCTCTTGATTTTTCCAGCATCAAGCTTCTTAGGCTAAACAACCTTTCTTTTTGGTTGTTGCTTCTTCTCTGGTGTCACTTCAGGGTTCTTAATCCTCACCACCTTCACAACCTCTAAAACCTTAAGTTCTATGGCTGAATGAATGACTTTTTCATGAGCCATCGCACATCCCAGACTCATCATCAAATTGATGAGGGGTAATTTGGATCCCTAATTCTTGCTAGCTCGATGAGGATCGAACAACACCAATTTCCATCCCCGAAAGTGCCGATCCGAGCCAGGGTATGTAGTGATCTGTTCCGAGCCAATAAAGAGAATCCGAGGTCGAAGGTTACTGTTGGGCCGAGCCCAGGCCCAAGCCAACGGGCCAGAAAAGTACTCTTGCAAGTGTGTCAGAAAGCCCATCATCTCAGCTATAAATACCCCTAGCATTTATGACAAAAAAAAAAACTTCCCAGGTGCTCTTCCTCCGAGGCTGCTGCTCGGAACTACTTAGGAAGAATAGTATAGGCTGTTTATTGTGTATTTCACCCTCTAGCTTGTACGGCATCCTATAATGCTCGGATAGGACTCTCGATATTTGTAATTTGTGCTCAATCACTCCGAATACAAATACTATTGATCTTTTACTTCTGTTTACATACGTTAGCACGGCATTTTACACCACTTAGATCGAACAAACGAAAACCCGTAAGATCAATTGGCGTCCACCGTGGGGCCTTATTCGAGTATTAGATCAAAATATGCCTACTAAGAGGAGAAATACGTATATCAGTGGAGTGCTTTCCCAGGCAGCAGGAGCACAGAATTCGGTCAACAATGGGCCCAACAATCTGTCGCGTGCGACTCACTAACCAGAAACTCCGACTTTTATTTCCCAGCACGATTCTCCGACCAGCGGAGCATTAGTCAATTTAAGGTCGAAGGTAAGACCTATGGGGGGAATTTCCGACCTTTAGATTGGTGGTTCTATTCTGTGATTGTTCAAATCATTTATTCCTTCGTAGGATTTATTTTCCACAAATAATGAATTCTCTATTCATAAGTGAATAAGAAGTTTCACAGATATCGTTCTCAACCAACTAACACATAATTAATCCAATCAGCTTGATCATCAGTTAACGACAAAAGGTTATGAGAGTCTATGGAGTTACAGCTTATTAATGTTCGGAAATTTTTTTTTCTTTTCTTTTTTTCGATCAATCGCATAATCCGTACAGATTATTTATCGCCTATCTGATGCTTTTCGCGATTAATTGGGATAGATTTGATTTCATTCCTTCGCTCGGTGACATTTTCTAATGGATCCTGCAATTGAATGTTAGTACAATGGCAACAAGTTATATAAATCCTCGAAGTCGCGACCGAGGGTGGGCAACCGTTCGATCGCTAAAAGAAATTTATGGTCCCGACGGGAAGGGATAGATAACTTCATGATAACTACGAGTTCCAACGAGTTTCACTCATATTCGATCGGAGAAATTGAAAAGAAATAAAAGAATAAGACAATGAAATTCGACCAGAAAACAAAAGCTTTATTATGGATATTCTTCAAACAAGTTACAAGCGAAGCCTCGGATATAATATTAAATCTCGAGCTCAAGAGATACAGTACAATCACTCCTACCCTACTATATATTCCACAAGTAATTCTACCCTGTTATATATTCGGTCATCGCTCCCTTTAGGTCGCTCCAAATGCAGAACTCAGCAATGATTCTTCATGGCCATCACTCGCCACGTGTCGCACATCCGTCTTCATACTGGATAAAGCTGGATCGGAGCTCCTCCCAGGGCTTTAAACCGATCTTAGGTCTTCATCTGTAAATAATGATTGTCATACTCAATCATTATTCACAGGCTAATCTGAACCGGTGCAGCGAAGGATTATCTCAACGGAGTCACCCCAAGCGAGCTCGAAGAAAACTATATTTCAAGAAAACCCTCGAGGAAGCTGGTGCTCCAGATTTAAAGAACTCCTCTGGGATTAACCAGCTGCCCGATCAGATGCTACGCCAGAAAACCGGAATTCTAACCCGCCCCAGATAAGGTATATCTAGGAAAACAGGTGGCCTGTCGGTATTCTAGGCGCAATTTCTTTTGCCTGTCGATATTCTAAGCGAAAAAGATTACACCAAAGGAACCAAGATCGAAAAGTAGGGTTCGAATTCTAATCTCAAACTCCTTTATCTTAGAGATAATATGAGTCAATTGTAGAACTCGATCCATGGAGATTGAACGAAGCATAAAGGGAGAAGTGAGGAATGTCGTATAAACAAGTGGACCTATTTATAGCGGCGAAGGGCTTTGAACCAACGGCCCAGATAGCAGATCGCGAATGGTTAGGATGTACGTAATTAATGAACTGACCGATTCGTTTCCCGATAAATAGGGTCCTGTTTGGTTAGGAGAGCAGACGGTCTAACGGTGCGTAAAGATGGGGCTCATTCGAAAGGTTCGTTCGAACAAAATTTTTACTTATTACCCTATTCGAAGGACAGCGCCGGGATCATGGATACTTATCTGAGATTCAACTCTTGCGCACATGATATTCTAAATAACAAGTATGGAAAACTCATAGCTTTATTGTCGAGGAATCGTGATTTAAACACAAGTTCAAATTTTTCAGCTATGTTTACAACCAAATAATGATGTTCGAAAAAAAAAAAAAAAAAGAAAAACTATGATCGGTCTACTTGAACAAAAACTCTCGAATTGAAGAGTTCGAAAACTTTGGAAATTCGGCACTACCAAGGATCTGTTGCAACGTGTTCCTTATTAATTTTAGATCTACCAAAATATTTGTTTTGTTACTCACTCAGGAAAGTGGTGTTCAGTTATTTCCTTATTAATTATAGGTGTTCGAGATCGGGTTGCTGAAAATAAGAATTTATCTGGCTATGCTTTACTTTATCAACAAGGAAAAGAGAAAAGGAATTTATGAATATTATTACAAAGATACAAGAGTTTAAAGGAAAAATATGGGAGATACATTTCGAGCATAGCACAAGCTAATATGTTACATAAGAACCCCTTTACTTTCTACAATCCTATGAAATTTTCGGTCTCCTCTCCTATCGTTTATTCGGAGTAACTTAGCTCCAAGCATGGAATCTCCTTTGGACCCGCAGGATTTTAACTTTATTTACGATCTTCCGAAGACGAAGGGGCGAACGCACGGTTTATCGGGTAACTGTATTCTTCGTCGTTCTCTCCCCAGTAGGTCTTCCTAAATGCATTGTCGCAACAGGTCCCTAATCGAAGACCTACGCGATAACCTGCGGACTCCAAGGGTCTGGCATATTGGCCTTCAAGATGGAAGTTGTATTTGCCTGTCGATATTCTAAGCGAAGTCGAGGTAGTTTTTCTTCCGCTCAAAGATTGTTCGAAGTCTGAGCTCAAAAGTTGAATTAATTGAATAATGATCTTGATCACCATGATCAGACGAATAAAATGCCAGTGCAACGAATGAGACAATTTCAAGGGTATGACAGCCTTTTATAGCGAAATTTGAAAAGAATCCAACGGCAGATAATCCGCGAAACGAATGGATAAGATTTGTCGACCGGTGCAATTCCCGACAAATGAGGAACCGTTTGGAAAAAATCAAACTTGCCAAAATTTGGAACATATACACAACAGCAAAGAACAAATAGCATTAGATCAAACAAAGCAAGAACCTCGCGAAGAATATTCTTATCAAGACAAAAGGATTATTTATTAAGTCCTAGGGTTATTTACTATTTGCTATCTCGTTATGTTTCATCTATTCTCATGATTACAGAAGACTATTATCTCATTAAAATTTATTTCGAACGAAGTTATCTATTCAGTGAAAGTTCGTTTCGCCAGAATTCCTATTTATCCATCATATTCTGATATCCTCGATCTCTATTCGTCTATTGTCAATCTCTATTTGTCTTCATCTACTATTAAAATGGGTGAAAGATGTTGCTACGACCCTCGAAGAATGACCAAGGGTGAAAGCCGTTGCTACGCCCCTTGGATCGAAAAATAAAAATGGGTGACGACCCTCGGGCTAAAAATGCTTTGAAACGACTAAGGGTGAAAGCCGTTGCTACGCCCCTTAGATCGAAATTATTAGAAGGTTGAAAGTTGTTGCTACGACCCTCGGGCTAAAAATGCTCTGAAACGACTAAGGGTGAAAGTCGTTGCTACGCCCCTTAGATCGAAATTATTAGAAGGGTGAAAGCTGTTGCTACGACCCTCGGGCTGAAAATGCTCTGAAACGACTAAGGGTGAAAGTCGTTGCTACGCCCCTTAGATCGAAATTATTAGAAGGGTGAAAGCTGTTGCTAACCCTCGGGCTAAAAATGCTCTGAAACGACTAAGGGTGAAAGCCGTTGCTATGCCCCTTAAGTCTAAAGTATATTCAAGATCGACCTAGGATTCTATCATATTATTTCTCCACGACTATTTATTCGGCTAAGGAAGACTATTCACTCCAACTTAAAAAGATGTTGATCCATAATCCGAGAAGAATCTAAACTATGGAAGATATCTCACGGAAGGTTCAAAAAATTCCCGAAATGAAAATTCAAATCTATTATGATTCTCAAATTATCTCACAAAGGTTGCGAGTTACAGGGGTCGAAATTAAAAGTATCGACAACAAATATAGAAGAAAATTTTTCATTCATAAAATCTTCAGTTCATTTACGAATGGAAGGATTACATTTATCATATCCTACTACAGGTGCTACAAAAAGAGTTGAAAGGGTGAAAGTCGTTGCTATGACCCTCAGGTGAAAGCTGATGCTATGACCGATCAAAACAACTAAGGGTGAAAGCCATTGCTATGCCCCTTATATCGAAATAAATCAAAAGGGTGAAAGCCGTTGCTAAGACCTTAACTGCAAATTATGGATTACCCAAAAATTCCGATAATATCCTGTTTCGAACCAAAGCAATCGAGATCTACTAAGGTCGTCAATTTTATCCAAGTATTGTTAATTTTCGATTACTCTATCAACGAATGAGATCGGCGAAGAACGTCAATTATCGTTTATATCTGAATATTAAAGGTCGAAGCTCAATCAAAACACGATTATATAGTCGATGTTCGATCATTAAAAGAGCTAATGTCTTATTGTCTTATTACTTATTAAAGTCGCTAAGGAATAGCACCGGTCGTTCGTACTTTTGGGGCGAAGAAATTGATGCTCGGTTGCTATTTACAGAAGCAAATCTGCAGATTAACAAGTAAGAATGACAAAGGCGCCCTCGCCAATGCTAAGCTTCTCGACCACGTCTTCCTCAAGATCTTCGGTCTGCTCAGCATCACCATCTTCTGGATAAAACTCTCCATCCTCGTAATCATCGACAAGCTTTAACAGAGGATCGGACTCTTGATTCTCTCCGACCTTGTTCTTGCCCTTCAAACTTCTGGAACTGGACATTATGGGCTGAGAAACAATTATACTAAAGCAGCTGCTCTTTCGACCCGAATGCTCCGAGCTCAGGAAAGTATGTGATTTGTGAGTAATTTTTCAACGAGTCAACATATATATACGGGGTTAAAAAGGTAAAATTGCAAACAGGTCCCCGAGTAACTGCGACGGTTGAACTTACATTGGGTAAATATTTAAAGTTATTTTTCTGAGAATTGCATTCTTGATCCCTCACTTTCCATAAATTGGGATATGTTCCTTGGAAATCGTTCATATGGTATTCCGTTGATCCTTTGTGTTGCGATCAGAAAATTAAGGAGGCATTCGCCAAGGAATTGAATGAAGCATCACAGTAATTGACAGTAAGGAAAATTCCGATCTAGAGGTCCTATGCAAACAATGGGCGACAAGGTTATCTCGGCACGCCATTATATTGTTTCCAATATATGCACTCTTTTTCCCTAGCTCGGTTTTTATCCCAAAGGGTTTTTCTGAGTTAGGTTTGTAATGAGGCATATCCGAAACATATTTTGAATGGCTCATCTCACCCCAGCATTCAACATAGCTTATACTTCTTCGAGCTCAAGCTCCACTCTACACTCGAGAAGTGGGGGAGTATTGATGAGGGGTAATTTGGATCCCTAATTCTTGCTAGCTCGATGAGGATCGAACAACACCAATTTTCATACCCGGAAGTGCCGATCCGAGCCAGGGTATGTAGTGATCTGTTCCGAGCCAATAAAGAGAATCCGAGGTCGAAGGTTACTGTTGGGCCGAGCCCAGGCCCAAGCCAACGGGCCAGAAAAGTACTCTTGCAAGTGTGTCAGAAAGCCCATCATCTCAGCTATAAATACCCCTAGCATTTATGACAAAAAAAAAACTTCCCAGGTGCTCTTCCTCTGAGGCTGCTGTTCGGAACTACTTAGGAAGAATAGTATAGGCTGTTTATTGTGTATTTCACCCTCTAGCTTGTACGGCATCCTATAATGCTCGGATAGGACTCTCGATATTTGTAATTTGTGCTCAATCACTCCGAATACAAATACTATTGATCTTTTATTTCTGTTTACATATGTTAGCACGGCATTTTACACCTCTTATATCGAACAAACGAAAACCCGTAAGATCACAAATGATTAAGAAAAATCCTGTGATAAGTGTGACCATGCTCGATATGGTCAGCAATTATGTAGAAGACGTAGGCCAGTTTACTTTTAAGCCGTAGTAAACTACTCTAATAGAATTGTATCTACTTTTGGGCACGCCATCCAGAGAGTAAGTACGATTTTTAACAACATTGGCGAAAATAGTAACCATCCTCTGGAACTCATCTATCAGCTGAGCCTTCTTGATGTTTCCAGTAAGCTTTTCCTCGGGTTATGCAACAATCTTCCAGAAGTCAGCTTCCAATGGATCAGTCAACGTAGCTAAGTATGTTGAACCTTCATTAGATAACTTATATATCTCGTTCAACAAAGCAAGGGTTATACATACATCTTTTCCCCAACCTTCGCCTTAATCTCCATTTTCTCAAAGTCTGGGTCTTCAGCAGTTTATAAAGAACTCAATTACTTCAAGGCCAAATACACTGGTTTCATCGGCTTCCATGAAATACACCAGAGTACCAACTTTAAATTTTTCTAGAATCTCCATCATAAGTTGAGTTTCAGTAGAAAAATTAGTCTGGTAGTTGAGGTATCTTCCTTCAGCGTTTGATTCTTTTGAACCCATGATGATTCTAAAAAAGATTAAAGAAAGACGAGAGAAATTTGCAGAAAGATTTGAATGCAAAGTGCTCTTGTGTGGTTTTCAATGTTTGAAGGTATGTAAATAGTGAGTAAGCTGATCAGATCCAGATTTATAAGGGTTGGAAGATTTAGGCTTCTCTGATCTTCGCCAATCGTTAGATCAGTTATGATAGATTAGATCGTGTAAGTGAGATACGCGGATTTCAAATTTCAAAACTTAACAGCAAACTGGGCGAGAATGTGAACCTTCCCTTCTCTATTTATAAAATCATGTTTTTAAATAAGACGTTTTTAGTACACATTTATATAATGTATTAGAGCAGTAAACAGGATACACTTATCTATTAGACGACTGATCTAATATATGTTATCACTAGTGAAAGCCAATAGCTAGTGATCTTCCTTTGCTGTTTGTCAATCCAGGAAAATAAATTAATCTTCTGATTATTAAAAATTTTGGTTTTCGTGTTTAGGCAATCTGTCAAAGAAATAAAAAATTTAACAGTAGGCTGGCGGGAATGTGAACCGTCCCTATTCTCTACTTATAAAACCGTGTTATAAATAAAACAGAATACACTTATCTGTTAGATGACTGATCTGATATATTTTATCACTAGTGAAAGCCAATAGATAGTGATCTTACTTTGCTGTTTGTCAATCCAGCAAAATAAAATAATTTTCTGATCTTCAAGAATTAAGAACATATATTCTGAAAACACAACTTCAACTAATTGTTATCAACAAATTTCATCTTTAATCAGGAATACCACTAGTCTTGCACGTTCCTTTCTCCGCATGATCTATGATAAAGTGATGTTTGATCTCAATATGCTTTGTCCTTGAATAACTTGTAGTGTTCTGAGTATGTGAGATTGCACTTGTATTGTCAAAGTAGATAGGATTCCACTGATCTTGATATTGTAGTCTTCTAGTTGATGCTTCAACCAAAGTATCTGTGCACAACATGATCCAACAACAATTTATTCAGCTTCAGTAGTAGATATAGATACTGAAGTCTATTTCTTACTCATCCATGAGATCAGACGACTACCCAATATGCCTCTATATTTGGCAAAGCCCTTGATAACGCCGTGAGAACATCGTTATTACCTATCTCTTTAAGCATAAAATATCTTGTTTTGATTCGAGTTTTGTGTGCGTTGGCTTGTTTTCGTGTTCTTTTGCATTTTTTGGTCCCTTGTTGGGATGTTGTGTCATTTCTTTTGTTTTCACCGTTTTTTGTCGTGTTTTTGTTCCTTTTGTAGGTTTGAGAATTTGGCAAGGCTAAAGAGAAGTCCGAGAGGTTATGATTCAGTGCAATTCCATCAAATCAAGACTCGGTGGCCGTAGATGCAAGCCTTTGCGCAGAAAGAGGTTCGGAGAAAAGAGAACCCGAAGCAAATCGTACAAGAATTTAGATGGCTTCTCACTCAAACATGCACAACGTTTTCATGGAAGATCCAAATGAGCTGAATTTTTAATATATCATAGATGAGTGAGATTGCAACGCTACGGACTTTACGGATCCGCAATCGGAGTTCGGAATAAAAATATATTCTGCTCGGAAGGAAGTGTGGCAGTGCAAAAACCTTACAGCATGTTTCGCGCGGCCGCGAGGTTCAGTCTCACGGCCGCGAGACTCCTGTTCCAGCAAATATTTTCTGCGGGAAAAATAGGGGGCTTTTGGTATCTTCCACCTATTCCCCCACTAGTATTTCATAACCCTTTAGGGGGCTTTTTGTTCTTGTTTTCTTAGATTAAGAGGCTCAATAGGACACAACTTGATCTTATCTCACAATCTTTTCCACTCTTGGCCTCCCTTTTCCTCTCAAGCCTTCCTCAACTCTCTCTTAGTTTTTCTTGCTTTTTCTTTTACTTGAAGACTCCACCAAGGGGGTGAGTTAATCACCACCCTTGGGGAGTGGTTGTGTGGTGATCAAAGGGAGGAAAATCCATGTATCGATTCTATTTCGATTATGATGGGGGCTATTTCGCACCCCTAATAATACTCGAATCGACTAGGGGATTGTTGGGATTTTATGGGTATAATTGTCAACTACAACAGTGCGGAATTTAAAATTTTTGTTTATACACCAAATCCCAGGGAACACTTATTAGCACATATGAATAAAGGTTGAATCTAATTTCAGCAAGCATATACTAAAATTAAATGAGAAGGTAAAAGCTATTTTACCTCACCACAGGCAAGGTGGTGGTTTTCCTCCGGTCTTCAATTGTTCACTAGAGCACCCCAAGTGTTGTGCCTCTAGAGAAAGTCCACACCAGATGGATTTGAGTGACTTCGCGAAATCCCCAGGCTCAGAACTAGGATTAAGGAATTGTCTCGTCAGGAATTGGATTCAGATCCGGGAAGAAAACTTGGAGAAAAATCCTACACAGGGAGGGGCGATTTTTCTTGACAGGGTTCGATTATGCAGAGAGGGCGAGAGAGGGGCTGAAATTTTCGGCCCTATGTGTTCTTGTGTTTTTCTTTCTTGCTTAGAATTAGGGTTAGCTTCTTCTTCTCTTAGATTATGTGTATCTAGTATTTATAGATATCTCTATTAGGAGATTCCTTCTCCTAATAGATATCTAAATCTTGAAAGAATATCTTCTTATCAAGAAACAAGATATACATAATCTTATCACTTTAGGAAACAAGATATCTTTCAATCTCTTTCCTAGTTACACAAGATAACACAAACTCTTTCATCCCTATCATAACCAAACATGATTAACATTAATTCAAGACTAAATAATCAAGCAAAAATCGGCCATCTTATTAAAATAAAATCGGCCCATATGCTCTTTAATTAATCCTAAATTAATTTGATCATTGTTCCCAAAATCGGCCCATGCAAGATTAATTAATCCCAGACTAATTTATCTTTACAATAATTGGCCCATATGCTTAAATTAATTAATCAAAGATCAATTAACTTACATATGGATCGGCCCATGTGTTTTAATTAATTAATCCACTATTAATTAATTAATCCTTTCCAATTAATACTTTAATTGAGGATTTAATCAATCAGAAATTCCAATTGATTCATTAATTAGTTACTCCTAATTAATGATTCTCCATTTTGAATTAACACTTTAATTCTTGATTAATTAATTAGTTACTTCTAATTAATTATTCTTCTTCATGAATTAATACTTTAATTCATATATTGATTTAATTCCTTAAATCAATTGAATCCTTTCAGACTGTCACTGTCCAACTGTATTGTGTGTGACCCTCTAGGTTCACCATCAATTGGCAGCAGGCCCACGACTTTCGTGATTTAATTAGTGAGCAATTAATATGTAATTAATTGCTCCGATCAATTAACCACTTTAATTGACCACTCCAGAATTAATTTCCTTATTAATTCAGGAGTACCCACACCTCATGGTCGATGTCTAGCCACAAGCCCATGAGGCCCAACTTCAGGTGAATTGATTTCGTGAACCTTCACCTCTTATAAATGCCATGTACATACGGTCCTTCTATCAACTAATTTCCCGATTGAGACCTAGGGTGTGTGAATTGGTCGGCACCTCTAATTATCTCAATTTTGTACTTTCTAATTCAGGATAATAATTCCAGTGTGACTGCTAAATTTGGAAACCCCTTTCCAAATCCATCACCGACTACGGCCGTAGATTCCTCGGATTTATTATCTAAGAACGTACAGGAAATTCTCTCATCTTATCAAGATGAGTCGATAGATCCTTTATTAGTACTAACTATACGCGCACACGTTCATACGTACCCAAAGTAGTCGCACAATGACCAAGCTTTGTGATCGGCTCCTAAATCAAAGTACGTATTCCCGTGTACCGAATCCGCCCTAGTATCTCAAGTCAAAGGACTAAACCGTACACTATTATAAGTCTTGAGAGACATCCCATTACCGATATGCTTAACGCACTTCCACGATGGGTCTCTCTGTTCGGGTCGTTCGATGCGTTCGATCCCCTATCGAACCACCTAGTCATATGCACTAGCATTCAATGCCTTGTTCATGAAATGACAACAAATTCACTTCATGTGAATCATGCATAATCCTACAAGTCTTGACGATTCATTCGATACCCCGTCTCGATATGAATCTATGACTTGGAACATTTTTGAGATCACGACCTTTGAGACTGTTTCATGATTAATCGCACCCAATACTGAAGTGAATAATCTCGTAGTCATGAGTGATCTCAGGGTTTCAACCAATCGCTTAGATAAGTTCGCGAGAGATGAATGTGGCCTTTGTTTAATTCACGTACTATGAATAAACGGGCGTATTATCTTATGAATCATAAGATTGCTTCTAAAGGTAGTTCCTAAACAAGCTTATATTTGTTGGCTTGCTAGGCACTATCCTATCAATCTCCCACTTGCCCTAAAGCCAACCACATACGTTTCTAAGGCCCATCTCTCTCAAGATGTCCGTCCAACCCTTTTGTGATTATGACTTAATTAGTGGATCTGCTATGTTGTCTCTTGACGTGGTTTACCCCCACGTCTTATTCTACCTATGATTTTCCAGATCATATGGTATATTTTTGTTTAGATCATGGGTGAGATCTCGATTCCTTTGCTAAAGCAATTGCCTTAAGTTATCATTGAAGATAACTATAGGCCTCGCAATGCTAGGTACTACTTCTAATTTATTGGAAGAAGTTTTTCGTCCAAACACTTTCTTTCGCTGTATTTAATACTGCGAAATATTCTGTTTTAGTGGTTATCCCGGCATCGATTGTCTTTTGAACTTCTTTCAAATCATCGTTGCCCCATAAAACCAGAATATTATATTCACTTCAGACGGGAAACTCGAATCACTAAATCCTTTGAGTTCCATTTCTTCATTATTACCGTTGACCAGCAATATATCCTCAGAACTCCCAGAGATGTTTAAGGAATGCTATTTTCGGTGATCCAGTACTCCTTACTGGTGTTCGACTAACATCAGCTTATGATACTCATAGCATGTGTTTAGTCTGGCCTTGTACATGACATTGCATATACTATGCCACCTTTTAGTTTGAAGGTGTACATAGATATTATCCTCTTTACTCATCAAATGTAGGGCTCATTGACTTTGAGAGAGATTTTATATCTCCATGGAAATTGTCCTCTCTATGACTTTCCATACTGATTTCATTCAGTTTTTGTCCATGTACTAAGATTTGGGATTTCAAACATCTCTCTAATCTATCATAATAGATACGTACTGCCAATACGTGAGATGTATCCCTTAAATCTTTTAATGAAGAATTTCGTGAATGAACACGCTTTCGTCTGCGTTTGACACTCTTAACTTTAGTGTTTATATTACGAACAATGCAAAAACTCCCACTGATTCTTTTGTACATTGAGATTTACATGCAATTTTGATAAAGTCAACCACCTTGACTGTCTCATCTAGTCGCATGTTCCAGCTTCGGGATACTGGTCCAGAGTCACAGATTTTTCCTTTGGATTTAAATCCAATGGATATTCTTCGCAGTCATACGAAGCTTCTATGATTCGTTGTTTCCAAATGGATTATTTACAATCCACTTAGATCACATGGCGTTTAAGCTATGTGCCCGAATCTATGTTATATATAGATATTTCGAAAGTTCTTGGATCACTACCCAATCGATCATATTCGTGAACGTACCAGTTCTTTTCGAATTCGATCGAATCTTCGAAATTTGTTGTACAAAATTTTGGTTCAGTAGGTTGGAAAATATACTCCCACTATTTGTAGTTATGTGTCCAAGTCTAGGACTTCATCAAGTTCCATGATAAAATCCCATTTCTATTAGCGAGGGAACCACCCTCTAAGAATTCGGTATCCTTTAGTAACGGTCTCCTTTCGTTCTTTAGGATCATGGAACAGGTATCCAATGAATTTCGTTGAATACCCTACAAATTTTCTCAATTGGATCCACTATCCAATTTTATCATTCATGGATGAAACACTATACTTGATTTAGTACAGTTTTCGTAGGAATTGACTTAAAAAAGGTTACTAGCCTAAGTATCCTTCTAGAGTCATGGGTTTGAACCCCAGAATTGATTTGAGGAATTTTAGCAATACTAATTAAAGAATGAATCTAGTCTTTCATAGTTCGATTCCTTTTATTAGTTTTGTTTTGCTATTCAAGAATTTTATTCTTGATTTAGATAATTTTTGAGTAATTTAGGGCTTATGTATTAACCACTTCGATTACATCGAATGATCATACTTTAATGCCCTTAATTGCTTCGATTTTGGAATCCTTTGAATCCTTTCAACATTTCCATACTTGCACTTTACTTAGTGCCTTTATGAAACACTTTGAACCCTTCGACGTTTCCAAAAACTTGTACCTTCCAAAGTACTCGTATCATAAATGCTATTAGGATACTTTATGAAGCAATTAATTACTCGCACTAATGCTTTAGTGATCCACATGTGTATTAACGGTTTTATCCATTTAAACACTTGGTATTTAAAATACCTTGTTAATCGATTATTTTTCCTTTTCAGACAGGACTCGCATGTTTTGAATTCATCAATCTTCTATATTTCAAGAGCCATGATGGAAAACAATCCAACGATTCCTTCTTTTAGGAATTATGATCGAATGTGGATTATTATCTAATTTGTTTTTCTTTTCTTGATTTAGCATAATTGTTTAAGTTTTATCAATGCTTATTTCTTTGCTTTATTTACAACAGTAAAGCAATTGTGTACGAATTAAAAGCTTTTATTAAAATAACTCCATTCATAATGATAAAGCTAAGAAGTTTCGTACAGAGTTCGAAATAAATAGAAAAACTCTAACTAATGCTTAAATTCAGAATTAAAGAAAAACATATCTATACTAACATTAAAAAGAAAGGCATTTTTGTGAGACAAATCGGCAGTTTTTTTGTTAATTTTACACATACTATCCTCCGAAATTTCATTGGCTTAATTAAATAACAGGGTCAATTTTGGAAAAATGTGTAACATTTTGGTAGTTGTCATACCAATAAAGTATTTTCCAAATATGGACATACGGATACCTTTTGCAAAGCTTCATCAAATGTGGTTTTTTGTAAATTTACAACCAAGTAACTTCCCACGGTATGTAACTGCAAAATCCCATTATCTCCCCCACTTCTCCTCTTTCTTTCACCTAAAAAACTTAAAGCGGCACTTTCTCGAACTCCTACCCATTCCCCTTTGCAAGTAATTTTTCAGAACCCTAAAACAGAAAATAAAGGTGCCAGAAAGGAGATCGATGAAGATAGGCTAATGGGCAATTACGGTTAGCTTTTATATTCTTTAATTCTTGACTTTTATTTTTAATATTCCATTCCAGAATATAAATTTTCTATCTACCATATTTTTATGATTGACATTTTGTTAGTCTAAATATTAAACAGAATGGTTGGAGCCTTGGAGCACATAATTGGTCATGGAAGGTTACATTTTAACTCTTACGTTAAATCATCCTAAGTTTTTAATCTTAAATTCTTTGAGCAATTTTTAATGTTATTATTCTTATTGACATTTTCTTAATCTAATTCCTGGACAGAAAATCTCAATTGAAAAAGAAATATGCTTGGAAAATAGAATTTTTAATTCAAGGTTAGATATATGAATTTTCACAATTTATGAGATTTCAACAACATTGGGCTTCTTTAATTGACTAATATTGTCATACATATTACTTCATACAATCTGATAATTGCTTTGATTTTTTTAATCTTTCTTATGTGGTTTTTGTCTGTGATGCAGTTATGGTAGTTTCTGAAAGGCAATTGGATCAAGATAACATTTCTTTCTATTTTCCTACAAATAATGTACTGATTCTTTTTCCATTTTTCCACTTTGGTTGATTACATGTATTTGTCATAGTAATTTGATTGCGTAGTTTCATTGCATTAGTGATGTATTCAGGTGAAATTTGTCATTTCCATATGAGGCTTTTGTTGATTTGTCGGATTTTACAAATGAAACCCCTATTTTTGTGTAAACATGATATGTAATTGATGAATGATTTGAGAAATTGTAGGCCAAAAAAGGGAGAAGCAAGAAGAATGATGGCCAAAGATTTATCAGAAAGAAAAAGAATAATAGTATAGATGATCTTTCATTTTCTTTTTCACATTTGTATATTAGTGCTTCCTTCATCAAAGGTGGGAATTAATAGCACGTAAACATCAACATCAAAGTTATATGCTATCTATTACTGAATGTTAGTGTTTAAACATACTTCAGATTTTACTGTTATTAATTTTTTTTCTTACTTATTTAGTTCATAATACTCTTACAACTTATTGACTTATTCTGTATATATATATTTTTTTAATCTCAACCTCTGAGTCCTTATATATCCATAAGTTCTGCACTTATCTCTTCATATTTGTGGTTGTTTAGGTAAATTAGAAGAACAAATTGACGAAGGAATAAGTCATGACATATTTTGGTTTCGTAACTGTTCAACTTGCAATATTTTAGGAGTTCCATTTGAGGAAAAAAAAGATATATGTAGGGAAGTTATAAAGAATCAAACTTTGAGAAAAAGGGCTAAGCAATATGATTTTACTTATAATAAAATAGCTATATAATATTTCAATAGTACATTACACTGAAATTCATTTCAACTTTGCCTAAAGAGTGTACTTTTGCTGATGTATATTATTTTTTTTAGAAATAGCAAAAAATTCTATTAAATTGGGTTAATCTGTTTGGGGCTGGATAATTTAAGCAGATGATTATGCATACACTCAGCTATGAGGACAAATAAAATTATGAGAAGATAAGCACTATATTGTATTCTAAAATTGTATATTTATTATTAGAGATTAGTGAAAGTTTTGAATTACGGTTAAAGATTTATAAATTATAGTTTACCAAACATAGAATTATGAAATTCCATAACTTTCAGTAGCATTACATATATATTAAACTTTGACTTTGTTTTTTTTTATAAACTCCGATTTCATTTTGTTCAGACCACGTGTTATAATAATATTGGAATGATGCTCGCGGGACGCGTGCGTCGGTTGCTAGTGCTAATAAGAAAAATCCAGATGCTCCTTGACCCATTCCCTAAAGTATGTTTCCCTCATGTGCAGTCGAAACCCGAACTTGGTTACATGCAGCACGTTCCAGTCATCCTCTGTAAACACTTTTACAGAAACCAGAAATGTTAGATGTTTTACATCAAAAGAAAATCTTAAGATGTTTTTCATCAAAAGGAAATAACTAAGGTTATACCTTGGTCAAGTATGTTTCGGAATTCCTCATCAGTCATGTTCCTCAGTTCCTCATCTTTCTTACATAAGGAACAATTCTTTCCTTCGATCAATCCTTGTCCTCTTTCGAGGGCTTTCTCATATTTGTCTAACAACTTATGCAAATCATTGGTCTCAATTCCTTTACTTGGAACTTCACAATGATCGATAAAATGAGAGAATGATTCAAGCAGGCCATTTGTGATGATTACCATTTTATCATCTAGAGTCAATTTAGCTCCAAGCTCATTGATTCGATTTAGCCTCTTGATCAGGTAAGTGCAATATTCACTAATATTTTTGAACCCAGTCATGCTTTCATCGTGGAGTGATGATATCCAGATTTGCAATATCGTTTGTTCGCAATTGACAGTGAATTTTGGCATGGCTAAATATAAATAGTAGACAACAATAAGTAGACAGATTTAAGATAATACTTATAATTAACGAAGATTGGTCTTTCTATCGAAAAAGTTCTCCCACTATTTTATCGAAACAATAACCCCTTGCATTGTTCGGGAAATTCTATTTCCTAGTAGGTCTTGACGTCCCAGCAGACATTAATTGCACCCACGACTCGCGGCCATACAATTAACTCCCTAGGTAGGTATACTTTTACCAATTGTGTTACTCCACAACCTTCAAGCTATTTTGCCTCGATTTTCGCATCTATCTAGCACTGCTACATCATAAATGTTACTACTCGTTTAAGTCTAACCCAGTCAATCTTGATGAGTAACGGGCCCGGTCATGAAATCCCCGTAACTGGTTATCGGTCGATTTTCACGTCCCGACCAGTCCCCACCCTTGTCGAGTTTAATTAAAAACAAGAATCAAGGAATTTCGTGTATTGTCCCTTTCTTCGACTCGGGTGCCAGACTCTGGATCACCTCTATCGATAAGTAGACAACATACACTAGTCCCTATTGATGGAAGGCTTGGATCTATAAAACATCATTTTATAGTTTACCCAATATGACTTAATATTTTAATTCGAGAGGGGATTTTTCGGTTCTGGGAAGTTTGAGGTAACTCTCCTCGAGATCTCACCGCATTAATTATGCTTTATAATTTATTTAGTGATCTAAATTCTAGCGCGCAAGCCTAAAATAAATCAACAAATAAAATAAAACATTCACACCTAGCATGCATGCTACCACAGTATGTTTTCGATCGAGAGCCTCCTATGCGGACCACCATCGAGCCAAAGACGATGGTCCTATTGGTCAATCTATTGGGTTTCATATAGACCTACTTTATTACACATTTTACCATGCATACATGGCCTTTAGTCTTCTTGGGCTCCCACCTTGCTTGTAACGGGCCTCCATCCTAAACTAATAAAACAGTAAAGCCCTATCTATTACAATGGCTCAATTTATTCCTTTCTAGTTCACTATCAATATTCTTGTTAATACGTATATAATTTTTTTTTGGCATCACAATTCCTCACTAAGTCGAACAAGACTTACACCTCTTTCTATTGTTGTTCTTTTCTCAGATTGACTTTGGAAACTAAGAATCAAGAGATGAGGAATGCGAGATAACTGTTGAGTTTCATAAGTCATATATGTAAACGCTTTATTATCATATGTTAGTTTTCAACATATTAAGTGCTAGGTTTTGATGGGGGCTATTTCACACCCTACTTACTATTCGAATCGAACGAAGAAGATAAGATCGATTCGACCAAACCTAACAGATCGGGATCATCTTGCAGACCCGGCCAAGTGCATCTCGCTTCGATAGAAGATTGTACTCCGGACCCAAGAAGGATATTTGGGCCGAGTCCTATTAGGACTATGTTTCCTTGTAACACTAGGTTTAGCATTATATAAATACCTAGTTAATGATTGTATTAAACAACTACGAAATTCTTGAACTGTGAGAATACAGGATTTAACACTGCTTACAACAGCACAACTTAATAATATTCAATATTATTACTGAGCTTTTTACCTTCATATCGGTGTGTTTCATAGCTTTGTTTGGTGGTTTTACTTCTTGTTCTTGAATATTGCTTTTCTTTGTAACCGATCCATCCGGAATAAGGTAACAGAGCCCTAAATAATATATATAAATATCGAAAGCCCCCGATATCACAAATTCACTGATAATTGAATAACCTAACGAAATCCGGTTAAATCAGTTGGCGCCCACCGTGGGGCTACGTTAATTATTCGATCGACACATGGCTCGCCCAAGGAAAAGTGCTCGCATTGGAGCGAGAAGTAATACAACCACCGGCCACAACACATCCGAAGATCCACAAGACAACAACGATAACAACATTCCCAACACCAATGAAAATCTCCCAGATACCCGTTCTCGTCAGCAGGAACACCAAGGAGGTCTTACCGGTGCAATACAGGAAGAACCGGAAGTCCCCGAAATACCCGTTCCTCTCCCAGGCGCTCAGGAAAAACTGAGACAAATAGCAATGCTCTTCAAATCACTATCTCCAGAAGAATTGCTAGTTTTAGACCAAATTCCTCGAAACGCTGCGGCTCCCAGGACAACTCCTGCACCAGGAATGCCAGGGCCAAACAAACAAACCTCTCAACAAGCGGACAGCCCAGCAAGTGAGCGACGCTCGTTACGCAGCCCACAGCAGGACAATTCTAAACCCTCCGATAACCGTCCCCGAAGAAAACCAGGTCGAAGAAGGCCACAGGCGGATCGCAGCGGATCGAAGGAACGAACAATAATCCCAATCGAGGATGACATAGATGATGCTATCCCAGATCGACCACGAGCGACTCAATTCTCGGAAAGAGAAATCGAGAGAATAGTACAGGAACGACTGGAGCAACGCCTACGATCTGTTCAAAACCCGTGGACCCGAACCGCGGAACTCCAGGAGAGCCTTGCAGCATGTTCTCCCTTCTGCAGAGAAATAAAAGAAGCGCAATCCATTGGACAGGTCCCGGGTAGACTACCCCGATATGACGGAACCACCGACCCGGATGATTATATTTTTAGCTTCACTAACATAATGAATTTATATGCCCACTCTGCCGAATTCACCGCCAAGTTAATGGTGACCACATTCGAGGGCCTAGCGTTGGATTGGTTCGCAAAACAACCTGCCAACTCCATATTCAGTTTCCGGGAATTATGCAATAAATTGACGCAGCAGTTTGCCAGTCAGAAGAGGCAAAAACTCCCGATGAGCTACCTAGGAACCATACATCAACAAGAAGGAGAATCCCTAAGAAACTGGTTGCCCAGATTCAACGTAGAATTACTCAAAATCGATTCTCCAAATATTGATTACATAATTTATATCCTCTTCGATCTCACTAAAAACAGGCAGTTCGGAAATGCCCTCAGTCGAAAACAACCAAGAACGTTCGCCGACATCATGAGCTTGGCGTCTAAGTATATGACCCAAGAAGAGATGAATTCCTTTAAGGATAAAAACAAAAATAAATTCACAGCTTCAGGCTCCAAGCGGCATGATAAGATTCCTATTCAAAGACCCTTAGACTATGAGCGATCTTCCAGGAGAGGTAACGTTTTCCAGCGACTGGAATACAGCAAAGCCGATCAAGAAAGACAACCTAATTACTACCAAAGACCAAGAAACCCTGAGCAACCAATCAGAAGCAGGGTGAATCAAGTAGAACACCCAAGGCTAAATGCTCCAATGGAAGAAATATTGGAAGTCCTAGAAAGAAATAACTGGATTCCCGAGGTAAGGAAAATCGCTCAGCCCAGACCGGGGTCTAGAAACTATGATCAATACTGTAAGTACCACAGGGCACATGGGCATCTAACGGAAAATTGTTTTCACCTTAAGAGAGAAGTCGAAAAACTGATCGAGCAGGGAAAACTAGACGAATACATAGACCAAGATAATCGCAAAAGGGAAAGAAGTAGAAGCCCTCGGAACGGTAATCGAAGGAGAAGTTCTCGTCGAAGGTCGCCCGAACGTCGACCTACTCAGGAGTTAAATCAGGACCAGATCAATGGGACTATCCATACAATATCCGGGGGACCCGCGGGTGGAGATAGTCGTAATGCACGACGAAGGACAGCCCGATCCATAATTCGAAGTTCTAAATATCCAAAAGAAATATGGACTCTGGAAAACAGGCCGACAAATCACCAGCCGATCAGCTTCAACGAAGGCGAAGTACCTAAAAACATCATTTGGGACACAAAAGAGGATAACCCCGATTTTCCTATGGTAGTATCATTAGAGATAGCGAATTATAATGTTAGAAGAATCCTAATTGATAATGGAAGCTCAGCAAATATCATCTCCCGGGAGGTTTTAGCCCAAATGAACTTGGGACAAATAAACCTACAAAAAGTAGCTACGCCGTTAGTAGGCTTTGGAGGGTCCGAGATTATCCCCAGCGGAACAATATCTTTAAGTGTGTCACTTGGGAAGAAACCACTTAGGACAGTGAAGTTAGTAAAATTCCTAGTAGTGGAAACACCCTTCGCTTATAACGCTATACTAGGACGACCAGCCCTTAACCTTTTCCGAGCCGTAGTCTCTACCTATCATCAGAAGATAAAGTTTCCGACCGATATGGGCATCGGAGAAATAACGAACGACCACTGTATGGCGTGGAATTGCTACAGCACATCGTTAACTTTGAAAGAACACCCTAAGTCAATTACTCCGAGCAAGAGAAAGATCGAAGACGATCTCATTAGAAATGAGGTTGAAATTCCTATTACTGATCGGTTAGATAAAAAGGGGAAAGAACCGCTAGACTTATCCTTGAAACCCCCAGAACATAAAGATATAATTCTAGTAAAAGGCGACTCGTCCAAAACGACAAGAATAGGTACAGAATTGTGATGTGATCATGAAGTGCCCAAAAATAGACTTGAAAGAATTAATTGAAGCCAAGTTGTTGGGTCAAGAAGGATTACTTGCTCATCAAGATTGAAGAAGATCTAGTCCATATTTACTTGTCATATGGGACATTTTAATTTAGTAATCTTTAATTTCGAATTTAGCTCCTTGTTTTTGTAGGATTAGTTTATTCTTCACTTGGATTTAGTTTCCTTTTGTTATTAGGTTAGTTAGGTTTAATTTCGAATTTATTGTCCATATTTTTGTAGGATTAGTTTATTCTTTGCTAGGATTTAGTTTCCTTTTGATATTAGGTTAGTTTACTATTTTAGAGTTTCCTAGTTCTTTTCAAGATGTAATCTTGTCCTATTTAAAGGACCTTTTTTCTTTAATGAATTGAAGATTTAGTCTTCAATTAATATGTGTTGAGTATTCTCCACCTTCTTTGAAGAATTCTTCTTCATGAACTTATCAAAGATCAGTAAAATCTTTGTGGCGTTCAATGACTTATCAAACGATTTATCCACCATCGTTTGTGGCGTCCTACCGAACTTATCAAGCATTCTTATGGCGTTCCGACTTATCAAGCGATTCAGTCAACATCGTTTGTGGCGTCCTCATGAACTTATCAAGAACACTTGTGGCGTTCATCCATCGACTTATCAAGCGATTCATCCATCATCGTTTGTGGCGTCTTCAATAAATCCATCTAAACCTGATTGTAGAACGATCCTAGGAGTCCTACTAATTCGAATCTCGTTATTCGTAACGTTGTTCGTATCAACATTCCCTTATTTCCTTTGACAAAAGATTCGTCAACATAGGAATAAGCTACTCACGAGATACTTTCGTTTCTCGTTGTCATAGAACAGGTATCCAATGGATTTCTTTGGATACCCCACAAATATTTGTATGAATCGGATCTACCATCGAATTTCTCATACATGGGTATTCTCTCATTTCATAAATGATTTGGTAGTGTAAGAACTTTCTTCGGAAGGCACTACACCAAGTTTCTTGAAGAGTCAGGAGAGGCTATCCCCTTAATGTGAATGAAGGAAGTTTAGCAAGATCATAGTTGTGAATCGAACTAGGTTCGACCCCCTTCTTGATTTGCTTCATGAGAATTCTATTCTCGTTTTAGATAATCGTGGAATTAATTGCTTATGTTTCAGCAAGCTTGATTAGATCAAAAGTGCTTTCGTCATAATGCATTTAGTTGCTTCATTTCCAAGACGTCTGTTGAATTGCTTCAATAGTCTCAGAATTGTACTTCAATTATGACACATATACTTTGACGATTAAGAAATCGTAAGTATATCTGAAGTAACGTTCTTCTTGAACTAGTGCTTTTAGTTCTTCCACGTTTGTCCTAATGGATTGAATCCATTCGGTTGAATTGTTTGGAATGCTAAATATTCCATTAATTTCGGTTATCATTCCTTCAAGATTTGAAAGTTATGAATTTATCCAAGTTCCTTATTTCAAGAACAATAGATAAAAGCTTCCCTTTCGTATCTATCTTCAGGAAGAATGTCCAAAAAGAACATTTCAATCGTGGACGATTATTTTGCCACGTTTTTCGATTCAGCATATAGTTTTTCGTAGTTTTGATTTGTTTATCATTGTATTTATTTCTATGCTTTAAAGCATCAATATTTGTACAAAGTTAAATAGCTTTAATTAAATAAATTCCATTCTCAATGGTAAAGCAATAATGTCTTGTACAAAAATTTGAAATAAAATCTCAAAGACAAACTAAAACTAAAGACTTATGCTAATACGAAAAACTAATATCTCTTTATGCAAAGTTCTAGGTCTAGATAGTCCTTGACCCAATCCCTGAAGCGATTCTCCCTTATCTCTCTATGCATTGATTGCATCCTCCTTTTAAGGAATTTCTTCCTTTTAGGTCGAGAGGGAACACCATCATCACCTGCAAACACTTTTACAGACATGAAAGTTTTATCAGATGTCTTACATCATAAAGAATTTAACAGGTGTATAACTTAAAAGTCATACCATTTTTAATTCTGTTCAGGAATTTCTTTCCAGCATAATCCTTCATTTGTTCTTCGTAGTCACATATATGGCAGCCCCACTCATATAGACCATATCCAAGTAGATGGACATCCTCATATTTGTCTAACAACTCATGCAAGTGTTTTGTTTCAATTCCATCAAACGGAATATCACAATGTTGCAAGAAATGATCGAAGTCTTCAGACAAGCCATTGAGAGTAATGGTTATCTCATCTTCTTTAGATATTCGAGTTCCAAACTTTCTGAGTCGTTTGAACATCTTGGCTAAGTAAGAACAATATTCTCTAACATTGTCAAACTCATCCATGTTTGTCTCATAGAGTGAATAGCTCATAATGTTCCCCAAAGTTTGTTCGGTTTGAAAACGTAACACAACTTGTTTGAATGGGACAGTGGATGATGAATGGCTAACAAAAATAGACAACATATAAGCAGACAGGTTTAACATTAATACTTATAATTAACGAAATTTGGACTTTTTATCGAAAAAGTTCTCCCACTATTTTATCGAAACTGTGACCCATTCTAGTTTCGGGAAATTCTATTTCCTAGTAGGTCTTGACGTCCCAGCAGCAATTAATTGTACCCACGACTCGTGGCCATACAATTAATTCCCTAGGTAGGTATACATATTACCAATTGTGTCTACCACACAACCTTCAAGCTATTTTGCCTCGTTTTTCGCATTTATCTAGCACTGCTACATCATAAATGTTACTACGCGTTTAAGTCTAACCCATTAATCGTGATAAGCAACGGGCCCGGTCGTGAACTCCCCGTAACTAGTTATCGGTCGATATTCACATCCCGACCAATCCCTACCCTTGTCGTATTTAGTTAAAAATAGGAATCGAGGAATTTCGTGTATTGCCCCTTTCTTCGACTCGGGTGCCAGACTCTGGATCACCTTTATCAATAAGTAGACAACTCACACTAGTCCCTATTAATGGAAGGCTTGGATCTATAAAACTTCATTTTATAGTTTACCCAATATGACTTAATATTTATTCGAGAGGGGATTTTCGGTTTTGAAAGTTTGAAGAAACTCTCCTCGAGATCTCACCGTTTCAATTATGCTTTATCTTTTATTACGATCTAGATACTAGCGCGCATACACACAAGCAATCATAAATCGACAAATAAATAAAAGCCATACAAGCCTAACATTCATGCTACCACAATATGTTTTCGATCGGGAGCCTCCTATGCAGGCCATCATCGAGCCAGTGATGTTGGCCCTATTGGTCAATCTAAACGGGTTCAAACAGGCCTATGCTATTACACAATGTACCACGCATACGCGGCCTTCAATTCTTCATGGGCTTCCACCTTGCTTGTAAACGGGACTCCATCCTAGACTAGGAAAGCAGTAAAGCCCTATTCTATTACAAAGCCTCAAAGTGGCCCAAAACAATAACAGGCTCGCAGGCCCAATAAAACCAAACATTAAATTAAACCAATCACATCTACCCTAAGGTCAAGGCTCGGTGCGATCGAAAACCACGTAAACAGTTCACGTTGAGCAAGAAACATGTAAACATCTTTCACTTTCTTTCTTAATTTTAAAACTACCTTTTAAAACTAACTTCCTATTGATTTCTTACTTTTAGTCACTACTAATTATGACAAGAAAAATTCTCGGATAAACAAAACAAGTTTTCTGCTTTAAAACAGATCCGGATTTTCAACTTTTGAAAAATTGCAGTTCGGCCCCTGTACTTTCGGAAATTGCACTTTTAACCCCAAAACTTTTGAAAAGTTACAAAACACCCCCAAAACAGTTTTCGGACAGAAGGACCAGAAAATAAAAATTTTGAATCCAGAAAATATTTCGAATTGCAAACTGACCCCTGAAATTTCGGAAATTACAAAATAGCCCATAAATTTTCGAAAATTGCAAAATGGTCCAAAAACCCGTGCGATCAGAATTTCATAATCAGCCCATAAATTTCTAAAATTTCCAGAAACAGAAAATTAATTTTCAGCCCTAATTTTCAAGATTTGCGATTATTGCAAAATAGTCCTGATTTTTCGAAAAACTATAAAAACGCCACAGATCTGAAAAAGCAGTTTTACCCAATTATAGATCCAGTCATAACAAGTAAGAATCAATCGACAGAACATAATTCTAAAGTGTTTTCATACACATAATCAAACATATACGATAAACACATTATGTTCAGGCTTTTACGTATAATAAGTATGGAGTTGGCTCTGATAACACTGTTGGGTTTGTGCCTCGATTGTCAATACAACAGAGTGCGGAATTTAAAATTTTTCAAGACACACCCACAGTCCCATAAATAAAGTCTCCATATTATGTATACGAAAAGCAAGAAACGAACGCAAGCATAAATAAAACATAGGGGTTAATCGAAATTACCTCACCACAGCTCGGTGGTGGTTACCTCCAGGCTTCATGTTCGATTCACAATATAGTGATCCAAGTGTCTCACCTCCAGAATGTATCCACACCAACTGGATTGTAGCAACACTTCCAAGTCGTAGGCTAAGAACTGGAACTTGAAAGTTTGTCAACAAAGGTACTTCTGAACTTGATCAGGACTTTGATCTAGGTTCGGGTTTCGAGATCAACTGGAAGAAGACCAAACACGCAGGGCTTATGCGGCTGGATTTGGTTCGGCCAAGCTTGGATCGGCCAGGTTAGGTTCGGCCGAGCTAGGATGGGCGACTAGGGTTCGGGGCGAAATAGTTTGGGGCGGATATGCAATTTCTAAAACTTATTTTCGAAAATCAGATTTTTCTCTAAAAAATCGGCTATAACTTTCTTTCAAAAGTTTTGCAGAGTTTTCTCTCAAAAGTTTTCAGTCTCCCTTTTTTTTTTTTTAAATGAAGAGAGGAGAAGAAGTATTTATAGGAGAAGAGTCCTACTCCTATAAGATATCTTCTTCCTTGTCTATCAAATCTTTTCTTCCTTATCTAATTAGGAATCTAAGATTTGATATATCTCTTCTTGCTTATCTTCCAAGATTAAAAACTTCCTTTTCCTTATCTTCAAAAATCGCCCCCTATCACTTCTATTTGTGATAATTACAAATCGACCCCTTTGTCATTTAATTGGCTAATCCGAAAAATTACCAATTAAATTTATTCTTCCAACTTAATTAATTAACCACTTTAATTAATTTCATAATTAATCAGATAACCCTTAATTAATTAATTGAACATTAATTAATTAAATATCTAATTAATAATCTCTTACTTGAATTAATGCTTTAATTCAATAACTTTGATTTAACAACTTTAAATCATTCACATTTCCCTTAATGACTGTCACTGATACGAACCACGTTAAGAAAAACGAGACCCGCATTATAAGGAATTGAAAGATCGTTCTACAATCAGGTTTGAGGATGGATGAACGCCACAAGTCGCCTTGATAAGTTCACGGGGACGCCACAAACGATATTGACTGAATCGTTTGATAAGTCGATGTTGAACGCCACAAGTCTTCTTGATAAGTTCGGTAGGACGCCACAAACGATGATGGAAGAATCGTTTGATAAGTCGATGAATGAACGCCACAAGAATTAGACAAATTGAAAAATCCTTGATAAGTTCAAAAGAGTTCTTCAAAGAAACTAGAGAATTCCTTCTCACTAAAATAATAAGAATCAAGTTGTGTCTTCTATTACATATTATGCCTATATATAAGCTGAAAATTAAGTCCTATCAAGACTAGGAATAGGACTTCTAGAGTAATCTACTTAGACTAGGAAATAAATCCCCCTAATCAACTAGGAAACAAAAACCACTAATAAACTAGGAAACAAATAAAGTCCTACTACTAATATAATAGTTAATTTCGAATTTAATACTAACTAAATATGCTATTCATCTTATCCACTCTCTTCTTGAGAAATTGCATTTAGTTGGACTTTTATAATGTTGACAAAATTCGATGGTTCATTTCCGATCACATCCAACTCCTTTTGTTGCGCTTGATTTATTAACTCATTGAGTTCTTCTTCCTTGAAACGTTTGGCTCTTGCTCTCGTCACTGGACCTTGTGGAACTTGGATTGATTCTTCAAAATGCAATTTTCCATTTGTGTCCTCATTATTCTGCGAATTTCCATTTATGTCCTCATCATTCCCCTCCTCTTGAAAAGGATTTGCCCTCAAATCAGCACCTACATCAAAAGGACTTAAATCAGTAACATTGAATGTAGTGCTAACATTGTACTCACCTGGTAGGTCTAGCTTGTAGGCATTGTCATTGACACGCTCAAGAACTTGAAAAGGACCATCTCCCCTTGGGAGCAACTTCGAGCGCCTTTGGGATGGAAATCTTTCTTTCCTCATGTGCAACCAAACCCAATCTTCGGGTTCAAAAACTACCTTGCGACGCCCTTTGTTGGCTTGCTTTGCATATTGTTCCGTCTTCTTCTCTATATTGAATCTTGCCTTTTCATGTATCTGCTTAACAAATTCAGCCTTTTTCTTTCCATCCAAGTTAACTCTTCTAGAAAGTGCATCAGCAACAACATTCTCTTTACCTTTCTTGTATCGGATGACATAGGGAAATGTTTCAATGAATTCCACCCATCGTGCATGTCTCCTACTCAATTTTTGTTGACTCTTCAAGTGTTTCAATGACTCATGATCCGTGTGAATCACAAACTCCTTAGGCCAAAGATAGTGTTGCCATGTTTGTAAAGCTCGCACCAATGCGTACAACTCTTTGTCGTAAGTAGGGTAGTTTAGAGCTGCCCCGCTTAGTTTCTCGCTAAAAAAAGCAATTGGTTTTCCTCCTTGCATGAGGACTGCCCCAACACCTAATCCTGATGCATCACATTCAATTTCAAATGTTAATGTAAAGTTAGGCAGAGCTAATAAAGGAGCATTAGTTAATTTCTCTTTGAGCAATTGGAAAGCCCTTTCTTGCTCGTCTTCCCACTTAAACCCAACATTCTTCTTGATAGCCTCAGTATGTGGTGCTGCAATGCTGCTAAAGTTCTTCACAAATCTCCTATAGAAGCTAGCAAGTCCATGGAAGCTTCTAACTTGTCCTACACTTGTGGGACTCGGCCATTCTTGAATTGCTCGAATTTTATCCTCGTCAACCTGTATACCATGTGCACTCACAACAAAACCAAGAAACACAAGCTTATCGGTGCAAAAAGTGCATTTCTTCATGTTAGCAAATAATTTCTCCTTTCGTAATACTTCAAGAACAAAATGTAAATGCTTAAGATGATCATCTTGATTTTTGCTATAAATAAGAATATCATCAAAATAGACAACTACAAATTTTCCTATGAAAGCACGCAAAACATGGTTCATTAATCGCATGAAAGTACTTGGTGCATTAGTTAGACCAAATGGCATAACCAACCACTCATATAAACCAAACTTTGTTTTAAAAGCTGTTTTCCATTCATCACCTTCTTTCATTCTTATTTGATGGTAGCCACTTTTCAAATCAATTTTAGAAAATACACAAGCACCATGCAATTCATCAAGCATATCATCAAGACGAGGAATAGGATGGCGATACCTGATTGTTATATTGTTGACGGCTCGACAATCAACACACATTCTCCACGTCCCATCCTTTTTAGTAACCAAAATTACTGGAACAGCGCATGGACTCATGCTTTCTCTTACGGAACCCTTTTCCATCAATTCACTAACTTGCCGTTGTAGCTCTTTTGTTTCTTCAGGGTTGCTACGATAGGCTGGTCGGTTTGGAATGGAAGCACCGGGTACAAAGTCAATTTGATGTTCAATCCCTCGAATAGGTGGTAAACCAGGTGGAATTTCCTCGGGAAAGACATCCTCAAATTCCTGCAAAAGAGATGTAACTGAACTAGGCAAAAAAGAGTTAGATTCGTTAGTATTCAATGCCTCTTTGTACACAAGGACAATCATTGGTTGACTTGAGAACATCGCTTTTTTAATGTGACCCACTCTCGCATAGGTGTTGCTTTTTGTCCTCTCATTCTTTTGTTCATTCATTGAGACTTCTCCATTTTTTTTACTCTTTTTTTCCTCGTTCACTCTTTGTTTTTCTTGTCTCTCTATTTCTTTTCCTACAACACTCTTTTTTTCTTGCTCACTCTCTTTTTGTAACCTCACTTGATCTTCATAAACTTGTCTTGGAGTCAAAGGTACTAGAGTGATGGTACGCTGGTCATGTACAAATGAGTACTTGTTAGTGAAACCATCATGCTTAACACGTCGATCAAACTGCCATGGACGTCCTAGTAACAAATGTCCAGCTTGCATAGGTACAACATCGCACAAAACTTCATCTTCATACTTTCCAATGCGAAAAGGGACAAGGACTTGTTTTTCTACCCTTATTTCACCAGTGTTATTAAGCCATTGCAGTTTGTAGGGTTGTAGATGTTTGGTAGTTGGCAATCCTAACTTTTCAACCATAGTTGTGCTAGCAACATTAGTACAACTCCCTCCATCAATAATCATACTACATACTTTGTTTTGGACATGGCATCTAGTATGAAAAATGTTTTCCCTCTGTACTTCGTCACTCTCTTTGATTTGCACACTTAACGCTCTTCTTGCAACCAGCAACTCCCCATGGACAGCATATTCTTCCTCATTAGCATCCTCCAATGGTGGCATAGATTCGGTGTCCACCTCACTATCGGTTTCAACTTCTCCATTATCTCGTATCACCATAACTCTTCTATTTGGGCATTGGTTTGCTATGTGCCCCCTACCTTGACATTTAAAACACTTAATATCACGATTTCGAGTAGTAGAGTAATCGGTTTTACCTTGATTGCTACGAGTTGGTTGCTCTTGTTTTGACTCAAATCTAGCCTTGGTTGGGACTTGCTTCTCCTCTTTCTTGAATGTATTCTGTTTCCACGAACTAGCACCTCTTCTCTTAAGTTGGCTCTCAATTTTAATAGCCATATGCAGCATGTCCTCTAATTCCACATAATGCTGCAATTCTACTCGATTGGCAATTTCTTGATTCAAGCCAGCTAAAAATCGTGCCATAGTAGCCTCTCGGTCCTCCTCTATGTTTGCTCGGATCATGTCTAACTCCATCTCTTGGTAGTAGTCTTCGACACTCCGATTTCCTTGTACCAGCCCTTGCAACTTCTTGTACAAATCCCGATAATAGTGGCTAGGTACAAAACGCTTTCTCATTACTGTTTTCATCACCTCCCAAGTGTCCACCGGTTGTTCTCCATTTCGTCTCCTGTTTAACACCAATTGATCCCACCAAACATTAGCATAATCAGTAAACTCAGTGGCTGCAAGTTTTACCTTTTTTATCTCGGAGTAGTCGTGGCAATCAAAAACTCACTCCAGTTTCTTTTCCCACTCAAGATAGGTTTCGGGGTCGTTTCTCCCTTGAAAAGAAGGAATGTTCATCTTAATATTACCCAAGTTATTATCCTCCCTATTCCTAACTTCTCTACCCAAACCACGATTTCTCCTATGGCGACTAGATGACCCTTGATCTCCTTCACTAAACCTATCATCATAGTCTTCCTCATCCTCATCTCTTAAGTTCCTAGGTTGAACTCTTCCCCTCCTATTCATATTAGAAGTAGTTTTTCGATGTCCCTCGGTTACACTTTCTACCCTATCCAACCTTTCATGAACTTGTTCCAACTCCGTCCTCAATATTCTCTTCATCTCTCCCATCAAAGCTTCCGACATAAACTTCATATCAAACTTTCCCGACTGTTCTCCAGATATGTTTTTGTTATTGGAATCAGACATGATTTGCTGCAAGAAAAAAAAGTTAGAACAAATATAAATAAAATAAAGGACCTCACAATTCACACCCTTACGTGTTTCACTCAATTTAATGATTCACTCAACACTCGTGTTTTCGCACAAAAATTATGGCTTTTACCCTCAAATAATCTAACTCTCTTGCCTTTTTCCACTCTTGGAATTCTCTTTGCTTCTTTTTGAACTAATTTAAAACAACACAAAGATATTCAATGTGAATAAACTCTAGGACAAGAAAACTATCAAACCAAATCTAGGAAGATTCTTTCAACAAGGCAGGTGCCAAAACTTAGAAGAATTCTAAGTGTAAACACACTCTAAGTCTAGAAAACAATCAAACTCAAACTAGGAAGCTCAATAAAGATAATTTTGTTTCAATTTTCGGATTTTTTTTTTTTTTTTCGGAATTTTTTTTTTTTTTTTTTTTTTGGCGAACTCTTTTTTTTTTTTTTTTTGTTCGACCTTTCTTTTTTTTTTTTTTTTTTTTTTCGTACTCTTTTTTTTTTTTGTACGACTTTTTTTTTTTTTTTTTTTTTTTTAAAACTAGAAAATTATAAAGATACGCAAACCTGAGACTAGAAATTGGCTCTGATACCAAATGATACGAACCACGTTAAGAAAAACGAGACCCGCATTATAAGGAATTGAAAGATCGTTCTACAATCAGGTTTGAGGATGGATGAACGCCACAAGTCGCCTTGATAAGTTCACGGGGACGCCACAAACGATATTGACTGAATCGTTTGATAAGTCGATGTTGAACGCCACAAGTCTTCTTGATAAGTTCGGTAGGACGCCACAAACGATGATGGAAGAATCGTTTGATAAGTCGATGAATGAACGCCACAAGAATTAGACAAATTGAAAAATCCTTGATAAGTTCAAAAGAGTTCTTCAAAGAAACTAGAGAATTCCTTCTCACTAAAATAATAAGAATCAAGTTGTGTCTTCTATTACATATTATGCCTATATATAAGCTGAAAATTAAGTCCTATCAAGACTAGGAATAGGACTTCTAGAGTAATCTACTTAGACTAGGAAATAAATCCCCCTAATCAACTAGGAAACAAAAACCACTAATAAACTAGGAAACAAATAAAGTCCTACTACTAATATAATAGTTAATTTCGAATTTAATACTAACTAAATATGCTATTCATCTTATCCACTCTCTTCTTGAGAAATTGCATTTAGTTGGACTTTTATAATGTTGACAAAATTCGATGGTTCATTTCCGATCACATCCAACTCCTTTTGTTGCGCTTGATTTATTAACTCATTGAGTTCTTCTTCCTTGAAACGTTTGGCTCTTGCTCTCGTCACTGGACCTTGTGGAACTTGGATTGATTCTTCAAAATGCAATTTTCCATTTGTGTCCTCATTATTCTGCGAATTTCCATTTATGTCCTCATCAGTCACTGTCCAATTGTATTGTGTGTGACCCTCTGGGTTCACCATCAATTGGCAGTAGGCCCACGACTCTCGTGATTTAATTAACGAGCAATTAAATTCTCCGATCAACTTTAAACTATCTTTAATTGACCACTCCAGAATTAATTTCCTTATTAATTCAGGAGTACCTACACTTCATGGTCGATGTCTAGCCACAAGCCCATGAAGCCCAACTTCAGGTGAATTGATATTTGTGAACCTCACCTATTATAACTGCCATGTACATACGGTCCTTCCATGACTGATTTCCCGACCGAGACCTAGGGTGTGTGAATTGATCGGCACCTCTAATTATCTCGATTCTGTACTTTCTAATTCAGGATAGTAATTCCAGTGTGACTGCTAAATTTGGAAGTCCCTTCCAAATTCGTCACTGACCGTGGCCACGGGTTTCTCGGAACTATTATCGAAGAACGTACAGGAAATTCTCCCACCTTATCAGGATGAGTCGATGGATCCTTTCTTAGTACTAACCACTCGCGTACACTTCCGTACGCACCCAATTTAGGCATGTTATGACCAAGCTAAGTGGCCTATACCTAAATCAAAGTACGCACTTTCATGCACCGAATTCGCCCTAGCACTTCAAGTCTAAGGACTAAATCGTACACTATTATAATCCTTGAGAAACATCCCATCACCGATATGCGACATGCGCTTCCACAATGGGTTTCTCTGTTCGGGTCGTTCGATGCATTCGATCCTCTATCGAACGACCTAGTCATATGCACTGGCCTCAAATGCCTTGTTCATGAAACTACAACAAATTCACTCCATGTGAATCATGCATAATCGTACAAGTATTGACGATTCATTCGATACCCCGTCTCGATATGAATCTATGACTTGGAACGTTTTCGAGATCACGACCTTTGAGACTGTTTCATGATAAGTGCACTCAGTACTGAAGTGTATAGTCCCATAGTCTATTGTGAACTCAGGATTTCATCCAATCGCTTAGATAGGTTCGCGAGAGATGAAGTTGGCCATTGTTTAATTCACGTACTATGAATAAACGGGCGTATTAATTATAAACCATAAGAAGATAGTCCTCAAACAAGCTAATTTAGATTGGCTTGCCGGGTACTATTCTATCATTTTTGTGTTTTTGTTGTTCGTTTTCGTTTTCGTTTTGTGTTTTGTGTTGTAGGTAAATGAGCGCGCACGAAAGATCGAGGATTAACAAGCATAATTCGAGTGAGATCGAGCGAATGAACCTTGGACGGCGTAAGGTGAGATTATGTTGAATTATTCGATCGAGTGGTAGGGGAAATTTTTCTGCCAACCCTCGCGGCTCGCAGCCGCGAGCTTCCAGCTCGCCGCCGCGAGGCGTGGGCAGAAAGCTTCTGCCCAGGTCTCGCGGCCGAAGTTTTTCCGAATTTAAACTCACTCAATCCCTTATTCTCCCTCACTTCTCATTTCAAATACACTCTCAAACTCTCCTCTCTCAATCGGCTCTCTCTCTCAAACTCTCCCTAATCATCTTATCTCTCACTAAATCAACTAAGCACTCACACAATCACTCACTCAATCCCTAAAAATCTCAATTCACCCACATAGCACCAAATCCGAAAATTCACCCTAGGGGTTCGAAAATTGCAAGTTCTTCGATTCCAATCCGAAGGTGAGTGTGGATAAACTCATGGCATTGCTTGATTGATATTGTGCGTATTGGTGTTACATTGTTTGGTATTGAAAATTTTTGGGTTGAAGCTCTTGAAAAGTTTGAAGAAAAGTAGTAATTTTGGGTGTGCACGGAAGGTGTTCGATAAATTGCTTGTGAGAGTAGTTTTGCCATTTTGCTAGTTTTTGATTATAAGTTGCCGGGGTATTGATTTGTTGTGATTGTGTGATCGAATAATAAGTTTGGGGGAATTTTGTGTCATTTGATTAAGGGAAATCATACGTTCAAAGCAAAATGTCTAGAAGATCGAAAGCCGCAAGTTCAAGTATACCTCCCAAACGAACGAAGGAACCGAGAGGAAAGAAAATAGTTGTCGAAGAAGATTACGACACTTTTCGGTTTGTGCATAAGAATGCCTCGAGTGCGTACAAGAAAGATGAAAGCCAATCATTCGTTGCCGAAAGATTCATTAACTACGAGCTAGAGGCATTTCCTTATTTACAAAACCAAATCGACACTAGAGGTTGGAATGAGTTCTTGAAGAGGCCGCCTCGTGACACTTTTGCTGGCGAAATTGTTCGAGAATTTTACGCCAACGCTAGTATAAAAAGGGACGATGATGCTACAATTGTGAGGGAGAGGGAGATAAAATTCGATCCGGACACCATTAACGCGTATTACAGGATCGAGTGGCCAGCGAACCAAAGAGATGAGCTTGAAGAACTGTCCAGAGACCTGAGGAGAGGTAGGAGAAGCATGGATCAATTGAAAGAGTTTATCACCTTGCCCAGAACGGTCGTTCAGGGCATTCCGAGGGTGGCGTATAAAATGTTGACTCAGGAGGCAAAAGCCTGGTCTTTGATCTTACTTGCACATTTCCATCCGAGCAAACACAATAGCAACTACGGTGAAGATCGCATTCCCCTACTGTATGCACTCACCCGAGGGCTTTCAATAAATGTTGGTCGGATAATACGTGAGGTGATAGAGGAAACTATTGCAAAGAAAAATCCTAATGTAAGGAGTTTTGTGTTTCCGCACCTCATTGACGGACTATGTAGAAATGCGGGGGTTGACTTCGGGGTCATCATTGAGAAGAGGAGGTTGACTGGCGTGATCAGTACGGCTACCATTTGCAAGACTTTGAAGTTGGACTTCGAAAGTGCGTACAGTGATAAAGTACACAAGTATAGTGAAGCAAATGAGCAGGGTCTACCCGATGAAGAAGGTCAACCAGGTCTACAGGGTCAAGATGACCAGGAGGAAGAGCAGATCGAGGAGCAGCCGAGCACTCAGGCACAGATGGGGGGTCGAGATGATATCGGTAGATTGACTCATCTTGTCCAAGCAATGGACGACAGGGTCTGAGCTATGGACGACAAGGTCCAAACCATATGTGAAATGCAAAGACAGCTGGCTCAGTACGTTTATGCCGCGACCGATAGGCATGACGTTATGTTCCGAACAGTACTCGGAGATGAACGTTACAATGCCATTCAGCTGCCTGCCCTTCCTGGCCGTATCAACCCACCTCTACGGGATCCGAGATGTCAAGATGATGAACTTTACTTTGATGAAGAAGAAGAGCAAGCCCGTAATGCAAGAAACCGCTGAAGATTGGAAGCAACCATGGGATGCATACATAAGGGACGTTGGATTTAAATTTACTCATTCCCGTTGGTTTATTTTAAACTTACAATGTTTTAAATATATTTCAGACTTATGTTGGTTTTGATTTGAACTCTCGAAAGTGTTGGCTTGTAAACTCTTTAATTTTGCGTTGTTTGTCGATGAAAACTATTAATTCGCTCATTTATCTTTTTGTGTTGTTTTGTTTTGCTTGTGTTTCCGTTTTGTTCTTGTTTTGTCTTGTCATACCTAATTCCGTCATTCTTAATTCACACAATGGGGACATTGTGCATTTTAAGTTTGGGGGAGTAAGGTCGCACTTGTGGCATGCTAAGTCGAACCGTCAAAATTTTTCAAATTCCTCTTATTCTTTCATCATGCTCTACAAAGTTCGAGTACATTGGCTATAGCTAAGATTCTATTTAAAGTGGATAATGAACTTTAACGATAATAGGATCTAGGACTTCTTTTGCGTAACCTAAAATCCCTCCAATCTTTAGCTTGGAAATTAAATGTGAGGAGAGCATAAATGGCCTAAGTTTGGGGGAGTAACCCCTTTTTAAGAATAAAATATCTTTGAACACCTAGCTCTTAAAAGAAACGAGTAGAGAAGTTGTTAAAATGTATGCACTTCTATGAGAGAAAAGAAAGGCAAAGCCTTCAAACAATGAAATTCATGAATCAATTTTTGTAATTACTCTATTTCGTTGGAATGGTGCTAGTAGCCCAAAAAGTTAACAATCATCATGATTTGTGCTAGTTTTGTATTGTAATATCGTAAAGCACAAAGTGCTATGTTATCATTGTAAATCAAAAGAAGAAAAGCAAAAGTATGGTGAGAAAAGAGCTAGGAACTAAAATCGTCAATAATTCAAGAAAAGGGACAACACTCTTAAATTTCCTATAACTTAGTGTCGTGAAGTGATTTGAACGTTAAGTTTGCAATCTACGGCTAGGAGGGATTCTTTGTTAAACATTAGAAGTCCTTGCAAATAGAACCGATGATTTTGACCTATCGGGAATTATTCACCTAAGATAGAATCTAGCCAAAAGCCATCAAACACACACGTGGAATTTGTTTTAAGAATAATTCGAAAGTGTTAAGCTTTGGTGTTTTGATCTCAAGCATACTTGTTTAGTTCTTGTTTAGTTTTCTTTGCTCGAGGACGAGCAAGTGTTTAAGTTTGGGGGTGTTGATAACGCCATGAAAACGTCGTTATTATCTATCCCTTTAAGCTCAAAACATCTTGTTTTGATCCGAGTTTCTTTGTGTCTTTGCGTTTTTTCGTGTCGTTTGTGCTTTGGGTCCCTTTGTTCGACCTTTGTTCGTTTTACGTGTTTTGTTCGTGTTTTGCTTTTGTTTTTATGTGGTTTGCAGGATTCGACTTAGCGAAGCGTTTTCGGAACATTTCGTGCATGGATGGCAAGTCTCCTTCGACCAAGGGGGGCCTAACGCAAAAGAGAGAGCAAGAATCGAAGAATTGGCCCATGCTTAACCTCGCCGCAGCGAGGTAGTTGCTCGCCGCCGCGAGCTGGTGGCAGAAACATTCTGCCCAGGTCTCGCGGCCGCGAGAAGTTGGCAGAAAGTTTCTGCCCGACCTAGCCGCCGCGAGGTACCCACCGCCTGCAGGCTCGCGGCCACGAGCCTAGGTCTCGCGGCCGCGAGGCCTGCTCTGTTTTCCTGCGTATTTTTGAGGGCCTTTTTGTATATTGCCCTTTTCCCCACTTGTAATTAGAACTTCCTTTGGGACTTTCTGGCCTTTGTTACTATAGTTTTTGGGGTAATTTAGGCATGAGTGGGTGAAAGTTTGCTAGGTTATAAGGGTAGAAGTTGGAAATCATTTGACAACTCTTGCAACTCACACACACTTGAAGAAAAAGAAAATATCTCTTGCCTCCATTGAAAAGAAGAATAGTTCTTGCTTGGAGCTTTGGTTGGAAGACTAAAGAAGCTTGAGAGAGGAGTTGTAGTGGCTTCCATTACATAAGCTTATCTTTTACCTTTATCTTTATCTTGTACTTATGATTTCATTGAATGTAATGAATATGTTGTTGATAAATATGAGTAGCTAAGCATTTAACTCCTAGGTTTTCATGAAGCTTTGATGGATCTATGATTGAATGATGAGTTTATGATTGTTGCTATGCTTACAAGTGTTTGTTAATCTAGTTTGAGCCTTTGTCAACTTGTGGTTAGGCCAACCATAGGGTGAAATGGATTGATCTTTAATGGCTAGATATAGTTGATTAAAGATTAGATTATAAAACTAGGTTGTGATTTGATTTTAGGTTAGAAATATACCTAGGTCATTTCATGTTTTATTAAGGTTTAGGAACTAAAGCATCATTTAAGCTTAATCCTTTTAGACATAAATTGGATTAGTTTACTTTGGTAGGTTCGTACGATATCGAAAGATACGTATGAATAAATTATGAAACTTTGAACAACAAACATAAGTATAGTCGTTAATTTGTGAATCGTTCGAGATTGGATCACTCTTAGTGACATGGAAATCTAGGAACCTTTATCTAATCGAATCAAAATATTGTGTCTTTATTTAACTCGCCTTTTATGTGTTCAAACAAACTACAAACCTACTACTTTTAATCACATAAGTTCGCGTTAGTTATTAGAATAGATCTTGATAATTATTCGTTAGATTCCTCGTGGGTTCGACACCCTTTACCACTTTATTACTTGAAAGCGACCGTATACTTGCGTTTCTACGCAATCGTATTTGGAGCGTAACAGGGGCGATTAGTGAGGGTTCATTTTTGAATCCCTCCATAACACAATCTATTTCTCAAGATTTCCCTGATTACTTATTTCATGATACCACTGTGATGACTACTTCTTTTGAATCCGGCGGGCCTTCTGGAGGTCAGACCGAGTCAAGGTCCAGTCGGCGGACCGTTATCTCTGCTTCGGGCAAGGAGATCTCGGTGAGTCCTAACGAGAGGCAATCCCCTCGTATGTTAGATGACCGTTGCATTCTTGAGCAAGTTAAGGATAATATGCAGTCGGTGACCCCACGGCCTGATGGTGTTCCTTTTGGTAGTGAACTGCCTGGTTCTGTTGAGCCTGATGCTTTATCCTGGGACTTGGGCTTAAGCACTATTTTGCTTGGCGAGTTGAGGAAGCTCGAGGGTACCTCCAATGTTCGGCTAGTTCAGTCGCTGGTAAAGATATGCGAGCAGGTAAATATATTTTTGATTATTCTTCCTGCTTTTATTTTGATTGCCTTGTTATGTAAGGGCTTTTTTCTTTCCCAGGCCAAGTATTTTGCGCTCGAGCTGGGTGTGCAAAATGATGAGCTGTGGATCGGTAAGGATGCCTATCAACGTCGTTTGGACTCAGAGACGGCGAAGGCCGCAGGGCAGACCCTCCAGTTGCAGCTTGCCAAAGATGACCTTCAAAAATTAGAAGAAGGGAAATATGTCCTTGAGAAGGAGAAATGTTATTTGGTTCTGGCTGCTGCCCTTACAGAGGAGTCTCGACAGCAGGCCTATGATGAAGGTTATGATGCCGGTTATCTAAAGCGTCAGGAGGAATTGATGGCGTTTGCAGGTAACTTGACTCCTCGGAGGAGTGCTTCTGCGAGTCGGCCTGTAGATAACAACCCTTCTCAGTGACTTGTTCGACCCGGCTGTTATCTTGAGTTTCTTCTTTTCTCTCTCTCTTTTTTTTTTTTTTGTGGTATTGCCCCAACCTTTTGTGCGGTTGTTTGGGCTGAATTTTTATATTGAGAGAATGAACTAATGATAATCTTTTATGAGCAGATCCATGCCTTAATCAATTTTAGTCAGTAGATATCTTTTATCATGCACATTTTGCTGTTGTGAATAAGTATAACTTTTCGAAATAATCAGGAGAGATTAGCTTACTTATCTGATATTGATCTTTTGAATGTCATAACTTTTGTTCTGCAAACACACTTTTCAAATCGAGTATAAGAATGATGATCGACCAAGTATGGTCCCTTAGGCTTGTCCCAAAGTCACGTTTAGACATTTAAAATGTGGACATTAGGCCATCCATGCATATAACTGATTGAATAATTGTTAAGGAACGCTCTGCGTTCTTGTCGATGTTTGACCAATGCCTTGTAAGTTTGTCCTTTTGTCATGTACATCTTATATAAGGAGGCTTTCATTCCTTCTGTTGAGCTCTGCTTTCCTTGTCATAGGTCTAAGTTTGCAGAGAAGATATCCTTCTAGGTATCTTCTTAAAATCCATGTTTCTCTATACTGATTGTGAGTTCCATGTCCCTCAAATAAAGCAACCGACGTATCAATATATCAATTCTTTGATATGGGAGGAATTGGAAAATGTAGAACTATTAATTAGATCTAGCTTATTCAGACCTCCTTTAGAAATTCTTTGGAATGTTGGAGGTGACTTTTTTGTAGTCTGAAATAATGACGACTATTCTCCTGATTTTCATGTCAGATTTCTTGGATTCTAATAGAGGTCTAAATATGGTTAGTTAATAGTTTTTCCATGTGATATATGAGGCAGTTACGACCTCGTACGCCGGAGTATGAGGTCTTTATCCCTCTAATCGAGCTAGCACTTTGTTGAAATGTCGAGGATCTCTCGCTCTTTATCAAGCGACTAGCATATGTGAGTGTGCAAACTTCTCTGGTCTTGAACTCTTTTAGACCTGCTTTTATTTTGCATTGATCGCTTCGATCTGGATTCTTTTCTTCGAATCGAATAGGCAATTTGACCATAGAGTAGCCGTTCCAACATATTCGCATTGATTACGGGCAGTTAAAAGGTCGCGCTTTCGTCCCTTGATCAGATCTCTATTTAACCGTAGGATCTCTTGCATATCTGCCTATAAATAAGTAGGCAGTTTCCATACTTTGTTTATAATTTCTCAGAAAAGATGGAGATCTCAGTTTCCTTGAATTTCATTTTGCCCTCAGATCCCATAATATTCAAAAAGTCACATTATCGTGATTTATATTATCATAATGATTTGAATTTCAACTGCCTTGTACTGACAGGTCCCATGGAAGCCCTACCTTGTACTGACACGTCCCATGAGGCCTCGAACCTTGTATTCACGGGTTTGAGGTCCGTGGTTTCCGTTTGCACATGGTGGGTTCATATTTACCAGGCACCACCGCTTTTCAATGTTACCTCAGGATTGATAGGCCACCGGGGTTTGTTGGTAAATTTTTTCTTCTGCGACGGTCCTGAAGAGATGCTGCCTTAGAGTAAAATTCAACCCCATCATACCAGCAGTATCTCCTTCTGGGCGAGTGGCTGTTACCAGACATCTGGCTAGTAATGGTCATTTCGTCTGGAAGAACATTTGATCTTCTGATCCTGACCATCGAACCAAAGAAGTCGACCATCCTGAGCAGCATGCTTCTTAGGTGGTTAATTCCGATCGTGGAGGTACCAGGGGGCAGATTGATGTTTCCGTAGACATTGTCGTGAAGACCGCAGATCTATAGAATAGGATTATTTTTTCTAAATAGTTGTGATGATATGTAGATCGTACAAAGTTCTTTGTATTCTTCGTATGTAACTTGAGATCTGTTCTCACAACTTCAGATGAATAATACTTTTAATGTTATTATTCTCATATTTCTTGTTGTTGATTTCTCTCAAACTGTAACTTACTTTTATCGTTATTGTATAGATCGAGGAGCCTTTATTGAGCGGATCAATTTGTACTCAACTCGTTTTAAAAACTTAGTTTTTTCATACCAAAAATCTTTTTGATCGCTAGATATAGATCGAGGAGCGTTTATTGAGCGGATCAATTTATACTCAACTCTTTTTATTTGGACTTAGGTTCTTATACCAATGTCTTTTAATCGTTAGAAATGGATGAGGAGCGTTTATTGAGCGGATCAATTTGTACTCAACTCGTTTTTAAGACTTTAGGTTTTTCATACCTAAAATCTGTTTGATCGTTAGATATTGATCGAGGAGCGTTTATTGAGCGGATCAATTTATACTCAACTCTTTTTTATTTAGACTTAGGTTCTTATACCAAAGTCTTTTAATCGTTAGAAATGGACGAGGAGCGTTTATTGAGCGGATCAATTTGTACTCAACTCGTTTTAAGACTTAGGTTTTTCATTCCTAAAATCTGTTTGATCGTTAGATATAAATCGAGGAGCGTTTATTGAGCGGATCAATTTATACTCAACTCTTTTTTATTTAGACTTAGGTTCTTATACCAAAGTCTTTTAATCGTTAGAAATGGACGAGGAGCGTTTATTGAGCGGATCAATTTGTACTCAACTCGTTTTAAGACTTAGGTTTTTCATACCTAAAATCTGTTCGGTCGTTAGATAGAGATCGATGAGCGTTTATTGAGCCGATCAATTTATACTCAACTCTTTTTATTTAGACTTAGGTTCTTATACCAAAGTCTTTTAATCGTTAGAAATGAACGAGGAGCGTTTATTGAGCTGATCAATTTGTACTCAACTCGTTTTAAGACTTAGGTTTTTCATACCTAAAATCTGTTCGATCGTTAGATAGAGATCGAGGAGTGTTTATTGAGCGGATCAATTTGTACTCAACTCTTTTTATTTAGACTTAGGTTCTTATACCAAAGTCTTTTAATCGTTAGAAATGGACAAGGAGCGTTTATTGAGCGGACCAATTTGTACTCAACTCGTTTTAAGACTTAGATTATTCATACCTAAAATCTGTTTGATCGTTAGATATAGATCGAGGAGCGTTTATTGAGCGGATCATTTTATATTCGACTCGTTTTAAGACCTTCAGATCGAGGAGCGTTTATTGAGCGAATCAATTTTACTCGACTCGTTATCCATTAGATCAACCTTCCGGATTAAACCAAGTTGATTGCAGAAATTTGAGGATCATTTATCGAATTGATCGAATCGTACTCAACTCTTGTTAATGCTTCGCCTTTATTCAAATAAACTTCTGATTTTGTATTAAAATTCTTTGATAATAAATTTCAGGCCAAAATAAATCTTCGGAGGTCGACTGCATTCCAAGTCCTTGGTAGGGGTGTTCCGTCCAAGTGTGTAATCTTGTATGAACCTTTCTTTCCTACATCGATGACAATGTATGGTCCATCCCAATTCTGTTGTAATTTTCCCACGTGCTTGGATACCTCTACCTTTTTTAACACCAAGTCTCCTTCCTTGATGGTTCGTATGCGTACTTTTTGATTGTAGGCTTTCTCCATATTTGTTTTAGTGACCTGTAATCGTACCGCTGCTTTTTCTCGTAAGGCTTCTGTTAGATCGATATCACTTTCTCTTGTCTTTTTGTTTTCCTGGTCGTCATACATTTCAATTCTCGGTGTTGGAACTAGTGTTTCGATCGGCATAACATCTTCGGAGCCATATACTAGGCTGAATGGGGTTTCCCCCGTGGAGGTTCTGACTGTGGTTCGATTAGCCCAAAGTACTCCTGGGAGTTCATCTAGCCATTTTCCTTTGGCTGTCCCTAATCTTTTCTCCAAAGATTTTATTATTTCTCGGTTCGCTACCTCAGTTTGTCTATTCGCTCTAGGATGCCCAACTGAAGTGAAATTTTGCTGAATTCCTAGCGTTGTACACCATTCCATTGCCTGTTTTCCCGCAAATTGGGTTCCGTTATCTGATATTAGAATTCTTGGGATGCCAAATCGACATACTATGAATTTCCATAGGAAATTGATCACTTGGAATTGAGTTATTCGAGCAAGGGCAATGCATTCTATCCATTTGCTGAAGTATTCTACGGCAACCAGAACATACGCTTTTTTGGATCTAGAAGCTGGGAAAGGTCCCACGATGTCCATTCCGCATTGGTCAAACGACCAACATACTGGTATGGGGTGCATGTTTTCGGCTGGTTGATGACTTATATTAGCATGGACTTAGCAATGATGACATTTTTGGACATATTGGATTGCACCATTGTTGATGGTAGGCCAATAATATCCAGTTCTGATGCATTTTAAAGCCAAGGCCCTTGCTCCGCTGTGATTTCCTGCTTCTCCTTCATGTACTTCTCGGAGTATATTGTTGGTTTTAGATTCGGAGATGCATCTTAGAAGAATTCCCGACACTGATATTCGGTAAAGTTTTTCTTCTATTAATGTATATCTTGGAGCCCGATATTTTATTTTCCGAGCTTCGTCTTGGTCAAGCGGCAATTTTCCTTTTTGAAGATATTCTAACATTGGAGTCATCCAGTTTTCTTCGGCTTCTTCGATTTCCATCATCTCAGCGACCGGTGCCTCGTCGATATCTATTGCCGGTGTATTGGAAATTAACCAATTGATTACTCTTTCCGTTTTACCGTCATGAGACCCTGTAAATATAGACAGTTGATCTGCCCATTTATTTTCTGATCGTGGGATGTTCTGTATCCCAAAATTTTCGAATTTCTCAACCAATTCCTTTACTTTGGCGAGGTATTTGACCATGTTAAATTCCTTTGCCTCGTAGAGGCCTTCTATTTGGCTTTGTACTAACTCTGAATCGGTTAATACTTTAAGACTTTTTATGTCGGCCTTGATTGCCATTTCCATTCCAGCGATTAATGCTTCATATTCTGCTTCATTTTTTGTTACGACGAAGTCCAGTGTTATTGCATAATTTATATCCTCTTTATTTGGTCCGGTATGATTCCTGCACCTCCTCCTTCTCGACTTGAAGCACCGTCGACGTGCATCAACCAAGTTTGATTTTCTACGATCAAGATATCATTGGCAAGGCTGGTTGATTCAGTATGCTCAGTTGCCAGGGTCGGAGTTTCTAGTAGGAAATCGGCTAAGACTTGGGCTTTAATCGCAATTCATGGTTTGTACTCGATTTCGAATTGACCGAGTTCGATTGCCCATTTGATTAATCTTCCAGAAGCTTCTGGCTTTGCTAAGACCTGTCTCAATGGTTGGTTGGTTAACACCACAATTTTGTAGGTTAGAAAATAAGGTCGGAGTTTGCGTGCTGCCATTACTAAGGCCAAAGCGAATTTCTCTATTTCCATGTAGTTCTTCTCGGCCCCTTGTAGTAATATGCTTAAGTAATAAACATGCTTATGTTCTAAGCCTTCCACTTTAACCAAAACCGAACTAATGGCCACGTCGGAGATCGATATGCAGACGTATAATGGTTCTCCCTCGATTGGTTTGGCCAATAGCGGGGATGTCGTTAGATATTCCTTTAGCCGATCGAATGCCAGGTCGCATTCTTCGGTCCAAACAAAGTTTTTTGCTTTTCGAAGAGTTTGGAAGAAAGGCAAACTTCTGTCAGCTGATTTGGATATGCATCTATTTAGCGCCACAATCTTTCCTACCAAGCTCTGCACTTGGGAGATCGTTTTGGGAGGCTTCATTTCGGTTATGGCTCAAATTTTTTCTGGATTGGCCTCGATTCCTCGTTGATGTACCAAATATCCCAAAAATTTTCCCGACTTAACACCGAAAGTGCATTTAGCAGGATTTAGCTTCATTCGGTACTTTCTCAATATTCGGAAGCATCGATCGAGATGCCTTATGTGATCAGCTTCATTCATGCTTTTGACCAGCATATCGTCTACGTAAACTTCCATTATTTCTTCAATTAATTCTTTGAACATCAGGTTTACTAACCATTGGTAAGTGGCCCCGGCGTTCCTCAATCCAAATGGCATAACTATGAAGCAATACACTCCCTGCTCGGTTACGAAAGCAATTTTCTCTTGGTCTCGCTCATCCATGTATATCTGATAAAAACCTTGGAAAGCATCCATCATGCTGAAAATCGCAAAGCCAGTGGTTGAGTCGACTAATAAGTCGATCCTTGGGAGGGTATATGGATCGCGCGGACATAGTTTATCAAGGTCGGTGAAATCATTGCACATTCTCCACTTGTTATCCTTTTTATCCCCTTTTGCTACTAGCACAACATTACATAGCCATTTCGAGAAGTGTATTTCTCGGATTTGTTTTGCATTGAGTAGCCTTTCTACTTCTGCCTTGATTATTTTATCCTTTATTGGCCCATGATTCTTCTTCTTTTGTCTAGCAGGTTTTGCCATGGGGTCGATTTTTAACGAATTACTGATTATTCGGGGGTCAATCCCTTCAATGTCATTCGCGCTCAAGGCGAAGATGTCTGCATTATTTATGAGAAAGTTGATCAACATTACTTCCCCCTCTTCGCTCAATTTGGTTCCAATTCTTGTTGTTTTAGTTGGGTCCCCCTGCACTAGTAGGACATCTTTGTGTTCCGGTGGTTTCAAAGCTAGATCTACTGGTTCCTTTCCCTTCTTATCTATTCGGTCGGTGCTAGGGATTTCCACTTCGATTCTGTCAACGTCGACTTCGAGCTTTCTTTTGCATGGGGTAATCGATTCAAGGCGGTTTCTCAAAGTTAATGATGTGTTGTAGCAATCCCATGCCATACAATGATCATTCACAATTTCTCCGAAACCTGTGTCTGTTGGAAATTTGATCTTCTGATGGTAAGTTGAAACAACAGCTCGGAATAGATTGAGGGCAGGTCGCCCTAAGATCGCATTGTAGGCAAAGGGAGTTTCTTCTACTAAAAATTTGACTAGCTTCACCGTCCGACGTGGTTTTTTCCCGAGTGAGACACTTAAAGTTATTGTGCCACTAGAGACAATCTCGGATCCTCCAAATCCTACTAAAGGTGCAGCTACCCTTTGGAATGTTATTTGTCCCAAGTTCATCTGGGTTAAGACCTCTTTAGAGATGATATTTGCTGAACTTCCATTATCGATCAGGATCCTTTTGACGTTGTAATTCGCTATTTCTAGCGATACCACCATTGGGAAGTCGGGGCAATCCTCTTTTGTGTCCCGAATAAGGTTTTTAGGTACCTCGCCCTCGTTGAAACTGATCAGCTGGTTGTTTGTTGATTTTCTTTCTAGATTCCATACTTCTTTCGGGTATTTTGAGCTTTCGATTATGGATCTGGCGGTCCTTCGTCGAGCATTACGGCTGTCCCCTCCGGCGGGTCCTCCTGAGATTGTATGGATGGTACCGTTAATCTGGTCATTGTTCAACTCTTGTGGGGGACCATCATCAGGAGACCTTCTACGGGAATTCCTTCTTTGATTATTATTCCGAGGACTCCTACTTCTTCCTCTCTTGCGGTTATTCCGCTCTAAATAGTCCTCTAGTTTTCCTTGTTCGATTAATTTTTCAATTTCTCCATAAAGGTGAAAACAATCTTCAGTGCGATGCCCATGTGCCCGGTGATATTTGCAGTATAATTCATAGTTTCGTGCACCTGGTATGGGTTGAGCGATTCTCTTTGCCTCCGGGATCCAATTGTTCCTTTCTAGTACATCCAAGATTTCTTCTAGTGGAGCAGTCAGCTTTGGGTGCTCTACTTGATTAACCCTGCTCTGGATTGTCGGCTCGGCGGTTCTAAGTCTTTGATAGGTATTGAGTCGTCTGTCTTGGTCGTTTCGATTGTATTCTAATCGTTGGAAGACGTTGCCTTTTCTAAAAGATCGTTCATAGTCCATGGATCTTTGAACAGGAATTCTATATTGCCGTTTGGAGCCTGAGGCCGTAGCTTTAATTTTGTTCTTATCTTTAAAAGAGTTCATCTCTTCCTGGGTCATATATTTCGATGCCAAGCTCATGATCTCAGCGAATGTTCTTGGTTGCTTCCGGCTGAGGGAATTTCCAAACTGCCTATTCTTGGTGAGGTCGAAGAGAATGGAGATTATGTAATCAATATTTGGGGAATCGATATTTGGGGAATCGATCTTGAGCAATTCCACATTAAACCTTGCCAGCCAGTTCCTTAGGGATTCGCCCTCTTGTTGATAAATGGTTCCTATATAGCTCATTGGAAGTTTTTGCCTCTTCTGGCTGGTGAACTGCTGTGTTAGTTTGTTGCATAATTCTCGGAAACTGAATATTGAGTTAGCGGGTTTCTTGGCGAACCAATCCAAAGCGAGTCCTTCTAACGTGGTCACCATTAACTTAGCGGTGAATTCCGCCGAGTGAGCATATAAGTTCATTATGTTCGTAAAGCTAAAAATATAGTCATCTGGATCGGTAGTTCCGTCATATCTGGGTAGTCGACCTGGAACCTGTCCGGTTGACTGAACTTCTTTTATTTCTCTGCATAAGGGAGAGCATGCTGCTCGGCTCTCCTGGAGTTCTGTTGTTCTGGCCCATGGGTTTTGAACGGATCGTAGGCGTTGCTCAAGTCGTTCCTGTACCATCCTTTCGATTTCTCTTTCCGAGAATCGCATAGTTCGTGGTCTATTTGGGATTGCGTCACCTACATTATCCTCGATGGGGATTATGGTATGTTCCTTGGATCCGCTGTGTCCGGGTTGCGGTCTCCTTTGATCAGCTTTTCTTCGGACGTTGTCATCGGAGGGTTTTGAATTGCCCTTCTACGGACTGTGTAGCGAGCGCTGCTCGCTTGCCAGGCTGTCAGCTTGTTGAGAGATTTGATCGTTCTGCCTCGGCGTCCTTTGAGTGGGATTTGCCCTAGTAGTTCTAGGGTTTCGAGGAACCTATTCGAGTATGAGTAATTCCTCCCGGGAAGAGTGATTTAAGGAGCATAGCAATCTGTTGTAACTTCTCCTGAGCGTCTAACAGGGAAACCGGGATTGCTGGAGCCGTACGTTCTTTCGGTACCGCACCAGTAGGGATCCCTTGTGGTTCCTCCTGATTCTGATGATGCTCGTTCTGTTGCTCATTGTCGTTGGTTATAGGGGCGTTATTATCGGTATTGCCCTGTGGACCCTCAGACGTGTTATGCTGGTTGGTTGTGTTACTTCTTGCTCCGTTACGAGCGCTCTTCCTTGGGCGAGCCATATGTCGATTGAATAATTAACCTAGACCCTCGGTGGCGCCAACTGATTAAACCGTTTTTCGTCGAGTACGATTAAATCAATAAAGTTGTGATATGGAGGTTAAATTCAGTACAAATTATAGGCTCTGTTACTTTATTCTGGATGGATCAATCTCAAGGAAGAACAATTATGTAAAAGAACAATCAGTAATCAAGACAGTCAATGAGCAAATAGTATAGGAAAAGCTTTTCTATTAAATATGATCTTAGATTGCCCAAGTATACAGGCGTATGTTGTGTCTTCGTCCACAATCTAATGTTTAGCTAGGCATTTATATGACATTAACCCTAGCTTTACAAGGAAACATAATTCTAATAGGACTCGGCCCAATCGTCCTTCTTGAGTCCGGATTGTAGTCTACTCGCCGAGGGGAGTCGTCTTCAACTGGGTTGAAAGAAAATCCCGAACGTGCTTGTATGGTCGAACCGATCTGATATATCTTAGTCGATCCGAATATTATAAGGGGTGCGAAATAGCCCCCATCAACTGTCTATCTAATGGATGTTAAGTTTGCTTTTCTAAATGGAGAACTGCCAGAAGAAGTTTACGTTGAACAACCTCCTAGATTTGAAGTTTATCAGGAAGGAGATAAAGTATATCGTTTGAAGAATGCCCTTTATGGACTGAAACAAGCTCCAAGAGCATGGCATACTTTATCTGACTTTCTTTTAATTAAAGGATTTCGAAAAGGTAAAGTAGAGAAGCCCTTGTTCACTTTTGAATGGGAAGATCATATATTATTAGTGCAAATATATGTGGACAATATTATCTATGGTCCAACTAACCAACAAACGTGTTAGAAGTTCTCCAAGCTGCAGAATTAGTTTGAAATGAGCATGACGGGAGAAATTAATTACTTTCATGTATTACATGTTAGGCAGCTGCATGATGGCGTACATATTCATTAACCAAGCAACGTACACAAAAGATCAATTAAAGAAATTTGGCATGGAAACTAGTTCATCTGTTAGTATTCCTATGTCTACTGAAATTCGAATGGATAAAGACGAAGATGGCAAATCAGTGAACATCACAAAATATAGAGGCATAATAGGGTCACTGTTATATTTCTAGAAGCTGACAGACCTGACATTATGTACTCTTTTGGGGTTTGTGCGAGATATCAATTAAATCCTAAGGAATCTCATCTCTTAGCTGCCAAAAGGATTCTTAGATATCTTAAGCGCACTCAAGAATTGGGATTGTGGTACCCTAGAGAATCAGGATTTGAGCTGATTGGATATTCAGATTCTGACCTTGCGGACTTCAAAATTGATAGGAAGAGTACGGCATGTACTTGTCAATTTTTAAGTAGTCGTCTGATCTCATGGATGAGTAAGAAACAGACTTTAGTATCTATATCTACTGCTGAAGCTGAATACATTGCTGCTGGAGCATGTTGTGCACATATACTTTGTTTGAAACATCAATTACAAGACTACAATATCAAGATCAGTGGAATACCTATCTACTGTGACAATACAAGTGCAATCTCACTTACTCAGAACACTACAAGTCATTCAAGGACAAATCATAGTGAGATCAAACATCAATTTATCAAAGATTATGTGGAGAAAGGAAGTGTTATTATTTAGTATGTTCATATAGACAATCAGACTGTTGACATCTTCACAAAACCACTAAGTGATGCAAGGTTTTCTACTCTAAGAGCAGAACTAGGTTTATTAAATTTGGATTCTTAAGCCGAGAGGTAACTTATCAGAAGACTAAAGTTCATCAGCTTAGTAATCTGATATTATTCTTTAAGAGTAACTTTCAACAGACTAGTTGACTGAAGGATTCTTGAACTCATGGGGAACGTATGAGACTAGCGGTATTCCTGAATAAAGATGAAATTTGTTGATGAGAGTTAGTTGAAGTTATGTTTTCAGAAGATATGTTCTTAATTCTTGAAGATCAGAAGATTAATTTATGTTGCTGGATTGAATAACAGCAAATGAAGATCACTAGCTGTTGGCTTTCACTAGTTTTAACATATATCAGATCAGTCATCTAATAGATAAGTGTATTCTATTTTATAATTGCTCTGATACATTATATAAGTTTGTTCTAAAAACGTTTATTTAAAACACGTTTTAAAAATATAAACCGATTCAACCCAAGAATCCATATGCATAATATAATATAAGGTTTTAAAAATTTCGGGTAGTCTTTCGATTCAACCCAAGAATCCATATGCATAATATAAACCTAGTATAAACCAACTGATCTTACGTGATTTCGTTTGTTCGATCAAGGATGGGTTGTAGTGCAATAATAACAATATTCAAAGGAAAGTAAAGATCAATAGTAATGGTATTCGAATTAGATGGGTACATATACAAGAATTTAGGGTCCTACTCGAGCATTATTGGATGCCGTACAAACTAGAGGAGCGAAATACAAATGACCAAAGCTATACTACATTTCCCAAGTTTGTCCGAGCTGCAGTCTCGAAGCAAGAGCCCCCCGGGAAGTTGTGTGTTGTCATAAATGCGTGGGTAATTATAGCTGATCTGACGGGCTTGGGCCTGGGCTCGGCCCAACAGTACCCTTCGATCTTGGGTTCTGAAATGAGCTCGGAACAGTTAATACTATGCCCTGGACCAGCTCTTGGTTTCTGGGGATAGTATCTAGTATTATTCGAATAGCATCGGGCCCGCAGAGGCAAGGAATCTAAATTACCCCTCATCAATACTCCCCCACTTCTCGAGCGTGAAGTGGAGCTTGCGCTCGAAGAAGTACAAGTTGCGTCCCACGTTATTATGAGATGAGCCGTTCATAATGCCTTTAGGTTATGCCTCGTTAAAAACCTAGCCCGGAAAAACCCATTGGGATAAAAACCGAGCCAGGGAAAAAGAGTGCATATATAAGGAAACATATACCGGCGCGTTGTAAAGATATCCTTGTTGGAGGATCTTGAAGTAGCAATATCCTTTGTGGTTCCGCGATGTGTCGTTCGATCCCTTGATGAATGCTTTCCAAATTTTCCGATCATAACAAAGAGGATCTACGAGATTCCCAGGAAAAATTTGCAAGGAACTTATTCCGCAACTTAGAAAATGAAGGATCAATAGTGCTATTCTGTGAGGAATAACCCTAATTTTTTACTCAGGGTAAGTTCAACCGTCGCGGTTACTCGGGGACCTGTTTGCAATTTTACCTTTTTAACCCCGTATATATATGTTGATTCGTTGAAAAATGATTTACATATTACGTTCTCTCTTGAGCTCGAAGCGTTTGAGTTCGAAACAGCATTTGCCTATATATATTTGTCTCTCGTTTCATTATGTCAAGCTCTAGAAGCGCTAAGGGCAAGAATAAGGTCGAAGAGAACCAAGAGTCCGATCCTTTATTAAAGCTTGTGGATGATTTCGAAGAAGGGGAGTTTCATCAAGGAGGTGAGGATGAGGATCCGAGCGAGGATCTCGAAGAAAATGAGATCGAAAAACGCAGCATCGGCGAAGGTGCTTTTGTCAGGATTTTCAAACATACTCATGCCTCAAAGGCCGTGATCTCGAATAAGTCGGAACTTCCTGATAGCGAAACTTCCTGTTGTTTTTCGAAGAAGGATCGTGCTTATCTCGAGGCGGAGTTTGGGAAATTTCTTCCCAAAGGTTTTTCGATCGTCGTTCCTTCTTATACCGATCGTGCTACCGAACCCCCGGCTGGCTGTCAAGCCTTCTATGAGGGTCAATTTTCCTGTGGCTTGCGTATCCCGTTCGCTCCTTTTATTAGAAATGTCTTGAACTTCTTTTCGCTTTCCCCTGCTCAGCTTTTCCCGCATTTCGTTGCATATATAGTAGCGTTTTGCGCTCTTATGGAGGCAAAAGGGGAAGAGGCCTCCTTTAGCAACTTTTGGCAGATATTCCGAATGGACCCATGTAAAGGTTCGAATATGGGGTTCGTGTCCATCCGTCCGCGGTCGAAACGGCCTTTTCTTACGAAAATAACAACGGATAAGAGTATAGGTTGGAAGAGGAGATTCTTTTTTGTGAAGGGCCCTGATCTTCCAATATCTGAAGGTAGTTCGAAAACAAGACCGTATCGATGGGATGGTGCAAATACTTGGACATACGGTTCTCGCAGAATCAAAGAGAAGCTCAGCCATCGTCTTTCTGATGAACTCCTGGAGCAGTTGCAGTCTAACCCTTACCAGACTAGATTCCTGATTCAGGAAGGCGTTTTGCGATTGGCCGGGTTGAGCCATTGTAATTATCCTGCTCCGGCGATTAAATACCATAGCCAATTCTCCGAAGGATCCCTTCTGCGAACCTCTAGTGCTCCGACCCTTGCTCCTCTTTCTTTGGGTATGCTTCTTATCTTCTGCCTACTTTTAGGTTTTATTAAACAATTCTCCTTGTTTAAACTCGTGCCCGATTCGTATTATCCTTGCAGGTCGAGTTGTTGAGAAATTTCGAATGTCTGCTGCCGGCCCGGTTGAAGATAAGCGATTTTATTTCGATCCGTTACCTTATGCCTCCGAAAGAAAAGCGGACATGAGCAATTTGGGTGGAAGTTCAGCTGTCATACCATCTATGATTCCCGATTTGAGAGGGGTTGGCACTATGAGTTCGCTGAATTCTGCCACAGCCGGACCTCTTCGAACCTTGTTCTCCCCTGACACTTCTGCTCTTTCGTCTGTCGGCTACAGTCAACATTCCTGGAACCGGATTCAGGGTATCCAGGAATACGAGAAGCTTCTGGGTCAGAAAAGAAACGCTGAACACCCCGGGCCCTCGAGGAGGGTAAAACCTTTTGGCGTGAATTCTGACTCTGTCCCTTGTCGAGAAGGTAGGTCGGAGTCTGATGTGGCGGATTTTATGGATGAGCATTTTCGAAGTGGCAGAACTGCTGGATACCCTGAAAATGGCACCATTCTGACCGATCTGGATGTGAATGGGGAGAACGAATTCGACAAAGCCGCTAGAATCTTTATGGCTAGTCGGTTTAAGAGGGATATGCTGCTCCATTCTGTCAAAGGCGATTTCGAGGTTTTGAGCGATTTCTCCCGAACATATCATGAGGTGAAAATCTGTCACTTATTTATCCCCTTCTAGAGTCCCTAACCCTTGCTGATATCCGAAAATGTCTTATAGGTCGGGGATTTGTTCGCCCTCCAAACCTATCGTTTGTCGCTATTGGAGCAGGAATCGCAGGACGCTCATGATGCGTATGCGCAAATTTTTTCTGACAATCAAGTTCTTCGATCTCAACTGGCAGAAACTCAGCGAGAATTATCCCAAGTAAAGAAGGAGCTCAACGAGACAACTATGAAACGTTCCTCGTCTGTAGAGGAGGACTTGCTGGCATCCGTTAAAGAGAGAAGTGCCCTCGAGGAAGAGTTGATGAAGGTAAAGATAGAACTTGAGTTGGCAAAGCAAGATTCCGAGCGCGCATATGCTCAGGGCCGGGAAGAAGCCGAGATTCCTGCCATACGAGAGTTCTTGGAATCCCCTGTCTTGAATCCTTTAGTTCAAAGGAAAATGGGAGAAATCCTTCAGACGATCTTTTATAAAGGGGTTCAACAATTGGTCGCGGCCAAGAAAATTCCGGATGATATGGATGAGTACTTTAAGCATATGAACCCTTTCAAGAACGCTGAAGGGAAAGATTACAAAGCTTCCTCTCTACCCAAGATGGATACTAATTGGCAGGATCATCGCTTTGCCCCCTTAGTTGAGGAGTATGGCATTCCGATGCCTAATCCCGATGTGCTCGAGCGTTTCACCGACGATCCTCCTTCTGTGCCGGGGGGAAAAGGCGAAGATGTCAACATAGGCGATGTACCGGATAAAGAAGACGATCGAACTCTCGATCAAACCGAGTAATTGCTCCACTTCTTAACATATATCGCCTGATTTTCTATCTAGCAAGTTACTGGAGTCGAGCGTGCTGGGAGGAGCGATTCATAGTTTTGCAGTTAGGAACTAATCATATTTACCCATGTAACTCATTCTTCTAAACGGATTTATTTCCTTTTTTTGATTCGATTCGTGTAACTTGTAAATTCCAACCTTACTAATATCCAGATATCATTTTAATTTTCAAGGCTCGATAACTCTTTATGCTAGGACTTCACCTATTCCATACGGGATTTTTCCTTAAAGGTTGCGTCGATCCATTATCGTAATCGCAGGGTGTAGTGTCTATAAATATTAGAATCTCTCTTCATTATTCATACGACATCTTTGCTTATAGAGATCGGAGCTCTTGCCATATTTTTCGCCTTCTTCGAATCCCTCCGAGAATAAGAATCCGAACTATCGACCCCAAATCCGCTTATTATGGAAAATGTACTAGGGAAAGCTATCGACCCCAAATCGTTATTTGGCGGTTCGAAGAATAAGAATCCAAGCAAAGAGTAGAAACCTGCCAAGGAGGCCAAACCCTCCAAATCTTCTTCTAAAACTTCTGCGTCTTCCCCTAAAGCTCCAAAAGGGGGAGAAAATAAGAGAGAGAAAACCACTTCCTCCAAGCAAACCAAGGGTACTTCCGGCAAGTCCATTCTGGATGAAGAGCTCGAGGCTGCGCCCGAGGGTTCTTCCCCGAAATTGGCCGACTCTCCGAGTAGAGATCCCGTCCGAGAAAAGACTCCTATTCCCTCTTCTAACAAGAGGCCTTATTCCGATGGGGTCACCCCCATTGAGGCTTTGCAAAATCTTGCTATTGGTAGCAAGTCATCTTTCGATACTTCGACCGTTCCTCCCACAGGGAATCCTAGCAAAAAATCCAAGTTAGAGATTGGTGGAGGGGCCTCTGTTGAAGCTTTAGGGATTGATAATCCTCCTCAACCCCTCGTTGACTCCATTCCTCCGAAGGTTACTTCTTCCCAGTCCGAGGAGTTGAAAGATGGGTCTTCTTCTAAGACTGATCCCATGGATAATTTGTTGCAAGTTAACTTTACTTCTTCGGAAACTAACATGGCCAAGGAAAGAAACACGTCCAAAGAAAGAAACATAGAAGAGTTGTTCGAGTCTGGGCAGCACTTCCTGTTTCAGGTATATCTATTTTTTTTTTTTTTTGTTTTTAAAATAGTGACGATTCCTTTGACAGGCCGGACAGGATTTTATTGAGCTTAAAACGTTTGCTGAGCGGGAGAACAATCAGCGCACTGCTATTTTCCTCGAGCTGGAGGAAAAGAAAGCCGAATTCGACCGCCTCTTCACGGAGAAGCTTGCTCTAGAGAGGGAGAAGTCTGTTAAAGAAAAAGGAGAGGAGATCCACAAGCAGCTGAATGAGGAGCTTGACAAACTGAAAAGTCTTCATGAGCAGGAGAGGCAAGAATTCACGCGTCTAGAAAAGGAGGCTTATGACCGTGGATATGAAGCTGGATATGAGGCTCGGAATGCCGAGCTTCGAAAGATTTTCTCCGACAACAAGCTTCTCTAGATGTTGCTTTTCATTTACCCGGGCTTGTAGTATGGCTATATTGTTTTTACTCACGTGATCATGAATAATTTCAGACATTTTTATCCCCTATGGTTTGTAATAATGTATTAGTTTCTCGTATTACAAGTTTGTCCATAATTCAATGTACTCTTTTCTGTCCATGCTTTAGTTTGCTTTCTTCGTTTGGTCTTATGCTCGTAATCTTCGTTCTTCGATCTTGGTATATTACTTCTGCTCGATTTCCAGATTATATCATTTTCTCTTCCCGGTGAAATTCTCGGGAAGCGCAACAGTCTTTCGATCTTGACCGTTCCTTTCGTTTTCTGCTAGCCGTTGGATTTTGAGAATAGTACTTATAAATGGGGCTCTTTGTTTTGCTAACTAAAAGATTTTGTTGTATGACTCAATACTTTGAATTTCGATTTAGGACTTATTTCGCATACCATAGTCAAATTTGTATTTCAACCTCGACTAGGGTATCGACAGGTGAACAGTACTTCAACCATGAAGGCCGATAAGCTTTATTGCTGACCATCCACGACCCCAATAGTTTTCTAGACCTTCCATGGCCGAGGATAGACTTAAGCATCAAATTTTTGCGAGGATGTTCGACGGTTTGGTTCTTCTGGAAGATGTGAGGAGGTGATGCTTCGGGGATTAAAGTTCTCACAAAGTATTCACATTACACCTAGAAAAAGGTGCATCATCCTTCTTCACTTCGAAAACTTATGAAAGAGGATATAATATCGTGGGCTCGATGGGTTCCTTTCTTTCGAGTAAGGACATCATCGTCCGCCGAAAATTTCATAGGATTGGGTGTCCATGAAGTCCCTTTCTTTTTTGGATATAGAGATTGGTCTTCATGAAATTATAAAATGTATTCTCATAAAGTGATTAGCCCTATGTATAATAGGAGCTGATATCTTTGTAACTTGAGACTGCTCAATGTATCGAACTTTGGAAATAATAAACTTTTGCTTAAATCTTTTACTATCATTCTTATATGTTTAAATAGTATTCCTTGCCAATATTGGTCGATCTTAGATGAGTCGATAATACTTTTCCGAATTTCTTCTTGTGATTCTTTTTGACAACCGGAATCGAAGCTACAAATACCTTGAGCGCTTTCGATTTTGACTTTTTCTTCGTTTACTCATATGATTCCCGAATTTCTGGGAAGCGCGACGATCGGCGCATTAATTGCTCCTATTTTAGCCATTAGTTTGTTCACTTTAATGAGTGAGTTACCGTTACATCCCATCTTCTCTTATCAAAACAGTCCCTGATTCGTCGGGAATCTGAGCGGTCAGAGCGCTTTTAATGTTCGTATTGCCGCCGTTCATCTAAAGAGATCTACACCATTGAAACGGAATTCTTCCTCCTATAAATAGCTCTGAGTTTACCTTCATAATTTTCACTTGTCTGTAAATATTTCGTTCGATCAATATGGTTGCTGTTTTACTTCCATCGATCTACTCCACGTTCCATTTAATATCAGAATTTAAATTGTTCGAAATTCGGACCAGAATTTTCTTTTTTCTATTTCATCAAAGTCCCTGTATGGGGAATAATTTCGACTAGGGTATCGACAGGCGAAAAAGATTGCGACTGGGGTACCGGCAGGCGACCAGCTCTCTCTGATGCCAACCATTTGAGACTTGTCCGAACTTCTGTATCCTGTCAATCCACCCAGTCGGATAGTGGGTCGACTGCTGGAGGAGTTTTCCTGCACTCGATCTCCACTTCTTCAAGATATTTCTTGAAGAATATTGCCTTCGGGATTGCGTGGAATAATTTCTCTAGAGATTGCTTCCCTGTATCTCTATCTGGTCCGACATGGGGCAACCCTTGAGGAAGTGTTGGATGAAGGGTAGAAGTGTTACTCTAGCCCCGCCTTCCTTCTTCGAGTATAAGAATATCTTAGCGTATGGATAATTTGTAATAGGGTCACGTTGAATGTAGAGCTTTGCTCGATTTTCTTAATTATTGTAATCACAAAACTTCTTGTAAACGTCCGAAAGATCATGAATAAAATTATTTATTTCCATCCTTATCCTTACGGCAAGATTTTTTCCGTATATTGTTACCGAACATCGATTTCTTCACTTCAAAAATATGAGCAACAAGTATCATTCTCGAATGATCTTAACAAGTGTATGATAATAACGAATAATTGATGTTCTTCGACCTCTGATATCCGGATATAAGTGATAGTTGACCTTTATATACTGATCAAAAATAAATAATACTAGCATAATAATAATAGGCCATCTTGGCGGATTGTGATTGCTGTAGTTCGAAATAGGACGTATATTGGAATCTCGTACGATTGATAATTTACACCTTGGATCGTAGCAAAGGCTTTCAACCATTTAGTAATTTCGATCTAAGGGGCGTAGCAACGGCTTTCACCCTTAGTCGTTTTAGAGCATTTCTAGCCCCAGGGTCATAGCAGAGGCTTTCACCCATTTAATAATTTCGATCAAGGGGGCATCGCAACGGCTTTCACCTTTAGTCGTTTCAGAGCATTTTTAGCCCTTGGGTCCAAGCAGAGGCTATCACCCACTTAATAATTTCGATCTAAGGGGCATAGCAACGGCTTTCACCCTTAGTCGTTTCAGAGCATTTTTAGCCCTTGGGTCCTAGCAGAGGCTTTCACCCACTTAATAATTTCGATCTAAGGGGCATAGCAACGGCTTTCACCCTTAGTCGTTTCAGAGCATTTTTAGCCCTTGGGTCCTAGCAGAGGCTTTCACCCATTTAATAATTTCGATCTAAGGGGCATAGCAACGGCTTTCACCCTTAGTCGTTCCAGAGCATTTTTAGCCCTTGGGTCCTAGCAGAGGCTTTCACCCATTTAATAATTTCGATCTAGGGGGCATTGCAACGGCTTTCACCCTTAGTCGTTCCAGAGCATTTTTAGCCCTTGGGTCCTAGCAGAGGCTTTCACCCATTTAATAATTTCGATCTAGGGGGCATTGCAACGACTTTCACCCTTAGTCGTTTCAGAGCATTTTTAGCTCTTGGGTCCTAGCAGAGGCTTTCACCCATTTAATAATTTCGATCTAAGGGGCATAGCAACGGCTTTCACCCTTAGTCGTTTCAGAGCATTTTTAGCCCTTGGGTCCTAGCAGAGGCTTTCACCCATTTAATAATTTCGATCTAAGGGGCATAGCAACGGCTTTCACCCTTAGTCGTTCCAGAGCATTTTTAGCCCTTGGGTCCTAGCAGAGGCTTTCACCCATTTAATAATTTCGATCTAGGGGGCATTGCAACGGCTTTCACCCTTAGTCGTTCCAGAGCATTTTTAGCCCTTGGGTCCTAGCAGAGGCTTTCACCCATTTAATAATTTCGATCTAGGGGGCATTGCAACGGCTTTCACCCTTAGTCGTTTCAGAGCATTTTTAGCCCTTGGGTCCTAGCAGAGGCTTTCTCCCATTTAATAATTTCGATCTAAGGGGCATAGCAACGGCTTTCACCCTTAGTCGTTTCAGAGCATTTTTAGCCCTTGGGTCCTAGCAGAGGCTTTCACCCATTTAATAATTTCGATCTAAGGGGCATAGCAACGGCTTTCACCCTTAGTCACAAACGGAGATAAATATAGACTGATATTCAATGAATGTAGATCGAGAATATCAGAATAATAGATGAGTAGAGATTGACAATGCCAGCATACGACGAGCAGATAGGCACATTGGTGAAACAAATTTCCATTAAATATAATTTTGATCGAAAATAACTTCTGACGAAATGATAGTCTTCCGTTAGATGGAAAACAAATAGACGGATAATAGATAACAAATAAATCTATGACTTAATAAACAATCCTTCTGTCTTAATAGAAAATATTTCTTGCGAGGTTCTAATTTCGTTCGGACTAATACCCCTTGTTTTCTTTGGCTGTTGTCAATGTTTCCAATTTTCGATAAGTATTGTCCTTTTCCGACTGGTTCCTCTTTTATCGGGAATCGCAACAGTTCTTAGATCTTATCCCTTCGTTATGCGAATTACCTGTCGTTGGATTCCTTTCAATTTTCTCTATAAAAGGCCATCATTCCTTAAAAACCATCTCATTTGTTGCATTAGTACTCAATTCGTCCGATCATGGTGACTAAGACCGTTCTTTCATTACGAACGATCTTTAAGCAGAGCAAATTTCGAGCAGAAGAAGCACTATTTCGATCTTCGCTTAGAGTATCGGCAGGCAAATATAATCTCCATCTGGAAGGCCAATAAGCCAGGCCTATGGAGTTCGCAGGTTTTAGCATAGGTCTTCGGCTAGGGACCTGTTGCTACAATGCATTTAGGAAGACATATTGGGGAGAGAATGACGAAGAACACAGTTATTCGACAAACAGTGCGCTCGACCCTTCGTCTTCGGAGAATCATAAATACAGTTAAAAGCCTGCGGATCCGAGGGAAATTCCCCGCTCGGAGCCGTGTTACTTCGAGTAGACAATAGGAGAGAAAACCGAAAATTTCATAGGATTGTAGAAAGTAAAGGGATTCTTATGTAACATATTTAGCTTGTGCTATGTTCGAAATGTATGTCACACATCTTGTATTTCCCTAAATAATATAAATGTTTTTCCTCTTTACCTTGTCGATAAATTAAAAATATTTAGATAAATTCCCATCTTCAATAACCCGACTTCGTTCCTCTAATATCAATAAAGGAATAACCGAACACCATTTGTCCGAGTAAGTATTAAATAAATATTTTTGGTAGACCCTAAATTAATAAGAAATATGTTGTAATTGATCCTCATAGTGCCGAATTTCCATAATCGTCAAACTTTCAAGTTCGAGAGTTTTATCCGAATAGACTGATCATAACTTTTTCGATTCGAGTTCCATTAGTCAATTGTAATAATAACGGCTTCATATTTATAATATCATGTGAACGAAGGTTGAACTTTCAGACAAGTGCTCCCGATTCCTGTGCTGTCTTTTGAGCAGGGTAATAAATAAAAAATTTGTTCAAGCGAAACTTTTCAAATAAGCCCTCCTTTGCACATTGTTAAACTGTATGTTCCCCTAACCAAACAGGACCCTATTTCTCGGGAAACGTATCGGTCAGCTCATTTATTGCGTTCATCGTAACCGTCCACGATCTGTTATCTGGGCCATTGATTCAAAAACTCTACCGCTATAAATAGTTCCCCTTTGTTTATTTGATATTCTTCATTTTTTATCATCATGTTTCGTCCGACCATCGTGGATCGAATTTTGCTTTTGACTCGCATTATTTCCAAAATAGAGGAATTTGAGATAAGAATTCGAACTTTATTTCCCGACCCTGGTCTTTTAGGTGTAACCTTTTTCGCTTAGAATATCGACAGGCAAAAGAAAATGCGCCTAGAATACCGGCAGGCAACCTGTTTCCCAGACATATCTTATCTGATGCGGGTTAGAGCTCCGGTCTTCTAGTGTAGCATCTGATCGGGCAGCTGGTTAATCTGAGAGGAGTTCTTTAAATATCAAACATCAGCTTCCTCGAGGGCTTTCTTGAAGTATAGTTCCTTCGAGCTTACTTGGGGCGCCTCCGCTGAGATAACCCTCCGCTGCACCGGTTCGGATTAACCTGTAAATAATGATTGAGGATTTCAATCATTATTTACAGATGAAGACCTAAGGTCGGTCTGAATCCCCGGAGAAGAGTTTTGATCCGGCATTCATCACTGCGACACGTGGCTCGTGATGATCATGAAGAATCACTGCTGAGTTCTGCATCTGGAGCGATCTAATAGGGACGATGACCGAATATGTATCAGGATAGACTTACTCGCATAACTTGTAATAGTGTAGGAGTGATTGTACTGTATCTCTTGAGCTCGAAATTTAATATTATATCCGAAGTTTCGCTTGTAACTTGTTCGAAGAATACCAATAAATAAGCTTTGTTTCTTGCTCGAATTTTCTTGTTTTATTCCTGTCTTTTCTACTTCTCTGATCGAATTTGAGTGAGGCTCGATGGGATTTATCGTGAGGTTATATATATATTCCCTTTGGGATTGTAAATTTCTTTTATCGATCGAACAATAGCACACCCTTGATCTCGACTTCGATTACTTGTTGCCGTGGTACGAACATTTATTGATATTCATATTTAGAGATTATCATCGAGCAATAGAAGCTAACTACTTCTATTCGAACTGATCAAGAAAACCATCAGATAATTGATAATAATTTGACTTGCATAATTTAGCCTGAGATCACTAATGAAGATCGGACAGATAAATTCCGAGCCTTAATAAGTTGCAACTCCATAGACTTTTCATGATCTTTTGACGTTGACCGATGATCAGATTAATCTGATCTTGGCTAGTCGAGAATAATATTCGTGAAATTTATTCATTTATAAACATAGAACTTTTACCTTTACTCCGCTGGTCGGAGGATATTTGCTAAAAACAAATGGCGGTTGGTGAGTCCCACACGACAGATCGTCTGGCTCGATGTCGATCGGATTCTGTGCTTCTGCTGCCTGGGAAGGCTCTCCTGTGATATACGTATTTCTCCTCGTGGTAGGCATATTTCGATCTAATACTCGAATAAGGTCCCTCGGTGGGCGCCAATTGATCTTACGTGATTTCGTTTGTTCGATCAAGGATGGGTTGTAGTGCAATAATAACAATATTCAAAGGAAAGTAAAGATCAATAGTAATGGTATTCGAATTAGATGGGTACATATACAAGAATTTAGGGTCCTACTCGAGCATTATTGGATGCCGTACAAACTAGAGGAGCGAAATACAAATGACCAAAGCTATACTACATTTCCCAAGTTTGTCCGAGCTGCAGTCTCGAAGCAAGAGCCCCCCGGGAAGTTGTGTGTTGTCATAAATGCGTGGGTATTTATAGCTGATCTGACGGGCTTGGGCCTGGGCTCGGCCCAACAGTACCCTTCGATCTTGGGTTCTGAAATGAGCTCGGAACAGTTAATACTATGCCCTGGACCAGCTCTTGGTTTCTGCGGATAGTATCTAGTATTATTCGAATAGCATCGGGCCCGCAGAGGCAAGGAATCTAAATTACCCCTCATCACCAACCATAGGGGGTTTAGGATTTTACCTTACTTCACTTGGTAGTGATTGAGGCTTTCCAAGCAAGGCGTGGCTGAACTTCTTTGGCTCTCGGAATCAGGAAATTCCAAGTGGTTCTTCGAACTCCAAAGAAAACAACACACAAAGAGTCTTTAAGAAAAGAACTCCTCAAAAGAAAGTCCACACTTCACAAGTCTTACAACCTAGAAAGAATTTCTTAGGCTGAGAACTTGAAATTCCTTCGTAATCTATTGAAGTTAGATTTGAAGAGAATTACTACTTAATTCTACTAACTTGAAAGGAAGTTTAGAGAAGAAGAACTTTTATTGCAATGTTGAAGTGTTAGTAAATGAAAAATTAGGGCCTCCTATTTATAGAAGGACTTACTTCACCACTAAGCTTTCAACAAAACTTAGTTGAGAAGCTATCCACAAAGCTTATCCGATAAGCTTTGTCGTCAACCCTATCCGATAAGGTATATTCCTAGCATATCTTATCTGATAAGGTATATTCCTAGCATATCCTACCCGATAAGCTTTGTCATCAACTTAGTTGAGAAGTTTCGTACTTTTCTTAGCTGAGAAGTTTCGTAAATTTCTTAGCTGAGAAGTTTCGCACTTTTCTTAGCTGCGAAGTTTCGCACTTTTCTTAGCCGAGAAGTTTCGTACTTTTCTTTAGCTGCGAAGTTTCGTACTTTTCTTAGCTGCGAAGTTTCATACTTTTCTTAGCCGCGAAGTTTCGTACTTAACTTCTCCTGGAAGCTATCTACTTAGCTTCTCTCAGAAGCTTTGTAGTTAGCTTCTCCAAGAAGCTTCTCTTAATTAATAAGTCCGACTAATTAATCTTATTCTTCCTCTTAATATTTCCTTGGTCAATTGTTTAGTTAAGTAAACTCATTTGCTTAACTAATCAATTAACTAATCAAGTCTTAATTAATTAATCTAATTAATTAATTTCTTCCAATCTTTGTTAAACTCTTTTAACAACATCGTCTTTTAAATAATGAATTCAATATTCTGGTTGCATCTTGTGAATATTATGTGTGACCCCTTAGGTTCACCGTTAGCTAGCCGTGGGATCACAACACTTTGTGATTTAATTAGTGAATAATTACTATAATTATTCCGGTCAATTAAACACATTTAATTGACCACCTTAGAACTAATCTCCATTAGTCCATTGGTACCCACACTCCACAGTCGATGTCTAGCCACAAGCCCATGGAGCCTACTTAATAGGTGAATGTTGTTCGTGTGAACCTTTCCTTTTATGTTTCCATGTACGTACGGTCCTTTCATTGACCAACCTCCCGATCAAGGCCTGGGATATGGTAGTTGATCGATTTCCCATAATACCTCGATTCTATGTATCTTATTCATAATTAGATTTCCTTGTGACCACAACTTTGGAAACTCCTTCCCAAGTGTCACATACCATGCGCATGGATTTTATCAAGAATCTAATACTTTAGAACACATAGGAGATTCGCTCGACTCATTACATCGAGTCAATGAATTCTATATTGATGTCATCAATCTCCATGTACGACTACCTATACCCAACGTAAAACCACATAGACCCGCTAGTAAGTGGTCGGGAAATACATCAAAGTATAAGCACCCACACATGAGATTACTCTAACCATCTCAAGTCGAAGGACTAATATCCGTACACTAGCTTAAATGAGAGAATACTTTGTCACCGATGTGCATTTTATGCCTCCAAGACAAGATTCTCTCGGTGGGGCGTTCAGTGCATTTGTTCCACAACAAACCACCCACTCGTATACACTGGTATCCACATACCGGCATTCATGGAAACACAACGCCTTCCAACTATAGGAACATGTATATTTGTGTGAGTCTATCCGATCCCATCGATGTCCTGTCTCAATGGGTTCTATGACTCAGAACAATTTTAGATCACGACCTTAGAGGCTTGTTCCATGATTGGATCGATGCCATGCCCCATAGTCATTTGTGATCTAATGACTTCATCTAATTGTTGATTGATTACAAGATATGGTCAATAAAATATTATTAATCAAAACCAGATTGTTTTCACAAGAGTAGATTACAAGTCATTAATTGGCTTGTTGGGCACTACCCTAACAATAGCCTAAGAAATTCTTTCTAGGTTGTAAGACTTGTGAAGTGTGGACATTCTTTAGAGGAGTTCTTTTCTTAAAGACTCTTTGTGTGTTGTTTTCTTTGGAGTTCGAAGAACCACTTGGAATTTCCTGATTCCGAGAGCCAAAGAAGTTCGGCTACGCCTTGCTTGGAAAGCCTCAATCACTACCAAGTGTAGTAAGGTAAAATCCTAAACCCCCTAAGGTTGGTTTATACTCGGTTTATATTATGCATATGGATTCTTGGGTTGAATCGAAAGTCCACCCGAATTTTTTAAAACCTTACCCGCTTCCGCTGCGGCTCGGGTCGGATCATGTTCGATTCCCAACAAGTGGTATCAGAGCTACTTATCCATATATAAATCGATTTATGTGTGTTTATAATTGTTATAAACATAAAAGGATTTGCGATTCAAAGTGTTGAATAATATAGCTCATGATGGGATTTGCGATTCAAAGTGTTGAATAATATAGCTCATGATGGGATTTGCGATTCAAAGTGTTGAATAATATTGCTCATGATGGGATTTGCGATTCAAAGTGTTGAATAATATTGCTAAAGGAATTGTTTGATTTGATTTTCATTTTGAAATGAGGTTTGATTTTGATTCCATTAATTTGAAAGCAAAATTAACATTTGGATTTTGAAATGAAATGACAAATTAAACATGGTTGGTAAATTTACATTCTTGTTTTCATATGATGATTGAATGTAAATTGTATAGAAAATAAATTGATGAGATCTTGCAAGAAAACCCCACACTTGAATCAAGCAAGTGTTACAATATTAAGTCAAATAAAGGAACAAAGAAAAGAATGTTTCCAAGTTCCTTGCCTTCCATCAATAGGGAGTAAACATAAGTTGTTTTCTTTGTATCTCGATGTCTCACGAGTCGTGGGTTGAGGTATCGAGAGGCAATATGTTCATTTCTTTGATGTACGAGATAATCGTACCAAGGGTGGTAATGGTCATGTCCTGGGTGCTGTCTCACGAGTCGTGGGGTGCCCTTGACCGGGTCATTTCTCATCAAGATTGATGGGTTTAGACTTAACGTGGAGTAGTATGGATGTCGCACAAGTCGTGGGTCCATGTGAAAAGCGAGGCAAAAAATCTTGAGGGTTGTATGGTTGATGCAATCAAAAAAATGTTTTTCTACCTAGGTGGATTGTCCATATGTCTCACGAGTCGTGGGTATAGACAAAGTCACTCGGGACCTCAAGCTCACTAAGAAATATTTATTTCCCGAATTACATGTGGGGGCATGGGATTCGATAAAATAGTGGGAGTAGTTTTATGATTAAAGTCCAAAATCATAATTCAATTATTAATCAATCGAATGTTATATTCTCTTCTTCGAAATTTGTAGATTTGAAAACCGTTTTCAAAATGGCAAAGAATCAACTTACCTTAATTCTCGACCAAAATAAACTCATTGGTCCCAACTATAATGATTGGCTTAGAAATCTTAAAATTGTTCTTTATTCGGAGAAAAGAACTTATTTTCTTGATAAATCTCCTCCCACTGTCATCCCTGATGATGCCATTGATACTTTAAGGGTTGAATATGAGAAACATATTGATGATGATATTCAAGCTCGTTGTATTATTATGGCATCAATGACAAATGAGTTGCAAAGGCAACATGAGCATATGAAAGTAGCAAGTGAGATCCTCTTGCACCTTAAAGGACTCTTTGGGGTACAAGATCGTAATGAAAGGTATCTTACGAGTGAGGCTCTCTTTCGAGCAAGGATGCCCGAGGGCACAAGTGTTCGAGAACACGGCCTCAAGATGATCGGGCTTATAGAAAAGCTCGCCAATCTTGGCGTGGTCTTTAACAATGAAACATATGGTGATATGATTCTACAATCCTTGCCCAACTTGTTCAAACAATTCTTAATGAATTACACGATGCATAAGATGCATGTGCCTATTCATGAATTGGTTAATATGCTTGCCACGGCAGAGGCTTCCCTTAAAAAGGATAAACCTGTAATGTTTGCTAGTACATCCCGCTCTAAGGCCCAAAAGCCAAAGAAAGGGAAAAAGAAAGGAAGGAGTTCCTATTCTGATAACCAAACATTACATGCCATACGTGGGATCAAGAAAAGAAAGGTTAAAAGCCAACCTGATTATGAATGCTTCCATTGTAAAAGAAAGGACACTGGAAAGGAGTTGTCCAGATTACCTTAAGTCCCTAAATGAAAGAATAGTAAGCTAGATAACCATGAATCCATTTACTTATGGCATACAAGACTTGGACATATTTCCAGAAAGAGGATTTAAAAGTTGGTCTCAAACGGGTCTCTAGAAATAGATAACTCGGAAGAGTTACCAACTTGTGAATCTTGCTTAAAGGGGAAAATGACCAAATCACCATTTGTTGGACATCCGGAGCGTGCCATACAAGTTTTGGATTTAATTCATACCGATGTGTGTGGACCTCTAAGCGTTAGTGCGCAAGGATGGTACTTCTACTTTATAACCTTTACCGATGACTTCACTCGATATGGGTATGTGTATCTTATGACACACATGTCCGAAGCTTTTGAAATGTTCAAAGAGTTTAGGGATGAAGTAGAAAATCAAATTGGTTATAGTATTAAAGATCTTCGATCGGATCGAGGAGGCGAATACTTAAGTGATGAATTTCTTAGTTATCTAGGAGAGAATGGAATTCTCTCAAAGTGGACTCCGCCCGGTACACCCCAATTGAATGGAGTGTCTGAGCGAAGGAATCGAACTTTGTTAGACATGGTTCGTTCTATGATGAGTTTCACAGACCTTCCTATTTCATTTTGGGGACTAGCCCTTCTTACGGCTTCAAAGATACTAAATGTAGTACCTTCTAAGTCAGTGCCATCTACCCCGCATGATCCATAATCAAAAAAGTGTTTGTGATTGTTCCAGAAGAAATGAAACAAAAGATATGGTAGACCTAGGACAGTTATTGTATGAGGTCTACCCAATGCTAGATGCAGAGGCGCATAATAGATCGATATGAGATGTGGTTTGGCAAAGCACCCTCATATCATTATATGCGAGTATGGGGGTCTCCCGCTTATGTTAAGAACATAGTGAGAGATAAGTTGGATAGTCGATCCACCTTATGCAAGTTTGTGGGATATCCTAAAGAGTCGATAGGATATTATTTCTATAATCCAAAGGAGCAAAAAGTGTTTGTTTCTAGAAATGCCACCTTCCTAGAGAAGGATCTTCTATCAGATAGAAAGGGTATTAATATAGAATTAGATGAGGTTCGTGAGACGAACTCATCACCACAACCAATGGAAACACATGATCAAATGAAAGAGACCTCAAGTACACAACCTCTAAGAAGGTCTGATCGGATTCGATGGGAGCCCGAGCGTTATGGACTTCTACACGAAATCGGTCAATTGGATGATGATCCAAGAACTTACAAGGAGGCAATATCAGATATTAACTCGGGAAAATGGCTTGAAGCCATGAAATCCGAAATGGACTCTATATAGTCCAACGAGTTATGGACCTTGATAGATCCACCTGAAGGAATAGTTCCTGTAGGTTGTGATAGGATAGTGCCCAGCAAGCCAACAAATATAAGCTTGTTTAGGTACTTCCTTTAGAAGCAATCTTATGATTCATAAGATAATACGCCTGTTTATTCATAGTACGTGAATTAAACAATGGCCAACTTCATCTCTCGCGAACGTATCTAAGCGATTGGATGAAACCCTGAGATCACTCATGACTACGGGATTATTCACTTCAGTATTGGGTGCGATTAATCATGAAACAATCTCAAAGGTCGTGATCTCAAAAATGTTCCAAGTCATAGATTCATATCGAGACGGGGTATCGAATGAATCATCAAGACTTGTAGGATTATGCATGATTCACATGAAGTGAATTTGTTGTCGTTTCATGAACAAGGCATTGAATGCTAGTGCATATGACTAGGTGGTTCGATAGGGGATCGAACGCATCGAACGACCCGAACAGAGAGACCCATCGTGGAAGTGCGTTAAGCATATCGGTAATGGGATGTCTCTCAAGACTTATAATAGTGTACGATTTAGTCCTTTGACTTGAGGTACTAGGGCGGATTCGGTACACGGGAATACATACTTTGATTTAGGAGCCGATCACATAGCTTGGTCATTGTGCGACTACTTTGGGTACGTATGAACGTGTGCGCGGATAGTTAGTACTAATAAAGGATCTATCGACTCATCCTGATAAGATGAGAGAATTTCCTGTACGTTCTTAGATAATAAATCCGAGGAATCTACGGCCGTAGTCGGTGACGGATTTGGAAAGGGGTTTCCAAATTTAGCAGTCCCACTGGAATTATTATCCTGAATTAGAAAGTACAGAATTGAGATAATTAGAGGTGCCGACCAATTCACACACCCTAGGTCTCAATCGGGAAATTAGTTGATAGAAGGACCGTATGTACATGGCATTTATAAGAGTTGAAGGTTCACGAATATCAATTCACCTGAAGTTGGGCCTCATGGGCTTGTGGCTAGACATCGACCATGAGGTGTGGGTACTCCTGAATTAATAAGGAAATTAATTCTGAAGTGGTCAATTAAAGTGGTTAATTGATCGGAGCAATTAATTGCTCACTAATTAAATCACGAAAGTCGTGGGCCTGCTGCCAATTGATGGTGAACCTAGAGGGTCACACACAATACAGTTGGACAGTGACAGTCTGGAAGGAATCAATTGATTTAAGGAATTAAATCAATATATGAATTAAAGTATTAATTCATGAAGAAGAATAATTAATTAGAAGTGACTAATTAATTAATCGAGAATTAAAGTGTTAATTCGAAGTGGAGAATCATTAATTAGGAGTAACTGATTAATGAATCAATTGGAATTTCTAATTGATTAAATCCTCAATTAAAGTATTAATTTGAAAGGATTAATTAATAGTGGATTAATTAGTTAAACACATGGGCCGATCCATATGAAAGTTAATTGATCTAGGATTAATTAATTTAAGCATATGGGCCAATTATTGTAAGGATAAATTAATCTGGGATTAATTAATCTTACCTGGGCTAATTTTGGGAACTATGATCAAATTAAGTTTAGGACTAATTAAAAGCATAAGAGGCCGATTTCTTGTTAATTGATTGGGCCGATTTTTGCTAGTTTATTTAGTCTTGAATTAATTTGATTATGTTGGATTATGATAGGGATTAAAAGAGTTTGTGTTTTCTTGTGTAACTAGGAAAGAGATTGAAAGAGATCTTCTTTCCTAATGTGATAAGATTTGTGTATATCTTATCTCTTGAAAAGAAGATATTCTTTCAAGAGTTAGATGTCTATTAGGAGAAGGAGTCTTCTAATAGAGACATCTATAAATACTAGATATACATAATCAAAAATACACTAACAAATCCTAAGAGATTTATTCTAAGAAAAGAAAGAAAATCACAACACAAGAAAAACAAAGAAGGCCGAAAATTTCAGCCCTCATTTCTCGCCCCTACTGAAAACCGAACCCTGTGCAAAATCGCCCCACCCCTGTGAAGGATTTTTCTCCAAGTCTTCTTCCCGGATCTGCATCCAATTCCTGACGAGGCAATTCCTTAATCCTAGTTCTGAGCCTGGGGATTTCGTGAAGTCACTCAAATCCAGCTGGTGTGGACTATCTCTAGAGGCATAACACTTGGGGTGCTCTAGTGAACAAACGAAGACCGGAGAATTACCACCACCTTGCCTGTGGTGAGGTAAAATTGTTTTTACCTACTTTTATTTAATTCAAGTATATGCATGCTTTAATTAAATTCAACCTTTATTCATATGTGCTAATAAGAAACCCTGGGATTTGGTGTATGATAAAAATTTTAAATTCCGCACTGTTGTAGTTGACAAATTATACCCATAAATCCCAACAGTGGTATCAGAGCCAGGCTTATTATGCACATATGAAAAAGGCCTGAACACTTCAAATTTTCGTGAATATGTTTATTTGTCGTGTTCTATGCATGGATCTTGCTGATTATGATTAATTATGTGTTTGGATAAATAGCATAATTCTTATTTGGGCCAGATCTACAATTTGCGATTATTACAAGACTAAAACTGCAATTTACGATTTTTAGAAAATCTGGACAGAATCTGAAATTTTAATATTCTGGAAATTTTGGGCTGAAATTGAAATTCTGTTTTTCTAAGCGATAGGGGTCTGTTTTGCAATTTTCGTAAGTTGTGGGGCTGTTTTGCAATTTACGAAAACTTCAGGGGCGTTTTGCGATTAATAAAATTTTCTGGAAATAAAATATTAATTTCTGTTTTCTGGGCCAATTTGCAAGTTCTGGAATTTTTGGGGCTGATTTATCATTTCCGAAAGTTTTGGGGTCAAAACGTAATTTTCGAAAATTGATGGACCAAACTGTAATTTTCAAAATTTGAAATTTCCAGAATCTGAATTATGTTTAAAAGGTGTTTTATTATCCGAAGGATTAATTTTTCATAATTAGTAGTGGACTAAAGTAAGAACCATGAGATATTTTAAAAGGTGGTTTTAAAATAGGAATTGTGATTTAATTTTAAAAGGGGGTTTTAAAATAAAATCAAAGTGTCATTTTAAAAAAGGGGGTTTTAAAATGATAAGTAAGAGATTGTTTTAGAAAGGGGTTTTTAAAACTAGAATCTAAGGTTATTTTAAAAGGTAGTTTTAGAATAACATAAGAAATAAGAAAATTAATCTTTGCTTGTTTCTTGCTCAACGTGAAATTGTTTACGTGGTTTTCGATCGCGCCGAGCCTTGACCTTTAGGTTAGATGTGATTGGTTGATTTTAATCTTATTGGTTTTATTGGGCCTGCGAGCCTTAAGTTTTTGGGCCACTTTGAGCCATTGTAATAGATAGGGCTTTACTGTTTTATTAGTTTAGGATGGAGGCCCGTTACAAGCAAGGTGGGAGCCCAAGAAGACTAAAGGCCATGTATGCATGGTAAAATGTGTAATAGAGTAGGTCTATATGAAACCTAATAGATTGACCAATAGGACCATCGTCTTTGGCTCGATGGTGGTCCGCATAGGAGGCTCCCGATCGAAAACATACTGTGGTAGCATGCATGCTAGGTTGAATGTTTTATTTTATTTGTTGATTTATTTTGGCTTGTGCGCTAGAATTTAGATCACTAAATAAATTATAAAGCATAATTAAAGCGGTGAGATCTCGAGGAGAGTTACCTCAAACTTCCTAAAACCGAAAATCCCCTCTCGAATTAAAATATTAAGTCATATTGGGTAAACTATAAAATGATGTTTTATATATCCAAGCCTTCCATCAATAGGGACTAGTGTATGTTGTCTACTTATCGATAGAGGTGATCCAGAGTCTGGCACCCGAGTCGAAGAAAGGGACAATACACGAAATTCCTTGATTCTTGTTTTTAACTAAACTCGACAAGGGTGGGGACTGGTCGGGATGTGATTATCGACCGATAACTAGTTACGGGGACTTCACGACCGGGCCAGTTTCTCATCAAGATTGACTGGGTTAGACTTAAACGAGTAGTAACATTTATGATGTAGCAGTGCTAGATAAATGCGAAAATCGAGGCAAAATAGCTTGAAGGTTGTGGAGTGACACAATTGGTAAAAGTATACCTACCTAGGGAGTTAATTGTATGACCGCGAGTCGTGGGTGCAATTAATGTCTGCTGGGACGTCAAGACCTACTAGGAAATAGAATTTCCCGAACAATGCAAGGGGTTATTGTTTCGATAAAATAGTGGGAGAACTTTTTCGATAGAAAGACCAATCTTCGTTAATTATAAGTATTATCTTAAATCTGTCTGCTTATTGTTGTCTGTTATTTATATTTAGCCATGCCAAAATTCACTGTCAATTGCGAACAAACTATATTGCAAATCTGGATATCATCACTCCACGATGAAGGCATGACTGGGTACAAAAATATTAATAAATATTGCACATACCTGATCAAGAGGCTAAAACGAATCGATGAGCTTGGAGCTATATTGACTCTAGATGATAAAATGGTAATCATCACAAATGGCCTGCCTGAATCATTCTCTCATTTTATCGATCATTGTGAAGTTCCACACAAAGGAATTAAGACCGATGATTTACATAAGTTGTTAGACAAATATGAGAAAGCCCTCGAAAGAGGACAAGGATTGATCGAAGGAAAGAATTGTCCCTTATGTAAGAAAAATGAGGAACTGAGTAACATGACTGATGAGGAATTCCGAAACATACTTGACCAAGGTATAACCTAAGTTATTTCCTTTTTGATGAAAAACATCTTAAGATCTTCTTTTGATGTAAATCATCTAACATTTCTGGTTTCTGTAAAAGTGTTTACAGAGGATGACTGGAACGTGCTGCAAGTGACCAAGTCTGGGTTTCAATTGCACATGAGGGAAACATACTTCAAGGAATGGGTCAAGGAGCATCTGGATTTTTCTTATTAGCATATGTTTTTCTTTAATTTTGGATTTAGGCATTAGTTAGAGTTTTGTCTATTTATTTCGAACTTTGTACGAAACTTCTTAGCTTTACCATTATGAATGGAGTTATTTTAATTAAAGCTTTTAATTCGTACATAACTGCTTTACCGTTGTAAATAAAGCAAAGAAATAAGCATTGATAAAACTTAAACAATTATGCTAGATCAAGAAAAGAAAAACAAATTAGATAATTTATCCACATTCGATCATAATTCCTAAAAGAAGGAATCGATGGATTGCTTTCAATCATGACTCTTGAAAAATAGAAGATTGATGAATTCAAAACATACGAATCCTGTCTGAATAGGAAATCAATCGATTGAATAAAGGTATTTTGAAATACCAAGTGGTTAATGAATAAAATTCGTTAACACGCATGTGGATCACTAAAGTAATAGTGCGAGTAATTAATTGCTTCATATTATATCCTAATAGCATTTAGGATATAAGTACATTGAAAGTACAAGTTTTTGGAAAGATTGAAGGGTTCAAAGTGTTTCATAAAGGCACTAAGTAAAGTGCAAGTATGGAAATGTTGAAAGGATTCAAAGGATTCCAAAATTGAAGCAATTAAGGGCATTAAAGTATGACCATTCGATTTAATCGAAGTGATTAATACATAAGCCCTAAATTACTCAAATTATCTAAATGAAGAATAGAATTCTTGAATAGCAAGTTAAATCTAATAAAAGGAATCGAACTATGAAAGACTAGATTCATTCCTTAAATTAGTATTGCTAAAACTCCTCAATCAATTCTTGGGGTCAACCCTATGACTATAGAAGGATACTTAAACAAGTATTTTCTTAAGTCAATTCCTACGAAAAACCGTACTAACCCTAGTATGGTATATCATCCATGAATGATGAAATTGGATAGTGGATTCAATTGAGAAAATTTGTAGGGTATTCAACGAAATCCATTGGATACCTGTTCCATGATCCTAAAGAACGAAAGTAGTCCGTTCCTGAGGATTCCCGATTCTTAGAGGGTTGTTCCCTCGCTAATAGAAATGGGATATTACCATGGAACTTGATGAAGTCCTAGACTTGGACACATCCCTACAAATAGTGGGAGTATATTTTCAAACCTACTGCACCAAAATTTTGTACACCAAATTTCGAAGATTCGATCGAATTCGAAAAGAACTGGTACGTTCACGAATATGATCGAATGGATGGTAATCCAAGAACTTTCGAAATATCTATGTATAACATAGATTCGGGAACATAGCTTAAAACGCCATGTAGTCTCAGTGGATTTCCAAATAATCCATTTAGAAACACTGAACCATAGAAGCTTCGCATGAACACGAGGCATAACCATTGGATGTAATTCCAAAGGTGAATCTATGATTCTAGTCCAGTATCCCGAAGCTGGAACATGCAACTAGATGAGACAGTCAAGGCGGTTGGCTTTATCAAAATTGCATGTAAATCTCAATGTACAAAAGAATCAGTGGGAGTTTTTGCATTGTTCGTAAAATAAAACACTAAAGTTGACATAGATGATGTAAGAGTGTTAAACGCAGACGAAAGCGTGTAAATGCACGTAATTCTTCATTAAAAGATTTAAGGGATACATCTCACGTATTGGCAGTACGTATCTATTGTGATAGATTAGAGAAGATGTTTGAAATCCCAAATCTTAGTACATGGACAAAAACTGAATAAGATCAGTATGGAAAGTCATAGAGAGGACAGTTTCCATGGAGATATAAAATCTCTCTCAAAGTCAATGAGCCCTACATTTGATGAGTAAAGAGGATAATGTCTCTATACACCTTCATACTAAAAGGTAGCATAGTATATGCAATGTCATGTACAAGACCAGACTAAACACATGCTATGAGTATCATAAGCTGATGTTAGTCAAACATCAGTAAGGAGTACTGAATTACCGAAAAGAGCATTTCTTAAGAACTCTGGGAGTTCTGAGGATATATTGCTGGTCAACGGTAATAATGAAGAATTGGAACTCGAAGGATTTAGTGAATCGAGTTTCCCGTCTGAAGTGAATTTAATATTCTGGTTTTATGGGGCAACGATGTTTTGAAAGGGGTTCAAAAGGGCAATCGATGCCAGGTAACCATAAAACAGAATATTTCGCAGTATTGAATACAACGAAGGAAAGTGTTTGGACGAAAACTTCTTCCAACTGGAAGTAGTACCTAGCATTGCGAAGCCTATAGTTATCTTCTATAATAACTTAGGGCAATTGCTTTAGCAAAGGAATCGAGATCTCACCCAAGATCTAAACACAAGTATACCATATGATCTGGAAAATCATAGGTAGAATAAGACGTGGGGGCACGTCAAGAGATAACATAGCAGATCCACTAATTAAGTCATAATCACAAAAGGGTTCGACGGACATCTGGAGTGAGATGGGCCTTAGAAACGTATGTGGTTGGCTTTAGGGCAAGTGGGAGATTGATAGGATAGTGCCCAGCAAGCCAACAAATATAAGCTTGTTTAGGTACTTCCTTTAGAAGCAATCTTATGATTCATAAGATAATACGCCTGTTTATTCATAGTACGTGAATTAAACAATGGCCAACTTCATCTCTCGCGAACGTATCTAAGCGATTGGATGAAACCCTGAGATCACTCATGACTACGGGATTATTCACTTCAGTATTGGGTGCGATTAATCATGAAACAATCTCAAAGGTCGTGATCTCAAAAATGTTCCAAGTCATAGATTCATATCGAGACGGGGTATCGAATGAATCATCAAGACTTGTAGGATTATGCATGATTCACATGAAGTGAATTTGTTGTCGTTTCATGAACAAGACATTGAATGCTAGTGCATATGACTAGGTGGTTCGATAGGGGATCGAACGCATCGAACGACCCGAACAGAGAGACCCATCGTGGAAGTGCGTTAAGCATATCGGTAATGGGATGTCTCTCAAGACTTATAATAGTGTACGATTTAGTCCTTTGACTTGAGGTACTAGGGCGGATTCGGTACACGGGAATACATACTTTGATTTAGGAGCCGATCACATAGCTTGGTCATTGTGCGACTACTTTGGGTACGTATGAACGTGTGCGCGGATAGTTAGTACTAATAAAGGATCTATCGACTCATCCTGATAAGAGGAGAGAATTTCCTGTACGTTCTTAGATAATAAATCCGAGGAATCTACGGCCGTAGTCGGTGACGGATTTGGAAAGGGGTTTCCAAATTTAGCAGTCACACTGGAATTATTATCCTGAATTAGAAAGTACAGAATTGAGATAATTAGAGGTGCCGACCAATTCACACACCCTAGGTCTCAATCGGGAAATTAGTTGATAGAAGGACCGTATGTACATGGCATTTATAAGAGTTGAAGGTTCACGAATATCAATTCACCTGAAGTTGGGCCTCATGGGCTTGTGGCTAGACATCGACCATGAGGTGTGGGTACTCCTGAATTAATAAGGAAATTAATTCTGGAGTGGTCAATTAAAGTGGTTAATTGATCGGAGCAATTAATTGCTCACTAATTAAATCACGAAAGTCGTGGGTCTGCTGCCAATTGATGGTGAACCTAGAGGGTCACACACAATACAGTTGGACAATGACAGTCTGGAAGGAATCAATTGATTTAAGGAATTAAATCAATATATGAATTAAAGTATTAATTCATGAAGAAGAATAATTAATTAGAAGTGACTAATTAATTAATCGAGAATTAAAGTGTTAATTCGAAGTGGAGAATCATTAATTAGGAGTAACGGATTAATGAATCAATTGGAATTTCTAATTGATTAAATCCTCAATTAAAGTATTAATTTGAAAGGATTAATTAATAGTGGATTAATTAGTTAAACACATGGGCTGATCCATATGAAAGTTAATTGATCTAGGATTAATTAATTTAAGCATATGGGCCAATTATTGTAAGGATAAATTAATCTGGGATTAATTAATCTTACATGGGCTAATTTTGGGAACTATGATCAAATTAAGTTTAGGACTAATTAAAAGCATAAGAGGCCGATTTCTTGTTAATTGATTGGGCCGATTTTTGCTAGTTTATTTAGTCTTGAATTAATTTGATTATGTTGGATTATGATAGGGATTAAAAGAGTTTGTGTTTTGTTGTGTAACTAGGAAAGAGATTGAAAGAGATCTTCTTTCCTAATGTGATAAGATTTGTGTATATCTTATCTCTTGAAAAGAAGATATTCTTTCAAGAGTTAGATGTCTATTAGGAGAAGGAGTCTTCTAATAGAGACATCTATAAATACTAGATATACATAATCAAAAATACACTAACAAATCCTAAGAGATTTATTCTAAGAAAAGAAAGAAAATCACAACACAAGAAAAACAAAGAAGGCCGAAAATTTCAGCCCTCATTTCTCGCCCCTACTGAAAACCGAACCCTGTGCAAAATCGCCCCACCCCTGTGAAAGATTTTTCTCCAAGTCTTCTTCCCGGATCTGCATCCAATTCCTGACGAGGCAATTCCTTAATCCTAGTTCTGAGCCTGGGGATTTCGTGAAGTCACTCAAATCCAGCTGGTGTGGACTATCTCTAGAGGCACAACACTTGGGGTGCTCTAGTGAACAAACGAAGACCGGAGAATTACCACCACCTTGCCTGTGGTGAGGTAAAATTGTTTTTACCTACTTTTATTTAATTCAAGTATATGCATGCTTTAATTAAATTCAACCTTTATTCATATGTGCTAATAAGAAACCCTGGGATTTGGTGTATGATAAAAATTTTAAATTCCGCACTGTTGTAGTTGACAAATTATACCCATAAATCCCAACAGGTTGCAAATGGATCTATAAACGAAAACTTGGAGTAAATGGAGAGGTAATCACCTATAAAGCAAGGCTAGTCGCGAAGGGTTATACTCAAAGGCCAGGTATTGACTTTGAGGAAACTTTCTCGCCCGTAGCTATGCCTAAATCCATCAGGATCTTGCTTGCCATAGCCGCATGGTATGACTATGAGATATGGCAAATGGATGTGAAAACAGCATTTCTCAATGGAAACATTGATAAAGAAATATACATGGAGCAACCAGAAGGTTTCACATCCAATGGGAGTAAACAAAAGGTTTGTAAACTCCATAAGTCCATTTATGGACTTAAGCAAGCTTCCCGTAGTTGGAACATACGTTTTGATGAGACGGTCAAATCGTTTGGCTTCACAAAAAACGTATATGAACCATGTGTGTACAAGAAGTCTAGTGGGAGTGTAATTGAGTTTATCGTACTTTATGTTGATGATATCCTACTCATAGGTAATGATGTAGGGATATTAGAGCAAACAAAAGCATGGTTGTCCACACAATTCTCCATGAATGATTTGGGAGAAGCATCCTTCATATTGGGAATAAGAATCTATAGAGATAGACCAAAAAGGTTGCTTGGGCTATCCCAATCTTTGTACATAGACAAAATCTTGAAAAGATTTAGTATGGAGCTCTCCAAGCGAGGATTGCTCCCGGCTAGACATGGGGTTTCTCTCTCAAAGTCTATGGCCCCAAAGACAGTTGAAGAGAGAGAAAGGATGTCTATGATACCTTATGCATCCGCGGTAGGGAGCATAATGTATGCCATGCTATGTACAAGATCGGATGTGGCACAAGCTCTTAGTGTAACGAGCCGCTACCAATCCGATTTCGGTGACAGTCACTGGGAAGCCGTGAAGGCAATTCTTAAGTACTTGAGAAGAACTAAAGAATTGTTCTTAGTATATGGTAATGGAAATTTGAAGCTTGAGGGTTATACTGATTCAAGTTTCCAAAGTGATGTGGATGACTCCAAATCTATGTCGGGATATGTGTTCTGCCTCAATAACGGTGCGGTTAGTTGGAAAAGTTCCAAGCAAGAAACCATAGCCGATTCCACTACTGAGGCAGAGTATATTGCAGCATCAGATGCCGCAAAAGAAGGTGTTTGGATGAAAAACTTCGTCCAAGAATTGGATGTTGTGCCTAGCATTGCCGAGCCTATTGTTATCTTTTGTGATAATAATGGAGCTATTGCGCAAGCAAAGGAGCCAATATCTCATCAATAATCCAAGCACATAATGAGACGATACCATTTGATCCGTGAGATCATTGGTAGAGGCGACATAAAAGTTGAGCGTGTTGACTCGGAAGAGAACGTGGCAGAGCCACTGACTAAACCCCTATCGCAAAAGGTCTTTGAAAAACATTTTATGAAGATGGGACTTAAGACCATGGGTAATTGGCTTTAGGGCAAGTGGGAGATTGTTAGGGTAGTGCCCAACAAGCCAATTAATGACTTGTAATCTAGTCTTGTGAAAACAATCTGGTTTTGATTAATAATATTTTATTGGCCATATTCATTAATTGTAATCAATCAACAATTAGTGAAGTCCTTAGATCACAAATGACTATGGGGCATGGCATCGATCCAATCATGGAACAAGCCTCTAAGGTCGTGATCTAAAATTGTTCTGAGTCATAGAACCCATTGAGACAGGACATCGATGGGATCGGATAGACTCACACAAATATACATGTTCCAATAGTTGGAAGGCGTTGTGTTTCCATGAATGCCGGTATGTGGATACCAGTGTATACGAGTGGGTGGTTTGTTGTGGAACAAATGCACTGAACGCCCCACTGAGAGAATCTTGTCTTGGAGGCATAAAATGCACATCGGTGACAAAGTATTCTCTCATTTATGCTAGTGTACGGATATTAGTCCTTCGACTTGAGATGGTTAGAGTAATCTCATGTGTGGGTGCTTATACTTTGATGTATTTCCCGACCACTTACTAGCGGGTCTATGTGGTTTTACGTTGGGTATAGGTAGTCGTACATGGAGATTGATGACATCAATATAGAATTCATTGACTCGATGTAATGAGTCGAGCGAATCTCCTATGTGTTCTAAAGTATTAGATTCTTGATAAAATCCATGCGCATGGTATGTGACACTTGGGAAGGAGTTTCCAAAGTTGTGGTCACAAGGGAATCTAATTATGAATAAGATACATAGAATCGAGGTATTATGGGAAACCGATCAACTACCATATCCCAGGCCTTGATCGGGAGGTTGGTCAATGAAAGGACCGTACGTACATGGAAAACATAAAAGGAAAGGTTCACACGAACAACATTCACCTATTAAGTAGGCTCCATGGGCTTGTGGCTAGACATCGACTGTGGAGTGTGGGTACCAATGGACTGTTTAATTGACCGGAATAATTATAGTAATTATTCACTAATTAAATCACAAAGTGTTGTGAGCCCACGGCTAGCTAACGCTGAACCTAAGGGGTCACACATAACATTCACAAGATGCAACCAGAATATTGAATTCATTATTTAAAGGACGATGTTGTTAAAAGAGTTTAACAAAGATTGGAAGAAATTAATTAATTAGATTAATTAATTAAGACTTGATTAGTTAATTGATTAGTTAAGCAAATGAGTTTACTTAACTAAACAATTGATCAAGGAAATATTAAGAGGAAGAATAAGATTAATTAGTCGGACTAATAAATTAAGAGAAGCTTCTTGGAGAAGCTAACTACAAAGCTTCTGAGAGAAGCTAAGTAGATTGCTTCCAGGAGAAGTAAAGTACGAAACTTCGCGGCTAAGAAAAGTACGAAACTTTGCAGCTGAGAAAAGTACGAAACTTCGTAGCTAAGAAAAGTACGAAACTTCTCGGCTAAGAAAAGTGCGAAACATCGCAGCTAAGAAAAGTGCGAAACTTCTCGGCTAAGAAATTTACGAAACTTCCCAGCTAAGAAAAGTACGAAACTTCTCAACTAAGTTGATGACAAAGCTTATCGGATAGGATATGCTAGGAATATACCTAATCGGATAAGGTTGATGACAAAGCTTATCGGATAGGATATGCTAGGAATATAACTTATCGGATAAGATATGCTAGGAATATACCTTATCGGATAGGGTTGACGACAAAGCTTATCGGATAAGCTTTGTTGATAGCTTCTCAACTAAGTTTTGTTGAAAGCTTAGTGGTGAAGTAAGTCCTTCTATAAATAGGAGGCCCTAGCTTTTCATTTACTAACACTTCAACATTGCAATAAAAGTTCTTCTTCTCTATACTTCCTTTCAAGTTAGTAGAATTAAGTAGTAATTCTCTTCCAATCTAACTTCAATAGATTACGAAGGAATTTCAAGTTCTCAGCCTAAGAAATTCTTTCTAGGTTGTAAGACTTGTGAAGTGTGGACTTTCTTTAGAGGAGTTCTTTTCTTAAAGACTCTTTGTGTGTCGTTTTCTTTGGAGTTCGAAGAACCACTTGGAATTTCCTGATTCCGAGAGCCAAAGAAGTTCGGCTACGCCTTGCTTGGAAAGCCTCAATCACTACCAAGTGTAGTAAGGTAAAATCCTAAACCCCCTAAGGTTGGTTTATACTCGGTTTATATTATGCATATGGATTCTTGGGTTGAATCGAAAGACCACCCGAATTTTTTAAAACCTTACCCGCTTCCGCTGCGGCTCGGGTCGGATCATGTTCGATTCCCAACAAGTGGTATCAGAGCTACTTATGCATATATAAATCGATTTATGTGTGTTTATAATTGTTATAAACATAAAAGGATTTGCGATTCAAAGTGTTGAATAATATAGCTCATGATGGGATTTGCGATTCAAAGTGTTGAATAATATAGCTCATGATGGGATTTGAATAATATAGCTCATGATGGGATTTGCGATTCGAAGTGTTGAATAATGTTGCTCATGATGGGATTTGCGATTCAAAGTGTTGAATAATATTGCTAAAGGAATTGTTTGATTTGATTTTCATTTTGAAATGAGGTTTGATTTTGATTCCATTAATTTGAAAGCAAAATTAACATTTGGATTTTGAAATGAAATGAAAAATTAAACATGGTTCGTAAATTTACATTCTTGTTTTCATATGATGATTGAATGTAAATTGTATAGAAAATAAATTGATGAGATCTTGCAAGAAAACCCCACACTTGAATCAAGCAAGTGTTACAATGTTAAGTCAAATAAAGGAACAAAGAAAAGAATGTTTCCAAGTTCCTTGCCTTCCATCAATAGGGAGTAAACATAAGTTGTTTTCTTTGTATCTCGATGTCTCACGAGTCGTGGGTCGAGGTATCGAGAGGCAATATGTTCATTTCCTTGATGTACGAGATAATCGTACCAAGGGTGGGAATGGTCATGTCCTGGGTGCTGTCTCACGAGTCGTGGGGTGCCCTTGACCGGGTCATTTCTCATCAAGATTGATGGATTTAGACTTAACGTAGAGTAGTATGGATGTCGCACGTGTCGTGGGTCCATGTGAAAAGCGAGGCAAAAAGTCACTCGGGACCTCAAGCTCACTAAGAAATATTTATTTCCCGAATTACATGTGGGGGCATGGGATTCGATAAAATAGTGGGAGTAGTTTTATGATTAAAGTCCAAACTCATAATTCAATTATTAATCAATCGAATGCTTATATTCTCTTCTTCGAAATTTGAAGATTTGAAAACCGTTTTCAAAATGGCAAAGAATCAACTTACCTTAATTCTCGACCAAAATAAACTCATTGGTCCCAACTATAATGATTGGCTTAGAAATCTTAAAATTGTTCTTGATTCGGAGAAAAGAACTTATTTTCTTGATAAATCTCCTCCCACTGTCATCCCTGATGATGCCATTGATACTATAAGGGCTGAATATGAGAAACAAATGAGTTGCAAAGGCAACATGAGCATATGAAAGTAGCAAGTGAGATCCTCTTGCACCTTAAAGGACTCTTTGGGGTACAAGATCGTAATGAAAGGTATCTTACGAGTGAGGCTCCCTTTCGAGCAAGGATGCCCGAGGGCACAAGTGTTCGAGAACACGGCCTCAAGATGATCGGGCTTATAGAAAAGCTCGCCAATCTTGATTAATAATATTTTATTGGCCATATTCATTAATTGTAATCTATCAACAATTAGATGAAGTCCTTTGATCGTAAATGACTATGGGACATGGCATCGATTCAATCATGGAATAATCCTCTAAGGTCGTGATCTAAAATTGATCTGAGTCATAGAACCCATTGAGACAGGACATCAATGGGATCGGATAGACTACAACAAATATACATATTCCAATAGTTGGAAGGCATTGTGTTTCCATGGATGCCGGTGTGTGGATACCAGTGTATACGAGTGAGTGGTTTGTTGTAGAACAAATGCACTGAACGCCCCACCGAGAGAATCTTGTCTTGGAGGCATAAAATGCACATCGGTGACAAAGTATTCTCTCATTTAAGCTAGTGTACGGATATTAGTCCTTCGACTTGAGATGGTTAGAGTAATCTCATGTGTGGGTGCTTATACTTTGATGTATTTCCCGACCACTTACTAGCGGGTCTATGTGGTTTTACGTTGGGTATAGGTAGTCGTACATGGAGGTTGATGACATCAATATAGGATTCATTGACTTGATATGATGAGTCAAGTGAATCTCCTATGTGTTCTAATGTATTAGATTCTTGATAAAATCCATGCGCATGGTATGTGACAATTGGGAAAGAGTTTCCAAAGTTATGGTCACAAGGGAATCTAATTATGAATAAGATACATAGAATCGAGGTATTATGGGAAACCGATCAAACTACCATATCCCAGGCCTTGATCGGGAGGTTGGTCAATGAAAGGACCGTACGTACATGGAAAACATAAAAGGAAAGGTTCACACGAACAACATTCACCTATTAAGTAGGCTCCATGGGCTTGTGGCTGGACATCGACTATGGAGTGTGGGTACCCATGGACTAATGGAGATTAGTTCTAAGGTGGTCAATTAAATTTGTTTAATTGACCGGGATAATTATAGTAATTATTCACTAATTAAATCACAAAGTGTTGTGAGCCCACGGCTAGCTAACGGTGAACCTAAGGGGTAACACATAATATTCACAGGATGCAACCAGAATATTGAATTCATTATTAAACCATGTTGTTAAAAGAGTTTAACAAAGACTGGAAGAAATTAATTAATTAGATTAATTAATTGAGACTTGATTAGTTAAGCAAATGAGTTTACTTAACTAAACCATTGATCAAGGAAATATTAAGAGGAAGAATGAGATTAATTAGTAGGACTAATTAATTAAGAGAAGCTTCTAGGAGAAGCTAACTACAAAGCTTCTGAGAGAAGCTATGTAGAAAGCTTCTTGGAGAAGCTAACTACAAAGCTTCTGAGAGAAGCTAAGTAGATAGCTTCCAGGAGAAGTAAAGTACGAAACTTCACAGCTAAGAAAAGTACGAAACTTCTCGGCTAAGAAAAGTACGAAACTTCTCGGCTAAGAAAAGTACGAAACTTCGCAGCTAAGAAAAGTACGAAACTTCTCGACTAAGGAAAGTACGAAACTTCGCAGCTAAGAAAAGTACAAAACTTCTCGGCTAAGAAATTTACGAAACTTCTCAGCTAAGAAAAGTACGAAACTTCTCAACTAAGTAAATGACAAAGCTTATTGGATAGGATATGCTAGGAATATACCTTATCGGATAAGGTTGATGACAAAGCTTATCGGATAGGATATGCTAGGAATATACCTTATCGGATAAGATATGCTAGGAATATACCTTATTGGATAAGGTTGATGACAAAGCTTATCGGATAAGATATGCTAGGAATATACCTTATCAGATAGGGTTGATGACAAAGCTTATCAGATAAGCTTTGTGGATAGCTTCTCAACTAAGTTTTGTTGAAAGCTTAGTGGTGAAGTAAGTCCTTCTATAAATAGGAGGCCCTAGCTTTTCATTTACATATACTTGGTCATTGCAATAAAAGTTCTTCTTCTCTATACTTCCTTTCAAGTTAATAGAATTAAGTAGTAATTCTCTTCCAATCTAACTTCAATAGATTACGAAGGAATTTCAAGTTCTTAGCCTAAGAAATTCTTTCTAGGTTGTAAGACTTGTGAAGTGTGGACTTTCTTTAGAGGAGTTCTTTTCTTAAAGACTCTTTGTGTGTTGTTTTCTTTGGAGGAGCTTTTGAAGAACCACTTGGAATTTCCTGATTCCGAGAGCCAAAGAAGTTCGGCCACGCCTTGCTTGGAAAGCCTCAATGACTACCAAGTGAAGTAAGGTAAAATCCTAAACCCCCTATGGTTGGTTTATACTCGGTTTATATTATGCATATGGATTCTTGGGTTGAATCGAAAGACCACCCGAAATTTTTAAAACCTTACCCGCTTCCGCTGCGGCTCGGGTTGGGTCATGTTCGATTCCCAACAATTGGTATCAGAGCTACTTATGCATAAATAAATCGATTTATGTGTGTTTATAATATAGCTCATGATGGGATTTGCGATTCAAAGTGTTGAATAATATAGCTCATGATTGGATTTGCGATTCAAAGTGTTGAATAATATTGCTCATGATTGGAATTGCGATTCAAAGTGTTGAATAATATTGCTCATGATTGGATTTGCGATTCAAAGTGTTGAATAATATTACTAAAGGAATTGTTTGATTTGATTTTCATTTTGAAATGAGGTTTGATTTTGATTCCATTAATTTGAAAGCAAAATTAACATTTGGATTTTGAAATGAAATGACAAATTAAACATGGTTGGTAAATTTACATTCTTGTTTTCATACGATGATTGAATGTAAACTGTATAGAAAATTAATTGATGAGTGCCATTTGTTTGGACATCCGGAGCGTGCCACAAAATTTTGGATTTAATTCATACCGATGTGTGTGGACCTCTAAGCGTTAGTGCGCGAGGAGGGTACTTCTACTTTATAACCTTTACCTATGACTTCACTCGATATGGGTATGTGTATCTTATGACACACAAGTCCGAAGCTTTTGAAATGTTCAAAGAGTTTAGGGCTGAAGTAGAAAATCAAATCGGTCATAGTATTAAAGATCTTCAATCGGATCGAGGAGGCGAATACTTAAGTGATGAATTTCTTAGTTATCTAGGAGAGAATGGAATTCTCTCAAAGTGGACTCTGCCCGGTACACCCCAATTGAATGGAGTGTCTGAGCGAAGGAATCGAACTTTGTTAGACATGGTTCGTTCTATGATGAGTTTCACAGACCTTCCTATTTCATTTTGGGGACTAGCCCTTCTTATGGCTTTAAAGATACTAAATGTAGTACCTTCTAAGTCAGTGCCATCTACCCCGCATGAGATGTGGTTTGGGAAAGCACCTTCATATCATTACATGCGAGTATGGGGGTCTCCCGCTTATGTTAAGAACATAGTGGGAGACAAGTTGGATAGTCGATCCACCTTATGCAAGTTTGTGGGATATCCTAAAGAGTCGATAGGATATTATTTCTATAATCCAAAAGAAGCAAAAAGTGTTTGTTTCTAGAAATGCCACCTTCCTAGAGAAGGATCTTCTATCAGATAGAAGGGGTAGTAATATAGAATTAGATGAGGTTCTTGAGACGAACTCATCACCACAACCAATTGAAACACATGATCAAATGAAAGAGACCTTAAGTACACAACCTCTAAGAAAGTCTGATCGGATTCGATGGGAGCCCGAGCGTTATGGACTTCTACATGAAACCGGTCAATTGGATGATGATCCAAGAACTTACGAGGAGGCAATATCAGATATTAACTCGGGAAAATGGCTTGAAGCCATGAAATCCGAAATGGACTCTATATACTCCAACGAGGTATGGACCTTGATAGATCCACCTGAAGGAATAGTTCCTGTAGGTTGCAAATGGATCTATAAACGAAAACTTGGAGTATATGGAGAGGTAATCACCTATAAAGCAAGGCTAGTCGCGAAGGGTTATACTCAAAGGCCAGGTATTGACTTTGAGGAAACTTTCTCGCCCGTAGCTATGCCTAAATCCATCAGGATCTTGCTTGCCATAGCTGCATGGTATGACTATGAGATATGGCAAATGGATGTGAAAACTGCATTTCTCAATGGAAACATTGATAAAGAAATATACATGGAGCAACCAGAAGGTTTCACATCCAATGGGAGAAAGCAAAAGGTTTGTAAACTCCAAAAGTCCATTTATGGACTTAAGCAAGCTTCCCGTAGTTGGAACATACGTTTTGATGAGACGGTCAAATCGTATGGCTTCACAAAAAACGTATATGAACCATGTGTGTACTAAAAGTCTAGTGGGAGTGTATTTGAGTTTATTGTACTTTATGTTGATGATATCCTACTCATAGGTAATGATGTAGGGATATTAGAGCAAACAAAAGCAGGGTTGTCCACACAATTCTCCATGAAAGATTTGGGAGAAGCATCCTTCATATTGGGAATAAGAATCTATAGAGATAGATCAAAAAGGTTGCTTGGGCTATCCCAATCTTTGTACATAGACAAAATCTTGAAAAGACTTAGTATGGAGCACTCCAAGCGAGGATTGCTCCCGGCTAGACATGGGGTTTCTCTCTCAAAGTCTATGGCCCCAAAGACAAATGAAGAGAGAGAAATGATGTCTAGGATACCTTATGCATCCGCGGTAGGGAGCATAATGTATGCCATGCTATGTACAAGACCGGATGTGGCACAAGCTCTTAGTGTAACGAGCCGCTACCAATCCGATCCCGGTGACAGTCACTGGGAAGCCGTGAAGGCAATTCTTAAGTACTTGAGAAGAACTAAAGAACTGTTCTTAGTATACGGTAATGGAGATTTGAAGCTTGAAGGTTATACTGATTCATGTTTCCAAAGTGATGTGGATGACTCCAAATCTATGTCAGGATATGTGTTCTGCCTCAATAACGGTGCGGTTAGTTGGAAAAGTTCCAAGCAAGAAACCATAGCCGACTCAACTACTGAGGCAGAGTATATTGCAGCATCAGATGCGCAAAAGAAGGTGTTTGGATGAAAAACATCGTCCAAGAGTTGGATGTTGTGCCTAGCATTGCCGAGCCTATTATTATCTTTTGTGATAATAATGGAGCTATTGCGCAAGCAAAGGAGCCAAGATCTCATCAAAGATCCAAGCACATAATGAAACGATACCATTTGATCCGTGAGATCACTGGTAGAGGCGACATAAAAGTTGAGCATGTTGACTCGGAAGAGAACGTGGCAGACCCACTGACTAAACCCCTATCGGAAAAGGTCTTTGAAAAACATCTTATGAAGATGGGACACAAGACCATGGGTAATTGGCTTTAGGGCAAGTGGGAGATTGTTATGGTAGTGCCCAACAAGCCAATTAATGACTTGTAATCTACTCTTGTAAAAACAATCTGTTTTTGATTAATAATATTTTATTGGCCATATTCATTAATTGTAATCTATCAACAATTAGATGAAGTCCTTAGATCATAAATGACTATGGGGCATGGCATCGATCCAATCATGGAATAAGCCTCTAAGGTCGTGGTCTAAAATTGTTCTGAGTCATAGAACCCATTGAGACAGGACATCAATGGGATCGGATAGACTCACATAAATATACATATTCCAATAGTTGGAAGGCATTGTGTTTCCATGGATGCCGGTATGTGGATACCAGTGTATATGAGTGAGTGGTTTGTTGTAGAACAAATGCACTGAACGCCCCACCGAGAGAATCTTGTCTTGGAGGCATAAAATGCACATCGGTGACAAAGTATTCTCTCATTTATGCTAGTGTACGGATATTAGTCCTTCGACTTGAGATGGTTAGAGTAATCTCATGTGTGGGTGCTTATACTTTGATGTATTTCCCGACCACTTACTAGCGGGTCTATGTGGTTTTACGTTGGGTATATGTAGTCGTACATGGAGGTTGAAGACATCAATATAGGATTCATTGACTCGATATGATGAGTCGAGTGAATCTCCTATGTGTTCTAATGTATTAGATTCTTGATAAAATCCATGCGCATGGTATGTGACAATTGGGAAGGAGTTTCCAAAGTTATGGTCACAAGGGAATCTAATTATGAATAAGATACATAGAATCGAGGTATTATGGGAAACCGATCAAACTACCATATCCCAGGCCTTGATCGGGAGGTTGGTCAATGAAAGGACCGTACGTACATGGAAAACATAAAAGGAAAGGTTCACACGAACAACGTTCACCTATTAAGTAGGCTCCATGGGCTTGTGGCTAGACATCGACTATGGAGTGTGAGTACCCATGGACTAATGGAGATTAGTTCTAAGGTGGTCAATTAAATTTGTTTAATTGACCGGAATAATTATAGTAATTATTCACTAATTAAATCACAAAGTGTTGTGAGCCCACGGCTAGCTAACGGTGAACCTATGGGGTCACACATAATATTCACAGGATGCAACCAGAATATTGAATTCATTATTAAACCATGTTGTTAAAAGAGTTTAACAAAGATTGGAAGAAATTAATTAATTAGATTAATTAATTGAGACTTGATTAGTTAAGCAAATGAGTTTACTTAACTAAACCATTGATCAAGGAAATATTAAGAGGAAGAATGAGATTAATTAGTAGGACTAATTAATTAAGAGAAGCTTCTAGGAGAAGCTAACTACAAAGCTTCTGAGAGAAGCTAAGTAGAAAGCTTCTTGGAGAAGATAACTACGAAGCTTCTGAGAGAAGCTAAGTAGATAGCTTCCAGGAGAAGTAAAGTACGAAATTTCACAGCTAAGAAAAGTACGAAACTTCTCGGCTAAGAAAAGTACGAAACTTCTCGGCTAAGAAAAGTACGAAACTTCGCAGCTAAGAAAAGTACGAAACTTCTCGACTAAGAAAAGTACGAAACTTCGCAGCTAAGAAAAGTGCGAAACTTCTCGGCTAAGAAATTTACGAAACTTCTCAGCTATGAAAAGTACGAAACTTCTCAACTAAGTAAATGACAAAGCTTATTGGATAGGATATGCTAGGAATATACCTTATCGGATAAGGTTGATGACAAAGCTTATCGGATAGGATATGCTAAGAATATACCTTATCGGATAAGATATGCTAGGAATATACCTTATTGGATAAGGTTGATGACAAAGCTTATCGGATAAGATATGCTAGGAATATACCTTATCGGATATGATGGGGGCAATTTCGCACCCTACTTACTATTCGAATCGAACGAAGAAGATAAGATCGATTCGACCAAACCTAACAGATCGGGATCATCTTGCAGACCCGGTCAAGTGCAGCTCGCTTCGATAGAAGATTGTACTCCGGACCCAAGAAGGATATTTGGGCCGAGTCCTATTAGGACTATGTTTCCTTGTAACACTAGGTTTAGCATTATATAAATACCTAGTTAATGATTGTATTAAACAACTACGAAATTCCTGAACTGTGAGAATACAGGATTTAACACTGCTTACAACAGCACAACTTAATAATATTCAATATTATTACTGAGCTTTTTACCTTCATATCGGTGTGTTTCATAGCTTTGTTTGGTGGTTTTACTTCTTGTTCTTGAATATTGCTTTTCTTTGTAACCGATCCATCCGGAATAAAGTAACAGAGCCCTAAATAATATATATAAATATCGAAAACCCCCGATATCACAAATTCACTGATAATTGAATAACCTAACGAAATCCGGTTAAATCAGTTGGCGCCCACCGTGGGGCTACGTTAATTATTCGATCGACACATGGCTCGCCCAAGGAAAAGTGCTCGCATTGGAGCGAGAAGTAATACAACCACCGGCCACAACACATCCGAAGATCCACAAGACAACAACGATAACAACATTCCCAACACCAATGAAAATCTCCCAGATACCCGTTCTCGTCAGCAGGAACACCAAGGAGGTCTTACCGGTGCAATACAGGAAGAACCGGAAGTCCCCGAAATACCCGTTCCTCTCCCAGGCGCTCAGGAAAAACTGAGACAAATAGCAATGCTCTTCAAATCACTCTCTCCAGAAGAATTGCTAGTTTTAGACCAAATTCCTCGAAACGCTGCGGCTCCCAGGACAACTCCTGCACCTGGAATGCCAGGGCCAAACAAACAAACCTCTCAACAAGCGGACAGCCCAGCAAGTGAGCGACGCTCGTTACGCAGCCCACAGCAGGACAATTCTAAACCCTCCGATAACCGTCCCCGAAGAAAACCAGGTCGAAGAAGGCCACAGGCGGATCGCAGCGGATCGAAGGAACGAACAATAATCCCTATCGAGGATGACATAGATGATGCTATCCCAGATCGACCACGAGCGACTCGATTCTCGGAAAGAGAAATCGAGAGAATAGTACAGGAACGACTGGAGCAACGCCTACGATCTGTTCAAAACCCGTGGACCCGAACCGCGGAACTCCAGGAGAGCCTTGCAGCATGTCCTCCCTTCTGCAGAGAAATAAAAGAAGCGCAATCCATTGGACAGGTCCCGGGTAGACTACCCCGATATGACGGAACCACCGACCCGGATGATTATATTTTTAGCTTCACTAACATAATGAATTTATATGCCCACTCTGCCGAATTCACCGCCAAGTTAATGGTGACCACATTCGAGTGCCTAGCGTTGGATTGGTTCGCAAAACAACCTGCCAACTCCATATTCAGTTTCCGGGAATTATGCAATAAATTGACGCAGCAGTTTGCCAGTCAGAAGAGGCAAAAACTCCCGATGAGCTACCTAGGAACCATACATCAACAAGAAGGAGAATCCCTAAGAAACTGGTTGGCCAGATTCAACGTAGAATTACTCAAAATCGATTCTCCAAATATTGATTACATAATTTCTATCCTCTTCGATCTCACTAAAAACAGGCAGTTCGGAAATGCCCTCAGTCGAAAACAACCAAGAACGTTCGCCGACATCATGAGCTTGGCGTCTAAGTATATGACCCAAGAAGAGATGAATTCCTTTAAGGATAAAAACAAAAATAAATTCACAGCTTCAGGCTCCAAGCGGCATGATAAGATTCCTATTCAAAGACCCTTAGACTATGAGCGATCTTCCAGGAGAGGTAACGTTTTCCAGCGACTGGAATACAGCAAAGCCGATCAAGAAAGACAACCTAATTACTACCAAAGACCAAGAAACCCTGAGCAACCAATCAGAAGCAGGGTGAATCAAGTAGAACACCCAAGGCTAAATGCTCCAATGGAAGAAATATTGGAAGTCCTAGAAAGAAATAACTGGATTCCCGAGGCAAGGAAAATCGCTCAGCCCAGACCGGGGTCTAGAAACTATGATCAATACTGTAAGTACCACAGGGCACATGGGCATCTAACGGAAAATTGTTTTCACCTTAAGAGAGAAGTCGAAAAACTGATCGAGCAGGGAAAACTAGACGAATACATAGACCAAGATAATCGCAAAAGGGAAAGAAGTAGAAGCCCTCGGAACGGTAATCGAAGGAGAAGTTCTCGTCGAAGGTCGCCCGAACGTCGACCTACTCAGGAGTTAAATCAGGACCAGATCAATGGGACTATCCATACAATATCCGGGGGACCCGCGGGTGGAGATAGTCGTAATGCACGACGAAGGACAGCCCGATCCATAATTCGAAGTTCTAAATATCCAAAAGAAATATGGACTCTGGAAAACAGGCCGACAAATCACCAGCCGATCAGCTTCAACGAAGGCGAAGTACCTAAAAACATCATTTGGGACACAAAAGAGGATAACCCCGATTTTCCTATGGTAGTATCATTAGAGATAGCGAATTATAATGTAAGAAGAATCCTAATTGATAATGGAAGCTCAGCAAATATCATCTCCCGGGAGGTTTTAGCCCAAATGAACTTGGGACAAATAAACCTACAAAAAGTAGCTACGCCGTTAGTAGGCTTTGGAGGGTCCGAGATTATCCCCAGCGGAACAATATCTTTAAGTGTGTCACTTGGGAAGAAACCACTTAGGACAGTGAAGTTAGTAAAATTCCTAGTAGTGGAAACACCCTTCGCTTATAACGCTATACTAGGACGACCAGCCCTTAACCTTTTCCGAGCTGTAGTCTCTACCTATCATCAGAAGATAAAGTTTCCGACCGATATGGGCATCGGAGAAATAACGAACGACCACTGTATGGCGTGGAATTGCTACAGCACATCGTTAACTTTGAAAGAACACCCTAAGTCAATTACTCCGAGCAAGAGCAAGATCGAAGACGATCTCATTAGAAATGAGGTTGAAATTCCTATTACTGATCGGTTAGATAAAAAGGGGAAAGAACCGCTAGACTTATCCTTGAAACCCCCAGAACATAAAGATATAATTCTAGTAAAAGGCGACTCGTCCAAAACGACAAGAATAGGTACAGAATTGAGCAAAGAAGGAGAAATAATGTTAATCGAATTCCTAAGAAATAATGTTGACGTCTTCGCCTGGAGCGCGAATGAGATTGAAGGAATTGATCCTCGGATAATCAAGCATACCCTAAAAATTGACCCTTCGGCGAAACCCGCCAGACAGAAGAAAAGAAATCATGGACCAGTAAAAGATAGAATTATCAAAGCCGAAGTAGAGAGACTGCTCGAAGCAAAACAAATCCGAGAAATACATTTCTCGGAATGGCTATGTAATGTTGTACTAGTAGCAAAAGGGGATAAAAAGGACAACAAATGGAGAATGTGTAATGATTTCACCGACCTTAACAAGTTATGTCCACGCGACCCATACCCTCTCCCAAGGATTGACTTATTGGTCGACTCGACTGCTGGCTTCGCGATATTCAGCATGATGGACGCCTTCCAAGGATTTTACCAAATATACATGGATGAGCGGGATCAAGAGAAGACCGCGTTCATAACCGAACAGGGAGTATACTGTTTTATTGTAATGCCATTCGGATTGAGGAATGCCGGCGCTACTTACCAAAGGTTAGTAAACTTAATGTTCAGGGAATTAATCGGAGAAATAATGGAAGTCTATGTAGACGACATGTTAGTCAAAAGTATGAATGAAGCAGATCACATAAAGCATCTAGATCGATGTTTCCAAATCTTAAGAAAATACCGTATGAAGTTGAACCCTGCAAAATGCACCTTCGGTGTTAAGTCAGGAAAATTTTTAGGATACTTGGTACACCAGCGAGGTATAGAGGCCAACCCAGAAAAAATTCGAGCCATAACTGAAATGAAACCTCCCAAGACCATCTCTCAAGTACAAAGCTTAGTTGGGAAAATCGTAGCATTGAATAGATTCATATCAAAATCTGCGGACAGAAGCTTGCCCTTTTTCCAAACACTTCGAAAAGCGAAAAAATTCGCTTGGACCGAAGAATGTGAACGAGCCTTCGAACAACTCAAAGAATATTTGACAACGCCTCCGATGTTAGCTAAACCGACGGAAGGGGAACCGTTGTACATCTACATCTCCATCTCTGATACGGCCATTAGTTCAGTACTAATTAAGATAGAGGGCTCCGAGCATAAGCCCGTCTATTATCTAAGCAAATTATTACAAGGGGCGGAGAAGAATTACTTGGAAATAGAAAAATTCACGCTGGCCTTAGTAGTGGCCGCACGAAAACTCCGACCCTACTTCTTAACTTACAAAATCATCGTTTTGACGAATCAGCCGCTAAGGCAAGTTCTAGCAAAACCAGAAGCCTCCGGAAGATTGATCAAATGGGCCATCGAACTCAGCCAATTCGAAGTAGACTACAAACCAAGGATTGCCATCAAGGCCCAAGTGTTAGCCGATTTTATATTAGAAACACCAACACAGGCTACTGAATCATCGAGCAGCCTCAACGATGATGTCTTGATTATAGAAGATCAAACTTGGTTAATGCATGTCGATGGTGCTTCATGCCGAGAAGGAGGAGGCGCCGGAATCAACTTCACCGGACCAAATAAGGAAGATTTGAATTACGCGATAACATTGGACTTCGTTGTAACAAACAACGAAGCTGAATATGAAGCGTTAATCGCAGGAATGGAAATGGCGATCAAAGCTAACATAAAAAGGCTTAAAGTGTTAACCGACTCAGAGTTAGTACAAAGACAAATAAGAGGCCTATACGAAGCTAAGGAATTCAATATGGTAAAATACCTCGCCAAAGTAAAAACACTAGCCGAGAAGTTTGAAAATTTCGACATACAGAACATCCCACGTTCGGAAAACAAATGGGCCGATCAACTGTCTAAGTTCACAGGAGCCCACGACGGAAAAACCGAACGGGTGATCAATTGGTTGATATCTTCTACACCGGCAGTCGATATCGATGAAACACCGGCAGTCGATATAATGGAAATAGATGAAGTCGAAGAAAATTGGATGACCCCAATGATAGACTATCTTCGTGAAGGAAAACTACCATCTGATCAGAATGCAGCTCGGAAAGTAAAATATCGAGCCCCAAAATATACGCTTGTAGAAGGAAAACTCTACCGAAGGTCAGTATCAGGAATTCTCCTGAAATGCATCCCTGAGTCACAAACCGCCGATATACTGCGAGAAATACATGAAGGAGACGCAGGAAATCACAGCGGATCAAGGGCATTGGCCTTAAAATGTCTCAGGACTGGTTACTATTGGCCTACCATCAATAAAGATGCCACTCTATATGTCCAAGAATGTCATCACTGCCAGATCCATGCTAACATATGTCATCAACCAGCAGAAAACATGCATCCAATTCCAGTATGTTGGCCCTTCGATCAATGGGGAATGGACATTGTGGGGCCTTTTCCAGCGGCCAGATCCAAAAAAGCTTACGTCCTGGTCGCTGTAGAATATTTCAGCAAATGGATAGAATGCATTGCACTCGCACGAATAACTCAATTCCAAGTGATCAACTTCCTATGGAAGTTCATAGTTTGCCGATTTGGCATCCCGAGGATCCTAATTTCAGATAATGGAACCCAATTCGCGGGAAAACAAGTAATAGAATGGTGTTCGGAACTGGGAATTCAACAAAATTTCACTTCGGTCGGACATCCAAGAGCGAACGGACAAACCGAAGTAGCAAACCGAGAAATAATAAAATCTTTGGAAAAAAGATTAGGTTCGGCCAAAGGAAGATGGCTCGATGAACTTCCAGGAGTACTATGGGCTAATCGAACTACAGTAAGAAGCTCAACCGGGGAAACACCATTCAGCTTGGTGTATGGGTCGGAGGCTGTTATTCCTGTTGAAACCCTAATCCCAACGCCAAGAATAGAGATGTTCGACGATCAAGAAAATGAAAAAGCGAGAGAAAATGACATTGATTTAACAGAAGCTTTAAGAGATAAAGCTGTTGTACGCCTACAAGTCACTAAAGCAAATATGGAGAAAGCATACAATCAAAAAGTACGCATCCGAACTTTCAAAGAAGGAGACTTGGTCTTGAAAAAGGTAGAAGTATCCAAGCATGTGGGAAAGTTACAACAAAATTGGGATGGACCTTACATCGTCATTGGCGTAGGAAAGAAAGGTTCATACAAAATTGCAAACTTGGATGGAACATCCTTACCAAGAACCTGGAATGCGGTCAACCTTAGGAAATACTATGGTAAATAAATTTTAGCAAATTATACTGCATTCTTTTATTTTACTTTATCAAGTTTTAATCCTTGTAACAAAGGCCTTAGCCTACAAGTTCAATTAGTAAAGAGTTTTAGCATTCTATATACATCGATTATTTCGGTTAATGCTCCTCGGAATTACACTATCATATTAATGAAAATTGAGAACGAACCGAGTCGAGTATACATTGATCCGCTCAATAAACACTCCTCGATATATCTTCAACGATCGAAAAGACTTTTTGGGTTAAAAACCTAAGTCTAGTTAAAAAGAGTCGAGTAAACATCGATCCGCTCGATAAAAACTCCTCGATAAATTCAAAAAACGAGTCGAGTATACATTGATCCGCTCAATAAACACTCCTCGATATATCTTCAACGAGAAAAAGACTTTTTGGTACTAAAAACCTAAGTCTAAAATTATAAACGAGTCGAGTAAACATCGATCCGCTCGATAAACACTCCTCGCCCATATTTACAACGAGAAAAAGACTTTTTGGTACTAAAAACCTAAGTCTAAAATTATAAACGAGTCGAGTAAACATCGATCCGCTCGATAAACACTCCTCGAACTGTTTACAACGAGAAAAAGACTTTTTGGTACTAAAAACCTAAGTCTAAAATTATAAGCGAGTCGAGTAAACATCGATCCGCTCGATAAACACTCCTCGCCCATACTTACAACGAGAAAAAGACTTTGTGGTATTAAAACCTAAGTCTGAATAAAACGAGTAAAGTAAACATTGATCCGCTCAATAAAAACTCCTCGATATATTCCTAACGATCTAAAAAAGATCTGCTGATACTCCTAAAGTTTTGAAAGATAAATCAAGTGTGAATTCATCTGCTCGGAAAATACTCCTCGTAAATAAAATTACCAACGACAAAGAAGATGCAAGAAATAAAGTAATATTTTATTCATCAAATCAATTACATACAAATATACTACGTTACAAAGATCTGCTTGCTACCTAAAGATCGTTACAATGATCTACTTAAATTGATCCTATGGGATCGACTATCTTCACGACATTGTCCACGGAAACACCAATCTCCTCCCTAGTACCTCATCGATTATAATATGCGACCTAAGAAGCATGCTGCTCACGATGGTCGACTTCTTTAGTTCGGTGGCCAGGCTCTGAAGATCAAATGTTCATCCAGATGAAATGAACATTACCAGCCAGATAACTAGCAATGCTCACTCACCCGTAAGAAGATACTGCTTTTACTTTATCTATAAAACATTTTACTCTCGAGCAGCATCTCTTCAGGACCGTCGTGAAACGGTAAGTTTACCAGCCACCCCGGCGGTCTATCACTCCGGAAGTCACATCCAAGAGCGAGGGTGACTGGCAAGTATGAACCCCCCATGTGCAAACGGAAACCACGGACCTCTAATTGATGAAGACTAAAGCGGAGGCCTCATGGGACCCGTTAGTACAAGGAAGGGCTGACATGGGACCCGTCAGTACAAGGTAGATGAACACCAAGTTATTACAGAGTGAATCACGGTAATGTGACTTTTTAAATATTATGGGATCTGAGGGCAGAATGAAATCCAAAGAAGTTGAGATCTCCATTCTCTTTGGGAAATTGCAAAGGAAGAATGCAAACCACCACCCTATTTATAGGGATAGACTCAAACAATCCAACGGCTGAAAAAGCATTTGATCAACGGACACAGATGCGACCCCTTGACTCCCCGCAATAAATGCAAGTAAGTTGGAACGGCACAATCTAATCGCCCCAACTAGTCGATAACAAAAGAGGCAATAGATCGATATGATCATATCTAAAAAAAGCTTTGGATTAGACATTCCAGCACAATCATACTTCAGGATCGATGGTTTAGAGACCTAGAATCCATAAACAAAGTCATACAAGCTTTAAAATCGCAGCAAAAAGGACAGTTGCTCGATAAGAGATAAAAGACCAAACTTTTCACCATACGAGGCACGTCACTGCCTCATACATCGTATGGATGACCATTGACTAAGCCATACAGGAACTCTTCTCGAATCCAAGATATCTGATATAGAAATCAGGAGAATAGTCCTCCTTATTCAAAACAGCAAGGACGTAACTGCCTAACATACCAAAGAATTGCTTAAGGAGGTCTGAATAGGTCAGATCTGACTAAGACTTCTACACTTTCCAATTCCTCCCATATCAAAGATATGCTATAAACGAAACATCGCTTGAAGAACAAGTAGTTCCAAGTTGATAATGAGAAACATAAAGATTCGGAGGATACTGAAAGGGTTATTTTCTCTTAGTCTTATAAAAAGAAAAGAAGAGTTCAACAAAAGGTATAAAAAGCCTCCTTATATAAAAGTTTGTGTCACAAAAGGACAATTTTACAAGGGCATGGATCGAACATCGACCAAAATGTTGAACGTTCCCTAAATCAGATCGATCCGAATAAGCCTACTATCTGCATGATTATGTGCAAACATGATTTTGAATATAACCCAAGGGACTATACTGGGTTGATCAACAAAGATTGGATTTGCAAAACAAACATCGAGATCAAAGCTACCTTATTCTACATTCTTGGCAAAGATCAATTTCAGATAAGTATGCTAAACAATACTGATTATTTTACGATGATTATATTTATGCATAAAGGCAAATTGTGCATAACAAAGAGAAGAAAATAGATATAGGCAAGAATCTGCCTGCAAGAAGGTTAATATTTCCAATTTAGTACTTCTCCCATTACAAAAAATTTCAGCCCAAACAAGTGCACAAAAGTTGGGCGATAAAAAAAAAAAAAAAAAAAATTAGACAGTCCAAGGCCTGCCAGGACGAACAAAGATCACTGGGAAGGACGGTCAATAGGCCGACTACTAGAAACAGTACTCCGAGGAGTCAAATTGCCAGCAAACGCCATCAACTCCTCTTGACGCTTCAGATAACCAGCGTCATACCCTTCCTCATAGGACCGCCGTTGAGACTCCTCTGCAAGGGCAGCAGCCTGAATTAAATCATTTTTCTCTTTTTCAAGAACAACTTTATCAGCCTCCAATTTTTGGAGATCATCTCTGGCAATCTGAAGTTCCAACGTCAGCCCTGCAGCTTTAGCTTTTTCCGACTCTAACTGACGTTGATAAACACGCTTACTCGTCCACAGTTCGTCATTTTGCACACCCAGCTGGAGTGCAAAATACTTGCCCTAAAAAGCAGAAAAAGTAAGAAAAACCGACACACAACAAGGCATTCAAAACAAAAAACAGGAAAAATATTCAGAATATGTTTACCTGCTCACATATCTTCACCAGAGATTGAACAAGGCGAACGTTGGAGGTACCTTCGAGCTTCCTCAACTCGCTGGGCAAAATTGTGCTCATACCCAGATCCCAAGATAAAGCATCAGGCTCAACTGAGCCAGGCAATTCACTATTGGAAGGGACACCATCAGAACGAGGTGTCTCTGACAACATAATATCTTTAACTTGCTCAAAGATACATCGATCATCTAATAGACGAGGAGATTCTCTCCCGTCGGGACTAACAGAGGTCTCCTTGCCCGAGGCAGAAATAACCGTTCGACGACCAGACCTGGAACCGGTCCCACCTCCGGAAGGTCCTCCTGATTCAAAGGATGTAGTCATTACAGTGGTATCATGAAACAAAAATTCAGGACAATCCTGCACAATAGATTGTGTCGTAGAAGGATTGACAAAAAAGCTATCACCAGCTTGCCCTCCGTTTACAGTGGGAGCAGAAGAAGCAGACAAAGGAAGGGAAATAGCAAAATCCCCTCCGTGGAAAACGTGCTCAAAAGAAGAAGTGTTGGAACTAACAGCTATATTATAAGCCGGTTCTTCGTTGGACATATCCCCAAAAGGTAATCGACCAGGGGAAGGCATGTTTCCTTCCTGAGTGGAAGTAGAAAAGATTGGTTCTGAAAATGACGAGTTTACCACGGAAAGAGGTTCAGAGACAATACAACGAGTATCGATCTCCGACCTAATTGTTGGGGACGAACGAGGAGGCTCTATCGACGGCCCATCTCTTCGAGATTTTTTAGATCTATTATCTCTAGCGCCCTCACGAGAAGGTCGCTTCGAAGTATTACCAAAAATGTTACTCATGATCGGACTATGGAAAAATATAAATTAATATCGAGAAAGTTTATCGACTAGCTAAAGAAAGAGTATTCTGTTAAGAGAGGAGTATAGCAGTAAAAAACAAGTCCAGTTTTTACCTTTCGTATTTATACTACACGAAAGGATGCGACAGACCTAAAGAAAGGGCGCGAAACAGGAAAACTGACCTTGGAGCAAACGCTGGAATTCGAAAAGACACACACATAATGATTACGGCAAATTAAATGACTTGTCTGAATTATTACGGCAAAAGTGAAAAGACACGACTGTCAGAATACGAAGCGTTTAACGTACAAAATAAGCTAAAGTTACAGTTAAATCTACGAGGAAATAATTACAAAGATTATTTCAAAAATGAATCACTATTTCAAGAAGCCTGGTCGCTATCCGGAATCTTCTGTTCACTACCGACGTCCTCAGTCATCCCTATATCGTATCCTTCTTCCTCTTCGTCTCCTGGATCGATGAAAGTATTATCGAGCTCATCGTTAACATCAGAAGGAGGAATCGGCAATGGATTTCCAAATTCCTCGACAAGGTGAGCCAGAGGAAAACCTTGATATTCAACATCTGGAACCTCGGAAGAAGAATATAGTTTGCCATACCGATTCAACCGAATGTGCGCCGTCTTAAAATACTCCTTTCGACGGTCGTCGATCATCTCTAAAGCGACCAGCTGATGAATCGCCTTCTTAAAAGTATTCTCAAGAAGAGGACCGACCATCCGATACACTAACGCCGTATGAACAGGAGAGTTAAGGAATTCGCGAACAACTCTTTCATCAGGATTCCTACCATATCGATCCCTAAGTCCGCTAAGTGGGACATCCTTTTCGTACTCCTCTAAAGAAGTTTCAAGGTTTAATACTTGAGATTCAAGCTCACTAATTCGAGTCGTGCTCTGTAACTGCAATTCCTCTAACTTTCTAGCCATTTGATTGGCCTGCTCTTGAGCACGAGAAATCTCCATCACCCTGTCTATCATTTCTTGATCTTCAGTCCCGGTAGCACGAGTCTCTACGACGGGAACGGAAGAAGATGTTGAGGGACCAACCTCTGAACCGGAGGATTTATGGAGTAAAGCTTTATGCTTCTCTTCCAGAAACTCGCACTGTTGTTTCCAAAGTGCATTTTCATAGGCGTATGACGCAAGACAAGTTTTGGTCTGAAGAACAAAGAGAGCAAGAAAAAGAGATGGATTAATAAATTAAGGAAGACCTTTAAAATTATCTATTAATATAATTAAAGTAAAAAGATGTCACCTTCTCGGCATAAAGAGAAGCTCGCTGGAATTTCTCCAGAGGATCCTTATGAAGAAGCTTATTGAGATCACGAGTGAAAACACCAGACAAAAGAACGCGGGTTGCCTTATCGACTGCGTTCTCACTATCATCATGAATAAGAGAATCCTTCTCGGAGTAACCAGCGGCCCTCCTTCCCTCTAAATGATCCTCGATCATTTCGACCAGGGTAGGTTTTGGATGTTTATCTCCGAGTAAAGAAAGGTCGTCACCAGAACGTCCATAGTAACTCCTTTTTCTATCAACTGGATTATTAGTAGGATGAGGCATCGACCATCTACGACATCCTCGAATACCCAAAGATGTTCTAAGGTGAAGAGGAGGATAACCAGATCCCGTGCCCTGACGAATAGGGGACTCACGAGAAGAATCTGGAGATTCCCCTCTATTATCCTCGGACTCATGACCCAACTCCAGTTTCCTTTTTCGTGAAGCTCTCTGCTCGATGGGGGTGTTCTCTACGGATTTTGAAGATTTCGACAGCACCATTTTTCCCTTCGAAGAATGCCGAGAGTTTTCTACCATATGGGCTGAAAAAGAAACAAAATAAAAGTTAGTTTCTCCGTATAAAAGATATAGTTACAGCAATAAGATAAAATAAAGTACTAACCGAGAGGATCAGATGATGAACTGATGGGAAAGTTATGAACACTTAACCCCGCCTTACGAAGGAAAACCTCCCCGATCAGAAGAGCGCTTTGATATTTGTTTGCACGCATTTCGGGGATTTCAGTGATAAACTGTACATCGTCAGGAACAAGTTCACCGGTCGGTAAGCGACCTCCAGGAATCCAATTGGAACCATGATCCCATAAAAAAGGCACGGTCGAACCATCCGGAAAACAAATATTAGACGGAGGACGAACAAAGAAGAAATGAGATTTCCACGAAGGATTACTAGAAACAGGGGCGTCAAAGATTGCTCGACTAGGCCGCTGACTAGCAAAGAAATATCCACGATTTGAAGAACTAGAAATATTAAAGCGAAAAAGCTGCGTAAAATTACGAAAGGAAGGTTTAAACCCCTTCGCAATCATCAAAACGGAAAAACAAACCACAAAAGCAACGGAATTTGGAACCAGCTGTGTCAAGCACACACTGAAAGTTTTCAAAACTTCGAGAAAAAGGGGAGACAAAGGAAGACGCAATCCACTATTGAAGTGAGCCGTATAAAAGGCTCGACATCCCTCCGGGGGAGATGTGACTCTATCAGTAGAAGAAGGAAGAATTATCTCAGAACCTTCCGGAAAATATTTGGCGTAATTATTCACAACATCCGGGAATGTTTCCGCTGTATATGCGCAAGCTACGTCCTCAATCGGTTCAGAAATCTGAGGAACAGTACCTTTGCCTTTTTTGGCTCGGGCAGCCACGTCTGCATCAGAAAGGATTCGTACTTTGAAAGTATCTTCTACGGGGACAACGAAGTCAGATACTGTAGATTGCTCGCTCAAAGGATTAGGGTGCGACTCCTCATCGTGATCAGGAGCGACGATCTCTCTAGAAGAAGAAGAGGATTTTCTTACAAAAGCCATATATTCTGGTTTCCCAAAGATGAAGATCGACAAAAGAGAAAATTTTATGAGATAAACGACCAGGCAGGAAAATGAGTACAGGTTATAAGGAAGTATAAAAGAGAAATGGCGAACTCGAAAGTCACCTATTTATAACAAAATGAGAAAAGACGTTTCAAACTTATTGCAGCTACTCATATTCCCGCCAAAAACGGAAGGATACGAAGAGCCTCCTGAATAGACGCGTGGCGATCCGTAATTCGACAGAGAAAACGACTATCTATGATATGTAGCACTCTTTTCCTTATTTAAGATTTTTTCCCACAGGGTTTTTTCTTAAGTAAGGTTTTTAATGAGGCTCCATTCATAGAAAAGAAACAGTCGTAAAGATTTATCTACTTCTACGAGCTTCTATTATCTATACGCTCGAAGAAGTGAGGGAGTACTGATGGGGGCTATTTCGCACCCTACTTACTATTCGAATCGAACGAAGAAGATAAGATCGATTCGACCAAACCTAACAGATCGGGATCATCTTGCAGACCCGGCCAAGTGCAGCTCGCTTCGATAGAAGATTGTACTCCGGACCCAAGAAGGATATTTGGGCCGAGTCCTATTAGGACTATGTTTCCTTGTAACACTAGGTTTAGCATTATATAAATACCTAGTTAATGATTGTATTAAACAACTACGAAATTCCTGAACTGTGAGAATACAGGATTTAACACTGCTTACAACAGCACAACTTAATAATATTCAATATTATTACTGAGCTTTTTACCTTCATATCGGTGTGTTTCATAGCTTTGTTTGGTGGTTTTACTTCTTGTTCTTGAATATTGCTTTTCTTTGTAACCGATCCATCCGGAATAAAGTAACAGAGCCCTAAATAATATATATAAATATCGAAAACCCCCGATATCACAAATTCACTGATAATTGAATAACCTAACGAAATCCGGTTAAATCAGGATAGGGTTGATGACAAAGCTTATCATATAAGCTTTGTGGATAGCTTCTCAACTAAGTTTTGTTGAAAGCTTAGTGGTGAAGTAAGTCCTTTTGTGTTTATAACAAACATCATTCATCCAATAGTATCTTTAATTATTTTCTACACATTTTTGGTCATATACGAAACTACGTAAGATCAATTGGCGCCCACCGTGGGGCCCTTATTTGGGTGTTAGATCGAAAAATGCCTACTACGAGGAGAAATACATATATTCGAGGAGAGCCTTCTCACGCAGCAGGAGCGCAAAACTCAGTTAACAATGAGCCCGATAATTTATCTCGGGCAGCTCAACAGCCAGAAGCTCCACCAGTCATTCCCCAGGACAATGCACCTATCCACACGAATATCGCCGATCTGAGGTCTATCATAGGCACTATGTGCAGGGAGTTTTTGAATAGTGGAAGGGCCGAACAATCACCCGTAGATCAGCCAGCAGTGCATGGTAGAGCAGAATTTCCTTCTTCGGACATCCAGAAGGAGAAAAACGTACCACAATCTATATCAAATGCACCGGAACCGAACTTTCCCCGAGCAGCCCCATCGATGACTAACGTTCGGCCAGGAATTCCTCAAAAGGCAATACATGATGTGGAGGATTCGGTAGTAGGGGAGAGTCAACCTGTAGATAAGGTGAAAAGCAAAAAACCAATTTATTAGAGGATTGCGGATTCTGAGCTGGAAAGAATGGTGCAAGAGCGAGGTGCCAAGAAATTGGAAGAGGAAGACACGGTGATGGTAGCTCGTCGAGCCAATGCAGCTGCTAGGCGCACCGAGTTAATTTAAAATAGGGAAACTATCAGGGATAGGGAGATCGGGAATAGTATCATGTGATGCTCGCCATTTTGCCGAGAAATACGAGAAGCTAGAAATACTAAAACAGTTCCAACAAGGTTGCCACGGTATAACGGGACTACCGACCCCGGAGAACATATCAACAGTTTTATCAATGTCATGAATTTATATGGACACTCGGACGACTTTTGCTATAAAATCATGGTCACCACCTTCGAAAGAATTGCCCTCGATGAGTTCAGAAAACTGCCGCCAAATTCTATATTTTCTTTCGACGAATTTTGCGACAAGTTGAAACACCAATTTGCAAGCCAGAGAAAACCCAGATTGCCAGCGAATCACTTGGGAATGGTAAAGCAATTGGATAGAGAAACTTTGAGACAATGGCTGGCAAAATTCAGTATCGAACTTTTATAAGTCGATACCCCACAAATCGAATATTTATCTTCTCTAATGTTCGAATTGACGAGGAACACACAATTCGGAAATGCATTATGCAGGAAGCAACCCAAGTCTTACGAGCGAATAATGGGGATTGCTGAGAAATATATGATTCAGGAAGAGATGAATAAACTAAAAAATGCGCACAATGTAAAACTCCCTCTCAACAAAAAGCAAGATCGAGCTCCAATTCCAGAACCTGGTGATTATGGAGGATCGAGTAGAGGATCAGTATGGCAACGACTCAACACCTACAAACCGCAGATGCCGACCCAAAGAGCTAATGCCTATGGTCCGCCCACCGATCAAAATCAGCCTCCACGACCTGGAAAAATCCATTTTATCGAGTTGAACACCTCAAAAGAGGAAATTTTGACTGTATTGGAGGAAGGGAATTTAATTCCCGAGGCTCAAAGAATTACCCAGGCAAGACCAGGAGCGATGGGTTATGACAAATATTGCCGATATCATAGAGCTCGGGGACATAGCACTGAAAATTGCTACCAATTGAAGGTTGAAATTGAAAAATTAATCGTGCAAGGAAAACTTAAGGAGTTTGTTAAAAGCGGTAACTATAACAACCGTTATAGGTCCAGGAGTCCTCGAAAATTTATCAGTCAACAAAGGGAGGGTCGAAATCAGGCAGATGAGCAGTTGAACGGAGTAATAAATATGATTGCCGGTGGGCCGGCGGGAGGAGATAGCAAGAATGCGAGAAAGAGGACGATGAGGTCGATAAAAACAGTTGTTACGACCAAAAAGGAAATGTTCTCTTTGGAATTCCCATACATAGAAAATCAAGTTATAAGCTTCAGCGATGCAGATCGACCCTCAGACGTCACTTGGGATATAAGTGAAGATGATCCAGACTTTTCCATGGTACTAACTCTGAAAATTGCTAACTTTGAGGTCAAAAGAGTTTTGGTTGACAATGGAAGTTCGGCAAACATCATATCTTCCGAAGCTCTTACACGAATGAATCTTCAGCATCCTTATCTGGATCGAGTAGCAACTCCCTTAGTCGGATTTGGAGGATCGGAGATTGTTCCACTGGGAACCATTCTATTGAGCACGACTCTCGGAAAAAAGCCAAAGATGGTAACAAGGACGATAAAGTTTCTGGTGGTGGAAACACCTTTCGCCTACAACACTATATTGGGAAGACCGGCCCTGAATGCTTTCAAGGCAGTCGTTTCTACCTATCATCAAAAGGTGAAATTCCCAACTGACGGAGGAGTTGGGGAAATGAGAAATGATCAATACATGGCTTGGGAATGTTATAACTCGTCTTTGAGTATAAAGAAGAAAATTGAACCTCAAATCCCGATGAAAAGAAAATTGTCTGATTTAGAATCCGACTCAATTTCGAATTTACCAATCCCCGATTGTGAAAAGTTACAAGGAAAGAAAGGAAAAAATGTTGACATGAGCATGCAAGCGCCCGACCATAAGAAGGTGACCTTGGTCCCGGGATCCCCTGAGAAGTTTACCAGAATTGGATCGGAGTTAAGTGAAGGAATGGAAACCATGCTCGTCGATTTTTTACGAGAAAACGTAGATGTTTTTGCTTGGAATTCGGATGATATCGTGGGGATCGACCGTGATAACCCATTCTTTGAACATCGACCCAAAGGCCAAGCCAGTGAGACAAAAGAAGCGTAACCACGGGCGCGAGAAAGATAAAATAATCAATGCGGAGGTCGATAGGTTACTAGATGCCGGTCAAATTAGAGAAATTAAGTTTACCGAATGGTTATGTAATGTAGTTCTGGTTTCTAAAGGTGACAAGATTTATAATAAAGGGAGAATGTGTAACGATTTTACTGATCTAAGCAAGTTGTGCCCGAGAGACCCTTACCCGTTGCCTCGGATCGACATGCTGGTAAATTCCACCGCGGGTTTTGTATTTTTAAGCATGATGGCTGCTTTTCAGGGATTCTATCAAATTTTTATGAATGAAAGGGATCAGGACAAAACCGCCGTCATTACCGAGCGAGGAGTCTACTGTTTCATAGTGATGCCGTTTGGTTTAAGAAATGCGGGTGCAACTTATCAAAGATTGGTCAATATGATGTTTAAGGAATTGATAGGAGAAATTACGGAGGAAGACCACATCAAGCATCTCGATAATTGCTTTGTTATTCTGAGAAAATACGGAATGAAATTGAATCCAAGAAAATGCACTTTCGGCGTGCGGTCGGGAAAGTTCTTCGGATATCTCGTCCATGAAAGAGGGATCGAAGCCAACCTAGAAAAAATTCGAGAGATTATCGATCTTCAACCACCTAGAAAACTTTCAGACGTCCAAAGTTTGATTGGGAAAGTTATTTCCTTAAACAGGTTCATTTCTCGATCCGCTGACAAGAGCTTGCCATTTTTCAAATTATTGCGGAAATCAAAGGATTTCGAATGGAGTGCTGAATGTGACCAGGCCTTTGAAGATCTAAAAGCATACTTAACCTCACCGCCGATGTTGGCCAAGCCCTCCGATGGAGAGCCCTTATACCTTTACATAGCCGTTTCAGAAGAGGCTATCAGTTCGGTGTTAGTTAAATTAGAGAAATCAGAGCACAAGCCAGTCTACTATCTGAGCAAATTGTTGCAGGGTACCGAAAAGAATTATAGAAATCGAGGCCCTATTTTCAGACTGAGGCGGTGTTAGTTAAATTAGAGAAATCAGAGCACAAGCCAGTCTACTATCTGCACGAAGATTGAGGCCCTATTTTCAGACTTATAAGATTATAGTTTTAACTACCCAACCATTGAGACAGGTTTTATCAAAGCCTGAAGCGTCTGGCAGATTGATAAAGTGGGCAGTCGAGTTGGTTCAATTCAAAATCGAGTACCAACCTCGAACCGCAATAAAAGCTCAGGTGTTAGCTGATTTCCTACTCGAGTCCACTAGCTTGAAAAACCTAGATAACGAACCAACTTCCGAAATAAATGTGGTTAAAGAAATTAAGGATCCAGTTTGGTTGATGCACGTGGACGGCTCTTCGACCAAGGAAGGAGGTGGAGCAGGAATTCATTTTCAAGGACCCTGTGGCGAGGATTTGAGTTACGCCATTACTATGGACTTTGTCGTTATGAACAACAAAGTAGAATACGAAGCTCTGATTGCAAGATTAGAAATGGGCCTGAAAGAAAAGGTAAAATCAATTATTGTATTAACCGATTCTGAACTTGTTCATAGGCAGGTTAAAGGCATATATGAGGCCAAAGAATTCTACATGATTAAATATTTGAACAAAGCCAAATGTTTGATCTTACAATTCGAAAAGTTCGATATTCATTCTATTCCGAGGGAAGAAAATCTATGGGCCGATTTGCTATCAAAGTTCACTAGTATTGCAGATGGAAAGGACGAAAGGATAATTACATGGCTTTTGTCGAAAGCGTCTGCCATTGATCTAGACGTTAGTCCTTGTATTGACATCATGGAAATTGACGAGCAAATGATCTCTTGGATCGATCCTTTCATCGATTATTTAAAGAAAGGAAAATTGCCTGAAGATACCAATGAAGCCCGAAGAATCAAGTATTGAGCTCCGTCATTTACCTTAATTGATGATCAACTCTATAAGTGATCCTCCTCTGGAATCTTATTGAAATGTGTTTCCGAAGGTCGGTATCATACGATTTTGAAGGAGGTTCACGAGGGAGAAGCGGGGAACCACTGTGGCGCTCGAGCATTAGCTATAAAATGCTCGAGAGTAGGATATTATTGGCCCACTCTTATTTCCGACTCAGTTGATTATGTGAAAAAATGTCACCACTGTCAAATTCACTCGAATTTGATCCATCAGCCGGCTGAACAACTGCACTCTATTCCAATCTGTTGACCTTTTGACAAATGGGGAATCGACATCGTAGGTCCTTTTCCAACGGCCAGGGCCAAGAAAAACTATGTGTTGGTTGCTGTAGAATATTTCAGCAAATGGGTAGAATGTGTTGCTCTAACTAAAAGATGCCACATGAGAAACTCCTTATAGTTTGGTCTACGGTTCGGAAGCTGTTATCCCGATTGAGAATCATATACCTTCTCCCAGGGTTGAATTTTATGATTCCGAAAGAAATCAGTTGTTGAGAGAAATGGAGGTTGATCATGCCGACAGCAAAAGGGATCATGCTAAGATGAAAATCCAGGCTACAAAGGCCAACATGGAAAAGGCCTACAATCAGAAAGTTAGAATCCGAACTTTTAAGGTTGGAGATCTAGTGTTAAAAAAGGTAGAAGTCTCAAAGCATGTTGGAAAACATCAGCCTAATTGGGATGGGCCGTACGTAGTTGTCGAGGTCGGGAAGAAAGGTTATTACAAGATTGGTCATCCAAATGGAGAAGTTCTGCCTCGAGCTTGGAATGCTGTTAATTTAAGAAGATATTATGGACGATAGAGATTTTCTAGAAATTTCTAGCCTATCTTTTATTTTGCTATCTCATTCTGTTTCAGTTTGTTTTATCTAATCAATGGAAAGTCTTATTCGCCAGAGATATTATTAATTCATTATCTTATCAGTAATAAGTCTTATTCGGCGAAAACATTATTAATTCATTATCTGATAATGAAGATATTATGAGGCGATGCCCAATCTCTAAACATATCAATCAAGTATCGACTAAGGATGAAAGCAGTTGCTATGCCCCTTAGACCGAAAATAAAATAAATGGGTGAAAGCTTTTGCTAAGACCCTCGAAATCGAGTAAGGGTGAAAGCCGTTGCTATGCCCCTTAGATCAAAAATAAAATAAATGGGTGAAAGTTGTTGCTAAGACCCTCGAAATCGACTAAGGGTGAAAGCCGTTGCTATGCCCCTAGATCGAAAATAAAATAAATGGGTGAAAGCTGTTGCTAAGACCCTAGAAATCGACTAAGGGTGAAAGTCGTTGCTATGCCCCTTAGATCGAAAATAAAATAAATGGGTGAAAGCTGTTACTAAGACCCTCGAAATCGACTAAGGGTGAAAGTCGTTGCTATGATCATTAGATCGAAAATAAAATAAATGGGTGAAAGCTGTTGCTAAGACCCTCGAAATCGACTAAGGGTGAAAGCCGTTGCTATGCCCCTTAGATTGAAAATAAAATAAATGGGTGAAAGCTATTGCTAAGACCCTCGAAATCGACTAAGGGTGAAAGTTGTTGCTATGCCCCTTAGATTGAAAATAAAATAAATCGGTGAAAGCTGTTTCTAAGTCCCTCGAGATCGACTAAGGGTGAAAGCAATTGCTATGCCCCTTAGATCGAAAATAAAATAAATGGGTGAAAGTTGTTGCTAAGACCCTCGAAATCGACTAAGGGTGAAAGCCGTTGCTATGCCCGTTAGATCAAAAATAAAAAAGGTGAAAGCAGTTGCAAAAACCCTCGAAATCGAGTAAGGGTGAAAGTCGTTGCTATGCCCCTTAGATCGAAAATAAAATAAATGGGTGAAAGTTGTTGCTAAGACCCTCGAAATCGACTAAGGGTGAAAGCTGTTGCTATGCCCCTTAGATCGAAAATAAAATAAATGGGTGAAAGCTGTTGCTAAGACCCTCGAAATCGACTAAGGGTGAAAGCCGTTGCTATGCCCATTAGATCGAAAATAAAATAAATGGGTGAAAGCTATTGCTAAGACCCTCGAAATCGACTAAGGGTGAAAGTTGTTGCTATGCCCCTTAGATTGAAAATAAAATAAATGGGTGAAAGCTGTTGCTAAGACCCTCGAGATCGACTAAGGGTGAAAGCAATTGCTATGCCCCTTAGATCGAAAATAAAATAAATGGGTGAAAGTTGTTGCTAAGACCCTCGAAATCGACTAAGGGTGAAAGCCGTTGCTATGCCCGTTAGATCGAAAATAAAATAAAAAAGGTGAAAGCAGTTGCAAAGACCCTCGAAATCGAGTAAGGGTGAAAGTCGTTGCTATGCCCCTTAGATAGAAAATAAAATAAATGGGTGAAAGCTGTTGTTAAGACCCTAGAAATCGACTAAGGGTGAAAGCCGTTGCTATGCCCCTTAGATCGAAAATAAAATAAATGGGTGTAAGCTGTTGCTAAGACCCTCGAAATCGACTAAGGGTGAAAGCCGTTGCTATGCCCCTTAGCTCAAGTCCTCCAAAAAAAAAAAAAAAGTTCGATCCTATCAATGATCAATTCACAAGTTACAGTGATCGAGATTTGCAAAGAATATCAAAGAAATATCAAATTATGGATTATCCTGATTAAGCAACAACGCAAGTCAAATAAATATCGATACATTATTATTAGATGTTCGATAATTATATCAAAAGAGCAATCTTGTTGAAATACGAGCAAGAAAAAACAAAGGAAAATACAGGGACAATGAAATAGAAATAAGTTTTTATTTCATAAAATTTCGAATAGTTACAGAAGATTTCGGTGCTACTCTATTACAGTATGTAAATTCGAGCTAAAATTTGAAGTTTACATTCAATGCTATTACAAAGGACAAACTCTACACTAGGGATCTTCGGTCAACCGCCGGGGCTGGGTAAAGCTACTTCTGCGTCTACCCTTCATCCAAGAATGTGGAGGTTGGATTGGTAGTGCTTTTTCCAGCATTCTTGCTACCGCTCCCCTGCTGGTTAGCTCGCGCATTCACCCAGCTCGAAGCAGCAGGAAACAATCCCTAGAGAAATTACTCCATGCAATCTCGAAGGCAACATTCTTCAAGAAATATCTTGAAGAAGTTGAGATCGAGAGCAGGAACACACCTCCAGGAGTTGACCCACTATCCGGCCGGGTGGAGCAACGGGATACAGAAGTCCGAGCCTGTCTTGGATATATGGAATCCGAGAAAGCAGGTCGTCTGCCGATATCCTAGACGCAATGATATTCATTTGTCGATATTCTAGTCGAAGCGAAGTTTTTCTTGGAAACAAAGGAAAAGAAAGTACGAATTCGAATCTCGAACATTTTTATGGGGGATAAATGATTGGCCATTAAAGAAGGTAGAAAATCGTGCATACAGAATGGACAAAACTTTTACAAGAAAAGTAAAAAATACGAAGGTAAAATGAGAACCAGTCCGAAGTATTTATAGGGGATGGAATAAAACACCAATGGCTCAGATTTCCTGGAATGAATGGTCGTGATACGAGCGATAAATGCGCCGACGGTTCCGCTTCCCGATGAATAGGGGACTGTTTGGATAAAAGGATAAATTATTTGCCTCAAGATCGGAAATCTGAATTATCAAAGGCCATCGCTCAAAGGAGAATGTTCGAACATTCACATCAATACATTTGCGACCGCCATACAGAGATCGAATAGTAATAACAATCATCAAAGCATCAAATATTTTATTACAATTATGCTCGGAGTAGGTTAATTAAAAAGTGGAGAACATGCCAGCATAATTAAGAAAATAGATATAACCATCGAAGAACGATGTAACAATCACGAAAATGGCACATGGCCCAGTACACGGTTCGAAAAGCAGAAAAGGAAACATACGAAATGAATTGAAACTTATTCAGAGTTACAGCACAAATGCGAAATGAAGAGTTAAAATTACAACAACTTTGGCAATTAAAGCATCTACAAAAGTTTATTATCGGAAAGAATCTTCCTAAGCTCGGCACTGCGGTCATCATACCCACGAGCATAGGCCTTCTGTTCACGAAGCTCAAAGTCCTTCTTCTCTTGCTCATAAAGTCCTTTGAGCACTTCGAGCTCTTTGCTCAACTGTTGGTGGATTTCTTCCCCCTGATCCTTGGCGGCCTTCTCCTTCTCTAAAGCTTGTTTCTCCTCTAGTACACTGTCCAATTCGGTTTTCTTCTTCTCCAGTTCGAGGGCAACAGCAGCATGTTGACTCAATTCCCGCTCAGCCAACACTTTGAGCTCTAGGAACTCTTGTCGAGCCTACCTCACAAGGGAATTGATTAGAAAAAAAAATTAAAAATATTAAAAATTAAAAATAAAAGAGACGAGGAGAAAAGACAGACAGAAAAACCTGAGAAAGAAAATTTGATCCAGATTGAAACAATTCTGAAGGGCTCTTTCCCTTAGATGCGCCCGCTTCAGAAATAGAGATATCAATGTTGGGTTAGTGGTTTGGTTGCCTCGATTGTCAATACAACATACAGTGCGGAATTTAAATTTTTTTCGAAGCACCCAAGGTCCCATATAAGAATCTCCATATTATATATATACAAAAGCATGAAACAAAAAAACACAATGAATTAAACAAGGGGGTTTTTGCGATTTACCTCACCACGGGCAAGGTGGTGGCAACCTCCAGTTCTGATTCTGAATCTGGATCTGGTTCACAGAAGTGATCCAAATGTCTCACCTCCAAAGATAGTCCACACCAACTGGATTCTGGTAACACCTCCTAGTCTTAGGCTCAGAACTGGATCTAGGAGATTTGTTGTTGCAGGACTGTGCAGATCTATTTGGCAAGGCAAGATCTAACACGGTGGAACGAGGGAGGTGGTGCGGCGACGGCACAGCAGCTCACGGCCAAGGATAGGCGGCGGCAGCTAGGGGCGGCTAGGTCAGAGAAGGAGCTCAGGGTTTTTTGTGCTAGGGTGTTAGCTTTCTGAGCTCTGGTAGAACTCTATTTGTAGACTTCTATTTGACCTAGGTTTTGCAAGACTCCTTATGGGCTTTTAATTAAAGGCCCATGTCTTGCAAGCCTTTCATTTAATTAACTACTTTAATTAAATGCCCAATCCAAATAAATGAATATTTCTTTTATATAATTAATTAGAAACTTAATTAAGTATTTAAATAATTAAGTCAACTAATTAATTAATCTCCCACTTGAATTAAATACTTTAATTCATTTAATTGATTTAATTACCTTTAAATCAATTAATTCCTTTTATGTCCTTTTCCAACAGTCACCGTCCAATTGTATTGTGTGTGACCCTCTGGGTTCACTATCAATTGGAAGCAGGCCCACGAATTCTTCATGATTTAATTTATGAACAATAAATTGCTCCGGTCAATCAAACAACCTTTAATTGACCACTCCTAGAATCAAATGCTCTATTAACTCAGGAGTACCTACACTTCATGGTCGATGTCTAGCCACTAGCCCATGAAGCCCAACTTCAGGTGAATTGATACTTGTGAACCTCGTCTCATATATTTACCATGTACATACGGTCCTTCTATCGACTAATATTCCCGATCAAGACTTAGGGTGTGTGAATTGATCGGCACCTCTAAATTTGTCTCGATAAATATACTTTCTAATTCAGGATAATATTCCAGTGTGACTCTTAAATTTGGAAACCCCTTTTCCAGATCCGTCACTGACTACGGCCGTAGATTCCTTAGATATATTATCTATGAATCGTATAGGGAATTCTCTCATCCATTACGATGAGTCAATAGATTCCATATTGGTACGAATTCGCCCTAGTACCTCAAGTCAAAAGACTAAATCGTACACTATTATGATCCTTGAGAAACATCCCATCACCGATATGCGACATGCGCTTCCACAATGGGTTTCTCTATTCGGGTCGTTCGATGCGTTCAATCCTCCATTGAACTACCTACTCATATGCACTGGCCTCAATTGCCTTGCTCATGAAACGCTACAATTTCACTCCATGTGAATCATGCATAGTTGTACAAGTCCTTGCGATTCCTACGATACCCTGTCTCGTTTGGAATCTATGACTTGGAACAGTTTTAAGATTACGACCTTTGAGACTGTTTCATAATTGCACTCAGTACTGAAGTGAATCGTCCCATAGTCAAATGTAATCTAAGGATTTCATCCAATTGCTTAAACGTATTCGCGGGAGATGAAGTTGGCCATTGTTTAAAATCAGTTTCAACTTGTTTACGTATTATTATAAAATCAAAGATTGTCTTATACAGAATAGTCCTATTACAAGCTTATTGAACTGGCTTGCTGGGTACTATCCTATCAATCTCCCACTTGCCCTAAAGCCATTCACCGATGTTTCTAAGACCCATCTTTTCTAGATGTCCTTCGAACGCCTTTTGTGAAAGTGGCTTAGTTAGTGGGTCAGCTACGTTGTCTTCTGATTTGACATACTCCATGTTCATGTCTCCTCTACCAATGATCTCCCTGATCACGTGGTATTTCCTCTGTACGTGTTTGGATTGATGGTGTGATCTCGGCTCCTTCGCTTGAGCTATTGCCCCGTTGTTGTCACAAAGGACGACTACAGGTTCAGCAATGCTAGGAACAACATCCAATTCTTGGATGAAGTTTTTCATCCATACACTTTCCTTTGCTGCATCTGATGCTGCAATATATTCTGCTTCTGTGGTTGAGTCGGCAGTGGTAGACTGTTTACAGCTTTTCCAACTGACCGCTCCACCATTGATGCGGAATATGTATCCAGAGTTGGATTTAAAATCATCCACGTCAGACTAGAAACTCGAATCAGTGAATCCTTCAAGTTTCAGTTCTCCACTACCACCGTTGATGAGGACATAAATGGAAATTCGCAGAATAATGAGGACACAAATGGAAAATCGCATTTTGAAGAATCAATCCAAGTTCCACAAGGTCCAGTGACGAGAGCAAGAGCCAAACGTTTCAAGGAAGAAGAACTCAATGAGTTAATAAATCAAGCGCAACAAAAGGAGTTAGATGTGATCGGAAATGAACCATCGAATTTTGTCAACATTATAAAAGTCCAACTAAATGCAATTTCTCAAGAAGAGAGTGGATAAGATGAATAGCATATTTAGTTAGTATTAAATTCGAAAATTAACTATTATATTAGTAGTAGGACTTTATTTGTTTCCTAGTTTATTAGTGGTTTTTGTTTCCTAGTTGATTAGGGGGATTTATTTCCTAGTCTAAGTAGATTACTCTAGAAGTCCTATTCCTAGTCTTGATAGGACTTAATTTTCAGCTTATATATAGGCATAATATGTAATAGAAGACACAACTTGATTCTTATTATTTTAGTGAGAAGGAATTCTCTAGTTTCTTTGAAGAACTCTTTTGAACTTATCAAGGATTTTTCAATTTGTCTATTTTGATGATATTCTTATTTATAGCAAAAATCAAGATGATCATGTTAAGCATTTACATTCTGTTCTTGAAGTATTACGAAAGGAGAAATTATTTGCTAACATGAAGAAGTGCACCTTTTGCACCGATAAGCTTGTGTTTCTTGGTTTTGTTGTGAGTGCACATGGTATACAGGTTGATGAGGATAAAATTCGAGCAATTCAAGAATGGCCGAGTCCCACGAGTGTAGGACAAGTTAGGAGCTTCCATGGACTTGCTAGCTTCTATAGGAGATTTGTGAAGAACTTTAGCAGCATTGCAGCACCACTTACTGAGGCTATCAAGAAGAATGTTGGGTTTAAGTGGGAAGACGAGCAAGAAAGGGCTTTCCAATTGCTCAAAGAGAAATTAACTAATGCTCCTTTATTAGCTCTGCCTAACTTTACATTAACATTTGAAATTGAATGTGATGCATCAGGATTAGGTGTTGGAGCAGTCCTCATGCAAGGAGGAAAACCAATTGCTTTTTTTAGCGAGAAACTAAGCGGGGCAGCTCTAAACTACCCTACTTACGACAAAGAGTTGTACGCATTGGTGCGAGCTTTACAAACATGGCAACACTATCTTTGGCCTAAGGAGTTTGTGATTCACACGGATCATGAGTCATTGAAACACTTGAAGAGTCAACAAAAATTGAGTAGGAGACATGCACGATGGGTGGAATTCATTGAAACATTTCCCTATGTCATCCGATACAAGAAAGGTAAAGAGAATGTTGTTGCTGATGCACTTTCTAGAAGGTATGTCTTACTCTCCACTCTTGATGCAAAATTACTTGGTTTTGAGCATATTAAAGAATTATATCCTTTAGACCATGATTTTTCTGAGGAATTTCGAAATTGTGAGAAAAATGCAGTGGGTAAGTTCTTTAGACATGAGGGTTTCTTGTTTCGAGAAAATAAGTTATGTGTTCCTAATTGTTCTTTGCGTGAGTTGTTAGTAAGGGAATCACATGGTGGAGGTCTAATGGGGCACTTTGGAGTTATTAAAACCTTAGCGATTTTGCAAGAACATTTTTATTGGCCTCATATGAGAAAGGATGTTGAGAGAATTTGTGAGAGATGTGTCACTTGTAAGCAGGCAAAATCTAGAGTACAACCTCATGGTTTATACATGCCACTACCAATTCCTAGTGATCCCTGGATTGATATTTCAATGGATTTTGTTTTAGGTTTACCTAGGTCTAAACGAGGTAAGGATTCTATTTTTGTGGTTGTAGATAGGTTTTCTAAAATGGCGCATTTCATTCCATGTACGAAAACTGATAATGCTTCTAATATTGCTGACTTATTCTTTCGAGAAATTGTTAGATTACATGGAATGCCTCGAACCATTGTTTCAGATAGAGATGCTAAGTTTTTGAGTTACTTTTGGAAAACCTTGTGGTGTAAGTTAGGGACTAAGTTGTTATTTTCCACCACTTGTCATCCACAAACTGATGGTCAAACTGAAGTAGTAAATAGGACTTTATCTACTTTGTTGAGAGCTATAATTAAAAAGAATATCAAAACATGGGAAGAATGTTTACCACATGTTGAGTTTGCTTACAATCGTTCCATTCATTCTGCTTCTAAGTTTTCTCCATTTGAAATAGTTTATGGTTTTAACCCCTTAACTCCATTGGATTTAACACCATTACCTTTGTCTGAAAGAGTTAACTTGGATGGAAAGAAAAAGGCTGAATTTGTTAAGCAGATACATGAAAAGGCAAGATTCAATATAGAGAAGAAGACGGAACAATATGCAAAGCAAGCCAACAAAGGGCGTCGCAAGGTAGTTTTTGAACCCGGAGATTGGGTTTGGTTGCACATGAGGAAAGAAAGATTTCCATCCCAAAGGCGCTCGAAGTTGCTCCCAAGGGGAGATGGTCCTTTTCAAGTTCTTGAGCGTGTCAATGACAATGCCTACAAGCTAGACCTACCAGGTGAGTACAATGTTAGCACTACATTCAATGTTACTGATTTAAGTCCTTTTGATGTAGGTGCTGATTTGAGGGCAAATCCTTTTCAAGAGGAGGGGAATGATGAGGACATAAATGGAAATTCGCAGAATAATGAGGACACAAATGGAAAATCGCATTTTGAAGAATCAATCCAAGTTCCACATGGTCCAGTGACGAGAGCAAGAGCCAAACGTTTCAAGGAAGAAGAACTCAATGAGTTAATAAATCAAGCGCAACAAAAGGAGTTAGATGTGATCGGAAATGAACCATCGAATTTTGTCAACATTATAAAAGTCCAACTAAATGCAATTTCTCAAGAAGAGAGTGGATAAGATGAATAGCATATTTAGTTAGTATTAAATTCGAAAATTAACTATTATATTAGTAGTAGGACTTTATTTGTTTCCTAGTTTATTAGTGGTTTTTGTTTCCTAGTTGATTAGGGGGATTTATTTCCTAGTCTAAGTAGATTACTCTAGAAGTCCTATTCCTAGTCTTGATAGGACTTAATTTTCAGCTTATATATAGGCATAATATGTAATAGAAGACACAACTTGATTCTTATTATTTTAGTGAGAAGGAATTCTCTAGTTTCTTTGAAGAACTCTTTTGAACTTATCAAGGATTTTTCAATTTGTCTAATTCTTGTGGCGTTCATTCATCGACTTATCAAACGATTCTTCCATCATCGTTTGTGGCGTCCTACCGAACTTATCAAGAAGACTTGTGGCGTTCAACATCGACTTATCAAACGATTCAGTCAATATCGTTTGTGGCGTCCCCGTGAACTTATCAAGGCGACTTGTGGCGTTCATCCATCCTCAAACCTGATTGTAGAACGATCTTTCAATTCCTTATAATGCGGGTCTCGTTTTTCTTAACGTGGTTCGTATCAACCGTAGACCAAAAACATATCCTTAGTCCTTCGCAGGTACTTTCAGATTGCTTTTACGGCAGTCCAGTGCTCTTCGCCTGGATTTGACTGATAGCGGCTTGTTACACTTAGAGCGTGTGCTATGTCTTGTCGAGTACACAACATCGCATACATTATGCTCCCTATAGTAGAGGCATAAGGTATGAGAGACATTCTCATCTTTTCTTCGTCGGTTGTAGGGCACATTGACTTAGAAAGAGATATACCATGTCTCATTGGAAGCAATCCTCTCTTGGATTCTTCCATTTTGAATCTCTTCAAAATAGTGTTGATGTACTGAGATTGGGAGAGTCCTATCATCTTCTTCGATCTATCCCTATAGATACGTATTCCCAATACGTAAGATGCGTCTCCCATATCTTTCATGGAGAACTGCACGGATAACCACGCTTTAGTTTGCGCTAACATCTTGATATCATCTCCGATTAACAAAATGTCATTGAAGTACAAAACAATGAATTGTATCGAGCTCCCACTATTTTTCTTGTACACACAAGGTTCATATACGTTTTTGATGAAGCCAAATGCTTTGACTGTCTCATCAAATAGTATGTTCCAGGTTCGGGACGCCTTTTTAAGGCCATAGATTGACCTTTGAAGCTTGCACAGTTTGTGCTCACTTCCTTTGGATGCAAAACCTTCAGGTTGTTGCATAAAGATTTCCTTGTCAATGTCTCCATTGAGAAAGGCGGTCTTTACGTCCATTTTCCATATTTCGTAGTCATGCCACGCGGTGATGAGGACATAAATGGAAATTCGCAGAATAATGAGGACACAAATGGAAAATCGCATTTTGAAGAATCAATCCAAGTTCCACAAGGTCCAGTGACGAGAGCAAGAGCCAAACGTTTCAAGGAAGAAGAACTCAATGAGTTAATAAATCAAGCGCAACAAAAGGAGTTGGATGTGATCGGAAATGAACCATCGAATTTTGTCAACATTATAAAAGTCCAACTAAATGCAATTTCTCAAGAAGAGAGTGGATAAGATGAATAGCATATTTAGTTAGTATTAAATTCGAAATTAACTATTATATTAGTAGTAGGACTTTATTTGTTTCCTAGTTTATTAGTGGTTTTTGTTTCCTAGTTGATTAGGGGGATTTATTTCCTAGTCTAAGTAGATTACTCTTGAAGTCCTATTCCTAGTCTTGATAGGACTTAATTTTCAGCTTATATATAGGCATAATATGTAATAGAAGACACAACTTGATTCTTATTATTTTAGTGAGAAGGAATTCTCTAGTTTCTTTGAAGAACTCTTTTGAACTTATCAAGGATTTTTCAATTTGTCTAATTCTTGTGGCGTTCATTCATCGACTTATCAAACGATTCTTCCATCATCGTTTGTGGCGTCCTACCGAACTTATCAAGAAGACTTGTGGCGTTCAACATCGACTTATCAAACGATTCAGTCAATATCGTTTGTGGCGTCCCCGTGAACTTATCAAGGCGACTTGTGGCGTTCATCCATCCTCAAACCTGATTGTAGAACGATCTTTCAATTCCTTATAATGCGGGTCTCGTTTTTCTTAACGTGGTTCGTATCATTTGGTACCAGAGCCAATTTCTAGTCTCAGGTTTGCGTATCTTTATAATTTTCTAGTTTTAAAAAAAAAAAAAAAAAAAAAAAAGTCGTACAAAAAAAAAAAAGAGTACGAAAAAAAAAAAAAAAAAAAAAGAAAGGTCGAACAAAAAAAAAAAAAAAGAGTTCGCCAAAAAAAAAAAAAAAAAAAAAATTCCGAAAAAAAAAAAAAAATCCGAAAATTGAAACAAAATTATCTTTATTGAGCTTCCTAGTTTGAGTTTGATTGTTTTCTAGACTTAGAGTGTGTTTACACTTAGAATTCTTCTAAGTTTTGGCACCTGCCTTGTTGAAAGAATCTTCCTAGATTTGGTTTGATAGTTTTCTTGTCCTAGAGTTTATTCACATTGAATATCTTTGTGTTGTTTTAAATTAGTTCAAAAAGAAGCAAAGAGAATTCCAAGAGTGGAAAAAGGCAAGAGAGTTAGATTATTTGAGGGTAAAAGCCATAATTTTTGTGCGAAAACACGAGTGTTGAGTGAATCATTAAATTGAGTGAAACACGTAAGGGTGTGAATTGTGAGGTCCTTTATTTTATTTATATTTGTTCTAACTTTTTTTTCTTGCAGCAAATCATGTCTGATTCCAATAACAAAAACATATCTGGAGAACAGTCGGGAAAGTTTGATATGAAGTTTATGTCGGAAGCTTTGATGGGAGAGATGAAGAGAATATTGAGGACGGAGTTGGAACAAGTTCATGAAAGGTTGGATAGGGTAGAAAGTGTAACCGAGGGACATCGAAAAACTACTTCTAATATGAATAGGAGGGGAAGAGTTCAACCTAGGGACTTAAGAGATGAGGATGAGGAAGACTATGATGATAGGTTTAGTGAAGGAGATCAAGGGTCATCTAGTCGCCATAGGAGAAATCGTGGTTTGGGTAGAGAAGTTAGGAATAGGGAGGATAATAACTTGGGTAATATTAAGATGATCATTCCTTCTTTTCAAGGGAGAAACGACCCCGAAACCTATCTTGAGTGGGAAAAGAAACTGGAGCGAGTTTTTGATTGCCACGACTACTCCGAGATAAAAAAGGTAAAACTTGCAGCCACTGAGTTTACTGATTATGCTAATGTTTGGTGGGATCAATTGGTGTTAAACAGGAGACGAAATGGAGAACAACCGGTGGACACTTGGGAGGTGATGAAAACAGTAATGAGAAAGCGTTTTGTACCTAGCCACTATTATCGGGATTTGTACAAGAAGTTGCAAGGGCTGGTACAAGGAAATCGGAGTGTCGAAGACTACTACCAAGAGATGGAGTTAGCCATGATCCGAGCAAACATAGAGGAGGACCGAGAGGCTACTATGGCACGATTTTTAGCTGGCTTGAATCAAGAAATTGCCAATCGAGTAGAATTGCAGCATTATGTGGAATTAGAGGACATGCTGCATATGGCTATTAAAATTGAGAGCCAACTTAAGAGAAGGGGTGCTAGTTCGTGGAAACAGAATACATTCAAGAAAGAGGAGAAGCAAGTCTCAACCAAGGCTAGATTTGAGTCAAAATAAGAGCATCCAACTCGTAGCAATCAAGGTAAAACCGATTACTCTACTACTCGAAATCGTGATATTAAGTGTTTTAAATGTCAAGGTAGGGGGCACATAGCAAACCAATGCCCAAATAGAAGAGTTATGGTGATACGAGATAATGGAGAAGTTGAAACCGATAGTGAGGAGGACACCGAATCTATGCCACCGTTGGAGGATGCTAATGAGGAAGAATATGCTGTCCATGGGGAGTTGTTGGTTGCAAGAAGAGCGTTAAGTGTGCAAATCAAAGAGAGTGACGAAGTACAGAGGGAAAACATTTTTCATACTAGATGCCATGTCCAAAACAAAGTATGTAGTATGATTATTGATGGAGGGAGTTGTACTAATGTTGCTAGCACAACTATGGTTGAAAAGTTAGGATTGCCGACTACCAAACATCTACAACCCTACAAACTGCAATGGCTTAATAATACTGGTGAAATAAGGGTAGAAAAACAAGTCCTTGTTCCTTTTCGCATAGGAAAATATGAAGATGAAGTTTTGTGCGATGTTGTACCTATGCAAGCTGGACATTTATTACTAGGACGTCCATGGCAGTTTGATCGACGTGTTAAGCATGATGGTTTCACTAACAAGTACTCATTTCTACATGACCAGCGTACCATCACTTTAGTACCTTTGACTCCAAGACAAGTTTATGAAGATCAAGTGAGGTTGCAAAAAGAGAGTGAGCAAGAAAAAAAGAGTGTTGTAGGAAAAGACATAGAGAGACAAGAAAAACAAAGAGTGAACGAGGAAAAAAAGAGTAAAAAAAATGGAGAGGTTTCAATGAGTGAACAAAAGAATGAGAGGACAAAAAGCAATATCTATGCGAGAGTGGGTCACATTAAAAAAGCGATGTTCTCAAGTCAACCAATAATTGTTCTTGTGTACAAAGAGGCATTGAATACTAACGACTCTAACTCTTTTTTGCCTAGTTCAGTTGCATCTCTTTTGCAGGAATTTGAGGATGTCTTTCCCGAGGAAATTCCACCTGGTTTACCACCTATTCGAGGGATTGAACATCAAATCGATTTTGTACCCGGTGCTTCCATTCCAAACCGACCAGCCTATCGTAGCAACCCTGAAGAAACAAAAGAGCTACAACGGCAAGTTAGTGAATTGATGGAAAAGGGTTCCGTACGAGAAAGCATGAGTCCATGCGCTGTTCCAGTAATTTTGGTTCCTAAAAAGGATGGGACATGGAGAATGTGTGTTGATTGTCGAGCCGTCAACAATATAACAATCAGGTATCGCCATCCTATTCCTCGTCTTGATGATATGCTTGATGAATTGCATGGTGCTTGTGTATTTTCTAAAATTGATTTGAAAAGTGGCTACCATCAAATAAGAATGAAAGAAGGTGATGAATGGAAAACAGCTTTTAAAACAAAGTTTGGTTTATATGAGTGGTTGGTTATGCCATTTGGTCTAACTAATGCACCAAGTACTTTCATGCGATTAATGAACCATGTTTTGCGTGCTTTCATAGGAAAATTTGTAGTTGTCTATTTTGATGATATTCTTATTTATAGCAAAAATCAAGATGATCATGTTAAGCATTTACATTCTGTTCTTGAAGTATTACGAAAGGAGAAATTATTTGCTAACATGAAGAAGTGCACCTTTTGCACCGATAAGCTTGTGTTTCTTGGTTTTGTTGTGAGTGCACATGGTATACAGGTTGATGAGGATAAAATTCGAGCAATTCAAGAATGGCCGAGTCCCACGAGTGTAGGACAAGTTAGGAGCTTCCATGGACTTGCTAGCTTCTATAGGAGATTTGTGAAGAACTTTAGCAGCATTGCAGCACCACTTACTGAGGCTATCAAGAAGAATGTTGGGTTTAAGTGGGAAGACGAGCAAGAAAGGGCTTTCCAATTGCTCAAAGAGAAATTAACTAATGCTCCTTTATTAGCTCTGCCTAACTTTACATTAACATTTGAAATTGAATGTGATGCATCAGGATTAGGTGTTGGAGCAGTCCTCATGCAAGGAGGAAAACCAATTGCTTTTTTTAGCGAGAAACTAAGCGGGGCAGCTCTAAACTACCCTACTTACGACAAAGAGTTGTACGCATTGGTGCGAGCTTTACAAACATGGCAACACTATCTTTGGCCTAAGGAGTTTGTGATTCACACGGATCATGAGTCATTGAAACACTTGAAGAGTCAACAAAAATTGAGTAGGAGACATGCACGATGGGTGGAATTCATTGAAACATTTCCCTATGTCATCCGATACAAGAAAGGTAAAGAGAATGTTGTTGCTGATGCACTTTCTAGAAGAGTTAACTTGGATGGAAAGAAAAAGGCTGAATTTGTTAAGCAGATACATGAAAAGGCAAGATTCAATATAGAGAAGAAGACGGAACAATATGCAAAGCAAGCCAACAAAGGGCGTCGCAAGGTAGTTTTTGAACCCGGAGATTGGGTTTGGTTGCACATGAGGAAAGAAAGATTTCCATCCCAAAGGCGCTCGAAGTTGCTCCCAAGGGGAGATGGTCCTTTTCAAGTTCTTGAGCGTGTCAATGACAATGCCTACAAGCTAGACCTACCAGGTGAGTACAATGTTAGCACTACATTCAATGTTACTGATTTAAGTCCTTTTGATGTAGGTGCTGATTTGAGGGCAAATCCTTTTCAAGAGGAGGGGAATGATGAGGACATAAATGGAAATTCGCAGAATAATGAGGACACAAATGGAAAATCGCATTTTGAAGAATCAATCCAAGTTCCACAAGGTCCAGTGACGAGAGCAAGAGCCAAACGTTTCAAGGAAGAAGAACTCAATGAGTTAATAAATCAAGCGCAACAAAAGGAGTTGGATGTGATCGGAAATGAACCATCGAATTTTGTCAACATTATAAAAGTCCAACTAAATGCAATTTCTCAAGAAGAGAGTGGATAAGATGAATAGCATATTTAGTTAGTATTAAATTCGAAATTAACTATTATATTAGTAGTAGGACTTTATTTGTTTCCTAGTTTATTAGTGGTTTTTGTTTCCTAGTTGATTAGGGGGATTTATTTCCTAGTCTAAGTAGATTACTCTTGAAGTCCTATTCCTAGTCTTGATAGGACTTAATTTTCAGCTTATATATAGGCATAATATGTAATAGAAGACACAACTTGATTCTTATTATTTTAGTGAGAAGGAATTCTCTAGTTTCTTTGAAGAACTCTTTTGAACTTATCAAGGATTTTTCAATTTGTCTAATTCTTGTGGCGTTCATTCATCGACTTATCAAACGATTCTTCCATCATCGTTTGTGGCGTCCTACCGAACTTATCAAGAAGACTTGTGGCGTTCAACATCGACTTATCAAACGATTCAGTCAATATCGTTTGTGGCGTCCCCGTGAACTTATCAAGGCGACTTGTGGCGTTCATCCATCCTCAAACCTGATTGTAGAACGATCTTTCAATTCCTTATAATGCGGGTCTCATTTTTCTTAACGTGGTTCGTATCATTATAAGGAATTGAAAGATCGTTCTACAATCAGGTTTGAGGATGGATGAACGCCACAAGTCGCCTTGATAAGTTCACGGGGACGCCACAAACGATATTGATTGAATCGTTTGATAAGTCGATGTTGAACGCCACAAGTCTTCTTGATAAGTTCGGTAGGACGCCACAAACGATGATGGAAGAATCGTTTGATAAGTCGATGAATGAACGCCACAAGAATTAGACAAATTGAAAAATCCTTGATAAGTTCAAAAGAGTTCTTCAAAGAAACTAGAGAATTCCTTCTCACTAAAATAATAAGAATCAAGTTGTGTCTTCTATTACATATTATGCCTATATATAAGCTGAAAATTAAGTCCTATCAAGACTAGGAATAGGACTTCAAGAGTAATCTACTTAGACTAGGAAATAAATCCCCCTAATCAACTAGGAAACAAAAACCACTAATAAACTAGGAAACAAATAAAGTCCTACTACTAATATAATAGTTCATTTCGAATTTAATACTAACTAAATATGCTATTCATCTTATCCACTCTCTTCTTGAGAAATTGCATTTAGTTGGACTTTTATAATGTTGACAAAATTCGATGGTTCATTTCCGATCACATCCAACTCCTTTTGTTGCGCTTGATTTATTAACTCATTGAGTTCTTCTTCCTTGAAACGTTTGGCTCTTGCTCTCGTCACTGGACCTTGTGGAACTTGGATTGATTCTTCAAAATGCGATTTTCCATTTGTGTCCTCATTATTCTGCGAATTTCCATTTATGTCCTCATCACGCGGCTATGGCAAGTAGTATCCGAATGGATTTCGACATCGCCACGGAAGAGAAGGTTTCCTCATAGTCTATTCCAGGCCTTTGAGAATATCCTTTCGCCACTAAGCGAGCTTTATGAGTTAATACCTCTCCATTCATTCCAAGCTTGCGCTTGAAGATCCATTTGCATCCTACAGGGATAGTTCCCTCAGGTGGATCGACCAAGGTCCAAACCTTGTTGGAATGCATGGAATCCATTTCGGATTGCATGGCTTCGAGCCACCCACCCGAGTCTATGTCTAACATCGCTTCTTGATAGGTCTTTGGATCATTATCAGCTTTCTCGTTTTCGTGAATTAAACCAAATCGCTCTGGCTCCTTACGAATTCGATCAGACCTTCGAAGATTAGGTGTACTAGTAGGTTCAGTAAATTCTGGTTCAGCTCCCACTGATTGTGGGGATGGGTCCGATTCTTGGACTTCATCAAGTTCTACGATTGTCCCATTTCTGTTGGTGAGAAAATCCTCTTCCAAGAAGTGGGCGTTTCTAGACACGAACGTATTACATTCTTTAGGATCGAAGAACAGGTATCCAATGGATTCCTTTGGATATCCCACAAATTTGCACAAACTAGATCTACTATCTAGCTTATCTCCCTTCTTGTTCTTTACATACGCTGGAGATCCCCATACTCGTAAGTACGAATATACGGGTGCTTTACCATACCATGCTTGGTAAGGTGTCGTTGGCACTGACTTCGAATGTACTATGTTTAGTATCTTCGAGGCAGTTAATGTAAGCCCCAAAACGAAAAGGGAAGATCAGCGAAGGTCATCATGGAACGAACCATGTCTAACAAAGTTCGGTTCCTCTGCTCACACACTCCATTGAGTTTGGGCGTCCTAGGGGGAGTTCGCTGGGCGAGAATTCCATTCTCTTTTGGATAATCAAGGAATTCTTGGCTTAAGTACACACCACCTCGGTCAGATCGAAGTGCTTTAATACTATATCCAAGTTGGTTCTCAACTTCCATTCGAAACTCTTTGAATTTCTCAAAGGTTTCGGATTTGTGTTTCATAAGATACACATATCCATAACGACTAAAATCGTCGGTGAATGTTACGAAGTAAGAGAATCCTCCTCTCGCAATGACACTCAATGGTCCACAAATGTCAGTATGGATTAAATCCAATGTTTGCTTGGTACGCTCGGGATTCCCTGTGAAGGGTGATTTGGTCATTTTTCCTTTGAGACAAGACTCACAAGTTGGGAGTTCATCGAAGTTCTTTATTTCAAGAGACTTAGAGGAAACCAGCCTTTGAATCCTACTCTTGGAAATATGTCCAAGTCTAGCGTGCCAAAGTTGTGGAGTTTGATTATCATATTTTCTTTTTCTAGATTGAATGTGCATGACGTTGGAATTTATAGGTTCTAGGGAATACAGATCATCTATCAAAGTACCACGAGCATACATTAAACCACCTTTAAATATGCAAAAAGCTCCATTTTGAATGGAAAAATTAAAACCATCAATATCCAACATAGGAATAGAAAGATGTTCTTAATAATGTTTGGTACGTACAGACAATCCCTTAAAACCAATGTAAAATTTCCTAAAACTAATTCCACGTCCCGTATAGCCTCAGCGGTGATCCTAACTCCATTTCCAAAACGTAGGATTCTATCCCCGGGCTTCAGGTATCTTACTGCCCCCATCACCTGCAAATCATTGCAGATATGAGAACCTGCTGCGGTGTCTAACACCCACGATGCACAGTTAATAGAAATATTAACTTCAATTAAGAAAATACCTTTGGCTACCAGTTTCATCTTTAGGTAGTCTGGGCAATTTCTTTTCCAGTGCCCTGCTTTCTTGCAGTGGAAACATTCATCTTCTGGGCTCTTTCACTTCTTTTCAACCACCTTTGTGACTGCCTTCGATTGGTGTGCAATCATTACCGGCTTCTCTTTCTTGAAAGTCGATTCTGCCGTTACCAACAAATTGGTCAGTTCGTGAAGAGCGAGAGTTCAATCCTCCATGTTAATGTTCAACACGAACTGGTCAAGAGAACGTGGCAGCGTATGGAGGAGGAGGTCAGTGCTAAGATCAGCATGCAAATCTACGTCCAATCGCCCTGGTTTTTCAACCAGGTTGATGAAACGCAGACATTGATCCTTGACACTGCTTCCCTCAGCCATCTTGAGATAGAACAGCTCCTTAGTGGTCGCGAACCTTTCGGTGCGAGACCTCTCTCCAAACATCTGCTGGAGGTGGAGAAGTATATCTCTAGCAAGCTGTATTTCAGCATGCTGTTTCTTCAGTTCATTCGACATCGAGGCTAACATGAGACATCGAACCTGAAGATCATCATCAACCCTTTTAGCATAGGTGGTTCGTTGTTCTCAGTAGCTCGTGCTGCTGGTGCAGCAGGCATTGGTGTGTCGAACATAGCTTCGTCGCTCAGAGTCGAGGTCAATTTTGAGATTTCTCAGCCAGTCAACAAAATTTGAGCCATTCAACTATTTTGCGTCGAGGATAACAGATAATGGATTCCTAGACATTGTACTTAATATCTACAAATGGAAAGAAAACAACGTTTAGCTAACTGATCTTATGTCTAATACTTATAATTATCGAATTTTGGACTTGTTTTCGAAAAAGTTCTCCCACTATTTTATCGAAACAATCACCCCTTTGATTGCTCGGGAAATTTAATTCCTAGTAGGTCTTGACGTCCCAGCAGCAATTAATTGCACACACGACTCGTGCCCATACAATTAATTCTCCAGGTAGGTATACATTTACCAATTGTGTTACTCCACAACCTTCAAGCTATTTTGCCTCGGTTTTCACATTTATCTAGCACTGCTACATCATAAATGCTACTAATCGTTAAGTAAAACCCATCAATCATGATGAGCAACGGGCCCGATCGTGAATTCTCCGTAACTAGTTATCGGTCGATCTTGACATCCCGACCAGTCTTCACCCTTGTCGAGTTTAGTTAAAAACAAGAGTCAAGGAGTTTCGTGTATTGTCCCTTTCTTTGACTCGGGTGCCAGACTTTGGATCACCTCTGTCAATAAGTAGACAACTCACACTAGTTCCTCAACGAACGGGACGAAATGGTGATTCTGCCAGCTCGAGGTTTCCTGAGGCAATGATGAAGTTTTTTAGTCTTTTCCTTCGGCATTCTTATAAGGATCCATATGTCGAAAATATTCCTCCATCTTGTCCGGAATTATCCCGGCCGAGACTAACTGTTGAACCCCTTTATAAAAAATCGTTTGTAAAATCCCGCCTATCCTTCTTCGAACCAAGGGATCAAGAACAGGAGACTCCAAAAACTCTCGTATAACTGGAATCACTGCCTCCTCCCGACCCTGAGAATATGCATGCTCGGAGTCTTGTCTGGCTTGTTCGAGCTCAACTTTAACTTTCTTAAGCTCCTCCTCGAGAGCACTTTTCTCCTTAACTATTGACACCAAATCCTCCTCCCACGGACGGAGTGTGTTTTTTGTTACTACTCTCTAATTCCTTCTTGGTTTTAGATAATTCACGACGAGTGTCGTCCAATTGAGCTTGAAGCGTTCTATTCTCGGCAAGAGTCTGTGCGAGCGCATTGTGAGCCTCTTGCGACTCTTGCTCCAGCAAGGCCAAACGATAAGTCTGAAGGGCGAAATAATCCCCGGCCTATGAAGAAGAAAAGCAAGTCAACAGGCTATTTAAGAATCAAGAAAGACAAAGTACTTGAAACTTAACAGTTATTACCTCCTGGTAGGTTCGAGAAAATTTACTTAGGACATCGAAATCTCTTTTCACGGTATGATGAAGCAGATCCCGTTTAAACCGTCCGGCCATAAAAATTCTTGTGGATTTGTCGAACTCACTTTCACCGTCAGGTCCATGGTCGGACAGGATAGTCCCTTCTTTCGATATCCAGCGGCCCTACACCCGCGAAAATGCTCATCCATAAAATCCGCTACATCCGGTTCTAATCTGCCTGGTCGACAAGGAACCAAATTGGAGCTCCTCTCGAACGGTTTTACCCTCCTCGAGGGCCCCGGATGATCAGCATTCCGTTTCTGAGTCATACGCTCCTCATGTTCTTGCATGCCTAAAATACGATTCCAGGAATATTGACTGTAACAAGCGGATGAGGGATTAGAAGTCTCAATTGAAAATACACTGCGTAGGGGACCCACTACAGCAGGATTCGATGAGCTTGTGCTGCCGACACCTCTTAAAGCTGGAAATATAACTGGCAACTCGATCGAGTCAGCGACCGGATTACTTATTTCCATCCCTTCAGGATTGATTTTCTTTATTTGATGGGATTGTTTCGGTACGCGCCCGGAGGACACGGTCCCGATCGAGTTAAGCATGGACAGACAGAACTTCTCAACGATTTGATCTGTAAAGAAAATGCAATACGTTTAGAAGGAGAAATGTAAAAATGCAATTATCGCGTATCAAATTATGAATGATAACAACAAAGTAAGAGAGGCATGAGGAAGAGTGGCCGGTTCGAGCATATTTTCGAACGGTCGAACTGATCCGCCGAGAGATCGAGTTAACGAAGAAAGAGAGAACTCAACCGTCGGGGCAGGGTAGTCACATTTACTTAGACATGCCATCCTCGAAACCCCTTTTTGAACAAGTAACATGGTCTGGTAGGGATTGCATTGCAGCTATTCCAATAATTCGTCAGAAAGGTGATGATTAAGCTTTTCCTTGATTCTGCCGTGACCGTATACCCAAGACCCTATGCCATCCCATCGGTATGACCTAGTTTTGGAACTTCCTTTCGAGACGGGAACGTCAGGACCTTTCATGAAAAAAAACCTTCTTTTCTAGCCCTTGGTTTTATCCATAGGCACGCTCGATAAGATGGGTCGACTCGACCGTTGAGGAAAATATATGAACCCCGCGTTGGAACCTTTGGACATATCAATTTGGAATATTTGCCAGAAATTCCGAAAGGAAGCTTCTTCCCCTTTAGCTTCCATAAGAGCACTGAACGCAACAATATACGCAATAGAATGCGGAAGAATCTGAGCAGGGGAAAGCGAAAAAGACGTTAAGATACTCCTTATCAGAGGAATTAAGGGGATGCGCAATCCTACTTGCCCCAGCATTTCACTATCCTACAATCGGAGAAATAAGGAAGTATTAATAGGTCAATTACAACAGTAAGGCAACCACTGTGGAAGGATACTCTGATCATGATCTAATTTGAAAAGCCAGACGAGGATTATTGATGTCTAAACTTATATCGTTGCAATAAAGCCATTTAAATATTTTCAAAGATATGCACTCTTTTTCCCTGATTTGGGTTTTATCCCAATGGGTGTTTTCGAGTTAGGTTTTTAACGAGGCATATCCGAAGCACATTATAGATGGTTTGTTCATCCCTATAATCGAAGCAATACATACTTCTTCGAGCTAAAGCTTCACTTTGCACTCGAGAAGTGGGGGATTATTGATGAGGAATATTTTGGACTCTACTTTGAGGAGCCTGGACAAGAACGAATAAGACAAATCCCGACTGATGAGGGGTATTACGGGACTCAGCATTGGGAAGTCCAGGCAAGATCGAAGAGTCCAGAATCCGACCTCGAAAATGTAAAACCGAACCCACATCACAAGCTGTACAATCCGATCACCAAGGGTATGCTCGTGGTCGGAGTTTACTGTTGGGCCGATCACAGGCCCAAACCCTTGGGCCAAAGAAATGTAACCCTACGGATGGAGTAGCTAGCTCACCATTTTCCACAATAAATACCATCTGCATTTATGACGCCACACACGCTTTCCCAGGTGCACTCAGTTCGAAGCTGCTGCTCGGATAGATTAGTTCGGCCATTTATTTTATGTATTTCGCCCTCTAGCTTGTACGGCATCCTATAATGCTCAAATAGGATCCTCAATACTTCTAATTTATACATTGATGATCGGAATACACACATACATTGATCTTTCTCTTATTTTGTAGCGTTAACTTTATTTTTGCTATTAAATCGATCATATTACGAATTAGCGTAAGATCAATTGGCGCCCACCGTGGGGCCTTATTTGGGTGTTAGATCGAAAAGTGCCTACTACGAGGAGAAATACATATGACCGAGGAGAACAATCCCATGTGGCAGGAATGCAGGATTCAGAGCCCTCACCGATTTGAAGTCGAAGTAAGAATTGTACGATGCTCCGACTAGATTACAACCATACAGAGGAGATACCGATGTCACGAAAGATATCAACGGTCTTATTCTTTACATTCTATATTCGACCATTCTGAAGGACTCCTACTGTAAATTTATGAACACCGCTGTCGGAAAGATCGCTTTTGGTAGATAGAGAAAACTGCTATCGGGCCCTATTTTATCCTCTCTTGAACCCAATTTAACAAAAACATGGTCTATAAATGCGGTATAATGGATAGATAAAACTACTCATCGAACTCTATTTTATCCGCTATCTTGTCGTCTCGTTCTGCCCTCGTTTATCTTATCAGGAAAAAGGACTTACCTGTCTTATGGAAGTCTTATTCATGGTTCGAAAGTATGCTATTGCAGACAATGAAAACTATACACAGATTTCTGGAATATCCGCCATCTTGTTATCTCGCCTCGTCTACGCCAAAAATATTATCTATTCGATATATTCGAGAAATTATCATGGCCAATCTTTATGTCTATTGATAAAAAACGACTAAGGGTGAAAGCCGTTGCTATGCCCCTTAAATCAAAATAAATGAAAAGGGTGAAAGCTGTTGCTAAGACCCTCAGGTGAAAGTTGTTGCTATGACCGGTCAAAACAACTAAGGGTGAAAGCCGTTGCTATACCCCTTAGATCGAAATAAATGAAAAGGGTGAAAGTTGTTGCTAAGACCCTCAGGTGAAAGCTGTTGCTATGACCGATCAAAACGACTAAGGGTGAAAGCCGTTGCTATGCCCCTTAGAACGAAATAAATGAAAAGGGTGAAAGTTGTTGCTAAGACCCTCAGGGGAAAGCTGTTGCTATGACCGATCAAAACGACTAAGGGTGAAAGCCGTTGCTATGCCCCTTAGATCGAAATAAATGAACAGGGTGAAAGATGTTGCTAAGACCCTCGGGTGAAAGCTGGTGCGATGACCGATCAAAACGACTAAGGGTGAAAGCCATTGCTATGCCCCTTAGATCAAAATAAATGAAAAGGGTGAAAGGTGTTGCTAAGACCCTCAGGTGAAAGCTGTTGCTATGACCGATCAAAAACGACGAAGGGTGAAAGCCGTTGCTATGCCCGTTAGATCGAAATAAATGAAAAGGGTGAAAGCTGTTGCTAAGACCCTCAGGTGAAAGCTGTTGCTATGACCGATCAAAGCGACTAAGGGTGAAAGTGGTTGCTATGCCCCTTAGATCGAAATAAATGAAAAGGGTGAAAGCTATTGCTAAGACCCTCAGGTGAAAGCTGTTGCTATGACCGATAAAACGACTAAGGGTGAAATCCGTTGCTATGCCTCTTAGATCGAAATAAATGAAAAGGGTGAAAGCTGTTACTAAGACCCTCAGGTGAAAGCTGTTGCTATGACCGATCAAAACAAATAAGGGTGAAAGCCGTTGCTAAGACCTATAGAATGAATTTTCGATCATTAAATTGATAATTTTATTCCACAACTGTCCAGTGCCTCTATTCCATTGATGGATTTATTTTCCAAATTAATCAATTCTTTATTCGTCAAAGATGTAAATTATTTATACATTTGAAAATTTTCAAGCAGTGGAACGATGATGCATAATTGGACAAGAAGAAGCTTTATGAATATCTTTCTCAACTGACCAATATAGAGTTAATCCGATTAACTTGATCGACAGTTCACAACAATAGATTATAAGTCTTCGGGGTTACTGCCTATTAATTCTCGGAATTTATTTTTTCGATTGTCAAATTTAGTAATCTCGGGATAATTACACGAATCAATCACGATCGGAATTTATTTTTCCGAGCGTCGGGTTCAACAACTTCGGAATAATTATAACTTATTTACGGCCATCCCAGGTTCAGTTTTGGTCGATCACGAAATTTATAAAGATTATCTATATGTTTATCAGATACTTTACTCGATCAGTTGGAACAGAATTGATTTTGTTTTCTTGATCGGTGGCTATTTTGATGGAATGGATCCCACAACTAATAGAATATCAGTGAAAGTCTGTTGGTACAATAGTAACAAATTATATTAATCCTCAAAGTTGCAACCTGATTTGGACTATCGTTCGATCACAAAGGAAAATTATGTTTCCAAAGAAAAGATTTTTATAACTTCCAACAGATCCCACTTATATTCGACCAAAGAAATTGAGAAGACACCAAAGGGTAAAACAATGAAATTCGAGCAGATAACAAAGCTTTATTATTATTCTTCGAACAAGTTACAAGTTAAGCCTCGAGTACAATATTAAAATTCGAGCTCTAAGAGAGTACAGGACAATCGCTACCACCCAACTACAAATTCTACAAGTAAAGATAAACGTGTTCGATCCTCGTCCTCGAAATCGCTCCAGATACAGAACTCAGTAACGGTTCTTCATGACGATCACTCGCCACGTGTCGCACATCCTCAAGCGTCCTATGGATAAAAACCGGATCGGAACCCATCTCCAGGGCTTTCAACCGATCTTAGGTCTTCATCTGTAAATAATGACTGTCATAAACAATCATTATTTACAAAATAATCCGATCCAGAACAGCGGAAAGTTACTTCAGAGGAGTCACTCAGAGCAATCTTGAAGGAACTATACTTCAAAAAAGCCCGCGAAGAAGCCGATGCTCCAGATTTAGAGAACTCCTCTGAAGTTATTCTACTGCCCGATCAGACGCAGCGCCAGAAGACCAGAATTCTAACCTGTCACGGATAGATATACCTGAGAAAGCAGGTTCCTGCCGGTATTCTAAGCGCAATTTCTTTTGCCTGTCGATATTCTAAGCGAGAAAGGATGCAGCAAAAGGAGTAAGATCGAAAACAGGGTCCGAGTCCTTATTTCGAACTCAATAATTTCAGAAGGATTGCGGATCATTTTGCTAAAATTCAAAATTCAAACTTTGACGACCGGATGAGACATTGACAATGAGTGAAGAATGTCACATAAACAAATTGGAACTATTTATAGCAGCAAAAGAGTAGAACCAACGGCTCAGATGATGGATCGCAGACGGTTGTGATCTAAACAATAAATGAACTGACCGATTCATTTCCCGAGAAATAGGGTCCTGTTTGGTTGGGAGAAGAAATAATCTTATGGGCGCGTAAAGGAGGGCTTGTAAAAGGCAACGTTGGAATCGGGAATGTCTATTTAAAATTCAACCCTTATGCGCCCACTATTCGAAATATGAAATCGGTTTGGAAAACTCATAGCATTATTATCGAGGAATCGCGATTCGGACAACGGCTCAATTTTCAACTATTTATAATTAACTAGTGATGTTCGAATTGAAGAGAAGCTAGGATCGGTCCAGTTCTTCGATCACAACGAACTGGACATCAGAAACGATTCGAAGGTTATTGATTATTTAAATAACGATTATCGGATAAATAGTAATCCGAGCGAATAATATTTATTATTATCAAGGTTTTATGGTCGGTTAAAAATTCTCGAACTAAAGAGTTCGACCAACTTGGAAAATTTGCCACTGCTAAGGATCAGTTGAGTGCTCATACTAAAAAAATTTCAAAGGAATAATAATTAATTGATTACCGGGTTACCTGTTCGTTGCTCAATCAAAAAGGGGTGTTCGGCCATTCTCATATTTATTTTAAATATTCAAGATCGGGTTGTTGAAGATAAGAATTTGTCTGATTATATTTTGCTCAATCAACAACGAAATGAGAAAAGGCGTTTATAAATATTATTACAAAGATCTAAATGATTACATTTCGAGAACAATATAAGCTCATATTTTACATTCCGATCCTATTGGATTCTATAATCCTATGAAATTTTCGGTCTCGACTTCTGTCAATCGACCGAGCTAACCCAAATCCAAGCATGGAATCTTCTTTGGACCTGCAGGATTTTAACTTTATTTGCGGTCCTCCGAAGACAAAGGAGCGAACACACAGTACGTTTGATGACTTTATCTTCCGGCGTGCCCCTCCCACTACGATTTCCTAAATGCATTGTGGCAACAGGCCCCTGATCGGAGACCTATGCGGAAACACGCGGATTCCATGGATTTGGTTTATTGACCTTCAAGATGGAGAATATATTTGCCTGTCGATATTCTAAGCGAGCCAAAAGCAGTTTTTCTTCCGCTCAAAGATTTTTCGAAGTCTGAGCTCAAAAAGTTGAATTAATTGAATAATGATCTTGGTCACCATGATCGGACAAATAAAGAGCCAATAAAAGAGAGAGAGGTAGTTTCAAAAATATGTGCAGGCTTTATAGCGAGGATGGAGATAGATCCAACGGCGGATAATTTGCTAGATATACGGATAAGATTTAACGACCATTGAGAATTCCGACAAATAGCGAACTGTTTGGCTATGATAGGGAGCTCATTCAAAATTACCATCGTCCGGAACATACAGCAATCATTGATCAAAGAGCTTTAGATCGAAAAAAGCAAAGATATCATAAGGAATTATTCATGGAAATTTTTGAATAAGTGAAATAATACATAAATTATTTTTTCGATCCTATTACAAGTCATAAGAGAAAAGTTTCGATCCTATTACAAGCTACAAGAAGAAAATGCAGATCCTATTACAAAACAGGCACAATCCCTCTCGATTACATCTCAGGATTCCCAAAAATGTCCGATTGTTCCAACCTCCCGAGCCAAGAAATCGAATAGGCTCTTCTTAATCTTGACAAGTGGGAACTACTGGCCTCTCTGATCGATAATGCCCTTACTCGGAAGATTTACAAGGATAGTGAATATTGGGTGTTGGCTGATATTAGAAAGGGAAAAGTTGAGAGGTTAATTCGATGCTTGAGATCGAATAACACAATTCGAACGCCATCCCATTCGTTAAATCCGCACCATCCAACACCCTCAGCGGACATTGTGGCAACAGGTCCCTCGTTACGAGAACAGTGCCGGAGAAATAATGGCTCGCTCTTCGAAAGGCCGACGGGGTTATTAGGGCCGTGGATGGTCAGCAATGCACCATGTTGGCCTTCAAGGTCGAATATTACTTCGTCTACAGATATCCCAATCGATGATAAAATATTCAACGTTGTAGGCCTCGCAAAATACGTTCTAGCTCGAATTTCCAAATGTTGGGATGCAAGATGGTGCTTCTCGATCAACATGATCAAAGAAGAAAATCTTTCAGAAGTAAAGAATATCGACTTAAGAAGAGGCCCATTTATAGAAGCAGTTTAAATGTGATCCGACGGACGAGATGTAAAAATTTATTCGGTCGGGATTTGATAACCGTTCAACTTCCCGAGGAATAAAGTGGTGTTTGGTAAAAAAAAAAAAAATTTAGTACGCAAACTTCTATGAAAGAGAGGAAGTTGTTTCAGCCAATTATATGATTGGAAAGTCGGAAATCGCCTTGGCCAACAATATATTCAAACATAAAAACACGTAACCTTATCGTTAAGAATTTGACGGAATATCGGAACAGCTTATTTATCAGAATACAGCAAGGCCCAGAAGCAGAGGAGTAAAAACAATTTTGATCATAGTTACGTTACAACGGAATTAGTCAAATTACACATGCCGAAGGTTATGCTCGGAGAAAATCTTTTTTGAGGACCGATACTACGGTCATCGTATCCAGGAATATATGGAGGCAGGAATTGGATCGAAGTGTTTTGCGACCTTAGATTATTTTATTGGCATAAGGAAACTCACATCTCCTAAAACGGCCTTGGTATTTGTAGCAAAGAGAGCATCTAGTTAGCATCATAAAATACGATCATTGCCTAAAGAAAAGAATTCAGTATAAGGCAACATAAGCTCTCGTTAAGACAACAATTTGATTAAGAGATGCAAGGGCAAAATGTACATACAATTGAAGAAACGAAAAATACACGGATGTACTAACTACAAATTAAGGTTTTACAATGTCCTATTAGATTCATGGATCAGACTTTTCGGTACTAGAATCACGACTTTTCTCCATCTTTTTGTCCTCTTCCTCGGAATCGCTTTCTGAACTGTCGTCAGTAGTACTACTTGAGCTATCACCCCTTCACCGCTGCTTTGATCCTCGGAGCTGGAACTGTTTGTCCGAGGACTCCGAGGAGGATTGATATTTTCTCCGACCCGATCATCGGATTCGCCCTCGATGTCCACATCCTCATCCTTTTCCCCCGAATTCTCCGTTTCTAGCATATCAGGGTTGGACATAGGAACACCAAATTCAGCAAGGAGCGGAGCAAACTCATGATCGTCTAGACCCTCGATTTTAGGAGGAAGAGAGGAAGCCTTATAATCTTCCCTAAGAATATTTTTATAAGGATTCATAAAGGGAAGATATTTGTCGATGGTGCCTTGAACCCTTCCGGCCACAAGGAGTTGCTGAACCCCTTTATTGAAGAAGGCCTGATTGATTTCGCCCGATCGTGACCGAACCAAGGCATCAAGAAAGGGCGACTTTAAAAACTCCCTTATAGCTGGTAGCTTGCCTTCTTCTCGACTTCGAGTGTATGCTTGATCGGATGATGCCTTAACCTGCTCGAGATCCGACATTAATTTTGCTACCTCTTCCTTGAGGGCCCTCTTTTCTTCGAGCTCTTTCCTAGCTTCCTCGAGTTCCTTCTCAACCTCTGAAAGCTTGGAAGATGTATCCCTCAACTGATCGGCCTTGACAACTTCTTCTTTCAAAATGTTGAGAAGAGCGTTATGAGATTGTCGAGACTCCTCTTCCAAAATGGCTAGTCGATAAGATTGGTGGGTAAATAGATCTCCGGCCTGCAAAGAAAATAGACTTCAATAATAGAACAAGATTATATATATAAAAAAAATAAATGATACAGTCGAAGAAAAGAAAGGTACCCTTTGATGCGCATGAGCGAAATCGCCCATGATTTGAAATCCATCCCTCAGGAAGAGCTCGATATTGTCGTCCTTAAACCTTCCAGCCATCAACATTCGGAAGGACTTGTCCACAGTATGTTCACCATTAGGGCCAAGGTCGGACTCGATGGTTCCATCCTCTGGGAATCCTGCAGCCCTCGGACCACGAAAATGATCTTCTATAAAATCTACTAAATCTAGCTAGGTGCTACGGGATCGACATTGAATCGGACCAGAATTCTGACCGAACGGCCTTACCCTTCTGGAGGACTCGGGTTCCCCGCAATTCCTTTTCCGGGCCATCCGAGCTTCAACGATCTCCTGAGATCGGATCCCCTGAAGCGTATAATAGCTACATCCCACCACATTCGGATCAGACATGCTGGACGGAAACACCGATCATAAAGGCCCAGTAGCAGGGGCTTGTGAAGTTCCATCTGCAGCAACTTGAAGAGAACTTCCAGCCACGTTCGGAACTGCAGAAACACCAGTTCTGGCATTGACTCCTTCAATCATCAAATTAGCCCTCGACTTCTTCTATTTTCGAGGCAAGCCTAGAGACTCCATAGAAAATGAAGCAACAACCGAACCGGCTACGGAGGTTCGAAATTTCTCAACAATCTCAGCTGTAAATAATTTCTCGAAAAGTTGCGACGATTGAACTCCCGCAGGGTAATTTCAAACCTGCTTTCCCTTTAATTGCACGTTGGGTCCCTATAGTATGTGGACTATTGGGCCATAGCCCAACACTGGAGGAAGGGCAACGTTAGACTTCGGTGTTCGATTATCTAGGCAAGTTCATCATATGGTTTTCAAGATATCCAGAGAGTTCATCATATGGTTTTCAAGATATGCACTCTTTTTCCCTAATTCGGTTTTTATCCCAATGTGTTTTTTCCGAATAAGGTTTTTAGCGATGCATATCCAGAGAAACATCAGAATGATTTGCTCATCACGACGTTCGAAATAAACTTCTTCGAGCTTAAGCTTCACTTTGCGCTCGAGAAGTGGGGGAGTATTGATGAGGGGTATTACGGGACTCAGCATTGGGAAGTCCAGGATAGATCGAAGAGTCCAGAATTCGACCTCAAAAATTTAAAAACGAACCCACGTCACAAGCTGTACAATCCGATCACCAAGGGTATGCTCGTGGTCGGAGTTTACTGTTGGGCCGATCACAGGCCCAAACCCTTGGGCCAAAGAAATGTAACCCTACGGATGGAGTAGCTAGCTCACCATTTTCCACTATAAATACCATCTGCATTTATGACGCCACACACGCTTTCCCAGGTGCACTCAGTTCGAAGCTGCTGCTCGGATAGATTAGTTCGGCCATTTATTTTATTTATTTCGCCCTCTAGCTTGTACGGCATCCTATAATGCTCAAATAGGATCCTCAATACTTGTAATTTATACATTGATGATCGGAATACACACATACATTGATCTTTCTCTTATTTTGTAGTGTTAACTTTATTTTTGCTATTAAATCGATCATATTACGAATCTGCGTAAGATCACCGATCTTGGAAGAATGGACTCGAGCCCAAGTCGCAGTCTACACAATTCGACCAACAAGAGAGAGCTTACGATCGGGAGTTACTGTTGGGCCGATCACTGGCCCAAGCCTATGGGCCGAGAAATATATCCCTGCGGGTGGATCAGCTAGCTCACCATTTCAACTTTAAATACCACTAGCATTTACGAAGCTAGACACGCTTTCCCAGGTGCTCTCTGCTCGAAGACTGCTGCTCGAAGCCATCTTGGAAAGTTAGCATAGGTCATTTATTATGTATTATTCCTATAGCTTGTACGTCATCCTATACTGCTCAAATAGGACCTCTTTACTTGTAATTTGTACTCTCACGTTCGGAATATATATATTATTGATCCATCATTCATCCAATAGTATCTTTAATTATTTTCTACACATTTTTGGTCATATACGAAACTACGTAAGATCAGGAAGTTCATCCAAGTTCTATTTTTCAAGAAGCTTAGGCGAAACTAACTTTTGAATCCTACTCTTGGAGATGTGTCCAAGTCTAGCCTACCAAAGTTATGGATTATTATCTTTGTATTAATTTGAACTTCACACATTAATTCAATAAAATTGAGTTAATGGTTTAATTCAATTAATTTGCTTCCTTTCAATTAACTTCTTTAATTGGATTCCTTTTCCTTTTCAATTAACCCTTTAATTGAAACGTTGCTTAATTAATTAGATCATCTAATCAATTAAACATATCAGTGCCTTTCTTAGATGCAACGGGATAATTCGACTTTTAGGTTACTTGCGTTCTTTTGACTACCTTTATGGTCGAATTTAGAAGAGAATAAATTCTTCTTCATTTTACTCTTCTTTGACTTTGCAGTCCATGAAGTGTAAACGACCATGACAGGTTTATCCTATTTGCCTTTAACCAGTACTTTGGTTGATTCATGAAATGTGATCAACTTATCAAATAAGATCAGTGTATTCCAAGAGTCATTTGAATGAGCGGGAGGAGAATTTAGGAGGAAGTTAATGTTAAGATCACTTGCAGGCCTACGCTTAATCGATCCAGTTTTCAACTAGATTGATAAAAGAAAGACAGTGATCCTTGACACTAGTTCCTTCATTTATTCTCGAGTTTGAAACAATTTCATAGAAGTCTCGAATCAAATTGATTCAAAACTACTCCTCAAAACAAGCCTTTGGAGGTGGAGGTTTGTTTCAGAAGACTGGTCCTCAAAACAGGCCTTTTGAGGTTTGTTTCTGAAGCTTCAGACATGCTCCTCATGTTGCTTCCATAGCTCGTTCAATCTTGTTGCTTATTTGAGGAAACGATCATTATGATTCCCATACTCTATAGGTATTCGTTTCACTATTGAGATTCATCTTTATATGAGGAAGATCATTAATATTCCCATACTCTACGGGTGATTCGTTTCTTATATTTTGACTTATCTCGGAAGCGCATAAGTCATAGGCTCTTCGTTTAAGAACATCATTCCCACTTTTGGAATTTAAGACAATTCTCAAGTTTCTTGCCTAGTCGATATTTTGATCCAGTTATTTTATTAGTCGAGGATAAATAGTAAAATGGATAATTACAGATATCTCCGCATCCTAAAGAGAAGACAAACATTCAGTGGACTAGTTAATGAATAATACTTATAATCTATGAAGGTTGGACTTTCTATCGTAAAAGTTCTCCCACTATTTTATCGAAACAATTACCCCTTCAATTGTTTGGGAAATTCTATTTCCTAGTAGGTCTTGACGTCCCAGTTGCCATTAATTGTACCCACGACTCGTGGCCATACAACCAATTCCCCAGGTAGGCATACTTATTGCCAATTGTGTCACTACACAACCTTCAAGTTATTTTGCCTACGTTTTTGCACTTATCTAGCACTGTTACATCATAAGTGTTACTAATCGTTAAGTCTAACCCATCAATCATGATGAGCAACGGGCCCAGTCGTGAACTCCCCGTAACTAGTTATCGGTCGATATTCACATCCCGACCAGTCCTCACCCTTGTTGTGTTTAGTTAAAAACAGGAGTCAAGGAATTTCGCGTATTGTCCCTTTCTTCGACTCGGGTGCCAGACTCTGGATCACCTCTATCGATAAGTAGACAACATACGTTAGTTATGATTTAACCGGATTTCGTCGGGTTAATGGTATCAGTGAATATTTGATATTGGGGATTCTCAATATATATGATTTATAGGGCTCTGTTACTTTACTCAGGATGGATCAATCTCAAGGAAGAACAATTTCGTAGGAACAACAAGTAATTATCGTAACCAACGTAAGAATAACACAAATATGAAGAGAAAGCTCTTTTCTTTATTGAATAATAGGGGGTTCTGCCGTTTATGTAGAATTCAATGGCGTATTTGCCTTGTGATTAAGAGTTGTTTAATACAATGATTGACTAGGTATTTATATCATACTAAACCTAGCGTTACAAGGAAATATAATCCTAATAGGACTCGGCCCAAATATCCTTCTTGAGTCCGGAGTGTAGTCTTCTTGTTGAAGAGAGCTGTACTCGGCCGGGTCGATAAGATGATCCCGAACTGTCTTGTTTGGTCGAACCGATCTTATGTTCTTCAGTCGATCCGTACATTATAAGGGGTGCGAAATAGCCCCCATCAAGTTACTATTGATGGAAGGCTTGGATTTATATAAATACTTCATTTAATTTGATTCAAGAGTGGATTTACTGGTTTTAAAGTTATACTAACTCTCCTCGAGATCATACCGTGTTAATTATGCTTTATCTTTTATTACGATCTAGATTCTAGCACGCATCTCATACAAGATAAATATAAATCGACAAATAAATAAAAGCCATACAAGCCTAGCATGCATACTACCACAATATGTTTTCGATCGGGAGCCTCCTATGTGGGCCATCATCGAGCCATGATGTTGGCCCAATTGGTCAATCTAAAGGGTTCTCAAACATGCCTATGTTATTACACAATGTACCATGCATACACGGCCTTCGTATCTTCTTAGGCTCCCACCTTGCTTGCAACGGGCCTTCATCCTAGACTAGGAAAGCAATAAAGCCCTATTCTATTACAAAGGCTCAAAGTGGCCCAAAAATATAACAGGCTCGCAGGCCCAATAAAAACCAAACATTAAATTAAACCAATCACATCTACCCTAAGGTCAAGGCTCGTCTAGATCGAAAACCACGTAAATAGTTCACGTAGAGCAAGGAACATGCAAACAACCTTTACCTATTTTTTTCATAATTTTAAAACATCCTTTTAAAACTAAATTCCTATGATTCTTACTTTTTAGTCACTACTAATTATGACAAAATAAATTTTCGGGTAAACAAAAATAATTTTTCTGCTCAAAATCAGATTCTGTTTTTCAACTTTTGAAAATTGTATTTTTGCCCCCTCAACTTTTGAAAATTGCACTTTGACCCCAAAACTTTGAAAAAGTTACAAAAACACCCCAAAACAGATTCTGGCAGCAGACCAGAAAATAAAATTTTGGATTCTGAAAATTTCCGATTTTTCAAACAGACCCTTGAAGTTTTGGTAATTTCAAAATAGCCCCTAAACTTTCAGAAATTGCAAAACGACCCCAAAAAGCCGTGCGACCAGATTTGCAAAATAATCTAGAATTTTTGAAATATCCAGATTCTGAAAATTTGAATTTTCATCCCTCTATACCCTTATTTCGATTTTTGCACCAAAAGTCCTGAAGTTTTCAAAAACTATAAATTCGCCACAGATCTTGAAAAACAGTTTTACCCAATCATAGATCTAGTCATAACAAGTAATAATCAACTTACAGAACATAATTATCACGCGTTCTCATAAACATAATTAAACATATACGGTGAGCACAGATTATGTTCAGGCCTTTTCGTATAATAAGTATGGAGTCAGCTCTGATACCACTGTTGGGTTGCCTCGATTGTCGGAACAACAAAGAGTGCGGAATTTTAAATTTTTTCGAAGCACCCGTGGTCCCATATATGGATCTCCATATTATGTATACGAAAAGCATGAATCAAAGCACATATAATGTATGTAAAAAGAGGTTAGTCGATTTTTACCTCACCACAATCAAGGTGGTGGCAACCTCCAAACTCTGATTCTGATTCTGATTCACAGGAGTGATCCAATTGTCACACCCCCAGAGATTAGTCCACACCAATTGGATTCTGGCAACACCTCATAGTCTTAGGCTCAGAACTAGATCTAAGAGGTTTGTTAATGAAGGACTGTGCAGATCTACTTGGCAAAGCAAGATCCAGCACAAAGGAACTGGAGGGGAATCACGGCGGCACAAGAGTATCTCACGGCCAGGGTGGTGGCAGAGCCAGCTAGGTGGCGGCGCAGGGGCTGGTGCGGCTGGGTCAGAGGGCGGCTAGTGTTTGCTGTGCTAGGGTTTTAGCCTTGTCTTCTTCCTTTGAGTTCATGTAGAACTCTATTTATAAGCCTCCTTCTTGACCTAGGTTTGCAAGACTTCTTATGGGCTTTTAATTAAAGGCCCATGTCTTGCAATCCTTCTTTTAATTAACCACCTTAATTAAATACCCAGTCCATATTAATTAATAAATTAATATTTCCTTTAATTAATTAGATCAACTAATTAATCTCCCACTTGAATTAACACTTTAATTCATTTAATTGATTTAATTACCTTTAAATCAATTAATTCCTTTTATACCCTTTTATAACAGTCACCGTCCAATTGTATTGTGTGTGACCCTCTGGGTTCACCATCAATTGGCAGCAGGCCCACGAATTACTCGTGATTTAATTTATGAACAATAAATTGCTCCGGTCAATTAAACAACCTTTAATTGACCACTCCTAGAATTAATTCCTCTATTAACTCAGGAGTACCCACACTTCATGGTCGATGTCTAGCCACAAGCCCATGAAGTCCAACTTCAGGTGAATTGATCTTTGTGAACCTCACCTCTTATAATTTCCATGTACATACGGTCCTTCTATCGACTAATTCTCCCGATCAAGACTTAGGGGGTATGAATTGATCGGCACCTCTAAATATGTCTCGATAACTATACTTTCTAATTCGCGATTATATTCCAGTGTGACTGCTAAATTTGGAAACTCCTTTCCAAATCCGTCACTGACTGCGGCAGCAGATTCCTCGGATATATTATCTAAGAATCGTATAGGAAATTCTCTCATCCATTACGATGAGTCGGTAGATTCCATATTGGTACTAACCACTCGCGTACATAACTATACGCACCCAACCTAGGCATGTTATTATCAAGCTAAGTGATCTATACCTAGATCTAAGTACACACACTCATGCACCGAATTCGCCCTAGCACCTCAAGTCAGAGAATTAATTGTACATTATTATAAGCCTTGAGAAACATCCCATCACCGATATGCATCATGCGCTTCCACAATGGGTTTCTCTATTTGGGTCGTTCGATGTGTTCGATCCTCTATCGAACCACCTACTCATATGCACTGGCCTCAAATGCCTTGCTCATGAAAAGCTACAAATTCACTCCATGTGAATCATGCATACTTGTACAAGTCTTGGCGATTCCTACGATACCCCGTCTCGTTTTGGAATCTATGACTTGGAACGTGTTTTAAGATTACGATCTTAGAGACTGTTTCATGATTGCACTCAGTACCGAAGTGAATTTTCCCATAGTCAAATGTGATCTAAGGATTTCATCCAATCGCTTAAATGTATTCGCGAGAGATGAAGTTGGCCATTGTTTATCCTTATACGCATATAAATAAACGTGCGTATTAAGTCATTTATACTAAAGAAAGATGATGATAGTTCCAGTACAAGCTAAATATATTGCCTTGCAGGGCACTATCCCATCATTAACCTATTCAATCGTCGTTGTTGGAGATCAATGAGTGTTTATCGAGCGGATCGATTTTTACTCAATTTTATACTTAGATTTTTTACCGATAACTGGCTTTAACCTATTTAATCGTCGTTTTGGAGATCGATGAGTGTTTATCGAGCGGATCGATTTTACTCAATTTTGTACTTAGGTTTTTTACCAATAATTGGCTTTAACCTATTCAATCGTCGTTGTTGGAGATCGATGAGTGTTTATCGAGCGGGTCGATTTTTACTCAATTTTGTTCTTATCGAGCGGATCAATTTTACTCAATTTTTTACGTAGGTTTTTTACCAATAATTGGCTTTAACCTTTGAATCTTCGATTTGGGTAATAACTCATAACCAATGGACATACTTCAAAAGAATTTTTAAGCAAAGGTTTTTATTGCAACAAACAGTACGAGAAGTTTGACGAAAATAAATTACAATTAAGATAATTAAAAAAATAAGGATAATTTATAGGATTCATCGTCCATAGTATCTTCTCAGGTTAATTGCGTTCCAAGTCCTCGGTAGCGGTGTTCCGTCCATGTGTGCAATTTTGTATAAACCTTTCTTTCCTACACCGACGACGATGTAAGGTCCGTCCCAATTCTGTTGTAATTTTCCGACGTGCTTGGACACCTCTACCTTCTTCAGTACTAAGTCCTCTTCTTTGAAGGTTCGTATGCGAACCTTTTAGTTGTAGGCTTTTTCCATATTTGATTTATCGACCTGCAATCGTACTGCAACTTTTTCTCTTAAGGCTTGGTCAGGTCAACATCATCTTCTCTAGCATTTCCATTTTCCTCGCTATCATACATCTCGATCCTCGGTGTCGGGACCAAAGTATGTAAAAAGGGGGTTGGTCGATTTTACCTCAGCACAGGCAAGGTGGTGGCAACCTCCAACTCTGATTCTGATTCTGGTTCACAGGAGTGATCCAAGTGTCTCACATCCAGAGATTAACCCACACCAATTGGATTATGACAACGCCTTTTTGTCTTAGGCTACGAACTAGACCTAAGAGGTTTGTTATTGAAGGGTTGTGCAGATCTACTTGGCAGAGAAAAATCCAGCATAAGGGAACAGGAGGGGAACTACGGCGGCACTACAGCAGCTCACGGCCAGGAGGTGGCGGCGCAGGGAGAGGTGCGTATAGGTCAGAGGAGCGGCCAGGTTTTTCTGTGCTCGGGTGGTTGCTTTCGAGCTCATGAAGAACTCTATTTATAAGCCTCCTTCTTGACCTAGGTTTGCAAGACTTCTTATGGGCTTTTAATTAAAGGCCCATGTCTTGCAAGCCTTCTTTTAATTAACAACCTTAATTAAATACCCAGGCCATATTAATTAATAAATTAATATTTCCTTTAATTAATTAATTAACATTTTAATTAATTAGTGTAATCAATTAGATCAATTAATTACTTAATCTCCTACTTGAATTAACACTTTAATTCATTTAATTGATTTAATTACCTTTAAATCAATTAATTCCTTTTATACCCTTTTATAACTGTCACCGTTCAATTGTATTGTGTGTGACCCTCTGGGTTCACCATCAATTGGCAGCAGGCCCACGAATTCCTCGTGATTTAATTTATGAACAATAAATTGCTCCGGTCAATTAAACAACCTTTAAGTGACCACTCCTAGAATCAATTCCTCTATTAACTCAGGAGTACCCACACTTCATGGTCGATGTCTAGCCACAAGCCCATGAAGCCCAACTTCAAGTGAATTGATATTTGTGAACCTCAGTTCTTATAATTGCCATGTACATACGGTCCTTCTATCGACTAATTTTCCCGATCAGGACTTAGGTGTGTGAATTGATCGGACCTCTAAATTTGTCTCGATAACTATACTTTCTAATTCGGGATAATATTCCAGTGTGACTGCTAAATTTGGAAACCCCTTCCCAAATCCGTCACCGACCACGGCCGTGGAATCCTCGGATATATTATCTAAGAATCGTATAGGAAATTCTCTCATCCATTACGATGAGTCGGTAGATTCCATATTGGTACTAACCACTCGCGTACATAACTATACACACCCAACCTAGGCATGTTATGATCAGGCTAAGTGATCTATACCTAGATCTAAGGACGCACATTCATGCACCGAATTTTCCCTAGCACCTCAAGTCAAAGGACTAAATCGTACACTATTATAAGCCTTGAGAAACATCCCATCACCGATATGCGTCATGCGCTTCCACAATGGGTTCCTCTATTCGGGTCGTTCGATGCGTTAGATCCTCTATCGAACCACCAACTCATATGCACTGGCCTCAAATGCCTTGCTCATGAAACGCTACAAATTCACTCCATGTGAATCATGCATACTTGTACAAGTCCTGGCAATTCCTAAGATACCCCGTCTCATTTCGGAATCTATGACTTCGAACGTGTTTTAAGATTACGATCTTAGAGACTGTTTCATGATTGCACTCAGTACTGAAGTGAATCATCCCATAGTCAATTGTTATCTAAGGATTTCATCCAATTGCTTAAATGTATTCGCGAGAGATGAAGTTGGCCATTGTTCATCCTTATACACATATAAATAAACGTGCGTATTAAATCATTTATACTAAAGAAAGATAATGATAATTCCAGTACAAGCTAAATATATTGGCTTGCAGGGTACTATCCCATCAATCTCCCACTTGGCTTAAAGCCAATCACAAACGTTTCTAGGACCCATCTTTTTAAAGATGTTTTTCAAACTCATTTCATGATATAGCCTCTTTTAGTGGATCTGCTAATCTGTCTTCTGAGTCGACGCGATCCATTATGTGCGTTAACTCTACCAATGATTTCTCTAATCAAATGGTACCTTTCTTTCAATTGTTTAGATTTCTGGTGAGTTCTCGAATGCTTTGCTTTAGCAATAGCCCCAATGTTATCATAGAAGATAACCATGATCTTCGCAATGCTAGGCACTACATCCAACCATAGGATGTAGTTTTATATCCAAACACTTTCTCAAGCCGCATTTAATACTACATTTAATGTTGCAATATATCTTGCTTCAGTGGTTTAGATGGTTACGGTGATTTGCTTGGAACCCTTTCAAATTTACCGTTACCCCATTGAGGCAGGATATGCATCCAAAAATGGATATATTTAATTCATCCACATCAGACTGAAAAATTCGAATCAATAAATCCTTCGAATTTTTTAATTCTCCACTACCACCGTAGACCAAGAACAAATCCTTAGTCTTTGTCAAGAGCTTAAGGATATCTTTTACGGTGGTCTAGTACTCTTCACTGGAGTTTGACTAGCAACTGCTAGCAACACTTGAGCATGTTCTACGTCTGGTCTAGTACATAGTAAAGCATACCACATGCAACCTTTTGTTTGAAACATAAGGTATTTGAGACATTCTCCTTTATTCTCATTTGATGTAGGGCACATCGATTTTTGGAACAAGGGATACAGTGTCTCACTGAAAACAATCCTTTCTTGGATTCTTCATACTGAATATTTCAAGTACTGATTCTATGTACTCAGATTTGGAGAGAGTCAGTACCTTTTCCGATCTATTTCTATAGATACGTATCCCAATACGCTAGATGCTTCTCCTAAATCTTTCATGGAGAATTGCATGGACAACCATGCTTTCGTCTGTGCTAACATTCTGATATCATCACAGATAACCAGAACATTATCGACATATAAAATATGAGCTTCATCGAGCTCCCACTAATCTTCTTGTACACTCATGGTTCATACTTGTTTTGATGAAGTCAAATGTCTTGACTGTCTCATCAGAACAAATGTGAATCTGAATGGATTCAGACATTGCTACTAGAGAAAAAGGTTCCATTAAAGTCTGATCCAGAACTTTGTGAATAGCCTTTTTACCACTAGTCGATTCTTAGAGGCAACATCTCTCCATTCATTCCAAGTTTGAATATCCACTTACAACTTATAGCCAACTTATAGGGATAAATCCCTCGGGTGGATCAATCAAGGTTATACCTTGTTGGAATGGATGGGATCCATTTCGGTTTGCATGAATTCCAGTCAAGCAAGTGCGTCTACATCCAAATGTAGCTTCTTCGTATATGGTGAAACCATATCTTTCAAGCTCTTTATGAACTTGATCAGATCTACAAAGTATTGGTGTTGATGGTTTAGTAGTTTCTGGATTAACTCCCACTGTTTGCGGGGATGGGTCCTAATCTCGGACTTCATGAAGTTCCATGACGTTTCCATTTCCTTCGACGAGAAATTCATCAACAGAGGAACGGGTATTTAGGAGAAACGATTGTTTCTCATTGTCGTGGAACATGTATCCAATGGATTTCGTTGGATACCCCACAATTATATATACAAATTGGATCTACTAGCCAATTTATCTCATTTTTCGTTTCTACCATCGGCAGGAGATCTCCATACTCAGAAGTAAGAGCATAGAGGTATTTTGCCATACCTTTCTTGGTAAAGCTCTGTAGGCACGAACTTTGAAGGTACTTTGCTCAGTATCTTCGATGCAGTCAGGTGGACCAACCCTTAGAATGCATAAGGAAGCTTAACAAAACTCAATATGGATTGAACAATGCCTAACAATGTTAGATTCCATCTCTTTAGACACTTCAATAAGTTGAGGCGTCTAAGGAGGAGTTTGTTGTATGAGAACCCCATTCTCATTGAGATAATTGAGGAATCCTTGACAAGTATTTGTTATCTCGATTAGATCGAATGGTCGTAATACTATGTCTTTGTTGATTCTCTACTTCGTATTTAAATACCTTGAAAAGGTTTTTCGGATTTGTATCTCACTAGATATATTTTTCACTAACGACCAAGGTCATCAGCAAAAAGGTACAAAGTATGAGTAATCTTCTCTCACACTAACTTTTAGTGGTCCATATTCATGGATTAAATCCAGATTTTGTTTGGTTCGCTCTGGATTGGTCATCTCTCCTTTGAGACAGGATTCGCAGGTTGGAAGTTCATCCAAGTTCTATTTAAGAAGCTTAGGCAAAACCAACTTTTGAATCCTACTCTTGGAGATGTGTCCAAGTCTAGCGTACCAAAGTTATGGATTATTATCTTTGTATTAATTTGAACTTCACACATTAATTCAATAAAATTGAGTTAATGGTTTAATTCAATTAATTTACTTCCTTTCAATTAACTTCTTTAATTGCTTCCTTTTCCTTGTCAATTAACTCTTTAATTGAAACGTTGCTTAATTAATTAGATCATCTAATCAATTAAACATATCAGTGCCTTTCTTAGATGCAGTGGGATGATTCGACTTTTAGGCTACTTGCGTTCTTTTGACTACCTTTATGGTCGAATTTAGAAGAGAATAAATTCTTCTTCACTTTACTCTTCTTCGACTTTGCAGTCCATGAAGTGTAAACGATCATGACAGGTTTATCCTATTTGCCTTTAACCAGTACTTTGGTTGATTCATGAAATGTGATCAACTTATCAAATGAGATCAGTGTATTTCAAGAGTCATTTGAATGAGCGGGAGGAGAATTTAGGAGGAAGTTAATGTTAAGATAACTTGCAGGCCTACGTTCAATCGATCCAGTTTTCAACTAGATTGATAAAACAAAGACAGTGATCCTTGACACTAGTTCCTTCATTTATTCTCGTGTTTTGAAACAATTCCTTAGAAGTCTCGAATCAAATCGATTCAAAACCTAGTCTTCAAAACAAACCTTTTGAGGTGGTGGTTTGTTTCAGAAGACTGGTCCTCAAAACAGGCCTTTTGAGGTGGTTGTTTGTTTCAAAAGCTTCAGACATGCTCCTCATGTTGCTTCCATAGCTCGTTTAATCTTGATGCTTATTTGAGGAAACGATCATTATGATTCCCATACTCTATAGGTGATTCATTTCACTTTTGAGATTCATCTTTGTATGAGAAAACGATCATTAATATTCCCATACTCTACGGGTGATTCGTTTATTTTATTTTGACTTATCTCGGAAGTGCATAAGGCATAGGCTCGTTGTTTAAGAACATCATTCCCACTTTTGGAATTTAAGACAATTCTCAAGTTTCTTGCCTAGTCGATATTTTGATCCAGTTATTTTATTAGTCGAGGATAAATAGTAAAATGGATAATTACAGATATCTCAGTATCCTTTTAAAGAGAAGACAAACATTCAGTGGACTATTTAATGAATAATACTTATAATCTACGAAGGTTGGACTTTCTATCGTAAAAGTTCTCCCACTATTTTATCGAAACATTTTCCACTTCAATTGTTCGGGAAATTCTATTTCCTAGTAGGTCTTGACGTCCCAATAGCAATTAATTGCACCCACGACTCGTGGCCATACAATTAATTCCCCAGGTAGGTATACTTTTACCAATTGTGGTACCTCACAACCTTCAAGCTATTTTGCCTCTGTTTTCACATTTATCTAGCACTGCTACATCATAAAAGTTACTAATCGTTAAGTAAAACCCATCAATCATAAAAGAATTTCGTGTATTGTCCCTTTCTTTGACTCGGGTGCCAGACTCTGGATCACCTCTGTCAATAAGTAGACAACATACACTAAATTCCAAGCCCCGCCTGTTGTTCCGTAGGAGGATATGCCCATCAGAACAACAGTGGGAGATTTAAGATCAATCATCGGTACCATATGTAGGGAATATTTGAACCTCGAAAAAGCTGACATGTCTCTTGTCGATCAGCCTGCAGGTCAAGCTCGACCGTAAATTCCAAGTTCCAACCACCAGAAGGAAAAGAGTATTATATGATCGGTAGCTGGAGCCCCCACGGCTAATCCTTCTCGAGCTCAGACTAAGTCCAACATCCGATCTGAGCAACCACCCAGAGTAGTGCATGACTTAGAGGATTCTGTGGTCGGAGAAAAGTAACCTAAAGGATAAGACAAAATAAAGAAACCTGGTTACCGTAGGATCACAGAGGCAGAATTGGAGAAAATCATAAAAGAAAGAGTGGCTATAAAACTGGACAGGAAGGAAACAGTAATAGAAGTCCGGCATGCAGCCACTACGGCTTGACGTATGGAATTGATACCAAACAGGGACAATATTCGAGAAAATATTCACGATCGAAAGGTCGGATATATCATCATGCGATGCTCGCCATTCTGTTGACAGATTCGAGAGGCTTGGAATACCGAAACCGTACCTACTAGGCTACCTCGTTATAATGGAACTACCGATCCCGGAGAGCATATTAGCAGTTTCGTTAATGTCATGAACCTATACGGACACTCAGAAGATTTCTGTTGCAAAATCATGGTCACTACGCTCGAGGGAATTGCTCCCGATTGGTTTGGCAAGTTGCCACCGAACTCTATGTTCTCTTTTGACGAGTTTTGTAATAAGCTGAAGAACCAATTCGCTAGCAAAAGAAAACCCCGACTGCCGGCGAACCATCTAGGTACTGTAAAATAGATGGAGGGTGAAACTTTAATGCAATGGTTAACAAGGATCAATATCAAACTCCTCAAAGTCGATACCCCGCAGATCGAATATATGTCCTCTTCGATGATCGATTAACAAAGAATACGCAGTTCAGAAATGCATTATGCAGGAAGCAGCCTAAATCTTTTGGGCGGATCATGGAAATAGTTGAGAAATACATGATCCTAAAGAAAATGAACAAGCTAAAAAATGCTCAAAACCCGAAGCTTCCCCTTGGCATGAAACAGGATAGAGCTCCTATCCCAAAACCTGGCGATTACAGAGGGTCAAATAGAGGGTCAGTATGGCAAAGAATTAATGCTTACAAACCCCAGGCGTTGACCCAAAGATCTAATGTCTACGGTCCACTTTCCGACCCCAATCAACCTCCACGACCAGCGAAAGTGCATTTCACAGAATTAAATGCTTCTTAAGAAGAAATTCTAACAATATTAGAAGATGGAAATTTGATCCCCGAGGCTCAAAGGATTACTCAGGCCAGACCCGGCATGTTAAATTATGATAAATACTGTCGGTACCATTGAGCCAGTGGACACAGTACCGAAAATTGTTATCAATTGAAGGTGGAAACCGAAAAGTTGATTGTGCAAGGAAAACTCAGGGTGTTTCTCAAAAGAGGGAATTACAACAACCGGTATGGATCCAGGATTCCACGAAAATTGCTCATACAGCATCGTGAAGCTCGAAATCAAGCTGATGAGCAAGTAAATAGTGTAATCAACATGATTGCTAGTGGACCAGCGGGTGGAGACAGCAGAAATGCTCGGAAGAGAACTATGAGGTCGATAAAATCAGTTGTCTCGACCAAGAAGGAGATTTTCTCATTGGAACCCCTTTCCATAGGAAATCAAGTTATAAGCTTCAGTGATGCAGATAGACCTGCATATGTTACCAGGGATGTGAATGATGATGATCCAGATTTTTCTATGGTCCTAACTCTGAAAATCATGAATTATGATGTAAAGAGAGTCTTAATTGATAACGGTACCTCCGCAAATATTATCTCTTCCGAAGCTCTCGCTCGAATGAACTTCCAACATCCACGTCTTGATCGGGTATCTACTCCACTGATCGGATTTGGTGGTTCTGAGATAGTTCCGCTCGGAACTCTGAAGCACAACCCTTGGATGAAATCAAAGAGCATAACCCGGATGGTTAAATTTTTTGTAGTGGATACACCATTCGCTTATAATGCCACATTGGGAAGACCTGCTTTAAATGCGTTTAAGGCAGTTGTGTCGACTTACCATCAAAAAGTTTAGTTCCCAACCGAAGGTGGGGTTGGTGAAATGAGAAACGACCAATATATGACAAGGGAATGTTACAATTCGTCATTGGCTATCAAGCAGAAGGTTGAGCCCAAGATGCCTCTGAAGAGAAAGATTATAGAGTCGGAATCGGACTCGCTATCAGATTTGCCGATCCCTGACTGTGACAAGTTGCAAGGAAAGAAGGGTTAAAATATGGACATGAGCGTACAGGCCACCGATCACAAAAAAGTCGTTCTAGTACCCGGATCACCAGAGAAGGTTACCAGGATTGGTACTGAGCTAAGCGAAGGGATGGAGACTATGTTCATTGACTTTTTGCGAAAAAATGTAGACGTCTTCGCTTGGAGCTCAGATGATATTGTGGAAATCGACCCACGCGTGATTACGCACTCATTGAACATAGACCCAAAAGCAAAACCAGTAAGGCAAAAGAAACGAAATCATGGTCGCGAGAAGGACAAGATCATCAACGCTGGGGTTGATCGATTGCTGGCAGCTAGTCAGATCAAGGAGATCAAATTTACCGAGTGGTTGTGTAATGTAGTCTTGGTTTCCAAAGGGGACAAGATCAAAAATAAGTGGAGAATGTGCAACTACTTCACCGATTTGAATAAGTTGTGCCCAAGAGACCCTTACCCATTGCCTCAGATTTATAAGTTAGTAGATTCCACTACTGGATTTGTTTTCTACAACATGATGGATGTTTTCCAAGGATTCTATCAGATTTCTATGAATGAAAGGGATCAAGATAAGACTGCATTCATTACCGAGCGTGGAGTTTATTGCTTCATTGTAATGACGTTTGGGTTGAGGAACGCCGGAGCAACTTATCAGAGGTTAGTGAACATGATGTTTAAGGAATTGATAGGAGAGATCATGGAAGTTTACGTGGATGACATGCTCGTAAAAAGGATGACGGAAGAAGACCACATCAAGCACCTCGATAGATGCTTTGGAATCTTGAAGAAGTACGGTATGAAGTTGAACCCGGCGAAGTGTACCTTTGTGGTTAGATCAGGAAAATTCCTAGTTTATCTTGTTCACAAACGAGGAATTGAAGCTAATTCGGAGAAAATTTGAGATATCACCGAGCTCAAACCGCCAAGAAGGCTTTCAGACGTCCAAAGCTTGGTAGGAAAATTCATTTCCTTGAACAGATTCATCTCCCGGTTAGCGGACAAAAGTTTGCCTTTCTTTAAAATATTACGAAAGTCAAAGGATTTCGAATGGACCACTGAATGCGACAAAGCCTTTGAGGACCTCAAGGCTTATTTAACTTCGCCGCCGATGTTGCCGAAACCCTCCGATGGCGAACCTTTATATCTTTACATAGCAGTTTCAGAGGAGGCTATTAGTTCGGTTCTGGTAAAAGTAGAGAAATCCGAGCACAAGCCAGTATACTATTTGAGCAAGTTATTACATGGCGAGGAAAAGAATTACATGGAGATTGAAAAGTTCGCACTTGCTTTAGTAGTGGCTGCTCGAAGATTGAGACCCTATTTCCAAACTTACAAAATTATTGTTTTGACAAACCAACCCTTGAGGCAGGTCTTATCTAAACCCGAAGGTTCGAGAAAATTAATAAAGTGGGCGGTTAAGCTCGGGCAATTTGAAACCGAATATCAACTATGAATGGCAGTCAAGGCTCAAGTCTTAGCGAATTTTATTGTTGAAACAACTGGGGCAGAAATTCCAAACGAAGCGAGCACTTCGGAGATGAATTCGATCGACAAAATCAAGGAACCAGTATGGTTAATGCATGTGGATGGATCCGCAACCAAAGAAGGAGGTGGAGCAGGAATTCATTTCCATGGTCCTAACAGAGAAGACCCGAGCTATGCCATCACCTTGGACTTCGTTATCATGAATAACGAAGCAGAATACGAAGCTCTAATTGCGGCATTGGAAATGGCCTTGAAAGCGAAGGTAAAATCACTTATTGTACTTACAGATTCCGAACTAGTGTATTGGCAAGTGAACAATATCTATGAGGCGAAGGAATTCAATATGATCAAATACTTGAGCAATGTGAAGGATCTGATCTCCAGATTTGAAAAATTCGAGATCCAACCGATCCCGAGGGAAGAAAATCTATGGGCTGATCTATTATCAAAATTTTCGGGAACAATTGATGGGAAAAAGGAATGAGTCATCACATGGCTACTTTCTAACACACCAGCTATTGAACTAGATGTTACCCCTAATGTCGACATTATGGAAATCGATGAAACAGAACCTCTCATGGGTTGATCCTTTCCTTAAATATCTGAAGGAAGGAAAGCTTCCTGAAGACATGAATGAGGCACGGAGGCTAAAATATTGAGTTCCACTAATCTTACGTGGTTTCGTTCGGGATCAATAATAGAAAGTAAAGACAATAAAAGGTGCGGTAATGCTAATAATGGGGTCAAATATGTATATTATCGATCATGATCATAATACAATTCCGAGTGCTATTTGAGCATTACTGGATGTCGTACAAGCTAGAGACTAATACATACAATGTGATTGAATCTATGTTCCGAGGATGCTTCGAGCTGCAGCTTCGAGCAAGGAGCACTTGGGGAATCGTGTCTGGCGTCGTAAATGTTTGAGGTATTTATAGTTGAGGCGATGTGCGATCGACCCTTCATCGCTTCTAGGCGGTGCCAAGAATAAAGGTCCTTCGAAGGACACAAAACCGTCTAAAGAGAAGAAAACTTCTAAAACCTCCCCGAAGTCTTCATCACCCTCCCCCAAAATTTCTAAGGGTGATGAAAATAAGAAAGAGAAACATACTTCAACAAAATCCACTAGGGTTATTTCCAGCAAGTTCATTATATCGAACGAAGATTCCGAGGCTGAACCTGAAGGTTCTCCCTATAAGCCTCTAGACAATTCCAATCGAGCTTTACTTAGGCAAAAAACATCTGAGCCTTTGAACAAAAGATCTCACTCTGAAGGGATCACTCAGACTGAGACCCTTCAGAGGCTTGTGAGCGAGAATAAGCCGCTGACTGGTGCCCTTGTAATCAATCCCGAGAGCAGGGGGCCAAGTAAGAAGGCAAAAGTAACTACTGCTGAGAAAGGCATCACTGAGCCTAAAGTTCCCTTAACCAAAAATTCAGCTGAGTCTTCAAAGCTCGAAAATCCTTCCGATCCATCCCCTGTTTTCTCAGTTCCGAAAAAATCTTCTTTTGTGCTTGGAGGGTCCAAGAACGAGCCCCGTTCTGGCAGGAAGCTCGAGAATGTTGTTCCGAGTCTTCTGCAGGCTCAAATTTCTGTTTCCGACATAGGCACCTCAAAGGGGAAAAGTCCCTTGCAACAGTTCCAGTTGGGATCGAGTTTTCTTGGCCAGGTTTCTCGAAAATTTCATGTCGAGAAAATTTGTTGTTATTGCTAGTTCCCTTCCTCCCCCTTTTTTTTATATATATAAATCATTACTATCACTGTTTGTTTTTCCTTGATAATAGGCTGAGAAGGAGTTCCGCGAACTCAAGTTGTTGGCTGAGCAGGAAGCTGAACAACGAGCTGCTCTCACTCTCGACTTAGAGACGAAAAAGGCCGAGCTGGAACGTGCCGTGGAGGCCACCAAGTTGCTCGAGGAGAAGATGGCTTCGGAGAAAGAAAAGGCCGCTAAGGATAAAGGTGAAGAGATTCACCACCAACTGAGCAAGGAGCTCGAAGAGCTCAAGCGAATTTATGAGTAAGAGAAGAAGGATTCCGAGCGTCGTGAGAAGGACGCCTATAGCCGTGGTTATGATGACCATAGTGCTGAGTTCCGAAAGATCTTTTCCTAGAACAAACTCCTTTAGATGCTGTAATTTTACTTCCCGGCATTGTTGTAATTCGAAGTTATTTGAAGTTTACATTCTATCTCTGTTATGACCTTGAATAATTTACTTTGTTGTTTCAATTTGAATTTCTGAACTCGTATTAGGCCTCGCGCTATTTTAATTTGATCTCTGATTTTTCGATGCTTAAATTGATCTCTTTGATGAATATCTGCTTCATTCCCAATAATGTGTGAATTTTTCGACCGTGAATAGTAGCCTTAATTATGCGAAAATAACTCCACCGAATATTTCGATCACCAATAATGTATTCAAACCAATGCTCTTTATTCGTTCGAATCCTTCGAGCATGTAAGTTCCAAAACGTAGATTTCGAACCTGTGCAACATTGTCAGTTAAGTCAATAACTGTTTCCGTGAATATAACTGATATTCAATTGATTTCCTCTGCCAAACTATCCCTATTACTCGGGAAACGGAATAGTCACTGAATCTCGTTCGTTCATTTTACTGCATGGTAGCCGTTGGATTCAGCTCAGCTGCTACTATAAAAGGGGTCTCCCTTAACTTCCATAATTTTGTTCACTCTTCCTATTTTGAGATTACCTTGGTCCGATGGTGGCGATCGGAAATATCTTTCTATTTTGTTCACGAGGTGTTCGTTGTCGAAATTATTGAACCGTAGGACTCGATTATCAAAATATTTTCGATCACAAGCCATTCAATCAAGCACTTCAGAACTGTTTCGGCTGATATCGTGTGAAATACGCATGCTCGATCGCTCTTAAATTTGATTGTTTCGGTTAGATTACCGAACATGAATGAGAGGATTTCATATCCTTTAACCAAACAGTCCCCTATTTTTCGGGAAGCGGGACGGTCGGCGCATTTACTACTGGTATCATGGCCGTTCATACAATGTAATCTGGTCCGTTGACTTTACTCCCCTTCCCCTATAAATAGTTCCAAAATTACAATCACATTTTTTACCTTTTCGTGAATGCCATGTCCGAACTTAGGCTCTCGAATTTTCGTATTTCAATCAATATGTCCAACCTTATTTCCCAAATAAAAAGGTTCGAGATTAGAACCCGCACTCGATTTTCAAATCCCTCATCTCCTCGAAAAAACTTCATTCGCTTAGAATATCGAAAGACAAAGAAACTAGCGCTTAGAATACCAGTAGACAACCTGTTTTCTTGGATATCCCGTATCTGAGACAGGTTAGAATCCTGGTATTATAGTGCTGCATCCGGTCGGATTGTGGATCAACCCCGGTAGGAGCTCTTTCGATCTCGAGCATCAGCTTCTTCAAGGTGTTTCTTGAAGAATGGTGCTTCCGAGATTGCTTGGAGTAATTCCACTGGAGTTGCTGATGGGATAGTGCCCTGCAAGCCAATATATTTAGCTTGTAGTGAAACTATCATTATCTTTCTTTAGTATAAATGACTTAATACGCACATTTATTTATATGTGCATAAGGATAAACAATGGCCAACTTCATCTCTCGCGAATACATTTAAGCGATTGGTTGAAATCCTTAGATTACATTTGACTATGGGACGATTCACTTCAGTACTGAGTGCAATAATGAAACAGTCTCAAAGGTCGTAATATTAAAACTGTTCCAAGTCATAGATTCCAAACGAGACGGGGTATCGTAGGAATCGCGAAGACTTGTACGAGTATGCATGATTCACATGGAGTGAATTTGTAGCGTTTCATGAGCAAGGCATTTGAGGCCAGTGCATATGAGTAGGTGGTTCAATGGAGGATTGAACGCATCGAACGACCCGAACAGAGAAACCCATTGTGGAAGCGCATGTCGCATATCGGTGATGGGATGTTTCTCAAGGATTATAATAGTGTACGATTTAGTCCTTTGACTTGAGGTGCTAGGGCGAATTCGGTGCATGAAAGTGCGTACTTAGATCTAGGTATAGGTCACTTAGCTTGATCATAACAGGCCTAGGTTGGGTGCGTATGGAAATGTACGCGAGTGGTTAGTACCAATATGGAATCTATTGACTCATTGTAATGGATGAGAGAATTTCCTATACGATTCTTAGATAATATATCCGAGAAACCCGTGGCCACGGTCGGTGACGGATTTGGAAAGGGGGTTTCCAAATTTAGGAGTCACACTGGAATATTATCCTGAATTAGAAAGTATAGTTATCGAGACAAATTTAGAGGTGCCGATCAATTCACACACCCTAAGTCTTGATCGGGAATATTAGTCGATAGAAGGACCGTATGTACATGGTAATTATATGAGACGAGGTTCACAAGTATCAATTCACCTGAAGTTGGGCTTCATGGGCTTGTGGCTAGACATCGACCATGAAGTGTGGGTACTCCTGAGTTAATAGAGGATTTGATTCTAGGAGTGGTCAATTAAAGGTTGTTTAATTGACCGGAGCAATTTATTGTTCATAAATTAAATCACGTAGAATTCGTGGGCCCGCTGCCAATTGATGGTGAACCCAGAGGGTTACACACAATACAATTAGACGGTGACTGTTGAAAAAGGACATAAAAGGAATTAATTGATTTAAAGGTAATTAAATCAATTAAATGAATTAAAGTATTAATTCAAGTGGGAGTTTAATTAAATGGTTGACTTAATTAATTAAGTACTTAATTAAGTTGCTAATGAATTATATAAAAGAAATATTGATTTATTTGGATTGGGCATTTAATTAAAGTGGTTAATTAAATGAAAGGCTTGCAAGACATGGGCCTTTAATTAAAAGCCCATAAAGAGTCTTGCAAACCTTGGTCAAATAGAAGTCTATAAATAAAGTTCTACCAGAGCTCAGAAAAAAAATAAAACACCCTACCACAAAACCCTGGCCTCTTTTCTCTGACCTAGTCGCCCCCTCTCCTGCACCGCCAAGCTAGTGCCGCCGCCACCTTGTTGCCGTGAGCTGCCCTAGCGCCGTCGCCGCCTCTCCCTTGTTCCACCGTGCTAGATCTTGCCTTGCCAAGTTGATCTGCACAGTCCTGCATTGACAAATCTCTTAGATCCAGTTCTGAGCCTAAGACTAAGAGGTGTTGCCAGAATCCAGTTGGTGTGGACTATCTTTGGATGTGAGACATTTGGATAACTCCTGTGAACCAGATCCAGATCCAGAATCAGAATTGAAGGTTGCCACCACCTTGCCTGTGGTGAGGTAAATCACAAAACTCCCTTTGTTTTATTACTCTATGTGTTTTGTTCTATGCTTTTGTATATATAATATGGAGATTCTAATATGGGACCTTTGGTGCTTCGAAAAATTTTAAATTCCGCACTTTTGTTGTACTGACAATCGAGGCAACCTTAAACATACACAACAGTGGTATCAGAGCCAACTCCATAATTATTATACCAAAAGCCTGAACATAATGTGTTTTCATCGTATATGTTTGATTATATATATGTAAACACGTGATAATTATGTTCTGTAAATTGATTCTTGCTTGTTATGACTGGATCTATGAATGGGTAAAACTGCTTTTTCAGATATGTGCCGATTTTAAAGTTTTTGAAAACTTCAGGACTTGCATACAGGGTTTTTAGAGGGCTGAAAATTCGAAATTTTTGGATCAGGAAATTTCAAAATTTCTGGACTACTTTGCAAATCTGATCGCACGGTTTTTGGGGTCATTTTGTAATTTCCAAAAGTTTGGGGACTATTTTGCAATTACCGAAACTTCAAGGGTCTATTTGAAAAATCAAAAATTTTCAGAATTCAAAATTTTATTTCCTGGTCTGCTGCCTGAAACTGCAATTTTTTGAAATTCAAAATTCAAAATTCAAAGTGCAATTTTTGAAAGTTGAGGGGCCGAAAATGCAATTTTCAAAAGTTGAAAAACAGAATCTGAATTTGAGCAGAAAATTTATTTTTGTTTACCCGAATATTCATTTTATCATAGTTAGTAGTGACTAAAAAGTAAGAATCATAGGAAGTTAGTTTTAAAAGGATGTTTTAAAATTAAGAAAGAAATAGGTAAAAGTTGTTTACATGTTTCTTGCTCTACGTGAACTGTTTACGTGGTTTTCGATCGAGCCGAGCCTTGAACATAGGTTAGATGTGATTGGTTTAATTTATTGTTTGGTTTTTAATGGGCCTGCGAGCCTGTTATATTTTTGGGCCACTTTGAGCCTTTGTAATAGAATAGGGCTTTACTGTTTTCCTAGTTTAGAATGGAGGCCCGTTTACAAGCAAGGTGGGAGCCCAATAAGATATGAAGGCCATGTATGCGTGGTACATTGTGGAATAGCATAGGCCTATTTGCAAACCCTTTGATTGACCAATAGGGCCAACATCATTGGCTCGATGATGGCCTGCATAGGAGGCTCCCGATCGAAAACATATTGTGGTAGTATGCATGCTAGGCATGTATGTCTTTTATTTATTAGTCGATTTATGATTGCTTGTGTGTATGCGCGCTAGAATCTAGATCGTAATAAAAGATAAAGCATAATTGAAGCGGTGAGATCTCGAGAGAGTTTGCCTTAAACTTTCAAACCAGTAAATCCCCTCTTGAATTAAATATTAAGTCATATTGGATTAAAATAAAATGAAGTATTTATATAAATCCAAGCCTTCCATCAATAGGGACTAGCGTATGTTGTCTACTTATCGATAGAGGTGATCCAGAGTCTGGCACCTGAGTCGAAGAAGGGACAATACGCGAAATTCCTTGACTCCTGTTTTTAACCAAACACGACAAGGATGAGGATTGGTCGGGATGTGATGATCGACCGATAACTAGTTACGGAGAATTCACGACCGGGCCAGTTGCTCATCATGATTGATGGGTAAGACTTAACGATTAGTAACAATTATGATGTAGCAGTGCTAGATAAGTGCGAAGACCGAGGCAAAATAGCTTGAAGGTTGTGGAGTGACACAATTGGCAATAAGTATGCCTACCTGGGGAATTGGTTGTATGGCCACGAGTCGTGGGTGCAATTAATTGCCGCTGGGACGTCAAGACCTACTAGGAAATAGAATTTCCCGAACAATTGAAGGGGTAATTGTTTCAATAAAATAGTGGGAGAACTTCTACGATAGAAAGTCCAACCTTTGTAGATTATAAGTATTATTCATTAACTAGTCCACTGAATGTTTGTCTTCTCTTTAAAATTAGATACTGAGATATCTGTAATTACCCATTTTACTATTTATCCTCGACAAATAAAATAACTGGATCAAAATATCGACTAGACAAGAAACTTGAGAATTGTCTTAAATTCCAAGAATGGGAATGATGTTCTTAAATGACAAGCCTATTCCTTATGCGCTTACGAGATAAGTCAAAATAAAGAAAACGAATCACCCGTGGAATATGGGAATATTAATGATCGTTTCTCATATGAAGATGAATCTCAAAAGTGAAACGAATCACCTATGAAGTATGGGAATCTTAATGATCGTTTCCTCAAATAAGCATCAAGATTGAACGAGCTATGGAAGCAACATGAGGAGCATGTCTGAAGATTCCACCTCAAAAGGCCTGTTTTGAGGACCAGTCTTCTGAAACAAACCTCCACCTCAAAAGGCTTGTTTTGAGGAGTAGTTTTGAATCAATATGATTCAAGACTTCTAAGGAATTGTTTCAAAACTTGAGAATAAATGAAGGAACTAGTGTCATGGATCACTGTCTTTGTTTTATAAATCTAGTTGAAAACTGGATCGATTAAACGTAAGCCTGCAAGTGATCTTAACATTAACTTCCTCCTAAATTCTCCTTCTGCTCATTCAAATGACTCTTGAAATATACTGATCTTATTTGATAAGTTGATCACATTTCATGAATCAACCAAAGAATTGGTTAAAGGCAATTAGGATAAACCTGTCATGATCGTTTACACTTCATGAACTGCAAAGTCATGGAAGAGTAAAATGAAGAGGAATTTATTCTCTTCTAAATTCGACCATAAAGGTAGTCAAAAGAACGCAAGTAGCCTAAAAGTCGAATTATCCCACTGCATCTAAGAAAGGCACTATGTGTTTAATTGATTAGATGATCTAATTAATGAAACAACGTTTCAATTAAAGGGTTAATTGAAAGGGAAAATGAATCAATTAAAGAAGTTAATTGAAAGGAAGTAAATTAATTGAATTAAATCATTAGCTCAATTTTATTGAATTAATGTGTGAAGTTCAAATTAATACAAAGATAATTATCCATAACTTTGGTACGCTAGACTTAGAACACATCTCCAAGAGTAGGATTCAAAAGTTGGTTTCACCTAAGCTTCTTGAAAAATAGAACTTGGATGAACTTCCAAACTGCGAATCATGTCTCAAAGGAGATATGACCAGATCTCCCGTCACAGGGAATCCAGGGCGAACCAAACAAAATCTGGATTTAATCCATGAATATGGACCACTAAAAGTTACTGTGAGAGGAGATTACTCATACTTCGTACTTTTTGCTAATGACCTTAGTCGTTAGCGGAAAATGAATCTAGTGAGATACAAATCCGAAAAACCTTTGAATATTTTCAAGGTATTTCAATACGAAGTAGAGAATCAACAAAGACATAGTATTATTCGATCTAATCGAGATAGCAAATACTTGTCAAGGATTCCTCAATTATCTCAATGAGAATGTGGTTCGCATGCAACAAACTCCTCCTAAGACACCTCAACTTATTGAAATGTCTAAAGAGATGGATTCTAACATTGTTCGATCCATATTGAGATCTGTTAATCTTCCTTATGCATTCTAGGGGTTAGTCCTCCTGACTGCATCGAAGATACTGAGCAAAGTACCTTCAAAGTTCGTGCCAACAAAGCTTTACCAAGAAAGGTACGGAAAAATACCTCTGTGCTCTTACTTCTGAGTATAGAGATCTCCTGCCGATGGTAGAAACGAGAAAGGAGATAAATTGGCTAGTAGATCCAATTTGTATATGATTGTGGGGTATCCAACGAAATCCATTGGATACCTGTTCCACGACAATAAGAAACACTAGTTTCTCCTAGATACCCGTTCCTATGTTGATGAATTTCTCGTCAAAGGAAATGGAAACGTCATGGAACTTGATGAAGCCCAAGATTTGGACCCGTCCCCGCAAACAGTGGGAGTTAATCCAGAATTTACTGAACCTACTAGTACACCTACTCTTCAAAGGTCTGGTCGAATTCGTAAGGAGCCAGAGCGATTTGGTTTCATTCACGAAAATGAGAATGTGGAAAGTGATCCAATGACCTATCAAGAAGCGATGTCAGACATAGACTGAAGCCATGCAAACCAAAATGGATCCCATCCATTCCAACAAGGTATAACCTTGATTGATCCACACAAGGGATTTATCCCTATAAGTTAGCTATAAATTGTAAGTGGATCTTCAAACTTGGAATGAATGGAGAGGTGTTGCCTCTAAGAATTGACTAGTGGTAAAAAGGCTATTCACAATATTCTGGAACAGACTTTGATGAAACCTTTTCTCCATTAGCAATGTCTGAATCCATTCAGATTCACATTTGTTCTGATGAGATAGTCAAGACATTTGACTTCATCAAAACAAGTATGATCCATGAGTGTGCAAAAGGATTAGTGGGAGCGCGATGTAGCTCATATTTTATATGTCGATAATGTTCTGGTTATCTAGGATGATATCGGAATGTTAGCACAGACGAAAACATGATTGTCCATGCAATTCTCCATGAAAGATTTAGGAGAAGCATCTTGCGTATTGGGATACGTATCTATAGAATAGATCCGAAAAAGATGCTGACACTCTCTAAATCTAAGTACATAGAATCAATACTGGAAATATTCAGTATGAAGAATCCAAGAAAGGATTCCTTCCAGTAAGACACTGTATCCCTTGTTCCAAAATCGATGTGCCCTACATCAAATGAGAATAAAGGAGAATGTCTCAAATACCTTATGTTTCAAACAAAAGGTGGCATGTGGCATGCTTTACTATGTACTAGACCAGACGTAGAACATGCACAAGTGTCGCGAGCAGTTGCTAGTCAAAACTCCAATGAAGAAGTATTGGACCACCGTAAAATATATCCTTAAGCTCTTGACAAAGACTAAGTATTTGTTCTTGGTCTACGGTGGTAGTGGAGAATTAAGAATTCGAAGGATTTACTGATTCGAATTTTTCAGTCTGATGTGGATGAATTAAATATATCCATTTTTGGATACTTATCCTGCATCAATGGGGTAACGGTAAATTTGAAAGGGTTCCAAGCAAATTACCGTAACCATCTAAACCACTGAAGCAAGATAAAATGCAGCATTAAATGCGGCTCAAAAAGGATGTTTAGATAAAAATCCTCTTCCTATGGTTGGATGAAGTGCCTAGCATTGCGAAGCTCATGGTTATCTTCTATGATAACATTGGAGCTATTGCTAAAGCAAAGCATTCGAGATCTTACTAGAAATCTAAACACAATTGAAAGAAAAGTACCATTTGATTAGAGAAATCATTGGTAGAGTTAACGCACATAATGGATAGCGTCGACTCAAAAGACAACTTAGCGGATCCACTAAAAGAGGCTATATCATGAAATGAGTTCGAAGAACATCTTTAGAAAGATGGGTCCTAGAAACGTTTGTGATTGGCTTTAGGGCAAGTGGGAGATTGATGGGATAGTGCCCTGCAAGCCCATATATTTAGCTTGTAGTGAAACTATCATTATCTTTCTTTAGTATAAATGACTTAATACGCACATTTATTTATATGTGTATAAGGATAAACAATGGCCAACTTCATCTCTCGTGAATACATTTAAGCGATTGGTTGAAATCCTTAGATTACATTTGACTATGGGACGATTCACTTCAGTACTGCGTGCAATCATGAAACAGTCTCAAAGGTCGTAATCTTAAAACTATTCCAAGTCATAGATTCCGAACGAGACGGGGTATCGTAGGAATCGCCAAGACTTGTACGAGTATGCATGATTCACATGGAGTGAATTTGTAGCGTTTCATGAGCAAGGCATTTGAGGCCAGTGCATATGAGTTGGTGGTTCAATGGAGGATTGAACGCATCGAACGACCCGAACAGAGAAACCCATTGTGGAAGCGCATGTCGCATATCGGTGATGGGATGTTTCTCAAGGATTATAATAGTGTAAGATTTAGTCCTTTGACTTGAGGTGCTAGGGCGAATTCGGTACATGAAAGTGCGTACTTAGATCTAGGTATAGGTCACTTAGCTTGATCATAACATGCCTAGGTTGGGTGCGTATGGACATGTACGCGAGTGGTTAGTACCAATATGGAATCTATTGACTCATTGTAATGGATGAGAGAATTTCCTATACGATTCTTAGATAATATATCCGAGAAACCCGTGACCACGGTCGGTGACGGATTTGGAAAGGGGGTTTCCAAATTTAGGAGTCACACTGGAATATTATCCTGAATTAGAAAGTATAGTTATCGAGACAAATTTAGAGGTGCCGATCAATTCACACACCCTAAGTCTTGATCAGGAATATTAGTCGATAGAAAGACCGTATGTACATGGTAATTATATGAGACGAGGTTCACAAGTATCAATTCACCTGAAGTTGGGCTTCATGGGCTTGTGGCTAGACATCGACCATGAAGTGTGGGTACTCCTGAGTTAATAGAGGATTTGATTCTAGGAGTGGTCAATTAAAGATTGTTTAATTGACCGGAGCAATTTATTGTTCATAAATTAAATCACGTAGAATTCGGGGGCCTGCTGCCAATTGATGGTGAACCCAGAGGGTCACACACAATACAATTGGACGGTGACTGTTGAAAAAGGACAGAAAATGAATTAATTGATTTAAAGGTAATTAAATCAATTAAATGAATTAAAGTATTAATTCAAGTGGGAGTTTAATTAATTGGTTGACTTAATTAATTAAGTACTTAATTAAGTTGCTAATTAATTATATAAAAGAAATATTGATTTATTTGGATTGGGCATTTAATTAAAGTGGTTAATTAAATGAATGGCTTGCAAAACATGGGCCTTTAATTAAAAGCCCATAAGGAGTCTTGCAAACCTAGGTCAAATAGAAGTCTATAAATAGAGTTCTACCCGAGCTCAGAAAAAAAAAACACCCTAGCACAAAACCCTGGCCTCTTTTCTCTGACCTAGTCGCCCCCTCTCCTGCGCCGCCAAGCTAGTGCCGCCGCCACCTTGTTGCCGTGAGCTGCCCTAGCGCCGCCGCCGCCTCTCCCTTGTTCCACCGTGCTAGATCTTGCCTTGCCAAGTTGATCTGCACAGTCCTGCATTGACAAATCTCTTAGATCCAGTTCTGAGCCTAAGACTAAGAGGTGTTGTCAGAATCCAGTTGGTGTGGACTATCTTTGGAGGTGAGACATTTGGATCACTTCTGTGAACCAGATCCAAATCCAGAATCAGAATTGAAGGTTGCCACCACCTTGCCTGTGGTGAGGTAAATCACAAAACTCCTGTTGTTTTATTACTCTGTGTGTTTTGTTCTATGCTTTTGTATATATAATATGGAGATTCTAATATGGGACCTTGGGTGCTTCGAAAAATTTTAAATTCCGCACTTTTGTTGTTCTGACAATCGAGGCAACCCTAAACATACACAATAGTTGCTTCCCGCTATCCTGGATCAGATACAGGTGTGAATGAACCAACAGGGAGACGGTAGCAAGAATGCTAGAAAAAGTCGTGTCCGACGGGAGTGCCTGGCTTCAAGATCAAATTATCATTGTTCACAGATGATGATCTTAGATCTGTTAAAAGTCCTGGAGATAGGCCCCGACCTTGCTCTTCATCGCTTAGTTGACAGCTCGAAGGCCCCTTAGCTTAGTCCGTAGAATTTGTAATAGGACAAGAACAAATGTAATTTTCTGTTCGAGCTCGAATTTCCTTATTGTAATCAAAGAATCACTAGTATTGTTCGAAGATAAAAAGTTATTTTTTGTTAATTGTACTTGCATTTTTCTTCGTCTTGTTGGCTCGATTGATAATAAATTTTAACTCGGACAAATCAACTGGATGAATAAATCGATCTCAAATATGAGGTAGTTTTTCTTGATAAATAAATCTGAAGTTTGGCTTGTCACCGGTCGAAATAAATTCTCAAATCGATCCGACCATCACTTATCTTGACGTAGCATATAAATTTGAATCCATATTTTTTTTTTGGTCAGACAAAATTTGAATCCTTATTTGTCAATTAATATTGAACAAACATCCATTAGCCAATGAATTCGATCATCGGTTAATCCCATCGATCATTGAGTTATTAATTTATACCACGAGAACATTTGAAACAATAATTGACCAAATAAGATAACTTGAAATTATATGCATAGATCTGCTGAGTTTTCTCATAACTTAGAGTTATGAGTTTGTGTCTCTCATAATCGGTAAGTACCATGATCGGAAGACAATAGTTAAATTATTTGGGATATTGGAGACTAATCCGCGACGTAAGTGTGATAGGTTGATTTAGAATTTAATTCCCGAGCATGGGACATTAGCTTGTGGGGATTTTCGAGCTTGCGGTGAGAAGATTTTTATCACCTATCCAAATGATCCCCTATTTTTTGGGAATCGAAACGGTCGGCTCATTTATCGCCTGTATCATGACCGTTCAAGCTAGGTAATCTGTGCCGTTGAGTTCAGCCTGCGTTCCCTGTAAATATCCACTAAATTACAATCTCACTTTTTACTTCCTCCGTAAATGTTTTGTCAGATCTCCTTGTTTGAAATTTTACTCCCTCCGGTCAGAATGAAGGATTTCATATCACCTATAAAGATGTTCAAGATCAGGACTCGCAGTCTTTTATCCGAACATTCAATTTTCCCGAACAAGAATACATTCGCTTAGAATATCGACAGACAAAAAACCTGGCACTTGGAATATCGACAGACAACCTAGGTTCTTGTATATATCCTATCAGAGAAGGGTTTGCATTACCGTATTCCAACGTTTCGTTCAGGCGGATGAGGGGTCAATTCCGACCAGAGTTGATTCCTGTCCCTCTGGATCGGAAATAAGGTATAAAAGGAACAGCAGAAGGTGTCAGCGGGAAAAGGGCGGTTATGATTTTTCATAGTCTCGTTCTGTAATTCATACTGCCTTACATCAAAGTAAGGTGCCGGCTGATCGATGACGAGTCCGAGTCTTGCATTCTTGGATGAAGGGTAGATTTTGAACTAGCTCTCATCAGCTCTGCTGGTAACTCAGAGATCCTTAGTGTAGGCCTTAGTAATTGCTTGTAAAAGTTTATAAATAAAACATTATTCGATCTTACATATATTGCAATCTTCTTTCTATGTCTTTAACTATGCACCAACCGAACTGTGGCTCGAACTACTTCATCGAATAAAACGTTGCTACGAAATCGAGAGTGAATTTAACTTGCCCATTTCATAACTTTAATAATTTATCCTGATCGGTTAGCCTTCATTTGGAGAAATGCCATTAACCGATTTCGAATAATTGATCAGATAATACGCCGAATTGAATGATCAGATAAGATGTCGGACCGAAAGATTGACATACATTTGTAATATTCCGATTCATAAATAACGACCTTCTGTTAATTAAATTTCGAGGTTCGTAGCAACAACTTTCACCCATTTTTCTATTTTGATCTAAGGGGCGTAGCAACGGCTTTCACCCTTAGTCGATTTCGAGGGTCAATATTGAGGGTCGTAGCAGCAACTTTCACCCATTTTTTTTATTTTGATCTAAGGGGCATAGCAACAGCTTTCACCCTTAGTCAATTTCGAGGGTCGTAGCAACAACTTTCACCCATTTTTTTTATTTTGATCTAAGGGCCGTAGCAGCGGCTTTCACCATTAGTCAATTTCGAGGGTAGTAGCAACAACTTTCACCCATTTTTTTTATTTTGATCTAAGGGGCGTAGCAACGGCTTTCACCCTTAGTCAATTTCGAGGGTCGTAGCAACAGCTTTCACCCATTTTTTTTATTTTGATCAAGGGGCGTGGCAATGGCTTTCACCCTTAGTCAATTTCGAGGGTCGTTGCAATATCTTTCACCCATTTTTTTTATCTAAGGGGCGTAGCAACGGCTTTCACCCTTAGTCAATTTCGAGGGTCGTAGCAATAGCTTCCACCCTTTTTTTTATCTAAGGGGCGTAGCAACGGCTTTCACCCTAAGTCAATTTTGAGGGTCGTAGCACAGATTTCACTCATTTTTTTTATTTTGATATAAGGGGCGCAGCAACGGCTTTCACCCTTAGTCAATTTCGAGGGTCATAGCAACAACTTTCACCATTTTTTATTTTGATCTAGGGGGCGTAGCAACAACTTTCACCCTTAGTCAATTTCGAGGGTCGTAGCAACAGCTTTTACCCATTTTTTTAATTTTGATCTAACGGGCGTCGCAACGGCTTTCACCCTTAGTCAATTTCGAGGGTTATAGCAACAGCTTTCACCCATTTTTTTTATTTTGATCAAGGGGCGTGGCAACGGCTTTCACCTTTAATCAATTTCGAGGGTCGTTGCAACAGCTTTCACCCATTTTTTTTATCTAAGGGGCATAGCAACGGCTTTCACCCTTAGTCGATTTCGAGGGTCGTAGGAACAGCTTTCACCCATTTTTTTATTTAGATCAAGGGGCGTGGCAGCGGCTTTCACCCTTAGTCAATTTAGAGGGTCGTAGCAACAGATTTCACTCATTTTTTTATTTTGATCAAAGGGTCGTAGCAACAGATTTCACTCATTTTTTTATTTTGATCAAAGGGGCGTAGCAACGGCTTTCACCCTTAGTCAATTTCGAGGGTCATAGCAACAGCTTTCACCCATTTTTTTTATTTTGATCTAAGGGGCGTGGCAACGACTTTCACCCTTAGTCAATTTTGAGGGTCGTAGCAACAGCTTTCACCCATTTTTTTTTCATTTTGATCTAAGGGGCGTAACAATGGCTTTCACCATTAGTCAATTTTTCCATTCTGGTTTGCTTTGATAAGATCAAATATCGATCATAATTGATAATATGTAGATTTGAGCGGAGTCGATGTGATGATTCGAAAATAACAAAATTTCATTGAATTCTTCGATAACGGGAGAGATAACAAAGAAGAATAAAGAACTACAATGATAGATAGACTGAGATTCACTAAAAAGTCTTCATTTTGCATAGTATTTATTAAATTAACTGCATTCCATGTTCGAGGCAGAACTTCTCCATTTGGATAAGCAATCTTGTAAGATCCTTTCTTCCCAACCTCGATAACTACATAAGGGCCGTCCCAATTAGGTTGGAGCTTTCCAATGTGTTTCGAAACCTCGACTTTCTTTAGAACCAAATCGCCGACCATGAAGGTTCGGATCCTGACTTTTTGATTGTATGCATTTTCCTTGTTGGATTTTGCCGCTTGAATTTTCAACTTAGTCTGATCTCTTTTGCTATCAGCATGATCGATCTCCATCTCTCGTAATGATTGATTGTCCTCAGGATTATAGAATTCGACTCTAGGAGAAGGAATAAGAGTTTCGATCGGAATAACACCCTCGGATCCATAAACTAGACTAAAAGGAGTCTCGCATGTAGTAGCTTTCACAGTTGTTCTATTGGCCCATATGACTCCAGGAAGTTCGTCGAGCCATTTACCCTTTGCCTCGGCTAAGCGCTTTTCCAAGGATCGAACAATCTCTCTGTTGACAACCTCAGTCTGTCCATTCGCTTTTTGGTGTCTAATGGAAGTGAAATTTTGTTGTATGCCAAATTTCTCACACCATTCTAAGATCTTCATTCCGGCGAACTGAGTTCCATTGTCTGAGATCAAAAGTCTAGGAATTCCGAACCTGCAAATAATATTCTTCCAAAGAAAATTTATAATTTGGAATTGGGTGATCTTGGTTAAGGCCACACACTCTACCCACTTGCTGAAGTATTCCACGGCAACCAACACATAATTCTTTTTCGCTCTTGCAGTCGGAAAAGGACCAACGATATCAATACCCCATTTATCGAAGGGCCAACAAATAGGAATAGAATGCATCTACTCTGCTGGTTGGTGGATCAAATTCGAATGAATTTGGCAGTTGATGAGGGATATTTCGGGTTTCTGCTTTTTTCTTTACAGCTACACAAGATCGAGCGCTAGTTATCTCGAAAGATCCAGTTCGACCCCGTTATCGGAATACCATAAGTATAAGGCTACCCTGGATCCAAAATTACTATTGGGCCAAGCTCTGACCCAAACTTATGGGCCGAAGAATTGCACATCTGCGGGTGGACCACCTGAACCCCACTTTCAGCTATAAATACCCCATGCATTTATGATACTGGACACGATTTTCCAGGTGCTCCTTCCTCGAAGCTACTGCTCGGAATCACTTGGAAATATAGACTTAGGATCTTATGTATTTCACCCTCTAGCTTGTACGGCATCCAATAATGCTCGAATAGGACCCTTGAACACTTGTATTTGTACTCATTCGATTCGAATACAATTACTTTGGTCTTTACTTCACTTTATTTTTGTTATTATTGTATTACATCCCACCCTTGATCGAACAAACGAAACCACGTAAGATCAATTGGCGCCCACCGAGGGGCCCTATTCGAGTATTAGACCGAAATATGCCTACTACGAGGAGAAATACATATGTTAGAGGAGAGCCTTCCCAAGCAGTGGGAGCACAAAATTCTGTCAACAATGAACCTGATAACTTATCGCGCGCCGCTCAACAACAACCAGAGGCACTGCCGGCGGTTCCGCAAGATAACATCCCAATACACACGACCATTGGAGATTTGAGGTCTATAATAGGCACCATGTGCAGGGAATTCATGAACAGTGGAAGAGTAGATCAATCACCCGTCGATCAACCAGGGATTCAGGGAAGACCTGAAATACCTTCATCGAACTTACAGAAGGAAAATGATATGTCACATGCCCCATCAATGCGTCCACAAAGGACTGCACCCTCGAAAGTCAATGCCCGATCAGAAAACCCCCCTGCACGAGTGCACGATCTGGAGGATTCTGTTGTGGGGGAAAGTCACACCGCCGGCGCTGCGAGAAGAAATAAACCAACTTACAAGAGGATTACAGAATCTGAATTGGAGATAATAGTACAGGAAAGGGTAGCTAAGAAATTGGAAGAACAGGATACTATGATAGAGATTCCCTTCACTAATCAAGCTGTCAGGCAAGCGGGGAATACCCTGACTAGAGGAAACCTACGAGAGAGGGAGGTCTCGAATAATATCATGCGATGTTCACCCTTTTGTAGAGAAATACGCAAAGCTCGAAACACAGAAACGGTGCCAACCAGGCTCCCTCGGTATAACGGGACTACCGACCCCGGCGAACACATTAACAGCTTCGTTAATGTTATGAACTTGTATGGACACTCGGATAATTTCTGTTGCAAGATTATGGTCACCACTTTTGAAGGGATTGCCCTCGATTGGTTCGGAAAGTTACCTCCGAACTCCATATTTTCTTTCGAAGAATTTTGCGATAAGCTGAAGCATCAATTCGCTAGCCAAAGGAAGCCGAGATTGCCAGCAAATCATCTGGGCACTGTGAAACAATTGGAAGGAGAAACGTTGAGGCAATGGCTGGCAAGGTTTAGTATTGAGCTCTTGAAAGTGGATACCCCGCAGATTGAATATCTGTCCTCGTTAATGTTCGAGCTGACTAGAAGCACACAGTTTGGGAATGCATTATGCAGAAAGCAACCAAAATCCTTCGAACGGATAATGGAAATTGCTGAAAAGTATATGATACAGGAAGAGATGAACAAATTGAAGAGTTCACATCTAGATAAGTCTCATCTCAACAAAAAACAAGATCGGACTCCGATCCCAAAACCAAGTGATTATGGAGGGTCAAGTAAAGGGTCCGTTTGGCAGCGAATCAACACTTTTAAGCCGCATATGCCACCCCAAGGACCGAATTCGTATGGACCCCCTTATGAGCGAAATCGAGCCCCAAGGCCGGGTAAAATTCAATTTACTGAGCTTAACAGTTCAAAAGAAGAGGTGTTGACCGTATTGGAAGAAGGGAATTTAATTCCGGAAGCCCAAAGGATCACACAGGCGAGGCCGGGTGCGCCTGGATATGACCAATACTGCCGATACCATCGAGCTAGAGGCCATAGTACGGAAAATTGTTATCAGTTGAAGGTCGAGATCGAAAAGTTAATCAACCAAGGAAAACTCAAAGAATTTGTTAAGAATGGCAACTATAACAATCGCTACAGATCCCGTAGTCCAAGGAAACTTAACGCTCGGCAGAGACAAATTCAAAGTCAGATGGAAGAGCAATCGAATGGTGTGATCAACATGATCGCAGGTGGACCGGCGGGTGGAGATAGTAGGAATGCCAGAAAAAGGACTTTAAGGTCAATCAGGACAGGAGTGTCCACAAGAAGGGAAGTTCTATCTTTGGAGTTTCCATCAATGGAGAATCAAGTCATCAGCTTTAGCGAGGCAGATCGACCAGCAGATGTTAGTTGGGACTCGAATGAAGATGATCCAGACTTTTCGATGGTGTTAACACTAAGAATTGCAAATTTCGAGGTCAAAAGAGTGCTGGTCGATAACGGGAGTTCAGCAAACATAATTTCATCGGAAGCTCTTACAAGAATGAAACTCTGTCATCCACATTTGGATAAGGTAACCACCCCTTTGGTTGGTTTCGGGGGATCGGAAATCACTCCGCTCGGAACCATACTTTTAAGTACCACTCTAGGCTTAAAACCAAAGAATGTCACAAGAATGATCAAGTTCCTAGTGGTGGACACGCCGTTCGCTTACAATGCTATCTTGGGAAGACCCGCTCTGAATACTTTTAAGGCTATCGTATCCACCTACCATCAGAAGATAAAGTTCCCAACTGACGGAGGAGTAGGTGAGATGAGGAACGACCAGTATATGGCTTGGGAGTGTTACAGTTCGTCCTTGACTATCAAGGAAAAGGTGGAGCCCGAGCTCCCTAACAAAAGAAAGATAAATGAATTAGCCTCTAACTCCGGAACTCCGATTCCTGATTATGAAAGACTAGATGTAAAGAAAGGGAGAATCGTTGATATGAGTGTGCAAGCACCTGATCACAAAAAGGTGAACTTGGTACCTGGATCTCCAGAAAAATTCACAAAAATAGGAACGGAGCTAAGTAATTGCATGGAAGCAAAGCTCATCGGATTCTTGCAGGAAAATGTGGATGTCTTCGCATGGAGTTCGGACGACATAGTAGGAATAGACCCGCGTGTAATAACGCATTCCTTAAATATCGACCCAAAGGCCAGACCGGTGAGGCAGAAGAAGCGTAATGACGGACGAGAGAAAGACAAGATAATTAACGCAGAGGTCGATAGATTGTTGGCGGCAGGACAAATCAAAGAGATAAAATTTACGGAATGGCTGTGTAATGTGGTCTTAGTCTCCAAGGGGGAAAAAGTCGAGAACAAATGGAGAATGTGCAATGATTTCACCGACTTGAACAAATTATGTCCAAGGGATCCTTACCCCTTGCCTCGAATTGACATGCTCGTAGATTCCACTGCAGGATTTGTGTTGTTTAGTATGATGGATGCGTTTCAAGGATTTTATCAGATTTTCATGAACGAAAGAGATCAGGACAAAACGGCATTTATCACCGAACGAGGAGTGTACTGTTTCATCGTTATGCCCTTCGGTTTGAGGAACGCCGGTGCAACATATCAGAGATTGGTCAATATGATGTTCAAAGAGTTAATAGGAGAAATTATGGAAGTATATGTAGATGACATGCTCGTAAAAAGCATGTCTGAGGAGGATCATATTAACCATCTTGATAGGTGTTTCCAAATCTTGAGGAAGTATGTGATGAAGTTAAATCCGACAAAATGCACATTTGGGGTGCGATCAGGAAAGTTCCTGGGATATTTAGTTCATGAGAGGGGGATCGAAGCTAATCCTGAAAAAATCCGAGCGATCACTGATCTCCATCCACCGAGGAAACTCTCAGACGTCCAAAGTCTGATCGGAAAAATCATCTCATTGAATAGATTCATCTCCAGATCCGCTGACAAGAGTTTACCTTTCTTCAAACTGTTGCGTAAATCTAAGAATTTCGAGTGGAACGATGAATGCGATAAGGCTTTCGAAGAACTGAAAGCATACTTAACCTCGACACCCATGCTAGCAAAACCTTCCGAAGGGGAACCCCTATATTTGTACATAGCTGTGTCAGAAGAAGCCATTAGCTCGGTTCTGGTCAAACTAGATAAAGCTGAACATAAACCAGTTTACTATTTGAGTAAATTGTTGCAGGGTGCCGAAAAGAACTATATGGAGATTGAAAAATTCGCGCTTGCCCTAATTGTGGCTGCCCGGAGATTGAGACCCTATTTTCAAACATATAAAATCATTGTTTTAACTAACCAACCTTTAAGACAGGTTCTGTCCAAACCAGAAGCTTCAGGCAGGTTGATAAAGTGGGCGGTCGAGCTCAGCCAATTTGAAATTGAATACCGACCATGGGTCGCTGTGAAGGCGCAAGTATTAGCTGATTTTGTGCTTGAATCAACCAACATATCAAACGGGAAAGAAGGAACAACCTCGGAAATAGCTATGGTGGAAGAAGCAAACGATCAAGTTTGGCTAATGCATGTGGACGGGTCTTCGACCAAGGAAGGAGGAGGAGCTGGGATACACTTCCAAGGGCCCAATGCTGAAGACCTGAGCTATGCGATAACTTTGGATTTTGTCGTCACCAACAATGAGGCCGAATACGAAGCATTGATAGCTGGATTAGAGATGGCCATCAAGGCAAAGGTAAAATCGATTATCGTACTAACAGATTCGGAACTGGTTCACAGACAGGTGAAAGGCACGTACGAGGCCAGAGAATTCAACATGATTAAATATCTGAACAAAGCAAAGAAATTAATCTCAGAGTTCGATAAGTTTGACATTCAACCGATACCAAGAGAAGAGAATCTCTGGGCCGATATATTGTCGAAATTCACAGGACTAGTCGACGGAAAGACTGAGAGGACAATCACTTGGCTGCTGTCGAATATGTCTGCTATCGAGTTAGATGCAGCCCCTGCAATTGATGTTATGGAAATTGAAGGACCGAGCGAGTCATGGAGCGACCCTCTTATCGCCTATCTTAGGGACGGAAAACTGCCGGAAAATGCAAACGAGGCTCGGAGAATCAAATATAGAGCGCCGTCATTTACTTTAATGGATAATCAACTCTATAAGCGTTCCTCTTCGGGAATTCTATTGAAATGTGTCCCCGAAACACGCTACAACGCAATATTGAGAGAGGTTCATGAAGGGGAAGCAGGAAATCATTGTGGCGCTCGAGCGTTAGCTCTTAAATGCTCAAGATCTGGATATTATTGGCCTACACTCTTTTCTGATTCTGTCGAATATGTGAAAAAGTGCCATCACTGTCAAATTCATTCGAACTTGATACACCAACCGGCCGAACATATGCATTCGATCCCTATTTGTTGGCCCTTCGATAAATGGGGCATCGATATTGTGGGACCTTTCCCAACAGCGCGAGCCAGGAAAAATTATGTACTAGTAGCGGTGGAATATTTCAGCAAGTGGGTCGAATGTGTTGCCTTGACCAAAATCACCCAATTTCAAGTTATTAATTTTTTATGGCAAAATATAGTCTGCAGGTTCGGAATCCCCAGGGTTCTGATATCAGATAACGGAACGCAGTTTGCAGGAAAAAGGGTCACGGATTGGTGTGAAAGATTTGGAATACAACAGAACTTTGCGTCTGTCGGCCACCCTCAGGCTAATGGACAAACTGAAGTAGTAAATCGGGAAATTGTTCGATCTCTGGAGAAGCGCTTATCGGAAGCGAAGGGAAAATGGCTGGATGAACTACCGGGAGTATTATGGGCCAACAGGACAACAGTTAAAGCAGCAACTGGAGAAACTCCATTCAGTTTGGTTTATGGGTCGGAGGCTGTTATCCCAGTAGAGAATCTTATACCTTCACCCAGGGTCGAATTTTATGATCCCGAAGAAAATCAATCGCTGAGGCAGATGGAAGTTGATCACGCGGATGCTCGAAGGGACCGCGCAAAGTTGAAAATTCAAGCCGCCAAAGCCAACATGGAAAAGTCCTATAATCGAAATGTGAGGATCGATCCTTCAAAGTGGGAGACCTGGTGCTCAAAAAAGTGGAAGTGTCAAAGCACGTAGGAAAACTACAGCCCAATTGGGAGGGCCCATTCGTGATCGTAGAGGTTGGAAGAAAAGGTTCTTATAAAATTGCACAACCTAACGGAGAGATACTGCCTCGTGCTTGGAATGCGATCAACTTAAGAAGATATTATGGAAGATAGTTAAAATCGAGGCTTCTACTTTTTAGTTATCTTGTTCTGTTTTCTTTGACTATAACTATTTGGCAAACTATGTGTTTAACGAAGAATTGGGTTATTTGAAGAATGTTTATTCGGACTATTTATTCAATGAAAGTTTATTTCGCCTACATTCTTACTTAATCGTCATATTCCTGATATTCTCGATTCTATATTCATTATTTATCGATCTCTATTTTTCTCTATCAACTATTGAATGGGTGAAAGCCTCTGCTATGACCCACGAGCTAAAAATGCTCTAAAAACGACTAAGGGTGAAAGCCTCTGCTATGCCCCTTAGATCGAAATTATTGAATGGGTGAAAGCCTCTGCTATGACCCAAGGGCTAAAAACGCTCTGAAAACGACTAAGGGTGAAAGCCTCTGCTATGCTCCTTAGATCGAAATTATTGAATGGGTGAAAGCCTCTGCTATGACCCAAGGGCTAAAAACGCTCTAAAAACGACTAAGGGTGAAAGCCTCTGCTATGCCCCTTAGATCGAAATTATTGAATGGGTGAAAGCCTCTGCTATGACCCAAGGGCTAAAAACGCTCTAAAAACGACTAAGGGTGAAAGCCTCTGCTATTCCCCTTAGATCGAAATTATTGAATGGGTGAAAGCCTCTGCTATGACCCTCGAGCTAAAAAATGCTCTAAAAACGACTAAGGGTGAAAGCCTCTGCTATGCCCCTTAGATCGAAATTATTGAATGGGTGAAAGCCTCTGCTATGACCCAAGGACTAAAAACGCTCTAAAAACGACTAAGGGTGAAAGCCTCTGCTATGCCCCTTAGATCGAAATTATCAAAAAAGGGTGAAAGCCTCTGCTATGACCCTCGAGCTAAAAAATGCTCTAAAAACGACTAAGGGTGAAAGCCTCTGCTATGCCCCTTAGATCGAAATTATTGAATGGGTGAAAGCCTCTGCTATGACCCTCGAGCTAAAAATGCTCTAAAAACGACTAAGGGTGAAAGCCTCTGCTATGCCCCTTAGATCGAAACAAACGTTCTATTGAAAGATTGAAACATTCTATGGAAGTTAGATCGAAATAAACATTCTATTAAAGATTGATCTAAATACTAATATAAAAAAAAAAAAAAAAAGAAGGAGAAGAGAGACGGAGAATATCATTCCGAGCAAATATCATATCATTACAACAAGGGTTATACTACAACAAGGAAAGAAAACCGTTACAACAAGAAGAGAGACGGAGAATATCATTCCGAGCAAATATCATATCATTACAACAAGGGTTATACTACAACAAGGAAAGAAAACCGTTACAACAAGGATGGTGTTACAAAGAGAAGTCTTAACTCATCATACAAAGGTAAACCACAGTATTACTAAACCACAGTATAACTAAACGAAATTATTTTCGGAAAGGATCTTTCGAACTTCAGCACTACGATCAGTATACCCGCGAATGTAAGCTTCTTTCTCACGAAGCTCAGAGTGTCTCTTCTCACGTTCGTAAATACCTTTGAGTTTCTCAAACTCTGAACTTAACTTGTCCTGAGATATTCTCTCCTTGAAAAATCTATTAGCTTCCAATGCACGTTCCAGCTCGATCTTCTTCCCGATAAGCTCGAGCGAAATAGAGGTCCGCAGTTCGAACTCATGTTTGGCCAATGCACAAAGCTTAGAGAAGACCACCCTAGCCTGAACTTATAAGAAAATATGTTATAACAGAAATGAAGAGATTAAGCAGTCATGACAAAGAGGTGAGAATGAATTACTTGGGCAAGAGATTCCAACCCAGAATAAAACAGGAACGAGGAATATTCTCCAGTCGAAAAGTCACCCCCGGAGATAGAAACATTGGTCCGAAGAAGGGTCAGGTCGGTTTTCTCGTGTGACACTTGGTTAAAAGGAGATATGTCCCTTTTAAACAAAGATTCGCTGACCAACGAAGATACGGATTGAAAAGGGACGTGCCCGGTGACATCCTCCGCAAAAGAAACCTTTTTTATTCTCTTGTTGGAGCCCTTAGTTTTCGAACGCGAAGAAAGGGCAACGGTCGAGTGTTTATTCCCCTCATGGAAATTTTGCTGATCAGAACTAGCGGATGTAATTGATGATCGATTTCTTTTCCTTAATTTTCTACTAACACTTGGCCTGGGAAAAGGCGTGGAAGAAATCACAAGAGCGTTCGAATTTTTATTCATACCTCAATTTTCGGGTAAAGATCCAACCAAAATAATTTTTTAAAGGGAGCTCCGAACACTGTGATCAATACCAATGCGAAAGCAATTAAAAGTGCCCTCGCTACTTATAAGAAAAACGACATCACGCAAAATCGCAATGATTGGTAAATCACTACTCCCGAGAAAGATTCAATGACGCAGCTGAGTACGTAAGACTGACGTTATAAAATTGAGCAGAAAGTTCAAACAGGCAATAGCCTAAAATAGCATAAAGGAAAAGAGATTCAAATTCAAGCACCCACTAAATATGCAAGAGCAAAAGATTATAAGATAAGTACATTGGTTAGCTAAGTCAGTCAAATTACATAGTGATCGTTATTGATTAAGACTCTATCACGCCTGAACCATGGTCCAATCTATCTAGCTCCTCTGATTCGCTAGAACTGCTTTCCGAGCCATCAGAATCACCTTTACTCGAGCTGCTGCCTTCTCCATCATGACTTTGCGCATCAGACGCAGATTTACTCGAACCAGAAGAAGGGGTGCCTTGTACACTCTGACCGTGAGAATCCCCTTCAATATCTACATCTTCGCTTTCGGATTGGGCTTCGAGCTCATCAGGATTTGGCATCGGTGCACCAAATTCCTCAAGAAAAGGAGCAAACTCGTGAGTGGCAAATTCCTCGAGCTTAGGAGGAAGGGAAGACGCTTTGTAGTCTTCACAGAAGATATTCTTGTAAGGATTCATCTTAGGAAGGAAGTCATCAAGGGCGCCTTCGATCTTAGCAGCTGTAAGGAGATGCTGAGCCCCTTTAAAATAGAAGGCTTGATTAATCTCTCCCGACCGTAATCGAACCAAGGCGTCGAGGATCGGAGACTCTAGGAACTCCCTTATGGCGGGAAGCCTGGCTTCGACTCGACCCCGTTCATAAGATTGTTCGGCAGACACTTTGGTTTGCTCAAGCTCCTGCTTTAATTTCCCCACTTCATCCTCTACGGCCCTCTTTGATTCCAACTCTTTCCTAGTTCTCTCGAGTTCAATTTCGACCTCAGATAACTTGATCTTGGCATCCTCTAGCTGACTGGTCTTCGCAGCTTCATCCTTCAGAACATCGCATAAGGCTTTCTGTACCGCCTGAGACTCTTCGCTCAATACGGACAGGCGAAGAGCGATTTGAGTAAATAGGTCTCCGGCCTGTGAAGGAAAAGATACGTAAAAGCATGAGATGAGGATTATAGGGGAAAAGCAAGAAACTTTCGAAATTAGACGGTACCATCTGCTGAGCGTGGGCATAATCGCCAAATATCTCAAAATCTTTCTTAACAAAAGATTGGATAGTATCATCCCTGAATCGCCCAGCCAAGAACATCCGGAGAGACTTATCCACCGCATGCTCACCCTCGGAACCCAAATCAGATTCGATGGTCCCACAGTCCGGATATCCGGCTGCCCTCGGTCCTCGCAGATGATCCTCGATGAAATCTGCCAAATCTGGCTCGGAATGACCAGCCCGACATGGTATAGGGTTCGGCCCTCGAGCAAAAGGCTTGACTCTCCTGGAGGACTCAGGAACATTGCTACTTCTTTTGCGATTCATCCTAGCCTGCAAAATCTCTCTGGCACGATCCTCCAGGAGAGTATAGTTACTGAATCCCTCGTCGTTCGGGTTGGAGGAGGTGTTCGGAAAAACAGATCGAAGGATTCCGGGACCCTGGAAATCGGAGGTCCCCTCCGCCTCGGCCCTAGACCGAGAGGTTCCTGCTTGGGTAATCGGGGGAACAATCACTAAAGCATTTGAGGTCGACGCGGTCCCTACTGGGGCCTTAGATTTCTTCGTTTTCCGAAGATTAGTTGATGTTTGAGGACGAGGTCGACCCTTATTACCCTTCGAAAAGGAAGCAACGTGCGGGCCAGATACCGATGTACGGAATTTGTCAACGATATCAGCTAACGTGGAAGGGGGGTTAGCGGGATCGATCTGAGCTTTCCCAAAGTCGATCGGATCGGCAGGAAAAGAGCAACTACTGAGCTCGGCCATTCGCAAGACTGCTTCTTGAGTCATTAGAGCGGTCTGATGAGGATCAGCACGAAGAGATTGCAGAAATTTATCTGTTATCTCATTCTTCATACTCCCCACAAGACGGCGTTTTCCGTATATCCATTCCTTTGCCCCAGGCCAATCAAAGGGAGTAGGCTCGGGATTTTCTTCAGAAGACGAAGACTCTGGCCCTCGAACGAAGAAGAACTCATGCTTCCATCCCTTCAGATTGCTACTCACGTTGGTCGATAAGATCGAAATCTTCGGCCTCTGAGAAAAGTATACGTAACCTGCGTTTGAAGAGGTGGAAGCACTCATCTGGAATATCCGCCAAAAATTCTGAAAGGATGCCTTTTTCCCCTTAGCTTTCATCAACACGCAGAAAGCTATAATTAGGCCAATCGAATTCGGTAAGATCTGGCAAGGAGCCAACTTAAAAGCATCAAGAAGGTTTTCTAGCAGAGGAGGGAAGGGGATGCGTAAGCCGTAGTGGAAATGTTTGGAATAAAAGGCTTGACAGCCGGCAGGAGGGTCGGTAACTCGTTGATCGGGAGAAGGAAGCACTATCGAAAAACCGGCACCTAAATATCGACCAAATTCTTCTTGCAACTGCATCAAGTCTGTCTCCTTATACGAACAGACGATCTCATCTGCCCTCTCCTCGGTCATGTTTAGAGCTGCGCTAGTCGAGGGCTCTTCCCAATCATAGATTGTAAACACCACATTACGGTTCAGTCTATATTTCTGCTGCTCATTGTTACCCAAAGGAAGCTCCCCATCCTCTATATCTTCCTTTTCAGAAACTGTTGCCTCGCCGGAATTCTCATCTTCGCTATTTCCGGTGTCAGAATTCGATTCCCGCTCCTCTCCGCTGGAATCCGAGGTGGAACCTGAGCTTTGCGGATTCTCGTTTTCGGAGGGTCGACTCTCTACAGCTTTTTTCCCCTTTCGGTCATCGACCTCATTCTCCTCTGAGGGAGATTTCCCCTTCAAGTCTACTGAACTCGACATACCGTTATATAAGATGACTGTTCAAAAATGGCTAATAAAACTCACTTATCGATCTGTCTGCTCCGATCTAAAGTTCTCTCCTCAGAATTTGTGAGGAACAGCGACCCTCCGTATAACTATATAAATAGGGACAAAATGGGAAATTGCAAATCAGTCCCCGAGTAACCGTGACGATTGGACTCTTTTGAGGTAAATTTGAAGTCATATTCTCAGGAATTGCACCTATAGCCCCTATACTTTTCAGAATTCCTGAATTAAAGATCCACATCACGAATAACAAGGACGACGTTAAGACCGCACCATCAAGAAATTGTTTAAGTATGCACTCTTTTTCCCTGACCCGGTTTTTATCCCAGAAGGGTTTTTCCGAGCCAGGTTTTTAATGAGGCATACCCGAAACGATAAGCCGAGATCGATTTATCCTACTGTTATATATACTTCTTCGAGCTTAAGTTCCACGTTACGCTCGAGAAGTGGGGGAGTATTGATGAGGGATATTTCGGGTTTCTGCTTTTTTCTTTACAGCTACACAAGATCGAGCGCTAGTTATCTCGAAAGATCCAGTTCGACCCCGTTATCGGAATACCATAAGTATAAGGCTACCCTGGATCCAAAATTACTGTTGGGCCAAGCTCTGACCCAAACTTATGGGCCGAAGAATTGCACATCTGCGGGTGGACCACCTGAACCCCACTTTCAGCTATAAATACCCCATGCATTTATGATACTGGACACGATTTTCCAGGTGCTCCTTCCTCGAAGCTACTGCTCGGAATCACTTGGAAATATAGACTTAGGATCTTATGTATTTCACCCTCTAGCTTGTACGGCATCCAATAATGCTCGAATAGGACCCTTGAACACTTGTATTTGTACTCATTCGATTCGAATACAATTACTTTGGTCTTTACTTCACTTTATTTTTGTTATTATTGTATTACATCCCACCCTTGATCGAACAAACGAAACCACGTAAGATCAGCAGTAATGGCATTTCTTTACATAATCAACCGAGTCGTAAATAAGAGTAGGCCAATAATATCTCACCCTCGAACATTTCAGAGCCAATGCCCGAGCGCCACAGTGATTCCCAGCTTCCCCTTCGTGGACTTCCTTCAGAATAGTATCATACTGGCCTTTGGGGATACATTTCAGTAAAATTCTTGAGGAGGATCTTTTATAGAGTTGACCGTCCACCAAGGCGAAGGATGGCGCTCGATATTTAAGCTTTCGAGCTTCATTTGTATCTTCAGGAAGTTTTTCCTCTTTCAAATATTCGAGGAAAGGATCGACCCAAGAGGGTTTTTGCTCATCAATCTCCATAATATCGACGTTTGGAGTAACGTCTAATTTAATAGCCGGTGTGTTAGAAAGTAGCCATGTGATAACCCTTTCCTTTTTCCCATCGGTCATTCCCGTAAATTTTGATAACAGATCTGCCCATAAATTCTCTTCCCTGGGGATTGGTTGGATTTCGAACCTCTCAAATTTGGAGATTAGATCTTTCACCTTGTTAAGATATTTTATCATATTGAGCTCCTTTGCTTCGTAAGTACCCTTGACCTGTCTATGTACAAGTTCAAAATATGTAAGTACAGTAATGGATTTTACCTTCGCCTTCAGGGCCACTTCCAGTACCGCGATTAGAGCTTCATATTCTACCTCATTATTCGTGATAACGAAGTCCAACGTGATGGCGTAGCTCAAATCTTCCCCGCTAGGACCCTGGAAATGGATCACTGCTCCTCCTCCTTCTTTAGTTGAGGATCCATCCACGTGCATTAACCATACTGTTTCTTCGACCTCCTTAATCGAAATCTCTTCCGATGATCCTGCTTCATTTGGAGCTTCTACTCCTGTTGTTTCAACGATAAAATCCGCCAAAACTCGAGCCTTAACCGCCGTTCTTGGATGATATTCAATCTCAAATTGTCTGAGCTCCACCGCCCACTTTATCAATCTTCTTGAAGCTTCGGGTTTAGATAAGACCTGCCTCAGGGGTTGGTTAGTCAAAACAATAATCTTATAAGTTTGAAAATAGGGCCTCAATCTTCCAGCAGCCACTACTACAGCAAGTGCGAACTTCTCAATCTCCATATAGTTGTTTACCGCAACCTGTAATAACTTGCTCAAATAGTATACCGGCTTATGCTCGGATTTCCCTACCTTTACCAGAATAGAGCTAATTTCCTCCTCAGAAACCGCGATGTAGAGGTATAAAGGTTTATCCTCGGAGGGCATGGCCAGCATCGGCGACGAAGTTAAATAAGCCTTGAGGTCCTCAAAGGCTTTGTCACATTCGTCGGTCTATTCGAAATTCTTTGATTTTCTTAACAACTTGAAGAAGGGCAAACTCTTGTCCGCTGATCGAGAAATGAACCCTTGGCAATTTTAACTCGTTGATAGTTCGAATTTTTTCTGGATTAGCTTCAATTCCGCGCTTGTGCACAAGATAACCCAAGAATTTCCCCGAAGGTACATTTTGCCGGGTTCAACTTCATACCGTATTTCCTTAAAATTGCGAAACATATATCAAGATGCTTGATATGATCTTCTTCCGTCATGCTTTTCATAAGCATGTCGTCAACGTAAACTTCCATGATTTCCCCTATCAATTCTTTGAACATCATGTTGACCAATCTTTGATATGTTGCTCCGGCATTTCTCAATCCGAACGGCATAACAATGAAACAATAAATCCCATGCTTGGTAATGAAAGCAGTCTTATCTTGATCTCTTTCGTTCATAAAGATTTGATAAAATCCCTGGAAAGCATCCATCATGCTGAAGAAAACAAACCCAGCAGTGGAATCTACTAGCATATCGATCTGAGGCAATGGATAAGGGTCTCTCGGGCACAATTTATTCAAGTCGGTGAAGTCATTGCACATTCTCCACTTGTTTTCGTTCTTCTCCCTTTTGGAAACCAAGACCAAATTACACAACCATTCAATAAATTTGATCTCTCTTATTTTACCAGCTGCCAACAATCTATCAACCTCAACGTTGATGATTTTATCCTTTTCTCATCCGTGATTTCGTGTATTCTGTCGAACTGGTTTAGCCTTTAGGTTTATGTTCAATGAATGCGTGATCACCCGAGGGTCAATTCCCACTATATCGTCCGAACTCTAGGCAAAAATGTCCACATTTCTGCGCAAAAAATCAACGAGCATAGTTTCCATTCCCTCGCTTAGTTCTGTTCTATCCTGGTAATCTTCTCTGGAAAACCAGGAATTAGGGCAACCTTCTCGTAGTCGGGGGCTTGCACACTTATATCTATGTTCTTCCCTTTCTTCCCTTGTAACTTATCACAGTCAGGGACAGGTAAATCTGAAACCGATCCTGATTCCAAACAAGTCTTCTTTTGTTTGGGATCTCGGGTTCAACCTTTTGTTTTATGGACAAAGAAGAATTATAACATTGCCACGCCATGTATTGGTCATTCCGCATTTCACCAACTCCTCCATCAGTCGGAAATTTCACGTTCTGATGATATGTTGATACTACAGCCTTGAATGCGTTCAAAGCTGGCCTTTTTCTACCACTAAGCATTTCACTGTTCTGGTTACACTTCTGGGCTTCTTCCCAAGAGTTGTGCTGAGTAGAATGGTTTCCAGTGGAACAATTTCCGAACCGCCAAATCCGACCAAAGGAGTTGTCACTCGATCAAAATAAGGATGTTGGAGGTTCATTCGAGCAAAAGCTTCGGAGGAAATAATGTTTGCAGAGCTTCCGTTGTCAATCAAAACTCTTTTGAAATCATAATTAGCTATTCTTAGAGTTAGAACCATCAAAAAAATCAGGATCATCATCATCCACATCCCAAGTAACATCTGCGGATCTATCCGCTTAACTGAAGCTTATGACCTGATTTTCCATGGAAGGCGGTTCCAAAGAGAAAATCACTTTCTTGGTCGATATAACTGCCTTTATCGACCTTATTGTTCTTTTCCTTGCATTTCTGTTGTCTTCCCCCGCCGGTCCGCCAGCATTCATGTTTATCACTCCATTCGGTTGCTCGTCAGCCTGATTTCGAGCTTCCCATTGCTGAATGACAAACTTTCGAGGGCTCCTGGATCTATAACGGTTGTTATAGTTTCCTCTTTTTACATATTTTTGATATTTTCCTTGCACAATTAATTTTTCAGTCTCGACCTTGAACTGGTAACAATTTTCCGTACTGTGTCCCCGGGCAATATCGGCAATACTTATCATAGTTCAACGCTCCTGGTCTTGCTTGAGTAATTCTTTCTGCCTCGTGAATCAAGTTCCTTTCTTCCAATAAAGTTAGAATTTCTTCTTTTGAGCTGTTTAATTCGATAAAGTGGATCTTTCCCGGGCGCGCAGGTTGATTGGGATCGGGGATCGGACCATAGACATTAGGTCGGTGGTATGGCATTTGGGGTGTAGGCGTTGAGCCTCTGCCACACTAATCCCCTGTTTGATTCTCCATAATCGCCCAGTTTCGGTACGGAAGCTTTATCTTGTTTCTTTCCGAGGAGGAGTTTTGGATTTTGAGCGTGTTTTAGCTTGTTCATTTCCTCCTGTATCATATACTTTTCTACTATCTCCATGATCCTTTCAAAGGATTTTGGCTGCTTCCTACACATTGCATTCCGGAACTGTGTGTTTTGTTAACTCGAACATCAGAGAGGATAGGTATTCGATCTGCGGAGAATCAACTTTAAGAAGTTCGATGCTGAATCTTGCTAACCATTGCCTCAATGTTTCACCTTCCATATGTTTCACCGTCCCCAGATGGTTCGCAGGCAACCTTGGTTTCCTCTGACTCGCAAACTGATGTTTAAGTTTATCACTGAATTCATCAAATTCGGTGGCAACTTTCCGAACCAATCAAGGGCAATTCCTCGAATGTAGTAACCATGATTTTGCAGCAGAAGTCTTCTGAGTGTCCATACAAATTCATCATATTAATGAAGCTATTAATGTGTTCCGCGGGGTCGGTAGTCCCGTTATACCGTGGTAATCTCCTTGGCACTGTCTCAGTGCTTCGAGCATCTCGAATTTCTTGGCAGAAAGGTGAACATCTCATGATATTGTTTCTGAGCTCTCTATCTCTGATATTTTCTCGGAAAGTTTCTCTATTTTGCATAATCTCGGTACGTCTGATTGTCGTACTTGCATGCCGAGCTTCTTTAATCAACTCATTCCTGTCTAATTTCTTGGCAGCTCTTTCCTGCACAATTTTCTCTAGTTCAGCTTCAGTGACCCTCTTGTAGGTCGACTTTTTCGTTTTGTCAGCAACCAAAGGATGGCTTTCCCCAACTACTGAATCCTCCACATCATGTATTGCTTTAGAAGGTAATCCTGATCGGATATTGGACCTTGACGGAGCAGGTTGGGAATGGTTCGCCGCAGGTGCTTTTGATATCGATCGAAGCACACTCCTTTCCTTCTGAATATTCGAGGATGGGATTGCAGGTCTCCCATGCACCGCAGGCTGATCCATTGGCGACTGATCAGCTCTTCCACTGTTCAAAAATTACCTGCACATTGTGCCGATAATGGATCTTAGATCGGCGACGGTTGTGCGGATCGAAATATCATCTTGGAGAATAATTGGCGGAGCTTCTTGTTGTCGAGCTGCTCGAGAAAGATTATCAGGCTCATTGTCAACAAAAGTTTGTGCCCCAGCCACATGTGAATGCTCTCCTAACATGTATGCTAATAATGGGGTCAAATATCTATATTATCGATCATGATCACAATACAATTCCGAGTCCTATTTGAGCATTACTAGATGCCGTACAAGCTAAAGACTAATACATACAATGTGATCGAATCTATTTTCCGAGGATGCTTCGAGCTGTAGCTTCGAGCAAGGAGCACCTGGGGAATCGTGTCTGGCATCATAAATGATTGGGGTATTTATAGTTGAGGCGGTGTGATAGCTGAACCATCCGCTGATCTTACGCGTTTTCGTTAGTTCGATAAGGGTTTTTTGTGAAATGCCGTGCTAAAATATGTAAATGGAGATAAAAGATCAATAATATTATATTCAGAATGATCGAGTACAGATTACAAGAATTAGGAGTCCTATCCGAGCATTATTGGATGCCGTACAAGCTAGAGGGTGAAATGCATATAAGAAAGCCTATGCTATTATTCCCAAGTGAGTCCGAGCAGCAGTCTCGAAGGAAGAGCACCTGGGAAGTTGTGTCGTCGTCATAAATGCTTGGGTTATTTATAGCTGAATTGATGGGCTTGGGCCTGGGCTCGGCCCAATAGTAGCCTTCGACCTTGGATTCTCTTTATAGGCTCGAAACAATTTATTTACAACCCGGGGTCGGCTCTTCATTCCTGGGGTCAGCATCTGGTGTTATTTGATCCACCTCGAGCTTGCGAGGACAGGGGATCCAAATTACCCCTCATCAATACTCCCCCACTTCTCGAGCATAAAGAGGAGCTTGCGCTCGAAGAAGTACAAGTTATGTTGCCCGCTGTTATGAGAAGAGCCGTTCAGAATATGTTTCGGATATGCCTTATTAAAAACCTAACTCGGAAAAACCATTGGGATAAAAACCGAGCTAGGGAAAAAGAGTGCTTACATATGAAACAATACATCGGCGTGTCAAGATGGTAACCTTGTCGTCCATTGTTGGCATAGGACCTCTAAATTGGTATGTTCTTTGTTATGAATTACCGCGATGCTTCCTTCAATCCCTCATCGAACGCTTTCTTTATTTTCCGACCATGGGCCTAAAGGATCAATGGGATACCCAGGGACAATTTCCAAGGAGCATATCCCACAATTTGGAAAGTAAAGGATCAATAATGCAATTCTCAGAAGGATAACTTTGAATTTTTACCCAGAGTAAGTTCAACCGTCGCGGTTACTCGGGGACCCATTTGCAATTTTACCCTTTTAACCCCGTATATACATGTTGACTCGTTGAAAAATTACTTACATATCACACCCTTTCTTGAGCTCGGAGCATTCGAGTTGAAAAAGCACTTACTTTGGTATATTCGTTTCCCAATTTATAATGTCCAGTTCCACAAGTTCAAGGGGTAAGAATAAGGTCGGAGAGAACCAAGAGTCCGATCCTCTGTTAAAGCTTGTCAACGATTACGAAGATGGAGAGTTTCGTCAAGAAGACGAGGCTGACGACCCGATCGAGGATCTTGAGGAAAATGTGGTCGAGAAACACAGCATTGGCGAGGGTGCCTTCGTCAGGATTTTTAAACATACGCATCCTTCTGACGCCGCAACCTCAAACAGGTCAGAACTTCCCGCCAACCAAACTTCCTGTTATTTTTCAAAGAAGGATCGTGTTTACCTCGAGGCGGAGTTCGGGAAATTTCTTCCCAAGGGGTTTTCGATCGTCATTCCCTCTTACACCGAACGTGCTACCGAGCCTCCGGCTGGCTGTCAAGCCTTCTACGAGAATCAATTTTCTTGTGGTTTGCGTATCCCGTTCATTCCCCTTATCAGAAACATCTTGACTTTCTTCTCGCTTTCCCCCGCTCAGCTTCTCCCGCACTCTGTTGCGTATATAGTAGCGTTCATCGCTCTTATGGAGGCAAAGGGGGGAGAGGCCTCCTTTAGTAATTTTTGGCAAATATTTCAAATGGACCTGTGCAAGGGTTCAAATGTGGGGTTTGTGTCCATCCGCCAGCGGTCGAAGCGGCCTTTTCTTACGAATATAACAACGGGAAAGAATAAAGGTTGGAAAAGGAGATTCTTTTTTGTGAAAGGCCCTGATGTTCCAATATCAGATGGTAGCTCGAAAACGAGACCATATAGATGGGATGGCGTAAACTCTTGGTCATATGGTCCTCGTAGGATTAAAGAGAAACTCAACCATCGTCTTTCCGATGAATTTCTCGAGCAGTTGCGGTCTAATCCTTACCAGACCAAGCTCCTAATTCAGGAAGGTGTTTTGCGGTTGGCTGGGTTGAGCCACTGTGATTATCCTGCCCCAACGATCAAATATTCCAATCAATCCTTCGAAGGATCCCTTCCGCAGTTCAGTGATTTGCCAGCTTCTGCTGTTCCGCCTCTCGCCCCACTATCTCTGGGTATGTCTTTAGCTTCTTCCTATCTTGAGGTGTGACAGATCAATTCTTCTTGTTTAAATCATGTACACCTTGTGTTTCCTTTGTATGTCGAATTATTGAGAAATTTCGACTCTCTGCTGCCGGCTCGGTTGGAGACGCGCCTTTCTACTTTGATCCGTTACCATATACTTCCGAAAGAAGAGCGGATATAAGTAATTTAGGCAGAAATTCAGTGGAAATACTAGTTACAATTCCCGACTTGAGAGGGCTTGGTACTATGAGTTCCTTGAACTCTGCCACCGCTGGACCTCTTCGAACTCTGTTTTCCCCCGATACTTCTGCTCTTTCGTCCGTTGGCTATAGTCAACAATCCTGGAACCGGATTCTGGGTGTTCAGGAGTATGAGAAGCTCCTGAGTCGAAAGAGGAATGCTGACAATCCAGGGCCCTCGAGGAGGGTGAAACCCTTTGGTGTGAGTTCCGACTCGGTTCCATGTCGAGAGGGGAGGTCGGAGCCTGACGTGGCAGATTTTATGGATGAACATTTGTAACATCCCGTAAATTTAAAATATTTTAAAATAAAGTTATTGAATTAATAACCCGATTTTTGTGTGGTGTATTTTATTTTTAATAAACATAGTATTTCTTTAAACCTAAACGTACAATTAAAATTTTCGAGCACAAAAAAGTTGAACTCTCTTTTGTGCTTTGTGTGCATTAATTATTTCTTATGGAATATTGGACTTAGAAATAATTTAGAAAACATGTCTATTGCATTTTAAAAACATTGGGGTCATTTTGTAATTAGTTTGGACCAAAGTGTGCGAAATTTTTGGATTTAGGGGTCATTTTGCACTTTTTGAAATTTTGGGGGTCAAAAGTGCAAAAACGCCCCTTCTCATCCATTGGCTAAGCATGCAATGATTTCTTCTCCTTGGTAAGTCAAGAAATTAGCCATGGCATAGGGAATAGACCATACCCCTTTGTACATTCACCATACCCCTTTCTCCATTCAAACACTCCACCAATTTCTCCATTCAAACACTTCACTACCCTCTCTATTAGCTCCCTAAATCAGATTTTTTGTCTCCCCTACACCATTTACCTTCTTGAAGTAAAAATCTAAGTGGGTAAGAGAGAGAGAGATGCAAGAGGAAACACATTTAGAAAGATAGTTTTCGGGTATACTCAGCACAGTCTCGGTTTTTCGACCATTTCGCCTTCGTCCACCGTTGGATCGTGCCCAAATTTTTCCTGAAGGTCCTACACACATGGGGCTACATATTGACCGTTCGGATCGTCGATTGCATCTCCCAAAGTTAATCGACAGTCATTAGAAGTTGGGGAAAAGCAAGGATTTGAGGGCTTTTGTTATGAACCACCACCGGAGCCGCCACCACTGCCACCGGAGTTACAACCACCACCTTCGGAGGTCTGGAAATGAAGAGAGTTTCACCCCCTTCGTTGCTTTGGGTAAAGATCCATCTTTAATATTTGTGATTTTACATTCTTTTCTTCAAAGCATATATTGAAGAAGTTTAGTTATCCTTGTGGCTATTCTGATAAGTTGTTGAGTTCATGTTTAATATTAGATATTTAATGTGACTTGCTTTGGTTTTGTTTAAATATTGCTTATATGTTTGGATCTTGATTTATTTTCGTAAAAAAGTTATTGTTCATAATTTCCGAAACTTTGGGGGGTATTTTTGAAAGGTTTTAAAAGTTGAAGGGCTTAGGTTGCGATTCTTGGTCGGATTAAAAAGGGACTGAAAATATAAGTTTTGTTTGATATTTGGTTAGGTTTACTTGAAAAGCATTTGTTTTAAAGTTTGTTCCGATATTTTGCAAAAATGGGAGTTTTTGAAATATTTGGGGTTATTTTTGTAAATCTGAAAATAAGGGGTTAAAGTTGCTGTTTTGTTGCTGTTTTTACATGGTTCTTTTATAAACTCTTGATTAATTGATTTGAAGTAGTGTTTTATTCATTTTAGTTATAAGATTGAAAATTTGTATAATTTTTCCGAAGAAAATTTATAATTAAAGAACTTTTTGTTTCTCAATGTTAGTTTGTGAAAAAAATTATTAAAACTTATTGTTAATCTTAGTTTTATATTGAAATTATGCTTGATTATTTTTAAATTATTGCTTAAATGCTTGAATCTTGAATTATTATTTTTTAAGAAAGTTGATTTTTCTATGTTTTCAAAACTATGAGGGTATTTTCGAAAAGTTTTAAACTTGTGGGAATTTTAAAGATTTGGTTTTTGAAGTAATAAGATACTTAATACTTTTATTTGATTTTCGATATGAGTTTAGTTAAAAATCTTTTGATTTAAAGTTTGTTGCAAATTTTCGAAAAAATGGATGTTTTTCAAAGTTTAGGGGCTGTTTTGTAAATCTGGAAAATGAAGGGAAAATTTTTCTATTTTGGCGCTGTTTTTGTAATTAGAATTTCGAGTTTTGAAAATAATAACTTTTAGTTGGAGTTTGATGTCGAAAGTTCTAAGTTCTTGTGTGCGATGTGTTAGTTTAGGAAATCCTTGTATAGGATTTTCATTAGTTACGTTTAAGTAATTTTGTTAAATACATTCTAAATTGTATACATACTTGCTCAGGTTTCGGATTCACATCATTGTGGAGTTTTAGTCGCTATACTAAGCGACAAAGGTGAGTGCTATGTGTTACTTGTGTGTAAGTCCGAATGTGCTAGTAGGTCGAGTCATAACTGTAACTTAGTTCCTAAACGAACAAGCATGTGATATATGATAACATAAAGAACTCGGCTGCTAGGACAAGTTACATGTTGATTTATTGTTTATGTCTATGTGCTTATGAGTCATTGATATTACATGTTGAAATGTTATTGAGTTGTTTACCGATTTCCTGTTACTGAACTGTTACTGTTACTGTTACTGTACTGTACTGTTTACTGTTTACTGTTACTGTGTGGGCCCCTATTTTGGTGTGCGGAATCGTGGTTAACCCGGAAGGTAAGGGCCGGAGGGTTACCTCGATCCACCGTAGACCGGCTTCACGAACCAAGTGTGGAGGTTACACTTGGGGAGTGAATGTCAAACTCCTGGCATTTGACGTCAATGCGCACTGTTATGTAAGGTCGCACCTTACTTGGAGTGTTCGGTGGTGGTTTTCCTGACTGTGGATTGGAGAGTAAGAGGAGGACGGCATCAACAAATGTTGGTTACTTGTTTAACGTGCTTAAATTGTTATAGCATATGTTCATTACTGTACTGTTGTATATGCTCATGTATATTATGTTGCATCCACGCACATGTGCACTATAGCCTCACTAAGTTGGACGATCAACTTATGCATTCCATGTTTCAATCTTTTCAGCTACAGGTGTTTGGGGTAAACGATAGTTCATGTTGCGGTTAGGTCATCCCGGTTGCGATCCCACCCTAGTTCCAGAGAGTGATTGAACTTTTGTTTAAATTCTTATTTGATTTTAAGATTTTCGTTTGAACTCATATTTTAAATCTCCTATAATGTCTAAGTTGATTTTTTTTTATATCTTGCTAAATGTTTTGGTATTTTAGTTAATTTTGTAAAATGTGAATGTCTAGCGAAAATGATTTTAAATTTTATCAAATATTAATCTTAATCTTCTTGTATTCCTTTTGGGTCCCACAAGTTGTTTCATCACGTCATGTCATCCGTTAAAATTTGTTTTAATTACTTCCGCTTTAAACTTAGTAATCAAAATTGTTCTTATATCATTTTAAACCACTTCCGCTGAAAATCTTTAATTCTCGATTTTAATTTATCGTTCTTTTTAAAGGTTTCGATATTCTAACTCTTTTTCAAAATAATAATAACTTTTCGACCGTTATCCGACGGACCCGCGGAGTCGGGCCGTTACAGATGGTATCAGAGCTTCGGCTCAAGGTCAGGATAGGGTCCTCGGATATTGTACTGAGGTGATAGGAAGGTGGGACTCGCCGTCATGACTTTAGGGTCCCTACCCACATTGGGTAGTTCACTTTTACGACAATACCGCAATCAAAATCATATGTGTAGTACATGTCTTTGGGATTAATGGTTATTTTTGCTTGATTCTGTGTTTTCTTGATTAATTATTTTGTTGGTGGTATCATGAATACCATAACATTATTCGAACTTTATTGTTGAAATTATTGTCTAGTTATGATTGTATATGTGAGCACTCCGTGATTTTACGTAAATTGAAATATCTGAATCAAGTGACTTTTCTTGAAGTACATATAGCATGACTAAAATAGCCCTAATCCTTTTGAATTCCATTATCGAGTTTACCTTACTCATAATTCTGATTCTAAACGAATCCATCTCCAAATTGATCTCTCGACTTCAGTAAGCTCTCTTGAGCCTAATTTCGCTATAATTAATAGTTTCGCCCTTATTCTAATGTTGGTACTTATTCATTTTTGAGCTTGTGATCCCTAGATGTCTTTCCTTCATCATTTTGGCGAATCAAATTGTTATCTATGTAATCTTTCTTTCAATAGACAAAATATCATTCAAATTTCATTGACATCATCTTGAGTTCTAACTTGCTATTACTCGTTCCTTGCATTCACTTATGAATTTTTTTATCGATAGCGAGTAACTTCATTTTGAATTCTAAAACTACCCTAAGTTCATATCTAATCTTCTCATTCTCGCTCTTGCTTTTCTCAAGTTTCTAAATGACATTGTCCGATTGTATCTTTTCCTTCATGTTGTGTAATTTACCGTAAAATATTATTCAATCATTTTAGCCTCATTCTTGATATGGCTTCTTCAAGTCGTGCCCTTAATTACCTTTAATCTGACTCTTTGACTGTTTTCCTTCAGAGCTTATCGACACTCTCAATTAACATGTCTTTGTCTATTGGGGATTGACTTCTTGTATCATATCAAGTTTTTATATTGATCCCTTATCTTTTTACTCGTTCAGAGTTTACCCCTCCCTATTTCATGAGATACTTTCTTGTATCGACTTCGTAAACCAAAATTATTTATTTTTGTCGGATTCTATGATTGTTATTGTTCCTTGTCCTTCTTTTTCCCGAGCCTATTTATTCCGTTATGATCGTTTTGAAATTATCCATATGATTTCATGTTACTCTTTTTTTTTTTTGTATTCAATTATAAAATCTTCTAAATTTCCTGAAAGAATTGAATTGTCTCGGTTTCTTTTTAACATCACGTTTTCATTTGTCCATTCATAAATTGTCCTTCCTTTCTCTATTTCATTCCTTTTTGCGAGCCGCATAAATCAGATAAATTTATTCTCAATTCCTTTTGAACTTTGGACTTACCTTCTATTTGTTTTGAACTTATTTTTAATCCCGTCTCGCTCAATTTGATTGTTTCAATTTTCTCAGATTTCACTATTGAGCTTTATTTGTTTTCTATTGCATCTTGTTGCAATCATTATTGAAATGATCTTTAAATCACGTAATTTTGACTTGCTTTTCAAATGACCAAACACACATTAATGTTTTGGTTATTATCGTCATGATACTTGTTTCGACTTTCAATTATCCTTACCGATATCCTTGCTTTGATCATCTTTTTACTTACACCATTTGAAATGGTGAGGCTCGTCCCTTCAGTTATTCTTATCGGTGCGCCTTAATCGTTTTCCTTGTCACTTATATCGAACTATTCATTTGATTATCTTTATTATCGATATTTCAGTCCTTTTGCAATCTTCGTTGATTCTTCTTTAAGTTGCCATTGCTAATTCTTATCTTGTCATCTTGAGCATCTTGATTCGATCATCTTTTCTAATCCTTATCGTGTCTCTTCATTTGACTCATTTTGTTCCTTGCGAGAATCCCAAGTCAAATGTCATTCAGTACCTTTTGAATTCTCTGGGCCAAACTAAACTATATATTGTTATGTGAGTAGTTTTTCTTTTGAGAAGAATCTTAATCCGCGACATAGGAGTTGGAATTATCGTCGTATCCCATTCTACCGGGTCATGATTATGCGTAACGTATATGAAGTACTACCTCGATCATCCTCGTGAACCTGACTGCATATCTTAAGATCTTCAGAAATATCTAACATACAAATGAAGACACGTTTGCATACTCATCTAGATGATGAAACAAGTGAATTCCATTATGGCGTGGCCCGAGTATAAAAAAGCGACTTGGGAGTTAGAGAAAAAGATATGTCAGAGTTTTGAAAACACCTAATGTACGAGAGAACATTTTCGCACACTCGTTGTAATCAAGAAGGCTGCAGATTTTGCAAGAAAAATGCTTTATGACGCACACAGAATAAGGAAGAAACGTTTTGAGAGCAAGAAAAGAATATACATCGGCGTTAACCGTACCACGCGAATATCAAAAGCTAATTTGGGGACCAAATTTCTTTAAGGAGGGAGGATTGTAACATCCCGTAAATTTAAAATATTTTAAAATAAAGTTATTGAATTAATAACCCGATTTTTGTGTGGTGTATTTTATTTTTAATAAACATAGTATTTCTTTAAACCTAAACGTACAATTAAAATTTTCGAGCACAAAAAAGTTGAACTCTCTTTTGTGCTTTGTGTGCATTAATTATTTCTTATGGAATATTGGACTTAGAAATAATTTAGAAAACATGTCTATTGCATTTTAAAAACATTGGGGTCATTTTGTAATTAGTTTGGACCAAAGTGTGCGAAATTTTTGGATTTAGGGGTCATTTTGCACTTTTTGAAATTTTGGGGGTCAAAAGTGCAAAAACGCCCCTTCTCATCCATTGGCTAAGCATGCAATGATTTCTTCTCCTTGGTAAGTCAAGAAATTAGCCATGGCATAGGGAATAGACCATACCCCTTTGTACATTCACCATACCCCTTTCTCCATTCAAACACTCCACCCATTTCTCCATTCAAACACTTCACTACCCTCTCTATTAGCTCCCTAAATCAGATTTTTGTCTCCCCTACACCATTTACCTTCTTGAAGTAAAAATCTAAGTGGGTAAGAGAGAGAGAGATGCAAGAGGAAACACATTTAGAAAGATAGTTTTCGGGTATACTCAGCACAGTCTCGGTTTTTCGACCATTTCGCCTTCGTCCACCGTTGGATCGTGCCCAAATTTTTCCTGAAGGTCCTACACACATGGGGCTACATATTGACCGTTCGGATCGTCGATTGCATCTCCCAAAGTTAATCGACAGTCATTAGAAGTTGGGGAAAAGCAAGGATTTGAGGGCTTTTGTTATGAACCACCACCGGAGCCGCCACCACTGCCACCGGAGCTACAACCACCACCTTCGGAGGTCTGGAAATGAAGAGAGTTTCACCCCCTTCGTTGCTTTGGGTAAAGATCCATCTTTAATATTTGTGATTTTACATTCTTTTCTTCAAAGCATATATTGAAGAAGTTTAGTTATCCTTGTGGCTATTGTGATAAGTTGTTGAGTTCATGTTTAATATTATATATTTAATGTGACTTGCTTTGGTTTTGTTTAAATATTGCTTATATGTTTGGATCTTGATTTATTTTCGTAAAAAAGTTATTGTTCATAATTTCCGAAACTTTGGGGGGTATTTTTGAAAGGTTTTAAAAGTTGAAGGGCTTAGGTTGCGATTCTTGGTGGGATTAAAAAGGGACTGAAAATATAAGTTTTGTTTGATATTTGGTTAGGTTTACTTGAAAAGCATTTGTTTTAAAGTTTGTTACGATATTTTGCAAAAATGGGAGTTTTTGAAATACTTGGGGTTATTTTTGTAAATCTGAAAATAAGGGGTTAAAGTTGCTGTTTTGTTGCTGTTTTTACATGGTTCTTTTATAAACTCTTGATTAATTGATTTGAAGTAGTGTTTTATTCATTTTAGTTATAAGATTGAAAATTTGTATAATTTTTCCGAAGAAAATTTATAATTAAAGAACTTTTTGTTTCTCAATGTTAGTTTGTGAAAAAAATTATTAAAACTTATTGTTAATCTTAGTTTTATATTGAAATTATGCTTGATTATTTTTAAATTATTGCTTAAATGCTTGAATCTTGAATTATTTTTTTTAAGAAAGTTGATTTTTCTATGTTTTCAAAACTATGAGGGTATTTTCGAAAAGTTTTAAACTTGTGGGAATTTTAAAGATTTGGTTTTTGAAGTAATAAGATACTTAATACTTTTATTTGATTTTCGATATGAGTTTAGTTAAAAATCTTTTGATTTAAAGTTTGTTGAAAATTTTCGAAAAAATGGATGTTTTTCAAAGTTTAGGGGCTGTTTTGTAAATCTGGAAAATGAAGGGAAAATTTTGCTATTTTGGCGCTGTTTTTGTAATTAGAATTTCGAGTTTTGAAAATAATAACTTTTAGTTGGAGTTTGATGTCGAAAGTTCTAAGTTCTTGTGTGCGATGTGTTAGTTTAGGAAATCCTTGTATAGGATTTTCATTAGTTACGTTTAAGTAATTTTGTTAAATACATTCTAAATTGTATACGTACTTGCTCAGGTTTCGGATACACATCATTGTGGTGTTTTAGTCGCTATACTAAGCGACAAAGGTGAGTGCTATGTGTTACTTGTGTGTAAGTCCGAATGTGCTAGTAGGTCGAGTCATAACTGTAACTTAGTTCCTGAACGAACAAGCATGTGATATATGATAACATAAAGAACTCGGCTGCTAGGACAAGTTACATGTTGATTTATTGTTTATGTCTATGTGCTTATGAGTCATTGATATTACATGTTGAAATGTTATTGAGTTGTTTACCGATTTCCTGTTACTGAACTGTTACTGTTACTGTTACTGTTACTGTACTGTACTGTTTACTGTTTACTGTTACTGTGTGGGCCCCTATTTTGGTGTGCGGAATCGTGGTTAACCCGGAAGGTAAGGGCCGGAGGGTTACCTCGATCCACCGTAGACCTGCTTCACGAACCAAGTGTGGAGGTTACACTTGGGGAGTGAATGTCAAACTCCTGGCATTTGACGTCAATGCGCACTGTTATGTAAGGTCGCACCTTACTTGGAGTGTTCGGTGGTGGTTTTCCTGACTGTGGATTGGAGGGTAAGAGGAGGACGGCATCAACAAATGTTGGTTACTTGTTTAACGTGCTTAAATTGTTATAGCATATGTTCATTACTGTACTGTTGTATATGCTCATGTATATTATGTTGCATCCACGCACATGTGCACTATAGCCTCACTAAGTTGGACGATCAACTTATGCATTCCATGTTTCAATCTTTTCAGCTACAGGTGTTTGGGGTAAACGATAGTTCATGTTGCGGTTAGGTCATCCCGGTTGCGATCCCACCCTAGTTCCAGAGAGTGATTGAACTTTTGTTTAAATTCTTATTTGATTTTAAGATTTTCGTTTGAACTCATATTTTAAATCTCCTATAATGTCTAAGTTGATTTTTTTTTATATCTTGCTAAATGTTTTGGTATTTTAGTTAATTTTGTAAAATGTGAATGTCTAGCGAAAATGATTTTAAATTTTATCAAATATTAATCTTAATCTTCTTGTATTCCTTTTGGGTCCCACAAGTTGTTTCATCACGTCATGTCATCCGTTAAAATTTGTTTTAATTACTTCCGCTTTAAACTTAGTAATCAAAATTGTTCTTATATCATTTTAAACCACTTCCGCTGAAAATCTTTAATTCTCGATTTTAATTTATCGTTCTTTTTAAAGGTTTCGATATTCTAACTCTTTTTCAAAATAATAATAACTTTTCGACCGTTATCCGACGGACCCGCGGAGTCGGGCCGTTACAACATTTCCGCGGTAAAAGGGCTGCTGGATACCCTGAAGACGGGACTATTCTAACCGATCTGGACTCAGGTGGAGAGAACGAATTCGACAAGGCCACTAGAATTTTTATGGCTAGTCGGTTTAAGCGGGATATGCTACTTCAAACTGTCAAGTGTAATTTTGAGATTCTGAGTGATTTCTCTCGAACGTATCACGAGGTAAGAATCTGTCTTTTGACTCTCTTCTTTCTTTAGAGTCTCTAACATTTACTGTTAACCGAAAATTTTTCATAGGTCGGGAATTTGTTCGCTCTTTAGACCTATCGCTTAGAATTGCTAGAGCAGGAATCGCAGGATGCTCACGATGCGTATGCGCAAATTTTTGTTGATAATCAAACCCTTCGATCTCAACTGGCAGAGAGTCAACGAGAATTGTCTCAAGTGAAGAAAGAGCTGGAGAAAGTAAGTACGAAACATTCCTCCTCTGCGGAGGAAGAATTGCTATCTGTAGTTACAGAAAAGAGCGCACTTGAAGATGAACTTAAGAGAATTAAGATCGAACTTGAGAGTAGGGTATCGACAGGAGAAAAGAATTGCGACTGGGGTACCGGCAGGCGACCAGCTCTCTCTGATTCCATCCATTTAGGGCCGGTTCGAACTCCTGTATCCTGTCAATCCACCCAGTCGGATAGTGGGTCGACTCGTGGGAGAAGTTTTCCTGCACTCGATCTCAACCTCTTCGAGATGCAATTTGAAGAATGTTGCCTTCGGGTTCGGCAGGAATAATTTCAATTGGAGTTGCTTCTCTGTCTTTCGACCTAGTCCGGCGTGGAGCCATTATCGAGGAAGCGATGGATGAAGGGTAGAAGTGTTCTTCCAGCCCCGCTTTCCTCCTTTGATAACGAAAATATCCTAGCGTAGGGTTAATTATTTACAATAGGATTACATTAAATGTAAAGTTTCAGCTTTGCTCGATTTTCCTTGTTGTAATCATGAATTCTCTTGTAATTGTTTGAAAGGTCACGAATAAATTTTTTATTTCCTTTGTCATTCTTACTTGTTAATCTGCCGATTTGCTTCTGTAAATAGCAACCGAACATCAATTTCTTTGCCCAAAAGTATGAACGACAAGTGTTGTCCCCTAGCGACTTTGATAAGTAATAATAAAATATTAGCTTTTAATGATCGGACATCGACTATATAATCGACCATTGATCGAACTTCGCCCTTTAATATCCAGATACAAACGATAATTGACGTTTTTCGCCGATCTCATTCGTTGATATTGTAATCGAAAATTAATAATACTTGGATAGAAATTGGCGACCTTAGCAGATCTCGATTGCGGTAGTCCGAAATAGGATATTATCGGAAATCTTTGGATATCGATAATTTGTACTTAGGGTCTTAACAACAGCCTTCGCCCTTATGATTTATTTCGATCTAAGGGCATAGCAACAGCTTTCACCCTTAGTCGAACGAATAATCACGGAGAAATATCATGATAGAATTTAGATTGATCTCGAATAATAACTTCGATCTACGGGGCATAGCAACGGCTTTCATCCTTAGTCGTATAAATAATCGTGAAGAAATAACATAATAGAATTTAGGTTGATCTTGAATAATAACTTCGATCTAAGGGGCGTAGCAACGACTTTCACCCTTAGTCGTTTCAGAGCATTTTTAGCCCGTGGGTCGTAGCAACAACTTTCACCCATTTAATAATTTCGATCTAAGGGGCGTAGCAACGGCTTTCACCCTTAGTCGTTTCAGAGCATTTTTAGCCCGTGGGTCGTAGCAACAACTTTCACCCATTTAATAATTTCGATCTAAGAGGCGTAGCAACGGCTTTCACCCTTAGTCGTTTCAGAGCATTTTTAGCCCGTGGGTCATCACCCATTTTTATTTTTCGATCCAAGGGGCGTAGCAACGGCTTTCACCCTTGGTCGATCTTCGAGGGTCGTAGCAACAACTTTCACCCTTTTAAATAGTAGATGGAGACAAGTAGAGATAGAATAATAGATGAACAGGGATCGATAATATCGGAATAAGACGAATAAATATGAATATTGGCGATAATTTCATCGGAATATATAACTTTGATCGAGATATACTTTGATGAAATAATAGTCTTCTGTAACCACGAGAAAAGATGAATCATAGCGAAATAGCAAATAGTAAATAACCTTATAAATAATCCTTTTGTTTTGTTAAGAAGATTCTTTGCGAGGTTCTTGCTTTGCTTGATCCAATGCCCTTTGCTCTCTATATTGTTTTGTATATGTTCCCAATTTTGACCAGTTTGATTTTTTCTAAACGGTCGCTCATTTGTTGAGGGTTGTAACGGTCGACGAATCTCGTCCACTAACTTCGCAGATTCTATGCCGTTGGATTTCATTCAGATTTCACTATAAAAGGTAGTAGTACCTTTGGAGATGTCTCATTCGTTGCGCCGGCATTTTATTCGTCCGATCATGGCGATCAAGATCATTATTCAATTAATTCAACTATTTGAGCTCAGACTTCGAACAGTCTTTAAGTGGAATAGCCTTCTAACCCGACCTTGCTTAGAATATCGACAGGCAAATACAATTTCTATCTGGAAGGCCAATAAGCCAGAATCACGGAGTCCGCAGGTCATTGCGCAGGTCCTCGAACAGGGACCTGTTGCTATAATGCATTTAGGAAGACATACTTGGGAGAGAACGATCAGAATACATGTACCCGAAAAAGCGTGCGTTCGCCCCTTCATCTTCGGAAGATCGTAAATAAAGTTAAAAGCCTGCGGATCGAAAGGAGATTCCATGCTCGGAGCTACGTTACTTCGAATAAACGATAGAAGAGGAGAGCGAAAATTTTATTTGGTTGTTATGTAACATATTATCTTGTGCTATGTTCGAAACGTATCTCCTCATATTTTTTCCTTTGAACTCTTGTATCTTTGTAACTATATTCATGAATAGAATTTTCTCTTTTCCTTGTTGATAAAATAGAGCACAATCAGACACGATCTTATCTTCATAAACTCAATCTCGAATATCTAAAATTAATAAGGAAATAACCGAACAGTGGTCTCTAGAGTGAGTAACAAGCTAATATCTTGTAGACTTGAAATTAATAAAGAACTCGTTGTAATTGACCCTTGCTATTGCCGAATTCCCAGAGCTATCGAAATTTTCAGCTCAAGAATTTTGTTCGAGTAGATCAATCATAGCTTTTTCGGCTCAAACATCATTAGTCGGTCGTAAAAATAACGGTTTCATATTTAGAATATCATGTGTACGAGGGTTGAACTTTTAGTCAAGTGTTCCTGATCCTTGGGCTATTTTTCGAATAGGATAATAAGTAAAACATTTGTCCGAATGAACATTTCGAATAAACCTTTCTTTGCTCATTGTTAGATCGTACGTTCTCCTTACCAAACAGGACCCTATTTCTCGGGAAATGTATCGGTCAGTTCATTTAATACGTACATCCTAACCGTTTGCGATCTGTTATCTGGGCCGTTGGTTCAAAGCCCTTCATCGCTATAAATAGGTCCACTTATTTACACGACATTCCTAACTTTTCCCTTTATACTTCCTCCGATCCCCATGGGTCGAGTTTTAGATTTGATTCATACTATCTCCCCGATAAAGGAGTTTGAGATTAGACTTCGAACCCTATTTTCCGATCTTAGCTCCTTTGGTATAAGCTTTTTCGCTTAGAATATCGACAGGCAAAAGATATCGCGCCTAGAATACCGGCAGGCAACCTGTTTTCCAAGATATATCTTATCTGGTGCGGGTCAGAGTTCTGGTCTTCTGGCGTAGCATCTGATCGGGCAGCTGGTTAATCTGAGAGGAGTTCTTTAAATCTGAAGCATCAGCTTCCTCGAGGGCTTTCTTGAAGTATAGTTCCATCGAGCTTACTTGGGGCGCCTCCGCTGAGATAACCCTCCGCTGCACCGGTTCGGATTAACCTGTAAATAATGATTGAGTATTTCAATCATTATTTACAAATGAAGACCTAAGGTCGGTCTGAAGCCCTGGAGAAGAGTTTCGATCCGGCTTTCATCCCGTACGAAGACGGATGTGCGACACGTGGCTAGTGATGATCATGAAGAATCACTGCTGAGTTCTGCATCTGGAGCGATCTAATAGGGACGATGAACGAATATGTATCAGGATAGAATTACTCGTAGAACTTGTAGTAGTGTAGGAGTGATTGTACTGTATCTCTTGAGCTCGAATTTTAATATTATATTTCAAGCTTCGCTTGTAACTTGTTCGAAGAATATCAATAATAAAGCTTTATTTCTTGTTCGAATTTTCTTGTTTTATTCCTTCGTCTTTTCTATCTCTCCGGTCGAATTTGAGTTAGGCTTGCAGGAACTTATAGTTATCGCGAAGCTATAGATCCCTTCCCTTTGGGATCGAAAATTTCTTTTAGTTATCGAACTATAGCCCACCCTCAATTGCGACTTCGGGAACTTGCTGCCGTTGTACGTACATTTATTGATATTCATATTTAGAGATTATCATCGAGCAACAGAATGCAACTACTTCTATTCCATCTGATCAAGAAATCATCAGATAATTGATAATAATTGACTCGCGTAATTTAACCTAAGATCATTAAATTTGAAGATCGGAAAAATAAATTCCGAGCCTTAATAAGTTGAACTCCATAGACTTCCATGACCTTTTGACGTTGACCGATGATCGGACTAATTTGATCTTGGCTAGTTGACAACGATATTCGTGAAATTTAATCATGTGACGCCCGACTAACTCAATTGACTTAATACTTGTAAATGTCGATTTAATTGAATTGGTCGTGTGTCAACTCTAACAGAAAATTCCATGGTATAAGATAAGTACTATAATTTTAATCTATACAGCGGAAGTTCTAGATTTACAAAGTTTCAAAACAAAGAGTGACGCATATTAGTCATTTCCTCCTACTTTACGTATTACAATCCAAAAGAGAATCCAAACCTAGCACATAATATGTTGAAAACTAACATATGATAATAAAGCGTTTACATATATGACTTATGAAACTCAACAGCTATCTCGCATTCTTCATCTCTTGATTCTTAGTTTCCAAAGTCAATCTGAGAAAAGAACAACAATAGAAAGAGGTGTAAGTCTTGTTCGACTTAGTGAGGAATTGTGATGCCAAAAAAAAATTATATACGTATTAACAAGAATATTGATAGTGAACTAGAAAGGAATAGCAGTATATGAAGCAATATTTATAAGATCAAGAAGTAAGGAGAACGAAATTCAGAATTTCATGTTCTTACTCGGTAAATAAAAAATAATCAAGTACAATTCTTATCCACCTTATACCTCCCTACGAGGAGCGACCTCGCCAAACAAAACAGTGGACATGCCCGGGTGCATGTCAGTTCAGTTCGGATCACTTACCCGTAACTAAACCACAGAGGGGTACTAATCAAAGAGATCATAAACCGACGACCCGATGTCACCCAGCCGTCAACTTTGTTAGTCCCAGGGCCCAACTTCCCAAGGGCGTCCCCAAGGGTGATAGTAACATATCAAAAGATAGACATAATCCATAACTCGGGATAATATTACCTACTAGATCGAATGAAAGAAATGAGGGATGTCATTGAAATGTCAAAATCGGTGTGAAGCACAATCAGAATCAACAAGAACATGTTATATCAAGAACGGGCTCAATCAAGTCAGAAAGTAGAACATATATATAATAGAATGAGTTTGTGCTTTGGAATAATATGAAATTTAGAATATCAAATTTGTTCTTGTTCTCAGGGCGTTGTGCCAAGAGGGCTGAAGAAAGAACGAGAAGCCTCACCCGAAGTTCAATTCTATCTTCTTAACTTGGTTCGATCGTATTCTCCCGACCTAATTTAAGTAAGCACTTATTAAAATATGTAGTATATGATAATCATCACTAAACTTGAAGTAACTAAGAAGAATGGAACTATAAGCCTACGAGTTTCAGATAGTGTAAATAAACAAACAAACCATCTCATTTAGTCGGCTTTTACTTTTAGTGCTGGCAGCAAAGCTTATTGTTTGAATAACTTTTTATATATATAATGGAATGACCTGAAACAAAATCCTATGGTTTCCTAACTCAAAATAGTTTCATTAGATTAAAGGACATAATTTTAATTTATCAGAATCAATAATATATAAAAGTTAGAAATTCCAGCAGAAGTTCTAAAGGAATTCATGATAGGTTGATTAACAGTTTCTCTTTTCAACTAGTTAATAGAAGGTAAATACAAAGGTTAGTCCTTTTTCATAACATAAAAGCCATAAATTAACATAAGATATTATAAGGTTATGAAAAGTAAAATTATGTCATAAGATGAGTCAAAAATAAACATAAACATTCAAAACCCCAAAACAGTCCTAGTGATTCTAACTCCCCTGTTTGAGCTGTTCTGAAATAGAGCCACCACCGGCATATGAACCGGACATGGCAGACTAAAATACTACTTGAACACACAAAATTTTGTCTTCTTTCCAACCCAACAAACAGATTCTAAAAATTCCAAACCGAACTCAACTTATAGGCCAAACAATAACACTGCGCAGAATTGTGTAGATTGTAAGTTTACCTTAATAACTTCCTTTGAAAGTGATGGATTGATACAAGACTTGAACCTACTTCTTTCCAACTTTAAATTGATTCAAATATTAACTGGAATCAAAAGTTTTTCATTAGATATTAGGTATTAAAGAGAAGAAGTTCAGGTATATAAGTTAGGAGAAGAATTCTTACTGATTTAACCGTTTTTCGTCGGGTTAATTTAATATCAGTGAATTTGTGATATCGGGGGTTTGGATATTGAATTATTCAGTATATTGGGTTCCGTTACTTTATTCTGGATGGATCGTTTACAAAGAAAAGCAATAATCAAAGGCAAGAAGTAAAACCATTAACGAAATTAAGAACGCAATGATATGGAGGTAAAGTTCTGCAATAATAATGGATATTATTGAGTTCTATTGTTATCAATGTATTCTTGCGTCATCTCAGAATTAAGAGAATTCGTCGTCCCTTATACAATGAATAACTAGGTATTTATATTACGCTAAACCTAGTATTACAAGGAATCATAGTCCTAGTTGGACTCGGCCCAACCTATCCTTCTTGGGTCCGGAGTGTAATCTTTACTCGGAGCGAGCGGCATCAGGCTGGGTCAGTAAGAAGATCCCGATCCGTTAGAATTGGTCGAATCGATCTTGTAATCTTTGTTCGATCAGACTAGTATGTAGGGTGCGAAATAGCCCCCATCAGTACTCCCTCACTTCTTCGAGCGTATAGATAATAGGAGCTCGTAGAAGTAGATAAAACTAGTCGACTGTTTCTTTTCTATGAACGGAGCCTCGTTAAAAACCTTACTTAAGAAAAAACCCAGTGGGAAAAAATCTTAAGTAAGGAAAAGAGTGCTACGTATCATAGATAGTCGTTTCTTCCGCCTAATGATGAATCGCCACGCGTCTATTCAGGAGGCTTTTGGTATCCTTCCATTTTTGGCGGGAATTTGAGTAGCTGCTATAAGTTCGAAACGTCTTTTCTCATTTCCTTATAAATAGGTGACTTTCGAGTTTGCCATTTCTCTTTTATATTTGCTTTTAGTTCGCAGTCATTTTCTAGTTTGGTCGTTCGTCGTATAAAATTTTCCTTTCATCGACCCTCTTCTTCAAGAACTAGAATACAGATGGCTTCCGTAAGAAGATCTTCTTCTTCTCCTAGAGAGATCATCGCCCCTGATAACGAGGAGGAGTTACATTCTAATTCTCTGGGTGAACAAACTACGGTCTCTGACCTTGTTATCCCTGTAGAAGATACTTACAAAGTACGAATCCTTTCCGATGCGGACGTAGCCGCCCGAGCCAAAAAGGGCAAAGGTACTGTTCCTCAGATTTCTGAACCAATTGAGGATCTAGCTTGCGTATATACAGAGGAAACATTCCCCGAAGTCGTGAATAGCTATACCAAATATTTTCCGGAGGGTTCTGAGATAATTCTCCCTTCACCTACTGATAGGGTTACTACCCCGCCGTGTTGGGATATTTGGGCTAGGGCTCGATTGTCAATACAACAGAGTGCGGAAATTTAAAATTTTTCGAGTTCCTAACAGTCCCATGAATTCTTTTCTCCATAGTTTATTATACGAATAGGTATGAATCAAACATCAATTAAACACGAGGGGGTTAATCGCATATTACCTGTCACCATTGGGATTCCCGTGTCCTCCGTGCATTTGGTTTGATCCACAAATTGAGTGATCCATATGTCTCACCTCCAAAGCTAGTCCACACCAATCGGATTGTAGCGACCCCTACGAATCTTAGGCTACGAACTTGATCTCGCAGGTTTGTCAGCAAAGGAACGGAGACAACAATGGAAGAATTCGATCCACAGGACTTATGCGGTCGAGCAGGGTTCGGCCAAGTACAGATCTGGTCCGAGCAGGGTTCGGCCAGGGTCAGGTTTGGACCGATTTGGGTTCGGCCGAATCTAATTGGGCGGCTAGGGTTTAGGGGCGAAAAAACTTTTGGGGCGATTTTGTAATTAAAAATTCTTGTTTGAAAAATCTAACTCTCTTGATTTTTCCTCTCAAAATTTTCAGCAACTTTTCTCTCAAAAGCTTTTAGGGTTTTTCAAAACTTGTGCAAAAACTTATTCTCATAGCATTTTCAGAATGAAGAGGAAAGGGAGTATTTATAGGAGAAGAGTCCTTCTTCAAAAAGATCTCCTTTCCTTGTTTATCAAATCTTCATTCCTTATCCTTAGGAATATGAGATTTGATAAATCTCTTCAAACTTGATTTGCAAGAAACAAAACTCCTTTTCTTTTTAGCTACTAAAATCGCCCCCTAGCCCCTAAGTTTAGATAATTCCAAAATCAACCCATAATTATCCAATATTCAAATTGGTTAATTATTTATTCTTCCAATTAATTAACTACTTTAATTAATTCCATAATTAATCAGATAACTCTAATTAATTAATTATCAATTAATCAATTAGTCATCTAATCAATAATCTCCAATTGAATTAATACCATAATTCAATTATCTTGATTTAATAACTTTAAATCACTTGCTTTCCTTTTAGACAGTCACCGTCCAATTGTATTGTGTGTGACCCTCTGGGTTCACCATCAACTGGCAGCAGGCCCACGACTTTCGTGATTTAATTAACAAGCAATTAAATGCTCCGATCAATTAAACTACTTTTAATTGACCACTCCTAGAATTAATTTTCCTATTAATTTAGGAGTACCTACACTTCATGGTCGATGTCTAGCCACAAGCCCATGAAGCCCAATCAAAGGTGAATTGATTTATTGTGAACCTCACCTCTTATAATTGCCATGTACATACGGTCCTTCTACGACTGATTTCCCGATCGAGACCTAGGGTGTGTGAATTGATCGGCACCTCTAATTATCTCAATACTGTACTTTCTATTTCTGGATAATAATTCCGGTGTGACTGCCTAATTTGGAAATACCTTCCAAATTCGTCACCAACCATGGCCATGGGTTTCTAGGAACATATTATCGAAGAACGTACAGGAAATACTCTCATCTTATCAGGATGAGTCGATAGATCCTTTCTTAGTACTAACCACTCGCGTACAGTCGTGTACGCACCCAACTTAGGCACTTTGTGGCCAGGCTACGTGACCAGTACCTAAATCTAAGTACGCACACTTGTGCACCGAATTCGCCCTAGCACCTCAAGTCTAAGGACTAAATCGTACACTATTATAAGCCTTGAGAAACATCCCATCACCGATATGCGTCATGCGCTTCCACAATGGGTTTCTCTGTTCGGGTCGTTCGATGCGTTCAATCCTCCATTGAACCACCTACTCATATGCACTGGACTCAAATTCCTTGCTCATGAAACTCTACAAATTCACTCCATGTGAATCATGCATATTTGTACAAGTCTTGGCGATTCCTACGATACCCCGTCTCGTTTGGAATCTATGACTTGGAACGGTTTTAAGATCACGACCTTTGAGACTGTTTCATGATTGCACTCAGTACTGAAGTGAATCGTCCCATAGTCTATTGTGACCTTAGGATTTCATCCAATCGCTTAGATAGGTTCGCGAGAGATGAAGTTGGCCATTGTTCAGTTTCACATACTATGAATGAACGACGTATTAATTATAAACCATAAGAAAATAGTACTTCAACAAGCTAATTAACATTGGCTTGCTGGGCACTATTCCATCAATCTCCCACTTGCCCTAAAGCCAATCACAACATTTCTAAGACCCATCTATACCAAGATGTCCCTCGAACCATTTGTGAGAGAGCTTAATTAGTGGATCTGCTAAGTTGTCTTTGTCGAGATGAAGTAATACTTCTACTCGTCTCAACTACCCATGACTGGTTCAATCATACGGTATTGTGTTCAGATTGTAGGTGAGATCTCGATTTCCTTTCATTGAGCGATTGCCTCATCTAAATCGGCTAAGATTATGATGGGCAAATGTCATGCTAGGTATTTCATCCAGTCGTTGGATGAAAATTTCTCATCTAAACACTTTCTTTTGTGCAGCATCATAATGGTGCCCTTTTATTCTTGTTTGAATCGGCAATGGTATATTATTGGAATCTCTTCCAATTTACCTTTGCTCTATCGAGACAGAATAAATAATCCACTTCAGACTGGAAATCTCGAATTTCAAAAAATCCTTTGAGTTTCAATTCTCCACTACTACCATAGACCGGCGTTGCATCCTTTAATTATCTTCGAGGATTTGCTTTTATGGTAGACCAGTGTCCTTTACTGGTGTTTGACTATCAGTAGCTCGTTCAGAGCATTTCGACGAGTCAGGTCTAGTACAAGACTTTGCATGCTACATGCAATCCAAATGCCAAGCATAAGGCTTCTTGAGACAGTTACTTCTTCACTCATTAATTTAGGGCTCATTAAATAAGTGAGAGAGTTTTTGTCTCTTTGGAAACAATCCTTTCTTGGATTCTTCCATATTGAATTCAATCAATATATTGTCTTTGTACTTAGATTTGGTAAATCACTACATCTTCTTCCTTCTATCTACCATAGATACGTATTGCCAGTACGTGAGATGTAATTCCAAATCTTATCATGGAAAATTGCGTGAAGAACACGCTTTCGTCTGTGCTTCTCTGATATGCTTATATCTTGTTTGATGTACAGAACATCATCTTGTTGCGCTTCGAACTCAACTACACTCCCACTGATTCTTTTGCACAATTGGAATCTATATGCCTTTTGACAACTTCAACATTCTTGATCAACTATCAAGTTGCATGTGCCAAATTTGGGAAAAAGTCATAGATTGACCTTTGGATTATAATAGAGATCTTCTCATCAATTTTCAATTGTGAGATGCAGGATTCATATCCAATAGTCATGCCTTCGGTAGTCAAAACCACCTTTCTATGGCTAATAGTTTCGAAATGAATTTTGACGTAGTTAATGGACATAAGGCATTTTCATCAATCCTAAAAGGACTTTTGAATAATGACCTATTGCCATTTAAGTGAGTCAAAGTTTTCAACTTCGAATCTTATGGCTATGTGCCATATCCCTTTGATCATGTTTAACATAATCTCTTTGTAATCTTGGATTAGAATCCAATTTCTCAATTTCGTAAAATGGAATTTTGAGTTCCTTACGAATTTGATCAGATTACGATTTCTTTGTGCATGGATTGATTCAGCAGTTTTCAGTGTTTACTCCCACTGTTCATGGGGATGGGTCCACTCCTTGGACTTCATCAAGTTCTACGACATTCCTTATTTCCTTTGACAAGGTCTTGTCAACAGAGGAACAAGCTACTTACGAGATACTTTTTGTTTCTTGTTGTCGTGGAACAGGTATTCAATGGGTTTTGTTGAATACCCCATAAACTTTATATGAACTAGATCTACCATCTAATTTCTCATATAAGGGTGTTCTACTATGTCTTAAAAGACATGGCGATGTAAGGACTTACTTCGAAATATACTATGCCAAGTATCTTTGAAGAGTCAAGGGAAGGTATCCCCTAATTTGAATAAAGGAAACTGAGCAAGATCAGAGTCGTGAATCAAACAAAGTTCGATTTCTTCTTTGATTTGCTTCATGAGAATTCTATTCTCGTCTTAGATAATCGAGGTGTTAAGTTGCTTATGTTTCAGCAGGTTTGATTAAATCAAATTGCTTTCGACATAATGCATCTAGTTACTTCATTTCCAAAACGTCTATTGAGTTACTTCAATAGTTTCAGAATTGCACTTCAGCCAAGTACACATATATATTAACGATTGAAATCGCAAGTATATGTGAAGTAGCTTCCCTTTGAACTAGTGCTTTTAGTTCATGTCGATTGAAATGTTTTGGAATGCCTTAGCAATCCATCTCTTCGGTTATCATTCCTTCAAGATTTGAAAGTTCCGATTTTACTCAAGTTCATTATCTCAGGAACAGTAAATAAAACTTCCCTTTCGCATCTCTCTTTAGGAAGAATGTCCAGAATGAACATTTCAAGCGTAAACGATTATCTCGTTTGTTTTGCTTGTTTTCGATTTAGCACATAGTTTTTCAAAGTTTTTGATTTGTTTATCATTGTTTATTTCTATGTTTCAAAACATCGACATTTGTACAAAGTTAAATTGCTCTAATTAAATAAATTCCATTTCTCAATGGTAAAGCAATAACGTCTCGTACAAAATGTGAAATAATACTCAAAGTAAACTAAAACTTAAAACTCATGCTAATACGAAAAAAACTAAGAAAAACTTCTTTGCTAAAAAGGAATGTCTAGGTACAATTCTTCCTTGACCCAGTCCCGGAATTCCAGTTTCCTCATCTCGCTCTGCACTACTTGCATCTCCCTTTCAAGGATTTTCCTCCTTTTGGGTTGAGCGGGAAGACTCTCATCGCCTGTAAATGCTATTACAGAAATGAAAGTTTTAATCAGATGTCTTACATCAAAAAGATTCAACAAGTGTATAACTTAAAAAGTCATACCGTAGTCAAGTCTTTCCAGGAAATCCTTTTCAACAAGCTTCCTTATTTTCCTTTCGTACTTACATAGAGGGCAATTCCAATCATATAGACCAAAACCACGTTGATGAGCTTCTTCATATTTGTCTAACAACTCATGCAATTGCTTTGTTTGTATTCCATCAGGCGGAATATCGCAATGTTGCATAAAATGAGTGAAGGTCTCAGATAATCCTTCAAGGGTTATCGTTATCTCATCTTCGAGAGTCAATTGGGCTCCAAACCCTTTGATCAGCTCGAATGTCTTGCTTAAGTAAGAACAATATTCCCTAACATTGTCAAACTTAGCCATGTCGGTTTCGTATAGGAAATTGCACATCACCTTTTTCAAAGTTGGTTCGGTTCTTAAACGCATCGAGGATCGGATAGTGGATGGTAAATGGCTAACATTTAAAAACAGACAACTATAAGCAGACATGTTTAATATTAATACTTATAATTAACGAAATTTGGACTTTTTATCGAAAAAGTTCTCCCACTATTTTATCGAAACAATAACCCCTTTTAGTTTCGGGAAAAGTCTATTTCCTAGTAGGTCTTGACGTCCCAGCAGCAATTAGTTGCACCCACGACTCGTGGCCATACAATTAATTCCCTAGGTAGGTATACATATTACCAATTGTGTCTACTACACAACCTTCAAGTTATTTTGCCTCGTTTTTCGCATTTATCTAGCACTGCTACATCATAAATGTTACTACGCGTTAAGTCTAACCCATTAATCATGATAAGCAACGGGCCCGGTCATGAATTCTCCGTAACTAGTTATCGGTCGATCTTCACGTCCCGACCAGTCCCTACCCTTGTCAAGTTTTAAGAAAACTAGAATCAAGGAATTTCGTGTATTGCCCCTTTCTTCGACTCGGGTGCCAGACTCTGGATCACCTCTATCGATAAGTAAACAACATACACTAGTTCCTATTAATGGAAGGCTTGGATTTTATAAAACCTCATTTTATAATTTAACCCAATATGACTTAATAATTATTCGAGAGGGGAATTTTCGTTTTTGAAAGTTTGAAGAAACTCTCCTCGAGATCTCACCGCTTCAATTATGCTTTATCTTTTATTTACGATCTAGATTCTAGCGCACAAACACACAAGCAATCATAAATCGACTAATAAATAAAAGCCATACAAGCCTAGCATGCATACTACCACAATATGTTTTCGATCGGGAGCCTCCTATGCGGGCCATCATCGAGCCAATGATGTTGGCCCAATTGGTCAATCTAAAGGGTTCTCAAAGAACCTATGCTATTACACAATGTACCACGCATACATGGCCTTCAATTCTTCTTGGGCTCCCACCTTGCTTGTAAATGGGCCTCCATCCTAAACTAGGAAAGCAGTAAAGCCCTATTCTATTACAAAGGCTCAAAGTGGCCCAAAAATAATAACAGGCTCGCAGGCCCAATAAAAACCATGCATTAAATTAAACCAATCACATCTAACCTAAGGGCAAGGCTCGGCGCGATCGAAAAACCACGTAAACAGTTCACGTAGAGCAAAGAAACATGTAAACATCTTTTACTTTCTTCTATCTTAATTTTAAAACACCTTTTAAAACTAACTTCCTATGATTCTTGCTTTTTAGTCACTACTAATTATGACAACTAAATTCTCGGATAAACAAAACAAGTTTTCTGCCTTAATTTCAGATTCTGATTTTTCAACTTTTGAAAATTGCAGTTCAGCCCCTATACTTTCGGAAATTGCACTTTTGACCCCAAAACTTTTGAAAAGTTACAAAATACCCCCAAAACAGTTTTCGGACAGAATGAGCAGAAAATTAAAATTTTGAAATCCAGAAAATTTTCGAATTTGCAAACAGACCCCTGAAGTTTCGGAAATTACAAAACAGTCCTTGAATTTTCGAAAATTGCAAAATGGTCCAAAATTGCGTGCGATCAGATTTTCAGAAAACACCCAGATTTTTCAAAAAATTTCCAGAAACAGAAAATTAAATTTTCAGCCCTAATTTTCATGTTTTGCGATTTTTGCATAAAAGCCCTGATTTTTCGAAAAACTATAAATTCGCCACAGATCTAAAAAAGCAGTTTTACCCAATCATAGATCTAGTCATAACAAGCAAGAATCAATCACTAGAACATAATTAACATGCGTTCTCATACATACAATCAAGCATATACAGTGAAAACACATTATGTTCAGGCCTTTTCGTATAAAAACGTATGGAGTTGGCTCTGATACCACTGTTGGGATATTTGGGCTAGGGCTCGATTGTCAATACAACAGAGTGCGGAAATTTAAAATTTTTCGAGTTCCTAACAGTCCCATGAATTCTTTTCTCCATAGTTTATTATACGAATAGGTATGAATCAAACATCAATTAAACACGAGGGGGTTAATCGCATATTACCTGTCACCATTGGGATTCCCGTGTCCTCCGTGCATTTGGTTTGATCCACAAATTGAGTGATCCATATGTCTCACCTCCAAAGCTAGTCCACACCAATCGGATTGTAGCGACCCCTACGAATCTTAGGCTACGAACTTGATCTCGCAGGTTTGTCAGCAAAGGAACGGAGACAACAATGGAAGAATTCGATCCACAGGACTTATGCGGTCGAGCAGGGTTCGGCCAAGTACAGATCTGGTCCGAGCAGGGTTCGGCCAGGGTCAGGTTTGGACCGATTTGGGTTCGGCCGAATCTAATTGGGCGGCTAGGGTTTAGGGGCGAAAAAACTTTTGGGGCGATTTTGTAATTAAAAATTCTTGTTTGAAAAATCTAACTCTCTTGATTTTTCCTCTCAAAATTTTCAGCAACTTTTCTCTCAAAAGCTTTTAGGGTTTTTCAAAACTTGTGCAAAAACTTATTCTCATAGCATTTTCAGAATGAAGAGGAAAGGGAGTATTTATAGGAGAAGAGTCCTTCTTCAAAAAGATCTCCTTTCCTTGTTTATCAAATCTTCATTCCTTATCCTTAGGAATATGAGATTTGATAAATCTCTTCAAACTTGATTTGCAAGAAACAAAACTCCTTTTCTTTTTAGCTACTAAAATCGCCCCCTAGCCCCTAAGTTTAGATAATTCCAAAATCAACCCATAATTATCCAATATTCAAATTGGTTAATTATTTATTCTTCCAATTAATTAACTACTTTAATTAATTCCATAATTAATCAGATAACTCTAATTAATTAATTATCAATTAATCAATTAGTCATCTAATCAATAATCTCCAATTGAATTAATACCATAATTCAATTATCTTGATTTAATAACTTTAAATCACTTGCTTTCCTTTTAGACAGTCACCGTCCAATTGTATCGTGTGTGACCCTCTGGGTTCACCATCAACTGGCAGCAGGCCCACGACTTTCGTGATTTAATTAACAAGCAATTAAATGCTCCGATCAATTAAACTACTTTTAATTGACCACTCCTAGAATTAATTTTCCTATTAATTTAGGAGTACCTACACTTCATGGTCGATGTCTAGCCACAAGCCCATGAAGCCCAATCAAAGGTGAATTGATTTATTGTGAACCTCACCTCTTATAATTGCCATGTACATACGGTCCTTCTACGACTGATTTCCCGATCGAGACCTAGGGTGTGTGAATTGATCGGCACCTCTAATTATCTCAATACTGTACTTTCTATTTCTGGATAATAATTCCGGTGTGACTGCCTAATTTGGAAATACCTTCCAAATTCGTCACCAACCATGGCCATGGGTTTCTAGGAACATATTATCGAAGAACGTACAGGAAATACTCTCATCTTATCAGGATGAGTCGATAGATCCTTTCTTAGTACTAACCACTCGCGTACAGTCGTGTACGCACCCAACTTAGGCACTTTGTGGCCAGGCTACGTGACCAGTACCTAAATCTAAGTACGCACACTTGTGCACCGAATTCGCCCTAGCACCTCAAGTCTAAGGACTAAATCGTACACTATTATAAGCCTTGAGAAACATCCCATCACCGATATGCGTCATGCGCTTCCACAATGGGTTTCTCTGTTCGGGTCGTTCGATGCGTTCAATCCTCCATTGAACCACCTACTCATATGCACTGGACTCAAATTCCTTGCTCATGAAACTCTACAAATTCACTCCATGTGAATCATGCATATTTGTACAAGTCTTGGCGATTCCTACGATACCCCGTCTCGTTTGGAATCTATGACTTGGAACGGTTTTAAGATCACGACCTTTGAGACTGTTTCATGATTGCACTCAGTACTGAAGTGAATCGTCCCATAGTCTATTGTGACCTTAGGATTTCATCCAATCGCTTAGATAGGTTCGCGAGAGATGAAGTTGGCCATTGTTCAGTTTCACATACTATGAATGAACGACGTATTAATTATAAACCATAAGAAAATAGTACTTCAACAAGCTAATTAACATTGGCTTGCTGGGCACTATTCCATCACGCCGGAGGGATGTCGAGCCTTTTATACGGCTCATTTTAATAGCGGACTGCGTCTTCCTTTGTCTCCCCTTTTCCTGGAAGTTCTGAAAACTTTCAGCGTGTGCTTGACACAACTGGTTCCAAATTCTGTTGCTTTCGTGGTTTGTTTTTCCGTTCTGATGATTGCAAAGGGGTTTAAACCTTCTTTCCGCAATTTTACGCAACTTTTCCGTTTTAATATTTCTAGTTCTTCAAATCGTGGATATTTCTTTGCTAGTCAGCGACCTAGCCGAGCAATTTTTGATGCTCCGGTCTCTAGTAATCCTTCATGGAAATCCCATTTCTTCTTTGTTCGTCCTCCGTCTAATCTCCGTTCGGTGGACGGTTCGACCATACCTTTTTCATGGGATCATGGCTCTAGTTGGATTCCTGGAGGTCGCTCATCAACTGGCGAACTTGTTCCCGACGATGTGCAATTTATAACTGAGATTCCCGAGATGCGCACAAACAAATATCAAAGTGCTCTTCTGATTGGGGAAGCTTTTCTTCGTAAGGCGGGGTTAAGTGTCCACAATTTCCCCATCAGTTCATCACCTGAACCTCTTGGTTAGCATTTTATTTGACCTTTATTATTGTCGCTATACTTTTTATACGGAGAAATTAACTTTATTTTGTTACTTTTTCAGCTCATATGGTAGAAAACTCCCGACATTCTTTGAAGGGAAAAATGGTGCTGTCGAAATCCTCCAAGTCAGTAGAGAATAATCCTATTGAGCAGAGGGCATCTCGAAAAAGGAAACTGGAGTCGGGCCACGAGTCTGAGGATAACAGAGGGGAATCTCCAGATTCTTCTCGTGAGTCCCCCATTCGTCAGGGGACGGGATCTGGTTATCCTCCTCTTCACCTTAGAACATCTTTGGGTATTCGAGGATGTCGTAGCTGGTCGATGCCTCATCCTACTAATAATCCAGTTGATAGAAAAAGGAGTTACTATGGACGTTCTGGTGACGACCTTTCTTTACTTGGAGATAAACATCCAAAGCCTACTCTGGTCGAAATGATCGAGGATCATTTAGAGGGAAAGAGGGCTGCTGGTTATTCCGAGAAGGATTCTCTTATTCATGATAATAATGAGAATGCGGTTGATAAGGCGACCCGTATTCTTTTGTCTGGCGTTCTTACTCGTGATCTTAATAAGCTTCTTCATAAGGATCCTTTGGAGAAATTCCAGCGAGCTTCTCTTTATGCTGAAAAGGTGAGACCTTTTTCTTTCTATTATTCTGATGAAGTGATCTTTTAAGATTTTCTTATTTTGCTAATTCGTTTCTTTCTGACCCCTTCGTTATTTCAGGTTAACACCTGTCTGACATCATACGCCTATGAAAATTCTCTTTGGAAACAACAGTGCGAATTCCTTGAAGAGAAAATTAAAGTTTTACTTCACAAATCTTCCGGTTCAGAAGTTGGTCCCTCGACATCTTCCTCTGTTCCTGTCGTAGAGACTCGTGCTGCCGGGACCGAAGATCAAGAAATGATAGATAGGGTAATAGAGGTTTCTCGTGCTCAAGAACAAGCCAATCAAATGGCAAGAAAATTAGAGGAATTGCAGTTGCAGAGTACGACTCGAATTAGTGAGCTTGAATCTCAAGTATCAAGCCTTGAAGCTTCTTTAGAGGAGTATGAAAATGACGTCCCACTTAGGCAAAGGGATCGATATGTTAGGAAATCTGATGAACAGGTCGTTCGTGAATTCCTCAACTCTCCTGTTCATACGGCGTTGGTGTACCGGATGGTCGGCCCTCTTCTTGAGAATACTTTTAAAAAATCGATTCATCAACTGGTCGCTTTGGAGATGATCGACGATCGTCGGAAGGAGTATTTTAAGGCAGCTCATATCCGGTTGAACCGTTATGGCGAGCTTTATTCTTCTTCTGAGGTTCCAGATGTCGAATATCAAGGTTTTCCTCTGGCTCATCTTGTCGAGGAATTTGGAAATCCATTGCCGATTCCTCCTTCTGATGTTAACGATGAGCTCGATAATACTTTCATCGATCCAGTAGATGAAGAGGAAGAAGAAGATGATACAGGCATGACTGAGGACGTCGATAGTGAGCAGAAGATTCCGGAAAGCGACCAGGCTTCTTGAAATAGTGATTTATCTTTAAAATAATCTTTGTAATTATCCGCTTGTAGGTTTAATTGCAGCTTAGCTTTCCCTACTTTGTACACTAAACGTTTCTTATTCTGACAGTCGTGTCCTTTCACATTCGTTGTAATGATTCAGACAAATCATTTAATTTGCCGTAATCATTATGTATGTGTCTTTTCAAATTCTAGCGTTTGCTCCAAGGTCAGTTTTTCTGTTTCGCGCCCTTTCTTCGGGTCAGTCGCGTCTTTTCATGTAGTATAAATACGAGAGGTAAAATTTGACTTGTCTTTTTTACTGCTATACTCCTCTCTTAACATAATACTCTTTCTTGAGCTAGTCGATAAACTTCCTCGATATTAATTTATATTTTTCCGTAATCCGATCATGAGTAACCTTTTCGGTAATACTTCGAAGCGACCTTCTCGTGAGGGCGCTAGGGATAATAGATCGAAGAAATTTCGAAGAGAAGGGCCTTCGATGGAGCCTCCTCGTTCGTCCTCAGTTAGTAGTTCGATGATCGATACTCCTATTACCACGTTCCAACCTTTGTCAGAAGTTAGTTCGTCGCTCCTCCAACCAAGCTTTTCTTCTACCCCCGCGGGAGGTAATAGATATTCCCCAGGTCGATTAGCTTTCGGAGACCCATCCAACATGGAACAGGTTTACGACATACCTGTTTCTTCAGGTTTTTCTTCTTACGAGTATGGATCTCATGGAGGGGATTTTGTTAGTTCCCTTCCTTTTTCTACTTCTACTGCCCTGCTAGTTAGTGAAGGGCAAGTCGGTGATGGTTTTTCTGTCAATCCTTCCATAACGCAGTCTATTTCGCAATATGGTCCTGAATATCTGTTTCATGATACCACTGTAACGACTGCTTCTTTTGAGTCTGGGGGACCTTCTGGGGGTCGATCTGGGTCGAGGTCTGGTCGTCGGACCATTATATCTGCTTCCGGCAAAGAGACCTCTGTTAGTCCCGACGAGAGGGACTCCCCTCGTCCGTTGGATGATCGTTGCGTGCTTATGCAGGTTAATGACATTCTTTTGTCGGAGACTCCACGTTCCGACGGTGTCCCTTTGACAAGCGAACTGCCTGGTTCTGTTGAACCTGATGCTTTGTCTTGGGACTTAGGCATGAGTACTATTTTGCCCGGTGAATTGAGGAAGCTCGAAGGTACTTCCAATGTTCGCCTTGTTCAATCTCTGGTGAAGATATGTGAACAGGTAAACATATTTCGAACATTTTTCCTGTTCTTTGTTTTGAATTCTTTGTTGTACGGCGGTTTTTCTTACTCTTTTCTGTTTTTAGGGCAAGTATTTTGCACTCCAGCTGGGTGTGCAAAATGATGAACTGTGGAATAGTCGGAGAGCTCTTCAAGTTCAGCTGGAGTCGGAGAAAGCTAAAACCAGGGGTTTGGAGCTGCAGCTGCAACTTGCTAAAGATGATCTCCAAAAGTTAGAGGCTGACAAAGTTATTCTTGAGAAAGAGAAAGGCGACCTAGTTCAGGCTGCCGCGTCGGCAGAGGGATCTCGTCAACAGGCATATGATGATGGTTATGATGCCGGTTATCTTAAGCGCCAGGAGGAGTTGATGGCATTTGCTGGTAACCTAACTCCTCGGAGGCCTGTTTCTGCTGGTCGCCCCTCTGGCGATTCTTCTCAATGATTTTTATTCGATCTGGCAGACCTTGGACTGTCTTTTTTTTTTTTTTTTTTTTTTTTTTTTTTTTTTTTTTTTGTCGCCCAACATTTGTGCATTCGTTTGGGCTGAAATTTTGTAATGGGAGAAGCACTAAAATGGAAATATTATGATCTCTTCTGTAGGCAGATTCTTGCCTTGATTCTAATGATATATCTTTTTTATATATGTAATTGCTACGCACAAATATACCATCATGTAGTAATTGACAAAGATTAGTTTTACTTATCTGAATTTTTATTTCTGCGGAGAGATTTGAGTATGGAGAAAGTAAGCTTGATCTTGCTTTGGTCGCTTGTAAGATAACTGAACGGTATAATATTTGCTTCGCATATTCAATCTTTGTTGATCGATCCAGCCGATCGTCGTTGTGCAAACCCTTAGCTGTCTGGTCGATGCTCGATTCATGCCTTATAAATTTGTCCTTATATGACATATATCTTATATAAGGAGGTTATTGTTCCTCCCGTTGAATTTCAGTTCTTCTTTTCCTCAGAGAGAAATTTTCCTTTAGGTGCTTTTCACCTATTCATGTCTTCCATTATTAGCTTTTCAACTATACATATCCCTAACCAGTATATCATACTCTTGATATGGGAGGAATTGGAAAATGTAACAGTCCTGGCCAGATCTGACCCGTTCAGACCTCCTTCAGCAATTCTTTGGAAAATTAGGCAGTGACGGCCTTATAGTTTCGAATAGGGAGGGCTATTCTCCTGATTTCGATGTCAGATTTCTTGGATTCTAAATGGAATTCTTGTATGGCCAACTTAGTAGTCCCCCTATGATGTATGAGGCAGTTACGATCCCCATATGGTGGAGGCTCTGGTCGTTTTTAAGCATTTATCCTCTTTCAACGGTCTAATTTTGCATGCCTTCGTCGAGGAGTTCTTAATATTTTCTATTAGGCGACCCTCATATATGATCGTGCAGGTCGTTTTGGTCTTTGAACTTCTTTAAGTTTTCTTGGATTATTTGTCGATCGCTTCGATCTGTAGATTTGTTTGTCATCGATCTGTTGAGTCGATCAGACGGGGCGCCGTTCCAACTTACTTGCATTTATTTCGGGAAGTCAAAGGGTCGCGTTTTCGTCCCTTGATTAAACTCCTATTATCCGTAGGATTATTCTCACGGGCGCCTATAAATAAGTAGACAGTTTCCTTATTTTCCATTCATAACAATGAAGATCTCTGTTTCTTTAGATTTCATTTTGCCTTCGGACCCCATAATGTTCAAGAAGTCACATTATCGTGATTTGTTCGTTCGCAGTAAAGAAATTGTCCCCAGTCTTGTATTGACGGGTCCCATGTCAGCCCTTCCTTGTATCGACGGATCCCATGAGATCTCTGCCTTAGTCTTCATCACATTAGAGGTCCGTGGTTTCCGTCTGCACATGGAGGGTTCGTACTTTGCCGGCCATCCTCGTCCTTGGAGGTTACTTCCGGATTGATAGACCACCGGGGTGGCCGGTAAAGTTACCGTTTCACGGCGGTCCTGAAGAGATGCTGCTTCAGAGTAAAATGTTTTATAGATAATGTAAAAGCAGTATCTTTTGTGCGTGAATTGAGTACTGCTGGTTATCTGGCTGGTAATGCTCATTTCACCTGGAGGAACATACCGATCTTCAGAGCCTGGCCATCGAACCAAAGAAGTCGACCATCCTGAGCAGCATGCTTCTTAGGTGGTTTATTATGATCGATGAGGTACTAGGGAGGAGATTGGTGTTTCCGTGGACATTGTCGTGAAGATAGTCGATCCCATAGGATCAATTTAACTGGATCATTGTGACGATCTTTAGGTAGCAAGCAGATTTCTGTAACGTAGGATATTTGTATGTAATTGATTTGATGAATAAAATATTATTTTATTCCTTGCATCTTCTTTGTCGTTTGATAATTTTATTTACGAGGAGTAATTTCCGAGCAGATGAATTCATACTTGATTTATCTTTCAAAACTTTTAGGAGTATCAGCGGATCTTTTTTAGATCGTTAGGAGTAGATCGAGGAGTTTTTATTGAGCGTATCAATGTGTACTCAATCTTGTTATAATTTAGACTTAGGATTTCATAACAAAATCCTTCTTTGTCGTTGTAATTAATCGAGGAGTTTTTATTGAGCGGATCAATGTTTACTCGACTCGTTTTGTTAATGAGGAGTGTTTATTGAGCGGATCAATGTATACTCGACTCATTTATAATTCAGACTTAGGTTTATCACCAAAAAGTCTTTTTTGCTGTTGAATATATATATGTCGAGGAGTTTTTATCGAGCGGATCGATGTTTACTCAACTCGTTTTGTTTAGACTTAGGTTTTCTATACCTGAAGTCCCCCTTTTTTTTTTTTTTTTTTGTTAATAAAATTGAACGAGGAGTTTTTATTGAGCGGATCAATGTATACTCGACTCGTTTTAATTTAGACTTAGGTTTTTCGTGCCAAAAGTCCTTTTGATCGTTGAATATATTTGTCGAGGAGTTTTTATCGAGCGGATCGATGTTTACTCAACTCGTTTTTTGTCGTCGGAATGAGGAGTGTTTATTGAGCGAATCAATGTATACTCGACTCATTTATAATTCAGACTTAGGTTTATCACCAAAAAGTCTTTTTGATCGTTGAATATATTTGTCGAGGAGTTTTTATCGAGCGGATCGATGTTTACTCAACTCGTTTTTGTCGTCGGAATGAGGAGTGTTTATTGAGCGGATCAATGTATACTCGACTCATTTATAATTCAGACTTAGGTTTATCACCAAAAAGTCTTTTTGATCGTTGAATATATTTGTCGAGGAGTTTTTATCGAGCGGATCGATGTTTACTCAACCCGTTTTTGTCGTCGGAATGAGGAGTGTTTATTGAGCGGATCAATGTATACTCGACTCATTTATAATTCAGACTTAGGTTTATCACCAAAAAGTCTTTTTGATCGTTGAATATATTTGTCGAGGAGTTTTTATCGAGCGGATCGATGTTTACTCAACTCGTTTTTGTCGTCGGAATGAGGAGTGTTTATTGAGCGGATCAATGTATACTCGACTCATTTATAATTCAGACTTAGGTTTATCACCAAAAAGTCTTTTTGGTCGTTGAATATATTTGTCGAGGAGTTTTTATCGAGCGGATCGATGTTTACTCAACTCGTTTTTGTCGTCGGAATGAGGAGTGTTTATTGAGCGGATCAATGTATACTCGACTCGTTTCGTTCTAATATTTATCAATATGCTAGTGTAATTCCACAGAGCGTTAATCGAAATAATCGATGTATAGAAAATGCTAAAATTTTTACTATTTGAACTCTAGGCTAGGGCCTTTGTTACAAGGATTAAAACTTTGATAAAGTAAAAATAAAACAATGCAGTATAATCTGCTAAAATTTATTTACCATAGTACTTCCTAAGGTTGACTGCGTTCCAGGTTCTTGGTAAGGCTGTCCCATCCATGTGTGCAATTTTGTATGAACCTTTCTTTCCTACGCCAATGACGATGTAAGGTCCATCCCAATTTTGTTGTAACTTTCCCACATGCTTGGATACTTCTACCTTTTTCAAAACCAAGTCCCCTTCTTTGAAGGTTCGGACGCGTACTTTTTGATTGTATGCTTTCTCCATATTTGCCTTAGTGGCTTGTAGGCGTACAGCAGCTTTATCTCTTAAGGCTTCTGTTAAATCAACGTCATTTTCTCTCGCCTTTTCATTTTCTTCTTTATTGAACATCTCTATTCTTGGAGTTGGAATTAAAGTTTCCACAGGGATAACAGCTTCCGACCCATATATCAAGCTGAATGGGGTTTCCCCAGTTGAATTTCTTACCGTAGTTCGATTAGCCCACAAAACTCCTGGTAGCTCATCGAGCCATTTTCCTTTGGCAGCTCCTAACCTTTTTTCCAAAGATTTTATTATCTCTCGGTTTGCTACTTCAGTTTGTCCATTTGCTCGAGGATGTCCTACCGAGGTAAAATTTTGTTGAATTCCGAGTCTTGTACACCATTCTATTATCTGTTTTCCCGCGAATTGAGTTCCATTATCGGAGATAAGGATCCTTGGGATGCCGAATCGACAGACTATGAATTTCCAGAGGAAGTTAATAACTTGGAATTGGGTTATTCGTGCGAGGGCGACGCATTCTATCCATTTGCTGAAGTATTCTACAGCGACCAGGACATAGGATTTCTTTGATCTAGCTGTTGGGAAAGGTCCCACGATGTCCATTCCCCATTGATCGAATGGCCAACAAATCGGGATAGGGTGCATATTTTCTGCTGGTCGATGACATATGTTAGCATGGATCTGGCAGTGATGACATTCTTGGACATATTGAGCGGCATCTTTATTGATGGTTGGCCAATAGTAACCTGTTCTGAGACATTTTAAGGCCAATGCCCTCGATCCACTGTGATTTCCTGCGTCTCCTTCATGTATTTCTCGCAGTATATCCATGGTTTGTGATTCAGGGATGCATCTCAGGAGAATTCCCGATACTGATCGTCTGTAGAGTTTTCCTTCTACAAGTGTATACTTCGGGGCTCGATATTTTATTTTTCGAGCTTCATTCTGATCAGATGGTAGTTTTCCATCTTGAAGATAGTCTTTCATTGGGTTCATCCAGTTTTCTTCGGCTTCTTCGATTTCCATTATATCGATTATCGGTATTTCATCAATGTCGATTGCTGGTGTATTAGATATTAACCAGTTAATCACCCGTTCGGTTTTTCCGTCATGGGATCCTGTGAATTTTGATAGCTGATCGGCCCATTTGTTTTCCGAACGTGGGATGTTCTGGATACTGAAGCTTTCAAATTTCCCAGCTAGAGATTTCACTTTGGCGAGGTATTTGATCATATTGAACTCTTTAGCCTCGTATAGGCCTTCTATTTGTCTTTGTACTAATTCCGAATCAGTCAGTACCTTAAGACTCTTTATGTTGGCTTTTATCGCCATCTCCATTCCTGCGATTAACGCTTCATATTCGGCTTCATTGTTTGTTACGATGAAGTCCAATGTTATCGCGTAATTCAAATCTTCCTTATTTGGTCCAGTGAAGTTGATTCCGGCGCCTCCCCCTTCTCGGCATGAAGCACCGTCGACATGCATTAACCAAGTTTGATCCTCGATCATCAAGACATCGTTGCTGCGACAGTTCGACGATTCAGTGGCCTGCGTCGGTGTTTCTAGTATAAAATCAGCCAACACCTGGGCCTTGATGGCAATCCTTGGTTTGTAGTCTACCTCGAACTGGCTGAGTTCGATGGCCCATTTGATTAGTCGTCCGGAGGCTTCTGGTTTCGCTAGGATTTGCCTTAGCGGTTGATTCGTCAAAACGATGATTTTGTAGGTTAAGAAGTAGGGTCGGAGTTTTCGTGCAGCCACTACTAAAGCCAGCGTGAATTTTTCTATTTCCAAGTAATTCTTCTCCGCCCCTTGTAATAACTTGCTGAGATAATAGACAGGCTTATGCTCTGAACCCTCTATCTTAATTAGGACAGAGCTAACGGCCGTATCGGAGATGGAGATGTATAAGTACAATGGTTCCCCTTCTGTCGGTTTGGCCAACATCGGAGGGGATGTTAAATATTCTTTGAGTTGTTCGAAAGCTCGTTCACATTCTTCGGTCCAAACAAAGTTTTTCGCTTTTCGAAGTGTTTGGAAAAAGGGCAAGCTTCTATCCGCCGATTTAGATATAAATCTATTCAACGCTACGATCTTCCCAACCAAGCTTTGCACTTGAGAGATGGTCTTGGGAGGTTTCATTTCAGTTATGGCTCGAATTTTTTCTGGGTTGGCTTCTATTCCTCGCTGGTGTACCAAATATCCCAAAAATTTTCCTGACTTAACACCGAAGGTGCATTTTGCGGGGTTCAACTTCATACGATATTTTCTTAAGATTTGGAAACATCGATCTAGATGTTTTACGTGATCTGCTTCATTCATACTTTTAACTAACATGTCGTCTACATAGACCTCCATTATTTCTCCGATTAACTCCTTGAACATTAGGTTTACCAATCTTTGGTATGTAGCCCCAGCGTTCCTTAATCCGAACGGCATTACTATAAAGCAGTATACTCCCTGTTCGGTTATGAAAGTGGTCTTCTCTTGGTCGCGCTCGTCCATGTATATTTGGTAAAAGCCTTGGAAGGCGTCCATCATGCTGAACAGCGCAAAGCCAGCAGTCGAGTCGACCAATAAGTCGATTCTTGGGAGGGGGTAAGGGTCGCGTGGACATAACTTGTTAAGGTCGGTGAAATCATTACACATCCTCCATTTGTTGTCCTTTTTATCCCCCTTTGCTACTAGTACAACATTACATAGCCACTCCGAGAAATGTATTTCTCGGATTTGTTTTGCTTCCATCAGTCTTTCAACTTCGGCTTTAATGATTTTATCTTTCACTGGTCCATGATTTCTTTTCTTCTGTCTGGCGGGTTTCGCCGAAGGGTCAATTTTTAGGGTATGCTTGATTACTCGAGGATCGATCCCTTCGATGTCATTTGCACTCCAAGCGAAAACGTCCACGTTATTTCTTAGAAATTCGATTAACATTACTTCTCCTTCTTTGCTCAATTCTGTACCAATTCTTGTCCTTTTGGACGAGTCGCCTTCTACTAGAATTATATCTTTATGTTCTGGGGGTTGCAAGGATAAATCTAGTGGTTCTTTCCCCTTTTTATCTAATCGATCAGTAATAGGAATTTCGACCTCATTTCTAATTGGATCGTCTTCGATCTTTCTCTTGCTCGGAGTAATAGGGTTAGGATGTTCTCTCAAGGTCAGCGACGTGCTGTAGCAATCCCACGCCATACAGTGGTCATTCGTTATTTCTCCAATGCCGCTATCGGTCGGAAATTTTATTTTCTGGTGATAGGTAGAGACCACAGCTCGAAAAAGGTTAAGGGCTGGTCGCCCTAATATAGCGTTATAAGCGAAGGGTGTTTCTACCACTAGGAATTTTACCAGCTTCACTGTTCGAAGCGGCTTCTTTCCGAGCGATACACTCAAAGATATCGTTCCGCTGGGGATGATCTCGGACCCTCCAAAGCCTACTAACGGTGTGGCTACCTTTTGTAAGTTTATTTGTCCGAGGTTCATTTGTGCTAGAACCTCCCTGGAGATGATATTTGCTGAGCTTCCATTATCGATTAGGATTCTTTTTACATTGTAATTCGCTATTTCTAACGACACTACCATAGGGAAATCTGGGTTATCTTCTTTCGTATCCCAAGTAATGTTTTTAGGTACTTCGCCTTCGTTAAAGCTAATCGGCTCGTGATTTGTGGGCCTATTTTCTAACGTCCATACTTCTTTTGGATATTTAGAACTTGCAATTAGGGATCTGGCCATTCTTCGTCGAGCATTGCGACTATCTCCACCCGCAGGCCCCCCGGATATAGTGTGGATAGTTCCATTGATCTGGTCGCGATTCAACTCCTGAGCAGGTCGATGTTCTGGTGACCTTCGATGAGAACTTCTCCTTTGAGTTCCGTTCCGGGGGCTTCTGCTTCTTTCCCTTTTGCGATTATCTCGTTCTATGTATTCGTCTAGTTTTCCTTGCTCGATCAGTTTTTCAACTTCTCTCTTAAGGTGAAAACAATTTTCCGTTCGATGCCCATGTGCCCTATGGTACTTACAGTATTGATCATAGTTCCTAGACCCTGGTCTGGGCTGAGCGATTTTCCTCGCCTCAGGAATCCAATTATTCCTTTCTAGAACTTCCAAGATTTCTTCGATTGGAGCATTTAATCTTGGGTGTTCTACTTGATTCACTCTGCTTCTGATTGGTGGTTCAGGGTTTCTTGGTCTTTGGTAGAAATTAGGTTGCCTTTCTCGGTCGGCTCCGCTGTATTCCAGTCGCTGGAAAACGTTACCTCTCTTGGAAGATCGCTCGTAATCCAAGGATCTTTGGGCGGGAATCCTATCATGCCGCTTAGACCCTGTAGCCGTAACTTTGTTTTTGTTTTTATCCTTAAAGGAATTCATCTCTTCTTGGGTCATATACTTAGATGCTAGGCTCATGATGTCGGCGAACGTTCTTGGTTGCTTTCGACTGAGGGCATTTCCGAACTGCCTGTTTTTAGTGAGATCGAAGAGGATAGATATTATGTAGTCAATATTTGGGGAATCGATTTTAAGCAATTCTACGTTGAATCTGGCCAACCAATTCCTTAGGGATTCTCCTTCTTGTTGATATATAGTTCCAAGGTTGCTCATTGGAAGTTTTTGTCTCTTTTGGCTGGCGAACTGCTGTGTCAATTTGTTACAGAGTTCCCTAAAGCTGAATATGGAGTTGGCAGGTTGTTTCGCGAACCAGTCCAACGCGAGTCCTTCGAATGTGGTTACCATTAATTTGGCAGTGAATTCAGCAGAGTGGGCATATAAATTCATTATATTTGTAAAGCTAAAAATATAATCATCCGGGTCAGTGGTTCCATCGTAGCGAGGTAGTCTGCCCGGGACTTGTCCGATCGATTGTGCCTCTTTTATTTCCCTGCAAAAGGGAGAACAGGCCGCAAGGCTTTCCTGGAGTTCCGTGGTTCGGGCCCACGGATTTTGAATAGACCGTAAGCGTTGTTCAAGTCGGTCCTGCACCATCCTTTCAATTTCTCTTTCCGTCAATCGAGCCGTTCGTGGTCGATCAGGGATTGTATCATCTATATCATCCTCAATAGGGATAATTGTTCGTTCCCTGGATCTACTGCGCCTCGCCGGGGTTTTTCTGTGACCTCGTTTCCTTCGAGGATTGTTGTCGGAGGGTTTCGAATTGTCCTGTTGTGGACTGTGTAGCGAGCGGTGCTCGCTTGGTGGGCTATCAGCTTGTTGAGATACATGATCGTTTTGTCCGGGCGTTCTCCGAGCAGGAATTGTCCTGGCAGCCCTAGGATTTTGCGGAATTTGATCAAGCACAAGTAATTCTTCCGGGGAGAGTGATTTAAAGAGCATCGCTATTTGTCGTAATTTCTCCTGAGCACCCGGGAGAGGAGCAGGGATCTCGGGGACTTCCGGCTCTTCCTGTATCGTGCCGGGAGGACCTCCTAGGGGTTCATGATCTCGGGGATGGGTATTCTGTAAATTCTCGTCGGTGTTGGGAACGTTATTATTGTCGTTCTCCTGTGGATCTTCAGATGTGTCATGACCGGTGGTTGTGTTACTTCTTGCTCCGATACGAGCGCTTTTCCTTGGGCGAGCCATATGTCGATCGAATAATTAACCTAGCCCCACGGTGGGCGCCAACTGATTTAACCGTTTTTCGTCGGGTTAATTTAATATCAGTGAATTTGTGATATCGGGGGTTTGGATATTGAATTATTCAGTATATTGGGTTCCGTTACTTTATTCTGGATGGATCGTTTACAAAGAAAAGCAATAATCAAAGGCAAGAAGTAAAACCATTAACGAAATTAAGAACGCAATGATATGGAGGTAAAGTTCTGCAATAATAATGGATATTATTGAGTTCTATTGTTATCAATGTATTCTTGCGTCATCTCAGAATTAAGAGAATTCGTCGTCCCTTATACAATGAATAACTAGGTATTTATATTACGCTAAACCTAGTATTACAAGGAATCATAGTCCTAGTTGGACTCGGCCCAACCTATCCTTCTTGGGTCCGGAGTGTAATCTTTACTCGGAGCGAGCGGCATCAGGCTGGGTCAGTAAGAAGATCCCGATCCGTTAGAATTGGTCGAATCGATCTTGTAATCTTTGTTCGATCAGACTAGTATGTAGGGTGCGAAATAGCCCCCATCACTTACCTTGACTTGCTTCTATTTCTTCCTAGTGTTCTTAAGCTCTTATGGACGTTTTTCTATGTTTATTTGGAGGAAGTGTGGTCTGTCTAATGACTCTATACTTATCTTAAATAGGAAGGAAGAATGGCTTTATTGTAATAATGTTAAGAGGTTGGGGTAAAAGTTTTATTGTCTAGATTTTTCTTACCTTAAGTCTTGTTTGGGGAAACTTTGTTTCACCTATTTACTTATAAAAATTGTTTAAGCTATAATAAATCTTTATTTCTAACACTTCAATTAATTGCTTTAGTAGGTATGTTACAATCTCCCCCTCTTAAAGAAATCTGGTCTCCAGATTCTAACCTGAAGTGAAAAGTTCAGGATGATGCTTCCTCATTTCTTCTTCTCGTTCCCATGTTGCTTCTTCTACATTTTGATTTCTCCATAATACTTTTACCAAAGGTATCTTGCGGTTGCGAAGCTCCTGGAATTTTTGATCAAGGATTTGAACTGGTATTTCTTGGTATGATAGGTCACTTTCTATTTGTAGACAATCGGGTTCTAAAATGTGGGATTCGTCTGGCTGGTATTTTCTCAGTTGTGATACGTGGAACACGTTATGAATTCCCGTAAGATTTGTGGGTAAATTTAATTTGTAGGCCAATTTACCTATTCGCTCAATGATTTCAAAAGGTCCTACATAACGTGGATTTAACTTTCCACCTTTCCCTATTCTTTTGAATCCCTTCCTTGGTGATACCTTAAGAAATACTTTGTCCCCTATATCAAATTCCAGATCCCTTCTACGGCGACCGGCATAACTTTTTTGTCGGTCTTGTGCAGCTTTTATTCTTTGTTTGATTATTTGTACCTTATCAATGGCTTCCTGAATAATCTCTGGTCTTATCGCTCTACGTGAGCCGTCTGAAGTTGTTCTCCACTCGTCCAAATCCCAATGGAGTGGGGAGCGACATTTTCTGCCATATAAAGCTTCGTATGGTGCCATTTGAATGGAAGCATGATAACTATTATTGTATGCAAATTCTATAAGTGGTAAATGCTGGTCCCAACTACCTTTGAAGTCCAACACGCATGCTCTCAACATGTCTTCTAAGAAGCCAATAACTCGCTCTGACTGTCCATCTGTTTCAGGATGTGCGGCTGTACTGAATTTCAGCTTAGTTCCAAGATTTTCCTGTAACTGTTTCCATAGCCTCGAAGTAAATTTAGGATCCCTGTCTGAAATTATACTAGATGGTAACCCATGTAGTCTAATGATCTCTTTCTTGTATAATTCAGCCAATGTTTCCACATTGTAGTTTGTCTTTACAGGAAGAAAGTGAGCCGACTTAGTAAGCCTATCCACAATAACCCAGATACTATTGCATCCATTTCTTACAGTTGGTAGACCTGTTACGAAATCCATAGTAATTTGATCCCATTTCCAGTCAGGTATCGGTAGTGGTTGCAGTTTTCCGGCAGGATGTTGATGTTCAACTTTTACCAATTGGCAAGTCAGGCATTTCTTTACATAGTCAGCAATGTCACGCTTCATTCCATTCCACCAAAATTGTTTCTTTAAGTCCTTGTACATTTTAGTACCTCCAGGATGAACTGTGTACCTTGTTCTATGCGCTTCTTCCATCAATTCTTTTCGCATAGTTTTTGGAACCCAAACTCGATTTTGGAATCGTAGTATACCTGATCGATCCATGTCAAATTTTGAATCTAATTTCTTTTCCACGAATTCCATTTGTTTTCTAATATCTTCATCTTCGTGTTGAGCTTTTCGAATTTGAGTGCACCATTCGGGTTGCATATCTAAATTGGTCAATCGTCTATGAGCTTGCATACATATCATAGCTTTCACATATGTTTGTTCTTTCCCTTTGATATTTTGAATCTTTGCCTTTCGACTTAAGGCATCGGCTACTACATTAGCCTTTCCAGGATGATATAAAATTGAACAATCATAGTCTTCAAGGAATTCCATCCACCTGCGCTGCCTCATGTTTAATTCTTTCTGAGTGAACAAGTATTTCAAACTTTTGTGGTCAGTGTATACTACAAAAGTGGTCCCGTACAGGTAATGTCTCCATTTTGCCAAAGCAAACACGATTGCTCCCAATTCTAGGTCGTGAGTGGGGTAATTTTGTTCATGTAGTTTTAGTTTCCTTGAAGCATATGCAATTACCCTCCCATTCTGCATCAGTACACATCCAAAACCTTCTTTTGACGCGTCTGTATAGATAACAAATCCACATGGACCTTTGGGTAAAGCTAGTATGGGAGCGGTTGTCAATCTCCGCTTGATCTCTTGAAAGCTTGATTCACATTTATCGCTCCATATAAACTTACATTGCTTTTGGGTCAATTGTGTTAATGGTGCCGCAATTTTAGAGAAGTCCTTGACAAATTTGCGGTAATAACCAGCTAGTCCCAAAAAGCTACGTACTTCAGTAACATTTGTTGGTTGTTTCCAATTGACAATTGCTTCTACTTTGGAAGGATCAACTTCAATACCAGCATTGGATATCACATGTCCTAAGAACGTCACTCGTTCCAACCACAACTCACATTTACTAAATCTGGCGTAAAGCTTATTCTCTTTCAAAGTCCTTAGTACTATCCTGAGATGATGTGCATGCTCTTCCTTCGTCTTTGAGAATACCAAGATATCATCTATGAATATTACAACAAAGTTGTCTAGAAAAGGTTTGAATATTCGGTGCATCATATCCATAAAAGCCGCTGGTGCATTTGTTAAACCAAATGGCATAACTAGAAATTCAAAATGGCCATATCTTGAGTTAAAAGCAGTTTTTGGGACATCTTTCTCTTGAATTTTCAATTGATAGTAACCTTGTCTAAGATCCAACTTTGAGTACACATGTGATCCTTGTAATAGGTCAAATAATTCATCGATATGTGGTAAAGGGTACTTATTCTTTATAGTGACGTTGTTCAGTCCTCGATAATCGATGCACAATCGAAGAGATCCATCTTTCTTTTTAACGAACAAGACTGGTGCTCCCCAAGGGGAAGAACTAGGTCGAATGAACCCTTGTTCAATCAGATCTTGTAACTGAGTTTTCAATTCTTTCAACTCAGCAGGAGCCATACGGTAAGGAGTTTTAGAGATGGGTGCTGCCCCGGGTAGAGTTTCAATGACAAATTCAATTTCGCGATCCGGAGGTAAATTAATTAGTTCCTCAGGAAATACTTCCACGAACTCATTTACTACCGGAACTTCCTCTATTTGAATTATGTCTTTGGGCTTATTTATCAAATAAGCCAAGAATCCATAGCCTTCATCTTGTAGTATTTCCCTTGCTTCAATTGCCGAGATGATTGGTATTGGTTGTTGTTTCTTCTGGCTAACCTCGAGTTCTCTTGGTGTAATCTTGTTAAGTTTTATCTCTTTGGTATAACAATTTAGTTCGGCTTGATGTTGGTACAACCAATCCATCCCTAGGATGACATCGTATCCTTGGATGTTTAATTGGATTAAGTCGGTCGGGTAATTAATACCGTCTATCATAATTGGGCATGCTTTACAAACCAAATCCGTAGTCATACTAATGCCCATAGGTGTACTTACTTCAAAAGTGTAAGGCAGTTTTTCAAATTCCAAGGACATGTTGGTTGAAAAAGAAGTAGCAATAAAAGAATGGGTAGCTCCAGGATCATATATTGCTTTGCCAATTTTGCCAAGTATATGGATTTTACCTTCCACCACGGCCGTTGGGTCAGGTACTTCCTCATTGGCATCCAATGCGTAAACACGAGCAGGGACCTTAGGTCCTCCAGTTTGGCCAATTGATTGTCCACCTTGCTTCGCTTGTGGTGTTGTGCTGCTATTCTTCGCCCTTGGGCAATCTTTGATAAGATGTCGGTCACTACCACATGCGATACATCGTCCACTCTTTTTCCAGCAAGCTTCCTCATTGTGACTTGGGTGGCCACAAAAGTTACATGGCCCTGTCACTATCGATCTCATTTGGTTAGTAGCAGATCTTGTCCTCGTATTATTATTCTTCTTGAGATCCCCATGAACTGTTTTTGAGATTTTATTCCCTTGATTGAATTTTCCTACATTATCCCATCTAGAGCTTGATGGACGGTTTCTTTTGAGTTGTTCTTCAACCTTCATTAACTCTTTCATCTCCGACTCTACTTGCAATGCTTTTTCTACTGTATGGGTGTAACTAGTGGTGTCCGTAGAAATTATTGCCCATCGTAATTCCAAATTTAGTCCTTCAATAAATTTCCTCACCTTTCTGACCTCGTCATTTTGGTAATGTGGAGCATACCTAATAAGTTTAGTAAATCGATCTTCATATTGGGACACGGTCATTGTACCTTGGGTTAAGTCTAGGAATTCTCTTTCACGACGGGTTTGCACAACTTGAGGAATGTATTTACTATTAAACTCTCTTACAAAATTCTCCCAAGTACGAAGGGTATTATCATGTTGCCATCGTTGTTCCACCGTTCTCCACCAATGTCTAGCTGTATCCTCTAACCGAAATGTGCCGAAACTTATTTTCTGCGCATCGGTGCAATCTAGTACATTAAAATTATTCTCTATTTCGGAAAGCCATAATTCTGCCTTGTGATCATTAGGTTCTCCAAAGAATTTTGGGGGTTGGAAACGAAGAAACCTTTCAAGTGTTTGATCCATAGTCGGATGAACTAATGCATTAGTAGAGCCGTTCGCATGTGTTTGTTGTTGACAAAATTGCAATATTGATGCATAAATGAAAACATCTGTGTGAGGTCTGGTACTCCATCTCTATGGAAAGGTTGTTGTGCCATGGCAGGTCCTATATTAGCAAAGTTTTGTCCTTGATTGGGATCATTTCCGCCTGGAGTTGGTGTCGGGTTTGCTTGAGTACTTAATGGTGGTGTAGCTCGTGGACTGGTGGGCGTAGTTTGATTCCTTGTTCGTGCCATTCTAACAAATGTAGAAATGTTAGTGTATTAAATGTATTGTTACATATGATTTCACATATAATATTATAGCATAGTAAAATACAAAATGGTTATGTCATGTTATTACATTATAGTGAAATACAAAATGGTTATGCAAATGCATCGCTATGAAATATTGTACCATAGTTACATACATGGACTACATAGCAAAAGTCATATATTCTAATGTTAACTCCAAGGATACTAGATTCCAAGACTAAGACAAAAAGAGTTAACTTGAGTACTAGCCTATATAGTTATACTAATATTAGTATATATCTAAAGAGTATCACTAAGGTTTTACAATAACTAGCCAAGTGTCTAAATATTATCTCCTAACTTATAGTTAGTTCTAGAGATAATACTAGACAAACAAAATTCTAACTTGTCACTAAAAGGGAAAACTAGTGACAAGCTAGTCGTGTTAAGATCATGGGTTGGTACGTGGTGGTGCGGGTATCTCCGCTCCACTAACCGTCCCATCATCTGCATTCCTCAAATCAGCCCCTTCTTCTGCATTCCTCAAATCAACCCCTTCTTCTTGATTCCTCAAATCAACCCCTTCTTCTTGATCTATATCAGTTAGTTCATACATCCAGGCTGGATCTTCCTCTGGTTCTTCCTCATTTTGAAAATTAGCCACGGGTGGTACAATTTGTCCAACTTCTCCTACTTCAACCCCTTCTCCAAGCAAAATACCTTGCTGCATATATTCCATTGATGGATCAAAAGCAGTATTTTGCGGACGGATGTTTGTAGAAGGTCCTTCTCCTGCTTCCACTTGTAACCCTGGAAAACTTACTTCATCATTTTGGCCAAACCATGCTCCGTAAGTTATCGTTTGAGCTCTAAGGCGAGCCGTATCAATCAAGTCATAATATTCGGAGTTCCTTCTTCTCAATAACTCAATCAGATTTCCCAGATGATCATGTCCTTCGGCAAGAAACATAGTGTGCTCCACTTCGTTGCGCAAAATTCCTAGTATCGTATCTATGTACCTTTGAAGCTCGAATAATGTATGGTTTCTTTCTTGAGTGCGAGCATGTGTTTGGGCTTCCCAAGCTGCTGAAATTCCCATTAAATCACGCTGAAATTCGAGAAGTTTTTCTCGCATTGCTTGTACTTGGTCTTGGAGTAGTGTTCGTTCGTTTTGCAAATCTACTAACTGGGAGCCTTGTCTCACATATGCAGCTAGAATTTCTTCCTTTTCGTTCATTACTCTATCTCTATCATTTTCCATGCTGCGTACAACATGATCGGGGTAATGCCCAATCAATTGGGTACCTTGGGGAGTGAAAGTCAGAACAGGAGCACTTCTACGGAGATGTACAGTACGTGGTGGTCCGTAATGTCCATTGGTTAAAGGTAAGCCATTACTATAATTTCGATCAGCCATCCTGTGGTCATAGGAATCAAGTCCTTAATATATCAGAACATACATAACATGAGGTCATAATAAAAAAATATACTTGGTACTGACTTTCGAAAACATAAAGTTTAACACATAAATGTCAAGTTCCAAATATTCAATCAGAATCTAATATCTACGTTTAACAAACCTTATTTTCAAAGAATCATATCCCTGACTTATAGCTTGTCGCTCTGATACCACTCTGTGACGCCCGACTAACTCAATTGACTTAATACTTGTAAATGTCGATTTAATTGAATTGGTCGTGTGTCAACTCTAACAGAACATTCCATGGTATAAGATAAGTACTATAATTATAATCTATACAGCGGAAGTTCTAGATTTACAAAGTTTCAAAACAAAGAGTGACGCATATTAGTCATTTCCTCCTACTTTACGTATTACAATCCAAAAGAGAATCCAAACCTAGCACTTAATATGTTGAAAACTAACATATTATAATAAAGCGTTTACATATATGACTTATGAAACTCAACGGCTATCTCGCATTCTTCATCTCTTGATTCTTAGTTTCCAAAGTCAATCTGAGAAAAGAACAACAATAGAAAGAGGTGTAAGTCTTGTTCGACTTAGTGAGGAATTGTGATGCCAAAAAAAAATTATATACGTATTAACAAGAATATTGATAGTGAACTAGAAAGGAATAGCAGTATATGAAGCAATATTTATAAGATCAAGAAGTAAGGAGAACGAAATTCAGAATTTCATGTTCTTACTCGGTAAATAAAAAATAATCAAGTACAATTCTTATCCACCTTATACCTCCCTACGAGGAGCGACCTCGCCAAACAAAACAGTGGACATGCCCGGGTGCATGTCAGTTCAGTTCGGATCACTTACCCGTAACTAAACCACAGAGGGGTACTAATCAAAGAGATAATATACCGACGACCCGATGTCGCCCAGCCGTCAACTTTGTTAGTCCCAGGGCCCAACTTCCCAAGGGCTTCCCCAAGGGCGATAGTAACATATCAAAAGATAGACATAATCCATAACTCGGGATAATATTACCTACTAGATCGAATGAAAGAAATGAGGGATGTCATTGAAATGTCAAAATCGGTGTGAAGCACAATCAGAATCAACAAGAACATGTTATATCAAGAACGGGCTCAATCAAGTCAGAAAGTAGAACATATATATAATAGAATGAATTTGTGCTTTGGAATAATATGAAATTTAGAATATCAAATTTGTTCTTGTTCTCAGGGCGTTGTGCCAAGAGGGCTGAAGAAAGAACGAGAAGCCTCACCCGAAGTTCAATTCTATCTTCTTAACTTGGTTCGATCGTATTCTCCTGACCTAATTTAAATAAGCACTTATTAAAATATGTAGTATATGATAATCATCACTAAACTTGAAGTAACTAAGAAGAATGGAACTATAAGCCTACGAGTTTCAGATAGTGTAAATAAACAAACAAACCATCTCATTTAGTCGGCTTTTACTTTTAGTGCTGGCAGCAAAGCTTATTGTTTGAATAACTTTTTATATATATAATGGAATGACCTGAAACAAAATCCTATGGTTTCCTAACTCAAAAATAGTTTCATTAGATTAAAGGACATAATTTTAATTGATCAGAATCAATAATATATAAAAGTTAGAAATTCCAGCAGAAGTTCTAAAGGAATTCATGATAGGTTGATTAACACTTTCTCTTTTCAACTAGTTAATAGAAGGTAAATACAAAGGTTAGTCCTTTTTCATAACATAAAAGCCATAAATTAACATAAGATATTATAAGGTTATGAAAAGTAAAATTATGTCATAAGATGAGTCAAAAATAAAAATAAACATTCAAAACCCCAAAACAGTCCTAGTGATTCTAACTCCCCTGTTTGAGCTGTTCTGAAATAGAGCCACCACCGGCATATGAACCGGACATGGCAGACTAAAATACTACTTGAACACACAAAATTTTGTCTTCTTTCCAACCCAACAAACAGATTCTAAAAATTCCAAACCGAACTCAACTTATAGGCCAAACAATAACACTGCGCAGAATTGTGTAGATTGTAAGTTTACCTTAATAACTTCCTTTGAAAGTGATGGATTGATACAAGACTTGAACCTACTTCTTTCCAACTTTAAATTGATTCAAATATTAACTGGAATCAAAAGTTTTTCATTAGATATTAGGTATTAAAGAGAAGAAGTTCAGGTATATAAGTTAGGAGAAGAATTCTTACCTTGACTTGCTTCTATTTCTTCCTAGTGTTCTTAAGCTCTTATGGACGTTTTTCTATGTTTATTTGGAGGAAGTGTGGTCTGTCTAATGACTCTATACTTATCTTAAATAGGAAGGAAGAATGGCTTTATTGTAATAATGTTAAGAGGTTGGGGTAAAAGTTTTATTGTCTAGATTTTTCTTACCTTAAGAATTGTTTGGGGAAACTTTGTTTCACCTATTTACTTATGAAAATTGTTTAAGCTATAATAAATCTTTATTTCTACCACTTAAATTAATTGCTTTAGTAGGTATGTTACAAATCATGATCGGAATAATTTGATCTTGGCTAGTTGACAACGATATTCGTGAAATTTATTCATTTATAAACAGAGAACTTTTACCTTTGCTCCTTTGGTCGGAGGATCGTCGCTGAAACAAATGGCGGTTGGTGAGTCGCATACGACAGATCATCGGGCTCAATATCGAATTTTGATATACGTATTCCTCCTCTGTAGGCATATTTCGATCTAATACTCGAATAAGGCCCCACGGTGGGCGCCAATTGATCTTACGCGTTTTCGTTAGTTCGATAAGGGTTGTGTGAAATGCCGTGCTAAAGTATGTAAATGGAGATAAAAGATCAATAATATTATATTCAGAATGATCGAGTACAGATTACAAGAATTGGGAGTCCTATCCGAGCATTATTGGATGCCGTACAAGCTAGAGGGTGAAATGCATATAAGAAAGCCTATGCTATTATTCCCAAGTGAGTCCGAGCAGCAGTCTCGAAGGAAGAGCACCTGGGAAGTTGTGTCGTCGTCATAAATGCTTGGGTTATTTATAGCTGAATTGATGGGCTTGGGCCTGGGCTCGGCCCAATAGTAGCCTTCGACCTTGGATTCTCTTTATAGGCTCGGAACAATTTATTTACAACCCGGGGTCGGCTCTTCGTTCCTGGGGTCAGGATCTAGTGTTATTTGATCCACCTCGAGCTTGCGAGGACAGGGGATCCAAATTACCCCTCATCACTTAAAGAGATCGGAGCTCTCCCTATATATTCTGCATTCTTCAAATTTCTGGACTCACTCCCCATTTATTATGGAAAATATACTAGGCAAGGCTATCGACCCCAAACTGTTGTTGGGTGGTTTGAAGAATAAAAATTCGTCGAAAGAGCAAAAACCTGCCAAGGGGGCCAAGCCCTCCAAATCCTCTTCTAAAACCTCTGTGTCTTCCCCAAACGCTCCTAAAGGAGGGGAAAATAAGAAAGAGAAAAGCGCTTCATCAAAGCAAACTAAGGGCAATACAAGCAAGTCCATTTTGGATGAGGTGCTTGAGGCTGAGCTCGAGGGCTCTTTGTCGAAAACTGCCGATTCTCCGAGTGAGGAACCAGCTGGTCAGAAAATTCCCGTTCAGGCTGGGCAGGATTGTTCTCTCTCTCTCTCTCTCTCTCTCTCTCTTTTTTTTTTTAACTTATCTGAACCTTTAACAGGCTGGGCAGGATTTTCTCGAACTCAAAATGTTTGCCGAGCGGGAAACAAATCGGCATGCTGCTATTTCCCTAGAGCTGGAGAAGAAGAAAACAGAATTCGACCGTGTCCTTGAGGAGAAGCTTGCTTTAGAGAAAGAGAAGATTGCTAAAGATCAGGGAGAAGAAATTCACAAGAGAATGAATGAGGAACTCGAGAAACTGAAAAGTCTTCACGAGCAGGAGAAACAAGACTTCGAGCACCGTGAAAAGGAAGCTTACGACCGTGGATATGAGGCTCGTAATGCTGAGCTTCGGAAGATTTTCTCCGACAATAAGCTTCTCTAGATGTTGTCTTTTATTTATCCAGACTTGCTGTATGGCTATACTGATTTACTACTGTGTGATCATGAATAATTTCTGACATTTTTATCCTCTATGGTTTGTAATAATTTATTTATTTCTCGGATTGCATGCTCTTGTATAATTTGATGTGTTCTTTTTCATTCATACTTTAGTTTGCTTTTTTCGTTCGAACTTGCAGTCCCTACCCTCGGAATTCTTGATCTTCAATCTTGGTATATTCGCTTATTTTCCAAAATCAGATCACTTTCTTCCCGCTCAAATTCTCGGGAAGCGCAACAATCTTTTGATCTCGACCGTTCCTTTTGCTTTCTGCTAACCGTTGGATTTTTGAAAATAGTACCTATAAAAGGGGTTCTTCGTTTTGTATCCTTATAAGATTTTTTGAAAACAGATTCCTTCGACCATGCTGACTAAAAGATCTTGTTGCATGGCTCAATATTTTGAATTTCGAGTTAGGACCTATTTTGCAGATCATAGGCTAATTAGTACTTCAATCTCGACTAGGATACCTGCAGGCGAACGCTATTCCGACCTTGGAGGCCAATAAGCTTTATTGCTGACCATCCACGACCCAGGTAGTCCCCACGACCTTCTGTGGTTTAGGAGAGGCTCAAGCATCAAGTTTTTTAAGGGTGTCCAGCTGTTTGTTCGGTTCTTCCTTGAGGATGTTAGGGATGGTGCTTCGAGGATCGAGGTCCTCAATAAAGTATTCACGTTACACCTAGAAAAAGATGCATTACCCCTCTCCTTTTTGAAGAATTATAAATAAAGACAAAAGCCTGTTGGCTTGACAGGCTCCTCCTATTCGAGTAAGGACATTATCGTCCGCCGAAAATTTCATAGGATTGCCTGGTTATGAAGTTCCTCTCACGTTCGGATATATAGATTAGTTCTTTGTCAATATTCTCATGATTGTAAAATGTACTAGTATCAAAAGATTGGTCTGATATGTAATAGGAGTTGATATTTTGTAATTTGTAATTGCTTGATATGTCAAGCTCGGAAATTAATAGTCTTTTTGATCGATCCTCACAATCAATTTACTCAGATGTTTTACTTCATTGGTCTCGGCCCTTCTCAAATGAATTACTGATAATGCTTTCTTTATAAGCTATACTCCGAATTTTTCTTCGTGATTCTCTTTTGATGACCGGAACTGAGAATATAACGCATTCGAACAGGACGAACTCGAGCAGGAATAATTTTGACATTTTCTTCAATTACTCAAACGGTTTCTGTATTTTTGGGAAACGTAACGGTCGGCGTATTTATTGCTTGTGTCTTAGCCGTTAGTTTCATCAGAATCTGAGTCGTCGATGGCCTTTTCTTTTCACTATATATAGTTCCATAGTTACCTTCATATTTTTACGTTTCAGTAATTGTTTTGATCGGCTCTATGATTGAGCTTTTACTTCCTTTGACTACTATGTTTCGCTTTCTATCTCCAATAACACGGTTTGAGGTTCGAGTTCGAACCATCTTCCTTTACTACTTTGGCTGCCTCCCATGGCGTAGAAAAGAAATACTCATAAATGTACAGAAGATTTTACGAATGAAAAATTTTCTTTCTATATTGTTGTCGATACTTTTAATTTCGACCTATGTAACTCGCAACTTATGAGATAATTTGAGAGCCATATTTGATTTGAATTTTCATTTCTGTAATATTTGATCCCTCCGCGAGATATCTTCCATAGTTCAGACTTTTCTGGGATTACGGATCTTTCACTCTTAGTCGAATAAACAATCGTGGAGAAATAACATGATAAAATTTAGATCGATTCTTGAATATACTTCAGACCTAAGGGGCCTAGCAAAGGCTTTAACGCTTAGTCGGATACATAATCGTGAAGAAATATCATGATAGAATATAGATTGATCTTGAATAATAACTTCGATCTAAGGGGCGTAGCAACGGCTTTCACCCTTAGTTGTTTCAGAGCATTTTTAGCCCAAGGGTCGTAGCAACATCTTTCACCCATTTAATAATTTTGATCTAAGGGGCGTAGCAACGGCTTTCACCCTTAGTCGTTTCAGAGCATTTTTAGCCCGTGGGTCGTAGCAACAGCTTTCACCCATTTAATAATTTCGATCTAAGGGGCGTAGCAGCGGCTTTCACCCTTAGTCGTTTCAGAGCATTTTTAGCCCGTGGGTCGTAGCAACAACTTTCACCCATTTAATAATTTCGATCTAAGGGGCGTAGCAACGGCTTTCACCCTTAGTCGTTTCAGGGCATTTTTAGCTCGTGGGTCATAGCAACAGCTTTCACCGATTTAATAATTTCGATCTAAGGGGCGTAGCAACGGCTTTCACCCTTAGTCGTTTCAGAGCATTTTTAGCCCGTGGGTCGTCACCCACTTTTATTTTTCGATCCAAGGGGCGTAGCAACGGCTTTCACCCTTGGTCGATCTTCGAGGGTCGTAGCAACAGCTTTCACCCTTTTTAATAGTAGATGGAGACAAGTAGAGATAGAATAATAGATGAACAGGGATCGATAATATCGGAATAAGACGAATAAATATGAATATTGGCGAAACGAATTTCCACGGAATATATAACTCTGATCGAAATAAACTTTGATGAAATAATAGTCTTCTGTAACCATGAGAAAAGATGAATCATAGTGAAATAGCAAATAGTAAATAACCTTAGAATTTAATAAATAATCCTTTTGTCTTGTTAAGAAGATTCTTTGCGAGGTTCTTGCTTTGCATGATCCAATGCCCTTTGCTCTCTATTGTTTTGTATATGTTCCCAATTTTGACAAGTTTGATTTTTTCCAAACGGTCCCTCATTTGTCGAGAATTGTAACGGTCGGCGAATCTCGTCCATTAACTTCGTGGATCCTATGCCGTTGGATTTCATTCAAATTTCACTATAAAAGGTAGTTGTACCTTTGGAGATGTCTCATTCGTTGTGCTAGCAGTTTATTCGTCCGATCATGGTGATCAAGATTATTATTCAATTAATTCAACTGTTTGAGCTCAGACTTCGAACAATCTTTAAGAGGAGTAGTTTTCGAGCGGAAGGAAAAACTAACCCGACCTCGCTTAGAATATCGACAGGCAAATACAATTTCCATCTGGAAGGCCAATAAGCCAGAATCACGGAGTCCGCAGGTCACCGCGCAGGTCTTCGAACAGGGACCTGTTGCTACAATGCATTTAGGAAGGCATACTGGGGAGAAAACGATCCAGAATACAGTTACCCGATAAATCGTGCATTTGCCCCTTTGTCTTCGGAATATCATAAATAAAGTTAAAAGCCTGCGGATTCCAAAGGAGATTCCCTGCTCGGAGCTAGGTTACTTCAAATAAACGATAGGGGAGGAGAACGAAAATTTCATTTGATTGTAGGAAATGAAGGGGTTCTTGTGTAATATATTAGCTTGTGCTATGCTCGAAACGTATCTCCTCATATTTTTTCCTTTGAACTCTTGTATCTTTGTAATAATATTCATGAATGGAATTTTCTCTTTTCCTTGCTGATAAAATAGAGCACAATCAGACACGTTCTTATTTCCAATTTTTTTTTTTGGTACAAGTTCTTATTTCCAATAACCCAATCTCGAATGCCTAAAATTAATAAGGAAATAACCGAACAGTGGTCTCTTGAGTGAGTAACAAACTAATATCTTGGTAGACTTGAAATTAATAAAGAACTCTTTGTAATTGATACTTACTATTGCAGAATTTCCAAAGCTGTCGAATTTTTCAGTTCGAGAGTTTTGTTCGAATAGATCAATCATAGCTTTTTCGATTCGAACATCACTAGTCGGTTGTAAAAAATAGCGGTTTCATATTTAGAATATCATGTGCACGAGGGTTGAACTTTTAGACAAGTGTTCCTGATCCTTGGGCTGTTTTTCGAGTAGGATAATAAGTAAAAAATTTGTTCGAATTAACTTTTCGAATAAGCCCTTCTTTGCACATTGTTAGACCGTACGCTCTCCTAACCAAACAGGACCCTATTTCTCGGGAAACGTATCGGTCAGTTCATTTAATACGTACATCCTAATCGTTTGCGATATGTTATCTGGGCCGTTGGTTCAAAACCCTTCACCGCTATAAATAGGTCCATTTATTTATACGACATTCCTCACTTTTCCCTTTATGCTTCCTCCGATCCCCATGGGTCGAGTTTTAGATTTGATTCATACTATCTCCAAGATAAAGGAGTTTGAGATTAGACTTCGAACCCTGTTTTCCGATCATAGTTCCTTTGGTATAAGCTTTTTCGCTTAGAATATCGACAGGCAAAAGAAATCGCGCTTAGAATACCGGCAGGCAACCTGTTTTCCAAGATATACCTTATCTGGCGCGGGTTAGAATTCCGGTTTTCTGGCGTAGCATCTGATCGGGCAGCTGGTTAATCTGAGAGGAGTTCTTTAAATCTGAAGCACCAGCTTCCTCGAGGGCTTTCTTGAAGTATAGTTCCCTTGAGCTCGATTGGGGCGCCTCCGTCGATATAACCCTTCGCTGCACCGGTTCGGATTAACTTGTAAGTAATGATTGAGTATTTCAATCATTATTTACAGATGAAGACCTAAGGTCGGTCTGAAGCCCTGGAGAGGAACTCCGATCCGGCCTTTATCCCGTACGAAGATGGATGTGCGACACGTGGCGAGTGATGGCCATGAAGAATCACTGCTGAGTTCTGCATCTGGAGCAATCTAAAGGGAATGATGACCGAATATATACCAGGGTAGAATTACTTGTAGAATTTGTAGTAGGGTAGGAATGATTGTATTGTATCTCTGGAGCTCGAGATTTATCCGAGGCATCATTTGTACTTGTTTGAAGAATATTAATAATAAAACTTTGGTTATCTGCTCGAATTTCATCGTTTTCTTCTTTTGTGTCTTTCCAATTTTTCCGGTCGAATACGAGCGAGACTTGTTGGAACTTGTATTTAATATGAAGTTATTTACTCCTTCCTTTTGGAACCTTAATTTTCCTTTAGTGATCGAACGATTGTGCGTCCTCGGTTTCGACCTCCAGGATCTATATAACTTGTTGCCCTTCTACTAACCCTGAGATTGCTAAATATGATGATCGGAAAAATAAATTCCGAACATTACTAAGTTTTAATTCCATCGAATCCATCAACCTTTTATCGTTAGCTGACCGGGCTGTGGAAAATAAATCCAATGTAGGAATAAATGAACTGAACTATCGCAGAATAGAATCATCGATTTAAAAGTCTGGGATTCTCCGCGTTGGTCTTATCTTCGACCTTACATAGACGAATGCTCCGCCGGTCGGAGGTTTGTTCTGGGAAGTAAATGGCTGAGTTTCTGGTTAGTTAGGCTCTCCGCTAATATATGTATTTCTCCTCGTCGTAGGCATATTTCGATCTAATACTCGAATAAGGCCCCACGGTGGGCGCCCATTGATCTTACGCGTTTTCGTATGTTCGATCAAGACAATATGTGATGCGGTATAAATGCTAAATAATAGAAAGGAAAGATCAATAATATTTGTATTCGAGATGATTGAGTACAAATTACAAGTATCGAGAGTCCTATTCGAGCATTATTGGATGCCGTACAAGCTAGAGGGTGAAATACATACAAGCTAACCTATGCTATTATTCCCAAGTGAGTCCGAGCAGCAGTCTCAAAGGAAGAGCACCTGGGAAGTTGTGTCGTCGTCATAAATGCTTGGGGTATTTATAGCTGAGCTGATGGGCTTGGGCCTGGGCTCGGCCCAACAGTACCCTTCGATCTTGGGTTCTCTTTATAGGCTCGGAACAGTTTATTAAAACCCTTGGGTCGGCTCATCGTTCCTGGGGACAGGATCTGGGGTTGTTCGATCCGTATTAAGCCTGCGAGGGCAGGGGATCCAAATTATCCCTTATCATTACCCTAGATTGACTAATTGGGACATTCCTTGGCTCGGAATGGACCGCATAGGAACGGCCCATGATCATCCACCACGCGATAGGAGCATGCTAGGGCCGTTTATGCTTTGTTGGTATTTTATCCATTTGATTTATGTGATGCATGTTAGGATAGATCACCTAACAAAGATAAACAACTAAAATTTGGTGAGATCTTGCAACTTTAAATAATTAAAAACCTCCACTCGACCCAATCGAGTTTAATAATTAAGTCAAAATGGACAAGCGAGTTTTCGTAGTCCATGCCTTTCATCAATAGGGCTCGGTCATGAGTTGTATTCGATTCATCCGTTGTCTCACGAGTCGTGGAACGGGTGTAATTAGAGCAATATGATCGTTTCCTTGATGCACGAGTTAAAGTGCCAAAGGTAGGGCATATTCGGGTCATGGCGTTGTCTCACGATTCGTGGAACGTCCATGATTGGGGTATGTCTTATCAAGATTGATGGTGTAGACTTAACGATTAATAATATGGATGTCGCACGAGTCGTGGGTCCATACGAAAAGCGAGGCAAAATATTCTCAAAGGTCATTTGGTAGAAACGATTGGCAATTTGTTGTCCACCTATTGAATTGACCACACGTCTCACGAGTCGTGGGTGTGGAAAATGTCTTTAGGACTTTGAGACCTACTAAGAAATTTGATATCTCGTTTACCATGTGGGGGCATGGGATTCGACAAAATAGTGGGAGACATTTATGGTTAGAAGTCCAAGATCATAAAGTATATTGAAAAATTGAATGAACGCTAAACATAATCTTTTTCGCCTTTGTAGATTTAAAAGCGTTTTAAAATGTCAAAGAACCCACTTCATTTGATACTTGACTCAAACAAACTCACCGGGCCAAATTACTCTGATTGGCTCCGCAACCTTCGCATTGTCCTCGATTATGAGAAAAGGAGCTATGCCTCACCGCCCCACCCCTTGTGGCCTTACCGACTGATTCGTCGGATGAGGAGCGGGCCACCTTTGACAAATGGGTCGAAGATGATCTTCAGGCCCGTTGCCTCATGTTGGCCTCAATGTCAAGTGAGCTTCAAAAGCAACATGAGAACATGTCTCATGCTTAGGATATGCACCTTCACTTGTCCAAGTTGTACTCGACTCCGGGTCGGCAAGAACGATACTTGGCAAGTAAGGAGCTTTTCCAAGCTCGCATAATTGAGGGTTCATCGGTCCATGAGCATGGGCTTAAAATGATTGGACTCATTGAAAAGCTTGCTCATCTTAACATGGTTATGGACAATGAACTCTATATGGATTTGATCCTTCAATCATTGCCCCGCTCATTTGACAACTTTGTGATGAACTTTAACATCCATAACATGGAAGTTGGACTTCATGAACTTGTTAATATGCTTCACACGGCGAAAAGCTCTCTAGTAAAGGAGAAACATGTGATGTTTGCTCGCTCTTCTTCCAAGGGCCGAAAGGCAAAGGGAAAGAAAAAGAAGGGGAAAAGTTCCTCTAAGGACAAGAAGCCTCTTAAGGCTACTCCTAAAGTTGCGAAGGGAAAGGTGCCTAAGGGTATTTGTTTCCATTGTAATAAAGAAGGGCATTGGAAGTGGAATTGTCCTCTTTACCTTAAAACCATCCCAAATAAGAATCAAGGTATATTTTTCGTTGAAGTTAATATTTCCGTGAATAATGCTAATTGGGTGTTGGACACTGCTTGTGGTTCTCACTTTTGTAATGACAAACAGGTGATGAGAACAACAAGGCCCCTTGAGCCTAAAGATTGGATTCTCCGCTTGGACAATGGTGCAAAAGTTGCAGCCGAAGCAATAGGGGACGTAGTACTGATGTAGGACATTGTAAGCTAGTCCTTAGAGATTGTCTCTATGTACCTACTTTAATCAAGAACCTTATTTCCATTCCTGTTTTGGATCAAGAAGGTTTTTGTTTTACCATTATGAATGGAATTTTTAACATCTCAAAGAATGGTTCTTTATATGCAAATGGTACACTAGCTAATGGATTGTATAATCTTGAAACGTCCATAACATCTAATATTATATTGCATGTTCACAATAATATTAATAAACGAAAGGCAAATAACAATAACTCTGCATATCTATGGCATGCTAGACTTGGACATATTTCCAAGAAGAGGATTCAAGGGTTGGTCTCAAATGGGTCTCTAGAAATAGTTGACTTGGATGAGTTCCCAACTTGCGAATCTTGCTTAAAGGGAAAAATGACCAAATTGCCATTTTCTGGGAAACCGGAACGTGCTTCAAGCACTTTGGATTTGATCCATACGGATATATGTAGACCACTAAGTGTTAGTGCTCGAGGAGGTTATAAGTACATCATAACCTTTACCAATGATCATTCACGGTATGGATATGTGTATCTCTTAACACATAAGTCCGAAGCTTTTGAAAAGTTCAAAGAGTTTCGAAATGAAGTAGAAAAGCAACTCGGTAAAAGTATTAAGTCACTTCGATCTGATCGAGGTGGAGAATACTTGAGTAGCAAATTCCTCGGTTATTTGAAAGAGAATGGGATTCTCTCAAAGTGGACTCCTCCGGGTACTCCTCAATTGAACGGAGTATCGGAGAGAAGGAATAGAACTCTGTTGGACATGGTTCGATCCATGATGAGTTTCACAGATTTACCTAGAAGCTTTTAGGGTTTAGCTCTTCTTACAGCTTCAAAGATACTAAACGTAGTATCTTCGAAAAATGTGCCTAAGACACCTCATGAGATGTGGTTCGGCATAGCACCCACTTATAAATTCATGAGAATTTGGGGGTCTCCCGCTTATGTCAAGAAGCTAGTGGGAGATAAGTTGGAAGCCAAGTCCACCTTATGCAAATTTGTGGGATATCCTAGAGAATCTATTGGATATCAATTCTATGATCCTAAGGAATAAAATATGTTTGTTTCTAGGAACGCCATTTTCATGGAAGAACGTCTTCTTGATAATGAAAAGGTGGAGATAGAATTGGAGGAAGTTCGTGAGACGGATGAATAACCACAAGAGATGGAAACAAATGAGAGTAATGAGGAAACCACTAGTACACAACAACTTCGTAAGTCCACTCGGTTTGGATTGATACATGAAACGGGGCAATTGGATATTGATACAAGGACTTATGAAGAAGCTATGTTGGATATAGATTTGGGAAAATGGCGTGAAGCCATGAGAGCCGAATTGGACTCCATGTACTCAAACAAGGTATGGACCTTGGTAGATCCCCCAAAGGGAGTAGTACCCGTTGGTTGCAAGTGGATCTATAAGTGAAAGCTTGGAGTGAATGGAGAGGTGTCGACCTACAAGGCAAGGCTAGTTGCGAAGGGATACACTCAAAGGCCTGGCATCGACTTTGAGGAAACCTTCTCGCCGGAGGCCATGCCGAAGTCCATTCGGATCTTTCTTGCCATAGCCGCGTGGTACGACTATGAGATATGGCAAATGAATGTGAAAACCGCTTTTCTCAATGGAGACATTGAAGAAGAAATTTATATGGAGCAACCAAAAGGTTTCATACCCAAAGGTAGTGAGCAAAAGGTTTGCAAACTACAAAGGTCCATTTATGGACTTAAACAAGCATCCCGAAATTGGAACAAGCGTTTTGATGAGACAGTCCAATCGTTTGGATTCATCAAGAACATCTATGAACCTTATGTGTACAAGAAGGTTAGTGGGAGCTAGATAGAGTTTATACTGCTTTATGTCGATGATATTCTTCTCATTGGGAATGAAGAAGTAATATTAGAGAAGACTAAAGCATGGTTATCTACAAGATTCTCCATGAAAGATTTGGGAGAAGCTTGCTTTGTATTGGGAATACGAATCTATAGAGATAGATCTAAAAGGTTGCTAGGGCTATCCCAAATGTTGTACATAGAAAAGATACTAAAGAGGTTTAGTATGGATGATTCGAAGAAAGGTTTCTTCCAATGCGACATGGAATCCATCTCTCCAAGTCGATGTCTCCCAAGACTGACGATGAAAGAGAAAGGATGTCAAAGATACCTTATGCATCCGCTATATGGAGCATAATGTACGCCATGCTATGTACTAGTCGGATGTGGCACAAGCTCTAAGTGTCACAAGCCGCTTTCAATCCAATCCAGGTGAGAGTCACTGGAGTGCCGTAAAAGCAATCCTTAAGTACTTGAGAAGAACTAAGGATTTGTTCTTGGTCTACGGTAATGGAGAATTAAAACTTGAGGGTCACACTGACTCTAGTTTTCAGTGTGATGTAGATGACTCCAAGTCTATGTCAGGTTTTGTATTTTGCTTGAACGGAGGTGCAGTAAGTTGGAAGAGTTCCAAACAGGAAACTGTAGCCGATTCCACAACTGAAGCAGAATATATAGCCGCATGTGATGCTGCTAAGGAAGGTGTTTGGATGTGAAACTTCATCCAAGAGTTGGGTGTAGTTCCTAGCATTGCCGAAGCCGTTGCTATCTTCTGTGATAACAATGGGGCCATTGTGCAAGCAAAGGAGCCAAGATCTCATCAAAGATCCAAGCACGTATTGAGGCGATATCATTTAATACGAGATATCATTGATAGAGGAGACGTGAGAGTGGCGCGCGTTGACTCAAAAGAAAATGTAGCGTACCCACTGACTAAACCATTGCCAATCAAGGCATTTGAAGGACATCGCCTTAAGATGGGCCTTAAAGTTATGAACGATTGGCTTTAGTGCAAGTGGGAGATTGTTAGAGTTGTGCCTGCAAGCCAATCGGTTGTCTTGTAAATACTCTTGTAATCAATCTTATTCACGATCAATAAAAGTTCGCATTGGCAATTCTTCATTTATTGTGATACATCTAAGCAATTTATGAAGCCCTTAGATCGTTGATACTATGGAACATGGTGCATCCCTCTATGGAAAATGTTCTTCTATGATTTAAGATCTTAAATGCTTTCCAAGTCATATAATACTATTGAGATAGGGCATCATTGTATTCTGTAAGACTTGCACGAGTATGCGTTCTCTTTTGCATGGGGATGGATAGTTCCATGGACATCGATATGGTAGATATCAATGCATATGAGTGGGTGGCTTGATGAGATCAAGCGCATCGAAAGGCCGCTAGAAAAATCTCATCTCAGGAGTTTATCGGAGATGAAGATTTCTTCTACTTATGATAGTGTACGTAAATTGGTCCTTTGACTTGAGACGTTAGAGTAAACTTCATGCGGAGCGTTTATGCTTTGATGTGTTACTCAACTACTAATTAGCGAGTCATTATAGTTTCACGTTGAGTATGGATTGCTTCGTAGTGAGGTTAATGACGTCAATAAAGGATCCATGAACTCCCACCGTGATGTGGTTGGGCGATTTCCTATGCATTCTTTTGTATTGATTGGTTCCGGGAATCTTCAGCCGAAGTGAATGATGTTAGATTTGGAAAGGAGTTTCCAAATGGGTAACATTAAAAGGAATCACCATAAAGAATAAAGACGCATAGTTATCAAGGCTAATAGGAATCCGTTGAACTCCATGTCCTAGGCCTCGATCAGGAAATAAGTTATTGGAAGGAGCGTACGTGCATGGTATGCGTAAGAGGATTGATGAGATCTATTCAAGAAAGGTTCACACTTTATTTTCATCATTAGTTAGGACTCGTCGACCGTGACTAGACGACTACCTCGAGTGTTGGGTTCTCTAGATTTGATGAGATCATATCTATGAGTGATTGATTAAAAGTAGTTTAATTAGTCTTTTTAATTAAATGACAAATGGTTTGTGAGCCCACGTCTAATTGATGGTGAACCCAAGGGGCCACACAGAATAGCAGAAGATGCAACTTAGTTCAATCTATTAAAAGTCAAATTGGATTTGACAAGAAGTAGTAATTAATTAATGGAGATTAATTAATTAAAGGACTCTATTAATTCAAGTGTTAAATTAATTTAGTCAAAAATTAATTAGAAGGGTCTAATTAATTGACGGAAGAAATAAATGGGTTTCTAAATTTGAATTAGAGATTGGATTTATTAATTGGGAAATAAATGTCCAATTAACCCATGACCAATTTAAATTGGTCTTATGAGATGATCATATTTAATATGATATAATGTTGATATATGTATATATATAGGAGAAATAAATATCTTTATCATGTGTTAGTGGTGGCCCCCACCACTAACTTGTATCAAAAGTAGTGTTCTTGGGAAGCACAATAAAGCTACAAGTCTTATTGGTGGATTTGATCCTACAATAAACTACATTGTATTTTTTACAAGACATAAGATAAGATGTTATCTTCATTCTAGAGAGTTGAAGATGCAAGACAAAAACACACACTACACCTTTTAGTGTGTGTTCGGATTTCTCTCCCACCCTAGAAAGAAAAGTTGTTTTCTTCATCTCTTTCTCTTCCTTAATCAAGTTTCTAACTTGATTCAAGTACTACTTCATTCTAGCTAATAGATTGAGGGTGTATTTGCAAGATCTAGTTCATCTTCTTTGCTTCTTAAGTGCTATCACTTGTGTGTGTGGGCTAGCTTTGGAGGATCAACACTTGGAGATCTTGGTGTGGATATTCTTGAGGTTCTTGGAGAAAGAAGTTTCAAAGGAGGAGATTCTAGCTTGGAGCTTGGAGGTGTTGAACCCGTGAGCTTGGAGGTTGTTGAAGGTTTCTGGTGTTACTTGCATGTCCCGATTCTTTGCGGCTCTTCACCTCCCAAGATTGGGAGAGGTATGACTTGATATCTTTCCTTGTAATATGAACTTTGTATGCATGATGATCCTAGGATAGTAATGGTAGAAGGTCTCCAAAGTTTTCTTCCAAAGTAGTTGCATTTTTTGGCCGATTTGTCCCCGATTAAAATTTTTATTTCCGCTGCTTTTTGGCTGACCTTAGGACCATTACCATCAAGTGGTATCAGAGCCAAATCATGCTATTTCATATTAGATTCGTGATTCATAAGTGTTATGAATGTTTCCTTACGTTTTGATGAACACGGTTTGTTAAAATATGAAGTGCATCAACCGATTTGCTTTCGGATTTAGGGACTGTTTTTGTGGTTGATTATGGTTAGATAATGTTTATGAACACTTTGTTGGATATAGGGATGTATGGTGTAAGGGTGGTTTAAGTTTGAAAATTGGTTTTTGGTGAAAAGACCGTACATGCCAATCGCACCCACCTGTCAAATTGCCTAAATCTTGTGAGTCCTACGGTTTCCTAAGGTGATGTAGGGTTGTGGGTAAGCCTCTTCACTTATGGATAACTTATTGATGAGCCGGATTGGTCATAAAACCGAAATTCAAACACCTATCGAGCTCCTACATCAAGTTATCCAAATTTGTGTTCTTTGGTCTCATTAAATTGGGACACCACAATGAACATGCCTTAATCCTTTAGAAATTGGTAGATAATCTTCTTGTTAAATTTACCTTATCGATGCAACATTGTGTGATGAATGTATGGGTGGATGATCTAGTGGCCTTGACCTTATGTGATTGGATATTAATCTTGTAATTCATTTGATGATTTGGGTTTGTAATTAAATGGGGCTTGCATGCCTCTTATTTCTTGACTTATGTCAATGTAAAGAGAGTAGGCATTAGGCTGTGAGGTTTATTCAAGAAGAAGGACTAGAAGGACTTGTAAAGGACTTGAAGGACTTGGAGGACTTGAAGACCTTGAAGGCCATGTATGCATGGTGATGCATATGTAATAGAAAAGGATTCTATTTCCATTTGTTTGCTTACCCTAGATTGACTAATTGGGACATTCCTTGGCTCGGAATTGACCGCATAGGATCAGCCCATGATCATCCACCACGCGATAGGAGCATGCTAGGGCTGTTTATGCTTTGTTGGTATTTTATCCATTTGATGTAGATCACCTAACAAAGATAAACAACTAAAATTTGGTGAGATCTTGCAACATCAAATAATTAAAAACCTCCACTCGACCCAATCGAGTTTAATAATTAAGTCATAATGGACAAGGGAGTTTTCGTAGTCCATGCCTTTCATCAATAGGGCTCGGTCATGAGTTGTATTCAATTCATCCGTTGTCGCACTAGTCGTGGAACGGGTGTAATTAGAGCAATATGATCCTTTCCTTAATGCACGAGTTAAAGTGCCAAAGGTAGGGCATATTCGGGTCATGGCGTTGTCTCACGAGTCGTGGAACGTCCATGATTGGGGTATGTCTTATCAAGATTGATGGTGTAGACTTAACGATTAATAATATGGATGTCGCACGAGTCGTGGGTCCATACGAAAAGCGAGGCAAAATATTCTCAAAGGTCATTTGGTAGAAACGATTGGCAATTTGTTGTCTACCTATTGAATTGACCACACGTCTCACGAGTCGTGGGTGTGGAAAATGTCTTTAGGACTTTGAGACCTACTAAGAAATTTGATTTCTCGTTTACCATGTGGGGGCATGGGATTCGAAAAAATAGTGGGAGACCTTTATGGTTAGAAGTCCAAGATCATAAAGTATATTGAAAAATTGAATGAACGCTAAACATAATCTTTTGCGCCTTTGTAGATTTAAAAGCGTTTTAAAATGGCAAAGAACCCACTTCATTTGATACTTGACTCAAAAAAACTCACCGGGCCAAATTACTCCGATTGGCTCCGCAACCTTCGCATAGTCCTCGATTATGAGAAAAAGAGCTATGTCCTCACCGCCCCACCCCCTGTGGCTTACCGACTGATTCGTCGGATGAGGAGCGGGCCACCTTTGACAAATGGGTCGAAGATGATCTTCAGGCCCGTTGCCTCATGTTGGCCTCAATGTCAAGTGAGCTTCAAAAGCAACATGAGAACATGTCTCATGCTTAGGATATGCACCTTCACTTGTCCGAGTTGTACTCGACTCCGGGTCGGCAAGAACGTTACTTGGCAAGTAAGGAGCTTTTCCAAGCTCGCATAATTGAGGGTTCATCGGTCCGTGAGCATGGGCTTAAAATGATTGGACTCATTGAAAAGCTTGCTCATCTTAACGTGGTTATGGACAATGAACTCTATATGGATTTGATCCTTCAATCATTGCCCCGCTCAATTGACAACTTTGTGATGAACTTTAACATCCATAACATGGAAGTTGGACTTCATGAACTTGTTAATATGCTTCACACGGCGGAAAGCTCTCTAGTAAAGGAGAAACATGTGATGTTTGCTCGCTCTTCTTCCAAGGGCCGAAAGGCAAAGGGAAAGAAAAAGAAGTGGAAAAGTTCCTCTAAGGACAAGAAGCCTTTTTAGGCTACTCCTAAAGTTGCGAAGGGAAAGGTGCCTAAGGGTATTTGTTTCCATTGTAATAAAGAAGGGCATTGGAAGAGGAATTGTCCTCTTTACCTTAAAACCGTCCCAAATAAGAATCAAGGTATATTTTTCGTTGAAGTTAATATTTCCGTGAATAATGCTAATTGGGTGTTGGACATCGCTTGTGGTTCTCACCTATGTAATGACAAACAGGTGATGAGAACAACAAGGCCCCTTGAACCTAAAGATTGAATTCTCCGCTTGGGCAATGGTGCAAAAGTTGCAGCCGAAGCAATAGGGGATGTAGTACTTGATGTAGGACATTGTAAGCTAGTCCTTAGAGATTGTCTCTATGTACCTACTTTAATCAAGAACCTTATTTCCATTCCTGTTTTGGATCAAGAAGGTTTTTGTTTTACCATTATGAATGGAATTTCTAGCATCTCAAATAATGGTTCTTTATATGCAAATGGTACACTAGCTAATGGATTGTATAATCTTCAAACGTCCCTAACATCTAATACTATATTGCATGTTCACAATAATATTAAGAAACGAAAGGCAAACAAGGTATGGACCTTGGTGGATCCACCAAAGGGAGTAGTACCCGTTGGTTGCAAGTGGATCTATAAGCGAAAGCTTGGAGTAAATGGAGAGGTGTCGACCTACAAGGCAAGGCTAGTTGCGAAGGGATACACTCAAAGGCCGGGCATCGACTTTGAGGAAACCTTCTCGCCGGTGGCCATGCCGAAGTCCATTCGGATCTTGCTTCCCATAGCCGCGTGGTACGACTATGAGATATGGCAAATTGATGTGAAAACCGCTTTTCTCAATGGAGACATTGAAGAAGAAATTTATATGGAGCAACCAAAAGGTTTCATACCCAAAGGTAGTGAGCAAAAGGTTTGCAAACTACAAAGGTCCATTTATGGACTTAAACAAGCATCCCGAAATTGGAACAAGCGTTTTGATGAGACAGTCAAATCGTTTGGCTTCATCAAGAACATCTGTGAACCTTGTGTGTACAAGAAGGTTAGTGGGAGCTCGATAGAGTTTATAGTGCTTTATTTCGATGATATTCTTTTCATTGGGAATGAAACAGGAATATTAGAGAAGACTAAAGCATGGTTGTCTACAAGATTCTCCATGAAAGATTTGGGAGAAGCTTCATTTGTATTTGGAATACGAATCTATAGAGATAGATCTATAAGGTTGATAGGGCTATCCCAAATGTTGTACATAGAAAAGATTCTAAAGAGGTATAGTATGGATGATTCGAAGAAAGGGTTTCTTCCAATGCGACATGGAATCCATCTCTCCAAGTCGATGTCTCCCAAGACTGACGATTAACGAGAAAGGATTTCAAAGATACCTTATGCGTATGTGGCACAAGCTCTAAGTGTCAGAAGCCGCTTTCAATCCAATCCAGGTGAGAGTCACAGGAGTCCCGTAAAAGCAATCCTTAAGTATTTGAGAAGAACTAAGGATTTGTTCTTGGTCTACGGTAATGGAGAATTAAAACTTGAGGGTCACACTGACTCTAGTTTTCAGTGTGATGTAGATGACTCCAAGTCTATGTCAGGTTTTGTATTTTGCTTGAACGGAGGTGCAGTAAGTTGGAAGAGTTCCAAACAGGAAACAGTAGCCGATTCCACAACTGAAGCAGAATATACAGCCGCATGTGATGCTGCTAAGGAAGTGTTTGGATGCGAAACTTCATCCAAGAGTTGGGTGTAGTTCCTAGCATTGTCGAACCCGTTGCTATCTTCTGTGATAACAATGGGGCCATTGCGCAAGCAAAGGAGCCAAGATCTCATCAAAGATCCAAGCACGTATTGAGGCGATATCATTTGATACGAGATATCATTGATAGAGGAGACGTGAGAGTGGCGCGCGTTGACTCAAAAGAAAATGTGGCGGACCCACTGACTAAACCATTGCTAATCAAGGCTTTTGAAGGACATCGCCTTAAGATGGGCCTTAAAGTTATGAACGACTGGCTTTAGTGCAAGTGGGAGATTGATAGAGTAGTGCCCTGCAAGCCAATCGGTTGTCTTGTAAATACTCTTGTAATCAATCTTATTTCACGATCAATAAAAGTTCGCATTGGCAATTCTTCATTTATTGTGATACATCTAAGCAATTTATGAAGCCCTTAGATCGTTGAAACTATGGAACATGGTGCATCTCTCTATGGAATATGTTCTACTATGGTTTAAGATCTTAAAAGCTTTCCAAGTCATAGAATACTATTGAGATAGGGCATCATTGTATTCGGTAAGACTTGCACGAGTATGCGTTCTCTTTTGCATGGGGATGGATAGTTCCATGGACATCGATATGGTAGATATCAATGCATATGAGTGGGTGGCTTGATGAGATCAAGCGCATCGAAACCCCGCTACATAAATCACATCTTAGGAGTTTATCGGAGATGAAGATTTCTTCTACTTACGATAGTGTACGTAAATTGGTCCTTTGACTTGAGACGTTAGAGTGAACTTCATGCGGAGCGTTTATGCTTTGATGTGTTACTCAACTACTAATTAGCGAGTCATTATAGTTTCACGTTGGGTATGGATTGCTTCGTAGTGAGGTTAATGACGTCAATAAAGGATCCATGAACTCCCGTCGTGATGTGGTTGGCGATTTCCTATGCATTCTTTTGTATGGATTGGTTCGAGGGAATCTTCGGCCGAAGTGAATGATGTTAGATTTGGAAAGGAGTTTCCAAATGGGTAACACTAAAAGGAATCACCATAAAGAATAAAGACGCATAGTTATCAAGGCTAATAGGAATCCGTTGAACTCCATGTCCTAGGCCTCTATCGGGAAATAAGTTATTGGAAGGAGCGTACGTGCATGGTTTGCTTAAGAGGATTGATGAGATTAATTCAAGAAAGGTTCACACTTTATTTTCATCATTAGTTAGGACTTGTCGACCTTGACCAGACGACTACCTCGAGTGTTGGGTACTCTAGATTTGATGAGATCATATCTAAGAGTGATTGATTTAAAGTAGTTTAATTAATCTTTTTAATTAAATGACAAATGGTTTGTGAGCCCACGTCTAATTGATGGTGAACCCAAGGGGCCACACAGAATAGCACAATATGCAACTTAGTTCAATCTATTAAAAGTCAAATTGGATTTGACAAGAAGTAGTAATTAATTAATGGAGATTAATTAATTAAAGGACTCTATTAATTCCGGTGTTAAATTAATTTAGTCAAAAATTAATTAGAAGGGTCTAATTAATTGAAGGAAGAAATAAATGCGTTTCTAATTTTGAATTAGAGATTGGATTTATTAATTGGGAAATAAATGTCCAATCAACCCATGACCAATTTAAATTGGTCTTTTGAGATGATCATATTTAATATGATATATATATATATATATATATATATATATATATATATATATATATATATATATATATATATATATATATATATATATAACTAGAGAGAAATAAATATCTTTATCATGTGTTAGTGGTTGCCCCCACCACTAACTTGTATCAAAGTAGTGTGCTTGGGAAGCACAATAAAGCTACAAGTCTTATTGGTGGATTTGATCCTACAATAAACTACATTGTATTTTTTACAAGACATAAGATATTGTCTTCATTCTAGAGACTTGAAGATGCAAGACAAAAACACACACTACACCTTTTAGTATGTGTTCAGATTTCTCTCTCACGCTAGAAAGAAAAGTTGTTTTCTTCATCTCTTTCTCTTCCTTAATCAAGTTTCTAACTTGATTCAAGTACTACTTCATTCTAGCTAATAGATTGAGGGTGTTTTTGCAAGATCTAGTTCATCTTCTTTGCTCCTTAAGTGCTATCACTTGTATGTGTGGGCTAGCTTTGGAGGATCAACACTTGGAGATCTTGGTGTGGATATTCTTGAGGTTCTTGGAGAAAGAAGTTTCAAAGGAGGAGATTCTAGCTTGGAGCTTGGAGGTGTTGAACCCGTGAGCTTGGTGGTTGTTGAAGCTTTCGGGTGTTACTTGCTTGTCCCGATTCTTTGCGGCTCTTCACCTCCCACGATTGGGAGAGGTATGACTTGATATCTTTCCTTCTAATATGAACTTTGTATGCATGATGATCCTAGGATAGTAATGGTAGAAGGTCTCCAAAGTTTTTTTGCAAAGTAGTTGCATTTTTGGGCCGATTTGTCCCCGATTAACTTTTTTGTTTCCGCTGCTTTTTGGCTGACCTTAGGACCATTACCATCACAATAATACCCGTTGAACATTTAGGAGCTAATGCCCGAGTCCCACAATGATTCGCAGCTTCTCCTTCGTGGACCTCCTTCAGAATAATATTATATTGATCTTCCGAAATACATTTCAATAGAATTCTTGAGGAGGATCTCCTGTAAAGTTGATCGTCTACTAGGGCGAATAGTGGATGACAAGGGGTACTTTGGATATTCTATCTTAGGAAGGACTTGTATGATCAAAAACCATGGAATCCGACCTCGAAGACGTATCAGCCGATCTCCAATACCAGTCAGCCTTGTCCAATCATTGGCAAAGGAATTCATGCTCGGATTCCACTGTTGGGCTGACCCCAGGCCCAACCCTTTGGGCCGAGAAATACACCCCTGCGGATGATGAGGGGTAATTTGGATCCCCTGTCCTCGCAAGCTCGAGGTGGATCAAATAACACCAGATCCTGACCCCAGGAACGAAGAGCCGACCCCGGGATGTAAATAAATTGTTCCGAGCCTATAAAGAGAATCCAAGGTCGAAGGCTACTATTGGGCCGAGCCCAGGCCCAAGCCCATCAAATCAGCTATAAATAACCCAAGCATTTATGACGACGACACAACTTCCCAGGTGCTCTTCCTTCGAGACTGCTGCTCGGACTCACTTGGGAAATAATAGCATATGCTTTCTTATATGCATTTCACCCTCTAGCTTGTACGGCATCCAATAATGCTCGGACAGGACTCCCAATTCTTGTAATCTGTACTCGATCATTCTGAATATAATATTATTGATCTTTTATCTCCATTTACATACTTTAGCACGGCATTTCACACAACCCTTATCGAACTAACGAAAACGCGTAAGATCAATAAGCAAAGGTGTCGTGTAAATAATTTGAAGAGATCCTCATATTTATAGGCACTACGCCCTATGATTACGATAATGGATCGACGCGACCTTCAAGAAAGATTCCATTTGGAATAAATAAATTTCGAGCATAAAGTACAAAAGATATCGAACTTTGAAGAGCAAATGATGTCAAGATGTTTATAAGATGAGAATATACAAGTCATGCGAACCAGATCGTAAAGAAAACAAATCCAACTACAAAGAGAAAACGAATTACGGGCATATATATATACGTTTGATTCCTAATTACAAAACTATGAATCGTCCCTCCCAGCACACTTAAACCCAACGTTCCGACCACCGCCTCCTTCATCGCCGCTGCCTAATGGAACGGTATACGTTGAGGGTTGATCACCTCCGTCCTCTATGTTAACATCTTCATTTTTCCCCTGAGGCAGAAGGATGATCATCGTCGGAGCGCTCGAGCAAATCTGGGTTAGGCATCGGAATGCCAAACTCCTCAACTAAGGGGGCAAAGCGATGATCCTGCCAGTTCATATCTGCCTTGGGTAAAGAGGAAGCTTTGTAATCCTTCCCTTCAGCATTCTTAAAAGGGTTCATATATCGAAAATATTCGTCCACGTTATCTGGAATTTTCTTGGCCGAAACTAGTTGTTGAACCCCTTTATGGAAGATCGCTTGAAGAATCCCTCCCACTCTCCTTTGGACTAAGGGATCTAAGACAGGGGACTTCAAAAATTCTCGTATAGCTGGAATCACAGCCTCTTCCCGGCCTTGGGCATATGCTCGCTCGGAATCTTGCTTTGCTAGCTCAAGTTCAATTTTTACCTTCTTGAGCTCTTCCTCGAGGGCACTTCTCTCTTTAACGGATGATAGCAAATCCTCTTCCACGGATAAGGAATGCTTCATAGTTGCTTTCTCGAGCTCCGTCTTTACTTGAGACAATTCTCGTTGACTATCTACCAGCTGAGCACGAAGGGTTTGATTATCAACAAAAATTTGTGCATACGCATCGTGAGCATCCTGTGATTCCTGCTCTAGCAATGCTAAGCGATAGGTTTGGAGAGCGAACAAATCTCCGACCTATGAGAAGATTTCGGTTATCAGAGAATGTTAGAGACTCTAAAGAAAGAAGAGATAGCCAAAAGACAAATTCTTACCTCATGATACGTTCGAGAGAAATCACTCAGAACCTCAAAATTTCCCTTGACGGTTTGAAGCAGCATATCCCTCTTAAACCGACTAGCCATATAAATTCTGGTGGCTTTGTCGAATTCGTTCTCACCACCTGAATCCAGATCGGTCTGAATAGTCCCGTCTTCAGGATATCCAGCAGCCCTGCTACCACGAAAATGTTCGTCCATGAAATCTACCACGTCAGGCTCCGACCTACCCTCTCGACATGGAACTGAGTTAGAACTTACACCAAAGGGTTTTACCCTCCTTGAGGGCCCCGAATTGTCGGCATTTCTCTTTCGAGTCAGGAGCTTCTCATACTCCTGAACACCCAGAATCCGGTTCCAAGAATGTTGACTATAACCAACGGACGAAAGAGCAGAAGTATCGGGGGAAAACAGAGTTCGAAGCGATCCAGCAGTGGCAGAATTCAAGGAACTCATAGTACCAAGCCCTCTCAGATCGGGAACAGTAAGTGGTATTTCAACTGAATCTCCGCCTAAATTATTCGCATATGCCCTTCTTTCCGAAGTATGCGGCGACGGCTCGAAGTAGAATGGCATATCTCCAACTGAGCTAGCAGTGGATAGTCGAAACCTCTCAACAATTCGACCTGGAAAGGAAATGCAAGATTTTGTTAAATTAAAGTAAAAGAATCAATCTGCCACACATTGAGATAAGGAGAAGACTAAAAACATACTCAAAGAAGCTGGCGCACGCGACGAAGCGGCAGAGGCAGACAGATCATTAAGCGGCTGACGGGATCCTTCGGAAGATTGAGTGGGAAAAGAATATTCGATCATTGGGGCAGGATAGTCACATTTGCTCAACCCAGCCAGCCGCAATACACCCTCTTGGACCAGAAGCATGGTCTGATAAGGATTGGACCGTAGCTGCTCGAGAAATTCATCGGACAGACGATGATTGAGTCTCTCCTTAATTCTGTGAGAACCATATGACCAAGAATTCACGCCATCCCACCGATATGGTCTGGACTTCAAGCTACCGTCAGATACGGGCACATCAGGGCCTCTCACGAAAAAGAACCTCCTCTTCCATCCTTTACTTTTATCCGCTGTTATGTTCGTAAGAATAGGCCGCTTCGACCGTTGAGAGATGGACACAAACCCAATATTCGAGCCCTTACACAGGTCCATTCGAAATATTTGCCAAAAATTACTGAAAGAGGCTTCCTCCCCTTTAGCTTCCATAAGAGCGCTGAACGCTACGATATATGCAATGGAATGCGGGAGAAGCTGAGCGGGGAAAAGCGAAAAGAAAGTCAAAATGTTTCGCAAAAGAGGGCTAAACGGAATCCGCAAGCCGTAAGAAAATTGCTTTTCGTAGAAGGCTTGACACCCGACAGGAGGTTCGCTCGCACGCTCGGTATAAGAAGGGATGACGATCGAAAATCCCTTAGTGAGAAATTTCCCGAACTCTGTCTCGAGATGAACGCGATCCTTCTTAAATAAACCACAGGAAGTTTGATGGGCAGGAAGTTCTGACCTGTTTGAAGTGACTGTATTAGGATGAGGTGTATGTCGAAAAATCCTAACGAAGGCACCCTCGCCGATACTATGCTTCTCGACCACGTTTTCCTCTAAATCTTCGGTATGATCAGCATCCTCATCTTCTGGATGAAATTATCCATCCTCATAATCGTCGACAAGCTTTAGCAAAGGATCGGACTCTTGGTCCTCTCCGACTTTGTTCTTGCCTTTCAGACCTCTGGAACTAGACATTGTGGACTAAGAAACGATTATACTAAAGAAGCTGCTCTTTCGACCTGAATACTCCGAGCTCAAGAAAGTATGTGGTTTGTGAATAATTTTTCAACAAGTCAACATATATATACGGGGTTAAAAAGGTAAAATTGCAAACAGGTCCCCGAGTAACCGCGACGGTTGAACTTACTCTGGGTAGAAATTTAAAGTTATCCTTCTGAGAATTGCATTCCTGATCCTTCACTTTCCAAATTGTGGAGTATGTTCCTTGGAAATTGTCCCCGTGGTATTCCATTGATCCTTTATTATTACGATCGGAAAATTTAGAAAGCGTTCGTTGAGGAATTGAATGAAGCATCGCGGTATAATAAGGAGTATTACAATTTAGAGGTCCTACGCAAACAGTGGACGACAAGGCTATCTTCTCAACGCGCCGATATATTGTTTCTTATATATGCACTCTTTTTCCCTAGCTCGGTTTTTATCCCAATGGGTTTTTCCTAGTTAGGTTCTTAACGAGGCATATCCGAAACATATTCTGATACCAGCGTGCGACATAGCATGTACTTCTTCGAGCGCAAGCTCCACTTTACGCTCGAGAAGTGGGGGAGTATTGATAAGGGATAATTTGGATCCCCTACCCTCGCAGGCTTAATGCGGATCGAACAACCCCAGATCCTGTCCCCAGGAACGATGAGCCGACCCAGGGGTTTTAATAAACTGTTCCGAGCCTATAAAGAGAACCCGAGATCGAAGGGTACTGTTGGGCCGAGCCCAGGCCCAAGCCCATCAGCTCAGCTATAAATACCCCAAGCATTTATGACGACGACACAACTTCCCAGGTGCTCTTCCTTTGAGACTGCTGCTCGGACTCACTTGGGAATAATAGCATAGGTTAGCTTGTATGTATTTCACCCTCTAGCTTGTACGGCATCCAATAATGCTCGAATAGGACTCTCGATACTTGTAATTTGTACTCAATCATCTCGAATACAAATATTATTGATCTTTCCTTTCTATTATTTAGCATTTACACCGCACCACATATTGTCTTGATCGAACATACGAAAACGCGTAAGATCAGGTAAGCAAACAAATGGAAATAGAATCCTATTCTATTACATATGCATCACCATGCATGCATGGCCTTCAAGGTCTTCAAGTCCTCCAAGTCCTTCAAGTCCTTCTTCTTGAATAAACCTCACAACCTAATGCCTACTCTCTTTACATTGACATAAGTCAATAAATAAGAGGCATGCAAGCCCCATTTAATTACAAACCCAAATCATCAAATGAATTACAAGATTAATATCCAATCACATAAGGTCTAGGCCACTAGATCATTCACCCATACATTCATCACACAATGTTGCATCGATAAGGTAAATTTACCAAGAATATTATCTACCAATTTCTAAAGGATTAAGGCATGTTCATTGTGGTGTCCCAATTTAATCAGACCAAAGAACACAAATTTAGATAAGTTGATGTAGGAGCTCGATAGGTGTTTGAATTTCAGTTTTATGACCAATCCGGCTCATCCATAAGTTATCCGTAAGTGAAGAGGCTTACCCACAGCCCTACATCACCTTAGGAAACCGTAGGACTCACAAGATTTAGGCAATTTTACCAGTGGGTGTGATTGTTCCACTACAACCCGGCACGTACGGTCTTTTCACCAAAAACCAATTTTCAAACTTAAACCACCCTTACTCCATACATCCCTATATCCAATAAAGTGTTCATAAACATTATCTAACCATAATCAACCACAAAAACAGTCCCTAAATCCGAAAGCAAATCGGTTGATGCACTTCATATTTTAACAAACTGTTTTCATCAAAACGTAAGGAAACATTCATAACACTTATGAATCACGAATCTAATATGAAATAGCATGATTTGGCTCTGATACCACTTGATGGTAATGGTCCTAAGGTCAGCCAAAAAGCAGCGGACACAAAAATTTTAATCGGGACAAATAGGCCGAAAAATGCAACTACTTTGCAAGAAAACTTTGGAGACCTTCTACCATTACTATCCTAGGATCATCATGCATACAAAGTTCATATTAGAAGGAAAGATATCAAGTCATACCTCTACCAATCTTGGGAGGTGAAAAGCCGCAAAGAATCGGGACAAGCAAGTAACACCTGAAACCTTCATCAACCTCCAAGCTCAAGGGTTCAACACCTCCAAGCTCCAAGCTAGAATCTCCTCCTTTGAAACTTTTTTCTCCAAGAACCTCAAGAATATCCACACCAAGATCTCCAAGTGTTGATCCTCCAAAGCTAGCCCACACACACAAGTGATAGCACTTAAAGAGCAAAGAAGATGAACTAGATCTTGCAAATACACCCTCAATCTATTAGCTAGAATGAAGTAGTACTTGAATCAAGTTAGAAACTTGATTAAGGAAGAGAAAGAGATGAAGAAAATAACTTTTCTTTCTAGGGTGAGAGATAAATCCGAACACACACTAAAAAGTGTAGTGTGTGTTTTTGTCTTGCATCTTCAACTCTCTAGAATGAAGACAATATCTTATCTTATGTCTTGTAAATAATACAATGTAGTTTATTGTAGGATCAAATCCACCAATAAGACTTATAGCTTTATTGTGCTTCCCAAGCACACTACTTTTGATACAAGTTAGTGGTGGGGGCCACCACTAACACATGATAAAGATATTTATTTTTCTCTAGTTATATATATACATATGATCATATTTAATATGATAAAATGTTGATATATATATATATATATAGATCATATTTAATATGATATAATGTTGATATATATATATATATATATATATATATATATATTAAATATGATCATCTCATAAAACCAATTTAAATTGGTCAGGGGTTAATTGGACATTTATTTCCCAATTAATAAATTCAATCTCTAATTCAAGATTAGAAACGCATTTATTTCTTCCTTCAATTAATTAGACCCTTCTAATTAATTTTTGACTAAATTAATTTAACACCGGAATTAATAGAGTCCTTTAATTAATTAATCTCCATTAATTAATTACTACTTCATGTCAAATCCAATTTGACTTTTAATAGATTGAACTAAGTTGTATCTTGTGCTATTGTGTGTGGCCCCTTGGGTTCACCATCAATTAGCCGTGGGCTCACAAACCATTTGTCATTTAATTAAAAAGATTAATTAAACAACTTTTAATCAATCACTCTTAGATATGATCTCATCAAATCTAGAGTACCCAACACTCGAGGTAGTCTTCTAGTCACGGTCGACGAGTCCTAACTAATGATGAAAATAAAGTGTGAAGCTTTCTTGAATTGATCTCATCAATCCTCTTACGCATAGCATGCACGTATGCTCCTTCCAATAACTTATTTCCCGATCGAGGCCTTGGACATGGAGTTCAACAGAATCCTATTAGCCTTGATAACTATGCATCTTTATTCTTTATGGTGATTCCTTTTAGTGATTACCCATTTGGAAACTCCTTTCCAAATCTAACATCATTCATTCGGCCGAAGATTCTCGGAACCAATCCATACAAAAGAATGCATAGGAAATCGCCCTACCACATCACGGTAGGAGTTCATGGATCCTTTATTGACGTCATTAACCTCACTACGAAGCAATCCATACCCAACGTGAAACTATAATGACTCGCTAATTAGTAGTCGAGTAACACATCAAAGCATAAACGCTCCGCATGAAGTTCACTCTAACGTCTCAAGTCAAAGGACCAATTTACGTAGAAGAAATCTTCATCTCCGATAAACTCCTAAGATGAGATTTTTCTAGCGGGGTTTCGATGCGCTTGATCTCATCAAGCCACCCACTCATATGCATTGATATCTACCATATCAATGTCCATGGAACTATCCATCTCCATGCAAAAGAGAATGCATACTCGTGCAAGTCTTCCCGAATACAATGTTGCCCTATCTCAATAGTATTCTATGACTTGGAAAGCTTTTAAGATCTTAAACCATAGTAGAACATATTCCATAGATGGATGCACCATGTTCCATAGTTTCAACGATCTAAGGGCTTCATAAATTGCTTATGATTTAACCGTTGTTCGTCGGGTTAGATTATGATATTAGTTTGCCAAAGTATGTAGGCGTAAGCTTTTATTGTATATCTTGTTTAATACAATGTTTAACTAGGTATTTATATGACTATAACCCTAGCTTTACAAGGAAACATAATCCTAATAGGACTAGGCATAACAATCCTTATGGAATTTGGACATCGCTCTTGGTCGCCGAGGATTGATAATGTAGATTGGACCTGACAGCTCTTTAGCGAATCAGACTCCTGGTCGGTCTGAGCGTATAAGGTCTAGTCATTTTGATTATTATAAGGGGTGCAAAATAGCCCCCATCAGTACTCCCTCACTTCTTCGAGCGCATATGTAATAAAAGCTCGTAGAAGTAGATGGTCAATTACGACTGTATTTTCTATGAATTATGCCTCGTTAAAAACCTTACATGGAAAAAACCCTGTGGAAAAAAATCCTAAGTAAGGAAAAGAGTGCAACGCCTTATAGATAGTCATTTTGTCGTTTTCGGACTGAACCGTTACACTTTTCTCGAAGAGGTGTTCTGACATTATCGTTTGGCGAGAATATGAGTAGTCGCAAGAAGTTCGAAACGTCTTTTCATCCTCCTATATAAATAAGTGAACGTTGTTTCAATCACTTTTTACTTTCTACTTCCCAGACTCTTGCAGTAACTTTCTTGCTCGGTAATTTTTTCCCTACTTTGTTTTTATCGATCAATATTTTTTGAAGATCCCATTAAAATGGCTTCACTTACGAAGAAACCTTCTTCATCTATTGCGGAAGGAGTCGCCCCTGTCATCGAGGAGGGGGTATTCCCAGCCCTCCAACAGAACAGATTGCTGCATCTGAAATTACCCTTCCTGATAAGGATACCTTCAAGGTACAAATTATATCAGATGCCGAGGTTGCAGCCAGGGCCAACAAAAGCAAAGATACTACTCCTCAAATATCTGAACCAATCGAGGATCTTGCTTGCGCGTATACCGATGAGACTTTCCACGAGGTCGTTGATAATTAAGCGAAGTACTTTTCGGAAGGTTCTGAGATTATCCTCCCTTCTCCTTCCGGCAGAGTTACCTCTCCACCGGAGGGTTGTCAGGCTTTTTATACTGCCCATTTTAATTATGGTCTACGTCTTCCCTTATCTGCCTTATTCCTTGATATTCTGAAAGTTTTTAGTGTTCCTTTAACACAACTAGTTCCAAATTTCGTGGCTTTTGTTGTGTGCTTTTCGGTTCTGATGATAGGAAAAGCCTTTCAGCCCTCACTTCGTAATTTTACACAATTGTTTCGTTTTAACGTTTCAAGTTCCTCGAACAGCGGATATTTTTTCGCCAGTCAAAAGTCTTGTCGCTCAATTTTCGATTCTCCAGTTTCCAGCAATCCTGCCTGGAAATCTCATTTTTTCTTTGTACGTCTCCCTTCTCATATTGTGTTAGCTAATGGTTCCTCCGAGCCATTCTCATGGGACCATGGCTTCGAATGGATTTCTGGTGGTCGCTCAGTTACAGGTCATTTTATTCCTGACGACCCACAATTAGTTGGCGAAATCAAGAGGATGCGTGTTGGGATATGCCTCGATTGTCAATACAACAAAGTGCGGAAATTAAAATTTTTCAAGGCACACCCACAGGTCCCATAATAATATCTCCAAGTTATATATACGAAAGACACAAAACAAAGCACATAAATAATCTAACAAAGGGGGTTTTCGATTTTTACCTCACCACAGGCAAGGTGGTGGAAACCTCCAACTCTGATTCTGAACTCTGATTAAGGTTCTGGTTCACTGGAGTGATCCAAGCGTCTCACCTCCAGAGAAAAGTCCACACCAACTGGATTATGATGACACCTCTTAGTCTTAGGCTCAGAACTAGATCTAAGAGGTTTGTTGATGAAGGATTGTGCAGATCTATTTGACAGATCAAAATTCTGCACAAAAGGAATGAGGGAGAAGATATGCGGCGGCGGCGCTAGGGCTTTCACGGCGGCGGTGCGGCGGTGTTACGGCAGCACACGGCGGCGGCGCTAGGGCTTGGGCGGCGCAGGGTGGGGCGGATTTCTTAGGGCAAGAGAAGACTAGGGTTTTTGCTTAGGTGTTAGTTCTCTGAGTTCTGTCAGAGCTCTATTTATAAGCACTCCTCAAGACCTAGGGTTACAAGATTCCTAATGGGCTTAGGAGTCCATCTCTTGCAAGCCCACCTTAATTTAATTAATTACTTAATTAAATATCCAGCCCATATTTAGTTTAATTAATCAATTGTCATTTAAATCAATTAAATCAATTAATTAATTTATCTCCCACATGAATTAACACTTTAATTCACTTAATTGATTTAATTACTTTTAAATCAATTAATTCCTTTTATATTCCTACAGAACAGTCACCGTCCAATTGTATTGTGTGTGACCCTCTGGGTTCACCATCAATTGGCAGCAGGCTCACGAAACCTCGTGATTTAATTTATGAACAATAAATTGCTCCGATCAATTAAACTACCTTTAATTGACCACTCCTAGAATCAATTCCTCTACTAATTCAGGAGTACCCACACTTCATGGTCGATGTCTAGCCACAAGCCCATGAAGCCCAACATCAGGTGAATTGATATTTAGTGAACCTCACCTCATATAATTACCATGTACATACGGTCCTTCTGTCGACCAATTTCCCGATCAAGACTTAGGGTGTGTGAATCGATCGGCACCTCTAAATTTGTCTCGATAACTATACTTTCTAATTCAGGATAATGTTCCAGTGTGACTGCCTAATTTGGAAACCCCTTTCCAAATCCGTCACCGACTACGGCCGTAGATTCATTGGAAACATTATCTAAGAATCGTATAGGAAATATTCTCATCCATTACGATGAGTCAACAGATTCCATCTTGGTACTAACCACTCGCGTACATGTCCATACGCACCCAACCTAGGCATTTTTATGACCAAGCTAAGTGGCCTATACCTAGATCTAGGTACGCACTTTCATGCACCGAATTCGCCCTAGCACCTCAAGTCATAGGACTAAATCGTACACTATTATAATCCTTTGAGAAACATCCCATCACCGATATGCGTCATGCGCTTCCACAATGGGTTTCTCTGTTCGAGTCGTTCGATGCATTCGATCCTCCATCGAATCACCTAGTCATATGCACTGGTCTCAAATGCCTTGTTCATGAAACTACAACAAATTCACTCCGTGTGAATCATGCATAATCGTACAAGTCTTGACGATTCACTCGATACCCCGTCTCGATATGAATCTATGACTTGGAACATTTTCGAGATCACGACCTTTGAGACTGTTTCATGATAAGTGCACTCAGTACTGAAGTGTATAGTCCCATAGTCATGAGTGATCTCAGGGTTTCAACCAATCGCTTAAATGTATTCGCGAGAGATGAAGTTTGGCCATTGTTTATCCTTATACATATATAAATAAACATGCGTATTATTATAAAATCAAAGATTGTTATATACAAGATAGATCTATTACAAGCTAATTGAACTGGCTTGCAGGGCACTATCTTATCAATCTCCCACTTGCCCTAAAGCCATTCACAAACGTTTCTTAGACCCATCTTATCTAGATGTCCCTCGAACACCTTTTGCGAAAGTGGCTTAGTTAGTGGGTCAGCTATGTTGTCTTCTGATTTGACATACTCCATATGCATATCTCCTCTACCAATGATCTCTCTGATCACGTGGTACTTCCTCAGTACGTGTTTGGATTGATGGTGTGATCTCGGCTCCTTTGCTTGAGCTATTGCCCCGTTGTTGTCACAAAAGACGACTACAGGTTCAGCAATGCTAGGAACAACATCCGATTCCTGGACGAAGTTTCTCATCCATACACTTTCTTTTGCAGCATCTGATGCTGCGATATATTCTGCTTCTGTGGTTGAGTCGGCAGTGGTAGACTGTTTACAGCTTTTCCAACTGACCGCTCCTCCATTGAGGCGGAATATGTATCCAGAGTTGGATTTGAAATCATCCACGTCAGACTGGAAACTCGAATCAGTGAATCCTTCAAGTTTCAGTTCTCCACTACCACCGTAGACCAAAAACATATCCTTAGTCCTTCGCAGGTACTTTAGGATTGCTTTTACGGCAGTCCAGTGCTTCTCGCCTGGATTTGACTGATAGCGGCTCGTTACACTTAGAGCGTGTGCTACGTCTGGTCGAGTACACAACATTGCATACATTATACTCCCTATAGCAGAGGCATAAGGTATGATAGACATTCTCGTCTTTTCTTCGTCGGTTGTAGGGCACATAGACTTAGAAAGAGAGATACCATGTCTCATTGGAACAAATCCTTTCTTAGATTCTTCCATACTAAATCTCTTCAAGATCGTGTTGATGTACTGAGATTGGGAGAGTCCTATCATCTTCTTCGATCTATCCCTATAGATACGTATTCCCAATACGTAAGATGCGTCTCCCATATCTTTCATAGAGAACTGCGCGGATAACCACGCTTTAGTCTGCGCTAACATCTTGATATCGTCTCCGATTAACAAAATGTCATCGACGTACAAAACAATGAATTGTATTTAGCTCCCACTATTCCTTTTGTACACACAAGGTTCATATACGTTTTTGATAAAGCCAAAAGCTTTGACTGTCTCATCAAATCATATGTTCCAGGTTCGGGACGCCTGATTGAGGCCATAGATTGACCTTTGAAGCTTACACAGTTTGTGCTCACTTCCTTTGGACGCAAAACCTTCAGGTTGTTGCATAAAGATCTCCTTATCAATCTCTCCATTGAGAAAGGCGGTCTTTACGTCCATTTGCCATATTTCGTAGTCATGCCACGCGGCTATAGCAAGTAATATCCGAATGGATTTTGACATCGCCACGGGGGAGAATGTTTCCTCATAGTCTATACCAGGCCTTTGAGAATACCCTTTCGCCACTAAGCGAGCTTTATGAGTAATTACCTCTCCATTCATTCCAAGCTTACGCTTGAAGATCCATTTACATCCTACAGGGATAGTTCCCTCAGGTGGATCGACCAAGGTCCAAACCTTGTTGGAATGCATGGAATCCATTTCGGATTGCAAGGCTTCGAGCCACGCACCCGAATCTATGTCAGACATCGCTTCTTGATAGGTCCTTGGATCAGCATCAACTTTCTCGTTTTCGTGAATGAGACCAAATCGCTCTGGCTCCTTACGAATTCGATTAGACCTTCGAAGCATAGGTGTACTAGTAGGTTCAGTTAATTCTGGTTCAGCTCCCACTGTTTGTGGGGATGGGTCCGATTCTTGGACTTCATCAAGTTCTACGATTGTCCCATTTCGGTTGGTGAGGAAATCCTCTTCCAAGAAGTGGGCGTTCCTAGATACGAACGTATTACGTTCTTTAGGATCGAAGAACAGGTATCCAATAGAGTCCTTTGGATAACCCACAAATTTGCACAAACTAGATCTACTATCTAGCTTATCTCCCTTCTTGTTCTTTACATACGCAGGAGATCCCCATACTCGTAAGAACGAATACACGGGTGCTTTACCATACCATACTTGGTGCGGCGTTGTTGGCACTGACTTTGAAGGTACTATGTTTAGTATCTTCGAAGCAGTTAATAGGGCTAAGCCCCAAAACGAAAAAGGAAAGGTCAGCAAAGCTCATCATGGAACGAACCATGTCTAACAAAGTCCGGTTCCTCCGCTCAGACACTCCATTGAGTTGGGGTGTCCTAGGGGGAGTTCGCTGTGCGAGAATTCCATTCTCTTTTAGATAATCAAGGAATTCTTGGCTTAATTACTCACCACCTCTATCAGAACGAAGTGCTTTAATACTATGTCCAAGTTGGTTCTCTACTTCCATTCGAAACTCTTTGAATTTCTCAAAGGTTTCGGATTTGTGTGTCATAAGATACACATATCCATAACGACTAAAATCGTCGGTGAATGTTACGAAGTAAGAGAATCCACCTCTCGCATTGACACTCAATGGTCCACAAACGTCAGTATGGATAAGATCCAATGTCTGTTTGGTTCGCTCGGGATTCCCGGTGAAGGGTGATTTGGTCATCTTTCCTTTGAGACAAGATTCGCAAGTCGGGAGTTCATCTAAGTTCTTTATTTCAAGAGCCTTAGAGGAAACCAACTTTTGAATCCTACTCTTGGAAATATGTCCAAGTCTAGCGTGCCAAAGTTGTGGAGTTTGATTATCATATTTCCTTTTTCTAGATTGAATGTGCATGACGTTGGAATTTATAGGTTCTAGGGAATATAGACCATCTATCAAAGTACCACGAGCATACATTAAATCACCTTTAAATATGCAAAAAGATCCATTTTGAATGGAAAAATTAAAACCATCAATGTCTAACATAGGAATAGAAATGATGTTTTTAATAATGTTCGGTACGTACAGACAATCCCTTAAAATTAAAGTAAAATTCCCTAAGACTAATTCCACGTCTCCTATAGCCTCGGCGGCGATCCTAGCTCCGTTTCCAAAACGCAGGATTCTATCCCCGGGCTTCAGGGTTCTTACTGCTCCCATCACCTGCAAATCATTGCAGATATGAGAACCTGCTGCGGTGTCTAACACCCACGATGCACAGTTAATAGAAATATTAACTTCAACTAGAAAAATACCTTTGGCTACCAATTTCATCTTTAGGTAGTCTGGGCAGTTCCTTTTCCAGTGCCCTGCTTTCTTGCAGTGGAAACATTCGTCTTCTGGGCTTTTGCGCTTTTTCTCGACCACCTTGGTGACTGCCTTTGAAGAAAATACCTTCTTCTTTTTCTTACCTTTCTTAGGCTTTGCAGCCTTCGATTGGTGTGCAATCATTACAGGTTTCTCTTTCTTGAGAGTCGATTCTGCCGTTACCAATAAATTGGTCAGTTCGTGAAGAGCGAGGTTTCTATCCTCCATATTGAAGTTCAACACGAACTGGTCAAATGAACGGGGCAGCGTATGGAGAAGGAGGTCAGTGCTAAGATCAGCGTGCAAAGCCACGTCCAATCGCCCCAGTTTTTCAACCAAGTTGATGAAACGCAGACAGTGATCTTTTACACTGCTTCCCTCAGCCATCTTGAGATTAAACAACTCTTTAGAGGTCGCGAATCTTTCAGCGCGAGACCTTTCCCCAAACATCTGCTGGAGATGGAGAAGCATATCTCTAGCAAGCGGCATAGCAGCATGCTGTTTCTGCAGTTCGTTTGACATCGAAGCTAGCATGAGGCAACGAACCTGAAGATCATCATCAACCCTTTTAGCATGGGTGGTTCGTTGTTCCTCAGTAGCTCGTGCTGCGGGTGCAGCAGGCATGGGTGTGTCGAGCACATAACTGCGACGTTCGGAGTCTAGGACTATCCTCAGATTTCTCAGCCAGTCGACAAAGTTTGAACCATTCAATTTGTTTGCGTCGAGGATAACAGATAATGGATTCTTAGACATTGTAATTAATATCTACAATAGGAAAGAAGACAACATTAAGCTAACTGATCTTATGTCTAATACTTATAATTATCGAAGTTGGACTTAATTTCGAAAAAGTTCTCCCACTATTTTGTCGAAACAATCACCCCTTTGATTGCTCGGGAAATTCTATTTCCTAGTAGGTCTTGACGTCCCAGCAGCAATTAATTGCACCCACGACTCGTGGCCATACAAGTAATTCTCCAGGTAGGTATACTTTTACCAATTGTGTTACTCCACAACCTTCAAGCTATTTTGCCTCGATTTTCGCACCTATCTAGCACTGCTACATCATAGATGTTACTCCTCGTTTAAGTCTGACCCAGTCAATCTTGATGAGCAACAGGCCCGGTCATGAAATCCCCGTAACTAGTTATCGGTCGATTTTCACATCCCGACAAGTTCCCACCCTTGTCTTGTTTAGTTAAAAAACAAGAATCGAGGAATTTCGTGTATTGTCCCTTTCTTCGACTCGGGTGCCAGACTCTGGATCACCTCTATCGATAAGTAGACAACATACACTAGTCCCTATTGATGGAAGGCTTGGATCTATAAAACTTCATTTTATAGTTTACCCAATATGACTTAATATTTTATTTCGAGAGGGGTATTTCTGGTTTGAAAGTTATACTAACTCTCCTCGAGATCTCACCGTGTAAGTTATGCTTTATTCTTTTATTACGATCTAGATTCTAGCGCGCATCACATACAAGCTAAATATAAATCGACAAATAAATTAAAAACCATACAAGCCTAGCATGCATTCTACCACAATATGTTTTCGATCGGGAGCCTCCTATGTGGACCATCATCGAGCCATGATGTTGGTCCTATTGGTCAATCTAAAGGGTTCTCAAACAGGCCTATGCTATTACATTAATCACCATGCATACATGGCCTTCATATCTCCTTGGGCTCCCATCTTGCTTGTAACGGGCCTCCATCCTAGACTAGGAAAGCATTAAAGCCCTATTCTATTACAAAGGCTCAAAGTTGGCCCAAAAACATAAAAGGCTCGCAGGCCCTAATAAAAACCAAACATTAAATTAAACCAATCACATCTACCCTAAGGTCAAGGCTCGGCTCGATCGAAAATCACGTAAACAGTTCACGTAGAGCAAGAAACATGTAAACAACATTTTACTTTCTCCTTTCTTTAATTTTAAAACATCCTTTTAAAACTAACTTCCATTGATTCTTACTTTTAGTCACTACTAATTATGACAAAATAAACTTTCGGGTAAACAAAATAAATTTTCCTGCTGAAAATCAGATTCTGTTTTTCAACTTTTGAAAATTGCATTTTTGGCCCCTCAATTTTCGAAAATTGCACTTTGACCCCAAAACCTTTAAAAAGTTACAAAAACACCCAAAGCAGTTTCGGCCAGCATTCCAGAAAATAAATTTTGAATTCTGAAAATTTTTGATTTTTTCAAACAGATCCTTGAAGTTTCGATAATTGCAAAACAGTCCCTAAACTTTCGAAAATTACAAAATGACCCCAAAAAGCGTGCGACCAGTTTGCGAAAACAGTCCAGAATTTTTGAAATTTCCAGACTCTAAAATTTCGAATTTTTAGCCCTTTAAAACCCTAATTTGCGATTTTTGCCCAAAAAGTCCTGAAGTTTTCAAAAACTATGAAAACGCTACAGATCTGAAAAACAGTTTTACCCAATTGTAGATCTAGTCATAACAAGTAAGAATCAATCGACAGAACATAATTATCATGCGTTTTAATATACATAATTAAACATATAATATAAACACATATTATGTTCAAGCCTTTCGTATAATAATCATGGAGTTGGCTCTGATACCACTGTTGGGATATGCCTCGATTGTCAATACAACAAAGTGCGGAAATTAAAATTTTTCAAGGCACACCCACAGGTCCCATAATAATATCTCCAAGTTATATATACGAAAGACACAAAACAAAGCACAGAAATAATCTAACAAAGGGGGTTTTCGATTTTTACCTCACCACAGGCAAGGTGGTGGAAACCTCCAACTCTGATTCTGAACTCTGATTAAGGTTCTGGTTCACTGGAGTGATCCAAGCGTCTCACCTCCAGAGAAAAGTCCACACCAACTGGATTATGATGACACCTCTTAGTCTTAGGCTCAGAACTAGATCTAAGAGGTTTGTTGATGAAGGATTGTGCAGATCTATTTGACAGATCAAAATTCTGCACAAAAGGAATGAGGGAGAAGATATGCGGCGGCGGCGCTAGGGCTTTCACGGCGGCGGTGCGGCGGTGTTACGGCAGCACACGGCGGCAACGCTAGGGCTTGGGCGGCGCAGGGTGGGGCGGATTTCTTAGGGCAAGAGAAGACTAGGGTTTTTGCTTAGGTGTTAGTTCTCTGAGTTCTGTCAGAGCTCTATTTATAAGCACTCCTCAAGACCTAGGGTTACAAGATTCCTAATGGGCTTAGGAGTCCATCTCTTGCAAGCCCACCTTAATTTAATTAATTACTTAATTAAATATCCAGCCCATATTAATTAATTACTTAATTAATATTTAGTTTAATTAATCAATTGTCATTTAAATCAATTAAATCAATTAATTAATTTATCTCCCACATGAATTAACACTTTAATTCACTTAATTGATTTAATTACTTTTAAATCAATTAATTCCTTTTATATTCCTACAGAACAGTCACCGTCCAATTGTATTGTGTGTGACCCTCTGGGTTCACCATCAATTGGCAGCAGGCTCACGAAACCTCGTGATTTAATTTATGAACAATAAATTGCTCCGATCAATTAAACTACCTTTAATTGACCACTCCTAGAATCAATTCCTCTACTAATTCAGGAGTACCCACACTTCATGGTCGATGTCTAGCCACAAGCCCATGAAGCCCAACATCAGGTGAATTGATATTTAGTGAACCTCACCTCATATAATTACCATGTACATACGGTCCTTCTGTCGACCAATTTCCCGATCAAGACTTAGGGTGTGTGAATCGATCGGCACCTCTAAATTTGTCTCGATAACTATACTTTCTAATTCAGGATAATGTTCCAGTGTGACTGCCTAATTTGGAAACCCCTTTCCAAATCCGTCACCGACTACGACCGTAGATTCATTGGAAACATTATCTAAGAATCGTATAGGAAATATTCTCATCCATTACGATGAGTCAACAGATTCCATCTTGGTACTAACCACTCGCGTACATGTCCATACGCACCCAACCTAGGCATTTTTATGACCAAGCTAAGTGGCCTATACCTAGATCTAGGTACGCACTTTCATGCACCGAATTCGCCCTAGCACCTCAAGTCATAGGACTAAATCGTACACTATTATAATCCTTTGAGAAACATCCCATCACCGATATGCGTCATGCGCTTCCACAATGGGTTTCTCTGTTCGGGTCGTTCGATGCATTCGATCCTCCATCGAATCACCTAGTCATATGCACTGGTCTCAAATGCCTTGTTCATGAAACTACAACAAATTCAATCCGTGTGAATCATGCATAATCGTACAAGTCTTGACGATTCACTCGATACCCCGTCTCGATATGAATCTATGACTTGGAACATTTTCGAGATCACGACCTTTGAGACTGTTTCATGATAAGTGCACTCAGTACTGAAGTGTATAGTCCCATAGTCATGAGTGATCTCAGGGTTTCAACCAATCGCTTATATGTATTCGCGAGAGATGAAGTTTGGCCATTGTTTATCCTTATACATATATAAATAAACATGCGTATTATTATAAAATTAAAGATTGTTATATACAAGATAGATCTATTACAAGCTAATTGAACTGGCTTGCAGGGCACTATCTTATCAATGCGTGTCGACAAGTACCAGAGCGCTCTTCTTATTGGTGAGGCTTTTCTCCGTAAAGCGGGTTTGAGTCCTCATACCTTTCCTATCACTTCCCCTACTCAATCACTGGGTAAGCATTTTTGTTTTAATAACACATTATATTTTCTTATATCATCTTGTCTAATTTAGAATTCGTTATCTTCAGTTTTTATGGTAGAAAACTCTCGGCACTTCTCAAAAGGGAAGATGATCCTGTCCAAAATCTACCAAAACGGTAGAGAACCTTCCAATCGAACAGAGAGCGTCCAAGAAGAGAAAGTTGGATTTGGGCCCTGATTCGGAGGATTACAGAGAGGAATCTCCAGATTCATCTCAAGAAACCCCTCCAATTGCGTAGGCTCCAGTTTACCAAGAGACGGGACAGGGTTATCCTCCTTTCCAGCTTCGAACTTCCCTTGGCATTCGCGGATGTCATAGTTGGTCAATGCCTCATCCTATTGATAATCCGGTTAAGGAAGAAGGCATTACTATGGTCGTTCAGGTGAGGATCTTTCTCTGCTGGGCGAAGAGCATCCGAAACCCACTGTCGTTGAGATGATCGAAGATCATTTACAGGGGAAAAGGGCAGCCGGTTACCCGGAGAATGATTCTTTAATTCATGATGAGAATGAAAATGCCGTTGACAAGGCAACCCATATTCTTCTTTCCGGTGTTTTTACTCGTGATGTCAATAAGCTGCTTCGAACAGATCCTTTGGAGAAGTTACAAAAGGCTTCTCTTTACGCCGAGAAGGTATTTGCTGTTAAATACGTTTCTTACTGACTTTCCTAATGGACTTACAACTCATTGATTTGTTCCTTTTGATCTTTAGACAAATATTTGCCTGATGTCGTATGCCTATGAAGCTGCTCTTTGGAGACAACAATGCGAATTTTTAGATGAGAAGAATAGAGTATTGCTTTATAAGGCGAGCAGTTCGGAGGCTGGTCCCTCGACATCCTCCTCTTTTCCACTTTTGGTCAAAGAATCTCAAGCTATGGGTACTGATGACCAGGAGATCATAAATAAAGTTTTGGAGACTTCTTGCGCTCAAGTGCAGGTTGATCAGTTGGCTAAGAAATTGGAAGATTATCAACTTCGGAGTACTACTCGAATTAGCGAACTGGAATCTCAAGTAGTAAGTCTTCAAGCCTCACTGGAGGAGTACGATAGGGACCTTCCTCTTAGCGGACTCACAGATCGACATGGTAGAAATCACGATGAGAAGGTGATTCGTGTGTTCCTTAGTTCCCCTGTTCATGCTACCTTGGTGAATCAGATGGTCGGTCCGCTCCTTGAGAGTACTTTTAAAAAGGCGATTCCTCAGATGGTCGCACTGGGATTGATTAAAGATCACCGAAAGGAGTATTTTAAAGCGACGCATGTACGTCTGAATCGTTATGGCGATGAATACCCTTCTTCCGAGCTGCTAGATGTTATCTATCAACAATTCCCATTGGCTCACCTTGTCAAAGAGTTCGGGAACCCGTTGCCGATTCCTCCTTCGGACATTAACCAGGACTTCGACAATAATTTTATCGATCAAGAGGAAGAGGAGGAGAATGTGGAGGCAGGGGACGAGCGAGCTAACGAAGGAGAGGTAGTTGTTGATCAGGGAGTTCCAGATGGCGACCAGGTTTTGTGAAGTGGGGAGCGACCAATCTGGTCTTAAGAAATAACTTTGACAATAACCAACATAACTTGATTTGTAATTTTACTTTTTTATCCTCTTGTAAATAAGACGATTTTTATTCTGACAGTTATGTTTTTTCGGGTTCTCCATTGATAATCATATTTCAGACAAGTTATTAACTTCGGCGTGATCATTATGTTCATGTCTTTTCGAATTCTTGCAGCAGTAGATAGGTCAGTTTCTGTGTTTCGCGCCCGTTCTTGGGGTCTGTCGTGTCTTTTCACTTAGTATAAATACATAGGGCAAAAAGATTACTCGTTATTTACCGCTTTTACTCACTTTCGATAGAACATTCTCTCAAAGGAGGTCGATAAGCTTTCTCGATAGTTAAATTTTCTTTTCTATTTCCGAATATGAGCAATCTTTTCGACAACACTTCTAAGCATTCTTCCCGTGAGGGTAATCAAAACCCGAGACCAAAACGGTCCCGTACTGAGGGGCCTTCGGTAGATCCTCCTCGCCCCCCCTCGATTAGGAGGTCGGAGATTGAAACTCCCGTTATTCCTTTCGAAACTCTTCCCGTAATTAGTTCAACTTTTACTCAACAGGATTTCCCTGTCTCTGGTGAGGTCGAAAGGAGGCCTTCCCCTGGTCGGGTGACCTTCGGAGATATGTCCAATATGGAACAAACCTTTATTATACCCGTTTCTTCAGGTGTTTCTTCTTTCGAGCATGGCCTACATGAACATGTTTCAGATAACTTCGTTCCTTCCACTGCTTCTACTGACGTAGTTATTGGCGGAGGCCAAGGGAATGCTGCCGCGGGGGCAGTTAGCGGAGATTCCTTTTTGGATCCATCCATGAGGCAGCCTCATGATTTTTCTGACTTCTTACTTAATGATACCACTGTTGTGACTACCTCTTTTGAAACTGGCGGGCCTTCTGGAGGTCGGACAGGCTCTAGGTCCGATCGGCAGACCGTTATCTCTGCTTCGGGCAAGGAGACCTCGGTGAGTCCTAGCGGAAGGGAATCCCCTCGAATGTTAGATGACCGTTGTATTCTTGAGCAGGTTAGGGATATAACGGAGTCTGTGATTCCTCGACCTGACCGTATTCCCCTTGATAGTGAACTTCCCAGCTCTCTCGAGCCCAACGCTTTGTCCTGGGATTTGGGTCTGAGCACTATCTTGCCTGGTAAGTTGAGAAAGCATGAAGGAACTCCCAATGTTCACCTTGTTCAATCGCTTGTCAAAATGTGCGAGCAGGTAATTATATTTCTGACTCTATTTCTTGCTGTTATTTTGATTGCTTTGTTACATATAACCTTTTTTCTTTTCAGGCCAAGTATTTCGCGCTGCAGCTGGGTGTGCAAAACGACAATCTGTGGTTCAGTAAGGAGAGCCATAAGCAACGCTTGGACTCGGAGACCGCGAAGGTCGAAGGACAGACCCTCCGACTCAGACTTCTCAATGATGATCTTGAGAAATTGCGGGAAGAGAAGTCTGTTCTTGAGAAGGAGAAAAGTGACTTGGTCCAGGCTAACGCCCTTGCAGAGGAGTCACGTCAGCAAGCATATGAACAAGGTTATGAAGCCGGTTATTTGAAACGTCAGGAGTTAATGGCGTTTGTGGGTAATGCGACTCCTCGGAGGAGTGCTTCTACTAGTCGGCCCAGCGATGGCAACCCGCCTCAGTGACCTGTTCTGATCAAACTGCTGTAGTGAAATGTTTCACATTTTTTTTAAGACGATGTAGGCCACAATCTTCATGTGGTCATCAAGGCTGACTATCTTTCTTGTACGTAAAAATCAATGACAATGTTGACCTGTTTTGGTCAGTTTAATGCCTTTATTGAGTTCATTCAGTAGATATATTTGATAAATTATGTCATGCACAATTTTATCGTCATAATTAAGTATAAATATTCTAAATAAGCAGGAAATTTTAGCAGACTTATCTGACATTAATTTCCTGTGAGATCATCTCTTGTTTGAAAGTAGCTCGTTCTTGGCTGATCAGTCTTGAATAGCTAAACGATGTAGTGTTTCCTTAGCAAATAGAACTTTTAATCGAGTATAAGTATGATGATCGATCAAGCTTAGTCACTAAGGCTATTGATGCAGTCACTTTGGATATTAGAGTGTTTACTGTAGGTCGTTCACGTAAGCAATTTATTGTAGAATTGTGAAGGACGTTTAGCGCTCTCGTCGACAATCGATCAATGCCTTTGTAAAATTGTCCATTTGCCATGGACTTCTTATATAAGGACGTTGTCATTTCCTTTGTTGAGCATCGCTTCACTTTTTAAAGTCTAAGCTCGTAGAAAGAATATCGGTTTATTCATCTTCTGAAAATCCATGTTTCTTTGTACTGATTGTGAGTTCCATGTTCCTCAAATAAAGCAACCAGTGTATCAACATGTCAATTCTTTGATATGGAAGGAATTGGAAAATGTAGAATCATTAGTTAGATCTAGCTTGTTCAGACCTCCTTATGAAATTCTTTGGAATGTTAGGCAGTGACGATTTTGTAGGCTGGAATGTTGATGATCATTCCTCTAATTTTCATGTCAGATTTCTTGGACTCCAGTGGAGGTCTAATATAGTTAATTAATAATCTTCTATGTGATATATGAGGCAGTGACGACCTCGTATGCCGGAGTATGAGATCGTATACCTCTAATCGAGCTAGTACTTGTCGTGATGGTGTAAACTTATATGTCTGTGTCGAGGATCTTCTTGCTCTTTATCAAGCGACTAGCATTTGTAAGTGTGCAAGCTTTTTCAGTCTGGAGCTCTTTAGATCCGCTTTATTTTTGTGTTGATCGCTTCGATCTTGATTCTTTTTTACAATCGAATAGTCTTTTCGACCATAGAGGAGTCGTTCCAACTTACTCGCATTAATTACGGGCAGTCAAAAGGTCGTATTTTCATCCCTTGATTAGAGCTCTATCTAACCGTAGGATTAACTAAACGCTTTCCCTATAAATAGGGATTCTGTTTCTTTCCATATCTATTCATATCGCACGAAATGAAGATATCATATTCTTTGGACATCATTTTGCCCAGTGATCCCATATCCTTCAAAAAGTCTCATTATCACGAATCGATATCATATAATAACTCAAATAGCATTTGCCTTGTACTGACAGGTCCCATTGATGCCCTACCTAGTACTGACGGGTCCCATGTGGCCTCAGCCTTTATCTTCACAGGTTTGAGGTCCGTGGTTTCTGTTTGCACATGGAGGGTTCATATTTACCAGGCACCGCCGCTTTTCAACGTTACCTCCGGAGTGATAGACCGCCGGGGTGTGCTGGTAAATTTTTACTTTTGCGACGGTCCTGAAGAGATGCTGCTTTAGAGTAAAAATCAACCCCATTATACAAGCAGTATCTCGTTCTGGGCGAGTGGCCGTTATCGGGCATCTGGCCGGAAATGGTCATTTCGTCTGGAAGAACATTTGATCTCCAGAGCCTGACCATCGAACCAAAGAAGTCGACCATCCTGAGCAGCACACTTCTTAGGTGGTCAATTCCAATCTTCGAGGTACTAGGGAGGAGATTGATGTTTCCGTGGACATTGTCGTGAAGACCGCTGATCCATAGAATAGGATTATTTTATTTAAACAGTTGTGATGATATGTAGATTGTATAAAGTTCTTTGTACTCTGATCAAAACTTCGTATGCAATTACCTGTTCTCAGAACTCAGATGAATAATACTTCAATATTATTACTTTCATATGTCTTGTTGTTGATTTCTCTTGACCTGTTCTTATTTATCATCGATATCAGGGAGCGATTGTAGAGCCGATTAGCTTTTACCAAATCTTTCGGCTTGTAACCTATCTTTATCATTTGTTTATGTAGATCGAAGAGCGTTTATCGAGCGGATCGATTTATACTCAACTCATTTTGAGAGTTAGGTTTTTTATCGAAGTTTTTTTTGGTTTTAACCTTTTTGTCGTCGTTAATGGAGGTTGAGGAGCATTTATCGAGCGGATCGATTTATACTCAACTCATTTTAAGACTTAGGTTTATTAACCTTTTTATGGAGATCGAGGAGTGTTTATTGAGCGAATCAATTTTACTCAACTCCTTTTGAGACTTAGGTTTATTAACCTTTTTATGGAGATTGAGGAGTGTTTATTGAGCGAATCAATTTTACTCAACTCGTTTTGAGACTTAGGTTTATTAACCTATTTTCTGGAGATCGAGGAGTGTTTATTGAGCGAATCAATTTTACTCAACTCGTTTTGAGAGTTAGGTTTTACACCCTTTGTAAGTTGTTATTTATTAAAGGTTGAGGAGCGTTTATTGAGCGGATCAATTTTACTCAACTTGTTTTGAGACTTAGGTTTTTTTACCAACTTTCTGGTTTTAACCTATCTTAGTCATCGTCATGGAGATCGAGGAGTGTTTATCGAGCGGATCGATTTATGCTCAACCCATTATTCTTTAGATCGAGGAGCGTTTATTGAGCGAATCAATTTTACTCAACTCGTTATACTCTTGGATCAATTTTTGGATTTAACCAAGATGATTGTAGAATTTAGAGGAGCGTTTATCGAGTTAATCGATTTATACTCAACTCGTTTGATACTTCGGCCTTAACTTCGAGTGAATCTTTGATTTGGCATTCAAAATCGTAACCATTGATAAAATTTTGAGAATTAATCTCAGGCCAAGGCCTTTATTACAACGAATTACATGAAAAATAAAAATATAATAGACTAAATCAAAAGAAATTAACCAGGTCTTTTTACTAGGATTCATTTTCCGTAGTATCTTCTTAGGTTTACTGCATTCCAAGTTCTTGGTAGGGGTGTTCCGTCCAAGTGCGCAATTTTGTATGAACCTTTCTTTCCTACATTAACGACAATGTATGGTCCATCCCAATTCTGTTGTAATTTTCCCACATGCTTGGATACCTCTACCTTTTTTAGCACCAAGTCCCCTTCTTTGAAGATTCGTATGCGTACTTTTTGATTGTAGGCTTTCTCCATGTTTGATTTAGCGACTTGCAATAGTACGGCCGCTTTCTCTCTTAATGCTTCTGTCAAGTCGATATCACTTTCTCTTGTCTTTTCATTTTCCTGGTCATCATACATTTCAATTCTTGGTGTTGGAATTAGTGTTTCGAACGGAATTACAGCTTCCGAGCCATATACTAGACTGAATGGGGTCTCCCCTGTTGAAGTTCTGACTGTCGTTCGATTAGCCCAAAGTACTCCGGGGAGTTCATCTAGCCATTTTCCTTTGGCTGCCCCTAGTCTTTTCTCCAAAGATTTTATTATTTCTCGATTCGCTACTTCAGTTTGTCCATTCGCTCTTGGATGTCCAACTGAAGTGAAGTTTTGCTGAATTCCCATCTTGGTACACCATTCCATTACTTGTTTACCTACGAATTGTGTTCCGTTATCAGAGATCAGGATTCTCGGGATGCCAAATCTACATACTATGAATTTCCATAAGAAGTTGATCACTTGGAATTGAGTTATTCGAGCAAGGGCGACGCATTCTATCCATTTACTGAAATACTCGCAGCGACTAGAACATATGCTTTCTTAGACCTGGCTACTGGGAAAGGTCCTACGATGTCCATCCCCCATTGATCGAATGGCCAGCATACTGGTATTGAGTGCATGTTTTCGGCTGGTTGATGACTTATATTATCATGAACTTGGCAATGATGACATTTTTGAACATATTGCATGGCATCATTGTTGATGGTAGGCCAATAATAGCCTGTTCTAAGGCATTTTAAGGCTAAGGCCCTTGCTCCACTGTGATTTCCTGCTTCTCCTTCGTGTACTTCTTGAAGGAAATCGTTGGTTTGAGATTCGGAGATGCATTTTAGAAGAATTCCCGATACCGATCTTCGGTAAAGTTTTTCTTCTAACAATGTGTATTTTGGAGCTCGATATTTTATTTTCCGAGCTTCGTTTGGATCAAGTGGTAATTTTCCTTCTCGAAGATAGTTTATCATCGGAGTCATCCATGTTCTTTCAGCTTCTTCGATTTCCATCATCTCAGCGACCGGTGCCTCGTCGATATCTATTGCCGGTGTATTGAAAATTAACCAATTGATTACTCTTTCCGTTTTACCATCATGAGACCCTGTAAATCTAGACAGTTGATCTGCCCATTAATTTTCTGATCGTGGGATGTTCTGTATCCCAAAATTTTCGAATTTCTCAACCAATTCCTTTACTTTGGCGAGGTATTTGACCATGTTAAATTCCTTTGCCTCGTATAGACCTTCTATCTGTCTTTGTACTAACTCAGAATCAGTTAATACTTTAAGAATCTTTATGTTGGCCTTAACCGCCATTTCCATTCTTGCGATTAGCGCTTCATATTCAGCTTCGTTGTTTGTCACTACGAAGTCCAATGTAATAGCATAGTTTATATCCTCCTTATTTGGTCCAGTAAAGTTGATTCCGGCACCTTCTCCTTCTCTGCATGAAGCACCATCGACATGCATCAACCAGGTCTGATTTTCTACGATCAAGATATTATTGTCATGGCTGGTTGATTCAGTATGCTCGGTTGTCCGGGTCGGAGTTTCTAACAGGAAATCGGCTAGGACTTGGGCCTTAATTGCAATTCTTGGTCTGTATTCGATTTCGAACTGACCGAGCTCGATTGCCCACTTGATCAATCTTCCAGAGGCTTCCGGTTTCGCTAGGACCTGTCTAAGCGGTTGGTTGGTTAACACCACAATTTTGTAGGTTAAAAAGTAAGGTCGGAGTTTCCGTGCCGCCACTACTAAGGCCAAAGCGAATTTTTCTATTTCCAAGTAGTTCCTCTTCGCCCCTTGTAGTAACTTACTTAAGTAATAAACAGGCTTATGTTCCACGCCTTCTACTTTTACTAGAACCGAACTAATGGCCACATCGGAGATTGATATGTAAATGTATAATGGTTCTCCCTCGGTTGGTTTGGCCAATAATGGGAAGGTCGTCAGATATTCCTTTAGCCGGTCGAAGGCCTGGTCGCATTCCTTGGTCCAAACAAAGTTTTTTGCTTTTCGTAGAGTTTGAAAGAAAGGCAAACTTCTGTCGGCCGACTTGGAGATGAATCTGTTTAACGCTACGATCTTTCCTACCAAGCTTTGTACTTGGGAGATCGTTTTGGGAGGTTTCATTTCGGTTATAGCTAGAATTTTTTCTGGATTGGCCTCAATTCCTCGTTGATGTACCAAATAGCCTAAAAACTTTCCCGATTTAACTCCGAAGGTGCATTTTGTAGGGTTCAGCTTCATTCGGTATTTTCTCAATATTCGGAAGCATCGATCGAGGTGTTTTACATGGTCAGGTTCATTCATGCTTTTGACTAGCATATCGTCTACGTAGACTTCCATTATTTCTCCAATCAACTCTTTGAACATTAGGTTTACTAACCTCTGGTAAGTGGCTCCGGCGTTCCTTACGCCAAAAGGCATGACTATGAAGCAGTAAACACCCTGCTCGGTTATGAAGGCAGTTTTCTCTTGGTCTCGCTCATCCATGTATATTTGATAAAAACCTTGGAAGACGTCCATCATGCTGAAAATTGCAAAACCAGCGGTTGAGTCAACTAATAAATCGATCCTCGGGAGGGGATATGGATCGCGCGGACATAGCTTGTTAAGGTCGGTGAAGTCGTTGCACATTCTCCACTTATTATCCTTTTTATCCCCTTTTGCTACTAATACGACATTACATAGCCATTCCGAGAAGTGTGTTTCTCGAATTTGTTTTGCCTTGAGTAGTTTTTCTACTTCTGCCTTGATTATTTTAGCCTTTATCGGCCCATGAATCCTCTTCTTTTGTCTAGCAGGTTTTGCCATGGGGTTGATTTTTAACGAGTGACTGATTACTCTGGGATCAATCCCTTCAATGTCGTTCGCACTCCAAGCGAAGATATCTATGTTTTTTCTGAGGAAATTTACTAGCATTACTTCCCCTTCCTTACTGAGTTCGATCCTATTTTGGTTGTTTTCGTTGGATCTCCTTGCACTAGTAGGACATCTTTGTGTTCCGGTGGTTTCAAAGCCAAATCGACCGGTTCCTTTCCCTTTTTATCAATTTGGTCTGTGCTGTGGATTTCAATCTCGACTCTGTCAACATCTTCTTCGAGTTTTCTTTTAGCTGGGGTAAACGTTCTGGAGCGGTTCCCCAAGGTTAAGGAGGTGTTGTAGTAGTCCCAGGCCATACAATGATCGTTTACTATTTCTCCGATTCCCACATTAGTTGGAAATTTTATTTTCTGATGGTAAGTTGAAACAACCGCTCGGAATAGGTTGAGGGCTGGTCGCCCTAGGATCGCGTTGTAGGCAAAGGGGGTTACCTTCCGAGTGATACAATTAAAGCTATTGTGCCACAGGGGACAATTTCGGAACCTCCAAATCCTACTAAAGGCGTAGCTACCTTTTGGAATGTTATTTGTCCCAAGATCATCTGAGCTAGGACCTCTTTAGAGATGATGTTGGCTGAGCTTCCATTGTCGATCAGGATTCTTTTGACGTTATAGTTCGCTATTTCCAGCGATACCACCATCGGGAAATCAGGGTTGTCCTCTTTTGTGTCCCAAACAAAGTTCTTTGGTACTTCGCTCTCATCGAAACTGATCAGCTGGTGCTTAGGTGATTTGCTTTCTAACGTCCACACTTCTTTTGGGTACCTGACGCTTCCCAGTATGGACCTGGTGGTCCTGCGGCGAGCGTTGCGACTGTCCCCGTCGGCTGGTCCTCCTGAGATCGTATGGATGGTGCCATTGATCTGACCATCGTTCAACTCTTGTGGGGGGCCATCGTTAGGGGACCGTCTTCGGGAGCTTCCTCTTTGGTTATTATTTCGAGGACTCCGACTTCTACCCCTCTTGCGGTTGTTCCGTTCTAAATAGTCATCTAATTTTTCTTGTTAGATCAGTTTTTCAATTTCTTTTTTAAGGTGAAAACAATCTTCGGTGTGATGCCCATGTGCCGGTGATATCTACAGTATAAATCATAGTTTCGGGCACCTGGCCTTGGCTGAGCGATTCTCTTTGCTGTCGGGATCCAATTGTTCTTCTCAAGTACTATCAAGAATTCTTCTATTGGAATGGTCAGCCTGGGGTACTCTACTTGGTTGATTCTGCTCCTGTTCGCCGGCTCGGCCAATCTAGGTCTTTGATAAACATTAGGTCGTCTGTCTTGATCGTTTCGATTATAATCTAATCGCTGGAAGACATTGCCTCTTCTAACGGATCGATCATAATCCATGGATTTTTTAGCAGGAATTCTATCTTGCCGCTTGGAACCGGAGGCGGGAGCTTTATATTTATTCTTGTCTTTAAAAGGGTTCATCTCTTCTTGGGTCATGTACTTTGATGCCAAGGTCATAATATCAGCAAACGTTCTTGGTTGCTTTCTACTAAGTGCATTCCCGAATTGCCGATTTTTGGTGAGATCGAAGAGAATGGAGATTATGTAATCGATATTTGGGGAATCGATTTTAAGCAATTCTTTAAACCTTGCCAACCAGGAACGGAGGGTTTCTCCGTCTTGTTGATGGATAATCCCTAGGTAGCTCCTTGGCAATTTTTGTCTCTTCTGGCTAGCGAACTGCTGAGTTAGCTTGTTGCATAATTCCCTAAAGCTGAATATGGAATTGGTGGGTTTTTTGCAAATCAGTCCAAAGCTAGCACCTCGAATGTGGTGACCATCAGTTTTGCAGTGAATTCAGCCGAGTGAGCATATAAGTTTATTATGTTAGTAAAGCTAAATATATAATCATCTGGGTCGGTGGTTCCGTCATATCTGGGTAGTCGTCCCGGAACCTGTCCCGAGGATTGTGCTTCTTTTATTTCTTTGCAGAAGGGGGAGCACGCAGCTAGGCTCTCTTTGATCTACGTACTTCTGGCCCATGGATTTTGAACAGTTCTTAGGCGTTGTTCCAGACGATCTTGTAACATCTTTTCAATTTCTCTTTCTGAGAATCGCATGGTTCGTGGTCGATTATGAATTGTGTCAACTATATCATCTTCGATGGGAATTATGGTATGTTCCTTTGATCCAGGGCCGACGGGTTGCGGCCTCGTCCGACCCGTTTTTCTTCGGACATGTTCATCGGAGGGTTTCGAATTGTTCTTTTGCGGACTGTGTAGTGATCGTTGCTCGCTTGCAGGGCTGTCCGCTTGTTGCGAGATCTGATCGACTTGTCTCGGTGTCCTTTGAATAGGATTTGCCCTAGTCGCTCTAAGGTTTCTAGGACCCTGCTCGGGTACTAGTAATTCTCCTGGGCAGAGTGAATTAAAGAGCATAGCAATCTGTCGTAGCTTCTCCCGAGTGTCTGACAGGGGAACCGGGATCGCTGGAACCACATGGTCTTCTGGTACCGCATTGGCGGGGATCCCTTGTTGTCCTTGGGGGTTTTGGATGTTTATCCCTTGTGGTTCCTCCTGATTCGGCAGCTGCTCATTCTCTTGTTGATTGTTATTACTTAAAGGGACGTTGTTGTTAGTATCGTCCGGTTGATCCTCAGATGTGTTACGCGGGTTTGTCGTGTTACTCCTTGCTCCGTTACGGGCGCTCTTCCTTAGGCGAGGCATATGTTGATCTAATAATTAACCTATTCCCTCGGTGGGCGCCAACTGATTTGACCATTTTTCGTCGGGTTAGATTAAATCAATGATGTATGTTTTAGAGGTCAATTTAAGTATAGGTTATAGGGCTATATTACTTTATTCCGGATGGATCAATCTCAAGGAAGAACAATTATGTAAAGAACAATAAGTAAGCAAGACGATGAATATGTAAATAGTATAGCAAAAGCTTTTCTATTATGATATTAGTTTGCCAAAGTATGTAGGCGTAAGCTTTTATTGTATATCTTGTTTAATACAATGTTTAACTAGGTATTTATATGACTATAACCCTAGCTTTACAAGGAAACATAATCCTAATAGGACTAGGCATAGCAATCCTTATGGAATTCGGACATCGCTCTTCGTCGCCGAGGATTGATAATGTAGATCGGACCTGACAGCTCTTTAGCGAATTAGACTCCTGGTCGGTCGGAGCGTATAAGGTCTAGTCATTTCGATTATTATAAGGGGTGCGAAATAGCCCCCATCAGCTTAGATGTATCACAATAAATGAATAATTGCCAATGCGAACTTTTATTGATCATGAATAAGATTGATTACAAGAGTATTTACAAGACAACCGATTGGCTTGCAGGGCACTACTCTAACATATTGGCCTACTCACATTTCTGATTCGATCGATTATGTAAAAAGGTGTCATCACTGTCAACTTCATTCGAATATTATCCATCAGCCAGCCGAACAGATGCATTCTATCCCTATTTGATGGCTCTTCGATAAATGGGGTATCGATATCATCGGTCTTTTCCCGACTTCCAGGGGAAGAAAGAATTATGGGTATAGAATATTTCAGCAAATGGGTCGAATGTATTGCACTAACAAAGATTACCCAGTTTCAAGTTATAAATTTCCTATGGAAGAATATTATCTGCAGGTTCGGAATTCCTAGAGTTTTGATCTCCGACTATGGAACTCAGTTTGTGGGAAAGAAAATCTTGGAGTGGTGCGAGAAGTTAGGAATACAGCAGAACTTTACCTCCGTCGAACACCCACAAGCAAATGGGCAAACAGAGGTCGTAAACAGAGAAATCGTCCGATCTCTAGAGACGCGCTTGGGGGAAAAGTGGAAGTCTGAAAACATGTTGGAAAACTTCAACCTAATTGGGATGGCCCGTATGTTGTTGTGGAGGTCGGAAAAAAGGGTTCATATAAAATTGCTCACCTCAATGGTGAAGTTTTGCCTCGATCTTGGAACGCCGTGAATCTCATGAAATATTATGGAAAATGAAGTCTCACCGGAAAAGTGTAGTGTCGTTATTACTATTTCTTTCTTGTAATCCGTTTGTCCTCTTATGATCGAAGAGTTTTCAGTTCAATTCAATAAAATATTGCTATTCTGGAGGATATTTGTTCAACTCCTTTCCAGTCTTATGCTATTATTATCTGCTCGTGATCAACTTCATCATTACAAAAAAAGAAATGGGTTAAAGTTGTTGCTACGACCCTAGAAAGAAAAAATTGACTAAGGATGAAAGCCATTGGTACGACCCTTAGATCGAAAAAATGGGTGAAAGTGATAACTATGTGAAAACAGTGTTATCAAGTCTATTTCCTTTACTCATTCGATTACTTTTTGATCTTACGTGATTTCGTTTGTTCGATCTGAGTGGTGTAAATGCTCTGCTAATGATTGTAAACAGGAATAAAAGATCAATAGTATTGTATTCAGAACGGTTGAGTACAAATTACAAGTATCTAGAGTCCTATCCGAGCATTATATGATGCCGTACAAGCTAGAGGGTGAAATACACATGAGAAAGCCTATATTATACTTCCTAAGTAGTTCCGAGCAGCAGCCTCAGAGGAAGAGCATCTGGGAAGTTGTGTCTCGCCATAAATGCTTGGGGTATTTATAGCTGAGATCTAGAACCAGGTGAACCACCCGCGGATGTGCATTTCTCAGCCCATGGGCCTGGTCCTGAGCTCGGTCCAACAGTGATTTTGGACACTAAGCTTCCTTTGTAGAATCAGCGTAGGATTCTTGAGCTTTGGGGCTCGAATTTATGCTCATGAGATCGAGATTGGCGAATTCCGACCTTGCCAGACCGCAGTTATGCTGAATCCAAGTTACCCCTCATCAATACCCCCCCACTTCTCGAGTGTAAAGAGGAGCTTAAGCTCGAAGAAGTATAAATTGCTCCGAACGCTGGGATGAGACAAGCCATTTTACGATAAGTTTCGGATGTGCCTCGTTAAAAACCTAACTCAGAAAAACCCTTTGGGATAAAAACCGAGCTAGGGAAAAAGAGTGCACATCTTGGAAACGATATAATGGCATCGTCTTGAAATTACCTTGGTTATCTGTGGATTGGTGTAAAAATATGGAATTGATATCCGAGAAAAAGATCTTTTCAAACGTCGGACTTCAGTTCATGATTCCGGAAAATATAGGGGTCATACGTGCAATTATTGGAAATATAATTTTGAATCCACCCTGAGGGAGTCCAACCGTCGCGGTTACTCGGGGACTAGTTTGCAATTTCCCAATTTGTCCCTGTATATATATGCTGATCGTGGGCCGCTGACCTACATAAGTTCTAAGAAAACCCTAGATCGGAGCGATCAGATCGGTAAGCGAATTTTTGCAATTTCTTCGACCAGTTTCCATACATTCAATATGTCCGGCATCGTGGATCTGAAAAGCAAGTCACAAGTAGTGGAAGACCGAGAGAGTGGTCCTGAGGAGAGGCGGACCGAGGAAATTCGACCGTCCTACTCGAGCATAGAATTGCAGTGCGATATCAACAATATTAAATAGAAAGTAAAGACCAATAGTAATTGTATTCGAATTGTCTGAGTACAAATTACAAGTATTTGGGGTCCTACTCGAGCATTATTGGATGCCGTACAAGCTAGAGGGTGAAATACATATAGTCTAACCTATGCTATTGATTCCAAGCGAATCCGAGCAGTAGACTCGAAGGAACAGCACCTGGGAAGTTGTGTCCATCGTCATAAATGCTTGGGGTATTTATAGTTGAGCAGACGGGCTTGGGCCTGGGCTCGGCCCAACAGTATCTCATGGTCTCAGATTTTCTTTGTAAGCTCGGAACAATATAATTAGAGGCCTGGCTCGGCTCGTCGTTCCTGGGGGGCAAGGATTGGCGTTACTCGATACACACCGAGCTTGTTAAGGCACGGGATCCAAATTACCCCTTATCAATACTCCCCCACTTCTCGAGCGTAAAGAGGAGCTTGCGCTCGAAGAAGTATGATGAGGGGTAATTCGGATCCCCTGTTTTTCCTGCCTCAATGCGGTTCGAATAGCACCGAACCCTGTCGCCAGGGACCGAAAGCCGAACCAAAGCATGAAGATGATTGTTTCGAGCACATTAGAGAACCATAGATCGAAGGACACTGTTGGGCCAAGCCCAGGCCCAAACCCTCCAATTTGGCTATAAATACTCCATGCATTTATTATACTGAACAACTTTCTAGGCGCACTAACCTTGAGACCGCTGCTCGGATCACTAGAGAGTATTAGAATAGGCTTTCTCATACATGTTTCACCCTCTAGCTTGTACGGCATCCAATAATGCTCGAGTAGGACCCCTAATATTTGTAGTTGTACTCAATTTACTCGAATACAATTACATTTGGTCTTTATTTTCCTTTTTAACATTATTGTCATCGTGTTATTCCCCACCCTTAATTGAACCAACGAAACCACGTAAGATCAATTGGCGCCCACCGTGGGGCCTTATTCGAGTATTAGATCGAAATATGCCTAATACGAGGAGAAAAATGTATGCCAGAAAAGCTTAAGGATAATGGTCAAGCCTATGGTCGCACAACTCTTTTATTTCTTCAACGAATTTATTTTTAGGAGCGATTAAGAAGTTCAGCAAGTATCATCGAAGGCTTAGAAGATCTATAAAATGGCAGCTTGTCAATTGACGATCGGAATTTATTTTTCCGATCTTCGCGTTTATTAACTTCAATGACAAGTTCTTTCGAATCGGTTATTTAGAAGACCATTTACGAAATCTCTATGTACTATTGGTCGACTGTGGTGTTTTTTCTCAAAATTAATCGGGATAAGTTGATTGATTGAATATCTGCAATCGATTAGATAAATTCTCGAGCTAATGGACGGAGTATTGGCTATCATTTCGACCAATAACGGAATTCAAGTAATAAAATTCAATCAGAAATGAAGCTTTATCATTCAAATTCTTCAGATAAATTACAAAGAAAAGCCTCGAAATCAATTCCGAGCTCAAAAGATATAGTACAATCACTCCTACACTATTACAAGTTCTGCGAGTAAGTCTATCCTAATACATATTCGGTCATCGTCCCTATTAGACAGCTCCAGATGCAGAACTCGGCAGTGATTCTTCATGATCATCACTAGCCACGTGTCGCACATCCGTCTTCGTACAGGATGAAAGTCGGATCGGAACTCTCCTCCGGGGTTCAGACCGACCTTAGGTCTTCATCTGTAAATAATGATTGAAATCCTCAATCTTTATTTACAGGATAATCCGAACAGATGCAGCAGAGGGTTATCCCAGCAGAGGCGCTCCAAAGGAACTCGAAGAACCTATCTCGTAAGAAAGCCCTCGAGGAAGCTGGTGCCTCAGATTTAAAGAACTCCTCTCGGAGTAACCAACTGCCCGATCGGGTACTGCACCAGAAGACCGGAATTCTAACCCGTCACAGACAAGATATATCTGGGAAAACAGGTTGCCTGCCGGTATTCTAGGCGCAATTTCTTTTGCCTGTCGATATTCTAAGCGAAAAGCTTTTACAAAAGGAAACAAGATCGAAAAACAAAGTTCGAACTCTAATCTCAAACTCTTTTATCTGGGAGAAAATACGAATCAAATCTGAAATTCGACCCATGGTGATCGGAGGAGCATAAGGAAAAAAGCAAGAAGTGCTGTATACACGAAGGAACCTATTTATAATGGTGAAGGATTTTTAATCAACGGCCCAGATAACAGGCTACGAACGGTTTGATGTCCGTAATTAATGGAAGGACCGTTACGTTTCCCGAGAAATAGGGCCCTGTTTGGTAGTGAAGGACACCTAATTCAATGGGGAGTATAGAAGAATTACGACATTCTAAATATCGAACAGTCACGACGCGTTCATAACATTATATTGAAGGATGGCATGTCGGATTCGTATTCGGTTTATTTAGATATTTTTACACTCAAGTATTTATTGTTATGCTTTTACATTACCAACTAAGAAGAAATATAATCGGTTTAGTCGAACAGAATTCTCGACCTGGGAATTATACAATTATGGAAGTTCAGCAGTGGTAAGGATTTATGGCATCATTTCCCTTATCAATTTCAGGGCCGCTAAAATATTTATCTATTATCCGATCAGGCAACTGGTATCCGATTATTTCTCTATCGATATTGGAAGATCAAAATGGAGTTACGAAAGATAAACTCTATTCTATTTATATTTGATGTTATCAACAAAACAAAGAGGAAGTGTATTTATATTATCTTGGAAAATACAAAAGCTGGGAAATACATATCGAGCATAGATCAAACATTCATATTACATCAAGAACACTATTACTCCCTACAATCCTATGAAATTTTCGGTCTCTTCTCCTACCGTCTATTAGGGGTAACTTAGCTCCGACCATGGAATCTCCTTCGGATCCGCAGGCTCTTAACTTTATTTACGATTCTCCAAAGATGAAGACTCCAGGGTGCGATTCATCGAGTAAGCGAGCTCTGCAAAACTCCCACCCCTGTACGTCTTCCTAAATGCATTGTGGCAATAGGTCCCTAATCGAAGACCTATGCCATAACCTGCAAGCTCCATAAATCGGGCTTATTGGCCTTCTAGATGGAGATTATATTTGCCTGCCGATACTCTAAGCGAAGGTTGAAATGATATTCTCTCTGCTCGGATATCCCTCCACTTAAAAATTGTTCGAAATCTGACCTCGAATAAGCGAGTTATTGAAATAATAATCTTAGTCGCCATGAGGGGACGGAAGAGATGCCAATACAATGAATAAGATGACTTCTAAGGAATGACAGCTTTTTATAGGAAAAATAAGTGGAATCTAACGGCAGAGATTTCACGTCACGAAGGAACCAGATCTAAGAACTGTTGCGTTTCCCGATAAAGGTGGGACCGTTTGGAAAAGGTCAACGCTTATTAAAGAATTGGAAACATTTGGAACAGTAAAGAGTATTAATTCGAACAAGTTCGCGAAGAACATTTTCTATTAAGACGGAAGAATTACTCATTAAGTCTTGGACTTGTTTGTGATCTATCGTTCGTCTACCGGTTTCCTATCTATTATTTCAACCACGGGAAACTATCATTTCTTTAGGAGTATTTCGATCGAAATCATGGTTATTGGAAATTTATTTCCTAAGTATGCCCACCTGCTCAGGATCAGCATTTATCTCTATTTAGCAATTATTCTGGTACTCAAGATCAGCATTTATCTAATATCGATCTCAATTATTTTCGAAATTTTCAAGGGGTGAAAGCCTCTGCTATGACCCAAGGGCTAAAAATGCTCTGAAAACGACTAAGGGTGAAAGCCTCTGCTATGCCCCTTAGATCGAAATTATTGAAGGGGTGAAAGCCTCTGCTATGACCCAAGGGCTAAAAATGCTCTGAAAACGACTAAGGGTGAAAGCCTCTGCTATGCCCCTTAGATCGAAATTATTGAATGGGTGAAAGCCTCTGCTACGACCCGAGAACTAAAAGTGTTCTGAAAACGACTAAGGGTGAAAGCCTCTGCTATGCCCCTTAGATCGAAATTATTGAATGGGTGAAAGCCTCTGCTATGACCCAAGGGCTAAAAATGCTCTGAAAACGACTAAGGGTGAAAGCCTCTGCTATGCCCCTTAGATCGAAATTATTGAATGGGTGAAAGCCTCTGCTATGACCCAAGGGCTAAAAATGCTCTGAAAACGACTAAGGGTGAAAGCCTCTGCTATGCCCCTTAGATCGAAATTATTGAATGGGTAAAATCCTCTGCTACGACCCGAGAACTAAAAGTGTTCTGAAAACGACTAAGGGTGAAAGCCTCTGCTATGCCCCTTAGATCGAAATTATTGAATGGGTGAAAGCCTCTGCTACGACCCGAGAACTAAAAGTGTTCTGAAAACGACTAAGGGTGAAAGCCTCTGCTATGCCCCTTAGATCGAAATTATTGAATGGGTGAAAGCCTCTGCTATGACCCAAGGGCTAAAAATGCTCTGAAAACGACTAAGGGTGAAAGCCTCTGCTATGCCCCTTAGATCGAAATTATTGAATGGGTGAAAGCCTCTGCTATGACCCAAGGGCTAAAAATGCTCTGAAAACGACTAAGGGTGAAAGCCTCTGCTATGCCCCTTAGATCGAAATTATTGAATGGGTGAAAGCCTCTGCTATGACCCAAGGGCTGAAAATACTCTGAAAACGACTAAGGGTGAAAGCCTCTGCTATGCCCCTTAGATCGAAATTATTGAATGGGTGAAAGCCTCTGCTACGACCCGAGAACTAAAAGTGTTCTGAAAACGACCAAGGGTGAAAGCCTCTGCTATGCCCCTTAGATCGAAATTATTTTCATCGATCAATCAAGATCAACCAGCATTTCTATTCTTTTCTCTCCATAACTATTCATTCGTCTAAGGCTAACAGCCATCGTCGCGACGCTTATATCAAAATTATTATTCAAGATCGGTCAAAACCCTTTTTCGATTATTACTTCGCGATTATTTGTCTGACTGGGGAATTTGGCCCCTCGGATTAAATTTGTTACTCAAGGATCATCTCGGGATTCTTCTATTCGATCTCTTAATTATTATGTATTTGATGGGGGTACAAAGGTCTCCGACAGAATAAATTCAAAATCGAGGAATGTCGGTTGTCATCCATCGTCTGAATATTTGTCAAAGTTTTTAAAGATAGCTCTTATTCGTATTCTTGAGACAGAGAGATGGATGCTCGACAACAGTATACAAGAGCAATTCTATAAGATAACAAGTAAGGATGATGAGAGAAATAAATATCTCATTCATGACATTACAAACGGTTACAAAAGAGTTCGAAATTACAATGATAAATCGAGCAAAAACTTTACATTTAATGTAACCCTATTACAAAACAACCCTACGCTAGAATGTTCTCGTAACTGAAGACGGAAGGCGAGGCTGGGATAACACTTCTACCCTTAATCCATCGCTTCCTCAATAATCGCTCCGTGCTGGAGCAGGCCGAAAGACAGGGAGGCAATCCCTAGAGAAATTATTCCACGCAATCTCGAAGGCAACATTCTTCAAGGAATATCTTGAAGAAGTAGAGATCGAGTGCAGGAAAACTCCTCCAGCAGTTGACCCACTATCCGACCGGGTGGATTGACAGGATACAGGAGATCGAACCTGCCTCAAAGACTTGAAATCAAAGAGAGCTGGTCGCCTGCCGGTACCCCAGTCGCATTAATTTTCGCCTGTCGATACCCTAGTCGAAATGAGTAGCCATCAGGAGATAGCGAAATTTATAAATAGTTCGGAGGAAAACCTCGAACAGTTCAATCGGGGATAGCAAACGGAACATGGTGGCTAGAAAGAGTAAAATCTCAATCATAGAGCCGATCAGAAATATTGCTGAAATGAAAAGTTTGAAGGAAACTACGGAACTATATATAGCGAAAGGAAAAGGCAACTAACGACTCAGATTTGATGGTACTAACGGCTGAGATATAAGCAGTAAATGCAGCGACCGTTCCACTTCCCGAAAATTCGGGAACCGTGCGGATAAATGAAGAAACGGTAAAATTCAACAATGCTCGAAATAATTATAGTTTAATTCCCGATTGTTAAAGAAAGTCACAAAGAAAAAGTCGGACTATAACTGATCAAGGAACCATTATCAAGAACTCGTCCGAGGATGGACCAAGATCGGTAAAGAGCTTTATCTAAGCAGATAAGAACGAATGTAAGAAATTAATCAAGAAATTATTATTTCCAGAGTTCGATACATTGAAAAGTTACAAGTTACAAAGATATCAACTCCTGTTACATTTTATAATTCTACAAACACCTAAAAAGCTTCCTATGAAATTTTCGGCGAACGATAATGTCCTTACTCGGATTGGAGGAGCCTGTCGAGCCAACAGGCTTTTATCTTTATTTATGATTCCTCAAAAAGGAGAAGGGTAAGGCGTCCTTTTCTAGGTGTAACGTGAATACTTTATTGAGGGCCTCGACCCTCGAAGCTCCACCCCATACATCCTCGAGGAAGAAACGAGCAAACCGTTGGAGACCCCTAAAAGATTTGATGCTTGAACTTCTCCTAAACCACGGAGGGTCGTGGGGAGTGCCCGGGTCGTGAGTGGTCAGCAATAAAGCTGACCGGACTCCAAGGTCGGAATAATGTTCGCCTGCAGATACCCTAGTCGAGGTCGAAGTACCAGTTAGTCTATGACATGCAGAATAGGTCCTAACTCGAAATTTAAAATATTGCGCCATACAACAAGATCGTTTAACCAGCATGGTTGAAGGAGTCTGCTTTAAAGATAATTTTATAAGGATACAAATTGAAGAACCCTATTTATAAGTACTATTCTCAAAATCCAACGGCTAGCTAAAAATGAAAGGAACGGTCAAGATCAAAAGACTGTTGCGCTTCCCGAGAATTTCACCAGGGAGAGAAAGTGATACTATTTTTGGAAAATAAGCGGAATTACTACGCCAAAGGTCAAAAAATTGAGAAGGCAAACTAAAGCATGATCAAAGAAAGAGCACATAGGGAGAACATACGATTCGAAAAAGAAGAGTAAGGTATTACAAGCCATGGGAATAAAATATCTGAAAATTATTCATGATTGCACAAACAAAAAACAGTACGGAAATATTACAAGCCCGAGCAAATTAGAGACGACATCTAAACAAGCTTATTATCAGAAAGAATCTTTCGAAGCTCAGCGCTACGAGCCTCATATCCTGCTGCGAACCCACGATCATAAGCCTCCTTCTCTTGACGTATGAAATCTTGCTTCTCCTGCTCATGAAGGTTCTTCAGTTTCTCAATTTTCTCGTTCAGCTGATTATGGATCTCTTCTCCACGTTCGTTAGCAGTCTTCTCCCTCTCTAAAGCAAGTTTCTCTGTGAGGACGCGGTCGAGCTCGACTTTCTTCTCCTCCAGCTCGAGAGAAATAGCAGCACGCTGACTGGTCTCCCGCTCAGCAAATGTTTTAAGCTCAATAAAATCTTGTCCGGCCTGTTAAAAGGATCAGCAGCGTTAAAAAAAAAAAAAAAAAAAAAAAAAAAGAGAGTACACCTGAAAAAGGAAGTGCTGCCCAGACTCGAACAACTCTTCTACGTTTCTCTCTTTGGACATGTTTCTCTCCTTGGGTATGTCAGTCTCTGAAGAAGTAAAGGTAGCTTGCAACAAGTTACCCATGGGATCAACCTTAGAAGGAGATCCATCTTTCAACTCCTCGTGCAGGGAAGAGGTAACCTTTTGAGAAGTGGAATCAGCAAAAGGTCCAGGAGGATTAACAATTCCTAAAGCCTCAGCAGAGGCCCCCCCACCACTCTCAATCTCTAACTTGGATTTTTTGCTGGGATTCCCTGAGGAAGGAACGATCAAAGTATCGGAGGATGACTTGCTACCAATAGCAAGATTTTGTAAAGCCTCAAGGGGTGTAACCTCATCGGAATAAGGCCTCTTATTCGAAGAAGGAACAGGAATCTTTTCTTCGACAGGATCCTCACTGTTAGAATCAATCACTTTTGGGGAGGAACCTCCGAGCTTAGCCTCGAGCTTTTCGTCACCCTTGTGTGGTTTCGAGGAGGCACTTTTTTCTTTCTTATCTTCTTCCCCTTTAGGAGCTTTTGGGGAAGACACGGAGGTCTTAGAAGAAGATTTGGAAGGTTTGGCCTCCTTGTCAGCCTTTCGCTCTTTGTTCGATTTCTTATTCTTCGAACCACCAAATATCGATCTGGGATCAATAGCTTTGCCTAATACATTCTCCATAATAGGTAAATCTGGGATCGATAAGCTAGGATCTTTACTTTCTAAGGAATTCAGAAAATGCAGAAAATAAGGGGAGAGCTCCGATCTCTGTGAGGGAGGATATCATATGAATAATGAAAAGAAATCCTAATATTTATAGACGCTACGCACTACGATTGTGATAGTGAATCGACGCGACCATGGAGAAAAATCCCACTCGGATAAACAAAGTTCGATCAGAAAGTGTGAAAAATCATCGATATTTATAAAGTTAGAATTCACAAATTACACGAATCAGATCAAGAAATATAAAGTCAACTCGTTTACAAAATGGGGTTACACGAGTAAATACAATTGATTTCCTAACTAGAGAACCTCGAATCGCCCCTCCGGCTTACTCAATAACTCGCAAAACTGAAGATCAAACGATATATACATATTTAAAGCTGGATAATTACCCAGCTTGGTCGAAAGATCGACCGTCTCCCTTATCCGGGGCATTGCCTATATTGACATCTTTATCTTCCTCCCCGGGCACATTAGAAGGATCGTCGCAAGAGTACTCGAGCACATCAGGGTTAGGCATTGGAATGCCATACTCCTCGACTAAGGGGGCAAAGCGATGTCCCTGCCAGTTAGTATTCTCCTTGGGAAGAGAGGAAGCTTTATAATCCTTCCCTTTAGCATTCTTGAAAGGGTCCATATACTTGAAATATTCCTCCATATCATCCGGAATTTTCTCGGCCGCGACTAATTGTTGAACCCCTTTATAAAAGATTGTCTGAAGGATTTCTCCCATTTTCCTCTGAACTAAGGGGTCCAAAACAGGGGATTCCAGGAACTCTCGTATGGCAGGGATCTCGGCTTCTTCCCGACCTTGGGCATATGCACGCTCGGAATCTTGCTTCGCCAGCTCCAGTTCCATTTTTACCTTCTTCAGCTCTTCCTCGAGAGCACTTCTCTCTTTAACGAACGCCAGCAGATCTTCCTCCATGGAGGAGGAATGTTTCATAGTAGCCTTTTCGAGCTCCTTCTTCGTTTTAGATAATTCCCGTTGGTTTTCTGCTAACTGAGCTCGAAGATTTTGGTTATCAACGAGAATTTGAGCACACGCATCATGAGCATCCTGCGATTCTTGTTCTAGCAAGGCCAAGCGATAAGTTTGGATAGCAAATAAGTCCCCGATCTGCGGAGTAAGTAAAACATGTCAGCAAAATATCAAGAACACCGAAGAAAGAAAAGATAATCGTTTACCTCATGATACGTTCGGGAAAAATCACTCAGAACTTCGAAGTCACCTTTGACGGTTTGAAGCAAGATATCCCGCTTAAACTGACTAGCCAAATAAATTCTAGTGGCTTTGTCAAACTCATTTTCGCCACCTGAATCCAGATCAGTTAGAATGGTACCATCTTCAGGGTACCCAGCAGCCCTGCCACCCCGAAGGTGCTCGTCCATGAAATCCGCCACATCAGGTTCCGATCTGCCTTCTCGGCATGGAACGGAGTCGGAACTCACACCAAAAGGCTTTACCCTCCTAGAGGGTCCAGGATGATCAGCATTTCTTTTGCGGCTCAAAAGCTTCTCATACTCCTGGACACCCTGAACCCGGTTCCAGGAATGTTGACTATAACCGACCGACGAAAGAGCAGAAGTATCAGGGGAAAACAAGGCTCACAGTGGCCCAGCAGAGGCGGAGTTCAAGGAACTCATAGTACCAACGCCTCTCAGGTCGGGAATCGTGAGCGGAGCAATAACGGGATTTCCGCCCAGGTCACTTGTACCTGTTCTATTTCCGACAGTATGAGATAACGGGTCAAAGTAAAATGGTTTGTCTTCGGTTAGACCGGCGGCAGACACTCGGAATTTCTCAACGACTTGGCCTGCAGGAATAACACGATTTGGGCATATGATCCAAACTATTCAATAAAACCTTAAAACAGAAAAGAAGATAAACATACCTAAGGAAGGAGTGGCAAAGGGCGAAACACTAGGGATTGGAAGGTCATTGACCTGCAGAAGCGATCCTTTGGAAGTTCGATTGGGATATTTAATCACAGGGGCAGGATAGACACAGTGGCTCAATCCAGCTAATCGCAAAACGCCCTCCTGAACTAGGAACCTGGTATGGTAAGGATTGGACCTCAGCTGCTCGAGAAGTTCATCAGAAAGACGTTGTCTGAGTTTTTCTCTGATCTTACGAGATCCATACGACCAAGAGTCTGCACCATCCCATCGATACGGTCTAGTCTTTGAACTACCTTCCGACACAGGAACATCAGGACCCTTCACGAAGAAAAATCTTCTTTTCCAACCTATACTCTTCTTTGTTGTTATCTTTGTGAGAAAAGGCCGTTTGGACCGCGGAAGGACGGAGACAAACCCCATGTTCGAACCCTTGCATGGATCCATTCGAAAAATCTGCCAAAAGTTACTGAAGGAAGCCTCTTCCCCCTTGCTCTCCATAAGAACGCAAAACGCAAGTATGTATGCAATGGAGTGCGGGAGAAGCTGAGCCGGGGAAAGCGAAAAGAAATTCAGGATGTTTCTGATAAGAGGAACGAACGGGATACGCAAGCCACAGGAAAATTGTCCCTCGTAAAAAGCTTGACATCCAGTGGGGGGCTCAGTGGCACGCTCGGTATAAGAAGGAACGATAATCGAAAAACCTTTGGGAAGAAATTTCCCAAAATCCGCCTCGAGGCGAGCATAATCCTTTTTCGAAAAACAACAGGAAGTTTCACTAGCGGGAAGCTCTGACTTACCCGAGATTACGGCTTGTGGGGCTTGCGTATGTTGAAAGATCCTTACAAAAGCACCTTCGCCGATACTACGTTTGTCGACCTCATTCTCTTCGAGATCCTCGCTGGGATCGTCGTCTTCACCGTCTTGATGAAATTCCCCTTCTTCGAAGTCATCTACAAGCTTAAACAAGGGATCAGATTCTTGACTCTCTTCGACCTTATTCTTGCCCTTTGAACTTCTAGAGCTTGACATTATGAATTCGGAAATGATTATACTAACGTAACTACCTTTTTCGAATAAAACACTTCGAGCTCAAGAGAAAATTTAACATGGAAGTAATTTTTCAACGGGTCAACATATATATACGGGGTCAAAAAGGTAAATTGCAAAGAGGTCCCCGAGTAACCGCGACGGTTGAACTTACCAAGGGTAAAAACTTCGGGTTATTCTACTCAAAATAGCCTTTTTGGTCCTTCATTTTCTAGAATTGCGGGATTTGTCTTTACGGTTCATCCCTAAAGACCTCGGAGGCCCTGCTTATTATAACCGGAAGTTCGGGAAAGCATCCATCTGGGGATCGAACAACACATCTTGGAACCAAAAAGGATATTATTACTTCAACATCCTCTGACAAGGTCGGCTACAGAACACTTCGATGCATGCTTTCTTGTATATGCACTCTTTTTCCCTAGCTCGGTTTTTATCCCAATGGGTTTTTCCAAGTTAGGTTTTTAACGAGGCATATCCTCAAGATATCCGAACGGTTCTTCTCATTGTAGCTTGGAAACGTATTCTGTACTTCTTCGAGCGCTCGCTTCGCTTTACACTCGAGAAGTGGGGGAGTATTGATGAGGGGTAATTCGGATCCCCTGTTTTTCCAGCCTCAATGCGGTTCGAATAGCACCGAACCCTGTCGCCAGGGACCGAAAGCCGAACCAAAGCATGAAGATGATTGTTTCGAGCACATTAGAGAACCATAGATCGAAGGACACTGTTGGGCCAAGCCCAGGCCCAAGCCCTCCAATTTGGCTATAAATACTCCATGCATTTATTATACTGAACAACTTTCTGGGCGCACTAACCTTGAGACCGCTGCTCGGATCACTAGAGAGTATTAGAATAGGCTTTCTCATACATGTTTCACCCTCTAGCTTGTACGGCATCCAATAATGCTCGAGTAGGACCCCTAATATTTGTAGTTGTACTCAATTTACTCGAATACAATTACATTTGGTCTTTATTTTCCTTTTTAACATTATTGTCATCGTGTTATTCCCCACCCTTAATTGAACCAACGAAACCACGTAAGATCAAAGTATAAGTTATATTGCCCGCTGGTATGAGATGTGCTGTTCGGAACATGCTTCGGATATGCCTCGTTAAAAACCTAACCCGGAAAAACCCATTGGGATAAAAACCGCGCTAGGGAAAAAGAGTGCATATAGTGACAATACATGCATTGGCATGTCGAGATAATTACCTTGTCGTTCTTTGTTTACGTACAATCTCCTAATTGGTATGTTCCTCGTTATGAGTTACCGCGACGCTTTCTTCATTTCCTTAGCGAATGCTCCCTTTACTTTTCGACCATAAACATAAAGGACTCATGAGACTCCCAGGGATAATTTTCAATGAACATATCCCGCAACTTGGAGAATGAAGGATCAAAAGTGCAATTCTCTGCGGGATAACCTTAAGTTTTTACCCAGAGTAAGTTAAACCGTCGCGGTTACTCGGGGACCTGTTTGCAATTTACCTTTTTAACCCCGTATATATATGTTGACTTGTTGAAAAATTATTTACATATTACATTCTTTCTTGAGCTCGAAGCGTTTAAGTTCGAAACAGCATTTGCTTTCGTATACTTGTTTCTCAATCCATAATGTTGAGCTCTAGAAGCGCAAGAGGTAAGAATAAGGTCGGAGAAAATAAAGAGTCCGATCCTTTATTTAAGCTTGTAGATGATTATGAAGATGGGGAGTTTCATCAAGGAGGCGAGGATGAGGATCCGAGTGCGGATCTCGAAGAAAATGAGGTTGAGAAACGCAGCATCGGCGAGGGTGCTTTTGTCAGGACTTTTAAACATACGCATCCTTCTACCGCCATCACCTCGAACAAGTCAGAACTTCCTGCCAGCCAGACTTCCTGCTGTTTTTCAAAGAAGGATCGCACTTACCTCGAGGCGAAGTTCGGGAAAATTCTTCCCACGGGGTTTTCGATCGTTATTCCCTCTTATAGCGAGCGTGCTACCGATCCCCCGGCTGGCTGTCAAGCCTTCTACGAGGATCAATTTCCATATGGTTTGCGTATCCCGTTCATTCCCCTTGTCAAAAATATCTTGACTTTCTTTTCACTTTCTCCCGCTCAGCTTCTCCCGCACTCCGTTGCGTATATAGCAGCGTTTAGCGCTCTTATGGAGGCAAAGGGGGAAGAGGCCTCTTTTAGTAATTTCTGGCAAATATTCCGAATGGATCTGTGCAAGGGCTCGAATATGGGGTTTGTGTCCATCCGCCAGCGGTTGAAACGGCCCTTTCTTACGAGAATAACAACGGAAAAGAGTGTAGGTTGGAAAAGGAGGTTCTTCTTTGTAAAGGGCCCTGATGTCCCTATATCAGAAGGTAGCTCGAAGATGAGACCTTATCGATGGGATGGAGTCAACTCTTGGTTATATGGTCCTCGCAAGATTAAAGAGAAACTCAACCATCGGCTTTCCGACGAATTTCTTGAGCAGTTGCGGTCAAATCTTTACCAAACCGAGCTCTTGATTCAGGAAGGTGTTTTCCGATTGGCTAGGTTGAGCCGCTGTGATTATCCTGCTCCAATACTCAAATATTCTCGTCCCGTATCTGATCAATCCTTAGAAGGGTCGCTTCCTCAGTTCGGTGACTTGTCAGCTTCTTCCGCTCCGCCTCACGCCTTTCTTTCTCTGGGTATGTTTTCAACTTGTTCCTATCTTGAGACGCGATGGATCATTAATTTACATTTACGCGACCCTCGTATTTCCTCTGTAGGTCAAATTGTTGAAAAATTCCAACTATCTGCGGCCTGTCCGGTTGAAGATAAACCGTTCTATTTCGATCCGTTGCCACGTATTTCCGAAAACAGAGCGGGTACAAGTAACTTGGGCGGAAACTCAGTTACTATTCCAGTCGCAATTCCCGATCTAAGAGGCGTTGGTACTATGAGTTCCTTGAATTCCGCCTCTGCTGGGCCTCTTCGAACTTTGTTTTCCCCCGATATTTCGGTTCTTTCATCCGTTGGCTATAGTCAACATTCCTGGAACAGGATCCAGGGCGTTCAGGAGTATGAGAAGCTTCTGAGTCGAAAGAGGAATGCTTATTGCCCTGGGCCCTCGTGGAGGGTAAAGCCTTTTGGCGTGAAATCTGATTCGGTTCCATGTCGAGACGGTAGGTCGGAGCCTGATGTGGCGGATTTTATGGACGAGCATCTCCGCGGTAGCAGGGCTGCTGGGTACCCTGAGGATGGTAGCGTTCTAACTGATCTGGACTCAGCTGGTGAGAATGAAGTTGACAAATCCGCTAGAGTTTTTATGGCTAGTCGATTCAAACGGGATATGCTGCTTCACACCGTCAAGGGTGACTTCGAGGTTTTGAGTGACTTCTCTCGAACATATCAAGAGGTGAACATTTGTCTTTTGATTATCTCTTCTTTCTTTAAAGTCCCTAATGTTGCTGATGTTTTAAACTATCTCATAGGTCGGGGACTTGTTCGCTATTCAAACCTATCGTTTGGCACTACTAGAGCAGGAATCACAAGATGCTCACGACGCATATGCACAAATTTTTGTTGATAATCAAGCCCTTCGATCTCAACTGGCAGAGAGCCAGCGGGAATTATCCCAAGTAAAGAAGGAGCTCAAGGAAGCGACTACAAAACGCTCCTCCTCTGAAGAAGAGGATTTATTGGCATCTGTTAAAGAGAGAAGTGTCCTCGAGGATGAGCTGAAGAAGATAAAGATTGAACTTGAGCTGGCGAAGCAAGATTCCGAGCGTGCATATGCCCAAGGCCGGGATGAGGCTCTGATTCCGGCCATACGAGAATTCTTGGAATCTCCTGTCTTAGATCCCTTAGTCCAAAGGAGAATGGGGGGGATTCTCCAAACGATCTTCTACAAAGGGGTTCAACAATTGGTTTCGGCCGAGATAATTCCAGATAATACGGACGAATATTATCAGCACATGAACCCTTTTAAAAATGCTGAGGGGAAGGATTACAAAGCTTCCTCTTTACCCAAGACGGATATAAGATGGCAGGATCACCGCTTTGCCTCCTTAGTAGAAGAGTATGGCATTCCGATGCCTAACCCTGACTTGCTCGAGCGCTCTAACAATGATTACCCTTCTACTTCAGGGAAAGAAAAAAATGTTAACATAAAGGACGAATCGGATAAGGAAAATGATCGATCCGTTGACCGGACTAATATGTTAGGCAGCGGCAGTGGAGAAGGCGTTGGTCCGAATGCTAAGTTCGATCACGCAGGAGGGGGTGATCTATAGTTTCGTAGTTAGGGATCGAATGTATACATGTATGTAACTCACTTTTGTAATCGGATTTGTTTTCCTTTCGGTTTAATTCGTGTAATTTGTAAATTCCAATCCCAGCAATATTTAGACATTATTTCCCTTTCGCAGTTCAATACTTTCTCGTGATCTATGTTCGATATCTATTTATTCCATACAGAATCTTTCTTGACAGTCGCGTCGATTCCACTATTAACAATTATAGGGTCTAGTGCCTATAAATATCAGAACCTCTTCAAACTTTGTCAGAAAATATTTTTAGAGATCGGAGCTCTTCCTCTATACTTTGTATCCTTCTAATTTCTTACCTCTCTCCCTGTTCATTATGGAAAACATACTAGGCAAAGCAATTGACCCAAAACAGTTGTTTGGTGGCTTGAAGAATAAGAATCCGAGCAAGGAGCAAAAAACTGCCAAGGAGGCCAAACCCTCCAAGTCTTCTTCTAAGACCTCTGTGTCTTCCCCGAAAGCTCCTAAAGGAGGGGAAAATAAGAAAGAGAAAAGCACTTCCTCAAAGCAAAACAAGGGCGGTTCCAGCAAGTCCATTTTGGACGAAGAGCTCGAGGCTGCGCTCGGGGGTTCTTCCCCTAAAGTTGTCGATTCTTCGAGTGAAGATCCTGTCAGAGAAAAGATTCCTGTTCCCTCTTCGAACAAGAGGCCTTATTCCGATGGGGTCACTCCCGTTGAGGCTTTGCAAAATCTTGCTATTGGTAGTAAATCATCCCCCGTTGCTTCGACCGTTCCTCCCGCAGGAGGTCTCAACAAAAATCTCAAGTTAGAAACTAGTGGAGGGGCTTCTGCTGAGGCTTTAAAAATTGACAATCTTCCCGAACCCCGCGTTGACCCCACTCCTCCGAAGATTACTCCTTCCCTGCCTGAGGAGTCGAAAGATGGGTCTCCTAAGGCTGATCTCATGGATAGTTTGTTGCAAGCTAACTTTACTTCTTCCGAACCCAATATGTCCAAGGAGAGAAACATAGAAGAGCTGTTTGAGTCTGGGACGCATTTCCTGTTTCAGGTATATCTATTTATTCCTTTTTCTCTCTCTTTCTCTCTTTTTTTTTTTTTTTTTTTTTTTTTTTTTTAACGATGTCGATCCTTTTAACAGGCCGGACAAGATTTTATTGAGCTTAAAACGTTTGCTGAGCGGGAAACAAATCAGCGTGCTGCTATTTCCCTCGAGCTGGAGGAGAAGAGAGCCGAATTCGACCGTGTCTTCGCGGAGAAGCTTGCTCTAGAGAGGGAGAAGTCTGTTAAAGAGGATGGAGAGGAGATCCACAAGCAGCTGAATGAGGAGCTCGAAAAACTAAAAAGTCTTCTCGAGCAGGAGAGACAAGACTTCACGCGTCGAGAGAAGGAGGCTTACGATCAGGGATACGAAGCTGGATGTGAGGCTCGTAATGCCGAGCTTCGGAAGATTTTCTCCGACAATAAGCTTCTCTAGATGTTTTTTATTTACCCTGATTTGCTGTATGACTATATTGTTTTTACTCTAGTGTGATCATGAACAATTTCAGACATTTTATCCCCTCTGGTTTGTAATAATCTATTTGCTTCTCAGATTGCATGTTCTTCCATAATTTGATGTATTCTTTTCTGTCCATGCTTTAGTTTGCTTTCTTCGTTTGGTCTTATGCTCGCGATCTTCAACTTTCGATCTTGGTATATTAATTCTGCTTGATTTCCAAAATTATATTACTTTCTCTTCCCGCCAAAATTTTCAGGAAGCGCAACGGTCTGCCGATCTCGATCGTTCTTTCGGTTTTCTGCTAGCCGTTGGATCCTGAGAATAGTACCTATAAATGGGGTCTTTTCATCTTGTACCCTTATAAAATTATTTGAAGGCAAAGTCCTTCTATCATGCTATCTAAAAGATCTCGTTGCATGATCCAACTTTTGATTTTCGAGTTAGGACCTATTTTGCAGGTTGTAGGCTGGTTAGTACTTCTATTTCGACTAGGGTACCTGCAGGCGAACACTATTTCGACCTTGAAGGCCGAACAGCCTTATTGCTGACCATCCACGACCCCGGTAGCTCCCTCGACCTTCTATGGCCGGGGAGAGATTTAAGCATCAAAACTTTTGCGAGGATGTTCGGTAGTTTGTTCGGTTCTTCTGGAAGATGTGAGGAGGTGATGCTTCGAGGATCGAGGTCCTCAAAAAGTATCCACATTACACCTAGAAAAAGTTGCATCACCCCTCTTCTCTTTCAATAACTATAAAAGGACATAACACTGTCGGCTTGATGGGCTGCTCTTTTTCGAGTAAGGACATTATCGTCAGCCGAAAATTTCATAGGATTTCCTGCTCATGAAAGTCTCCTTATATTCGGATATATTAGTTCTTTGTCAATAATCTCAAGATTATAGAATGTACTGGCATCGAAAGATTAGCTCGATAAGTAATAGGAATTGATACCTTTGTAACATGTAATTCCTCAATGTATTGAACCTCGGAAATAATAATTCCTTGACTAAACTTTTAGTTATTTTATATGTTCAAATAGTGTATTTTGCCAATCTCGGTCGATCTTAGACGAGTTGATAGTGCCTTTTCCGAATTTCTCTTTGTGACTCTCTTTGGCGACCGGAATAGAGGCTACAAGTACTTCGATCGCTATTGCATTTGATTTTTTCTTCATTTACTCATAGCATTCCCGAATTTTTTGGGAAGCGTAACGGTCGGCGCATTTATCGGGAATTGGAGCGGTCAGAGCTTTTAATGCATATATCGTAGCCGTTTATTTCGAGAGATCCTCGCCGTTGATATGGGATTCTTCCCCTTATAAATACCTCTGAGTTTACCTTCGTATTTTTTACTTGTCTGTAAATATCTCGTTTGATCAACATGGTTGTATTTTTACCTCCATCGACCGTCTTTATGTTCCATTCGATCTCAGCAATAAAAACGTTCGAGATTCGGACTAGAACTCTCTTTTTCGACCTCTTCGGCGTCCCTGTATGGGGAATAACTTCGACTAGGGTATCGACAGGCGAAAAGGATTGCGACTGGGGTACCGGCAGGCGACCAGCTCTCTCTGATTCCAACCATTTGAGACTGGTTCGAACTCCTGTATCCTGTCAATCCACCCAGTCGGATAGTGGGTCGACTGCTGGAGGAGTTTTCCTGCACTCGATCTCCACTTCTTCAAGATGTTTCTTGAAGAATGTTGCCTCCGAGATTGCGTGGAGTAATTTCTCTAGAGATTGCTTCCCTGTTTCTCGACCTGGTCCGGCGTGGCGCAATCATTGAGGAGGCGAAGGATGAAGGGTAGAAGTGTTATCCTAGCCCCCGCCTTCCCCCTTTGATCACCATTGGTAGTTTATAAACTGGGGGTGACAATGAAGTTCGAAGTATACATTGTTGTAGACAATTCTTGTACTAGGATTTAATTAAATGTAAAGTCTCAGCTTTGTTCAATTTCGTTTATTATTGTAATCAGGAATCCTCTTGTAACTGTTTGAAAGAACATGAATGAAATATTTATTTCCTTCATCAGTTCTATTAGCTAATCTGCAAAATTGTTCTATATATTGCTACCGAGCATCAATTTCTTTGCCTTAAAGACATAAATAAACGCTATCTTCCAACGACTCCGATAAGTATCTGGATAATAAACGATAATTGACAGTCTTCGACCATTGATATTCAGATAACTTATAATTGACATCTTCGCTGATTTCATTTGCCGGTAGAGTGATCGAGAATTAATAATACTTGAATAATAATAGGCGATCTTAGCGGATCATGATTGCCGTAGTTCGAGATAGGATATGTATCAGAATCTTGTTTAGTTGATAATTTGTACTTAGGGTCGTAGCAACAGCTTTCACCCCTTCAATAATTTCGATCTAAGGGGCATAGCAGAGGCTTTCACCCTTAGTCGTTTCAGAGCATTTTTAGCCCGAGGGTCGTAGCAACAGCTTTCACCCATTTAATAATTTCGATCTAAGGGGCATAGCAGAGGCTTTCACCCTTAGTCGTTTCAGAGCATTTTTAGCCCGAGGGTCGTAGCAACGGCTTTCACCCATTTAATAATTTCGATCTAAGGGGCATAGCAGAGGCTTTCACCCTTAGTCGTTTCAGAGCATTTTTAGCCCGAGGGTCGTAGCAACGGCTTTCACCCATTTAATAATTTCGATCTAAGGGGCATAGCAGAGGCTTTCACCCTTAGTCGTTTCAGAGCATTTTTAGCCCGAGGGTCGTAGCAACGGCTTTCACCCATTTAATAATTTCGATCTAAGGGGCATAGCAGAGGCTTTCACCCTTAGTCGTTTCAGAGCATTTTTAGCCCGAGGGTTGTAGCAACGGCTTTCACCCATTTAATAATTTCGATCTAAGGGGCATAGCAGAGGCTTTCACCCTTAGTCATTTCAGAGCATTTTTAGCCCGAGGGTCGTCACTCATTTTTATTTTTCGATCCAAGGGGCGTAGCAACGGCTTTCACCCTTGGTCGATTTTCGAGGGTCATAGCAACAGCTTTCACCCTTTTTTAATAGTAGATGGAGACGAGAAGAGATTGAACAATAGATGAACCGAGATCGATAATATAAGAAAGAGATGAATGAATATGAATATTGAGGAGATTAGTTTTCACTGAATATGTAACTCTGATCGAAATAAATTTTGACGAGATAATAGTCTTCTGCAATCATGAGAAAAGATGAATCATAGAGAAACAACCAATAGCAAATAACCTTAGGGCTTAATAAATAAATTTTATGCCTTGTCAAGAAAACTCTTTGTCTATAAGTTCCCAATCTTGTCATGTTTGATTTTTTCCAAATGGTTCCTCATTTATCGAGAATTGCAAGGGTCGAAAAATCTCATCCATTCATTTCGCGAATTATCTGCCGCCGGATTCCTTCATCTTTTTACTTATAAAAAGGGGTGTCATACTATTGAGATTTTCTTATTCGCTGTACCAGCATTTTATCTGTCCGACCATGCTGATCAAGATTGTTACTCCATCAATTCAACTATTTGAGCTTAGACTTCGAACAATTTTTAATAGTGACAGTCTTCTAACCCGACCTCGCTTAGAATATCGTCAGGCAAATACAATTTCCATCTTGAAAGCCAATATGCCAGATTCACGAAGTCCACATGCTGTCGCGCAGGTCTTCGATTAGGGACCTGTTGCTACAATGCATTTAGGAAGACACAGCGGGGAGCGAACTATCCAGAATATAGTCACTCGATAAGCCATGTGTTTGCCCTTTTGTCTTCGGAAGATCGTAAATAAAGTTAAAAGCCTACGGATCCAAAGGAGATTCCCTGCTCGGAGCTAGGTTACTCTGAGTAAACGATAGGAGAGGGAACCGAAAATTTAATAGGATTGTAGAAAGTAAAGGTGTTCTTATGTAACATATCAGCTTGTACTATGTTCGAAATGTATTTTCCATATTTTCTTTCTGATCTCTTGTATCTTTTTAATAATGTCTATGAATAGAATTTTCACTTTTCCTTGTTGATAGAATAAAGGACAGCCAGACATTTTTATTTTTCCCATAACTTCGATCACGAATATCTAAGATTAACGACGAAACACCCGAACAGTGGTCTCTAAGAATATTAATGTCTTGGTAGATTTGAGATTAATAAAGAACTTGTTGTGATCGATCCTTGCTATCGCCGAATTTCAAAAGCTAGAGGGTTGATCTTCCAGACAAGTGTCCCTGATCTTCGCACCATTTTGGAGTAGAATAGTAAGTGAAACCATTGTTTGAACGAATGTTTCGAATAAGCCCTTCGTTGCATATCATTGGATTGTATAATCTGCTAACCAAACAGGACCCTATTTCTCGGGAAACGTATCGGTCAGTCCATTTAATGCGGACATCCTAGCCATTCGTAATCCGCTATCTAGGCCGTTGATTCAAAATCTTTTACTACTATAAATAGGTCCCTTTATGTTTACGACACTCCTCACTTTTTCTTTTATGCTTCCTCCGATCACTATGGGTCAAGATTTAGATTTGATTCATATTTTCTCCCAGATAAAGGAATTTGAGATAAGACTTCGAACGCGGTTTTTCGATCTTAGCTCTTTTGATACAATCCTTTTCGCTTAGAATATCGACAGGCAAAAGAAATTGCGCCTAGAATACCGGCAGGCAACCTGTTTTCCCAGACATATCTTATCTGGTGCGGGTTAGAATTCCGGTCTTCTGGCGCAATATCTGATCGGGCAGCTGGTTAATCTGAGAGGAGTTCTTTAAATCTGAGGCACCAGCTTCCTCGAGGGCTTTCTTGAAGTATAGTTCCTTCGAGCTTGCTTGGGGTGCCTCCGCTGGGATAATCCTCTGCTGCACCGATTCGGATTAACCTGTAAATAATGATCGAGTATTTCCATCATTATTTACAGATGAAGACCTTGGGTTGGTCTGAAGCCCTGGGGAGGAGCTGCGATCCGGCTTTTATCCCGCACGAAGACGGATGTGCGACACGTGGCTAGTGATTGCCAAGAAGAATCACTGCTGAGTTCTGCATCTGGGGCGATCCTAGGGAAGGAAGACCAAGCATGTAGCGAAGTAGAATAACTTGTAGAGTTTGTAATAGGGCAGGAGCGTTAGTGCTGTATTATTTGAGCTCGGATTTTAATATTATATTCGAGGCTTCTCTTGTAACTTGATTCAAAGAATATCATCAATAAAACTTTGTTTTCAGGTCGAATTCCTTAATTTTATCCTTTTATGTCTCTTCAATTCCTTTGATCGACTTCGAGTTAGACTCATCGGAATTTGTAGTTATTCCCGAATTATCTCTACCCTTGAGATCATGAATCCCTATTTATCGATCGAGCTGCACTGCATCCTTAGTTGCGACTTCGAAGGCTCATATAACCTATTCCCGTCATTTTACTGGGCGTTCAATGATATCTAATAGCAAGGTCCGCTTAGAAACTTTTATCGAGCAAAGGAAACTAAACAAATCTATTCCCATTGATCGAGATTAACATCAGATAGTCGATGAATACGGATCGAGAAATAACACATTCTGAAATTATTAATTATGATGGTCGGAAAAATAAATTCCAAACATCAATAAATTGCAAATCCATAGATTCTCACAACTTTTTTGCCATAAATTGATGATCAAGCTAATTATATTTAGAATGATATCTTTGCAATATTTAACTCGGGTTAAGGATAGAGGACTGATCATTTGTGGAAAATAAATCCGAAGAAAGAAATAACGAACTAAACTATCACAGAATAGAATTAACAATCTAAAAGTTGGAAATTCAACCCATTTTATCTTCGACCTTTATCTGATGAGCGTCTTGCTGGTTGGAAAGCACCCTGGAAAACAGATTGCCAAGTTACTAATTAATGATTCGCATGCGACTAATTGTCGTGTTCATTGTTCACTGAATTTTGCGCTCCCATTGCATGGGAAGATTTTCCTCTGATATACGTATTTCTCCTCGTAGTAGGCATATTTCGATCTAAAACTCGAATAGAGCCCCACGGTGGGCGCCAATTGATCTTACGCGTTTTCGTGTGTTCCATCAAGGATAGAATTGCAGTGCGATATCAACAATATTAAATAGAAAGTAAAGACCAATAGTAATTGTATTCGAATTGTCTGAGTACAAATTACAAGTATTTGGGGTCCTACTCGAGCATTATTGGATGTCGTACAAGCTAGAGGGTGAAATACATATAGTCTAACCTATGCTATTGATTCCAAGCGAATCCGAGCAGTAGACTCGAAGGAACAGCACCTGGGAAGTTGTGTCCATCGTCATAAATGCTTGGGGTATTTATAGCTGAGCAGACGAGCTTGGGCCTGGGCTCGGCCCAACAGTATCTCATGGTCTCGGATTTTCTTTGTAAGTTCGGAACAATATAATTAGAGGCCTGGCTCGGCTCGTCGTTCCTGGGGGGCAAGGATTGGCGTTACTCGATACACACCGAGCTTCTTAAGGCACGGGATCCAAATTACCCCTTATCAGAGAGGAAAGAGAATCGGTTAACGGATCAGAAGACAGCGGAGATGATAATTCGAGTGAGGTGTCAGTCTCCGACGAGGAAACCGAAGAGGATGACGACCTTCCTTTAGGGAAAAATGAGCAAATGAAGTATATCATAGGCGGCCGGGTCATGGTTACCATCCTTAATTGTGTAGAACCGTCGACCAGTGCGGGGCTAAACATGACTGAGGAGAGGGCGGATGATACCGTTTGCCGCTACACCGAACGAGATCGGGAAGAATTGGAGGCAGAATTTGGCAAATATATTGGCACTGGGTATTCTATTGTCATTCCGACCCCTGAACAGCGGGTCACCGAACCTCCTGAAGGGTGTCAAGCTTTTTATGCTAAACAATTCCTCTATGGTTTACGTATTCCCTTCGCACCTTTAATACGCAGCATTCTGGAAGCTTTTAAGCTTACTCCTTCTCAAATACTGCCGAATTCGATTGGGCTTATAATAGCCTTTTGCGTCCTGATGAAAGCTAAAGGAAAGAAGGCAGCTTTCCAGAATTTTTGGCGAATTTTCCAAATCAGCTCCTCCATGGTTTCGAACGCCGGTTATGTATACTTTCTCAGAGACCGAATATATCAATTTTATCGACCAATGTCAGTAGCAATTCAAAAGGCTGGAAACGGGAATTCTTTTTTGTTCGTGGCCCAGACTCTCCACCTTCTGCGGATAATCCCGAGCCTATTCCACACATATGGCCCGGAGCGAAGTCGTGGATTTATGGCGGACGACGTCTTAGGGGAAAAATGGGCCATGAGATCTCGGATGAGTTCCTGCAATCCCTTCGAACTGACCTTCATCAGACTCCTTTGATGACTCAAGATGTGGTTTTGCGTTTGGCTAGGCTCAGCTCGTGCTCTTTTCCTGTGCCTGAGATCAACTATGGAAAAGCTCTGATCATTCCGAATAATAATCCATCCGAGCAACCTGGAACGGTCGAAGGTGAGGTCAACCCTGCTGTTGCTCCTTCCACTTTGGGTACGTCAAATTATCATATTCATTTCGATTTATCTTTCTATAATCAAACCTAATTCCCTTGTATTTCACAGCTGGGATCGTTGATAAGTTCCGAACGTCGATAGCTGGTTCGGTTGTTGTTTCCTTTTCGAAGGGCAACCTGGGTCGACCTCGCCATCAAAAATCAAAGGTTTCCAGTAAGGTTGTAAAATCCGCTCCTGGGGTCGATACCACCGCAGTTTCGAATGCTATGATGACTTTTCCCCAAACTGCCATTGCGGGAACTTCCCAACCTCATTCTGCGATCGAGGGAACTTCCCAATTCCGAGCTTTCAATCTTCGGTCCATTTTTCCAACCGGCTCTTCCAATCCGAACAAGGCGGGACTCAACCATTAGCTCAGGAGATACTGGAATCGAGAATGGCTCGTAAGAGAAGTAGCGATACCCCCGAGTCTTCTAGAAGGGTGAAGCCTTTTGGTCGAGGACCGGGTCCAATCCAATGTCGGGCAGGCCATTCCGAGCCGGACCTGGCTGATTTCATAGAGGATCATCTCCAAGGACCAAGGGCTGCTGGATTCCCGGAGAACGGAACCATCGAGTCCGATTTGGGCCCAGATGGTGAACATGCAGTGGATAAGTCTCTTCGGATAATCATGGCCGGGAGATTTAAGGACGACAATATCGCACTGTTTCTTAAAAACGTCTTTGAGATTGCTGGTGATTATGCTTATGCTCTACAAAAGGTATATAAGTTTTTTACATATATTAACTCTTCCTCAAGATCTTTGCTTCATCAATAATATTTATTTTCTTCTCTAGGTCGGAGACTTATTCAGTCATCAAGCTTAACGACTGGCCACATTAAACGAGGAGTCTCAGATGGTTCAGAATGCCCTTCACGATATCCTGAGGGAAGAGGCTACCAAGGCTGATCAGTTGAGGGATACTATGAATAAGTTATCTGAGGTCGAGAAGGAGCTTGAGGAAGCTAAGAAGGATCTTGACGGAAAAAGAGCCCTCGAGGAAGAGGTAACCAGATTGAAATCGGATCTCGAGCAGGCTAAGGCATTATCCGAACAGGCGTATGCTCGAGGACGAGAAGAAGGCAGACTTCCCGCCATAAGAGAATTTTTAAAGTCACCCTTTCTTGATGCCTTAGTTCGTTTGCGGTCGGGCGAAGTTAATCAAGCCTTTTATTATAAAGGAATTCAGCAGCTCCTCACAGCCGAAAGGATTCATGGCACCATTGACGATTATCTCCCTTATATGGATCCTTATAAGAACATTTTCGGAAAAAATTATAAGGCTTCTTCTCTTCCTCCCAAGCTCGAGGGCTTAACCGACCATGAGTTTGCTCCATTTCTTAATGAATTTGGAGTGCCGATGCCAAATCCTGACGTGCTCGAAGCGCAATCCGAGGATGAAGATGTGGATATTGAAGGGGATTCCCGCGACCAGGGAGAGCAAGGCACTCCATCTTCCGACTCAAGTAAATCTGCAGCTGAAGTGCAAAGTAATGATGAAGAAGAAAACAGCTCGAGTAGTGATTATTCTGATAGCTCAGAAGGCGATTCTAGTGAAGGGAAAGAGCAAGAGAGATCGGACAATGGTTCTGGCGTGAAGGAATCCAGCCGTTAACAATTACCATGTAATAGGATTTACTTAGCGAACTATTGTAATTGCGGATTTGTTTTTATAGTCTCCTGTCTTTTTTATTTGGTGGATGCTTGAATTTACACTTTTTTTTTCCTTAGTGCCAATTTGACCATTTTGTTGAACTTTAAAACGTCATTCTTGCATACTTGGTCGCGTCATTGAATATTTCTTGGGAGTGGTGATTTACCAATTATTGTAATTCGCATGATGCCGCGTCTCTTATAAATACTAAGGCCATTTTACCTTGCCTTTACGATAACATCATACACAGTGATCGGAGCTTCAGGAAATTGTTACGGTCGAATAATCATCCGAAAACCAAGAGATGAATGAAAATTTGAACGTCTCTGTAATTCCTTCCGTGCCTTCCCTCAAACCCAATGATGGTAGAAATATAAAGAAAAAGAGACAAGCTCCGGTTAAGTCCATTACTTCCGACGAGCTGATCTTCCATGGAGGAGGTAAATCTTCGACTGTCGCCCTTTCTTCATGCTTGAAAACCAAGGGCTCAAACAAGAAAATTAAAAAGGTTTCTTTTGGGGAGGATGTATCTGTGCGCACATCTTTTCCTGTTCGGTCCGCGCCTTCGAAGGTTGCTGAGCCTTTCAATTTATTGTTTCCTTCTGGCGTTTCTCCCTTTAAGAGGGACATAATTCATTTCGACAAAGTATCACATGAAAAATCCGATCTCAGCCTTCTTCGGGCCAATATCTCTATCTCCGAGGCAATTCTATCAAACGGAGAATATTCTTCGTTCTTGTTTCAGTCTGGGTCGGATTTTCTTGCCCGGGTAATTCTTGCTAATTTCCTTATCCTGGTTTTCTAGTTTCTTTATTTTTAGCCTTGATATGTCTTCTTATAAGTTCAGGCTGGCGAAGAGTTTTCCGGGCTCTATGCGTTGGCAAAGCGTGAGATCGAACAACAGACTACCATTACTCTTGAGCTGGCCAGGAAGAAGGTTGAGCTGGATCGCGCACTGGAAGCTAATAGATTTTTTAAGGAGAAACTGTCTCAGGATGAGTTGAGCTCGGAATTACAGAGACTCAAAGATATCTACGAACGTGTGAAGAAAAATTTCGAGCTTCGGGAGAGGGAAGCTTATACCCGCGGGTATGCTGATCGCAGTGCTGATGTTCGAAAAATCCTTTCCGAGAATAATTTCGTTTAGTTGTATTAAGATTTTCCTTCGTTGTAACATAAGCTTGCTATGATTTTTCTTTGTTGTAACACAATCTTGTTGTAACGATAATATTGTCGAAATGTTGTTCTTTCTTCCATCTTCTCTCTCTCCCCTTTTTTTTTTTTTTTTTTTTTGGGAAGTGGGACGGGCAGAGCGTTTAATGCTCGTATCGTGGCCGTTCATCCCACCAGATCTACACCGTTGATGCTAAATTCCTCCCCTTATATATAGTTCCAAAATTACCTTCATATTTTTACTTGTATGTAAATGTTTCGTTCGATTGGCATGCTTGTGTTTTTACTCCCATCGATCAATTTCATGATCCACTTGATCTCTGCGATTAAAGTGTTCGAGATTCGAATTCGAACTTTCTTTCTCGAGCTCCTTAGCGTCCCTATATGGGAAACAATTTCGACTAGGGTATCGACAGGCGAAAAGGATTGCGACTAGGGTACCGGCAGGCGACCTGCTTCTTTGGAGTCATCTCTCCTGAGACGGGTTAGAATTCCGATATCCTGTCGCTTTATCCGGTCGGTTAGTGGAATGAGTACTCTAATTGGATATGCTTCCTCCTTCCCTTGACCGGATAATAGTTTTAGAGAGCTAGTGGGGGTCTGGTAGCAAGAATGCTGGAAAACTGTTTCCTTGTCGCTGGTCTTTCTTTTAAGCTTGTGATCGTCATTGTTTATGGACGAAGGTCTTGAATTTGCTATGAGCGCGGGAGGCAAGGTCCAATCTTGTTCCCCTGTTTTCCCTCATCTGGCTCGAAGACCTCTAGCTTATTCGTAGCATTTTGTAGTAGGATAGGAACAAATGTAACATTTTTGAATTCGAATCTTCTTGTTGTATCTTTATCTCTGTATTTCGATGAATCATTTGTAATTGTTCGAACAGCTTATAAATGCAACTGTTTATCTTTACATTATTCTTTTCCTATCTTTATTTTAACGAATCCTGACTCCGATCTTCTGCCATTTCATTAATTTATGAGGCAAGTCAAAAATCATTAACGGAAATGAACTTTTTATCCCCGTCGCCTAATGATTCACGGTCTTGTAACTTCATAGAACAACTTTCAAATAATATTGCCTTTTTTGAACACAGAATTCTTGGGGATTCCCCAAGTTCGAAGGAATATTTTCCTTAGCTCGAATAATATTCTTAACCTTTAATTCATCAATCGCGCCGAAGAGATGTGACAGAATTTCGATCGAACCTGATTATAATTTTCGATCTAAGGGGCGTAGCAACGGCTTTCACCATTAGTCGTTTCAGAGCATTTTTAGCCCGAGGGTCATAGCAACAACTTTCACCCATTTAATAATTTCGATCTAAGGGGCGTAGCAATGGCTTTCACCTTTAGTCGTTTCAGAGCATTTTTAACCCGAGGGTCGTAGCAACAGCTTTCACCCATTTAATAATTTCGATCTAAGGGGCGTAGCAACGGCTTTCACCCTTAGTCATTTCAGAGCATTTTTAGCCCGAGGGTCGTAGCAACAGCTTTCACCCATTTAATAATTTTGATCTATGGGGCGTAGCAACGGCTTTCACCCTTAGTCGTTTCAGAGCATTTTTAGCTCGAGGGTCGTAGCAACAGCTTTCACCCATTTAATAATTTCGATCTAAGAGGCGTAGCAACGGCTTTCACCCTTAGTCGTTTCAGAGCATTTTTAGCCCGAGGGTCGTAGCAACAACTTTCACCCATTTAATAATTTCGATCTAAGGGTCGTAGCAACGGCTTTCACCCTTAGTCGTTTCAGAGCATTTTTAGCCCGAGGGTCGTCACCCAATTTTTCGATCCAAGGGGCGTAGCAACGGCTTTCACCCTTGGTTGATTTTCGAGGGTCGTAGCAATAGCTTTCACCCGTTTAATAGTTGATGGAGAACAATAGAGATTGATAATAGATGAATAGAGATCGAGAATATTCAGGATATGACGAATAAATAATAATTTTGGCGAAATGAACTTTCATTGAATAAATAACTCAATCGGAATAAACTTTCGTTGAACACGTAGTTTTCTTAATCACGAGAAACAAAGAAACAGAACGAGATGACTAAATAGTAATAGTCTAGAATTTTAACTATCCATCTTCATCTTCCATAATATCTTCTCAAATTAACAGCATTCCACGCTCGAGGTAGCACCTCTCCATTAGGATGAGCAATTTTGTAAGAACCTTTCATTCCAACCCCAACGATCACAAAGGGGCCATCCCAATTAGGTTGAAGTTTTCCAACATGCTTCGACACTTCCACTTTCTTGAGCACTAAATCTCCCACTTTGAATGTTCGGATTCGAACGTTTCGATTATAAGATTTTTCCATGCTAGACTTGGTGGATTGAATTTTCAACTTTGCTCGATCCCTTCGACCATCTGCGTGATCAACTTCCATTTCCCTTAGAGATCGGTTTTCCTCGGGATCATAAAATTCAACCCTGGGAGAAGGTACGAGGTTCTCGACTGGAATAACAGCTTCCGACCCATAGACCAGACGGAATGGAGTATCTCATGTTGCAGTTTTAACAGTAGTCCTATTGGCCCACAAAACCCCTGGCAGTTCGTCGAGCCATTTTCCTTTTGCCTCATATAGACGTTTTTCCAGAGATCGAACGATCTCTCGGTTCACGACTTTAGTTTGTCCATTAGCTCGAGGATGCCCCACTGATGCGAAATTCTGCTGTATTCCGAATTTTTGGCACCATTCTGTGATTCATTTCCCGGCGAACTGCGTTCCGTTATCAGATATTAAGATCCTGGGAATCCCGAACCTGCAGACAATATTTTTCCATAAGAAATTAATAACTTGGAACTGAGTGATCTTTGTCAGAGCAACGCATTCGACCTATTTGTTGAAATATTCTACTGCAACCAATACGTAATTTTTCCGGGCTCTTGCTGTTGGAAAGGGCCCAACAATATCAATGCCCCATTTATCAAAAGGCCAACAGATCGGAATAGAGTGCATATGTTCGGCCGGTTGATGGATCAAATTCGAATGAATTTGACAATGGTGGCTTTTCTTCACATAATCAACAGAATCAGAGAAGAGAGTAGGCCAATAATATCCTGACCTTGAACATTTAAGAGCTAATGTCCGAGCACCGCAATGACTTCCTGCCTCTCCCTCATGAACTTCTTTTAAAATAGCATTATAGTGCATTTCTGAGATACATTTCAATAAAATTCCAGAAGAAGATCTTTTATAGAGTTGATTATCAACTAGAGTGAATGATGGCGCTCGGTATTTGATCCTTCGAGCTTCGTTTGAGTTTTCTGGAAGCTTCTCTTCTTTGAGATAGGCAATAAGAGGGTAGGCCCAAGAAATCCTAGGCTCGTCGATTTCCATGATGTCGACTGTGGGAGTCACATCCAGTTCCATAGCAGACGTATTCGATAATAGCCATGTGATTATCCTTTCGTTCTTCCCATCGGCAAGTCCTGTGAACTTTGATAATAGATCTGCCCATAGGTTTTCCTCCCTTGGTATAGGTTGAATATCAAACTTGTCGAATTCAGATATCAACTTTTTTGTCTTGTTCAAATATTTGATCATATTGAACTCCCTGGCCTCGTAAGTGCCTTTCACCTGTCTATGAACGAGTTCATAATCTGTTAACACAACAATTGATTTTACCTTTGCCTTTATGGCCATTTCTAATCCAGCGATAAGGGCTTCGTATTCCGCCTCGTTGTTTGTAACGACGAAGTCCAAAGTGATAGCATAACTCAAGTCTTCACCATTGGGTCCTTGAAAGTGAATTCCTGCTCCACCTCCTTCCTTGATCGAGGAACCATCCACGTGCATGAGCGAGACCTGATCTTCGGCTTTTTCGACCATTCTTACCTCGGAGATCGCTCCTTCTTCCACATTCGTTATGCCTGTTGATTCGACTACGAAGTCAGCCAATACCTGTGCTTTTATAGCGACCCGTGGTTGAAATTCAATTTCAAATTGACCCAGCTCGACCGCCCACTTTATCAATCTTCCTGATGCTTCTGGCTTTGATAGGACCTGTCTCAGAGGTTGATTCGTTAAAACGATGATCTTGTATGTCTGAAAATAAGGCCTTAACCTTCGTGCAGCTACCACCAAGGCAAGCGCGAATTTTTCAATCTCCATGTAATTTTTCTCAGCACCCTGCAATAACTTGCTCAAATAGTAAACTAGTTTATGCTCAGACTTATCGAGCTTTACTAAAACCGAGCTAATAGCCTCTTCCGATACGGCTATGTATAAATATAGAGGTTCTCCATCGGATGGCTTGGCTAACATTGGTGGTGAGGTTAAGTACGCTTTCAGGTCTTCGAAAGCTTTGTCACATTCTGCATTCCACTTAAAGTTTTTAGATTTACGCAATAGTTTGAAGAATGGCAAACTCTTGTCAGCAGATCGTGAGATGAATCTTTTCAACGAAATAATCTTCCCAATCAAGCTTTGGACATCTGAGAGCTTTCTTGGTGGATGTAGATCGGTAATTGCTCGAATTTTTTCGGGATTAGCTTCGATGCCTCTTTCGTGGACGAGATATCCGAGAAATTTTCCCGATCGCACACCAAAAGTGCACTTGGCAGGATTCAACTTCATTCCATATTTCCTTAAAATTCCAAAGCATTGATCAAGATGGTTGATGTGGTCCTCCTCCGTCATACTCTTTACGAGCATGTCGTCTACATAAACTTCCATAATTTCACCTATCAAATCTTTAAACATCATATTGACTAATCTCTGATAGGTTGCGCCCGCATTCCTCAAGCCAAAATGCATGACAATGAAGCAGTAGACTCCTCGCTCGGTGATGAACGCTGTTTTATCCTGGTCTCTTTCGTTCATAAAAATCTAATAAAATCCTTGGAAATCATCCATCATACTGAAAAATACAAATCCCGCGGTGGAATCTACAAGCATATCGATCCGAGGTAACGGATAAGGATCTCTTGGGCACAATTTATTGAGGTCTGTAAAGTCGTTACACATTCTCCATTTGTTTTCAATCTTTTCGCCCTTAGAAACTAGGACCACATTACACAACCACTCTGTGAACTTTATTTCCCTGATCTGGCCCGCTGCTAACAATCTATCGACCTCTGCGTTGATTATTTTGTCCTTTTCGCGGCCATGATTTCGCTTCTTCTGCCTTACAGGTTTTGCCTTCGGATCGATGTTCAATGAATGTGTTATCACCCGTGGGTCGATTCCAACTATATCATCTGAACTCCAGGCAAAAACGTCCACGTTTTTCTGTAAAAATTCATCGAGAATGGTTTCCATGCCCTCGCTTAACTATGTTCCGATTTTGGTGAATTTCTCAGGGGATCCCGGAACTAAAGTTACTTTTTTATGGCCGGGTGCTTGCACACTCATGTCAACATTTTTCCCTTTCTTTCCTTGTAATTTCTCGTAGTCGGGAATCGGTGATTTTACGCTAGACTCAAATTCGGCCATTCTCCTCTTAATTGGGAGCTCGGGCTCCACTTTCTTTTTAATACTTAAAGACGAATTATAACATTCCCAGGCCATGTATTGGTCGTTCCTCATTTCTCCTACCCCTCCCTCGGTCGGGAACTTTATCTTTTGGTGATAGGTAGATACAACTGCTTTGAAGATATTTAGGGCTGGTCTCCCTAATATGGCATTGTAAGCGAACGACGTGTCTACCACTAGGAATTTGATCATCCTTGTTACATTCTTTGGCTTGCTTCCTAAAGTTGTGCTCAACAGAATGGTCCCTAGCGGGACGATCTTCGATCCCCCAAAACCAACCAAAGGAGTGGTTACTCGATCCAGATGCGGGTGACAAAGATTCATCCTTGTGAGAGCTTCCGAAGAGATGTTGTTTGCAGAGCTTCCATTATCGACCAGTACTCTCTTGACCTCAAAATTAGCAATCTTCAATGTCAATACCATGGAAAAATTCGGATCATCTTCATTTACATTCCAATTGTCATCCGAAGGTCGATCGACCTCACTGAAACTTATAACTTGATTTTCCATGGAGGGAAACTCCAAGGATAGAATTTCCCTCTTTGTAGAGACCCCAGCCCTTATCGATCTTAACGTTCTTTTTCTAGCATTTCTGCTATCTCCTCCTGCTGGTCCGCTAGCAATCATGTTTATAACTCCGTTTGACCGATCTTCCGTCTGATTTCGAACCTGCTTCTGTTGAGTATTAAACTTTCGCGGGCTCTTGGATCTATAACGATTGTTATAGTTACCTCCTTTGACAAATTCTTTGAGTTTTCCTTGTGCAATTAGTTTTTCTATCTCGACTTTCAGTTGGTAACAGTTTACGGTGTTGTGCCCCCGAGCCCTGTGGTATCGACAGTATTGGTCATAACCCAATGCCCCTGGCCTAGCCTGAGTGATTCTTTGAGCTTCGGGAATCAAATTTCCTTCTTCTGGCACAGTTAACACCTCTTCCTTTGAACTGTTAAGTTCGGTAAACTGAATTTTTCCTGGTTTTGGAGGTTGAGCTCGTTCATAGGGGGGACCATAGGAATTCGACCCTTGGGGCGGCATATGTGGCTTATAAGTGTTGATTCGTTGCCAGACAGACCCTCTGGTCGATCCTCCGTAATCACTGGGCTTTGGGATAGGAGCCCGGTCTTGTTTCTTGTTAAGAGGAAGTTTCACAGTATGCGAGCTTTTTAACTTATTCATTTCTTCCTGAATCATGTATTTCTCAGCGATCTTGATTTAACAGGATTTCGTTTGGTTATTCAATTATCAGTGAATTTGTGATATCGGGGGTTTTCGATATTTATATATATTATTTAGGGCTCTGTTACTTTATTCCGGATGGATCGATTACAAAGAAAAGCAATATTCAAGAACAAGAAGTAAAACCCCAAAACAAAGCTCAGAAACACACCGATATGAAGGTAAAAAGCTCAGTAATAATATTGAATATTATTAAGTTGTGCTGTTGTAAGCAGTGTTAAATCCTGTATTCTTAGAGTTCAGGAATTTCGTAGTTGTCTAATACAATGATTAACTAGGTATTTATATAATGTTAAACCTAGCGTTACAAGGAAACATAGTCCTAATAGGACTCGGCCCAAATATCCTTTTTGAGTCCGGAGTATAATCTTATATCGGAGCGAGCTGCACTTGGCCGGGTCGGTAAGATGATCCCGATTTGTTTGAATTGATCGAATCAATCTTATCTTCTTCATTCGATCCGAGTAGTATATAGGGTGCGAAATAGCCCCCATCAGTACTCCCTCACTTCTTCGAGCGTATAGATAATAGAAGCTCGTAGAAGTAGATAAATCCTCACGACTGTTTGTTTTCTATGGATGGAGCCTCGTTAAAAACCTTTCTTAAGAAAAAACCCTGTGGGAAAAAATCTTAAGTAAGGAAAAGAGTGCTTCATATCATAGATAGTCGTTTTCTCTGTCCGATTACGAACCGCCACGCGTCTATTCAGGAGGCTTTTCATATCCTTTCGTTTTTGGCGGGAACATGATTAGCTGCAATGAATTCGAAACGTCTTTTCCCATATTATTATAAATAGGTGACCTTCGAATTCGCTATTTTTCCTTTACATCTCCTTATAACTCATAATCATTTTCCTGACTAGTCGTTCATCTCATAAAATTTTTCTTTTATCGATCTTCATCTTCGGGGAACCAGAACATATGGCTTTTGTAAGAAAATCTTCTTCTTCTTCTAGAGAGATCGTCGCTCCCGATAACGATGATGAGTTGCATTCTAATCCTTTGGGCGAACAAACTCCAGTATCCGACTTCGTCGTCCCTATAGAAGATACTTTCAAGGTTCGAATCCTTTCTGATGCGGATGTAGCTGCCCGAGCCAAAAAGGGCAAAGGTACTGTTCCTCAGATTTCTGAGCCAATTGAGGAGGTAGCTTGCGCATATACGGCGGAAACATTCCCGGAGGTTGTGAATAATTATACCAAATATTTTCCGGAAGGTTCTGAGATAATTCTTCCTTCCTCCACTGATAGGGTCACATCTCCCCCGGAGGGATGTCGAGCCTTTTATACGGCTCACTTTAATTGCGGACTGCGCCTTCCTTTGTCTCCCCTCTTTCTCGAAGTGTTGAAAACTTTCAGTGTGTGCTTGACACAGCTGGTTCCAAATTTCGTTGCTTTTATGGTTTGTTTTTCCGTTTTGATGATCGCGAAGGGGTTTAAACCTTCTTTTCGTAATTTTACGCAACTTTTCCGCTTCAATATTTCCAGTCCTTCCAATCGCGGATATTTCTTCGCTAGTCAGCGGCCTAGTCGAGCAATCTTTGACGCCCCTGTTTCTAGTAATCCTTCATGGAAATCTCATTTCTTTTTTGTTCGTCCTCCGTCTAATATTTGTTTGGCGGATGGTTCGACCATGCCTTTTTCATGGGATCATGGTTCCAGTTGGATTCCTGGAGGTCGCTTACCGACTGGTGAACTTATTCCTGACGATGTACAGTTTATCACTGAGATCCCCGAAATGCGTGCAAACAAATATCAAAGCGCTCTTCTGATCGGGGAGGCTTTCCTTCGTAAGGCGGGGTTAAGTGTTCATAACTTTCTCATCAGTTCATCATCCGATCCTCTTGGTTAGTACTTTATTGTATCTTAGTGCTGTGACTATACTTTTTATACGGAGAAACTAACTTTTATTTTGTTTCTTTTTCAGCCCATATGGTAGAAAACTCTCGACATTCTTCGAAGGGAAAAATGGTGTTGTCGAAATCTTCCAAATCCGCAGAGAATGCCCCCATCGAGCAGAGAGCGTCGCGAAAAAGGAAGCTGGAGTTGGGTCATGAATCTGAGGAGAATAGAGAGGAATCTCCAGATTCTCCTCGTGAGTCCCCTATCCGTCAGGGCACAGGATCTGGTTATCCTCCTCTTCATCTTAGATCCTCTTTGGGTATTCGAGGATGTCGCAGCTGGTCAATGCCTCATCCTACTAATAATCCGGTTGGTAGAAAAAGGAGTTATTATGGACGCTCTGGTGACGACCTTTCTTTACTCGGAGATAAACACCCAAAACCTACTCTGGTTGAAATGATCGAGGATCATTTAGAGGGAAGGAGGGCCGCTGGTTATTCCGAGAAGGATTCTCTTATCCATGATGATAGTGAGAACGCGGTCGATAAGGCGACCCGTGTTCTTTTGTCTGGCGTTTTCACTCGCGATCTTAATAAGCTTCTTCATAAGGATCCTTTGGAGAAATTCCAGCGAGCTTCTCTTTATGCTGAGAAGGTGATATCTTTTTCCTTAAATCATATTGACAGATAATTTTACGGGTTCTTCTTAATTTACTAAATCCATCTCTTTTTCTTGTTCTCTTTGTTCTTCAGACCAAAACTTGTCTCGCGTCATACGCCTATGAAAATGCACTTTGGAAACAACAGTACGAGTTTCTGGAAGAGAAGTATAAAGCTTTACTTCATAAATCCTCCGGTTCAGAGGTTGGTCCCTCAACATCTTCTTTTGTTCCCCTCATAGAGACTCGTGCTACCGGGACTGAAGATCAAGAAATGATAGACAGGGTGATGGAGGTTTCTCGTGCTCAAGAGCAGGCCAATCAGATGGCTAGAGAGTTAGAGGAATTGCAGTTACAGAGTACGACTCGAATTAGTGAGCTTGAATCTCAAGTATCAAACCTTGAAACTTCTTTAGAGGAGTACGAAAAGGATGTCCCACTTAGTGGACTTAGGGATCGATATGGTAGGAATCCTGACGAAAGAGTCGTTCGTGCGTTCCTTAATTCTCCTGTTCATACGGCGTTGGTGTATCGGATGGTCGGTCCTCTTCTTGAGAATACTTTTAAGAAGGCGATTCATCAGCTGGTCGCCTTAGAGATGATTGACGACCGTCGAAAGGAGTACTTTAAGGCGGCGCATATTCGATTGAATCGCTATGGCAAACTTTATTCTTCTTCCGAGGTCCCAGATGTCGTATATCAAGGTTTTCCCCTGGCTCACCTTGTCGAAGAATTTGGAAATCCATTGCCGATTCCTCCTTCTGATGTTAACGATGAGCTCGATGATACTTTTATCGATCCAGAAGATGAAGAAGAAGAAGAAGAAAACGACGTATGCATGACTGAGGACGTCGGTAGCGAACAGAAGATTCCGGATAGCGATCAGGCTTCTTGAAATAGTGATTTATTTTCGAAATAATCTTTGTAATTATTTACTCGTAGGTTTTAATTGTAATTTTAGCTTTCCTTACTCTGTACGCTAAACGTTTCGTATTCAGACAGTCGCGTCTTTTCACATTTGCCGTAATAATTCAGACAAGTCATTTAATTTGCCGTAATCATTATGTGTGTGTCTTTTCAAATTCCATCATTTGCTCCAAGGTCATTTTTCCCGTTTCGCGCCCTTTCTTTAGGTCTGTCGCGTCCTTTCGTGTAGTATAAATACGAAAGGTAAAAACTTGACTTGTTTTTTACTGCTATACTCCTCACTTAACAGAATACTCTTTCTTCAGCTAGTCGATAAACTTTCTTGATATTAATTTGTATTTTTCCATAATCCGATCATGAGTAACCTTTTTGGTAATACTTCGAAGCGACCATCCCGTGAGGGCGCTCGGGATAGTAGATCCAAAAGATCTCGAAGAGATGGGCCGTCGATGGAGCCTCCTCGTTTGTCCCAATCAATTAGGTCGGAGATCGATACTCCTGTTATTGCTTCTGAACCTTTCTCCGTGGTAAATTCGTCGTTTTCAGAACCAATTTTTTCTGCTTCCACTCAGGAAGGAAACATGCCTTCCCCTGGTCGATTACCTTTTGGGGATATGTCCAACGAAGAACCGGCTTATAATATAGCTGTTAGTTCCAATGCTTCTTCCTTTGAGCACGTTTTTCACGGAGGGGATTTTGCTATTTCCCTTCCTTTGTCTGCTTCTACTGCCCTGATTGCCAGTGACGGGCAAGTTGGCGATGGTTTTTCTGTTAATCCTTCCGTAACGCAATCTATTTTGCAAGATTGTCCTGAATTTTTGTTTCATGATACCACTGTAATGACTACATCCTTTGAATCGGGAGGACCTTCCGGAGGTGGGACCGGTTCCAGGTCTGGTCGTCGAACCGTAATTTCTGCTTCGGGCAAGGAAACCTCAGTTAGCCCCAACGAGAGGGAATCCCCTCGTCCATTAGATGATCGCTGTGTGCTTGTCCAGGTTAATGACATTCTTTTGTCGGAAACTCCACATTCCGATGGTGTCCCTTTGACTAGTGAACTGCCTGGTTCTGTTGAACCTGATGCTTTGTCCTGGGACTTAGGCATGAGTACTATTTTGCCCGGCGAGTTGAGGAAGCTCGAAGGTACCTCCAATGTTCGCCTTGTTCAATCTCTGGTGAAGATATGTGAGCAGGTAAGCATATCTCGAATATTTTTCCTGTTCTTTGTTTTGAATGCCTTGTTGTATGGCGGTTTTTCTTACTCTTTCTGCTTTTTTAGGGCAAGTATTTTGCACTCCAGCTGGGTGTGCAAAATGACGAACTGTGGAATAGTCGGAGAGTTCTTCAAGGTCAGTTGGAGTCAGAAAAGGCTAAAGCCAGGGGTTTGGAGTTGCAGCTGCAACTTGCCAAAGATGATCTCCAAAAATTGGAGGCCGATAAAGTTGTTCTTGAAAAGGAGAAAGGTGACTTAGTTCAGGCTGCTGCCCTTGCAGAGGAGTCTCAACGGCGGTCCTATGAGGAAGGATATGACGCCGGTTATTTAAAGCGTCAAGAGGAGTTGATGGCGTTTGCTGGCAACTTGACTCCTCGGCGGACTGTTTCTAGTAGTCGACCTCCTGACCGTTCTTCTCAGTGATCTTTGTTTGACCTGGCAGTCCTTGGACTGTCTATTTTTTTTTTTTTTTTTTTTCTTTTTACTGCCCAGCTTTTGTGCATTTGTTTGGGCTGAAATTTTTGTAATGGGAGGAGTAGAAATTTGGAAATTATGACTTTTTTGTAGGCAGATCATTGTCCTGATCAATTTTATTTTGTTTGTATCATTTGGTAAGTATGATTCCCTGTCATACGTAAATATAACATCATGAAATAACCAGTTATAGGTTTGACAAACTTAGCTGATATTGATCCTTCCGTAGTATACCAAGGATGTAGAATAAGGTAGCTTTAAACTTGCACGGTCACTTTTTTAAGTAACCTAATGGTATAATGTTTGCTCTGCAAATCGAATCTTTTGTTGATTAATCCCGGCATGATTCCTTGAAGGATGTCTTCTAACATGTTTTTCGTCCATATGTAAACAATTGGCTCAGTCGTATCGATAGTAGTCTTAAGCATTTTGGTCGATGTTCGATCCATTCCTCGTAAATTTGTCCTTTTATGACATATACCTTATATAAGGAGGCTATTGTTCCTCCTGTTGAACTCTGCTTTTTCTTTTCGTTAGAGGAAAAATTTCCTTTTAATGTCTTTCACAAATCCATATATTCCATCATTATCTTCTAACCATTCGTTCTTTTAGCCAGTATATCGTATCCTTGATATGGGAGGAATTGGAAAATGTAGAAGTCTTGGCCAGATCTGGCCTGTTCAGACCTCCTTAAGTAATTCTCTGGTATGTTAGGCAGTTACGTCCTTGCTGTTTTGAATAAGGAGGACTATTCTCCTGATTTCTATATCAGATATCTTGGATTCCAGAGGAGTTCCTGTATGTCTTAGTCAATGGTCATCCATATGATGTATGAGGCAGTGACATCCCTCGTATGGTGAAGGGTTTGGTCTTTTCTCTTTTATCGAGCAACTGTCTTTTTCGTTGCGATCTTAAAGCTTGTATGGCTTCGTTCGTGGATTCTAGGGTTTTAAGCCATCGATCATGAAGTATGATTGTGCCAGAATGTCTAATCCAAAGCTTTTTTAGATTTGATCATATCGATCTATTGCCTCTTTTGTTATCGACTAGTTGGGGCGATTAGATTGTGCCGTTCCAACTTACTTGCATTTATTGCGGGGAGTCAAGGGGTCGCATCTGTGTCCGTTGATCAAATGCTTTTTCAGCCGTTGGATTGTTTGAGTCTATCCCTATAAATAAGGAGACGGTTTGCATATTCCGTTTGTCATTTCTCAAGAAGGATGGAGATCTTAGTTTCCTTAGATTTTGTTTTGCCTTCAGATCCCATAATATTCAAAAAGTCACATTATCGTGATTCACTCTGTAATAACTTGATGTTCATCTACCTTGTACTGACGGGTCCCATGTCAGCCCTTCCTTGTACTAACGGGTCCCATGAGGCCTCAAATGTTGTTTTCAGCAATTAGAGGTCCTTGGTTTCTGTTTGCACATGGGGGGTTCATACTTACCAGGCATCCTTATTCTTGGATGTTACCTCCGGATTGGTTGTCCACTGGGTTGCGCTGGTAAGTTTTATCCTTTTCGACTCATCCAAAGAGATGCTGCTTCAGAGTAAAAATCTACCCCATTATACAAGCAGTGTCTCGTTATGGGTGAATGAGTATTGCCGGTTTATCTGGCTGGTAATGCTTATTTCGTCTGGAGGAACAATTGATCTTCAGAGCCTGGCCACCGAACCAAAGAAGTCGACCATCCTGAGCAGCATGCTTCTTAGGTGGTTTATTATAATTGATGAGGTACTAGGGAGGAGATTGGTGTTTCCGTGGACATTGTCGTGAAGATAGTCGATCCCATAGGATCAATTTAAGTAGATCATTGTAACGATCTTTAGGTAGCAAGCAGATCTTTGTAACGTAGTATATTTGTATGTAATTGATTTGTTGAATAAAATATTACTTTATTTCTTGCATCTTCTTTGTCGTTGATAATTTTATTTACGAGGAGTATTTTCCGAGCAGATGAATTCATACTTGATTCATCTTTCAAATCTTTAGGAGTATCAGCGGATCTTTTTTAGATCGTTAGGAATATATCGAGGAGTTTTTATTGAGCGGATCAATGTATACTCGACTCGTTTGTAATTATACTTAGGTTTTCAACCCAAAAGTCTTTTAATCAATGAAAACATATCGAGGAGTTTTTATCGAGCTTATCGATGTTTACTCAACTCGTTTTATTTAGACTTAGGTTTTAATACCACAAAGTCTTTTTCTCGTTGTAAATAGTTCGAGGAGTGTTTATCGAGCGGATCGATGTTTACTCGACTCGTTTATAATTTAGACTTAGGTTTTAAATACCAAAAAGTCTTTTTCTTGTTGTAAATATGGGCAAGGAGTGTTTATCGAGCGGATCGATGTTTACTCGACTCGTTTATAATTTCAGACTTAGGTTTTTAATACCAAAAAGTCTTTTTCTTGTTGTAAGTATGGGCGAGGAGTTTGTATTGAGCGGATCAATGTATACTCGACTCGTTTTTGAATTTATCGAGGAGTTTTTATCGAGCGGATCGATGTTTACTCGACTCTTTTTAATTAGACTTAGGTTTTTAACCCAAAAAGTCTTTTTCTTGTTGTAAGTATGGGCGAGGAGTTTGTATTGAGCGGATCAATGTATACTCGACTCGTTTTTGAATTTATCGAGGAGTTTTTATCGAGCGGATCGATGTTTACTCGACTCTTTTTAATTAGACTTAGGTTTTTAACCCAAAAAGTCTTTTCGATCGTTGAAGATATATCGAGGAGTGTTTATTGAGCGGATCAATGTATACTCGACTCGGTTCGTTCTCAATTTTCATTAATATGATAGTGTAATTCCGAGGAGCGTTAACCGAAATAATCGATGTATATAGAACGCTAAAACTCTTTACTAATTGAACTTGTAGGCTAAGGCCTTTGTTACAAGGATTAAAACTTGATAAAGTAAAATAAAAGAATGCAGTATAATCTGCTAAAATTTATTTACCATAGTATTTCCTAAGGTTGACCGCATTCCAGGTTCTTGGTAAGGCTGTTCCATCCAAGTGTGCAATTTTGTATGAACCTTTCTTTCCTACGCCAACGACGATGTAAGGTCCATCCCAATTTTGTTGTAACTTTCCCATGTGCTTGGATACTTCTACCTTTTTCAAGACCAAGTCTCCTTCTTTGAAAGTTCGGATGCGTACTTTTTGATTGTATGCTTTCTCCATATTTGCTTTAGTGACTTGTAGGCGTACAGCAGCTTTATCTCTTAAAGCTTCTGTTAAATCAATGTCATTTTCTCTCGCCTTTTCATTTTCTTGATCGTCGAACATCTCTATTCTTGGCGTTGGGATTAAGGTTTCAACATGAATAACGGCCTCCGACCTATACACTAAGCTGAATGGGGTTTCCCCGGTTGAGCTTCTTACTGTAGTTCGATTAGCCCATAGCACTCCTGGAAGTTCATCGAGCCATTTTCCTTTGGCCGAACCTAATCTTTTTTCCAAAGATTTTACTATTTCTCGGTTCGCTACTTCGGTTTGTCCGTTCGCTCTTGGATGTCCGACCGAAGTGAAATTTTGTTGAATTCCCAGTTTCGAACACCATTCTATTACTTGTTTTCCCGCGAATTGGGTTCCATTATCTGAAATTAGAATCCTCGGGATGCCAAATCGGCAAACTATGAATTTCCATAGGAAGTTGATCACTTGAAATTGAGTTATTCGTGCGAGTGCAATGCATTCTATCCATTTGCTGAAATATTCTACAGCGACCAGGACATAAGCTTTTTTGGATCTGGCCGCTGGGAAAGGCCCCACAATGTCCATTCCCCATTGATCGAAAGGCCAACATACTGGAATTGGATGCATGTTTTCTGCTGGTCGATGACATATGTTAGCATGGATCTGGCAGTGATGACATTCTTGGACATATAGAGTGGCATCTTTATTGATGGTAGGCCAATAGTAACCAGTCCTGAGGCATTTTAAGGCCAATGCCCTTGATCCGCTGTGATTTCCTGCGTCTCCTTCATGTATTTCTCGCAGTATATCGGCGGTTTGTGATTCAGGGATGCATTTCAGGAGAATTCCTGATACTGACCTTCGGTAGAGTTTTCCTTCTACAAGCGTATACTTTGGGGCTCGATATTTTATTTTCCGAGCTGCATTCTGATCAGATGGTAGTTTTCCTTCTCGAAGATAGTCTATCATTGGGGTCATCCAGTTTTCTTCGACTTCATCTATTTCCATTATATCGACTGCCGGTGTTTCATCGATATCGACTGCCGGTGTAGAAGATATCAACCAATTGATCACCCGTTCGGTCTTTTCGTCGTGGGATCCTGTGAACTTAGATAGTTGATCGGCCCATTTGTTTTCCGAACGTGGGATGTTCTGTATGTCGAAATTTTCAAACTTCTCAGCTAGTGTTTTTACTTTGGCGAGGTATTTTACCATATTGAATTCCTTAGCTTCGTATAGGCCTCTTATTTGTCTTTGTACTAACTCTGAGTCGGTTAACACTTTAAGCCTTTTTATGTTAGCCTTGATCGCCATTTCCATTCCTGCGATTAACGCTTCATATTCAGCTTCGTTGTTTGTTACAACGAAGTCCAATGTTATCGCGTAATTCAAATCTTCCTTATTCGGTCCGGTGAAGTTGATTCCGGCGCCTCCTCCTTCTCGGCATGAAGCACCATCGACATGCATTAACCAAGTTTGATCTTCTATGATCAAGACATCGTCGTTAAGGCTGCTCGATGATTCAGTAGCCTGTGTTGGTGTTTCTAATATAAAATCGGCCAACACTTGGGCCTTGATGGCAATCCTTGGTTTGTTGTCTACTTCGAACTGGCTGAGTTCGATGGCCCATTTGATCAATCTTCCGGAGGCTTCTGGTTTTGCTAGAACTTGCCTTAGCGGCTGATTCGTCAAAACGATGATTTTGTAAGTTAAGAAGTAGGGTCGGAGTTTTCGTGCGGCCACTACTAAGGCCAACGTGAATTTTTCTATTTCCAAGTAATTCTTCTCCGCCCCTTGTAATAATTTGCTGAGATAATAGACGGGCTTATGCTCGGAGCCCTCTATCTTAATTAGTACTGAACTAATGGCCGTATCGGAGATGGAGATGTAGATGTACAACGGTTCCCCTTCCGTCGGTTTAGCTAACATCGGAGGCGTTGTCAAATATTCTTTGAGTTTTTCGAAGGCTCGTTCACATTCTTCGGTCCAAGCGAATTTTTTCGCTTTTCGAAGTGTTTGGAAAAAGGGCAAGCTTCTGTCCGCAGATTTTGATATGAATCTATTCAATGCTACGATTTTCCCAACTAAGCTTTGTACTTGAGAGATGGTCTTGGGAGGTTTCATTTCAGTTATGGCTCGAATTTTTTCTGGGTTGGCTTCTATACCTCGCTGGTGTACCAAGTATCCCAAAAATTTTCCTGACTTAACACCGAAGGTGCATTTTGCAGGGTTCAACTTCATACGGTATTTTCTTAAGATTTGGAAACATCGATCTAGATGTTTTATGTGATCTGCTTCATTCATACTTTTGACTAACATGTCGTCTACATAGACTTCCATTATTTCTCCGATTAATTCCCTGAACATTAGGTTTACTAACCTTTGGTAAGTAGCGCCGGCATTCCTCAATCCGAATGGCATTACAATAAAACAGTATACTCCCTGTTCGGTTATGAACGCGGTCTTCTCTTGATCCCGCTCGTCCATGTATATTTGGTAAAACCCTTGGAAGGCGTCCATCATGCTGAATATCGCGAAGCCAGCAGTCGAGTCGACCAATAAGTCAATCCTTGGGAGAGGGTATGGGTCGCGTGGACATAACTTGTTTAGGTCGGTGAAATCATTACACATTCTCCATTTGTTGTCCTTTTTATCCCCTTTTGCTACTAGTACAACATTACATAGCCATTCCGAGAAATGTATTTCTCGGATTTGTTTTGCTTCAAGCAGTCTCTCTACTTCGGCTTTGATAATTTTATCTTTTACTGGTCCATGATTTCTTTTCTTCTGTCTGGCGGGTTTCGCCGAAGGGTCGATTTTTAGGGTATGCTTGATTATCCGAGGATCAATTCCTTCAATTTCATTCGCGCTCCAGGCGAAGACGTCAACATTATTTCTTAGGAATTCGATTAACATTATTTCTCCTTCTTTGCTCAATTCTGTACCTATTCTTGTCGTTTTGGACGAGTCGCCTTTTACTAGAATTATATCTTTATGTTCTGGGGGTTTCAAGGATAAGTCTAGCGGTTCTTTCCCCTTTTTATCTAACCGATCAGTAATAGGAATTTCAACCTCATTTCTAATGAGATCGTCTTCGATCTTTCTCTTGCTCAGAGTAATTGACTTAGGGTGTTCTTTCAAAGTTAACGATGTGCTGTAGCAATTCCACGCCATACAGTGGTCGTTCGTTATTTCTCCGATGCCCATATCGGTCGGAAACTTTATCTTCTGATGATAGGTAGAGACTACAGCTCGGAAAAGGTTAAGGGCTGGTCGCCCTAATATAGCGTTATAAGCGAAGGGTGTTTCCACTACTAGGAATTTTACTAACTTCACTGTCCTAAGTGGTTTCTTTCCAAGTGACACACTTAAAGATATTGTTCCGCTGGGGATAATCTCGGACCCTCCAAAGCCTACTAACGGCGTAGCTACTTTTTGTAGGTTTATTTGTCCCAAGTTCATTTGGGCTAAAACCTCCCGGGAGATGATATTTGCTGAGCTTCCATTATCGATTAGGATTCTTCTTACATTATAATTCGCTATCTCTAATGATACTACCATAGGAAAATCGGGGTTATCCTCTTTTGTGTCCCAAATGATGTTTTTAGGTACTTCACCTTCGTTAAAGCTGATCGGCTGGTGATTTGTCGGCCTGTTTTCCAGGGTCCATATTTCTTTTGGATATTTAGAATTTCGAATTATGGATCGGGCTGTCCTTCGTCGTGCGTTACGACTATCTCTACCCGCGGGTCCCCCGGATATTGTATGGATAGTCCCATTGATCTGGTCCTGATTTAACTCCTGAGTAGGTCGACGTTCAGGCGACCTTCGATGAGAACTTCTCCTATGATTACCGTTCCGAGGGCTTCTACTTCTTTCCCTTTTGCGATTATCTTGGTCTATGTATTCGTCTAGTTTTCCCTGCTCGATCAGTTTTTCGACTTCTCTCTTAAGGTGAAAACAATTTTCCGTTAGATGCCCATGTGCCCTGTGGTACTTACAGTATTGATCATAGTTTCTAGACCCCGGTCTGGGCTGAGCGATTTTCCTTGCCTCGGGAATCCAGTTATTTCTTTCTAGGACTTCCAATATTTCTTCCATTGGAGCATTTAACCTTGGGTGTTCTACTTGATTCACCCTGCTTCTAATTGGTTGCTCAGGGTTTCTTGGTCTTTGGTAGTAATTAGGTTGTCTTTCTTGATCGGCTTTGCTGTATTCCAGTCGCTGGAAAACGTTACCTCTCCTGGAAGATCGCTCATAGTCTAAGGGTCTTTGAATAGGAATCTTATCATGCCGCTTGGAGCCTGAAGCTGTGAATTTATTTTTGTTTTTATCCTTAAAGGAATTCATCTCTTCTTGGGTCATATACTTAGACGCCAAGCTCATGATGTCGGCGAACGTTCTTGGTTGTTTTCGACTGAGGGCATTTCCGAACTGCCTGTTTTTAGTGAGATCGAAGAGGATAGAAATTATGTAATCAATATTTGGAGAATCGATTTTGAGTAGTTCTACGTTGAATCTGGCCAACCAGTTTCTTAGGGATTCTCCTTCTTGTTGATGTATGGTTCCTAGGTAGCTCATCGGGAGTTTTTGCCTCTTCTGACTGGCAAACTGCTGCGTCAATTTATTGCATAATTCCCGGAAACTGAATATGGAGTTGGCAGGTTGTTTTGCGAACCAATCCAACGCTAGGCCCTCGAATGTGGTCACCATTAACTTGGCGGTGAATTCGGCAGAGTGGGCATATAAATTCATTATGTTAGTGAAGCTAAAAATATAATCATCCGGGTCGGTGGTTCCGTCATATCGGGGTAGTCTACCCGGGACCTGTCCAATGGATTGCGCTTCTTTTATTTCTCTGCAGAAGGGAGAACATGCTGCAAGGCTCTCTTGGAGTTCCGCGGTTCGGGTCCACGGGTTTTGAACAGATCGTAGGCGTTGCTCCAGTCGTTCCTGTACTATTCTCTCGATTTCTCTTTCCGAGAATCGAGTCGCTCGTGGTCGATCTGGGATAGCATCATCTATGTCATCCTCGATAGGGATTATTGTTCGTTCCTTCGATCCGCTGCGATCCGCCTGTGGCCTTCTTCGACCTGGTTTTCTTCGGGGACGGTTATCGAAGGGTTTAGAATTGTCCTGCTGTGGGCTGCGTAACGAGCGTCGCTCACTTGCCGGGCTGTCCGCTTGTTGAGAGGTTTGTTTGTTTGGCCCTGGCATTCCTGGTGCAGGAGTTGTCCTGGGAGCCGTAGCGTTTCGAGGAATTTGGTCTAAAACTAGCAATTCTTCTGGAGAGAGTGATTTGAAGAGCATTGCTATTTGTCTCAGTTTTTCCTGAACGCCTGGGAGAGGAACGGGTATTTCGGGGACTTCCGGTTCTTCCTGTATTGCACCGGTAAGACCTCCTTGGTGTTCCTGCTGACGAGAACGGGTATCTGGGAGATTTTCATTGGTGTTGGGAATGTTGTTATCGTTGTTGTCTTGTGGATCTTCGGATGTGTTGTGGCCGGTGGTTGTATTACTTCTCGCTCCAATGCGAGCGCTTTTCCTTGGGCGAGCCATGTGTCGATCGAATAATTAACGTAGCCCCACGGTGGGCGCCAACTGATTTAACCGGATTTCGTTTGGTTATTCAATTATCAGTGAATTTGTGATATCGGGGGTTTTCGATATTTATATATATTATTTAGGGCTCTGTTACTTTATTCCGGATGGATCGATTACAAAGAAAAGCAATATTCAAGAACAAGAAGTAAAACCCCAAAACAAAGCTCAGAAACACACCGATATGAAGGTAAAAAGCTCAGTAATAATATTGAATATTATTAAGTTGTGCTGTTGTAAGCAGTGTTAAATCCTGTATTCTTAGAGTTCAGGAATTTCGTAGTTGTCTAATACAATGATTAACTAGGTATTTATATAATGTTAAACCTAGCGTTACAAGGAAACATAGTCCTAATAGGACTCGGCCCAAATATCCTTTTTGAGTCCGGAGTATAATCTTATATCGGAGCGAGCTGCACTTGGCCGGGTCGGTAAGATGATCCCGATTTGTTTGAATTGATCGAATCAATCTTATCTTCTTCATTCGATCCGAGTAGTATATAGGGTGCGAAATAGCCCCCATCAGATCTCCATAATTCACTCGAAGGTTTTCGATTGTTTTCTGCACAAGGCATTTTCGAACTGAGTGCTCCTTGTTAGTTCAAACATTAATGAGGACAGATATTCGATCTGCGGAGTGTCAACTTTGAGAAGTTCGATACTGAACCTCGCTAACCATTGTCTCAACGTTTCTCCTTCCAATTGTTTTACGGTCCCCAAATGATTTGCTGTTAACTTCGGTTTCCTTTGACTAGCAAATTGGTGTTTTAGTTTGTCGCAAAATTCCTCGAAGGAAAATATGGAGTTAGGTGGCAGCTTCCCGAACCAGTCGAGGGCAATTCCCTTGAAGGTAGCAACCATGATCATGCAACAAAAGTCCTCAGAATGTCCGTATAAGTTCATCACATTAATAAAGCTGTTGATGTGTTCCCCGGGGTCGGTAGTCCCGTTATACCGTGGCAGCCTGGTCGGTACTGTTTCCGCGTTTCGAGCTTCGCGTATTTCTTGACAAAACGGCGAACAACGCATGATACTGTTTGAAACCTCCCTATCTCGTAGACTCTCTCTATTCGGAACATTTCCCGCTCGTCTGTCAGCACCAGTGCCGCGAGGAATTCCTATCAGCGTACCTTCCTTCTCCAACTCCTTAGCTACTCTCTCTTGCACTATCCTTTCCAGTTCGGAATCAGTAATCCTTTTGTAGGTCGATTTTTTGTCTCTGACAGCACCAAAAGGGTGGCTCTCCCCTACTATTGAATCTTCCCCATCATGTACTGATTTTGGCGGAATTTCTGATCGGGCGTTGATTCTCGATGGCACACCCCGAGGAGGGTTTGTTGCTGGCGCATGCGATATAGATCGCAGTACACTGTTCTCCCTCTGGATGTTCGAAGATGGTATTTCAGGTCTCCCATGAACTGCTGGTTGATCTACAGGCGATTGATCAGCCCTTCCCCCGTTCAGAAATTCCCTACACATCGTGCCTATGATGGACCTTAGATCTCCAACTGTCGTGTGGATTGGAACATTATCCTGCGGAACAACCGGTGGAACCTCTGGTTGTTGAGCCGCACGCGACAGATTATCGGGCTCATTATTGACCGAATTCTGCGCTCCTGCTGCATGAGAAGGTTCTCCTCGGTTATATGTATTCCTCCTCGTAGTAGGCATATTTCGATCTAATACTCGAATAAGGCCCCTCGGTGGGCGCCAATTGATCTTACGTGATTTCGTTTGTTCGATCTGAGTGGTGTAAATGCTATGCTAATGATTGTAAACAGGAATAAAAGATCAATAGTATTGTATTCAGAACGGTTGAGTACAAATTACAAGTATCTAGAGTCCTATCCGAGCATTATAGGATGTCGTACAAGCTAGAGGGTGAAATACACATGAGAAAGCCTATATTATACTTCCTAAGTAGTTCCGAGCAGCAGCCTCGGAGGAAGAGCATCTGGGAAGTTGTGTCTCGCCATAAATGTTTGGGGTATTTATAGCTGAGATCTGGAACCAGGTGAACCACCCGCGGATGTGCATTTCTCAGCCCATGGGCATGGGCCTGAGCTCGGCCCAACAGTGATTTTGGACACTAAGCTTCCTTTGTAGAATCAGCGTAGGATTCTTGAGCTTTGGGGCTCGAATTTATGCTCATGAGATCGAGATTGGCGAATTCCGACCTTGCCAGACCGCAGTTATGCTGAATCCAAGTTACCCCTCATCACTTTTATTTAAGTTTTGGTAGAATCTTTGGCAATTTTAGCTAGTTTTGTGTTTTGTCTCTCGAGTCATTGGTTCGATTGTTTTGTGCATGAATTGAGGTATTTTCATATATATTGTGTTCATATTTGTAGGCCTAAGCTATTTTGGATCTAGGAACATGATTGGAAGCGAAGAACAACGAATTAAAGATCAAATGAAGTCAAGTAGTTCAAGAATAAAGAAGGAAAAAGCTGTCAGAAATGTTATTATGCACTCCGAGGACCATAACTCTTTCAAGGAAGCTCCAGTGAAGTTGAATTTCGACTATGATGTAGAGGAATGAGTTAGCTACACCACAGATTTTACGGATCTTGATTTGGAGTTCGGAGCTGAAAGTTATGAAACTTGCAAAACTGTCGCGCAAATCTGACGCGATTTTCAGCGGGATTTTAAGGGAATTCTTGGGCCCAAAGTCTCCTACTATGACTCAACTTGGTAGATCTATATAAGGACTTCTAGGTCACGAAATTACACATATTTGATCAGATCTAAACATAGTTTTCTCATAGAATACACCTACAACATCAAAGATCTACTTGAGAAAGATTGAAGAAGAAAAGAGAGAAGTCTTAAAGATCACCAAAGCAAGAAGAACGCAATATTGAAGATCTTTATCTCGGATTCATCGTTTTGTCTATAAAACCACATGAACTCAGATTTGTTTTCCTTTATTATTTTCTTCTTATATTTATCATGAAATAATTCTTTAGGATCTAGGGTTTTTATGAAACTATGTTACTCTGATTATTTTTATTGGATTATTCGTAGTTAGGGGTAATTCTTGTGTTTGATTTAATTTCTTTATCTATGTTACAACTTGATTGACCACCTAATTGTTAGATTTAATATTCTTTTTGAACTTGGAAAAGAGAGACTTGGATTAGATAGAAATTGAATAGTAAACGACTTTTGGGATATGAATATAATTAAGGCGTTTATACCCGTTACATGAGGTTTGTGTTTAATGCTTTGTGTTATTTATAAATCACCTAGGAATAGAGTCGATTTGTATAATACATTAGGTTCTTACGTAATTCGGACGATACGTAGGAATATACTTGAATCCTTGGGTAGCACTCTTGTCACTACAATAATTACGAAAATTTCAATTGAGCAATCGATAGATAACATAGTAGATTATAACCCTAGGTTTCTCTTCTCATTATTCAAACTTAATCCTAGTACTTAGGTTAGTTAATTCATTTAGTTATCTAGTTAAATTAAACCTGAAAATATATTTGAATTATGAACCATATTAAAAGTAAATTAGGAATTGGAAATGGTAGATATTAGTCAAGTCCCTGCAGAGACGATACTCTTATACTTACTCTTTATTACTTGTTCGATACGTGCACTTGAGTTTATTTGCGTGTGTAAGTGCACGTATTGAACAAGTAATAAAGAGTAAGTATAAGAGTATCGTCTCCACAGGGACTTGACTAATATCTACTAACTCCAATTCCTAATTTACTTTTAATATGGTTCCTAATTCAAATATATTTTCAGGTTTAATTTAACTAGATTAACTAAATGAATTAACTAACCTAAGTACTTGGATTGAGTTCGAATAATGAGAAGAGAAACCTAAGGTTATAATCCACTATGTTATCTACCGATTGCTCAATTGAGATTTTCGTAATTATTGTGGTGACAAGAGTGCTACCCAAGGATTCCAGTTTATTCCTACGTATCTTCCGAATTACGTAAGAACCTAATGTATTATACAAATCGACTCTATTCCTAGGTGATTCATAAATAACACAAAGCATTAAACACGAACATCATGTAACGGGTACAAATGCCTTAAGTATATTCCTATCCTAAGAGTCGTTACTATTCAATTACTATCTAATCCTAGTCTCCCTTTTCCAAGGTCAAAATGAATATTAAATCTAACAACTAGGTGATCAATCAAGTTGCAAGAATAGAAAACGAAACTAAATCAAACATAAGAATTGCCCCTAACTACGAATAATCCAATAAAAATAATTAAAGTAACATAGTTTCATAAAACCCCTAGATCCTAAAGAATTAGTTCATGATAATTATAAGAAGAAAATAATAAAGGAAGACAAATCTGAGTTCATGTAGTTTTATAGACAAAACGATGAATCCAAATGATCTTCAATATTGCGTACTTCTTGCTTTGGTGATCTTTAAGACTTCTCTCTTTTCTTCTTCAATCTTTCTCGAAGTAAATCATTGATGTTGTAGGTATATTCTATGAGAAAGGTATGTTTAGATCTAATCAAAGATGTGTAACTTCGTGACCTAAAAGTCCTTATATAGATCTACCAAGTTGAGTCCTAGTAGGAGACCTTAGCCCCAAGAATTCCCTTAAAATCCAGCTGAAAATCGCGTCAGATTTGCGGGACAGTTTTGCAAGTGTCATAACTTTCAGCTCCGAACTCCAAATCAAGATCCGTAAAATATTTAGTGTAGCTAACTCATTCTTCTACATCATAGTCGAAATTCAACTTCATTGGAACTTCCTTGAAAGAGTTATGGTCCTCGGAGTGCATAATAACATTTCTGACAGCTTTTTCCTTCTTTGTTCTTGAACTACTTGACTTCATTTGATCTTTAATTCATTGTTCTTCGCTTCCAATCATGTTCTTAGATCCAAAATAGCTTAGGCCACAAATATGAACACAATATATATGAAAATACCTCAATTCATGTACAAAACAATCAAACCAATGACCCGAGCGACAAAACACAAAACTAACTAAAATTGCCTAAGATTCTACCAAAACTCTAATAAAACTAATCGAATGAGTAAAGAAAATAGACTTGATAACACTGTTTTCACAGAGTTATCAGAAAGCTGTTGCTACGACCCTTGAAATAAAAAAAATGGGTGAAAGTTGTTTCTACGACTCTGGAAATGAAAAAATTGACTAAGAGTGAAAGTCGTTGCTATGCCCCTTAGATCGAAAAAATGGGTGAAAGTTGTTGCTATGACCCTTGAAATAAAAAAAATGGGTGAAAGTTGTTGCTACGACCCTGGAAATGAAAAAATTGATTAAGGGTGAAAGATGTTGCTACGCCCCTTAGATCGAAAAAATGGGTGAAAGTTGTTGCCACGACCCTTGAAATAAAAAAGAAATAGGTGAAAGTTGTTGCTACGAGCCTAGAAATGAAAATTTTGACTAAGGGTGAAAGTCGTTGCTACGCCACTTAGATCGAAAAAATGGGTTAAAGCTATAGCTACGACCCTTGAAACAAAAAATTGACTAAGGGTGAAAGCTGTTGCTACGCCCCTTAGATCAAAAAATGGGTGAAAGTTGTTGCTACGACCCTGGAAATGAAAAAATTGACTAAAGGTGAAAGCCGTTGCTACGCCCCTTAGATCAAAAAATGGGTGAAAGATGTTGCTACGACCCTAGAAATGAAAAAATTGACTAAGGGTGAAAGCCGTTGCTACGCCCCTTAGATCGAAAAATGGGTGAAAGCTATTGCTACGACCCTAGAAATGAAAAATTGACTAAAGGTCAAAGCCATTGCTATGCCCCTTAGATCAAAATCTCGCAGAGCCCTTACAGGATCTATCATAAAAAATTCGATTCACATTATGGTGCGAAAACTTATGAGCACGAGCTCATAAGAAGACTTAATGAGAGTATGAGCTATTCTACAAATAAAGATCGGTATTCATGTTCGAATTATTAAAGGCCTTTAATGATATATTAGTTTGATTTCTTATCTAATCAATTATTCGGAATCGATTAGGGGCATTTCTCCAAACAAAGGTCAATGCTCGAGATCAAATTATCAAAGTTATATGATGATTGAGTTCACTCTCGATTTTTAGTCCAATTCTTGTTCGATCAAATAGTTCAAGCTCCAATTTGATTGACAATTAAAGACATGGAAAGTAGATTGCAAAGCTATGTAAGGTTGAACAAGAAAGTTTTATTCATAAACTTTTAGAAGCGATTACAAGTAATCATTACAACTGTGAGTTCGAACTCGAAAGGAAAGTTACATTTTGGGGATCAACATACTACAAATTCTAGGACCTATACTAAGGGTCTCTGAGCGACCAGTTGAGCTGAGGAGAGCAGGTTCGAAGTCTATCTCCAGGACTTTTAACCGATTTAAGATTTTCGTCCTTGAACGTAAGACTCGGACTCTTCATCGATCAATCGGCGCCTTGCTTTGATGTAACAATATGAATTACAGAACGAGGGTCTGTAAATTCAAAACTGCCCTATTCTTGCTACCACCTCCTGCTGCTCCATTTAAACCCTTTTTTCGATCCAAAGGGGCAGAGATCAACTCTAGTTCGGGTCGATCCACTAACCACCTGGAAGGAACGTCAGAATATAGCAATGCCAACCCTTCTCAGACGGGGTATGTCTAAGAAGCCAGGTAGTTTGCCGATATTCTAAGCGCGGCATTTTTCGTCTGTCGTTATTCTAATTGAATAAGGCCTTCTCCGGAGAAAATGAAGGATCGGAAAAAAGAGTGTGAATTCTAATCTACAACATTTTTATTTGGGAAAAGAAACTAATCATTTTGATCGGAGGGAGTAAAAAGTTAATCATAAGGATCGAACGAAGCATTTACGGAAAAGTAAAAAGTGCAATGGTAACTTTGGAACTATTTATAGGGGAAGGAAAATGACTTCAATGATCCAGATACCGCGGCGCGAACGGTCAAGATACGAGTAGTAAATGTGCCCACCGTTCCGATTCTCGAAAAAAAGGGGACCGTTTGGATAAGCGGTAAAAGATCTTATTGTCTTCAGATCAGAAATCTCCGAAAGGTGATCGAAGTCTAAGCCGATCGAAGATGTACACCTACTAATGACTCGATACGAACAATATGAAACGAAAATTCAAAGGGTTTGAGGTCAAAAATCACATAGAGAAAAAACCATTAATGGCTATTGATTTAAGTAGCGATCGGACTCTATGATCGAACAGTAGACCAGTGAGTTGTTAAAATTCTTTAAGTAATGCAAGGTAATGGAAATATTGGATGACAAGTCACATGATCGAAGATCTCGCTCGGATCTTATTATTTAATTAATCATCTAGGTTCGATCGTACAAGTTCAGAAATACTTGAGCTAAGTCAATTGAAGATTGTTGCTATCATTTTTCTGATTAACTTTCGAGCATCCATAGTCCGAATCAATAAGTAATCGATGAGGAGCAAAAGTAAAGCAATCGAGTAAATTTGTTTTAACTGATTGATATCATTATTTCGAAGAAAGAAGAGATACAACAAATTGAAAGGAAAGTACATTATTAATTTATATTCCGAACAAGGTAAAATGTACAAGCTTCTCGATGATAAAAATACAAGAGTACATCTCGGTCCTATTACAACCTGATCTTCTACATTTCGATCCTATTACATTCTACATTCCTGCGAGGTCTTCAACCCAATCTTCTGTTCCTGCCAACCGTTCGATCTGGCTCTTCTTCAGGCTTGGCTGTTAGAGGCTACATGCTTCAGTTTCTGTTTATAGTTATTTCGAAGACAAGTGGGTTAAGACATCTTTTTCAAGGTGTAATGTATATACTTTGTTATGACCTCGTCCTCCGACGCCGCACCCTATCATGTCTACGAAAATATTGTGGCAATCGATCCCTCACTATGTGGACCGTGCCAGAGGAATGATATATAACTACCGACCATCCTTGGAGAACTTGATGGTCGAATTCCACTAAACCTCTTACGGATCGAGCAGTTCCTCGGATCCCAAGTAGTCGGCAAAACCAAGGTATTTTCCCTAGTCCGCTTGCCTCAGGCGAGGGTCGATAGCTTATTGGCTTCCCAGATAAGGCATGTTGGCCTTCTGGGTCAGAAAGCCATTCGTTTGCAGATACTCTAAGCGAAGCGGAACTATCCAAAGATCTATTTTTTCCAAAGAATGTTCTAAGTCAAAATTCAAACTTTGGTTCGAAAGCTTAAGTTTTCCGATCATCATCCTCGGAGTAAAAAATCTCTCAGAAATATAAAGTCAACAAAATTATGAAAGGTAAGGGAAGCCCCCTTTTGTAGTAATTACTCGGCCTAGTCTGACGGCTGTCGTGAAACGAAGATGAACATACGGTATTAAGTGACTTTTCCGTTTCCCTAGGGATAGGGGTTGTTTGGCGGAAGAATTCTCGGAGAAGTAAGTTTCCTTCAACGGAACATATATTTATTGTTTTGTGTATAAATGGACTCCGAAATGTGCGGTTTATTGATTCCGATCACGAAGCCTCAAAAGACCAAAGAGCAACAACTCAAACGAGATATTATTGAAGGCAATAATAAAGAATATTCAAAGGAGCTAGGGAAGAAAAATTTGAACAATACGCTCGGAATTAGGTCCAAGAACAAGATTATTCGAAATCACACGCACACAATGCATTAAAAATCATAGTTTACAATAAGCCGAATAGATAAATTACAAAGCTTAGACAATTTTATTATCGGAGAATATCTTCCGAAGCTCATCACTGGGATTATTATACCCACGGTTATAGTCTTCCTTCTCGCGGATTTCGGAACTCTTCTTCTCCTGCTCGTATGCCCCCTTTAGATTCTCGAGCTCCTTGTTCAGCTTCCCGTGGATCTCTTCTCCTTCATCCTTTGCAGCTTTCTCCTTCTCAGAGGCCAACCTTTCCTCCAACTACTTATTAGCCTCCATGGCATGATCCAACTCGGTCTTCTTCTCCTCAAGCTCGAGGGTAAGAGCAGCTTGTCGTTCAATCTCCCACTCAGCCAACAATTTGAGCTCAAGGAACTCTCTTCCAGCCTATTTGCAAGGAAACGAAATCGTGATATTTATAAAAAAAAAAGGGGGGGGGGGGGGAGAGGGGAGGGGAAGAGAACTAGCAAGCAAGAAAAACAAAAGCAGCAAAAAACAAATTTATCACCTGAACAAGGAGTTTCAACCCCGATTGAAACAACTGGAAGGAACTTTTCCCTTCAGACGTGCTTGGTTCAGGATCAGAAAGATGAGGCTGCAGAAGACACAAAACCAAATCCTCGGGCATCCCCTCGGAATGGGGCTTATTTTTTAATTTTTCGAGCAAGGAAGAAAGGCTATATGGAGCCTCAGAAGAAGGCAGTGGACCGGAAGGAGTTGTAACCTTCGAGGACTCTGTAAATTTTTTGGCATTGGGAGGCGCCTGCATAGTGGCGTCTTCCTCAGCAGCAGTCGTTTTGGCTTTCTTACTTGGCTCTTCACCCTCGGAGGCTGTTACAAAAGCACTTGCCAAAGGTTTGTTCTCCGTCACAAGCTTCTGTAGGGTCTCAGTTGGTATGATCTCATTGGAACGAGGCCTTTTGTGCGAGGCAAGCTCGGATGCCCTCTGCCTAATCAAACCTCATTTGGAGGTGTCAAGAGGTTTCTAGGGAGAACTCTCAGGTTCGACCTCGGGGTTCTCATCAAAGATGATGGACTTATTGGAAATGATCCTAGCAGGCTTGACCGAAGAGTGTTTTTCGTTCTTATTCTCCCCAACCTTAGAAGCTTTGGGGGAGGATGCAATAGGCTTGGGAGAAGTTTGGAAGACTTCTTCTCCTTGGATGATTTTGAGTCCCGGGACGGACCTTTACTCTTAGAGCTGCCTCGAAGCAATGAAGGATCGATCGGATTGCCCAGCACTTTATCCATGATTATAAACGAAGGAAGGGTTATGGCTCGAATTTTATTGTTAATCTAGGGGCTCCGATCTCAATACTCTGATGTTATAGTAGAATGATTTGAAATGGCCCTTATATTTATAGCAGGAATAACTTATCGTTTTACGACAAGTGAACAGTCACGACACCCAAGGAAATTCGAGGAAAATAATAAGTACGATCATAGATTAATGTTTTCAAACGATTAACAGTAAAAATTATACTATACAGGCAGAGTTGGGAAATGCCCGGATTACAAACATGAAGAAAAACGATAAGCAAATTCCTATTACATAAACACTATCAACTATCACTCCCAACATCGGAATTACGCTCCTCCTCCTCATCTCCTTCTTTGTCTTCGGCATCGGAGTCGCTCTCATCTGAGCTATCATATTCACTATCAGAACTATCATCTCCTTCGTCACCACTTCGATCATCGTCACCAGAGTTATTTGCCTTGACCACAGCAGGAGATTTTTGTCCTCCTTGATCAATCGGAGTCGTCTTCGATGTTTATCTCTTCCTCCCCTTCGATCTCATTTTCAACTAAAGGAGGGCTAGAAGCTTCGAGCATATCAAGGTTTGGCATGGGAACACCGAACTCAGTAAGAAGATGAGCGAACTCATGATCCTGAAGATTTCCAAGATCTGGAGGTAAGGAAGAAGCCTTGTAATCTTCCCCAAAAATGTTCTTATAAGCATTCATATGGGGGAGATAGTCATCCAGCTTGCCCGGGACCTTTCCAGCAACTATCAATTCTTGAACCCCTTTGTAGAAGAAGGACTGATTTATGGGGCTCGATCTTTGTTGGACAAGCGAATCGAGGAAGGAAGACTCCAAAAAATCCCTTATAGCTGGAAGTCTGGCTTCTTCTCGACCTTGAGCATACGCTCGTTCGGAGATCTTTTTAGCCTGATCTAGCTCCGCTTTAATTTCTTAACCTCCAGATCGAGAGCACTCTTATCTCCTACGGCCGCAACAATATTCTCCTCAGCTGTGGGAGTATACCTGCCACTCATCGCCTCTTTGAGCTCCTTTTTAGTAGCCTCTAGTTCCTTTTCGACCTCAGATAATTTTATGGTAGCATCCGTCAATTGAGCCGCCATAACTTCATCTTCTTTCAAGATGCGTTTAAGAGCATTGTGGGCTCGTTGAGATTCTTCCTCCAGAATTGCTAGCCGATGAGCTTGATGAACAAATAAGTCTCCGGCCTGAGAGGAAATGAAATGTTCAGGCCAATCCACACTCAATAAGTTTGAAAGACAGAGAACGAGATCAGAATTTACTCACCTCCTGATACGCTCGGGAAAAGTTGCCCATTATCTGAAAGCCATCCATGTTGAAGAGTTCGGTATTATTGTCCTTGAATCTTCCAGCCATAAGGATTCTGAAAGATTTATCAACCAAATGCTCTCCGAACCTATACTCCCATCCTCGGCATACCCAGTGGCCCTCGGACCACGAAGGTGATCCTCAATATAGTATGCCAAATCAGGTGCTGACCTTCTTGGATGGCAAAGAACCGGACCCGGGTTCCGGCCAAAAGGCCTTACCCTCCTAGAGGATTCAGGAGCATCACTGTTTCTTTTTCGAGCCATACGTTTTTCTGTCAATTGTCAAGCCTGAATATGCATGAACGTATAATAGCTGTATTCGGCTACGCTCGGGTCGACAGTATTGATAGAAAACACTGTCCGCAAGTGCCTTCAACCTGCGACGTTCATCTGACATCAATCCTTGAAATGGCTACAACCGTAGTCGAAATTGTAGTAGTAGCCGCCCCAGTATTCTGACCTGCCCTGGTTTTCTTTTGCTTCCAAGGTTCACCTTGGTTCTTCTTGGAAGAGGAAGCCATTGTGGGACCAACTACCGACGTTCGGAATCTTTCTACAAGCTCACCTGTTAAAAAAGAAATTAGGAAGAATAAACGGCGGTAGTCAAAAAACTTGAAAGGGTAAAAGTAACTTACTTAGAATGGGGAGTGCGGGGACAGGAATAGCCTCTTCTACAGCATTCTCAGTTTGTTGTTCAGGCTGCGCAGCAATTTGAGTTTCCGAAGTGGACCCGAAGTCGATCCTTGGAGCAGGGTAATTACACTCGCTGAGGCCCGCCATTCGTTAAATCCCTTCTTGGGTAAGAAGTACGGTCTGATAAGGGTCGGCCCTCATCGGTTTTAATAACTCATCCAAAAGTTGATGCTTAATATTCTCCTTTATTCGACGATGACCGTATATCCAAGTGTCGACTCCATCCCATGAGTATGGCACGACCTTCGATCTACCGTCAGAAGAAGGAATGTCCGGACCACGAATAAAGAAGAATTTTCTTTTCCAATTCTTTGCGTTGCTTGATGTCATGGTCGAGAGAATCGACTGATTCGATCTTTGGGAAAAATACACAAACCCAGTGTTCGAGGCTGTTTCCCAGAAATTACGGAAAGAAGCCTCTTCCCCTTGGCCTCCATAAGCGCGCTAAACGTGACTATATACGCGATCGAGTTAGGAAGGATCTGAGCTGGGGAGAGGGAGAAAGTTGTCAGCAGATTGCTAATCAGAGGAATAAAAGGAATTCGTAACCCAAAATAAAATTACCTATCATAGAACGACTGACATACAGCCAGAGGGTTGGTAACCCGTTGATCGCTAGTAGGGATGATGATAGAAAAATCATCGAGAAGGAATTTTCGAACTCTCACTCTAGATATCCATGTTTGCTTTCGTTAAAGGCACTGGAAGTTTGATCAGCCCTCAGTTCTGTTCTGTGATGACCGGTGCTAGTTGAGGGTTCTTCATGTTTATATATCCAGACAAAAGCATTTTCCCCAATGTCGTATTTATGGGTTACGTCTTTCTCAAACTCAACCTCCCCAACCTGACCCTCGTCTCCTTCCTCAGATTGGACCCCTTCCTCGTTCGAACGAACTTCGCGGACTTCTCCTTCTTCTGTTTCAGAAGCAGAACTGGAGCTCGAGTCGGCAGATTTCTTCTTCTCCGACAGACGGAAATTATCAATAAGTGACATGTCAGGATCGGATTCCGACCCTTCGACAACTTTCGCTTTACCTTTCAAGTCTCTAGAGTTGGACATTTCGACAAAGCAAATATGCAAGGCTGGCCTTCAAAGGATAGTTTATTCGATCACAAGGCTCCGATCTAGGGTTTTGGAATCCTTCGTAAATGAATCTTCAATGGTCAACGTATATATATATAGGGTTAAAAAGGTAAATTACAAATCGGTCCCCGAGTAACTGCGACGGTTGAGCTCCCTCATAGAAAATTTCCCGATATTTGCATTTTTGGCCCCTATACTCTACGAATTTAGATCGTAGCCTAGCAGTTGGAAAAGACATGCCTTTTTGGCCTCAAAATATGTCTATTTCTCCGAGCATTAGCTTCACTTACGCTCACAGAAGTGGGGGAGTACTGATAAGGGCTCAACTCAATTGTTGCAACCAGACTCAATCAACTCAACAGCTACTGTTGGGATATTCTACTATGGGGCTCGAATGTCAATACAACAAAGTGTGGAATTTTAAAATTTTTCGAGACGCCCATTAGTCCCATAGATGTGTCTCCATAGTTAACTATACGAAAAGGTTGAATCAAACAATAACATAAATAAAAAGGGGGTTTTGCGATTTACCTCACCACAGCTCGGTGGTGGTTACCTCCAGGCATTTCATTTGATCCACAACTTGAGTGATCCATGTGTCTCACCTACAAAGTTGATCCACACCAATTGGATTGTAGTGACACCTCCAAGTCGTAGGCTACGAACTGGATCTTGAAGGTTTGTTAGCAAAGGACTGTAGATCTTGATCAGGACTTAGATTTGGATCTGGATTGGAAGATCTAATGGAAGAAGACGAACCACAGGACTTATGTGATTAGATCAGGTTCGGCCAAGTCAGAATCGGCCAGATTGGATTCGGCCGAGGTTGATTTGGGCGACTAGGGTTTTGGGGCGAATGTTTGTGGGGCGATTTTGTAATAAAAATTCTTCGTGCAAAAATCAGATTTCTTTCTTTTCTAAAATCGGTTTCTCTCTTTGTTTTTCATCAGAGTAATTTGTTCTCTTGTTTTGGTTTTCCAGGGTTGTGAATGAAGAGATGAGAAGAAGTATTTATAAGAGAAGAGTCCTTCTCTTAGAAGATATCTTCTTCCCTTCTCAATCAAATCCCCATTCCTTATCAACTTAGGAATGTAAGATTTGATAGATCTCTTCTTACTTGCTTTCCAAGAAATAAAACTCTTTTCTTTTATCTACAAAAATCGCCCCCTATGTGTCCCAATTTCAAGATTATTACAAATCAACCCATATAATTATCCAATCCTAAAATTGGGCAATTATTTAATCTTCCAACTTCATTAATTAACTACTTTAATTAATTTAATAATTTAATCAGATAACTATAATTAATTAATTAAACATTAATCAATTACATATCTAATTAATATTCTTCCCATTGAATTAATACCTTTATTCAATTACTTTGATTTAACAACTTTAAATCACTTGTTTCCTTTATTACTGTCACTGTCCAATTGTATTTTGTGTGACCCTCTGAGTTCACCATCAATTGGCAGCAGGCCCATGACTTTCGTGATTTAATTAACGAGTAATTAAATGCTCCGATCAATTAAACAACTTTTAATTGACCACTCCATAATTAATTTCTTTATTAATTCAGGAGTACCCACACTTCATGGTCGATGTCTAGCCACAAGCCCATGAAGCCCAATTAAAGGTGAATTGATAATTGTGAACCTCACCTCTTATAATTGCCATGTACATACGGTCCTTCTATCGACTAATTTCCCGATCGAAACCTAGGGTGTGTGAATTGATCGGCACCTCTAATTATCTCGATAACTATACTTTCTAATTCCTGACAATGATTCCAGTGTGACTGCCAAATTTGGAAACCCCTTCCAAATGCATCACCGACTATGGCCATAGGTTTCTCGGAATCAATTATCTAAGAACGTATAGGAAATTCTCTCATCTTATCAGGATGAGTCGATAGATCCATTCTTAGTACTAACCTCTCGCGTACATAACTATACGCGCCCAACTTGGGCACTTTGTGGCCAGGCTATGTGACCAGTACCTAAATCTAAGTACGCACACTCATGCACCGAATTCGCCCTAGTACCTCAAGTCCAAGGACTAAATCGTACACTATTATAATCCTTGAGAAACATCACATCACCGATGTGCGTCATGCGCTTCCACAATGGGTTTCTCTGTTCGGGTGGTTCGATGCGTTCAATCCTCCATTGAACCACCTTCTCATATGCACTGGCCTCAAATGCCTTGCTCATGAAATGCTACAAATTCACTCCATGTGAATCATGCATACTTGTACAAGTCCTGGAGATTCCTACGATACCCCCTCTCGTTCGGAATCTATGACTTGGAACGGTTTTAAGATCACGACCTTAGAGACTGTTTCATGATTGCAATTAGTACTGAAGTGAATCGTCTCATAGTCTATTGTGACCTTAGGATTTCATCCAATCGCTAAGATAAGTTCGCGAGATATGAAGTTGGCCATTGTTTAATTCACGTACTATGAACAAACGGGCGTATTAATTATAAACCATAAGAAGACAGTACTCTGACAAGCTAATTAGTATTGGCTTGCTGGGCATTATCCTATCAATCTCCCACTTGCCCTAAAGCCAATCACAACATTTCTAAGACCCATCCTTTCAAGGATGTCCCTCGAACCCATTTGTGAAAAGAGCTTAATTAGTGGATCTGCTAATTTATCTTTGTTGAGATGACGTATTACTTCTACGCGTCTCAATTACCTATGACTTGTTCAATCACATGTTATTGTGTTCGGACTATCGGTGAGATCTCGTTTCCCTTTCATTGAGCAATTGCCTTATCTAAATCGGTTAAGATTACGATAGGCTTTTGCCATGCTAGGTATTTCATTCAATCATTGGATGAAAATTTCTCATCCAAACACTTTCTTCTGCCGCATCACAATGGTGCGATTATTCTGATTGAGTTGGCAATGGTATACTAATGGAATTTCTTCCAATTTACCTTTGCTCCATCAGGACAGAATAAATCATCCACTTCAGACTGGAAATCTCGAATCTCTAAATCCTTCGAGTCTCAATTCTCCACTACTACCACAGACGAGCATTATATCCTTTAATTATCTTCGAGGGTTGCTCTTATGGTAGTCCAGTGTCCTTTACTGGTGTTCGACTTATCAGTCGCTCATGAAAGGTCAGAGCTTTTGATGAATCAAGTCTTGTACAAGTCTTTGCATGCTACATTCAATCCAAATGCCAAAACATACGGCTTCTTGAGACAGTTTCTTCTTTACTCATTTATATGTAGGGCTCATTAAATAAGTAGGAGAGATTTTGTCTCTTTGGAAACAATCCTTTCTTGGATTCTTCCATATTGAATTTATTCAATATCCAGTCTATGTACATAGATTCGGTGAATTGCAACATCTACTTTGCTTTTATCTCTGTAAATACGTATTGCCAGTACGTGAAATGTAATTTCCAAATCTTATCATGGAGAATTGCGTGAAGAACACGCTTTCGTCTGTGCTACTCTGATATTCTTATATCTCACTTGATGTATATAACATCATCTTGTTATGTTACGAACTCAACTACGCTCCCAGTGATCCTTTTTGCACAATTGGAATCCAGATGCCTTTTGACTCTTTCAATATTCTTGATTGACTTATCAAGTTGCATGTTTCAAGTTCGGGAAAAAATCATAGATTGACCTTTGGATTCGAATAGAGATCTTCTCATCAATTTTCAATTGTGAGATGCAGGATTCATATCCAATAGTCATATTTTGGTAGTCATAACCACCCTTCTATGGCTAATAGTTTTGAAATGGATTTTGACGTGGCCAATGGACAGAAGGTGTTTTCATTAGTCCTAAAAGGACTTTTGAATAATGACCTATCGCCATTAAGCGAGTCAAACTCTCCACTTTGAATCTTATGGCTTCATGCCATATCCCTTAGATTTAAGTTTAACATAATCTCTTTGTAATCTTGCACTAAAATCCAATTTCTCAATTTCGTAAAATGGAATTTTGAGTTCCTTACGAATTTGATTAGATTACGAAGCGTTTGTGCAAAGATCGGTTCAGCACGTTTCAGGGTTTACTCCCACTGTTCGTGGGGATGGGTTCAATTCTTGGACTTCATCAAGTTCTATAATATTCCTTATTTCCTTTGACAAGAGTTCGTCAACAGAGGAACAAGCTACATACGAAGAACTTCCGTTTCTCGTTGTCATAGAACAGGTATCCAATGGATTTCGTTGGATACCCCCACAAACTTTATATGAATCAGATCTACCATCTAATTTCTCATATAAGGATGTTTTGATATGTCTAAACGACATGTTGGTGTAAGAACTTACTACGGAAAATACTAGACCAAGCATTTTTGAAGAGTAAGTGGAGGCTATCCCCTAATGTGAATAAAGGAATTTAGAAAGATCAATGTCGTGAATCGAACCAAGTTTTATCAACCAAGTTTGATTCCTTCTTTGATTTGCTTCGTGAGAATTCTATTCTCGTTTAGATAATCGAGGAGTATAGTCGCTTATGTTTCAGTAAGCTTGATTAGATCAAACTGCTATCGACATAATGCTCTTGGTTACTTCATTTCCAAAACGTCTATTGAATTATTTCAGCAGTTTTAGAAGTGTACTTCAACAAAGTACACATACACTTTAATGATTGAAAATCGCAAGTATATATGAAGTAGCATCCTTTTGAACTAGTGCTTTTAGTTCTTATTCATTGAAATGTTTGGAATGCCTTAGCGATCCACTATTTCGGTTATTATTCCTTCGAGATTTGAAAGTTACGAGTTCATCCAAGTTTTCGAAAATCAGCAAAGGACTGTAGATCTTGATCAGGACTTAGATCTGGATCTGGATTGGATGATCTAATGGAAGAAGACGAACCACAGGACTTATGTGATTAGATCAGGTTCGGCCAAGTCAGAATCGACCAGATTGGGTTCGGTCGAGGTTGATTTGGGTGACTAGGGTTTTGGGGCGAATGTTTTGTAATAAAAATTCTTCGTGCAAAAATCAGATTTCTTTCTTTTCTAAAATCGATTTCTCTCTTTGTTTTTCAGCAGAGTATTTTGTTCTCTTGTTTTGGTTTTCCAGGGTTGTGAATGAAGAGATGAGAAGAAGTATTTATAAGAGAAGAGTTCATCTCTTAGAAGATATTTTTTTCCCTTCTCAATCAAATCCCCATTCCTTATCAACTTAGGAATGTAAGATTTGATAGATCTCTTCTTACTTGCCTTCAATGAAATAACACACTTTTCTTTTATCTACAAAAATCGCCCACTATGTGTCCCAATTTCAAGATTATTACAAATCAACCCATATAATTATCCAATCCTAAAATTGGGCAATTATTTAATCTTCCAACTTCATTAATTAACTACTTTAATTAGTTTCATAATTTAATCAGATAACTCTAATTAATTAATTAAACATTAATCAATTAGATATCTAATTAATATTCTTCCCATTGAATTAATACCTTAATTCAATTACTTTGATTTAACAACTTTAAATCACTTGTTTCCTTTATTACTTTCACTGTCCAATTGTATTGTGTGTGACCCTCTGGGTTCACCATCAATTGGCAGCAGGCCCACGACTTTCGTGATTTAATTAACGAGCAATTAAATGCTCCGACCAATTAAACAACTTTTAATTGACCACTCCAGAATTAATTTCTTTATTAATTCAGGAGTACCCACACTTCATGGTCGATGTCTAGCCACAAGTCCATGAAGCCCAATTAAAGGTGAATTGATAATTGTGAACCTCACCTCTTATAATTGCCATGTACATACGGTCCTTCTATCGACTAATTTCCAAATAGAAACCTAGGGTGTGTGAATGGATCGGCACCTCTAATTATCTCGATAACTATACTTTCTAATTCCTGACAATGATTCCAGTGTTACTGCCAAATTTGGAAATCCCTTCCAAATGCATCACCGACTATGGCCATAGGTTTCTCGGAATCAATTATCTAAGAACGTATAGGAAATTCTCTCATCTTATCAGGATGAGTCGATAGATCCTTTCTTAGTGCTAACCACTCGCGTACATAACTATACGCACCCAAATTAGGCACTTTGTGGCCAGGCTATGTGACCAGTACCTAAATCTAAGTACGCACACTCATGCACCGAATTCGCCCTAGTACCTCAAGTCTAAGGACTAAATCGTACACTATTATAATCCTTGAGAAACATCCCATCACCAATGTGCGTCATGTGCTTCCACAATGGGTTTCTCTGTTCGGGTCGTTCGATGCGTTCAATACTCCATTGAACCACCTACTCATATGCACTGGCCTCAAATGCCTTGCTCATGAAACGCTACAAATTCACTCCATGTGAATCATGCATACTTGTACAAGTCTTGGCGATTCCTACGATACCCCGTCTCGTTCAGAATCTATGACTTGGAACGGTTTTAAGATCACGACCTTAGAGACTGTTTCATGATTGCACTCAGTACTGATGTGAATCGTCCCATAGTCTATTGTGACCTCAGAATTTCATCCAATCGCTTAGATAAGTTCGCGAGAGATGAAGTTTGCCATTTTTTAATTCACGTACTATGAACAAACGGGCGTATTAATTATAAACCATAAGAAGACAGTACTCTGACAAGCTAATTAGTATTGGCTTGCTGGGATTATCCTATCAGCTACAAACTGCATTCCAAGGGTGAAAGAACAATGCCATTTATGTCACGACGAATAATCATTTTATGATTTCCGAGATATGCAATCTTTTTCCCTAGTTCGGTTTTTATCCCACTGGGTTTTTCCGAATTAGGTTTCTAATGAGGTATATCCGAAACACAAAATAATGATTCATCTCTATCTTGCAGCAACATTACTTCTCCAAGCTTCAGCTTCAATTACGCTCGAGAAGTGCGGGAGTATTGATGAGGGGTACTTTGGATTCTCTATTTTAGGAAGACTGGCCTGGTCGAAAAGCAAAAAATCTGACCTCGAAGACATAATACCGATCCCAGCCCAGTCCGATCCCCAACTAGGAGGCTCAAGATCGAATTTACTGTTGGGCCGACCTCAGGCCCAGGCATTTGGGCCGAGAAATATAACCCTACGGATGGTTTCCCTAGCACACCGCCTCAAGTATAAATACCACCAGCATTTATGACGCCAGACACGCTTCCGCAGGTGCTCCCTGCTCGAACATACTGCTTGAAGAATCCTCGGGATGTTAGATTAGATCGCTTTATTTTGTACTTAGTCTCTAGCTTGTACGGCATCCTATAATGCTCAAATAGGACCCCCAATTTGTATTATTTGTACACACGATCGGAAATATAAATATTCGACCCTGCATTATCTCTTATATTTATCTGCACTTTCTATTATTGATCTCATACGAAACCCAGCAAGATCAACAGAAATAGTGTCCGGCAAGCCAACTGTATGGCTGTCATTTATTGTATTAAATGAAGGAACTATTCAATTTAGATTAATAAATGAATTTTATTATATATGGTCAACTTTATCTTATGTAATAATTATCTACACATAAGGATAGAAGTCCTTAGATCACAAGGCTATGGGATAACCCGTGGACTGATATTTAAGGCCGTGATCCAGAACATATTCAAGAGTCGTAGAATCCAATCAAGATAGGACATTGTTGGATTCGGTTAGACTCTCACTAATATGTATACTCCGATGAACTGCAGAATGTTGGGGTCCACGAGCGTGACTGAGATAGTCGATACACATAAGTGGGTGACTTGCTGGGATGGCAAGTGCACTGAATACCCCAATTAGGAAATAACTCACCATGGAAGCGATAGTCGCATATCGGGGTTGAAGTTATTCCAATTTACAATAGTATCCGAGGAACGATCTCTAATACATGAGGTGATAGGATTTATCTGGTGCTAGACGTCTATACTTAGATGTGAGTTCCGACCTACTAGAGATTACCAGAAAGTCTCCGAGGATTCACGTTGGGTATAGAGGGACTCGTATGTAGGTTCATATCATCAACAAAGTAGAATTGACCCGACTTGATAGGTTGGGAATTTCTCATATGATTTTTGTGAGAAATTAAGTCTAGTAAAATCCTTGGCCAAGGTATCTGACAACTTTATGAAAGTAGCTCATAAAGAGTAAGTCAAAGAGAATTATTTCGAGATCATAATACATAAGATCACGACGAAGAAAAGCGGAACCGATAAAAAGTCCATACCCTTAAGTCTCGACTGGGAGATCGATCGATGGAGAGATTATGTCGTATATGAAAATTCTAAATGAAAAAAAGGTTCACTGAATTAATTCACAAATGGTTGGGCTCCATGGGCTTGTGTCCAGACATCGACCGTGGAGTGTGGGAAAATTCCCATATTGGCAGGGGTGCTAAATGATCAGTCAACAGAGTGTTCGATTGATTTAGAGTATTTAATACTCGAGTAATTAAATAAATATTTAATTATAACCCACGGTCAATTGTGTGGTGAACCTTCAGGGGCATACACAATACACATGAAGCGAAAGCAAAGAAACGGAGAACAACTGGATCGATTGGGTCGACTCAATTGGAGCAAGTAAGATCCTGTTGGAGTTGGATCGATATTATAAATTAAATTGGAATTTAATTTGTAAGTTAATTACTTAAATTGGATTTAATTTGTAAGTTAATTACTTAAACTGGATTTAATTAATTATAGGAATATTTAATCAAATAGGCTTAAAGTCTAATTTAATTAAAAGAGAGAGTAATTAATTAATTGAGCCATTTAATTGAGAAATTAAATAAAGTCCTAATTAATTAAAATTAGAAATGGACCATGAATTAATTAGAAGACTTAGTCTTCCAATTAAAAGGGCCATGACCCATGTAAGAGAATTAAAAGACTTAAAGTCCTAGTCCTAGGAGGATTATGATGATGAGATATCTATATATAGGAGACTATATGTCATATCTCATACACAACACAAGAAGAACAAAAATTTAAGTCTAAGCAAAATTATCTATCCCTCTCTCCCCAAATCGGCCGAACCTCTTCTCACTTAGAAGAGATTTTGGTTTCTCGATTCTTGCTCCCATCTTGTTATCTAATCGTACATCTTGATAAATCCTATGTTCTAGCCGATTAGGATTTATTAAATTTTGTGATGTTGTGGTGTATCAACCCCTAGAGGCGCAACACGTGGGGCACTCCATCAAGCTTGGGATCGAGCCAACCGAAGGGAGTAATGCAACAACTTTGCTAACTACTTGGATTTGCAAGGAGACAGGTATAACTTGGATCTATGCTATTATGGTCGTTTTATATCATATATATTTAATTTCCGCTACCTGAAGGGTTGTTTATCTTACCGAATTCCAACAGTGTTATCAGAGCCAACTCTGACTTTGTATATATATGAATTTGCAAATTCTGTGTTTTAAATCATACGTTTGATTTATATGTGGCTATTCTTTTACTGTATATGTTTTAGAACGTAGATCTGTTTAACTTGGAGTTAAAAGAAAAATTTTGATTTGGAATTTTATTATATTAATTTTGAATTAGGATTTAATTAATGGATCTGATTTAATTAAATCATAAGTAATCAAGAAAACAAAACAAAAAAAAAACTTTCGATCAATCGCGAGCTGCTACATGCAGCAGCGCCTGAACGGCGCGCTGCCTGTGCGTGTAGCACACGGCAGCTGCCTATGGACAGTCTGCTGCGAGGTTGCAACGCGCAGCAGCAGCTGTTGCGTACGGCTCACGGGCGGCCTTTGTTGCCGCGTGTGTGCTGCCACGTGGCAGCATCCGATTGGCCACTACGTTGCTGATTTTTTATTGGTCTCTATTTTGCCTATTTTGGAATGTTTTGAATCTTGGAGATTTATTGGATTAGGAAACTTGGAGTTTTGGATAAAGTAGGAATCTTGAAAGATTTGGGAACTACCTTAGTTATCTATTCTAATCAAAATAGAAATATCTTGAGAATCTTAGAGATTTGCAAAATTGGGAAATTTAGAATTTTAGATAAGATAGTAATCTCGAAAGATTTGTAACTATCTTAATTGGGCTTGTCTAAAATGAGATTTCGAGGGGCGGATAGCATATAAGATATCATCTATCTTGGTGCCATGTGTCATGTTAAATTTAAATTTAAATTATAATTAACCTTTTTAAAATCTTTCCAAAAGAGAAAATTATCCTTTTTAATTATCCACATAACTAATCGCTTCTTTTCAACAAAAATAAAGAAAAGTTAGGGCTTTTATAATATGAATCGCCTTTCATCAAAATAAAGAAAATTTAGGGCTTTTTTTAATCTGAATCGCCTTTGCGCAAGAATTATCAAAATTTGTACGTAAGAAAGCTTATCAAATTTAGGGCAGACATTTTAATATGGCTTTTCTGAATCGCCTTTGGGCATCATTTTGTTTTTATTTGCCTTCTTTCTTACTTTTGTATCTAACACGAATGTCTCTTGAATCTATCATATACTAGTAAAATTTTGTGGCCTTGTGATTCTTGTGGTGGACAGCATGCTAATAACATAGGAACACTTGCTGCCTGCTCATATTAATTTGTTCATATTGTTGTACAAAGATGAGCTACGAGTTCAAAGTGCTTGAGAGAAGTACCGAAAGAGTAATGTGAGTGTATAATGTTGTTTGCCAGCTCATCAAGATGTGCTTTGGAGTTCAACTATGACTCTTCCACCTTCTCCCTAGTTCTAAATAATCATGGATTTTGTTTTTCCTATTTAGATGGGTTAAAGTTAAAAATGAATTTCTTTTGATTAATTTATTATATTTTATTGACATGTTTCAAGAATCTCTCTGTTTTGGGATTTTGGGCTTAGCTACATTGTTCGAAGCATAGGTTTATTGCATTTTAATAAAAATGGTGATATGTTGTTGCACGCGTGGGAGTTTGAAAAATATAAAATAAAAAATATTAGAGATACTTTTAACTTTGAGTATGCTACAGCACCGACTCAACCGAGAGGGTGTTTTTGTTTTTTTTTTTTGCTAGCATTGATTAAAGACTGTCTTAAATCTCCACTAATCAATAATAAAAGCATTACACGTTTTTTAGGTATGATTTTGGGTTGTACGTGTCCTTGTTTATGATGTACAGACAAGGCCTTTATAAGCTTAAATGAGGTCAATATATACTATTCCAATACTGGCATTAGTTAATTATATAATAACTCCAGCTCGAATATTGTTATAGACTGGCCTTGCATTGTTACGTGGTGGAGTAATTAATGAACGTTGATCGGTCCCCGGGCAATTTTCTTGGTCGAAAATACGATCTGCTTCCCTCTGGGATCTCCTGAATGGTTGTTCCCAGACAATTCTTGGATTTATAGCTTCTTGTTCGGGAACCTCGAGGATTTCAGCCCACAAAGAGCCCATAAGTTGCGCCATCTGCCTGCGTTTCTTCTGTCTATTAGGCAGCGGTGGTGGGATTGTTTGGACAGGAGAGCTAGCTGGGGGCGGGTTTTCAGCAGGGATCCATTGTCCCATCGAACCCTATCTGTTCGAGCCAGGGCGTTCTCCTTGAGTACCTGCATGATCGGATTTTTGTTGTTCCGTAATAGGTGGAGAATTGTTCATATCCTCCCTATTAGAATTTTCACGTACGTTTTCCACTGCCGGGGTTTCTAGTGTTGTGTTACTTTTTCCTTCGTTGCGTCCGGTTCTCCTTGGGCGAGCCATGTGTCTATCGAGTAATTAACCTAGCCCCACGGTGGACGCCAAATGATTTTACCGAATTTCGTCATTGTTCAATAATACCAATATTTAGTAAGATAGGAACAATTCTTATTCAAATTGATAAAGGGCTTAGTTAATTTAATCCAGATAATATTACACAAAAAGAAGATAGATAACAACGACAATGATAATTAAGTAAAAGATGAAAGAAGTAGAGCAAAAACTATATTATTGATTACAAATATAAGGCGATCACAATATGCTTATAGTGCATTAGCGTATAAGATGCTTAGCGTCACCCTAATAAATTGTAGGTGATAATCTTATATAGAGCCTATAATCCTAGCTTAATAAGGTAACCCAATCAGATGAGTAATCTCCTTTATGCATTCGGCTTCTTAATCTATGTTAACAAGATACGTTTACCCTGGTCGAGACGATCTACATTCTCGGACTTGTGATCAGATCTGTTTGATAGGTCGGAATGACCTAGTCTTACCCGAGCTGGCGGTTATTCTTTATAGTGTAAAATAGCCCCCATCAGTGCCCACACACCTAGTAGAAGGAGAACGTGGTTGATATCAATGGTTAAAAAGTTCAAAGTCGTTTGTTCATCAAAGTTTAGAAAAGCATGAAGCCAAAAGTTCAATCAAAAGAACGAAGAACTGGAAGCTTTCTGTAAGTTTTCTATTTCTTTCTTATGCATAATTAAAATAATTATCATTTATGGGATCCTCGTTTTTTATGTTAGTTATTTTCGAAATATAATATGAACAAAAAGCCCACCAAATTCTGCAATTGGGTCGAATTGGTTAGATCCTATTTACTCATCGGGTCTAATAGTTCGGATCCGATTGGGCAAAACACCAACAGAAGGCACCGATTTGCTCTAGCCAAGAGCGAACAAAAACCTTTCGACTTGGTCTTTAGGCGATGTAAATTAAAGAGCCGCAAGAAGAGCCCCAACGATGGCTCTAATGTAAAAGCCTAAACTAATACCTTGAAGCATATTATGCTCAAGATGACGTTGGGGGAAAATTGCATGGGAGTCAATTGTAGGATGGCCAGAAGACATATGATCTCCGGGGCAATCGTCTACCGAAGGCCTCCTTGGTGAAAGCTGTTGGGATTCGGTAAGATAAACAGCCCTAGGCACAGCGGAATATAAAAATTTTAGGACCTCTTACGGAATCTTGCCAGGATATTCTCTAGTTGTATATATATGAATATAAATAAAAACGATAGTATAAGTTTACACGTTATACCTATCTCCTTGCAAATCCTTTGGCTAGTAAAACGAACTCTGATTTCTCCTCCAGCAAGTATCGATCCAAGCTCTGCAGCAGCGCCCCACGTGTTGCGCCTCTACGGGTTGATACACCACAATTACACGAAAATAATAAATCTTGATCAGCTAGAACACAAGATATATTATGATCTAGGATTTAGGAACGATCTTGGAACAGAGTCGAAAACGAAAAATTCTTCCAAAGGAAGACCAGGGTTCGGTCGACTTTATGCTTGGGAGAGGGAGAGAAAATTTTGCTCTTGCTCAAATTTTGCTTGTTGAGTTGTGTGAAAAATAACTACAAGAAGGCTACTTATAGTTATCTACCTAACCTAGTCCTAATAGGATTAGGTTTCCTCTCTCCTACATGGGCCATGGCCCTCTTTAATTAGAAGACCAAGTCTTCTAATTAATTCATGGCCCAGTTAATTAACTTAATCTCCCATTTAATTAAATCAGACTCTAAGTCCATTTAATTAAAATCCCTTTTAATTAATTAAATCCAACTTAATTAATTAATCCACAAATTAAATTCCAATTTAATTTATGATCCTGATCCAATTCCAATTGGATCCCATTTTGTTCCAATTGGGTCGACCCAGTCGACCCACCCATCATAATCGACCTAGTCGATTATTCACCCAGTCGACCCAGTCGACTCGGTCGTTCTCATTTCCTCGCTTTCGCTTCATGTGTATTGTGTATGCCCCCGTAGGTTCACCACATAATTGGCCGTGGGTTATAATTAAATATTATTTAATTATTCGAGTAAGACTTACTCTAAATCAATCGAACACTCTGTCGATTGATCATTCCAAAATTAGCACCCCTGCCAATTTGGGAATTCTCCCACACTCCACGGTCGATGTCCAGCCACAAGCCCATGGAGCCCAATCACTGGTGAATTAATTCAGTTATCATTTACAATTTCCATATACGACATAATCTCTCCATCGATCAATCTCCCAGTCGAGACTTAAGGGTATGGTCTTTCATCGGTTTCCCTTTTCTTTTGTCTTGACCTTATGTATTCTGGTCTCGAAATAATTCTCTTTGACTTAACCTTTATGAGCTACTTACATAAAGTCGTCAGATACCTCGGCCGAGGATTTTACCAGAATTAATTTCTCACAGAAATCCATAGGAGAATTTCCCAACCTATCAAGTCGGGTCAATGGATCATTTGTTGATGATATGAACCTGCATACGAGTTCCTCTATACCCAACATGACTCCACAAAGACTTTCTGGCGATCCCCAGTCAGTCGGAACTCATATCAAAGCATAGACGTTCTCGCACCAGATAAACCCTATCACCTCAAGTAGTTAGGGATCGTTCCTCGTATACTATTGCAAATTGGAATAACTTCAACCCTGATATGCGACTACCGCTTCCATGGTGAGTTATTTCCTAATTGGGGTATTCAGTGCACTTGCCATCCCAGCAAGCCACCCACTTATGTGTATCGACTATCCCAGTCACGCTCGTGGACCCCAGCGTCCTCCAGTTCATCGGAGTATACACATTAGTGAGAGTCTAACCGAATCCAACGATGTCCTATCTCGATTGGATTCTACGACTCTTGAATATGTTCTAGATCACGGCCTTGGAGATCAGTCCACGGGTTGTTCCATAGCCCTGTGATCTAAGGACTTCTATCCTTATGCGTAGATAATTATTACATAAGATAAAGATGACCATATAATAAAATGCATTTATTAATCCAATTGAATAGTCCTTTCAATTAAATGCAGCCAAAATAGTTGGCTTGCAGGACACTATTCTATCAATCTCCCACTTGTACTAAAGCCAACTTTTCATACTTCTGATTCCCATCTTTGACAGATGTCTTTCGGATGCCTTTGAGGCAATGGCTTAGATAGCGGGTCCGTCGTATTATCCTTTGAGGTGACACGTTCCATCTTTGTGTCTCCTCTACCAAATGACATAACATATCAAATGGTATCGTCTTAGTACGTGCTTGGATTCTGATGAGATCTCGACTCCTTCGCTTGCGAGATAGCTCCATTATTATCACGGAAGATAGTAATGGCTCGACAATGCTAGGTATCACATCCAATTCCTGGATGATGTTTTTCATCCAAACACCTTCCTTTGCTGCTTCACACGCGGCAATGTATTCTGTCTCGGTGGTTGAAACTGCGGTAGTGTCTTGCTTGGAGCTCTTCCAGCTTACCGCACCACTATTGAGGCAGAACACGTATCCAGATGTCGACTTGAAGTCGTCTACATCACATTGGAAGCTAGAATCAGTATAGCCTTCCAATTTCAATTCTCCTCCACCGTATACCAAGAACAATTCCTCAGCCCTTCTCAGGTACTTCAGAATTGCCTTTACGGCTATCCAGTGCTGCTCACCTGGATCAGACTAGTAGCGACTTGTAACGCTTAAAGCGTACGCTACGTCTGGTCTAGTACATACCATACATTATGCTTCCTATCGCGGACGCATATGGTACTCGAGACATATTGCTTCTCTCTTCAGGCGTCTTTGGGGCCATAGACTTAGAGTGTGCAATTCCATGTCTCATTGGAAGCAATCCTCTCTTGGATTCTTCCACTTTAAATCTCTTTAAGATTTTGTCTATGTACTACGATTGGGAGAGGCCCAGCAGTCCTTTTGATCTATCTCGGTAGATCCTTATACCCAGTACAAAGGATGCTTCTCCCAAATCCTTCATTGAGAATTGTGTAGATAACCATGCTTTAGTTTCGGACAACACTTTCACATTATTTCCAATGAGAAATGTCATCAACGTAAAGCACCAAAAATTCAACTGTACTCCCACTGACCTTCTTGTACACGCATGGTTCGAACATGTTTTTTATGAATCCATAAGTTTGGATTGTTTCATCGAAACAGATGTTCCAACTTCGGGAAACTTGCTTCAGTCCATAAATGGACCTCTGGAGTTTGCACACCTCGTGTTCATCTCCTTTGGATGCATATCCTTTTGGTTGCTTCATGTAGAACTCCTTGTCAATGTCCCCATTGAGAAAGACAGTCTTCACATCCATCTGCCATATCTCGTAGTTATACCACGCAGCTATGGCCAGCAAGATTCGAATGGATTTAGGCATTGCAACTGGCGAGAAGGTCTCCTCAAAGTCGATGCTTAGCCTTTGAGTGTATCCTTTTGCCACTAGTCGCGCCTTGTAGGTTATTACCTCTCCGTTCACTCCAAGCTTTCGCTTATAGATCCACTTGCAACCCACGGGAGCTACTCCCACTGGTGGATCTACCAAGGCCCAAACCTTGTTCGAGTGCATGGAGTCCAATGCGAATTCCATGGCTTTACGCCACTTTCCCGAGTCTATGCCTAGCATAGCCTCTTCGTAAGTCCTTGGGTCGGTTAGAGACTGTCCAGTCTCATGCAGCAGACCGTAGTACCTCTCGGGTTCTCTACGTTGTCTTTCTGACTTACGAAGTACCGGTGTACTTTCTGGTGCACTTTCATGCTCATGTTCTCCCACTGCCTGTGGTGATGGGTCGGCTTGATTGACCTCTTCGGCCTTTTCAGCTTCAGTGACCTCATCTAGTTCTACGTTGTGTTCCTTCTTGCCTAGCAAGAAATCCTTCTCCAAGAAGTATGCGTTCCTTGAGATAAACCTAGTTTATCTTGTAGGATCGTAGAACTTGTATCCTATAGAGTTTTCTGGATACCCCACGAATTGCATAAGATGGACTATACGTTCAGCTTATCTCCCACTAGCTTATTCACATAAGCAGGAGACCCCATATGCGCATGAATGCATATAAAGGTGCAATACCAAAACTCATATCACGTGATTTTGGAACTGGCTTCATAGATACTTAGCTTAGTATCTTTGATTTTCTCGATCAAGTTTTTATTTGGTTGAATAAGGAATTTCATGTAAGATTTCTTAATGGACATTTACATGTCCAGAATGCTCAACAACTCACAATGTTTTGAGCGAGTCTTACATTTCGAGAATCCAATTCTCTATTAAATAATCTATGGCGTATTGCCAATGCATGTTTGATTTTGAATCGATCCAAATCTCTTACATGCTTTCATTGATTAGGCTCTCTTATTTTATTCCATAAGTAATTTGGAATTGTACATCACAACGTACTTTTACCCATGAGGGTACTAGAGAAGCCTTATCTCCCACTAATGCTTTAGTGTTTCTACACACTTTTAAATGGATTAAATCCATTGCAATTGTTTATGCCCCTTGGTTGCCTAGCAACCACCTACTAAATTTAATTTCCATTAAGCAAGATTCGAAAGTCGGTTACTATGTACAGCATCCCAGTCAAGCTCGACCCAGTCGAGCTCAGTCTTCGAATCTTTTAATTCGGAAATTGTTTTAGTATTCGTGTATTTCCTTTCGGTTTTTACAACGATTCAAGTGTGTGGAATCTTGATTATTTATATTTTATTGACTATGCATATTTTATTTAGACGTTATATGAGTATTCATACTCATTTGCTTATGTACACCTTTTGCGTATAAATCTTATAGCGCAATAAGTTCCAACCATTATGGAACTATCACATCCCTTAAGACAAGGGATGGTATAAGCAAATTCTAATAATCTAAATAATTCATGGCTTTAGATGCATTGAATGCATCAATGAGTGCTTCATCGGGCATCCAACACCCTTATGCATTACTTTAACCATAAGGTTAAGTTCAATAAAATTCAATCATCCCTTATGGGATGAATAGGTTCAATTCCCTCATTCCCTTGATCTCAATCCATGGAAGAACCATCTTGATTGACTTTACAACTTATCATCCTTACAGAAAAACCTCTAAGGTTATTTCCCTTCAGAGAGGATACATTCCTCTTCTTTCATCTCTCGAGCCTTTTGAGGCCTTTTAACAAGATGTTACTTCCCATTTATGGGAGATTTCATGTTTGCCTTCAAGAAAATTTGGGCTTGAGAACCATCCTCAACCCTCTGGTGAAACTTATCACCTTTCTTATTTCAAGAGTAACTTCGGAAAAAAAAAGGCAGCCTTGTGAAACTTATCACCATTCCAGTCGAAGCGTAACATCGAAAGGAAACACAATGAAATCTTTGTAAGGAGATCAGTCCTTGCTTGGACTCGAGAATAATTTCTCAAGTTTTGAAGTCATTCAAAATTCATTTGGGTTCAGTCAATTTATTTGATTCAAGTAAGATGGTAAATATTCAAGGATACATCACTTATGAAAAACTATCATAAACATGACGATATATACGCGACAGATTAATATCAATGCATAATTTACAAACATGGTTTTCATTTGTAAATTACTCCCACTATTTTTGTCGAATACTTATGCCCCCACATAAGGTTCGGGAAATAAAAATTTCCTAATGGGCTCAAGGCCCAAATGCAATCGCTCAGTACCCACGACTCGTTGGCCATACCAATTGATCCACTTGGTGGGCGATCACGTCGCCGGTTAACCATCCCAGCTAACCCTTGAGTTCATTTAGCCTCGGTTTTCGTTATGGACCCACGACTCGTGAGACATCCATACTTACTCGCGTTAAATCATGTCCAATACTCGTGAAGAGAAATAGTTCAATCCTAGACGCCCCACGACTCGTGAGACAGCGCCTAGAACCTTGCTATCCCCTCCCTTGGCACTAAACTGTGCATCGAGGCAATAAACATATCATCTTCCTATAGTTCGACCCACGACTCGTGAGACTTCGAGATATATTCGTACAATATGCCTAAGACCTAGTAATTGGATAGGCTCGGACCATAGACACCATTCATATGCGCCCGTTAATCGATTTAATATTCTAATTGAGTTTTTAAGCTCAATTGGAGGTTTTAAGTTTTCTTTGTGCGAGGTCTCATCAAATTATGCTTTATCTTGTTTACGTTTTTCTATCCCAAGCATGCATCTCATACATCAAAGAATAATTACGAAAAAGTAAACATTCATCACCTAGCATTGCACACACGATTGATCGATTACCCATCCTATACGATCCATCACGAGCCACATGATGGACCAATTGGTCAGTCTAGGGTGGAAATTAAATGTCCTAACTATTACAATTTACAAACCCATACATCATGGGCCTTCTTGTAATATCCACCTTGATTGGGCCTCCATGTAATGAATTGGGCCTCCATGTCCTCCAAGGTAATGGGCCTCCATGTGGATCTCCAAGTCTTCATGAGGTCTTCTCGGCTCCAAGCCTAATCTAAGCCTAGCTTATAAAAATAAAGGCCCTATTCTATTACATTCGTTTGCGCAAGCAAGGGCACCAATCAGGCCCATTTATTTACAACCCATGAAATAAATAAACCAAAACTACACAGGGTTTAAGGGCAAAATCGACCAATCCACATATTCACTCAAGAACATGCATAAATTCACATAAGGGCATAAATGTAAATTTACCGGCTCGTTTAATTTTAACTCACAAAAATTATCCATGTTAATTTAATTTTGAATCAACAATTAATCTCTAAGATTAAGTAACTCTTACTTGAGTTCTAAGTAATCTACAACTCTTATCTTGATAAAGTTGGTTAATTAAGATAGTTAAAAATCTTCCAAGATTACTATCTTATCCAAAACTCTAAGTTTCCCAATTTTACAAATCTCCAAGATTCTCAAGATAATCCTATTTTGAATAGATTAGTTAACTAAGGTAGTGTCCAAATCTACCAAGATTTCTACCTTATCCAAAACTCCAAGTTTCCTAATTTAATAAGATCTCTAAGATCTTTAATCTTGGTAACTTACTAGAAGAGATTAATTTTAATTAAATCTCTTATCACAATTGAAACTCTAAGTTTCCTTGTTTTATAAGATCTCTAAGATCTTTAATCTTGGTAACTTACTAAAAGACATCAATTTTAATTAAATGTCTTATTACAAATGAAACTCTAAGTTTCCTTTGTTAATTAGATCTCTAAGATCAATCCAAGATTTACCAAGATTCCATAACAAACAAATCTCCAAGATTTTATCCAAAATTATCCAAGATTCTGCCACGAAAATTTTGAACCACCATTGCATGTAAATCGTTGGCTTCAATTGACAAGAATCCAACATTTTGCAATCAACAAAATTCAATTGCAATTTAACATATAAAGTGGCCGCAAATTTTACGTAACACAATTAAGCATAAACTACAAATTAAAACAATATGCATACCATGACAAACTTGGTCACGTGAACTGTGTTTACAAAGGAAAATCAAGAATTTGTGCCGCGCACTAAGGTCGACTTTAATTACTTTGTTTTCCTTTTGTTATGTTTTAATTTGTGTTTGATTACTTGATTAATTAAAATCAACAGTTTTAATTAATTCAATCCAAAATAAAAATTAACACGATAAAATTTTTGAATCAAAATTTTATATTAACTCTAAGTTAACATATTTATGTTCTAAAATATGCAAAGTTAAAGAACTAGCCACATAAATCAAACATATGATTTATAACACAGAATTTGCAAATTCATATATATACAAAGCCTAGAGTTGGCTCTGATACCACTGTTGGGATTCGGTAAGATAAACAGCCCTAGGCACAGCGGAATATAAAAATTTTAGGACCTCTTACGGAATCTTGCCAGGATATTCTCTAGTTGTATATATATGAATATAAATAAAAACGATAGTATAAGTTTACACGTTATACCTATCTCCTTGCAAATCCTTTGGCTAGTAAAACGAACTCTGATTTCTCCTCCAGCAAGTATCGATCCAAGCTCTGCAGCAGCGCCCCACGTGTTGCGCCTCTACGGGTTGATACACCACAATTACACGAAAATAATAAATCTTGATCAGCTAGAACACAAGATATATTATGATCTAGGATTTAGGAACGATCTTGGAACAAAGTCGAAAACGAAAAATTCTTCCAAAGGAAGACCAGGGTTCGGTCGACTTTATGCTTGGGAGAGGGAGAGAAAATTTTGCTCTTGCTCAAATTTTGCTTGTTGAGTTGTGTGAAAAATAACTACAAGAAGGCTACTTATAGTTATCTACCTAACCTAGTCCTAATAGGACTAGGTTTCCTCTCTCCTACATGGGCCATGGCCCTCTTTAATTAGAAGACCAAGTCTTCTAATTAATTCATGGCCCAGTTAATTAATTTGACAAGGCTTTATTTAATCTTCCAGTTAAATAGCCCAATTAATTAACTTAATCTCCCATTTAATTAAATCAGACTCTAAGTCCATTTAATTAAAATCCTTTTTAATTAATTAAATCCAACTTAATTAATTAATCCACAAATTAAATTCCAATTTAATTTATGATCCTGATCCAATTCCAATTGGATCCCATTTTGTTCCAATTGGGTCGACCCAGTCGACCCACCCATCATAATCGACCTAGTCGATTATTCACCCAGTCGACCCAGTCGACTCAGTGGTTCTCATTTCCTCGCTTTCGCTTCATGTGTATTGTGTATGCCCCCGTAGGTTCACCACATAATTGGCCGTGGGTTATAATTAAATATTATTTAATTATTCGAGTAAGACTTACTCTAAATCAATCGAACACTCTGTCGATTGATCATTCCAAAATTAGCACCCCTGCCAATTTGGGAATTCTCCCACACTCCACGGTCGATGTCCAGCCACAAGCCCATGGAGCCCAATCACTGGTGAATTAATTCAGTTATCATTTACAATTTCCATATACGACATAATCTCTCCATCGATCAATCTCCCAGTCGAGACTTAAGGGTATGGTCTTTCATCGGTTTCCCTTTTCTTTTGTCTTGACCTTATGTATTCTGGTCTCGAAATAATTCTCTTTGACTTAACCTTTATGAGCTACTTACATAAAGCCGTCAGATACCTCGGCCGAGGATTTTACCAGAATTAATTTCTCACAGAAATCCATAGGAGAATTTCCCAACCTATCAAGTCGGGTCAATGGATCCTTTGTTGATGATATGAACCTGCATACGAGTTCCTCTATACCCAACATGACTCCACAAAGACTTTCTGGCGATCCCCAGTCAGTCGGAACTCATATCAAAGCATAGACGTTCTCGCACCAGATAAACCCTATCACCTCAAGTAGTTAGGGATCGTTCCTCGTATACTATTGCAAATTGGAATAACTTCAACCCTGATATGCGACTACCGCTTCCATGGTGAGTTATTTCCTAATTGGGGTATTCAGTGCACTTGCCATCCCAGCAAGCCACCCACTTATGTGTATCGACTATCCCAGTCACGCTCGTGGACCCCAGCGTCCTCCAGTTCATCGGAGTATACACATTAGTGAGAGTCTAACCGAATCCAACGATGTCCTATCTCGATTGGATTCTACGACTCTTGAATATGTTCTAGATCACGGCCTTGGAGATCAGTCCACGGGTTGTTCCATAGCCCTGTGATCTAAGGACTTCTATCCTTATGCATAGATAATTATTACATAAGATAAAGATGACCATATAATAAAATGCATTTATTAATCCAATTGAATAGTCCTTTCAATTAAATGCAGCCAAAATAGTTGGCTTGCAGGACACTATTCTATCAAAAGCTTCTATCGATAAAGTAATAAATCCCTCAGGGGAGCGGACATCTTTTTCCCGGGAATGCGGTGATGAACCTCGAAACTCGTAAGTACATTCAGCTTGTCCACAAAACACCGAAAAGTATTATTGGTAAGGAAGCAATCCAGACGATAATCGTTCATCTAATGCCTCAGAGGATAATGGAGTCGCCTGAACTTCCATCACTTTCTCCGGCAACTCTTCCTTTAGGCCTACCTCCTTGGGATCCCTTTAAACCCCTTCAGCCTTTGGAACTTTATTTGGTACTTCCGCCATTTTACCTTAATATTGAAGAAGGAAGAAGACTTAGTTTTTACTTTTGATGATTGCTCCAAGGAAATAACGGATGCTTTTATGGCTAAGTATTCTGGATGCTTAAGGAACTGCAAAGCAGAGTCAAATCCGACTTAGGGCTATTTATAAGGGGAATAGGGGCTTTTGGAACCGTTGCTTACGAAGTAGCACAATGATTATAGTAAAGGGTTATGAATCATTCGGGATTCCAATCAATGGACCCGATTGGCGCGTGTCACGTGGAATGGATTTGTCTGCTCATGCTCCAGTTGACGTTATGGCTAACTGAGGGTAACTTATTATGTACGCCAATTAACAGTGATATGAATTACATTTCTCACCCCAAGGTACACACGGTTCGCAAACGACTCAAGGCAATCAACTCTCAAAAGAACCAGGACAATAATGATGCCCTCAAGTAAACGAACCTAAAGTTGATTCCCACGAGTTGAGATTCCACTCTCTACTTGAGGACTTGTGGGGGGACACACTATATAGCATTGGTACACGCCCCGATCAACATTGAGTCCGACGCAAATCCTGCGACTTAACGAGGCTCGTGAAAGACAAATTATGTCGTCAATGCAATTCATTCATTTTGTTCATGAATTGACTAAGCAATAAGGTGTGACCCCCTACATGGAGCCAATTGAAAGTCTATAGCGATTTGGGGCCTAGGAATTCTGAAAACAAGCTAATTATGCCAAGTCATTCAGTGATCTCATAATTAGTTGTTTTGTGGGACATGGGCTCTAACTTGGAAGGATTAGCATTGCATGCAAAACAGATCCCCACAATCAAGGAGAATATCAACAATAAAATACCTCATCCTATTGGTATAAATAACCGTAATACTCATCTAACGATATATCCTTCTTTCTCCAAATGATTTGGGATTTGTTTAAGTTCTATGCACTCTTGTTGACTTAAGCAATAGAGGAGGTTCATTTGGCTCCCTCATTCCGGTTTGTAACCTTTGTTTTACAGGTTGAAAAATCATATGATATCCGTAAACTTGAGATAGAGCATACTTGATTAAGATATTAGGTATTTACCCTGTATCAGGGGATCGAAAAACGATAATTTAGCCTAACTTTAAATATGAATCAATTCTTGGAAGGTTAAATCACATGTAATAATTATATCAATGAACACTTTGATTTTTCGAGTATAATATAATGAAGGACAAGTATGCAATTTCAGATCTTTAGTTGGTCACCTGAAATTAATAAATTTTATATATTAATTAATGAGTTTTATTACTTATTCAATTTATTGGAGCATGAAATTACATGTCCATATGTTCAATCCCGGCTTATTCTTCGATTGAACTTATAGTTAGAATGTTTAAACTCTCAAGATATTTTGAAAAAATTGATTTCTAAAATGTAAGTGAAGAATTAATTGAAATACTTAATCAATTTAAACTATCACAACTGTTAAAATCAAATTTAATTATTGAATTAAAATTGTGTATGAATTTTCTTATTAGGAAACTGAAGATAAAGGGCTAAAAAGATAAAAGAAAGTTCACACATCTGACTCATAAAAGCCTGAACCAAATGTTAAAGAAAGTAAGGGAGGGCTTTCGACGTGATCTATTTTCTCAAGAAAATGGAGTTTTAGTAACGAAAATTTTCGTTAGTGAAGCCTCGATTTTCGTTAGTATTCAAGCGTAGCAACGGATTCTTTCCGTGAGATATTTTGTGTGTGAAGGCTGCATAGGTAAATGGAGTGACGGAATAATTTTTCGTTAGTAAATATAGCGACAATATAATTTTTGTTGGTAATTCTGTTGGAAAATTTTGTACAATATTTTTGTTGGTAATTTTGTTGGAAACATTGCAACGGATTTTGTATCATAATTATTTTATGTCGGCAAATTCGTTGAAAATATTAAATCGGCATAAATATGTTGGTAGCGGTATGATTATCGCCCGGGTTCTTAGGCAAGGCCTAGGCGAGCAATTAACCTCCGCTAGTGCGCTTGAGCTACTCCTAGGCGGTTAACCATCGCCCGGACGCTTAGGCAAGGCCTGGGCAAGCAATTAACCTCCGCTCATGCCCTGAGCTACTCCTAGGCGATTAACCATCGCCCGGGCGCTTAGGTAACGCCTAGGCGAGCAGTTAACCCCCGCCACTCGTACGGCTAGGCGGTTCACCATCGCTCGAGAACCTGGGTTGCACCAAGGCTATGAGGCGGTAGGCAAGGCCTGGGCTCCTAGGCAACGCCTAGCAAATGCATTGGAAATATTATGTCGACATGATCTCCTTAATTGCATAATATAATAATTTCGTTACAAGATCTTCATATTTAATGTAAATATTTTTTAAATATCGAAAACATAAAATCCATCGAATTTGCAATTGATTCGAATATATTCAATCATGTTTTATTTAACTGGGTCGAATCGTTCGTGATTCGAATGGATACAAACCAAATTTGTCAAAAGGACTCTTGTCAATTTTTAAATTTTTATTCCGCTCGAGTGTATGCATAATATTCATTTTTAATTTTACTTTTATTAACATAATTATATTATACTTTTTCAAGCTATCATATCAGTTTGCATCACATAGACCCGTAGATGGGTCACAAAAACCATCCCTATCAAGTAGTTTGGGCGGAGGAGCGCTGAGCAGAGGGGACGAAGGAGAACCATATGCATTGCGTCGACTATTCCCACACCCGAGGCTTTTTCTCGTGCTTACTCCCGTTGCTGGGTTTGTACCACTCGCATACTTGCAAAGTGCCTGTATATGTGAACACACAAAACATATAATTTGATAACCTTTTTTTTTCTAGTCAGTACAAAGTAGCGGACTCAGGATAAAATCCCTGTTAGGAGAGGTACCCACTTAATATGACCAACCCGCCTCGAAAATGATTAAACCCTTGAAAAAAAAAAAAAAAAAAAAAAACTTCAACTTAATTAAAAGTCCGACTATACTTCAACATAATAAACAAAAATGCTAGTATAATACTATGGATCATGTGTAAGAGTTTTTTTAATTCAACTAGATCAATTAAGACCTTGCATCACAAATCAATATTGTGTAGCATTAAAAAAAAAAAAAATTAAGACCTCGTTTGTTTGATTCAAATTAAGAAAAACATAAAAATCAAAACTCAATATTGGTCAAAATGAAATTTCAATAATATGTTAATTTACCCCATCTCATACACTCATTTCGAGATATAATGTACTAGTTAAACATGTAAGGTGAACATTTTATGGTGCACCTATCCAATGAACCATTTCATTATTCTCAAGTTTGTTTACACTTTAACCAACAAAGAGCAAAATATATTCCATTGATATTAAGTTTGAGGAACAATAAAATTTCGAGATATACCTGTTTTTGAGTAAGGTCTATAACTGCATCACTAAAATCAGCACCATCAATTATAGCACCCCCAAGATCACTCCTGGTCAGAACTGATCGAGCTAGCACAGCATTCGTGAGATTTGCTTCATTTAGAACCTACAACATAAATTATTTAGAAAAAAAGGAGATATTATATTGAGATTTAGTCATTTTTGCCTTGTATATTATTCTTGAAAAGAATATCATTAATTCGGCAACGAATTCAAATTAACTAATTAATATCTGACCAAAGAAAAACGACTATAAAATTAAAAGAGGGAAAAAACACTTTTGATACCAAATTTTTGAGAAAAATACATTTCATACAATGATTCACACTATCTTGACATATATACTTTTTTCATCAATTTTCGGACGAAATTCAGCAAATGACGTCAATTGTGGGTCTTTCAAACTTGTACATGTTTTCTCTCCCATTGTCAATTTAACGGGCACATGAACGACACGTTCAGAATTTCGTCCGATAATTGACACAAAACTAAATGTGAAAAGATTGCGTGAATTATAATATAAAATGTATTTTTTCATAAAATTTGGTACTAAATATATTTTTTGAACTAAAGTTTGGTATCAAAATTGTATTTCCATCAAAATTAGAAGGAATCCTATTTTGGGACAAGCTAGGTTTACATGGTCTTACCATACGATCCATTAGTGTGTCACTTAGGTCTGCACCTGTAAAATCAACGTGTAGACATAGTCATGTTTTAATGAAATTAATGATGTCTTAAAAGTCAAAGATAGTTCCCTAAATCATGATTTATCATTATATGTTTGAATGATGTTAATTTAGAGTGTTTGATATAGCGATACGAGAAACAATTATAGGATAATTAATTTTATTACAATTGATTTTAGTAATAATTGATTATATTAAAAATTAATTATAGAATAATTGTTTCTGTATATTAACTTTTGCAAAAGTAACACTTTAGTAACTTTTAAAATATGTTGATTTTTTGCCTCTCCAGATAAAAAGTGATTATGATCTTGAAGGCCAAACATCATGAAAATCATGATTGAATAGAAGTTATTTTTATAACCGGGGTCAAATACTTCAAAAGTCACAACAGAGATCTATAAGGAATTTTAAGAACTCCAACCGCTGGACCAAACTCACCTTTAATCTTTAGTATTTAAGACATTGTGAGTTGATACAAACATCAATGTAACGAGCCCTTAAGAAATGAAAGCATTATTAATAAATCCATTTTGACTAAAATGATATTTTGTTGATTATTTCTTGTTGTCAAAGATCTACACATGGTATTTTTTATTAGTAAAATACTATTTTTGTTTTTATTTTCAATTTTTTTCTTTACGAATTATCCAAGGGTTTAGTCCCTTTCGAGACGGGTTGGATACATTAAGTGGATATCTCTTCCAATAGAGATTCGAACCTAAATCCACTACTTTGTTGTGACTAGTCTCTTCCACTATACCAATCACATGTTCCTACAAAAATATTACGAGGTACTTTCTCCGATTGTGAATAAGAACAGATGATGGATTGTCCAAGTAGGTTGTCCCGACCCAGATTATTGAAACACCCGCCATTATCTTGCAGTATAAAAACCAAACCCCCGTGTTCTTTGTAAGAGTGAAGTTTCACGGACCCTTGGGACCACCCACAGGGAAACTCTCCATAACATAAACTACCAAAAAACTACCATCGAGAATTCTTCGTTTTCTTCAGTTTTCGCTCTGTGGTGGGGTATGTACATTTGGAGTACATGAAATTGAGCACATTGAAAAGGGGATGATATTAATGACCATGTACACATCACTTTCGGTTCGTGGATTACTGGATTGTGAGTTAAGGGTTGATAAACCATTTCAAACTTGATTTGGTCTCCGATCGGACAAAGAAAAATGTTAATTTTAATATGATTTTTTTATGAAAGTAAAAAGGTACATGATATAAATTTTTTGTTATATCAAAAAGTAATGAATGAGAACAAATAGTTTCATTTGTATTTGAGAAAAGAAAAAGAAATTTCGGAAAGAACTTTTTCTCGAGTAAAGCCAAAGAAATTATAATTGATAAATTACATGCATACAAAATATTATTAATTACTTTTTGAAGTGATAAGTTAGAATATACGAATAAATAAATTATTAGAATTTTACGTTCTTAAAATGCTCTAACAATTTCTTTTGGATTTAACGCTCTTGCTCCCCTCTGCTTAGCAAATTAGTTACATAAATCGGAGGAATATTGTTGATATCGATCAGTGTGTAGTATACATTTTGTTTGCATTGTAAATTTGAACTCATTCAGAAGCTTTTTCATCCATCGGATCTAGGGCTGAGTTCGGTTCGGTAAACCGACCGAACCGGACCGGACCGATTCAATCGGTCCGGACCGATTACCGAACCGGCCAACCGGTTCGGTATTCGGTTCTTGCCTCAAAACCGATCCTGTATAGGTATCGGTTTTCGGTAAAACCGGTCGGTTTCCCGAACCGAACCGGTTGAACCGATTACATTTTTTTTTTCTTTTTTTTTCCAATTTCCTGAACAAAGTAAAGTAGCCAGATTACTTTCTCATTTCTCATTCCAATTAAAACTCCCAAATCCCAATTCCAATTCTCATCTCCTAAAATGAAGACCACCACCACCAGACTTCCAAAGTAAAGTAGCCCGGTTTTTGCTGGCTTCCCACCACCAGACTCAAGTTTCCCTTTGTTGAGTCGACCAGATCTAGTTCTATGCCTTATTGATGCTTTGCGACTTTCTGGTGGCGGAAGAGGAAGGCGATGGAGGAAGAGGAAGATCTTCTTCTTAGTGTTTAAATTTCTTCTTCTTCTTCTTCTTCTTCTTATTCTTCTCTTTGGTTATGGAGGAAGGTGATGGAGTTTTATCACCAATTGTTTTATGTGAAATATTCTTCTTATTCTTCTCTCTTATTCTTCTCTTTGGTTATGGCGGAAGAGGAAGGAAAGATGGTCATCTTGGTTTTGAGGATGGGCGTAGATTAGATCTAGAAACCGCCGTAAAAGATGGAGTCTTGGGTGGAGTTGTAGGTTTTGGCTATGGAAGTGGAATAGGTGAGAAACTGGATCTGAAAAAATGATTGAATAGCTAAATTTATCTAAAAAAATTCGGTACATATAGAACCGAACCGGACCGAATCGAACCGATCGGTTTTTGTACCGAATCGAACCGAATATTTCGGTCCGGTAAACGGTTCTCGATTTTTCAGGACCGAACCGGCCTAGAACCGAAATTCGGTTCGGTTCGGTCCGGTTCGGATCAAATGCTCAGCCCTAATCGGATCTATTCATTTCAACTTTTTATACAGGGAAAAATGCATATTTATATTTATGAGAAATTAAAGTTTTAATACCAAACTTTGTTTCGAAAAAACACATATCATACCAAGTTTCTTGAAAAAATACATTTTATACCATGATTCACACAATCTCGACATATTTACTTTTACCGCAATTTTGGTATGAAGTTCAGCAGGTGCCGTCAATTGTGGGTCTTGGAAACCCATTCATATTTTACCTCACATAGTCAATTTAACAGGCACATAAAATATACGTGCCGAATTTCATATAAAATTTGACGACAAAACTAAATGTGTTAAAATTGTGTAGATTATTGTATGAAATATTTTTTTTCAAAAAGCTTGATATCCAATATATCTTTTAGAAATAAAGTTTCATATCAAAATTGTTTTTCCCTCGAGCAATTAATGTATCCATATCATCTACTACTGTGATGTACTCACACTTTCTGCTATTCATTTAGTCAATTTTCACAACACACATTTATCAATATAGATCTTAGAAAGAAAATTGTGTAAACCTGTGAAATTCGCTTTATACGCAACTGCTTTTTCAAGATATGCACCGTTGAAAGTTGAACCACTGAAATCTGATTCCCTCATATCAGCAGCAGTGAAATTGGCTCTTCTGCGCAAAGTTTAAAGATTAACTTTAATCCTTTGGTGTAGTCAAACCCAAAAGAATCTTTATTACTATTAAGTACCTGAAATTTTCATTAACATGAACTGCTTTTCTGCAAATTAAAACAGCAATACATAAAGTAGTTGTTATAGAAAAATAAGAGGTAAATGCAAAATACTCTCCAGTCTTATGCTAAATCTGGAAAAAATTACCGTTGTGCTAAATTTATGTTTTTTATTGTGTTAAACCTTATTTTATTTTAAAAATGCTGTAAAAAACACCCAATTTGTAAAAAATAGGTTGTACTAGATCGTTTCAAGAAATAATTTTTAAAATACTTCAAGTTAGTCGCTACTTTTAAAATGATTACTTGAAATATATCTATTCAAAATGATCTATTTTTTTATAAACTAAACTTTCTTGTATTTTTAAAAATTCTCTAAAAAAACACCCAATTTATAAAAAATAGGCCAATTTGGATCGATATGTTTCAAAAAATCATTTTTAAAATACTTCAAGTTGATCCCTACTTATAAAATGGTTACGTAAAATATATCGAGCCAAAACGACATAACTTTTATAAATTTGATATCTTTTACGGGATTTTTGAAAACATAAGAAATTTTGGCGCAATAAAAATTTGACAGCAAGTTTAGCGTAATACATGGAAGTATGTTGCATTTTCCCTGAAAATGACAAGGAGAATGAAATGGAATGAATCGAATACTTGAGATCTGCCGAACCAAATTGAGCTGCTGATCCAATCCCGAATTCGCCTCTGGTTTCTGCTTCAAATTTATTAAGCTCAGCCAGAGCAGATATGTTATTTGTAAAGCTAAAAGCAACCACTACTGCAATTGCAGTGGATGTGGAAATAACTTTTCTTCTCCAATCTTCATTTTGATTCTCCATTTCACAAGTGAGAGAGGAAAAGGGTTTAGAGGAATGAATCCGAAGACAGTTGATAGCAGCTGTATCTCTATTTGAGTAATAAGTAATTTTACTATTAGTGGATTTCATGGGTAATAAGGACGAGTAGATTGAAGTCAGAGCCATTTCTTTGTCAATTGAACATGTAGTCGGACAAAAGAGCAAAATGGAGGAAAGAAATCAAATTAACGGATATATGGTACAAGTATTTTTTTTTTCTCCAGTTAATTTCACGGCCACATCTTTAGGAAGAAGAGGAGTGGTTGGCAACTTAGCACGTGTCATGATCAGCCACAAAGAAAAAAGAATATATTGATAAATTACCCAACCAAAAAGTAAAAAGCACGGGAAAGAACTGCTAATCTGTCTTGTGTTATGCGGAATTTGTATGTGTTTGTATCATAAATAATATTGAATTGTTCTTCGATTAACAACATCGCACCATCGACGCTATTAAATCATCGATAATCGAAAGTCTTTGGACATAAAATATCGATTCATTTAAAATATCGATGAGGGTGTTATCGATAGGATGATAATTCCTAGTCCGAATCCACGATTGGGTTACACGACTCGTCAATGTGAGGGTCGTCAGGTCAATCAAGCTTCTCCTCGATTTGTATAGGGGATCCTAACCTGTAATCAAAGACAACTACGTCAGGTTAATGCCGGTGGTTACCCGGCGATTACCCTCCGATGCTTAAGTAAGTATCGAGATATGTAGGAGATCGGTCCGTATTTAATGCTTAGTAAAGTGCGTACCTTTGATCTTATTTATGAGGTCTATTTATAGTTTTCCAGATGGGTCACCGGGTCGAATCATGATTGGACGTCTTGATTCGAATATGGATCCTTGGCAATTGGTCCGATCCGATTGTAAGTGGGTTAAGTTTAAGGGAACGTCGGCCACTACGTCGGATAAGACCAATAGGTCGAGGTCGATGCCGACGTTAGGTTAGTTTGTTTATGTTCGATGTGAACTCGAGGGGGGAGGTCCTCGATAAGAATCGATTGACCCATAGTTGTTTATAATGACGAAGACTTGATACATCAAGAGTCCCCCAAGTTCTAGAGTTTGAGTGTAAGTCGAACACTGGAAATTTGAATTAGTGTGAGTTTGAATTTGTTTTTAAATTCTGCTAGTATCATTGGGAGTCCCCCAAGTTCGAGGGTTCGATTGTAAATCGAAGTCTGGGACTTGAAGTATCGGAGCAGAATTTCCCGCCATGGTGTCTGTGTTTTCGCGCCTTTGCAGATTTAGGGTTTAAGTTGGCGGGTAACACCTATATTAGGGGTGGAAGATGAAACGTCGCGTCTTTTCATGGGGGATTGTGCAAATTTGGTGAAGCGGTAGTTTATTGCGCCTATATATAGGTCGGTTGTTCTACCTGTGCTTTTACACTACGGTAAAAAAAAAAAATATTTGTGACGTCGGAGCTTTGTACGCATATAAGAGGGAGCTTCATCGATTCAGTACTAAGATACTCCAAGATGTCGGATAACGAAGTATTGAGCCCGGAGGATACTCATGTGGAGGATGTTGTCGAGTCAGTCTTTGGTGGGGAAGAAAATCGACAGGAAGTTAACGAAGGTGGTATACCTGTAAGTGGTGGTCAGGCTGATGACGACGATGAAGATGAAGAGGAAAAGAGGCTGGCGTATCATGAGTTTCAAACTGGGGATTATAAAAGACCGTTGTCGACCTGGCTGTCGTCGTTCTCGATTGCAGAAGGTTGGGTTATATCGGCTCCGAATAAGGTACAGCGAATGCACAACCCTCCGAAGAAAACAATAGCCATACACGAGGCGTCGATGGAATGTGGATTTCGAGTACCCATCGCTCCTGAGCTGGCTTCAATTCTAAATCATTTGGGTGTCGTACCTGCCCAGATCGTTCCGAATGGCATGTCGATGATTCTGGGATTTATCGTAGTCATGAAAGCTTTTAGACAAGAGCCGTCGTTCGGCAACTTTTGGTGTTTATTCACGGTGAGGGAGTCTTCGAAGTCGGGCGAGGGCTTCTACCAGGTCAAGTCTAGGGGGAATAAGAACAGTTTTCTTACTAACGACAAAAGCTCTCATGGGAAGGGATGGAAAGCCCGATTCCCGTTTCTTAGACCACCAAAGGGGCAAAAGCTAAATATTACATCGTCCTGGCGTATCGGCCCTATCGATGTACAGAGACCTCCACCACCGACTCTGTCGCCACAATTTCTGGACAATCTGCGTAAATTTTGCCTTGATGTGAAGGTTCTTATCCAAGAGCCGTATCTTCGAACATGCGGGTTATCTGCGTCTAAAAAGAGAGGCGATGATCCTTCCTTAGAGGATCTTCTTAGAGGCGCTATGCTTGCGCCCAAAGGAAAGAAAAAGGAAGCTCTAGAGGCCGAGATTCAGCGTAAGTGGCCACATGGTTTTAGCGCCACGGCTGGACCTAGTACTGAGAGACGAGCTAAGAGCGTTGGTGATCACGAGGCTCGTCGTACCGAGGTTAGGCAAGGGAAGAGGCCTCGAGTGGAAGAGGAGACGGAAATGAAAGAAAGAAATGACCCCGTCGTTCCGGTCGCGGATGATAGCGACGACAGCTCTGATGATGATAAGTTGGATCTTGGTTGGTCGATATCTCAATGGGTCGACTCCGAGCTCAAGCATCCCGGAGGTTTGGGTTCAGGTGATTCGGTTCTTCAACGAGGTTCAAAGGATGCTGGTTTCAAAAGTTTTATTCATAGCATCTTTAGTCGTGATCAGAGGTGGTTGTCAAGGAAGTCGTTGCAGAAGAATTTACATATTTCAGGGCGAGCAGTCTCTGCGGTAAGTATTATTTCCTGATATCACCTTTTCTAATTTTGATAAGGAGTCGTATATCAGAGATTATTTGTCTTGTCGTTTACGCAGGTGATACAATATATGTTCCAAGGCTACCTCCAGGCCGATCTCGCGCAACAAGAACTGGAGAGGCTAAAGGTCGAGCATGATATCGCGATAAAAGAGCGAGAGCAGCAACTTGATGAGGCTTTGAAGCAGCTCAGCATTGCTAGTCGAGAAGTTGATCAAATTCGTTCTGGTTATCCTCCAGAAGCTAGGGTGGTTTCTTCCGCCCAACGTCTAGCGATTGTGAAGGAGTTCCTCGCATCTCCCGTTTATGAATACCTCGCTGATGCTAGGATGGGAGATGCCCTGGTCGAAATGCATGTGAAGACCATCAAACAGTGTCAGCACAAAGGTTTTCTTACTGCGAATTTCGATCCTTCAGTTATAGGGGCATCGCTCGACGAGCAGTGTCGACCCCCAGTGCTCGACGGTATTGATGAAGAATATGAAGCTGCCCGATTACATGAGTTCGGATGTTTAATTTCGTCGGATCAATCGTAGATAGGTTGTAGCTTTTAGGCGTAGGGTTATATTAAGAATATTTTGATTGTATGATGAACCGTCGACGTATCTTTTTGATAAATATATAATTTCTACGCGTCTCTAATCATTTCTAATCGAATCATCGATTTTGAGTATTGTAAATGGGCTAATACTTGGGCCAACTTCCTTACTTCGAAAGGAGTGTTATTGGGCCGAAATATTGAATCTGTCTATTTTAGATTGAACCGCCACATCCATTCAAATAATTTGCCATTGGGCGCGCTCTTTGGGATTCTTGTCTATATATAGGGCGTTAAGATCTTAACTGTTCATACTTACAAAAACGTCTTGAGCGGATATTTGTCGGAGCCTTGTCGATCAGCGATAGCCTGCAACCTCTTAGTTGGAGTACTCCTTCCCTCTTAGGTATTTCTAACTCTTTTTCTTATTTATGTCTGGTGGGTCTAAGTCTATAGGAAATGAATCTGTCGGGGAAGGGGAAGGTGTGTCGGTAGGTTCTGTAAGGCATCCGAAGAAGGAAATTATGATTCCTTCAAGGTCGAAGTCGGACCACCATCGAACAAAAGAATTATTCAGTGCCATATCGGCGTGTCGTATACATATGTCGGATGAGTCGTTACTGTCGAAATATCAATTCCCTTCGTGTTGGGGTATTAGAATGCCATTCTCGGATGATAGGCTGAACGAGCCTCCGAGCGGTTATAGAGCTTTTCATATCGATAGTTTGGAAAACGGTCTTCGTTTTCCTTTAGCGAGTGAATTCATCGATATAGTGAATGGTCTCGGGTTATGCCCTACTCAATTGGTCCCTAATGCTATTGGATATATCATTGCATTTTGTGTAGTGATGAAAGCAGTTGGTCAACCTGCGTCTTTTGCTAATTTTTGTTGTCTTTTCGATATCCGCCCTTCTCCTCAATCCAACGAAGGTTTTTACTTTGTACGGTCTAAACCCAAAGTTAGGTTTCTTAGTGATCTAAAGTCGTCACACGGGAAAGGTTGGAAGAATAGGTTTATTTTCATTCATGGCCCCGAGAACTACGTATGGAGGACGACACGTGAATGGAGGTCGGGTGGCATTCTTTTGAAGAATATCCCCGAACCTTCATGGGGGCCCGACTTTCTTTCTCAGTTGTCGGAATCGACTTATGACACCAATGCACTTTTGCGGGAGCCTATTTTGAGTCTAGGAGGAATGTCGATGGCTCCCTTACCTGTCGACTGTCCTACCTTAGGTAGTTTTGATCGTTCTTTTGTTTCTTTGAATAATATATTGATGTATTCTTTTAATATATCCGTTCGTGCAGAAACAAGCGTAGTACCCATGGCGAATCGAGCTATGAGAGCCATATGGAAGTCTCAGAATCTCGTGAAGCCACCTTTGCCATTGTCTCCGACTCCTGCTACCGACAAGGCCTCAAAACCTCTTGGTCATTCTAGCAATGTACCCCTGCAGACAAATTATCGAGCGGAGGGAGAACCAGATAGTGATAAGGGAAAAAGGCCGGTTTCGGCTGAGGTCGATCTGACAGAATTACCTATTTCGAAAAAGGCTAAGCTGGATGATCGAGCGACTCCTACAAGCAGTGAGATCCTCGCTCCTGCCGGGGGCAACCTCGAGTCTATTCTCGAGGATCACAAGAGGAAGTTCGGATCGAGGGCGGCCGGTAGCTCAATGATGAATCCTACAATCTTGGATTCTTCAATCACTCCTCAGGCGTGGGAGAAATTTTTGTCGACAGTGTCCTTTGAGGACCACGCCACGCTATTGAGGAAAGATGATGCCGATATCCTTCGCTTACAGGCGTCCCTCCTGCTTTCGGTATTCTCCACTCGATATTTATTTACGTTCTGTTTTTCTTTAGTTCACGCTAAAAATGTATGAATTTTGGATCTTGTAGTTAGGCCAGACCATCTATTCTTCTGCTGCTCGACATGATAGCCTGAGGAAGCGTCTCGATAAGAGTAAAGGTTCTAGCTCGCATTAGAGAAAAAAGGTCGGGCATCTGGAGGAGAAGATGAAAGAGGTTGAGGGAAAAATGGCCGTTCTGGAGAAAGAGGCGACGACTAAAGATAGTCGTATCGTCGAGTTGGAGGCAAAACTTGAGCAGAAAGATCAGGAATTTGCCATGAAGTTAAAGGATGAGGTTGCCGATAGCTTTGAATTGGGTCGACAAGAAGGGCTGAGGAGTCGCAGTGAAGCAACTGCCGCTGAGAGGAAGGCTATCGTTACCGAATTCTTCAACAGCGTCGTCTACGAGGAGCTTGTCGAACGCCAATCTGGAACCGATTTGTCAAAGATCTTTGAGAAGGGCTGGAAGCAATGTCGAGCGCTCGGTTTCCTGAACGATCGATTTGACGAGACGAAGCTTAGCGCCAATTCTGACGAAAATGGTGTTCCGCTCGATCTGGATTTTTTGATAGATGACAATTCCAAGGGTGCTCCTGAAGACCATGAATTTGGATTCCTACTCGAGCTGCAAGCGGCAAAGCTGAAAGCTGAGAGTGCTGACCAAGGAGGTGAACTCCCCAAGTCGACTTCTTCCGATCATGTTGATCTCCTTAATTTTCAGACCCATAATGATTGTTGACGGCATTTGTTTTGGCCCTGAGTATGAAAAAAGAAAAAACTTTTATTTCCTCTAAAGCTCGGTTTGTTGGTTACCGAGTTGCGTGTGGGCGGCGTGTTTTGTTGTCTATACGTTATTTTCAGAGAATGTTGAATATTTCCCTTTTTTAAGAATCGATTGCGTTTAATCTGTTTATCGCCATCCTGCTTGTATGTCGTATATTTTAATTTATGCATGTTTAATTGGCTATCTGGTTCTTTCTGTCGTATTTATCATCTGAATATGTTTGATGAATGTTGTTCCTTATTTCGTCGCTTAGTTGTATTAAGTCGATCAAACCTCCATACAACTCGATAATAATAAAAAGGAAAGTTTGATAATTTGACCCTCTTGGTGGTACATTACTTTGATTGGTATATTATTTGGATCGCATGACCGAGGTGCGAACATTCATTTGTATCGAAACGTGTATGCAAAAAAGGTTCTTTTTCTGGTAGACACATGAGCTGATCTGTTCGACGTCGCTGGGTTCGTTTCATAATTACTAGTCGATCTATTAAAAACGTGGGGTAGTTGAGGTGGTTAGCGCATTTAATGGAGGCAATCTCAACCGTTGATCGTGGCGTTCATTTGACCATTGGATATAGTCCGCGTTGGTTACCTTGGGTAGCGTAACGGTCGGCTACTTAAATGCGTTCCGTCCGGACCGTAGATCCTGATAATTCTGGGCCGTTGGATTGGATGGGCCAGTCCTATAAATAGGTAGAGGGATTCCTTCTATACTTCACACCAAAATCGTACCAACATGTTCCTTTTTGAGAAATGTCCGAGAAAAATACCCCTCGATAGTTCGTTCTCCGATATCAAGTTATCGAAGGGTCCCTTCTCCTCCTTTGGGACCTTTCATCCTATTCGACCTCCAGATCGAGAGAAAAAATGTTAACACAGTCTTCGATTGGGTGGTATCGGTAAAGGGAGTACTTCAATGGGTAGGCCTCGTTGTTCGAATGGGTGGCATCGATAACGACGATGAGGTCTACCCGGGCATCTCGGAATCCTCATTGACTCGGCACTCTGCAACATATGCCGGGTCCTCGATGATTTCGAGGTGCTTCCGAAAACTCGGAGGGCAGGGGTGAGGTAGAAGGTATGGCAGCCGATCAGATGGTGGAGGAGTTAAAGCGCCAAAAGTTGGGCGACTTTTCCTCTTCTGTCACTTGGTCGAAACAGATTGACCCATCAGCCATGGTCGATTTATTGACTGAGATGGTGTGTCGATCTGGTAAGCATGCTGCAATTAAAAAAGATCCTCCTGTCCTTCGCTGACGCCGAGGGTGAATCGTCCCCTCAAGGCCTCGATCAGTGAGAGATAAAGCTATAGGCGGAAAACCTCCATATTTAAGACTATAGCTACCTTGAAGTCGGGCGTCATCAGCGGTCATTAGTTGCCGAATTTGTTGGAAAACTCGGGATTTCCACAACTTAGTCTATTTGTCATTGTAATAGTTTGTAATAGGTTTTCGATAGCTACAGTAGTTGACTCGACTTGTACATTTGTATCCATTTCGACAGAATGAATAAAATAATATTTCTATTTATTCAACTTGCTTTCTGTATACCAATTTTCGAATTCTATTCCCGAATGTACTCGTCGATTATTTGACGTTTAGCTTTTATACCTCTCGAGATGTCGATGTCGATACTTAGCTTATTCGTAGCTTTCATTATAATCGAGGAGACTTCATTATAAACGAAATACGTTATTACTTAGCTTATTTATAGCTTTTGCTCCGACATGTCGATTATTCAATGTAGTCATTGATCTTCAACTTCTATCTCCAAATATCTTTGTCGATGTCGAATTATAATCGATACCTTTACTATAATCGAGATACGTTTATTACTTAGCTTATTTATAGCTTTTGCTCCGCAATGTCGATTATTCAATGTAGTCATTGATCTTCAACTTCTATCTCCAAATATCTTTGTTGGTCCCAAGTGGTCAGATGAGGTCTAGAGGGGGGGGGGGTGGGTGAATAGACCTCAGAAAATTTTTGAACTTAAAAACTTTTCAGTCTTCTGTCAGCAGACTAAGCTGATGAAGAACAGTAAGCAGACTGGGCTGATCGTGAACAAATCTTGAACAGCAGACTGACCACTCTTCTTACAAAAACTTAGCTGTTTTTTAGCAAAACAGTTTTCCAGAGAGTATACTTGCAGCGGATTGTTTGAAAGTGTTTTTCACAAGTAAACTAAGTTCTTAAAAGATTTTATCCCCAGTTTTGAAACTCCTTATAAAATCCTTTTGTAATTCAAAGTGTGTAAATATGCAAGCTTTAAAATATGCAAGAAAACTTAAAATGCAAGATAACATAAAGAATTTTTATAGTGGTTATATGGATAAAAATCCTTTAGTCCACTCTTCCAGATCACTCAGATTCTGGGTTATACTATAATCACACAGATTACAATATTTCTCCACTTATACCTAGACAACTAATGAAAAGGCTATAAGCTCGCAATAGAAAATCACAAAGAAATTCTATTCTCTGAAGTTTGATCACTCACAAAGATGGATCACAACTCCTCACAACACTCAGCTATTACAAGATCACTTAGATCGTAATTTTCTGTTTTCTTCAACTTGGTTTCTGTCAACAGATGACTTCCACCAGACGAGTGAGCTGTTCGAGCTTTTGAGACTTAGAAAAATTTTGCTTCAAAAACGAAATCTCTGATTGTTGTTGTGTATCTCTCTCTTCGAACTTAGCTCTATTTATACTCGGATTTGAATTTATGACCGTTGAAGCAAATCAAATCTTCAAATCCATAGCCTTAGCCCAATTTCAGAACGGCTACCTGCTACAGTACCTTTTCTGTTGTACTTTCCTGTAGCTGCATTAAATGCACTCTGCTGATACGAGGTTTTCTTCAATCATTTGCCATTACTACCCTTCTCTTACAGCATTTATTACACCAAGTGCATTTATTACCGTTGGACTCTTCTCATGATCTCTTCTACTCTGCTGATCGAAGCAACCCATCTGATAGTCACTCTGCTGATCAAACTCTGAACTAATCTGATTTGAGTCAGCTGATGGTCTACCTTCCTGTTTGCTGTTTCAGCGAGAGATCACTAGTCTTCTGGGCTTTGAACTTTGAACTCTTCTGTTGTCTTCTTTACTTGTTCAAAATTTTTCTAAGGGAATTAAGTTTTCCATACTTAGCTGATTATGATGTTTTGGAAATCATCAAAACCTTCCCTTAATTTCTTGTCTTCTTTGCACTTTGATCTTCATCTTCATCCAACAATTTCCCCCTTTTTGATGATGACAAAACTTCAGCTAAGTACCTGTACCTAAACTAAAGTTCTGATCCTCAAAAATTTCTGAGATAGAAATAGTGTGTTGGATTCAAACTTGCAATTTTATATATATATTTGAACTGATTACATATTACAAGTGTTGAAAGATGAGATGTGCAAAATACTTTAAAAGATTACAAGGATTCTTAATATAAAAGAGATCTAGCCTAGACTAGTCTTCTTCCTTCTTTTCTTCTTCTGCTTCCTTGTCTTCTTTTTCAGATTCTTCATCAGATAGTTTTGAAGTTTCAGCTTCCAATTCTTCAAAGAATCTTTTCCTCAACAGCTCTATCTTCTTATACTTGACATCAGGATCAAGCTGTTCTTCAGCTGAATCTTTGGCAGCAGCTATCTCTTTATCAGACTTAGCTTTTGCTTCATCTTCAGCATTGTCAGCTTCTTCTTCTTCTGTGATCTTCTCTTCTATTGGTCTGCTTGTTTCTTCCATATCTTTATCAGTTTCACCACCAGCAGATTCTTCCAACACTTCAGTTTCTTCAGCACCATCTTGATTTTCTTCTTCCCTTACAAAAGAAGTTCCAACTCTTTTCTGTCCAAATACCCTCTCTTCCCCATTTTTGTCATCATCAGCAGGGTTGATTGGATATTGTGGCAAGATTGGTGTAATCTGAAGTGAGTCACAAAGAAGTTTGATGTTTTCTTCCATGGCATTTATTTGAGCTTGTTGTTTGAGTTGATTTGTCTTAAAGTCTTTCACTTCTTTGAGCAAATCCTCTCCTTCATCACCCAATTGAATTTGAGTTCCTAAAATCCAATTTGATGAAGCAGTGAAGTCTCTCATCATATTTTCCATGACTTCATCTTCTGCTTGGAGGGCCGTTTCAACTGTTTCTTCAATACGTTTCCAACCATCAGCAGTGCTCTGAGTCCTTCTTCTAAGTATGTCCATATCTTGACAAATGGACTTAACATTTTGAGCAGTATCTTCTATCAGATTGGTCGGAATAGCAGCAACTGTTTGATTTGGTTGACGTACAGCAGCCAACACATCTGCTTTTAACTCCTCCTTCATTTCCTTCAATGAATTTGATATCATTTGCTGAATAGAATCCAACAAAGATGTTTGTGCAGCCTGAGAAGTGGAAGGAGTATCTGTTGGAATAGGATGTAGAGCAAGAGGTGTTTCTCTACTGAGTTGCTCTGCTGCTTGAATCATTTGTCCAAGAGACTGATCTGCCGGACCAGAGATAGACTCAGCTTCCTTGGCCTTGTCAGCATGACTAGGAGTGCTTTCCTTCTCCTTAGTCTGATCATCTTTTTCATCAGCAGCTTCCTTGTCCTTGATCTGATCAGCTGGAATAACTTCTTCTTTCTTGGAATCATCAGCTGTGTCAGACTTGTCACCCTTTTTGTTGTTCTGATCAGATGGGTCAGATGTACCCTCTTTGTGCTTTTGTAGATCAGAAGACTCTTCTTTGTCTTTATCAGCAGGGGATATGATCTTCTTAACAGTCTCAACTGTTTTCAGCAATCCCTCATTGTCTACAGCTGACCTGTTAGAAATCCATGTAAAATTGTCAAGAGGAATAAAAGGTGAGTATGGTTCCTCAGGTAGCTCTTCAAATGGTTTGATGTTTGGACCATAGACAATGTGCTTGATGTTAGGAAGAGGGACCAGTGAGCTTGGTTGTCCCTTCAGCTTCCTAGACTTCTTTGCCCATAGCTCCATTGCTTGAGCAATAGCCAACTTGATGGATCTTTCCTTGAGGTCTACTGATTCATCAAAGTCCTCAGAAATAGACTTAAGGATCTTCTTTGCTTCAGCCTTGACTATGTGACTTATTCTTAATCTTAACCTATCCAGAAAGAATTCTGAATCAAGTGCTTGGATTAAGGATCGAGTCTCAAGCCACTTCAATACCCAGGCTTCTTCAGCAGTGAAGGCTTTCCACTTGACCATTTCAGCTGGACTCTTTGTCAGTCTGAATTCTCTCCATCTGTTGTATCTTATCTTTTCAGCATTGAACAACGTCAGATGGTTGATTCTTTCATTTTCAGCATCTAGCCTCTTGAGGAATTCTTCAAAGATAGCAGGATCATCTCTGACAATCTCTAAAGCTAATCTGATCTCCTCTCTTCTTTTTGGCTTTAACTTTGGTGCAGGCATAGCTGGTAGTGGTTTGTTTGGATCTCTTTGTTCACCAATGACTATTCCACCAGTATGCTTTGGTCCATGAGCATCCTTGGTGCTTGCTTCAATAGCAGCAGCCAATTCTGCTGCCTCAATAGCATCTCTTTGCTCTTGAGTCATCTTGCTGGCCTCTTCTTCCAGCCTTTTTAACTCTAGGCTTTTCAGCCTTTCTTCTTCTGCCTTTTCTGCAGCCTTCCTTATCTTTTCAGCAGCATCTTGTCTTTTCTTCTCTGCGGCAGTTAAGTATGTGGCAATCTTGCCAGTCCTCTTCCTCCTTGATTCAGGACTTTCAACTGCTTGAAGAGGGATTGCAGCAACTGGAGTAGGATGCAACAAGGGTGCATCTTCTTCATGTGTTGTACTAGTCTGCTGTGTTCCTTCTACTTCAGCAGATAGTGCTACAGATGAGTCTTCTGTAGACACTCCAACCGTAGAAACAACTTCCTTAGTAGGCTTAATAGCTGGTTCTTCAATAGTTAAAGGCCTTTCTGCTTCTGTTGTTGTTTCTCTTACTGTTTCAACTGCCTCCTCAGAGAAAGTGACCTTTCTCTTGGCCTTTGATTTTGCAATTCTTTTGGCAGGGGGGTTTGCAGTGGGAGGTCCCCTTGCCTCACTTCTGGTCCTCATCCTTTTCAACCTTTGAAGAGGAATCTCTTCATCTGACTCTGTTCTTTCAGGTGAGGAACCTGTCTCCATCTTTTCAAGCTCAGCAGTGAAGTCATCTATCACCTTCTCAGGGACTTCAATCTCAGCTTCTGTTGATCTAGCTTCAACAGTAGAGCTTGCTGCTTGATCAGCAGACTTGCTTGTCTGACCCTCCTTCTTGCTTTTCTTAGAAAAGGTCTTCTTAGACTTAGTAGAAGCCTTTCTTTTGGGTGCAGCTACTACTTTCTTTACTGGTTCGTACAGCTTGAACTCTTTACTGCCGTGAGTGGGCTTTCCACCAGCCATAGGATAGTTTAGTGACATGAACAGATGGCTAAGCAAAATGGCATGCGAAGTCCTCTTGTCACTCAGCAGATCATAGACATGTTCTGCCCAGTTCACCTTCAGGCCATAGTAGATACAAATCATGGTATAGTATCTTCTTCTAGGTAACCCATCTAGAGAACTTGTGCTGCAATCCAGTACTTTCGCGATGATGTCTGCGAACCTCTGATACTCATCTTTCAGCTGAGTCTTCATCAGAGTTCCAGTCATCTCTTCTCCCTTTTTAGCACAAATGCCCCAAAATTCATCCTCTTTCTCAGACCCTAGGTCTGTCACGTCTCCTCCCTTATTTGTCAGCTTGTAAACTTCACTTAATACAGCAGCAGAAATAGCAATTTTCTTACCACCAATAACAGCAGTCATGACAGTTTCATCATCGTTGAACGTCCTGGTCGTGTAGAAGTGATATACGTCTTCTAAGTAGACCCTGTCCTCGTGTGCTTCCAGAACTGGAACCAATGATGCCTCTTTGATTTTCTCCATGAGTGAGCGCATCAGAGCAGTACCCGAAAAGTGAAATTTGCTGTAGTTTAGGTATCTTCCATCAATAATCTTGTCCATTTCTGAGATTTGTGAGTAGAATCTACAAAAACAATGAACTTTCGAAGCAGGAGAGTTTGAGAGTTAGAGAATTTGAGAGTGTTTGAATGCGTAAGACGACTGTGCTGTTCAGATCGGACTTTATAGGTTTCCTTTGATTAGGTTATCGTGATTAATCTGAAACGTTGATCTAATCTGACAGTTTTAAATCGTGTGGATGGGAGCCGCGGATTTCAATTTTATTATTTTAATGTCAGATGGGCGGGAAACTCTATCGACACTAATCTGTTACTTATAAAAGCGCGTTTCAAAAGATACGATTTATAATCATGCTTATATAAGATATCAGATGAGTAGAGTTTAACTTATCTGACAGACGAGTGATCTGTTATCTGATATTACTAGAGAAAGCCAATAGCTAGTAATCTTCCTCTGCTGTTTGTCAATCCAGCAAGGTGAAATAATCTTCAGTCTTCAAGAAATAAGAACAGATCTTCTGATAGCATAACTTCAACTAACTGATATTAACAAATTTCATCTTTAGAGCAGAAGTACCGCTAGTCTTACACGTTCCCCCTGACTTTAAGAATCCATAAGCTAACTAGTCTGTTGAAGGTTAATCCTTGAATGAATTAGCGGATAACTAAGCTGTTGAACATCAGTCTTCTGATGAGTTCCCCCTCAGCTTATGCATCCAAAATTAAGTAGTCCTAGCTCAGCTCTTAGAGTTGAGAACCTTACTTCACTTAAAGGTTTTGTGAAAATGTCAGCAATCTGATTGTCTGTATGAACATACTCAATCACAACATTGCCCTTTTCCACATGATCTCTAATGAAATGATGCTTGATCTCTATATGTTTAGTCCTTGAATGACTTGTAGTGTTCTGAGTAAGAGAGATTGCACTTGTGTTATCACAGTAGATTGGAATTCCACTGATCTTGATGTTGTAATCTTCTAGTTGATGCTTCAACCATAATATCTGTGCACAGCAAGCTCCAGCAGCTATATATTCAGCTTCAGCAGTAGATATAGAAACTGAAGTCTGTTTCTTACTCATCCATGAGATCAGACGACTACCTAAGAACTGACAGGCACCTGTTGTGCTTTTTCTGTCAATCTTGCAGCCAGCAAGGTCTGAATCTGAATAACCAATAAGTTCAAATCCAGATTCTCTAGGATACCACAATCCCAATTCTTGAGTGCCTTTAATGTATTTTAATATCCTCTTGGCAGCTAAGAGATGAGATTCCTTGGGGTTTGATTGAAATCTTGCACAGACTCCAACTGAGTACATTATATCAGGTCTGCTTGCTGTTAGATACAACAATGACCCAATAATGCCTCTATATTTGGTTATGTCCACTGATTTGCCATCTTCATCTTTATCCAAACGAAGGTTTGTAGACATAGGAATGGTAGCAGTTGAGCTAGTTTCCATACCAAACTTCTTGAACAGATCTCTTGTGTATTTTGCTTGGCTGATGAATATCCCATCAGGCAACTATCTAACTTGCAATCCAAGAAAATAGTTAAGTTCACCCATCATGCTCATTTCAAACTTATTCTGCATCAGCTTGGAGAACTTATCACACATCTGTTGGTTAGTTGAACCAAAAATAATATCGTCCACATATATTTGCACAAGTAATATATGATTTTCCCATTCAATGGTAAACAAGGTTTTATCTACCTTACCTTTACGAAATCCTTTAATTAAAAGAAAATCAGATAGGGTATCATACCAATTGGAGCCTGTTTCAGTCCATAGAGGGCTTTCTTCAGACGATATACCTTTTCCTCTTCTTGATAGACTTCAAATCCTGGAGGTTGTTCAACATATACTTCTTCTTGCAGTTCTCCATTGAGAAAAGCAGACTTCACATCCATCTGATAGACAGTGAAGTTCTTGTAAGCAGCATAGGCTAGAAACAGTCTGATTGCTTCAAGTCTTGCTACTGGTGCAAAAGTTTCATCAAAGTCAATTCCTTCTTCTTGACAATAACCATTGGCCACTAGTCTTGCTTTGTTTCTGGTAACAATACCATCTTCATTCATCTTATTTCTGAATACCCACTTAGTGCCAATTACTCTTTGATGACTTGGTCTAGGAACTAAGTACCAGACTTCATTCCTTTCAAATTGATTTAACTCTTCTTGCATAGCTTCAATCCAGAAGGAATCATTTAGAGCTTCTTCAATTTGCTTAGGCTCTATTTGAGATAGAAAGGTGACAAACATAGCATCGTGTGCAGCAGCCCTTCTGGTTTTCACTCTATCTAAAGGATCACCAATCACTAACTCTAGTGGGTGATTCTTGAGCCATCTGAGATCAGGTTGCAGATCAGGATGTTGTCCTCTGTCTTGATCTTGCAACACTACTGTTGGAGTTCCAGTAGTAGTCTGTTGAACACTTGCTGTCTGTTGAACAGTCTCTGGTCTGTCAGCTGTTTGCAACTCGTATGTTAGACAATCAGCATTGTGATTTTGAACAGCACTTGAGTTAGCAGCTGAACTGAGATTAGGTAGTATGATGGGAACATATTCTTCATTTCTTCCAATATCTAACTTCTGTAAATCAGTAGACAGATCTTGGTTTACACTTTGATTCTTTTCAGAAGATTGACTTGGCTCATCAAATACTACATGGATAGATTCTTCTATTAGCAGTGTTCTTTTGTTAAAAACTCTATAAGCTTTACTAACAGTAGAGTATCCTACAAAAACAGCTTCATCAGCCTTTTCTGCAAATGCAGTAAGGTGATTTTTCCCATTATTCAATACAAAACATTTACAACCAAAAATCTTAAAGTAATGAATGTTTGGTTTTCTGTTGTTCCAAACTTCATATGGAGTCTTGTTCTGATTTTTGTTGATCATACATCTGTTTTGGGTAAAGCATGCTGTATTTGTTGCTTCTGCCCAAAATCTTTGAGGCAGCTTAGCTTCAGCTATCATGGTCCTGACAGCTTCTTTTAGTGTTCTGTTTCTCCTTTCAGCAACACCATTCTGTTGAGGGGTTCTAGCAGCTGAATACTCATGATGTATTCCTTTGATATTACAATACTCTTCAACAGTAGAGTTTGTAAACTCTGTCTCTCTATCTGATCTGATCTTCAATATTTTGATGTTCTTCTCATTCTGGATCAGTTCCATCAGATTGGTAAGATGTTCCTTGGTTTCACTTTTCTTCTTCATGAAAATCACCCAAGTATATCTTGAATAGTCATCCACAACAGCTAGGCAGTATTTCTTTCCACCATTGCTGACTGGATCAATGGGTCCAAATAAGTCCATATGTAGCAGCTCCAATATTCTTTCAGAAGATTGATGCTTCTTGCTTTTGAAAGATGACTTGATTTGTTTACCCTTCTGACATGCATCACAGAGCTTGTCTTTGCTCATGACTGCTTTTGGAATCCCTTCAACCAGATCATTCTTGATTAATCTGTTTATGGTCTTGAAGTTTAAATGATTCATTCTCTTGTGCCATAGCCAGCTAACTTCACTTGGTGTTGATGCCACCAAACAAACACTTGAATTCTTATCAACAGAATTCCAGTCGACTATGTAGACATTCCCTTGTCATCTTCCAGATAAAATTATCTTCTTTGTACCAATCTGTTCAACATAGCACTTATCTGTTGAGAAGATGACTGAATATCCCTTGTCACAAAATTGACTTATGCTCAGCAGATTATACTTTAGGCCCTTAACATATGAGACGTCAGATATCTCTATGTTTCCCTTGATTAATCTTCCTTTAGCTTTAATCTTGCCTTCTTTGTTGTCTCCAAATGTAACACTTGGACCATCCACAACAACTGCATCAGTCAGCTCATGTATGTTTCCACACATGTGTCTTGAACATCCACTGTCCAAGTACCAATTCTTCTCTACTTTACTCCTACTCTTAATCCTAACCTACAAAACAAAAGTGAAATTGTTTTAGGTACCCTTATTGAGAGGGTCCTGAAGGATTAGTTCCACCTTTGACAACCCAAGATGTTGATGTCTTAGGCTTCTTAGGCTTCTTAGTTTTAGCAGGAGCATGAACAGTTTCATTTTTATCATAAGTATCAGATAAGTCATGTTGATGATCAGTATGATAAGAATAATGTTCATAAGCAGGGTAAGGTGCATGATATGCAGGATATGCATGCATTGGATGAGCAGGGTAAGGTGCATAGTAACCTGGAAATTGAGGTGCATGATACATAGGATGATATGCAGCGGGTTGCACATAATAAGACTCATTTCCATACCAAGCATTTTGATTTTTCTTATTCTTATGCTTCTTTGGCTTACTAGATGCTTGCTCATTTGATTTTGACTTAGTTTTACCGCTAGTCTGGTTGACTTTAGCTTTATCAGCAGACTTCTTAGGACTCTGCTGTTTGGTCTCACTAGTCTGATTTCCTATACTAGGCTCTTTGCTCCTTTTAGCCTTAGGAGATTTCTTCTCCTTTGATTCTTTCTTAGTTGAGGTAGGTCTAGCAGTTTGAACATACAGAATGACCTTACTATTGTCAGCAGATATAAATTTCTCAGTATGATTCAACTCTTGCTTATCCTGTTCCAAAGGCATCTTCTGTTTACTAGATGTATGTGTGGATGCAACAGATGATTTCTCATGAGACTCAATAACTTTTTCAAGTTTCATGATTTTTCCTTTATAAACTTCACATTCAGCTTTCAGAGACTCATATTCTTGCTCAAGTTGTTTATATTCAGCTGATTCCTTTGGCTTTTCAGCTAAAAGTTTCAGTGAATTACTTTGCTCTTTTAGCAATATCATCTCTTCCTTAAGCTTTTTGTATGCTTCAGCAATACCAGTATTGTTAAGCATCATTTGTTCAAATGAATTAAATAATTCATTGTTAAGAGGAGTTACCTCATCCTCAGAGTCATCAGATTCCTTTGCCATTAGACAGAGGAGAGCAGGTTTTTCTTCATCAGACGATTCTTCATCAGACGTGTCTGAATCTGAATCAGATGAGTAGACAGCAGCCAGCTTTTCTGCTTCAGCCATCATTGCCTTGCCTCTCTGATGCTTTCTTTCTTTTCTCATTTTCTTCTCCTCTTCAGTGTATTTTTCTGCTTTTGGATATGGGCAGTCTTTGATGAAGTGTCCCAATTTCCTGCAGTTGTAACACATTAGTTTTGATTTATAATCATCTTTATCTTGAGAAGAAAAGTTAGGTTTAGAAGTAGAAGCATTGTTGTATTTGTTCTTCAATTTTCTCTTGTAGAACTTCTTGAAATTGTTCATCAACAGTGCAACATCTCCAGCAGTGTACTCCTTTTTGTTGAGTAGAGTGGCTTCATCAGATGAGTCCACATCTTTGCTTTTCTGTGCTGGTCTTCTGGTGTTTTCAGCAACAAGTGCAGCTGTGGGTCCTGAAGTTGAGGTTTCTTCAATTCCCATTCTAGGCAGTTTATACTCGAATGCCTTGAGTACAGAAAACAGCTCAGTAAGAGAGATCTTTCCCAAATCCCTTGATTCTTCCATTGCTGTCACTTTCATGTTGAACTTTGGGGGTAGAGCCTTTAGTACTCTGACAGTGATTTCTTTGTCAGTGAAGGTCTTTCCCAGCTTTAAGACTTCGTTGAGTGTTCTGGTGAATCTGGTATCCATCTGATCAATGGTTTCTCCAGACTTCATCTTGAAGTTGTCAAGTTTCTCCAAAGCAACAGTGAGCTGATGCTCCTTTATTGCATCATTGCCTTCGCTCATGTCTCTGACTTTGTCCACATCTCCTTTGCAGTCTTGCAATGTTTGACCTTGTCAAACCGATCATTATCCAGGGCTTTAGTCATAATGAATCTCCCAACTTTGTCTAGATTGTAAAGCTTTATTTCTTCAGGAGTCATCTCATGAAGGTCTTTTTCCACAACTGTGTCAACCTCATTGATTTTTATGGTCTTTGTGAATCTGAATGGACCTTTAATGATACATGTGTACATGTTATCATTATAAGCAGCTAGGAAAATCTCCATTCTGATTTTCCAGTCCACAAAGGACATACCAGCAATGTGGGGAACATGGCTGATACAATCCATTTTTCAAAAAGTTTTGATTTTTCAAAAAAATGCTCTTTTGAAAAGTTTTGAAAACTTTTGAAAAACACTTGGATCAAGCTCGTTGATCAGGCAGCTGATTCTAATGAACCACCTGCTCTGATACCACTTGTTGGTCCCAAGTGGTCAGATGAGGTCTAGAGGGGGGGGGGTGAATAGACCTCAGAAAATTTTTGAACTTAAAAACTTTTCAGTCTTCTGTCAGCAGACTAAGCTGATGAAGAACAGTAAGCAGACTGGGCTGATCGTGAACAAATCTTGAACAGCAGACTGACCACTCTTCTTACAAAAACTTAGCTGTTTTTCAGCAAAACAGTTTTTCAGAGAGTATACTTGCAGCGGATTGTTTGAAAGTGTTTTTCACAAGTAAACTAAGTTCTTAAAAGATTTTATACACAGTTTTGAAACTCCTTATAAAATCCTTTTGTAATTCAAAGTGTGTAAATATGCAAGCTTTAAAATATGCAAGAAAACATAAAATGCAAGATAACACAAAGAATTTTTATAGTGGTTATATGGATAAAAATCCTTTAGTCCACTCTTCCAGATCACTCAGATTCTGGGTTATACTATAATCACACAGATTACAATATTTCTCCACTTATACCTAGACAACTAATGAAAAGGCTATAAGCTCGCAATAGAAAATCACAAAGAAATTCTATTCTCTGAAGTTTGATCACTCACAAAGATGGATCACAACTCCTCACAACACTCAGCTATTACAAGATCACTCAGATCGTAATTTTCTGTTTTCTTCAACTGGGTTTCTGTCAACAAATGACTTCCACCAGACGAGTGAGCTGTTCGAGCTTTTGAGACTTAGAAAAATTTTGCTTCAAAAACGAAATCTCTGATTGTTGTTGTGTATCTCTCTCTTCGAACTTAGCTCTATTTATACTCGGATTTGAATTTATGACCGTTGAAGCAAATCAAATCTTCAAATCCATAGCCTTAGCCCAATTTCAGAACGGCTACCTGCTACAGTACCTTTTCTGCTGTACTTTCCTGTAGCTTCATTAAATGCACTCTGCTGATACGATGTTTTCTTCAATCATTTGCCATTACTACCCTTCTCTTACAGCATTTATTACACCAAGTGCATTTATTACCGTTGGACTCTTCTCATGATCTATTCTACTCTGCTGATCGAAGCAACCCATCTGATAGTCACTCTGCTGATCAAACTCTGAACTAATCTGATTTGAGTCAGCTGATGGTCTACCTTTCTGTTTGCTGTTTCAGCGAGAGATCACTAGTCTTCTGGGCTTTGAACTCTTCTGTTGTCTTCTTTACTTGTTCAAAATTCTTCTAAGGGAACTAAGTTTTCCATACTTAGCTGATTATGATGTTTTGGAAATCATCAAAACCTTCCCTTAATTTCTTGTCTTCTTTGCACTTTGATCTTCATCTTCATCCAATAATCTTTGTCGATGTCGAATTATAATCGATACCTTTACTATAATCGAGATGCGTTTATACTTAGCTTTATTTATGGCTTTTGCTCCGCAATGTCGATAATTCAATGTAGTCATTGATCTTCAACTTCTATCTCCAAATATCTTTGTCGATGTCGAATTATAATCGATACCTTTACTATAATCGAGATACGTTTATACTTAGCTTTATTTATAGCTTTTGCTCCGCAATTTCGATTTTTATCGAGGTATATTTTAGCGGTTTCGACGATTTGGAGATTTCCTCTCGATGCCTCAGCGGCTATCGAGGTGTTGGGATTTTGTGGGTATAATTGTCAACTACAACGGTGCGGAATTTAAAATTTTTATATCCACATCCCAGGGGTCTTATTAGTACATATGAATAAGGTTGAATTTATTTAAGCACACAAATACAAAAATAAATATAGTGGTAAAATTGCGATTTTACCTCACCACAGGCAAGGTGGTGGTTTCTCCGGTCTTCTTGTCGGATCACTAGAGCACCCCAAGTGTTGTGTCTCTAGAGAAAAGTCCACACCAGCTGGATCTGCAATCACTTTAATCCTCAGGCTCAGAACTAGGAGAAAAGTAGCTCAGATTCAAGAGTTGGATTTAGATCCAACTCTAGATGTAGATCGGAAGAAGGAGAGAAGTGGATCACGGCCGATCTACAACCACGGCGGCGGCGGCGGCTAGGTAGTAGGTGGCGGCGGCTAGGGCTAGATGGGATAAGGGGGCGGCGGCTAGGAGAGGAGAGATTAGGGTTTAGAGTTTTTGCTTGTGTTAGGGTATTGATTCTCCAAGACTCCTTTTTATAGGAGAGTTCAAACCCTATCCCTAATCTTATCTCTTAGCTAATGGGCCATCAGATAAGTCTGGCCCAACCCCTCTATTTAATTAGTCCTTTTAATTAAATAGCCCAAGTCATTTAATTAACCACTTTAATTAAATTGCCCATTTATTTAATTAATACTTTAATTAAATAATCCAATAAATCTATTTAAAGATTTAATTTAATTTAATTAGATAAATCTAATTAATTTTCTCTCTCCAGGAATTAACCCTTTAATTCCTTATCTTGATTTAACTTCTTTAAATCGTTTCGTTCTACAACTGACTATCACAGTTCCAGCTTTTGTGTGTGACCCTCTAGGTTCACCATCAATTGGCCGCAGGCTCACATTTCTGTGATTTAATTAATGAGCAATTAATTATTTAATTAATCGCTCCGATCAATTAAACTACTTTCAATTGACCACTCCAGAATTAATCTACCATCAATTCAGGAGTACCCACACCTCATGGTCGATGTCTAGCCACAAGCCCATGAGGCCCAACTTCAGGTGAATTGATTTCAGTGAACCTTAAACCTCTTATAAGTACCATGCACATACGGTCCCTCTAACGACTAATTTCCCGATCGAGACCTAGGGTGTGTGAATTGGTCGGCACCTCTAATCATCTCGATTCTGTACTTTCTAATTCAGGATAATACTTCCAGTGTGACTGCTAAATCTGGAAACCCCTTTCCAAATCCGTCACTGACCATGGCCATGGATTTCTCGGAATGCATCATCTAAGAATGTACAGGAAATTCCCTCATCCATTACGATGAGTCGGTAGATCCTATATTGATGCTAACCATCCGCGCATACGACTATACGTACCCAACGTAGGCGCACAATGGACAAGCTATGTGCCCGGCTCCTAAATCAAAGTACGCACACCCGTATACCGAATTCGCCTTAGCATCTCAAGTCTAAGGACTAAATCGTACACTGTTATAAGTCTTGAGAGACATCCCACCACCGATATGCCTTTTACGCACTTCCACAATGGGTCTCTCTGTTCGGGTCGTTCGATGCGTCCGATCCCCTATCGAACCACCTAGTCATATGCACTGACATTAACAATGTCTTGTTCATGAAACAACAACAAATTCACTTTAAGTGAATCATGCATAATCGTACAAGTCTTGACGATTCATTCGATACCCCGTCTCGATATGAATCTATGACTTGGAACATTTTTGAGATCACGACCTTTGAGACTGTTTCATGATTAATCGCACCCAATACTGAAGTGAATAGTCCCGTAGTCATGAGTGATCTCAGGGTTTCAACCAATCGCTTAAATGTATTCGCGAAGATGAAGATGGCCATTTGTTTATATTATGAATTCTCAATAAAATAAACAGTTCGTATTAATTGATAAATCAAAGATTCTTTCAAGATAAAATAATGTTTCCTAATACAAGCTATTTTGTTGGCTTGCAGGGCACTATCCTATCACGAGGAACGTTTGGCGATTTCGACGATTTGGAGATTTCCTCTCGATGCCTCAGCGGCTATCGAGGAACGTTTGGCGATTTCGACGATTTGGAGATTTCCTCTCGATGCCTCAGCGGCTATCGAGGAACGTTTGGCGATTTTGACGAACGTTTGGCGATTTCGACGATTTGGAGATTTCCTCTCGATGCCTCAGCGACTATCGAGGAACGTTTGGCGATTTCGACGATTTGGAGATTTCCTCTCGATGCCTCAGCGGCTATCGAGGAACGTTTGGCGATTTCGACGATTTGGAGATCTATGTGATAACAGTAGAGAATGACAAAAGAACTTAGCATTAGTTTCAAAAGATTTGTAACCCTCCAGGAAATCACAAAACAGCTGGAAGTAAAATTACAAAATAGCTGGAAATAAAGACAAACTAAAGAAAATTTCTTAAGTATAGAATTTTCTGAGGTTTCTCCCATTCCAGGTCCTCTTCACAAGTTCTCCTTCCATCGTATTAAATCGATAAGCCCCCTTCTTTCCGACTTCGACCACTTTGAAAGGACGTTCCCAGTTGCAGTCAAGCTTTGCTTTCTTCTTCGAGACGTCAACTCGTTTCAGTACGAGGTCTCCTACCTGAAAAAATTTTAATCTTACGTTTTTATCATATGCCTTTGCCATTGTGGTTTTGTAGGCTTGTATCCTTGCGGAGGCCCTTTCTCTTTTTGATTCTAGTTGGTCGAGCTCGAAGTTCCTTTTGTCAGTGTTGTCTGATTGATCGTAAAGATCGACTCTTGGAGATGGTACTTCTAATTCTGCTGGGGCCACTGCTTCAGAACCATAAACTAGACTGAAAGGTGTTTCTCCGATTGCCGTTTTCTCCTTGGTCCGATTAGCCCAAACGACCCATGGTAATTCATCCAGCCAGGCACCTCCAGCTTCCGACAACCTCTTCTTTAGTAATCTTAAAATTTCCCTGTTAGTTACTTCAGTTTGTCCATTGGTTTGCGGGCATCCAACCGATGTAAATCGCTGTGTTATTTTGTGTTTCGTGCACCAGTCGGTCACTCTCTTTCCTGCAAATTGCGCACCATTATCTGAGATGATCACCCTTGGGAGTCCAAACCTGCAGATTATTGACCAATAGAAGTTGACAATCTGAGTTTGGGTGATTTGTTTTAACGGCACGACCTCTATCCATTTGCTGAAGTACTCGACTCCCACCAGTAAGAAGCGTTTCTACCCCCTTGCTACAGGTAATGGTCCGACCAGGTCTGCGCCCCACTGATCGAAGGGCCATGAAATCGAGATCGACTCCATTAACTGGGCAGGTTGATGAGGCATAGTAGCGTGATATTGGCACTTGGCGCATTTTCTGGCATGGTTGTTGGCGTCTTTTACCAAAGATGGCCAATAATATCCCAAACGAGATATTCTGATTGCTAGTGCTCTGTCGCCCGACTGACTTCCACAAGAGCCCTCATGAACCTCCTTAAGGATCAAGTTGGTTTGAGGAAATGCTATGCATTTTTGGAGTACTCCGGTTACGGATCGTCGGTATAGATCATTATTGATAATAGCGTAGTGAGGAGCTCGGTACTTGAGTCGTCGAGCTTCAGAGCGATCAATTGGTAGTGTTCCCTTGATTAGATAATCTAATAACTCCGTTTTCCATGTCGGTTCTTCGCTCTGGAGATTCAGAACTTCCTTACATAGAACGTCACGCCGCATGTCGATGGCAGGCTTGCTCGATATCATTAGTGTTACCTTTCTGGTGGTGATTCCTTCTATCAAGTTCCCAAACTTTGAAAGCGCGTCGGCTCTCATATTTTCAGTTCGTCTTATGTATTCCAACTGGAAGGTCTCAAACTTCGAAACTTGAGCCTTAACTAAAGACAAGTATTTTATCATCGAATCCTCTTTGGCCTCAAACAATCCTTTGAATTGTTTCTCAACTAACTGCGAATCGGTATAAGCAATGAGATTCTGAATTCCTGTTTCAGTTGCCATTTTCAGGCCGGCCAATAAGGCTTCGTATTCCGCTTCATTGTTTGACACGATAAAATCCAACTTTAAAGCGAATTCCAATTCTACTTCATTGGGGCCTTGGAAATAAATTCCTGCACCACCTCCCACTGATGTCGATGACCCGTCGACATGAAGCATCCATATTTCTTTTTTCTCTTCTTCTACTTGAGTGCTCTCGAGCACAAAATCGGCGAGTATCTGCCCCTTTATCGACGTTCTGGGGTTGGTATTGGATATCATATTCCCCTAACTCCACGGCCCATTTGATTAATCGTCCTGACGCGTTTGGTTTGGATTAACGTTTGCCTTAGTGGTTGATTAGTCAGGACGACGATTTTATGGGACTGGAAATAGGGTCTTAACTTTCGAGCAGTGGTTATTATGGCGAGGGCGAACTTTTCGATTACAGAGTAATTCTTTTCAGGGCCTTGTAAGATTCTGCTCACGTAGTATATCGGGTAGTTGTCCTTAGCTTCCATTCTCACTAGGACCGAGCTGATCGCTTGTTCAGAGACAACTATATAGAGGTGGAGATCTTCGTTACCCTGCGGTTTTGCTAGAAGAGGAGGGGATACGAGATATGCTTTTAATTGTTCGAAAGCCCGATCACATTCCTCCGACCACTCGAATTTCTTCGCGTTTCTCATGATTTTGAAAAAAGGAAGGCTTTTGTCGGCAGATCGAGATATAAATCGATTCAGGGTCGTGATCTTGCCGACGAGCTTTTGCACTTCATTTAAGTTACGCGGGGCTTTGAGGTCAATTATCGCTTGGATCTTTTTCGGATTAGCCTCTATTCCTCTTTCGTTTACCAGATAACCGAGGAATTTTCCCGACCTAACTCCGAAGATGCACTTTGCTGGGTTTAGTTTCATACCATACTTTCTCATTATATCGAACGCTTGTTTGATATGGACCAGGTGGTCGTTCTCGTCAAGACTTTTAACTAGCATGTCATCGACATATACCTCCATCGATTTGCCAATCAATGCTTCGAACATCTTGTTTACTAGTCGTTGGTAAGTCGCACCTGCGTTTCTTAGTCCGAATGGCATTACTTTGAAAAAATAGACGCCCATTTCTGTGATAAATGTTGTTTTCTCCTGATCTTCTAGGGCCATAAAAATCTGGTAGAAACCCTGGAAGGCATCCATCATACTCAAAATAGCACATCCTGCCGTGGAATCGACTAGGGAGTCGATCCTTGGAAGGGGGTATGGGTCCCTTGGGCAGAGTTTATTTAGGTCTGTGAAGTCGTTACACATTCTCCATTTCCCACCTCCTTTAGCGACTAAAACGACATTGCAGAGCCACTCTGTGAACTGAACCTCAGCAATGTAGTCGGCGTCCAGAAGCTTCTGGACCTCTTCCTTTATTATTTTGTTTCTTTCCGGGCCAAAGTTTCTCTTCTTCTGCCTGGCAGGACGAGACGAAGGATCGACATTGAGCCTATGGACTATGATCTTTGGGTCGATTCCCTGTAGGTCGGTAGTCGACCAAGCGAAGATGTCCGCACTTTCCCTTAAGAATTCGATTAATTGAGTCTCCAGCCCTTCGGAGAGTTGAGTTCCTACTCTAGTAGTTTTTGACGGCTCTCCAGGTACCAATTCAATCGATCTGTGCCCTTCCAGCGGTTCGATTCTTTCGAATTTTCTTTTCTTAGAATTGACTTCTTCTTGTTTTTCTTTCTTCTCCTGCGTCATATCTGGCTTGAATAAATCATCGGTATCGACTGGGGAAACCGGCTTGATTTTTACATCTGTGCCTATCTTCTGAGCTTCAGAGCAAAGCTCCTTGTTCTTCGCCCCTTGGCTGAGGGAGACTGTGTAGCAATCCCACCCTTCTTTTAGGTTTTCAATTACTTCGCCGACTCCTTGAGACGTCGGAAATTTTAGTTTTTGGTGATAGGTGGAGATGATAGCTTGGAAAGTGTTCAGAGCGGGTCTTCCCAATATAACATTATAAGCACACTGCGCCTCAACCACCAAGAATTTTATCATTCGGGTTCTCGAGTTGCCAGCCTCTCCCAAGGTGAGCGACAGGGTTAATGTACCTCGAGGAACGACCTGGGCTCCTCCAAAGCCGATAAGCGGTGTTACCACGGTCCCTAAAGGAGTTGGACCGAGGTCCATTCTTTCAAGCGCATCCAAGAAAAGGATATTTGCCGAACTCCCCGAGTCTATCAAGATTCTTCTGACGGTAGCTCCAGCAATTTGGGCCGTGATTACCATCGGGCAATCCGGCACGTCTTGGTCATTGAATGTCAAATAATCCCTTTGACGATCAGAGTCACAAACCCTATTACTTGATTTTGTGTCGTGGGTCGTATTGAGAACACCTCCTTCCGGTCGTTCAGGCTTCCCTCTCGAAGTACTCGAGAAACAACTCTTCTTGAGTTCTTACTGTCTCCTCCAGCTGGCCCTCCCGATATCATATTGACAATAGTTCCAGGCTGGGCTCTCCTGGGCTGCTCTTCTCTGGTGTCTTGATTATGATCCCTCCTTGGGGGAGATCGGGACCGCGACCTATTATTATGTGGTCGGTTTGCAACATGGTCATTATTTGGGATTTTCACGTAGCCAGTTAAGTGACCTTCTGCTATTAATCTTTCTATTTCATCTCTCAACTGATAACAGTCGTCCGTATCGTGTCCTCTTTGTCTATGGAAACGACAATACTTCCTCAAGCTAGGATTGTCTCTGATAGCAACGGGCTTTCTCAGTAAGTTTTTGTCTTGTATGGCAAATAAGATTTCTGACCTGAGCTTTTTCAATGGAGTATAGTTGTCGTGGTACTCTCTATTCGATCTTCCTGTTGTTTGTTTCCTGGATTAAAGTTTCTTTCTTCCCCGTATCCTCTTCTGTTTCTCCTTTCATTATATCGATTGTTCGGAATTTTTTCCACCGGACGATCTGTAATAACGAATGGCTGTTTGTCTTCGGATTTTGCCAATCCAAAGAAAGTTCCCCTTAGCTTGTTCATTTCTTCCTCGTTCATGTATTGATTGGCCATTTCCATTAATTTTTCGTATGTCGATGGATTTTCCCTGACTATGGCGCTGGCAAAGCCTCGGTTCAAGGTGCATTGAAACAAGACAGTTATTAGGAAGTCCACTCTAAGCATCTCGACCTTTAGGAGCTCGTTGTTAAATCTCCCCATAAAGCTTCTAAAACTCTCATCAGGTTTGTGTATGATAGAGTTGTTGGGTTTGTGCCTCGATTGTCAATACAACAGAGTGCGGAATTTAAAATTTTTCAAGACACACCCACAGTCCCATAAATAAAGTCTCCATATTATGTATACGAAAAGCAAGAAACGAACGCAAGCATAAATAAAACATAGGGGGTTAATCGAAATTACCTCACCACAGCTCGGTGGTGATTACCTCCAGGCTTCATGTTCGATTCACAATATAGTGATCCAAGTGTCTCACCTCCAGAATGTATCCACAACAACTGGATTGTAGCAACACTTCCAAGTCGTAGGCTAAGAACTGGAACTTGAAAGTTTGTCAACAAAGGTACTTCTGAACTTGATCAGGACTTTGATCTAGGTTCGGGTTATGCGGCTGGATTTGGTTCGGCCAAGCTTGGATCGGCCAGGTTAGGTTCGGCCGAGCTAGGATGGGCGACTAGGGTTCGGGGCGAAATAGTTTGGGGCGGATATGCAATTTCTAAAACTTATTTTCGAAAATCAGATTTTTTCTCTCAAAAATCGGCTATAACTTTCTCTCAAAAGTTTTGCAGAGTTTTCTCTCAAAAGTTTTCAGTCTCATTTTTGAATGAAGAGAGGAGAAGAAGTATTTATAGGAGAAGAGTCCTACTCCTATAAGATATCTTCTTCCTTGTCTATCAAATTTTTTCTTCCTTATCTAATTAGGAATCTAAGATTTGATATATCTCTTCTTGCTTATCTTCCAAGATTAAAAACTTCCTTTTCCTTATCTTCAAAAAATCGCCCCCTATCACTTCTATTTGTGATAATTACAAATCGACCCCTTTGTCATTTAATTGGCTAATCCGAAAAATTACCAATTAAATTTATTCTTCCAACTTAATTAATTAACCACTTTAATTAATTTCATAATTAATCAGATAACCCTTAATTAATTAATTGAACATTAATTAATTAAATATCTAATTAATAATCTCTTACTTGAATTAATGCTTTAATTCAATAACTTTGATTTAACAACTTTAAATCATTCACATTTCCCTTAATGACTGTCACTGTCCAATTGTATTGTGTGTGACCCTCTGGGTTCACCATCAATTGGCAGTAGGCCCACGACTCTCGTGATTTAATTAACGAGCAATTAAATGCTCCGATCAACTTTAAACTATCTTTAATTGACCACTCCAGAATTAATTTCCTTATTAATTCGGGAGTACCTACACTTCATGGTCGATGTCTAGCCACAAGCCCATGAAACCCAACTTCAGGTGAATTGATATTTGTGAACCTCACCTATTATAACTGCCATGTACATACGGTCCTTCCATGACTGATTTCCCGACCGAGACCTAGGGTGTGTGAATTGATCGGCACCTCTAATTATCTCGATTCTGTACTTTCTAATTCAGGATAGTAATTCCAGTGTGACTGCTAAATTTGGAAGTCCCTTCCAAATTCGTCACTGACCGTGGCCACGGGTTTCTCGGAACTATTATCGAAGAACGTACAGGAAATTCTCCCACCTTATCAGGATGAGTCGATGGATCCTTTCTTAGTACTAACCATTCGCGTACACTTCCGTACGCACCCAACTTAGGCATGTTATGACCAAGCTAAGTGGCCTATACCTAAATCAAAGTACGCACTTTCATGCACCGAATTCGCCCTAGCACTTCAAGTCTAAGGACTAAATCGTACACTATTATAATCCTTGAGAAACATCCCATCACCGATATGCGACATGCGCTTCCACAATGGGTTTCTCTGTTCGGGTCGTTCGATGCATTCGATCCTCTATCAAACCACCTAGTCATATGCACTGGCCTCAAATGCCTTGTTCATGAAACTACAACAAATTCACTCCATGTGAATCATGCATAATCGTACAAGTCTTGACGATTCATTCGATATCCCGTCTCGATATGAATCTATGACTTGGAACGTTTTCGAGATCACGACCTTTGAGACTGTTTCATGATAAGTTCACTCAGTACTGAAGTGTATAGTCCCATAGTCTATTGTGAACTCAGGATTTCATCCAATCGCTTAGATAGGTTCGCGAGAGATGAAGTTGGCCATTGTTTAATTCACGTACTATGAATAAACGGGCGTATTAATTATAAACCATAAGAAGATAGTCCTCAAACAAGCTAATTTAGATTGGCTTGCCGGGTACTATTCTATCAAGAGTATAGGTGATTGGCGGGGGGTCTAACCGCTCTTTTGCTACCAAATTGGCTCATGAATTTGTCGCAAAGTTGATCGTAGTCAAAGATGGATTTCTCCTCTAATCTTCCAAACCATGATTGTGCCATTCCCGACAGTGTCGTCGAGAAGGCTTTAGCCGCTACATTGTCCGAGATACCGTGGAGCTACATCTGGAGGTTGAACGAGCCTAGATGCTCGTCAGGGTCTTCGGTTCCAAAGTAACGAGGTAGTTGAGTGGGTAGTCTTTTGTCGAGTGGTAATCTTTCGAAGAAGATTTCGTCGCAAAAGGGTAATTTTCTTAATCGGGAATTTGACACCGGGAGTTCGTTTCTTTTTATTGCCTGTAAGCGACCTTACTTCTGAGGCGAGTTTGTTGACCTCCCTAACCGATTGTTCTTCATGATCCTGTTTCCCCAAGCGTCTAGCTTGACGTTTATCTGCCCAACTGTCGGCTTGGTTCACTTCAACTTCATTTTCGACATCATGGATAACAGCGCGTGGGAGTCTTTGGGGAGGGTTATGATTTTCTCTTGCGGCTTCTGCTAACCACTCCTTCTTGGCGTCATCCAAGAGCGCCTTCAAGTCATCTTTGGTGAGTTGCAAAATAGGTGGGGCCGGGGGTCTGGAAGTTCCCCCTTCATCATTCTGTAGCTGCTCAGGGTTTCGAGGTAACAAGTTGTCACCTTGACCTTCCCCGTTTTGATCTCGATTGGCCTCTCGCTCTCGAGCCAGAGCTGCTTTAGACCTTGTAGTCATCTTTTACGATTCAGAGTTAAAGTTCCCACAGACGGCGCCAATTGATGTGGGTGTAATCGATAGGATGATAATTCCTAGTCCGAATCCACGATTGGGTTACACGACTCGTCAATGTGAGGGTCTGCAGGTCAATCAAGCTTCTCCTCGATTTGTATAGGGGATCCTAACCTGTAATCAAAGACAACTACGTCAGGTTAATGCCGGTGGTTACCCGGCGATAACCCTCCGATGCTTAAGTAAGTATCGAGATATGTAGGAGATCGGTCCGTATTTAATGCTTAGTAAAGTGCGTACCTTTGATATTATTTATGAGGTCTATTTATAGTTTTCCAGATGGGTCACCGGGTCGAATCATGATTGGACGTCTTGATTCGAATATGGATCCTTGGCAATTGGTCCGATCCGATTGTAAGTGGGTTAAGTTTAAGGGAACGTCGGCCACTACGTCGGATAAGACCAATAGGTCGAGGTCGATGCCGACGTTAGGTTAGTTTGTTTATGTTCGATGTGAACTCGAGGGGGGAGGTCCTCGATAAGAATCGATTGACCCATAGTTGTTTATAATGACGAAGACTTGATACATCAATTGGCAACTTGGCACGTGTCATGATCAGCCACAAAGAAAAAAGAATATATTGATAAATTACCCAACCAAAAAGTAAAAAGCACGGGAAAGAACTGCTAATCTGTCTTGTGTTATGCGGAATTAGTATGTGTTTGTATCATAAATAATATTGAATTGTTCTTCGATTAACAACATCGCACCATCGACGCTATTAAATCATCGATAATCGAAAGTCTTTGGACATAAAATATCGATTCATTTAAAATATATGATACCACAACCTATGTTAAAACCCTTCCATCGAATATAGGCAGGATAAATCATATTAATGCATAAACAGAGCACGATTTAAGCTGACTACAAAACACACGTAGCCAAAATCAGTGGAGAAGATAAGACCACGTGGATGGACCCCTTCTCCAACTGATTTGACCATATTCACGCCCCGAGAAACTTGTTAATAAGGCCACTTAACTACTAACACATTTTAAGGAAAGTTACAAGTGCATTCAAAATCGATCTATGTATGTTGCACAATTCAAAACCCAATCAGTGGAAGGCAGAGCCACTCCTTGAAGATGTCTATAAATTGAGATCAACATTCGGCATTGCAAAGAGACACCTTTCAATCAATCGATCAACAACTACAATTTTATCCTTACCTTCTCATAGCTCATGATCACATTGTACAATTGTACTCCTGCTCGAGAACTGGAGGGGGGGGGGGGAGGGGCGTACTAATGAGGGGTATTCCCCATAGCACTAGATTGGACTTATCGACCCAACTTGAGATTGATTTGGATCCCTTCGGTCCCTGATGGGGGCTGTTTTACACCCCTTATTATACTCGGATCGACTCGAGGACATCAGATCGGTTCAACCATACAAGCTCATTCAGGATCATCTATCGACCCGATCAGAGACGATTCTCCTCGGCGACCAGACTACAATCTGGACTCAAGAAGGACAGATATGCCGAGTCCTAGTAGGATTATGTTTACTTGTATGCTTAGGGTTTATATCTTATAAATACCTAGATAAACACACACAAGAAGAGGGCTTACGCCTACATACATTGTAAAAGAGTAATTGTAATATCTTTACTCTAATGAAATAGCTTTTGCTCTACATTAATTCTACGTTATTATCATTATTCTTACTTTACTTTTTCTTGTATTGCACCATCCTGAGTAACTTAATCTGCCCTCAAATCTAATCCGATAATATTGATTGAACCTAACAAAATTCGGTTAAATCAGGTTGCGCCCACCGTGGGGCAAGGTTAATTGCTCGAACGACATATGGTCAATCCAAGGAAAAAGATCACCTCTCTCCCCGTACTATGTGCGATTACACCTTTGCTGTTTTCACAAAATTCAGCCTCTTCATAATTCTTCGAATTTACCGCATGTTGCTTCAAATTGGCTTCGTGATTCTGCTCCTTGTAATTCTTAATCACTATTAGCGACTTCGATTTCGCATTACTCAATTTGATTTCAGAAGATTTAAAATTGGGACGGAAGTGGATACCGATCCCCAATTTTTGATTCACCAATTTTCTGCTATCTTAGTTGATTGCTTTCAATTTTCAACTCCTTGCATCTGTTAACATCATCTACGAAGCCGATTTCACAATCCTGCAGTCAATTCATTGAGTATTTAATTTGGTCCATCAAGAACAAATTCAGGCTGGCAGATTTCCGCCCCCTGCTGATTGTAAATCACTCCTTGATTGGCTGATTTTGGTTTGCCATAATTAATTGATGTTTCGAAGATTCGGGCCGTCAAGAACAAATTCGGGCCGTCATGAACAAACTCGGGCCGCGAATTCCAGCGAGTTTGGGTTTAATTTTCGAGGTGGTTTCTTCTCCTTTTCCTCGACTAGTAAGTGTGGTACATTGATCTCACAGTAATTGCTTCTATTTCGGCTGAATTTAGCAATAACTTTCAATCTGATTTCAAGCCCTTCGAATTCTTAATTTGGGCTGATTTTGCTTCCTTATTGATTATTATGGTTTTTACAATCCTTAATCTGGGGTGATTTGCCTTAATTTGATGTTTGGATTATTGAGATGTTCGGTGAAATTACAGTAGTGGACTAAATTGGGCAATTTTGCTCATCTTCTCTTCTCCTAGTAGCTATCGTGATCAACAGCAAAAAAACAGGGGTAAAAACTCCAAATTGACTACGGCCTTTCTCATAGTAGTTGAGATTAATTAATTAATGGCCGTGGTTGTAACTAACTTTACCAATTACTTTATTGTAATGAACTACTTGGAGATGGTTGCTGTAGAACAATGGTGAAATATTACTGGTTTTCTTAATTTCATTCGGTGGTTAAATGGATATCAGAGCTGCCTGGTTGATTGATTGAGATTTAGATGCCTATTGGTGGAAAATCTTTAATTAAAGTGAGCTGCTTGTTATTTGATTTGCTGATAGCTTGAATGAATTTGATTAACTCCATTGGTTTATATATGGAGAATTACTTGGTGCTGGTTGCTTGGCTTCTAAATGCTGGTTGCTTGGCCTTGAAATTGTGGTCGCTTATTGGTTGCTTTTATCTGAAATAGTTATTAATAATGGATTGATTGAGATTAAGTTGTCTACTTGCTCGAAATTGAAGAAAGAGTAAAAGAGTAAGATCATTCATTTGGTATACTTATAAAACCGAGTCCCAACTTAAAAGGTTAAAACCAATTATTGGTAAACAACCTAAGTCCTACAGTGAGTAAAATCGACCTTAACACTCATCGATCGCCAAAAGCGAAGACTTAAAAGGTTAAAACCAATTATTGGTAAACAACCTAAGTTCTAATTTGAGTAAAATCGATACGCTCGATAAACACTCATCGATCTCCAAAAGCGAAGACTTAAAAGGTTAAAACCAATTATTGGTAAAAAACCTAAGTCCTAATTTGAGTAAAATCGATCCGCTCGATAGACACTCATCGATCTCCAAAAGCGAAGACTTAAAAGGTTAAAACCAATTATTGGTAAACAACCTAAGTCCTACAGTGAGTAAAATCGATCCGCTCGATAAACACTCATCGATCTCCAAAAGCGAAGACTAAAAAGGTTAAAACCAATTATTGGTAAACAACTTAAGTCCTAATTTGAGTAAAATCGATCCGCTCGATAAACACTCATCGATCTCCAAAAGCGAAGACTTAAAAGGTTAAAACCAATTATTGGTAAACAACCTAAGTACTAATTTGAGTAAAATCAATCCGCTCGATAAACACTCATCGATCTCCAAAAGCGAAGACTTAAAAGGTTAAAATCAATTATTGGTAAACAACCTAAGTATAAATTTGAGTAAAATCGATCCGCTCGATAAACACTCATCGATCTCCAAAAGCGAAGACTTAAAAGGTTAAAACCAATTATTGGTAAACAACCTAAGTCCTAATTTGAGTAAAATCGATCCGCTCGATAAACAATCATCGATCTCCAAAAGCGAAGTCTAAAAAGGTTAAAACCAATTATTGGGAAACAACCTAAGTCCTAAATTGAGTAAAATCGACCTGCCCGATAAACACTCACCGATCTCCAAAAACCATTAATTTGGTATAAACTCTTAAATGAAATATGAGTAAAACCATTAATTTGGTAGAAACTCTGAAATCGAAAATAAATAGTAAAACCATTAATTTGGTATAAACTCTTAAATCGAAAATATGAGTAAAACCATTAATTTGGTATAAACACTTATATAAAGAATGAGTAAAACCATTTAATTTGGTATAAACTCTTAAATCGAAAATATGAGCAAAACCATTAATTTGGTATAAACTCTTATATATAAAAAAATGAGTAAAACCATTAATTTGGTATAAACTCTTAAATGAAATATGAGTAAAACCATTAATTTGGTATAAACTCTTATATAAAGAATTAGTAAAACCATTTAATTTGGTATAAACTCTTAAACGAAAATATGAGTAAAACCATTAATTTGTTATAAACTCTTATATATAAAAAATGAGTAATATACTCTTATCTAGTTCTTCTTCCTCCTACTCTTCAAGCATCAATATTAATATACTCTGGGGCTCTTTTAGGAAAAGTTTATGGCTCTGATACCAAGAGGTGCCGGGAGCCCTGCAATTCCCTAAAGAAAGAACAAAATCAATTAAATGGATGTATTATCTCACAAATTATATATATGATAAGCCAATTGCCCTAACGGTACTTCTGACCTCAGCGGGACTTACAGGAAATCTCAGATATATAATCTATGTAAATAAAACAACCATTCTTTAACTTGTTCAAAATTCAAGGAATACAGGGACCGTAGCTTAATTCATGGACCATTCCATTGTCTTAACAACTTTATGATGTACAGGATCCTCATAAGAGGCAAGTACAGAGCATAATTATTGATAAGGTTAGAGCATATTAATCAAGAACCATTGAGAGGTTTCCGAAGAACTAGATAGAGGAAGTTTAGCTAGACATAATGTTTAAACACAAGGGATAAATTTTATTGAACTCTGAATGAATCAAACTGATACAAGGGGCCTCTATTTATAGAGAGCGGACTCCAAACTTCATACAATACAACATAATGTTACAACAAATCCGAACCACAAGAAGGGAATCTTCTTTATTTGACAAACATGACACCTACTAGGACCACAACTTTATTATTTTTGACAAATAGACAAATCTTTAATAAAGTAATCTGGGACCACCTCCTCAAGTTGTCACGGGCTGTTGTCGGGTGTATCTTGAATCATATCTCCATCAGATGTATGCATGACCCTTGGATCAAATGCATCTGTCATAACCGTTGGATCAAAGTCTTTCATGTTCAGAGGTCCATAATCCCATGGATCTTGAGCATCTTCAAATGTTTCTTGATTTTCTTCCATAAAAGTATCACCTTGTTGATCATGAGAAATAGGCATAAAATCCTTTAAAGAATAACTAGGACCAGAGATAGGATATAATGGTATCACCATAGTAGATGTACAATCCACATCTTCAACAAGATTGATAGGAACTTCGTTCATTATGCAAAGATGCCCGTGTAACCTTCTGAGTTCTTCTTTTTGATTTTCTATACCCCCATCAGTAGAGGTAAAGACATCCATAAGCTTGAGGAACCATCTTGTTTCCCCATACATAAAAATAAGGCCTCTTTAATATGATAATTGTGTAAGGATTTTTCATGTGAGAAACATTTTTAATGGTATCCTTTAAATCTTTTATCCAGTCTTTTCTGGACCAATATCCATATAAAAACTTGGTGATTCGTGGTTCCTGGCTTCTTTTTCGGATTGCCGTTAACAGAAAACTGGGTTTGACTTCGATGGCAAAGTAACTGATCATCCCAAGGCACCAAAAATACCAATATCCTTCACTTGGTAGATCAATCTCAGTATGAAACGTAAAGATTGGGAGGAAAGGGTGATCTGGATAGAATTTTCCCTGTTCAAGAGGAATGTTCATCAGTAACAGAAACTTGGCTAGATAGTAGAAAAGATGATTCTTAGCAAAACTTTTGAGACGTCCTAGACTATCTAGAGGAAAAGTAGTTTCTGGGAATTCTGGTAATTCAGTCGGTTTGGGACGGGATGATGATGCCATTAAGATCAGAGGAATAGATTTTGTGAAGGAGATTAGATGGACTTGTTTTGGCCTTGATAACAAATCTGGGATGATATTTCGATCCCTTTTTATATGTTGAACTTCAAACTGGTACTTAGAAAACCAATCCTTTAGCCTCAATAGTTGTGGCTCTGGAATTTGTGACGGCCCGAGCCCCCGGGTCGGGTCCTACGTGGACCCACCCCCGAGTCCGGGTCCGTATTCGGTGAACACAACCAAAATTTGTCCAGAAATTTTTTTTTTATGAAACAACAACACAGTAATTCGAATCATAGTTCATACATAACAACATAAAACCCGATACGCTGCGATATGCAGGAACAGATACAAAATACTGCATAGTGCAAACCACGCATAACCACAGGGATCCAAACCAACTTAGTCTTTACGTACTCAATAATAATTAATACATACTAATACATAACATAACAAGAATGAAAAGATAACATGACGACCAACGAAGACCGACAGACAGGATCTCGGAGGCGAACACCAACTCTATACATTAGACCATAGGATATCTGTATCTGAAAAAGAAGTAAACACGAATGCGTAAGTTGATCGTCCAACTTAGTGAGGCTGTAGTGCACATGTGCGTGTGATGCATGGATGCAACATATTGTACATGAACATATATAACATTACAGTAAATAAACACATGCGATAACAATTCAAGCACATTGAACAAGTAACCAACAGTTGCTGATGCCGTCCTCCTCTTACCCTCCAGTCCATATTATGACGCCCCCACCGAACACTCCAAGTAAGGAGCTACCTTACTAACTGTGCGCATAGACGTCTCATGCCAGTAGTTTGACATTCACTCCCCAAGTGTAACCTCCACACTTGGCTCGTGAAGCGGGTCTACGGTGGATCGAGGTAACCCTCCGGCCCTAACCTTCCGGGTTATCCACGATTCCGCACACCAAAATAGGGCCCACATAATAATAACAAACAATACAGTACAGTAACAATACAATACAATAACAATCGAGTAACATGAATCAGCAACCAGCTCAATAACAATCATTAAATTGGTTCAATATATGATAGCAAGGACTAGTAAGTACATAGGCATTATCATAATAATTCAAGGTGTATAGTTTGTCCTAACAGTCGAGTTTTCATTGTATCATACGTCGCATGCTCGTTCGTTTAGGGACTAAGTTGCAGTTATGACTCGACCTACTAGCACATTCGGACTAAGTTGCAGTTATAGACATGTAACACACAGCACTCACCTGTGTAGCTTACGATTCTCGAAGAAATGCGGAAAAGTAGCGTCTTCGGTTCCTTTACAGGTTTATATAATGATCTTAGAATCTAATTACTCCATAAGGATTTTAGAGTGACTAAAGCAATGCTTTAGTCGAGCAAACAATTGAATCGTGGTTATTCAATATTGAAACCACGATCAAAACAATTGGACATTTACGTCCGACCTAAAGGTCCTACGGTCCGTTCGTAAAGCGTGGTAATCATAGCCACGAAAGGATTAGAAGTAGAACAAAACCGTTCTAATTGAGCTTTAAAATACTTAATTAAGGGTTTTAAGTTAAGTTATTACTTTCAAGATACTTTATATTCATTAAGTATTCAAACAATAACTTATTTTTAAATTTATTAAATTCAGAAAAATATTTAATCAAAATATTTTATTTTATTTTCAAATTACTTATTTTACCAAGAAATATTAATAAAAATTATTTTATTTTATTTTTACAATTTATGAATTATTTTATTTTATTTAATTAAGAATTAATGTACCCTTGAAATTATTTTATTTCAAAAACTATTATTTAATCATGATCTTATTCGAAAAATAATTTATTATTATTTAACCTTATTTTATTTCTCAAAAATTAATTAGATTTCTTATTCGGAAAAATTCTTATATTTTATTTAACATTATTCTTTTTTTTTTCAAAATTATTTAAGTAAAATATTTATGTTTGGAGCATTTATTTTATTATTCGAAAAATGAGTTTACTTTTATTTTTCAGAAAATAATTATTAAATTTTATTTTCTAAATGTTTTTTGTTTTTACTTCAAAATAAGTACAAATTTATTATTTTCATATAGATCTCTTTATTATAATGTACTTTTCTTTTTATTTCCACATAGAAACTTAAATATTTACTTTATTTAAAAGTTATCATAATTTTATTCAATAATAAAATTATTCTATTCTTTAATGAAATTTTTGTTACTTAATTTTAATAAATCACTATTTTCAAAATTTAATATTAAAAGCAATAAAACAATTATTTTTCTTTAAGACAAATATTTACTCATTAAATCTATCTACTTTAGTATTTTAAAAGTAGATTAATAAAACTTAACAAATTTAGGTTTACTAATTTTTCCATATTTTCTCTTTTTAATTTTTATTAAAACTTTATTTTTTTTAACTATCAGGGCCAGCCCACTTAATTGGTAGCAACAGGCCCATTAATGGGCCTGTTGTTCCGTTGCAAATTGCAACAGAGGATTGCCTCTGTTGCAATTTTGCAACAGACAACAAACAAAGCAGCAGCCACGGTCACTGCTATGGCAGTGGCCGGTGGTTGCTTGCCGGTGGTGGGGTGGCTCCGGCCATCCCACCGGAAAATGCACACGAGAACAAATTTTTTTTTTAGATTTGAATAAATAACCCCCAAATAAAATAGATCAAGTTTAGACACCAAAAATTTTCAAACTTTTATAAAAATTGAAATCTTGCATGAAAATCTATAGATCCTAAAATCTAAAATCATAAACATATAGGTATAACATGCTTTCTAAATAACACTCTTTCACTTTATTTAGCCATAAAAATATTTTATAAAAATACTTACTTTCTCACACAAACTTCAACATATGAAATTAAAACAAGAACACCACAAAATTATCAAATCTTTTAACTAATATATAAATCTAAAAATTTGAACATTAAACATATATCTAAAGTTGGGTTTCAAAACTTCAAATAAGTTTTTAAAGATTGTTCCACATAATCAAGTAAGAAGGTGCTTAAGGGATTTTTTAACATTCTTACAAGCTTCCAAGTTAGCCTTTTCGTTTTTCCGGTTCACGGCGGCAGCGGCGGCGGCGGCAGCAACGCCAGCGGCGGCGGCGGCGGCGGTGGTGGCGGCAGTGATGAAAGTGCAGCGGCGGAGGCAGTGGTGGTGGTCCGTCGGAAGGTTGTGGTGATGATGGGGTTTTCCTCCTATATTCTCCTACCTTTTATATATTTTCATGAAATCTTCACTTCCTCTCTAACTTTCTCTCTAACTTTTCACATTAACTTAGTAATGGTGTGGGGAGACAAAGATCAGATTTAAGGAGGTAGTAGAGAGGGTAGTGGAGTGTTTGAATGGAGAAAGGGGTAGAGTGTTTGAATGGATAAAGTGGATGGAGGTATGGAGGGTCTATTCCCTTGGGAGAGAAAATTTCTCTACCCAAGGGCTGCCATAGCTGATTTCAATGAGAAGAAATCATGGCCTGTTCAGCTAATGGAGGAAAAGGGTCATTTTTGCACTTTTGACCCCCAAAATTTTAAAAAGTACAAAATGACCCCTAAATCAAAAAAAATTGCACAATTTAGTCCAAACTAATTACAGATTGACCCCAATATTTTTAAAAGGTAATAGACATGTTTTCTAAATTATATCCAAGTCCAATATGCAATAGAAAATAATTAATGCACACAAGGCACAAAAGAGAGTTCAATTTTTTGGCTAGAAAATTTTGATTTTACGTTTAGGTTTAAAGAAATGCTATGTTTATTAAATATAGAATGCGTCACACAAAATCGGGTTAAAACTCAATAACTTCATTTTAAAATATTATAAATTTACGGGGTGTTACAATCCTCTCTCCTTAAAAGAATTTGGTCCCCAAATTCGCTCATGATCTTCAAAAAGTTCATGGTAGCAATTGACAACTTCTCATGATGATATCTTACTTTGGACATTCAGTCCATCATTATATCACAACCTAGGATAAGGAATGCGATCAGATTGGCAGGAAAAATTTCGTTATCCTGATCTTAACCCCGCATCTCTAAGTTGAACTCGTTATAAACGAGGTTCCTGAAGGAGTACGAAATCCTAACTTATACGAAACTCATTAAACCGTACTCAATATCATAGATCCATAACACAATGATACGAAGGAATGCGATGCCTCATATCCAAATGATATTATACATAAATCCTTAAAACAATATTGTATACCTTCCATAACACCGTAGGTCAGGCTCCGTCCGTCGCTCCCTTTCCATTTTAAGGAATCACTTGAGAGTTTTGCGCTTTCGCGTTTTTGCTACCAATGATAGTCCTTTGTTAGCTAGAGCTGCTGCAGGTGGTGCCTTGGGACAATATTTTACCAAATGATCTTGACTTCCACATCTCAGGCACTTGCCAGCTTTCTTCCAGCACGTGGGCTCTCCATGCCCTTTTCCTCCACAATACGTGCAAGCACCCTTGTCTGATTTCCCTGATTGTTTTTGTGGTCGATTGAATTGGCGACAATTGTTCGGATTTTTTGAGCTTGAACCTCCAAACTTCTGTTCCTTACCTGAAACTCTTCCAGTTTTCCAATTTGACTGCGAAGGCCTCTTCCCTAGAATCCTAGATGCCTTGAGCTCAATCAGGTCATTCTCAATTCGGGTGGCCCTCCCAACTACTTCGACATAAGTGGCTATGTTTTGGGAAAGAAGGGTTCGTTGATGTTCAGGCCTCAAGCACTTGATAAATTGGAGGGTGCGACGTGGCTCATCCATTGTCAAGTGGGGAGCATAACGAACTAGCCGGGAATAGACAACCTCAAACTCCGACACACTCATATTCTCTTGCTTCAGAGAATTAAATTGCTCTTCACGTAGTTCCCTAATAACAGGCGGCACATACTTATCGATAAAGTCCTTAACAAAGTTTTCCCAGGTTCTCTCGGTTCGGTTCTGCTCCCAAACCATTTCCCTCGTTTGCCACCAGGCCTTAGCAACATCTATCAAACAATAAGTGGCCAATGAAATTTTTGGAATGTTTGGGTAGTCCATGACTCGGAAGATATATTCAATCTCGGCCAACCACACTTCTGCATTTTGATCGTCAGGCTTTCCAAGAAATTGGGGCGGTTGGAACTGCAGAAAACGTTCCAAGGTCTGGTCCAAAGCTAGCGGTGCAAGTGGTAGAGGCGCAGCTCGTGCATAGCCTTGCAAAGCTTGGGTGAACTCTGCCAAAGCGGAAATGATTCGCTCAACTTGTTCAACCGGTGGAGCTGTCAGTGCTCCATCAGACTGACGAGAGGGAACCAATCGACTAGCACGACTATCACCATGAGCTCCTGCCATCTAAACAATGAAGGACGGCTCGTTAGTATAACGAGGCCGAACCTACTATATTAGACAGAAAGAAAAATCATTCAAAACTAAACTAATTATCGCATAATTAGATTAGTTTTCGATCAAAATATTGTCGAACATCACAAAATCAATCATAGTGTATCAAAACAGAGACATAGTACGATAAAACATTTAACTAGCCAAGACGGCTTCAAAACAAACAAGGTTAAAAAGAAGTCATAAACGAGCTCTCAATCTAAGTCATCTTAAATGATGTCACCATCTCGGGAATCCTCACCATCCATAGGAGTTGCCACACCTAAGGGGTCCTCCTCTTCTGGGTTCTGCTCACCCAGCTCCTCTCTAACAATCAAAAGGGAAACGATAATACCCCTCAACCCATATTGAATCGTGTTGGATTGGAGCAATCCATGATTTCTATGGAGCCGAAAATCCTTCATTCGAGCCCTCATTTCATTGAGTAGATCTTCAATCACTTGGACCCAAATTTTCGCATCTTGAGCACAAGTTCTTACAAGTGATGCAACCCGAGAGTACCGATCAGGGTCAACCTCCAACTCATGCACTACACTATTAAGATAATCAACTCTTGATCGATGACCTCCAAGTCGCACATGATCACGGGATGGCGGATAGACCCGACGAGGTCGAGAACATCGACTAACCGTGCAACAAGGGGGAGAATCATTACGAGTTGGGGCAGCAGCATTGCCCCTGCGAGGCCCCAACTCAACCTCAAAATTCATGTCTCTCTCTCTTGCGCTTGAAAACAATTATCTTGGCTCGACACGCTATCACACTCACAAGATATGAGACAAATACATAACATATAATAATTACACGAAAGGACTCGAAAAAATAGTTAAGACACGACACAACAGACGACTTTCGAGGATCCTTGACCTGACTTATAAGCCTAAGCTCTGATACCACCTGTGACGGCCCGAGCCCCCGGGTCGGGTCCTACGTGGACCCACCCCCGAGTCCGGGTCCGTATTCGGTGAACACAACCAAAATTTGTCCAGAATTTTTTTTTTATAAAACAACAACAAAGTAATTCGAATCATAGTTCATACATAACAACATAAAACCCGATACGCTGCGATATGCAGGAACGGGTACAAAATACTGCATAGTGCAAACCACGCATAACCACAGGGATCCAAACCAACTTAGTCTTTACGTACTCAATCATAATTAATACATACTAATACATAACATAACAAGAATGAAAAGATAACATGACGAGCAACGAAGACCGACAGACAGGATCTCGGAGGCGAACACCAACTCTATACATCAGATCATAGGATATCTGTATCTGAAAAAGAAGTAAACACGAATGCGTAAGTTGATCGTCCAACTTAGTGAGGCTGTAGTGCACATGTGCGTGTGATGCATGGATGCAACATATTGTACATGAACATATATAACATTACAGTAAATAAACACATGCGATAACAATTCAAGCACATTGAACAAGTAACCAGCAGTTGCTGATGCCGTCCTCCTCTTACCCTCCAGTCCATATTATGACGCCCCCACCGAACACTCCAAGTAAGGAGCTACCTTACTAACTGTGCGCATAGACGTCTCATGCCAGGAGTTTGACATTCACTCCCCAAGTGTAACCTCCACACTAGGCTCGTGAAGCGGGTCTACGGTGGATCGAGGTAACCCTCCGGCCCTAACCTTCCGGGTTATCCACGATTTCGCACACCAAAATAGGGCCCACATAATAATAACAAATAATACAGTACAGTAACAATACAATACAATAACAATCGAGTAACATGAATCAGCAACCAACTCAATAACAATCATTAAATTGGTTCAATATATGATAGCAAGGACTAGTAAGTACATAGGCATTATCATAATAATTCAAGGTGTATAGTTTGTCCTAACAGTCGAGTTTTTCATTGTATCATACGTCGCATGCTCATTCGTTTAGGGACTAAGTTGCAGTTATGACTCGACCTACTAGCACATTCGGACTAAGTTGCAGTTATAGACATGTAACACACAGCACTCACCTGTGTAGCTTACGATTCTCGAAGAAATGCGGAAAAGTAGCGTCTTCGGTTCCTGTACAGGTTTATATAATGATCTTAGAATCTAATTACTCCATAAGGATTTTAGAGTGACTAAAGCAATGCTTTAGTCGAGCAAACAATTGAATCGTGGTTATTCAATATTGAAACCACGATCAAAACAATTGGACAGTTACGTCCGACCTAAAGGTCCTACGGTCCGTTCGTAAAGCGTGGTAATCATAGCCACGAAAGGGTTAGAAGTAGAACAAAACCGTTCTAATTGAGCTTTAAAATACTTAATTAAGGGTTTTAAGTTAAGTTATTACTTTCAAGATAATTTATATTCATTAAGTATTCAAACAATAACTTATTTTTAAATTTATTAAATTCAGAAAAATATTTAATCAAAATATTTTATTTTATTTTCAAATTACTTATTTTACCAAGAAATATTAATAAAAATTATTTTATTTTATTTTTACAATTTATGAATTATTTTATATTATTTAATTAAGAATTAATGTACCCTTGAAATTATTTTATTTCAAAAACTATTATTTAATCATGATCTTATTCGAAAAATAATTTTTTATTATTTAACCTTATTTTATTTCTCAAAAATTAATTAGATTTCTTATTCGAAAAAATTCTTATATTTTATTTTACATTATTCTTTTTTTTTCAAAATTATTTAAGTAAAATATTTATGTTTGGATCATTTATTTTATTATTCGAAAAATGAGTTTACTTTTATTTTTCAGAAAATAATTATTAAATTTTATTTTCTAAATGGTTTTTGTTTTTACTTCAAAATAAGTACAAATTTATTATTTTCATATAGATCTCTTTATTATAAAGTACTTTTCCTTTTATTTCCACATAGAAACTTAAATATTTACTTTATTTAAAAGTTATCATAATTTTATTCAATAATAAAATTATTCTATTCTTTAATGAAATTTTTGTTACTTAATTTTAATAAATCACTATTTTCAAAATTTAATATTAAAAGCAATAAAACAATTATTTTTCCTTAAGACAAATATTTACTCATTAAATCTATCTACTTTAGTATTTTAAAAGTAGATTAATAAAATTTAACAAATTTAGGTTTACTAGTTTTTCCATATTTTCAATTTTTAATTTTTATTAAAACTTTTTTTTTTTTTTTTTTTTTTAACTAAGGCCAGCCCACTTAATTGTTAGCAACAGGCCCATTAATGGGCCTGTTGTTCTGTTGCAAATTGCAACAGTCAACAAACAAAGCAGCAGCCACGGTCACTGGTATGGCAGTGGCCGGTGGTTGCTTGCCGGTGGTGGGGTGGCTCCGGCCATCCCACCGGAAAATGCACACGAGAACAAATTTTTTTTTTTTAGATTTGCATAAATAACCCCCAAATAAAATAGATCAAGTTTAGACACCAAAAATTTTCAAACTTTTATAAAAATTGAAATCTTGCATTAAAATCTATAGATCCAAAAATCTAAAATCATAAACATATAGGTATAACATGCTTTATAAATAACACTCTTTCACTTTATTTAGCCATAAAAATATTTTATAAAAATACTTACTTTCTCACACAAACTTTAACATATGAAATTAAAACAAGAACACCACAAAATTATCAAATCTTTTAACTAATATATAAATCTAAAAATTTGAACATTAAACATATATCTAAAGTTGGGTTTCAAAACTTCAAATAAGTTTTTAAAGATTGTTCCACATAATCAAGTAAAAAGGTTCTTAATGGATTTTTTAACATTCTTACAAGCTTCCAAGTTAGCCTTTTCCTTTTTCCGGTTCACGGCGGCGGCGGCAGCAGCTATGGTGGTGGCGGCAGTGATGAAAGTGCAGCGGCGGAGGCAGTGGTGGTGGTCCGTCGGAAGGTAGTGGTGATGATGGGGTTTTCCTCCTCTATTCTCCTACCTTTTATATATTTTCAAGAAATCTTTACTTCCTCTCTAACTTTCTCTCTAACTTTTCACTTTAACTTAGTAATGGTGTGGGGAGACAAAGATCAGATTTGAGGAGGTAGTAGAGAGTGTAGTGGAGTGTTGGAATGGAGAAAGGGGTAGAGTGTTTGAATGGATAAAGTGAATGGAGGTATGGAGGGTCTATTCCCTTGGGAGAAAAATTTCTCTACCCAAGGGCTGCCATAGCTGATTTCAATGAGAAGAAATCATGGCCTGTTCAGCCAATGGAGGAAAAGGGGCGTTTTTGCACTTTTGACCCCCAAAATTTCAAAAAGTGCAAAATGACCCCTAAATCAAAAAAAATTGCACAATTTAGTCCAAACTAATTACAGAATGACCCCAATGTTTTTAAAAGGTAATAGACATGTTTTCTAAATTATATCCAAGTCCAATATGCTGTAGAAAATAATTAATGCACACAAGGCACAAAAGAGAGTTCAATTTTTGGGCTCGAAAATTTTGATTCTAAGTTTAGGTTTACAGATATGCTATGTTTATTAAATATAGAATGCGTCAAACAAAATCGGGTTAAAACTCAATAACTTCATTTTAAAATATTATAAATTTACGGGGTGTTACATAATTCCTTTATTTTTGAATTCAAAAATCTTTGGAAATGATGAGTTGTCCATTTGTACATTGAAGTGATGTCCAATCAGATGGAACTCAAATTTCTTGATTCCATATTTCACGGCCAAAGTTTCTTTGTAAACAGTATGATAATGTTTTTCAGCCTCTTTAAACTGTCCACTGGCATGTCCACATAAATGTTTTTTCCCATTAATTTCTTCAATTAGAATAGCTCCCCAAAATTCATCACTAGCATCTGTCTGCAGAATGCGTTTCCCTTTGTCAGGAATCTTTAAAGGAGGAGGGTTCTGGCAAAGCTTTTTCAATTGCTTTACAGCTGTAGTTTGACTGGTTCCCCATGGAGGGGCTCCTTTCCTGAGCATCTTGGAAATTTGACACGTGTACTTTGAACTGCGTGGGATAAACTCCTTTAGATAGTTAACTATACCAAGGAACTGTTGAATTTCCTTAGTAGTTAAGTTTTCATCTGGGAATTTGAGCAATTCTTGAGCAATGTGTGGGCCTGGCTGGTACTGTCCTTCTGAAAAATTCATTCCAAGAAATTCAATTTCTTTTTGACCAATAAACCCTTTCTTTTCGGACAACATGATACCATACTGTTGAACAATTTCGAGAAACTGTTGTAGTAACTCTTCATGGGCCTGTCTATCTTTTGAGAATAATAAGATGTCATCAATATAAACCAGGGCACTGTGTAATATGGGCTCAAAAATACGAGTCATAGCTTTTTGGAATAGTGATGGGGCGACTTTAAGCCCAAAAGGCATGACCGTCCATTGGAACTGGGCCGTAGGTATACAAAATGTTGTTTTGTACCTATCTTTTGGATCAATACCCAACTGCCAAAATCCAGCTTTCAGATCGAACTTTGAGAATATATGGGCTTGGGTTAACTGAGAGAACAACATTTGGGTTCTTGGTAAAGGGAATTTGTCATCTGCGAGGAAATGATTTAATGGCTTGTAATTGATGACAAGCCTCTTTTTCCCTCTGACCTGTTCAGCCCTTTTATTTACATAGAAGGCTTGGCAAGCCCAAATGGATTTTGTTGGCTCAATAAGCCCAAGTTCTTGAAGCTGTTGACATTCTTTCTTGGCTAATGCCAAATCATCGGGTGTCATCCCTGGATGAGTAGCCTTGGTAGGATTGACATCTTCGTTCATTTTGAATGGAAGCTGGATGAAGAATTCTGAGTTCTTCCATAGTGGATGAGGATGGTTGAATTCTGCATGGGATTCAGCACAATAATCTTGAAGCTTTGTTGCCATGTTTTGGAATTCTTTTGGAGCATTTGACAGAGCATAAATCTTCTGGATAGTAGTATAAGGTTGGAACTGCCTCTTATACTTTATTCCATTGGGAAGGACCATAAGTTTTTGAGCTTTATGATAAAGATCGAAACCTATGAGAAGATTTTTTCCGTCTAACTTACTTCCAATTACTTTCATCCAAACTATGCAATCAGGGAAGAATTGAATCCCAATTGGAAGTTTAGTAATAAGAGAAGTTTTGAACCGTTGTCCGTCTGCTGCTTGAAAGTACTCATAATGAGTAGTCCATGCATCTTTAGGAAGGATGTCTTGATTCATCATGGACTTAGCTGCTCCAGTATCCATAAATCCAATTACTTTGATTGGCCTTTCATACATTGAAGGGAGGACATGGATTTGGATATATGGAGAGGGAACAGCCTCTTGACTGATTGTTACTGTCTGGAGAATAGGAAGGTATTCTTCTTCTTGTTCAGATTCTTCAGAGATAATGGATTATTCCAAGTCTTCAAGGGCAAAGATACTTTCTTCTGTTTGCTCATCTTGTTCAGAGAACAGGGATTCAACATCAGTTCATCAAGAGTTATATCAGTGTATTGCTGGATGTGTGTTATCATTCGAGCTGATTTTTCTCTATTTTGAGGACAATTTTTTGCAAATGTCCTTTCTTTTTGCAAATGTAACACCTATCTGTTCTCTTGTTTCTATAAGACTTTCTTTTGAAGAATCTGAGACTTCCTTTCTTTTTGGGTTTCTCCTTATCGCTTTTGGATTTCTTCTTATTAACATGACACATGCAGTCTTCCTTGGAGTTGCATTTTATCTCCAAATGTGATTTTTTGCAGGCTTGTTTCAGAGCAATTTTGTTGTGGACTAGAGACTTGAACATGGTTTGTTGCTCACAGAGCTTCTCAACTGTTGCAATTGCCATCTGGTGAATTTCTCCAAGAGTGAGAGTATTTATTTCTTTCCTGGCGGCTGTGATAAGGCGATTAAGCTCTGGATGAATTTCATTGGGGAGAGATGCCACATATACGTGTTTAAGATTGGGATCATTACTCCCATTCAACGTATAATATAGTTCAGACATTCTCTTGAAATGAAAATCCAAATCCTTTTTCTGTAGAGAACAACACTTCATTGCAAAGTAATTCTGCTGTGCTAACTTATCATAGATTGAACTATCACCCAGAAATTCTTGATGTATAGCTCCTAGTGCCTGAGCTGCAGTGGCTTGGAAAAATTGTATTTGTCTGTATTCTCCAAGGGCTAGGAACCATTCTCTTAAAGTTCCAGTGAATCTAGATGCAAATTCTCTAAGGATAACTGGAAAGTTCTGTTCCTTAGTTTTTTGTAAATCTATCCAGGCAGCGAAGGATTGTAACCTTTCTCTTCTTTTTTCAACAGGTATATCATCAAAAGTAAACCATGGCCCATTTGTTGGTTTTGACGATGGCGTTTCGACATTGCGGGCTGGAAGAGGATCTTCCATCATGGTCTCTTCTTCTGAGTCCTCATGTTGATTTTCCTGTTGTGATTCAAATGGATCAGCCATATGTATTTGGGAAATGTCTGCCAGTTCCTGATCCATTTCAGAATTTTGACTGGAGGATTCCAATGAACCTGATGATTCTCAGAAGATTGATTTCCATTTATCTGCATTTCAGGAAATTCTCGAATCATAAGGGCCTTTTGAGGATCCTCCACTTTCTTTTTTAGTTTTTCATCCTTTGAAGCAAAGGATTTTTTCTTCTGTTTAAGTGGTGGTTGCTTAAAATGTATACCCGAAGCCATGAAGAATCTTTTGGAATAATCAGGCGAAGATGTAGGTATATCAAACAAAGAGGAAGACGGAGGTGTCTGTAGAAAAGGGAGGCTAGGGATAAATCTCCTTTTCCTGTCTTCTTCCATAAGATAGAGATCTTTCTTGAGCTTCCTGATCTCTGCTTCCTTTTGATCAAATTCTGGACCCGTTTTGTGCTGGGAAATTAGTTGCCTGAGCTCTCTATCAAGGAGATCTATTCTTTTTACTATCCGATTATAGATTCCTTCAAGTTCTAATGCCATGGAATCAACCTTTTGTGTGTTGGCCTGAACTTGAGATAAAGCATGGTCTATTTTGGAATCAATTTGAACCAATGTTTTATTTTGAGCTCTAGAATTGGTCGTTTGCCAATTCATGACTTCTTCTGCTTGAGTTAGATCAGAAGTCCTTCTTCTGCCATCAGAATCAACAGTGGTGGTTGTGATATAAGGCCTTGTAGTGACTGATCCAGATGTGTTTCTTTCCAAAGGAGGAAACTCAGCTTCATAATTTTGGAACATCATACATGGCTGGATCAGAGGAGCAGAAGGAATGCTTGGGGGTACTGATTGTCTGCACTTCTTCTTTAGTTCTCTTTGGAGAATCTTTAAGGCTTGATTATAACATGGCAGTGGTTGTGCACAAACGGGTGGATCTAGATCAGGGTCATCATATCTATCTTCTTTGCAAGAAAGTCGTTGTTTTTTTGCCTTTCTTCTCCTTCTTCTTCTACTTGCTTCGCTATCATCATTATCAGATTCTTCTTGTTCATCACATGAATGATCCGGATCACACATGGATGGATCAACATCCCATAGAAAATGACCATCGATTTTATCTGTATATACATGGGAGCCATCTGGCTTAAAGAAAGCTATGGGGATTGGTATCCTTATTCCATTCCATGTTGTCTTTTCTCTTTTATCTTCTAATGGCTGGATCATCAGTTGCATGAAAATATTCTTTGATGAAGAAGGTTCTTCATCCTGAGGCGGAGAGGAATCATTCCATTCAATTCACTAGTTCGGGAGCTCATCAACTTTTTGAATATGGTTTTAATCTTTCCATCTTTCATTCTTTGGAACTCATAAGTGGTAGACCTGATCGGCTCATGAGTTTGCTGGAGAGATTCATAATTTGTGATCCATTCAGTGGGCATCAGCATTTCTAATTCATGGCGAGGAATTTGTCTAGGGATCTGGACTATTGTAGGTGTGTTAGATCCAGACTCAGCCAAAATCATCAGAGCATCAGGGGATCCAGATCCTTGTAGATCTAGCCCATGGTCTTGTGGGCGGTAGACCAATTGATGATGGAGAGTTGCAGAAATGGCTGATGCAACTTGTTCTGCACCAGTGATTTGTATTTGAACCTTCAAAGCATTCCGAAGGTTGGAGTCGTTGAGAGACATGGCAAAGTTGGGGAAGTAAGTGAGAACTGCACTTCCGTTGTTGAGAGTGGTGACAACTGTTCCGATAACAGCATGTTCGTAGCAAGTGAAGCGAGTATCTAGGAGAGCTAGTCTGGCAGTAACAGGAAGACCTTTTCTTCCTTGATAAGATAATACTAGGCGTACTGCACCAAAGTGTAGATGCGTATAGCCTTCTCTTTACCAGGAGTTGATATACTCTGGAGGGATAGCAAGAGTGATGTACTGTTCTTTTTTAGAGTAAGAAATATCACACTTGTCAAGTTTAGAAGTCTGAACATACTCTTTGGTTAAGGGTCTGTTCGAAGATATGAGTGAACGAATTCCCCTAAGGTATCCTTTTTTCCGGTATATATTGTAAGGACTTATAACTGGGGGTACAGAGGTTTCTATTACGGCGGAATCTGGAATGGTGGAGTATTCTACAAGATTTTCAATTTTGCTGGTAGAATGACGCGGTAAAGACAAAGAGGATGAAACCGAAATCAATTGATCTGGAGATGTCATATTTTGTGAGCTTATCTAGTTCTTCTTCCTCCTACTCTTCCGACATAAGATTAATATACTCTTGGGCTCTTTTAGGAAAAGTTTATGGCTCTGATACCATGAGGTGCCGGGAGCCCTGCAATTCCCTAAAGAAAGAACAAAATCAATGAAATGGATGTATTATCTCACAAATTATATATATGAAAAGCCAATTGCCCTAACGGTACTCCTGACCTTAGCGGGACTTACAGGCAATCTCAGATATATAATCTATGTAAATAAAACAACCATTCTTTAACTTGTTCAAAATTCAAGGAATACAGGGACCGTAGCTTAATTCATGGACCATTCCATTGTCTTAACAACTTTCTGATGTACAGGATCCTCATAAGAGGCAAGTACAGAGCATACTTATTGATAAGGTTAGAGCATATTAATCAAGAACCTTTGAGAGGTTTCCGAAGAACTAGATAGAGGAAGTTTAGCTAGACATGATGTTTAAACACAAGGGATAAATTTTATTGAACTCTGAATGAATCAAACTGATACAAGGGGCCTCTATTTATAGAGGGCGGACTCCAAACTTCATACAATACAACATAATGTTACAACAAATCCGAAGCACAATAAGGGAATCTTCTTTATTTGACAAACATGACACCTACTAGGACCACAACTTTATTACTTTTGAAATATGAGTAAAACCATTAATTTGGTATAAACTCTGAAATCTAAAATAAAGAGTAAAACCATTAATTTGGTATAAACTCTTAAATCGAAAAATGAGTAAAACCATTAATTTGGTATAAACTCTTATACAAAATGAGTAAAAGCATTAATTTGGTATAAACTCTTATGTAAAATATGAGTAAAACCATTAAAATTGGTATAAACTCTTAAATAAAAAATATAGAGTAAAGCCAATAATTTTGTATAAACTTCTGATCGAAAAATATTAAGTAAAACCATTAATTTGGTAAAACTTCCCCAAGTACATATTAAGCATGAACCATCGATTGATAAAGCTCAATCTACAATCTTCGATCTTCGATCTACGATCTACGATGTACAAAAGGTTAAACCCAATAATTGGTTTACCATCCAAATACAAAATTAAAAAGCTCAGACCATGGTTTAAAAGGATCGAAAAATTACTGTATGGGATTTTTAACTGCTCCGATCTCCTTGCTGATTATGGTTATGGAGAATTGCAAATTCAACCATTGAAGAAATTATGCTATACTCAGAGATCCATACGACACAATACCCATGCATTGACAAACCCTAATATCACGAAGGATATGTACTCTTTTTCCCTTGGTCGGTTTTTAGCCCAATGAGTTTTTCCAAGCAAGGTTTTCAACGAGGCATGTTCGATATACATCAAAAAACCAATCAAATGCATAATTTTACTTCTTCGAGCTACATATACATTTTCGCTTGAGAAGCGGGTTTCGTACTGACGACTGCTATTTCGTATTTAGCCTGGTCGGATTCTTCGACATGAACAATATCGATATGGAGCATTTCAATCTCGATCTGGAGCGTCTCAATCTTGATCAATCATCATCATTATCGAGCGATTCAAGCTGAAGTACACATCAACGCTTTATACAACGCAAATGCTGATCGATAAAGCTCGATCTAGGATCTAAAATCTACGATCTCTAATGGGATAAAACCCTTAAGCTGGTAAAAATTCCAATTTTATGAGCATAAAATGTCGATCAGAAAACCTTTTAACTGAATTTATTACCAAATTGTCTCGACCAAGACTAAAAGCTGTTACTGCGACTCTTGGCTCGGAAAAGGCTTCATAAATAAAGCCGGTTGAGTAAAATCTCTTTTTATAACCCTTTGCTCGGAAATGTCTAAAAGCAAGAGTGAAATCCATTGATATGACTCTATGCTCGAAAAAAGACTTAGAGAAAAAATTTGAGTAAAACCAATCATTTGGTATAAGCTTAGTGCTCGAAAATGTATAATAGTATGGGTAATATCAGTTGATATAATTCTTTGCTCGACAAGGATTTAATATAAAAGGGCATATTGGGCCCCTCAACTTTGAAGAATTGGCTTTCCAGTTCAAAAGCATCTGATTTTATTAAGCGTCTCTCATGGATATATACTATTTTTCCCTTGCTCGGTTTTTATCCCACAGGGTTTTTTTGAGCTAGGTTTTAAATAGGTATATCCGACGCATCCCAATTTTGAGGTCGATCAGCACCTCCGCTCGGTTTACTTCTACGAGCTTCAGTTACACTTGCACTCGAGAAGTAGGGGGGTATTGCTGAGGGACATTCCGATTGATATCTACTTCTCTGAGCTTCATCATTACCGATGTTCTTTATTTGTAACAATTAATCATTTTGAGTTTTCTAAGATGTGCACTCTTTTTCCCTTGCTCGGTTTTTATCCCAATGGATTTTTCCGAGCTAGGATTTTAATGAGGCATATCCGAAGCACAAAATAATAAAAGCCCTTGATCTACCTTGAGGCAATATCTGCTTCTCCAAGCTTCAACTTCACTTACGCTCGAGAAGTGGGGGAGTATTGATGGGGGCTGTTTTATACCCCTTATTATACTCGGATCGACACTAGGACATCAGATCGGTTCAACCATACAAGCTCATTCGGGATCACCTATCGACCCGATCAGAGACGATTCTTCTCGGCGACCAGACTACAATCCGGACTCAAGAAGGACAGATATGCCGAGTCCTAGTAGGATTATGTTTCCTTGTATACTTAGGGTTTATATCTTATAAATACCTAGATCAACATTGTATTACACACACAAGAAGAGGGCTTACGCCTACATACTTTGTAAAAGAGTAATTGTAATATCTTTACTCTAATGAACTAGCTTTTGCTCTACATTAATTCTACGTTATTATCATTATTCTTACTTTACTTTTTCTTGTATTGCACCATCCTGAGTAACTTAATCTGCCCTCAAATCTAATCCGATAATATTGATTGAACCTAACGAAATTTGGTTAATTCAGTCCCATTCGTCCTCTGATGTTATCGATCATGGTGAGAAGATCTGTATCTCTTACGTGAGTAACGTGAAGATGCTCAACATCCGACCTATTCATCCGATTTGGACTCGCTGGCCAATATATGGGCCGTACCATGTATTCTTATGGGTCCAAGGGATCTACCATGAAGACACGTAGATGAATTTTGGCATCCAATAGAGAACAATCCAAGATTAAATCGGTTAACTAGCTCGAGATTATACTATCCTTACAATTCTTTGTCTTGCGCCATCCTTAGTAGCTTAGTCAGACCCTACATACATTGTAACCAAATCGATAGAACTTAATAAAACTTCATTTTCCTCATATAATTGTAGTATCTTGCTTTATTTACTTCCTTATAAGTGTTCTTATGAATTACGGTTAAATCAGTTGGCATCCACCGTGAGGCCAAGGTCATATACTATATTAAATATGGTTAACACAAAGAATCACCTGAGAAAAAGTGCTAGGGTAGTCGAAAGAGGGCAGCCCTCAGTCCAGTTCATTAGTGGTTGGGTTGCCTCGATTGTCAGAACAACAAAAGTGCGGAATTTAAAAATTTTCGAAGCACCCAAGGTCCCATATAAGAATCTCCATATTATTTATACGCAAGCATGAAACAAAAACACACAATGAATTAAACAAAGGGGGTTTTTGCGATTTCCCTCACCACAGGCAAGGTGGTGGCAACCTTCAGTTCTGATTCTGAATCTGGATCTGGATCTGGTTCACAGGAGTGATCCAAATGTCTCACCTCCAAAGATAGTCCACACCAACTGGATTCTGGTGACACCTCCTAGTCTTAGGCTCAGAACTGGATCTAGGAGATTTGTTGTTGCAGGACTGTGCAGATCAACTTGTCAAAGCAAGATCTAGCACGGTGGAACAAGGGAGAGGCGGCGGCGGCGCTTAGGGTGTTAGCTTTTTGAGCTCTAGTAGAACCCTATTTATAGACTCCCTTTTGACCTAGGTTTGAAAGACTCCGTATGGGCTTTTAATTAAAGGCCCATGTCTTGCAAGCCTTTCATTTAATTAACCACTTTAATTAAATGCCCAATCCAAATAAATCAATATTTCTTTTATATAATTAATTAGCAACTTAATTAAGTATTTAATTAATTAAGTCAACCAATTAATTAATCTCCCACTTGAATTAAATACTTTAATTCATCTAATTGATTTAATTACTTTTAAATCAATTAATTCCTTTCATTTCCTTTTTCAACAGTCACCGTCCAATTGTATTGTGTGTGACCCTCCGGGTTCACCATCAATTGGCAGCAGGCCCACAAATTCCTCATGATTTAATTTATGAACAATAAATAGCTCCGATCTATTAACTCAGGAGTACCTACACTTCATGGTCGATGTCTAGCCACAAGCCCATGAAGCCCAACTTCAGGTGAATTGATACTTGTGAACCTCGTCTCATATAATTGCCATGTACATACGGTCCTTCTATCGACTAATATTCCCGATCAAGACTTAGGGTGTGTGAATTGATCGACACCTCTAAATTTGTCTCGATAACTATACTTTCTAATTCAGGATAATATTCCATTGTGACTCCTCAATTTGGAAACCTCTTTCCAAATCCGTCACCGACTACGACCGTAGATTCCTTGGATATATTATCTAAGAATCGTATAAGGAATTCTCTCATCCATTACGATGAGTCAATAGATTCCATATTGGTACTAACCACTCGCGTACATGTCCATACGCACCCAACCTAGGCATGTAATGACCAAGCTAAGTGGCCTATACCTAGATCTAACTACGCACTTTCATGCACCGAATTCGCCCTAGCACCTCAAGTCAAAGGACTAAATCGTACACTATTATAATCCTTGAGAAACATCCCATCACCGATATGCGACATGCGCTTCCACAATGGGTTTCTCTGTTCGGGTCGTTCGATGCGTTCAATCCTCCATTGAACCACCTACTCATATGCACTGGCCTCAAATGCCTTGCTCATGAAACGCTACAAATTCACTCCATGTGAATCATGCATACTTGTACAAGTCTTGGCGATTCCTACGATACCCCGTCTCGTTCGGAATCTATGACTTGGAACAGTTTTAAGATTACGACCTTTGAGACTGTTTCATGATTGCACTCAGTACTGATGTGAATCGTCCCATAGTCTAATGTAATCTAAGGGTTTCAACCAATCGCTTAAATGTATTCGCGAGAGATGAAGTTGGCCATTGTTTATCCTTATACATATATAAATAAACATGCGTATTATTACATTTATACTAAAGAAAGATAATGATAGTTTCACTACAAGCTAAATGTATTGGCTTGCAGGGCACTATCCCATCAATCTCCCACTTGCCCTAAAGACAATCACAAACGTTTCTAGGACCTATCTTTTTAAAGATGTTCTTCGAACTCATTTCATGATATATCCTCCTTTTAGTGGATCCGCTAAGTTGTCTTCTGAGTCGACATGATCCATTACGCGCGTTAACTCTACCAATGATTTTTCTAATCAAATGGTACTTTTCTTTCAATTGTGTTTAGACTTCTGGTGAGATCTCGAATGCTTTGCTTTCAGCAATAGCTCCAATGTTATCATGGAAGATAATCATGAGCTTCGCAATGCTAGGCACTACATCCAACTGAAGGATGAAGTTTTATATCCAAACACTTTCTTAAGCCGCATTTAATGCTGCAATATATCTTGCTTCAGTGGTTTGGATGGTTACGGTGATTTGCTTGGAACCCTTTCAAATTTACCGTTACCCCATTGATGCAGGATATGTATCCAAAAATGGATATTCTTAATTCATCCACATCATACTGAAAATTCGAATCAGTATATCCTTCGAATTTTTAATTCTCCACTACCACCGTAGACCAAGAACAAATCCTTAGTCTTTGTCAAGAGCTTAAGGATATCTTTTACGGTGGTCCAATACTTCTTCACTGGAGTTTGACTAGCAACTGCTCACAATACCTGAGCAAGTTCTACATCTGGTCTAGTACATAGTAAAGCATGCCACATGCAACCTTTTGTTTGAAACATAAGGTATTTGAGACATTCTCCTTTATTCTCATTTGATGTAGGGCACAATGATTTTGGAACAAGGGATACAATGTCTCACTTGAAGCAATCCTTTCTTGGATTCTCCACACTGAATATTTTCAGTATTGATTCTATGTACTTAGATTTAGAGAGTGTCAGCATCTTTTCTGATCTACTTCATAGATACGTATCCCAATACGCAAGATGCTTCTCCTAAATCTTTCATGGAGAATTGCATGGATAACCATGCTTTCGTCTGTGCTAACATTCCGATATCATACCAGATAGCCAGAACATTATCGACATATAAAATATGAGCTTCATCGCGCTCCCAGTAATCCTTTTGTACACTTATGGTTCATACTCGTTTTGATGAAGTCAAATGTCTTGACTATCTCATCAGAACAAATGTGAATCTAAATGGATTCTGACATTGCTAATGGAGAAAAGGTTTCATCAAAGTTTGTTCCAGAACATTGTGAATAGCCTTTTTACCACTAGTCAATTCTTAGATGCAACACATCTCCATTCATTCCATGTTTGAAGATCCATTTACAACTTATAACCAACTTATAGGGATAAATCCATCGGGTGGATCAATCAAGGTTTATACCTTGTTGGAATGGATGGGATCCATTTCGGGTTGCATGGTTTCGAGCCACGCATCCAAATCTATGTCTGACATCGCTTCTTGATAGGTCCTTGGATTACTTTCCACTTTCTCATTTTCGTGAATGAAACCAAATTGCTCTGGCTCCTTACGAATTCGATCAGACCTTCGAAGAGTAGGTGTACTAGTAGGTTTAGTAAATTCTGGATTAACTCCCACTGTTTGTGGGGACGGGTCCAAATCTTGGACTTCATCAAGTTCCATGACGTTTCCATTTCCTTTGACAAGAGATTCATCAACAGAGGAACGGGTATCTAGGAGAAATGATTGTTTCTCATTGTCGTGGAACAGGTATCCAATGGATTTCGTTGGATACCCCACAATTATATACAAATTGGATCTGCTAGCCAATTTATCTCCTTTCTTGTTTCTACCATCGGCAGGAGATCTCCATACTCAGAGGTAAGAGCATAGAGGTATTTTGCCATACCTTTCTTGGTAAAGCATTGTAGGCACTAACTTTGAAGGTACTTTGCTCAGTATCTTCGATGCAGTCAGGAGGACTAACTCCTAGAATGCATAAGGAATCTTTAACAAAACTCAATATGGATCGAACAATGCCTAACAATGTTGGATTCCATCTCTTTAGACACTTCAATAAGTTGAGGCGTCTTAGGAGGAGTTTGTTGTATGAGAATCTCATTCTTAATGAGATAATTGAGGAATCCTTGACAAGTATTTGCTATCTCGATTAGATCGAATAATACTATGTCTTTGTTGATTCTCTACTTCGTATTGAAATACCTTGAAAATTTTCAAAGGTTTTTCGGATTTGTATCTCACTAGATTCATTTTTCATTAACGACCAAGGTCATTAGTAAAAGGTACGAAGTATGAGTAATTAATTTCCTCTCACAGTAACTTTTAGTGATCCATATTCATGGATTAAATCCAGATTTTGTTTGGTTCGCTCTGGATTCCCTGTGACGGGAGATCTGGTCATATCTCTTTTGAGACATGATTCGCAGGTTGGAAGTTCATCCAAGTTCTATTTTTCAAGAATCTTAGGCGAAACCAACTTTTGAATCCTACTCTTGGCGATGTGTCCAAGTCTAGCGTACCAAAGTTATGGATTATTATCTTTGTATTAATTGAATTTCACACATTAATTCAATAAGATTGAGTCAATGGTTTAATTCAATTAATTTACTTCATTTTAATTAACTTCTTTAATTGCTTCCCTTTTCCTTTTCAATTAACCCTTTAATTGAAACGTTGCTTAATTAATTAGATCATCTAATCAATTAAACATATCAGTGCCTTTCTTATATGCAGTGGGATAATTCGACTTTTAGGCTACTTGCGTTCTTTTGACTACCTTTATGGTCGTATTTAGAAGAGAATAAATTCTTCTTCATTTTACTCCTTTTTGACTTCGTAGTCAATGAAGTGTAAACGATCATGACAGGTTTATCCTATTTGCCTTTAACCAGTACTTTGGTTGATTCATGAAATGTGATCGACTTATCAAATAAGATCAGTGTATTTCAAGAGTCATTTGAATGAGCAGGAGGAGAATTTAGGAGGAAGTTAATGTTAAGATCACTTGCAGGCTTAAGTTTAATCGATCCAATTTTCAACTAGATTGATAAAACAAAGACAGTGATCCTTGACACTAGTTCCTTCATTTATTCTCGAGTTTTGAAACAATTCCTTAGAAGTCTCGAATCATATCGATTCAAAACTACTCCTCAAAACAAGCCTTTTGAGGTGGAGGTTTGTTTCAGAAGACTGGTCCTCAAAACAGGCCTTTTGAGGTTTGTTTCAGAAGCTTCAGACATGCTCCTCATGTTGCTTCCATAGCTCGTTCAATCTTGATGCTTATTTGAGGAAACGATCATTAAGATTCCCATACTCTATAGGTGATTCGTTTCACTTTTGAGATTCATCTTTATAGGAGAAAACGATCATTAATATTCCCATATTCTACGGGTGATTCGTTTCTCTTTTTGACTTATCTCAGAAGCGCATAAGGCATAGGCTCGTCGTTTAAGAACACCATTCCCACTTCTGGAATTTAAGACAATTCTTAAGTTTTTGCCTAGTCGATATTTTGATTCAGTTATTTTATTAGTCGAGGATAAATAGTAAAAATGGATAATTACAGATATCTCAGTATCTAAAGAGAAGACAAACATTCAGTGGACTAGTTAATGAATAATACTTATAATCTACGAAGGTTGGACTTTCTATCGTAGAAGTTCTCCCACAATTTTATCGAAACAATTACACCTTCAGTTGTTCGGGAAATTCTATTTCCTAGTAGGTCTTGACGTCCCAGCGGCAATTAATTGCACCCACGACTCGTGGCCATACAACCAATTTTCCAGGTAGGCATACTTATTGCCAATTGTGTCACTCCACAACCTTCAAGCTATTTTGCCTCGGTTTTCGCACTTATCTAGCACTGCTACATCATAAGTGTTACTAATCGTTAAGTCTAACCCATCAATCATGATGAGCAACGGGCCCGGTCGTGAATTCTCCGTAACTAGTTATCGGTCGATCTTCACATCCCGACCAGTCCTCACCCTTGTCGTGTTTAGTTAAAAACAGGAGTCAGGGAATTTCGCGTATTGTCCCTTTCTTCGACTCGGGTGCCAGACTCTGGATCACCTCTATCGATAAGTAGACAACATACGCTAGTCCCTATTGATGGAAGGCTTGGATTTATATAAATACTTCATTTTATTTTAATCCAATATGACTTAATATTTAATTCGAGAGGGGATTTACTGGTTTTGAAAGACTAAGGCAAACACTCTCGAGATCTCACCGCTTCGATTATGCTTTATCTTTTATTACGATCTAGATTCTAGCGCGCATCTCATACAAGCTAAATATAAATCGACAAATAAATAAATGCAATACAAGCCTAGCATGCATACTACCACAATATGTTTTCGATCGGGAGCCTCCTATGCAGGCCATCATCGAGCCAATGATGTTGGCCCTATTGGTCAATCTGAAGGGTTTGCAAACAGGCCTATGCTATTACACAATGTACCACGCATACATGACCTTCATATCTTCTTGGGCTCCCACCTTGCTTGTAAACGGGCCTCCATTCTAAACTAATAAAACAGTAAAAGCCCTATTCTATTATAAAGGCTCAAAGTGGCCCAAAAAATATAATAGGCTCGCAGGCCCAATAAAAAACCAAACATTAAATTAAACCAATCACATCTAACCTTAAGGTCAAGGCTCGGCTCGATCGAAAAACCACGTAAACAGTTCACGTAGAGCAAGAAACACGCAAACATCCTTTACCTATTTCCTTCTTAATTTTAAAACATCCTTTTAAAACTAACTTCCTATGATTCTTACTTTTTAGTCACTACTAATTATGACAAAAATGAATATTTGGGTAAACAAAAATAAATTTTCTGCTCAAGTTCAGATTCTGTTTTTCAACTTTTGAAAAATTGCATTTTCGCCCCTCAACTTTCGAAAAATTGCACTTTGACCCCAAAACTTTTAAAAAGTTACAAAAACACCCCTGAGCAGATTCGGGCAGCTACCAGAAAATAAAATTTTGAATTCTGAAAATTTTTTATTTTTCCCTGAATTTTCGGTAATTGCAAAACAGTCCCCAAATTTTTGGAAATTACAAAACGACCCCATAAATATGTGCGACCAGATTTGCAAAACAGTCCAGTAATTTTGATATTTCTAGATTTGAAAAAATTTAAATTTTCAGACCCTAAAAACCCTAATTTGCGATTTCAATTGCACAAAAGTCCTGAAGTTTTCAAAAAATATAAAAGCGGCACAGATCTGAAAAAGCAGTTTTACCCAATCATATATCTAGTCATAACAAGTAAGAATCAATTTACAGAACATAATTATCACGTGTTTACATATACATAATTAAACACATACGATGAAAACACATTATGTTCAAGCTTTTCGTATAATAATGATGGAGTTGGCTCTGATACCACTGTTGGATTAGTGGTTGGGTTGCCTCGATTGTCAGAACAACAAATGTGCGGAATTTAAAATTTTTCGAAGCACCCAAGGTCCCATATAAGAATCTCCATATTATTTATACGCAAGCATGAAACAAAAACACACAATGAATTAAACAAAGGGGGTTTTGCGATTTACCTCACCACAGGCAAGGTGGTGGCAACCTTCAGTTCTGATTCTGAATCTGGATCTGGATCTGGTTCACAGGAGTGATCCAAATGTCTCACCTTCAAAGATAGTCCACACCAACTGGATTCTGGTGACACCTCCTAGTCTTAGGCTCAGAACTGGATCTAGGAGATTTGTTGTTGCAGGACTGTGCAGATCAACTTGACAAAGCAAGATCTAGCACGGTGGAACAAGGGAGAGGCGGCGGCGGCGCTTGGGCAGCTCACGGCAGCAAGGTGGCGGCGGCACAAGCTTGGCGGCGCAGGGAGAGGGGCGGCGGCTACTAGGTCAAAGGAGGCTAGGGTTTTTGCTTAGGGTGTTAGCTTTTTGAGCTCTAGTAGAACCCTATTTATAGACTCCCTTTTGACCTAGGTTTGCAAGACTCCTTATGGGCTTTTAATTAAAGGCCCATGTCTTGCAAGCCTCTCATTTAATTAACCACTTTAATTAAATGCCCAATCCAAATAAATCAATATTTCTTTTATATAATTAATTAGCAACTTGATTAAGTATTTAATTAATTAAGTCAACCAATTAATTAATCTCCCACTTGAATTAAATACTTTAATTCATCTAATTGATTTAATTACTTTTAAATCAATTAATTCCTTTCATTTCCTTTTTCAACAGTCACCGTCCAATTGTATTGTGTGTGACCCTCTGGGTTCACCATCAATTGGCAGTAGGCCCACAAATTCCTCGTGATTTAATTTATGAACAATAATTTGCTCCGGTCAATTAAACAACCTTTAATTGATCACTCATAGAATCAAATCCTCTATTAACTCAGAAGTATCTACACTTCATGGTCGATGTCTAGCCACAAGCCCATGAAGCCCAACTTCAGGTGAATTGATACTTGTGAACCTCGTCTCATATAATTACCATGTACATACGGTCCTTCTATATACTAATATTCCCGATCAAGACTTAGGGTGTGTGAATTGATCGGCACCTCTAAATTTGTCTCGATAACTATACTTTCTAATTCAGGATAATATTCCATTGTGACTCCTAAATTTGGAAACCCCTTTCCAAATCCGTCACCGACTACGGCCGTAGATTCCTTGGATATATTATCTAAGAATCATATAGGAAATTCTCTCATCCATTACGATGAGTCAATAGATTCCATATTGGTACTAACCACTCGCGTACATGTCCATACGCACCCAACCTAGGCATGTTATGACCAAGCTAAGTGGCCTATACCTAGATCTAAGTACGCACTTTCATGCACCGAATTAGCCCTAGCACCTCAAGTCAAAGGACTAAATCGTACACTATTATAATCCTTGAGAAACATCCCATCACCGATATGCGACATGCGCTTTCACAATGGGTTTCTCTGTTCGGGTCGTTCGATGCGTTCAATCCTCCATTGCACCACCTACTCATATGCACTGGCCTCAAATGCCTTGCTCATGAAACGCTACAAATTCACTCCATGTGAATCATGCATACTTGTACAAGTCTTGGCGATTCCTACGATACCCAGTCTCGTTCGGAATCTATGACTTGGAACAGTTTTAAGATTACGACATTTGAGACTGTTTCATGATTGCACTCAGTACTGAAGTGAATCGTCCCATACTCTAATGTAATCTAAGGGTTTCAACCAATCGCTTAAATGTATTCGCGAGAGATGAAGTTGGCCATTGTTTATCCTTATACATATATAAATAAACGTGCGTATTATTACATTTATACTAAAGAAAGATAATGATATTTTCATTACAAGCTAAATGTATTGGCTTGCAGGGCACTATCCCATCAAAATATTTAACACATTAATTAACTCTTTAAGTAACAATTTAATTAGTTAGACTATCTAATTAATTTTCTCTCACTCAGAATTAACCCTTTAATTCTTTTATTTTGATTTAATTCTTTAAATCAATTTTTTCTTCAATTGACTGTCACAGTCCAACTGTATTGTGTGTGACCCTCTAGGTTCACCATCAATTGGCCGTAGGCTCACGATTTTCGTGATTTAATTAATGAGAAATTAATATTCAATTAATTGCTCCTGTCAATAAACTCCTTTAATTGACCACTCCAGAATTAATCTCCCATTAATTCAGGAGTACCCACACCTCATGGTCGATGTCTAGCCACAAGCCCATGAGGCCCAACTTCAGGTGAATTAACATTAGTGAACCTGGTCTCTTATAAGTACCATGTACATAAGGTCCCTCTAACGACTAATTTCCCGATCGAGACCTAGGGTGTGTGAATTGGTCGACACCTCTAATTATCTCGATTCGGTACTTTCTAATTTTGGATAATATATTCAATGTGACTGCTAAATTTGGAAACCCCTTTCCAAATCCATCGCCGACCATGGCCATGTGTTTCTCGAAATGTATTATCTAAGAATGTACAGGAAATTCTCTCATCCATCACGACGAGTCGGTAGATCCTATTTTGATGCTAACCATCCGTACATACGACTATACGTACCCAACGTAAGCGCACAATGGTCAGGCTACGTGACCGGCTCCTAAATCAAAGCACGTACACCCGCATACCGAATTATCCCTAGCACCTCAAGTATAAGTCCTGAGAAATTTCCCATCACCGATATGCTTTACGCATTTCCACAATGTGTTTCTCTGTTTGGGTCGTTCGATGCGTTCGATTCTCTATTGAACCACCTAGTCATATGCACTGAAATCAAATGTCTTGTTCATGAAACTCTACAAATTCACTCCATGTGAATCATGTATAATCCTACAAGTCTTGACGATTCCTTCGATACCCCATCTCAACAGGAATCTATGACTTGGAACATTTTTGAAATCACGACCTTAGAGACTGTTTAATGATTGCACTCAGTACTGAAGTGAATCATCCCATGTCATGAGTGATCTCAGGGTTTCAACCAATCGCTTAAATGTGTTCGCGAAAGATGAAGTTGGCCATTAGTTTATCTTATATGCGACAAGTGATTGCTACCTTGCTATGGCTACATTTTGAATCTCTCAGAAAAACAAATTTCGATTTACTTCCATTACATCAGAGGAAATCATTGAACTTATCTTGCAGTTTAGTGCAACTCCTCTTAGATTTATGCCCTACAATTTTTTAAGTTTGTTGTTCCTTGTTTGGAGGTAAGAAATACTCGATATTTCTTGATTCCGGATTCATATGTATGATCTTGTCAAATAAGTGCAATTTACACTAGTACTCCTTGAGGTTTATGCTAATGATGTATGACACACTTCTAAATAGCGTCAAAAATTGCGGTGACAGCTGTACTATGATTGTCATCTATTTACAAGGAAGGTCGTTACACAAAACTTCTGAAGGAAAATTCAACAAGATAGAAGATAAGTCATTGTATAATTGTCGAAAATATGTCTTACACACATAATTACTAGTTTTTTTTATAATTTGCAGGTTTAAGTTGGCCGAGTTAACATTTAAATATGATTTAGTATACTTTGATACAAGATGAATGAATGACATGAAATATTTATTTAGATACTATGGAATTTACCTTGGAACTATATATCTTGTTATTCCTTTTTTCATAATAATCAAGTTTGTAAAGTTTTCTCTTTTTAATGCACAGTCCATCAGGAAGAAAAGGATATATGCTGTAAAAAAATGACATATGTGATGTAGTTTTTTATAACAAAAATATAGGAAAGTTACCTAACACAAAATTATGTACTACTTTTAACACGTATTATTTGGTCACTGATGAGGGGTACTTTGGATGTTCTATTTTAGGAAGGCATTATACGATCAGAAATAACAACATCTGACCTCGAAGACGTATCGGCCGACCTCCAATGCTGGACAAGCCTACTCCGATCACAGGGCAAGGGTTTCATGCTCGAATTCCACTCTTGGGCCGATCCCAGGCCCAGTGCTGTGGGTCAAGAAATACACCTCTGCGGGTGGTTCAGTTGGCACACCGATTCTGCTATAAATACCGCAATCATTTATGACGCCAGACCACACAATTCCCCAGGTGCTCCCAGCTCAAAGCTACTGCTCGAAACCTCCTCTTGATTTGTATTTCGATCATATTGTATGTACTAGTTTCTAGCTTGTACGACATCCAGTAATGCCCAAGTAGGACCTTATATTGTAATCACGATCGGAAATATACATATTCAACCCCATCATTGGCAATCAGCACCTTTACTGTCTCTTTCATTGTGTTTATTTTCCATTATTGATCTCCTACGAAACCACGTTAGATCAGTCACCATATTTTCAAACATTAAATTTGGCTATTAGCATGAAGTAGATGCTTGAGAATGATAATAAGAATTGAATGGCATGTTGATGTCGATTTATGCTATAAGTTATGATAGCGTTTCAGTTACTCATTATATTTTGTGGTGAAATTATTGGTATTATACACTCCTGGCACATCTTTCTTGACGTTGCTCTTTGTCTATGTCATTGATTTTGACTCGAAATTTTGTTGATAGATATTCGCATGGGAGATGCCCCCACCCCGGCGACATGGGGCCGAACAAATTGAGAAGGCATTAAGATTTCTCGAGACTGAGTAATTGAATATATCGGACTTGTGGTTTTGGAGTAAACTCTCGATCACATGGAAAAGGTGCATACTTTTTCTTACTAATTTTTCACTTAAGAAAGATTCTATTGGATCTGAAAAAGATTTGACATTCTACCTAACCCGACCAAAGATCTGTTGGAGTTGAAAATTTTAGACGCGAAAAAGATTCGGATCCAACTAGAATCCGGTTCGACATAAATGGAGTTTAATCTGGGTCGATATTGATTCAACCTGAATCTGCATCATTGACATCCCTACTTAAAAGTTTCGTAAGCTCAAAATAGATTTAAAACCATTTTAATATATCTCCCTATGAAGTATTAAGAATCGACAGTTAAATCATGTTAACTTTTGGTTTCAAAAACATATCATTAAAGAGAAAATAATCAGAAGCCAGGTGATTAAAATTAGTCGACTAAGTTACTAAGATGTCAATCTGTGCAACTGTCTATGTAATTATGTTAAGCTAAGTGCAAACAGTTGAGTAAGCTAAATAACTTTATAAAGAAAATTTTAAAGAAAATTTTAGAGGTTCTATTTATCCCCCTCTAGACCTCAGTAACTACCTGAGACCGACAAGAGAATTTGATAATTTTTCATTAGAAGTTATGTCGACAAAACGTTAAGAACTACATAGGAAAAACAAACAAAGAAAAATGAGAATCACTAAAATGGATGAACTAATTGTATTTCCTTCTATCATTAAGAGCAATTGGGTATAAGAAAAAAAAAAGGAACTAAATTTAATTATTTACTAAAAGTGATCCGAAAACAACACAATCAATCAATTAGTTAAAACTAAAAAATTTAGTCACTTGCATCCAAGATAGATAGTCAAATAAATTATATGGCCGAAAGAATTTTAAAAACTCTTAAATGAATCCACACATTAACAAATTCGACACAACTCAACAGTTCCCGACGTCAAGGCTTAATAAATTACCACGTATGTAGTTCAATTGAAAGGATACACAAACTAATAATAGGAAATAAACAAGCACGCAAACCAATCCTTCAACGTAATATTCATGCACTTTGGTTGAATATAACATCCGAAAATGTATATGTGAACTGGTCCGCCGAACTAGATAGCGTGTCTACCATGGGTTGCTTTAACGCACGAACTATTTTGTGCTCTTGGTCTCCAGCTATCAAGCTGAACCAAGTTAGAAATTTCTTCCTAAATACCTCGCTGATATGGCCCTCACGTTCCTAATAACATATGGTCTTCACAATCCTCTCCAAGTTGTCACCCAGGCCAGATCTCTTCATTGCATCGAACTCGTGTGACACTACTACCAAGTATGGAGGGACATTCAAGTCGCTCATTGTATTATGTACCTTGAATCCTGAGCCTAACCTAAGTTCTATTACAGTCAAGTTTTGAGACTCGGATGTAATCTGAGAAAATAGAAACTACTCAATGAAGGCATTTTAATTTCATTTCAGATACGCAAGAATAAAAAAAATACTTGTTTACCAGTGCAATTGGAATCAAACTGGAATTTACACTGAACGGTTTATCAACTTTCTCATTGGCAACAGAGATAAGTCCGAGCACATCACTAGCTGAAGATGATTTGTACACAATATTTTTATAAAAGTTAATTATTTGGTTGTTAAACTTTTCATATTAGTGGGCTTTGACTTCTTCAATTAAATTATGTAGCATCTTATATTTGGAACTATCATTAAGGAGCATGTATCTCAACAAAATTTTCTGGCAAGAGTCCTTAGCTCCATGCGGGGAGAATCCTTAGCTATAATTAGTTGCTTATTCCAACATCTGTTAGATGATAAACAAATTAGTAAAGATGATAATCTATATTATTGAAGTATACATTTGTCACGGTACATAATTATATATTGACTTAACTTAAAACCAAAGTATATAATATAGGAGATCTTGCTCATGTTTAGATTTCTAATGAAACTTTATAGAAGTTACTTTAGGTAGGTAAAACGACAATCACTTTTAAGATAAGTCGAAATTTAAATTATAGACTATAGTAAATGTATATTACATTAAAACAGATTTTTAGATTTTTTATATTTTTTATCATATAGCAAATGTTTGAAAAAATAACTACTAATAGCTACAGATTTTCGCCGCTTTGCGGACTTTTGCCAAAAGATTTTGTCGAGTTTCATTCTCCTTAATGATACTTTCATATATAAGGAGGTTCTTAAATTAATTGAAGAAGTCAAAACCCATTTAAAAGAAGAATTCAACAGCCCAACAGGTAACCTTAAAGACTGTAAAGATATTGTCTTCAACTCATCTTCATCCAAAAGTGCTAGGACTCATTTCTGTTGCGATTGAGAATGCTGATAAATTGTTGAGTGCATATTACAGTCTGATCTCTAGTAAACATGTATTTTTTGCATTTTTTTGCATTCAAGATGTTGAGTGCATATTACAGTCCGGTTGCAGCCGCGTCTCAGAACTTGATTGTAAACAAAACGTGGCTCAGGGTTCAAGGTCCATATTACAATGATTGACTTGAATGTCCCTCTACTTTTTTATTTGAATGAAGTGTCACACGAGTTTGATGCAAATAAAAAATGGGGTTTGGATGACAATTTTGAGACGATTGTGAAGACCATATGCTGCTTGGAACGTGATGACCATATTCGGAAAATTTCAAGAAGTTTCTGACTTGGTTCTGCTGGAGACCAAGAGCGTAGAACAGTATGTGCGTTTCAGCAAGCCATGGATTAGGTTGAATAAATTACAAATACAGTTTCAAATGTTATATTAAACTAGAGTGCATGAATATTGAGTTAAAGAATGTTGATTGTGTGATGGTTTAGTTCTTATTAATTGGTGTTTGTATCCTTTGAATTACACATGTGGTACTTTATTAAAGCCATGATGTCTAGAACTATTTGATGCAATGATTCATTTGAAAGTTGTGACATTTTTTCGGGCAAATACTTTATTTAACTATCTAATATTGGTTGTAATATCTTTTAAATTTTAACTTTAATGTATTTATGCTTGTTCTATAACTATTTGATTGATCAAGTTGATTTCAGATTTTTTTCTTAAGTCATTAATTTGGTTTTCTTTTTATTATATTTTTTGTGACGCCCCGCTTCCCGGGTTAAGTCCCACATGGCCTATCCCCGAGTTTGGGATCGCCCGGCGCGGGATAACCCATCAGACTTGCTGAATTTTTTTTCTTTAAAACATGATGACATGAAAGCATAAATAGAGCATGCAATAAATCCGAATTTAAAATTTAAAAGGCCCATTAGCTTCGTTATATACGGAGAAAGGGCAAATATATGGTCATACGGGTAACCCCGCAAGCCTACGAAAAATATAAACACAATATTCAAAATACATTGTTCAACCTTATATCAAGGTGACAACAAAAGTAAAAAAGTAACGAAGGCAAAAGAGACAAAAGGGAATAATCCCTCAACGACCGACTGGATCCCGGAAACTGACTCAACCATCATAACCCAAGACTCCTGCATCTGAAAAGAATGATAAAGGAACGCATAAGTTGGTCGTCCAACTTAGCGAGGCTGTGGTGCACTGTGCGTGTGACACATGGATGCAACATAATATATATATCGTGAGCATATAAATGAATTAAGCATATATCACATACAAAAAAAAAATCAAAGCATAGAGTTCAAATAACCAAGAGTTGCTGATGCCGTTCTTCACTTACCCTCCATCCTTATCTGATTTCCATCCAAACTCACCAAGTAAGGAGCGACCTTACTATCTGAAATGCATCGACATGTCTTTGTCGGAGTTCGTCCTTACTCCCCAAGTGTTCCTCCCCACTTGGGTTGTAAGGCCAGGCCTACGGGTAACCGTGACAATCCTGCCGGCCCTTGCCGGCCATGTTGACATCGGGTCCATATACCAAACAAATAAGGCCCACACAAAATCGAAAACAAACGGAAACACATAATCGGAGACAAACGGAAACATAACATATCAAACATATTTAACAACTTATAATATGCAATTTTAGGTGCCATGATAGTTTAGTAAAATGTATTTGCTACTAAGTAGGTTTTTATATAGCATTTATTAGGACAATCATGTTGTTATGCTAAGTGATTCATACAAGTCAACCTATTTGCAATATTTACTAGGTGAGAACCATAGCACATATTCGGATCATTCATACCTTATGTACATGCTTAGACTCGACCTACTAGCATATTAGACTGACACGCAAATGAACACACAGTGCTCACCTGTGCTGCTTACAGTTCTTGAAAGTTTCTCGGTAGAACGACGATTCCGGATCCTGTATGTAACATTTAAGAATCTAAACACGAACAAGAACTTATGATTGACTAAAGAAATACTTTAGTCGCAATTATAGTCGTGGCATGGACGAAACGAGACCATGGTCCAACTTAGACTAATTAACCCGGTTTAGGGGTTCCTAGAGCTACGTGGTATGGAAAGCCAGAAATAAGGATTTATAAAAAAATCCGAGAATGTTCTTAAATAACAGGCATTCATTTAATTTCAATAAACAAAGTTTATTTTAAAATTATTTATTTTTCTAATTCTGAAAACTTTATTTATTTATTAATTTTATTTTCGGATTAATTATATTCACGAAAATATTTAATCAAAAACTATTTCATTTTTAAATTATTTATTTTCCAAAATTATTATTCAAAATTATTTTATTTTATTTTTCCAAAATAATAATTATTTTTAATTAAAAATCAAAGTTCGCTTGAAATTATTTTTTTATTTTTTTATTTAACCTTCTTCTCTTTTCAAAATTATCTAAGTAATATATTTATTTTCGAAAATTTATTTATCATTTATTATTTTTCTTTTTCAGAATTTAATGTTAAATGATTTTTATTTTAATTATTTCTATTAATTACAATATTATTTTCAGAATTCATTCATTAAGTTCAATATTATTTTATTTATTTTTTTTATTTTCTCAAATTTATTTTATTTTATTTTTCAAATTTAGCATTTAAAGATAGGTTTCAAACTATTTTATGTTATGCAAATAATTCTTCTATTTTCAAAAATATAAAATATTTTCAAAATATATTCTTAAAAATTACTTCTACAATTTTCAGATTAATTTTATAGTTTAATTATGTATTTATTATTATATTTCAAAAATAATTTATACGAAATATATTTTCTTTTCTTTTCTTTCTTTCTTTTTTTTTTTTTTTTAAACAACAGGCCAGGGTCTGTTGCTTGTGCAACAGACCCAAAATTGGGTCTGTTGCATGCATGGGCTGCAACCGGGCCGCTGCGCTGTGCAGCGGCCGGAGGTGGAGCCACATCGGAAAATTGCATATACACCTCATATTTTCTAGATTTACAAAAATAGCCCCAAACAAATAATAAAACTTTTTAACACCCAAAAATTTCACATATTTCAATTCTTTCACAAGAATCTTATAAATCTATAATATGTAATATTCTTTTATAATGTTGCACATGTAATCCTTGAATAAGTAGTTTGTATTTATGATTAGGCAGGATGATTTTTGTACTGATGGAGAGCATAGTGAAACAAATCTTAATCTTCTGGCTAAAAGTGGTGCTTAATAATTTCTTACGATAGCACACGATATTCTGGTTTTCCTTCTGCTCTTTCGAATCGAGGTTTAATTTTCAATTTCTTCTCCATACTCACCATGTTTTATTGCTACCATTTTCAATTTCTCACATATTCCTCCAGTCCACACAATACATACTGATAGTATTCTTGAAAATGAGAATTTTTAATGTAACATGAGCCCAAGCCAAGAAGATACATTGAAAGAGAACATGCATGAATTACCATGAAAAGAAAATATGATATCAAATGATGGTTGCTTTTCAAAATCTCATAGTTGTTACCCAGGGATCTATCTCTCGTTTTCTCATAGTTGTTGTTTGAATGAACTGCGAGATGGCAATATCAAAAGTCAATCCCAACTATACATATTCATTTTGTTGGTGCAAACAACTAAATTAAGAAAGGCCGATGTTCATTTTGTTGGTGCAAGTAGAACCGATGCAGGAGTTCATGCCTCTGGTCAGGTCTGTCTTAAAATTTTCCTAATTTTTTCATTTCATTTGGTATTCTGTAATTTCACCTAACCTTGATAGGTGTATATGTAATTTCATAAAATTACTTGCTTTTTTCAGGTGGCACACTTCATGATGCCTTTTAATTATGAAAACTTAGAAGACATTCACAAAGCAATAAACGATCTTCTTCCCTGTGATATCAGAATTAGAGAAATTAGACCTGTGGTGCCTGAATTTGATGCCCGTTTTTCTGTTGAAAGCAAGATTTACATTTACAAGGTTTACAATGATACGATTATGGATCCATTTCTTACGCACTATGCTTACCCTAGTGTTTATAAACTCAATGTAGCTGCAATGAGGGATGCTGCAAAGCTTTTTGTAGGAAAGTATGACTTCTCAGCTTTTGCCAATGTATCTCGTAATGATCGGACGCCAAATCCAGTGAAAAATATCCTTAGGTTTGACGTGAATGAAATGGTACTTCTCAAGCTCAACAAAGTTTTTTCACTTTGCTTTGCTAGTGTTTGTGTGAAAAAATTCTTGTCCACCTGGCTTGGTCAACCCATTCAAACACGGGATATATTAGAGACCATTTTTGTCATGACTCGAAAGTTAACAGACTATAAATGTAATTTGATCAATTAAGAACTATATCTATCTATTTGCATCTATTTAAATTTCCAATTTCTGCAATTATCTAGTTTTATCTTCACCTAGTTTTGTCTTTCCCATGACCTGGCCATTAGAAGCTTTAAAGCTCGTATTTTAAGCTACGGAACATTATATGCAATTGAGATAAACTTTATAAACACCCTTTTTATTAAAAGCTTCTATTTTTCATTAAAAATCCATGTGCTTTTCAGCAGGGCCTCTCTTGCAACTTGAAGTTGAAGGATCTGGTTTTCTCTACAGACAAGTTCGGAACATGGCATTTAAATATATTATTGGATAAATAAGGAACTTCAATTTAAAAACACTTAATTATGGGTAAATCTTGTAAAGTAATTTTACTTTGCAAGGAAAGATCATTATAACATGTTTTGTTTCATTTATATTCTTTTGAAAATTCTCGTTTTATTTTGTTTAGATTGAAAGTGGAATATTGTTTTGATAAATTTTGAGCATTTATATATATAATTTTTTAAGTATCACAATTCATATGAAGTGGGATCCATTTCAATGACACAAATTTGATTATTCAAAAGTCAAAAGTTGGCTCGAAGCCTAATGGCTAACCAAAGCAAAAATTTACTATATAACAAGAGAGATTTTGTCTTTCGCCCTCCTCCCCCTCGATCCCCAATATCCAGACTCAGTTCAAATCATATGCAACTTTTTGATAACCACAAAACCCTTCATCAAACTCAAACCAAATGTTGTTTCAAAGGTTTCAACGAGTCTATTCAAACTATTTTTGGAAACCAAAACCACGAAATCAAGTCAAAATCAATCCATACAGACCCTGAAATTCACATAGAAAATGGCAATAGGATTAGCTAACTTGAAACAATTGGGGTTGCAAACATGGATAAATGTTTTCATCGTTTGCATTAAAAACATCAGAAAATTTTGTTTTTGAAACGTCGAAAATTAAAGTTAAGTTTAATTCCGAAACTATTTGTTTGTCTTCATATTATTTCATTGTCTTAATTTAATAATTTTTATTTTACAAATTTTTCTATAGATAGTTCTAGAAAAAGTTTCTAACATTTTGCTGACACAAACATGCTTTCAAAACAAAAAATTTAATTTTGATCCATGGTTGCAGAAGAGAAAGCAATAGATGAAAATGTCAATTACTCTATTTTTGTTTTTTCATGTAAAAATTGAGTAATTTAACGACCATTACTCTTATTTAACACACAACCAGCTAGAAAATATACTGGAAACCATAGAGAAATTGAACACTATCAAGAAGGCATTTCATAGAACAAGAACAAGTACGATGTATATTTTCATTGAAGTTTCCATTTAATGTAAACTTCAGATTTCAGAACATAAGAATCTAAATTCATTAGGGCATGCTAAACCTGTTCATTAAATGTTTCTCTATCATGACATGAGATAGTTCAATGCAAATCAGCCTCTAAATGAAATCAAATTTCTCCACGCCAAGGGCCATATTGAGCACGGCACAAAACTCTGTATGCGAAAAAAGGTTTCTTAACCTGTAAAAGGAAGTTCCCACTTAGATTAATGGATCAAACACTTGATAGAACAATCGAAACTCATAATCGCAAGACTTGGAACTTCACCTGAAAGTGGACATTAACTATTGAGTTCTCACTTCTTTTCATCCTCATTTGGTGCCTTCTCTCCATCCTTGTTCTGTTGGAACCACATAAATAAGTGTATGAATTAAGGGGTAAAAAGATGTGTACTAAAAGAGCTGTATGTTTCATGGTGAAAATATTCAATACTCTGAAAACTTTAATATATATTTTGAAATAATACAGAAATGGCATACACTCCTGTAGTTCACAGTGGGTATTTTATTCATTATTCAACCTCTTCTTTTTGAAGGGTAAAAATTTTCTATTTAAAAAAATCTACATGAAAGGATCTTAGCTCTCTATAGAAGACTTGAACATTCTCCAAGAAGTTAACAAAAGAAGTAAAACTATTAGATAACAAATCATCAAATAAAAGGTTCAGAAGATCTTTCATCAAGGATAATATGGATCTTATTTTCCTTCAAGAGTTCTAGCATTTTGGCAAGCTAAACATAACGGGAACTTAGACGCTGCACATTGCAAGGCTACATTCTCCTAATGACATATGTCAAATTTTATTTTATTTTTTATTTTTTAAAATCGTACCTTGTCAGTGCTAGTTCACATTGAGGACGCATGTCATTAGGATAATGCATCCGTGTATTACACGGCCTGTAGCATCTAAATTTCCAATTAATTATCGAAAAGCATGAAAAAGAACTGAATATCAAAACATTTTTGAATATTTTGGCCAATTAATTGTTTGAGAGAGAGAGAGAGAGAGAGAGTTTATGAATGTAGAATATAACTAAATAAAATGTTCATCTAATTCAATTGCTACCTTAAATATCAATAATTGAACTCACCTCAGACTGACTCTGCATTGAGGAAGCAAATCTTTTACTTGGGGATCATTAGGATCAACTCATGGAAGCTGTTAAAGCAATCGACCAAGGAATGTAAAGACAATGAGTGGCAAAGTTCTCGAGTATACAACATATATGTCGAATAAGCTGATGATAAAAGTGAAACTGAAAAAAATGTAAGCAAGAACGGAGGAAACAAATGATTGATCTGCCAAGAGCTTATTCATATCTGCCTGGTTTGATTGATCTGCTGCACCTTCTTGCACAGACAATTGAAGGGCACCAACCAAGAAACATGTATCAGAAAGGCCAAAGAAAAATTAGCAAGTCGGAAAACGAAGTCATGGCATTTCAGATATAAACAAATGATCAATCTCCACATATTTTTATGATCAATTTCAAGTCAAAAGGTTCTGATAAGCAAGCAGGACTCTCGATCATATTTTATTTAGCTTTGGAAAGAGATGTCTTCATAAAAATTTTACGACATACTGAAACAATATGCCTCAAAAAGTCCGTAAGACTTCACTTCAATAAAGGGATCAACTTTATGGAAAGGTCCCTCATTCTTCCAAGTAACTGATTTTCTTTTACAGCAATAAAATAAGGAAATACAAGATTGCTCTACACTGAAAAGCATAATATAAATATCTTCGTAATCTATACAACATCATATGCACAAAAATGACCTTACAGAATAAAAAAATATTCTAACCAACATAATTTCTCACCAAGTTGTAGATCATGATCATCAGCAGATGCATCTGACATGTCAGTGTCCTTTATAGCAACATCAGATGAAGAATCATCCATGGACATAGCAAGTGACTGCTGTAACAGTGCATTCTCATCGTTCTGTAATTTATATCAAACATGTTACAGCCAAATGTTAATATATGAACATGCATAAGAAGTCAGAGCATGAACTTAGAAGTTTCAGATAATTTCTCCACAAACAACACCAATTAACATAGATAGGAAAACAACTTTATCATGCAAAAGGGATAAGTATGTAAGTTCAGTAGGCAAAATAAAATAGTAATTTATTGAGCTGTAGTTAACATAAAATTAAACTTAACCATGTAAAACTTGATTAGGACCAGAAGGAACCTCTCTCTGACATTGTCTACAACACTACATGGACTTCCTAACTATCTAAGAACTATGCTATAGGAAAAGTGACTTTATATTCAAATTTCTGAATCACGAGCCAACAAATTTCATGCAAGCTCAACTCTAACTTTCATATAGGTTAAACCTGAAATGCGGTCCCTTCAAAATTGCACTTATCAAGAAATACAATCATATTTGAGTAACTACACTTCCATGGTCGAGAGGTCATCTTATCCATTGAAAATAAATTCATTTTAATTATTTAATTAAGAATATAATTCAAAAAACTCACGAGTGGCACAAGTCCCATCCCACAGGCTGGTAACTGACTAATTAGCAAGCAACCACAACAACTGTAGAGATTGATGTAATGCCCATGTGGAGAAGGAAAAAATGTTATAAACAACATTTAATAAGCTCAGTCTATATCCACATGGATGGCACTTAAACGAACCTCATCAGCACATCAGAAAGAGCACTTACATCAATAATAAGACTACTATCATTGTTATTTACTGCAACAAGCAATGCCTCATGCTTCTCAGTCTTTTCATCATCTTCCTCACCAAAATTTACAAAGTCAAGAGCTACACTGTTCTTTTCCGATTTTCTTCTAATCAACTCTAACACCTTCTTGTCGTATTTTACTTGACTAAAAACACAGGAAACAAAGAGTAAGAAAAATCAAAATTGCAAGCAAGATCACAAGAATTACATTAAACACATCAGAATAATCTCTACTTTCCTACAAACACAATTATCCTTTGCTTCTGTTTCTTGTTCTGACGATGCTTGAGGGCCAACTGTGCAACCTGGATCCCAGCTATCAAGTTCATCTCACCACCTATTTCTAGACCCATATATCAGCAAACCTCAACATTTAAAGAGGTATGACAATAACCCCATTCAACATTATCACAAAGTTACACTTATCCATTACCAGAAAACGACTGCCATAACATAGTTAGGGAAGCCAAAAAAAAATTCACACATTATTGCATCCTTTCAGAATTAAATATAAAATTTCAATCAAATCATAATTGCCTGATATGTTAGCTTTACATCTTTAGCTCAATTTGTAAACCCACAATTTCTAAATTAGTAAAATTCGGAAATATAGACGCATTTAAACTCAACGGCAAAACATTACCGTGCATGCAAGCCAAGTGCTTTTCAAGATCACTAGTAGGAGCGACCAATACTCGAACCCTTTTTTCGGCCATTGTTAATACCCCCATGGTATTCTCAGGATTCGACCGAAAAATTATAATAAAATAAACAAATCAAAATACTCCAACAAAGCAATTACTCAAAATAATATTGTACGTCACAAAATAAATTAGAAATAATAACCAAAGCAACAAAATCAGAGCCACCAGAAAGTAATAACTATACAAAAATAATACTTTCACTGCTTGAGCTTGGAAACGATTGGGGGAGTAATCACTGCTTCGCATCCTCTCCGAATCGTCGATGTATTATGTATATCGTTGTCGCCTATTTTCAAATAAGCGATTAATTATAGTAAAAATGAAACCCTAATTGTGCAAAAAAACAAATATATGAAACATAAGGCTAACCTCGAGCACCATGATTCCGAGAAACTCGTATGTGATTAGACAATGAGGGAGAAGAAATGTGGAAAAAGAATCAATCTCTTGTACTGGTTTTGTGTGAGAATTTGAGTTTACTTGCTGAAACGAATTGTGTAAATGGAACTATTTAATTTTTGCCCTTAGGCCATCTCCAGCAGTGGCTGGAGGGCTCGGGGCGGGCTCGGGCTGGGAGGGAGAAACTGATGGAGACGGCCGGGGCTCGGGGCGGGGCGGAACGGGCGGGGCCGCGGGTTGCGCGGAGCCCGCAGCCCCGCCCGCTGCGCGCGTTGCTTTTTGAGGAAGAAAGAGGGGCGCGTGTACTCTTTAAAACAGGTGCCGCCAAGTGGCGGCACCTGATTGGTCTTTCTTTTCTTTTCTTTTTTGTTTTTCTTTTAATGAATTAATGTGTATGGTTTATTTAATGTATGTATGATTAATTTTGTATAATTAATGTGTTGTATAATTAATGTGTTGTATGTGATTTTAATTAATGTGTTATTTTAATTAGTGTTTTATTTTAATTAATGTGTTATTGTAATTAATGTGATTTTTTTAATAATATATTAATTAATGTGTTATTTTAATTAGTGTTTTATTTTAATAAATGTGTTATAGTAATTAATGTATTATTTTAATTAATGTGTTGTTTTAATTAGGGTTTTAATTATATAGTATATAATATGATTAATTATTTAATCATATTTTAAATAAAATTACGATATACTAATAAATATAGAAATAGTCCATTTAATTAAACACTCATACAAATTTTTTTTTTTTAAATACGAAATTAGTTAAAAATACAAAATAAGCACTCATACAAATAAAATTTAGATTATTACTTAATCTAAATTAAATATTTAAATACATACTAAAATAGACACTCCAGTTACAAAGGCGTATTGGAGTCAAAAAAGAAGAGAAATAGCAAGGAAAAATCTTCCAACGAACTTATTTGGAGATGCATCGAATGAAGGATCCGACTGGTTTTCGGGGAGAAATCAGTAAAATGTAATATTTTCACGTGTTTCCTTTCTTATATTTCCCGTATTTTCGATTTCTTGTATTTCCTTTGTTGTTTGTTGTATTTCCTTGATTGTATTTTCTTTCTTGTTATAAAAATGTTTGTTTGCGTATTATGTATTAATTTTAAGTTACTTTTATTAAATATTCTATTTAATATTAATATTTTAATATAATTAATAATTAAATTATGAGTACTAATATAATTACTATTATTAATATTAATATTAAAAAAATTATAAATCTATAATAATAATAGGTGAGAGTGCGCAAAGGAAAAAAATGGAAGTAATTCCCCCACGGAGCCCCAACTGCTGGAGACGACCAGCAGGGCCCCGGGCTGGCTCTGGGCTGCCCCGGGCTCCGGAGCCCGGGGCTAGCCCTCAACTGTTGGAGATGGCCTTATATTCACTCAAGAAAGGAACGACCATTTAAATTAGAGAAATTACAGTAGGCCCTCTTTTGTGATTTTTTTTTCTGATATATTAGTATAGACTTTTGAGGACATGTTTATCTCGCTTTTCAGAAAACATTTCGGTAATCTCTTAAAGAAAAAAATTGTAAGAAAAACAAACAATATTTTTCTTTTAGAAATGAAATTATCTTTCTCAATTTTAAAAAATAATCTAATCTTAAAAAAAAATATTATCCCAATAAATCCTAACCAAACCTCACATTGATTTGACATAAAATAACACATTTCATACATGGAAACGTTCACAACTCGTCTAGAAGACTATTAAATCTAGGAAATATCTCTTAGATCTTGTCTATTCAAGAATTTTCCTTTTACACTACTTATCTCACGTACTTCCCTGTTTCTTTTTTTATCGTCACATTTGTAAAATTTTCAAATTAATTGTTTAATTTATTTCCCAATATATTTTTATCCATTTTTATCACTTCTTACTTCTAGGCTACATAAATTTCAAATACTCAAAGGTTACTTTCATTAGTTATATCAATCACTAAAAGAGTATTTTTTACATTTTAGAAAGTGATTAATTAAAGAGTTTCTTAATATGTATAAAAAGACCAATTGTGACCATCAAAAAATATTGAAAATAATAACAAACATGATTTGACATAGCATGTCCCCTACACATTATTTCTCTTCTTTCCATATAATCTCCAAAAAGCAACTACTCATTTTTTAAACTTAATACTTACTCGCGAGTTCAAAATAAAAAAGTTAAAAGCGTTTTCCAATTTTTTTTTAAAAAAAAACTGAACAATCAGCATTTTCTTAGTGTACAACTTGAAATGCGCTGGGTACCATAAAATTATACCCGGCGCTTTAAAACCATTGAAAATGCGCCGGAAAATTGAAACTATTCCCGGCGCAAAAAAAGCGCCGGGAATGATAAAAAAAGCGCCGGGTATAACATTTATTCCCGGCGGTTAAAAAAGCACCGGGAATTAGTGCCGGGAAAACTATAAATTGTTGTAGTGTCGTCTCCAAAAATTCAAATATACAACAACATAAAATGTAAGAAATATTCTAAAATCTTAATTTATTATGAAATCACTTTAAAAAGAGCAACACAAATAGCTTAGCTTAACAGAACTTAAAAATCCATATGAATCCAACACTGAAATCCTCATATTGGAGAAATCGAAAATTGAACTGAGTTGCATTGGCTCGGTTCGGTCAATTAAACTAGCTCTGAACAAACCTAGACAATTATTTCCGAATGATTTTAAGGGAAAAAGAAAAACTGGGATGTGCTTACAAATTATCTAATAATTCAAGCAATTTAAGTCCAATTTAAGTCAATTTAAAAGTTGGCCCGAAGCATCATGTGCTGCCCACGTGATCGATAATTACGGATTTTGACTGAATTTTAAAACTACTAATTGTCATCAGATTAAGAAAAGGTTCACTACGAAGCACCTATTGGACTCTATTTGGAGGATTATAGAGGCCCTTTTAAGAGGTCTGCTGAATTAACTTAACAAACAACTTACATGAGTTAACATGGTTTTGATAATAACAAATACTTATCATTTGTTGTAAAGTTTAGCTGAGTGCTTTAGGCCATCTCCAATGGAGATGGTTGGGGTCGGTGTGGACGGGGAAATGATCTCTAGTGGTTGGGGCTAGGGGGTTGGATCGGCATCGGGGCAGGAACGGGCCGAAAATTTGCTGGGGCTAGCCCTATGCACGGCCCGGTGGTCACGTGAAGAAGAGAAAGAAGAACATGCGCCCCTTTTTAAGTTAGGTGCCACTACCTGACGCCACCTGATTGGACACAATTTATTTTATTTTTTTGTTTTATTTAATGATTTAAAGATTTATTATTAATTATTTAAGGAAATATTTAATAAAATTAAAATTTTCTCCTAAACTAAATTAAATTTGTAGAATTGAATTATTTAATAAAATTTATTATTATATTTGCTAGTATATAATAAATATATATGGCCACCAATTTTTAATTCAATTATTTAATATAATAAAAAATTAATTCTTTTATGGACAAATAATTAATAATTAATTAGTATTTTAATTCGCGTGTGTTGTTTATTTAACCTTTTTTGTTGTATTTCTTTCTTGTTTGTTGTATTTTTCTCTCTTGAATTAATTTTAATTTTATTATTATCAACTCTCTTTAATTTTAATATTTTGATATTATTATTAATTTATTCATGTTATGAAAATAGTTATTAGTATTATTAAGTTTAATATTAAAAATAAAATTAAAAATATTATTCTAAAAAATATTATTCTAATAGTGAGTGCAGGAAAGAAATAAAATTGAAATTAATTAGGGCTCGGAGCTCTGCCATTCGAGACGATCAGGCAAGGCTAGGGGCAGAGGTAGGGCTCCGGAGCTCTGGCCATGTCCCTACAATTGGAGATGGGCTTAGAGTAGGCTTTTCTGAGTGAATTACCTAGGAGCTAAGTGTTCTACTTCAGGCTTGTCATTTATTGTAAAAGTTCAAGTTTGTACAAGATTACTTTGTATTTCCAGTATAATCTAAATCTATGTGGTTTTGAAGAGTGGCCTAAGATGATTTGTTCCTGTCAAACCACTAGAAAATTCCTTGTGTTATTTACTGTACTTGTCTTGAATTACATATTTCATAAGCCGAGTAAATACTTTAAAAGAAGAGTCTTTTGTGAAATTTTTTTAACTTGGGGTAAAATTTTCTTTGTGTTTTATAAGTTTAATTGAGTTGAAAACATTGTTTGAAAAACATATATACATTATCCGCTGCATCATTGTTTTGAAACTCTGATTAATTTAATTTTGATAAGCTAACTCTATCATGTAATCTGCTTTGCTGATAAGCTTAGTGCAAAATCAGCCTAGTCATCTTACCTTGCTGTTAAGCGAACTTTACTTATTGAAGAAAAAGAGAAAAAGTTCTAAAGGTACACACTTCTATTCACCCCCTCCCCCCTCTAGACTTCATTGAATCACTTGGGAACAACAGAAGTGTCTCGATCAAGGAGCCTGAACGTGACATTTGGTATCAGTGCAAACCACTACACATTTTACCATGCACACGGAACGGGCTACCTAGGTAGGAGTTACCTAAGAAAGGGCTACCACAAAGACGAGTGGAGCCTCTTATAGTGGGCAATCGGAGTAGGCATCTAGAGTGGGCCAACGTGGGCGTTGACAAATGAAGCATGGTGGAATGTAATGATCCTAGTTGAAGGGTATGGAACCTTATCCCTAATTGGTAAAATGAGATACTAATGTTGGGTTTATATGACCTTGGGCTCTCCAACTTCAATAGCTAGCTTTTAGGGTGTGGTTCTCCTTGGGTTATAGAGCAAATCTGATTGTCTAAGGCATGCCCAACCGGTCTACTTCGGTTTCAGACTGTGTGATGTTTTATGAGCTCTATGAATCAGATGATGAAGTCAACTACAAGGAACTTGACCCAAAAATGATATTCATTGGCATGAAAAAGTGTTGGAATGGTGGTATTATTGAGACTTGAATCCATGGTTTTTTTGTTTTGAAAATTGGTAAGTGCAAGGTTGATCGAATAGGGTTGTCGGAGGCATTAATGCAAGCAAAATCCATTGGTGTTGCTTCGAATGTCCAAAGGAAGTTATTCTATATCACTCATGCAACAACAAGTGAGGAGAATGTTGTGCATAATGTCGTTCATATTTTTTTCAAAAGGGAATGTAATGGGTGTTGGGATATCTTGGCTAGGGCTCGATTGTCAATACAACAAAGTGCGGAATTTAAAATTTTTCGAGTTCCTAACAGTCCCATGAATTCTTTCTCCATAGTTATTATACAAATAGGTATGAATCAAACATCAATTAAAACACGAGGGGGTTAATCGCAAATTACCTGACCACCAAGTTGTGGTTGCCGTGTCCTCCAAGTGTTTGGTTCGATCCACAGATAGAGTGATCCATATGTCTCACCTCCAAAGATAGTCCACACCAATCGGATTGTAGTGACGCCTACAAGTCTTAGGCTACGAACTGGATCTCGCAGGTTTGTCAGCAAAGGAACGGAGACACCAATGGAAGAATCGACCCACAGGACTTATGTGGTCGAGCAGGGTTCGGCCAAGTACAGATCTGGTCCGAGCAGGGTTCGGCCAGGGTCAGGTTTGGTCCGATTTGGGTTTGGCCAAGGCTAGGTTGGGCGACTAGGGTTTAGGGGCGGAAACCTTGGGGCGACTTTTGCAATTAAAATTTCTTGTCGAAAAATCTTTTCTTCACACGATTTTTCTCTCTCGATTTTCAGCAAAAGTATTTTGTTTTTCTCTCAAAAGTTTTCTTGTCTTTGAGTGCAACTTAGTTAGCTTTTTTTTTAATAATGAAGAGGAGAAGGAGTATTTATAGGAGAAGAGTCCTTCTCCAAAAAGATCTCATTTCCTTGTTTATCAAATCTTCATTCCTTATCCTTAGGAATATGAGATTTGATAAATCTCTTCAAACTTGCTTTTCAAGAAACAAAAACTCCTTTTCTTTTTAACTACTAAAATCGCCCATGCCCCCTAATTTTAGATAATTCCAAAATCAACCCATAATTATCCAATACTTAAATTGGTTAATTATTTATTCTTCCAATTAATTAACTACTTTAATTAATTCCAAAATTAATCAGATAACTCTAATTAATTAATTATCAATTAATCAATTAGTCATCTAATCAATAATCTCCAATTGAATTAATACCATAATTCAATTACCTTGATTTAACAACTTTAAATCACTTACTTTCCTTTTAGACAGTCACCGTCCAATTGTATTGTGTGTGACCCTCTGGGTTCACCATCAACTGGCAGCAGGCCCACGACTTTCGTGATTTAATTAACGAGCAATTAAATGCTCCGATCAATTAAACTACTTTTAATTGACCACTCCTAGAATTAAATCCTCTATTAATTCCGGAGTACCCACACTTCATGGTCGATGTCTAGCCACAAGCCCATGAAGCCCAATCAAAGGTGAATTGATTTATTGTGAACCTCACCTCTTATAATTGCCATGTACATACGGTCCTTCCACGATGATTTCCCGATCGAGACCTAGGGTGTGTGAATTGATCGGCACCTCTAATTATCTCGATACTGTACTTTCTAATTCTGGATAATAATTCCGGTGTGACTGCCTAATTTGGAAATACCTTCCAAATTCGTCACCAACCATGGCCATGGGTTTCTAGGAACATATTATCGAAGAACGTACAGGAAATACTCTCATCTTATCAGGATGAGTCGATAGATCCTTTCTTAGTACTAACCACTCGCGTACAGTCGTGTACGCACCCAACTTAGGCACTTTGTGGCCAGGCTACGTGACCAGTACCTAAATCTAAGTACGCACACTTGTGCACCGAATTCGCCCTAGCACCTCAAGTCTAAGGACTAAATCGTACACTATTATAAGCCTTGAGAAACATCCCATCACCGATATGCGTCATGCGCTTCCACAATGGGTTTCTCTGTTCGGGTCGTTCGATGCGTTCAATCTTCCATTGAACCACCTACTCATATGCACTGGACTCAAATTCCTTGCTCATGAAACTCTACAAATTCACTCCATTTGAATCATGCATATTTGTACAAGTCTTGACGATTCCTACGATACCCCGTCTCGTTTGGAATCTATGACTTGGAACGGTTTTAAGATCACGACCTTTGAGACTGTTTCATGATTGCACTCAGTACTGAAGTGAATCGTCCCATAGTCTATTGTGACCTTAGGATTTCATCCAATCGCTTAGATAGGTTCGCGAGAGATGAAGTTGGCCATTGTTCAGTTTCACATACTATGAATGAACGGCGTATTAATTATAAACCATAAGAAAACAGTACTTCAACAAGCTAATTAACATTGGCTTGCTGGGCACTATTCCATCAATCTCCCACTTGCCCTAAAGCCAATCACAACATTTCTAAGACCCATCTATACCAAGATGTCCCTCGAACCATTTGTGAGAGAGCTTAATTAGTGGATCTGCTAAGTTGTCTTTGTCGAGATGAAGCAATACTTCTACTCGTCTCAACTACCCATGACTGGTTCAATCATACGGTATTGTGTTCAGATTATAGGTGAGATCTCGATTTCCTTTCATTGAGCAATTGCCTCATCTAAATCGGCTAAGATTATGATGGGCAAATGTCATGCTAAATCGGCTAAGATTATGATGGGCAAATGTCATGCTAGGTATTTCATCCAGTCGTTGGATGAAAATTTCTCATCTAAACACTTTCTTTTGTGCAGCATCATAATGGTGCCCTTTTATTCTTGTTTGAATCGGCAATGGTATATTATTGGAATTCCTTCCAATTTACCTTTGCTCTATCAAAACAGAATAAATTATCCACTTCAGACTGGAAATCTCGAATTTCAAAAAATCCTTTGAGTTTCAATTCTCCACTACTACCATAGACCAGCGTTGCATCCTTTAATTATCTTCAAGGATTTGCTTTTATGGTAGACCAGTGTCCTTGACTGGTGTTTGACTATCAGTAGCTCGTGAATGATCAGAGTATTTTGATGAGTCAGGTCTAGTACAAGATTTTGCATGCTACATGCAACCCAAATGCCAAGCATAAGGCTTCTTGAGACAGTTACTTCTTCACTCATTAATTTAGGGCTCATTAAATAAGTGAGAGAGATTTTGTCTCTTTGGAAACAATCCTTTCTTGGATTCTTCCACATTGAATTTAATCAATATAGTCTTTGTACTTAGATTTGGTAAATCACTACATCTTCTTCCTTCTATCTACCATAGATACGTATTGCCAGTACGCGAGATGTAATTCCAAATCTTATCATGGAGAATTGCGTGAAGAACACGCTTTCGTCTGTGCTTTTCTGATATTCTTATATCTTGCTTGATGTACTGTTCATCATCTTGTTGCGTTTCGAACTCAACTACACTCCCACTGATTCTTTTGCACATTTGGAATCTATATGCCTTTTGACAACTTCAACATTCTTGATCAACTATCAAGTTGCATGTTCCAAATTTGGAAAAAAGTCATAGATTGACCTTTGGATTAGAATAGAGATCTTCTCATCAATTTTCAATTGTGAGATGCAGGATTCATATCCAATAGTCATGCCTTCGGTAGTCAAAACTACCTTTCTATGGCTAATAGTTTCGAAATGAATTTTGACGTAGTCACTACAAAAAATTGCCTTTTTCTTGACGAAATTTTTCGTCATGAAAACATGATTTTTCGTCACAAGAGGCTGTTATGACGATTTTTTTCGTCACAAGATTCGCCGTAACAGCCCCGTCTTAACAGGTCTCATGTGACAAAATTCAAATTCGTCACAAACTATTGTGACGAAAATTATTCTGCCGCATAAGTATTCCTATTATGATAAAAACATTTGTCATAAGAGACTATAAATTTCGTCATAAAAATACTAATTTCGTCACAACAATAGTATATTTTTGGGTACCTTTTGTGACAATTAGTTTCGTCACATAAAGCGTTCGTTTTACAACGAAAAGTTCTTCACAAAAACATAATTTTTCTGTCACAATAACCTATTTTCGTCACCACATCACTTTAAACTTTAGTACATCTTGTGACAATTGATTTTGTCACCTGAACCGTTTTTGTTATGACAAAAATTTTGTTGTAAAATCTTAAATATTTTGTCACAAAATACTAATTTCATCACAACAGTGGTTTGTTTTTGGGCACCTCTCGTGACAATTAATTTCGTCGCATATACTTTGTTCTATTATGACAAAAGCTTTGTCACCAAAGTTATTTTTCAAAATTTATAAAAATACTTTTATGACCAAAAAAAATGGTCACAAAAATCAATTATTTAATTATATAATCTTATAATAATCTATTTTGTCATAACTTGCGAATTTTGTTGTACCTGTGATTTTTTTACACCAAAAATTCATTAAATTTGTATTAATCCAACAATAACAACCAACTAACTATATTGATTTCAAAATACTATACATCCAAACCAACAAAAATTATGCAACTATATTAGTACCAAGTCATTGTGCCTATTTTTATTTTCTCGATTTTTTATACTTCGGAGTTTCAAGAAAGATCTTTATCCACCTCCCTCATGTACCAAGTCATCCCTTGCGGCTTGCCCGTTTTCTTCCAAGATCTTGATCATCATCTGCTTCATAAAAATTGAACAAAATACAATGAGAACATTAAACAAAAATCAATAAAACACAATGTGAACGAAAAGATAATGCAACTGGAAAATATAATGAAACAATATAAAACTGAACCTAGACCACAATGTATGACCAGAGCACCGTAATATTCCATTAGTAGTATTTTGATAATGTGGAGAATAAAAGATAAGATACCTTGCTCAAAAGGGCAACGGGATGGATCTTCCCCAAAATAAAAGGCCAATGCATCTGCATTCCTCCCCTGGATATGATATGACATTCAAAACCATCATCAGATAAATGCATTCCTCCCCTGGATATGATATGACAGTCAAAACCATCATCAGATAAAAATGAGGGAAAGGAAATTACAAGTTACAGAGATATACCACTCCAGAATAAAGTGAAGCCAGAGATCTCACTTCAGTTTCAGCAGAGCCAAGGAACTCCTTCAACGTCTAAACAATTACAGCAAAATAATGATTACCAAGAAGAAGAAAATTACCATTGTTTTGTGATGATCTATATATGCGACTACAGCAGACATAAATAAGTTACCTGACAAAAATGTTCTTAATTCTTGTGTAACCTTTTAAAGCCCTTTGCCAATCGCTTGTATTTCCTCCGCTATATACTTTAATTGGGTCTGCATCAAATTTACCCATGTAACTATCATGTTATTCAGGTGAAACACAAAAGGAAGAAGACGAGAAAGAAATATGTACCTTTGTTGCGACCTCTAAACTTACCAAGTCGTTTTGAAAATCCAAAACTTCTGGAAAATTTTCAGCAAGCACCTAGAGGATGATGGAGGGTATTTGTCAAATTTTATTTACCACAATATTTAGAGGAAAAAGTAACAAGTATATACAAGTATTAGACTACGAAAAAAGTTTGTACCTTGCACAGATAGTGCACAGATCAGTAAGTTTTAGAAGACTATCCAGTCGAAATCCAACAGCAGAACCTGAGGAATAGAAGTGCAAATTATTCAATTTCTACTTACTAATATTTCACCAAAAGCAGTCTTTAAAACTGGTAGGATCATGAAAACGCAATCCGTATTCATAGATTTACTGCAAGAATTATGATAGGAAACAAATGGGATATGTATACTCAGATTATTCTTACAAAACCAAACACAAGCATGCTCAACCCTTGTTATTCTTTCAATGATAGATCATACATTCAACAAACCCTATCAAAGATTCAATAAAACAAACAAAACAAATGAAAAAGTTTCCCTCTCCAGGTAAACAAAAGGCAGCAATCAGCAAAAGTTGAAGAAGATTAAAACCCCCCAGAAAGAACCCAGTCAACCGAAAGTACAACTAAAACTAAAAGGGAAGCTTCTTATAACTAGCAAGTACTAACTTCTAAATACTAACCCACTCTCTTTAACCTTAAAACTACTTAATTACTCTGTACAACTCCATCAAAAGAGTTTTTATATGCAACCAGCAGCAAACCCGTTACAAAAGCATTACTCTATAAAATAATGTTCCGTCTATAGGTAATGGTAAATCCCTTTTTTTTTTTTCAGAATTTGATAGTTAATAGTATCTCCCTTTTATGGACTTGATGAAAAAGCTTCATGTCTTGCTTCACTCAAATACCCAAGAAGGCAAAGGCAAAGGAAGAACAGTAGCTAATTAATTACCCTATTGATTTTCTGTGAGAAGGCAAAGGAAGTTCAACTTCAACCCTTGTGTTCAAATCAGTGTCCATAGCTAAGATTCAAGACCCCTGTAATTGTGTGTGTTGTGTGAGACAGAGAGAGATATATTGAAGGATTTAAAATCTAGAACCCATAATAAAATACAGTAAACCATTGAATGACTAACTAGGAGGAAACAATTAATTAATTAATAAAAAACAAGAAAAAAATTCGGCCAGGGGTAGGCATGGTCTCGTGAGTTCGGGCAAGAGCAGGGGAGGGCTGGGCGAGTTGCACGGGTTCGGGCAGGAGCAGGGGAGAGCTGAGCTGGGCGGCGGGAGTTCAGGCTGGAGCATGGGTGTGTCACGCGTATTTGGGCAGCTGGGGCAGGCGGCTCGCTCAGTTCGAGAAGTGGTGCAGTCGGGCGGTGGTGGGTGGGTTGTGCAAGAGATGGTGGCGAGTGGTTGTTCAGGCGGTGGTGGGCGGGAGAGATAGATGAAGAGAGGCGGGTTTGATGGAGTGAGGAAGAAGAAGAGTAAAATTAGGGCTTGATGTCCCAAGTCAGTTAATTTCAATTTTTTTTAATTTTTCTTTTTTATTTTACCTTAAATCATTAATTATTATTACTAATAATTAATTAATTAAATTATTTCACAAAATTGATGAAATTTAAAAATAATTAATGTTATGAAATGGTTAAATTGAATAAAAATACGGGCTAAATCAATAAAAAACGGTTAAATGAAATCAAATTAGTGAAAAACTAGTTAAATCAATTAGTAATGATTTAAAGTGATGAAAATAATTAAGTCGATCGTTTGTTGAGCTTAGGGGTTATGTACATTGAAGTTATTCGAAATCAAATTGATAATTGACCCATAATTAATTATTAGTCGTAAATTCGAAAATTATTGACTATAAGGTTATGTACATTGAGGTTATTTGCAACCAAATCGATCGATTCTTGATTTGTAACTTTAATTGACTAATTGTTGACATTAGTTTTATGTATATCGAGGTTATTCGAGATGTAATTGATACTTGGCTCGAAATTAATTAGTCGCTAGTTCAAAATTGTTGACTATATGGTTATATACATTGAAGTTATTTGCAATCATATCAATCAATTCTCGATTCGTAACGTTAATTGACAAATTGTTAACCTTAGGGTTGTGTACATTGACGTTATTCGAAATCAATTTGATACATGGCTCGAAATTAATTAGTCGTTAATTCAAAATTGTTTACTATATGGTTATGTACATTGAGGTTATTCGCAATCCGATCGATCGATTCTCGATTTGTAACGCTAATTGACCAACTAGTGACCTTATGGTTATGTACATTGAGTTATTCAAAATCAAATTGTTATTTTGACTCGGAATTAATTCAAAATTGTTGACTATATGGTTATGTACATTAATGTTATTCGCAATCAGATCGAAAAAAGTTGTCATGAATAGAAAAAGTTATATGACAAAACAAAACTTTTGTCATATGAGTCATACTCTTTTTGTAACGAATATCAAACTTTGTCACATGAAATATGTTCTCATATGACGAATATTCTTTTTTCATATGAGAGATACAATTTTTATGACAAAAATAAATTTTCATCACATGAAATTTGTTATCACATGACGAAATTACCTTTCGTCATATGAGCCATACTATTTTTGTGACGAATTGAATAATTCGTCACATGAAATTTGTTATTATATGACGAAATTATTTTTGTCATATGAGCCATGTTGCTATGTGACAAAAATAGAAATTCGTCACATGAAATTTGTACATATGTGACGAATTATTTTTTGTCATATTAGTGATGCTACCTTGTGACAAAAATGTAAATCGTCACATGAAATTTGCTCCTATATAACAAAATTATTTTTCGTTATATGAGACTTATTATCTAGCGACGAACATGGTAACTCGTCGCATCAAGTTCAATCTCATGTGACGAAAACTATTTCGCCATATCAGCATAGATTTCATATGACGAAAGGTGCATTCGTCACATGACATGAATTTGTTGTGACGAGTTTACTTTACGTCATAACAATTTGTCACAAAAAAACAATTTTTTTGTAGTGAGTTAATGGACATAAGGCATTTTCATCAATCCTAAAAGGACTTTTGAATAATGACCTATTGCCATTTAAGTGAGTCAAAGTTTTCAACTTCGAATCTTATGGCTATGTGCCATATCCCTTAGATCACGTTTAACATAATCTCTTTGTAATCTTTGATTAGAATCCAATTTCTCAATTTCGTAAAATGGAATTTTGAGTTCCTTACGAATTTGATCAGATTATGATTTCTTTGTGCACGGATTGATTCAGCAGTTTTCAGTGTTTACTCCCACTGTTCATGGGGACGGGTCCACTCCTTGGACTTCATCAAGTTCTACGACGTTCCTTATTTCCTTTGTCAAGGTCTTGTCAACAGAGGAACAAGCTACTTACGAGATGCTTTTCGTTTCTCATTGTCGTGGAACATGTATTCAATGGGTTTTGTTGAATACCCCATAAACTTTATATGAATTAGATCTACCATCTAATTTCTCATATAAGGGTGTTCTGCTATGTCTTAAAAGACATGGCGATGTAAGGACTTACTTCGAAATATACTATACCAAGTATCTTTGAAGAGTCAAGGGAAGGTATCCCCTAATTTGAGTAAAGGAAACTGAGCAAGATCAGAGTCGTGAATCAAACAAAGTTCGATTTCTTCTTTGATTTGCTTCATGAGAATTCTATTCTCGTCTTTAGATAATCGAGGTTTTAAGTTGCTTATGTTTCAGCAGGTTTGATTAAATCAAATTGCTTTTGACATAATGCGTCTAGTTACTTCATTTCCAAAACTTCTATTGAATTACTTCAATAGTTTCAGAATTGCACTTCAGCCAAGTACACATATATATTAACGATTGAAATCGCAAGTATATGTGAAGTAGCTTCCCTTTGAACTAGTGCTTTTAGTTCATGTCGATTGAAATGTTTTGGAATGCCTTAGCAATCCTTCTCTTCGGTTATCATTCCTTCAAGATTTGAAAGTTCCGATTTTACTCAAGTTCATTATCTCAGGAACAGTAAATAAAACTTCCCTTTCGCATCTCTCTTTAGGAAGAATATCCAAAATGAACATTTCAAGCATAAACGATTATCTCGTTTGTTTTGCTTGTTTTCGATTTAGCACATAGTTTTTCAAAGTTTTTGATTTGTTTATCATTGTTTATTTCTATGTTTCAAAACATCAACATTTGTACAAAGTTAAATTGCTCTAATTAAATAAATTCCATTTCTCAATGGTAAAGCAATAACGTCTCGTACAAAATGTGAAATAATACTCAAAGTAAACTAAAACTTAAAACTCATGCTAATACGAAAAACTAAGAAAAACTTCTTTTGCTAAAAAGGAATGTCCAGGTACAATTCTTCCTTGACCCAGTCCCGGAATTCCAGTTTCCTCATCTCGCTCTGCACTACTTGCATCTCCCTTTCAAGGATTTTCCTCCTTTTAGGTTGAGCGGGAAGACTATCATCGCCTGTAAATGCTTTTACAGAAATGAAAGTTTTAATCAGATGTCTTACATCAAAAAGATTCAACAAGTGTATAACTTAAAAAGTCATACCGTAGTCAAGTCTTTCCAGGAAATCCTTTTCAACAAGCTTCCTTATTTTCTCTTCGTACTTACACAGAGGGCAATTCCAATAATATAGACCAAAACCACGTTGATGAGCTTCTTCATATTTGTCTAACAACTCATGCAATTGCTTTGTTTGTATTCCATCAGGCGGAATAACGCAATGTTGCATAAAATGAGTGAAGGTCTCAGATAATCCTTGAAGAGTTATCGTTATCTCATCTTCGAGAGTCAATTGGGCTCCAAACCCTTTGATCAGCTCGAATGTCTTGCTTAAGTAAGAACAATATTCCCTAACATTGTCAAACTTAGCCATGTCGGTTTCGTAGAGGAAATTGCACATCACCTTTTTCAAAGTTGGTTCGGTTCTTAAACGCATCGAGGATTGGATAGTGGATGGTAAATGGCTAACATTTAAAACAGACAACTATAAGCAGACAGGTTTAATATTAATACTTATAATTAACGAAATTTGGACTTTTTATCGAAAAAGTTCTCCCACTATTTTATCGAAACAATAACCCCTTCTAGTTTCGGGAAAAGTCTATTTCCTAGTAGGTCTTGACGTCCCAGCAGCAATTAGTTGCACCCACGACTCGTGGCCATACAATTAATTCCCTAGGTAGGTATACATATTACCAATTGTGTCTACTACACAACCTTCAAGTTATTTTGCCTCGTTTTTCGCATTTATCTAGCACTGCTACATCATAAATGTTACTACGCGTTAAGTCTAACCCATTAATCATGATAAGCAACGGGCCCGGTCATGAATTCTCCGTAACTAGTTATCGGTCGATTTTCACGTCCCGACCAGTCCCTACCCTTGTCAAGTTTTAAGAAAACTAGAATCAAGGAATTTCGTGCATTGCCCCTTTCTTCGACTCGGGTGCCAGACTCTGGATCACCTCTATCGATAAGTAAACAACATACACTAGTCCCTATTAATGGAAGGCTTGGATTTTATAAAACCTCATTTTATAATTTAACCCAATATGACTTAATATTTATTCGAGAGGGGAATTTTCGTTTTGAAAGTTTGAAGAAACTCTCCTCGAGATCTCACCGCTTCAATTATACTTTATCTTTTATTTACGATCTAGATTCTAGCGCGCAAACACACAAGCAATCATAAATCGACTAATAAATAAAAGCCATACAAGCCTAGCATGCATACTACCACAATATGTTTTCGATCGGGAGCCTCCTATGCGGGCCATCATCGAGCCAATGATGTTGGCCCAATTGGTCAATCTAAAGGGTTTGTAAATGGGCCTATGCTATTACACAATGTACCACGCATACATGGCCTTCAATTCTTCTTGGGCTCCCACCTTGCTTGTAAATGGGCCTCCATCCTAAACTAGGAAAGCAGTAAAGCCCTATTCTATTACAAAGGCTCAAAGTGGCCCAAAAAAAAAAAATAACAGGCTCGCAGGCCCAATGAAAAACCATGCATTAAATTAAACCAATCACATCTAACCTAAGGGCAAGGCTCGTCGCGATCGAAAACCACGTAAACAGTTCACGTAGAGCAAAGAAACATGTAAACATCTTTTACTTTCTTCTATCTTAATTTTAAAACACCTTTTTAAAACTAACTTCCTATGATTCTTGCTTTTTAGTCACTACTAATTATGACAAAATAAATTCTCGGATAAACAAAAACAACTTTTCTGCCATAATTTCAGATTCTGATTTTTCAACTTTTGAAAATTGCAGTTCGGCCCCTATACTTTCGGAAATTGCACTTTTGACCCCAAAACTTTTGAAAAGTTACAAAATACCCCCAAAACAGTTTTCGGACAGAATGAGCAGAAAATTAAAATTTTGAAATCCAGAAAATTTTCGAATTTGCAAACAGACCCCTGAAGTTTCGGAAATTACAAAACAGTCCTCGAATTTTCGAAAATTGAAAAATGGTCCAAAATAGTGTGCGATCAGATTTTCAGAAAACACCCAGATTTTTCAAAAATTTCCAGAAACTGAAAATTCAATTTTCAGCCCTAAATATCGTGTTTTGCGATTTTTTGCATAAAAGCCCTGATTTTTCGAAAAACTATAAATTCGCCACAGATCTAAAAAAGCAGTTTTACCCAATCATAGATCTAGTCATAACAAGCAAGAATCAATCACTAGAACATAATTAACATGCGTTCTCATACATACAATCAAGCATATACAGTGAAAACACATTATGTTCAGGCCTTTTCGTATAAAAACGTATGGAGTTGGCTCTGATACCACTGTTGGGATATCTTGGCTAGGGCTCGATTGTCAATACAACAAAGTGCGGAATTTAAAATTTTTCGAGTTCCTAACAGTCCCATGAATTCTTTCTCCATAGTTATTATACGAATAGGTATGAATCAAACATCAGTTAAAACACGAGGGGGTTAATCGCAAATTACCTGACCACCAAGTTGTGGTTGCCGTGTCCTCCAAGTGTTTGGTTCGATCCACAAATAGAGTGATCCATATGTCTCACCTCCAAAGCTAGTCCACACCAATCGGATTGTAGTGACGCCTACAAGTCTTAGGCTACGAACTGGATCTCGCAGGTTTGTCAGCAAAGGAACGGAGACACCAATGGAAGAATCGACCCACAGGACTTATGTGGTCGAGCAGGGTTCGGCCAAGTACAGATCTGGTCCGAGCAGGGTTCGGCCAGGGTCAGGTTTGGTCCGATTTGGGTTCGGCCAAGGCTAGGTTGGGCGACTAGGGTTTAGGGGCGGAAACCTTGGGGCGATTTTTGCAATTAAAATTTCTTGTCGAAAAATCTTTTCTTCACACGATTTTTCTCTCTCGATTTTCAGCAAAAGTATTTTGTTTTTCTCTCAAAAGTTTTCTTGTCTTTGAGTGCAACTTAGTTAGCTTTTTTTTTAATAATGAAGAGGAGAAGGAGTATTTATAGGAGAAGAGTCCTTCTCCAAAAAGATCTCCTTTCCTTGTTTATCAAATCTTCATTCCTTATCCTTAGGAATATGAGATTTGATAAATCTCTTCAAACTTGCTTTTCAAGAAACAAAAACTCCTTTTCTTTTTAACTACTAAAATCGCCCATGCCCCCTAATTTTAGATAATTCCAAAATCAACCCATAATTATCCAATACTTAAATTGGTTAATTATTTATTCTTCCAATTAATTAACTACTTTAATTAATTCCAAATTTAATCAGATAACTCTAATTAATTAATTATCAATTAATCAATTAGTCATCTAATCAATAATCTCCAATTGAATTAATACCATAATTCAATTACCTTGATTTAACAACTTTAAATCACTTACTTTCCTTTTAGACAGTCACCGTCCAATTGTATTGTGTGTGACCCTCTGGGTTCACCATCAACTGGCAGCAGGCCCACGACTTTCGTGATTTAATTAACGAGCAATTAAATGCTCCGATCAATTAAACTACTTTTAATTGACCACTCCTAGAATTAAATCCTCTATTAATTCCGGAGTACCCACACTTCATGGTCGATGTCTAGCCACAAGCCCATGAAGCCCAATCAAAGGTGAATTGATTTATTGTGAACCTCACCTCTTATAATTGCCATGTACATACGGTCCTTCCACGATGATTTCCCGATCGAGACCTAGGGTGTGTGAATTGATCGGCACCTCTAATTATCTCGATACTGTACTTTCTAATTCTGGATAATAATTCCGGTGTGACTGCCTAATTTGGAAATACCTTCCAAATTCGTCACCAACCATGGCCATGGGTTTCTAGGAACATATTATCGAAGAACGTACAGGAAATACTCTCATCTTATCAGGATGAGTCGATAGATCCTTTCTTAGTACTAACCACTCGCGTACAGTCGTGTACGCACCCAACTTAGGCACTTTGTGGCCAGGCTACGTGACCAGTACCTAAATCTAAGTACGCACACTTGTGCACCGAATTCGCCCTAGCACCTCAAGTCTAAGGACTAAATCGTACACTATTATAAGCCTTGAGAAACATCCCATCACCGATATGCGTCATGCGCTTCCACAATGGGTTTCTCTGTTCGGGTCGTTCGATGCGTTCAATCTTCCATTGAACCACCTACTCATATGCACTGGACTCAAATTCCTTGCTCATGAAACTCTACAAATTCACTCCATGTGAATCATGCATATTTGTACAAGTCTTGACGATTCCTACGATACCCCGTCTCGTTTGGAATCTATGACTTGGAACGGTTTTAAGATCACGACCTTTGAGACTGTTTCATGATTGCACTCAGTACTGAAGTGAATCGTCCCATAGTCTATTGTGACCTTAGGATTTCATCCAATCGCTTAGATAGGTTCGCGAGAGATGAAGTTGGCCATTGTTCAGTTTCACATACTATGAATGAACGGCGTATTAATTATAAACCATAAGAAAACAGTACTTCAACAAGCTAATTAACATTGGCTTGCTGGGCACTATTCCATCAATGGGTTAACTACATTTTGGTTTGCAATTGTGGACTGTGTTATTATAAATGTTTGGGTTGGCACTATCACTACAAAGGTTTTATGTGCAGTTGGCCAATGAAAGACAGACACATGGATTTTCAAGAAAAGAGGACTAGTGCACCGCAACAGACATTTATTACATTTTTGCCCTTTACATTCGTAAGTAATTTCTGATTAAATAGTAGAAGGGTTGTAAAAAGAAAGGGAATTAAGAATTAATAACATTTTCCCCTCATCTCAATTCTCTCTCTTCTAATCTCTATACTTGATGAGGGGTACTTTGGATATTCTATGCTAGGAAGGACTTGTACGATTGGAAATCACGGAGTCCGACCTCGAAGGCGTATCGGCCTATCTCCAACACTGTTCAGCCTACTCCGATCATTGGCAAAGGGGTTCATGCTCGGATTTCACTGTTGGGCCGATCCCAGGCCCAGGCCCGTGGGCCGAGAAATACACCCCTGCGGATGGTTCAACTAGCACGCCGCCTCAACTATAAATACCGCAAGCATTTATTACGCCTGATAACGCACAATTCCCCAGGTGCTCCCTGCTCGAAGCTACAGCTCGAAGCATTCTCGGAACATAGATTTTGATCATATTGTATGTATTAGTCTCTAGCTTGTGCGACATCCAATAATGCCCAAGTAGTGATAGGATAGTGCCCAATAAGCCAATATTAATTAGCTTGTTAGAGGACTATTTTCTTATGGTTTATAAATAATACGCTCGTTTATTTATAGTACGTAAATTAAACAATGACCAACTTCATCTCTCGCGAACGTATCTAAGCGATTGACGAAATCCTAAGGTCACATTAGACTATGGGACGATTCACTTTGTATTGAGTGCAATCATGAAACAGTCTCTAAGGTCGTGATCTTAAAACACGTTCCAAGTCATAGATTCCAAACGAGACGGGGTACCGAAGGAATCGCTATGACTTGTACGATTATGCATGACTCACATAGAGTGAATTTGTAGAGTTTCATGAACAAGACATTTGATGTCGGTGCATATGACTAGTTGGTTCGATAGTGAAGATCGAATGAATCAGACGACCCGAATAGAGAAACCCATTGTGGAAGCGCATGACGCATATCAGTGATGGGATGTTTCTCAAGGCTTATAATAGTGTACGATTTAGTCCTCGGACTTGAGGTGCTAAGGCGAATTCGGTGCTTGAGTGTGCGTACTTAGATTTAGGTACTTGTCACGTAGCCTGGCCATAAAGTGCCTAAGTTGGGTACGTACAATTGTGTATGCGAGTGGTTAGTACTAAGAAAGGATCTATCGACTCATCCTGATAAGGTGGGAGAATTTCCTGTACGTTCTTAGATAATAGTTCCGAGAAACCCACGGCCATGGTCAGTGACAGATTTGGAAAGGGGTTTCCAAAAATAGCAGTCACACTGGAATTATTATCCAGAATTAGAAAGTACAGAATCGAGATAATTAGAGGTGCCGATCAATTCACACACTCTAGGTCTCGGTCAAGAAATTAGTCTTTAGAAGGACCGTATGTACATGGCATTTATAAGAGGTGAGGTTCACAAATATCAATTCACCTGAAGTTGGGCTTCATAGGCTTGTGGCTAGACATCGACCATGAAGTGTGGGTACTCCTGAATTAATGAGGAAATTAATTCTGGAGTGGTCAATTAAAAGTGTTTAATTGATCGGAGCATTTAATTGTTCATTAATTAAATCACGAAAGTCGTGGGCCTGCTGCCAATTGATGGTGAACCCAGAGGGTCACACACAATACAGTTGGACAGTGACAGTCATAAAATGAAATAATTGATTTAAGGTAGTTAAATCAAAGTTAATTAATTAATGTGTTAATTCAAAGAAGATAATTTCAAAATCAATATATGTTTCTTTCTTCTCAGGCACAGTTGCTTTCCAACTGATTGGAATTCGAATCCTGGAATTAGGAATTCCCGCTATGGGTGAGTTTGTTAATTGGAATATCTAATTAATTAATGACTAATTAATTAACTGAATTATCTAATTAATTATAATATTAATTAAAGTGGTTAATTAATAAAGATGGAAGAATAAATAATTGGCAATTTTCGGATTGACTAATTATTAGACATGGGGCGATTTTGGCTAGTGGGTAAGGTGGAAGAGTTTGTATTGTGATAAGGAAAAATATTCTAGCAAATCTTGATGAGATATCTAATAAGAGAAGGACTCTTCTCTTTTAAATATTACTCATCACATCTTCCAAAGTAGGTTAACAATTTTCATGAATCACAATTTGCATAAGACAAGAAGAAAAGAAAAAGCTGAACATTGCACAAGAAAATCGCCCAACCCTAAATCGACCCAAATCCTAGTTCGGCCATCTCCCAAGTTCGGCCAACCTTGATCGCGCCACCTTGGCCGATCCAACCCTAGACGTGCTGCCCTGGCCGAGTCAACACTAGCCGCATAAGTCCTGTGGTGGTAGAGGTTATCTTCCCGTTGTTCTCTTTATCCGGATCCAGATGTAGATCCTGATCAAGATCTGCCCATTCCTTTCTTGACAATTAATGGCCGCTGGGACATCAAGACCTACTAGGAAATAGAATTTCCCTAAACTTGAAGGGGTTATTGTTTCGCTAAAAATAGTGGAAGAACTTGTTCGATAAAAAGTCTAATTTTTGTTAATTATAAGTATTATTTTTAAACCTGTCTGTTTATTATTGTCTTTTAAATTGTTTACTATAGCCATTAAAATCCACAATCATGTACGAACAAACTTTGGCACAAAGCATGAGGTATTCACTCCACGAGACAAGCATGGTTGGGTTTAACAATTTTAGAGAATATTGTTCTTACCTAATAAAGATAATGAATCGAATCAAAAGCTAGGCGCTGATTTGAATCAAGAAGATGAGATAGAAATTATTCTCAATGGCTTGTCTGACTCATTTTCTCATTTTGTGTATCATTGTGACATTCCGTGTTTTGGGATTAAAACAAATGATTTACGCAAGTTGTTCGACAAATATGAGAAAGCCCATCTACATGGACTGGGTCTGAGTGAAAGAAGGGATTGCCCCTTGTGTAAGAAAGATAGAGAACTAAGGATCTTTGCTAGAAAAAATTCCTTAAGAGAATGACCTAGTTATTCTTTTGATGTATGACATCTCATGGACCTTCATATCTGTAGAAGTATTTGCAGATGATGATGGCATTCCCTTGCCCATGGGAAGGAGGGCACTTTTTCACAGACAGTGGCAATCATCGCTTCAATGAATAAGGGAAAACTGCTTCAGGAATTGAGTCAAGAAGAATCTAGACTTCACTTTTTGGCAAAAGAGTTTTACTTAGTTTTTCGTATTAGCATGAGTTTTTAGTTTTGTTTTGTTTTTGAGTATCATTTCGAATTTTTGTACAAGACAACATTGCTTTACCATTATGAATGGAATATTATTTAATTAAAGCTTTTTACTTTGTACAAATATTGATGCTTTACCATTATGAATAGAATGTCTTTAAAGCATAGAAATGAAACAATGATAAACAATCAAAAAACTTTGATAAACTATATGCTAAATCGAGAAAAGTAAAACAACAAGATAATCATCCACATACTTGAAATGCATATTTTGGACATTCTTCCAAAAGAAAGATTCGAAAGGAAGTTTTCATCTAAAGCTCTTGAAATATAGATATTGGATACATTCGTAACTTACGAATCTTGTCTCAAAGGAATGATGACCGAAATTAACGTTTGCTAGGCATTCTAAGCATATCAACCTAATGGATTAATCCATAATGACAAACGTGGAGAACTAAAGGGTTAGTTCAAAAGGACGTTACTTCATATATACTTGCGATTATTTTAATCGTCAAAACATATATGTACTTTCTGAAGTACAATTCTAAAACTGTTGAAATATTCAACAAAAGTTTTGGAAATGAATTAATTAAGTGCATTATGTTGAAAGCATTTTGATCTAATCAAAGTTGCCGAAACATAAGCCATAAATTCCTCGATTATCTAAACAAGAATAGAATTCTCATGCAGCAAATCAAAGAAGAAATCGAACTTTGTCAAAACTTGGTTCATTTCATGTTTGTGATTTCGCTAAACTTCCTTATTCGCTTTAGGGGAAAGCCTCCCCTGACTCTTCAAAGATACTTAGGCTAGTACCTTTCGAAGTAAGTCCTTACACCGCCGTATCATTTATGACATGGCATAATACCCTTGTAGGAGAGATTGGATAGTAGATCCGATTCATACAAAATTGGTGGGGTATCCAACGAAATCCATTGGATACCTGTTCTAAGACAATGAGAAACGAATGTTTCTCGTAAGTGCCTATTCCTCTGTTGATGAAATCTTCGTCAAAGGAAATAGGGAATGTTATAGAACTTGATGAAGTCCATGAAGTTGACCCATCCCCACAAACAGTAGGAGCAAACCCTGAAGTTGACCCATTTGCAACGCCGAAATCCATTTCGAAACTATTAGCCATAGAAGGGTGGTTTGACAACCAAAATATGACTATTGGAAATGAATCATGCCTCCCACAATTTGAAAATCGATGTGAAGATATTTATTCGAATCCAAAGGTCAATCTATGACTTTTCAAATCCCGAACTTGGAACATTCAACTTGATAAGTTGATCAAGACTGTTGACTTTGTCAAAAGGCATATGGATTCCAATTGTGCAAAAGGATCAGTGGGAGCATAGTAATGTTTGTAACATAACATGACGATGTTCTGTATATCAATGACGATATCAGAATATCAAGCGCAGACGAAAGCGTGTTTTTCAAGCAATTCTCCAAGATAAATATTTGGGAATTACATCTTACGTACTGGCAATACGTATCTATAGAGATAGAGCAAAGTAGATGTTGCAATTCACCGAATCTAAGTACATAGACTAAATATTCAATAAATTCAATATGGAAGAATCCAAGAAGAAATTGTTTCCAACGAGACACAAAATCTCCCTTTCTTATTTAATGAGCCCTACATATAAATAAGTAAAGAAGAGATTGTCTCAAGAAGCATTATGCTTTGGCATTTGGATTGCATGTAGCATGCAAAGTCTTGTACAAAGACCTGACTTAACAAAAGCTCCGAGCTTCACGAGCTACTGTTAGTCGAACACCAGTAAAGGACACTGGACTACCGTTAAAGCAATCACCGAAGATAATTAAAGGATGTATTGCTGGTCTGTGGTTGTAGTGGAGGATTGAAACTCGAAGTATTTATTGATTCGAGATTTCCAGTCTAAAGTGGATGATTTATTCTGTCTTGATGGAGCAAAGGTAAATTGGAATAAATTCCAGTAGTCTACCATTGCCAACTCAAACAGAATATATGTCCCAGCATTGGGATGCAGCAGAAGAAAGTGTTTAGATGAGAAAGATTCATCCAATGATTGGATTAAGTACCTAGCATGGCAAAAGCCTATCATTATCTTAACTGATTAGATAAGGCGATTGCTCAATCAAAGGGAAACGATATCTCACCTATAATCTGAACACAAAACCATATGATTATAAAAAACATAGGTAGTTGAGACACGTAGAAGGGTTACGTCATCTCAACAAAGACAACTTAGCAGATCCACTAATGAAGTTCTTTCACAAAAGGGTTCGAGGGACATCTTTATAAGATGGGTCTTAGAAATGTTGTGATTGGCTTTAGGGCAAGTGGGAGATTGATAGGATAGTGCCCAGCAAGCCAATATTAATTAGCTTGTTAGAGGACTGTTTTCTTATGGTTTATAGTTAATACGCCCGTTTATTTATAGTACGTAAATTAAACAATTGCCAACTTCATCTCTCGCGAATGTATCTAAGCGATTGGATGAAATTCTAAGGTCATATTAGACTATGGGATGATTCACTTCGGTATTGAGTGCAATCACGAAACATTCTCTAAGGTCGTGATCTTAAAACACTTTCCAAGTCATAGATTCCGAACGAGACGGTGTATCGAAGGAATCGCTAAGACTTGTACGATTATGCATTATTCACTTGGAGTGAATTTGTAAAGTTTCATGAACAAGACATTTGATGCCAGTGCATATGACTAGGTGGTTCGATAGAGAAGATCGAATGCATCGAACGACCCGAACAGAGAAACCCATTGTGGAAGCGCATGACGCATATCGGTGATGGGATATTTCTCAAGGCTTATAATAGTGTACGATTTAGTTCTTGGACTTTAGGTACTAGGGCGAATTCGGTTGATGAGTGTGCGTACTTAGATTTAGGTACTGGTCACGTAGCCTAGCCATAAAGTGCCTAAGTTGGGTACGTACAATTGTGTACGCGAGTGGTTATTACTAAGAAAGGATCTATCGACTCATCCTGATAAGGTGGGAGAATTTCCTGTACGTTCTTAGATAATAATTCCGAGAAACCCACGGCCGTGGTCAGTGGCTGATTTGGAAAGGGGTTTCCAAATTAAGCAGTCACACTGGAATTATTATCAAGAATTAGAAAGTACAGGATCGAGATAATTAGAGGTGCCGATCAATTCACACACCAAACATCTCGGTCGGAAAATTAGTCTTTAATTGATCGGAGCATTTAATTGCTCGTTAATTAAATCACGAAAGTCGTGGGCCTGCTGCCAATTGATGGTGAACCCAGAGGGTGACACACAGTACAGTTGGACAGTGACAGTCATAAAAGGAAATAATTGATTTAAGGTAGTTAAATCAAAGTTAATGAATTAAAGTGTTAATTCAAAGAAGAGATTTATTAATTGCAATATCTAATTAATTAATTGGATTATCTAATTAATTATAATATTAATTAAAGTGGTTAATTAATAAAGATGGAAGAATAAATAATTGGCAATTTTCGGATTGGCTAATTATTAGAGATCGGGCGATTTTGGCTAGTGGGTAAGGTAGAAGAGTTTGTTTCTTGGTTAACAAGTGACGAACAAGAGATTTGGTTAAATATTGTTTCCTATTGTGATAAGGAAAAATATTCTACCAAATCTTGATGAGATATCTAATAAGAGAAGGACTCTTCTCTTATAAATATTACTCATCACATCTTCCAAAGTAGGTTAACAATTTTAATGAATCACAATTTGCATAAGACAAGAAAAAAGAAAAGGCTGAAAATTGCACAAGAAAATCGCCCAACCCAAAATCGCCCCAAACCCTAGTTCGGTCATCTCCCAAGTTCGGCCAACCTTGATCGCGCCACCTTGGCTGATCCAACCCTAGCCGTGCTGCCCTGGCTGAGTCAACCGTAGCCGCATAAGTCCTTTGGTTGAGGTTATCTTCCCATTGTTCTCTTCATCCGGATCCAGATCTAGATCCTGATCAAGATCTGCCCATTCCTTTCTTGACAATTAATGGCTGCTGGGACGTCAAGACCTGCTAGGAAATAGAATTTCCCGAAACTAGAAGGGGTTATTGTTTCGATAAAAATAGTGGGAGAACTTTTTTGATAAAAAGTCCAATTTTTGTTAATTTTAAGTATTATTTTTACACCTGTCTGCTTATTGTTGTCTTTTAAATTGTTTACTATAGCCTTTAAAATCCACAATCATGTACGAATAAACTTTGGCACAAAGCATGAGGTATTCGCTCCACGAGACAAGCATGGTTGGGTTTAACAATGTTAGAGAATTTTGTTCTTACCTAATCAAGATAATGAATCGAATTAAAATCTAGGCACTGATTTGAATCAAGAAGATGAGATAGAAATTATTCTCAATGGCTTGTCTGACTCATTTTCTCTTTTTGTGTTGATGAAATTCCGTATTTTGGGATTTAAAACAAATGATCTACGCAAGTAGTTAGACAAATATGAGAAAGACCATCTACAGGGACTAGGTCTGAGTGGAGGAAGGGATTGCCCCTTGTGTAAGAAAGATAGAGAACCAAGGATCTTTGCTAGAAAGAAATTCCTGAAGAGAATGACCTAGTTATTCTTTTGATGTATGACATCTCATGGACCCTCATATATGTAAAAGTATTTGCAGATGGGAGGGCACGTCTTCACAGACAGAGGCAATCATCGCTTCAATGAATAAGGGAAAATTGCTTCAGGAATTGAGTCAAGAAGAAACCAGACTTCACTTTTTGGCAAAAGAGTTTTACTTAGTTTTTCGTATTAGCATGAGTTTTTAGTTTTATTTTGTTTTTGAGTATCATTTCGAATTTTTGTACAAGACAACTTTGCTTTAAAATTATGAATGAAATATTATTTAATTAAAGCTTTTTACTTTGTACAAATATTGATGCTTTACCATTATGACTGGAATGTCTTTAAAGCATAGAAATGAAACAATGATAAACAATCAAAAAACTTTGATACACTATATGCTAAATCGAGAAAAGTAAAACAACTAGATAATCATCCACATACTTGAAATGCATATTTTGGACATTCTTCCAAAAGAAAGATTCGAAAGGAAGTTTACATCTAAAGCTCTTGAAATATAGAACTTGGATAAATTCGTAACTTACGAATCTTGTCTCAAAAGAATGATGACCGAAATTAACGTTTGTTAGGCATTCTAAGCATATCAACCGAATGGATTAATCCATAATGACAAACGTGGAGAACTAAAGGGTTAGTTCAAAAGGACGTTACTTCATATATACAAGCGATTATTTTAATCGTCAAAGCATATATGTACTTTGTGAAGTACAATTCTAAAACTGTTGAAATATTGAACAAAAGTTTTGGAAATGAAGTAATTACGTGCATTATGTTGAAAGCATTTTGATCTAATCAAAGTTGCCGAAACATAAGCCATAAATTCCTCGATTATCTAAACGAGAATAGAATTCTAATTCAGCAAATCATAGAAGGAATCAAACCTTGTCAAAACTTAGTTCATTTCAGGATTGTGATTTCGCTAAACTTCACTATTCGCTTTAGGGGATAGCCTCCCCTGACTCTTCGAAGATACTTAGGCTAGTACCTTTCGAAGTAAGTCCTTACACCGTCGTTTCATTTATGGCATGGCATAATACCCTTGTAAGATTTGTGGGGTATCCAACGAAATCCATTGGATATCTGTTCTACGACAATGAGAAACGAAAGTTTCTCGTAAGTTCCTATTCCTCTGTTGATGAAATCTTCGTCAAAGGAAATAGGGAATGTCATAGAACTTGATGAAGTCCATGAAGTGGACCCATCCCCACAAACAGTAGGAACAAACCATGAAACCTACTGAACCAAATCACGCACAAACACTTCGTAATCCAATCAAATTCGTAAGGAACTCAAAATTCCATTTTACGAAATTGAGAAGTTGGATATTGATCATAGATTACAAAGAAATTATGTTAAACATAATATAAGGGATATGGCATGAAGCCATAAGACCCGAAATGCAAAGTTGTTAACTTATTTGACTCGCTTAATGGCGGTAGGTCATTCTTCAAAAGCCTTTTAAGGACTAATGAAGATACCTTCTCTCCATTTGCAACGTCAACATCCATTTCGAAACTATTAGCCATAGAAGGGTGGTTTGACTACCAAAATATGACTATTGGATATGAATCATGCCTCCCACAATTTGAAAATCGATGAGATGAGATTTATTCGAATCCAAAGGTCAATCTATGACTTTTCAAATCCCGAAACTTGGAACATGCAACTTGATAAGTTGATCAAGACTGTTGACTTTGTCAAAAGGCATATGGATTCCAATTGTGCAAAAGGATCAGTGGGAGCATAATAAAGTTCGTAACATAACATGACGACGTTCTGTATATCAAGGACGATACCAGAATATCAAGCGCATACAAAAGTAGGAGCAAACAGTAGGAGCAAACCCTGAAACCTACTGAACCAAATCACGCACAAACACTTCGTAATCCAATCAAATTCGTAAGGAACTCAAAATTCCATTTTACGAAATTGAGAAGTTGGATATTGATCCAAGATTACAAAGAAATTATGTTAAACATAATATAAGGGATATGGCATGAAGCCATAAGACCCGAAATGCATTGTTAACTTATTTGACTCGCTTAATGGCGGTAGGTCATTCTTCAAAAGCCTTTTAAGGGCTAATGAAGATACCTTCTCTCCATTTGCAACGTCAAAATCCATTTCGAAACTATTAGCCATAGAAGGGTGGTTTGACTACCAAAATATGACTATTGGATATGAATCATGCCTCCCACTATTTGAAAATCGATGAGATGAGATTTATTCGAATCCAAAGGTCAATCTATGACTTTTCAAATCCCAAACTTGGAATATGCAACTTGATAAGTTGATCAAGACTGTTGACTTTGTCAAAAGGCATATGGATTCCAACTGTGCAAAAGGATCAGTGGGAGCATAATAAAGTTCGTAACATAACATGACGACGTTCTGTATATCAAGGACGATACCAGAATATCAAGCGCAGACAAAAGCGTGTTTTTCACGCAATTCTCCAAGATAAATATTTGGGAATTACATCTCACGTGCTGGCAATACGTATCTATAGAGATAGAGCAAAGTAGATGTTGCAATTCACCGAATTTAAGTACATTGACTAAATATTGAATAAATTCAATATGGAAGAATCCAAGAAAGAATTGTTTCCAAGGAGACACAAAATCTCTCTTTCTTATTTAATGAGCCCTACATATAAATAAGTAAAGAAGAGATAGTATCAAGAAGCCTTATGCTTTGGCATTTGGATTGCATGTAGCATGCAAAGTCTTGTACAAAGACCTGACTTAACAAAAGCTCCGAGCTTCACGAGCTACTGTTAGTCGAACACCAGTAAAGGACACTGGACTACCGTAAAAGCAATCATCGAAGATAATTAAAGGATATATTGCTCGTCTGTTGTTGTAGTGGAGGATTGAAACTCGAAGGATTTAGTGATTCGAGATTTCCATTCTAAAGTGGATGATTTATTCTTTCTCGATGGAGCAAACATAAATTGGAATAAATTCCAATAGTCTACCATTTCCAACTCAAACAAAATATATGTCGCAGCATTGTGATGCAGCAGAAGAAAGTGTTTAGATGAGAAAGATTCGTACAATGATTGGATGAAGTATCTAGCATGGAAAAAACCTATCGTTATCTTAACTAATTAGATAAGGCAATTGCTCAATCAAAGGGTAACGAGATCTCACCTATAATCTGAACACAAAACCATATGATTATACAAAACATAGGTAGTTGACACACGTAGAAGGGTTACATCATCTCAACAAAGACAACTTAGCAGATCCACTAATGAAGTTCTTTCACAAAAGGGTTCGAGGGACATCTTTATAAGATGGGTCTTAGAAATGTTGTGATTGGCTTTAGGGCAAGTGGGAGATTGATAGGATAGTGCCCAGCAAGCAAATATTAATTAGCTTGTTAGAGGACTATTTTCTTATGGTTTATAATTAATACGCCCGTTTATTTATAGTACGTAAATTAAACAATGACCAACTTCTTCTCTCGCGAACGTATCTAAGCGATTGGATGAAATCCTAAGGTCATATTAGACTATGGGATGATTCACTTCGATATTGAGTGCAATCATGAAACAGTCTCTAAGGTCATGATCTTAAAACACTTTCCAAGTCATAGATTCCGAACGAGACGGGGTATCGAAGGAATCCCTAAGACTTGTACGATTATGCATTATTCACATGGAGTGAATTTGTAGAGTTTCATGAACAAGGCATTCGATGTTAGTGCATATAACTAGGTGGTTCGATAGAGAAGATCGAATGCATCGAACGACTCGAACAGAGAAACCTATTGTGGAAGCGCATGACGCATATTTGTGAAGGGATGTTTCTCATGGCTTATAATAGTATACGATTTAGTCCTTGGATTTGAGGTGCTAGGGCGAATTCGATGCATGAGTGTGCGTACTTAGATTTAGGTACTGGTCACGTAGCCTGGCCATAAAGTGACTAAGTTGGGTACGTACAATTGTGCACGCGAGTGGTTAGTACTAAGAAAGGATCTATCGACTCATCCTGATAAGTTGGGAGAATTTCCCGTACGTTCTTAGATAATAGTTCCGAGAAACCCACGGCCGTGGTCATTTGGAAAGGGGTCTCCAAAATTAGCAGTCACACTTGAATTATTATCCAGAATTAGAAAGTACAGAATCGAGATAATTAGAGTTGCCGATCAATTCACACACCCTAGGCCTCGGTCGAGAAATTAGTCTTTAATTGATCGGAGCATTTAATTGCTCATTAATTAAATCACGAAAGTCGTGGGCCTACTGCCAATTGATGCTGAACCCATAGGGTCACACACAATACAGTTGGACAGTGACAGTCATAAAAGGAAATAATTGATTTAAGGTAGTAAAATCAAAGTTAATGAATTAAAGTGTTGATTCAAAGAAGAGATTTATTAATTGGAATATCTGATTAATTAATGACTAATTAATTAATTGGATTATCTAATTAATTATAATATTAATTACAGTGGTTAATTAATAAAGATGGAAGAATAAATAATTGGCACTTTTCAGATTGGCTAATTATTAGACATGGGACGATTTTGGCTAGTGGGTAAGTTGGAAGAGTTTGTTTCTTGGTTAACAAGTAACTTGGTTAAATATTGTTTCCTATTGTGATAAGGAAAAATATTCTACCAAATCTTGATGAGATATCTAATAAGAGAAGGACTCTTCTCTTATAAATATTACTCATCACATCTTCCAAAATAGGTTAACAATTTTCATGAATCACAATTTGCATAAGACAAGAAGAAAAGAAAAAGCTGAAAATTGCCCAAGAAAATCGCCGAACTCTAAATCACCCCAAACCCTACTTCGGCCAACCTTGATCGCGCCACTTTGGCCGATCCAACCCTAGCCGTTCTGCCCTGGCCGAGTCAACCCTAGCCGCATAAGTCCTGTGGTGATAAGGGGTAATTTGGATCCCGTGCCTTAACAATCTCGGTGTGTATCGAGTAACGCCAATCCTTGCCCCCCAGGAACGACGAGCCGAGCCAGGCCCCTAAGTATATTGTTCCGAGCTTACAAAGAAAATCCGAGACCATGAGATACTGTTGGGCCGAGCCTGGGCCCAAGCCCGTCTGCTCAGCTATAAATACCCCACGCATTTATGACGACGACGACAACTTCCCAGGTGCTGTTCCTTCGAGGCTACTGCTCGGATTCGCTTGGAATCAATAGCATAGGTTAGACTATATGTATTTCACCCTCTAGCTTGTACGGCATCCAATAATGCTCGAGCAGGACCCCAAATACTTGTAATTTGTACTCAGTCAATTCGAATACAATTACTATTGGTCTTTACTTTCCATTTAATATTGTTGATATCGCACTGCAATTCTATCCTTGATCGAGCACACGAAAACGCGTAAGATCAATTGGCGCCCACCGTGGGGCTCTATTCGAGTTTTAGATCGAAATATGCCTACTACGAGGAGAAATACGTATATCAGAGGAAAATCTTCCCATGCAATGGGAGCGCAAAATTCAGTGAACAATGAACACGACAATTAATCGCATGCGAATCATTAATTAGTAACTTGGCAATCTGTTTTCCAGGGTGCTTTCCAACCAGCAAGACGCTCATCAGGTAAAGGTCGAAGATAAAATGGGTTGAATTTCCAATTTTTAGATTGTTAATTCTATTCTGTGATAGTTTAGTTCGTTATTTCTTTCTTCGGATTTATTTTCCACAAATGATCAGTCCTTTATCCTTAACCTGAGTTAAATATTGCAAAGATATCATTCTAAATACAATTTGCTTGATCATCAGTTTACGGCAAAAAAGTTATGAGATTCTATGGATTTGCAATTTATTGATGTTTGGAATTTATTTTTCCGACCATCATAATTAATAATTTCAGAATGTGTTATTTCTCAATCCGTATTCATCGACTATCTGATGTTAATCTCGATCAGTGGGAATAGATTTGTTTAGTTTCCTTTGCTCGATAAAAGTTTCTAAGCGGACCTTGCAATTAGATATCATTGAACGCCCAGTAAAACGACGGGAATAGGATATATGAGCCTTCGAAGTCGCAACTAAGGATGCAGTGCAGCTCGATCGATAAATAGGGATTCATGATCTCAAGGGTAGGGATAATTTGGGGATAACTACAAATTTCGATGAGTCTTACTCGAAGTCGATCAAAGGAATTGAAGAGACATAAAAGGATAAAATAAAGGAATTCGACCTGAAAACAAAGTTTTATTAATGATATTCTTTGAATCAAGTTACAAGAGAATCCTCGAATACAATATTAAAATCCGAGCTCAAATAATACAACACTAACGCTCCTGCCCTATTACAAACTCTACAAGTTATTCTACTTCGTTACATGCTTGGTCTTCCTTCCCTAGGATCGCCCCAGATGCAGAACTCAGCAGTGATTCTTCTTGGCAATCACTAGCCACGTGTCGCACATCCGTCTTCGTGCGGGATAAAAGCCGGATCGGAGCTCCTCTCCAGGACTTCAAACCGACCTTAGGTCTTCGTCGGTAAACAATGATTGTCGAAATCAATCATTATCTACCGATCGATCCTAACCGGTGCAGTGAAGGTTTACCCCAACGGAGTCACCCCAAGCGAGCTCGAAGGAACTATACTTCAAGAAAGCCCTCGAGGAAGCTGGTGCTCCAGATTTAAAGAACTCCTCTCAGATAAACCAGCTGCCTGATCGGACGCTACGCTAGGAAACCGGCTTTCTAACCCGCCCCAGATAGAATATATCTAGGAAGACAGGTTGCCTGCCGGTATTCTAAGCGCAAGTTCTTTTGCCTGTCGATATTCTAAACGAAGAAGGTTACACCAGAAAAGAACAGAATCGGAAAATAAGGTTCGAATTCTTATCTCAAATTCCTTTATTTTGGAAATCATACGAATTGATGACAAGGTTCGACCCATATTGGTCGGACAAAGCATATTGGCAAAAAATGAGGAATATCGGATAACCGAAGGAGAACTATTTATAGCAGCGAAGTTTTAGAACCAATGGTTCAGATAACAAATCACGGACGGCTGAGATATAAGTAATAAATGAACTGAGCGTTACGTTTCCCGAGAAATAGGGTCCTGTTTGGATAGGAGGACGCATGATTTAACGGGGCGTATAGGAGAATTGTGACATTCTAAAGGCCAGACTGCTAAATAACGCTGTTCGACTTGAAGAAACCCAAATCAGCCTATTCGAACAAAACTCTCGACTTGAAAAGTTCAACGACCGTGGAAATTTAACACGACCAAGGATTAGTTGCAACATTTTTCATATTAGGTCTATCGGAAAAATTGTTTACCATTCACTCAAGCAAGTGGTGTTCGATTTGTTCCATTATTAATATCTGAGGATCGAAGTCAGAGTATTGAAAATGAGAATTTATCTAAATTACGTTTTCATTTATCGACAAGATAAAGGAAAATATATTTATTTTATCTCGGAAAATACAAGGTATGGGAGATACATTTCGAGCACAGCTCAAGCTGAGTTATTACAAAAGAACTATAACTCTCTGCAATCCTATGAAATTTTTCGGTCTCTTCTCCTCTTGCTTATCCGGAGTAACTTATCCCCGAGCGGTAGAATTTTCTTTGGAGCCACAGGCTTTTAACTTTATTTACGATTTTCCGAACACGGAGGGTTGGATGCACGGTCTGACGGGTAATTATGGTCTTCGTCATTTTCTTCCCCAATATGCGTTCCTAAATGCATTGTAGCAACAGGTCCCTAGTCGAAGACCTGTGCTACAACCTACGGACTCCGGGAATCTGGCATATTGGCTTTCAAGATGGAAGTGGTATTTGCCTGTCGATATTCTAAGCGAGGTCGAGAAGTTTTCCCCCTGAATGAAGAATATTCAGCTCAAAGAATATTCGAAGTATAAGCTCGAATAATTGAACTGAAAGAATAACGATCCCGATCACCATGGTCGAAGGAATAATACTCCAATGCTACCAATTAATCTATTTCAAGGGCGTAACTACCTTTTATAGTAAAAATGGAGGAGAGTTCAACGGCAGATAATCAGTGAAACGAATGGTTAAGATCTGCCGACCGTTGCAATTCCCGATAAATGAAGAACCATTTGGAAAAGATAAAACTTATCAAAAAAGTGGCAACATATGCAAAGGGCTTAGGTCGGACAAAACAAGAACCTCGCAAGGAATATTCTTATCAAGACAAAGCGATTATAGGGTTATTTACTATTTACTGTCTCGCTATGTTTCATCTACTCTCACGATTCCAGAAGACTTTTATCCCCTCAAAATATCTTTCAATCAGAGTTATATAGTCAATGGAAATTCGTTTCGCCAATAATCATATTTACTCGTCATATTTTAATATTATCAGTCTCTACTCATTTATTATTCCGATATCCTGGATCTATATTCACCTATTATCAATCCTTGTCCGTCTCCGTCTATTATTAAGGGTGAAAGCTGTTGCTAAGACCCTCGAAGATCGACCAAGGGTGAAAGCCGTTGCTATGCCCCTTGGATCGAAAATATTAAAATGGGTGACGACCCTCGGGCTAAAAATGCTTTGAAACGACTAAGGGTGAAAGCCTCTGCTATGCCCCTTAGATCGAAATTATTAAATGGGTGAAAGCTGTTGCTACGGCCCTCGGGCTAAAAATGCTCTGAAACGACTAAGGGTGAAAGTCTCTGCTATGCCCCTTAGATCGAAATTATTAAATGGGTGAAAGCTGTCGCTACGACCCTCGGGCTAAAAATGCTCTGAAACGACTAAGGGTGAAAGCCTCTGCTATGCTGCTTAGATCGAAATTATTAAAAGGGTGAAAGCTGTTGCTACGACCCTCGGGCTAAAAATGCTCTGAAACGACTAAGGGTGAAAGCCTCTGCTATGCCCCTTAGATCGAAATTATTAAAAGGGTGAAAGCTGTTGCTACGACCCTCGGGCTAAAAATGCTCTGAAACGACTAAGGGTGAAAGCCTCTGCTATGCCCCTTAGATCGAAATTATTAAAAGGGTGAAAGCTGTTGCTACGACCCTCGGGCTAAAAATGCTCTGAAACGACTAAGGGTGAAAGCCTCTGCTATGCCCCTTAGATCGAAATTATTAAAAGGGTGAAAGCCGTTGCTACGACCCTCGGGCTAAAAATGCTCTGAAACGACTAAGGGTGAAAGCCTCTGCTATGCCCCTTAGATCGAAATTATTAAATGGGTGAAAGCTGTTGCTACGACCCTAAGTGCAAATTATCGACTGAACAAGATTCCGATACATATCCTATCTCGAACTACGGCGATCATGATCCGCTAAGATTGCCTATTATTATTCAAGAATTATTATTTCTCGATCACTCTATCGACAAATGAAATCGGCGAGGACGACAATTATAAGATATCTGAATATCAATGGTCGAAGAGTATCAATTATCGTTTATTATCTAGATACTTATCGGAGTCACTGGAAGACAGCGTTGATTTATATTTTTGAGGCAAATAAATTGATGCTCGATAGTAATATATAGAAGCAATTCTGCAGATTAGCTAATAGGACTGACGAAGGAAATAAATATTTCATTCATGATCTTTCAAACAGTTACAAGAGGATTCCTGATTACAATAATAAACAAAATCGAACAAAGGAGGAACTTTACATTTAATTAAATCCTAGTACAAGAACTATCTACAAGGATGTACACTTCGAACTTCATTGTCACTCCCAGTTTATAAACTGATTAATGGTGGTCAAAGGAGGAAGGTGGGGTTAGGATAACACTTCTACCCTTCATCCATCGCTTCCTCAATGGTTGTCCCATGTCGGACCAGATCGAGAAACAGAGAAGCAATCTCTAGAGAAATTACTCCACGCAATCTCGGAGGCAACATTCTTCAAGAAACATCTTGAAGAAGTGGAGATCGAGTGCAGGAAAACTCCTCAAGCAGTCGACCCACTATCCGACTGGGTGGATTGACAGGATACAGGAGTTCGAACCAGTCTCAAATGGTTGGAATCAGAGAGAGCTGGTCGCCTGCCGGTACCCCAGTCGCAATCCTTTTCGCCTTTCGATACCCTAGTCGAAGTTATTCCCCATACAGGGACGCCGAAGAGGTCGAAAAAGAGAGTTCTAGTCCGAATCTCGAACGTTTTTATTGCTGAGATCGAATGGAACATAAAGACGGTCGATGGAGGTAAAAATACAACCATGTTGATCGAACGAGATATTTACAGACAAGTAAAAAATACGAAGGTAAACTCAGAGGTATTTATAAGGGGAAGAATTCCGTGTCAACGGTGTAGATCTCTTTAGATGAACGGTGGCAAAACATACATTAAAAGCGCCATGTCCGCTCAGATTCCCGACGAATCAGGGACTCTTTTGTTAAAAGAAGACGGGACGTAACGATAAAAACTCAATCACCAAAGCTGAATGGCTAAGATACGAGCAATAAATGCGCCGACCGTTACGCTCCCCAAAAGTTCGGGAATACTATGGGTAAATGAAGAAAAAAGTCAAATTCAATAGCGTTCGAAGTACTTGTAACCCCGATTCCGGTCGTCAAAGAGAGTCACAAAGAGAAATTCGGATTTCAACTAATAAAAAAAAAGCACTATCAACTCGTCTAAGATCGACCGAGGTTGGCAAGGTACACTATTTAAATAACTAAAAGGTTCAATCAAGGAATTATTATTTCCGAAGTTCAATACATTGAGGAATTACAAGTTACAAAGATATCAATTCCTATTACATATCGAGCTACTCTTTCGATGCCAATACATCCTACAATCTTGAGATTATTGACAAAGAACTAATATATCCGAACATGAGGGGATCTTCATGAGCAGGCAATCCTATGAAATTTTCGGCTGACAATAATGTCCTTACTCGAAAGAGAGGAGCCTATCAAGCCGACATCGTAATGTCCTTTTTATAGTTTTCAAAGAGAAGAGGGGTGATGCATCTTTTTCTAGGTGTAATGTGGATACTTTTTGAGGACCTCGATCCTCGAAGCATCACCTCCTCACATCTTCCAGAAGAGTCGAACAAACTGTCGAACATCCTCGCAAAATTTTTGATGCTTAAATCTCTCCTCGGCCATAGAAGGTCGAGGGAGCTAACGGGGTCGTGGATGGTCAGCAATAAGGCTGTTCGGCCTTCAAGGTCGAAATAGTGTTCGCCTGCAGGTATCCTAGTCGAAATAGAAGTACTAACCAGCCTACAACCTGCAAAGTAGGTCCTAACTCGAAAATCAAAAAGTTGGATCATGCAACGAGATCTTTTAGATAGCATGATAGAAAGAATTTGCCTTCAAATAATTTTATAAGGGTACAAGATGAAAAGACCCCATTTATAGGTACTATTCTCAGGATCCAACGGCTAGCAGAAAACCGAAAGAACGGTCGAGATCGGCAGACCATTGCGCTTCCCGAGAATTTTAGCGGGAAGAGAAAGTAATATAATTTTGGAAATCAAGCAGAATTAATATACCAAGATCGAAGATCGAGAATCGCGAGCACAAGGCCAAACGAAGAAAGCAAACTAAAGCATGGACAGAAAAGAACACATCAAATTATAGAAGAACATGCAATCCAAGAAGCAAATAGATTATTACAAACCAGAGGGGTAAAATGTCTGAAATTGTTCATAATCACACAAGAGTAAAAACAATATAGCCACACAGCAAATCCGGATAAATAAAAACATCTAGAGAAGCTTATTGTCGGAGAAAATCTTCCGAAGCTCGGCATTACGAGCCTCACATCCAGCTTCGTATCCACGATCGTAAGCCTCCTTTTCTCGATGCGTGAAGTCTTGCCTCTCCTGCTCGTGAAGACTTTTTAGTTTTTCGAGCTCCTCATTCAGCTTCTTGTGGATCTTCTCTCCATCTTCTTTAACAGACTTCTCCTTCTCTAGAGCAAGCTTCTCCGCGAAGACACGGTCGAATTCGGCTTTCTTCTCTTCCAGCTCGAGGGAAATAGCAGCACGCTGATTTGTTTCCCGCTCAGCAAACGTTTTAAGCTCAATAAAATCTTGTCCGGCCTGTTAAAAGGATCGGCAGCGTCAATAAAAAAAAAAAAAAAAAGAGAGAGAGAGGAAGAATAAATAAACATATGTACACCTGAAAAAGGAAGTGCTGCCCAGACTCGAACAACTCTTCTATGTTTCTCTCCTTGGACATGTTTCTCTCCTTGGGCATGTTAGTTTCCAAAGAAGTAAAGTTAACTTGCAACAGACTATCCATGGGATCAGTCTTAGAAGGAGACCTATCTTTCGACTCCTCGGGCAGGGAAGGAGTAAATTTCGAAGGAATGGGGTTAACCCGGGGTTCGGGAGGATTATCAATCTTCAAAGCTTCAGCAGAAGCCCCTCCGCCAATTTCTAACTTGAGTTTTTTGTTGAGACCTCCTGCGGGGGGAACGGTTGAAGCATCGGAGGATGATTTGCTACCAATAGCAAGATTTTGCAAAGCCTCAATGGGAGTGACCCCATCGGAATAAGGCCTTTTGTTCGAAGAAGGAACGGGAGTCTTTTCTCGAACAGGATCTTCACTCGAAGAATCGACAACTTTCGGGGAAGAACCCCCGAGCGCTGCCTCGAGCTCTTCATCCAAAATAGACTTGCCGGAACCGCCCCTGGCGTGCTTTGAGAAAGTGCTTTTCTCTTTCTTATTTTCTCCCCCTTAGGAGCTTTCGGGGAAGTCATAGAGGTGTTAGAAGAGGATTTGGAGGGTTTGGCCTCCTTGGCAGGTTTCTGCTCTTTGCTCGGATTCGTATTCTTCAAACCACCAAACAGCTGTTTGGGGTCGACTGCTTTGCCTAGTATGTTTTCCATGATAAACAGAGAGATAGTTGACAAATTAGAAGAATATGAAATATAGAAGAAGACCTCCGATCTCTGAGAATATTTTCTGACAAAATTTGAAGAGGTCCTGATATTTATAGGCGCTAGACCCTATAATTATTAATAGTGGAATCGACGCGACTATCAAGAAAGATTCTATATGGAATAAATAGATATCGAGCAGAGATCACGAAAAAATGGGTAACTACAAAAGGCAAATAATGTCTAAATATTGGCGAGGTTGGAATATACAATTTACACGAATTAAACCGAAAGGGAAACAAATCCGATTACAAAAATGGGTTACATACATGTATACATTCGACCCCTAACTACGAAACTATAGATCACCCCCTTCGGCATGCTCGAACTCGGCATTTGGACCGACCCCACCTTCACCGCCACTGCCTAATGGATCGGACTGATCAACGGGTTGATCATTTTCCTTATCCGATTCGTCCTCTATGATAACATCTTCCTTTTTCCCCGAAGCGGAAGGGTAATCGTCATTAGAGAGCTCGAGCAAGTCGGGATTAGGCATTGGAATGCCATACTCCTCTACTAGGGGGGCAAAGCGATGATCCTGCCATTTTATATCCGTCTTGGGTAAAGAGGAAGCTTTGTAATCCTTCCCTTCAGCATTTTTAAATGGGTTCATATGCTGATAATACTCATCCATATTATCTGGGATTATCTTGGCCGAAACCAGTTGTTGAACCCCTTTATAGAAGATCACTTGGAGAATCCCCCCCATTCTCCTTTGGACTAAGGGATCTAAGACAGGAGATTCCAAGAATTCTCGTATGGCCGGAATCACAGCCTCATCCCAGCCTTGGGCATATGCACGCTCGGAATCTTGCTTCGCCAGCTCAAGTTCAATCTTTATCTTCTTCAGCTCATCCTCGAGGACACTTCTCTCTTTAACAGATGCCAACAAATCCTCTTCTACAGAGGAGGAGCGTTTCGTAGTCGCTTCCTTGAGCTCCTTATTTACTTGGGATAATTCCCGCTGGCTCTCTGCCAGTTGAGATCGAAGGGCTTGATTATCAACAAAAATTTGTGCATATGCGTCGTGAGCATCTTGTGATTCCTGCTCTAGTAGTGCCAAACGATAGGTTTGAATAGCGAACAAGTCCCCGACCTATGAGATAGTTTAAAACATCAGCAACATTAGGGACTTTAAAGAAAGAAGAGATAGTCAAAAGACAAATGTTCACCTCATGATATGTTCGAGAGAAGTTACTCAAAACCTCGAAGTCACCCTTGACGTTGTGAAGCAGCATATCCCGTTTGAATCGACTAGCCATAAAAACTCTAGCGGCTTTGTCAAATTCATTCTCACCAGCTGAGTCCAGATCAGTTAGAACGCTACCATCCTCAGGGTACCCAGCAGCCCTGCTACCACGGAGATGCTCGTCCATAAAATCCGCCACATCAGGCTCCGACCTACCGTCTCGACATGGAACCGAATCAGATTTCACGCCAAAAGGCTTTACCCTCCTCGAGGGCCCAGGGTAATCAGCATTCCTCTTTCGATTCAGAAGCTTCTCATACTCCTGAACACCCTGGATCCTGTTCCAGGAATGTTGACTATAGCTAACGGATGAAAGAACCGAGATATCGGGGGAAAACAAAGTTCGAAGAGGCCCAGCAGAGGCGGAGTTCAAGGAACTCATAGTACCAACGCCTCTTAGATCGGGAATTGCGACTGGAATAGTAACCGAGTTTCCGCCCAAGTTACTTGTACCCGCTCTATTTTCGGAAGTACGTGGCAACGGATCAAAATAGAACGGTTTGTCTTCAACCGGACAGGCCGCAGATAGTCGGAATTTCTCAACAATTTGACCTGCAAAGGAAATACGAGGGTCGCGTAAATGTAAATTAATGATCCATCGCGTCTCGAGATAGGAACAAGTTGAAAACATACCCAGAGAAAGAGAGGCGAGAGGCGGAGCGGAAGAAGCTGACAAGTCACCGAACTGAGGAAGCGACCCTTCTAAGGATTGATCAGATACGGGACAAGAATATTTGAGTATTGGAGCAGGATAATCACAGCGGCTCAACCTAGCCAATCGTAAAACACCTTCCTGAATCAGGAGCCCGGTTTGGTAAAGATTTGGCCGCAACTGCTCAAGAAATTCATCGGAAAGCCGATGGTTGAGTTTCTCTTTAATCTTGCGAGGACCATATGACCAAGAGTTGACTCCATCCCATCGATAAGGTCTCATCTTCGAGCTACCTTCTGATATAGGGACATCAGGGCCCTTTACAAAGAAGAACCTCCTTTTCCAACCTACACTCTTTTCCGTTGTTATTCTCGTAAGAAAGGGCCGTTTCAACCGCTGGCGGATGGACACAAACCCCATATTCGAGCCCTTGCACAGATCCATTCGGAATATTTTCCAGAAATTACTAAAAGAGGCCTCTTCCCCCTTTGCCTCCATAAGAGCGCTAAACGCTGCTATATACGCAACGGAGTGCGGGAGAAGCTGAGCGGGAGAAAGTGAAAAGAAAGTCAAGATATTTCTGACAAGGGGAATGAACGGGATACGCAAACCATAAGGAAATTGATCCTCGTAGAAGGCTTGACAGCCAGCCGGGGGATCGGTAGCACGTTCGCTATAAGAGGGAATGACGATTGAAAACCCTTTAGGAAGAAATTTCCCGAACTCCGCCTCGAGGTAAGTGCGATCCTTCTTTGAAAAACAGCAGGAAGTCTGGCTGGCAGGAAGTTTTGACTTGTTCGAAGTGATGGCGGTAGAAGGATGCGTATGTTTAAAAATCCTGACAAAAGCACCCTCGCCGATGCTGCGTTTCTCAACCTCATTTTCTTCGAGATCCTCACTCGGATCCTCATCCTCGCCTCCTTGATGAAACTCCCCATCTTCATAATCATCTACAAGCTTAAATAAAGGATCGGACTCTTTATTTTCTCCGACCTTATCCTTACCTCTTGCACTTCTAGAGCTCGACATTATGGATTGAGAAACAAGTATACGAAAGCAAATGCTGTTTCGAACTTAAACGCTTCGAGCTCAAGAAAGAATGTAATATGTAAATAATTTTTCAACAAGTCAACATATATATACGGGGTTAAAAAGGTAAATTGCAAACAGGTCCCCGAGTAACCGCGACGGTTGAACTTACTCTGGGTAAAAACTTAAGGTTATCCCGCAGAGAATTGCACTTTTGATCCTTCATTCTCCAAGTTGCGGGATATGTTCATTGAAAATTATCCCTGGGAGTCTCATGAGTCCTTTATGTTTATGGTCGAAAAGTAAAGGGAGCAATCGCTAAGGAAATGAAGAAAGCGTCGCGGTAACTCATAACGAGGAACATACCAATTGGGAGACCGTACGTAAACAAGGAACGACAAGGTAATTATCTCGACATGCCAATGCATGTATTGTTTCTATATGCACTCTTTTTCCCTAGCGCGGTTTTTATCCCAATGGGTTTTTCCGGGTTAGGTTTTTAACGAGGCATATCTGAAGCATGTTCCGAACAGCACATCTCATACCAGCGGGCAATATAACTTATACTTCCTCGAGCGCAAGCTCCTCTTTACGCTCGAGAAGTTGGGGAGTATTGATAAGGGGTAATTTGGATCCCGTGCCTTAACAAGCTCGGTGTGTATCGAGTAACGCCAATCCTTGCCCCCCAGGAACGACGAGCCGAGCCAGGCCCCTAAGTATATTGTTCCGAGCTTACAAAGAAAATCCGAGACCATGAGATACTGTTGGGCCGAGCCCAGGCCCAAGCCCGTCTGCTCAGCTATAAATACCCCACGCATTTATGACGACGACGACAACTTCCCAGGTGCTGTTCCTTCGAGGCTACTGCTCGGATTCGCTTGGAATCAATAGCATAGGTTAGACTATATGTATTTCACCCTCTAGCTTGTACGGCATCCAATAATGCTCGAGTAGGACCCCAAATACTTGTAATTTGTACTCAGTCAATTCGAATACAATTACTATTGGTCTTTACTTTCCATTTAATATTGTTGATATCGCACTGCAATTCTATCCTTGATCGAGCACACGTAATCGCGTAAGATCATGTGGTATAGGTTATCTTCCCGTTGTTCTCTTCATCCGGATCCAGATCTAGATCCTGATCAAGATCTGCCCATTCCTCTCTTGACAATTAATGGCCGTTGGGACGTCAAGACCTACTAGGAAATAGAATTTTCCGAAACAATAAGGGGTTATTGTTTCGATAAAAATAGTGGGAGAACTTTTTCGATAAAAAGTCAAATTTTTGTTAATTATATGTATTATTTTTAAGCTTGTCTGCTTATTGTTGTCTTTTAAATTGTTTACTATAGCCATTAAAATCCACAATCATGTACGAACATACATTGGCACAAAGCATGAGGTATTCACTCCACGAGACAAGCATGGTTGGGTTTAACAATGTTAGAGAATATTGTTCTTACCTAATCAAGATAATAAATCGAATCAAAAGCTAGGCGCTGATTTGAATCAAGAAGTTGAGATAGAAATTATTCTCTATGGCTTGTCTAACTCATTTTCTCATTTTGTGTATCATTGTGAAAGTCTGTGTTTTGGGATTAAAACAAATGATTTACGCAAGTTGTTAGACAAATATGAAAGAGCCAATCTACAGGGACTGGGTCTGAGTGAAGGAAGGGATTGCCTCTTGTGTAAGAAAGATAGAGAACTAAGGATCTTTGCTAGAATGAAATTCCTGAAGAGAATGACCTAGTTATTCTTTTGATGTATAACATCTCATGGACCCTCATATCTGTAAAAGTATTTGCAGATGATGATGGCATTCCCTTGCCCTTGGGAAGGAGGGCACATCTTTACAGGCAGAGGCAATCATCGCTTCAATGAATAAGGGAAAATTGCTTCAGGAATTGAGTCAAGAAGAATCTAGACTTCACTTTTTGGCGAAAGAGTTTTACTTAGTTTTTCGTATTAGCATGAGTTTTTAGTTTTATTTTGTTCTCGAGTATCATTTCGAATTTTTGTACAAGACAACATTGCTTTACCATTATGAATGGAATATTATTTAATTAAAGCTTTTTACTTTGTACAAAAATTGATGCTTTACCATTATGAGTGGAATGTCTATAAAGCATTGAAATGAAACAATGATAAATAATCAAAAAACTTTGATATACTATATGCTAAATTGAGAAAAGTAAACTATATGTAGATAATCATCTACATACTTGAAATGCATATTTTGGACATTCTTCCAAAAGAAAGATTTGAAAGGAAGTTTTCATCTAAAGCTCTTGAAATATAGAACTTGGATAAATTCGTAACTTACGAATCTTGTCTCAAAGGAATGATGACCGAAATTAACGTTTGCTAGGCATTCTAAGCATATCAACCGAATGGATTAATCCATAATGACAAACGTGGAGAACTAAAGGGTTAGTTCAAAAGAACGTTACTTCATATATACTCGCGATTATTTTAATTCTCAAAGCATATATGTACTTTGTGAAGTAAAATTCTAAAACTTTTGAAATATTAAACAAAAGTTTTGGAAATGAAGTAATTAAGTGCATTATGTTGAAAGCATTTTGATCTAATCAAAGTTGCCGAAACATAAGCCATAAATTCCTCGATTATCTAAACGAGAATAGAATTCTCATGCAGCAAATCAAAGAAGAAATCGAACTTTGTCAAAACTTGGTTCATTTCATGATTGTGATTTCGCTAAACTACCTTATTCCCTTTAGGGGATAGCCTCCCCTGACTCTTCAAAGATACTTAGGCTAGTACCTTTCGAAGTAAGTCCTTACACCGTCGTATCATTTATGACATGGCATAATACCCTTGTAGGAGAGATTGAATAGTAGATCCGATTCATACAAAATTTGTGGGGTATCCAACAAAATCCATTGGATACCTGTTCTACGACAATGAGAAACGAAAGTTTCTCGTAAGTGCCTATTCCTCTGTTGATGAAATCTTCGTCAAAGGAAAAAGGGAATGTCATAGAACTTGATGAAGTCCATGAAGTGGACCTATCCCAACAAACAGTAGGAGCAAACCCTCAAACCTACTGAACCAAATCATGCACAAACACTTCGCAATACAATCAAATACGTAAGGAACTCAAAATTCCATTTTACGAAATTGAGGAATTGGATATTGATCCAAGATTACAATGAAATTATGTTAAACATAATATAAGGGATATGGCATGAAGCCATAAGACCCGAAATGCAAAGTTGTTAACTTATTTGACTCGCTTAATGGCGGTAGGTCATTCTTCAAAAGCCTTTTAAGGACTAATGAAGATACCTTCTCTCTATTTGCAACGTCAAAATCCATTTTGAAACTATTAGCCATAGAATGGTGGTTTGACAACCAAAATATGACTATTGGAAATGAATCATGCCTCCCACAATTTGAAAATCGATGAGAAGATATTTATTCGAATCCAAAGGTCAATCTATGACTTTTCAAATCCCGAACTTGGAACATGCAACATGATAAGTTGATCAAGACTGTTGACTTTGTCAAAAGGCATATGGATTCCAATTGTGCAAAGGATCAGTGGGAGCATAGTAAAGTTCGTAACATAACATGACGATATTATGTATATAAAGGACGATATCAGAATATCAAGCGCATACGAAAGCGTGTTTTTCACGCAATTCTCCAAGATAAATATTTGGGAATTACATCTCACGTACTAGCAATACGTATCTATAGAGATAGAGCAAAGTAGATGTTCCAATTCACCGAATCTAAGTACATAGACTAAATATTGAATAAATTCAATATGGAAGAATCCAAGAAAGAATTGTTTCCAAGGAGACACAAAATCTCCCTTTCTTATTTAATGAGCCCTACATATAAATAAGTAAAGAAGAGAGTGTCTCAAGAAGCATTATGCTTTGGCATTTGGATTGCATGTAGCATGCAAAGTCTTGTACAAAGACCTGACTGAACAAAAGCTCCGAGCTTCACGAGCTACTGTTAGTCGAACACCAGTAAAGGACACTGGACTACTGTAAAAGCAATCATCGAAGATAATTAAAGGATATATTGCTGGTCTGTGGTAGTAGTGGAGGATTGAAACTCGAAGGATTTAGTGATTAGAGATTTCCAGTCTAAAGTGGATGATTTATTCTGTCTCGATGGAGCAAAGGTAAATTGGATTAAATTCCAATAGTTTACCATTGCCAACTCAAACAGAATATATGTCACAGCATTGGGATGCCGCAGAAGAAAGTGTTTAGATGTGAAAGATTCATCCAATGATTGGATGAAGTACCTAGCATGGCAAAAGCCTATCGTTATCTTAACAGATTAGATAAGGCGATTGCTCAATCAAAGGGAAACGAGATCTCACCTATAATCTGAACACAAAACCATATGATTATAGAAAACATAGGTAGTTGAGACACGTAGAAGGGTTACGTCATCTCAACAAAGACAACTTAGCAGATCCACTAATGAAGTTCTTTCACAAAAGGGTTCGAGGGACAACTTTATAAGATGGGTCTTAGAAATGTTGTGATTGCCTTTTGGGCAAGTCGGAGATTGATAGGATATTGCCCAGCAAGCCAATATTAATTAGCTTGTTAGAGGACAATTTTCTTATGGTTTTGATCTTACGTGATTTCGTTTGTTCGATCAGGAGTGGGATGTAATGCAATAATAATAATAAATAAAGGAAAGTAAAGACCAAAGTAGTTGTATTCGAATTGACTGAGTACAAATACAAGTATTCAAGGGTCCTATTCGAGCATTATTGGATGCCGTACAAGCTAGAGGGCGAAATACATATAATTCTAAGCCTATATTCCCAAGCGGTTCCGAGCAGTAGCTTCGAGGAGGGAGCACCTGGAAATTCGTGTCTAGTGTCATAAATGCATGGGGTATTTATAGCTGATCTGACGGGCTTGGGCCTGGGCTCGGCCCAACAGTACCCTTCGATCTTGGGTTCTGAAATGAGCTCGGAACAGTTAATACTATGCCTTGGATCAGCTCTCGGTTTCTGGGGATAGTATCTAGTATTATTCAGATAGCATCGGGCCCACAGAGGCAAGGAATCTAAATTACCCCTCATCAATACTCCCCCACTTCTCGAGCGTGAAGTGGAGCTTGCGCTCGAAGAAGTATAAGTTGCGTCCCACACTATTATGAGATGAGCCATTCATAATGTCTTTAGGATATGCCTCATTAAAAACCTAGCCCGGAAAAACCCATTGGGATAAAAACCGAGCCAGGGAAAAAGAGTGCATATACTAGAAGACATATACCGGCGTATTGTAAAGATATCCTTGTCGGAGGATCTTGAAGTTGTTATATCCTTTATGGTTCCGCGATGTGTTGTTCGATCCTTTAATGAATGCTTTCCAAATTTTCCGATCATAACAAAGAGGACCCACGAGATTCTCAGGAAACATTTGCAAGGAACTTATTCCGTAATCTTAGAAAATGAAGGATCAAAGTGCTATTATGTGAGGAATAACCCTGAGTTTTTACCCAGGGTAAGTTCACCCGTCGCGGTTACTCGGGGACTTGTTTGCAATTTTACCTTTTTAACCCCGTATATATATATGTCGATTCGCTGAAAAATTATTTACATATCACGTCCTCTCTTGAGCTCGAAGCGTTTGAGATCGAAACAGCATTTGCCTTTTGTATATTTGTTTCTCAATCCATAATGTCGAGCTCTAGAAGTGTAAGGGGCAAGAATAAGGTCGGAGAAAACCCAGAGTCCGATCCTTTGCTGAAGCTTGTTGATGATTATGAGGATGGGGAATTTTGTCAAGGACGCTAGGATGAGGATCCGAGCGAGGATCTTGAAGAAAATGAGGTCGAGAAACGCAGCATCGGCGAGGGTGCTTTTGTCAGGATTTTCAAACATACGCAACCATCTACCGCCACCATCTCGAACAAGTCAGAGCTTCCTGCCAGCCAGACTTCCTGCTGTTTTTCGAAGAAGGATCTCTCTTTCCTCGAGGCGGAGTTCGGGAAATTTCTTCCTAAAGGGTTTTCAATCGTCATTCCTTCTTATACCGAACGTGCTACGGATCCCCCGGCTGGCTGTCAAGCCTTTTAAGAGGATCAATTTTCTTTGGTTTGCGTATCCCGTTCATTCCCCTTATTAGAAATGTCTTGAACTTCTTTTCGCTTTCCCCTGCTCAGCTTCTCCCGCATTCTGTAGCGTATATAGCAGCGTTTAGCGCTCTTATGGGGGCAAAAGGGGAAGAGGCCTCCTTTAGCAACTTTTGGCAGATATTCCGAATGGACCCATGTAAGGGTTCGAATATGGGGTTCGTGTCCATCCGTCCGCGGTCGAAACGGCCTTTTCTTACGAAAATAACAACGGATAAGAGCATAGGTTGGAAGAGGAGATTCTTTTTTGTGAAGGGTCCTGATCTTCCAATGTCTGAAGGTAGTTCGAAAACAAGACCGTATCGATGGGATGGTGCAAATACTTGGACGTACGGTTCTCGCAGAATCAAAGAGAAGCTCAGCCATCGTCTTTCTGACGAACTCCTGGAGCAGTTGCAGTCTAACCCTTACCAGACTAGATTCCTGATTCAGGAAGGCGTTTTGCGATTGGCCGGGTTGAGCCATTGTAATTATCCTACTCCGGCGATTAAATACCCTAGCCAATCCTTCGAAGGATCCCTTCTGCGAACCTCTAGTGCTCCGACCCTTGCTCCTCTTTCTTTGGGTATGCTTCTTATCTTCTGCTTACTTTTAGGTTTTATTAAACAATTCTCCTTGTTTAAACTCGTGCCCGATTCGTATTATCCTTGCAGGTCAAGTTGTTGAGAGATTCCGAGTGTCCGCCGCCGGCCCAGTTGAAGATAAGCGATTTTATTTCGATCCGCTACCCTATGCCTCCGAAAGAAAAGCGGACATGAATAATTTAGGTGGAAGTTCAACTGTCATACCGTGTATGATTCCCGACTTGAGAGGGGTTGGTACCATGAGTTCACTGAATTCTACTACAGCCGGACCTCTTCGAACCCTGTTCTCTCCTGACACTTCTGCTCTTTCATCTGTCGGCTACAGTCAACATTCCTGGAACCGGATTCAGGGTATTCAGGAGTACGAAAAGCTTCTGGGTCAGAAAAGAAATGCTGAACACCCTGGGCCCTCGAGGAGGGTAAAACCTTTTGGCGTGAAATCCGACTTTGTCCCTTGTCGAGAAGGTAGGTCGGAGCCTGATGTGGCGGATTTCATGGATGAGCATTTTCGAAGTGGCAGAGCTGCTGGATACCCCGAAGATGGCACCATTATGACTGACCTGGATGCGAACGGGGAGAACGAATTCGACAAAGCCGCTAGAATCTTTATGGCTGGTCGATTTAAAAGGGATATGCTGATCCATTCTGTCAAGGGTGATTTCGAGGTTTTGAGTGATTTCTCCCGAACATATCATGAGGTGAAAATCTGTCTTTTATTTATCCCCTTCTAGAGTCTCTAATCCTTGCTGATATCCGAAAATGTCTCACAGGTCGGGGATTTGTTCGCCCTCCAATCCTATCGATTGGCGCTATTAGAGCAGGAATCACAGGACGCTCATGATGCGTATGCGCAAATTGTTTCTGACAACCAAGCTCTTCGATCTCAACTGGCAGAAACTCAACAAGAATTATCCCAGGCAAAGATGGAGCTCGACGAGGCCACTATGAAACGTTCCTCGTCTGTAGAGGAGGACTTGTTGGCATCCGTTAAAGAGAGAAGTGCCCTCGAGGAAGAATTGAAGAAGGTAAAGATAGAACTCGAGTTGGCAAAGCAAGATTCCGAACGTGCATATGCTCAGGGTCAGGAAGAAGCCGAGATTCCTGCCATACGAGAATTCTTGGAATCCCCTGCCTTGACTCCTTTAGTTCAAAGGAAAATGGGAGAAATTCTTCAGACGATCTTCTATAAAGGGGTTCAACAATTGGTCGCGGCCAAGAAAATTCCAGATGATATGGATGAGTATTATAAGCATATGAACCCTTTCAAGAATGCTGAAGGGAAGGATTACAGAGCTTCCTCTCTACCCAAGACGGATACTAATTGGCAGGATCATCGCTTTGCCCCCTTAGTCGAGGAGTATGGCATTCCGATGCCTAACCCCGATGTGCTCGAGTGTTCCACCGACGATCCTCCTTCTATGTTGGGGGGCAAAGGCGAAGATGTCGACATGGGCGACGTACCGAATAAAGAAGACGATTAAATTCTCGATTAAACCGAGTAATTGCTCCACCCCCGACATATATCGCTTGATTTTCTATCTAGCAAGTTACTGGAGTCGAACGCACTGAAAGGGGCGATTCATAGTTTTGTAGTTAGGAATTAATCGTAATTACCCATGTAACTCATTTTTGTAAACGGATTTGTTTTCTTCCTTGATCTGATTAGTGTAACTTGTAAATTCCAACCTTATTAATACCCATATATCGTCTTAATTTCCAATGTTCGATAACTCTTTAAGCTCGGATTTTACCCATTCCATACGGGGTTTTTCTTTAAAGGTTGCGTCGATCCATTGTCGTAATCGCAAGGCATAGTGTCTATAAATATTAGGATCTCTTTTCATTATTCATACAACATCTTTGCTTATAGAGATCGGAGCTCTTGCCTTATTCTTTGCCTTCTTCGAATCCCTCAAAGAGTAAGAATCTGAACTATCGACCCCAAACCCGCTTACCATGGAAAATGTACTAGGGAAAGCTATCGACCCCAAATCGCTATTTGGCGGTTCGAAGAATAAGAATTCGAGTAAAGAGCAGAAGATTGCCAAGGAGGCCAAAGCCTCCAAATCTTCTTCTAAGACCTCCGTGTCTTCCCCGAAAGCTCCTATAGGGGGAGATAACAAGAAGGAGAAGAGTACTTCTTCAAAACAAAACAAGGGCAATTCTAGCAAGTCCATTTTGGACGAAGAACTTGAAACCGCACCCGGGGGTTCTTCCCCGAAAGTTGTCGATTCTTCGAACGAAGATCTTATGAGAGAAAATTCTTCTGTTCCCTCTTCGAACAAAAGGCCTTACTCTGATGTGGTTACTCCTGTTGAGGCATTGCAAAATCTTGCTATTGGTAGCAAGTCATCTTCCGATGCTTCGACCATTCCTTGCACAGGGAGTCTCGGCAAGAAACAAAAGTTAGGAATTGGTGGGGGGGCTTCTCCTGAAGCTTTAAAAATTGATAATCCTTCCGAACCCCGGGTTGATCCCATTCCCTCAAAAGTTACTTCTTCCGCGCCTGAAGAGTCGAAAGATGGGTCCGATCCCATAGATAGTCTGTTGCAGGTTAATTTTACTTCTTCGGAGACTAATATGCCCAAAGGGAGAAACATGTCCAAGGGGAGAAACATAGAAGAGTTGTTCGAGTCTGGGCAGCATTTCCTGTTTCAGGTATATCTACTCTTTCCCTCTTCCTTTTTTTTTTTTTTTTAAAATGAACAGCGTCTACTTCTTTGACAGGCCGGGCAAGATTTTATTGAGCTTCAAACTTTTGCTGAGCGGGAGACCAATCATCGTGCTGCTATTTCCCTCGAGCTGGAGGAGAAGAAAGCCGAATTTGACCGTGTCTTCGCGGAGAAGCTTGCTCTAGAGAAGGAGAAGTCGGTTAAAGAAAGTGGAGAGGAGATCCACAAACAGCTGAATGAGGAGCTCGAAAAACTGAAGAGTCTTCACGAGCGGGAGAAAGAAGAATTCATGCGTCGAGAAAAGGAGGCTTACGACCGTGGATATGAAGCTGGACGTGAGGCTCGTAGTGCTGAGCTTCGGAAAATTTTCTCCGATAATAAGCTTCTCTAAATGTTTTATTTGTCCGGATCTACTGTATGACTATATTGTTTTTAATTCTCGTGTGATCATGAACAATTTCAGAGATTTATTCCGTCTGGTTTGTAATAATTTATTTGCTTTTCGGACTGCTTGTTCTTTTGTATCTTGATGTGTTCTTTTCTGTCCCTGCTTTGTTTGCTTTCTTTATTTGGGCTTGAGCTCGTGATTCTCGATCTGTAATCTTGGTACATTAATTTTGCTTAATTTTCAAAATACATCATTCTTTCTTCCCGCTGAAATTCTCGGGAAGCGCAGTAGTCTTTCAATCTTGATCGTTCCTTTTGCTTTTTTGCCAACCGTCGGATTTCGAGAGTAGTATCTATAAATGTGGCTCTTCGCTTTTCATCTGTATATAAGGTTTTCCAAGGATAGACTTCTTCGATCATGCTGAGTAAAAGATTTTGTTGCATAACCCAGCGTTTCGAAATTCGAATTAGGACTTATTTCGCATACCATAGCCAAATCTACATTTTAAACTCGACTAGGGTATCGACAGGCGAACAGTACTTCGACCATGAAGGCCGATAAGCTTTATTGCTGACCATCCACGACCCCAATAGTTTTCTAGACCTTCCATGGCCGAGGATAGACTTAAGCAACAAATTTTTGCGAGGATGTTCGACGGTTTGTTTGGTTCTTCTGGAAGATGTGAGGAGGTGATGCTTCGGGGATTGAAGTTCTCACAAAGTATTCACATTACACCTAGAAAAAGGTGCATCATCCTTCTTCACTTCGAAAACTTATGAAAGAGGATATAATATCGTGGGCTCGATGGGTTCCTTTCTTTCGAGTAAGGACATCATCGTCCGCCGAAAATTTCATAGGATTGGGTGTCCGTGAAGTCCCTTTCTTGTTTGGATATAGAGATTGGTCTTCATGAAATTACAAAATGTATTCACATAAAGTGATTAGCCCTATGTATAATAGGAGCTGATATCTTCGTAACTTGAGACTGCTCAATGTATCTAACTTTGGAAATAATAAACTTTTGTTTAAATCTTTTACTACCATTCTTATATGTTTAAATAGTATTCCTTGCCAATATTGGTCGATCTTAGATGAGTCGATAATACTTTTCTGAATTTCTTCTTGTGATTCTTTTTGACAACCGGAATCGAAGCTACAAATACCTTGAGCGCTATTGATTTTGACTTTTTCTTCGTTTACTCATATGATTCCCGGATTTATGGGAAGCGCAACGATCGGCGCATTAATTGCTCCTATTTTAGCCATTAGTTTGTTCACTTTAATGAATGAGTTACCATTACATCCCATCTTCTCTTACCAAAACAGTCCCTGATTCGTCGGGAATCTGAGCGGTCAGAGCGCTTTTAATGTTCGTATTGCCGCCGTTCATCTAAAGAGATCTACACCATTGAAACGGAATTCTTCCTCCTATAAATAGCTCTGAGTTTACCTTCATAATTTTCACTTGTCTGTAAATATTTCGTTCGATCAATATGGTTGCAGTTTTACTTCCATCGATCTACTCCACGTTCCATTTAATATTAGAAATTAAATTGTTTCAAAATTCGGACCAGAATTTTCTTCTTCGATTTCATCAAAGTCCCTGTATGGGGAATGATTTCGACTAGGGTATCGACAGGCGAAAAAGATTGCGACTGGGGTACCGGCAGGCGACCAACTCTCTCTGATGCCAACCATTTGAGACTGGTCCGAACTTCTGTATCCTGTCAATCCACCCAGTCGGATAGTGGGTCGACTGCTGGAGGAGTTTTCCTGCACTCGATCTCCACTTCTTCAAGATATTTCTTGAAGAATATTGCCTTCAGGATTGCGTGGAATAATTTCTCTAGAGATTGCTTCCCTGTATCTCTATCTGGTCCGACATGGGGCAACCCTTGAGGAAGTGTTGGATGAAGGGTAGAAGTGTTACTCTAGCCCCGCCTTCCTTCTTCGAGTATAAGAATATCTTAGCGTATGGATAATTTGTAATAGGGTCACGTCGAATGTAGAGCTTTGCTGGATTTTCTTAATTATTGTAATCACAAAACTTCTTGTAAACGTCCGAAAGATCATGAATAAAAATATTTATTTCCTTCCTTATCCTTACGGCAAGATTTTTTCCGTATATTGTTACCGAACATCGATTTCTTCACTTCAAAAATATGAGCAACGAGTATTATTCTCGAATGATCTTAACAAGTGTATGATAATAACGAATAATTGATGTTCTTCGACCTCTGATATCCGGATATAAGTGATAGTTGACCTTTATATACTGATCAAAAATAAATAATACTAGCATAATAATAATAGGCCATCTTGGAAGATTGTGATTGCTGTAGTTCGAGATAGGACGTATATTGGAATCTCGTACGATTGATAATTTACACCTTGGATCGTAGCAAAGGCTTTCAACCATTTAGTAATTTCGATCTAAGGGGCGTAGCAACGGCTTTCACCCTTAGTCGTTTTAGAGCATTTTTAGCCCCAGGGTCATTGTTGGATGAAGATGAAGATGAAAGAAGACAAGTAATTAAGGGAAGGTTTTGATGATTTTCAAAACATCATAATCAGCTAAGTATGGAAAAGCTTAGTTCCCTTAGAAGAATTTTGAACAAGTAAAAGAAGACATCAGAAGAGTTCAAAGTTCAAAGCTCAGAAGACTAGTGATCTCTTGCTGAATCAGCGAACAGAAGGGTAGATCATCAGCCGAGTCAAATCAGATGAGTTCAGTATTTGATCAGCAGAGTGTCTATCAGCAGAGTCGTTTTGATCAGCAGAGTAGAAGAGGTCAAGAGATTAGTCCAACGGTAATAAATGCACTTGGTGTAATAAATGCTGTAAGAGAAGGGTAGTAATGGCAAATGATTAAAGATATCCTCGGATCAGCAGAGTGCATTAAATGCAGCATTAAATGCGATGGACAGAAAGGTACTGTACACAGTACGGAATGCTGCAGGGAGCCGTTTCAAAAAGAGCTGAAGGATGGATTTGATTTGTGACTTGCCTTCAACGGTCATAATTTCATTTCCATGTATAAATAGAGCTGAATTTCAAATCGAGCAATAACACAACAACAATCAGAGATCGAAATTTTGAAGCAGAATTTCTCTAAGTCTCAAAAGCTCGAACAGCTCACTCGTCTGGTGGAAGTCATCTGTTGACAGAAACCAAGTTGAAGAAAATAGAAAAACATTATCTGAGTGATTTTGTAAAAAGCTGAGTGTTGTGCGAAGTGAGAATCCATCTTTGTGAGTGATTCTACTTTAGAGGATAGGTCTTCTTTGTGAATTCCTATTGTGAGCTTACAGCCTTCTCATTAGTTGTTTAGGTGTAAGTGGAGAAATATTGTAATCTTTGTGATTATAGTATAACCCAGAATCTGTGTGATCTGGAAGAGTGGACTAAAGGATTTTTATCCATATAACCACTATAAAAATTCTTTGTGTTATCTTGCATTTAAAGTTTTCTTGCATATTTTAAAGTTTGCATTTTAAACACTTTGAATCAATCAAAAAGATTTTATAAGGAGTTTTAAACTGGGGATAAAATCTTTTAGAACTTAGTTTACTTGTGAAAAACACTTTCAAACAATCCGCTGCAAGTATACTCTTGGAAAACTGTTTTGCTGAAAAACAGCTAAGTCACTGTAAGAAGAGTGGTCAGTCGTCTGTTCAAGATTTGTTCACGATCAGACTAGTCTGCTTACTGTTCTTCATCAGCTTAGTCTGCTGACAGAAGACTGAAAAGTTTTTAAGTTCAAAAAATTTTCAGAGGTCTATTCACCCCCCCCCCCTCTAGACCTCATCTGACCACTTGGGACCAACAAGTGGTATCAAAGCAGGTGGTTCATTAGAATCAGCTGCCTGATCAACGAGCTTGATCCGAGTGTTTTTCAAAGGTTTTCAAAACTTTTCAAAAGAGCATCTTTTTGAAAAACAAAAACTTTTTGAAAAATGGATTGTATCAGCCATGTTCCCCACATTGCTGGTATGTCCTTTGAGGACTGGAAAATCAGAATGGAGATTTTCCTTGCTGCCTATAATGACAACATGCATACATGTATCATTAAAGGTCCATTCAGATTCACAAAGACCATAAAGATAAATGAAGTAGATACGGTTGTGGAGAAAGACCTTCATGAGATGACTCCAGAAGAGATAAAGCTTTACAATCTTGATAAAGTTGGGAGATTCATCATGACCAAAGCCCTGGATAATGATCGGTTTGACAAGGTCAAACATTGCAAAACTGCAAAGGAGATGTGGGACAAGGTCAGAGACATGAGTGAAGGAAATGATGCTATTAAAGAGCATCAGCTCAGTGTTGCATTGGAAAAGCTGGACAACTTCAAGATGAAGTCTGGAGAAACCATTGATCAGATGGATACCAGATTCACCAGAACTCTGAACGAAGTTTTGAAGCTGGGAAAGACTTTCACTGACAAAGAAATCACTGTCAAAGTACTGAAGGCCCTACCCTCCAAATTCAACATGAAGGTGACAGCAATGGAAGAATCAAGAGATCTGGGCAAGATTTCTCTAACAAAGCTGTTCTCCGTACTCAAGGCTTATGAGTATAAACTGCCAAGGATGGGAATTGAAGAAACCTCAACTTCAGGACCCACAGCTGCACTTGTTGCTGCTGAAAACACCAGAAGACCAGCCCAAAGAAATGCAGAAATGGACTCATCTGATGAGGCCACTCTACTCAACAAAAAGGAGTACACTGCTGGAGATGTAGCATTATTGATGAACAACTTCAAGAAGTTTTATAAGAGAAAGATGAAAAACAAATACAATCATGCTACTTCTACTTCTAAACCTAACTTTTCTTCTCAGGATAAAGAGGATTATAAATCAAAACTGATGTGTTACAACTGCAGGAAATTGGGACACTTCATAAGAGACTGCCCATATCCAAAAGCAGAGAAGTACACTGAGGAAGAGAAGAAAATGAGAAAAGAAAGAAAGCATCAGAGAGGCAAGGCAATGATGGCTGAAGCAGAAAAGCCAGCTGCTGTCTACTCATCTGATTCAGACTCAGACTCGTCTGATGAAGAATCGTCTGATGAAGAAAAACCTGCTCTCCTGTGCCTGATGGCAAAGGAATCTGATGACTCTGAGGATGAGGTAACTCCTCAAGAAAATGAACTGTTTAATTCTCTAGAGCAAATGATGTTGAATAATACTACTATTGCTGGAGAGTTTGTTAAGCTTAAGGAAGAGATGAACTTGCTAAAAGAGCAAAATAGTTCACTGAAACTTTTAGCTGAAAAGTCAAAAGAATCAGCTGAATATAAACAGCTTGAGCAAGAGCATGAATCTCTGAAAGCTAAATGTGAGGTTTATAAAGGAAAAATCATGGAACTTGAGAAAATCATTGAGTCTCATGATAAGTCTACTGTTGCATCCATGCATACATCTAGTAAACAGGAGACACCTTTAGAAAAGGAAAAATTAGAGATGAACCATACTGAAAAATTTGTATCAGCTGACAATAGTAAGGTCATTCTGTATGTTCAAACTTCTAAACCTACCTCATCTGAGAAAGTGGTAAAGGAGAAGAAATCTCCTAAGGCTAAAAAGAGCAAAGAGCCTAGTGTAGGAAATCAGACTAGTAAGACCAAACAGCAGAGTCCTAAAAAGTCTGCTGATAAAGCTAAATTGAACCAGTCTGTTGGTAAAGCTAAGTCTAAACAAGTTGAGCAAGCACCTAGTAAACCAAAGAAGCATAAGAATAAGAAAAATCAAAATGCTTGGTATGGAAATGAGTCATATTATGTGCATCCTGCTGCATATCATCCTATGTATCATGCACCTCAGTTTCCTAATTACTATGCACCTTACCCTGCTCATCCAATGCATGCATACCCTGCTTATCATGCACCTTACCCTGCTTATGAACATTATTCATATCATACTGATCATCAACATGACTTATCTGATAACTATGATAAAAATGAAACTGTTCATGCTCCTAAAACTCAGAAACCTAAGAAGCCTAAGACTTCAACATCTTGGGTTGTCAAGGGTGGAACTAATCCTTCAGGACCCTCTCAATAAGGGTACCTAAAACAATTTTATTTTTGTTTTGTAGGTTAGGATTAGGAGTAGGAGTAAAGTAGAGAATATTTGGTACTTGGACAGTGGATGTTCAAGGCACATGTGTGGAAACATACATGAGTTGACTGATGCAGTTGCTGTGGATGGTCCAAAAGTCACTTTTGGAGACAGCAAAGAAGGCAAGATTAAAGCTAAAGGAAGATTAATCAAGGGAAACATAGAGATATCTGACGTCTCCTATGTTAAAGGCCTAAAATATAATCTACTGAGCATAAGTCAATTTTGTGACAAGGGATATTCAGTCATCTTCTCAACAGATAAGTGCTACGTTGAACAAATTGGTACAAAGAAGGTAATTTTATCTGGAAGACGACAAGGAAATATCTACATAGTTGACTGGAATTCTGTTGACAAGAATTCAAGTGTTTGTTTGGTGGCATCTGCACCAAGTGAAGTCAGTTGGCTATGGCACAAGAGGATGAATCATTTAAACTTCAAGACCATAAACAGATTAATCAAGAATGAATTGGTAGAAGGGATTCCAAAAGCAGTCATGAGCAAAGACAAGCTCTGTGACGCCTGTCAGAAGGGTAAACAAATCAAGTCATCTTTCAAAGAAAAGAAGCACCAATCCTCTGGAAGAATATTGGAGCTGTTGCATATGGACTTATTTGGACCCATTGATCCAGTCAGCAATGGTGGAAAGAAATACTGCCTAGCTGTTGTGGATGACTATTCAAGATATACTTGGGTGATTTTCATGAAGAAGAAAAGTGAAACCAAGGAACATCTTACCAATCTGATGGAACTGATCCAGAATGAAAAGAGTATCAAGATATTGAAGATCAGATCAGATAGAGGGACAGAGTTTACAAACTCTACTGTTGAAGAGTATTGTAATATCAAAGGAATACATCATGAGTATTCTGCTGCCAGAACCCCTCAACAGAATGGTGTTGCTGAAAGGAGAAACAGAACACTAAAAGAAGCTGTCAGAACCATGATAGCTGAAGCTAAACTGCCACAAAGATTTTGGGCAGAAGCAACAAATACAGCATGCTTTACCCAAAACAGATGTATGATCAACAAAAATCAGAACAAGACTCCATATGAAGTTTGGAACAACAGAAAGCCAAACATTCATTACTTTAAGATTTTTGGTTGTAAATGTTTTGTATTGAATAATGGGAAAAATCACCTTACTGCATTTGCAGAAAAGGCTGATGAAGCTGTTTTTGTAGGATACTCTACTGTTAGTAAGGCTTATAGAGTTTTTAACAAAAGAACATTACTAATAGAAGAATCTATCCATGTAGTATTTGATGAGCCAAGTCAATCTTCTGAAAAGAATCAAAGTGTAAATCAAGATCTGTCTGCTGATTTACAGAAGTTAGACGTTGGAAGAAATGAAGAATATGTTCCCATCATACTACCTAATCTAAGTTCAGCTGCTAACTCAAGTGCTGTTCATAATCACAGTGCTGATTGTCTAACAGACGAGTTGCAAACAGCTGACAGACCAGAGACTGTTCAACAGACGGCAAATGTTCAACAGACGGCAAATGTTCAACAGACTACTACTGGAACTCCAACAGTAGTGTTGCAGGATCATAACAGAGGACAACATCCTGATTTGCAACCTGATCTCAGATGGCTCAAGAATCACCCTCCTGAATTAGTTATTGGTGATCCTTTAGATAGAGTGAAAACAAGAAGAGCTGCTGCACAAGATGCTATGTTTGTCACATTTCTATCTCAAATAGAGCCTAAACAAATTGAAGAAGCTCTAAATGACTCCTTCTGGATAGAAGCTATGCAAGAAGAGTTGAATCAATTTGAAAGGAATGAAGTCTGGTACTTAGTTCCTAGACCAAGTCATCAAAGAGTAATTGGCACTAAGTGGGTATTCAGAAATAAGATGAATGAAGATGGTGTTGTCACCAGAAACAAAGCAAGACTAGTGGCCAAGGGTTATTGTCAAGAAGAAGGAATTGACTTTGATGAAACTTTTGCACCAGTAGCAAGACTTGAAGCAATCAGACTGTTTCTAGCCTATGCTGCTTACAAGAACTTCACTGTCTATCAGATGGATGTGAAGTCTGCTTTTCTCAATGGAGAATTGCAAGAAGAAGTGTATGTTGAACAACCTCCAGGATTTGAAGTCTATCAAGAAGAGGACAAAGTATATCGTCTGAAGAAAGCCCTTTATGGACTGAAACAAGCTCCAAGAGCATGGTATGATACCCTATCTGATTTTCTTTTAATTAAAGGATTTCGTAAAGGTAAAGTAGATAAAACCTTGTTCACAATTGAATGGGAAAACCATATATTACTTGTGCAAATATATGTGGACGATATTATTTTTGGTTCAACTAACCAACAGATGTGTGATAAGTTCTCCAAGCTGATGCAGAACAAGTTTGAAATGAGCATGATGGGTGAACTTAATTACTTTCTTGGATTGCAAGTCAGACAGTTGCCTGATGGAATATTCATCAGCCAAGCAAAGTACACAAGAGATCTGTTCAAGAAATTTGGTATGGAAACTAGCTCAACAGCTACCATTCCTATGTCTACAAGTCTTCGTTTGGATAAAGATGAAGATGGCAAATCAGTAGACATAACCAAATATAGAGACATTATTGGTTCATTGTTGTATCTAACAGCAAGCAGACCTGATATAATGTACTCAGTTGGAGTCTGTGCAAGATTTCAATCAAACCCCAAAGAATCTCATCTCTTAGCTGCCAAGAGGATATTGAAGTATGTTAAAGGCACTCAAGAATTGGGATTGTGGTATCCTAGAGAATCTGGATTTGAACTAGTTGGCTATTCAGATTCAGACCTTGCTGGCTGCAAGATTGACAGAAAGAGCACAACAGGTGCCTGTCAGTTCTTGGGCAGTCGTCTGATCTCATGGATGAGTAAGAAGCAAACCTCAGTTTCTATATCTACTGCTGAAGCTGAATATATAGCTGCTGGAGCCTGCTGTGCACAGATACTTTGGTTGAAGCATCAACTAGAAGACTACAACATTAAGATCAGTGGAATTCCAATCTACTGTGACAATACAAGTGCAATCTCTCTTACTCAGAACACTACAAGTCATTCAAGGACTAAGCATATTGAGATTAAACATCATTTCATTAGAGATCATGTGGAAAAAGGCAATGTAATGATTGAGTATGTTCATACTGATAATCAGATTGCTGATATCTTCACCAAACCTCTAAGTGAAGTAAGGTTCTCAACTCTAAGAGCTGAGTTAGGATTACTTAACCTGGATGCATAAGCTGAGGGGGAACTCATCAGAAGACTGGAGTTCAACAGCTTAGTCATCAATTATTTCATTCAAGAATTAACTCTCAACAGACTAGTTAACTTATGAATTCTTAAAGACAGGGGGAACGTGTAAGACTAGCGGTACTTCTGTTCTAAAGATGAAATCTGTTAATGACAGTTAGTTGAAGTTATGTTACCAAGAAGATGTATTCTTAATTCTTGAAGATTGAAGATTATTTTATCTTGCTGGATTGACAAACAGCAGAGGAAGATTACTAGCTATTGGCATTCTCTAGTAATATCAGATAACAGATCACTCGTCTGTCAGATAAGTTTAACTCTACTCATCTGATACCTTATATAAGCATGGTCATAAAACGCATTATTAGTAACACGCTTTTATAAGTAAACAGATTAGTGTCGATAGAGTTTCCCGCCCATCTGACATTAAAATAATAAAATTGAAATCCGCGACTCTCATCCGCACGATTAAAAACTGTCAGATTAGATCAACGGTTTAAATAAATCACGAAAACCAAATCAAAAGGAAACCTATAAAATCCGATCTGAACAGCATAGTCGTCTTACGCACTCAAAAATTCTCAAACTTTCTATCTCTCAAACCCTCTTGTTGCGAAAGTTCACTATTTTGCAGAATTTACTCACAAATCTCAGAAATGGACAAAGTTATTGAAGGAAGATACTTCAACTACAGCAAATTCCATTTCTCTGGCACCGATTTGATGCGCGCTTTACTGGAAAAGATCAAGGAAGCATCTTTGGTCCCAGTCTTGGAAGCACACGAAGATAGGGTTTATCTTGAAGATGTATACCACTTCTACACTTCCAGGGAGTTCAACGATGATGACACCGTTATGACTGCTGTCATAGGTGGTAAGAAAATCGCTGTATCTGCTGCTGTTCATCATGAAATTTATAAGCTGACAGACAAGGGAGGAGATGTGACCTCGTTAGGGTCAGAAAAAGAAGAGGAATTTTGGAGAATCTGTGCTAAGAAGGGAGAGGAGATGACTGGGACTTTGATGAAGACCCAGCTGAAGGATGAATACCAAAGATTTGCTGATATCATAGCAAAGGTTTTGGATTGTGCTACGTGTAACACCCCTAATAAAGCAATTAATTGAAGTGTTATTAATAAAGATTTATTATTAATTAGTCTATACAATTTTCATAAGTAAATAGGTGAAAACAAAGTTTCACCAAACAAGACTTAAGGTAAGAAAAATCTAGACAATAAAACTTTTACCCCAACCCCTTAACATTATTACAATAAAGCCATTCTTGCTTCCTATTTAAGATAAGTATAGAGTCATTAAACTGATCACACTTTCCTCCAAATACACAAAGAAAACGTCCATAAGAGCTTAAGAACACTAGGAAGAAATAGAAGCAAGTCAAGGTAAGAATTCTTCTCCAAACTTATATACCTGAAGTTCTTCTCTTTAAATACCTAATATCTAATGAAAACTTTTGATTCCAGTTAATATTTGAATCAATTTAAAGTTGGAAAGAAGTAGGTTCAAGTCTTGTATCAATCCATCACTTACAAAGGAAGTTATTAAGGTAAACTTACAATCTACACAATTCTGCGCAGTGTTATTGTTTGGCCTATAAGTTGAGTTCGGTTTGGAATTTTTAGAATCTGTTTGTTGGGTTGGAAAGAAGACAAAATTTGGTGTGTTCAAGTAGTATTTTGGTCTGCCATGTCCGGTTCATATGCCGGTGGTGGCTCGATTTCAGAACAGCTGAAACAGGGGAGTTAAATTCACTAGGACTGTTTTGGGGTTTTAAGTGTTTATGTTTATTTTTGACTCATCTTATGACATAACTTTACTTTTCATAACCTTATAATATCTTCTGTTAATTTATGTCTTTTATAAAATGGCTAACCTTTGTATTTACCTTCTATTAACTAGTTGAAAAGAAAAATTGTTAATCAACCTATCATTGATTCCTTTTGAATTTCTGCTGGAAATTTTGACATTAATATACTATTGATTCTGGACATTTAAAATTATATCCTTCAATCTAATGAAACTATTTTGAGTTAGGAAACCATAGGATTTTGTTTCAGGTCATTCCATTACATATATAAAAAGTTATTCAAACAATAAGCTTGGCTGCCAACACAAAAATTAAAAGCCGACTAAATGAAATGGTTTGTTTGTTCATTTATTTACACTATCTGAAACTCCTAGGATTATAGTTTCATTATTCTTAGTTTACTTCAAGTTTAGTGATGATTATAATATACTACATATTTTAATAAGTGCTTACTTAAATTAGGTCGGGAGAATACGATCGAACCAAGTTAACAAGATAGAATTGAACTTCGGGTGAGGCTTCTCGTTCTTTCTTCAGCCCTCTTGGCACAACGCCCTGAGAACAAGAACAACTTTGATATTCTAAATTTCATATTATTCCAAAGCACAAACTCATTATATTATATATATGTTCTACTTTCTGACTTGATTGAGCCCGTTCTCGATATAACATGTTCTTGTTGATTCTGATTGTGCTTCACACCGATTTCGACATTTCAATGACATCCCTCAATTCTTTCATTCGATCTAGTAGGTAATATTATCCCGAGTTATGGATTATGTCTATCTTTTGTTATGTTACTATCACCCTTGGGGACGCCCTTGGGAAGTTGGGCCCTGGGACTAACAAAGTTGACGGCTGGGCGACATCGGGTCGTCGGTTTATGATCTCTTTGATTAGTACCCCTCTGTGGTTTAGTTACGGGTAAGTGATCCGAACTGAACTGACATGCACCCGGGCATGTCCACTGTTTTGTTTGGCGAGGTCGCTCCTCGTAGGGAGGTATAAGGTGGATAAGATTTGTACTTGATTATTTTTTTGTTTACCAAATAAGAACATGAAATTCTGAATTTCGTTCTCCTTACTTCTTGATCTTATAAATAATGCTTCATATACTCTCTAATTTTTCTATTCCTTTCTAGTTCACTATCCATATTCTTGTTAATACGTATATAACTTTGTTTTGGCATCACAATTTCTCACTAAGTCGAACAAGACTTACACCTCTTTCTATTGTTGTTCTTTTCTCAGATTGACATTGGAAACTAAGAATCAAGAGATGAAGAATGCGAGATAATTGTCGAGTTTCATAAGTCATATATGTAAACGCTTTATTATCATATGTTAGTTTTCAACATATTAAGTGCTAGGTTTGGATTCTCTTTTGGATTGTAATACGTAAAGTAGGAGAAAATGACTAATATGCGTTACTTTAAATATGAGTCACTCTTTGTTTTGAAACTTTGTAAATATAGAACTTCCGCTGTATAGATTATAATTATAGTGCTTATCTTATAACATGGAATGTTCTGTTAGAATTGACACACGACCAATTCAATTAAATCGACATTTACAAGAGTTAAGTCAATTGAGTTAGTCGGGCGTCACAGAGTGGTATCAGAGCGACAAGCTATAAGTCAGGGATATGATTCTTGGAAAATAAGGTTTGTTAAACGTAGATATTAGATGCTGATTGATTATTTGGAATTTGACATTTATGTGTTAAACTTTACGTTTTCGAAAGTCAGTACTAAGTATATTCTTTATTATGACCTCATGTTAATTATGTTCTGATATATTAAGGACTTGATTCCTATGACCACAGGATGGCTGATCGAAATTATAGTAATGGCTTACCTTTAACCAATGGACATTACGGACCACCACGTACTGTACATCTCCGTAGAAGTGCTCCTGTTCTGACTTTCACTCCCCAGGGTACCCAATTGATTGGGCATTACCCCGATCATGTTGTACGCAGCATGGAAAATGATAGAGATAGAGTAATGAACGAAAAGGAAGAAATTCTAGCTGCATATGTGAGACAAGGCTCCCAGTTAGTAGATTTACAAAACGAACGAACACTACTCCAAGACCAAGTACAAGCAATGCGAGAAAAACTTCTCGAATTTCAGCGTGAATTAATGGGAATTTCAGCAGCTTGGGAAGCCCAATCACATGCTCGCACTCAAGAAAGAAACCATACATTATTCGAGCTTCAAAGGTACGTAGATACGATACTAGGAATTTTGCGCAACGAAGTGGAGCACACTATGTTTCTGGCCGAAGGATATGATAATTTGGGAAATCTGATTGAGCTACTGAGAAGAAGAAACTCCGACTATTATGACTTGATCGATACTGCTCGCCTTAGAGCTCAAACGATAACTTACGGAGCATTGTTTGGCCAAAATGATGAAGCAAGTTTTCCAAGGATACAAGTGGCAGCAGGAGAAGGACCTTCTACAAACACCCGTCAGCCAAATCCTACATTTGATCCATCAACGGAATATATACAGCAAGGTATTTTGCTTGGAGAAGGGGTTGAAGTAGGAGAAGTCGGACAAATTGTACCACCCGTGGCTAATTTTGAAAATGAGGAAGAACCAGAGGAAGATCCAGCCTGGATGTATGAACTAACTGATATAGATCAAGAAGAAGGGGTTGATTTGAGGAATGCAGAAGAAGGGGCTGATTTGAGGAATGCAGATGATGGGACGGTTAGTGGAGCGGAGATACCCGCACCACCACGTACCAACCCATGATCTTAACACGACTAGCTTGTCACTAGTTTTCCCTTTTAGTGACAAGTTAGAATTTTGTTTGTCTAGTATTATCTCTAGAACTAACTATAAGTTAGGAGATAATATTTAGACACTTGGCTAGTTATTGTAAAACCTTAATGATACTCTTTAGATATATACTAATATTAATATAACTATATAGGCTAGTACTCAAGTTAACTCTTTTTGTCTTAGTCTTGGAATTTAATATCCTTAGAGTTAACATTAGAATATATGACTTTTGCTATGTAATCCGTGTATGTTACTATGGCACAATATTTCATAGGAATGCATTTTGCATAATCATTTTGTATTTTACTATGCTATGATATAATATGTGTGCATCAAATCATATGTAACAATACAATTAAGACACTAACATATCTACATTTCTTAGAATGGCACGAACAAGGAATCAAACTACGCCCACAAGTCCACGAGCTACACCACCATTAAGTACTCAAGCAAACCCGACACCAACTCCAGGCGAAAATGATCCCAATCAAGGACAAAACTTTGCTAATATAGGACCTGCCATGGCACAACAACCTTTCCATAGAGATGGGGTACCAGACCTCACACAAATGTTTTCATTTATGCATCAATATATGCAATTTTGTCAACAACAAACACCTGCGAACGGCTCCACTAATGCATTAGTTCATCCGACTATGGATCAAACACTTGAAAGGTTTCTTCGTTTCCAACCCCCAAAATTCTTTGGAGAACCTAATGATCACAAGGCAGAATTATGGCTTTCCGAAATAGAGAATATTTTTAATGTACTAGATTACACCGATGCGCATAAAATAAGTTTCGGCACATTTCGATTAGAGGATACAGCTAGACATTGGTGGAGAACGGTGGAACAACGATGGCAACATGATAATACCCTTCGTACTTGGGAGAATTTTGTAAGAGAGTTTAATTGTAAATATATTCCTCAAGTTGTGCAAACCCGTCGTGAAAGAGAATTCCTAGACTTAACCCAAGGTACAATGACCGTGTCTCAATATGAGGATCGATTTACTAAACTTATTAGGTATGCTCCACATTACCAAAATGACGAGGTCAGAAAGGTGAGGAAATTTATTGAAGGACTAAATTTGGAATTACGATGGGCAATAATTTCAACGGACACCACTAGTTATACCCATACAGTAGAAAAAGCATTGCAAGTAGAGTCGGAGATGAAAGAGTTAATGAAGGTTGAAGAACAACTCAAACGAAATCGTCCATCAAGCTCTAGATGGGATAATGTAGGAAAATTCAATCAAGGGAATAAAATTTCAAAGACAGTTCATGGGGATCTCAAGAAGAATAATAATACGAAGACAAGATCTGCTACTAACCAAATGAGATCGATAGTGAGAGGGCCATGTAACTTTTGTGGCCACCCAAGTCACAATGAGGAAGCTTGTTGGAAAAAGAGTGGACGATGTATCGCATGTGGTAGTGACCGACATCTTATCAAAGATTGCCCAAGGGCGAAGAATAGCGGCACAACACCCCAAGCGAAGCAAGGTGGACAATCAATCGGCCAAACTGGAAGACCTAAGGTCCCAGCTCGTGTTTACGCATTGGATGCCAATGAGGAAGTACCTGACCCAACGGCTGTGGTGGAAGGTAAAATCCATATACTTGGCAAAATTGGTAAAGCTTTATATGATCCTGGAGCTACCCATTCTTTTATTGCTACTTCTTTTTCAACCAACATGCCCTTGGAATTTGAAAGAATGTCTTACACTTTTGAAGTAAGTACACCTATGGGTATTAGTATGACTACGGATTTGGTTTGTAAAGCATGCCCAATTATGATAGACGGTATTAATTACCCGACCGACTTAATCCAACTAAACATCCAAGGATACGATGTCATCCTAGGGATGGATTGGTTGTACCAACATCAAGCCGAACTAAATTGTTATACCAAAGAGATAAAACTTAACAAGACTACACGAAGAGAACTCGAGGCTAGCCAGAAGAAACAACAACCAATACCAATCATCTCGGCAATTGAAGCAAGGAAAATACTGCAAAATGAAGGTTATGGATTCTTGGCTTATTTGATAAATAAGCCCAAAGACATAATCCAAATAGAGGAAGTCCCGGTAGTAAATGAGTTCGTAGAAGTATTTCCTGAGGAACTAATTAATTTACCTCCAGATCGTGAAATTGAATTTGTCATTGAAACCCTACCCGGGGTAGCACCCATCTCAAAAACTCCTTACCGTATGGCTCCTGCTGAGTTAAAAGAATTGAAAACTCAGTTACAAGATCTGATTGAACGAGGGTTCATTCGACCTAGTTCCTCCCCTTGGGGAGCACCAGTCTTGTTCGTTAAAAAGAAAGATGGATCTCTTCGATTGTGCATCGATTATCGAGGACTGAATAGTGTCACTATAAAGAATAAGTACCCTTTACCACATATCGATGAACTATTTGACCTATTACAAGGATCACATGTGTACTCAAAGTTGGATCTTAGACAAGGTTACTATCAATTGAAAATTCAAGAGAAAGATGTCCCAAAAACTGCTTTTAACTCAAGATATGGCCATTTTGAATTTCTGGTTATGCCATTTGGGTTAACAAATGCACCAGCGGCTTTTATGGATATGATGCACAGAATATTCAAACCTTTTCTAGACAACTTTGTTGTAATATTCATAGATGATATCTTGGTATTCTCAAAGACGAAGGAAGAGCATGCACAACATCTCAGAATAGTACTAAAGACTTTGAAAGAGAATAAACTTTACGCCAAATTTAGTAAATGTGAATTCTGGTTGGAACGAGTAACTTTCTTAGGACATGTGATATCCAATGCTGGTATTGAAGTTGATCCTTCCAAAGTAGAAGCAATTGTCAATTGGAAACAACCAACAAATGTTACTGAAGTACGTAGCTTTTTGGGTCTAGCTGGTTATTACCGCAAATTTGTCAAGGACTTCTCTAAAATTGCGGCACCATTAACACAATTAACCCAAAAGCAATGTAAGTTTATATGGAGCGATAAATGTGAATCAAGCTTTCAAGAGCTCAAGCGGAGATTGACAACCGCCCCCATACTAGCTTTACCCAAAGGTCTGTGTGGCTTTGTTATCTATACCGACGCATCAAAAGAAGGTTTTGGATGTGTACTGATGCAGAATGAGAGGGTGATTGCATATGCTTCAAGGAAACTAAAACTACATGAGCAAAATTACCCCACTCACGACCTAGAATTGGGAGCAATCGTGTTTGCTTTGGCAAAATGGAGACATTACCTGTACGGGACAACTTTTGTAGTATACACTGATCACAAAAGTTTGAAATACTTGTTCACTCAGAAAGAATTAAACATGAGGCAGCGCAGGTGGATGGAATTCCTTGAAGACTATGATTGTTCAATTTTATATCATCCTGGAAAGGCTAATGTAGTAGCCGATGCCTTAAGTCGAAAGGCAAAGATTCAAAATGTCAAAGGGAAAGAACAAACATATGTAAAAGCTATGATATGTATGCAAGCTTGTAGACGATTGAGCAATTTAGATATGCAACCCGAATGGTGCACTCAAATTCGAAAAGCTCAACACGAAGATGAAGATATTAGAAAACAAATGGAATTCGTGGAAAAGAAATTAGATTCAAAATTTGACATGGATCGATCAGGTATACTACGATTCCAAAATCGAGTTTGGGTTCCAAAAACTATGCGAAAAGAATTGATGGAAGAAGCGCATAGAACAAGGTACACAGTTCATCCTGGAGGTACTAAAATGTACAAGGACTTAAAGAAACAATTTTGGTGGAATGGAATGAAGCGTGACATTGCTGACTATGTAAAGAAATGCATGACTTGCCAATTGGTAAAAGTTGAACATCAACATCCTGCCGGAAAACTGCAACCACTACCGATACCTGACTGGAAATGGGATCAAATTACTATGGATTTCGTAACAGGTCTACCAATTGTAAGAAATGGATGCAACAGTATCTGGGTTATTGTGGATAGGCTTACTAAGTCGGCTCACTTTCTTCCTGTAAAGACAAACTACAATGTGGAAACATTGGCTGAATTATACAAGAAAGAGATCATTAGACTACATGGGTTACCATCTAGTATAATTTCAGACAGGGATCCTAAATTTACTTCGAGGCTATGGAAACAGTTACAGGAAAATCTTGGAACTAAGCTGAAATTCAGTACAGCCGCACATCCTGAAACAGATGGACAGTCAGAGCGAGTTATTGGCTTCTTAGAAGACATGTTGAGAGCATGCGTGTTGGACTTCAAAGGTAGTTGGGACCAGCATTTACCACTTATAGAATTTGCATACAATAATAGTTATCATGCTTCCATTCAAATGGCACCATACGAAGCTTTATATGGCAGAAAATGTCGCTCCCCACTCCATTGGGATTTGGACGAGTGGAGAACAACTTCAGACGGCTCACGTAGAGCGATAAGACCAGAGATTATTCAGGAAGCCATTGATAAGGTACAAATAATCAAACAAAGAATAAAAGCTGCACAAGACCGACAAAAAAGTTATGCCGATCGCCGTAGAAGGGATCTGGAATTTGATATAGGGGACAAAGTATTTCTTAAGGTATCACCAAGGAAGGGATTCAAAAGAATAGGGAAAGGTGGAAAGTTAAATCCACGTTATGTAGGACCTTTTGAAATCATTGAGCGAATAGGTAAATTGGCCTACAAATTAGATTTACCCCCAAATCTTACGGGAATTCATAACGTGTTCCACGTATCATAACTGAGAAAATACCAGCCAGACGAATCCCACATTTTAGAACCCGATTGTCTACAAATCGAAAGTGACCTATCTTACAAAGAAATACCAGTTCACATCCTTGATCAAAAGTTCCAGGAGCTTCGCAACCGCAAGATACCTTTGGTAAAAGTATTATGGAGAAATCAAAATGTAGAAGAAGCAACATGGGAACGAGAAGAAGAAATGAGGAAGCATCATCCCGAGCTCTTCACTTCAGGTTAGAATCTGGAGACCAGATTTCTTTAAGAGGGGGAGATTGTAACACCCCTAATAAAGCAATTAATTGAAGTGTTATTAATAAAGATTTATTATTAATTAGTCTATACAATTTTCATAAGTAAATAGGTGAAAACAAAGTTTCACCAAACAAGACTTAAGGTAAGAAAAATCTAGACAATAAAACTTTTACCCCAACCCCTTAACATTATTACAATAAAGCCATTCTTGCTTCCTATTTAAGATAAGTATAGAGTCATTAAACTGATCACACTTTCCTCCAAATACACAAAGAAAACGTCCATAAGAGCTTAAGAACACTAGGAAGAAATAGAAGCAAGTCAAGGTAAGAATTCTTCTCCAAACTTATATACCTGAAGTTCTTCTCTTTAAATACCTAATATCTAATGAAAACTTTTGATTCCAGTTAATATTTGAATCAATTTAAAGTTGGAAAGAAGTAGGTTCAAGTCTTGTATCAATCCATCACTTACAAAGGAAGTTATTAAGGTAAACTTACAATCTACACAATTCTGCGCAGTGTTATTGTTTGGCCTATAAGTTGAGTTCGGTTTGGAATTTTTAGAATCTGTTTGTTGGGTTGGAAAGAAGACAAAATTTGGTGTGTTCAAGTAGTATTTTGGTCTGCCATGTCCGGTTCATATGCCGGTGGTGGCTCGATTTCAGAACAGCTGAAACAGGGGAGTTAAATTCACTAGGACTGTTTTGGGGTTTTAAGTGTTTATGTTTATTTTTGACTCATCTTATGACATAACTTTACTTTTCATAACCTTATAATATCTTCTGTTAATTTATGTCTTTTATAAAATGGCTAACCTTTGTATTTACCTTCTATTAACTAGTTGAAAAGAAAAATTGTTAATCAACCTATCATTGATTCCTTTTGAATTTCTGCTGGAAATTTTGACATTAATATACTATTGATTCTGGACATTTAAAATTATATCCTTCAATCTAATGAAACTATTTTGAGTTAGGAAACCATAGGATTTTGTTTCAGGTCATTCCATTACATATATAAAAAGTTATTCAAACAATAAGCTTGGCTGCCAACACAAAAATTAAAAGCCGACTAAATGAAATGGTTTGTTTGTTCATTTATTTACACTATCTGAAACTCCTAGGATTATAGTTTCATTATTCTTAGTTTACTTCAAGTTTAGTGATGATTATAATATACTACATATTTTAATAAGTGCTTACTTAAATTAGGTCGGGAGAATACGATCGAACCAAGTTAACAAGATAGAATTGAACTTCGGGTGAGGCTTCTCGTTCTTTCTTCAGCCCTCTTGGCACAACGCCCTGAGAACAAGAACAACTTTGATATTCTAAATTTCATATTATTCCAAAGCACAAACTCATTATATTATATATATGTTCTACTTTCTGACTTGATTGAGCCCGTTCTCGATATAACATGTTCTTGTTGATTCTGATTGTGCTTCACACCGATTTCGACATTTCAATGACATCCCTCAATTCTTTCATTCGATCTAGTAGGTAATATTATCCCGAGTTATGGATTATGTCTATCTTTTGTTATGTTACTATCACCCTTGGGGACGCCCTTGGGAAGTTGGGCCCTGGGACTAACAAAGTTGACGGCTGGGCGACATCGGGTCGTCGGTTTATGATCTCTTTGATTAGTACCCCTCTGTGGTTTAGTTACGGGTAAGTGATCCGAACTGAACTGACATGCACCCGGGCATGTCCACTGTTTTGTTTGGCGAGGTCGCTCCTCGTAGGGAGGTATAAGGTGGATAAGATTTGTACTTGATTATTTTTTTGTTTACCAAATAAGAACATGAAATTCTGAATTTCGTTCTCCTTACTTCTTGATCTTATAAATAATGCTTCATATACTCTCTAATTTTTCTATTCCTTTCTAGTTCACTATCCATATTCTTGTTAATACGTATATAACTTTGTTTTGGCATCACAATTTCTCACTAAGTCGAACAAGACTTACACCTCTTTCTATTGTTGTTCTTTTCTCAGATTGACATTGGAAACTAAGAATCAAGAGATGAAGAATGCGAGATAATTGTCGAGTTTCATAAGTCATATATGTAAACGCTTTATTATCATATGTTAGTTTTCAACATATTAAGTGCTAGGTTTGGATTCTCTTTTGGATTGTAATACGTAAAGTAGGAGAAAATGACTAATATGCGTTACTTTAAATATGAGTCACTCTTTGTTTTGAAACTTTGTAAATATAGAACTTCCGCTGTATAGATTATAATTATAGTGCTTATCTTATAACATGGAATGTTCTGTTAGAATTGACACACGACCAATTCAATTAAATCGACATTTACAAGAGTTAAGTCAATTGAGTTAGTCGGGCGTCACACTACGGGTTCTCTGGATGGCCTACCTAGAAGAAGGCTTCACACTATGATTTGCATTTACTATGGGATGAAAGTGAACTGGGCTGCTCATGTTTATGAGCTGTTAAGTGACAAAAGGCATTCTCATGCCATTCTGCTGAGTAACTTGTTTGCTTCTCTGCATTGCCCTATGGGTGGAGGAAAACAAACCCATGGAAGCAAAGAATTCAAACTTTACGAACCAGTGAGGCAACTGGTGGAAAAACCAAAGAGAAAAGCCCCCAAACAATCCAAGAAGACCCCTTCTAAGAAGAGCAAGAAGGAAGGTCAGACTAGTCAGTCTGCTGAGCCAACAGCACAGTCTGCTGTTGTGTCTGGATCAGCAGAACCTGAAATTGAAGTCTCTAAGAAGGTGGTAGATGACTTCACTGTTGAAATTGAAAATATGAAGACAGGGTCATCCTCTGAAGGAACTGAATCTGAAGAGGAAATTCCACTTCAAAGATTGAAGAGACTAAGGACTAGGAGTGAGGCAAGGGGACCTCCTACTGCCAACCCCCCTGCTATCAAGAAGATTCCTAAGTCAAAGGCCAAGAGAAAGGTCACTTTCCCTGAAGAGCCTGTTGGAACTGTAAGAAAAACAACAACTGAGGCAGAAAGGCCATTAAATGTTGAAGAACCAGTTGTTGAAGCTGCTAAGGCTGCTACTACTGAGCCTGAAAGTGTTACTACAGTTGAAGTGACAACAGAAGCCTCAACTGCTGCACTATCTGCTGATGTGGAAAAGGAACAGCAGACTAGTACACCACTAGAGGGAGAAATTCTGTTGATACATCCTACTCCAGTTGCTGCAACACCTATCCAAGCAGTTGAAAGCCCTGAATCTAGAAGAAAGAGGCTAGGCAAAACCTCAACTTATGTGACTGCTGCAGAGAAGATGAGACTGGATGCTGCTGAAAAGCAAAGGATTGCTGCTGAGAAAGCAGAAGAAGATAGGCTGAAAAGCCTAGAACTGAAAAAGCTGGAGGAAGAAGCCAGCAAAATGACTCAAGAGCAGAGAGATGCTTTTGAGGCAGCAGAGTTGGCTGCTGTCATTGAAGCAAGCATCAAGGATGCTCATGGCCCTCAGCGTACTGGTGGGATAGTTATTGGTGAGCAAAGAGATCAAGATAAACCAATACCAGCTATGCCTGCACCTAAAATTAAGGAAAAGAGAAGAGCAGAAATAAGATTATCTCTTGAAATTGTCAGGGAAGACCCTGCAATTATTGAAGAATTTCTCAGAAGACTGGACGCTGAAAATGAAAGAGTCAACCGTCTGACACTCTTCCACTCTGAAAAGATTAAATACAACAGATGGAGAGAATTCAGATTGACAAAGAGTCCTGCTGAAATGGCTAAGTGGAAAGAATTCAAGGCTACAGAAGATTGGGTATTGAAGTGGCTTGAGACAAATTCACTCATTCAAGCACTTGATTCAGAATTCTTTCTGGACAGGTTAAGGATGAGGACATGTCACATAGTCAAGGAAGAGGCCAAGAAGATCTTTGCATCCATTTCTGAGGATTTTGATGACTCAGTAGATCTCAAAGAAAGATCTATTAAGTTAGCTATTGCTCAAGCAATGGAGCTTTGGGCCAAGAAAGCAAGGAAGCTAAGAGGACAACCAAGCTCACTGGTCCCACTTCCTAACATCAAACATATTGTCTATGGTCCAAACATCAGACCCTATGAAGAGCTGCCAGAGGAGCCAACAACTACTTTTATTCCTCTTGACAACTTTACTTGGATTTGTAACAGGTCTGCAGTGGACAATAAAGGTTTGATGAGGACAGTTGAAACTGTCAAGAAAACAATATCACCTGCTGATGGAGAGAAAGATAAGTCATCTGATCAACTAAAGCAAATTGAGGGTACTTCAGACCCATCTGATCAAGACAAAGTGCAGGATGATAAGTCTGATGCTGCTGATGAATCAAAGAAGGAAGAAGAAATTCCAGCAGATCAGTTAAAGGAGAAAGAAGTTGCTGATAAAGGAGATGATCAGGCTAAGGAGAAGGAAAGCACTCCAAGCCTTGCTGATAGCTCAGCAGATCAGTCTCTTGCACTGACAACTCAACCAACAGAGCAACTTACCAAAGAAACACCTGCTGCTACAACAGAGACAAATCTGTTAGACTCCATTCATCAAATGTTTACCAAATCCATGAAGGAGATGAAAGAGGAGTTAAAAGCAGAAGTGTTAGCTGCTGTTCATCAACCTATTCAGAAGGTTGCTGCTGCTGTTCCTACTGATTTAATGAAAGATACTGCTCAAAATGTACAATCTATATGTCAGGATATGGATGTACTTAGGAGAAGGACACAAAGCACTACTGAAGGTTGGAAGCAGATTGAACAAACTGTTGAATTGGCACTCCAAGCAGAAGATGAAGTCGTGGGCAACATGATGCAAGAATTCAAGGCTTCATCAAATTGGATTCTGGGAACTCAAATCCAATTAGGTGATCAAGGAGAAGATCTGCTCAAGGAGATGAAAGCATTCAAAGCCAATCAACTTAAACAGCAAGCTCAGATCAATGCAATGGAGGAGAACATCAAACTTCTATGTGATTCTCTTCTAATTACACCAGTTGCACCACAATATCCACCTGTCCCTGCTGATGATGACAAAAAGGGGGAAGAAAGGATATTTGGACAGATGAGAGTTGGAACTTCCTATGAAAGAGTCAGAAGATCTGTTGAAGAGGAAGAAGACAACCAAGATGAAGCAACTGAAGTGTTAGAAGAATCTGCTGGTGAGACTGCTAAAAATATGGAAGAATCAAGCAGACCAACAGATAAGAGAATAACAGAAGAAGAAGACCAAGCTGAAGAGGAAGAATCTGAAGCAAAAGCCAAGTCAGACAAAGAACTAGCTGCTGCCAAAGATTCAGCTGAGGAACATCTTGATCCAGATGCCAAGAAAAGGAAGTTAGAGCTGCTGAAGAAAAGATTCATGGAAAATTTGGAAGCTGAGACTTCTAAATTATCTGAAGAAGAATCTGAGAAAGAAGACAAGGAAGAAAAGAAGACAGAAGACTAGCTTGGCTAGATTTTCTTTATATTAAAAATCCTTGTAATCTTTTAAAGTATTTTGTACTTCTCATCTTTCAACTTGTAAAATGTAATCAGTTCAATATCTATAAAATTGCAAGTTTGACTCCAACACATCATTTCTATCTCAGAAATTTTTGAGGATCAAAACTTTAGTTTAGGTACAGGTACTTAGCTGGAGTTTTGTCATCATCAAAAAGGGGGAAATTGTTGGATGAAGATGAAGATGAAAGAAGACAAGTAATTAAGGGAAGGTTTTGATGATTTCCAAAACATCATAATCAGCTAAGTATGGAAAAGCTTAGTTCCCTTAGAAGAATTTTGAACAAGTAAAAGAAGACATCAGAAGAGTTCAAAGTTCAAAGCTCAGAAGACTAGTGATCTCTTGCTGAATCAGCGAACAGAAGGGTAGATCATCAGCCGAGTCAAATCAGATGAGTTCAGTATTTGATCAGCAGAGTGTCTATCAGCAGAGTCGTTTTGATCAGCAGAGTAGAAGAGGTCAAGAGATTAGTCCAACGGTAATAAATGCACTTGGTGTAATAAATGCTGTAAGAGAAGGGTAGTAATGGCAAATGATTGAAGATATCCTCGGATCAGCAGAGTGCATTAAATGCAGCATTAAATGCGATGGACAGAAAGGTACTGTACACAGTACGGAATGCTGCAGGGAGCCGTTTCAAAAAGAGCTGAAGGATGGATTTGATTTGTGACTTGCCTTCAACGGTCATAATTTCATTTCCATGTATAAATAGAGCTGAATTTCAAATCGAGCAATAACACAACAACAATCAGAGATCGAAATTTTGAAGCAGAATTTCTCTAAGTCTCAAAAGCTCGAACAGCTCACTCGTCTGGTGGAAGTCATCTGTTGACAGAAACCAAGTTGAAGAAAATAGAAAAACATTATCTGAGTGATTTTGTAAAAAGCTGAGTGTTGTGCGAAGTGAGAATCCATCTTTGTGAGTGATTCTACTTTAGAGGATAGGTCTTCTTTGTGAATTCCTATTGTGAGCTTACAGCCTTCTCATTAGTTGTTTAGGTGTAAGTGGAGAAATATTGTAATCTTTGTGATTATAGTATAACCCAGAATCTGTGTGATCTGGAAGAGTGGACTAAAGGATTTTTATCCATATAACCACTATAAAAATTCTTTGTGTTATCTTGCATTTAAAGTTTTCTTGCATATTTTAAAGTTTGCATTTTAAACACTTTGAATCAATCAAAAAGATTTTATAAGGAGTTTTAAACTGGGGATAAAATCTTTTAGAACTTAGTTTACTTGTGAAAAACACTTTCAAACAATCCGCTGCAAGTATACTCTTGGAAAACTGTTTTGCTGAAAAACAGCTAAGTCACTGTAAGAAGAGTGGTCAGTCGTCTGTTCAAGATTTGTTCACGATCAGACTAGTCTGCTTACTGTTCTTCATCAGCTTAGTCTGCTGACAGAAGACTGAAAAGTTTTTAAGTTCAAAAAATTTTCAGAGGTCTATTCACCCCCCCCCTCTAGACCTCATCTGACCACTTGGGACCAACAGTCATAGCAGAGGCTTTCACCCATTTATTAATTTCGATCTAAGGGGCATAGCAACGGCTTTCACCCTTAGTCGTTTCAGAGCATTTTTAGCCCTTGGGTCCTAGCAGAGGCTTTCACCCACTTAATAATTTCGATCTAAGGGGCATAGCAACGGCTTTCACCCTTAGTCGTTTCAGAGCATTTTTAGCCCTTGGGTCCTAGCAGAGGCTTTCACCCATTTATTAATTTCGATCTAAGGGGCATAGCAACGGCTTTCACCCTTAGTCGTTTCAGAGCATTTTTAGCCCTTGGGTCCTAGCAGAGGCTTTCACCCACTTAATAATTTCGATCTAAGGGGCATAGCAACGGCTTTCACCCTTAGTCGTTTCAGAGCATTTTTAGCCCTTGGGTCCTAGCAGAGGCTTTCACCCATTTATTAATTTCGATCTAAGGGGCATAGCAACGGCTTTCACCCTTAGTCGTTTCAGAGCATTTTTAGCCCTTGGGTCCTAGCAGAGGCTTTCACCCACTTAATAATTTCGATCTAAGGGGCATAGCAATGGCTTTCACCCTTAGTAACAAACGGAGATAAATATAGACTGATGAATGTAGATCAAGAATATCAGAATAATAGATGAGTAGAGATTGACAATGCCAGCATACGACGAGCAGATAGGCACATTGGTGAAACGAATTTTCATTAAATATAATTTTGATCGAAAATAACTTCTGACGAAATGATAGTCTTCCGTTAGATGGAAAATAAATAGACGGATAATAGATAACAAATAAATCTAGGACTTAATAAACAATCCTTCTGTCTTAATAGAAAATATTTCTTGCGAGGTCCTAATTTCGTTCGGACTAATACCCCTTGTTTTCTTTGGCTGTTGTCAATGTTTCCAATTTTCGATAAGTATTGTCCTTTTCCGACTGGTTCCTCTTTTATCGGGAATCGCAACAGTTCTTAGATCTTATCCCTTCGTTATGCGAATTACCTGCCGTTGGATTCCTTTCAATTTTCTCTATAAAAGGCCATCATTCCTTAAAAACCATCTCATTTGTTGCATTAGTACTCAATTCGTCCGATCATGGTGACTAAGACCGTTCTTTCATTAATTCACTTATTTGAGCTCAGATTTCGAAAGATCTTTAAGCAGAGCAATTTCCGAGCGGAAGAAACACTATTTCGATCTTCGCTTAGAGTATCGGCAGGCAAATATAATCTCCATCTGGAAGGCCAATAAGCCAGGCCTATGGAGTTCACAGGTTATATCACAAGTCTTCGACTAGGGACCTGTTGCTACAATGCATTTAGAAAGACGTATAGGAGCGGGAGTACTGAAGAATTCATTTACTCGATGAACCATGTGCTCAATCCTTCGTCTTCGGAGAATCGTAAATAAAGTTAAAAGCCTGCGGGTCCTAAGGAGATTTCCCCGGTCGGAGCCAAATTATTCCGAAAAAGCAGTAGGAGAAGAGACCGAAAATTTCATAGGATTGTAGAAAGTAAAGGGATTCTTATGTAACATATTTAGCTTGTGCTATGTTCGAAATGTATGTCACATATCTTGTATTTCCCGAAATAATATAAATGTTTTTCCTCTTTACCTTGTCGATAAATTAAAAATATTTAGATAAATTCCCATCTTCAATAACCCGACTTCGTTCCTCTAATATCAATAAAGGAATAACCGAACACCATTTGTCCGAGTAAGTATTAAATAAATATTTTTGGTAGACCCTAAATTAATAAGAAATATGTTGTAATTGATCCTCATAGTGCTGAATTTCCATAATCGTCAAACTTTCAAGTTCGAGAGTTTTATCCGAATAGACTGATCATAACTTTTTCGATTCGAGTTCCATTAGTCAATTGTAAGAATAACGGCTTCATATTTATAATATCATGTGAACGAAGGTTGAACTTTCAGACAAGTGCTCCCGATTCCTGTGCTGTCTTTTGAGCAGGGTAACAAATAAAAAATTTGTTCGAGCGAAACTTTTCAAATAAGCCCTCCTTTGCACATTGTTAAACTGTATGTTCCCCTAACCAAACAGGACCCTATTTCTCGGGAAACGTATCGGTCAGCTCATTTATTGCGTTCATCGTAACCGTCCACGATCTGTTATCTGGGCCATTGATTCAAAAACTTTACCGCTATAAATAGTTCCCCTTTGTTTATTTGATATTCTTCATTTTTTGTCATCATGTTTCGTCCGACCATCGTGGATCGAATTTTGCTTTTGACTCGCATTATTTCCAAAATAGAGGAATTTGAGATAAGGATTCGAACTTTATTTCCCGACCCTGGTCTTTTAGGTGTAACCTTTTCCGCTTAGAATATCGACAGGCAAAAGAAAATGCGCCTAGAATACCGGCAGGCAACCTGTTTTCCCAGACATATCTTATCTGGTGCAGGTTAGAGCTCCGGTCTTCTAGTGTAGCATCTGATCGGGCAGCTGGTTAATCTGAGAGGAGTTCTTTAAATCTGAAGCATCAGCTTCCTCGAGGGCTTTCTTGAAGTATAGTTCCTTCGAGCTTACTTGGGGCGCCTCCGCTGAGATAACCCTCCGCTGCACCGGCTCGGATTAACCTGTAAATAATGATTGACGATTTCAATCATTATTTACAGATGAAGACCTAAGGTCGGTCTGAATCCCCGGAGAAGAGTTTTGATCCGGCTTTCATCCCGTACGAAGACGGATGTGCGACACGTGGCTAGTGATGATCATGAAGAATCACTGCTGAGTTCTGCATCTGGAGCGATCTAATAGGGACGATGACCGAACATGTATCAGGATAGACTTACTCGCAGAACTTGTAATAGTGTAGGAGTGATTGTACTGTATCTTTTGAGCTCGAAATTTGATATTATATCCGAAGTTTCGCTTGTAACTTGTTCGAAGAATACCAATAAATAAGCTTTGTTTCTTGCTCGAATTTTCTTGTTTTATTCCTGTCTTTTCTACTTCTCTCATCGAATTTGAGTGAGGCTCAATGGGATTTATCGTGAGGTCATATATATATTCCCTTTGGGATTGTAAATTTCTTTTATCGATCGAACAATAGCACACCCTTGATCTCGACTTCGATGACTTGTTGCCGTGGTACGAACATTTATTGATATTCATATTTAGAGATTATCATCGAGCAATAGAATGTAACTACTTCTATTCCAACTGATCAAGAAAACCATCAGATAATTGATAATAATTTGACTCGCATAATTTAGCCTGAGATCACTAAATATGAAGATCGGACAGATAAATTCCGAGCCTTAATAAGTTGCAACTCAGACTTTTCACGATCTTTTGACGTTGACCGATGATCGGATTAATCTGATCTTGGCTAGTCGAGAATAATATTCGTGAAATTTATTCATTTATAAATATAGAACTTTTACCTTTACTCCGCTGGTCGGAGGATATTTGCTAAGAACAAATGGCGGTTGGTGAGTCCCACACGACAGATCGTCTGGCTCGATGTCGATCGGATTCTGTGCTCCTGCTGCCTGGGAAGACTCTCCTGTGATATACGTATTTCTCCTCGTGGTAGACATATTTCGATCTAATGCTCGAATAAGGCCCCACGGTGGGCGCCAATTGATCTTACGTGATTTCGTTTGTTCGATCAGGAGTGGGATGTAATGCAATAATAATAATAAATAAAGGAAAGTAAAGACCAAAAGTAGTTGTATTCGAATTGACTGAGTACAAATACAAGTATTCAAGGGTCCTATTCGAGCATTATTGGATGCCGTACAAGCTAGAGGGCGAAATACATATAATTCTAAGCCTATATTCCCAAGCGGTTCCGAGCAGTAGCTTCGAGGAGGGAGCACCTGGAAATTCGTGTCTGGTGTCATAAATGCATGGGGTATTTATAGCTGATCTGACGGGCTTGGGCCTGGGCTCGGCCCAACAGTACCCTTCGATCTTGGGTTCTGAAATGAGCTCGGAACAGTTAATACTATGCCTTGGATCAGCTCTCGGTTTCTGGGGATAGTATCTAGTATTATTCGGATAGCATCGGGCCCACAGAGGCAAGGAATCTAAATTACCCCTCATCAGGTTTATAATTAATACGCCCGTTTATATATAGTACGTAAATTAAACAATGGCCAACTTCATCTCTCGCGAACGTATCTAAGCGATTGGATGAAATCCTAAGGTCATATTAGACTATGGGATGATTCACTTTGGTATTGAGTGCAATCATGAAACACTCTATAAGGTCGTGATATTAAAACACTTTCCAAGTCATAGATTCCGAACGACACGGGGTATCGAAGGAATCGCTAAGACTTGTACGATTATGCATTATTCACATGGAGTGAATTTGTAGAGTTTCATGAACAAGACATTTGATGTTAGTGCATATGACTAGGTGGTTCGATAGAGAAGATCGAATGCATCGAACGACCCGAACAGAAAAACCCATTGTGGAAGCGCATGACGCATATCAGTGATGGGATGTTTCTCAAGGCTTATAATAGTGTACGATTTAGTCCTTGGACTTGAGGTGCTAGGGCGAATTCGGTGCATGAGTGTGCGTACTTAGATTTAGGTACTGGTCACGTAGCCTGGCCATAAAATGTCTAAGTTGGGTACGTATAATTGTGTACGCGATTGGTTAGTACTAAGAAAGGATCTATCGACTCATCCTGATAAGGTGGGAGAATTTCCTGTACGTTCATAGATAATAGTTCCGAGAAACCCACGGTGGTCAGTGACGGATTTGGAAAGGGGTTTCCAAATTTAGCAGTCACACTTGAATTATTATCCAGGATTAGAAAGTACATAATCGCGATAATTAGTGGTGCCGATCAATTCACACACCCTAGGTCTCGGTCGGGAAATTAGTCTTTAATTGATCGGAGCATTTAATTGCTCATTAATTAAATCACGAAAGTCGTGGGCCTGCTGCCAATTGATGGTGAACCAAGAGTGTCACACACAATACAGTTGGACAGTGACAGTCATAAAAGGAAATAATTGATTTAAGGTAGTTAAATCAAAGTTAATGAATTAAAGTGTTAATTCAAAGAAGAGGTTTATTAATTGGAATATCTAATTAATTAATGACTAATTAATTAATTGGATTATCTAATTAATTATAATATTAATTAAAGTGGTTAATTAATAAAGATGGAAGAATAAATAATTGGCAATTTTCGGATTGGCTAATTATTAGACATGGGGCGATTTTGGCTATTGGGCAAGGTGGAAGAGTTTGTTTCTTGGTTAACAAGTGTCAAACAAGAGATTTGGTTAAATATTGTTTCCTATTGTGATAAGGAAAAAGATTCTACCAAATTTTGATGAGATATCTAATAAGAGAAGGACTCTTCTCTTATAAATATTACTCATCACATCTTCCAAAGTAGGTTAACAATTTTCATGAATCACAATTTGCATAAGACAAGAAGAAAAGAAAAAGCTGAAAATTGCACAAGAAAATCGCCCAACCCTAAATCGCCCCAAACCTTAGTTCTGCCATCTCCCAATTTCGGCTAACCTTTAAAGCATGTTGCTCAGGAGTTACGAAGACGACTCCAGCACCTGCTTGAACGGCTCGGGCTCCGAAGAAACTCGCCCCCGTTGATCGCGCCACCTTGGCCGATCCAACCCTAGCCGTGCTGCCCTGGCTGAGTCAACCCTAGCCGTATAAGTCCTGTGGTAGAGGTTATCTTCCCGTTGTTCTCCTCATCCGGATCAAGATCTAGATCCTGATCAAGATCTGCCCATTCCTTTCTTGACAATCTCCAAGATCTAGTTCGTAACCTGCGACTTGGAGACGTTGATACAATCCAATTGGTGTGGATACACTCTGGAGGTGAGATAGTTAGATCACTCTATTGTGAATCAGACAAGAAACCCGGAGGTAACCACCACCGAGCCTTGGTGAGGTAAATCGCACTTTACCCCTTTTGTTTTAATTGTTCTTTGATTCAACCTCTTCGTATACATAATATGGAGACAGATTTAATGGGACTGATGGGTGCCTCCAAATTTTTTTTAAATTTCACAGTTTAATTGTTTTGACAACCGAGGTATCCCAACAAGTAGGACCTCAAATTGTATTGTAATTCACGTTCGTTAATATATATATCCGACCCCATTATTAGCATTACATCACCTTCATTATCTTTACTATCTATTATTAATCCCGTACAAAGCCAGGTCAGATCAATTGGCGCCCACCGATGGGCCTTATTTGGGTGTTAGATCGAAATATGCCTACTACGAGGCGAAATACGTAAATGCGAGGAGAACCTTCACACGTAGCTGGGGCACAAAACTCCGTTAACAACGAGCCCGATTATCTTTCTCGAGCGGCTCGTCAACAAGAAGCTCCGCCGATTATGCCCGAAGAGGACATTCCGATCCGCACAACTGTGGCCGATCTAAGATCCATTATTGGTACAATTTGTAGGGAATTCTTGAACAGTGGGAGAGCTGAACAGTCACCAGTGGACCAGCTTGCGATGCATGGGAGACCTGAAATTCCATCCTCGAATATTCAGAAGGAAAGGAGTGTGCTTCGGTCAATATCAAAGGCACCTACGGCAAACCTTCCCCAGCCTGCCCCGTCGAGATCCAATCTCCGATCAGCATTACCTTCCAAAGCAGTACATGACGTGGAGGATTCAGTAGTTGGGGAAAGTCAACCTTTAGGTACTGATAAAGCGAAAATATCGACCTATAAAAGGATCACAGAAGCTGAACTAGAGAAAATTGTGCATGAGAGAGTTGCCAAGAAATTAGACAGAGATGAGTTGACCAAAGAAACTCGGCATGTAGGTACGACAATCAGGCGTACTGAGATAATGCAGATCAGAGAAAATTTTCGAGAAAATATCAGAGACAGAGAGATCAGAAACAGTATCATGAGATGTTCACCCTTTTGTCAAGAAATTCGAGAGTCTCGAAACACTGAAACAGTGCCTACGAGATTACCACGATATAACGGGACTACCAACCCTGCGGAACACATTAACAACTTTATTAATGTGATGAATTTGTATGGACACTCGGAAGATTTCTGCTGCAAAATCATGGTTACTACCTTCGAGGGAATTGCTCTTGACTGGTTCGGAAAGTTGCCACCAAACTCTATCTTCTCTTTTGATGAGTTCTGTGATAAATTTTGTTGGTCCCAAGTGGTCAGATGAGGTCTAGGGAGGGGTGTGAATAGTCCTCTGAAAATTTTTAGACTTAAAAACTTTTCAATCGTCTATCAGCAGACTAAGCTTATGAAGAAGAGTAAGCTGACTATGCTGATCGTGAACAAATCTTAAACAGCAGAGTGACCACTCTTCTTATAGTAACTTAGCTGATTTCAGCAAAATCAGTTTTACAAGAGTATACTTGCAGCGGATAATTTGTAAGTGTTTTTCACAAGTAGACTAAGTCTATTTAAAGATTTTATCCCCAGTTTAAAAACTCCTTCAAAATCTTTAAAGCAATTCAAAGTGTTTACTTATGCAATTTTGAAATATGCAAGAAAACTTAAATGCAAAAATAACACAAAGAATTTTTATAGTGGTTATATGGATAAAAATCCTCTAGTCCACTCTTTCAGATCACTTAGATTCTGGGTTATACTATAAACACTAAGTTTACAATATTTCTCCACTTACACCTAAACAACAAATGAGAAGGCTGTAAGCTCACAATAGGAAATCACTCAGAAAACCTATCCTCTGAAGTTAGATCACTCACAAAGATGGATCTAAACTCCGCACAACACTCAGCTAATACAATTTCACTCAGAAAGTATTTTCTATTTGGCTTCAACTTGGTTTCTGTCAACATATGACTTCACCAGACGAGTGAGCTGTTCTTGAGCTTCTTGAGACTTAGAAAAATTTCTGCTTCGAAAACAAAATCTCGGAATGTTGTTGTGTATCTCGCTCATTGAAATCAGCTCTATTTATACATGGATTTGAAAATATGACCGTTGAAGGAAGTCACAAATCAAATCCATAGCCTTTAGCCCAAATCCAGAACGGCTCCCTGCTACAGTACTTTTTCTGCTGTACTTTCCTGTAGGTGCATTAAATGCACTCTGCTGATCCGAGAATATTCTTTAATCATTTGCCATTACTACCCTTCTCTTACAGCATTTATCACACCAAGTGCATTTATTACCGTTGGACTAGCTTCTTGATCTCTTCTACTCTGCTGATCGAAGCAACCCTGCTCATAGATACTCTGCTGATCAAACTCTGAACTAATCTGATTTGAGTCAACTGATGACCTACCCTTCTGATTGCTGTTTCAGCATAAGATCAGTAGTCTTCTGGGCTTAGAATTTTGGACCCTTCTGTTGTCTTCTTTACTTGGTCAAAATTCTTCTAAGGGACCTAAGCTTTCCATACTTAGCTGATTTTGACATTTTGGAAATCATCAAAACCTTCCCTTATCTTCTTATCATCATTGCACTTCATCTTCATCTTCATCCAACAAATTTAAACATCAATTTGCGAGCCAGAGGAAGCCAAGGTTGCTTGTAAACCATCTGGGGATGGTGAAACAAATGGAAGGTGAAACTTTGAGGCAATGGTTGGAGGTTCAGCATCAAACTTCTTAAAGTCGATACTCCACAGATCGAATACCTATCCTCTTTGATGTTCGAATTAACATAAAATACACAGTTTCAGGAATGCACTGTGTAGGAACCAGCCAAAATCGTTTGAAAGGATCATGGAGATAGCAGAAAAGTATATGATACAAGAGGAAATGAACAAGCTAAAACACGCTCAAAACCCGAAGCTTCCCCTTGGAATGAAACAAGATAGAGCTCCTGTACCAAAACCGGGCGATTACGGTGGATCGAATAGAGGGTCGGTATGGCAGAGGCTCAATGCCTACAAACCCCAGATGTCAAACCACCGACCTAATGTCTACCGGTCGGTCTCCGATCCAAATCAGATCCCATGCCAGGGAAAAATCCATTTTACGGAATTGAACACTTCAATGGAAGAAATTCTCACTGTCTTAGAGGAAAGGAATTTGATACCTGAAGCGGAAATGATTACTCAAGCAAGACCGGGAGCTTTGAACTATGACAAGTATTGCCTATATCACAGAGCTCGAGGACAGAGTATGAAAAATTGCTATCAATTGAAAGTCGAGATCGAGAAATTAATCATACAAGGAAAACTTAAAGAGTTTGTCAAAATGGGAAACTATAACAATCGATATAGATCTGGGAGCCCTCGAAAATTCTCCATTCAGCAACAGGAAGCTCGAAATCAGGCGGAGGAGCAATCGAATGGAGTGATAAACATGATTGCTGGTGGACCGACGGGTGAGACAGCAAAAATGCAAGGAAAAGAACTATGAGGTCGATTAAGGCAGTTATATTGACCAAGAAGGAGATTTTCTCCTTGGAAACACCTTCCATGGAAAATCAGGTCATAAGTTTCAGTGATGCGGATAGACTAACAGATGTAACTTGGGAGGTGGATGATGATGATCTTGATTTTTCGATGGTTTTGACTTTAAGGATCGCTAACTACGAGGTCAAGAAAGTTTTGATTGACAATGGTAGCTCCGCAAATATTATTTCTTCCGAAGCTCTTACTTGAATGAACCTCCAACATCCTTATTTAGATCGAGTAACCACTCCTTTGGTCGGATTTGGCGGTTCGGAAATTGTTCCATTGGGAACCATCTTCCGAAGCACGACTCTAGGAAAGAAACCAAGGAGTGTAACTAGAACCGTGATGTTCTTAGTGGTGGAAACACCTTTTGCTTATAATGCCATACTGGGAAGGCCAGCATTGGACGCGTTCAAGGCTGTGGTATCAACATATCATCAGAAGGTAAAGTTCCCAACTGATGGAGGTGTTGGTGAAATGCGGAATGACCAATACATGGCGTGGGAATGCTATAATTCTTCTTTGTCCATAAAGCGGAAGGTCGAGCCGGAAATCCGAACAAAAGAAGACTGGTTGACTTGGAGTCAGGATTGGTTTCAGATCTACCGGTCCATGATTGTGATAAGTTACAAGGAAAGAAGGGTAAGAATGTAGATATGAGCGTATGAGCCCCCGACTACAAGAAGGTTACCTTGGTTCCTTGTTCTCCAGAAAAGGTTACCAGGATCGGAACGAAACTGAGCGAGGGAATGGAAACCATGCTCGTTGATTTTCTACGCAGAAGACATGGATGTCTTTGCTTGTAGTTCGGACGATATAGTGGGAATAGACCCTCGGGTAATTACTCATTCATTGAACATAGATCCAAAGGCAAAACCAGTTCGATAGAAGAAACGAAATCATGGACGAGAGAAGGATAAAGTAATTAACGCTGAGGTTGATAGATTATTGGCAGCGGGTCAAATAAAAAAGATCAAATTTACCGAATGGCTATGTAATGTGGTTCCAAGGGGGAAAAGGTTGAAAACAAATGGAGAATGTGCAACGATTTCATCGACCTGAATAAATTGTGCCTAAGAGACCCTTATCTATTGCCTCGGATCGATAGGCTAGTAGACTCTATTGCAGACTTCGTGTTTTTCAGTATGATGGATGCTTTCCAGAGATTTTATCAAATCTTTATGAACGAAAGCGATCAAGACAAGACTGCTTTCATTATTGAGCTTGGGGTTTATTGCTCTATTGTCATGCCGTTCGGATTAAGAAACGCTGGAGCGACGTATCAGAGATTGGTCAATATGATGTTCAAAGATTTGATAGGAGAGATCATGGAAGTTTATGTCGATGACATGCTCGTGAAAAGCATAACCGAAGAATATCATATCAAGTACCTTGATAGATGTTTTGCAATTTTGAGGAATACGGTATGAAGCTGAACCCAGTGAAGTGTACCTTAAGGGTCAGATCAATTTTTACGTTATCTTGTGCATGAGCGTGGAATCGAAGCTAACCCGAAAAAGATTCGAGCTATCACTGAATTGAAACCACCAAGGAGGCTTTCGAATGTGCAAAGCTTGGTAGGAAAAATCATCTCCTTGAATAGGTTCATTTCGCAGTCAGCGGACAAGAGTTTGCCTTTCTTCAAATTATTGCGAAAATCTAAGAACTTTGAGTGGACACCTGAATGCGATAAAGCCTTCAAGGATTTCAAGGCTTATCTTACCTCGCCGCCGATGCTGGCCAAGCCTTCCGAGGGTGAACCTTTATACCTCTACATAGCAGCCTCAGAGGAGGCCATCAACTCAGTTTTAGTAAAGGTGGAAAAGTCCGAGCACAAACCAGACTACTATTTGAGGAAGTCATTACAAGGCGCGGAGAAAAACTATATGGAGATCGAGAAGTTCACACTTGCTTTAGTAGTTGATCTTACGTGGTTTCGTTAGTTCGATCAAGGGTGGGAAGTAATACAATAATAACAATAATAAAACATTAGCAAAGACCAATGTAATTGTATTCGAATTGAATGAGTACAAATACAAATATTTAAGGGTCCTATTCGAGCATTATTGGATGCCGTACAAGCTAGAGGGTGAAATATGTATGAGAAAGCCTATACTAATATTCTCCAGTAAACTCGAGCAGCAGTCTCAAGGTTAGTGCCCCTGGGAAGTTGTGTCTGGTGTAATAAATGCATGGGGTATTTATAGCTGAATTGGAGGGCTTGGGCCTGGGCTCGGCCCAACAGTGTCCTTCGACCTCCGGTTCGCTTATGTGCTCGGAACAATCATTTTCAGACTTTGGTTCGGCTCTTGGTTCCTGGGGACAGGATTCGGTGCTATTCGAACTGCGTTGAGCCTAGAAAGATAGGGGATCCGAATTACCCCTCATCAATACTCCCCCACTTCTCGAGTGCGAAACGGAGCGTGCGCTCGAAGAAGTACAAAATACGTCCCATGCTATAATGAGACGAGCCGTTCAGAATGTCTTTAGGATATGCCTCGTTAAAAACCTAACTCGGAAAAACCCACTGGGATAAAATCCGAGCTAGGGAAAAAGAGTGCATATACAAGAAAACATACACTGGCGTGTTCTGAAGTTATCCTTGTCGAAGGATGTTGAAGTAATAATATCCTTTTTGGTTCCAAGATGCGTTGTTCGATCCCTAGATGGATGCTTTCCAGAATCTTCGATTATAACAAGGAGGGCCTCCGAGATCCTTAGGGATAAATTGCAAGGACATATTCCGCAATTCTAGAGAATGAAGGATCAAAAAGGCTATTTTGAGAGGGATAACCCAAAGTTTTTACCCTTGGTAAGTTCAACCGTCGCGGTTACTCGGGGACCTCTTTGCAATTTTACCTTTTTAACCCCGTGTATATATGTTGACCCGTTGAAAAATTATTTCCATGTTATATTTTCTCTTGAGCTCGAAGTGTTTGAATCGAAAAGGTAGTTACTTTAGTACCTTCATTTCTGAATTCATAATGTCAAGTTCTAGAAGTTCAAAGGGCAAGAATAAGGTCGAAGAGAGTCAAGAATTTGATCCTCTATTAAAGCTCGTTGATGATTACGAGGATCTCGAAGAAAATGAGGTTGAAAAGCGCAGCATCGGTGAGGGTGCCTTTGTCAGAATTTTCAAACCCAAGATCACCTCTGAGGTCGTGACCTCGAACACGTCAGAACTTCCTGCTAAAGAAACCTCCTGTTATTTTACGAAGAAAGATCGTGTTTATCTTGAGACGGGATTTGGGAAATATCTTCCGAAAGGGTTTTCGATCGTCATCCCTTCTTATTCCGACCGTGTTACCGAGCCGCCAGTTGGCTGTCAATCGTTTTACGAGGGCCAATTCTCCTGTGGTCTACGTATTCCATTCATTCCCCTTATCAGAAACGTCCTTTCTTTCTTTTCTCTGTCCCCCGCTCAACTTCTCCCGCACTCCGTTGCCTACATAGTGGCATTTAGTGCTCTCATGGAGGCAAAAGGGGAAGAGGCCTCTTTTAGTAATTTCTGGCACACTTTCCGAATGGAATTGAATAAGGGCTCCAATGCGGGGTTTGTATCCATTTTCCAGCGGTCGAAGCGACCCTTTCTTACTAAGATATCAACAAAGAAAAGTATAGGCTGGAAGAGGAGATTCTTCTTCGTGAAAGGTCCTGATGCTCCTGTGTCGGAAGGTAGTTCAAAGACTAGACCATATCGATGGGATGGTACAGATTCTTGGTTGTATGGTTCTCGTAAGATCAAAGAAAAACTCAGACAACGTCTTTCCGACGAATTTCTCGAACAAATGCGATCCAATCCCTACCATACCAAGTCCCTAATTCAAGAAGGCGTTTTACGATTGGCTGGGTTGAGCCGCTGTGATTACCCTGCCCCGGCGATTAAGTACCCTAGCCAATCTTCCGAAGGATCCCTCCTGCGAACCTCTAGTGCTCCTACCCTTGCTCCTCTTTCCCTGGGTATGCTTCTAATCTTTAACTTACTTTTAGGTTTTATTAAACAATTTTCCTTGTTTAAACTCGTGCCCGATTCGTATTATCCTCGCAGGTCGACTTGTTGAGAGTTTTCGAGTATCCCCTGCCGGCTTGGTCGGAGATAAACAATTTTATTTCGACCCATTACCTTATGCTTCCGAAAGAAGAACAGACGCAAGTAACTTAGGTGGGAATCCAGTTGTCATACCATCTTTGATTCCTGACTTAAGAGGGGTTGGCACTATGAGTTCTTTGAATTCTGCCACGTCCGGACCTCTTCGATCGTTATTCTCCCCTGATACTTCCGCTCTTTCGTCTGTCGGCTACAGTCAACATTCCTGGAATCGGATTCAGGGTATTCAGGAATACGATAAGCTTCTGGGCCAGAAAAGAAATGCCGAACACCCAGGGCCTTCGAGGAGGATAAAACCCTTTGGCGTGTGTTCTGCTTCTATCCCTTGTCGAGAAGGTAGGTCGGAGCCTGATGTGGCAGACTTTATGGACGAGCATTTTCGTAGTAGCAGAACTGCTGGATATCCTGAGGATGGTACCATTATGACCGATCTGGATATGAGAGGGGAGAATGAATTCGACAAAGCCACTAGAATCTTTATGGCTAGTCGGTTTAAACGGGATATCCTGCTTCATTCCATCAAAGGGGATTTTGAGGTTTTGAGTGATTTCTCCAGAACGTATCACGAGGTAAATACTCGTCTTTTGACTGTGTTCTTTCTTTAGAATTCCTAGCTTTACTGATACTCGAAAATGTCTTGTAGGTCGGGGATTTATTCGCCCTTCAATCCTATCGTTTGGCGTTACTAGAGCAGGAATCGCAGGACGCTCATGATGTATATGCCCAGATTTTTGCTGATAACCAGGCCCTTCGATCTCGGCTGGCGGAGAGTCAGCGAGAATTGTCCCAAGTAAAGAAGGACCTTGAGAAAGCGAATACGAAACATTCTTCCTCAATAGAAGAGGACTTGCTTGCGTCCGTTAAAGAGAGAAGTGCCCTTGAGGAGGAGCTAAAGAAGATAAAGGTTGAACTCGAGCTAGCGAAGCAAGACTCCGAGCGTGCATATGCCCAAGGCCGGGAAGAAGCCGAGATCCCTGCCATACGAGAGTTCCTGGAATCCCCTGTCTTGGACCCCTTAGTTCAAAGGAAAATGGGGGAAATTCTTCAGACAATCTTTTATAAAGGGGTTCAACAATTGGTCGCGGCCAAGAAGATTCCAGATGATATGGATGAGTACTTTAAGCACATGAATCCTTTTAAGAACGCTGAAGGGAAGGATTACAAAGCTTCCTCTCTACCCAAGATGGATACCAATTGGCGAAATCATCGCTTTGCCCCCTTAGTCGAGGAGTATGGCATTCCGATGCCCAACCCTGATGTGCTCGAGCATTTCACCGACTATCCTCCCGTGTCGGAGGAAAAAGGTGAAGATGTCAACATAGGCGATGTATCGAATAAAGAAGGCGATCGAACTCTTTGATCAAACCGAGTAATAGCCCCGCCTGACTTTCTATTTAGCGAGTTATCGGAGCCGATCGTACTGGAAGGGACGATTCATAGTTTTGTAGTTAGGAATTAATCGTGTATACCCATGTAACTCGTTTTTGTAAACGGGTTTGTTTCTTTTGATTTGACCGCTGTAACTTGTAAATTCTGATCTTACTAATATCCAGTTACCATTTTAATTTTCAAGGTTCGATAACTTTATGTTCGGATATTTGCCCTTTCCATACGGGATTTTTCTTTAAAGGTTACGTCGATCCATTATCGTAATCATAGGCCGTAGTGTCTATAAATATTAGGGTTTCTTTTCATTATTCATACGACATCTTGCTTATAGAGATCGGAGCTTTTTGCCATATCTTCTGCCTTCTTCGAATCCCTTTAAGAGTAATAGTCCGAACCGTAGGTCCCAAATCTGCTTATCATGGAAAATGTACTAGGGAAACCTATCAACCCCAAATTGCTATTCGGAGGCTCGAAGACTAAGAATCCAAGCAAAGAGCAGAAAATTGCCAAGGAAGCCAAAACTTCCAAGTCATCTTCTAAGGCCTCTGTGTTTTCCCCGGAAGTTGCTAAAGGAGAAGATAACAAGAAAGAGAAAAGTACTTCTTCGAAACAAAACAAGGGCAACTCTAGCAAGCCAATCTTGGACGAGGAGCACGAGGCTACGCTCGGGGGTTCTTCCCCGAAAGTTGTCGATCCTCCGAACAAAGATCCCGTGAGAGAAAATATTTCTGTTCCTTCTTCAAACAAAAGGCCTTATTCTGACGGGACCACTCCCATTGAGGCTTTACAAAATCTTGCCATTGGTGGTAAATCATCCTCCAATGCTCCAACCGTTCCTCCCGAAGGAGGTCTTAGTAAAAAATTCAAATTAGGAATCGGTGAGGGTCTTCTGCTGAAGCTTTGGAAACTGATAATCCTCCCGAATCCCGGGTTGATCCCAATCATCCAAAAGTTACTTCTTCCGCGCCTGAAGAGTCGAAAAATGTGTCCGATCCCTTGGATAGTCTGTTGCAGGTTAACTTTACCTCTTCGGAGACTAACATGCCCAAAGGGAGAAATGTGTCTAAGGAGAGCATTTCCTGTTTCAGGTACAAGTATAATAACTACCCCCCCCCCTTTTTTTTTTTTTTATTATTTTATGTACTTCTGGCAGGTCGGGCAAGATTTTATTGAGCTCAAAACTTTTGCTGAGCGGGAGACCAATCATCGTGCTGCTATTTCCCTCAAGCTGGAGAAGAAGAAAGCTGAATTCGACCGTGTCTCCGCGGAGAAGCTTGCTCTAGAGAGGGAGAAGACTGCTAACGAGCGTGGAGAAGAGATCCACAAGCAGCTGAATGAGGAGCTCGAAAAACTGAAGCGTCTTCTTGAGCAGGAGAGACAGGAATTCAAGCGTCGAGAAAAGGAGTATGAACAGGAGAAGCAAGAATTCGCACGTCGAGAAAATGAGGCTTTTGACCGTGGATATGAAGCTGGACGCGAGGCTCGTACTGCTGAGCTTCGGAAAATTTTATCTGATAATAAGCTCCTCTAAATGTTTTATTTATTCGGATCTGCTGTATGACTATATATTTATTCTCTTTCGTGTAATCGTGAACAATTTTATCCCCTCTGGTTTGTAATAATTTATTTGCTTCTTGTATTGCTTGTTCTTCTGTAACTTGATGAGTTCTTTCCTATCTATGCTTTGTTTGCCATCTTCACTTGGCCTTGAGCTCGTGATTCTCGGTCTGTAATCTTGGTATATTAATTTCGCTTAATTTTCAAGGAATATCACTCTTTCTTCCCGCTGAAACGCAGTAGTCTTTCAATCTTGATCGTTCATTTTGCTTGGTTTGGTAGCCATTGGATTTCTAAAGTAAAACTATGTCTTGAACCCGACCAGGGTATCTGCAGGCGTTCAGTATTTCGTCCTCGAAGATCGAGCAGCGTTATTGCTGATCATCCATGACCCCAATGGCCCGTGGCCTTTTTGTGGTTTGGGGAGGCTCTGGCGTCAAGTTTTTTGAGGGTATGATGTAACTTGCTAGGTTTTCTTTTGAAAATGTTTCGGGTAGTGACTCGGAGATTGACGTCCTTCATTAAATGTTCATGTTTCTCCCGGGAAAGAGATGTATTGCCCTTCTCCTTTTTGAAGAAGTACGGCCGTAGTCGAAGATTCGTTGGCTCGATAGGCGTTTCCTGGTCGAGTAAGGACATTATCGTCCGCCGAAAATTTTATAGGATCGGCCAGTTATGAAGATGTAATAGGGGTTGATGTCTTTGTATTTTTGCAATTGCTTCATATATTAAGCTCGGAAAATACTTTTTATCAACCTTTACGACGGCTTTATTTACCCTTAGGCCGATTACTGACAAAGCTTTCTCTTCATTATGTATTTAGATTTCTTTATTATTTTTCTCCGATGATTGGAGCTGAATCTACGATGAACTTGGATAGGAATGAACTCGAGTGGAACAATTTTGACATTTTCTTCACTTTTTTCCCGAAATAGTTTCTGTATTTTCGGGAATCGTAACGGTCGGCGCATTTATTGCTTATATCTCAGCCGTTTGTATCATCAAATCTGAGTCGTCGATTGCTTTTTTCTTCCACTATATATAGTTCCGTTGTTACCTTTAAATTTAATGTTTCAGTGAGACTTCTGATCGGCTCTATGATTGAGATTTCACTCTCTCTGGCCATAATGTTTCGTTTATTATCTCCTACTGAACTGTTCGAGGTTCTCCTTCGAACTATCTTCCTTCATAAATTTTGCTATCTCTTGATGGCGACTTATTTCGATTAGGGTATCGGCAGGCGAAAGTAATTGCGACTGGGGTACCGGCAGGCGACCAGCCTTCTTTGACTCCGAGTCTTTGAGGCAGGTTCGATCTTCTGTATCCTGTCAATCCACCTAGTCGGATAGTGGGTCGACTGCTGGAGGAGTTTTCCTACACTCGATCTCTACTTCTTCAAGATATTCCTTGAAGAATGTTGCTTTCGAGATTGCGTGGAATAATTCTTCTAGGCGTTGCTTCGCTATTTCTCGATCCGGACCGGTGTGGAGCAAGTACTGAGGAAGTGGTGGATGAAGGGTAGAAGTGTTGTTCTAGCCCCGTCTTATTCTTTCGATCACAGAGAGAATCTAGTGTAGGATTAATTTGTAATAGGGTTACATTAAATGTAAAGTCTTTGCTTGACTTATCATTGTAATTTCGAACTCTTTTGTAACTGTTTGGAATGTCATGAATAAGATATTTATTTCTTTTATCATCCCTCCTTATTGTCCTGTAGAATTGCTTTCGTATACCGTCGTCGAGCATTGATTCTTCTGTCCTAAAAATATGATCAAGCGCTATTCTTTACCATATTTGATAAATATTTAGTTGATAAATGACATCCGACATTCCTCGATTTTTAGTATAACCTGTATGGGGTTTTTATTCCCCCGCCAAATACATAATAATTAAGAGATCGAATATAAGAGTCCAAAGTGACCTTTGAGTAACGATCTTAATCTGAGGGGCCAAATTCCCCAGCCGGACAAATATTCGTGAAGTAATAATCGAAATAGGGTCATGATCGATCTTAAATAATAATTTTGATTTAAGCGTCAAGATGATGGCTAGTAGCCTTAGACGAATGCATAATTTACGGAGAGATAATAGAATAGAATGCTGGTTGATTTAGGTTGATCGAGGATAATAATGTCGATCTAAGGGGCGTAACAATGGCCTTCACCCTTAGTCGTATCAGAGCATTTTTGCCCTTGGGTCATAGCAGAGGCTTTCACCCTTTAACAATTTCGATCTAAGGGGCATAGTAGAGGCTTTCACCCTTAGTCGTTTTCAGAGCATTCCCTTTTCGATCCAAGGGGCATAGCAGAGGCTTTCACCCTTAGTCGTTTCCAGAGCATTTTTAGCTCGAGGGTCTTAGCAGAGGCTTTCACCCGTTTGATAATTTCGATCTAAGGGGCATAGCAGAGGCTTTCACCCTTAGTCGTTTTCAGAGCATTTTTAGCTCGAGGGTCTTAGCAGAGGCTTTCACCCGTTTGATAATTTCGATCTAAGGGGCATAGCAGAGGCTTTCACCCTTAGTCGTTTTCAGAGCATTTTTAGCTCGAGGGTCTTAGCAGAGGCTTTCACCCGTTTGATAATTTCGATCTAAGGGGCATAGCAGAGGCTTTCACCCTTAGTCGTTTTCAGAGCATTTTTAGCTCGAGGGTCTTAGCAGAGGCTTTCACCCGTTTGATAATTTCGATCTAAGGGGCATAGCAGAGGCTTTCACCCTTAGTCGTTTTCAGAGCATTTTTAGCTCGAGGGTCTTAGCAGAGGCTTTCACCCGTTTGATAATTTCGATCTAAGGGGCATAGCAGAGGCTTTCACCCTTAGTCATTTTCAGAGCATTTTTAGCTCGAGGGTCTTAGCAGAGGCTTTCACCCGTTTGATAATGAATGTAAGTAATAGAAACCGATACTGGATGAATGCAGATCCCGAATACCAGAATAACAGCTAAGTAGAAATTGACCTTACTAGCACCCGACGAGCAGATGGGCATACTTAGGAAATGAATTTCCATTAAACATGATTTCGATCGAAATACTCCTAAGGAAAAGATAGTCTTCCGCGGTTGAGATAATAGATGGAAAACAAGTAGATGAACGATAGATAACGAATAGGTCCAAGACTTAATGAATAATCCTTCCGTCTTAATAGAAAATGTTCCTCGCGAACTCGTTCGAACTAATACCCTTTGTTGTTTCGAATGTTTCCAATTCTTTAATAAGCATTGACCTTTTCCAAACGGTCCCTCTTTTATCGGGAAACGCAACAGTTCTTAGATCTTGTCCCTTCGTTATGCGAAATTTCTGCCGTTAGATTCCTTTTACTTTTTTCTATAAAAGGCTGTCACTCCTTAGAAGCCATTTCATTCATTGTGTTGGCATCTCATCCGTCCCCTCATGGCGACTAAGATTATTATTTCAATAATTCGCTTATTCGAGGTCAGATTTCGAACGATTTTTAAGTGGAGGAATATTCGAGCAGAGAGAATACTATTTCAACCTTCACTTAGGGTATCGGCAGGCAAATATAATCTCCATCTTGAAGGCCAATAAGCCAGACCTTTGGAGCTTGTAGATTATGGCATAGGTTTTCGATTAGGGACCTATTGCCACAATGCATTTAGGAAGACGTACAGGGGTGGGAGTTCTGCAGAATTCATTTACTCGATGAATCGCACCCCCGAGTCTTCATCTTTGGAGAATCGTAAATAAAGTTAAGAGCCTGCGGGTCCGAAGGAGATTCCATGGTCGGAGCTAAGTTACCCCTAATAAACGATAGGAGAAGAGACCGAAAATTTCATAGGATTGTAGAAAGTAATAGTGTTTTTGATGTAACATGAACGTTTGAGCTATGCTCGATATGTATTTCCCAGCTTTTGTATTTTCCGAGATAACATGAATAGACTTCTTTTCTGTTTCACTGATAGATATAAATTCTCATCTTCAATATCTCCATTTCGATCTTCTAATATCAATAAAGAAATAATCGGACACCATTTGCTTGAATAAATATTTTAGTGGCCCTAAAATCAATAAGGAAAATCTGGCAGTTGAATTTCTGTAGTGTTGCATGGTCGCATAACTTTGCAGGTCGATAATTCTGTTTGACCAGTCCGATTATGATTCCTCCGAGTCGAACAGCGTTATCTGACTGTAAAAAATATCTGAATAAACTGAACTTGAATTAAGAATATCAATTTTCAACACTAATGCTATATCGGTCTGGTATTTAGAATATCATAATTCCCCTATACGCCCTGTCGAATCATGTGTCCTTGTCACCAAACAAGGCCCTATTCCTCGGGAAATGCAACCGTCAGTCCATTTATTGCCTATATCCCAACCGTCCGCGCACCATAATCTGAACCGTCGGTTCTCAACTTAGGCTGTTATAAATAGTTCCCCTTTGGTCATCTAATATTCTTTATTTCTATCATTATGTTTTGTCCGATCAATATGGGTCGAATTCCATCTTCGATTTATTTAGCATCCGAAATAATGGAATTCGAGATAAGAACCCGAACCTTATTTTTCGACCTCAGTCCCTCTGATGTAATCCTCGCTTGGGATATCGACAGGCAAAAGGAATTGCGCTTAGGATACCGGCAGGCAACCTACCTTCCTAGATATACCATGTCTTGGGTAGGTTAACCTTCCGGTTTTCTGACGCCGTGCTCGATCGGGCAGCTGGCTCATCTGAGAGGAGTTCTTTAAGTCTGAGGCATCAGCTTCCTCGAGGGCTTTCTTGAAGTATAGTTCCTTCGAGCTTGCTTGGGGTGCCTCTGCTGGGATAAACCTCTGCTGCGCCGGTTTGGATCGGTCGGTAGATAATGATTGAGTTCGAAAATCATTGTTTACCGACGAAGACCTAAGGTCGGTTTGAAGTCCCGAAGAGAAACTCCGATCCGGCTTTCACTTAGCACGAAGACGGATGTGCGGCACGTGGCGAGTGATTACCAAGAAGAATCACTGCTGAGTTCTGTATCTGGAGCGGTCTAATAGGGACGATGACCGAATATGTACCAGGATAGACTTACTCGCAGAACTTGTAATAGTGTAGGAGTGATTGTACTATATCCTATGAGCTCGGAATTGATTCGAGGCTTTTCTTTGTAATTTATCTGAAGAATTTGAATGATAAAGCTTTCATTCTTTAATCGAATTTCACCATTTGATCTTCCTTTTTATTGGTCGAACTACTGCTGATATTTAGCTCCGACTCATAATTTGTTGCCGTTGTTCAAATATTCCAATCATCCCAATCGAATCGAGAAAAAATATAGGTAACTTATAAGTAATGTATACACATTATACAATTGAAACCAAAGATAGCTGATTCGAGGAATATTTTCTTTTGAAAATAATAATAAATAAGATGATCGAAAAAAATAAATTCCGACCATCGATGAGCTCTTAATGCATAGATTTTCTAAGTCTACCACGCTAATAATGATCGAAGAAAATGGTTCCTCCATTGAAGAAATAGATGAACTGTGCAATCATAGATCCGACCATTATCCTTAAGCTTTTCGCTGGCATACATATTTCTCCTCATATTAGGCATATGTCGATCTAATACTCGAATAAGGCCCCTCGGTGGGCGCCAATTGATCTTACGTGGTTTCGTTAGTTCGATCAAGGGTGGGAAGTAATACAATAATAACACATTAGCAAAGACCAATGTAATTGTATTCGAATTGAATGAGTACAAATACAAATATTTAAGGGTCCTATTCGAGCATTATTGGATGCCGTACAAGCTAGAGGGTGAAATATGTATGAGAAAGCCTATACTAATATTCTCCAGTAAACTCGAGCAGCAGTCTCAAGGTTAGTGCCCCTGGGAAGTTGTGTCTGGTGTAATAAATGCATGGGGTATTTATAGCTGAATTGGAGGGCTTGGGCCTGGGCTCGGCCCAACAGTGTCCTTCGACCTCCGGTTCGCTTATGTGCTCGGAACAATCATTTTCAGACTTTGGTTCGGCTCTTGGTTCCTGGGGACAGGATTCGGTGCTATTCGAACTGCGTTGAGCCTAGAAAGATAGGGGATCCGAATTACCCCTCATCAGTAGTGGCTGCTCGAAGATTGAGACCTTATTTTCAGACTTATAAGATTATTGTTTTGACTAACCAACCTTTGAGGCAGTTCTTGTCTAAACCAGAAGCTTCAGGGAGATTGATAAGATGGGCGGTAGAGCTTGGACAATTTGAAGTCGAATATCGACCAAGGACAGCAGTCAAGGCTCAGGTTTTGGCGGATTTATCCTAGAAACAATAGGAGCGGAAGTTCAGAACGAAGCAGAATCATCGAAAGTCAATTCGATCAAGAAGGTTGAGGAGCCGGTATGGTTAATGCACGTCGATGGATCATCAACTAAAGAAGGATGAGGAGCAGGGATTCATTTCCAGGGTCCTAGCGGGGAAGACATGAGCTACGCAATCACCTTAGACTTCGTTATCACCAACAACGAAGCAAAATATGAAGCTCTAATTGCAGGAATGGAAATGACTCTGAAGGCAAAGGTAAAATCCCTTATTGTGCTTACAGATTCCGAACTTGTACATAGACAGGTCAAGGGTATTTACGAAGCAAAGGAGTTCAATATGATTAAATACCTTAACAAGGTAAAAGATCTTATCCCTAAATTTGAGAGGTTCGAGATCCAACCGATTCCCAGGGAAGAAAATCTATGGGCATATCTGCTGTCTAAATTTACAGGTACAACCGGTGGGAAGAAGGAAAGGGTTCTCACATGGTTACTTTCGAACACACTGGCTATTGAATTGGATTGATCTTACGCGTTTTCGTTGGTTCGATAGATATGTTATGCAAGGTGGTATGAGTGCTAACAAAATAGAAGAAAAAGATCAATAATGATGTATTCAGGATTATCGAGTATAGATTACAAGAATTGGGAGTCCTATTCGAGCATTACAGGATGCCGTACAAGCTAGAGGGTGAAATACATATAAGATAGCCTATACTAATATTATTTCCCAAGTGAGTCCGAGCAGCAGTCTCGAAGGAAGAGCACCTGGGAAGTTGTGTCATCGTCATAAATGCTTGGGGTATTTATAGCCGAGATCTGGGACCAGATGAACCACCCATAGGTGCGTATTACTCAGCCCATAGGCCTGGGCCTGAGGTCGGCCCAACAGTAACTCTGGACTCAGAATTTCCATAATATAATCAGCGTAGGATTCCTGTGCCTTGGGCTCGAATTTATGCTCATGAGATCGAGAACGACGAAATCCGACCTCAGCAGGCCGTAGTAAAGTCTGCATCCAATTTACCCCTCATCAATACTCCCCCACTTCTCGAGCGTAACGAGAAGTTTATGCTCGAAGAATTATAAATCGGACGCTGGGTGATCGAGCCATTTTTGGATAAGTTTCGGATATGCCTCATTAAAAACCTAACTCGAAAAAACCCTATGGGATAAAAACCGAGCTAGGGAAAAAGAGTGCATAACTTGGAAACTATGTAATGGAGTCACCATGATATTATCCTTGTCCTCTAGTGTCTATAGTCCTTTGATTTCGATAGAGTAGATAGGTGGCAGGATGTGGAATCGACGCCCCTATAAATACTTTTTTCGCCATGTTGGTCCTTAATTTTGTGATTTTTAGAAAATATCGGGGTCATAAGTGCAATTATCGGAAATATGACTTCAGATCTACCCTAGAGGAGTTTAACCATCGCGGTTACTCGGGGACCGGTTTGCAATTTCCCAATTCGTCCTTGTATATATACCTTGATGGAGGGCCGCTGTTCATTAACGATTCTGAGGAGAAAAATCATAGATCGGAGCGAATAGATCGATAAGTGAGTTCTAGCAATCTTTTTCGAGTACTCTTCGTATATTCACCATGTCCAATTCAGTAGATTTGAAAGGAAAATCCCCTGTAGTGGAAAGTCGAGAAAATGATCAAGAGGGGATGCAGATCGTAGACATTCGATCATCCGTGGGGGAGGACCCGAGAGATTCGAGTCCCACTTCCGAATCTAATGGGGAGGAGAGAGAATCGTGTTCCGGATCGGAAGATAATGGTGAAGAGAATTCGAGCGAAGTCATGGTCTCCGAGGAGGAAATCGCAGAGGATGGCGACCTTCCCTTAGGGAAAAATGAACAGAAGAAGTATAGACTGAGCGGCAATGTCGTGGTTACGATCTTCAACTGGGAGGAGTCGTCGACCAGCGCAGGACTGAACATGACCGAGGACAGGGCGGACGAGATCGTTTGTTCCTATGTGGAAGCAGATCTGGGAAAATTGCAAGCAAACTTTGGTCAATACCTAGGTGCCGGATTCTCGATTATTCTTCCTACTCCCGAGCAACGAGTTACTGACCCTCCCCCTGGATGTCAAGCCTTTTATTCTAAGCATTTCCATTATGGCTTATGTATCCCTTTTCCTCCTTTGATAGAAAGTATCTTGGAAGCTTTCGAGTTAACACCCTCCCAGATTTTACCAAATTCGATCGGGCTTATTATAGCCTTTTGTGTGCTGATGAAAGCCAAAGGGAAAAAGACTGTTTTTCAGAATTTCTGGCGAATATTTCAGATGAGTGCTTCCACGTCTTCGAACGCTGGTTATGTTTATTTTTCTCAGAGACCAAAAATCTCAATCTTATCAGCCAATGTTAGCAGTAACTTGAAAGGCTGGAAGCATGAGTTCTTTTTTGTTCGTGGACCAGATTCTCAATCCTCCGAAGATAACTCTGAACCCACTCCGTATGTGTGGCCTGGTGCAAGATCATGGATCTATGGTAAACGCCGCCTTAGAGGAAAAATGAATAATGAAATCTCGGATGAATTCCTGCAATCCCTTCGAGCTGACCCTCATCAGACAGCTTTGATGACTCAGGAGGCAGTTTTGCGGTTGGCTGGGCTCAGCACGTGTTCTTTCCCCGCTCTTCCAATCGAATATGGGAAAGCTACAATCGATCCTGCCAACGCCCCCTCCACTTTAGGTGCGTTGAATCATTTCGATTTATCTTTTTACGGCAATACCTAATTTCCTCTTATCTTTCAGCTGAGATCGTTGACAAGTTCCGAACATCGATAGCTGGTCCGGTTGTTGCTTCCTTCTCGAAGGGTATCCAAGGTCGACCTCGCCGCCAAACATCAAAGGTTTCCCGTAAGGTAGTAAAGTCCGCCCCTGGGGTCGATACCGTAGCGGCTCCGAACGCTATGGTGACTTTTTCCCAAACTGCCATTGCGGGAACTTCTCGTCCTCATTCCACGGCCGAGGGGGCTTCTCAACCTCGAATCCCCGATCTCCGGTCCGTTTTTCCAACTGGTTCCTCTAACCCGAACGAGGAAGGACTCAGCCATTATTCCCTACAGGAGGTCCGAGCTCAAAAGATATTAGAAGCGAGAATGGCTCGCAAGAGAAGTAGTGATATTCCCGAGTCTTCTAGAAGGGTGAAGCCTTTTGGTCGAGGACCGGGTTCGATCAAGTGCCGGGCGGGCCATTCCGAGCCAGACCTGGTTGATTTCATAGAGGATCATTTCCAAGGACCAAGGGCAGCTGGTTTCCCAGAGGATGGAACCATCGAGTCCGACTTGGGCCCAAACGGGGAAAATACAGTGGATAAGTCTCTTCGGATGTTCATGGCCGGGAGATTTAAGGATGACAATACAGCGCTATTCCTTAAAAGCGACTTCGAGCTCGCGGGTGATTTTGCCTATGCTCTTCAAAAGGTATACAAGTTCTTTCACGAGTACTGATTTATCCTCATAGTTTATGCTTCGCCTTTAATGTTTAATTTCTTCTTTAGGTCGGGGACTTGTACAATCATCAAGCTTACCGACAGGCCACCTTAAACGTGGAATCTCAGATGGCTCAGAGTGCCCTTCACAACGTCCTTATGGCGGAAGCCACCAAGGCTGATTAGTTGAAGGATACTACGGCCAAGTTATCTGAGGTTAGAAAGGAGCTCGAGGAAGTCAAGAAGAGTCTTGACGGAAAAAGGGCCCTCGAGGAAGAAGTAACCAAATTGAGATCGGATCTCGAGCATGCCAAGGCATTATCTGAACGGGCCTATGCTCGGGGTCGAGAAGAGGGCAAACTTCCCGCCATACGAGAATTCTTAAAGTCACCCTTTCTTGATGCTTTAGTTCGCATGCGGTCGGGTGAAATTAACCAAGCTTTTTATTATAAAGGAATTCAGCATCTCCTCTCAGCTGGAAAGGTTCAAGGCACCTTCGATGACTACCTTCCTTATATGGATCCTTATAAGAATATTTACGGAAAAGATTATAAAGCTTCCTCTCTTCCTCCGAAACTCGAAGGTTTAACCGACCATGAGTTCACTCCTCTTCTTGAGGAATTTGGAGTGCCGATGCCAAATCCTGATGTGCTCGAAGCTCAATCTGAGGATGAAGATGTGGATATTGAAGGGGATTCCCGCGATCAGGGGGAGCAAGGCACTCCTTCTTCCGATTCGAGTAAATCTGCGGCTAATGTGCAAAGTAATGATGGAGAAGAGAGCAGCTCGAGTAGTGATGATTCTGATAGCTCGAAAAGCGGTTCTAGCGAGAAGAAGGAACAAGAGAGATCAGACCATGGTTCTGGCGTGAAGGAATCCAGCCAGTAATGATTACTATGTAATAGGACTTAGCGAACCATTGTAATTGTAAATTTGTTTTATAGTCTCCTGCTTTTCTCTATTTTGTGGATGCTCTAATTTAATTTTTCCTTAATGCCATGCTTAACCTATTGCCTGTTTGACCATCTTGTTGAATTTTATAACGTCATTCTGGCGTACTCAGTTGCGTCATCGAATCTTTCTTGGGAGTGGTGACTTAACAAAGGTTGTAATTCGCATGATGTCGCGCCTCTTATAAATATCAAGGCCATTTTACGTTGCTTTCACAATAACGTTGCTCACAGTGATCGGAGCTTTAGAAAATTATTTCGGTCGAATCCTAATCCGGACATCTAGAGATGAATAAAAATTCGAACGCTTTTGTGATTTCTTCCGCGCCTTTTTCCAAACCAAGTGACGGTAGAAATATAAGGAAATGGAGCCAAACATCAATTAAATCCATTACTTCTGATAAGCTAACCTTCCATGAGGGAAATAAATCTTCAACTGTTGCCCCTTCATGCTTGAAATCCAAAGGCTCAAACAAGAGAATTAAAAAGGTTTCTTTTGTGGAGGATGTATCTGGGCACACTCCTTTCCGATCCGTGCCTTCGTTGGTCGGAGAATCTTTTGATTTGTTGTTTCCTTCTGGTGTCTTTCCATTTAAGAGAGACATAATTCCTTTTGATAAAGTGTCACATGAAAAATCCGACCTGACCCTTCTTCGGGCCAATGTCTCTATCTCCGAGGCGGTTCTATCGACTGGAGAATATTCCTCGTTCCTGTTTCAGTCTGGGTTGGAATCCCTCGCCCAGGTAACTCTTTCTAACCTCTTTATCATGATTCTTTAGTTTCTTTATTCTCTAATTTCTTTATTTTTGTCATGACATATCTTTTATAAGTTCAGGCTGGCAAGGACTTTTCTAGGCTTTATGCGCCAGCCAAGCATGAGATCGAACAACGGGCTTCTATTTCGCTTGAGCTGATCAGGAAAAAGATTGAGCTGGAACGCGCACTGGAAGCTAATAGATTTTTTAAGGAGAGATTGTCTCAGGATAAGTTAAGTTCGGAATTAGAGAAACTTAAAGATATCTACGAACGTGAGAAGAGAAACTCCGAGCTTCGTGAGAGGGAAGCTTACATTCGCGGGTACGCTGATCGTAGTGCTGAAGTTCGAAAGGTCCTTTTTGAAAATAATTTCGTTTAGTAATACTGAGATTTTCCTTTGTAGCGTGAGCTTGCTAAGATTTTTCTTTGTTGTAACACCATACTTGTTGTAACGATTTTCCTTTCTTGTTGTAACACAATCTTTGTTGTAATGATAATATTGCTGGAATGTTGCTCTCTCTCTCTCTATATATATATATATATATATATGTATATATTTATTATTTTTTTTTTGAATCGTCCCTCATTTCTTGGGAAGTGAAACGGTCAGAGCTTTTAATGCTAGTATCGTGGCCATTCAGTCCGAGAGATCAACACCGTTGATATGGAATTCCTTCCCCTATATATAGCTCCGAAATTACCTTCATATTTTTACTTATCTATAAATGTTTAGCCTCGGAACAATATGGTTGTGTTTTTACTTTCCTCGATCAACTACATGTTCCATTTATCGTCAGTAATTAAAGCGTTCGAGATTTTTATTCGAACCTTCTTTTCCAACTTCCTTGGAATTCCCATATGAAAATCTTTCGGCTAGGGTATCGACAGGCGAAAATAATTGCGACTAGGGTACCGGCAGGCGACCTGCTCTCTTTGATTCCAAGTCTTTGAGGCGGGCTCGACTTCCTATACTCTGTCCTCCATTCAGTCGGGATAGTGGGTCTACTGCTGGAGGGGTTTTCCTACGCTCGATCTCCACGTCTTCGAGGCAGCTTCTTGAAGGATGTGGTCTTCGAATTTGCTAGGAGTACTTCCAACTGGAGTTGCTTCCCTGTCTCTCGATTTGGTCTTTTGCGGACCATTTCTCAAGGAAAGATCGGATTAAGGGTAGAAGTGTTCCAACCTCACTTTTCTTCTTTGGGCATCCATAGGAATAGCCATTTGTAATAGGATCGTATCAGGTGTAATATTTTCGGATTAGCTTGATTTCTTGATTGTAATCAATAGTTCTCATGTAATTTATTTGAAATCTGATGAATGAAAAATTTTCTTTATATATTGCTGTCGATCGGATTTGAAGTTCGATCTTTGCAACATCTGAATCTTACATGAGATATCTTCCATAATTTAGGTTCTTCTCGGAATCAATAGTCGTCGTGGAGAAATAATAGAATTTGGATCGATTTTGGATATACTTTTGACTTAAGGGGCATAGCAATGGCTTTCACCCTTAGTCGCATCAGAGCATTTTTAACTTGAGGGTCGTAGCAACGGCTTTCACCCATTTATTAATCTCGATCTAAGGGGCATAGCAACGGCTTTCACCCTTAGTCGTTTCAGAGCATTTTTAGCCCGAGGGTTGTAGCAACAGCTTTCACCCATTTAATAATTTCGATCTAAGGGGCATAGCAACGGCTTTCACCCTTAGTCGTTTCAGAGCATTTTTAGGCCGAGGGTCGTAGCAACAGCTTTCACCCATTTAATAATTTCGATCTAAGGGGCATAGCAACGGCTTTCACCCTTAGTTGTTTCAGAGCATTTTTAGCCCGAGGGTCGTAGCAACAGCTTTCACCCATTTAATAATTTTGATCTAAGGGGCATAGCAACGGCTTTCACCCTTAGTCGTTTCAGAGCATTTTTAGCCCGAGGGTCGTAGCAACAGCTTTCACCCATTTAATAATTTCGATCTAAGGGGCATAGCAACGGCTTTCACCCTTAGTCGTTTCAGAGCATTTTTAGCCCAAGGGGCGTAGCAATGGCTTTCACCCTTGGTCGATTTTCGAGGGTCGTAGCAACAGCTTTCACCCTTTTTAAATAGTAGATGGAGATAATAGAGATTGATAATAGATGAATAGAGATCGAGAATATGACGAATAAATAGGAGATTTGACGAAACGACATTTCATTGAATAATTAATTCAGCCAAAGTAAACATTCATCGAACACATAGTTTTCTTAATTGCGAGAAACAAAGAAACAGAATGAGATGACTAAATAGCAGTAGCCTTGAATTTAACTATCTTCCATAATATCTTCTCAAATTAATAGCGTTCCATGCTCGAGGTAGTACCTCTCCGTCAGGATGAGCAATCTTGTAAGAACCTTTTCTTCCAACTTCAACAATCACAAAAGGGCCCTCCCAATTAGGTTGGAGTTTTCCAACGTGCTTCGACACCTCCACTTTCTTGAGCACCAAATCCCCCACTTTGAATGTTCGGATTCGAACATTTCGATTATAAGATTTTTCCATGCTAGACTTTGTGGATTGGATTTTCAACTTTGCACGGTCCCTTCCACTATCCGCGTGATCAAGTTCCATTTCCCTTAGAGATTGGTTTTCCTTGGGATCGTAAAATTCGACCCTGGGGGAAGGTACGAGGTTCTCTACTGGGATAACGGCCTCTTAACAGTAGTTCTATTGGCCCATAAAACCCCTGGAAGTTCATCGAGCCATTTTCCTTTTGCCTCAGATAGGCGTTTTTCTAAGGATCGACGTTCTCTCTGTTCATAACCTCCGTTTGCCCATTGGCTTGGGGATGCCCTACAGATGCGAAGTTCTGTTGTATTCCGAACTTTTCGCACCATTCCGTGATTCTTTTTCCGGCGAATTGCGTTTCGTTATCGGATATTAAGATCCTAGGAATTCCAAATCTGCAGATAATATTTTTCCATAAGAAATTAATAACTTGGAACTGAGTGATCTTTGTCAGAGCCCACATTCAACCCATTTGCTGAAATATTCAACTGCAACCAGTACATAATTTTTTCGGGCTCTTGCTGTTGGAAAAGGCCCGACAATATCGATGCCCCATTTATCAAAAGGCCAACAAATAGGAATAGAATGCATATGCTCAGCGGGTTGATGAATCAAGTTCGAATGAATTTGGCAATGGTGGCATTTTTTCACATAATCAACAGAATCAGAGAAAAGAGTAGGCCAATAAAATCCGGACCTCGAGCATTTAAGAGCTAAGGCCCGAGCACCACAATGATTTCCCGCTTCCCCTTCGTGAACTTCTTTCAAAATAGCATTGTAGTGAATTTCAGAGATACATTTTAATAAAATTCCCGAGGAGGATCGCTTATAGAATTGATTACTAATCAGAGTAAATGATGGCGCTCTGTATTTGATCCTTCGAGCTTCGTTTGGATTTTCCGGAAGTTTTCCTTCCTTGAGATAGGCAATAAGAGTGTTGCTCCATGAGTTGCTCGGTTCCTCGATTTCCATGATATCGATTGCAGGGGCCGCATCCAGCTCGATAGCAGATGTATTCGATAGCAGCCACGTGATTATTCTCTTATTCTTCCCGTCGGCCAAACCTGTGAACTTCGATAATATATCCGCCCATAAATTTTCCTCTCTCGGCACAGGTTGAATATCGAACTTGTCGAATTCAGAGATCAACTTCTTCGTTCTGCATAAGTATTTAATCATATTGAACTCCCTGGCCTCGTACGTGCCTTTCACCTGTCTATGAACAAGCTCTGAATCGGTTAATACAACAATTGATTTTACCTTTGCTTTAAGAGCCATCTCTAACCCTGCGATCAATGCTTCATATTCGGCCTCATTGTTGGTCACGACGAAATCTAAAGTTATAGCATAAATCAAGTCTTCACCATCGGGTCCTTGGAAATGGATTCCTGCTCCACCTCCATCCTTGGTTGAAGATCCATCCACATGCATCAGCCATATTTGACCTTTGGCTTCTTCTACCATACTTAGCTCGGAGATTGCTCCTTCTTCTACGTTCGACAGGCCTGTTGATTCGAGCACGAAATCAGCTAATACCTGGGCTTTTATGGCGACCCTCGGTTGATACTCGATTTCGAACTGACCAAGCTCGATCGCCTATTTGATCAATCTGCCTGATGCTTCTGGTTTTGATAGGACCTGTCTCAAAGGTTGATTCGTTAAAACAATGATCTTGTATGTTTGAAAGTAAGGCCTTAACCTTCGGGCAGCTACCACCAAGGCCAGTGCGAATTTCTCGATTTCCATATAGTTTTTTTCGGCACCTTGCAATAACTTACTTAAATAGTAAACTGGTTTATGCTCAGTTTTGTCAATTTTCACCAAAACCGAACTGATGGCCTCTTCCGATACAGCTATGTATAAATATAGAGGTTCTCCTTCAGATGGTTTGGCTAGCATGGGTGGTGAGGTTAAGTATGCTTTCAGCTCTTCGAAGGCCTTATCACATTCTGCACTCCATTCAAAGTTCTTAGATTTTCGCAAAAGTTTGAAGAATGGTAAACTTTTGTCGGCAGATCGTGAGATGAATCTATTCAATGAAATAATTTTTCCAATCAAACTTTGGACGTCTGAGAGCTTTCGTGGTGGTTGGAGATCGGTGATTGCTCGAATTTTTTTAGGGTTTGCTTCGATTCCTCTTTCGTGGACTAGATATCCGAGGAATTTTCCCGATCGCACACCAAAATTACACTTGGATGGGTTCAGCTTCATCCCATATTTTCTCAAGATTTCGAAACATCTATCCAGATGGTCAATGTGATCTTCCTCCGTCATACTCTTTACGAGCATGTCGTCTACATAGACTTCCATTATTTCGCCTATCAGTTCTTTAAACATCATGTTAACTAGTCTCTGATAGGTTGCACCTGCATTCCTTAAGCCGAAAGGCATAACAATGAAGCAGTACACTCCCCGCTCGGTGATGAATGCTGTTTTATCCTGGTCTCTTTCATTCATGAAAATCTGATAGAACCCTTGGAAAGCGTCCATCATACTAAATAACACAAACCCTGCGGTGGAATCTACTAGCATATCGATCCGAGGTAATGGATAAGGGTCTCTCGGGCATAATTTGTTTAGGTCGGTAAAGTCATTACACATCCTCCATTTGTTTTCGACCTTTTCTCCTTTAGATACCAGGACCACATTACATAGCCATTCCGTGAACTTGATTTCCCTGATCTGACCTGCTGCTAATAATCTATCGACCTCTGCATTGATTATCTTGTCCTTTTCGCGACCATGATTGCGTTTCTTCTGCCATACAGGTTTGGCTTTCGGATCTATATTTAATGAATGTGTTATCACTCGTGGGTCTATTCCCACGATATCATCCGAACTCCAGGCAAAAACGTCCACATTTCTCTGTAAAAATTCAATGAGCATGGTTTCCATGCCCTCGCTTAACTCCGTTCCAATTTTAGTGAACTTTTCAGGGGATCCTGGAACTAAAGTTACTTTTTTGTGGTCGGGCGCTTGCACGCTCATATCAACGTTTTTCCCTTTCTTTCCTTAAAATTTTTCGCAGTCGGGAATTGGTGTTTTTAATTCAGACCCTAAATCACTTATCTTCCTCTTAACCGGGAGCTCGGGCTCCACTTTCTTTTTAATACTTAAAGACGAGTTATAACACTCCCATGCCATGTATTGGTCGTTCCTCATCTCTCCCACTCCTCCCACGGTCGGGAACTTTATCTTTTGATGATAGGTAGATACGACTGCCTTGAAGATATTTAGGGCTGGTCTCCCTAATATGGCGTTATAAGCGAACGATGTATCTACTACCAGGAATTTGATCATCCTTGTTACATTTCTTGGTTTGATTCCTAGAGTCGTGCTTAAAAGAATGGTTCCCAGCGGAACGATCTCTGATCCACCAAATCCGACCAAAGGAGTGGTTACTTTATCTAGACGTGGGTGACAAAGATTCATCCTTGTGAGAGCTTCTGACGAAATAATGTTCGCCGAGCTTCCATTATCGACTAGCACCCTCTTGACCTCGAAATTAGCAATTTTCAATGTCAATACCATGGAAAAATTCGGATCGTCCTCACTTGTGTCCCAACTAACATCCGAGGGTCGATCGGCCTCACAGAAGCTTATAACTTAATTTTCCATGGAGGGAGATTCTAAGGACAGAATCTCCTTCTTAGCAGAAACTCCCGCCTTTATCGACCTCATAGTTCTTTTTCTAGCATTTCTGCTATCACCTCCCGCTGGTTAGCCTGCGATCATATTTATCACTCCATTCGACCGCTCCTCCGCTTGGCTTCGAATTTGCCTTTGCTGACTGTTAAATTTCCGTGGACTTCGGGATCTATAACGACTGTTATAGTTGCCGCTTTTGACAAATTCTTTTAATTTTCCTTGGGCAATCAATTTTTCTATCTCGACCTTCAATTGGTAACAGTTTTCAGTACTATGTCCCCGAGCTCGGTGATATCGACAATATTGTTCATAACCAGGTGCGCCAGCTCTAGCCTGGGTGATCCTTTGTGCTTCAGGGATCAAATTCCCTTCTTCCAACACGGTTAGCACTTCTTCCTTTGAGGTGTTAAGTTCAGTAAACTGGATTTTACCCGGTCTCGGAGCTCGAGTCCGATCGTAAGGAGGTCCATATGAATTTGGACCTTGGGGCGGCACATGCGGCTTATAAGTATTAATTCGTTGCCAAACAGATCCTTTGTTCGATCCCCCATAATCACCAGTTTTTGGGATAGGAGCCCGATCTTGTTTCTTGTTGAGGGGAGATTTGATAGCCTGCGAATTTTTCAATTTGTTCATCTCTTCCTGAATCATATACTTTTCAGCGATCTCCATTATTCGTTCGAAAGACTTTGGTTGTTTCCTGCATAATGCATTTCCGAACTGGGTGCTCCTAGTCAGTTCAAACATTAGGGAGGACAAATATTCGATCTGCGGGGTATCAACTTTCAAGAGTTCAATACTAAATCTTGCTAGCCACTGCCTCAGCGTCTCTCCTTCCAACTTTTTACAGTTCCCAGGTGATTTGCCGGTAACCTTGGCTTCCTCTGGCTAGCGAATTGATGTTTTAGTTTATCGCAGAATTCTTCGAAGGAAAATATGGAGTTGGGCGGTAATTTCCCGAACCAATCGAGAGCAATTCCTTCAAAAGTGGTAACCATGATCTTGCAACAGAAGTCCTCTGAATGTCCGTACAAGTTCATCACATTAACAAAGTTGTTGATGTGTTCCCCGGGGTCGGTAGTCCCGTTATACCGTGGTAGCCTTGTTGGAACCGTTTCCGAGTTTCGAGCTTCTCGAATCTCTCGACAAAATGGCGAGCGGCGCATGATACTGTTCGAAATCTCCCTATCTCGTAGGTTCCCTCTAGTTAGAGTGTTTTCCCCTCGCCTGGCGGCTTGATTGATACGGGGAATCTCTATCATCGTATCTTCCCTTTCCAATTCCTTAGCTACTCTCTCCCGTACTATCTTTTCCAACTCTGATTCAGTAATTCTTTTGTAGGTCGGTTTTCTGCCTCCAACAGCGCCAGCAGTGTGGCTCTCTCCTACCACTGAATCCTCCAAATTATGTATCGATCTTGGTGGGATTTCCGATCGGGCGTTGATTTTCGAAGGCACAGCTCGAGGAGGGTTTGTTGCTGGGGCATGCGATATAGATCGCAGTATACTGTTTTCCTTCTGGATGTTCGAAGATGGTATTTCAGGTCTGCCGTGAATTCCTGGTTGGTCTACGGGTGATTGATCGGCCCTTCCGCTGTTCAAGAATTCCCTGCACATTGTGCCTATGATAGATCTCAGATCACCAACGGTTGTGTGGATTGGAACATTATCCTGAGGAACCGCCGGTGGAATCTCTGGTTGTTGAGCTGCGCGCGATAAGTTATCTGGCTCGTTGTTGACTGAATTTTGCGCTCCCACTGCATGGGAAGGTTCTCCTCTTATATATGTATTTCTCCTCGTAGTAGGCATATTTCGATCTAATACTCGAATAAGGCTCCACGGTGGGCGCCAATTGATCTTACGCATTTTCGTTGGTTCGATCGATATGTTATGCAAGGTGGTATGAGTGCTAACAAAATAGAAGAAAAAGATCAATAATGATGTATTCAGGATTATCGAGTATAGATTACAAGAATTGGGAGTCCTATTCGAGCATTACAGGATGCCGTACAAGCTAGAGGGTGAAATACATATAAGATAGCCTATACTAATATTATTTCCCAAGTGAGTCCGAGCAGCAGTCTCGAAGGAAGAGCACCTGGGAAGTTGTGTCGTCGTCATAAATGCTTGGGGTATTTATAGCTGAGATCTGGGACCAGATGAACCACCCATAGGTGCGTATTACTCAGCCCATAGGCCTGGGCCTGAGGTCGGCCCAACAGTAACTCTGGACTCAGAATTTCCATAATATAATCAGCGTAGGATTCCTGTGCCTTGGGCTCGAATTTATGCTCATGAGATCGAGAACGACGAAATCCGACCTCAGCAGGCCGTAGTAATGTCTGCATCCAATTTACCCCTCATCATGGATGTTACTCCAAACGTCGATATTATGGAAATTGATGAACAAAAACCCTCCTGGATTGATCCCTTCCTTGAATATTTACAAGCAGGAAAACTTCCCGAGGATACAAATGAAGCTCGGAGACTTAAATTACGAGCGTCGTGCTTCGCCCTAGTGGAAGGCCAACTCTATAAAAGTTCCTCATCGGGGATTTTGCTAAAATGTATTTCCGAAGGTCAATATGACACAATTCCGAGGGAAGTCCATGAAGGGAAGCTGGGAATCATTGTGGCGCTCAAGCATTGGCTCTGAAATGTTCGAGAGCGGGATATTATTGGCCTACTCTTATTTATGACTCGATCGATTACGTGAAAAAATGCCATCACTGTCAAATTCATTCGAATTTGATCCACCAACCAGCAGAGCATTATATTCCTATTTGTTGGCCCTTCGATAAATGGGGTATTGATATCGTCGGTCCTTTTCCGACTGCTAGGGCAAGAAAGAATTATGTGTTGGTTGTTGTTGAATATTTCAGTAAATGGGTAGAATGCGTGGCCCTGAGTATTAATTTTAGATTCATTACAAGTTATAAATTTCCTTTGGAAGAATATTATCTGCAGGTTCGGAATTCCCTGAGTATTAATTTTAGATAACCGAACTCAGTTCGCAGGGAAGAAGATCTTGGAATGGTGTGAGAAGTTCGGTATACAATAGAATTTCACATCTGTTGGACACCCGCAAGCGAATGGACAGACTGAGGTCATAAACAGAGAGATCGTTCGATCCTTGGAAAAGCGTTTAGCCGATGCAAAGCGAAAATGGCTCGACAAACTTCCTGGAGTCATATGGGCCAATAGAACAACGGTGAAAGCTGCTAAAGGTGAAACTCCTTTTAGTCTCGTTTATGTATCGGAGGCAGTTATTCTGGTCGAAACTCTTATTCCTTCTCCTAGAGTCGAATTCTATGATCCTGAGAACAGTCAATCATAGAGATGGAGGTCGATCATGCTGGTAGCAAAAGAGATAAGGCTAAGTTAAAAATTCAAGCAGCAAAATCCAACATGGGAAAGGCATACAATCAGAAGGTCAGGATCCGAACCTTCAAGGTCGGCGACTTGGTGCTAAAGAAAGTCGAGGTTTCGAAACATGTTGGGAAACTACAGCCTAATTGGGACGGCCCTTATGTTGTTGTTGAGGTCGGAAAGAAAGACTCCTATAAAATTGCTTATCCAAATGGAGAAGTTCTTCCCCGGACATGGTATGCGGTTAATTTAAGGAAATAATACGGAAAATGAAGACTTTGTAATGAATCTCAGTTTGTCTATCTTTATTGTTCTTTGTTCAGCTTTGTTATTTCTCCTATTATTGAAGAATTCAATGAAATTTTGCTATTTTAGGATGATCTCGTCGATTCAGTGCAACTCTATAAATTATCTATTATTTTTAAGATCGGTATTCGGCCTTAGCTCGAAATTGACTAAGGGTGAAAGTCGTTGCTACGCCCCTTAGATCAAAATTAAAAAAAGGGGTGAAAGTTGTTGCTACGACCCTCGAAATTAACTAAGGGTGAAAGTTGTTGCTACGCTCCTTAGATCAAAATAAAAAAAATGGGTGAAAGTTGTTGCTACGACTCTCGAAATTGACTAAGGGTGAAAGCCGTTGCTACGCCTCTTAGATCAAAATAAAAAAAATGGGTGAAAGTTGCTACGACCCTCGAAATTGACTAAAGGTGAAAGCCGTTGCTACGTCCCTTAGATCAAAATAAAAAAAATGGGTTAAAGCTGTTGCTACGATCCTCGAAATTGACTAAGGGTGAAGGTCGTTGCTACGCCCCTTAGATCAAAATAAAAAAAAAAAATATGGGTGAAAGTTGTTGCTATGACCCTTGAAATTGACTAAGGGTGAAAGCCGTTGCTATGCCCCTTAGATCAAGATTTGATTACAAGAAGATCATCATTTATCAATCGGAATATTACAAGGGTATGTAGATCTTTCGGCCCTATGTCTTATCTATTCGATTAATTGCAGCGTAGTATTTGATCGATCGTTTATAATCTGTTAGTGCGTTTTCTCCAAATGAATGCTAAACACCCGTTGCTACACCCCTTAGATGAAGATTTGATTACAAGAAGATCGTCATTTATCCATCGGAATATTACAAGGGTTTGTCGATCTTTCGACCCTATGTCTTATCTATTCGATTAATTGCGGCGTATTATTCGATCGATAGTTTATAATCGGTTAGTGAGTTTTCTCCAGATGAAGGCTAAACAATCAAGGTAAAATTGTCGAAGTTATATAATGGGAAATTTAGTTTATCCTCAATTTCTTAGCAACATTTATCCGATTAAGTAATTCGAGCTCTAATGCAGTTGGTATACAGTAAAGACATGGAAAGAAAATAGCAAAATGTATAAGGTCGAATGAAGTTTTATTTATAAACTTTTACAAGCAATTACAGATAACTATTACAATCGTGGAATTCGAACGCGAGAGAAATTACAATCTTGAGGATCAACCTATTATAAATCCTAAGGCCTACCCTAAAGATCTCTGAGCAACCAACATGGCTGATGGGAGCTAGTTCGAAGTATACCCTTCATCGAAGAATGCAAGGCTCAGACTAGTCTTCGATCAAGCCAACTCCTTACTCTGAAGTAAGGCAGCATGAATTACAGAACGTGGCATTGGAATACGGCATTGCAAACCCTTCTCAGATAGGATAAACCCAAGAAGTTAGGTTGTCTGCCGATATTCCAAGTGCCAAGTTTTTTGCCTGTCGATATTCTAGGGAAATATATTCTTGTTCGGGAAAAATGGATGATCGAGAAAAAGACTATGAATCCTAATCTCGAACGCCTTTATGGGTGATAAGAAGTCCCTCATCTTGAATGGAGAAACTAAATTTTGAACGAGGAGATCGGACAAAACATTTTCAGAGGAAGTAAAGAATGAGAGGGTGATTTAGGGTATATTTGTAGCAAACACACGGTGGACTCAATGGTACAGATTACCCAGTTAGAACGGTCACGATACGAGCGAGAAATACGCTGACCATTACGGTTCCCGAAGAATAGGGGATTATTTGGATAGTCGTTGAAAGTCTTTTCACCCCAAGCTCGGAAGTCCCTGTAGACTGAGGTCCCTAGCTCGGGAATTAAATTTCAAATCAGCATGTCATACTTACCTCGCGGTTGAGTCTTCAATATCCCTAGCAGTAAAACTATTGTCTTCGATCATGGTGCCTGCCGATCATGAGAAATACAAACTTATAAATATAAGTTATGAAAAAACTCAGCAGTTCTATGCATTTGATTTTAAGTTATCCTACTTGGTCGATAACTGTTTCAAAGGTTCTCGCGTTGTAAGTTAACAACTCTACGATCGATGGGATCTATTGGCGATTGAATTCATTTATCGACGAATGATTAAATTCATTCAATATTGATTGATTGAGAAGAGTTTAAAGTCATATGTAATCTCAAAGAAAATGATGGTCGGAGAGAGTTTATTTTCGACCATCAACAAGCCAGTACTTCAGATTCATTTATCAAGGTTAACTACCTAATAATTGAGTTCGACTTATTCGTTCAAGTGATTGATTCAAGTTCAAATTCATTACTGATCGAGCTAAGAAGATAAAGGAAGTACAAGAACAGTTAACCAAAAGTAACTTTTCATTTATATGTTCTCCGAACAATTACAAGTGATTTCTTGATTACAATAAGGACATTCGAGCTCAAACAGAAAATTACATTCACTCCTATCCTATTACAAATTCTATGAACTAGGTTAAGTGCTTTTGATCGAGCTACAGAGCATAGACGAGCAGGGTCGGGGCCTATCTCCAGGACTCTTAACCGATCTAAGATCTTCATCCATGAACAATGATTGTTATGCCTAATCTTAGATCATCAGATCGATCTCCGATCTTGAAGCCAGGCGCTCCCGTCAGAAACGGTTTTTCCAGCATTCTTGCTACCGTTTCCCCGCTGGTTCATCCACACCCGGCCCCTAAGCCAGGCAATTTTTGATCCGTTGATCACATAGTCTTTGTAAATTTTCCCAATTATTCTGAGAAATCTCGTTGGCACCATTATTCAAGAAACACCTTGAAGAACCTGATGCTCGAGATCGAAAGACCTACTCTGGGGTTGATCAACGGACCAACTGGAAATAAGCGAATGAAGTTTTGCCAAAGGAAATAAGGTCGGAAAAAATGGTGCGAGTTCGTCTTTCATACATTTTTATCTGGGAAATAGGATGGAACATATTGATCGAAATACTTGAAAATCGGGAGTTAAAGTTGAGACAAGGCATTTGCGGGAAGGTAAAAAAATGTGATTGTAAATTTGGAACTATTTATAGTGGAAGGGAAGTAAAATCAATGGATTAGATTAAACGGAACGAACGGCTATGATGCAAGCGATAAATGCGCCGATCGTTTCGTTTCCCGAGAAATAGGGCACCATTTGGCTAGAAAAGAAGAAATCTCCTCACTTATGCTCGGAAATTTCCGCAAGACGATCAGACTCTGGATCGGTCTAGCAACAGATTCCTTCATACGGTATCATTTATATATAAAAAAAAAGGAAGAAAAGTTGAATGACTCGAGGTCAAAAGTATTTTGGTAATATGATAGATAAATTCAGCAATAGATATCGTGTGGTAACACTCTTAAAATTTTCTAAGGAAAATTTTGAAGTTTTAAATATCGAATTATCTTCCGTTCACTCGGTCAGAATATTAGTGCAAGTATTATTATTAATCGTTCATGTTCGATCGGCATTGCTCAGATTAAGGAGTTCATTCAACTGCAATCCTTCAATTGTTCATGTTCGATTAATTGTTCATTTTCAGAAAATTTTCTAAGGAATGTTTTATATGATCGAGTATTGAATTATCTTTCGGTTACTTGGTCAGAAAATCAGTTTAAGTGCTATCATTCGATTAATTATTCAAATTCGATCGGCATTGTTCAAATTAAGAATTCATTCAACTACTATTGATCGAGAAACATAATTCAGAGGCAAAGAGATTAATTATTCAAATTCGATCGGCATTGTTCAAATTAAGAATTCATTTAACTACTATTGATCGAGAAACATAATTCAGAGGTAAAGATACAAAAGCTATTTTTCGATCTTATTTACAAGCTAATTTGTTATATTCCGATCCTACTACATTCTACAATCCTATGAGAATTTCGGCTTCTTCTCCCACCAGTTGGTCGATATTGTCCATGCTCGAGGGTGGAATCTTCTTTGGACACTCAGGCTTTTGTCTTTATTTTCAGTTTTTCGAAGACGAACGGGCTAATGCATCTTTTTCTAGGTTAAAACATCTTTTATAAGGTGCAGCATGAATACTTTATTACTGACCTCGTCCTCCGACGCCGCCCGTAATACATCTTCGAAAATGCATTTTGGAAATAGGTCCCCTAAATGGAGGACAGTGCCAGCGGAATGACAAATGCTATCGACCATCCTTGAAGAACTTGATGCTCGAACTTATTGGTTTTCTGGATTTGGCTTATTGGCATTCCAGATCGGAAATACTTTTGTCTGCAGATATTCTAAGTGAGTTAAGGTCGCCCATATTTTTATCAAAGAAGGTTTGAAGTCTAAATTCAAATAGTTGGGTCGAAAGGAGAAGATTTTCGATCGTCATATTCGGAGCAAAAACGATGGTAAAAAAGGGAGAATGAACAAAATTATGAAGGATAAGGGAGACCCCTTTTATAGTAACAGTCGGGCTCAATCTAACGGCTGTCATGCATTAAGATTGACGTACGAGATTTAGTGACTGTTCCGTTTCCCGAGGATTAGGGATTGTTTGGCAGAGGAGATCACGAGATCATCAGTTTTATTCGCAGAACAGTTATTGATTTAACTAACAATGTCACACGGGTTTGAAATTTATGGTTTGGCACTTGCATGATGGAGAATTTGACGATTAAGGAATATCAGTTCTGTGGGGAACGAAACATCTGGTAGAGTTGTTTTCACATAATTAAGGCTACCGTTTATGGTCGGAAAATGCACACGTTATTGGGGATAATTACATATTCGGCAAAGAGAAATATTAAAGCATCGAAAAATTACGGATATAATAAAACGGCGTGAAGCCCGATCATAGTTCAAAAATTCAACCAGAAACAACAAAGTAGATTATTCCAAGATATTACAGGCTGACCGAATAAAAACTTCAAATATTTTCAAACTACAACAAGGCCAGGAAATGAACTACAACGTTTAGAGAAGCTTATTCTCGAAAAAGATTTTCCAAACTTCATCACTGCGGACATCATAACCCTGCTTATAAGCATCCTTCTCACGACGCTCGGAATCCTTCTTCTCCTGCTCGAAAATTCGTTTAAGATCTTCGAGCTCCTTCCCCAGCTACTGATGGATCTTGTCACCTTTATCCATGGTGGCTTTCTCTTTCTCTGAAGCAATCTTTTCCTCGAGCAATTTGGTGGCCTTCAGGGCATGCTCCAACTCGGAATTTTTCTTCTCTAACTCGAGAGTAAGAGCAGCTCGTTGTTCAGCCTCCTGCTCAGCCAACAACTTAAGTTCGAGGAACTCCTTCTCAGCCTATTAACAAGGAAAACAAACAAGTGACGGTACTAATATATATATGAAATAAAAAAAGGGAGGAAGAGAACTAGCAATAGCAACAAATTTTTCGAACCTGGGCAAGAAAATTTGACTCCAGCTGGAACAGTTGCAAGGGATTTTTCCCCTTAGAAGTGCCTATGTCAGAAACTAAAATATGAGCCTGCAGAAGGCTCGGAACAACATTTTTGAGCGTCTCTTCAGAATGGGGCTCGTCCTTTGATCCTCCAAGCACAGAAAAAGGTTTCTCCAAAATCGAAGAAGCAAAGAGGTGGATCGCGAGGATTTTCGAGCTTGGAAGATTCAGCTGCATCTTTGGTAGAAGAAACATTAGGCTCGGGAACGCCTTTCTCAGCAGCAGTTAATTTGGCCTTCTTACTTTGCCCCCCACTCTCAAGATTGATCACGGGGGCACCGGTCAACGGTTTATTCTCATTCAGAAGCTTCTGAAGGGTCTCGATCGGAGTTATCCCTTCAGAATGAGGTCTTTTGTTCGAAGACTCAGACGCCTTCTGCCTAAGTAAGGCCCGCTTGGAGTTATCTAAGGGTTAAGGGGGAGAGCCTTCTGGTTCGGCTTCGGATTCTTCGTTCGATATGATGAACTTGCTGGAAGTAACTCTGCCGGATTTCAAGGAGGTGTGTTTTTCTTTCTTTCTTTCTCCACCCTTACAAATTTTGGGGGAGGGTGCGGAAGACTTCGGAGAGCTTTTGGAAGTTTTCCTTTCTTTGGATGGTTTTATGTCCTTCGAAGGACCCTTATTCTTAGCACCGTCTAGAAGCAATGAAGGGTCGATCGAGGAGCCCCGAATTTTGTCCATAATTTGTTAAGGGAAAAAGTTTGGTTCGGATTTTTCTTCCAATCTTTGAGCTTCGACCGCGATAGAATTGATATGATAGAAGAATGATTTGAAGTGGCCCTTATATTTATAACGAGAGTAAAACGTCATTTTACCGAGATTAAATAGTCGCAACTCCCGAGAAAATTCGAGCTAATATAACAAGAACGGATATAATGGGATGCTTTCGATCGTTAAACAACAAAATTACTTAATATGTTCAATGCCGGCACAAGTTAAATTACATACACAAAGGGAATTGTATCACGATAGACCTATTACATGGACATGGTTAATTATGAAGGTTTTTCATCTTCGTCTTCTTCTTCTTCATCCTCATCCTCAGAATCACTTTCGTCTGAGTCATAGTCTTCACTATCCGAATTGTCACTCTCTTCATCGCCCTATTTATCAGCATTGTCATCGACCTCAGCAGAAGGAGGAGTTTGTTGTTCTTCGTGGGCATCGGAGTCACCTTCGATGTCTACTTCTTCATCTCTGTCAACCTCATGCTCTGATTGGGGAAAGTTGGAAGCTTCAAGCATATCCGGGTTCGGCATAGGGACTTCAAACTCATCAAGAAAGGAAGTGAATTCATGACCTTGTAAATCCCCAAGGTCTGCAAGAAGAGATGAGGCCTTGTAATCCTCTCCAAAGATGTTCTTGTAGGCATTCATATAGGGGACGTAATCCGAGAGTTGGCCCGGAATCTTCCCAGCTATGACTAATTGTTGAACACCCTTGTAGAAGAAAGATTGGTTGATCGGACCGGACCGCTACCGAACTAACGCATCAAGAAAGGGAGACTCCAGGAACTCTATTATGGCTGGGAACCTAGCTTCTTCTCGACCTCAAGTTCGAGGGCACTCTTTTCTCCGACCACTCCAAGTAAATTCTCCTCGACCGCGCTTCTGAATTTGCCACTTTTATCCTCTTCAAGCTCCTTCTTGGTATCGGCAAGCTCTTTCTCTACCTCGGACAACTTGGTCGAAGTCTTAGTCAGCTGAGCTGCCGTTACTGCATCTTTCCTCAAAATACGGCTAAGGGCAAGGTGAGCTTGTTGAGATTCCTCTTCTAAAATGGCAAGCGGGTGGGATTGATGGACAAACAAATCTCCGGCCTATCAAACAACAAAGTACTTGTGTGAAATTTATTGCCTTATAAGATCGAAAATTATAAAGCGAGGAATAATTTACCTATTGGTATGCTCGAGAGAAGTTACCCATGATCTCGAAGCCATCTTTATCGAACAGCTCGGTATTATCATCCTTAAATCAACCAGCCAAGAGGATCCGAAACGACTTGTCCACCGAATGTTCTCCTTCGGAGCCAAAATTTGAATGAACGCTCCTATTCTCAGCATAGCTAGTAGCTCTTGGACCACGAAGATGGTCTTCAATAAAGTCCGCTAAGTCTGGCTGAGTCATCCCTGGTCGGTAGGGAGTTGGGCCGGGATTCCGACCAGAGGGTCTGACCCTTCTGGACGACTCTTGAGCATCGCTGTACCTTTTTTGAGCCATTCGCTTTTCTATCATCTGTCGGGCTTGGATCTGTTTAAAGGCATAATAACTGTATCCAGCTGCTTGATCGTCGGTATTGATCGATAATACCGTCCTTAGATGACCACTGCTCCCAGTTTGGGATGTGCCCTCGGGTTCGACCCTAGGAATGCTCGAAGCGGGAGGTGGAATGACCATAATAGTAGAACTGGGACCAGCAACTTCAGCTTTCTTGCCTGCTTTCGATTTTTTCTATTTTCGAGGCTCACCTTGAGTTTTCTTTGAAGAAGAAGCCACGTTAGAACCTGCTACCGTGGTTCAAAACTTATCCACAAACTCATCTGTATAAATCAAACAAGAATAAGGTTAACATGAAATAATGAGGGCAAAGTCGAAGATTGTCTTAAGGAAATAAGTTGATTACCAAGCAAAAGAGATGCAACTATGGCTTTAGCGTTTGCAGGGACGCTGCGGCAGGTTGATCACCTTCTGGATTATTTTCGATCTCGGGGGTATGCCCGAATTTAATTGCTGGGGCAGGATAAGTCAATTTATTGAGCCCGACCAATCTCAAAACCCTCTCTTGGGTTAATAAAGCTATCTGATAAAGATCGGACTTAAGGGTCTCCAAGAAGTTTTCTGAGAGTAGTGGCGGAATTTCTTCTCTTAGTTTCCGTTTTCCGTACATCCAAAGGCCTTCTCCCATCCAAACATGCGGTTTTGGTGTGGAGCCCTCACTCGAAGAAAGAATGTCGGGACCTCGAACAAAGAAGAATTTACTCTTCCAGCCTTTTGCATTGCTGGAAACCATGTTCGGGAGAATTTATTGGTTCGACCTTTGAGAAAAATAGACAAAGCCGACATTAGAGGCCGTGGAAATGCTCATCTAGAACACTTGCCAAAAATTCTGGAATCCTTCATAAGAACACTGAACGCAACAATATATGCGATCAAGTTCGGCAAAAGTTGAGTAGGCGCGATCGAAAAAACTTCCAGTACATCTTTAAGTAACGGAATGAACGGGATGCGTTGCCCGAAAAGAAATTGCCTGCTATAGAAGGCCTGGCAGCCTGTAGGAGGGTCGGTGACTCGTTGATCAGGAGTCAAAATGACAATCGAGCAACCCTCTGGAATATATTTTCCGAACTCGAGCTCCAGCTTGGTACGACGTGCTTTGGTATTATAAGAAGTAGAAGTCTGATCAGCTCTGCGTTCTGTTCGATGATGAGTAGAACTGGTTGTGGGTTCTACCCACTCATGGATTGTTACGACCGCCTTTCCACCGATCTTGTACTTCTGGACTTCATTTTGGCCCAGAGGTGTAACATCGCCTTCAACCGCTTCCCTCTTGGAAGTTTCTTCTTCGGTTTCCCCTTCTTCATCACTAGAACCTCTGCGAACCTCTCCCTCCTCACTGTCGGAATTTGAAGTATTTCCAGAGTTTTCGAGTTTTTCATCATCGGAGGCTCTATAATTATCGATCAGCGTCTTAGGATCGATATCCGACCCTTCTCCTACTTTGGTTTTTCCTTTGCGATCTCTGGAGAAAGTTTTATTTTATGTTTTGTAAGCGATCAACTTTCGGGAGTTTTCTATAAATATCGATCAAACGGCTCCGATCAGGACGTTTAGAATCTTTCATAAATGAATCTTCAATGGTCAACGTATATATATACTGGGTTAAAAAGGTAAAATTGCAAATTGGACCTCGATTAACCGCGACGGCTGAACTCTCTAGCTGTAATTTCAAGACAAGATTTTCGGGAAATTGCACCTTTGTCCCCTATACACTATAAAATTTAGGCTACAACATGGCTAATGGAAAAAACACATCATTTCGGTCTCAGAACAAGCATACTTCTTCGAGCTTCAACTTCACTTACGCTCGATGAAGTGGGGGTGTATTAATGAGGGTTCAAACAGGCGAATTATGGGTTCGAGCAAGTCAGAATACCAAGGAATTCGAAACAGAAAGCAGGATCAACTTAAAATTTGTCAAACAACTCAATCATTACAGGGAGCAACTTAAAGCAGGAATGTCAATATCATTTACATCAGAATGGATAATCATTTTAGAGTTTCCAAGATATGTAATCTTTTTCCCTGGTTTGGTTTTTATCCCAATGGGTTTTTCCGAGCTAGGTTTTTAATGAGGCATATCCGAAACACTAAGTAATGATTCATCCCAATCGCGTGGCAACATCTACTTCTCCGAGTTCCAACTTCACTTACGCTCGAGAAGTGGGGGAGTATTGATGTGGGGTACTTTGGATATTCTATTCTTGGAAGGACTTGTACGATCAGAAATCACAGAGTCCGACCTCGAGGGCGTATCGGCCGATCGCCAACACTGTTCAGCCTATTCCGATCATTGGCAAAGGGGTTCATGCTCGGATTCCACTGTTGGGCCGATCCCAGGCCCAGGCCCGCAGGCCAAGAAATACACCCCTGCGGATGGTTCAGCTAGCACGCCGCCTCAGCTATAAATACCGCAAGCCTTTATGACGCCTGATAACGCACAATTCCTCAGGTGCTCCCTGCTCGAAGCTACAGGACGAAGCATTCTCGGAACATAGATTTTGATCATATTGTATGTATTAGTCTCTAGCATGTACGACATCCAGTAATGCCCAAGTAGGACCTCGAATTGTGTTGTAATCCACGTTCGATAATATATATATCCGACCCAATTATTGGCATTACAGCACCTTCATTGTCTTTACTTTCTATTATTGATCCCGTACGAAACCACGTCAGATCAATACTCTCTATCTCTATCCCTAATTCTTGTCTAATTTCTCCAATATTTCAATATGTTCCATTTCAATTGTTACTTGAACCATGTTGCTGGATTCACCCATGGGAATGTCTTGCCCAAGGTGCCCGAACGTGACAAAATTTTCGACAAAATCTCTAAAGTTCAAGTGAAATATCCTTAACATAAGTATAAGCTGTTTACAAATTTAGAATTTCAAATCCATTGCTCGTGATAAGAACTTAAACTATCTAAAATATTCAAATTAAGATCATTATATGTTGCTCCCCGATAAGAGCTTAAACTATAAAAAAACATTACCTCTTAACACGAGAATAAACTGTTTACAAATCAATGTCATTACTTCTTAAACACAAGGATAAATTATTTACATGTCAAATTCAATACTCCTTAACACGAGTATAACTGTATAAGAATCAAGTTAATTGTTGGGCTATCTTGGTTGTCAAAACAACAAAAGTGTGATAATTAAAATTTTTCCGAGATACCCATTAGTCCCATGATACATAGATCTATCTTATATATGCGAAAAGGTTGAATCAAGCAACAAAATAGTAATAAAAGCGGGTATGCAATTTTTACCTCACCACAGGCAAGGTGGTGGCAACCCCCGGCTTTGTTCTAGATTCACAGGTAGTGATCTAAGTGTCTCACCTCCAGAGTGAATCCACACAAGTTGGATTGTAGGGACACCTTCCAGTCGCAGGCTACGAACTAGATCTTGAAGGTTGTCAATGCAGGAATAGTTGGATCTACTTGCAGAGCAAGATCCAGCAATGGAAGAACAGAGAGGGAGGGGCGGCGCAGGCAGTGGGCGGCTAGGGTTACAGGGGGCAGCTAGGGTTTTTAGTGCAAGAGAGAGATTGGGTTTTTCTAACTTCTTCTTTGAGTCTTACTTAGACTCCTTTATAGCCTCCCACTTACCCTAGTCTTGCAAGACTTTTTATGGGCTTTTAACTAAAGGCCCATGTCTTGCAAGTTCGTTTAATTAACCCATTAATTAAACTAGCCCATATACTCAATTAATTAATTAATATCTCTCTTAATTAATTAATAGATTAATTAATTATTTAATTAATTAGATCATCTAATTAATTAGTCTTCCAATTGAAATAACACTTTAATTCATTTATTGATTTAACTACTTAAAATCTATTATTTCCTTTTATGACTGTCACTGTCCAACTGTATTGTGTGTGACCCTCTAGGTTCACCATCAATTGGCAGCAGGCCCACGAATTCTTCGTGATTTAATTTACGAGCATTTAATTGCTCCGATCAATTAAACCCCTTTAATTAACCACTCCAGATGTAATCTCATTTTTCAATTCAGGAGTACCCACACTTCATGGTCGATGTCTAGCCACAAGCCCATGAAGCCCAACTTCAGAATTGCCAATCAATTCCCGATCAAGACTTAGGATGTGTGAATTGATCGGCACCTCTAAATTGTCTCGATAACTATACTTTCTAATTCGGGATAATAATCCAGTGTGACTGCTAAATTTGGAATCCCCTTTCCAAATTTGTCACCGACTGCGGCCGTAGATTCCTCGGATATATTATCTAAGAATCGTATAGGAAATTTCCTCATCCATTATGATGAGTCGGTAGATTCCATATTGGTACTAACCAGTCGCGTACACAACTATACGCACCCAACCTAGGCACGTTATGATCAGGCTACGTGACCTGTACCTAGATCGAAGCACGCACACTCATGTATTGAATTCGCCCTAGCACCTCAAGTCTAAGGACTAAATCATATACTATTATAAGTTTTGAGAAATGTCCGATCACCGATATGCGTCATGCGCTTCCACAATGGGTTTCTCTGTTCGGATCGTTCGATGCGTTCGATCCCCTATCGAACCACCTACTCATATGCATTAACATCAAAATGTCTTGTTCATGAAACTCGACCAATTCATTTCATGTGAATCATGCATATTCATACAAGTCTTGACGATTCCTACGTATTATTTATATAATCAAAAGATTGTTTTACAGAATAGACCTATTACAACATAAAGTTAATCGGCTTGCTGGGCATATCCTATCAATCTCCCACTTTCCCTAAAGTCATTGACAAACGTTTCTAAGACCCATCTTATCCAGATGTCCCTCGAACGCCTTTTGCGAAAGCGGCTTAGTTAGTGGGTCAGCTATGTTGTCTTATGAGTCGACACGTTCCATGTGTATATCTCCTCTACCAATGATCTCTGATCTTACGTGGTTTCGTTAGTTCGATCAAGGGTGGGATGTATGCAATAATAATAATAATAAAGCAAAGAAAAGACCAAAGTAATTGTATTCGAATTGAATGAGTACAAATACAAGTATTCAAAGGTCCTATTCGAGCATTATTGGATGCCGTACAAGCTAGAGGGTGAAACATGTATGAGAAAGTCTACGCTAATATTTTCCGGTTAACCCGAGCGGCGGTCTCAAGGTTAGTGCGCCTAGGATTCCCCCTGTGTAATAAATGCATGGAGTATTTATAGCCAAATTGGAGGGCTTGGGCCTGGGCTCGGCCCAACAGCGCCCATCGATCTATGGCTCTCTAATGCGCTCGGAACAATCATCTTCATGCTTTGGTTCGGCTTTTGCTCCCTGGTGACAGGGTTCGGTGCTATTCGAACTGCGTCGAGGCTAAAAAAAACAGGGGATCCAAATTACCCCTCATCAATACTCCCACTACAAGAAAAATGGTTTTTCCCTACTAATTTTTTTACTACACTGAAAATATTGAAGTAAAAATTATCTTAATGCTATGATAATAAATTGTAGTAAAAAAATAGAAATTATTGTAGTGTAAAAAAATAAAATGCTACGTTAACAAATTTCATAGTAAAAGATGAATAATTTACTATGATTTTTTTATCCTGGTAAATAGAAAGATCCAATTACTACAATATGCTTTTATCATAGGAAAAAGTTATGGGTTTCCTACACTAACTAGATTTATGTAGTATAAAATTGATCTTAGACTTACGCTCCAAAAATAGGCGGAAATATTAATTAGAATATTTTCATTAATCTTCCAAAAATTGAGGGGCACTAAAAAGAGGTTTTCACGTCAATTACACAATTGATAAACCCTTACATCTCAAAGAACCAATTTCAATTCACTTTACATCTCAAATTTCTTCACCTAAAATTCTCATCATTCACGCCATCACCTACAGCCCTATCCCCTGCGGCATCGAAAGGAAAGAAAGAGAGAGAGGGGCTGTATCAGAACCCTGCTCGAGTCTTGCGATTCATCCCAAACAAAGAGAACACCTTTAATTGGACTAAGGATTTGCTGCCCATCTGATTTTTATGCTCTATTCATCCACGGTAAGAAGAATACCTCTCTACACTTTCCCCTTCCCTTTCCCCCTTTGGCCTTTGCAAAACATGTTTCATTGATTTAGATATGAGAGTTGATGAAATTATTGTATTTGGTACTATATTACATCATGAATTGGTATTGAATGTTGATTTGGTTAATATTTATTCAATAATCTATAATAAATCTCAAGACTACAATAAATCTATTCAACCTGCTGCTCCTTATTTGAACGGGAAAAAAAAAGTTTGTTCTTAGTTTAATTGAGTCACTTCAGATTTTAGAAATCATTTCTCTGCAAAAAGTGATTAATACGATCGACTTGCAATGAGATAGTTATAGCAGGCAATGAAGGAATCAAAGAAAAGCAGATATAAGTGATTGGTTCCTAGAGCAAATGAACTTTTTCAAACATAAGTTTGTTGAAATATTTATCGGCTTTTGAATACAAGTTTCTCATTAATTTCATTCTATGTGTCTATTAGGAACTTGAATTGCAGATTCTTAAGTAAATTGTTGTTTAAATTCTGTTTACAGCCTTTTGACCTTTTTGAATGGGATTAGGAGATATAAATAGAGCCTTATTATGATTAACTTATCTCTCCCGCATAGAAATGTATATATCATAGTGTAAGTAGAACTTTAGAGCTATACATGTAGTAAGTTTTATCATAGTGTAAGTAGAACTTATTATGTACATTGTGCTTTTGTAGTTTAAATAGTTTTATGTAAGAAAGCAGATTTCATAATTTTAATGAATTAATCCCACTGTTGTCCATATGGTGACATGTTAATTGATATTTTAATCACTCTTGTTATTTAATATTTGAATTACTCTTGGCATGTTTAGGACTTGAGACTGTAGACCAATGGAGGTTTAATTGCAGCCTTTATATGTAGAATTTTGAAACTGTAAAACTTTTTAGCTCCCTTATAATTAGGACATAAACTATTGTAAACTTAGGACAAAAACTTTTTAGCCCTTATAATTAGGACATAAGCTTTTGTATAATTAGGATAGAAACTTTAGGACTTGGTACTATAGAACAATAGAGGTTTAATCGAAGCCTTTATTTGTAGAATCTTGAAACTGTAAAAAAAATATCCTCTTTTTAGGTCCATTATAATTATGATATGTATAATTATTCTCATTATGATATGTATAAGCAACCAAAAATATGGTTACTGGCTGTACAATTTGCAAATGCTATGCCTGTTTGGTCTCTCGCCTTTCCAATTAATTGATAGAAGTATATACTTGTTGAGTAGAATAAAATTTACTACTATATAGCAAATCCAAACACCTAAGTTACAACAGGAGATAAATCTAGCTAATATACATAACCTTAGATCGAAAAATGCTATAGTTCTGTATATATACTAATGCCATAATCTTCTTCTAGTTCTAGGTACAATTATGTTTGATAAGTGAGTTCCTAATTTAACAAATCACGGAGAACAGATGGTAAAATAACTAGTGGAATCTTTATAGAACAATAGAGGTTTAATCAAAGCATTTATATGTAGAATTATAAAACTGTAATAAAAAATTACTTTTTTTAATTCCATAATGATGTAAGTTTTGTCAATCCTGCTACTCTACAATCAGCTTTATCTAGTGTTCCATCACTTGGAGGACAGGTTTTCAAGTTTCTTAGCATTACTTAAGTTTTCTAAGACTAATCATGTATCCTACTGTATTTGATATTTCCTTTGACTGCAATGATTGACAGGTTGCAAATCTTCCTAACGTCACACGTGAACAACCTAAAAGTGCTAGTAAAGTTACACCTCCAAACTTCCAGCAACATAATCCCACTGCAAACTTTTTAACATCTCATGAGCGGGTTAGTATGTTTATGGTGGACATTAAATAACAATTTATAGTGTGAAGAAATATTTGAATAATTTGATTTATTAATTTTTTATTGGAAGCTGAAAAGTGCATGAAATATATAGGATGTGTTAGTTGATTTAATTTTTCACGTCTACTATTAGATTTTATTATGATTTTGCTTGTAGAGTTTAGTGATAAGCACATTTTTATTTTCTTGTTGGACCTATGAAATATGTTGAATCATAGAAAATTAATATATATGCTAAATTTTTTTGTTGTACATCTTGATATTACAGGCTGCTAATGGAAATAAAAGGCACAAACATACTTTTGATTGCAACCCATGCGAGGTTCGTTATTTTCAATTTTTTTTATAGAAAGTTTACTATAAAATCTTGTCTCTTGACACCTTAAGGATTGACATAGTTTTCGAGTCATTGAAAATCATTAACATTCGAATATACAACATTGTCATGTATGTGTTTTAGGTAGGTAGCAATGTACTTTTGTTTTGTTCGGAAGTACCAAAAGAATCAGTAGCAGAAGGTGTGGTTTTGAGCATGGACCCAAAGGAAGAAATTGATGATGTTGTTTTAGGATCTGGATTCGTTAAAGTTGTCATTAAAAGGGCCATCGAACAAAATTACTACCTTTTACGACCTCGCAAAGGTGTAAACACAGTTGGACAAGCTGTTGGCAAAATCGTTGCTTGGCAGATTGCTAATGTAAGAAAATTTATTATAATGGAAATATTCTTCACCAAATTCTCTAGTTTATTTTCATTACTACGATCCTAAGTCCGTCTTATTCTTATACATATACATATATGTTTCTGAAACTTACACATATTTTTCTTGTCCATAGGTTTCAGAGGAATGAATTGCCACATATATCTTTTGCTAGCTGCTCCCACAACCTATTAAAGACTGATTTGTTTTTCTTATTTTTGTGTCTTATTTACAAGTTGGAGATAGAAAGTGGAACTTAATTTAGTTGTTATTACTGGATATATTGAACCGAGATTGTGTGGCTAAAACAATTGTTATTTTTTTAGGATTGAGAGAAAACTCAGTTGAAGTTTTATTTTGTAAGAAAAATATTGTTGGAGTGATTTCTTACATTCTATAATATTTATAAATATATTTGCGTTTCATATGTTATTCGAGTATTTATAAATTCATTCTTTTATGTATTTACAAAAGTTTGAAGATTTATTCTAATAAATAGTTTTGATATATAGTACGTATCGTTTTAAACAAGATTATTAATTAGAGTAGAGCACAAATAAATAAATAATTTATTGATTAGGTATATTAAATTGAAAAATGAATATTAATATGAAATTAATTAAAGACAAAATTAGTACAAAATAATGTGTAGTATAAATTTATTTACTACACTACAAAGAGTAGCAATTAAGTCATATTTACTACGTTTTATAATTGAAGTAAATAAATTAAATATTTACTACACTTGACAAAGTGTAGTTAAAATATATATATACTACAATTTTAAATTCATAGGGTATAATAGTGTCGTAATAGATTGACTTTAACTATGAAATTGATAATGTAGTAAATGAGATAAATTTCATAGCAATAACTATTTACCACACTTTTAAAAGTGTAGTAAAGTTTTCCCCACGGCTGCAATTCCCACGCCTGAAAAAGTGTAGCACAAGTGTAGTAAATGACTTTTCACTACGAATTTCTTTTATTTGCTATGAGTTTCCAAGTGAAGTAAAAAATCATTTTTCTTGTAGTGTCCCCCACTTCTCGAGTGTGAAGCGAAGCAAGCGCTCGAAGAAGTACAGAATACGTTTCATGCTACAATGAGACGAGCCGTTCAGAATATCTTTAGGATATGCCTCGTTAAAAACCTAACTCGGAAAGTCCCACTGGGATAAAAACCGAGCTAGGGAAAAAGAGTGCATACATAAGAAGACATACATCGGCGTGTTCTGAAGTTACCCTTGTTAGAGGATGTTGAAGTAATAATATCCTTTCCGGTTCCAAGATGCATGTTCGATCCCTAGATGGACGCTTTTCAGAATTTCCGGTTATAATAAGGAGAGTCTCCGAGATCCTTAGAGATAAAGTGCAAGGACAAATTCCGCAGTTCTAGAAAAAAAGAAGGATCAAAAAGGCTATTTTGAGGGGAATAACCCGAAGTTTTTACCCTTGGTAAGTTCAACCGTCGCGGTTACTCGGGGACCTCTTTGCAATTTTACCTTTTTAACCCCGTATATATATGTTGACCCGTTGAAAAATTACTTCCACGTTATATTTTCTCTTGAGCTCGAAGTGTTTGGATCGAAAAGGTAGTTACTTTAGTACATTCATTTCCGAATTCATAATGTCAAGTTCTAGAAGTTCAAAGGGCAAGAATAAGGTTGAAGATAATCAAGAGTCCGATCCCTTGTTTAAGCTTGTAGATGACTTCGAAGATGGGGAATTTCATCAAGATGGTGAAGACGACGATCCTAGCGAGGATATCGAAGAGAATGAGGTCGACAAACATAGTATCGGCGAAGGTGCTTTTGTCAGGATCATTAAACATACACAAGCCCCAAAAGCCGTAATCTCGGGTAAGTCAGAGCTTCCTGCTAGTGAAACTTCCTGTTGTTTTTCGAAAAAGGATCGCGCTCACCTCGAGGCGGATTTTGGGAAATTTCTTCCCAAAGGTTTTTCGATTGTCGTTCCTTCTTACACCGAACGTGCTACTGAGCCCCCTGCTGGATGCCAAGCCTTTTACGAGGGGCAATTTTTCTGTGGCTTGCGTATTCCGTTCGTTCCTCTTATCAGAAATGTCCTGAATTTCTTTTCGCTTTCCCCGGCTCAGCTTCTCCCGCACTCCGTTGCATATATACTAGCGTTTTGCACTCTTATGGAGGCAAAAGGAGAAGAAGCTTCCTTTAGCAACTTTTGGCAGGTATTCAGAATGGATCCCTGCAAGGGTTCGAACATGGGCTTTGTGTCCGTCCGTCCGCGGTCTAAACGGCCTTTTCTTACAAAGATAACAACAGAGAAGACTTTAGGTTGGAAGAGGAGATTCTTTTTCGTGAAGGGCCCTGATGTTCCTATCTCCGAGGGTAGTTTGAAAACAAGACCTTATCGATGGGATGGCGCAAATACTTGGACATACGGTTCTCGCAGAATTAAAGAAAAACTTAGCCATCGTCTTTCTGATGAACTCCTGGGGCAATTGCAGTCTAATCCTTACCAAACTAGATACTTGATTCAAGAAGGCGTTTTGCTATTGGCTGGGTTGAGCCACTGTAATTACCTAGCTCCGGCGATCAGATACCCTAGCCAGTCCTCCGAAGGGCCCCTCATGCGAACCGATGTCCTGCCAACCTCCAATGCTTCGAACACTGTTCCTCTTTCTTTGGGTATGCTTCTTATCTTTAACTTACTTTTGTGTCTTATTAAACAATTTTCCTTGTTTGAACTCGTGCCCGATTCGTATTATCCTCGCAGGTCGAATTGTTGAGAAATTTCGGGTATCCTCTGCCGGCTTGGTCGGAGATAAACAGTTTTATTTCGACCCGTTACCTTACGCTTCCGAAAGAAGAACAGACGCAAGTAACTTAGGTGGGAATCCAGTTGTCATACCGTCGTTGATTCCTGCCTTAAGAGGGGTTGGCACTATGAGTTCCCTGAATTCTGCCACGTCCGGACCTCTTCGATCGTTATTCTCTCCTGACACTTCCGCTCTTTCGTCGGTCGGCTACAGTCAACATTCCTGGAATCGGATTCAGGGTATTCAGGAATACGAGAAGCTTCTGGGCCAGAAAAGAAATGCCGAACACCCAGGGCCTTCGAGGAGGATAAAACCCTTTGGCGTGAGTTCTGCTTCTGTCCCATGTCGAGAAGGTAGGTCGGAGCCTGATGTGGCAGACTTCATGGACGAGCATCTTCGTAGTAGCAGAACCGCATGATATCCTGAGGATGGTACCATTATGACCGATCTGGATATAAATGGGGAGAACGAATTCGACAAAGCCACTAGAATCTTTATGGCCAGTCGGTTTAAACGGGATATCCTGCTTCATTCCATCAAAGGGGATTTTGAGGTTTTGAGTGATTTCTCCAGAACGTATCACGAGGTAAATACTCGTCTTTTGGCTGTGTTCTTTCTTTAGAACTCCTAGCTTTACTGATGCTCGAAAATGTCTTGTAGGTCGGAGATTTATTCGCCCTTCAATCCTATCGTTTGGCGTTACTAGAGCAGGAATCGCAGGACGCTCATGATGCATATGCCCAGATTTTTGCTGATAACCAGGTCATTCGATCTCAGCTGGCGGAGAGTCAGCGAAAATTTTCCCAAATAAAGAAGGAACTCGAGAAAGTGAGTACGAAACGTTCCTCCTCAGTGGAAGAGGACTTACTGGCGTCCGTCAAAGAGAGGAGTGCCCTCGAGGAAGAGCTGAAGAAAGTAAAGATAGAACTCGAATTGGCAAAGCAAGACTCCGAGCGTGCGTATGCCCAGGGCCTAGAAGAAGCCGAGATCCCTGCCATACGAGAGTTCCTGGAATCCCCTGTCTTAGACCCCTTAGTTCAAAGGAAAATGGGGGAAATCCTTCAGACGATCTTTTATAAAGGGGTTCAACAGTTGGTCGCGGCCAAGAAGATTCCAGATGATATGGATGAGTACTTTAAGCACATGAATCCTTTTAAGAATGCTGAAGGGAAGGATTACAAAGCTTCCTCTATACCCAAGATGGATATCAATTGGCGAAATCATCGCTTTGCCCCCTTAGTCGAGGAGTATGGCATTCCGATGCCTAACCCTGATGTGCTCGAGTACTCCTGCGACGATCCTTCTAATGTGTCTGGGGAGGAAGATAAAGATGTCAATATAGGCAACGCCCCGGATAAGGGAGACGGTCGATCTTTCGACCAAGCTGGGTAATTATCCAGCTTCAAATATATATATCGTCTGATCTTCAGTTTAGCGAGTCACTGGGGTTGAGTAAGCCGGAGGGGGCGATTCAAGGTTCTCTAGTTAGGAAATCAATTGTATTTACTCATGTAACCCAATTTTGTAAACGAGTTGACCTTATATTTCTTGATCTGATTCGTGTAACTCGTGAATTCTAACTTTATAAATATCGATAATTTTTTACACTTTCTGCTCGAACTTTGTTTATCCGAGTGGGATTTTTCTCCATGGTCGCGTCGATTTACTATCACAATCGTAGTGCGTAGCGTCTATAAATATTAGGATTTCTTTTCATTATTCATACGATATCCTCCCTTACTGAGATCGGAGCTCTCCCCATATTTTCTGCATTTTCTGAATTCCTTAAAAAGTAAAGATCCTAGCTTATCGATCCCAGATTCACTTATTATGGAGAACGTATTAGGCAAAGCTATCGATCCCAGATCGATATTTGGTGGTTCGAAGAATAAGAAATCGAACAAAGAGCGAAAGGCTGACAAGGAGGCCAAACCTTCCAAATCTTCTTCTAAGACCTCTGTGTCTTCCCCAAAAGCTCCTAAAGGGGGAGAAGATAAGAAAGAGAAAAGTGCCTCCTCGAAACCAAACAAGGGTGACGAAAAGCTCGAGGCTGAGCTCGGAGGTTCCTCCCCGAAAGTGATTGATTCTAAAAGTGAAGATCGCGTCCAAGAAAAGATTCCTGTTCCTTCTTCGAATAAGAGGCCTTATTCCGATGGGGTTACACCCATTGAGGCTTTACAAAATCTTGCTATTGGTAGCAAGTCATCCTCCGATACTTCGATCATTCCTCCCTCAGGGAATCCCAGCAAGAAATCCAAGTTTGAAGCTTTAGGAATTGATAATCCTCCCCGACCTTTTGCCGATTCCTCTCCTCAAAAAATTGCTTCTTCCCTGCACGAGGAGTTGAAAGACGGATCTCCTTCTAAGGTTGATCCCATGGGTAACTTGTTGCAAGCTACCTTTACTTCTTCAGAGACTGACATACCAAAGGAGAGAAACATGTCCAAAGAGAGAAACATAGAGGAGTTGTTCGAGTCTGGGCAGCACTTCCTTTTTCAGGTGTACTCTCTTTTTTTTTTTTTTTTTTTAAATGCTGCTGATCCTTTTAACAGGCCGGACAAGATTTTATTGAGCTTAAAACATTTGCTGAGCGGGAGACCAGCCAGCGCGTTGCTATTTCTCTCGAGCTGGAGGAGAAGAAAGTCGAGTTCGGCCGCGTCCTCGCAGAGAAGCTTGCTTTAGAGAGGGAGAAGACGGCTAACGAGCATGGAGAGGAGATCCATAAGCAGCTGAATGAGAAACTCGAAAAACTGAAGATCCTCCACGAGCAGGAGAAACAAGATTTCACACGTCGAGAAAAGGAGGCTTATGATCGTGGATTTGAAGCAGGATGTGAGGCTCGTAACGCTGAGCTTCGAAAGATTCTCTCTGACAATAAGCTTGTTTAGATGTTATCTCTTATTTACCCGGACTTGTAATATGTCTTATACTGTCTTTACTTGTGCGATCATGAATAATTTTCAGATATTTTATTTTCTATGGCTTGTAATAATTTACTTTCTTCTCGAATCGCATGTTCCTCTTATGTGCTCTTTCTTTGATCATGCTTTATTTTGCTTTCTTGATCTTCGATCTTGGCGTAGTAATCCCGCTTAAATTTCAAAAATAATATCACTTTCTTTTCCCGGCGAAATTCTCGGGAGTCGTGACAATCTTTTGATCTCGACCATTAGTTTTCTGGTAGCCGTTGGATTTTTTAGAATAGTATCTATAAATGGGGCTCTTCGTTTTGCATTTTTATAATATTTTTCGAAAACAGATTCCTTCGATCATGCTGATTAGAAAATCTTGTTGCATGACTCAATATCTCGAATTTCGGGTTAGGAGTTATTTTGCATATCATAGTAAAATTTATACTTCGATCTCGACTAGGGTAACTGCAGGCGAACGCTATTTCAACTTTGAAGACCAATAAGTTTTATTGCTGACCACGACCCCATTGGCCCATGGCTTTTTTGTTGTTTAGGGAGGCTTTGGCGTCAAGTTTTTCGAGGGTATGATGCCATTTGCTAGGCTTTCTTTTGAAAACGCTTCGGGTAGTACTTCGGAGATTGACGTCCTTCATAAAATGTTCGCGTGTCTCCCTTGGGCCAATTTACTGACAACGCTTCCTTTACATGCTGTATTTAGATTTCTTTATGATTTTTCTTCGATGATTGGAACTGAGACTACGCTGAATTCGGAATAGATGAACTCGAGTGGAAGAAATTTGACATTTTCTTCACTTTTTTCCCTAAACAGTTTCTGTATTTTCGGGAATTGTAACGGTCGGCGCATTTACTGCTTATATCTCAGCCGTTAGTAGCATCAAATCTGAGTCGTTAATTGCCTTTTCCTTTCACTATATATAGTTCCGTAGTTACCTTCAAACTTTACATTTCAGTAACATTTCTGATCGGCTCTATGATTGAGATTTTACTCTTTCTAGCCACCATGTTCCGTTTGCTATCCCCGATTGAACTGTTCGAGGTTCTCCTCCGAACTATTTATAAACTTCGCTATCGCCTGATGGCTAATTATTTCGACTAGGGTATCGACAGGCGAAAATAAATGCGACTGGGGTACCGGCAGGCGACCAGCTCTCTTTGATTTCAAGTCTTTGAGGCAGGTTCGATCTCCTGTATCCTGTCAATCCACCCGGTCGGATAGTGGGTCAACTGCTGGAGGAGTTTTCCTGCATTCGATCTCTACTTCTTCAAGATATTTCTTGAAGAAGGCTGCCTTTCGAGATCGCGTGGAGTTATTTCCCTAGGGGTTGCCTGCTTCTTTCCCGACCTGGTCCGGTGTGGAGTGATAGTCGAGGAAGTGAAGGATGAAGGGTGGCAATGTTACCCCAGCCTCGCTTTTCTCCCTCGATCATGAAAAATTCCTAGCGTAGGGTTAATTTGTAGTAGGTTGCACTAAATGTAAAGTTTTTGCTTGACTTTTCTTATCATTGTAATTTCGAACTCTTTTGTAACTGTTTGTAATGTCATGAATGAGATATTTATTTCTCTTATCATCCTTACTTGTTATCTTATAGAATTTCTTCTGTATACTGTTATCGAGCATCCATCTCTCTGTCTCAAGAATACGAATAAGAGCTATTCTTTAAAAACTTTGACAAATATTCAGACGATGGATGACAACCGACATTCCTCGATTTTGAATATAACCTGTAGGGGACTTTTGTACCCCCGTCAAATACATAATAATTAAGAGATCGAATAGAAGAATCCCGAAATGATCCTTGAGTAACAAATTTAATCCGAGGGGCCAAATTCCCTAGTCGGACAAATAATCGCTAAGTAATAATCGAAAAAGGGTTTTGATCGATCTTGAATAATAATTTTGATATAAGCGTCACGATGATGGTTGTTAGCCTTAGACGAATGAATAATTATGGAGAGAGAAAAGAATAGAAATGCTGGTTGATCTTGATTGATCGAGGAAAATAATTTCGATCTAAGGGGCGTAGCAACGGCTTTCACCCTTAGTCTTTTCATAACATTTTTAGTCCTCGGGTCGTAGCAGAGGCTTTCACCCATTCAATAATTTCGATCTAAGGGGCATAGCAGAGGCTTTCACCCTTAGTCGTTTTTAGAGCATTTTTAGCCCTAGGGTCATAGCAGAGGCTTTCACCCATTCAATAATTTTCGATCTAAGGGGCATAGCAGAGGCTTTCACCCTTAGTCGTTTTTATAACATTTTTAGTCCTCGGGTCGTAGCAGAGGCTTTCACCCATTCAATAATTTCGATCTAAGGGGCATAGCAGAGGCATTCACCCTTAGTCATTTTTAGAGCATTTTTAGCCCTAGGGTCATAGCAGAGGCTTTCACCCATTCAATAATTTTCGATCTAAGGGGCATAGCAGAGGCTTTCACCCTTAGTCGTTTTTATAACATTTTTAGTCCTCGGGTCGTAGCAGAGGCTTTCACCCATTCAATAATTTCGATCTAAGGGGCATAGCAGAGGCTTTCACCCTTAGTCGTTTTTAGAGCATTTTTAGCCCTAGGGTCATAGCAGAGGCTTTCACCCATTCAATAATTTTGATCTAAGGGGCATAGCAGAGGCTTTCACCCTTAGTCGCTTTTAGAGCATTTTTAGCCCTAGGGTCATAGCAGAGGCTTTCACCCTTTTGATAATTTCGATCTAAGGGGCATAGCAGAGGCTTTCACCCTTAGATAATAGGAGATTGGGACAAATACGAATAGAATAATAGAGATTGATAATATCAGGGAGAGATGAATAAATATGAATATTAATGAAATTAGTTTCCCTTGAATATGTCTCTCTTGATTGAAATATATATCTTGGCGAGAAAATAGGCTTCTGCAATCATGAGAAAATATTAGTCATGGAAAAATAATCAGTGGTGAATAACCCGAATATCCTCGTGCCTTTGTCGAGAAAAATCTTTGTCTATAGGTTCCCCATTTCGGTAAGTTTGATTTTTTCAAAATAGTTCCCGTTTTACAGGGAATCGCAACGGTCGACAAATCTTGTCCGTTCACTTCGCAATTTATACGCCGTTGGATTCTGTTCTGTTTTCGGCTATAAAAGGCAGGCCTATTATTGAAAATCATCTCATTCGTTGCATCGAGGATTTACCTATCTGATCATGGTGGTCAAGGCGATTATTCGATTAGTTCAACTGTTTGAGTTCGGACTTCGAACAATCTTTAAGAGTGGCAGTCTTCTCACCCGACTTCGCTTAGAATATCGCCAGGCAAATACAATCTCCATCTTGAAAGCCAATATGCCCGATTCACGAGGTCCACAGGCTGTTGCGCAGGTCTTCGATTAGGGACCTGTTGCTACAATGCATTTAGGAAGACACAGCAGAGAGCGAGCTATCCAGAATATAGTCACTCGATAAGCCATGTGCTCGCCCTTTTGTCCTCGGAAGATCATAAATAAAGTTAAAAGCCTGCGGGTCCTAAGGAGATTCCATGGTCGGAGCTAAGTTACCCCTAATAGACGGTAGGAGAAGAGACCGAAAATTTCATAGGATTGTAGGGAGTAATAGTGTTCTTGATGTAGTATGAATGTTTGATCTATGCTCGATATGTATTCCCCAGCTTTTGTATTTTCCAAGATAATATAAATACACTTCCTCTTTGTTTTGTTGATAACATCAAATATAACTAGAATAAAGTTTATCTTTCGTAACTCCATTTTGATCCTCTAATATCGATAGAGAAATAATCGAATACCAGTTGCCTGATTGGATAATAGATAAATATTTTAGCGGCCCTGAAATTGATAAGGGAAATGATGCCATAAATCCTTATCACCGCTGAATTTCCATAATTGTATAACTCCCAGGTCGAGAATTCTGTTCGACTAAACCGATTATATTTCTTCTCAGTTGGCAGTGTAAAAGCATAACAATAAATACTTGAGTGTAAAAACATCTGAATAAACCGAATATGAATCCGACATGCCATCCGTCGTGAGTGTTCGATATTTAGAATGTCGTAATTCTTCTATACTCCCCATTGAATTATGTGTCCTTCGTTACCAAACAGGGCCCTATTTCACGGGAAACGTAACGGTCCTTCCATTTATTACGGACATCAAACCGTTCGTAGCCTGTTATCTGGGCCGTTGATTAAAAATCCTTCACCACTATAAATAGGTCCCTTCGTGTATACAGCACTTCTTGCTTTTTTCCTTATGCTCCCTCCGATCACCATGGGTCGAGTTTCAGATTTGATTCGTGTTTTCTCCCGGATAAAAGAGTTTGAGATTAGAGTTCGAACTTTGTTTTTCGATCTTGTTTCCTTTTGTATAAGCTTTTCGCTTAGAATATCGACAGGCAAAAGAAATTGCACCTAGAATACCGGCAGGCAACCTGTTTTCCCAGACATATCTTGTCTGTGACGGGTTTGAATTCCGGTCTTCTGGCGCAGTACCCGATCGGGCAGTAGGTTACTCTGAGTGGAGTTCTTTAAGTCTGAGGCACCAGCTTCCTCGAGGGCTTTCTTACGAGATAGTTCCTTCGAGTTCCCTTGGAGCGCCTCTGCTGGGATAACCCTTTGCTGCTCCGGTTCGGATTATCCTGTAAACAATGATCGCGCGTTTCAATCATTGTTTACTGATGATGATCTAAGGTCGGTCTGGTGCCCCGGAGAGGGGCTCCAATCCGGCTTTTATCCCGTTCGAAGACGGATGTGCGACACGTGGCTAGTGATTGCCAAGAAGAATCACTGCTGAGTTCTGCATCTTGGGCGACCTTGGGGAACGAAGATCGAGTATATTACCTCATGCAATTTGTAATAGAGTAGGAGTGATTGTATTGCATTTCTTGAGCTCGAATTATATTCGAAGCTTTACTTTGTAACTTGTTTGAAGATTTTTAATGATAAAGCTTCATTTCTGATTGAATTTTATTACTCGAATTCCGTTATTACTCGAATTCCGTTATTGGTCGAAATGATAGCCAATATTCCGTCCATTAGCTCGAGAATTTATCTAATCGGTTGCAGATATTCAACCAATCAACTTATCCCGATTAACTTTTGAGAAAAACACCACAGTCGATAAATAGTATATAGAGATTTCGTAAATGGTCTTCTAAATAACCGATTCGAAAGAACTTGTCATTGAAGTTAATAAACGCGAAGATCGGAAAAATAAATTCCGATCGTCAATAACAAGCTGCAATTTTATAGATCTTCTAAGCCTTCGATGATTCCTGCTGAACTTCTTAATCGCTCCTAAAAATAAATTCGTTGAAGAAATAAAAGAGTTGTGCGATCATAGGCTTGACCATTATCCTTAAGCTTTTTGCTGGCATACATTTTTCTCCTCGTATTAGGCATATTTCGATCTAATACTCGAATAAGCCCCATGGTGGGCGCCAATTGATCTTACGTGGTTTCGTTAGTTCGATCAAGGGTGGGATGTATGCAATAATAATAATAATAAAGCAAAGAAAAGACCAAAGTAATTGTATTCGAATTGAATCAGTACAAATACAAGTATTCAAAGGTCCTATTCGAGCATTATTGGATGCCGTACAAGCTAGAGGGTGAAACATGTATGAGAAAGTCTACGCTAATATTTTCCGGTTAACCCGAGCGGCGGTCTCAAGGTTAGTGCGCCTAGGATTCCCCCCTGTGTAATAAATGCATGGAGTATTTATAGCCAAATTGGAGGGCTTGGGCCTGGGCTCGGCCCAACAGCGCCCATCGATCTATGGCTCTCTAATGCGCTCGGAACAATCATCTTCATGCTTTGGTTCGGCTTTTGCTCCCTGGTGACAGGGTTCGGTGCTATTCGAACTGCGTCGAGGCTAAAAAAAACAGGGGATCCAAATTACCCCTCATCAATCTCCCTGATCACGTGGTATTTTCTCATCACGTGCTTGGATTGGTGATTTGATCTCGACTCCTTCGCTTGAGCTATCGCCCCGTTGTTGTCACAGAACATTACTACAGGTTCGGCAATGCTAGGAACTACATCCAGCTCTTGGATGAAGTTTCTCATCCAAACACTATCCTTTGCTGCATCTAATGGTGCAATATATGCTGCTTCAGTGGTTGAGTCGGCAGTGGTAGACTGTTTAGAGCTTTTCCAACTCACTGCTGCCCCATTGAGGCGGAATATGTATCCAGAATTGGATTTGTAATCATCCACGTCGGACTGGAAATACGAATCAGTGAATCCTTCAAGTTTCAGTTCTCCACTCCCACCGTAGACCAAAAACATATCCCTAGTCCTTTGCAGGTATTTAAGGATTGCTTTTATGGCGGTCCAGTGCTCTTCGCCTGGATTTGACTGATAGCGGCTCCTTACACTTAGAGCGTGTGCTACGTCTAGTCTAGTACACATCATTGCATACATTATGCTCCCTATAGCAGAGGCATAAGGTATGAGAGACATTCTCATCTTTTCTTCGTCAGTTGTAGGGCACATTTACTTAGAAAGAGAGATACCATGTCTCATTGGAAGCAATCCTCTCTTGGATTCTTCCATTTTGAATCTCTTCAAAATTTTGTTGATATACTGAGATTGGGAGAGTCCTATCATCTTCTTCGATCTATCCCAATAGATACGTATCCTCAATACGTAAGATGCATCTCCCATATCTTTCATGGTGAATTGCGCGGATAAACACGCTTTCGTCTGCGTTAACATTCCAATTTCGTCCCCGATCAATAGAATGTCGTCGACGTATAAAACTATGAATTGTATTGAACCCCCACTATTCTTTTTGTACACACAAGGTTCATATACGTTATTGATGAAGCTAAAAGCTTTGACTGTCTCATCAAATCGTATGTTCCAGGTTCGGGACGCCTGTTTGAGGCCATAAATTGACTATTTCGCACCCCTTATAATAATCGGAATGACTGGTCCTTATACGCTCGGACCGACCAGGAGTCTAATTCATTAAAGAGCTGCCAGGTCCGATCTGCTTTATCAATCCTAGGCGACCAAGAGCAATGTTCGAGTTCCATAAGGATTGCTATGCCTAGTCCTATTAGGATTATGTTTCTTTGTAAAAGTAGGGCTTATGATTACATACTTTGGCAATCTGATATAATCTTTAATAGAAAAGCTTTTGCTATACTATTTAAATATTCATCGTCATCCTTACTTATTGTTCTTTACGTAATTGTTCTTCCTTGAGATTGATCCATCCGCAATAAAGTAACAAAACCCTATAACCTATAATTAATTTGACCTCTAAAACATTCATCGCTGATTTAATCTAACCCAACGAAAAACGGTTAAATCAGTTGGCGCCCACCGAGAGGCTAGGTTAATTATTCGATTGACATATGGCTCGCCCAAGGAAGAGCGCCCGTAACGGAGCAAGAAGTAACACGACAAACCCGCGTAACACATCTGAGGATCAACCGGACGATACTAACAATAAGGTCCCTTTAATTAATCAACAAGAGAACGAGCAGCTGCCGAATCAGGAGGAACCACCAGGGATAAATATCCAAAACCTCCAAGGACAGCAAAGGATCCCCGCCAATGCGGTACCAGAAGACCACGTGGCTCCAGCAATCCTTGTTCCCCTGTCAGACACTCGGGAGAAGCTGCGACAGATCGTTATGCTCTTTAATTCACTCTGCCCAGGGGAATTACTAGTACCCGAGCAGGTTCCTAGAAACCCTAGAGCGACTAGGGCAAATCCTATTCAAAGGACACCGAGGTCGGTCGATCAAATCTCGCAACAAGCGGACAGCCCTGCAAGCGAGCAACGATCGTTGCACAGTCCGCAGAAGAGCAATTCGAAACCCTCCAATGAACATATCCGAAGAAAAACGGATCCGATGAGGCCGCAACCCGTCCGCCCCGGATTAAAGAAACATACCATAATTCCCATCGAAGATGACATAGTCGACGCAATTCCTAATCGACCACAAACCATGCGATTCTCTGAAAGAGAAATTGAAAAGATGGTACAGTAACGCCTGGAACAACGTCTACGAACCGTTCAAAATCCATGGGCCAGAAGCACGGAGATCCAAGAGAGCCTAGCAGCATGCTACCCTTCTGCAAGGAAATAAAAGAAGCACAATCATCGGGACAGGTTTCGGGACGACTACCCAGATAGGACGGAACCACATTCGAGGGACTAGCTTTGGATTGGTTTGCAAAACAACCCACCAATTCCATATTCAGCTTTAGAGAATTATGCAATAAGCTAACTCAGCAGTTCGCTAGCCAGAAGAGACAGAAATTGCCAATGAGATACCTAGGGACCATCCATCAACAAGACGGAGAAACCCTACGTTCCTGGTTGGCAAAGTTTAACGTAGAATTGCTTAAAATCGATTCCCCAAATATCGATTACATAATCTCCATTCTCTTCGATCTCACCAAAAACAGGCAATTCGGGAATGCCCTCAGTAGAAAGCAACCAAGAACGTTTGCTGATATTATGACCTTGGCATCGAAATACAAGACCCAAGAGGAGATGAACTCTTTTAAAGATAAGAATAAAAATAAAGCTCCCGCCTCCGGCTCCAAGCGGCAAGATAGAGTTCCTGCTCAAAAATCCATGGATTATGATTGATCCCTCAGAAGAGGCAATGTCTTCTAGCGATTAGAATATAATCGGAGCGATCAAGACAGACGACCTAATCTCTATCAAAGACCTAGATCGGCCGAGCCGGGGAACAGGAGCAGAATTAACCAAGTAGAATACCCCAGGCTGACCGTTCCAATAGAAGAAATCTTGGTAGTACTGGAGAGAAACAATTGGATCCCGGCAGCGAAGAGAATCGCTCAGCCAAGGCCAGGTGCACGAAACTATGATTTATACTGTAGATATCACCGGGCGAATGGGCATCGCACTGAAGATTGTTTTCACCTTAAAAGGGAAATCAAAAAACTAATCGAACAAGGAAAATTAGATGACTACTTAGAACGGAACAACCGCAAGAGGGGTAGAAGTCGGAGTCCTCGGAATAATAACCAAAGATGGAGCTCCCGAAGAAGGTCCCCTATCGATGGTCCCCCACAAGAGTTGAACATTGTCAGATCAACGGCACCATCCATACGATCTCAGGATGACCAGCCGGCGGGGACAGTCGTAATGCTCGCCGCAGAACCACCAGGTCCATACTGGGAAGCGTCAGGTACTCAAAAGAAGTGTGGACGCTAGAAAGCAAACAACCAAAGGACCAGCTGATCAGTTTCAATGAGACTGAGGTAACTAAGAACTTTGTTTGGGACACAAAAGAGGACAACCCTGATTTCCCGATGGTGGTATCGCTGGAAATAGCGAACTACAACGTCAAAAGAATCATGATCGATAATGGAAGCTCAGCGAACATCATCTCTAAAGAGGTCCTAGCTCAGATGAACATGGGACAAATAACATTCCAAAAGGTAGTTACGCCTTTAGTAGGGTTTGGAGGTTCCGAAATTGTCCCCTGTGGCACAATAGCTTTAAGTGTGTCACTCGGAAAGAAACCACGTCGTAAGGTGAAGTTAATAAAATATTTGGTAGTAGAAACCCCCTTTGCCTACAACGCGATCCTACGCGACCCGCCTTCAACCTATTCCGAGTGGTTGTTTCAACTTACCATCAGAAGATAAAATTTCCGACTGATGTGGGAATCGGAGAAATAGTAAACGATCATTGTATGTCATGGGACTGCTACAACACCTCCTTAACTTTGGGGAACTGCTCAAGATCGTTTACCCCAGCTAAAAGAAAACTCGAAGATGACGTTGACAGAGTCGAAATTGAAATCCCCAGCACAGACCGAATAGACAAAAAGGGAAAGGAACCGGTCGATTTGGCTTTGAAACCACCGGAACACAAAGATGTCCTACTAGTGCAAGGGGATCCAACAAAAACAACCAGAATAGGAACCGAACTCAGTAAGGAAGGGGATGTAATGCTGGTAACCAGTCATTCGCTAAAGATCGACCCCATGGCAAAACCTGCTAGACAAAAGAAGAGGAATCATGGGCTGATAACGGATAAAATAATCAAGGCAGAAGTAGAAAGGCTACTCAAGGCAAAACAAATTCGAGAAATACACTTGATGAGGGGTAATTCGGATCCCCTGTTTTTCTAGCCTCAATGCGGTTCGAATAGCACCGAACCCTGACGCCAGGGACCAAAAGCCGAACCAAAGTATGAAGATGATTGTTTCGAGCACATTAGAGAACCATAGATCGAAGGACACTGTTGGGCCAAGCCCAGGCCCAAGCCCAAGCCCTCCAATTTGGCTATAAATACTCCATGCATTTATTATACTGAACAACTTCCTAGGCGCACTATCCTTGAGACCGCTGCTCGGGTCACTAGAGAATATTAGCGTAGGCTTTCTCATACATGTTTCACCCTCTAGCTTGTACGGCATCCAATAATGCTCGAATAGGACCCTAAATATTTGTACTTGTACTCAATTTTACTCGAATACAATTACATTTGGTCTTTATTTTCCCTTTAACATTGTTGTCATCGTGTTATTCCCCACCCTTGATCGAACTGACGAAACCACGTAAGATCAATTGGCGCCCACCGTGGGGCCTTATTCGAGTATTAGATCGAAATATGCCTAATACGAGGAGAAAAATGTATGCCAGCAAAAAGCTTAAGGATAATGGTCAAGCCTATGATCGCACAACTCTTTTATTTCTTCAACGAATTTATTTTTAGGAGCGATTAAGAAGTTCAGCAGGCATCATCGAAGGCTTAGAAGATCTATAAAATTGCAGCTTGTTATTGACGATCGGAATTTATTTTTCCGATCTTCGCGTTTATTAAATGACAAGTTCTTTCGAATCGGTTATTTAGAAGACCATTTACGAAATCTCTATATACTATTTATCGACTGTGGTGTTTTTCTCAAAGGTTAATCGGGATAAGTTGATTGATTGAATATCTGCAACCGATTGGATAAATTCTCGAGCTAATGGACGGAATATTGGCTATCATTTCGACCAATAACGGAATTCGAGTAATAAAATTCAATCAGAAATGAAGTTTTATCATTAAAAATCTTCAAACAAGTTACAAAGTAAAGCTTCGAATATAATTCGAGCTCAAGAAATGCAATACAATCACTCCTACTCTATTACAAATTTCATGAGATAATATACTCGATCTTCGTTCCCCAAGGTCGCCCCAGATGCAGAACTCAGCAGTGATTCTTATTGGCAATCACTAGCCACGTGTCGCACATCCGTCTTCGAACGGGATAAAAGCCGGATTGGAACTCCTCTCCGGGGCACCAAACCGACCTTAGATCATCATCAGTAAACAATGATTGAAGCGCGCGATCATTGTTTACAGGATAATCCGAACCGGAGCAGCATAGGGTTATCCCAGCAGAGGCGCTCCAAGGGAACTCGAAGGAACTATCTCGTAAGAAAGCCCTCGAGGAAGCTGGTGCCTCAGACTTAAAGAACTCCACTCGGAGTAACCTACTGCCCGATCAGGTACTGCGCCAGAAGACCGGAATTCAAACCCGTCACAGACAAGATATGTCTGGGAAAACAGGTTGCCTGCCGGTATTCTAGGCGCAATTTCTTTTGCCTGTCGATATTCTAAGCGAAAAGCTTTTACAAAAGGAAACAAGATCGAAAAACAAAGTTCGAACTCTAATCTCAAACTTTTTTATCTGGGAGAAAATACGAATCAAATCTGAAAATCGACCCATGGCGATCGGAGGGAGCATAAGGAAAAAAGCAAGAAGTGCTGTATACACCAAGGGATCTATTTATAGTGGTGAAGGATTTTTAATCAACGGCCCAGATAACAGGTTACGAACGGTTTGATGTCCGTAATAAATGGAAGGACCGTTACGTTTCCCGAGAAATAGGGCCCTGTTTGGTAACAAAGGACACATAATTCAGTGGGGAGTATAGAAGAATTACGACATTCTAAATATCGAACAGTCACGACGTGTTCATAACATTATATTAAAGGATGGCATGTCGGATTCGTATTCGGTTTATTTAGATTTTTTTTATATATACACTCAAGTATTTATTGTTATACTTTTACACTGCCAACGGAGAAGAAATATAATCGGTTTAGTTGAACAGAATTCTCGACCTGGGAGTTATACGATTATGGAAATTCAGCGGTGATAAGGATTTATGGCATCATTTCCCTTATCAATTTCAGGGCCGCTAAAATATTTATCTATTATCCAATCAGGCAACTGGTATTCGATTATTTCTCTATCGATATTAGAAGATCAAAATGGAGTTACGGAAGATAAACTTTATTCTATTTATATTTGATGTTATCAACAAAACAAAGAGGAAGTGTATTTATATTATCTTGGAAAATACAAAAGCTGGGAAATACATATCGAGCATAGATCAAACATTCGGATTACATCAAGAACACTATTACTCCCTACAATCCTATGAAATTTTCGGTCTCTTCTCCTACCGTCTATTAGGGGTAACTTGGCTCCAACCATGGAATCTCCTTCGGACCCGCAGGCTCTTAACTTTATTCACGATTCTCCAAAGATGAAGACTCGAGGGTGCGATTCATCGAATAAACGAGCTCTGCAGAACTCCCACCCCTGTACGTCTTCCTAAATGCATTGTGGCAATAGGTCCCTAATCGAAAACCTATGCCATAACCTACAAGCTCCATAAATCTGGCTTATTGGCCTTCAAGATGGAGATTATATTTGCCTGCCGATACTCTAAGCGAAGGTTGAAATGATATTTTCTCTGCTCGGATATTCCTCCACTTAAAAATTGTTCGAAATCTGACCTCGAATAAGCGAATTATTGAAATAATAATCTTAGTCGCCATGAGGGGACGGAAGAGATGCCAACACAATGAATAAGATGGCTTCTAAGAAATGACAGCTTTTTATAGAAAAAAATAAGTGGAATCTAACGGCAGAGATTTCACGTAACGAAGGAACCAGATCTAAGAACTGTTGCGTTTCCCGATAAAGGAGGGACCGTTTGGAAAAGGTCAACGCTTATTAAAGAATTGGAAACATTTGAAACAGTAAAGAGTATTAGTTCGAACAAGTTCGCGAAGAACATTTTCTATTAAGACGGAAGGATTACTCATTAAGTCTTGGACCTATTTGTGATCTATCGTTCATCTACCGGTTTCCCATCTATTATTTCAACCACGGGAGACTATCATTTCCTTAGGAGTATTTCGATCGAAATCATGGTTATTGGAAATTTATTTCCTAAGTATGCCCACCTGCTCGACGGGTGCTAATATGGTCAATCTCTATTCAGCAATTATTCTGGTACTCAAGATCAGCATTTATCTAATATCGATCTCAATTATTTTCGAAATTATTGAATGGGTGAAAGCCTCTGCTACGACCCAAGGGCTAAAAATGCTCTGAAAACGACTAAGGGTGAAAGCCTCTGCTATGCCCCTTAGATCGAAATTATTGAATAGGTGAAAGCCTCTGCTACGACCCAAGGGCTAAAAATGCTCTGAAAACGACTAAGGGTGAAAGCCTCTGCTATGCCCCTTAGATCGAAATTATTGAATGGGTGAAAGCCTCTGCTACGACCCAAGGGCTAAAAATGCTCTGAAAACGACTAAGGGTGAAAGCCTCTGCTATGCCCCTTAGATCGAAATTATTGAATGGGTGAAAGCCTCTGCTACGACCCGAGGACTAAAAATGTTCTGAAAAGACTAAGGGTGAAAGCCGTTGCTACGCCCCTTAGATCGAAATTATTTTCATCGATCAATCAAGATCAACCAGCATTTCTATTCTTTTTTCTCCATAATTATTCATTCGGCTAAGGCTAACAGCCATCATCGTGACGCTTATATCCAAATTATTATTCAAGATCGGTCAAAACCCTTTTTCGATTATTACTTCGCGATCATTTGTCTGACTAGGGAATTTGGCCCCTCGGATTAAATTTGTTACTCAAGGATCATCTCGGGATTCTTCTATTCGATCTCTTAATTATTATGTATTTGATGGGGGTACAAAGGTCTCCGACATGTTAAATTCAAAATCGAGGAATGTCGGTTGTCATCCATCGTCTGAATATTTGTCAAAGTTTTTAAAGAATAGCTCTTATTTGTATTCTTGAGACAGAGAGATGGATGCTCGACAACAGTATACAAAAGCAATTCTATAAGATAACAAGTAAGGATGATAAGAGAAATAAATATCTCATTCATGACATTACAAACAGTTACAAAAGAGTTCGAAATTACAATGATAAGTCGAGCAAAAACTTTACATTTAATGTAACCCTATTACAAATTAACCCTACGCTAGAATGTTCTCGTAACTGAAGACGGAAGGCGAGGCTGGGATAACACTTCTACCCTTAATCCATCGCTTCCTCAATAATCGCTCCGTGCTGGAGCAGGCCGAGAGACAGGGAGGCAATCCCTAGAGAAATTACTCCACGCAATCTCGAAGGCAACATTCTTCAAGGAATACCTTGAAGAAGTAGAGATCGAGTGCAGGAAAACTCCTCCAGCAGTTGACCCACTATCCGACCGGGTGGATTGACAGGATACAGGAGATCGAACCTGCCTCAAAGACTTGAAATCAAAGAGAGCTGGTCGCCTGCCGGTACCCCAGTCGCATTCATTTTCGCCTGTCGATACCCTAGTCGAAATAAGTAGCCATCAGGAGATAGCGAAATTTATAAATAGTTCGGAGGAAAACCTCGAACAGTTCAATCGGGGATAGCAAACGGAACATGGTGGCTAGAAAGAGTAAAATCTCAATCATAGAGCCGATCAGAAATGTTACTGAAATGAAAAGTTTGAAGGTAACTACGGAACTATATATAGTGAAAGGAAAAGGCAATTAACGACTCAGATTTGATGGTACTAACGGCTGAGATATAAGCAGTAAATGCGCCGACCGTTACGATTCCCGAAAATACAGAAGCTATTTCGGGAAAAAAGTGAAGAAAATGTCAAAACTGTTCTACTCGAGTCCATTCCCAATCGGCCTAAGGGTAAATAAAGCCATCGTAAAGGTCGATAAAAAAGTATTTTTCGAGCTTAATAAATAAGACAATTGCAAAATACAAAGACATCAAACCCTATTACATCTTCATAACTGGCCGATCCTATGAAATTTTCGGCGGACGATAATGTCCTTACTTGACCAAGAAACGCCTACCGAGCCAGCGAATCTTCGGCTACGGCCGTACTTCTTCGAAAAGGAGAAAGGCAATACATCTCTTTCCCGGAAAAAACATGAACATTCAATGAAGGACGTCAATCCCCGAGTCACTACCCGAAACGTTTTCAAAAGAAAACCTAGCAAGTTACACCATACCCTCGAAAAACTTGACGCCAGAATCTCCCTAAATCACAAAAAGACCATGGGCCATCGGGGTCGTGGATGGTCAGCAATAAAGCTTATCGGCCTTCAAGATCGAAATAGCGTTCGCCTGCAGATACCCTAGTCGAGATAGAAGTATAAATTTTACTATGAGGCGCAATACAACTCCAGAACCGGATTTCGAGACGTTGAATCATGCAACAAGGTCTTCTAATCAGCATGATCGAAGGAATCTATTTTCGAAAAAAGTTAAAGGAATACAAAACGAAGAACCCCATTTATAGACACTATTTTCAAAAATCCAACGGCTATCAGAAAACAAAAGAAACGGTCGAGATCAAAAGGTTGTCACGACTCCCGAGATATTCGCCAGGGAGAGAAAGTGATTACTTTTGGAAAATAAGCGGAATTACTACGCCAAAGGTCGAAAAATTGAGAAGGCAAACTAAAGCATGATCAAAGAAAGAGCATATAAGGAGAACCTACGATTCGAAAAGAAGAGTAAGGTATTACAAACCATGGGAAATAAAATATCTGAAAATTATTCATGATTGCACAAATAAAAACAGTATGGACATATTACAAACCCGAATAAATTAGAGACGACATCTAAACAAGTTTATTATCAGAAAGAATCTTTCGAAGCTCAGCGCTGCGAGCCTCATATCCTGCTTCGAATCCACGATCATAAGCCTCCTTCTCTTGACGTATGAAATCTTGCTTCTCCTGCTCGTGAAGGATCTTCAGTTTTTCGAGTTTCTCATTCAGCTGCTTATGGATCTCATCTCCATGCTCGTTAGCCGTCTTCTCCCTCTCTAAAGCAAGCTTCTCTGCGAGGACGCGGCCGAACTCGACTTTCTTCTCCTCCAGCTCGAGAGAAATAGCAACGCGCTGGCTGGTCTCCCGCTCAGCAAATGTTTTAAGCTCAATAAAATCTTGTCCGGCCTGTTAAAAGGATCAGCAGCATTTAAAAAAAAAAAAAAAAAAAAGAGAGTACACCTGAAAAAGGAAGTGCTGCCCAGACTCGAACAACTCCTCTATGTTTCTCTCTTTGGACATGTTTCTCTCCTTTGGTATGTCAGTCTCTGAAGAAGTAAAGGTAGCTTGCAACAAGTTACCCATGGGATCAACCTTAGAAGGAGATCCGTCTTTCAACTCCTCGTGCAGGGAAGAAGCAATTTTTTGAGGAGAGGAATCGGCAAAAGGTCGGGGAGGATTATCAATTCCTAAAGCTTCAAACTTGGATTTCTTGCTGGGATTCCCTGAGGGAGGAATGATCGAAGTATCGGAGGATGACTTGCTACCAATAGCAAGATTTTGTAAAGCCTCAATGGGTGTAACCCCATCGGAATAAGGCCTCTTATTCGAAGAAGGAACAGGAATCTTTTCTTGGACACGATCTTCACTTTTAGAATCAATCACTTTCGGGGAGGAACCTCCGAGCTCAGCCTCGAGCTTTTCGTCACCCTTGTTTGGGTTCGAGGAGGCACTTTTCTCTTTCTTATCTTCTTCCCCTTTAGGAGCTTTTGGGGAAGACACAGAGGTCTTAGAGGAAGATTTGGAAGGTTTAGCCTCCTTGTCAGCCTTTCGCTCTTTATTCGATTTCTTATTCATCGAACCACCAAATATCGATCTGGGATCGATAGCTTTGCCTAATACATTCTCCATAATAAGTGAATCTGCGATCGATAAGCTAGGATCTTTACTTTTTAAGGAATTCAGAAAATGCAGAAAATATGGGGAGAGCTCTGATCTCTGTAAGGGAGGATATCGTATGAATAATGAAAAGAAATCCTAATATTTATAGACGCTACGCACTACGATTGTGATAGTGAATCGACGCGACCATGCAGAAAAATCCCACTCGGATAAACAAAGTTCGATCAGAAAGTGTGAAAAATCATCGATATTTATAAAGTTAGAATTCACAAGTTACACGAATCAGATCAAGAAATATAAAGTCAACTCGTTTACAAAATAGGGTTACATGAGTAAATACAATTGATTTCCTAACAAGAGAACCTTGAATCGCCCCCTCCGGCTTACTCAACCCCAGTAACTCGCTAAACTGAAGATCAGACGATATATGCATATTTGAAGCTCGATAATTACCCAGCTTGGTCGAAAGATCGACCGTCTCCCTTATCTGGGGCATTGCCTATATTGACATCTTTATCTTCCTCCCCGGACACCTTAGAAGAGTCGTCGCAGGAGTACTCGAGCACATCAGGGTTAGGCATTGGAATGCCATACTCCTCGACTAAGGGGGCAAAGCGATGTCCCTGCCAGTTAGTATTCTCCTTGGGAAGAGAGGAAGCTTTATAATCCTTCCCTTCAGCATTCTTGAAAGGGTCCATATACTTGAAATATTCCTCCATGTCATCCGGAATTTTCTCGGCCGCGACTAATTGTTGAACCCCTTTATAAAAAATCGTCTGAAGAATTTCTCCCGTTTTCCTTTGAACTAAAGGATCTAAGACAGGGGATTCCAAGAATTCTCGTATGGCCGGAATCTCGGCTTCTTCCCGGCCCTGGGCATACGCACGCTCGGAATCTTGCTTTGCCAATTCGAGTTCTATCTTTACTTTCTTCAGCTCTTCCTCGAGGGCACTCCTCTCTTTGACGGACGCAAGCAAGTCCTCTTCTACTGAGGAAGAATGTTTCACATTCGCTTTCTCAAGCTCCTTCTTTACTTGGGATAATTCTCGCTGAGTTTCGGCCAATTGAGATCGAAGAACTTGATTGTCAGAAAAAATCTGCGCAAATGCATCATGAGCCTCCTGCGACTCCTGCTCCAACAGCGCCAAACGATAGGATTGGAGGGCAAACAAATCTCCGATCTACGAGACATTTCTCAGATAATTAGCAAGGTTTAGGGGCATAGAAGGAGACAATTAAGAAAGATTTTTACCTCATGATATGTTCGCGAGAAATCGCTCAAAACCTCAAAATCACCTTTTACAGAATGGAGCAGCATATCCCTTCTAAATCGACCAGCCATGAAGATTCTAGCAGCTTTGTCGAATTCGTTCTCCCCGTTCCCATCCAGGTCGGTCATAATGGTGCCATCTTCGGGATATCCTGCAGCTCGGCCATCTCGAAGATGCTCATCCATGAAGTCCACCACATCTGGCTCCGATCTACCTTCTCGGCAAGGGACTGAGTCAGATTTCACGCCAAAAGGTTTTACCCTCCTCGAGGGCCCTGGATGTTCGGCGTTCCTTTTCTGACCCAGGAGCCTCTCATACTCCTGAATACCCTGAATCCGGTTCCAGGAATGTTGACTGTAGCCAACAGAGGAAAGAGCAGAAGTATCGGGAGAAAACAAGGTTCGAAGAGGTCCGGCTGTAGCTGAATTCAATGAACTCATGGTACCAACCCCTCTCAATTCGGGAATCAAGGATGGTATGACAATCGAACTTTCGCCTAGATTGTTCGTATCCGCTTTTCTTTCGGAGGCATAAGGCAACGGATCAAAGTAAAATCGCTTGTCTTCAACCGGACCGGCAGCGAACATTCGAAATCTCTCAACAACTCGACCTGCGCAGATGATACGGAAAGGAGCGCAAGTCTAAACAAGAACAATAGTTCAATAAAACCTAAAAGCAAGCAGGAGATGAAAGGCATACCCAAAGAAAGTGGAGCAGTGTTCGAAGCACTGGAGGTTGGCAGGACATCGATTCGCTTTAGAGGCCCTTCGGAGGACTGGTTAGGGTATCTAATCGCCGGAGCTAGGTAGTTACATTGGCTCAACCCAGCCAATCGCAAAATGCCTTCTTGGATCAGGAATCTAGTCTGGTAAGGGTTAGACTGCAGTTGCCCCAAGACTTCATCAGAAAGACGATGGCTGAGTTTTTCTTTAATCCTGCGAGAACCGTATGTCCAAGTATTTGCGCCATCCCATCGATAAGGTCTTGTTTTCGAGCCACCTTCTGAGATAGGAATTTCAGGGCCCTTCACGAAGAAGAATCTTCTTTTCCAACCTATACTCTTCTTTGTTGTTATATTTGTGAGAAAAGGTCGTTTGGACCGCGGAAGGACGGAAACAAACCCCATGTTCGAACCCTTGCATGGGTCCATTCGAAAAATCTGCCAAAAGTTACTGAAGGAAGCCTCTTCCCCCTTTGTCTCCATAAGAACGCAAAACGCAAGTATGTATGCAATGGAGTGTGGGAGAAGCTGAGCCGGGGAAAGCGAAAAGAAATTAAGGATGTTTCTGATAAGAGGAACGAACGGGATACGCAAGCCACAGGAAAATTGTCCCTCGTAAAAGGCTTGACATCCAGCGGGGGGCTCAGTGGCACGCTCGGTGTAAGAAGGAACGACAATCGAAAAACCTTTGGGAAGAAATTTCCCGAAATCCGCCTCGAGGCGAGCGTGATCCTTTTTCGAAAAACAACAGGAAGTTTCACTAGCGGGAAGCTCTGACTTACCCGAGATTGCGACTTGTGAGGCTTGCGTATGTTTAAAGATCCTGACAAAAGCACCTTCGCCGATACTACGTTTGTCGACCTCATTCTCTTCGAGATCCTCGCTCGGATCGTCGTCTTCGCCGTCTTGATGAAATTCCCCATCTTCGAAGTCATCTACAAGCTTAAACAAGGGATCAGATTCTTGACTCTCTTCGACCTTATTCTTGCCCTTTGAACTTCTAGAACTTGACATTATGAATTCGGAGATGAATATACTAAAGTAACTACCTTTTCGATTAAAACACTTCGAGCTCAAGAGAAAATATAACATGGAAGTAACTTTCCAACGGGTCAACATATATATACGGGGTTAAAAAGGTAAATTGCAAAGAGGTCCCCGAGTAACCGCGACGGTTGAACTTACCAAGGGTAAAAACTTTGGGTTATTCTTCTCAAAATAGCCTTTCTGATCCTTCTTTTTCTAGAACTGCGGAATTTGTCCTTGCGTTATATCCCTAAGGATCTCGGAGACCCTTCTTATTATAACCGGAAAATTCTGAAAAGCATCCATCTACGGATCGAACAATGCATTTTGGAGCGGGAAAGGATTTTATTACTTTAACATCCTCTAATAAGGGTAACTTCGGAACTCGCCAATGTATGTCTTCTTATATATGCACTCTTTTTCCCTAGCTCGGTTTTTATCCCAGAGGGTTTTTTTCGAGTTAGGTTTTTAACGAGGCATATCCTAAAGACATTCTCGACGGCTCGTCTCATTGTAGCATGGAACGTATTTTGTACTTCTTCGAGCGCTTGCTTCGCCTCACACTCGAGAAGTGGGGGAGTATTGATGAGGGGTAATTCGGATCCCCTGTTTTTCTAGCCTCAATGCGGTTCGAATAGCACCGAACCATGACGCCAGGGACCAAAAGCCGAACCAAAGTATGAAGATGATTGTTTCGAGCACATTAGAGAACCATAGATCGAAGGACACTGTTGGGCCAAGCCCAGGCCCAAGCCCTCCAATTTGGCTATAAATACTCCATGCATTTATTATACTAACAACTTCCTAGGCGCACTATCCTTGAGACCGCTGCTCGGGTCACTAGAGAATATTAGCGTAGGCTTTCTCATACATGTTTCACCCTCTAGCTTGTACGGCATCCAATAATGCTCGAATAGGACCCTAAATATTTGTACTTGTACTCAATTTTACTCGAATACAATTACATTTGGTCTTTATTTTCCCTTTAACATTGTTGTCATCGTGTTATTCCCCACCCTTGATCGAACTGACGAAACCACGTAAGATCAATTGGCGCCCACCGTGGGGCCTTATTCGAGTATTAGATCGAAATATGCCTAATACGAGGAGAAAAATGTATGCCAGCAAAAAGCTTAAGGATAATGGTCAAGCCTATGATCGCACAACTCTTTTATTCGATTTCGAACTGACCGAGCTCGATTGCCCACGTAAGATCAACACTTCTCGGAATGGCTATGTAATGTCGTGCTAGTAACGAAAGGGGATAAAAAGGATAATAAGTGGAGAATGTGCAATGACTTCACCGACCTTAACAAACTATGTCCGCGCGATCCATATCCCCTGCCGAGAATCGACCTATTGGTCGACTTAACGGCTGGATTCGCAATTTTCACCATGATGGACGCCTTTCAAGGTTTTTATCAGATATACATGAATGAGCGAGACCAGGAGAAAACTGCTTTCATAACAGAACAAAGTCTCTACTGCTTCATAGTCATGCCATTTGGCCTAAGAAACGCTGGGGCCACTTACCAGAGGTTAGTAAACCTGATGTTCAAGGAGCTAATCGGAGAAATAATGGAAGTGTACGTAGATGATATGCTGGTCAAAAGCATGAATGAAGCTGACCATTTAAAGCATCTCGATCGATGCTTCCGAATATTGAGGAAATACCGAATGAAGCTAAATCCCGCAAAATGCACTTTCGGAGTAAAATCGGGAAATTTTTTAGGATATTTGGTACATCAACGAGGAATTGAGGCCAATCCAGAAAAGATTTGAGCTATAACCAAAATGAAACCTCCCAAAACGATCTCCCAAGTACAAAGCCTGGTAGGAAAGATCGTAGCATTAAACAGATTCATCTCCAAGTCGGCCGACAAAAGTTTGCCTTTCTTTCAAACTCTACGAAAAGCAAAAAACTTTGTTTGGACTGAAGAATGCGACCAGGCCTTCAACCGACTAAAGGAATACCTGACGACCTCCCCACTATTGGCCAAACCAACTGTGGGAGAACCATTATACATTTACATATCAATTTCCGATGTGGCCATTAGTTCGGTTCTAGTAAAAGTAGAAGGCATGGAGCATAAGCCTGTTTATTACTTAAGTAAGTTACTACAAGGGGCGGAGAAGAACTACATGGAAATAGAAAAATTCGCTTTGGCCTTAGTAGTGGCGGCACGCAAGCTCCGACCTTACTTTTTAACCTACAAAATTGTGGTGTTAACCAACCAACCGCTGAGACAGGTCTTAGCGAAGCCGGAAGCCTCTGGAAGATTGATCAAGTGGGCAATCGAGCTCGGTCAGTTCGAAATCGAATACAGACCAAGAATTGCGATTAAGGCCCAAGTCCTAGCCGATTTCCTGTTAGAAACTCCGACCCAGATTACTGAACACAGTGAATCGACCAGCCATAACAATGATATCTTGATCATAGAAAATCAAACCTGGTTGATGCATGTCGATGGAGCTTCATGCAGAGAGGGAGGAGGTGTCGGAATCAACTTTACCGGACCAAATAAGGAGGATATTAATTATGCAATAACATTGGACTTCGTAGTAACAAAAACGAAGCAGAATATGAAGCGCTAATCGCAGGAATGGAAATGGTGGTTAAGGCTAATATAAAGAGTCTCAAAGTACTAACCGATTTAGAGTTAGTACAAAGACAAATAGAAGGCCTATACGAGGCAAAGGAATTTAACATGGTCAAATACCTCGCCAAAATAAAGGAATTGGCTGAGAAATTCGAAAATTTTGAGATACAGAATATTCCACGATCGGAAAATAAATGGGCCGATCAACTCTCTAGATTTACAGGGTCTCATGACGGTAAAACAGAAAGAGTAATCAACTGGTTAATTTCCAACACACCGGCAATTGATATCGACGAGACACCAGTCGCTGAGATTATGGAAATCGAAGAACCTGAAAGAAACTGGATGACTCCGATGATAGACTATCTTCGAGAAGGAAAATTACAGCTTAATCCAAACGAAGCTCGGAAAATAAAATATCGAGCTCCAAAATACACATTGTTAGAATAAAGACTTTACCGAAGATCAGTATCAGGAATTCTTCTAAAATGTGTCTCCGAATCTCAAACCAACGATGTCCTTCGAGAGGTACATGAAGGAGAAGCAGGAAATCATAGTGGAGCAAGGGCCTTAGCCTTAAAATGCCTTAGAACAGGCTATTATTGGCCTACCATCAACAATGATGCCATGCAATATATTCAAAAATGTCATCATTGCCAAGTTCATGCAAATATAAGTCATCAACCAGCCAAAAACATGTACCCAATACCAGTATGCTGACCATTTGATCAAGGGGGAATGGACATCGTGGGGCCTTTCCCTATATCCAGGTCGAAGAAAGCATATGTTCTAGTCGCTGTCGAATATTTCAGTAAATGGATAGAATGAGTCGCCCTTGCTAGAATAACTCAATTCCAAGTGATCAACTTCCTATGGAAGTTCATAGTATGTCGATTTGGCATCCCCAGAATCCTGATCTCTGATAACGGAACGCAATTCGCAGGAAAACAAGTAATGGAATGGTGTACCAAGCTAGGAATTCAGCAAAACTTCACTTCAGTTGGCCATCCAAGAGCAAATGGACAAACTGAAGTAGCGAACCGAGAAATAATAAAATCTTTGGAGAAAAGATTAGGGGTAGCCAAAGGAAGATGGCTAGATGAACTCCCCGGAGTACTTTGGGCTAATCGAACGACAGTCAAAACATCGACCAAGGAGACCCCGTTCAGTCTAATATATGGTGATAGGATAGTGCCCAGCAAGCCAGTTCAATAAGCTTGTAATATGACTATTCTGTATAAGACAATCTTTGATTTTATTATAATAAGCACGTTTATTTATATGTGTATAAAGTTAAACAATGGCCAACTTCATCTCTCGCGAATACATTTAAGCGATTGGATGAAATCCTTAGATTACATTTGACTGTTGGACGATTCACTTCAGTACTGAGTGCAATCATGAAACAGTCTCAAAGGTCGTAATCTTAAAACTGTTCCAAGTCATAGATTCCGAACGAGACAGGGTATCGTAGGAATCGCAAAGACTTGTACAAGTATGCATGTTTCACATGGAGAGAATTTGTAGCGTTTCATGAGCAAGGCATTTGAGGCCAGTGCATATGAGTAGGTGGTTCAATGGAAGATTGAACGCATCGAACGACCCGAACAGAGAAACCCATTGTGGAAGCGCATGTCGCATATCGCTGATGGGATGTTTCTCAAGGATTATAACAGTGTACGATTTAGTCCTTTGACTTGAGGTGCTAGGGCGAATTTGGTGCATGAAAGTGCGTACTTAGATCTAGGTATAGGCCACTTAGCTTGGCCATAACATGCCTAGGTTGGGTGCGTATGGACATGTACGCGAGTGGTTAGTACCAATATGGAATCTATTGACTCATCGTAATGGATGAGAGAATTTCCTATACGATTCTTAGATAATATATCCAAGGAATCTACGGCCGTAGTTAGTGACGGATTTGGAAAAGGGGTTTCCAAATTTAAGAGTCATACTGGAATATTATCCTGAATTAGAAAGTATAGTTATCGAGATAAATTTAGAGGTGCCGATCAATTCACACACCCTAAGTCTTGATCGGGAATATTAGTCGATAGAAGGACCGTATGTACATGGTAAATATATGAGACGAGGTTCACAAGTATCAATTCACCTGAAGTTGGGCTTCATGGGCTTGTGGCTAGACATCGACCATGAAGTGTAGGTACTCCTGAGTTAATAGAGGATTTGATTCTAGGAGTAGTCAATTAAAGGTTGTTTGATTGACCGGAGCAATTTATTGTTCATAAATTAAATCACGAAGAATTCGTGGGCCTGCTGCCAATTGATGGTGAACCCAGAGGGTCACACACAATACAATTGGACGGTGACTGTTGGAAAAGGACATAAAAGGAATTAGTTGATTTAATGGTATTTAAATCAATTAAATGAATTAAAGTATTTAATTCAAGTGGGAGATTAATTAATTAGTTGACTTAATTAATTAAATACTTAATTAAGTTGCTGATTAATTATATAAAAGAAATATTGATTTATTTGGATTGGGCATTTAATTAAAGTAGTTAATTAAATGAAAGGCTTACAAGACATGGGCCTTTTATTAAAAGCCCATAAGGAGTCTTGCAAAACCTAGGTCAAATAGAAGTCTATAAATAGAGTTCTACCAGAGCTCAGAAAGCGAACACCCTAGTACAAAAAATCCTGAGCTCCTTCTCTGACCTAGCCGCCCCCTCTCCCCTACACCGCCCCTAGCTGCCGCCGCCTATCCTTGGCCATGAGCTGCTGTGCCGCTGCCGCACCACCTCCCTCGTTCCACCGTGTTAGATCTTGCCTTGCAAAGTAGATCTGCACAGTCCTGCAACAACAAATCTCCTAGATCCAGGTCTGAGCCTAAGACTAGGAGGTGTTACCAGAATCCAGTTGGTGTGGACTATCTTTGGAGGTGAGACATTTGGATCACTTCTGTGAACCAGATCCAGATTCAGAATCAGAACTGAAGGTTGCCGCCACCTTGCCCGTGGTGAGGTAAATCGCAAAAAACCCCTTGTTTAATTCATTGTGTGTCTTTGTTTCATGCTTTTGATATATAATATGGAGATTCTTAGATGGGACCTTGGGTGCTTCGAAAAATTTAAATTCTGCACTGTATGTTGTATTGACAATCGAGGCAACCTAACCACTAACCCAACAGTGGTATCAGAGCCAACTCCATCATTATTATACGAAAAGCCTGAACATAATGTGTTTTTACAATATATGTTTAATTATGAATATGTAAACACGTGATAATTATGTTCTGTAAATTGATTCTTACTTGTTATGACTAGATCTATGATTGAGTAAAACTGCTTTTTCAGATCTGTGCCGATTTTATAGTTTTTGAAAACTTCAGGACTTTTATGCAAAGTAATGGCAAATTAGGGTTTTAGGGGCTGAAAATTAAATTTTTTCGAATTTGGAAATTTCAAAATTACAGGACTGTTTTGCAAATTTGGTCGCACGCTTTTTGGGTCGTTTTGTAATTTCCGAAAGTTTGGGGACTGTTTTGCAATTACCAAAAATTCAGGGAAAAATCAAAAATTTTCAGAATTCAAAATTTTATTTTCTGGTAGCTGCCCGAATCTGCTCAGGGGTGTTTTTGTAACTTTTTAAAAGTTTTGGGGTGAAAGTGCAATTTTTGAAAGTTGAGGGCGAAAATGCAATTTTCAAAAGTTGAAAAATAGAATCTGAATTTGAGCATAAAATTTATTTTTGTTTACCCGAATATTCATTTTGTCATAATTAGTAGTGAATAAAAAGTAAGAATCATAGGAAGTTAGTTTTAAAAGGTAGTTTTAAAATTAAGAAAGAAATAGGTAAAGGATGTTTGCGTGTTTCTTGCTCTACGTGAACTGTTTACGTGGTTTTCGATCGAGCCGAGCCTTGACCTTAGGTTAGATGTGATTGGTTTAATTTATTGTTTGGTTTTTATTGGGCCTGCGAGCCTATTATGTTTTTGGGCCACTTTTAGCCTTTGTAATAGAATAGGGCTTTATTGCTTTCCTAGTTTAGGATGAAGGCCTGTTTACAAGCAAGCTGGGAACCCAAAAAGATATGAAGGTCATGTATGCATGGTACATTGTGTAATAGCATAGGGCTTTATGAGAACCCTTTAGATTGACCAATAGGGCCAACATCATTGGCTCGATGATGGCCAGCATAGGAGGCTCCTGATCGAAAACATATTGTGGTAGTATGCATGCTAGGCTTGTATGACTTTTATTTATTTGTCGATTTATATTTAGCTTGTATGAGATGCGCGCTAGAATTTAGATCGTAATAAAAGATAAAGCATAACTGAATCGGTGAGATCTCGCATAACTTTCAAAGCAGAAATTCCCCTCACGAATTTAATATTAAGTCAATTGGGTACATTTAAAATGAGGTTTTAAAGATCCAAGCCTTCCATCAATAGGAACTAGTGTGAGTTGTCTACTTATTGACAGAGGTGATCCAGAGTCTGGCACCAGAGTCAAAGAAAGGGACAATACACGAAACTCCTTGAATCTTGTTTTTAACTAAACTCGACAAGGGTGAGGACTGGTCGGGATGTGAAGATCGACCGATAACTAGTTAGGGAGAATTCATGACCGGACCCGTTGCTCATCATGATTGATGGGTTTTACTTAACGATTAGTAGCATTTATGATGTAGCAGTGCTAGATAAATGTGAAAACCGAGACAAACTAGCTTGAAGGTTGTGGAGTAACACAATTGGTAAAAGTATACCTACCTGGAGAATTAATTGTATGGCCACGAGTCGTGGGTGCAATTAATTGCTGCTGGGACGTCAAGACCTACTAGGAATTAAATTTCCGAGCAATCAAATGGGTGATTGATTTGATAAAATAGTGGGAGAACTTTATCGAAAACAAGTCCAAAATTCGATAATTACAAGTATTAGACATAAGATCAGTTAGCTAAACGTTGTCTTCTTTCCATTTGTAGATATTAAGTACATTGTCTAAGAATCCATTATCTGTTATCCTCGACGCAAACAAGTTGAATGGCTCAAATTTTGTTGACTGGCTGAGAAATCTCAGAATTGTCCTCGACTCCGAGTGACGAAGCTATGTGCTCGACACACCCATGCCTGCTGCACCCGCAACACGAGCTACTGAGGAACAACGAACCACCCATGCTAAAAGGGTTGATGATGATCTTCAGGTTCGATGTCTCATGTTAGCCTCGATGTCGAATGAACTGCAGAAACAACATGCTGAAATACCGCTTGCTAGAGATATACTTCTCCACCTCCAGCAGATGTTTGGAGAGAGGTCTCGCACCGAAAGGTTCGCGACCACTAAGGAGCTGTTCTATCTCAATATGGTTGAGGGAAGCAGTGTCAAGGATCACTATCTGCATTTCATCAACCTGGTTGAAAACCTAGGGCGATTGGACGTAGATTTGCACGCTGATCTTAGCACTGACCTCCTCCTCCATACGCTGCCACGTTCTTTTGACCAGTTCGTGTTGAACTTTAACATGGAGGATAGAACCCTCGCTCTTCACGAACTGACCAATTTGTTGGTAACGACAGAATCGACTATCGAGAAAGAGATGCTGGTAATGATTGCACACCAATCGAAGGCTGCAATGCCCAAGAGAGCCCAGAAGCGCAAAGGTAGTTGAAAAGAAGCGCAAGAGCCCAGAAGACGAATGTTTCCACTGCATGAAAGCATGGCACTGGAAAAGGAATTGCCCAGACTACCTAGATGAAACTGGTAGCCAAAGGTATTTTCTTAGTTGAAGTTAATATTTCTATTAACTGTGCATCGTGGGTGTTAGACACCGCAACAGGTTCTCATATCTGCAATGATTTGCAGGTGATGGGAGCAGTAAGATACCTGAAGCCCGGGGATAGAATCCTGCGTTTTGGAAACGGAGCTAGGATCACCGCTGAGGCTATAGGGGACGTGGAATTAGTTTTAGGAAATTTGACTTTGGTTTTAAGGGATTGTCTGTACATACCAAACATTATTAAGAACATCATATCTATTCCTATGTTGGATATTGAAGGTTTTAATTTTTCCATTCAAAATGGAGCTTTTTGCATATTTAAAGGTGGTTTAATGTATACTCGTGGTACTTTGATAGATGGTCTGTATTCCCTAGAACCTATAAATTCCGACGTCATGCACATTCAATCTAGAAAAAGAAAATATGATAATCAAACTCCACAACTTTGGCACGCTAGACTTGGACATATTTCCAAGAGTAGGATTCAAAAGCTGGTTTCCTCTAAGGCTCTTGAAATAAAGAACTTGGATGAACTCCCAACCTGCGAGTCTTGTCTCAAAGGAAAAATGACCAAATCTGTTGGTCCCAAGTGGTCAGATGAGGTCTAGAGGGGGTGGGGGGTGAATAGACCTCTGAAAATTTTTAGACTTAAAAAAATTTCAGTCGTTTGTCAGCAGACTAAGCTTATGAAGAACAATAAGCTGACTATGCTGATCGTGAACAAATCTTGAACAGCAGAGTTACTATTTATCTTATAGCAACTTAGCTGATTACAGCAAAATCAGTTTTTCAAGAGTATACTTGCAGCGGATAAATTTAAAGTGTTTTTCACAAGTAGACTAAGTCTTTTAAAAGATTTTATCCCCAGTTTTAAAAACTCCTTTAAAATCTTTTAATAATTCAAAGTGTAATCTTATGCAATTTTGAAATATGCAAGAAAACTTTAAATGCAAAGATAACACAAAGAATTTTTATAGTGGTTATATGGATAAAAATACTTTAGTCCACTCTTCCAGATAACTTAGATTCTGCGTTATACTATAAACACAAAGTTTACAATATTTCTCCACTTACACCTAGACAACAAATGAAAAGGCTATAAGCTCGCAATAGGAAATCACTCAGAAAACCTATCCTCTGAAGTTAAATCACTCACAAAGACGGATTTAAACATCGCACAACACTCAGCTAATACAAATTCACTCAGAATGTATTTTCTATTTTGCTTCAACTGGGTTTCTGTCAACAGATGACTTCCACCAGACGAGTGAGCTGTTCGAGCTTCTTGAGACTTAGAAAAATTTTTGCTTCGAAAACAAAATCTCAGAATGTTGTTGTGTGTCTCGCTCGTTGAAATCAGCTCTATTTATACTTGGATTTGAAATTATGGCCGTTGAAGGGAGTCACAAATCAAATCCATAGCCTTAGCCCAAATTCAGAACGGCTCCCTGCTACAGTACCTTTTCTGCTGTACTTTCCCGTAGCTGCATTAAATGCACTCTGCTGATCCGAAAATATTCTTCAATCATTTGTCATTACTACACTTCTCTTGCTGCATTTATTACACCAAGTGCATTTATTACCGTTGGACTTGCTTCTTGATCTCTTCTACTCTGCTGATCGAAGCAACTCTGCTGATAGATACTCTGCTGATCAAATACTGAACTAATCTGATTTGAGTCAGCTGATGACCTACCCTTCTGATTGCTGTTTCAGCATGAGATCAGTAGTCTTCTGGGCTTTGAATTTTGAACTCTTCTGATGTCTTCTTTACTTGTTCAAAATTCTTCTAAGGGAACTAAGCTTTCCATACTTAGCTGATTTTGACGTTTTGGAAATCATCAAAACCTTCCCTTATCTTCTTATCTTCTTTGCACTTCATCTTCATCTTCATCCATAAATTTCCCCCTTTTGATGATGACAAAACTTCAGCTAAGTACATGTACCTAAACTAAAGTTTTGATCCTAAAAAATTTCTGAGATAGAAATAATTTATTGGATTAAAACTTGAACTTTTTATAGATTTTGAAAAGATTACAGATTACAAGTTTAAACAGATGAGATGTGCATAAAAAAAAATTACAAGGATTTTCAAGCATAAGTAACCTAGACTAAACTAGTCTTCTGTCTTGTCTTCTTGCTTGTCCTCTTCATCTTCTTTGGAAGTTTCAGCTTCCACTTCCTTGAAGAATTTTTGTTTTAACATCTCCAACTTCATCTGCTTAACATCAGGAGTAAGCTGTTCTTCAGCTGAGTCCTTATCAGCAGCAATTTCTTTGTCAGTCTTTGCTGTTCCCTTAGACTTTTCTTCAGCTTCAGCTTCTTCTTCTGCATTTAACTGATCTACTGGTCTGCTTGTGCCTTCATTATCTTCATCAGCTTTTTCATCTTCAGCAGATTCCCCCAATACTTCAGTGTCTTCAAGATCAGCAGTCTTTTCAGGAGATTTGTCATCTGATTTATCTTCTTCTTCATCAAGTATCCTATCTTCCCCCTTTTTGTCATCATCAGCAGGGTTGATTGGATATTGTGGTAAGACTGGTGTGATTTGAAGTGAATCACAGAGAAGTTTGATGTTCTCTTCCATAGCATCAAGTTGAGCTTGCTGTTTTAGTTGATTGGCCTCAAAAGCTTCCATCCTGTTAAGGACAACTTCTCCTTGGTCACCTAGCTGAATCTGAGTTGCCAGCAACAAATCAGCAGATGCCTTGAAGTCCTTCATCATATTTTCCAATACTTCATCCTCAGCTTGAATGGCCATCTCAACTGTCTCTGTAACCTGTCTCCAACCAGCAGTTGTACTTTGAGTTCTTGCCCTGATGACATCCATATCTTGACAGATAGACTTCACATTTTGAGCAGTGTCTTCTATCAGAGAGGTTGGAACAACAGCAGCTTTCTGGGTTGGTTGACTTAAGGCAGTCAACAGATTAGAAGTTATCTTCTCTTCTAATCCCTTTATTGAACTTGAAATTATCTGTTGAATTGAATCCAACAGAGATGGCTGCAAATAATTAGAAGTAGAAGCAACATTAGTGGGAATAGGAGGTAAGGCAAGAGTTTCTGTTTCTGTTATCTGATTTGCTGAACCAGTAGTTGGCTCTTTTTCTTTGGTTTGTGAACTCTGTCCCTCAATCTGATTTGATTTTTAATATTTTTGTGCTTTTCTCATTCCGGATCAGTTCCATCAGATTAGTAAGATGTTCCTTGGTTTCACTTTTCTTTTTCATGAATATCACCCAAGTATATCTTGAATAATCATCCACAACAGCTAGGCAGTATTTCTTTCGACCATTGCTGACTGGATCAATGGGTCCAAATAAGTCCATGTGTAGTAGCTCCAAGATTCTTTCAGAAGATTGGTGCTTCTTGCTTTTGAACGATGACTTGATTTGTTTTCCTTTCTGACAGGCGTCACAGAGCTTATCTTTGCTCATGACTGTTTTTGGAATCCCTTCTACCAGATCATTCTTTATCAATATGTTGATGGTCTTGATGTTTAAATGATTCATCCTTTTGTGCCACAGCCAACTGACTTCAATTGGTGTAGATACCACCAAACAAATACTTGAATTCTTGTCAGCAGAATTCCAGTCGACTATGTAGACATTTCCTTGTCGTCTTCCAGATAAAATTACCTTCTTTGTACCAATCTGTTCAACATAGCACTTATCTGTTAAGAAGATGACTGAATATCCTTTGTCACAAAATTGACTTATGCTCAGCAGGTTGTACTTTAGGCCTTTAACATATGAGACGTCAGATATCTCTATGTTTCCTTTGATTAACCTTCCTTTAGCTACAATCTTGCATTATTTGCTGTCTCCAAAAGTAACCTTTGGACCATCCACAACAACTGCATCAGTCAGCTCATGTATGCTTCCACACATGTGCCTTGAACAACCACTGTCCAAGTACCAAATCTTCTCTACTTTACTCCTACTCCTAATCCTAACCTACAAAACAAAAATAAAATTGTTTTAGGTACCCTTATTGAGAGGGTCCTGAAGGATTAGTTCCACCTTTGACAACCCAAGATGTTGATGTCTTAGGCTTCTTAGGCTTATGAGTTTTGACAGGAGCATGCACAGTTTCATCTTTATCATAATTAGCAGATAAGTCATGTTGATGATTAGTATGATAAGAATAATGTTCATAAGAAGGGTAAGATGCATGATAAGCAGGGTATGCATGCATTGGATGAGCAGGATATGGTGCATAGTAACATGGAAATTGAGGTGCATGATACATAGGAGGATATGAAGCAGGTTGCACATAATAAGACTCATTTCCATACCAAGCATTTTGATTTCTCTTATTCTTATGCTTCTTTGGCTTACTAGAGGCTTGCTCATTAACATACGACTTAGTTTTACCACTAGTCTGATTCAGTTTAGCTTTATCAGCAGACTTCTTAGGACTCTGCTGTTTGGTCTTACTAGTCTGTTTACCTACACTAGGCTCTTTGCTCTTTTTAGCCTTAGGAGATTTCTTCTCCTTTAACACTTTCTCAGGTGAAGCAGGTTTAGTAGTTTGAACATAAAGAATGACCTTACTATTGTCAGCAGATATAAATTTTTCAATATGATTCAATTCTAACTTATCCTGTTCTAAAGGCATCTTCTGTTTACTAGACATATGAATGGATGCAACAGATGATTTCTCATGAGACTCAATAACCTTTTCAAGTTCCATGATTTTTCCTCTATAAACTTCACATTCAGCTTTCAGAGATTCATGTTCTTGCTCAAGCTTTTTATATTCATCTGATTCTCTTGGCTTTTCAGCTGTGAGTTTCAGTGAACTATTTTGCTCTTTTAGCAATATCATCTCTTCCTTAAGCTTTTTATATTCTTCAGCAATACCAGTATTGTTAAGCATCATTTGTTCAAATGAATTAAATAATTCATTATCAAGAGGAGTTACCTCGTCCTCAGAGTCATCAGATTCCTTGGCCATCAGGCAAATGAGGGCAGGTTTCTCTTCATCAGAAGATTCTTCATCAGAAGTGTCTGAGTCTGAATCAGATGAGTAGAAAGCAGTCAGATTTTCTGCTTCAGCCATCATTGCCTTGCCTCTCTGATGCTTTCTTTCTTTTCTGATTCTCTTCTCTTCTTCAGTGCATTTTTCTGCTTTTGGATATGGACAGTCTTTGATGAAGTGATCCAATTTCCTGCAGTTATAACACATTAGTTTGGCTTTATAATCATCCTTATCTTGAGAAGAAAAGTTAGGTTTAGAAGTTGAAGCATTGTTGTATTTGTTCTTCATTTTTCTCTTGTAGAACTTCTTGAAATTGTTTATCAGCAATGCTACATCTCCAGCTGTGTACTCCTTTTTGTTGAGTAATGTGGCTTCATCAGATGAGTCCACTTCTTTGCTTTTCTGTGCTGGTCTTCTGGGATTTTCAGCAGCAACTAAGGCGGCTGTGGGTCCCCAAGTTGAGGTTTCTTCAATTCCCATTCTTGGCAGTTTATACTCATACGCCTGGAGTACTGAGAACAGCTCTGTAAGAGAGATTTTTCCTAAATCTCTTGATTCTTCCATCGCTGTCACCTACATGTTGAATTTTGGAGGTAAAGCCTTCAACACTCTGATGGTTATCTCCTTATCCGTGAAAGTTTTTCCAAGCTTTAAAACTTCATTCAATGTTCTCGTGAACCTGGTAACCATCTGATTAATGGTCTCTCCAGACTTCATTTTGAAGTTATCCAGCTTTTCCAGAGCAAAACTCAGCTGATGCTCTTTAATGGCGTCGTTTCCTTCGCTCATATCTCTGACTTTATCCCACATTTCCTTTTGATGAGGGGTATCTTGGATTCGACATTTCTACAGTCCAGCGAGGTCGAAAGTCACGGATCTCGATCTCATGGGCATAAATTCGAGCCCAAGGCTCAATAGTCCTATGCTGATTCTACAAAGGAAGCTTAGGGTCCAAAATCACTGTTGGGCCGAGCTCAGGCCCAGGCCTGTGGGCCGAGAAATGCACATCTGTGGGTGGATCACCTAGCTCCGAATCTCAGCTATAAATACCCCAAGCATTTATAACGATGACACAACTTCTCAGGTGCTCTTCCTCCGAGGCTGCTGCTCGGAACTACTTAGGAAGAGTAGTATAGGTTGTTTTATATGTATTTCACCCTCTAGCTTGTACGGCACCCTATAATGCTCGGATAGGACTCTCAATACTTGTAATTTATACTCAATAATCTCAAATACAAATATTATTGATCTTTTTCTTCTATTTACAAGCATTTGTACGACATTTCACACCACCTAGATCGAACAAACGAAAACGCGTAAGATCACCTTTGCAGTTTTGCAATGTTTGACTTTGTCAAACCGATCATTATCCAGGGCTTTAGTCATGATGAATCTTCCGACTTTATCCAGATTAAATAACTTTATTTCTTCTGGAGTCATCTCATGAAGATCTTTCTCCACCACGGTATCAACTTCATTGATCTTTATCGTCTTGGTGAATATGAATGGAGCTTTTATGATACATGTATACATGTTATCATTATAAGCAGCTAGGAAAATCTCCATCCTGATTTTCCAGTCTTCAAAAGACATACCAGCAATGTGGGGAACATGGCTGATATAATCTGTCGCGCGCGGCTCAGCAACCTGAGATTCCACCAGTTGTTCCGCAGGATAATGTTCCAATTCACACGACCGTTGGTGATCTAAGGTCCATCATAGGCACGATGTGCAGGGAATTCCTGAACGGTGGAAGGGATGATGAATCACCTGTAGATCAGTGATAGAGTAGTGCCCAGCAAGCCAATATTAATTAGCTTGTTGAAGTACTATTTTCTTATGGTTTATAATTAATACGCCGTTCATTCATAGTACGTGAAACTGAACAATGGCCATCTTCTTCTCTCGCGAACTTATCTAAGCGATTGGATGAAATCCTAAGGTCACAATAGACTATGGGACGATTCACTTCAGTACTGAGTGCAATCATGAAACAGTCTCAAAGGTCGTGATCTTAAAACCGTTCCAAGTCATAGATTCCGAACGAGACGGGGTATCGTAGGAATCGCAAAGACTTGTACAAATATGCATGATTCACATGGAGTGAATTTGTAGAGTTTCATGAGCAAGGAATTTGAGTCCGGTGCATATGAGTAGGTGGTTCAATGGAGGATTGAACGCATCGAAAGACCCGAACAGAGAAACCCATTGTGGAAGCGCATGTCGCATATCGGTGATGGGATGTTTCTCAAGGCTTATAATAGTGTACGATTTAGTCCTTAGACTTGAGGTGCTAGGGCGAATTTGGTGCACGAGTGTGCGTACTTAGATTTAGGTGCTGGTCACGTAGCCTGGCCACAAAGTGCCTAAGTTGGGTACGTAGACGACTGTACGCGAGTGGTTAGTACTAAGAAAGGATCCATCGACTCATCCTGATAAGATGAGAGAATTTCCTATACGTTTCTTAGATAATTGATCCCGAGAAATCTATGGCCATAGTCGGTGATGCATTTGGAAGGGGTTTCCAAATTTGGCAGTCACACAGGAATCATTGTCGGAAATTAGAAAGTATAGTTATCGAGATAATTAGAGGTGCCGATCAATTCACACACCCAAGGTCTCGATCGGGAAATCAGTCGTGGAAGGACCGTATGTACATGGCAATTATAAGAAGTGAGGTTCACAATAATCAATTCACCTTTGATTGGGCTTCATGGGCTTGTGGCTAGACATCGATCATGAAGTGTGGGTACTCCTGAATTAATAAGGAAATTAATTCTGGAGTGGTCAATTAAAAGTAGTGTAATTGATCGGAGCATTTAATTGCTCGTTAATTAAATCACGAAAGTCGTGGGCCTGCTGCCAGTTGATGGTGAACCCACAGGGTCACACACAATACAATTGGACGGTGACTGTCTTGAAGGAAAGCAAGTGATTTAAAGTTGTTAAATCAAGGTAATCGAATTATGGTATTAATTCAATAGGAGAATATTAATTAGATATCTAATTGATTAATGTTCAATTAATTAATTAGAGTTATCTGATTAATTATGAAATTAATTAAAGTAGTTAATTAATTGGAAGAGGAAATAAATTATGTGTTGATTTTGCAATTATCTTGAAATAGGGGATAGGGGCGATTTTGATGATTAAAGGAAGAAGAGTTCTAATTCTTGAAGAACAAGCAAGAAGAGATCTATCAAATCTCACATTCCTAAGTTGATAAGGAATAAAAGATTTGGAGATTTGATAGATAACGGAAAGAAGATATCTATCAAGAGAAGGATTCTTCTCTTATAAATACTCTTCCCTCTTCTCTTCATTAACAACTAAGTTGCACTCCAAGACAAGAATTTTTTTTGAGAGAAAACAAAATACTTTGCTGAAAATTGAGAGAGAAAAATCGAGTAAGGAAATCAGATTTAACAAGAATCTTTAATTACAAATCGCCCCCTTATAGTTTCGCCCCAAACCCTAGTCGCCCAAATTGATCTTGGCCGAACCCAATCTCGACCAGATCTGCCCTGGCCGAACCCTGCTCGATCACATAAGCCCTGTGAGTCGATTCTTCCATCTGTATCTCCAAGTCCTGATCCAGATCTCAAGTCCAGATCCAGATCTGAAATCCTTTGCTGACAAACCTGCGAGATCCAGTTCTGAGCCTAAGACTTGTAGGTGTCACTACAATCCGATTGGTGTGGACTAACTTTGGAGGTGAGACACATGGATCACTCAAGCTGTGGATCGAACCAAACACCTGGTGAAAACCACCACAATTCCGTGGTGAGGTAAATTGCGATTAACCCCCCTTGTGTTTAATTTATTGTTTGATTCAACCTTTTCGTATAATAAACTGTGGAGAAAGATTTATGGGACTATTAGGAACCTCGAAAAAAATTTAAATTCCGCACTTTGTTGTATTGACAAATCGAGCCCTATCTAGAAATATCCCAACAGTGGTATCAGAGCCAACTCCATACGTTTTTATACGAAAAGGCCTGAACATAATGTGTTTTCACTGTATATGCTTGATTGTATGTATGAGAACGCATGATAATTATGTTATATCGATTGATTCTTGCTTGTTATGACTGGATCTATGATTGGGTAAAATTGCCTTTTAAGATCTGTGGCGAATTTATAGTTTTTTCGAAAAATCATGACTTTTATGCAAAATCGCAAATCGCAATAATTAGGGCTGAAAATTAATTTTTCTGTTTCTGGAAATTTTTGTAAAATCTGGACTGTTTCTGAAATTTCAATCGCACGGGTTTCTGGGCTGTTTTGCAATTTTTGAAAATTCAAGAACTATTTTGCAATTTCCGAAAGTTCAGGGGTCTGTTTGCAAAATTCGAAAATTTTCTGGATTTCAAAATTTTATTTTCTGGTCCTTCTGTCCGAAAATTGTTTTGGGGGTATTTTGTAACTTTTCAAAAGTTTTGGGGTCAAAAGTGCAATTTCCAAAAGTATAGGGGCCGAACTGCAATTTTCAAAAGTTGAAAAATCAGAATCTTAATATGAGGCAGAAAACTTGTTTTATTTATCCGAGAATTTATTTGTCATAATTAGTAGTGACTAAAAAGCAAGAATCATAGGAAGTTAGTTTTAAAGGGTAGTTTTAAAATTAAGAAAGAAATACGTAAAAGTTGTTTGCATGTTTCTTGCTCTACGTGAACTGTTTACGTGGTTTTCGATCGCGCCGAGCCTTGACCTTAGGTTGGATGTTATTGGTTTAATTTAATGCATGGTTTTTATTAGGCCTGCGAGCCTGTTATTATTTTTGGGCCACTTTGAGCCTTTGTAATAGAATAGGATTTTACTGCTTTCCTAGCTTAGGATGGAGGCCCGTTTACAAGCAAGGTGGGAGCCCAAAAAGAATTGAAGGCCATGTATGCATGGTACATTGTGTAATAGCATAGGTCCTTGGAGAACCCTTTAGATTGACCAATAGGGCCAACTTCATTGGCTCGATGATGGCCTGCATAGGAGGCTCCCGATCGAAAACATATTGTGGTAGTATGCATGCTAGGCTTGTATGGCTTTTATTTATTAGTCGATTTATGATTACTTGTGTGTATGCGCGCTAGAATCTAGATCGTAAATAAAAGATAAAGCATAATTGAAGCGGTGAGATCTCGAGGAGAGTTTCCTTAAACTTTCAAAAACAGAAAATTCCCCTCTCGAATAAATATTAAGTCATATTGGGTTAAATATAAAATGAAGTTTTATAAATCCAAGCCTTCCATTAATAGGGACTAGTGTATGTTGTCTACTTATCGATAGAGGTGATCCAGAGTCTGGCACCCGAGTCGAAGAAAGGGGCAATGCACGAAATTCCTTGATTCTAGTTTTAATAAAACTTGACAAGGGTAGGAACTGGTCGGGACGTGAAGATCGACCGATAACTAGTTACGAAGAATTTATGACCGGGCCCGTTGCTTATCATGATTAATGGGTTAGACTTAACGCGTAGTAACATTTATGATGTAGCAGTGCTAGATAAATGCGAAAAACGAGGCAAAATAGCTTGAAGGTTGTGTGGTAGACACAATTGGCAATAAGTATGCCTACCTAGGGAATTAATTGTATGGCCACGAGTCGTGGGTGCAACTAATTGCTGCTGGGACGTCAAGACCTACTAGGAAATAGATTTTTTTCCCGAAACTAGAAGGGGTTATTGTTTCGATAAAATAGTGGGAGAACTTTTTCGATAAAAAGTCCAAATTTCGTTAATTATAAGTATTAATATTAAACATGTCTGCTTATATTTGTCTATTTTATTGTTAGCCATTTACCATCCACTGTTCCGTTCAAACGAGTATTGATGAATGTTAGAAGGGAAAATACTTTGGGGGCTATGATGTGCTATTATCTTCAAAGAAAGACCATGGCTGAGTTTAAGAATGTTAGAGAATATTGTTCTTACTTAACCAAGATGTTCAAGCGAATCAAAGGGTTTGGAGCCCAAGTGATTCACGAAGATGAGATAGAAATTACCACGCATGGTCTTTCTGACATCTTCACTCATTTCATGCAACACTGTGAAATTCTGCTTGTTGATATTAAGACAAAGCAATTGCATGAGTTGTTAGACAAATATGAACAAGCTCATCTAAAAGGTCTTGGTTTACATGAAGAAAATTGCCCACTGTGTAAGCACGAAAAGAAAATAGGAAAGCTCAATGAAAAGGAATTCCTGGATAGACTTAACTATGGTATGATTTTTTAAATTATACATTTGTTAAATCTTTATGATGTAAGACATCTGATAAAACTTTCATTTCTGTAAAAGAGTTTACAGCGGATGAAACTATTCCCTCTCCACCTACAAGGAGGAAATTCCTTGAAAGGAAGATGCGTGCAGTGCAGGACAAGTTGAGGGATATCGAATTCAGGGACTGGGTCAAGGAAGTATTGAACCTAGACATTCCTTTCTAGAAGAAGTTTTTCGTATTAGCATAAGTTTCTAGTTTTAGTTTATTTTGAGTATTATTTCGAATTTTGTACAAAACCTTATTGCTTTACCATTGAGAAATGGAATTTATTTAATTAGAGCAATTTAACTTTGTACAAATGTTGATATTTTGAAACATAGAAATAAACAATGATAAACAAATCAAAACTTCAAAGACTATATGCTGAATCGAAAGACCAGATAATCGTTCTCACTGAAATGTTTATTTTGGACATTCTTCCTAAAGAAAGATTCGAAGGAAAGGTTTTTGTCTACTGTTCTTGAAATAAGGAACTTAGATAAAACTCCGAACTTTCAAATCTTGTCTTAAAGGATTAATAACCGAAATAAAGGATTGCTAGGCATTCCAAACATTTCAAAAAATTGATTAAGAACTAAAAGCACTAGTTCAAAAGGATACTATTTCATATATACTTACGATTTCAATCGTTAAAGTATATTTTTACATTTAGAAGTACAATTCTGAAACTATTGAAGTAATTCAATAGACGTTTTGGAAATGAAATAACTAGATGCATTATGTCAAAAGCAATTTGATCTAACCAAACTTGCTGAAACATAAACAACTAAATCCTCGATTATCTAAAGGAGAATAGAATTCTCATGAAGCAAATCAAAGAAGGAATCAAACTTTGTTGATAAAATTTGGTTCGATTCACGACACTGATTCTGCTAAATTCCTGTATTCACATTAGGGGATAGCCTCCCCTAACTCTTCAAAAGTACTTGGTCTAGTATTTTCCGAAGTAAGTTCTTACACCGCCATGTCATCTGAGACATAGCAAAACACCCTTATATGAGAAATTAGATGGTAGATCTGATTCATATAATGTTTGTGGGGTATCCGACGAAATCCATTGGATACCTGTTCTGCGACAACGGGAAACGAAAGTATCTCGTAAGAAGCTTGTTCCTCTGTTGACAAACTCTTGTCAAAGGAAATAAGAAAGGTCATAGAACTTGATGAAGTCCAAGAACTGGACCCATTCCCACAAACAGTGGGAGTAAACCCCGAAACCTACTGAACCGAACTATGCACATATAATTAGTAATCTAATCAAATTCGTAAGGAACTCAAAATTCCATTTTACGAAATTGAGAAATTGGATTCTAATCCAAGATTACAAAAAGACTAAAGGATGTGGCATGAAGCCATAAGTTTCAAAGTGAAAGCTTGACTCACCTAATGGCGATAGGTCATTATTCAAAAGTCCTTCTAGGACAAATGAAAATGCCATTTGACCATTGGCTACGTCAAAATCCATTTCGAAACTATTAGCCATAAAAAGGTGGTTTTGACTACCAAAGTTATGACTATTGGATATGAATCCTGCATCTCACAATTTAAAATTGATGAGAAGATCTCTATTCAAATCCAAAGGTCAATCTATGACTTTTTCCAATCATGGAACATGCAACTTGATAAGTCAATCAAGGATGTTGAATCTGTCAAAACGCATATGGATTCCAAATGTGCAAATGGATCAGTGGGAGCATAGTTAAATTCGTAACACAACGAGATGATGATCTACACATCAAGTACGATATAAGAATATCAGAGAAGCACAGACGAAAGCGTGTTCTTCACGCAATTTTCCATGATAAGATTTGGGAATCACATCTCACGTACTGGCAATACGTATTTATGGGGATAAAAGCAAAGTAGATGTTGCAATTCACCACATCAGAGTACAAAGACTGTATATTGATTAAATTCAATATGGAAGAATCCAAGAAAGGATTATTTCCAAAGGGACAAAATTTCTCTTACAAAATGTCTCAAGAAACCTTATGCTTTGGCATCTGGATTGCATGTAGCATGCAAAGTCTTGTACTAGACCTGACTCATCAAAATGCTCTGATCATTCACGAGCTGCTGATAGTCAAACACCAGTAAAGGACACTGGCCTACCATAAAAGCAATCCTCGAAGATAATTAAAGAATACAATGCTGGTCTGTGGTAGTAAGTGGAAAATTGAAAACTCGAAGGATTTAAAAAATTCAAGATTTCCAGTCTGAAGTGGATGACTTATTCTGTCTCGATGAAGCTAAGGTAAATTGGAAGAAATTCCAATAGTATACCATTGCTGACTCAATCAGAATAATAGCACCATTATGATGCTGCATAAGAGAAAGTGTTTAGACGAGAAACATTCGTCCAATGAGTGAATGAATTACCTAGCATAGCTAAAGCCTGTCCTAGTCTTAACCGATTTAGACAAGGCAACCGCTAAATGAAAGGGAAACGAGATCTCACCGATGATCTGAACACAATATCATATGATTATACAAATCATAGATAACTGAGACGCGTAAAAGTACTACGTTATCTCAAAAGGACAAACTTAGCAGATCCACTAATTAAGCTCTCTCACAAATGGGTTCGAGGGACATCTTGGTATAGATGGGTCTTAGAAATGTTGTGATTGGCTTTAGGGCAAGTGGGAGATTGATAGAGTAGTGCCCAGCAAGCCAATATTAATTAGCTTGTTGAAGTACTATTTTCTTATGGTTTATAATTAATACGCCGTTCATTCATAGTACGTGAAACTGAACAATGGCCATCTTCATCTCTCGCGAACTTATCTAAGCGATTGGATGAAATCCTAAGGTCACAATAGACTATGGGACGATTAACTTCAGTACTGAGTGCAATCATGAAACAGTCTCAAAGGTCGTGATCTTAAAACCGTTCCAAGTCATAGATTCCGAACGAGACGGGGTATCGTAGGAATCGCAAAGACTTGTACAAATATGCATGATTCACATGGAGTGAATTTGTAGAGTTTCATGAGCAAGGAATTTGAGTCCAGTGCATATGAGTAGGTGGTTCAATGGAGGATTGAACGCATCGAACGACCCGAACAGAGAAACCCATTGTGGAATCGCATGTCGCATATCTGTGATGGGATGTTTCTCAAGCCTTTTAATAGTATACGATTTAGTCCTTAGACTTGAGGTGCTAGGGCGAATTCGGTGCACGAGTGTGCGTACTTAGATTTAGGTGCTGGTCACGTAGCCTGGCCACAAAGTGCCTAAGTTGGGTACGTGGACGACTGTACGCGAGTGGTTAGTACTAAGAAAGGATCCATTGAGAGAATTTCCTATACGTTTCTTAGATAACTGATCCCGAGAAATCTATGGCCATAGTCGGTGATGCATTTGGAAGGGGTTTCCAAATTTGGCAGTCACACTGGAATCATTGTCGGAAATTAGAAAGTATAGTTATCGAGATAATTAGAGCTGCCGATCAATTCACACACCCTAGGTCTCGATCGGGAAATCAGTCGTGGAAGGACCGTATGTACATGGCAATTATAAGAGGTGAGATTCACAATAATCAATTCACCTTTGATTGGGCTTCATGGGCTTGTGGCTAGACATCGACCATGAAGTGTGGGTACTCCTGAATTAATAAGGAAATTAATTCTGGAGTGGTCAATTAAAAGTAGTTTAATTGATCGGAGCATTTAATTGCTCGTTAATTAAATCACGAAAGTCGTGGGCCTGCTGCCAGTTGATGGTGAACCCAGAGGGTCACACACAATACAATTGGACGGTGACTGTCTTGAAGGAAAGCAAGTGATTTAAAGTTGTTAAATCAAGGTAATCGAATTATGGTATTAATTCAATAGGAGAATATTAATTAGATATCTAATTGATTAATGTTCAATTAATTAATTAGAGTTATCTGATTAATTATGAAATTAATTAAAGTAGTTAATTAATTGGAAGAGGAAATAAATTATGGGTTGATTTTGCAATTATCTTGAAATCATAGTTGTAGAAAGCGCTCAAGGCGCGCGCTATTGCCTGAGGCGAGGCGAGGCGAGCCCTCATCGCCTCGCGTCGCCTCGCCTTGCTTGTTACCAGAAGGCGAGGCCAAGGCCTCGCCTTGGCCGCCATAGCCGCGCCATAAGGCGCGGCAAAGCGTGGCTTTTTGGGTGTCTTCTATTTTTTTTTTTTTTTAAATTGAAGTCAAATTAAAAAAATTGACTTCAATTTCGTACCTTTTTTGCAAAAGTGGCCAAAGCTACTCTCTCTCCCCGATTTCTCTCTCTAAAAAGGAAAAAAGTGAAACCCTAACTTACCTTTCTTCAACCTTGAACCGTCCGCCGCCGCCTGCCGCCCACTCGTCCTTAGCCGCCGCCGCCGCTGCGCGCAGTCATCCTCAGCCGCCCATCGGCCATCTCCAAGTCCAAGCCTCCAAGGATTAAAGGTCAATTAGAATTGTTTGCTTTTGATTTATAAATTATAACTTATAAGTTAATAACTTGGAGTCTTGGAGAAATTAATAACCTAGGTATTAATTTTAGGTTCTAGATAAATGTATTGGAGATATATTTATATATATTATTACTATATATTACTATATATTTATATATATTATTACTATATATGAATATATGAGTCATGAGGTAAAGTAATTGTATATGTATTATGTATAATTGGTTTTGATAATTATATGTATTATGTATAATTGTATATTATTATTATAAATTATAATTATTATTATTATTATTAATTTAGTATTTAGTAATTACTATTTACTAACTTACTATTATAATTTATAAATTTACAATCAATAATGTATAATTATGTATAAATTTTTAATGTTAATTATTTAACTTGTTGTTTACTAGTTCATATATAATTGTTGATAATTTGATATATATTGATAAATTCATATACAAGCGTCTTAGCCCCCCAAAAGCCCGCGCTTTGCGCCTCGCCTCGCCTTAAGGCAAGGCCCGGCCTCGTCGCGACGCGTCACCTTGCGCCTCAAACAACTTTGCTTGAAATAGGGGATAGGGGCGATTTTGATGATTAAAGGAAGAAGAGTTCTAATTCTTGAAGAACAAGCAAGAAGAGATCTATCAAATCTCACATTCTTATGTTGATAAGGAATAAAATATTTGGAGATTTGATAGATAAAGGAAAGAAGATATATATCAAGAGAAGGATTCTTCTCTTATAAATACTCTTCCCTCTTCTCTTCATTAACAACTAAGTTGCACTCCAAGACAAGAAAAACTTTTGAGAGAAAACAAAATACTTTGCTGAAAATTGAGAGAGAAAAATCGAGTAAGGAAATCAGATTTTTCGAACAAGAATCTTTAATTACAAATCGCCCCCTTATAGTTTTGCCCCAAACCCTAGTCGCCCAAATTGATCTTGGCCGAACCCAATCTCGACCAGATCTGCCCTGGCCGAACCCTGCTCGATCACATAAGCCCTGTGAGTCAATTCTTCCATCTGTATCTCCAAGTCCTGATCCAGATCTGAAATCCTTTGCTGACAAACCTGCGAGATCCAGTTCTGAGCCTAAGACTTGTAGGTATCACTACAATCCGATTGGTGTGGACTAACTTTGGAGGTGAGACACATGGATCACTCAAGCTGTGGATCGAACCAAACACCTGGGGAAAACCACTACAATTCCGTGGTGAGGTAAATTGCGATTAACCCCCCTTGTGTTTAATTTATTGTTTGATTCAACCTTTTCGTATAATAAACTGTGGAGAAAGATTTATGGGACTATTAGGAACCTCGAAAAAATTTTAAATTCCGCACTTTGTTGTATTGACAAATCGAGCCCTATCTAGAAATATCCCAACAATCAGCCAGCAGTTCACGAGAGACCTGAAATACCATCTTCGAACATCCAGAAGGAGAACAGTGTACTACGATCTATATCGCACGCGCCAGCAACAAACCCTCCTGGACCTGTGCCATCGAAAGTCAATGCCCTGTCAGAAATCCCGCCAAAATCAGTACATGATGTGGAAGATTCAGTAGTAGGGGAGAGCCACCCTTCTGGTGCTGTCAGAGGCAAAAAATCGACCTATAAAAGAATTACTGAATCCGAACTGGAAAGGATAGTGCAAGAGAGAGTAGCTAAGAGGTTGGAGAAGGAAGATACGCTGATAGAGATTCCTCACAACAATCATGCTGCCAGGCGAGCGGGAAACATTTCGAGTAGAGAGAATCTACGAGATAGGGAGGTTGCGAACAGTATCATGCATTGTTTGTCGTTTTGTCAAGAAATACGCGAAGCTCGAAATGTGGAAATGGTACCGACCAGGCTACCACGGTATAACGGGACTACCGACCCCGGGGAACACATCAACAGCTTTATTAATGTGATGAACTTATACAGACATTCAGAGGACTTTTGTTACAAGATCATGGTCACTACCTTGGAGGGAATTGCCCTCGATTGGTTCGAAAAATTGCCGCCTAACTCCATATTTTCCTTCGAGGAATTTTGCGACAAACTAAAACACCAATTTGCTAGTTAAAGAAAATCGAGGTTACCGGCGAATCATTTGGGGACCGTAAAACAGTTGGAAGGAGAAACGTTGAGGCAATGGTTAGCGAGGTTCAGTATCGAACTTCTCAAAGTTCATACCCCGCAGATCGAATATTTGTCTTCTTTAATGTTCGAGCTGACAAGGAGCACTCAGTTCGGAAACGCCTTGTGCAGAAAATAACCAAAATCCTTCGAACGAATAATGGAGATCGCTGAGAAATACGTGATTCAGGAAGAGATGAATAAATTAAAAAGTTCGCACACTGTGAAACTTCCTCTCAACAAGAAACAAGATCGGGCTCCTATCCCGAAACCTGGTGATTACGGAGGATTGAACAAAGGGTCTGTTTGGCAACGAATCAATACTTATAAGCCACATATGCCACTCCAAGGGTCGAATTCCAATGGACCTCCTTATGAACGAGCTCGACCTCCAAGACCGGGAAAAATTCAGTTTGCCGAACTTAACAGTTCAAAGGAAGAAGTGTTAACTGTGTTAGAAGAAGGAAATTTGATTCCCGAGGCTCAAAGGATCACTCAGGCTAGGCCAGGTGCGTTGGGTTATGACCAGTACTGTCGATACCACCGGGCTCGGGGGCACAACACCGAAAACTGTTACTAACTGAAAGTCGAGATAGAAAAACTAATTGCACAAGAAAAACTCAAAGAATTTGTCAAAGGAGGCAACTATAACAATCTTTATAGGTCCAGAAGCCCGCGAAAGTTTAATACTCAACAAAGGCAGGTTCGAAATCAGACGGAAGAGCGGTCAAATGGAGTGATAAACATGATTGCTGGCGGACAAGCAGGAGGAGATAGCAGAAATGCTAGAAAAAGAACGTTGAGGTCGAAAGTTGAGGTCGATAAACATGCTCGTAAAAAGTATGACGGAGGAGGACCACATCAACTACCTTGATCGATGTTTTGGAATTTTAAGGAGGTATGGAATGAAGTTGAATCCTGTCAAGTGCACTTTCGGCGTGCGATCGGGAAAGTTCCTCGGATATCTCGTCCACGAAAGAGGAATCGAAACCAACCCCGAGAAAATTCGAGCAATTACCGATCTAAAACCACCAAGAAAGCTCTCAGATGTCCAAATCTTGATTGGGAAGATTATTTCGTTGAATAGATTCATCTCACGATCTGCTGACAAGAGTTTACCGTTCTTCAAACTATTGCGTAAATCTAAGAACTTTGAGTGGAATGCAGAGTGTGACAAAGCTTTCGAAGACCTGAAAGCATACTTAACCTCACCACTAATGTTAGCCAAACCATCCGATGGAGAACCTCTTTATTTATACATAGCCGTGTCGGAAGAGGCCATTAGCTCGATTTTGGTGAAGCTCGATAAATCTGAGCATAAACCAGTTTACTATTTGAGCAAGTTATTGCAGGGTGCTAAGAAAAACTACATGGAGATTGAAAAATTCGCGCTTGCTTTGGTAATAGCTGCACGAAGGTTAAGGCCTTATTTTCAGACATACAAGATCATCGTTTTAACTAATCACCCTCTGAGACAGGTCCTATCAAAGCCAGAAGCATCAGGCATATTGATAAAGTGGGCGGTCGAGCTGGGTCAGTTCGAGATTGAATATCAACCACGGGTCGCTGTAAAGGCCCAGGTGTTAGCTGACTTCGTAGTCGAATCAACAAGCCTATCGAACGTGGAAGAAGAAGCAATTTCCGAGGTATGTATGGTCGAAGAAGCCGAAGATCAGATCTGGCTGATGCACGTGGATGGCTCCTCGACCAAGGAAGGAGGTAGAGCAGGAATTCATTTTCAAGGACCTAATGGTGAAGACATGAGTTATGCTATCACTTTGGACATCGTCGTTACAAACAACGAATCGGAATATGAAGCCCTGATTGCTGGATTAGAAATGGCCATAAAGGCAAAGGTAAAATCAATTGTTGTGTTAACAGATTCTGAACTTGTTCATAGACAGGTGAAAGGCACTTACGAGGCCAGGGAGTTCAATATGATCAAATATTTGAACAAGACAAAAAAGTTGATCTCTGAATTCGACAAATTTGATATTCAACCTGTACCGAGGGAGGAAAATCTATGGGCAGATCTATTATCGATGTTCACAGGACTTGCCGATGGGAAGAATGAAAGGATAATCACATGGCTATTACTGAATAAATCTGCTATCAAGCTGGATGTGACTCCCTCAGTCAATATCATGGAGATCGATGAGCAAAGGATCTCTTGGATCGACCCTTTTATTGCCTATCTCAAAGAAGGAAAACTTCCAGAAAACACAAACCAAGCTCGAAGGATTAAATATCGAGCGCCATCGTTCACTCTAGTTGATAATCAACTCTATAAACGATCCTCTTCTGGAATTTTATTAAAATGTATCTCCGAAGTTCACTATAATGATATTCTAAAGGAAGTTCACGAGGGAGAGGCAGGAAGTCATTGCGGTGCTCGGGCATTAGCTCTTAAATGCTCGAGATCAGGATATTATTGGCCTACTCTTTTCTCTGATTCTGTTAGTTATGTGAAGAAATGCCACCATTGTCAAATTCATTCGAATTTGATCCATCAACCAGCTGAACATATGCACTCTATTCCGATCTGTTGGCCATTTGATAAGTGGGGCATCGATATTGTTGGGCCATTTCCAACAGCAAGAGCCCGGAAGAATTATGTATTGGTTGCAGTAGAATATTTCAGCAAATGGGTCGAATGTGTTGCTCTGACCAAGATCACTCAGTTCCAAGTTATTAATTTCTTATGGAAAAATATTGTCTGTAGGTTCGGGATTCCTAGGATCTTAATATCTGATAACGGAACGCAGTTCGCCGGGAAAAGAATCACAGAATGGTGCGAAAAATTCGGAATACAACATAATTTCGCATCAATAGGGCATCCTCAAGCTAATGGACAAACTGAAGTCGTGAACAGAGAGATCGTCCGGTCTCTGGAAAACGTCTATCTGAGGTAAAAGAAAAATGGCTCGACGAACTGCCAGGAGTTTTATGGGCCAATAGAACTACTGTTAAAGCTGCAACCGGAGAAACTCCGTCCAGTCTGGTTTATGGGTCGAAAGCTATTATTCCAGTCGAGAACCTCATACCATCTCCCAGGGTCAAATTTTATAATCCCGAGGAAAATCGATCTATAAGGGAAATGGAAGTTGATCACGCAGACAGTCGAAGGGATCGTGCAAAGTTGAAAATTCAAGCTAACAAGTCCAGCATGGAAAAATCTTATAATCGAAAGGTTCGAATCCGAACATTCAAAGTGGGAGATTTAGTGCTCAAGAAAGTGGAAGTGTCGAAGCATGTTGGAAAACTTCAACCTAATTGGGATGGCCCCTATGTAATCGTTGAGGTTGGAAAGAAGGGCTCTTACAAAATTGCTCATCCTAATGGAGAGGTCCTACCTCGAACATGGAATGCTGTTAATCTAAGAAGATATTATGGAAGATGAAGATGGATAGTTGAATTCTAGGCTACTATTATTTAGTCATCTCGTTCCGTTTTCTTTGTTTCTCATGATTAAGAAGACTATATGTTCAATGAAAATTCATTTCGACTGAGTTATTTATTCAATGAAAGTTCATTTCGCCAAAATTCTTATTTATTCGTCATATTATGATATTCTCGATCTCTATTCATCTATTATCAATCTCTATTTATCTCCATCAACTATTAAATGGGTAAAAGCTGTTGCTACGACCCTCGAAAATCGACCAAGGGTGAAAGCCGTTGCTACGCCCCTTGGATCGAAAAATAAAAATGGGTGACGACCCTCGGGCTAAAAATGCTCTGAAACGACTAAGGGTGAAAGTCGTTGCTACGCCTCTTAGATCGAAGTTATTAAATGGGTGAAAGCTGTTGCTACGACCCTCGGGCTAAAAATGCTCTGAAACGACTAAGGGTGAAAGCCGTTGCTACGCCCCTTAGATCGAAATTATTAAATGGGTGAAAGCTGTTGCTACGACCCTCGGGCTAAAAATGCTCTGAAACGACTAAGGGTGAAAGCCGTTGCTACGCCCCTTAGATCGAAATTATAAAATGGGTAAAAGCTGTTGCTAAGACCCTCGAAGACAAATAAGGGTGAAAGCCGTTGCTATGCCCCTTAAGTCTAAAGTATAATTAAGATCGATCGAAATTCTGTCATATTCCTTCTACGCAATTATTGAATTAAAGATCAAGAATACTATTCGAGCTAAGGAAAATATTTCTTCGAATTTGGAGAATCCACAAGAATTCTATGTTAAACAAAGGTAAAATTATTCGAAGTTGTTTTATGAAGTTACAAGACCGTGGATCATTAGGTGACGGGGATAAAAATTCATTTCCATTAAGGTTTTTAAGTTGCCTTATAAATTGACGAGATCGTGGAACGACAAGATGGCAGAAGATCGAAATCAGGATCTGTTAAAGCAAAGACAGGAAAAGAAATATATAAAAATAAATAAATAAATAATTTCATTTATAAGCTGTTCGAACAATTACAAATGATTACTCGAAATACAGAGATCAAAATACAATGAGGAGATTTGAATTCAAAAAGGTTACATTTGTTCCTATCCTACTACAAGTGCTACAAAAAAGCTAGAGGTCTTCGAACCAAATGAAGGAAAACAGAGGAGCAGGGTCGGAGCTTGCCTCCCGCACTCGTAGCAGATCCAAGATCTTCGTCCGAAAACAATGATGACCACGAGCTTAAAAACAAAAACCAGCGGCGAGGAGACGGTTTTCCAGCATTCTTGCTACCGGACCCCCGCTGGCTCTCTAAGACTATTATCCGGTCAAGGAAAGGAGGAAGCATATCCAGTTAGAGTACTTAAAGAGCAATCTCGAAGACATCATTCCCCAAGAAACACCTCGAAGAAGTTGATGCTCGAGATTTAAAGAACTCCTCTAGAAATTAATCCACTAACCGACCGGATGAAGCGACAGAATACCGGAATTCTAACCCCTCTCAAAAAAGATTACTCCAAAGAAGCAGGTCACCTGCCGGTACCCTAGTCGAAATCCTTTTCGCCTGTCGATACCCTAGTCGAAATTGTTTCCCATACAGGGACGCCGAGGAGATCGAGAAAGAAAGTTCGAATTCGAATCTCGAACGTTTTAATCGCTGACATCAAGTGGAAAATGGAGTTGATCGATGGGAGTAGAAACACAACCATGTCGATCGAACGAAACATTTATAGACAAGTGAAAATATGAAGGTAATTTTGGAACTATATATAGGGGGAGGAATTTCGCATCAACGGTATAGATCTCGTGGAATGAACGCCCACGATACAAGCACTAAACGCTCTGACCGTTCCACTTCCCAAAAAATCAAGGACTGTTTGGCTAAAAGAATATGGGACGTGAAAGTAAGAGTTCAAAGATAAATCCAGTCGCAACAAGCTAGAAAATGTCCAATCTGTGCTACCTTTAATACAAGAATCAATGCTCAACTCTAAGTAAAAAAAAACAGAGAGGAACGATACAACAAGGTTATGTTACAACGAAGAAAAATCCTAGTACAACTAAACGAAATTATTCTCGAAAAGGATTTTTCGAACTTCAGCACTGCGATCAGCATACCCGCGGATATAAGCTTCCCTCTCACGAAGGTCGGAGTTTTTCTTCTCACGTTCGTAGATATCTTTGAGTCTCTCTAATTCTGAGCTCAACTTCTCCGAGAGCCCTCCACCCCGAGCTTGGGCACCCTTCTCTCTCTCCTGAGATAATTTCTCCTTAAAGAATCTATTAGCTTCCAGTGCGCGATCCAGCTCAGTCTTCTTCCTGGCTAGCTCAAGAGTAATAGTAGCTCGTTGTTCGATCTCACGCTTTGCCAACACATGGAGCCTAGAAAAGTCTTCACCAGCCTGAACTTGTAAGAAAACGTGTCAAGGCTAAAATAAGAAAACTAGAGAGCCAGGATAAGGAGGTTAACAGGAATTACTTGGGCAAGGAAATCCGACCCAGACTGAAACAAGAACGAAGAATATTCTCCTTTTGATAGAATTGCCTCGGAGATAGAGATATTGGCCCGAAGAAGGGTCGGATCGGATTTCTCGTGTGATACTTTGTCAAAATGAATTATGTCCCTCTTAAATGGGAAGACAGCAGAAGGAAACAATAAATTGAAAGATTCTCCGACCTTCGAGGGCGCAGACCGAACAGGAAAGGGTGCGCGCGCAGAGACATCCTCCCCAAAAGAAACCTTTTTAGTTTTCTTGTTTGAGCCCCTGGTTTTCAAGCATGAAGAGGGGGCGACAGTCGAAGATTTATCTCCTTCATGGAAGAACAGCTCGTCGGAAGTAATGGACTTAATCGGAGCTCTTCTCCCTTTCTTTATAATTTTACCGTCATTTGGTTTGGGAAAAGGCACGGAAGGAATTACAGGAACGTTCGGATTTTCATTCATCTCTTGGCTTTCGGATAATTATTCGACCGTAATAATTTCCGACTGTTCGAAGATCATAGAAAAATGAATCCGTAGGTTGTTAAAATAAGGGTCTGGGAGCTCGAATTTAGATTTATTTCCCGAAGCTCCGATCACTGTGTATGATGTTATCGTAAAAGCAAGGTAAAATGGCCTTAGTATTTATAAGAGACGCGGCATCAGACAAATCACAATAATTGATAAATCACCACTCCCAAGGAAAGATTCGATGACGCAACCAAGTATGCAAGAATGACGTGATAAAGTTCAACAAAATGGTCGAGCTGGCATTAGTTTAAACATGGCACAAAGGGAAAGGTGTAAATTCAAGCATCCACAAATTAAGAAAGGCTTAAGATTATAAAAACAAATCTGCAATTACAATGGTTCGCTAAAGTAAACCCTATTACATGATAATTGTTAATGGCTAGATTCCTTCACGCCAGAACCGTTATCCGATCTCTCTTTCTCATTCCCTTCACCAGAGTCGCCCTCCGAGCTATCGGAATCACCACTGCTCGAGCTTTCCTCTTCTTCATCATTACTTTGGTCACCAGCTGCAGATTTACTTGACTCGGAAGACGGAATGCCTTGCTCTCCCTGGTCGCTAGAATCTCCTTCGATATCCACCCCTACATCCTCAGATTGCGCTTCAAGCACATCAGGGTTTGGCATCGGCACTCCAAATTCATCAAGGAAGGAAAAAAACTCATGGTTTTGAAGGTTCGGAATATTCGGAGGTAGAGAGGAGGCTTTATAAGCATTTCCATGGATGTTCTTATAGGGACTCATGAAGTTGAGGTAATCCCCAAGGACACCACGAATTTGTCCGGCCGAAATGAGCTGTTGAACTCTTTTATAGAAGAAGGATTGGTTGATTTCCCCTGATCGTAATCGGACAAGAGCATCAAGGAACGGGGACTCCAAGAATTCCCTTATGGCTGGAAGTTTTGCCTCGGATCGCCCCCGATCATAAGATTGATCAGCGAGTGCCTTAGCTTGCCCGAGATCCGATCTTAATTTTTCTACTTCTTCCTCGAGGGCCCTTTTCCCATCAAGTTCCTTCTTAGCTTCCTCGAGCTCCTTCTCGACCTCAGATAACTTAGTCGTGATATCCTTCAACTGATCGGCCTTAGTAAACTCTTCCCTCAGGATATCGTGAAGGGCATTCTGGGCCATCTGAGACTCCTCGTTTAATATGGCCGGTCGGTGAGCCTGATGATTTAATAAGTCTCCGGCCTACAGAAGAAAATAAATATTAATGACGAAGCAAATGTTTTGAGGGAAAATTAATATATTTGAAAACTCGAATACCTTTTGTAGAGCATAGGCGTAATCACCCGCGATCTCGAAGTCGTTTTTAAGAAATAGTTCGGTGTTATCATCCTTAAATCTCCCGGCCATGAATATCCGAAGAGACTTGTCCACTGCATGTTCACCATCAGGGCCCAAATCAGACTCACTGGTTCCACTCTCCGGGAATCCAGCAGCCCTTGGTCCTTGAAGGTGGTTCTCTATGAAATAAGCCAGGTCTGGCTTGGAATGGCCAGCCCGACATTGGATCGGACTCGATCCTCGACCAAAAGGCTTCACCCTTCTAGAGGACTCGGGGGCATTGCTACTTCTTTTACGAGCCATTCTCGCCTCCAGTATCTCTTGGGCTCGGATCTCTTTAAGGGTATAATGGCTGTATCCCGCCTCATTCGGGTTAGAAGAACCGGTTGGAAAAACGGACCGAAGAGGACTGAAAGCTCGAGAAATGGAAGTTCCCTCGATCGCAGCATGAGGTTGAGAAGTTCCCTCAATAGCAGTTTGGGGAAGAGTCACCATAGCGTTCGAAACCACGGTGGTATCAACCCCAGGAACGGATTTTACAACCTTCCGGGAAACCTTTGATTTTTGACGGCGAGGTCGGCCTTGGCTACCCTTCGAAAAGGAAGCGACGACCGAACCAGCTATAGACGTCCGAAACTTATCAACGATCCCAGCTGCGAAATACAAGGGAATTAGCTCTGATTGTAGAAAGATAAATCGAGATGTATATGATAATTTGACTCACCTAAAGTAGAGGGAGCAACAACAGGGTTGACCTCTCCTTCGACCCTTCCAGGTTGCTCGGTTGAATTGTTATTTGGCGTAATCAGAGCCTCTCCGTAATCGATCGCAGGGGCAGGAAAAGAGCATGTGCTGAGCCCAGCCAATCGCAAAACCGCCTCTTGGGTCATCAAAGGAGTCTGATGAAGGTCGGTTTGAAGGGATTGCAAGAATTCATCTGAGATCTCATGGCTCATATCTCCCCTATGCGTCGTCTACCATAGATCCATGACTTTGCCCCGGGCCATCTATGTGGAAACGAATGGGGATTATCCGTAGAAGGCTGAGAGTCTGGGCCACGGACGATAAAGAATTCCTGTTTCCAGTCTTTCAAATTGCTACTAACTTTGGTCGATAAAATCAATATATTCGGTCTCTGAGAAAAGTATACATAACCGGCGTTCGAAGCCGTGGAAGAGCTCATTTGGAAAATTCGCCAGAAATTTTGGAAAGCTGCCTTTTTTCCTTTAGCTTTCATCAGGACGCAAAAGGCTATTATAAATCCGATCGAATTCGGCAGGATTTGAGAGGGAGTAAGCTTAAAAGCTTCCAGAATACTGCGTATCAAAGGAGGGAAAGGAATACATAAACCGTAGTGAAACTGTTTAAAATAAAAAGCTTGACACCCTTCAGGAGGATTGGTGACTCGCTGTTCGGGGGTCGGAATGACGATCGAATACCCAGTGCCGATATACTTGCCAAATTCTGCCTCCAATTTCTCCCGATTTCCTTCGGTGTAGCGACAAACGGTCTCATCTGCCCTATCCTCGGTCATATTTAGCCCCGCACTGGTCGACGGCTCTACCCAGTTAAGGATCGTGACCACGACGCTGCCGCCTATGCTATACTTCATTTGCTCATTCTTCCCAAAAGGAAGGTCGTCATCCTCTTCGACTTCCTCGTCGAAGACTGTCGCCTCGCTTGAATTATCATCTCCGCTATCCTCTGATTCGTTATCCGATTCTCCTCCCTCTCTGTTGGAATCGGAATTGGGGCTCGGATTTCCCATATTCTCCACTGTGGACGGTCGAATATCCTCAATCTGCATCTCCTCAGGACCACTCTCTTAACCTTCCACTACTTGGGACTTACCTTTCAGATCTATGGTGCTGGACATATTGAATGTATGAAGATTGGTCGAAGAAGTTGCTAAAACTCTCTTATTGATCTGTTCACTCCGACCTAGGGTTTCTTAGAACCTATGCAGATCAGCGGCCCACAATCAACATGTATATATACAGGGACAAAATGGGAAATTGCAAACCAGCCCCCGAGTAACCGCGACGGTTGGACTCCCCCAGGGTGAATATAAAATTATATTTCCAATAATTGCACTTATGACCCCTATACTTTTCGGAATCATGAGCTGAAGGCCAACATTTGAAAATATGCTTTCCTTGGATGTCGATTCCATATTATCCCACCGATCCATCATATTAAGATCAAAGGAATAAAGAGACATTGCTGAAAATCAACTAAATCATCATAGTAAGCAACGGTAAAAGGATCCTGATTTGGAAGTCCTGTACAAACCGTAGACAACAAGGGTAATATCAAGACGATGCCATTATATTGTTTCCGAGATATGCACTCTTTTTCCCTAGCTCGGTTTTTATCCCAAAGGGTTTTTCCGAGTTAGGTTTTTAATGAGGCATATCCGAAACTTATCCTAAAAATGGCTCATCTCACCCCAGCATTCAAAATAGTTTATACTTCTTCGAGCTTAAGCTCCACTTTATGCTCGAGAAGTGGGGGAGTATTGATGAGAGGAATCTTGGATTCGGCATTTCTACAGTCCAGCGAGGTCGAAAGTCACGGATCTCGATTTCATGGGCATAAATTCGAGCCCAAGGCTCAAGAGTCCTATGCTGATTCTACAAAGGAAGCTTAGGGTCCAAAATCACTGTTGGGCCGAGCTCAGGCCCAGGCCTGTGGGCCGAGAAATGCACATCTGTGGGTGGATCACCTAGCTCCGAATCTCAGCTATAAATACCCCAAGCATTTATAACGATGACACAACTTCCCAGGTGCTCTTCCTCCGAGGCTGCTGCTCGGAACTACTTAGGTAGAGTAGTATAGGCTGTTTTATATGTATTTCACCCTCTAGCTTGTACGACATCCTATAATGCTCGGATAGGACTCTCAATACTTGTAATTTGTACTCAATCATCTCAAATACAAATACTATTGATCTTTTTCTTCTATTTACAAGCATTTGTACGGCATTTCACACCACCTAGATCGAACAAACGAAAACGCGTAAGATCACCTTTGCAGTTTTGCAATGTTTGACTTTGTCAAACCGATCATTATCCAGGGCTTTAGTCATGATGAATCTTCCGACTTTATCCAGATTAAATAACTTTATTTCTTCTGGAGTCATCTCATGAAGATCTTTCTCCACCACGGTATCAACTTCATTGATCTTTATCGTCTTGGTGAATCTGAATGGACCTTTTATGATACATGTATACATGTTATCATTATAAGCAGCTAGGAAAATCTACATCCTGATTTTCCAGTCTCCAAAAGACATACCAGCAATGTGGGGAACATGGCTGATACAATCCATTTTTCAAAAAGTTTTTATTTTTCAAAAAGATGCTCTTTTGAAAAGTTTTGAAAACCTTTGAAAAATACTTGGATCAAGCTCGTTGATCAGGCAGCTGATTCTAATGAACCACCTGCTCTGATACCACTTGTTGGTCCCAAGTGGTCAGATGAGGTCTAGAGGAGGGGGGGGGGTGAATAGACCTCTGAAAATTTATAGAATTAAAAACTTTTCAGTCGTCTGTCAGCAGACTAAGCTTATGAAGAACAGTAAGCTGACTATGCTGATCGTGAACAAATCTTGAACATCAGAGTGACCACTTATCTTATAGCAACTTAGCTGATTACAACAAAATCAGTTTTTCAAGAGTATACTTGCAGCGGATAAATTTAAAGTGTTTTTCACAAGTAGACTAAGTCTTTTAAAAGATTTTATCCCCAGTTTTAAAAACTCCTTTAAAATCTTTTAATAATTCAAAGTGTAAACTTATGCAATTTTGAAATATGCAAGAAAACTTTAAATGCAAAGATAACACAAAGAATTTTTATAGTGGTTATATGGATAAAAATCCTTTAGTCCACTCTTCCAGATCACATAGATTCTTGGTTATACTATAAATATAAAGTTTACAATATTTCTCCACTTACACCTAGACAGCAAATGAAAAGGGTATAAGCTCGCAATAGGAAATCACTCAGAAAACCTATCCTCTGAAGTTAAATCACTCACAAAGACGGATTTAAACTTCGCACAACACTCAGCTAATACAAATTCACTCAGAATGTATTTTCTATTTTGCTTCAACTGGGTTTCTGTCAACAGATGACTTCCACCGGACGAGTGAGCTGCTCGAGCTTCTTGAGACATAGAAAAATTTCTGCTTCGAAAACAAAATCTTAGAATGTTGTTGTGTGTCTCGCTCGTTGAAATCAGCTCTATATATACTTGGATTTGAAATTATGACCGTTGAAGGAAGTCACAAATCAAATCCATAGCCTTAGCACAAATTCAAAACGGCTCCCTGCTACAGTACCTTTTCTGCTGTACTTTCCCGTAGCTGCATTAAATGCACTCTGCTGATCCGAGAATATTCTTCAATCATTTGTCATTACTACCCTTCTCTTGCAGCATTTACTACACCAAGTGCATTTATTACCGTTTGACTTTCCTCTTGATCTCTTCTACTCTGCTGATAGAAGCAACTCTACTGATAGATACTCTGCTGATCAAATACAGAAATAATCTGATTTGAGTTAGCTGATGACCTACCCTTCTGATTGCTGTTTCAGCATGAGATCAGTAGTCTTCTGGGCTTTGAATTTTGAACTCTTCTGATGTCTTCTTTACTTGTTCAAAATTCTTCTAAGGGAACTAAGCTTTCCATACTTAGCTGATTTTGACGTTTTGGAAATCATCAAAACCTTCCATTATCTTCTTATCTTCTTTGCACTTCATCTTCATCTTCATCCAACAAAATCACCCTCCACAGGGAATCCCGAGCGAACCAAGCAAACATTGGATTTAATCCATACTGACGTTTGTGGACCATTGAGTGTCAATGCGAGAGGGGGATTCTCTTACTTCGTAACATTCACCGACGATTTTAGTCGTTATGGATATGTGTATCTTATGAAACACAAATCCGAAACCTTTGAGAAATTCAAAGAGTTTCGAATGGAAGTTGAGAACCAACTTGGACATAGTATTAAAGCACTTCGATCTGACAGAGGTGGTGAGTACTTAAGCCAAGAATTCCTTGATTATCTAAAAGAGAATGGAATTCTCGCCCAGCGAACTCCCCCTAGGACGCCCCAACTCAATGGAGTGTCTGAGCGGAGGAACCGAACTTTGTTAAACATGGTTCGTTCCATGATGAGCTTCGCTGATCTTCCCTTTTCGTTTTAGGGCTTACCGGCTTAGCCCTATTAACTGCCTCGAAGATACTAAACATACTACCTTCGAAGTCAGTGCCAACGACACCTTACCAAGCATGGTATGGTAAAGCACCCGTATATTCGTACTTACGAGTATGGGGATCTCCAGCGTATGTAAAGAACAAGAAGGGAGATAAGCATAGTAGATCTAGTTTGTGCAAATTTGTGGAATATCCAAAGGAATCTATTGGATACCTGTTCTTCGATCCTAAAGAACGTAATACGTTCGTGTCTAGAAACGCCCACTTCTTGGAAGAGGATTTCCTCACTGATTTTACCGTTTTTCGTTGGGTAAGATTAAATAAATAAGATGTAATTAGGAGGTCAGGTTCAGTACGAATTATAGGGCTCTGTTACTTTATTCTGGATGAATCAATCTCAAGGAAGAACAATTATGTAAAAGAACATAAAGGTAAACCAGACAACGAATGAGTCGATGAGAAAATAGTATAGCAAAAGCTTTTCTATTCAATGTGATATTAGATTGACAGAGTATGTAGGCGTAATCTCTGATTGTATATCCCCCTAATACCATGTTTTAACTAGGTATTTATATGATATTAACCCTAGCTTTACAAGGAAACATAGTCCTAATAGGACTCGGCATAACTGTCCCTCTCAAGTCAGGATTGTAGTCTGGTCGCCGAGGAGGATCGTCTCTGATCGGGTCGATGGATGATCCCGGATGAGCTTGTATGGTCGAACCGATCTGATATCCCCTAGTCAATCCGAGTATTATAAGGGGTGCGAAATAGCCCCCATCAGTACTCCCTCACTTCTTCGAGCGTATATGTAGTAGAAGCTCGTAGAAGTAGATGGTAGATTACGACTGTATTTTCTATGAATTGTGCCTCGTTAAAAACCTTAGGAAAAAACCCAGTGGGAAAAAATCCTAAGTAAGGAAAAGAGTGCTACACCTCATAAATAGTCGTTTTGTAGTTCCAATCATGAACTATCACGTGTCTCTTTGAGAAAGCGTTTCAATTTTTTCTGCCGCTTGGCGGGAATGTGATCAGCCGTGAAACGTCTTTTCATCTTTCTTTATAAATAGGTGATCATTGTTTCAGTCCTCTTTTACTTTCCACTTCCCATATTCCGCAATCATTTTCTTATTCGCTCATTTATTCTCTAACTTGCTCTTATCGACTCGTATTCTTCGAAGATCCTAAAAATGGCTTCAATCTCAAGAAAATCTTCTTCGTTAATCAAAGAAAGAGTTAATCCTAATGTCGAGGAGGAGGTTCCCCCGAGCCCCCCGACTGAGCAGACCGGAGCATCTGAATTCACTGTCCCGAATGAGGATACTTTTAATGTGCAAATTATATCTGATACGGACGTTGCTGCCAGGGCCAAAAAGGGTAAAGGTACGATTCCTCAAATTTCTGAACCAATTAAGGACCTTGCTTGCGCTTATACCGAGGAGACTTTCCATGAGGTCGTGGATAATTATGCGAAATATTTTCCAGAAGGTTCTAGGATTATTCTACCTTCTCCTTCAGATAGGGTTACTTCTCCGTCGGAGGGTTGTCGAGCCTTTTACACTGTTCATTTCAATTATGGTTTACGTCTTCCTTTGTCTGCTTTATTTCTTGATATCTTGAAAATATTTAGCGTATATGTGACGCAATTAGTCCCAAATTATGTGGCCTTTGTGGTGGCCTTTTCCGTTTTGATGATAACAAAAGGATTCCAGCCTTCTTTCCGTAACTTTACGCAATTGTTCCGTTTTAATGTTTCTAGTTCTTCCAATCGCGGATATTTCTTTGCCAGCCAGAAGACTAGTCGCTCCATTTTCGACTCCCCGGTTTCTAGCAATCCTTGTTGGAAATCTCATTTTTTCTTCGTACAACCACCTTCTCATGATTCTTTGGCGGACGGTTCAACTGTGGCTTTCTCATGGGACCATGATTCCAAATGGATTTATGGTGGTCGCTTGGCAACTGGCGATCTTATCCCCGATGACCCTCAATTGATTAGCGAAATTCAGGGAATGCGCGCCAACAAATACCAAAGTGCTCTTCTTATTGGTGAGGCCTTTCTTCGCAAGGCGGGACTGAGTTCTCATAGTTTTTCCATTTCTTCCCCTTCTCAATCGTTGGGTAAGTAATTTTTTTTTCTTTTGTATCAACTCATTACAATCCCTTTTTAACATTATGTCTAACTTTGACTTTGTTTCATTTCAGTTCTCATGGTAGAAAATTCCCGGCGTTCTTCTAAGGGAAAAATGGTTTTATCCAAATCCACAAAAACCATAGAGAACCTCCCTATCGAGCAGAGAGCGTCCCGACAAAGAAAATTCGAATTGGGCCACGATTATGAGGAAAACAGGGAGGAATCTCCGGATTCTTCCCAAGAATCTCCTGTCGGTAAGAGGACCGGATCCGGCTATCCTCCCTTCCATCTTCGAACCTCTCTAGGTATTCGTGGTTGTCGTATCTGGTCGATGCCCCATCCTAACGATAAGCCAGTGGAGAGAAAAAGGTGTTACTATGGTCGCTCTGGTGAGGACCTGTCTCTACCAGGTGAGAATCATCCTGAGCCCACTCTTGTCGAGATGATTGAGGACCATTTACAGGGGAGGAGAGCCGCCGGTTATCCAGAGAACGATTCTTTAGTTCATGACGAGAGCGAGAATGCGGTGGACAAGGCAATTCGTGTCCTTCTATCTGGCGTGTTTACTCACGATATGAATAAGCTCCTTCGGAAGGATCCTTTGGAGAAATTTCAGCAAGCTTCTCTTTATGCTGAAAAGGTGATCTCCTCTTATGTGTGCTCGTAGGGTAATTTTACTTAACGAGTACTTTAGCTCACTAATTTACTTCATTTATCATTTTCTCTTTCAGACTAAGACTTGTTTGGCATCGTATGCCTATGAAGCCGCTCTCTGGAAACAACAATGTGAGTTTCTGGATGAGAAATATAAGACTTTATTTCATAAGACTTCCGGTTCATAGGTTGGTCCCTCGACATCTTCTTCTCTTCCTATCATAGAAGCTAAGGCTACAGGGACTGATGACCAGGAGGTTATAGACAAGGTTTTGGAGACTTCCCGCGCTCAAGAGCAAGTCAGTCAACTGGCTAAAATGTTGGAAGATCATCAACTTCAGAGTACTACTCGAATTAGCGAGCTGGAATCTCAGGTGTTAAGTCTTCAAGCCTCTTTGGAGGAGTATGATAAGGACATTCCTCTTAGTGGACTTAAGGATCGCTACGGCCGGAATCCCGATGAAAGAGTCATTCGTGAATTCCTTAATTCTCCTGTTCATACAGCTTTGGTGTATCGAATGGTCGGTCCGCTCTTAGAGAGTACTTTTAAGAAGGCGATCCATCAGCTGGTGGCTCTAGAACTGATTAAAGATCGTCGAATGGAATATTTCAAAGCAGCACATGTTAGGCTGAATTGTAACGGCGAGGAATATTCTCCTTCCGAGCTGCCAGATGTCGTCTATCATCAATTTCCTTTGGCTCACCTTGTTGAAGAGTTCGGGAAGCCATTGCCGATTCCTTCCTCGGATATTAATGATGATGTCGATATTAATTTTATCGACCCAGAGGAAGAGGGGGAGAATGTGGAGGCAGCGAACGAAGGAGTAACTGAAGGAGTGGTCGCTAGTGAACAGGGAGTCCATGATGGCGACCAGGCTGTGTGAAGAGGGAGTGATCCATCGACCCGTGGAACAATCCTTGTGACGGTTAACATGACACGGCTTGTAATATTACGTTTTTATCCTCTTGTACAATAGACGATTCATACTCTGACAGTTTCGTCTTTTCGGCTTCTCTGTAATAATTTAGACAAGTTATTAACTTTGCCGTAATCATTATGCTTATGTCTTTTCGAATTCTTGCGGCTGTTCATAGGCTAGTCTCTGTGATTAGCGCCAATTCTTTAGGTCTCCCGCGTCTTTTCGTATAGTATAAATACAAACGGTGAAAATTTTACTCGCTATTTACCGCTTTTACTCAACTTCAATAGAATACTCTCTTGCTAGGAGGTCGATAAGCTTTCTCGATAATTAGAGTTTCTTTTTTATTTTCGAACATGAGTAAACTTTTTGGTAATACTTCGAAGCGTCCCTCCTGCGAAAATAGTAGAAGTGTTAGACCTAAAAGGTCTCGTACAGAGGGGCCTTCGATAGATCCTCCTCGTCCATCCTCAACTAGAAGGTCGGAGATCGAGACTCCCGTTATCCCTTCTGAAGCTTTTCATGTAATTAGTTCAAGTTTTTTTCAACAAAATTTTCCAACTTCTGGTGAAGTAGAAAGGAGGCCTTCCCCCGGTCAGGTGGCCTTCGCCGATTTGTCCTTCATGGAGCAAACTTTTAATGTACCCGTTTCTACAGGTGTTTCCTCTTTTGAACATGGTTTAAATGATCATGTTCCTGATAACTCCGTTCCTTCCTCTATTTCTACTGCCCCGGTTGTTAGCGGAATCCAAGTGAGCGTTGCTGCGGAGGCAATTAGTGGGGGTGCCCTTTTGAATCCATCGATAACACAATCTATTTCCCAAGATTTTCCTGAGTTTTTATTTAATGATACTACTGTGGTGTCTACCTCTTTCGAAGCCGACGGGCTTTCTGGAGGTTGGGCAGGCTCTAGGTCCGGTCGACGGACCGTTATCTCTGCTTCGGGCAAGGAGACTTCGGTGAGTCCTAACGAGAGGGATTCCCCTCGTATTTAGATGACCGTTGCATTCTTGAGCAAGTTAAGGATATAATGCACTCGGTTACTCCTCGGCCTGATCGTGTTCCTCTCGATAGTGAACTGCCCGGCTCTGTTGAGCCTGATGCCTTGTCCTGGGATTTGGGCCTAAGAACAATTTTGCCCGGCGAGTTGAGGAAGAACGAAGGTATTCTCAATGTTCGCCTCGTTCAGTCGCTGGTTACGTTATGCGAGCAGGTAATCACATTTATGACTATTTTTCTTGCTTTATCTGGATTGCCTTGTCACTTATGAGCTTTTTCCTCTTTTCAGGCCAAGTATTTTGCGCTCCAGCTGGGTGTACAAAATGATGATCTGTGGATCAGTAGGGATGCTCAGCAACGTTGCTTGGACTCGAAGACGGCGAAGATCGCATGGCAGACCCTCCAGTTGCAGCTTGTCAATGATGATCTTCAGAAATCGCAAGAAGAGAAGTCTGTCCTTGAAAAGGAGAAAAGTGACTTTGTTCAGGCTCTCGCTCTTGCTGAGGAGTCTCAACCGCAGGCCTATGAACAAGGTTATGATGTCGGTTATCAAAAGCGTCAGGAGGAATTGATGGCGTTTGTTGGTAACGCGACTCCTCGGAGGGGTGCTTCTGCTAGTCGGCCCGACGATAGCAGCCTATATTAATGACCAGTTCTGATTCAGTTGTTTATTTCTCTTTTTTTTTTGCGGGCCCCAACCTTTATGCGGTTGTTGGGCTGAATTTTTGTATGGGAAGTATGAATTAATGATAATGATGATCTTTTACGACCAAATTTATGCCTTGGTCAATTTTAGTCAGTAGGTATATTTTGTTATGCACATCTTATTGCTATGAATAAGTATATCTTCTCTAAATAAGCAGGAGAGTTTAGTTTTACTTATCTGATATTGATCTTCTGGGAGATTATCCTTTGTTCTAAAAAGTAGCTCGGTCTGGCTCGATCAGTCTTAAGTAACTGAATGACATAATGTTTGTTCTGCAAATCAAACTTTTTTAATCAAGTATAAGAATGATGATTGACCAAGTATGGTCCCTTAGGCTTGTTTCGAAGTCACTTTAGACATTAAAATGTGGACTGTAGGCCATCCACATAGATAATTGATTGAACAATTGTGAAGGAATGCTTAGCGCTCTTGTCGATGATCGATCAATTCCTTGTAAATTTGTCCTTTTGTCATGGATATCTTATTTAAGGACGCTGTCATTTCCTCTGTTGAGCTCTGCTTTTCTTATCATAGGTCTAAGTTCGCGGAAAAGATATCGTTCTAGGTATCTTCTTAAAATCCTTGTTTCTCTGTACTGATTGTGAGTTCCATGTTCCTAAAAAAAAGCCACCAATGTATCAATATATCAATTCTTTGATATGGGAGGAATTGGAAAATGTAGAATTATTACTTAGATCTAGCTTATTCAGACCTCCTTTAGCAATTCTTTGGAATGTTAGGCGGTGACTTTTTTGTAGTCTGAAATAATGACGGCTATTCTCCTGATTTTCATGTCAGATTTGTTGGATTTCAGTAGAGGTCTAAATATGGTTAGTTAATAGTTTTTCCATGTGATATATGAGGCAGTTACGACCTCGTACGCCGGAGTATGAGATCTTTATTCCTCTAATCGAGCTAGGACTTTGTTGTAATGTCGAGGATCTCTCGCTCTTTATCAAGCGACTATCATATGTGAGTGTGCAAGCTTTTCTAATCTGGAGCACTTTTAGATCCGCTTTTATTTTTGCATTGATCGCTTCGATCTGGATTCTCTTTTTCGAATCGAATAGGCAATTCGACCATATAGGAGCCGTTCCAACTTATTCGCATTAATTACGGGCAGTCAAAAGGTCGCGCTTTCGTCCCTTGATCAGACCTCTATTCAACCGTAGGATCACTTGCATCTGTGCCTATAAATAAGTAGGCAGTTTCCATACTCTATTTATAACTTCTCAGAAAAGATGGAGATCTCAGTTTCCTTGAATTTCATTTTGCCCTCTTATCCCATAATATTCAAAAAGTCACATTATCATAATGACTTAAATTTCATCTGCCTTGTACTGACAGGTCCCATGGCAGCCCTACCTTGTACTGACGGGTCCCATGAGGCCTCAACCTTTGTCTTCACAGGTTTGAGGTCCGTGGTTTCTATTTGCACATGGAGGGTTCATATTTACCACACTCCCGCTCTTCGATGTTACCTCCGGAGTGAAAGGCCATCGGAGTGTGCTGGTAAATGTTCTCACCGCAACGGGCTTCGCGAGATGCTGCTTCAGAGTAAAATATCAACTCCTAATGTAGAAGCAGTATCTTGTTGTGGGTGAATGAGTATTGCCGGTCATCTGGCTGGTAATGGTCATTTTGTCTGGAAGAACATTTGATCTTTAGAGCCTGGCCATCGAACTAAAGAAGTCGATCATCCTGAGCAGCATGCTTCTTAGGTGGTCGATCACAATCGTCGAGGCACTAAGGAGGAGATTGATGTTTCCGTGGACATTGTCGTGAAGATCATTGATCTATAGGATAGGATCCTTTTATCTAAACAATTGTAACGATGTGTAGATCGTAATAAGATCTTTGTATTCTGATCAAAAACTTCTGTATGTAATTTAATACAAGTTCTCAGAACATAGATGAATAAATCTTTTTATATTATTTCTTTCGTATTTGTTGCTGTTGATTTCTTCTCAACCTGTTCTTTTATTGACGTCAAGGTCAATTTTACTCGACTCGTTTTAAGACTTAGGTATTTTTCCCAAATCCTTTTGATCGTCAGGCATAGATCGAGGAGCGTTTATTGAGCGGATCAATTTTACTCGTCTCGTTTTAAGACTTAGGTATTTTTCCCAAATCTTTTTGATCGTCAGGCATAGATCGAGGATCGTTTATTGAGCGGATCAATTTTACTCGACTCGTTTTAAGACTTAGGTATTTTTCCCAAATCTTTTTGATCGTCAGGCATAGATCGAGGAGCGTTTATTGAGCGGATCAATTTTACTCGACTCGTTTTAAGACTTAGGTATTTTTCCCAAATCTTTTTTATCGTCAGGCATAGATCGAGGAGCGTTTATTGAGCGGATCAATTTTACTCGACTCGTTTTAAGACTTAGGTATTTTTCCCAAATCTTTTTGATCGTTAGGCATAGATCGAGGAGCATTTATTGAGCGGATCAATTTATACTCGACTCGTTTTAAGACTTAGGTATTTTTCCCAAATCTTTTTGATCGTTAGGCATAGATCGATGAGCGTTTATTGAGCGGATCAATTTATACTCGACTCGTTTTAAGACTTAGGTATTTTTCCCAAATCTTTTTGATCATTAGGCATAGATCGAGGAGCGTTTATTGAGCGGATCAATTTTTACTCAACTCATTTTAAGACTTAGGTATTTTTCCCAAATCTTTTTTGATCGCTAGATATAGATCGAGGAGCGTTTATTGAGCGGATCAATTTATACTCAACTCGTTTTAAGACATCGAGGAGCGTATATTGAGCGGATCAATTTATACTCAACTTGTTATAAGACTTAGGTTTTTCATACCTAAAATCTTTTTGATCTTTAGATGTAGATCGAGGAGCGTTTATTGAGCGGATCAATTTATACTCAAGTCGTTTTAAGACTTAGGTTTTTCGTACCTAAAATCTTTTTGATCTTTAGATGTATATCGAGGAGCGTTTATTAAGCGTATCAATTTTACTCGACTCGTTATACTTTTAGATCGAGGAGCGTTTATTGAGCGGATCAATTTTACTCGACTCGTTATACTATTAGATTGAGGAGCGTCTATTGAGCGGATCAATTTTACTCGACTCGTTATACTATTAGATCGAGGAGCGTGTATTGAGCAGATCAATTTTACTCAACTCGTTATACTATTAGATCGAGGAGCGTCTATTGAGCGGATCAATTTTACTCGACTCGTTATACTATTAGATCGAGGAGCGTTTATTGAGCGGATCAATTTTACTCGACTCGTTATACTATTAGATCGAGGAGCGTTTTTTGAGCGGATCAATTTTGCTCGACTCGTCATACTTCAAGATCAACTTATTGGATCAAACCAAGTTAATTGTAGAATTCCGAGGAGCGATTATCGAATCGATCGATTTATACTCAACTCGTTTTGATGCTTCGCCTTTTACTCAAGTGAACTTTTGATTTGGTATTAAAAATTGCAAAAATCTTTGAAAATGAATTTCAGGCCAAGGCCTTTATTATAACGAATAAAAAATAAAACGGACTAGATCAAAAGAAATAAACCAGCATAATCTACTATGATTTATCTTCCATAGTATTTTCTGAGGTTGACTGCATTCCAAGTTCTTGGTGGAGGGTTCCATCCATGTGTGCAATCTTGTACGAACCTTTCTTTCCTACATTGATGACAATGTATGGTCCATCCAAATTCTGTTGTAATTTTCCCACGTGCTTGGGTACCTCTACCTTTTTTAAGACCAAGTCTCCTTCCTTGAAGGTTCGTATGCGTATTTTTTTATTGTAGGCTTTCTCCATATTTGATTTAGCGATTTGCAATCGTACGTCCGTTTTTTCTCTTAAGGCTTCTGTTAAATCGATATCATTTTCTCTTGCCTTTCCGTTTTCCCGGTCGTCATACATTTCAATTCTTGGTGTCGGAATTAGTGTTTCGACTGGAATAACAGCTTCCGAGCCATATATTAGACTGAATGGGGTCTCCCCGGTTGAAGTTCTTACCGTAGTTCGATTAGCCCAAAGTACTCCTGGGAGTTCATCTAGCCATCTTCCTTTGGTTGCCCCTAATCTTTTCTCGGTTCGCTACATCAGTTTGTCCATTCGCTCTTGGATGCCCAACTGAAGTGAAATTTTGCTGAATTCGTAGCCTTGCACACCATTCTATTACCTGTTTTCCCGCAAATTGGGTTCCGTTATCATAGATCAGAGTTCTTGGGATGCCAAATCGACATACTATGAACTTCCATAAGAAATTGATCACTTGGAATTGAGTTATTCGAGCAAGGGCGATGCATTCTATCCACTTGCTGAAGTATTCGACAGCGACTAGAACATATGCTTTCTTGGATCTAGCTGCTGGGAAAGGTCCAACGATGTCCATTCCCCATTGATCAAACGGCCAACATACTGGTATTGGGTGCATGTTTTCGGCTGGTTGATGACTTATGTTAGCATTGACTTGGCAATGATGACATTTTTGAACATATTGGACGACATCATTGTTGATGGTAGGCCAATAATAACCTGTTCGAGGGCATTTTAAAGCCAAGGCCCTTGCTCCGCTGTGATTTCCTGCATTTCCTTTATGTACCTCCCGGAGGATATCGTTGGTTTGAGATTCGGAGATGCATTTTAGAAGAATTCCCGATACTGATCTTCAGTATAGTTTTTCTTCTATCAATATATATTTTGGAGCCCGATATTTTATTTTCCGAGCTTCGTTTTGGTCAAGCGGTAATTTTCCTTCTCGAAGATAGTCTATTATCGGAGTCGTCCAGTTTCCTTCAGATTCTTCGATTTCAATCATTTCGGCGACCGGTGTCTCATCGATATCGATTGCCGGCGCATTGGAAATTAACCAGTTGATCACCCTTTCAGTTTTTCCGTCGTGAGATCCTGTGAACCTAGACAGTTGATCGGCCCATTTATTTTCCGACCGTGGAATGTTCTGTATCCCAAAACTTTCGAATTTTTCAGCCAATTTTTTCACTTTGGCGAGGTATTTGACTGATCTTACGCGATTTCGTTTGTTCGATCCGAGTGGTGTAAATGCTATGCTAATGATTGTAAGTAGAAATAAAAGATCAATAGTATTTGTATTCGGAATGATTGAGTACAAATTACAAAAATTATGAGTCCTATTCGAGCATTACTAGATGCCGTACAAGCAAGAGGGTGAAATACGTACAAGACAACCTATACTATTCTTCCTAAGTAGTTCCGAGCAGCAGCCTCGGAGGAAGAGCACCTGGGAAGTTGTTGTTTGTAATAAATGCTAGGGGTATTTATAGCTGAGATAATCGGCTTTCGTACATATTTGCAAGAGTACCTTTCTGGTCCGCTGGCTTGGGCCTGGGCTCGGCCCAATAGTGACCTTCGACCTCGGATTCTCTTTGTTGGCTCGGGACAGTCCACTATATACCCCGACTCGGTTCGGCACTTCTGGGGATGGAAACTGGTGCTGTTCGATCCACATCGAGCCAGCAAGGATAGGGGATCCAAATTACCCCTCATCAATACTCCCCCACTTCTCGAGCGTAAAGTGGAGCTTGCGCTCGAAGAAGTATAGGCTATGTTGAACGCTGGGGTGAGATGAGCCGTTCACAATATGTTTCGCGTATGCCTCGTTAAAAACCTAACTCGGAAAAACCCTGTGGGATAAAAACCGAGCTAGGGAAAAAGAGTGCATATATTAGAAACAATATAATGGCGTGCCGAGATATTAACCTTGTCGTCCATTGTTTGCGTAGGACCTCTAGATCGGAGTTTTTCTTTACTATCAATTACTGTGATGCTTCATTTAATTCCTTAGCGAATGCTTCTTTAATTCCCGATCGCGATACAAAGGATCAACGGAATACCATAGGAACAAATTCCAAGGAACATATCCCAGTTTCTGGAAAATGAAGGATCAAGAATGCAATTCTCAGAAAAATAACTTTAAATTTTTACCCTGTGTAAGTTCAACCGTCGCGGTTACTCGGGGACCTGTTTGCAATTTACCTTTTTAACCACGTATATATATGTTGACTTGTTGAAAAATTACTCACAAATCACACACTTTCTTGAGCTCGGAGCATTCGGGTCGAAAAAGCATCTGCTTTAGTACAATTGTTTCCCATTCCATAATGTCTAGTTCCAGAAGTTTGAGGGGCAAGAATAAGGTCGGAGAGAACCAAGAGTCCGATCCTTTGTTAAAGCTTGTCGATGATTACGATGAGGGAGAGTTTCATCTAGAAGACGGGGATGCTGAGCAGACCGAAGATCTCGAGGAAGACGTGGTCGAGAAGCTTAGCATTGGCGAGGGCGCCTTTGTCAGGATTTTTAGACATACGCTTCCTTCTAATACTGCCACCTCAAATAGGTCAGAACTTCCCGCCAATCAAACTTCCTGTGGTTTTTCAAAAAAGGATCGTGTTTATCTTGAGGCGGAGTTCGGAAAATTTCTTCCTCGGGGTTTTTCGATTGTTATCCCTACTTACCACGAGCGTGCAAACGAGCCTCCAGCCGGGTGTCAGACCTTCTATGAGAAACAGTTCTCTTACGATTTGCGCATTCTGTTTATCCCTCTTATTAGAAACATTTTGACTTTCTTTTCGCTTTCCCCAAGCTCAGCTTCTCCCTCACTCCGTCGCGTATATCGTAGCGTTCAGCGCTCTCATGGAAGCCAAGGGGGAAGAGGCTTCTTTTAGTAATTTCTGGCAAATATTTCGAATGGACCTGTGTAAGGGCTCAAATGTCGGGTTCGTGTCCATCTGCCAGCGGTCGAAACGGCCTTTTCTTACGAATATAACAACGGAAAGGAGTAAAGGTTGGAAGAGGAGTTTCTTTTTTGTGAAAGGCCCTGATGTTCCAGTATCAGAAGGTAGCTCGAAGACCAGACCATATCGATGGGATGGCGTAAATTCTTGGTCATACAGTCGTCGCAGGATTAAAGAGAAGCTCAACCATCGTCTTTCCGACGAATTTCTCGAGCAGTTACGGTCCAATCCTTACCAAACCATGCTCCTAGTTCAGGAAGGTGTTTTGCGGTTGGCTGGGCTGAGCAAATGTGACTATCCTGCCCCAATGATCAAATACTCTTATCCTTTACCCAATCAATCCTTCGAAGGATCCCTTCGGCCGCTCGGTGACTCGCCTGCTTCTGCTGCTTCGCCCCTCGCCCCTCTTTCTTTAAGTATGTTTTTAGTTCTTTCCTATTTCACGGTGTGATATATTAATTCTTCCTGTTCAAACTCATGTATACCCTGTGTTTCCTTTGCAGGTCGAATTGTTGAGAGGTTTCGACTGTCCACTTCTGGCTCGGTTGGAGATATGCCATTCTACTTCGAACCGTTACTGTTGGGATTTTATGGGTATAATTGTCAACTACAACAGTGTGGAATTTAAAATTTTTGTTTATACACCAAATCCCAGGGTTTCTTATTAGCACATATGAATAAAGGTTGAATTTATTTTCAGCAAGCATATACTAAAAATAAATAAATGGTAAAAGCTATTTTACCTCACCACAGGCAAGGTGGTGGTTTTCCTCCGGTCTTCAGTTGTTCACTAGAGCAACCCAAGTGTTGTGCCTCTAGAGAAAGTCCACACCAGTTGGATTTGAGTAACTTCGCGAAATCCCCAGGCTCAGAACTAGGATTATGGAATTGTCTTTTTCAGGAATTGGATTCAGATCCAGAGAAGAAAAAGTTGGAGAAAATTTTCACAGGGTTGGGCGATTTCAGAGAAATCCGAACAGGGAGAGAAATCGGTTTTTCTTTCTCAATTGGTTGGCTGAAAATTTTCGGCCTCCTCTCCCTATTTAATGGGGTTGTTAGTTTGTTGAGATTTTCTTGCTATCTTGAAGAGATTATGATATATCTTTTATATTTAGAAGAGTCCTTCTAGATATAAGATATATCTTTTTGCATATCTTCCCTTATCTCCTAAGGAAACAAGATATGTCATATCTCTTCACAAGATATGTTATATCTCTTCACAAGAAAAAATCTCTCCTAACCTTTCCCATTAAAAATCGGCCCTGATAAATCAATTATAAGATTAATTAATTTCCTAGCATGATTCGGCCATGCTTGATTAATTGATCATGAGATCAATTAATTTATTCAACCATGCCCCCATGCTCCATTAATCTTTAAATCAATTCTATCAAGTCACCCTTAGCAAAATCGGCCCATGTAAGATTAATCAATCCTAGATTAATTTATCTTAACAATAATTGGCCCATATGCTTTAATTAATTAATCCACTATTAATCAATTAATCCATTTTCAATTAACACCTTAATTGAGGATTTAATCAATCAGAAATTCCAATTGATTCATTAATTAGTTACTTCTAATTAATGATTCTCCACTTTGAATTAACACTTTAATTATTGATTAATTAATTAGTTGCTTCTAATTAATTATTCTTCTTCTTGAATTAATACTTTAATTCATTTATTGATTTAATTCCTTAAATCAATTGATTCCTTCCAGACTGTCACTGTCCAACTGTATTGTGTGTGACCCTCTAGGTTCACCATCAATTGGCAGCAGGCCCACGACTTTCGTGATTTAATTAGTGAGCAATTAATATGTAATTAATTGCTCCGATCAATTAACCACTTTAATTGACCACTCCAGAATTAATTTCCATATTAATTCAGGAGTACCCACACCTCATGGTCGATGTCTAGCCACAAGCCCATGAGGCCCAACTTCAGGTGAATTGATATTCGTGAACCTCCAACTCTTATAAATGCCATGTACATACGGTCCTTCTAGCGACTAACTTCCCGATTGAGACCTAGGGTGTGTGAATTGGTCGGCACCTCTAATTATCTCAATTTTGTACTTTCTAATTCAGGATAATAATTCCAGTGTGACTGCTAAATTTGGAAACCCCTTTCCAAATCCGTCACTGACTGCGGCCGCAGATTCCTCGGATATCATTATCTAAGAATGTACAGGAAATTCTCTCATCTTATCAGGATGAGTCGATAGATCCTATATTAGTACTAAACATCCGCGCACACGTTCATACGCACCCAAAGTAGTCGCACAATGACCAAGCTATGTGATCGGCTCCTAAATCAAAGTACGTATTCCCGTGTACCGAATTCGCCCTAGTACCTCAAGTCAAAGGGCTAAATCGTACACTATTATAAGTCTTGAGAGACATCCAATTACCGATATGCTTAACGCACTTCCACGATGGGTCTCTCTGTTCGGGTCGTTCGATGCGTTCGATCCCCTATCGAACCACCTAGTCATATGCACTAGCATTCAATGCCTTGTTCATGAAACGACAACAAATTCACTCCATGTGAATCATGCATAATCCTACAAGTCTTGACGATTCATTCGATACCCCGTCTCGATATGAATCTATGACTTGGAACGTTTTTGAGATCACGACCTTTGAGACTGTTTCATGATTAATCGCACCCAATACTGAAGTGAATAATCCCGTAGTCATAAGTGATCTCAGGGTTTCATCCAATCGCTTAGATACGTTCGCGAGAGATGATGTTGGCCATTGTTTAATTCACGTACTATGAATAAACGGGCGTATTATCTTATGAATCATAAGATTGCTTCTAAAGGAAGTTCCTTAACAAGCTTATATTTGTTGGCTTGCTGGGCACTATCCTATCAATCTCCCACTTGCCCTAAAGCCAACCACATACATTTCTAAGGCCCATCTCTCTCAAGATGTCCGTCGAACTCTTTTGTGATTATGACTTAATTAGTGGATCTGCTATGTTGTCTCTTGACGTGTTTTACTCCCACGTCTTATTCTACCTATCATTTTCCAGATCATATGGTATACTTGTGTTTAGATCATGGGTGAGATCTCGATTCCTTTGCTAAAGCAATTGCCTTAAGTTATCATTGAAGATAACTATAGGCTTCGCAATGCTAGGTACTACTTCCAATTTATTGGAAGAAGTTTTCGTCCAAACACTTTCCTTCGCTGAATTCGATACTTCGAAATATTCTGTTTTATGGTTAACCCGGCATCGATTGTCGTTTTGAACTCCTTTCAAATCATCGTTGCCCCATAAAACCAAAATATTATATTCACATCAGATGGGAAACTCGAATCATTAAATCCTTCGAGTTCCAATTCTTCATTATTACCGTTGACCAGCAATATATCCTCAGAACTCCCAGAGTTGTTTAAGGAATGCACTTTTCGGTAATCCAGTACTCCTTACTGGTGTTCGACAAACAGTAGCTTTATGATATTCATAGCTTCTGTTTAGTCTGGTCTTGTACATGACATTTCATATACTATGCCACCTTTTAGTTTGAAGGTGTATAGAGATATTATCCTCTTTACTCATCATATGTAGGGCTCATTGACTTTGAGAGAGATTTTACATCTCTATGGAAACTGTCCTCTCTATGACTTTCCATACTGATTTTATTCAGTTTCGTCCATGTACTAAGATTTTGGGATTTCAAACATCTTCTCTAATCTATCACAATAGATACGTACTGCCAATACGTGAGATGTATCCCTTAAATCTTTTAATGAAGAATTGCATGAATGAACACGCTTTCGTCTGCGTTTAACACTCTTACAACATCTATGTCAACTTTAGTGTTTATATTACGAACAATGCAAAAACTCCCACTGATTCTTTTGTACATTGAGATTTACATGCAATTTTGATGAAGCCAACCGCCTTGACTGTCTCATCTAGTTGCATGTTCCAGCATCGGGATACTGGTTCAGAGTCATAGATCTTACCTTTGGATTTAAATCCAATGGATATGCTTCGCAGTCATACGAAGCTTCTATGATTCGTTGTTTCCAAACGGATTATTTACAATCCACTTAGATCACATGGCGTTTAAGCTATGTGCCCGAATCTATGTTGTACATAGATATTTCGAAAGTTCTTGGATCACTACCCAATCGATCATATTCGTGAACGTACTAGTTCTTTTCGAATTCGATCGAATCTTCGAAATTTGGTGTACAAAATTTTGGTTCAGTAGGTTTGAAAATATACTCCCACTATTTGTAGGGATGTGTCCAAGTCTAGGACTTCATCAAGTTCCATGATAATATCCCATTTCTATTAGCGAGGGAACCACCCTCTAAGAATTGGGTATCCTTAGCAACGGACTCCTTTCGTTCTTTAGGATCATGGAACAGGTATCCAATGGATTTCGTTGGATACCCTACCTCAATTGAATCTACTATCCAATTTTATCATTCATGGATGATATACCATACTTGAGTACGGTTTTTTTTCGTAGGAATTGACTTAAAAAGGTTACTTGTCAAAGTATTCTTCTAGAGTCATGGGGTTGACCCCAGAATCGATTGAGGAGTTTTAGCAATACTAATTTTAAGGAATGAATCTAGTCTTTCATAGTTCGATTCGTTTTACTAGATTTAACTCGCTATTCAAGAATTCAATTCTCGATTTAGATAATTTGAGTAATTTAGGGCTTATGTATTAATCACTTCGATTACATCGAATGATCATACTTTAATGCCCTTAATTGCTTCGGTTTGAAAATTCCTTTGAATCCTTTCAACATTTCCATACTTGCACTTTACTTAGTGCCTTTAGGAAACACTTTGAACCCTTCAACCTTTCCAAAGTACTCGTATCCTAAATGCTATCAGGATACTTTATGAAGCAATTAATTACTCGCACTAATACTTTAGTGATCCACATGTGTATTAATGGTTTTCCATCCATTAAACACTTGGTATTTCTAAATACCTTTAATCGATTGATTTCCTATTCAGACAGGATTCGCATGTTTTGAATTCATCATTCTTCTATTTTTCAAGAGCCATGATTGAAAACAATTCATCGATTCCCTCTTTCAGGAATTATGATCGAATGTGGATAATTATCTAATTTCTTTTTCTTTTCTTGATTTAGCATAATTGTTTAAGTTTTTATCAATGCTTATTCCTTTGCTTTATTTACAACGGTAAAGCAATTATGTACGAATTAAAAGCTTTAATTAAAATAACTCCATTCATAATGGTAAAGCTAAGAAGTTTCGTACAAAGTTCAAAATAAATAGACAAAACTCTAACTAATGCCTAAATCCAGAATTTAAAGAAAAACATATGCTAATAAGAAAAATCCAGATGCTCCTTCACCCATTCCCTGAAGTATGTTTCCCTCATGTGCAGTCGAAACCCGAACTTGGTTACATGCAGCACGTTCCAGTCATCCTCTGTAAACATTTTCACAGAAACCAGAAATGTTAGATGTTTTACATCAAAAGAAAATCTTAAGATGTTTTTCATCAAAAGGAAATAACTTATGTTATACCTTGGTCAAGTATGTTTCGGAATTCCTCATCGGTCATGTTCCTCAGTTCCTCATCTTTCTTACATAAGGGATAATTCTTTCCTTCGATCAATCCTTGTCCTCTTTCGAGGGCTTTCTCATATTTGTCTAACAATTTATGCAAATCATTGGTCTCAATTCCTTTACATGGAACTTCACAATGATCGATAAAATGAGAGAATGATTCAGGCAGGCCATTTGTTATGATTACCATTTTATCATCTAGAGTCTATTTAGCTCCAAGCTCATTGATTCGATTTAGCCTCTGGATCAGGTAAGTGCAATATTTACTAATATTTTTGAACCCGGTCATGCCTTTCTCGTGGAGTGATGATTCCCAGATCTGCAATATTGTTTGTTCGCAATTGACAGTGAATATTGGCATGGCTAAATATAAATAATAGACAACAATAAGCAGACAAATTTAAGATAATACTTATAATTAACGAAGATTGGTCTTTCTATCGAAAAAGTTCTCCCACTATTTTATCGAAACAATAACCCCTTGCATTGTTCGGGAAATTCTATTTCCTAGTAGGTCTTGACGTCCTAGCAGACATTAATTGCACCCACGACTCGCGGCCATACAATTAACTCCCTAGGTAGGTATACTTTTACCAATTGTGTTACTCCACAACCTTCAAACTATTTTGCCTCGATTTTCGCATTTATCTAGCACTGCTACATCATAAATGTTACTACTCGTTTAAGTCTAACCCAGTCAATCTTGATGAGCAACTGGCCCGGTCATGAAATCCCCGTAGCTGGTTATCGGTCGATTTTCACGTCCCGACCAGTCCCCACCCTTGTCGAGTTTAGTTAAAAACAAGAATCAAGTAATTTCGTGTATTGTCCCTTTCTTCGACTCGGGTGCCAGACTCTGGATCACCTCTATCGATAAGTATACAACATACACTAGTCCCTATTGATGGAAGGCTTGGATCTATAAAACTTCATTCTATAGTTTACCCAATATGACTTAATATTTTATTTCGAGAGGGGATTTTCGGTTTTAGGATGTTTGAGGTAACTCTCCTCGAGATCTCACCGCATTAATTATGCTTTATTATTTATTTAGTGATCTGAATTCTAGAGCGCAAGCCAAAATAAATCAACAAATAAAAATAAAACATTCACACCTAGCATTCATGCTACCACAGTATGTTTTCGATCGGGAGCCTCCTATGCGGACCACCATCGAGCCAAAGACGATGGTCCTATTGGTCAATCTATTGGGTTTCATATAGACCTACTCTATTACACATTTTACCATGCATACATGGCCTTTAGTCTTCTTGGGCTCCCACCTTGCTTGTAACGGGCCTCCATCCTAAACTAATAAAACAGTAAAGCCCTATCTATTACAATGGCTCAAAGTGGCCCAAAACTTAAGGCTCGCAGGCCCAATAAAACCAATAAGATTTAAATCAACCAATCACATCTAACCTAAAGGTCAAGGCTCGGCGCGATCGAAAAACCACGTAATTTCACGTTGAGCAAGACAAGCAAAATTACCCTTTTCTTATTTCTTATATTATTTTAAAACTACCTTTTAAAATAACTTTAGATTCTAGTTTAAAAAACCCCTTTCTAAAACAATCTTTTAACTATCATTTTAAAACTGCCCTTTTAAAATGACCCTTTGATTTTATTTTAAAACCCCTTTTAAAATTAAATCACAATTTCTATTTAAAACCCCTTTTAAAATATCTCATGGTTCTTACTTTAGTCCACTACTAATTATGAAAAATTAATCCTTCGGATAATAAAACACCTTTTAAACATAATTCAGGTTCTGGAAATTTCAAATTTTGAAAATTACAGTTTGGTCCCTCAATTTTCAAAAATTACGTTTTGACCCCAAAACTTTCGGAAATAACAAATTAGCCCAAAAAATTCCAGAACTTGCAAATTGGCCCAGAAAACCGAAATTAATATTTTATTTACAGAAACTTTTGTTAATCGCAAAAACTGCCCCTCAAGTTTTCGTAAATTGCAAAACAGCCCCACAACTTACGTAAATTACAAACAGACCCCTATCACTTAGAAAAACAGATTTTCAGTTTCAGCCCAAAATTTCAAGAAAAATAAAATTTCAGATTCTGTCCAGATTTTATAAAAATCGTAAATTGCAGTTTTAGTCCTGTAATAATCGCAAATTGCAGATCTGGCCCAAATAAGAATTATGCTATTTACCCGAACACATAATTAATCATAATCAGCAAGATCCATGCATAGAACACGACAAATAGGCATATTCACGAAAATTTGAAGTGTTCAGGCCTTATTCATATGTGCATAATAAGATAGGCTCTGATACCACTGTTGGGATTTTATGGGTATCATTGTCAACTACAACAGTGCGGAATTTAAAATTTTTGTTTATACACCAAATCCCAGGGTTTCTTACTAGCACATATGAATAAAGGTTGAATTTATTTTCAGCAAGCATATACTAAAAATAAATAAATGGTAAAAGCTATTTTACCTCACCACAGGCAAGGTGGTGGTTTTCCTCCGGTCTTCAGTTGTTCACTAGAGCACCCCAAGTGTTGTGCCTCTAGAGAAAGTCCACACCAGTTGGATTTGAGTAACTTCGCGAAATCCCCAGGCTCAGAACTAGGATTATGGAATTGTCTTTTTCTGGAATTGGATTCAGATCCAGAGAAGAAAAAGTTGGAGAAAATTTTCACAGGGTTGGGCGATTTCAGAGAAATCCGAACAGGGAGAGAAATCGGTTTTTCTTTCTCAATTGGTTGGCTGAAAATTTTCGGCCTCCTCTCCCTATTTAATGGGGTTGTTAGTTTGTTGAGATTTTCTTGCTATCTTGAAGAGATTATGATATATCTTTTATATTTAGAAGAGTCCTTCTAGATATAAGATATATCTTTATGCATATCTTCCCTTATCTCCTAAGGAAACAAGATATGTCATATCTCTTCACAAGATATGTTATATCTCTTCACAAGAAAAAATCTCTCCTAACCTTTCCCATTAAAAATCGGCCCTGATAAATCAATTATAAGATTAATTAATTTCCTAGCATGATTCGGCCATGCTTGATTAATTGATCATGAGATCAATTAATTTATTCAACCATGCCCCCATGCTCCATTAATCTTCAAATCAATTCTATCAAGTCACCCTTAGCAAAATCGGCCCATGTAAGATTAATCAATCCTAGATTAATTTATCTTAACAATAAGTGGCCCATATGTTTTAATTAATTAATCCACTATTAATCAATTAATCCATTTTCAATTAACACCTTAATTGAGGATTTAATCAATCAGAAATTCCAATTGATTCATTAATTAGTTACTTCTAATTAATGATTCTCCACTTTGAATTAACACTTTAATTATTGATTAATTAATTAGTTGCTTCTAATTAATTATTCTTCTTCTTGAATTAATACTTTAATTCATTTATTGATTTAATTCCTTAAATCAATTGATTCCTTCCAGACTGTCACTGTCCAACTGTATTGTGTGTGTCCCTCTAGGTTCACCATCAATTGGCAGCAGGCCCACGACTTTCGTGATTTAATTAGTGAGCAATTAATATGTAATTAATTGCTCCGATCAATTAACCACTTTAATTGACCACTCCAGAATTAATTTCCTTATTAATTCAGGAGTACCCACACCTCATGGTCGATGTCTAGCCACAAGCCCATGAGGCCCAACTTCAGGTGAATGGATATTCGTGAACCTCCAACTCTTATAAATGCCATGTAAATACGGTCCTTCTAGCGACTAACTTCCCGATTGAGACCTAGGGTGTGTGAATTGGTCGGCACCTCTAATTATCTCAATTCTGTACTTTCTAATTCAGGATAATAATTCCAGTGTGACTGCTAAATTTGGAAACCCCTTTCCAAATCCGTCACTGACTGCGGCCGCAGATTCCTCGGATATCATTATCTAAGAATGTACAGGAAATTCTCTCATCTTATCAGGATGAGCCGATAGATCCTATATTAGTACTAACCATCCGCACACACGTTCATACGCACCCAAAGTAGTCGCACAATGACCAAGCTATGTGATCGGCTCCTAAATCAAAGTACGTATTCCCGTGTACCGAATTCGCCCTAGTACCTCAATTCAAAGGACTAAATCGTACACTATTATAAGTCTTGAGAGACATCCCATTACCGATATGCTTAACGCACTTCCACGATGGGTCTCTCTGTTCGGGTCGTTCGATGCGTTCGATCCCCTATCGAACCACCTAGTCATATGCACTAGCATTCAATGCCTTGTTCATGAAACGACAACAAATTCACTCCATGTGAATCATGCATAATCCTACAAGTCTTGACGATTCATTCGATACCCCGTCTCGATATGAATCTATGACTTGGAACGTTTTTGAGATCACGACCTTTGAGACTGTTTCATGATTAATCGCACCCAATACTGAAGTGAATAATCCCGTAGTCATGAGTGATTTCAGGGTTTCATCCAATCGCTTAGATACGTTCGCGAGAGATGAAGTTGGCCATTGTTTAATTCACGTACTATGAATAAACGGGCGTATTATCTTATGAATCATAAGATTGCTTCTAAAGGAAGTTCCTTAACAAGCATATATTTGTTGACTTGCTGGGCACTATCCTATCAATCTCCCACTTGCCCTAAAGCCAACCACATACATTTCTAAGGCCCATCTCTCTCAAGATGTCCGTCGAACTCTTTTGTGATTATGACTTAATTAGTGGATCTGCTATGTTGTCTCTTGACGTGTTTTACTCCCACGTCTTATTCTACCTATGATTTTCCAGATCATATGGTATACTTGTGATTAGATCATGGGTGAGATCTCGATTCCTTTGCTAATGCAATTGCCTTAAGTTATCATTGAAGATAACTATAGGCTTCGCAATGCTAGGTACTACTTCCAATTTATTGGAAGAAGTTTTCGTCCAAACACTTTCCTTCGCTGTATTCGATACTGCGAAATATTCTGTTTTATGGTTAACCCGGCATCGATTGTCCTTTTGAACTCCTTTCAAATCATCGTTGCCCCATAAAACCAGAATATTATATTCACATCAGACGGGAAACTCGAATCATTAAATCCTTCGAGTTCCAATTCTTCATTATTACCGTTGACCAGCAATATATCCTCAGAACTCCCAGAGTTGTTTAAGGAATGCTCTTTTCGGTAATCCAGTACTCCTTACTGGTGTTCGACAAACAGTAGCTTTATGATATTCATAGCTTCTGTTTAGTCTGGTCTTGTACATGACGTTTCATATACTATGCCACCTTTTAGTTTGAAGGTGTATAGAGATATTATCCTCTTTACTCATCAAATGTAGGGCTCATTGACTTTGAGAGAGATTTTACATCTCTATGGAAACTGACCTCTCTATGACTTTCCATACTGATTTTATTCAGTTTTGTCCATGTACTAAGATTTTGGGATTTCAAACATCTTCTCTAATCTATCACAATAGATACGTACTGCCAATACGTGAGATGTATCCCTTAAATCTTTTAATGAAGAATTGCATGAATGAACACGCTTTCGTCTGCGTTTAACACTCTTACAACATCTATGTCAACTTTAGTGTTTATATTACGAACAATGCAAAAACACCCACTGATTCTTTTGTACATTGAGATTTACATGCAATTTTGATGAAGCCAACCGCCTTGACTGTCTCATCTAGTTGCATGTTCCAGCTTCGGGATACTGGTTCAGAGTCATAGATCTTACCTTTGGATTTAAATCCAATGGATATGCTTCGCAGTCATACGAAGCTTCTATGATTCGTTGTTTCCAAACGGATTATTTACAATCTACTTAGATCACATGGCGTTTAAGCTATGTGCCCGAATCTATGTTGTACATAGATATTTCGACAATATTTACAATATCTATGTTGTACATAGATATTTCGACAACCTACCTCAATTGAATCTACTATCCAATTTTATCATTCATGGATGATATACCATACTTGAGTACGGTTTTTTTTCGTAGGAATTGACTTAAAAAGGTTACTTGTCAAAGTATTCTTCTAGAGTCATGGGGTTGACCCCCAGAATTGATTGAGGAGTTTTAGCAATACTAATTTTAAGGAATGAATCTAGTCTTTCATAGTTCGATTCGTTTTACTAGATTTAACTCGCTATTCAAGAATTCAATTCTCGATTTAGATAATTTGAGTAATTTAGGGCTTATGTATTAATCACTTCGATTACATCGAATGATCATACTTTAATGCCCTTAATTGCTTCGGTTTGAAAATTCCTTTGAATCCTTTCAACATTTCCATACTTGCACTTTACTTAGTGCCTTTAGGAAACACTTTGAACCCTTCAACCTTTCCAAAGTACTCGTATCCTAAATGCTATCAGGATACTTTATGAAGCAATTAATTACTCGCACTAATACTTTAGTGATCCACATGTGTATTAATGGTTTTTCATCCATTAAACACTTGGTATTTCTAAATACCTTTAATCGATTGATTTCCTATTCAGACAGGATTCACATGTTTTGAATTCATCATTCTTCTATTTTTCAAGAGCCATGATTGAAAACAATTCATCGATTCCCTCTTTCAGGAATTATGATCGAATGTGGATAATTATCTAATTTCTTTTTCTTTTCTTGATTTAGCATAATTGTTTAAGTTTTTATCAATGCTTATTCCTTTGCTTTATTTACAACGGTAAAGCAATTATGTACGAATTAAAAGCTTTAATTAAAATAACTCCATTCATAATGGTAAAGCTAAGAAGTTTCGTACAAAGTTCGAAATAAATAGACAAAACTCTAACTAATGCCTAAATCCAGAATTTAAAGAAAAACATATGCTAATAAGAAAAATCCAGATGCTCCTTCACCCATTCCCTGAAGTATGTTTCCCTCATGTGCAGTCGAAACCCGAACTTGGTTACATGCAGCACGTTCCAGTCATCCTCTGTAAACACTTTCACAGAAACCAGAAATGTTAGATGTTTTACATCAAAAGAAAATCTTAAGATGTTTTTCATCAAAAGGAAATAACTTATGTTATACCTTGGTCAAGTATGTTTCGGAATTCCTCATCGGTCATTTTCCTCAGTTCCTCATCTTTCTTACATAAGGGATAATTCTTTCCTTCGATCAATCCTTGTCCTCTTTCGAGGGCTTTCTCATATTTGTCTAACAATTTATGCAAATCATTGGTCTCAATTCCTTTACATGGAACTTCACAATGATCGATAAAATGAGAGAATGATTCAGGCAGGCCATTTGTGATGATTACCATTTTATCATCTAGAGTCTATTTAGCTCCAAGCTCATTGATTCGATTTAGCCTCTGGATCAGGTAAGTGCAATATTTACTAATATTTTTGAACCCGGTCATGCCTTTCTCGTGGAGTGATGATTCCCAGATCTGCAATATTGTTTGTTCGCAATTGACAGTGAATATTGGCATGGCTAAATATAAATAATAGACAACAATAAGCAGACATATTTAAGATAATACTTATAATTAACGAAGATTGGTCTTTCTATCGAAAAAGTTCTCCCACTATTTTATCGAAACAATAACCCCTTGCATTGTTCGGGAAATTCTATTTCCTAGTAGGTCTTGACGTCCTAGCAGACAATAATTGCACCCACGACTCGCGGCCATACAATTAACTCCCTAGGTAGGTATACTTTTACCAATTGTGTTACTCCACAACCTTCAAGCTATTTTGCCTCGATTTTCGCATTTATCTAGCACTGCTACATCATAAATGTTACTACTCGTTTAAGTCTAACCCAGTCAATCTTGATGAGCAACTGGCCCGGTCATGAAATCCCCGTAGCTGGTTATCGGTCGATTTTCACGTCCCGACCAGTCCCCACCCTTGTCGAGTTTAGTTAAAAACAAGAATCAAGTAATTTCGTGTATTGTCCCTTTCTTCGACTCGGGTGCCAGACTCTGGATCACCTCTATCGATAAGTATACAACATACACTAGTCCCTATTGATGGAAGGCTTGGATCTATAAAACTTCATTCTATAGTTTACCCAATATGACTTAATATTTTATTTCGAAAGGGGATTTTCGGTTTTAGGATGTTTGAGGTAACTCTCCTCGAGATCTCACCGCATTAATTATGCTTTATTATTTATTTAGTGATCTGAATTCTAGCGCGCAAGCCAAAATAAATCAACAAATAAAAATAAAACATTCACACCTAGCATTCATGCTACCACAGTATGTTTTCGATCGGGAGCCTCCTATGCGGACCACCATCGAGCCAAAGACGATGGTCCTATTGGTCAATCTATTGGGTTTCATATAGACCTACTCTATTACACATTTTACCATGCATACATGGCCTTTAGTCTTCTTGGGCTCCCACCTTGCTTGTAACGGGCCTCCATCCTAAACTAATAAAACAGTAAAGCCCTATCTATTACAATGGCTCAAAGTGGCCCAAAACTTAAGGCTCGCAGGCCCAATAAAACCAATAAGATTTAAATCAACCAATCACATCTAACCTAAAGGTCAAGGCTCGGCGCGATCGAAAAACCACGTAATTTCACGTTGAGCAAGACAAGCAAAATTACCCTTTTCTTATTTCTTATATTATTTTAAAACTACCTTTTAAAATAACTTTAGATTCTAGTTTAAAAAACCCCTTTCTAAAACAATCTTTTAACTATCATTTTAAAACTGCCCTTTTAAAATGACCCTTTGATTTTATTTTAAAACCCCTTTTAAAATTAAATCACAATTTCTATTTAAAACCCCTTTTAAAATATCTCATGGTTCTTACTTTAGTCCACTACTAATTATGAAAAATTAATCCTTCGGATAATAAAACACCTTTTAAACATAATTCAGGTTCTGGAAATTTCAAATTTTGAAAATTACAGTTTGGTCCCTCAATTTTCAAAAATTACGTTTTGACCCCAAAACTTTCGGAAATAACAAATTAGCCCAAAAAATTCCAGAACTTGCAAATTGGCCCAGAAAACCGAAATTAATATTTTATTTACAGAAACTTTTGTTAATCGCAAAAACTGCCCCTCAAGTTTTCGTAAATTGCAAAACAGCCCCACAACTTACGTAAATTACAAACAGACCCCTATCACTTAGAAAAACAGATTTTCAGTTTCAGCCCAAAATTTCAAGAAAAATAAAATTTCAGATTCTGTCCAGATTTTATAAAAATCGTAAATTGCAGTTTTAGTCCTGTAATAATCGCAAATTGCAGATCTGGCCCAAATAAGAATTATGCTATTTACCCGAACACATAATTAATCATAATCAGCAAGATCCATGCATAGAACACGACAAATAGGCATATTCACGAAAATTTGAAGTGTTCAGGCCTTATTCATATGTGCATAATAAGATAGGCTCTGATACCACTGTTGGGATTTTATGGGTATCATTGTCAACTACAACAGTGCGGAATTTAAAATTTTTGTTTATACACCATATCCCAGGGTTTCTTACTAGCACATATGAATAAAGGTTGAATTTATTTTCAGCAAGCATATACTAAAAATAAATAAATGGTAAAAGCTATTTTACCTCACCACAGGCAAGGTGGTGGTTTTCCTCCGGTCTTCAGTTGTTCACTAGAGCACCCCAAGTGTTGTGCCTCTAGAGAAAGTCCACACCAGTTGGATTTGAGTAACTTCGCGAAATCCCCAGGCTCAGAACTAGGATTATGGAATTGTCTTTTTCTGGAATTGGATTCAGATCCAGAGAAGAAAAAGTTGGAGAAAATTTTCACAGGGTTGGGCGATTTCAGAGAAATCCGAACAGGGAGAGAAATCGGTTTTTCTTTCTCAATTGGTTGGCTGAAAATTTTCGGCCTCCTCTCCCTATTTAATGGGGTTGTTAGTTTGTTGAGATTTTCTTGCTATCTTGAAGAGATTATGATATATCTTTTATATTTAGAAGAGTCCTTCTAGATATAAGATATATCTTTTTGCATATCTTCCCTTATCTCCTAAGGAAACAAGATATGACATATCTCTTCACAAGATATGTTATATCTCTTCACAAGAAAAAATCTCTCCTAACCTTTCCCATTAAAAATCGGCCCTGATAAATCAATTATAAGATTAATTAATTTCCTAGCATGATTCGGCCATGCTTGATTAATTGATCATGAGATCAATTAATTTATTCAACCATGCCCCCATGCTCCATTAATCTTTAAATCAATTCTATCAAGTCACCCTTAGCAAAATCGGCCCATGTAAGATTAATCAATCCTAGATTAATTTATCTTAACAATAAGTGGCCCATATGTTTTAATTAATTAATCCACTATTAATCAATTAATCCATTTTCAATTAACACCTTAATTGAGGATTTAATCAATCAGAAATTCCAATTGATTCATTAATTAGTTACTTCTAATTAATGATTCTCCACTTTGAATTAACACTTTAATTATTGATTAATTAATTAGTTGCTTCTAATTAATTATTCTTCTTCTTGAATTAATACTTTAATTCATTTATTGATTTAATTCCTTAAATCAATTGATTCCTTCCAGACTGTCACTGTCCAACTGTATTGTGTGTGACCCTCTAGGTTCACCATCAATTGGCAGCAGGCCCACGACTTTCGTTATTTAATTAGTGAGCAATTAATATGTAATTAATTGCTCCGATCAATTAACCACTTTAATTGACCACTCCAGAATTAATTTCCTTATTAATTCAGGAGTACCCACACCTCATGGTCGATGTCTAGCCACAAGCCCATGAGGCCCAACTTCAGGTGAATGGATATTCGTGAACCTCCAACTCTTATAAATGCCATGTAAATACGGTCCTTCTAGCGACTAACTTCCCGATTGAGACCTAGGGTGTGTGAATTGGTCGGCACCTCTAATTATCTCAATTCTGTACTTTCTAATTCAGGATAATAATTCCAGTGTGACTGCTAAATTTGGAAACCCCTTTCCAAATCCGTCACTGACTGCGGCCGCAGATTCCTCGGATATCATTATCTAAGAATGTACAGGAAATTCTCTCATCTTATCAGGATGAGCCGATAGATCCTATATTAGTACTAACCATCCGCACACACGTTCATACGCACCCAAAGTAGTCGCACAATGACCAAGCTATGTGATCGGCTCCTAAATCAAAGTACGTATTCCCGTGTACCGAATTCGCCCTAGTACCTCAATTCAAAGGACTAAATCGTACACTATTATAAGTCTTGAGAGACATCCCATTACCGATATGCTTAACGCACTTCCACGATGGGTCACTCTGTTCGGGTCGTTCGATGCGTTCGATCCCCTATCGAACCACCTAGTCATATGCACTAGCATTCAATGCCTTGTTCATGAAACGACAACAAATTCACTCCATGTGAATCATGCATAATCCTACAAGTCTTGACGATTCATTCGATACCCCGTCTCGATATGAATCTATGACTTGGAACGTTTTTGAGATCACGACCTTTGAGACTGTTTCATGATTAATCGCACCCAATACTGAAGTGAATAATCCCGTAGTCATGAGTGATCTCAGGGTTTCATCCAATCGCTTAGATACGTTCGCGAGAGATGAAGTTGGCCATTGTTTAATTCACGTACTATGAATAAACGGGCGTATTATCTTATGAATCATAAGATTGCTTCTAAAGGAAGTTCCTTAACAAGCATATATTTGTTGACTTGCTGGGCACTATCCTATCAATCTCCCACTTGCCCTAAAGCCAACCACATACATTTCTAAGGCCCATCTCTCTCAAGATGTCCGTCGAACTCTTTTGTGATTATGACTTAATTAGTGGATCTGCTATGTTGTCTCTTGACGTGTTTTACTCCCACGTCTTATTCTACCTATGATTTTCCAGATCATATGGTATACTTGTGATTAGATCATGGGTGAGATCTCGATTCCTTTGCTAATGCAATTGCCTTAAGTTATCATTGAAGATAACTATAGGCTTCGCAATGCTAGGTACTACTTCCAATTTATTGGAAGAAGTTTTCGTCCAAACACTTTCCTTCGCTGTATTCGATACTGCGAAATATTCTGTTTTATGGTTAACCCGGCATCGATTGTCCTTTTGAACTCCTTTCAAATCATCGTTGCCCCATAAAACCAGAATATTATATTCACATCAGACGGGAAACTCGAATCATTAAATCCTTCGAGTTCCAATTCTTCATTATTACCGTTGACCAGCAATATATCCTCAGAACTCCCAGAGTTGTTTAAGGAATGCTCTTTTCGGTAATCCAGTACTCCTTACTGGTGTTCGACAAACAGTAGCTTTATGATATTCATAGCTTCTGTTTAGTCTGGTCTTGTACATGACGTTTCATATACTATGCCACCTTTTAGTTTGAAGGTGTATAGAGATATTATCCTCTTTACTCATCAAATGTAGGGCTCATTGACTTTGAGAGAGATTTTACATCTCTATGGAAACTGTCCTCTCTATGACTTTCCATACTGATTTTATTCAGTTTCGTCCATGTACTAAGATTTTGGGATTTCAAACATCTTCTCTAATCTATCACAATAGATACGTACTGCCAATACGTGAGATGTATCCCTTAAATCTTTTAATGAAGAATTGCATGAATGAACACGCTTTCGTCTGCGTTTAACACTCTTACAACATCTATGTCAACTTTAGTGTTTATATTACGAACAATGCAAAAACACCCACTGATTCTTTTGTACATTGAGATTTACATGCAATTTTGATGAAGCCAACCGCCTTGACTGTCTCATCTAGTTGCATGTTCCAGCTTCGGGATACTGGTTCAGAGTCATAGATCTTACCTTTGGATTTAAATCCAATGGATATGCTTCGCAGTCATACGAAGCTTCTATGATTCGTTGTTTCCAAACGGATTATTTACAATCTACTTAGATCACATGGCGTTTAAGCTATGTGCCCGAATCTATGTTGTACATAGATATTTCGACAATATTTACAATATCTATGTTGTACATAGATATTTCGACAACCTACCTCAATTGAATCTACTATCCAATTTTATCATTCATGGATGATATACCATACTTGAGTACGGTTTTTTTTCGTAGGAATTGACTTAAAAAGGTTACTTGTCAAAGTATTCTTCTAGAGTCATGGGGTTGACCCCCAGAATTGATTGAGGAGTTTTAGCAATACTAATTTTAAGGAATGAATCTAGTCTTTCATAGTTCGATTCGTTTTACTAGATTTAACTCGCTATTCAAGAATTCAATTCTCGATTTAGATAATTTGAGTAATTTAGGGCTTATGTATTAATCACTTCGATTACATCGAATGATCATACTTTAATGCCCTTAATTGCTTCGGTTTGAAAATTCCTTTGAATCCTTTCAACATTTCCATACTTGCACTTTACTTAGTGCCTTTAGGAAACACTTTGAACCCTTCAACCTTTCCAAAGTACTCGTATCCTAAATGCTATCAGGATACTTTATGAAGCAATTAATTACTCGCACTAATACTTTAGTGATCCACATGTGTATTAATGGTTTTTCATCCATTAAACACTTGGTATTTCTAAATACCTTTAATCGATTGATTTCCTATTCAGACAGGATTCACATGTTTTGAATTCATCATTCTTCTATTTTTCAAGAGCCATGATTGAAAACAATTCATCGATTCCCTCTTTCAGGAATTATGATCGAATGTGGATAATTATCTAATTTCTTTTTCTTTTCTTGATTTAGCATAATTGTTTAAGTTTTTATCAATGCTTATTCCTTTGCTTTATTTACAACGGTAAAGCAATTATGTACGAATTAAAAGCTTTAATTAAAATAACTCCATTCATAATGGTAAAGCTAAGAAGTTTCGTACAAAGTTCGAAATAAATAGACAAAACTCTAACTAATGCCTAAATCCAGAATTTAAAGAAAAACATATGCTAATAAGAAAAATCCAGATGCTCCTTCACCCATTCCCTGAAGTATGTTTCCCTCATGTGCAGTCGAAACCCGAACTTGGTTACATGCAGCACGTTCCAGTCATCCTCTGTAAACACTTTCACAGAAACCAGAAATGTTAGATGTTTTACATCAAAAGAAAATCTTAAGATGTTTTTCATCAAAAGGAAATAACTTCTTATGTTATACCTTGGTCAAGTATGTTTCGGAATTCCTCATCGGTCATTTTCCTCAGTTCCTCATCTTTCTTACATAAGGGATAATTCTTTCCTTCGATCAATCCTTGTCCTCTTTCGAGGGCTTTCTCATATTTGTCTAACAATTTATGCAAATCATTGGTCTCAATTCCTTTACATGGAACTTCACAATGATCGATAAAATGAGAGAATGATTCAGGCAGGCCATTTGTGATGATTACCATTTTATCATCTAGAGTCTATTTAGCTCCAAGCTCATTGATTCGATTTAGCCTCTGGATCAGGTAAGTGCAATATTTACTAATATTTTTGAACCCGGTCATGCCTTTCTCGTGGAGTGATGATTCCCAGATCTGCAATATTGTTTGTTCGCAATTGACAGTGAATATTGGCATGGCTAAATATAAATAATAGACAACAATAAGCAGACAAATTTAAGATAATACTTATAATTAACGAAGATTGGTCTTTCTATCGAAAAAGTTCTCCCACTATTTTATCGAAACAATAACCCCTTGCATTGTTCGGGAAATTCTATTTCCTAGTAGGTCTTGACGTCCTAGCAGACATTAATTGCACCCACGACTCGCGGCCATACAATTAACTCCCTAGGTAGGTATACTTTTACCAATTGTGTTACTCCACAACCTTCAAGCTATTTTGCCTCGATTTTCGCATTTATCTAGCACTGCTACATCATAAATGTTACTACTCGTTTAAGTCTAACCCAGTCAATCTTGATGAGCAACTGGCCCGGTCATGAAATCCCCGTAGCTGGTTATCGGTCGATTTTCACGTCCCGACCAGTCCCCACCCTTGTCGAGTTTAGTTAAAAACAAGAATCAAGTAATTTCGTGTATTGTCCCTTTCTTCGACTCGGGTGCCAGACTCTGGATCACCTCTATCGATAAGTATACAACATACACTAGTCCCTATTGATGGAAGGCTTGGATCTATAAAACTTCATTCTATAGTTTACCCAATATGACTTAATATTTTATTTCGAAAGGGGATTTTCGGTTTTAGGATGTTTGAGGTAACTCTCCTCGAGATCTCACCGCATTAATTATGCTTTATTATTTATTTAGTGATCTGAATTCTAGCGCGCAAGCCAAAATAAATCAACAAATAAAAATAAAACATTCACACCTAGCATTCATGCTACCACAGTATGTTTTCGATCGGGAGCCTCCTATGCGGACCACCATCGAGCCAAAGACGATGGTCCTATTGGTCAATCTATTGGGTTTCATATAGACCTACTCTATTACACATTTTACCATGCATACATGGCCTTTAGTCTTCTTGGGCTCCCACCTTGCTTGTAACGGGCCTCCATCCTAAACTAATAAAACAGTAAAGCCCTATCTATTACAATGGCTCAAAGTGGCCCAAAACTTAAGGCTCGCAGGCCCAATAAAACCAATAAGATTTAAATCAACCAATCACATCTAACCTAAAGGTCAAGGCTCGGCGCGATCGAAAAACCACGTAATTTCACGTTGAGCAAGACAAGCAAAATTACCCTTTTCTTATTTCTTATATTATTTTAAAACTACCTTTTAAAATAACTTTAGATTCTAGTTTAAAAAACCCCTTTCTAAAACAATCTTTTAACTATCATTTTAAAACTGCCCTTTTAAAATGACCCTTTGATTTTATTTTAAAACCCCTTTTAAAATTAAATCACAATTTCTATTTAAAACCCCTTTTAAAATATCTCATGGTTCTTACTTTAGTCCACTACTAATTATGAAAAATTAATCCTTCGGATAATAAAACACCTTTTAAACATAATTCAGGTTCTGGAAATTTCAAATTTTGAAAATTACAGTTTGGTCCCTCAATTTTCAAAAATTACGTTTTGACCCCAAAACTTTCGGAAATAACAAATTAGCCCAAAAAATTCCAGAACTTGCAAATTGGCCCAGAAAACCGAAATTAATATTTTATTTACAGAAACTTTTGTTAATCGCAAAAACTGCCCCTCAAGTTTTCGTAAATTGCAAAACAGCCCCACAACTTACGTAAATTACAAACAGACCCCTATCACTTAGAAAAACAGATTTTCAGTTTCAGCCCAAAATTTCAAGAAAAATAAAATTTCAGATTCTGTCCAGATTTTATAAAAATCGTAAATTGCAGTTTTAGTCCTGTAATAATCGCAAATTGCAGATCTGGCCCAAATAAGAATTATGCTATTTACCCGAACACATAATTAATCATAATCAGCAAGATCCATGCATAGAACACGACAAATAGGCATATTCACGAAAATTTGAAGTGTTCAGGCCTTATTCATATGTGCATAATAAGATAGGCTCTGATACCACTGTTGGGATTTTATGGGTATCATTGTCAACTACAACAGTGCGGAATTTAAAATTTTTGTTTATACACCATATCCCAGGGTTTCTTACTAGCACATATGAATAAAGGTTGAATTTATTTTCAGCAAGCATATACTAAAAATAAATAAATGGTAAAAGCTATTTTACCTCACCACAGGCAAGGTGGTGGTTTTCCTCCGGTCTTCAGTTGTTCACTAGAGCACCCCAAGTGTTGTGCCTCTAGAGAAAGTCCACACCAGTTGGATTTGAGTAACTTCGCGAAATCCCCAGGCTCAGAACTAGGATTATGGAATTGTCTTTTTCTGGAATTGGATTCAGATCCAGAGAAGAAAAAGTTGGAGAAAATTTTCACAGGGTTGGGCGATTTCAGAGAAATCCGAACAGGGAGAGAAATCGGTTTTTCTTTCTCAATTGGTTGGCTGAAAATTTTCGGCCTCCTCTCCCTATTTAATGGGGTTGTTAGTTTGTTGAGATTTTCTTGCTATCTTGAAGAGATTATGATATATCTTTTATATTTAGAAGAGTCCTTCTAGATATAAGATATATCTTTTTGCATATCTTCCCTTATCTCCTAAGGAAACAAGATATGACATATCTCTTCACAAGATATGTTATATCTCTTCACAAGAAAAAATCTCTCCTAACCTTTCCCATTAAAAATCGGCCCTGATAAATCAATTATAAGATTAATTAATTTCCTAGCATGATTCGGCCATGCTTGATTAATTGATCATGAGATCAATTAATTTATTCAACCATGCCCCCATGCTCCATTAATCTTTAAATCAATTCTATCAAGTCACCCTTAGCAAAATCGGCCCATGTAAGATTAATCAATCCTAGATTAATTTATCTTAACAATAAGTGGCCCATATGTTTTAATTAATTAATCCACTATTAATCAATTAATCCATTTTCAATTAACACCTTAATTGAGGATTTAATCAATCAGAAATTCCAATTGATTCATTAATTAGTTACTTCTAATTAATGATTCTCCACTTTGAATTAACACTTTAATTATTGATTAATTAATTAGTTGCTTCTAATTAATTATTCTTCTTCTTGAATTAATACTTTAATTCATTTATTGATTTAATTCCTTAAATCAATTGATTCCTTCCAGACTGTCACTGTCCAACTGTATTGTGTGTGACCCTCTAGGTTCACCATCAATTGGCAGCAGGCCCACGACTTTCGTTATTTAATTAGTGAGCAATTAATATGTAATTAATTGCTCCGATCAATTAACCACTTTAATTGACCACTCCAGAATTAATTTCCTTATTAATTCAGGAGTACCCACACCTCATGGTCGATGTCTAGCCACAAGCCCATGAGGCCCAACTTCAGGTGAATGGATATTCGTGAACCTCCAACTCTTATAAATGCCATGTAAATACGGTCCTTCTAGCGACTAACTTCCCGATTGAGACCTAGGGTGTGTGAATTGGTCGGCACCTCTAATTATCTCAATTCTGTACTTTCTAATTCAGGATAATAATTCCAGTGTGACTGCTAAATTTGGAAACCCCTTTCCAAATCCGTCACTGACTGCGGCCGCAGATTCCTCGGATATCATTATCTAAGAATGTACAGGAAATTCTCTCATCTTATCAGGATGAGCCGATAGATCCTATATTAGTACTAACCATCCGCACACACGTTCATACGCACCCAAAGTAGTCGCACAATGACCAAGCTATGTGATCGGCTCCTAAATCAAAGTACGTATTCCCGTGTACCGAATTCGCCCTAGTACCTCAATTCAAAGGACTAAATCGTACACTATTATAAGTCTTGAGAGACATCCCATTACCGATATGCTTAACGCACTTCCACGATGGGTCACTCTGTTCGGGTCGTTCGATGCGTTCGATCCCCTATCGAACCACCTAGTCATATGCACTAGCATTCAATGCCTTGTTCATGAAACGACAACAAATTCACTCCATGTGAATCATGCATAATCCTACAAGTCTTGACGATTCATTCGATACCCCGTCTCGATATGAATCTATGACTTGGAACGTTTTTGAGATCACGACCTTTGAGACTGTTTCATGATTAATCGCACCCAATACTGAAGTGAATAATCCCGTAGTCATGAGTGATCTCAGGGTTTCATCCAATCGCTTAGATACGTTCGCGAGAGATGAAGTTGGCCATTGTTTAATTCACGTACTATGAATAAACGGGCGTATTATCTTATGAATCATAAGATTGCTTCTAAAGGAAGTTCCTTAACAAGCATATATTTGTTGACTTGCTGGGCACTATCCTATCAATCTCCCACTTGCCCTAAAGCCAACCACATACATTTCTAAGGCCCATCTCTCTCAAGATGTCCGTCGAACTCTTTTGTGATTATGACTTAATTAGTGGATCTGCTATGTTGTCTCTTGACGTGTTTTACTCCCACGTCTTATTCTACCTATGATTTTCCAGATCATATGGTATACTTGTGATTAGATCATGGGTGAGATCTCGATTCCTTTGCTAATGCAATTGCCTTAAGTTATCATTGAAGATAACTATAGGCTTCGCAATGCTAGGTACTACTTCCAATTTATTGGAAGAAGTTTTCGTCCAAACACTTTCCTTCGCTGTATTCGATACTGCGAAATATTCTGTTTTATGGTTAACCCGGCATCGATTGTCCTTTTGAACTCCTTTCAAATCATCGTTGCCCCATAAAACCAGAATATTATATTCACATCAGACGGGAAACTCGAATCATTAAATCCTTCGAGTTCCAATTCTTCATTATTACCGTTGACCAGCAATATATCCTCAGAACTCCCAGAGTTGTTTAAGGAATGCTCTTTTCGGTAATCCAGTACTCCTTACTGGTGTTCGACAAACAGTAGCTTTATGATATTCATAGCTTCTGTTTAGTCTGGTCTTGTACATGACGTTTCATATACTATGCCACCTTTTAGTTTGAAGGTGTATAGAGATATTATCCTCTTTACTCATCAAATGTAGGGCTCATTGACTTTGAGAGAGATTTTACATCTCTATGGAAACTGTCCTCTCTATGACTTTCCATACTGATTTTATTCAGTTTCGTCCATGTACTAAGATTTTGGGATTTCAAACATCTTCTCTAATCTATCACAATAGATACGTACTGCCAATACGTGAGATGTATCCCTTAAATCTTTTAATGAAGAATTGCATGAATGAACACGCTTTCGTCTGCGTTTAACACTCTTACAACATCTATGTCAACTTTAGTGTTTATATTACGAACAATGCAAAAACACCCACTGATTCTTTTGTACATTGAGATTTACATGCAATTTTGATGAAGCCAACCGCCTTGACTGTCTCATCTAGTTGCATGTTCCAGCTTCGGGATACTGGTTCAGAGTCATAGATCTTACCTTTGGATTTAAATCCAATGGATATGCTTCGCAGTCATACGAAGCTTCTATGATTCGTTGTTTCCAAACGGATTATTTACAATCTACTTAGATCACATGGCGTTTAAGCTATGTGCCCGAATCTATGTTGTACATAGATATTTCGAAAGTTCTTGGATCACTATCCATCGATCATATTCGTGAACGTACTAGTTCTTTTCGAATTCGATCGAATTTTCGAAATTTGGTGTACAAAATTTTGGTTCAGTAGGTTTGAAAATATACTCCCACTATTTGTAGGGATGTGTCCAAATCTAGGACTTCATCAAGTTCCATGATAATATCCCATTTCTATTAGCGAGGGAACCACCCTTGTTGGAAGAAGATGAAGATGAAAGATGTCAAAATTTAAGGGAAGGTTTTGATGATTTCCAAAACATCATAATCAGCTAAGTATGGAAAGCTTAGTTCCCTTGGAAAGATCTTTGAACAAGCAAAGAAGATATCAGAAGAGTTCAAAGACCAGAAGACTAGTGATCTCTTGCTGAAACAGCAAAAAGAAGGGTAGGTCATCAGCCGAGTCAAATCAGATGAGTTCAGTATTTGATCAGCAGAGTACCTATCAGAAGGGTTGCTACGATCAGCAGAGTGGAAGAGATCATGAGATCAGTTCAACGGTAATAAATGCACCTGGTGTAATAAATGCTGAAAGAGAAGGGTAGTAATGGCAAATGATTGAAGATATCCTCGGATCAGCAGAGTGCATTTAATGCAGCATTAAATGTGATGGACAGAAAAGTACTGTACACTGTACGGTTTGCTGCAGAGAGCCGTTTCAAAAGAGCTGAAGAATGGATTTGATCTGTGACTTGCCTTCAACGGTCATATTTTCATTTCCATGTATAAATAGAGCTGAATTTCAATCGAGCAAATATACAACAACAATCAGAGATCGAAATTTTGAAGCAGAATTTCTCTAAGTCTCAAAAGCTCAAACAGCTCACTCGTCTGGTGGAAGTCATCTGTTGACAGAAACCCAGTTGAAGAAATCAGAAAAACATTATCTGAGTGATTTTGTAATAGCTGAGTGTTGTGCGAAGTTAGAATCCGTCTTTGTGAGTGATTCTACTTTAGAGGATAAGTTTTCTTTGTGAACTCCTATTGTGAGCTTACAGCCTTTTCATTAGTTGTTTAGGTGTAAGTGGAGAAATATTGTAATCTAAGTGATTATAGTATAACCCAGAATCTGTGTGATCTGGAAGAGTGGACTAAAGGATTTACATCCATATAACCACTATAAAAATTCTTTGTGTTATCTTGCATTTAAAGTTTTCTTGCATATTTTAAAGTTTGCATTTTTAACACTTTGAATCAAACAAAAGATTTTATAAGGAGTTTGAAAACTGGGGATAAAATCTTTTAGAACTTAGTTTACTTGTGAAAAACACTTATAATCAATCCGCTGCAAGTATACTCTTTGAAAAACTGTTTTGCTGAAAAACAGCTAAGTCACTGTAAGAAAAGTGGTCAGTCGTCTGTTCAAGATTTGTTCACGATCAGATTAGTCTGCTTACTGATCTTCATCAGCTTAGTCTGCTGACAGAAGACTGAAAAGTTTTTAAGTTAAAAAAAAAATAAAAATTTCAGAGGTCTATTCACCCCCCCCCCTCTAGACCTCATCTGACCACTTGGGACCAACAAGTGGTATCAGAGCAGGTGGTTCATTAGAATCAGCTGCCTGATCAACGAGCTTGATCCAAGTGTTTTTCAAAGGTTTTAAAACTTTTCAAAAGAGCATCTTTTTGAAAAATCAAAACTTTTTGAAGAATGGACTGTATCAGCCATGTTCCCCACATTGCTGGTATGTCTTTTGAAGACTGGAAAATCAGAATGGAGATTTTCCTTGCTGCTTATAATGACAACATGTACACATGTATCATTAAAGGTCCATTCAGATTCACAAAGACCATCAAAATAAATGAAGTAGATACGGTTGTGGAAAAAGACCTTCACGAGATGACTCCAGAGGAAATAAAGCTTTTCAATCTTGACAAAGTTGGGAGATTCATCATGACTAAAGCCCTGGATAACGATCGGTTTGACAAGGTCAAACATTGCAAGACTGCAAAGGAGATGTGGGACAAAGTCAGAGACATGAGCGAAGGCAATGATGCTATAAAGGAGCATCAGCTCACTGTTGCCTTCGAGAAGCTGGATAACTTCAAGATGAAGTCTGGAGAAACCATTGATCAAATGGATACCAGATTCACCAGAATTCTAAATGAAGTCTTAAAGCTGGGAAAGACCTTCACTGACAAAGAGATCACTGTCAGAGTACTAAAGGCACTACCCCCAAAGTTCAACATGAAAGTGACAGCAATGGAAGAATCAAGGGATTTGGGAAAAATCTCCCTTACTGAGCTGTTTTCTGTACTCAAGGCATACGAGTATAAACTGCCTAGGATGGGAATTGAAGAAACCTCAACTTCAGGACCCACAACTGCACTGGTTGCTGCTGAAAACACCAGGAGACCAGCACAGAAAAGCAAAGATGTGGACTCATCTGATGAAGCATCACTACTCAACAAAAAGGAGTACACAGCTGGAGATGTTGCACTGTTGATGAACAATTTCAAGAAGTTCTACAAAAGAAAAATGAAGAACAAATACAACAATGCTTCTTCTTCTAAACCTAACTTTTCTTCTCAAGATAAAGATGATTATAAATCAAAACTAATGTGTTACAACTGCAGGAAATTGGGACACTTCATCAAAGACTGCCCATATCCAAAAGCAGAAAAGTACACTGAAGAGGAGAAGAAAGTGAGAAAAGAAAGAAAGCATCAGAGAGGAAAAGCAATGATGGCTGAAGCAGAAAAGCTGACTGCTGTCTACTCATCTGATTCAGATTCAGATTCGTCTGATGAAGAATCTTCTGATGAAGAAAAACCTGCTCTCCTGTGCCTGATGGCAAAGGACTCTGATGACTCTGAGGATGAGGTAACTCCTCTTAATGATGAATTATTTAATTCATTTGAACAAATGATGCTTAACAATACTGGTATTGCTGAAGCATATAAAAAGCTTAAGGAAGAGATGATCCTGCTAAAAGAGCAAAATAGTTCACTGAAACTCTTAGCTGAAAAGCCAAGGGAATCAGCTGAATATAAACAGCTTGAGCAAGAGCATGAATCTCTGAAAGCTGAATGTGAGGTCTATAAAGGAAAAATCATGGAACTTGAGAAAATTATTGAGTCTCATGATAAGTCAACTGTTGCATCCATGCATACATCTAAGAAACAGGAGACACCTTTAGAAAAGGATAAACTAGAGTTGAATCATACTGAAAAATTCATTTCTGCTGACAATAGTAAGGTCATTCTGTATGTTCAAACTGCTAGACCTACCTCAACTGAGAAAGTGGTAAAGGAGAAGAAATCTCCTAAGGCTAAAAAGAGCAAAGAGCCTAGTGTAGGAAATCAGACTAGTAAGACCAAACAGCAGAGTCCTAAGAAGTCTGCTGATAAAACTAAAGTCAATCAGACTAGTGGTAAAACTAAGTCAAAATCATTTGAGCAAGCATCTAGTAAACCAAAGAAGCATAAAAACAAGAAAAATCAAAATGCTTGGTATGGAAATGAGTCATATTATGTGCAACCTGCTGCATATCATCCTATGTATCATGCACCTCAATTTCCTAGTTACTATGCACCTTATCCTGCTCATCCAATGCATGCATATCCTACATATCATGCACCTTACCCTGCTTATGAACATTATTCATATCATACTGATCATCAACATGACTTATCTGATAACTATGATAAAAATGAAGCTGTTTATGCTCCTAAAACTCAGAAGCCTAAGAAGCCTAAGACATCAACATCTTGGGTTGTCAAAGGTGGAACTAATCCTTCAGGACCCTCTCAATAAGGGTACCTAAAACAATTCTTATTTTGTTTTGTAGGTTAGGATTAGGAGTAGGAGTAAAGTAGAGAAGATTTGGTACTTGGACAGTGGATGTTCAAGACACATGTGTGGAAACATACATGAGTTGACTGATGCAGTTGCTGTGGATGGTCCAAGTGTTACATTTGGAGACAGCAAAGAAGACAAGATTAAAGCTAAAGGAAGAATAATCAAGGGAAACATAGAGATATCTGACGTCTCATATGTTAAAGGCCTAAAGTATAATCTGCTGAGTATAAGTCAATTTTGTGACAAAGGATATTCAGTCATCTTCTCAACAGATAAGTGCTATGTTGAACAGATTGGTACAAAGAAGGTAATTTTATCTGGAAGACGACAAGGAAATGTCTACATAGTCGACTGGAATTCTGTTGACAAGAATTCAAGTGTTTGTTTGGTGGCATCTGCACCAGGTGAAGTTAGCTGGCTATGGCACAAAAGAATGAATCATTTAAACTCCAAGACCATAAACAGATTAATCAAAAATGATTTGGTAGAAGGGACTCCAAAAGCAGTCACGAGCAAAGACAAGCTCTGTGATGCATGTCAGAAGGGGAAACAAATCAAGTCATCATTCAAAGAAAAGAAGCACCAATCATCTGGAAGAATATTGGAGCTACTGCATATGGACTTATTTGGACCCATTGATCCAGTCAGCAATGGTGGAAAGAAATACTACCTAGCTGTTGTGGATGATTATTCAAGATATACTTGGGTGATTTTCATGAAAAAGAAAAGTGAAACCAAGGAACATCTTACCAATCTGATGGAACTGATCCAAAATGAGAAAAGCATCAAAATATTGAAGATCAGATCAGATAGAGGGACAGAGTTTACAAACTCTACTGTTGAAGAGTATTGTAGCATAAAAGGAATACATCATGAGTATTCAGCTGCTAGGACCCCTCAACAGAATGGTGTTGCTGAAAGGAGAAACAGAACACTAAAGGAAGCTGTCAGAACCATGATAGCTGAAGCTAAACTGCCTCAAAGATTTTGGGCAGAAGCAACAAACACAACATGCTTTACCCAAAACAGATGTATCATCAACAAAAATCAGAACAAGACTCCATATGAAGTTTGGAACAACAGAAAACCAAACATTCATTGCTTTAAGATTTTTGGTTGTAAATGTTTTGTATTAAATAATGGGAAGAATCACCTTACTGCATTTGCAGAAAAGGCTGATGAAGCTGTTTTTGTAGGATACTCTACTGTTAGTAAAGCTTATAGAGTGTTTAACAAAAGAACATTACTAATAGAAGAATCTATCCATGTAGTGTTTGATGAGCCAAGTCAATCTTCTGAAAAGAATCAAAGTATTAATCAAGATCTGTCTACTGATTTACAGAAGCTAGACATTGGAAGAAATGAAGAATATGTTCCCATCATACTACCTAATCTTGATTCAGCTGCTAACTCAAGTGCTGTTCAAAATCACAGTGCTGATTGTCTAACAGACGAGTTGCAAACAGCTGACAGACCAGAGACTGTTCAACAGACTGCAAATGTTCAACAGACTACTACTGAAACTCCAACAGTAGTGTTGCAAGATCACAACAGAGGACAACATTCAGACCTGCAACCTGATCTTAGATGGCTCAGAAATCACCCACCTGAACTAGTGATTGGTGATCCATTAGATAGAGTGAAAACAAGAAGAGCTGCTGCACAAGATGCTATGTTTGTCACATTTCTATCTCAAATAGAGCCTAAGCAAATTGAAGAAGCTCTGAATGATTCCTTCTGGATAGAAGCTATGCAAGAAGAGTTAAATCAATTTGAAAGGAATGAAGTCTGGTACTTAGTTCCTAGACCAAGTCATCAAAGAGTAATTGACACTAAGTGGGTATTCAGAAATAAGATGAATGAAGATGGTGTTGTCACCAGAAACAAAGCAAGACTAGTGGCCAAAGGTTATTGTCAAGAAGAAGGAATTGACTTTGATGAAACATTTGCACCAGTAGCAAGACTTGAAGCAATCAGACTGTTTCTTGCCTATGCTGCTTATAAGAACTTCACTGTCTATCAGATGGATGTGAAGTCTGCTTTTCTCAATGGAGAACTGCAAGAAGAGGTATATGTTGAGCAACCTCCTGGATTTGAAGTCTATCAAAAAGAGGACAAAGTATATCGTCTGAAGAAAGCCTTATATGGACTGAAACAGGCTCCAAGAGCATGGTATGATACCCTATCTAATTTTCTTTTAATTAAAGGATTTCGAAAAGGTAAGGTAGATAAAACCTTGTTCACAATTGAATGGGAAAATCATATATTACTTGTGCAAATATATGTGGACGATATTATTTTTGGTTCAACTAACCAACAGATGTGTGATAAGTTCTCCAAGCTGATGCAGAATAAGTTTGAAATGAGCATGATGGGTGAACTTAATTATTTTCTTGGATTGCAAGTCAGACAGTTGCCTGATGGAATATTCATCAGCCAAGCAAAATACACAAGAGATCTGTTCAAGAAATTTGGTATGGAAACTAGCTCTACTGCTACAATTCCTATGTCTACAAGTCTGTTGGGATATGCCTCGATTGTCAATACAACAAAGTGCGGAAATTAAATTTTTTCAAGGCACACCCACAGGTCCCATAATAATATCTCCAAGTTATATATACGAAAGACACAAAACAAAGCATAGAAATAATCTAACAAAAGGGGGTTTTCGATTTTTACCTCACCACAGGCAAGGTGGTGGAAACCTCCAACTCTGATTCTGAACTCTGATTAAGGTTCTGGTTCACTGGAGTGATCCAAGCGTCTCACCTCCAGAGAAAAGTCCACACCAACTGGATTATGATGACACCTCTTAGTCTTAGGCTCAGAACTAGATCTAAGAGGTTTGTTGATGAAGGATTGTGCAGATCTATTTGACAGATCAAAATTCTGCACAAAAGGAATGAGGGAGAAGATATGCGGCGGCGGCGCTAGGGCTTTCACGGCGGCGGTGCGGCGGTGTTACGGCAGCACACGGCGGCGGCGCTAGGGCTTGGGCGGCGCAGGGTGGGGCGGATTTCATAGGGCAAGAGAAGACTAGGGTTTTTGCTTAGGTGTTCGTTCTCTGAGTTCTGTCAGAGCTCTATTTATAAGCACTCCTCAAGACCTAGGGTTACAAGATTCCTAATGGGCATAGGAGTCCATCTCTTGCAAGCCCACCTTAATTTAATTAATTACTTAATTAAATATCCAGCCCATATTAATTAAATACTTAATTAATATTTAGTTTAATTAATCAATTGTCATTTAAATCAATTAAATCAATTAATTAATTTATCTCCCACTTGAATTAACACTTTAATTCACTTAATTGATTTAATTACTTTTAAATCAATTAATTCCTTTATCTCCCTACAGAACAGTCACCGTCCAATTGTATTGTGTGTGACCCTCTGGGTTCACCATCAATTGGCAGCAGGCTCACGAAACCTCATGATTTAATTTATGAACAATAAATTGCTCCGATCAATTAAACTACCTTTAATTGACCACTCCTAGAATCAATTCCTCTACTAATTCAGGAGTACCCACACTTCATGGTCGATGTCTAGCCACAAGCCCATGAAGCCCAACATCAGGTGAATTGATATTTAGTGAACCTCACCTCATATAATTACCATGTACATACGGTCCTTCTGTCGACCAATTTCCCGATCAAGACATAGGGTGTGTGAATTGATCGTCACCTCTAAATTTGTCTCGATAACTATACTTTCTAATTCAGGATAATGTTCCAGTGTGACTGCCTAATTTGGAAACCCCTTTCCAAATCCGTCACCGACTACGACCGTAGATTCATTGGAAACATTATCTAAGAATCGTATAGGAAATATTCTCATCCATTACGATGAGTCAACAGATTCCATCTTGGTACTAACCACTCGCGTACATGTCCATACGCACCCAACCTAGGCATTTTTATGACCAAGCTAAGTGGCCTATACCTAGATCTAAGTACGCACTTTCATGCACCGAATTCGCCCTAGCACCTCAAGTCATAGGACTAAATCGTACACTATTATAATCCTTTGAGAAACATCCCATCACCGATATGCGTCATGCGCTTCCACAATGGGTTTCTCTGTTCGGGTCTTTCGATGCATTCGATCCTCCATCGAATCACCTAGTCATATGCACTGGTCTCAAATGCCTTGTTCATGAAACTACAACAAATTCACTCCGTGTGAATCATGCATAATCGTACAAGTCTTGACGATTCACTCGATACCCCGTCTCGATATGAATCTATGACTTGGAACATTTTCGAGATCACGACCTTTGAGACTGTTTCATGATAAGTGCACTCAGTACTGAAGTGTATAGTCCCATAGTCATGAGTGATCTCAGGGTTTCAACCAATCGCTTAAATGTATTCGCGAGAGATGAAGTTTGGCCATTGTTTATCCTTATACATATATAAATAAACATGCGTATTATTATAAAATCAAAGATTGTTATATACAAGATAGATCTATTACAAGCTAATTGAACTGGCTTGCAGGGCACTATCCTATCAATCTCCCACTTGCCCTAAATCCATTCACAAACGTTTCTTAGACCCATCTTATCTAGATGTCCCTCGAACACCTTTTGCGAAAGTGGCTTAGTTAGTGGGTCAGCTATGTTGTCTTCTGATTTGACATACTCCATATGCATATCTCCTCTACTAATGATCTCTCTGATCACGTGGTACTTCCTCAGTACGTGTTTGGATTGATGGTGTGATCTCGGCTCCTTTGCTTGAGCTATTGCCCCGTTGTTGTCACAAAAGACGACTACAGGTTCAGCAATGCTAGGAACAACATCCAATTCCTGGACGAAGTTTTTCATCCATACACTTTCTTTTGCTGCATCTGATGCTGCGATATATTCTGCTTCTGTGGTTGAGTCGGCAGTGGTAGACTGTTTACAGCATTTCCAACTGACCGCTCCTCCATTGAGGCGGAATATGTATCCAGAGTTGGATTTGAAATCATCCACGTCAGACTGGAAACTCGAATCAGTGAATCCTTCAAGTTTCAGTTCTCCACTACCATCGTAGACCAAAAACATATCCTTAGTCCTTCGCAGGTACTTTAGGATTGCTTTTACGGCAGTCCAGTGCTTCTCGCCTGGATTTGACTGATAGCGGCTCGTTACACTTAGAGCGTGTGCTACGTCTGGTCGAGTACACAACATTGCATACATTATACTCCCTATAGCAGAGGCATAAGGTATGATAGACATTCTCGTCTTTTCTTCGTCGGTTGTAGGGCACATAGACTTAGAAAGAGAGATACCATGTCTCATTGGAACAAATCCTTTCTTAGATTCTTCCATACTAAATCTCTTCAAGATCGTGTTGATGTACTGAGATTGGGAGAGTCCTATCATCTTCTTCGATCTATCCCTATAGATACGTATTCCCAATACGTAAGATGCGTCTCCCATATCTTTCATAGAGAACTGCGCGGATAACCACGCTTTAGTCTGCGCTAACATCTTGATATCGTCTCCGATTAACAAAATGTCATCGACGTACAAAACAATGAATTGTATTGAGCTCCCACTATTCCTTTTGTACACACAAGGTTCATATACGTTTTTGATAAAGCCAAAAGCTTTGACTGTCTCATCAAATCGTATGTTCCAGGTTCGGGACGCCTGTTTGAGGCCATAGATTGACCTTTGAAGCTTACACAGTTTGTGCTCACTTCCTTTGGACGCAAAACCTTCAGGTTGTTGCATAAAGATCTCCTTATCAATGTCTCCATTGAGAAAGGCGGTCTTTACGTCCATTTGCCATATTTCGTAGTCATGCCACGCGGCTATAGCAAGTAATATCCGAATGGATTTTGACATCGCCACGGGAGAGAAGGTTTCCTCATAGTCTATACCAGGCCTTTGAGAATACCCTTTCGCCACTAAGCGAGCTTTATGAGTAATTACCTCTCCATTCATTCCAAGCTTACGCTTGAAGATCCATTTACATCCTACAGGGATAGTTCCCTCAGGTGGATCGACCAAGGTCCAAACCTTGTTGGAATGCATGGAATCCATTTCGGATTGCATGGCTTCGAGCCACGCACCCGAATCTATGTCAGACATCGCTTCTTGATAGGTCCTTGGATCAGCATCAACTTTCTCGTTTTCGTGAATGAGACCAAATCGCTCTGGCTCCTTACGAATTCGATTAGACCTTCGAACATAGGTGTACTAGTAGGTTCAGTTAATTCTGGTTCAGCTCCCACTGTTTGTGGGGATGGGTACGATTCTTGGACTTCATCAAGTTCTACGATTGTCCCATTTCGGTTGGTGAGGAAATCCTCTTCCAAGAAGTGGGCGTTCCTAGATACGAACGTATTACGTTCTTTAGGATCGAAGAACAGGTATCCAATAGAGTCCTTTGGATAACCCACAAATTTGCACAAACTAGATCTACTATCTAGCTTATCTCCCTTCTTGTTCTTTACATACGCAGGAGATCCCCATACTCGTAAGAACGAATACACGGGTGCTTTACCATACCATACTTGGTGCGGCGTTGTTGGCACTGACTTCGAAGGTACTATGTTTAGTATCTTCGAAGCAGTTAATAGGGCTAAGCCCCAAAACGAAAAGGGAAGGTCAGCAAAGCTCATCATGGAACGAACCATGTCTAACAAAGTCCGGTTTCTCCGCTCAGACACTCCATTGAGTTGAGGTGTCCTAGGGAGAGTTCGCTGTGCGAGAATTCCATTCTCTTTTAGATAATCAAGGAATTCTTGGCTTAAATACTCACCACCTCTATCAGAACGAAGTGCTTTAATACTATGTCCAAGTTGGTTCTATACTTCCATTCGAAACTCTTTGAATTTCTCAAAGGTTTCGGATTTGTGTGTCATAAGATACACATATCCATAACGACTAAAATCGTCGGTGAATGTTACGAAGTAAGAGAATCCACCTCTCGCATTGACACTCAATGGTCCACAAACGTCAGTATGGATAAGATCCAATGTCTGTTTGGTTCGCTCGGGATTCCCGGTGAAGGGTGATTTGGTCATCTTTCCTTTGAGACAAGATTCGCAAGTCGGGAGTTCATCTAAGTTCTTTATTTCAAGAGCCTTAGAGGAAACCAACTTTTGAATCCTACTCTTGGAAATATGTCCAAGTCTAGCGTGCCAAAGTTGTGGAGTTTGATTATCATATTTCCTTTTTCTAGATTGAATGTGCATGACGTTGGAATTTATAGGTTCTAGGGAATATAGACCATCTATCAAAGTACCACGAGCATACATTAAATCACCTTTAAATATGCAAAAAGATCCATTTTGAATGGAAAAATTAAAACCATCAATGTCTAACATAGGAATAGAAATGATGTTTTTAATAATGTTTGGTACGTACAGACAATCCCTTAAAATTAAAGTAAAATTCCCTAAGACTAATTCCACGTCTCCTATAGCCTCGGCGGCGATCCTAGCTCCGTTTCCAAAACGCAGGATTCTATCCCCGGGCTTCAGGGTTCTTACTGCTCCCATCACCTGCAAATCATTGCAGATATGAGAACCTGCTGCGGTGTCTAGCACCCACGATGCACAGTTAATAGAAATATTAACTTCAACTAGAAAAATACCTTTGGCTACCAATTTCATCTTTAGGTAGTCTGGGCAGTTCCTTTTCCAGTGCCCTGCTTTCTTGCAGTGGAAACATTCGTCTTCTGGGCTTTTGCGCTTTTTCTCGACCACCTTGGTGACTGCCTTTGAAGAAAATACCTTCTTCTTTTTCTTACCTTTCTTAGGCTTTGCAGCCTTCGATTGGTGTGCAATCATTACAGGTTTTTCTTTCTTGAGAGTCGATTCTGCCGTTACCAATAAATTGGTCAGTTCGTGAAGAGCGAGGTTTCTATCCTCCATATTGAAGTTCAACACGAACTGGTCAAATGAACGGGGCAGCGTATGGAGAAGGAGGTCAGTGCTAAGATCAGCGTGCAAAGCCACGTCCAATCGCCCCAGTTTTTCAACCAAGTTGATGAAACGCAGACAGTGATCTTTTACACTGCTTCCCTCAGCCATCTTGAGATTAAACAACTCTTTAGAGGTCGCGAATCTTTCAGCGCGAGACCTTTCCCCAAACATCTGCTGGAGATGGAGAAGCATATCTCTAGCAAGCGGCATAGCAGCATGCTGTTTCTGCAGTTCGTTTGACATCGAAGCTAGCATGAGGCAACGAACCTGAAGATCATCATCAACCCTTTTAGCATGGGTGGTTCGTTGTTCCTCAGTAGCTCGTGCTGCGGGTGCAGCAGGCATGGGTGTGTCGAGCACATAACTGCGACGTTCGGAGTCTAGGACTATCCTCAGATTTCTCAGCCAGTCGACAAAGTTTGAACCATTCAATTTGTTTGCGTCGAGGATAACAGATAATGGATTCTTAGACATTGTAATTAATATCTACAATAGGAAAGAAGACAACATTAAGCTAACTGATCTTATGTCTAATACTTATAATTATCGAAGTTGGACTTAGTTTCGAAAAAGTTCTCCCACTATTTTGTCGAAACAATCACCCCTTTGATTGCTTGGGAAATTCTATTTCCTAGTAGGTCTTGACGTCCCAGCAGCAATTAATTGTACCCACGACTCGTGGCCATACAAGTAATTCTCCAGGTAGGTATACTTTTACCAATTGTGTTACTCCACAACCTTCAAGCTATTTTGCCTCGATTTTCGCACCTATCTAGCACTGCTACATCATAGATGTTACTCCTCGTTTAAGTCTGACCCAATCAATCTTGATGAGCAACAGGCCCGGTCATGAAATCCCCGTAACTAGTTATCGGTCGATTTTCACATCCCGACAAGTTCCCACCCTTGTCTTGTTTAGTTAAAAACAAGAATCGAGGAATTTCGTGTATTGTCCCTTTCTTCGACTCGGGTGCCAGACTCTGGATCACCTCTATCGATAAGTAGACAACATACACTAGTCCCTATTGATGGAAGGCTTGGATCTATAAAACTTCATTTTATAGTTTACCCAATATGACTTAATATTTTATTTCGAGAGGGGTATTTCTGGTTTGAAAGTTATACTAACTCTCCTCGAGATCTCACCGTGTAAGTTATGCTTTATTCTTTTATTACGATCTAGATTCTAGCGCGCATCACATACAAGCTAAATATAAATCGACAAATAAATTAAAAACCATACAAGCCTAGCATGCATTCTACCACAATATGTTTTCGATCGGGAGCCTCCTATGTGGACCATCATCGAGCCATGATGTTGGTCCTATTGGTCAATCTAAAGGGTTCTCAAACAGGTCTATGCTATTACATTAATCACCATGCATACATGGCCTTCATATCTCCTTGGGCTCCCATCTTGCTTGTAACGGGCCTCCATCCTAGACTAGGAAAGCATTAAAGCCCTATTCTATTACAAAGGCTCAAAGTTGGCCCAAAAACATAAAAGGCTCGCAGGCCCTAATAAAAACCAAACATTAAATTAAACCAATCACATCTACCCTAAGGTCAAGGCTCGGCTCGATCGAAAATCACGTAAACAGTTCACGTAGAGCAAGAAACATGTAAACAACATTTTACTTTCTCCTTTCTTTAATTTTAAAACATCCTTTTAAAACTAACTTCCATTGATTCTTACTTTTAGTCACTACTAATTATGACAAAATAAACTTTCGGGTAAACAAAATAAATTTTCCTGCTGAAAATCAGATTCTGTTTTTCAACTTTTGAAAATTGCATTTTCGGCCCCTCAATTTTCAAAAATTGCACTTTGACCCCAAAACTTTTAAAAAGTTACAAAAACACCCAAAGCAGTTTCGGCCAGCATTCCAGAAAATAAATTTTGAATTCTGAAAATTTTCGATTTTTCCAAACAGATCCTTGAAGTTTCGGTAATTGCAAAACAGTCCCTAAACTTTCGGAAATTACAAAATGACCCCAAAAAGCGTGCGACCAGTTTGCGAAAACAGTCCAGAATTTTTGAAATTTCCAGATTCTAAAATTTCGAATTTTTAGCCCTTTAAAACCCTAATTTGCGATTTTTGCCCAAAAAGTCCTGAAGTTTTCAAAAACTATGAAAACGCTATAGATCTGAAAAACAGTTTTACCCAATTGTAGATCTAGTCATAACAAGTAAGAATCAATCGACAGAACATAATTATCATGCGTTTTAATATACATAATTAAACATATAATATAAACACATATTATGTTCAAGCCTTTCGTATAATAATCATGGAGTTGGCTCTGATACCACTTTTGGGATATGCCTCGATTGTCAATACAACAAAGTGCGGAAATTAAAATTTTTCAAGGCACACCCACAGGTCCCATAATAATATCTCCAAGTTATATATACGAAAGACACAAAACAAAGCACAGAAATAATCTAACAAAAGGGGGTTTTCGATTTTTACCTCACCACAGGCAAGGTGGTAGAAACCTCCAACTCTGTTTCTGAACTCTGATTAAGGTTCTGGTTCACTGGAGTGTATAAGCATCTCACCTCCAGAGAAAAGTCCACACCAACTGGATTATGATGACACCTCTTAGTCTTAGGCTCAGAACTAGATCTAAGAGGTTTGTTGATGAAGGATTGTGCAGATCTATTTGACAGATCAAAATTCTGCACAAAAGGAATGAGGGAGAAGATATGCGGCGGCGGCGCTAGGGCTTTCACGGCGGCGGCGCTAGGGCTTGGGCGGCGCAGGGTGGGGCGGATTTCTTAGGGCAAGAGAAGACTAGGGTTTTTGCTTAGGTGTTCGTTCTCTGAGTTCTGTCAGAGCTCTATTTATAAGCACTCCTCAAGACCTAGGGTTACAAGATTCCTAATGGGCTTAGGAGTCCATCTCTTGCAAGCCCACCTTAATTTAATTAATTACTTAATTAAATATCCAGCCCATATTAATTAAATACTTAATTAATATTTAGTTTAATTAATCAATTGTCATTTAAATCAATTAAATCAATTAATTAATTTATCTCCCACTTGAATTAACACTTTAATTCACTTAATTGATTTAATTACTTTTAAATCAATTAATTCCTTTATCTCCCTACAAAACAGTCACCGTCCAATTGTATTGTGTGTGACCCTCTGGGTTCACCATCAATTGGCAGCAGGCTCACGAAACCTCGTGATTTAATTTATGAACAATAAATTGCTCCGATCAATTAAACTACCTTTAATTGACCACTCCTAGAATCAATTCCTCTACTAATTCAGGAGTACCCACACTTCATGGTCGATGTCTAGCCACAAGCCCATGAAGCCCAACATCAGGTGAATTGATATTTAGTGAACCTCACCTCATATAATTACCATGTACATACGGTCCTTCTGTCGACCAATTTCCCGATCAAGACTTAGGGTGTGTGAATTGATCGGCACCTCTAAATTTGTCTCGATAACTATACTTTCTAATTCAGGATAATGTTCCAGTGTGACTGCCTAATTTGGAAACCCCTTTCCAAATCCGTCACCGACTACGGCCGTAGATTCATTGGAAACATTATCTAAGAATCGTATATGAAATATTCTCATCCATTACGATGAGTCAACAGATTCCATCTTGGTACTAACCACTCGCGTACATGTCCATACGCACCCAACCTAGGCATTTTTATGACCAAGCTAAGTGGCCTATACCTAGATCTAAGTACGCACTTTCATGCACCGAATTAGCCCTAGCACCTCAAGTCATAGGACTAAATCGTACACTATTATAATCCTTTGAGAAACATCCCATCACCGATATGCGTCATGCGCTTCCACAATGGGTTTCTCTGTTCGGGTCGTTCGATGCATTCGATCCTCCATCGAATCACCTAGTCATATGCACTGGTCTCAAATGCCTTGTTCATGAAACTACAACAAATTCACTCCGTGTGAATCATGCATAATCGTACAAGTCTTGACGATTCACTCGATACCCCGTCTCGATATGAATCTATGACTTGGAACATTTTCGAGATCACGACCTTTGAGACTGTTTCATGATAAGTGCACTCAGTACTGAAGTGTATAGTCCCATAGTCATGAGTGATCTCAGGGTTTCAACCAATCGCTTAAATGTATTCGCGAGAGATGAAGTTTGGCCATTGTTTATCCTTATACATATATAAATAAACATGCGTATTATTATAAAATCAAAGATTGTTATATACAAGATAGATCTATTACAAGCTAATTGAACTGGCTTGCAGGGCACTATCCCATCAAAGTCTTCGTTTGGATAAAGATGAAGATGGCAAATCAGTAGACATTACCAAATATAGAGGCATTATTGGTTCATTGTTGTATCTAACAGCAAGCAGACCTGATATAATGTACTCAGTTGGAGTCTGTGCAAGATTTCAATCAAACCCCAAAGAATCTCATCTCTTAGCTGCCAAAAGAATATTGAAGTACATTAAAGGCACTCAAGAATTGGGATTGTGGTATCCTAGAGAATCTGGATTTGAGCTTATTGGTTATTCAGATTCAGACCTTGCTGGCTGCAAGATTGACAGAAAGAGCACAACAGGTGCCTGTCAGTTCTTAGGTAGTCGTCTGATCTCATGGATGAGTAAGAAACAGACCTCAGTTTCTATATCTACTGCTGAGGCTGAATATATAGCTGCTGGAGCTTGTTGTGCACAGATACTTTGGTTGAAGCATCAACTAGAAGATTACAACATCAAAATCAGTGGAATACCAATCTACTGTGATAATACAAGTGCAATCTCGCTTACTCAAAATACTACAAGTCATTCAAGGACTAAACACATTGAGATCAAACATCATTTCATTAGAGATCATGTGGAAAAAGGCAATGTTTTGATTGAGTATGTTCATACTGATAATCAGATTGCTGATATCTTCACCAAACCTCTAAGTGAAGCAAGGTTCTCAACTCTAAGAGCTGAGTTAGGACTACTTAATCTGGATGCATAAGCTGAGGGGGAACTCTTCAGAAGACTGGAGTTCAACAGCTTAGTCATCAGTTATTTTATTCAAGGATTAACCTTCAACAGACTAGTTAACTTATAAATTCTTAAAGTCAGGGGGAACGTGTAAGACTAGCGGTACTTCTGTTCTAAAAGATGAAATCTGTTAATGACAGTTAGTTGAAGTTAAGTTATCTTGAAGATGTGTTCTTAATTCTTGAAGATTGAAGATTATTTTATCTTGCTGGATTGACAAACAGCAGAGGAAGATTACTAGCTATTGGCATTCTCTAGTAATATCAGATAACAGATCACTCGTCTGTCAGATAAGTTTAACTCTACTCATCTGATACCTTATATAAGCATGGTCATAAAACTTATTATTAAAAACGCGCTTTTATAAGTAACAGATTAGTGTCGATAGAGTTTCCCGCCCATCTGACATTAAAATAATAAAATTGAAATTCGTCTCTCCTATCCACACGATTAAAAACTGTCAGATTAGATCTACGGTTCTGATAAATCACGAAAACCTAATCAAAAGGAAACCTATAAAATCTGATCTAAACAGTTTAGTCGTCTTACGCACACAAACACTCTCAAACTCCCTAACTCTCAAACCCTCTTGCTTCGAAAGATCACTGTTCTTTTGCAGAATCCACTCACTAATCTCAGAAATGGACAAGATTATTGACGGAAGATATCTAAACTACAGCAAATTCCACTTTTCGGGTACTGATCTGATGCGCGCACTGATGGAGAAAATCAAAGAGGCATCGTTGGTTCCAGTGTTGGAAGCACACGAAGATAGGGTCTACCTGGAAGATGTATACCATTTCTACATGACCAGAAAATTCAACAGTGATGACACTGTTATGACTGCCGTCATCGGTGGTAAGAAGGTTGCTGTATCTGCTGCTGTTCTTAGTGAAATTTATAAGCTGACGAACAAGGGGGGAGATGTGACAGACCTTGGGTCTGAAAAGGAAGAAGAGTTTTGGGCTATTTGTGCGAAGGAAGGAGAAAAGATGACTGGGACTTTGATGAAGACCCAGCTGAAGGATGAATATCAGAGGTTTGCTGATATCATTGCGAAGGTACTGGAAAGCTATACAAGCTCTCTGGATGGGTTACCCAGAAGAAGATACTACACAATGGTGTGTATCTACTACGGGTTAAAGGTTAACTGGGCTGCTCACGTTTATGAGCTGTTAAGTGATAAGAGGCATTCTCATGCTATTTTACTTAGCAATCTGTTTGCATCTCTACAATGCCCACTAGGACCAGGGAAGTCTACTCATGGTAGCAAAGAGTTCAAACTCTACGAACCAGTGAGAAAAATAGTAGAAGAACCCAAAAGAAAAGCCCCTGCAAAATCCAAGAAGGGCCCCTCTAAGAAGAGCAAAAAGGAGGGACAGACAAGCCAAGTTGCTGAGCCAACAGCACAGTCTGCTGTTAAGACTGATTCAGCATTTTCTGAGGATGAAGTTCAAGAAAAAGAAATTGAAGATTTTACTAGGGAGATTGAGCAGATGAGGACTGACTCATCTCCTGAAAGGACAGAGTCTGAGGAAGAAATTCCTCTTCAAAGGTTGAAGAGGATGAGAACAAAGAGTGAGGCAAGGGGACCTCCTACTGCCAAACCCCCTACCAAAAGGATTGCAAAATCAAAGGCCAAGAGAAAGGTCACCTTCTCTGAAGAGCCTGTTGCAACTGTTAGAGAAACAACAGCAGAAGCAGAAAGACCTGTAATAATTGAAGAACCTGCTGTCCAAATTGCTAAGAGTGATACTGCTGAAGCTGAAGTTGTTTCTGAAGTTGGAATGACAACAGAAGACTCTTCTGCCGCACTATCTGCTGAAGTTAGAGAAGCACAGCAGACTAGTACAACACCAGAGGAAGCTACACTGTTGCTGCACCCTACTCCAGTTGCTGCAACCCCCATTCAAGCGGTTGAGAGTCCTGAATCTAGAAGAAAGAGGACTGGCAAGATTGCCACTTACTTAACTGCTGCAGAAAAGAAAAGACAAGATGCTGCTGAAAAGCAGAGGATAGCTGCTGAGAAAGCAGAAGAAGAAAGGCAGAAAAGCTTAGAGCTTAAGAGGCTGGAGGAAGAAGCCAGCAAAATGACCCAAGAGCAAAGGGATGCTGTTGAGGCAGCAGAGTTGGCTGCTGCTATTGAAGCAAGCACCAAGGATGCTCATGGACATCAGCATACTGGTGGGATAGTTATTGGTGAACCAAGGGATCCAAACAAACCAATACCATCTATGCCTGCACCTAAGACAAAGCCAAAGAGGAGAGAAGAAATCAGACTGTCTTTAGAGATTGTCAGGGAAGATCCTGCTATCTTTGAAGAATTCCTAAAAAGGCTTGATGCTGAGAATGAAAGGGTCAACCGCCTGACACAGTTCAATAATGAGAAGATCAGATACAACAGGTGGAGGGAATTCAGACTGACAAAGAGTCCAGCTGAAATGACCAAATGGAAAGCCTTTGCTGTTGAAGAAGCATGGGTATTGAAGTGGCTTGAGACAAGCTCTCTCATTCAAACACTTGATTCAGAATTCTTTTTGGACAGGTTAAGAATGAGAATAAGCCACATAGTCAAAGCTGAAGCCAAGAAGATCTTTGAGTCCATCTCTGAAGATTTTGATGAATCAGTGGACCTCAAAGAAAGATCAATTAAGTTGGCAATTGCTCAAGCAATGGAGCTTTGGGCAAAGAAGTCAAGGAAGTTAAGGGGACAACCAAGCTCATTGGTCCCTCTTCCTAACATCAAACACATTGTCTACGGGCTAAATATCAAACCTTTTGAAGAGCTGCCTGAGGAACCCACATCCACTTTTATTCCACTTGATAATTTTACTTGGATTTCTAACAGGTCAGCAGTGGACAATGCAGGAATGATGAAGACAGTTGAAACTGTCAAGAAGATTATATCACCTGCTGATAAAGAGAAAGCAGAGTCTTCTGATCAACCAAAGCAAATAGAGGGTACATCAGACCCATCTGATCAGAACAAAGCACAAGGTGATAAGTCTGATGCTGCTGATGACTCAAAGAAGGAAGAAGCAATTCCAGCAGATCAGATGAAGGACAAAGAAGTTGCTGCTGAAGGAGATGATCAAGCTAAGGAGAAGGAAAGCACTCCAAGCCATGCTGATATTTCAGCAGATCAGTCTCTTGCATTGATAACTCAACCATCAGAGCAACTTATCAAAGAAACACCTGCTGCTACATCAGATATACCTTCAACTTCTCATGGTGTTCAGACAAATCTGTTGGACTCCATCCAACAAATGATCACCAATTCTCTGAAGGATATGAAGAAAGAATTAGCTGCAGAAGTGATAGCTGCTGTAAACCAACCAAGTCAGAAAGCTGCTGCTGTCTCAACCGATCTGATAGAAGATACTGCTTATAATGTTAAATCCATCTGTCAAGATATGGATATACTTAGAAGACGGACTCAGAGCACTACTGAAGGGTGGAAACAGATTGAACAAACAGTTGAAATGGCCCTCCAAGCAGAAGATGAAGTCATGGGAAATATGATGAAAGACTTCACTGCTTCATCAAATTGGATTTTGGGAACCCAAATTCAATTGGGTGATCAAGGAGAAGATTTGCTCAAGGAAGTCAGAACTGTTAAGGCCAATCAACTCAAACAGCAAGCTCAGATCAATGCTATAGAAGAGAACATCAAGCTTCTCTGTGATTCACTTCTAATTACACCAGTTGTACCACAATATCCACCTGTCCCTGCTGATGATGACAAAAAGGGGGAAGAAAGGGTATTTGGACAGAAGAAAGTTGGTTCTTCTCTTGAAAAGGAAGAAGATAACCAAGCTGAAGCAACTGAAGTGTTAGAAGAATCTGCTGATAATGATGAAAAGAATGATGCAGCAAATGAAGGCACAAGCAGGCCAGCAGATGAAAAGATCATAGAAGAAGAGCAAGCTGAATTTGAAGAATCTGAAGCAAAAGCCAAGTCTGACAAGGAACTAGCTGCTGCCAAAGATTCAGCTGAAGAACAGCTTGACCCTGATGTAAAATATAAAAAGATAGAGCTGCTAAGAAAAAGGTTCTTTGAAGAGCTGGAAGCTGAGACTTCTAAGTCATCTGATGAAGAATCTGAAAAAGAGAACAAGGAAGCTGAAGAAGAGAAGAAGGAAGAAGACTAGCTTAGACTAGATTTCTTTATCTTAAAATTCTTGTAATCTTTTAAAAGTACTTTGCATTTTTCATTCTTTAAAACTTGTAATATGTAATCAGTTCAATTATTTATAAAATTGCAAGTTTAAATCCAACATACTATTTCTATCTCAGAAATTTTTGAGGATCAAAACTTTAGTTTAGGTACAGGTACTTAGCTGGAGTTTTGTCATCATCAAAAAGGGGGAAATTGTTGGAAGAAGATGAAGATGAAAGAAGTCAAAATTTAAGGGAAGGTTTTGATGATTTCCAAAACATCATAATCAGCTAAGTATGGAAAGCTTAGTTCCCTTGGAAAGATCTTTGAACAAGCAAAGAAGATATCAGAAGAGTTCAAAGACCAGAAGACTAGTGATCTCTTGCTGAAACAGCAAACAGAAGGGTAGGTCATCAGCCGAGTCAAATCAGATGAGTTCAGTATTTGATCAGCAGAGTACCTATCAGAAGGGTTGCTACGATCTGCAGAGTGGAAGAGATCATGAGATCAGTTCAACGGTAATAAATGCACCTGGTGTAATAAATGCTGAAAGAGAAGGGTAGTAATGGCAAATGATTGAAGATATCCTCGGATCAGCAGAGTGCATTTAATGCAGCATTAAATGTGATGGACAGAAAAGTACTGTACACTGTACAGTTTGCTGCAGAGAGCCGTTTCAAAAGAGCTGAAGAATGGATTTGATCTGTGACTTGCCTTCAACGGTCATATTTTCATTTCCATGTATAAATAGAGCTGAATTTCAATCGAGCAAATATACAACAACAATCAGAGATCGAAATTTTGAAGCAGAATTTCTCTAAGTCTCAAAAGCTCAAACAGCTCACTCGTCTGGTGGAAGTCATCTGTTGACAGAAACCCAGTTGAAGAAATCAGAAAAACATTATCTGAGTGATTTTGTAATAGCTGAGTGTTGTGCGAAGTTAGAATCCGTCTTTGTGAGTGATTCTACTTTAGAGGATAGGTTTTCTTTGTGAACTCCTATTGTGAGCTTACAGCCTTTTCATTAGTTGTTTAGGTGTAAGTGGAGAAATATTGTAATCTAAGTGATTATAGTATAACCCAGAATCTGTGTGATCTGGAAGAGTGGACTAAAGGATTTACATCCATATAACCACTATAAAAATTCTTTGTGTTATCTTGCATTTAAAGTTTTCTTGCATATTTTAAAGTTTGCATTTTTAACACTTTGAATCAAACAAAAGATTTTATAAGGAGTTTGAAAACTGGGGATAAAATCTTTTAGAACTTAGTTTACTTGTGAAAAACACTTACAATCAATCCGCTGCAAGTATACTCTTTGAAAAACTGTTTTGCTGAAAAACAGCTAAGTCACTGTAAGAAGAGTGGTCAGTCGTCTGTTCAAGATTTGTTCACGATCAGATTAGTCTGCTTACTGTTCTTCATCAGCTTAGTCTGCTGACAGAAGACTGAAAAGTTTTTAAGTTAAAAAAAAAAAAAAAATTTCAGAGGTCTATTCACCCCCCCCCCTCTAGACCTCATCTGACCACTTGGGACCAACAACCCTCTAAGAATTGGGTATCCTTAGCAACGGACTCCTTTCGTTCTTTAGGATCATGGAACAGGTATCCAATGGATTTCGTTGGATACCCTACAAATTTTCTCATTTGAATCTACTATCCAATTTTATCATTCATGGATGATATACCATACTTGAGTACGGTTTTTTTTCGTAGGAATTGACTTAAAAAGGTTACTAGTCAAAGTATCCTTCTAGAGTCATGGGGTTGACCCCCAGAATTGGTTGAGGAGTTTTAGCAATACTAATTTTAAGGAATGAATCTAGTCTTTCATAGTTCGATTACTTTTACTAGATTTAACTCGCTATTCAAGAATTCAATTCTCGATTTAGATAATTTGAGTAATTTAGGGCTTATGTATTAATCACTTCAATTACATCGAATGATCATACTTTAATGCCCTTAATTGCTTCGGTTTGGAAATTCCTTTGAATCCTTTCAACATTTCCATACTTGCACTTTACTTAGTGCCTTTAGGAAACACTTTGAACCCTTCAACCTTTCCAAAGTACTCGTATCCTAAATGCTATTAGGATACTTTATGAAGCAATTAATTACTCGCACTAATACTTTAGTGATCCACATGTGTATTAATGGTTTTCCATCCATTAAACACTTGGTATTTCTAAATACCTTTAATCGATTGATTTCCTATTCAGACAGGATTCGCATGTTTTGAATTCATCATTCTTCTATTTTTCAAGAACCATGATTGAAAACAATTCATCGATTCCCTCTTTCAGGAATTATGATCGAATGTGGATAATTATCTAATTTGTTTTTCTTTTCTTGATTTAGCATAATTGTTTTAAGTTTTTATCAATGCTTATTCCTTTGCTTTATTTACAACGGTAAAGCAATTATGTACGAATTAAAAGCTTTAATTAAAATAACTCCATTCATAATGGTAAAGCTAAGAAGTTTCGTACAAAGTTCGAAATAAATAGACAAAACTCTAACTAATGCCTAAATCCAGAATTTAAAGAAAAACATATGCTAATAAGAAAAATCCAGATGCCCTTTCACCCATTCCCTGAAGTATGTTTCCCTCATGTGCAGTCGAAACCCGAACTTGGTTACATGCAGCACGTTCCAGTCATCCTCTGTAAACACTTTTACAGAAACCAGAAATGTTGGATGTTTTACATCAAAAGAAAATCTTAAGATGTTTTTCATCAAAAGGAAATAACTTATGTTATACCTTGGTCAAGTATGTTTCGGAATTCCTCATCGGTCATGTTCCTCAGTTCCTCATCTTTCTTACATAAGGGACAATTCTTTCCATCGATCAATCCTTGTCCTCTTTCGAGGGCTTTCTCATATTTGTCTAACAATTTATGCAAATCATTGGTCTCAATTCCTTTACTTGGAACTTCAGAATGATCGATAAAATGAGAGAATGATTCAGGCAGGCCATTTGTGATGATTACCATTTTATCATCTAGAGTCATTTTAGCTCCAAGCTCATTGATTCGATTTAGCCTCTTGATCAGGTAAGTGCAATATTTACTAATATTTTTGAACCTGGTCATGCCTTTCTTGTGGAGTGATGATTCCCAGATTTGCAATATTGTTTGTTCGCAATTGACAGTGAATATTGGCATGGCTAAATATAAATAATAGACAACAATAAGCAGACAGATTTAAGATAATACTTATAATTAACGAAGATTGGTCTTTCTATTGAAAAAGTTCTCCCACTATTTTATCGAAACAATAACCCCTTGCATTGTTCGGGAAATTCTATTTCCTAGTAGGTCTTGACGTCCTAGCAGACATTAATTGCACCCACGACTCGCGGCCATACAATTAACTCCCTAGGTAGGTATACTTTTACCAATTGTGTTACTCCACAACCTTCAAGCTATTTTGCCTCGATTTTCGCATTTATCTAGCACTGCTACATCATAAATGTTACTACTCGTTTAAGTCTAACCCAGTCAATCTTGATGAGCAACTGGCCCGGTCATGAAATCCCCGTAACTGGTTATCGGTCGATTTTCACGTCCCGACCAGTCCCCACCCTTGTCGAGTTTAGTTAAAAACAAGAATCAAGTAATTTCGTGTATTGTCCCTTTCTTCGACTCGGGTGCCAGACTCTGGATCACCTCTATCGATAAGTAGACAACATACACTAGTGTTGGGATAGTGGTTGGGATGCCTCGATTGTCAGAACAACGACAGTGCGGAATTTAAAAATTTTCGAAGCACCCAAGGTCCCATATTAATTCTCCATATTAATTATACGTAAGCAGGAACAAAAACACACACAGTAATTAACCAAGGGGGTTTTTGCGATATACCTCACCACAGGCAAGGTGGTGGCAACCTTCGATTCTGATTCTGAAACTGGATCTGGATCTGCATCTGGTTCACAGAAGTGATCCAAGCGTCTCACCTCCAAAGTTAGTCCACACCAATCGGATTCTGGCAACGCCTCAAGATCTTAGGCTCAGAACTGGATTCAGGAGGTTTGTCGAAGCAGGATTGTGTAGATTCTCTTGACAGGTCAAGATCTAACACAGAGGACTAATGGGAGAGAGGCGGCGGCACAAGAGTAACCCACGGCAGCAGGTGGCGGCGTCTCTTGGTGGCGGCGGCGGCTAGGGTTTCTAGCACTAAGGGGGCGGCGGCTAGGTTGAGAGGAGAGGCTAAGGTTTTCTTTTTAGGGTGTTAGCTTTTTGAGCTCAAGTAGAACCCCTTTTATAGACTCCCTCTTGACCAAGGTTTTGCAAGACTCCTTATGGGCTTTTAATTAAAGGCCCATGTCTTGCATGCCTTTTCATTTAATTAATTACTTAATTAAATGCCCAGTCCATTTAAATCATTATTTCTTTTATATAATTAATTATCAACTCAATTAAGTATTTAATTAATTAAGTCAGCCAATTAATTAATCACCCACTTGAATTAGATACTTTTAATTCATTTAATTGATTTAATTACCTTTAAATCAATTAATTCCTTTTGTATCCTTTTCAACAGTCACCGTCCAATTGTATTGTGTGTGACCCTCTGGGTTCACCATCAATTGGCAGCAGGCCCACGAATTCTTCGTGATTTAATTTATGAACAATAAATTGCTCCGGTCAATTAAACAACCTTTAATTGACCACTCCTAGAATCAAATCCTCTATTAACTCAGGAGTACCTACACTTCATGGTCGATGTCTAGCCACAAGCCCATGAAGCCCAACTTCAGGTGAATTGATACTTGTGAACCTCGTCTCATATAATTACCATGTACATACGGTCCTTCTATCGACTAATATTCCCGATCAAGACTTAGGGTGTGTGAATTGATCGGTACCTCTAAATTTGTTTCGATAACTATACTTTCTAATTCAGGATAATATTCCAGTGTGACTGCTAAATTTGGAAACCCCTTCCCAAATCCGTCACCGACCACGGCCGTGGATTCCTCGGATATATTATCTAAGAATCGTATAAGAAATTCTCTCACCCATTACAGTGAGTCAATAGATTCCATATCGGTACTAACCACTCGCGTACATGTCCATACGCACCCAACCTAGGCATGTTATGATCAAGCTAAGTGATCTATACCTAGATCTAAGTACGCACTTTCATATACCGAATTCGCCCTAGCACCTCAAGTCAAAGGACTAAATCGTACACTATTATAATCCTTGGAAAACATCCCATCACCGATATGCGACATGCGCTTCCACAATGGGTTTCTTTGTTCGGGTCGTTCGATGCGTTCAATCCTCCATTGAACTACCTACTCATATGCACTGGCCTCAAATGCCTTGCTCATGAAACGCTACAAATTCACTCCATGTGAATCATGCATACTCGTACAAGTCTTGGCGATTCCTACGATACCCCGTCTCGTTTGGAATCTATGACTTGGAACAGTTTTAAGATTACGACCTTTGAGATTGTTTCATGATTGCACTCAGTACTGAAGTGAATCGTCCCATAGTCTAATGTAATCTAAGGGTTTCAACCAATCGCTTAAATGTATTCGCGAGAGATGAAGTTGGCCATTGTTTATCCTTATACAAATATAAATAAACTTGCGTATTTGATGGGGGCTATTTCGCACCCTACATACTACTCGGATCGAATGAAGAAGATGAGATCGATTCGACCAATTCAAACAGATCGGAATTATCTTACTGACCCGGCCAAGTGCAGCTCGCTTCGATAGAAGATTATACTCCGGACTCAAGAAGGATATTTGGGCCGAGTCCTATTAGGACTATGTTTCCTTGTAACGCTAGGTTTAAAATTATATAAATACCTAGTTAATCATTGTATTGGACAACTACGAAATTCCTGAACTCTAAGAATACAGGATTTAACACTGCTTACAACAGCACAACTCAATAATATTCAATATTATTACAGAGCCTTTTACCTTCATATCGGTGTGTTCTTAGCTTTGTTTTGTGGTTTTACTTCTTGTTCTTGAATATTGATTTTCTTTGTAACCGATCCATCCGGAATAAAGTAACAGAGCCCTATATAACATATATATAAATATCGAAAACCCCCCGATATCACAAATTTACTGATATTCAATTAACCCGACGAAATCCGGCTAAATCAGTTGGCGCCCACCGTGGGGCTACGTTAATTATTCGATCGACACATGGCTCGCCCAAGGAAAAGCGCTCGCATTGGAGCAAGAAGTAATACGACCACCGGCCACAACACATCCGAAGATCCACAAGACAACAACGATAACGACATTCCCAACACCAATGAAAATCTCCCAGATACCCGTTCCCGTCAGCAGGAACACCAAAGAGGTCTTACCGGTGCAATACATGAAGAACCGGAACTCCCCGAAATACCCGTTCCTCTCCCAGGCGCTTAGGAAAAACTGAGACAAATAGCAATGCTATTCAAATCACTCTCTCCAGAAGAATTGCTAGTTTTAGACCAAATTCCTCGAAACGTTACGGCTCCCGGGACAACTCCTGCACCAGGAATGCCAAGGCCAAACGAACAAACCTCTCATCAAGCGGACAGCCCAGCAAGTGAGCGACGCTCGCTACACAGCCCACAGCAGGGCAATTCTAAACCCTCCGATAACCATCCCCGAAGAAAACCAGGTCGAAGAAGGCCACAGGCGGGTCGCAGCGGATCGAAGGAACGAACAATAATCCCTATCGAGGATGACATAGATGATGCTATCCCAGATCGACCACGAGCGACTCGATTCTCGGAAAGAGAAATCGAGAGAATAGTACAGGAACGACTGGAGCAACGTCTACGATCTGTTCAAAACCCGTGGACCCGAACCGCGGAACTCCAGGAGAGCCTTGCTGCATGTTCTCCCTTCTGCAGAGAAATAAAAGAAGCGCAATCCATCGGACAGGTCCCGGGTAGACTACCCCGATATGACGGAACCACCGACCCGGATGATTATATTTTTAGCTTCACTAATATAATGAATTTATATGTCCACTCTGCCGAATTCACCGCCAAGTTAATGGTGACCACATTCGAGGGCCTAGCCTTGGATTGGTTCGCAAAACAACCTGCCAACTCCATATTCAGTTTCCGGGAATTATGCAATAAATTAACGCAGCAGTTTGCCAGTCAGAAGAGGCAAAAACTCCCGATGAGCTACCTAGGAACCATACATCAACAAGAAGGGGAATCCCTGAGGAACTGGTTGGCAAGATTTAATGTAGAACTACTCGAGATCGATTCTCCGAATATCGATTACATAATTTCTATTCTCTTTGACCTCACAAAAAACAGGCAGTTCGGAAACGCTCTTAGTAGAAAGCAACCAAGAATGTTTGCCGACATCATGAGCTTGGCGTCTAAATATATGACCCAAGAGGAGATGAATTCCTTTAAGGACAAAAACAAAAATAAAGCCACAGCTTCGGGCTCTAAACGACATGACAGGATTCCTGACCAAAGGTCCGTGGATTATGAGCGATCTATCAGAAAAGGTAACGTCTTCCAACGATTGGAATACAGCAAAACCGACCGAGAAAGGCAACCTAATTTCTATCAAAAACCAAGAAACCCTGAACAACCAATCAGAAGCAGGGTGAATCAAGTGGAACACCCAAGGTTAAATGCTCCAATGGAAGAAATATTGGAAGTTCTAGAAAGAAATAACTGGATTCCCGAGGCGAGGAAAATCGCTCAGCCAAGACCAGGGTCTCGAAACTATGATCAATACTGTAAGTACCATAGGGCACATGGACACCGAACGGAGAATTGTTTTCACCTTAAGAGAGAAGTTGAAAAACTGATCGAACAAGGAAAATTAGACGAATACATAGAGCGAGATAATCGCAAAAGGGAAAGAAGTAGAAGCCCTCGGAACGGTAATCAAAGGAGAAGTTCTCATCGAAGGTCGCCTGAACGTCGACCTACTCAGGAGTTGAATCACGACCAGATCAATTGGACTATCCATACGATATCCGGGGGACCCGCGGGTGGAGATAGTCGTAACGCACGACGAAGGACAGCCCGATCCATAATTGGAAATTCTAAATATCCAAAAGAAATATGGACTCTGGAAAACAGGTCGACAAATCACCAACCGATCAGCTTTAACGAAGGCGAAGTACCTAAAAACATCATTTGGGACACAAAAGAGGATAACCCCGATTTTCCTATGGTAGTATCGTTAGAGATAGCGAATTATAATGTAAGAAGAATCCTAATCGATAATGGAAGCTCAGCAAATATCATCTCCCGAGAGGTTTTAGCCCAAATGAACTTGGGACAAATAAACCTACAAAAAGTAGCTACGCCGTTAGTAGGCTTTGGAGGGTCCGAGATCATCCCCAGCGGAACAATATCTTTAAGTGTGTCACTTGGAAAGAAACCACTTCGGACAGTGAAGTTAGTAAAATTCCTAGTGGTAGAAACACCCTTCGCTTATAACGCTATATTAGGGCGACCAGCCCTTAACCTTTTTCGAGTTGTAGTCTCTACCTATCATCAGAAGATAAAGTTTCCGACCGATATGGGCATCGGAGAAATAACGAACGACCACTGTATGGCGTGGGATTGCTACAGCACATCGTTAACTTTGAAAGAACACCCTAAGTCTATTACTCCGAGCAAGAGAAAGATCGAAGACGATCTCATTAGAAATGAAGTTGAAATTCCTACCATTGATCGATTAGATAAAAAGGGAAAAGAACCACTAGACTTATCCTTGAAACCCCCAAAACATAAAGATATAATTCTAGTAGAAGGCGACTCGTCGAAAACAACAAGAATAGGAACAGAACTGAGCAAAGAAGGGGAAATAATGTTAATCGACTTCCTCAGAGACAATGCCGATGTCTTCGCCTGGAGCGCGAATGACATTGAAGGAATCGATCCTCGGGTAATCAAGCATACCCTAAAAATTGACCCTTCAGCAAAACCCGCCAGACAGAAGAAGAGAAATCATGGACCAGTAAAAGATAAAATTATCAAAGCCGAGGTAGAAAGACTGCTTGAAGCAAGACAAATCCGAGAAATACATTTCTCGGAATGGCTATGTAATGTTGTACTAGTAGCAAAAGGGGATAAAAAGGACAATAAATGGAGAATGTGTAATGATTTCACCGACCTTAACAAGTTATGTCCACGCGACCCATACCCCCTCCCAAGGATTGACTTATTGGTCGACTCGACCGCTGGCTTCGCGATATTCAGCATGATGGACGCCTTCCAAGGGTATTACCAAATATACATGGACGAGCGGGATCAAGAGAAGACCGCGTTCATAACCGAGCAGGGAGTATACTGCTTTATTGTAATGCCATTCGGATTGAGGAATGCCGGGGCTACTTACCAAAGGTTAGTAAACCTAATGTTCAGAGAATTAATCGGAGAAATAATGGAAGTCTATGTAGACGACATGTTAGTCAAAAGTATGAATGAAGCGGATCACGTAAAACATCTAGATCGATGTTTCCAAATCCTAAGAAAATACCGTATGAAGTTGAACCCTGCGAAATGCACCTTCGGTGTTAAGTCAGGAAAATTTTTGGGATACTTGGTACACCAGCGAGGAATAGAAGCCAACCCAGAGAAAATTCGAGCCATAACTGAAATGAAACCTCCCAAAACCATCTCTCAAGTACAAAGCTTGGTTGGGAAAATCGTAGCATTGAATAGATTCATATCAAAATCTGCGGACAGAAGCTTGCCCTTTTTCCAAACGCTTCGAAAAGCAAAAAACTTCGCTTGGACCGAAGAATGCGAACGAGCCTTCGAACAACTCAAAGAATATTTAACGACACCACCGATGTTAGCCAAACCAACGGAAGGGGAACCGTTGTATATCTACATCTCCATCGCCGATACGGCCATTAGTTCAGTACTAATTAAGATAGAGGGCTCAGAGCATAAGCTTGTCTATTATCTCAGCAAGTTATTGCAAGGGGCGGAGAAGAATTACTTGGAAATAGAAAAATTCACGCTGGCCTTAGTAGTGGCTGCACGAAAACTTCGACCTTACTTTTTAACTTACAAAATAGTGGTTTTGACAAATCAACCGCTAAGACAAGTCTTAGCAAAACCAGAAGCCTCAGGAAGACTAATTAAATGGGCGATCGAACTAAGCCAGTTCGAAATCGATTACAAACCAAGAATCGCAATTAAGGCACAAGTGTTGGCTGACTTTATATTAGAAACACCGACACAGGCAACTGAATCATCGAGCAGCCTCAACGACGATGTCTTGATCATAGAAGACCAAACTTGGTTAATGCATGTCGACGGTGCTTCATGCCGAGAAGGAGGAGGCGCCGGAATCAACTTCACCGGACCGAATAAGGAAGATTTGAATTACGCGATAACATTGGACTTCGTTGTAACAAACAATGAAGCTGAATATGAAGCATTGATTGCGGGAATGGAAATGGCGATTAAAGCCAACATAAAAAGTCTTAAAGTATTAACTGATTCAGAGTTAGTGCAAAGACAAATTGAAGGCCTATACGAGGCTAAAGAATTCAATATGGTCAAATACCTCGCCAAAGTGAAAACACTAGCTAAAAAATTTGAAAGCTTCGGTATTCAGAACATTCCGCGTTCGGAAAATAAATGGGCCGATCAGCTATCAAAGTTCACAGGATCCCATGACGGAAAGACCGAACGGGTAATCAACTGGTTGATCTCTAATACGCCGGCAATCGATATCGATGAAACACCGGTAGTCGATATAATGGAAATCGAAGAAGTCGAAGAAAACTGGATGACCCCGATGATAGACTATCTTCGAGAAGGAAAATTACCACCTGACCAAAATGAAGCTCGGAAAATAAGATATCGAGCTCCAAAATATACACTTGTAGAAGGAAAACTCTATCGAAGATCAGTATCAGGAATTCTTATGAAATGCGTCTCTGAATCACAAACCATTGATATACTACGAGAAATACACGAAGGAGATGCAGGAAATCACAGCGGATCAAGGGCATTGGCCTTAAAATGTCTCAGGACAGGTTACTATTGGCCTACCATCAATAAAGATGCCGCTCGATATGTCCAAGAATGTCATCACTGCCAGATCCATGCTAACATATGTCATCGACCAGCAGAAAACATGCATCCAATTCCAGTATGTTGGCCTTTCGATCAATGGGGAATGGACATCGTGGGGCCGTTCCCGGCGGCCAGATCCAAAAAAGCTTACGTCCTGGTCGCTGTAGAATATTTCAGCAAATGGATAGAATGCATCGCCCTCGCACGAATAACTCAATTCCAAGTGATCAACTTCCTATGGAAGTTCATAGTTTGTCGATTTGGCATCCCGAGGATCCTAATTTCCGATAATGGAACCCAATTCGCGGGAAAACAAGTAATAGAATGGTGTTCGAAACTGGGAATTCAACAAAATTTCACTTCGGTCGGGCATCCAAGAGCGAACGGACAAACCGAAGTAGCAAACCGAGAAATAATAAAATCTTTGGAAAAAAGATTAGGATCGGCCAAAGGAAAATGGCTTGATGAACTCCCAGGAGTACTATGGGCTAATCGAACCACAGTAAGGAGCTCAACCGGGGAAACCCCATTTAGCTTGGTATATGGGTCGGAGGCTGTTATTCCTGTTGAAACTTTAATCCCAACGCCAAGAATAGAGATGTTCGATGATCAAGAAAATGAAAAGGAGAGAGAAAATGACATTGATTTAACAGAAGCTTTAAGAGATAAAGCTGCCGTACGCCTACAAGCCACTAAAGCAAATATGGAGAAAGCATACAATCAAAAAGTACGCATCCGAACTTTCAAAGAAGGAGACTTGGTCTTGAAAAAGGTAGAAGTATCCAAGCATGTGGGAAAGTTACAACAAAATTGGGATGGACCTTACATCGTCATTGGCGTAGGAAAGAAAGGTTCATACAAAATTGCACACTTGGATGGAACAGCCTTACCAAGAACCTGGAATGCGGTCAACCTTAGGAAATACTATGGTAAATAAATTTTAGCAGATTATACTGCATTGTTTTATTTTACTTTATCAAGTTTTAATCCTTGTAACAAAGGCCTTAGCCTACAGTTCAATTAGTAAAGATTTTTAGCATTTTCTATACATCGATTATTTCGGTTAACGCTCCTTGGAATTACACTATCATATTGATAAAAATTAGAACGAAACGAGTCGAGTATACATTGATCCGCTCAATAAACACTCCTCGATTTATATCAACGACAAAAAGGACTTTTTGGTGATGAACCTAAGTCTAAATTACAGATGAGTTGAGTAAACATCGATCCGCTCGATAAAAACTCCTCGATATATTCAAAAGCGAGTCGAGTATACATTGATCCGCTCAATACAAACTCCTCGCCCATATTTCAACGATTAAAAGGCTTTTGGTACAAAAAACCTAAGTCTAAATTATAACGAGTCGAGTATACATCGATCCGCTCGATAAAAACTCCTCGATATATTTCAACGATTAAAAGGCTTTTGGTACAAAAAACCTAAGTCTAATCAAAACGAGTTGAGTAAACATCGATCCGCTCGATAAAAACTCCTCGATATATCTTCAACGATCAAAAAGACTTTTTGGGTTAAAAACCTAAGTCTAATCAAAAAGAGTCGAGTAAACATCGATCCGCTCGATAAAAACTCCTCGATACGTATCCAACATCCTAAAAAGACTGTTGGGTTAAAAACCTAAGTCTAATCAAAACGAGTTGAGTAAACATCGATCCGCTCGATAAAAACTCCTCGATATATCTTCAACGATCAAAAAGACTTTTTGGGTTAAAAACCTAAGTCTAATAAAAAAGAGTCGAGTAAACATCGATCCGCTCGATAAAAACTCCTCGGTATATCTTCAACGATCAAAAAGATTTTTTGGGTTAAAAACCTAAGTCTAATAAAAAAGAGTCGAGTAAACATCGATCCGTTCGATAAAAACTCCTCGATACGTATCCAACATCCTAAAAAGACTTTTGGGTTAAAAACCTAAGTCTAACCAAAAAGAGTCGAGTATACATTGATCCGCTCTATAAACACTCCTCGATCTATTCCTAACGATCTAAAAGATCTGCTGATACACCTAAAGTTTTGAAGATGAATCAAGTATGACTCCATCTGCTCGGAAATTGCTCCTCGTAAATAAAAATTATGACAGAATCAACGACAAAGAAGATGCAAGAGATAAAAGTAATATTTTATTCATCAAATCAGTTACATACAAAAATCCTACGTTACAAAGATCTGCTTGTTACTTAAAGATCATTACAATGATTTAGTTAAAATGATCCTATAGGATCGGCTATCTTCACGACAATGTCCACGGAAACACCAATCTCCTCCCTAGTACCTCGTCGATTATAATAAACCACCTAAGAAGCACGCTGCTCAGGATGGTCGTGTTGGGATATTTTGGCTAGGGCTCGATTGTCAATACAACGAAGTGCGGAATTTTAAAATTTTTCGAGTTCCTAATAGTCCCATGAATTCTTTCTCCATAGTTATTATACGAATAGGTTGAATCAAACATCAATAAAAACACAGGGGGTTAATCGCAAATTACCTGACCACCAAGTCGTGGTTGTGTCCTCCAGGTGTTTGGTTTGATTCTCAATTTGAGTGATCCATGTGTCTCACCTCCAAAGCTAGTCCACACCAATCGGATTGTAGTGACGCCTACAAGTCTTAGGCTACGAACTGGATCTCGTAGGTTTGTCAACAAAGGAACGGGAGATACCAATGGAAGAATCGACTCACAGTGCTTATGTGATCGAGCAGGGTTCGGCCAGGGTCAGATCTGGTCCGATTTGGGTTCGGCCAAGACTAGGTTGGGCGACTAGGGTTAGGGGCGAAAACTATAGGGGGCGATTTGTAATTAAAAATTCTTGTTCGAAAAATCTGATTTCTCACTCGATTTTTCTCTCTCAATTTTCAGCAAAAACTTTGTTCTCTCAAAAGCTTTTTAGGGTTGTGCAACTCGTTTTTTTATGAAGAGAAGGGGAAGAGTATTTATAAGAGAAGAATCCTTCTCTTGATAGATATCTTCTTCCCATATCTATCAAATCTCCAAATCTTTTTATTCCTTATCAACTTAGGAATGTGAGATTTGATAGATCTCTTCTTGCTTGTTTTCCAAGAATCAAAACTCCTTTTCCTTTTAATCACCAAAATCGCCCCTAGCCCCTAATTTTAGATAATTCCAAAATCAACCCATAATTATCCAATACTCAAATTGGTTAATTATTTATTCTTCCAATTAATTAACTACTTTAATTAATTCCACAATTAATCAGATAACTCTAATTAATTAATTATCAATTAATCAATTAGTCATCTAATTAATAATCTCCAATTGAATTAATACCATAATTCAATTACCTTGATTTAACAACTTTAAATCATTTTCTTTCCTTTAAGACAGTCACCGTCCAATTGTATTGTGTGTGACCCTCTGGGTTCACCATCAACTGGCAGCAGGCCCACGACTTTCGTGATTTAATTAACGAGCAATTAAATGCTCCGATCAATTAAACTACTTTTAATTGACCACTCCTAGAATTAAATCCTCTATTAATTCCGGAGTACCCACACTTCATGGTCGATGTCTAGCCACAAGCCCATGAAGCCCAATCAAAGGTGAATTGATTTATTGTGAACCTCACCTCTTATAATTGCCATGTACATACGGTCCTTCCATGATGATTTCCCGATCAAGACCTAGGGTGTGTGAATTGATCGGCACCTCTAATTATCTCGATAACTATACTTTCTAATTTCCGACAATGATTCCAGTGTGACTGCCAAATTTGGAAACCCCTTCCAAATGCATCACCGACTATGGCCATAGATTTCTCGGAATCAATTATCTAAGAAACGTATAGGAAATTCTCTCATCTTATCAGGATGAGTCGATGGATCCTTTCTTAGTACTAACCACTCGCGTACAGTCGTCTACGCACCCAACTTAGGCACTTTGTGGCCAGGCTACGTGACCAGTACCTAAATCTAAGTACGCACACTCGTGCACCAAATTCGCCCTAGCACCTCAAGTCTAAGGACTAAATCGTACACTATTATAAGCCTTGAGAAACATCCCATCACCGATATGCGACATGCGCTTCCACAATGGGTTTCTCTGTTCGGGTCGTTCGATGCGTTCAATCCTCCATTGAACCACCTACTCATATGCACTGGACTCAAATTCCTTGCTCATGAAACTCTACAAATTCACTCCATGTGAATCATGCATATTTGTACAAGTCTTGGCGATTCCTACGATACCCCGTCTCGTTTGGAATCTATGACTTGGAACGGTTTTAAGATCACGACCTTTGAGACTGTTTCATGATTGCACTCAGTACTGAAGTGAATCGTCCCATAGTCTATTGTGACCTTAGGATTTCATCCAATCGCTTAGATAGGTTCGCGAGAGATGAAGTTGGCCATTGTTCAGTTTCACATACTATGAATGAACGGCGTATTAATTATAAACCATAAGAAAATAGTACTTCAACAAGCTAATTAATATTGGCTTGCTGGGCACTATTCCATCAATCTCCCACTTGCCCTAAAGCCAATCACAACATTTCTAAGACCCATCTATACCAAGATGTCCCTCGAACCATTTGTGAGAGAGCTTAATTAGTGGATCTGCTATGTTTGTCCTTGTCGAGATGAAGTAATACTTCTACTCGTCTCAACTACCCATGACTGGTTCAATCATACGGTATTGTGTTCAGATTATAGGTGAGATCTCGATTTCCTTTCATTGAGCAATCGCCTTATCTAAATCGGTTAAGATTATGATAGGCTTTTGTCATACTAGGTATTTCATCTAATCGTTGGATGAAAGTTTCTCATCTAAACACCTTATTTTGTGCAGCATCATAATGGTGCCTTTTTATTCTTGTTTGAATCGGCAATGGTATATTATTGGAATCTCTTCCAATTTACCTTTGCTCTATCGAGACAGAATAAATTATCCACTTCAGACTGGGAATCTCGAATTTCTAAATCTTTCGAGTATTCAATTTTCCACTTACTACCACCGACCAGCATTATATCCTTTAATTATCTTCGAGGATTGCTTTTATGGTAGACCAGTGTCCTTGACTGGCGTTTGACTATCAGTAGCTCGTGAATGATCAGAGTATTTTGATGAGTCAGGTCTAGTACAAGACTTTGCATGCTACATGCAACTCAAATGCCAAAGCATTAGTTTTCTTGAGACAGTTACTTCTTCACTCATTAATTTAGGGCTCATTAAATAAGTGAGATGGTTTCTGTCTCTTTGGAAACAATCTTTCTTGGATTCTTCCATATTAAATTCAATCAATATATAGTCTTTGTACTTAGATTTGGTGAATTGCAACATCTACTTCCTTCTATCTACCATAGATACGTATTGCCAGTACGTGAGATGTAATTCCAAATCTTATCATGGAAAATTGCGTGAAGAACACGCTTTCGTCTGTGCTTCTCTGATATTTCTTATATCTTGCTTGATGTACAGTTCATCATCTTGTTGCGCTTCGAACTCAACTACACTCCCACTGATTCTTTTGCACAATTGGAATCCATATGCCATTTGACAAATTCAACATTCTTGATTGACTTATCAAGTTGCATGTTCCAAGTTTGGGAAAAATTCATAGATTGACCCTTGGATTTGAATAGAGATCTTCTCATCAATTTTCAATTGTGAGATGCAAGATTCATATCCAATAGTCATGTCTTGGTAGTCAAAACCACCTGTCTATGGCTAATAGTTTCGAAATGAATTTTGACGTAGCTAATGGATATAAGGCATTTTCATCAATCCTAAAAGGACTTTTGAATAATGACCTATTGCCATTTAAGTGAGTCAAAGTTTTCAACTTCGAATCTTATGGCTATGTGCCATATCCCTTAGATCACGTTTAACATAATCTCTTTGTAATCTTTGATTAGAATCCAATTTCTCAATTTCGTAAAATGGAATTTTTGAGTTCCTTACGAATTTGATCAGATTACGATTTCTTTGTGCGTGGATTGATTCAGCAGTTTCTTTCAGTGTTTACTCCCACTGTTCATGGAGATGGGTCCAATCCTTGGACTTCATCAAGTTCTACGACATTCCTTATTTCCTTTGACAAGGTCTTGTCAACAGAGGAACAAGCTACTTACGAGATGCTTTTCGTTTCTCATTGTCGTGGAACAGGTATTCAATGGGTTTTGTTGAATACCCCATAAACATTATATGAACTAGATCTACCATCTAATTTCTCATATAAGGGTGTTCTGCTATGTCTTAAAAAAAACATGGCGATGTAAGGACTTACTTCGAAATATACTATATAAAGTATCTTTGAAGAGTTAAGGGAAGGTATCCCCTAAAGTGAATGAAGGAAACTCAGCAAGATCAGAGTCGAGAATCAAACAAAGTTCGATTTCTTCTTTGATTTGCTTCATGAGAATTCTATTCTCGTCTTAGATAATCGAGGTGTTAAGTTTGCTTATGTTTCAGCAGGTTTGATTAAATCAAATTGCTTTCGACATAATGCATCTAGTTACTTCATTTCCAAAACTTCTATTGAATTACTTCAATAGTTTCAGAATTGTACTTCAGCCAAGTACACATATACTTTGACGATTAAAAATCGCAAGTATATATGAAGTAGATTTCTTTTGAACTAGTGCTTTTAGTTCATGTCGATCGAAATGTTTTGGAATGCCTTAGCAATCCTTCACTTTGGTTATTATTCCTTCAAGATTTGAAAGTTCCGAATTTACCTAAGTTCATTATTTCAGGAATCAGTAAATAAAAACTTTCCTTTCGCATCTCTCTTTAGGAAGAATGTCCAGGGTGAACATTTCAAGCGCGGACGATTATCCAGTTTGTCTTACTCGTTTTCGATTTAACATATAGTCTTCAAAGTTTCGATTCGTTTATCATTGTTTATTTCTATGTTTCAAAACATCAACATTTGTACAAAGTTAAATTGCTCTAATTAAATAAATTCCATTTCTCAATGGTAAAGCAATAAGGTCTCGTACAAAATGTGAAATAATACTCAAAGTAAACTAAAACTTAAAACTCATGCTAATACGAAAAACTAAGAAAAACTTCTTTGCTAAAAAGGAATGTCTAGGTACAATTCTTCCTTGACCCAGTCCCGGAATTCCAGTTTCCTCATCTCGCTCTGCACTACTTGCATCTCCCTTTCAAGGATTTTCCTCCTTTTAGGTTGAGCGGGAAGACTATCATCGCCTGTAAATGCTTTTACAGAAATGAAAGTTTTAATCAGATGTCTTACGTCAAAAAGATTCAACAAGTGTATAACTTAAAAAGTCATACCGTAGTCAAGTCTTTCCAGGAAATCCTTTTCAACAAGCTTCCTTATTTTCTCTTCGTACTTACACAGAGGGCAATTCCAATCATATAGACCAAAACCACGTTGATGAGCTTCTTCATATTTGTCTAACAACTCATGCAATTGCTTTGTTTGTATTCCATCAGGCGGAATAATGCAATGTTGCATAAAATGAGTGAAGGTCTCAGATAATCCTTGAAGGGTTATCGTTATCTCATCTTCGAGAGTCAATTGGGCTCCAAACCCTTTGATCAGCTCGAATGTCTTGCTTAAGTAAGAACAATATTCCCTAACATTGTCAAACTTAGCCATGTCGGTTTCGTATAGGAAATTGCACATCACCTTTTTCAAAGTTGGTTCGGTTCTCAAACGCATCGAGTATCGAACAGTGGATGGTAAATGGCTAACATTAAAAAACAGACGACTATAAGCAGACAGGTTTAATATTAATACTTATAATTAACGAAATTTGGACTTTTTATCGAAAAAGTTCTCCCACTTTTTTTATCGAAACAGTAACCCCTTCTAGTTTCGGGAAAAATTTATTTCCTAGTAGGTCTTGACGTCCCAGCAGCAATTAGTTGCACCCACGACTCGTGGCCATACAATTAATTCCCTAGGTAGGTATACATATTACCAATTGTGTCTACTACACAACCTTCAAGTTATTTTGCCTCGTTTTTCGCATTTATCTAGCACTGCTACATCATAAATGTTACTACGCGTTAAGTCTAACACATTAATCATGATAAGCAACGGGCCCGGTCATGAATTCTCCGTAACTAGTTATCGGTCGATCTTCACATCCCGACCAGTCCCTACCCTTGTCGAGTTTTAAGAAAACTAGAATCGAGGAATTTCGTGCATTGCCCCTTTCTTCGACTCGGGTGCCAGACTCTGGATCACCTCTATCGATAAGTAAACAACATACACTAGTCCCTATTAATGGAAGGCTTGGATTTTATAAAACCTCATTTTATATTTAACCCAATATGACTTAATATTTATTCGAGAGGGGAATTTTCGGTTTTCAAAGTTTAAGGAAACTCTCCTCGAGATCTCACCGCTTCAATTATGCTTTATCTTTTATTTACGATCTAGATTCTAGCGCGTAAACACACAAGCAATTATAATCGACTAATAAATAAAAGCCATACAAGCCTAGCATGCATACTACCATAATATGTTTTCGATCGGGAGCCTCCTATGCGGGCCATCATCGAGCCAATGATGTTGGCCCAATTGGTCAATCTAAAGGGTTCTCAAAGAACCTATGCTATTACACAATGTACCACGCATACATGGCCTTCAATTCTTCTTGGGCTCCCACCTTGCTTGTAAATGGGCCTCCATCCTAAACTAGGAAAGCGGTAAAGCCCTATTCTATTACAAAGGCTGAAAGTGGCCCAAAAATAATAACAGGCTCGCAGGCCCAATAAAAACCATGCATTAAATTAAACCAATCACATCTAACCTAAGGTCAAGGCTCGGCGCGATCGAAAACCACGTAAACAGTTCACGTAGAGCAAAGAAACATGTAAACAACTTTTACTTTCTTCTATCTTAATTTTAAAACACCTTTTAAAACTAACTTCCTATGATTCTTGCTTTTTAGTCACTACTAATTATGACAAAATAAATTCTCGGATAAACAAAACAACTTTTCTGCCTTAATTTCAGATTCTGATTTTTCAACTTTTGAAAATTGCAGTTCGGCCCCTATATTTTCGGAAATTGCACTTTTGACCCCAAAACTTTTGAAAAGTTACAAAATACCCCCAAAACAGTTTTCGGACAGAATGAGCAGAAAATTAACATTTTGAAATCCAGAAAATTTTCGAATTTGCAAACAGAACCCTGAAGTTTCGGAAATTACAAAATAGTCCTCGAATTTTCAAAATTGCAAAATGGTCCAAAATTGCGTGCGATCAGATTTTCATAAATAACCCAGATTTTTCAAAAATTTCCAGAAACAGAAAATTAAATTTTCAGCCCTAATTTTCATGTTTTGCGATTTTTGCATAAAAGCCCTGATTTTTCGAAAAACTATAAATTCGCCACAGATCTAAAAAAACAGTTTTACCCAATCATAGATCCAGTCATAACAAGCAAGAATCAATCACTAGAACATAATTAACATGCGTTCTCATACATACAATCAAGCATATACAGTGAAAACACATTATGTTCAGGCCTTTTCGTATAAAAACGTATGGAGTTGGCTCTGATACCACTGTTGGGATATTTTGGCTAGGGCTCGATTGTCAATACAACGAAGTGCGGAATTTTAAAATTTTTCGAGTTCCTAATAGTCCCATGAATTCTTTCTCCATAGTTATTATACGAATAGGTTGAATCAAACATCAATAAAAACACAGGGGGTTAATCGCAAATTACCTGACCACCAAGTCGTGGTTGTGTCCTCCAGGTGTTTGGTTTGATTCACAGTTTGAGTGATCCATGTGTCTCACCTCCAAAGCTAGTCCACACCAATCGGATTGTAGTGACGCCTACAAGTCTTAGGCTACGAACTGGATCTCGTAGGTTTGTCAACAAAGGAACGGGAGATACCAATGGAAGAATCGACTCACAGTGCTTATGTGATCGAGCAGGGTTCGGCCAGGGTCAGATCTGGTCCGATTTGGGTTCGGCCAAGACTAGGTTGGGCGACTAGGGTTAGGGGCGAAAACTATAGGGGGCGATTTGTAATTAAAAATTCTTGTTCGAAAAATCTGATTTCTCACTCGATTTTTCTCTCTCAATTTTCAGCAAAAACTTTGTTCTCTCAAAAGCTTTTTAGGGTTGTGCAACTCGTTTTTTTATGAAGAGAAGGGGAAGAGTATTTATAAGAGAAGAATCCTTCTCTTGATAGATATCTTCTTCCCATATCTATCAAATCTCCAAATCTTTTTATTCCTTATCAACTTAGGAATGTGAGATTTGATAGATCTCTTCTTGCTTGTTTTCCAAGAATCAAAACTCCTTTTCCTTTTAATCACCAAAATCGCCCCTAGCCCCTAATTTTAGATAATTCCAAAATCAACCCATAATTATCCAATACTCAAATTGGTTAATTATTTATTCTTCCAATTAACTAACTACTTTAATTAATTCCACAATTAATCAGATAACTCTAATTAATTAATTATCAATTAATCAATTAGTCATCTAATTAATAATCTCCAATTGAATTAATACCATAATTCAATTACCTTGATTTAACAACTTTAAATCATTTTCTTTCCTTTAAGACAGTCACCGTCCAATTGTATTGTGTGTGACCCTCTGGGTTCACCATCAACTGGCAGCAGGCCCACGACTTTCGTTATTTAATTAACGAGCAATTAAATGCTCCGATCAATTAAACTACTTTTAATTGACCACTCCTAGAATTAATTCCTCTATTAATTCCGGAGTACCCACACTTCATGGTCGATGTCTAGCCACAAGCCCATGAAGCCCAATCAAAGGTGAATTGATTTATTGTGAACCTCACCTCTTATAATTGCCATGTACATACGGTCCTTCCATGATGATTTCCCGATCAAGACCTAGGGTGTGTGAATTGATCGGCACCTCTAATTATCTCGATAACTATACTTTCTAATTTCCGACAATGATTCCAGTGTGACTGCCAAATTTGGAAACCCCTTCCAAATGCATCACCGACTATGGCCATAGATTTCTCGGAATCAATTATCTAAGAAACGTATAGGAAATTCTCTCATCTTATCAGGATGAGTCGATGGATCCTTTCTTAGTACTAACCACTCGCGTACAGTCGTCTACGCACCCAACTTAGGCACTTTGTGGCCAGGCTACGTGACCAGTACCTAAATCTAAGTACGCACACTCGTGCACCAAATTCGCCCTAGCACATCAAGTCTAAGGACTAAATCGTACACTATTATAAGCCTTGAGAAACATCCCATCACCGATATGCGACATGCGCTTCCACAATGGGTTTCTCTGTTCGGGTCGTTCGATGCGTTCAATCCTCCATTGAACCACCTACTCATATGCACTGGACTCAAATTCCTTGCTCATGAAACTCTACAAATTCACTCCATGTGAATCATGCATATTTGTACAAGTCTTGGCGATTCCTACGATACCCCGTCTTGTTTGGAATCTATGACTTGGAACGGTTTTAAGATCACGACCTTTGAGACTGTTTCATGATTGCACTCAGTACTGAAGTGAATCGTCCCATAGTCTATTGTGACCTTAGGATTTCATCCAATCGCTTAGATAGGTTCGCGAGAGATGAAGTTGGCCATTGTTCAGTTTCACATACTATGAATGAACGGCGTATTAATTATAAACCATAAGAAAATAGTACTTCAACAAGCTAATTAATATTGGCTTGCTGGGCACTATTCCATCAGGTCGACTTCTTTGGTTCGATGGCCAGGCTCTGAAGATCAAATGTTCTTCCAGATGAAATGAACATTACCAGCCAGATAACTAGCAATGCTCACTCACCCGCAAGAAGATACTGCTTTTACATTATCTATAAAACATTTTATCCTAAAGCAGCATCTCTTCGGGACCGTCGTGAAACGGTGAGTTTACCAGCCACCCCGGTGGTCTATCACTCCGGAGATAACATCGAAGAGCGGAGGTGGCTGGCAAGTATGAACCCCCCATGTGCAAACGGAAACCACGGACCTCTAATTGATGAAGACAAAAGCTGAGGCCTCATGGGACCCGTTAGTACAAGGAAGGGCTGACATGGGACCCGTCAGTACAAGGTAGATGAACATCAAGTTATTACAGACTGAATCACGATAATGTGACTTTTTGAATATTATTGGATCTGAAGGCAGAATGAAATCCAAAGAAGTTGAGATCTCCATTCTCTTTGGGAAATTGCAAAGGAAGAATGCAAACCACCACCCTATTTATAGGGATAGACTCAAACAATCCAAGGGCTGAAAAAGCATTTGATCAACGGACACAGATGCGACCCCTTGACTCCCCGCAATAAATGCTAGTAAGTTGGAACGGCACTATCTAATCGCCTCAACTAGTCGATAACAAAAGAGGCCATAGATCGAAATGATCAAACCTAAAAAAGCTTGGGATTAGACATACCGGCACAATCATACTTCATGGTCGATGGCTTAAAACCCTAGAATCCACATACGAAGTCATACAAACTTTAAAATCGCAGCGAAAAGGACAGTTGCTCGATAAAAGATAAAAGACCAAACCCTTCACCATACGAGGGACGTCACTGCCTCATACATCATATGGATGACCATTGACTAAGCCATACAGGAACTCCTCTGGAATCCAAGATATCTGATATAGAAATCAGGAGAATAGTCCTCCTTATTCAAAACAGCAAGGACGTAACTGCCTAACATACCAGAGAATTGCTTAAGGAGGTCTGAACAGGTCAGATCTGACTAAGACTTCTACAATTTCCAATTCCTCCCATGTCAAAGATATGCTATAAACGAAACATTGGTTGAAGAACAAGTAGTTCGAAGTTGATAATGAGAAACATAAAGCTTTGGAGGATACTGAAAGGGTTATTTTCTCTTAGTCTTATGAAAAGAAAAGAAGAGTTCAACAAAAGGTATAAAAAGCCTCCTTATATAAAAGTATGTGTCACAAAAGGACAATTTTACAAGGCATGGATTGAACATCGACCAAAATGCTGAACGTTCCCTAACAGCAATTCAATCGACTATCCAATACGAATAAACCTACTATCTGCATGATTATGCGCAAACATGATTTTGAATATAACCCAAGGGACTATACTGGGTTGATCAACAAAGATTTGATTTGCAGAGCAAACATCAAGATCAAGCTAGCTTTTCTCTATCCTAAATATTCTCCGCAAAGATCAATTTCAGATACCTGTGCTAAACAATTCTGATTATTTCATGATGATTATATTTATGCATAAAGGCAAAATGTGCATAACAAGGAGAAGAAAATAGATATAGGCAAGAATCTGCCTACAAGAAGGTCATAATTTCCAATTTAGTACTTCTCCCATTTCAAAAATTTCAGCCCAAACATATGCACAAAAATTGGGCAGCAAAAAAAAAAAAAAAAAAAAATAGACAGTCCAAGGCCTGCCAGGTCGAACAAAGATCACTGAGAAGAACGGTCAGTAGCTCGACTACTAGAAACAGTCCTCCGAGGAGTCAAGTTGCCAGCAAACGCCATCAACTCCTCTTGACGCTTTAGATAACCGGCGTCATATCCTTCCTCATAGGACCGCCGTTGAGACTCCTCTGCAAGGGCAGCAGCCCGAACCAAGTCGTTTTTCTCCTTCTCCCAGACAGACTTCTCCTCCTGCAATTTTTTCAAATCATCATTGACGAGCTGCAGCTGGAGAGTCTGCCCTGCGACCTTCGCCGACTCCGACGCCAACCGTTTTCGGTAAGAATCCTTACTATTCCACAGTTCATCGTTTTGCACACCCAGCTGGAGTGCAAAGCACTTAGCCTGGAAAAAGAAAACAGCCTTTATGTAACAAGGCAGTCAAAATAAAAACAAATAAAACAATGAAAGATTCATCCACCTGTTCGCATATCTTCACTAGCGATTGAACAAGGCGTACGTTTGAAGTACCCTCAAGTTTCTTCAACTCTCCGGGCAGAATGGTGCTCAAACCCAGATCCCAAGACAAAGTATCAGGCTCAACTGAGCCAGGCAATTCACTATTAGAAGCGACACCATCAGGGCGTGGAGTCTCTGACAGCATAATATCCTTAACTTGTTCAAGGATGCATCGATCGTCTAACGGACGGGGAGAGTCTCTCTCGTTGGGGCTAACGGAGGTCTCCTTGCCCGAGGCAGAAATAACGGTTCGACGACCAGACCTCGACCCAAACCGACCCCCAGAAGGTCCCCCAGATTCAAAAGAAGCAGTCGTTACAGTGGTATCATGAAACAAATATTTAGGACAATCTTGCAAAATAGATTGCGTTACGGAAGGATTAACAGAAAAACCATCGCCAACTTGCCCTTCACTGGCAATCAGGGCAGTAGAAGCAGACAAAGGAAGGGAAATAGCAAAATCCCCTCCATGAAGAACGTGCTCAAAGGAAGAAGTATTTGAACTAACAGCTATATTATAAACCGATTCCTCGTTGGACATATCGCCAAAAGCAACTCGACCAGGGGAAGGCATGCTTCCTACTTGAGTGGAAGCAGAAAAGATTGGTTCTGAAAACGACGAGTTTACCACGGAGAGAGGTTCAGAAGTAATAACACGAGTATCGATCTCCGACCTAATTGTTTGGGACGAACGAGGAGGCTCCATCGACGGCCCATCTCTTCGAGATCTTTTGGATCTATTATCCCTAGCGCCCTCACGGGATGGTCGCTTCGAAGTATTACCAAAAAGGTTACTCATGATCGGATTATGGAAAAATACAAATTAATATCGAGAAAGTTTATCGACTAGCTAAAGAAAGAGTATTCTGTTAAGAGAGGAGTATAGCAGTAAAAAAACAAGTCAAGTTTTTACCTTTCGTATTTATACTACACGAAAGGACGCGACAGACCTAAAGAAAGGGCGCGAAACGGGAAAACTGACCTTGGAGCAAACGCTAGAATTTGAAAAGACACACACATAATGATTACGGCAAATTAAATGACTTGTCTGAATTATTACGGCGAATGTGAAAAGACACGACTGTCAGAGTACGAAACGTTTAGCGTACAAAGTAAGGAAAGCTAAAGTTACAATTAAAACCTACGAATGAATAATTACAAAGATTATTTCAAAAATAAATCACTATTTCAAGAAGCCTGGTCGCTATCTGGAATCTTCTGTTCGCTACCGACGTCCTCAGTCATGCATATATCGTCTTCTTCTTCTTCTTCGTCTTCTGGATCAATAAAAGTATTATCGAGCTCATCGTTAACATCAGAAGGAGGAATCGGCAATGGATTTCCAAATTCTTCGACAAGGTGAGCCAGAGGAAAACCTTGATATACGACATCTGGAACCTCGGAAGAAGAATAAAGTTTGCCATAGCGATTCAACCGGATGTGCGCCGCCTTAAAATACTCCTTTCGACGGTCGTCGATCATCTCTAAAGCGACCAGCTGATGAATCGCCTTCTTAAAAGTATTCTCAAGAAGAGGACCGACCATCCGATACACCAACGCCGTATGAACAGGAGAATTAAGGAATTCACGAACAACTCTTTCATCAGGATTCCTACCATATCGATCCCTAAGCCCACTAAGTGGGACATCCTTTTCGTACTCCTCTAAAGAAGTTTCAAGGTTTGATACCTGAGATTCAAGCTCACTAATTCGAGTCGTGCTCTGTAACTGCAATTCCTCTAACTTTCTAGCCATTTGATTGGCCTGCTCTTGAGCACGAGAAACCTCCATCACCCTGTCTATCATTTCTTGATCTTCGGTCCCGGTAGCACGAGTCTCTACGATGGGAACGGAAGAAGATGTTGAGGGACCAACCTCTGAACCGGAGGATTTATGAAGTAAAGCTTTATACTTCTCTTCCAGGAACTCGCACTGTTGTTTCCAAAGTGCATTTTCATAGGCGTATGACGCGAGACAAGTTTTAGTCTGGAAGAACAAAGAGAGTAAGAAAAAGAGATGGATTAGTAAATTAAGGAAAACCCTCAAAATTATCTGTCAATATGATTGAAGGAAAAAGATATCACCTTCTCAGCATAAAGAGAAGCTCGCTGGAATTTCTCCAGAGGATCCTTATGAAGAAGCTTATTGAGATCGCGAGTAAAAACGCCAGACAAAAGAACACGGGTCGCCTTATCGACCGCGTTCTCACTATCATCATGAACGAGAGAATCCTTCTCGGAATAACCAGCGGCCCTCCTTCCCTCTAAATGATCCTCGATCATTTCGACCAGAGTAGGTTTTGGATGTTTATCTCCGAGTAAAGAAAGGTCGTCACCAGAACGTCCATAGTAACTCCTTTTTCTACCCACTGGATTATTAGTAGGATGAGGCATTGACCAGCTGCGACATCCTCGAATACCTAAAGAGGATCTAAGATGAAGAGGAGGATAACCAGATCCCGTGCCTTGACGAATAGGGGACTCACGAGAAGAATCTGGAGATTCCTCTCTATTCTCCTCAGATTCATGACCCAACTCCAGCTTCCTTTTTCGCGACGCTCTCTGCTCGATAGGGGCGTTCTCTACGGATTTGGAAGATTTCGACAGCACCATTTTTCCCTTCGAAGAATGTCGAGAGTTTTCTACCATATGGGCTGAAAAAGAAACAAAATAAAAGTTAGTTTCTCCGTATAAAAGGTGTAGTTACAGCACTAAGATAAAATAAAGTACTAACCAAGAGGTTCAGATGATGAACTGATGGGAAAGTTATGAACACTTAACCCCGCCTTACGAAGGAAAGCCTCCCCGATCAGAAGAGCGCTTTGATATTTGTTTGCACGCATTTCGGGGATCTCAGTGATAAACTGTACATCGTCAGGAACAAGTTCACCAGTCGGTAAGCGACCTCCAGGAATCCAACTGGAACCATGATCCCATGAAAAAGGCATGGTCGAACCATCCGCCAAACAAATATTAGACGGAGGACGAACAAAGAAGAAATGAGATTTCCATGAAGGATTACTAGAAACAGGGGCGTCAAAGATTGCTCGACTAGGCCGCTGACTAGCGAAGAAATATCCACGATTTGAAGAGCTAGAAATATTGAAGCGGAAAAGTTGCGTAAAATTACGAAAAGAAGGTTTAAACCCCTTTGCGATCATCAAAACGGAAAAACAAACCACAAAAGCAACGGAATTTGGAACCAGCTGTGTCAAGCACACACTGAAAGTTTTCAAAACTTCGAGAAAGAGGGGAGACAAAGGAAGACGCAGTCCGCTATTGAAGTGAGCCGTATAAAAGGCTCGACATCCCTCCGGTGGAGACGTGACCCTATCAGTAGGGGAAGGAAGAATTATCTCAGAACCTTCCGGAAAATATTTGGTATAATTATTCACAACCTCCGGGAATGTTTCCACCGTATAGGCACAAGCTACGTCCTCAATTGGTTCGGAAATTTGAGGAACAGTACCTTTGCCCTTTTTAGCTCGGGCAGCCACATCTGCATCAGAAAGGATTCGTACCCTGAAAGTATCTTCTACAGGGACGACGAAGTCAGATACTGTAGTTTGTTCGCCCAAAGGATTAGAATGCAACTCCTCCTCGTTATCGGGGGCGACGATCTCTCTAGAAGAAGAAGAAGATCTTCTTACAAAAGTCATATATTCTGGTTCTCGGAAGATGAAGGTCGATAAAAGAAAAAATTTTATGAGATGAACGACAAATCAGGAAAATGATTACGAGTTGTAAGGAAGTGTAAAAGAGAAATGGCGAACTCAAAAAGTCACCTATTTATAATAAGATGAGACAAGACGTTTCGAACTCATCGCAGCTACTCATATTCCCGCCAAAAACGGAAGGATACGAAAAGCCTCCTGAATAGACGCGTGGCGATTCGTAATCGGACAGAGAAAACGACTATCTATGATATGTAGCACTCTTTTCCTTACTTAAGATTTTTTCCCACAGGGTTTTTTCTTAAGAAAGGTTTTTAACGAGGCTCCATTCATAGAAAACAAACAGTCGTAAAAATTTATCTACTTCTACGAGCTTCTATTATCTATACGCTCGAAGAAGTGAGGGAGTACTGATGGGGGCTATTTCGCACCCTACATACTACTCGGATCGAATGAAGAAGATGAGATCGATTCGACCAATTCAAACAGATCGGAATTATCTTACTGACCCGGCCAAGTGCAGCTCGCTTCGATAGAAGATTATACTCCGGACTCAAGAAGGATATTTGGGCCGAGTCCTATTAGGACTATGTTTCCTTGTAACGCTAGGTTTAAAATTATATAAATACCTAGTTAATCATTGTATTGGACAACTACGAAATTCCTGAACTCTAAGAATACAGGATTTAACACTGCTTACAACAGCACAACTCAATAATATTCAATATTATTACAGAGCCTTTTACCTTCATATCGGTGTGTTCTTAGCTTTGTTTTGTGGTTTTACTTCTTGTTCTTGAATATTGCTTTTCTTTGTAACCGATCCATCCGGAATAAAGTAACAGAGCCCTATATAACATATATATAAATATCGAAAACCCCCCGATATCACAAATTTACTGATATTCAATTAACCCGACGAAATCCGGCTAAATCAGTATTATTACATTTATACTAAAGAAAGATAATAATAGTTCCAATACAAGCTAAATATATTGGCTTGCAGGGCACAATCCTATCAATCTCCCACTTGCCCTAAAGCCAATCACAAACATTTCTAGGACCCATCTTTTTAAAGATGTTCTTCGAACTCATTTCATGATATAGCCTCTTTTAGTGGATCTGCTAAGTTGTCTTCTGAGTCGACGCGATCCATTACGCTCGTTAACTCTACCAATGATTTTTCTAATCAAATGTTACCTTTCTTTCAATTGTGTTTAGATTTCTGGTAAGATCTCGAATGCTTTGCTTTAGCAATAGCTCCAATGTTATCATAGAAGATAATCATGAGCTTCGCAATGCTAGGCACTACATCCAACCATAGGATGGAGTTTTTATATCCAAACACTTTCTTAAGCCGCATTTAATGCTACATTTAATGCTGCAATATATCTTGCTTCAGTGGTTTAGATGGTTACGGTGATTTGCTTGGAACCCTTTCAAATTCACCGTTACCCCATTGATGCAGGATATGTATCCAAAATGGATGTTCTTAATTCATCCACATCAGACTGAAAATTCGAATCAGTGAATCCTTCGAATTTTAATTCTCCACTACCACCGTAGACCAAGAACAAATCCTTAGTCTTTGTCAAGAGCTTAAGGATATCTTTTACGGTGGTCCAGTACTTCTTCACTTGAGTTTGGCTAGCAACTGCTCGCGATACCTGAGCAAGTTCTACGCCTGGTCTAGTACATAGTAAAGCATGCCACATGCAACCTTTTGTTTGAAACATAAGGTATTTGAGACATTCTCCTTTATTCTCATTTGATGTAGGGCACATCGATTTTGGAACAAGGGATACAATGTCTCACTTGAAGCAATCCTTTCTTGGATTCTCCATACTGAATATTTTCAGTATTGATTCTATGTACTTCGATTTAGAGAGTGTTGGCATCTCTTTCCGATCTATTCTATAGATACGTATCCCAATACGCAAGATGCTTCTCCTAAATCTTTCATGGAGAATTGCATGGACAACCATGCTTTCGTCTGTGCTAACATTCCGATATCAGTACTAGATAGCAGAACATTATCGACATATAAAATATGAGCTTCATCGCGCTCCCACTAATCCTTTTGTACACTTATGGTTCATACTCGTTTTGATGAAGTCAAATGTCTTGACTATCTCATCAGAACAAATGTGAATCTAAATGGGTTCAGAAACTACTAATGGAGAAAAGGTTTCATCAAAGTCTGTTCCAGAACATTGTGAATATCCTTTTTACCACTAGTCGATTCTTAGAGGCAACACCTCTCCATTCATTCCAAGTTTGAAGATCCACTTACAATTTATAACCAACTTCTAGGGATAAATCCCTCCGGTGGATCAATCAAGGTTTGTACCTTGTTGGAATGGATGTGATCCATTTCGGGTTGCATGGCTTCGAGCCACGCATCCGAATCTATGTCTGACATCGCTTCTTGATAGGTCCTTGGATCACTTTCCACTTTCTCGTTTTCGTGAATGAAACCAAATCGCTCTGGCTCCTTACGAATTCGATCAGACCTTTGAAGAGTAGGTGTACTTGTAGGTTCAGTAAATTCTGGATTAACTCCCACTGTTTGTGGGGACGGGTCCAAATCTTGGACTTCATCGAGTTCCATGACGTTTCCATTTCCTTTGACGAGAGATTCACCAACAGAGGAACGGGTATCTAGGAGAAACGATTGTTTCTCATTGTCGTGGAACAGGTATCCATGGATTTCGTTGGATACCCCACAATTACATAGAAATTGGATCTACTAGCCAATTTATCTCCTTTCTCGTTTCTACCATTGGCAGGAGATATCCATACTCAGAGGTAAGAGCACAGAGGTATTTTGCCATACCTTTCTTGGTAAAGCTTTGTAGGCACGAACTTTGAAGGTACTTTGCTCAGTATCTTCGATGCAGTCAGGAGGACTAACCCCTAGAATGCATAAGGAAGCTTAAGAAAACTCAATATGGATTGAACAATGTTAAACAATGTTAGATTCCATCTTTTTAGACACTTCAATAAGTTGACGCGTCTTAAGAGGAGTTTGTTGTATGAGAATATCATTCTCATTAAGATAATTGAGGAATCCTTGACAAGTATTTGCTATCTCAACTAGATCGAATGGTCGTAATACTTTGTCTTTGTTGATTCTCTAATTCGCATTGGAATACCTTTCCTGGTTTTTCGGATTTGCATCTCACTAGATTCATTTTTCACTAACGACCAAGGTCATTAGCAAAAAGTACGAAGTATGAGTAATCTCCTCTCACAGTAACTTTTAGTGATCCATATTCATGGATTAAATCCAGATTTTGTTTGGTTCGCTCTGGATTCCCTGTGACGGGAGATCTGGTCATCTCTCCTTTGAGACATGATTCGCAGGTTGGAAGTTCATCCAAGTTCTATTTTTCAAGAAGCTTAGGTGAAACCAACTTTTGAATCCTACTCTTGGAGAAACTTTTGAATTCTATTAATTTGAACTTCACACATTAATTCAATGAAATTGAGTTAATGGTTTAATTCAATTAATTTACTTCCTTTCAATTAACTTCTTTAATTGCTTCCTTTTTCCTTTCAATTAACCCTTTAATTGAAACGTTGCTTAATTAATTAGATCATCTAATCAATTAAACATATCAGTGCCTTTCTTAGATGCAGTGGGATAATTTGAATTTTAGGCTACTTGCGTTCTTTTGACTACCTTTATGGTCGAATTAGAAGAGAATAAATTCTTCTTCATTTTACTCTTCTTTGACTTCGCAGTCCATGAAGTGTAAACGATCATTACAGGTTTATCCTATTTGCCTTTAACCAGTACTTTGGTTGATTCATGAAATGTGATCGACTTATCAAATAAGATCAGTGTATTTCAAGATCATTTGAATGAGCGGGAGGAGAATTTAGGAAGAAGTTAATGTTAAGATCACTTGCAGGCCTACGATTAATCGATCCAGTTTTCAACTAGATTGATAAAACAAAGACAGTGATCCTTGACACTAGTTCCTTCATTTATTCTCGAGTTTTTCGAAACAATTCCTTAGAAGTCTCGAATCATATCGATTCAAAACTACTCCTCAAAACAAGCCTTTTGAGGTGGGGGGTTTGTTTCAGAAGACTAGTCCTCAAAACGGGCCTTTTGAGGTGGAAGCTTCAGACATGCTTCTTATGTTGCTTCCATAGCTCGTTCAATCTTGATGCTTATTTGAGGAAACGATCATTAAGATTCCCATATTTCATAGGTGATTCGTTTCACTTTTGAGATTCATCTTTATATGAGGAAACGATCATTAATATTCCCATACTCTACGGGTGACTCGTTTCTTTTATTTTGACTTATCTCGGAAGCTCATAAGGCATAGGCTCGTCGTTTAAGAACATCATTCCCACTTCTGGAATTTAAGACAATTCTCAAGTTTCTTGCCTAGTCGATATTTTGATCCAGTTATTTTATTATTCGAGGATAAATAGTAAAATGGATAATTACAGATATCTCAGTATCCTAAAGAGAAGACAAAGATTCAGTGGACTAGTTAATGAATGATACTTATAATCTACGAAGGTTGGACTCTCTATCGTAGAAGTTCTCCCACTATTTTATCGAAACAATTACCCCTTCAATTGTTCGGGAAATTCTATTTCCTAGTAGGTCTTGACGTCCCAGCGGCAATTAATTGCACCCACGACTCGTGGCCATACAACCAATTCCCCAGGTAGGCATACTTATTGCCAATTGTGTCACTCCACAACCTTCAAGCTATTTTTCCTCGGTTTTCGCACTTATCTAGCACTGCTACATCATAAGTGTTACTAATCGTTAAGTCTAACCCATCAATCATGATGAGCAACGGGCCCGATCGTGAGTTCTCCGTAACTAGTTATCGGTCGATCCTCACATCCCGACCAGTCCTCACCCTTGTCGTGTTTAGTTAAAAACAGGAGTCAAGGAATTTCGCGTATTGTCCCTTTCTTCGACTCGGGTGCCAGACTCTGGATCACCTCTATCGATAAGTAGACAACATACGCTAGTCCCTATTGATGGAAGGCTTGGATTTATATAAATACTTCATTTTATTTTAATCCAATATGACTTAATATTTAATTCGAGAGGGGAATTTCTGGTTTGAAAGTTATACTAACTCTCCTCGAGATCTCACCGATTCAGTTATGCTTTTGTTGGGATATTCTATCTAGGGGCTCGATTGTCAGTACAACAAAGTGCGGAATTTAAAATTTTTCGAGGTCCCTATATATCCCATAAATCTTTCACCACAGTTTATTATACGAAAAGCATGAATCAAACACTTAATTAAACATAGGGGGTTTAATCGCAATTTACCTCACCACGGATTTGTGGTGGTTTCCTCCGTGTGATTGGTTCGATCCACAGCTTGATTGATCCATGTGTCGCACCTCCAAAGTTAGTCCACACCAATCGGATTGTAGTGACGCCTACAAGTCTTAGGCACAGAACTGGATCTCGCAGGTTTGTCAGAAAAGGATTTCGGATCTAGATCTGGACTTAAGATCTTGATCAAGATTAGGAGATACAGATGGAAGAAACAGATCACAGGACTTGTGTGATCGGAACAGTGCTCGACCAGGTTGGGTTCGGGCGACTTGGGGTTTGGGGCGAAAATTTTAGGGGCGATTTTGTAGTTAAAAATTCTTGTTCGAAAAATCTGATTTTCTCTCTTGTAAAAGTTGATCTCTCTCAAATATTCAGCAAAACAATTTTCTCTCAAATTTTCTGAACTCTCACTTATTATGAAGAGAAGAGAAGGAATATATTTATAGGAGAAGAGTCCTTCTCTAAAAAGATATCCCCTTCCCTTGTCTATCAAATCTTCATTCCTTATCAAGTTAGGAATGTGAGATTTGATATATCTCTTCTAACTTGCTCTCCAAGAAATAAAACTCTTTTTCCTTTAATCACAAAAATCGTCCACTCCCCTTATTTCTAGTTAATTGCAAAATCAACCCCATAATTATCCAATACTAAAATTGGTTAATTATTTATTCTTCCAATTAATTAACTACTTTAATTAATTTTCATAATTAATCAGATGACTCTAATTAATTAATTAAACATTAACCAATTAGACATCTAATTAATAATCTCCAATTGAATTAATACCATAATTCAATTACTTTCATTTAACAACTTTAAATCATTTGCTTTTCCTTTAAGATAGTCACCGTCCAATTGTATTGTGTGTGTCCCTCTGGGTTCACCATCAACTGGCAGCAGGCCCACGACTTTCGTGATTTAATTAACGAGCAATTAAATGCTCCGACCAATTAAACAACTTTTAATTGACCACTCCTAGAATTAATTTCCCTATCAATTTAGGAGTACATACACTTCATGGTCGATGTCTAGCCACAAGCCCATGAAGCCCAATCAAAGGTGAATTGATTATTGTGAACCTCACCTCTTATAATTGCCATGTACATACGGTCCTTCCACGATGATTTCCCGATCGAGACCTAGGGTGTGTGAATTGATCGGCACCTCTAATTATCTCGATGCTGTACTTTCTAATTCTGGATAATAATTCCGTTGTGACTGCTAAATTTGGAAATACCTTCCAAATTCGTCACCAACCATGGCCATGGATTTCTAGGAACATATTATCGAAGAATGTACAGGAAATACTCTCACCTTATCAGGATGAGTCGATAGATCCTTTCTTAGTACTAACCATTCGCGTACAGTCGTGTACGCACCCAACTTAGGCACTTTGTGGCCAGGCTACGTGACCAGTACCTAAATCTAAGTACGCACACTTGTGCACCGAATTCGCCCTAGCACCTCAAGTCTAAGGACTAAATCGTACACTATTATAAGCCTTGAGAAACATCCCATCACCGATATGCATCATGCGCTTCCACAATGGGTTTCTCTGTTCGGGTCGTTCGATGCATTCAATCCTCCATGGAACCACCTACTCATATGCACTGGCCTCAAATGCCTTGCTCATGAAACGCTACAAATTCACTCCATGTGAATCTTGCATACTTGTACAAGTCTTGGCGATTCCTACGATACCCCGTCTCGTTCGGAATCTATGACTTGGAACGGTTTTAAGATCACGACCTTTGAGACTGTTTCTTGATTGCACTCAGTACTGAAGTGAATCGTCCCATAGTCTATAGTGACCTTAGGATTTCATCCAATCGCTTAGATAAGTTCGCGAGAGATGAAGTTGGCCATTGTTCAGTTTCACGTACTATGAATGAACGGGCGTATTAATTATAAACCATAAGAAAATAGTACTTCAACAAGCTAATTAATATTGGCTTGCTGGGCACTACTCTATCAGCTTTATCTTTTATTACGATCTAGATTCTAGCGCGCATCTCATACAAGCTAAATATAAATCGACAAAATAAATAAAAGCCATACAAACCTAGCATGCATACTACCACAATATGTTTTCGATCGGGAGCCTCCTATGCAGGCCATCATCGAGCCAATGATGTTGGCCCTATTGGTCAATCTAAAGGGTTTGTAAATGGGCCTATGCTATTACACAATGTACCACGCATACATGGCCTTCATGTCTTCTTGGGTTCCCACCTTGCTTGTAAACAGGCCTCCATCCTAAACTAGGAAAGCAGTAAAGCCCTATTCTATTACAAAGGCTCAAAATGGCCCAAAAACATAATAGGCTCGCAGGCCCAAAAAAAACCAAACAATAAATTAAACCAATCACATCTAACCTAAGGTCAAGGCTCGGCTCGATCGAAAACCACGTAAACAATTCACATAGAGTAAGAAACAAGCAAACATCCTTTACCTATTTCTTTCTTAATTTTAAAACTACCTTTTAAAACTAACTCCCTATGATTCTTACCTTTTAGTCACTACTAATTATGACAAAATGAATATTCGGGTAAACAAAAATAAATTTTCTGCTCAAATTCAGATTCTGTTTTTCAACTTTTGAAAATTGCAATTTCGCCCCTCAACTTTCGAAAATTGCACTTTGACCCCAAAACTTTTGAAAAGTTACAAAAACACCCCTGGGCAGATTTGGGCAGTTAACAGAAAATAATATTTTGAATTCTGAAAATTTTCAATTTTCAAATTGACCCCTCAAGTTTTGGTAATTGCAAAACAGCCCCAAAGTTTTCAGAAATTACAAATTGACCCCAAAACCCGTGCGACCAGATTTGCAAAAACATTCCATGATTTTGAAATTTCCAGATTTCAAAAATTCAAAATTTTCAGCCCACAAAAACCCTAATCTCGATTTTTAGCATAAAAGTCCTGATGTTTTCAAAAACTATAAAAACGGCACAGATCTAAAAAAGCAGTTTTACCCAATCATAGATCCAGTCATAACAAGTAAGAATCAATTTACAGAACATAATTATCACGTGTTTACATATACATAATTAAACATATACTGTGAAAACACATTATGTTCAGGCTTTTCGTATAATAATGACGGAGTTGGCTCTGATACCACTGTTGGGATAGTGGTTGGGATGCCTCGATTATCAGAACAACGACAGTGCGGAATTTAAAATTTTTCGAAGCACCCCAGGTCCCATATTAATTCTCCATATTAATTATACGTAAGCAGGAACAAAAACACACACAGTAATTAACCAAGGGGGTTTTTGCGATATACCTCACCACAGGCAAGGTGGTGGCAACCTTCGATTCTGATTCTGAAACGGGATCTGGATCTGGATCTGGTTCACAGAAGTGATCCAAGCGTCTCACCTCCAAAGTTAGTCCACACCAATCGGATTCTGGCAACGCCTCAAGATCTTAGGCTCAAAACTGGATTCAGGAGGTTTGTCGAAGCAGGATTGTGTAGATTCTCTTGACAGGTCAAGATCTAACACAGAGGAACAATGGGAGAGAGGCGGGGGCACAAGAGTAACCCACGGCAGCAGGTGGCGGCGTCTCTTGGTGGCGGCGGCGGCTAGGGTTTCTAGCACTAAGGGGGCGGCGGCTAGGTTGAGAGGAGAGGCTAGGGTTTTCTTCTTAGGGTGTTAGCTTTTTGAGCTCAAGTAGAACCCCTTTTATAGACTCCCTCTTGACCTAGGTTTTGCAAGACTCCTTATGGGCTTTTAATTAAAGGCCCATGTCTTGCAAGCCTTTTCATTTAATTAATTACTTAATTAAATGCCCAGTCCATTTAAATCATTATTTCTTTTATATAATTAATAAGCAACTCAATTAAGTATTTAATTAATTAAGTCAGCCAATTAATTAATCTCCCACTTGAATTAAATACTTTTAATTCATTTAATTGATTTAATTACCTTTAAATCAATTAATTCCTTTTGTATCCTTTTCAACAGTCACCGTCCAATTGTATTGTGTGTGACCCTCTGGGTTCACCATCAATTGGCAGCAGGCCCACGAATTCTTCGTGATTTAATTTATGAACAATAAATTGCTCCGGTCAATTAAACAACCTTTAATTGACCACTCCTAGAATCAAATCCTCTATTAACTCAGGAGTACCTACACTTCATGGTCGATGTCTAGCCACAAGCCCATGAAGCCCAACTTCAGGTGAATTGATACTTGTGAACCTCGTCTCATATAATTACCATGTACATACGGTCCTTCTATCGACTAATATTCCCGATCAAGACTTAGGGTGTGTGAATTGATCGGCACCTCTAAATTTGTCTCGATAACTATACTTTCTAATTCAGGATAATATTCCAGTGTGACTGCTAAATTTGGAAACCCCTTCCCAAATCCGTCACCGACCACGGCCGTGGATTCCTCGGATATATTATCTAAGAATCGTATAGGAAATTCTCTCACCCATTACAGTGAGTCAATAGATTCCATATCGGTACTAACCACTCGCGTACATGTCCATACGCACCCAACCTAGGCATGTTATGATCAAGCTAAGTGATCTATACCTAGATCAAAGTACGCACTTTCATATACCGAATTCGCCCTAGCACCTCAAGTCAAAGGACTAAATCGTACACTATTATAATCCTTGAGAAACATCCCATCACCGATATGCGACATGCGCTTCCACAATGGGTTTCTCTGTTCGGGTCGTTCGATGCGTTCAATCCTCCATTGAACCACCTACTCATATGAACTGGCCTCAAATGCCTTGCTCATGAAACGCTACAAATTCACTCCATGTGAATCATTCATACTCGTACAAGTCTTGGCGATTCCTACGATACCCCGTCTCGTTTGGAATCTATGACTTGGAACAGTTTTAAGATTACGACCTTTGAGACTGTTTTATGATTGCACTTAGTACTGAAGTGAATCGTCCCATAGTCTAATGTAATCTAAGGGTTTCAACCAATCGCTTAAATGTATTCGCGAGAGATGAAGTTGGCCATTGTTTATCCTTATACACATATAAATAAACTTGCGTATTATTACATTTATACTAAAGAAAGATAATAATAGTTCCAATACAAGCTAAATATATTGGCTTGCAGGGCACTATCCTATCAACTAGTCCCTATTGATGGAAGGCTTGGATCTATAAAACTTCATTCTATAGTTTACCCAATATGACTTAATATTTTATTTCGAGAGGGGATTTTCGGTTTTGGGAAGTTTGAGGTAACTCTCCTCGAGATCTCACCGCATTAATTATGCTTTATTATTTATTTAGTGATCTGAATTCTAGCGCCCAAGCCAAAATAAATCAACAAATAAAAATAAAACATTCACACCTAGCATGCATGCTACCACAGTATGTTTTCGATCGGGAGCCTCCTATGCGGACCACCATCGAGCCAAAGACGATGGTCCTATTGGTCAATCTATTGGGTTTCATATAGACCTACTCTATTACACATTTTACCATGCATACATGGCCTTTAGTCTTCTTGGGCTCCCACCTTGCTTGTAACGGGCCTCCATCCTAAACTAATAAAACAGTAAAGCCCTATCTATTACAATGGCTCAAAGTGGCCCAAAACTTAAGGCTCGCAGGCCCAATAAAACCAATAAGATTTAAATCAACCAATCACATCTAACCTAAAGGTCAAGGCTCGGTACGATCGAAAAACCACGTAAACAATTTCACGTTGAGCAAGAAACAAGCAAAATTACCCTTTTCTTATTTCTTATATTATTTTAAAACTACCTTTTAAAATAACTTTAGATTCTAGTTTTAAAAACCCCTTTCTAAAAAAATCTTTTAACTATCATTTTAAAACTGCCCTTTTAAAATGACCCTTTGATTTTTATTTTAAAACCCCTTTTAAAATTAAATCACAATTTCTATTTAAAACCCCTTTTAAAATATATCATGGTTCTTACTTTAGTCCACTACTAATTATGAAAAATTAATCCTTCGGATAATAAAACACCTTTTAAACATAATTCAGGTTCTGGAAATTTCAAATTTTGAAAATTACAGGTTGGTCCCTCAATTTTCAAAAATTACGTTTTGACCCCAAAACTTTCGGAAATAACAAATTAGCCCAAAAAATTCCAGAACTTGCAAATTGGCCCAAAAAATAGAAATTAATATTTTATTTACAGAAACTTTTGTAAATCGCAAAAACTGCCCCTCAAGTTTTCGTAAATTGCAAAACAGCCCCACAACTTACGGAAATTACAAACAGACCCCTATTGCTTAGAAAAACAGATTTTCAGTTTCAGCCCAAAATTTCAAGAAAAATAAAATTTCAGATTCTGTCCAGATTTTATAAAAATCGTAAATTGCAGTTTTAGTCCTGTAATAATCGCAAATTGCAGATCTGGCCCAAATAAGAATTATGCTATTTACCCGAACACATAATTAATCATAATCAGCAAGATCCATGCATAGAACACGACAAATAGGCATATTCACGAAAATTTGAAGTGTTCAGGCCTTATTCATATGTGCATAATAAGTTAGGCTCTGATACCACTGTTGGGATTTTATGGGTATAATTGTCAACTACAACAGTGCGGAATTTAAAATTTTTGTTTATACACCAAATCCCAGGGTTTCTTATTAGCACATATGAATAAAGGTTGAATTTCTTTTCAGCAAGCATATACTAAAAATAAATAAATGGTAAAAGCTATTTTACCTCACCACAGGCAATGTGGTGGTTTTCCTCCGTTCTTCAGTTGTTCACTAGAGCACCCCAGGTGTTGTGCCTCTAGAGAAAGTCCACACCAATTGGATTTGAGTAACTTCGCGAAATCCCCAGGCTCAGAACTACGATTAAGGAATTGTCTTTTTCAGGAATTGGATTCAGATCCAGAGAAGAAAAAGTTGGAGAAAATTTTCACAGGGTAGGGCGATTTCAGAGAAATCCGAACAGGGAGAGAAATCGGTTTTCCTTTCTCAATTGGTTGGCTGAAAATTTTCGGCCTCCTCTCCCTATTTAATGGGGTTGTTAGTTTGTTGAGATTTTCTTGCTATCTTGAAGAGATTATGATATATCTTTTATATTTAGAAGAGTCCTTCTAGATATAAGATATATCTTTTTGCATATCTTTCCTTATCTCCTAAGAAAACAAGATATGCCATATCTCTTCACAAGATATGTTATATCTCTTCACAAGAAAAAATCTCTCCTAACCTTTCCCATAAAAAATCGGCCTTGATATATCAATTATAAGATTAATTAATTTCCTAGCATGATTCGGCCATGCTTGATTAATTGATCATGAGATCAATTAATTTATTCAACCATGCCCACATGCTCCATTAATCTTTAAATCAATTCTATCAAGTCACCCTTAGCAAAATCGGCCCATGTAAGATTAATCAATCCTAGATTAATTTATCTACAAATAATTGGCCCATATGCTTTAATTAATTAATCCACTATTAATCAATCAATCCATTTTCAATTAACACCTTAATTGAGGATTTAATCAATCAGAAATTCCATTTGATTCATTAATTAGTTACTTCTAATTAATGATTCTCCACTTTGAATTAACACTTTAATTCTTGATTAATTAATTAGTTGCTTCTAATTAATTATTCTTCTTCTTGAATTAATACTTTAATTCATTTATTGATTTAATTCCTTAAATCAATTGATTCCTTCCATACTGTCACTGTCCAACTGTATTGTGTGTGACCCTCTAGGTTCACCATCAATTGGCAGCAGACCCACGACTTTCGTGATTTAATTAGTGAGCAATTAATATGTAATTAATTGCTCCGATCAATTAACCACTTTAATTGACCACTCCAGAATTAATTTCCTTATTAATTCAGGAGTACCCACACCTCATGGTCGATGTCTAGCCACAAGCCCATGAGGCCCAACTTCAGGTGAATTGATATTCGTGAACCTCCAACTCTAATAAATGCCATGTACATACGGTCCTTCTAGCGACTAAATTCCCGATTGAGACCTAGGGTGTGTGAATTGGTCGGCACCTCTAATTATCTCAATTCTGTACTTTCTAATTCAGGATAATAATTCCAGTGTGACTGCTAAATTTGGAAACCCCTTTCCAAATCCGTCACTGACTGCGGCCGCAGATTCCTCGGATATCATTATCTAAGAATGTACAGGAAATTCTCTCATCTTATCAGGATGAGTCGATAGATCCTATATTAGTACTAACCATCCGCGCACACGTTCATACGCACCCAAAGTAGTCGCACAATGACCAAGCTATGTGATCGGCTCCTAAATCAAAGTACGTATTCCCGTGTACCGAATTCGCCCTTGTACATCAAGTCAAAGGACTAAATCGTACACTATTATAAGTCTTGAGAGACATCCCATTACCGATATGCTTAACGCACTTCCATGATGGGTCTCTCTGTTCGGGTCAATCGATGCGTTCGATCCCCTATCGAACCACCTAGTCATATGCACTAGCATTCAATGCCTTGTTCATGAAACGACAACAAATTCACTCCATGTGAATCATGCATAATCCTACAAGTCTTGACGATTCATTCGATACCTCGTCTCGATATGAATCTATGACTTGGAACGTTTTTGAAGTCACGACCTTTGAGACTGTTTCATGATTAATCGCACCCAATACTGAAGTGAATAATCCCGTAGTCATGAGTGATCTCAGGGTTTCATCCAATCGCTTAGATACGTTCACGAGAGATGAAGTTGGCCATTGTTTAATTCACGTACTATGAATAAACGGGCGTATTATCTTATGAATCATAAGATTGCTTCTAAAGGAAGTTCCTTAACAAGCTTATATTTGTTGGCTTGCTGGGCACTATCCTATCAGTTACCACATACTTCGGAAAGAAGAGCGGATGCGAGTAATTTAGGCTGAGATTCAGTTCAAATACCAATTACCCTTTCCGATTTGAGAGGGCTTGGTACTATGAGTTCCTTGAATTCTGCTACTGTTGGACCTCTCTGAACTCTGTTTTCCCCTGATACTTCTACTCTTTCGTCCGTTGGCTATAGCCCTTTGGTGTGAGTTCTAACTCGGTTCCGTGTCGAGAGGGTAGGTCGGAGCCAGATGTGGCAGATTTCATGGACGAACATTTTTGCGGTAGCAGGGCAGCTGGATACCCCGAAGATGGGACTATTCTAACCGATCTGGATTCAGGTGGTGAGAATGAATTCGACAAAGCCACTAGAATTTATATGGCTAGTCGGTTTAAGCGGGATATGCTGTTTCAAACCATTAAAGGTAATTTTGAGGTTTTGAGTGATTTCTCCCGGACATATCATGAGGTAAGAATTTATCTCTCGACTATTTATTCTTTCTTTAGGGTCTCTAACATTTACTGATAACCGAAATTTTCTCATAGGTCGGAGATTTGTTCGCTCTTCAGACCTATTGCTTAGCATTGCTAGAGCAGGAGTCGCAAGATGCTCACGATGCATACGCACAAATTTTCGTTGATAATCAAACCCTTCGCTCCCAACTGGCAGAGAGTCAACGAGAATTGTCTCAAGTGAAGAAAGAGCTAGAGAATACAAGCATGAAACATTCCTCCTCTGTGGAGGATGAATTGTTATCAGTAGTTACAGAAAAAAGTGCACTCGAGGATGAGCTTAAGAGAATTAAAACCGAGCTCGAGCAGACCAAGCAAGACTCAGCTCGCGCATATTCTCAATGGACAGAAGAGGCGGAAATCCCAGCCATACAGAAATTTCTTAGTTCCCCCGTTTTCTACCCTTTAGTTCGGAGAAGGTTTGGCGGAATCCTTCAAACTTTCTTTTATAAGGGGGTTCAACAATTGGTTTCAGCTGATAGGATCCCGAATAAAATGGAAGAATACCTCTTGTATATGAATCCTTACAAAAATGCCGAAGGAAAAGACTACAAAGCTTCATCATTGCCCCGAAGAACCGTGAACTGGCAAAGTCATCGTTTTGCCCCCTTAGTTGAGGAGTTTGGCATTCCGATGCCTAACCCAGATTTACTCGAACGGTCCGACGCCGATCATCAATCTGCCTTAGGAGTAAACGAAGATGTTATCATAGAGGATGGATCGGATAAGGAAGATGATCGACCCTCTGATCAGACCGATACATTAGGCAGTGGTGATGAAGGTGGCGGTGGTCCGAACGCTGGGTTCGAGCATGCTGGGGGGAACGATTCATAGCCTTGTAGTTAGGAATCAAATGTGTATATGTAATTCGTTTTTGTAATCGGACTTGTTTTCTTCACGATTTGATTCGCATGACTTGTAAATCCTAGTCTTATAAATATTTAGAGATCATTTGCCTTTCATAGTTCGATATCTTTTCGTACTGTATGCTCGAAATCTATTTATTCCAAGTAGAATCTTTCTTGGAAGTTGCGTCGATTCCACTATCCTAATCATAAGGTGTAGCGTCTATAAATATGAGGATCTCTTCAATTATTTGCACACCTTTATTTACAGAGATCGGAGCTCTTCTTCTATATTCCGCATTCTTCAAATTTCTTAACTCACTCCCCTTTTATCATGGAGGAAATACTAGGCAAAGCCATCGATCCCAAACTGCTACTGGGTGGTTCGAAAAACAAAAATCCATCCAAAGAACAAAAACCAGCCAAGGAGGCCAAACCCTCCAAATCGTCCTCTAAAACCTCTGTGTCCTCTCCTAAGGTTCCTAAGGGAGGGGAAAATAAGAAAGATAAAAGCGCTTCATCGAAGCAAACTAAGGGCAACACAAGCAAGTCCATTTTGGATGAGGAGCTTGAGGCTGAGCTCGAGGGTTCTTCCCCGAAAGTTGTCGATTCTTCGAGTGGAGAGCCCGTTAGGCAGAAAACTCCCGTTCCTTCTTCGAACAAAAGGCCTTATTCTGACGGGGTCACTCCCATCGAGGCTTTACAGAAGCTTGCTATTGGTAACAAGCCATCGTCTGATGATTCTTCAGCCGTCCCCTCCACAGGAGGTTTGAGCAAAAAACCTAAATTGGATATTGGTGGAGAAGCTTCTGCTGAATCCTTGAGAACTGATAACCTTTCCGAACCCCGAGTTGACTCCGCTCCTCCGATAGTTACTCCTTCCCCGCCTAAGGAGTCGAAAGACGGGTCCATTTCTAAGGCTGATCTCATAGATAGTCTGTTGCGGGTTGACCTTACTTCTTCTGAAACCGACATGTCCAAGGAGAGAAATTTAAAAGAGTTGTTCCAATCTGGGTCGCACTTTCTGTTTCAGGTGTTATAATCTCTTTCTCCCTCTTTCTCTCTCTCTCTCTCTTTTTTTTTTTTTTTTTTTTTTTTTAACTTATCTGAATCTTTAATAGGCCGGACAAGACTTTCTCGAACTCAAAACGTTTGCCGAGCGGGAGACAAATCGGCATGCTGATGTCTCCCTTGAGCTGGAGAAAAAGAAAACTGAATTCGATCGTGTCTTCGAGGAGAAGCTTGCTTTAGAGAAAGAAAAGGCTACTAAAGATTAGGGAGAAGAAATCCACAAGAAACTGAGTGAGGAGCTCGAGAAACTAAAGAGTCTTCGCGAGCAGGAGAAACAAGACTTCGAGCGCCGTGAAAAGGAAGCTTACGACCGTGGATATGAGGCTCGGAATGCTGAGCTTCGGAAGATTTTCTCCGACAATAAGCTTCTCTAGATGTTGTCCTTTATTTTTCCAGACTTGCTGTATGGCTATACTGTTTTATTTCTGTGTAATCATGAATAACTCCTGACATTTTTACCCTCTATGGTTTGTAATAATTTATTTATTTCTCAGATTGCATGCTCTTGTATAATTTGGTGTGTTCTCTTTTATTAGTACTTTAGCCTGCTTTCTTCGTTCGAACTTGCGGTCTCGACCGACGGGTTCCCCGATCTTCGATCTTGATATAATAACTTCGCTCATTTCCAAAATCAGATGACTTTCTTTTCCCGCTCAAATTCTTGGGAAGCGTAACAGTTTTTCTGATCTTGATCGTTCCTTTTGTTTTCTGCTAACCGTTGGATTTTTGAAAGTTGCTCCTATAAATGGGGTCTCTCATTTTGTATCCTTATAAAATTTTTGAAGGCAGATTCCTTCGATCATGCTGATTAAAAGGTCTTGTTGCATGGCTCAACATTTTGAAATTCGAGTTAGAACCTACTTTGCAGATTATAGGCTGATTAGTACTTCTACTTCGACTAGGATACCTGCAGGCGAACGCTATCCCGTCCTTGGAGGCCGATAAGTCTCATTGCTGACCACCCACGACCCAAGTAGCTCCCTCGGCCTTTTGCGGTTTAGGAGAGGCTTAAGCATCGAGTTCTTCAAGGGTGTTAAGCGGTTTGTTTGGTTTTTCCTTGAAGAGGTTAGGGGTGGTGCTTCGAGGGTTGAGGTCCTCCATAAAGTATTCAAGTTACACCTAGAAAAAGATGTATTACCCCTCTCCGCTTTGAATAATCATAAATAAGGATAAAAGGCTGGTGGCTCGACGGGCTCCTCATTTTTGAGTAAGGACATTATCGTCCGCCAAAAATTTCATAGGATTGCCTGGTCATGAAGGACTTCTCACGTTCGGATATAGAGATTAGTTTTTGTCGATATTTGTAGGATTGTGAAATGTACTAGTATCAGAAGATTGGCTTGATATGTAATAGGAGTTGACATTTTTGTAATTTGTAATCGCTTGATATATCGAACTCGGAAATCATAGTCTTTTGATTGATCTTTACGATCGTTCTAAGTTGCTTAAATTCAGTGCTTTATCGACCTAGGCCATTCTTAGGCGAGTTACTGATAATGCTTTCTTTATAAGCTATACTCTGAATTTTCTTTGTAACTCTTTTTGATGACCGGAGTCGAGACTATAATGATTCCGAGCACGATTAAATTTGACATTTTCTTCATTTACCCAAACGGTTCCTTAATTCTCCGGAAGCGAAACGGTCTGCGCATTCATTTCTTATATCTCAGCCATTGGTTCTAATAAACCTGACTCGTTGATCGCCCTTTGCTTTGACTATATATAGTTTCGTAGTTACCCTCATATTCTTACGCTTCTGTAATTGTTTTGTTCGACTATATGGTTGAACTATTAGTTCCTTTGACCACCATGTTTCGTTTCTTATCTCCGATAAAACGGTTCGAGGTTCGGGTTCGAACTGTCTTCCTTTACTACTTTGGTTGTCTTCAAAGGCGACTTATTTCGACTAGGGTATCGACAGGCGAAAAGAATTGCGACTGGGTACCGGCAGGCGACCAGCTCTCTCTGATTCCATCCATTTGAGGATGGTTCGAATTTCTGTATCCCGTCGCTCCATCCAGTCGGATAGTGGGTCAACTCGTGGAAGGAGTTTTTCTGCACTTGATCTCAACCTCTTCGAGATGCAACTTGGAGAGTGTTGCCTTCGGATTTGGCAGGGATAATTCGAACTGGAGTTGCTTCCCTGTCTTTCGACCCGGTCTGGCGTGGAGCAATCATCAAGGAAGCGATGGATGAAGGGTAGAAGTGTACTAGCCCCGCTTTCCTCCTCCGACTACGAAAATATTCTAGCGTAGGGTTAATTATTTGTAATCGGATTACACTAAATGTAAGGTTTCAGCTTTGCTCGATTTTCTTTAATGTAATCATGAATTCTCTTGTAACTGTTTGAAAGTTCACGAATGAAATATTTATTTCCTTTGCCATTTTTACTTGTTAATCTGTAGATTTGCTTCTGTAAATAGCAACCGAGCATCAATTTCTTTGCCCCAAAAGTACGAACGACAAGTGCTATTTCTTAGCGACTTTGAATAGTAATAAGACAATAAAATATTAGCTTCTTAATGATCGAACATCGACTATATAATCGTCCTTCGATTGAACTTCGACCTTTAATATTCAGATATAAACGATAATTGACGTTCTTCGCCTATCTCATTCGTTGATAGAGTAATCAAAAATTAATTATACTTGGATCAAGATTGGCGACCTTAGTAGATCTCGATCGCTGTAGTTTGAAACAGGGTACCATCGGAATTTTTGGATGATTGATAATTTTGCATTTAGGGTCTTAGCAACGGCTTTCACCCTTCAATTTATTTCGATCTGAGGGGCATAGCAACGGCTTTCACCCTTAGTTGTTTCAGAGCATTTTTAGCCCGAGGGTCATATCAACAGCTTTCACCCATTTAATAATTTCGACCTAAGGGGCGTAGCAGCGGCTTTCACCCTTAATCATTTCAGAGCATTTTTAGCCTGTGGGTCGTAGCAACGGCTTTCACCCATTTAATAATTTCGATCTAAGGGGCGTAGCAACGGCTTTCACCCTTAGTCATTTCAGAGCATTTTTAGCCCGAGGGTCGTAGCAACGGCTTTCACCCATTTAATAATTTCGATCTAAGGACCGTAGCAACGGCTTTCACCTTTAGTCATTTCAGAGCATTTTTAGCCCGTGGGTCGTAGCAACGACTTTCACCCATTTAATAATTTTGATCTAAGGGGCGTAGAAACGGCTTTCACCCTTAGTCATTTCAGAGCATTTATAGCCCGAGGGTCGTAGCAACGGCTTTCACCCATTTAATAATTTCGATCTAAGGGGCGTAGCAACGGCTTTCACCCTTAGTCATTTCAGAGCATTTTTAGCCCGAGGGTCGTAGCAACGGCTTTCACCCATTTAATAATTTTGATCTAAGGGGCGTAGCAACGGCTTTCACCTTTAGTCATTTCAGAGCATTTTTAGCCCGAGGGTCGTCACCCATTTTTTATTTTTTCGATCCAAGGGGCGTAGCAACGGCTTTCACCCTTGGTCGATCTTCGAGGGTCATAGCAACAACTTTCACCCTTTTAAATAGTAGATGGAGACAAAATATAGATTGATAATAGATGAATAGAGATCGAGAAATATCAGAATATGATGAATAAATAGGAATATTGTTGAAACAAACTTTCACTGAATAGATAACTTTGTTCGAAATAAACTTTGATGAAATAATAGTCTTCTGTAACCGTGAGAATAGATGAAACATAGCGAGATAGCATATAGTAAATAGTCCTAGAACTTAATAGACAATCCCTTTGTCTTGATAAGGATATTCTTTGCGAGGTTCTTGCTTTGTTTGACCTAATGCTCTTTGTTCTTTGATGTTGTGTATATGTTCCAAATCTTGGTAAGTTTGATTTTTTCCAAACGGTTCCTCATTTGCCGGGAATTGCAACGGTCAACAAATCTCATCCATTTACTTCGCGGATTATCTGCCGTTGTATTCCTTTTAATTTTCACTATAAATGGCCGTCGTAACTTTGAAACTGTCTCATTCGTCGTACTGGCATTTTATTCGTCCGATCATGGTGATCGAGATCATTATTCAATTAATTCATTTATTTGAGTTAGGACTTCGAACAATCTTTAAGCGGAACAATCTTCGAGCGGAAGAAAAACTATCCCGACCTCGCTTAGAATATCGACAGGCAAATAGAATTTCCATCGGGAAGGCCAATAAGCCAGACCTATGTAGTCCGGAGGTTATCGCGCAGGTCTTCGATTAAAGACTTGTTGCTACAATGCATTTAGGAAGACATACTGGGGAGAGAACGACGAAGAATACAGTTACCCTACAAACTGTGCGTTCGCCCCTTCATCTTCGGAAGGTCGTAAATAAAGTTAAAAGCCTGCGGGTCCAAAGAAGATTCCATGCTCGGAGCTAAGTATCTTCGAATAAACGATAGGAGAGGAGACTGAAAATTTCATAGGATTGTAGAAAGTAATGGGGTTCTTATGTGACATATTAGCTTGCGCTATGCTCGAAATGTATCTCCCATATTTTTCCTTTGAACTCTTGTATCTTTGTAATAATATTCATAAATGCCTTTTTCTCTTTTCCTTGTTGATAAAGTAAAGCCTAATCAGAAAAGTTCTTGTTTTCGATAATCCGATCTCGAACACCTAAAATAAATAAGAAAATAACCTAATACCGCACTCTTGAGTGAGTAACAAACAAATACTTTGATAGATCTAAAATCAATAAGGAACTTGTAGCGACTGATCCTTGGTATTGTCGAATTTCCAAAATTGTTGAACTTTTCAATTAGAGAGTTTTGTTCGAGTAGATCGATCATAGCTTCTTCAATTGGAATATCATTAGTTGGTTGTAAAAATCATATTTAGAATATCATGTGCACCACAGTTGAATTTTAGACGAGTGTTCCTGATCCCGGTGCCGTTCTTCGAATAGGGTAATAGGCAAAAATTTGTTCGAACGAACCTTTCGAATGAGTCCCTCTTTTCGCACCGTTAGACCGTACGTCCTCCCAACCAAACAGGACCCTATTTCTTGGGAAGCGTATCCGTCAGTTCATTTATTATGTAAACCCTAACCTTCGCGATCTGTTATCTGGGCCGTTGGTTGAAAATCCCTTACTGCTATAAATAGGTCCACTTATCTATACGACATTCCTCACTTCTCCCTTTATGTTTCCTCCGATCTCCAAGGATCGAGTTTTAGATTAGACTCATATTATCTCCAAGATAAAGGAGTTTGAGATTAGAATTCGAACCCTGTTATTCGATCCTGGTTCCTTTGGTGCAATCTTTTTCGCTTAGAATATCGACAGGCAAAAGAAATTGCTCCTAGAATACCGGCAGGCAACCCGTTTTCTTAGATATACCTTATTTGGGGCGGGTTAGAATTCCGGTTTTCTGGCGTAGTATCTGATCGGGCAGCAGGTTAATCTCAGAGGAGTTCTTCAAATCTGGAGCACCAGCTTCCTCGAGGGCTTTCTTGAGTATAGTTCCTTCGAGTTCGTTTGAAGTACCTCCGCTGAGATAGCTCTCCGCTGCTCCGGGTCGGATTAGGCTGTAGATAATGATGGAGCACGACAATCATTGTTTAGAGATGAAGATCTAAGGTCGGTTTGAAACCCTGGAGAGGAGCTCCGATCCGACTTTTATCTCGTATGAAGACGGATGTGCGACACGTGGCTAGTGATGGTCATGAAGGATCACTGCTGAGTTCTGCATCTGGAGCGATCTAAAGGGAATGAAGACCGGATATATAACAGGGTAGAATTACTCGTAGAATTTGTAGTAGGGTAGGCGTGATTGTACTGTATCTCTTGAGCTCGAGTTTTAATATTATACCCGAGGCTTCGCTTGTAACTTGTTTGAAGAATATCAGTAATAAAACATTGTTTTCTGATCGAATTTCATTATTTTTGATGAGGGGTATCCTGGATCCTACATTTCTTTACAATTACACGAGATCGAGCGGTACTTACCTCGAAGAATCTAGTTCGAGTCCGATGACTGAAGTACAGTGAATGCAAGCTAGCCCAGGATCCAAAGTTACTGTTGGGCCAAACTCTGAACCAAACTTATGGGCCGAAGAATTACATGTCTGCGGGTAGACCACCTAGACCCCATTTTCAGCTATAAATACACCATGCATTTATGATATTGGACACGATTTTCCAGGTGCTCCCTCCTCGAAGCTACTGCTCGGAACCACTTGGTAAAATAGGCATAGCATCTTGTGTATTTCACCCTCTAGCTTGTACGGCATCCAATAATGCTCGGATAGGACCCTAAATACTTGTATTTGTACTCATTCAATTCGAATACAATTACTTTGGTCTTTACTTTCCTTTTATTATTGTTATTATTGTATTACATCCCACCCTTGATCGAACTAACGAATCCACGTAAGATCAATTGGCGCCCACCGTGGGGCCTTATTTGAGTATTAGACCGAAATATGCCTACTACGAGGAGAAATACATATATTAGGGGAGAGCCTTCCCATGCAGTGGGAGCACAAAATTCTGTCAACAATGAACCTGATAACTTGTCGCGCGCCGCTCAACAACAACCAGAGGCACCGCCGGCAGTTCCGCAAGATAACATTCCAATACACACGACCATTGGAGATTTGAGGTCTATAATAGGTACCATGTGCAGGGAGTTTATGAACAGCGGAAGAGCAGATCAATCACCCGTCGACCAACCAGGGATTTAGGGAAGACCTGAGATACCTTCATCGAACTTACAGAAGGAAAATGATATGTCACATATCCCATCAATGCGTCCACAAAGGACTGCACCCTCGAAAGTCAATGCCCGATCAGAAAACCCTCCTGCACGAGTGCACGATCTGGAGAATTCTGTTGTGGGGGAAAGTCACACCGCTGGCGCTGCGAGAAGAAATAAACCAACTTACAAGAGAATTACAGAATCCGAATTGGAGATAATAGTACAGGAAAGAGTAGCTAAGAAATTGGGAGAACAGGATACTATGATAGAGATTCCCTTCACTAATCAAGCTGCCAGGCAAACGGGGAATACCCTGACTAGAGCAAACCTGCGAGAGAGGGAGGTCTCGAATAATATCATGCGATGTTCACCCTTTTGTCGAGAAATACGCGAAGCTCGAAACACAGAGACGGTGCCAACCAGGCTCCCACGGTATAACGGGACTACCGACCCCGGCGAACACATTAACAGCTTTGTTAATGTTATGAACTTGTATGGACACTCGGATAATTTCTGTTGCAAGATTATGGTCACCACTTTTGAAGGGATTGCCCTCGATTGGTTCGGAAAGTTACCTCCGAACTCCATATTTTCTTTCGAAGAATTTTGCGATAAGCTGAAGCATCAATTCGCTAGCCAGAGGAAGCCAAGACTGCCGGCGAATCATCTGGGCACTGTGAAACAATTGGAAGGAGAGACGTTGAGGCAATGGCTGGCAAGATTTAGTATTGAGCTCTTGAAAGTGGATACCCCGCAAATTGAATATCTGTCCTCGTTGATGTTCGAGCTGACTAGAAGCACCCAGTTTGGGAATGCGTTATGCAGAAAGCAACCAAAATCTTTCGAACGGATAATGGAAATTGCTGAAAAGTATATGATACAGGAAGAGATGAACAAATTGAAGAGTTCACATCTAGATAAGTCTCATCTCAACAGAAAACAAGATCGGGCTCCGATCCCAAAACCAAGTGATTATGGAGGATCGAGTAAAGGATCCGTTTGGCAGCGAATCAAAACTTTTAAGCCGCATATGCCACCCCAAGGACCGAATTCGTATGGACCTCCCTATGATCGAAATCGAGCCCCAAGGTCGGGTAAAATTCAGTTTACTGAGCTTAACAGTTCAAAAGAAGAGGTGTTGACCGTATTGGAAGAAGGGAATTTAATTCCGGAGGCCCAAAGAATCACACAGGCAAGGCCAGGCGCGCCTGGATATGACCAATACTGTCGATATCATCGAGCTAGAGGCCACAGTACGGAAAATTGTTATCAGTTGAAGGTCGAGATCGAAAAGTTAATCAACCAAGGAAAACTAAAAGAATTTGTTAAGAATGGCAACTATAACAATCGCTACAGATCCCGTAGTCCGAGAAAACTTAACGCTCGGCAGAGGCAGATTCAAAGTCAAGCGGAAGAACAATCGAACGATGTGATCAACATGATTGCAGGTGGACCGGCGGGTGGAGATAGTAGGAATGCCAGAAAAAGGACTTTAAGGTCAATCAGGACAGGAGTGTCCACAAAAAGGGAAGTTCTATCTTTGGAGTTTCCATCAATGGAGAATCAAGTCATCAGCTTTAGCGAGGCGGATCGACCCGCAGATGTTAGTTGGGACACGAATGAAGATGATCCAGACTTTTCCATGGTATTAACACTAAGAATTGCAAATTTCGAGGTCAAGAGAGTGCTGGTCGATAACGGGAGCTCGGCAAACATAATTTCATCAGAAGCTCTTACGAGAATGAAACTCTGTCATCCACATTTGGATAAGGTAACCACCCCTTTGGTCGGTTTCGGGGGATCGGAGATCACTCCACTCGGAACCATACTTTTGAGTACCACTCTAGGATCAAAACCAAAGAATGTCACGAGAATGATCAAGTTCCTAGTGGTGGACACACCGTTTGCTTACAATGCCATCTTGGGAAGACCCGCTCTGAATACTTTTAAGGCTATCGTATCCACCTACCATCAGAAGATAAAGTTCCCAACCGACGGAGGAGTAGGTGAGATGAGGAACGACCAGTACATGCCCTGGGAGTGTTATAGTTCGTCCTTGACTATCAAGGAAAAGGTGGAGCCTGAGCTCCCTAACAAAAGAAAAATAAATGAATTAGTCTCTAACTCCGGAACTCCAATTCCTGATTATGAAAGACTGGATGGAAAGAAAGGGAGAATCATTGACATGAGTGTGCAAGCACCTGATCACAAAAAGGTGAACTTGGTACCTGGATCTCCAGAAAAATTCACGAAAATAGGAACGGAGCTAAGTAATTGCATGGAAGCAAAACTCATCGGATTCTTGCAAGAAAATGTGGACGTCTTCGCATGGAGTTCGGATGACATAGTAGGAATCGATCCGCGTGTGATAACGCATTCCTTGAATATTGACCCAAGGGCCAGACCGGTAAGGCAGAAAAAGCGTAATCATGGACGAGAGAAAGACAAGATAATTAACGCAGAGGTCGATAGATTGTTAGCAGCAGGACAAATCAAAGAGATAAAATTCACGGAATGGCTGTGCAATGTGGTCTTAGTTTCTAAGGGGGAAAGGGTCGAGAACAAATGGAGGATGTGCAATGATTTCATCGACTTGAACAAATTATGTCCAAGGGACCCTTACCCCTTGCCCCGAATTGACATGCTCGTAGATTCCACTGCAGGATTTGTGTTGTTTAGCATGATGGACGCATTTCAAGGATTTTATCAGATCTTCATGAACGAAAGAGATCAGGACAAAACGGCATTTATCACCGAACGAGGAGTGTACTGTTTCATCGTTATGCCCTTCGGATTAAGGAATGCCGGTGCAACATATCAGAGATTGGTCAATATGATGTTCAAAGAGTTAATAGGAGAAATTATGGAAGTATATGTAGATGACATGCTCGTGAAAAGCATGTCTGAAGAGGATCATATTAACCATCTTGATAGGTGTTTCCAAATCTTAAGAAAGTATGGGATGAAATTAAATCCTGCAAAGTGCACATTTGGGGTGCGATCAGGAAAATTCCTTGGATATTTAGTTCATGAGAGGGGGATCGAAGCTAATCCAGAAAAAATCAGAGCAATCACTAATCTCCATCCACCGAGGAAACTCTCAGACGTTCAAAGTCTGATCGGAAAAATCATCTCATTGAATAGATTCATCTCCAGATCCGCTGACAAGAGTTTACCTTTCTTCAAACTGTTGCGTAAATCCAAGAATTTCGAGTGGAACGATGAATGCGATAAGGCTTTCGAAGAACTGAAAGCATACTTAACCTCGACACCCATGCTAGCAAAACCATCCGAAGGGGAACCCCTATATTTGTACATAGCTGTGTCAGAAGAAGCTATTAGCTCGGTTCTGGTCAAAATAGATAAAGCTGAACATAAACCAGTTTACTATTTGAGTAAATTGTTGCAGGGTGCCGAGAAGAACTATATGGAGATTGAAAAATTCGCGCTTGCCCTAATTGTGGCTGCCCGGAGATTGAGACCCTATTTTCAAACATATAAAATCATTGTTTTAACTAACCAACCTTTAAGACAGGTTCTGTCCAAACCAGAAGCTTCAGGCAGGTTGATAAAGTGGGCGGTCGAGCTCAGCCAATTTGAAATTGAATACCGACCACGGGTCGCTGTGAAGGCGCAAGTGCTAGCTGATTTTGTGCTTGAATCAACCAACATATCAAACGGGAAAGAAGGAACAACCTCGGAATTAGCTATGGTGGAGGAAGCAAACGATCAAGTTTGGCTAATGCATGTGGACGGATCTTCGACCAAGGAAGGAGGAGGAGCTGGGATACACTTCCAAGGGCCCAATGCTGAAGACCTGAGCTATGCGATAACTTTGGATTTTGTCGTCACCAACAATGAGGCCGAATACGAAGCATTGATAGCTGGATTAGAGATGGCCATTAAGGCAAAGGTAAGGTCGATTGTTGTGCTAACAGATTCGGAACTTGTTCACAGACAGGTGAAAGGCACTTACGAGGCCAGAGAATTCAACATGATTAAATATCTGAACAAAGCGAAGAAGTTAATCTCAGAATTCGATAAGTTTGACATTCAACCGATACCAAGAGAAGAGAATCTCTGGGCCGATATATTGTCGAAATTTACAGGACTGGCCGACGGAAAGACTGAGAGAACGATCACTTGGCTGCTATCGAATATGTCTGCCATCGAGTTAGATGCAGCCTCTGCAATTGATCTTATGGAAATTGAAGAGCCGAGCGAGTCATGGAGCGACCCTCTTGTCGCCTATCTTAGGGACGGAAAACTGCCGGAAAACGCAAATGAGGCTCGGAGAATCAAATATAGAGCGCCGTCATTTACTTTGATGGATAATCAACTCTATAAGCGTTCCTCTTCGGGAATTCTATTGAAATGTGTCCCCGAAACACGCTACAACGCAATATTGAGAGAAGTTCATGAAGGGGAAGCAGGAAATCATTGTGGCGCTCGAGCGTTAGCTCTTAAATGCTCGAGATCTGGATATTATTGGCCTACACTCTTTTCTGATTCTGTCGAGTATGTGAAAAAATGCCATCACTGTCAAATTCATTCGAACTTAATACACCAACCAGCCGAACATATGCATTCGATCCCTATTTGTTGGCCCTTCGACAAATGGGGCATCGATATTGTGGGACCTTTCCCAACAGCGCGAGCCAGAAAAAATTATGTACTAGTAGCGGTGGAATACTTCAGCAAGTGGGTCGAATGTGTTGCCTTGACCAAAATCACCCAATTTCAAGTTATTAATTTTTTATGGAAAAATATAGTCTGCAGGTTCGGAATCCCCAGGGTTCTAATATCAGATAACGGAACGCAGTTTGCAGGAAAAAGGATCACGGATTGGTGTGAAAGATTTGGAATACAACAGAACTTTGCGTCTGTTGGCCACCCTCAGGCTAATGGACAAACTGAAGTAGTAAATCGGGAAATTGTTCGATCTCTGGAGAAGCGCTTATCGGAAGCGAAGGGAAAATGGCTGGATGAACTACCGGGAGTATTATGGGCCAACATGACAACAGTCAAAGCGGCAACCGGAGAAACTCCATTCAGTTTGGTTTATGGGTCGGAGGCTGTTATCCCAGTAGAGAATCTTATACCTTCTCCCAGGGTCGAATTTTATGATCCCGAAGAGAACCAATCGCTGAGGCAGGTGGAAGTTGATCACGCGGATGCTCGAAGGGACCGCGCGAAGTTAAAAATTCAAGCCGCCAAGGCCAACATGGAAAAGTCCTATAATCGGAATGTGAGGATTCGATCATTCAAAGTGGGAGATCTGGTGCTCAAAAAAGTGGAAGTATCAAAGCACGTAGGGAAACTACAGCCCAATTGGGAGGGCCCCTTCGTGATCGTGGAAGTTGGGAGAAAAGGTTCTTATAAGATTGCACACCCTAACGGAGAGATACTGCCTCGAGCTTGGAATGCGATCAATTTAAGAAGATATTATGGAAGATAGTTACAATCGAGGCTTCTACTTTTTAGTTATTTTGTTCCATTTTCTTTGACTATAACCATTTGGCAAACCATATGTGTTTGATGAAGAATTGGGTTATTTGAAGAATATTTATTCGGACTATTTATTCAATGAAAGCTTATTTCGCCTACATTCTTACTTATTCGTCATATTCTCGATCTATATTCGTTATTATCGATCTCTATTTTTCTCTATCAATTATGGAATGGGTGAAAGCCTCTGCTATGACCCTCGAGCTAAAAACGCTCTAAAAACGACTAAGGGTGAAAGCCTCTGCTATGCCCCTTAGATCGAAATTATTGAACGGGTGAAAGCCTCTGCTATGACCCTCGAGCTAAAAACGCTCTAAAAACGACTAAGGGTGAAAGCCTCTGCTATGCCCCTTAGATCGAAATTATTGAATGGGTGAAAGCCTCTGCTATGACCCTCGAGCTAAAAACGCTCTAAAAACGACTAAGGGTGAAAGCCTCTGCTATGCCCCTTAGATCGAAATTATTGAATGGGTGAAAGCCTCTGCTATGACCCTCGAGCTAAAAACGCTCTAAAAACGACTAAGGGTGAAAGCCTCTGCTATGCCCCTTAGATCGAAATTATTGAATGAGTGAAACAATCTGCTATGACCCTTAGATCGAAACAAACATTCTATTAAAAAACTTGAAAACATTCTATTGAAGATTGATCTAAATTCTATTATAAATTTCTCAATGACTATCTCGTGAAAATTGCGAATTATGAATTCAGAGATTAACGACAATATAACAGAAAATATTCATTCATAAATTTTCAGAAGAATTACATATGAACTCTTGTTTACATTCAAGAAATTGAGCTAATCGGAATATTTTACATCTGGTCAAACCCTATTACAAATGGTTTTTCCCTATGGATACGCAAAGGAGGAATGAGAGGCTGGTACACTTCTACCCTTCATCCGCTGCTTCCTTACAAACAAGCCCATAAAGGACCGAATCGAAAAACAAGGAAGCAACTCCAGTTGGAAGAGCTCCTAGTAAACTCGAGGGCCACACCTTTCAAGAAGACGCCTCGAAGACGTGGAGATCGAGAGCAGGAAAACCCCTCCAGCAGTAGACCCATTATCCCAACTGGATAGAGGACAGGGTACAGGAGGTTGAGATCGACTCAAAGATTTGGAATCAGAGAGAGCAGGTCGCCTGCCGGTACCCTAGTCGCGGTTCTTTTCGCCTGTCGATACCCTAGCCGAAATTTATCATAGGGGTACTCCGAAGAGTTCGGAAAAGAGAGTTCGAATAAAAATCTCGAAGGATATAATCAAAGACATTGAATAGAGTATGGAATTATTCGACGAAAGTAAAAACACAACTATATCGATCGAACGAGACATTTACAGACAAGTAAAAGTGAAAGTAAAATTAGAACTATATATATGGGAAAGAATTCGGCACTAACGGTATAGATCTCTCAGGTTGAATGGCCACGATACGAGCATTAAAAGCTCTGACCGTTTCACTTCCCGAGAAATGAGGGACCCCAAAAAAAAAAAAAAAAAAAAAAAAAAAAAGGGGGAAAGACGGAGGGAATATTATTCCAGCAAATATTATATCATTACAACAAGGGTAATACTACAACAAGAAAGGAAAACCGTTTCAACAAAGGTGATGTTACAAGGAGAAGTCTTAACTCATGATACAAAGGAAAACCACAGAATTACTAAACGAAATTATTTTCGGAGAGGATCTTTCGAACTTCAGCACTACGATCAGTATACCCGCGGATGTAAGCTTCTTTCTCACGAAGCTCAGAGTGTCTCTTCTCACGCTCGTAAATACCTTTGAGTTTCTCTAATTCCGAACTTAACTTGTCCTGAGATATTCTCTCCTTGAAAAATCTATTAGCTTCCAATGCACGTTCCAGCTCGATCCTCTTCCCGATAAGCTCGAGCGAAATAGAAGTCCGTTGTTCGAACTCATGTTTGGCCAATGCATAAAGCTTAGAAAAGACCACCCTGGCCTGAACTTATAAGAAAATATGTTATAACAGAAATAAAGAGATTAAATGGTCAACACAAAGAGGTGAGAAAGAATTACTTGGGCAAGAGATTCCAACCCAGAATTAAACAAGAATGAGGAATATTCTCCAGTCGAAAAGTCCGCCTCGGAAATAGAAACACCAGCCCGAAGAAGGGTCAGGTCAGATTTATCATGGGACACTTTGTCAAAAGAAGCCATGTCCTTTTTAAACGAAGATCCGCTGACCAACGGAGGTATGGATTGAAAAGGGACATGTCCGATTACATCTTCCGCAAAAGAAACCCTTTTCGTTCTCTTATTGGAGCCCCTAGTTTTCAAGCACGAAGAAAGGGCAGCGGTCGGATACTTCTTTCCCTCGGGGAAGTTTTGCTGATTGGACCTAATGGATGAAATTGACGATCGATTTCTTTTCCCTGATTTTCTACCAACATTTGACTTGGAGAAAGACGTGGAAGTAATGGCGAGAACATTCGAATTTTTATTCATCTCTCGTTTTTCGGCTAAAGATCCAATCAAGATAATTTTAAGGAAAGCTCCGAACACTGTGAGGAATATCAGTGCAAAGACAACATAAAGTGGTCATGCTATTTATAAGAAAAACGACATCATGCAAATTGCAATGATTGGTAAAACACTACTCCCAAAAAAGATCCAATGACGCAGCTAAGTACGTAAGAATGACGTTATAGAATTCAACAGAAAGTTCAAACAGGTAATAGCCCAAAGATAAGCATAAAGGAAAGAAATTCAAATTCAAGCACCCACTAAATAGATAAGAGGAAAAGATTACAAGTAAAGAAGTACATAGATTCACTAAGTCAGTTCTATTACATAGCAATCGTTATTGGATAGACTCTTTCACGCCTGAATCATGGTCCGGTCTATCTTGTTTCTCTGGATCGCTAGAGCTGCTTTCCGAGCCGTCAGAATCACCTTTGCTTGAGCTGCTACCTCCTCCATCATGACTTTGTGCGTCGGACGCAGATTTACTCGAACCGGAAGAAGGAGTGCCTTGTTCACTCTGATCGCGGGAATCCCCTTCAGAATCAACGTCTTCGCTTTCGGATTGGGCTTCGAGCTCATCAGGATTTGGCATCGGAGCACCAAATTCCTTAAGAAAAGGAGCAAACTCGTGAGTGGCAAGTTCCTCGGGCTTAGGAGGAAGGGAAGACGCTTTATAATCTCTATCAAAGATATTCTTGTAAGGATTCATCTTGGGAAGGAAGTCATCAAGGCCGCCTTCAATCTTAGCAGCTGTAAGGAGATGCTGAGCTCCTTTAAAGTAGAAGGCTTGATTAATTTCTCCCGACCGTAATCGAACCAAGGCGTCGAGGATCGGAGACTCTAGGAACTCCCTTATGGCGGGAAGCCTGGCTTCGACTCGACCCCGCTCATAAGACTGTTCGGCAGACACTTTGGTTTGCTCAAGCTCCTGCTTTAATCTCTCCACTTCCTCCTCTAAGGCCCTCTTTGTTTCCAACTCTTTCCTAGTTCTCTCGAGTTCAATTTCGACCTCAGACAACTTAATCTTGGCGTCCTCAAGCTGACTGGCCTTAGCAGCTTCATCCTTCAGAACATCGCATAAGGCTTTCTGTACCGCCTGAGACTCTTCGCTCAAAACAGACAGTCGAAGAGCAGTTTGAGTAAATAGGTCTCCGGCCTGTAAAAGGAAAAGATATGTAAAAGCACAAGATGAAGATTATAGGGAAAAAGCTAGAAACTTCCGGAATTAGACAGTACCATCTGCTGGGCGTGGGCATAATCGCCAAATATCTCAAAATCTTTCTTAGCAAAAGATTGGATAGTATCATCCCTAAATCTCCCGGCCAAGAACATCCGGAGAGACTTATCCACCGTATGCTCACCCTCGGAACCCAAATCAGATTCGATGGTCCCACAGTCCGGATATCCGGCCGCCCTCGGTCCTTGCAGATGATCCTCGATGAAATCTGCCAAATCTGGCTCGGAATGACCAGCCCGACATGGTATGGGATTCGGCCCACGAGCAAAAGGTTTGAGTCTCCTGGAGGACTCGGGAACATTGCTACTTCTTTTGCGATTCATCCTGGCCTGCAAAATCTCTCTGGCACGATCCTCCAGGAGAGTATAGTTACTGAATCCCTCGTCGTTCGGGTTGGAGGAGATATTCGGAAAAACCGATCGAAGGATTCCGGGACCCTGGAAATCGGATGCCCCTTCCGCCTCGGCCCTAGACCGAGAGGTTCCTGCTTGGGTAATTGGGGGAACAATCATTAAAGCATTTGAGGTCGACGCGTTCCCAACTGGGACCTGGGACTTTTTCGTTTTCCGAGGATTCGTTGATATTTGAGGACGAGGTCGACCCTTATTACCCTTCGAAAAGGAAGCAACGTGCGGGCCAGCTATCGACGTACGGAATTTGTCAACAATATCAGCTAACGTGGAAGGGGGGTTAGAAGGATCGATCTGAGCTTTCCCGTATTCGATTGGATCGGCAGGAAAAGTGCAACTACTGAGCTCAGCCAATCGCAGGACTGTTTCTTGAGTCATTAGAGCGGTCTGATGGGGATCAGCACGAAGAGATTGCAGAAATCTATCTGTTATCTCATTTTTCATACTCCCCACGAGACGGCGTTTTCCATATATCCACTCCTTTGCTCCAGGCCAATCGAAGGGAGTAGGCTCGAGATTTTCTTCAGAAGACGGAGACTCTGGCCCTCGAACAAAGAAGAACTCATGTTTCCATCCCTTCAGATTGCTACTCACGTTGGTCGATAAAATCGAAATCTTCGGCCTCTGAGAAAAATACACGTAGCCCGCGTTTGAAGAGGTGGAAGCACTCATCTGAAATATCCGCCAGAAATTCTGAAACGCTGCCTTTTTCCCCTTAGCCTTCATCAATACGCAAAAAGCTATGATCAGGCCGATCGAATTCGGTAAGATCTGGCAAGGAGCCAACTTGAAAGCATCCAGAAGGTTTTCTAGCAAAGGGGGGAAGGGGATGCGTAAGCCGTAATGGAAATGTTTGGAATAAAAGGCTTGGCAACCGGCAGGAGGGTTGGTAACTCGTTGATCGGAAGAGGGAAGCACAATCGAAAAACCGTCGCCTAGATATCGACCGAATTCTTCTTGCAACTGCGCCAAGTCTGTCTCCTTATAGGAACAGACGATCTCATCCGCCCTCTCCTCAGTCATATTTAGAGCTGCGCTAGTCGAGGGCTCTTCCCAATCATAGATCGTAATCACCACATTACGGTTCAGTTTATATTTCTGCTGCTCATGGTTACCCAAAGGAAGCTCCACATCCTCTGTATCTTCCCTTTCAGAAACCGTCGCTTCGCTAGAATTTTCGTCTTCACTATTTCCAGTTTCAGAGTTCGACTCCCGCTCCTCTCCGCTGGAATCCGAAGCGGAACCCGAGCTTTGCGGATTCTCGTTTTCAGATGATTGACTCTCTACAACTTTTTCCCCCTTTCGGTTATCAATCTCGTTCTCCTCTAAGGGAGATTTTCCTTTCAAATCTACTGAGCTCGACATAATAAATATAAGATGACTGTTCAAATATGGCTAATAAAACTCACTTATCGATCTGTCTGCTCCGATCTAATGTTCTTTCCTCAGAATTTGTGAGGAACAGCGACCCTCTGTATAACTATATATACAGGGACAAAATGGGAAATTGCAAATCAGTCCCCGAGTAACCGCGACGGTTGGACTCTCTTGGGGTAAATTTGAAGTCATATTTTCAGAAATTGCACCTACGGCCCCTATACTTTCCAGAATTCCTGAAATAATGATCCACATCACGAACAACAAGGACGATCTTATAGCTGCGCTATCAAGAAATTGTTTAAGTATGCACTTTTTTTCCCTGACCCGGTTTTTATCCCAGAAGGGTTTTTCCGAGCCAGGTTTTTAATGAGGCGTACCCGAAACGATAAGCCGAGATCGATTTATCCTACTGTTATACATACTTCTTCAAGCTTAAGTTCCACTTTACGCTCGAGAAGTGGGGGAGTATTGATGAGGGGTATCCTGGATCCTACATTTCTTTACAATTACACGAGATCGAGCGGTACTTACCTCGAAGAATCTAGTTCGAGTCCGATGACTGAAGTACAGTGAATGCAAGCTAGCCCAGGATCCAAAGTTACTGTTGGGCCAAACTCTGAACCAAACTTATGGGCCGAAGAATTACATGTCTGCGGGTAGACCACCTAGACCCCATTTTCAGCTATAAATACACCATGCATTTATGATATTGGACACGATTTTCCAGGTGCTCCCTCCTCGAAGCTACTGCTCGGAACCACTTGGTAAAATAGGCATAGCATCTTGTGTATTTCACCCTCTAGCTTGTACGGCATCCAATAATGCTCGGATAGGACCCTAAATACTTGTATTTGTACTCATTCAATTCGAATACAATTACTTTGGTCTTTACTTTCCTTTTATTATTGTTATTATTGTATTACATCCCACCCTTGATCGAACTAACGAATCCACGTAAGATCAATTTTCTTTTTATGTCTTTTCAATTTCTTCGGTCGAATATGAGTAAGACTCGTTTGAACTTGTAGTTATCATGAAATTATCTATCTTTTCCCTTCGGGACCATAAATTTCTTTTAGCGATCGAACGGTAGCTCACCCTCAGTTGCGATTTCGAGAATTTATATGACCTGTTGCCATTGTATCAATGGACGTTTACTAATATTCGATTCCAGGATCCATTTAGAAATCGTCATCGAGTAAAGGAATGAAATCAGATCTATCCCAACTGATCGAAAAAAGGCATCAGATAATCGATAAATAATTAATACAGATTATACGATTGATTGAGAAATAATTGATTCATGTAATTTACTCTGAGATTTAGTAAATATGATGGTCGGAAAAATAAATTCCGAGCATTAATAACCTGTAGCTCCATAGACTTCTCATAACCTTTTGTCGTTAACTGATGATCAAGCTGATTGGATTATTTCTGTGTTAGTTAGTTGAGGACGATATCTGTGAAGCTTCTTATTCACTTACGAATAGAGAATTGATCATTTGTGGAAAATAAATCCAAGGAAGGAAATAATGAACTAGACAATCACAGAACAGAATCACCAATCTAAAGGTCGGAAATTCACCACATAGGTCTTATCTTCGACCTTAATTTGACGAATGTCTCACTGGTCGGAGGATATCCTGGAAATAAATGGCGGAGTTTCTGATTAGTAAGTCGCACGCGACAGATTGTCGAGCTCATTGTCGAGAGAATTCTGTGCGCCTGCTACATAGGAAGGCTCTCCTCTGACATACGTATTTCTCCTCGTAGTAGGCATATTTCGATCTAATACTCGAATAAGGCCCCACGGTGGGCGCCAATTGATCTTACGCGATTTCGTTTGTTCAATCCGAGTGGTGTAAATGCTATGCTAATGATTGTAAGTAGAAATAAAAGATCAATAGTATTTGTATTCGGAATGATTGAGTACAAATTACAAATATTATGAGTCCTATTCGAGCATTACTGGATGCCGTACAAGCAAGAGGGTGAAATACGTACAAGACAACCTATACTATTCTTCCTAAGTAGTTCCGAGCAGCAGCCTCGGAGGAAGAGCACCTGGGAAGTTGTTGTTTGTAATAAATGCTAGGGGTATTTATAGCTGAGATAATCGGCTTTCATACATATTTGCAAGAGTACCTTTCTGGTCCGCTGGCTTGGGCCTGGGCTCGGCCCAATAGTGACCTTCGACCTCGAATTCTGTAACGGTCCGACTTAGTAAAACGCTCAAGTAAACTAACTTTCAGTTACAAATGCCTTAAACATTTAAAATCTAAACAAGTAACGAACACTTTGAAATTTAAGAATATTTACTTCAATATTAAGACTTAACAAATATAATTCGTTATTTGCACAAATAGGGCATTCTGTCAAGAGATATCTTAGCACGAAACTATTTAAGATAGAAACTCTTGATCACTTCTCAACTTCCTTGCTTTCCTGTACATCTGAAAAGTAGTAAATCGAAAGCGTAAGTTGAATAAATCAACTTAGTGAGGCTGGTGCAAGTGTAAAATGTGAATTTTTTATGCATGGGGTAAACGATTTGTGATAACAATCAAATCCGCAATATAGACAATTCAAACTTTCGATAAAATGTCGTTCAACATTATTTCAATATATAAAATTATCAGGTTCAAGATAACCACTCATTCACAAAAAAGATACTTCAATATTTGATCACGCCTTATCATTAAGAGTAAGGGGTCAATCTTACCATCACTCATGAAATGCATTCAATAGCACGTCTCTCACATTCATAAGTTATATAAATAATCACACGTTCAAGAAAACAAGAAACTATTCAAGATAACCATTTACTCACTAAAAGGATATTTAATCCCGCTTTATCACTAAGGGTAAGGGGCCAATCTTACCAACTCTCACTAAATGCATTGCTGCCAATTTATGTCACGTATATCGAGATATACGAGACCAAGATAATGATCGATTGCAGAGTCAACATGACAAGTCTCCACTTGTCCCAGATTTATCCGAACCTACCACTATCGCTCACTATGAACAGGGGAGATAAAGTAATACTCCTCTGTCGCTCACTATGAACAGGGAAGATAAAGTAATGCACCCCTGTCGCTCACTATGAACAGGAGAAATAAAGTAATACACCTGTCGCTCACTATGAACAGGGGAGATAAAGAAATACACCCATGTCGCTCACTATGAACAGGGGAGATAAAGAAATACACCCCTGTCGCTCACAATGAACATGGAGATAAAGAAATACACCCCTGTCGCTCACTATGAACATGGGAGATAAAGAAATACACCCCCGTCGCTCAAGATAAAGAAATACATCCCTATCCCAACAGTATTCATTTAAAAGCAAGCAATACGATCATTACGTATTTCACATAAATAATACTATCATATCTCCTCTTCAACAATTATTGCAAACATTAAAGATAATTAATCTAGCATTTTTGAGATATCAAGAACACTCAAATAAACATCAACTGCGGACATCGCAGGCATATTACCCCAACAATCCCATAATGTCACAATTAAGGCATAAAACGAATATTATCTACCCATGCATTAACTTGCATTTAAGTAAACTAAAACATTCACATAACATAAACGTGGTGCACAAAAGCAATAAATACGAGCATTCCATATACTCTGGCAATCTTAAATATAACACATAATCATGAGTATTCAAACGATCTAATTATACAACTTACGAAAGCAAGTATGCAGCTCTCACCTTGGTCCTTAGCAATTTTCGTCCCCAAACTTGAAATCCAAATAGCATGTACAAACGAAATGTAGGATCTAACAAACTCCCGTCATGCCCAACCAAATTCATTACGGCAAAACCATTATAAATTATGTTATATGAGTAATATTTTCATTTCCACCTATCGAGTGCGATCAATTACGGCGAACATCGCCAACGCACAAATCCAAACATTTCACCATAACATTAAAGTATACACATATCAACATGCTCATACAATAATTAAACACATAGATACCAACAAGATAAGGCCCTCACCTATTGCGGATTAAAGAGATGGTTGTTTGTCGCCTTCACCTGTCACGTAATTCGATTCGATTAGAATTTCATTCCAAAGAAACTAAACGCGTCAGAAATTTAAATTCCTAAACGAAGCTTCTACTTAACCCAAAAGTATACAAATGATTTTCAACTCGATTCGGACTAAGCTGAAGACACTCAATAATACGATTATCAATTATCCACCTAAAACGAGGATGGCATTTCTATCAATCTAATTTCCATCATATAACCACGTTAAGTCTACCAAAAATTCATAATCTTTTCAAATTGAAGTTTACACTTAAATCCCATAACATTTGTTCATTAATCTAGACACATGCATAACAATTTACAAGTTCAAAACATGCTTAAGTTTAATTTCTAAAAGTAATTTATTCATCGAAACTTTAAAGGAAGTTCAATAGCCTTCAAGTCAAAGTTTATTACCTTAACGAACTCCCTTCGTCAAAATAGAACCGGATATGGAAAACCCACGCCGAAATGAACGCGCTGACGTACTAACCACCGTTGACCGCGCCGGTGACCGAAGTTGACCACCACCGGAAAATGAGTCAGAGTCACCACTCGACTCTCCTTTGTGCCTAGAACACTATTTTGGAGCCTAATTAATGAAAAGGTGGTCGAAAAACCTCCATCCAAGAAGACCCACTTTGAAGCCGCCACTTTCCGCCGTCGTCGTCACTTTTCCGGCCACAATTTCCGACGAATAATGGTACCAATAGAAATCTCTCGTCGAGGAGGTGAATTTGGACTACTTATTCGCTCGATTTGATTAAGAAATGAGGAAGTTATTAACAAAATAAAGAAAGAGTTTTATGTGTGTGTTAGTGTGTGTAAATGTAGAAGGAGAGAATGAGGGAACTTGGTTGACTTTTCTTCATATGTAATGGGTGTTTGCATTTAACACCCTCAAAAAGTGGATAGTCACTTTTTAGTTCTCAAAGTCTCGGGTCAATTAAACAAGTTCCCTTTTTATTTTATCTATGCATTTCCATCCTCAAATAACACAATAGTGAGCTATTAATAATGCATAAATCTGCACACCAGTAATAATTCAAGTATATTAATTTGAATAACATAGTTCGACCTAAATTTAAAATTATAGAAAAGAAAATTCATAAATGAGTTTTCGGGGTTTTACATTCTTCCCCCCTTAAAAGAATTTGGTCCCCAAATTCATAAATGACCTTCGAGAAGTTCGAGTAAGGTTATAGTATCTCTTTCTGGATTCAAACGAGTATTAGAACGAATCTTCCCTCGAGCGTTATATGTATTTAGATGCTACTATATATAGTTAGGTTCAAGTGAACGAACGACGTGGTACTTCATCGAGACTCAACGACAAAAGTAGTTCGTACGGAACGGTTAAGAACTCCTCTGAAAAGAAATACTAATCACACAGTATCTCATATACACCTTATAGCACAGAGGTTTATAAGAAAGTGATAGATGTTCAACTAAGATTCTCGAGAAGTAGCACAATCACTATTAAATGAAAAGTCTCGAGAAGGGTTACAAATGACGATCGAGTGAGAATCTTGCTGAAGAATCAAGGCAAGACTTAATAATGGTTATATTGATACCCAAAGACAACCCCGTCAAGAATTTGATATCTATGGCATGAGAACGAATAAGACACATCCTCATGGATAACAGAATAACAAAGTCTCCACTTCGAATAGAGTAAACAAAAGAAGGTCAAAGCAAGAATATCGATAAGGTAATAGAAGGTTGAAAAATGTGTCCAATAGTAATAACCAAAACATTATAGGGTACTTTGTCATTTCGAAACAAGTCAAAATAAACGGCAGATTCAGAAATTCATTTCAAGAAGTAATGACCAGAATGAATTTCAAGATAGGAACCAAAAAAACTCAACGGTGAAACTCAAGGATGATGAAACTACCCGATTAAGCAAGATAATACCGATAACAAGTTCAGAACAAATAACAAAGAAGTGCGAATTTCGAAAGAAAGTCGTGAATATATTGATTTGATTCATGAGGCTAACAAAATGAATAAAATAATAACGGAATAAGCTCAAGAAGATTTAATAAGAATAACAAAAATGGAGTTTAACGAGGAGTATCAATAAGAATAGCAAGAATGTGGACTAAGTAGTCCTAGAAGTAAAAAAAAAAAAAAAAAAAAAAAACCAAATATTCTAATATTTCGATCACCTGGCAATCAAATCAAGATAATGCAAAATTTCAAGAATTCTTCTCATTGAGTAATGAGTGTAATGAATGTAGAAAGTATGAACCGAGATTTGCATGTAATCGATGGTACATGATACCAAGTTAAATAAAGCTCAAGAGTGAGGTCCAATGAAAATGAAAAGATTGAACTCACCAAATGATAAGATTAGAAATGAAAGTGCTCCAATGTTGGCGTTCTAAAGAGTTGGATTACTCTTCTTATAATCAGTTTGAAGTAATTGCTATAGTCTAGAAATCATTTAAAGGTACACAATGTAGCTCAATGTATGGATTCGGAAAGAGGTAAGCTCAAGAACGAAACACAAGAGATTTAGGGTTTAGGGTTGAGCTAACACCGAAGCATGAAGAATAAAATGGGTTCACACATTTACAATGATTTGTGAGGCATGAAACACAAAGACAATTTTGAAATTGAACACAAAACAATGGAACAATCTTGAGTGAGGAAAGAAGTTAGGACAAAACAAGTCACCTTGATTACATTTCGAGATAGATTACTTCATGTTTGTTCGAAACAGTAAAGCTTGGCTAGAAACTTTTAATTCTTGAATTCCCATTCTTTCTCCCATGATCTCTTTAATTCGTAGACAATAATGTGCTTCACGATGTAGTCTTTAAATAAACTTCCTTGTACGTATGTCTTTGTTCCATCAGTGAGTAAATGTGGGTCTATATAACTAGCTCACGGAGTTGATCATATTGTGCCCCCATAAAATTTACATGTTGTCGTACGTTAAGTAACTTTGTCGAGTAGTAGGTGGACAAAAGCATAATCCAGGTTGCTTGCTTTAATCCTTCAAGTGATCCATCTTCTGGCCGATCGAAATCTTTCAGTACTTTCGTTACGCCACTCTGATTTGAAGACTTTCGTTTCTAGCAAGCCTTTCATCATTGGAAATAAAAAAAACTTGATTCATGTGTCTTGTGCGTACGAAGACTCGAAACTTAATTCGATAATCCTACTAAGAATATGTCACACAATTGCTCAAGTAACCTATACGTTGCAATAGGTCTAGACTATAAACTCAATCAAGTTCGAATCACGAAGCAATATAAATAATGATGTCATTTGATAATTAAGGCTAGAAAACCGTTTCAAAGATGAGATTACAATCATACCTCAACATGATGTATAGAGATTTTCATTAAAGGAAATAAATGGCTGAAACAAGTTTAATGAATATCATATGAAGTTTGACAAGTGACGTAGATACAATGGTTTCAAGAAGGTTTTATTAAGCATACAACAAACCGGATTTAACAAGGTTGAACCGTATGCGAAATTGCGAATAGAGTTGGCAAATTTGAAAACGCTGATTGAACAACTGTGGAGTTCCAAAAGAGGACAAAAATAATTATTCCTCTTTTACAGGAATTCTAAAATGAATCACTCAGTTTGCGAAAGGTACAACATCAAATGACACAATTATTCAAAAGAACGAATTTGGAAATAACTGCTAGCATAGAAGATTTAAGGAGATATGATACCTTTTAATCAATTGGTAATATCACAAAGGAACAAGGAAAGATACAATCATGTATTCTAAGACGAAAACTACACCTTAGGTAACTATATTTCAATCAAACTCTAAGAGTCATGTCACTCGATTCGGGTAATTATCCTTCACTCTCCAAAAGCCAAAATCGAATTTCAAATACTTGGAGAAGAAAGACTCGATATAATTTATCTGAATGGTGTTCTAGTCCGAGGAACCTATCCTGGCTTTTGAGCCGAAGCTCTGATACCATCTGTAACGGTCCGACTTAGTAAAACGCTCAAGTAAACTAACTTTCAGTTACAAATGCCTTAAACATTTAAAATCTAAACAAGTAACGAACACTTTGAAATTTAAGAATATTTACTTCAATATTAAGACTTAACAAATATAATTCGTTATTTGCACAAATAGGGCATTCTGTCAAGAGATATCTTAGCACGAAACTATTTAAGATAGAAACTCTTGATCACTTCTCAACTTCCTTGCTTTCCTGTACATCTGAAAAGTAGTAAATCGAAAGCGTAAGTTGAATAAATCAACTTAGTGAGACTGGTGCAAGTGTAAAATGTGAATTTTTTATGCATGTGGTAAACGATTTGTGATAACAATCAAATCCGCAATATAGACAATTCAAACATTCGATAAAATGTCGTTCAACATTATTTCAATATATAAAATTATCAGGTTCAAGATAACCACTCATTCACAAAAAAGATACTTCAATATTTGATCACGCCTTATCATTAAGAGTAAGGGGTCAATCTTACCATCACTCATGAAATGCATTCAATAGCACGTCTCTCGCATTCATAAGTTATATAAATAACCACACGTTCAAGAAAACAAGAAACTATTCAAGATAACCATTTACTCACTAAAAGGATATTTAATCCCGCTTTATCACTAAGGGTAAGGGGCCAATCTTACCAACTCTCACTAAATGCATTGCTGCCAATTTATGTCACGTATATCGAGATATACGAGACCAAGATAATGATCGATTGCAGAGTCAACATGACAAGTCTCCACTTGTCCCAGATTTATCCGAACCTACCACTATCGCTCACTATGAACAGGGGAGATAAAGTAATACTCCTCTGTCGCTCACTATGAACAGGGAAGATAAAGTAATGCACCCCTGTCGCTCACTATGAACAGGAGAAATAAAGTAATACACCCCTGTCGCTCACTATGAACAGGGGAGATAAAGAAATACACCCATGTCGCTCACTATGAACAGGGGAGATAAAGAAATACACCCCTGTCGCTCACTATGAACATGGAGATAAAGAAATACACCCCTGTCGCTCACTATGAACATGGGAGATAAAGAAATACACCCCCGTCGCTCAAGATAAAGAAATACATCCCTATCCCAACAGTATTCATTTAAAAGCAAGCAATACGATCATTACGTATTTCACATAAATAATACTATCATATCTCCTCTTCAACAATTATTGCAAACATTAAAGATAATTAATCTAGCATTTTTGAGATATCAAGAACACTCAAATAAACATCAACTGCGGACATCGCAGGCATATTACCCCAACAATCCCATAATGTCACAATTAAGGCATAAAACGAATATTATCTACCCATGCATTAACTTGCATTTAAGTAAACTAAAACATTCACATAACATAAACGTGGTGCACAAAAGCAATAAATACGAGCATTCCATATACTCTGGCAATCTTAAATATAACACATCATCATGAGTATTCAAACGATCTAATTATACAACTTACGAAAGCAAGTATGCAGCTCTCACCTTGGTCCTTAGCAATTTTCGTCCCCAAACTTGAAATCCAAATAGCATGTACAAACGAAATGTAGGATCTAACAAACTCCCGTCATGCCCAACCAAATTCATTACGGCAAAACCATTATAAATTATGTTATATGAGTAATATTTTCATTTCCACCTATCGAGTGCGATCAATTACGGCGAACATCGCCAACGCACAAATCCAAACATTTCACCATAACATTAAAGTATACACATATCAACATGCTCATACAATAATTAAACACATAGATACCAACAAGATAAGGCTCTCACCTATTGCGGATTAAAGAGATGGTTGTTTGTCGCCTTCACCTGTCACGTAATTCGATTCGATTAGAATTTCATTCCAAAGAAACTAAACGCGTCAGAAATTTAAATTCCTAAACGAAGCTTCTACTTAACCCAAAAGTATACAAATGATTTTCAACTCGATTCGGACTAAGCTGAAGACACTCAATAATACGATTATCAATTATCCACCTAAAACGAGGATGGCATTTCTATCAATCTAATTTCCATCATATAACCACGTTAAGTCTACCAAAAATTCATTATCTTTTCAAATTGAAGTTTACACTTAAATCCCATAACATTTGTTCATTAATCTAGACACATGCATAACAATTTACAAGTTCAAAACATGCTTAAGTTTAATTTCTAAAAGTAATTTATTCATCGAAACTTTAAAGGAAGTTCAATAGCCTTCAAGTCAAAGTTTATTACTTTAACGAACTCCCTTCGTCAAAATAGAACCGGATATGGAAAACCCACGCCGAAATGAACGCGCTGACGTACTAACCACCGTTGACCGCGCCGGTGACCGAAGTTGACCACCACCGGAAAATGAGTCAGAGTCACCACTCGACTCTCCTTTGTGCCTAGAACACTATTTTGGAGCCTAATTAATGAAAAGGTGGTCGAAAAACCTCCATCCAAGAAGACCCACTTTGAAGCCGCCACTTTCCGCCGTCGTCGTCACTTTTCCGGCCACAATTTCCGACGAATAATGGTACCAATAGAAATCTCTCGTCGAGGAGGTGAATTTGGACTACTTATTCGCTCGATTTGATTAAGAAATGAGGAAGTTATTAACAAAATAAAGAAAGAGTTTTCTGTGTGTGTTAGTGTGTGTAAATGTAGAAGGAGAGAATGAGGGAACTTGGTTGACTTTTCTTCATATGTAATGGGTGTTTGCATTTAACACCCTCAAAAAGTGGATAGTCACTTTTTAGTTCTCAAAGTCTCGGGTCAATTAAACAAGTTCCCTTTTTATTTTATCTATGCATTTCCATCCTCAAATAACACAATAGTGAGCTATTAATAATGCATAAATCTGCACACCAGTAATAATTCAAGTATATTAATTTGAATAACATAGTTCGACCTAAATTTAAAATTATAGAAAAGAAAATTCATAAATGAGTTTTCGGGGTTTTACATTCTTCCCCCCTTAAAAGAATTTGGTCCCCAAATTCATAAATGACCTTCGAGAAGTTCGAGTAAGGTTATAGTATCTCTTTCTGGATTCAAACGAGTATTAGAACGAATCTTCCCTCGAGCGTTATATGTATTTAGATGCTACTATATATAGTTAGGTTCAAGTGAACGAACGACGTGGTACTTCATCGAGACTCAACGACAAAAGTAGTTCGTACGGAACGGTTAAGAACTCCTCTGAAAAGAAATACTAATCACACAGTATCTCATATACACCTTATAGCACAGAGGTTTATAAGAAAGTGATAGATGTTCAACTAAGATTCTCGAGAAGTAGCACAATCACTATTAAATGAAAAGTCTCGAGAAGGGTTACAAATGACGATCGAGTGAGAATCTTGCTGAAGAATCAAGGCAAGACTTAATAATGGTTATATTGATACCCAAAGACAACCCCGTCAAGAATTTGATATCTATGGCATGAGAACGAATAAGACACATCCTCATGGATAACAGAATAACAAAGTCTCCACTTCGAATAGAGTAAACAAAAGAAGGTCAAAGCAAGAATATCGATAAGGTAATAGAAGGTTGAAAAATGTGTCCAATAGTAATAACCAAAACATTATAGGGTACTTTGTCATTTCGAAACAAGTCAAAATAAACGGCAGATTCAGAAATTCATTTCAAGAAGTAATGACCAGAATGAATTTCAAGATAGGAACCAAAAAAACTCAACGGTGAAACTCAAGGATGATGAAACTACCCGATTAAGCAAGATAATACTGAAAACAAGTTCAGAACAAATAACAAAGAAGTGCGAATTTCGAAAGAAAGTCGTGAATATATTGATTTGATTCATGAGGCTAACAAAATGAATAAAATAATAACGGAATAAGCTCAAGATGATTTAATAAGAATAACAAAAATGGAGTTTAACGAGGAGTATCAATAAGAATAGCAAGAATGTGGACTAAGTAGTCCTAGAAGTAAAAAAAAAAAAAAAAAAAACCAAATATTCTAATATTTCGATCACCTGGCAATCAAATCAAGATAATGCAAAATTTCAAGAATTCTTCTCATTGAGTAATGAGTGTAATGAATGTAGAAAGTATGAACCGAGATTTGCATGTAATCGATGGTACATGATACCAAGTTAAATAAAGCTCAAGAGTGAGGTCCAATGAAAATGAAAAGATTGAACTCACCAAATGATAAGATTAGAAATGAAAGTGCTCCAATGTTGGCGTTCTAAAGAGTTGGATTACTCTTCTTATAATCAGTTTGAAGTAATTGCTATAGTCTAGAAATCATTTAAAGGTACACAATGTAGCTCAATGTATGGATTCGGAAAGAGGTAAGCTCAAGAACGAAACACAAGAGATTTAGGGTTTAGGGTTGAGCTAACACCGAAGCATGAAGAATAAAATGGGTTCACACATTTACAATGATTTGTGAGGCATGAAACACAAAGACAATTTTGAAATTGAACACAAAACAATGGAACAATCTTGAGTGAGGAAAGAAGTTAGGAGAAAACAAGTCACCTTGATTACATTTCGAGATAGATTACTTCATGTTTGTTCGAAACAGTAAAGCTTGGCTAGAAACTTTTAATTCTTGAATTCCCATTCTTTCTCCCATGATCTCTTTAATTCGTAGACAATAATGTGCTTCACGATGTAGTCTTTAAATAAACTTCCTTGTACGTATGTCTTTGTTCCATCAGTGAGTAAATGTGGGTCTATATAAATAGCTCACGGAGTTGATCATATTGTGCCCCCATAAAATTTACATGTTGTCGTACGTTAAGTAACTTTGTCGAGTAGTAGGTGGACAAAAGCATAATCCAGGTTGCTTGCTTTAATCCTTCAAGTGATCCATCTTCTGGCCGATTGAAATCTTTCAGTACTTTCGTTACGCCACTCTGATTTGTAGACTTTCGTTTCTAGCAAGCCTTTCATCATTGGAAATAAAAAAAACTTGATTCATGTGTCTTGTGCGTACGAAGACTCGAAACTTAATTCGATAATCCTACTAAGAATATGTCACACAATTGCTCAAGTAACCTATACGTTGCAATAGGTCTAGACTATAAACTCAATCAAGTTCGAATCACGAAGCAATATAAATAATGATGTCATTTGATAATTAAGGCTAGAAAACCGTTTCAAAGATGAGATTACAATCATACCTCAACATGATGTATAGAGATTTTCATTAAAGGAAATAAATGGCTGAAACAAGTTTAATGAATATCATATGAAGTTTGACAAGTGACGTAGATACAATGGTTTCAAGAAGGTTTTATTAAGCATACAACAAACCGGATTTAACAAGGTTGAACCGTATGCGAAATTGCGAATAGAGTTGGCAAATTTGAAAACGCTGATTGAACAACTGTGGAGTTCCAAAAGAGGACAAAAATAATTATTCCTCTTTTACAGGAATTCTAAAATGAATCACTCAGTTTGCGAAAGGTACAACATCAAATGACACAATTATTCAAAAGAACGAATTTGGAAATAACTGCTAGCATAGAAGATTTAAGGAGATATGATACCTTTTAATCAATTGGTAATATCACAAAGGAACAAGGAAAGACACAATCATGTATTCTAAGACGAAAACTACACCTTAGGTAACTATATTTCAATCAAACTCTAAGAGTCATGTCACTCGATTCGGGTAATTATCCTTCACTCTCCAAAAGCCAAAATCGAATTTCAAATACTTGGAGAAGAAAGACTCGATATAATTTATCTGAATGGTGTTCTAGTCCGAGGAACCTATCCTGGCTTTTGAGCCGAAGCTCTGATACCATCTGTAACGGTCCGACTTAGTAAAACGCTCAAGTAAACTAACTTTCAGTTACAAATGCCTTAAACATTTAAAATCTAAACAAGTAACGAACACTTTGAAATTTAAGAATATTTACTTCAATATTAAGACTTAACAAATATAATTCGTTATTTGCACAAATAGGGCATTCTGTCAAGAGATATCTTAGCACGAAACTATTTAAGATAGAAACTCTTGATCACTTCTCAACTTCCTTGCTTTCCTGTACATCTGAAAAGTAGTAAATCGAAAGCGTAAGTTGAATAAATCAACTTAGTGAGACTGGTGCAAGTGTAAAATGTGAATTTTTTATGCATGTGGTAAACGATTTGTGATAACAATCAAATCCGCAATATAGACAATTCAAACATTCGATAAAATGTCGTTCAACATTATTTCAATATATAAAATTATCAGGTTCAAGATAACCACTCATTCACAAAAAAGATACTTCAATATTTGATCACGCCTTATCATTAAGAGTAAGGGGTCAATCTTACCATCACTCATGAAATGCATTCAATAGCACGTCTCTCGCATTCATAAGTTATATAAATAACCACACGTTCAAGAAAACAAGAAACTATTCAAGATAACCATTTACTCACTAAAAGGATATTTAATCCCGCTTTATCACTAAGGGTAAGGGGCCAATCTTACCAACTCTCACTAAATGCATTGCTGCCAATTTAGGTCACGTATATCGAGATATACGAGACCAAGATAATGATCGATTGCAGAGTCAACATGACAAGTCTCCACTTGTCCCAGATTTATCCGAACCTACCACTATCGCTCACTATGAACAGGGGAGATAAAGTAATACTCCTCTGTCGCTCACTATGAACAGGGAAGATAAAGTAATGCACCCCTGTCGCTCACTATGAACAGGAGAAATAAAGTAATACACCCCTGTCGCTCACTATGAACAGGGGAGATAAAGAAATACACCCATGTCGCTCACTATGAATAGGGGAGATAAAGAAATACACCCCTGTCGCTCACTATGAACATGGAGATAAAGAAATACACCCCTGTCGCTCACTATGAACATGGGAGATAAAGAAATACACCCCCGTCGCTCAAGATAAAGAAATACACCCCTATCCCAACAGTATTCATTTGAAAGCAAGCAATACGATCATTACGTATTTCACATAAATAATACTATCATATCTCCTCTTCAACAATTATTGCAAACATTAAAGATAATTAATCTAGCATTTTTGAGATATCAAGAACACTCAAATAAACATCAACTGCGGACATCGCAGGTATATTACCCCAACAATCCCGTAATGTCACAATTAAGGCATAAAACGAATATTATCTACCCATGCATTAACTTGCATTTAAGTAAACTAAAACATTCACATATCATAAACGTGGTGCACAAAAGCAATAAATACGAGCATTCCATATACTCTAGCAATCTTAAATATAACACATAATCATGAGTATTCAAACAATCGAATTATACACCTTACGAAAGCAAGTATGCAGCTCTCACCTTGGTCCTTAGCAATTTTCGTCCCCAAACTTGAAATCCAAATAGCATGTTCAAACGAAATGTAGGATCTAACAAACTCCCGTCATGCCCAACCAAATTCATTACGGCAAAACCATTATAAATTATGTTATATGAGTAATATTTTCATTTCCACCTATCGAGTGCGATCAATTACGGCGAACATCGCCAACGCACAAATCCGAACATTTCACCATAACATTAAAGTATACACATATCAACATGCTCATACAATAATTAAACACATAGATTGATAGGATAGTGCCCTGCAAGCCAGTTCTGTTAGCTTGTAATAGATCTATCCTGTATGAAACGATCTTTGATTTTATAATAATACGCATGTTTAATTATATATGTATACGGGTAAACAATGGCCAACTTCATCTTTCGCGAATACATTTAAGCGATTGGTTGAAACCCTTAGATTACATTTGACTATGGGACGATTCACTTCAGTACTGAGTGCAATCATGAAACAGTCTCAAAGGTCGTAATCTTAAAAGTGTTCCAAGTCGTAGATTCCAAAACGAGACGGGGTATCGTAGGAATCGAAAAGACTTGTACGAGTATGCATGATTCACATGGAGTGAATTTGTAGTGTTTCATGAGCAAGGAATTTGAGTCCAGTGCATACGAGTAGGTGGTTCAATGGAAGATTGAACGCATCGAACGACCCGAACAGAGAAACCCATTGTGGAAGCGCATGACACATATCGGTGATGGGATGTTTCTCAAGGAATATAATAGTGTACGATTTAGTCCTTTGACTTGAGGTACTAGGGCGAATTCGGTGCATGAAAGTGCGTACTTAGATCTAGGTATAGGCCACGTAGCTTGGTCATAACATGCCTAGGTTGGGTGCGTATGGACATATGCGCGAGTGGTTAGTACCGATATGAAATCTATTGACTCACTGTAATGGGTGAGAGAATTTCCTATACGATTCTTAGATAATATATCCAAGGAATCTGCGGCCGCAGTCGGTGACGGATTTGGAAAGGGGTTTCCAAATTTAGAAGGTCACAAAGGTATATTATCCTGAATTAGAAAGTATAGCTATCGAGACAAATTTAGAGGTGCCGATCAATTCACACACCCTAAGTCTTGATCGGGAATATTAGTCGATAGAAGGACCGTATGTACATGGCAATTATATGAGACGAGGTTCACAAATATCAATTCACCTGAAATTGGGCTTCATGGGCTTGTGGCTAGACATCGACCATGAAGTGTGGGTACTCCTGAATTAATAGAGGATTTAATTCTAGGAGTGATCAATTAAAGGTTGTTTTAATTGACCGGAACAATTTATTGTTCATAAATTAAATCACGAGGGATTCGTGGGCCTGCTGCCAATTGATGGTGAACCCAGAGGGTCACACACAATACAATTGGACGGTGACTGTTATAAAAGGACATGAAAGGAATTAATTGATTTAAAGGTAATTAAATCAATTAAAAGTATTTAATTCAAGTGGGAAATTAATTAATTGGCTAACTTAATAATTGAGTTGCTAATTAATTATGTAAGAGAAATATTGATTTAATTGGACTGGGCATTTAATTAAAGTAGTTAATTAAATAAAGGATTGCAAGACATGGACTTCTATTAATTAAAGCCCATAAGGAGTCTTGCAAACCTAGGTCAGAAGGAGTTTATAAATAGAGCACAACTAGAGCTCAAATGGGTAACACCCTAGAAAGAAAAACCCTAGCCTCCTTTTGCCCTAAGTAGCCGCCGCCCCTCCTAGCTAGAAACCCTAGCTACCGCCGCCGACACCTGCTGCCGTGGGCTCCTTGGTGCCGCCGCCGCCATCTCCCTATTCCATTGTGTTAGATCTTGATCTGTCAAGAGATTCAACACAATCCTGCAATACGAAATCTCCTGAATCGAGTTCTGAGCCTAAGATCTTGAGGTGTTGCCAGAATCCAATTGGTGTGGACTATCCCTGGAGGTGAGACACTTGGATCACTCCTGTGAACCAGATCAGATTCAGAAACGAAGCCGGAGGTTTCCACCACCTTGCCTGTGGTGAGGTATATCGCAAAAACCCCCTTTGTTAATTCATTGTGTGCGTTTTTGTTTAAGTTTTTGTATACATAATATGGAGACTTCTTTTATGGGACCATTGGATGACTCGAAAAATTTTAAATTCCGCACTTTGTTGTCTGACAAATCGAGCCATATCCCAACAGTGGTATCAGAGCCAACTCCATTATTATTATACAAAAGCCTGAACATAATTGTGTTCACCGTATATGTTTAATTATATGTATAAGAACACGTGATAATTATGTTCTGTAAGTTGATTCTTGTTTGTTATGACTAGATCTATCATTGGGTAAAACTGCTTTTCAAGATCTGTGACGTTTTTATAGTTTTTGAAAACTTCAGGACTTTTTGAGGCAAAAATCGCATATTAGGGTTTTTGGGGCTGAAAATTCGAAATTTTTGAAATCTGGAAATTTGAAAATTCTGGACTGTTCTTGCATTTCTGGTCGCACAGTTTTTGGGGTCGTTTTGCAATTTCTGAAAACTTAGGGGCTGTTTTGCAATTACCGAAACTTGAGGGGTCAATTTGAAAGATCAAAAATTTTCAAAATTCAGAATTTTATTTTCTGGTCTTCTACCCGAAACTGCCCAGGGGTGTTTTTGTAACTTTTTAAAAGTTTTGGGGTCAAAGTGCAATTTTCAAAAGTTGAGGGGCCGAAAATGCAATTTTCAAAAGTTGAAAAACAGATTCTGAAATTGAGCAGAAAATTAATTTTTTGTTTACCCGGATATTTATTTTGTTATAATTAGTAGTGACTAAAAAGCAAGAATCATAGGAAGTTAGTTTTAAAAGGATGTTTTAAAATTAAGATAGAAGAAAGTAAAAGATGTTTACATGTTTCTTGCTCTACGTGAACTGTTTACGTGGTTTTCGATCGAGACGAGCCTTAACCTTAGGGTAGATGTGATTGGTTTAATTTATTGCTTGGTTTTTATTGGGCCTGCGAGCCTATTATTGTTTTTGGGCCACTTTGAGCCTTTGTAATAGAATAGGGCTTTACTGCTTTCCTAGTTTAGGATGGAGGCCCATTTACAAGCAAGGTGGAAGCCCAAGAAGATAAGAAGGCCATGTATGCATGGTACAATGTGTAATAGCATAGGGCCTGTTTGAGAACCCTTTAGATTGACCAATTGGGCCAACATCATTGGCTCGATGATGGCCCACATAGGAGGCTCCCGATTGAAAACATATTGTGGTAGTATGCATGCTAGGCTTGTATGGCTTTTATTTATTTGTCGATTTATATTTAGCTGCGCGCTAGAATCTAGATCGTAATAAAAGATAAAGCATAAATAAATCGGTGAGATCTCGAGAAGAGTTAGCATAACTTTCAAAACCAGAAATTCCCCTCTCGAATTAAATATTAAGTCATATTGGATTAAAATAAAATGATGTATTTATATAAATCCAAGCCTTCCATCAATAGGGACTAACGTATGTTGTCTACTTATCGATAGAGGTGATCCAGAGTCTGGCACCCGAGTCGAAGAAAGGGACAATACGTGAAATTCCTTGACTCCTGTTTTTAACTAAACATGACAAGGGTGAGGACTGGTCGGGATGTGAGGATCGACCGATAACTAGTTACGGAGAACTCACGACCGGGCCCGTTGCTCATCACGATTGATGGGTTAGACTTAACGATTAGTAACACTTATGATGTAGCAGTGCCAGATAAGTGCGAAAGCCGAGGCAAAATAAGCTTGAAGGTTGTGGAGTAACACAATTGGTAAAAGTATACCTACCTGGAGAGTTGATTGTATGGCCACGAGTCGTGGGTGCAATTAATTGCTGCTGGGACGTCAAGACCTACTAGGAATTAGAATTCCCGAGCAATCAAAGGGGTGATTGTTTCGATAAAATAGTGGGAAAACTTTTTCGAAAACAAGTCCAAATTCGATAATTATAAGTATTAGGCATAAGATCAGTTAGCTAAATGTTGTCTTCTTTCCAATTGTAGATATTAAGTACAATGTCTAAGAATCCATTATCTGTTATCCTCGACGCAAACAAATTGAATGGCTCAAACTTTGTTGACTGGCTGAGAAATCTCAGAATCGTGCTCGACTCTGAGCGACGAAGCTATGTGCTCGACACACCCATGCCTGCTGCACCCGCAGCACAAGCTAGTGAGGAACAACGAACCGCCCATGCTAAAAGGGTTGATGATGATCTTTAGGTTCGATGTCTCATGCTAGCCTCGATGTCGAATGAACTGCAGAAACAGCATGCTGCAATACCGCTTGCTAGAGATATACTTCTCCACCTCCAACAGATGTTTGGAGAAAGGTCTCGCACCGAAAGGTTCGCGACCACTAAGGAGTTGTTTCATCTCAAGATGGTTGAGGGAAGCAGTGTCAAGGATCACTGTCTGCGTTTCATCAACCTGGTTGAAAAACTAGGGCGATTGGAAGTAGACTTGCACGCTGATCTTAGCACTGACCTCCTCCTCCATACGCTGCCCCGTTCTTTTGACCAGTTCGTGTTGAACTTCAACATGGAGGATAGAACCCTCGCACTTCACGAACTGACCAATTTGTTGGTAACGGCAGAATCGACTCTCAAGAAAGAGAGGCCGGTAATGATTGCACACCAATCGAAGGCTGCAAAGCCTAAGAGAGGTAAGAAGAAGAAGAAAAGTGTTTCTTCGAAGGCAATCACCAAGGTGGTTGAAAAGAAGCGCAAAAGCCCAGAAGACGAATGTTTCCACTGCAAGAAAGTAGGGCACTGGAAAAGGAATTGCCCAGACTACCTGAAGATGAAAATGGTAGCCAAAGGTATTTTCTTGGTTGAAGTTAATATTTCTATTAACTGTGCATCGTGGGTGTTAGACACCGCAACAGGTTCTCATATCTGCAATGATTTGCAGGTGATGGGAGCAGTAAGATACCTGAAGCCCGGGGATAGAATCCTGCGTTTTGGAAATGGAGCTAGGATCGCCGCTGAGGCTATTGGGGACGTCGAATTGGTTTTAGGAAATTTTACTTTGGTTTTAAGGGATTGTCTGTACGTACCAACGATAATTAAGAACATCATTTCTATACCAATGCTAGACATTGATGGTTTTAATTTTTCCATTCAAAATGGATATCTTTGCATATTTAAAGGTGGTTTAATGTATGCTCGTGGTACTTTGATGGATGGTCTTTATTCCCTAGAACCTGTTAAATCCGACGTTATGCACATTCAATCTAGGAAAAGAAAATATGATAATCAAACTCCACAACTTTGGCACGCTAGACTTGGACATATTTCCAAGAGTAGGATTCAAAAGTTGATTTCCTCTAAGGCTCTTGAAATAAAGAACTTGGATGAACTCCCAACTTGCGAATCTTGTCTCAAAGGAAAGATGACCAAATCACCCTTCACAGGGAATCCCGAGCGAACCAAGCAAACATTGGATTTAATCCATACTGACGTTTGTGGACCATTGAGTGTCAATGCGAGAGGAGGATTCTCTTACTTCGTAACATTCACCGACGATTTTAGTCGTTATGGATATGTGTATCTCATGAAACACAAATCCGAAACTTTTGAGAAATTCAAAGAGTTTCGAATGGAAGTTGAGAATCAACTTGGACATAGTATTAAAACACTTCGTTCTGATAGAGGTGGAGAGTACTTAAGCCAAGAATTCCTTGATTATCTAAAAGAGAATGGAATTCTCGCCCAGCGAACTCCCCCTAGGACGCCCCAACTCAATGGAGTGTCCGAGCGGAGGAACCGAACTTTGTTGGACATGGTTCGTTCCATGATGAGCTTCGCTGACCTTCACTTTTCGTTTTGGGGCTTGGCCCTATTAACTGCATCGAAGATACTAAACATAGTACCTTCGAAGTCAGTGCCGACAACACCGCACCAAGTATGGTATGGTAAGGCACCCGTGTATTCGTACTTACGAGTATGGGGATCTCCTGCGTATGTAAAGAACAAGAAGGGAGATAAGCTAGATAGTAGATCTAGTTTGTGCAAATTTGTGGGGTATCCAAAGGAATCCATTGGATATCTGTTCTTTAATCCTAAAGAACGTAATACGTTCGTATCTAGGAACGCCCACTTCTTGGAAGAGGATTTCCTCTCCAACCGAAATGGGACAATCGTAGAACTAGATGAAGTCCAGGAATCGGACCCATCCCCACAAACAGTGGGAGCTGAACCAGAATTTACTGAACCTACTAGTACACCTACTCTTCGAAGGTCTGATCGAATTCGTAAGGAGCCAGAGCGATTTGGTTTCATTCACGAAAACGAGAGAGTTGATAGTGATCCAAAGACCTATCAAGAAGCGATGTCAGACATAGACTCGGGTGCGTGGCTCGAAGCCATGCAATCCGAAATGGATTCCATGCATTCCAACAAGGTTTGGACCTTGGTCGATCCACCTGAGGGAACTATCCCTGTAGGATGCAAATGGATCTTCAAGCGTAAGCTTGGAATGAATGGAGAGGTTTTAACTCACAAGGCACGCTTAGTGGCGAAGGGGTATTCTCAAAGGCCTGGAATAGACTATGAGGAAACCTTCTCTCCCGTAGCGATGTCCAAATCCATTCGGATATTGCTTGCCATTGCCGCATGGCATGATTATGAGATATGGCAAATGGACGTAAAGACCGCCTTCCTCAATGGAGACATTGACAAGGAGATCTTTATGCAACAACCTGAAGGTTTTGCGTCCAAAGGAAGTGAACACAAATTATGTAAACTTCAAAGGTCGATATATGGCCTCAAACAGGCATCCCGAACCTGGAACATACGATTTGATGAGACAGTCAAGGCATTTGGCTTCATCAAAAATGTATATGAACCTTGTGTGTACAAGAAGAATAGTGGGAGCACAGTACAATTCATTGTTTTGTACGTCGATGACATTTTGTTGATCGGAGACGATATCAAGATGTTAGCACAGACTAAAGCGTGGTTATCCGCGCAGTTCTCTATGAAAGATATGGGAGACGCATCTTACGTATTGGGAATACGTATCTATAGGGATAGATCAAAGAAGATGATTGGACTATCCCAGTCTCAGTACATTAACACAATCTTGAAAAGATTCAAGATGGAAGAATCCAAGAGAGGATTGCTTCCAATGAGACATGGTATCTCTCTTTCTAAGTCTATGTGTCCTACAACCGACGAAGAAAAGACGAGAATGTCTCTCATACCTTATGCCTCTGCTATAGGGAGCATAATGTATGCGATGTTGTGTACTCGACCAGACATAGCACACGCTCTAAGTGTAACGAGCCGCTATCAGTCAAATCCAGGCGATGAGCACTGGACTGCCGTAAAAGCAATCCTAAAATACCTGCGAAGGACTAAGGATATGTTTTTGGTCTACGGTGGTAGTGGAGAACTGAAACTTGAAGGATTCACTGATTCGAGTTTCCAGTCTGACGTGGATGACTTCAAATCCAACTCTGGATACATATTCTGCATCAATGGTGGAGCAGTTAGTTGGAAGAGCTGTAAACAGTCTACCACTGCTGATTCAACCACAGAAGCAGAATATATTGCAGCATCAGATGCAGCAAAAGAAAGTGTATGGATGAAAAACTTCATCCAAGAACTGGATAATGTTCCTAGAATTGCTGAACCTGTAGTCGTCTTCTGTGACAACAACGGGGCGATAGCTCAAGCGAAGGAGCCGAGATCACACCATCAATCCAAACACGTGCAGAGGAAATACCATGTGATCAGGGAGATCATTGGTAGAGGAGACATGCACATGGAGTATGTCAAATCGGAAGACAACGTAGCTGACCCACTAACTAAGCCACTTTCACAAAAGGCGTTCGATAGTCATCTAGAGAAGATGGGTCTTAGAACCATAGGTGAATGGCTTTAGGGCAAGTGGGAGATTGATAGGATAGTGCCCTGCAAGCCAGTTCTGTTAGCTTGTAATAGATCTATCCTGTATGAAATGATCTTTGATTTTATAATAATACGCATGTTTATTTATATATGTATAAGGGTAAACAATGGCCAACTTCATCTTTCGCGAATACATTTAAGCGATTGGTTGAAACCCTTAGATTAGATTTGACTATGGGACGATTCACTTCAGTACTGAGTGCAATCATGAAACAGTCTCAAAGGTCGTAATCTTAAAAGTGTTCCAAGTCGTAGATTCCAAAACGAGACGGGGTATCGTAGGAATCGAAAGGACTTGTACGAGTATGCATGATTCACATGGAGTGAATTTGTAGTGTTTCATGAGCAAGGAATTTGAGTCCAGTGCATACGAGTAGGTGGTTCAATGGAAGATTGAACGCATCGAACGACCCGAAGAGAGAAACCCATTGTGGAAGCGCATGACGCATATCGGTGATGGGATGTTTCTCAAGGAATATAATAGTGTACGATTTAGTCCTTTGACTTGAGGTACTAGGGCGAATTCGGTGCATGAAAGTGCGTACTTAGATCTAGGTATAGGCCACGTAGCTTGGTCATAACATGCCTAGGTTGGGTGCGTATGGACATGTGCGCGAGTGGTTAGTACCGATATGGAATCTATTGACTCACTGTAATGGGTGAGAGAATTTCCTATACGATTCTTAGATAATATATCCAAGGAATCTGCGGCCGCAGTCGGTGACGGATTTGGAAAGGGGTTTCCAAATTTAGAAGGTCACAAAGGTATATTATCCTGAATTAGAAAGTATAGCTATCGAGACAAATTTAGAGGTGCCGATCAATTCACACACCCTAAGTCTTGATCGGGAATATTAGTCGATAGAAGGACCGTATGTACATGGCAATTATATGAGACGAGGTTCACAAATATCAATTCACCTGAAATTGGGCTTCATGGGCTTGTGGCTAGACATCGACCATGAAGTGTGGGTACTCCTGAATTAATAGAGGATTTAATTCTAGGAGTGGTCAATTCCGGAACAATTTATTGTTCATAAATTAAATCACGAGGGATTCGTGGGCCTGCTGCCAATTGATGGTGAACCCAGAGGGTCACACACAATACAATTGGACGGTGACTGTTATAAAAGGACATGAAAGGAATTAATTGATTTAAAGGTAATTAAATCAATTAAATGAATTAAAAGTATTTAATTCAAGTTGGAAATTAATTAATTGGCTAACTTAATAATTGAGTTGCTAATTAATTATGTAAGAGAAATATTGATTTAATTGGACTGGGCATTTAATTAAAGTAGTTAATTAAATAAAGGATTTCAAGACATGGGCTTCTATTAATTAAAGCCCATAAGGAGTCTTGCAAACCTAGGTCAGAAGGAGTTTATAAATAGAGCACAACTAGAGCTCAAATTGGTAACACCCTAGAAAGAAAAACCCTAGCCTCCTTTTGCCCTAAGTAGCCGCCGCCCCTCCTAGCTAGAAACCCTAGCTACCGCCGCCGCCACCTGCTGCCGTGGGCTCCTTGGTGCCGCCGCCGCCATCTCCCTATTCCATTGTGTTAGATCTTGATCTGTCAAGAGATTCAACACAATCCTGCAATAACAAATCTCCTGAATCGAGTTCTGAGCCTAAGATCTTGAGGTGTTGCCAGAATCCAATTGGTGTGGACTATCCCTGGAGGTGAGACACTTGGATCACTCCTGTGAACCAGATCAGATTCAGAAACGAAGCCGGAGGTTTCCACCACCTTGCCTGTGGTGAGGTATATCGCAAAAACCCCCATTGTTAATTCATTGTGTGCGTTTTTGTTTAAGTTTTTGTATACATAATATGGAGACTTCTTTTATGGGACCATTGGATGACTCGAAAAATTTTAAATTCCGCACTTTGTTGTCTGACAAATCGAGCCATATCCCAACATAGATACCAACAAGATAAGGCTCTCACCTATTGCGGATTAAAGAGATGGTTGTTTGTTGCCTTCACCTGTCACGTAATTCGATTCGATTAGAATTTCATTCCAAAGAAACTAAACGCGTCAGAAATCTAAATTCCTAAACGAAGCTTCTACTTAACCCAAAAGTATACAAATGATTTTCAACTCGATTCGGACTAAGCGCAAGACACTCAATAATACGATTATCAATTATCCACCTAAAACGAGGATGGCATTTCTAACAATCTAATTTCCATCATATAACCACGTTAAGTCTATCAAAAATTCATTACCTTTTCAAATTGAAGTTTACACTTAAATCCCATAACATTTGTTCGTTAATCTAGATGCATGCATAACAATTTACAAGTTCAAAACATGCTCAAGTTTAATTTCTAAAAGTAATTTATTCATCGAAACTTTAAAGGAAGCTCAATAGCCTTCAAGTCAAAGTTTATTACCTAAACGAACTCCCTTCGTCAAAATAGAACCGGATATGGAAAACCCACGCCGAAATGAACACGCTGACGGACTAACCACCGTTGACCGCACCGGTGACCGGAGTTGACCACCACCGGAAAATGAGTCAGAGTCACCACTCGACTCTCCTTTGTGCCTAGAACACTATTTTGGAGCCTAATTAATGAAAAGGTGGTCGAAAAACCTCCATCCAAGAAGACCCACTTTGAAGCCGCCACTTTCCGCCGTCGTCGTCACTTTTCCGGCCACAATTTCCGACGAATAATGGTACCAATAGAAATCTCTCGTCGAGGAGATGAATTTGGACTACTTATTCGCTCGATTTGATTAAGAAATGAGGAAGTTATTAACAAAATAAAGAAAGAGTTTTGTGTGTGTGTTAGTGTGTGTAAATGTAGAAGGAGAGAATGAGGGAATTTGGTTGACTTTTCTTCATATGTAATGGGTGTTTGCATTTAACACCCTCAAAAAGTGGATAGTCACTTTTTAGTTCTCAAAGTCTCGGGTCAATTAAACAAGTTCCCTTTTTATTTTATCTATGCATTTCCATCCTCAAATAACACAATAGTGAGCTATTAATAATGCATAAATCTGCACACCAGTAATAATTCAAGTATATTAATTTGAATAACATAGTTCGACCTAAATTTAAAATTATAGAAAAGAAAATTCATAAATGAGTTTTCGGGGATTTACAGATTCTCTTTGTTGGCTCGGGACAGTCCACTATATACCCCGACTCGGTTCGGCACTTCTGGGGATGGAAACTGGTGCTCTTCGATCCACATCGAGCCAGCAAGGATAGGGGATCCAAATTACCCCTCATCATTGACCATATTAAATTCCTTTGCCTCGTACAGACCTTCTATTTGTCTCTGTATTAACTCTAAAACAGTTAATACCTTAAGGCTTTTTATGTTGGCCTTGATGCCATTTCCATTCCTGCGATCAGCGCTTCATATTCTGCTTCGTTGTTTGTTACGATAAAGTCCAACGTTATCGCATAATTTATATCCTCCTTATTTGGTCCGGTAAAGTTGATTCCGGCACCTCTTCCCTCTCGGCATGAAGCACCGTTGACGTGCATCAACCAGGTTTGATTTTCTACGATCAAGATGTCGTTGTTATGACTAGTTGATTCGGTATGTTCGGTTGCATGGGTTGGAGTTTCTAACAGGAAATCGGCTAAGACTTGGGCTTTAATCGCAATTCTTGGTTTGTACTCGATTTCGAACTGACCGAGTTCGATCGCCCATTTGATCAATCTTCCAGAGGCTTCTGGCTTCGCTAAGACCTGTCTTAGTGGTTGGATCGTCAAGACCACAATTTTATAAGTTAGAAAATAAGGTCGGAGTTTTCGTGCTGCTACTACTAAGGCCAAAGTGAATTTTTCTATTTCCAAGTAGTTCTTCTCGGCCCCTTGTAGTAACTTGCTTAAGTAATAAACAGGCTTATGTTCTAAACCTTCCACTTTAACCAAAACCGAACTTATGGCCATGTCGGAGATTGATATGTAGACGTATAATGGTTCCCCTTCGGTTGGTTTGGCCAATAACGGGGATGTCGTCAGATATTCCTTTAGCTGGTCGAAGGCCTGGTCGCATTCTTCGGTCCAAACTTCTTTGCTTTTCAAAGAGTTTGGAAGAAAGGCAAACTTCTGTCAGCCGATTTGGATATGAATCTATTTAACGCTACGATCTTTCCTACCAAGCTCTGTACTTGGGAGATCGTTTTGAGAGGCTTCATTTTGGTTATGGCTCGAATTTTTTCTAGATTGGCCTCAATTCCTCGTTGATGTACCAAATAGCCCAAAAATTTCCCCGACTTAACACCGAAAGTGCATTTTGCAGGATTTAGCTTCGTTCGGTACTTTCTCAATATTCGGAAGCATCGATCGAGATTCTTTACATGATCAGCTTCATTCATGCTTTTGACCAGCATATCGTCTACGTAGACTTCCATTATTTTTCCAATCAATTCTTTGAACATCAGATTTACTAACCTTTGGTATGTGACCCCGGCGTTCCTTAGGCCAAATGTCATAACTACGAAGCAGTATACTCCCTGCTCGGTTATGAAGGCAGTTTTCTCTTGGTCTCGCTCATCCATGTATATTTGATAAAAACCTTGGAAGGCGTCCATCATGCTAAAAATCACAAAACCAGCGGTTGAGTCGCCTAATAAGTCGATCCTTGGGAGGGGATATGGATCGCGCGGACATAATTTATTAAGGTTGGTGAAATCATTGCACATTCTCCACTTGTTATCCTTTTTATCCCCGTTTGCTACTAGCACAACATTGCATAGCCATTCCGAGAAGTGTATTTCTCGAATTTGTTTTGCCTTAAGTAGCCTTTCTACTTCTGCCTTAATTGTTTTATCCTTTATAGGCCCATGATTCCTCTTCTTTTGTCTAGCAGGTTTTGCCATGTGGTCGATTTTTAGCGAATGACTGATTACTCGAGGGTCGATCCGTTCGATGTCGTTCGCGCTCCAGGCGAAGATATCTATGTTTTCTCTGAGAAAGTTGATAAACATTACTTCCCCTTCCTTGCTCAGTTCGGTCCCTATTCTGGTTGTTTTTGTTGGGTCCCCTTGTACCTGTAGGACATCTTTATGTTCTGGTGGTTTCAAGGCCAAATCTATCGGTTCCATTCCCCTTTTATCTAATCGATCGGTGCTAGGGATTTCAACTTCGATTCTGTCAACGTCGTCTTCGAGCTTCCTTTTGCTTGGGGTAATCGATCTAGAGCGGTTCCCCAAAGTTAAGGCGGTGTTGTAACAGTCCCATGCCATGCAATGATCGTTCACTATTTCTCCGATTCCCATGTCAGTTGGAAATTTTATCATCTGAGGGTAGGTTGAAACAACAGCTCGGAATAAGTTGAGGGCGGGTCGCTCTAAGATTGCATTGTAGGCAAAGGGAGTTTCTACTACTAAGAATTTGACTAGCTTCACCGTCCGACGCGGTTTCTTTCCGAGTGAGACGCTTAAAGTTATTGTGCCACTGGGGACAATTCCGGAACCTCCAAATCCTACTAAAGGCGTAGCTACCTTTTGGAATGTTATTTGTCCCAAGTTCATATGGGCTAGGACCTCTTTAGAAATGATGTTCGCTGAGCTTCCATTATCAATCAGGATTCTTTTGACGTTGTAGTTTGCTATTTCAAGCGATACCACCATTGGGAAGTCGGGGTTGTCCTCTTTTACGTCCCAAACAAAGTTCTTCGGTACCTCGCCCTCGTTGAAACTGATCAGTTGGTCGTTTGTTGGTTTACTTTCTAGAGTCCATATTTCTTTCGGGTATTTTAAGCTTCCGATTATGGATCTGGCGGTCCTGCGACGTGTTGGGATAGTGGTTGGGATGCCTCGATTGTCAGAACAACGACAGTGCGGAATTTAAAATTTTTCGAAGCACCCAAGGTCCCATATTAATTCTCCATATTAATTATACGTAAGCAAGAACAAAAACACACACAGTAATTAAATAAGGGGGTTTTTGCGATATACCTCACCACAGGCAAGGTGGTGGCAACCTTCGGTTCTGATTCTGAAACTGGATCTGGATCTGGATCTGGTTCACAGAAGTGATCCAAGTGTCTCACCTCCAAAGTTAGTCCACACCAATCGGATTCTGGCAACACCTCAAGATCTTAGGCTCAGAACTGGATTTAGGAGGTTTGTCGAAGCAGGATTGTGTAGATTCTCTTGACAGGTCAAGATCTAACACAGAGGAACAAAGGGAGAGGAGCGGCGGCACAAGAGCAGTCCACGGCAGCTGGTGGCGGCTTCTCTTGGTGGCGGCGGCGGCTAGGGTTTCTAGCACTAAGGAGGCGACGGCTAGGTTGAGAGGAGAGGCTAGGGTTTTCTTCTTAGGGTGTTGGCTTTTGAGCTCAAGTAGAACCCCTTTTATAGACTCCCTCAACCTAGGTTTTGCAAGACTCCTTATAGGCTTTTAATTAAAGGCCCATGTCTTGCAAGCCTTTTCATTTAATTAATCACTTAATTAAATGCCCAGTCCATTTAAATCATTATTTCTTTTATATAATTAATTAGCAACTTAATTAAGTATTTAATTAATTAAGTTAGCCAATTAATTAATCTCCCACTTGAATTAAATACCTTTAATTCATTTAATTTATTTAATTACCTTTAAATCAACTAATTCCTTTTGTATCATTTTCCAACAGTCACCGTCCAATTGTATTGTGTGTGACCCTCTGGGTTCACCATCAATTGGCAGCAGGCCCACGAATTCCTCGTGATTTAATTTATGAACAATAAATTGCTCCGGTCAATTAAACAACCTTTAATTGACCACTCCTAGAATCAAATCATCTATTAACTCAGGAGTACCTACACTTCATGGTCGATGTCTAGCCACAAGCCCATGAAGCCCAACTTCAGGTGAATTGATACTTGTGAACCTCGTCTCATATAATTACCATGTACATACGGTCCTTCTATCGACTAATATTCCCGATCAAGACTTAGGGTGTGTGAATTGATCGGCAACTCTAAATTTGTCTCGATAACTATACTTTCTAATTCAGGATAATATTCCAGTGTGACTGCTAAATTTGGAAACCCCTTTCCAAGTCCGTCACCGACCACGGCCGTGGATTCCTCGGATATATATTATCTAAGAATCGTATAGGAAATTCTCTCACCCATTACAGTGAGTCAATAGATTCCATATCGGTACTAACCACCCGCGTACATGTCCATACGCACCCAACCTAGGCATGTTATGATCAAGCTAAGTGACCTATACCTAGATCTAAGTACGCACTTTCATGCACCGAATTCGCCCTAGCACCTAAAGTCAAAGGACTAAATCGTACACTATTATAATCCTTGAGAAACATCCCATCACCGATATGCGTCATGCGCTTCCACAATGGGTTTCTCTGTTCGGGTCGTTCGATGCATTCAATCCTCCATTGAACCACCTACTCATATGCACTGGCCTCAAATGCCTTGCTCATGGAACGCTACAAATTCACTCCATGTGAATCATGCATACTTGTACAAGTCTTGGCGATTCCTACGATACCCCGTCTCGTTCGGAATCTATGACTTGGAACGGTTTTAAGATTACGACCTTTGAGACTGTTTCATGATTGCACTCAGTACCGAAGTGAATCGTCCCATAGTCAAAATGTAATCTAAGGGTTTCATCCAATCGCTTAAATGTATTCGCGAGAGATGAATTTGGCCATTGTTTATCCTTATACTGATATAAATAAACGCGCGTATTATTATAAGTTCAAAAGATTGTTTCTTACAGAATATACCTATTACAAGCTAATTGAACTGGCTTGCTGGGCACTATTCTATCAATCTCCCACTTGCCCTAAAGCCATTCACCTATGGTTCTAAGACCTATCTTCTCTAGATGACTATAGAACGCCTTTTGTGAAAGTGGCTTAGTTAGTGGGTCAGCTACGTTGTCTTCCGATTTGACATACTCCATGTGCATGTCACCTCTACCCATGATCTCCCTGATCACATGGTATTTCCTCTGTACGTGTTTGGATTGATGGTGTGATCTCGGCTCCTTTGTTTGAGCTATCGCCCCGTTGTTGTCACAGAAGACGACTACAGGTTCAGCAATGCTAGGAACAACATCCAATTCTTGGATGAAGTTTTTCATCCATACACTTTCTTTTGCTGCATCTGATGCTGCGATATATTCTGCTTCTGTGGTTGAGTCGGCAGTGGTAGACTGTTTACAGCTTTTCCAACTGACCGCTCCTCCATTGATGCGGAATATGTATCCAGAGTTGGATTTGAAATCATCCACGTCAGACTGGAAACTTGCATCAGTGAATCCTTCAAGTTTCAGTTCTCCACTACAACCGTAGACCAAAAACATATCCTTAGTCCTTCGCAGGTACTTTAGGATTGCTTTTACGGCAGTCCAGTGCTCTTCGCCTGGATTTGACTGATAGCGGCTCGTTACACTTAGAGCGTGTGCTATGTCTGGTCGAGTACACAACATCGCATACATTATACTCCCTATAGCAGAGGCATAAGGTATGAGAGACATTCTCGTCTTTTCTTCATCAGTTGTAGGGCACATAGACTTAGAAAGAGAGATACCATGTCTCATTGGAAGCAATCCTCTCTTGGATTCTTCCATTTTGAATCTCTTCAAAATAGTGTTGATGTACTGAGATTGGGAGAGTCCTATCATCTTCTTCGATCTATCCCTATAGATACGTATTCCCAATACGTAAGATGCGTCTCCCATATCTTTCATGGAAAACTGCGCGGATAACCACGCTGTAGTCTGCGCTAACATCTTGATATCGTCTCCGATTAACAAAATGTCATCGACGTACAAAACAATGAATTGTATCGAGCTCCCACTATTCTTCTTGTACACACAAGGTTCATATACGTTTTTGATGAAGCCAAATGCTTTGACATTCTCATCAAATCGTATGTTCCAGGTTCGGGACGCCTGTTTGAGGCCATAGATTGACCTTTGAAGTTTACACAATTTGTGCTCACTTCCTTTGGACGCAAAACCTTCAGGTTGTTGCATAAAGATCTCCTTGTCAATGTCTCCATTGAGAAAGGCGGTCTTTACGTCCATTTGCCATATTTCGTAGTCATGCCACGCGGCTATGGCAAGTAGTATCCGAATGGATTTCGACATCGCTACGGGAGAGAAGGTTTCCTCATAGTCTATTCCAGGCCTTTGAGAATACCCTTTCGCCACTAAGCGAGCTTTATGAGTTAATACCTCTCCATTTATTCCAAGCTTGCGCTTGAAGATCCATTTGCATCCTACAGGGATAGTTCCCTCAGGTGGATCGACCAAGGTCCAAACCTTGTTGGAATGCATGGAATCCATTTCGGATTGCATGGCTTCGAGCCACGCACCCGAGTCTATGTCTAACATCGTTTCTTGATAGGTCCTTGGATCATTATCACCTTTTTCGTTTTCGTGAATGAAACCAAATCGCTCTGGTTCCTTACGAATTCGATCAGACCTTCGAAGAGTAGGTGTACTAGTAGGTTCAATAAATTCTGGTTCAGCTCCCACTGTTTGTGGGGATGGGTCCGATTCCTGGACTTCATCAAGTTCTACGATTGTCCCATTTCGGTTGGTGAGGAAATCCTCTTCCAAGAAGTGGGCGTTCCTAGATACGAACTTATTACGTTCTTTAGGATCGAAGAACATGTATCCAATGGATTCCTTTGGATACCCCACAAATTTGCACAAACTAGATCTACTATCTAGCTTATCTCCCTTTTTGTTCTTTACATACGCAGGAGATCCCCATACTCGTAGATACGAATACACGGGTGCTTTACCATACCATACTTGGTGCGACACTTGGCACTGACTTCGAAGGTACTATGTTTAGTATCTTCGAGGCAGTTAATAGGGCTAAGCCCCAAAACGAAAAGGGAAGGTCAGCCAAGCTCATCATGGAACGAACCATGTCTAGCAATGTTCGGTTCCTCCGCTCGGACACTCCATTGAGTTGGGGCGTCCTAGGGGGAGTTCGCTGGGCGAGAATTCCATTCTCTTTTAGATAATCAAGGAATTCTTGGCTTAAGTACTCACCACCTCTATCAGAATGAAGTGCTTTAATACTATGTCCAAGTTGATTCTCAACTTCCATTCGAAACTCTTTGAATTTCTCAAAAGTTTCGGATTTGTGTTTCATAAGATACACATATCCATAACGACTAAAATCGTCGGTGAATGTTACGAAGTAAGAGAATACTCCTCTCGCATTGACACTCAACGGTCCACAAACGTCAGTATGGATTAAATCCAATGTTTGCTTGGTTCGCTCGGGATTCCCGGTGAAGGGTGATTTTGTCATCTTTCCTTTGAGACAAGACTCGCAAGTTGGGAGTTCATCCAAGTTCTTTATTTCAAGAGCCTTAGAGGAAACCAGCTTTTGAATCCTACTCTTGGAAATATGTCCAAGTCTAGCGTGCCAAAGTTGTGGAGTTTGATTATCATATTTTCTTTTTCTAGATTGAATGTGCATGACGTCAGAATTTGTAGGTTCTAAGGAATAAAGACCATCTATCAAAGTACCACGAGCATACATTAAACCACCTTTAAATATGCAAAAAGCTCCATTTTCAATGGAAAAATTAAAACCATCAATATCCAACATGGGTATAGAAATGATGTTCTTAATAATGTTTGGTACGTACAGACAATCCCTTAAAATTAAAGTAAAATTTCCTAAAACCAATTCGACGTCCCCAGTAGCCTCAGCGGCGATCCTAGCTCCGTTTCCAAAACGCAGGATTCTATCCCCGGGCTTCAGGTATCTTACTGCTCCCATCACCTGCAAATCATTGCAGATATGAGAACCTGCTGCGGTGTCTAACACCCACGATGCACAGTTAATAGAAATATTAACTTCAACCAAGAAAATACCTTTGGCTACCAATTTCATCTTTAGGTAGTCTGGGCAGTTCCTTTTCCAGTGCCCTGCTTTCTTGCAGTGGAAACATTCGTCTTCTGGGCTCTTGCGCTTCTTTTCAACCACCTTTGTGACTGCCTTCGAAGAAAATACCTTCTTCTTCTTCCTACCTGTCTTGGGCTTTGCAGCCTTCGATTGGTGTGCAATCATTATCGGCTTCTCTTTCTTGAGAGTCGATTCTGCCGTTGCCAACAAATTGGTCAGTTCGGGAAGAGCGAGGGTTCTATCCTCCATGTTGAAGTTCAACACGAACTGGTTAAAAGAACGGGGCAGCGTATGGAGGAGGAGGTCAGTGCTAAGATCAGCGTGCAAATCCACGTCCAATCGCCCTAGTTTTTCAACCAGGTTGATGAAACGCAGACTGTGATCCTTGACACTGCTTCCCTCAGCCATCTTGAGATGAAACAACTCCTTAGTGGTCGCGAACCTTTCGGTACGAGACCTCTCTCCAAACATCTGCTGGAGGTGGAGAAGTACCTCTCTAGCAAGCGGCATAGCAGCATGCTGTTTCTGCAGTTCATTCGACATCGAGGCTAGCATGAGACATCGAACCTGAAGATCATCATCAACCCTTTTAGCATGGGCGGTTCGTTGTTCCTCACGAGCTCGTGCTGCGGGTGCAGCAGGCATGGGTGTGTCGAGCACATAGCTTCGTCGCTCGGAATCGAGGACAATTCTGAGATTTCTCAGCCAGTCAACGAAGTTTGAGCCATTCAATTTGTTTGCATCGAGGATAACAGATAATGGATTCTTAGACATTGTACTTAATATATACAAATGGAAAGAAGACAACATTTAGCTAACTGATCTTATGTCTAATACTTATAATTAACGAATTTTAGACTTGTTTTCGAAAAAGTTCTCCCACTATTTTATCGAAACAATCACCCCTTTGATTGCTTGGGAAATTAATTCCTAGTAGGTCTTGACGTCCCAGCAGCAATTAATTGCACCCACGACTCGTGGCCATACAACTAATTCTCCAGGTAGGTATACTTTTTACCAATTGTGTTACTCCACAACCTTCAAGCTATTTTGCCTTGGTTTTCGCACTTATCTAGCACTGCTACATCATAAGTGTTACTAATCGTTAAGTCTAACCCATCAATCATGATGAGCAACGGGCCCGGTCGTGAGTTCTCCGTAACTAGTTATCGGTCGATCCTCACATACCGACCAGTCCTCACCCTTGTCGTGTTTAGTTAAAAACAGGAGTCAAGGAATTTCACGTATTGTCCCTTTCTTCGACTTGGGTGCCAGACTCTGGATCACCTCTATCGATAAGTAGACAACATACGTTAGTCCCTATTGATGGAAGGCTTGGATTTATAAATACTTCATTTTATTTTAATCCAATATGACTTAATATTTAATTCGAGAGGGGAATTTCTGGTTTTGAAAGTTATACTAACTCTCCTCGAGATCTCACCGATTCAGTTATGCTTTATCTTTTATTACGATCTAGATTCTAGCGCGCATCTCATACAAGCTAAATATAAATCGACAAAATAAATAAAAGCCATACAAACCTAGCATGCTTACTACCATAATATGTTTTCGAGCCTCCTATGTGGGCCATCATCGAGCCAATGATGTTGGCCCTATTGGTCAATCTAAAGGGTTTGCAAATGGGCCTATGTTATTACACAATGTACCACGCATACATGGCCTTCATGTCTTCTTGGGTTCCCACCTTGCTTGTAAACGGGCCTCCATCCTAAACTAGGAAAGCAATAAAGCCCTATTCTATTCCAAAGGCTCAAAATGGCCCAGAAACATAACAGGCTCGCAGGCCCAATAAAAACCAACAATAAATTAAACCAATCACATCTAACCTAAGGTCAAGGCTCGGCTCGATCGAAAACCACGTAAACAATTCACATAGAGCAAGAAACAAGCAAACATCATTTACCTATTTCTTTCTTAATTTTAAAACTACCTTTTAAAACTAACTTTCTGTGATTCTTACTTTTTAGTCACTACTAATTATGACAAAATGAATATTCGGGTAAACAAAAATAAATTTTCTGCTCAAATTCAGATTCTGTTTTTCAACTTTTGAAAATTGCATTTTTGCCCCTCAACTTTCGAAAATTGCACTTTGACCCCAAAACTTTTAAAAAGTTACAAAAACACCCCTGGCAGATTTGGGCAGTTAACAGAAAATAATATTTTGAATTCTGAAAATTTTTTGATTTTTCCCTGAATTTTCGGTAATTGCAAAACAGTCCCTAAACTTTCAGAAATTACAAAACGACCTCAAAAAGCGTGCGACCAGATTTGCAAAAACAGTCCATGATTTTGAAATTTCCAGATTTCAAAAATTCAAATTTTTCAGCCCACAAAAACCCTAATCTCGATTTTTAGCATAAAAGTCCTGAAGTTTTCAAAAACTATAAAAACGGCACAGATCTAAAAAAGCAGTTTTACCCAATCATAGATCCAGTCATAACAAGTAAGAATCAACTTACAGAACATAATTATCACGTGTTTACATATACATAATTAAACATATATGGTGAAAACACATTATGTTCAGGCTTTTCGTATAATAATGATGGAGTTGGCTCTGATACCACTGTTGGGACAGTGGTTGGGATGCCTCGATTGTCAGAACAACGACAGTGCGGAATTTAAAATTTTTCGAAGCACCCAAGGTCCCATATTAATTCTCCATATTAATTATACGTAAGCAAGAACAAAAACACACACAGTAATTAAAAAAGGGGGTTTTTGCGATATACCTCACCACAGGCAAGGTGGTGGCAACCTTCGGTTCTGATTCTGAAACTGGATCTGGATTTGGATCTGGTTCACAGAAGTGATCCAAGTGTCTCACCTCCAAAGTTAGTCCACACCAATCGGATTCTGGCAACACCTCAAGATCTTAGGCTCAGAACTGGATTCAGGAGGTTTGTCGAAGCAGGATTGTGTAGATTCTCTTGACAGGTCAAGATCTAACACAGAGGAACAGAGGGAGAGGAGCGGCGGCACAAGAGCAGCCCACGGCAGCAGGTGGCGGCGGCGGCTATGGTTTCTAGCACTAAGGGGGCGGCGGCTAGGTTGAGATGAGAGGCTAGGGTTTTCTTCTTAGGGTGTTGGCTTTTGAGCTCAAGTAGAACCCCTTTTATAGACTCCCTCAACCTAGGTTTTGCAAGACTCCTTATGGGCTTTTAATTAAAGGCCCATGTCTTGCAAGCCTTTTCATTTAATTAATCACTTAATTAAATGCCCAGTCCATTTAAATCATTATTTCTTTTATATAATTAATTAGCAACTTAATTAAGTATTTAATTAATTAAGTTAGCCAATTAATTAATCTCCCACTTGAATTAAATACCTTTAATTCATTTAATTGATTTAATTACCTTTAAATCAATTAATTCCTTTTGTATCCTTTTCCAACAGTCACCGTCCAATTGTATTGTGTGTGACCCTCTGGGTTCACCATCAATTGGCAGCAGGCCCACGAATTCCTCGTGATTTAATTTATGAACAATAAATTGCTCCGGTCAATTAAACAACCTTTAATTGACCACTCCTAGAATCAAATCCTCTATTAACTAAGGAGTACCTACACTTCATGGTCGATGTCTAGCCACAAGCCCATGAAGCCCAACTTCAGGTGAATTGATACTTGTGAACCTCGTCTCATATAATTACCATGTACATACGGTCCTTCTATCGACTAATATTCCCGATCATGACTTAGGGTGTGTGAATTGATCGGCACCTCTAAATTTGTCTCGATAACTATACTTTCTAATTCAGGATAATATTCCAGTGTGACTGCTAAATTTGGAAACCCCTTTCCAAATCCGTCACCGACCACGGCCGTGGATTCCTCGGATATATATTATCTAAGAATCGTATAGGAAATTCTCTCACCCATTACAGTGAGTTAATAGATTCCATATCGGTACTAACCACCCGCGTACATGTCCATACGCACCCAACCTAGGCATGTTATGATCAAGCTAAGTGACCTATACCTAGATCTAAGTACGCACTTTCATGCACCGAATTCGCCCTAGCACCTCAAGTCAAAGGACTAAATCGTACACTATTATAATCCTTGAGAAACATCCCATCACCGATATGCGTCATGCGCTTCCACAATGGGTTTCTCTGTTCGGGTCGTTCGATGCATTCAATCCTCCATTGAACCACCTACTCATATGCACTGGCCTCAAATGCCTTGCTCATGAAACGCTACAAATTCACTCCATGTGAATCATGCATACTTGTACAAGTCTTGGCGATTCCTACGATACCCCGTCTCGTTCGGAATCTATGACTTGGAACGGTTTTAAGATTACGACCTTTGAGACTGTTTCATGATTGCACTCAGTACTGAAGTGAATCGTCCCATAGTCAAAATGTAATCTAAGGGTTTCATCCAATCGCTTAAATGTATCCGCAAGAGATGAAGTTGGCCATTGTATATCCTTATACTCATATAAATAAACGCGCGTATTATTATAAGTTCAAAAGATTGTTTCTTACAGAATATACCTATTACAAGCTAATTGAACTGGCTTGCTGGGCACTATTCTATCACGACGGGCATTACGACTGTCCCCGCCGGCGGGTCCTCCTGTGATTGTGTGGATGGTACCATTAATCTGATCATTGTTCAACTCCTGCGAGGGATCATCATTAGGGGACCTTCTACGGGAATTCCTTCTTTGATTATTGTTCCGAGGACTTCTACTTCTTCCTCTCTTGCGGTTATTCCGCTCTAAGTAGTCATCTAATTTTCCTTGTTCGATTAGTTATTCAATTTCCCTTTTAAGGTGAAAACAATCTTCAGTGTGATGCCCATGTGACCGGTGATATTTGCAGTATAATTCATAGTTTCGTGCACCTGGTCTGGGCTGAGCGATTCTCTTTGCTTCGGGGATCCAATTATTCCTTTCTAGTACAGCCAAGATTTCTTCTATTGGAACAGTCAGCCTTGGGTGTTCTACTTGGTTAACTCTGCTTCTGATCGCCGGCTCGGCCGATCTAAGTCTTTGATAGACATTAGGTCGTATGTCTTGATTGTTTCGATTGTATTCCAATCGCTGGAAGACATTGCCTTTTCTAAAAGATCGTTCATAATCCATGGATTTTTGGACAGGAATCCTATCTTGCCGCTTGGAGCCTGAGGCGGGAGCTTTATTTTTGTTCTTATCTTTAAAAGAGTTCATCTCTTCCTGGGTCATATACTTCGACGCCAAGCTCATAATATCAGCAATCGTCCTTGGTTGCTTTCTACTGAGGGCATTTCCAAACTGCCTATTCTTGGTGAGGTCAAAGAGAATGAAGATTATGTAATCGATATTTGGGGAATCGATTTTGAGCAATTCCACATTAAATCTTGCCAGCCAGTTCCTTAGGGATTCACCCTCTTGTTGATAAATAGTTCCTAAATAGCTTATCGGTAGTTTCTGCCTCTTCTGGCTGGCGAACTGCTGTTTGAGCTTGTTGCATAATTCCCGGAAACTGAATATGGAGTTAGTGGGTTGCTTGGCGAACCAATCTAAAACGAATCCTTCGAATGTGGTCACCATTAACTTAGCGGTGAATTCTGCCGAGTGAGCATATAAATTCATTATGTTGGTGAAGCTAAATATATAGTTATCTGGATCAGTAGTTCCATCATATCTGGGTAGTCGCCCAGGAACTTTTTCAGATGACTGTGCTTCTTTTATTTCTTTGCAGAAGGGAGAGCATGCCGCTAGGCTCTCCTGGAGTTCCGTGGTTCTGGCCCATGGGTTTTGAACAGTTCGTAAGCGTTGCTCAAGTCATTCTTGTACCATCTTTTCGATTTCTCTTTCCGAGAAACGCATAGTTCGTGGTTGATTGTGGATTGCGTCGCCTACGTCATCCTCGATGGGGATTATGGTATGTTCCTTAGACCTAGTGCGTCCTGGTTGCAGTCTCCTTCGATCCGCTTTTCTTCGGACGTTCTCATCGGAGAGTTTCGAAATGCCCTTTTTCGACTATGCAGCGATCGCTGCTCGCTTGCCGAGCTGTCAGCTTGTTGAGATATTTGGTCGACCTGCCTCGGCATCCTTTGAATGGGATTTGCCCTAGTGGTTCTAGGGTTTCGAGGAACCTGCTCGGGTACGAGTAATTTCTCTGGGCAGAGTGATTTAAAGAGCATAGCAATCTGTCGTAGCTTCTCCTGAGTGTCTGACAGGGGAACTGGGATCGCTGGAGCTGCATGTTCTTCTGGTACCACATCAGCAGGGATCCCTTGTGGTTCCTCCTGATTCTGAAGATGCTCGTTCTCTTGCTGATTGTTATTGGTTATTGGGGCGTTATTATCAGTATTGCCCTGTGGACCCTCTGACGTGTTATTCGGGTTGGTCGTGTTACTTCTTGCTCCGTTACGGGTGCTCTTCCTTGGGCGAGCCATATGTCGGTTGAATAATTAACCTAGCCCCACGGTGGGCGCCAACTGATTTAACCATTTTTCGTTGGGTAAGATTAAATCAATAAGATGTAATTAGGAGATCAGGTTCAGTACGAATTATTGGGCTCTGTTACTTTATTCTGGATGGATCAATCTCAAGGAAGAACAATTATGTAAAAGAACAAAATGGTAAACCAGACAACGAATGAGTCGATGAGTAAATAGTATAGCAAAAGCTTTTCTATTCAATGTGATATTAGATTGACAGAGTATGTAGGCGTTTTAACTAGGTATTTATTTGATATTAACCCTAGCTTTACAAGGAAACATAGTCCTAATAGGACTCGGCATAACTGTCCCTCTCGAGTCAGGATTGTAGTCTGGTCGCCGAGGAGGATCGTCTCTGATCGTGTCGATGGATGATCCCAGATGAGCTTGTATGGTCGAACCGATCGGATATCCCCTAGTCGATCCGAGTATTATAAGGGGTGCGAAATAGCCCCCATCACTCACTAACAGAAATGGGACAATTGTAGAACTTGATGAAGTCCAAGAATCGGACACATCCCCACAAACAGCGGGAGCTGAACCAAAATTTACTGAACCTACTAGTACACCTAGTCTTCGAAGGTCTGATCGAATTCGTAGGGAGCCAGAGCGATTTGGTTTCATTCACGAAAACGAGATAGTTGATAGTGATCCAAAGACCTATCAAGAATCGATGTCAGACATAGACTCGGGTGCGTGGCTCGAAGCCATGCAATCCGAAATGGATTCCATGCATTCCAACAAGGTTTGGACCTTGGTCGATCCACCTGAGGGAACTATCCCTGTCGGATGCAAATGGATCTTCAAGCGCAAGCTTCGAATGAATGGAGAGGTATTAACTCATAAAGCTCGCTTAGTGGCGAAAGGGTATTCTCAAAGGCCTGGAATAGACTATGAGGAAACCTTCTCTCCCGTGGCGATGTCGAAATTCATTCGGATACTACTTGCCATAGACGTGTGGCATGATTACGAAATATGGCAAATGGACGTAAAGACCGCCTTTCTCAATGGAGACATTGACAAGGAAATCTTTATGCAACAACTTGAAGGTTTTGCATCCAAAGGAAGTGAGCACAAATTGTGTAAGCTTCAAAGGTTAATCTATGGCCTTGAAAGGCATCCCGAACCTGGAACATACGATTTGATGAGACAGTCAAAGCATTTGGCTTCATCAAAAACGTATATGAACCTTGTGTGTACAAGAAAAATAGTGGGAGCTCGATACAATTCATTGTATTGTACGTCGATGATATTTTGTTAATCGGAGACGATATCAAGATGTTAGCGCAGACTAAAGCGTGGTTATCCGCGCAGTTCTCCATGAAAGATATGGGAGAAGCATCTTACGTATTGGGAATACGTATCTATAGGGATAGATCGTAGAAGATGATAGGACTCTCCCAATCTCAGTACATCAACACTATTTTGAAGATATTCAAAATGGAAGAATCCAAGAGAGGATTGCTTCCAATGAGACATGGTATATCTCATTCTAAGTCAATGTGCCCTACAACCGACGAAGAAAAGACGAGAATGTCTCTCATACCTTATGCCTGTGCTATAGGGAGCATAATGTATGCGATGTTGTGTACTCGATCGGACATAGCACACGTTCTAAGTGTAACGAGCCGCTATCAGTCAAATCCAGGCGAAGAGCACTGGACTGCCGTAAAAGCAATCCTAAAGTACCTGCGAAGGACTAAGGATATGTTTTTGGTCTACGGTGGTAGTGGAGAACTGAAACTTGAAGGATTCACTGATTCGAGTTTCCAGTCTGACGTGGATGATATACATATTCCGCATCAATGGTGGAGCGGTCAGTTGGAAAAGCTGTAAACAGTCTACTACTGCCGACTCAACCACAGAAACAGAATATATTGCAGCATCAGATGCAGCAAAGGAAAGTGTATGGATGAAAAACTTCATCCAAGAATTGGATGTTGTTCCTAGCATTGCTGAACCTGTAGTCGTCCTTTGTGACAACAACGGGGCAATAGCTCAAGCGAAGGAGTCGAGATCACACCATCAATCCAAACACGTACAGAGGAAATACCACGTGATCAGGGAGATCATTGGTAGAGGAGACATGCACATGGAGTATGTCAAATCAGAAGACAACGTAGCTGACCCACTAACTAAGCCACTTTCACAAAAGGCATTCGAAGGACATCTAAAAAAGATGGGTCTTAGAAACATCGGTGAATGGCTTTAGGAAAAGTGGGAGATTGATAAGATAGTGCCCAGCAAGCCAGTTCAATAAGCTTGTAATAGGACTATTCTGTATAAGACAATCTTTGATTTTATAATAATACGCACGCTTATTTATATTTGTATAAAGTTAAACAATGGCCAACTTCATCTCTCGCGAATACATTTAAGCGATTGGATGAAATCCTTAGATTACATTTGACTATGGGACGATTCACTTCAGTACTGAGTGCAATCATGAAACAGTCTCAAAGGTCGTAATCTTAAAACTGTTCCAAGTCATAGATTCCGAACGAGACAGGGTATCGTAGGAATCGCAAAGACTTATACAAGTATGCATGATTCACATGGAGTGAATTTGTAGCGTTTCATGATCAAGGCATTTGAGGCCAGTGCATATGAGTAGGTGGTTCAATGGAGGATTGAACGCATCGAATGACCCGAACAGAGAAACCCATTGTGGAAGCGCATGTCGCATATCGGTGATGGGATGTTTCTCAAGGATTATAATAGTGTACGATTTAGTCCTTTGACTTGAGGTGCTAGGGCGAATTCAGTACATGAAAGTGCGTACATAGATCGAGGTATAGGCCACTTAGCTTGGCCATAACATGCCTAGGTTGGGTGCGTATGGACATGTATGCGAGTGGTTAGTACCAATATGGAATCTATTGACTCATCGTAATGGATGAGAGAATTTCCTATACGATTCTTAGATAATATATCCAAGGAATCTACGGCCGTAGTCAGTGACGGATTTAGAAAAGGGGTTTCCAAATTTAAGAGTCCCACTGGAATATTATCCTGAATTAGAAAGTATAGTTATCGAGACAAATTTAGAGGTGCCGATCAATTCACACACCCTAAGTCTTGATCGGGAATATTAGTCGATAGAAGGACCGTATGTACATGGTAAATATATGAGACGAGGTTCACAAGTATCAATTCACCTGAATTTGGGCTTCATGGGCTTGTTGCTAGACATCGACCATGAAGTGTAGGTACTCCTGAGTTAATAGAGGATTTGATTCTAGGAGTGGTCAATTAAAGGTTGTTTGATTGACCGGAGCAATTTATTGTTCATAAATTAAATCACGAAGAATTCGTGGGCCTGCTGCCAATTGATGATGAACCCAGAGGGTCACACAAAATACAATTGGACGGTGACTGTTGGAAAATGACATAAAAGGAATTAATTGATTTAAAGGTAATTAAATCAATTAAATGAATTGAAGTATTTAATTCAAGTGGGAGATTAATTAATTAGTTGGCTTAATTAATTAAATACTTAATTAAGTTGTTGATTAATTATATAAAAGAAATATTGATTTATTTGGATTGGGCACTTAATTAAAGTAGTTAAATGAAAGGCTTACAAGACATGGTCCTTTAATTAAAAGCCCATAAGGAGTCTTGCAAAACCTAGGTCAAATAGAAGTCTATAAATAGAGTTCTACCAGAGCTCAGAAAGCGAACACCCTAGCACAAAAAACCTTGAGCTCCTTCTCTGACCTAGCCGCCCCCTCTCCCCTGCGCCGCCCCTAGCTGCCGCAGCCTATCCTTGGACGTGAGCTGCTGTGCCGCCGCCGCACCACCTCCCTCGTTCCACCGTGTTAGATCTTGCCTTGCCATGTAGATCTGCACAGTCCTGCAACAACAATCTCCTAGATCCAGTTCTGAGCCTAAGACTAGGAGGTGTTACCCGAATCCAGTTGGTGTGGACTATCTTTGGAGGTGAGACATTTGGATCACTTCTGTGAACCAGATCCAGATTCAGAATCAGAACTGATGGTTGCCACCACCTTGCCCGTGGTGAGGTAAATCGCAAAAATCCCCTTGTTTAATTCATTGTGTGTTTTTGTTTCATGCTTTCGTATATATAATATGGAGATTCTTATATGGGACCTTGGGTGCTTCGAAAAATTTAAGTTCCGCACTGTATGTTGTATTGACAATCGAGGCAACCCAACCACTAACCCAACATATGGCTCGGAAGCTGTAATTCCAGTCGAAACACTAATTCCAACACCAAGAATTGAAATGTATGATGACCAGGAAAACAAAAAGGCAAGAGAAAGTGATATCGACTTGACATAAGCATTAAGAGTGAAAGCGGCCGTACGATTGCAAGTCGCTAAATCAAACATGGAGAAAGCCTACAATCAAAAAGTACGCATACGAACCTTCAAAGATGGGGACTTGGTACTAAAAAGGTAGAGGTATCCAAGCATGTGGGAATATTGCAACAGAATTGGGATGAACCATACATTGTCGTTAATGTAGGAAAGAAAGGTTCATACAAAATTGCACACTTGGACGGAACACCCCTACCAAGAACTTGGAATGCAGTCAACCTAAGAAGATACTATGGAAATTGAATCCTAGTAATAGCCCTGGTTAATTTCTTTTGATTTAGTCTGTTATATTTTTATTTCTCATATAATTCGTTGTAATAAAGGCCTTGGCCTGAGATTAATTCTCAAAATTTTATTAATGGTTACAATTTTGAATACCAAATCAAAGATTCACTTGAAGTTAAGGCCGAAGTATCAAAAGAGTTGAGTATAAATCGATCAATTCGATAAAAGCTCCTCGAAATTCTGCAATCAACTTGGTTGAATCCAAAAAAATTGATCCAAGAGTATAACGAGTTGAGTAAAATTGATTCGCTCAATAAACGCTCCTCGACCTCCATGACGATGACTAAGATAGGTTAAAACCAGAAAATTGGTAAAAAACCTAAGTCTCAAAACGAGTTGAGTATAAATCGATCCGCTCGATAAACGCTCCTCGACCTCCATAAACGACGATAAAAAGGTTAAAACCAAAAACTTTGGTAAAAAACCTAAGTCTCAAAACGAGTTGAGTATAAATCGATCCGCTCGATAAACGCTCCTCGACCTCCATAAACGACGACAAAAAGGTTAAAACCAAAAACTTTGGTAAAAAACCTAAGTCTTAAAATTAGTTGAGTATAAATCGATCCGCTTGATAAACGCTCCTCGACCTCCATGAACGACGACAAAAAAGGTTAAAACCAAAAACATTGGTAAAAAAACCTAAGTCTTAAAAACGAGTTGAGTAAAATTAATTCGCTCAATAAACACTCCTCGACCTCCATAAAAAGGTTAATAAACCTAAGTCCCAAAAACGAGTTGAGTAAAATTGATTCGCTCAATAAACACTCCTCGACCTCCATAAAAAGGTTAATAAATCTAAATCCCGAAAACGAGTTGAGTATAAATCGATCCGCTCGATAAACACTCCTCGACCTCCATAAACGACGACAAAAAGGTTAAAACCAAAAACTTCAGTAAAAAACCTAAGTCTCAAAATGAGTTGAGTGTAAATCGATCCGCTCGATAAACACTCCTCGATCTCCACAATAACGATAAAAATAGGTTACAAGCCAAAAATATTTGGTAAAAAACCTAAGTTTTTCACGGTTGAGTAAAAGCTAATCTGCTCTACAATCGTTCTTTGATATCGATGATAAATAAGAACAGGTCGAGAGAAATCAACAACAAGAACTGTGAAAGTAATAATATTGAAGTATTATTCATCTGAGTTCTGAGAACGGGTCTCAAATTACATACGAAGTTTTTATCAGAGTACAAAGAACTTTATACAATCTACATATCATCACAACTGTTTAGATAAAATAATCCTATTCTATAGATCAGTGGTTTTCACGACAATGTCCACGGAAACATCAATCTCCTCCCTAGTGCCTCGATGATTGTGATTGACCACCTAAGAAGCATGCTGCTCAGGATGGTCGACTTCTTTGGTTCGATGGCATGGCTCTGAAGATCAAATGTTCTTCCAGGCAAAATGACCATTTCCAGCCAGATGCCCGATAACGTCCACTTGCCCAAAACGAGATACTGCTTGTGTAATGGGGTTGATTTTTACTCTAAAGCAGCATCTCTCGAGGACCGTCGCAAAAGTAAAAATTTACCAGCACACCCCGGCGGTCTATCACTCCGGAGGTAACATCGAAGAGCAGGGGTGCCTGGTAAATATGAACCCTCCATGTGCAAACAGAAACCACGGACCTCAAACCAGTGAAGACGAAGGCTGAGGCCACATGGGACCCGTCAGTACAAGGTAGGGAATCAATGGAACCTGTCAGTACAAGGCAAATTCTGACTGAGATTTTTTGAAACGATGGGTCACAATAATGTGACTTTTTGAATATTATGGGATCAGTGGGCAAAGTGAAACTCAAAGAAACTGATATCTCCATCCTTTTTGGGAATTATGAGTGAGATATGGAAACTGCGTACCTATTTATGGGCACAGATACAATCAATCCTACGGTTAGATTAAGATCTAAGAGAAAAAGAACCGCGACCGTTTGACTTCCACCTTTAAATGCGAGTAAGTTGGAACGGCTCCTCTATAGTCGGAATGACTATTCGATGGTAAAGAAGAATCAAGATCGAAGCGATCAACACGAAAATAAGGAGGATCTAAAGAGCTCCAGACTGAAAAGAGCTTGCACACCTACAAATGCTAATCACTTGATAAAGAACAAGAGATCCTCGACGCAGACGTATAAGTTTGCACCAATATGACAAGAACTAGCTCGTTTAGAGGTGTAAAATCTCATATTCCCGCATACGAGGTCGTCACCGCCTCATATATCACTAGGTAGATTGTTAATTAACTATATTAGACCTCTACTGGAGTCCAAGAAATCTGGCACGAAAATTAGAGGAATGATCGTCAACATTCCAGCCTACAAAATCGTCACTGCCTAACATTCCAAAGAATTGCTTAAGGAGGTCTGAACAAGCTAGATCTAATTAATGATTCTACATTTTCCAATTCCTCCCATATCAAAGAATTGACATATTGATACACTGGTTGCTTTATTTGAGTAACATGGAACTCACAATCAGTACTGATGAGGGGTAATTTGGATCCCCTATCCTCACTAGCTTGATGTGGGTCAAATAACATCAGTCCTTGTTCCCAGGAACGACGAGCCGAAACAGGGCTTAAATTAATCTGTTCTGAGCTTATAAAGAGAACTCGAGGTCGAAATGGCACTGTTGGGCCGAGCCCAGGATCAGGCCCATCAGCTCAGCTATAAATACCCCAAGCATTTATGGCAATGACACAACTTCCCAGGTGCTCTTCCTTCGAGACTGCTGCTCGGACTCACTTGGGAATACTAGCATAGGCTTCCTTATAAGTATTTCATCCTCTAGCTTGTACGGCATCCAATAGTGCTCGAATAGGACTCCCATTTCTTGTAATCTGTATTCGATCACCAAGAATATAATACTATTGATCTTTTATCTCCATTTACATTCCTTAGTACTGCATTTTACACCACCCTTATCGAACTAACGAAAACGCGTAAGATCAATTGGCCCCCACCGTGGGGCCTTATTCGAGTATTAGATCGAAATATGCCTACCACGAGGAGAAATACGTATATCACAGGAGAGCCTTCCCAGGCAGCAGGAGCACAGGATCCGATCGACATCGAGCCAGACGATCTGTACCACGAGGAGAAATACGTATATCACAGGAGGGCCTTCCCAGGCAGCAGGAGCACAGAATCCGATCGACATCGAGCCAGACGATCTGTAGTGTGGGACTCACCAACCACCATTTGTTTTTAGCAACGATCCTCCGACAAGCGGAGCAAAGGTAAAAGTTCTATGTTTATAAATGAATAAATTTCACGAATATTATTCTCAACTAGCCAAGATCAGATTTAATCCGATCATCGATCAACGTCAAAAGATAATGAAAAGTCTATGGAGTTGCAACTTATTAAGGCTCGGAATTCATTTATCCGATCTTCATATTTAGTGATCTCAGGCTAAATTATGCGAGTCAAATTATTATCAATTATCTGATGGTTTTCTTGATCAGTTAGAATAGAAATAGTTACATTCTATTGCTCGATGATAATCTCTAAATATGAATATCAATAAATGTCCGTACGACGGCGACAAGTTCCCGAAGTCGCAATTGAGGGTGGGCTATAGTTCGATCTATAAAAGAAATTTTCGATCCCAAAGGGAAGGGATCTATAGCTTCGCAATGACTATAAGTTCCTGCAAGCCTAACTCAAATTCGACTGGAGAGATAGAAAAGACAAAGGAATAAAATAAGAAAATTTGAACAAGAAATAAAGCTTCATTAATTGATATTCTTCGAACAAGTTACAAGCGAAGTTTTGAATATAATATTAAAGTTCGAGCTCAAGAAATACAGTACAATCACTCCTACATTATTACAAGTTCTGCGAGTAAGTCTATCCTGATACATATTCGGTCGTCGTCCCTATTAGATCGCTCCAGATGCAGAACTCAGCAGTGATTCTTCGTGATCTGATAGAATAGTACCCGGCAAGCCAATCTAAATTAGCTTGTTTGAGGACTATCTTCTTATGGTTTATAATTAATACGCCCGTTTATTCATAGTACGTGAATTAAACAATGGCCAACTTCATCTCTCGCGAACCTATCTAAGCGATTGGATGAAATCCTGAGTTCACAATAGACTATGGGACTATACACTTCAGTACTGAGTGCACTTATCATGAAACAGTCTCAAAGGTCGTGATCTCGAAAACGTTCCAAGTCATAGATTCATATCGAGACGGGATATCGAATGAATCGTCAAGACTTGTACGATTATGCATGAGTCACATGGAGTGAATTTGTTGTAGTTTCATGAACAAGGCATTTGAGGCCAGTGCATATGACTAGGTGGTTCGATAGAGGATCGAATGCATCGAACGACCCGAACAGAGAAACCCATTGTGGAAGCGCATGTCGCATATCGGTGATGGGATGTTTCTCAAGGATTATAATAGTGTACGATTTAGTCCTTAGACTTGAAGTGCTAGGGCGAATTCGGTGCATGAAAGTGCGTACTTTGATTTAGGTATAGGCCACTTAGCTTGGTCATAACATGCCTAAGTTGGGTGCGTACGGAAGTGTACGCGAGTGGTTAGTACTAAGAAAGGATCCATCGACTCATCCTGATAAGGTGGGAGAATTTCCTGTACGTTCTTCGATAATAGTTCCGAGAAACCCGTGGCCACGGTCAGTGACGAATTTGGAAGGGACTTCCAAATTTAGCAGTCACACTGGAATTACTATCCTGAATTAGAAAGTACAGAATCGAGATAATTAGAGGTGCCGATCAATTCACACACCCTAGGTCTCGATCGGGAAATCAGTCATGGAAGGACCGTATGTACATGGCAGTTATAATAGGTGAGGTTCACAAATATCAATTCACCTGAAGTTGGGCTTCATGGGCTTGTGGCTAGACATCGACCATGAAGTGTAGGTACTCCTGAATTAATAAGGAAATTAATTCTGGAGTGGTCAATTAAAGATAGTTTAAAGTTGATCGGAGCATTTAATTGCTCGTTAATTAAATCACGAGAGTCGTGGGCCTACTGCCAATTGATGGTGAACCCAGAGGGTCACACACAATACAATTGGACAGTGACAGTCATTAAGGGAAATGTGAATGATTTAAAGTTGTTAAATCAAAATTATTGAATTAAAGCATTAATTCAAGTAAGAGATTATTAATTAAATATTTAATTAATTAATGTTCAATTAATTAATTAAGGGTTATCTGATTAATTATTAAATTAATTAAAGTGGTTAATTAATTAAGTTGGAAGAATAAATTTAATTGGTAATTTTTCGGATTAGCCAATTAAATGACAAAGGGGTCGATTTGTAATTATCACAAATAGAAGTGATAGGGGGCGATTTTTGAAGATAAGGAAAAGGAAGTTTTTAATCTTGGAAGATAAGCAAGAAGAGATATATCAAATCTTAGATTCCTAATTAGATAAGGAAGAAAAGATTTGATAGACAAGGAAGAAGATATCTTATAGGAGTAGGACTCTTCTCCTATAAATACTTCTTCTCCTCTCTTCATTCAAAGAAGAAAAAATGAGACTGAAAACTTTTGAGAGAAAACTCTGCAAAACTTTTGAGAGAAAGTTATAGCCGATTTTTGAGAGAAAAATCTGATTTTCGAAAATAAGTTTTAGAAATTGCATATCCGCCCCAAACTATTTCGCCCCGAACCCTAGTCGCCCATCCTAGCTCGGCCGAACCTAACCTGGCCGATCCAAGCTTGGCCGAACCAAATCCAGCCGCATAAGCCCTGCGTGTTTGGTCTTCGTCCAGTTGATCTCCAAACCCGAACCTAGATCAAAGTCCTGATCAAGTTCAGAAGTACCTTTGTTGACAAACTTTCAAGTTCCAGTTCTTAGCCTACGACTTGGAAGTGTTGCTACAATCCAGTTGGTGTGGATACATTCTGGATGTGAGACACTTGGATCACTATATTGTGAATCGAACATGAAGCCTGGAGGTAACCACCACCGAGCTGTGGTGAGGTAATTTCGATTAACCCCCTATGTTTTATTTATGCTTGCGTTCGTTTCTTGCTTTTCGTATACATAATATGGAGACTTTATTTATGGGACTGTGGGTGTGTCTTGAAAAATCTTAAATTCCGCACTCTGTTGTATTGACAATCGAGGCACAAACCCAACAGTGGTATCAGAGCCAACTCCATACTTATTATACGTAAAAGCCTGAACATAATGTGTTTATCGTATATGTTTGATTATGTGTATGAAAACACTTTAGAATTATGTTCTGTCGTTTGATTCTTACTTGTTATGACTGGATCTATAATTGGGTAAAACTGCTTTTTCAGATCTGTGGCGTTTTTATAGTTTTTCGAAAAATCAGGACTATTTTGCAATAATCGCAAATCTTGAAAATTAGGGCTGAAAATTAATTTTCTGTTTCTGGAAATTTTAGAAATTTATGGGCTGATTATGAAATTCTGATCGCACGGGTTTTTGGACCATTTTGCAATTTTCGAAAATTTATGGGCTATTTTGTAATTTCCGAAATTTCAGGGGTCAGTTTGCAATTCGAAATATTTTCTGGATTCAAAATTTTTATTTTCTGGTCCTTCTGTCCGAAAACTGTTTTGGGGGTGTTTTGTAACTTTTCAAAAGTTTTGGGGTTAAAAGTGCAATTTCCGAAAGTACAGGGGCCGAACTGCAATTTTTCAAAAGTTGAAAATCCGGATCTGTTTTAAAGCAGAAAACTTGTTTTGTTTATCCGAGAATTTTTCTTGTCATAATTAGTAGTGACTAAAAGTAAGAAATCAATAGGAAGTTAGTTTTAAAAGGTAGTTTTAAAATTAAGAAAGAAAGTGAAAGATGTTTACATGTTTCTTGCTCAACGTGAACTGTTTACGTGGTTTTCCATCGCGCCGAGCCTTGACCTTAGGGTAGACGTGATTGGTTTAATTTAATGTTAGGTTTTATTGGGCCTGCGAGCCTGTTATTGTTTTGGGCCACTTTGAGCCTTTGTAATAGAATAGGGCTTTACTGCTTTCCTAGTCTAGGATGGAGGCCCGTTTGCAAGCAAGGTGGGAGCCCATGAAGAATTGAAGGCCGCGTATGCGTGGTACATTGTGTAATAGCATAGGCCTGTTTGAACCCCTTTAGATTGACCAATAGGGCCAACATCACTGGCTCGATGATGGCCTGCATAGGAGGCTCCCGATCGAAAACATATTGTGGTAGCATGAATGTTAGGCTTGTATGGCTTTTATTTATTTGTCGATTTATGATTGCTTGTGTGTATGCGCGCTAGTATCTAGATCGTAATAAAAGATAAAGCATAATTGAAATGGTGAGATCTCGAGGAGAGTTTCTTCAAACTTTCAAAACCGAAAATCCCCTCTCGAATAAATATTAAGTCATATTGGGTAAACTATAAAATGAAGTTTTATAGATCCAAGCCTTCCATTAATAGGGACTAGTGTGAGTTGTCTACTTATCGATAAAGGTGATCCAGAGTCTGGCACCCGAGTCGAAGAAAGGGGCAATACACGAAATTCCTCGATTCCTATTTTTAAATACGACAAGGGTAGGGATTGGTCGGGATGTGAATATCGACCGATAACTAATTACGGGGAGTTCACGACCGGGCCCGTTGCTTATCACGATTAATGGGTTAGACTTAAACGCGTAGTAACATTTATGATGTAGCAGTGCTAGATAAATGCGAAAAACGAGGCAAAATAGCTTCAAGGTTGTGTGGTAGACACAATTGGTAATATGTATACCTACCTAGGGAATTAATTGTATGGCCACGAGTCGTGGGTACAATTAATTGCTGCTGGGACGTCAAGACCTACTAGGAAATAGAATTTCCCGAAACTAGAAGGGGTCACAGTTTCGATAAAATAGTGGGAGAACTTTTTCGATAAAAAGTCCAAATTTCGTTAATTATAAGTATTAATGTTAAACCTGTCTGCTTATATGTTGTCTATTTTTGTTAGCCATTCACCATCCACTGTCCCATTCAAACAAGTTGTGTTACGTTTTCAAACCGAACAAACTTTGGGGAACATTATGAGCTATTCACTCTATGAGACAAACATGGATGAGTTTGACAATGTTAGAGAATATTGTTCTTACTTAGCCAAGATGTTCAAACGACTCAGAAAGTTTGGAACTCGAATATCTAAAGAAGATGAGATAACCATTACTCTCAATGGCTTGTCTGAAGACTTCGATCATTTCTTGCAACATTGTGATATTCCGTTTGATGGAATTGAAACAAAACACTTGCATGAGTTGTTAGACAAATATGAGGATGTCCATCTACTTGGATATGGTCTATATGAGTGGGGCTGCCATATATGTGACTACGAAGAACAAATGAAGGATTATGCTGGAAAGAAATTCCTGAACAGAATTAACAATGGTATGACTTTTAAGTTATACACCTGTTAAATTCTTTATGATGTAAGACATCTGATAGAACTTTCATGTCTGTAAAAGTGTTTGCAGGTGATGATGGTGTTCCCTCTCGACCTAAAAGGAAGAAATTCCTTAAAAGGAGGATGCAATCAATGCATAGAGAGATAAGGGAGAATCGCTTCAGGGATTGGGTCAAGGACTATCTAGACCTAGAACTTTGCATAAAGAGATATTAGTTTTTCGTATTAGCATAAGTCTTTAGTTTTAGTTTGTCTTTGAGATTTTATTTCAAATTTTTGTACAAGACATTATTGCTTTACCATTGAGAATGGAATTTATTTAATTAAAGCTATTTAACTTTGTACAAATATTGATGCTTTAAAGCATAGAAATAAATACAATGATAAACAAATCAAAACTACGAAAAACTATATGCTGAATCGAAAAACGTGGCAAAATAATCGTCCACGATTGAAATGTTATTTTTGGACATTCTTCCTGAAGATAGATACGAAAGGGAAGCTTTTATCTATTGTTCTTGAAATAAGGAACTTGGATAAATTCATAACTTTCAAATCTTGAAGGAATGATAACCGAAATTAATGGAATATTTAGCATTCCAAACAATTCAACCGAATGGATTCAATCCATTAGGACAAACGTGGAAGAACTAAAAGCACTAGTTCAAGAAGAACGTTACTTCAGATATACTTACGATTTCTTAATCGTCAAAGTATATGTGTCATAATTGAAGTACAATTCTGAGACTATTGAAGCAATTCAACAGACGTCTTGGAAATGAAGCAACTAAATGCATTATGACGAAAGCACTTTTGATCTAATCAAGCTTGCTGAAACATAAGCAATTAATTCCACGATTATCTAAAACGAGAATAGAATTCTCATGAAGCAAATCAAGAAGGGGGTCGAACCTAGTTCGATTCACATCTATGATCTTGCTAAACTTCCTTCATTCACATTAAGGGGATAGCCTCTCCTGACTCTTCAAGAAACTTGGTGTAGTGCCTTCCGAAGAAAGTTCTTACACTACCAAATCATTTATGAAATGAGAGAATACCCATGTATGAGAAATTCGATGGTAGATCCGATTCATACAAATATTTGTGGGGTATCCAAAGAAATCCATTGGATACCTGTTCTATGACAACGAGAAACGAAAGTATCTCGTGAGTAGCTTATTCCTATGTTGACGAATCTTTTGTCAAAGGAAATAAGGGAATGTCATAAAACTTGATGAAGTCCAAAAGACATTGGACCCATCCCCACAAATAGTGGGAGTAAACCCCGAAACCCAATGAACCGATTTTTGCACAAATTCTTAGTAATCTAATCAAATTCGTAAGGAACTCACAATTCCATTTTACGAAATTGAGTGATTAGATATTTAATCCAAGATTACAAAGAAAAATATGTTTAGACATAAATCAAGGGATATGGCATGAAGCCATAAGATTCAAAGTGATAAGTTTGACTCGCTAAATGGCGATAGGTGATTATTCAAAAGTCCTTTAAAAGATCTATGAAAATACCTTCTCTCCATTTAAAACGTCAAAACCCATTTTGAAACTATTAGCCATAGAAAGGTGGTTGTTGACTACCGAGATATGACTATTGGAAATGGATTCTGCATCTCACAATTGATGAGATGATCTCTATTCAAATCCAAAGGTCAATCTATGACTTTTTCCGAATTGGAACATGCAACTTGATAAGTCAATCAAGAATGTTGAATTGTCAAAAGGCATATGGATTCCATTTGTGCAAAAGGATCAGTGGGAGTACAGTTGAGTTCGAAAAGTAACAAGAAGATGTTCTATACATCAAGATTGATATAAGAATATCAGAGAAGCACAGACGAAAGCGTGTTAATCACGTAATTCTCCATGAATAGATTTGGAATTGCATCTCACGTACTGGCGATACGTATCTAAAGTAGATAAAGAAAAGTAGATGTTGAAATTCACAAATCTAAGTACAAAGACTATATGGAAAATCCAAGAAAGGATCAATTCCATAGAGATATGAATTTCTCTGTCTTATCTAATGTGAATGCCCTGCATTTAATAAGTAAAGAAGAAATTGTCTCAAGAAGCCTTATGCTTAAGCGTTTGGATTGCATGTAGCATGCAAAGTCTTGTACATGACCTGACTCATCAAAAGCTCTGATATTTCACGAGCTACTGATAAGTCAAACTCCAGTCAAGGACACTGGACTACCATAAAGCAATCCTCGAAGATAATTAAAGGATGTGTTGCTGGTCTATGGTAATAGTGGAGAATTGAAACTCGAAGGATTTATTAATTCGAGATTTTCAAAGTCAAAAGTGGATGATTTATTCTGTTTCGATGGAGCAGAGGTATATTGGAAGAAATTCCAATAGTATACCATTGCCAACTCAATCAGAATAAAAGCACCATTGTGATGCTGCACACACACAAAAGGTGTTTAGATGAGAAAACATTCATCCATTGGATGAATTACCTAGCATGACGAAAGCTTGTTATAATCCTAACCGATTTAAACAAAGCTATTGCTCAATGAAAGAAAATCGAGATCTCATCAAGAATCTAAACACAAAACCAAATGATTGAAAAAATCATAGGTAGTTGAGACGAGTAAAAGTACTACGTCATCTCAACAAGACAACTTAACAGATCCACTAATGAAGCTCTTTCACAAATGGTTCGAGGGACATCTTGGTATAGATGGGTCTTATAAATGTTGTGATTGGCTTTAGGGCAAGTGGGAGATTGATAGAATAGTACCCGGCAAGCCAATCTAAATTAGCTTGTTTGAGGACTATCTTCTTATGGTTTATAATTAATACGCCCGTTTATTCATAGTACGTGAATTAAACAATGGCCAACTTCATCTCTCGCGAACCTATCTAAGCGATTGGATGAAATCCTGAGTTCACAATAGACTATGGGACTATACACTTCAGTACTGAGTGCACTTATCATGAAACAGTCTCAAAGGTCGTGATCTCGAAAACGTTCCAAGTCATAGATTCATATCGAGACGGGATATCGAATGAATCGTCAAGACTTGTACGATTATGCATGATTCACATGGAGTGAATTTGTTGTAGTTTCATGAACAAGGCATTTGAGGCCAGTGCATATGACTAGGTGGTTCGATAGAGGATCGAATGCATCGAACGATCAGAACAGAGAAACCCATTGTGGAAGCGCATGTCGCATATCGGTGATGGGATGTTTCTCAAGGATTATAATAGTGTACGATTTAGTCCTTAGACTTGAAGTGCTAGGGCGAATTCGGTGCATGAAAGTGCGTACTTTGATTTAGGTATAGGCCACTTAGCTTGGTCATAACATGCCTAAGTTGGGTGCGTACGGAAGTGTACGCGAGTGGTTAGTACTAAGAAAGGATCCATCGACTCATCCTGATAAGGTGGGAGAATTTCCTTTACGTTCTTCGATAATAGTTCCGAGAAACCCGTGGCCACGGTCAGTGACGAATTTGGAAGGGACTTCCAAATTTAGCAGTCACACTGGAATTACTATCCTGAATTAGAAAGTACAGAATCGAGATAATTAGAGGTGCCGATCAATTCACACACCCTAGGTCTCGATCGGGAAATCAGTCATGGAAGGACCGTATGTACATGGCAGTTATAATAGGTGAGGTTCACAAATATCAATTCACCTGAAGTTGGGCTTCATGGGCTTGTGGCTAGACATCGACCATGAAGTGTAGGTACTCCTGAATTAATAAGGAAATTAATTCTGGAGTGGTCAATTAAAGATAGTTTAAAGTTGATCGGAGCATTTAATTGCTCGTTAATTAAATCACGAGAGTCGTGGGCCTACTGCCAATTGATGGTGAACCCAGAGGGTCACACACAATACAATTGGACAGTGACAGTCATTAAGGGAAATGTGAATGATTTAAAGTTGTTAAATCAAAATTATTGAATTAAAGCATTAATTCAAGTAAGAGATTATTAATTAGATATTTAATTAATTAATGTTCAATTAATTAATTAAGGGTTATCTGATTAATTATTAAATTAATTAAAGTGGTTAATTAATTAAGTTGGAAGAATAAATTTAATTGGTAATTTTTCGGATTAGCCAATTAAATGACAAAGGGGTCGATTTGTAATTATCACAAATAGAAGTGATAGGGGGCGATTTTTGAAGATAAGGAAAAGGAAGTTTTTAATCTTGGAAGATAAGCAAGAAGAGATATATCAAATCTTAGATTCCTAATTAGATAAGGAAGAAAAGATTTGATAGACAAGGAAGAAGATATCTTATAGGAGTAGGACTCTTCTCCTATAAATACTTCTTCTCCTCTCTTCATTCAAAGAAGAAAAAATGAGACTGAAAACTTTTGAGAGAAAACTCTGCAAAACTTTTGAGAGAAAGTTATAGCCGATTTTTGAGAGAAAAATCTGATTTTCGAAAATAAGTTTTAGAAATTGCATATCCGCCCCAAACTATTTCGCCCCGAACCCTAGTCGCCCATCCTAGCTCGGCCGAACCTAACCTGGCCGATCCAAGCTTGGCCGAACCAAATCCAGCCGCATAAGCCCTGCGTGTTTGGTCTTCGTCCAGTTGATCTCCAAACCCGAACCTAGATCAAAGTCCTGATCAAGTTCAGAAGTACCTTTGTTGACAAACTTTCAAGTTCCAGTTCTTAGCCTACGACTTGGAAGTGTTGCTACAATCCAGTTGGTGTGGATACATTCTGGATGTGAGACACTTGGATCACTATATTGTGAATCGAACATGAAGCCTGGAGGTAACCACCACCGAGCTGTGGTGAGGTAATTTCGATTAACCCCCTATGTTTTATTTATGCTTGCGTTCGTTTCTTGCTTTTCGTATACATAATATGGAGACTTTATTTATGGGACTGTGGGTGTGTCTTGAAAAATCTTAAATTCCGCACTCTGTTGTATTGACAATCGAGGCACAAACCCAACATGATCATCACTAGCCACGTGTCGCACATCCGTCTTCGTACGGGATGAAAGCCGGATCGAAACTCTTCTCCGGGGCTTCAGACCGACCTTAGGTCTTCATCTGGAAATAATGATTGAAATACTCAATCATTATTTGCAGGTTAATCCGAACCGGTGCAGCAAAGGCTTATCTCAGCAGAGGCACCCCAAGGAAGCTCGGAGGAACTATACTTCAAGAAAGCCCTCGAGGAAGCTGGTGCCTCAGATTTAAAGAACTCCTCTCAGATTAACCAGCTGCCCGATCGGATTCTACGCCAGAAAACCGGAATTCTAACCTGCACCAGATAAGATATGTCTGGGAAAACAGGTTGCCTGCCGGTATTCTAGGCGCAATTTCTTTTGCCTGTCGATATTCTAAGCGAAAAGGCTTATACAAAAAGAGCTAAAATCAAAAAACAGGGTTCGAAGTCTAATCTCAAATTCCTTTATCTGGGAGAAAGTATGAATCAAATTTAAAACTCGACCCATGGAGATCGGAGGAAGCATAATGGAAAAAGTGGGGAATGTCATATAAATAAAGGGACCTATTTATAGCGGTGAAAGATTTTGAATCAACGGCCCAGATAACAGATCGCAAAGGGCTAGGATGTATGTATTAAATGGACTGACCGATGCGTTTCCTGAGAAATAGGGTCCTGTTTGGTTAGGAGAACGTACGGTCTAATAATGTGCAAAGAAAGGCCTATTCGAAATGTTCATTCGAACAAATGTTTTACTTATGATCTTATTCGAAAGATAGCCCAAGGATCCGGAGCACTTGTCTAAAAGTTCAACCCTCATGCGCCTAATATTTTAAATATAAAACCGCTATTTTTACAACCGACTAGTGACGTTCGAATCTAAAAGGCTATGATGGATCTACTCGAACAATACTCTCGAGCTGAAAAATTCGACAGCTCAGGAAATTCGGCGATAGCAAGGATCAATCACAACAAGTCCTTATTTAATTTCAAATCTACCAAGATATTAGTCTCTTACTCGCTCAAGAGACCACTGCCCGAAGACCATTATTTCATCAAAGTTTATTTCGATCGGAGCTATATATTCAGTGGAGACTCGTCTCGCCAATATTCATATTATTTCTTTTAATTCCGTTATTATTGATCTCTGTTCATCTATTATTCCATCTCTACTTGTCTCCATCTACTATATAAAAGGGTGAAAGCTGTTGCTACGACCCTCGAAGACCGACCAAGGGTGAAAGCCGTTGCTATGCCCCTTGGATCGAGAAATAAAAAATGGGTGACGACCCTCGGGCTAAAAATGCTCTGAAACGACTAAGGGTGAAAGCCGTTGCTACGCCCCTTAGATCGAAATTATTAAATGGGTGAAAGCCGTTGCTACGACCCTCGGGCTAAAAATGCTCTGAAACGACTAAGGGTGAAAGCCGTTGCTACGCCCCTTAGATCGAAATTATTAAATGGGTGAAAGTCGTTGCTACGACCCTCGGGCTAAAAATGCTCTGAAATGACTAAGGGTGAAAGCCGTTGCTACGCCCCTTAGATCGAAAATATTCGAAGGGGTGAAAGCTGTTGCTAAGACCCTAACTGCAAGTTATTGATGATGCCAAAAATTCCAACAATATCCTATTTCGGACTACAGCAATCGAGATCTGCAAAGACCGCCTATTATTATCCAAGTATTATTAAACTTTCGATTACTCTATCAGCAAATGAAATCGGCGAAGAGCGCCAATTATCATTTATATCTGAACATCGAAGGTCGAAGAGTGTCGATTGTTGTTTATTATCTAAATACTTATTAAAGTCGCTGGGGATTAGCATTCGTTGTTCATATTCTTGAGGCGAAGAAATTGATGCTCGGTAACAAAACACGGAAGCTATTCTGCAGATTAACAAATAAGGATGATAAAGGAAATAAATATTTCATTCATGATCTTTCAAACAGTTACAAGAGAGTTCGTGATTACAGTAATAAGGAAAATCGAGCAAAGCTGAGACTTTACATTTAATGTAACCCTATTACAAATTAACCCTACGCTAGAATGTTTTCGTAATCGAAGACGGAAGGCGAGGCTAGGATAACACTTCTACCCTTCATCCATCGCTTCCTCAATAATTGCTCCACGCCGGACCAGATCAAGAGACAGGGAAGCAGTTCCTAGAGAAATTATTCCACGCAATCTCGAAGGCAACATTCTTCAAGAAACATCTTGAAGAAGTGGAGATCGAGTGCAGGAAAACTCCTCCAGCAGTTGACCCACTATCCGACCGGGTGGAGCGACAGGATACAGGAGTTCGAACCAGTCTCAAATGGTTGGAATCAGAGAGAGCAGGTCGCCTGCCGGTACCCCAGTCGCAATCCTTTTCGCCTGTCGATACCCTAGTCGAAATTATTCCCCATACAGGGACGCCGAAGAGATCGAAAAAGAGAGTTCGAGTCCGAATCTCGAACGCTTTTATTGCTGAGATCGAATTGAACATAAAGATGGTTGATGGAGGTAAAAATACAACCATATTGATCGAACGAAATGTTTACAGACAAGTAAAAATATGAAGGTAAATTCAGAGGTATTTATAGGGGAAGAATTCCATATCAACGCTGTAGATCTCTTCAGATGAACGGTGGCAATACGTACATTAAAAGCGCTCTGACCGCTCAGATTCCCGACAAATCAGGGACTGTTTTGTTAAGAGAAGATGGGACGTAACAGTAAAAACTCAATCACCAAAGCTGGATAAAACTAATGGCTAAGATACGAACGATAAATATGCCGACCGATCCGCTTCCCGAAAATTCAGAAACCGTATGGATAAATGAAGAAAAAGTCAAATTCAATAATGCTCGAAATACTTATAGTCTAAATTCCCGTCGTCAAAGAGAATCACAGAGAAAAATTCGGACTATAATTGGTCAAGGAAGCATTATCAATAATTCGTCTGAAGATGGACCGAGATTGGTAAAGAGCTTTACTTAAGCAGATAAAAACGATTGTAAAAGATTAATCAAGAAATTATTATTTCCGAAGTTCGATACATCGAGGAGTTACAAGTTACAAGAAATCAACTCCTATTACATATCAGACTAATCTTTTGTTATTAGTACTTTTTACAATCTTGAGAACATTGGCAAAGCACTAATCTATATATCTGAAAGAGAGAAGAACTTCGTAACCAGGCAATCCTACGAAATTTTCGGCGGACGATAATGTCCTTACTCGAATAGGAGGAGCCTGTCAAGCCAACAGGCTTTTGTCTTTATTTATGATTCCTCAAAAAGGAGAAGGGTAATGCATCTTTTTCTAGGTGTAACGTGAATACTTTATTGAGGACCTCGACCCTCGAAGCTCCACCCCTTACATCCTTGAGGAAGAACCGAACAAACCGCTGGAGACCTTTAAAAGATTTGATGCTTTAGCTTCTCCTAAACCACAGAAGGTCGTGGGGACTGCCTGGGTCGTGGGTGGTCAGCAATAAAGCTGACCGGTCTCCAAGGTCGGAATAGCGTTCGCCTGCAGATACCCTAGTCGAGATTGAAGTACTAATTAGTCTATGACCTGCAAAATAGGTCCTAACTCGAAATTCAAAATATTGGGCCATGCAACAAGATCTTTTAACCAGCATGGTCGAAGGAGTCTGCTTTCAAATAATTTTATAAGGATACAAAATGAAGAACCCCATTTATAGGTACTATTTTAAAAAATCCAACGGTTAGCAGAAAGCAAAGGGAACGGTCGAGATCAAAAGACTGTTACCATTCCCGAGAATTTGAGCGGGAAAAGAAGATTATCTGATTAATATATCAAGATCGAAAATCCAAACGGTCGAAACCTAAAATTCGAACAAAGAAAGCAGGCTAAAAGTACGAATGGAAAAGAGCACATCAAATTATACAAGACCAGGCAATCCGAGAAATAAATACATTATTACAAACCAAAGAAGATAGAAATGTCAGAAATTATTCATGATTACATGGAAACTAAAGAAAGACAACATCTAGAGGTGCTTATTATTGGAAAAAATCTTCCGAAGTTCAGCATTACGAGCCTCATATCCCATTCCATATCCGCGGTCGTAAGCCTCCTTTTCACGGCGCTCGAAGTCTTGTTTTTCCTGCTCGTGAAGATTTTTCAGTTTCTCAAGCTCCTCGTTCAGTTTTTTGTGAATTTCTTCTCCCTGATCTTTAGCAATTTTCTCTTTCTCTAAAGCAAGCTTCTCCTCAAGGACACGGTCGAATTCAACTTTCTTCTTCTCCAGCTCTAGGGAGATAGCAGCATGCCGATTCGTTTCCCGCTCAGCAAGCATTTTGAGTTCGACAAAATCTTGTCCGGCCTGTTAATGGTTCGAATAATTAAAAAAAAAAAAAAAAAAAGATTAGCACCTGAAACAGAAAGTGCAACCCAGATTGGAACAACTCTTCTAAATTTCTCTCCTTGGACATATCGGTTTCCGAAGTAGTAAAATCAAGACGCAAAGGGCTATTCACAGCAGGATTCCCGAAAGCAACTTTAGAAATGGGCCCGTCTTTCGATTCTTTAGGCGGGGAAGGAGTAACCATCGGAGGAACAAAGTTAACTCGGGGTTCGGAAACGTTATCGGTCTTTAGGGATTCGGCAGAGATTTCTTCACCAATATTCAAGTTAGGTTTTTTGCTCGAACCTCCTGTAGGAGGGACGACCGAAGAGTCGTCAGATAAGGGCTTGTTGCCGATGGCTAGTTTTTGCAAAGCCTCATTGGGTGTGACCCCGTCAGAATAAGGCCTTTTGTTCGAAGAGGGAACGGGAATTTTCGGCCCAGCTGGTTCTTCACTCGAAGAATCAACAACTTTCGGGGAAGAACCCCCGAGTGCAGCCTCAAGCTCTTCATCCAAAATGGACTTGTTGGAACTGCCCTTGTTTTGCTTTGATGAAGCGCTTTTCTCTTTCTTAATTTCCCCTCCTTTAGGAGCCTTTTGGGAAGACACAGGATTTTTAGAAGAAGATTTGGAGGGCTTGGCCTCCTTGGCAGGTTTTTGCTCTTTGGACGAGTTTTTATTCTTCAAACCACCGAATAGCAGTTTGGGGTCGATAGCCTTGCCCAATATATTTTCCATAGTGAACAGGGAGTGAATCGAGAAATTAGAGGAACGCAGAATATATAGGGAGAGCTCCGATCTCTATAAGCAAAGGTGTAGTTTAAATGATTTGAAGAGATCCTCGTATTTATAGGCACTACGCCCTATGATTATGATAGTGAATCGACGCGACCTTCAAGAAAAATTCCATTGGAATAGACAGATTTCAAGCGTAAAATACAAAGAAAACAAACTTTGAAGAGCAAATGATGTCAAAATATTTATAAGATGAGAATATACAAGTTATGCGAACCAGATCGTAAAGAAAACAAATCCGACCGCAAAGAGAAAATGAATTACGTATATACATCTGATTCTTAACTACAAAACTATGAATCTTGCTCGAACCCAGCCTTCAGACCAACGCCATCTTTGCCGCCGTTGCCTAATAGATCAATCCGATCGAAGGGTCAATCGCCTTCCTTATCCGATCCATTATCTACGTCAACATCTTTGTTCTTTTCCCCTGAGTTAGAAGGGTGATCATCGTCGGAACGCTCGAGTAAATCTGGATTAGGCATCGGAATGCCAAACTCCTCAACTAAGGGGGCATAACGATGACTTTTCCAGTCCACAGTTCCTTGAGGTAATGACGAAGCTTTATAGTCTTTTCCTTCGGCATTCTTGAAAGGATTCATATACAGAAGGTACTCTTCGATTTTGTCCGCGATCCTCTTGGCTGAAATCAATTGTTGAACCCCCTTATAAAAAATAGTTTGGAGGACTTCGCCAATCCTCATCCGAACTAAAGGATCGAAAACAGGCGAACCAAGGAATCTTCGTATGGCAGGAATCTCCGCCTCTTCTGCCCCTTGAGAATAGGCGCGAGCTGAATCTTGCTTGGTTTGCTCAAGTTCGATCTTAATTCTCTTGAGTTCATCTTCGAGTGCGCTCTTCTATGTCACTACAGACAACAATTCTTCTTCCACGAATGAGGAATGCTTCATAGTTGCTTTCTCGAGCTCTTTCTTTACTTGAGATAATTCTCGTTGGTTTTCTGCTAGTTGAGACCGAAGAGTTTGATTATCAATAAAAATCTGTGCATATGCATCATGAGCATCCTGCGACTCCTGCTCCAGCAATGCTAAGCGATAGGTTTGAATAGCGAACAAATCCCCGACCTATGAGATAATTTAAGATATCAGCGATTGTTAGGGACTCTTAAAAAAAAAAATTAAGAGATGGTCAAAAGACAGATGTTTCACCTCATGATACGTTCGGGAGAAATCACTCAAAATCTCAAAATCACCTTTGACGGTATGAAGCAACATATCCCTCTTGAACCGACTAGCCATATAAATCCTAGCGGCTTTGTCGAATTCATTCTCACCACCCGAATCCAGATCGGTCTGAATAGTCCCGTCTTCAGGATATCCAGCAGCCCTACTGCCGCGAAAATGTTCGTCCATGAAATCCGCCACGTCAGGCTCCGACCTACCCTCTCGACATGGAACCGAATCAGAACTCACACCAAAGGGTTTCACCCTCCTCAAGGGCCCTGGATGGTCAGCATTCCTCTTTCGACTCAGGAGCTTCTCATACTCCTGAACACCCAGAATCCGGTTCCAGGAATGTTGACTATAACCAACGGACGAAAGAGCAGAAGTATCAGGGGAAAACAGAGTTCGAAGAGGTCCTGCCGTGGCAGAGTTCAAGGAGCTCATAGTACCGAGCCCTCTCAGATCGGGAATTGTAATTGGTATATTAACTGAGTTTCCGCCTAAAGTACTTGCATCCGCTCTTCTTTCGGAAGAGTATGGTAACGGGTCGAAATAAAAGGGCTTATCTTCAACCGAGCCGGCAGCAGACAGTCGAAACTTCTCGACCACTCGACCTGCAAAGGAAATACAAAATGTGCACGAGTTTAAACAAGAAGAATTGATTGGTCACACCTCAAAGTAGGCAGAAGCAAAGAAGCATACCCAAAGAAAGAGGGGCAAAAAGCGGAGCAGTAGAGGCTGGCAGGTCATTAATCTGACGAAGGGATCCTTCGAAGGATTGACTGGAATATTTGATCGCCGGGGCAGGATAATCATAGTGGCTCAACCCAGCCAATCGCAGAACACCTTCCTGAATTAGGAGCTTGGTCTGGTAAGGATTGGACCGCAACTGCTCGAGAAATTCGTCGGAAAGACGGTGGTTTAACCGATTTTCGTCGGGTTATAGATATCAGTAAAATTGTGGAATTGGGGGTTGTCAATATATATATATTATAGGGCTCTGTTACTTTATTCAGGATGGATCAAAACTCAAGGAAAAGTAATTTAGTTAGAACAACAAGTAAATATCGAAACTAACAGGAAAAATAACACAAGTTTGAGGAGAAAGTTCTTTCTTTATTGAATAATGGTGACTTGAGCTGTTTATGCAGAATTCTATGGTGTATTTGCCTTCTGATTGAGAGTTGTTTAATACAATGATTGACTAGGTATTGATAGGATAGTGCCCTGCAAGCCAGTTCTGTTTGCTTGTAATAGATCTATCCTGTATGAAACGATCTTTGATTTTATAATAATACGCATGTTTATTTATATATGTATAAGGATAAACAATGGCCAACTTCATCTTTCGCGAATACATTTAAGCGATTGGTTGAAACCCTTAGATTACATTTGACTATGGGACGATTCACTTCAGTATTGAGTGCAATCATGAAACAGTCTCAAAGGTCGTAATCTTAAAAGTGTTCCAAGTCATAGATTCCGAACGAGACGGGGTATCGTAGGAATCGCCAAGACTTGTACAAGTATGCATGATTCACATGGAGTGAATTTGTAGTGTTTCATGAGCAAGGAATTTGAGTCCAGTGCATACGAGTAGGTGGTTCAATGGAGGATTGAACGCATCGAACGACCCGAACAGAGAAACCCATTGTGGAAGCGCATGACGCACATCGGTGATGGGATGTTTCTCAAAGGAATATAATAGTGTACGATTTAGTCCTTTGACTTGAGGTGCTAGGGCGAATTCGGTGCATGGAAGTGCGTACTTAGATCTAGGTATAGGCCACGTAGCTTGGTCATAACATGCCTAGGTTGGGTGCGTATGGACATGTACGCGAGTGGTTAGTACCGATATGGAATCTATTGACTCACTGTAATGAGTGAGAGAATTTCCTATACGATTCTTAGATAATATATCCAAGGAATCTGCGGCCGCAGTCGGTGACTAATTTGGAAAGGGATTTCCAAATTTAGAAAGGTCACAAAGGTATATTATCCTGAATTAGAAAGTATAGCTATCGAGACAAATTTAGAGGTGCCGATTAATTCACACACCCTAAGTCTTGATCGGGAATATTAGTCGATAGAAGGACCGTATGTACATGGTAATTATATGAGACGAGGTTCACAAATATCAATTCACCTGATATTGGGCTTCATGGGCTTGTGGCTAGACATCGACCATGAAGTGTGGGTACTCCTGAATTAATAAAGGATTTAATTCTAGGAGTGGTTAATTAAAGGTTGTTTAATTAACCGGAACAATTTATTGTTCATAAATTAAATCACGAAAGATTCGTGGGCCTGCTGCCAGTTGATGGTGAACCCAGAGGGTCACACACAATACAATTGGACGGTGACTGTTATAAAAGGAAATGAAAGGAATTAATTGATTTAAAGGTAATTAAATCAATTAAATGAATTAAGAGTATTTAATTCAAGTGGGAGAATTAATTAATTGGCTGACTTAATTAATTAAATACTTAATTGAGTTGCTAATTAATTATGCGAAAAGAAATATTGATTTAAATGGACTGGGCATTTAATTAAAGTAGTTTAATTAAATGAAGGATTGCAAGACATGGGCTTCTATTAATTAAAGCCCATAAGGAGTCTTGCAAACCCTAGGTCAGAAGGAGTCTATAAAAGGGGAACTACTTGAGCTAAAAAGCTAACACCCTAAGAGAAAAACCCTAGCCTCCCTCTGCCTAAAAGCGCCGCCCCCTCTCCAAGCTAGAAACCCTAGCTGCTAGCCGCCGCCGCCACCATAAGCCGCCGCCACTGTGCTGCCGTGAGCTCCCTGGTGCCGCCGCCGCCGTGATCTCCCCTTCCATTGTATTAGATCTTGATTTGTCAAGAGATCTCATACAATCCTTCAATAACAAATCTCCTGCATCGAGTTCTGAGCCTAAGATCTTGAGGTGTTGCCAGAATCCAATTGGTGTGGACTATCCCTGGAGGTGAGACACTTGGATCACTCCTGTGAACCGGATCAGAATCAGAATCGAAGACCGGAGGTTTCCACCACCTTGCCTGTGGTGAGGTATATCGCAAAAACCCCCTTTGTTAATTCATTGTGTGCGTTTTTGTTCTTGCTTTTGTATACATAATGTGGAGACATCTTTTATGGGACCATTGGATACCTCGAAAAATTTTAAATTCCGCACTTTGTTGTCTGACAAATCGAGCTATATCCCAACAGTGGTATCAGAGCCAACTCCATTATTATTATACAAAAGCCTGAACATAATTGTGTTCACCGTATATGTTTAATTATATGTATGAGAACACGTGATAATTATGTTCTGTAAGTTGATTCTTGCTTGTTATGACTAGATCTATCAATGGGTAAAACTGCTTTTCTAGATCTGTGCCGTTTTTATAGTTTTTGAAAACTTCAGGACTTTTGGGGCAGAAATCGCAAATCAGGGTTTTTGGGGGCTGAAAATTCGAAATTTTTGAAATCTGAAAATCTGAAAATTCTGGACTGTTTTTGCAATTCTGGTCGCACAGTTTTTGGGGTCGTTTTGCAATTTCTGAAAACTTAGGGGCTGTTTTGCAATTACCGAAACTTGAGGGGTCAATTTGAAAAATCGAAAATTTTCAAAAATTCAAAATTTTATTTTCTGGTCTGCTGCCCGAAACTGCCCAGGGGTGTTTTTGTAACTTTTTAAAAGTTTTGGGGTCAAAGTGCAATTTTCAAAAGTTGAGGGGCCGAAAATGCAATTTTCAAAAGTTGAAAAACAGATTCTGAAATTGAGCAGAAAATTAATTTTTGTTTACCCGGATATTTATTTTGTCATAATTAGTAGTGACTAAAAAGCAAGAATCATAGGAATTAGTTTTAAAAGGATGTTTTAAAATTAAGATAGAAGAAAGTAAAGGATGTTTACATGTTTCTTGCTCTACGTGAACTGTTTACGTGGTTTTCGATCGAGACGAGCCTTGACCTTAGGGTAGATGTGATTGGTTTAATTTATTGCTTGGTTTTTATTGGGCCTGCGAGCCTATTATTATTTTTGGGCCACTTTGAGCCTTTGTAATAGATTAGGGCTTTACTGCTTTCCTAGTTTAGGATGGAGGCCCATTTACAAGCAAGGTGGGAGCCCAAGAAGATAAGAAGGCCATGTATGCATGGTACAATGTGTAATAGCATAGGGCCTGTTTGAGAACCCTTTAGATTGACCAATTGGGCCAACATCAATTGGCTCGATGATGGCCCACATAGGAGGCTCCCGATCGAAAACATATTGTGGTAGTATGCATGCTAGGCTTGTATGGCTTTTATTTATTTGTCGATTTATATTTGGCTACGCGCTAGAATCTAGATCGTAATAAAAGATAAAGCATAACTGAATCGGTGAGATCTCGAGGAGAGTTGGCATAACTTTCAAAACCAGAAACCCCCTCTCGAATTAAATATTAAGTCATATTGGATTAAAATAAAATGAAGTATTTATATAAATCCAAGCCTTCCATCAATAGGAACTAACGTATGTTGTCTACTTATCGATAGAGGTGATCCAGAGTCTGGCACCCGAGTCGAAGAAAGGGACAATACGTGAAATTCCTTGACTCCTGTTTTAACTAAACATGACAAGGGTGAGGACTGGTCGGGATGTGAGGATCGACCGATAACTAGTTACGGAGAACTCACGACCGGGCCCGTTGCTCATCACGATTGATGGGTTAGACTTAACGATTAGTAACACTTATGATGTAGCAGTGCTAGATAAGTGCGAAAGCCGAGGCAAAATAAGCTTGAAGGTTGTGGAGTAACACAATTGGTAAAATGTATACCTACCTGGAGAATTGGTTGTATGGCCACGAGTCGTGGGTGCAATTAATTGCTGCTGGGACGTCAAGACCTACTAGGAATTAGAATTCCCGAGCAATCAAAGGGGTGATTGTTTCGATAAAATAGTGGGAGAACTTTTTCGAAAATAAGTCCAAATTCGATAATTATAAGTATTAGGCATAAGATCAGTTAGCTTAATGTTGTCTTCTTTCCAATTGTAGATATTAAGTACAATGTCTAAGAATCCATTATCTGTTATCCTCGACGCAAACAAATTGAATGGCTCAAACTTTGTTGACTGGCTGAGAAATCTCAGAATCGTCCTCGACTCCGAGCGACGTAGCTATGTGCTCGATACACCCATGCCTGCTGCACCCGCAGCACGAGCTACTGAGGAACAACGAACCGCCCATGCTAAAAGGGTTGATGATGATCTTCAGGTTCGATGTCTCATGCTAGCCTCGATGTCGAATGAACTGCAGAAACAGCATGCTGCTATGCCGCTTGCTAGAGAGATACTTCTCCACCTCCAGCAGATGTTTGGAGAGAGGTCTCGTACCGAAAGGTTCGCAACCACTAAGGAGTTGTTTTATCTCAAGATGGCTGAGGGAAGCAGTGTCAAGGATCACTGTCTGCGTTTCATCAACCTGGTTGAAAAACTAGGGCGATTGGAAGTAGACTTGCACGCTGATCTTAGCACTGACCTCCTTCTCCATTCGCTGCCCCGTTCTTTTGACCAGTTCGTGTTGAACTTCAACATGGAGGACAGAACCCTTGCCCTTCACGAACTGACCAATTTGTTGGTAACGGCGGAATCGACTCTCAAGAAAGAGAAGCCGGTAATGATTGCACACCAATCGAAGGCTGCAAAGCCCAAGAGAGGTAAGAAGAAGAAGAAGGTAGTTTCTTCGAAGGCAATCAAAAAGGTGGTTGAAAAGAAGCGCAAGAGCCCAGAAGACGAATGTTTCCACTGCAAGAAAGCAGGGCACTGGAAAAGGAACTGCCCAGACTACCTAAAGATGAAATTGGTAGCCAAAGGTATTTTCTTGGTTGAAGTTAATATTTCTATTAACTGTGCATCGTGGGTGTTAGACACCGCAGCAGGTTCTCATATCTGCAATGATTTGCAGGTGATGGGAGCAGTAAGATACCTGAAGCCCGGGGATAGAATCCTGCGTTTTGGAAACGGTGCTAGGATCGCCGCTGAGGCTATTGGGGACGTCGAATTGGTTTTAGGAAATTTTACTTTGGTTTTAAGGGATTGTCTGTACGTACCAACAATAATTAAGAACATCATTTCTATACCAATGCTAGACATTGATGGTTTTAATTTTTCCATTCAAAATGGATCTTTATGCATATTTAAAGGTGGTTTAATGTATGCTTGTGGTACTTTGATGGATGGTCTTTATTCCCTAGAACCTGTTAAATCCGACGTTATGCACATTCAATCTAGAAAAAGAAAATATGATAATCAAACTCCACAACTTTGGCACGCTAGACTTGGACATATTTCCAAGAGTAGGATCCAAAAGTTGGTTTCCTCTAAGGCTCTTGAAATAAAGAACTTGGATGAACTCCCAACTTGCGAATCTTGTCTCAAAGGAAAGATGACCAAATCACCCTTCACAGGGAATCCTGGGCGAACCAAACAAACATTGGATTTAATCCATACTGACGTTTGTGGACCATTGAGTGTCAATGCGAGAGGAGGATTCTCTTACTTCGTAACATTCACCGACGATTTTAGTCGTTATGGATATGTGTATCTCATGAAACACAAATCCGAAACTTTTGAGAAATTCAAAGAGTTTCGAATGGAAGTTGAGAATCAACTTGGACATAGTATTAAAGCACTTCGGTCTGATAGAGGTGGTGAGTACTTAAGCCAAGAATTCCTTGATTATCTAAAAGAGAATGGAATTCTCGCCCAGCGAACTCCCCCTAGGACGCCCCAACTCAATGGAGTGTCCGAGCGGAGGAACCGAACTTTGTTAGACATGGTTCGTTCCATGATGAGCTTTGCTGACCTTCCCTTTTCATTTTGGGGCTTGGCCCTATTAACTGCATCGAAGATACTGAACATAGTACCTTCGAAGTCAGTGCCGACAACACCGCACCAAGTATGGTATGGTAAGGCGCCCGTGTATTCGTATCTACGAGTATGGGGATCTCCTGCGTATGTAAAGAACAAGAAGGGAGATAAGCTAGATAGTAGATCTAGTTTGTGCAAATTTGTGGGGTATCCAAAGGAATCCATTGGATACCTGTTCTTCGATCCTAAAGAACGTAATACGTTCGTATCTAGGAACGCCCACTTCCTGGAAGAGGATTTCCTCTCCAATCGAAATGGGACAATCGTAGAACTTGATGAAGTCCAGGAATCGGACCCATCCTCACAAACAGTGGGAGCTGAACCAGAATTTACTGAACCTACTAGTACACCTACTCTTCGAAGGTCTGATCGAATTCGTAAGGAGCCAGAGCGATTTGGTTTCATTCACGAAAACGAAAGAGGCGATAATGATCCAAGGACCTATCAAGAAGCGATGTCAGACATAGACTCGGGTGCGTGGCTCGAAGCCATGCAATCCGAAATGGATTCCATGCATTCCAACAAGGTTTGGACCTTGGTTGATCCACCTGAGGGAACTATCCCTGTAGGATGCAAATGGATCTTCAAGCGTAAGCTTGGAATGAATGGAGAGGTTTTAACTCACAAGGCACGCTTAGTGGCGAAGGGGTATTCTCAAAGGCCTGGAATAGACTATGAGGAAACCTTCTCTCCCGTAGCGATGTCCAAATCCATTCGGATATTACTTGCCATTGCCGCATGGCATGATTATGAGATATGGCAAATGGACGTAAAGACCGCCTTCCTCAATGGAGACATTGACAAGGAGATCTTTATGCAACAACCTGAAGGTTTTGCGTCCAAAGGAAGTGAGCACAAATTGTGTAAACTTCAAAGGTCGATATATGGCCTCAAACAGGCATCCCGAACCTGGAACATACGATTTGATGAGACAGTCAAGGCATTTGGCTTCATCAAAAACGTATATGAACCTTGTGTGTACAAGAAGAATAGTGGGAGCACAGTACAATTCATTGTTTTGTACGTCGATGACATTTTGTTAATCGGAGACGATATCAAGATGTTAGCACAGACTAAAGCGTGGTTATCCGCGCAGTTCTCTATGAAAGATATGGGAGACGCATCTTACGTATTGGGAATCCGTATCTATAGGGATAGATCGAAGAAGATGATAGGACTCTCCCAATCACAGTACATTAACACAATCTTGAAAAGATTCAAGATGGAAGAATCCAAGAGAGGATTGCTTCCAATGAGACATGGTATCTCTCTTTCTAAGTCTATGTGCCCTACAACTGACGAAGAAAAGACGAGAATGTCTCTCATACCTTATGCCTCTGCTATAGGGAGTATAATGTATGCGATGTTATGTACTCGACCAGACGTAGCACACGCTCTAAGTGTAACGAGCCGCTATCAGTCAAATCCAGGCGAAGAGCACTGGACTGCCGTAAAAGCAATCCTAAAGTACCTGCGAAGGACTAAGGATATGTTTTTGGTCTACGGTGGTAGTGGAGAACTGAAACTTGAAGGATTCACTGATGCAAGTTTCCAGTCTGACGTGGATGACTTCAAATCCAACTCTGGATACATATTCCGCATCAATGGTGGAGCAGTCAGTTGGAAGAGCTGTAAACAGTCTACCACTGCTGATTCAACCACAGAAGCAGAATATATCGCAGCATCAGATGCAGCAAAAGAAAGTGTATGGATGAAAAACTTCATCCAAGAATTGGATGTTGTTCCTAGCATTGCTGAACCTGTAGTCGTCTTCTGTGACAACAACGGGGCGATAGCTCAAGCGAAGGAGCCGAGATCACACCATCAATCCAAACACGTACAGAGGAAATACCACGTGATCAGGGAGATCATGGGTAGAGGTGACATGCACATGGAGTATGTCAAATCGGAAGACAACGTAGCTGACCCACTAACTAAGCCACTTTCACAAAAGGCGTTCGATAGTCATCTAGAAAAGATGGGACTTAGAACCGTAGGTGAATGGCTTTAGGGCAAGTGGGAGATTGATAGGATAGTGCCCTGCAAGCCAGTTCTGTTTGCTTGTAATAGATCTATCCTGTATGAAACGATCTTTGATTTTATAATAATACGCATGTTTATTTATATATGTATAAGGATAAACAATGGCCAACTTCATCTTTCGCGAATACATTTAAGCGATTGGTTGAAACCCTTAGATTACATTTGACTATGGGACGATTCACTTCAGTATTGAGTGCAATCATGAAACAGTCTCAAAGGTCGTAATCTTAAAAGTGTTCCAAGTCATAGATTCCGAACGAGACGGGGTATCGTAGGAATCGCCAAGACTTGTACAAGTATGCATGATTCACATGGAGTGAATTTGTAGTGTTTCATGAGCAAGGAATTTGAGTCCAGTGCATACGAGTAGGTGGTTCAATGGAGGATTGAACGCATCGAACGACCCGAACAGAGAAACCCATTGTGGAAGCGCATGACGCACATCGGTGATGGGATGTTTCTCAAAGGAATATAATAGTGTACGATTTAGTCCTTTGACTTGAGGTGCTAGGGCGAATTCGGTGCATGGAAGTGCGTACTTAGATCTAGGTATAGGCCACGTAGCTTGGTCATAACATGCCTAGGTTGGGTGCGTATGGACATGTACGCGAGTGGTTAGTACCGATATGGAATCTATTGACTCACTGTAATGAGTGAGAGAATTTCCTATACGATTCTTAGATAATATATCCAAGGAATCTGCGGCCGCAGTCGGTGACTAATTTGGAAAGGGATTTCCAAATTTAGAAAGGTCACAAAGGTATATTATCCTGAATTAGAAAGTATAGCTATCGAGACAAATTTAGAGGTGCCGATTAATTCACACACCCTAAGTCTTGATCGGGAATATTAGTCGATAGAAGGACCGTATGTACATGGTAATTATATGAGACGAGGTTCACAAATATCAATTCACCTGATATTGGGCTTCATGGGCTTGTGGCTAGACATCGACCATGAAGTGTGGGTACTCCTGAATTAATAAAGGATTTAATTCTAGGAGTGGTTAATTAAAGGTTGTTTAATTAACCGGAACAATTTATTGTTCATAAATTAAATCACGAAAGATTCGTGGGCCTGCTGCCAGTTGATGGTGAACCCAGAGGGTCACACACAATACAATTGGACGGTGACTGTTATAAAAGGAAATGAAAGGAATTAATTGATTTAAAGGTAATTAAATCAATTAAATGAATTAAGAGTATTTAATTCAAGTGGGAGAATTAATTAATTGGCTGACTTAATTAATTAAATACTTAATTGAGTTGCTAATTAATTATGCGAAAAGAAATATTGATTTAAATGGACTGGGCATTTAATTAAAGTAGTTTAATTAAATGAAGGATTGCAAGACATGGGCTTCTATTAATTAAAGCCCATAAGGAGTCTTGCAAACCCTAGGTCAGAAGGAGTCTATAAAAGGGGAACTACTTGAGCTAAAAAGCTAACACCCTAAGAGAAAAACCCTAGCCTCCCTCTGCCTAAAAGCGCCGCCCCCTCTCCAAGCTAGAAACCCTAGCTGCTAGCCGCCGCCGCCACCATAAGCCGCCGCCACTGTGCTGCCGTGAGCTCCCTGGTGCCGCCGCCGCCGTGATCTCCCCTTCCATTGTATTAGATCTTGATTTGTCAAGAGATCTCATACAATCCTTCAATAACAAATCTCCTGCATCGAGTTCTGAGCCTAAGATCTTGAGGTGTTGCCAGAATCCAATTGGTGTGGACTATCCCTGGAGGTGAGACACTTGGATCACTCCTGTGAACCGGATCAGAATCAGAATCGAAGACCGGAGGTTTCCACCACCTTGCCTGTGGTGAGGTATATCGCAAAAACCCCCTTTGTTAATTCATTGTGTGCGTTTTTGTTCTTGCTTTTGTATACATAATGTGGAGACATCTTTTATGGGACCATTGGATACCTCGAAAAATTTTAAATTCCGCACTTTGTTGTCTGACAAATCGAGCTATATCCCAACAGGTATTTATATCATACTAAACCTAGCGTTACAAGGAAAAATAATCCTAATAGGACTCGGCCCAAATATCCTTCTTGGGTCCGGAGTATAGTCTTCTTGGTCGAAGAGAGCTGTGTTCGGCTGGGTCGATAAGATGATCCCGAACTGTCTTATTTGGTCGATCTGATCTTATGTTCTTTAGTCGATCCGCACATTACGTAGGGTGCGAAATAGCCCTCATCAGTACTCCCTCACTTCTTCGAGCGTATAGATACTAGAAGCTCGTAGAAGTAGATAATTTTATACGACTGTTTCTCTTCTATGAATGGTGCCTCGTTAAAAACATTTCTTAAGAAAAAACCCTGTGGGAAAAAATCTTAAGTAAGGAAAAGAGTGCAACGCATCATAGATAGTCGTTTTCTCTTTCCAATTGCGAACCGCCACGCGTCCATTAGGGAGGCTTTTAATTTCCTTCCGTTTTTGGCAGGAATATGATTAGTTGCGACGAGTTCGAAACGTCTTTTCTCATCTTAGTATAAATAAGTGACTTTTGAGTTCGTCATTTTTCCTTTATGCTTGCTTATAGTTCGTAGTCATTTTCTTGCTTAGTCGTTCATCATATAAAGTTTTCCCTTTATCGACCTACATCTTCCGAGAATCAGGAAATATGGCTTTTTTAAGAAAATCTTCTTCTTCTTCTATGGAGAATGTCGCTCCTAACAATGAGGAGGAGTTGCATTCTAACTTTTCGGGCGAACAAACCGCAGTCCCTGAATTTGTCGTTCCTGTTGAAGATACCTTTAAGGTACAAATCCTTTCGATTCAACCGTTGCTGCTCGAGCCAAAAAGGGCAAAGGTACTGCTCCTCAGATTTCTGAACCAATTGAGGACCTAGCTTGTGCCTATACAGTAGACACTTTTCCAGAGGTTGTGAATAATCACGCCAAATATTTCCCGGAGGGTTCTGAGATAATCCTTCCTTCCCCTTCTGATAGGGTTACATCTCCACCGGAAGGATGCCGAGCCTTTTACACGGCTCACTTTAACAGCGGTCTGCGTCTTCCGTTGTCTCCCCTTTTTCTTGATATTCTGAAAATATTCAGTGTGTCCTTGACACAATTAGTTCCAAATTCGGTGGCCTTTGTGGTTTGTTTTTCTGTCTTGATGATCGCAAAGGGGTTTAAACCTTCTTTTCGTAATTTTACACAACTTTTTCAGTTCAACATTTCCAGTTCTTCCAATCGTGGGTATTTCTTCGCTAGTCAAAGGCCTAGTCAAGCAATCTTCGATACCCCTGTTTCTAGTAATCCTTCTTGGAAATCTCATTTCTTTTTTGTTCGTCCCCCACCTTGTATTCATTTGGCGGATGGTTCGACCATGCCCTTCTCATGGGATCATGGTTCCAGTTAGGTTCCCGGAGGTCGCTTGCCAACTGGTGAACTTGTTCCAGATGATGCTCAGTTTATTGGTGAAATCCCTGCTATGCGCGCCAACAAATACCAGAGTGCTCTCCTGATTGGGGAAGCTTTCCTTCGTAAAGCGGGATTAAGCGCTCATAATTTTCCAATCAGTTCATCATCTGAATCACTTGGTAAACATTTACTATAGCCTGATGATATCTTTTTTACGGAGAAACTGACTTTTGTTTTGTTTCTCTATCAGCCCGTATGGTAGAAGACTCTCGACATTCTTCGAAGGGAAAAATGGTGCTGTCTAAATCTTCCAAATCCATCGAGAACGCCCCTATCGAGCAGAGGGCGTCACGGAAAAGGAAACTGGAGTTGAGTCATGAGTCCGAGGAGAATAGAGAGGAATCTCCAGATTCCTCTCGTGAGTCCCCTATTCGTCAGGGCACCGGATCTGGTTATCCTCCACTTCAGCTTAGAACATCTTTGGGCATACGTGGGTGCCGGAGTTGGTCGATGCCTCACCCCAACGACAATCCAGTAGGGAGAAAAAGGAGCTATTACGATCGTTCTGGTAATGATCTTTCCCTGATCGTCGACAATCATCCGAAACATACCTTGGTCGAAATGATCGAGGATCATTTAGAGGGGAAAAGAGCCGCTGGTTATTCTGAGAAGGATTCTCTTGTTCATGACGATAGCGAGAATGCAGTTGACAAGGCAACTCGCGTCCTTTTATCCGGGGTTTTTACTCGCGATCCGAATAAGCTTCTCCATAAGGATCCTCTGGAGAAATTTCAGCGAGCCTCTCTTTATGCTGAAAAGGTGATTCCTATCGATCATACCTAACAAAGTAATTTTCTTTAATGATTTTTCTGAATTTGCTAACCCATGTCCTTTTTTCTCTCTTCGTTCTTCCAGACCAAAACTTGTCTGGCATCATACGCCTATGAAAATGCACTCTGGAAACAGCAGTGTGAGTTCCTGGAAGAGAAGTATAAAGCTTTACTTCATAAATCTTCTGGTTCAGAGGTAGGCCCTTCAACGTCCTCTACTATTCCGGTCGTTCACACTAGGGTTACAGGCACTGGAGACCAGGAGATCATGAACAAAGTCCTAGAGACTTCTCGTGCTCAAGAGCAAGCCTATCAAATGGCTAAAAAGTTAGAGGAATTCCAATTTCAGAGTACTGCTCGAATTAGTGAGCTAGAATCTCAAGTATCAAATCTTGAAGCTTCATTAGAGGAGTATGAGAAGGATATTCCTTTGAGTGGGCTCAGGGATCGTTATGGTAGGAACCCTGATGAAAAAGTGATTCGTGAATTCCTTAACTCTCCTGTCCACACGGCGTTGGTGTATCAGATGGTCGGTCCTCTTCTGGAGAATACTTTCAAGAAGGCGGTTCATCAGTTGGTCGCCTTGGAAATGATCGATGATCGTCGGAAGGAATATTTTAAGGCGGCACATATTCGGTTGAACCGTTATGGGGAAGTTTATTCTCCTTCCGAACTTCCAGATGTCGTATATCAAGGTTTTCCTTTGGCTCACCTTGTCGAGGAGTTCGGAAAACCATTGCCGATTCCTCCTTCTGATGTTAACGATGAGTTGATAATACTTTTATCGACCCAGAGGAAGAAGAAGAGGTTTACGAGCCGACAATTGGAGAAGATGTCGTTAACGAGCAGGCGATTCCGGAGGGCGATCATGCTGTATGATAGATTGATTTAGGGAGATATACTTGTAACCATTTATTGTAGGTCTTAAATGTAATTTTACTTTTTTCTCCTTTGCATGCCGATCGTTTCATATTCTGACAGTCACGTCCTTTCATTTTTGCCGTAATAATTCAGACAAGTTATTGACTTCGACGTAATCATTATGCGTGCGTCTTTTCAAATTCCAGTGTTTATTCCAAGATCATTTTTACTATTTCGCGCCCTTTCCTTGGGCTTGTTGCGTCTTTTCGTGTAGAATAAATATAAAAAGGTAAAAAATTGTCTCGCTATTTACCGCTTTGTTTAACTCTTCAACAGAATACTCTTCTTTTACCAGGTCGATAAGCCTTCTCGATTCTTTGATTTTACTTCTTAAGTTCCGATTATGACTAATCTTTTCGGTAACACATCGAAGCGTCCTTCGCGTGAGAACGTTAGGGATAACAGATCTAAAAAATCTCGAAGAGACGGGCCCTCGATGGAGCCTCCTTGTTCGTCTCCATTAGCTAGGTCGGTGATTGACACTCATGTTATTCCTTCTGAACCTTTTCCCATAATTAGTTCGTCTTTTGTACAACAAAATTTTTCTTCTTCAACTGAAATTGGGAATAGGCCTTCCCCTGGTCGAGTGGCTTTTGGTGATACATCCAACGTGGAGCAATCCTTTGATTTGCCTGTTTCTTCAGGCGTTTCTTCCTTCGGGCATGTTTTTCATGGAGGGGATTTTGTTAATTCCCTTCCTTTGTCTACTTCTACTGCCCCGATCGCCGGCGAAGGGCAAGTTGGTGATGGCTTTTTTGTCAATCCTTCCACAACACAATCTATTTTGCAAGATTGTCCGGAATTTTTGTTTCATGATACTACTGTGACGACTACTTCTTTTGAATCTGGAGGACCTTCTGAGGGTCGGTTTGGGTCGAGGTCTGGTCGTCGAACCATTATTTCTGCTTCGGGCAAGGAGACCTCTGTTAGCCCCAACGAGAGAGATTCTCCTCGCCTGTTAGACGATCGTTGTGTCCTTGAACAGGTTAAAGATATTCTTTTGTCGGAGAACCCTCGTTCCGACGATATCTCTTTGACTAGCGAACTGCCTGGCTCTGTTGAACCTGATGCTTTGTCCTGGGACTTAGGCCTGAGCACTATTTTGCCTGGCGAGTTGAGGAAACTGGAGGGTACCTCCAATATTCGCCTTGTTCAATCTTTGGTGAAGATATGTGAGCAGGTAAGCACATTTTGATTATTCTTTTCTGCTTTTTTCTTGAATGCCTTGTTGTGTGGCAGTTTTTCTTAATCTTTCTTCTTTCTAGGCCAAATATTTTGCGCTTCATCTGGGTGTGCAAAATGATGAACTGTGGAATAGTAAGGGTGCTCATCAACGTCAGTTGGAGTCAGAGAGAGCCAAAGTCGCAGGGCTGACGTTGCAACTGCAGCTTGCTAGAGATGATCTTCAGAAATTAGAGGCCGTGAGAGTCGTTCTTGAGAAAGAGAAAAATGATCTAGTTCAGGCTGCAGTCTCGGCGGAGGAGTCTCAACAGCGGTCTTATGAGGAGGGTTATGACGCTGGTTATCTAAAGCGTCAAGAGGAGTTGATGGCGTTTGCTGGCAACTTGACTCCTCGGAGGCATGTTTCTGCTAGTCGTCCTGCTGGCGATTCTTCTCAGTGATCTTGTTCGACCTGGCAGGCCCTGGACTGTCTCTCTCTTTTTTTTTTTTTTTTTTTTTTGGTGCCCAACTTTTTTTTGTAGTTGTTTTGGGCAGAACTTTTTGTATTGGGAGAACACTAAATTGGAAATTATGATATTTTGTAGGCAGATTTGTGCCTTGATCAATTTTATCCTGTTGATATTCTTGGGTATGCACAATTTGTTTGTCATATATAAATATAACGTCATGAAATAATCAGCATAGATTTGGCATACTTATCTGATATTGATCCTTGCGTAGTATCCCAAGAATGGAGAATAAGGTAGCTTAACCTTGCTCAGTCATCTTATTAACAATTGAATGATATACTGGTCGATAATCCCTCAGTTTATAAGAATACCCAGAACGGAGAATAATCCAGTATAGTTTCTTGGGTTATACCCAAAACCTCTTTGTTCCTCAGAATGTAGATAGTAGGTCATTCGTATCGATAATCGATTGAATAGCAGTTAAGGAACGCTTAGCATCTTGGTCGATGTTCAATCCATGCCTTGTAAATTTGTCGTTTTGTGACATATATCTTATAAAAGGAGGCTTTTTATTCCTTCTGTTGAACTGTACCTTTCCTTTCATAAGATTAAGGGATGATATCCCTTCCAGTATCTTCCTTTATGTTTTTCTATTTTAACTGTGAACTATATGTTCCCCAACCAGTGTTTCACTACAGCAATTCTTTGATATGGGAGGAATTGGAAAATGTAGAAGTCTTGGCCAGATCTGACCTATTCAGACCAACTTCAGCAATTCTTTGGAAAATTAGGCAGTGACGGCCTTGCAGTCTATCATGATGGTATTAATCGTCTTAGTGACGACGTCAGATTTCTTGGACTCCAATGGAGTTTTGTAAGGCCAATTTAATGGTTTTCTATATGGCGTATGAGGCAGTTACGACCCTCGTAGGTTCGAACACTATATTTGCATGAGCGAAGAGTGTGTAAATTTCCTTAGTCCGGAGCTCTGTATTGATCGAAACGATCTACTTTCGATTTTATTTCCGATTTAATGAGTCGATCAGTTAGGCGCCGTTCCAACTTACTTGCATTTATTACGGGGAGTCAAAAGGTCGCATATCTGTCCCTTGATTAGATACTTTTTCAGCCGTTGGATTGCTTAGATCTATCCTTATAAATAGGGAGGCGGTTTGCAAACTTCTCTTGCCATTTCTCAAAAAGAGGATGGAGATCTCAGCCCCCATGGATTTCATTTTACCTTCAGATCCCATATCTTTCAAAAAGTCACATCATCGTGATTCACATCATAATAGCTTATCGTTCTTTTGTCTTGTACTGACGGGTCCCATGGAAGCCCTACCTTGTACTAACGGGTCCCATGAGGCCTCAAATGTTGTTTTCACAGATTTGAGGTCCGTGGTTTCTGTTTGCACATGGGGGGTTCATATTTGCCAGTCACCCCCGCTCTTGGATGTTACTTCCGGAGTGATAGACTGCTGGGGTGTGCTGGTAAATATTAATAATTCTCGACCGCCCCTAAGAGATGCTGCTCCAGAGTAAAATGTTTTATTTTAAAGTAAAAGCAGTATCTTGTTGTGGGTGAATGAGTATTGCCGGTTATCTGGCTGGTAATGCTCATTTCCTCTCGAAGAACATTTGATCTTCCGTTCCTGGCCATCGAACTAAAAAAGTCGACCATCCTGAGCAGCATGCTTCTTAGGTGGTCTGTTATAATCGACGAGGTACTAGGGAGGAGATTTGGTGTTTCCGTGGACATTGTCGTGAAGATCGCAGAACTATAGGGTCTTTTTATCTAAAGCCTTGTAACGATGTTTAAGTAGTATGTATCATAGTTATTGAACCGTGAATCGTATCGTGTATCGGTGAGCCATCGTATCGTATCGAATCGTGTATCATGTATCGTATCGTAAGATACAAATCACTTATAAAAAGTTAAATAAAATATATCTTCCACATTACTAAGAAATAGAAACATGTAAAAGACTAACCAATTAAAGTAAAAAAACATCATTTAAAAAAATCAAGTAAGTTTCAAATTTGAACTTTCTTGTCACAAAATAAAAAGAAATAATAAAATTTTCTAAATTAACATCGAAATATCAATCTTAAATGATTTTTTTCTAAAATATAGATTACACATCACCACAATATCAATGTCACCCAAATAAAATAATATTTTAATCAAAGAATAAAACAAAATAAAGTTACAACCAATTAAAGTATAAACTATGTGATACTCTATGTTCATTCAAATTTCAGAAAGTACACCCAATCATCAATAAGATATAATAAAATAAAGTTCCAAAACTAAAATAAATACTAAATAACTGAACTGACCGTATAGTTACACCTCAATTTTATTATACTAAAATGACAAAATTATGCAGTCATTGCAGCTATAACTCAATTTTATTACACTAAAAAGACAACACTATCAATCCACACATAACAACACATGGTATAAATAGTTTCACATCAAATATCACAATGTTTACTGCGACGTACATCTAATAGCAAAGAGGAAAAATATTATGCATTTTGTATGGGTTCCTAATTGACAAATTTTTTTATTTGTAAAAAAAAAAAAAAAAAAAAATAGTTAAAGTCAAAGAATCGTACGTATCGCAAATGTATCATGTATCGTACGATTCTGATTTAGCCGGATTTCGTCGGGTTAATTGAATATCAGTAAATTTGTGATATCGGGGGGTTTTCGATATTTATATATATGTTGTATAGGGCTCTGTTACTTTATTCCGGATGGATCGGTTACAAAGAAAAGCAATATTCAAGAACAAGAAGTAAAACCACAAAACAAAGCTAAGAACACACCGATATGAAGGTAAAAGGCTCTGTAATAATATTGAATATTATTGAGTTGTGCTGTTGTAAGCAGTGTTAAATCCCGTATTCTTAGAGTTCAGGAATTTCGTAGTTGTCTAATACAATGATTAACTAGGTATTTATATAATTTTAAACCTAGCGTTACAAGGAAACATAGTCCTAATAGGACTCGGCCCAAATATCCTTCTTGAGTCCGGAGTATAATCTTCTATCGAAGCGAGCTGCACTTGGCCGGGTCAGTAAGATGATCCCGATCTGTTTGAATTGGTCGAATCGATCTTATCTTCTTCATTCGATCCGAGTAGTATGTAGGGTGCGAAATAGCCCCCATCAGTACTCCCTCACTTCTTCGAGCGTATAGATAATAGAAGCTCGTAGAAGTAGATAAATTTTTACGACTGTTTGTTTTCTATGAATGGAGCCTCGTTAAAAACCTTTCTTAAGAAAAAACCCTGTGGGAAAAAATCTTAAGTAAGGAAAAGAGTGCTACATATCATAGATAGTCGTTTTCTCTGTCCGATTACGAATCGCCACGCGTCTATTCAGGAGGCTTTTCGTATCCTTCCGTTTTTGGCGGGAATATGAGTAGCTGCGATGAGTTCGAAACGTCTTGTCTCATCTTATTATAAATAGGTGACTTTTGAGTTCGCCATTTCTCTTTTATACTTCCTTACAATTCGTAATCATTTTCTTGATTTGTCGTTCATTTCATAAAACTTTTCCTTTTATCGACCTTCATCTTCCGAGAACCAGAATATATGGCTTTTGTAAGAAGATCTTCTTCTTCTTCTAGAGAGATCGTCGCCCCCGATAACGAGGAGGAGTTGCATTCTAATCCTTTGGGCGAACAAACTACAGTATCTGACTTCGTCGTCCCTGTAGAAGATACTTTCAGGGTACGAATCCTTTCTGATGCAGATGTGGCTGCCCGAGCCAAAAAGGGCAAAGGTGATCTTACGTGGTTTCGTTTGTTCGATCAAGGGTGGGATGTAATACAATAATAACAAAAATAAAGTGAAGTAAAGACCAAAGTAATTGTATTCGAATCGAATGAGTACAAATACAAGTGTTCAAGGGTCCTATTCGACCATTATTGGATGCCGTACAAGCTAGAGGGTGAAATACATAAGATCCTAAGTCTATATTTCCAAGTGATTCCGAGCAGTAGCTTCGAGGAAGGAGCACCTGGAAAATCGTGTCCAGTATCATAAATGCATGGGGTATTTATAGCTGAAAGTGGGGTTCAGGTGGTCCACCCGCAGATGTGCAATTCTTCGGCCCATAAGTTTGGGTCAGAGCTTGGCCCAACAGTAATTTTGGATCCAGGGTAGCCTTATACTTATGGTATTCCGATAACGGGGTCGAACTGAATCTTTCGAGATAACTAGCGCTCGATCTTGTGTAGCTGTAAAGAAAAAAGCAGAAACCCGAAATATCCCTCATCAATACTCCCCCACTTCTCGAGCGTAACGTGGAACTTAAGCTCGAAGAAGTATATATAACAGTAGGATAAATCGATCTCGGCTTATCGTTTCGGGTATGCCTCATTAAAAACCTGGCTCGGAAAAACCCTTCTGGGATAAAAACCGGGTCAGGGAAAAAGAGTGCATACTTAAACAATTTCTTGATGGTGCGGTCTTAACGTCGTCCTTGTTATTCGTGATGTGGATCTTTAATTCAGGAATTCTGAAAAGTATAGGGGCTATAGGTGCAATTCCTGAGAATATGACTTCAAATTTACCTCAAAAGAGTCCAATCGTCACGGTTACTCGGGGACTATTTGCAATTTCCCATTTTGTCCCTATTTATATAGTTATACGGAGGGTCGCTGTTCCTCACAAATTCTGAGGAGAGAACTTTAGATCGGAGCAGACAGATCGATAAGTGAGTTTTATTAGCCATTTTTGAACAGTCATCTTATATAACGGTATGTCGAGTTCAGTAGACTTGAAGGGGAAATCTCCCTCAGAGGAGAATGAGGTCGATAACCGAAAGGGGAAAAAAGCTGTAGAGAGTCGACCCTCCGAAAACGAGAATCCGCAAAGCTCAGGTTCCACCTCGGATTCCAGCGAAGAGGAGCGGGAATCGAATTCTGACACCGGAAATAGCGAAGATGAGAATTCCGGCGAGGCAACAGTTTCTGAAAAGGAAGATATAGAGGATGGGGAGCTTCCTTTGGGTAACAATGAGCAGCAGAAATATAGACTGAACCGTAATGTGGTGGTTACAATCTATGATTGGGAAGAGCCCTCGACTAGCGCAGCTCTAAACATGACCGAGGAGAGGGCAGATGAGATCGTCTGTTCGTATAAGGAGACAGACTTGACGCAGTTGCAAGAAGAATTTGGTCGATATTTAGGTGCCGGTTTTTCGATAGTGCTTCCTTCTCCCGATCAACGAGTTACCGACCCTCCTGCCGGTTGTCAAGCCTTTTATTCCAAACATTTCCACTACGGCTTACGCATCCCCTTCCCTCCTCTGCTAGAAAACCTTCTTGATGCTTTTAAGTTGGCTCCTTGCCAGATCTTACCGAATTCGATTGGCCTAATTATAGCTTTCTGCGTGTTGATGAAAGCTAAGGGGAAAAAGGCATCCTTTCAGAATTTTTGGCGGATATTCCAGATGAGTGCTTCCACCTCTTCAAACGCAGGTTACGTATACTTTTCTCAGAGGCCGAAGATTTCGATCTTATCGACCAACGTGAGTAGCAATCTGAAGGGATGGAAGCATGAGTTCTTCTTCGTTCGAGGGCCAGAGTCTTCGTCTTCTGAAAAAAATCCCGAGCCTACTCCCTTTGATTGGCCTGGGGCAAAGGAATGGATATACGGAAAACGCCGTCTTGTGGGGAGTATGAAGAATGAGATAACAGATAAATTTCTGCAATCTCTTCGTGCTGATCCTCATCAGACCGCTCTAATGACTCAAGAAGCAGTCTTGCGAATGGCCGAGCTCAGTAGTTGCTCTTTTCCTGCCGATCCGATCGACTTTGGGAAAGCTCAGATCGATCCCGCTAACCCCCCTTCCATGTTAGCTGATATCGTTGACAAATTCCGTACATCGGTATCTGGCCCGCACGTTGCTTCCTTTTCGAAGGGTAATAAGGGTCGACCTCGTCCTCAAACATCAACTAATCTTCGGAAAACGAAGAAATCTAAGGCCCCAGTAGGGACCGCGTCGACCTCAAATGCTTTAGTGATTGTTCCCCCGATTACCCAAGCAGGAACCTCTCGGTCTAGGGCCGAGGCGGAGGGGACCTCCGATTTCCAGGGTCCCGGAATCCTTCGATCTGTTTTTCCGAACACCTCCTCCAACCCGAACGACGAGGGATTCAGTAACTATACTCTCCTGGAGGATCGTGCCAGAGAGATTTTGCAGGCCAGGATGAATCGCAAAAGAAGTAGCAATGTTCCTGAGTCCTCCAGGAGAGTCAAGCCTTTTGCTCGAGGGCCGAACCCTATACCATGTCGGGCTGGTCATTCCGAGCCAGATTTGGCAGATTTCATCGAGGATCATCTGCGAGGACCGAGGGCAGCCGGATATCCGGACTGTGGGACCATCGAATCTGATTTGGGTTCCGAGGGTGAGCATGCGGTGGATAAGTCTCTCCGGATGTTCTTGGCTGGGCGATTCAGGGATGATACTATCCAATCTTTTGTTAAGAAAGATTTTGAGATATTTGGCGATTATGCCCACGCTCAGCAGATGGTACCGTCTAATTTCGAAAGTTTCTTGCTTTTCCCCTATAATCCTCATCTCATGCTTTTACGTATCTTTTCTTTCACAGGCCGGAGACCTATTTACTCAAATCGCTCTTCGCCTGTCCGTATTGAGCGAAGAGTCTCAGGCGGTACAGAAAGCCTTATGCGATGTTCTGAAGGATGAAGCTGCGAAGACCAGTCAGCTAGAGGATGCCAAGATCAAGTTATCTGAGGTCAAAATTGAACTCGAGAGAACTAGGAAAGAGTTGGAAACAAAGAGGGCCTTAGAGGATGAAGTGGGGAAATTAAAGCAGGAGCTTGAGCAAACCAAAGTGTCTGCCGAACAATCTTATGAACGGGGTCGAGTCGAAGCCAGGCTTCCCGCCATAAGGGAGTTCCTAGAGTCTCCGATCCTCGACGCCTTGGTTCGATTACGGTCGGGAGAGATTAATCAAGCCTTCTATTTTAAAGGGGCTCAGCATCTCCTTACAGCTGCTAAGATCGAAGGCGCCCTTGATGACTTCCTTCCTAAGATGAATCCTTACAAGAATATCTTCGGTGAAGACTACAAAGCGTCTTCCCTTTCTCCTAAGCTCGAGGAATTTGCCACTCACGAGTTTGCTCCTTTTCTTGAGGAATTTGGTGCACCGATGCCAAATCCTGATGAGCTCGAAGCCCAATCCGAAAGCGAAGATGTAGATATTGAAGGGGATTCTCACGGTCAGAGTGTACAAGGCACCCCTTCTTCTGGTTCGAGTAAATCTGCGTTTGATGCGCAAAGTCATGATGGAGAAGGCAGCAGCTCGAGTAAAGGTGATTCTGATGGCTCGGAAAGCAGTTCTAGCGAATCAGAGGAGCTAGATAGATTGGACCATGGTTCAGGCGTGAAAGAGTCTTAATCAATAACGATCACTATGTAATTTGACTGACTTAGCTAACCAATGTACTTATCTTATAATCTTTTGCTCTTGCATATTTAGTGGGTGCTTGAATTTGAATCTCTTTTCCTTTATGCTATTTTAGGCTATTGCCTGTTTGAACTTTCTGCTCAATTTTATAACGTCAGTCTTACATACTCAGCTGCGTCATTGAATCTTTCTCGGGAGTAGTGATTTACCAATCATTGCGATTTTGCGTGATGTCGTTTTTCTTATAAGTAGCGAGGGCACTTTTAATTGCTTTCGCATTGGTATTGCTCACAGTGTTCGGAGCTCCCTTTAAAAAATTATTTTGGTTGGATCTTTACCCGAAAATTGAGGTATGAATAAAAATTCGAACGCTCTTGTGATTTCTTCCACGCCTTTTCCCAGGCCAAGTGTTAGTAGAAAATTAAGGAAAAGAAATCGATCATCAATTACATCCGCTAGTTCTGATCAGCAAAATTTCCATGAGGGGAATAAACACTCGACCGTTGCCCTTTCTTCGCGTTCGAAAACTAAGGGCTCCAACAAGAGAATAAAAAAGGTTTCTTTTGCGGAGGATGTCACCGGGCACGTCCCTTTTCAATCCGTATCTTCGTTGGTCAGCGAATCTTTGTTTAAAAGGGACATATCTCCTTTTAACCAAGTGTCACACGAGAAAACCGACCTGACCCTTCTTCGGTCCAATGTTTCTATCTCCGGGGGTGACTTTTCGACTGGAGAATATTCCTCGTTCCTGTTTTATTCTGGGTTGGAATCTCTTGCCCAAGTAATTCATTCTCACCTCTTTGTCATGACTGCTTAATCTCTTCATTTCTGTTATAACATATTTTCTTATAAGTTCAGGCTAGGGTGGTCTTCTCTAAGCTTTGTGCATTGGCCAAACATGAGTTCGAACTGCGGACCTCTATTTCGCTCGAGCTTATCGGGAAGAAGATCGAGCTGGAACGTGCATTGGAAGCTAATAGATTTTTCAAGGAGAGAATATCTCAGGACAAGTTAAGTTCAGAGTTTGAGAAACTCAAAGGTATTTACGAACGTGAGAAGAGACACTCTGAGCTTCGTGAGAAAGAAGCTTACATTCGCGGGTATACTGATCGTAGTGCTGAAGTTCGAAAGATCCTTTCCGAAAATAATTTCGTTTAGTTATACTGTGGTTTAGTAATACTGTGGTTTACCTTTGTATGATGAGATAAGACTTCTCTTTGTAACACCATCCTTGTTGTAACGGTTTTCTTTCCTTGTTGTAGTATAACCCTTGTTGTAATGATATGATATTTGCTCGGAATGATATTCTCCGTCTCTCTTCTTGTTGTAACGGTTTTCTTTCCTTGTTGTAGTATAACCCTTGTTGTAATGATATGATATTTGCTCGGAATGATATTCTCCGTCTCTCTTCTCCTTCTTTTTTTTTTTTTTTTTTTATTATTTTTTTTTTTTTATATTAGTATTTAGATCAATCTTTAATAGAATGTTTATTTCGATCTAACTTCCATAGAATGTTTCAATCTTTCAATAGAACGTTTGTTTCGATCTAAGGGGCATAGCAGAGGCTTTCACCCTTAGTCGTTTTTAGAGCATTTTTAGCTCGAGGGTCATAGCAGAGGCTTTCACCCATTCAATAATTTCGATCTAAGGGGAATAGCAGAGGCTTTCACCCTTAGTCGTTTTTAGAGCATTTTTTAGCTCGAGGGTCATAGCAGAGGCTTTCACCCTTTTTTGATAATTTCGATCTAAGGGGCATAGCAGAGGCTTTCACCTTTAGTCGTTTTTAGAGCGTTTTTAGTCCTTGGGTCATAGCAGAGGCTTTCACCCATTCAATAATTTCGATCTAAGGGGCATAGCAGAGGCTTTCACCCTTAGTCGTTTTTAGAGCGTTTTTTAGCTCGAGGGTCATAGCAGAGGCTTTCACCCATTCAATAATTTCGATCTAAGGGGCATAGCAGAGGCTTTCACCCTTAGTCGTTTTTAGAGCGTTTTTAGCCCTTGGGTCATAGCAGAGGCTTTCACCCATTCAATAATTTCGATCTAAGGGGCATAGCAGAGGCTTTCACCCTTAGTCGTTTTTAGAGCGTTTTTAGCCCTTGGGTCATAGCAGAGGCTTTCACCAATTCAATAATTTCGATCTAAGGAGCATAGTAGAGGCTTTCACCCTTAGTCGTTTTTAGAGCGTTTTTAGCCCTTGGGTCATAGCAGAGGCTTTCACCCATTCAATAATTTCGATCTAAGGGGCATAGCAGAGGCTTTCACCCTTAGTCGTTTTTAGAGCATTTTTAGCTCGTGGGTCATAGCAGAGGCTTTCACCCATTCAATAGTTGATAGAGAAAAATAGAGATCGATAAATAATGAATATAGAATCGAGAATATCAGGAATATGACGATTAAGTAAGAATGTAGGCGAAATAAACTTTCATTGAATAAATAGTCCGAATAAACATTCTTCAAATAACCCAATTCTTCGTTAAACACATAGTTTGCCAAATAGTTATAGTCAAAGAAAACAGAACAAGATAACTAAAAAGTAGAAGCCTCAATTTTAACTATCTTCCATAATATCTTCTTAAGTTGATCGCATTCCAAGCACGAGGCAGTATCTCTCCGTTAGGTTGTGCAATTTTATAAGAACCTTTTCTTCCAACCTCTACGATCACGAATGGGCCCTCCCAATTGGGCTGTAGTTTTCCTACGTGCTTTGACACTTCCACTTTTTTGAGCACCAGGTCTCCCACTTTGAAGGATCGAATCCTCACATTTCGATTATAGGACTTTTCCATGTTGGCTTTGGCGGCTTGAATTTTCAACTTTGCGCGGTCCATTCGAGCATCCGCGTGATCAACTTCCATCTGCCTCAGCGATTGATTTTCTTCGGGATCATAAAATTCGACCCTGGGTGAAGGTATAAGATTCTCTACTGGGTTAACAGCCTCCGACCCATAAACCAAACTGAATGGAGTTTCTCCAGTTGCTGCTTTAACTTTTGTCCTGTTGGCCCATAATACTCCCGGTAGTTCATCCAGCCATTTTCCCTTCGCTTCCGATAAGCGCTTCTCCAAAGATCGAACAATTTCCCGATTTACTACTTCAGTTTGTCCATTAGCCTGAGGGTGGCCGACAGACGCAAAGTTCTGTTGTATTCCAAATCTTTCACACCAATCCGTGACCCTTTTTCCTGCAAACTGCGTTCCGTTATCTGATATCAGAACCCTGGGGATTCCGAACCTGCAGACTATATTTTTCCATAAAAAATTAATAACTTGAAATTGGGTGATTTTGGTCAAGGCAACACATTCGACCCACTTGCTGAAATATTCCACCGCTACTAGTACATAATTTTTCCTGGCTCGCGCTGTTGGGAAAGGTCCCACAATATCGATGCCCCATTTGTCGAAGGGCTAACAAATAGGGATCGAATGCATATGTTCGGCCGGTTGGTGTATCAAGTTCGAATGAATTTGACAGTGATGGCACTTTTTCACATATTCGACAGAATCAGAAAAGAGTGTAGGCCAATAATATCCAGATCTTGAGCATTTAAGAGCTAACGCTCGAGCGCCACAATGATTTCCTGCTTCCCCTTCATGAACCTCTCTCAATATTGCCTCGTAGTGTGTTTCGCGGATACATTTCAATAGAATTCCCGAAGAGGAATGCTTATAGAGTTGATTATCCATTAAAGTAAATGACGGCGCTCTATATTTGATTCTCCGAGCCTCGTTTGCATTTTCCGGCAGTTTTCCGTCCCTAAGATAGGCGATAAGAGGGTCGCTCCATGACTCGCTCGGTCCTTCAATTTCCATAACATCAATTGCAGGGGCTGCATCTAACTCGATAGCAGACATATTCGACAGCAGCCAAGTGATTGTCCTCTCAGTCTTTCCGTCGACTAGTCCTGTGAATTTCGACAATATATCGGCCCAGAGATTCTCTTCTCTTGGTATCGGTTGAATGTCAAACTTATCGAACTCTGAGATTAATTTCTTTGCTTTGTTCAGATATTTAATCATGTTGAATTCTCTGGCCTCGTACGTGCCTTTCACCTGTCTGTGAACCAGTTCCGAATCTGTTAGTACGATAATCGATTTTACCTTTGCCTTGATGGCCATCTCTAATCCAGCTATCAATGCTTCGTATTCGGCCTCATTGTTGGTGATGACAAAATCCAAAGTTATCGCATAGCTCAGGTCTTCAGCATTGGGCCCTTGGAAGTGTATCCCAGCTCCTCCTCCTTCCTTGGTCGAAGACCCGTCCACATGCATTAGCCAAACTTGATCGTTTGCTTCTTCCACCATAGCTATTTCCGAGGTTGTTCCTTCTTTCCCGTTTGATATGTTGGTTGATTCAAGCACAAAATCAGCTAATACTTGCGCCTTCACAGCGACCCGTGGTCGGTATTCAATTTCAAATTGGCTGAGCTCGACCGCCCACTTTATCAACCTGCCTGAAGCTTCTGGTTTGGACAGAACCTGTCTTAAAGGTTGGTTAGTTAAAACAATAATTTTATATGTTTGAAAATAGGGTCTCAATCTCCGGGCAGCCACAATTAGGGCAAGCGCGAATTTTTCAATCTCCATATAGTTCTTTTCGGCACCCTGCAACAATTTACTCAAATAGTAAACTGGTTTATGTTCAGCTTTATCTAGTTTGACCAGAACCGAGCTAATGGCTTCTTCTGACACAGCTATGTACAAATATAGGGGTTCCCCTTCGGAAGGTTTTGCTAGCATGGGTGTCGAGGTTAAGTATGCTTTCAGTTCTTCGAAAGCCTTATCGCATTCATCGTTCCACTCGAAATTCTTAGATTTACGCAACAGTTTGAAGAAAGGTAAACTCTTGTCAGCGGATCTGGAGATGAATCTATTCAATGAGATGATTTTTCCGATCAGACTTTGGACGTCTGAGAGTTTCCTCGGTGGATGGAGATCAGTGATCGCTCGGATTTTTTCAGGATTAGCTTCGATCCCCCTCTCATGAACTAAATATCCCAGGAACTTTCCTGATCGCACCCCAAATGTGCATTTTGTCGGATTTAACTTCATCCCATACTTCCTCAAGATTTGGAAACACCTATCAAGATGGTTAATATGATCCTCCTCAGACATGCTTTTTACGAGCATGTCATCTACATATACTTCCATAATTTCTCCTATTAACTCTTTGAACATCATATTGACCAATCTCTGATATGTTGCACCGGCGTTCCTCAAACCGAAGGGCATAACGATGAAACAGTACACTCCTCGTTCGGTGATAAATGCCGTTTTGTCCTGATCTCTTTCATTCATGAAAATCTGATAAAATCCTTGAAACGCATCCATCATACTAAACAACACAAATCCTGCAGTGGAATCTACGAGCATGTCAATTCGAGGCAAGGGGTAAGGATCCCTTGGACATAATTTGTTCAAGTCGGTGAAATCATTGCACATTCTCCATTTGTTCTCGACTTTTTCCCCCTTGGAGACTAAGACCACATTACACAGCCATTCCGTAAATTTTATCTCTTTGATTTGTCCTGCCGCCAACAATCTATCGACCTCTGCGTTAATTATCTTGTCTTTCTCTCGTCCGTGATTACGCTTCTTCTGCCTCACCGGTCTGGCCTTTGGGTCGATATTTAAGGAATGCGTTATTACACGCGGGTCTATTCCTACTATGTCGTCCGAACTCCATGCGAAGACATCCACATTTTCCTGCAAGAATCCGATGAGCTTTGCTTCCATGCAATTACTTAGCTCCGTTCCTATTTTTGTGAATTTTTCTGGAGATCCAGGTACCAAGTTCACCTTTTTGTGATCAGGTGCTTGCACACTCATATCAACGATTCTCCCTTTCTTTACATCTAGTCTTTCATAATCAGGAATCGGAGTTCCGGAGTTAGAGGCTAATTCATTTATCTTTCTTTTGTTAGGGAGCTCGGGCTCCACCTTTTCCTTGATAGTCAAGGACGAACTGTAACACTCCCAAGCCATATACTGGTCGTTCCTCATCTCACCTACTCCTCCGTCAGTTGGGAACTTTATCTTCTGATGGTAGGTGGATACGATAGCCTTAAAAGTATTCAGAGCGGGTCTTCCCAAGATAGCATTGTAAGCGAACGGCGTGTCCACCACTAGGAACTTGATCATTCTTGTGACATTCTTTGGTTTTAAGCCTAGAGTGGTACTTAAAAGTATGGTTCCGAGCGGAGTGATTTCCGATCCCCCGAAACCAACCAAAGGGGTGGTTACCTTATCCAAATGTGGATGACAGAGTTTCATTCTTGTAAGAGCTTCCGATGAAATTATGTTTGCTGAACTCCCGTTATCGACCAGCACTCTTTTGACCTCGAAATTTGCAATTCTTAGTGTTAACACCATCGAAAAGTCTGGATCATCTTCATTCGAGTCCCAACTAACATCTGCTGGTCGATCTGCCTCGCTAAAGCTGATGACTTGATTCTCCATTGATGGAAACTCCAAAGATAGAACTTCCCTTCTTGTGGACACTCCTGTCCTGATTGACCTTAAAGTCCTTTTTCTGGCATTCCTACTATCTCCACACGTCGGTCCACCTGCGATCATGTTGATCACACCATTCGATTGCTCTTCCATCTGACTTTGAATTTGTCTCTGCCGAGCGTTAAGTTTCCTTGGACTACGGGATCTGTAGCGATTGTTATAGTTGCCATTCTTAACAAATTCTTTGAGTTTTCCTTGGTTGATTAACTTTTCGATCTCGTCCTTCAACTGATAACAATTTTCCGTACTATGGCCTCTAGCTCGATGGTATCGGCAGTATTGGTCATATCCAGGCGCACCCGGCCTCGCCTGTGTGATCCTTTGGGCTTCCGGAATTAAATTCCCTTCTTCCAATACGGTCAACACCTCTTCTTTTGAACTGTTAAGCTCAGTAAATTGAATTTTACCCGGCCTTGGGGCTCGATTTCGCTCATAAGGGGGTCCATACGAATTCGGTCCTTGGGGTGGCATATGCGGCTTAAAAGTGTTGATTCGCTGCCAAACGGACCCTTTACTTGACCCTCCATAATCACTTGGTTTTGGGATCGGAGTCCGATCTTGTTTTTTGTTGAGATGAGACTTATCTAGATGTGAACTCTTCAATTTGTTCATCTCTTCCTGTATCATATACTTTTCAGCAATTTCCATTATCCGTTCGAAGGATTTTGGTTGCTTTCTGCATAATGCATTCCCAAACTGTGTGCTTCTAGTCAGCTCGAACATTAACGAGGACAGATATTCAATCTGCGGGGTATCCACTTTCAAGAGCTCAATACTAAACCTTGCCAGCCATTGCCTCAACGTTTCTCCTTCCAATTGTTTCACAGTGCCCAGATGATTTGCTGGCAATCTCGGCTTCCTTTGACTAGCGAATTGATGCTTCAGCTTATCGCAAAATTCTTCGAAAGAAAATATGGAGTTCGGAGGTAACTTTCCGAACCAATCGAGGGCAATCCCTTCAAAAGTGGTGACCATAATCTTGCAACAGAAATTATCCGAGTGTCCATACAAGTTCATAACATTAACGAAGCTGTTAATGTGTTCGCCGGGGTCGGTAGTCCCGTTATACCGAGGGAGCCTGGTTGGCACCGTTTCTGTGTTTCGAGCTTCGCGTATTTCTCTACAAAAGGGTGAACATCGCATGATATTATTCGAGACCTCCCTCTCTCGTAGGTTTCCTCTAGTCAGGGTATTCCCCGCTTGCCTGACAGCTTGATTAGTGAAGGGAATCTCTATCATAGTATCCTGTTCTTCCAATTTCTTAGCTACCCTTTCCTGTACTATTATCTCCAATTCAGATTCTGTAATCCTCTTGTAAGTTGGTTTATTTCTTCTCGCAGCGCCGGCGGTGTGACTTTCCCCCACAACAGAATCCTCCAGATCGTGCACTCGTGCAGGGGGGTTTTCTGATCGGGCATTGACTTTCGAGGGTGCAGTCCTTTGTGGACGCATTGATGGGGCATGTGACATATCATTTTCCTTCTGTAAGTTCGATGAAGGTATTTCAGGTCTTCCCTGAATCCCTGGTTGATCGACGGGTGATTGATCTGCTCTTCCACTGTTCATGAATTCCCTGCACATGGTGCCTATTATAGACCTCAAATCTCCAATGGTCGTGTGTATTGGGATGTTATCTTGCGGAACCGCCGGCGGTGCCTCTGGTTGTTGTTGAGCGGTGCGCGATAAGTTATCAGGTTCATTGTTGACAGAATTTTGTGCTCCCACTGCTTGGGAAGGCTCTCCTCTAACATATGTATTTCTCCTCGTAGTAGGCATATTTCGGTCTAATACTCGAATAGGGCCCCTCGGTGGGCGCCAATTGATCTTACGTGGTTTCGTTTGTTCGATCAAGGGTGGGATGTAATACAATAATAACAAAAATAAAGTGAAGTAAAGACCAAAGTAATTGTATTCGAATCGAATGAGTACAAATACAAGTGTTCAAGGGTCCTATTCGAGCATTATTGGATGCCGTACAAGCTAGAGGGTGAAATACATAAGATCCTAAGTCTATATTTCCAAGTGATTCCGAGCAGTAGCTTCGAGGAAGGAGCACCTGGAAAATCGTGTCCAGTATCATAAATGCATGGGGTATTTATAGCTGAAAGTGGGGTTCAGGTGGTCCACCCGCAGATGTGCAATTCTTCGGCCCATAAGTTTGGGTCAGAGCTTGGCCCAACAATAATTTTGGATCCAGGGTAGCCTTATACTTATGGTATTCCGAAAACGGGGTCGAACTGGATCTTTCGAGATAACTAGCGCTCGATCTTGTGTAGCTGTAAAGAAAAAAGCAGAAACCCAAAATATCCCTCATCAAAAGGTACTGTTCCTCAGATTTCCGAACCAATCGAGGACGTAGCTTGTGCCTATACGGTGGAAACATTCCCGGAGGTTGTGAATAATTATACCAAATATTTTCCGGAAGGTTCTGAGATAATTCTTCCTTCCCCTACTGATAGGGTCACGTCTCCACCGGAGGGATGTCGAGCCTTTTATACGGTTCACTTCAATAGCGGACTGCGTCTTCCTTTGTCTCCCCTCTTTCTCGAAGTTTTGAAAACTTTCAGTGTATGCTTGACACAGCTGGTTCCAAATTCCGTTGCCTTTGTGGTTTGTTTTTCCGTTTTGATGATCGCAAAGGGGTTTAAACTTTCTTTTCGTAATTTTACGCAACTTTTCCGCTTCAATATTTCTAGCTCTTCAAATCGTGGATATTTCTTCGCTAGTCAGCGGCCTAGTCGAGCAATCTTTGACGCCCTTGTTTCTAGTAATCCTTCATGGAAATCTCATTTCTTCTTTGTTCGTCCTCCGTCTAATATTTGTTTGGCGGATGGTTCGACCATGCCTTTTTCATGGGATCATGGTTCCAGTTGGATTCCTGGAGGTCGCTTACCGACTGGTGAACTTGTTCCTGACGATGTACAGTTTATCACTGAGATCCCCGAAATGCGTGCAAACAAATATCAAAGCGCTCTTCTGATCGGGGAGGCTTTCCTTCGTAAGGCGGGGTTAAGTGTTCATAACTTTCCCATCAGTTCATCATCTGAACCTCTTGGTTAGTACTTTATTTTATCTTAGTGTTGTAACTATACCTTTTATACGGAGAAACTAACTTTTATTTTGTTTCTTTTTCAGCCCATATGGTAGAAAACTCTCGACATTCTTCGAAGGGAAAAATGGTGCTGTCAAAATCTTCCAAATCCGTAGAGAACGTCCCTATCGAGCAGAGAGCGTCGCGAAAAAGGAAGCTGGAGTTGGGTCATGAATCTGAGGAGAATAGAGAGGAATCTCCAGATTCTTCTCGTGAGTCCCCTATTCGTCAGGGCACGGGATCTGGTTATCCTCCTCTTCATCTTAGATCCTCTTTGGGTATTCGAGGATGTCGCAGCTGGTCAATGCCTCATCCTACTAATAATCCAGTGGGTAGAAAAAGGAGTTACTATGGACGTTCTGGTGACGACCTTTCTTTACTCGGAGATAAACATCCAAAACCTACTCTGGTCGAAATGATCGAGGATCATTTAGAGGGAAGGAGGGCCGCTGGTTATTCCGAGAAGGATTCTCTTGTTCATGATGATAGTGAGAACGCGGTCGATAAGGCGACCCGTGTTCTTTTGTCTGGCGTTTTTACTCGCGATCTCAATAAGCTTCTTCATAAGGATCCTCTGGAGAAATTCCAGCGAGCTTCTCTTTATGCTGAGAAGGTGATATCTTTTTCCTTCAATCATATTGACAGATAATTTTAAGGGCTTTCCTTAATTTACTAATCCATCTCTTTTTCTTGCTCTCTTTGTTCTTCCAGACTAAAACTTGTCTCGCGTCATACGCCTATGAAAATGCACTTTGGAAACAACAGTGCGAGTTCCTGGAAGAGAAGTATAAAGCTTTACTTCATAAATCCTCCGGTTCAGAGGTTGGTCCCTCAACATCTTCTTCCGTTCCCATCGTAGAGACTCGTGCTACCGGGACCGAAGATCAAGAAATGATAGACAGGGTGATGGAGGTTTCTCGTGCTCAAGAGCAGGCCAATCAAATGGCTAGAAAGTTAGAGGAATTGCAGTTACAGAGCACGACTCGAATTAGTGAGCTTGAATCTCAGGTATCAAACCTTGAAACTTCTTTAGAGGAGTACGAAAAGGATGTCCCACTTAGTGGGCTTAAGGATCGATATGGTAGGAATCCTGATGAAAGAGTTGTTCGTGAATTCCTTAATTCTCCTGTTCATACGGCGTTGGTGTATCGGATGGTCGGTCCTCTTCTTGAGAATACTTTTAAGAAGGCGATTCATCAGCTGGTCGCTTTAGAGATGATCGACGACCGTCGAAAGGAGTATTTTAAGGCGGCGCACATTCGGTTGAATCGCTATGGCAAACTTTATTCTTCTTCCGAGGTTCCAGATGTCGTATATCAAAGTTTTCCTCTGGCTCACCTTGTCGAAGAATTTGGAAATCCATGGCCGATTCCTCCTTCTGATGTTAACGATGAGCTTGATAATACTTTTATCGATCCAGAAGACGAAGAAGAAGAAGAAGACGATATATGCATGACTGAGGACGTCGGTAGCGAACAGAAGATTCCGGATAGCGACCAGGCTTCTTGAAATAGTGATTTATTTTTGAAATAATCTTTGTAATTATTCATTCGTAGGTTTTGATTGTAACTTTAGCTTTCCTTACTTTGTACGATAAACGTTTCGTATTCTGACAGTCGTGTCTTTTCACATTCGCCGTAATAATTCAGACAAGTCATTTAATTTGCCGTAATCATTATGTGTGTGTCTTTTCAAATTCTAGCGTTTGCTCCAAGGTCAGTTTTCCCGTTTCGCGCCCTTTCTTTAGGTCTGTCGCTTCCTTTCGTGTAGTATAAATACGAAAGGTAAAAACTTGACTTGTTTTTTACTGCTATACTCCTCTCTTAACAGAATACTCTTTCTTTAGCTAGTCGATAAACTTTCTTGATATTAATTAGTATTTTTCCATAATCCGATCATGAGTAACCTTTTTGGTAGTACTTCGAAGCGACCATCCCGTGAGGGCGCTCGGGATAATAGATCCAAAAGATCTCGAAGAGATGGGTCGTCGATGGAGCCTCCTCGTTCGTCCCCAACAATTAGGTTGGAGATTGATACTCGTATTATTGCTTCTGAACCTCTCTCCGTGGTAAACTCGTCGTCTTCAGAACCAATCTTTTCTGCTTCCACTCAAGTAGGAAGCATGCCTTCCCCTGGTCGAGTTGCTTTTGGCGATATGTCCAACGAGGAATCGGTTTATAATATAGCTGTTAGTTCAAATGCTTCTTCCTTTGAGCACGTTCTTCATGGAGGGGATTTTGCTATTTCCCTTCCTTTGTCTGCTTCTACTGCCCTGATTGCCAGTGAAGGGCAAGTTGGCGATGGTTTTTCTGTTAATCCTTCCGTAACGCAATCTATTTTGGAAGATTGTCCTGAATATTTGTTTCATGATACCACTGTAACGACTGTTTCTTTTGAATCTGGGGGTCGGTTTGGGTCGAGGTCTGGTCGTCGAACTGTTATTTCTGCTTCGGGCAAGGAGACCTCCGTTAGCCCCAACGAGAGAGACTCTCCCCGTCCGTTAGACGATCGATGCATCCTTGAACAAGTTAAGGAGATTATGCTGTCAGAGACTCCACGCCCTGATGGTGTCGCTTCTAATAGTGAATTGCCTAGCTCAGTTGAGCCTGATACTTTGTCTTGGGATCTGGGTTTGAGCACCATTCTGCCCGGAGAGTTGAAGAAACTTGAGGGTACTTCAAACGTACGCCTTGTTCAATCGCTAGTGAAGATATGCGAACAGGTGGATGAATCTTTCATTGTTTTATTTGTTTTTATTTTGACTGCCTTGTTACATAAAGGCTGTTTTCTTTTTCCAGGCTAAGTACTTTGCACTCCAGCTGGGTGTGCAAAACGATGAACTGTGGAATAGTAAGGATTCTTACCGAAAACGGTTGGCGTCGGAGTCGGCGAAGGTCGCAGGGCAGACTCTCCAGCTGCAGCTCGTCAATGATGATTTGAAAAAATTGCAGGAGGAGAAGTCTGTCTGGGAGAAGGAGAAAAATGACTTTGTTCGGGCTGCTGCCCTTGCAGAGGAGTCTCAACGGCGGTCCTATGAGGAAGGATATGACGCCGGTTATCTAAAGCGTCAAGAGGAGTTGATGGCGTTTGCTGGCAACTTGACTCCTCGGAGGACTGTTTCTAGTAGTCGACCTACTGACCGTTCTTCTCAGTGATCTTTGTTCGACCTGGCAGGCCTTGGACTGTCTATATATATATATATATATATATATATATATATATATATATATATATATATATATATATATTTTTTTTTTTTTTTTTTGCTGCCCAATTTTTGTGCATATGTTTGGGCTGAAATTTTTGTAATGGGAGAAGTACTAAATTGGAAATTATGACCTTCTTGTAGGCAGATTCTTGCCTATATCTATTTTCTTCTCCTTGTTATGCACATTTTTGCCTTTATGCATAGATATAATCATCATGAAATAATCAGAATTGTTTAGCACACGTATCTGAAATTGATCTTTGCGGAGAATATTTAGGATAGAGAAAAGCTAGCTTGATCTTGATGTTTGCTCTGCAAATCAAATCTTTGTTGATCAATCCAGTATAGTCCCTTGGGTTATATTCAAAATCATGTTTGCGCATAATCATGCAGATAGTAGGTTTATTCGTATTGGATAGTCGATTGAATTGCTGTTAGGGAACGTTCAGCATTTTGGTCGATGTTCAATCCATGCCTTGTAAAATTGTCCTTTTGTGACACATACTTTTATATAAGGAGGCTTTTTATACCTTTTGTTGAACTCTTCTTTTCTTTTCATAAGACTAAGAGAAAATAACCCTTTCAGTATCCTCCAAAGCTTTACGTTTCTCATTATCAACTTCGAACTACTTGTTCTTCAACCAATGTTTCGTTTATAGCATATCTTTGATATGGGAGGAATTGGAAATTGTAGAAGTCTTAGTCAGATCTGACCTGTTCAGACCTCCTTAAGCAATTCTCTGGTATGCTAGGCAGTTACGTCCTTGCTGTTTTGAATAAGGAGGACTATTCTCCTGATTTCTATATCAGATATCTTGGATTCCAGAGGAGTTCCTGTATGGCTTAATCAATGGTCATCCATATGATGTATGAGGCAGTGACGTCCCTCGTATGGTGAAGGGTTTGGTCTTTTATCTTTTATCGAGCAACTGTCCTTTTCGCTGCGATTTTAAAGCTTGTATGACTTCGTTTGTGGATTCTAGGGTTTTAAGCCATCGACCATGAAGTATGGTTGTGCCGGTATGTCTAATCCAAAGCTTTTTTAGGTTTGATCATTTCGATCTATGGCCTCTTTTGTTATCGACTAGTTGAGGCGATTAGATAGTGCCGTTCCAACTTACTAGCATTTATTGCGGGGAGTCAAGGGGTCGCATCTGTGTCCGTTGATCAAATGCTTTTTCAGCCGTTGGATTGTTTGAGTCTATCCCTATAAATAGGGTGGTAGTTTGCATTCTTCCTTTGCAATTTCCCAAAGAGAATGGAGATCTCCACTTCTTTGGATTTCATTCTGCCTTCAGATCCAATAATATTCAAAAAGTCACATTATCGTGATTCAGTCTGTAATAACTTGATGTTCATCTACCTTGTACTGACGGGTCCCATGTCAGCCCTTCCTTTTACTAACGGGTCCCATGAGGCCTCAAATGTTGTTTTCACCAATTAGAGGTCCGTGGTTTCCGTTTGCACATGGGGGGTTCATACTTGCCAGCCACCTCCGCTCTTCGATGTTACCTCCGGAGTGATAGACCACCGGGGTGCGCTGGTAAGTTTTATCCTTTACGACTCATCCAAAGAGATGCTGCTTCAGAGTAAAAGTCTACCCCATTATTCAAGCAGTGTCTCGTTATGGGTGAATGAGTATTGACGGTTTATCTGGCTGGTAATGCTCATTTCGTCTGGAGGAACATTTGATCTTCAGAGCCTGGACATCGAACCAAAGAAGTCGACCATCCTGAGCAGCGTGCTTCTTAGGTGGTTTATTATAATCGACGAGGTACTAGGGAGGAGATTGGTGTTTCCGTGGACATTGTCGTGAAGATAGCCGATCCTATAGGATCATTTTAACTAAATCATTGTAATGATCTTTAAGTAACAAGCAGATCTTTGTAACGTAGGATTTTTGTATGTAACTGATTTGATGAATAAAATATTACTTTTATCTCTTGCATCTTCTTTGTCGTTGATTCTGTCATAATTTTTATTTACGAGGAGCAATTTCCGAGCAGATGGAGTCATACTTGATTCATCTTCCAAACTTTAGGAGTATCAGCAAATCTTTTAGATCGTTAGGAATAGATCGAGGAGTGTTTATTGAGCGGGTCAATGTATACTCGACTCTTTTTGGTTAGACTTAGGTTTTTAACCCAAAAGTCTTTTTAGGATGTTGGATACGTATCGAGGAGTTTTTATCGAACGGATCGATGTTTACTCGACTCTTTTTTATTAAACTTAGGTTTTTAACCCAAAAAGTCTTTTGGATCGTTGAAGATATATCGAGGAGTTTTTATCGAGCGGATCGATGTTTACTCAACTCGTTTTGATTAGACTTAGGTTTTTAACCCAACAGTCTTTTTAGGATATTGGATACGTATCGAGGAGTTTTTATCGAGCGGATCCATGTTTACTCGACTCTTTCTGATTAAACTTAGGTTTTTAACCCAAAAATTCTTTTTGATCGTTGAAGATATATCGAGGAGTTTTTATCGAGCGGATCGATGTTTACTCAACTCGTTTTGATTAGACTTAGGTTTTTAACCCAACAGTCTTTTTAGGATGTTGGATACGTATCGAGGAGTTTTTATCGAGCGGATCGATGTTTACTCGACTCTTTCATATTAGACTTAGGTTTTTAACCCAAAAAGTCTTTTTGATCGTTGAAGATATATCGAGGAGTTTTTATCGAGCGGATCGATGTTTACTCAACTCGTTTTGATTAGACTTAGGTTTTTTGTACCAAAAGCCTTTTAATCGTTGAAATATATCGAGGAGTTTTTATCGAGCGGATCGATGTTTACTCAACTCGTTTTGATTAGACTTAGGTTTTTTGTACCAAAAGCCTTTTAATCGTTGAAATATATCGAGGAGTTTTTATCGAGCGGATCGATGTATATTCGACTCGTTATAATTTAGACTTAGGTTTTTTGTACCAAAAGCCTTTTAATCGTTGAAATATGGGCGAGGAGTTTGTATTGAGCGGATCAATGTATACTCGACTCGCTTTTGAATATATCGAGGAGTTTTTATCGAGCGGATCGATGTTTACTCAACTCATCTGTAATTTAGACTTAGGTTCATCACCAAAAAGTCCTTTTTGTCGTTGATATAAATCGAGGAGTGTTTATTGAGCGGATCAATGTATACTCGACTCGTTTCGTTCTAATTTTTATCAATATTATAGTGTAATTCCAAGGAGCGTTAACCGAAATAATCGATGTATAGAAAATGCTAAAAATCTTTACTAATTGAACTGTAGGCTAAGGCCTTTGTTACAAGGATTAAAACTTGATAAAGTAAAATAAAACAATGCAGTATAATCTGCTAAAATTTATTTACCATAGTATTTCCTAAGGTTGACCGCATTCCAGGTTCTTGGTAAGGCTGTTCCATCCAAGTGTGCAATTTTGTATGAACCTTTCTTTCCTACGCCAATGGCGATGTAAGGTCCATCCCAATTTTGTTGTAACTTTCCCACATGCTTGGATACTTCTACCTTTTTCAAGACCAAGTCTCCTTCTTTGAAAGTTCGGATGCGTACTTTTTGATTGTATGCTTTCTCCATATTTGCTTTAGTGGCTTGTAGGCGTACGGCAGCTTTATCTCTTAAAGCTTCTGTTAAATCAATGTCATTTTCTCTCTCCTTTTCATTTTCTTGATCATCGAACATCTCTATTCTTGGCGTTGGGATTAAAGTTTCAACAGGAATAACAGCCTCCGACCCATATACCAAGCTAAATGGGGTTTCCCCGGTTGAGCTCCTTACTGTGGTTCGATTAGCCCATAGTACTCCTGGGAGTTCATCAAGCCATTTTCCTTTGGCCGATCCTAATCTTTTTTCCAAAGATTTTATTATTTCTCAGTTTGCTACTTCGGTTTGTCCGTTCGCTCTTGGATGCCCGACCGAAGTGAAATTTTGTTGAATTCCCAGTTTCGAACACCATTCTATTACTTGTTTTCCCGCGAATTGGGTTCCATTATCGGAAATTAGGATCCTCGGGATGCCAAATCGACAAACTATGAACTTCCATAGGAAGTTGATCACTTGGAATTGAGTTATTCGTGCGAGGGCGATGCATTCTATCCATTTGCTGAAATATTCTACAGCGACCAGGACGTAAGCTTTTTTGGATCTGGCCGCCGGGAACGGCCCCACGATGTCCATTCCCCATTGATCGAAAGGCCAACATACTGGAATTGGATGCATGTTTTCTGCTGGTCGATGACATATGTTAGCATGGATCTGGCACTGATGACATTCTTGGACATATCGAGCGGCATCTTTATTGATGGTAGGCCAATAGTAACCTGTCCTGAGACATTTTAAGGCCAATGCCCTTGATCCGCTGTGATTTCCTGCATCTCCTTCGTGTATTTCTCGTAGTATATCAATGGTTTGTGATTCAGAGACGCATTTCATAAGAATTCCTGATACTGATCTTCGATAGAGTTTTCCTTCTACAAGTGTATATTTTGGAGCTCGATATCTTATTTTCCGAGCTTCATTTTGGTCAGGTGGTAATTTTCCTTCTCGAAGATAGTCTATCATCGGGGTCATCCAGTTTTCTTCGACTTCTTCGATTTCCATTATATCGACTACCGGTGTTTCATCGATATCGATTGCCGGCGTATTAGAGATCAACCAGTTGATTACCCCTTCGGTCTTTCCGTCATGGGATCCTGTGAACTTTGATAGCTGGTCGGCCCATTTATTTTCCGAACGCGGAATGTTCTGAATACCGAAGCTTTCAAATTTTTTAGCTAGTGTTTTCACTTTGGCGAGGTATTTGACCATATTGAATTCTTTAGCCTCGTATAGGCCTTCAATTTGTCTTTGCACTAACTCTGAATCAGTTAATACTTTAAGACTTTTTATGTTGGCTTTAATCGCCATTTCCATTCCCGCAATCAATGCTTCATATTCAGCTTCATTGTTTGTTACAACGAAGTCCAATGTTATCGCGTAATTCAAATCTTCCTTATTCGGTCCGGTGAGGTTGATTCCGGCGCCTCCTCCTTCTCGGCATGAAGCACCGTCGACATGCATTAACCAAGTTTGATCTTCTATGATCAAGACATCGTCGTTGAGGCTGCTCGATGATTCAGTTGCCTGTGTCGGTGTTTCTAATATAAAGTCAGCCAACACTTGTGCCTTAATTGCGATTCTTGGTTTGTAATCGATTTCGAACTGGCTTAGTTCGATCGCCCATTTAATTAGTCTTCCTGAGGCTTCTGGTTTTGCTAAGACTTGTCTTAGCGGTTGATTTGTCAAAACCACTATTTTGTAAGTTAAAAAGTAAGGTCGAAGTTTTCGTGCAGCCACTACTAAGGCCAGCGTGAATTTTTCTATTTCCAAGTAATTCTTCTCCGCCCCTTGCAATAACTTGCTGAGATAATAGACAGGCTTATGCTCTGAGCCCTCTATCTTAATTAGTACTGAACTAATGGCCGTATCGGAGATGGAGATGTAGATATACAACGGTTCCCCTTCCGTTGGTTTGGCTAACATCGGTGGTGTCGTTAAATATTCATTGAGTTGTTCGAAGGCTCGTTCGCATTCTTCGGTCCAAGCGAAGTTTTTTGCTTTTCGAAGCGTTTGGAAAAAGGGCAAGCTTCTGTCCGCAGATTTTGATATGAATCTATTCAATGCTACGATTTTCCCAACCAAGCTTTGTACTTGAGAGATGGTTTTGGGAGGTTTCATTTCAGTTATGGCTCGAATTTTCTCTGGGTTGGCTTCTATTCCTCGCTGGTGTACCAAGTATCCCAAAAATTTTCCTGACTTAACACCGAAGGTGCATTTTGCAGGGTTCAACTTCATACGGTATTTTCTTAGGATTTGGAAACATCGATCTAGATGTTTTACGTGATCCGCTTCATTCATACTTTTGACTAACATGTCGTCTACATAGACTTCCATTATTTCTCCGATTAATTCTCTGAACATTAGGTTTACTAACCTTTGGTAAGTAGCCCCGGCATTCCTCAATCCGAATGGCATTACAATAAAGCAGTATACTCCCTGCTCGGTTATGAACGCGGTCTTTTCTTGATCCCGCTCATCCATGTATATTTGGTAAAACCTTTGGAAGGCGTCCATCATGCTGAATATCGCGAAGCCAGCGGTCGAGTCGACCAATAAGTCAATCCTTGGGAGGGGGTATGGGTCGCGTGGACATAACTTGTTAAGGTCGGTGAAATCATTACACATTCTCCATTTATTTTCCTTTTTATCCCCTTTTGCTACTAGTACAACATTACATAGCCATTCCGAGAAATGTATTTCTCGGATTTGTCTTGCTTCAAGCAGTCTTTCTACCTCGGCTTTGATAATTTTATCTTTTACTGGTCCATGATTTCTCTTCATCTGTCTGGCGGGTTTTGCTGAAGGGTCAATTTTTAGGGTATGCTTGATTACCCGAGGATCGATTCCTTCAATGTCATTCGCGCTCCAGGCGAAGACGTCGGCATTGTCTCTGAGGAAGTCGATTAACATTATTTCCCCTTCTTTGCTCAGTTCTGTTCCTATTCTTGTTGTTTTCGACGAGTCGCCTTCTACTAGGATTATATCTTTATGTTCTGGGGGTTTCAAGGATAAGTCTAGTGGTTCTTTTCCCTTTTTATCTAATCGATCAGTGGTAGGAATTTCAACCTCATTTCTAATGAGATCGTCTTCGATCTTTCTCTTGCTCGGAGTAATAGACTTAGGGTGTTCTTTCAAAGTTAACGATGTGCTGTAGCAATCCCACGCCATACAGTGGTCGTTCGTTATTTCTCCGATGCCCATATCGGTCGGAAACTTTATCTTCTGATGATAGGTAGAGACTACAGCTCGGAAAAGGTTAAGGGCTGGTCGCCCTAATATAGCGTTATAAGCGAAGGGTGTTTCTACCACTAGGAATTTTACTAACTTCACTGTCCGAAGTGGTTTCTTTCCAAGTGACACGCTTAAAGATATTGTTCCGCTGGGGATGATCTCGGACCCTCCAAAGCCTACTAACGGCGTAGCTACTTTTTGTAGGTTTATTTGTCCCAAGTTCATTTGGGCTAAAACCTCCCGGGAGATGATATTTGCTGAGCTTCCATTATCGATTAGGATTCTTCTTACATTATAATTCGCTATCTCTAACGATACTACCATAGGAAAATCGGGGTTATCCTCTTTTGTGTCCCAAATGATGTTTTTAGGTATTTCGCCTTCGTTAAAGCTGATCGGCTGGTGATTTGTCGAGCTGTTTTCCAGAGTCCATATTTCATTTGGATATTTAGAATTTCCAATTATGGATCGGGCTGTCCTTCGTCGTGCGTTACGACTATCTCCACCCACGGGTCCCCCGGATATCGTATGGATAGTCCCATTGATCTGGTCGTGATTCAACTCCTGAGTAGGTCGACGTTCAGGCGACCTTCGATGAGAACTTCTCCTTGGATTATCGTTCCGAGGGCTTCTACTTCTTTCCCTTTTGCGATTATCTCGCTCTATGTATTCGTCTAATTTTCCTTGTTCGATCAGTTTTTCAACTTCTCTCTTAAGGTGAAAACAATTCTCCGTTCGGTGTCCATGTGCCCTATGGTACTTACAGTATTGATCGTAGTTTCGAGACCCTGGTCTTGGCTGAGCGATTTTCCTCGCCTCGGGAATCCAGTTATTTCTTTCTAGAACTTCCAATATTTCTTCCATTGGAGCATTTAACCTTGGGTGTTCCACTTGATTCACCCTGCTTCTGATTGGTTGTTCAGGGTTTCTTGGTTTTTGATAGAAATTAGGCTGCCTTTCTCGGTCGGTTTTGCTGTATTCCAATCGTTGGAAGACGTTACCTTTTCTGATAGATCGCTCATAATCCACGGACCTTTGGTCAGGAATCCTGTCATGTCGTTTAGAGCCCGAAGCTGTGGCTTTATTTTTGTTTTTGTCCTTAAAGGAATTCATCTCCTCTTGGGTCATATATTTAGACGCCAAGCTCATGATGTCGGCAAACGTTCTTGGTTGCTTTCTACTAAGAGCGTTTCCGAACTGCCTGTTTTTTGTGAGGTCAAAGAGAATAGAAATTATGTAATTGATATTCGGAGAATCGATCTTGAGTAGTTCTACATTAAATCTTGCCAACCAGTTCCTCAGGGATTCCCCTTCTTGTTGATGTATGGTTCCTAGGTAGCTCATCGGGAGTTTTTGCCTCTTCTGACTGGCAAACTGCTGCGTTAATTTATTGCATAATTCCCGAAAACTGAATATGGAGTTGGCAGGTTGTTTTGCGAACCAATCCAAGGCTAGGCCCTCGAATGTGGTCACCATTAACTTGGCGGTGAATTCGGCAGAGTGGACATATAAATTCATTATATTAGTGAAGCTAAAAATATAATCATCCGGGTCGGTGGTTCCGTCATATCGGGGTAGTCTACCCGGGACCTGTCCGATGGATTGCGCTTCTTTTATTTCTCTGCAGAAGGGAGAACATGCAGCAAGGCTCTCCTGGAGTTCCGCGGTTCGGGTCCACGGGTTTTGAACAGATCGTAGACGTTGCTCCAGTCGTTCCTGTACTATTCTCTCGATTTCTCTTTCCGAGAATCGAGTCGCTCGTGGTCGATCTGGGATAGCATCATCTATGTCATCCTCGATAGGGATTATTGTTCGTTCCTTCGATCCGCTGCGACCCGCCTGTGGCCTTCTTCGACCTGGTTTTCTTCGGGGATGGTTATCGGAGGGTTTAGAATTGCCCTGCTGTGGGCTGTGTAGCGAGCGTCGCTCACTTGCTGGGCTGTCCGCTTGATGAGAGGTTTGTTCGTTTGGCCTTGGCATTCCTGGTGCAGGAGTTGTCCCGGGAGCCGTAACGTTTCGAGGAATTTGGTCTAAAACTAGCAATTCTTCTGGAGAGAGTGATTTGAAGAGCATTGCTATTTGTCTCAGTTTTTCATGAGCGCCTGGGAGAGGAACGGGTATTTCGGGGTGTTCTGGTTCTTCCTGTATTGCACCGGTAAGACCTCCTTGGTGTTCCTTCTGACGGGAACGGGTATCTGGGAGATTTTCAATGGTGTTGGGAATGTTGTTATCGTTGTTGTCTTGTGGATCTTCGGATGTGTTGTGGCCGGTGGTCGTATTACTTCTTGCTCCAATGCGAGCGCTTTTCCTTGGGCGAGCCATGTGTCGATCGAATAATTAACGTAGTCCCTCGGTGGGCGCCAACTGATTTAGCCGGATTTCGTCGGGTTAATTGAATATCAGTAAATTTGTGATATCGGGGGGTTTTCGATATTTATATATATGTTATATAGGGCTCTGTTACTTTATTCCGGATGGATCGGTTACAAAGAAAAGCAATATTCAAGAACAAGAAGTAAAACCACAAAACAAAGCTAAGAACACACCGATATGAAGGTAAAAGGCTCTGTAATAATATTGAATATTATTGAGTTGTGCTGTTGTAAGCAGTGTTAAATCCTGTATTCTTAGAGTTCAGGAATTTCGTAGTTGTCTAATACAATGATTAACTAGGTATTTATATAATTTTAAACCTAGCGTTACAAGGAAACATAGTCCTAATAGGACTCGGCCCAAATATCCTTCATGAGTCCGGAGTATAATCTTCTATCGAAGCGAGCTGCACTTGGCCGGGTCAGTAAGATGATCCCGATCTGTTTGAATTGGTCGAATCGATCTTATCTTCTTCATTCGATCCGAGTAGTATGTAGGGTGCGAAATAGCCCCCATCAGATTCTTATCGTATCGCAAACGAATCGTTGCGAAATAAACACCCGGCGATTCTTTCGACCGAGTCGTATCGTTAAGGCCTGGAATCGTATCGAATCGTACGATTCGTATCGTGAATCGTAAGATACTTACTACTATGGTATGTATACTTCTGTAATTTAGGACATTTGAATGTAATTGATTTGATGAATAAAAATATTACTTTCATCCCTTGCATTCTCCTTTTGTTGATGTTATCATAATTTATTTACGAGGAGCATTTTTCGAGCAGATGGATTCATACTTAACTCGTATTCACGACTTAGCTGTATTCGCAGATCATTTTTAGATCGTTAGGAATAGGTCAAGGAGTGTTTATTGAGCGGATCAATGTATACTCAACTCTTTTATAACTTAGACTTAAGTTTTAATAATCAAAAGCCTTTTTAGATCGTTGAAAATAGATCGAGGAGTGTTTATTGAGCGGATCAATGTATACTCGACTCTTTTATAATTTAGACTTAAGTTTTTATAACAAAAGCCTTTTTAGATCGTTGAAAATAGATCGAGGAGTGTTTATTGAGCGGATCAATGTATACTCAACTCTTTTATAATTTAGACTTAGGTTTTTTGTACCAAAAGTCTTTTGATTGTCGCAAATATATCGAGGAGTGTTTATTGAGCGGATCAATGTATACTCGACTCGTTTTGATTTAGACTTAGGTTTTTTTGTACCAAAAGTCTTTTAAATCGTCGTAAGTAGATCGAGGAGTTTTTATTGAGCGGATCAATGTATACTCGACTCGTCTTTTTGTTTAGACTTAGGTTTTGATACCAAAAGCCTTTTTAATCGTCGTAAGTAGATCGAGGAGTGTTTATTGAGCGGATCAATGTATACTCAACTCTTTTATAATTTAGACTTAGGTTTTTTGTACCAAAAGTCTTTTTATTGTCGCAAATATATCGAGGAGTGTTTATTGAGCGGATCAATGTATACTCAACTCTTTTATAATTTAGACTTAGGTTTTTTGTACCAAAAGTCTTTTTATTGTCGCAAATATATCGAGGAGTGTTTATTGAGCGGATCAATGTATATTTTTGATTTAGACTTAGGTTTTTTTGTACCAAAAGTCTTTTAAATCGTCGTAAGTAGATCGAGGAGTTTTTATTGAGCGGATCAATGTATACTCGACTCTTTTATAATTTAGACTTAGGTTTTTTGTACCAAAAGTCTTTTTATTGTCGCAAATATATCGAGGAGTGTTTATTGAGCGGATCAATGTATACTCGACTCGTTTTGATTTAGACTTAGGTTTTTTTGTATCAAAAGTCTTTTAAATCATCGTAAGTAGATCGAGGAGTTTTTATTGAGCGGATCAATGTATACTCGACTCGTCTTTTTGTTTAGACTTAGGTTTTGATACCAAAAGTCTTTGATTGTTGAAGAACTGACCGAGGAGTGTTTATTGAGCGGATCAATGTATACTCGACTCGTCTTGTATGGTTTGATTGAGGAGTGCTTAACCGAAACAATCGATTCATACAAAATCTTGGCTTAATATTTAAAATTGCTAAAATCTTTAATAATCGAAACTTAGGCTAAGGCCTTTATTACAAAGATTAAAATTTAATAAAATATAATAAAGCAGCATAACCTGCTAAATTTATTTACCATAGTATTTCCTAAGGTTGACTGCGTTCCAGGTCCTTGGTAAGGCTGTTCCATCCAAGTGTGCAATTTTGTATGAACCTTTCTTTCCTACGCCAATTACAACATATGGTCCATCCCAATTTTGTTGTATTTTTCCCACATGCTTGGATACTTCTACCTTTTTCAAGACTAGGTCCCCTTCTTTGAAGGTTCGGACGTGTACCTTTTGATTGTATGCTTTTTCCATATTTACTTTAGTGGCTTGCAAGCGTACGGCTGCTTTTTCTCTTAAAGCTTCGGTTAAATCGACGTCACTTTCTCTTGTCTTTTCATTTTCCTTATCATCATACATTTCGATTCTTGGTGTTGGGATTAGAGTTTCAACAGGAATAACAGCTTCCGAACCATATACCAAACTAAACGGGGTTTCTCCGGTTGAGCTCATGACAGTGGTTCGATTAGCCCAAAGTACTCCTGGAAGTTCATCAAGCCATTTCCCTTTGGCCGCTCCTAATCTTTTTTCCAAGGATTTTATTATCTCTCGGTTCGCCACCTCGGTTTGTCAATTTGCTCTAGGATGCCTGACCGAAGTGAAATTTTGCTGAATCCCTTGTTTCAAACACCATTCTATTACTTGTTTCCCCGCAAATTGGGTTCCATTATCCGAAATTAGGATCCTCGGGATACCAAATCTACAAACTATGAATTTCCATAGGAAGTTGATTACTTGGAACTGAGTTATTCGTGCAAGGGCGATGCATTCAATCCATTTGCTGAAGTATTCAACAGCGACCAGGACGTAAGCTTTCTTGGATCTAGCCGCTGGGAACGGTCCCACGATATCCATTCCCCATTGATCAAAAGGCCAACATACCGGAATCGGGTGCATGTTTTCTGCTGGTCGATGACATATATTAGCATGGACTTGGCAATGATGACATTCTTGGACATACTGAGCGGCGTCCTTATTGATGGTAGTCCAATAATAACCCGTTCGGAGGCATTTTAAAGCCAATGCCCTTGCTCCGCTGTGATTCCCTGCGTCTCCTTCATGTACCTCTCATAGAATATCGATGGTTTGTGGTTCAGAGACGCATTTAAGAAGAATTCCTGATACTGATCTCCGGTAGAGTTTTTCTTCTACCAATGTATACTTTGGAGCCCGATATTTTATCTTCCGAGCTTCATTCTGGTCAAGCGGTAGTTTTCCTCCTCGAAGATAGTTTATCATTGGAGTCATCCAGTTTTCTTCGACTTCTTCGATTTCCATTATATCGACTGCCGGTGTCTCATCGATATCGATCGCTGGTGTATTAGAAATTAACCAGTTGATCATTCTTTCGGTTTTTCCGTCATGTGACCCTGTGAACCTGGATAGTTGATCGGCCCATTTGTTTTCTGATCGTGGAATATTTTGTATACCAAAGCTTTCGAATTTCTCAGCTAGTGTTTTTACTTTGGCGAGGTATTTAACCATATTAAATTTCTTAGCCTCATATAGGCCTTCTATTTGTCTTTGCACTAACTCTGAATCGGTTAATACTTTAAGGCTTTTTACGTTGGCCTTGATCGCCATTTCCATTCCTGCGATTAATGCTTCATATTCAGCTTCATTGTTTGTTACGACGAAGTCCAACGTTATCGCCGGTGAAATTGATCCCGGCGCCTCCTCCTCGGCATGACGCACCGTCAACATGCATTAACCAAGTTTGATCTTCTATGATTAAGATGTCGTCGTTGGGGCTATTCGATGATTCGGTCGCCTGTGTCGGAGTTTCTAGTAGAAAATCAGCGAACACTTGGGCTTTAATTGCAATTCTTGGTTTGTAATCTATTTCAAATTGGCCGAGTTCGATTGCCCATTTGATTAGTCTTCCGGAGGCTTCTGGTTTTGCTAAGACTTGTCTCAGTGGTTGATTTGTTAAAACCACGATTTTGTAGGTTAAAAAGTAAGGTCGAAGTTTTCGTGCAGCCACTACTAAGGCCAGAGTGAATTTCTCAATTTCCAAATAATTTTTCTCCGCCCCTTGCAGTAATTTGCTTAAATAATAGACAGGCTTATGTTCTGAACCTTCTATCTTGATTAGTACTGAACTAACGGCCGCGTCGGAGATTGAGATGTAGATATACAACGGTTCTCCTTCCGTCGGTTTGGCCAACATGGGGGGTGTTGTCAAATATTCTTTGAGTTGGTCGAAGGCTTGATCGCATTCTTTGGTCCAAACAAAGTTTTTCGCTTTTCGAAGCGTTTGGAAAAAGGGCAAACTTCTGTCTGCTGATATTGATATGAACCTGTTTAACGCTACGATTTTCCCAACTAAGCTTTGTACTTGGGAGATGGTTTTGGGAGGCTTCATTTCAGTTATGGCTCGAATTTTTTCTGGGTTGGCTTCTATTCCTCGTTGGTGTACCAAATAACCCAAGAATTTTCCTGACTTAACACCAAAAGTGCATTTCGCGGGATTTAACTTCATACGGTATTTTCTCAAGATCTGGAAACATCGATCAAGATGTTTTATATGATCTGCTTCGTTCATGCTTTTGACTAGCATATCGTCTACATAGACTTCCATTATTTCTCTGATTAACTCTTTGAACATTAAGTTTACTAACCTTTGGTAAGTAGCCCCGGCATTTCTTAAGCCGAATGTCATTACTATAAAGCAATATACTCCTTGCTCAGTTATGAACGCAGTCTTCTCTTGGTCCCGCTCATCCATGTATATTTGATAAAACCCTTGAAAGGCATCCATCATGCTGAAGATCGCGAAACCTGCGGTTGAGTCGACTAATAAGTCGATCCTTGGGAGGGGATATGGGTCGCGCGGACACAACTTGTTAAGGTCGGTAAAATCATTACACATTCTCCATTTGTTGTCCTTTTTATCCCCTTTTGCTACTAGAACAACATTACATAGCCATTCTGAGAAGTGTATTTCTCGGATTTGTTTTGCTTCAAGTAGCCTTTCTACTTCGGCTTTGATAATTTTGTCTTTTACTGGCCCGTGGTTTCTCTTCTTTTGTCTAGCAGGTTTTGCCATGGGATCAATTTTTAGCGAATGCTTGATTACTCGAGGATCAATTCCTTCAATGTCATTAGCGCTCCAAGCAAAGACATCGACATTATCTTTGAGGAAGTCGATCAACATTACTTCCCCTTCTTTGCTCAATTCAGTACCTATTCTCGTTGTTTTGGACGAGTCCCCTTGTACTAGAATTACATCCTTATGTTCTGGTGGCTTTAAAGCTAAATCTAGTGGTTCTTTACCCTTTTTATCTATTCGATCAGTACTAGGGATTTCAACTTCGTTTCTAACGAGATTGTCTTCGAGTTTTCTTTTGCTCGGGGTAATTGACTTGGCGTGATCTTTCAAAGTTAATGAGGTGCTGTAGCAATCCCATGCCATACAATGATCATTCATTATTTTCCCGATACCTCTATCGGTCGGAAACTTAATCTTCTGGTGATATGTAGAGACAACGGCTCGGAATAGGTTGAGGGCTGGTCGTCCTAATATTGCGTTGTAAGCGAAGGGTGTTTCTACCACTAGAAATTTTACAAGCTTCACTGTCCGGTGTGGCTTTTTTCCTAGCGACACACTTAAGGTTATCATTCCGCTGGGGACGATTTCGGATCCTCCAAACCCTACCAACGGTGTAGCTACTTTCTGTAGGTTTATTTGTCCTAATGTTGGATGAAGATGAAGAGAAAAGAAGTTAATTATTAAGGGAAGGTTTTGATGATTTCCAAAACATCAAAATCAGCTAAGTATGGAAAGCTTAGTTCCCTTAGAAGAATTTTGAACAAGTAAAAAAAAAAAGGGTAAACACCACTTTTGGTCCCTCTTATCATTAACTTTTTACAGAGTGGTCCCTCTTATGTTTTTTTTCCCACTTTAGTCCTTATCAAGTGGTCCAAGGCGATTCCGATAACATGTGATATGCTCATGAGGGCAATTTTGTCATTTCAAGTAAACTAACGTGGATATATTCGTCTTTCTAATTATTTAAAAAAAAAACTAAATTTCCAAACAAGGCTTTCATTCCAATCAAACTTAATCGTACATTTCGTTCCAAACTAAAGTTTTTTCCTAAAATCTTTTTCAAACACCAAAATTGCTCACCAATTAAACAATATCTCAAATAGTCTCAATAGTGAACGGACACAAATGCCCTAAAAAATAATCATATGCATGTTACGTGTTATCGGAACCACCTGATAAGGACTAAAGTGAAACACATAATTCATAGTAGGGACTAAAGTGAAACAAATAATTCATAGTAGGGACTAGAGTGGGAAAAAAATATAAAAGGGACCACTCTGTAAAAAGTTAATGATAAGAGGGACCAAAAGTGGTATTTACCCAAAAAAAAAAAAGACATCAGAAGAGTTCAAAGTTCAAAGCCCAGAAGACTAGTGATCTCTTGTTGAAACTGCAAACAGAAGGGTAGACCATCAGCCGACTCAAATCAGATTAGTTCAGTATTTGATCAGCAGAGTGTCTATCAGACGGGTTGCTTCGATCAGCAGAGTAGAAGGGATCATGAGACCAGTTCAACGGTAATAAATGCACCTGGTGTAATAAATGTTGAAAGAGAAGGGTAGTAATGGCAAATGATTGGAATTAACTCTCGGATCAGCAGAGTGCATTTGATGCAGCTACAGAAAAGTACAGCAGAAAAAGTACTGTAGCAGGTAGCCGTTCTGATTCCGGGCTAAGTCTATGGATTTGATGATGTGATTTGCTTCAACGGTCATAAATTCAAATCCAAGTATAAATAGAGCTGAATTTCAAACGAGCGAGATACACAACAACAATCAGAGATTTTGCATTCGAAGCTGAAATTTATCTAAGTCTCAAAAGCTCGAACAGCTCACTCGTCTGGTGGAAGTCATCTGTTGACAGAAACCCAGTTGAAGAAAACAGAAAAACATTATCTGAGTGATTTTGTAATAGCTGAGTGTTGTGCGAAGTTAGAATCCATCTTTGTGAGTGATTCTACTTTAGAGGATAGGATTTCTGAGTGACTTCCTATTGTGAGCTTATAGCCTTTACATTTGTTGTTTAGGTGTAAGTGGAGAAATATTGTAATCTGTGTGATTATAGTATAACCCAGAATCTAAGTGATCTGGAAGAGTGGACTAAAGGATTTTTATCCATATAACCACTATAAAAAATTCTTTGTGTTACCTTGCATTTAAGTTTTCTTGCATACTTTAAAGATTGCATATTTACACACTTTGAATTCCAAAAAGATTTTATAAGGAGTTTCAAAACTGGGGATAAAATCTTTTAAGAACTCAGTTTACTTGTGAAAAACACTTTCAAACAATCCGCTGCAAGTATACTCTTTGGAAAACTGTTTTGCTGAAAAACAGCTAAGTATCTGTAAGAAGAGTGGTCAGTCTGTTGTTCAAGATTTGTTCACGATCAGCTCAGTCTTCTTACTGTTCTTCATCAGCTTAGTCTGCTGACAGAAGACTGAAAAGTTTTTAAGTTAAAAAATTTTCAGAGGTCTATTCACCCTCCCCTCTAGACCTCATCTGACCACTTGGGACCAACAAGTGGTATCAGAGCAGGTGGTTCATTTGAATCAGCTGCCTGATCAACGAGCTTGATCCAAGTGTTTTTCAAAGGTTTTCAAAACTTTTTCAAAAGAGCATCTTTTTGAAAAATCTAAACTTTTTGAAAAATGGATTGTATCAGCCATGTTCCCCACATTGCTGGTATGTCCTTTGAGGACTGGAAAATCAGAATGGAGATTTTCCTAGCTGCTTATAATGATAACATGTACACATGTATCATTAAGGGTCCATTCAGATTCACAAAGACCATAAAAATCAATGAGGTTGATACGGTTGTGGAAAAAGATCTTCATGAGATGACTCCAGAAGAAATAAAGCTTTACAATCTAGACAAAGTTGGGAGATTCATCATGACTAAAGCCCTGGACAATGATCGATTTGACAAGGTCAAACATTGTAAAACTGCAAAAGAGATGTGGGACAAAGTCAGAGATATGAGCGAAGGGAACGATGCCATAAAAGAGCATCAGCTGAGTGTTGCTCTAGAAAAGCTGGATAACTTCAAGATGAAATCCTCTGAAACCATTGATCAGATGGATACAAGATTTACAAGAATATTAAATGAAGTATTGAAGCTTGGAAAAACCTTCACAGACAAGGAGATAACCATCAGAGTACTGAAGGCCTTACCTCCTAAGTTCAACATGAAGGTGACAGCAATGGAAGAATCAAGAGATTTGGGAAAAATCTCTCTTACTGAGCTGTTTTCTATACTCAAGGCATTCGAGTATAAACTGCCTAGGATGGGTATTGAAGAAACCTCAACTTCAGGACCCACAGCTGCCTTAGTTGCTGCTGAAAACACCAGGAGACCAGCACATAGAAGCCAAGATGTGGACTCATCTGATGAGGCATCACTACTCAACAAGAAGGAGTACACAGCTGGAGATGTAGCATTATTAATGAACAACTTCAAGAAGTTCTACAAGAGAAAGATGAAAAACAAATACAATCATGCTGCTTCTACTTCTAAACCTAACTCTTCTTCTCAAGAAAAAGATGATTATAAAGCAAAACTAATGTGTTATAACTGCAGGAAATTGGGACATTTCATCAGAGACTGTCCATATCCAAAAGCAGAGAAATACACTGAGGAAGAGAAGAGAATCAGAAAGGAAAGAAAGCATCAAAAAGGGAAAGCAATGGTAGCTGAAGCAGAAAAGCTTGCTGCTGTCTACTCATCTGATTCAGATTCAGACACGTCTGATGAAGAATCTTCTGATGAAGAGAAACCTGCTCTCCTCTGCCTGATGGCTAAGGAATCTGATGACTCAGAGGATGAGGTAACTCCTCAAGATAATGAACTTTTTAATTCTCTAGAGCAAATGATGTTGAATAATACTACTATTGCCGGAGAATTTGTTAAGCTTAAGGAAGAGATGAACTTGCTAAAAGAGCAAAATAACTCACTGAAACTTAAAGCTGAAAAGCCTAAAGAATCAGCTGAGTATAAACAGCTTGAACAAGAGCATGAATCTCTGAAAGCTGAATGTGAGGTCTATAAAGGAAAAATCATGGAACTTGAGAAAATTATTGAGTCTCATGATAAGTCAACTGTTGCATCCATGCATACATCTAGTAAACAGGAGACACCTTTAGAAAAGGATAAACTAGAATTGAATCATACTGAAAAATTCATTTCTGCTGACAATAGTAAGGTCATTCTGTATGTTCAAACTTCTAAATCTACCTCATTTGAGAAAGTGGTAAAGGAGAAGAAATCTCCTAAGGCTAAAAAGAGCAAAGAGCCTAGTGTAGGAAAACAGACTAGTAAACCCAAACAGAAGAGTCCTAGGAAGTCTTCTGATAAGGTTAAGACTAATCAGACTAGTGAGAAAACTAAGTCATCTGTCAATGAGCAAGCTACTAGTAAGCCAAAGAAGCATAAAATTAAGAAAATTCAAAATGCTTGGTATGGAAATGAGTCATATTATGTGCAACCTGCTGCATATCATCCTATGTATCATGCACCTCAATTTCCTAGTTACTATGCACCTTATCCTGCTCATCCAATGCATGCATATCCTGCTTATCATGCACCTTACCCTGCTTATGAACACTATTCTTATCATACTGATCATCAACATGACTATTCTGATAACTATGATGAAAATAAAATTGTTCATGCTCCTGCCAAAACTCAGAAACCTAAGAAGCCTAAGACTTCAACATCTTGGGTTGTCAAAGGTGAAACTAATCCTTCAGGATCCTCTCAATAAGGGTACCTAAAACAATTTTATTTTTGTTTTGTAGGTTAGGATTAGGAGTAGGGGTAAAGTAGAGAAGATTTGGTACTTGGACAGTGGATGTTCAAGGCACATGTGTGGAAGCATACATGAGCTGACTGATGCAGTTGCTGTGGATGGTCCAAGTGTTACATTTAGAGACATCAAAGAAGGCAAGATTAAAGCTAAAGGAAGATTAATCAAGGGAAACATAGAGATATCTGACGTCTCATATGTCAAAGGCCTCAAATATAATCTGCTAAGCATAAGTCAATTTTGTGACAAAGGATATTCAGTCATCTTCTCAACAGATAAGTGCTACGTTGAACAGATTGGTACAAAGAAGGTAATTTTATCTGGAAGACGACAAGGGAATGTCTACATAGTCGACAGGGATTCTGTTGACAAGAATTCAAGTATTTGTTTGGTAGCATCTGCACCAAGTGAAGTTAGTTGGCTATGGCACAAGAAAATGAATCACTTAAACTTCAAGACCATCAACAGATTAATCAAGAATGATCTGGTAGAAGGGATTCCAAAAACAGTCATGAGCAAAGACAAGCTCTGTGACGCATGTCAGAAGGGTAAACAAATCAAGTCATCTTTCAAAAGCAAGAAGCATCAATCTTCTGAAAGAATATTGGAGCTACTACATATGGACTTATTTGGACCCATTGATCCAGTCAGCAATGGTGGAATGAAATACTGCCTAGCTGTTGTGGATGACTATTCAATATATACTTGGGTGATTTTCATGAAGAAGAAAAGTGAAACCAAGGAACATCTTACCAATCTGATGGAACTGATTCAAAATGAAAAGAGTACCAAGATATTGAAGATCAGATCAGATAGAGGGACAGAGTTTACAAACTCTACTGTTGAAGAGTATTGTAATATCAAAGGAATACATCATGAGTATTCAGCTGCTAGAACCCCTCAACAGAATGGTGTTGCTGAAAGGAGAAACAGAACACTAAAAGAAGCTGTCAGGACCATGATAGCTGAAGCCAAGCTGCCACAAAGATTTTGGGCAGAAGCAACAAATACAGCATGCTTTACTCAGAACAGATGCATGATCAACAAAAATTAGAACAAGACTCCATATGAAGTTTGGAACAACAGAAAACCAAACATTCATTACTTTAAGATTTTTTGTTGTAAATGTTTTGTACTGAATAATGGGAAAAATCACCTTACTGCATTTGCAGAAAAGGCTGATGAAGCTGTTTTTGTAGGATACTCAACTGTTAGTAAGGCCTATAGAGTTTTCAATAAATGAACATTACTAATAGAAGAATCTATCCATGTAGTATTTGATGAACCAAGTCAATCTTCTGAATAGAATCAAAGTGTTAATCAAGATCTGTCTACTGATTTACAGAAGTTAGACATTGGAAGAAATGAAGAATATGTTCCCATCATACTACCTAATCTCAGTTCAGCTGCTAACTCAAGTGCTGTTCAAAATCACAGTGCTGATTGTCTAACAGATGAGTTGCGAACAGCTGACAGACCAGAGACTGTTCGACAGACTGCAAATGTTCAACAGACTACTACTGAAACTCCAACAGTAGTGTTGCAAGATCAAAACAGAGGACAACATTCAGACCTGCAACCTGATCTTAGATGGCTCAGAAATCACCCACCAGAGTTAGTGATTGGTGATCCATTAGATAGAGTGAAAACAAGAAGAGCTGCTGCACAAAATGCTATGTTTGTCACCTTTCTATCTCAAATAGAGCCTAAGCAAATTGAAGAAGCTCTAAATGATTCCTTCTGGATAGAAGCTATGCAAGAAGAGCTGAATCAATTTGAAAGGAATGAAGTCTGGTACTTAGTTCCTAGACCAAGTCATCAAAGGGTAATTGACACTAAATGGGTTTTCAGAAATAAGATGAATGAAGATGGTATTGTTACCAGAAACAAAGCAAGATTAGTGGCCAAGGGTTATTGTCAAGAAGAAGGAATTGACTTTGATGAAACTTTTGCACCAGTAGCAAGACTTGAAGCAATCAGACTGTTTCTAGCCTATGCTGCTTACAAGAACTTCACTGTCTATCAGATGGATGTGAAGTCTGCTTTTCTCAATGGAGATATGCAAGAAGAAGTATATGTTGAACAACCTCCTGGATTTGAAGTCTATCAAGAAGAGGACAAGGTATATCGTCTGAAGAAAGCCCTCTATGGACTGAAACAGGCTCCAAGAGCATGGTATGATACCCTATCTGATTTTCTTTTAATTAAAGGATTTCGTAAAGGTAAGGTAGATAAAACCTTGTTTACAATTGAATGGGAAAATCATATATTACTTGTGCAAATATATGTGGACGATATTATTTTTGGTTCAACTAACCAACAGATGTGTGATAAGTTCTCCAAGCTGATGCAGAATAAGTTTGAAATGAGCATGATGGGTGAACTTAACTATTTTCTTGGATTGCATGTTAGACAGTTGCCTGATGGGATATTCATCAGCCAAGCAAAATACACAAGAGATCTGTTCAAGAAATTTTGTATGGAAACTAGCTCAACTGCTACAATTCCTATGTCTACAAGTCTTCGTTTGGATAAAGATGAAGATGGAAAATCAATGGACATAACCAAATATAGAGGCATTATTGGTTCCTTGTTGTATCTAATAGCAAGTAGACCTGATATAATGTACTCAGTTGGAGTCTGTGCAAGATTTCAATCAAACCCCAAGGAATCTCATCTCTTAGCTGCCAAGAGGATATTGAAATACATTAAAGGCACTCAAGAATTGGGATTGTGGTATCCTAGAGAATCTGGATTTGAACTTATTGGTTATTCAGATTCAGACCTTGCTGGCTGCAAGATTGACAGAAAGAGCGCAACAGGTGCCTGTCAGTTCTTAGGTAGTCGTCTGATCTCATGGATAAGTAAGAAACAAACTTCAGTTTCTATATCTACTGCTGAAGCTGAATATATAGCTGCTGGAGCTTGCTGTGCACAGATACTTTGGTTGAAGCATCAACTAGAAGACTACAATATCAAGATCAGTGGAATTCCAATCTACTGTGACAATACAAGTGCAATCTCTCTTACTCAGAACACTACAAGTCATTCAAGGACTAAACATATAGAGATCAAGCATCACTTCATTAGAGATCATGTTGAAAAAGGCAATGTAGTGATAGAATATGTTCATACTGACATTCAGATTGCTAATATCTTCACCAAACCTTTAAGTGAAGTAAGGTTTTCAACTCTAAGAGCTGAGCTAAGACTACTAAATTTGGATGCATAAGCTGAGGGGGAACTCATCAGAAGACTGGAGTTCAACAGCTTAGTTATCCACTATTCTACTCAAGGACTAAATTTCAACAGACTAGTTAACTTATGAATTCTTAAAGACAGGGGGAACGTGTAAGACTAGCTGTACTTCTGTTCTAAAGATGAAATTTGTTAATGACAGTTAGTTGAAGTTATATTATCAGAAGATCTGTTCTTAATTCTTGAAGACTGAAGATTATTTTATCTTGCTGGATTGACAAACAGCAGAGGAAGATTACTAGCTATTGGCATTCTCTAGTAATATCAGATAACAGATCACTCGTCTGTCAGATAAGTTAAACTCTACTCATCTGATACCTTATATAAGCATGGTCATAAATCGTATATATATATAGAAACGCGCTTTTATAAGTAACAGATTAGTGTCGATAGAGTTTCCCGCCCATCTGACATTAAAATAATAAAATTGAAATCCGCAATTCTCACCCACACGATTAGTAAACTGTCAGATTAGATCAACGTTTCAGATTAATCACGATAACCAAATCAAAAGGAAACCTATAAAATCCGATCTGAAACAGTACAGTCGTCTTACGCACTCAAACACTCTCAAATTCTCTAACTCTCAAGCTCTCTTGTTCGAAAGTTTATCGGTTTTGCAAAATTCTTCTCTCTAATCTCAGAAATGGACAAGATTATGGATGGAAGATACCTAAACTACAGCAAATTTCACTTTTCGGATACTGATCAGATGCGGTCACTTCTGGAGAAAATCAAAGAGGCATCACTTGTTCCTGTTCTTGAAGCACATGAAGATAGGGTTTACTTAGAAGAAGTTTATCACTTCTACACGACCAGGAAGTTCAATGATGATGAAACTGTCATGACGGTTGTTATTGGTGGTAAGAAAATTGCTATCTCTGCTGCTGTTCTTAGTGAAATTTACAAGTTAGCAAATAAGGGAGGAGATGTGACCAGCTTAGGGCCAGAAAAGGAGGATGAATTTTGGGCAATCTGTGCAAAAAGGGGAGAAAAGATGACTGGAACTCTGATGAAAACTCAATTAAAAGATGAGTATCAGAGGTTCGCAGACATCATTGCGAAGGTGCTGGATTGTAGCACAAGTTCTTTGGATGGGTTACCTAGAAAAAGGTACTAGACTATGGTTTGCATATACTATGGTCTGAAGGTTAACTGGGCTGCTCACGTCTATGAGCTGCTGAGTGACAAGAGGCTTTCTCACGCCATCTTACTCAGTAATCTGTTTGCGTCCCTGCAATGTCCTATGGGTGGAGGAAAGACAACCCACAGTAGCAAGGAGTTCAAACTATATGAACCAGTGAAACAATTGGTGGCAAAGCCAAAAAGAAAGGCCACTGCAAAATCCAAAAAGACCCCTTCTAAGAAAAGCAAGAAGGAGGGTCAGACTAGTCAATCTGCTGAGCCAACAGAACAGTCTGCTGTTGTGGCTGAATCAACACAAACTCAAGATGCAGTTCCAGAAAAGATAATTGAAGAATTTACCAAGGAGATTGAACAAATGGAGACAGGTTCTTCCCCTGAAAGAACTGAATCTGAAGAAGAAATTCCTCTTCAAAGGTTGAAAAGATTGAGAACAAGAAGTGAGGCAAGGGGACCTCCTACTGCCAACCCCCCTGCCAAAAGACTTGCAAAATCAAAGGTCAAGAGAAAGGTCACTTTCTCTGAAAAGCCAGTTGCAACAGTAAGGGAAACAATAACAGAAGCAGAAAGGCCACTAACTATCGAAGGGCCTGCTGTCAAGGCTGCTAAAGCTGCTGCTGCTGGAACTGAAATTGTTTCCACAGTTGGAGTGTCAACAGAAGACTCATCTGCTGCACTATCTGCTGAAATTGAAAAAGCACAGCAGACTAGTACAACACTTGAAGGAAATGCACTCTTGCTGCATCCTACTCCAGTTGCTGCAACCCCTCTTCAAGCAGTTGAAAGTCCTGAATCAAGGAGGAAGAGGACTGGTAAAATTGCAACTTACTTAACTGCTGCTGAAAAGAAAAGACAGGATGCTGCTGAAAAGCAAAGGATAGCTGCAGAAAAGGCAGAAGAAAATAGGCTGAAAAGCCTAGAGTTAAAAAGGCTGGAAGAAGAGGCCAGCAAAATGACTCAAGAGCGGAGGGATGCTGTTGAGCAAGCAGAGTTGGCTGCTGCTATTGAAGCAAGCACCAAGGATGCTCATGGACCAAATCATACTGGTGGAATAGTTATTGGTGAACGAAGAGATCCTAACAAACCAATACCAGCTATGCCTGCACCAAAGATAAAGCCTGAAAGAAGAGAAGAGATCAGATTGGCTCTGGAGATTGTCAGGGATGACCCTGCTATCTTTGATGAATTTCTCAAGAGGCTAGATGCTGAAAATGAAAGAATCAACCATCTGACGTTGTTTAATGCTGAAAAGATCAGATACAACAGATGGAGAGAATTCAGACTGACAAAGAGCCCTGCTGAAATGGCCAAGTGGAAAGCCTTCAATGCTGAAGAAGCCTGGGTATTAAAGTGGCTTGAGACTGGATCCCTAATTCAATCACTTGATTCAGAATTCTTTCTGGACAGGTTAAGATTGAGAATAAGTCACATAGTAAAGGCTGAAGCAAAGAAATTGTTTGAGTCTGTCCCTGAGGATTATGATGATTCAGAAGACCTCAAGGAAAGATCAATCAAGTTGGCTGTTGCTCAAGCAATGGAGCTCTGGGCAAAGAAGTCTAGGAAGCTGATGGGACAACCAAGCTCATTGGTCCCTCTTCCTAACATCAAGCACATCGTCTATGGTCCAAATATCAAACCATTTGAACAGCTATCTGAGGAACCATACTCACCTTTTATTCCTCTTGACAATTTTACATGGATTTCTCACAGGTCTGCTGTAGATAATGAAGGTTTGATGAAAACAGTTGAGACTGTTAAGAAGATCAAGTCACCTGCTGACAAAGAAAAGGAAGATTTGGTGGGTATATCTGACCCAGCTGATCAAAACAAAGTAAAGGGTGACAAGTCTGACACAGCTGATGATTCAAAGGGAGAAGAAACCATTCCAGCTGATCAGATTAGTGAAAGGAAGGCTGCTGCTGAGCTAGATGATCAGACTAAGGAGAAGGAAAGCACTCCTGGTCAGGCTGATGAAACCAGAAAAGAAGAGATTGCTTCTGGATCAGCAGATCAGACCACAAAAGAGTCCACTCAAGCAGAAGAACAATCCACTGAAAAGGAAATTCTTGCCTTACCTCCAACTCAAACTGAAGTTGCTTCTACTTCTCAGAGCTTACAGCAAACATCTCTGTTGGATTCTATTCAACAAATGATGGACAAATCATTGAAGGAAATGAAGGAGGAGTTAAAAGCAGATGTGTTGGCTGCTGTACGTCAACCAAATCAGACAGTTGCTACTATTCCGACCAATCTGATAGAAGATACTGCTCAAAATGTTAAATCCATTTGTCAAGATATGGACATACTTAGAAGAAGGACTCAAAGCACTGCTGATGGTTGGAAACGTATTGAAGAAACAGTTGAAACGGCCCTCCAAGCAGAAGATGAAGTCATGGAGAATATGATGAAAGACTTCACTGCTTCATCAAATTGGATTTTAGGAACTTAAATTCAATTAGGTGATCAAGGAGAGGATTTGCTCAAAGAAGTAAAGGATTTTAAGGCCAATCAACTCAAACAACAAGCTCAAATAAATGCCATGGAAGAAAACATCAAACTTCTCATTGACGCACTTCAGATTACACCTGCCTTGCCATAATATCCAATCAACCCTGCTGATGATGACAAAAAGGGGGAAGAAAGGGTATTTGGACAGAAAAGAGTTGGAACCTCTTTTGTAAGGGAAGAAGAAAATCAGGATGGTGCTGAAGAAACTGAAGTGTTGGAAGAATCTGCCGGTGAAACTGATAAAAATATGGAAGGAACAAGCAGACCAACAGAAGAGAAGATCATAGAAGAAGAAGAAGCTGACAATGCTGAAGCTGAAGCAAAAGCTAAGTCTGATAAAGAGATAGCTGCTGCCAAAGACTCAACTGAAGAACAGCTTGATCCTGATGTCAAGTATAAGAAGATAGAGCTGTTGAGGAAAAGATTCTTTGAAGAATTGGAAGCTGAAACTTCCAAACTATCTGATGAAGAATCTGATAAAGAAGACAAGGAAGCAGAAGAAGAAAAGAAGGAAGAAAACTAGTTTAGGCTAGATTTTTTGTTAAGAATCCTTGTAATCTTTTAAAAGTATTTTGTACTTCTCATCTTTCAACACTTGTAATATGTAATCAGTTCATATATATATATAAAATTGCAAGTTTGAATCCAACACACTATTTCTATCTCAGAAATTTTTGAGGATCAGAACTTTAGTTTAGGTACAGGTACTTAGCTGAAGTTTTGTCATCATCAAAAAGGGGGAAATTGTTGGATGAAGATGAAGAGAAAAGAAGTTAATTATTAAGGGAAGGCTTTGATGATTTCCAAAACATCATAATCAGCTAAGTATGGAAAGCTTAGTTCCCTTAGAAGAATTTTGAACAAGTAAAAAAAAAAAAAAGACATCAGAAGAGTTCAAAGTTCAAAGCCCAGAAGACTAGTGATCTCTTGTTGAAACAGCAAACAGAAGGGTAGACCATCAGCCGACTCAAATCAGATTAGTTCAGTATTTGATCAGCAGAGTGTCTATCAGACGGGTTGCTTCGATCAGCAGAGTAGAAGGGATCATGAGACCAGTTCAACGGTAATAAATGCACCTGGTGTAATAAATGCTGAAAGAGAAGGGTAGTAATGGCAAATGATTGGAATTAACTCTCGGATCAGCAGAGTGCATTTAATGCAGCTACAGAAAAGTACAGCAGAAAAAGTACTGTAGCAGGTAGCCGTTCTGATTCCGGGCTAAGTCTATGGATTTGATGATGTGATTTGCTTCAACGGTCATAAATTCAAATCCAAGTATAAATAGAGCTGAATTTCAAACGAGCGAGATACACAACAACAATCAGAGATTTTGCATTCGAAGCTGAAATTTATCTAAGTCTCAAAAGCTCGAACAGCTCACTCGTCTGGTGGAAGTCATCTGTTGACAGAAACCCAGTTGAAGAAAACAGAAAAACATTATCTGAGTGATTTTGTAATAGCTGAGTGTTGTGCGAAGTTAGAATCCATCTTTGTGAGTGATTCTACTTTAGAGGATAGGATTTCTGAGTGACTTCCTATTGTGAGCTTATAGCCTTTACATTTGTTGTTTAGGTGTAAGTGGAGAAATATTGTAATCTGTGTGATTATAGTATAACCCAGAATCTAAGTGATCTGGAAGAGTGGACTAAAGGATTTTTATCCATATAACCACTATAAAAAATTCTTTGTGTTACCTTGCATTTAAGTTTTCTTGCATACTTTAAAGATTGCATATTTACACACTTTGAATTCCAAAAAGATTTTATAAGGAGTTTCAAAACTGGGGATAAAATCTTTTAAGAACTCAGTTTACTTATGAAAAACACTTTCAAACAATCCGCTGCAAGTATACTCTTTGGAAAACTGTTTTGCTGAAAAACAGCTAAGTATCTGTAAGAAGAGTGGTCAGTCTGCTGTTCAAGATTTGTTCACGATCAGCTCAGTCTGCTTACTGTTCTTCATCAGCTTAGTCTGCTGACAGAAGACTGAAAAGTTTTTAAGTTCAAAAATTTTCAGAGGTCTATTCACCCCCCCTCTAGACCTCATCTGACCACTTGGGACCAACACCTAAGTTCATTTGGGCTAAAACCTCCCGGGAGATGATATTCGCTGAGCTCCTGTTATCGATTAAGATCCGTTTGACATTATAATTCGCTATTTCTAGCGACACCACCATCGGGAAGTCGGGGTTATCCTCTTTTGTGTCCCAAACAATGTTTTTGGGTACCTCGCCTTCGTTAAAGCTGATCAGCTGATCGTTTGATGGCTTGTTTTCCAAAGTCCATGTTTCTTTTGGGTATTTTAAGCTTCCGACTATGGATCTACCTGTCCTTCGTCGGGCGTTACGACTATCCCCGCCTGCGGGTCCCCCGAATATTGTATGGATAGTTCCATTGATCTGGTCATGGTTCAATTCCTGCGTAGGACCATGTTCGGGTGACCTTCGGCGAGAACTTCTTCTTTGATTATTATTCCGAGGGCTTCTACTTCTTTCCCTTTTGCGGTTATCTCGCTCTATGTAGTCGTCTAGTTTTCCCTGTTCGATTAGTTTTTCAACTTCTCTTTTAAGGTGGAAACAATTTTCCGTTCGATGTCCATGTGCCCGACGGTATTTGCAGTATAAGTCATAGTTTCGAGATCCTGGTCTGGGCTGAGCGATTTTCCTTGCTTCAGGGATCCAATTATTCCTTTCTAGTACTTCCAATATTTCTTCCATCGGAACATTAATCCTCGGGTGTTCTGCTTGATTAACCCTACCTCTGATTGCTGGTTCGGAGTTCCTTGGTCTTTGGTAGAAATTAGGTTGTCTTCCTTGGTCGGCTTTGTTGTATTCCAATCGCTGGAAGACGTTGCCTTTTCTAAAAGATCGCTCATAATCCATGGATCTTTGGGCAGGAATTTTATCATGCCATTTTGAGCCTGAAGTTGTGGCTTTGTTTTTGTTTTTATCTTTAAAGGAATTCATCTCTTCCTGGGTCATATATTTAGACGCCAAGCTCATGATGTCAGCAAACGTTCTTGGTTGTTTTCGACTGAGGGCATTTCCGAACTGCCTATTCTTCGTGAGGTCGAAGAGAATAGAAATTATGTAATCGATATTCGGGGAATCGAGTTTAAGTAATTCTACATTAAATCTCGCCAACCAGTTTCTTAAGGATTCTCCCTCTTGTTGGTGTATAGTTCCTAAATAGCTCATCGGAAGTTTTTGCCTCTTCTGACTAGCAAACTGCTGCGTCAATTTGTTGCACAATTCCCGAAAACTAAATATGGAGTTGGCAGGTTGTTTGGCGAACCAGTCCAATGCGAGTCCTTCAAATGTGGTCACCATTAATTTGGCGGTAAATTCCGCCGAGTGGGCGTATAAGTTCATTATATTCGTGAAGCTAAAAATATAGTCGTCTAGGTCAGTGGTTCCATCATATCGGGGTAGTCTACCCGGGACCTGTCCGATTGACTGTGCTTCTTTTATTTCTCTGCAGAAGGAAGAACAGGCTACAAGGCTCTCTTGGAGATCCGTGGTTCGGGCCCATGGGTTTTGAACAGATCGTAGGCGTTGTTCGAGTCGCTCCTGCACCATCCTTTCGATTTCTCTTTCCGAGAATTGCGTTGTTCGTGGTCGATCTGGGACTGCATCATCTATGTCATCCTCGATAGGGATTATTGTACGTTCCTTGGACCCACTTTGCCCCGGCTGTGGTTTTCTTTGTCCTGGTTTCCTTCGAGGATTGTTATCGGAGGGTTTTGAATTGCCCTGCGGGGGACTGTGTAGCGAGCGTCGCTCGCTTGCCGGGCTGTCGGCTTGTTGAGAGGTTTGATCGTTTTGCCTTGACGCTCTTTGAGCGGGATTTGCCCTGGTAGTCCTTGCGTTTCGAGGAATTTGATCAAGTACAAGTAATTCTTCTGGAGAGAGTGATTTAAAGAGCATCGCGATCTGTCGCAATTTTTCCTGAGCGCCCGGGAGAGGAACGGGGATCATAGGGACTTCCTGTTCTTCTGGTATTGTACCGGGAAGACCTCCTTGGGGTTCCTACTGATCGGGGTGATTATCTTGCAAATTCTCGTTGGTGTTTTGAGCGTTATTTTTGTTGTTGTCCTGTAGATCTTCAGATGTGTTATTGTTGGGATATGCCTCGATTGTCAATACAACAAAGTGCGGAAATTAAAATTTTTCAAGGCACACCCACAGGTCTCATAATAATATCTCCAAGTTATATATACGAAAGACACAAAACAAAGCACAGAAATAATCTAACAAAAGGGGGTTTTCGATTTTTACCTCACCACAGGCAAGGTGGTGGAAACCTCCAACTCTGATTCTGAACTCTGATTAAGGTTCTGGTTCACTGGAGTGATCCAAGCGTCTCACCTCCAGAGAAAAGTCCACACCAACTGGATTATGATGACACCTCTTAGTCTTAGGCTCAGAACTAGATCTAAGAGGTTTGTTGATGAAGGATTGTGCAGATCTATTTGACAGATCAAAATTCTGCACAAAAGGAATGAGGGAGAAGATATGCGGCGGTGCGGCGGTGTTACGGCAGCACACGGCGGCGGCGCAGGGTGGGGCGGATTTCTTAGGGCAAGAGAAGACTAGGGTTTTTTCTTAGGTGTTAGTTCTCTGAGTTCTGTCAGAGCTCTATTTATAAGCACTCCTCAAGACCTAGGGTTACAAGATTCCTAATGGGCTTAGGAGTCCATCTCTTGCAAGCCCACCTTAATTTAATTAATTACATAATTAAATATCCAGCCCATATTAATTAATTACTTAATTAATATTTAGTTTAATTAATCAATTGTCATTTAAATCAGTTAAATCAATTAATTAATTTATCTCCCACTTGAATTAACACTTTAATTCACTTAATTGATTTAATTACTTTTAAATCAATTAATTCCTTTTATATTCCTACAGAACAGTCACCGTCCAATTGTATTGTGTGTGACCCTCTGGGTTCACCATCAATTGGCAGCAGGCTCACGAAACCTCGTGATTTAATTTATGAACAATAAATTGCTCCGATCAATTAAACTACCTTTAATTGACCACTCCTAGAATCAATTCCTCTACTAATTCAGGAGTACCCACACTTCATGGTCGATGTCTAGCCACAAGCCCATGAAGCCCAACATCAGGTGAATTGATATTTAGTGAACCTCACCTCATATAATTACCATGTACATACGGTCCTTCTGTCGACCAATTTCCCGATCAAGACTTAGGGTGTGTGAATTGATCGGCACCTCTAAATTTGTCTCGATAACTATACTTTCTAATTCAGGATAATGTTCCAGTGTGACTGCCTAATTTGGAAACCCCTTTCCAAATCCGTCACCGACTACGGCCGTAGATTCATTGGAAACATTATCTAAGAATCGTATAGGAAATATTCTCATCCATTACGATGAGTCAACAGATTCCATCTTGGTACTAACCACTCGCGTACATGTCCATACGCACCCAACCTAGGCATTTTTATGACCAAGCTAAGTGGCCTATACCTAGACCTAAGTACGCACTTTCATGCACCGAATTCGCCCTAGCACCTCAAGTCATAGGACTAAATCGTACACTATTATAATCCTTTGAGAAACATCCCATCACCGATATGCGTCATGCGCTTCCACAATGGGTTTCTCTGTTCGGGTCGTTCGATGCATTCGATCCTCCATCGAATCACCTAGTCATATGCACTGGTCTCAAATGCCTTGTTCATGAAACTACAACAAATTCACTCCGTGTGAATCATGCATAATCGTACAAGTCTTGACGATTCACTCGATACCCCGTCTCGATATGAATCTATGACTTGGAACATTTTCGAGATCACGACCTTTGAGACTGTTTCATGATAAGTGCACTCAGTACTGAAGTGTATAGTCCCATAGTCATGAGTGATCTCAGGGTTTCAACCAATCGCTTAAATGTATTCGCGAGAGATGAAGTTTGGCCATTGTTTATCCTTATACATATATAAATAAACATGCGTATTATTATAAAATCAAAGATTGTTATATACAAGATAGATCTATTACAAGCTAATTGAACTGGCTTGCAGGGCACTATCCTATCAATCTCCCACTTGCCCTAAAGCCATTCACAAACGTTTCTTAGACCCATCTTATCTAGATGTCCCTCGAACACCTTTTGCGAAAGTGGCTTAGTTAGTGGGTCAGCTATGTTGTCTTCTGATTTGACATACTCCATATGCATATCTCCTCTACCAATGATCTCTCTGATCACGTGGTACTTCCTCAGTACGTGTTTGGATTGATGGTGTGATCTCGGCTCCTTTGCTTGAGCTATTGCCCCGTTGTTGTCACAAAAGACGACTACAGGTTCAGCAATGCTAGGAACAACATCCAATTCCTGGACGAAGTTTCTCATCCATACACTTTCTTTTGCTGCATCTGATGCTGTGATATATTCTGCTTCTGTGGTTGAGTCGGCAGTGGTAGACTGTTTACAGCTTTTCCAACTGACCGCTCCTCCATTGAGGCGGAATATGTATCCAGAGTTGGATTTGAAATCATCCACGTCAGACTGGAAACTCGAATCAGTGAATCCTTCAAGTTTCAGTTCTCCACTACCACCGTAGACCAAAAACATATCCTTAGTCCTTCGCAGGTACTTTAGGATTGCTTTTACGGCAGTCCAGTGCTTCTCGCCTGGATTTGACTGATAGCGGCTCGTTACACTTAGAGCGTGTGCTACGTCTGGTCGAGTACACAACATTGCATACATTATACTCCCTATAGCAGAGGCATAAGGTATGATAGACATTCTCGTCTTTTCTTCGTCGGTTGTAGGGCACATAGACTTAGAAAGAGAGATACCATGTCTCATTGGAACAAATCCTTTCTTAGATTCTTCCATACTAAATCTCTTCAAGATCGTGTTGATGTACTGAGATTGGGAGAGTCCTATCATCTTCTTCGATCTATCCCTATAGATACGTATTCCCAATACGTAAGATGCATCTCCCATATCTTTCATAGAGAACTGCGCGGATAACCACGCTTTAGTCTGCGCTAACATCTTGATATCGTCTCCGATTAACAAAATGTCATCGACGTACAAAACAATGAATTGTATTGAGCTCCCACTATTCCTTTTGTACACACAAGGTTCATATACGTTTTTGATAAAGCCAAAAGCTTTGACTGTCTCATCAAATCGTATGTTCCAGGTTCGGGACGCCTGTTTGAGGCCATAGATTGACCTTTGAAGCTTACACAGTTTGTGCTCACTTCCTTTGGACGCAAAACCTTCAGGTTGTTGCATAAAGATCTCCTTATCAATGTCTCCATTGAGAAAGGCGGTCTTTACGTCCATTTCCCATATTTCGTAGTCATGCCACGTGGCTATAGCAAGTAATATCCGAATGGATTTTGACATCGCCACGGGAGAGAAGGTTTCCTCATAGTCTATACCAGGCCTTTGAGAATACCCTTTTGCCACTAAGCGAGCTTTATGAGTAATTACCTCTCCATTCATTCCAAGCTTACGCTTGAAGATCCATTTACATCCTACAGGGATAGTTCCCTCAGGTGGATCGACCAAGGTCCAAACCTTGTTGGAATGCATGGAATCCATTTCGGATTGCATGGCTTCGAGCCACGCACCCGAATCTATGTCAGACATCGCTTCTTGATAGGTCCTTGGATCAGTATCAACTTTCTCGTTTTCGTGAATGAGACCAAATCGCTCTGGCTCCTTACGAATTCGATTAGACCTTCGAAGCATAGGTGTACTAGTAGGTTCAGTTAATTCTGGTTCAGCTCCCACTGTTTGTGGGGATGGGTCCGATTCTTGGACTTCATCAAGTTCTACGATTGTCCCATTTCGGTTGGTGAGGAAATCCTCTTCCAAGAAGTGGGCGTTCCTAGATACGAACGTATTACGTTCTTTAGGATCGAAGAACAGGTATCCAATAGAGTCCTTTGGATAACCCACAAATTTGCACAAACTAGATCTACTATCTAGCTTATCTCCCTTCTTGTTCTTTACATACGCAGGAGATCCCCATACTCGTAAGAACGAATACACGGGTGCTTTACCATACCATACTTGGTGCGGCGTTGTTGGCACTGACTTTGAAGGTACTATGTTTAGTATCTTCGAAGCAGTTAATAGGGCTAAGCCCCAAAACGAAAAGGGAAGGTCAGCAAAGCTCATCATGGAACGAACCATGTCTAACAAAGTCCGGTTCCTCCGCTCAGACACTCCATTGAGTTTGGGTATCCTAGGGGGAGTTCGCTGTGCGAGAATTCCATTCTCTTTTAGATAATCAAGGAATTCTTGGCTTAAATACTCACCACCTCTATCAGAACGAAGTGCTTTAATACTATGTCCAAGTTGGTTCTCTACTTCCATTCGAAACTCTTTGAATTTCTCAAAGGTTTCGGATTTGTGTGTCATAAGATACACATATCCATAACGACTAAAATCGTCGGTGAATGTTACGAAGTAAGAGAATCCACCTCTCGCATTGACACTCAATGGTCCACAAACGTCAGTATGGATAAGATCCAATGTCTGTTTGGTTCGCTCGGGATTCCCGGTGAAGGGTGATTTGGTCATCTTTCCTTTGAGACAAGATTCGCAAGTCGGGAGTTCATCTAAGTTCTTTATTTCAAGAGCCTTAGAGGAAACCAACTTTTGAATCCTACTCTTGGAAATATGTCCAAGTCTAGCGTGCCAAAGTTGTGGAGTTTGATTATCATATTTCCTTTTTCTAGATTGAATGTGCATGACGTTGGAATTTATAGGTTCTAGGGAATATAGACCATCTATCAAAGTACCACGAGCATACATTAAATCACCTTTAAATATGCAAAAAGATCCATTTTGAATGGAAAAATTAAAACCATCAATGTCTAACATAGGAATAGAAATGATGTTTTTAATAATGTTTGGTACGTACAGACAATCCCTTAAAATTAAAGTAAAATTCCCTAAGACTAATTCCACGTCTCCTATAGCCTCGGCGGCGATCCTAGCTCCGTTTCCAAAACGCAGGATTCTATCCCCGGGCTTCAGGGTTCTTACTGCTCCCATCACCTGCAAATCATTGCAGATATGAGAACCTGTTGCGGTGTCTAACACCCACGATGCACAGTTAATAGAAATATTAACTTCAACTAGAAAAATACCTTTGGCTACCAATTTCATCTTTAGGTAGTCTGGGCAGTTCCTTTTCCAGTGCCCTGCTTTCTTGCAGTGGAAACATTCGTCTTCTGGGCTTTTGCGCTTTTTCTCGACCACCTTGGTGACTGCCTTTGAAGAAAATACCTTCTTCTTTTTCTTACCTTTCTTAGGCTTTGCAGCCTTTGATTGGTGTGCAATCATTACAGGTTTCTCTTTCTTGAGAGTCGATTCTGCCGTTACCAATAAATTGGTCAGTTCGTGAAGAGCGAGGTTTCTATCCTCCATATTGAAGTTCAACACGAACTGGTCAAATGAACGGGGCAGCGTATGGAGAAGGAGGTCAGTGCTAAGATCAGCGTGCAAATCCACGTCCAATCGCCCCAGTTTTTCAACCAAGTTGATGAAACGCAGACAGTGATCTTTTACACTGCTTCCTTCAGCCATCTTGAGATTAAACAACTCTTTAGAGGTCGCGAATCTTTCAGCGCGAGACCTTTCCCCAAACATCTGCTGGAGATGGAGAAGCATATCTCCAGCAAGCGGCATAGCAGCATGCTGTTTCTGCAGTTCGTTTGACATCGAAGCTAGCATGAGGCAACGAACCTGAAGATCATCATCAACCCTTTTAGCATGGGTGGTTCGTTGTTCCTCAGTAGCTCGTGCTGCGGGTGCAGCAGGCATGGGTGTGTCGAGTACATAACTGCGACGTTCGGAGTCTAGGACTATCCTCAGATTTCTCAGCCAGTCGACAAAGTTTGAACCATTCAATTTGTTTGCGTCGAGGATAACAGATAATGGATTCTTAGACATTGTAATTAATATCTACAATAGGAAAGAAGACAACATTAAGCTAACTGATCTTATGTCTAATACTTATAATTATCGAATTTGGACTTAATTTCGAAAAAGTTCTCCCACTATTTTGTCGAAACAATCACCCCTTTGATTGCTCGGGAAATTCTATTTCCTAGTAGGTCTTGACGTCCCAGCAGCAATTAATTGCACCCACGACTCGTGGCCATACAAGTAATTCTCCAGGTAGGTATACTTTTACCAATTGTGTTACTCCACAACCTTTCAAGCTATTTTGCCTCGATTTTCGCACCTATCTAGCACTGCTACATCATAGATGTTACTCCTCGTTTAAGTCTGACCCAGTCAATCTTGATGAGCAACAGGCCCGGTCATGAAATCCCCGTAACTAGTTATCGGTCGATTTTCACATCCCGACAAGTTCCCACCCTTGTCTTGTTTAGTTAAAAACAAGAATCGAGGAATTTCGTGTATTGTCCCTTTCTTCGACTCGGGTGCCAGACTCTGGATCACCTCTATCGATAAGTAGACAACATACACTAGTCCCTATTGATGGAAGGCTTGGATCTATAAAACTTCATTTTATAGTTTACCCAATATGACTTAATATTTTATTTCGAGAGGGGTATTTCTGGTTTGAAAGTTATACTAACTCTCCTCGAGATCTCACCGTGTAAGTTATGCTTTATTCTTTTATTACGATCTAGATTCTAGCGCGCATCACATACAAGCTAAATATAAATCGACAAATAAATTAAAAACCATACAAGCCTAGCATGCATTCTACCACAATATGTTTTCGATCCGGAGCCTCCTATGTGGACCATCATCGAGCCATGATGTTGGTCCTATTGGTCAATCTAAAGGGTTCTCAAACAGGACTATGCTATTACATTAATCACCATGCATACATGGCCTTCATATCTCCTTGGGCTCCCATCTTGCTTGTAACGGGCCTCCATCCTAGACTAGGAAAGCATTAAAGCCCTATTCTATTACAAAGGATCAAAGTTGGCCCAAAAACATAAAAGGCTCGCAGGCCCTAATAAAAACCAAACATTAAATTAAACCAATCACATCTACCCTAGGTCAAGGCTCGGCTCGATCGAAAATCACGTAAACAGTTCACGTAGAGCAAGAAACATGTAAACAACATTTTACTTTCTCCTTTCTTTAATTTTAAAACATCCTTTTAAAACTAACTTCCATTGATTCTTACTTTTAGTCACTACTAATTATGACAAAATAAACTTTCGAGTAAACAAAATAAATTTTCCTGCTGAAAATCAGATTCTGTTTTTCAACTTTTGAAAATTGCATTTTCGGTCCCTCAATTTTCGAAAATTGCACTTTGACCCCAAAACTTTTAAAAAGTTACAAAAACACCCAAAGCAGTTTCGGCCAGCATTCCAGAAAATAAATTTTGAATTCTGAAAATTTTCGATTTTTCCAAACAGATCCTTGAAGTTTCGGTAATTGCAAAACAGTCCCTAAACTTTCAGAAATTACAAAATGACCCCAAAAAGCGTGCGACCAGTTTGCGAAAACAGTCCTGAATTTTTGAAATTTCCAGATTCTAAAATTTCGAATTTTTAGCCCTTTAAAACCCTAATTTGCGATTTTTGCCCAAAAAGTCCTGAAGTTTTCAAAAACTATGAAAACGCTATAGATCTGAAAAACAGTTTTACCCAATTGTAGATCTAGTCATAACAAGTAAGAATCAATCGACAGAACATAATTATCATGCGTTTTAATATACATAATTAAACATATAATATAAACACATATTATGTTCAAGCCTTTCGTATAATAATCATGGAGTTGGCTCTGATACCACTGTTGGGATATGCCTCGATTGTCAATACAACAAAGTGCGGAAATTAAAATTTTTCAAGGCACACCCACAGGTCTCATAATAATATCTCCAAGTTATATATACGAAAGACACAAAACAAAGCACAGAAATAATCTAACAAAAGGGGGTTTTCGATTTTTACCTCACCACAGGCAAGGTGGTGGAAACCTCCAACTCTGATTCTGAACTCTGATTAAGGTTCTGGTTCACTGGAGTGATCCAAGCGTCTCACCTCCAGAGAAAAGTCCACACCAACTGGATTATGATGACACCTCTTAGTCTTAGGCTCAGAACTAGATCTAAGAGGTTTGTTGATGAAGGATTGTGCAGATCTATTTGACAGATCAAAATTCTGCACAAAAGGAATGAGGGAGAAGATATGCGGCGGCGGCGCTAGGGCTTTCACGGCGGCGGTGCGGCGGTGTTACGGCAGCACACGGCGGCGGCGCTAGGGCTTGGGCGGCGCAGGGTGGGGCGGATTTCTTAGGGCAAGAGAAGACTAGGGTTTTTGCTTAGGTGTTAGTTCTCTGAGTTCTGTCAGAGCTCTATTTATAAGCACTCCTCAAGACCTAGGGTTACAAGATTCCTAATGGGCTTAGGAGTCCATCTCTTGCAAGCCCACCTTAATTTAATTAATTACTTAATTAAATATCCAGCCCATATTAATTAATTACTTAATTAATATTTAGTTTAATTAATCAATTGTCATTTAAATCAATTAAATCAATTAATTAATTTATCTCCCACTTGAATTAACACTTTAATTCACTTAATTGATTTAATTACTTTTTAATCAATTAATTCCTTTTATATTCCTACAGAACAGTCACCGTCCAATTGTATTGTGTGTGACCCTCTGGGTTCACCATCAATTGGCAGCAGGCTCACGAAACCTCGTGATTTAATTTATGAACAATAAATTGCTCCGATCAATTAAACTACCTTTAATTGACCACTCATAGAATCAATTCCTCTACTAATTCAGGAGTACCCACACTTCATGGTCGATGTCTAGCCACAAGCCCATGAAGCCCAACATCAGGTGAATTGATATTTAGTGAACCTTACCTCATATAATTACCATGTACATACGGTCCTTCTGTCGACCAATTTCCCGATCAAGACTTAGGGTGTGTGAATTGATCGGCACCTCTAAATTTGTCTCGATAACTATACTTTCTAATTCAGGATAATGTTCCAGTGTGACTGCCTAATTTGGAAACCCCTTTCCAAATCCGTCACCGACTACGGCCGTAGATTCATTGGAAACATTATCTAAGAATCGTATAGGAAATATTCTCATCCATTACGATGAGTCAACAGATTCCATCTTGGTACTAACCACTCGCGTACATGTCCATACGCACCCAACCTAGGCATTTTTATGACCAAGCTAAGTGGCCTATACCTAGACCTAAGTACGCACTTTCATGCACCGAATTCGCCCTAGCACCTCAAGTCATAGGACTAAATCGTACACTATTATAATCCTTTGAGAAACATCCCATCACCGATATGCGTCATGCGCTTCCACAATGGGTTTCTCTGTTCGGGTCGTTCGATGCATTCGATCCTCCATCGAATCACCTAGTCATATGCACTGGTCTCAAATGCCTTGTTCATGAAACTACAACAAATTCACTCCGTGTGAATCATGCATAATCGTACAAGTCTTGACGATTCACTCGATACCCCGTCTCGATATTAATCTATGACTTGGAACATTTTCGAGATCACGACCTTTGAGACTGTTTCATGATAAGTGCACTCAGTACTGAAGTGTATAGTCCCATAGTCATGAGTGATCTCAGGGTTTCAACCAATCGCTTAAATGTATTCGCGAGAGATGAAGTTTGGCCATTGTTTATCCTTATACATATATAAATAAACATGCGTATTATTATAAAATCAAAGATTGTTATATACAAGATAGATCTATTACAAGCTAATTGAACTGGCTTGCAGGGCACTATCCTATCAGTTATGACCAGTGGTTGTGTTACTTCTTGCTCCGATACGAGCACTTTTCCTTGGGCGAGCCATATGTCGATCGAATAATTAACCTAGCCCCTCGGTGGGCGCCAACTGATTTAACCGATTTTCGTCGGGTTATAGATATCAGTAAAATTGTGCAATTGGGGGTTGTCAATATATATATATATTATAGGGCTCTGTTACTTTATTCAGGATGGATCAAAACTCAAGGAAAAGTAATTTAGTTAGAACAACAAGTAAATATCGAAACCAACAGGAAAAATAACTCAAGTTTGAGGAGAAAGTTCTTTCTTTATTGAATAATGGTGACTTGAGCTGTTTATGCAGAATTCTATGGTGTATTTGCCTTCTGATTCAGAGTTGTTTAATACAATGATTGACTAGGTATTTATATCATACTAAACCTAGCGTCTATATCTGTAAGAGCGAATCAGCCCCACTATCTTTCCTTTATCGGTCTGTGAAAAGCATTGGCATTCAGTTAGTTAGCACTACCTTCTTAGACAAAGAAGTAAGGCTTTCTCTTCTTCGACTTACAATTACATGTCTTACGCATCCTACTTCATTGGCATTCTATTAAGTAAGGGGCAATGGATTCCCTTGGATACCCCACAAATTTTCACAAACCAGATCTACTATCTAGTTTATCTCCTTTCTTGTTCTTCACATAGGCAGGAGATCCCCATACTCCTAGATACGAATATTCGGGTGCTTTACCATACCATAATTGGTGCAGCGTTGTTGGCACTGACTTTGAAGGTACTATGTTTAGTATCTTCGAAGCAGTTAATAGGGCTAAACCCCAAAACGAAAAAGGAAGGTAAGCGAAGCTCATCATGGAACGAAACATGTCTAACAAAGTTCGATTCTTCCTTTCAGACACTCCATTGAGTTGGGCCGTCCTAAGGGGAGTTCGCTATGCGAGAATTCCATTCTCTTTCAGATAATCGAGGAATTCGGCTGAAGTACTCACCACCTCTGTCATATCGAAGTGCTTTAATACTATGTCCAAGTTGGTTCTCTAGTTCCATTCGAAACTCTTTGAATTTCTCAAAAGTTTCGGATTTGTGTTTCGTAAAATACACATATCCATAACGACTAAAGTCGTCAGTGAATGTTACGAAGTATGAGAATCGTCCTCTCGCACTGACACTCAGTGGTCCACAAACGTCAGTATGGATTAAACCCGGTGTCTGTTTGGTTCGCTCGGGATTCCTTGTGAAGGGTTATTTGGTCATCTTTCTTTTGAGATAAGATTCGCAAGTCAGGAGTTCATCTAAGTTCTGTATTTCAAGAGCCTTAGAGGAAACCAACTTTTGAATCCTACTCTTGGAAATATGTCCAAGTTTAGCGTGCCAAAGTTGTGGAGTGTGATTATGATATTTTCTTTTTCTAGATTGAACGTGCATGACATTGGAGTTTATAGGTTCACGGGAATATAGACCATCCATCAAAGTACCACGAGCATAAGTTAAACAATCTTTAATTATGCATAAAGATCGATTCTCAATGGAAAAATTAAAACCATCATTTTCTAATAAATGAACATAAATAATGTTCTTAATTATAGTTGGCACGTACAAACAATCCTTTAAAATTAAAGTATATTCCCTATAACTAACTCCACGTCTCCTATAGCCTCAGCAGCAATTCTTTCTCCGTTACAAAAATGCAGGATTCTATCCCCGGGCTTCAGGTTTCTTACTGCTCCCATCACCTGTAAATCATTGCAGATATGAGAACCTGCTGCGGTGTCTAACACCCACGATGCACAGTTAATAGAAATATTAACTTCAACCAAGAAAATACCTTTGGCTAACAATTTCAGGTAGTCTGGGCAGTTCCTTTTCCAGTGCCCTGCTTTCTTGCAGTGGAAGCATTGGTCGTCTGGGCTTTTGCGCTTCTTTTCGACCACCTTGGTGACTGGTTTGGAAGAGAACACTTTCTTCTTCTTCTTACCACTCTTCGGCTTTGCAGCCTTCGATTGGTGTGCAATCATCACGGGTTTCTCTTTCTTGATAGTGGATTCTGCCGTAACCAACAGATAAGTCGGTTCGTGAAGAGCGAGGTTTCTGTCCTCTATGTTGAAGTTCAACACGAACTGGTCGAACGAACGAGACAGCATATGGAGATGGAGGTCAGTGCTAAGATCAGCGTGCAATTCCACGTCAAATCGCCCCAGTTTTTCAACCAGGTTGATAAAACGCAGACAGTGATCCTCGACACTGCTTCTTCAGCCATCTTGAGATTAAACAACTCCTTGGTGGCCGCGAACCTTTCGGTACGAGACCTTTCTCCAAACATCTGTTGGAGGTGGAGAAGTATATCTCTAGCAAGCGGTATTTAAGCATGCTGTATCTGCAGCTCATTCGACATCGAAGCTAGCATGAGGCATCGAACCTGAAGATCATCATCGACCCTTTTAGCTTGGGCGGTTCGTTGTTCCTCAGTAGCTCGTGATGCGGGTGCAGCTGGCATAGGTGTGTCGAGCATATAGCTCCGTCGCTCGGAGTCGAGGACTATCCTCAAATTTCATAGCCAGTCGACAAAGTTTGAGCCATTTAGTTTATTGGCGTCGTGGATGACAGATAATGGATTCTTAGACATTGTTCTTAAATATTTACAAATGGAAAGAAGACAACATTTAGCTAACTGATCTATGCCTAATACCTATAATTAACAAATTTTGGTCTTGGTTTCGAAAAAGTTCTCCCACTATTTTGTTGAAACAATCACCCCTTCGATTGCTCGGCAAATCTAATCTCCAAGTAGGTCTTGACATCCCAACAGCCATTACACCCAGGACTCATTGCCATACAATTAATTCTCCAGGTAGGTATACTTTTACCAATTGTGTCACTGCACAACCTTCAAGCTATTTTGCCTCGGTTTTCGCACTTATCTAGCACTGCTACATCATAAGTGTAACTAATCGTTATGTATAATCCATCAATCATGATGAGCAACGGACCCGGTCGTGAATTCTCCGTACCTAGTTATCGGTCGATACTCACAACCCGACTAGTCCTCACCCCTGTCGAGTTTAGTTAAAAACAGGAGTCAAGGAATTTTGCGTATTGTTCCTTTCTTCGACTCGGGTGCTAGACTCTGGATCACCTCTGTCAATAAGTAGACAACTTACGCTAGTTCCTATTGATGGAAATCTTGGATCTTTAAAACTTCGTTTTAAATGTACCCAATATGACTTAATATTTAATTCGAGAGGGGAATTTCGGGTTTGAAAGTTATACTAACTCTCCTCGAGATCTTACCATGTAAATTATGCTTTATCTTTTATTTACGATCTAGATTCTAGCGCGCATATCATACAAACAATATATAAATCGAAAAATAAATAAAATCCATACAAGCCTAGCATGCATACTACCACAATATGTTTTCGATCGGTAGCCTCCTATGTGGGCCATCATCGGGCAATGATGTTGGCCCAATTGGTCAATCTAAAGTGTTCTCAAGAGGCCTATGCTATTACATAAACATCCATGCATACATGGCTTTCATATCTTCTTGGGCTCCCACCTTGCTTGCAACCGGCCTTCATCCTAAACTAATAAAACAGTAAAGCCCTATTCTATTACAAAGGCTCAAAGTGGCCCAAAACAACATAAGGCTCGCAGGCCCAATAAAAACCAAACAATAAATTAAACCAATCACATCTACCCTAGGGTCAAGGCTCGGCACGATCGAAAATCACGTAAACAGTTCACGTAGAGCGAGAAACAGGCAAACAACTTTTACGTATTTCTTTCTTAATCTTAAAACACCTTTAAAATTATCTACCTATGATTCTTACTTTTAGTCAATACTAATTATGATAAAATCAATTTTTTGGGTAAACAAAACAAGTTTTCTGCTTAAAATCAGATCTGGTTTTCAACTTTTAAAAATTGCAGTTTGGCTCCTCAACTTTTGAAAATTGCACTTTGACCCCAAAGTTTTGAAAAGTTACAAAACACCCCGAAAAACCAATTTGGCCAGAGGACCAGAAAATAAAATTTTGAATCCAAAAAATTTTCGATTTTGCAAACAGATCCCTGAACTTTCGGAATTCGAATCTACTCTTTTCCTGATTTCGTTGGAAATCATATAAAGACAATTCTTATTTGATATAGCTATTTGGGCCAGTATTTTACGATTAATACCGGCAACAATTAAATTTATAGTAAGAGGAAAATTCGTCGACTTTAAAAATCGTGACGGTTCAAGTCCCTCTATCCCCAAAAAGGCCTTTTTGATATCCCCTTATTTTCGGTAGCGGTTCAAAATTAATGCTTTATCTTTCTCATTCTTTTACAAATGTATTGGGGCGTAAATGACTTTCTCTTATCACATATGATATAGAATACAAATCCAAATTAAGCAAGGTATCCCTATTTGAATGATTGACAATACAAAATAGTCCTTTAATTTTTGGAAATTGCAAAAACGACCCAAAAATACAAATCGACCAGAATTGCAAAAACAGTCCAGATTTATCAAAAATTTTCAGAAATAGAAAATAAAATTTCCAGCCCTAATTTTGAAATTTTCAATTTTTGCATAAAAAGTCCCGAAGTTTCTAAAAACTATAAATTCGCCATAGATCTAAAAAAGCAGTTTTACCCAATCGTAGATCTAGTCATAACAAGTAAGAATCAATCACAGAACGAAATAAACACATGTATCCATATATTTATTCAAGTTCAGGCCTTTTTCACGTAATAATAATGGAGTTGGCTCTGATACCATTGTTGGGATATCTCGGTTGTCAAAACAACAAAAGTACGAAAATTAAAATTTTTCGGAGATACCCATCAGTCCCATGATACATAGATCCATCTTATATATGTAAAAAGGTTGAATCAAGCAACAAAATAGTAATAAAAGGGGTTATGCAATTTTGACCTCACCACAGGCAAGGTGGTGGCAACCTCCGGCTTTGTTCTAGATTCACAGGTAGTGATCCAAATGTCTCACCTCCAGAGTGTATCCAAACCTGTTGGATTGTAGGGACACCTTCAAGTCGCAAGTGATTTAACCAGATTTTGTCGAGTTAATGGTATCAGTAAAATTGTGATATTGGGATTCTCAATATATAGTTTATAGGGCTCTGTTACTTTACTCAGGATGGATCAATCTCAAGGAAGAGCAATTTCGTAAGAACAATAAGTAAATATCGTAACCAACACAAGTATAACACCAGTATGAAGAGAAAGCTCTTTCTTTTTATTAAGTAATACTGAGTTATGCTGTTTATGCAGAATTCAATGGCGCATTAGCCTTATGATCAGAGTTGTCCAATACAATGATTGACTAGGTATTTATATCATACTAAACCTAGTGTTACAAGGAAATATAGTCCTAATAGGACTCGGCTCAAATATCCTTCTTGGGTCCGGAGTATAGTCTTCTTGTCGAAGAGAGCTGTATTCGGCCGGGTCGATAAGATGATCCCGAACTGTATGATTTGGTCGAACCGATCTTATGTTCTTTAGTCGATTTGCACATTATGTGGGGTGCGAAATAGCCCCCATCAGTACTCCCTCACTTCTTCGAGCGTATAGATAATAGAAGCTCGTAGAAGTAGATAATTTTATACGACTGTTTGTCTTCTATGAATGGTGCCTCGTTAAAAACCTTTCTTAAGAAAGAACCATGTGGGAAAAAAATCTTAAGTAAGGAAAAGAGTGCTACGCATCATAGATAGTCGTTTTCTCTTTCCAACTATGAGTAGCCACGCGTCCTTTCGTGAGGCTTTTAATCTTCTTCCGATTTTGGCGGGAATGTGATTTAGTAGTGACGAGTTAGAAACGTCTTTTCTCTTCTTAGTATAAATAGGTGACTTTTGAGTTTGTTATTTTTCCTTTATAGTTGCTTATAGTCCGTAGTCTTTTTCTTGCTTAGTCGTTCATCATATAAAGTTTTCCTTTTATCGACCTACATCCTCCGGGAATCTGGAAATATGGCTTCTTTAAGAAAATCTTCTTCTTCCTCTAGGGAGAATGTCGCTCCTAATAACGAGGAGGAGTTACATTCTAATTTTTTGGGCGAACAAACTGCAGTTCCTGAATTTGTCGTTCCTGTTGAAGACACTTTTAAGGTACAAATCCTTTCCGATTCTGATGTCGCTGCCCGAGCCAAAAAGGGCAAAGGTACTGCTCCTCAGATTTCTGAGCCAATTGAGGACCTAGCTTGCGCTTATACGATGGACACTTTTCCAGAGGTTGTGAATAATTACGCCAAATATTTTCCGGAGGGTTCTGAAATAATTCTCCCTTCCCCTGCTGATAGGGTTACATCTCCACCGGAAGGATGTCGAGCCTTTTACACGGCCCATTTCAATAGCGGTCTGCGTCTTCCGTTGTCTCCCCTCTTTCTTGATATTCTAAGAATATTCAGTGTGTCCTTGACACAATTAGTTCCTAATTCTGTGGCTTTCGTGGTTTGTTTTTCTGTCTTAATGATCGCAAAGGGGTTTAAACCTTCTTTTCGTAATTTTACACAACTTTTCCGGTTCAATATTTCCAGTTCTTCCAATCGTGGATATTTTTTCGCTAGTCAGAGGCCTAGTCGAGCAATTTTTGATTCCCCTGTTTCTAGCAATCCTTCTTGGAAATCTGACTTCTTTTTTGTTCGTCCCCCACCTCGTATTCGTTCGGCGGATGGTTCGTCCATGCCCTTCACATGGGATCATGGTTCCAGTTGGGTTCCCGGAGGTCGCTTGCCGACTGGTGAACTTGTTCCAGATGACGCTCAGTTTATTGGTGAAATCCCCGCTATGCGTGCCAACAAATACCAGAGTGCTCTTCTGATTGGAGAAGCTTTCCTTCGTAAAGCGGGATTAAGCGCTCATAATTTTCCAATCAGTTCATCATCCGAATTACTTGGTAAGCATTTTACTACAACCTGGTGATGCGATGATATCTTTTTTTACTGAGAATCTAATTTTTATCTTGTTTCTTTTTCAGCCCATATGGTAGAAAACTCCCGACATTCTTGGAAGGGAAAAATGGTGCTGTCTAAATCTTCCAAATCCGTAGAGAACATCCCTATCGAGCAAAGAGCGTCACGGAAGAGGAAACTGGAGTTGAGTCATGGGTCCGAGGAGAATGGAGAGGAATCTCCAGATTCTTCTCGAGAGTCCCCCATTCGTCAGGGCACAGGATCCGGTTATCCTCCTCTTCAGCTTAGAACATCTTTGGGTATTCGTGGATGTCGCAGCTGGTCGATGCCTCATCCTACTAATAATCCAGTTGATAGAAGGAGGAGCTACTATGATCGCTCTGGTAACGATCTTTCTTTACTCGAAGACAATCATCCAAGACCTACTTTGGTCGAAATGATTGAGGATCACTTAGAGGGAAGGAGGGCCGCTGGCTACTCCGAGAATGATTCACTTGTTCATGACGATAGTGAGAACGCGGTCGATAAGGCAACCCGTGTTCTTTTGTCTGGCGTTTTTACTCGTGATCTGAATAAGCTTCTTCGTAAGGATCATCTGGAGAAATTTCAGCGAGCCTCTCTTTATGCTGAAAAGGTGATTTCCTTTTTTTTTTTTTTTCTTTGATTATACTAACAAAGTAATTTTCTTTAAGGATCTTTCTTAATTTGCTAACCCATTTCTTTTTGCTCTCTTTGTTCTTTCAGACTAAAACTTGTCTGGCATCATATGCTTACGAAAATGCTCTCTGGAAACAACAATGTGAGTTTCTGGAGGAGAAATACAAAGCTTTACTCCTTAAGTCCTCTGGTTCAGAGGTAGGCCCATCAACGTCTTCTTCCGTTCCGGTCGTTGAGACAGGGGCTACAGGGACTGAAGACTAGGAGATTATGAACAGGGTCCTGGAGACCTCCCGTGCTCAAGAGCAAGCCGATCAAATGGCTAGAAAGTTAGAGGAATTCCAGTTTCAGAGTACTGCTCGGATTAGTGAGCTAGAATCTCAAGTATTGAGTCTTCAGGCTTCATTAGAGGAGTACGAGAAGGACATTCCTCTGAGTGGACTCAGGGATCGTTATGGTCGTAATTATGATGAAAAAGTGATTCGTGAATTCCTTAATTCTCCCGTTCATACGGCGTTGGTAAATCAGATGGTTGGTCCGCTCTTAGAAAATACGTTCAAGAAGGCAATCCATCAGTTGGTAGCTTTCGATATGATAGATGATCGTCGAAAGGAATACTTTAAAGCGGCACATATTCGGTTGAACCGCTATGGCGAGGTATACTCTCCTTTCGAGCTTCCAGATGTTGTATATCAAAACTTTCCTTTGGCACACCTTGTCAAAGAGTTCGGAAAACCATTGCCAATTCCTCCTTCAGATATCAATGATGAGCTCGACAAAACCTTCATCGATCTAGAAGATGAAGAAGAAGAAGAAGAAGAAGATATTGGCATAGCTGAGGAAGAGAACGTCGGTAGCGAACAGAAAATTCCAGATAGCGACCAGGCTATATGATATATTGATTTTTTGAAATAATCTTTGTAATTATTTACCCGTAGGTTTAATTGTAACTTTACCCTTTCATCCCTTTGAAATAATCGTTTGGTATTCTGACAGTCACGTCCTTTTGTGTTATCTGTATTAATTTGGACAAGTCATTAACTTCGCCGTAATCATTATGCGTGTGTCGTTTCAAATTCTACTGTTTATTCCAATGCTCTTTTCTGTATTTCGCGCCCTTTCTTCGGGTCTGTCGCGTCTTCTCGTATAGTATAAATACAAAAGGTAAAAACTTGATTCAGTTTTTACTGCTATACTCATCTCTTCTAATAGAATACTCTTTCCCCAGTTAGTCGATAAGCTTTCTCGATATTTAATTTGTACTTTTCAACAATCCGATCATGAGTAATCTTTTTGGCAATACTTCGAAGCGACCTTCCCGTGAAGGCGCTAGGGATAACAGATCTAAAAAATCTCGAAGAGAGGGGCCCTCGATGGAGCCTCCTCGTTCGTCTCCACTAACTAGGTCGGTGATCGACTCTCATGTTATCCCTTCTGAACCTTTTTCCGTAATTAGTTCGTCTTTTGTACAACCAAATTTTTCTTCTTCTACTGAAGTTGGGAGTAGGCATTCCCCTGGTCGGGTGGCTTTCGGTGATACATCTAATGTGGAGCAGACTTTTGATATACCTGTTTCTTTAGGCGTTTCTTCCTTCGAGCATGTTTTTCATGGAGGGGATTTTGCTAATTCCCTTCCTTTGTCTACTTCTACTGCCCCAATCGCCAGCGAAGGGCTAGTCGGTGAGGGCTCCTTTGTCATTCCTTCCACAACACAATCTATTCTGCAAGATTATCCTGACTATCTGTTTCATGATACTACTGTGATGACTACTTCTTTCGAATCTGGAGGACCTTCTGGAGGTCGGTTTGGGTCGAGGTCTGGTCGTCGAACCATTATTTCTGCTTCGGGTAAGGAGACCTCAGTTAGTCCCAACGAGAAGGATTCTCCTCGTCCATTAGACGATCGATGCATCCTTGAGCAGGTTAAGGATATTACATTGTCGGAGATTCCGTGCCCAGATGGTGTCCCTTCTGATAGCGAATTACCTGGCTCTATTGAGCCTGATGCTTTGTCTTGGGATCTGGGCTTAAGCACCATTTTGCCTGGTGAGCTGAGGAAACTTGAGGGTACATCCAACATTCGCCTTGTCCAGTCGCTAGTGCAGATATTCGAGCAGGTAGACATATCTTTTGATAATTTTCCTTACTTTTATTTCGATTTTCTTGTTGTGTGAGGGTTTTTCTCATTCTTCTTCTTTTCTAGGCCAAATATTTTGCCCTTCAGCTGGGTGTGCAGAATGATGATCTGTGGAATGGTAAGGATGCTTACCAAAGACGGTTGGAGTCGGAATCGGCGAAGGCCGCAGGGCTGACCCTGCAACTGCAGCTTGCCAAAGATGATCTTCCAAAATTAGAGGCCGTGAGGGTCGTTCTTGAAAAAGAGAAAAATGATCTAGTTCAGGCTGCTGTCTTGGCAGAGGAGTCTCGTCAGCAGGCTTATGAAGAGGGTTATGATGCCGGCTATCTCAAGCGTCAGGAGGAGTTGATGGCGTTTGCTGGTAACTTGACTCCTCAGAAGACTGTTTCTGCTAGTCGGCCCAGTAACGGCTCTTCTCAGTGATCTGTTCGACCTGGCAGGCTTTTGACTGTTTCCTCTTTTTTTTTTTTTTTTGGTGCCCAACTTGTTTGTGTAGGTGCTTTGGCTGAATTTTTTGTATTGGGAGAATGATTTGCTCAAAACTATGAATATGCAGATCAAAGCCTTGATCTCTTTTAATCCATAGATATATTTTGTTATGCCTATTTTGCTGTTATGCATGAATATAACTTCTTTGAAGTAAGAAATATAGATTAGTATACTTATCTCGTGTTGATCTTCTTGGAGGATGTCTAGTCTTTGAAAATGTAGCTTTAGTCTTGCTTGACCGATGTTTTAAGTAACTGAATGTTACAACGTTTTGGACTTGCAAATTAAATCCTTTAAAATTAAGTATAAGAATGATGATCAATCGAGCATGATTCCTTATGGTCTCCCAGAAGTCGTGTTAATAGCAAAGCATCCATGTAGATATCTGATCAAATATTTTAGAAAAAAAATTCTCAGCTTTGTCGTCGCTATTCGATCAGTCCCTTATAAATTTGTCTTTTAGTTAAAGACATCTTATTTAAAGATGTTGTCTTTCTGTTGAGCTTTGCTCTTCTTTTTTCTGAAGCTGCAAAATTGTTCTAGATAAATTCTCAAGATCCATGTTTCTCTGTAGTGCTTGTGAGTTCCTTGTTTTTCAAATAAAGCAATCAGTGTATCCATATACCATTGCTTTGATATGGGAGGAATTGGAAAACGTAGAATTATTAGCCAGATCTATCTTGTTCAGACCCCCTTCAGCAATTCTTTGGAATATTAGGCAGTGACTAGTTTGAAATCTTGAGTAATGACGGCTATTCTCCTTATTTCCATGTCAGATTTCTTGGATTCCAAATGGAGTTCTTGTATGGCTAATTTAATAGTTCCCCATATGATGTATGAGGCAGCGACGCCCCTCGTATGGTGGAAGGTTTGGTTTTTCATCTCTAGGCGAGCAAGTATCCTATTTTCAACGGCTTAAACTTGCATGCCTTCGTTGAGGATCTTTAAATTTTTCTGTCGAGCGACTATCATAAGTGATCGTTCAGACCTTTCTGGTCCGGAACTTCTTTAAGCCTTCTTGGATTATTTAGTTAATCGCTTCGATCCACGAATTCTTTTGTTATCGATTGGTTGAGTTGATCAGATAGGTGCCGTTCCAACTTACTTGCATTTATTACGGGGAGTCAAAAGGTCGCATTTTCGTCCCTTGATCAAATTTCTATCCAGCCGTAGGATCATTCTCGCGAGCGCCTATAAATAAGTAGGCAGTTTCCTTATCTTTTATTCAGAACAGATGGAGATCTCAGTCTCTTTTGATTTCATTTTGCCTTCTGATCCCATAATATTCAAAAAGTCACATTATCGCGATTTATATCACAACGGCTTAAATTTAATTAGCCTTGTACTGACGGGTCCCATGGAAGCCCTACCTCGTACTGACGGGTCCCATGAGGCCTCGAACCTTGTATTTACGGGTTTGAGGTCCGTGGTTTCCTGTTTGCACATGGAGGGTTCATATTTGCCAGTCACCCCCGCTCTTGGATGTTACCTCCGGAGTGATAGACTGCCGGGGTGTACTGGTAAATATTAATAATTCACGACCGCCCCGAAGAGATCCTGCTTTAGAGTAAAATGTTTTATCTTTAAGTAAAAGCAGTATCTTGTTGTGGGTGAATGAGTATTGCCGGTTATCTGGCTGGTAATGCTCATTTCGTCTGGAGGAACATTTGATCTTCAGAGCCTGGCCATCGAACCAAAGAAGTCGACCATCCTGAGCAGCATGCTTCTTAGGTGGTTTATCATAATCGATGATGTACTAGGGAGGAGATTGGTGTTTCCGTGGACATTGTCGTGAAGGTCGCTGATCTATAGATGGGATATATTTCATCCAAATAATTGTAGAGATGTACAGGAAATCTTCGTACTCAGATTGATACTTCATATATAATTTGTATTTGTAATTCAGATGAATAATACTTTTGATTTATTACTTTGATATCCTCTGTTGTTGATTATCTTGAGCAAATTATCCCTGATACTTTATTGCGATCGTTGATGCTATATTATTAGGAATAAGTTAGAGGAGCGTTTACCGAACGGATCAATTCGTACTCGACTCCTTTTCTTAGACTTAGGTCTCTATTCCATTGTCTGTTTGATCGTTGAACAATAGATCGAGGAGCGTTTATTGAGCGGATCAATTTATACTCAACTCGTTTGCATTTAGACTTAGGTTTTATACCAAAGCCTTTTTAATCGTTAATGTTTAATCGAGGAGCGTTTATTGAGCGGATCAATGTATACTCAACTCTTTTGCTTTTTAGACTTAGGTTTTATACCAAAGCCTTTTTAATCGTTAACATTTAATCGAGGAGCGTTATTGAGCGGATCAATGTATACTCAACTCTTTTGCTTTTTAGACTTAGGTTTTATACCAAAGCCTTTTTAATCGTTAACATTTAATCGAGGAGCGTTTATTGAGCGGATCAATGTATACTCAACTCTTTATAATTTAGACTTAGGTTTTTAATACCAGAAGTCTTTTAGATCTTTGAAAACAAATCGAGGAGTGTTTATTGAGTGGATCAATGTATACTCAACTCGTTATAATTTAGACTTAGGTTTTTAATACCATAAGCCTTTTGGATCGTCGAAAACAAATCGAGGAGTGTTTATTGAACGGATCAATGTATACTCGACTCGTTATTTATTTAGACTTAGGTTTTTAATACCATAAGTCTTTTAAATCGTTGAAAAATTGATCGAGGAGTGTTTATTGAGCGGATCAATGTATACTCAACTTGTTATAATTTAGACTTAGGTTTTTAATACCAGAAGCCTTTTAGATCGTCGAAAACAAATCGAGGAGTGTTTATTGAGCGGATCAATGTATACTCAACTCGTTATAATTTAGACTTAGGTTTTTAATACCAGAAGTCTTTTAAGTCGTTGAAAAATTGATCGAGGAGTGTTTATTGAGCGGATCAATGTATACTCGACTCGTTTTGTTTAGTCTTAGGTTTTTAATACCAAAAGTCTTTTAGATCTTTGAAAACAAATCGAGGAGTGTTTATTGAGTGGATCAATGTATACTCAACTCGTTATAATTTAGACTTAGGTTTTTAATACCAGAAGCCTTTTAGATCGTCGAAAACAAATCGAGGAGTGTTTATTGTGCGGATCAATGTATACTCAACTAGTTATTTATTTAGACATAAGTTTTTAATACCAGAAGTCTTTTAAATCGTTGAAAAATTGATCGAGGAGTGTTTATTGAGCGGATCAATGTATACTTAACTCCTTTTGTCCCGATCTCCACCAATATGATAGTAGAATTCCAAGGAGTGTTTACCGAAACAATCGATTTATACCCAATCTTGACTTAATATTTAAAATTGCTAAAATAATTGAACTGTAGGCTAAGGCCTTTATTACAAAGATTAAAACTTAATAAAATAAAATAAGGCAGCATAATCTGCTAAAATTTATTTACCATAGTATTTCCTAAGGTTGACTGCATTCCAGGTTCTTGGTAAGGCTGTTCCATCCAAGTGTGCGATTTTGTATGAACCTTTCTTTCCTACGCCATTGACAACGTAAGGTCCATCCCAATTTTGTTGTAATTTTCCCACATGCTTTGATACTTCTACCTTTTTCAAGACAAGGTCTCCTTCTTTGAAGGTTCGGATGCGTACCTTTTGATTGTATGCCTTTTCCATATTTGCTTTAGTGACTTGCAAACATACAGCGGCTTTTTCTCTTAAAGCTTCTGTTAAATCGATATCATTTTCTCTTGTCTTTTCATTTTCCTGATCATCGTACATTTCAATTCTTGGTGTTGGAATTAGAGTTTCAACAGGAATAACAGCTTCCGAACCATATACTAAGCTAAATGGGGTTTCCCCGGTTGAGCTCCTGACAGTGGTTCGATTAGCCCAAAGTACTCCTGGGAGTTCATCGAGCCATTTTCCTTTGGCCGCTCCTAATCTTTTTTCCAAGGATTTTATTATTTCTCGGTTTGCTACTTCAGTCTGTCCGTTCGCTCTAGGATGCCCGACCGAAGTGAAATTTTGTTGAATCCCAAGTTTCGAACACCATTCTATTACCTGTTTTCCCGCGAATTGGGTTCCATTATCAGAGATTAGGATCCTTGGGATGCCAAATCGACAAACTATGAATTTCCATAGGAAGTTGATCACTTGGAATTGAGTTATTCGTGCAAGGGCGATGCATTCTATCCATTCGCTGAAGTATTCTACAGCGACTAGGACATAAGCTTTCTTGGAACTTGCCGCTGGGAACGGTCCCACGATGTCCATTCCCCATTGGTCGAAAGGCCAACATACCGGTATAGGGTGCATATTTTCTGCTGGTCGATGACATATATTAGCATGGACTTGGCAGTGATGACATTTTTGGACATACTGAGTGGCGTCGTTTTTTAGGGTAGGCCAATAATAACCTGTTCGGAGGCATTTTAAAGCCAATGCCCTTGCTCCGCTGTGATTCCCTGCATTTCCTTCATGTATCTCTCGTAGAATATCAGTGGCTTGTGATTCAGAGACGCATTTCAGAAGAATTCCTGACACTGATCTCCGGTAGAGTTTTTCTCCTATTAATGTGTATTTTGGAGCCCGATATTTTATTTTCCGAGCTTCATTCTGGTCAAGCGGCAATTTACCTTCTCGAAGATAGTTTATCATTGGAGTCATCCAATTTTCTTCTGCTTCTTCGATTTCCATTATATCGACCGCCGGTACCTCATCGATGTCGATGGCCGGTGTACTAGAGATTAACCAGTTGATTACCCTTTCAGTTTTTCCGTCATGGGCTCCTGTGAACCTAGATAGTTGATCGGCCCATTTGTATTACGAACGTGGGATGTTCTGTATACCGAAGCTTTCGAATTTTTCCGCTAGTGTTTTCACTTTGGTAAGGTACTTAACCATATTAAATTCCTTAGCCTCATATAGGCCTTCTATTTGTCTTTGCACTAACTCTGAATCTGTTAACACTTTAAGGCTTCTAATGTTTGCCTTGATCGCCATTTCCATTCCTGCGATTAACGCTTCATATTCTGCTTCATTGTTTGTTACGACGAAGTCCAATGTTATTGCATAATTTAAATCTTCTTTATTCGGCCCGGTGAAGTTGATTCCAGCGCCTCCTCCTTCTCGGCACGAAGCACCGTCAACATGCATTAACCAAGTTTGATCTTCTATGATCAAGATATCGTCGTTGAGGCTGCTCGATAGTTCGGTTGCTTGTGTGGGAGTTTCCAGTAGGAAATCAGCTAATACTTGGGCCTTAATTGCAATTCTCGGTTTATAGTCGATTTCGAATTGACCGAGTTCGATCGCCCATTTGATTAGTCTTACGGAAGATTCTGGCTTTGGTAAGACTTGTCTTAGCGGTTGGTTTGTTAAAACCACGATTTTGTAGGTCAAAAAGTAAGGTCGAAGTTTTCGTGCTGCCACTACTAAGGCCAAAGCGAATTTCTCAATTTCCAAGTAATTCTTCTCCGCCCCTTGTAGTAATTTGCTTAAATAATAGACAGGCTTATGTTCTAATCCTTCTATTTTGATCAGTACTGAACTAACGGCCGCATCGGAGATCGAGATGTAGATATACAATGGTTCCCCTTCGGTCGGTTTGGCCAACAACGGGGCTGTTGTTAAATATTCTTTGAGCTGGTTGAAGGCCTGATCGCATTCTTCGGTCCAAACGAAGTTTTTTGCTTTTCGAAGCATTTGGAAGAAGGGCAAACTTCTGTCTGCTGATTTTGATATGAATCTGTTCAGCGCTACGATTTTTCCTACCAAGCTTTGAACTTGGGAGATGGTTTTGGGAGGCTTCATTTCGGCTATGGCTCGAATTTTTTCTGGGTTGGCTTCGATTCCTCGTTGATGTACCAAATAGCCTAAGAATTTTCCTGACTTAACACCGAAAGTGCATTTCGCGGGATTCAACTTCATGCGGTATTTTCTCAATATTCAAAAACATCGATCAAGATGTTTTACATGATCTGCTTCGTTCATGCTTTTGACTAACATGTCGTCTACATAGACTTCCATTATCTCTCCGATTAACTCTTTGAACATTAGGTTTACTAACCTTTGGTAAGTTGCGCCGGCATTCCTTAAGCCGAATGGCATTACAATAAAGCAATATACTCCCTGCTCGGTTATGAACGCAGTCTTCTCTTGGTCCCGCTCATCCATATATATTTGATAAAACCCTTGAAAGACATCCATCATGCTGAAAATCGCGAAGCCAGCGGTTGAGTCAACTAATAAGTCGATCGTTGGGAGGGGATATGGATCACGTGGGCATAATTTATTAAGGTCGGTAAAATCATTACACATTCTCCATTTGTTGTCCTTTTTATCCCATTTTGCTACTAGAACAACATTACAAAGCCATTCTGAGAAGTGTATTTCTCGGATTTGTTTTGCTTCAAGTAGCCTTTCTACTTCGGCTTTGATGATTTTATCTTTTACTGGCCCGTGATTTCTCTTCTTTTGTCTAGCGGGTTTTGCCAAAGGATCAATTTTTAGCGAATGCTTGATTATTCGAGGATTAATTCCTTCAATGTCATTCGCGCTCCAAGCGAAGACGTCGACATTATCTCTGAGAAAGTCAATCAACATTACTTCCCCTTCTTTGCTCAATTCAGTACCTATTCTTGTTGTTTTCGACAAGTCCCCTTGCACTAGAATTACATCCTTATGTTCAGGTGGCTTCAAAGCTAAATCTAGCGGTTCTTTTCCCTTTTTATCTATTCGATCAGTACTAGGGATTTGAACCTCGTTTCCAACGTCATCGTCTACGAGCTTTCTTTTGCTCGGGGTAATTGATTCGGGGTGGTTTTTCAAAGTTAATGAGGTGCTGTAGCAATCCCATGCCATACAGTGATCATTCATTATTTCCCCGATACCTCTGTCGGTCGAAATTTTTATTTTCTAATGATAAGTAGAGACAACAGCTCGGAATAGGTTGAGGGCTGGTCGTCCTAATATTGCGTTATAAGCGAAGGGTGTTTCTACCACTAGAAATTTTACTAGCTTCACTGTCCGGTGCGGTTTTTTTCCCGAGTGATACACTTAAGGTTATTGTTCCGCTGGGGACGATTTCAGATCCTCCAAACCATACTAATGGCGTAGCTACTTTCTGTTGGTTTATCTGTCCCAAGTTCATCTGGGCTAAAACCTCCCGGGAGATGATATTCGCTGAGCTCCCATTATCGATTAGGATCCTTTTGACATTATAATTCGCTATTTCTAGCGACACTACCATCGGGAAATCGGGGTGATCCTCTTGTGTGTCCCAAACAATGTTTTTGGGTACTTCGCCTTCGTTGAAGCTGATCAGCTGGTCGTTTGTTGGTTTGTTTTCTAGAGTCCATATTTCTTTTGGGTATTTTAAGCTTCCAATTATGGATCTAGCGGTCCTTCGTCGAGCGTTACGACTATCCCCGCCTGCGGGTTCTCCGGAAATTATATGGATGGTACCATTGATCTGGTCATGGTTCAACTCCTGTGTAGGACCGTGCTCAGGTGACCTTCGACGAGAACTCCTTCTTTGATTATTATTCCGAGGGCTTCTACTTCTTCCCCTCTTGCGGTTATCTCGCTCTAGATAGTCGTCTAGTTTTCCTTGTTCGATTAGTTTTTCAATTTCTTTTTTAAGATGAAAAAAATTTTTGTTCGATGTCCATGTGCCCGATGGTACTTGCAGTACAACTCATAGTTTCGTGATCCTGGTCTGGGCTGAGCGATTTTCTTCGCTTCAGGGATCTAATTATTCCTTTCTAGCACTTCCAATATCTCTTCTAACGGAGCATTTAGCCTTGGGTGTTCTACTTGATTAACCCTGCCTCTGATCGCTAGTTCGGGGTTTCTTGGTCTTTGATAGAAATTAGGTTGTCTGTCTTGGTCGGTTTTATTGTATTCCAACCGCTGGAAAACGTTGCCTTTTCTAAAAGATCGTTCATAATCCATGGATCTTTGGGCAGGAATCCTATCTTGCCGTTTGGAGCCTGAGGTTGTGACTTTGTTTTTGTTTTTATCTTTAAAGGAATTCATCTCTTCTTGGGTCATATATTTAGATGCCAAGCTCATGATGTCGGCGAACGTTCTTGGTTGTTTTCGACTGAGGGCGTTTCCGAACTGCCTATTTTTTGTGAGGTCGAAGAGAATAGAGATTATGTAATCGATATTTGGGGAATCGATTTTAAGTAATTCTACGTTAAATCTTGCCAACCAGCTTCTTAAGGATTCTCCCTCTTGTTGGTGTATAGTTCCTAAGTAGCTCATCGAAAGTTTTTGCCTCTTCTGACTGGCAAACTGCTGTGTCAATTTGTTGCATAATTCCCGAAAACTGAATATGGAGTTGGCAGGTTGCTTGGTGAACCAGTCCAAAGCGAGTCCTTCAAATGTGGTCACCATTAATTTGGCGGTGAATTCCGCCGAGTGAGCGTATAAGTTCATTATATTGGTGAAGCTAAAAATATAGTCATCTGGATCATTGGTTCCGTCGTATCGGGGTAGTCTACCCGGGACCTGTCCGATAGACTGTGCCTCTTTTATTTCTCTGCAGAAGGGAGAACAGGCCGCAAGGCTCTCCTGGAGTTCCGTGGTTCGGGCCCACGGGTTTTGAACAGATCGTAGGCGTTGTTCGAGTCGTTCCTGTACCATCCTTTCGATTTCTCTTTCCGAGAATCGCATTGTTCGTGGTCGATCTGGGATTGCATCATCTATGTCATCCTCGATAGGGATTATCGTACGTTCCTTGGACCCGCTGCGTCCCGGCTGTTGTTTTCTTTGTCCTGGTTTCCTTCGGGGATGGTTATCGGAGGGTTTTGAATTGCCCTGCTGCGGACTATGTAGCGAGCGCCGCTCGCTTGCCGGGCTGTCAGCTTGTTGAGAGGTTTGATGGTTTTGCCTTGGCGCTCTTTGTGCGGGATATGCCCTAGCAGTCCTATCGTTTCGAGGAACTTGTTCAAGTACGAGTAATTCCTCTGGGGAGAGTGATTTAACGAGCATAGCAATCTGTCGCAATTTTTCCTGAGCGCCCGGGAGAGGAACGGGGATCGCCGGGACTTCCGGTTCTTCCGGTATGGTACCGGGAAGATCTCCTTGGGGTTCCTGCTGATGAGGAAGAGGACCCTGCAAATTCTTGTTGGTGTTGTGGGCGTTATTATCATTATTATCCTGTGGATCTTCAGATGTGTTATGACCGGTGGTTGTGTTACTTCTTGCTCCAACACGAGCGCTTTTCCTTGGGCGAGCCATATGTCGATCGAATAATTAACCTAGCCCCACTGTGGGCGCCAACTGATTTAACCGGATTTTGTCGAGTTAATGGTATAAGTAAAATTGTGATATTGGGATTCTCAATATATAGTTTATAGGGCTCTGTTACTTTACTCAGGATGGATCAATCTCAAGGAAGAGCAATTTCGTAAGAACAATAAGTAAATATCGTAACAAACACAAGTATAACACCAGTATGAAGAGAAAGCTCTTTCTTTTTATTAAGTAATACTGAGTTATGCTGTTTATGCAGAATTCAATGGCGCATTAGCCTTATGATTCAGAGTTGTCCAATACAATGATTGACTAGGTATTTATATCATACTAAACCTAGTGTTACAAGGAAATATAGTCCTAATAGGACTCGGCCCAAATATCCTTCTTGGGTCCGGAGTATAGTCTTCTTGTCGAAGAGAGCTGTATTCGACCGGGTCGATAAGATGATCCCGAACTGTATGATTTGGTCGAACCGATCTTATGTTCTTTAGTCGATCCGCACATCCGCACATTATGTGGGGTGCGATATAGCCCCCATCAGCAGGCTTCGAACTAGATCTTTAAGGCTATCAATGCAGGAACAGCTGGATCTACTTGCAGAGCAAGATCCAGCAATGGAAGAACAGAGAGGGAAGGGCGGCGCACACGATTGGGCGGCGCAGGCAAGGGGCGGCTAAAGTTTTTAGTGCAAGAGAGAGATTTGGTTTTTCTATCTTCTTCTTTGAGTCTTACTTGGACTCCTTTTATAGCCTCCCATTTAACCTAGTCTTGCAAGACTTCTTATTGGCTTTTAATTAATGGCCCATGTCTTGCAAGTTCATTTAATTAACACATTATTTGACTAGCCCATATTAATTAATAAATTAATATCTCTCTTAATTAATTAATATTTTAATTAATTATTTAATTAATTTGATCATCTAATTAATTAGTCTTCCAATTGAATTTACACTTTAATTCATTTATTGATTTAATTACTTTAAATCAATTACTTCCTTTTATGACTGTCACTGTCCAACTGTATTGTGTGTGACCCTCTAGGTTCACCATCAATTGGCAGCAGGCCCATGAATTATTCTTGATTTAATTTATGAGCAGTTAATTGCTCCGATCAAATAAACCCCTTTAATTCACCACTCCAGAATTAATCTCCTAATCAATTCAGGAGTACCCACACTTCATGGTCGATGTCTAGCCACAAGCCCATGAAGCCCAACTTCAGGTGAATTGAGATTTGTGAATCTCACCTCTTATAATTTCCATGTACATATGGTCCTTCTATCGACTTAATTTCCCGATCAAGACTTAGGGTGTGTGAATTGATCGACATCTCTAAATTGTCTCGATAACTGTACTTTCTAATTCGGGATAATAATCCAGTGTGACAGCTAAATTTGGAAACCCCTTTCCAAATCCGTCATCAACTGCGGCCGCAGATTCCTCGGATATATTATCTAAGAATCGTATAGGAAATTCCCTCATCCACTATGATGAGTCGGTAGATTCCATATTGGTACTAACCACTTGCGTACACAACTGTACGCACCCAAACTAGGCATGTTATGATGAGGCTACGTGACCTGTACCTAGATCTAAGTATGCACACTCATGTACCGAATTCGCCCTAGTACCTCAAGTCTAAGGATTAAATCGTACACTATTATAAGTCTTGAAAAACATCCCATCACCAATATGCGTCATGCGTTTCCACAATGGGTTTTTATGTTTAGGTCGTTCGATGCGTTCGATCCCCTATCGAACCTCCTACTCGTATGCACTGACATCAAAATGTCTTGTTCATGAAACTCTACAAATTCAGTTCATGTGAATCATGCATATTCATACAAGTCTTGACGATTCCTACGATACTCTGTCTTCTTTCGGAATCTATGTGATCTTACGCTGTTTCGTAGGGGATCAAGATACGTACTTGAACTAATAAAAGCACTATATTATGAAGGAGAAGATCAATAATGTATTTATTTTGAGTGTGAGTGTACCATCTACATATGATAAGGTCCTATCTGAGCATTACAGGATGTCGTACAAGATAGAAACTAAATACATATGAGAACGAAATTAGTCTAACTTTCCAAGGCAGTCCGATCAAGAGCCTCGAGTTGCGAGCACCTGGGAAAGCGTGTCTGGCGTCATAAATGCTTGTGATATTTATAGTTGATGCGATGAGCTAGCTGAACCATCTGCGTGGGAATATTTCTCGGCCCATAGGCCTGGGCCTGTGGTCGGCTCAACAGTAATTTCTTACCTTAAGCTTTAGTCTAAGAGATCGGACTGGGCAGACTAGGACTTGGGATCGACATTCGGTTCCGGAGGTCGGGATTCGTGATCTTCGACCCATCGTACCCTATTTTCGATCTGGTACCAATTCCAAAATGTAGAGGATCCAAAACACCCCTCATCAATACTCCCCCACTTCTCGAGTGTAAGTGAAGCTGATGCTCGGAGAAGTAAATATTGTCTCAATGTGAGATAAATCATTTATGATGTGTTTCGGATATGCCTCATTATAAACCTAATTCGGAAAAACCCAATGGGATAAAAACCGAATCAGGGAAAAAGAGTGCATATCTTGGAGACCTTAAAATGAGAATATGTCGTGGAGATGTGAGTTCTGATGTCGATGATTTTTGTTGAAACTTTTCGTGATTGGTAGTTGAGCAGCGGCGTTTGTTGATAAAAATTGATCTGTCCATAATGATTTATTCATCATTAGTACTCCCCCACTTCTTCGAGTGTGAAGTGAAGCGAAAAAGTCGGAGAAGTATGTACATTCTGAAGCCGAGAAAGCATATCTTTTCGAGTAGGCTGTTTGCGGTCTAAATCCGTAGAGTATAGTGGTCGAAAATGCAATTATAGGAAGGGTAAATTTTTAATTTACTATTAAGTAGTTGAACCGTCGCGGTTAATCGAGGTTCGATTTGCAATTTACCTTTTGACCTTATATATATACGTAGATCGTTAGAGTTTTACACACGAGAGATTTCAAAAAACCCTAGATCAGATCGTAAAGATCAAAGTTGGAAAACCCCAAAAGTCCTTCTCCCATATTTTCGTGTTATTCAAAATGTCTAGCTCAACAGATCCTAAAGGCAAAGGCAAAGTAGCTTGATATGATGGAGGTTGGAGATTCTCGACCACCGTTAATAGAAAATTCAGAAACCTTGAACTCCGGTTCCGACTCTGACAGGGAAGAAGGAGAGTTGAATTCTGATTCTGAGAATGAGGGAAATAGGACTTCATCCGAGGAGACTGATGATGAAGCCGCTGAAGACGATAGCCTTACTTTGGCGAAGGATGAATTTAAGAAATACAGGCTCGGTAGTAATGTTATTGTCACAATTTTCAAGTGGGTAGAACCATCGACCAGCGCCAAGCTTAACATGACTGAGTTAAGAGCTGATCAAATTATTTGTCGTTATAAGAAAGAAGACCTTGATTCCTTGAAGCTCGAGTTTGGAAAGTATATATCCAATGAGTTTTCGATCGTTATTCCGAATCCTGATCAACGAGTCACCAATCCTCCGAAGGGATGCCAAGTGTTCTATACCAGGCATTTTTTTTATGGTCTGCGCATCCCTATTATTCCACTGATTCGTAGTATCTTAGAGGCTTTCTCTCTCACTCCATCTCAAATTCTTCCCAACTTGATTGGGTATATAATCGCATTATGTGTGCTCATGAAGGCCAAAGGGAGAAAGGCGAGTTTTCAAAATTTCTGGCGAATTTTTCAAATGAGTTCATCTACAGCCTCGAATGCCGGGTTTATATATTTTTCTCAAAGATCAAACCAATCAATTTTGTCAAGTAATATTTCGAGTAATGCAAAAGGCTAGAAAGACGAGTTCTTTTTTGTTCGTGGTCCGGATTCTCTGGCCTCCGCAGAGGGTGAGGAGCCGACCCCATACAAATGGGATGGATAGGAGTCTTGGAATTATGGTAGGCGGAAGCTCACAGGGAAAATCAATCATGAGCTTACGGATGAGTTTCTGGGGACCCTTCGGTCCGACCTTCATCAAACTGCTTTATTAACCCAAGAAGCGGTCCTGAGAATGGCTGGGCTTAGCAAATGCTCTTATCCGGACCCGCGATTGATTTTGGCCTTTCGACTTCAGGATCGACCAATACCCAAACTAACCAAGAAGTTTGTCCTACCGCCGGGGAAGCCGATGCCTTTCAATGCCGCCCTGGACGAGTTGAACCAGACTCAGCGGATTACATAGAGGATCATCACCGAGGACCTAGAGCCGCCGGATATGGAGAGGACGGGACCATCGAATCAGATTTCGATCCCGATGGCGAACACTCCCTGGATAAATCTTTTTGAATCCTCTTGGCCGGGAGATTTAGAGATGATAATACCGGACACTTCCATAAAGACGGTTTTCAGATCATGGGTGATTATGCTCAAGCACATCATGAGGTATAAACTTTCGAACACATTGCGTTTACTTCAAATTTTACGTTGTGCCTAAAGCTGTCTTGTTTTCAGGCTGGGGACCTGGTCGTGCATCTGTCCCACCGACTGGCTATCTTAGATAAAGAGTCTCAGCAGGCTCATGATGCCCTTCACAATATCCTTGCAGAGGATGAAGTTGTAGCAGCTCAATTAACACAAACAACTGCCAAACTATCCGAGGTTGAAAAGGAGCTTGCTGACACAAAGAAAAAGCTCGAAGGAAAAGACGCCCTCGAACAAGAGGTCGAAAAATTAAGGGTAGAGCTTGAGCAAGCCAAAATACTTTCAGAACAGGCACGCACACAAGGGCAGCAAGAGGCCAGCCTTCCTGCTATAAGGGAATTCTTGGAGTCCCCTTTTCTTGACTCCCTGGTTCGTTTATGATCGGGCCCGATAAACCAATCCTTTTTTTTATAAGGGAGTTCAACAACTTATAGTGGCCAAGAAAATCCCGGGCAACCTTTACGATTACTACGATCATATGAGCCCTTATAAAAATATTTTTGGGAAAAACTATACAGATTCCTCCTTGCCCCAAGATATTACAAATCTTCAAGACCATGAGTCTGCTCCTTTCCTTGCTGAATTTGGAGTGCCCATGCCAAACCCCGATATGCTCGAAACAGAAGGTGAGGTCGAGGAGGATGAGGAGGTAGATATTGATGATGACTCCAATGACTGTTGAGTTATTGATAACGTCAGGATGTTAAAAGCAGCGGAATTTTTAAATTTTAAAAATAACCCAATCAAGATCTTTACTCATCTAGTCCGATAACGTCAGGATGTTAAAAGCAGCGGAATTTTTAAATTTTAAAAATAACCCAATCAAGATCTTTACTCATCTAGTCATACGAAAAGGATTTTCACATAAAACCAAAACCAATAATAGGGGGTTTTAGAATTTACCTCACCACAGGCAAGGTGGTGGTTTTTCTTCCGGTCTTCTATCAGATCTAATGGATCTGGTTCGTGAGAAGCACCCCATGTGTTGTGCCTCTAGCGGTATCCACACCAACTGGATTGAAGCAACTCTCTTGGATCCTTAGGCTCAGAACTGGGATCCAAAAGTTATCAAACAAGGAAGAAGGAGAAAACTATTTGCATGAACACTTTGGATAAAGTAGTGCTCGGCCCAAAAAGATTACAATTCGCATGAACACCCCCTTTGATAAAATAGTGTTCTGCCGAAAAATCTTTGTAGAGGAAGTATGTGGGCGGCGGCTTGTGCATCTCTTAGGTTTTAGTGATTGTTAGTATTTAATAACAATCCTTCTACCTTAGTTCTTGTACGTAATTAGGAGTCTTAATTTAATAATGATCCTATTACTACATCACCTTTCTAGTCCAACTACTCGATGTATATCTATATATTAAAGAATTCACATGATATATTTAGATATCTTTTAGAATCTTTATCATATATAAATACATATAAAGAATCCATATCTAGTTCATTTAGGAAACAAGAATAAGATGACTTAATTAGTTTCCTATTGAACTTGGACATCTTTAATTAAGCAAATTTTATTTACTTAATTGGATTCCTTAATTAATTAAACCCCTTTAATTAATTCAGCCCATTTAATTGATTAATATAATTAATCAATTAAATTAATTCCTCTCTAGTCAATTAACACTTTAATTAATTAGTTTCCTTCTTCAAGAATTAATACTTTAATTCTTAAGTTTTGATTTAACCCTTTAAATCAAACTTTCTGATCTTACGGATTTTCGTCGGAGATCAAAATAATAAAGTAGAGCATGCAAGATACACTATGATGTGAGATAGAAGATCAATAAAGTATATTTTGAACGTGAGTGTACATATTACAAGTAATGAGGGTCCTATTTGAGCATTATAGGATGTCGTACAAGCTAGAGGCTAAGTACATACAACTAAGTTGATCTAGTCTAATTGATCTTATGTGTTTTTGTTAGTTCGATAAGGGTTGTGTGTAAAGCCGTGCTAAAGTACGTAAATGGAGATAAAAGATCAATTATACTATATTCGGAATGATTGAGTACAGATTACAAGAATTGGGAGTCCTATCCGAGCATTATTGGATGCCGTACAAGCTAGAGGGTGAAATACATATAAGAAAGCCTATGCTATGATTCCCAAGTGAGTCCGAGCTGCAGTCTCGAAGGAAGAGCACCTGGAAAGTTGTCGTTGTCGTCATAAATGCTTGGGTTATTTATAGCTGATTTGATGGGCTTGGGCATGGGCTCGGCCCAATAGTAGCCTTTGACCTCGAATTCTCTTTATAGGCTCGGAATAGTTTATTTCAAAACCCTGGCTCTGCTCGGCGTCTCTGGGGATGGGAATTGGTGCTATTCGATCCACAACGAGCTAGCGAGAGTAGGGGATCCAAATTACCCCTCATCAATACTCCCCCACTTCTCGAGCGTAAAGAGGAACTTGCGCTCGAAGAAGTACAAGTTATGTTGCCCGATGTTACGAGAAGAGCCGTTCAGGATATGTTTCGGATATGCCTCATTAAAAACCTAACTCGGAAAAACCCATTGGGATAAAAACCGAGCTAGGGAAAAAGAGTGCATACATAAGAAACAATATATCGGCGTGTCGAGATGATAACCTTGTCGTCCATTGTTCGTATAGGACCTCTAAATTGATATGTTCTTTGTTATGAATTACCGCGATGCTTCCTTCAATCCCTCATCGAACGCTTTCTTTATTTTCCGACCATGGGCCTAAAGGGTCCATGGGATATCCAGGGACAATTTCCAAGGAGCATATCCCACAATTCGGAAAGTAAAGGATCAATAATGCAATTCTCAGAAGGATAACTTTGAATTTTTACCCAGAGTAAGCTCAACCGTCGCGGTTACTCGGGGACCCGTTTGCAATTTTACCCTTTTAACCCCGTATATATATGTTGACTCGTTGAAAAGTTACTTACATATCACACCGTTTCTTGAGCTCGGAGCGTTCGAGTCGAAAAAGCACTTACTCTGGTATATTCGTTTCCCAATTTATAATGTCCAGTTCCAGAAGTTCAAGGGGTAAGAATAAGGTCGGAGAGAACCAAGAGTCCGATCCTCTGTTAAAGCTTGTCGACGATTACGAAGATGGAGAGTTTCGTCAAGAAGACGAGGATGACTACCCGATCGAGGATCTTGAGGAAAATGTGGTCGAGAAGCACAGCATCGGCGAGGGTGCCTTCGTCAGGATTTTTAAACATACGCATTCTTCTGACGCCGCGGCCTCGAACAGGTTAGAACTTCCTGCTAGTCAAACTTCCTGTTATTTTTCAAAGAAGGATCGTGTTTACCTCGAGGCGGAGTTCGGGAAATTTCTTCCCAAAGGGTTTTCGATCGTCATTCATTCTTACACCGAATGTGCTACCGAGCCTCCGGCTGGCTGTCAAGCCTTCTATGAGAGTCAATTCTCTTGCGGTTTGTGTATCCCGTTTATTCTCCTCATCAGAAACGTCTTGACTTTCTTTTCGCTTTCCCCCGCTCAGCATCTTCCGCACTCCGTTACTTATATAGTAGCGTTCAGCGCTCTTATGGAGGCAAAAGGGGAAGAGGCCTCATTTAGTAATTTTTGGCAAATATTCCGAATGGATCTCTGGAAGGGTTCAAACGCAAGGTTTGTGTCCATCCGCCAGCGGTCGAAGCGGCCTTTTCTTACAAATATAACGACGGGAAAGAATAAAGGTTGGAAGAGGAGATTCTTTTTTGTGAAAGGCCCTGATGTTCCAATATCATATGGTAGCTCGAAAACGAGACCATATAGATGGGATGGCGTAAACTCTTGGACATATGGTCCTCGTAGGATTAAAGAGAAACTAAACCACCGTCTTTCCGATGAATTTCTCGAGCAGTTGCGGTCCAATCCTTACCAGACCAAGCTCCTAATTCAGGAAGGTGTCTTGCGACTGGCTGGGTTGAGCCTCTGTGATTATCCTGCCCCGGCGATCAAATATTCCAGTCAATCCTTCGAAGGATCCCTTCCGCAGATTACTGACCTGCCAGCCTCCACTGCTCCGCTTCTTGCCCCTCTCTCTTTGGGTATGCTTCTTAGCTTCTGCCTACTTTGAGATGTGACCAATCGACTCTTCTTGTTTAAACTCATGCACATTTTTGTATTTTCTTTGCAGGTCGAGTCGTCGAGAAGTTTCGACTGTCCACCGCCGGCTTGGTTGAAGATAAGCCATTTTACTTCGACCCGTTACCCTATACTTCCGAAAGAATAGCGGACACAAGTAATTTAGGTGGAAATTCAGTTATTATACCAGTTACAATTCCCGATTTGAGAGGGCTTGGCACTATGAGTTCCCTGAACTCTACCACTGCCGGGCCACTTCGAACTTTATTTTCCCCTGATACTTCCGCTCTTTCGTCTGTTGGTTATAGTCAACATTCTTGGAACCGGATTTTGGGTGTTCACGAGTATGAGAAGCTCCTGAGTCGAAAGAGGAATGCTAGCCGTTCGTGACCCTCAAGGAGGGTAAAACCCTTTGGTGTAAGTTCTAACTTAGTTCCATGTCGAGAGGGTAGGTCGGAGCCTGATGTGGCAGATTTCATGGATGAACATTTTCGCGGTAACAGGGCTGCTGGATACCCTGAGGATGGGAGTATTCAAACCGATCTGGATTCAGGTGGTGAAAATGAATTCTACAAAGCCACTAGAATTTATATGGCTGGTTGGTTTAAACGGGACATGCGGCTTCAAACCGTTAAAGATAGTTTAGAGGTTTTGAGTGATTTCTCCCGAACGTATCATGAGGTAAAAAATTTATCTTTTGACTATCTCTTTTTTCTTTAGAGTCCTTAACATTTTGCTAATATCTTAAATTACCTCATAGATCGGGGATTTGTTTGCTGTTCAAACCTATCGCTTAGCATTGGTGAAGCAGGAGTTGCAGGATGCTCATGATGCATATGCACAAATTTTCGTTGATAATCAAACTCTTCGATCTCAACTAGCAGAAAGTCAACGAGAATTATCTCAAGTAAAGAAGGAGCTCGAGAAAGCAACCATGAAGCATTCCTCCTCCGTGGAAGAGGATTTGCTATCATCCGTTAAAGAGAGAAGTGCCATTGAAGAAGAGCTCAAGAAGGTAAAAATCGAACTCGAACTGGCAAAGCAAGATTCCGAGCGTGCATATGCCCAAGGCCTGGAAGAGGCTGTGATTCCAGCCATACGAGAATTCTTGGAATCTCCTGTCTTAGATCCCTTAGTTCAAAGGAGAATGGGAGGGATTCTTCAAACAATCTTCTATAAAGGGGTTCAACAATTGGTTTCGCCCGAGAGAATTCCAGATAATATGGACGAATATATTCAGCATATGAACCCTTTTAAGAATGCTGAAGGGAAGGATTACAAAGCTTCCTCTTTACCCAAGACAGATATGAACTGGCGGGATCATCGCTTTGCCCCCTTAGTTGAGAAGTTTGGCGTTCCGATGCCTAACCCGGATTTGCTCGAGCTCTCCGACGACGATTTTCCTTCTACTTCAGGGAAAAATCAAGATGTTAACATAGAGGACGGATTGGATAAGGAAAAATGGTCGACACGGTGACCGGACTGGTCCATCAGGCAGTGGTAGCGAAGATGGCGTTGGTCCAAAAATTGAGTTCGATCATGCCGGAAGGGGTGATTCATAGTCTCGTAGTTAGGGATCGGATATATACATGTATGTAACCCATTTTTGTAATTGGATTTGTTTTCTTTTTGGTTTGATTCGTGTAAGTTGTAGATTCTAATCATGCAAATATTCGGACATCATTTGTCTTCCGTAGTTCGATATCTTCTCGTATTCTATATAGAACCTTTCTTGAAAGTCGCGTCGATTCCACTATTGTAATAATAGGGTCTAGCGCCTATAAATATGAGGATCTCTTCAATTCTTTGTCAAACAATATTTTCAGAGATCGGAGCTCTTCCTCTATATTCTGCATTTTTCTAATTTCTCAACTCTCTTCCCGTTTATCATGGAAAATATACTAGGCAAGGCAATCGATCCCAAACTGCTATTTGGTGGTTTGAAGAATAAAAATTCGACCAAAGATCAAAAACCTGCCAAGGAGGCCAAACCCTCCAAATCCTCTTCTAAGACCTCTGTGTCGTCCCCGAAAGCTCTTAAAGGAGGGGAAAATAAGAAAGAGAAAAGCATTTCCTCAAAGCGAAACAAGGGAAATTCAAACAAGTCCATATTGGATGAAGAGCTCGAGGCTGCTCTCGGGGGTTCTTCCCCAAAAGTTGTCGATTCTTTGAGTGAAGATCCTGTCAGAGAAAAAGCTCCCGTTCCTTCTTCGAACAAAAGGCCTTATTCCGATGGGGTCACTCCCATCGAAGCTTTGCAGAATCTGGTTATCGGTAGCAAACCACCCTCTGATGATTCTTCACCCGTTCTCCCCGCAGGATATCTTAGCAAAAAACCCAAGTTAGAAATTGGCGGAGGGGCTTCTGCTGAAGCTTTAAAAATTGATAATCCTTCCAAACCCCACGTTGATTCCGCTCCTCCGAAAGTTACTCCTTCCCCGCCCGAGGAGTCGAAAGATGGGTCTGCTTCTAAGGCTGATCCCATGGATAGTCTGTTGCGAGTTAATTTTACTTCTTCCGAACCCGACATGTCCAAGGAGAGAAGTATAGAAGAGTTGTTCGAGTCTGGGACGCACTTCCTGTTTCAGGTTTTAATAATAATATATATAAATATATACATATATACATATTTATTTATTTATTTAATTTTTTTTTTTTTGTGTTTAACGTTGCCGATCTTTTCAATAGGCCGGACAGGATTTTATCGAACTTAAAACGTTTGCTGAACGGGAAACAAATCAGCGTGCTGCTATTTCCCTCGAGCTAGAGGGGAAGAAAGCCGAATTCGACCGTGTCTTCGCGGAGAAGCTTGCTTTAGAGAGGGAGAAGACTGCTAACGAACATGGAGAAGAGATCCACAAGAAGCTGAATGAGGAGCTTGAAAAATTGAAAATTCTTCACGAGCAGGAGAAACAAGACTTCGCGCGCCGGGAAAAGGAGGCTTACGACCGTGGATATGAAGCGGGATATGAGGCTCGTAATGTCGAGCTTCGAAAGATTTTCTCTGACAATAAGCTTCTTTAGATGTTGTCTTTTACTTATCCAGTCTTGCTGTATGGTTATATTGTTTTTACTTCTGTGTGATCATGAATAATTTCAGACATTTTTACCCTCTATGGTTTGTAATAATCTATTTATTTCTCGGATTGCTTGTTCTTATATAACTTGATGTGTTCTTTTCTATTCATGCTTTAGTTTGCTTTCTTTGTTAGACCTTGTGGACCTCGAAATTCTTGATCTTCGATTAATTCTGCTTAATTTCCAAAGTTAGATCACTTTCTCTTCCCGCTCAAATTCACGATTATTCATCCGACTGGGGGATAAAACCTTTACTAGACCCCTCAGATTGAAGTTATTACTCAAGGTCAATCAAAATCCTACCGTGAGATTTCTTAACAGTTATATATTCGATTAAGGGATAAAGCCTTTGACAGGTCCCTTACATCTGAAGTATATTCGAAATCGATCTAAATTTTATCATGATGTTTCTCCACGATTACCTATTCAACTAAGAATGAAAGACCCATAATCAATTATGGCTCTCAAATCATCTCATGAAGTTGCGAATTACAAAGGTCGAATTTAAAAGTATCGACAACAATATACAAAGAAAATTTTTCATTCATGAAATATTCAGTACATTTACTAATACAAAACCGAAATTCGAATTCAAAGGAGAAAAAGGATTACATACGACACGACCTATTATGGATACTACAATAGAATTGAAAGCCTTCGAATTAAAAAGGAGAACGAGATCGGAGCATGCCTCGGATTCTTAACCGATCTTAGATCATCATCAGTAAGTATTGACGGTTATGCCGATGATATAAGATCCGCAGATGAACGACCGGCGCACGAGAGGAACCTCGGATGATTTCCGCACGTGCTAATCCGAACCGGAATACTGTGAACCAGCTTCGGAAGTATCTTAAAGAAGTTGAGATCAAAATCTTAAAGATCTTTCCACAAGTCGACCCACTATCCGACTGAGTGGAGTGACAGGATATAGAAGTTCGAACCAGTCTCAAACGGTTGGAATCAGAGATAGCTGGTCGCCTGCCGGTACCCCAGTCGCAATTATTTTCGCCTGTCGATACCCAAGTCGAAATCAATTGCCAATGAAGGCAGACTAAGAAGTGAAGAAAAATAGTTCGAACCAGAACCTCGAACCATTTTATCGGGGGTAAGAAACGAGACATAATGGACAAAGGAAGTAAAAGTTGGACCATACAATTGATCAAAACAATTATAGAAACATGTAAATATGAAGGTGTTTTCGGAACTATATATAGGGGAAGAAGTTTCGCATCAACGGTCTGGGTCTCATGTGATGAGCGGCCACGATACAAATATTAAACGCCCTGACCGTTCCGCTTCCCAAGAAAGTAGGAACTGTTTGGAAGAAGAAAATGGCACGTGAAAGTAAAAATTCAATCACAAAAGTAAAACAAGCTAACGGCTGAGATACAGGCAATAAATACGCCGACTGTTAGGATTCCCGAGAATCCGGAAACCGTTTGGATAAGTGAAGAAAATATCAAAAAGTGTCCCTACTCGAATTCGTCCTGTTCGAATTCGTTATAATCTTACTTCCAGTCATCTAAAGAGAATCATGAAGAAAAAGAGCAGTCAGTAAATCGTCCGAGAATAGGTGAGACCGATGAAGTACAACATTTGAATAAAACGACCGTAAGGGTCGATCAAAAAGACTATTAATTTCCAAGCTTGATATATCAATAAATTATATATTACAAGATATCAACTCCTATTACATATCAGACCAGTCTCTTGATACTAGTACTTTTTGCAACCTTGGGAGATTAATGAAGAACCAATCTATATATCCAAACGTGAGAGGAACTTCATAACCAGGCCATCCTACGAAATTTTCGGCGGACGATAATGTCCTTACTCGAATGAGAGGCTCCGGTCAAGCCAACAGGCTTTCGTCTATATTTATGATTCTTCAAAAAGGAGAGGGGTAATGCATCTCTTTCCTAGGTGAAACGTGAATATTTTCTCAAGGGCGTCGATATTCGAAGCACTACCCGTAACATATTCAGGAAAGAACCAAACAAATTGCTGCATACCCTCGAAAAACTTGACGCCTGAGCCTCCCTAAACCACAAAAGGCCATGGGAGTTACTTGGGTCGTGGGTGGTCAGCAATGAAGCTTATTGGCCTCCTAGGTCGAAATAGCGTTCGCCTGCAGATATCCTAGTCGAGATTGAAGTACTAATTAGCCTGTGATCTGCAAAATAGGTCCTAACTCGAAATTCAAAGTATTGCGCCATGCAACAAGATCTTTTAGTCAGCATGATCGAAGGAATCTGTTCTCAGAAAATCGTATAAGGATACAAAATGAAGAACCTCCATTTATAGGTACTATTCTCAAAAATCCAACTGCTAGCAGAAGGGAAAAAGAACGGTCGAGATCAAAAGACTGTTACGCTTCCCGAGAATTTGAGCGGGAAGAGTAAGTGATCTGATTTTGGAAAATAAGCAGAGTTAATATACCAAGGTCGAAGATCAAGAATTCCGAGGGTGGGGACCTCAAGTTCGAATGAAAACTAAAGGATAGCTTTGAAAAAGAGCACATCAAATTATACAAGAGCATGCAATCCGAGAAATAAGTAGATTATTACAAACCATAGAGGGTAAAATGTCAGAAATTATTCATGATCACACAAAAGTAAAACAATATGGGCATACAGCAAGTCTGGATAAATAAAAGACAGCAAGTCTGGATAAATAAAAGACAACATCTAGAGAAGTTTGTTGTCGGAGAAAATCTTTCGAAGCTCAGCGTTACGAGCCTCATATCCCGCTTCATATCCACGACCGTAAGCCTCCTTTTCACGACGCTCGAAATCTCGTTTCTCCTGCTCATGAAGACTTTTCAATTTCTCGAGCTCCTCGTTCATTTTCTTGTGGAGTTCTTCTCCCTGATCCTTAGCAGTTTTCTCTCTCTCTAAAACAAGCTTCTCCTCACAGACGCGGTCGTATTCGGTTTTCTTCTTCTCCAGCTCGAAGGAGATACCAGCATGCCGATTCGTTTCCCGCTCAACAAGTGTTTTGAGTTCAAGAAAATCTTGTCCGGCCTGTAAAAAAAAATAAAAAAAATAAAAAAAATAAAAAATATAAAAAAAATAAAAATAAAAGAGAGAGAGATTGATACCTGAAACAGAAAATGCGAACCAGATTGGAACAGCTCTTCTATGTTTCTCTCCTTGGACATGTCGGTTTCGGAAGAAGTAAGGTCAACCCGCAACAGACTATCTATGAGATCAGCCTTAGAAGCAGACCCGTCTTTCGACTCCTTGGGCGGGGAAGGAGTAGCTTTCGGAGGAGCGGAATCAGCGCGGGGTTCGGAAGGATTGTCAATTTTTAAAGGTACAGCAGATGCCCCTCCACTAATCTCCAACTTAGGCTTTTTGCCAAAACCTCCTGCGGGGGGGACGGGCGAAGAATCATCAGAGGGTGGTTTGTTACCAATAGCAAGATTCTGCAAAGCTTCGAGGGGAGTGACCCCATCGAAATAAGGCCTCTTGTTCGAAGAAGGAACGGGAGTTTTTTGTCTAACAAGGTCTTCACTCGAAGAATCGACGACTTTCGGAGAAGAACCCCCGAGCGCAGCCTCAAGCTCTTCATCCAAAATGGACTTGTTGGAACTGCCCTTGATTTGCTTTAATGAAGCGCTCTTCTCTTTCTTGATTTCCCCTCCTTTAGGAGCTTTTGGGGAAGATACGGAAGTTTTAGAAGAGGATTTGGAGGGCTTGGCCTCCTTGGCAGGTTTCTGCTCTTTGGACGAGTTTTTATTCTTCAAACCACCCAATAGCAGTTTGGAGTCGATAGCCTTGCCCAATATATTTTCCATAGTAAACAGGGTGTGAATCGAGAAATTAGAGGAATAAAGAATATATAGGGAGAGCTCCGATCTCTATAAGCAAAGGTGTAGTGTAAATGATTTGAAGAGATCCTCGTATTTATAGGCACTACACCCTATGATTACGATAGTGAATCGACGCGACCTTCAAGAAAGATTCCATTGGAATAAACAGATTTCGAGCGTAAAATACAAAGAAAACAAACTTTGAAGAGCAAATGATGTCAAAATATTTATAAGATGAGAATATACAAGTCATGCGAACCAGATCGTAAAGAAAACAAATCCGACCGCAAAGAGAAAACGAATTACGAGCATACGTATATACATTTGATTCTTAACTACAAAACTATGAATCGCCCCCTCCGGCATGCTCGAACCCAGCCTCAGACCAACGCCATCTTTGCCGCCGTTGCCTAATAGATCAATCTGATCGAAGGGTCAATCGCCTTCCTTATCCGATCCATTATCTACGTCAACATCTTCGTTCTTTTCCCCTGAGATAGAAGGGTGATCATCGTCGGAACGCTCGAGCAAATCTGGATTAGGCATCAGAATGCCAAACTCCTCAACTAAGGGGGCATAACGATGACTTTTCCAGTCCACACTTCCTTGAGGTAATGACAAAGCTTTATAGTCTTTTCCTTCGGCATTCTTGAAAGGATTCATATACAGAAGGTACTCTTCCATTTTGTCCGCGATCCTCTTGGCTGAAATCAATTGTTGAACCCCCTAATAAAAAATAGTTTGGAGGACTTCGCCAATCCTCATCCGAACTAAAGGATCGAAAACAGGCGAACCAAGGAATCTTCGTATGGCAGTAATCTCCGCCTCTTCTGCCGCTTGAGAATAGGCGCGAGCTGAATCTTGCTTGGTTTGCTCAAGTTCGATCTTAATTCTCTTGAGTTCATCTTCAAGTGCGCTCTTTTTTGTCACAACAGACAACAATTCTTCTTCCACGGATGAGGAATGCTTCATAGTTGCTTTCTCGAGCTCCTTATTTACTTGAGATAATTCTCGTTGGTTTTCTGCTAGTTGAGACCGAAGAGTTTGATTATCAACGAAAATCTGTGCATATGCATCATGAGCATCCTGCGACTCCTGCTCCAGCAATGCTAAGCGATAGGTTTGAATAGCGAACAAATCCTCGACCTATGAGATAATTTAAGATATCAGCGAATGTTAGGGACTCTAAAGAAAGAAGAGATGGTCAAAAGACAGATGTTTCACCTCATGATACGTTCGGGAGAAATCACTCAAAACCTCAAAATCACCTTTGACGGTATGAAGCAGCATATCCCTCTTAAACCGACTAGCCATAAAAATTCTAGTGGCTTTGTCGAATTCATTCTCACCACCCGAGTCCAGATCGGTCAGAATGGTACCGTCTTCAGGGTATCCAGCAGCCCTGCTGCCGCGGAGATGCTCGTCCATAAAATCCACCACATCGGGCTCCGACCTACCTTCTCGACATGGAACCGATTCGGAACTCACACCAAAGGGTTTTACCCTCCTTGACGGTCCCGGGTGGTCAGCATTCCTCTTTCGGCTCAGAAGCTTCTCATATTCCTGAATACCCTGAATCCGGTTCCAGGAATGTTGACTATAGCCGACGGACGAAAGGGCAGAAGTGTCAGGGGAAAACAAAGTTCGAAGAGGTCCGGCAGTGGCGGAGTTCAGGGAACTCACAGTGCCAAGCCCTCTCAAATCGGGAATTGTAACTGGTATAACAACTGAATTTCCACCTAAATTACTTGTGTCCGCTCTTCTTTCGGAAGTATATGGTAACGGGTCGAAATAAAATGGCTTATCTTCAACCGAGCCGGCAGCGGACAATCGAAACTTCTCGACAACTCGACCTGCAAAGGAAATACAAAAATGTGCATGAGTTTAAACAAGAGGAATTGATCTGACACACCTCAAAGTAGGCAGAAGCTAAGAAGCATACCCAAAGAAAGAGGGGCGAGAAGCTGAGCAGCAGAGGCTGGCAGGTCGCTGAGCTGCGGAAGGGATCCTTCGAAGGATTGGTCGGATACAGGATAAGAATATTCGATCGATGGGGCAGGATAATCACAATAGCTCAAACCAGCCAACCGCAAAACACCTTCCTGAATTAGGAGCTTGGTTTGGTAAGGATTGGACCGTAACTGCTCGAGAAATTCATCGGAAAGACGGTGGTTTAGTTTCTCTTTAATCCTACGAGGACCATATGACCAAGAGTTTACGCCATCCCATCTATATGATCTCGTTTTCGAGCTACCATCTGATATTGGAACATCAGGGCCTTTCACAAAAAAGAATCTCCTTTTCCAACCTTTATTCTTTCCCATTGTTATATTCGTAAGAAAAGGCCGTTTCGACCGCTGGCGGATGGACACAAACCCCACATTTTAACCCTTGCATAGGTCCATTCGGAATATTTGCCAAAAATTACTAAAAGAGGCTTCCCCCCCTTTGCCTCCATAAGAGTGCTGAACGCTACTATATACGCAACAGAGTGCGGGAGAAGCTGAGCGGGGGAAAGCGAGAAGAAAGTCAAGATGTTTCAATTAATCATGGAGATCTAAGAATTTGAAATAAACTATTCCGAGCCTATAAAGAGAATCCGAGGTCAAAGGCTACTATTGGGCCGAGCCCAGGCCCAAGCCCATCAAATCAGCTATAAATAACCCAAGCATTTATGACGACAACAACAACTTCCCAGGTGCTCTTCCTTCGAGACTGCAGCTCGGACTCACTTGGGAATCATAGCATAGGCTTTCTTATATGTATTTCACCCTCTAGCTTGTACGGCATTCAATAATGCTCGGATAGGACTCCCAATTCTTGTAATCTGTACTCGATCATTCCGAATATAGTATAATTGATCTTTTATCTCCATTCACGCACTTTAGCACGACTTTACACACAACCCTTATCGAACTAACAAAAACACGTAAGATCAATTGGCGCCCACCGTTGCTATCACCGATTAAAGCTAAAGGGTGAAAGCCGTTGCTATGACCCTCAGGTGAAAGTTGTTGCTATGACCGATTAAAGCTAAAGGGTGAAAGCCGTTGCTATCCCATGGATAGTCTGTTGCGAGTTAATTTTACTTCTTCCGAACCCGACATGTCCAAGGAGAGAAGTATAGAAGAGTTGTTCGAGTCTGGGATGCACTTCCTGTTTCAGGTTTTAACAATAATATATATAAATATATACATTAGTTCGACCATGGATGCTTGATAACTTGATCTTGGTCTAAAAATTCGACCATGGATGCTTGATAACTTGATCTTGGTCTAAAAATTCGACCATGGATGCTTGATAACTTGATCTTGGTCTAAAAATTCGACCATGGAGATATATAACTTGATCTTGGTCTAAAAATTCGACCATGGAGATATATAACTTGATCTTGGTCTAAAAATTCGACCATGGAGATATATAACTTGATCTTGGTCTAAAAATTCGACCATGGATGCTTGATCGACAATGACTAAGGATAAAAGTTGTTGCTTTTGCTACGATCCTATGTAATTTTCGGCGTAATCTTCAAGCCTCCCCCGATCAGCCCTAAGCTTGGTTGTATGATGATTGGCGAATTTTCTTCCGACTGAAACGAAATCATTTTTCGAGCTGCTAGAATTTTCTTCGTCAGGGCTCTTGTAAGCATCGACGATCTGCATGATTGGATCGGATTCCGATCCTTCTACTACCTTGGCTTTGTCTTTGAAATCTTTCGAACCGGACATTATGGATCTGTATGCTATTGGTTATTAGCTTTCAGGGTATTGATAAATTCGACCGATAAGCTCCAACCTAGGGTTTCAATTTTTTATTTTGGGAACTCAAGCTGAACTGAAGATCCTGAATTCAGTGCTTATGCCAAATTGAAGACCCTAAATTTCGACCTTGAGCTTCCTGGGAGGCATAATTTCGACCTTGAGCTCCCTGGGAGGCATAATTTCGACCCTGAGCTCCCTGGGAGGCATAATTTCGACCTTGAGCTCATTGAAGACCCTAAGTTTCGACCTTATGCTCATTGAAATCATGTGTGCTCAAACACTGGAAAATCCGACCCCAAATGCTGAATTCCGATCCCTAATACATTCTGGAGTTTCTAAGATATGCACTCTATTTCCCTGGTTCGGTTTTTATCCCAGTGAGTTTTTCTGAGCTAGGTCTTTAACGAGGCATATCCGAAACACAAAATAATGATCCTCGAGAATTTTCTACTTCTCCGAGCTTCAACTTCACTTTACGCTCGAAGAAGTGGGGGAGTATTGATGATGGGTACTTTGGAATCTTTATTCTGTGATGATGGGTACTTTGGAATCTTTATTCTGGGAGCTCAGGCTGGATCAAAGAACCTAAATTTCGACCTTGAGCTCCCTGGGAGGCATAATTTCGACCCTGAGCTCCCTGGGAGGCATAATTTCGACCTTGAGCTCCCTGGGAGGCATAATTTCGACCCTGAGCTCCCTGGGAGGCATAATTTCGATCCCGAAGCTCCCTGGGAGGCATAATTTCGATCCCGAAGCTTTGAACTCCAATTAGCTCAGTCCGATCACCAGCAATGGGGCTCATGGTCGAATTTACCATTGGGCCAAGCCCAGGCCCAAGCCTGTGGGCCTGTCCCAACTTTCACCTATAAATACCCCAAGCATTTATGACACCAAGGGGGAGAGAGAGATTTTTGGGGGCGGAGGGGCTGCTCCTTGATCGAAGCCTCCTGCTCGGATTTCGTCTTAAGTTAGACTAGATCAATTTAGTTGTATGTACTTAGCCTCTAGCTTGTACGACATCCTATAATGCTCAAATAGGACCCTCATTACTTGTAATATGTACACTCACGTTAAAAATATACTTTATTGATCTTCTATCTCACATCATAGTGTATCTTGCATGCTCTACTTTATTATTTTGATCTCCGACGAAAATCCGTAAGATCAATTGGCGCCCACCGAGGGGCCCTTATTTGGGTGTTAGATCGAAATATGCCTACTACGAGGCAATTCACGTACGATCAAGGGGGAATCTTCTTATGCAGGAGGAGCTTGAATTTTTAGATCTCCATGATCAAATTCTTGGATCTCCATTATTAAATTATCAGATCTCCAAGGTCATATTCTCGAGCTCGAATTTTTAGATCTCCAAGCTCAAATTCTCAGGATCAAATTATTAGATCTTTGTGATCAAATTATCAGGTATCCATGGTCGAATTTTTAGACCAAGATCAAGTTATATATCACCATGGTCGAATTTTTAGACCAAGATCAAGTTATCAAGCATCCATGGTCGAATTTTTAGACCAAGATCAAGTTATCAAGCATCCATGGTCGAATTTTTAGACCAAGATCAAGTTATAAAGCATCCATGGTCGAATTTTTAGACCAAGATCAAGTTATATAACTCCATGGTCGAATTTTTAGACCAAGATCAAGTTATCAAGCATCCATGGTCGAATTTTTAGACCAAGATCAAGTAATCAAGCATCCATGGTCGAATTTTTAGACCAAGATCAAGTTATCAAGCATCCATGGTCGAATTTTTAGACCAAGATCAAGTTATCAAGCATCCATGGTCGAATTTTTAGACCAAGATCAAGTTATATATCTCCATGGTCGAATTTTTAGACCAAGATCAAGTTATCAAGCATCCATGGTCGAATTTTTAGACCGAGATCAAGTTATCAAGCATCCATGGTCGAATTTTTAGACCAAGATCAAGTTATAAAGCATCCATGGTCGAATTTTTAGACCAAGATCAAGTTATATAACTCCATGGTCGAATTTTTAGACCAAGATCAAGTTATCAAGCATCCATGGTCGAATTTTTAGACCAAGATCAAGTTATCAAGCATCCATGGTCGAATTTTTAGACCAAGATCAAGTTATCAAGCATCCATGGTCGAATTATATGACCAAGATCAAGTTATCAAGCATCCATGGTCGAATTTTTAGACCAAGATCAAGTTATCAAGCATCCAGGATCAAAATTTATTATCTACAGGATCGAATTCTTATATCTCCAAGATCAAATTCTTATATCTCCAAGATCAAAATCTTGGATCTACGAGTTCAAATTCTAAAATCACCGGGATTGAATTATTAGGTCTCTAAGATCGAATTCTTATTTCTCAAGGATCAAATTCTTATATCTCCAGGATCGAATTTATATATCTCCATGATCGAATTCTTATTTCTCAAGGATCAAATTCTCATAATTTTAGGATCGAATTTTATGATCCTCAGGATCGAATTTTATGATCTCTAGGATCGAAATTTATTATCTCCAGGATCAAATTCTTGGATCTCCAAGATCAAATTCTCATATCTCCAGGATCGAATTTATATCCTCATGATCGAATTTATATCCTCATGATCAAATTCTCTGATTAAAGCTAAAGGGTGAAAACTGTTGCTATGACCCTCAGGTGAAAGCTGTTGCTATGACCGATTAAAGCTAAAGGGTTAAAGCCGTTGCTATGACCCTCAGGTAAAAGCTGTTGCTATGACCGATTAAAGCTAAAGGGTGAAAGCTGTTGCTAGGACCCTCAGGTGAAAGCTGTTGCTATGACCGATTAAAGCTAAAGGGTGAAAGCCGTTGCTATGACCCTCAGGTGAAAGCTGTTGCTATGACCCTCAGGTGAAAGCTGTTGCTACGACCCTCGGGCTAAAAATGCTCTGAAACGGTTAAGGGTGAAAGCCGTTGCTATGCCCCTTAGATAAAAACTCCATATTCAGTTTTAGAGAATTATGCGACAAACTGACGCAGCAGTTCGCCAGTCAGAAGAGGCAAAAACTCCCGATGAGCTACTTAGGAACCATACACCAACAAGAGGGAGAATCCCTAAGAAATTGGTTGGCACGATTTAACGTGGAGTTACTCAAAATCGATTCCCCGAATATCGATTACATAATATCTATTCTTTTCGACCTCACGAAGAATAGGCAGTTCGGAAATGCCCTCAGTCGAAAACAACCAAGAACGTTTGCCGACATCATGAGCTTAGCATCTAAGTATATGACCCAAGAAGAGATGAATTCTTTTAAGGATAAAGACAAAAACAAAGCCACAACATCAAACTCCAAACGGCATGACAGGGTTCCTGCCCAAAGATCCATGGATTATGAGCAATCTTTAAGAAAAGGCAACGTTTTCCAGCGATTGGAATACAACAAAGCCGACCAACAGAGGCAACCTAATTTTTATCAAAGACCAAGAAACCTTGAACCACCGATCAGAAGCAGGGTGAATCAAGTGGAACACCCGAGGTTAAATACCTCGATGGAGGAAATATTGGAAATCCTAGAAAGAAATAACTGGATCCCCGAAGCCAGGAAGATCGCCCAGCCCAGGCCTGGGTCTCGAAACTACGACCTATACTGCAAGTACCATAGAGCACATGGACATCGGACTGAAAATTGTTTCCATCTAAAAAGAGAAGTTGAAAAACTAATCGAACAAGGAAAATTAGATGAATATATAGATCGTGATGACCGCAAAAGAGAAAGAAGTAGAAGCCCTCGGAATAATAATCAAAGGAGGAATTCTCGTCGAAGGACACCAGTGCATGCTCCTACGCAGGAGCAAAACCATGACCAGATCAATGGAACCATTCATACAATAGCCGGGGGACCCGCGGGCGACGATAGTCGTAATGCTCGACGAAGAACCGCCAGATCCATAATTGGAAACTCTAAATATCCAAAAGAAATATGGACTCTGGAAAACAAGTCGTCAAACGACCAGCCGATCAGCTTCAGTGAAGGCGAAGTTCCCAAAAACATCGTTTGGGACACAAAAGAGGATAACCCCGATTTCCCAATGGTGGTATCGCTTGAAATAGCAAACTATAATGTCAAGCGGATCCTAATCGATAATGGGAGTTCGGCGAATATCATCTCCCGAGAAGTTTTAGCCCAGATGAACTTGGGACAAATAAACCTACAGAGAGTAGCTACACCATTGGTAGGATTTGGAGGATCCGAAATCATCCCCAGTGGAACAATAAGCCTAAGTGTATCGTTAGGAAAAAAACCACGCCGGACGGTGAAGCTAGTAAAATTTCTAGTAGTAGAAACACCCTTCGCTTATAACGCAATATTAGGGCGACCAGCTCTCAACCTATTCCGAGCCGTTGTGTCTACTTATCACCAGAAAATAAAATTTCCTACCGACAACGGTGTCGGAGAAATAACCAATGATCACTATATGGCGTGGGATTGTTATAGTACCTTGTTAACTTTGAAACAACAGCCCAAATCAGTTACCCCGAGCAAAAGAAAAATCGAAGATGATCTAGTTAGAAATGAGATCGAAATCCCTAGTACTGATCGAATAGATAAAAAGGGAAAGGAACCACTAGATCTGACATTAAAACCCCCAGATCATAAAGAAGTAATTCTAGTACAAGGGGACTCATCCAAAACGACGAGAATAGGTACTGAATTGAGCAAGGAAGGGGAAGTAATGCTAGTCAACTTCCTAAGAGATAATGTCGACGTCTTCGCCTGGAGCGCGAATGACATTCAAGGAATTGATCCTCGAATAATCAAGCATTCCCTAAAAATAGATCCTGTGGCAAAACCCGCCAGACAAAAGAAAAGAAATCATGGTCCAGTAAAAGATAAAATTATCAAAGCCGAGATAGAAAGACTACTGGCAGCAAAACAAATCCGAGAAATCCACTTCTCAGAATGGCTATGTAATGTTGTTCTCGTAGCAAAAGGGGATAAAAAGGACAACAAATGGAGAATGTGTAATGATTTTACCGACCTAAACAAACTATGCCCACGCGACCCATATCCTCTCCCAAGGATTGACCTATTGGTTGACTCAACCGCTGGCTTTGCAATATTCAGCATGATGGACGCCTTCCAGGGATTTTACCAAATATACATGGATGAGCGAGACCAATAAAAAACTGCATTCGTAACCGAGCAGGGTGTATATTGTTTTATAGTAATGCCATTCGGCTTAAGGAATGCCGGGGCCACCTACCAAAGGTTGGTAAACCTAATGTTCAAAGAGCTAATCGGAGAATTGATGGAAGTCTATGTGGACGATATGTTGGTCAAAAGCATGAACGAAGCGGATCACATAAAACATCTTGATCGATGTTTCCAAATATTAAGAAAATACCGTATGAAATTAAACCCCGCAAAATGCACCTTCGGTGTTAAGTCAGGAAAATTCTTGGGCTATTTGGTACACCAGCGAGGAATAGAAGCCAACCCAGAAAAAATTCGAGCCATAACTGAAATGAAACCTCCCAAGACCATCTCACAAGTACAAAGTTTTGTCGGGAAAATTGTAGCGTTAAACAAATTCATATCAAAATCAGCAGACAGAAGCCTGCCTTTTCTCCAGACTCTCCGAAAGGCGAAAAACTTTGTTTGGACCGAAGAATGCGATCGAGCTTTTGAACAACTCAAGGAATATTTGACAACACCTCCGATGTTGGCCAAACCGACGGAATGAGAACCATTGTATATGTACATCTCCATCTCCGACGTAGCCATCAGTTCAGTACTAATTAAAATTGAAGGCTCAGAGCATAAACCTGTCTACTATCTAAGCAAATTATTACAAGGGGCGGAGAAGAATTATTTGGAAATTGAAAAATTCACGCTGGCCTTAGTGGTGGCTGCACGAAAACTTCGACCTTACTTCTTAACTTACAAAATCATTGTTTTAACGAATCAACCACTAAGACAAGTCTTAGCAAAACCGGAAGCCTCCGGAAGACTAATCAAATGGGCAATTGAGCTCGGCCAGTTCGAGATCGATTACAAGCCGAGAATAGCAATTAAGGCCCAAGTGTTAGCTGATTTTCTATTGGAAACACCAACACAGGCAACGGAATCTTCGAGTAGCCTCTACGACGAGGTTTTGTTCATAGGCGATCAAACTTGGTTAATGCATGTCGACGGTGCTTCATGCCGGGAAGGAGGGGGCGCCGGAATCAACTTCACTGGACCAAACAAAGAAGATTTGAATTATGCGATAACGTTGAACTTCATCGTAACAAACTATGAAGCAGAATATGAAGCATTGATCGCGGGAATGGAGATGGCGATTAAAGCCAACATAAAGAATCTTAAAGTATTAACCGATTCAGAGTTAGTACAAAGACAAATAGAAGGCCTGTACGAAGAAAAATAATTCAATATGATCAAATACCTAGCCAAAGTAAAAGCACTAGTCGAAAAATTTGACAGCTTCGGCATACAGAACATTCCACGATCGGAAAATAAATGGGCCGATCAATTGTCTAAATTCACAGGATCCCAAGACGGGAAGACCGAACGAGTGATCAACTGGTTAATCTCTAATACACCGGCAATCGATATCGATGAATCTCCGGTGGTCGATATAATGGAAATCGAAGAAGTAGAAGAAAATTGGATGACACTAATGATAGACTACCTTCGAGAAGGAAAGCTACCACCTGACCAGAATGAAGCTCGGAAAATAAGATATCGAGCCCCAAAATACACCCTCCTAGAAGGAAAACTCTATCGAAGATCAGTATCAGGAATTCTTCTAAGATGCGTCTCTGAATCACAAACCACCGATATACTACGAGAAATACACGAAGGGGACGCAGGAAATCACAGCGGATCAAGGGCTTTGGCTTTGAAATGCCTCAGAACAGGTTATTATTGGCCCACCATCAATAAGGATGCCGCTCAATATGTCCAAGAATGTCATCACTGCCAAGTCCATGCTAATATATGTCATCAACCAGCGGAAAATATGCACCCAATCCCTATATGTTGGCCATTCGATCAATGGGGAATGGACATCGTGGGACCATTCCCAGCGGCTAAATCCAAGAAATCTTATGTCCTGGTCGCCGTAGAATACTTCAGCAAATGGATAGAATGCATAGCCCTTGCCCGGATAACTCAGTTCCAAGTAATTAACTTTCTTTGGAAATTCATAGTGTGCCGATTTGGCATCCCGAGAATTTTAATTTCTGACAATGGAACCCAATTCGCGGGGAAACAAGTAATTGAATGGTGTTCAAACTTAGGAATTCAGCAAAACTTTACCTCGGTCGGACATCCTAGAGCGAACGGACAAACCGAAGTAGCAAATAGAGAAATAATAAAGTCTTTGGAGAAAAGATTAGGAGCAGCCAAAGGTAAATGGCTTGACGAACTCCCAGGAGTACTTTGGGCCAATCGAACCACAGTCAGAACTTCAACAGGCGAGACACCATTCAGTTTAGTATATGGTTCAGAAGCTGTTATTCCTGTTGAAACTCTAATCCCAACGCCAAGGATCGAGATGTTCGACGATCAGGAAAATAAACAGGCAAGAGAAAATGACGTCGATTTAACAGAAGCTTTGAGAGAAAAAGCCGCTGTACGCCTACAAGCCACAAAAGCAAATATGGAAAAAGCATACAATCAAAAAGTACGCATCCGGACCTTCAAAGAAGGAGACCTGGTCTTAAAAAAGGTAGAGGTATCCAAACATGTGGGAAAATTGCAACAAAATTGGGATGGACCTTACGTTGTCATTGGCGTAGGAAAGAAAGGTTCATACAAGATAGCACACTTGGATGGAACAGCCTTACCAAGGACCTGGAATGCTGTCAACCTTAGGAAATATTATGGTAAATTTTAAATAAGTATTACTGTTTTACTTTGATTATTTCAATTAGTTTTTATTCGTTGTAATGAATGGCTTAAGCCCACAATTTAATTATAAATAAAGATCGGGTATAAATCGATTTGATTCGATATACACTCCTAGCAATTCTACGATAAACTGTTGATTAAATTCAAAGTTATAAACGAGTCGAGTAAACATCGATCCGCTCGATAAAAACTCCTCGATATATCTACAACGATTGAAAGACTTCAGGTACTAAAAACCTAAGTCTAAACAAAAAACGAGTTGAGTAAACATCGATCCGCTCGATAAAAACTCCTCGACATATCTACAACGATTGAAAGACTTCAGGTACTAAAAACCTAAGTCTAAACAAAACGAGTCGAGTAAACATCGATCCGCTCGATAAACACTCCTCGATATATTTACATCGGAGACTAAAAGACTTCAGGTACTAAAAACCTAGGTCTAAACTACAACGAGTCGAGTATACATTGATCCGCTCAATAAACACTCCTCGATCAACTTCGACGATTAAAGGACTTCAGGTACCAAACACCTAAGTCTAAATAATAACGAGCCGAGTATACATTGATCCGCTCAATAAACACTCCTCGATCGATTTCAACGAGAAAAAGACTTTTGGTACGAAAAACCTAAGTCTAAACAATAACGAGTCGAGTATACATTGATCCGCTCAATAAACACTCCTCGAACTATTTTCAAACGATTAAAAGACTTTTGGTACGAAAAACCTAAGTCTAAACTATAACGAGTTGAGTATACATTGATCCGCTCAATAAACACTCCTCGAACTATTTACAACAATAAAAAGACTTTTGGTAAGAACACCTAAGTCTAAATCATAAAAAAGTGTTGAGTATACATTGATCCGCTCAGTAAACACTCCTCGATCTATCCCCAACGATCTAAAAAGGCTTTTGTTATAAAAACTTAAGTCAAAATTATAAAAGAGTTGAGTATACATTGATCCGCTCAATAAACACTCCTCGATCTATTCCTAACGATCTAAAAATGATCTACTAACACGTCTAAGTCATGAATATGAGTTAAGTACAAATCCATCTACTCGAAAATTACACCTCGTGAATAAAAATTATGACAGAATCAAACGACAAAGAAGATGTAAGGAATGAAAGTAATATTTTATTCATCAGATCAGTTACATACGAAAATCCTACGTTACAAAGGTCTACATGCTACTTAAAGATCGTTACAATGATTTAGATGAAATGATCCTATAAGATCGGCGATTTTCACGACAATGTCCACGAAAACACCAATCTCCTCCCTAGTGCCTCGTCGACTATGATCAACCACCTAAGAAGCATGCTGCTCAAGATGGTCGACTTCTTTAGTTCGATAGCCAGGCTCTGAAGATTGAATGTTCTTCCAGATGAAATGAGCATTACCAGCCAGATAACTGGCAATACTCATTCACCCACAACAAGATACTGCTTTTACTTTAAAATTAAAACATTTTACTCTAAAGCAGCATCTCTTCGGATCGGACGTAAAACAGTAAATTTACCAGCACACCCCGATGGTCTAACAATCCGGAGGTAATATCCAAACACGGCGGTGCCTGGTAAGCATGAACCCTCCATGTGCAAACAGAAACCACGGACCTCAAACCCGTGTATACAAAGTTCGAGGCCTCATGGGACCCGTTAGTACAAGGTAGGGCTTCCATGAGATCCGTCAGTACAAGGCAGATGAAATTTAATTCATTATGATATGACTCGCGATAATGTGACTTTTTGAATATTATGGGATCAGAAGGCAAAATGAAATCTAAGAAAACTGAGATCTCCATTGTTATGAATAGAAGATAAGAAAACTGCCTACTTATTTATAGGTGCTCGTGAAAATGATCCTACGGTTGATAGGAATTGGATCAAGGGACGAAAATGCGACCCTTTGGCTCCCCGAAATAAATGCAAGTAAGTTGGAACGGCACCCGTCTAATCAACTCATCTAGTCGATAACAAAGAAATCTTCAGATCGAAGCGATCAACACAATAATCCAAGAAAGCTTAAAGAAGTTCAGGACCAGGAAGATCCGCACGATCACATATGATGGTCGCTCAATAGAAAATGTTAAAAGATCCTCAACGAAGGCATGCAAATTTAAACCATTGAAGAAAGGATACTTGCTTGCCTGGAGGTAAAACGACCAAACCTTCCATCATACAAGGGTCGTCACTGCCTCATACATCATACGTGGACTACTAAGTTAGCCATACAAGAACTCCATTTGGAATCCAAGAAATCTGACATGGAAATCAGGAGAATAGCCGTCATTACTCAAGATTCCAAAATGGTCACTATTTAATATTCCAAAGAATTGCTGAAGGGGGTCTGAACAAGACAGATCTGACTAATAATTCTACCTTTTCCAATTCCTCCCATATCAAATCAATGGCATATTGATACATTGGTTGCTTTATTTGAGAAACAAGGAACTCACAAACACTACAGAAAAACAAACCACAAAGGCAACAGAATTTGGAACTAACTGTGTCAGGCACACACTGAATGTTTTCAAAACTTCAAGAAAGAGAGGAGACAAGGGAAGACGCAGGCCGCTATTGAAGTGAGCCGTATAAAAAGCTCGACATCCCTCCGGTGGAGATGTGACCCTGTCAGAAGGAGAAGGAAGAATGATCTCGGAGCCATCCGGAAAGTATTTGGTATAATTATTCACAACCTCCGGAAATGTATCCACCGTATAAGCACAAGCTACGTCCTCAATTGGTTCAGAAATCTGAGGAACGGTACCCTTGCCCTTTTTGGCCCGGGCTGCAACATTCGCTTCAGAGAGGATTCGTACTTTGAAAGTATCTTCTACAGGGATGACGAATTCAGAAACTGCAGCTTGTTCGCCCAAAAGATTAGAATGTAACTCCTCCTCGTTATTAGGGGCCACATTGTCCTTAGGAAGAGAAGAAGATTTTCTTATAGAAGCCATGTTTTCAGAATCTCGGAAGTTGAAGGTCGATAAAGGAAAAACTTTGTGTGATAGGCGACTAAACAAGAAGATAACTGCAAAGTAAAAGGAAGTATAAAGGGAAAATGGCGAACTCAAAGGTCACCTATTTATACTGAAGTGAAATAAGACGTTTCGAACTCATCACAACTAATCATATTCCCGCCAAAAAACATAAAGAAGATTAGAAGCCTCCCTAGTGGACGCGTGGCGGTTCATTTTTGGAAAGAAAGAACGACTATCTATGAGGGTTTGCACTCTTTTCCTTACATAAGATTTTTTCCCACTAGGTTTTTTTCTTAAGAAAGGTTTTTAACGAGGCACCACTCATAGACAAGAAACGGTCGTATAAACTGATTTACTTCTACGAGCTTCTATTATCTATACGCTCGAAGAAGTGAGGGAGTACTGATGGGGGCTATTTCGCACCCTACATACAGCACGGATCGAGTAAAGAACATGAGATCGATTCGACCAAATGAGATAGTTCCGGATCATCTTGAACGACCCGGCCGAATACAGTTCTTTTCGATTAGAAGACAATGGTCCGGTCCCAAGAAGGATATTTGGGCCGAGTCCTATAAGGACTATGATTCCTTGTAACGCTAGGTTTAGTATGATATAAATACCTAGTTAATCATTGTATAAGACACATTCTACTTTACGGATTTTATGCTTACAAAACAGCATAATCCCAGATGATATACAAAAAGATCACCGATTCACCAAATTAACAAGGTTCTTTTTGTTGATTGTCTTTATTACTTCATTGCTCTAACGAATATTGCTTTTCCTTGAGATTGATCCATCCTGAATAAAGTAACAGAGCCCTATAAAAAAGTATATTGAAAACCCCCAATATCACCAATTCACTGATACTAATAACCCGACGAAATCCGGTTAAATCACTAATAGATCAATCTGATCGAAGGGTCAATCGCCTTCCTTATCTGATCCATTATCTACGTCAACATCTTCATTCTTTTCCCCTGAGATAGAAGGGTGATCATCGTCGGAATGCTCGAGCAAATCTGGATTAGGCATCGGAATGCCAAACTCCTCAACTAAGGGGGCATAACGATGACTTTTCCAGTCCACAGTTCCTTGAGGTAATGACGAAGCTTTATAGTCTTTTCCTTCGGCATTCTTGAAAGGATTCATATACAGAAGGTACTCTTCCATTTTGTCCGCGATCCTCTTGGCTGAAATCAATTGTTGAACCCCCTTATAAAAAATAGTTTGGAGGACTTCGCCAATCCTCATCCGAACTAAAGGATCGAAAACAGGCGAACCAAGGAATCTTCGTATGGCAGGAATCTCCGCCTCTTCTGCCCCTTGAGAATAGGCGCGAGCTGAATCTTGCTTGGTTTGCTCAATTGCGCTCTTTTCTGTCACTACAGACAACAATTCTTCTTCCACGGATGAGGAATGCTTCATAGTTGCTTTATCGAGCACCTTCTTTACTTGAGATAATTCTCGTTGGTTTTCTGCTAGTTGAGACCGAAGAGTTTGATTATCAACGAAAATCTGTGCATATGCATCATGAGCATCCTGCGACTCCTGCTCCAGCAATGCTAAGAGATAGGTTTGAATAGAGAACAAATCCCCGACCTATGAGATAATTTAAGATATCAGCGAATGTTAGGGACTCTAAAGAAAGAAGAGATGGTCAAAAGACAGATGTCAAAGACAGATGTTTCACCTCATGATACGTTCGGGAGAAATCACTCAAAACCTCAAAATCACCTTTGTCGGTATGAAGCAGCATATCCCTCTTAAACCGACTAGCTATATAAATTCTAGCGGCTTTGTCGAATTCATTCTCACCACCCGAGTCCAGATCGGTCAGATGGTACCGTCGTCAGGGTATCCAGCAGCCCTGCTGCCGCGGAGATGCTCGTCCATAAAATCCACCACATCGGGCTCCGACCTACCTTCTCGACATGGAACCGATTTGGAACTCACACCAAAGGGTTTTACCCTCGTTGACGGTCCCGGGTGGTCAGCATTCCTCTTTCGGCTCAGAAGCTTCTCATATTCCTGAATACCCTGAATCCGATTCCAGGAATGTTGACTATAGCCGACGGACGAAAGGGCAGAAGTGTCAGGGGAAAACAAAGTTCGTAGAGGTCCGGCAGTGGCGGAGTTCAGGGAACTCATAGTGCCAAGCCCTCTCAAATCGGGAATTGTAACTAGTATAACAACTGAATTTCCACCTAAATTACTTGTGTCCGCTCTTCTTTCGGAAGTATATGGTAACGGGTCGAAATAAAATGGCTTATCTTCAACTGATCCGGCAGCGGACAATCGAAACTTCTCGACAACTCGACATGCAAAGGAAATACAAAAATGTGCATGAGTTTAAACAAGAGGAATTGATCTGACACACCTCAAAGTAGGCAGAAGCTAAGAAGCATACCCAAAGAAAGAGGGGCGAGAAGCGGAGCAGCAGAGGCTGGCAGGTCACTGAGCTGCGGAAGGGATCCTTCGAAGGATTAATCGGATACAGGATAAGAATATTCGATCGATGGGGCAGGATAATCACAATGGCTCAAACCAGCCAACCGCAAAACACCTTCCTGAATTAGGAGCTTGGTTTGGTAAGGATTGGACCGCAACTGCTCGAGAAATTCATCGGAAAGACGGTGGTTTAGTTTCTCTTTAATCCTACGAGGACCATATGACCAAGAGTTTACGCCATCCCATCTATATGATCTCGTTTTCGAGCTACCATCTGATATTGGAACATCAGCGCCTTTCACAAAAAAGAATCTCCTTTTCCAACCTTTATTCTTTCCCGTTGTTATATTCGTAAGAAAAGGCCGTTTCGACCGCTGGCGGATGGACACAAACCCCACATTTGAACCCTTACATAGGTCCATTCGGAATATTTGCCAAAAATTAGTAAAAGAGGCTTCCCCACCCTTTGCCTCCATAAGAGCGCTGAACGCTACTATATACGCAACAGAGTGCGGGAGAAGCTGAGCGGGGGAAAGCGAGAAGAAAGTAAAGATGTTTCTGATAAGGGGAATGAACGGGATACGCAAACCACAAGAAAATTGATTCTCGTAGAAGGCTTGACAGCCAACCGGAGGCTCGGTAGCGCGTTCGGTGTAAGAGGGAATGACGATCGAAAACCCCTTGGGAAGAAATTTCCCGAACTCCGCCTCGAGGTAAACACGATCCTTCTTTGAAAAATAATAGGAAGTTTGGTTGGCGGGAAGTTCTGACCTGTTCGAGGTTGCGGCATCAGAGGAATGCGTATGTTTAAAAATCCTGACTAAGGCACCCTCGCCGATGCTGTGTTTCTCGACCACATTTTCCTCAAGATCCTCAACCGGGTCATCATCCTCGTCTTCTTGACGAAACTCTCCATCTTCGTAATCATCGACAAGCTTTAACAGAGGATCGGACTCTTGGTTCTCTCCAACCTTATTCTTACCCCTTGAACTTCTGGAACTGGACATTATAAATTGGGAAAAGAATATACCAAAGTAAGTGCTTTTTCGACTCGAACGCTCCGAGCTCAAGAAAGGGTGTGATATGTAAGTAACTTTTCAACGAGTCAACATATATATACGGGGTTAAAAGGGTAAAATTGCAAATGGGTCCCCGAGTAACCGCGACGGTTGAGCTTACACTGGGTAAAAATTCAAAGTTATCCTTCTGAGAATTGCATTATTGATCCTTTACTTTCCGAATTGTGGGATATGCTCCTTGGAAATTGTCCCTGGATATCCCATTGACCCTTTAGGCCCATGGTCGGAAAATAAAGAAAGCGTTCGATGAGGGATTGAAGGAAGCATCGCGGTAAAGAACATATCAATTTAGAGGTCCTATGCGAACAATGGACGACGAGGTTATCATCTCGACACGCCGATATATTGTTTCTTATGTATGCACTCTTTTTCCCTAGCTCGGTTTTTATCCCAATGGGTTTTTTCGAGTTAGGTTTTAATGAGGCATATCCGAAACATTTCCTGAACGGCTCTTCTCGTAACAGCGGGCAACATAACTTGTACTTCTTCGAGCGCAAGCTCCACTTTACGCTCGAGAAGTGGGGGAGTATTGATGAGGGGTAATTTGGATCCCCTACTTTCGCTAGCTCGAGGTGGATCGAATAGCACCAATTCCCATCCCCAGAGACGCCGAGCAGAGCCAGGGTTTTGAAATAAACTATTCCGAGCCTATAAAGAGAATCCGAGGTCAAAGGCTACTATTGGGCCGAGCCCAGGCCCAAGCCCATCAAATCAGCTATAAATAACCCAAGCATTTATGACGATGACACAACTTCCCAGGTGCTCTTCCTCCGAGACTGCAGCTCGGACTCACTTGGGAATCATAGCATAGGCTTTGTTATGTGTATTTCACCCTCTAGCTTGTACGGCATCCAATAATGCTCGGATAGGACCCCCAATTCTTGTTATTTGTACTCGATTATCTCGAATATAATATTATTGATCTTTTATCTCCATTTACGTACATTAGCACGGCATTACACACAACCCTTATCGAACTAACGAAAACGCGTAAGATCAATTGGCGCCCACCGAGGGGCCCTTATTTGGGTGTTAGATCGAAATATGCCTACTACGAGGCAATTCACGTACGATCAAGGGGAAATCTTCTTATGCAGGAGGAGCTTGAATTTTTAGATCTCCATGATCAAATTCTTGGATCTCCATGATTAAATTATCAGATCTCCAAGGTCATATTCTCGAGCTCGAATTTTTAGATCTCCATGCTCAAATTCTCAGGATCAAATTATTAGATCTTTGTGATCAAATTATCAGGTATCCATGGTCGAATTTTTAGACCAAGATCAAGTTATCAAGCATCCATGGTCGAATTTTTAGACCAAGATCAAGTTATATATCTCCATGGTCGAATTTTTAGACCAAGATCAAGTTATCAAGCATCCATGGTCGAATTTTTAGACCAAGATCAAGTTATCAAGCATCCATGGTCGAATTTTTAGACCAAGATCAAGTTATATATCTCCATGGTCGAATTTTTAGACCAAGATCAAGTTATATATCTCCATGGTCGAATTTTTAGACCAAGATCAAGTTATCAAGCATCCATGATCGGATAACGATCTTGATTATCATGATCGGACAGATAAAATGCTGGTACAACGAATAAGATAACCTCAACAATATGACAGCCTTTTATAGCGAAAGTTGAAAGAATCCAGCGGCAAATAATTCGCGAAATGAATGGATGAGATTTGTCGACCCTTGCAATTCTCAATAAATGAGGAACCGTTTGGAAAAAATCAAACTTGTCAAAATTGGGAACTTATAGACAATGAATTTTCTTAACAAGGCATAAGGCTTATTTATTAAGTCCTAAGATTATTCACTATTTGCTGTTTTGCTATGAATTCATCTTTTCTCATGATTGCAGAAGACTATTATTTCATCAAAGTTTATTTCGATCGGAGCCATATATTCAGTGGAGACTCGTCTCGCCAATATTCATATTATCTCATCTTATTCCGTTATTATTGATCTCTGTTCATCTATTATTCTATCTCTACTTGTCTCCATCTACTATTAAAAAGGGTGAAAGCTGTTGTTACGACCCTCGAAGATCGACCAAGGGTGAAAGCCGTTGCTACGCCCCTTGGATCGAGAAATAAAAATGGGTGACGACCTTCGGGCTAAAAATGCTCTGAAACGACTAAGGGTGAAAGTCGTTGCTACGCCCCTTAGATCGAAATTATTAAACGGGTGAAAGCTGTTGCTACGACCCTCGTACTAAAAATGCTCTGAAACGACTAAGGGTGAAAGCTGTTGCTACGCCCTTTAGATCGAAATTATTAAACGGGTGAAAGCTGTTGCTACGACCCTCGGGCTAAAAATGCTCTGAAACGACTAAGGGTGAAAGCCGTTGCTATGCCCCTTAGATCGAAATTATTAAACGGGTGAAAGCTGTTGCTACGACCCTCGGGCTAAAAATGCTCTGAAACGGTTAAGGGTGAAAGCCGTTGCTATGCCCCTTAGATAGAAATTATTAAACGGGTGAAAGTTGTTGCTACGACCCTCGGGCTAAAAATGCTCTGAAACGGTTAAGGGTGAAAGCCGTTGCTATGCCCCTTAGATCGAAGTTATTATCTGAGATCAATATAAATTCTATCGTCTTATTTCTCCACAATTATTTATACGACTAAGGGTGAAAGCCGTTGCTATGCCCCTTAGATCGAAGTTATTATCCAAGATCAATCTAAATTCTATCTCGATTATTTCTCTACGATTATTCATCCGACTGGGGGATAAAACCTTTACTAGACCCCTCAGATCGAAGTTATTACTCAAGGTCAATCAAAATCCTACCGTGAGATTTCTTAACAGTTATATATTCGATTATGGGATAAAGCCTTTGACAGGTCCCTTACGTCTGAAGTATATTCGAAATCGATCTAAATTTTATCACGATGTTTCTCCACGATTACCTATTCAACTAAGAATGAAAGACCCATAATCAATTATGGCTCTCAAATCATCTCATGAAGTTGCGAATTACAAAGGTCGAAAGTATCGACAACAATATACAAAGAAAATTTTTCATTCATGAAATATTCAGTACATTTACTAATACAAAACCGAAATTTGAATTCAAAGGAGAAAAAGGATTACATACGGCACGACCTATTATGGATACTACAATAGAATTGAAAGCCTTCGAATTAAAAAGGAGAACGAGATCGGAGCATGCCCCGGATTCTTAACCGATCTTAGATCATCATCAGTAAGTATTGACGGTTATGCCGATGATATAAGATCCGCAGATGAACGACCGGCGCACGAGAGGAACTTCGGATGATTTCCACACGCGCTAATCCGAACCGGAATACTGTGAACCAGTTTCGGAAGTATCTTAAAGAAGTTGAGATCAAAATCTTAAAGATCTTTCCACAAGTCGACCCACTATCCGACTGAGTGGAGTGACAGGATATAGAAGTTCGAACCAGTCTCAAACGGTTGGAATCAGAGAGAGTTGGTCGCCTGCCGGTACCCCAGTCGCAATTATTTTTGCCTGTCGATACCCAAGTCGAAATCAATTGCCAATGAAGGCAGACTAAGAAGTGAAGAAAAATAGTTCGAACCAGAACCTCGAACCATTTTATCGGGGGTAAGAAACGAGACATAATGGACAAAGGAAGTAAAAGTTGGACCATACAATCGATCAAAACAATTACAGAAACATGTAAATATGAATGTGTTTTCGGAACTATATATAGGGGAAGAAGTTTCGCATCAACGGTCTGGGTCTCATGTGATGAGCGGCCACGATACAAATATTAAACGCCCTGACCGTTCCGCTTCCCAAGAAAGTAGGAACTGTTTGGAAGAAGAAAATGGCACGTGACAGTAAAAATTCAATCACAAAAGTAAAACAAGCTAACGGCTGAGATACAGGCAATAAATACGCCGACTGTTAGGATTCCCGAGAATTCGAAAACCGTTTGGATAAGTGAAGAAAATATCAAAAAGTGTCCCTACTCGAATTCATCCTGTTCGAATTCGTTATAATCTTACTTCCAGTCATCTAAAGAGAATCATGAAGAAAAAGAGCAGTCAGTAAATCGTCCTAGAATAGGTGAGACCGATGAAGTACAACATTTGAATAAAACGACCGTAAGGGTCGATCAAAAAGACTATTAATTTCCAAGCTTGATATATCAATAAATTATATATTACAAGATATCAACTCCTATTACATATCAGACCAGTCTCTTGATACTAGTACTTTTTGCAACCTTGGGAGATTAATGAAGAACCAATCTATATATCCAAACGTGAGAGAAACTTCATAACCAATTCATCCTACGAAATTTTCGGCGAACGATAATGTCCTTACTCGAATGAGAGGCACCGGTCAAGCCAACAGGCTTTCGTCTATATTTATGATTCTTCAAAAAGGAGAGGGGTAATGCATCTCTTTCCTAGGTGAAACGTGAATATTTTCTCAAGGGCGTCGATATTCGAAGCACTACCCGTAACATCTTCAGGAAAGAACCAAACAAATTGCTGCATACCCGCGAAAAACTTGACGCCTGAGCCTCCCTAAACCACAAAAGGCCATGGGAGTTACTTGGGTCGTGGGTGGTCAGCAATGAAGCTTATTGGCCTCCTAGGTCGAAAGAGCGTTCGCCTGCAGATATCCTAGTCGAGATTGAAGTACTAATTAGCCTGTGATCTGGAAAATAGGTCCTAACTCGAAATTCAAAGTATTGCGCCATGCAACAAGATTTTTAGTCAGCATGGTCGAAGGAATCTGTTCTCAGAAAATCGTATAAGGATACAAAACGAAGAACCTCCATTTATAGGTACTATTCTCAAAAATCCAACGGCTAGCAGAAGGTAAAAAGAACGGTCGAGATCAAAAGACTGTTACGCTTCCCGAGAATTTGAGCGGGAAGAGTAAGTGATCTGATTTTGGAAAATAAGCAGAGTTAATATACCAAGGTCGAAGATCAAGAATTCCGAGGGTGGGGACCGCAAGTTCGAATGAAAACTAAAGGATAGCTTTGAAAAAGAGCACATCAAATTATACAAGAGCATGCAATCCGAGAAATAAGGAGATTATTACAAACCATAGAGGGTAAAACGTCAGAAATTATTCATGATCACACAAAAGTAAAACAATATGGGCATACAGCAAGTCTGGATAAATAAAGGACAGCAAGTCTGGATAAATAAAAGACAACATCTAGAGAAGTTTGTTGTCGGAGAAAATCTTTCGAAGCTCAGCGTTACGAGCCTTATATCCCGCTTCATATCCACGACCGTAAGCCTCCTTTTCACGACGCTCGAAATCTCGTTTCTCCTGCTCATGAAGACTTTTCAATTTCTCGAGCTCCTCGTTCATTTTCTTGTGGAGTTCTTCTCCCTGATCCTTAGCAGTTTTCTCTCTCTCTAAAACAAACTTCTCCTCACAGACGCGGTCGTATTCGGTTTTCTTCTTCTCCAGCTCGAAGGAGATAGCAGCATGCCGATTCGTTTCCCGCTCAGCAAGTGTTTTGAGTTCAAGAAAATCTTGTCCGGCCTGTCAAAAAGGTTCGAATTGATTTTTTTTTTAAAAAAATAAAAAAATAAAAAAAATAAAAAATAAAAAAAATAAAAAAAATAAAAGAGAGAGAGAGAGATTGATACCTGAAACAGAAAATGCGAACCAGATTGGAACAGCTCTTCTAAGTTTCTCTCCTTGGACATGTCGGTTTCGGAAAAAGTAAGGTCAACCCGCAACATACTATCTATGAGATCAGCCTTAGAAGCAGACCCGTCTTTCGACTCCTTGGGCGGGGAAGGAGTAGCTTACGGAGGAGCGGAATCAGCGCGGGGTTCGAAAGGATTGTCAATTTTTAATGGTACAGCAGACGCCCCTCCACTAATCTCCAACTTAGGCTATTTGCCAAAACCTCCTGCGGGGGGGACGGGCGAAGAATCATCAGAGGGTGGTTTGTTACCAATAGCAAGATTCTGCAAAGATTCGAGGGGAGTGACCCCATCGGAATAAGGCCTCTTGTTCGAAGAAGGAACGGGAGTTTTTTGTCTAACAAGGTCTTCACTTGAAGAATCGACGACTTTCAGAGAAGAACCCCCGAGCGCAGCCTCAAGCTCTTCATCCAAAATGGACTTGTTGGAACTGCCCTTGGTTTGCTTTAATGAAGCGCTCTTCTCTTTCATGATTTCCCCTCCTTTAGGAGCTTTTGGGGAATATACGGAAGTTTTAGAAGAGGATTTGGAGGGCTTGGCCTCCTTGGCAGGTTTCTGCTCTTTGGACGAGTTTTTATTCTTCAAACCACCTAATAGCAGTTTGGGGTCGATAGCCTTGCCCAATATATTTTCCATAGTAAACAGGGAGTGAATCGAGAAATTAGAGGAATACAGAATATATAGGGAGAGCTCCGATCTCTATAAGCAAAGGTGTAGTGTAAATGATTTGAAGAGATCCTCGTATTTATAGGCACTACGCCCTATGATTACGATAGTGAATCGATGCGACCTTCAAAAAAGATTCCATTGGAATAAACAGATTTCGAGCGTAAAATACAAAGAAAACAAACTTTGAAGAGCAAATGATGTCAAAATATTTATAAGATGAGAATATACAAGTCATGCGAACCATATCGTAAAGAAAACAAATCCGACCGCAAAGAGAAAACGAATTACGAGCATACGTATATACATTTGATTCTTAACTACAAAACTATGAATCGCCCCCTCCGGCATGCTCGAACCCAGCCTTCAGACCAACGCCATCTTCGCCGCCGTTGCCTAATAGATCAATCTGATCGAAGGGTCAATCGCCTTCCTTATCCGATCCATTATCTACGTCAACATCTTCGTTCTTTTCCCCTGAGATAGAAGGGTGATCATCGTCGGAACGCTCGAGCAAATCTGGATTAGGCATCGGAATGCCAAACTCCTCAACTAAGGGGGCATAACGATGACTTTTCCAGTCCACAGTTCCTTGAGGTAATGACGAAGCTTTATAGTCTTTTCCTTCGGCATTCTTGAAAGGATTCATATACAGAAGGTACTCTTCCATTTTGTCCGCGATCCTCTTGGCTGAAATCAATTGTTGAACCCCCTTATAAAAAATAGTTTGGAGGACTTCGCCAATCCTCATCCGAACTAAAGGATCGAAAACAGGCGAACCAAGGAATCTTCGTATGGCAGAAATCTCCGCCTCTTCTGCCCCTTGAGAATAGGCGCGAGCTGAATCTTGCTTGGTTTGCTCAAGTTCGATCTTAATTCTCTTGTGTTCATCTTCAAGTGCGCTCTTTTCTGTCACTACAGAGAACAATTCTTCTTCCACGGATGAGGAATGCTTCATAGTTGCTTTCTCGAGCTCCTTCTTTACTTGAGATAATTCTCGTTGGTTTTCTGCTAGTTGAGACCGAAGAGTTTGATTATCAACGAAAATCTGTGCATATGCATCATGAGCATCCTGCGACTCCTGCTCCAGCAATGCTAAGTGATAGGTTTGAATAGCGAACAAATCCCCGACCTATGAGATAATTTAAGATATCAGCGAATGTTAGGGACTCTAAAGAAAGAAGAGATGGTCAAAAGACATATGTCAAAGACAGATGTTTCACCTCATGATACGTTCGGGAGAAATCACTCAAAACCTCAAAATCACCTTTGACGGTATGAAGTAGCATATCCCTCTTAAACCGACTAGCCATATAAATTCTAGCGGCTTTGTCGAATTCATTCTCACCACCCAAGTCCAGATTGGTCAGAATGGTACCGTCTTCAGGGTATCCAGCAGCCCTGCTGCCGCGGAGATGCTCGTCCATAAAATCCACCACATCGGGCTCCGACCTACCTTCTCGACATGGAACCGATTCGGAACTCACACCAAAGGGTTTTACCCTCCTTAACGGTCCCGGGTGGTCAGCATTCCTCTTTCGGCTCAGACTCACTTGGGAATCATAGCATAGGCTTTCTTATGTGTATTTCACCATCTAGCTTGTACGGCATCCAATAATGCTCGGATAGGACCCCCAATTCTTGTAATTTGTACTCGATTATCTCGAATATAATATTATTGATCTTTTATCTCCATTTACGTACATAAGCACGACATTACACACAACCCTTATCGAACTAACGAAAACGCGTAAGATCAATTAGCCTGAAACAGGAAATGCGTCCCAGACTCGAAAAACTCTTCTATACTTCTCTCCTTGGACATGTCGGGTTCGGAAGAAGTAAAATTAACTCACAACAGACTATCCATGGGATCAGCCTTAGAAGCAGACCCATCTTTCGACTCCTCGGGCGGGGAAGGAGTAACTTTCGGAAGAGCGGAATCAACGCGGGGTTCGGAAGAATTATCAATTTTTAAAGCTTCAGCAGAAGCCCCTCCACCAATTTCCAACTTGGGTTTTTTGCTAAGATTTCCTGCGGGGGGAACGGGTGAAGAATCATCAGAGGGTGGTTTGCTACCGATAACCAGATTCTGCAAAGCTTCGATGGGAGTGACCCCATCGGAATAAGGCCTTTTGTTCGAAGAAGGAACGGGAGCTTTTTCTCTGACAGGATCTTCACTCGAAGAATCGACAACTTTTGGGGAAGAACCCCCGAGAGCAGCCTCGAGCTCTTCATCCAATATGGACTTGTTGTAATTGCCCTTGTTTCGCTTTGAGGAAATGCTTTTCTCTTTCTTATTTTCCCCTCCTTTAAGAGCTTTCGGGGAAGACACGGAGGTCTTAGAAGAGGATTTGGAGGGTTTGGCCTCCTTGGCAGGTTTTTGATCTTTGGTTGATCTTACTGGATTTCGTTAGTTCGATCAAGGGTGGGATGTAATACAATAATAACAATAATAAAAGGAAAGTAAAGACCAAAGTAATTGTATTCGAATTGAATGAGTACAAATACAAGTATTCAAGGGTCCTATTCGAGCATTATTGGATGCCGTACAAGCTAGAGGGCGAAATACATATAATTCTAAGCCTATATTCCCAAGCGGTTCCGAGCGGTAGCTTCGAGGAGGGAGCACCTGGAAAATCGTGTCCGGTATCATAAATGCATGGGGTATTTATAGCTGAAATCGGGGTCCAGGTGGTCTACCCGCAGTCATGCAGTTCTTCGGCCCATGAGCTTGGATCAGTGTTCGGCCCAACAGTAACTTTGGATCCTGGGCTATCTTGTACTTACGGTATTCGGGCATTGGGGTCGAACTCGATCTTCCGAGATAAGTACTGCTCGATCTCATACGATTGTGAAGAAAAGCACAGCCCAAGATCTCCCTCATCAATACTCCCCCACTTCTCGAGCGTAAAGTGGAGCTTAAGCTCGAAGAAGTATGTATAGCCAAGGACAAAGAGGTAGGATAAATCGACCTCGGCTTAACGTTTCGGGTATGCCTCATTAAAAACCTGACTCGGAAAAACCCTTCTGGGATAAAAACCGGGTCAGGGAAAAAGAGTGCATACCTAAGAAACTTCATAATAGCGCCGTCCTGATATCGTCTTTGTTGTTCGTTGTGTGGATTTTCAATTTAGGAATTCCGGAAAGTACGGGTGTTGTAGGTGCAATTTCTGAAATCATGATTTTAAACTTACCTCAAGGGAGTCTAACCGTCGCGGTTACTCGGTGACCGATTTGCAATTTCCCATTTTGTCCCTGTATATATAGTTATACGGTGGGTCGCTGTTCCTCAAAGATTCTGAGTAGAGAATTTTAGATCGGAGCAAACAGGTCGATAAGTGAGTTCTAGCAGCCATTTTCGAACAGCCTTTCTATATTTATTATGTCGAGTTCGATAGACTTGAAAGGAAAATCTCCTTTGGAGGAGAGTGAGGCCGATAACCGGAAAGCAAAAAAGGTTGTAGAAGCTCGATCGTCTGAGACCGAGAATCGGCAAAGCTCGAGTTCCGCCTCGGATTCTAGCGAGGAGGAGCGGGAATCCAATTCTGATACGGAGGATAGCGAAGATGGAAACTCGGGCGAAGCGACAGTTTCTGAAGAGGAAAATGTAGAGGATGGGGAGCTTCCTCTGGGGAAAAATGAGCAGAAAAAATATAGATTAAACCGTAATGTGGTGGTCACGATCTTTGACTGGGAAGAGCCCTCGACTAGTGCAAGTCTAAACATGACTGAGGAGAGGGCAGATGAGATTGTCTGTTCTTATAAGGAAAAAGATCTGAACCAATTGCAGGAAGAATTTAGCCAATATTTAGGCGCAGGTTTCTCGATTGTGCTTCCTACTCCTGATCAACGAGTTACCGACCCTCCCACGGGCTGTCAAGCCTTCTATTCTAAACATTTCCACTATGGCCTACGCATCCCCTTCCCCCCTCTGATAGAAAACCTTCTGGACGCTTTCGAGTTGACTCCTTGCCAGATCTTACCGAATTCGATCGGTTTAATTATAGCCTTTTGCGTGCTGATGAAAGCCAAAGGGAAAAAGGCTGCCTTTCAGAACTTTTGGCGGATATTCCAGATGAGTGCCTCCACTTCTTCGAACGCAGGTTATGTATATTTCTCTCAGAGACCAAAAATTTCGGTCTTATCGGCCAACGTCAGCAGCAATTTGAAAGGATGGAAACATGAGTTCTTCTTTGTTCGAGGACCAGAGTCTCCACCTTCTGAAGATAATCCCGAGCCTACTCCCTTCAATTGGCCTGGAGCAAAGAAGTGGATATACGGTAAACGCCTGGGGAGTATGAAAAATGAGATAACAGATAAATTTCTGCAATCTCTTCGTGCTGATCCTCATCAGACCGCATTGATGACTCAGGAAGCGGTTTTGCGATTGGCCGAGCTCAGTAGTTGCACTTTTCCTGCCGATCCGATCGAATATGGGAAGGCTCAGATCGATCCCGCTAACCCCCCTTCCACGTTAGCCGATATTGTTGATAAATTCCGTACATCGGTAGCTGGTCCACATGTCGCTTCCTTTTCAAAGGGTAATAAAGGTCGGCCTCGCCCTCAAGCGTCAACAACTTCTCGGAAAGTGAAAAAATCCAAGGCCCAAGTTGGGATCTCGTCAACCTCAAACGCCTTGGTGGTTATTCCCCCAATTTTCGAAGTAGGAACCTCTCGGTCTCGGGCCGAGGCGGAGGGGATCTCCAACTCCCAGGGTCCCGGTATCCTTCGATCTGTTTTTCCGACTGTATCCTCTAATCCGAGCGATGAGGGGTACCGTAGTTATACTCTCCTGGAGAATCGTGCCAGAGAGATTTTGCAGGCCAGGATGGCTCGCAAAAGAAGTAACGATATTGCTGAGTCCTCCAGGAGAGTAAAACCCTTTGGTCGAGGATCAAATCATATATTATGTCGGGCTGGCCATTCCGAGCCAGATTTGGCTGACTTTATCGAGGATCATCTGCAAGGTCCTAGGGCGGCTGGATACCCGGACTGTGGGACTGTTGAATCTGATTTGGGCCCCGAGGGTGAGCATACGGTGGATAAATCCCTTCGGATGTTTCTGGCCGGAAGATTCAAGGATGATACTATCCAATCTTTTGTTAAGAAAGATTTTGAGATACTAGGCGATTATGCCCATGCTCATCAAAGAGTACTGTCTTATTCTGAAAGTTTCTAGCTTTTTCCTTATGATTCTTATCTTGTGTTTTTACATATCTTCTTCTTTGCAGGCCGGAGACCTGTTTACTCAAACTGCTCTCCGACTGGCCGTATTGAGTGAAGAGTCCCAGGCAGTTCAGAAAGCCCTATACAATGTTCTGAAGGATGAAGCTACGAAGGCCAGTCAACTTGAGGATGCCAAAATTAAATTGTCTGAGGTCGAACTAGAACTCGAGAGGACTAAGAAGGAGTTGGAAGCGAAGAGGGCCTTAGAGGGTGAAGTAGAGAAACTGAAGCTGGAGCTTGAGCAAACCAAAGTGTCCGCCGAACAGTTTTATGAGCGGGGTCGAGCCGAAGCCAGGCTTCCCGCCATAAGGGAGTTCCTGAAGTCTCCGATCCTTGATGCCTTGGTTCGCTTGCGGTCGGGAGAAATTAATCAAGCCTTCTACTATAAAGGAGCTCAGCACCTCCTTACAGCCGCTAAGGTTGAAGGCACCCTTGATGACTATCTTCCTAACATGAACCCTTATAATAATATCTTCGGTAAAGATTATAAAGCGTCTTCCCTTCCTCCTAAGCTCGAGGATTTTGCCGCTCATGAGTTTGCTCCTTTTCTTGAGGAATTCGGTGTGCCGATGCCAAATCCTGATGCGTTCGAAGCCCAATCCGAAAGTGGAGATGTGGATATCGAAGGGGATTCCCGCGATCAGAGGGAACAAGGCACTCCTTCTTCTGGTTCGAGTAAATCTGCGTCTGATGCGCAAAGTTATGATGGAGAAGGCAGCAGCTCGAGTGAAGGCGATTCTGACGGCTCGGAAAATGGTTCTAGCGAAACAGAGGAAGAAGATAGATCGGACCATGGTTCGGGCGTGAAAGAATCTAACCAGTAACGATTGCTATGTAATAGGACTGACTTAGCGCACCAATGTACTTGTATACCTATGATCTTTTGCTTTTGCCTCTTTAGTGTATGCTTGAATTTGAATTTCTTTCCTTTATGCTATTTTTTAGGCTATTGCCTGTTTGAACTTTCTGTTTGAATATTATAACGTCACTCTTGCGTACTCAGCATCGTCATTGAATATTTCTTGGGAGTAGTGATTTATCAATTATTGCAATTTGTATGATGCCGTTTCTCTTATAAATAGCAAGACCTCCTTATGATGCTTTCGCACTGATATTGCCCACAGTGTTCGGAGCTTCCTAAAAATTATTCTGGTTTGGACCTTTACCCGAAAATCAAGAGATGAATAAGAATTCGAACGCTCTCGTGATATCTTCCACGCCTTTCTCCAGGCCAAGTGTCGATAGGAAATCAAGGAAAAGAAATCGACCGTCAATTACATCCATTAGTTCAGGTCAGCAAAACTTCCATGCGGGAAATGAACATTCAACCGTTTCCCTTTCTTCATGCTTGAAAACTGGGGGGTCCCACAAGAGGATAAAAAAGGTTTCTTTTGCGGAGGATGTAATTGAGCGCGTTCCTTTCCAATCCGTACCTTCGTTGGTCAGAGGATCTTCGTTTAAAAGGGACACAGTTCCTTTTGATAAAGTGTCACATGAGAAATCTGATCTGACGCTTCTTCGGGCCGATGTTTCTGTCTCCGAAGCGGTTTTCTCGACTGGAGAATATTCTTCGTTCCTGTTTTACTCTGGGTTGGAATCCCTTGCCCAAGTAATTCTTTCTAACTTCTTTATTATGACTCTCTAATTTCTTTATTTCTGCCATAACATGTTTTCTTATAAGTTCGGGCTGGCAAGATTTTTTCTAGGCTTTATGTGTTGGCCAAACATGAGATCGAACAGCGGGCTTCTATTTCGCTCGAGCTGATCGGGAAAAAGATTGAGCTGGAACGTGCACTGGAAGCTAATCGATTTTTCAAGGAGAGATTGTCTCAGGATAAGTTAGGTTCGGAATTAGAGAGACTTAAAGATATCTGTAAACGTGAGAAGGAAAACTCTGAGCTTCGTGAGAAAGAAGCTTACATCCGCGGGTATACTGATCGTAGTGCTGAAGTTCGAAAGATTCTTTTCGAAAACAATTTCGCCTAGTAATAGTGTGGTTTTCCCTTGTATTCCCTTTGTAACACCATCTTTGTTGTAATTATTTTTCTTTCTTGTTGTAGTGTAACCTTTGTTGTAACGATAATATTTGCTGGAATGATATTCTCTACCTCTCTCTCTCTCCCTTTTTTTTTTTTTTTTTTTTTTTTTTTAATCTCGGGAAGTGAATGTTAGAGTAGTGCCCTGCAAGCCAATCGGTTGTCTTGTAAATACTCTTGTAATCAATCTTATTCATGATCAATAAAAGTTCGCATTGGCAATTCTTCATTCATTGTAATACATCTAAGCAATTTATGAAGCCCTTAGATCGTTGAAACTATGGAACATGGTGCATCCCTCTATGGAATATGTTCTACTATGGTTTAAGATCTTAAAAGCTTTCCAAGTCATAGAATACTATTGAGATAGGGCATCATTGTATTCGGTAAGACTTGCACGAGTATGCATTCTCTTTTGCATGGGGATGGATAGTTCCATGGACATCGATATGGTAGATATCAATGCATATGAGTAGGTGGCTTGATGAGATCAAGCGCATCGAAACCCCGCTAGAAAAATCTCATCTTAGGAGTTTATCGGAGATGAAGATTTCTTCTACTTACGATAGTGTATGTAAATTGGTCCTTTGACTTGAGACGTTAGAGTGAACTTCATGCGGAGCGTTTATGCTTTGATGTGTTACTCGACTACTAATTAGCGAGTCATTATAGTTTCACGTTGGGTATGGATTGCTTCGTAGTGAGGTTAATGACGTCAATAAAGGATCCATTAACACCCACCGTGATGTGGTTGGGCGATTTCCTATGCATTCTTTTGTATGGATTGATTCCGGGAATCTTCGGCCGAAGTGAGTGATGTTAGATTTGGAAAGGGAGTTTCCAAATGGGTAATCACTAAAAGGAATCACCATAAAGAATAAAGACGCATAGTTATCAAGGCTAATAGGAATCCGTTGGACTCCATGTCCTAGGCCTCGATCGGGAAATAAGTTATTGGAAGGAGCGTACGTGCATGGTATGCGTAAGAGGATTGATGAGATCAATTCAAGAAAGGTTCACACTTTTTATTCATCATTAGTTAGGACTCGTCGACCGTGATTAGACGACTACCTCGAGTGTTGGGTACTCTAGATTTGATGAGATCATATCTAAGAGTGATTGATTAAAAGTAGTTTAATTAATCTTTTTAATTAAATCACAAATGGTTTGTGAGCCCACGGCTAATTGATGGTGAACCCAAGGGGCCACACACAATAGCACAAGATGCAACTTAGTTCAATCTATTAAAAGTCAAATTGGATTTGACAAGAAGTAGTAATTAATTAATGGAGATTAATTAATTAAAGGACTCTATTAATTTAAGTGTTCAAATTTAGTCGAAATTAATTAGAAGGGTCTAATTAATTGAAGGAAGAAATAAATGGGTTTCTAATTTTGAATTAGATATTGGATTTATTAATTGGGAAATAAATGTCCAATTAACCCATGACCAATCTAAATTGGTCTTATGAGATGATCTTATATGATATGATATAATGTTAATATATATATGTGATATATATATACAAAAGAGAGAAATAAATATCTTATCAAGAGTTAGTGGTGGCCCCCACCACTAACTTGTATCAAAAGTAGTGTGCTTGGGAAGCTCAAGAAGTGTGCTTGGGAAGCACAATAAAGCTACAAGTCTTATTGGTGGATTTGATCCAACAATAAACTACATTGAACAATGTACACACATAAAAGATAAGATGTTGCCTTCATTCATTAGAGGTAGAAGTAGCAAGACAAAAAACACACACTACACCTTTTAGTGTGTGTTCGGATTTCTCTCAAACCCTAGAAAGAAAAGTTGTTTTCTTCATCTCTTTCTCTTCCTTCATCAAGTTTCTAACTTGATTCAAGTACTACTTCATTCTAGCTAATAGATTGAGGGTGTATTTGCAAGATCTAGTTCATCTTCTTTACTCCTTAAGTGCTATCACTTGTGTGTGTGGGCTAGCTTTGGAGGATCTGCACTTGGAGATCTTGGTGTGGATATTCTTGAGGATCTTGGAGAAAGAAGTTTCAAAGGAGGAGATTCTAGCTTGGAGCTTGGAGGTGTTGAACCCGTGAGCTTGGAGGTTCTTGAAGGTTTCGGGTGTTACTTGCTTGTCCCGATTCTTTGCGGCTCTTCACCTCCCAAGATTGGGAGAGGTATGACTTGATATCTTTCCTTCTAATATGAATCGCTATGGCAAACTTTATTCTTCTTCCGAGGTTCCAGATGTCGTATATCAAGGGTTTCCTCTGGCTCACCTTGTCGAAGAATTTGGAAATCCATTGCCGATTCCTCCTTCTGATGTTAACGATGAGCTCGATAATACTTTTATTGATCCAGAAGACGAAGAAGAAGAAGAAGACGATATATGCATGACTGAGGACGTCGGTAGCGAACAGAAGATTCCATATAGCGACCAGGCTTCTTGAAATAGTGATTTATTTTTGAAATAATCTTTGTAATTATTCATTCGTAGGTTTTAATTGTAACTTTAGCTTTCCTTACTTTGTACGCTAAACGTTTCGTACTCTGACAGTCGTGTATTTTCACATTCGCCGTAATAATTCAGACAAGTCATTTAATTTGCCGTAATCATTATGTGTGTGTCTTTTCAAATTCTAGCGTTTGCTCCAAGGTCAGTTTTCCCGTTTCGCGCCCTTTCTTTAGGTCTGTCGCGTCCTTTCGTGTAGTATAAATACGAAAGGTAAAAACTTGACTTGTTTTTTTACTGCTATACTCCTCTCTTAACAGAATACTCTTTCTTTAGCTAGTCGATAAACTTTCTCGATATTAATTTGTATTTTTCCATAATCCGATCATGAGTAACCTTTTTGGTAATACTTCGAAGCGACCATCCCGTGAGGGCGCTCGGGATAATAGATCCAAAAGATCTCGAAGAGATGGGCCGTCGATGGAGCCTCCTCGTTCGTCCCAAACAATTAGGTCGGAGATCGATACTCGTGTTATTGCTTCTGAACCTCTCTCCGTGGTAAACTCGTCGTTTTCAGAACCAATCTTTTCTGCTTCCACTCAAGTAGGAAGCATGCCTTCCCCTGGTCGAGTTGCTTTTGGCGATATGTCCAACGAGGAATCGGTTTATAATATAGCTGTTAGTTCAAATGCTTCTTCCTTTGAGCACGTTCTTCATGGAGGGGATTTTGCTATTTCCCTTCCTTTGTCTGCTTCTACTGCCCTGATTGCCAGTGAAGGGCAAGTTGGCGATGGTTTTTCTGTTAATCCTTCCGTAACGCAATCTATTTTGCAAGATTGTCCTGAATATTTGTTTCATGATACCACTGTAACGACTGCTTCTTTTGAATCTGGGGGACCTTCTGGGGGTCGGTTTGGGTCGAGGTCTGGTCGTCGAACCGTTATTTCTGCCTCGGGCAAGGAGACCTCCGTTAGCCCCAACGAGAGAGACTCTCCCCGTCCGTTAGACGATCGATGCATCCTTGAACAAGTTAAGGATATTATGCTGTCAGAGACTCCACGCCCTGATGGTGTCGCTTCTAATAGTGAATTGCCTGGCTCAGTTGAGCCTGATACTTTGTCTTGGGATCTGGGTTTGAGCACCATTCTGCCCGGAGAGTTGAAGAAACTTGAGGGTACTTCAAACGTACGCCTTGTTCAATCGCTAGTGAAGATATGCGAACAGGTGGATGAATCTTTCCTTGTGTTTATTTGTTTTTATTTTGACTGCCTTGTTACATAAAGGCTGTTTTCTTTTTCCAGGCTAAGTACTTTGCACTCCAGCTGGGTGTGAAAAACGATGAACTGTGGAATAGTAAGGATTCTTACCGAAAACGGTTGGCGTCGGAGTCGGCGAAGGTCGCAGGGCAGACTCTCCAGCTGCAGCTCGTCAATGATGATTTGAAAAAATTGCAGGAGGAGAAGTCTGTCTGGGAGAAGGAGAAAAACGACTTGGTTCGGGCTGCTGCCCTTGCAGAGGAGTCTCAACGGCGGTCCTATGAGGAAGGATATGATGCCGGTTATCTAAAGCGTCAAGAGGAGTTGATGGAGTTTGCTGGCAACTTGACTCCTCGGAGGACTGTTTCTAGTAGTCGAGCTACTGACCGTTCTTCTCAGTGATCTTTGTTCGACCTGGCAGGCCTTGGACTGTCTTTTTTTTTTTTTTTTTTTTTGCTGCCCAATTTTTGTGCATATGTTTGGGCTGAAATTTTTGTAATGGGAGAAGTACTAAATTGGAAATTATGACCTTCTTGTAGGCAGATTCTTGCCTATATCTATTTTCTTCTCCTTGTTATGCACATTTTGCCTTTATGCATAAATATAATCATCATGAAATAATCAGAATTGTTTAGCACACGTATCTGAAATTGATCTTTGCGGAGAATATTTAGGATAGAGAAAAGCTAGCTTGATCTTGATGTTTGCTCTGCAAATCAAATCTTTGTTGATCAACCCAGTATAGTCCCTTGGGTTATATTCAAAATCATGTTTGCGCATAATCATGCAGATAGTAGGTTTATTCGTATTGGATAGTCGATTGAATTGCTGTTAGGGAACGTTCAGCATTTTGGTCGATGTTCAATCCATGCCTTGTAAAATTGTCCTTTTGTGACACATACTTTTATATAAGGAGGCTTTTTATACCTTTTGTTGAACTCTTCTTTTCTTTTCATAAGACTAAGAGAAAATAACCCTTTCAGTATCCTCCAAAGCTTTATGTTTCTCATTATCAACTTCGAACTACTTGTTCTTCAACCAATGTTTCGTTTATAGCATATCTTTGACATGGGAGGAATTGGAAATTGTAGAAGTCTTAGTCAGATCTGACCCGTTCAGACCTCCTTAAGCAATTCTCTGGTATGTTAGGCAGTTACGTCCTTGCTGTTTTGAATAAGGAGGACTATTCTCCTGATTTCTATATCAGATATCTTGGATTCCAGAGGAGTTCCTGTATGGCTTAGTCAATGGTCATCCATATGATGTATGAGGCAGTGACATCCCTCGTATGGTGAAGGGTTTGGTCTTTTATCTTTTATCGAGCAACTGTCCTTTTCGCTGCGATTTTAAAGCTTGTATGACTTCGTTTGTGGATTCTAGGGTTTTAAGCCATCGACCATGAAGTATGATTGTGCCGGTATGTCTAATCCAAAGCTTTTTTAGGTTTGATCATTTCGATCTATGGCCTTTTTTGTTATCGACTAGTTGAGGCGATTAGATAGTGTCGTTCCAACTTACTAGCATTTATTGCGGGGAGTCAAGGGGTCGCATCTGTGTCCGTTGATCAAATGCTTTTTCAGCCGTTGGATTGTTTGAGTCTATCCCTATAAATAGGGTGGTGGTTTGCATTCTTCCTTTGCAATTTCCCAAAGAGAATGGAGATCTCAACTTCTTTGGATTTCATTCTGCCTTCAGATCCAATAATATTCAAAAAGTCACATTATCGTGATTCAGTCTGTAATAACTTGATGTTCATCTACCTTGTACTGACGGGTCCCATGTCAGCCCTTCCTTGTACTAACGGGTCCCATGAGGCCTCAGCTTTTGTCTTCATCAATTAAAGGTCCGTGGTTTCCGTTTGCACATGGGGGGTTCATACTTGCCAGCCACCTCCGCTCTTCGATGTTACCTCCGGAGTGATAGACCACCGGGGTGGCTGGTAAACTCACCGTTTCACGACGGTCCCGAAGAGATGCTGCTTTAGGATAAAATGTTTTATAGATAATGTAAAACCAGTATCTTCTTGCGGGTGAGTGAGCATTGCTAGTTATCTGGCTGGTAATGTTCATTTCATCTGGAAGAACATTTGATCTTCAGAGCCTGGCCATCGAACCAAAGAAGTCGACCATCCTGAGCAGCGTGCTTCTTAGGTGGTTTATCATAATCGACGAGGTACTAGGGAGGAGATTGGTGTTTCCGTGGACATTGTCGTGAAGATAGCCGATCCTATAGGATCATTTTAACTAAATCATTGTAATGATCTTTAAGTAACAAGCAGATCTTTGTAACGTAGGATTTTTGTATGTAACTGATTTGATGAATAAAATATTACTTTTATCTCTTGCATCTTCTTTGTCGTTGATTCTGTCATAATTTTTATTTACGAGGAGCAATTTCCGAGCAGATGGAGTCATACTTGATTCATCTTCAAAACTTTAGGAGTATCAGCAGATCTTTTAGATCGTTAGGAATAGATCGAGGAGTGTTTATAGAGCGGATCAATGTATACTCGACTCTTTTTGGTTAGACTTAGGTTTTTAACCCAAAAGTCTTTTTAGGATGTTGGATACGTATCGAGGAGTTTTTATCGAACGGATCGATGTTTACTCGACTCTTTTTTATTAGACTTAGGTTTTTAACCCAAAAAGTCTTTTTGATCGTTGAAGATATATCGAGGAGTTTTTATCGAGCGGATCGATGTTTACTCGACTCTTTTTGATTAGACTTAGGTTTTTAACCCAAAAAGTCTTTTTGATCGTTGAAGATATATCGAGGAGTTTTTATCGAGCGGATCGATGTTTACTCAACTCGTTTTGATTAGACTTAGGTTTTTAACCCAACAGTCTTTTTAGGATGTTGGATACGTATCGAGGAGTTTTTATCGAGCGGATCGATGTTTACTCGACTCTTTTTTATTAGACTTAGGTTTTTAACCCAAAAAGTCTTTTTGATCGTTGAAGATATATCGAGGAGTTTTTATCGAGCGGATCGATGTTTACTCAACTCGTTTTGATTAGACTTAGGTTTTTTGTACCAAAAGCCTTTTAATCGTTGAAATATATCGAGGAGTTTTTATCGAGCGGATTGATGTATACTCGACTCGTTATAATTTAGACTTAGGTTTTTTGTACCAAAAGCCTTTTAATCGTTGAAATATGGGCGAGGAGTTTGTATTGAGCGGATCAATGTATACTCGACTCGCTTTTGAATATATCGAGGAGTTTTTATCGAGCGGATCGATGTTTACTCAACTCATCTGTAATTTAGACTTAGGTTATCACCAAAAAGTCCTTTTTGTCGTTGATATAAATCGAGGAGTGTTTATTGAGCGGATCAATGTATACTCGACTCGTTTCGTTCTAATTTTTATCAATATGATAGTGTAATTCCAAGGAGCGTTAACCGAAATAATCGATGTATAGAAAATGCTAAAAATCTTTACTAATTGAACTGTAGGCTCAGGCCTTTGTTACAAGGATTAAAACTTGATAAAGTAAAATAAAACAATGCAGTATAATCTGCTAAAATTTATTTACCATAGTATTTCCTAAGGTTGACCGCATTCCAGCTTCTTGGTAAGGCTGTTCCATCCAAGTGTGCAATTTTGTATGAACCTTTCTTTCCTACGCCAATGACGATGTAAGGTCCATCCCAATTTTGTTGTAACTTTCCCACATGCTTGGATACTTCTACCTTTTTCAAGACCAAGTCTCCTTCTTTGAAAGTTCGGATGCGTACTTTTTGATTGTATGCTTTCTCCATATTTGCTTTAGTGGCTTGTAGGCGTACGGCAGCTTTATCTCTTAAAGCTTCTGTTAAATCAATGTCATTTTCTCTCGCCTTTTCATTTTCTTGATCATCGAACATCTCTATTCTTGGCGTTGGGATTAAGGTTTCAACAGGAATAACAGCCTCCGACCCATATACCAAGCTAAATGGGGTTTCCCCGGTTGAGCTCCTTATTGTGGTTCGATTAGCCCATAGTACTCCTGGGAGTTCATCAAGCCATTTTCCTTTGGCCGATCCTAATCTTTTTTCCAAAGATTTTATTATTTCTCGGTTTGCTACTTCGGTTTGTCCGTTCGCTCTTGGATGCCCGACCGAAGTGAAATTTTGTTGAATTCCCAGTTTCGAACACCATTCTATTACTTGTTTTCCCGCGAATTAGGTTCCATTATCGGAAATTAGGATCCTCGGGATGCCAAATCGACAAACTATGAACTTCCATAGGAAGTTGATCACTTGGAATTGAGTTATTCGTGCGAGGGCGATGCATTCTATCCATTTGCTGAAATATTCTACAGCGACCAGGACGTAAGCTTTTTTGGATCTGGCCGCCGGGAACGGCCCCACGATGTCCATTCCCCATTGATCGAAAGGCCAACATACTGGAATTGGATGCATGTTTTCTGCTGGTTGATGACATATGTTAGCATGGATCTGGCAGTGATGACATTCTTGGACATATCGAGCGGCATCTTTATTGATGGTAGGCCAATAGTAACCTGTCCTGAGACATTTTAAGGCCAATGCCCTTGATCCGCTGTGATTTCCTGCATCTCCTTCGTGTATTTCTCGTAGTATATCAATGGTTTGTGATTCAGAGACGCATTTCAGAAGAATTCCTGATACTGATCTTCGGTAGAGTTTTCCTTCTACAAGTGTATATTTTGGAGCTCGATATCTTATTTTCCGAGCTTCATTTTGGTCAGGTGGTAATTTTCCTTCTCGAAGATAGTCTATCATCGGGGTCATCCAGTTTTCTTCGACTTCTTCGATTTCCATTATATCGACTACCGGTGTTTCATCGATATCGATTGCCGGCGTATTAGAGATCAACCAGTTGATTACCCGTTCGGTCTTTCCGTCATGGGATCCTGTGAACTTCGATAGCTGATCGGCCCATTTATTTTCCGAACGCGGAATGTTCTGAATACCGAAGCTTTCAAATTTTTTAGCTAGTGTTTTCACTTTGGCGAGGTATTTGACCATATTGAATTCTTTAGCCTCGTATAGGCCTTCAATTTGTCTTTGCACTAACTCTGAATCAGTTAATACTTTAAGACTTTTTATGTTGGCTTTAATCGCCATTTCCATTCCCGCAATCAATGCTTCATATTCAGCTTCATTGTTTGTTACAACGAAGTCCAATGTTATCGCGTAATTCAAATATTCCTTATTCGGTCCGGTGAAGTTGATTCCGGCGCCTCCTCCTTCTCGGCATGAGGCACCGTCGACATGCATTAACCAAGTTTGGTCTTCTATGATCAAGACATCGTCGTTGAGGCTGCTCGATGATTCAGTTGCCTGTGTCGGTGTTTCTAATATAAAGTCAGCCAACACTTGTGCCTTAATTGCGATTCTTGGTTTGTAATCGATTTCGAACTGGCTTAGTTCGATCGCCCATTTAATTAGTCTTCCTGAGGCTTCTGGTTTTGCTAAGACTTGTCTTAGCGGTTGATTTGTCAAAACCACTATTTTGTAAGTTAAAAAGTAAGGTCGAAGTTTTCGTGCAGCCACTACTAAGGCCAGCGTGAATTTTTCTATTTCCAAGTAATTCTTCTCCGCCCCTTGCAATAACTTGCTGAGATAATAGACAGGCTTATGCTCTGAGCCCTCTATCTTAATTAGTACTGAACTAATGGTCGTATCGGAGATGGAGATGTAGATATACAACGGTTCCCCTTCCGTTGGTCTGGCTAACATCGGTGGTGTCGTTAAATATTCTTTGAGTTGTTCGAAGGCTCGTTCGCATTCTTCGGTCCAAGCGAAGTTTTTTTGCTTTTCGAAGCGTTTGGAAAAAGGGCAAGCTTCTGTCCGCAGATTTTGATATGAATCTATTCAATGCTACGATTTTCCCAACCAAGCTTTGTACTTGAGAGATGGTTTTGGGAGGTTTCATTTCAGTTATGGCTCGAATTTTCTCTGGGTTGGCTTCTATTCCTCGCTGGTGTACCAAGTATCCCAAAAATTTTTCTGACTTAACACCGAAGGTGCATTTCGCAGGGTTCAACTTCATACGGTATTTTCTTAGGATTTGGAAACATCGATCTAGATGTTTTACGTGATCCGCTTCATTCATACTTTTGACTAACATGTCGTCTACATAGACTTCCATTATTTCTCCGATTAATTCTCTGAACATTAGGTTTACTAACCTTTGGTAAGTAGCCCCGGCATTCCTCAATCCGAATGGCATTACAATAAAGCAGTATACTCCATGCTCGGTTATGAACGCGGTCTTCTCTTGATCCCGCTCGTCCATGTATATTTGGTAAAACCCTTGGAAGGCGTCCATCATGCTGAATATCGCGAAGCCAGCGGTCGAGTCGACCAATAAGTCAATCCTTGGGAGGGGGTATGGGTCGCGTGGACATAACTTGTTAAGGTCGGTGAAATCATTACACATTCTCCATTTATTGTCCTTTTTATCCCCTTTTGCTACTAGTACAACATTACATAGCCATTCCGAGAAATGTATTTCTCGGATTTGTCTTGCTTCAAGCAGTCTTTCTACCTCGGCTTTGATAATTTTATCTTTTACTGGTCCATGATTTCTCTTCTTCTGTCTGGCGGGTTTTGCTGAAGGGTCAATTTTTAGGGTATGCTTGATTACCCGAGGATCGATTCCTTCAATGTCATTCGCGCTCCAGGCGAAGACGTCGGCATTATCTCTGAGGAAGTCGATTAACATTATTTCCCCTTCTTTGCTCAGTTCTGTTCCTATTCTTGTTGTTTTCGACGAGTCGCCTTCTACTAGGATTATATCTTTATGTTCTGGGGGTTTCAAGGATAAGTCTAGTGGTTCTTTTCCCTTTTTATCTAATCGATCAGTGGTAGGAATTTCAACCTCATTTCTAATGAGATCGTCTTCGATCTTTCTCTTGCTCGGAGTAATAGACTTAGGGTGTTCTTTCAAAGTTAACGATGTGCTGTAGCAATCCCACGCCATACAGTGGTCGTTCGTTATTTCTCCGATGCCCATATCGGTCGGAAACTTTATCTTCTGATGATAGGTAGAGACTACAGCTCGGAAAAGGTTAAGGGCTGGTCGCCCTAATATAGCGTTATAAGCGAAGGGTGTTTCTACCACTAGGAATTTTACTAACTTCACTGTCCGAAGTGGTTTCTTTCCAAGTGACACACTTAAAGATATTGTTCCGCTGGGGATGATCTCGGACCCTCCAAAACCTACTAACGGCGTAGCTACTTTTTGTAGGTTTATTTGTCACAAGTTCATTTGGGCTAAAACCTCCCGGGAGATGATATTTGCTGAGCTTCCATTATCGATTAGGATTCTTCTTACATTGTAATTCGCTATCTCTAACGATACTACCATAGGAAAATCGGGGTTATCCTCTTTTGTGTCCCAAATGATGTTTTTAGGTACTTCGCCTTCGTTAAAGCTGATCGGCTGGTGATTTGTCGACCTGTTTTCCAGAGTCCATATTTCTTTTGGATATTTAGAATTTCCAATTATGGATCGGGCTGTCCTTCGTCGTGCGTTACGACTATCTCCACCCGCGGGTCCCCCGGATATCGTATGGATAGTCCCATTGATCTGTTCTGATTCAACTCCTGAGTAGGTCGACGTTCAGGCGACCTTCGATGAGAACTTCTCCTTTGATTACCGTTTCGAGGGCTTCTACTTCTTTCCCTTTTGCGATTATCTCGCTCTATGTATTCGTCTAATTTTCCTTGTTCGATCAGTTTTTCAACTTCTCTCTTAAGGTGAAAACAATTCTCCGTTCGGTGTCCATGTGCCCTATGGTACTTACAGTATTGATCGTAGTTTCGAGACCCTGGTCTTGGCTGAGCGATTTTCCTCGCCTCGGGAATCCAGTTATTTCTTTCTAGAACTTCCAATATTTCTTCCATTGGAGCATTTAACCTTGGGTGTTCCACTTGATTCACCCTGCTTCTGATTGGTTGTTCAGGGTTTCTTGGTTTTTGATAGAAATTAGGTTGCCTTTCTCGGTCGGTTTTGCTGTATTCCAATCGTTGGAAGACGTTACCTTTTCTGATAGATCGCTCATAATCCACTGACCTTTGGTCAGGAATCCTGTCATGTCGTTTAGAGCCCGAAGCTGTGGCTTTATTTTTGTTTTTGTCCTTAAAGGAATTCATCTCCTCTTGGGTCATATATTTAGACGCCAAGCTCATGATGTCGGCAAACGTTCTTGGTTGCTTTCTACTAAGGGCGTTTCCGAACTGCCTGTTTTTTGTGAGGTCAAAGAGAATAGAAATTATGTAATCGATATTCGGAGAATCGATCTTGAGTAGTTCTACATTAAATCTTGCCAACCAGTTCCTCAGGGATTCCCCTTCTTGTTGATGTATGGTTCCTAGGTAGCTCATCGGGAGTTTTTGCCTCTTCTGACTGGCAAACTGCTGCGTTAATTTATTGCATAATTCCCGGAAACTGAATATGGAGTTGGCAGGTTGTTTTGCGAACCAATCCAAGGCTAGGCCCTCGAATGTGGTCACCATTAACTTGGCGGTGAATTCGGCAGAGTGGACATATAAATTCATTATATTAGTGAAGCTAAAAATATAATCATCCGGGTCGGTGGTTCCGTCATATCGGGGTAGTCTACCTGGGACCTGTCCAATAGATTGCGCTTCTTTTATTTCTCTGCAGAAGGGAGAACATGCTGCAAGGCTCTCCTGGAGTTCCGCGGTTCGGGTCCACGGGTTTTGAACAGATCGTAGGCGTTGCTCCAGTCGTTCCTGTACTATTCTCTCGATTTCTCTTTCCGAGAATCGAGTCGCTCGTGGTCGATCTGGGATAGCATCATCTATGTCATCCTCGATAGGGATTATTGTTCGTTCCTTCGATCCGCTGCGACCCGCCTGTGGCCTTCTTCGACCTGGTTTTCTTCGGGGATGGTTATCGGAGGGTTTAGAATTGCCCTGCTGTGGGCTGTGTAGCGAGCGTCGCTCACTTGCTGGGCTGTCAGCTTGATGAGAGGTTTGTTCGTTTGGCCTTGGCATTCCTGGTGCAGGAGTTGTCCCGGGAGCCGTAACGTTTCGAGGAATTTGGTCTAAAACTAGCAATTCTTCTGGAGAGAGTGATTTGAAGAGCATTGCTATTTGTCTCAGTTTTTCCTGAGCGCCTGGGAGAGGAACGGGTATTTCGGGGAGTTCCGGTTCTTCCTGTATTGCACCGGTAAGACCTCCTTGGTGTTCCTGCTGACGGGAACGGGTATCTGGGAGATTTTCATTGGTGTTGGGAATGTCATTATCGTTGTTGTCTTGTGAATCTTCGGATGTGTTGTGGCCGGTGGTCGTATTACTTCTTGCTCCAATGCGAGCGCTTTTCCTTGGGCGAGCCATGTGTCGATCAAATAATTAACGTAGCCCCTCGGTGGGCGCCAACTGATTTAGCCGGATTTCGTCGGGTTAATTGAATATCAGTAAATTTGTGATATCGGGGGGTTTTCGATATTTATATATATGTTATATATGATGGTAATGGTCCTAAGGTCAACCAAAACGCAGCGGATAACAAAAATTTTTAAACGGGACAAAACGGCCCAAAAGTGCAACTACTTTGCAAGAAAACTTTGGAGACCTTCTACCATTACTATCCTAGGATCATCATGCATACAAAGTTCATATTAGAAGGAAAGATATCAAGTCATACCTCTCCCAATCTTGGGAGGTGAAGAGCCGCAAAGAATCGGGACAAGCAAGTAACACCCGAAACCTTCAACAACCTCCAAGCTCACGGGTTCAACACCTCCAAGCTCCAAGCTAGAATCTCCTCCTTTGAAACTTCTTTCTCCAAGAACCTCAAGAATATCCACACCAAGATCTCCAAGTGTAGATCCTCCAAAGCTAGCCCACACACACAAGTGATAGCACTTAAGGAGTAAAGAAGATGAACTAGATCTTGCAAATACACCCTCAATCTATTAGCTAGAATGAAGTAGTACTTGAATCAAGTTAGAAACTTGATGAAGGAAGAGAAAGAGATGAAGAAAACAACTTTTCTTTCTAGGGTTTGAGAGAAATCCGAACACACACTAAAAGGTGTAGTGTGTGTTTTTTTGCTTTGCATCTACAACTCTTGAATGAAGGCAACATCTTATCTTTTATGTGTGTACATTATTCAATGTAGTTTATTGTTGGATCAAATCCACCAATAAGACTTGTAGCTTTATTGTGCTTCCCAAGCACACTTCTTGAGCTTCCCAAGCACACGACTTTTGATACAAGTTAGTGGTGGGGGCCACCACTAACTCTTGATAAGATATTTATTTCTCTCTCTTGTATATATATATCACATATATATATTAACATTATATCATATCATATATGATCATCTCATAAGACCAATTTAGATTGGTCATGGGTTAATTGGACATTTATTTCCCAATTAATAAATCCAATCTCTAATTCAAAATTAGAAACCCATTTATTTCTTCCTTCAATTAATTAGACCCTTCTAATTAATTTCGACTAAATTAATTTAACACTTAAATTAATAGAGTCCTTTAATTAATTAATCTCCATTAATTAATTACTACTTCTTGTCGAATCCAATTTGACCTTTAATAGATTGAACTAAGTTGCATCTTGTGCTATTGTGTGTGGCCCCTTGGGTTCACCATCAATTAGCCGTGGGCTCACAAACCATTTGTGATTTAAATAAAAAGATTAATTAAACTACTTTTAATCAATCACTCTTAGATATGATCTCATCAAATCTAGAGTACCCAACACTCGAGGTAGTCGTCTAGTCACGGTCGACGAGTCCTAACTAATGATGAATAAAAAGTGTGAACCTTTCTTGAATTGATCTCATCAATCCTCTTACGCATACCATGCACGTACGCTCCTTCCAATAACTTATTTCCCGATCGAGGCCTAGGACATGGAGTCCAACGGATTCCTATTAGCCTTGATAACTATGCGTCTTTATTCTTTATGGTGATTCCTTTTAGTGATTACCCATTTGGAAACTCCCTTTCCAAATCTAACATCACTCACTTCGGCCGAAGATTCCCGGAATCAATCCATACAAAAGAATGCATAGGAAATCGCCCAACCACATCACGGTGGGAGTTAATGGATCCTTTATTGACGTCATTAACCTCACTACGAAGCAATCCATACCCAACGTGAAACTATAATGACTCGCTAATTAGTAGTCGAGTAACACATCAAAGCATAAACGCTCCGCATGAAGTTCACTCTAACGTCTCAAGTCAAAGGACCAATTTACGTACACTATCGTAAGTAGAAGAAATCTTCATCTCCGATAAACTCCTAAGATGAGATTTTTCTAGCGGGGTTTCGATGCGCTTGATCTCATCAAGCCACCCACTCATATGCATTGATATCTACCATATCGATGTCCATGGAACTATCCATCCCCATGCAAAAGAGAATGCATACTCGTGCAAGTCTTACCGAATACAATGATGCCCTATCTCAATTGTATTCTACGACTTGGAAAGCTTTTAAGATCTTAAACCATAGTAGAACATATTCCATAGAGGGATGCACCATGTTCCATAGTTTCAGCGATCTAAGGGCTTCATAAATTGCTTAGATGTATCACAATAAATGAATAATTGCCAATGCGAACTTTTATTGATCATGAATAAGATTGATTACAAGAGTATTTACAAGACAACCGATTGGCTTGCAGGGCACTACTCTAACAATCTCCCACTTGCACTAAAGCCAATCGTTCATAACTTTAAGGCCCATCTTAAGGCGATGTCCTTCAAAAGCCTTGATTGGCAATGGTTTAGTCAGTGGGTCCGCCACATTTTCTTTTGAGTCAACGCGCGCCACTCTCACGTCTCCTCTATCAATGATATCTCGTATCAAATGATATCGCCTCAATACGTGCTTGGATCTTTGATGAGATCTTGGCTCCTTTGCTTGCGCAATGGCCCCATTGTTATCACAGAAGATAGCAACGGGTTCGGCAATGCTAGGAACTACACCCAACTCTTGGATGAAGTTTCGCATCCAAACACCTTCCTTAGCAGCATCACATGCAGCTATGTATTATGCTTCGGTTGTAGAATCGGCTACAGTTTCCTGTTTGGAACTCTTCCAACTTACTGCACCTCCGTTCAAGCAAAATACAAATCCTGACATAGACTTGGAGTCATCTACATCACACTGAAAACTAGAGTCAGTGTGACCTTCAAGTTTTAATTCTCCATTACCGTAGACCAAGAACAAATCCTTAGTTCTTCTCAAGTATTTAAGGATTGCTTTTACGGCACTGCAGTGACTCTCACCTGGATTGGATTGAAAGCGGATTGTGACACTAAGAGCTTGTGCCACATCCGGCCTAGTACATAGCATGGCGTACATTATGCTCCCTATAGCGGACGCATAAGGTATCTTTGACATCCTTTCTCTTTCATCGTCAGTCTTGGGAGACATCGACTTGGAGAGATGGATTCCATGTCGCATTGGAAGAAACCCTTTCTTCGAATCATCCATACTAAACCTCTTTAGTATCTTTTCTATGTACAACATTTGGGATAGCCCTAGCAACCTTTTAGATCTATCTCTATAGATCCGTATTCCCAATACAAAGGAAGCTTCTCCCAAATCATTCATGGAGAATTTTGTAGATAACCATGATTTAGTCTTCTCTAATATTCCTACTTCATTCCCAATGAGAAGAATATCATCGACATAAAGCACTATAAACTCTATCGAGCTCCCACTAACCTTCTTGTACACACAAGGTTCATAGATGTTCTTGATGAAGCCAAACGATTTGACTGTCTCATCAAAACGCTTGTTCCAATTTCGGGATGCTTGTTTAAGTCCATAAATGGACCTTTGCAGTTTGCAAACCTTTTGCTCACTACCTTTGGGTGTGAAACCTTTTGGTTGCTCCATATAAATTTCTTCTTCAATGTCTCCATTGAGAAAAGCGGTTTTCACATCCATTTGCCATATCTCATAGTCGTACCATGCAACTATGGCAAGCAAGATCCGAATGGACTTCGGCATGGCCACCGGCGAGAAGGTTTCCTCAAAGTCGATGGCCGGCCTTTGAGTATATCCCTTCGCTACTAGCCTTGCCTTGTAGGTCGACACCTCTCCATTTACTCCAAGCTTTCGCTTATAGATCCACTTGCAACCAACGGGTACTACTCCCTTTGGTGGATCTACCAAGGTCCATACCTTGTTTGAGTACATGGAGTCCAATTCGGCTCTCATGGCTTCACGCCATTTTCCCGAATCTATGTCCAACATAGCTTCTTCATAAGTCCTTGGATCAATATCCAATTGCCCCGTTTCATGTATCAATCCAAACCGTTCGGGTTGTTTACGTTCACGAGTGGACCTACGAAGTTGTTGTGTACTAGTGGTTTCCTCATTACTCTCATTTGTTTCCATCTCTTGTGGTGATTCATTCGTCTCACGAATTTCCTCCAATTCTATCTCCATCTTTTCATTATCAAGAAGACGTTCTTCCAAGAAAATGGCGTTCCTAGAAACAAACACATTTTGTTCCTTAGGATCATAGAATTGATATCCAATAGACTCTCTAGGATATCCCACAAATTTGCATAAGGTGGACTTGACTTCCAACTTATCTCCCACTAGCTTCTTAACATAAGCGGGAGACCCCCAAATTCTCATGAATTTATAAGAGGGTGCTTTGCCGAACCACATCTCATGAGGTGTCTTAGGCACAGTTTTCGAAGGTACTACGTTTAGTATCTTCGAAGCTGTAAGAAGAGCCAAACCCCAAAAGCTTCTAGGTAAATCCGTGAAACTCATCATGGATCGAACCATGTCCAACAGAGTTCTATTCCTTCTCTCCGATACTCTGTTCAATTGAGGAGTACCCGGAGGAGTCCACTTTGAGAGAATCCCATTCTCTTTCAAATAACTGAGGAATTCGCTACTAAAGTATTCTCCACCTCGATCGGATCGAAGTGACTTAATACTTTTACCGAGTTGCTTTTCTACTTCATTTCGAAACTCTTTGAACCTTTCAAAAGCTTTGGACTTATGTGTTATGAGATACACATATCCATACCGTGAATGATCATCGGTAAAGGTTATGAAGTACTTATAACCTCCTCGAGCACTAACAATTAGTGGTCCACATATATCCGTATGGATCAAATCCAAAGTGCTTGAAGCACGTTCCGGTTTCCCAGAAAATGGCAATTTGGTAATTTTTCCCTTTAAGCAAGATTCGCAAGTTGGGAACTCATCCAAGTCCACTATTTCTAGAGACCCATTTGAGACCAACCTTTGAATCCTCTTCTTGGAAATATGTCCAAGTCTAGCATGCCATAGATATGCGGAGTTATCGTTATTTGCCTTTCGTTTCTTAATATTATCGTGAACATGCAATATAGTGTTAGATGTTATGGACGTTTCAAGATTATACAATCCATTAGCTAGTGTACCTTTTGCATATAAAGAACCATTCTTTGAAATGCTAAAAATTCCATTCATAATGGTAAAACAAAAACCTTCTTGATCCAAAACAGGAATGGAAATAAGGTTCTTGATTAAAGTAGGTACATAGAGACAATCTCTAAGGACTAGCTTACAATGTCCTACATCTAGTTCTACGTCCCCTATTGCTTCGGCTGCAACTTTTGCACCATTGCCCAAGCGGAGAATCCAATCCTCGGGTTTAAGGGGCCTTGTTGTTCTCATCACCTGTTTGTCATTACAAAGGTGAGAACCACAAGCGGTGTCCAACACCCAATTAGGATTATTCACGGAAATATTAACTTCAACGAAAAATATACCTTGATTCTTATTTGGGACGGTTTTAAGGTAAAGAGGACAATTCCTCTTCCAATGCCCTTCTTTATTACAATGGAAACAAATACCCTTAGGCACCTTTCCCTTCGCAACTTTAGGAGTGGCCTTAAGAGGCTTCTTGTCCTTAGAGGAACTTTTCCCCTTCTTTTTCTTTCCCTTTGCCTTTCGGCCCTTGGAAGAAATGGGAGCTAACATCACATGTTTCTCCTTCACTAGAGAGCTTTCTGCCGTGTGAAGCATATTAACAAGTTCATGAAGTCCAACTTCCATGTTATACATGTTAAAGTTCATCACAAAGTTGTCAAATGAGCGGGGCAATGATTGAAGGATCAAATCCATATAGAGTTCATTGTCCATAACCACGTTAAGATGAGCAAGCTTTTCAATGAGTCCAATCATCTTAAACCCATGCTCACGGACCGATGAACCCTCAATCATGCGAGCTTGGAAAAGCTCCTTACTTGCCAAGTAACGTTCTTGCCGACCCGGAGTCGAGTACAACTCGGACAAGTGAAGGTGGATATCCGAGGCATGAGACATGTTCTCATGTTGCTTTTGAAGCTCACTTGACATTGAGGCTAACATGAGGCAATGGGCCTGAAGATCATCTTCGACCCATTTGTCAAAGGTGGCCCGTTCCTCATCCGACGAATCAATCGGTAAAGCCACAGGGGGTGGGGCGGACAGGACATAGCTCCTTTTCTCAGAATCGAGAACAATGCGAAGGTTGCGGAGCCAATCGGAGTAATTTGGCCCAGTGAGTTTGTTTGAGTCAAGTATCATATGAAGTGGGTTCTTTGCCATTTAAAACACTTTTAAATTTACAAAGGCGAAAAAGATTATGTTTAGCGTTCATTCAATTTTTCAATATACTTTATGATCTTGGACTTCTAACCATAAAGGTCTCCCACTATTTTATCGAATCCCATGCCCCCACATGGTAAACGAGAAATCAAATTTCTTAGTAGGTCTCAAAGTCCTAAAGACATTTTCCACACCCACGACTCGTGAGACATGTGGTCAATTCAATAGGTAGGCAACAAATTGCCAATCGTTTCTACCAAACGACCTTTGAGAATATTTTGCCTCGCTTTTCGTATGGACCCACGACTCGTGCGAAATCCATATTATTAAACGTTAAGTCTACACCATCAATCTTGATAAGACATACCCCAATTATGGACGTTCCACGACTCGTGAGACAACGCCATGACCCGAATATGCCCTACCCTTGGCACTTTAACTCGTGCATCAAGGAAACGATCATATTGCTCTAATTACACCCGTTCCACGACTCGTGAGACAACGGATGAACCGAATACAACTCATGACCGAGCCCTATTGATGGAAGGCATGGACTACAAAAACTCGCTTGCCCATTATGACTTAATTATTAAACTCGATTGGGTCGAGTGGAGGTTTTTAATTATTTGAAGTTGCAAGATCTCACCAAATTTTAGTTGTTTATCTTTGTTAGGTGATCTATCCTAACATGCATCACATACATCAAATGGATAAAATACCAACAAAGCATAAACGGCCCTAGCATGCTCCTATCGCGTGGTGGATGATAATGGGCCGATCCTATGCGGTCCATTCCGAGCCAGGGAATGTCCCAATTGGTCAATCTAGGGTAAGTAAACAAATGGAAATAGAATCCTATTCTATTACATATGCATCACCATGCATACATGGCCTTCAAGGTCTTCAAGTCCTCCAAGTCCTTCAAGTCCTTCACAAGTCCTTCAAGTCCTTCATCTTGAATAAACCTCACAACCTAACGCCTACTCCTTTTACATTGACATAAGTCAAGAAATAAGAGGCATGCAAGCCCCATTTAATTACAAACCCAAATCATCAAATGAATTACAAGATTAATATCCAATCACATAAGGTCAAGGCCACTAGATCATCCACCCATACATTCATCACACAATGGGCATCGATAAAGTAAATTTACCATGAAGATTATCTACCAATTTCTAAAGGATTAAGGCATGTACATTGTGGTGTCCCAATTTAATGAGACCAAAGAACACACATTTAGATAACTTGATGTAGGAGCTCGATAGGTGTTTGAATTTCGGTTTTATGACCAATCCGGCTCATCCTAAAGTTATCCATAAGTAAAGAGGCTTACCCACAGCCCTACATTACCTTAGGAAACCGTAGGACTAACAAGATTTAGGCAATTTTACCGGTAGGTGCGATTGTTCCACTACAACCCGGCACATACGGTCTTTTCACCAAAAACCAATTTTCAAACTAAAACCACCCTTACTCCATACATCCTTATATCTAACAAAGTGTTCATAAACATTATCTAACCATAATCAACCACAAAAACAGCCCCTAAATCCGAAAGCAAATCGGTTGATGCACTTCAAATTTTAACAAACCGTTTTCACCAAAACGTAAGGAAACATTCATAACACTTATGAATCACGAATCTAATATGAAATAGCATGATTTGGCTCTGATACCACTTGATGGTAATGGTCCTAAGGTCAACCAAAACGCAGCGGATAACAAAAAATTTTAAACGGGACAAAACGGCCCAAAAGTGCAACTACTTTGCAAGAAAACTTTGGAGACCTTCTACCATTACTATCCTAGGATCATCATGCATACAAAGTTCATATTAGAAGGAAAGATATCAAGTCATACCTCTCCCAATCTTGGGAGGTGAAGAGCCGCAAAGAATCGGGACAAGCAAGTAACACCCGAAACCTTCAACAACCTCCAAGCTCACGGGTTCAACACCTCCAAGCTCCAAGCTAGAATCTCCTCCTTTGAAACTTCTTTCTCCAAGAACCTCAAGAATATCCACACCAAGATCTCCAAGTGTAGATCCTCCAAAGCTAGCCCACACACACAAGTGATAGCACTTAAGGAGTAAAGAAGATGAACTAGATCTTGCAAATACACCCTCAATCTATTAGCTAGAATGAAGTAGTACTTGAATCAAGTTAGAAACTTGATGAAGGAAGAGAAAGAGATGAAGAAAACAACTTTTCTTTCTAGGGTTTGAGAGAAATCCGAACACACACTAAAAGGTGTAGTGTGTGTTTTTTTGCTTTGCATCTACAACTCTTGAATGAAGGCAACATCTTATCTTTTATGTGTGTACATTATTCAATGTAGTTTATTGTTGGATCAAATCCACCAATAAGACTTGTAGCTTTATTGTGCTTCCCAAGCACACTTCTTGAGCTTCCCAAGCACACGACTTTTGATACAAGTTAGTGGTGGGGGCCACCACTAACTCTTGATAAGATATTTATTTCTCTCTCTTGTATATATATATCACATATATATATTAACATTATATCATATCATATATGATCATCTCATAAGACCAATTTAGATCGGTCATGGGTTAATTGGACATTTATTTCCCAATTAATAAATCCAATCTCTAATTCAAAATTAGAAACCCATTTATTTCTTCCTTCAATTATTTAGACCCTTCTAATTAATTTCGACTAAATTAATTTAACACTTAAATTAATAGAGTCCTTTAATTAATTACTACTTCTTGTCGAATCCAATTTGACCTTTAATAGATTGAACTAAGTTGCATCTTGTGCTATTGTGTGTGGCCCCTTGGGTTCACCATCAATTAGCCGTGGGCTCACAAACCATTTGTGATTTAAATAAAAAGATTAATTAAACTACTTTTAATCAATCACTCTTAGATATGATCTCATCAAATCTAGAGTACCCAACACTCGAGGTAGTCGTCTAGTCACGGTCGACGAGTCCTAACTAATGATGAATAAAAAGTGTGAACCTTTCTTGAATTGATCTCATCAATCCTCTTACGCATACCATGCACGTACGCTCCTTCCAATAACTTATTTCCCGATCGAGGCCTAGGACATGGAGTCCAACGGATTCCTATTAGCCTTGATAACTATGCGTCTTTATTCTTTATGGTGATTCCTTTTAGTGATTACCCATTTGGAAACTCCCTTTCCAAATCTAACATCACTCACTTCGGCCGAAGATTCCCGGAATCAATCCATACAAAAGAATGCATAGGAAATCGCCCAACCACATCACGGTGGGAGTTAATGGATCCTTTATTGACGTCATTAACCTCACTACAAAGCAATCCATACCCAACGTGAAACTATAATGACTCGCTAATTAGTAGTCGAGTAACACATCAAAGCATAAACGCTCCGCATGAAGTTCACTCTAACGTCTCAAGTCAAAGGACCAATTTACGTACACTATCGTAAGTAGAAGAAATCTTCATCTCCGATAAACTCCTAAGATGAGATTTTTCTAGCGGGGTTTCGATGCGCTTGATCTCATCAAGCCACCCACTCATATGCATTGATATCTACCATATCGATGTCCATGGAACTATCCATCCCCATGCAAAAGAGAATGCATACTCGTGCAAGTCTTACCGAATACAATGATGCCCTATCTCAATTGTATTGTACGACTTGGAAAGCTTTTAAGATCTTAAACCATAGTAGAACATATTCCATAGAGGGATGCACCATGTTCCATAGTTTCAGCGATCTAAGGGCTTCATAAATTGCTTAGATGTATCACAATAAATGAAGAATTGACAATGCGAACTTTTATTGATCATGAATAAGATTGATTACAAGAGTATTTACAAGACAACCGATTGGCTTGCAGGGCACTACTCTAACAATATAGGGCTCTGTTACTTTATTCCGGATGGATCGGTTACAAAGAAAAGCAATATTCAAGAACAAGAAGTAAAACCACAAAACAAAGCTAAGAACACAAAGATATGAAGGTAAAAGGCTCTGTAATAATATTGAATATTATTGAGTTGTGCTGTTGTAAGCAGTGTTAAATCCTGTATTCTTAGAGTTCAAGAATTTCGTAGTTGTCCAATACAATGATTAACTAGGTATTTATATAATTTTAAACCTAGCGTTACAAGGAAACATAGTCCTAATAGGACTCGGCCCAAATATCCTTCTTGAGTCCGGAGTATAATCTTCTATCGAAGCGAGCTGCACTTGGCCGGGTCAGTAAGATAATTCCGATCTGTTTGAATTGGTCGAATCGATCTCATCTTCTTCATTCGATCCGAGTAGTATGTAGGGTGCGAAATAGCCCCCATCATTACGGGTAGTGCTTCGAATATGGACGCCCTTGAGAAAATATTCACGTTTCACCTAGGAAAGAGATGCATTACCCCTCTCCTTTTTGAAGAATCATAAATATAGACGAAAGCCTGTTGGCTTGACCGGTGCCTCTCATTCGAGTAAGGACGCCGAAAATTTCGTAGGATGGCCTGGTTATGAAGTTCCTCTCACGTTTGGATATATAGATTGGTTCTTCATTAATCTCCCAAGGTAGCAAAAAGTACTAGTATCAAGAGACTGGTCTGATATGTAATAGGAGTTGATATCTTGTAATATATAATTTATTGATATATCAAGCTTGGAAATTAATAGTCTTTTTGATCGACCCTTACGGTCGTTTTATTCAAATGTTGTACTTCATCGGTCTCACCTATTCTCGGACGATTTACTGACTTCTCTTTTTCTTCATGATTCTCTTTAGATGACTGGAAGTAAGATTATAACGAATTCGAACAGGACGAATTCGAGTAGGGACACTTTTTGATATTTTCTTCACTTATCCAAACGGTTTTCGGATTCTCGGGAATCCTAACAGTCGGCGTATTTATTGCCTGTATCTCAGCCGTTAGCTTGTTTTACTTTTGTGATTGAATTTTTACTGTCACGTGCCATTTTCTTCTTCCAAACAGTTCCTACTTTCTTGGGAAGCGGAACGGTCAGGGCGTTTAATATTTGTATCGTGGCCGCTCATCACATGAGACCCAGACCGTTGATGCGAAACTTCTTCCCCTATATATAGTTCCGAAAACACCTTCATATTTACATGTTTCTGTAATTGTTTTGATCGATTGTATGGTCCAACTTTTACTTCCTTTGTCCATTATGTCTCGTTTCTTACCCCCGATAAAATGGTTCGAGGTTCTGGTTCGAACTATTTTTCTTCACTTCTTAGTCTGCCTTCATTGGCAATTGATTTCGACTTGGGTATCGACAGGCGAAAATAATTGCGACTGGGGTACCGGCAGGCGACCAGCTCTCTCTGATTCCAACCGTTTGAGACTGGTTCGAACTTCTATATCCTGTCACTCCACTCAGTCGGATAGTAGGTCAACTTGTGGAAAGATCTTTAAGATTTTGATCAAAACTTCTTTAAGATACTTCCGAAGCTGGTTCACAGTATTTCGATTCGGATTAGCGCGTGCGGAAATCATCCGAGGTTCCTCTCGTGCGCCGGTCGTTCATCTGCGGATCTTATATCATCGGCATAACCGTCAATACTTACTGATGATGATCTAAGATCGGTTAAGAATCCGGGGCATGCTCCGATCTCGTTATCCTTTTTAATTCGAAGGCTTTCAATTCTATTGTAGTATCCATAATAGGTCGTGTCGTATGTAATCCTTTTTCTCCTTTGAATTCGAATTTCGGTTTTGTATTAGTAAATGTACTGAATATTTCATGAATGAAAAATTTTCTTTGTATATTGTTGTCGATACTTTTAAATTCGACCTTTGTAATTCGCAACTTCATGAGATGATTTGAGAGCCATAATTGATTATGGGTCTTTCATTCTTAGTTGAATAGGTAATCGTGGAGAAACATCATGATAAAATTTAGATCGATTTCGAATATACTTCAGACGTAAGGGACCTGTCAAAGGCTTTATCCCTTAATCGAATATATAACTGTTAAGAAATCTCACGGTAGGATTTTGATTGACCTTGAGTAATAACTTCGATCTGAGGGGTCTAGTAAAGGTTTTATCCCCCAGTCGGATGAATAATCGTAGAGAACTAATCGAGATAGAATTTAGATTGATCTTGGATAATAACTTCGATCTAAGGGGCATAGCAACGGCTTTCACCCTTAGTCGTATAAATAATCGTGGAGAAATAAGACGATAGAATTTATATTGATCTCAGATAATAACTTCGATCTAAGAGGCATAGCAACGACTTTCACCCTTAACCGTTTCAGAGCATTTTTAGCCCGAAGGTCGTACCAACAGCTTTCACCCGTTTAATAATTTCGATCTAAGGGGCATAGCAACGGCTTTCACCCTTAACCGTTTCAGAGCATTTTTACCCCGAGGGTCGTAGCAACAGCTTTCACCCGTTTAATAATTTCGATCTAAGGGGCATAGCAACGGCTTTCACCCTTAGTCGTTTCAGAGCATTTTTAGCCCGAGGGTCGTAGCAACAGCTTTCACCCGTTTAATAATTTCGATCTAAGGGGCGTAGCAACGGCTTTCACCCTTAATCGTTTCAGAGCATTTTTAGCCCGAGGGTCGTAGCAACAGCTTTCACCCGTTTAATAATTTTGATCTAAGGGGCGTAGCAACGGCTTTCACCCTTAGTCGTTTCAGAGCATTTTTAGCCCGAGGGTCGTCACCCATTTTTATTTCTCGATCCAAGGGGTGTAGCAACGGCTTTCACCCTTGGTCGATCTTCGAGGGTCGTAGCAACAGCTTTCACCCTTTTTAATAGTAGATGGAGACAAGTAGAGATAGAATAATAGATGAACAGAGATCAATAATAACGGAATAAGATGAGATAATATGAATATTGGCGAGACGAGTCTCCACTGAATATATGGCTCCGATCGAAATAAACTTTGATGAAATAATAGTCTTCTGCAATCATGAGAAAAGATGAATTCATAGCAAAACAGCAAATAGTGAATAATCTTAGGACTTAATAAATAAGCCTTATGCCTTGTTAAGAAAATTCTTTGTCTATAAGTTCCCAATTTTGACAAGTTTGATTTTTTCCAAACGGTTCCTCATTTATCGAGAATTGCAAGGGTCGACAAATCTCATCCATTCATTTCGCGAATTATCTGCCGCTGGATTCTTTCAACTTTCGCTATAAAAGGCTGTCATATTGTTGAGATTATCTTATTCGTTGTACCAGCATTTTATCTGTCCGATCATGATAATCAAGATCGTTATCCGATCAATTCAATTTTTTGAGCTCAGACTTCGAACAATTTTTAAGAGGGAGAATCTTCTAACCCGACATCGCTTAGAATATCGACAGGCAAATATAATTTCCATCTTGAAGGCCAATATGCCTGATTCATGAAGTCCGCAGGTTATCGCGCAGGTCTTCGATTAGGGACCTGTTGCTACAATGCATTTAGGGAGACATACTGAGGAGAGAACGATCCAAAATATAGTTACCCGATAAACCGTGCGTTCGCCCCTTTGTCTTCGGAAGATCGTAAATAAAGTTAAAATCCTGCGGATCCAGAGGAAATTCGCCGTTCGGAGCTAGGTTACTTCGAGCAGAATGCGTATGTTTAAAAATCCTGACGAAGGCACCCTCGCCGATGCTGTGCTTCTCTACCACATTTTCCTCAAGATCCTCGATTGGGTTGTCATCCTCGTCTTCTTGACGAAACTCTCCATCTTCGTAATCGTCGACAAGCTTTAACAGAGGATCGGACTCTTGGTTCTCTCCGACCTTATTCTTACCCCTTGAACTTCTGGAACTGGACATTATAAATTGGGAAACGAATATACCAGAGTAAGTGCTTTTTCGACTCGAACGCTCCGAGCTCAAGAAAGGGTGTGATATGTAAGTAACTTATCAACGAGTCAACATATATATACGGGGTTAAAAGGGTAAAATTGCAAACGGGTCCCCGAGTAACCGCGACGGTTGAGCTTACTCTGGGTAAAAATTCAAAGTTATCCTTCTGAGAATTGCATTATTGATCCTTTACTTTCCGAATAGTGGGATATGCTCCTTGGAAATTGTCCCTGGATATCCCATTGACCCTTTAGGCCCATGGTCGGAAAATAAAGAAAGCGTTCGATGAGGGATTGAAGGAAGCATCGCGGTAAAGAACATATCAATTTAGAGGTCCTATGCGAACAATGGACGACAAGGTTATCATCTCGACACGCCGATATATTGTTTCTTATGTATGCACTCTTTTTCCCTAGCTCGGTTTTTATCCCAATGGGTTTTTCCGAGCTAGGTTTTTAATGAGGCATATCCGAAACATTTCCTGAACGGCTCTTCTCGTAACAGCGGGCAACATAACTTGTACTTCTTCGAGCGCAAGTTCCACTTTACGCTCGAGAAGTGGGGGAGTATTGATGAGGGATAATTTGGATCCCCTACTTTCGCTAGCTCGAGGTGGATCGAATAGCACCAATTCCCATCCCCAGAGACGCCGAGCAGAGCCAGGGTTTTGAAATAAACTATTCCGAGCCTATAAAGAGAATTTGAGGTCAAAGGCTACTATTGGGCCGAGCCCAGGCCCAAGCCCATCAAATCAGCTATAAATAACCCAAGCATTTATGACGATGACACAACTTCCCAGGTGCTCTTCCTTCGAGACTGCTGATCGGACTCACTTGGGAATAATAGCATAGGCTTTCTTATATGTATTTCACCCTCTAGCTTGTAAGGCATCCAATAGTGCTCGAATAGGACTCCCATTTCTTGTAAATTGATCTTACGAATTTTCGTAGGAGATCAAAATAATAAAGTAGAGCATTCAAGATACACTATGATGTGAGATAGAAGATCAATAAAGTATATTTTGAACGTGAGTGTACATATTACAAGTAATGAGGGTCCTATTTGAGCATTATAGGATGTCGTACAAGCTAGAGGCTAAGTATATACAACTAAGTTGATCTAGTCTAACTCAAGAGGAAATCCGAGCAGGAGGCTTCGATCAAGGAGCAGCCCCTCCGCCCACAAAAATCTCTCTCTCCCCCCCCCCCCCCTGGTGTCATAAATGCTTGGGGTATTTATAGGTGAAAGTTAGGACAGGCCCACAGGCTTGGGCCTGGGCTTGGCCCAATGGTAAATTCGACCATGAGCCCCATTGCTGGTGATCGGACTGAGCTAATTGGAGTTCAAAGCTTCGGGATCGAAATTATGCCTCCCAGGGAGCTTAGGGATCGAAATTATGCCTCCCAGGGAGCTCAGGGTCGAAATTATGCATCCCAGGGAGCTCAAGGTCAAAATTATGCCTCCCAGGGAGCTCAGGGTCGAAATTATGCCTCCCAGGGAGCTCAAGGTCGAAATTTAGGTTCTTTGATCCAACCTGAGCTCCCAGAATAAAGATTCCAAAGTACCCATCATCACAGAATAAAGATTCCAAAGTACCCATCATCAATACTCCCCCACTTCTTCGAGCGTAAAGTGAAGTTGAAGCTCGGAGAAGTAGAAAATGCTCGAGGATCATTATTTTGTGTTTTGGATATGCCTCGTTAAAAACCTAGCTCGGAAAAACCCAGTGGGATAAAAACCGAACCAGGGAAAAAGAGTGCATATTTTAGAAACTCCAGAATGTATTAGGGATCGGAATTCAGCAGTTGGGGTCGAATTTTCCAGTGTTTGAGCACACATGATTTCAATGAGCATAAGGTCGAAACTTAGGGTCTTCAATGAGCTCAAGGTCGAAATTATGCCTCCCAGGGAGCTCAGGGTCGAAATTATGCCTCCCAGGGAGCTCAAGGTCGAAATTATGCCTCCCAGAGAGCTCAAGGTCGAAATTTAGGGTCTTCAATTTGGCATAAGCACTGAATTCAGGATCTTCAGTTCAGCTTGAGTTCCCAAAATAAAGAATCGAAACCCTAGGTTGGAGCTTATCGGTCGAATTTATCAATACCCTGAAAGCTAATAACCAATAGCATACAGATCCATAATGTCCGGTTCGAAAGATTTCAAAGACAAAGCCAAGGTAGTAGAAGGATCGGAATCCGATCCAATCATGCAGATCGTCGATGCTTACAAGAGCCCTGACGAAGAAAATTCTAGCAGCTCGAAAAATGATTCCGTTTCAGTCGGAAGAAAATTCGCCAATCATCATACAACCAAGCTTAGGGCTGATCGGGGGAGGCTTGAAGATTACGCCGAAAATTACATAGGATCGTAGCAAAAGCAACAACTTTCATCCTTAGTCATTGTCGATCGTAGAATTCGACCTTGGATACTTGATAGTTCGACCATGGAGGTCATTAAATTCGATCCTGGAGATCATAAAAATTGATCCTGGAGATAATAAAATTTGATTCTGAATATAATAAAATTTGATCCTGAAGATCCGAAGAATTCGATCCTGAAGATAATAAAATTCGATCCTGGAGATCATAAGAATTCGACCATGAGATCATAAAATTCGATCCTGGAAATTTGACCTTGGAGATCTGAGAGTTTGATCTTGTAGATCATAAAATTCGACCATGAGATCATAAAATTCGATGACTGATGATAATCGACATTTTTAGCCGATCTTAGTCATTTTTATCTGTCATAGCAACAACTTTCACCTAAGGGTCTTAACAACAGCTTTCACCCTTTTATTTATTTCGTTCTATGGGGCATAGCAACGGCTTTCACCCTTAGTCGTTTTGACTGATGATAATAGACATTTTTAGCCGATCTTAGTCATTTTATCGGTCATAGCAACAGCTTTCACCTGAGGGTCATAGCAACGGCTTTCACCCTTTAGCTTTAATCGGTCATAGCAACAGCTTTCACCTGAGGGTCATAGCAACGGCTTTCACTCTTTAGCTTTAATCGGTCATAGCAACAGCTTTCACCTGAGGGTCATAGCAACGGCTTTCACCCTTTAGCTTTAATCGGTCATAGCAACAGCTTTCACCTGAGGGTCATAGCAACGGCTTTTACCCTTTAGCTTTAATCGGTCATAGCAACAGCTTTCACCTGAGGGTCATAGCAACGGCTTTCACCCTTTAGCTTTAATCGGTCATAGCAACAGCTTTCACCTGAGGGTCATAGCAACGGCTTTCACCCTTTAGCTTTAATCGGTCATAGCAACAGCTTTCACCTGAGGGTCATAGCAACGGCTTTCACCCTTTAGCTTTAATCGGTCATAGCAACAGCTTTCACCTGAGGGTCATAGCAACGGCTTTCACCCTTTAGCTTTAATCGGTCATAGCAACAGCTTTCACCTGAGGGTCATAGCAACGGCTTTCACCCTTTAGCTTTAATCGGTCATAGCAACAGCTTTCACCTGAGGGTCATAGCAACGGCTTTCACCCTTTAGCTTTAATCGGTCATAGCAACACCTTTCACCTGAGGGTCATAGCAACGGCTTTCACTCTTTAGCTTTAATCAGAGAATTTGATCCTGGACATATAAGAATTCGATCATGAGGATATAAATTCGATCCTGGAGATATGAGAATTTGATCTTGGAGATCCAAGAATTTGATCCTGGAGATAATAAATTTCGATCCTGGAGATCATAAAATTCGATCTTGAGGATCATAAAATTCGATCCTAAAATTATGAGAATTTGATCCTTGAGAAATAAGAATTCGATCATGGAGATATATAAATTCGATCCTGGAGATATAAGAATTTGATCCTTGAGAAATAAGAATTCGATCATGGAGATATATAAATTCGATCCTGTAGATAATAAATTTTGATCCTGGATGCTTGATAACTTGATCTTGGTCTAAAAATTCGACCATGGATGCTTGATAACTTGATCTTGGTCATATAATTCGACCATGGATGCTTGATAACTTGATCTTGGTCTAAAAATTCGACCATGGATGCTTGATAACTTGATCTTGGTCTAAAAATTCGACCATGGAGATATATAACTTGATCTTGGTCTAAAAATTCGACCATGGATGCTTGATAACTTGATCTTGGTCTAAAAATTCGACCATGGATGCTTGATAACTTGATCTTGGTCTAAAAATTCGACCATGGATGCTTGATAACTTGATCTTGGTCTAAAAGTTCGACCATGGATGCTTGATAACTTGATCTTGGTCTAAAAATTCGACCATGGAGATATATAACTTGATCTTGGTCTAAAAATTCGACCATGGATGCTTGATAACTTGATCTTGGTCTAAAAATTCGACCATGGATACCTGATAATTTGATCACAAAGATCTAATAATTTGATCCTGAGAATTTGAGCTTGGAGATCTAAAAATTCGAGCTCGAGAATATGACCTTGGAGATCTGATAATTTAATCATGGAGATCCAAGAATTTGATCATGGAGATCTAAAAATTCAAGCTCCTCCTGCATAAGAAGATTTCCCCTTGATCGTACGTGAATTGCCTCGTAGTAGGCATATTTCGATCTAACACCCAAATAAGGGCCCCTCGGTGGGCGCCAATTCATCTTACGGATTTTCATCGGAGATCAAAATAATAAAGTAGAGCATGCAAGATACACTATGATGTGAGATAGAAGATCAATAAAGTATATTTTGAATGTGAGTGTACATATTACAAGTAATGAGGGTCCTATTTGAGCATTATAGGATGTCGTACAAGCTAGAGGCTAAGTACATACAACTAAGTTGATCTAGTCTAACTCAAGAGGAAATCCGAGCAGGAGGCTTCGATCAAGGAGCAGCCCCTCCGCCCCCAAAAATCTCTCTCTCCCCCCCCTTGGTGTCATAAATGCTTGGGGTATTTATAGGTGAAAGTTGGGACAGGCCCACAGGCTTGGGCCTGGGCTTGGCCCAATGGTAAATTCGACCATGAGCCCCATTGCTTGTGATCGGACTGAGCTAATTGGAGTTCAAATCTTCGGGATCGAAATTATGCCTCCCAGGGAGCTCAAGGTTGAAATTTAGGTTCTTTGATCCAGCCTGAGCTCCCAGAATAAAGATTACAAAGTACCCATCATCACTTTCCTTATATGATTTGTTGCAGTCCAATTGTATTGTGTGTGACCCTCTAGGTTCATCATCAATTGGCCGCGGGCCCACGACTTTCGTGATTTAATTTGCGAGCTTATTAATAGCTCCGATTAATTGAACCCCTTCAATTAACCACTCAAGAATTAATTTCCTTATTAATTAATGAGTACCCACTCCTCATGGTCGATGTCTAGCCACAAGCCCATGAGGCCCAACTTCAGGTGAATTGATCTCAGTGAACCTCACCTCTTATAAGTACCATGTACATACGGTCCTTCTAATGACTAATTTCCCGATCGAGACCTAGGGTGTGTGAATTGATCGGCACCTCTAATTATCTCGATAACTATACTTTCTAATTCCTGACAATGATTCCAGTGTGACTGCCAAATTTGGATACCCCTTTCCAAATGTGTCACCAACTGTGGCCACAGGTTTCTCGGAATCTATTATCTAAGAACGTATAGGAAATTCTCTCAACACACTACGTTGAGTCGGTAGATCCCATATTGATGCTAACCATTCGCGTACACGACTATACGCACCCAACTTAGGCACACAATGATCAAGCTACGTGACCGGCACCTAAATCTAAGTACGTACGCCCATGCTCCGAATTCGCCCTAGCACCTCAAGTCTAAGGACTAAATCGTACAGTGTTATAAGCTTGAGAAACATCCCATCGCCGATGTGCGTCATGCGCTTCCACAATGGGTTTCTCTGTTCGGGTCGTTCAATGCGTTCGATCCTCTATCGAACCACCTACTCATATGCACTGGCCTCAAATGCCTTGCTCATGAAACGCTACAAATTCACTCCATGTGAATCATGCATACTTGTACAAGTCTTTGCGATTCTTACGATACCCCGTCTCGTTCGGAATCTATGACTTGGAACGGTTTTAAGATCACGACCTTAGAGACTGTTTCATGATTGCACTCAGTACTGAAGTGAATCGTCCCATAGTCTATTGTGATCTAAGGACTTCATCCAATCGCTTAAGTGATTCGCGAGAGATGAAGTTGGCCATTGTTTGATTTACATACTATATGTTGGTCCCAAGTGGTCAGATGAGGTCTAGAGGGGGGGGTGAATAGACCTCTGAAAATTTTTGAACTTAAAAACTTTTCAGTCTTCTGTCAGCAGACTAAGCTGATGAAGAACAGTAAGCAGACTAATCTGATCGTGAACAAATCTTGAACAGACGACTGACCACTCTTCTTACAGTGACTTAGCTGTTTTTCAGCAAAACAGTTTTTCAAAGAGTATACTTGCAGCGGATTGATTGTAAGTGTTCTTCACAAGTAAACTAAGTTCTAAAAGATTTTATCCCCAGTTTTCAAACTCCTTATAAAATCTTTTGTTTGATTCAAAGTGTTAAAAATGCAAACTTTAAAATATGCAAGAAAACTTTAAATGCAAGATAACACAAAGAATTTTTATAGTGGTTATATGGATGTAAATCCTTTAGTCCACTCTTCCAGATCACACAGATTCTGGGTTATACTATAATCACTTAGATTACAATATTTCTCCACTTACACCTAAACAACTAATGAAAAGGCTGTAAGCTCACAATAGGAGTTCACAAAGAAAACCTATCCTCTAAAGTAGAATCACTCACAAAGACGGATTCTAACTTCGCACAACACTCAGCTATTACAAAATCACTCAGATAATGTTTTTCTGATTTCTTCAACTGGGTTTCTGTCAACAGATGACTTCCACCAGACGAGTGAGCTGTTTGAGCTTTTGAGACTTAGAGAAATTCTGCTTCAAAATTTCGATCTCTGATTGTTGTTGTATCTTTGCTCGATTGAAATTCAGCTCTATTTATACATGGAAATGAAAATATGACCGTTGAAGGCAAGTCACAGATCAAATCCATCCTTCAGCTCTTTTGAAACGGCTCTCTGCAGCAAATCGTACAGTGTACAGTACTTTTCTGTCCATCACATTTAATGCTGCATTAAATGCACTCTGCTGATCCGAGGATATCTTCAATCATTTGCCATTACTACCCTTCTCTTTCAGCATTTATTACACTAGGTGCATTTATTACCGTTGAACTGATCTCATGATCTCTTCCACTCTGCTGATCGAAGCAACCCTTCTGATAGGTACTCTGCTGATCAAATACTGAACTCATCTGATTTGACTCGGCTGATGACCTACCCTTCTGTTTGCTGTTTCAGCAAGAGATCACTAGTCTTCTGGTCTTTGAACTCTTCTGATATCTTCTTTGCTTGTTCAAAGATCTTTCTAAGGGAACTAAGCTTTTCATACTTAGCTGATTATGATGTTTTGGAAATCATCAAAACCTTCCCTTAAATTTTGACTTCTTTCATCTTCATCTTCTTCCAACAATTTCCCACTTTTTGATGATGACAAAACTCCAGCTAAGTACCTGTACCTAAACTAAAGTTTTGATCTTCAAAAATTTCTGAGATAGAAATAGTATGTTGGATTTAACTTGCAATTTTATAAATAATTGAACTGATTACATATTACAAGTTTTAAAGAATGAAAAATGCAAAGTACTTTTAAAAGATTACAAGGATTTTAAGATAAAGAAATCTAGTCTAAGCTAGTCTTCTTTCTTCTTCTCTTCTTCAGCTTCCTTGTTCTCTTTTTCAGATTCTTCATCAGATGACTTAGAAGTCTCAGCTTCCAGCTCTTCAAAGAACCTTTTTCTTAGCAGCTCTATCTTTTTATATTTTACATCAGGGTCAAGCTGTTCTTCAGCTGAATCTTTGGCAGCAGCTAGTTCCTTGTCAGACTTGGCTTTTGCTTCAGATTCTTCAAATTCAGCTTGCTCTTCTTCTATGATCTTTTCATCTGCTGGCCTGCTTGTGCCTTCATTTGCTGCATCATTCTTTTCATCATTATCAGCAGATTCTTCTAACACTTCAGTTGCTTCAGCTTGGTTATCTTCTTCCTTTTCAAGAGAAGAACCAACTTTCTTCTGTCCAAATACCCTTTCTTCCCCCTTTTTGTCATCATCAGCAGGGACAGGTGGATATTGTGGTACAACTGGTGTAATTAGAAGTGAATCACAGAGAAGCTTGATGTTCTCTTCTATAGCATTGATCTGAGCTTGCTGTTTGAGTTGATTGGCCTTAACAGTTCTGACTTCCTTGAGCAAATCTTCTCCTTGATCACCCAATTGAATTTGGGTTCCCAAAATCCAATTTGATGAAGCAGTGAAGTCTTTCATCATATTTCCCATGACTTCATCTTCTGCTTGGAGGGCCATTTCAACTGTTTGTTCAATCTGTTTCCAACCTTCAGTAGTGCTCTGAGTCCGTCTTCTAAGTATATCCATATCTTGACAGATGGATTTAACATTATAAGCAGTATCTTCTATCAGATCGGTTGAGACAGCAGCAGCTTTCTGACTTGGTTGGTTTACAGCAACTATCACTTCTGCAGCTAATTCTTTCATCATATCCTTCAGAGAATTGGTGATCATTTGTTGGATGGAGTCCAACAGATTTGTCTGAACACCATGAGAAGTTGAAGGTATATCTGATGTAGCAGCAGGTGTTTCTTTGATAAGTTGCTCTGATGGTTGAGTTATCAATGCAAGAGACTGATCTGCTGAAATATCAGCATGGCTTGGAGTGCTTTCCTTCTCCTTAGCTTGATCATCTCCTTCAGCAGCAACTTCTTTGTCCTTCATCTGATCTGCTGGAATTGCTTCTTCCTTCTTTGAGTCATCAGCAGCATCAGACTTATCACCTTGTGCTTTGTTCTGATCAGATGGGTCTGATGTACCCTCTATTTGCTTTGGTTGATCAGAAGACTCTGCTTTCTCTTTATCAGCAGGTGATATAATCTTCTTGACAGTTTCAACTGTCTTCATCATTCCTGCATTGTCCACTGCTGACCTGTTAGAAATCCAAGTAAAATTATCAAGTGGAATAAAAGTGGATGTGGGTTCCTCAGGCAGCTCTTCAAAAGGTTTGATATTTGGCCCGTAGACAATGTGTTTGATGTTAGGAAGAGGGACCAATGAGCTTGGTTGTCCCCTTAACTTCCTTGACTTCTTTGCCCAAAGCTCCATTGCTTGAGCAATTGCCAACTTAACTGATCTTTCTTTGAGGTCCACTGATTCATCAAAATCTTCAGAGATGGACTCAAAGATCTTCTTGGCTTCAGCTTTGACCATGTGGCTTATTCTCATTCTTAACCTGTCCAAAAAGAATTCTGAATCAAGTGCTTGAATGAGAGAGCTTGTCTCAAGCCACTTCAATACCCATGCTTCTTCAACAGCAAAGGCTTTCCATTTGGTCATTTCAGCTGGACTCTTTGTCAGTCTGAATTCCCTCCACCTGTTGTATCTGATCTTCTCATTATTGAACTGTGTCAGGCGGTTGACCCTTTCATTCTCAGCATCAAGCCTTTTTAGGAATTCTTCAAAGATAGCAGGATCTTCCCTGACAATCTCCAAAGACAGTATGATTTCTTCTCTCCTCTTTGGCTTTGTCTTAGGTGCAGGCATAGCAGGTATTGGTTTGTTTGGATCCCTTGGTTCACCAATAACTATACCACCAGTATGCTGATGTCCATGAGCATCCTTGGTGCTTGCTTCAATAGCAGCGGCCAACTCTGCTGCCTCAACAGCATCCCTTTGCTCTTGGGTCATTTTGCTGGCTTCTTCCTCCAGCCTTTTAAGCTCTAAGCTTTTCTGCCTTTCTTCATCTGCTTTCTCAGCAGCTATCCTCTGCTTTTCAGCAGCATCTTGTCTTTTCTTTTCTGCAGCAGTTAAGTAAGTGGCAATCTTGCCAGTCCTCTTTCTTCTAGATTCAGGACTCTCAACTGCTTGAATGGGGGTTGCAGCAACTGGAGTAGGGTGCAGCAACAGTGTAGCTTCCTCTGGTGTTGTACTAGTCTGCTGTGCTTCTCTAACTTCAGCAGATAGTGCAGCAGAAGAGTCTTCTGTTGTCATTCCAACTTTAGAAACAACTTCAGCTTCAGCAGTATCACTCTTAGCAATTTGGACAGCAGGTTCTTCAATTATTACAGGTCTTTCTGCTTCTGCTGTTGTTTCTCTAACAGTTGCAACAGGCTCTTCAGAGAAGGTGACCTTTCTCTTGGCCTTTGATTTTGCAATCCTTTTGGCAGGGGGTTTGGCAGTAGGAGGTCCCATTGCCTCACTCTTTGTTCTCATCCTCTTCAACCTTTGAAGATGAATTTCTTCCTCAGACTCTGTCCTTTCAGGAGATGAGTCAGTCCTCATCTGCTCAATCTCCCTTGTAAAATCTTCAATTTCTTTTTCTTGAACTTCATCCTCAGAAAATGCTGAATCAGTCTTAACAGCAGACTGTGTTGTTGGCTCAGCAACTTGGCTTGTCTGTCCCTCCTTTTTGCTCTTCTTAGAGGGGCCCTTTTTGGATTTTGCAGGGGCTTTTCTTTTGGGTTCTTCTACTATTTTTCTCACTGGTTCGTAGAGTTTGAACTCTTTGATACCATGAGTAGACTTCCCTGGTCCTAGTGGGCATTGCAGAGATGCAAACAGATTGCTAAGTAAAATAGCATGAGAATGCCTCTTATCACTTAACAGCTCATACACGTGAGCAGCCCAGTTAACCTTTAACCCGTAGTAGATACACACCATTGTGTAGTATCTTCTTCTGGGTAACCCATCCAGAGAGCTTGTATAGCTTTCCAGTACCTTCGCAATGATATCAGCAAACCTCTGATATTCATCCTTCAGCTGGGTCTTCATCAAAGTCCCAGTCATCTTTTCACCTTCCTTCGCACAAATAGCCCAAAACTCTTCTTCCTTTTCAGACCCAAGGTCTGTCACATCTCCTCCCTTGTTCGTCAGCTTATAAATTTCACTAAGAACAGCAGCAGATACAGCAACCTTCTTACCACCGATGACGGCAGTCATAACAGTGTCATCACTGTTGAATTTTCTGGTCATGTAGAAATGGTATACATCTTCCAGGTAGACCCTATCTTCGTGCGCTTCCAACACTGGAACCAACGATGCCTCTTTGATTTTCTCCATCAGTGCGCGCATCAGATCAGTACCCGAAAAGTGGAATTTGCTGTAGTTTAGATATCTTCCGTCAATAATCTTGTCCATTTATGAGATTAGTGAGTGGATTCTGCAAAAGAACAGTGATCTTTCGAAGCAAGAGGGTTTGAGAGTTAGAGAGTTTGAGAGTGTTTGTGTGCGTAAGACGACTAAACTGTTTAGATCGGATTTTATAGGTTTCCTTTTGATTAGGTTTTCGTGATTTATCAGAACCGTAGATCTAATCTGACAGTTTTTAATCGTGTGGATAGGAGAGACGGATTTCAATTTTATTATTTTAATGTCAGATGGGCGGGAAACTCTATCGACACTAATCTGTTACTTATAAAAGCGCGTTTTTAATAATACGTTTTATGACCATGCTTATATAAGGTATCAGATGAGTAGAGTTAAACTTATCTGACAGACGAGTGATCTGTTATCTGATATTACTAGAGAATGCCAATAGCTAGTAATCTTCCTCTGCTGTTTGTCAATCCAGCAAGATAAAATAATCTTCAATCTTCAAGAATTAAGAACACATCTTCAAGATAACTTAACTTCAACTAACTGTCATTAACAGATTTCATCTTTTAGAACAGAAGTACCGCTAGTCTTACACGTTCCCCCTGACTTTAAGAATTCATAAGTTAACTAGTCTGTTGAAGGTTAATCCTTGAATAAAATAACTGATGACTAAGCTGTTGAACTCCAGTCTTCTGAAGAGTTCCCCCTCAGCTTATGCATCCAGATTAAGTAGTCCTAACTCAGCTCTTAGAGTTGAGAACCTTGCTTCACTTAAAGGTTTAGTGAAAATATCAGCAATCTGATTGTCAGTATGAACATACTCAATCACAACATTGCCTTTTCCCACATGATCTCTAATGAAATGATGCTTGATCTCTATATGTTTAGTCCTTGAATGACTTGTAGTATTCTGAGTAAGAGAAATTGCACTTGTATTATCACAGTAGATTGGAATTCCACTGATCTTGATGTTGTAGTCTTCTAGTTGATGTTTCAACCAAAGTATCTGTGCACAACAAGCTCCAGCAGCTATATATTCAGCCTCAGCAGTAGATATAGAAACTGAGGTCTGTTTCTTACTCATCCATGAGATCAGACGACTACCTAAGAACTGACAGGCACCTGTTGTGCTCTTTCTGTCAATCTTGCAGCCAGCAAGGTCTGAATCTGAATAACCAATAAGCTCAAATCCAGATTCTCTAGGATACCACAATCCCAATTCTTGAGTGCCTTTAATGTACTTCAATATTCTTTTGGCAGCTAAGAGATGAGATTCTTTGGGGTTTGATTGAAATCTTGCACAGACTCCAACTGAGTACATTATATCAGGTCTGCTTGCTGTTAGATACAACAATGAACCAATAATGCCTCTATATTTGGTAATGTCTACTGATTTGCCATCTTCATCTTTATCCAAACGAAGACTTGTAGACATAGGAATTGTAGCAGTAGAGCTAGTTTCCATACCAAATTTCTTGAACAGATCTCTTGTGTATTTTGCTTGGCTGATGAATATTCCATCAGGCAACTGTCTGACTTGCAATCCAAGAAAATAATTAAGTTCACCCATCATGCTCATTTCAAACTTGTTCTGCATCAGCTTGGAGAACTTATCACACATCTGTTGGTTAGTTGAACCAAAAATAATATCGTCCACATATATTTGCACAAGTAATATATGATTTTCCCATTCAATTGTGAACAAGGTTTTATCTACCTTACCTTTTCGAAATCCTTTAATTAAAAGAAAATCAGATAGGGTATCATACCATGCTCTTGGAGCCTGTTTCAGTCCATATAAGGCTTTCTTCAGACGATATACTTTGTCCTCTTCTTGATAGACTTCAAATCCAGGAGGTTGCTCAACATATACCTCTTCTTGCAGTTCTCCATTGAGAAAAGCAGACTTCACATCCATCTGATAGACAGTGAAGTTCTTATAAGCAGCATAGGCAAGAAACAGTCTGATTGCTTCAAGTCTTGCTACTGGTGCAAATGTTTCATCAAAGTCAATTCCTTCTTCTTGACAATAACCTTTGGCCACTAGTCTTGCTTTGTTTCTGGTGACAACACCATCTTCATTCATCTTATTTCTGAATACCCACTTAGTGCCAATTACTCTTTGATGACTTGGTCTAGGAACTAAGTACCAGACTTCATTCCTTTCAAATTGATTTAACTCTTCTTGCATAGCTTCTATCCAGAAGGAATCATTCAGAGCTTCTTCAATTTGCTTAGGCTCTATTTGAGATAGAAATGTGACAAACATAGCATCTTGTGCAGCAGCTCTTCTTGTTTTCACTCTATCTAATGGATCACCAATCACTAGTTCAGGTGGGTGATTTCTGAGCCATCTAAGATCAGGTTGCAGGTCTGAATGTTGTCCTCTGTTGTGATCTTGCAACACTACTGTTGGAGTTTCAGTAGTAGTCTGTTGAACATTTGCAGTCTGTTGAACAGTCTCTGGTCTGTCAGCTGTTTGCAACTCGTCTGTTAGACAATCAGCACTGTGATTTTGAACAGCACTTGAGTTAGCAGCTGAATCAAGATTAGGTAGTATGATGGGAACATATTTTTCATTTCTTCCAATGTCTAGCTTCTGTAAATCAGTAGACAGATCTTGATTAATACTTTGATTCTTTTCAGAAGATTGACTTGGCTCATCAAATACTACATGGATAGATTCTTCTATTAGTAATGTTCTTTTGTTAAACACTCTATAAGCTTTACTAACAGTAGAGTATCCTACAAAAACAGCTTCATCAGCCTTTTCTGCAAATGCAGTAAGGTGATTCTTCCCATTATTTAATACAAAACATTTACAACCAAAAATCTTAAAGTAATGAATGTTTGGTTTTCTGTTGTTCCAAACTTCATATGGAGTCTTGTTCTGATTTTTGTTGATCATACATCTGTTTTGGGTAAAGCATGCTGTGTTTGTTGCTTCTGCCCAAAATCTTTGAGGCAGTTTAGCTTCAGCTATCATGGTTCTGACAGCTTCCTTTAGTGTTCTGTTTCTCCTTTCAGCAACACCATTCTGTTGAGGGGTCCTAGCAGCTGAATACTCATGATGTATTCCTTTTATGCTACAATACTCTTCAACAGTAGAGTTTGTAAACTCTGTCCCTCTATCTGATCTGATCTTCAATATTTTGATGCTTTTCTCATTTTGGATCAGTTCCATCAGATTGGTAAGATGTTCCTTGGTTTCACTTTTCTTTTTCATGAAAATCACCCAAGTATATCTTGAATAATCATCCACAACAGCTAGGCAGTATTTCTTTCCACCATTGCTGACTGGATCAATGGGTCCAAATAAGTCCATATGCAGTAGCTCCAATATTCTTCCAGATGATTGGTGCTTCTTTTCTTTGAATGATGACTTGATTTGTTTCCCCTTCTGACATGCATCACAGAGCTTGTCTTTGCTCATGAATGCTTTTGGAATCCCTTCTACCAAATCATTCTTGATTAATCTGTTTATGGTCTTGAAGTTTAAATGATTCATTCTTTTGTGCCATAGCCAGCTAACTTCACTTGGTGCAGATGCCACCAAACAAACACTTGAATTCTTGTCAACAGAATTCCAGTCGACTATGTAGACATTTCCTTGTCGTCTTCCAGATAAAATTACCTTCTTTGTACCAATCTGTTCAACATAGCACTTATCTGTTGAGAAGATGACTGAATATCCTTTGTCACAAAATTGACTTATACTCAGCAGATTATACTTTAGGCCTTTAACATATGAGACATCAGATATCTCTATGTTTCCCTTGATTATTCTTCCTTTAGCTTTAATCTTGCCTTCTTTGCTGTCTCCAAATGTAACACTTGGACCATCCACAGCAATTGCATCAGTCAACTCATGTATGTTTCCACACATGTGTCTTGAACATCCACTGTCCAAGTACCAAATCTTCTCTACTTTACTCCTAATCCTAATCCTAACCTACAAAACAAAATAAAAATTGTTTTAGGTACCCTTATTGAGAGGGTCCTGAAGGATTAGTTCCACCTTTGACAACCCAAGATGTTGATGTCTTAGGCTTCTTAGGCTTCTGAGTTTTAGGAGCATGAACAGCTTCATTTTTATCATAGTTATCAGATAAGTCATGTTGATGATCAGTATGATATGAATAATGTTCATAAGCAGGGTAAGGTGCATGATATGTAGGATATGCATGCATTGGATGAGCAGGATAAGGTGCATAGTAACTAGGAAATTGAGATGCATGATACATAGGATGATATGCAGCAGGTTGCACATAATATGACTCATTTCCATACCAAGCATTTTGATTTTTCTTGTTTTTATGCTTCTTTGGTTTACTAGATGCTTGCTCAAATGATTTTGACTTAGTTTTACCACTAGTCTGATTGACTTTAGTTTTATCAGCAGACTTCTTAGGACTCTGCTGTTTGGTCTTACTAGTCTGATTTCCTACACTAGGCTCTTTCCTCTTTTTAGCCTTAGGAGATTTCTTCTCCTTTACCACTTTCTCAGTTGAGGTAGGTCTAGCAGTTTGAACATACAGAATGACCTTACTATTGTCAGCAGAAATGAATTTTTCAGTATGATTCAACTCTAGTTTATCCTTTTCTAAAGGTGTCTCCTGTTTCTTAGATGTATGCATGGATGCAACAGTTGACTTATCATGAGACTCAATAATTTTCTCAAGTTCCATGATTTTTCCTTTATAGACCTCACATTCAGCTTTCAGAGATTCATGCTCTTGCTCAAGCTGTTTATATTCAGCTGATTCCCTTGGCTTTTCAGCTAAGAGTTTCAGTGAACTATTTTGCTCTTTTAGCAGGATCATCTCTTCCTTAAGCTTTTTATATGCTTCAGCAATACCAGTATTGTTAAGCATCATTTGTTCAAATGAATTAAATAATTCATCATTAAGAGGAGTTACCTCATCCTCAGAGTCATCAGAGTCCTTTGCCATCAGGCACAGGAGAGCAGGTTTTTCTTCATCAGAAGATTCTTCATCAGACGAGTCTGAATCTGAATCAGATGAGTAGACAGCAGTCAGCTTTTCTGCTTCAGCCATCATTGCTTTTCCTCTCTGATGCTTTCTTTCTTTTCTCACTTTCTTCTCCTCTTCAGTGTACTTTTCTGCTTTTGGATATGGGCAGTCTTTGATGAAGTGTCCCAATTTCCTGCAGTTGTAACACATTAGTTTTGATTTATAATCATCTTTATCTTGAGAAGAAAAGTTAGGTTTAGAAGAAGAAGCATTGTTGTATTTGTTCTTCATTTTTCTTTTGTAGAACTTCTTGAAATTGTTCATCAACAGTGCAACATCTCCAGCTGTGTACTCCTTTTTGTTGAGTAGTGATGCTTCATCAGATGAGTCCACATCTTTGCTTTTCTGTGCTGGTCTCCTGGTGTTTTCAGCAGCAACCAGTGCAGCTGTGGGTCCTGAAGTTGAGGTTTCTTCAATTCCCATCCTAGGCAGTTTATACTCGAATGCCTTGAGTACAGAAAACAGCTCAGTAAGAGAGATTTTTCCCAAATCCCTTGATTCTTCCATTGCTGTCACTTTCATGTTGAACTTTGGGGGTAGTGCCTTTAGTACTCTGACAGTGATCTCTTTGTCAGTGAAGGTCTTTCCCAGCTTTAAGACTTCATTTAGTGTTCTGGTGAATCTGGTATCCATTTGATCAATGGTTTCTCCAGACTTCATCTTGAAGTTATCCAGCTTCTCCAAGGCAACAGTGAGCTGATGCTCCTTTATAGCATCATTGCCTTCGCTCATGTCTCTGACTTTGTCCCACATCTCCTTTGTAGTCTTGCAATGTTTGACCTTGTCAAACCGATCGTTATCCAGGGCTTTAGTCATGATGAATCTCCCAACTTTGTCTAGATTGAAAAGCTTTATTTCCTCTGGAGTCATCTCGTGAAGGTCTTTTTCCAAAACCGTATCTACTTCATTTATTTTGATGGTCTTTGTGAATCTGAATGGACCTTTAATGATACATGTGTACATGTTGTCATTATAAGCAGCAAGGAAAATCTCCATTCTGATTTTCCAGTCTTCAAAAGACATACCAGCAATGTGGGGAACATGGCTGATACAGTCCATTCTTCAAAAAGTTTTGATTTTTCAAAAAGATGCTCTTTTGAAAAGTTTTAAAACCTTTGAAAAACACTTGGATCAAGCTCGTTGATCAGGCAGCTGATTCTAATGAACCACCTGCTCTGATACCACTTGTTGGTCCCAAGTGGTCAGATGAGGTCTAGAGGGGGGGGGGGTGAATAGACCTCTGAAAATTTTTGAACTTAAGAACTTTTCAGTCTTCTGTCAGCAGACTAAGCTGATGATGAACAGTAAGCAGACTAATCTGATCGTGAACAAATCTTGAACAGACGACTGACCACTCTTCTTACAGTGACTTAGCTGTTTTTCAGCAAAACAGTTTTTCAAAGAGTATACTTGCAGCGGATTGATTGTAAGTGTTCTTCACAAGTAAACTAAGTTCTAAAAGATTTTATCCCCAGTTTTCAAACTCCTTATAAAATCTTTTGTTTGATTCAAAGTGTTAAAAATGCAAACTTTAAAATATGCAAGAAAACTTTAAATGCAAGATAACACAAAGAATTTTTATAGTGGTTATATGGATGTAAATCCTTTAGTCCACTCTTCCAGATCACACAGATTCTGGGTTATACTATAATCACTTAGATTACAATATTTCTCCACTTACACCTAAACAACTAATGAAAAGGCTGTAAGCTCACAATAGGAGTTCACAAAGAAAACCTATCCTCTAAAGTAGAATCACTCACAAAGATGGATTCTAACTTCGCACAACACTCAGCTATTACAAAATCACTCAGATAATGTTTTTCTGATTTCTTCAACTGGGTTTCTGTCAACAGATGACTTCCACCAGACGAGTGAGCTGTTTGAGCTTTTGAGACTTAGAGAAATTCTGCTTCAAAATTTCGATCTCTGATTGTTGTTGTATCTTTGCTCGATTGAAATTCAGCTCTATTTATACATGGAAATGAAAATATGACCGTTGAAGGCAAGTCACAGATCAAATCCATCCTTCAGCTCTTTTGAAACGGCTCTCTGCAGCAAATCGTACAGTGTACAGTACTTTTCTGTCCATCACATTTAATGCTGCATTAAATGCACTCTGCTGATCCGAGGATATCTTCAATCATTTGCCATTACTACCCTTCTCTTTCAGCATTTATTACACTAGGTGCATTTATTACCGTTGAACTGATCTCATGATCTCTTCCACTCTGCTGATCGAAGCAACCCTTCTGATAGGTACTCTGCTGATCAAATACTGAACTCATCTGATTTGACTCGGCTGATGACCTACCCTTCTGTTTGCTGTTTCAGCAAGAGATCACTAGTCTTCTGGTCTTTGAACTCTTCTGATATCTTCTTTGCTTGTTCAAAGATCTTTCTAAGGGAACTAAGCTTTTCATACTTAGCTGATTATGATGTTTTGGAAATCATCAAAACCTTCCCTTAAATTTTGACTTCTTTCATCTTCATCTTCTTCCAACACTATAAATAAACGGGCGTATTAAGTCATTTATACTAAAGAAAGATAATGATTGTTCCAATACAAGCTAAATATATTGGCTTGCAGGGCACTATCCCATCAATCACCCACTTGCCCTAAAGCTAATCACAAACGTTTCTAGGACCCATCTTTTTAAAGATGTTCTTCGAACTCATTTCATGATATAGCCTCTTCTAGTGGATCCGCTAAGTTATCTTCTGAGTTGACGCGATCCATTATGTGCGTTAACTCTACCAATGATTTCTCTAATCAAATGGTACTTTTCTCTCAATTGTGTTAAGATTTCTTGTGAGATCTCGCATGCTTTGCCTTAGCAATAGCTCCATTGTTATCATAGAAGATAACCATGAGCCTCGCAATGCTAGGCACTACATCCAACCATAGGATGAAGTTTTATATCCAAACACTTTCTTAAGCCGCATTTAATGCAACATTTAATGCTGCAATATATCTTGCTTCAGTGGTTTAGATGGTTACGGTGTTTTGCTTGGAACCCTTTCGAATTTACCGTTACCCCATTGAGGCATGATATGTATCCAAAATGGATATATTTAATTCATCCACATCAGACTGAAAATTCGAATCAGTAAATCCTTCGAATTTTAATTCTCCACTACTACCGTAGACCAAGAACAAATCCGTAGTCTTTGTCAAGAGCATAAGGATATCTTTTACGGTGGTCCAGTACTCTTCACTGGAGTTTGACTAGCAACTGCTCGTGACACTTGAGCAAGTCCTACGTCTGGTCTAGTACATAGTAAAGCATGCCACATGCCACCTTTTGTTTGAAACATAAGGTATTTGAGACATTCTCCTTTTATCCTCATTTGATGTAGGGCACATCGATTTGGAACAAGGGATACAATGTCTCATTGGAAACAATCCTTTCTTGGATTCTTCATACTGAATTTTTCCAGTATTTATTCTATGTACTTAGATTTAGAGAGTGTCAGCATCTTTTTCGATCTATTTCTATAGATACGTATCCCAATACGCAAGATGCTTCTCCTAAATCTTTCATGGAGAATTGCACGGACAACCATGCTTTCGTCTGTGCAAACATTCCGATATCATCCCAGATAACCAGAACATTATCTACACATAAAATATGAGCTTCATCGCGCTCCCACTAATCCTTTTGTACACTCAAGGTTCATACTCATTTTGATGAAGTCAAATGTCTTGACTGTCTCATCGAAACAAATATGAATCTAAATGGATTCAGACATTGCTAATGGAGAAAAGGTTTCATCAAAGTCTGTTCCAGAACATTGTGAATAGCCTTTTTACCACTAGACGATTCTTAGAGGCAACACCTCTCCATTCATTCCAGGTTTGAAGATCCACATACAACTTATAGCCAACTTATAGGGATAAATCCCTCAGTGGATCAATCAAGGTTATACCTTGTTGGAATGGATGGGATCCATTTCGGTTTGCATGAACTCCAGTCGTGCAAGTGCGTCTACATCCAAATGTAGCTTCTTCGTATATGGTGAAACCATATCTTTCAAGCTCTTCATGAACTTGATCAGATTTACGAAGTATTGGTGTACTTGATGGTTCAATAGTTTCTGGATTAACTCCCACTGTTTGCGGGGATGGGTCCAAATCTTGGACTTCATCAAGTTCCATGACGTTTTCATTTCCTTTGACGAGAAATTCATCAACAGAGGAACGGGTATTTAGGAGAAATGATTGTTTCTCATTGTCGTGGAACAGGTATCCAATGGATTTCGTTGGATACCCCACAATTACATACAAATTGGATCTACTAGCCAATTTATCTCCTTTCTCGTTTCTACCATCGGCAGGAGATCTCCATACTCAGAAGTAAGAGCATAGAGGTATTTTGCCATACCTTTCTTGGTAAAGCTCTGTAGGCACGAACTTTGTGATGGTAATGGTCCTAAGGTCAGCCAAAACGCAGCGTGAAACAAAAATTTTAATCGAGGCCAAAACGGCCCAAAAATGCAACTACTTTGCAAGAAAACTTTGGAGACCTTCTACCATTACTATCCTAGGATCATCATGCATACAAAGTTCATATTAGAAGGAAAGATATCAAGTCATACCTCTCCCAATCTTGGGAGGTGAAGAGCCGCAAAGAATCGGGACAAGCAAGTAACACCCGAAACCTTCAAGCACCTCCAAGCTCACGGGTTCAACACCTCCAAGCTCCAAGCTAGAATCTCCTCCTTTGAAACTTCTTTCTCCAAGATCCAGAAGAATATCCACACCAAGATCTCCAAGTGTAGATCCTCCAAAGCTAGCCCACACACACAAGTGATAGCACTTAAGGAGTAAAGAAGATGAACTAGATCTTGCAAATACACCCTCAATCTATTAGCTAGAATGAAGTAGTACTTGAATCAAGTTAGAAACTTGATGAAGGAAGAGAAAGAGATGAAGAAAACAACTTTTCTTTCTAGGGTTTGAGAGAAATCCGAACACACACTAAAAGGTGTAGTGTGTGTTTTTGTCTTGCTACTTCTACCTCTAATGAATGAAGGCAACATCTTATCTTTTTTTGTGTGTACATTATTCAATGTAGTTTATTGTTGGATCAAATCCACCAATAAGACTTGTAGCTTTATTGTGCTTCCCAAGCACACTTCTTGAGCTTCCCAAGCACACTACTTTTGATACAAGTTAGTGGTGGGGGCCACCACTAACTCTTGATAAGATATTTATTTTTCTCTCTTGTATATATATATCACATATATATATTAACATTATATCATATCATATATGATCATCTCATAAGACCAATTTAGATTGGTCATGGGTTAATTGGACATTTATTTCCCAATTAATAAATCCAATCTCTAATTCAAAATTAGAAACCCATTTATTTCTTCCTTCAATTAATTAGACCCTTCTAATTAATTTCGACTAAATTAATTTAACACTTAAATTAATAGAGTCCTTTAATTAATTAATCTCCATTAATTAATTACTACTTCTTGTCAAATCCAATTTGACTTTTAATAGATTGAACTAAGTTGCATCTTGTGCTATTGTGTGTGGCCCCTTGGGTTCACCATCAATTAGCCGTGGGCTCACAAACCATTTGTGATTTAATTAAAAAGATTAATCAAACTACTTTTAATCAATCACTCTTAGATATGATCTCATCAAATCTAGAGTACCCAACACTCGAGGTAGTCGTCTAGTCACGGTCGACGAGTCCTAACTAATGATGAATAAAAAGTGTGAACCTTTCTTGAATTGATCTCATCAATCCTCTTACGCATACCATGCACGTACGCTCCTTCCAATAACTTATTTCCCGATCGAAGCCTAGGACATGGAGTCCAACGGATTCCTATTAGCCTTGATAACTATGCGTCTTTATTCTTTATGGTGATTCCTTTTAGTGATTACGCATTTGGAAACTCCTTTCCAAATCTAACATCACTCACTTCGGCCGAAGATTCCCGGAATCAATCCATACAAAAGAATGCATAGGAAATCGCCCAACCACATCACGGTGGGAGTTAATGGATCCTTTATTGACGTCATTAACCTCACTACGAAGCAATCCATACCCAACGTGAAACTATGATGACTCGCTAATTAGTAGTCGAGTAACACATCAAAGCATAAACGCTCCGCATGAAGTTCACTCTAACATCTCAAGTCAAAGGACCAATTTACGTACACTATCGTAAGTAGAAGAAATCTTCATCTCCGATAAACTCCTAAGATGAGATTCTTCTTGCGGGGTTTCGACGCGCTTGATCTCATCAAGCCGCCCACTCATATGCATTGATATCTACCATATCGATGTCCATGGAACTATCCATCCTCATGCAAAAGAGAATGCATACTCGTGCAAGTATTACCGAATACAATGATGCCCTATCTCAATTGTATTCTACGACTTGGAAAGCTTTTAAGATCTTAAACCATAGTAGAACATATTCCATAGAGGGATGCACCATGTTCCATAGTTTCAACGATCTAAGGGCTTCATAAATTGCTTAGATGTATCACAATAAATGAAGAATTGCCAATGCGAACTTTTATTGATCATGAATAAGATTGATTACAAGAGTATTTACAAGACAACCGATTGGCTTGCAGGGCACTACTCTAACAATCTCCCACTTGCACTAAAGCCAATCGTTCATAACTTTAAGGCCCATCTTAAGGCGATGTCCTTCAAAAGCCTTGATTGGCAATGGTTTAGTCAGTGGGTCCGCCACATTTTCTTTTGAGTCAATGCGCGCCACTCTCACGTCTCCTCTATCAATGATATCTCGTATCAAATGATATCGCCTCAATACGTGCTTGGATCTTTGATGAGATCTTGGCTCCTTTGCTTGAGCAATGGCCCCATTGTTATCACAGAAGATAGCAACGGGTTCGGCAATGCTAGGAACTACACCCAACTCTTGGATGAAGTTTTGCATCCAAACACCTTCCTTAGCAGCATCACATGCAGCTATGTATTCTGCTTCGGTTGTAGAATCGGCTACAGTTTCCTGTTTGGAACTCTTCCAACTTACTGCACCTCCGTTCAAGCAAAATACAAATCCTGACATAGACTTGGAGTCATCTACATCACACTGAAAACTAGAGTCAGTGTGACCTTCAAGTTTTAATTCTCCATTACCATAGACCAAGAACAAATCCTTAGTTCTTCTCAAGTACTTGAGGATTGCTTTTACGGCACTCCAGTGACTCTCACCTGGATCGGATTGAAAGTGGCTAGTGACACTAAGAGCTTGTGCCACATCCGGCCTCGTACATAGCATGGCGTACATTATGCTCCCTATAGCGGACGCATAAGGTATCTTTGACATCTTTTCTCTTTCATCGTCAGTCTTGGGAGACATCGACTTGGAGAGATGGATTCCATGTCGCATTGGAAGAAACCCTTTCTTCGAATCATCCATACTAAACCTCTTTAGTATCTTTTCTATGTACAACATTTGGGATAGCCCTAGCAACCTTTTAGATCTATCTCTATAGATCTGTATTCCCAATACAAAGGAAGCTTCTCCCAAATCTTTCATGGAGAATTTTGTAGATAACCAAGCTTTAGTCTTCTCTAATATTCCTACTTCATTCCCAATGAGAAGAATATCATCGACATAAAGCACTATAAACTCTATCGAGCTCCCACTAACCTTCTTGTACACACAAGGTTCATAGATGTTCTTGATGAAGCCAAACGATTTGACTGTCTCATCAAAACGCTTGTTCCAATTTCGGGATGCTTGTTTAAGTCCATAAATGGACCTTTGCAGTTTGCAAACCTTTTGCTCACTACCTTTGGGTGTGAAACCTTTTGGTTGCTCCATATAAATTTCTTCTTCAATGTCTCCATTGAGAAAAGCGGTTTTCACATCCATTTGCCATATTTCATAGTCGTACCATGCAGCTATGGCAAGCAAGATCCGAATGGACTTCGGCATGGCCACCGGCGAGAAGGTTTCCTCAAAGTCGATGCCCGGCCTTTGAGTATATCCCTTCGCTACTAGCCTTGCCTTGTAGGTCGACACCTCTCCATTTACTCCAAGCTTTCGCTTATAGATCCACTTGCAACCAACGGGTACTACTCCCTCTGGTGGATCTACCAAGGTCCATACCTTGTTTGAGTACATGGAGTCCAATTCGGCTCTCATGGCTTCACGCCATTTTCCCGAATCTATGTCCAACATAGCTTCTTCATAAGTCCTTGGATCAATATCCAATTGCCCCGTTTCATGTATCAATCCAAACCGTTCGGGTTGTTTACGTTCACGAGTGGACCTACGAAGTTGTTGTGTACTAGTGGTTTCCTCATTACTCTCATTTGTTTCCATCTCTTGTGGTGATTCATTCGTCTCACGAATTTCCTCCAATTCTATCTCCATCTTTTCATTATCAAGAAGACGTTATTCCAAGAAAATGGCGTTCCTAGAAACAAACACATTTTGTTCCTTAGGATCATAGAATTGATATCCAATAGACTCTCTAGGATATCCCACAAATTTGCATAAGGTGGACTTGGCTTCCAACTTATCTCCCACTAGCTTCTTAACATAAGCGGGAGACCCCCAAATTCTCATGAATTTATAAGAGGGTGCTTTGCCGAACCACATCTCATGAGGTGTCTTAGGCACAGTTTTCGAAGGTACTACGTTTAGTATCTTCGAAGCTGTAAGAAGAGCCAAACCCCAAAAGCTTCTAGGTAAATCCGTGAAACTCATCATGGATCGAACCATGTCCAACAGAGTTTTATTCCTTCTCTCCGATACTCCGTTCAATTGAGGAGTACCCGGAGGAGTCCATTTTGAGAGAATCCCATTCTCTTTCAAATAACCGAGGAATTCGCTACTCAAGTATTCTCCACCTCGATCGGATCGAAGTGACTTAATACTTTTACCGAGTTGCTTTTCTACTTCATTTCGAAACTCTTTGAACCTTTCAAAAGCTTCGGACTTATGTGTTATGAGATACACATATCCATACCGTGAATGATCATCGGTAAAGGTTATGAAGTACTTATAACCTCCTCGAGCACTAACACTTAGTGGTCCACATATATCCGTATGGATCAAATCCAAAGTGCTTGAAGCACGTTCCGGTTTCCCAGAAAATGGCAATTTGGTCATTTTTCCCTTTAAGCAAGATTCGCAAGTTGGGAACTCATCCAAGTCCACTATTTCTAGAGACCCATTTGAGACCAACCTTTGAATCCTCTTCTTGGAAATATGTCCAAGTCTAGCATGCCATAGATATGCGGAGTTATCGTTATTTGCCTTTCGTTTCTTAATATTATCGTGAACATGCAATATAGTGTTAGATGTTATGGACGTTTCAAGATTATACAATCCATTAGCTAGTGTACCTTTTGCATATAAAGAACCATTCTTTGAAATGCTAAAAATTCCATTCATAATGGTAAAACAAAAACCTTCTTGATCCAAAACAGGAATGGAAATAAGGTTCTTGATTAAAGTAGGTACATAGAGACAATCTCTAAGGACTAGCTTACAATGTCCTACATCTAGTTCTACGTCCCCTATTGCTTCGGCTGCAACTTTTGCACCATTGCCCAAGCGGAGAATCCAATCCTCGGGTTTAAGGGGCCTTGTTGTTCTCATCACCTGTTTGTCATTACAAAGGTGAGAACCACAAGCGGTGTCCAACACCCAATTAGCATTATTCACGGAAATATTAACTTCAACGAAAAATATACCTTGATTCTTATTTGGGACGGTTTTAAGGTAAATAGGACAATTCCTCTTCCAATGCCCTTCTTTATTACAATGGAAACAAATACCCTTAGGCACCTTTCCCTTCGCAACTTTAGGAGTAGCCTTAAGAGGCTTCTTGTCCTTAGAGGAACTTTTCCCCTTCTTTTTCTTTCCCTTTGCCTTTCGGCCCTTGGAAGAAGAGGGAGCTAACATCACATGTTTCTCCTTTACTAGAGAGCTTTCCGCCGTGTGAAGCATATTAACAAGTTCATGAAGTCCAACTTCCATGTTATGCATGTTAAAGTTCATCACAAAGTTGTCAAATGAGCGGGGCAATGATTGAAGGATCAAATCCTTATAGAGTTCATTGTCCATAACCACGTTAAGATGAGCAAGCTTTTCGATGAGTCCAATCATTTTAAGCCCATGCTCACGGACCGATGAACCCTCAATCATGCGAGCTTGGAAAAGCTCCTTACTTGCCAAGTAACGTTCTTGCCGACCCGGAGTCGAGTACAACTCGGACAAGTGAAGGTGGATATCCGAGGCACGAGACATGTTCTCATGTTGCTTTTGAAGCTCACTTGACATTGAGGCCAACATGAGGCAACGGGCCTGAAGATCATCTTCGACCCATTTGTCAAAGGTGGCCCGTTCCTCATCCGACGAATCAGTCGGTAAAGCCACAGGGGGTGGGGCGGTAAGGACATAGCTCCTTTTCTCAGAATCGAGAACAATGCGAAGGTTGCGGAGCCAATCGGAGTAATTTGGCCCGGTGAGTTTGTTTGAGTCAAGTATCAAATGAAGTGGGTTCTTTGCCATTTTAAAACACTTTTAAATCTACAAAGGCGAAAAAGATTATGTTTAGCGTTCATTCAATTTTTCAATATACTTTATGATCTTGGACTTCTAACCATAAAGGTCTCCCACTATTTTATCGAATCCCATGCCCCCACATGGTAAACGAGAAATCAAATTTCTTAGTAGGTCTCAAAGTCCTAAAGACATCTTCCACACCCACGACTCGTGAGACGTGTGGTCAATTCAATAGGTAGACAACAAATTGTCAATCGTTTCTACCAAACGACCTTTGAGAATATTTTGCCTCGCTTTTCGTATGGACCCACGACTCGTGCGACATCCATATTATTAAACGTTAAGTCTACACCATCAATCTTGATAAGACATACCCCAATCATGGACGTTCCACGACTCGTGAGACAATGCCATGACCTGAATATGCCCTACCCTTGGCACTTTAACTCGTGCATCAAGGAAACGATCATATTGCTCTAATTACACCCGTTCCACGACTCGTGAGACAACGAATGAACCGAATACAACTCATGACCGAGCCCTATTGATGGAAGGCATGGACTACGAAAACTCGCTTGCCCATTATGACTTAATTATTAAACTCGATTGGGTCGAGTGGAGGTTTTTAATTATTTGAAGTTGCAAGATCTCACCAAATTTTAGTTGTTTATCTTTGTTAGGTGATCTATCCTAACATGCATCACATACATCAAATGGATAAAATACCAACAAAGCATAAACGGCCCTAGCATGCTCCTATCGCGTGGTGGATGATCATGGGCCGATCCTATGCGGTCCATTCCGAGCCAAGGAATGTCCCAATTGGTCAATCTAGGGTAAGTAAACAAATGGAAATAGAATCCTATTCTATTACATATGCATCACCATGCATACATGGCCTTCAAGGTCTTCAAGTCCTCCAAGTCCTTCACAAGTCCTTTCAAGTCCTTCATCTTGAATAAACCTCACAACCTAACGCCTACTCTTTTTACATTGACATAAGTCAAGAAATAAGAGGCATGCAAGCCCCATTTAATTACAAACCCAAATCATCAAATGAATTACAAGATTAATATCCAATCACATAAGGTCAAGGCCACTAGATCATCCATCCATACATTCATCACACAATGGGCATCGATAAAGTAAATTTACCAAGAAAATTATCTACCAATTTCTAATGGATTAAGGCATGTACTTTGTGGTGTCCCAATTTAATGAGACCAAAGAACACAAATTTAGATAACTTGATGTAGGAGCTCGATAGGTGTTTAAATTTCGGTTTTATGACCAATCCGGCTCATCCTTAAGTTATCCATAAGTAAAGAGGCTTACCCACAGCCCTACATTACCTTAGGAAACCGTAGGACTAACAAGATTTAGGCAATTTTACCGGTAGGTGCGATTGTTCCACTACAACCCGGCACATACGGTCTTTTCACCAAAAACCAATTTTCAAACTAAAACCACCCTTACTCCATACATCCTTATATCCAACAAAGTGTTCATAAACATTATCTAACCATAATAAACCACAAAAACAGCCCCTAAATCCAAAAGCAAATCGGTTGATGCACTTCAAATTTTAACAAACCGTTTTCACCAAAACGTAAGGAAACATTCATAACACTTATGAATCACGAATCTAATATGAAATAGCATGATTTGGCTCTGATACCACTTGATGGTAATGGTCCTAAGGTCAGACAAAACGCAGCGTGAAACAAAAATTTTAATCGAGGCCAAAACGGCCCAAAAATGCAGCTACTTTGCAAGAAAACTTTGGAGACCTTCTACCATTACTATCCTAGGATCATCATGCATACAAAGTTCATATTAGAAGGAAAGATATCAAGTCATACCTCTCCCAATCTTGGAAGGTGAAGAACCGCAAAGAATCGGGACAAGCAAGTAACACCCGAAACCTTCAAGCACCTCCAAGCTCACGGGTTCAACACCTCCAAGCTCCAAGCTAGAATCTCCTCCTTTGAAACTTCTTTCTCCAAGATCCAGAAGAATATCCACACCAAGATCTCCAAGTGTAGATCCTCCAAAGCTAGCCCACACACACAAGTGATAGCACTTAAGGAGTAAAGAAGATGAACTAGATCTTGCAAATAGACCCTCAATCTATTAGCTAGAATGAAGTAGTACTTGAATCAAGTTAGAAACTTGATGAAGGAAGAGAAAGAGATGAAGAAAACAACTTTTCTTTCTAGGGTTTGAGAGAAATCCGAACACACACTAAAAGGTGTAGTGTGTGTTTTTGTCTTGCTACTTCTACCTCTAATGAATGAAGGCAACATCTTATCTTTTTTTGTGTGTACATTATTCAATGTAGTTTATTGTTGGATCAAATCCACCAATAAGACTTGTAGCTTTATTGTGCTTCCCAAGCACACTTCTTGAGCTTCCCAAGCACACTACTTTTGATACAAGTTAGTGGTGGGGGCCACCACTAACTCTTGATAAGATATTTATTTTTCTCTCTTGTATATATATATATATATATATATATATCACATATATATATTAACATTATATCATATCATATATTATCATCTCATAAGACCAATTTAGATTGGTCATGGGTTAATTGGACATTTATTTCCCAATTAATAAATCCAATCTCTAATTCAAAATTAGAAACCCATTTATTTCTTCCTTCAATTAATTAGACCCTTCTAATTAATTTCGACTAAATTAATTTAACACTTAAATTAATAGAGTCCTTTAATTAATTAATCTCCATTAATTAATTACTACTTCTTGTCAAATCCAATTTGACTTTTAATAGATTGAACTAAGTTGCATCTTGTGCTATTGTGTGTGGCCCCTTGGGTTCACCATCAATTAGCCGTGGGCTCACAAACCATTTGTGATTTAATTAAAAAGATTAATCAAACTACTTTTAATCAATCACTCTTAGATATGATCTCATCAAATCTAGAGTACCCAACACTCGAGGTAGTCGTTTAGTCACGGTCGACGAGTCCTAACTAATGATGAATAAAAAGTGTGAACCTTTCTTGAATTGATCTCATCAATCCTCTTACGCATACCATGCACGTACGCTCCTTCCAATAACTTATTTCCCGATCGAGGCCTAGGACATGGAGTCCAACGGATTCCTATTAGCCTTGATAACTATGCGTCTTTATTCTTTATGGTGATTCCTTTTAGTGATTACCCATTTGGAAACTCCTTTCCAAATCTAACATCACTCACTTCGGCCGAAGATTCCCGGAATCAATCCATACAAAAGAATGCATAGGAAATCGCCCAACCACATCACAGTGGGAGTTAATGGATCCTTTATTGACGTCATTAACCTCACTACGAAGCAATCCATACCCAACGTGAAACTATGATGACTCGCTAATTAGTAGTCGAGTAACACATCAAAGCATAAACGCTCCGCATGAAGTTCACTCTAACATCTCAAGTCAAAGGACCAATTTACGTACACTATCGTAAGTAGAAGAAATCTTCATCTCCGATAAACTCCTAAGATGAGATTCTTCTTGCGGGGTTTCGACGCGCTTGATCTCATCAAGCCGCCCACTCATATGCATTGATATCTACCATATCGATGTCCATGGAACTATCCATCCTCATGCAAAAGAGAATGCATACTCGTGCAAGTCTTACCGAATACAATGATGCCCTATCTCAATTGTATTCTACGACTTGGAAAGCTTTTAAGATCTTAAACCATAGTAGAACATATTCCATAGAGGGATGCACCATGTTCCATAGTTTCAACGATCTAAGGGCTTCATAAATTGCTTAGATGTATCACAATAAATGAAGAATTGCCAATGCGAACTTTTATTGATCATGAATAAGATTGATTACAAGAGTATTTACAAGACAACCGATTGGCTTGCAGGGCACTACTCTAACACTTTGAATGTACTTTGCTCAGTATCTTCGATGCAGTCGGGAGGACCAACCTCTAGAATGCATAAGGAAGCTTAACAAAACTCAATATGGATCGAACAATGTCTAACAATGTTTGATTCCATCTCTTTAGATACTTCAATATGTTGAGGCGTCTTAGGAGAAGTTTGTTGTATGAGAACCACATTCTCATTGAGATAATTGAGGAATCCTTCACAAGTATTTGCTATCTCGATTAGATCAAATGGTCGTAATACTATGTCTTTGTTGATTCTCTACTTCGTATTGAAATACCTTGAAAGGTTTTTCGGATTTGTATCTCACTAGATACATTTTTCACTAACGACCAAAGCCATTAGCAAAAATGTACGAAGTATGAGTAATCTCCTCTCACACTAACTTTTAGTGGTCCATATGGATTAAATCCAGATTTCGTTTGGTTCGCTCTGGATTCCCTGTGACAGGAGATCTGGTCATCTCTCCTTTGAGACATGATTCGCAGGTTGGAAGTTCATCTAAGTTCTATTTTTCAAGAAGCTTAGGCGAGACCAACTTTTGAATCCTACTCTTGGAGATGTGCCCAAGTCCAGCGTGCCAAAGTTATGGATTATTATCTTTGTATTAATTTGAATTTCACACATTAATTCAATAAAATTGAGTTAATGGTTTAATTCAATTAATTTACTTCCTTTCAATTAACTTCTTTAATTGATTCCTTTTCCTTTTCAATTAACCCTTTAATTGGAACGTTGCTTAATTAATTAGATCATCTAATCAATTAAACATATCAGTGCCTTTCTTAGATGCAGTGGGATAATTCGACTTGTAGGCTACTTGCGTTCTTTCGACTACCTTTATGGTCGAATTTAGAAGAGAATAAATTCTTCTTCATTTTACTCTTCTTTGACTTTGCAGTCCATGAAGTGTAAACGATCATGACAGTTTTATCCTATTTGCCTTTTACCATTACTTTGGTTGATTCATGAAATGTGATCAACTTATCAAATAAGATCGGAGTATTTCACAAAATCATTTGAATGAGCGGGAGGAGAATTTAGGAGGAATTTAATGTTAAGATCACTTGCAGGCCTACGTTTAATCGATCCAGTTTTCAACCAGATTGATGAAACAAGGACAGTGATCATTGACACTAGTTCCTTCATTTATTCTCGAGTTTTGAAATAATTCCTTAGAAGTCTTGAATCAAATCGATTCAAAACTACTCCTCAAAACAAGCCTTTTGAGGTGGAGGTTTGTTTCAGAAGCTTCAGACATGCTCCTCATGTTGCTTCCATAGCTCGTTCAATCTTTATGCTTATTAGAGGAAACGATCATTAAGATTCCCATACTCTATAGGTGATTCGTTTCACTTTTGAGATTCATCCTTATATGAGGAAACGATCATTAATATTCCCATACTCTACGGGTGACTCGTTTCCTTTATTTTGACTTATCTCAGAAGCGCATAAGGCATATGCTCGTCGTTTAAGAACATCATTCCCACTTTTGGAATTCAAGACATTTCTCAAGTTTCTTGCCTAGTCGATATTTTGATTCAGTTATTTTATTAGTCGAGGATAAATTGTAAAATGGATAACTATAGATATCTCCGTATCTATTTTAAAGAGAAGACAAACACTCAGTGGACTAGTTAATGAATAATACTTATAATCTACGAAGGTTGGACTTTCTATCGTAAAAGTTCTCCCACTATTTTATCGAAACAATTACCCCTTCAATTGTTCGGGAAATTCTATTTCCTAGTAGGTCTTGACGTCCCAGCGGTCATTAATTGCACCCACGACTCGTGGCCATAAAACCAATTCCCCAGGTAGGCATACTTATTGCCAATTGTGTCACTACACAACCTTCAAGTTATTTTGCCTCGGTTTTAGCACTTATCTAGCACTGCTACATCATAAGTGTTACTAATCGTTAAGTCTAACCCATCAATCATGATGAGCAACGGGCCCGGTCGTGAACTCCCCGTAACTGCGGTCGATATTCACATCCCGACCAGTCCTCACCCTTGTCGTGTTTAGTTAAAAACAGGAGTCAAGGAATTTCGCGTATTGTCCCTTTCTTCGACTCGGGTGCCAGACTATGGATCACCTCTATCGATAAGTAGACAACATATGCTAGTCCCTATTGATGGAAGGCTTGGATTTATATAAATACTTCATTTTATTTTAATCCAATATGACTTAATATTTAATTCAAGAGGGGATTTACTGGTTTGAAAGTTTAAGGCAAACTCTCTCGAGATCTCACCGCTTCGATTATGAATTATCTTATTTACGATCTAATATTCTAGCGCGTAATACCATACAAGCCAAATAAAAGAAGCAATAAATAAATAAATCATAAATAAATAAACCTAGCATGCATTTCTTACACAATATGTTTTCGATCGGGAGCCACCTATGTATGGGCCATCATTGAGCCAATAATGTTGGCCCAATTGGTCTATCTAATGGGTTCGTAATGGGTCTAGGCTATTACATAAATAACCAAGCATACTTGGCCTTCATTTACCACTGGGCTTCCCTGTTGTATGTAATGGGCCTCCACCCTAAACTATTTAATCTAAAGCCCTAATCTATTATATTGGCACAAAAAGGCCCAAATAAAGGCTCGCAGGCCCAACAAAAATCCAAAAGAAAAATAAACCAATCACATCTAAGGTCAAGGCTCTGCTCGATCGAAAACCACGTAAACAATTCACGTTGAGCAAAGAAACAAGCAAACACATTTACTAGTTTCCTATCTTACTTAAGTGTCTACTAATTATGATAATCTATATTTGGATAAACAAAATAATTTTATGCATAAAAAACAGAATAAAAAAATTTTCAACTTTTGAAAATTGCAATTCGGCCCTCCAACTTTTGGAAATTGCGATTTGACCCCTGAAGTTTTGGAAATTACAAATTAACCCCAAATTTGAAATTGGGCAGAGGACCGAAAATAAAAATTTTATTTCCAGAAAAATTTCGAATTTGCAATTCAGTGCCTGCAGTTTTTGATATTTATAAAAACAGCCCCAAAACTATCAATTTTTACAATACAGCCCCAAATTGAAAATTTTCCAGAAAATTACTTTCTGTCCAGATTTGTAAAATATCAATTTCAGTCCAGTTTTCCAAAGATCGCTAATCGCAAAAACAGCCCTCTAATTTCCGTAAAATACAAAATTGGCCCAAAACGTTTTTATGCAATTTTATCCAAAATTAGATCTACCCATAACAAGTAAGAATCAGTAGCACGAATATAATATGCAATATAAATAAAGCAATCAAATTATATTCAGACCTTTTTCGTATGAGAGTAATGAGTTGGGCTCTGATACCACTGTTGAGTTATTGGTAACGTCAGAACGTTAAAAGCAGCGGAATTTTTAAATTTTAAAAATAACCCAATCAAGATCTTTACTCATCTAGTCATACGAAAAGGATTTTCACATAAAACCAAAACCAATAATAGGGGGTTTTAGAATTTACCTCACTACAGGTAAGGTGGTGGTTTTTCTTCCGGTCTTCTATCAGATCTAATGGATCTGGTTCGTGAGAAGCACCCCATGTGTTGTGCCTCTAGCGGTATCCACACCAACTGGATTGAAGCAACTCTCTTGGATCCTTAGGCTCAGAACTGGGATCCAAAAGTTATCAAACAAGGAAGAAGGAGAAAACTATTTGCATGAACACTTTGGATAAAGTAGTGCTCGGCCCAAAAAGATTACAATTCGCATGAACACCCCCTTTGATAAAATAGTGTTCTGCCGAAAAATCTTTGTAGAGGAAGTATGTGGGCGGCGGCTTGTGCATCTCATAGGTTTTAGTGATTGTTAGTATTTAATAACAATCCTTCTACCTTAGTGCTTGTACGTAATTAGGAGTCTTAATTTAATAATGATCCTATTACTACATCACCTTTCTAGTCCAACTACTCGATGTATATCTATATATTAAAGAATTCACATGATATATTTAGATATCTTTTAGAATCCTTATCATATATAAATACATATAAAGAATCCATATCTAGTTCATTTAGGAAACAAGAATAAGATGACTTAATTAGTTTCCTATTGAACTTGAACATCTTTAATTAAGCAAATTTTATTTACTTAATTGGATTCCTTAATTAATTAAACCCCTTTAATTAATTCAGCCCATTTAATTGATTAATATAATTAATCAATTAAATTAATTCCTCTCTAGTCAATTAACACTTTAATTAATTAGTTTCCTTCTTCAAGAATTAATTTTTTAATTCTTAAGTTTTGATTTAACCCTTTAAATCAAACTTTCCTTATATGATTTGTTGCAGTCCAATTGTATTGTGTGTGACCCTCTGGGTTCACCATCAATTGGCCGCGGGCCCACGACTTTCGTGATTTAATTTGCGAGCTTATTAATAGCTCCGATTAATTGAACCCCTTCAATTAACCACTCAAGAATTAATTTCCTTATTAATTAATGAGTACCCACACCTCATGGTCGATGTCTAGCCACAAGCCCATGAGGCCCAACTTCAGGTGAATTGATCTAAGTGAACCTCACCTCTTATAAGTACCATGTACATACGGTCCTTCTAACGACTAATTTCCCGATCGAGACCTAGGGTGTGTGAATTGATCGGCACCTCTAATTATCTCGATAACTATACTTTCTAATTCCTGACAATGATTCCAGTGTGACTGCCAAATTTGGAAACCCTTTTCCAAATGCATCACCAACTGTGGCCACAGGTTTCTCGGAATCTATTATCTAAGAACGTATAGGAAATTCTCTCAACACACTACGTTGAGTCGGTAGATCCCATATTGATGCTAACCATTCGCGTACACGACTATACGCACCCAACTTAGGCACACAATGATCAAGATACGTGACCGGCACCTAAATCTAAGTACGTACGCCCATGCACCGAATTCGCCCTAGCACCTCAAGTCTAAGGACTAAATCGTACACTGTTATAAGCTTGAGAAACATCCCATCGCCGATGTGCGTCATGCGCTTCCACAATGGGTTTCTCTGTTCGGGCCGTTCGATGCGTTCGATCCTCTATCGAACCACCTACTCATATGCACTGGCCTCAAATGCCTTGCTCATGAAACGCTACAAATTCACTCCATGTGAATCATGCATACTTGTACAAGTCTTTGCGATTCTTACGATACCCCGTCTCGTTCGGAATCTATGACTTGGAACGGTTTTAAGATCACGACCTTAGAGACTGTTTCATGATTGCACTCAGTACTGAAGTGAATCATCCCATAGTCTATTGTGATCTAAGGATTTCAACATTTATACTAAAGAAAGATAATGATTGTTCCAATACAAGCTAAATATATTGGCTTGCAGGGCACTATCCCATCATGACCAGGGAGAACAAAATAATCCTCCCACTGAGGCGAATAACTCTGCTTCTGATAAACAAGGTTGTGATGATGGGGACAATAGCTCAGATAGCAGTGATGGTGATAGTTCGGAAGAATGTAATTCCAACGAGGAAGACGAAGAAACGAATGAGGGAGAAGATCGTAATTCAGAAACAGAAAAATCTGATTACTGACGATAATTATGTAATAGGGTTTTCCCTTAGTTTGTAATTGGGACACTTCCTGTTTTCGAATATATATATATATATATATATATATATATATATATATATATATATATATATATATATATATATATATATTGATTGTTTTTCATCGTTCTAAAAATAATATCATTCTTGATCGAATATTGGTATTCACTACCGAATCTTCTAGGGGATTGCGCTATTTCGTTATTTCCAAAGTAAAACCTTACTCTCGCTTATAAATATACGGGCCATTTCAGATCATTTCATTACAACAATCAAGCATTGAGATCGGAGCCCTCAGATTAATATACAACTTCGAGCTTCGCATCCTTCCTCTTGAGCATTATGGATAAGGGGCTAGGTGCCCCACTTGACCCCAAATCGTTATTAGGCGGTTCCAAGAATAAAGGGCCGTCCAAAGATCGAAAACTGAACAAGGAGAAGAGATCTTCCAAGACTTCTCCCAAGCCTTCCGTGTCTCTTCCCAAAGCCTCTAAGGGTGGTGAGAGTAAGAAAGAAAAACAAGTTTTAACAAAATCTGTTGTGGTCGTATCCGGTAAATTGATACATTCGGATGAGAAATCCGATTAAGATCCCGAGGATTCTCCTTCTAAGCCCTTGATCATTCCAAACGAGCCTTTCTTAGACCAAAGGCATTTGAGCTTGTTGATAGAAATAGTGTCCTGCAAGCCAGCTGTATGGTTAGCATTAATTGTAATTAATGAGGAACTATTCAATTTTGATTAATAAATGCACTTTTATTAAATGGTCAACTTTATCTTATGTAATATTTGTCAACGCATAAGGATAGAAGTCCTTAGATCACAGGGCTATGGGACAACCCGTGGACTGATCTCCAAGGCCGTGATCTAGAATATATTCAAGAGTCGTAGAATCCAATCGAGATAGGACATCATTGGATTCGGTTAGACTCTCACTATTGTGTATACTCCGATGAACTGGAGGACGCTAGGGTCCACGAGCGTGACTGGGATAGTCGATACACATAAGTGGGTGGCTTGCTGGGATGGCAAGCGCACTGAATACCCCAATTAGGAAATAACTCACCATGGAAGCGGTAGTCGCATATCGGGGTTGAAGTTATTTCAATTTACAATAGTATACGAGGAACGATCCCTAACAACTTGAGATGATAGGGTTTATCTGGTGCGAGAACGTCTATGCTTTGATGTGAGTTCCGACTGACTGGGGATCGCCAGAAAGTCTCTGTGGACTCATGTTGGGTATAGAGGAACTCGTATGCAGATTCATATCATCAACAAAGGATCCATTGACTCGACTTGATAGGTCGAGAAAGTCTCCTATGGATTTCTGTGAGAAATTAATTCTGATGAAATCCTTGGCCAAGGTAACTGATGACTTTATGTAAGTAGCTCATAAAGAATAAGTCAAAGAGAATTTATTTCGAGATCAGAGAACATAAGGTCAAGACAAAAGATAAGGGAATCCGATGAAAGACCATACCCTTAAGTCTCGACTGGGAGATTGATCGATGGAGAGATTGTGTCGTATATGGAAATTGTAAATGATAAAAAGGTTCACTGAATTAATTCACCAGTGATTGGGCTCCATGGGCTTGTGACTGGACATCGACCGTGGAGTGTGGGAGAATTCCCAAATTAGCAGGGGTGCTAATTTTGGAATGATTGATCGACAGAGTGTTCGATTAATTTAGAGTATTAATTGCTCGAGTAATTAAATAATATTTAATTACAACCCGCGGCCAATTATGTGGTGAACCTACGGGGGCATACACAATACACATGAAGCGAAAGCGAGGAAGTAGGAACAAACCAGTTGACTGGGTCGACTGGGTCAAAATCGACTGGGTCGATTAAATGGGTGGGTCGACTGGGTCGACCCATATGGAACGAAGATGGATCCAATTGGAATTGGATCAAGATTATAAATTAAATTGGAATTTAATTTATGAGTAAATTAATTAATTATGATTTAATTAATTAATGGAATAATTAATTTAATTAGACTTGGAGTTTAATTAATTAATTGGGAGATGATTTAATTAATTGGGCTATTTAATTGGAAGATTAAATAAAGCCCTGAAAGATTAATTAATATGGGCCATGAATTAATTAGAAGACTTAGTCTTCTAATTAAAGAGGGTCATGGCCCATGTAGGAGAATTAGTATCCTAGTCCTAGGAGGATTAGGTTTTATGAGATATCTATAAATAAGAGACTAGGTCTCATATCTCACATACAACTCCACAAGAAAAATCAAGAAGAGCAAAATTCTCTCCCTCTCCCTCCCTGGATCGGCCGAACTCACTTCCACTTTAGGAAGAATTTTCGTCTTCGATTCTTCGTTCTAAAGTTGTTCTAAAACCTAGATATTAATATACCCTATGTTCCAGTTGATTAGGATATATTAATTTTCGTGATATTGTGGTGTATCAACTCGTAGAGGCGCAACACGTGGGGCGCTAAACAAAGGTGTGGGTCGATCTTACCGAGGCAGAATTCAGAGTTCGTCTTGCTAGCCGAGGATTTGCAAGGAGACAGGTATAAACGAGAAAACTTATACTGTCGTTTAATTATATTCATATATATACAACCAGAGAATATCCTTGCAAGATTCTTTAAGAGGCCCTAGAATTTTTTTATATTCCGCTGTGCCTAGGGCTGTTTTTCTTACCGAATCCCAACAGTGGTATCAGAGCCAACTCTAGGCTTTGTATATATATGAATTTGCGAATTCTGTGTTTAATTAAATCATATGTTTGATTTATGTGGCTAGTTCTTTAACTGTGCATGTTATAGGACGTATGTTTAATTAACTTGGAGTTAATGTTTAATTTAGGATTCGAAAATTTTATCATGTTGATGTTATTTTGAATTAGGATTTAATTGACTGGGTTTGTTGAATTAAATATGTGGGTAATCGAAGAAACAAAAAAAAAAAAATTTTTTATTAGATCCGACTCGCGGTGGCACGGCTGGGCGGCCACCGCAAGCCGCTGCCAACGGCAGCGTGCTGGCAGCACGCTAGCCGCACACGCTGCGCGCAGCAGCAGCCTTCGGGCTGCTGTTTACGCGCTGCTGTGCGCGGCTGCTCGCTGCCGCACGCAGCCGCGTGCAGCGGCTGCTGCCGCAGGCAGCTCACGCGCCGCCTTGGTGGTCGCGCGTGGGCTGTCCTATGTGGCAGTCCGTGATTGGCCTCGTCTGGTTGATTTCTGGTTGGACTCTAATTCTGCCTATTTTGAAAGTCCTGAAAATCTTGGAGAATTTTGGAAGATTAGGAAACTTGGAGTTTTTGGATAAGGTAGTTACTTTGTTAAACTTAAACACTACCTTAATTAACTAATCTAGTCAAGATAGGATTATCTTGAGAATCTTGGAGATTTGGGAATTTTGGGAAACTTAGAGTTTTGGATAAGGTAAGAATCTTAGAGATTTAGATTACCTTAATTAACCAATTTAATCAAGATAAGAATTGTAGATTACTTAGAGCTCAAGTAAGAGCTAATTAATCTTAGAGGTTAATTGTTAATTCAAAATTAATTAACTTGGATGAATTTTTGCGAATTAAAATTAATGAAGCCGGTAAATTTACATTATTGCCCTTATGTGAATTTATGCATGTTCTTGAGTGAATATGTGGATTGGTCGATTTTGCCCTTAAGCCCTGTGTTGTTTTTGGTTTATTTAATTTTGGGTTGTAATTAAATGGGCCTGATTGGTGCCCTTGCTTGCGCAAACAAATTTAATAGAATAGGACCATTTAAATTATGTAAGCTAGGCTTAGATTAGGCTTGGAGCCGAGAAGACCTCGTGAACACTTGGAGATCCACATGGAGGCCCATTTACCTTGGAGGACATGGAGGCCCAATTCATTACATGGAGGCCCAATCAAGCTGGATATTACAAGAAGGCCCATGATGTATGGGTTTAAAAATTGTAATAGTTAGGACATTTAATTTTCACCCTAGACTGACCAATTGATTCATCACGTGGCTCGTGATGGATCGCATAGGATGGGCAATCGACCAATCGTATCTTGCTAGGTGATGAATGTTTACTTTTTCGCAAATTATTCTTTGATGTATGAGATGCATGCTTAGGATAGAAAACGTAAACAAGATAAGCATAATCTGATGAGACCTCGCACACTTAGAAACCTCCAATTGAACTTAAAATTCAATTAGAATATTAAATCGAATAACGGGCGCATATGAATAGTGTCTATGGTCCGAGCCTATCCAATTACTAGGTCTTAGGCATATTGTACGAATATATCTCGATGTCTCACGAGTCGTGGGTCGAGCTATAGGAAGATGATATGTCTATTGCCTCGATGCACGAGTTTAGTGCCAAGGGAGGGGATAGCAAGGTTTTAGGCGCTGTCTCACGAGTCGTGGGGCGTCTAGGATTGAACTATTTCCCTCCACGAGTATTGGACATGATTTAACGCTAGTAAATATGGATGTCTCACGAGTCGTGGGTCCATATCGAAAACCGAGGCTAAATGAACTTAAGGGTTAGCTGCGATGGTTAACCGTCGACGTATTCGACCACCAAGTGGATCAAATAGTATGGCCAACGAGTCGTGGGTACTAGGAGATTGCATTTGGGCCTTAAGCCCGCTAGGATATTTTAAATTCCCGAAACATATGTGGGGGCATAAGATTTTGATTAAAATAGTGGGAGTAATTTGCAAATGAAATCCATGTTTGTGAATTGTGCATTTTAAGTTAATCTTTCGCGTATTTATTTCTTCTATCGTCGTTTTGTAGATATAATGTCTAAGAATCCGATTTCCATCATACTTGAACATAACAAATTGACTGGACCAAACTTCCATGACTGGGTCAGGAACCTTAAGATCATTCTCGCTTCTGAAAAGCGAGGTTTTGTCCTTGATGGGCCCCCTCCCGAACTTGCTAAGGATGCCGATGATACTGAGAAAGAAGCCGTGGATTTATGGCTTGACGATGACTTGCAGTCACGTTGTCTCATGTTGGCATCCATGACGAATGAGCTTCAAAAGCAGCACGAGCATATGAAGTCTTCTTTTGAAATCTACACGCACCTGAATGGTTTATTTGGGGTGCAAAGTAGATACGAGCGGTATGAAACTGCTAAGGCTTTGCAACAAACGAGGATGGCTGAAGGTGCTGATGTTCGATCTCACTGCATCAAGATGATTGGGCTTATTGAAAAGCTTAGTCATCTTGACGTAAAGATGGACAAGACCTACTGCCAGGATATAATCCTCCAGTCATTGCCAAGATCATTCGAGCAATTCGTAGTGAACTACAACATGCACAAGATGAATGTTGAACTTCACGAGTTGGCTAATATGCTCGCCACTGCCGAGGCTTCCATGAAAAGAGAGAAGCCAGTGATGGTTGCTACCTCAACCCAATCCAAGTCCAAAAGGACAAAGAAAGGGAAGGGGAAAGGAAATGCTTCTTCAAGCAAAGGCAAAGCACCATCTGGGCCCATAGGGAAGGGAAAGAAGCGTAAAGCTTCGTCTGGTGAACAGAAATGTTTCTACTGCAAGAAACCTGGACACTGGAAGAGGAACTGCAAAGAGTTCTTGGAGAGCTCGAAAGGTATATTCCTTGTTGAAGTTAATTTATCAATTAATTGTGCATCATGGGTGCTAGACACTGCTTGTGGTTCTCATCTTTGTAATGATTTACAGGTGATGGGAGCAACAAGGCCACTTAGGCCAGGGGATTGGATCCTGAGATTTGGCAATGGAGCCAGAGCTGCTGCCGAGGCCATAGGCGAAGTGGAGTTAGATTTAGGTGGTAATAAATTAGTCCTTAGGAACGTTCTTTATGTACCTGGTTTGGTGAAAAACATTATTTCAATTCCTGTTTTGGATAATGAAGGTTTTAATTTTACTATTAATAAAGGTTCCTTTTCGTTATTCATGAATGATAATATGTTTTTCACTGGTACATTAAAAGATGGACTATATACCATTGAACCACCTAAGTTAGTGATGCATGTACAACAAAACAAAAGGAAACAAGATAATGAAATGTCTGCCCAATTATGGCACGCTAGACTTGGACATATATCCAAGTCAAGAATTCAAAAGTTAGCATCATCTGGCGCGATTGAAATCAATCGCATTGATGAAATGCCAACATGTGAACCATGTTTAAAGGGTAAAATGGCTAAGTTGCCGTTTAAGGGAAACCCTGAGCGAGCCAAGCAAACATTGGACTTAATACATACTGACGTATGTGGACCACTAAGAAAAAGCGCCCGAGGTGGCTATGACTACTTCATCACTTTCACTGACGACTTTAGTCGTTATGGATATGTGTTCTTGTTGAAACACAAGTCTGAAGCCTTTGAGCGATTCAAAGAATTCAAGATGGAAGTAGAGAATCAACTTGGTCATACGATAAAGGCTCTTCGTTCTAACCGAGGTGGAGAATTTCTTAGTAACGAATTTCTGAATTATCTTGTAGAGCATGGAATACTATCGCAGTGGACTCCTCCTGCAACACCCCAGTTAAATGGAGTAACAGAGAGAAGGAATCGAACCTTGATGGACATGGTTCGATCCATGATGAATGCCACTGACTTACCTCTTTCATTTTGGGGACATGCCCTCCTCACGGTAACGAAGATACTGAATATGGTACCTTCGAAATCCGTAGAAAAGACACCATACGAACTATGGTTTGGCAAGGCACCCTCATACGCATTCATGCGCATATGGGGATCTCCCGCTTACGTTAAAAAGCTAGTGGGAGATAAATTGGAAACTAAATCCACTTTGTGCAAATTCGTGGGGTATCCGGAAAACTCAATAGGATACGAGTTCTACGATCCTACAAGACAAACAACGTTTGTCTCGAGGAACGCTCACTTCTTGGAGAAGGATTTCTTGGTGGACAAGAAAGAAAATAACGTAGAACTAGATGAGGTCACTGAAACTGAAAAGACCTTAGAGGTCGATCGAGCTGACCCGTCACCACAGGCAGTGGGAGAACAAGAGCATGAAGGTGCACCAGAAAGTACACCGATACTTCGTAGGTCAGAAAGACAACGTAGAGAACCCGAGAGGTACTACGGTCTGCTGCATGAGACTGGACAGTCTCTAACCGACCCAAGGACTTACGAAGAGGCTATGCTAGACATAGACACGGGAAAGTGGCGCGAAGCCATGGAATCCGAACTGGACTCCATGCACTCTAACAAGGTCTGGGCCTTGGTAGATCCACCAGTGGGAGTTGCTCCCGTGGGTTGCAAGTGGATCTATAAGCGAAAGCTTGGAGTGAACGGAGAGGTGATTACCTACAAGGCGCGACTAGTGGCAAAAGGATACACTCAAAGACCAGGTATCGACTTTGAGGAGACCTTCTCGCCCGTCGCAATGCCCAAATCCATTCGGATCTTGCTGGCCATAGCTGCGTGGTATAACTACGAGATCTGGCAGATGGATGTAAAGACTGCCTTTCTCAATGGAGACATTGATAAGGAGATCTACATGGAGCAACCAAAAGGATATGCATCCAAAGGAGATGAACACAAGGTGTGCAAACTCCAGAGGTCCATTTATGGACTGAAGCAAGCTTCCCGAAGTTGGAACATTCGTTTTGATGAGACAATCCAAACTTTTAGATTCATCAAGAACATGTTCGAACCTTGCGTGTACAAGAAGATCAGTGGGAGTACAGTTGAATTTTTGGTGCTTTACGTTGACGACATTCTTCTCATTGGAAACAATGTAAAAGCATTGTCTGAAACTAAAGCATGGTTGTCTACACAATTCTCAATGAAGGATATGGGAGAAGCATCCTTTGTACTAGGTATAAGGATCTACCGAGATAGATCAAAAGGACTGCTGGGCCTCTCCCAATCCCAGTACATAGACAAAATCTTGAAAAGATTTAGTATGGAAGAATCCAAGAGAGGATTGCTTCCAATGAGACATGGAATTGCACTCTCCAAGTCTATGGCCCCAAAGACGCCAGAGGAGAGAAGCAATATGTCTCGAGTACCGTATGCATCCGCGATAGGAAGCATAACGTATGGTATGCTGTGTACGAGACCAGACGTAGCGTACGCTCTAAGCGTTACAAGTCGCTACCAGTCTGACCCAGGTGAGCAGCACTGGATAGCCGTAAAGGCAATTCTGAAGTACCTGAAAAGGACTAAGGAATTGTTCTTGGTATACGGTGGAGGAGAATTGAAATTGGAAGGCTATACAGACTCAAGCTTCCAATGTGATGTAGACGACTTCAAGTCGACATCAGGATATGTTTTCTGCCTCAATGGTGGTGCGGTTAGCTGGAAGAGCTCCAAGCAGGAAACAACCGCGGATTCAACCACTGAAGCAGAATACATTGCCGCGAGTGACGCAGCAAAGGAAGGTGTTTGGATGAGGAACTTCATCCAGGAACTGGATGTGATACCTAGCATTGCTGAGCCCATTACTATCTTCTGCGATAATAATGGGGCAATAGCGCAAGCAAAGGAGCCGAGATCTCATCAGAAATCCAAGCACGTACAGAGACGATACCATGTGATAAGAGATATAATTGGTAGAGGAGACATTAAGATGGAACGTGTCGACTCAGAAGATAATACGGCGGACCCACTAACGAAGCCTCTGCCTCAAAAGGCATTTGAGAAACATCTGCATAAGATGGGACTCAAGAACATAAAAGACTGGCTTTAGGACAAGTGGGAGATTGATAGAAATAGTGTCCTGCAAGCCAGCTGTATGGTTAGCATTAATTGTAATTAATGAGGAACTATTCAGTTTTGATTAATAAATGCACTTTTATTAAATGGTCAACTTTATCTTATGTAATATTTGTCTACGCATAAGGATAGAAGTCCTTAGATCACAGGGCTATGGGATAACCCGTGGACTGATCTCCAAGGCCGTGATCTAGAATATATTCAAGAGTCGTAGAATCCAATCGAGATAGGACATCGTTGGATTCGGTTAGACTCTCACTATTGTGTATACTCCGATGAACTGGAGGACGCTAGGGTCCACGAGCGTGACTGGGATAGTCGATACACATAAGTAGGTGGCTTGCTGGGATGGCAAGCGCACTGAATACCCCAATTAGGAAATAACTCACCATGGAAGCGGTAGTCGCATATCGGGGTTGAAGTTATTTCAATTTACAATAGTATACGAGGAACGATCCCTAACAACTTGAGATGATAGGGTTTATCTGGTGCGAGAACGTCTATGCTTTGATGTGAGTTCCGACTGACTGGGGATCGCCAGAAAGTCTCTGTGGACTCATGTTGGGTATAGAGGAACTCGTATGCAGATTCATATCATCAACAAAGGATCCATTGACTCGACTTGATAGGTCGAGAAATTATCCTATGGATTTCTGTGAGAAATTAATTCTGATGAAATCCTTGGCCAAGGTAACTGACGACTTTATGTAAGTACTCATAAAGAACAAGTCAAAGAGAATTTATTTCGAGATCAGAGAACATAAGGTCAAGACAAAAGATAAGGGAATCCGATGAAAGACCATACCCTTAAGTCTCGACTGGGAGATTGATCGATGGAGAGATTGTGTCGTATATGGAAATTGTAAATGATAAAAAGGTTCACTGAATTAATTCACCAGTGATTGGGCTCCATGGGCTTGTGACTGGACATCGACCGTGGAGTGTGGGAGAATTCCCAAATTAGCAGGGGTGCTAATTTTGGAATGATTGATCGACAGAGTGTTCGATTAATTTAGAGTATTAATTGCTCGAGTAATTAAATAATATTTAATTACAACCCGCGGCCAATTATGTGGTGAACCTACGGGGGCATACACAATACACATGAAGCGAAAGCGAGGAAGTAGGAACGAACCAGTTGACTGGGTCGACTGGGTCAAAATCGACTGGGTCGATTAAATGGGTGGGTCGACTGGGTTGACCCATATGGAACGAAGATGGATCCAATTGGAATTGGATCAAGATTATAATTAAATTGGAATTTAATTTATGAGTAAATTAATTAATTATGATTTAATTAATTAATGGAATAATTAATTTAATTAGACTTGGAGTTTAATTAATTAATTGGGAGATGATTTAATTAATTGGGCTATTTAATTGGAAGATTAAATAAAGCCCTGAAAGATTAATTAATATGGGCCATGAAATAATTAGAAGACTTAGTCTTCTAATTAAAGAGGGCCATGACCCATGTAGGAGAATTAGTATCCTAGTCCTAGGAGGATTAGGTTTTATGAGATATCTATAAATAAGAGACTAGGTCTCATATCTCACATACAACTCCACAAGAAAAATCAAGAAGAGCAAAATTCTCTCCCTCTCCCTCCCTGGATCGGCCGAACTCACTTCCACTTTAGGAAGAATTTTCGTCTTCGATTCTTCGTTCTAAAGTTGTTCTAAAACCTAGATATTAATATACCCTATGTTCCAGTTGATTAGGATATATTAATTTTCGTGATATTGTGGTGTATCAACTCGTAGAGGCGCAACACGTGGGGTGCTAAACAAAGGTGTGGGTCGATCTTACCGAGGCAGAATTCAGAGTTCGTCTTGCTAGCCGAGGATTTGCAAGGAGACAGGTATAAACGAGAAAACTTATACTGTCGTTTAATTATATTCATATATATACAACCAGAGAATATCCTGTCAAGATTCTTTAAGAGGCCCTAGAATTTTTTTATATTCCGCTGTGCCTAGGGCTGTTTTTCTTACCGAATCCCAACACTTGTTTTAAACAAGAGACCTCCCTCTGATGTGACTACTCCGACTGAGATATTGGAAAAATTTGTTACTGAAAATAAGTCCTTGATTGGTGTTCTCGCATCTGATTCCGAGAGCGAGGGTCCGAGCAAGAAAGCTAAACTTTTTTTCTTTTGGGGAGAATTCCACTATCCATGCATCCTTTCTAAACAAAATATCAGCAGAGCCTTCTAAGGTTGAAAATACCTGCGATCGACTATTTTTCTCTGTTACTACGTCGATCCACTCTTTTCGAGGTTGCCTTTCTGAAGGAAAAAGTCCTTACGTTTGTTTCAGTCAGGATCGAACTTCCTTACCCAGGTATTTATCTGATTCGTCGAGAAAAATGCGCAGAAAAAGTCTATAGGAAGAAATCTACTTTTCTGTTTTTTTTCCTTTTCGTTAACTCCTTGTCATTTTTTTTCTTGTTATCCGGCTGGTCAGAATCTCCTTGAGCTGAAGATGTTAGCCGAGGAGAAGATCTAACGACGAGCAGCTCTTGCGCTTGAGCTGAAGAAAAATAAGGCTGAGTTGGATCACACCTTAGAGATCAATTAGTCCTTCGAGGAGAAACTGTCTCTAGAGAAAGAGAAAACTTCCAAGAACCAAGGAGAGGAGATCCATGAGAGGCTGAGCAGAGAGTAGGAGGGGCTCAGGGAGATATATGAGCGGGAAAAGAAGGAGCTCGAGCTCCGTGAGAAGGAAGCCTATCCTCGTGGGTACGATGACCGCGGTGCGGAGCTTCGGAAGATTTTTTCTGAGAACAAACTTTTTGTAGACGTATCTCATTATCTGTTGTAATTTTAAGCTTTCGAAAAATTTGTTTAATGTATTTCCAATTTAATCCTCGGATCTTGTACTAGGCCTAGTGCCATTTTTTTATTAGTACATTGTTTTTCCGTGCTCAAACTTATCCTTCTTGACAAAATAACTAGTTATTGCGACCTGAAGTATTCGGACACCATTCATGATCAATAAATTTGTGAATAAAAATCTTTCTTTGAGGCATAACCCCATGCTCCATTTTCTAAATTCACATTAGCGACGCATATTAATTGATTCTCTTGTCATTTCATGAAGTAAGCCTGTCAAACCGATTTCTAGGAATCGATCGTGTTTGTAATGTTTTCAGACGTTTGCAAGGATTAATTTGTCCATCTTAAACAAACGGTCCCCTATTTTTCGGGAAGCGAAACGATCGGCGCATTTATCGCTCGTATCATGGCCGTTCGTGCTATACCATCTGAACCGTCGATGTCATTTTCCTTTTTCTATAAATAGTTCCAAAGTTACCGCTGTATTTTTACTTTTCTTTAAATTTGTCGTCCGATCTTCGTGGTTATATTTACTTTCTTTGATCAATATGATTAGTGTCATATCGCAGATAAAGATGTTCGATATTCGAACTCGTACCCTCTTCTTTGATTTTTTATTTCCTTCCGAGGAAAGCTTTATTCGACAAGAATATCGGCAGACAAAAATCCTTGCGACTAGGATACCGGCAGACGACCTGCTTTTTTGGGTATCCTGTATCCGAAATGGCTTCGATTCCTGTATCCTGTCGCTCCACCCGGTCGGATAGTGGGTCAACTCCTGGAGGAGTTCCTTCGATCTCTATCTCAACTTCTTCAAGGTACTTCTTGGAGAATGGTGCCTTCGAGATTGCTTGGAGTAGTTCTTCTGGAGTTGCTTCCCTTCTTCTTGGCTCGGATAAATGTGTAGAATGAGCCAGCAGGGAAGTGGTAGCAAGAATGCTGGAAAGGCGGTATTGAACTCACGGTGGCTCGCTCTGTAATTCATATTGCCTATATGAAGACCTCATATGGGTTTAAAAATCCTGATTTCTTCCAGCAATCGGAATTAGCTCTTCGCCGCCCTCTCAGTTGTTATGGGATTCTTACTTCATAGTATTTGTAGTAGGATAGCCATAAATGTAATTTCCATCTGAGTTTGGATGTTCTTACTGTAACCAAGAAATCATTTGTAATTGTTCGAAAAGCTTATAATAAAATATTTTCATATTCTAATAATCATTCAAATGAGTTTGGATGTTCTTATTATCTTCTCCTCTTTCTCTGCTTATTTGCTCGAACATTAATAAATCTGGAGTTTGAATTTCCCTCGAATTTAAAAATCACCGTAATTTAGATAAATCGGTCGAACTCAACTTGTCATTGGTGATTTAATCATCATAATTTTGAAAAAAGATGACTATTGTTTTCTCGATAAACTCCTCAACACTTTGGTTTAATCGTTTTAGAACTGGTTCAACCCGACTTCTTTCGTTAATTCGAAAAGAATATTTTTGAAATAATCATTAATACACTTTTTGAAGTACACTGCTCGGAAAGATGCTGTGATCGAATTTCGAGCTTAGAGTCGATTTCTTATTATTGATCAAAGGGGCATAGCGACGGCTTTCACCTTTAGTCAATTTCGAGGCTCTTAGCAACAACTTTCACCCATTTTTGTTATTTTTTGATCTAAGGGGCATAGCAACGGCTTTCATCATTAGTCAATCTCGAGGGTCTTAGCAACAACTTTCACCCATTTTTGTTATTTTTTTATCTAAGGGGCATAGCAACGGCTTTCAACATTAGTCAATCTCGAGGGTCTTAGCAACAGCTTTCACCCATTTCTGTTATTTTCGATCTAAAGGGCATAGCAACGGCTTTCACCCATAGTCAATCTCGAGGGTCTTAGCAACAACTTTCACCCATTTTTGTTATTTTCGATCTAAGGGGAATAGCAACGGCTTTCACCATTAGTCGATCTCGAGGGTCTTAGCAACATCTTTCACCGATTTTTGTTATTTTTTTATCTAAGGGGCATAGCAACGGCTTTCACCCTTAGTCAATCTCGAAGGTCTTAGCAATAGCTTTTACCCAATTTTGTTATTTTCGATCTAAGCGGCATAGCAACGACTTTCACCCTTAGTCAATCTCGAGGGTCTTAGCAACAGCATTCACCCATTTTTGTTATTTTTTGATCTAAAAGGCATAGCAACGACTTTCACCCTTAGTCAATCTCGAGGGTCGTCACCCTTTTGCTAGTACGAGGGGCATAGCAACGGCTTTCACCCTTGGCCAATTTGATCTTCGAGGGTCTTAGCAGCAACTTTCACCCTTAATCAATATTTGATACGATAATATTTGCTCGAGCATAGAATCGAATTGATAAGATCCTTAGAGAAAAAAAAACTTCCATTGAATCAATAATCTTCGATGATACGAGAAATAAAGGGAACAATAAGCCATAATAGTAGATAAGCTAGAAATTGCTAATCAATCTTCATTTTCCGTAATATTTCCTCAGATTAACAGCGTTCCAAGCTCGAGGTAAGACCTCTCCATTAGGATAAGCAATCTTGTATGAGCCATTTTTCCCAAGTTCGACAACAACATAGGGGTCATCCTAATTAGGCTGAAGTTTTCCAACATGCTTTGAAACTTCCACTTTTTTCAGCACTAAATCTCCAACTTTAAAGGTCCGAATTCGAACTTTATGATTGTAGGCCTTTTCCATATTGGATTTTGCAGCTTGAATTTTCAATTTTGCCCGATCCCTCCTGCTATCTGCATGGTCGATCTCCATTTCTCTCGATGATTGATTGTCCTCGGAGTTATAAAATTCGACCTTGGGAGACGGTATAATAGTTACAATGGGAATAACAACTTCCGAACCGTAGACCAGACTAAATCGAGTCTCTCTCGTAGCAGCTTTCACAGTTGTCCTATTAGCCCATAAAACTCATGGAAGTTCATCGAGCCAATTGATCTTGGCATCATTTAAGCGCTTTTCCAGAGATCGAACGATCTCCCTATTTACTACCTCTATTTGTCCATTTGCCCGCGGGTGCCCAACCGAAGTGAAATTCTGCTGTATTCCGAACTTCTCACACCATTCCATGACTTGTTTGCCCGTAAACTGAGTTCCATTGTCGGAGATCAAAATCCTAGGAATTCCGAATCTGCATACAATATTTTTCCAGAGGAAATTTATAACTTGGAATTGGGTGATTTTCGTTAGAGCAACACACTCAACCCATTTACTGAAGTATTCCACAACGACCAACACATAATTCTTCCTGGCCCTGGTGGTTGGAAAAGGACCAACAATATCGATTCCCCATTTGTCGAAAGGCCAGCAGATCGGAATAGAAATCTGGATTATCATCGTTTACTTCCCAAGTGACGTCAGCTGGTCTATCAGAGTCACTGAAGCTTATGACCTGATTTTCCATGGATGGAAGTTCCAAAGAGAAAATTTCTCTTTTGGCCGAGACAATCGTCTTTATCGACCTCATCGTTCTTTTCTTTGCATTCTTGCTATCTCCTCCCGCTGGTCCACCTGCAATCATGTTTATTACTCCAATCAGTTGCTCATCAACCTGGTTTCGAGCTTGACATTGTTGGGTGATGAACTTGTGAGGGCTCCTGGATCTATAACGATTGTTGGAGTTCCCTCTCTTAACGAATTCCTTGAGTTTTCCTTGCACGATTAACTTTTCTATTTCAACTTTCAGCTGATAACAATTTTCGGTGCTATGTCCCCGGGCCCTATGGTAATGACAATATTTGTCGTAGTTTAATGTTCCTGGTCTTGCTTGAGTAATTCTTTGAGCCTCGGGAATCAAATTCCCTTCCTCCAGCACAGTCAGAATTTCTTCCTTCGTGGTATTTAACTCAGTGAAATGAATCTTCCCAGGTCGTGGAGGCTGATCGGAAAAAGGAGGCGGACCGTAGACATTGGATCTTTGGGTTTGGGCCTGAGTCTTGTAGGTATTAAGTCGTTTCCATACTGATCCTCAGTTCGATTCTACGTAATCGCCTGGTTTTGGAATAGGTGCTCTGTCTTGCTTTTTTACGAGCTGAAGCTTAGGGTTATGAGCATTTTTCAGTTTGTTCATTTCTTCCTGGATCATATATTTCTCAGCGATTTCCATGATCCGCTTGAAAGATTTTGGTTGCTTTCTTCATAACGCATTTCCAAAGTGTGTATTCCTTGTTAGTTCAAACATCAAAGAAGACAGATATTCAATCTGCGGAGTATCAACCTACAGGAGTTCGATACTGAATCTTGCTAACCATTGCCTTAGAGTTTCGCCATCCAATTGTTTCACAGTTCACAAATGATTTGCTGGCAATCTAGGCTTTCTTTAGCTTGCAAATTGATGTTTTTGTTTATCACAAAACTCATCGAAAGAAAATATAGAGTTCGGCGGTAGTTTTCCGAACCAATCGAGGGCGATTCCTTCAAAAGTGGTGACCATAATTTTGCAGCAGAAATCCTCCAAATGGCCATATAAATTCATTACATTGATGAAACTATTAATGTGCCCTCCGGGGTCGGTAGTCCCGTTATACCGTGGCAATCTCGTTGGTACAGTTTCAGTATTTCGAGCCTCACGTATTTCCCTACAAAATGGTGAACATCTCATGATACTATTCCCGATCTCCCTATCCCTGATGTTTTCTCAAATTGTTTCTCTGTTTGGGATCATTTCCGTACGCCTAGCAGTCATTGCTGCGCGGCGAACCTCTATTACCGTGTCCTCCGTGTCTAACTTTTTAGCAACTCTTTCTTGCACAATTCTTTCCAGTTCGGATTCCGTGATTCTTTTGTAAGTTGGTTTCTTTGCTTTTTCAGTACCTAAAGGGTGACTTTCCCCGACTACGGAATCTTCCAGATCGTGCACCGTCTTTGGAGGTATTCCTGATCGAATGTTTGATTTTGATGGAGCTGTACGGGGGAGATTTGGCAATGGCGCATTAGACATCGATCGGAGTACACTTTTTTCTTTTAACGTTCGAAGAGGGAATCTCCGGTCTTTCGTGCACTTCGGGCTGATCGACTGGTGATGGATCAGCTCTTCCACTATTCAAAAATTCCATGCACAATGTGCCTATTATAGACCTTAAGTCGGCGACATTTGTTTGGATCGGAATATTGTCCTAAGGAATGATTGGAGGAGCTTCTTGTTGTTGAGCCGCTCGAGACAGATTATCGGGCTCATTGTTGACAGAATTCTGCATTCTAGCTACGTGAGAAGGTTCTCCTTGATTATATGTATTTCGTCTAGTAGTAGGCATTTTTCGTTCTAACACCCGAATAGGGCCCCACGGTGTGCGCCAATTGATCTTACGTTGTTTCGTATGGGATCCAGATACGTAATTGAACTAATAAAAGCACTATATTATGAAGGAGAAGATCAATAATGTATTTATTTTGAGTGTGAGTGTACAAATTACATATGATAGGGTCCTATCTGAGCATTACAGGATTCCGTACAAGATAGAAACTAAATACATATGAGAACGAAATTAGTCTAACTTTCCAAGGCAGTCCGATCAAGAGCCTCGAGTTGCGAGCACCTGGGAAAGCGTGTCTGGCGTCATAAATGCTTGTGATATTTATAGTTAATGCGGTGAGCTAGCTGATTTATCTGCGTGGGAATATTTCTCCGCCGATAGACCTGGGCCTGTGGTCGGCCCAACAGTAATTGCCGACCTTAAGCTTTAGTCTCAGAGATCGGACTGGGCAGACTAGGACTTGGGATCGACATTCTGTTCCGGAGGTCGGCATTCATGATCTTCGAACCATCGTACCATATTTTCGATCTGGTACCAATTCCGAAGTGTAGAGGATCCATAATACACCTCATCACTATGACTTGGAACGTGTTTTAAGATCACGACCTTAGAGACTGTTTCATGATTGCACTCAATACCGATGTGAATCGTCCCATAGTCAAATGTAATCTAAGGATTTCATCAAATCGCTTAAATGTATTCGCGAGAGATGAAGTTGGCCATTTTTTATTCTATACAGATATAAATAAATGTGCGTATTATTTATAGAATCAAAATATTGTTTAACAGAATAGACCTATTACAAGCTAAAGTGAATCGGCTTGCTGGGCACTATCCTATCATTAATTACTCCTTAACTCAATAATAAAATGCTTACAAATCAAATTTATCATTTTTTAATATGAGTATGAACTATCTAAAAATCGAAATTCAGTACTTCTTAATATGAGTATAATCTGTTTGTAAATATCAACCTCAAAGCCTCCAGTAGAAAAGACGAAAAAAGACTACAACATCCAAATCAAACTCTCGAAGACATGAGAAGTAAAGGTCTGCAAATTTCAAAATCAAAGGCCCTAGTAGACGAGACGGAAAAGTCTACAAAACTCAAATCGAAACTCCTAGACATTAGTAATAAAGGTTTTTTGAAATCAAAGACACCATTAGACGAGACGAAAAAGTCTACAAATCTCAAATCGACACTCCAAACATGAGTAAATTTTTTTCGTAAATTTCTAATCAAAGTCTCAAGTAGACGAGACAAAAAATCTACAAATTTCAAATTATCTTGGACACGAGTTGAAAAAGGTCTGCCAAATCTTTACTTCCTAATGCTCCTTGACACACGAGTAAAAAATGTATGTTATTCTTTGTTCTCATAAGTATGAATGTTAACAACATCCATCAAATCAAATTTGATGCTTTGAAACATTATGACTTGATTAACTTTTTGGAATATGTAGGCTGCTTGAAACAATTTTGAGCTCAGTCAAATTCATTAAAAAGAAAAACAAATTGTTGGCTTCAAATTTCGCAAAGGTGTGAAGATAAGACGAGACTAATCTAGTCAAAATAAAAACAAATTGTTGGCTTCAAATTTCGCAAAGGCGTGATGAAAAGTCGAGACTTATATACTCAAAGATAATGCATTTCATAAACAAGTCTCGAGGGGACATTTGAAGAAGAGTAAATTTTATTGCCAAAATTTATATTGTCAAATTGGAGTGACTTTGCAAATTACATTAAATTTCCACAAAGAAGTCAATTTTGTATAGGAAATTTCTACACGATACAATATTTGCCTAGAAATATCTTTTGCAAGGGAATAAAATAGAAGCAAATATATTTTCTTCTAAAAAAAGATATTCAGAGGCAATCAAATTGTGCCACATCATCAGGTGAATAAGACAGGTTTGCAGATTTCACCTATAAATAGGGATCATCTTCGACAACTCAAAACACAACTTAAAACCACAATTCCAAAGCACAAAATTGTAGATGGGAAAAATCCCCTCTACAAAGTTATTCATCAAATGAAAGAAGTCCTTCATCAAGTTCAAGATGTTCTTCAACAAATCCAAATTTTAATTTCAGATCGAGCTAATTAACGTTATTTTAGATTCACGATGTTCCGAAGGAGATCAAAGTACCACAAGATCAAAGCATTCGAGGCGGTGTTCAATTTATCCATCACGAAGATTCAAATCATCAATCCAAATTCATAAATCTCAAAGTCGCATCATTGGAGATTAGCATAGAGGATAAAAAAGAGATTATAATACCCTTTTTTTAAGTTCTATAAATTCTGTTTGTACAATTAATTTTCTTGTCTAGTAAGATCGCAAGACTCAAAATTTTGTTGCTACAATTCTATTTCTCCATCTCTAGACCTCATTAGCCACTTCACCAACAAGAAAATTTGATGATTGATCTTACGCGATTTCGTTGTTCGATCAAAGGTGGGTTGTAGAGTGAAAATAACAATATTTTAAAGGAAAGTAAAGATCAAATAGTAATTGTATTCGAATTAGCTGGGTACAAATACAAGAATTTAGGGTCCTACTCGAGCATTATTGGATGCCGTACAAACTAGAGGAGCGAAATACAAATGACCAAAACTATGGTATATTTCCCATATGTGTCCGAGTAGCAGTCACGAAACAAGAGCCCCCTTGGAAGTTGTGTGTTGTCATAAATGCATGGGTATTTATACCTGAACTGACGGGCTTGGGCCTGGGCTCGGCCCAACAGTACCCTTCGATCTTGGGTTCTGAAATGAGCTCGGAACAGTTAATACTATGCCCTGGACCAACTTCTTGCTCTCTGGGGATAGTATCTAGTGTCATTCGAACAGCATCGGGCCCATAGAGGCAAGGAATCTAAATTACCCCTCATCAATACTCCCCCACTTCTCGAGCGTGAAGTGGAGCTTGCGCTCGAAGAAGTACAAGTTGCGTCCCACACTATTATGAGATGAGCCATTCATAATGTCTTTAGGATATGCCTCATTAAAAACCTAGCCCGGAAAAACCCATTGGGATAAAAACCGAGCCAGGGAAAAAGAGTGCATATATAAGAAGACATATACCGGCGTATTGTAAATATATCCTTGTCGGAGGATTTTGAAGTTGTTATATCCTTTATGGTTCCGCGATGTGTTGTTCGATCCCTTAATGAATGCTTTCCAAATTTTTCGATCATAACAAAGAGGACCCACGAGATTCTCAGGAAAAATTTGCAAGGAACTTATTCCGTAATCTTAGAAAATGAAGGATCAAAGTGCTATTATGTGAGGAATAACCCTGAGTTTTTACCCAGGGTAAGTTCAACCATCGCGGTTACTCGGGGACCTGTTTGCAATTTTACCTTTTAAACCCCGTATATATATGTCGATTCGTTGAAAAATTATTTACATATTACGTCCTCTCTTGAGCTCGAAGCGTTTGAGTTCGAAACAGCATTTGCCTTTTGTATATTTGTTTTCTCAATTCATAATGTCGAGCTCTAGAAGTGTAAGGGGCAAGAATAAGGTCGGAGAAAACCCAGAGTCCGATCCTTTGCTGAAGCTTGTTGATGATTATGAGGATGGGGAATTTTGTCAATGGCACGAGGATGAGGATCCGAGCGAGGATCTTGAAGAAAATGAGGTCGAGAAACGCAGCATCGGCGAGGGTGCTTTTGTCAGGATTTTCAAACATACGCAACCTTCTACCGCCACCATCTCGAACAAGTCAGAGCTTCCTGCCAGCCAGACTTCCTGCTGTTTTTCGAAGAAGGATCTCTCTTTCCTCGAGGCGGAGTTCGGGAAATTTCTTCCTAAAGGGTTTTCAATCGTCATTCCCTCTTATACCGAACGTGCTACCGATCCCCCGGCTGGCTGTCAAGCCTTTTACGAGGATCAATTTTCTTATGGTTTGCGTATCCCGTTCATTCCCCTTGTTAGAAATGTCTTGAACTTCTTTTCGCTTTCCCCTGCTCAGCTTCTCCCACATTCTGTAGCGTATATAGCAGCGTTTAGCGCTCTTATGGAGGCAAAAGGGGAAGAGGCCTCCTTTAGCAACTTTTGGCAGATATTCCGAATGGACCCATGTAAGGGTTCGAATATGGGGTTCGTGTCCATCCGTCCGCGGTCGAAACGACCTTTTCTTACGAAAATAACAACGGATAAGAGTATAGGTTGGAAGAGGAGATTCTTCTTTGTGAAGGGCCCTGATCTTCCAATGTCTGAAGGTAGTTCGAAAACAAGATCGTATCGATGGGATGGTGCAAATACTTGGACATACGGTTCTCGCAGAATCAAAGAGAAGCTCAACCATCGTCTTTCTGATGAACTCCTGGAGCAGTTGCAGTCTAACCCTTACCAGACTAGATTCCTGATTCAGGAAAGCGTTTTGCGATTGGCCGGGTTGAGCCATTGTAATTATCCTACTCCGGCGATTAAATACCCTAGCCAATCCTCCGAAGGATCCCTTCTGCGAACCTCTAGTGCTCCGACCCTTGCTCCTCTTTCTTTGGGTATACTTCTTATCTTCTGCCTACTTTTAGGTTTTATTAAACAATTCTCCTTGTTTAAACTCGTGCCCGATTCGTATTATCCTTGCAGGTCGAGTTGTTGAGAAATTTTGAGTGTCCGCTGCCGGCCCGGTTGAAGATAAGCGATTTTATTTCGATCCGTTACCTTATGCCTCCGAAAGAAAAGCGGACATGAGCAATTTGGGTGGAAGTTCAGCTGTCATACCATCTATGATTCCCGATTTGAGAGGGGTTGGCACTATGAGTTCGCTGAATTCTACCACAGCCGGACCTCTTCGGACCTTGTTCTCCCCTGACACTTCTGCTCTTTCGTCTGTCGGCTACAGTCAACATTCCTGGAACCGGATCCAGGGTATCCAGGAATACGAGAAGCTTTTGGGTGAGAAAAGAAACGCTGAACACCCCGGGCCCTCGAGGAGGGTAAAACCTTTTGGCGTGAATTCTGACTCTGTCCCTTGTCGAGAAGGTAGGTCGGAGCCTGATGTGGCGGATTTTATGGATGAGCATTTTCGAAGTGGCAGAACTGCTGGATACCCTGAAGATGGCACCATTCTGACCGATCTGGATGCGAATGGGGAGAACGAATTCGACAAAGCCGCTAGAATCTTTATGGCTGGTCGGTTTAAGAGGGATATGCTGCTCCATTCTGTCAAAGGCGATTTCGAGGTTTTGAGCGATTTTTCCCGAACATATCATGAGGTGAAAATCTGTCTCTCATTTATCCCCTTCTAGAGTCCCTAACCCTTGCTGATATCCGAGAATGTCTTATAGGTCGGGGATTTGTTCGCCCTCCAAACCTATCGTTTGGCGCTATTGGAGCAGGAATCGCAGGACGCTCATGATGCATATGCACAAATTTTTTCTGACAACCAATTTCTTCGATCTCAACTGGCAGAAACTCAGCGAGAATTATCCCAAGTAAAGAAGGAACTCAACGAGGCAACTATGAAATGTTCCTCGTCTGTAGAGGAGGACTTGCTGGCATCCGTTAAAGAGAGAAGTGCCCTCGAGGAAGAGTTAAAGAAGGTAAAGATAGAACTTGAGTTGGCAAAACAAGATTCCGAGCGCGCATATGCTCAGGGCCGGGAAGAAGCCGAGATTCCTGCCATACGAGGATTCTTGGAATCCCCCATCTTGAATCCTTTAGTTCAAAGGAAAATGGGAGAAATTCTCCAGACGACCTTTTATAAAGGGGTTCAACAATTGGTCGCGGCCAAGAAGATTCCGGATGATATGGATGAGTACTTTAAACATATGAACCCTTTCAAGAACGCTGAAGGGAAGGATTACAAAGCTTCCTCTCTACCCAAGATGGATAGTAATTGGCAGGATCATCGCTTTGCCCCCTTAGTTGAGGAGTATGGTATTCCGATGCCTAACCCCGATGTGCTCGATTGTTTAACCGACGATCCTCCTTCCATGTCGGGGGAAAAGGGCGGAGATGTCGACATGGGCGACGTACCGGATAGAGAAGACGGTCGAACTCTCGATTAAACTGAGTAATTGCTCCACTTCTAACATATATCGCCTGATCCTCTATCTAGCAAATTATTGGAGTCGAACATGCTGAAAGGGGCGATTCATAGTTTTGTAGTTAGGAATTAATCGTAAATCACCCATGTAACTCATTTTTGTAAACGGATTTGTTTTCTTCTTTGATTTGATTCGTGTAACTTGTAAATTCCAATCTTACTAATATCCATATATCATTTTAATTTCCAAGGTTCGATAACTCTTTATGCTCGGATTTCACCCATTTCAAACGGGGTTTTTCTTTAAAGGTTGCGTCGATCCAGTATCGTAATCGCAGGGCCTAGTGTCTATAAATATTAGGATCTTTTCTCATTATTCATACGACATCTTTGCTTATAGAGATCGGAGCTCTTGCCATATTTTTTGCCTTCTTCGAATCCCTCAAAGAGTAAGAATCCGAATTATCGACCCCAAATCCGCTTATTATGGAAAATGTACTAGGGAAAGCTATCGACCCCAAATCGTTATTTGGCGGTTCGAAGAATAAGAATCCGAGCAAAGAGCAGAAGATTGCCAAGGATGCCAAAACCTCCAAATCCTCTTCTAAGACCTCAGTGTCTTCCCCGAAAGCTCCTATAGGGGGAGACAACAAGAAAGAGAAAAGTACTTCTTCAAAACAAAATAAGGGTAGTTCTAGCAAGTCCATTTTGGACGAAGAACTCGAAGCTGCGCCCGGGGTTTCTTCCCCGAAAGTTGTCGATTCTTCGAACGAAGATCTTGTGAGAGAGAATATTTATGTTTTTTCTTCGAACAAAAGGCCTTATTCTGATGTGGTTACTCCTGTTGAGGCATTGCAAAATCTTGCTATTGGTAGCAAGTCATCTTCCGATGCTTCGACCGTTCCTCCCGCAGGGAGTCTCAGCAAGAAACTCAAGTTAGAAATTGGTAGCGGGGCTTCTGCTGAGGTTTTAAAAAATGATAAAATTCCCGAACTCCGTGTTGACCCTACTCCTCCCAAGGTTACTCCTTTCCTACCCGAGGAGTCGAAAAATGGGTCTCCTAAAACTGATCCCATAGATAGTTTGTTGCAGGTTAACTTTACTTCTTCGGAAACTAATATGCCCAAGGAGAGAAACATGTCCAAGGAGAGAAACATAGAAGAGTTGTTCGAGTCTGGGCAGCACTTCCTGTTTCAGGTTTTTTTTTTTTTATGTAAAAGTTGACGATTCCTTTTGACAGGCCGGGCAAGATTTTATTGAGCTTAAAACTTTTGCTGAACGGGAGACCAATCATCGTACTGCTATTTCCCTCGAGCTGGAGGAGAAGAAAGCCGAATTCGACCGTGTCTTCGCGGAGAAGCTTGCTCTAGAGAGGGAGAAGTCTGTTAAAGAAAGTGGAGAGGAGATCCATAAGCAGTTGAATGAGGAGCTCGAAAAACTGAAGAGTCTTCACGAGCAGGAGAGGCAAGAATTCACGCGTCTAGAAAAGGAGGCTTATGATCGTGGATATGAAGCTGGATATGAGGCTCGGAATGTCGAGCTTCGAAAGATTTTCTCCGACAACAAACTTCTCTAGATGTTGCTTTTCATTTACCCGGGCTTGTAGTATGGCTATATTGTTTTTACTCATGTGATCATGAATAATTTCAGACATTTTTATCCCCTATGGTTTGTAATAATCTATTAGTTTCTCGGATTACAAGTTTGTCCATAATTTGATGTATTTTTTCCTGTCCATGCTTCAATTTGCTTTTTCCGTTTGGTCTTATGCTCGTAATCTTCGTTCTTCGATCTTGGTATATTACTTCTGCCCGATTTCCAGAATATATCACTTTCTCTTCCCGGTGAAATTCTCGGGAAGCGCAACAGTATTTCGATCTTGACCGTTCCTTTCGTTTTCTGCTAGCCGTTGGATTTTGAGAATAGTACTTATAAATAGGGTTCTTCAATTTGTATCCTTATAAAATTATTTTTAAAGCAGACTCCTTCGACCATGCTGGTTAAAAGATCTTGTTGCATGGCCTAATATTTTGAATTTCGAGTTAGGACCTATTCTGCAGGTCATAGACTAACTGGTACTTCGACCTCGACTAGGGTATCTGCAGGCGAACATTATTCCGACCTTGGAGACCGGTCAGCTTTATTGCTGACCACCCACGACCCGGGCAGTCCCCGCGACCCTCCGTGGTTTAGGAGAAGTTCAAGCATCAAATCTTTTAGGGGTCTCCAGCGGTTTGTTCGGTTCTTCCTCGAGGATGTAAGGGGTGGAGCTTCGAGGGTCGAGGCCCTCAATAAAGTATTCACGTTACACCTAGAAAAAGATGCCTTACCCTTCTCCTTTTTGAGGAATCATAAATAAAGACAAAAGCCTGTTGGCTTGACAGGCTCCTCCAATTCGAGTAAGGACATTATCGTCCGCCGAAAATTTCATAGGATTGGGTGGCTATGAAGTCCCTATCTCGCTCGGATACAGAGATTAGTCTTTGTAGGTATTTGTAGAATTATAAAATGTAATAGGAGTTGATATCTTTGTAACTTGTAACTCTTCAATGTATCGAACTCTGGAAATAATAATTTCTCGATTAATTTCATACATTCGTTCTTATCTGCTTAAATAAAGCTTTTTACCGATCTTGGTCCATCTTTGGACGAGTTATTGATAATGGTTCCTTGATCAGTTATAGTCCGACTTTTTCTTTGTGACTTTCTTTGACGATCGGAAATTAAACTATAATTATTTCGAGCATTGTTGAATTTGACTGTTTCTTCATTTACCCACACGGTTCCTGAATTTTCGGGAAGTGGAACGGTCGCTGTATTTATTGCTCGCATTTTGGCCATTAGTTCTGTTCAGCTTTTGTGATTGAGTTTTTACCGTTACGTCCCGCCTTCTTTTAACTAAACAGTCCCTGATTTATCGGGAATCTGAGCGGTCAGAGCGCTTTTAATATACATATTGCCACCGTTCATCTGAAGAGATCTACATCGTTGATACAGAATTCTTCCCCCTATAAATACTTCTGAATTTACCTTCATATTTTTACTTGTCTGTAAGCATTTCGTTCGATCAATATGGTTGCATTTTTACCTCCATCAACCATCTTTATTTTCGATTCGGTCTCAGCAATAAAAGCGTTCGAGATTCGGACTCTAACTCTCTTCTTTGATCTCTTCGGCGTCCCTGTATGAGGAATAATTTCGACCAGGGTATCGACAGGCGAAAAGGATTGCGACTAGGGTACCGGCAGGCGACCTGCTTCTTTGGAGTCATCTCTCCTGAGACGACTCCAAAAGCCTTCTCCTTTTTGAGGAATCATAAATAAAGACAAAAGCCTGTTGGCTTGACAGGCTCCTCCAATTCGAGTAAGGACATTATCGTCCGCCGAAAATTTCATAGGATTGGGTGGCTATGAAGTCCCTATCTCGCTCGGATACAGAGATTAGTCTTTGTAGGTGTTTGTAGAATTATAAAATGTAATAGGAGTTGATATCTTTGTAACTTGTAACTCTTCAATGTATCGAACTCTGGAAATAATAATTTCTCGATTAATTTCATACATTCGTTCTTATCTGCTTAAATAAAGCTCTTTACCGATCTTGGTCCATCTTTGGACGAGTTATTGATAATGGTTCCTTGATCAGTTATAGTCCGACTTTTTCTTTGTGACTTTCTTTGACGAATTAAACTATAATTATTTCGAGCATTGTTGAATTTGACTGTTTCTTCATTTACCCACACGGTTCCTGAATTTTCGGGAAGTGGAACGGTCGTTGTATTTATTGCTCGCATTTTGGCCATTAGTTCTGTTCAGCTTTTGTGATTGAGTTTTTACCGTTACGTCCCGCCTTCTTTTAACTAAACAGTCCCTGATTTATCGGGAATCTGAGCGGTCAGAGCGCTTTTAATATACATATTGCCACCGTTCATCTGAAGAGATCTACATCGTTGATACGGAATTCTTCCCCCTATAAATACTTCTGAATTTACCTTCATATTTTTACTTGTCTGTAAACATTTCGTTCGATCAATGTGGTTGCATTTTTACCTCCATCAACCATCTTTATTTTCGATTCGGTCTCAGCAATAAAAGCGTTCGAGATTCGGACTCGAACTATCTTCTTTGATCTCTTCGGCGTCCCTGTATGGGGAATAATTTCGACCAGGGTATCGATAGGCGAAAAGGATTGCGACTAGGGTACCGGCAGGCGACCTGCTTCTTTGGAGTCATCTCTCCTGAGACGGGTTAGAATTCCGATATCCTGTCGCTCCATTTGGTCGGATAGTGGGTCAACTGCTGGAGGAGTTTTCCTGCTCTCGATCTCCACTTCTTCAAGATGTTTCTTGAAGAATGTTGCCTTCGAGATTGCATGGAGTAATTTCTCTAGGGATTGCTTCCCTGTCTCTCGGCCTGCTCCAGCATGGAGCAATTATTGAGGAAGCGATGGATGAAGGGTAGAAGTGTTATCCCAGCCTCGCCTTCCGTCTTCACTTACGAGAACATTCTAGCGTAGGGTTAGTTTGTAATAGGGTCACGTTGAATGTAGAGTTTCAGCTTTGCTCGATTTTCTTTATTATTATAATCACGAAATTTCTTGTAACCATTCGAAAGATCATGAATAAGAATATTTATTTTCTCTCTTATCCCTACTGCAGAACTGTTTTTGTATATTGTCACCGAGCAGCGATTTCTTCTCCCCAAAAATATGAGCAACAAATATCATTCTCGAATGATCTCCATAAGTGTATCGATAATAAAGAATAATTGACATTCTTCTATCTCTGATATTCAGATATAAGTAACAGTTGATCTTTGTAGATCGATCAAAATTTGATAATACTGGAATAATAATGATAGGCCCTCTTGGCGGATTGTGATTGCTGTAGTTCGAAATAGGACGTATATTGGAATCTCGTACGATTGATAATTTACACCTTGGATCGTAGCCAAGGGTTTCAACCATTTGGTAATTTCGATCTAAGGGGCGTAGCAACGGCTTTCACCCTTAGTTGTTTTAGAGCATTTTTAGCTCCAGGGTCATAGCAAAGGCTTTCACCCATTTAATAATTTCGATCTAAGGGGCATAGCAACGGCTTTCACCCTTAGTCGTTTCAGAGCATTTTTAGCCCTTGGGTCCTAGCAGAGGCTTTCACCCATTTAATAATTTCGATCTAAGGGGCATAGCAACGGCTTTCACCCTTAGTCGTTTCAGAGCATTTTTAGCCCTTGGGTCCTAGCAGAGGCTTTCACCCATTTAATAATTTCGATCTAAGGGGCATAGCAACGGCTTTCACCCTTTTAATAATTTCGATCTAAGGGGCATAGCAACGGCTTTCACCCTTAGTCGTTTCAGAGCATTTTTAGCCCCAGGGTCATAGCAGAGGCTTTCACCCATTTAATAATTTCGATCTAAGGGGCATAGCAACGGCTTTCACCCTTAGTCGTTTCAGAGCATTTTTAGCCCTTGGGTCCTAGCAGAGGCTTTCACCTATTTAATAATTTCGATCTAAGGGGCATAGCAACGGCTTTCACCCTTAGTAATAAACGGAGATAAATATAGACTGATATTAGATGAATGTAGATCAAGAATATCAGAATAATAGATGAGTAGAGATCGACAATGCCAGCATACGACGAGCAGATAGGCGCATTGGTGAAACGAATTTCCATTAAATATAATTTGATCGAAAATAACTTCTGACGAAATGATAGTCTTCCGTTAGATGGAAAACAAATAGACGGATAATAGATAACAAATAAATCTAGGACTTAATAAACAATCCTTCTGTCTTAATGGAAAATATTTCTTGCGAGGTTCTAATTTCGTTCGGACTAATACCCCTTGTTTTCTTTGGCTGTTGTTAATGTCTCCAATTTTTGATAAGTATTGACCTTTTCCGACCGGTTCCTCTTTTATCGGGAATCGCAACAGTTCATAGATCTTATCCCTTCGTTATACGGATTACCTGCCGTTGGATTCCTTTCAATTTTCTCTATAAAAGGCCATCATTCCTTAAAAACCATCTCATTTGTTGCATTAGTACTCAATTCGTCCGATCATGGTGACTAAGACTGTTCTTTCATTAATTCACTTATTTGAGCTCAGATTTCGAACGATCTTTAAGCAGAGCAGTTTCCGAGCGGAAGAAACACTATTTCGATCTTCGCTTAGAGTATCGGCAGGCAAATATAATCTCCATCTGGAAGGCCAATAAGCCAGGCCTATGGAGTTCGCAGATTATAGCACAAGTCTTCGACTAGGGACCTGTTGCTACAATGCATTTAGCAAGACGTACAGGAGCGAGAGTACTGAAGAATTCATTTACTCGATGAACCATGTGCTCAATCCTTCGTCTTCGGAGAATCGTAAATAAAGTTAAAAGCCTGCGGGTCCTAAGGAGATTTCCCCGGTCGGAGCCAAATTATTCCGAAAAAGCAGTAGGAGAAGAGACCGAAAATTTCCTAGGATTGTAAAAAGTAATAGCGTTCTTATGTAATATATAGGCTTGAGTTATGCTCAACATGTATTTTCCTCATCTTGTATTTTCCGAGATAATATAAATACATTTCTTCCACGTTTTGTTGATAGAATAAACATAATTAGATAGATTCTTATCTTCAATACTTCCACATCGATCCTCTTATATCAATAAAGAAATACTCAAACACCGCTTGCTTGATCGAGCAATAGATAAATATTTTAGTGGACCTAATATTAATAAGGAAAATGTTACCATTAATCATTGGCACTGCCGGATTTCCATAGTCGCATGATTTTTTTTTTTTTGGTCGAGAGTTCTGTTCGAACCGATCATGATTCTTCCAAGTCGAACAATGACTGTAAAAATATCTGAATGAACTGATCTTGAACCTAAATTGCCAATCTTCATCAATAATGTTATAACTATGTCATATCGGTCTGGTGTTTAGAATGTTATAAATTTTCCTATACGGCCTGTTAAACCGTGTTTTCTTCTAACTAAACAGAACCCTATTTCTCGGGAAATGTAACGGTCAGTTCATTTATTACTTACATCCCAACCGTCGGTGATTTGTTATCTGGACAATTGGTTCAAAAACTTTGCTGTTATAAATAGTTCTCCTTTGGTTTATCCGATACTCTTCATTTTCTCTATTATGCTTTGTCCGACCGATATGGGTCGAATCTTGCTTTCGATTCGTATTGCTTCCAAAATAAAGAAATTTGAGATAAGAATTCGAACCTTATTCTTCGACTCTGGTCTTTTTGGTGTACCCCTCTTCGCTTAGAATATCGATAGGCAAAAGAACTTGCGCCTAGAATACCGGCAGGCAACCTGTTTTCCCAGACATATCATTTCTGGTGCGGGTTAGACCTCTGGTATCTTGGCGTAGTATCCGATCGGGCAGCTGGTTATTCTGAGAGGAGTTCTTTAAATCTGAGGCATCAGCTTCCTCGAGGGCTTTCTTGAAGTATAGTTCCTTCGAGCTTCCTTGAGCTGCCTCTGCTGAGATAACCCTTTGCTGCACCTGTTCGGATTATCCTGTAAACAGTGATTGAGTATTTCAATCATTGTTTACTGATGATGATCTAAGGTCGGTCCGAAGCCCAGGAGAGGAGCTGCGATCCGGCCCTTACCCCGTTCGAAGATGGATGTGCGACACGTGGCTAGTGATTGCTAGGATGAATCACTGCTGAGTTCTGCATCTGGGGCGATCTTAGGGAATGAAGACTGAGCACGTAACATGGTAGAATTATTCGTAGAACTTGTAATAGGATAGTAGCGATCGTATTGTACTTCTTGAGCTCGAAATTGATTCGAGGCTTTTCTTTGTAACTTATTTGAAAAATATTAATGATAGAGCTTTTGTTCTCTGATCGAATTTCTCCTTTTAACTTCTTTTATCAGTCGATCGATTGCTGATTTTTAGCTTCACTTTGACGATTAAATAATTCGTAGCCGCTGTTCAAATATTCATCTCATCCCAATCGAGTCGAGAAAAATAGAGGTAAATGTATACAGATTATGCGATTGAACTCATAAATAGCTGATTTTAGGAATTTGTTATGAAAGTAACCAATATGATGATCGGAAAAATAAATTTCGACCATCGATAAGCTCTGATCGAGTCGACCGGACTAATTCTATGTTAATTTGTTGTGGGCTACCTCGCTGGAACTTCTTATTTACTTTCAAACTAGAAAATGGATCATTTGTGGAAAATAAATCCATCGGGAAAAAATAGATAAGCCGTGCAATTCCAGAATAAAATCGCTAATATTAAGCTCGGAAGTTTATTGTATAGGCATTATCTTCGATCTCGAATTGATGAACGCCCTAATAGTCGGAGGACCGCCTTGGATAACGACTAACAGAGTTTCAGACTTAGTAAGGTTTTCAGCTAACATATGGATTTCCCCTCGTGGTAGGCATATTTCGGTCTAATACTCGAATAAGGCCCCTCGGTGGGCGCCAATTGATCTTACGCGATTTCGTTGTTCGATCAAAGGTGGGTTGTAGAGTGAAAATAACAATATTTTAAAGGAAAGTAAAGATCAAATAGTAATTGTATTCGAATTAGCTGGGTACAAATACAAGAATTTAGGGTCCTACTCGAGCATTATTGGATGCCGTGCAAACTAGAGGAGCGAAATACAAATGACCAAAACTATGGTATATTTCCCATATGTGTCCGAGTAGCAGTCACGAAACAAGAGCCCCCTTGGAAGTTGTGTGTTGTCATAAATGCATGGGTATTTATAGCTGAACTGACGGGCTTGGGCCTGGGCTCGGCCCAACAGTACCCTTCGATCTTGGGTTCTGAAATGAGCTCGGAACAGTTAATACTATGCCCTGGACCAACTTCTTGCTCTCTGGGGATAGTATCTAGTGTCATTCGAACAGCATCGGGCCCATAGAGGCAAGGAATCTAAATTACCCCTCATCAATGATGTTTCATTAGAATGTATGACTGAGTGCAAATATAGGAACTCCTGGAAAATAGTAGTATAATAAATAAGGAGAAATAAGAACCACTTAAAGGAATGAACAGACTGAATTTCGTCCTTGGCCATTCAAAACAACTGGGAATAATAAACATATTTAACGAATTATTAAAAAATAATCTGAAATCAACACGGTCAATCATTTAGTTATAAAACAAATCATAAATAAATTTAAAGTTAAAAATTAGAAGATATTGCAACCAAGATAGTCAAACAATGTATTTAGCAGATAGAATGTAAAACTTTGAAATGAGTCTCGAATAAACAAAATGACTACAACTAAAATAGTTCTAGACATCAAGGCCTAATAATGAACCACATTTAGTTCAGAGGACACACAGACCCCAATAATAAGAAATAAATGAAAATGCTAACCAAGTTCTTCAACTCAAATATTCAGACACTCTGGTTGAATATAAAATTTGAAAATGGTCCGCCAAAATAGTTGGCGTGTCAGCCATGGCTTGCTGAAACGCACAAATTATTCCGCGCTCTTGATCTCCAGCTTTCAAGCTGAACCAAGTCAGAAACTTCTTCTTGAATACCTCATTAATATGGCCCTCGCGTTCCAAGCAACATATGGTCTTCACAATCTTCTCAAAATTGTCACCCAAACCATTTTTATTAGTTGCATCAAACTCATGTGGCACTTCACTCAAATGAAGAACTGGAGTGACATTCATATCGATCATTGTCTTATAGACCTTGAACCCTGAGCTTAATCCAAGTTCTATGACAGTTAAATTTCGAGGCTCAGCTGCAATCGGAGAAAATAGTATATACTCATTCAAGACATTTTCATTTCATTTCAAAGATGCAAAAGTAAAAATAAAATAAAAAAAACCATGTTTACCATCTCAAATTGGAACCAAACAAGAATTTGAGCTCAACATTTTATCAGCATTCTCGATTGCAGCTGAGATGATTCCTAGCTCAACATTTTATCAGCATTTTATGTTTCTTTCCATTAGTTTTATTAATTCTATAAAAGAATAAGAAAGAAGGCTGCATAAAAAACAATATAAGTAGATATGGTCATCCATAATGTTACAACAAATGGCCCTATCAATTTCTCGCTTACCGTTTCTTCCATTCATGATAAGTGGTGAAACTAAATGTTTTTAGAGAATAGACACAGTCAACTATTTTTGGTGGCAACATAAGATAAGTTTAATGGAGGCTAAAGTCATAAAATACTAGATAAAAGAAGGCTAGGGGTGACATAACTTGTATGCATTATAGTAGGAGAAAACTAAAAGTGGATACTTACCTAATTAAGTCAACAATAACTTCCATCCTTTATTTTTTCTATTAGAGCACACTCAATGTGGCAAGAAAAGCCACACGACCCATCAAAATCAGAATCGGTTGTGCACTCCAACCATTTACTCGGGTCCTTATTGTCTTCATAGGGCTTGCAAATACAGGAAGAGCACCTCTTGCAAAATTTCATCTCAGAGAATAGAGTGGCTTTGCATGTAAGATTTTCACAAATCTTCACACTATAAGTTGGTGGGACGTCTACAACATTATTCTTCCCCTTCCTATGTTTTTTCACAAGATTGGTATCTTTCAGACCTAAAGATGCCCTCTTTAATAAGTTATTGGTCCTTGGAATTTCTTCAGCCATTTCACGCTTTAGTGTTTTCTGGTACATAAAAAGACAGGACAATAGAGTGCTTAGCAACATTGCATATAATACAACAAAAATAATTTTTTTTAAAAAAATCTTAGGTCATTCTTATCCAACAAGAAGTTAAATTATGCCAGTAATACACCAATGAAATCATTGCTTTAAAAAACATCGTAAAACCATGCTTATTGATAAAAAATATGGAATTAATTATGGATACAATCCAAGCCATTCATATCACCTGATAACTTACACTAGTGGTCTGGAGCTAGCAAATATTCTCTAAATAATTTTGAAATTTAAACTAATATAGAATTATTGTTACATCATACGAAATAAAAATGAAAAGCACAACCGAATGGAAAATAGCCAAGGTTAAGCCCGAAATAAAACATGCAAGTGAAAGACATATAGGTAGTATCTGGTACTACTTATTTTGACACAATTTTGAATTATAGATCAAAACATTATGTTCAAGTGCACTATACCAATTTCCAATAATAAGGTTTTCTTATATTTCTATAGCCACCTAAACTGTCATATTAATTCTTTAATTACCAACACACATAACAAACCTAGATAATCACATCTTGATAGTACTCATAGGCGTCTTGTGATGTAGCTCTATCTCCATAAAAAAGCACTGGATAATCTCTAATGTGGTAGTATTTTTTCCCTTAACAATTTTCACATATCAATCCAGATAATCACATTTTTATAATATTAATAGGCATCTGGTAATATAGATGTATTTCTTTAAAACAATTCACATAATATTTATAATGAATGATTGAATGTCTTGGCTCTGAAAATTATCAAACATGACTAAAAGAAGTTAATAACTAGATGAGAGTTTTTCTTAATCAAGTTAATGCAATTTATACCATCTCAAATAAATTCAGTGGTGAATTATAAAATGGTCGTAAACAATATAAGACTCAGATAGAAGCAAAGTAGCTAGGACATATCCATCGAGAATTTGTAATAGTTGGGAAATTGGTTCATCTTGTAAAACTAGCTATCTCACAACATCGAAAAGAACATAGGTTTCATATCCAAAAAGATGAAAATATAATAAACATACTCATGGAAAAATAAATGAAAATCAGCATGCGTGAAAATATCCTATGTCCAATATGAAAGCAACTAAGAAGGGGAAAAAAGGCATTCATCTTAGTTTAGAAAGCATGTCAATCATTCGAATTTTGTGAAGGACAACAATTTTTAACTAAGTATTTAATTAACCATCATGCTTTAGTTATGAACTTCATATGGACGGACTGTGAAAAATCTAAGATATAAAAAGCAATCTTCTTGTATTTAAATGACTAATCTAATATCGCATTGCTAAAATTTAATGAATATTATATTACTTTAATACATTTTGGAGGATCGAAATCATATATGTTCATTAATTGTTAATACTTAAAAATAATTGCATTCACGACATTTCTTAACTTGATAGCATACTAACATAAAACATGTCCTGGGCATATTTCCAATGTGACAATGTGTTGTTGATTTCTCTTTAATTTCAATACACACAACGAGGAAGAAATTTATTCTTCAAGGGAACTACTGTGAAACCAATTCTTTTTCTTTTCTAATATGTCTTTTTTGTACTAGGATAATTTACATAGACACCCCCTGACTATTAACCTAATATGTTGTAAGACGATGTTTAGAAATAACTTTATAACAATTACACTACAATTCGCCCTAAATGAGAACACCAAAAAGTAGTCACTGATCAAAAAAATGAAGAACAATTTATCAATAGAACCAAAGACTTGTGGTTCTCAGAAGCCACCGTAGTTTATCTAGCATAATATTATTTGAGACAAACAAACACTAACCATAGTGGGTCTTTGATGAACAAATTGGTATTTTGAAAATCAAGAAAAATGGGCTCTACAAAACATTAGAAACACCAAATATATGACAAACAATCACAAAATATGCATGAAAAATTGTATGTATATTCCATACAAATCGAGTTATTGTCATGGGTGCAAAGGGCCTCCAATGTTTTCTCTTTATGGATTGCTGTGGAGAATGAACCGAAAATGAACATGGAAATTAATCAACCAAACTTGTGTATCAAAGAAAAAATTGCTAGACAAATATACATATCTAACGCAGAAGAACCACAAAAAACAATCAAGGATAAAGAAAGAGATAAATATGTGAGTTTGAAAACAATAGTCATAAAAGATTTTGGGTTTATTTTTTTCTTGAATATGAAGTAAATGAAAATGTGTTCCACACACTCACGTACGAAGTAAAAAATAAAAAAAAAATCCAAAAGATCTATGACCTTCTCAAAGATGATAAAGATTTTTTCATTCATTCCAAGAAAGAAATTAACTTCTTCTTTTCCCATAGTTTCTTTGTAGCCAATCTGGGACTTGAAACTCATACCATTAATAGTTCAAGAAAAATACTGAATTCCCAGAGAAAAATTTATGCGAATGATGAGGGGTACATTGGATTGTTTACTTACCGGAACTCATGCTGGGTTAAAATAGACGGAAGATCACTAATCCCGACCTCAAAGACATAAAGTCGATCTCAAAGCATGACAATCCCAGTCCAATCACTAAGGTAAAAGCTCCTTGTTGAAAACCACTGATGGGCCGACCTCAGGCCCAAGCCTGTGGGCCGAGGAATGTTCTCCTGCGGATGGTTCAGCTAGCTCACCGCATCAACTATAAATATCCCAAGCATTTATGACAACACACACGCCTTTCCATGCACTCCCAGTTCGAAGCTCTCGCTCGGATCAATAGCACTGATGTAATTAGACGTTGCTCTTAGATGTATTTAGCCTCTAGCATGTGCGGCATCCTGTAATGCTCGGATAGGACCCATATTATTTGTTTTCTGTATTCGGTACACTCACAATCGGAATATATATTATTGATCTTCTACTTCATATTATATTGTTTTGGTTCTTTATTCTTTCTATCTTGATCCCCTGCGAAACAGCGTAAGATCAATTGGCACCCACAGTGGGGCCTTATTTGGGTGTTAGATCGAAAAATGCCTACTGCGAGGCGAAATACATACGTTCGAGGAGAGTCTTCTCGCATAGCTGGAGTGCAGAATTTAGTCCACAATAAGCTCAATAAATCTATCTTGAACGGCTCAACAGCAAGAAACGCATCTGACCGTACCCGGGACGATATTCTGATCCGAACTAGTACAAAGAAAAACATACGACCAGAAGGTCAGGATCCAAGCCTTCAAAGTCGATGACTTAGTCTTGAGTAAGATACATATTTCGAAACATGGAAGAAAAATCACAACTCAATTGCGCTGGTCCTTATATTGTGTTTGAAATTGAGAAGAAAGGCTCGAGTAAAGTTGCTTATAAAAATGGGGAAATTCTTTCCCGGACATGGAATGCAGTCAATCTCAGGAAGCATTGCGGGAAATGGAAATCATGTATTTGGTTTCTCGGTTTATCTATCGATCTTTATTCTTTACGGGAATCTATTGTGTCTTCTATTATTGAAAGAATCAATATTTATATTGTCAAAATTCTCTCATCTATTCTATGTATCTCTATAATCTATATATTATCTTCAGAATGGGCACTCGGCCTCTCTTCAAAAATCGACTAGGGGTGAAAGCCATTGCTATGCCCCATTTAGATCGAGAAAACGAAAAATGGGTGAAAGCTGTTGCTACGACCTTCAGGTGAAAGCAGTTGCTATGACCGATCGAAACGAAAAGGGTGAAAGCTATTGCTATGACCCTCAGGTGAAAGTTGTTGCAATGACCGATCAAAACGAAAAAAGGGTGAAAACTATTGCTATGACCCTCAGGTGAAATTTGCTGCTATGACTGATCAAAACAAAAAGGGTGAAAGTTATTGCTATGACACTCAGGTGAAAGTTGTTGCTATGACAGATTAAAACAAAAAGGGTGAAAGTTGTTGCTATGACCCTCAGGTGAAAGCTATTGCTATGACCGATTAAAACAAGAAGGGTGAAAGCTCTTGCTACGACCCTCAGGTGAAAGCTGTCGCTATGACCGACTTAAAACCAACTAAGGGTGAAGGCCGTTGCTATGCCCCTTAGATCGAATTTGCGAAAAGAACATCAAAGATTAAACCAAACATTCTCGAGAATAAGATGAAAGATCATTTCTCTATACTCTCATCGATCAATAAATTATTGGTTAAATTGTCCCGAATTTACTTTCCACTTATCGATCCATTAATTATCAATGATTCCCGTCATTGATCCGACTAGGGCGTTAGAAGCTATGGAACACCAGTTATAAATGGACAAGGTAAAAAGTGTCAGATATTCTACTTGATCATCCGATATAAAATTAATGTGATCTTCTCGATCGATAGCTACTTCATAAGGTGTCGATTCTATGATCGACAGAATGTTGGCTGGTCGATCGGTATGGTGGTAGTGGATTATACAAGTCTTTAAAGTTGCAACCTATTTCGAAGGTTATCCAATCGCCAAAGGAGTTTATTTTCGAACGTCAAGTTTTCAATAAATTCAGGCTAATTACACAAGTTAGTTACAATCACCCAAATCGTTTTATTTATTATCTGACAAACGAAGCCAAGAAAACATACAATGAAGCCAAGAAAACATAAAACAAAAACAAAGTCAAGGAATCATGCAATGAAAATAAGCAGGAAACAAAATCTTTATTCATTCTTCCAACAAATTACAAATGAATTCTCGAGTACAATGGTGAAATTCTAGCTCAAAAAGAATAGTGCATTCACTCCTACCCTACTACAAATCCTACGAGCTAAATTAAGCATGTTCAATCCATAAGCGTCGGCACAAGATGCAGAGCTAAACAAAAGTTCTTCGTGTCAATCACTCGCCACGTGGCGCACATCCATGGACGTACTGCGGAACTGAGTAAAACTGGATCGGAGTCCATTCCTAGGACTTTTAAACCGATCTAAGATCATCATTTGTAAACAATGATTGCTATGCCCAATCTTTGCGGCAATCATTGTTCACATCCAAATCCGATCGAGGACAGCGGGAAGCGACCCCAGTGGCATTACTCCAAGCAATCTCGAATGAACTATAATTCAAGAAATTCCTTCAAGAAGCTGATGTTCGAGATCGAAAGGACCTCCACCAAGCTGGACCCATAGTCCGACCGGATGCAGCGCCAGAAGACCAAAATTCTAACCCGGCTCAGATGGGTTATATCCAAGAAAGCAGGTTGCCTGCCGGTATTCTAGGCACAATTTCTTTTGCCTGTCGATATTCTAAGCGAGAGAAGCTGTACAAAAGGGACTATGATCGAAAAATAGGGTCCGAGTCCTAATTTCAAACTCTTTTATATTGAATGTATAATGGAACATGTTGCTAAAAGAACTTAAAATTCGAGGGGTAATGTTCGGACAAGGCATTTATGATGAGTGAAAAATGTGACGGTAAAATTGGAACTATTTAATAATGGTGAAGGTTTAAGATCGACGGACCAGATGATACATCACGGACGGCTATGATCACAGCAAATAATGCACTGACGGTTCCATTTCCTGAGAAATAGGGTCCTGTTTGGTTGGAAAAAGATGTATTCTTATAAACACACGACCAGAATTTTCGAAACAAGATCGAATTATTAATCGACCCAGGTCAAACGGTTTAAAGCCAAGAAAGATATCTATCACGATCGAATAACATTGATGATAGACGTTGAGTTACATCGACTGATATTTTTCTCTAAGGATGTTCCATTGATCTAAAGGGGCAATGCTCTAATCAAGATGTTCGCCTAAATTCTATCTTTTGACCCTTGTATTCGATAAACAAGCGCAGATTTGGAAGACTCAATGCAAGTATTATGATCAACAATTTGCACTCAAAGGCCAGCATGCTTATCATCAATTTACAACCGATTATTAATGCTCAAATTATAAGAAATTTGATCGGCGTCAGTCTTTCGTTTACGACGAACTAAGCACTAATGGAAGGAAAATTTGGGCGATTGATGAGAAAAAATCAGTTCTTCAAAGTTAACGCTCGAAAAGACAGTTCAGAAATCATCATTCGATTAACTATTCAAGTTAGATCGGATTGTTCAAATTAAAAGGGTCAGTCAGCTGTTTATGATCGAACACAACTATTCAGAATCAATGATACTTACGAATCTTATTTCGAACAAAGAAATTGTTTACAATCTCGATTTCGTTACAAAGAAACAAAACCGCAACGTATAGAAATACAGGAGAAAAATTTCGATCTTACTACAAGCTAAGCATAATATATTCCAACCACATGTTGCTATCTCCGCGAGACATTCGGCCCCATTCTCCATCTCAAGACAAGCGATAAAATTGGCTCCTCTTTAGGCTCGACAAGGGGGAGCCACGGAATTCTATTATTATTTAGAGCTGTTATGAAGATGAAGGGGCTAATGCGACTTCCTCCAGATTAAGACGTTTTTTTCAAGGTGAAGCATGGATATTTCATTGCTGGCCTCGTCCTCCAACACCGCCCGTATAACATCTTCGAAATGACGAATAGATTCTCTGGATTTGGCTTATTGGCCTTCCAGATCGACAATGCATTTGCCTGACGATATTCTAAGCGAGTTTGAAGCAATCATTTTTGTCACAAAGATTGCTCGAAATCTAAACTCAAAAAGTTGAGTTGATAGGGGGATGGTTTTGATCTTCATAATCGGATATATGAAGAACTACTTGGAAGAAATAGATTGTCTCAGAGACACTAAAACACCTTTTATAGTATCGGATGGAATGGATCCAACGGCATTGATTTGTTATAACAAATGGACAAGATTCAACGACTGTTTCGCTTCCCGATGGATTAGGCCTTGTTTGGCAAAGGGAATTGCACAATTATCAATTTATCAACAAAATTGATTGTTAATTCAACGATTGATCTCATACGGGTTCGAGATTTACGACCTGGGTATTTGTTCAAAAAACACCTAAATCGAGAAATCTCGACCTTCGTCAATATTTCCGGCATACGATACATCGAATAAGGATACTTTACTACCTACGATCGAAGAAACTAATATTATTTGGAGACATGCTCGACAAAGAGAACTTTCAACAAAAAAAAAAAAACAACGTATAGATTATTCAGATTTTTTACAGGCAACAAGTTTAATTATTCCCAAAGGACGAAAGACAGGATAAGAATGATTACAAATCTAAAATAGCTTATTGGCAGAGATTATCCTCCGAACATCTTCACTACGGGCAGTATAACCCTGTTGATAAGCATCCTTCTCACGGCGCTCCCAGTCCTTTTTCTCTTGCTCGAGATGGAGTTTGAGGTCCTCGAGCTCTTTCCCCAGTCGTTGATGAACTTCCTCACCCTTGGCTTTGGCGGCAGTTTCTTTCCCCACAGCTATTTTTCCTCGAGTGCCTTAACAGCCTCCAAAGCATGCTTCAGCTCGATTTGATTCTTCTCCAACTTCAACATCAAAGCAACCCATTGAGCGGCCTCCAGTTCGGCCATTTGCCTGAGTTCGAGAAACTCCTTTTCAGCCTATTCACAAGAAAATTATTTAGACATAGCTATTGATATTTTGGCGAAGTCTATAGTAATTAAAAAAAAAAAAAAAAAAAAGAAAGGAAGGAGGAAATAACAACTATATTTCGAACCTGCGCAAGAAAGTTTGACCTTGACTGGAACAATTGCAGGGGGTTTTTCTCTCCAGAAGAACCTACAGCGGAAATCGAAATCAAAATTTGGGCCTGCAGAAAGCTCGGAATAACGTTGTCGAGTTTTTCTTCGAAACGAGGCTCTTCTTTAGAACCTCCTGGAGAAGGAGACTTATCCTTCGAAACGAAGGGTCGGTCGGAGGGGATTTTAGCCTGAGGAACCTCTGTAGCATTCTGACTTGAAAAGATATATGCCTTAAGTGATTCTCTCTCGCTGGCAATAGTTTTGGCTTTCTTGCTCAGCCCTCCACCTTCGGGATTATTCATGGTAGCATTAGTAAGAGGCTTATTTCCATTCAAAAGTTTTGTGAGAGTCTCGGTCGGAATGATCGTATCAGACAAAGACCTTTTGCCCGAAGACTCAGATAATTTTAGCCTAATTTGGGCCCGCTTAGAGTTATCCAGGGTTTGACGGGAGATCTATCAGGCTCGGGTTCGGAGTCTTCCTTCGACAAGACAGACTTGGTGGAGAGATTTCGATTAGATTGGGAGAATGTGTGTTTTTCTTTCACGTTGTCCCCACCCTTAGAGGTTTTGGGGGACTTGGGAGAATTCTTTGCAATTTTCTTCTCTTTGCTCGATTTGGAGTCCTTGGACGAGGAACCCTTAGCTTTGGCACCTCCCAGAAGCAAGGACGGGTCGATTGAAGGACCGAGTATTTTCTCCATGGCTTTAGTTTTTACAAAATAAGCTTTTCCGAATTTTAGTTGGCGATCTAAAGGCTCCGATCGCGATAAGTAAGTTTGATTGAAGAATGAGTTGAAAAGGCACGTATATTTATAGCGGAAGTAACACATTGTTTTATTAGAATTGAATAGTCACAACTCCCAAGAAAGCCCGAACATGCATATACAAAGAAGTGATTGATGAATATTTCCATTCGAAATAAGTAAAACCGTGCAGTACTTACAATACATGCAAAATGATTGAATAAGTATAAGAAACTAAATCATGGTCGAAAAGTTAAATTACAAAGACTTGGCAAATTTCAGGTGTTATTCTACTTCTACTTCGTCCTCGTCATCAGAATCACTATCATCAGAGTCATCTTCGTCGGTGCTCTAGTTATCGCTATCTTCGCTACTGCTTTCGTTGACGTCGTCACCAACTTCATTAGGAGATGGAAGACGTTCCTCTTGATCATCGGAATCATTCTCAATATCAACTTCAGTTTTCTCTTCGCCCTTGCCCTCCGATTCTGAAAAAGTAGAAGCTTCGAGCATATCAGGATTGGGCATAGGGGATCTGAACTCATCTAGAAGGGCAGTGAATTCGTGATTCCGTAAGTCCCGAGATCCGCGGGAAGAGACAAAGGCTTATGATCATTCCCAAAGATATTTTTGTGAGGATCCATGTGCGGTATAAAGTCCGCGAGTTGCCCCAGAATCCTCCCAGCCGAAATTAATTAATGCACACTTTTAAAGAAGAACGATTGATTAATCGGACCCGATCGCGCTCGGACAAGGGCGTCCAGAAATGGGGAACTCAGAAATTCCCTTATCGCCGAAAGTTTGGCTTCATCTCGGCCCCGGGCATATAAACACTCGGAATCCGCCTTCGCCTGCACTAACTCAACTCTTAGGTTCTTGACATCCAACTCAAGAATGCTCTTTGCAACACCAACCGCTCCGGAAAGATATTTTTTGACTAATGTAGAGAATTGGCTGCTCCTGGCCTCTTCAAGCTCTTGTCTGGTAGAGGAATGTTCTTTCTCCAACTCAGAGACTTTGGATAAGGCCTCGTTCAGTTGAGTCGCCTTCTCCGCCTCTTTCCTTAAAATATGCTTGAATGCCCGATAAATTTGAGTAGATTCCTCTTCCAGAAGGGCAAGACGATGAACCTGATTGACGAATTCATCTCCAATCTGCAAAACAGAGATTAATTTCCATAAGTATCAATATTTTAAGATCAGGAAAATATGAAGGAATACCTCTTGATGAAATTGGGCGAAGTCCCCCAGAGCTCGAAAACCGTCCTTGGAAAATAACTAAGTATTGTCATCCCTAAATCGGCTAGCTAATAGTATACGAATAGCCTTGTCTACTTAGTGTTCTCCATTGGGGTTAAGGTCGGAATGGATTCTTCCATCATCGGGATAGCCTGCAGCCCTCGAACTACGAAGATGATCTTCGATATAGTCTGCCAAATCAGGCTCGATTCTTTTAGGACGACATTCAGTAGGGCCAGGATTTTGACCAAAGGGCCTTGTTCTGCTTGAAGGCTCAGGAACATCCCGATATCTTGTTCGAGCTGAACGCTCTTCAATCAGTTGTCGGGATTGAATACGCTTGAAAGTATAATGGTTGTATCCAGCCGCGTTGGGATCATCGGTAGCGATCGAAAAAACTGTCCGCAATCGACCAATGTCATCTGTCAGAATCGCATCTTCAGCGCCGACCCTGACATTGTTAGAAAGCAAGGTTGGAATCGTGGTGGTACAAGTGATAGCATCTCCTTTTCTCATCTTCCTAGTAGTCTTCGATTTTTTCTGCTTTCGTGGTTGGCCTTGGGTCACTTTCGAGGACGATGCAACGGTAGAGCCTGCTACGGAAGTTCAAAATTGTTCTATGAGTTTAATTGCACCGAAAAAAAAGGTATTTAAAAAATATTATACAAGCAGTAGGAGGCAAGTCAAAGAACACCGAAGTAAATTAAGAAGGTTACCAAGAGGAAGGGCAGTGACAATAGCTTGAACCTCTGTCGGAGCAATAACAATAGCTTGGCCACCTTCCGGTAGGTTTCGACCTCAGGAGTATGTCCGAATATAAGGGCAGGAGCAGGAAATGTACGGTTACTAAGACCGGCCAACCGAAAGACTGCTTCTTGTGTCAGTAGCACCGTTTGATATTGATCTGAAATCATATATTTCAAAAAGTCTAAGGACAACGCAGGAGGGAACTTCCCTTTAAGGGACCGCTTACCGTATATCCAAGTCTTTTCACCTTCCCACTCGAACGACTTCATCTCGGACGAACCCTCCGAAATCGGAATATCAGGACCTCGAACAAAGAAGAACTCCCTTTTCCAACCCTTAGTATTGCTTGAGGTATTGATCAAAAGAATTGACCTATTCGGCCTATGAGAAAAATAAACAAAGCCAGCATTTGAAGAACTAGAGAGACTCATTTGGAAAATTTGCCAAAAATTTTGGAAGGACGCTTCTATCCCCCTAGCTCGCATCAGAACACTAAACGCAATGATATATGCGATCGAATTCGGGAGAATTTAGGCAGGCGCGAGGGAAAAGACTTCCAAAATATCTCTAAGTAGTGGAATAAATGGAATACTCAGGCCAAAACAGAACTGCCTGCTATAGAAAGCTTGGCAACCTGCAGGCGGCTCAGTAACTCGTTGCTCAGCAGTAGGCACAACGATGGAATAACCTTCAGGTAGGTACTTTCCAATCTCGAGCTCTAATTTCGCACGATGGCCCACTGCATTGTAAACGGTACGAATCTGGTCGGCCCTACGTTTCGTCTGAAGTTGATTAGAACTACTTGTGGTCTCCACCCATTTCTTAATGGTGACAATCAGTCGGCCACCAACTTGGTATTTTGCAATCTCATTCTCATGAAGGAGGGAAACTTCACCACCGACCGACTCGTCCTCGGAAATTTCTTCCCCGATGCCGGCTTCATCATCACTAGAGACCTGACGAACTTCTCCCTCCTCTATCTCCGAATTTGTAACACCATCAATGTTTTCAACCTTGTCATTCTCCGAGGCGTTAGAATGATCCACGAGCGCTAGGGGATCATTGTCTGATCCCCCTCCCACCTTGGTTTTCCTTTTCGAGATCCGGAAGCCGACATACTTTTAAAAGAAAGGTTATTTTTATTTTTTGATGGTGTGTATTTCGGGAGTATTCTACAAACTATCGAACACAATGCTCTGATCGAGAATTTAGGGATCTATTGTAAATAAATCTTCTACAGTCAACGAATATATATATATATATATGGGGTTAAAAAAGTAAAATTGCAATCTGACCCCGAGTAACCGCAACGGTTGAGCTCCTCAAGCGGTAATTTCAAAAGTAAGATTTTTGGAAAATTGCACTCTCAGCCCCTATACATCATGAATTTAGACAACCGTCGGCCTGGTTGACAAAATATGTGGGGTCATTATCAAAACAAATTTACTTCTCCGAGCCCAGCTTCACTTATGCTCGAAGAAATGGGATCGATCGCAGATTTCAACTCAATGTTTTTCAACAAACATCAACCATTGCTACAAAGTACGATTCATAGCAGGAATTTCAAAGTGGTTTACTTCGCGACAGATTGTCATTCTAGAGTTTCCAAGATGTGTACTCTTTTTCCCTGGTTCGGTTTTTATCCCAATGGGTTTTTCCGAGCTTGGTTTTTAACGAGGCACATCGGAAACACCAAGTAATGACTCGTCCCTGTCAGGCGGTGACATCTACTTCTCCGAGCTTCAGCTCCTCTTACGCTCGAAAAGTGGGGGAGTATTGATGAGGGGTACTTTGGATTCTGTACTTCCTGGAACTCATGCTGGGTTAAAATAGACGGGAGACCACTAATCCCGACCTCAAAGACATAAAGTCGATCTCAAAGCATGACAAGCCCAGTCCGATCACTAAGGTAAAAGCTCTTGGTCGAAAACCACTAATGGGCCGACCTCAGGCCCAAGCCTGTGGGCCGAGGAATGTTCCCCTGCGGATGGTTCAGCTAGCTCACCGCATCAACTATAAATATCCCAAGCATTTTTGACAACACACACGCCTTTCCAAGTACACCCAGTTCGAAGCTCTCACTCGGATCAATAGCACTGATGTAATTAGACGTTGCTCTTAGATGTATGTATCCTCTAGCATGTGCGGCATCCTGTAATCCTCGAATAGAACCCATATTATTTGTATTCTGTATTCGGTACACTCGCAATTGGAATATATATTATTGATCTTCTCCTTCATATTATATTGTTTTGGTTCTTTATTATTTCTATCTTGTTCCCCTACGAAACAGCGTAAGATCAGCAAAAGTTAAGGAAAATGTATAAAATTTCATCTTAAATGGAAAGGGAAAGGAAAAGGAAAAGGTTTAACAAATATATAAAGATTCGGAAAACATGTAATATTTCTTACCGTTAACTTATGAGGTTAAATAAAAAATCCTTGTTTCTAATGAAAACCCGTTGGCCTGAATCTAGGGAAAACTACAGAGGGTTAATGATGTCCGCTCTAAGTTCAAATCTAACAACCAAGTTATAAATCATTTTTTTTTGCTGATCATAGGGAGAAATCAATTGTGAGATCATACCAAAAAATTAATTGTTCGAAATATAAACAATTGTGCAATAATTATGTTAGGTTAAATGTAAAAATTGTCTAACGACAAACAAACTTAATTAAATCTTGAAATTTCGGATGGCAGCAATTGCAAGAAAATATCTATTCTCAACTTAAATATACGAATGAAAGCTAGCGGAATTCATTTGAACAATTGATTTCGAAGAAAATTAATGATGGTCATCTCTCAGTAGCCAACTAATGTCTCATCCTGATTTACAATTAATCAATTATAAAAAAGTATTTTCTCTTCAATTCATCATTGAACTAATCCTGCTTTAGAAGAAAAAAATGCAAATCTAAAAAGAAGTATACCTTCACCGTTCGTGAAAGAGCTTGTGAATTGGAATGAGTGAGCCTCTAAATTGCAGCGGCCAACCAATTTATATAGATGAGGACAACTAAGGTTTAGCCGTGAAGGAGTCTCTTACTACAACATGGTTACTTTCGAACACACTGGCTATTGAATTGAATGTTACTACGAACGTCGATATTATGGATATTATTGGCCTACTCTTATTTATGACTCGATCGATTAAGTGAAGAAATGCCATCACTGTCAAATTCGTTCGAATTTGATCCACCAACCAGTAGAGCAGATGCATTATATTCCTATTTGTTGGCCCTTCGATAAATGGGGTATTGATATCGTCAGTCCTTTTTCGACTGCTAGGGCAAGAAAGAATTATGTGTTGGTTGCTGTTGAATATTTCAGTAAATGGGTAGAATGCGTGGCCCTAACCAAGATCACCCAATTTCAAGTTATAAATTACCTTTGGAAGAATATTATCTGCAGGTTTGGAATTCCCAGAGTATTAATTTCAGATAATGGAACTCAGTTCACAGGGAAGAAGATCTTGGAATGGTGTGAGAAGTTCGATATACAACAGAATTTCACATATGTTGGACACCCGCAAGCGAATTGAAAGACTGATGTCATAAACAGAGACATCGTTCGATCCTTGGAAAAGCGTTTAGCCGATGCAAAGGGAAAATGGCCCGACAAACTTCCTGGGGTCATATGGGCCAATAGAACAACGGTGAAAGCTGCTACAGTTGAAACTCCTTTTAGTCTCGTTTATGGATCTGAGGCGGTTATTCTGGTCAAAACTCTTACTCCTTCACCTCGAGTCGAATTCTATGATCCTGAGAACAATCAGTCATAGAGATGGAGGTCGAAAAATGATGATAGCAAAAGAGATAAGGCTAAGTTAAAAATTCAAGCAGCAAACTCGAACATGGAAAAGGCATACAATCAAAAGGTTAGGATCCAAACCTTCAAGTTCGGTGACTTGGTGCTAAAGAAAGTCGAGGTTTCAAAACATGTTGGGAAACTACAGCCTAATTGGGACGGCCCTTATGTTGTTGTTGAGGTCGGAAAGAAAGACTCCTATAAAATTGCTTATCCAAGTGGAGAAGTTCTTCCCCGGACATGGTATGCGGTTAATTTAAGGAAATATTACGGAAAATGAAGACTTTATAATGAATCTCAGTTTGTCTATCTTTATTGTTCTTTGTTCAGCTTTGTTATTTATCCTATTATTGAAGAATTCAATGAAATTTTGCTATTTTCGGATGATCTCGTCGATTCAGTGCAACTCTATAAATTATCTATTATATTCATGATCGGTATTCGGCCTTAGCTCGAAATTGACTAAGGGTGAAAGCCGTTGCTACGCCCCTTAGATCAAAATAAAAAAATGGGTGAAAGATGTTGCTACGACCCTCGAAATTGACTAAGAGTGAAAGCTGTTGCTACGCTCCTTAGATCAAAATAAAAAAAAGGGTGAAAGCTATTGCTACGACACTCAAAATTGACTAAGGGTGAAACCCGTTGCTACGCCTCTTAGATCAAAATAAAAAAAATGGGTGAAAGTTGTTGCTATGACCCTCGAAATTGACTAAGGGTGAAATTCGTTGCTACGCCCCTTAGATCAAAATGAAAAAAATGAGTGAAAGTTGTTGCTACGACCCTCGAAATTGAGTAAGGGTGAAAGCCATTGCTACGCCGCTTAGATCAAAATAAAAAAAATATGGGCGAAAGTTGTTGCTACGACCCTCGAAATTGACTAAGTGTGAAAGCCGTTGTGAAACGCCCCATAGATCAAGATCTGATTACAAGAAGATCATCATTTATCAATCAGAATATTACAAGGGTTTGTCGATCTTTCGGCCCTATGTATTATCTATTCGATTAATTGCGGCGTATTATTTGATTGATCGTTTTAATCTGTTAGTACGTTTTCTCCAAATGAAGGCTAAACACTCGTTGCTACGCCCCTTAGATGAAGATTTGATTACAAGATGATCGTCATTTATCAATCGGAATATTACAAGGGTTTGTCGATCTTTCGGCCCAATGTCTTATCTATTCGATTAATTGCGGCGTATTATTTGATCGATCGTTTATAATCGGTTAGTGAGTTTTCTCCAGATGAAGGCTAAACATTCAAGGTAAAATTTTCGAAGTTATATAATGGGAAATTTAGTTTATCTTCAATTTCTTAGCAACATTTATCCGATTAAGTAATTTGAGCTCCAATGCAGTTGGTATACAGTAAAGACATGGAAAGAAAATTGCAAAATGTATAAGGTCGAATGAAGTTTTATTTATTAACTTTTACAAGCAATTACAGATAACTATTACAATCGTGGAATTCGAACGCGAGAGAAATTACAATTTTGAGGATCAACCTATTACAAATCCTAAGGCCTACCCTAAAGATCTCTGAGCAACCAGCAGGGCTGATGGGAGCTAGTTCGAAGTCTACCCTTCATCGAAGAATGCAAGGCTCAGACTAGTCTTCGATCAAGCCAACTCCTTACTCTGAAGTAAGGCAGTATGAATTACATAACGTGGCATTGGAATACGGCATTGCAAACCATTCTCAGATAGGATAAACCCAAGAAGTTAGGTTGTCTTCCGATATTCCATGTGCCAAGGTTTTTGTCTGTCGATATTCTAGGAGAATATATTCTTGTTCGGGAAAAATGGATGATCGAGAAAAAGACTACGAGTCCTAATCTCGAACTCCTTTATGGGTGATAAGAAGTCCCTCATCTTGAATGGAGAAACTAAATTTTGAACGAGAAGATCAGACAAAACATTTCAAGAGAAAGTAAAGAATGAGAGGGTGATTTAGGGAATATTTGTAGCAAACAAAAGGTGGACTCAATGGTACAGATTACCCAGTTTGAACGGTCACGATACGAGCGGGAAATACGCCGAACGTTACGATTCCCGCAGAATAGGGGATCATTTGGATAGCCGTTGAAAGTCTTTTCACCCCAGCTCGGAAGTCCCTGTAGACTGAGGTCCCTAGCTCAGGAATTAGATTTTAAACTAGCATGTCATACTTACCTTGCGGTTGAGTCAATATCCCTAGCAGTACAACTATTGTCTTCCGATCATGGTGCCTACCGATCATGAGAAATAAAAACTTATAAATATAAGTTATGAAAAAACTCGGCAGTTCTATGCATTTGATTTTAAGTTATCCTACTTGGTCGATAACTGTTTCAAAGGTTCTCTCGTTGTAAGTTAACAACTCTACGATCGATGGGATCTATTGGCGATTGAATTCATTGATATACGAATGATTAAATTCATTCAATATTGACTGATTGAGAAGAGTTCAAAGTCATATGTAATCTCAAAGCAAATGATGGTCGGATTAGTTTGAGAGTTTATTTTCGACCGTCAACAAGCCAATACTTCAGATTCGTTTATCAAGGTTAACTACCTAATAATTGAGTTCGACTTATTCGTTCATTTGATTGATTCGAGTTCAAATTCATTATTGATCGAGCTAAGAAGACAAAGGAAGTACAAGAATAGTTAACCAAAAGTAACTTTTCATTTATATGTTCTTCGAACAATTACAAGTGATTTCTTGATTACAATAAGGACATTCGAGCTCAAACAGAAAATTACATTCACTCCTATCCTATTACAAATTCTACGAACTAGGCTTAGTGCTTTTGATCGAGCTACGGAGCATAGACGAGCATGGTCGGGGCCTATCTCTAGGACTCTTAACCGATCTAAGATCTTCATCCGTGAACAATGATTGCTATGCCCAATCTTAGGTCATCAGATCGATCTCCGATCTTGAAGCCAGGCGCTCTCGTCATAAACGGTTTTTCCAGCATTCTTGCTAACGTTTCCCCGCTGGTTCATTCACACCCGGCCCCTAAGCCAGGCAATTCTCGATCCGTTGATCACATAGTCTTCGTAAATTTTCCCCATTACTCTGAGAAATTCGTTGGCACCATTCTTCAAGAAACACCTTGAAGAAGCTGATGCTCGAGATCGAAAGAGCTCATCTGGGGGTTGATCAACGGACCAACTGGATGCAGCGCCAGAAGACCGGAATTCTAACCCGTCTCAGACACAGGATATCCAAGAAAACAGGTTGTCTGCCGGTATTCTAGGCGCTAGTTTCTTTGTGTGTCGATATTCTAAGCGAATGAAGTTTTGCCCAAGGAAATAAGGTCGGAAAAAAGGCTGCGAGTTCGTATTTCGAACATTTTTATCAGGGAAAGATGATGGAACACATTGATCGAAATACTAGAAAATCGGGAGTTAAAGTTCGGACAAGGCATTTGCGGGAAGGTAAAAATGTGATGGTAAATTTGGAACTATTTCTAGTGGAAGGGAAGTAAAATCAACGGATCAGATTACACGGAACGAACGGCTATGATGCAAGCGATAAATGCGCCGACCATTCCGCTTCCCGAGAAATAGGGCACCGTTTGGCTAGAAAAGAAAAAATCTCCTCACTTATGCTCGGAAATTTCCGCAAGACGATCAGACTCTGGATCGGTCTAGCAACAGATTCCTTCATACGGTATCATTTATATATAAAAAAAAGGAAGGAAAGTTGAATGACTCGAGATCAAAAGTATTTTGGTAATACGATTGAATAAATTCAGCAATAGATATCATGTGGTAACACTCTTAAAATTTTCTAAGGAAAATTTTGAAGTTTTAAATATCGAACTATCTTCCGTTCACTCGGTCGGAAAATTAGTGCAAGTATTATTATTAATAGTTCATGTTCGATCGGCATTGCTCAGATTAAGGAGTTCATTCAACTGCAATCCTTCAATTGTTCATGTTCGATTAATTGTTCATTTTCAGAAAATTTTATAAGGAAAGTTTTATATGATCGAGTATTGAATTATCTTCCGGTTACTTGATCACAAAATCAGTTCAAGTGCTACATTCGATTAATTATTCAAATTCGATCGGCATTGTTCAAATTAAGAATTCATTCAACTACTATTGATCGAGCAACATAATTCAGAGGCAAAGAAATTCACAAGTTTTATTCCGAACAAGATGGTGTTTACACTTCGATCCTATTACAATTGGACAAACTCTTCAATAAGTACAAAGATACAAAAGCTATTTTTCGATCCTATTTACAAGCTATTTTGTTATATTCCGATCCTACTACATTCTACAATCCTATGAAAATGTTGGTTTCTTCTCCCACCAGTTGGTCGATATTGTCCATGCTCGAGCGTGGAATCTTCTTTGGACCCGCAGGCTTTTGTCTTTATTTTCAGTTTTCCGAAGATGAAAGGACTAATGCATCTTTTTCTTGGTTAAAACATCTTTTTCAAGGTGCAGCATGAATACTTTATTACTGACCTCGTCCTCCGACGCCGCCCGAATTACATCTTCGAAAATGCATAGTGGAAATAAGTCCCCCAAATGGAGGACAGTGCCAGAGGAATGACAAATGCTATCGACTATCTTTGAAGAACTTGATGCTCGATCCCACCAACACTTTTGTGGTTCGAGCGGTTCTCCGGATCCCGGGTATTCAGCCATACCAAGGTATTTTCCTTGACTGACTGACCCCAGGCAAGGATCGGTAGCTTATTGGTTTTCTGGATTTGGCTTATTGGCCTTCCAGATCGGAAATACTTTTGTCTGCAAATATCTAAATTCAAATAGTTGGGTCGAAAGGGGAAGATTTTCGATCGTCATATTTGGAGCAAAAACGATGGTAAAAAAGGAAGAATGAACAAAATTATGAAGGATAAGGGAGACCCCTTTTATAGTAACAGCCGGGCTCAATCTAACGGCTGCCATGCGTTAAGATGGACGTACGAGATTTAGTGACTGATCCGTTTCCCGAGGATTAGGGATTGTTTGGAAGGGGGGATCACGGGGTCATCAGTTTTATTCGCAGAACATTTATTGATTTAACTAACAATGTCACACGGGTTTGAAATTTATGGTTTGGCACTTGCATGATCGGGAATTCAACGATTAGGGAATATCAGTTCTGTGGGGGAACGAAACATCCGATAGAGTTGTTTTCACATAATTAAGGCTATCGTTTATGGTCGGAAAATGCACACGTTATTGGGGATAAATACATATTCGGCAAAGAGATATATTAAAGCATCAAAAAATTACGGATATAATAAAACGGCGTGAAGCCCGATCATAGTTCAGAAATTCAACCAGAAACAACAAAGTAAATTATTCCAAGATATTACAGGCAGACCGAATAAAAACTTCAAATATTTTCAAACTACAACAAGGCCAGTAAATGAACTACAACGTTTAGAGAAGTTTCTTCTCAAAAAATATTTTCCGAACTTCATCACTGCGGACATCATAACCCTGCTTATAAGCATCCTTCTCACGACGCTCGGAATCCTTCTTCTCCTGCTCGAAAATTCGTTTAAGATCTTCGAGCTCTTTCCCCAGCTGCTGATGGATCTCATCTCCTTTATCCTTGGCGGCTTTCTCTTTCTCTGAAGCAATCTTCTCCTCGAGCAATTAGGTGGCCTCCAGGGCATGCTCCAGCTCGGCATTTTTCTTCTCTAACTCGAGAGTAAGAGCAGCTCGTTGTTCAGCCTCCTGCTCAGCCAGCAACTTAAGTTCGAGGAACTCCTTCTCAGCCATTTAACAAGGAAAACAAACAATTGACGGTACTAATATATATATGAAATAAAAAAAAGGGAGGAAGAGAACTAGCAATAGCAACAAATTTTTCGAACTAGCAATAGCAACAAATTTTTCGAACCTGGGCAAGAAAGTTTGACCCCAGCTGGAAGAGTTGCAAGGGATTTTTCCCCTTAGAAGCGCCTATGTCAGAAACTGAAATATGAGCCTTGAGAAGGCTCGGAACAACATTTTTTAGCGTCCCTTCAGAACGGGGCTCGTCCTTTGATCCTCCAGGCACAGAAGATCCGAAATCGAATAAGCAAGAGGTGGATCGCGAGGATTTTCGAGCTTGGAAGATTCAGCTGCATCTTTGGTGAAGAAACATTAGCTCGGGATTGCCTTTCTCAGCAGCAGTTAATTTGGCCTTCTTACTTGGCCCCCCACTCTCGGGATTGAACACGAGGGCACCAGTTTATTCTCATTCACAAGCTTCTGAAGGGTCTCGATCGGAGTGATCCCTTCAGAATGAGGTCTTTTGTTCGAAGACTCAGACGCCTTCTGCCCAAGTAAGGCCCGCTTGGAGTTATCTAAGGGTTTAGGGGGAGAGCTTTCTAGTTCGGCTTCGGATTCTTCGTTTGATATGATGAACTTGCTGGAAGTAACTCTGGCAGATTTCGAGGAGGTGTGTTTTTCTTTCTTACTTTCCCCACCCTTACAAATTTTGGGGGAGGGTGCGGAAGACTTCAGAGAGCTTTTGGAAGTTTTCCTTTCTTTGGATGGTTTTATGTCCTTCGAAGGACCCTTATTCTTAGCACCGCCTAGAAGCGATGAAGGGTCGATCGAGGAGCCCATAATTTTGTCCATAACTTGTTAAGGGAAAAAGTTTGGTTTGGATTTTTCTGCCAATCTTTGAGCTCCGATCGCGATAGAATTAATATGATAGAAGAATGATTTGAAGTGGCCCTTATATTTATAGCGATAGTAAAACGTCATTTTATCGCGATTAAATAGTCACGACTCCCGAGAAAATTCGAGCAACTATAACAAGAACGAATATAATGGGATGCTTTCGATCGTTAAACAACAAAATTACTTAATATGTTCAAAGTCGGCACAAGTTAAATTACATACACAAAGGGAATTGTATCAAGATAGACCTATTACATGGACATGGTTAATTATCAAGGTTTTTCATCTTCGTCTTCTTCTTCTTCATCCTCATCCTCGGAATCACTTTCGTCTGAGTCATCGTCTTCGCTATCCGAATTGTCACTCTCTTCATCGCCCTCTTTATCTGAATTGTCATCGTCTTTGTTGTTCTTCATGGGCATCGGAGTCACCATCGATGTCTACTTCTTCATCTCCGTCGACCTCATGCTCTGATTGCGGAAAGTTGGAAGCTTCAAGCATATCCGGGTTCGGCATTGGGACTTCGAACTCCTCAAGAAAGGGAGTGAATTCATGACCTTGTAAATCCCCATGGTCTGCAAGAAGAGATAAGGCCTTGTAATCCTCTCCAAAGATGTTCTTGTAGGCATTCATATAGGGGAGGTAATTCGAGAGTTGGCCCGAAATCTTCCAAGTTATGACTAATTGTTGAACACCCTTGTAGAAGAAAGATTGGTTGATCGGACAGGACCGCTACCGAACTAACGCATCAAGAAAGGGAGACTCCAGGAACTCTCTTATGGCTGGGACCCTAGCTTCTTCTCGACCTCAAGTTCGAGGGCACTCTTTTCTCCGACCACTCCAAATTCTCCTCGACCGCAGTTGTGAATTTGCCACTCTTAGCCTCTTCAAGCTCCTTCTTGGTATCGGCAGGCTCTTCTCTACCTCAGACAACTAGGTCGAAGTCTCAGTCAGCTGAGCTGCCGTTACTACATCTTCCCTCAAAATACGGCTAAGGGCATGGTGAGCTTGTTGAGATTCCTCTTCTAAAATGGCAAGCCGGTGGGATTGATGGACAAACAAATCTCCGGCCTATCAAACAACAAAGTACTTGTGTGAAATTTATTGCCTTATAAGATCGAAAATTACAAAGCGAGGCTAAATTTACCTATTGGTATGCTCGAGAGAAGTCACCCATGATCTCGAAGCCATCTTTATCGAACAGCTCGGTATTGTCATCCTTAAATCAACCAGCCAAGAGGATCCTGAATGACTTGTCCACCGAATGTTCTCCTTCGGGGCAAAAATCTGAATGAACGCTCCTATTCTCAGCATAGCCAGTAGCTCTTGGACCACGAAGATGTTCTTCAATAAAGTTCGCTAAGTCTGGCTGAGTCCTCCCTGGTCGGCAGGGAGTTGGGCCAGGATTTCGACCAAAAGGTTTGACCCTTCTGGACGACTCTGGAGCATCACTGTACCTTTTTCGAGCCATTCGCTCTTCTATGATCTGTCGTGCTTGGATCTGTTTAAAGGCATAATAACTGTATCCAGCCGCTTGATCGTCGGTATTGATCGAAAATACCATCCTTAGACAACCAATGCTCCCAGTTTAGGACGTGCCCTCGGGTTCGACCCTAGGAATGCTCGGAGCAGGAGGTGGAACGACCATAGTAGTAGAACTGGGACCAGCAACTTTAGCTTTCTTGCCTGGCTTCGATTTCTTCTATTTCCGAGGCTCACCTTGAGTTTTCTTTGAAGAAGAAGCCACGTTAGAACCTACTAACGAGGTTCGAAACTTCTCCACAAACTCCACAAACTTCTCCACAAACTCACCTTGAGTTTTCTTTGAAGAAGAAGCCACGTTAGAACCTACTACCGAGGTTCGAAACTTCTCCACAAACTCATCTCTATAAGTCAAATAAGAATAAGGTTAACATGAAATAATGAAGGTAAAGTCGAAGATTGTCTTAATGAAATAAGTTGATTGCCAAGCGAAAGAGATGCAACTATGGCTTGAGCGTTTGCAGGGACGGCTGCGGCAGGTTGATCACCTTCTGGATTATTTTCGATCTCGGGGGTATGCCCGAATTTAATTGCTGGGGTAGGATAAGTCAATTTACTGAGCCTGGCTAATCTCAAAACCCCCTCTTGGGTTAATAAAGCTATCTGATAAAGATCAGACTTAAGGGTCTCCAAGAATTTTTCTGAGAGTAGTGGCGGAATTTCTCCTCTTAGTTTCCATTTGTCGTACATCGAAGGGCCTTCTCCCATCCAAACATGTGGTTTCGGTGTGGAGCCCTCACTCGAAGAAAGAATGTCGGGACCTCGAACAAAGAAGAATTCACCCTTCCAGCCTTTTGCATTGCTGAAAACCATGTTCGAGAGAATTTATTGGTTCGACCTCTGAGAAAAATAGACAAAGCCGGCATTAGAGGCCGTGGAAGTGCTCATCTGGAACATTTGCCAAAAATTCTGGAAGCCTTCATAAGAACACTGAACGTAACGATATATGTGATCGAGTTCGGCAAAAGTTGAGTAGGCACGAGCGAAAAAACTTCCAGTACATCTTCAAGTAAAGGAATGAACGGGATGCATTGCTTCAAAAGAAATTGCCTGCTATAGAAGGCCTGGCAGCTTGTAGTTGGGTCGGTGACTCGTTGATCGAGAGTCGAAATGACAATCGAGTAACCCTCTGGAATATATTTTCCAAACTCGAGCTCCAGCTTGGTACGACGTGCTTCGGTATTATAAGAAGTAGAAGTCTGATCAGCTCTGCGTTCTGTTCGATGATGAGTAGAACTGATTATGGGTTCTACCCACTCATGGATTGTTACGACCGCCTTTCCACCGATCTTGTACTTCTGGACTTCATTTTGGCCCAGAGGTGAAACATCGCTTTCAACCGCTTCCCCCTTGGAAGTTTCTTCTTTGGATTCCCCTTCTTCATCACTAGAACCTCTGCGAACCACTCCCTCCTCAGTGTCGGAATTTGAAGTATTTCCAGAGTTTTCGAGTTTTTCATCATCGGAGGCTCTATAATTATCGATCAGCGTCTCAGGATCGATATCCGACCCTTCTCCTACTTTGGCTTTTCCTTTACGATCTCTGGAGAAAGTTTTTTTTTATGTTTTGGAAGCGATCAACTTTCGGGAGTTTTCTATAAATATCGATCAATAGGCTCCGATCAGGACTTTGAGAATCTTTCGTAAATGAATCTTCAACGGTCAACGTATATATATACGGGGTTAAAAAGGTAAAATTGCAAATTGGACCTCGAGTAACCGCGACGGTTGAGCTCTCTAGATGTAATTTCAAGACAAGATTTTCGGGAAATTACACCTTTGTCCCCTATACTCTATAAAATTTAGGCTACAACATGGCTAATGGAAAAGACATCCTTCCGGTCTCGGAACAAACATACTTCTCCTAGCTTCAGCTTCACTTACGCTCGAAGAAGAGGGGTGTATTAATGAGGGTTCAAACAGGCGAATTATGGGTTCGAGCAAGTCAGAATACCAAGGAATTCGAAACAGAAAGCATGATCAACTTAAAATTTTTCAAACAACTCAATCATTACAGGGAGCAACTTAAAGAAGGAATGTCAATATCATTTACTTCAGAACGGATAATCATTTTAAAGTTTCCAAGATATGCACTCTTTTTCCCTGGATCGATTTTTATCCCAATGGTTTTTCCGAGCTAGGTTTTTAATGAGGCATATCCAAAACACTAAGTAATGATTCATCCCAATCGCGTGGCAACATCTACTTCTCCGAGCTCCAACTTCACTTACACTCGAGAAGTGGGGGAGTATTGATGGGGGGTACATTGGATATTCTATTCTAGGAAGGACTTGTACGATCGAAAATCACAGAGTCCGACCTCGAGGGCGTATCGACCGATCTCCAACACTGTTCAGCCTACTCCGATCATTGGCAAAGGGGTTGATGCTCGGATTCCACTGTTGGGCCGATCCCAGGCCCAGGCCTGTGGGCCGAGAAATACACCCTTGCGGATGGTACAGCTAGCACGCCGCCTCAGCTATAAATACTGCAAGAATTTATGACACCTGATAACGCACAATTCCCCAGGTGCTCCTTGCTCGAAGCTACAGCTCAAAGCATTCTCGGAACTTAGATTTCGATCATATTGTATGTATTAGTCTCTAGCATGTACGACATCCAGTAATGCCCAAGTAGGACCTCGAATTCTATTGTAATCCACGTTCGACCCCATTATTGGCATTACAGCACCTTCATTGTCTTTACTTTCTATTATTGATCCCGTACGAAACCACGTCAGATCAATACTCTCTATCTCTATCCCTAATTCTTATCTAATTTCTCCAATATTATAATATGTTCCATTTCAATTGTTACTTGAACCATGTTGCTGGATTCACCCGTGGGAAGTGTCTTGCCCAATGTGCCCGAACGTGACAAAATTATCGACAAAATCTCCAAAGTTCAAGTGAAATATCCTTAACATAAGTATAAGTTGTTCAAAAATTTAGAATTTCAAATCCATTGCTCATGATAAGAACTTAAACTATCTACAATATTCAAATTAAGATCATTATATGTTGCTCCCCGATAAGAGCTTAAACTATAAAAAACATTACCTCTTAATGCGAGAATAAACTATTTACAAATCAATGTCATTACTTCTTAAACACAAGGATAAATTGTTTACATGTCAAACTCAATACTCCTTAACACGAGTATAGTTGTATAAGAATCAAGTTAATTCAATACTCGGTTGTCAAAATAATAAAAGTGCGGTAATTAAAATTTTTTCGAGATACCCATCAGTCCCATGATATATAGATCCATCTTATATATGCGAAAAGGTTGAATCAAGCAACAAAATAGTAATAAAAGGGGGTATGCGATTTTTACCTCACCACATGCAAGGTAGTGGCAACCTCCGGCTTTGTTCTAGATTCTCAGGTAGTGATCCAACTGTCTCACCTCCAGAGTGGATCCACACCAGCTGAATTGTAAGGACACCTTCAAGTCGCAAGCTACGAACTAAATCTTGAAGGCTGTCAATGCAGGAATAGCTGGATCTACTTGCAGAGCAAGATCCAGCAATGGAAGAACAGAGAGGGAGGGGCGGCGCAGGCAGTAGGCGGCTAGGGTTATAGGGGTTGGCTAGGGTTTTTAGTGCAAGAGAGAGATTAGGTTTTTCTAACTTCTTCTTTGAGTCTTACGTGGACTCCTTTTATAGCCTCCCACTTAACCTAGTATTGCAAGACTTCTTATGGGCTTTTAATTAAAGGCCCATGTTTACAAGTTCGTTTAATTAACCCATTAATTAAACTAGCGCATATACTCAATTATTTAATTAATATCTCTCTTAATTAATTAAAATTATTTAATTAATTAGATCATCTAATTAATAAGTCTTCCAATTGAAATAACACTTTAATTCATTTATTGATTTAACTACTTTAAATCAATTATTTTCTTTTATGATTGTCACTGTCCAACTGTATTGTGTTTGACCCTCTAGATTCACCATCAATTGGCAGCAGGCCCACAAATTCTTCGAGATTTAATTTACGAGCAGTTAATTGCTCCGATCAATTAAACCCCTTTAATTGACCACTCCAGAATTAATCTCCCTTATCAATTCAGGAGTACCCACACTTCATGATCTTACGTGGTTTCGTTGGTTCAATTAAGGGTGGGGAATAACACGATGACAATAATGTTAAAAAGGAAAATAAAGACCAAATGTAATTGTATTCGAGTAAATTGAGTACAAGTACAAATATTAGGGGTCCTACTCGAGCATTATTGGATGCCGTACAAGCTAGAGGGTGAAATACACAAGATGCTATGCCTATTTTACCAAATGGTTCCGAGCAGTAGCTTCGAGGAGGGAGCACCTGGAAAATCGTGTCCAATATCATAAATGCATGGGGTATTTATAGCTGAAATTGGGGTCTAGGTGGTCTATCCGCAGACATGTAATTCTTCGGCCCATAAGTTTGGTTCAGAGCTCGGCCCAACAGTAACTTTGGATCCTGGGCTGGCTTGCATTTACTGTATTTCAGTCATCAGACTCGAACTCTATTCTTCGAGGTAAGTACCGCTCGATCTCGTGTAACTGTAAAGAAAAGTAGGATCCAAGATACCCCTCATCACTTCATGTTCGATATCTAGCCACAAGCCCATGAAGCTCAACTTCAGAATTGGCGATCAATTCCCGATCAAGACTTAGGATGTGTGAATTGATCGGCACCTCTAAATTGTCTCGATAACTATACTTTCTAATTCGGGATAAAAATCCAGTGTGACTGCTAAATTTGGATTCCCGTTTCCAAATATGTCACAGACTGCGGCCGCAAAATCTTCGGATATATTATCTAAGAATCGTATAGGAAATTCCCTCATCCATTATGATGAGTCGGTAGATTCCATATTGGTACTAACCACTCGCGTACACAACTATACGCACCCAACCTAGGCACGTTATGATCAGGCTACGTAACCTGTACCTAGATCTAAGCACGCACACTCATGTACCGAATTCACCCTAGCACCTCAAGTCTAAGGACTAAATCGTATACCATTATAAGTTTTGAGAAATGTCCCATCACCGATATGCGTCATGCGCTTCTACAATGGGTTTCTCTGTTCGGGTCATTCGATGCGTTCGATCCCCTACCGATCCACCTACTCATATGCACTGACATCAAAATATCTTGTTCATGAAAATCGACCAATTCACTTCATGTTTTAAGATCCCCTATCGATTCACTTCACGATTCCTACGATATCCTATCTCGTTCAGAATCTATGACTTGGAACGTGTTTTAAGATCACGAGCTTAGAGACTGTTTCATGATTGCATTGAATACCGAAGTGAATCGTCCCATAGTCAAATGTGATCTAAGGATTTCATCCAATCGCGTAAATGTATTCGCGAGAGATGAAGTTGGCCATTGTTTATTCTATATAGATATAAATAAACGTGTGTATTATTTATAGAATCAAAAGATTGTTTTACAGAATAGACCTATCACAAGCCAAAGTGAATCAGCCTGCTGGACACTATCCTATTAATCTCCCACATGCCCTAAAGCTATTGACAAACGTTTCTAAGACCCATCTTATCCAGATGTTCTTCGAACGCCTTTTGCGAAAGCGGCTTAGTTAGTGGGTCAGCTATGTTGTCTTTTGAGTCGACACGTTCCATGTGTATATCTCCTCTACCAATGATCTCCCTGATCACGTGGTATTTTCTCATCACGTGCTTGGATTGGTGATGTGATCTCGGCTCCTTCGCTTGAGCTATCGCCCCGTTGTTGTCACAGAAGACTACTACAGGTTCGGCAATGCTAGGAACTACATCCAGCTCTTGGATGAAGTTTCTGATCCAAACACTATCCTTTGCTGCATCTGATGCTGTAATATATTCTGCTTCAGTGGTTGATTCGGCAGTGGTAGACTGTGTAGAGCTTTTCAAACTCACCGCTGCCCCGTTGAGGCGGAATATGTATCCAGAATTGGATTTGTAATCATCCACGTCATACTGGAAATACGAATCGGTGAATCCTTCAAGTTTCAGTTCTCCACTCCTACCGTAGACCAAAAACATATCCCTAGTCCTTTGTAGGTATTTAAAGGTTGATTTTACGGCGGTCCAGTGCTCTTCTCCTTGATTTGACTGATAGCGGCTCCTTACACTTAGAGCGTGTGCTACATCTAGTCTAGTACACAACATTGCATACATTATGCTCCCTATAGCAGAGGCATAAGGTATGAGAGACATTCTCATCTTTTATTCGTCAGTTGTAGTGCACATTTACTTAGAAAGAGAGATACCATGTCTCAATGGAAGCAATCCTCTCTTGGATTCTTCCATTTTGAATCTCTTCAAAATTGTGTTGATATACTGAGATTGGGAGAGTCCTATCATCTTCTTCGATCTATCCCTATAGATACGTATCCTCAATACGTAAGATGCGTCTCCCATATCTTTCATAGAGAATTGCGCGGATAACCACGCTTTCGTCTGTGTTAACATTCCGATATTGTCCCCGATCAACATAATGTCGTCGATGTATAAAACTATGAATTGTACCAAACCCCCACTATTTCTTTTGTACACACAAGGTTCATATACGTTATGGATGAAGCCAAAAGCTTTGACTGTCTCATCAAATCGTATGTTCCAGGTTCGGGACACCTGTTTGAGGCCATAAATTGACCTTTGAGGTTTACACACTTTGTGCTCACTTCCTCTGGACGCAAACCCTTCGGGTTGTTGCATAAAGATCTCCTTGTCAATGTCTCCATTGAGAAAGGCGGTATTTACGTACATTTGCCATATCTCGTAGTCACGCCACGCGGCTATGGCAAGGAGTATCCAAATGGATTTTGACATCGCTACGGGAGAGAAGGTTTCCTCATAGTCTATTCCAGGCCTCTGAGAATACCTTTTCGCCACTAAGCGAGCTTTATGAGTTAATACCCCTCCATTCAATTCAAGCTTACGCTTGAAGATCCATTTGCATCCTACACCAATAGTTCCCTCAGGTGGATCGACCAAGGTCCAAACCTTGTTGGAATGCATGGAATCCATTTTGGATTGCATGGCTTCGAGCCACGCACCCGAATCTATGTCTAACATGTAATGCCCCGTAAATTTTGGACTTCTTTAATCGTATTTTATTGGATTTTTAATCCAATTTCATGTGTTATATTTTATTTCAAAAATTTAAGTGTTAATTTGGGGTAAAATGTATAATTTAAATTATCTCATATGTTCTTATTAAATTAGAAATGATTTAGTAACATAAAAATACTTTGAAATAATATTATACCTCTTTTGAAAAATATTTGGACCTAATTGTGCAAAATAAATAATTTTTGGGGCAAAAATGCACTTTACCAAAACTTCAGGGGGCAAAGTGCAAATTCCGCCCCTACTTGATTGCAGCTAATAGGAGAGCCTTTATAGCTCTCCTAGCCTGCCATAGGGAGTGGCCAAGCATGCCTCTTGGTTAGAGAGATTTCTCTATTCAAGATGAACATGCATTGACTTGTTTTATGGGGAGTAATTATATCTCCCATCTTCACAAGGTCTATTTAAACACCCTTCTCTTCATTTTCAGATTTTTCTCCACTCATTTTACACCTTAGAATTCATAGTTAAGTTAGAGTTTAAGATAAAAAGAGAGTTTGTGAGAAAAGGTGAGAGTTAGTGTGAAATAGTGAAAGAAGATAGAAAGTGGGAGAAGTGTAGGAAGAGTAGGGCCACCACCACCACCACCGTGAAGCCGTCGGAGGACCTCCATGATGGTAATGGTCCTAAGGTCAACCAAAATGCAGCGGATAACAAAAATTTTAATCGGGGACAAAAAGGCCCAAAAAGCAACTTCTTAGCAAGAAAACTTTGGAGACCTTCTACCATTACTATCCTAGGATCATCATGCATACAAAGTTCATATTAGAAGGAAAGATATCAAGTCATACCTCTCCCAATCTTGGGAGGTGAAGAGCCGCAAAGAATCGGGACAAGCAAGTAACACCCGAAACCTTCAAGAATCTCCAAGCTCACGGGGTCAACACCTCCAAGCTCCAAGCTAGAATCTCCTCCTTTGAAACTTCTTTCTTCAAGATCCTCAAGAATATCCACACCAAGATCTCCAAGTGTAGATCCTCCAAAGCTAGCCCACAAACACAAGTGATAGCACTTAAGGAGTAAAGAAGATGAACTAGATCTTGCAAATACACCCTCAATCTATTAGCTAGAATGAAGTAGTACTTGAATCAAGTTAGAAACTTGATAAAGGAAGAGAAAGAGATGAAGAAAACAACTTTTCTTTCTAGGGTTTGAGAGAAATCCGAACACACACTAAAAGGTGTAGTGTGTGTTTTTGTCTTGCATCTACAACTCTTATGAATGAAGACAACATCTTATCTTTTATGTGTGTACATTATTCAATGTAGTTTATTGTTGGATCAAATCCACCAATAAGACTTGTAGCTTTATTGTGCTTCCCAAGCACACTTCTTGAGCTTCCCAAGCACACTACTTTTGATACAAGTTAGTGGTGGGGGCCACCACTAACTCTTGATAAGATATTTATTTCTCTCTCTTGTATATATATATCACATATATATATTAACATTATATCATATCATATATGATCATCTCATAAGACTAATATAGATTGGTCATGGGTTAATTGGACATTTATTTCCCAATTAATAAATCCAATCTCTAATTCAAAATTAGAAACCCATTTATTTCTTCCTTCAATTAATTAGACCCTTCTAATTAATTTCGACTAAATTAATTTAACACTTAAATTAATAGAGTCCTTTAATTAATTAATCTCCATTAATTAATTACTACTTCTTGTCAAATCCAATTTGACCTTTAATAGATTGAACTAAGTTGCATCTTGTGCTATTGTGTGTGGCCCCTTGGGTTCACCATCAATTAGCCGTGGGCTCACAAACTATTTGCGATTTAATTAAGAGATTAATTTAACTACCTTTAATCAATCACTCTTAGATATGATCTCATCAAATCTAGAGTACCCAACACTCGAGGTAGTCGTCTAGTCACGGTCGACGAGTCCTAACTAATGATGAAAATATAGTGTGAACCTTTCTTGAATTGATCTCATCAATCCTCTTACGCATACCATGCACGTACGCTCCTTCCAATAACTTATTTCCCGATCAAGGCCTAGGACATGGAGTCCAACGGATTCCTATTAGCCTTGATAACTATGCGTCTTTATTCTTTATGGTGATTCCTTTTTGTTGGATGAAGATGAAGATGAAAGAAGTCAGAATTTAAGGGAAGGTTTTGATGATTTCCAAAACATCATAATCAGCTAAGTATGGAAAGCTTAGTTCCCTTGGTAGAATTTTGAACAAGTAAAAGAAGACATCAGAAGAGTTCAAAGTTCAAAGCTCAGAAGACTAGTGATCTCTTGCTGAAACAGCGAACAGAAGGGTAGATCATCAGCCGAGTCAAATCAGATTAGTTCAGTATTTGATCAGCAGAGTATCTATCAGCAGAGTCGTTTTGATCAGCAGAGTGGAAGAGATCAAGAGATTAGTCCAACGGTAATAAATGCACTTGGTGTAATAAATGCTGGAAGAGAAGGGTAGTAATGACAAATGATTGAAGATATCCTCGGATCAGCAGAGTGCATTAAATGCAGCATTAAATGCAATGGACAGAAAAGTACTGCACACTGTACGGTTTGCTGCAGAGAGCCGTTTCAAAAGAGCTGAAGAATGGATTTGATTTGTGACTTGCCTTCAACGGTCATATTTTCATCTCCATGTATAAATAGAGCTGAATTTCAATCGAGCAAAAACACACAACAACAATCAGAGATCGAAATTTTGAAGCAGAATTTCTCTAAGTCTCAAAAGCTCGAACAGCTCACTCGTCTGGTGGAAGTCATCTGTTGACAGAAACCCAGTTGAAGAAATCAGAAAAACATTATCTGAGTGATTTTGTAATAGCTGAGTGTTGTGCGAAGTGAGAATCCATCTTTGTGAGTGATTCTACTTTAGAGGATAGGCTTTCTTTGTGAATTCCTATTGTGAGCTTACAGCCTTCTCATTAGTTGTTTAGGTGTAAGTGGAGAAATATTGTAATCTAAGTGATTATAGTATAACCCAGAATCTGTGTGATCTGGAAGAGTGGACTAAAGGATTTTTATCCATATAACCACTATAAAAATTCTTTGTGTTATCTTGCATTTAAAGTTTTCTTGCATATTTTAAAGTTTGCATTTTAAACACTTTGAATCAATCAAAAGATTTTATAAGGAGTTTTAAACTGGGGATAAAATCTTTTTAGAACTTAGTTTACTTGTGAAAAACACTTTCAAACAATCCGCTGCAAGTATACTCTTGAAAACTGTTTTGCTGAAAAACAGCTAAGTCACTGTAAGAAGAGTGGTCAGTCGTCTGTTCAAGATTCGTTCACGATCAGACTAGTCTGCTTACTGTTCTTCATCAGCTTAGTCTGCTGACAGAAGACTGAAAAGTTTTTAAGTTCAAAAATTTTCAGAGGTCTATTCACCCCCCCCTCTAGACCTCATCTGACCACTTGGGACCAACAAGTGGTATCAGAGCAGGTGGTTCATTAGAATCAGCTGCCTGATCAACGAGCTTGATCCAAGTGTTTTTCAAAGGTTTTTAAAACTTTTCAAAAGAGCATCTTTTTGAAAAATCAAAACTTTTTGAAAAATGGATTGTATCAGCCATGTTCCCCACATTGCTGGTATGTCTTTTGAAGACTGGAAGATTAGAATGGAAATCTTTCTAGCAGCCTACAATGACAACATGTACACATGTATCATTAAAGGTCCATTCAGATTCACAAAGACCATAAAAATCAATGAAGTAGATACGGTTGTGGAAAAAGACCTTCATGAGATGACTCCAGAGGAAATCAAGCTTTACAATCTAGATAAAGTTGGGAGATTCATCATGACTAAAGCCCTGGATAATGATCGGTTTGACAAGGTCAAACATTGCAAAACTACAAAGGAAATGTGGGACAAAGTCAGAGATATGAGCGAAGGCAATGATGCTATTAAAGAGCATCAGCTCACTGTTGCATTGGAGAAACTTGACAACTTCAAGATGAAGTCTGGAGAAACCATTGACCAAATGGATACCAGATTCACCAGAACTCTGAATGAAGTCTTAAAGTTGGGAAAGACTTTCACTGACAAAGAAATCTCTGTCAGAGTGCTGAAGGCTCTACCTTCCAAGTTCAACATGAAAGTTACAGCAATGGAATAATCAAGAGATCTGGGCAAGATTTCTCTTACAGAGCTGTTCTCCGTACTCAAGGCTTATGAGTATAAACTGCCAGGAATGGGAATTGAAGAAACCTCAACTTCAGGACCCACAGCTGCACTGGTTGCTCCTGAAAACCAAAGAAGACCAGCTCAAAGAAGTGCTGAAGTGGACTCATCTGATGAAGCCACTCTACTCAACAAGAAGGAGTACACTGCTGGAGATGTTGCACTGTTGATGAATAATTTCAAGAAGTTCTACAAAAGAAAAATGAAGAACAAATACAACAATGCTTCTTCTTCTAAACCTAACTTTTCTTCTCAAGATAAAGATGATTATAAATCAAAACTAATGTGTTACAACTGCAGGAAATTGGGACACTTCATCAAAGACTGCCCATATCCAAAAGCAGAAAAGTACACTGAGGAGGAGAAGAAAGTGAGAAAAGAAAGAAAGCATCAGAGAGGAAAAGCAATGATGGCTGAAGCAGAAAAGCTGACTGCTGTCTACTCATCTGATTCAGATTCAGACTCGTCTGATGAAGAATCTTCTGATGAAGAAAAACCTGCTCTCCTGTGCCTGATGGCAAAGGACTCTGATGACTCTGAGGATGAGGTAACTCCTCTTAATGATGAATTATTTAATTCATTTGAACAAATGATGCTTAACAATACTGGTATTGCTGAAGCATATAAAAAGCTTAAGGAAGAGATGATCCTGCTAAAAGAGCAAAATAGTTCACTGAAACTTTTAGCTGAAAAGCCAAAAGAATCAGCTGAATATAAACAGCTTGAGCAAGAGCATGAATCTCTGAAAGCTGAATGTGAGGTTTATAAAGGAAAAATCATGGAACTTGAGAAAATTATTGAGTCTCATGATAAGTCTACTGTTGCATCCATGCATACATCTAGTAAACAGGAGACACCTTTAGAAAAGGAAAAATTAGAATTGAATCATACTGAAAAATTTATATCAGCTGACAATAGTAAGGTCATTCTGTATGTTCAAACTTCTAAACCTACCTCATCTGAGAAAGTAGTAAAGGAGAAGAAATCTCCTAAGGCTAAAAAGAGCAAAGAGCCTAGTGTAGGAAATCAGACTAGTAAGACCAAACAGCAGAGCCCTAAGAAGTCTGCTGATAAAGCTAAAGTCAATCAGACCAGTGGTAAAACTAAGTCAAAATCAAATGAGCAAGCATCTAGTAAACCAAAGAAGCATAAAAACAAGAAAAATCAAAATGCTTGGTATGGAAATGAGTCATATTATGTGCAACCTGCTGCATATCATCCTATGTATCATGCACCTCAATTTCCTAGTTACTATGCACCTTACCCTGCTCATCCAATGCATGCATACCCTGCTTATCATGCACCTTACCCTGCTTATGAACATTATTCATATCATACTGATCATCAACATGACTTATCTGATAACTATGATAAAAATGAAACTGTTCATGCTCCTAAAACTCAGAAACCTAAGAAGCCTAAGACATCAACATCTTGGGTTGTCAAAGGTGGAACTAATCCTTCAGGACCCTCTCAATAAGGGTACCTAAAACAATTTTATTTTTGTTTTGTAGGTTAGGATTAGGAGTAGGAGTAAAGTAGAGAAGATTTGGTACTTGGACAGTGGATGTTCAAGGCACATGTGTGGAAACATACATGAGTTGACTGATGCAGTTGCTGTGGATGGTCCAAAAGTCACTTTTGGAGACAGCAAAGAAGGCAAGATTAAAGCTAAAGGAAGATTAATTAAGGGAAACATAGAGATATCTGACGTCTCCTATGTTAAAGGCCTAAAGTATAATCTGCTGAGCATAAGTCAATTTTGTGACAAGGGATATTCAGTCATCTTCTCAACAGATAAGTGCTACGTTGAACAAATTGATACAAAGAAGGTAATTTTATCTGGAAGACGACAGGGAAATATCTACATAGTTGACTGGAATTCTGTTGACAAGAATTCAAGTGTTTGTTTGGTGGCATCTGCACCAAGTGAAGTCAGTTGGCTATGGCACAAGAGGATGAATCATTTAAACTTCAAGACCATAAACAGATTAATCAAGAATGATTTGGTAGAAGGGATTCCAAAAGCAGTCATGAGCAAAGACAAGCTCTGTGATGCATGTCAGAAGGGTAAACAAATCAAGTCATCATTCAAAGAAAAGAAGCACCAATCCTCTGGAAGAATATTGGAGCTGTTGCATATGGACTTATTTGGACCCATTGATCCAGTCAGCAATGGTGGAAAGAAATACTGCCTAGCTGTTGTGGATGATTATTCAAGATATACTTGGGTGATTTTCATGAAAAAGAAGAGTGAAACCAAGGAACATCTTACCAATCTGATGGAGCTGATCCAGAATGAGAAGAGTATCAAGATATTGAAGATCAGATCAGATAGAGGGACAGAGTTTACAAACTCTACTGTTGAAGAGTATTGTAATATCAAAGGAATACATCATGAGTATTCAGCTGCAAGAACCCCTCTACAGAATGGTGTTGCTGAAAGGAGAAACAGAACACTAAAAGAAGCTGTCAGAACCATGATAGCTGAAGCTAAACTGCCTCAAAGATTTTGGGCAGAAGCAACAAACACAGCATGCTTTACCCAAAACAGATGTATGATCAACAAAAATCAGAACAAGACTCCATATGAAGTTTGGAACAACAGAAAACCAAACATTCATTACTTTAAGATTTTTGGTTGTAAATGTTTTGTATTGAATAATGGGAAAAATCACCTTACTGCATTTGCAGAAAAGGCTGATGAAGCTGTTTTTGTAGGATACTCTACTGTTAGTAAAGCTTACAGAGTTTTTAACAAAAGAACATTACTAATAGAAGAATCTATCCATGTAGTATTTGATGAGCCAAGTCAATCTTCTGAAAAGAATCAAAGTGTTAATCAAGATCTGTCTGCTGATTTACAGAAGTTAGACATTGGAAGAAATGAAGAATATGTTCCCATCATACTACCTAATCTAAGTTCAGCTGCTAACTCAAGTGCTGTTCAAAATCACAGTGCTGATTGTCTAACAGACGAGTTGCAAACAGCTGACAGACCAGAGAATGTTCAACAGACTACTACTGGAACTCCAACAGTAGTGTTGCAAGATCAAGACAGAGGACAACATCCTGATCTGCAACCTGATCTCAGATGGCTCAAGAATCACCCTCCTGAACTAGTTATTGGTGATCCTTTAGATAGAGTGAAAACAAGAAGAGCTGCTGCACAAGATGCCATGTTTGTCACATTTCTATCTCAAACAGAGCCTAAACAAATTGAAGAAGCTCTCAATGATTCCTTCTGGATAGAAGCTATGCAAGAAGAGTTGAATCAATTTGAAAGGAATGAAGTCTGGTACTTAGTTCCTAGACCAAGTCATCAAAGGGTAATTGGCACTAAATGGGTTTTCAGAAATAAAATGAATGAAGATGGTGTTGTCACCAGAAACAAAGCAAGACTAGTGGCCAAGGGTTATTGTCAAGAAGAAGGAATTGACTTTGATGAAACTTTTGCACCAGTAGCAAGACTTGAAGCAATCAGACTGTTTCTAGCCTATGCTGCTTACAAGAACTTCACTGTCTATCAGATGGATGTGAAGTCTGCTTTTCTCAATGGAGAATTGCAAGAAGAAGTGTATGTTGAACAACCTCCTGGATTTGAAGTCTATCAAGAAGAGGACAAAGTATATCATCTGAAGAAAGCCCTCTATGGACTGAAACAGGCTCCAAGAGCATGGTATGATACCCTATCTGATTTTCTTTTAATTAAAGGATTTCGAAAAGGTAAGGTAGATAAAACCTTGTTCACAATTGAATGGGAAAATCATATATTACTTGTGCAAATATATGTGGACGATATTATTTTTGGTTCAACTAACCAACAGATGTGTGATAAGTTCTCCAAGCTGATGCAGAATAAGTTTGAAATGAGCATGATGGGTGAACTTAATTACTTTCTTGGATTGCAAGTTAGACAGTTGCCTGATGGAATATTCATCAGTCAAGCAAAGTACACAAGAGATCTGTTCAAGAAATTTGGTATGGAAACTAGCTCAACAGCTACCATTCCCATGTCTACAAGTCTTCGTTTGGATAAAGATGAAGATGGCAAATCAGTGGACATAACCAAATATAGAGGCATTATTGGTTCATTGTTGTATCTAACAGCAAGCAGACCTGATATAATGTACTCAGTTGGAGTCTGTGCAAGATTTCAATCAAACCCCAAAGAATCTCATCTCTTAGCTGCCAAGAGGATATTGAAGTATGTTAAAGGCACTCAAGAATTGGGATTATGGTATCCTAGAGAATCTGGATTTGAACTTGTTGGTTATTCAGATTCAGATCTTGCTGGCTGCAAGATTGACAGAAAAAGCACAACAGGTGCCTGTCAGTTCTTAGGTAGTCGTCTGATCTCATGGATGAGTAAGAAGCAAACCTCAGTTTCTATATCTACTGCTGAAGCTGAATATATAGCTGCTGGAGCTTGCTGTGCACAAATACTTTGGTTGAAGCATCAACTAGAAGACTACAACATCAAGATCAGTGGAATTCCAATCTACTGTGACAATACAAGTGCAATCTCACTTACTCAGAACACTACAAGTCATTCAAGGACTAAACATATTGAGATCAAACATCATTTCATTAGAGATCATGTGGAAAAAGGCAATGTTTTGATTGAGTATGTTCATACTGATAATCAGATTGCTGATATCTTCACCAAACCTCTAAGTGAAGCAAGGTTCTCAACTCTAAGAGCTGAGTTAGGTTTACTCAATTTGGATGCATAAGCTGAGGGGGAACTCATCAGAAGACTGGAGTTCAACAGCTTAGTCATCAGTTATTTTATTCAAGGATTAACCTTCAACAGACTAGTTAACTCATGAATTCTTAAAGACAGGGGGAACGTGTAAGACTAGCGGTACTTCTGCTCTAAAAGATGAAATCTGTTAATGTCAGTTAGTTGAAGTTAAGATTATCAAGAAGACGTGTTCTTAATTCTTGAAGATTGAAGATTATTCTATCTTGCTGGATTGACAAACAGCAGAGGAAGATTACTAGCTATTGGCATTCTCTAGTAATATCAGATAACAGATCACTCGTCTGTCAGATAAGTTAAACTCTACTCATCTGATACCTTATATAAGCATGGTCATAAAACGTATCTTTAGAAACGCGCTTTTATAAGTAACAGATTAGTGTCAATAGAGTTTCCCGCCCATCTGACAATAAAATAATAAAATTGAAATCCGTCTCTCCTGTCCATACGATTAAAAACTGTCAGATTAGATCAACGGTTCTGATAAATCACGGAAACCTAATCAAAAGGAAACCTATAAAATCCGATCTAAACAGTACAGTCGTCTTACGCACCCAAATACTCTCAAAACTCTCTAACTCTCAAACCCTTCTGTTGCGAAAAAGTTAACTGCATCTTTGTAGATTTCTACTCTCAAAATTTCAGAAATGGAGAAGATTATCGAAGGAAGGTACTTCAACTACAGCAAATTCCATTTTTCGGGCACTGATCTGATGCGCTCGTTGCTGGAAAAGATTAAGGAAGCTTCGTTAGTTCCTGTTTTGGAGGCTCACGAAGAAAGGGTCTACTTAGAAGATGTTGAGCACTTCTACATAACCAGGAAATTCTCTAAAAATGACACGATCATGTCTGCTGAAATAGGTGGAAAGAAGATTGCGATCTCGGCTGCTGTTCTCAGTGAGATCTATAAACTATCAGACAAGGGAGGAGATGTGACCTCGTTAGGGTCAGAAAAGGAAGAGGAGTTCTGGGCCATTTGTGCTAAGAAAGGAGAGAAGATGACTGGGACTTTGATGAAGACCCAGCTGAAGGATGAATACCAGAGATTTGCTGATATCATAGCAAAGGTTCTGGATTGTGCTACAGGTTCTTTGGATGGGTTGCCAAGGAAAAGATACTACACAATGGTGTGTATCTATTATGGGTTTAAGGTTAACTGGGCTGATCATGTGTATGAGCTGCTGAGTGACAAAAGGCCTTCACATGCCATCTTATTGAGCAATTTGTTTGCATCCCTACAATGCCCTATGGGAGGTGGAAAGCAAACCCATGGTAGCAAAGAGTTCAAACTCTATGAACCAGTGAGACAGTTGGTGGCTGCTCCAAAGAGGAAGGCTGCTGCAAAATCGAAAAAGACCCCTTCTAAGAAGAGCAAGAATGAAGGTCAGACTAGTCAGTCTGCTGAGGCAACAGCACAGTCTGCTGATGAGACTGTTCCAACAGAATCTGAAGATGAAGTTCCTGAAAAGGAAATTGAAGACTTTACAAAGGAGATTGAGCAGATGAGTACTGCTTCCTCTCCTGAGAGAACAGAATCTGAGGAAGAAATTCCTCTTCAAAGGTTGAAGAGGATGAGAACAAAAAGTGAGGCAAGGGGACCTCCTACTGCCAACCCCATTGTCAAAAAGATTGCAAAGTCAAAGGTTAAGAGAAAGGTCACTTTCTCTGAAGAACCTGTTGCAACTGTTAGAGAAACAACAGAAGCAGAAAGACCATTGAAAATTAAAGAGCCTGCTGTTGAAGCTGCTAAAGCTGCTGCTGCTGAAGATGAAGTTGTTTCTAAAACTGGAGGGTCAACAGAAGACTCATCTGCTGTACCATCTGCTGAAGTTAAAGGAGCACAGCAGATTAGTACAACACATGAAGGAGATGCACCTCTGTTGCATCCTACCCCAGTTGCTGCAATCCCTCTTCAAGCAATTGAGAGTCCAGAAACAAGAAGAAGAAGGACTGGCAAAATTGCTACTTATCTGACTGCTGCAGAAAAGAAAAGACAAGATGATGCTGAAAAGCTAAGGAAGGCTGCAGAGAAAGCAGAAGAGGATAGGCTGAAGAGCCTAGAACTAAAAAGGCTGGAGGAAGAAGCCAGCAAGATGACTCAGGAGCAGAGGGATGCTCTTGAAGCAGCAGAGTTGGAAGCTGCTATTAAAGCAAGCACCAAGGATGCTCACGGACATCAGCATACTGGTGGGATAGCTATTGGTGAACCAAGGGATCCAAACAAACCAATACCAGCTATGCCTGCACCTAAGACAAAGCCAAAGAAGAGAGAAGAAATTAGATTGTCTTTAGAGATTGTCAGGGAAGATCCTGCTATCTTTGAAGAGTTCCTAAAAAGGCTTGATGCTGAGAATGAAAGGGTCAACCGCCTGACACAGTTCACAAATCAGAAGATCAGATACAACAGGTGGAGGGAATTCAGACTGACAAAGAGTCCAGCTGAAATGACCAAATGGAAAGCCTTTGCTGCTGAAGAAGCATGGGTATTGAAGTGGCTTGAGACAGATTCTCTCATTCAAGCAATTGATTCAGAATTCTTTCTGGATAGGTTAAGAATGAGAATAAGTCACATAGTCAAAGAGGAAGCCAAGAAGATCTTTGCGTCCATTTCTGAAGATTATGATGAATCAGTGGACCTCAAAGAAAGATCAATTAAGTTGGCAATTGCTCAAGCAATGGAGCTTTGGGCAAAGAAGTCAAGGAAGTTAAGGGGACAACCAAGCTCACTGGTCCCACTTCCTAACATCAAACACATTGTCTATGGACCAAACATCAAACCCTATGAAGAGCTGCCAGAGGAACCATCAACTACTTTCATTCCTCTTGACAACTTTACTTGGATTTGTAACAGGTCAGCAGTGGACAATGAAGGACTGATGAAGACAGTTGAAACTGTCAAGAAGATTATAGCCCCTGCTGTTAAGGAAAAAGAAAAGTCATCTGATCAACCAGAGCAAAAAGAGGGTACTTCAGACCCATCTGATCAGAACACTGCACAGGGTGATAAGTCTGATGCTGCTGATGATTCAAAGAAGGAAGAAGAAATTCCAGCAGATCAGAACAAAGATAAAGAAGTTGCTGCTGAGGGAGATGATCAAGCTAAGGAGAAGGAAAGCACTCCAAGCCTTGCTGGTGAATCAGCAGATCAATCTCTTGCATTGACAACTCAGCTAACAGAGCAACTTATGAAAGATACACCTGCTGCTACTTCAGATATGCCTTCAACCTCTCATGGTGTTCAGACAAATCTGTTGGACTCCATCCAACAAATGATTACCAATTCTTTGAAGGATATGAAGAAGGAATTAGCTGCAGAAGTGATAGCTGCTGTTAAACAACCAGATCAGAAAGCTGCTGCTGTCCCAACAGATCTGATAGAAGACACTGCTCAGAATGTTAAATCCATCTGTCAGGATATGGATATTCTTAGAAGAAGGACTCAGAGCACTACTGAAGGTTGGAAGCAGATAGAACAAACTGTTGAATTGGCTCTCCAAGCAGAAGATGAAGTCATGGGCAACATGATGAAAGACTTCACTGCTTCATCTAATTGGATTTTGGGAACACAAATACAATTGGGTGATCAAGGAGAAGACTTGCTCAAGGAAGTCAAATCTGTTAAGGCCAATCAACTTAAACAACAAGCTCAGATTAATGCTATGGAAGAGAACATCAAGCTTCTCTGTGACTCACTTCTAATCACACCAGTTGTGCCACAATATCCACTTGTCCCTGCTGATGATGACAAAAAGGGGGAAGAAAGGATATTTGGACAGCAAAGGGTTGATTTCCAAAGGGAAGAAGGAAATCAAGATGCTGAAGAAACTGAAGTATTAGAAGAATCTGCTGGTGAGACTGAAAGAGACATGGGAGAATCAAGAAGACCAACAGATAAGAGAATTACAGAAGAAGAAGAGCAAGCTGAAATTGAAGAATCTGAAGCAAAAGCCAAGTCTGACAAGGAACTAGCTGCTGCCAAAGATTCAGCTGAAGAACAGCTTGACCCTGATGTAAAATATAAGAAGATAGAGCTGTTAAGAAAAAGATTCTTTGAAAATTTGGAAGCTGAGTCTTCCAAATCATCTGATGAAGAGTCTGAAAAAGAAGACAAGGAAGCAGAAAAAGAAAAGAAGGAAGAAGATTAGTCTAGGCTAGATTTTCTTTTATGTTAAAAATCCTTGTAATCTTCTAAAGTATTTTGTACTTTTCATCTGTCAAAACTTGTAAAATGTAATCAATTCAATATCTATAAAATTGCAAGTTTGACTCCAACATACTATTTCTATCTCAGAAATTTTTGAGGATCAAAACTTTAGTTTAGGTACAGGTACTTAGCTGGAGTTTTGTCATCATCAAAAAGGGGGAAATTGTTGGATGAAGATGAAGATGAAAGAAGTCAGAATTTAAGGGAAGGTTTTGATGATTTCCAAAACATCATAATCAGCTAAGTATGGAAAGCTTAGTTCCCTTGGTAGAATTTTGAACAAGTAAAAGAAGACATCAGAAGAGTTCAAAGTTCAAAGCTCAGAAGACTAGTGATCTCTTGCTGAAACAGCGAACAGAAGGGTAGATCATCAGCCGAGTCAAATCAGATTAGTTCAGTATTTGATCAGCAGAGTATCTATCAGCAGAGTCGTTTTGATCAGCAGAGTGGAAGAGATCAAGAGATTAGTCCAACGGTAATAAATGCACTTGGTGTAATAAATGCCGGAAGAGAAGGGTAGTAATGACAAATGATTGAAGATATCCTCGGATCAGCAGAGTGCATTAAATGCAGCATTAAATGCAATGGACAAAAAAGTACTGCACACTGTACGGTTTGCTGCAGAGAGCCGTTTCAAAAGAGCTGAAGAATGGATTTGATTTGTGACTTGCCTTCAACGGTCATATTTTCATCTCCATGTATAAATAGAGCTGAATTTCAATCGAGCAAAAACACACAACAACAATCAGAGATCGAAATTTTGAAGCAGAATTTCTCTAAGTCTCAAAAGCTCGAACAGCTCACTCGTCTGGTGGAAGTCATCTGTTGACAGAAACCCAGTTGAAGAAATCAGAAAAACATTATCTGAGTGATTTTGTAATAGCTGAGTGTTGTGCGAAGTGAGAATCCATCTTTGTGAGTGATTCTACTTTAGAGGATAGGCTTTCTTTGTGAATTCCTATTGTGAGCTTACAGCCTTCTCATTAGTTGTTTAGGTGTAAGTGGAGAAATATTGTAATCTAAGTGATTATAGTATAACCCAGAATCTGTGTGATCTGGAAGAGTGGACTAAAGGATTTTTATCCATATAACCACTATAAAAATTCTTTGTGTTATCTTGCATTTAAAGTTTTCTTGCATATTTTAAAGTTTGCATTTTAAACACTTTGAATCAATCAAAAGATTTTATAAGGAGTTTTAAACTGGGGATAAAATCTTTTTAGAACTTAGTTTACTTGTGAAAAACACTTTCAAACAATCCGCTGCAAGTATACTCTTGAAAACTGTTTTGGTGAAAAACAGCTAAGTCACTGTAAGAAGAGTGGTCAGTCGTCTGTTCAAGATTCGTTCACGATCAGACTAGTCTGCTTACTGTTCTTCATCAGCTTAGTCTGCTGACAGAAGACTGAAAAGTTTTTAAGTTCAAAAATTTTCAGAGGTCTATTCACCCCCCCTCTAGACCTCATCTGACCACTTGGGACCAACACTTTTAGTGATTACCCATTTGGAAACTCCCTTTCCAAATCTAACATCACTCACTTCGGTCGAAGATTCCCGGAATCAATCCATACAAAAGAATGCATAGGAAATCGCCCAACCACATCACGGTGGGAATTAATGGATCCTTTATTGACGTCATTAACCTCACAACGAAGCAATCCATACCCAACGTGAAACTATAATGACTCGCTAATTAGTAGTCGAGTAACACATCAAAGCATAAACGCTCCGCATGAAGTTCACTCTAACGTCTCAAGTCAAAGGACCAATTTACGTACACTATCGTAAGTAGAAGAAATCTTCATCTCCGATAAACTCCTAAGATGAGATTCTTCTTGCGGGGTTTCGACGCGCTTGATCTCATCAAGCCGCCCACTCATATGCATTGATATCTACCATATCGATGTCCATGGAACTATCCATCCTCATGCAAAAGAGAATGCATACTCGTGCAAGTCTTACTGAATACAATGATGCCCTGTCTCAATTGTATTCTATGACTTGGAAAGCTTTTAAGATCTTAAACCATAGTAGAACATATTCCATAGAGGGATGCACCATGTTCCATAGTTTCAACGATCTAAGGGCTTCATAAATTGCTTAGATGTATTACAATGAATGAAGAATTGCCAATGCGAACTTTTATTGATCATGAATAAGATTGATTACAAGAGTATTTACAAGACAACCGATTGGCTTGCAGGGCATTACTCTAACACTCCAGCCACTGCCGGACCACCACCAGTACACCGCCGTTCTACCACCGTGTTTGGAGGAGTTCAAGTTTTGGTAACTTATGCTTTCTCTTTGATGGTTTATTTTGCCCAACTTTAGAAACCCTAGCTTTTTGCTCTTAAAAATATTTTAGTATCATTAAAACAACTTAAATTAAATTATTAAGTCTCTTGAGTTATGTCTAAAATGCATTGATCCATTAATATTTCTTATTGATAGTTTATTTTGTTGAATATTTAAAAGATCTATGTTTTTCTCCATAAAATGATATTCTTGGAGTTTGTTGGAATTTTCTTAAATAAAAAAAAAAATGTGTATTTTTCTCAAAGATTTACTTGTGTAAATTCACTCAATATATGTCATATTATAGATCTACATGATATTTATGAAAGATTTAACATTTATGAAAGTTTTGAGTTTTAAAATAATAAATTGTTTGTTTAGGGTTATTTATTGAAATCTGAAAATTTGGGGGTGTTTTGATGACATTTGGGGAGGTGGTCGGAGCCACCCCGCCTCCGGCAGCACACTTGCTACCGGGTCTGTTGCTTGTGCAACAGATTTTGTGGGGTAAATTAGTTTCTAAATGTTATAATAATAAAATGTATAATTAAATTATAAAATAAATCTGGAAATTATAAAATTAATTTTTAAGAATATTTTTTTTTGAAAATATTTTATATTTTGAAAAATAGAAGAATTATTTGCATAACATAAAATAGTTTGAAACCTATCTTTAAATACTAAATTTGGAAAATAAAATAGAATAAATTTGAGAAAATAAAAATTAAATAAACCTAAAAATAATTTTGAAATTTATTCTGTAAATACAATTTGTAATTATTAAAAATAATTTTATTAATGATTTAAGATTTAATTTTGAAAATAATAATAATACTACATAATAAAATTATAAAATAAATCTAGAAATTATTGAAATGATTTCTAAGTATATATTCTGAAAATATTAAATTTTTTTTAGTAAGAAGAATTATTTTAAAATGAAAAGGGTTTGAAATATATTTAATAATATTTGAAAAGGATATAATTAATGATAACTATTTAGAAATATGTATTACTGAAAATTAAATAGAATAAAATTCTAGATAATAAAATAAACTTATAAATAATTTTGAAAATTAATAATTAAATTTGAAAATAAATTTATAAATACGAAAATAATTTTTAATAATTATTTAACATTAAATTTTGAAAAATAAAAAAAAAATTTCAAAAATAAAATTTAATAATTTTAATTAATTATTTTCTAAAATACAAGTAATAAATCGATTTTTTTTGGATAATATATATTTATTTAATTTAAATAATCAATATTTCTGAAAATAATATATTAATTGGATAATTTTGAAAAGAAAAGAGGGTTAAATAAAATGAAATAATTTCAAGGGAACTTTAATTCTTAATTAAAAATAATCCATAATTTGGAAAAATAAAATAAAATAATTTTGAATAATAATTTTTGGGAAATAAATAATTTGAAAATAAAATAAAATATTTTTGATTAAATGATTTTCTAAATTTAATTAATCCGAAAATAAAATTAATAAATAAATAAAGTTTTCAAAATTAGAAAAATAAGTAATTTTAAAATAAACTTTGATTTACTCAAATTAAATGAATGCCTGTTATTAAAGAATTTTCTTGAATTTTTATAAATCCTTATTCGTGGCTTTCCATACAACGTAGCTCTATGAACCCCTAAATCGGGTTAATTAGTTTAAGTTGGATCATGGTCTCATTTCGTCCATGACCCGACTATAATTGCGACTAAAGTATTTCTTTAGTCAATCATAAGTTCTTGTTCAAGTTTAGATCCTTAAACGTTACGTAAATATGTACAGGATCTGGAATCGTCGTTCTACCGAGAAACTTTCAAGAACCGTAAGCAGAACAGGTGAGCGCTGTGTTCATTCGTGTGTTAGTCCGATATGCTAGTAGGTCGAGTATAAGCATGTAATTAGGTTGTAAATAAATAGAACATCACGTGCCATGCTAGTTACCTCGTGTATGTTAGTAATAGGCTGACTTGTATGAATCATTTATCATATCAACATGATTATCCTAATACATGCTACACCGAATCTAGATCTACTTAGTTGCGAATATGTTCACCCAGCTATATGTTTGAATTGCTTTCGGCGAATCGTTAAATGTTGATAATATGTTAATATGATTGATATGTCATGTTTCCGTTTGTCTCCGATTATGTGTTTCCGTTTATTTACAATTTTGTGTGGGCCCTATTTGTTTGGTATATGGACCCGATGCCAACCTGGCCGGCAAGGGCCGGCAGGATTGTCATGGTTACCCATAGGCCTGGCCTTACAACCCAAGTGGGGAGGAACACTTGGAGAGTAAGGACGAACTCCGGCAAAGACATGTCGATGCATTTCAGATAGTAAGGTCGCTCCTTACTCGGTGAGTTTGGATGGAGGGTATATGGAGAACGGCATCAGCAACTCTTGGTTGTTTGAACTCTATGCTTTGATCTTAAGAATGTGACATATGCTTAATTCGTTTATATGCTCACGATATATATTATGTTGCATCCATGTGTCTCACGCACAATGCATCACAACCTCACTAAGTTGGACGATCAACTTACGCGTTCCTTTTATTAATCTTTTCAAATGCAGGAGTCTCGAGTTATGATGGTTTAGTCAGTTCCCGGGATCCAGTCAGTCATTGAGGGATTGTCCTCCCTTTTGTTTTACTTGCTTTCGCAACTCTACTACTTTTGTTGTCACCTTGTTATAAGGTTGAATGATGTATTTTGAATATTGTATTTATGTTTTCCGTAGGCTTGCGGGGTTACTCGTATGAACGTATATTTTGCCTTCTCCTTATATAACGGAGCTAGTGGGCCTCTTAAATTTAAATTTGGATTTATCGCATGCTTTATTTTTGTCATCATGTTTCAAAAAAAAAAAAAGTTCAGCAACTCTGATGGGTTATCCCGCGCCGGGCGATCCCAAACTCAGGGTTGGGCCACGTTGGACCCAATCCGGGATCGGGACGTCACAGATGGTATCAGAGCTTTTTGCTTTCAAAATTGAGTCGTGGATCCTCGGAAGTCGTATGTTGAGTCGTGTTCTAAGTCTTTTGGGTGATCATGCATAAAATATTATGTGAATTTGTTTTATTTCTTGTCTAGAGAGTTTGATAGGGTTTCGTATTAAGATAGTTCTTGACGATTTGGCATATTACTAAAATACACGACGTATGTTTAGTTTGGTTTGATTATATTTAGTTATTTCATGGGGTTTTGGGGTTGAGTCTCGAATTATCTACTGAGCCATTCTCATGATCAAATGGCAGGCAATCGAGCTGATAGTCGTACTAGCCGATGGGTTACCTCTGACCCTTCCGAGGGGGCACCGGTAGTCCCACAAGTGACAACACCCGTTGATCAGGTTGAGCGCATCATTGCCGCTTTGGCCGAATTCACCCAAGCTCTGCAAGGCACTGCACGGGCCGTGCCTCCTACCCCGACACCGCCCGCCTTGGACCAAACTTTGGAGCGTTTTCTACGGTTCCAACCACCCAAGTTTCTTGGAGAGCCAGATGATCGTAAGGCTGAAGCCTGGCTAGCTGAGATCGAAAACATTTTCCGAGCCCTGGACTATTCGGACACATTGAAAATTTCATTTGCTACCTATCGCTTTGAGGATGCCGCTAGATCTTGGTGGCAGACGAGGGAGATAGTTTGGGAGCGAGACCAAATAGAAAGGACTTGGGTGAACTTTGTGAAGGAGTTCAATGACAAGTATGTTCCACCTATTGTTCGGGAACAACGTGAGGAGCAATTCAACTCTCTAAGGCAATGGAGTATGAGGGTGCCGCAATTTGAGGCTGTTTTCTCCCGACTAGTCCGTTATGCTCCCCACTTGATTACAGATGAACCCCGTCGCACTCGCAGGTTCATAAAATGCTTGAGGATAGAGCTCCAACGATCCCTTCTCTCTCACAACATGGTATCGTACGTTGAGGCGGTGGAGAGAGCCACACGAGTTGAGAACGGGTTGATTGAGCTCAACGATATGCAGTTTTCGGAGAAGAAGTCGAGGCCTCCTCAGGAGAATTGGCAGTTGGGGAAGAACACAGGGAAGATACCAAGGACAGGAGAGTTGAACTCAGGAAATCCGAAGGATCCTCAACAGAGTAACTGGCCACAGAATAATTCCGAAAAGACACCTAATGGAGCTTACACTTATTGTGGCTCGAAGGGGCATGGGGAGCCTAAGTGTTATAGGAAGGCTGAAAAGTGTCTGAGGTGTGGAAGTTTGGAGCACTTCATCAAGAATTGCCCCAAAACATCTATTACATCAGCTTCGGGAAGCGGAGGTTCATCCCAGGATGCAAAAGCACCAAAGTCAGGGCTGCCCGGAAAAGCTTTTGCTATGACCGGAGAGGAGCTCTATGAGCCAAATGGGTATGTCGCGGTGGAAGGTAAAATTTATATTTCTGGGCAACCATGTAGAGTTTTATTTGATGTTGGAGCATCTCATTTGTTCTTAGTATTATAGTATGGTTCCGCTAAAGTATGGTAGGAAATTTACCCTATGAGTTGAAGGCTCATGCTTCGTTAGAAACCTCATTTATACCGAGTTTGGTTCTCAAGGTATGCAATGTCAAGATCAGGAAAATGTTATTTTTGCCGATCTAAACACGGTCCTAGGATTTGATGTGATCCTAAGTATGGGCTTATTGTCCATGTATTTTGCCCCGATTAGAATGTTTCCATTAGGAAATGACACTTTCTAACCAGAACCTAATGAATCCCACAATCGAATTTGGGGACCAAATTCTTTTAAGGGGGGAGGATTGTAATGCCGCGTAAATTTTGGACTTCTTTAATCGTATTTTATTGGATTTTTAATCCAATTTCATGTGTTATATTTTATTTCAAAAATTTAAGTGTTAATTTGGGGTAAAATGTATAATTTAAATTATCTCATATGTTCTTATTAAATTAGAAATGATTTAGTAACACAAAAATACTTTGAAATAATATTATACCTCTTTTGAAAAATATTTGGACCTAATTGTGCAAAATAAATAAGTTTTGGGGCAAAAATGCACTTTACCAAAACTTCAGGGGGCAAAGTGCAAATTCTGCCCCTACTTGATTGCAGCTAATAGGAGAGCCTTTATAGCTCTCCTAGCCGGCCATAGGGAGTGGCCAAGCATGCCTCTTGGTTAGATAGATTTCTCTATTCAAGATGAACATGCATTGGCTTGTTTTATGGGGAGTAATTATATCTCCCATCTTCACAAGGTCTATTTAAACACCCTTCTCTTCATTTTCAGATTTTTCTCCACTCATTTTACACCTTAGAATTCATAGTTAAGTTAGAGTTTCAGATAAAAAGAGAGTTTGTGAGAAAATGTGAGAGTTAGTGTGAAATAGTCAAAGAAGTTAGAAAGTGGGAGAAGTGTAGGAAGAGTAGAGCCACCACCACCACCACCACCGTGAAGCCGCCGGAGGACCACCAGCCACTGCCGGACCACCACCAGTACGCCGCCGTTCTACCACCGTGTTTGGAGGAGTTCAAGTTTTGGTAACTTATGCTTTCTCTTTGATGGTTTATTTTGCCCAACTTTAGAAACCCTAGCTTTTTGCTCTTAAAAATATTTTAGTATCATTAAAACAACTTAAATTAAATTATTAAGTCTCTTGGGTTATGTCTAAAATGCATTGATCCATGAATATTTCTTATTGATAGCTGATTTTGTTGAATATTTAAAAGATCTATGTTTTTCTCCAAAAATTAAATTCTTGGAGTTTGTTGGAATTTTCTTAAATAAAAAAAATGTGTATTTTTCTCAAAGATTTACTTGTGTAAATTCACTCAATATATGTCATATTATAGATCTACATGATATTTATGAAAGATTTAACATTTATGAAAGTTTTGAGTTTTAAAATAATTAAATTGTTTGTTTAGGGTTATTTATATAAATCTGAAAATTTGGGGAGGTGGCCGGAGCCACCCCACCTCCGGCAGCACACTTGATGCCGGGTCTGTTGCTTGTGCAACAGGCCCAAACCTAAAATGTTATAATAATAAAATGTATAATTGAATTATAAAATAAATCTGGAAATTATAAAAGTAATTTTTAAGAATATTTTTTTTGAAAATATTTTATATTTTTGAAAATAGAAGAATTATTTGCATAACATAAAATAGTTTGAAACCTATCTTTAAATACTAAATTTGGAAAATAAAATAGAATAAATTTGAGAAAATAAAAATTAAATAAACCTAAATATAATTTTGAAATTTATTCAGAAAATAAAATTTGTAATTATTAAAAATAATTTTAATAATGATTTAAGATTTAATTTTGATAATAATAATAATACTACATAATAAAATTATAAAATAAATCTAGAAATTATTGAAATGATTTCTAAGTATATATTCTGAAAATATTAAATATTTTTTTAGTAAGAAGAATTATTTTAAAATGAAAAGGGTTTGAAATATATTTAATAATATTTGAAAAGGATATAATTAATGATAAGTATTTAGAAATATGTATTACTGAAAATTAAATAGAATAAAATTCTAGATAATAAAATAAACTTAGAAATAATTTTGAAAATTAATAACTAAGTTGCGAATATGTTCACCCAGCTATATGTTTGAATTTCTTTCGGCGAATCGTTTAATGTTGATAATATGTTAATATGATTGATATGTTATGTTTCCGTTTATTTCCGATTATGTGTTTTCGTTTATTTACGATTTTGTGTGGGCCCTATTTGTTTGGTATATGGACCCGATGCCAACTTGGCCGGCAAGGGCCGGCAGGATTGTCACGGTTACCCGTAAGCCTGGCCTTACAACCCAAGTGGGGAGGAACATTTGGGGAGTAAGGACGAACTCCGGCAAAGACATGTCGATGCATATCAGATAGTAAGGTCGCTCCTTACTCGGTGAGTTTGGATGGACATCAGAATGAGGATGGAGGATAAGTGGAGAACGGCATCAGCAACTCTTGGTTGTTTGAACTCTATGCTTTGATTTTAAGAATGTTATATATGCTTAATTCGTTTATATGCTAACGATATATATTATGTTGCATCCATGTGTCTCACGCACAATGCACCACAGCCTCACTAAGTTGGACGATCAACTAACGCGTTCCTTTTATTAATCTTTTCAGATGTTGGAGTCTCGAGTTATGATGGTTAAGTCAGTTCCCGGGATCCAGTCAGTCATTGAGGGATTGTCCTCCCTTTTGTTTTACTTGCTTTCGTAACTCTACTACTTTTGTTCTCACCTTGTTATAAGTTTGAATGATGTATTTTGAATATTGTATTTATGTTTTCCGTAGGCTTGCGGGGTTACTCGTATGAATGTATATTTTGCCTTCTCCGTATATAACGGAGCTAGTGGGCCTTTTAAATTTAAATTTGGATTTATCGCATGCTTTATTTTTGTCATCATGTTTCAAAAAAAAAAAAAAGGTTCAGCAACTCTGATGAGTTATCCCGCGTCGGGCGATCCCAAACTCAGGGTTGGGCCACGTTGGACCCAATCCGGGAGCGGGACGTCACATAACATAGCTTCTTCATAAGTCCTTGGATCACTGTCAAACTTCTCGTTTTCGTGAATGAAACCAAATCTCTCTGGTTCCTTACGAATTCGATCGGACCTTCGAAGAATAGGTGTATAGTAGGTTCAACGAATTCAGGATTAGCTCCCACTGTTTGTGGGGATGGGTCCGATTCTTAGACTTCATCAAGTTCTACGATTGTCCCATTTATGTTAGTGAGGAAATCATCCTCTAAGAAGTGGGCGTTCCTAGATACAAACGTATTACGTTCTTTAGGATCGTAGAACAGGTATCCAATGGATTCCCTTGGATACCCCACAAATTTGCACAAACTAGATCTACTATCTAGTTTATCTCCTTTCTTGTTCTTTACATAGGCAGGAGATCCCCATACTCGTAGATACGAATATACGGGTGCTTTACCATACCATACTTGGTACGGCATTGTTGGTGCTGATTTTGAAGGTACTATGTTTAGTATCTTTGAAGCAGTTAATAGGGCTAAGCCCCAAAATGAAAAAGGAAGGTCAGCGAAGCTCATCATGGAACGAAACATGTCTAACAATGTTCGATTCCTCATTTCAGACACTCCATTGAGTTGGGGCGTCCTAGGGGGAATTGGCTACGCGAGAATTCCATTCTCTTTCAGATAATCGAGGAATTATTGGCTTAAGTACTAACCACCTCTATCAGATCGAAGTGCTTTAATACTATGTCCATGTTGGTTCTCTAGTTCCATTCGAAACTCTTTGAATTTCTCAAAAGTTTTGGATTTGTGTTTCATAAGATACACATATCCATAACGACTAAAGTCGTCGGTGAATGTTACGAAGTATGAGAATCCTCCTCTCGCACTGACACTGAGTGGTCCACAAACGTCAGTATGGATTAAACCCAGTGTCTGTTTGGTTCGCTCGGGATTCCCTGTGAAGGGTGATTTGGTCATCTTTCCTTTGAGACAAGATTCGCAAGTCGGGAGTTCATCTAAGTTCTGTATTTCAAGAGCCTTAGAGGAAACCAACTTTTGAATCCTACTCTTGGAAATATATCCAAGTCTAGCGTGCCAAAGTTGTGGAGTGTGATTATCATCTTTTCTTTTTCTAGATTGAACGTGAATGACATTGGAGTTTATAGGTTCAAGGGAATATAGATCATCCATCAAAGTACCACGAGCATATGTTAAACCATCTTTAATTATGCGTAAAGATCCATTCTCAATGGAAAAATTAAAACCATCATTGTCTAATAAAGGAATAGAAATAATGTTCTTAATTATAGTTGGCACGTACAAACAATCTCTTCAACCTAAAGTAATATTCCCTTAACTAACTCCACGTCTCCTATAGCCCCAGCAGCAATTCTTGCTCCGTTACCAAAATGCAGGATTCTATCCCCAGGCTTCAGGTTTCTTACTGCTCCCATCACCTGCAAATCATTGCAGATATGAGAACCTACTGCGGTGTCTAACACCCACGATGCACAGTTAATAGAAATATTAACTTCAACCAAGACAATACCTTTGGCAACCAGTTTCAGGTAGTCTGGGCAGTTCCTTTTCTAGGGCCCTGCTTTCTTGCAGTGGAAGCATTCGTCGTCTGGGCTTTTTCACTTCTTTTCGACCACCTTGGTGACTGCTTGGAAGAGAACACTTTCTTCTTCTTCTTACCTTTCTTCGGCTTTGCAGCCTTCGATTGGTGTGCAATCATCACGGGTTTCTCTTTCTTGAGAGTGGATTCTGCCGTAACCAACAGATTGGTCAGTTCGTGAAGAGCGAGGTTTCTGTCCTCTATGTTGAAGTTCAACACGAACTGGTCGAACGAACAAGACAACGTTTGGAGAAGGAGGTCAGTGCTAAGATCGGCGTGCAATTCCACTTCCAATCGCCCCAGTTTTTCAACCAGGTTGATAAAATGCAGAAAGTGATCATTGACACTGCTTCATTCAGCCATCTTGAGATTAAACAACTCCTTGGTGGCCGCGAACCTTTCAGTACGAGACCTTTCTCCAAACATCTGTTGGAGATGGAGAAGTATATCTCTAGCAAGCGGTATTTCAGCATGCTGTATCTGCAGCTCATTCGACATCGAAGTTAGAATGAGGCATCGAACCTGAAGATCATCATCAACCCTTTTAGCATGGGCGGTTCGTTGTTCCTCAGTAGCCCGTGCTGCGGGTGCAGCAGGCATAGGTGTGTCGAGCATATAGCTCCGTCGCTCGGAGTCGAGGACTATCTTCAAATTTCTTAGCCAGTCGACAAAGTTTGAGGCATTCAGTTTATTGGCATGGAGGATGACAAATAATGGATTCTTAGACATTGTTCTTAAATATCTATAAAGGGAAAGAAGACAACATTTAGCTAATTGATCTATGCCTAATACTAATAAATAACGAATTTTGGTCTTGGTTTCGAAAAAGTTCTCCCACTATTTTGTCGATACAATCACCCCTTTGATTGCTCGGGAAATCTAATCTCCTAGTAGGTCTTGACGTCCCAACAGCCATTAATTGCACCCATGACTCATTGCCATACAATTAATTCTCCAGGTAGGTATACTTTTACCAATTGTGTCACTGCACAACCTTCAAGCTATTTGGCCTCGGTTTTTGCACTTATCTAGCACTACTACATCATAAGTGTTACTAATCGTTAAGTATAACCCATCAATCATGATGAGCAACGGACCCAGTCGTGAATATTCCGCAATTAGTTATCGGTCGATACTCACATCCCGACCAGTCCTCACCCTTGTCGAGTTTAGTTAAAAATAGGTGTCAAGGAATTTCGCGTATTGTCCCTTTCTTCGACTTGGGTGCCAGACTCTGGATCACCTCTGTCAATAAGTAGACAACTTAAGCTATAGTTCCTATTGATGGAAGGCTTGGATCTTTAAAACTTCGTTTTAAATGTACCCAATATGACTTAATATTTAATTCGAGAGGGGAATTTCGGGTTTGAAAGTTATAATAACTCTCCTCGAGATCTCACCATGTAAATTATGCTTTCTCTTTTATTTACGATCTAGATTCTAGCGCGCATATCATACAATCCAAATATAAATAAAAAAATAAATAAAATCCATACAAGCCTAGCATGCATACTACCACAATATGTTTTCGATCTGTAGCCTCCTATGTGGGCCATCATCGAGCCATGATGTTGGCCCAATTGGTCAATCTAAAGTGTTCTCAATAGGCCTATGCTATTACATAAACAACAATGCATACATGGCCTTCATATTTTCTTGGGCTCCTACCTTGCTTGCAACCGGCCTTCATCCTAAACTAATAAAGCAGTAAAGCCCTATTCTATTACAAAGGCTCAAAGTTGCCCAAAACAACATAAGGCTCGCAGGCGCAATAAAAACCAAACAATAAATTAAACCAATCACATCTACCCTAGGGTCAAGGCTCGGCACGATCGAAAATCACATAAATAGTTCACGTAGAGCGAGAAACAGGCAAACAACTTTTGAATCCAGAAAATTTTCGATTATGCAAACAGATCCCTGAACTTTCGGAATTCGAATCTACTTTTTTTCTGATTTCGTTGGAAATCATATAAAGACAATTCTTATTTGATATAGCTATCTGGACCAGTATTTTACGATTAATACCGGGAACAATGAAATTTATAGTAAGAGAAAAATCCGTCGACTTTAAAAATCGTGAGGGTTTCAAGTCCCTCTATCCCCAAAAAAGGCCTTTTTGATATCCCTTTCTTTTCGGTAGCGGTTCAAAATTGCTTTATATTTCTCATTCTTTTACAATTGTATTGGGACGTAAATGACTTTCTCTTATCACATATGATATAGAATACATATCCAAAATAAGCAAGGAATCCCTATTTGAATGATCGACAATACAAAACAGTCCTTTAATTTTGGGAAATTGCAAAAACAACCCAAAAATACAAACCGACCAGAATTGCAAAAAACAGTCCAGGTTTATCAAAAATTTTGAGAAACAGAAAATAAAATTTTCAGCACTAATTTTGAAATTTTCGATTTTTGCATAAAAAGTCCTGAAGTTTCTAAAAACTATAAATTCGCCATAGACCTAAAAAAGCAGTTTTATCCAATAGTAGATCTAGTCATAACAAGTAAGAATCAATCACAGAACGCAATAAACACAAGTATCCATATATTTATTCAAGTTCAGACATTTTCGCATAATAATAATGAAGTTGGCTCTGATACCATTGTTGGGATATCTCGGTTGTCAAAACAACAAAAGTGCGGAAATTAAAACTTTTCGGAGATACCCATCAGTCCCATGATGCATAGATCCATCTTATATATGCGAAAAAGTTGAATCGGGCAACAAAATAGTAATAAAAGGGGGTATGCAATTTTTACATCACCACAGGCAAGGTGGTGGCAACATCCGACTTTGTTCTAGATTCACAGGTAGTGATCCAAGTGTCTCACCTCCAGAGTGTATCCAAACAAATTGGATTGTAGGGACACCTTCAAGTCGCAGGCTACAAACTTGATCTTGAAGGCTATCAATGCAGGAATAGCTAGATCTACTTGCAGAGCAAGATCCAGTAATGGAAGAACAGAGAGGGAAGGGCGGCACACAGGGTTGGGAGGCGCGGGCAGGGGGCGGTTAGGGTTTTAAGTCCAAGAGAGAGATTAGGTTTTTCTAACTTCTTTTATAGCCTCCCACTTAACTTAGTCTTGCAAGAGTTTTTATTGGCTTTTAATTAAAGGCCAATGTCTTGCAAGTTCATTTAATTAACCCATTAATGAAACTACCCCATATTAATTAATAAATTAATATCTCTCTTAATTAATTAATACTTTAATTAATTATTTAATTAATTAGATCATCTAATTAATTAGTCTTCCTATTGAATTAACACTTTAATTCATTTATTGATTTAATTACTTTAAATCAATTATTTCCTTCTATGACTGTCACTGTCCAACTGTATTGTGTGTGACCCTCTAGGTTCACCATCAATTGGCAGCAGGCCCACGAATTCTTCGCGATTTAATTACGAATAGTTAATTGCTCCGATCAATTAAACCCCTTTAATTGACCACTCTAGAATTAATCTCCCTAATCACTTCAGGAGTACCCACACTTCATGGTCGATGTCTAGCCACAAGCCCATGAAGCCCAACTTCAGGTGAATTGATATTTGTGAATCTCACCTCTTATAATTTCCATGTACATACGGTCCTTCTATCGACTTAATTTCCCGATCAAGACTTCGGGTGTGTGAATTGATCGGCACCTCTAAATTGTCTCGATAACTATACTTTCTAATTCGGGATAATAATCCAGTGTGACTGCTAAATTTGGAATCCCCTTTCCGAATTTGTCACCAATTGCGGCCGCAGATTCCTCGGATATATTATCTAAGAATCGTATAGGAAATTCCCTCATCCATTACGATGAGTCGGTAGATTCCATATTGGTACTAACCACTTGCGTACACAACTGTACGCACCTAAACTAGGCATGTTATGATGAGGTTACGTGACCTGTACCTAGATCTAAGTACGCACACTCATGTACCGAATTCGCCCTAGTACCTCAAGTCTAAGAACTAAATCGTACACTATTATAAGTCTTGAAAAACGTCCCATCACCGATATGCGTCATGCGCTTCCATAATGGGTTTCTCTGTTTGGGTCGTTCGATGCGTTCGATCCTCTATCGAACCTCCTACTCGTATGCACTGACATCAAAATATCTTGTTCATGAAACTCTACAAATTCACTTCATGTGAATCATGCATATTCATACAAGTCTTGACGATTCCTACGATACCCTGTCTCGTTTCGGAGTCTATGACTTCGGACGTGTTTTAAGATCACGACCTTAGAGACTGTTTCATGATTGCACTCAATACCGAAGTGAATCATCCCATAATCAAATGTGATCTAAGTATTTCATCCAATCGCTTAAATGTATTCGCGAGAGTTGAAGTTGGCCATTTTTTATTCTATACATATATAAATAAACGTGCGTATTATTTATAGAATCAAAATATTGTTTTACAGAATAGACCTATTAGAAGCTAAAGTGAATCGACTTGCTGGGCACTATCCTATCATTAATTACTCCTTAACTCAATAATAAATTGCTTACAAATCAAATTCATCATTTTTTAATATGAGTATGAACTATCTATAAATCGAAATTCAGTACTTCTTAATATGAGTATAAACTGTTTGTAAATATCAATCTCAAAGCCTCCAATAGAAAAGAAGAAAAAAGACTACAATATCCAAATCAAACTCTCCAAGACATGAGAAGTAAAGTTCTGCAAATTTCAAAATCAAAGGCCCTAGTAGACTAGACGGGAAAGTCTACAAAACTCAAATCGAAACTCCCAGACATTAGTAATAAAGGTTTTTTGAAATCAAAGACACCATTAAACGAGACGAAAAAGTCTACAAATCTCAAATCAACACTCCAAACATGAGTAAACAATGTCCGTAAATTTCTAATCAAAGTCTCAAGTAGACGAGACAAAAGATCTACAAATTTCAAATTATCTTGGACACGAGTTGAAAAAGGTCTGCCAAATCTTTACTTCCAAATGCTCCTTGACACACGAGTAAAAAATGTATGTTATTCTTTGTTCTCATAAGTATGAATGTGAACAACATCCATCAAATCAAATTTGATGCCACTTGATTAAATTTTTGGGATATGTAGGCTGCTTGAAACAATTTTGAGCTCAGTCAAATTCATTAAAAAGAAAAACAAATTGATGGCTTCAAATTTCGCAAAGGTGTGAAGATAAGTCGAGACTAATCTAGTCAAAATAAAAACAAATTGTTGGCTTCAAATTTCGCAAAGGCGTGAAGAAAAGTCGAGACTTATATACTTAAAGATAATGCATTTCATAAACAAGTCTCGAGGGGACATTTGTAGAAGAGTAAATTTTATTGCCAAAATTTATATTGTCAAATTGGAGTGACTTTGCAAATTACATTAAATTTCCACAAAGAAGACAATTTTGTATAGGAAATTTCTACACAATGCAATATTTGCCTAGACATATCTTTTGTAAGGGAATAAAATATAATCAAATATATTTTCTTGTCATAAAAGTTATTCAGAGGCAATCAAATCGTGCCACATCATCAGGGGTCATCTTCGACAACTCAAAATACAACTTAAAAACACAATTCCAAAGCACAAAATTGTAGACGGGCAAAATCCCCTCTACAAAGTTATTCATCAAATGAAAGAAGTCCTTCATCAAGTTCATGATGTTCTTCAACAAATCCAAATTTTAATTTCAGATCGAGCTAATTAACGTTATTTGAGATTCACGATGTTCTGAAGGAGATCAAAGTACCACAAGATCAAAGCATTCGAGGCGGTGTTCAAATTATCCATCACGAAGATTCAAATCATCAATCCAAATTCAAATTCATAAATCTCAAAGTCGCATCATTGGAGATTAGCATAGAGAAACACTTAAAGGAATGAACTGGCTGAATTTCGTCCTTGGCCATTCAAAACAACTGGAATAATAACTAGATTTAACGAATTATTAAAAAATAATCTGAAATCAACACGATCAATCAATTAGTTATAAAACAAATCATAAATAAATTTAAAGTTAAAAATTAGAAGATATTGCAACCAAGATAGTCAAACAAAGTATTTAGCAGATAGAATGTAAAACTTTGAAATGAGTCTCGCATAAAAAAAATGACCAACAACTAAATTAGTTCTAGACATTAAAGCCTAATAATGTACCACATTTAGTTCAAAGGACACACACACCCCAATAATAAAAAATAAATGAATAGCCCCCAGGGCATATCTCCAACTGGTCGACCAATGATTCATAAGGCTTGCTCCAGCGGCAAGGGTGGGGGTTCGAATCCCATTTGGAACTTGGATGGAAGCATTTCTATGGGTCTATCTAAGGGTCATTTGTGGTGAAGACCCCTTTGTGCGCAGAGTGTACAACAGTATGGTGGGAACCCGGGGCTTGGTGGAGGCACATCCTGCGATTTACATCCTTCAGGATTCTAGGGCAAGGGTTCTGAGGGTCCAAGATTAGTCTAGTGTAAGCTTGTACACCTGGGTTATCAAAAAAAAAATGAATATGCTAACCAAATTCTTCAACTCAATATTCAGACACTCTGGTTGAATATAAAATTTGAAAATGTATCTTTCAGCTGGTCCGCCAAAATAGTTGGCGTGTCAGCCATGGCTTGCTGAAACGCACAAATTATTCTACGCTCTTGATATCTAGCTTTCAAGCTGAACCAAGTCAGAAACTTCTTCCTGAACACCTCATTAATACGGCCCTCGCGTTCCAAGCAACATATGGTCTTCACAATCTTCTCAAAATTGTCACCCAGACCATTTTTATTAGTTGCATCAAACTCATGTGGCACTTCACTCAATTGAGGAACTGGAGGGACATTCAAATCGATCATTGTATTATAGACCTTGAATCCTGAGCTTAATCCAAGTTATGTGACAGTTAAATTTCGAGGCTCAGCTGCAATCGGAGAAAATAGTATATACTCATTCAAGACATTTTCATTTCATTTCAAAGATCAAAAAGTAAAAATAAAATAAAAAAACCATGTTTACCATCGCAAATTGGAACAAAACAAGAATTTGAGCTCAACATTTTATCAGCATTCTCCATTGCAGCAGAGATGAGTCCTAGCACTTTATCAGCTGATGATGATCTACCAACAATACGTTTTTTTATCTTTCCCAAATTCATCTATTGGACAGTTGAACTCTTCTTCTAAGTGGTCCTTGACTTCTTCAATAAATCTATGGAGCTCCTTATATTTGGAACTACCATGAAGGAGTTTGTAGCTCAAGAATATCCTAAAGCAAAAGTTATGAACGCGACGACATTCCTTAGATTTAATTAACTGCTTCCTCCAACATCTGTGTGATTATAAAATAGTAGGAAACCTAAAAATCTATTTTTATGAAATATAGCATTATCATAGTCTATATAATGTGAACTTCAACTTATCCTAAAATCAAGTTAAACAAAAACGACATGGAGTAGAGTTGCACAAAATAGACAAAAAAAATCGTAAATTCACTATATATAGCAAATTTCATATGTTTCTTTCCATTAGTTTTATTAATTCTATAAAAGAATAAGAAAGAAGCCTGCATAAAATACAATTTAAGTAGATATGGTCATCCATAATGTTACAACATATGGCCCTATCAATTTCTCGCTTACCATTGCTTCCATTCTTGATAAGTGGTGAAACTAAATGTCTTTAGAGAATGGACACAGTCAACTATTTTTGGTGGCAACATAAGATAAGTTTAATGGAGGCCAAAGTCATAAAACACTAAATAAAAGAAGGCTAGGGGTGACATAACTTGTGTGCATTGTAGTAGGAGAAAACTATAAGTGGATACTTACCTAATTAAGGAAGAATGTTTTCCACATCTTGCGCAACAATAACTTCCATTCTTTATTTTTTCTATCAGAGCACACTCAATGTGGCAAGAAAAGCCACACGACCCATCAAAATCAGAATCGGTTGTGCACTCCAACCATTTACTCGGGTCATTATTGTCGTCATAGCGCTTGCAAATACAGCAAGAGCACCTCTTGCAAAATTTCACCTCAGTGGATAGAGTGGCTTTGCATGCAAGATTTTCACAAATCTTCACACTATAAGTTTGTGGGACGTCTACAACATTATTCTTCCCCTTCCTATGTTTTTTCACAAGATTGGGATCTTTCAGACCTAAAGATGCCCTCTTTAATGAGTTATTGGTCCTTGGAACTTCTTCAGCCATTTCACGCTTTAGTGGTTTCTTGTACATAAAAAGACAGGACTATAGAGTGCTTAGCAACATTGCATATAATACAACAAAAAAAAAATTAAAAAAAAATTTAGGTCATTCTTATCCATCCAGAAGTTAAATTGTGCCAGTAATACAGCAATGAAATCATTGCTTTAAAAAACATCGTAAAACCATGCTTATTGATGAAAAATGATGGAATTAATTATGGATACAATCCAAGCCATTCATATCACCTGATAACTTACAATAGTGGTCTGGAGCTAGCAAATATTCTCTAAATAATTTTGAAATTTAAACTAATATAGAATTATTATTACATCATACGAAATATCAATGAAAAGCACAACCGAATGGAAAATATCCAAAGTTAAGCTCAAAATAAAACATGCAAGTGAAAGACATGTAGGTAGTATCTGGTACTACTTATTTTGACACAATTATGAATTATAGATCAAAACATTATGTTCAAGTGCACTATACCAATGTTCAATAATAAGGTTTTCTTATATTTCTATAGCCGCCTAAACTGTCATATTAACTATTTAATTACCAACACACATAACCAACCTAGATAATCACATCTTGATAGTACTCATAGGAGTCTTGTGATGTAGCTCTATCTCCATGAAAAAGCACCGGATAATCTCTAATGTGGTATTATTTTTTTTCCTTAACAATTTTCACATATCAATCCTGATAATCACATTTTTATAATATTAATAGGCATCTGGTAATATAGTTGTATCTCTTTAAAACAATTCACATAATATTTATAATGAATGATTGAATGTCTTGGCTCTGAAAATTATCAAACATGACTAAAAGAAGTTAATAACTAAATGAGAGTTTTTCTTAATCAAGTTAATGCAATTTATACCATCTGAAAAAAATTCAATGGTGAATTATAAAATGGTCGTAAACAATATAAGACTCAGATAGAAGCAAAGTAGCTTGGACATATCCATCGAGGATTTTGTAATTGTTGGGAAATCGGTTCATCTTGTAAAACAAGCTATCGCACAACATCGAAAAGAACATAGGTTTCATATCCAAAAAGATTAAAATATAATAAACATACTCATGGAAAAATAAATGAAAATCAGGATCCGTGAAAATATCCTATGTCCAATATGAAAGCAACTAAGAAGGGGAAAAAAGGCATTCATCTTAGTTTAGCAAGCATGTCAATCATTCTAATTTCGTGAAGGATAACAATTTTTAACTAACTATTTAATTAACCATCATGCTTTAGTTATGGACTTCATATGGATGGACTGTGAAAAAACTAAGATATAAAAAGCAATATTCTTGTATTTAAATGACTAATCTAATATCGCATTGCTAAAATTTAATGAATATTAAATTACTTTAATACATTTGGGAGGATCGAAATCATATATGTTCATTAATAGTTAATACTTAAAAATAATTACATTCACGACATTTCTTAACTTGATAGCATACTAACATAAAACATGTCCTGGACATATTTCCAATGTGACAATGTGTTGTTGATTTCTCTTTAATTTCAATACACACAATGAGGAAGAAATTTATTCTTCAAGAGAACTACTGTGAAACCAATTCTTGTTCTTTTCTAATATACCTTTTTTGTACTAGGGTAATTTACATAGACACCCCCTGACTATTACCCTAATTACAAGAAATTACCTTCCTGTTTGAAATAATCAATATATTTTGTAAGACGATGTTTAAAAATAACTTTCTAACAATTACTCTACAATTCGCCCTAAATGAGAACACCAAAACGTAGTCACTTATAAAAAAAATGAAGAACACTTTATCAATAGAACCAAACACCTTTGGTTCTCATAAGCCACTGTAGTTTATCTAGCATAATATTATTTGAGACAAACAAACACTAACCCTAATGGGTCTTTGATGAACAAATTGGAATTTTGAAAATCAAGAAACATGGGCTCTACAAAACATTAGAAACACCAAATATATGACAAACAATGACAAAATATTCTTGAAAAATTGTATGTATATTCCATACAAATTGATTTATTGCATAGGTGCAAAGGGCCTCCAATGTTTTCTCTTTATGGATTGTTGTGGAGAATGAACGGAAAATGAACATGGAAATTAATCAACCAAACTTGTGTATCAAAGAAAAAATTGCTAGACAAATATACATATCTAACGCAGAAGAACCATAAAAAACAATCAAGGATAAAAAAAGAGATAAATATGTGAGTTTGAAAACAATAGACATAAAAGATTTTGGGTTTTTTTTCTTCTTGAAAATGAAGTAAATGAAAATGTGTTCCACACACTCATGTACGAAGGAAAAAATTTAAAAAAAAATCCAAAAGATCTATGACCTTCTCAAAGATGATAAAGATTTTTTCATTCATTCCAAGAAAGAAATTAACTTCTTCTTTTCCCACAATTTCTGTGTAGCCAATCTGGGACTTGAAAGTCATACCAATAATAGTTCAAGGAAAATATTGAATTCCCAGAGAAAAATTTATGCGAAAGTAAAGGAAAATGTATAAAATTTCATTTTTAATGGAAAGGGAAAGGAAAAGGAAAAGGTACAACAAATATATAAAGATTCGGAAAACATGTAATATTTCTTACCGTTAACTTATGAGGTTAAATAAAAAATCCTTGTTTCTAATGAAAACCCGTTGCCCTAAATAAAGGGAAAACTACAGAGGGTTAATGATGTCCGCGCTAAGTTAAATCTAACAACCAAATATACGAGGACTTCAAATTCAAACTTGTTATAAATCATTTTTTTTTTGCTGATCATAGTGGGAAATCAATTGTGAGATCATACCAAAAAATTAATTGCTCGAAATATAAACAATTGTGCAATAATTATGTTAGGTTAAATGGAAAAATTGTCTAGCGACAAACAAACTTAATTAAATCTTGAAATTCGGATGGCAGCAATTACAAGCATCGATTCTCAACTTAAATATACGAAAGAAAGCTAGAGGAATTCATTTTAACAATTGATTTCGAAGAACATTGATGATGGTAATCTCACAGTAGCCAACTAATATCACATCCTGATTTACAGTTAATCAATTATAAAAAAGTATTTTCTCTTCAATTCTTCAATTAACTAATCTTGCTTTAGAAGAAAAAATGCAAATCTAAACAGAAGTATACCTTCACCGTTCGTGAAAGAGCTTGTGAATTGGAATGAGTGAGCCTCTAAATTGCAGCGGCCAACCAAGATATATAGATGAGGACAACTAGGGTTTAGGATGTGAAGGAGTCTCTAACTACAACATTTAATTGCCAACCAATATTAGTAGTTAAGGACAGCTCATATTTTTCCTTAAAACCCACAATATTATCCATAGTGTTTGTTGGGATTTCCAGTCAGATTATATCTATTTTTCGACTAAACAAGCAATAATATGTATCAAAATCGAGTTAGATAATATTTAGATAAATCAAATAAAATTGAATCCACACAAACACTCAACATCTTTTCAGTAGGCATATTTATGTGAAGCCTGAAATGGATACTAACTATCTGCTCTGATTTAACCGAATTTCGTCGGGTAAGATTATATCAGTAATTAGGTGATATTAGGGATTCTCCATTAATACGAATTAAAAGGCTCTGTTACTTTATTCCGGATGGATCAAACTCAAGGAAGAACAATTAGATGGAACAATAAGCCGTCGGACCAATCAATGAATATAATATAATATAATAATGAAGCGAAAGCTGTTCTATTGAATAATCTTAGATTATGTAATTCTGCAGGAGTAAGCTTAGAATCTTGAATGTGTGCAATACAATGATTAACAAGGTATTTATATCACAATTTAACCTAGCTTTACAAAGAAACATAATTCTAGTAGGACTCGGCCCATTTGTCCTTCTTGAGTCCGGATTTGTAGCCTGCTCGCTGAAGAAGGTCGTATCCCACCGGATCGACGGATGCTCCTGAATGGGTTTGTCTGGTCGAACCGAATCCATAATCCTTAGTCGATCCGGACACTAGAAGGGCTGCGAAATAGCCCCCATCAGTACTCCCTCACTTCTTCGAGCGTGTATGTAGTAGAAGCTCGTAGAAGTAGAAAATCAATTTCGACTGTAATTTCTATGAATTGTGCCTCGTTAAAAACCTTACTTAAGAAAAAATCCGGTGGGAAAAAATCTTAAGTAAGGAAAAGAGTACTACGCCTCATAGATAGTCGTTTTCTTGTTCCAATCATGAACCGCTACGTGTCCCTTTGGGGAAGCGTTTCACTTTTTCCCATTTGGCAGGAATGCGATCAGCCGTGAGAAGTTCGAAACGTCTTTTCACTTTCCCCTATAAATAGGTGACTGTAATATTAGTCATTTTTTACTTTATGCTTCCTTTAATCTTGCAGTCATTTTCTCGATTGGTCGTTTGTCTTTTTAAAACTCCTTCTATCGATTCATATCTTCCGAGAATCCCAAGAATGTCTTCTATGAGAAAATCTTCTTCGTCTTTGAGTGAGAGAGTCGCTCCTAATATCGAGGAGGTGCTACATTCAAATCCTTCGAGCGAGCAGGTTGGGGTGTCTGAATTCATTGTTCCTACTGAGGATACTTTTAAGGTACAAATTCTATCTGATTCAGACGTCGCTGCCAGAGCTAAAAAGGGCAAAGGCACAGCTCCTCAAATTTCTGAACCGATTGAGGACCTAGCTTGTGCTTACACTGCGGATACTTTCTCCAAGGTTGTGAACAATTATGCCAAATATTTCCCGGAGGGTTCCGAGATAGTTCTCCCTTCTCCTTCTGATAGGGTTACATTACCGCCGGAAGGATGTCGAGCCTTTTACACGGCTCATTTTAATAGTGGTCTGCGTCTTCCGTTGTCTGCCCTTTTTCTTGATATCCTAAAAATATTCAGTGTGTCTTTGACTCAATTAGTCCCTAATTCTGTGGCCTTTGTGGTGTTTTTTCTGTTTTGATGATAGCGAAAGGATTCCATCCCTCCTTTCGTAATTTTACGCAATTGTTTCGCTTTAACATTTCTAGTTCCTCCAACCGCGGATATTTCTTCGCTAGCCAGAAGCCTAGTCGCTCAATCTTTGACTCCCCAGTTTCTAGCAACCCTTCTTGGAAATCTCATTTTTTCTTTGTTCGTCCTCCAACTGATCTTCATATGGCGGATGGCTCGACTACGCCATTTTCGTGGGATCACGACTCCAAGTGGGTTTATGGAGGTCGTCAGCCGACTGGTGAACTTATTCCTGACGATCCTCAGTTTATTGGTGAAATCCAGGCTATGCGTGCCAATAAATATTAGAGTGCTCTTCTTATTGGAGAAGTTTTCCTTCGCAAAGCGGGATTGAGTACTCATGTTTTTCCAATCACTTCGTCATCTGAATCACTTGGTAAGCATATATTTCAGCATAATGTGGTGATGATCTCTTTTCTGCAGAGGGTCTGACTTTGACCGTGTTTCTTTTTTCAGCTCAAATGGTAGAAAATTCCCGACATTCTTCGAAAGGAAAAATGGTGTTGTCTAAATCCACCAAAATCATAGAGAATGTTCCTATCGAGCAGAGAGCGTCTCGGAAGTGAAAATTGGAGTTGGGTCATGATTCTGAGGATAACAGAGAAGAATCTCCAGATTCTTCCCAAGAATCTCCTATTCGTCAGGGGACGGGACCCGGTTATCCCCTTTCCAACTTAGGACCTCTTTGGGTATACGTGGATGTCGCAGCTGGTCGATGCCTCATCCCAATGACAATCCGGTGGGGAGAAAGAAGAGTTACTACGGTCGTTCTGGTAACGATCTTTCTTTACTCGGCGATAATCATCCAAAACCTACCTTGGTTGAAATGATCGAGGATCATTTAGAGGGAAAAAGAGCCGCTGGCTATCCTGAGAACGATTCTTTGGTTCACGATGAGAGCGAAAATGCAGTGGATAAGGCTACTCGTGTTCTTTTGTCCGGCGTTTTTACTCGTGACATGAATAAGCTTCTTCGGAAGGATCCACTGGAGAAATTTCAGCGAGCTTCTCTTTATGCTGAAAAGGTGATCTCTTTTTTTATTGTGCTTATAAGGTAATTTTCATTGAGGATTACTTTATTTTGCTAATTCATTTCTTTTTATCCCTTTTCTTCTTTCAGACTAAGACTTGTTTGGCATCATATGCCTATGAAACTGCTCTCTGGAAACAACAGTGTGAGTTTCTGGATGAGAAATTTAAAATTTACGTCATAAGTCTTCTGATTCGGAGGTTGGTCCCTCAACGACTTCTTCCTTTCCGGTCGTAGAGACTCGAGTTACAGGGATTGATGACCAGCAGATTATAGACAGAGTTCTGGAGACTTCCCGCGCTCAAGAACAAGCCAATCAATTGGCTAAAAAGTTAGAAGAGTTCCAGCTTCAGAGTATTGTTCGAATTAGTGAGTTGGAATCTCAAGTATCAAGCCTCTAGGCTTCTTTAGAGGAGTATGAGAGGTACATCCCTCTTAGTGGACTCAGGGATCGTTATGGCCGTAATCCCGATGAAAAAGTGGTTTTTGAATTCCTCAGCTCTCCTGTTCATACGGCGCTGGTATATCAAATGGTCGGTCCGCTCTTAGAAAATACGTTCAAGAAGTCGATTCATCAGTTGGTCGCTTTAGAAATGATAGATGATCGTCGAAAGCAATATTTTAAGGCGGCACACATTCGGCTGAACCGTTATGGCGAAGTATATTCTCCCTCCGAGCTTTCGGACGTCGTTTATCAAAACTTTCCTATGGCTCACCTCGTTAAAGAGTTTGGAAAACCATTGCCAATTCCTCCTTCAGATATTAATGATGAGGTCGATAACAATTTTATCGATCGAGAGGAAGAAGAAGAAGATATTGACATAGCAGAGGAAGGAGACGTCGGTAGTGAACAGAAAATTCCGGATAGCGACCAAGCTATATGATATATCGATCTCTGGATTAACCTTTGTAACTATTTACTTGTAGGTTTAATTGTAATATTACCTTTTTATCCCTTTGTAAAATAAACGTTTTGTATTCTGACAGTCACGTCCTTTCGTGTTTTCTGTAATAATTCAGACAAGTCATTAACTTCGCCGTAATCATTATGCGTATGTCGCTTCAAATTCTAGTGTTTATTCCAAAGCAGATTTCTGTATTTCGCGCCCTTTCTTTGGGTCTATCACGTCTTTTCGTATAGTATAAATATAAAAGGTAAAAACTTTACTCGCTATTTACCGCTTCACTTATTGCTATAACAGAATAGTCTTTCTTCAGCAGGTCGATAAGCTTTCTCGATACTTAATTTTACTTTTTGAATTCCGATCATGAGTAATCTTTTTGGTAACACATCAAAGCGTCCTTCCCGCGAGAGCGCTAGGAATACTAGACTGAAAAAGTCCCAAACAGAGGGGCCCTCGATGGAACCTCCTCGCTCGTCCTCCGTTAGTAGGTCGATGACCGATACTCCTGTCATCCCTTCTGAACCTTTTTCTGTAGTTAGTTCATCTTTTGTACAACCAAACTTTTCTTCTTCTGGTGAAGTAGGAAGTAGGCCTTCCCCTGGTAGGGTTGCCTTTGGTGACTCGTCATTTATGGAGCAAGCCTTTGACGTACCCTTTTCTTCAGGCACTTCTTCTTTCGAACATGGCACATATGAACATGTTCCTGTTAATTCTCTTCTTTTTTCTACCTCTGTTACCCCGGTTGTCAGCGGAGGCCAAGTTGGTGTTGTTTCGGAGGTGATTAATCAGGGTTCCTTTGTAAATCCCTCAGCAACACAACCTATTTCTCAAAATTTCCCTGATTATTTGTTTAATGATACAAGTGTTGTTACTACTTCGTTCGAATCCGGCGGGCCTTCTGGAGGTCGGACCGGATCAAGGTCCGGTCATCGAACCGTTATTTCTGCTTCGGGTAAGGAGACCTCGATTAGTCCCAGTGAGAGGGAATCCCCCCGTCCGTTAGATGACCGCTGCGTTCTTGAGCAAGTTAAGGATATTATGCAGTCGGTGACTCCACGTCCTGATGGTGTTCCTTTTGATAGTGAACTGCCTGGCTCTGTTGAGCCTGATGCTTTGTCCTGGGACCTGGGCATGAGCACTGTTTTGCCTGGCGAGTTGAAGAAACTCGAGGGTACCTCCAATATTCGCCTTGTTCAGTCGCTCGTGAAGATATGTGAGCAGGTAAATATATTTTGATCTTTTTTTCCGCTTTTATTTGGATTGCCTTGTTATGTAAGCACTTTTTCTTTTTCAGGCTAAGTATTTTGCACTTCAGCTGGGTGTGCAAAATGACGATCTGTGGATCGGTAAAAATGCCTATCAACATCGTTTGGAGTCAGAGACAGCGAAGGCCGCAGGGCTGACCCTGCAACTGCAGCTTGCCAAAGATGATCTTCAAAAATTAGAGGAGGAGAAAGTTGTCCTTGAGAAGGAGAAAAATGATTTGGTTCAGGCTGCTGCCTTGGCGGAGGAGTCTCGTCGGCAGGCCTATGAAGAAGGTTATGAAGCCGGTTATCTAAAGCGTCAGGAGGAATTGATGGCGTTTGTAGGTAACTTGACTCCTCTGAGGAGTGCTTCTGCTAGGCGGCCTGGTGATAGCAATCCTTCTCAATGATCTGTTTTCGACCTCGTTGTTATTTGGAATTTCTCTCTTTTTTTTTTTTTTTTTTTTTGTTGTGCCCAACTTTCTGTGTGGCTTTTTGTGCTGAATTTTTGTACGGGCAGAATGAATTTAATGAAGATGATAATCTTTTGTTACGCACATTTTGTCACTATGAATCAGTATACGTTCTCGACATAATCAGGAGAGATTAGCTTACTTATCTGATATTGATCTTCTGGGAGAATATCCAATCTTCAAAAATGTAGCTTAATCTTGCTTGATCAGTGTTTAAGTAACTGAATGATATAACTTTGTTATGTACATCAAACTGTTTAATTAAGAATGATGATCGACCGAGTATGGCCCCTTGGGTTATTTCCATAGTCACGTTTAGGCATTAAAATGTGGACAATAGGCCGCTCGTGTCGATAATTGATTGAATCACTATTTAAGGAACGCTCAGCGTTCTAGTCGACTTTCGATCAACACCTTCTAAATTTGTCCTTTTGTTATGTATATCTTATATAAGGAGGCTATTATTCCTTCTGTTGAACTCTGCTTTTCTCGTCATAGGTTTAAGTTTGCGGAGAAGATATCATTCTATAAATCTTCTTAGAAATCCATGTATTTTTTTTTTGTAGTGACCGTGTGTTCCTCGTTCTTCGAATAAAGCACCCAGTGTATCGATATATCATTTTGTCGACGTTTGATATGGGAGGAATTGGAAAATATAGAATTATTAGCCAGATCTAGCTTGTTCAGACCCCCTTCAGCAATTCTTTGGAATGTTAGGCAGTGACTTTATTGTAATCTTGAGTAATGACGACTATTCTCCTGATTTCCATGTCAGATTTCTTGGATTCCAACTGAGGTCTAAACATGGTTAGGTAATAATTATTTATATAATATATGAGGCAAAGACGACCCTTATATACTGTAGGGTTAGGTCTTATGCCTCTAGGCGATCCAGTATCTTTTATAATGGTGTAAAGTTTGCATGCTTTTGTTGAGGATTTTGAGCTCTTACCGAGCGACTAGCATATATGAGTGTGTAAAACTTTCCTGGTCTGAAGCTCTTTTAGATCTGCTTTATTGTGCATTGATCGCTTCGATCTTGTTCCTCTTTTATCATCGATTTGTTGAGTCGATCAGGGAGGCGCCGTTCCAACTTACTTGCATTTATTACGGGAAGTCAAAAGATCGCATTTTTGTCCCTTGATCTCCATCCAGCCGTAGGATTAAATAGATCTATCCCTATAAATAGGGAGGCGGTTTCCATATTTCAATTGTAACTCTCAAAAAGAATGGAGGTATCAGTTTTCTTGAACTTTACTTTGCCTTCTGATCCCATAATATTCAAAAAGTCACATTATCGTGATTCATATCAGAATAAATTAAATTTCATCTGCCTTGTACTGACGGGTCCCATGGCAGCCCTACCTTGTACTAACGGGTCCCATGAGGCCTCGAACTTTGTATATACGGGTATGAGGTCCGTGGTTTCTGTTTGCACATGGAGGGTTCATACTTACCAGGCACCGCCGTGTTTGGATGTTACCTCCGGATTGATAGACCATCGGGGTGTGCTGGTAAATTTTTTCTTCTTCGACGGTCCTGAAGAGATGCTGCTTTAGAGTAAATTTCAACCCTAATGTAAAAGCAGTATCTCTGTTGTGGGTGAATGAGTATTGCTGGTTATCTGGCTGGTAATGCTCATTTCATCTGGAAGAACATTTGATCTTCAGAGCCCGGCCATCGAACCAAAGAAGTCGACCATCCTGAGCAGCATGCTTCTTAGGTGGTCAGTTACAACTATCGAGGCTCTAGGGAGGAGATTGATGTTTCCGTGGACATTGTCGTGAAGATCACCGATCTATAGTATAGGATCGTTTTATCTAAATAAAAGTAATGATGTGTAAATCGTATATAGACTTTTGTAATTTGATCTTCAGCTGTTGCCTGTAATTTTTTACATATTCATAGATGAATAAAACTTTATTTTTACTCCTTGCATTCTTCCTGTTGTTGAATTCGGCTTAATCTTATTTATGATTGTCATCGAGGAGCATTTATCGAACAGATCAATTTATACTCAACTCTTTTCTTTTAGATTTAGGTTTTTAATACCAGAAGCCTTTTTAATTGTTGAAGACTTAATCGAGGAGTGTTTATTGAGCGGATCAATGTTTACTCAACTCCTTTCATTTAGACTTAGGGTTTTTTTAAAACCAGAAGTCTATTTAATCGTTGAAAACATAACCGAGGAGTGTTTATTGAGCGGATCAATGTATACTCAACTCTTTTTTGTTTAGACTTAGGTTTTTAATACCAGAAGTCTATTAATCGTTGAAGACTTGATCGAGGAGTGTTTATTGAGCGGATCAATATTTACTCTACTATTTTTTGTTTAGACTTAGGTTTTTATACCAGAAGTCTATTTAATCGTTGAAAACTTAACCGAGGAGTGTTTATTGAGCGGATCAATGTATACTCAACTCTTTTTTTGTTTAGACTTAGGTTTTTAATACCAGAAGTCTATTAATCGTTGAAGACTTGATCGAGGAGTGTTTATTGAGCGGATCAATGTTTACTCTACTCTTTTTTGTTTAGACTTAGGTTTTTATACCAGAAGTCTATTTAATCGTTGAAAACTTAACCGAGGAGTGTTTATTGAGCGGATCAATGTATACTCAACTCGTTCCATTGAGACTTAGGTTTTTATACCAGAAGTCTTTTTAGTCGTTAAAAAACTAATCGAGGAGTGTTTATTGAGCGGATCAATGTATACTCAACTCGTTTCATTGAGACTTAGGTTTTTATACCAAAAGTCTTTTTCGTCGTCGAAGAATAATCGAGGAGTGTTTATTGAGCTGATCAATGTATACTCAACTCGTTGCATTTCATGACTACTACTTGCTCAACTCTTCGTTAATGCTTTTACTCAAATAAATTTCTTGTTTCATATTAGAATTCTTTTGATAATAATTTCATGGCCAAAGCCTTTTATTACAGCCAGTAGAAATAATGTGAAAAAAAAACAAAGGAAATAAAGAAGGATAATTTATTAGGATTCATTTCCCATAGTATTTCCGGAGGTTGACCGCATTCCAAGTCCTCAGTAGGGGTGTTCCATCCAAGTGTGCAATCTTGTATGAACCTTTCTTCCCGAAATCGACGACAATGTAAGGTCCTTCCCAGTTCTGTTGTAATTTTCCAACATGCTTGGATACTTCTACCTTTTTCAAAACCAGTTCTCCTTCTTTGAAGGTTCGTATGCGTACCTTTTGATTGTAAGCCTTTTCCATACTTGATTTGGTGGCTTGCAAACGTACGGCCGCTTTTTCTCTTAGAGCTTCTGTTAAATCAATATCATTTTCTCTTATCTTTTCATTTTTCTGGTCGTCATACATTTCAACCCTTGGTGTTGGAATTAACGTTTCAACAGGAATAACAGCTTCCGAGCCATATACTAGACTGAATGGTGTTTCCCCGGTTGAAGTTCTGACCGTGGTCCGATTAGCCCATAGTACCCCTGGGAGTTTATCTAGCCATTTTCCTTTGCCTGCCCCCAATCTTTTCTCCAAGGATTTTATTATTTCTCGGTTAGCTACCTCAGTCTGTCCGTTCGCTCTAGGATGTCCGACCGAAGTAAAATTTTGCTGAATTCCTAGTTTTGAACACCATTCTATTATCTGTTTTCCCGCAAATTGGGTTATATTATCAGAAATTAGAATTCTCGGGATGCCAAATCGACATACTATGAATTTCCACAGGAAGTTGATCACTTGGAACTGAGTGATCCGTGCAAGGGTGATGCATTCTATCCATTTGCTGAAGTATTCCACAGCGACCAGAACATATGCTTTCTTGGACCTAGCTGCTGGGAAAGGTCCCACAATGTCCATTCTCCATTGATCGAACGGCTAACATACCGGTATTGGGTGCATGTTTACTGCTGGTCGATGACATATATTAGCATGGACCTGGCAGTGATGACATTTTTGGACAGACTGAATGACATCATTATTGACGGCAGGCCAATAATATCCTGTTCGGAGGCATTTTAAAGCTAATGCTCTTGCTCCGCTGTGATTCCCTGCGTCTCCTTCATGTACCTCTCGGAGGATATCGAAGGTTTGTGATTTGGAGACACATTTCAGAAGAATTCCTGATATTGATCTTCGGTAAAGTTTTCCTTCTACCAATGTATATTCTGGAGCCCGATATTTTATTTTTCGAGCTTCATTTTGGTCAAGATGCAATTTTCCTTCTCGAAGATAGTCTATCATTGGAGTCATCCAGTTTTCTTCAGCTTCTTCGATTTCCATTATTTCGACGACTGGTGTCTCATCGATATCGATTGCTGGTGCGTTGGAGATTAACCAGTTGATCACCCTTTCGGTTTTTCCGTCATGGGATCCAGTGAACCTAGACAGTTGATCGGCCCATTTATTTTCCGAGCGTGGAATGTTCTGTATACCGAAACTTTCTAATTTTTCAGCCAACCTCTTCACTTTGGCAAGGTATTTGACCATATTAAATTCCTTAGCCTCATATAGGCCTTCTATTTGTCTTTGCACTAACTCTAAATCGGTTAATACTTTAAGGCTTTTAATGTCGGCCTTGATCGCCATTTTCATTCCTCCGATCAGCGCTTCATATTCTACTTCATTGTTTGTTACAACGAAGTCCAATGTTATCGCATAATTTATATCCTCTTTATTTGGTCCGGTGAAGTTGATTCCGGCACCTCCTCCTTCTCGGCACGAAGCACCGTCAACATGCATTAACCAGGTCTGATTTTCTATGATCAAGATATCGTCGTTAAGGCTGTTCGTTAGTTCTGTCGCTTGTGTCGGAGTTTCTAGTAGGAAGTCAGCTAATACTTGGGCTTTAATTGCAATTCTTGGTTTGTACTCGATTTCGAATTGACCGAGTTCGATTGCCCATTTTATTAGTCTTCCGGAGGCTTCTGGTTTCGCTAAGACCTGCCTTAGCGGTTGGTTTGTTAAAACCACGATTTTGTAGGTCAAAAAGTAAGGTCGGAGTTTTCGTGCTGCTACTACTAAGGCCAAAGCGAATTTTTCAATCTCCAAGTAGTTCTTCTCAGCCCCTTATAATAGTTTTCTTAAGTAATAGATAGGCTTATGTTCTAAACCTTCTATTTTGACCAGAACTGAACTAACGGCCGCATCGGAGATCGAGATGTAGATATATAATTGTTCCCCTTCGGTCGATTTGGCCAACAACGGGGATGTTGTCAGATATTCTTTTAGCTGGTCGAAAGCCCGATCGCATTCTTCGGTCCAAACAAAGTTTTTTTCCTTTCGAAGGGTTTGGAAGAAAGGCAAACTTCTGTCCGCCGATTTGGATATGAATCTGTTCAACGCTACGATCTTCCCTACCAAGCTTTGTACTTGGGCGATGGTTTTGGGAGGCTTCATTTCAGTTATTGCTCGAATTTTTTCTGGGTTGGCCTCAATTCCTCGTTGATGTACCAAATAGCCCAAGAATTTTCCCGATTTAACACCGAAGGTGCACTTTGCGGGATTTAGCTTCATGCGGTATTTCCTCAATATTTGGAAGCATCGATCAAGATGTCTTATGTGATCCGCTTCATTCATGCTTTTGACTAGCATGTCGTCCACGTAGACTTCCATTAGTTCTCCAATTAATTCTTTGAACATTAGATTTACTAACCTTTGGTAAGTGGCCCCAGCGTTCCTTAACCCAAATGGCATAACTATGAAGCAATATACTCCTTGCTCGGTTACGAATGCAGTTTTCTCTTGGTCTTGCTCATTCAAGTATATTTGATAAAAACCTTGGAAAGCGTCCGTCATGCTGAAGATTGCAAAGCCAGCGGTTGAGTCGACTAATAAGTCGATCCTTGGGAGCGGATATGGATCGCGCGGACACAATTTGTTAAGGTCGGTAAAATCGTTGCACATTCTCCACTTGTTATCTTTTTTATCCCCTTTTTCTACTTGAACAACATTACATAGCCATTCCGAGAAGTGTATTTCTCGAATTTGTTTTGCTTTGAGTAGCCTTTCTACTTCTGCTTTGATGATTTTATCTTTTACTGGCCCATGATTTCTTTTCTTTTGTCTAGCTGGTTTTGCTAAAGGGTCGATTTTTACCGAGTGGTTGATTACTCGAGGGTCAATCCCTTCAATGTCGTTCGCACTCCAAGCGAAGACATCCATATTATTTTTGAGAAAGTTGATCAACATTACTTCCCCTTCCTTGCTTAATTCAGTACCTATTCTTGTTGTTTTTTATGAGTCCCCTTGTACCAGTATGACATCCTTCTGTTCTGGTGGTTTTAAGGCTAAATCCACCGGCTCCTTTCCCTTTTTATCTATTCGGTCAGTGCTAGGGATTTCAACCTCGTTTCTTCCAACATCGTCTTCGAGCTTTCTTTTGCTCGGGGTAATTGCTTCAGGGGGTTTTTTTTAAAGTTAATGATGTGATGTAGCAATCCCATGCCATACAATGGTCATTCACTATTTCCCCGATACCTGTGTCGGTCGGAAATTTAATCTTCTGATGGTAAGTTGAGACAACAGCTCGGAAACAGGTTAAGGGCAGGTCGCCCTAAAATTGCATTGTAGGCGAATGGAGTTTCTACTACTAAAAATTTTACCAGCTTCACTGTTCGATATGGTTTCTTTCCGAGTGAGACACTCAAAGTTATTATTCCACTGGGGACAATTTCGGATCCTCCAAATCCCACCAATGGTGTAGCTACCTTTTGGAATGTTATTTGCCCCAAGTTCATCTGGGCTAGGACCTCCCTAGAGATGATATTCGCTGAGCTTCCATTATCGATCAGGATCCTTTTGACGTTGTAGTTCGCTATTTCTAGCGACAACACCATCGGAAAATCGGGGCTATCTTCTTTTGTGTCCCAAACTAGATTTTTGGGTACATCGCCCTCGTTAAAACTGATCAGCTGGTTGTTCGTTGACTTACTTTCTAGAGTCCATACTTCCCTTGGGTATTTTAAGCCCCCGATTATGGATCTAGCAGTCCTTCGTCGAGCGTTACGACTATCCCCGCCGGAGGGTCCTCCGGAAATTGTATGGATGGTACCATTGATCTGGTCATGGTTTAACTCCTATGCAGGGCCATCCTCGGGTGACTTTCGATGGGAATTCCTCCTTTGATTATTATTCCGAGGGCTCCTCTTCTTCCTCTTTTGCGGTTATCCCGTTCTAAATAGTCGTCTAGTTTTCCTTGTTCGATTAGTTTTTCAATTTCTCTCCTAAGGTGAAAACAATCTTCAGTGCGTTGCCCATGTGCCCTGTGATATTTGCAGTACAACTCATAGTTTCGGGCGCCAGGTCTGGGTTGAGCGATTTTCTTCGCTTCCGGGATCCAATTATTGCTTTCTAGTACTGGCAGGATTTCTTCTATCGGAACAGTTAATCTTGGGTGTTCTACTTGATTAACCCTGCTCCTGATTGCCGGTTCTGCAGTTCTAGGTCTTTGATAGATGTTAGGTCGTCTGTCCTGATCGTTTTTATTGTAGTCCAACCGCTGAAAAACGTTGCATTTTCCTAACGTCCTTTCATAGTCTATGGATCTTTGGGTAGGAATTCTATCTTGTCGTTTGGAGCCTGAGGTCGTAACTTTAATTTTGTTCTTATCTTTAAAGGAATTCATCTCTTCTTGGGTCATATATTTAGACGCCAAGCTCATGATGTCGGCGAACGTTCTTGGTTGTTTTCGGCTGAGGGCGTTTCCGAACTGCCTATTCTTCGTGAGGTCGAAAAGAATAGAGATTATATAATCGATATTTGGGCAATCGATTTTGAGCAATTCTACATTAAATCTCGCCAACCAGTTTCTCAGAGAATCTCCCTCTTGTTGATGGATAGTTCCCAAGTAGCTCATGGGAAGTTTTTGCCTCTTCTGACTGGCAAACTGCTGTGTCAATTTGTTGCATAATTCCAAAAAATTGAATATGGAGTTGGATGGTTGCTTGGCGAACCAGTCCCAAGCGAGACCTTCCAACGTGGTCACCATTAATTTAGCGGTAAATTCCGCCGAGTGAGCATATAAGTTCATTATGTTTGTGAAGCTAAAAATATAGTCGTCCGGATCGGTGTTTCCATCGTATCTGGGCAGTCTACCTGGAACCTGTCCGGTCGACTGTGCCTCTTTTATTTCTCTGCAGAAGGGAGAGCACGCTGCTAGGCTCTCTTGGAGTTCTGTGGTTCTGGTCCACGGGTTTTGAGCGGATCGTAAGCGTTGCTCGAGTCGTTCCTGTACCATCTTTTCGATTTTTGTTTCCGAGAATTGCATTGTTCTTGGTCGATTTGGGATCGTCTCGCCTGCATCATCCTCGATGGGGATTATGGTGTGTTCCTTTGATTCGTTGCGTTGTGGTCTCCTTCGATCCGCTTTTCTTCGGACGTTGTCATCGGAGGGTTTTAAATTGCCCTTCTGCGGACTGTGTAGCGAGCGTCGCTCGCTTGCCGGGCTGTCAGCTTGTTGAGAGATTTGATCGTTTTGCCTCGGCGTTCTTTGAGTGGGATTTGCCCTAGTAGTTCTAACGTTTCGAGGGACTTGTTTGAGTACGAGTAATTCCTCTGGGGAGAGTGATTTAAGGAGCATAGCGATCTGTCGTAATTTCTCCTGAGCATCTGACAGGGGGACCGGGATCGTTGGAGCCGCATGTTCTTCCGGTACTGTGCCAGTAGGGATCCCTTGTGGTTCCACCTGATTCTGATGATGCTCATTCTGTTGCTGGCTGTCGTTGGATACAGAGGCGTTATTATCAGTATTGCCCTGTGGATCCTCAGACGCATTATGCTGGTTGGTCGTGTTACTTCTTGCTCCGTTACGAGCGCTCTTCCTTGGGCGAGCCATATGTCGATCGAATAATTAACCTAGCCCCTCGGTGGGCGCCAACTGATTTAACCGAATTTCGTCGGGTAAGATTATATCAGTAATTAGGTGATATTAGGGACTCTCCATTAATACGAATTAAAAGGCTCTGTTACTTTATTCCGGATGGATCAAACTCAAGGAAGAACAATTAGATGGAACAATAAGCCGTCGGACCAATCAATGAATATAATATAATATAATAATGAAGCGAAAGCTGTTCTATTGAATAATCTTAGATTATGTAATTCTGCAGGCATAAGCTTAGAATCTTGAATGTGTGCAATACAATGATTAACAAGGTATTTATATCACAATTTAACCTAGCTTTACAAAGAAACATAATTCTAGTAGGACTCGGCCCATTTATCCTTCTTGAGTCCGGATTTGTAGCCTGCTCGTTGAAGAAGGTCGTATCCCACCGGATCGACGGATGCTCCTGAATGGGTTTGTCTGGTCGAACCGAATCCATAATCCTTAGTCGATCCGGACACTATAAGGGCTGCGAAATAGCCCCCATATTGCTCACAATCGAATATGCCAACTTAAACTTATCTTCAAAAAATGTGCTATAAACAACTAGTTATCATTTATGCAATACATTGATTTAAGCTCTTAAGTGTTTATCCCTCATCAAATAGAGGATCTTCTTCAAGCCATCCGAAAAAGAAATCAAACTTGAAAATGTCTTAAGACACTCATTTAAATTTCTAGTGTTTTCAGCTTGAAAGAATTGATAATGGATTCTTAGAAATTGTTTTATAATATTAATTAAAGTGGTTAATTAATAAAATGGAAGAATAATTAATCAAGCAATTTTCAGACTGCATGATTAGGCAAGAGGGGGCGATTTTAGCATACATAAGTTGGGAGAGTCTTGTTTTCTTGTAAGACAAGAAACGAGGAAGAGATTTGTCAAATCTCTGAGATTTGTCAAATCTCAATTCCTAAGTTGATTACGAAAAAGATTTGATAAATATGGGAAGAGATATCTAATAAGAGAAGGACTCTTCTTCTCTTATAAATAACTCTTCACATATCTTCACAAGATGAGTGAATAATCAACAATCGAAAATAAAGAGATAAGAAATTGGCATAACACAAGAAGAAAGAGAAAGCTGAAATTGCACAAGTAAAAATTGCCCCAACCCTGAAATCGGCCAACCCTAGCCACGCCCCTTGGCCGATCTAACCCTAGCCGCACAAGTCCTGTGACCGAGGTCATCTTCTAGCCGATCTCCTCATCTGGATCCAGATCTAGATCCTGATCAAGATCTGCCCATTCCTTCATTGACGATCTTCAAGATCTAGTTCGTAGCCTGGGACTTGGAGACGTTGCTACAACCCAACTGGTGTGGATACATTTTGGAGGTGAGATAGTTGGATCACTACGTTGTGAATCAGACAAGAAGCCCGGAGGAAACCACCGCTGAGTCGTGGTGAGGTATATCGCATATCACCCTTCTTAGTTTTAATTATTGCTTGATTCAACCTTTTCGTATATATAATATGGAGACAAATTTATGGGACTGATGGGTGCCTCGGGAAAAACTTTAAATTCCGCACTTTCGTTGTTCTGACAACTGAGGTACACCATCACAGATATGGTGTTATATGAACTTCAGCTTCTAAAACGTCGCTATAATTTAAAATCATAAAATGTTGGTAGTCCTCGTCCTCGAGGGCTTGGAAATTAGCATAATTTATTATTGCTTACCTGTTTAGCATGGTAAATTATTATACAATATATATATATATATATATATATATATATATATATATATAAAATGTTTAAAAAGTTAAGCTGATACATAATAATAATAAAATTCATATTTTATTAATCACAATACTTTTTACAATAATTGATTTCAAATTATTCGATTTATACAAAATATTAGAGTTCCTATATAAATAATAAGGAATTTAAGTCAATGTTAAATTCCACGAACAATAGGAGCCAAAGCGGACAACAAATAGTGCAACCCATTTTACTTTCTTCCACCCCCTGTTTAATTACAAAACGATTACCACAATTCTTATAAACTAAGTTATTACAAATCTTTTCACGTTTGTAGATATTGTGTATTCTTCCATAGAAGATATCAACAAATATACAACATAACTTCTATATGGAGGAATAGCAGAACCCATTTATTGAATAACAAGGCACAGGTCGAACGGAACATTACAAAGAGACATTTGCATTCACAATTCTATTTAGATACTCCTTCAAACCACAAGACTTCATGAGATCTCATCTTGGCCACATTCGATTCTCTTTCCACCCATACCAAGCCAATTTTCAAGTTGGATGGCATATCTTGGATTATAAAATATTTCCAATTCTTCCCATACCAACTCATCCTTTGCACGTAAATTATCCATTCTCGATTTTATCATCTTTACTTTTCTACAACAAAACATTAATTTAATTTTTTTTTTCATATTATTAATTATAAAATCTAATCAAAGTAAGCCAATTTATAGTAGCTATGGTAAAGATCTAACAACCAAGAAATTGCTAGATCAACTGTGTAGATTGTTCAACTGTAGACAGGCTCAACTTTCTAACTACTCATATTTATGAGGACAGTTTAAATAAATTAAAAGCTTCATCATTAATCTGACATTGCGTGTCTTGTAAAACCTACTGGAAATAATTATTTAATATATATGTATCATCCTCTATAAAATAATTGATTTGACATCTATCACTAATCTCATGTCAATATGCAACACTAAATTACCTTAACATGTAGAAAGATATCCAAGACCATATTGAATTATTCGACTAAGAGTCGAAGAACATCCGTTGTTCTTCGACCTATATCAATATTTTACTACTACTGTTTTGTGTATCTGCATCGTTAAGTTCTCTTCGACCAATATACCACCACCTACTTCAAAGATGAATATATATATATATATATATATATATATATATATATATATATATATATATATATAAAGCATCACATCATCCTTGGTAGACTTAATTAAAAGATATTAACTCTATATGGCAGTTTAATTTCATAGTTATATTTTATAAAGTATAAATAGACTTAGTAAAATAAACATTCAAAATGTCACGACAATAAAACTTACAAAATTAAAAAATATGCTACAAAATATATCAATATATACCAGTCATACAACATCTCCATCCCATAATTGTTAAAAATTACGAAATTGAATATCGTCATACTTTTCAAAAAGAAAAATAATGTATTATTGAATAGTAACAATTTGATGTGAGATCGAAATATATATAAGTTTTTCTTAATCCTTATTCTAATCAGTCGCATAACGTGCAACATTTTGTATATATATATATTAGTATATTACTAAATAGATAAGAAATAAAAAAATGCAAAATGGAAATACTAAATGAAAGGTATGTAAAAATCCTTATAAGTAACTACTATTAAATTATGAAATACTTTTTCTTTAATAATCAATCACTTATTAAATATATCGTGATAATAGTTACTAGGGTTCGTCTAAAATGAGATTTCGAGGGATGGAGAGCACATAAAATATCATTTATCTTGATGACACGTGTCCTTTTAAAATTTAAATTTAAATAAAATATTTTCTTAAAGACAAAATTACCCTTTTTAAATTTCTTCAAAGACAAAATTATCCTTTTTAAATCTCTAACTTAATCCTTCTTTAAAAAAAAAAAAAGACTGGGCCTTTACAAATCCAGGTATGTTGTGTGTCCTCTTTCGATTTACGAATTACACTTTGACACTATGAATAACACAATTATCAAGTGTTGACCCAAAATTAGCATTACGCTTAAGCAAAAAAAGTCATCAATCCCCAATTCTCCGTGGGGAATCTCAATTCTAAGGAACTTATTTCGTTAAAATTCTTCAATGAATGTGTAAGCAAGTGGTGTGTAACGCTGTTTTGCTCAATTTCGCTATCGAAATCTTCCGCAAGCGAAGGGAGGCGGCGTGGAAAAGGAGTGATTATCTGAAATAAAGACTGCAGGGGTTTGAAAAGTCCAAGGAAGAAGATGCGGATTAGGGAGGAGTTCGGGTGGCGGGATTTGTCAGCGGCGATGGAGCTAGCGGAGGAGAAAATCATCGTCAGGGATGATGCAATCAACGCGGACGATGATGTTGTTGACCTAAGGAACTAGGATTTGGAATCGATGACGTAGCGGCAACATAGGGCTTTGACATCGCCGATTTTGTTTAAGATTAGGTGGAGGATTTTCTTGAAGATCACGTACATATGGATAGGTGTGTTTTAGCCTTTTTGGAGATGAGGAGAAAAGGAAATATATGAACTGAGTAGATATTCATACACTAAAGGGAAAATCAGAATGAACAATTGATCGGCCAGGCTTCGCCATCTGAGAATGATGGCGACGAAAAATGGAAAACGAAAGGAGAAAGGAAAATTGTGTCTGAAAAATACTAATTTATTAAAGGGAATTTTGTAATTTAAAATGGGGCAATTTAGTAATTTTTAATTTTTTAATTTTTGGTAATGTTCGATACTATGTCCATTGCCACATCATCACAGGGCATTTTGATTAAAAATTGTGGCTCAAATTAATCGTTGACCTTTTTTTGTGGTTAAAATTTAGTATCTTATATACACTATTGTTCCACAAAATCTTATATTAGAAATACCCTAGTTACTATATTTAAGTAATTTAATATGTATAAGACAATTTCATTGAATGTCATTGTTATCAACAATGTTTTCAGAACCGGACCGGACAGTGAACCGGTGAGCCGACTGGTTACTGGTTTTACTGGTCGAACCGGATGACGTCATAATAATATAATAAATATATTTAATTTTAAAGTATATGTAATGTGCATAAAATTTAAACATTATCCTACAATTAATTAAAAATATAAGATTTTTTATATTATACTAAAATTAAAACATATAATATTTATCTAACTTATATCATAACGTTAATATGGTACTAATTTGTATGCTCATATAAATGATTATATTTCTTTATAAAAATTTAAAAGTGTAAGTTAAAAATACAACAAACTAAGAAATTCATAAATTTTAAAATATGGTTATGTATAAAAGTCTAATATTCAAAGTCAAACTTACATATTATATTGATTTGACTCTTTATCCTAAAAATAATATTGAAAAGAAATATTTTATAGAACAAATTTTAATGAAAATTTATTATTTGAGTATTAATTTTCATTCATAATGTGCAAAATATTTATTTGAGTTAATTATCTAATTTATAAATAAATTTGGCTACAAGTTTCTATAATTTATAAATTTTAATTTGTACTAACAGTTCAACAAAAGTGTTGTAGCTCAAATGGTAAGGAAGTCATGTTTCACTCTAAATGTTAGGTGTTCAAATCCCAACTTTTACAAGAATTTTGAGTTTGCATTTAATATTAAAAAAATTAAAAAACTAAAAAAAAATTAACAAAAAAGGAAATTCAAAATCGGGTTACCGGTTCACCGGTTCGACAGTTTCGGACCGGTTCAACCCGGTTCAAACTGGGTTTTGGAGTAAATGGTTTTCGGGGGTAAACCGGACCGGACCAAGCTCCGGTTCCCGGTCGAACCGGCCGGTCCGATCCGGTTTTAATAACATTGGTTATCAGTTAAAAACCTAAATATACAGTTAAGTACCAAGCCTAATACATAATTAGCGTAAAAATATGAGAAAACACAATATTTTATTAATCGATATACTTTTTACAAGAATGACTTACAAATTATTCAATCAAGACAAAATATAAAAAGCCTTCTATAAAAAAAAATAGCATCTGTAAAACCCACAAGTTTTAAGAATTATTTAATGTATTTTAATTAGACTATTATCTAATTTTGTATGCTACTATGTTTTATATTAAAATATTTTAGTTTATGCTATATTTTGTATAACAATGGCTTCTTATGTCATTAGGGGCTTGGAAGTAATTTAGAAAAAGATTTTTAAGTAACTTTTAAATTGATGGGGTCCATTTGCAATTTATTTTGGACCTAAATGAGCAAAATTTTATGTTTTTGGGGGCAAAAATGCACTTTCCCAAATTTCAGGGGGCAAAGTGCAAATTCGCCCAAATCTTTTCAAATCCTGCAACAACAGAGTAATGATTGCTCTCTCCCTTGAGACCCTAAGACTGCCGCCCTTCTTCTTGGATGAAGGAAATCTCCCCACACAAGAAATGTAAACATTGGTGGAAGGAGAAAGTTATGATAATATTTCTCTTCCCCATGTTATATGTATTGATGTATATAGATATGAATCTGATTTTGGGTTGTATGTATACACCTACCCATTTTATCCACTCTTCTTTACTTTATCACACAAAAAAAAAAAAAAACACTTAAAAGAGATTAGTGAAAAAGAAAGAGAGAGCTTAAAACTTTTGAGTGAATCTTGAAGATGAAGGAGGAGCCACCACCGCTGCCGCCGCGCCTTTGCCGGAGATAGAGGATAGAGGGTGAAGAAAGAAGAAGCACTCATCTTTTTTTCGATTTCGGGTAAAAATCTCTTAAGCACCTCTTTTACTTGGTTATGTGGAGCAATCCTTAAAAGTTTATTTGAAGTTTTGAAACCAATTTTTAGACTTTAGTTGAATGTTTCATGTTCAAATTTTCAGATTTATAATTGTTCAATGATTTGAAAATTTTGAGGTGTTCTTGTTTTAAATTCATGTGTATAAGTTTGTGTGAGAAAGAAATTACTTTTATAAAATGTTTTTATGGCTAAATAAAAGTGTCATTTGGAAAGCATGTTAATATGTTTATGTTCTTAGATTTTTAGATCTATAGCTTTTCATGCAAGATTTCAATTTTTATAATATACTTGGGTATTAAAAGTTTGAAATATATGATGTTTTGGTACCTAAAACTTGATTTATTTTATTTGGGGACTATTTGTACAAATCTTGAAATATAGGGTCACCTTGTACATTTTTTCGGTGGGGTTGGCCGGAGCCACCCCACCGCGACAAACAACCTCCGGCCACTGCTAGAGCAGTGACCGGGGACTGCTCGTGTATGTTGCAATTGCAACAGGTCCATTTTGGGCCTGTTGCAAATGCAACAGACCAACATGCCCATATCATATGGGCCTGTTGTTATATTTTTTTAAGTGGGCTGGCCATCAAGTAAAAAAAAAAACGAAAATGGAGTGGGCTGGTCGTGATGGTCAGCCCTTAATGAAAAAAAAAAGGAAAAAAGAAAAGAAATGAAATGAAAGAGAAGAAGAAAAAAATATATATATATATATATATATATATATATATATATATTAGATAAATCTTAAAATAATGAAACAAAATAATAAATTTGAATTTAAATTCTGCAAATAAATTTTGTAAAATTAAATATAATTTTGATATATATTCTTGAATATTAATTCTAAAACAACAATAATTAATTTCGAAAAATAGAATTAAATAAGTTTAAATAATTTTGAATAACTAAAATTTATCATGTTAATTATTTTCTGAAAATAATTAAAATAATCTTGGATATTTTTTTTAAAATAAATAAATATTTTCTAAAAATTAAATAAATAATAAACCATTTTACGAATGATAAAATATTTTTCGAAAATAAATATATTATTTAAATAATGTTAAAAAAAATGAATTATTTTTCGAAAAGATCATGATTAAATTATACTTTTCAAAATGATAATAATTTCAAGGGTACATTAATTATTAATTAAATAAATAATTAATAATTTGGGAAAATAAAATAAAAAAAATTAATTTTGGATAATTAGTTTTCTAAAAAAAAAATCTAAATATAATAAACGGGTTACAAATTGTCGAGTAAAGTTTAATTTCGAAATAATAGTAATAATAATAAGGATTTCCATATATAAATTATTACGAAAATTTTCTAGAAAGAGATAGCTAAAATTCTATTTATGCTTTCTAAGTTCACCTTAAATGACTAAGTTCAAGTTAACTTTGGTGGTTATGTTACCATGCAACCCGAACGAACCTAAAATCATTGAACCGGACCTAAATGTTCAAGTTTTAATCGTGACTTCGATTGCAATCACGATTCATATGCATGTTCGACTAAAGCATTTCATTAGTCGCTAATTATATAAATGTTTGTATATATGGTTGGATTCTAAGTCGTTACATACATATATACAGTAACCGAGGACGCTTTACTTTTCATTCAAGAAACCTAAGCAACAGGTGAGTGTTGTGTGTTACTTGTGCGTATGTCTGAATATGCTAGTAGGTCGAGTCAGAACTGTAACTTAGTTCCTAAATGAACAAGAATGTGAAGTAAGTAATGCGAATAATTCTACCAGGATTGGTTAATGCATGACTACTTATATGTCTTTGATACAGTAAACTGAATTGTTGCAATTGTTGTATTTGTATTGATTACTGATCCATTTTACTGAACTGTTAATGTTACGGTACTGTTTACTGTTATATAGTGTGGGCCCTATACTTGGTGTGCGGAATCGTGGATAACCCGGAAGGTTAGGGCCGGAGGGTTACCTCGATCCACCGTAGACCCGCTTCACAAGCCAAGTGTGGAGGTTACACTTGGGGAGTGAATGTCAAACTCCTGGCATTTGATGTCAATGCGTACTGTTATGTAAGGTCGCACCTTACTTGAAGTGTTGGGTGGTGGTTTGAATACGTCTTGGAGGGTAAGAGGAGGACGGCATCAACAACTGTTAGTTATTTGTTTAACTATTAAATTGTTATTACAAGCGTTTAATTACTGTACATTTTTATATGCTTACCTATATTGTGCTGCATTCACGCATCATATGCACCTGTGCACTACAAAAGTTGGATGATCAACTTAGAAACTCGCATTTATTTCTTTTCAGATACAGGTATCTCAGGGTTCGATGTCTAGAGTTGGTGTGTCCGTCTCCGAGATCCTATTTGTCGGTTTTCTTGGGTCATCGAGTTATCCTTTGATTTTTGTTATGTTGTGTTATGTCACGTTATTTGTTTCTTTGTATCGGACATGATTAAATACTTAAGACTGTTGTTACGTATGTTTGTCGTTGCGCGGTAGACGCTTAATTGTATTTTGTGCCCACACCTACATATAGCAGTGTACCGGGTTTTATGTTATTATGTGGAACTATGATTCGAATTACTATGTTGTTGATTTAAAAAAAAAAAAACAATTGCTCAAATTTGGGTTGTTTTCATCGAATACGGACCCGGACCTGGACTCGGGGGTGGATCCACGTAGGATTCGACCCGGGGGCTTGGGCCGTTACAGCATCATTTGCATGGAAGTTAAATAAATTAGTGCGTATTTATGTGTTGGAGACATTCTGGCCTCAACTCTTGATAATCGCGTCATTCGAAGGTATGTTTATTACTTCGTTCTTGAAGTTATTGTTCCTAACTCATCTGTTCCTGGATTCCAAGCTTCATTCGGTCTGTTAAATTCTGGATTTTCTGAAGTTGTTTTCTATTACTTGGTGCTTAGTTCCATCTCTCGTATGAATTGCAGTTAATGTATTAGGGAAGTGCATGATTTCCATTTATTTAGTACAGTGCGAACTGACCGAAAACAGAATTACTTAATGAAAGGAAAAAGAAAGTCAGTGATGCACAAGGTACAACAACACTGAGCGTGAATGTTACCAAAACTGCATCGTTTTGTAATTAAACTGAGAAAAAAAAGAAGGAAAGTAAAATGGTTGCATTCTTTCTTCATCAATTTATTACCTCTAGTGGCCCTCTTAGTAATTCGACCCCAGATGAAGCTCTGGCCATCTATAAAAGAAAAAAGAACGAATAGATCTTGTTCCTTCCGTTTGAAGAACGGAAGAATTCCAAACCAACCCAAATTGATTAGAAATGATTATATATTTCGACTTTTTAATCGTCCCCCGTTATCAAAATACAAATATCCCACATATAATAATAATTTTATTAATAGAGAGTATAATATATATCAAGCTCGGTGTTCGTTCTCCATTTTTTTGAAAAATATTAATATCCATTTTGAAATGTTGCATAGTGAAAAAACTTGAACATCCAGTGAATCTTTTTATAGTAGCAATAGTAAGGATCCAACGCTCAGGAAAGTAATAAACGGTATAGATTAAACAGATGATAACTTACTTACCTGTCCAACTTCTTATAATTATGATGACGGTTTAAAATACCAATTAAATTTTGACCTTTGAGTTGTATTCAATGCATTACATAAATTAAATAAATTCTTTTACATTTCCAATAATTCTTATTCTCAGTCAAATCAACTTAATATTTTTACTTTATAAGACAAATAAAATAATTAATTTTATTTTGAATTATTCTAAACGATATTATTTTATTTAATGTCATACATAATTTACAAGTTTAAAATCATGATAAAGTTTACTTCTTATTTTAAAAATTATAAAATCAACACAGACAGCAATGTCGTACGACTGATATATGGTTTATTTCAACGCGTCACAATCACCTATTTTGTTTTTCAATCTTGTTTTGATCACAATCATTTTCATGCTCTGTCAAATCAACTTATATATTTTACTTTATAATAAATTTAGTTTGTTTAATGAAAGATTAGTAAATAAACTATCATGTGTTCCGATATCAGACACACTTAATTAAGCTTTAATAAAGTTTAATATTATCACTTCAATTTAATTTGACTATTTTACTTTATTTTAGACAGACAAATAAATAACCATTCTCTTTATGTATTTAAATAATAAAATAATAAATAACCCTAATGTTTATGTGTACGTCATACATATATATATGTATGTATTTCTTTGGTGTTTGGTAAAGTAGTTTAGGAGAGTAGTGGGGAATTAATTAAAGTAGATGTAGGTTTTTTTGGAAGAGTTAGGTTGTAAGAATAAGATGTGTAGGACTTGGATCTTTCTAGGATGCGGGCGCCCAAGTTACGCCCTCACATGCGGGAGGGTTAATCGGGCCATTCATTTGGATCAGATTAATCTGGACCGTTGATTTGGTAACTTGGTCAAAGTCAATTGGTAACTATTGACTTTTAATTAATTTACAATATACCTAAATTATCCTTTTAATTAAATTTAAAAAAAAAAAAATCGGCCAATAATGTTAATTACCACTTTACCCCTATCTTATTAATTGAGTTTGACAATTTTACAAATTGACCCCAATGTTCCGCGATTTTACGAATTTAATTATTTAGCTTGTAAAAAATACAAAAAACCACATTTCATATAAAAAGACATCGTTACCCCCAAATTTGATAATAATTAACTTTTACATTTTGCAAATTGACCCCTATGTTCCACGATCTTACGAATTTAATTATTTAGCTTGTAAAAAATGTAAAAAAACCTCGTTTCATATAAAAATAACTCGTTACCCCCAAATTTGATAATAATTGAGTTTGACAATTTTGCAAATTGACCCCAATGTTCCGCGATTTTACAAATTGAATTATTTTGCTTCTAAAAAATTATAAAAAAACCGCCTGTCATATAAAAAGACCGCTTTACCCCCAATTTTGATAATTATTGACTTTGATAATTTTGCAAATTGACCCCTATGTTTTTTGATTTTAAAAACTAAATTATTTTGCTTCTAAAAAAATAAAAATAAACGCCTCTTATATAAAAAAGACCGTTTTACCGCCAATTTTTATAATAATTGACTTTGACAATTTTGTAAACTGACCCCTATATTTTACGATTTTATGAATTGAATTATTTTGCTTATAAAAAAACAAAAAACCGCCTGTCATATGAAAAAGACCGCTTTACCCCCAATTTTGATAATAATTGACTTTGACAATTTTGCAAATTGACCCTTTTGTTTTCTTATTTTACGAATTGAATTATTTTGCTTCTAAAAAAATAAAAATAAAAACGCCTCTAATATAAAAAGACCATTTTACCCTCAATTTTGATAATAATTGACTTTGACAATTTTGCAAATTGACCCATATGTTTTGCGATATTACGAATTGAATTATTTTGCCTCTAAAAAAGCAAAAAAAAAACCGCCTGTCATATAAAAAATACCGATTTACCCCAAATTTTGATAATAATTGACTTTGACAATTTTGCAAATTGACCCCTATGTTTTCCAATTTTACGAATTGAATTATTTTGTTTCTAAAAAATATAAAAAAACTCCTATAATATAAAAAAGACAACTTTACCCCAAATTTTGATAATAATTGACTTTGATAATTTTGCAAATTGACCCCTATGCTTTGCGATTTTACGAATTGAATTATTCTGCTTCTAAAAAAATTAATAAAAAACCTCCTGTCATATAAAAAAGACTACTTTACCCCCAATTTTGATAATAATTGACTTTGACAATTTTGCAAATTGACCCCTATGTTTTCCGATTTTACGAATTGAACTATTTTGCTTCTAAAAAATAAAAATAAAAACGCCTCTAATATAAAAAAGACCGCTTTACCCACAATTTTGATAATAATTGACTTTGATAATTTTGCAAATTGACCCCTATGTTTTGCGATTTTACGAATTGAATTATTTTGATTCTAAAAAAACAAATAAAAAACCTCGTGTCATATGAAAAGACCGCTTTACCCCCAATTCTGATAATAATTGACTTTGACAATTTTGCAAATTGATCCCTATAATTTCCGAATTTACGAGTCGAATTATTTTGCTTCTAGAAAAACAAAACAAAAAAATCCGCCTCTCAAATAAAAACGACCTCTTTACCCCCAATTTTGAAAATAATTGACTTTGACAATTTAGCAAATTGGCCCCTATATTTTGCGATTTTACGAATTGAATTATTTTGGTTGTAAAAAAAAACAAAAAAAGCGCATGTCATATAAAAAAGACCGCTCGACCCCCACTTTTGGTAATAATTGACTTTCACAATTTTGTAAATTGACCCCTATATTTTCCGATTTTACGAATTGAATTATTTTGCTTCTAAAAGAACCAAAAAAAAAACCGTCTTTCATATAAATAATTCAAGTCATAAAATCGGAAAATATAGGTGTCAATTTGCAAAATTGTCAAAGTCATTATTATATAAATTGCGGGTAAAATGGTCTATTTTATATGACATACGATTTTTTTGGTTTTTTTTAGAAGCAAAATAATTCAATTCGTAAAATCTAAAACATAGGGGTCAATTTGCAAAATTTTCAAAGTCAATTATTATAATTGGGGGTAAAGCAGTCCTTTTTATATGAGAGGCGTTCTTTTTTATTTTGTTTTTTTTAGAAGCAAAATAATTTAATTCGTAAAATCGCAAAATATAGGGGTCAATTTGCAAAATTGTCAAAGTCAATTATTATCAAAATTGGGGGTAAAGCGGTCTTTTTTATATGATAGGCAGTTTTTTTTTTCAGAAGCAAAGTAATTCGATTCGTAAAATCGAAAAATATAGGGGTCAATTGGTAAAATTATCAAAGTCAATTATTATCTAAATTGGGGGTAAAACGGTCTTTTTATATAGTAGGCAATTTTTTTATATTTTTTAGAAGCAAAATAATTCAAATCGTAAAATCGCAAAACATAGGGGTCAATTTGTAAAATTGTCAAAGTCAATTATTATCAAAATTGGGGGTAAAGCGGTTTTTTTATATGCCAAACGGTTTTTTTTTTTTCAGAAGCAAAATAATTCAATTCGTAAAATCGGAAAACATAGGGGTCAATTGGTAAAATTGTCTAAGTTAATTATTAGCTAAATTGGGGGCAAATCGGTCTTTTTTATATGACAGACGGATTTTTTATATTTTTTAGAAGCAAAATAATTCAATTCGTAAAATCGCAAAACACTGGGGTCAATTTGCAAAATTGTCAAAGTCAATTATTATCAAAATTGGGGATAAATCGGTCTTTTTATATCATAGGTTGTTTTTTATTTTATTTTTAGAAGCAAAATAATTCAATTCGTAAAATCGTAAAATATAGGGGTCAATTTGCAAAATTGTCAAAGTCAATTATTATCTAAACTGGGGGTAAAGCGGTCTTTTTATATGACAAGCGATTTTTTTTTAATTTTTTAGAAACAAAATAATTATATTCGTAAAATCGTAAAATATAGGGGTCAATTGGCAAAATTTTCAAAGTCAATTATAATCTACATTGGGGGTAAAACGGTCTTTTTATATGATAGACGGTTTTTTTTATATTTTTTTAGAAGCAAAATAATTCAATACGTAAAATCTCAAAATATAGGGGTCAATTTGCAAAATTGTCAAAGTCAATTATTATCAAAATTGGGGGTAAAATGGTCTTTTTATATCATAAGTGGTTTTTTTTTTATTTTTAGAAACAAAATAATTCAATTGGTAATATCATGGAACATAAGGGTCAATTTGTTTTTAGTTTTAATTATTTTGATTCAAAGGTTATAAATGTCTTTTATTAATTGAAGATTATCTAAACTTTTAATTAATATTTTTAAGAAAAAGGGTAAAAGTGTCTATTTACATACCGAGTCAACTCGCCGAGTCACATACTAGTTACGCACGCCACATGGCATCAATTCAGGGCCATCCCGCATGTAAGGGCGAGTTACGATGCCCGCACCCTAGAAGTCCCGGTAAGACTTTATGTGAAATCATGTTTCTCGTGAGAGAAACTGTGCAAGTGAATGGTTAATTTATGTCATGTGCAAGTTTGAGTATTTGTTAAGCTTTACTATTAACTTGACCCTTTTTGCTGATTTTGCAATAATTTTCAAATTTTTAAATTAACTTACATATTTGTGCTTAACAAAAAATTTAGATTAATTAATATTTTTTTTATTATTCTAAATGTCATATGTAATTTATAGGTATACATGCAATATAAAAGTTAGTTCTTAAAAAAATATGTATGAAAATATTTTTTATATTATTACATAAAATATATTAATATTCCTAATTTTAATTTAACATAATTCTTTTAGTAAATTAATTCAAAAGATGTATCATAGGTTTGAATAGACATATGGAATAAATCAGAACAATGGAAACAAAAATTTCTTTAAAGCAAAATTATTAGTATATAACAATTATGAAACTCGTCTGAACATCAATGTCTTACGATTGAGATATGGATTTTTTTCAACGCGTCACATCATCATATTTTATATCCTTTTGTTTTATTCGCAATAATTTTAATGCTTTGTCAAATCAAATTAAATATTATTACTTTATAATAAATTTATATTTTTTTAATTTAGTTTTAATCGGTCGGACCAAACTCTGTTATTTCGAGGACGAAGACAGACAATATTTTACGATCTTGAATTTGGACAACCTTTTATAATAGGACAAAAAAATTAGGTTATTCAAATATTAAAAAAGTCAAACTTTTCACATGATAATTTGAAAACATATATTATTCGGGGGAACTAAATTAAGTTGGATAATAGAAAAATAAAATTATCTTTAAAAAAAATGAAATATATAAAAATATGTAAATATATTCGCTGAAAAAAAATTAAATTATAGAATCTAAAATAATTCTAAATATAATTATTCTCAATTTATTTGAAGTTAAATATATGTTTCAACAAAATTTTTAATATTAGTAATATCTCTCTATCATTGCTTTCTTAAATGATTTTATTTTATTTTATTTTCTATATTTTATTAATCTTTAGTTATATAAATAAAATTAACTCAAACAATATTATCTAATAAAAATTTAAAGATTTAGGTTTTTGAATTTAATTTAACATAACTAATATAATAAATATATTGATTTACAAATTTATTCAAAAGATAAGTTAAACATATCTCAATTTTCGAGGCAGGTCAAGAGAAGTTTGTTTATATAAGCTATCATATTGGACCAAATTCCAAGACTTCGAGGACGAGGACAACCAAAATTTTATGATGTAAAATTCGACCATCTTTTATAAGCTGATGTTCATCAACACTACATCTGCATAAGGTCGGATTTATGCTCTGAACAGTTGTATACATTTAAAGTTTAGTATTTCTAATATACGTAAATTAATTTCATATAAAAAAATACGAAATTATATTAAATGTTGTTTAACTACAAATATATATCTTAGATGTCTCTAAACCAAAACCTGATGAATGCTGCTGCTATTGAAAATATGTTATAGGAAATCCTTTTTTCATTTGCTCATCAGCTTAGTTCTTATGAAATTTGTTTTCAAATCCTAAACATGTTAATTAATTTGAAATAGAACAAATTAGCAAGAATGTCAATTATAATAATTGGATGGTGTAAATTTATATAGATAACAGATAAAATCCTAAATTGAACTTTATAAAAGATGAACCATAAGAAAATATGTCGCTTTGATCGCTGAATTTTTTTGAAAATTATAATATTTCTAGCATTGATTGATCTCCTATTTCATTCACCAAAGCATGATCAAAACAAAATGGAAATTTTTGGAAACTTTGGCTAATACATAATAATAATAATAATAATAATAATAATAATAATATGATAAAATTAATATTTTATTAATCACAATACTTTTTACAATAATTGATTAAAAATTATACGATCTATAAAAAAAAATTAGAGTTTCTCTCAAAATGATCAGCAATTCAACTCATTGACCAACTGAACATTAGCTCTGGTCTTTATTGGCGATTACATTCTTTTAGTGATTATTCGATGAAAGACAAACACAATCAGACTAACAATATCATACCTGCCACCTCTACTTCAAAGTCAACAACAGTAAAGTCGAGTTTATGTGGTGTGTACCATTGATCAGTAAGTTTATGTGCTATTTATCATTTTAATTTTTAGCTTCCTTGAACTCTTTTCCTTTTCCAGCATGGAGACAGTATAAAATATTACTTCCTCCATCCCACTTTTCTTGCTTCTATTTCTATTTTGAGACGTCCCAAAACAAGGCTCCCTTTCTCTCTCAAAAAATAACAAAATTTTATTTTTTCGACAAATTGTTTAAAACTCCGTGCCAAACCTAAAGGGAGCAAGATTATTGGGACGGAGGGAGTATTAATTAAGTACATTGGGCAGAAGCAACATCGATCAGTAATCCTCCGAAACGGTATCGTGCTCGGTTGATTTACGATGATAGAATGTGCCAACACACTACCCCATCCAAGAAAATCAAAATCGCACCCCCATCGGAACATGCTTCTAAGTCAATACCAAGACAACTTGATTAAAAATTATGATATATTTCAAGTTGGGCGGCATATCATGGATTATAAAATATTTTTAATTCCACGCATTCCAACTCATCCTTTACATATAGATTATCCTTACTCGATTTTATCATCCTTACTTTTCTAGAACAAAACATTAATTCAAGAATATTTCATATTATCATTATGAAAATAAATCAAAGTAACCCAATTTATAGTAGCAATGATAAAGATCCAACGGACAGGAATTTATGAGATAAAAGGCGTAGATTGTACAACTGGAAACGTGCTCGCCTTTTCAACTAACCATATTTATGAGGCAAGTGTAAAAAAATTAGAAAATTTGATTATTTTTGTTGGTCTCAAGTGGTCAAATGAGGTCTAGAGGGGGAGGGGGGGAAGGGGTGAATAGACCTCTAAAAATTTTGACTTTAAAATTTCCTAATTTTTCTGCGAACAGACTTAGCTGATCAAGAATTGTAAGAACAGTATAGATGACCACTCTTATGATTGTGACTTAGCTAATTTTAGCAAAATCAGTTTTTTAAATCATATTACTTGTAGCGGATTTTACAAGTGTTTTTCACAAGTAAGCTTTTTGACTTAAAAGATTTGTCCCCAGTTTTTAAACTCCTTTTCAAAGTCTTTTAAACAGATTACTCAAGTGTTTAAGTATGCTCTTTGAAAATATGCTGTATAATAATGCAAGTATAAATACAAGAATTTTTATAGTGGTTATATGGATTTTACTCAATTAGTCCACTCTTCCAAGTCTCTAAGATCTTGGGTTATACTAAAAAACACAAAGTTAACAATATACAATGCTTGCGTCAATCAACAAATGAAAAGGCTACAAGTGCGTAATAATAAATCACAAAGAAAGCCTTTTCTAAAGAGTTTTATCACTTCACTCAGATGGATAACAACTCCTCACAACACTTCCTAACAGAATCACTCAGATTATGTATCTTTCTTTAATCTTAAACTTCGGCTTTTGTCAACAAATGACTAAGCTGATGAGTGAGCTATTCTTGAGTTCTTGAGACTTAGAAGAATTTTGCTTCGAAATTTCTCTCAGAAAATAAGTTGTTATGTTTCTTCTTCTGTCAAACTCTTGAACTATTTATACTCTTGATTTGAAATGTGTCCATTGAAGAGAGACAAGCTTCAAATCCTCAAGTACTGGTCCCCATTTCCTGGAAATGGCTCTCTGCAACTGTTGTTGTACAGCCTGCTATACTTTCTGTCAGCCGCATTTAATGCTCCAAGTTGATACGAGGATTTCTTCAATTATTTGCCATAAATACCCTCCTTCTTCAGCATTTATTACCCCAAGTTCATTTATTACCGTTGGACAGACTTCCTAATCATATTCACTTAGTTGCTGAGTCCTCTCGTCTGATGAAGCACTTAGCTTGTCTCAATTAGAACAATCTGGTTTGAGTCGGCTGATTTCCACCAAACTGATTTCTTCCTTCAACAGCAAATCAGTAGTCTTTTGGACCAAGAGATTTTGAGCCGTCTGATTTGTCTTCTTAGTTGGTCAGAAATCTTCTAAGGGATTTACTAAGCTTTTATCTGACTTGTTTTGAAAATCATCAAAACCTCCCTTAACTTCTTTACACTCTATCTTCATCTTCATCTAACAATTTCCCCTTTTTTGATGATGACAAAACTTCAGCTAAGTACATGTACCTAAACTAAAGTTTTGATCCTCAAAAATTTCTGAGATAGAAATGATTTGTTGGAAGAAAAACTTGAACTTTTTATAAATGATGGAAATTGATTACAAGTTACAAGTTTTTGAGCAGATGAGATAACTGAAAAGTAAACTGATACAAGGATTTTTACATTGTTAAGCTACTCTAGCTATCAGTTTCTTCACTATCTTCTTCTTCATCTTCATCATCTTCATCTTCAGGAGCCAATTTTTTGCCCGCAGCTTCAATCTTTTTCCTGAGGTTCTCTATACTCTTGTACTTCACATAGGGATTGAGTTGCTCAGCTGGTGTATCCTTGGTAGCAGCAATCTCTTTGTCAGATTTTGTTGTTTCCTTGGCTTCTTTCTTTACAGCAGCTTGCTGACCATCAGCTTCCATGGCAGCTTCTTCATCTCCAGTCTCTTCAAGTACTGGCTTCTTTGACTCTTCATCTTGAGTTGGCTTCTCTTGAGCAGCAGCAGAGTCCTTTTTAGCAGTAGCTTGAGCAATTGCTATGACTGATCTCTCTTCCCCCTTTTTGTCATCATTAGCAGGGTCGAGTTCAACAGCCGAGATGTTGACAGCAGCACAGAGTCTTCTGATGTTCTGATCCACTACGTTCAGTTGAGCAGTCTAATGAAGTTGAGTAGATTTGATGATGCTGGCAGTGGCATTAACATCTCCAACCGAAGCAAGATTCTTCTCTGTCTCCATTTCTCCAACTTGTCTGAAGACTCTTGTTAGATTTCCAATGTTTGGTTAATTTCTTTGAAGAGCTGCGTGAAGGTGACCTACATCAGCCTTGCCGTCTCAATATTTAGGTTCATCCCCAAGATGCTCAAGTCAACATTAAAGAATTGTCCCGCGACAGAATGAAGTTTTCAATGGCTTCTCTAACCATCTTAGCATTTTCTTCCTGCATTTGCTTCATTAGCAACCTATACCTTTCTTCCATTTCCTTAAGAGAATTTTCAAGCATCATCTGAAAGGATTCCATCAGCGAAGAGTGCATATCAGCTGTTGGAACAGAGGTTGAAGCAGTGTTATTTTCCTGGTGGACAGGTGTATATTCAAGAAAAGCTGCATCTTTAGCTTTCAACTCAATTGTTGGAGGTGTTTTAGCAGTATCCTGTTCTTCCATCTTAACTGTCTCAGAAGGTCCATATTCAGACATGACTGTTATCTGATTGATCAGCAGAGCAGGCAACCATTCTCTTGCAGGTGTCTTTAGTTTAGGCTGCTACTGGAACTTGCTGACTTCGGAGCAAATGCTATTTCTTGAACACTTGGTAAGTGGGGCAGGTCACTGTGAGAACCCTTACCATATATGGCCTTATCAGTCCACTTCTCCAAAGCAGTATAAACAGCAATTTGCGCATCCCTCTCAATAGGATCATCTTCTCTTCTTCTCTTGGCTGGCAGTGCATCTCTGATGACTTCAGCTTCTTTTACAACGACGCCTTGTGCATATGCATGGAAGACATCATGCACATAGTCTGTGTCCAGGGCCTGAGTAACTGAAGAAGTGTGCAGCCAGCTGAGGACCCACTTTTCTTCATCAGCAAACTCCCTCCAGGCTTGGATTTCCTCAATAGACTTGCTGGTTCTGCAGTCTCTCCATCTTGTGTATCTGATCTTTTCAGGGAGAAAACTCGTTCTTTGTTGCAGCTTGTTGTCAAAAGCTTCCAAAGCTTCTTCGAACCTGCCAAAAGCAGGTAGATCATTTTGGACAATATCCAAGGCTCTTTTTACTTCGAATTTCTTCTTTTCTTGCCTTTGTCCCGGAGGTAGAATATGTCTGGCATTCATAGTTCCACCAATTTTGATGCCACCAGCCATGCGTGGACCGTGAGCATATTTCATGCTAAGCTCTAACACTTTGGCCAATTCTTCCTCCTCTTTTGCCCTGAGTTCTGCATCCGTCATCTGCTTCCCCTGAGCTTCTTTTTGAGCTTCTGCTTTGCTCAGCTCAAGGACTTTGCGGAACTCTTCTTCATCCCTCTTCCATTGCTCTGCTTCCTCTCTCTTTTTCTTGTCAGCAGCAGACACCCTTTTTTTCACAACTCTTTTTCTTTTATGAGGCTTGGATGTCTGAGCAGCAGCAGTTGGTTCAGGTGCAGCTGCAACTGGTTCGAGAATCATGACTTCTGGATCCTCTTGAGGTTGGGCAACCTCAGCTGATGGAGCATTTGTAGTAGTCTATTAAGTAGCCTGATCAGCAGCTGACTCCTTAGCAGTAAACTCCTCTTCTGCTCCAACAGGCCTCTCTGCTGGTGGAGGACTTTTCCTCACTAAGTCAGATAACTCAGTGGGGGATGAAACAAATGTCATCCTCTTTCTGACAGTGGCCTTGGTGTGAACCACTTTTCCTTGGTCAAGTCTGGAAGATGCTGTGTCTCTCAGTTGACTCCTTGTACGTGCAACAACATTTTCCAGAGGCTTTTCAGTGGAAATGGTTCTTGAAGGAGAACCAACAGCCATCATTTCTATTTCTTTTGTTGTCTAAGCTATGATAGAATCAACAACAACTTTCTCCTCAATATTATCTGCTCAGGCTTTAACAACTGGCTTAGCTGTTTGAGCAGATGCCTTAGGAGCGTCACGTTGCTCCTTTTCTTCTTTGAAACAGCTGGCTGCTTGGGCTCAACAGCCGCTTTCCTCTTGGGTTGCTCCTTCACAGTCTGATATACATTCATAGCCTTAGCACTGTGAATGACCTTCCCATGGGTCATTGAGCAGGTTAAACTCGAGAACAGGTGGCTGAGAAATATCCTGTGATGGGTATTTTTGATGTGATCTGCCAGAATGTACCACACAAACGATGCCTAGTTCACTTTCATCCCATAGTGAACATCCATCATAGCATGATACCTCTTCATAGGTATACTGTCGAGCGAGAAAGTACAGTTCTCAATAACCTTGGCAAAAATATCAGCCATCCGCCGATATTCGTCTTTCAGCTGATTCTTCTTGATATTTCCAGCAAGGATTTCCCCTTCCTTGGCAATAACGCCAGAATTCAGCCTCTTTCACTTCAGCCAAAGTAGAGATGTTTGTTCTTCCCTCCACAGACAGTCCATACTTCTCATTCAGCATAGCAGGAGCGATGCAAATATCAACTCCTCTGACTTTAGCCTTTATCTCCAATTTTTAGGAAATCATGTTCCCCAGAAGAACTGTGGAACTCCATAATCTGGTCTCTGAAGACCATTTTTTCATGTGCTTCCATAAAGTCCACCAGTGAAGCGGCCTTAAACTTTTCAAGGATCTCCTTCATCAGTGGAGTCCCTGTAGCATGGAATGATGAGTAGACGAGGTACCTTCCTTCAGCGTTTAATTCTTTGGTTCCCATGGTGATTTTTTCGAAAGATTAGAGAAAAGAGAGTAGATTTGCAGAAGACAAGAAGCAAAAATTCTCTTTAAGTGCTTTTGAAATTTTGAGGGTGCGTAAAAGATCAGTAAGCTTATCAGATCTTGATTTATAGACGTGAAAGTGCTTCGGTTTCCGTGTCTCACACAACCCGTTTGATCAGTTATACGTTATCTTTCAGATACGATCATGGGGCGAGATATGCGAGTTTCAAAATTCAAAATCATTTAATTGACAGGCGGGAATGCGAACCGACCTAGTCTCTTTTATAAAAGCGTGTTTTTGAAATAGCTTTTTAATGCAACACTAATATAAGATATCAGATTAGTAAAATTTAACTTATCTGACAGACGTGTGTTCTAATAACTAATATTACCAGTGAAAGCCAATAACTAGTAATCTTCATCTGTTGTTTGTCAATCCAGCAAGATAAATTAGTCTTCAATCTTCAAGAATTAAGAACATATCTTATGAATATAACGTCAACTAACTATCTTCAACAAATTTCATCTTTAGATCAAGAGTATTGCTAGTCTTACACGTTCCCCCTGAGTTCAAGAATCCATAAGTTAACTAGTTTGTTGAGAGTTAACCTTGAGGATGATAAGATAAGTAAGCTGATGAACTTGAGTATTCTGATAAGTTCCCCCTCAGCTTATGCATCCAAATTTACTAATCCTAGTTCAGCTCTTAGAGTTGAAAACCATGCATCACTTAGTGGTTTGGTAAAGATGTCAGCAATCTGATTGTCAGTATGAACATACTCAATAATGACATTTCCTTTTTCCACATGATCTCTAATAAAATGATGTTTGATCTCGATATGCTTTGTCCTTGGATGACTTGTAGTGTTCTGAGTAAGTGAGATGGCACTTGTATTATCACAGTAGATTGGAATTCCACTGATCTTTATATTGGAATCTTCAAGTTGATGTTTCAACCATAGTATATGTGCACAACATGCTCCAGCAGCAATGTATTCAGGTTCAGCAGTAGAGATAGATAATGAAGTCTGCTTCTTACTCATCCATGAGATCAGGCGACTACCTAAGAATTGACAGGCACCTGTACTACTCTTCCTATCAATCTTGCAGCCAGCAATGTCAGAATCTGAATAGCCAATAAACTCAAATCATGATTCTCTAGGGTACCATAATCCCAATTCCTGTGTCCCTTTAAGATATCTGAGAATCCTCTTGGCAGCTAAGATATAAGATTCCTTAGGATTTCATGGATATCTCGCACAAACCCCAACAGAATACATAATATCAGGTCTGCTAGCTGTTTGACATAACAGTGACCCTATTATGCCTTTGTACTTGGTTATATCCACTGATTTGCCATAGGAACACTAACAGTTGAGCTAGTTTCCATACCAAATTTCTTAAACAGATCTTTTGTGTACTTAGCTTGGTTGATGAATAATCCATCATGCAACTGTCCAACTTACAAACCAAGAAAGTAGTTCAGTTCACCCATCATGCTCATTTCAAACTTATTCTGCATCAGCTTGGAGAAGTTGTCACACATCTGTTGGTTAGTTGAACCAAAAATAATATCGCCAACTTATATTTGGACAAGTAAAACGTGATCTTCCCATTCAATTGTAAACAAGGGTTTATCTACTTTACCTTTTCGAAATCCATTAATTAAAAGAAAATCAGATAAAGTATCATACCATGCTCTTGGAGCCTGTTTCAGTCCATAGAGGGCTTTCTTCAGACGATATACCTTATCTCCTTGTAGATAGACTTCAAAATCAGGTGGTTGTTCAACGTACACTTCTTCTTGCAATTCTCCATTGAGAAAAGCAGACTTCACATCCATCTGATAGACAGTGAAGTTCTTGGGAGCAGCATAGGCAAGAAACAGTCTGATTGCTTCAAGTCTTGCTACTGGTGCAAATGTCTCATCAAAATCAATGCCTTCTTCCTAGCAATAACCCTTGGCCACTAGTCTTGCTTTGTTTCTGGTGACAATACCATCTTCATTCATCTTATTTCTAACAACCCACTTATTGCTAATGACTCTTTGATGACTTGGTCTAGGAACTAAGTACCATACTTCATTCCTTTCAAATTGATTCAGCTCCTCTTGCATAGCTTCAATCCAGTTAGAATCACTGAGAGCTTCTTCAACTTGTTTGGGCTCAATTTGGGATAGGAAGCTGACAAACATTGCATCATTTGCAGCAGCTCTTCTAGTTTTTACTATATCCAAAGGATCACCATTCACTAACTCTGGTGGTTGATTCTTGAGCCATCTTAGGTCAGGTTGCAAATCAGGATGTTGTCCTCTTGATTGAACTTGCAACACTACTGTTGGAATTTTAGTAGTAGTCAGTTGAACCTTTGTAGTCTGTTGAACAATCTCTGGTTTGTCAGCTGTTGGTAACTCCTCTGTTAGACAATTAGCAGACTGATTTTGAACAGCACTTGAGCTAGCAGCAGTTGAGATCAGGTAGTATGATGGGTACATTTTTTTTTTCTTTAGACACTCAATTTCTGAAAATCAGTAGACAGATTTTGATTAGTACATTGATTCTTTTCAGATGATTGGATTGGTTCATCAAATACTACATGAATAGATTATTCTACAAGTAAAGTTCTATTGTTAAAGACTTTATAAGCTTTACTATCAGTAGAGTATCGTACACAAAAATTCTATGATAATGAATATTAGGCTTTTGATAGGATAGTGCCCAGCAAGCCAGTTCAGTTAGCTTGTAATAGGTCTATTCTGTATAAGACAATCTTTGATTTTATAATAATACGCACGTTTATTTATATGTGTATAAGGATAAACAATGGCCAACTTCATCTCTCGCGAATACATTTAAGCGATTGGATGAAATCCTTAGATTACATTTGACTATGGGACGATTCACTTCAGTACTGCGTGCAATCATGAAACAGTCTCTAAGGTCGTAATCTTAAAACACGTTCCAAGTCATAGATTCCAAAACGAGACGGGGTATCATAGGAATCGCCAAGACTTGTACGAGTATGCATAATTCACATGGAGTGACTTTGTAGCGTTTCATGAGCAAGGCATTTGAGGCCAGTGCATATTAGTAGGTGGTTCGATAGAGGATCGAACGCATCGAACGACCCGAACAGAGAAACCCATTGTTGAAGCGCATGACGCGTATCGGTGATGGGATGTTTCTCAAATCTTATAATAGTGTACGATTTAGTCCTTTGACTCGAGGTGATAGGGCGAATTCGGTGCATGAATGTGCGTACTTAGATCTAGGTATAGATCACTTAGCCTGATTATAACATGCCTAGGTTGGGTGCGTATAGTTATGTACGCGAGTGGTTAGTACCAATATAGAATCTACCGACTCATCGTAATGGATAAGAGAATTTCCTATACGATTCTTAGATAATATATCCGAGGAATCTACGGCCGTAGTCGGTGACGGATTTGGAAAGGAGTTTCCAAATTTAGCGATCACACTGGAATATTATCTTGAATTAGAAAGTATAGTTATCAAGACAAACTTAGAGGTGCCGATCAATTCACACACCCTAAGTCTTGATCAGGAAAATTAGTCGATAGAAGGATCGTATGTACATGGCAATTATAAGAGGTGAGGTTCACAAATATCAATTCACCTGAAGTTGGGCTTCATGGGCTTGTGGCTAGACATCGACCATGAAGTTTGGGTACTCCTGAGTTAATATAGGAATTGATTCTAGGAGTGGTCAATTAAATGTTGTTTAATTGACCGGAGCAATTTATTGTTTATAAATTAAATCACGAGGAATTTGTGGGCCTGCTGCCAATTGATGGTGAACCCAGAAGGTCACACACAATAAAATTGGACGATGACTGTGATGCCCCGATTCCTCGGATCGGGACCTTGGTGGCCCATCCCCGAGTTCGGGATCGCCCGGCGCGGGATAACCCGTCAGAGTTGCTGAACTTTTTTTTTTCTTTTTGAAACATGATGACAAAAATAATTAAAGCATGCGATAAAACCATATTTAAAATTTAAAAGGCCCACTAGCTCCGTTATATACGGAGAAGGCCAAATATACGGTCATACGGGTAACCCCGCAAGCCTACGGAAAACATGAACACAATATTCAAAATACATCATTCAACCTTATAACAAGGTGACAACAAAAGTAGTAGAGTTGCGAAAGCAAGTAAAACAAAAGGGAGGACAATCCCTCAATGACTGACTGGATCCCGGGAACTGACTCAACCATCATAACTCGAGACTCCTGCATCTGAAAAGATTAATAAAAGGAACGCGTAAGTTGATCGTCCAACTTAGTGAGGCTGTGGTGCATTGTGCGTGAGACACATGGATGCAACATAATATATATCGTGAGCATGTAAACGAATTTAGCATATATCACATTCTTAAAATCAAAGCATAGAGTTCAAACAACCAAGAGTTGCTGATGCCGTTCTCCACTTACCCTCCATCCTCATTCTGATGTCCATCCAAACTCACCGAGTAAGGAGCGACCTTACTATCTGAAATGCATCGACATGTCTTTGCCGGAGTTCGTCCTTACTCCCCAAGTGTTCCTCCCCACTTGGGTTGTAAGGCCAGGCCTACGGGTAACCGTGACAATCCTGCCGGCCCTTGCCGGCCATGTTGGCATCGGGTCCATATACCAAACAAATAGGGCCCACACAAAATCGGAAACAAACGGAAACACATAATCGGAGACAAACGGAAATATAACATATCAAACATATTTAACAACTATAATATGCAATTTTAGGTGTCATGTTGTTATGCTAAGTGATTCATACAAGTCAACCTATTTGCAATATTTACTAGGTGAGAACCATAGCACATGTTCGGATCATTCATAGCTTATGTACATGCTTAGACTCGACCTACTAGCATATTAAACTGACACGCAAATGAACACACAGCGCTCACCTGTGCTGCTTACGGTTCTTGAAAGTTTCTCGGTAGAACGGCAATTCCAGATCCTGTACATATTTACATAGCGTTTAAGAATCTAAACACGAGCAAGAACTTACGATCGACTAAGGAACACTTAGTCGCACTTATGGTGGTGTCATGGTCGGAACGAGACCATGATTCAACTTTGACTAATTAATTCGGTTTAGGAGTTCCTATATCTACGTGGTATGGAAAGCCACGAATAAGGATTTATAAAAACCCAAGAAAATTCTTAAATATTAGGCATCAATTTAATTTCAGTAAATCAAAGTTTATATTAAAATTACTTATTTTTTAATTTTAAAAACTTTATTTATTTATTAATTTTATTTTCGGATTAATTAAATTTAGAAAATCATTTAATCAAAACTATTTTATTTTATTTTAAAATTATTTTATTTTATTTTTTCCAAATTATGGATTATTTTTAATTAAGAATTAGAGTTCCCTTGAAATTATTTCATTATTTAACCCTCTTTTCTTTTCAAAATTATCCAAGTAATATTTAATTATGATCTTTTCGAAAAATAATTCTTTATTATTTAACCTTCCATTTTTTTTTACATTGTTTATTTTCGGAAAATAAAAATGGTTTATTCTTTATTTAATTTTCAGAAAATATTTATTTAATTTTCAGAAAATATTTATTTAATTTTCAGAAAATATTTATTAAATTTTCAGAAAATATTTATTTAATTTTCAGAAAATAATTAACATGATTAATTTTAGTTATCCAAAATTATTCAAACTTATTTAATTCTATTTTTTTGAAATTAATTATTATTATTATTTTTTTTTTCAAGAATAAATATCAAAGTTATATTTTACAAAATGTATTTTCAGAATTTAAATTTAGATATTATTTTATTTCATTATTTCAAGATTTATCTACTATATATATATATATATTTTTTTTTTCTTTTTCTTCTCTTTCTTTTCTTTTCTTTTTTTTTTTTTTTTTTTTTTTTCTCTCTCATTATGGGCTGGTCACGACCAGCCCACTCCATTTCATTTTTTTTTTATATATTAAGGGCTGGCCTTGATGGCCAGCCCACTTTAAATAACAACAGGCCCATAATATGGGCCTGTTGGTCTGTTGCATTTGCAACAGGCCCAAAAATGGGTCTGTTGCAAATGCAACAGACCAGACTACTACTAGTCCGGTCACTGCTCAAGCAGTGGCCGGAAGTTGCTTGCGACGGTGGGGTGGCTCCGGTCAACCCCACCGGAAAATGCACAAAGTGACCCCACATTTCCGGATTTGTACAAATACTTCCAAATGAAATAGATTATGTTTTTAGGTACCAAAATTTCACATATTTCAAACTTTTAAATACCCAAATATATTATAACAATCAAAATCTTGCAAGAAAATTTATAGATCTAAAAATCTAAGAACATAAACATATTAACATGCTTTCAAAATGACACCTTTATTTAGCCATGAAAATATTTTATAAAAGTAATTTCTTTTTCATACACTTATACACATGATTTTAAAACAAAAACACCTCAAAATTTCCAAATCTTTGAACAAACATAAATCTGAAAATTTGAATATGAAACATTCAACTAAAGTCTAACAATATTTCAATTGGTTTCAAACTTCAAACAAACTTTTATGATCTACTCCATATAACCATGTAAAAGATGTACTTAAGAGATTTTTTACCCGAAATCGGAAAAGATAAGTGCTTTTTATTTTCTTCACCCACTGTCTTCGATCTCCGGCGAAGGCGCGGCGGCAGAAGCGGTGGCGGCGGCAGCGGTGGTGGTGGCTCCTCCTTCTTCTTCAAGATTTACTCAAAATTCTTTATTCTCTCTTTCTTTCTCACAACCCTCTTTTAAGTGTTGTTTATTGTGATGAAGTAAAGAAGAGTTAAAAAAAATGAATGGGTGTATATACATATACAACCCAAAATAAAATCAGATTCATATCTATCATTACATGAACATGGGGAAGAGAAAGATTTTTTTTCTACTTTCTACTTCCACCAATGCCTACATTTCTTGTGTGGGTAGATTTTCCTTCATCCAAGAAGAGTGGCGGCAGTGTAGAGTCTCAAGGGAGAGGGTAATCATGAGTCTGTTGCAGAATTTTTGAATTGATTTGGGCGAATTTGCACCTTGCCCCCTGAACTTTGGGAAAAGTGCATTTTTGCCCCAAAAATTATTTATTTTGCACAATTAGGTCCAAATATTTTTCAAAAGAGGTATAATATTATTTCAGAGTATTTTTGTGTTACCAAATCATTTCTAATTTAATAAGAACATAGGAGATAAATTAATTGTACATTTTACCCCAAAGTAACACTTAATTTTTCGAAATAAAATATAACACATGAAATTGGATTAAAAATCCAATAAATACGATTAAAGAGGTCCGAAATTTACGGGGCGTTACAATGACTATTATAAAAGAGTATAAAAGGAATTAATTGATTTAAAGGTAATTAAATCAATTAAATGAATTAAAGTGTTAATTCAAGTAGGAGATTAATTAATTAGTTGATTTAATTGATTAATATAATTAATTAAATTGCTAATTAACTAATTGAAGGAAATATTAATTTATTAATTAATATGGACTGGGTTTTAATTAAAGATGTTAATTAAAAGGAAGACTTGCAAGACATGGGCCTTTAATTAAAAGCCCATAAGGAGTCTTGCAAACCTAGGTTAAGAAGGAGGCTTATAAATAGAGTTCTACATGAACTTAAGGGAACATACAAGAAAACCCTAGCACAGAAAAACCCTAGCCTTCTCTGCACCTAGCCGCCGCACCCTGCCAGCGCCGCCACCAAGTAGCCGCCGCCACCACACCTGGCCGTGAGCTTCCTTGTGCCACCGTGAATTCCCCTCCTGTTCCTTTGTGTTGGATCTTGCTCTGCCAAGTAGATCTGCGTAGTCATTCATTAACAAACCTCTTAGATCTAGTTCTTAGCCTAAGACTAAGAGGTGTTGCCAGAATCCAATTGGTGTGGACTAATCTCTGGAGGTGAGACAATTGGATCACTCCTGTGAATCAGAATCAGAATCAGAGTTGGAGGTTGCCACCACCTTGCCTGTGGTGAGGTAAAAATCGGCCAACCCCCTTTTACATACTTTATATAGGCTTTGATTCATGCTTTTCGTATACATAATATGGAGATCTAATATATGGGACCATGGGTGCTTCGAAAAAGTTTAAAATTTCGCACTATATGTTGTTCTGACAATCGAGGCAACCCAACAGTGGTATCAGAGCCAACTCCATTCTTATTATACGAAAAGGCCTGAACATAATGTGTTTTCACCGTATATGTTTAATTATGTGTATGAGAACGCATGATAATTATGTTCTGTAAGTTGATTCTTACTTGTTATGACTAGATCTATGATTTGGTAAAACTGCTTTTCAAGATCTGTGGCGAATTTATAGTTTTTGAAAACTTCAGGACTTTTGGGTGCAAAAATCGCAATTAGGGTTTAAAACGGCTGAAAATTCAAATTTTTAGAATCTGGAAACTTCAAAAATTCTGGACTGTTTTGCAAATCTGGTCGCACGGGTTTTTGGGGTCGTTTTGTAATTTCTGAAAGTTTGGGGATTGTTTTGCAATTACCGAAACTTCAAGGGTCTGTTTGAAAAATTGAAAATTTTCAGAATTCAAAATTTTATTTTCTGGTCTGCTGCCCGAATCTGTTTTGGGGTGTTTTTGTAACTTTGTAAAAGTTTTGGGGTCAAAGTGCAATTTTTGAAAGTTGAGGGGCCGAAAATGCAATTTTTAAAAGTTGAAAAACAGAATCTGATTTTGAGCATAAAATTTATTTTTGTTTACCCGAAAATTTATTTTGTCATAATTAATAGTGACTAAAAGGTAAGAATCATAGGAAGTTAGTTTTAAAAGGATGTTTTAAAATTAAGAAAGAAATAGGTAAAGGTTGTTTGCATGTTTCTTGCTCTACGTGAACTGTTTACGTGGTTTTTGATCGAGCCGAGCCTTGACCTTAGGGTAGATGTGATTGTTTTAATTTAATGTTTGGTTTTTATTGGGTCTGCGAGCCTGTTATATTTTTGGGCCACTTTGAGCCTTTGTAATAGAATAGGGTTTTACTGCTTTCCTAGTCTAGGATGAAGGCCAGTTGCAAGCAAGGTGGGAGCCCAAGAAGATATGAAGGCCATGTATGCATGGTACATTGTGTAATAGCATAGGCATGTTTGAGAACCCTTTAGATTGACCAATTGGGCCAACATCATGGCTCGATGATGGCCCACATAGGAGGCTCCCGATCGAAAACATATTGTGGTAGTATGCATGCTAGGCTTGTATGGCTTTTATTTATTTGTCGATTTATATTTAGATTGTATGAGATGCGCGCTAGAATCTAGATCATAATGAAAGATAAAGCATAATTAACGCGGTGAGATCTCGAGGAGAGTTAGTATAACTTTCAAACCCGAAATTCCCCTCTCGAATTTAATATTAAAATGAAGTTTTAAATATCCAAGCCTTCCATCAATAGGAACTAGTGTATGTTGTCTACTTATTGACAGAGGTGATCCAGAGTCTGTCACCCGAGTCAAAGAAAGGGACAATACATGAAATTCCTTGAATCCTGTTTTTAACTAAACTCGACAAGGGTGAGGACTGGTTGGGATGTTAAGATCGACCGATAACTAGTTACGGAGAATTCACGACTGGGCCCGTTGCTCATCATGATTGATGGGTTTTACTTAACGATTAGTAACATTTATGATGTAGCAGTGCTAGATAAATGTGAAAACCGAGGCAAAATAGCTTGAAGGTTGTGAGGTGCCACAATTGGTAAAAGTATACCTACCTGGGGAATTAATTGTATGGCCACGAGTCGTGGGTGCAATTAATTGCTGCTGGGACGTCAAGACCTACTAGGAATTAGATTTCCCGAGCAATCAAATGGGTGATTGTTTCGATAAAATAGTGGGAGAACTTTTTCGAAAACAAGCCCAAAATTCGATAATTATAAGTATTAGACATGAGATCAGTTAGCTAAACGTTGTCTTCTTTCCATTTGTAGATATTAAGTACAATGTCTAAGAACCCATTATCTATTATCCTCGACGCAAACAAGTTGAATGGCTCAAACTTTGTCGATTGGCTAAGAAATCTTAGAATTGTACTCGACTCCGAGCGACGAAGCTATGTGCTCGACACACCTATGCCTGCTGCACCGGCAGCACAAGCTACTGAGGAACAACGAACCGCCCATGCAAAGAGGGTTGATGATGATCTTCAGGTTCGCTACCTCATGCTAGCCTCGATGTCGAATGAACTGCAGAAACAGCATGCTGAAATACCGCTTGCTAGAGATATACTTGTCCACCTTCAGCAGATGTTTGGAGAAAGCTCTCGCACCAAAAGGTTAGCGACCACTAAAGAGCTGTTTTATCTCAAGATGGCTGAGGGAAGCAGTGTCAAGGATCACTGTCTGCGTTTTATCAACCTGGTTGAAAAACTGGGGCGATTGGACGTAGAATTGCATGCTGATCTTAGCACTGACCTCCTCCTCCATACACTGCCCCGTTCTTTTGACCAGTTCGTGTTGAACTTCAACATGGAGGATAGAACCCTCACTCTTCACGAACTGACCAGTTTGTTGGTAACGTCAGAATCGACTCTCAAGAAAGAGAAACCAGTGATGATTGCACACCAATCGACGGCTGCAAAGCCCAAGAGAGGTAAGAAGAAGAAGAAAGTGTTCTCTTCCAAGGCAGTCACAAAGGTGGTCGAAAAGAAGCACAAAAGGCCAGAAGATGAATGCTTCCACTACAAGAAAGCAGGGCATTGGAAAAGGAACTGCCCAGACTACCTAATGATGAAACTGGTAGCCAAAGGTATTTTCTTGGTTGAAGTTAATATTTCAATTAACTGTGCATCGTGGGTGTTAGACACCGGAGCAGGTTCTCATATCTACAATGATTTGCAGGTGATGGGAGCAGTAAGATACCTGAAGCCCGGGGATAGAATCCTGCATTTTGGAAAGCTAGGATCGCCGCTGAGGCTATATGAGACGTGCAATTAGTTTTAGGGAATTTTACTTTGGTTTTAAGAGACTGTTTGTACGTACCGACTATAATTAAGAACATCATTTCTATACCTATGTTAGATATTGATGGTTTTAAATTTTCCATTGAAAATGGATCTTTTTGCATATTTAAAGGTGGTTTAATGTATTCTCGTGGTACTTTGATAGATGGTCTGTATTCCCTAGAACCTATAAACTCCAACGTCATGCACATTCAATCTAGAAAAAGAAAATATGATAATCAAACTCCACAACTTTGGCACGCTAGACTTGGACATATTTCCAAGAGTAGGATTCAAAAGCTGGTTTCATCTAAGGCTCTTGAAATAAAGAACTTGGATGAACTCCCGACTTGCGAATCTTGTCTCAAAGGAAAGATGACCAAGTCACCCTTCACAGGGAATCCCGAGCGAACCAAGAAAACATTGGATTTAATCCATACTAACGTTTGTGGACCATTGAGTGTCAATGCGAGAGGAGGATTCTCGTACTTCGTAACATTCACCGACGATTTTAGTCGTTATGGATATGTGTATCTTATGAAACACAAATCCGAAACTTTTGAAAAATTCAAAGAGTTTCAAATGGAAGTAGAGAACCAACTTGGGCATAGTATTAAAGCACTTCGATCTGACAGAGGTGGTGAGTACTTGAGCCAAGAATTCCTTGATTATCTGAAAGAGAATGGAATTCTCGCACATCGAACTCCCCCTAGGACGCCCTAACTCAATGGAGTGTCTTAGCGGAGGAACCAAACTTTGTTAGACATGGTTCGTTCCATGATGAGCTTCACTGATCTCCCCCTTTTCGTTTTGGGGTTTAGCCCTATTAACTGCCTCGAAGATACTAAACATAGTAACTTCGAAGTCAGTGCCAACAATGCCGCACCAAGTATGGTATGGTAAAGCACCCGTGTATTCGTACTTGCGAGTATGGGGATCTCCAGCGTATGTAAAGAACAAGAAGGGAGATAAGCTAGATAGTAGATCTAGTTTTTGCAAATTTGTGGGGTATCCAAAGGAATCCATTGGATACCTGTTCTTCGATCCTAAAGAACGTAATATGTTTGTATCTAGGAACACCCACTTCTTGGAAGAGGATTTCCTCACCAAGCGAAATGGGACAATCGTAGAACTTGATGAAGTCCAAAAATCGGACCCATCCCAACAAACAGTGGGAGCTGAACCAGAATTTACTGAACCTACTAGTACACCTACTCTTCGAAGGTCTGATCGAATTCGTAAGGAGCCAGAGCGATTTGGTTTCATTCCCGAAAAAGAGAAAGTGGAAAGTGATCCAAGGACCTATCAAGAAGCGATGTCAGACATAGACTCGGGTGCGTGGCTCGAAGCCATGCAATCCGAAATGGATTCCATGCATTCCAACAAGGTTTGGACCTTGGTCGATCCACCTGAAGGAACTATCCCTGTAGGATGCAAATGGATCTTCAAGCGCAAGCTTGGAATGAATAGAGAGGTACTAACTCATAAAGCTCGCTTAGTGGCGAAAGGATATTCTCAAAGGCCTGGAATAGACTATGAGGAAACCTTCTCTCCCGTGGCGATGTTAAAATCCATTCGGATATTGCTTGCCATAGCCGCGTGGCATGACTACGAAATATGGCAAATGGACGTAAAGACCGCCTTTCTCAATGGAACATCCTGAAGGTTTTGCGTCCAAAGGAAGTGAGCACAAACTGTGTAAGCTTCAAAGGTCAATCTATGGCCTCAAACAGGCGTCCCGAACCTGGAACATATGATTTGATGAGACAGTCAAAGCATTCGGCTTCATCAAAAACGTATATGAACCTTGTGTGTACAAGAAGAATAGTGGAAGTTCGGTACAATTCATTGTTTTGTACATTGATGACATTTTGTTAAGCGGAGACGATATCAAGATGTTAGCGCAAACTAAAGCGTGGTTATCCGCGCAGTTCTCCATGAAAGATATGGGAGACGCATCTTACGTATTGGGAATACGTATCTATAGGGATAGATCAAAGAAGATGATAGGACTCTCCCAATCTCAGTACATCAACACAATTTTGAAGAGATTCAAAATGGAAGAATCCAAGAGAGGATTGCTTCCAATGAGACATGATATCTCTATTTCTAAGTCAAGGAGCCCTACAACTGACAAAGAAAAGACGAGAATGTCTCTCATACCTTATGCCTCTGCTATAGGGATCATAATGTATGCAATGTTGTGTACTCGACCAGACATAGCACACGCTCCAAGTGTAACGAGTCGCTATCAGTCAAATCCAGGCGAAGAGCACTGGACTGCCGTAAAAGCAATCCCGAAATACCTGCGAAGGACTAAGGATATGTTTTTGGTCTACTGTGGTAGTGGAGAACTGAAACTTGAAGGATTCATTGATTCGAGTTTCCAGTCTGAGGTGGATGACTTTAAATCCAACTCTGGATACATATTCCGCATCAATGGTGGAGCGGTCAGTTGGAAAAGCTATAAACAGTCTACCACTGCCGACTCAACCACAGAAGCAGAATATATGGCAGCATCAGATGCAGCAAAGGAAAGTGTATGGATGAAAAACTTCATCCAAGAGCTGGATGTTGTTCCTAGCATTGCTGAACCCGTAGTGGTCTTCTGTGACAACAACGTGGCGATAGCTCAAGAGAAGGAGCCGAGATCACACCATCAATCCAAACACGTAAAGAGGAAATACCACGTGATCAGGGAGATCATTGGTAGAGGTGACATACACATGGAGTATGTCAAATCAGAAGACAACATGGCCGACCCACTAACTAAGCCACTTTCACAAAAGGCCTTCGAGGGACATCTAGAGAAGATGGGTCTTAGAAACATCTGTGAATGGCTTTAGGGCAAGTGGGAGATTGATAGGATAGTGCCCAGCAAGCCAGTTCAGTTAGCTTGTAATACTGTATAAGACAATCTTCGATTTTATAATAATATGCACGTTTATTTATATGTGTATAAGGATAAACAATGGCCAACTTCATCCCTCGCGAATACATTTGAGCGATTGGATGAAATCCTTAGATTACATTTGACTATGGGACAATTCACTTCAGCACCGAGTGCAATCATGAAACAGTCTCTAAGGTCGTTATCTTAAAACACGTTTGAAGTCATTGATTCCAAAACGAGACGGGGTATCGTAGGAATCGCCAAGACTTGTACGAATATGCATGATTCACATGGAGTGAATTTGTAGCGTTTTATGAGCAAGGCATTTGAGGCCAGTGCATATTAGTAGGTGGTTCGATAGAGGATCGAACGCATCGAATGACCCGAACAGAGAAACCCATTGTGGAAGCGCATGACGCATATCGGTGATGGGATGTTTCTCAAGGCTTATAATAGTGTACGATTTAGTCCTTTGACTTGAGGTGCTAGGGCGAATTCGGTGCATGAATGTGCGTACTTGGATCTAGGTATAGATCACTTAGCCTGATCATTACATGCCTAGGTTGGGTGCGTATAGTTATGTACGCGAGTTGTTAGTACCAATATAGAATCTACCGACTCATCGTAATGGATGAGAGAATTTCCTATATGATTCTTTGATAATATATCCAAGGAATCTACGGCCATAGTCGGTGACGAATTTGGAAAGGGGTTTCCAAATTTAGCGGTCACACTGGAATATTATCCTGAATTAGAAAGTATAGTTATCAAGACAAACTTAGAGGTGCCGATCAATTCACACACCCTAATTCTTGATCGGAAAAATTAGTCGATAGAAAGACCGTATGTACATGGCAATTATAAGAGGTGAGGTTCACAAATATCAATTCACCTGAAGTTGGGCTTCATGGGCTTGTGGCCAGACATCGACCATGAAGTGTGGGTACTCCTAAGTTAATAGAGGAATTGATTCTAGGAGTGGTCAATTAAATGTTGTTTAATTGACCGGAGCAATTTATTGTTCATAAATTAAATCACGAGGAATTTGTGGGCCTGCTGCCAATTGATGGTGAACCCAAAGGGTCACACACAATACAATTGGACGGTGACTGTTATAAAAGGTTATAAAAGGAATTAATTGATTTAAAGCTAATTAAATCAATTAAATGAATTAAAGTGTTAATTCAAGGGTAAGATTAATTAATTAGTTGATTTAATTGATTAATATAATTAATTAAATTGCTAATTAATTAATTGAAAGAAATAAATATTAATTTATTAATTAATATGGACTGGGTTTTAATTAAAGTTGTTAATTAAAAGGAAGGCTTGCAAGACATGGACCTTTAATTAAAGCCCATAAGGAGTCTTCCAAACCTAGGTCAAGAAGGAGGCTTATAAATAGAGTTCTACGGGAACATAGAAGAAAACCCTAGCACAGAAAAACCCTAGCCTCCTCTGCACCTAGCCACCGTACCCTGCCAGCGCCGCCACCAAGCAGCCACCGCCACCACACCTGGCCGTGAGCTTCCTTGTGCCACCGTGAATTCCCCTCATGTTCCTTTGTGTTGGATCTTACTCTGCCAAGTAGATCTGCACAATCCTTCATTAACAAACCTCTTAGATCTAGTTCTTAGCCTAAGACTAAGAGGTGTTTCCAGAATCCAATTGGTGTGGATTAATCACTGGAGGTGAGACAATTGGATCACTCCTGTTAATCAGAATCAGAATCAGAGTTGGAGGTTGCCACCACCTTGCCTGTGGTGAGGTAAAAATCGACCAACCCCTTTTACATACTTTATATGTGCTTTGATTCATGCTTTTCGTATAAATAATACGGAGATCTAATATATGGGACAATGGGTGCTTCGAAAAATTTTAAAATTCCGTACTCTATGTTGTTCTGACAATCGAGGCAACCCAATAGCTTTCTGTTGTTCCAGACTTCATAAGGTGTCTTGTTTTGACTTTTGTTGATCATGCATTTGTTCTCGTAAAGCATGTTGTTTTTGTGGCTTCTGCCCAGAATCTTTGGGGCAGTTTTGCTTCAGCTATCATAGTTCTGGTAGCTTCCTTCAGAGTTTTGTTTCTTCTTTCAGCAATTCTATTTTGTTGAGGTGTTCTAGCAGCAGAGTACTTATGACTGATTCCTCTAATGTTACAATACTCTTCAACTGTAGAATTTGTAAATTCAATCCATCAATCTGATCTGATCTTCAATATTTTCATACTCTTCTCATTCTGGATCAATTCCATCAGATTGGTAAGATGCTTCTTGGTTTCACTTTTCTTCTTCATGAAGTCAACCCAAGTGTATCAAGACAAATCATCCACAACAGTTAGGCAGTATTTCTTCCCACCATTGCTGATTGGATCAATGGGTCCAAATAAGTCCATGTAGTACCTCCAATATCCTTTATGAAGAATGGTGCTTCATTGCTCTTGAAAGATGACTTAATTTGTTTACCCTTCTGACATGCGTCACATAGCTTGTCCTTCCTCATGACTATTTTAGGAATTCCTTCTACCAAATCATTCTTGATTAATCTGTTTATGGTCTTGAAATTCACATGATTCATTCTTTTATGCCATAGCCAACTAATCTCACTTGGTGTAAAAGCCACCAAACAGACATTTGAATTCCTGTCCACAGAATTTAGTCGACTACATTGATATTCCCTTGTCTTCTTCCGGATAAGATGACCTTCTTAGTTCCAATCTGTTCAACGTAGCACTTATCTGATGAAAAAATGACTAAGAAACCTTTGTCACAAAATTGACTTATGCTTAGCAGATTGTATTTGAGACCTTTAAAATAAGAGACGTCAAATATCTCAATGTTGTCTTTGATCAGCTTGCCACATGCCACAATCTTGCCTTCTTTGCTCTCTCCGAATGTAACATTTGGACCGTCCACAACAACAGCATCAGTCAGCTCATGTATGTCTCCACACATGTGCCTTGAATTTAGCAGATGTGTTATATTGATAATCAGTTTGATGCGGATACTGTTCATAAGCAGGATAAGGTGCATGATATGCAGGATATGCATGCATAGGATAAGCAGGGGAAGGTGCATAATAAGCTGGAAATTGACGTGCATGATATGCAGGTGGATATGCAGCAGGTTGCACATAATATGATGACTAATTTCCATACCAAGCATTTTGATTTTTCTTGTTCTTATGCTTTTTTGCTTTACTTTTACTTGCTCATTGAAGACGACTTAGCATTTGTCACTAGTCTGATTGGTTTTACTCTTATCAGCAAGTTTCCTAAGATTATGCTGTTTAGCTTTACCAGTATGTTTTTCAATTTTGGTCTTCTTGCTCGTTTTAGCCTAAGAGCTTTCTTCTCCTTTAATTCGTTCTTATGTGAAGCAGGTTTAGTAGTCTGAACATACACTATGACCTTACTTTTTTCAGCTGATATGAATTTTTCATTATGGTTCAGTTGTATCTTTTCCTGATTTAAAGGTAGTTTCTGTTTATTATGCGTGTCATCTAATGCTATAGAAGACTTATCATGAGACTCTATGACTTTGTCAAGTTCCATGATTTTACCCTTGTAAACTTCACACTCAGCTTTCAGAGATTCATTCTCTTGCTCAAGCAGTTTATATTCAGCTGATTCTTTTGGTCTTTCAACCTTAAGTTTCAGTGAACTATTTTGCTCTTTCAGTAATGTCATCTTTTCCTTAAGCTTAGCAAATGCATCAACAATACTTGTATTATTAACAAGCATTTGCTCAAATGAAATAAACTATTTATTTTCAACGGGAGTTACCTCATCCTCAGAGTCATCTGATTCTTTGGCCATCAGACAGAGAAGTGCAGGGTTCTCATCTTCAGTAAACTCGTCTACTAAAATGTCTGAGTTTGAGTCAGACGAGTAGATAGCAGCAAGCTTTTCTGCTTCAGCCATCAGCACCTTGCCTTTCTGATGTTTACTCTCCTTTCTGAGTCTCTTCTCTACCTAAGTGTATTTTTCAGCTTTAGGATATGGACAGTCTCTGATGAAATGTCCCAATTTCCTGCTGTTATAGCACATTAGTTTGAATTTATAAGAATCCTTACTATCGTGAGAAGTAGAGGTAGGGTTAGAAGTAGAAGCATAGTTGTATTTGTTCTTCATTTTTCTCTTGTAGAACTTCTTGAAATTATTAATCAACAGTGCAACATCACCAGCAGTTTACTCCTTTTTGTTGAGTAGAGTGGCTTCATCAGATGAGTCCACATCTTTGCTTTGTTTGCTATTCTTCTAGAATTGTCAGCAGCAACCAGTGCAGCTGTTGGGCCTGAAGTTGAGGTTTCTTCAATACCTATTCTTGGCAGTTTATACTCGTATGCCTTGAGTACGGAAAACAACTTTGTAAGAGAGATCTTCCCCGGATCTCTTGATTTATCCATGGCTATAACCTTATGTTGAACTTTGGAGGCAACGCCTTCAGTACTCTGACAGTGATCTCCTTGTCAGTAAAGGTCTTTCCCAGGTTTAGAACTTCATTCAGCGTTCTGGTAAACCATGTATCCATCTGATCAATGGTTTCCGCAAACTTCATCTTGAAGTTGTCTAACTTTTACAGGGCAACGCTCAGCTGGTGCTCCTTTATGGCATCGTTTCCTTCGCTCATGTCAGGAACCTTATCCCATATTTCCTTTGCAGTCTTGCAATGCTTGACCTTATCAAAACGGTCGTTATCCACGGCTTTGGTCATGATAAAATGGCCAACTTTGTCCAGATTGAACAGCTTGACTTCCTCAGCTGTCATCACATCAAGTTCTTTCTCACCACCATTTCTTCATTGTTAACTTTGATGGTCTTGGTGATTTTGAATGGACCTTTAGTGATACATGTAAACATGTTGTCATTATAGGCAGCAAGGAAGATTTTCATTCTGATCTTCCAATCCTCGAAACTCATGCCACCGATGTGGGGAACATGGCTAATTCCATTTTCAAAAAGTTTTGATATTTCAAAAATGTGCTCTTTTGCAAACATTAAAAACCTTTGAAAAACACTCAGATCAAGCTCGTTGATCAGGCAGCTGATTCTAATGAACCACCAGCTCTGATACCACTTATTGGTCCCCATGTGGTCAAATGAGGTCTAGAGGGGAGGGGTGAATAGACCACTGAAAACTTTGACTTTAAAATTTCCTAACTTTTCTGCGAACAGACTAAGCTGATCAAGAATTGTAAGTATACTAAGTTGTTCTCGCACAAAGCTCTGAACAGTATAGATGACCACTCTTCTGATTGTGACTTAGCTGATTTGAGCAAAATCAGGTTTTTAAATCAGATTACATGCAGCGGATTTTACAAGTGTATTTCACAAGTAAGCTCTTTGACTTAAAAGATTTGTCCCTAGTTTTTTAACTCCTTTTCAAAATCTTTTAAACAGATTACTCAAGTGTTTATAAGTATGCTCTTTGAAAATATGCAATAAAATAATGCAAGTATAAATACAAGAATTTTTATAGTGGTTATATGGATTTTACTCCTTTAGTCCACTCTTCCAAGTCACTTAGATCTTGGGTTATACTAGAAAACACAATGTTAACAGTATACAATGCTTGCGCAAATCAACAAATGAACAGGCCACTAGTGCGTAATAGGAAATCACAATGAAAGCCTATTCTACAGAGTTTTATCACTTCACTTAGACGGATAACAACTCCTCACAACACTTCCTAACAGAATCGCTCAGATTATGTATCTTTCTTTGATCTTCATCTTCGGCTTTTGTCAACAAATGACTAAGCTGATGAGTGAGATGTTCTTGAGTTCTTGAGACCTAGTAGAATTCTGTTTCGAAATTGCTCTCAGAAATAAGTTGGTGTGTTTCTTCTCTCAAACTCTTGAACTATTTATTCTCTTGATTTGAAATGTGTCCGTTGAAGAGAGACAAGCTTCAAATCCTCGAGTAATAGTCTCCATTCCTGGAAACGGCTCTCTGCAACTGTTGATGTACAGTCAGCTGTACTTTCTGTCAGCTGCATTTAATGCACCAAGCTAATACGAGGATTTCTTCAATCATTTGCCATAAATACCCTCATTCTTCAACATTTATTACCCAAGTGCATTTATTACCGTTGGGCAGACTTCCTGATCATCTTCACTTAGTTGTTGAGTCCTCTCGTCTGATGAAGCACTTAGCCGATCTCAATTAGAACCAATCTGATTTGAGTCTGCTGATTTCCACCAAGCTGATTTCTTCCTTCAGCAGCAGCTCAGTAGTTTTTTGGACCAAGAGATTTTGACCCGTTTGATTTGTTTTCTTAGTTGGTCAGAAATCTTCTAAGGGATTTATTAATCATTTAGCTGACTTTGATGTTTTGGAAATCATCAAAAGCTCCCTTAACTTCTTTACACTCTATCTTCATCTTCATCCAACAATTTTATACTTAAAAAGAAATAGATTAAAAAATATTTTTATTAATATTGTATTAATATTCTATGTAATTTGCATTTTATATGCAGTATCAAAGTTACTTCTTATAAAAAAATATATGAAATCTCGGAACATATAAACATATAGTTTATTTACTAATATTTTGTTCATATATCAACAACGATGTTCTCATCAACTATTTTAAAATAGAAAATATCCCTATGTTGGACTTCATAAAAATTCCCTTAAAAAAAACTGAACTATAAAAAAATATTTAAATATATTCGCTGATAAATTAGGAATTTATAAATATGCATATATTTAAATAAATATTATGTTATTAAGGAATAATATTAACATGTCACTATTTAGAATAAAATGTCAACAAGGAACATTGTCAGTATGTTTTACAAAACATAACATTGTGTGAAATCTGTAAAGATATTTGGGGAAGATGAAATCAACAGTCATAAACCAAAACGCTATTTACTTATTTATTGTCAATTCGTTTTACCAGACATGCAAGTTAAGATAATGTTGAAGCTTTTAAGTAATTTAACTCTATGTATGTAATTTTAAACTGCCTCCATAAATAATAGTAGTTGAAAAGGTGGGAACGTTTTCCGTTATAAAATCTACACCGTTTATCTCATAATCTCCTGGTCATTGGATCTTTACCGTGGTTACTGTAAATTAGCTTACTTCAATTATATTTTATAATTGATAATATGAAATATATTTGAATTAATGTTGTGTTGTAGATTGAGTAAGAATAATCTATATGCGAATGATGAGTTGGCATGCGTGGAATTTGGAATATATTATAATCCAAGATTTGTCATCCAACTTGAAATATTGATCTTACGGGTTTTCGTAGGAGATCAAAGTGTGACATAATCGAGCCAAAACACAATATATATAAAGGAGAAGATCAATAATATGTATATTCCGATCGTGAGTGTACAAATTACAAGGGTCCTATTCGAGCGCTATAGGATGTCGTACAAGCTAGGGGCTAAATATATACAAGGAATGATGTCTCATCTAATCTCCTGTATTTGTCCGAGCAGGAGCATCGAGCTGGGGGTGCATGGAAAAATGTGTGTGTTGTCATAAATACTTGTGGTATTTATAGTAGAGGCGGTGTGCCAGCTGGTCCATCCTTAGGAGAACATTTCTCGGCCCACAGGCTTGGGCCTGGGATCGGCCAATTATTGATTTTCGACCAGGAGTCTTTCTAGAGGTCCGATTGGGCCTGTCACACCCAGAGATCGATTTTATGGTTATGAGGTCGGGATTCGCGGTCCTTCTTCTGTATTAACCCAGCATGAAATCCACAAAATGGAGAATCAAAAGTACCCCTCATCAATACTCCCCAACTTCTCGAGCGTAAGAGAACCTGAAGCTCAGAGAAGTAAATGCAGCTGTATGACGGGGACAAGTCATTACTTTAGTGCTTCGGATGTGCCTCATTAAAAACCTAGCTTGGAAAAACAATTGGGATAAAAACCGAACCAGGAAAAAAGAGTGCGCATCTTCGAAACTCTTAGAATGACTATCCGTCGTGAATCAAATCATTTTGAAATCCTTGTCATGAATTGTTCTTTGCTGTAACGGTCCACGTGTGCTGAAAAATTTGAGCTGAAACTTGTGATCGACTGGTGGTCATCCGACTCCTTGGTGATACTCAAGTATTCGATCATAAGTGAAGCTGAGCTCGGAGAAGTAGATTTGGTTTGATAAAGGTCCCACATATCCTCGTCAATCATGTGGGTAGTAATCTAAATTGATATGGTAGGGGGACCGAAAAAGCAATTTGTCGGGGAGATGAATTTGAAATTATCATTGGGAAGTTCAAGCGTCGTGGCTATCCAGGGTCCAGGTTGCAATTCATCTTTTTCACTGTATATGTATATTTTAACCGTTAGAGAATTATTTACGTAGTAATTTTTTATCCTCGGGTCGGAGTATAGCGGTCGATCAAGTTGTCTTTCTTCATCCGACCTTGCAAGTTCATTCTATTATAATGTCTAGCTCGAGAAACCCAAAAGGCAAGGAGAATGTTGTAGAAGAGCCGGACTCTGATCCTGATATGAGGCTTATTGATAACTTCAGATTTTTTGAAAGGGAGAATCCCCAACTCGAAGATGGGGATTCCATCCCGAGCAAGAAGATGCCGAACAGGTTGAATATCTCGAGGAGAACGTAGTATAGGTGATAACGCGTTCGTTAGGATATATAAGTCGGTCGAAACTCCGAATGACGGTGGTCCACCGAAAAACGATCTTCGCGCTGATCAAATTTCCTGCAGTTTTAGCAATAGCGATCGTGCTTTTCTAGAAAAGGAGTTCGGGAAATTTCTTCCAGTGGGTTTTTCAATAGTGATTCCCTCTTACCGTCAACGCGCGACTAACCCTCCGGCCGGTTGCCAGGCATTTTATGATAGTCAATTCTTTCATGGATTACGCATTCCCTTTATCCCGCTGGTTAGAAATATTCTAACAACCTTTTCATTTTCTCCCGCCTAAATTTTACCGAATTCTATCGCATATATTGTTGCGTTTAGTATCCTTATGGAAGTCAAGGGGAAGAGGCCTCCTTTTGAAACTTTTCGCAAATATTCAATATGAGCATATCGACCTGCTCTAATGCAGGGTTTGTGTATGTCACTCCTCGGTCGAAACAATCGATCCTTTCGAGTGTTTCCCTGAACATACCGAAGGGCTGGAAGAGGAGATTCTTCTTTGTTAAAGGACCCGATGTTCCTGTTTCTGATTGTAGTTCAAAGACTAGACCTCATTGATGGGATGGGGTTGAGTCCTGGGTTTATGGACGTCGTCATATCAAGGAGAAGATAAAACATCATCTTTCTGACGAATTTCTGGAACAGTTGAGGTCCGACCCTTACCAAACCATGCTCTTTGTTCAGGAAGGGGTTTTGAGGATGGCAGGCCTTAGTACTTGCGAATACCCTGCTTCGGCGATCGAAGTAGGATTTCTTTGTGATTTCTTACTGCGAACTTACGGCCTGTTCATTTGTTGTAAGGCGTAAGCAGAGTATACTGATTACTGTGTGTTTTTAGTATAACCCAAGATCTTTGTGACTTGGAAGAGTGGATTAAAGGATATTCAAATCCATATAACCACTATAAAAATTACTTGTGTTTTTACATTGCTTTTAAACGCGCACATTTACTGACTGCATAAAAACACATCTAGTTAACTGTTTGGAAAATATTCAAAAGGAGTTTATAAAACTGGGGAAACATTTTTCAAACTACTGAGAATACTTGTGAAAAACACTTTATATCCGCTGCAAGTACTCTAAGTATTAAAACTGATTTTAACCAAATCAGCTAAGGTATTATCAGACGAGTGGTCATCAAAGCTGTTCAAAGATTTGTTCGCGAACAGAATTGTAACTTACTACTCTGATCAGCTTAGCCTGTTCACAGTTAGAGTAAAGTTTTAAAGTTAAAATTAGAAGAAAATTTTAAAGAGGTTCATTCACCCCCCCCTCTAAACCTCTTCTGACCACTTGGGACCAACACATATCGACCGGCTCTAATGCAGGGTTTGTGTATGTCACTCCTCGGTCGAAACAATCGATCCTTTCGAGTGTTTCCCTGAACATACCGAAGGGCTGGAAGAGGAGATTCTTCTTTGTTAAAGGACCCGATGTTCCTGTTTCTGATTGTAGTTCGAAGACTAGACCTCATTGATGGGATGGGGTTGAGTCCTGGGTTTATGGACGTCGTCATATCAAGGAGAAGATAAAACATCATCTTTCTGACGAATTTCTGGAACAGTTGAGGTCCGACCCTTACCAAACCATGCTCTTTGTTCAGGAAGGGGTTTTGAGGATGGCAGGCCTTAGTACTTGCGAATACCCTGCTTCGGTGATCGAATACTGTCATTCTTCAAATAATTAATCTATTGGGGAACTTGACCAGTCGATTGGATTTTCGTCCGAACTATCCACTATCAACCAAGCATCTCTTTCTTTAGGTATATTATCGACTTTTATGCTTTAAAACGCAATTGATACTATTAGTTTACCCTTTAGAATATTTTGTGTTTTCTTTCTTAGGTAGAATAGTCGAGAGATTTAGGACGTCTGCCGTCAGACCTACAGTGACTAACCTGTCACTGAATATTTAGAATATTTTGTGTTTTCTTTCTTAGGTAGAAAAATCGACAACCCGAATCGAGGAATGAGTGTAAACAACCTGATTGATGACCAAGTTGAGACTCCCTTACCGTTCCCACCGCTGAGAGGGTTCGAAAATGCAAGTTCATCCAATCCCATCAGGTCGGGCCCTTTACGTAGCGTATTTTCGCTTGATACTTCTAATCCTTCCTCTGCCGGTTATAGTTTATACTCTTGGAATCGGATTCAAGGTACTCGAGAATATGAGGAGCTCATGGCTCGAAAAAAGAATACTGACAAGAACCTCTGAGGAAGTCAAGCCATTCGGCAGGGATTCTGATACGGTGCCTTCTCGATCGGGGAGGTCCGAACCAGATGTCGCAGACTTTATGAATGAACATTTACAAAGTCCCAGAGTCGCCGGATATCCAGAAGAAGGAACCATCTCTACCGATCTCGACCCGAACAGTGAGAACGAATTTGATAAATCAATAAGGATCTTTTTGGTCCGGCGATTCATACGAGATTTACTTTATCAGTCTGCCAAGAGCGACTTTGAAGTTTTAAGCAACTACTCTTGAATGCATCAAGAGGTTTGTTAAAAATTCATTGTTTTATTTCCTTGGATGGTTTTTTGTCCTCTCGTATCTAGAAATATCTGTTGACAAACCCTTCCTCTTTTTTGTTTATTTGTTTTGAATATAGACCGGGGATTATTTCGCTCTTCAGACTTATCGACTATCTCTTTTGGAGCAATAATCACAGGAAGCTCACGATGCGCTCGCACAAACATTGGCCGAGAATAAACTTCTCCAGTCTCAGTTAAGTGATACAACCAAAAAGTTGGCTGATAGTCGACGCGAAATATCTAAAGTGAATAAGGAGCTGGAGAGTGCCAAGAAAGAAAAATATACCCCTGCTGCTGAGGATGACTTAGTGTCGATTTTCAAGGAAAAGAGCGCCCTTGAAGAGGAGTTTAAGAAAGTTAAGATCGAGCTCGAACAAGCCAAATAGGATTCTGAACGTTCATATAAGCAAGGACAGGAGGAAGCTAGATATCCGGTGATAAGGGAGTTCTTGAATTCCCCTGTTCTCGATCCCTTAGTACGAAAAAGGATAGGAAGGGTTCTCGAAACAATCTTTTATAAAGGAGTTCAACAACTTATTGCGACTAAGAGAATTCCAGGTAATTTGGACGACTACCTCCCGTACATGAATCCTTTCAAGAATTCCAACGGAAAAAATTATAAAGTTTCATCTCTACCTCGGGAAGCTGGGGATTGGAAAACTCATGAATTTGCCCCTTATGTTGAAGAGTTCGTTACTCCCATGCCGAATCCGGACATCCTCGAGCAGGCTGTCGCCAATACCCATTCGGCCTCGAGGGAAAATGAATTTGATGAGTATGTAGATATTGACGGCGAATCTGAAGAGGAGAAAAATCAACCCATGGGGCGAATTCTTAACTAGCGAGATGAAGACAGTGACAGTTCGGATAGCGAATATGATAGCTCTGGAGAAGGTGATTCCAACGAGGGACACGATGAAGATGATGGCAATTCCGAATCTGAAGGCTAGAAGTCCGATCCTTGATAATTTGTAGTAGGAAGTTTTCTAGTATTTTCTTTAATATATCTTTCAGTAGTTTGTAATCAAGACGTTTCTCTTTCTTTCTGTAAATGCACATGTATATGCTTGACTTCATTCCTTGGACTCAGAAATTTTTTATTCTTTACAGTCGAATTCTACTTTTTTAGCCCCGTTTTCTCTGGAGATGTAATGGTTTATTTATTGTTAAGGTAAAACGCTGTCTGCATTATAAATACAAGTACCATTTCAACTCATTTTATCATAACGCCTTAGTATTAAGTTCGGTGCTCCAAGCTTAGCATACAATTTCGGAGTTTGAATTCTTTCTTTCGTCCGTCATGGATAAAGTGTTGGGTGCCCCGATCGATCACAAACTGTTATTAGGTGGTTCGAAGAATAAAGCTCCATCCAAAGATAAAAAGTTGACCAAGGAGAAGAAATCTGCCAAGGATTCTCCGAGGGCTTCCGAGCCTTCTTCCCAAATTTCTGTTGGTGGGAAAAATAAGAAAAAGAAGAAAATTGCTAAGGCCGAATCTAGCAAACCCATCTTTTCGGATGAGGGTTCCGACGGGGAAAACGAGGGCTCTCCCTCTAAGCCGCTTGATAATTCCAAACGAGCACTGGCTAGGCAAGAGGCTTCGAGTAAAAGGCCCCATCCTGATGAGGGCGCCCCAATTGAGACTTTGCAGAAACTTAGTATCGAGGATGCGCCTCTGCCTGATGCCCTTGCACCTATTTCCGAGAGCGGACGGCTAAATAAGAAACTTAAGTTAACCGTTACTGGTGAAAATATTCATGCTCAGGAAACCTTTGCCGAGTCCTTAGGGGCCAAAAATCCTCCGGAGCCTCCTTTTATCCCTGTTATCCCCGAGAAATCTTCTTTGCCGTCTGGAGACTTGAAGAACAAGTCCCATTCCGAAGGTTTACTTTATAACCTTGTTTCGAGCCTTGTGCAAGCCCACATTTCCATTTCCGAGGCGGATCCTTCCAAGGGGAAAAGTCCTTCGCAGTTGTTTCAGTCAGTATCGAGTTTTCTAGCTCAGGTAATTAATAGATATCCTTTTTGTTTAACATCTGAAGTATGCTTCCTTTTTTTTTTTTTTTTGCATATATAATCGACCCATGCGTTTGACACTAGGCCAATCAAGACTTTTTCGAGCTTAAGATATTGGCTGAGCGGGAGACTGAACAACACACTGTACTTTTCCTTGAACTGGAGAAGAAGAAATTCGAGTTGGAAGGCGCCTTAGAGGACAAGAAGTCCGCCGAGGAGAATTTGGCTGTGGAAATGGAAAAAGCTGCTAAGGATAAAGGCGACGAGATTTATCAAAACTTGAGGAAGAAGCTCAAAGCGCTCCAAGGAATCTATGAGCAGGAGAAGAAGGAGTTCAAGCTTCGCGAGCAGGAAGCTTATGTTCGTGGGTATGATGACCGCAATACTGAACTCCATAAGATATTTACTGTTAACAAACTCTTTTAAATATACTTCACTACTTGTTGTAATTTTAAGTTTTTGTCTCCTCAGATTCTGTAATTTTGAATAATCTGTCTTGCATGTCTTTTAACTGAAACTTTGTACTTTGCTTCGTCGCATTTTTATACTATTTTCTAATGCCCGGACTTTCTACGATAGTATTTGTGATTGCGATATTTTTTATTCGGAATCTTGTTGTCACGAGGGAATTCCGGACGTCGAGTAATAATTTTGCTGATTCCATAATAGGTATTTAAATTAGGCTAAAATCCTCGTGATCTTTTATTGCCAAACATTCCCTATTCCTCGGGAAACGGGACGGTCACTGAATCTCAAACGTCCATCTGAGTGAATTTCAGTTGTTGGATCGAGTGCGACTGTCTCTATAAAGGGGGTCTCCCTTGTTTGTTCATTTTACATCTTAACCAACAATTTGCTCTGAATATGATAGTCGAATACCCTCTTCTTTCGATCCACTTTTTTGAATTCAGACTCCGAATTTTCTTTGTCAGAAATATAAGCATTTCTTACCCGCTTAGAATATCGACAGGCAAAGTAAATAGCGCTTAGAGTATCGGCAGGCAACCTGCTTCTTTGGATTCACCCAATTCGAGGCTGGTTGGTTTTCTAATCTTGTGACGCTGTACCCCTCTAACCCATTGGTCACCCCCTTTATGATTCTCCTTGATCCCGAGCAGCAGCTTCTTCATTGTATTTCTTGAAGAAAAATGTGCTTTGGCTAGCTCGGAGGAATGGAGGGAATTTATGAAGACTATGTGATCAACGGGTGAAAAACCTTAGGACCTCCGATCTAACGTTGCCTGACCATCTCGAGTTGGTCATGGTAAATCTTTATTTATAGATGAAGATGTTCGATCGGTTAGTAGTCCGGGGTATAAGTTATTATTCTGCTCTTATCTGCTCCAAAGCTCGATCGGAGACAAATTAGCGTAGTACGTAGGATTCGTAGTAGGGTAAGAGTGAATGTACTATTTTTTTTTTGTGCTTGAATTTCACCATTGTACTCGAGAATTTACTTGTAATTTGTTTGAAGAAATAAAGATTGTCCGGGGTATAAGTGAATGTATTATTCTTTTTTAGCTCGAATTTCGCCATTGTACTCGAAAATTTATTTGTAATTTGTCTGAAGAATGAATAAAGATTTTGTTTCCTGCTTATCTTCGTCGCATGTTTTCTCGGCTTTGTTGTATGTTTTCTTGACTTCGTTGGTCGAATAATATATATAAAACGACCTTTTAAAATAAACGATGTGATCGAACAAAATTGAACTAGAGTGATTATAACCAACTTGTGCAATCAGCCTGAAGTTATTAAAAACCTGATGTTTGGAAGAATTAATTCCTTTGGTGATTGGATAATTCTTCGAAATAGGTTGCAACTTTAAAGACTTGTATAATCCATATCGTTGTACCGATAGATTTGCCAACACTTCGTCGATCGTAAGATCGACCTCCTTTGAAATAGCTATCAATCGAGAAGCTCAAATTAATTCCGTATTGGTTGATCGAGTAAAATATTAGCCAAAACTTTTCCCTTGTTCATTTATATCAGTCGTTCCATAGATCTAATAGGTATAGGATATAAATAACGGGAATCATCGACGATGAATGGGCCGATTTGTGGAAAATAAATCCGTAATAAATAAATCAATAATTTATTGATCAAATAAAGTATAGAGAAGTGATTTTTCATCTTATCTTCGAGAAGTGATTTTTCATCTTATCTTCGAGATTGTTTGATTCAATCGTTGATATTCTTTTTCGCAAATTCGATCTAAGGGGTATAGCAACAGCTTTCACCCTTTTTGTATTGATCGGTCATAGCAACAACTTTCACCTGAGGGCCGTAGCAACAACTTTCACCCTTTTCATTTTTATCGGTCAGAGAAATAACTTTCACCTAAGGGTCGTAGCAACATCTTTCACCCTTTTCAATTTTATCGGTCATAGCAATAGCTTTCACCTGAGGGTCGTAGCAACAGCTTTCACCCTTTTCATTTTTATCGGTCATAGCAATAGCTTTCACCCGAGGGTCGTAGCAATAGCTTTCACCCTTTTCATTTTTTATCGGTCATAGCAATAACTTTCACCTGAGGGTCGTAGCAACAGCTTTCACCCTTTTCATTTTTATCGGTCATAGCAATAGCTTTCACCTGAGGGTCATAGCAACAGCTTTCACCCTTTTCATTATCGGTCATAGCAATAGCTTTCACCTGAGCATCGTAGCAACAACTTTCACCCTTTTCATTTTTATCGGTCATAGCAATAGATTTCACCTGAGGGTCGTAGCAACAGCTTTCACCCTTTTCATTTTTATCGGTCACAGCAATAGCTTTCACCTGAGGGTCATAGCAATAGCTTTCACCCCTAGTCGATTTTTGAAGAGAGGTCGAGTGCCCATTTCAAAGTTAATATATAGCTTATAAAGATACATAGAATGGATGAGAGAATTTTGATAATATAAATATTGATTCTTTTCAATAATAGAAGACGCAATAGATTCCCATAAAGAATAAAAATCGATAGATAATCCGAGAAACCAAATATCTAACTTCCATTTTCCGCAATACTTCCTAAGATTGACTGCATTCCATGTTTGGGGAAAGATTTCCCCATTTTTATAAGTAACTTCATACGAGCCTTTCTCCTCAATTTCGATCACAACATAGAGACCAGCAAAATTGAGTTGCAATTTTCCTTCCGTGTTTTGAAATCTGAATCTTACTCATGACTAAGTCATCGACTCTGAAGGCTCGGATCCCGACCTTCTGGTCGTATATTTTTCTTTGTATTAGTATTGATCAGAATATCGTCCCGGGTACGGTTGGAATAGTTTCTAGCTGTTGAGCCATTCAAGATAGATTTATCGAGCTCGTTGTAGACTAAATCCTGCACTCCAGCTACACGAGAAGACTCTCCTCGAATGTACGTATCTTGCCTCGTAGTAGACATTTTTCGATCTAACACCCAAGTAAGGCCCCACGGTGGGCGCCAATTGATCTTACGGGTTTTCGTAGGAGATCAAAGTGTGATATAATCGACCCAAAATGCAATATATATAAAGGAGAAGATCAATAATACGTATATTCCGATCGTGAGTGTACAAATTACAAGGGTCCTATTCGAGCGCTCTAGGATGTCGTACAAGCTAGAGGCTAAATACATACAAGGAATGATGTCTCATCTAATCTCCTATATTTGTCCGAGCAGGAGCATCGAGCTGGGGGTGCGTGGAAAAACGTGTGTGTTGTCATAAATGCTTGTGGTATTTATAGTAGAGGCAGTGTGCCAGCTGGTCCATCCTTAGGAGACCAATTTTCGGCCCACAGGCTTGGGCCTGGGATCGGCCCATTATTGATTTTCGACCAGGAGTCTTTCTAGAGGTCGTATTGGGCCTGTCACACCCAGAGATCGATTTTATGGTTATGAGGTCGGGATTCGCAGTCCTTCTTCTGTATTAACCCATCATGAAATCCACAAAGTAGAGAATCCAAAGTACCCCTCATCAAAAATATCATAATTTCTACTAAAGTTGGCTTGGTATGGGTGGAATTGGAAAATTTGGGTAAAAAAATTTATGATACAGCTCTGTTGAAGTTGTATGATGGCAAGTGGGCCCTTATCGAGAAGGACAATTATCGTACCCTTGTTGATGCTATATTAGAGGCTGCAAAAGATAAGATATCTATTTTTGGCTTCTTTTAATCAAATCTCAAAAATTCTATAGATTTTCTTTCTAGGATAATATGTGTTAATAGTTTTACTGTTCTTTTCTGTGTAGCAATAAGGCCGAGCAAAATGGTTCTATGAGCGAACCTCCACACAAGAAACCACATATAGGGCTTCCCAAAGATCGGACTTCGTCTACAATGGACAGCTGAAAAAATATAATTGATTTAGAAGAGGAGGAAGAACTCCCAAGAAATTCTACTGGAACAAATAGGGCTCAATCATTTTCAGGAGATAATACAAATTATGCGCGTCAAATATAAACCAGGAGGAAAGGCATAAACCCAAACATTCCCATTAGCGGTTCTCACATTAACATTCGCAACTAATCTAACTCTAACGTTCTCTAGAAATCAGCCCTCTTTTCAGGATGTGTTGGACCATATTGGGCAATGCGCAATATTGTCCGAAGATGTTCGTGGAATATATAGGAACTCTAATATTTTGTATAGATCTAATAATTTATCATGTAAAAATTATTGATTAATAAAATATTCATTTTCTCATATTTTTTTCATTATTATGTATCATCCTAACTTTTTTAAAAATTTATATTACTGGATATTAGCAAATATTAGTTCTAATTTTCTTAGATTGAGCTTTGTTGATTGAAATAGGAAAACAATACTTTTTTACTTCCCCAATCAGCTTCAATTTTACTTTGTCTTTTTACACAAAAATTTGTTTTATAAAGCAATGGTAGAGAGTTATCAATTATTTTTTATATTCAAAATATTGTTAATACAAAGGATAAACCTCAAAGATATTTAAAATAATTTCATTTAGAAAAGGAATCTATTTCAATTTACTTTTTTCGATTAACATAATTAGCACACCTGCCAATTAGTTTTATTCTAGTTGATATATCAGGAATCCACAACTTTAAATGAATTGTTCACCACTGTTCGGAACATAATTCCATCCTCATGCAGATGTAGTATTATATGAACATCATCTTTTAAAAGAACGTCGAAATTTAAGATCATAAAATGTTAGTTGACCTCGTCCTCGAAGTCTTGGAATTTGGTCGAGCTTATGATTGCTTATCTGTTTGCTTGGTAAATTTTATACAATATATATATATATATATATATATATATATATATATATATATATATATATATATATATATATATATATTATAGCTTATAAGAGCCGAAGCGGTCAGTACAACATAATTTACTTTCGATTTTTGTTAAATCGATTTAATCGAAAAACGCCGTTGTTTCTTTATTTCCCGGAATTATTTGCTCTTCGTTGAATTTCTTTTCTCTTTTTATTTAGTGCTTTCTTGGCCGTCCGTTTGCAACCTGTGGCCCCGCCAGGGGAATTGTGGTTGTACGAGTTTGCTTTTGCAATTTAATTTTAATTGGCATAATCATGAAACGGCGCCGTCTCGTGATTAGTTTTTTATTTCCCTGTTCATACTTTAATCTCGATTAAAAACAACAACTATATTTCCGATGTGCCTTATTGCTTCCAATTTTCTTTCATTTTTTAAAAAATTGGCATAATCACGAAACGGCGTCGTTTATTTAGTTTCTCTTTTTCTGTTCATACTTTCCTCTCGATTAGAAACAAACACTACATTTCCGATGAATACATTTTTTTAAAATGGTATGATCACGAACGGCGCCGTTTATTGACTTTATCTTTAAAAAAAATTATTTTACTATATAAACTATAGAGGATTATTGGTTCCATTTTTCTTTTATTCTAATTTATTGCTTTAGTGATGTTTTCTGTTATTAATTAATTTTGTGTGAAAATAGAGGATTATTGATTCCAATTTACTGATGTTTTCTATTATTAATTAATTTTGTGTGAACAATTTTTTTTTGTTTGCATTTTAACTCGATTTCCATTTTCTTTTACTACTAACACAATATACTTTCTATTTTTTTTGGTAACAGTATATCATAAAACGATACCGTTTTCGTTTGATTCTTTCATTCGCAGTACAACATAATTTACTTTCGATTTGTGTAAAATCGATTTAACAGGTATAATCATGAAATGGCGTCGTTTGGCTGACGAGTTTTTGTGTTTTTTTTTAAACGTTTCTTTCCGGAATTAATTGTCTTGCTTTTATTTCGTCGTTATCGTCTATACCTTCATTTTCATAAATTATATTCAGCTTTATTTATCGACCAGTCTTATTGCTACCATTACATTCTACTTAATTAACTCTGTATTTTTTTTTTGTCTTTTACCTCGATGTTCATCCTTTTTCCTAACTATATGGGTCAGAAAACATTGCAATGGTCGGGAAAAAAAATAGAATTATAAAACGTCGTTGTTTTCCTTTTACGGAGCATAATTTATTTCGGAGGTTTTACTTTTTACTTTGCAGGTAACCTGTTTCCCTGTTTTCCGAGATACTGTGATTGATCTATTTTTTCAATCAGTAGTTCATTCTTAGGAACTTAAATTAGTGTTCTAATTAATTCTCGTGAACCAAAAATGAACGTTCTGATTTTAGTGTGCATTGGCCGTTCATCTGTTTTACTTTCAACCGTCGGATCTAAATATCTTTTGCTATAAATAGGTGGTCTCAGCTTGCATACAGATTATCTCTTCGTTCCAACGCGTTTGCTTTCTTATTTTTCCCCCTCCAACTATTTTCTCTTACTACCCCATCTTTAACCCTTCAGAATTAATTTTCATTTCACCCCAAAAAACCATATATATCAAATCTATTGATTTAAAAACGAAGAATGACATGTCAAACCACTTATCCGATCTTCTCGTTATTCTTATAATACGATGTATTTCTGACCCAATCGACCAGAATGGACGATTCATTTGGGTTTTTTCTGGGTTTTCTGAAAAGCTACTCCCGAATGCATGTCCAAAGATTTTGTGCGTGTGAAAATCTTTACAGATGTTCAAGTCTTGTGCAAGACCGTTGATGCTATTGAACTGGTTCTAACATCTATGGACAAAACCATTCTTGATTTTCCTATAAAATTCCCATTTCAGTATCCTTCTGTTTGAAGCAAAAATAGCAGGGATTACGAGCATGAATGTTCTATAAATATGTCTGAAGAAGATATACAATCTGTTCATCAGTTAACTTTCTTTTCAACTTCCAGGTAATTAAGAATTGTATATATTGCTGGCCAATAGTGAGCCTTGCTTGTTGAGGGAGAACCTACTTGACCAAGGAAGTGGGGTGCATATCTGAGAAGGAAGAAGGAGAAATGGAAAGAATTTTTTATTACTTAGTACGAATATACAATCTATGAAGGCTCTGCTGAACTACTCATTCAGGGATGTTGTGGCAATTCCCCGTTTAAACATCTTCGTCAAATGACTACGGTATTTGATCTAGGCAGTAGGTGAAAACCTGAAAATATTCTTCTTTCTCAGACAATGGTGTAAAGGTATGCAGGGGCAAGTGTTGTACAAAAAGACATTTCTCCTACCCTTCAACCTCCTGCTCGAAGATCCTAGAATAAGAAGTAGAATTTGTAGTAATTTGACTGCATATTAATATTTATTTGTAACTGGATTATTGTGTAATAGTTCGTGAAAATGAATAAATTTGTTAGTTTCATTATCTGTAATAATCTTTATTATAATGTAATTATGTGGAACTAAATTGATTTGAAAACATATTTAAAACTTATATTTTTTTGGGAGAAAAACTGACATTGTATTTTAATTTAATTATGGATATTTTGAAATTTTAACTTGCCCGATGTTTAATTTTCAATAAGTCATAATTCAGAATACGATCATGAATATAATAGATATTTATTAGTAAATACAGTTTAACAAATTATTAAATTTTTTTTCTCGAAAAGATAAATTTTTAATATTTCATAATACCTATTCTACTATCTGGACCTGCATCACCTGCATAGCGAAACTTATATTAGAAGACATGTTTTAACTAAAGACTATTGTCTGAGTGGTTATTAAAAATAGTTTTTACTCACGTTGAGTAAGGGGAAAGAAAAGGTTTCCACCCACGCTGAGGCATAAGCATCGCCTCTCGATCCAATCCGTCTTCCCTGGCCTCTCCAACACACTCTTGATACATTGGTTACTAAATGTTTAATTAACTGATCAAAGACCAAATACTCGTTCTAGTCGGGGACTCAGTAATACGATACAGGTCTATACAAAACATACGCATTCGGCGAACATACACGAGTAATCAAATGCACGTTGAAATACGAAATAGGCTCAGAAAAAATAGTATTTATTCAATCTTCTTATTTTTATTATTCTATTCTGGGAGACAAGCCTCGACTTTTTAATGTTCTTCTCCGATGTATTAATGACCCAATCGACCTTTATGGACGACTTATGAGGGATTGTCATGCTGCATCTGTATTTTGTAACAATATTAGGGGATCGGAAATCCAGAGATAATAATTAAACAAATATTATGAGATCGAAATATTTAGGGGGGGTAATAGATCCAATAAGTGAAAACTATGAGATCGGATCATCGACAATAATGAGGAGATCGACGCGCTGATAAGATAGGCTATAAAAAACAAAACAAAAGTTGTATATTAAAATTAATTTTGTTACTTTTAAATGTTTAAGCAGCTGGTCAAAGAACAAATATAATTATATACTTCGGTATTATAAGATCATAAATAGTCGATTTTCTTCTCTCTCCACGTTTTATTTGCAAAAAATAATTTAAGGACGAGTTTGCTTTAGCAATTTATTTTTCAGCAACATAATCACAAAACGGTGCCGTTTCGTTCCGTAATTAATTGCTACTGCTTTTATTTCACCGTTTTTGTTTCTCTTTTTCTAGATAAATTATATTCGTCCGACCTTCCCGACCAGCATTGTTGAATTTATTTTGTTTTCTAGTGCGTTCTATTATTGGTAAAACGGTCAACAAACAGTACAACATAATTTACTTTCGATTTGTGTAAAATCGATTTAATTGAAAAAGACTGGCTTCCCCGGATCTGTTATGTTTTTATTTAATTACAACATGTGGGCCCGACAGGGGATTTTAACTTTTGCATTTTAATTTGTTTTAATAGGTATAATCATGAAATGGCGTCGTTTGGCTGACGGGATTTTTTTTTTAAAACGGTATTGAATTGAAACGGCGCCGTTTCTTTCCGGACTTAATTGCTCTTGCTTTTTTTTCGTCGTTATCGTTTATACCTTCGTCTTGATAAATTATATCCAGCCTTATTTATCGACCAGTCTTATTGCTACCATTACATTCTACTTAATGAACTGTGTATTTTTTGTTTGTCTTTTACCTCGATGTTCATCCTTTTTCCCAACTATATGGGTCAGAAAACTTTGCAATGGTCGGGAAAAAAAGTTTAATGATAAAACGTCGCTGTTTTATTTTATAATTTCCTTCGGAGATTTTACTTTTTACTTTGCAGGTAACCTGTTTCCCGGTTTTCCGAGACACTTTGATTGCTCTATTATTTCGTCAATCAGTCGTTGAAACGAACGTTCTAATTTTAATGTGCATTGGCCGTTCATCTGTCTTACTTTCAACCGTCGGATCTAAATTTCTTTTGCTATAAATAGGTGGTCTCAGCTTGCGTACAAATTATATATCTCTTCGTTCTAACCCATTTGCTTTCTTATTTTTCCTCCTTCAACTATTTTCTCTTATTACCTCATCTTTAACCCTTCGGAATTTAATTTCCTTTCACCCCATGCAAGCATTTTTGTTAAGACCCATATATTCTTGTAATACGATTCGTCGATCAGTCGTTGAAACGAACGTTCTAATTTTAATGTGCATTGGCCGTCATTTGTCTTACTTTCAACCGTCGGATCTAAATAAGAAAACTTAAATTCAAGATTAACACCAAGAATTTTTATAGTGGTTATATGGATAGAAATCCTTTAGTCCACTCTTCCAGATCACTTAGATTCTGGGTTATACTATAAACACACAGTTTACAATATTTCTCCACTTATACCTAGACAACAAATGAAAAGGCTATAAGCTCACAACAGGAAATCACTCAGAAATCCTATCCTCTGAAGTTAAATCACTCACAAAGACGGATTTAAACTTCGCACAACACTCAGCTAATACAAATTCACTCAGATTGTATTTTTCTGTTTTCTTCAACTGGGTTTCTGTCAACAGATGACTTCCACCAGACGAGTGAGCTGTTCGAGCTTCTTGAGACTTAGACAATTTTTCTGCTTCAAAACGAAATCTCAGAATGTTGTTGTGTGTGTCTCTCTTCGAACTCAGCTCTATTTATACTTGGATTTGAAAATATGACCGTTGAAGAAAATCAAATCCATAGCCTTAGCCCGATTCAGAACGGCTCCCTGCTACAGTACCTTTTCTGCTGTACTTTCCTGTAGCTGCATTAAATGCACTCTGCTGATCCGAGAATATTCTTCAATCATTTGTCATTACTACCCTTCTCTTGCAGCATTTATTACACCAGGTGCATTTATTACCGTTGAACTAATCTCTTGATCTCTTCTACTCTGCTGATCGAAGCAACTCTGCTGATAGATATTCTGCTGATCAAATACTGAACTAATCTGACTTGAGTCAGCTGATGACCTACCCTTCTGTTCGCTGTTTCAGCACGAGATCAGTAGTCTTCTGGGCTTTGAACTTTGAACTCTTCTGATGTCTTCTTTACTTGTTCAAAATTCTTCTAAGGGGACTAAGCTTTCCATACTTAGCTGATTTTGACGTTTTGGAAATCATCAAAACCTTCCCTTACTTCTTAAATTCTTTGCACTTCATCTTCATCTTCATCCAACAATTCAAATTATTATTGTATATATATATGTAAAACATTCTTTGATTCAGATTCCGTTCAGATTAATCTGTCCCATTGAACATGCAAATTCAGGTTCAGATTAATTTGCTCTGTTCGACATCAAATACTAGCTAAATTGTTATGATTTGATATATGTCAATTATGATCATAATTCAATGTACATACTATACAAACCATTAAAGATAAAGTAATAACGCAAATACAAATATATAAAATATAATAAAATATTTCTCCATGATCATTACATTGTGCAGATAATAGTTGTTGTTTAGATCGGTATTTTTAATTTCGAGCAAGTTGATGTGTTATTGCAGTGTACATATTATAATTGATATCTAAATTTACACATATAATTTTCACCATTCCTTTGTATGTTTCAATGTCGAGAATAAACTTGTCTTTTACAGAGATAATATAATATACGTTATTTTTTTAGTTGTTATTTACTACTATTTAATTCATATACCAACAACAATATTCTATAAAAAAATATTTAATATATTTGCTGATAAATTAAAATGTTTTGTATATACATGGAGTTAAATAAATATTATGTAATTGGAAAGTAATATTAACCTGTAACTATTTAAAATAAAATAGCAACAAGGTACATTGCAGTAAGTTTTACAAAATAGCACATTTTGTAGAATTTTTTACAATATTTTGAGAAAATGAAACAAATTGTCACAAAACAAAACGTTATTCAATTATTTGGTTATTTATTGTCGGTGCGTTTTACATATATGCAGGTCCAATTAGGTTAAAGCATTTAAGCAATATTACTTTTTTTTATATAATTTTAAACTACCCCTATACGGCTATAACTATGAGTAGTTGAAAAGGTGGGAACGTTTCCCGTTAAACAATCTACACCGTTTATCTTATAATATTATGGTCGTAAGATCTAAAATGACCCTATAAATTGTCTCACATCAATTATATTTTTCTATATAAATTAAAGTTGTGTTGTTGATTCAGTTAGAATATTATTTATATTCGACAGATGAGTTTGCCGGCATGGAATTTGAAGTATATTATAATCCAATATTTGCTATTCAACTTAATAGCTATAAAAAAAATTTCTAAAGTAGTTTTTGTATGGGTGGAATTGGAAATTTTTGGTACAAAAAAATATGATAAAACTTTGAGGGATGACAGATTGGCTCTTATTGAAGAAGACAATTATCGTACCATTGCTGATGCTATATTCGAGGCTGCACAAAATAAGGTATCTATTTTTTAAATCCGTTAGTTCTTTCTCACATATTCTGTAGATCTTCTTTCAAAGATAATATATTAATATGTGTTAATAATATAAGATAAATTTTATTCTTACATCTCATTTAAAATATTACAAATACCTGTACAAAGTTGGACTTTCGACATGGCTCAAATATACTTGTGCCAGCCAGTGTTTTTTATTTTTTATTTTTTACAATGGACAGCCAAGCAGGAGGAAACGTATAAACCCAAACACTCCCATTAGCCGTTCTCAGATTAACATTCCTAACTAATTTGTGGATATCGAAATTTTCGTGGAGATGACGATGATGGGAGCTTAATTAAGTACCTATATTTTCAGCCAAAGTAACGAATGGGATGAACTCGTCGTTCATATCAAAATGCCTCAAATCCTTACTTTTCTTCAACTTCTAATGATTGCCGATTCACCCCGAAATATCCTATCGATGATCGGTACTGTCAATATGTATACAACTTAATGGATAAATGAAGTCGCTTGTGTATAATTATTTCATCATGCAGTAAACAATATGTCTGCAATGTGCTCACAAAGGTTGCACATAAGCTGAGAAACAAATGAAAAAAATATTTTCTATACCATATTTTCAATAGCAGCAGCATTCATCGAGATTGGTTTAGATATATCTCTTATATATATATTTGTAGTTTTAACGACTTTTAATATTAGTTTTTATTTATTGGTTTAAAAAAGTAATTTATTTATATTATGAAATTCAACTTTAAATACACTGCTCATTATAATTAAAAGAATCATTCTGATCTTATGCGGATGTAGTTTTGTATGAAAATCCGCTTGTCTTTGAATTTTGACAAATATGTATATTTTGTGTAATTTTACTTTGTGATATATTGTTTTCCGACCAAATCTTATGGCCTGATGTCTCCGAGGAGGCCAAGTATATGGTCTTCGACTAACTTCTTCAGCATTAAATGACGAATGTTAAGTAGCCCTGGAATTATAAATATTTCCTAACATCGTATCATTCTTCCAATTTTACCACCACAAAAAAAAATATATATATCATCCTTCCAGTATCATTACAATGTACAGATAATAGTCGATTTTTATATATATTTTTGTACTTCCGAACAATTGTATGTACAGTTGAAGTATACATATTATAATTGATATTTAGATTTTTAGAATTAAGATTTTGACCATTGCTTTGTATGTTTCAATGCCAAAAAAAAAAAAAACTTATCTTTTACAAAGATAATATGTTGTCCTCATAATAAACAATATTAGATAAATAATAAGCGCTAAACAAGATAGGAAACAATAATTCTATATCGGAAATATAGTTCTTGGTTTCAATCGAGAATATATTATGGTCATAAAAAGAGAAATTCAATAAACGGCGTTGTTTCATGATTATGCCGTTTAAAAATAAATTGCAAAAGCACACTCACACGACCAAGATTCCCCTGTCGGGCGCACAGGTTGCAAACAGACGGTGAAAAAAGCATTAAATAAAAAGATAGATTAAATCAAATTAACAAATAAATAAAGTATATTATGTTGTACTGTTTTTAGACCGCTTCGGGTCATATATCATTGCTAGGACAATTATAAAAAAAGAAAAAATATTATTATTAAGATTGCAATAAATTACATTATTCAATATTTTATAAAAGCAATTTACCTTTGAGTCAAAGTTCTTTAGAATTATAATTATATATATAGCAGAAAGTTTTACAAAATAGTACATTATTTGGAACTTTTTACGATATTTGGGGAAAATGAAAAAAAAACGGTCATAAAACAAACGTTATTTGCTTATTTATTGTCAGTGCGTTTTACGAATCCTTTAAATGAATTTGAATTGTATTACCAATATTCAATAACTGCCACATATTTTTTGTTTAAATATTTTCTTTTCGTAGTATATGAAAAGTCACATTCTTTTAAATTTAATGGACAGTTCTAATAGTTTTAAAAAGAGAAAGGGTGTGATCATTTAATAACGGCTGATAATTTTTTTTTTGTTATTTTAATTTAATTTATCTACTATTTTGTGTATCAAAGGCTAATATCAATTTACATGGAATAAAACTAGGTCTTAGTAAACTAATGTAGGTCGGTTAAAACGGAACGCACTTGGTGTCGTGCTGAGAAATGTAATGATATAAATTCTAATGTCGTCAAAATGTTTTTCAAAATTTATATTTACTATTGTAGATCGGCAGCCGCAGAGGCAGCGGGATGAAATCGCCAATCAACAAACGACAGCTATTATGCTTGCTTTTGGTACTCCAGAAAAGCCAACTTTTATCGAACCGATATGAATCTCATTAAATTTTTATCTCCTCCTTATCATGCTAAATTATCTTGTTCGACAAAAGGTCCATTTGTATACAATAATTGTAATGTAGCGGGTATAGTTTAGTGGTAATAGTGTAAGCTAACTTCTATTATTCCTCGACGACTACATAGGTATCTAGATGAAGCCAACATTCAAGAAAATAAAGCTAAATGTTCGACGGAAAAAAATAAGGAGAAGTCGACAAAATCGATTAAACTAAATAAGATGAGTAACTCTATCGTTTTTTTTTTGTATTATCTGATCGAAGACGAGCTCTCTGATGGATTCCTACAAATTCGACAACCATAGTCCTCCGATATCAGTTTGATGAAGACCTCTGACGACACCAGAGCACGTCTTCCTCAATGCACCGATCTATGAGAGATAAAGCTAAATCAGCTTTATCTCTCACTGATCGACGCATTGTGGGTACGGCCCTTGAGACCCTCGATGGTCTTAGCGAAGGCCAGGGGAATCTCCTTCCTTCTATGGCAGTAGCTAGCTCGAGAAGATACACCATCTCAGTTAATGTTATGACCATGGGTGTTGGGTCTCTCTGCATTGACCGAGAGATAGAAGAGGAAAGAAGCGCTTATTAATATTTTTGCGCTTTAAGTCCTCCAACATCTGATCGGCTGCTCTTACCTTCTACCTCACTCCTGGCTCATCAAGTACGTCGATGCCTCGTGACATCGATACTCAGATACAAGACGAAGAGTATCCAAGCACCGACACATAGAAGAACCGACGATGCTGACCTCGTCTTCCTTATCGATCCCACCCATTCGAACGACGAGGCCGACCCATTGGGGAACCCCCGTTACCGATACCACCTTCTCGAAAATAAAAGTAATCGCTTCCTCGATTAGAGGTCGGGAGGAATGAAGAGGTGCAAAGATAAAGAAAGCACTCTACGATAGTTGAATAATGGAGAGGTTATTGATGGCAAATTCGGTTGGATAACATATTACATAAAACATGTTTAGCTATTTTTTGTATGAATAATGGTGGGTACCCCCCACTTATTAATAGACCTTGGATGTTTTAAATATGCATAGAGTTAAATAAATATTATGTTATTGCAAAATAATATTCCAGTCTATGATTAAACTACGAAGCAAATATATATTTTTAAACGATTTCTTGAAAATTGTCCCAAAACGATTTGTCTTTTACAAATTGGGTGTTTATTGCATGGTTTTTTAAAACATAAGGATGTTTAGCAGAATAAAAAATTCACAGGGTAGCTTCATGCAGATTAACAAAGGAGAATATCTTACATTTTACCCACAAATTTGTCTAGAAAATATATTATTACTAAGATCATACAATTAATCTATTAAAATCATTAGAGCACAAAATGAGATAATTTTTTTTGTGTAATAAATAATATTGTTACAAATATATAAATATTGGAGGTTTATTGCTAAGTTTTCTTATAAATTTTTTTGTATGCTCGGTTCTTCCAATATGATTTTGCTCTGTGCTCTTCTTGCTAACCTATTTCCAGTATTCGGTACGTTGTTTCTTCGATTTTTTATTTTCCTTTCAATCTTGCTATTTTCTTGTTGATTTTGCTTGATCTTTAATCGGACCAAAATAATTTGTTGTATTTATTACTTATTTTATTTATCTATTTTTAGGTTGGTGTGGAGTTTTCCTCGTTATCTATTTCTAATATATTTGGTATTTTGTTTCTTCCATATTATAAACGAATATTTGCCATTAAAATTTTGGGGAAAAAAAGTATGTTAATGCCACATGGAGGCTATTGTAAGACGCTTTATATTAGTGAATAAATTTTTTTTTTAACTGGCCACTTTATTGTTGGATTATGTTGAATGACGAATTGAGTAAACTCATCTTTTTGATAAGTAATTCTAAATTCTTGAACAAAGTAATTGTTACCTTGTTTTTTTTTTTTTTTTTAACTCTACCTCAATTACTTTGTGTAGATTATTCTATGCATATAATATGTAATATAATATTAATATAGATTTTCATATTCAACTGTTGAATTGTGCTACAAGAATACCTTCGAATAAAACTTAGTGAAGAGCGACCTAATTTCATTATGTTCATGTATTTTATTAATATGATCGAGATAACACATAATTTGTACACTTAATTGTCCTTAGTTTAATACATTAGTACTGGACAATATCCTCCACGCGAGAGCGTGGAGCAATTGACCTAGTATATATATATATATATATATATATATATATATATCTATAAAGTTATTTTCACCTGGTTTGAAGACTAAGCTGCGTAGAATAAAATTCTTATATCGATATATATTTGTGAGACACTACCGTTTAGAAGAGTATCATAATAGTTATATAGTAAATTTGCTAAGTTGAAAGAAAATTTTGTTTTAAATAGGACCTTTTATCTTTTTTACATATCGAATACTTTTTAATTTGTATAAAACATTTTAAATCGATATTTAAAGAATTATTTTTTTGAGAAATATATTAAAGAAAAATAATTTAGTTAATTGATTTATAAAATGTTCAAATAATATACAAGTAAAATTATTAAAAAAAGATAAAGAAATTAATATTCATATTTCAGAGTTTTCATGCATTTCACATATATATTAGGAAACACATCTTACATACTTATATAACTTAGCATCATTAAGTTAATATTAAATATTTTTTTCCTAACAAAATATATTATATAGCATATCCATATAAGATTAAGCATACTCTACCAATCTATTACTATATATATATATATATATATATATATATATAAATAAAAACAAGGAATTCATCAAGAGGCTATGATCTTCCAAAAAGCATTTTCAGGCATCCGCAAATCCAGTCTTTCACTATAACATTTTAGGATTTCACTCCAGTTATTAGCTTTGATCGGGCTTTATTGTGAACATTTTCAAAATAGATGATTTTAGTTACAATAATCTGTAAAATAATAAATTATTTAGAAGCATATATATATAAAATAAAATAAAATATTTTCATATACTAAAGATGAATGTAAATATATTTAAGACAAATAATAAAACTAAGCACAAATATTTGAGAAATATATAAAGAATAAGAAATGAGTTTGAAAATTATGTAGTGAATAAAGTTATGATGAAGTACAAGAAGTTTCAGTATTTATAAAAATTATTACCAAGCCATATTTATTTTAACAATAAACATATGGAAAGCTTTTGATTTATCTAAGCCATTCAGCGTTCCATGATTAAAAGAAACGAAGAAGGTCAAATTTGTATTGGCTAGAGGTATTTTAGCAACCATTTTGACATGATACGGAAATACCTGCAAAGTTATTATTAATGATTGAATCTGCAAAGATAGATTTCATTAATTAAATAATATAAGTAAAAAAATACTATTAATCATTACCTGTGATGCTTTCAAAAGAGGCTTTGGTAGCATAAAAAAAAAAAAAAATCTTTTATTTCTTCTGGATTGTTTAAAACAAGATTTTCTATATTAATATTTCCAATAATTCTCTCGTCTGATGAGATATCTCCACATCTATGATGCTCCACTTATTCAAATAGTAACTTTTTTTTCTTGCTAAGTTACTTTGAAAATGGACTTCTGAAATTTCAATCGTAAAAAGCAGTGTTATAATTTCAGCATTCAATGACTTTATTTTTTGTTGGAAGACATCATAAATTAGAGTATTTGTAATCATATTTGTCATATTTTGTTGTGCTATCGTTGAGACTATGTAACGATATTACTTATATAGAACAAACAAATATTTTAAAATATAAATCATGATCTTATCTTTTGACATAATTGTGAATGCAGATACTTTACAAACAGTTGTACTAAACGAAATTAATTAATATAAATTTATTGCAAAGTAATATATATATATATATATATATAATGCTTAAACTAGTAGATAATTTATTAATGATAACGATTGTTTACAATTAAATACACATGGATGAATACATGCATTATTAACAAAAAAAGTCTAAATTTAATGAAAATATCACTCTATATACCTAAAATATCCATAAGAACATTAATTATGCATTTTATTACTCATCGCTTTAGTTGTTTATTTTTGTGTCTTTTGTATCAGTTTAGTAACAAATTTATTCTTTTTACATTTAGTAATATTTATTTCTTATCAGTTTAGTATGAGCACAAATTATAAACTATCCTTTGAATCAAATTGTAGATGAAGATATTTAGTGAAATAGTTTTGCAAATTAAATATACGAAGCTAATTTTATTTTCAGGAAAAAATGTGTGAGTTATTTTGACAAAATAAAGAATAAGCATTAATTTTGAACAAATCTCAATCATGTCAAACTAAGCTTCACGAACCTAAATGTCAATTTTATGAAAGAACAATTTGACTGATTTGTTTATTTTCTATATTCATTTAACGGTTATAAATACAAGGTAATATGCACTGTTGATAGGTATATAGGCTTAGATGTTCAACATGTGATTATTTTATACGGATTAACCAAGTCCTATTACTAAACTAAAAAAACAATGAAACTAAAATAAACTAAACTAAAAAAAAACAATGAAACTAAAATAAATGGAAATCAACTTAAAAATGATAAATAACAAAAAAAATTATTTAAATATAGAATATAGAATAACAAAGACATGTAAATAAATAATTAAAATGAGGAAATTAAATTAAAACAGTGAATAAATATGAGAAAAAAAAAGAAGGAATTTAAAAGAACAATTTGGTAAGCCCAAATTTCACAGAATAAACTATCCTAATGGGCCCAAAAGACGCAAACAGATCATTAATCAAAGTATCAAATGAAAAGAGAAACGATATTCAAGCAAGAGCAAATAATTCAGCAAAATAAAAAGAAAATGCGCCTTTATGTGATTAAACAGTGTTAAAAAAAAGAGCAAAATTGCGTTATTAGGAAAACAAAGCATAAGGAATTTTTTTTTTTTTTTCAAAAGGGTAGTACAAATATAATAGATGATGTGTATGTAAAGACTAAAGGGAATATAGATTAGGCATGGCTATATGTAAGATGCAAACGCAAATAAAAAAAATATCTAAAAACCGAAACAACGGGAAAGGCATAAAAAACAAAACAACCGCCATACAAAATGCTGCCCAACAGGGATGATGTGAAGCTTAGAAATATCTATATATATCATTGTATCCTCTTTCCTTATCTTTCTCAACGACTTTCTCCTAATTCAAATAGGATCTCATCTCCTTCCTTCTAGGTAATTGCATTATTTTTATTTTTATAACTCTTATATATGAGTATATCATATATAATCATAAAATGCATTTTCCTATTAAGGAAATTCCTACACAAATTTAATTCAATAATTAAATTTGATTTAATAAATTTTCATATTTTTAATTGATTAATTCACAATTCATCAATTTAATATCACAATTAATTCATCATGTATATTTTAGAAAAATAATTTCCCAAAATATATCGAGAGTCTAATCATTCTTATTATAGGTTCAATCGTAAAATAATACAAGCTGGTATTGGGAGCTATGGACATGTAATTTCAAGCTCCACTAAATTAAATAATTAATTAAACTCATTAATTAATATAAATATATTTAATTTATTAATTTCAATTTACTCCACTATAGACCTGGAATTACACTTTTGTCCTTTTATTTTATTTTACTCGAAAAATCAGAGTGTCCATTTATATAATCATTACATTTGACTTAATCCTCCAAGAATTGATTCATAATTAAAGTTAGGCGAAATTATCGTTTTGCCCCTATATTTATTTCTGAATCCTTAAGTTCCATAAATTCACTAGTGAACAGTTTGGTTTATAAACATTTTCCCAAACCAGAGTACTCCAATTGTTCAAATCCATAATTAACTTAAGGGAATCAATTAACTCAGATTTTCGAAGAAAGAGTTGGATTCCATATTCGTAGTGCACATTCCCAGCCATTTATCTCAACGGACCTCGAAGACATAAGTGTCTGACACGATTAACAGACAAGTCACTACCCATTAGTCATAAGAACTCGCTGACATAAACAAGAGTTTATGCCTACATAGGATTTAGATTAATTCATATATGATCATCGTGTGACATGTATTGAAATCTAAAGTTAACGACATCTTATAATATATTTAAATTCACGTTTCGTCCAGTCCTATATAAATCATATTACATAAAGCACCTCCACCTTTAATGTCACAGCATCAATGATCCGGATCGAGATCATTGAATTCTTAATTTTCAGTGGACCGTACTAGTAATAATTAGTTAAAGATCCCAACTTTAACTTACTACGGACTATTTAGTCAATTATTTATAACTTTAACCCTCTGGAACATCCTTATATATACAAAAGTCATATTTAATAAATAGACATTAAATTTTCTAATAAGGGGCCGTTTGGTAGGACCTAATAGGTTGGTACTAAGTCATATTATATGAGTTAATATGGCCTAATACAACGTTTGGTGGCATTGCTCTAATACCGGGTCAAATGGATTGAATCCTTACGACCCGGTATTAAGACTAGAATATAATCCACCCAAGCATGGGTGGATTTGTTAATCCGAGTGAATATGGATTAGGTAAAATGTCACTAATAACCTCAAATTTACCTATTTCCTTTTTTACATATCATTAAATATCATAAATTCTTCTCAAATCTTTGAAAATATATAAATATATATCTAAACTCATAACTCTACAAAACATATTATAGTAGATTGTTTTAATATAATATGACTCAATCAAATCTACTCACTAAATATATTATACTAGATAAAAAATATAATTGAATCGAACATATGAAACTAAAAAAAACAATTTATTTATTTTCAATTAATAATGTTAGACGTTTCAAACGCTATATGAACAACATCACTAACATCAAAAGCATCATGCATGCCTAACAAGAATGAAAAGAGTGTAGAGGAAAAAAGATAAGGAGAACGGCGAGAATAAGAAAGAGAAGTTGAAGAAGGGAAGAGGCCAAAATTAGGAGAGAAGAATTAGAGAAAAAGTCATTGGGGGTATCGACAACCTTCTTTATACTAGGGGAGCACATGTACGGTTCTACGGTATTTTTAATAAATTTTGTACAGTACATATTAGTGTTTAACAATCTATGCAATAAAAATATATTTAATTATGTTTCTTATAATTATTAAATCAATAAATGAGTATAAACTATAAATGTAATATAGTTTTACCGAACCTATATAGTATGTATATATTACTATATTTAGAAATTTCTTTTTTAATAAATAACAAATTAGTGGAGTAGAAACTTTATAAAAATAAAATTGGTGTTTCAATTTAAACTTCAAACAAACAGCAACTTTGTTTGAGAATTTTTAAGTAATTGAAATGAATATAATTGAATAAAGTAATCAAGGTTTCTATTACTATAAGTAATTATATATTGAGAAATAAGTATATGGATCAATATATCAAGACAGTATACAAAGTTTTGAATTGAAGTCGGATTTAGTTTGCAAAAGAGTGACCAAGTTTATTTAAATAAATTTGAAAAACTTAGTCTTACGAGGCTTTAGAAATAATTTTTGATTTACAAATATGAAAATTAAATTAACTCACTAATTAAAACGGGAAAAAATGAGATGGAAAAGATTGAGGTTGCTAATGCAATCTCCTTAAGACAAGCGGTTTGGTTTGAACCGAACCAACACACCACTTAACATAAAATGGGCGCGCGGATCCTTCCCTGTCGAAATGGGTCGTACGCGGATCCTGTTCGGTTGACGGATCTATCATTAGGCTTTAATAATAATTGGGCTTTAGTAGTTGGGTCAAAAAATTAAATAATTCTTCTCTAAAAAATAAATCTTTACAGCCCATGCCCAAAGCCCGAGCCCATACCGTGACTCGTGACCGTGACGGAGCCGAGCAGGCCGATCGGCGCACGCGCGTGGGGAACCTTTAATCAACCAGGTCCTTACCCCTTTAAAATCTTTGGTACCCCAAATGGGCCCAACCCATATACCATTTTTTAGCTATATAACTAGCTAAATATTTACTCTCAAACTCAATGTGGGATAGTGTATTATTCCTCAATTTCATTCACACTTATGTTTTTATGGGCTCAATCCAAATGGACTCAAACAAAATGGATATTTCCATTAAAAACTCCAACAGTACTAATTAGTGCGGTTTTTAAAAACTCAAAACCAAACAAGAGTTTTATGAACCATACCATAAAGTCTGTTTTGTGCGGTTCCGGTACGATTTTGCGATTTTTTCAAACAAACTTTTTTCATGAAATTTTTCTTATATAGTCGATTACATGGTTGACAATTACATAAAAGTTAATAATATAATATCTTACAAACTAATTTTTTATATTAAATAAGTATTGAAAAAGAAAATGTTCACAAATTAGACGCTATAATTCGACCTAATTAAATAAAATTAATTGGTTAGGTTTTTGGTCATTGCTTTTATTATGTGAAGAAACTTATTATTTGGTAATTTATTGTCTAGAATATCTGCATTTTAAGTTTTCAACATATAACAAGTTTAATTTGTGCTAAATTCGAGCATATCTTTTTTTAATTGAACTCGAGCAATGTAGTAAACTATGAAGGACTATAATATAAATTATAAATAATACAGTATATGATAATATTTGAATTATAAATCTAAAAATATAAAGTTATAAAATTTAGTTGTAAATATAAGAAAATGAATAGTTAATTCATGTTTCTTCTCAATTTAGGTAAGGTACGATTTTTTACGGTATGAGAAGTCTAAAACCAAAATCATACCAAAATACTCAATACGATTTTCATCCATACCAAGACTTACGATTTTAAAAAAAAAAATTCTAACATTCCATACGGTCCAGTATGATTTTGAAAACCCAGTGCATCCCTACTCAATACCCTCAAAGGTTAGAAAAGAAAGGGAGGAGCTTCAATATAAGAAGTTTTTGGGGCTTTTGAAACAATTACACATTAATGTCCCACTTGTGGAAGATTTTGAGCAAATTACTCATTATGTTAATCGAAGTACACAAAGTTCCTATGTTAAGTCATGGTCTTTTCAATAGATTGAAATTTTCTGATTTTTGTATCATATAATTAATGCATAATTGAAATGAAAAATCAATTTGAATTTATTTATCTTAATTAAAAAAATATAAAAATATACGTTGTGCAACTAGATAACTAAAAATCGCGCATCCAGGGTGTCGACGAGCTCCGAATTCGCGAATCGGAGGGCTTTACGAAATTCGCAAAAAAAAGCGCGAATTATTGAAAGTGAGAGCGCGAATTTATAATATTCTGAGGGCGAATTTATAATTCTGGGAGCCCGAATTTTTTATATATAGAGCGCCTTTTTAATTTTTATAGAGCGTGTATTATCTTTATAAAGAACATGCACTACGCAATTTAAATTCACGAATTTTAACAAAAATAATAATTTTTAAATTGATTTTGTAAAGTTTAATAATTTATTGGTTTATTTTCTCCTTTATAAATACTTTTAACTTGGAAGCTAATCAATTTACAACCATACAAAAAATAGCACAAGTAATACTTGTAACTTTATTAGAGAGTAGACTAGAGACTAACAGTATAATGTATCCATGTAATAGAAATAGTGTCCCGCAAGCCAACTGTATGGCTGACATTTAATGTAATAAATGAAGGAACTATTCAATTTTGATTAATAAATGCACTTTAATATATGGTCAACTTTATCTTATGTAATAATTATCTACGCATAAGGATAGAAGTCCTTAGATCATAGGGTTATGGAACAACTCGTTGACTGATCTCCAAGCCCGTTAGAATATATTCAAGAGTCGTAGAATCCAAACGAGATAGGACATCGTTGGATTCAGTTTGACTCTCACTATTGTGTATACTCCGATGAACTGGAGAACTCTGGGGTCCACGAGCGTGACTGGAATAATTTATACACATAAGTGGTTGACTTGCTGGGATGGCAAGTGCACTGAATACCCCAATTAGGAAATAACTCACCATGGAAGCGGTAGTCGCATATCGGGGTTGAAGTTATTCCAACTTACAATAGTATACGAGGAACGATCCCTAATACTTGAGCTGATAGGTTTTATCTGGCACGAGAACGTCTATACTTAGATGTGAGTTCCGACTGATTGGAGATTATCAGAAAGTCTCTGAGGATTCACATTGGGTATAGAAAGACTCGTATGCAGGTTCATATCATCAACAAATGATCCATTGACCCGACTTGATAGGTTCGAAATTCTCCTATGGATTTCTGTGAAAATTAATTCTGGTAAATTCCTTGGCCAAGGTATCTGAAGACTTTATGAAAGTAGCTCATAAAGATTGTTGGATAAAGATGAAGATAAGAGTGCACTGAAGTTAGAAGAATTAAGTGAGGTTTTGATGATTTCCAAAACTCATCAAGATCAGCTAAGTAAGGAAAACTTAGTTTAAATCCCTTGAAAGAATTTTGACCAAATAAGAAGACAAATCAGAAGGGTCAAATATTCAAGGTCCAGAAGACTACATCGAAGGGAAGAAATCAGACTGGTGTAAATCAGCCGACTCAAATCAGATTTGTTCAAGTTTGAGATCAGCTTTGTTCATCATCAGACTTGTACTCTCATCAGCCAAGTGGAAAGGATCAAGAAGTCGTCCAAACGGTAATAAATGCCACTGGAGTAATAAATGATGAAGTCCGAGGCTATTAATGACAAATGATTGAAGAAATAACTCGTATCAGCTCAGTGCATTTAATGCTGTCTGACAGAAAGTACAGTTTGCAGTACTGTCACTGTGCAGAGAGCCGTTCGCGGAAATTAAGGACCATAAATCAAGAAATTTGAATTGTGTCTCTCTTCAACGGACATAATTCAAATGAATGAGTATAAATAGCTGAAGAGATGAAGAGAAAAGGAGCTACAACACAACAACTGAGAGATTGATTTCGAAGAAAAATATTTTCTAAGTCTAAAAAACTCAAGAACAACTCACTCATCAGTCTTGTCATTTGTTGACTTAAGCTGAAGCTGAAGATAAAAGAAAGATACATTTTTCCGAGTGAAAACTGTTAGAGTGTTGTGAGGAGTGTTTATCCATCTGTGTGAAGTGATAAAACTCTGTAGAATAGGTCTTCTTTGTGATTTCCTATTGTGAGCTTACGGCCAGATTCATTTGTTGTTTTGGCGTAAGTGGAGTATACTGATTACTGTGTGTTTTTACTATAACACAAGATCTTTGTGACTTGGAAGAGTGGATTAAAGGATATTTACATCCATATAACCACTATAAAAATCCTTGTATTTTTACTTTGCATTTTACTTGCATATTTTCAGATTGCATAAAACACTTGATAAAACTGTTTGAAAAAGATTTAAAGGAGTTTATAAAACTGGGGATAAAATTTTCAAACTTCTAAGTATACTTGTGAAAAACACTTTATAAATCCGCTGCAAGTTTTCTGGTATTAAAACTGTTTTGAATAAAATCAGCTAAGTGACTATCAGACTAGTGGTCAACAAGGTTGTTCAAAGATTTGTTCGCGATCAGCCTTGTAAACTTACTCAACAGACGAGTAATTAAAGTTGTAATCTTCTAGTTGATGTTTGATCAGTTGTTCAAAGATCTGATGGACTGATACAGATAAGTACTTTAATTACTCGTCTGATCAGTTGAGTAAAAGTTGTGTATGTTAAAAACTTTTTATTTAAAACACGCTTTTACAAGTATACTGAGGCGGTTCGCATTCCCGCCTGGCATTTAATGCTTTTTGAATTTTGAATCGCCTAATTGACGCCCGCATGATCAGAACTGACACAAAACGTATATAACGGTTAGCGTGTATCACGGAAACCGAAACACCCTAACTCTATAAAATCAGATCTGATCAGCTCAGTAACTCTTTACGCACTCAAATAATTTCAAAAGTACTCTGAGAATTTTTGCCTTCATTTTCTGCAAAATCCTCTCGTTTTTACTAATCTCTTCAGAATCAAAGATGAATCCTCAACAAGAAGCCAAGGCTGAAGGCATGTACCTAGTGTATGATGCTTATCATCAGTACGGAACGCCTATCATGAAAGAGATTTTGGAAAAATTCAAAGCTGCCAAATGGTCAAGTTCATGGAATCGCATGATGAGAAGGTTTGGAAGGACCAGGTGATGGAGTTCTATAACACTGAGAAGGTTGTTGATTTTGACAAGAAGGAAATCAAGGCCACAGTTGGAGGAATCCCAATCGTCATCACCCTTGCTCTGTTGCACGAGCAGTTTGGGCTTTCAAATCAAGGGAGACAAGATGTTACCACTATGGCAGAAGACAAACTCCATGAGTTCTGGGTAATTTGTGCCAAGAAAAATGAAGTAATGACTGGAAACTTGAAGAAGAACCAGTTGAAGGACGAGTTTCAGCGCATGGCTGACATGGTGTCAAAGCTGATAGAGAACTGCACTTTTTCTCTGGATGCAATCACCATGAAGAGGTATTGTATAATGGTTGATGTTTACTATGGCATTGAAGTAAACTGGTTAGTGGTGATCTGGTACACCTTGGCCAATTTCCACCTGAAGAAGCAATCAAATCACAGGATAACCTTGAGTTACCTGTTTTCCAACTTGGGATGTGGAATGACAAATGGGAAGGTAATCCACAGTTCCAAGGCAATGACCAGCTATCAGGCTGTAAGAGGAGGAAAGAAAAGAAAGAATGAAAATGAGGAGGAAGAAGAAACTGAGGAGCCTAAGGACAAGGTTACTGCAAAAAGGCAGAAGAAGACTGTTCAAACAGCAAAGCCTGCTGTTCAAGCCAGAACAGACAAGCAAAAGCAAGCTGCTGCTAGTGCTGTCATCAAGAAGGTTATTGATGAAGTGCTAGAGATATCTGATGGATCTCCATCAAGAAAAGTATCAGAAGAAGCACCTGCTGATAAAGTGGCAAAGAGGACTAGAGCCAGTTGAGAGACACTGCTGCTTCTAAACCGGTTCAAGAGAAGCCTGCTACAAGAAAATCTGCTAAGAGGAAAGTGGTCTTTGAACCATCTCCTGCTAAGCCCTCATACTTAGTCAGAGAAAGTCCTCCATCAGCAGAGAGGCCTGCTGGAACTGAATAAGAATCTGTTAAGGAAAAGCAAGTTGATGATCAAACTGACCCACATATTACTTCAACAGAACCAACAGCTGAGGTTGCTCAACCTCGTGATGATCCTGAAGTGCAGATCATCCATCCCATTGCAGCTGCACCACTTGCATCTGTTGGCCCTACACCTGTCAATACTCAAGAAGACCAGCCAGCTGATAAAAAGAAAGGAAAGAGGAAGATACTTATCAAAAGAAAGAAAGTATCAGCTGCTGACAAGAGAAAATGGGAAGAGGCAGAGCTCAGAAAAAGGGATGACCAAGAAGAACAAAGGGTCCTTGAGCTCAGCAAGAAAGAAGCTGAAAAAGAAGAGCAGAGAAGAAAGATGTCTGAAGCAGAACGTAAGGCTGCTGAAGACGCAGAAATGGATCTTGTTATTGAGCTAAGAAAAAAGGATGCCTATGGTCCAAACATTGCTGGAGGCATAAAGATTGGTGAATCTTTAAATGCCAAGAAGAAGATGCCTGCTGGCATGGTCAAAGAAAAGAAGAAGTTTGAAGTAAGAAGAGCATTTGAAATTATAAACTCTGACTCTTCTGTTTTTAACAGGTTTGAAAAAGCACTGGCTTATTTTGACAAGAAGCTGATGCTCAAAACCTTGTTCACTCATGAAAAGAAAAGTTACATAAAATGGAGAGAGTATAGAGTGGACAAATCTGTTGAAGAGATCCAAAGCTGGGAAGAATTTGCAAATGAAGAGAAGTGGGTTCTTAATTGGTTCCAGACTACTTCCATCACCAAAGCTCTGGATCCAGACTTTGTTAGAGACAGAATGCATAAGTATGCACAAGAATTTGCTGCTGAAGAAGCAAAGATTATCTCTAACTCTTTGCCAGCCAAGAAACGAAAGCATGATGGTCCAATAGAAAGAGCTGTGCAAATTGCTGTTCTGACAGCCTTGGAGAATTGGGCTGCCAGATCGAGATATGAACAAGACTCTCCAAGTGATCTGCCCGCTATGCCTGGTGTCCAGCAGATCACATTTGGAAAAGAGATGAAAAGTTATCAAGAAATGCCTAAAGTGAAGAAGACTGCTCCTAATAGCCTGCATGTTGTAAGGATGATTCGTTAGACAACAGTCTTCACTGATGATGGCAAGGTTGTTAACAAGATCTTTGAAGATGTCACAGATCAGCCTGATGCTGCTAAAGAGCCTTTGGCTATTGAGTGGACTGATAAAGAAAAGGCTAAGGACGAAGCTGATCTGAGAGACACTCCTGTTGAACAGGAAGAAGATCAACCTGCATCACCTCAAATTCCAACAGCTGATGTGCACTCATCACTGATGGAAGCCTTCCAAATGATGCTGGAGAATTCTTTAAGAGAAATGGAAGGGAGGAACCAGCTGAAACTAAAGAAATTGCAGAAAGACATGGAAGAAAAGCACCAGCTGCAGTTGGAACAAATGCAGAAGAATACTGAGATAATGGTGAAGGATGCTATTGACAACTTTCCTCTGCCTGAGGATAATACTGTAAGGATGACACATAGTGTCTTAGATATGAAAAGAAATATTGAAGATGTCAAAGCTGACATGAATCATCTTCATACTGCCTAAAAGAGGAATGAAGACCAAATTGCTCATCTCAGAGATACATTCATCAAAGTGGCTGAGGAGGAGACATCAAAGAATCACCTGTTGGTAGAACAAGTCCATAAAGCTGCCACCAGAGTTGATAAAGAAATTTCCACTCTCCAACTCAACATTGACTGCATCAATGATCAGACTGATCAAATCACTACCACTCTCAATCATCTCAATGCAAGCCATGACCTGATCAATCAGAACATCAAGTCCTTATGTGCTGCTGTCAGGATCCAACCTGTTGCTCTCAACCCTCCTATCAACCCTGATGATGACAAAAAGGGGGAAGAAAAGTGGAAGAGACAACTATTCAAGTTGCTGCTACTGAACAACAAGCACTTGAAGAAAAGGCTGAGGAAGCTGATACTGCCAAAGACAAGGAGACTGATGATAAAGTAGATGAAGAGGCTGCTGCTGAAGAAACTGGAAAGGCTGATGACAATGAAAAGTCTGAAGCAGAATCTAAGGAACAAGCCAAATCTGATAAAGAAATGGCTGCATCCAAGGAACCTACTGAAGAAAAATCAGAGTCATTCACCAAGTACAAGGATGAAGAGAGACGAAAGAGAAAGATGGAGGAGGTAGAAAAAGAGCTGAAAGAACAAGAAGTCAAAGAGAAAATGGAAGCTGCCAAATCCAATCTAGTCATAGATGTTGCTGCTGATGAAGAAGATGAAGAAGAAGATATGAGGAAGTTGAAGGAGAAAGTGAAGAAGCTGATGACTAGAATAGATCAATCCTTTGTAATCAGTTTTCTTTATTTTTTTCTCAGTTATCTCATTTGATGAAAAACTTGTAACTTGTAATCATTTTCAATATATATAAAAGTTCAAGTTTTTACTCCAACATACATTTCTATCTCAGAAATTTTGAGGATTAGAACTTTAGTTTAGGTAACACGTACTTAGCTGAAGTTTTGTCATCATCAAAAAGGGGGAAATTGTTGGATAAAGATGAAGATAAGAGTGCACTGAAGTTAGAAGAATTAAGGGAGGTTTTGATGATTTCCAAAACTCATCAAGATCAGCTAAGTAAGGAAAACTTAGTTTAAATCCCTTGAAAGAATTTTGGCCAAGTAAGAAGACAAATCAGAAGGGTCAAATATTCAAGGTCCAGAAGACTATTGATCTGCTGAAGGGAAGAAATCAGACTGGTGTAAATCAGCCGACTCAAATCAGATTTGTTCAAGTTTGAGATCAGCTTTGTTCATCATCAGACTTGTACACTCATCAGCCAAGTGGAAAGGATCAAGAAGTCGTCCCAACGGTAATAAAGGCCACTGGAGTAATAAATGCTGAAGTCCGAGGCTATTAATGACAAATGATTGAAGAAATAACTCGTATCAGCTCAGTGCATTTAATGCTGTCTGACAGAGAGTACAGTCTGCAGTACTGTCACTGTGCAGAGAGCCGTTCGCGGAAATTAAGGACCAGAAATCGAGAAATTTGAATTGTATCTCTCTTCAACGGATATAATTCAAATGAGTGAGTATAAATAGCTGAAGAGACGAAGAGAAAAGGAGCTACAACACAACAATTGAGAGATTGATTTCGAAGCAAAATATTTTCTAAGCGTCAAAAGCTCAAGAACAGCTCACTCATCAGCCTTGTCAGGTGTTGACTTAAGCTGAAGCTGAAGATAAAAGAAAGATACATTTTTCTGAGTGAAAACTGTTAGAGTGTTGTGAGGAGTGTTTATCCATCTGTGTGAAGTGATAAAACTCTGTAGAATAGGTCTTCTTTGTGATTTCCTATTGTGAGCTTACGGCCAGATTCATTTGTTATTTTGGCGTAAGTGGAGTATACTGATTACTGTGTGTTTTTAGTATAACCCAAGATCTTTGTGACTTGGAAGAGTGGATTAAAGGATATTTACATCCATATAACCACTATAAAAATCCTTGTGTTTTTACCTTACATTTTACTTGCATATTTTCAGATTGCATAAAACACTTGATAAAACTGTTTGAAAAAGATTTAAAGGAGTTTATAAAACTGGGGATAAAATTTTCAAACTACTAAGTATAATTGTGAAAAACACTTTATAAATCCGCTGCAAGTATTCTAGTATTAAAACTGATTTTGATTAAAATCAGTTAAGTGACTATCAGACTAGTGGTCAACAAAGTTGTTCAAAAATTTGTTCGCGATCAGCCCTGTAAACTTACTATTCTGTAACTGCTTAGTCTGCTTACAGTTAAGCAAAAGTTTTAAAGTTAAGATTTTTAGTAAAATTTTTAGAGGTCTATTCACCCCCCCCTCTAGACCTCATCTGACCACTTGGGACCAACAAAGATTCAGTCAAAGAGAATTATTTCGAGATCAGAATACATAAGGTCAAGACGAAGGAAAAGAGAACCGATGAAAAGTCCATGCCCTTAAGTCTCGACTGGGATATCGATCGGTGGAGAGATTATATCATATATGGAAATTGTAAATGATTAAAAGGTTTACTGAATTAATTCACCAGTGATTGGGCTCCATGAGCTTGTGGCAAGACATCGACCGTGGAGTGTGGGAGAATTCCCAAATTGATAGGGGTGCTAATTTTGGAATGATCAGTCGACAGAGTGTTCAATTAATTTAAAGTATTTCAAACTCGAGTAATTAAATAAATATTTAATTATAACCCACGACCAATTATCTTGTGAACCTACGAAGGCATACACAATACACATGAAACCAAAGCGAGGAAAGGAAGAACAACTGGGTCGACCCAATTGTAGCGACCGATTCGAATTGGATCAATAATGTAAATTAAATTTGAATTTAATTGTGAGTTAATTAATTAAATTGAATTTAATTAATTATGGGAATATTTAATTAGATAGGCTTGGAGTCTAATCTAATTAAATGAGAGAGAAACAAATTAATTAGACTATTTAATTGATAAATTAAATAAGGACCCAATTAATTAAATCAAGTATGGGCCATGAATTAATTAGAAGACTTGGTCTTCCAATTAAAAGGGTCATGGCCCCATGTAGGAGAGTTAGAAGACTTAGAGTCCTAATCCTCCTAATCCTAGGTGGATTAGGATAATGAGATACCTATAAATAGGAGATTTGATGTCATATCTCACACACAACTCAAGAGCCAAATTGTCTAAGTCATGAAAAACACTATCTCCATCTCTTCTCTAGAAATCGGCTGAACCCTGTCTTCCTTTTGGAAGAATTTTTTGATTTCATTTTTGTTCCTAAGTCGTTCTTTAACCCTAAATCTTAATATATCCTATATTCTAGCCGATTAGGATATATTATTTTTCGTGATATTGTGTTGTATCAACCCGTAAAAGCGCAACACGTGGTGCGATCCAACTAGCTTGGGATCGAGTCAAACCGAGGGAGAAACGCAAGGACTTTGCTAGCTGCCGGGATTTGCAAAGAGACAGGTATAACTTAGAACTAAGTTATTTATCTCGTTTAATATTCATATATATACAACTAATTTAGTATCCTGGCAAGATTCCATAATAGGCCTAAATTTTTTTTATTCCGCTGCCTGTAGGGCTGTTTATCTTACCGAATCCCAACACCATGCATACACTAATATTGATGTATTAGCTTTTTGACAACTGTTCATCCATGTCAAGCTATTTTTTGATTTGCCGACAACCAAAATAAATTAAGTTGTAAATGTTTTTGATTATTTTGACACACTATGCTAGATGTTAGAATCTAGATACCACCATAGCGTGACACTTTTGAAAAAATATAGTGAAGTTGTAAATTTTTTTACTTTGTACTTTTGTAGGTTATTTTGATGCACTAAACTGATAAAAAGCTAAATATTAGATATCAATGTCCATGTCAAGCTATTCATTTGAGACAACATATGTCTATATCAATGAAAATACATTTGCGGGTAAACACCAGTAATAGTTCTCTCTGTCATTAACTTTTTATATAGTGGTCCCTCTTGTATTTTTTTTCTCACATTAGTCCCTCCAATGAATTATTTATTTCAATTTGATCATTTTAAGGTAATCCAATGTGATCCAAAGTTCAAAAATAGTTTTACGAAGAACTAAATTGATAAATAAATAATTTTACGAGGAATTAAATTAATATAAAATAATTTTACTAGGGATTAATGTATAACGGTGTTTAATGCGAAAAGATGGTCTCACCTGAAAATTGAAATAATTCCGAGTGAGCATCACCTGAGCATTCCTCCTCTTTTTCACCAATCCTCTCTATTACAGTTAGGGTTTCAACTCCGATCAATTTCGATTCTTTTCTTGCGACCAGAGCACCTGGCGCAGCCTAACACAATCCGCCGCTTTTCCTCTATCGTGCGCCTAGTCCTCTTCTTATAACCCAGAAAAAAGAAAAGGAAGAAGAGTTGTACATGGGAGATTTGTTGGCATGGGTTCTCTTCTTCTTCATACTCATTGCTTTGCTCATTATGATAGTTTTTCAGGTCTTGCCTTTATTTTATACTTTTTCTGCTATTTTTGTGAAACAAATTGACATATATTATCAAAAATTATGATTTTTTCATTCTTATTGTATTTACCTATGCTCCGTAGTCTGTTGAATCGTGTAATGATTTGAAATCTGAAGAAGTTGCCTCAAATGCCAAGCTCTTGGTATCAGTTTATTTATGCTATGGAAATAACCAAGTAAAGATTGTGTCTTTGTGGTGTTTAATTTCACTAAAAATGCAAATTTTGGACTTAACTTTGGGAAAAATGCAAGTTACTTTCCTGTGTTATGCTAAACCTCCAAGAAACTAACTGTAAAATTTTTATTGCGCTAAACTAACTTCCTTGTGTTTTCAAAAATTCTGCAAAAATCACCCAATTTGTAAAAAAATAGGTCGTTTTGTATCTACAAATTTCAAGAAATAATTGTTAAAATATACTAAGTGAAGTTGTAGGACCAACTTGAAGTATTTTAGAAATGGTTTCTAGAAATATGTCGATCCAAAACGACCTATTTTTTACAAATTGGGTATTTTTTGCAGGGTTTTTGAAAACACAAGGAAGTTTAACGCGATTCAAATTTTACAGGGTAGTTTCTTGCAGGTTTAGCATAACACAGGGGAGTATTTTGCATTTACCCCCTTAACTTTTGATTGCAGAACCCCTGATTGAGAATGAGTATTGGCACTAGTGCTATTTCCTTATAAAGGCTTATGTTATTGCAAACATTTTAAATATCAATTTAAGGTTTTAGGAGGGGCATATGACTAGGATTTATCATCTTTTCAACTATATTATAGTAGGAAAACATGAGCGCGCAATCATGCTTCAATTGCCTCACATATTATAAATGTTATACAGCTTGTGTGCTTGGCGGATCTAGAGTTTGATTATATCAATCCTTATGACTCTGCTTCTAGAATAAATAAAGTGATTTTACCGGAATTCATCACACAAGGAGTTCTATGCTTCCTCTTCCTCGTAACCGGTCACTGGGTGATGTCTCTGCTCTGTGTCCCATACTTGTACTACAATGTGAGACTGTAAGATCTCGTTAATCTTACTATTTTTCTTCAACCTAATAAAGTTTGGTCTAGTAAACTTTATGTTTATACATGGTTACTAGCTCATATTTTCCGTATATATGAGTTCTTTCATTTTTCCACGTACATTCAGAACATTTATTTAGATTCTATGAGACGGTTTTGAGCACCCAGAGTCTAGATTATAGGAATCTATCTTGTTATCAGGTATAGTATAATACTGTAAACTGAAGCTATATATGTATGCATATCTTTTTCTCCCATTATGCGGGCTATTTCAGAATGGTAGGGGCGGGTCCAATATTTAGAGTTGAAGGGCCAAAGTATATTATTGGCGAAATTTCTTAGAATAAGTCTACGAAAATAAAAATATAATAGTAAAGCAGATTTTCAGTATGAATTAAATCAGGGCTCAAGATGTTCAACATAGTTCTTTTTTGCTGCATCAATTTTAGTGATTTTGTCATATTTTGTTTTATAATGAGTAATTGTTCATGTATTATATAAATTATACAAATAAACTAGTATTAATGAATTACATTAGTTCTATTTAAGTATACAATATATATAATATTCTCTCCGTCGCATTTATGTTTTTACTTTCAATTTGACGCGTAATTTTAGACAAGAGTTAAAAATGTCGAACTTTTGGATAACTTCAGATTTATGTCCTCAAAATTAGTGGTTAAGATTTTTGGATATATATATATATGTTCTAGTTGGGGCCGAGCAACCTTTGAACACTTGGTCTATGTGAACTTTTTTAGGAACTGTACGTGTGTATTGATGTTTAGAAATTTTTTAGTTGTTCCATAGGGTTGTGTTGGAGTAATGTCGAGCAAGCACTATACTCTTCTTCTACTCTATTTCCTAAACATATTGTAGTATTTGTTAGTGTTGGCTCAATTCTTCTATTCCTTTAACTCATTGGCCCTTTTCTTTGGGCTTCCATAAGAAAGATCATGCCGAGAAAATTAAAGCTGCTGAATAATGCAAGTTCTAAAATATATACAGGCCAGGCAGGCTATTCATAGAATTTAAAAGAAGTGTAAGGTGTTATCATTTTGTTTGAGATTAATTTCTGATTGTACCTTCTTCTTTTAAGGGGTTGGATGGAAGGTCAGTAATAATCAATAAATATAGAGTATTTGTTCGATATTCTTACCACCTTTTTGTTTAACCTTTGATGAAATAGATGAACCATATTTTAGGACAACATCATTGCTACATTTTATCACCATGTTTCCCGTCCAAAAGAATATATATGAGGCTTTGTTCACAGCTGGTAGTGGAGGACCTTAACTGTATTGTTGGAGATTGTTCTTGCTGTTGTGTCATAATAAAAAAATGTGATTTACACCTGGACCCCCTGAGGTTTAACATAATTACAGAAACCCCCTGCGGTTCCAAACTTTACACGGACACCCCTATAGGGTTCTTGTAAGGATTGTTGAAGCTGTAAGGGGTGTTTTGGTACATAAGTCTAAACCATATGGGGTCTCCTTGTAATTTCTTTTTGTAAGACGACTAAACCTCCGGGCGTTTTGTCGTAAATCATCCTAAGAAATATGTCAATACTACCTGCAGATCCTAGTATCTTGTAATGTTCAAATATTCTGCTCATAATCCTGGAAATTACACCCACAATCACAAGTTAGAGCCAAAAATTTCTCATTCTCATAATTAAAGTATTTGCCTTCGTGAATATCTCTCTCGTAGTAACTAAAACGGCCTTTTAGCATGAGCATTGTAAATGAGTTAGTATTTGATAATATTGGACTTTATGAAACAATTATAGTTTTTGAGTTGCTTTATTATTGGAGCAGGTACGTTAGAAGACAGCACCTTGTAGATGTAACAGAGATTTTTAACTTGCTCAATTGGGAAAAGAACCAAAGGCTTTTCAAGCTTGGTTATGTAGTACTTCTCATCTTCATGTGCTTGTTCTGGTGAGTCAAAAATATGCACCCTCTCTAATTAATCCCACTAAGTATAGACTTCTTAAACAAGAATCGTAATTCATTTTGTGTAGGTTGATTTACAATGCACTTGAAGACGATGAGTAGTCACTGTAGTTTTCTATGTGTGCTTGTTAAGTTGTTAAACTTGTTGTCTTGTAATTTATAGTATAAGCTTAGATCGAAACCCTGTTTGTAATATTATGAGTTACTCATTGATTTGAAAGACGGGCTAAGGAGAGCTTCACTTCTAATCCCGTATTTTTTTTTTTAAATTGTGGCGCTTTTCATATGGGAGTCTGGAGACTTTGCTCCATTGATGTGATAATGTAAGTTGCCCAGTGAATTGCATATTTCTGATGCAAGGCTCATTCTAGCATATACTTTGAATCTCATTTAGTTAATGAGATGATTTTTGGGTGGAGTTAATGGCAATTCACCTAAACTGATAGGCAATGTTAAAGAGTAAATCGTATTTTTGGTCCTCTTTATGGATTAACTTTTGCACTTTCGTCCCTCTTAAATTTTTTTGTAGTAGTTTCGTCCCTCATATCAATGTAGTGTAATATATTCGTCCGTCTTACCGATATAGTGTAACATGTTCATTCCTCTTAAATTTTTCATAGCGGATTCGTCTCCGTTATCAATATGGTGTAACACATTAGTCTCTTTTAAATATAAAATACATCACTTAAATTCAAAATATATTCTAATATGGATGAAAGTTGATGTATTTTTAATTTAAGTGAGACGAATATGATACATTACATTTATAAGAGGGATGAATCTGCTACAAAAAAAAATTTAGAAGAATGAATGTGTTATAAGAGAGATGAATGTGATACACTACATTGATAAAATGGATGAATCTGCTATAAAAAATTTAAAAGGGACGAAAGTGTAAAATTTGATCCATAAGAATGACAAATACTGCTATTCAATCTAATGTCAAATCTTTCTTCCTTTTGAATCTGGTTGTAGGAGGTAAATTACTCCTTTAATTTTTTTTTGAGGGGGAGTCAATTCAATATTTTGCATATCAAAAGGAGTTAATTTAGCATTAGTCCTTTTGAGTGATGTCTGTAACGAGTTTGGCAAATTTGAAATCTTTTTGTATAGGAATTGTATTCCGTATCAGCAATCCCGTGAACTCATAAAATATCTCCAAATTAGAATCACATGAGCGTGAAGGTGGACCGTTGTCTAACAATGTGTCGCATATATTTATAAAATATTTCTGTAAGACTACATTTGGATGGATGAATTTCGATTTCAGAAAGGATTTGAGATGAACAGATTCAATTCCGCTCACTCATTTCAAATTCATTAATGTAATTTGAATCCGGCTTCAACAAGTTATAAATGGGAATCTGATGAGGGGTATTTCATATATTTCGAACAATACGGCATGCATGTGATCGAAAAGCATTCCGAGCATGGAAGACCAAAAGGGTACCGACCATAAATATAAGCTTGAGTCTATCAGGTTAAGAATCTTCTGATCACATTCTCCCGAGCACGACCAAGACCACACTGAGCTAGGCCATAGCTAAGATAAGAAGATGGATTGCACCATGGGCCTTGGGCCGGGAAATAATCTAATATGGACTAGTTCACCTGGCTAGGGGTGAGCGTTCGGTCCGAACCAGATCGAAACGAACCGAATTTCGGTTCTGTCCCGGTTCGGTCCTGAAAAAAGACGGACCGTTTACGGGACCGAAATAGTCGGTTCGGTTTGATACAAAAACCGACCGGTGCGATTCGGTCCGGTTCAGTCCAAAGTGTACCGAAAAACCCTAAAATTATTACGAAGAATTGTTGCCTGGCTTCTTTAGGCAGCTTTCCTTCCTTTTTTTTCTTCATGAATTCTTGCTTGAGGCTGCCCAGATACCCACTGTATTTTCTCAAAAGCTGACCTTTAAGTTGCCTGTATTCTGCTTGAGGGTCTATCAAATTGTTATTCACATCAACTTCGTCATCAGATGAATTGCCGTTTCTCTCCATTGCTTCACCACAATCAGCTGTTAGTCCATTACAACATATAAATATATTATATGCAGTGAGCAAGAAAATAATCTTCCTATACTTCTTCTTCCCCCACATCACATTATGAAAATAATTAATTAGTACTTTTGATTCTAATATATATATATATATATATATATATATATATATATATATATATATATATATTAATGCATCGAAATTGTTGGTCCCAAGTGGTCAGATGAGGTCTCGAAGGGGGGGTGAATAGACCTCTAAACTTTTTGCAAATTTTAACTTTAAAACCTTTTTTTGATAACTTAAACAGACTAAGCTGTTATCAACAGTAGGTTCCTCGGCTGATCGCGAACAAATCTTTGAACAGCTTCGTAGACCACTAAACTGATAGTTACTTAGCTGATTTTGTCAAAATCAGTTTCAATACTTAGAGTACTTGCAGCGGATTTATAAAGTGTTTTTCACAAGTAAACTTAGCAGTTTGAAAGTTTGTTCCCCAGTTTTTACAAAACTTCTTTTCTTAGAAAACTTTTCAAACAGTTAACTTAAAGTGTTTTTATGCAACAGAAAATATGCGAGAAAAATGCAAGTAAAAACACAAGTAATTTTTATAGTGGTTATATGGATTTAAATCCTTTAGTCCACTCTTCCAAGTCACTTAGATCTTGGGTTATACTATAATCACAAAGTTTACAATATACTCTGCTTGCGCCAATCAACAAATGAAAAGGCCACAAGTGCGCAGTAGGAAATCACTCAGAAACTCCTACTCTCCGAAGTAATATCACTCACAAAGATGGATATCTACTTCTCACAACACTCAGATTTACAAATTCACTCAGAAGATGTGTTTAGCTTTGTTCTTCAACTTCGCTTTTCGTCAACAAATGACTAAACTGATGAGTGAGCTGTTCTTGAGACTTAAAGAATTCTGCTTCGAAAATTTCTCAGAGATTGTGTTGTTGTTTTCTTCTCGTCTCTTTCAGCTATTTATACTTGAGGTTTGAAAAATGTCCGTTGAAGAGAGACAAGATTCAAATTCCTCGAGTACTGGTCCTTAAAATCCGCGAACGGCTCTTTTGCACTCTGTCTGTACTGTCAACAGTACTTTTCTGCAGGCAGCATTAAATGCACCCAGCTGATGCGAAGCATTTCTTCAATCATTTGTCTTTAATAGTCTTGTACTTCAGCATTTATTACTTCCAGGGGCATTTATTACCGTCGGGAAGACTTTATGATCATTTCCACTTGGCTGACGAAAGTGCAAGTCCGATGGCGAACTAAGCTGATCCCAAATTTGAACGAATCTGATTTGAGTCGGCTGATCTTCATCAGTCTGATATCTTTCCTTCAGCAGATCAGAAGTCTTGGACCTTAAATTTTGACTCTTCTGATATCTTCTTTACTTAGTCAAAATTTCTTCAAAGGGACATCAGCTAAGTTAATCCATACTTAGCGGATTTTGAAGTTTTGGAATGCATCAAAACTTCCCTTATCAATTTGTCTTCAGTGCTTTCATCTTCATCCTTATCCAACAATTTTCCCCTTTTTGATGATGACAAAACTTCAGCCATGTACCTGTTAATACCTAAGCTAAAGATTGTGATCCTCAAAATTTTTTGAGATAGAAAAGATGTGTTGGATTAAACTTGGCTTTTTATTGATAGTGAAATTATTACAAGTACAAGTTTATCAGATGAGATGTCTGAAAGATAGATAAAGTAAACTGATTACAAAGGATTTGTAAATTCTAACTATCAGCTTCTTCATCGGATCCTTCAAGCACTTCTTCATACTCATAAGATGATTCTTCATCATCTTCTTCTTCATCTTCATCAGCTTCATCTTCTAAAAGTATTTTTGCTCTGGCAGCATCCATCTTTTCTTTGAGTTGCTGCTCCTTTATTAGCTCCATTGCCTTTCTGGCTGATTCAGTATTCTTGTACTTGGTAGGTTCTTCTTCAGGCTTCTCTTTTTCTTCTACCTTTCCAAGTTCTTCAGCAGTCTTGGTCATTTTAGTAGCTTCATCAGTCTTCTTAGCTTCAACAGCAGCAGAAGTTTCCTCAGTTGATTCTTCCCCTTTATCTTCCCCCTTTTTGTCATCATCAGACTTGATGACATCTTGAGGTTGAGCAGCAGGGTTGAGTGCAACAGTTGGAATCTTCATGGTAGCACATAAAGCTTTCAAATTTTGATTTACTACATCATGATTTGCAGTCAGATGAGTTAGAGTGGTGCTGATGTTGTCAGTTTGGTCATTGAAGCAGTCAATATTGAGTTGCATAGTTGAGAGTTCTTCATGAATAACGTCTCCAGCTTTGTGAAGTTCCTGCAACAGTCCAACATTGATAGACTTCTCTTCTTCACTGATCTTGATGAAGGTAGCAGTTAAATCAGCTATTTTGTGCTCAGCTCTTTGTAAGGCAGTATAAGGTGATTTACATCAGCCTTCACATCTTCCACATTTTTGTTCATTTCAGTAAGACTTTGCACTAACTGCTTGGAATTATCTTGAGGAATTGGGAAACTATCAATTTCAGTCTTGATGATCTTTGCAATTGATTGTTGCATAGTTTCCAGCTGAAGTTTGTTGGACTCTACCAATTCTGCTTTTAGTTCTTCCTTCAGCTCCTCTTTCATCTTTGTCAGCTGCTGGCTATGCTTCTCTTCCAGTTCCTTCATAGAATTCTCCATCAGCATCTGGAAGGCTTCCATCAGTGATGAGTGCTGATCACCTGATGAAGCAGAAGTAGCAGCTTCCTTTTCTTCAGTCTCCTGGTGGACAGGGACATCTTTCATTTCAGTCTCCTGATCAGCTTTGGTATCCTTAGCGTTCCACTCAAGTGCTAACGGTTGAACAGCTTTCTTATGCTCATCAGTGACGTCTTCATAAACTAGGTTTGTGATAGTGCCATCATCATTGAATGATGTTGTTTGACGAATCTGTCGCACAATTATCCAAGGATTCACAAAGGCATTGTTACCCTTGGGCACTTCACAAAACTCCTTAACTTCTTTGCCAAAAATAATTTGCTGAATGCTTGGCAGCTGAGGCATTTCACTCGAACATCCCTGCTGATATCTTGACCTTTCTGCCCATCTCTTCAAGGCGGTCATAACAGCTATGTTGATTGCCCGTTCTTCAGCATTGCCAGACTTTCTTCTCTTGCTTGGCAAAGAGTTGTTTATGATTTTGGCTTCCTCTAGGGCAAACTCCCTTGCATAGAGATGCATGACGTCTCTGACATGATTAGGATCCAAAGCCTTCTGAATAGAGTCTGTCCTTAGCCAATTCAGAACCCATTGTTCTTCATCAGCTAACTCTTTCAGACTTTGAAGTTCTGCTATAGATCTGTTCATTATGTTATCTCTCCATCTGATATATCTTGGCTTTTCTTGAGTGAACAGAGTCTTCAGCATTAGCTTCTGGTCGTAGTAAGCCAGGGTCTTCTCAAACCTTTTGAAAAGCTCCTTGTCATCATAGACAATGTTGAAAGCTCTTCTTACTTCAAATTTTTCTTTTGCTTAGCCTCTCCAGCCGGCATTTTGTGCTTCTTAGGTTTATCTTCACCATCATCCTCATTAATTTTGATGCCTTCACCATGGACAGGTCCATGAGCATCAGTCTTGCTGATCTCAATTACCATAGCAAGTTCTGCATCTTCAGCTGCTTTCTCTCAGCTTCAGACATCTTTCTCCTTTCTGCGTCTTTAGCTTCTTGAATTTTGCTAAGTTCAAGAGCCTTCTTCTCTTCAGCCTCATCCCTTTTTCTCTGTTCAGCTTCTTCCCTTTTCCTCTTATCAGTTTTGGAAACCTTCTTTCTCTTGAGCACAATCTTTCTCTTTTCTTTATCAGCTAGGGCAGGGGCTGGACCAGCAGAAGAAATAGGTGCAGCAGCAATAGGGTGGATGATCATAACATCTGGATCATCCTGAGGTTTGGCAGCTTCAACTGTTGGTGTAGCTTGGGTCATCTGTTGCTTATTGGTTTGGTTAGCAGCAGAGGCCTCATCAGCTCCAACAGGTCTTTCAGCAGTTGCAGGACTTTGCCTTACTAAATTTTCCAGTTCAGTAGGCTTCTTAACAAAAGTCATCTGCTTCCTCACAGTTTTCTTTGATATTCCCTGAATGGGTCTTGAAGCAGCAGTGTCTTTCAGTTGACTTCTGGTCCTATGAGAGACAGTCTCATCAGGAACTTGAGCAGTTGGTATCCTTGAAGATGATGCAGGGGACACATTCCTCCTATCATCAGTAGAGGTTAGGTCAACAACCTTGTTAGCTTCAGCATCCTCCACTTTCTTCATTTTCTTAGGAGTCTTCTCCTTAGGCTTTTCAGTAGCCTTCTTCTTCTGTGTCTCAACAGTTAACTCAGCTGTTTTGACCAATCTTTTTGGCCTTTTGGCAGGAACATCCTTTTGTTCCTCGTTTTCATCCTCATCAGGCTCATCAGCCTTTCTCTTCAAAACTGGCAAGTATTTCACCATAGCCTTTGACTTATGGATCTCCATTCCATTTGTTATATTACAGCCCAGTTTAAACAGCAGATAACTGAGTGTAATTCTGTGATTTTTCTGAGGAGTTTTCCCTTTCTTCACCTCATGAAAACCAGCCAAAATATACCAAACTATAATGGACCAGTTGACTTCCAATCCATAGTAGATGGCAGCCATGATGCTGAATCTCTTCATAGTAACAACATCAAGAGAAAAAGTACAGTTTTCGATCAGTTTTGAAACCATATCAGCCATCCGCTGATACTCGTCTTTCAACTGTTTCTTCCTTATGTTGCCAGACAACACTTCCCGTTCTTTGGCGCAGATCGCCCATAATTGTTGGTGCTTCTCCTCAGTCAGCACAGTGACGTCATGTCGTCCACTGTTAGGAAGCCCAAATTGCTCGTGAAGAACAGCAGGGATAATAACAATAGATTTACCTCCGACTGTAGCCTTGATTTCCATGGAGTTGTAATCAACAGTTGCAGTCTTGTAGTACTCCAGAACCTGGTCAGTCCAGATTACACCTTCATTGTACTCCATGAAGTTTACCAGTAAGGCCGTCTTGAACTTTTTCAGCAGTTCTTTCATCAGATCGGTACCAGATTGGTAATAGGACTCGTAAACAAGGTACATACCTTCAGCGACCATTTCGAATCTGTTGAAAATTAGGGAAACAAGAAGAAATTTGCAGAAAATTGCAAGTATTTTCTCTCAAGAGTGCTTTGAATATTTGGGGTGCATAAAGAGCCACACAGCTGATCAGATCTGGATTTATAGGGTTAGGGTATCTTGGTTTCCGTGATACCAGCTAACCGTTAGATCCGTTTCTTGTCATGCTGATCGTGCAGCGTCAGTTACGACCTTTCAAATTCAAATCGCATTAAATGAGGAGCGGGAAAAGTACCGCTCTTATGTTACTTGTAAAAGCGTGTTTTTGAAAATAACGTTTTAAACAGTAAGCTTTTACACAAGTAATCAGATTAGTAAAATAAATACTTATCTGATGGACTACTGTCCTGATGACAAAGCTGTTATCAGTGAAAGCCAATAACTGATAACCTTCCTCGGCTGTTTGTCAATTCAGCTAGATAATAAGTCTTCAGTCTTCAAAACTTTAATCTTCTGTTGAAAACATAACTTCAACTAACTGTCATTAACAAATTTCATCTTTTAATCAGAAGTACCGCTAGTCTTACACGTTCCCCCTGACTTTAAGAATTCATAAGTTTACTAGTCTGTTGAGAGTTAATCCTTGAAGATGAATAAGATGAGTAAACTGTTGAACTCTAGTCTTCTGATGAGTTCCCCCTCAGCTTATGCATCCAATTTTAATAAACCTAGTTCAACTATTAGAGTTGAAAACCTTGTCTCACTTAGAGGTTTTGTGAAGATGTCAGCAATTTGATTTTCAGTAAATACATATTCTATCATGACATTTCCTTTCTCCACAGGATCTCTAATAAAATGATGCTTGATCTCAATATGCTTAGTCCTTGAATGACTTGTAGTATTCTGAGTAAGACTGATTGCACTTGTATTGTCACAGTAGATTGGAATTCCACTGATTTTGATATTATAGTCTTCTAATTGATGCTTCAACCATAAGATTTGTGCACAGCATGCTCCAGCAGCTATATACTCAGCTTCAGCAGTAGATATGGATACTGAAGTCTGTTTCTTACTCATCCATGAGATCAGACGACTACCCAAATATTGACAAGCACCTGTTGTGCTCTTCCTATCAATTTTGCAACCAGCAAGGTCTGAATCTGAATATCCAATAAGCTCAAATCCAGATTCTCTAGGATACCACAATCCCAAATCTTGAGTGCCCTTAATATATTTCAGAATTCTCTTGGCAGCTAAGAGATGAGATTCCTTAGGATTTGATTGAAATCTCGCACAAACCCCAACTGAGTACATGATATCAGGTCTGCTTGCTGTTAGATATAACAGTGACCCAATAATGCCTCTGTATTTGGTTATGTCCACTGATTTGCCATCTTCATCTTTGTCCAAACGAAGACTAGTAGACATTGGAATATTAGCAGTAGAGCTAGTTTCCATACCAAATTTCTTGAACAGATCCTTTGTATATTTTGCTTGGCTGATGAATATTCCATCAGGCAACTGTCTTACTTGCAAGCCAAGAAAATTATTAAGTTCTCCCATCATGCTCATTTCAAACTTGTTCTGCATCAGCTTTGAGAACTTGTCACACATCTGTTGGTTAGTTGAACCAAAAATAATATCGTCCACATAAATTTGCACAAGCAAAATATTTTCTTCCCATTCAATAGTGAACAAGGTCTTGTCAACTTTACCTTTGCGAAATCCTTTAATTAAAAGAAAATCAGATAAAGTATCATACCATGCTCTTGGAGCCTGTTTCAGTCCATAGAGAGCTTTCTTCAGACGATACACCTTGTCTCCTTCTTGATAGACTTCAAATCTAGGTGGTTGTTCAACATACACTTCTTCTTGCAATTCTCCATTGAGAAATGCAGACTTCACATCCATCTGATAGACAGTGAAGTTCTTGTAAGCAGCATAGGCAAGAAAGAGTCTGATTGCCTCTAATCTTGCTACTGGTGCAAACGTTTCATCAAAGTCAATGCCTTCTTCTTGGCAGTAACCTTTGACCACTAATCTTGCTTTATTTCTGGTGACTTCACCATCTTCATTCATTTTATTTCTGAATACCCATTTAGTGCCAATGACTCTTTGATGACTTGGTCTAGGAACTAAGTACCAGACTTCATTCCTTTCAAATTGATTTAGCTCTTCTTGCATAGCTTCAATCCAGTTGGAATCACTAAGAGCTTCTTCAATCAGTTTGGGCTCAATTTGAGATAGGAAGCTGACAAACATTGCTTCATTTGCAGCAGCTCTCCTTGTCTTCACTTTATCCAAAGGATCACCAATCACCAGCTCTGGTGGGTGATTCTTGAGCCATCTAAGATCAGGTTGCAAATCATAATGTTGTCCTTTGTTTTGATCTTGCAACACCACTGTTGGAGTTCCAGTAGTAGTCTGTTGAACATTTGTTGTCTGTTGAACAGTCTCTGGTCTATCAGCTGTTTGCAACTCGTCTGTTAGACAATCAGCACTGTGATTTTGAACAGCACTTGAGTTATCAGCTGGGTTGAGATAAGGTAGTATGATGGGAACATATTCTTCATTCTTTCCAACATTCAACTTCTGTAAATCAGTAGACAGATCTTGATTAATACTTTGATTCTTTTCAGAAGATTGACTTGGTTCATCAAATACTACATGAATGGATTCCTCTATAAGTAAAGTTGTGACGGCCCGGCTCCGCGGGTCCGTTGGATGACGGTCGAAAAATTATTGTTATTTTGAAAAACGTTAAAATATCGAAACTTTTTTTTTTGAAACGATGAATTTAAAGGTTTAAAGCGGAAGCGATTTAAAATAAAATTAGAACAATTTCAATTACTAGTACTAAGTTTTTTGACGAACAAATAAATTCAATTTTCATAGCAGAGTTTTAAAGCGAAAACATTTAATCACAACATATCAAAATATTTGAACAAAATCAACCGAGAGAGATAAATAAGTAATTTATGAGAATCTTGAATCTTTGACAAAAATATAAATCAACTTTAACGATTTAAATATTCTAAGCAAGGTTTTAAACAAAATCAAGAAAGAATCTAAATCGATAACAAAATATAATCACTCTCCCGGATACTAGGGTGGGACCGCTACCGTGATGACCTAATCGCAACCCGACTACTATTTCAAGAACACCTGAAACTGAAAAGAATGAAATATAGAACGCATAAGTTGATCGTCCAACTTAGTGAGGCTATGTGCGAATTTGCATGGTGATGTGTGGATGCAACATATTATATAACATAAGCGTGTTATCAAGCAAATAAACATATATTCAAGATGAAAGAAACACGGAATTCACACAACCAAGAATTTGCTGATGTCGTCCTCCACTTACCCTCCATCCTCAGTCTGATGTCCATCCAAACTCACCAAGCAAGGAGCGACCTTACTATCTGAAATGCATCGACATGTCTTTGCCGGAGTTCGTCCTTACTCCCCTAGTGTTCCTCCCCACTTGGGTTGTAAGGCCAGGCCTACGGGTAACCGTGACAATCCTGCCGGCCCTTGCCGGCCAGGTTGGCATCGGGTCCATATACGAAATCAAAAGGGCCCACACAAAATCGAAAACAAACGGAAACATACAGTCGGGAACAAACGGAACATAACATATCAAACATATTTAACATATTATTAACATTTAATAACTTATCAAATGAAATTTTAGATATCATGATAATTTCGTAAAATATATTCGCAACTAGTAGATTCGGATGTAGCATGTATTTGGATAATCACGTTGAAATGCTAAGTAATTTCATGCGAGTAATGTTGACCTAATAAGTCAACCTATTCGTGACGACATGCAAGAAAAATTAGAATATAACACATGCTTAGACTCGACCTACTAGCATATTAGACTGACACACAAATGAACACACAGCGCTTTCCTTTGTCGCTTAGTATAGCGACTAAAACTCCACATATGATGCATATCCGAAACCTGAGCAGGTACGTATACGACTTAGAATGTATCTAACAATCTTACTAAAACGTAACTAATGAAATCCTACACAAGGATTTCCTAAACTAACACATCGCACAAAAGTGTTTAAAATTTACGATATCAACTCCACTTAAAAGTTATTATTTTCAGAATTCAAAATTCTAATTTCATAAAACAACGCCAAAACAGCAAAATTTTCCTTTTATTTTCCAGATTTACAAAACAACCCCTAAACTTTTATAAACATCCATTTTTCCGAAAATTTTTGCAACAAACTTTAAATCAAAAGATTTTTAACTAAACCCATATCGAAAATCAAATAAAAGTATTAAGTATCTTTTTACTTCAAAAATCAAAGCTTTAAAAACCCCACAAGTTTAAAACTTTTCAAAAACACCCTCATCGTTTTAAAAACTTAACCAAACCAATTTTCTTGAAAAATAATTTAAGATCCACGCATTTAAGAAATATTTAAAAATAATCAAGCATAATTTTCACTATAAAACTGAGATTAAAAATAAGTTTTAATAACTTTTCACCAACTAACAATGAGAAACAAAAATTTCTTTGATCATAATTTTCTTCGGTAAAATTTACAAATTTCAATCTTAAAACAAAAGTGAACAAAGCACTATATCAATTTAATTAATCAAAATTTTGTAAAAGTAACTATGTAAAAACAACGACAAAACAACACATTTACCACCTTATTTTCAGATTTACAAAAATAACCCCAAATGTTTCAAAAACTCTCATTTTGCAAAAATCTCAAATCAAACTTTAAAACAAATGCTTTTCAAGTAAATTTATACCAAATATCAAACAAAAATTTAGATTTTCAGTCCATCTTACTCCCAATAAAAATTGCAGCCCTCAACCTTTCAACTTTTAAAATTTTCAAAAATACCCCCAAAGTTTTGAGAAAAATAAAAACATCAACTTTCTTACAAAAAGAAATCAAGATCCAAACATATAAAAAATATTTAAACAAAACCAAAGCAAGTCACACTAAATATTACATATGAACTCAACAACTTATCACAAGGACAAACTAACTTCTTCAACATATATTTTAAAGAGAATAAAGTAATATCACAAAGACTAAAGAACACATGCATAGATGTCTTTTTACCCAAATCAATGATAGGGGTGGAAATCTCTTCATTTCCAGAACTCCGAAGGTGGTGGTGGCAGCTCCGGTGGCAGTGGTGGCGGCTCCGGTGGTGGTTCATAAAAAGGCCCTCAAATACTTACTTTTCACCATTTTCCAATGGCTGTCGATTCACTTTGGGAGTTCCAAAAGATAATCCGAACGGTCAATATGTAGATCCATGTGTAGAACCTCCACGCAAAATTTAGGCATGATCCAACGGTGGACGAAGGCGGAATGATCGAAAATCCGAGGCTGGGTTGAGTATACCCGAAAACTCTCTTTCTAAATGTTTTGTCTCTCTTCTCTCTCTTATTTTCTCTCTAAGTATTTTTAAGTTGTAAAGAAGATAATGTGGGTTTGAGGAGGATATTTATTAGGTTATAAAATCAGATTTTTTAATATGTATACACATATACATATAATATGATAATAAAGGAGCGTTATTACTTCATATTTTCCACCAATGCATGTCAACTTAGGTGGATGAGTTTATCTACCCAAGGTCATGCTTGACAACCCTAGGAGTGTGCAAAGAGAGAAAATGATTACTCTCCTACAAAAAATCTGGAACTTGGGGCAAATTTACACTTTGCCCTCCGAAGTTTTGAAATCTTACATTTTTGTCCACAAAAACAAATTTTTTTGCATCAAAGCCAGAAATTTTCAAGAAGGTCTTGATCTTATATTAAAGTAACTTTTATATTTTTAATTATTTCAAAGTTAATAAGATCACAATATTTAATTAATTTGTTCAAATTAATGCTTAACTTTGAAAATAAAATGTAGCACTTAAATTTGGATTAAAATCCAATCAAAAGCGTTCGAAATTTTGGGGGCGTTACAAAAGTTCTTTTGTTAAAGACTCTATAAGCTTTACTAACAGTAGAGTATCCTACAAAAACAGCTTCATCAGCCTTTTCTGCAAATGCAGTAAGGTGATTTTTCCCATTATTTAAAACAAAGCATTTACAACCAAATATCTTAAAATAATGAATGTTTGGCTTCCTGTTGTTCCAAACTTCATATGGAGTCTTGTTTTGGTGCTTGTTGATCATGCATCTGTTTTGGGTAAAACATGCTGTATTTGTTGCTTCTGTCCAAAATCTTTGTGGCAGCTTAACTTCAGCTATCATAGTTCTGACAACTTCCTTTAGTGTTCTGTTTCTCCTTTCAGCAACACCATTCTGTTGAGGGGTTCTAGCAGCTGAATACTCATGATGTATTCCTTTGATGTTACAATACTCTTCAACAGTAGAGTTTGTGAACTCTGTCCCTCTATCTGATCTGATCTTTGATATTTTTATGCTTTTCTCATTCTGGATCAGTTCCATCAGATTAGTAAGATGTTCCTTGGTTTCACTTTTCTTCTTCATGAATATCACCCAAGTATATCTTGAATAGTCATCCACAACAGCTAGGCAGTATTTCTTTCCACCATTGCTGATTGGATCAATGGGTCCAAATAAGTCCATGTGTAGCAGCTCCAAGATTCTTTCAGAAGATTGGTGCTTCTTGCTTTTGAATGATGACTTGATTTTTTTACCCTTCTGACAGGCGTCACAAAGCTTATCTTTGCTCATGACTGTTTTAGGAATCCCTTCTACCAGATCATTCTTTATCAATCTGTTGATGGTCTTGAAGTTTAAATGATTCATTCTTTTGTGCCACAGCCAACTGACTTCACTTGGTGTTGATGCCACCAAACAAACATTTGAATTCTTGTCAGCAGAATTCCAGTCGACTATGTAGACATTCCCTTGTCGTCTTCCAGATAAAATTACCTTCTTTGTACCAATCTGTTCAACATAGCACTTATCTGTTGAGAAGATGACTGGATATCCTTTGTCACAAAATTGACTTATGCTCAACAAATTAGGTTTGAGGCCTTTAACATAAGAGACGTCAGATATCTCAATGTTGCCTTTGATCAGCTTTCCACTTGCTACAATCTTGCCTTCCTTGTTGTCCCCAAAGGTAACTTTAGGACCATCCACAGCAACATCATCAGTCAGCTCATGTATACTTCCACACATGTGTCTTGAACAACCACTGTCCAAGTACCAGATCTTCTCTACTTTACTCCTACTCCTAATCCTAACCTACAAAACAAAAATAAAATTGTTTTAGGTACCCTAATTGAGAGGGTCCTGAAGGATTAGTTCCACCTTTGACAACCCAAGATGTTGATGTCTTACGCTTCTTAGGCTTCTGAGTTTTGACAGGAGCATGAACAGTTTCATTTTTATCATAGTTATCAGATAAGTCATGTTGATGATCAGTATGATAAGAATAATGTTCATAAGCAGGGTAATATGCATGATAAGGAGGGTATGCATGCATTGGATGAGCAGGGTATGGTGCATAGTAAGTTGGAAATTGAGGTGCATGATACATAGGATGATATGCAGCAGGTTGCACATAATAAGACTCATTTCCATACCAAGCATTTTGATTTTTTTATTCTTATGCTTCTTTGGTTTACTAGGGGCTTGCTCATTAATAGACGACTTAGTTTTACCACTAGTCTGATTCGGTTTAGCTTTATCAGCAGACTTCTTAGGACTCTGCTGTTTGGTCTTACTAGTCTGTTTACCTACACTAGGCTCTTTGCTCTTTTTAGCCTTAGGAGATTTCTTCTCCTTTAATACGTTCTCAGGTGAAGCAGGTTTAGTAGTTTGAACATACAGAATGACCTTACTATTGTCAGCAGATATAAATTTTTCAGTATGATTCAATTCTAGCTTATCCTGTTCTAAAGGCATCTTCTGTTTACTAGACAAAAGAGTGGATGCAACAGATGATTTTTCACGAGACTCAATAACTTTTTCAAGTTCCATGATTTTTCCTTTATAAACTTCACATTCAGCTTTCAGAGATTCATGTTCTGGCTCAAGCTGTTTATATTCAGCTGATTCTCTCGGCTTTTCAGCTGTGAGTTTCAGTGAACCATTTTGCTCTTTTAGCAATATCATCTCTTCCTTAAGCTTTTTATATGCTTCAGCAATACCAGTATTGTTAAGCATCATTTCTTCAAATGAATTAAATAATTCATTATCAAGAGGAGTTACCTCATCCTCAGAGTCATCAGATTCCTTTGCCATCAGGCAGAGGAGAGCAGGTTTTTCTTCATCATAAGATTCTTCATCAGACGTGTCTGAATCTGAATCAGATGAGTAGACAGCAGTCAGCGTTTCTGCTTCAGCCATCATTGCCTTGCCTCTCTGATGCTTTCTTTCTTTCCTGATTCTCTTCTCTTCCTCAGTGTATTTCTCTGCTTTTGGATATGGACAGTCTTTGATGAAGTGCCCCAATTTCCTGCAGTTATAACACATTAGTTTGGCTTTATAATCATCCTTATCTTGAGAAGAAAAGTTAGGTTTAGAAGTAGAAGCATTGTTGTATTTGTTCTTCATTTTTCTCTTGTAGAACTTCTTGAAATTGTTTATCAGCAATGCAACATCTCTAGCTGTGTACTCCTTTTTGTTGAGTAATGTGGCTTCATCAGATGAGTCCACTTCTTTGCTTTTCTGTGCTGGTCTTCTGGGATTTTCAGCAGCAACCAGGGCAGCTATGGGTCCTGAAGTTGAGGTTTCTTCAATTCCCATTCTAGGCAGTTTATACTCGTACGCCTTGAGTACTGAGAACAGCTCGGTGAGAGAAATCTTGCCCAGATCTCTTGACTCTTCCATGGCTGTCACCTTCATGTTGAACTTTGGAGGTAGGGCCTTCAGAACTCTGACGGTTATCTCCTTGTTCGTAAAGGTTTTTCCAAGCTTCAACACTTCATTTAATGTCCTTGTAAACCTTGTATCCATCTGGTCAATGGTCTCTCCAGATTTCATCTTGAAGTTATCCAGCTTTTCCAGAGCAACACTCAGCTGATGCTCTTTAATGGCGTCGTTTCCTTCGCTCATGTCTCTGACTTTATCCCACATCTCCTTTGCAGTTTTCCAATGTTTGACTTTGTCAAACCGATCATTATACAGGGCTTTAGTCATGATGAATCTTCCGACCTTATCCAGATTGAAAAGCTTTATTTCTTCTGGAGTCATCTCATGAAGATCTTTTTCCACCACGGTATCAATTTCATTTATCTTTATCGTCTTGGTGAATCTGAATGGACCTTTTATGATACATGTGTACATGTTATCATTATAAGCAGCTAGGAAAATCTCCATCCTGATTTTCCAGTCTTCAAACGACATACCAGCAATGTGGGGAACATGGCTGATACAGTCCATTTTTCAAAAAGTTTTTGTTTTTCAAAAAGATGCTCTTTTGAAAAGTTTTGAAAACCTTTGAAAAACACTTGGATCAAGCTCGTTGATCAGGCAGCTGATTCTAAAGAACCACCTGCTCTGATACCACTTGTTGGTCCCAAGTGGTCAGATGAGGTCTAGAGGGGGGGGGGGGTGAATAGACCTCTAAACTTTTTGCAAATTTTAACTTTAAAACCTTTTTTGGATAACTTAAACAGACTAAGCTGTTATCAACAGTAGGTTCCTCGGCTGATTGCGAACAAATCTTTGAACAGCTTCGTAGACCACTAAACTGATAGTTACTTAGCTGATTTTGTCAAAATCAGTTTCAATACTTAGAGTACATGCAACGGATTTATAAAGTGTTTTTCACAAGTAAACTTAGCAGTTTGAAAGTTTGTTCCCCAGTTTTTACAAAACTTCTTTTCTTAGAAAACTTTTCAAACAGTTAACTTGAAGTTTTTTTATGCAACAGAAAATATGCGTGAAAAATGCAAGTAAAAACACAAGTAATTTTTATAGTGGTTATATGGATTTAAATCCTTTAGTCCACTCTTCCAAGTCACTTAGATCTTGGGTTATACTATAATCACAAAGTTTACTGTATACTTTGCTTGCGCCAATCAACAAATGAAAAGGCCACAAGTGCGCAGTAGGAAATCACTCAGAAACTCCTACTCTCCGAAGTAATATCACTCACAAAGATGGATATCTACTTCTCACAACACTCAGATTTACAAATTCACTCAGAAGATGTGTTTAGCTTTTGTTTGTACCCAAAAAATACCCTCGATTTATCGAGGAACGACGGCTCGATGACAAGCCAAAAATGGCAATAGGGCCGAACCAAGTCACTCCAAAACGGGTCGGACCGGATCAGACCCAATTTGACCCGGAAGTGGATCCAATCGAGACAATAAACTGGCCACGAGCCCACTTTGAAACTCGACCCAACTTTCATAATTAATTAACGTTTGGGCTAAATATAAATTAATTAATTGATAAGTTAATTATTTTATGGGCCAAAGTTAATTAATTAAGTCAGGATATGGTTAAACATGAACGGGCCCAGCCAACCCAATGGCTAATTTCGATGATTAAAGGCTAAATTAATTAATTAAGTTGATTAATTAGTTGGACCAAGGCTAAATAATTGGCCCAATCATGTGAAAGAGGCCAACCCAATGGCATAACTAATTAATTAATTATCAAAGATAATTAATTAAAGAAATCAATGCAAAAGCCACGTGAGTAGTTGGCTAAGTTGAACAAAATACAACTTCCTTAATTATCTCCAAGTTGGTTACACAAATTTGGCAGCACACGTTTAACATTCAAATCTGAAAATGGAACAAGGGAGAACAAGGAGAATAACTACTGCCAAGTTGTGGAGAAAGTGGAGGTAGTGGAAGGAATTCAAAGTAGTGGAAGTAGTGGGAGAGTGGCTATCAAGGGAGCAGTTTTTTCCAGCCATCAGCCCATCAATCAGCAGCTATAAATACTCCAGGACAGCCATTCGCGCAAGGAGACACACAACAATCAATCAACAAATCTCAGTCTAACACTGATCGGCTCAACGCCTCTCCGGAAGTCCAGCGCTCCGCTGCTTCTTTTTCAGCAAACACCCTGTAGAACCCCTGATATCAACCGTCCCTCCTCAGCCACCAGCAACCCTCGACAGCCTGAAGTCTTGCCGCCGCCGTCGCCCAAAATTCGCCGCCGCCGCCGCCCAAGGTCCGCCACCGCCGCCGCTAAAAATAAGCCGCCGCCACCGCTGACATTAAGCCGCCGCCGCCGCCGATACTAAGCCGCCGCTGCTTCTGCTGTCCAGACGCTGTCTCGAGCGAAACCCCTTGATAGCAGGCAGTTAACAAGCTGTTTTCTGTCAAGTTATCAGTCTGTCAACTCGTTGATATCAGTCTGTCCCTCCTCAGCCACCAGTGATCCCTGACCGCCTGAAGTCTTGCCGCCGCCGCCGCTCACAATAAGCCGCCGCCGCCGCCGCCGCTCTCTTCCGCCGTCAGCTGACACTGACTCGAGCGAAACCACTCGTATCAACCAAGTAGCACGCTGGTAACTGTCATGTAAGTGCCCACGTATTTATGTGACAAACTCATCGAGTAGCTATCTGCTTGATGAGCTCGTCGTCAAGTAGCCATCTGCTTGACGGCTATCGGCTAAGTAGCCATCTGCTTCGTCGATGCCTTGGTCAGTGGCCACCCGCTGATCAGGAGCCCGATTGGTGGTTATCCATCAAGGTTGGGCGAACTATTGACGGTGGTCCCCCGTCGTCAATGTTACTTTCTGTCAACTTAATGTATTGTCATGTTTCATCAGCTCATCGGCGGGTTCCCTGCCGATCAAGGAGTCATTTTTCAGAACTTAATAGACTTATCAACTCGTTTGGCAGACCCTGCCAAGAAAGGAGAACTTTACCGTTTTGCATATTTTTGTAATGTTTGTACATTGGGAAACGTGCTAATTTTCTTTTATTATTAATGGAAGTAATTTAGTTCGTGTATGTCATCTCGTTTACTTAAATATGCTTTACGTCGACTGATTTCCATTAATACACTGTTTCTGTCAAGCCCTTGTTTTCTGTCAAGTTGATTGTGTAGAACTGATTGATCGTCAACCCGTTTACTGATTTATAAATCCACTGATATAATAAACAGGCCATCGATTGGCTATAAAAATATGGCATTTCAAGACAGACTTTCATAAATTGTTTAAGTCCTGCGGCCAGGCAGGCATAGAAAAGAACTAGGGGTAGTGTTTGCCTACTCTGTCGCAGTCGTTTAGAAGTCAGCCTTATCAGGACAACCCATTATGATATCAATATGTCTTCATCAGGACACTCACATTGACAATTTACCGATATTAACATGTCCATTTTCAAATCGTTATGTTTGCACGCACAAACATTGGCATGCCCGCATTCATTTTATATCATATCGAGGCATTTTGCATCGAGCTATTGGCTCGTCGAGGTGTCTGCTGACCGGTTTACAAAAAACAGTGTTCTGCAACTCCTCGATGCCAAACATCCCTCGATGTCAACCCCTCGATGACAGGCACCCCTTGATGTCAGTTTTATCGCAAACAATATTTTGGCACTTCTTGATGCCAAGGGTTGCTCGATGTCGTCGAGGCGTTCCTCGATGTTAAATTTATATGCAAACAGTTCCTTGATGCCATGTATTGTCCGATGCAAAATTTATCGCAAACAATATTTTGGCACGCCCGGTGGGACGTGAAAATCTTTCTGTAAAACACTTGCCAGCCACAAAATATGTTGGCTCGGCGAGACTTGAAATTTTTTTCTGTGATTTAATTGCCAAAAAACGATTATCAGCCAAGTAACTATTTGGCTAGCTGACACTTGATAATCTTTCTGCCAAACAGTCAATCAGTTGATGCTAAACAATTAATCTTTTGCTGTTGTCGAGATAATACCACAGGTAACGCGAAAGACTTGATCTACCTTGACGAGGACACGTTCTGACCTAACGCATAATCTGGAAAATCTATCAACGGTTCCACTAACTATGGAAGGGACCGACAGAATCGAGGAGCTGACAGCAGAGGTTCGTAACTTCACCAGGAACCTTGAGACCAAACAGGAGGAATGGTCCAACATTGTCAGCAAGTTTGAACACATGCTAGGCTCGGCCACTGTTGCTAGTCAGGCCACTGCAGAAGCCAGCAACATTATGAATAACTCCCTGATGCACTTAGAAGCAAAGATGACATCATTGACTGAGAGCATCAACACTCTCGCCAACGGCATACAAGCGCAGGCCTGGACTGGGCCGCAGAGGACTGCCGTCGACAAAGGCAAAGGCCCTGCGATCCAGATCGGGGAAAGTTCATCAAGGGAGGAAACGCCATGCAAACAAGGCAACGGACAAACCAATGTCCCGGACATGAGAGGAAACACTTCCAAAGCTAGGAACAACCGCTTAGACTCGGGGGGCAGGTCCGAAGAGGACCGATTAGAGGCCGCCGGATACAGCCAAGATGGATATCAGGCCAACTCAATGGCTTATGACAGGATTGCTCATCGAGCTGTAGAGGGTACAGAGGACCTCCTGACGGTGAACCAAGCTGAAGAAATGTTCGTCAGGAGACAAGGAAACAGGGCAGCGAGGTATAATAAGCCTCATCCGGAATATATCGATCAGATCCCGTTCCCAATGAACTACAGACCGCCGAATTTTACATTATTTTCAGGCGAAGGATCACAATCTGCCACTGAGCATCTTGCTCGATTTTCTCTGGAATGTGGCAACATGACTAACGATTTGAAATTGAAACTGTTCCCTAACTCTTTGACAGGAATGGCGTTCCATTGGTACGCCAACTTGAAGCCTGGATCGGTCCCCGACTGGCCATCCATGGAAAAAATATTCGTGATGAACCACTATCAAGCTCCACTCGAGGTGTCCGTCATCGAGCTGTCGAACATGAGGCAGCTGACAGGACAGACCGTCGAAGAATACATGAAGAAGTTCATCAGGGCCAGAGGATTCTGCGCCATCCCGCTGCCAGAAAAGGAATGCATCAAAATTGCCATCCATGGCATGCATTTCGAATTACGAAAGATCATGATGGCACAATACCACGAGGACTTGTTCGAACTGACCGATCACGCGGTCCGTTATGAACGAGTATTGAGAGACGAGAACGGCCGACAGCCCAGAGGAAGTTACTATCAAGTGGGTATGGCCGACTCTAGTGAGGAGCAGATCAATCAGGTCAGCAGACCGATTGAGCAACAGGGTATCGAGATCGGACTGGCAGAAGTGGTCTGCCCTAAGAACACCGTCTGTACGGCTCTCGCCAAGCCGAAAGAACCTCAACCTACTATCAAGGTGCCAAATAATTTGGTGCGACGAGACGCTGAATATAAAACTGATAGGGAAAGACGATACTCTTTCGACGTCTCGAAAACAGAGGCCATATTCGATCAGTTGTTGGCCGACAAGATCCTTCGCCTCAAAGGAGACCACGTGATTCCACCATCAATGAAGATAGCAGGTAAAACGTATTGCAAATATCATGATGTTTGGACTCACGCAACGAACGAGTGTCTAGTGTTTAGGTGGATGGTGCAGGATCACCTTGACAAGGGCATCTTGAGGTTTGCCCCGGATTGGAAGATCACGAAACCGATGACGGTTGACACCAACCCATTCCAACAGAATGAAGTAGGGATAAACGTCATAACAATCACGGAATTACCGACAGGCGAGAAACTGTATTCAGACGATGATCCAGATTATGACATGAGAAACAAGCAAATGGGCCTGTGTGCGAGGTGCCAAAACGAATTGGCGACAGTCCCGCTGTTCATCAACCCGGCGATATATGGCCCATACATGCCTTGGCCAAATGTAATGCCGTCAGGGTATCCTTATCAGGTGATGCCGCAACCGCAGGCAAACCCCCAAACAGCGCCGCAGCCGCAGGCGATACCACCACCACCACCTCGACCCATGGGGCCGTATCCGGTCCCAACTCCGATGGAAAATACTGAACGAGCAACATCAACGGCGGAACAACGCCGGGAACAGGCTAAAACCATGATGCCTCGACGGCATCAGGAAGGTACCAACCGAAACAGCAGAATCAGGGAGAGATCCCCTGACAGGACACCAGTTAGACAGGTCAGATCGACCGCCAGTCGTAGAGACAGGACACATGGTCCGTCGCCAAAGATTACTCCGCCAGGCTCATCGAGGCCGTGGACTGTTCATACCCCCGCCGACATACAGGTGGATCGATAGGTATCCGTCAGACACCCGAAGTTCCCTGGCGACCGAAAGGTTGACCAAATGACCCGAACTCAATATAGGCGTTTCTTACGCCAACGGAAAGGACTGGAAATTGCTAAGGGGAAAGCCCCGATGAAGGAGGAGTCAACAAAGAAACCACCGTCAGCGGAACAGAAACAGCGCCAGGAAAAGAGAGAGGCCAAAACTGGCCAAGTGGTCGACAATAAAGCCAAGGGTCCGATACAAATGGATACTTCCAAGTGGACCCCAGGGAAAGTTAAATTCGGCACTATCGATTTGACTAAGGCGATGGAAGAGGATGACTTGTTGTCCGATGAGGAAGACGGAAACGATCTCAAGGCAAAATTTGCCGAGATTTTCGACAACAGGGATGATAAGGAAAACGTGGCCAAGCCTGGCCAAGCTGTCAAGGCCAAATCTGGCCAGGAAGTCGAGAAACAGGAAGCTGAAAAACAGCCTGTTGAGAAACAACCCATCGATGAAGTAGAGACAAAATCAGTGGAAGATGCTGCCACGAGTCAGCCGACGAACGGCTCGACAGTGATGGAATGCAACACCGTCGATTCAGAACTTGTTGAATTCGTCAACAAGGAGTTGGAATATTCCACTGATGGTTTTTGGGATGAGGGTATGCCAGTGGTACAAATGGCAGAAGATCTAGAGCTGCTATCGGTTGACGACGAGAAAGAGATCGATTGGGACATAAAAATCGAGACAATATTCCAAAAGCCACCATCCTTTATGGCCAGACATATCAGGCCATTGTATGTATCAGGGCATATCGACGGAAAACCCATTGACATAATGCTGGTCGATAATGGGGCAGCCGTCAACGTAATGCCCGCGTCGACGATGTACAAGCTGGGTAAGGTCAGCGAGGACCTGATGGAGACAAAAGTAATCGTCAGTAACTTCACAGGGGGAAAGGCTGATACACTAGGAATCTTGCCTGTCGAGGTGAAGATCGGAAAGACCAGCTTGAAAATTGCATTTTTCGTGGTAGATGCTGCCACCTCTTACAATGCGTTGTTGGGAAGGGACTGGATTCACTCAGCCCTTTGTGTACCGTCCTCTCTTCATCAATGCTTGTTAATCTGGGGAGACTCCCCCGAACCTGAAATTATTATGGCCGACAACAGGCCATTCACCGCCAAGGTCAACGCTGTCGAGGCAGCGTATTATCGAGATGATGTAGGTCCTTATCGATTTATCAGGCAGGACAAATACGGACGACCGAAGGAAGTCACTTCAAGCAAGAAGTTGACGTAATTGGAAATGGCTTGTTTAGCCAAAGAACTAAGTCGGCCCTGCAACGTCAAGGAGTCAGGGCCGCAAGAAGAGCACTGTCAGGATTAATGAATTGTCCTGATGACGAAAGACCATCGGCCTGTAAGGCCGACAGATTGGAAATTGATGAGATTATTGTTATCGGGCCGCAGCAGGAAGCATGTGCCGATTTGATCAAGAGGTTTCGGGCCTATGTGGCCGAATGCTATACAGGTGATCTCATCTTCGAGGAAGAAACACCACCGTCGGTCGGCGATGAAATTCAGTTAGAAGAGTTAGCAACGGCGCCAGCCAAGCTCGATGACATCAAGATACAGGTGCAAGACCCTGTCGTCGAGATTGAGTTAGGTACCGAAGATGATCATAGGCCAACTTACATCAGCGCATTGCTTGATGATGGCCAGAAGGATCGATTGATACAAGTGTTGAAGGAATACAAGGATTGTTTTGCCTGGAATTACGACGAGATGCCAGGATTGAGCAGAGAGTTGGTAGAACACCGTATTCCGATACTTGAAGGATACTTACCCCGAAAACAGCCCCTGCGAAGGATGTCTGTCGAGGTCTGCAGACTGATCAGGGAAGAAATCGAGAAGCTGTTGAAGGCCAGTTTTATCGAGGTGGCCCGATATCCGGAGTGGGTAGCGAATGTAGTTCCCGTAATGAAGAAAAATGGGAAAATCAGGATATGCATCGATTTCAGAGACCTGAATCTTGCATCTCCCAAAGACGAGTATCCGATGCCAATGGCGGACATGCTAATCGATGCTGCCGCTGGCAATATGTTCCTGACAGCCGTCGACGGAAGTGCAGGTTACAATCAGATTTTTGTGGCTGTCGACGACGTACCAAAGTTGGCTTTTCAATGTCCCGGCGGGATAGGCACCTTCCAATGGAAAGTGATGCCATTCGGACTCAAAAACGCCGGAGCCACTTATCAACGAGCCATGAACTGCATTTTCAGTGAGTACATCGATGACTTCGTTAAAATTTACATCGATGATATCATTATTAAATCGGCTAGTTACGACGAACACTTAACGCATTTGGCGAAGTCATTTGCCAAAATGAGGAAACATAAACTAAAGCTTAACCCATTGAAGTGTGTGTTTGCAGTTGCGTCAGCCAATTTTCTTGGCTTCTTAGTGCATCACAAGGGGATTGAGGTTGACAAAAATAAGTCCAAAGCTATCTTGACGGCCAGACCTCCGTCGACGAAGAAGGAATTACAACAATTCCTTGGGAAAGTTAACTTTTTACGGAGGTTCATTTCTAACTTGGCTGGAAGAACGAAGGTCTTTTCGCCTTTGTTAAAATTGAAGAACAAAGAAGAATTTTGTTGGCAAACGGATCATGAGCAGGCGTTTCAGGAAATCAAGGATAAGCTGACAACGCCGCCTGTAATGATGCCGCCTGTCAAGGGGAAACCCTTGAAGTTATACATATCTGCCACGGATGACACCGTCGGCGGATTCTTGGCACAAGACGACGAGGATGGGTTCGAACGAGCAATCTATTACTTGAGCAGGCACTTGATAGAAACGGAGCAGAGGTACTCGCCGATAGAAAAGCTAAGCCTGTGATGAGGGGACGGATAGGTCGATGGGCCATCCAATTGATGGAATATCAGTTGCAATACGTACCGCAAAAAGCAGTCAAAGGCCAAGTATTGACTGATTTTCTGGTTGACCATCCATGTCTCGATATTGATCAAGCCGTTCTCAAAGAACTGGACTCGATGACAGTAGAGATCAGGCCATGGACATTGGCTTTCGATGGGTCTAGAACCGACAGACTATGCGGAGCAGGTATCGTTTTGATTTCTCCATCAGATGTAAAAACTAAGCTATCGATTCAATTTGACTTTGAGTGTACTAACAATCAGGCCGAATACGAAGCCTTGATAATCGGACTAGAAATGCTCAGAGAGCTCGACAGTAAGTCTGTCGTCATCGTCGGGGACTCGCAGTTGGTTATCAGGCAGATACAAGGTACTTATAAATGCCGAAACCCAACACTTGACAAATACTATTTAACTGCGATGTCTTTGTTGTCGGAGTTTGTTGATGTTATCATGTAACGAGAGGGAATAACAGCGAGGCCAACAGCTTGGCCCAATTGGCGACTGGTATCGATCTCCCTGATGACGTCGAGGAGTCTCACTACGTCGTCAGGAGACGACACTGTCCGTCGTTTATGTATCGAGACAATATCCTGACTGTTTTGAGTGTGTTTCAGGACCCTGATGACTGGAGAGAGCCGATCAGAAAATATCTGGCTGATCCGTCGGACCGAACCTCTCGACAGACGAGACTCAGGGCAGTCAACTATGTCTTGATGGGGGACCAGTTATACAGAAAAAGCCACGACGGCGTGCTCCTGTTATGCGTCGATCAACAGGAAGCCATGAGAATTATGATGGAAGCTCATGAAGGAATTTGTGGGGCCCATCAAAACGGCCACAAGTTAGCATGGCTGCTTCGCCGATATGGTTATTACTGGCCAAAAATGGTCGGAGATTGTGTACGATTGGCAAAGGGTTGTGAGAAGTGCCAACGGTTTGGGGTGGTCCAGAGGATGCCCGTCGAGGAGATGAATATGATAATCAAGCCATGGCCTTTCAGATGTTGGGCCATCGATATCATCGGGGAAATCCATCCCTCGTCTTCCAAGCATCATCGATACATTATTGTGGCCACATATTACGTTACTAAGTGGGTAGAGGCCAAACCGCTCAAACAGGCCAATCAGGCCGAAGTGATGAAGTTCATCAAGGACTTAATCATTCACAGGTTTGGCTTGCCACAGACCATTGTCACTGACAGGGGACTGATGTTCGTCGGTCAAGAGATCAAGGAGTTTGCCAGATCAATGGGTTTTGAGTTGGTCCATTCAACACCGTATTATGCACAAGGGAATGGCCAAGCGGAAGCCTCTAATCAAGTCCTTAAGGACATTATCTCGAAAATGATCGAAGAAAACCCAAGAGCTTGGCACTTGATGCTGTCAGAGGCATTATGGGCTTATCGGACCAGCAAACGGACAAGCACTGGCACCACTCCGTACAAACTGACTTATGGACAGGATGCCGTTCTACCGATGGAAATCAACGTCCGATCGCTTCGGGTGATGCAGCAAAACGAGCTGTCGCCTGAAGAATATACTGAAAGTATGCTCCAACAGCTTGACGAACTCGACGAGGTCAGGGTTGCCGCGTTAGACAGAATCGAAGCACAAAAGAGGCTAGTCGCCCGTTGCTACGATAAAAAGATACGAAGGAAATAGTTTGACGTCGGGGACATGTTCTGGAGGACTGTTTTGCCACTTCATCAGCGCGAGAAAAAGTATGGTAAATGGAGCGCGACGTGGCAAGGACCATATGAAATCTACTCGATAACCCGAGGTGGGGGCTACATTTTGAAAAAGCCAGATGGGAATCTCTGTCGAGACCCCATCAATGGAAGGTACTTGAAAAAGTTTAGGCCCACCCTTTGGGAGTCGATGTGCCTAGAACATCAACGAGCTTTGGAGCTGGAAATCGAGCGGCGCCAAGAGTACTTTAGTGCGCCGATCCCATTGTAAGTATAAGTTAGATTTATTTTTAGTCTTGTTTTTATTTCCCTTTCCATTTCGTTAGACTAAGTTTTTAAACTAATACTAGTAGTTGCATTTATTTTCCAAAATTTTTCCAAGTACTTTCGTTTTAATTTAAATTTTTGTTTTCCCGATTTTCAAGTTTTTACATCAAGGCATTTCGTTTAAGTCTGTTGGGTTGATCTGATTTTTAGTTAAGTCTTGTTGACAGTAAAGTTGTGATTTTCTAGGAAAGTTGTTTGAGTTGCAAAATCAATGGCTTCGATTTTTTGTACTTAGTCAGATTTGGTTTCGGTTTTGGAGAAAAACACAAGATAAACCAAGCCAAAAGAAATTCTGCTATGGAAAGGAAAACTAGTCTATGGCCATCAGGCCATTACATCAAGCAAGGCAACAGAAAATAAAATAAGGCCTTGTTCATCAGTCCAGTCACTTGAAGAAGTGAATTTGGTTAATTGCCAAAATTTTGGCTGACTGCTAACTCCCCGATATATTACTATAAGTTGTCTTATATCGAGTTCATTCAATATCGAGAGACCAACTGATATCGACGCGCTAGTATCAATAGGTGTCCTGATATCAAGAGATGTCTTGATATCGAGAGATCCACATTGATCCGATATCAAGAGATCCATATTGGTCTGATGTCGAGAGATCCGCCATCATCAAGGCCATTGTAATTTGGTCTATTTTCTACAAATAGTTTCGGTTTTATAAAGCCGATAGTTGTTTATTAAATGAAGCATTGTCCCAATTTCTCATCTTTAAAAGAGAGAGAAAAACGTTAATCTAAGTCTAATTGGATTAAATTAATTTTTAAATTAATTACACCGAATACGACTTACGGGGGGCATTGTTTGTACCCAAAAAATCACCCTCGATTTATCGAGGAACGACGGCTCGATGACAAGCCAAAAATGGCAATAGGGCCGAACCAAGTCACTCCAAAACGGGTCGGACCGGATCCGACCCAATTTGACCCGGAAGTGGATCCAATCGAGACAATAAACTGGCCACGAGCCCACTTTGAAACTCGACCCAACTTTCATAATTAATTAACGTTTGGGCTAAATATAAATTAATTAATTGATAAGTTAATTAATTTATGGGCCAAAGTTAATTAATTAAGTCAGGATATGGTTAAACATGAACGGGCCCAGCCAACCCAATGGCTAATTTCGATGATTAAAGGCTAAATTAATTAATTAAGTTGATTAATTAGTTGGACCAAGGCTAAATAATTGGCCCAATCATGTGAAAGAGGCCAACCCAATGGCATAACTAATTAATTAATTATCAAAGATAATTAATTAAAGAAATCAATGCAAAAGCCACGCGAGTAGTTGGCTAAGTTGAACAAAATACAACTTCCTTAATTATCTCCAAGTTGGTTACACAAATTTGGCAGCACACCTTTAACATTCAAATCTGAAAATGGAACAAGGGAGAACAAGGAGAATAACTACTGCCAAGTTGTGGAGAAAGTGGAGGTAGTGGAAGGAATTCAAAGTAGTGGAAGTAGTGGGAGAGTGGCTATCAAGGGAGCAGTTTTTTCTAGCCATCAGCCCATCAATCAGCAGCTATAAATACTCCAGGACAGCCATTCGCGCAAGGAGACACACAACAATCAATCAACAAATCTCAGTCTAACACTGATCGGCTCAACGTCTCTCCGGAAGTCCAGCGCTCCGCTGCTTCTTTTTCAGCAAACACCTTGTAGAACCCCTGATATCAACCGTCCCTCCTCAGCCACCAGCAACCCTCGAAAGCCTGAAGTCTTGCCGCCGTCGCCGCCCAAAATCCGCCGCCGCCGCCGCCGCCGATACTAAGCCGCCGCCGCCGCTGCTTCCGCTGTCCAGACGCTGTCTCGAGCGAAACCCCTTGATAGCAGGCAGTTAACAAGCTGTTTTCTGTCAAGTTATCAGTCTGTCAACTCGTTGATATCAGTCTGTCCCTCTGTTTGTACCCAAAAAATCGCCCTCGATAAATCGAGGTATGACGGCTCGATGACAAGCCAAAAATGGCATATGGGCCGAACTAAGTCACTCCAAAACGGATCAGACCAAATCGGATCCAATTTGGATCGAAAATGGGTCCAATCGAACCAATGAATTGGTCACGAACCCAATTTCAAAATTCGACCCAGTTTTCGCAATTAATTAATATTTAGGCCAAATATAAATTAATTAATTGATAAAGTTAATTAATTTATAGGCCAAGTTTAATTAATTAACAATTGGGGCCAAATTATGTTTAAATACAATTGAGCCCAATAAAAGATCTTGGATTGATTAATTAAGTTGATTAATTAATTGGACCAAGGTTAAGTAATTGGCCCATTCAAATAATAAGGCCATTAGTTGATCAATTGGGCAATTAACAAAATCGAACCAAAATGGCTCGACCCATGGCCAAGCATGGTCCGACCAGCCCGAACTCGACCTGGGCCCAACCCAGATCGGCCATCCATTAATTTTTGGCCCACTTGTGTTTTTTATCTAATTTATTATTGGAAGATTAATTATGAGATAAGGATAAATACTACCTTAGTGGGTTAGTAAGAAACTCCTTAATTCTCTCATAATTAGTTACCAACACAAATTCAAATTCAAATTGGATAAGAAAAACACACGTTGCTCTCTCCTCCAACTTCCACAAGCATTAATTTTCAGAATCACAAAGGAGAAAACTACCACCAAAGTAGTGGAGGTAGTGGAGAATTTCAAGATAGTGGAGAAAGTGGCTGTCAAGGCATCAGTTTCTGGCCATCAGCTCCTTGATTTTCGGCCATCAGGAGGTTACTTGACAGCCATCAGCTCATTTTCCAGCAGCTATAAATACAACAGGAGGCTGCTACACGCGGGACACACAACAATCAATCAACAATTCTCAGTCTAACACTGATCGGCTCAACGCCTCCCCGGAAGTCCAGCGCTCCGCTGCTTCTTTTTCAGCAAACACCCTGTAGAACCCCTGATATCAACCGTCCCTCCTCAGCCACCAGCAACCCTCGACAGCCTGAAGTCTAGCCGCCGCCGTTGCCCAAAATCCGCCACCGCCGCCGCCCAAGGTCCGCCGCCGCCGCCGCTGCTTCCGCTGTCCAGACGCTGTCTCGAGCGAAACCCCTTGATAGCAGGCAGTTAACAGCTGTTTTCTGTCAAGTTATCAGTTTGTCAACTCGTTGATATCAGTCTGTCCCTCCTCAGCCACCAGTGATCCCTGACCGCCTGAAGTCTTGCCGCCGCCGCCGCCGCCGCCGCTCTCTTCCGCCGTCAGCTGACACTGACTCGAGCGAAACCACTCGTATCAACCAAGTAGCACGCTGGTAACTGTCATGTAAGTGCCCACGTATTTATGTGACAAACTCATCGAGTAGCCATCTGCTTGATGAGCTCGTCGTCAAGTAGCCATCTGCTTGACGGCTATCGGCTAAGTAGCCATCTGCTTCGTCGATGCCTTGGTCAGTGGCCACCCGCTGATCAGGAGCCCGATTGGTGGTGATCCATCAAGGTTGGGCGAACCATTGACGGTGGTCCCCCGTCGTCAATGTTACTTTCTGTCAACTTAATGTACTGTCATGTTTCATCAGCTCATCGGCGGGTTCCCTGCCGATCAAGGAGTCATTTTTTTAGAACTTAATAAACTTATCACCTCGTTTGGCAGACCTTGCCAAGAAAGGAGAACTCTACCGTTTTGCGTATTTTTGTAATGTTTGTATATCGGGAAACGTGCTAATTTTCTTTTATTATTAATGGAAGTGATTTAGTTCGTACATTTCGTTTCATTTACTTAAATATGCTTTACGTCGACTAATTTCCATTGAGACGCTGTTTCTGTCAAGCTGTTGTTTTTCTGTCAAGGTGATTGTGTAAAACTGATTGATCGTCGACCTGTTTACTGATTTATAAATCCACTGATATGATAAACAGGCCATCGATTGGCTATAAAAATATGGCATTTCAAGAGAGATTTTCATAAATTGTTTAAGTCCTGCGGCCAGGCAGGCATAGAAAAGAACTAGGGGTAGTGTTTGCCTACTCTGTCGCAGTCGTTTAGAAGTCAGCCTTATCAGGACAACCCATTATGATATTAATATGTCTTCATCAGGACACTCACATTGTCAATTTAACGATATTAACATGTCCATTTTCAAATCGTTATGTTTGCACGCACAAACATTGGCACGCCCGCATTCATTTTATATCATATCGAGGCATTTTACATCGAGCTATTGGCTCGTCGAGGTGTCTGCTGACCGGTTTACAAAAAACAGTGTTCTGCAACTCCTCGATGCCAAACATCCCTCGATGTCAACCCCTCGATGACAGGCACCCCTTGATGTAAGTTTTATCGCAAACAATATTTTGGCACTTCTTGATGCCAAGGGCTGCTCGATGTCGTCGAGGCGTTCCTCGATGCCAAATTTATATGCAAACAATATTTTGGCACGCCCAGTGGGACATGAAAGTCTCTTTGTTGAAAAGCCCACCAGCCAAACAGTCTATGGCTCGGGGGGCATGAAAATGATTTTTGTGTTTTAATTAAGTTGCCATAAAACGATTATCAGCCAATTCTGGCTAGCTGACAGCTTGATTATCTCTTTACCAAACAGTGAATCAGTCGATACTAAGTGGGTGTTTGTTTTGTTGTCATCAGATGACATCACAGGTACCACGAAGAACTAGATCAACCTTGGCAAGGACACGCTCTGACTTAACGCATACTTTGGAAAATTTATCAACGGTTCCACTGACTATGGAAGGAGCCGACAGAATCGAGGAGCTGACAACAGAGGTCCGTAACTTCACCAGGGACCTTGAGGCCAAACAAGGAGAATGGTCTAACATTGTCAGCAAGTTTGAACATATGCTGGGCTCGGCCACTGCTGCTAGTCAGGCCAACACAGAAGCCAGCAACACTGTAAATAACTCGTTGATGCACTTGGAGGCGAAAATGGCATCGCTCGCAGAGAGCATCAACATGCTCGCCAACGGCATACAAGCGCAGGCTTGGACTGGGCCGCCGAAGACTGCCATTGACAAAGGAAAAGGCCCCGCGATCCAGATCGGGGGAAGTTCGTCAAGAGACGAGACGCCTTGTAGACAAGGCAACGGACAATCTAATGTCCAGGAAAGAAACAAAGGAAGCACTTCCAAAGCAAGGAACGCCCGTCAAGACTCGGGGGGCAGGTCCGAAGAGGACCGCTCAGAGGCTGTCGGATACGGCCAAGATGGATATCAGGCCAACTCAATGGCTTATGATAGGACTGCTCATCGAGCTGTAGAGGGTCCGGAGGACCTCTTGACGGTGAACCAAGCAGAAGAAATGTTCGTCAGGAGACAGGGGAACAGGGCAGCGAGGTATAATAAGCCTCACCCGGAGTATATCGACCAGATCCCGTTCCCGATGAACTATAGACCGTCGAATTTTACACTGTTTTCTGGCGAGGGATCACAGTCTGCCACTGAACATCTTGCTCGATTCTCTCTGGAATGTGGCAACATGACTAACGATTTAAAATTGAAACTGTTTCCTAACTCTTTGACAGGAATGGCGTTCAACTGTTTGAATTGGTCGAATCAATCTTATCTTCTTCATTCGATCCGAGTAGTATATAGGTTTCTCGTGCTCAAGAGCAGGCCAATCAAATGGTTAGAAAGTTAGAGGAATTGCAGTTACAGAGCACGACTCGAATTAGTGAGCTTGAATCTCAAGTATCAAACCTTGAAACTTCTTTAGAGGAGTACGAAAAGGATGTCCCACTTAGTGGACTTAGGGATCGATACGGTAGGAATCCTGACGAAAGAGTCGTTCGTGAGTTCCTTAATTCTCCCGTTCATACGGCGTTGGTGTATCGGATGGTCGGTCCTCTTCTTGAGAATACTTTTAAGAAGGCGATTCATCAGCTGGTCGCCTTAGAGATGATTGACGACCGTCGAAAGGAGTACTTTAAGGCGGCGCATATTCGATTGAATCGCTATGGTAAACTTTATTCTTCTTCCGAGGTTCCAGATGTCGTATATCAAGGTTTTCCCCTGGCTCGAAGAATTTGGAAATCCATTGCCGATTCCTCCAGAAGATGAAGAAGAAGAAGAAAACGACGTATGCATGACTGAGGACGTCGGTAGCGAACAGAAGATTCCGGATAGCGATCAGGCTTCTTGAAATAGTGATTTATTTTCGAAATAATCTTTGTAATTATTTACTCGTAGGTTTTAATTGTAATTTTAGCTTTCCTTACTCTGTACGCTAAACGTTTCGTATTCAGACAGTCGTGTCTTTTCACATTCGCCGTAACAATTCAGACAAGTCATTTAATTTGCCGTAATCATTATGTGTGTGTCTTTTCAAATTCCAGCGTTTGCTCCAAGGTCATTTTTCCCGTTTCGCGCCCTTTCTTTAGGTCTGTCGCGTCCTTTCGTGTAGTATAAATACGAAAGGTAAAAACTTGACTTGTTTTTTACTGCTATACTCCTCACTTAACAGAATACTCTTTCTTCAGCTAGTCGATAAACTTTCTCGATATTAATTTGTATTTTTCCATAATCCGATCATGAGTAACCTTTTTGGTAATACTTCGAAGCGACCATCCCGTGAGGGCGCTCGGGATTGTAGATCCAAAAGATCTCGAAGAGATGGGCCGTCGATGGAGCCTCCTCGTTTGTACCAATCAATTAGGTCGGAGATCGATACTCCTGTTATTGCTTCTGAACCTTTCTCCGTGGTAAATTCGTCGTTTTCAGAACAAATTTTTTCTGCTTCCACTCAGGAAGGAAACATGCCTTCCCCTGGTCGATTACCTTTTGGGGATATGTCCAACGAAGAACCGGCTTATAATATAGCTGTTAGTTCCAATGCTTCTTCCTTTGAGCACGTTTTTCACGGAGGGGATTTTGCTATTTCCCACCCTTTGTCTGCTTCTACTGCCCTGATTGCCAGTGAAGGGCAAGTTGGCGATGGTTTTTCTGTTAATCCTTCCGTAACGCAATCTATTTTGCAAGATTGTCCTGAATTTTTGTTTCATGATACCACTGTAATGACTACATCCTTTGAATCGGGAGGACCTTCCGGAGGTGGGACCGGTTCCAGGTCTGGTCGTGGAACCGTAATTTCTGCTTCGGGCAAGGAAACCTCAGTTAGCCCCAACGAGAGGGAATCCCCTCGTCCATTAGATGATCGCTGTGTGCTTGTGCAGGTTAATGACATTCTTTTGTCGGAAACTCCACGTTCCGATGGTGTCCCTTTGACTAGTGAACTGCCTGGTTCTGTTGAACCTGATGCTTTGTCCTGGGACTTAGGCATGAGTACTATTTTGCCCGGCGAGTTGAGGAAGCTCGAAGGTACCTCCAATGTTCGCCTTGTTCAATCTCTGGTGAAGATATGTGAGCAGGTAAGCATATCTCGAATATTTTTCCTGTTCTTTGTTTTGAATGCCTTGTTGTATGGCGGTTTTTCTTACTCTTTCTGCTTTTTAGGGCAAGTATTTTGCACTCCAGCTGGGTGTGCAAAATGACGAACTGTGGAATAGTCGGAGAGTTCTTCAAGGTCAGTTGGAGTCAGAAAAGGCTAAAGCCAGGGGTTTGGAGTTGCAGCTGCAACTTGCCAAAGATGATCTCCAAAAATTGGAGGCCGATAAAGTTGTTCTTGAAAAGGAGAAAGGTGACTTAGTTCAGGCTGCTGCCCTTGCAGAGGAGTCTCAACGGCGGTCCTATGAGGAAGGATATGACGCCGGTTATTTAAAGCGTCAAGAGGAGTTGATGGCGTTTGCTGGCAACTTGACTCCTCGGCGGACTGTTTCTAGTAGTCGACCTCCTGACCGTTCTTCTCAGTGATCTTTGTTCGACCTGGCAGTCCTTGGACTGTCTATTTTTTTTTTTTTTTTTTTTTTGACTGCCCAGCTTTTGTGCATTTGTTTGGGCTGAAATTTTTGTAATGGGAGGAGTAGAAATTTGGAAATTATGACTTTTTTGTAGGCAGATCATTGTCCTGATCAATTTTATTCTGTTTGTATCCTTTGGTAAGTATGATTTCCTGTCATACGTAAATATAACATCATGAAATAACCAGTTATAGGTTTGACAAACTTAGCTGATATTGATCCTTCCGTAGTATACCAAGGATGTAGAATAAGGTAGCTTTAAACTTGCACGGTCGCTTTTTAAGTAACCTAATGGTATAATGTTTGCTCTGCAAATCGAATCTTTTGTTGATTAATCCCGGCATGATTCCTTGAAGGATGTCTTCTAACATGTTTTTCGTCCATATGTAAACAATTGGCTCAGTCGTATCGATAGTAGTCTTAAGCATTTTGGTCGATGTTCGATCCATTCCTTGTAAATTTGTCATTTTATGACATATACCTTATATAAGGAGGCTATTGTTCCTCCTGTTGAACTCTGCTTTTTCTTTTCGTCAGAGGAAAAATTTCCTTTTAATGTCTTTCACAAATCCATATATTCCATCATTATCTTCTAACCATTCGTTCTTTTAGCCAGTATATCGTATCCTTGATATGGGAGGAATTGGAAAATGTAGAAGTCTTGGCCAGATCTGGCCTGTTCAGACTTCCTTAAGCAATTCTTTGGTATGTTAGGCAGTGACGTCCTTGCATTTTCAAACAAAGAGAGCTATTCTCCTGATTTCTATGTCAGATATCTTGGACTCCGAAAGAGTTCTGATATGAGGTAGTTAATGGTCGCTCAAATGATGTATGAGGCAGTGACGTCCCTCGTATGGTGAAGGGTTTGGTCTTTTCTCTTTTATCGAGCAACTGTCTTTTTCGTTGCGATCTTAAAGCTTGTATGGCTTCGTTCGTGGATTCTAGGGTTTTAAGCCATCGATCATGAAGTATGATTGTGCCGGAATGTCTAATCCAAAGCTTTTTTAGATTTGATCATATCGATCTATTGCCTCTTTTGTTATCGACTAGTTGGGGCGATTAGATTGTGCCGTTCCAACTTACTTGCATTTATTGCGGGGAGTCAAGGGGTCGCATCTGTGTCCGTTGATCAAATGCTTTTTCAGCCGTTGGATTGTTTGAGTCTATCCCTATAAATAGGGTGGTGGTTTGCATTCTTCCTTTGCAATTTCCCAAAGAGGATGGAGATCTCAACTTCTTTGGATTTCATTCTGCCCTCAGATCCCATAATATTCAAAAAGTCACATTATCGTGATTCACTCTGTAATAACTTGGTGTTCATCTACCTTGTACTGACGGGTCCCATGTCAGCCCTTCCTTGTACTAACGGGTCCCATGAGCCCTCAGCTTTAGTCTTCATCAATTAGAGGTCCGTGGTTTCCGTTTGCACATGGGGGGTTCATACTTGCCAGTCACCCTCGCTCTTGGATGTTACCTCCGGAGTGATAGACCGCCGGGGTGGCTGGTAAACTTACCGTTTCACGACGGTCCCGAAGAGATGCTGCTCGAGAGTAAAATGTTTTATAGATAAAGTAAAAGCAGTATCTTCTTACGGGTGAGTGAGCATTGCTAGTTATCTGGCTGGTAATGTTCATTTCATCTAGAAGAACATTTGATCTTCAGAGCCTGGCCACCGAACTAAAGAAGTCGACCATCGTGAGCAGCATGCTTCTTAGGTCGCATATTATAATCGATGAGGTACTAGGGAGGAGATTGGTGTTTCCGTGGACATTGTCGTGAAGATAGTCGATCCCATAGGATCAATTTAAGTAGATCATTAGCAAGCAGATCTTTGTAACGTAGTATATTTGTATGTAATTGATTTGATGAATAAAATATTACTTCATTTCTTGCATCTTCTTTGTCGTTGATAATTTTATTTACGAGGAGTATTTTCCGAGCAGATGAATTCATACTTGATTTATCTTTCAAAACTTTAGGAGTATCAGCGGATCTTTTTTAGATCGTTAGGAATATATCGAGGAGTTTTTATTGAGCGGATCAATGTATACTCGACTCGTTTGTAATTATACTTAGGTTTTTAACCCAAAAGTCCTTTAATCATTGAAAACATATCGAGGAGTTTTTTATCGAGCGGATCGATGTTTACTTTACTCGTTTTATTTAGACTTAGGTTTTAATACCACAAAGTCTTTTTCTCGTTGTAAATAGTTCGAGGAGTGTTTATCGAGCGGATCGATGTTTACTCGACTCGTTTATAATTTAGACTTAGGTTTTAAATACCAAAAAGTCTTTTTCTTGTTGTAAATATGGGCGAGGAGTGTTTATCGAGCGGATCGATGTTTACTCGACTCGTTTATAATTTAGACTTAGGTTTTTAGTACCAAAAGTCCTTTAATCATTGAAAACATATCGAGGAGTTTTTATAGAGCGGATCGATGTTTACTTTACTCGTTTTATTTAGACTTAGGTTTTAATACCACAAAGTCTTTTTCTCGTTGTAAATAGTTCGAGGAGTGTTTATCGAGCGGATCGATGTTTACTCGACTCGTTTATAATTTAGACTTAGGTTTTAAATACCAAAAAGTCTTTTTCTTGTTGTAAATATGGGCGAGGAGTGTTTATCGAGCGGATCGATGTTTACTCGACTCGTTTATAATTTAGACTTAGGTTTTTAGTACCAAAAGTCCTTTAATCATTGAAAACATATCAAGGAGTTTTTATCGAGCGGATCGATGTTTACTTTACTCGTTTTATTTAGACTTAGGTTTTAATACCACAAAGTCTTTTTCTCGTTGTAAATAGTTCGAGGAGTGTTTATCCAGCGGATCGATGTTTACTCGACTCGTTTATAATTTAGACTTAGGTTTTAAATACCAAAAAGTCTTTTTCTTGTTGTAAATATGGGCGAGGAGTGTTTATCGAGCGGATCGATGTTTACTCGACTCGTTTAAAATTTAGACTTAGGTTTTTAGTACCAAAAAGTCTTTTTCTCGTTGTAAATAGTTCGAGGAGTGTTTATCGAGCGGATCGATGTTTACTCGACTCGTTTATAATTTAGACTTAGGTTTTTAATACCAAAAAGTCTTTTTCTTGTTGTAAGTATGGGCGAGGAGTTTGTATTGAGCGGATCAATGTATACTCGACTCGTTTTTGAATTTATCGAGGAGTTTTTATCGAGCGGATCGATGTTTACTCGACTCTTTTTAATTAGACTTAGGTTTTTAACCCAAAAAGTCTTTTCGATCGTTGAAGATATATCGAGGAGTGTTTATTGAGCGGATCAATGTATACTCGACTCGGTTCGTTCTCAATTTTCATCAATATGATAGTGTAATTCCGAAATAATCGATGTATATAGAACGTTAAAATTCTTTACTAATTGAACTTGTAGGCTAAGGCCTTTGTTACGAGGATTAAAACTTGATAAAGTAAAATAAAAGAATGCAGTATAATCTGCTAAAATTTATTTACCATAGTATTTCCTAAGGTTGACCGCATTCCAGGTTCTTGGTAAGGCTGTTCCATCCAAGTGTGCAATTTTGTATGAACCTTTCTTTCCTACGCCAATGACGATGTAAGGTCCATCCCAATTTTGTTGTAACTTTCCCACATGCTTGGATACTTCTACCTTTTTCAAGACCAAGTCTCCTTCTTTGAAAGTTCGGATGCGTACTTTTTGATTGTGTGCTTTCTCCATATTTGCTTTAGTGACTTGTAGGCGTACAGCAGCTTTATCTCTTAAAGCTTCTGTTAAATCAATGTCATTTTCTCTCGCCTTTTCATTTTCTTGATCGTCGAACATCTCTATTCTTGGCGTTGGGATTAAGGTTTCAACAGGAATAACAGCCTCCGACCCATACACCAAGCTGAATGGGGTTTCCCCGGTTGAGCTTCTTATTGTAGTTCGATTAGCCCATAGCACTCCTGGAAGTTCATCGAGCCATTTTCCTTTGGCCGAACCTAATCTTTTTTCCAAAGATTTTATTATTTCTCAGTTCGCTACTTCGGTTTGTCCGTTCGCTCTTGGATGTCCGACCGAAGTGAAATTTTGTTGAATTCCCAGTTTCGAACACCATTCTATTACTTGTTTTCCCGCGAATTGGGTTCCATTATCTTGAAATTAGGATCCTCGGGATGCCAAATCGGCAAACTATGAACTTCCATAGGAAGTTGATCACTTGGAATTGAGTTATTCGTGCGAGTGCGATGCATTCTATCCATTTGCTGAAATATTCTACAGCGACCAGGACGTAAGCTTTTTTGGATCTGGCCGCTGGGAAAGGCCCCACAATGTCCATTCCCCATTGATCGAAGGGCCAACATACTGGAATTGGATGCATGTTTTCTGCTGGTCGATGACATATGTTAGCATGGATCTGGCAGTGATGACATTCTTGGACATATAGAGTGGCATCTTTATTGATGGTAGACCAATAGTAACCAGTCCTGAGACATTTTAAGGCCAATGCCCTTGATCCGCTGTGATTTCCTGCGTCTCCTTCATGTATTTCTCGCAGTATATCGGCGGTTTGTGATTCAGGGATGCATTTCAGGAGAATTCCTGATACTGACCTTCGGTAGAGTTTTCCTTCTACAAGCGTATATTTTGGGGCTCGATATTTTATTTTCCGAGCTGCATTCTGATCGGATGGTAGTTTTCCTTCTCGAAGATAGTCTATCATTGGGGTCATCCAGTTTTCTTTGACTTCATCTATTTCCATTATATCGACTGCCGGTGTTTCATCGATATCGACTGCCGGTGTAGAAGATATCAACCAATTGATCACCCGTTCGGTCTTTCCGTCGTGGGATCCTGTGAACTTAGATAGTTGATCGGCCCATTTGTTTTCCGAACGTGGGATGTTCTGAATGTCGAAATTTTCAAACTTCTCAGCTAGTGTTTTTACTTTGGCGAGGTATTTTACCATATTGAATTCCTTAGCTTCGTATAGGCCTCTTATTTGTCTTTGTACTAACTCTGAGTCGGTTAACACTTTAAGCCTTTTTATGTTAGCTTTGATCGCCATTTCCATTCCTGCGATTAACGCTTCATATTCAGCTTCGTTGTTTGTTACAACGAAGTCCAATGTTATCGCGTAATTCAAATCTTCCTTATTCGGTCCGGTGAAGTTGATTCCGGCGCCTCCTCCTTCTCGGCATGAAGCACCATCGACATGCATTAACCAAGTTTGATCTTCTATGATCAAGACATCGTCGTTGAGGCTGCTCGATGATTCAGTAGCCTGTGTTGGTGTTTCTAATATAAAATCGGCCAACACTTGGGCCTTGATGGCAATCCTTGGTTTGTAGTCTACTTCGAACTGGCTGAGTTCGATGGCCCATTTGATCAATCTTCCGGAGGCTTCTGGTTTTGCTAGAACTTGCCTTAGCGGCTGATTCGTCAAAACGATGATTTTGTAAGTTAAGAAATAGGGTCGGAGTTTTCGTGCGGCCACTACTAAGGCCAGCGTGAATTTTTCTATTTCCAAGTAATTCTTCTCCGCCCCTTGTAATAATTTGCTGAGATAATAGACGGGCTTATGCTCGGAGCCCTCTATCTTAATTAGTACTGAACTAATGGCCGTATCGGAGATGGAGATGTAGATGTACAACGGTTCCCCTTCCGTCGGTTTAGCTAACATCAGAGGCGTTGTCAAATATACTTTGAGTTGTTCGAAGGCTCGTTCACATTCTTCGGTCCAAGCGAATTTTTTCGCTTTTCGAAGTGTTTGGAAAAAGGGCAAGCTTTTGTCCGCAGATTTTGATATGAATCTATTCAATGCTACGATTTTCCCAACTAAGCTTTGTACTTGAGAGATGGTCTTGGGAGGTTTCATTTCAGTTATGGCTCGAATTTTTTCTGGGTTGGCTTCTATATCTCGCTGGTGTACCAAGTATCCTAAAAATTTTCCTGACTTAACACCGAAGGTGCATTTTGCAGGGTTCAACTTCATACGGTATTTTCTTAAGATTTGGAAACATCGATTTTTAGGGTATGCTTGATTATCCGAGGATCAATTCCTTCAATCTCATTCGCGCTCCAGGCGAAGACGTCAACATTATTTCTTAGGAATTCGATTAACATTATTTCTCCTTCTTTGCTCAATTCTGTACCTATTCTTGTCGTTTTGGACGAGTCGCCTTTTACTAGAATTATATCTTTATGTTCTGGGGGTTTCAAGGATAAGTCTAGCGGTTCTTTCCCCTTTTTATCTAACCGATCAGTAATAGGAATTTCAACCTCATTTCTAATGAGATCGTCTTCGATCTTTCTCTTGCTCGGAGTAATTGACTTAGGGTGTTCTTTCAAAGTTAACGATGTGCTGTAGCAATTCCACGCCATACAGTGGTCGTTCGTTATTTCTCCGATGCCCATATCGGTCGGAAACTTTATCTTCTGATGATAGGTAGAGACTACAGCTCGGAAAAGGTTAAGGGCTGGTCGCCCTAATATAGCGTTATAAGCGAAGGGTGTTTCCACTACTAGGAATTTTACTAACTTCACTGTCCTAAGTGGTTTCTTTCCAAGTGACACACTTAAAGATATTGTTCCGCTGGGGATAATCTCGGACCCTCCAAAGCCTACTAACGGCGTAGCTACTTTTTGTAGGTTTATTTGTCCCAAGTTCGTTTGGGCTAAAACCTCCCGGGAGATGATATTTGCTGAGCTTCCATTATCGATTAGGATTCTTCTTACATTATAATTCGCTATCTCTAATGATACTACCATAGAAAAATCGGGGTTATCCTCTTTTGTGTCCCAAATGATGTTTTTAGGTACTTCGCCTTCGTTAAAGCTGATCGGCTGGTGATTTGTCGGCCTGTTTTCCAGAGTCCATATTTCTTTTGGATATTTAGAATTTCGAATTATGGATCGGGCTGTCCTTCGTCGTGCGTTACGACTATCTCCACCCGCGGGTCCCCCGGATATTGTATGGATAGTCCCATTGATCTGGTCCTGATTTAACTCCTGAGTAGGTCGACGTTCAGGCGACCTTCGATGAGAACTTCTCCTTCGATTACCGTTCCGAGGGCTTCTACTTCTTTCCCTTTTGCGATTATCTCGGTCTATGTATTCGTCTAGTTTTCCCTGCTCGATCAGTTTTTCGACTTCTCTCTTAAGGTGAAAACAATTTTCCGTTAGATGCCCATGTGCCCTGTGGTACTTACAGTATTGATCATAGTTTCTAGACCCCGGTCTGGGCTGAGCGATTTTCCTTGCCTCGGGAATCCAGTTATTTCTTTCTAGGTCTTCCAATATTTCTTCCATTGGAGCATTTAACCTTGGGTGTTCTACTTGATTCACCCTGCTTCTGATTGGTTGCTCAGGGTTTCTTGGTCTTTGGTAGTAATTAGGTTGTCTTTCTTGATCGGCTTTGCTGTATTCCAGTCGCTGGAAAACGTTCCCTCTCCTGGAAGATCGCTCATAGTCTAAGGGTCTTTGAGTAGGAATCTTATCATGCCGCTTGGAGCCTGAAGCTGTGAACTTATTTTTGTTTTTATCCTTAAAGGAATTCATCTCTTCTTGGGTCATATACTTAGACGCCAAGCTCATGATGTCGGCGAACGTTCTTGGTTGTTTTCGACTGAGGGCATTTCCGAACTGCCAGTTTCTTAGGGATTCTCCTTCTTGTTGATGTATGGTTCCTAGGTAGCTCATCGGGAGTTTTTGCCTCTTCTGACTGGCAAACTGCTGCGTCAATTTATTGCATAATTCCCGGAAACTGAATATGGAGTTGGCAGGTTGTTTTGCGAACCAATCCAACGCTAGGCCCTCGAATGTGGTCACCATTAACTTGGCGGTGAATTCGGCAGAGTGGGCATATAAATTCATTATGTTAGTGAAGCTAAAAATATAATCATCCGGGTCGGTGGTTCCGTCATATCGGGGTAGTCTACCCGGGACCTGTCCAATGGATTGCGCTTCTTTTATTTCTCTGCAGAAGGGAGAACATGCTGCAAGGCTCTCCTGGAGTTCCGCGGTTCGGGTCCACGGGTTTTGAACAGATCGTAGGCGTTGCTCCAGTCGTTCCTGTACTATTCTCTCGATTTCTCTTTTCGAGAATCGAGTCGCTCGTGGTCGATCTGGGATAGCATCATCTATGTCATCCTCGATAGGGATTATTGTTCGTTCCTTCGATCCGCTGCGATCCGCCTGTGGCCTTCTTCGACCTGGTTTTCTTCGGGGACGGTTATCGGAGGGTTTAGAATTGTCCTGCTGTGGGCTGCGTAACGAGCGTCGCTCACTTGCTGGGCTGTCCGCTTGTTGAGAGGTTTGTTTGTTTGGCCCTGGCATTCCTGGTGCAGGAGTTGTCCTGGGAGCCGTAGCGTTACGAGGAATTTGGTCTAAAACTAGCAATTCTTCTGGAGAGAGTGATTTGAAGAGCATTTGTTGGTCCCAAGTGGTCAGATGAGGTCTAGAGGGGGGGGGTGAATAGACCTCTGAAAATTTTTGAACTTAAAAACTTTTCAGTCTTCTGTCAGCAGACTAAGCTGATGAAGAACAGTAAGCAGACTAGTCTGATCGTGAACAAATCTTGAACAGACGACTGACCACTCTTCTTACAATAACTTAGCTGTTTTTCAGCAAACAGTTTTTCAAGAGTATACTTGCAGCGGATTGTTTGAAAGTGTTTTTCACAAGTAAACTAAGTTCTAAAAAGATTTTATCCCCAGTTTAAAACTCCTTATAAAATCTTTTTGATTGATTCAAAGTGTTTAAAATGCAAACTTTAAAATATGCAAGAAAACTTTAAATGCAAGATAACACAAAGAATTTTTATAGTGGTTATATGGATAAAAATCCTTTAGTCCACTCTTCCAGATCACACAGATTCTGGGTTATACTATAATCACAAAGATTACAATATTTCTCCACTTACACCTAAACAACTAATGAGAAGGCTGTAAGCTCGCAATAGGGATTCACAAAGAAAACCTATCCTCTAAAGTAGAATCACTCACACAGATGGATTCTCACTTCGCACAACACTCAGCTATTACAAAATCACTCAGATAATGTTTTTCTGATTTCTTCAACTGGGTTTCTGTCAACAGATGACTTCCACCAGACGAGTGAGCTGTTCGAGCTTTTGAGACTTAGAGAAATTTTGCTTCAAAATTTCGATCTCTGATTGTTGTTGTGTTTACGCTCGATTTGAAATTCAGCTCTATTTATACATGGAAATGAAATTATGACCGTTGAAGGCAAGTCACAAATCAAATCCATCCTTCAGCTCTTTTTGAAACGGCTCCCTGCAGCATTCCGTACTGTGTACAGTACCTTTCTGTCCATCGCATTTAATGCCGCATTTAATGCACTCTGCTGATCCGAGGATATCTTCAATCATTTGCCATTACTACCCTTCTCTTACAGCATTTATTACACCAAGTGCATTTATTACCGTTGGACTAATCTCTTGACCTCTTCTACTCTGCTGATCAAAACGACTCTGCTGATAGATACTCTGCTGATCAAATACTGAACTCATCTGATTTGACTCGGCTGATGATCTACCCTTCTGTTCGCTGATCCAGCAAGAGATCACTAGTCTTCTGAGCTTTGAACTTTGAACTCTTCTGATGTCTTCTTTTACCAGTTCAAAATTTTTCTAAGGAAACTAAGCTTTCCATACTTAGCTGATTATGATGTTTTGGAAATCATCAAAACCTTCCCTTAATTACTTGTCTTCTTTCATCTTCATCTTCATCCAACAATTTCCCCCTTTTTGATGATGACAAAACTCCAGCTAAGTACCTGTACCTAAACTAAAGTTTTGATCCTCAAAAATTTCTGAGATAGAAATGATATGTTGGAGTCAAACTTGCAATTTTATAGATATTGAACTGATTACATTTTACAAGTTGAAAGATGAAAAGTACAAAATTTTCTAAAAGATTACAAGAATTTTTAAAGAAAATCTAGCCAAGCTAGTCTTCTGTCTTCTTTTCTTCTTCAGCAGACTTGGAGGTTCCAACTTCCAATTTCTGCATCAACAGCTCTAGCTTCTTCTTTTTAACATCAGGATCAAGCTGTTCTTCAACTGAATCTTTGGCAGCAGCTAGTTCTTTGTCTGACTTAGCTTTTGCTTCAGATTCTTCCTCATCAGCTTGGTCTTCTTCTTCTGTGATCTTCTCATCTGCTAATCTGCTTGTGCCTTCATTTGCTGCTTCATTCCTATTATTAGCAGACTCTTCAGATTCTTCTAACACTTCTGTTTCTTCAGCATTTTGATTTCCTACCCTTTGGAAATCAACCCTTTGCTGTCCAAATATCCTTTCTTCCCCCTTTTTGTCATCATCAGCAGGGACAGATGGATATTGTGGCACAACTGGTGTGATTAGAAGTGAATCACATAGAAGCTTGATGTTTTCTTCCATAGCATTGATCTGAGCTTGCTGGTTAAGTTGATTGGCTTTAACAGTCTTGACTTCCTTGAGCAAGTCTTCTCCTTGATCACCCAACTGGATTTGAGTTCCTAAAATCCAATTTGATGAAGCATTGAAGTCTTTCATCATGTTGCCCATGACTTCATCTTCTGCTTGGAGAGCCAATTCAACAGTCTGTTCAATCTGCTTCCAACCTTCAGTGGTGCTTTGTGTCCTTCTCCTGAGTATATCCATATCCTGACATATAGATTGTACATTCTGAGCAGTATCTTTCATTAGGTCAGTAGGAACAGCAGCAACAACCTTCTGAATAGGTTGATGAACAGCAGCTATCACTTCTGCTTTTATCTCCTCCTTCATTTCCTTCATTGATTTGATAATCAGTTGTTGGATGGAATCCAACAGATTGGTTTGAGAACTCTGAGATATTGAAGGATCTTCTGATGGAGTAGCAGAGACGGTTTCCTTGAGATGTTGCTCTGATGGTTGAGTTATCATTGCAAGGGACTGATCTGCTGGTTCACCAGCATGGCTTGGAGTGCTTTCCTTCTCCTTAGCCTTATCATCTTCTTCAGCAGCAACTTCTTTCTCCTTTAACTGATCTGCTGGAATTTCTTCTTCCTTCTTTGATTCATCAGCAGCATCAGACTTATCATCCTGCACTTTGTCTTGATCAGATGGGTCTGAAGTGCCCTCAATTTGCTTTGGTTGATCAGAGGACTCTGCTCCTTCTTTATCAGCAGGTGATATAATCTTCTTGACAGTTTCAACTGTCCTCATCAAACCTTCATTGTCCACTGCTGACCTGTTACAAATCCAAGTAAAGTTGTCAAGAGGAATAAAAGTAGTTGTTGGTTCATCTGGCAGCTCTTCATAGGGTCTGATGTTTGGTCCATAGACAATATGCTTGATGTTAGGAAGTGGAACCAGTGAGCTTGGTTGTCCCCTTAACTTCCTTGCTTTCTTGGCCCAAAGCTCCATTGCTTGAGCAATAGCCAACTTAATAGATCTTTCTTTGAGATCTACTGAGCCATCAAAATCCTCAGGAATGGATGCAAAGATCTTCTTGGCCTCTTCCTTGACTACATGACATATTCTCATCCTCAACCTGTCCAGAAAGAACTCTGAATCAAGTGCTTGAATGATTGAATTTGTCTCAAGCCATTTAAGTAACCAGTCTTCTGTAGCCTTGAATTCTTTCCACTTAGCCATTTCAGCAGGACTCTTTGTTAATCTGTATTCTCTCCATCTATTGTATTTGATCTTTTCAGAATGGAAGAGTGTCAGACGGTTGACTCTTTCATTTTCAGCATCCAGTCTTCTAAGGAATTCTTCAAAAATCGCAGGGTCTTCCCTGACAATTTCAAGAGATAGTTTGACTTCTTCTCTTCTCTTTTCCTTAATCTTGGGTGCAGGCATAGCTGGTATTGGTTTATTTGGATCTCTTTGCTCACCAATAACTATCCCACCACTATGCTGAGGACCATGACCATCCTTGAGGCTTGCTTCAATGACAGCAGCCAACTCTGCTGCCTCAAAAGCATCTCTCTGCTTTTGAGTCATTTTGCTGGCTTCTTCTTCCAGCCTTTTTAACTCTAGGCTTTTCAGCCTATCTTCTTCTGCTTTCTCAGCAGCAATCCTTTGCTTTTCAGCAACATCCAGTTTCATCTTCTCTGCAGCAGTTACATAGGTTGAGGTTTTGCCTAACCTCTTTCTTCTTGATTCAGGGCTTTCAACTGCTTGGATAGGTGTTGCAGCAACTGGAGTAGGATGTATCAACAGGAATTCTCCCTCTATTGGTGTACTAGTCTGCTGTTCCTTTTCTACATCAGCAGATAGTGCAGCAGTTGAGGCTTCTGTTGTCATATCAACTGTAGGACCACTTTCAGGCTCAGCAGTAGCAGCCTTAGTAGCTTCAACAACTGGTTCTTCAACATTTAATGGCCTTTCTGCCTCAGTTGTTGTTTTTCTTACAGTTACAGCAGGCTCTTCAGGGAAAGTGACCTTTCTCTTGGCCTGTGACTTAGGAATTTTCTTGACAGCAGGGGGGTTGGCAGTAGGAGGTCCCCTTGCTTCACTCCTAGTCCTTAGTCTCTTCAGTCTTTGAAGTGGAATTTCCTCTTCAGATTCAGTTCCTTCAGAGGATGACCCTGTCTTCATGTTTTCAATTTCAACAGTGAAGTCATCTACCACCTTCTTAGAGACTTCAATGTCAGGCTCTGCTGATCCAGCCACAACAGCAGACTGTGCTGTTGGCTCAGCAGACTGACTAGTCTGACCTTCCTTCTTGCTCTTCTTAGAAGGGGTCTTCTTGGATTGTTTGGGTGCTTTTCTCTTTGGTTTTTCCACCAGTTGCCTTACTGGTTCGTAGAGTTTGAATTCTTTGCTTCCATGGGTTTGCTTTCCTCCACCCATAGGGCAATGTAGAGAAGCAAACAAGTTACTCAGCAGAATGGCATGAGAATGCCTTTTGTCACTTAACAGCTCATAAACATGAGCAGCCCAGTTCACTTTCATCCCATAGTAAATGCAAATCATAGTGTGAAGCCTTCTTCTAGGTAGGCCATCCAGAGAACCCGTAGCACAATCCAAAACCTTTGCTATGATATCAGCAAATCTTTGGTATTCATCCTTCAGCTGGGTCTTCATTAAAGTCCCAGTCATCTCCTCTCCCTTCTTAGCACAAATTTTCCAAAATTCCTCTTCTTTTTCTGACCCTAACGAGGTCACATCTCCTCCCTTGTCTGTCAGCTTATAAATTTCATGAAGAACAGCAGCAGATACAGCGATTTTCTTACCACCTATGATTTAACCGTTTTTCGTCGGGTTAATTTAATATCAGTGAATTTGTGATATCGGGGGTTTGGATATTGAATTATTCAGTATATTGGGTTCTGTTACTTTATTCTGGATGGATCGTTTACAAAGAAAAGCAATAATCAAAGGCAAGAAGTAAAACCATTAACGAAATTAAGAACGCAATGATATGGAGGTAAAGTTCTGCAACAATAATGGATATTATTGAGTTCTATTGTTATCAATGTATTCTTGCGTAATCTCAGAATTAAGAGAATTCGTAGTTGTCATATACAACGAATAACTAGGTATTTATATTATGCTAAACCTAGTATTACAAGGAATCATAGTCCTAGTTGGACTCGGCCCAACCTATCCTTCCTGGGTCCGGAGTGTAATCTTTACTCGGAGCGAGCGGCATCAGGCTGGGTCAGTAAGAAGATCCCGATCCTTTGTAATTGGTCGAACCGGTCTTATAATCTCTGTTCGATCTGATCAGTATGTAGGGTGCGAAATAGCCCCCATCAGTACTCCCTCACTTCTTCGAGCGTATAGATAATAGGAGCTCGTAGAAGTAGATAAATCTGATCGACTGTTTCTTTTCTATGAACGGAGCCTCGTTAAAAACCTTACTTAAGAAAAAACCCAGTGGGAAAAAATCTTAAGTAAGGAAAAGAGTGCTACGTATCATAGATAGTCGTTTCTTCTGTCTAATCGTGGATCGCCACGCGTCTATTCAGGAGGCTTTTTGTATCCTTCCGTTTTTGGCGGGAATTTGAGTAGCTGTGATAAGTTCGAAACGTCTTTTCTCATTTCCTTATAAATAGGTGACTTTCGAGTTTGCCATTTCTCTTTTATATTTGCTTTTAGATCGCAGTCATTTTCTAGTTTGGTCGTTCGTCGTATAAAATTTTCCTTTCATCGACCTTCTTCTTCCGAGAACTAGAATATAGATGGCTTCCGTTAGAAGATCTTCTTCTTCTCCTAGAGAGATCATTGCCCCCGATAACGAGGAGGAGTTACATTCTAATCCTCTGGGTGAACAGACTACGGTATCTGACCTTGTTATCCCTGTAGAAGATACTTACAAGGTACGAATCCTTTCCGATGCGGATGTAGCCGCCCGAGCCAAAAAGGGCAAAGGTACTGTTCCTCAGATTTCTGAACCAATTGAGGATGTAGCTTGCGCATATACAGAGGAAACGTTCCCTGAAGTCGTGAATAACTATACCAAATATTTTCCGGAAGGTTCTGAAATGATTCTTCCATCCCCTACTGATAGGGTCACTTCTCCACCGGAGGGATGTCGAGCCTTTTACACGGCTCATTTTAATAGCGGACTGCGTCTTCCTTTATCTCCCCTTTTTCTGGAAGTTCTAAAAACTTTCAGCGTGTGCTTGACACAATTGGTTCCAAATTCTGTTGCTTTTGTGGTTTGTTTTTCCGTTCTGATGATTGCAAAGGGATTTAAACCTTCTTTCCGTAATTTTACGCAACTTTTTCGTTTTAATATTTCTAGTTCTTCAAACCGTGGATACTTCTTCGCTAGTCAGCGGCCCAGCCGAGCAATCTTTGATGCTCCGGTTTCTAGTAATCCTTCTTGGAAATCTCATTTCTTCTTTGTTCGTCCTCCGCCTAATCTCCGTTTGGCGGATGGTTCGATCACGCCTTTCTCGTGGGATCATGGTTCCAGGTGGATTCCCGGAGGTCGCTCACCGACTGGTGAACTTGTTCCTGACGATGTACAGTTTATCACTGAGATTCCCGAGATGCGTACAAACAAATATCAAAGCGCTCTTCTGATTGGGGAATCTTTTCTTCGTAAAGCGGGGTTAAGCGTCCATAATTTTCCCATCAGTTCATCATCTGAGCCTCTAGGTTAGCATTTTATTTGATCTTTAGTATTGTCACTATACTTTTTATATGGAGAAACTAACTTTATTTTGTTTCTTTCTCAGCTCATATGGTAGAAAGCTCCCGACACTCTTCGAAGGGAAAAATGGTGCTGTCGAAATCTTCCAAGTCAGTGGAGAATAATCCTATCGAGCAGAGGGCGTCTCGAAAGAGGAAATTGGAATTGGGTCACGAATCCGAGGAGAATAGAGAGGAATCTCCGGATTCTCCACGCGAGTCCCCTATTCGTCAGGGCATGGGATCCGGTTATCCTCCGCTTCATCTTAGAACATCTTTGGGTATTCGAGGATGTCGTAGCTGGTCGATGCCTCATCCCACTAATAATCCAGTTGATAGAAAGAGGAGTTACTATGGACGTTCTGGTGACGACCTTTCTTTACTCGGGGATAAACATCCAAATCCTACTCTGGTCGAAATGATCGAGGATCATTTAGAGGGAAGGAGGGCCGCTGGTTATTCCGAGAAGGATTCTCTTATTCATGATAATAACGAGAATGCGGTCGATAAGGCGACCCGTATTCTTTTATCTGGCGTTCATACTCGCGATCTTAATAAGCTTCTTCATAAGGATCCTTTGGAGAAATTCCAGCGAGCTTCTCTCTATGCTGAAAAGGTGAGATCCTTTTTCTTTCTATTATTTTGATGAAGTGATCTTTTAAGATTTTCTCAATTTGCTAACTTGTTTCTTTCTGACCCTTTCGTTATTTCAGGTCAACACCTGTCTGACATCATACGCCTATGAAAATTCTCTTTGGAAACAACAGTGCGATTTCCTTGAAGAGAAGTATAAAGCTTTACTTCACAAGTCTTCTGGTTCAGAAGTTGGTCCCTCAACATCTTCCTCTATTCCTGTCGTAGAGACTCGTGCTGCCGGGACCGAAGACCAAGAAATGCTAGATAGAGCGATAGAGGTTTCTCGCGCTCAGGAACAAACCAATCAAATGGCAAGAAAATTAGAAGAATTGCAGTTGCAGAGCACGACTCGGATTAGTGAGCTTGAATCTCAAGTGTCAAGCCTTGAAGCTTCTTTAGAGGACTATGAAAACGACGTCCCACTTAGGCAAAGAGATCGATATGTTAGGAAATCCGACGAACAAGTAGTTCGAGAATTCCTCAACTCTCCTGTTCATATGGCGTTGGTGTACCGGATGGTCGGTCCTCTTCTTGAGAATACCTTTAAAAAATCGATTCATCAACTGGTCGCTTTGGAGATGATCGAGGATCGTCGGAAGGAGTATTTTAAGGCAGCTCATATCCGGTTGAACCGTTATGGCGAGCTTTATTCTTCTTCTGAGGTTCCAGATGTCGAATATCAAGGTTTTCCTCTGGCTCATCTTGTCGAGGAATTTGGAAATCCATTGCCGATTCCTCCTTCTGATGTTAACGATGAGCTCGATAATACTTTCATCGATCCAGTAGATGAAGAAGAAGACGAAGACGATATAGGCATGACTGAGGTCGTCAATAGTGAGCAGAAGATTTCGGATAGCGACCAGGCTTCTTAAAGTAGTGATTTATTTTTGAAATAATCTTTGTAATTATCCGCTTGTAGGTTAAATTGTAGCTTAGCTTTCCCTACTTTGTACACTAAACGTTTCTTATTCAGACAGTCGTGTCCTTTCACATTCGCTGTAATGATTCAGACAAGTCATTTAATTTGCCGTAATCATTATATATGTGTCTTTTCAAATTCTAGCGTTTGCTCCAAGGTCAGTTTTCCTGTTTCGCGCCCTTTCTTCGGGTTAGTCGCGTCTTTTCGTGCAGTATAAATACGAGAGGTAAAATTTGACTTGTCTTTTTTACTGCTATACTCCTCTCTTAACATAATACTCTTTCTTGAGCTAGTCGATAAACTTCCTCGATATTAATTTATATTTTTCCGTAATCCGATCATGAGTAACCTTTTCGGTAATACTTCGAAGCGACCTTCTCGTGAGGGCGCTAGGGATAATAGATCGAAGAAATTTCGAAGAGAAGGGCCTTCGATGGAGCCTCCTCGTTCGTCCTCAGTTAGTAGCTCGATGATCGATACTCCTATTACCACGTCCCAACCTTTATCAGAAGTTAGTTCGTCGCTCCTCCAACCAAACTTTTCTTCTACCCCCGCGGGAGGTAATAGGTCTTCCCCAGGTCGATTAGCTTTCGGAGATCCATCCAACATGGAACCGGTTTACGACATACCTGTTTCTTCAGGTTTTTCTTCTTACGAGTATGGATCTCATGGAGGGGATTTTGTTAGTTCCCTTCCTTTTTCTACTTCTACTGCCCTGCTAGTTAGTGAAGGGCAAGTCAGTGATGGTTTTTCTGTCAATCCTTCCATAACGCAGTCTATTTCGCAATATGGTCCTGAATATCTATTTCATGATACCACTGTAACGACTGCTTCTTTTGAGTCTGGGGGACCTTCTGGGGGTCGATCTGGGTCGAGGTCAGGTCGTCGGACCGTTATATCTGCTTCCGGCAAAGAGACCTCTGTTAGTCCCAACGAGCGGGATTCCCCTCGTCCGTTAGATGATCGCTGTGTGCTTATGCAGGTTAATGACATTCTTTTGTCGGAGACTCCACGTTCCGACGGTGTCCCTTTGACAAGCGAGCTGCCTGGTTCTGTTGAACCTGATGCTTTGTCTTGGGACTTAGGTATGAGTACTATTTTGCCCGGCGAATTGAGGAAGCTCGAAGGTACTTCCAATGTTCGCCTTGTTCAATCTTTGGTGAAGATATGTGAGCAGGTAGACATTTTTGTTCTTTGTTTTGAATTCTTTGTTGTACAGTGGTTTTTCTTACTCTTTCTGTTTTTAGGGCAAGTATTTTGCACTCCAGCTGGGTGTGCAAAATGATGAACTGTGGAATAGTCGGAGAGCTCTTCAAGGTCAGCTGGAGTCGGAGAAAGCTAAAACCAGGGGTTTGGAGCTGCAGCTGCAACTTGCTAAAGATGATCTCCAAAAGTTAGAGGCTGACAAAGTTATTCTTGAGAAAGAGAAAGGCGACCTAGTTCAGGCTGCCGCGTCGGCAGAGGGATCTCGTCAACAGGCATATGATGATGGTTATGATGCCGGTTATCTTAAGCGCCAGGAGGAGTTGATGGCGTTTGCTGGTAACCTAACTCCTCGGAGGCCTGTTTCTGCTGGTCGCCCCTCTGGCGATTCTTCTCAATGATCTTTATTCGATCTGGCAGACCTTGGACTGTCTCTTTTTTTTTTTTTTTTTTTTTTTTTTTTTTTTTTTGTCGCCCAACATTTGCGCATTCGTTTGGGCTGAAATTTTGTAATGGGAGAAGTACTAAAATGGAAATATTATGATCTCTTCTGTAGGCAGATTCTTGCCTTGATTCTAATGATATATCTTTTTCATATATGTAATTGCTACGCACAAATATACCATCATGTAGTAATTGACAAAGATTAGTTTTACTTATCTGAATTTTTATTTCTGCGGAGAGATTTGAGTATGGAGAAAGTAAGCTTGATCTTGCTTTGGTCGCTTGTAAGATAACTGAACGGTATAATATTTGCTTCGCATATTTAATCTTTGTTGATCGATCCAGCCGATCGTCGTTGTGTAAACCCTTAGCTGTCTGGTCGATGCTCGATTCATGCCTTATAAATTTGTCCTTATATGACATATATCTTATATAAGGAGGTTATTGTTCCTCCCGTTGAATTTCAGTTCTTCTTTTCCTCAGAGAGAAATTTTCCTTTAGGTGCTTTTCACCTATCCATGTCTTCCATTATTAGCTTTTCAACTATACATATCCCTAGCCAGTATATCATACTCTTGATATGGGAGGAATTGGAAAATGTAACAGTCCTGGCCAGATCTGACCCGTTCAGACCTCCTTCAGCAATTCTTTGGAAAATTAGGCAGTGACGGTCTTATAGTTTCGAATAGGGAGGGCTATTCTCCTGATTTCGATGTCAGATTTCTTGGATTCTAAATGGAATTCTTGTATAGCCAACTTAGTAGTCCCCCTATGATGTATGAGGCAGTTACGACCCCCATATGGTGGAGGCTCTGGTCGTTTTTAAGCAATTATCCTCTTTCAACGGTCCAACTTTGCATGCCTTCGTTGAGGAGTTCTTAATATTTTCTATTAGGCGACCCTCATATATGATCGTGCAGATCGTTTTGGTCTTTGAACTTCTTTAAGTTTTCTTGGATTATTTTGTTGATCGCTTCGATCTGTAGATTTGTTTGTCGTCGATCAGTTGAGTCGATCAGACGGGCGCCGTTCCAACTTACTTGCATTTAATTCGGGAAGTCAAAGGGTCGCGTTCTCATCCCTTGATTAAACTCCTATCGTCCGTAGGATCATTCTCACGGGCGCCTATAAATAAGTAGGCAGTTTCCTTATTTTCCATTCATAACAATGGGTATCTCGGTTTCCTTAGATTTCATTTTGCCTTCAGATCCCATAATGTTCAAGAAGTCACATTATCGTGATTTGTTCGTTCGCAGTAAAGAAATTGTCCCCAGTCTTGTATTGACGGGTCCCATGTCAGCCCTTCCTTGTATCGACGGATCCCATGAGATCTCTGCCTTAGTCTTCATCACATTAGAGGTCCGTGGTTTCCGTCTGCACATGGAGGGTTCGTACCTTGCCGGCCATCCTCGTCCTTGGAGGTTACTTCCGGATTGATAGACCACCGGGGTGGCCGGTAAAGTTACCGTTTCACGGCGGTCCTGAAGAGATGCTGCTTCAGAGTAAAATGTTTTATAGATAATGTAAAAGCAGTATCTTTTGTGGGTGAATTGAGTACTGCTGGTTATCTGGTTGGTAATGCTCATTTCACCTGGAGGAACATACCGATCTTCAGAGCCTGGCCATCGAACCAAAGAAGTCGACCATCCTGAGCAGCATGCTTCTTAGGTGGTTTATTATGATCGATGAGGTACTAGGGAGGAGATTGGTGTTTCCGTGGACATTGTCGTGAAGATAGTCGATCCCGTAGGATCAATTTAACTAGATCATTGTAACGATCTTTAGATAGCAAGCAGATTTTTGTAACGTAGAATATTTGTATGTAATTGATTTGATGAATAAAATATTATTTATTTCTTGCATCTTCTTTGTCGTTTGATAATTTTATTTACGAGGAGTAATTTCCGAGCAGATGAATTCATACTTGATTTACCTTTCAAAACTTTAGGAGTATCAGCGGATCTTATTTAGATCGTTAGGAGTAGATCGAGGAGTTTTTATTGAGCGTATCAATGTGTACTCAATCTTGCTATAATTTAGACTTAGGATTTCATAACAAAATCCTTCTTTGTCGTTGTAATTAATCGAGGAGTTTTTATTGAGCGGATCAATATTTACTCAACTCGTTTTGTTTAGACTTAGGTTTTTAACCCAAAAATCTCTTTGATCGTTGAACATATATCGAGGAGTTTTTATCGAGCGGATCGATGTTTACTCAACTCGTTTTGTTTAGACTTAGGTTTTTAGTACCTGAAGTCTTTTAATCATTATAGATATATCGAGGAGTTTTTATCGAGCGGATCGATGTTTACTCAACTCGTTTTGTTTGGACTTAGGTTTTAATACCTGAAGTCTTTTAATCATCATAGATATATCGAGGAGTTTTTATCGAGCGGATCGATGTTTACTCAACTCGTTTTGTTCGGACTTAGGTTTTTAATACCTGAAGTCTTTTAATCATTATAGATATATCGAGGAGTTTTTATCGAGCGGATCGATGTTTACTCAACTCGTTTTGTTTGGACTTAGGTTTTAATACCTGAAGTCTTTTAATCATCATAGATATATCGAGGAGTTTTTATCGAGCGGATCGATGTTTACTCAACTCGTTTTGTTCGGACTTAGGTTTTTAATACCTGAAGTCTTTTAATCATTATAGATATATCGAGGAGTTTTTATCGAGCGGATCGATGTTTACTCAACTCGTTTTGTTTGGACTTAGGTTTTAATACCTGAAGTCTTTTAATCATCATAGATATATCGAGGAGTTTTTATCGAGCGGATCGATGTTTACTCAACTCGTTTTGTTCGGACTTAGGTTTTTAATACCTGAAGTCTTTTAATCATTATAGATATATCGAGGAGTTTTTATCGAGCGGATCGATGTTTACTCAACTCGTTTTGTTCAGACTTAGGTTTTTAATACCTGAAGTCTTTTAATCATTATAGATATATCGAGGAGTTTTTATCGAGCGGATCGATGTTTACTCAACTCGTTTTGTTCGGACTTAGGTTTTTAATACCTGAAGTCTTTTAATCATTATAGATATATCGAGGAGTTTTTATCGAGCGGATCGATGTTTACTCAACTCGTTTTGTTCAGACATAGGTTTTTAATACCTGAAGTCTTTTAATCATTATAGATATATCGAGGAGTTTTTATCGAGCGGATCGATGTTTACTCAACTCATTTTGTTTAGACTTAGGTTTTTCGCACCTGAAGTCTTTTAATCATTATAGATATATCGAGGAGTTTTTATCGAGCGGATCGATGTTTACTCAACTCGTTTTGTTCAGACTTAGGTTTTTAATACCTGAAGTCTTTTTCGTTAATAAAATTGAACGAGGAGTTCTTATTGAGCGGATCAATGTATACTCGACTCGTTTTAATTTAGACTTAGGTTTTTCGTACCAAAAGTCTTTTTGATCGTTGAATATATTTGTCGAGGAGTTTTTATCGAGCGGATCGATGTTTACTCAACTCGTTTTTGTCGTCGGGATGAGGAGTGTTTATTGAGCGGATCAATGTATACTCGACTCATTTATAATTCAGACTTAGGTTTATCACCAAAAAGTCTTTGTTGCTGTTGATATAGATCGAGGAGTGTTTATTGAGCGGATCAATGTATACTCGACTCGTTTCGTTCTAATATTTATCAATATGCTAGTGTAATTCCACAGAGCGTTAATCGAAATAATCGATGTATAGAAAATGCTAAAATTTTTACTATTTGAACTCTAGGCTAGGGCCTTCGTTACAAGGATTAAAACTTGATAAAGTAAAAATAAAACAATGCAGTATAATCTGCTAAAATTTATTTACCATAGTATTTCCTAAGGTTGACTGCGTTCCAGGTTCTTGGTAAGGCTGTCCCATCCATGTGTGCAATTTTGTATGAACCTTTCTTTCCTACGCCAATGACGATGTAAGGTCCATCCCAATTTTGTTGTAACTTTCCCACATGCTTGGATACTTCTACCTTTTTCAAAACCAAGTCTCCTTCTTTGAAGGTTCGGACGCGTACTTTTTGATTGTATGCTTTCTCCATATTTGCCTTAGTGGTTTGTAGGCGTACAGCAGCTTTATCTCTTAAGGCTTCTGTTAAATCAACGTCATTTTCCCTCGCCTTTTCATTTTCTTCTTTATTGAACATCTCTATTCTTGGAGTTGGAATTAAAGTTTCCACAGGGATAACAGCTTCCGACCCATACATCAAGCTGAATGGGGTTTCCCCAGTTGAATTTCTTACCGTAGTTCGATTAGCCCACAAGACTCCTGGTAGCTCATCGAGCCATTTTCCTTTGGCGGCTCCTAACCTTTTTTCCAAAGATTTTATTATCTCTCGGTTTGCTACTTCAGTTTGTCCATTTGCTCGAGGATGTCCTACCGAGGTAAAATTTTGTTGAATTCCGAGTCTTGTACACCATTCTATTATCTGTTTTCCCGCGAATTGAGTTCCATTATCGGAGATAAGGACCCTTGGGATGCCGAATCGACATACTATGAATTTCCAGAGGAAGTTAATAACTTGGAATTGGGTTATTCGTGCGAGGGCGACGCATTCTATCCATTTGCTAAAGTATTCTACAGCGACCAGGACATAGGATTTCTTTGATCTAGCTGTTGGGAAAGGTCCCACGATGTCCATTCCCCATTGATCGAATGGCCAACAAATCGGGATAGGGTGCATATTTTCTGCTGGTCGATGGCATATGTTAGCATGAATCTGGCAGTGATGACATTCTTGGACATATTGAGCGGCATCTTTATTGATGGTTGGCCAATAGTAACCTGTTCTGAGACATTTTAAGGCCAATGCCCTCGATCCACTGTGATTTCCTGCGTCTCCTTCATGTATTTCTCGCAGTATATCCATGGTTTGTGATTCAGGGATGCATCTCAGGAGAATTCCCGATACTGATCGTCTGTAGAGTTTTCCTTCTATAAGTGTATACTTTGGGGCTCGATATTTTATTTTCCGAGCCTCATTCTGATCAGATGGTAGTTTTCCATCTTGAAGATAGTCTTTCATTGGGTTCATCCAGTTTTCTTCGGCTTCTTCGATTTCCATTATATCGATTATCGGTATTTCATCGATATCGATTGCTGGTGTATTAGATATCAACCAGTTAATCACCCGTTCGGTCTTTCCGTCATGGGATCCTGTGAATTTTGATAGCTGATCGGCCCATTTATTTTCCGAACGTGGGATGTTCTGGATACTGAAGCTTTCAAATTTCTCAGCTAGAGATTTCACTTTGGCGAGGTATTTGATCATATTGAACTCTTTAGCCTCGTATAGGCCTTCTATTTGTCTTTGTACTAATTCCGAATCAGTTAGTACCTTAAGACTCTTTATGTTGGCTTTTATCGCCATCTCCATTCCTGCGATTAACGCTTCATATTCGGCTTCATTGTTTGTTACGACGAAGTCCAATGTTATCGCGTAATTCAAATCTTCCTTATTTGGTCCAGTGAAGTTAATTCCGGCGCCTCCCCCTTCTCGGTATGAAGCACCGTCGACATGCATTAACCAAGTTTGATCCTCGATCATCAAAACATCGTTGTTGTGGCATCTCGACGATTTAGTGGCCTGCGTCGGTGTTTCTAGTATAAAATCGGCCAACACCTGGGCCTTGATGGCAATCCTCGGTTTGTAGTCTACCTCGAACTGGCTGAGTTCGATGGCCCATTTGATTAGTCGTCCGGAGGCTTCTGGTTTTGCTAGGATTTGTCTTAACGGTTGATTCGTCAAAACGATGATTTTGTAGGTTAAGAAGTAGGGTCGGAGTTTTCGTGCAGCCACTACTAAGGCCAGCGTGAATTTTTCTATTTCCAAGTAATTCTTCTCCGCCCCTTGTAATAACTTGCTGAGATAATAGACAGGCTTATGCTCTGAACCCTCTATCTTAATTAGGACTGAGCTAACGGCCGTATCGGAGATGGAGATGTATAAGTACAATGGTTCCCCTTCTGTCGGTTTGGCCAACATCGGAGGGGATGTTAAATATTCTTTGAGTTGTTCGAAAGCTCGTTCACATTCTTCGGTCCAAACGAAGTTTTTCGCTTTTCGAAGTGTTTGGAAAAAGGGCAAGCTTCTATCCGCCGATTTAGATATAAATCTATTCAACGCTACGATTTTCCCAACCAAGCTTTGCACTTGAGAGATGGTCTTGGGAGGTTTCATTTCAGTTATGGCTCGAATTTTTTCTGGGTTGGCTTCTATTCCTCGCTGGTGTACCAAATATCCCAAAAATTTTCCTGACTTAACACCGAAGGTGCATTTTGCGGGGTTCAACTTCATACGATATTTTCTTAAGATTTGGAAACATCGATCTAGATGTTTTACGTGATCTGCTTCATTCATACTTTTAACTAACATGTCGTCTACATAGACCTCCATTATTTCTCCGATTAACTCCCTGAACATTAGGTTTACCAATCTTTGGTATGTAGCCCCAGCGTTCCTTAATCCGAACGGCATTACTATAAAGCAGTATACTCCCTGTTTGGTTATGAATGCGGTCTTCTCTTGGTCGCGCTCGTCCATGTATATTTGGTAAAAGCCTTGGAAGGCGTCCATCATGCTGAACAGCGCAAAGCCAGCAGTCGAGTCGACCAATAAGTCGATTCTTGGGAGGGGGTAAGGGTCGCGTGGACATAACTTGTTAAGGTCGGTGAAATCATTACACATCCTCCATTTGTTGTCCTTTTTATCCCCCTTTGCTACTAGTACAACATTACATAGCCACTCCGAGAAATGTATTTCTCGGATTTGTTTTGCTTCCATCAGTCTTTCAACTTCGGCTTTAATGATTTTATCTTTCACTGGTCCATGATTTCTTTTCTTCTGTCTGGCGGGTTTCGCCGAAGGGTCAATTTTTAGGGTATGCTTGATTACTCGAGGATCGATCCCTTCGATGTCATTTGCACTCCAAGCGAAAACGTCCACGTTATTTCTTAGAAATTCGATTAACATTACTTCTCCTTCTTTGCTCAATTCTGTACCAATTCTTGTCCTTTTGGACGAGTCGCCTTCTACTAGAATTATATCTTTATGTTCTGGGGGTTGCAAGGATAAATCTAGTGGTTCTTTCCCCTTTTTATCTAATCGATCAGTAATAGGAATTTCGTCCTCATTTCTAATTGGATCGTCTTCGATCTTTCTCTTGCTCGGAGTAATAGGGTTAGGATGTTCTCTCAAGGTCAGCGACGTGCTGTAGCAATCCCACGCCATACAGTGGTCATTCGTTATTTCTCCAATGCCGCTATCGGTCGGAAATTTTATTTTCTGGTGATAGGTAGAGACCACAGCTCGAAAAAGGTTAAGGGCTGGTCGCCCTAATATAGCGTTATAAGCGAAGGGTGTTTCTACCACTAGGAATTTTACCAGCTTCACTGTTCGAAGTGGCTTCTTTCCGAGCGATACACTCAAAGATATTGTTCCGCTGGGGATGATCTCGGACCCTCCAAAGCCTACTAACGGTGTGGCTACCTTTTGTAGGTTTATTTGTCCGAGGTTCATTTGTGCTAAAACCTCCCTGGAGATGATATTTGCTGAGCTTCCATTATCGATTAGGATTCTTTTCACATTGTAATTCGCTATTTCTAACGACACTACCATAGGGAAATCTGGGTTATCTTCTTTCGTATCCCAAGTAATGTTTTTAGGTACTTCGCCTTCGTTAAAGCTAATCGGCTCGTGATTTGTTGGCCTATTTTCTAACGTCCATATTTCATTTGGATATTTAGAACTTGCAATTAAGGATCTGGCCATTCTTCATCGAGCATTGCGACTATCTCCACCCGCAGGCCCCCCGGATATAGTGTGGATAGTTCCATTGATCTGGTCGTGATTCAACTCCTGAGTAGGTCGATGTTCTGGTGACCTTCGATGAGAACTTCTCCTTTGAGTTCCGTTCCGGGGGCTTCTGCTTCTTTCCCTTTTGCGATTATCTCGTTCTATGTATTCGTCTAGTTTTCCTTGCTCGATCAGTTTTTCAACTTCTCTCTTAAGGTGAAAACAATTTTCCGTTCGATGCCCATGTGCCCTATGGTACTTACAGTATTGATCATAGTTTCTAGACCCTGGTCTGGGCTGAGCGATTTTCCTCGCCTCAGGAATCCAATTATTCCTTTCTAGAACTTCCAAGATTTCTTCGATTGGAGCATTTAATCTTGGGTGTTCTACTTGATTCACTCTGCTTCTGATTGGTGGTTCAGGGTTTCTTGGTCTTTGGTAGAAATTAGGTTGCCTTTCTCGGTCGGCTCCGCTGTATTCCAGTCGCTGGAAAACGTTACCTCTCTTGGAAGATCGCTCGTAATCCAAGGATCTTTGGGCGGGAATCCTATCATGCCGCTTAGACCCTGTAGCCGTAACTTTGTTTTTGTTTTTATCCTTAAAGGAATTCATCTCTTCTTGAGTCATATACTTAGATGCTAGGCTCATGATGTCGGCGAACGTTCTTGGTTGTTTTCGGCTGAGGGCGTTTCCAAACTGCCTGTTTTTAGTGAGGTCGAAGAGGATAGAAATTATGTAATCGATATTCGGAGAGTCGATTTTGAGTAACTCTACGTTGAATCTTGCCAACCAATTTCTTAGGGATTCCCCCTCTTGTTGGTATATTGTTCCTAGGTAACTCATCGGCAGTTTTTGTCTCTTCAGACTGGCAAATTGCTGTGTTAGTTTATTGCATAATTCTCGGAAACTGAATATAGAATTGGCCGGCTGTTTGGCAAACCAATCCAACGCGAGTCCTTCGAATGTTGTCACCATTAGCTTGGCAGTGTATTCGGCGGAGTGGGCATATAGATTCATAATGTTCGTAAAGCTAAAAATATAATCATCCGGGTCAGTGGTTCCATCGTAGCGAGGTAGTCTGCCCGGGACTTGTCCGATCGATTGTGCCTCTTTTATTTCCCTGCAGAAGGGAGAACAGGCCGCAAGGCTTTCCTGGAGTTCCGTGGTTCGGGCCCACGGATTTTGAATAGTCCGTAAGCGTTGTTCAAGTCGGTCCTGCACCATCCTTTCAATTTCTCTTTCCGTCAGTCGAGCCGTTCGTGGTCGATCAGGGATTGTATCATCTATATCATCCTCAATAGGGATAATTGTTCGTTCCCTGGATCTACTACGCCTCGCCGGGGTTTTTCTGTGACCTCGTTTCCTTCGAGGATTGTTGTCGGAGGGTTTCGAATTGTCCTGTTGTGGACTGTGTAGCGAGCGGTGCTCGCTTGGTGGGCTATCAGCTTGTTGAGATACATGATCGTTTTGTCCGGGCGTTCTCCGAGCAGGAATTGTCCTGGCAGCCCTAGGGTTTTGCGGAATTTGATCAAGCACAAGTAATTCTTCCGGGGAGAGTGATTTAAAGAGCATCGCTATTTGTCGTAATTTCTCCTGAGCACCCGGGAGAGGAGCAGGGATCTCGGGGACTTCCGGCTCTTCCTGTATCGTGCCGGGAGGACCTCCTAGGGGTTCATGATCTAGGGGATGGGTATTCTGTAAATTCTCGTCGGTGTTGGGAACGTTATTATTGTCGTTCTCCTGTGGATCTTCAGATGTGTCATGACCGGTGGTTGTGTTACTTCTTGCTCCGATACGAGCGCTTTTCCTTGGGCGAGCCATATGTCGATCGAATAATTAACCTAGCCCCACGGTGGGCGCCAACTCATTTAACCGTTTTTCGTCGGGTTAATTTAATATCAGTGAATTTGTGATATCGGGGGTTTGGATATTGAATTATTCAGTATATTGGGTTCTGTTACTTTATTCTGGATGGATCGTTTACAAAGAAAAGCAATAATCAAAGGCAAGAAGTAAAACCATTAACGAAATTAAGAACGCAATGATATGGAGGTAAAGTTCTGCAACAATAATGGATATTATTGAGTTCTATTGTTATCAATGTATTCTTGCGTAATCTCAGAATTAAGAGAATTCGTAGTTGTCATATACAACGAATAACTAGGTATTTATATTATGCTAAACCTAGTATTACAAGGAATCATAGTCCTAGTTGGACTCGGCCCAACCTATCCTTCCTGGGTCCGGAGTGTAATCTTTACTCGGAGCGAGCGGCATCAGGCTGGGTCAGTAAGAAGATCCCGATCCTTTGTAATTGGTCGAACCGGTCTTATAATCTCTGTTCGATCTGATCAGTATGTAGGGTGCGAAATAGCCCCCATCAACCTATGACAGCAGTCATAACGGTGTCATCATCGTTGAACTCCCTGGAAGTGTAGAAGTGGTATACATCTTCAAGATAAACCCTATCTTCGTGTGCTTCCAAGACTGGGACCAAAAATGCTTCCTTGATCTTTTCCAGTAAAGCGCGCATCAAATCGGTGCCAGAGAAATGGAATTTGCTGTAGTTGAAGTATCTTCCTTCAATAACTTTGTCCATTTCTGAGATTTGTGAGTAAATTCTGCAAAATAGTGAACTTTCGCAACAAGAGGGTTTGAGAGATAGAAAGTTTGAGAATTTTTGAGTGCGTAAGACGACTATGCTGTTCAGATCGGATTTTATAGGTTTCCTTTTGATTTGGTTTTCGTGATTTATCTAAACCGTTGATCTAATCTGACAGTTTTTAATCGAGCGGATGAGAGTCGCGGATTTCAATTTCATTATTTTAATGTCAGATGGGCGGGAAACTCTATCGACACTAATCTGTTTACTTATAAAAGCGTGTTACTAATAGTGCGTTTTATGACCATGCTTATATAAGGTATCAGATGAGTAGAGTTAAACTTATCTGACAGACGAGTGATCTGTTATCTGATATTACTAGAGAATGCCAATAGCTAGTAATCTTCCTCTGCTGTTTGTCAATCCAGCAAGATAAAATAATCTTCAATCTCCAAGAATTAAGAACACATCTTTTTGGTAACATAACTTCAACTAACTGTCATTAACAGATTTCATCTTTAGAACAGAAGTACCGCTAGTCTTACACGTTCCCCCTGTCTTTAAGACTTCATAAGTTAACTAGTCTGTTGAAAGTTAATTCTTGAATAACTGATGACTAAGCTGTTGAACTCCAGTCTTCTGATGAGTTCCCCCTCAGCTTATGCATCCAGGTTAAGTAAACCTAACTCAGCTCTTAGAGTTGAGAACCTTGCTTCACTTAGAGGTTTGGTGAAGATGTCAGCAATCTGATTATCAGTATGAACATACTCAATCAAAACATTGCCTTTTTCCACATGATCTCTAATGAAATGATGTTTAATCTCAATATGTTTAGTCCTTGAATGACTTGTAGTATTCTGAGTAAGTGAGATTGCACTTGTATTGTCACAGTAGATTGGAATTCCACTGATCTTGATGTTGTAGTCTTCTAGTTGATGCTTCAACCAAAGTATCTGTGCACAGCAGGCTCCAGCAGCTATATATTCAGCTTCAGCAGTAGATATAGAAACTGAGGTTTGCTTCTTACTCATCCATGAGATCAGACGACTGCCTAAGAACTGACAGGCACCTGTTGTGCTCTTTCTGTCAATCTTGCAGCCAGCAAGGTCTGAATCTGAATAGCCAACTAGTTCAAATCCAGATTCTCTAGGATACCACAATCCCAATTCTTGAGTGCCTTTAACATACTTCAATATCCTCTTGGCAGCTAAGAGATGAGATTCTTTGGGGTTTGATTGAAATCTTGCACAGACTCCAACTGAGTACATTATATCAGGTCTGCTTGCTGTTAGATACAACAATGAACCAATAATGCCTCTATATTTGGTTATGTCCACTGATTTGCCATCTTCATCTTTATCCAAACGAAGACTTGTAGACATAGGAATGGTAGCTGTTGAGCTAGTTTCCATACCAAATTTCTTGAACAGATCTCTTGTGTACTTTGCTTGGCTGATGAATATTCCATCAGGCAATTGTCTAACTTGCAATCCAAGAAAGTAGTTAAGTTCACCCATCATGCTCATTTCAAACTTATTCTGCATCAGCTTGGAGAACTTATCACACATCTGTTGGTTAGTTGAACCAAAAATAATATCGTCCACATATATTTGCACAAGTAATATATGATTTTCCCATTCAATAGTGAACAAGGTTTTGTCTACCTTACCTTTTCGAAATCCTTTAATTAAAAGAAAATCAGATAGGGTATCATACCATGCTCTTGGAGCCTGTTTCAGTCCATAAAGGGCTTTCTTCAGACGATATACTTTGTCCTCTTCTTGATAGACTTCAAATCCTGGAGGTTGTTCAACATACACTTCTTCTTGCAATTCTCCATTGAGAAAAGCAGACTTCACATCCATCTGATAGACAGTGAAGTTCTTGTGAGCAGCATAGGCAAGAAACAGTCTGATTGCTTCAAGTCTTGCTACTGGTGCAAAAGTTTCATCAAAGTCAATTCCTTCTTCTTGACAATAACCCTTGGCCACTAGTCTTGCTTTGTTTCTGGTGACAACACCATCTTCATTCATTTTATTTCTGAATACCCACTTAGTGCCAATTACTCTTTGATGACTTGGTCTAGGAACTAAGTACCAGACTTCATTCCTTTCAAATTGATTCAACTCTTCTTGCATAGCTTCTATCCAGAAGGAATCATTGAGAGCTTCTTCAATTTGTTTAGGCTCTATTTGAGATAGGAATGTGACAAACATAGCATCTTGTGCAGCAGCTCTTCTTGTTTTCACTCTATCTAAAGGATCACCAATAACTAATTCAGGAGGGTGATTTTTGAGCCATCTGAGATCAGGTTGCAAATCAGGATGTTGTCCTCTGTTATGATCTTGCAACACTACTGTTGGAGTTCCAGTAGTAGTCTGTTGAACATTTGCCGTTTGTTGAACAGTCTCTGGTCTGTCAGCTGTTTGCAACTCGTCTGTTAGACAATCAGCACTGTGATTTTGAACAGCACTTGAGTTATCAGCTGAACTTAGATTAGGTAGTATGATGGGAACATATTCTTCATTTCTTCCAACGTCTAACTTCTGTAAATCAGCAGACAGATCTTGATTTACACTTTGATTCTTTTCAGAAGATTGACTTGGCTCATCAAATACTACATGGATAGATTCTTCTATTAGCAATGTTCTTTTATTGAAAACTCTATAAGCCTTACTAACAGATGAGTATCCTACAAAGACAGCTTCATCAGCCTTTTCTGCAAATGCAGTAAGGTGATTTTTCCCATTATTCAATACAAAACATTTACAACCAAAAATCTTAAAGTAATGAATGTTTGGCTTTCTGTTGTTCCAAACTTCATATGGAGTCTTGTTCTGATTTTTGTTGATCATACATCTGTTCTGGGTAAAGCATGCTGTATTTGTTGCTTCTGCCCAAAATCTTTGTGGCAGCTTAGCTTCAGCTATCATGGTTCTGACAGCTTCTTTTAGTGTTCTGTTTCTCCTTTCAGCAACACCATTCTGTTGAGGGGTTCTGGCAGCAGAATACTCATGATGTATTCCTTTGATATTACAATACTCTTCAACAGTAGAGTTTGTAAACTCTGTCCCTCTATCTGATCTGATCTTCAATATCTTAATACTCTTTTCATTCTGGATCAGTTCCATCAGATTGGTAAGATGTTCCTTGGTTTCACTTTTCTTCTTCATGAAGATCACCCAAGTATATCTTGAATAGTCATCCACAACAGCTAGGCAGTATTTCTTTCCACCATTGCTGACTGGATCAATGGGTCCAAATAAGTCCATATGCAACAGCTCCAATATTCTTCCAGAAGATTGGTGTTTCTTTTCTTTGAATGATGACTTGATTTGTTTACCCTTCTGACATGCGTCACAGAGCTTGTCTTTGCTCATGACTGCTTTTGGAATCCCTTCTACCAAATCATTCTTGATTAATCTGTTTATGGTCTTGAAGTTTAAATGATTCATCCTCTTGTGCCATAGCCAACTGACTTCACTTGGTGCAGATGCCACCAAACAAACACTTGAATTCTTGTCAACAGAATTCCAGTCAACTATGTAGACATTCCCTTGTCGTCTTCCAGATAAAATTACCTTCTTTGTACCAATTTGTTCAACGTAGCACTTATCTGTTGAGAAGATGACTGAATATCCCTTGTCACAAAATTGACTTATGCTCAGCAGATTATATTTTAGTCCTTTAACATAGGAGACATCAGATATCTCTATGTTTCCCTTGATTATTCTTCCTTTAGCTTTAATCTTGCCTTCTTTGCTGTCTCCAAAAGTGACTTTTGGACCATCCACAGCAACTGCATCAGTCAACTCATGTATGTTTCCACACATGTGCCTTGAACATCCACTGTCCAAGTACCAAATCTTCTCTACTTTACTCCTACTCCTAATCCTAACCTACAAAACAAAAATAAAATTGTTTTAGGTACCCTTATTGAGAGGGTCCTGAAGGATTAGTTCCACCCTTGACAACCCAAGATGTTGAAGTCTTAGGCTTCTTAGGTTTCTGAGTTTTAGGAGCATGAACAGTTTCATTTTTATCATAGTTATCAGATAAGTCATGTTGATGATCAGTATGATATGAATAATGTTCATAAGCAGGGTAAGGTGCATGATATGCAGGATATGCATGCATTGGATGAGCAGGGTAAGGTGCATAGTAATTAGGAAACTGAGGTGCATGATACATAGGATGATATGCAGCAGGTTGCACATAATATGACTCATTTCCATACCAAGCATTTTGATTTTTCTTGTTCTTATGCTTCTTTGGTTTACTAGATGCTTGCTCATTTGATTTTGACTTAGTTTTACCACTAGTCTGATTGACTTTAACTTTATCAGCAGACTTCTTAGGACTCTGCTGTTTGGTCTTACTAGTCTGATTTCCTACACTAGGCTCTTTGCTCTTTTTAGCCTTAGGAGATTTCTTCTCCTTTACCACTTTCTCAGATGAGGTAGGTTTAGAAGTTTGAACATACAGAATGACCTTACTATTGTCAGCTGATATGAATTTTTCAGTAAGGTTCAACTCTAGTTTATCCTTTTCCAAAGGTGTCTCCTGTTTCTTAGGTGTATGCATGGATGCAACAGTTGACTTATCATGAGACTCAATGATTTTCTCAAGTTCCATGATTTTTCCTTTATATACCTCACATTCAGCTTTCAGAGATTCATGCTCTTGCTCAAGCTGTTTATATTCAGCTGATTCTTTTGGCTTTTCAGCTAAAAGTTTCAGTGAACTATTTTGCTCTTTTAGCAAGTTCATCTCTTCCTTAAGCTTAACAAACTCTCCAGCAATAGTAGTATTATTCAACATCATTTGCTCTAGAGAATTAAACAGTTCATTTTCTTGAGGAGTTACCTCATCCTCAGAGTCATCAGATTCCTTTGCCATCAGGCACAGGAGAGCAGGTTTTTCTTCATCAGATGATTCTTCATCAGACGAGTCTGAGTCTGAATCAGATGAGTTGACAGCAGCTGGCTTTTCTGCTTCAGCCATCATTGCCTTGGCTCTCTGATGCTTTCTTTCTTTTCTCATTTTCTTCTCTTCCTCAGTGTACTTCTCTGCTTTTGGATATGGGCAGTCTCTTATGAAGTGTCCCAATTTCCTGCAGTTGTAACACATCAGTTTTGATTTATAATCCTCTTTATCCTGAGAAGAAAAGTTAGGTTTAGAAGTAGAAGCAGCATGATTGTATTTATTTTTCATCTTTCTCTTATAGAACTTCTTGAAGTTGTTCATCAATAATGCTACATCTCCAGCAGTGTACTCCTTTTTGTTGAGTAGAGTGGCTTCATCAGATGAGTCCACTTCTTTGCTTTTCTGTGCTGGTCTTCTGGTGTTTTCAGCAGCAACAAGTGCAGCTGTGGGTCCTGAAGTTGAGGTTTCTTCAATTCCCATTCTTGGCAGTTTATACTCATAAGCCTTGAGTGCGGAGAACAGCTCTGTTAGAGAAATCTTGCCCAGATCTCTTGATTCTTCCATTGCTGTCACTTTCATGTTGAACTTGGATGGTAGAGCCTTCAGTACTCTGACAGAAATCTCTTTGTCAGTGAAAGTCTTTCCCAGCTTCAAAACTTCGTTCAGAGTTCTGGTGAATCTGGTATCCATCTGATCAATGGTTTCTCCAGACTTCATCTTGAAGTTGTCCAGCTTCTCCAAGGCAACACTGAGCTGATGCTCTTTAATAGCATCATTGCCTTCGCTCATATCTCTGACTTTGTCCCACATCTCCTTTGCGGTTTTGCAATGTTTGACCTTGTCAAACCGATCATTATCCAGGGCTTTAGTCATGATGAATCTCCCAACTTTATCTAGATTGTAAAGCTTTATCTCTTCTGGAGTCATCTCATGAAGGTCTTTCTCCACAACCGTATCTACTTCATTTATCTTTATGGTCTTTGTGAATCTGAATGGACCTTTAATGATACATGTGTGCATGTTGTCATTATAGGCAGCAAGGAAAATCTCCATTCTGATTTTCCAATCCTCAAAGGACATACCAGCAATGTGGGGAACATGGCTGATACAATCCATTTTTCAAAAAGTTTTTGTTTTTCAAAAAGATGCTCTTTTGAAAAGTTTTGAAAACCTTTGAAAAACACTCGGATCAAGCTCGTTGATCAGGCAGCTGATTCTAATGAACCACCTGCTCTGATACCACTTGTTGGTCCCAAGTGGTCAGATGAGGTCTAGAGGGGGGGGGGGGGGTGAATAGACCTCTGAAAATTTTTGAACTTAAAAACTTTTCAGTCTTCTGTCAGCAGACTAAGCTGATGAAGAACAGTAAGCAGACTAGTCTGATCGTGAACAAATCTTGAACAGACGACTGACCACTCTTCTTACAATAACTTAGCTGTTTTTCAGCAAACAGTTTTTCAAGAGTATACTTGCAGCGGATTGTTTGAAAGTGTTTTTCACAAGTAAACTAAGTTCTAAAAAGATTTTATCCCCAGTTTAAAACTCCTTATAAAATCTTTTTGATTGATTCAAAGTGTTTAAAATGCAAACTTTAAAATATGCAAGAAAACTTTAAATGCAAGATAACACAAAGAATTTTTATAGTGGTTATATGGATAAAAATCCTTTAGTCCACTCTTCCAGATCACACAGATTCTGGGTTATACTATAATCACAAAGATTACAATATTTCTCCACTTACACCTAAACAACTAATGAGAAGGCTGTAAGCTCGCAATAGGGATTCACAAAGAAAACCTATCCTCTAAAGTAGAATCACTCACACAGATGGATTCTCACTTCGCACAACACTCAGCTATTACAAAATCACTCAGATAATGTTTTTCTGATTTCTTCAACTGGGTTTCTGTCAACAGATGACTTCCACCAGACGAGTGAGCTGTTCGAGCTTTTGAGACTTAGAGAAATTTTGCTTCAAAATTTCGATCTCTGATTGTTGTTGTGTTTACGCTCGATTTGAAATTCAGCTCTATTTATACATGGAAATGAAATTATGACCGTTGAAGGCAAGTCACAAATCAAATCCATCCTTCAGCTCTTTTTGAAACGGCTCCCTGCAGCATTCCGTACTGTGTACAGTACCTTTCTGTCCATCGCATTTAATGCCGCATTTAATGCACTCTGCTGATCCGAGGATATCTTCAATCATTTGCCATTACTACCCTTCTCTTACAGCATTTATTACACCAAGTGCATTTATTACCGTTGGACTAATCTCTTGACCTCTTCTACTCTGCTGATCAAAACGACTCTGCTGATAGATACTCTGCTGATCAAATACTGAACTCATCTGATTTGACTCGGCTGATGATCTACCCTTCTGTTCGCTGATCCAGCAAGAGATCACTAGTCTTCTGAGCTTTGAACTTTGAACTCTTCTGATGTCTTCTTTTACCAGTTCAAAATTTTTCTAAGGAAACTAAGCTTTCCATACTTAGCTGATTATGATGTTTTGGAAATCATCAAAACCTTCCCTTAATTACTTGTCTTCTTTCATCTTCATCTTCATCCAACAGCATTGCTATTTGTCTCAGTTTTTCCTGAGCGCCTGGGAGATGAACGGGTATTTCGGGGACTTCCGGTTCTTCCTGTATTGCACCGGTAAGACCTCCTTGGTGTTCCTGCTGACGAGAACGGGTATCTGGGAGATTTTCATTGGTGTTGGGAATGTTGTTATCGTTGTTGTCTTGTGGATCTTCGGATGTGTTGTGGCCGGTGGTTGTATTACTTCTCGCTCCAATGCGAGCGCTTTTCCTTGGGCGAGCCATGTGTCGATCGAATAATTAACGTAGCCCCACGGTGGGCGCCAACTGATTTAACCGATTTTCGTTAGGTTATTCAATTATCAGTGAATTTGTGATATCGGGGGTTTTCGATATTTATATATATTATTTAGGGCTCTGTTACTTTATTCCGGATGGATCGGTTACAAAGAAAAGCAATATTCAAGAACAAGAAGTAAAACCACAAAACAAAGCTAGGAAACACACCGATATGAAGGTAAAAAGCTCAGTAATAATATTGAATATTATTAAGTTGTGCTGTTGTAAGCAGTGTTAAATCCTGTATTCTTAGAGTTCAGGAATTTCGTAGTTGTTTAATACAATGATTAACTAGGTATTTATATAATGTTAAACCTAGAGTTACAAGGAAACATAGTCCTAATAGGACTCAGCCCAAATATCCTTTTTGAGTCCGGAGTATAATCTTATATCGAAGCGAGCTGCACTTGGCCGGGTCGGTAAGATGATCCCGATCTGTTTGAATTGGTCGAATCAATCTTATCTTCTTCATTCGATCCGAGTAGTATATAGGGTGCGAAATAGCCCCCATCAGTACTCCCTCACTTCTTCGAGCGTATAGATAATAGAAGCTCGTAGAAGTAGATAAATCTTCACGACTGTTTGTTTTCTATGGATGGAGCCTCGTTAAAAACCTTTCTTAAGAAAAAACCCTGTGGGAAAAAATCTTAAGTAAGGAAAAGAGTGCTTCATATCATAGATAGTCGTTTTCTCTGTCCGATTACGAACCGCCACGCGTCTATTCAGGAGGCTTTTCATATCCTTTCGTTTTTGGCGGGAACATGATTAGCTGCAATGAATTCGAAACGTCTTTTCCCATATTATTATAAATAGGTGACCTTCGAATTCGCCATTTTTCCTTTACACCTCCTTATAACTCATAATCATTTTCCTGACTAGTCGTTCATCTCATAAAATTTTTCTTTTATCGATCTTCATCTTCGGGGAACCAGAACATATGGCTTTTGTAAGAAGATCTTCTTCTTCTTCTAGAGAGATCGTCGCCCCTGATAACGATGAGGAGTTGCATTCTAATCCTTTGGGCGAACAAACTCCAGTATCCGACTTCGTCGTCCCTGTAGAAGATACTTTCAAGGTACGAATCCTTTCTGATGCGGATGTAGCTGCCTGAGCCAAAAAGGGCAAAGGTACTGTTCCTCAGATTTCTGAGCCAATTGAGGAGGTAGCTTGCGCATATACGGCGGAAACATTCCCGGAGGTTGTGAATAATTATACCAAATATTTTCCGGAAGGTTCTGAGATAATTCTTCCTTCCTCCACTGATAGGGTCACATCTCCCCCGGAGGGATGTCGAGCCTTTTATACGGCTCACTTCAATAGCGGACTGCGCCTTCCTTTGTCTCCCCTCTTTCTCGAAGTTTTGAAAACTTTCAGTGTGTGCTTGACACAGCTGGTTCCAAATTCCGTTGCTTTTATGGTTTGTTTTTCCGTTTTGATGATTGCGAAGGGGTTTAAACCTTCTTTTCGTAATTTTACGCAACTTTTCCGCTTCAATATTTCCAGTCCTTCAAATCGCGGATATTTCTTCGCTAGTCAGCGGCCTAGTCGAGCAATCTTTGACGCCCCTGTATCTAGTAATCCTTCATGGAAATCTCATTTCTTCTTTGTTCGTCCTCCGTCTAATATTTGTTTGGCGGATGGTTCGACCATGCCTTTTTCATGGGATCATGGTTCCAGTTGGATTCCTGGAGGTCGCTTACCGACTGGTGAACTTATTCCTGACGATGTACAGTTTATCACTGAGATCCCCGAAATGCGTGCAAACAAATATCAAAGCGCTCTTCTGATCGGGGAGGCTTTCCTTCGTAAGGCGGGGTTAAGTGTTCATAACTTTCTCATCAGTTCATCATCCGATCCTCTTGGTTAGTACTTTATTGTATCTTAGTGCTGTGACTATACTTTTTATACGGAGAAACTAACTTTTATTTTGTTTCTTTTTCAGCCCATATGGTAGAAAACTCTCGACATTCTTCGAAGGGAAAAATGGTGCTGTCGAAATCTTCCAAATCCGCAGAGAATGCCCCCATCGAGCAGAGAGCGTCGCGAAAAAGGAAGCTGGAGTTGGGTCATGAATCTGAGGAGAATAGAGAGGAATCTCTAGATTCTTCTCGTGAGTCCCCTATCCGTCAGGGCACGGGATCTGGTTATCCTCCTCTTCATCTTAGATCCTCTTTGGGTATTCGAGGATGTCGCAGCTGGTCAATGCCTCATCCTACTAATAATCCGGTTGGTAGAAAAAGGAGTTATTATGGACGCTCTGGTGACGACCTTTCTTTACTCGGAGATAAACACCCAAAACCTACTCTGGTCGAAATGATCGAGGATCATTTAGAGGGAAGGAGGGCCGCTGGTTATTCCGAGAAGGATTCTCTTATCCATGATGATAGTGAGAACGCGGTCGATAAGGCGACCCGTGTTCTTTTGTCTGGCGTTTTCACTCGCGATCTTAATAAGCTTCTTCATAAGGATCCTTTGGAGAAATTCCAGCGAGCTTCTCTTTATGCTGAGAAGGTGATATCTTTTTCCTTAAATCATATTGACAGATAATTTTAAGGGTTCTTCTTAATTTACTAAATCCATCTCTTTTTCTTGTTCTCTTTGTTCTTCAGACCAAAACTTGTCTCGCGTCATACGCCTATGAAAATGCACTTTGGAAACAACAGTGCGAGTTTCTGGAAGAGAAGTATAAAGCTTTACTTCATAAATCCTCCGGTTCAGAGGTTGGTCCCTCAACATCTTCTTCCGTTCCTCTCATAGAGACTCGTGCTACCGGGACTGAAGATCAAGAAATGATAGACAGGGTGATGGAGGTTTCTCGTGCTCAAGAGCAGGCCAATCAAATGGCTAGAAAGTTAGAGGAATTGCAGTTACAGAGCACGACTCGAATTAGTGAGCTTGAATCTCACGTATTAAACCTTGAAACTTCTTTAGAGGAGTACGAAAAGGATGTCCCACTTAGTGGACTTAGGGATCGATACGGTAGGAATCCTGACGAAAGAGTCGTTCGTGAGTTCCTTAATTCTCCCGTTCATACGGCGTTGGTGTATCGGATGGTCGGTCCTCTTCTTGAGAATACTTTTAAGAAGGCGATTCATTTGCTGGTCGCCTTAGAGATGATTGACGACCGTCGAAAGGAGTACTTTAAGGCGGCGCATATTCGATTGAATCGCTATGGCAAACTTTATTCTTCTTCCGAGGTTCCAGATGTCGTATATCAAGGTTTTCCCCTGGCTCACCTTGTCGAAGAATTTGGAAATCCATTGCCGATTCCTCCTTCTGATGTTAACGATGAGCTCGATGACACTTTTATCGATCCAGAAGATGAAGAAGAAGAAGAAAACGACGTATGCATGTCTGAGGACGTCGGTAGCGAATAGAAGATTCCGGATAGCGATCAGGCTTCTTGAAATAGTGATTTATTTTCGAAATAATCTTTGTAATTATTTACTCGTAGGTTTTAATTGTAATTTTAGCTTTCCTTACTCTGCACGCTAAACGTTTCGTATTCAGACAGTCGTGTCTTTTCACATTCGCCGTAATAATTCAGACAAGTCATTTAATTTGCCGTAATCATTATGTGTGTGTCTTTTCAAATTCCAGTGTTTGCTCCAAGGTCATTTTTCCCGTTTCGCGCCCTTTCTTTAGGTCTGTCGCGTCCTTTCGTGTAGTATAAATACGAAAGGTAAAAACTTGACTTGTTTTTTACTGCTATACTCCTCACTTAACAGAATACTCTTTCTTCGGCTAGTCGATAAACTTTCTCGATATTAATTTGTATTTTTCCATAATCCGATCATGAGTAACCTTTTTGGTAATACTTCGAAGCGACCATCCCGTGAGGGCGCTCGGGATAGTAGATCCAAAAGATCTCGAAGAGATGGGCCGTCGATGGAGCCTCCTCGTTTGTCCCAATCAATTAGGTCGGAGATCGATACTCCTGTTATTGCTTCTGAACCTTTCTCCGTGGTAAATTCATCGTTTTCAGAACCAATTTTTTCTGCTTCCACTCAGGAAGGAAACATGCCTTCCCCTGGTCGATTACCTTTTGGGGATATGTCCAACGAAGAACCGGCTTATAATATAGCTGTTAGTTCCAATGCTTCTTCCTTTGAGCACGTTTTTCACGGAGGGGATTTTGCTATTTCCCTTCCTTTGTCTGCTTCTACTGCCCTGATTGCCAGTGAAGGGCAAGTTGGCGATGGTTTTTCTGTTAATCCTTCCGTAACGCAATCTATTTTGCAAGATTGTCCTGAATTTTTGTTTCATGATACCACTGTAATGACTACATCCTTTGAATCGGGAGGACCTTCCGGAGGTGGGACCGGTTCCAGGTCTGGTCGTCGAACCGTAATTTCTGCTTCGGGCAAGGAAACCTCAGTTAGCCCCAACGAGCGGGAATCCCCTCGTCCATTAGATGATCGTTGTGTGCTTGTGCAGGTTAATGACATTCTTTTGTCGGAAACTCCACGTTCCGATGGTGTCCCTTTGACTAGTGAACTGCCTGGTTCTGTTGAACCTGATGCTTTGTCCTGGGACTTAGGCATGAGTACTATTTTGCCCGGCGAGTTGAGGAAGCTCGAAGGTACCTCCAATGTTCGCCTTGTTCAATCTCTGGTGAAGATATGTGAGCAGGTAAGCATATCTCGAATATTTTTCCTGTTCTTTGTTTTGAATGCCTTGTTGTATGGCGGTTTTTCTTACTCTTTCTGCTTTTTAGGGCAAGTATTTTGCACTCCAGCTGGGTGTGCAAAATGACGAACTGTGGAATAGTCGGAGAGTTCTTCAAGGTCAGTTGGAGTCAGAAAAGGCTAAAGCCAGGGGTTTGGAGTTGCAGCTGCAACTTGCCAAAGATGATCTCCAAAAATTGGAGGCCGATAAAGTTGTTCTTGAAAAGGAGAAAGGTGACTTAGTTCAGGCTGCTGCCCTTGCAGAGGAGTCTCAACGGCGGTCCTATGAGGAAGGATATGACGCCGGTTATTTAAAGCGTCAAGAGGAGTTGATGGCGTTTGCTGGCAACTTGACTCCTCGGCGGACTGTTTCTAGTAGTCGACCTCCTGACCGTTCTTCTCAGTGATCTTTGTTCGACCTGGCAGTCCTTGGACTGTCTATTTTTTTTTTTTTTTTTTTTTTTTTTTTTTTTTTTTGACTGCCCAGCTTTTGTGCATTTGTTTGGGCTGAAATTTTTGTAATGGCAGGAGTAGAAATTTGGAAATTATGACTTTTTTGTAGGCAGATCATTGTCCTGATCAATTTTATTCTGTTTGTATCCTTTGGTAAGTATGATTTCCTGTCATACGTAAATATAACATCATGAAATAACCAGTTATAGGTTTGACAAACTTAGCTGATATTGATCCTTCCGTAGTATACCAAGGATGTAGAATAAGGTAGCTTTAAACTTGCACGGTCACTTTTTAAGTAACCTAATGGTATAATGTTTGCTCTGCAAATCGAATCTTTTGTTGATTAATCCCGGCATGATTCCTTGAAGGATGTCTTCTAACATGTTTTTCGTCCATATGTAAACAATTGGCTCAGTCGTATCGATAGTAGTCTTAAGCATTTTGGTCGATGTTCGATCCATTCCTTGTAAATTTGTCCTTTTATGACATATACCTTATATAAGGAGGCTATTGTTCCTCCTGTTGAACTCTGCTTTTTCTTTTCGTCAGAGGAAAAATTTCCTATCAATGTCTTTCACAAATCCATATATTCCATCATTATCTTCTAACCATTCGTTCTTTTAGCCAGTATATCGTATCCTTGATATGGGAGGAATTGGAAAATGTAGAAGTCTTGGCCAGATCTGGCCTGTTCAGACCTCCTTAAGCAATTCTTTGGTATGTTAGGCAGTGACGTCCTTGCATTTTCAAACAGAGAGAGCTATTCTCCTGATTTCTATGTCAGATATCTTGGACTCCGAAAGAGTTCTGATATGAGGTAGTTAATGGTCGCTCAAATGATGTATGAGGCAGTGACGTCCCTCGTATGGTGAAGGGTTTGGTCTTTTCTCTTTTATCGAGCAACTGTCTTTTTCGTTGCGATCTTAAAGCTTGTATGGCTTCGTTCGTGGATTCTAGGGTTTTAAGCCATCGATCATGAAGTATGATTGTGCCGGAATGTCTAATCCAAAGCTTTTTTAGATTTGATCATATCGATCTATTGCCTCTTTTGTTATCGACTAGTTGGGGCGATTAGATTGTGCCGTTCCAACTTACTTGCATTTATTGCGGGGAGTCAAGGGGTCGCATCTGTGTCCGTTGATCAAATGCTTTTTCAGCCGTTGGATTGTTTGAGTCTATCCCTATAAATAGGGTGGTGGTTTGCATTCTTCCTTTGCAATTTCCCAAAGAGAATGGAGATCTCAACTTCTTTGGATTTCATTCTGCCCTCAGATCCCATAATATTCAAAAAGTCACATTATCGTGATTCACTCTGTAATAACTTGGTGTTCATCTACCTTGTACTGACGGGTCCCATGTCAGCCCTTCCTTGTACTAACGGGTCCCATGAGGCCTCAGCTTTAGTCTTCATCAATTAGAGGTCCGTGGTTTCCGTTTGCACATGGGGGGTTCATACTTGCCAGTCACCCTCGCTCTTGGATGTTACCTCCGGAGTGATAGACCGCCGGGGTGGCTGGTAAACTTACCGTTTCACGACGGTCCCGAAGAGATGCTGCTCGAGAGTAAAATGTTTTATAGATAAAGTAAAAGCAGTATCTTCTTACGGGTGAGTGAGCATTGCTAGTTATCTGGCTGGTAATGTTCATTTCATCTGGAAGAACATTTGATCTTCAGAGCCTGGCCACCGAACTAAAGAAGTCGACCATCGTGAGCAGCATGCTTCTTAGGTCGCATATTATAATCGATGAGGTACTAGGGAGGAGATTGGTGTTTCCGTGGACATTGTCGTGAAGATAGTCGATCCCGTAGGATCAATTTAAGTAGATCATCGTAACGATCTTTAGGTAGTAAGCAGATCTTTGTAACGTATTATATTTGTATGTAATTGATTTGATGAATAAAATATTACTTTATTTCTTGCATCTTCTTTGTCGTTGATAATTTTATTTACGAGGAGTATTTTCCGAGCAGATGAATTCATACTCGATTTATCTTTCAAAACTTTAGGAGTATCAGCGGATCTTTTTTAGATCGTTAGGAATATATCGAGGAGTTTTTATTGAGCGGATCAATGTATACTCGACTCGTTTGTAATTATACTTAGGTTTTTAACCCAAAAGTCCTTTAATCATTGAAAACATATCGAGGAGTTTTTATCGAGCTTATCGATGTTTACTCAACTCGTTTTATCTAGACATAGGTTTTTAATACCAAAAAGTCTTTTATCGTTGAATGGATATCGAGGAGTTTTTATTGAGCGGATCGATGTTTACTTTACTCGTTTTATTTAGACTTAGGTTTTAATACCACAAAGTCTTTTTCTCGTTTGTAAATAGTTCGAGGAGTGTTTATCGAGCGGATCGATGTTTACTCGACTCGTTTATAATTTAGACTTAGGTTTTAAATTCCAAAAAGTCTTTTTCTTGTTGTAAATATGGGCGAGGAGTGTTTATCGAGCGGATCGATGTTTACTCGACTCGTTTATAATTTAGACTTAGGTTTTTAGTACCAAAAAGTCTTTTTCTCGTTGTAAATAGTTCGAGGAGTGTTTATCGAGCGGATCGATGTTTACTCAACTCGTTTATAATTTAGACTTAGGTTTTTAATACCAAAAAGTCTTTTTCTCGTTGTAAATAGTTCGAGGAGTGTTTATCGAGCGGATCGATGTTTACTCGACTCGTTTATAATTTAGACTTAGGTTTTTAATACCAAAAAGTCTTTTTGTTGTTGTAAGTATGGGCGAGGAGTTTGTATTGAGCGGATCAATGTATACTCGACTCGTTTTTGAATTTATCGAGGAGTTTTTATCGAGCGGATCGATGTTTACTCGACTCTTTTTAATTAGACTTAGGTTTTTAACCCAAAAAGTCTTTTCGATCGTTGAAGATATATCGAGGAGTGTTTATTGAGCGGATCAATGTATACTCGACTCGGTTCGTTCTCAATTTTCATCAATATGATAGTGTAATTCTGAGGAGCGTTAACCGAAATAATCGATGTATATAGAACGCTAAAACTCTTAACTAATTGAACTTGTAGGCTAAGGCCTTTGTTACAAGGATTAAAACTTGATAAAGTAAAATAAAAGAATGCAGTATAATCTGCTAAAATTTATTTACCATAGTATTTCCTAAGGTTGACCGCATTCCAGGTTCTTGGTAAGGCTGTTCCATCCAAGTGTGCAATTTTGTATGAACCTTTCTTTCCTACGCCAATGACGATGTAAGGTCCATCCCAATTTTGTTGTAACTTTCCCACATGCTTGGATACTTCCACCTTTTTCAAGACCAAGTCTCCTTCTTTGAAAGTTCGGATGCGTACTTTTTGATTGTATGCTTTCTCCATATTTGCTTTAGTGACTTGTAGGCGTACAACAGCTTTATCTCTTAAAGCTTCTGTTAAATCAATGTCATTTTCTCTCGCCTTTTCATTTTCTTGATCGTAGAACATCTCTATTCTTGGCGTTGGGATTAAGGTTTCAACAGGAATAACAGCCTCCGACCCATACACCAAGCTGAATGGGGTTTCCCCGGTTGAGCTTCTTACTGTAGTTCGATTAGCCCATAGCACTCCTGGAAGTTCATCGAGCCATTTTCCTTTGGCCGAACCTAATCTTTTTTCCAAAGATTTTATTATTTCTCGGTTCGCTACTTCGGTTTGTCCGTTCGCTCTTGGATGTCCGACCGAAGTGAAATTTTGTTGAATTCCCAGTTTCGAACACCATTCTATTACTTGTTTTCCCGCGAATTGGGTTCCATTATCTGAAATTAGGATCCTCGGGATGCCAAATCGGCAAACTATGAACTTCCATAGGAAGTTGATCACTTGGAATTGAGTTATTCGTGCGAGTGCGATGCATTCTATCCATTTGCTGAAATATTCTACAGCGACCAGGACGTAAGCTTTTTTGGATCTGGCCGCTGGGAAAGGCCCCACAATGTCCATTCCCCATTGATCGAAGGGCCAACATACTGGAATTGGATGCATGTTTTCTGCTGGTCGATGACATATGTTAGCATGGATCTGGCAGTGATGACATTCTTGGACATATAGAGTGGCATCTTTATTGATGGTAGGCCAATAGTAACCAGTCCTGAGACATTTTAAGGCCAATGCCCTTGATCCGCTGTGATTTCCTACGTCTCCTTCATGTATTTCTCGCAGTATATCGGCGGTTTGTGATTCAGGGATGCATTTCAGGAGAATTCCTGATACTGACCTTCGGTAGAGTTTTCCTTCTACAAGCGTATACTTTGGGGCTCGATATTTTATTTTCCGAGCTGCATTCTGATCAGATGGTAGTTTTCCTTCTCGAAGATAGTCTATCATTGGGGTCATCCAGTTTTCTTCGACTTCATCTATTTCCATTATATCGACTGCCGGTGTTTCATCGATATCGACTGCCGGTGTAGAAGATATCAACCAATTGATCACCCGTTCGGTCTTTCCGTCGTGGGATCCTGTGAACTTAGATAGTTGATCGGCCCATTTGTTTTCCGAACGTGGGATGTTCTGTATGTCGAAATTTTCAAACTTCTCAGCTAGTGTTTTTACTTTGGCGAGGTATTTTACCATATTGAATTCCTTAGCTTCGTATAGGCCTCTTATTTGTCTTTGTACTAACTCTGAGTCGGTTAACACTTTAAGCTTTTTTATGTTAGCTTTGATCGCCATTTCCATTCCTGCGATTAACGCTTCATATTCAGCTTCGTTGTTTGTTACAACGAAGTCCAATGTTATCGCGTAATTCAAATCTTCCTTATTCGGTCCGGTGAAGTTGATTCCGGCGCCTCCTCTTTCTCGGCATGAAGCACCATCGACATGCATTAACCAAGTTTGATCTTCTATGATCAAGACATCGTCGTTGAGGCTGCTCGATGATTCAGTAGCCTGTGTTGGTGTTTCTAATATAAAATCGGCCAACACTTGGGCCTTGATGGCAATCCTTGGTTTGTAGTCTACTTCGAACTGGCTGAGTTCGATGGCCCATTTGATCAATCTTCCGGAGGCTTCTGGTTTTGCTAGAACTTGCCTTAGCGGCTGATTCGTCAAAACGATGATTTTGTAAGTTAAGAAGTAGGGTCGGAGTTTTCGTGCGGCCACTACTAAGGCCAGCGTGAATTTTTCTATTTCCAAGTAATTTTTCTCCGCCCCTTGTAATAATTTGCTGAGATAATAGACGGGCTTATGCTCGGAGCCCTCTATCTAAATTAGTACTGAACTAATGGCCGTATCGGAGATGGAGATGTAGATGTACAACGGTTCCCCTTCCGTCGGTTTAGCTAACATCGGAGGCGTTGTCAAATATTCTTTGAGTTGTTCGAAGGCTCGTTCACATTCTTCGGTCCAAGCGAATTTTTTCGCTTTTCGAAGTGTTTGGAAAAAGGGCAAGCTTCTGTCCGCAGATTTTGATATGAATCTATTCAATGCTACGATTTTCCCAACTAAGCTTTGTACTTGAGAGATGGTCTTGGGAGGTTTCATTTCAGTTATGGCTCGAATTTTTTCTGGGTTGGCTTCTATACCTCGCTGGTGTACCAAGTATCCCAAAAATTTTCCTGACTTAACACCGAAGGTGCATTTTGCAGGGTTCAATTTCATACGGTATTTTCTTAAGATTTGGAAACATCGATCTAGATGTTTTATGTGATCTGCTTCATTCATACTTTTGACTAACATGTCGTCTACATAGACTTCCATTATTTCTCCGATTAATTCCCTGAACATTAGGTTTACTAACCTTTGGTAAGTAGCGCCGGCATTCCTCAATCCGAATGGCATTACAATAAAACAGTATACTCCCTGTTCGGTTATGAACGCGGTCTTCTCTTGATCCCGCTCGTCCATGTATATTTGGTAAAACCCTTGGAAGGCGTCCATCATGCTGAATATCGCGAAGCCAGCAGTCGAGTCGACCAATAAGTCAATCCTTGGGAGAGAGTATGGGTCGCGTGGACATAACTTGTTAAGGTCGGTGAAATCATTACACATTCTCCATTTGTTGTCCTTTTTATCCCCTTTTGCTACTAGTACAACATTACATAGCCATTCCGAGAAATGTATTTCTCGGATTTGTTTTGCTTCAAGCAGTCTCTCTACTTCGGCTTTGATAATTTTATCTTTTACTGGTCCATGATTTCTTTTCTTCTGTCTGGCGGGTTTCGCCGAAGGGTCGATTTTTAGGGTATGCTTGATTATCCGAGGATCAATTCCTTCAATCTCATTCGCGCTCCAGGCGAAGACGTCAACATTATTTCTTAAGAATTCGATTAACATTATTTCTCCTTCTTTGCTCAATTCTGTACCTATTCTTGTCGTTTTGGACGAGTCGCCTTTTACTAGAATTATATCTTTATGTTCTGGGGGTTTCAAGGATAAGTCTAGCGGTTCTTTCCCCTTTTTATCTAACCGATCAGTAATAGGAATTTCAAACTCATTTCTAATGAGATCGTCTTCGATCTTTCTCTTGCTCGGAGTAATTGACTTAGGGTGTTCTTTCAAAGTTAACGATGTGTTGTAGCAATTCCACGCCATACAGTGGTCGTTCGTTATTTCTCCGATGCCCATATCGGTCGGAAACTTTATCTTCTGATGATAGGTAGAGACTACAGCTCGGAAAAGGTTAAGGGCTGGTCGCCCTAATATAGCGTTATAAGCGAAGGGTGTTTCCACTACTAGGAATTTTACTAACTTCACTGTCCTAAGTGGTTTCTTTCCAAGTGACACACTTAAAGATATTGTTCCGCTGGGGATAATCTCGGACCCTCCAAAGCCTACTAACGGCGTAGCTACTTTTTGTAGGTTTATTTGTCCCAAGTTCATTTGGGCTAAAACCTCCCGGGAGATGATATTTGCTGAGCTTCCATTATCGATTAGGATTCTTCTTACATTATAATTCGCTATCTCTAATGATACTACCATAGGAAAATCGGGGTTATCCTCTTTTGTGTCCCAAATGATGTTTTTAGGTACTTCGCCTTCGTTAAAGCTGATCGGCTGGTGATTTGTCGGCCTGTTTTCCAGAGTCCATATTTCTTTTGGATATTTAGAATTTCGAATTATGGATCGGGCTGTCCTTCGTCGTGCGTTACGACTATCTCCACCCGCGGGTCCCCCGGATATTGTATGGATAGTCCCATTGATCTGGTCCTGATTTAACTCCTGAGTAGGTCGACGTTCAGGCGACCTTCGATGAGAACTTCTCCTTCGATTACCGTTCCGAGGGCTTCTACTTCTTTCCCTTTTGCGATTATCTCGGTCTATGTATTCGTCTAGTTTTTCCTGCTCGATCAGTTTTTCGACTTCTCTCTTAAGGTGAAAACAATTTTCCGTTAGATGCCCATGTGCCATGTGGTACTTACAGTATTGATCATAGTTTCTAGACCCCGGTCTGGGCTGAGCGATTTTCCTTGCCTCGGGAATCCAGTTATTTCTTTCTAGGACTTCCAATATTTCTTCCATTGGAGCATTTAACCTTGGGTGTTCTACTTGATTCACCCTGCTTCTGATTGGTTGCTCAGGGTTTCTTGGTCTTTGGTAGTAATTAGGTTGTCTTTCTTGATCGGCTTTGCTGTATTCCAGTCGCTGGAAAACGTTACCTCTCCTGGAAGATCGCTCATAGTCTAAGGGTCTTTGAGTAGGAATCTTATCATGCCGCTTGGAGCCTGAAGCTGTGAATTTATTTTTGTTTTTATCCTTAAAGGAATTCATCTCTTCTTGGGTCATATACTTAGACGCCAAGCTCATGATGTCGGCGAACGTTCTTGGTTGTTTTCGACTGAGGGCATTTTCGAACTGCCTGTTTTTAGTGTGATCGAAGAGGATAGAAATTATGTAATCAATATTTGGAGAATCGATTTTGAGTAGTTCTACGTTGAATCTGGCCAAACAGTTTCTTAGGGATTCTCCTTCTTGTTGATGTATGGTTCCTAGGTAGCTCATCGGGAGTTTTTGCCTCTTCTGACTGGCAAACTGCTGCGTCAATTTATTGCATAATTCCCGGAAACTGAATATGGAGTTGGCAGGTTGTTTTGCGAACCAATCCAACGCTAGGCCCTCGAATGTGGTCACCATTAACTTGGCGGTGAATTCGGCAGAGTGGGCATATAAATTCATTATGTTAGTGAAGCTAAAAATATAATCATCCGGGTCGGTGGTTCCGTCATATCGGGGTAGTCTACCCGGGACCTGTCCAATGGATTGCGCTTCTTTTATTTCTCTGCAGAAGGGAGAACATGCTGCAAGGCTCTCCTGGAGTTCCGCGGTTCGGGTCCACGGGTTTTGAACAGATCGTAGGCGTTGCTCCAGTCGTTCCTGTACTATTCTCTCGATTTCTCTTTCCGAGAATCGAGTCGCTCGTGGTCGATCTGGGATAGCATCATCTATGTCATCCTCGATAGGGATTATTGTTCGTTCCTTCGATCCGCTGCGATCCGCCTGTGGCCTTCTTCGACCTGGTTTTCTTCGGGGACGGTTATCGGAGGGTTTAGAATTGTCCTGCTGTGGGCTGCGTAACGAGCGTCGCTCACTTGCTGGGCTGTCCGCTTGTTGAGAGGTTTGTTTGTTTGGCCCTGGCATTCCTGGTGCAGGAGTTGTCCTGGGAGCCGTAGCGTTTCGAGGAATTTGTTCTAAAACTAGCAATTCTTCTGGAGAGAGTGATTTGAAGAGCATTGCTATTTGTCTCAGTTTTTCCTGAGCGCCTGGGAGAGGAACGGGTATTTCGGGGACTTCCGGTTCTTCCTGTATTGCACCGGTAAGACCTCCTTGGTGTTCCTGCTGACGAGAACGGGTATCTGGGAGATTTTCATTGGTGTTGGGAATGTTGTTATCGTTGTTGTCTTGTGGATCTTCGGATGTGTTGTGGCCGGTGGTTGTATTACTTCTCGCTCCAATGCGAGCGCTTTTCCTTGGGCGAGCCATGTGTCGATCGAATAATTAACGTAGCCCCACGGTGGGCGCCAACTGATTTAACCGGATTTCGTTAGGTTATTCAATTATCAGTGAATTTGTGATATCGGGGGTTTTCGATATTTATATATATTATTTAGGGCTCTGTTACTTTATTCCGGATGGATCGGTTACAAAGAAAAGCAATATTCAAGAACAAGAAGTAAAACCACAAAACAAAGCTAAGAAACACACCGATATGAAGGTAAAAAGCTCAGTAATAATATTGAATATTATTAAGTTGTGCTGTTGTAAGCAGTGTTAAATCCTGTATTCTTAGAGTTCAGGAATTTCGTAGTTGTTTAATACAATGATTAACTAGGTATTTATATAATGTTAAACCTAGCGTTACAAGGAAACATAGTCCTAATAGGACTCGGCCCAAATATCCTTTTTGAGTCCGGAGTATAATCTTATATCGAAGCGAGCTGCACTTGGCCTGGTCGGTAAGATGATCCCGATCTGTTTGAATTGGTCGAATCAATCTTATCTTCTTCATTCGATCCGAGTAGTATATAGGGTGCGAAATAGCCCCCATCAGTGAACCAAGCAGAAGAAATGTTCGTCAGGAGACAGGGGAACAGGGCAGCGAGGTATAATAAGCCTCACCCGGAGTATATCGACCAGATCCCGTTCCCGATGAACTACAGACCGTCGAATTTTACACTGTTTTCTGGCGAGGGATCACAGTCTGCCACTGAACATCTTGCTCGATTCTCTCTGGAATGTGGCAACATGACTAACGATTTAAAATTGAAACTGTTTCCTAACTCTTTGACAGGAATGGCGTTCCACTGGTACGCCAATTTGAAGCCTGGATCGGTCCCCGACTGGCCATCCATGGAAAAAATATTCGTGATGAACCACTATCAGGCTCCACTCGAGGTGTCCGTCATCGAGCTGTCGAACATGAGGCAGCTGACAGGACAGACTGTCGAAGAATACATGAAGAAGTTCATCAGGGCCAGAGGATTCTGCGCCATCCCGCTGCCAGAAAAGGAATGCATCAAAATTGCCATCCATGGCATGCATTTCGAATTACGAAAGATCATGATGGCACAATATCACGAAGACTTGTTCGAATTGACCGATCACGCGGTCCGATATGAACGAGTATTGAAAGACGAGAACGGCCGACAGCCCAGAGGAAGTTACTATCAAGTGGGTATGGCCGACTCTAGTGAGGAGCAGATCAATCAGGTCAGCAGACCGATTGAGCAGCAGGGTATCGAGATCGGGCTGGCAGAAGTGGTCTGCCCTAAGAACACCGTCTGTACGGCTCTCGCCAAGCCGAAAGAACCTCAACCTACTATCAAGGTGCCAAATAATTTGGTGCGACGAGACGCTGAATATAAAACTGATAGGGAAAGACGATACTCTTTCGACGTCTCGAAAACAGAGGCCATATTCGATCAATTGCTGGCCGACAAGATCCTTCGCCTCAAAGGAGACCACGTGATTCCACCATCAATGAAGATATCAGGTAAAACGTATTGCAAATATCATGATGTTTGGACTCACGCAACAAACGAGTGTCTAGTATTCAGGTGGATGGTCCAAGACCACCTCGACAAGGGCATCTTAAGGTTCGCCCCGGATTGGAAAATCACAAAGCCGATGACGGTTGACACCAATCCTTTCCAACAAAATGAAGTAGGGATAAATGTCATAACAATCACGGAATTACCGACAGGCGAGAAGCTGTATTCAGACGATGATCCAGATTATGACATGAGAAACAAGGTAATGGGCCTGTGTGCGAGGTGCCAAAACGAATTGGCGACAGTCCCGCTGTTCATCAACCCGGCGATATATGGCCCATACATGCCTTGGCCAAATGTAATGCCGTCAGGGTATCCTTATCAGATGATGCCGCAACCGCAGGCAAACCCCCAAACAGCGCCGCAGCCGCAGGCGATACCACCACCACCACCACCTCGACCCATGGGGCCGTATCCGGTCCCAACTCCGTTGGAAAATGCTGAACGTGCAACATCAACGGCGGAACAACGCCGGGAGCAGGCTAAAACCATGATGCCTCGACAGCATCAGGAAGGTACCAACCGAAACAGCAGAATCAGGGAGAGATCCCCTGACAGGACACCAGTTAGGCAGGTCAGATCGACCGCCAGTCGTAGAGACAGGACACATGGTCCGTCACCAAAGATTACTCCGCCAGGCTCATCGAGGCCGCGAACCGTCCACACCCCCGCCGATACACAGGTGGATCGATGGGTTCCCGTCAGACACCCGAAATTTCCTGGAGATCGAAGGGTCGATCAGATGACCCGTACGCAGTATAGGCGTTACTTACGCCAACGAAAAGAACTGGAAATTGCTAAGGGGAAGGCCCCGATGAGAGAATCAGTAAAGAAACCTCAGTCAGCGGAACAGAAACTGAAACAGGGAACGATAGAGGCTAAAATTGGTCAAGGGGTCGACAGTATCGAGGCCAAGAGCTCGATGCAGATCGACACTTCCAAATAGACCCCAGGAAAGGCTAAATTCGGTACTATCAACTTAGAAGAAGATGACTTGTTGTCCGACGAGGAAGACGGAAACGATCTCAAGGCAAAATTTGCCGAGATTTTCGACGACAGAGGCAACAAGGAAGACGAGGCCAAAACTGGTCAGATCATCAAGGCCAAATCCTGCCAGGAAATCGAGGAACAGGTCAATCGACCTACTGAGCGGCAGGAAGTCAGGAAACAAGAAGTCGCTAAGCAAGCAGTCGACAAGGAAGTAGAGACAAAATCAGTGGAAGATGCTGCCACGAGTCAGCCGACGAACGGCTCGACAGTGATGGAATGCAACACCGTCGATTCAGAACTTGTTGAATTCGTCAACGAGGAGTTGGAATATGCCACTGATGGCTTTTGGGACGACAGTATGCCAGTGGTACAAATTGCAGAGGACTTAGAGCTATTATCGGTTGACGACGAGAAAGAGACCGATTGGGACAGAAAAATCGAGACAATATTCCAAAAGCCACCATCTTTTATGGCCAGACATATCAGGCCATTGTATGTATCAGGGCATATCGACGGAAAACCCATTGACAGAATGCTGGTCGATAACAGGGCAGCCGTCAATGTAATTCCCTCGTCGACGATGTACAAGCTGGGTAAGGTCAGCGAGGACTTGATGGAGACTAAGGTGATTGTCAGCAACTTCACGGGTGGAAAGGCTGATACACTAGGAATCTTGCCTGTCGAGGTGAAGATCGGAAAGACCAGCTTGAAAATTGCATTTTTCTTGGTAGATGCTGCCACCTCTTACAACGCGTTGTTGGGAAGGGACTGGATTCACTCAGCCCTTTGTGTACCGTCCTCTCTTCATCAATGCTTGTTAATCTGGGGAGACTCCCCCGAACCTGAAATTATTATGGCCGACAACAGGCCATTCACCGCCAAGGTCAACGCTGTCGAGGCAGCGTATTATCGAGATGATGTAGGTCCTTATCGATTTATCGGGCAGGACAAATACGGACGACCGAAGGAAGTCAGTTCAAGCAAGAAGTTGACGCAATTGGAAATGGCTTGTTTAGCCAAAGAACTAAGTCGGCCCTGCAACGTCAAGGAGTCAGGGCCGCAAGAAGAGCACTGTCAGGATTAATGAATTGTCCTGATGACGAAAGACCATCGGCCTGTAAGGCCGACAGATTGGAAATTGATGAGATTATTGTTATCGGGCCGCAGCAGGAAGCATGTGCCGATTTAATCAAGAGGTTTCGGGCCTATGTGGCCGAATGCTATACAGGTGATCTCATCTTCGAGGAGGAAACGCCACTGTCGGTCGGTGATGAAATTCAGTTAGAAGAGTTAGCAACGGCGCCAGCCAAGCTTGACGACATCAAGATCCAAGTACAGGATCCTGTTATCGAGGTTGAGTTAGGCAGCGAGGATGATCATAGGCCAACTTACATCAGCGCATTGCTTGATGATGGCCAGAAGGATCTATTGATACAAGTGTTGAAAGAATACAAGGATTGTTTTGCCTGGAATTACGACGAGATGCCAGGATTGAGCAGAGAGTTGGTAGAACATCGTATTCCGATACTTGAAGGGTACTTACCCCGGAAACAGCCCCTGCGAAGGATGTCTGTCGAGGTCTGCAGACTGATCAGGGAGGAGATCGAGAAGCTGTTAAAGGCCAGTTTTATCGAGGTGGCCCGATATCCGGAGTGGGTAGCGAATGTAGTTCCCGTAATGAAGAAAAACGGGAAAATCAGGATATGCATCGATTTCAGAGACCTGAATCTTGCATCTCCCAAAGACGAGTATCCGATGCCAATGGCGGACATGCTAATTGATGCTGCCGCTGGCAATATGTTCCTGACAGCCGTCGACAGAAGTGCAGGTTACAATCAGATTTTTGTGGCTGTCGACGACGTACCAAAGTTGGCTTTTCAATGTCCCGGCGGGATAGGCACCTTCCAATGGAAAGTGATGCCATTCGGACTCAAAAACGCCGGAGCCACTTATCAACGAGCCATGAACTGTATTTTCAGTGAGTACATCGATGACTTTGTAAAAATTTACATCGATGACATTATTATTAAATCGGCTAGCTACGACGAACACTTAACGCATTTGGCGAAGTCATTTGCCAAAATGAGGAAACATAAACTAAAGCTTAACCCCTTGAAGTGTGTGTTTGCAGTTGCGTCAGCCAATTTTCTTGGCTTCTTAGTACATCGCATGGGGATTGAGATTGACAAAAATAAGTCCAAAGCTATCTTGACGGCCAGACCTCCGTCGACGAAGAAGAAATTACAACAATTCCTTGGGAAAGTTAACTTTTTACGGAGGTTCATCTCTAACTTGGCTGGAAAAACGAAGGTCTTCTCGCCTTTGTTGAAGCTGAAGGACAAAGAGGAGTTTTGCTGGCAAACGGAGCATGAGCAGGCGTTTCAGGATATTAAAGATAAGCTGACAACGCCGCCTGTAATGATGCCGCCTGTCAAGGGGAAACCCTTGAAGTTATATATATCTGCCACGGATGACACCGTCGGCGGATTTCTGGCACAAGACGACGAGGATGGGTTCGAACGAGCAATCTATTACTTGAGCAGGCACTTGACAGAAACGGAGCAGAGGTACTCGCCGATAGAAAAGGTATGCCTCGCATTGTTTTTCTCTTGCAAGAAATTACGTCATTACATGTTGCCTGTAAAAGTATTGGTTATTTCTGGTATTGATGTGATAAAGTACATGATAGCTAAACCTGTAATGAGAGGAAGGATCGGTCGATGGGCCATCCAGCTGATGGAGTATCAATTACAGTACGTACCGCAAAAGGCAGTCAAAGGCCAAGTATTGGCTGATTTTCTGGTTGACCATCCATGTCTCGATATCGATCAAGCCGTTCTCAAGGAACTGGACTCGATGACAGTAGAGATCAGGCTATGGACACTGGCCTTCGATGGGTCTAGAACCGACAGGCTGTCTGGAGCAGGTATAGTCTTGATTTCTCCGTCAAATGTAAAAACTAAGTTATCAATTCAATTTGATTTTGAATGTACTAACAATCAGGCCGAATACGAAGCCTTGATAATTGGACTGGAAATGCTTAGAGAGCTCGACAGCAAGTCTATCGTCATCGTCGGGGACTCGCAGTTGGTTATCAGGCAAATACAAGGTACTTACAAATGCCGAAACCCAACACTTGACAAATATTATTTAACTGCGATGTCTTTGTTGTCAGAGTTTGTTGACGTTACATGTTACCATGTGACGAGGGGAAACAACAGCGAGGCCAACAGTTTGGCCCAACTAGCGACTGGTGTTGATCTCCCTGATGACATCGAGGAATCCCTCTATGTCGTCAGGAGACGACACTGTCCTTCATTTATGTATCGAGACAACGTCCTGACTATTTTGAGTGTGTTTCAGGACCCTGATGACTGGAGAGAGCCGATCAGAAAATATCTGGCTGATCCGTCGGACCGAGCATCTCGACAGACGAGGCTCAGGGCAGTCAATTATGTCTTGATAGGCGATCAACTGTTCAGAAAAAGCCATGACGGCGTGCTCCTGTTATGCGTCGATCAGCAAGAGGCCATGAGAATTATGATGGAGGCTCATGAAGGAATTTGTGGGGCCCATCAAAATGGTCACAAGTTAGCATGGCTGCTGCGCCGATATGGCTATTACTGGCCAAAGATGGTGGGAGACTGTATTCAATTGGCAAGGGGTTGTGAGAAATGCCAACGCTTCGGGGTGGTCCAGAGGATGCCCGTCGAGGAAATGAACAGGATAATCAAGCCATGGCCTTTCAGATGCTGGGCCATCGATATCATCGGGGAGATCCATCCTTCGTCTTCCAAACACCATCGATACATTATTGTGGCCACGGACTACTTTACCAAGTGGGTAGAGGCCAAACCACTCAAACAGGCCAATCAGGCCGAGGTGATGAAGTTCATCAAGGACTTAATCATCCACAGGTTTGGTCTGCCGCAGACCATTGTCACTGACAGGGGACTGATGTTCGTCGGTCAAGAAATCAAGGAGTTTGCCAGATCGATGGGTTTCGAGTTGGTCCATTCAACACCGTATTATGCACAAGGGAATGGCCAAGCAGAAGCTTCTAATCGAGTCCTCAAGGGCATTATCTCGAAAATGATCGAAGAAAACCCAAGAGCTTGGCACTTGATGCTGTCAGAGGCATTATGGGCTTATCGGACAAGCAAACGGACAAGTACAGGCACCACTCCGTATAAGCTAACTTACGGACAGGAAGCCGTTCTACCGATGGAGATCAACGTCCGATCTCTGCGGGTGATGCAGCAAAACGAGCTGACGCCCGAAGAGTATGCTGAAAATATGTTCCAGCAACTCGATGAGCTCGACGAAATCAGGGTTGCCACGTTAGATAAAATCGAGGCACAAAAAAGGCTAGTTGCCCGATGCTACGATAAAAAGATACGCAGGAAACACTTTGACGTCGGGGACATGGTCTGGAGAGCTGTTCTGCCACTTCATCAGCGCGAGAAAAAGTATGGTAAATGGAGCGCAACGTGGCAAGGGCCATATGAAGTCTTCTTGATAACTCGAGGAGGGGGCTACATCTTGAAGAAGCCAGATGGGAATCTCTGTCGAGACCCCATTAATTGAAGATATTTGAAAAAGTTTAGGCCCACTCTTTGGGAATCGATGTGTCTGGAACATCAGCGAGCCTTGGAGCTCGAAATCGAACGGCGTCAAGAGTATTTCAGCGCGCCGATCCCTTTGTAAGTATAAATTAGGTTTATGTTTAGTCTTGTTTTTATTTCCCTTTCCGTTTTGTTAGACTAAGTTTTTAAAATTAATACTAGTAGTTGCATTTATTTTCAAGTGTTGTCCAAATACTTCTATTTTATTTTAAATTTTTGTTTCCCCGATATTCAAGTTTTTACATCAAGGCATTTCGGTTAAGTCTGATGGGTTGATTTGATTTCAATTAAGTCTTGTTGACAAGAAAGTTGCGTTTTTTGCTTGCGAAGTGGTTTGTTGAGTTGGAAAATCAATGGCTTCGATTTTTTGTACTTAGTCAGATTTGGTTTCGGTTTTGGAGAAAAACACAAGATAAACCAAGCCAAAAGAAATTCTACTAAGGAAAGGAAAACTAGTTTATGGCCATCAGGCCATTTTACCAATCGAAGCAGCAGAAAATAAAAGGAGTCTTTGGCCATCAGGCCATTGCATTAGTCACTTGAAGAAGTAAATTTGGTTAGCTGCCAAAATTTTGGCTGACTGCTATGTCCCTGATATATTACTATATTGTATCTTATATCGAGTTCATTCAATATCGAGAGGCCAACTGATATCGACGCTCTAGTATCAATAGGTGTCCTGATATCAAGAGATGTCTTGATATCGAGAGATCCACATTGATATGATATCGAGAGGTCCATATTGGTCTGATATCGAGAGATCCGCCATCATCAAGGCCATTTTAATCTGGTCTATTTTCTACAAATAGTTTCGGTTTTATAAAGCCGATAGTCGTTTGCTAAATGAAGCATTGTCCCAATTTCTCATCTTTAAAAGAGAGAGAAAAACTTTAATCTAAGTCTAATTCGATTAAATTAATTTTAAATTAATTACATCGAATACGACTTACGGGGGGCATTGTTTGTACCCAAAAAATCGCCCTCGATAAATCGAGGTATGACGGCTTGATGACAAGCCAAAAATGGCATATGGGCCGAACTAAGTCACTCCAAAACGGATCAGACCAAATCGGATCCAATTTGGATCGAAAATGGGTCCAATCGAACCAATGAATTGGTCACGAACCCAATTTCAAAATTCGACCCAGTTTTCGCAATTAATTAATATTTAGGCCAAATATAAATTAATTAATTGATAAAGTTAATTAATTTATAGGCCAAGTTTAATTAATTAACAATTGGGGCCAAATTATGTTTAAATACAATTGAGCCCAATAAAAGATCTTGGATTGATTAATTAAGTTGATTAATTAATTGGACCAAGGTTAAGTAATTGGCCCATTCAAATAATAAGGCCATTAGTTGATCAATTGGGCAATTAACAAAATCGAACCAAAATGGCTCGACCCATGGCCAAGCATGGTCCGACCAGCCCGAACTCGACCTGGGCCCAACCCAGATCGGCCATCCATTAATTTTTGGCCCACTTGTGTTTTTTATCTAATTTATTATTGGAAGATTAATTATGAGATAAGGATAAATACTACCTTAGTGGGTTAGTAAGAAACTCCTTAATTCTCTCATAATTAGTTACCAACACAAATTCAAATTCAAATTGGATAAGAAAAACACACGTTGCTCTCTCCTCCAACTTCCACAAGCATTAATTTTCAGCAACACAAAGGAGAAAACTACCACCAAAGTAGTGGAGGTAGTGGAGAATTTCAAGATAGTGGAGAAAGTGGGAAAGTGGCTGTCAAGGCATCAGTTTCTGGCCATCAGCTCCTTGATTTTCGGCCATCAGGAGGTTACTTGACAGCCATCAGCTCATTTTCCAGCAGCTATAAATACAACAGGAGGCTGCTACACGCGGGACACACAACAATCAATCAACAATTCTCAGTCTAACACTGATCGGCTCAACGCCTCCCCGGAAGTCCAGCGCTCCGCTGCTTCTTTATCAGCAAACACCCTGTAGAACCCCTGATATCAACCGTCCCTCCTCAGCCACCAGCAACCCTCGACAGCATGAAGTCTAGCCGCCGCCGTCGCCCAAAATCCGCCGCCGCCGCCTCCCAAGGTCCGCCGCCGCCGCCGCCGATACTAAGCCGCCGCCGCCGCTGCTTCCGCTGTCCAGACGCTGTCTCGAGCGAAACCCCTTGATAGCAGGCAGTTAACAGCTGTTTTCTGTCAAGTTATCAGTTTGTCAACTCGTTGATATCAGTCTGTCCCTCCTCAGCCACCAGTGATCCCTGACCGCCTGAAGTCTTGCCGCCGCCGCCGCCGCTCACAGTAAGCCGCCGCCGCCGCCGCTCTCTTCCGCCGTCAGCTGACACTGACTCGAGTGAAACCACTCGTATCAACCAAGTAGCACGCTGGTAACTGTCATGTAAGTGCCCACGTATTTATGTGACAAACTCATCGAGTAGCCATCTGCTTGATGAGCTCGTCGTCAAGTAGCCATCTGCTTGACGGCTATCGGCTAAGTAGCCATCTGCTTCGTCGATGCCTTGGTCAGTGGCCACCCGCTGATCAGGAGCCCGATTGGTGGTGATCCATCAAGGTTGGGCGAACCATTGACGGTGGTCCCCCGTCGTCAATGTTACTTTCTTTCAACTTAATGTACTGTCATGTTTCATCAGCTCATCGGCGGGTTCCCTGCCGATCAAGGAGTCATTTTTTTAGAACTTAATAGACTTATCACCTCGTTTGGCAGACCTTGCCAAGAAAGGAGAACTCTACCGTTTTGCGTATTTTTGTAATGTTTGTATATCGGGAAACGTGCTAATTTTCTTTTATTATTAATGGAAGTGATTTAGTTCGTACATTTCGTTTCATTTACTTAAATATGCTTTACGTCGACTAATTTCCATTGAGACGCTGTTTCTGTCAAGCTGTTGTTTTTCTGTCAAGGTGATTGTGTAAAACTGATTGATCGTCGACCTGTTTACTGATTTATAAATCCACTGATATGATAAACAGGCCATCGATTGGCTATAAAAATATGGCATTTCAAGAGAGATTTTCATAAATTGTTTAAGTCCTGCGGCCAGGCAGGCATAGAAAAGAACTAGGGGTAGTGTTTGCCTACTCTGTCGCAGTCGTTTAGAAGTCAGCCTTATCAGGACAACCCATTATGATATTAATATGTCTTCATCAGGACACTCACATTGTCAATTTAACGATATTAACATGTCCATTTTCAAATCGTTATGTTTGCACGCACAAACATTGGCACGCCCGCATTCATTTTATATCATATCGAGGCATTTTGCATCGAGCTATTGGCTCGTCGAGGTGTCTGCTGACCGGTTTACAAAAAACAGTGTTCTGCAACTCCTCGATGCCAAACATCCCTCGATGTCAACCCCTCGATGACAGGCACCCCTTGATGTAAGTTTTATCGCAAACAATATTTTGGCACTTCTTGATGCCAAGGGCTGCTCGATGTCGTCGAGGCGTTCCTCGATGCCAAATTTATATGCAAACACCCTCCTCAGCCACCAGTGATCCCTGACCGCCTGAAGTCTTGCCGCCGCCGCTCACAATAAGCCGCCGCCGCCGCCGCCGCCGCTCTCTTCCACCGTCAGCTGACACTGACTCGAGCGAAACCACTCGTATCAACCAAGTAGCACGCTGGTAACTGTCATGTAAGTGCCCACGTATTTATGTGACAAACTCATCGAGTAGCCATCTGCTTGATGAGCTCGTCGTCAAGTAGCCATCTGCTTGACGGCTATCGGCTAAGTAGCCATCTGCTTCGTCGATGCCTTGGTCAGTGGCCACCCGCTGATCAGGAGCCCGATTGGTGGTTATCCATCAAGGTTGGGCGAACCATTGACGGTGGTCCCCCGTCGTCAATGGTACTTTCTGTCAACTTAATGTATTGTCATGTTTCATCAGTTCATCGGCGGGTTCCCTGCCGATCAAGGAGTCATTTTTCAGAACTTAATAGACTTATCAACTCGTTTGGCAGACCCTGCCAAGAAAGGAGAACTTTACCGTTTTGCATATTTTTGTAATGTTTGTACATTGGGAAACGTGCTAATTTTCTTTTATTATTAATGGAAGTAATTTAGTTCGTGTATGTCGTCTCGTTTACTTAAATATGCTTTACGTCGACTGATTTCCATTAATACGCTGTTTCTGTCAAGCCCTTGTTTTCTGTCAAGTTGATTGTGTAGAACTGATTGATCGTCAACCCGTTTACTGATTTATAAATCCACTGATATGATAAACAGGCCATCGATTGGCTATAAAAATATGGCATTTTAAGAGAGACTTTCATAAATTGTTTAAGTCCTGCGGCCAGGCAGGCATAGAAAAGAACTAGGGGTAGTGTTTGCCTACTCTGTCGCAGTCGTTTAGAAGTCAGCCTTATCAGGACAACCCATTATGATATCAATATGTCTTCATCAGGACACTCACATTGTCAATTTATCGATATTAACATGTCCATTTTCAAATCGTTATGTTTGCACGCACAAACATTGGCACGCCCGCATTCATTTTATATCATATCGAGGCATTTTGCATCGAGCTATTGGCTCGTCGAGGTGTCTGCTGACCGGTTTACAAAAAATAGTGTTCTGCAACTCCTCGATGCCAAACATCCCTCGATGTCAACCCCTCGATGACAGGCACCCCTTGATGTCAGTTTTATCGCAAACAATATTTTGGCACTTCTTGATGACAAGGGTTGCTCGATGTCGTCGAGGCGTTCCTCGATGTTAAATTTATATGCAAACAGTTCCTTGATGCCATGTATTGTCCGATGCAAAATTTATCGCAAACAGCTTTGTTCTTCAACTTCGCTTTTCGTCAACAAATGACTAAGCTGATGAGGGAGCTGTTCTTGAGACTTAAAGAATTCTGCTTCGAAAATTTCTCAGAGATTGTGTTGTTGTTTTCTTCTCGTCTCTTTCAGCTATTTATACTTGAGGTTTGAAAAATGTCCGTTGAAGAGAGACAAGATTCAAATTCCTCGAGTACTGGTCCTTAAAATCCGCGAACGGCTCTTTTGAAGTATGTCCGCACTGTCAACAGTACTTTTCTGCAGGCAGCATTAAATGCACCCAGCTGATGCGAAGCATTTCTTCAATCATTTGTCTTTAATAGCCTTGTACTTCAGCATTTATTACTTCCAGGGGCATTTATTACCGTTGGGAAGACTTTATGATCCTTTCCACTTGGCTGACGAAAGTGCAAGTCTGATGACGAACTAAGCTGATCCCAAATTTGAACGAATCTGATTTGAGTCGGCTGATCTTCATCAATCTGATATCTTTCTTTCAGCAGATCAGAAGTCTTGGACCTTAAATTTTGACTCTTCTGATATCTTCTTTACTTAGTCAAAATTTCTTCAAAGGGACATCAGCTAAGTTAATCCATACTTAGCAGATTTTGAAGTTTTGGAATGCATCAAAACATCCCTTATCAATTTGTCTTCAATGCTTTCATCTTCATCCTTATCCAACAGAAATCTAAATAAATTGCAAAGATGGCTGCTGTCGGCGGACGGATGAGGAGGCGGCGGCGAACCGGAATCGGGTGCTGGAGCCTGGAGATATTAAGCTTGTTCGGTTCGGCGGCGGCTGGAGTTAGGAGAGAAGAGTAAATCGTGTGTGGTACTATTTTACTGCTGGGTTCGAAAATTTTAGGGCAAGTGGAAGTGGGTATTGGGTTAATGGATTTGGGTAATAGCAGGAAAAAAAAACTAACACGGTTCGGTTCGGGGAACAGACCAGTTTTATCGAAAACCGACCCCTATAAGGGGTCGGTTCTGAGGCACAAACCGACTACCAAACCGGTTTTCCAGTTCGGTACTCGGTCCGGACCGATTCGGTCGGTCCGGTCCGGTTCGATCGGATAACGGAATCGGTCTCTTCCCTACACCTGGTACGACATTACACATATAAATGTCGTTTGTCAGAGGCACGCGTTCAAAGACAGCACTACTCGGGCCTTAGCTTGCTCCTTTAGTGCTTTAGAGCTCGTTTTACGACATCATGTGTTGTTTGAACAGACCCATCATTAGACCTATCATTGTAATCTTATATTTTATACTTCGTAATATATATTGGAACTCAACTTTATAGACAAACTAATTTGTGATAAATCAGTTGGTGTTCACCGTAGGACCTGTCCTAAAATCAGATCGAAATATGCATATGACGAGGAAACATTAACAAAACAGAGCTGCTGAGGGACAACCTTCAGTTCAGCTTAGTCGCAATGACATTTAGGATCAACCAGGAGAACAACTGCCCACCCTCGCTGATAATCAACCAATTCAAACGATTGTTGGGGGATATGAGATTGATTATTGAAAGTATGTGTAAAGAATTTCCCAAAGCAGAGAAAGATCAACAAAGAGTCCGAACGGCTCCTAATGAGCACAATGCTCCTCCTAGAGATGAAATTCCGATTTCAAAGGACGGCAGGGCTAGATGTATTCGTAGTTCTGTGGTTGGTGGTGTTTGTACCCAAAAAATCACCCTCGATTAATCGAGGAATGACGGTTCGACGACAAGCCAAAAATGGCAATTGAACCGAACTCAATCACGACAAACGGATCGAATCGGCTCGGATCCAATATGACCCGGAAATTGATCCGACCGAGACAATGGTTTAGTCACGAACCCAATTTGAAATACGGCCCAGTCAACGCAATTAATTAATTTTTGGCCAAGCATAAATTAATTAATAGACAAATTAATTAATTTATGGGCCAAGGTCAATTAATTAATAAAAGCCAAGTATGATTAAAAACAAATGAGACCAATAAGCCCAATAAATTATGTTGGCTATTATGGATTAATTAATTAATTAAGTTAATTAATTAATTGGGCCAAGTCTAATTAATTGGCCCACTTAATAGATAAGGCCATTAATTAATTAATTGGGTAATTATTAAGCAAAACCAACATGGCTCGGCCCAAGACCAATTGTGGTCCGACCTGGCCCATCGACCAGCAGCTGACCGCGGTCCGACCAGCCCGAGCCGCCCGCAGCCCAGTCACAATCGGCCAACCTTAATTCTTGGCCCACTTGTGTTTTATTTGGTTAGAGGTAATTAATTAAAGAGATATAGATAAAGCCATATTAGTTGGTTTAAATAACAAATTCCTTGAATATCTCTTAGTTAGTTATCTTTAATTGAAATTCAAATTCAAATAAAAAACACGTTTCTTCTTCTCCAACCACCATTAACTTTAATTTTCAGCAGAAAATTAAGAGAAAACCACCATTGAAATAGTGGAGGTAGTGGGAAGATAGAAAAGTAGTGGGAGAAGTGGGATAGTGGCCATCAGCTCCTTGATTTTCGGCCATCAGGAGGTTACTTGACAGCCATCAGCTTATTTTCCAGCAGCTATAAATACAGCAGGAGGCTGCTACACGCGAACACACACACACACAATCAATCAACAAATCTCAGTCTAACACTGATCGGCTCAACGCCTCTCCGGAAGCCCAGCGCTCCGCTGCTTCTTTTTCAGCAAACACCCTGTAGAACCCCTGATATCAACCGTCCCTCCTCAGCCACCAGCAACCCTCGACAGCCTGAAGTCTAGCCGCCGCCGCCCAAAATCCGCCGCCGCCGCCGCCCAAGGTCCGCCGCCGCCGCCGCTAAAAACAAGCCGCCGCCGCCGCCGACATTAAGCCGCCGTCGCCGCCGATACTAAGCCGCCGCCGCCGCTGCTTCCGCTGTCCAGACGCTGTCTCGAGCGAAACCCCTTGATAGCAGGCAGTTAACAAGCTGTTTTCTGTCAAGTTATCAGTCTGTCAACTCGTTGATATCAGTCTGTCCCTCCTCAGCCACCAGTGATCCCTGACCGCCTGAAGTCTTGCCGCCGCCGCTCACAATAAGCCGCCGCCGCCGCTCTCTTCCGCCTTCAGCTGACACTGACTCGAGCGAAACCACTTGTATCAACCAAGTAGCACGCTGGTAACTGTCATGTAAGTGCCCACGTATTTATGTGACAAACTCATCGAGTAGCCATCTGCTTGATGAGCTCGTCGTCAAGTAGCCATCTGCTTGACGGCTATCGGCTAAGTAGCCATCTGCTTCGTCGATGCCTTGGTCAGTGGCCACCCGCTGATCAGGAGCCCGATTGGTGGTTATCCATCAAGGTTGGGCGAACCATTGACGGTGGTCCCCCGTCGTCAATGTTACTTTCTGTCAACTTAATGTATTGTCATGTTTCATCAGCTCATCGGCGGGTTCCCTGCCGATCAAGGAGTCATTTTTCAGAACTTAATAGACTTATCAACTCGTTGGCAGACCTTGCCAAGAAAGGAGAACTTTACCGTTTTGCATATTTTTGTAATGTTTGTATATCGGGAAACGTGCTAATTTTCTTTTATTATTAATGGAAGTAATTTAGTTCGTGTATGTCGTCTCGTTTACTTAAATATGCTTTACGTCGCCTGATTTCCATTAATACGCTGTTTCTGTCAAGCCCTTGTTTTCTGTCAAGTTGATTGTGTAGAACTGATTGATCGTCGACCCGTTTACTGATTTATAAATCCACTGATATGATAAACAGGCCATCGATTGGCTATAAAAATATGGCATTTCAAGAGAGACTTTCATAAATTGTTTAAGTCCTGCGGCCAGGCAGGCATAGAAAAGAACTAGGGGTAGTGTTTGCCTACTCTGTCGCAGTCGTTTAGAAGTCAGCCTTATCAGGACAACTTACTTTGATATCAATATGTCTTTGCCAGGACACTCGTATTATTGTTATACTGATATCAACATGTCTATTTTATAATCGTTATGTTTGCACGCACAAACATTGGCACGCCCGCATCTATTTTATATCATATCGAGGTATTTCTCGTCGAGCTATTGGCTCGTCGAGGGATTCACTGACAGGTTTACTGCAAACAATATTTTGGCACACCTTGATGCCAAGCATACCTCGATGTCGATCCCTCGACGCCAAGCACCCATTGATGTCAGTTTTATCGCAAACAATATTTTTGGCACTTCTTGATGCCAAGGGTTGCTCGATGTCGTCGAGGCATTCCTCGATGTTAAATTTATACGCAAACAGTTCCTTGATGCCATGTATTGTCCGATGCAAAATTTATAGCAAACAATATTTTGGCACGCCCAGTGGGACATGAAAATCTTTTTGTCAAAAACTTGCCAGCCACAAAATATGTTGGCTCGGCGAGACTTGAAATTTTTTTCTGTGATTTAATTGCCAAAAAACGATTATCAGCCAAGTAACTATTTGGCTAGCTGACACTTGATAATCTTTCTGCCAAACAGTCAATCAGTTGATGCTAAACAATTAATCTTTTGATGTTGTCGAGATAATACCACAGATAACGCGAAAGACTTGATCTACCTTGACGAGGACACGCTCTGACTTAACGCATACCTTGGAAAATCTATCAACGGTTCCACTGACTATGGAAGGAGCCGACAGAATCGAGGAGCTGACTGCTGAGGTCCGTAACTTCACCAGGGACCTTGAGACCAAACAGGAAGAATGGTCTAACGTTGTCAGCAAGATTGAACATATGCTGGCTCGGCCACTGCTGCTAGTCAGGCCAATACAGAAGCCAGCAACACTGTAAATAACTCCTTGATGCACTTAGAGGCAAAGATGACCTCACTCGCAGAGAGCATCAATGCTCTTGCCAACGGCATACAAGCGCAGGCCTGGACTGGGCCGCCGAAGACTGCCGTTGACAAAGGAAAAGGCCCCGCGATCCAGATCGGGGGAAGTTCCTCAAGAGACGAGATGCCTTGTAGACAAGGCAACGAACAATCTAATGTCCAGGAAAGAAACAAAGGAAACACTTCCAAAGCAAGGAACACCCGTCAAGACTCGGGGGGCAGGTCCGAAGAGGACCGATTAGAGGCCGTCGGACACGGCCAGGAAGGATATCAGGCCAACTCAATGGCTTATGACAGGACTGTTCATCGAGCCGTAGAGGGTCCAGAAGACCTCTTGACGGTGAACCAAGCAGAAGAAATGTTCGTCAGGAGACAGGGAAACAGGGCAGCGAGGTATAATAAGCCTCACCCGGAGTATATCGATCAGATCCCATTCCCAATGAACTACAGACCGCCGAATTTTACATTGTTTTCAGGCGAGGGATCACAGTCTGCCACAGAGCATCTGGCTCGATTCTCTTTAGAATGTGGCAACATGACAAACGAGTTAAAACTGAAACTATTTCCCAACTCCCTGACGGGAATGGCGTTCCACTGGTACGCCAATTTGAAGCCTGGATCGGTCTCCGACTGGCCATCCATGGAAAAAAATATTCGTGATGAACCACTACCAGGCCCCACTCGAGGTGTCCGTCATCGAGCTGTCGAACATGAGGCAGCTGACAGGACAGACTGTCGAAGAATACATGAAGAAGTTCATCAGGGCCAGAGGATTCTGCGCCATCCCGCTGCCAGAAAAGGAATGCATCAAAATTGCCATCCATGGCATGCATTTCGAATTACGAAAGATCATGATGGCACAATACTGATGGGGGCTATTTCGCACCCTACATACTGATCCATCGAACAAAGATTATAAGATCGATTCAACCAATTATAAAGGATCGGGATCTTCTTACAGACCCTGCCAAATGCCGCTCGCTCCGAGTTAAAATTATACTCCGGACCCAAGAAGGATAGTTGGGCCGAGTCCAAGCAGGACTATGATTCCTTGTAATACTAGGTTTAGCATAATATATATACCTAGTTATTCATTGTATGAGACAATTACGAATTCTCTTAATTCTGAGATTTACACAAGAATACATTGATAACAATAGAACTCAATAATATCCATTATTATTGCAGAACTTTACCTTCATGTCGTTGTGTTCTTAATTTTGTTAATGGTTTTACTTCTTGCCTTTGATTATTGCTTTTCTTTGTAAACGATCCATCCAGAATAAAGTAACAGAGCCCAATATACTGAATAATTCAATATCCAAACCCCCGATATCACAAATTCACTGATATTAAATTAACCTGACGAAAAACGGTTAAATCAGTTGGCGCCCACCGTGGGGCTAGGTTAATTATTCGATCGACATATGGCTCGCCCAAGGAAAAGCGCCCGTGTCGGAGCAAGAAGTAACACAACCACCGGTCATGACACATCTGAAGATCCACAGGAGAACGACAATAATAACGTTCCCAACACCGACAAGAATTTGCAGAATACCCATCCCCGACATCAGGAACCCCTAGAAGGTCCTCCCGGTACGATACAGGAAGAGCCGGAAGTCCCCGAGATCCCCGTTCCTCTCCCGGGTGCTCAGGAGAAATTACGACAAATAGCGATGCTCGTTAAATCGCTCTCCCCAGAAGAATTACTTGTGCTTGATCAAATTCCGCGAAACCCTAGGGCTGCCAGGACAATTCCTGCTCGGAGAACGCCCGGACAAAACGATCAAGTATCTCAACAAGCTGATAGCCCACCAAGCGAGCACCGCTCACTACACAGTCCACAACAGGACAATTCAAAACCCTCCGACAATAATCCTCGAAGAAAACCAGGTCACAGAAAAACCCAGGCGAAGCGCAGTGGATCCAGGGAACGTACAATTATCCCTATTGATGATGACATAGATGATACAATCCCTGATCGACCACGAACGGCTCGACTGACGGAAAGAGAAATTGAAAGGATGGTGCAGGACCGACTCGAACAACGCTTACGATCTATTCAAAATCCGTGGGCCCGAACCACGGAACTCCAGGAGAGCCTTTCGGCCTGTTCTCCTTTCTGCAGGGAAATAAAAGAGGCACAATCGATTGGACAAGTCCCGGGTAGACTACCTCGCTATGATGGAACCACTGACCCGGATGATTATATTTTTAGCTTTACGAATATAATGAATTTATATGCCCACTCTGCCGAATTCACTGCCAAATTAATGGTAACTACACTCGAAGGACTCGCATTGGACTGGTTCGCGAAACAACCTGCCAACTCCATATTCAGCTTTAGGGAACTCTGTAACAAATTGACGCAGCAGTTTGCCAGTCAGAAGAGACAAAAACTTCCGATGAGCTACCTTGGAACTATATATCAACAAGAAGGAGAATCCCTAAGGAATTGGTTGGCCAGATTCAACGTAGAATTACTTAAAATCGATTCCCCAAATATCGATTACATAATATCTATCCTCTTCGATCTCACTAAAAACAGGCAGTTCGGAAATGCCCTCAGTCGAAAACAACCAAGAACGTTCGCCGACATCATGAGCCTGGCGTCTAAGTATATGACCCAAGAAGAGATGAATTCCTTTAAGGATAAGAACAAAAACAAAGTCGCGGCTACAGGGTCTAAGCGGCATGACAAGATTCCCGCCCAAAGATCCTTGGATTACGAGCGATCTTCCAGGAGAGGTAACGTTTTCCAGCGACTGGAATACAGCAGAGCCGACCAAGAAAGGCAACCTAATTTCTACCAAAGACCAAGAAACCCTGAACAACCAATCAGAAGCAGAGTGAATCAAGTAGAACACCCAAGATTAAATGCTCCAATGGAAGAAATCTTGGAAGTTCTAGAAAGGAATAATTGGATTCCCGAGGCGAGGAAAATCGCTCAGCCCAGACCAGGGTCTAGAAACTATGATCAATACTGTAAGTACCATAGGGCACATGGGCATCGAACGGAAAATTGTCTTCACCTTAAGAGAGAAGTTGAAAAACTGATCGAGCAAGGAAAACTAGACGAATACATAGAACGAGATAATCGCAAAAGGGAAAGAAGCAGAAGCCCCCGGAACGGAACTCAAAGGAGAAGTTCTCATCGAAGATCACCTGAACGTCGGCCTACTCAGGAATTGAATCACGACCAGGTCAATGGGACTATCCACACTATATCCGGGGGGCCTGCGGGTGGAGATAGTCGTAATGCTAGACGAAGAACGACCAGATCCATAATTGCAAATTCTAAATATCCAAAAGAAATATGGACATTAGAAAACAGGCCAACAAATCACCAGCCGATCAGCTTTAACGAAGGTGAAGTACCTAAAAACATCACTTGGGATACAAAAGAGGATAACCCAGATTTCCCTATGGTAGTGTCGTTAGAAATAGCAAATTATAATGTGAGAAGAATCCTAATCGATAATGGAAGCTCAGCAAACATCATCTCCAGAGAGGTTTTAGCACAAATGAACCTCGGGCAAATAAACCTACAAAGGGTAGCAACGCCGTTAGTAGGCTTTGGAGGCTCCGAGATCATCCCCAGCGGAACGATATCTTTAAGTGTATCGCTCGGAAAGAAACCACTTCGGACCGTGAAGTTGGTAAAATTCCTAGTGGTAGATACACCCTTCGCTTATAACGCTATATTAGGGCGACCAGCCCTTAACCTTTTTCGAGCTGTAGTCTCTACCTATCATCAGAAAATAAAATTTCCAACCGACAGCGGCATTGGAGAAATAACGAACGACCACTGTATGGCATGGGACTGCTACAGCACATCATTAACGTTGAAAGAACACCCCAAGTCAATTACTCCGAGCAAGAGAAAGATCGTAGACGATCTCACTAGAAACGAGGTCGAAATTCCTATTACTGATCGATTAGATAAAAAGGGGAAAGAACCACTAGACTTATCCTTGCAACCCCCAGAACATAAAGATATAATTCTGGTAGAAGGCGACTCGTCCAAAAAGACAAGAATTGGTACAGAATTGAGCAAAGAAGGAGAAGTAATGTTAATCGAATTTCTAAGAAATAACGTGGACGTCTTCGCCTGGAGTGCAAATGACATCGAAGGGATCGATCCTCGGGTAATCAAGCATACCCTAAAAATTGACCCTTCAGCGAAACCCGCCAGACAGAAGAAAAGAAATCATGGACCAGTAAAAGATAAAATTATCAAAGCCGAGGTTGAAAGACTGCTGGAAGCAAAACAAATCCGAGAAATACATTTCTCGGAATGGCTATGTAATGTTGTACTAGTAGCAAAAGGGGATAAAAAGGACAACAAATGGAGGATGTGTAATGATTTCACCAACCTTAACAAGTTATGTCCACGCGACCCTTACCCCCTCCCAAGAATTGATTTATTGGTCGACTCGACCGCTGGCTTCGCGCTGTTCAGCATGATGGACGCCTTCCAAGGTTTTTACCAAATATACATGGACGAGCGGGATCAAGAGAAGACCGCATTCATAACCGAACAGGGAGTATACTGCTTTATAGTAATGCCGTTCGGATTAAGGAACGCCGGGGCTACATACCAAAGATTGGTAAACCTAATGTTCAGGGAGTTAATCGGAGAAATAATGGAGGTCTATGTAGACGATATGTTAGTAAAAAGTATGAATGAAGCGGATCACGTAAGACATCTAGATCGATGTTTCCGAATCCTAAGAAAATACCGTATGAAGTTGAACCCTGCAAAATGCACCTTCGGTGTTAAGTCAGGAAAATTTTTGGGATATTTGGTACACCAGCGAGGAATAGAAGCCAACCCAGAAAAAATTCGAGCCATAACTAAAATGAAACCTCCCAAGACCATCTCTCAAGTGCAAAGCTTGGTTGGGAAGATCGTAGCATTGAATAGATTCATATCTAAATCTGCGGACAGAAGCTTGCCCTTTTTCCAAACGCTTCGAAAAGCAAAAAACTTCGTTTGGACCGAAGAATGTGAACGAGCCTTCGAACAACTCAAAGAATATTTGACATCTCCTCCGATGTTGGCCAAACCAACAGAAGGGGAACCATTGTACATATACATCTCCATCTCCGATACGGCCATTAGCTCAGTACTAATTAAGATAGAGGGTTCAGAGCATAAGCCTGTCTATTATCTCAGCAAGTTATTACAAGGGGCGGAGAAGAATTACTTGAAAATAGAAAAATTCACGCTGGCCTTAGTAGTGGCTGCTCGAAAACTCCGACCCTACTTCTTAACCTACAAAATCATCGTTTTGACGAACCAACCGCTTAGGCAGATCCTAGCAAAACCAGAAGCCTCCGGAAGACTAATCAAATGGGCCATCGAACTCAGCCAATTCGATATCGACTACAAACCAAGGGTCGCCATCAAGGCCCAAGTATTGGCTGATTTTTTATTGGAAACACCAACACAATCATCAAACACCCTCCATGAGGATATATTGATCATAGTAGATCAAACCTGGTTAATGCATGTAGATGGTGCTTCAAGCCGGGAAGGAGGAGGCGCCGGAATCAACTTCACCGGACCTAATAAAGAAGACTTGAATTATGCTATTACATTGGACTTTGTCGTAACAAATAACGAAGCAGAGTATGAGGCGTTAATCGCAGGAATGGAAATGGCAATCAAAGCCAACATAAAGAGGCTAAAAGTATTAACCGACTCAGAGTTAGTACAAAGGCAAATAGAAGGCTTATACGAGGCTAAGGAATTCAACATGATCAAATACCTCGCCAAAGTAAAAGCACTTGCCGAGAAGTTTGAAGATTTCGACATACAAAACATTCCACGTTCGGAAAATAAATGGGCCGATCAACTATCTAAGTTTACAGGATCCCAAGACGGAAAGACCGAACGAGTGATCAACTGGCTGATCTCTTCTACACCGGCTGTCGACATCGATGAGACACCGATAGTCGATATAATGGAAATCGAAGAAGTCGAAGATAATTGGATGACACCAATGATAGACTATCTTCGTGAAGGAAAACTACCATCTGATCAGAATGAAGCTCGAAAAATAAAATATCGAGCCCCAAAATATACACTCGTAGAAGGAAAACTCTACCGAAGGTCAGTATCAGGAATTCTCCTGAGATGCGTCTCTGAATCCCAAACCGCTGAAATACTGCGAGAAATACATGAAGGAGACGCGGGAAATCACAGCGGATCGAGGGCATTGGCTTTAAAATGCCTCAGAACAGGTTACTATTGGCCTACTGTCAATAAGGACGCCGCAAATTACGTCCGAGAATGTCATCATTGCCAAGTACATGCCAACGTATGTCATCAACCAGCGGAAAATATGCACCCGATTCCAATTTGTTGGCCTTTCAATCAATGGGGAATGGACATCGTGAGGCCTTTCCCAGCGGCCAGATCAAAGAAAGCTTACGTCCTGGTCGCTGTAGAGTATTTCAGCAAATGGATAGAGTGCATCGCCTTAGCGCGAATAACTCAATTCCAAGTGATCAACTTCCTTTGGAAATTCATAGTCTGTCGATTTGGCATCCCTAGGATCCTAATTTCCGATAATGGAACCCAATTCGCTGGAAAACAAGTGATAGAATGGTGTTCGAAACTGGGAATTCAACAAAATTTCACTTCAGTCGGGCATCCAAGAGCGAACGGACAAACCGAAGTAGCAAACCGAGAGATAATAAAATCTTTGGAAAAAAGATTAGGATCAGCCAAAGGAAAATGGCTCGATGAACTACCAGGAGTATTGTGGGCTAATCGAACCACGGTAAGAAACTCAACTGGGGAAACCCCATTCAGCTTGGTATATGGGTCGGAAGCTGTTATTCCTGTGGAAACTTTAATTCCAACGCCAAGAATAGAGATGTTCGATGAACAAGAAAATGAAAAGGCAAGAGAAAATGACATCGATCTAACAGAAGCCTTAAGGGATAAAGCTGCCGTACGCCTACAAGCCACTAAGGCAAATATGGAGAAAGCATACAATCAAAAAGTACGCGTCCGAACCTTCAAAGAAGGAGACTTGGTTTTGAAAAAGGTAGAAGTATCCAAGCATGTGGGAAAGTTACAACAAAATTGGGATGGACCTTACATCGTCATTGGCGTAGGAAAGAAAGGTTCATACAAAATTGCACACATGGATGGGACAGCCTTACCAAGAACCTGGAACGCAGTCAACCTTAGGAAATACTATGGTAAATAAATTTTAGCAGATTATACTGCATTGTTTTATTTTACTTTACTTTATCAAATTTTAATCCTTGTAACAAAGGCCTTAGCCTAGAGTTCAATTAGTAAAAATTTTAGCATTTTCTATACATCGATTATTTCAATTAACGCTCTGTGGAATTACACTAGCATATTGATAAATATCAGAACGAAGCGAGTCGAGTATACATTGATCCGCTCAATAAACACTCCTCGATTTATGTCAACGGCAAAAAGGACTTTTTGGTGACAAACCTAAGTCTAAATTATAATGAGTCGAGTATACATTGATCCGCTCAATAAACACTCCTCATTCCGACCACAAAAACAAAACGAGTCGAGTAAACATTGATCCGCTCAATAAAAACTCCTCGATCGAACACAACAAACATAAAGACTTATTGGTGCGAAAAACCTAAGTCCAAACAAAACGAGTTGAGTAAACATCGATCCGCTCGATAAAAACTCCTCGATATATCTACAATGATTGAAAGACTTCAGGTACTAAAAACCTAAGTCCAAACAAAACGAGTTGAGTAAACATCGATCCGCTCGATAAAAACTCCTCGATATATATTCAACGATCAAAAAGACTTTCAGGTACTAAAAACCTAAGTCTAAACAAAACGAGTTGAGTAAACGTCGATCCGCTCGATAAAAACTCCTCGATATATCTACAATGATTGAAAGACTTCAGGTACTAAAAACCTAAGTCTAAACAAAACAAGTTGAGTAAACATCGATCCGCTCGATATACACTCCTCGAACTATTTACAACGAGAAAAAGACTTTTTGGTACTAAAAACCTAAGTCTAAATAAAACGAGTAGAGTAAACATGGATCCGCTCGATATACACTCCTCGAACTATTTACAACGAGAAAAAGACTTTTTGGTATTAAAACCTAAGTCTAGATAAAACGAGTTGAGTAAACATCGATCCGCTCGATAAAAACTCCTCGATATATTTTCAATGATTAAAGGACTTTTGGGTTAAAAACCTAAGTATAATTACAAAGGAGTCGAGTATACATTGATCCGCTCAATAAAAACTCCTCGATCTACTCCTAACGATCTAAAAAAGATCCGCTGATACTCCTAAAGTTTTGAAAGATAAATCAAGTATGAATTCATCTGCTCGGAAATTACTCCTCGTAAATAAAATTATCAAACGACAAAGAAGATGCAAGAAATAAAATAATATTTTATTCATCAAATCAATTACATACAAATATCCTACGTTACAAAAATCTGCTTGCTACCTAAAGATCGTTACAATGATCCAGTTAAATTGATCCTATGGGATCGACTATCTTCACGACAATGTCCACGGAAACACCAATCTCCTCCCTAGTACCTCATCGATCATAATAAACCACCTAAGAAGCATGCTGCTCAGGATGGTCGACTTCTTTGGTTCGATGGCCAGGCTCTGAAGATCAAATGTTGTTCCAGATGAAATGAACACTACCAGCCAGATAAGCTAGCATGCTCACTCACCCAGAAGAAGATACTGCTTTTACTTTATCTATAAAACATTTTACTCTAGAGCAGCATCTCTTCGGGACCGTCGTGAAACGGTAAGTTTACCAGCCACCCCGGCGATCTATCACTCCGGAAGTCACATCCAAGAGCGAGGGTGACTGGCAAGTATGAACCCCCCATGTGCAGACGGAAACCACGGACCTCTAAGGTGATGAAGACTAAAGCAGAGATCTCATGGGATCCGTCGATACAAGGAAGGGCTGACATGGGACCCGTCAATACAAGACTGGGGACAATTCCTTTACTGCGAACGAACAAATCACGATAATGTGACTTCTTGAACATTATGGGGTCCGAAGGCAAAATGAAATCTAAGGAAACAGAGATCTTCATTGTTATGAATGGAAAATAAGGAAACTACCTACTTATTTATAGGCGCCCGTGAGAATGATCCTACGGATAATAGGAGTTTAATCAAGGGACGAAAACGCGACCCTTTAACTTCCCGAATTAAATGCAAGTAAGTTGGAACGGCGCCCGTCTGATCGACTCAACTAATCGATGACAAACAAATCTACAGATCGAAGCGATCAACAAAATAATCCAAGAAAACTTAAAGAAGTTCAAAGACCAAAACGATCTGCACGATCATATATGAGGGTCGCCTAATAGAAAATATTAAGAACTCCTCAACGAAGGCATGCAAAGTTGAACCGTTGGAAGAGGATAATTGCTTAAAAACGACCAGAGCCTCCACCATACGGGGGTCGTAACTGCCTCATACATCATATGGATGACCATTCACTAAGCCATACAGGAACTCCTCTGGAATCCAAGATATCCGATATAGAAATCAGGAGAATAGTCCTCCTTATTCGAAACTATAAGGCCGTCACTGCCTAATTTTCCAAAGAATTACTGAAGGAGGTCTGAACGGGTCAGATCTGGCCAGGACTGTTACATTTTCCAATTCCTCCCATATCAAGGATATGATCTTCTGACTAAAGAACCGTACAGTTATAAAGCTAATAACGGAAGACATGGATGGGTAAAAGGCACCTGAAGGAAAAATTTCCTCTTGACGAAAAGAAAAACTGAAGTTCAAAAGGAGGGACAATAACCTCCTTATACAAGATATATCTCATAAAGGACAAATTTATAAGGCATGAATCGAGCATCGACCAGACAGCTAAGAGTTTACACAACGACGATCGGCTGGATCAATCAACAAAGATTAAATATGCGAAGCAAATATTATACCGTTCGGTTATCTTAAAAGTGACCAAAGCAAGATCAAGCTTACTTTCTCCATACTCAAATCTCTCCGCAGAAATAAAAATCAGATAAGTAAACTAATCTTTGTCAATTACTACATGATGGTATATTTGTGCATAGCAATAACATATATGAACAAGATATATCATTAGAATCAAGGCAAGAATCTGCCTACAGAAGAGATCATAATTTCCAATCTAATCTCCCAATACAAAAATCTCTGCCCGGACAACTACACAAAAGCTGGGCATCTTCAAAAAAAAAAAAAAAAAAAAAAAAAAAAAAAAAAAGAGGCAGTCCAAGGTCTGCCAGGATGAATAAAGATCATTGAGAAGAATCGCCAGAGGGTCGACCAGCAGAAACAGGCCTCCGAGGAGTTAGGTTACCAGCAAACGCCATCAACTCCTCCTGACGTTTAAGATAACCGGCATCATAACCGGCATCATATGCCTGTTGACGAGATCCCTCTGCCGACGCGGCAGCCTGAACTAAGTCACCTTTCTCCTTTTCAAGAACAACTTTATCGGCCTCCAATTTTTGAAGATCATCTTTGGCAAGTTGCAGCTGCAACTCCAAACCCCTGGTTTTAGCTTTCTCCGACTCCAGCTGACCCTGAAGAGCTCTCCGACTATTCCACAGTTCATCATTTTGCACACCCAGCTGGAGTGCAAAATACTTGCCCTAAAAACAGAAAGAGTAAGAAAAACCGCCGTACAACAAAGAATTCAAAACAAAGAACAGGAAAAATGTTCGAAATATGTTTACCTGTTCACATATCTTCACCAGAGATTGAACAAGGCGAACATTGGAAGTACCTTCGAGCTTCCTCAATTCGCCGGGCAAAATAGTACTCATGCCTAAGTCCCAAGACAAAGCATCAGGTTCAACAGAACCAGGCAGTTCGCTTGTCAAAGGGACACCATCGGAACGTGAAGTTTCCGACAAAAGAATGTCATTAACTTGCTCAAAGATACATCGATCATCTAATGGACGAGGAGATTCTCTCCCGTCGGGACTAACCGAAGTTTCCTTGCCCGAAGCAGAAATTACGGTTCGACGACCAGACCTGGAACCGGTCCCACCTCCGGAAGGTCCTCCCGATTCAAAGGACGTAGTCATTACAGTGGTATCATGAAACAAAAATTCAGGGCAATCTTGCAAAATAGATTGTGTCGTGGAAGGATTGACAAAAAAGCCATCACTAGCTTGCCCTCCGCTGGCAATGGGGGCAGTAGAAGCAGACAAAGGAAGGGAAATAGCAAAATCCCCTCCGTGAAAAACGTGCTCAAAGGAAGAAGCGATGGAACTAACAGCTATATTATAAGCCGGTTCTTCATTGGACATATCCCCGAAAGGTAATCGACCAGGGGAAGGCATGTTCCTTTCTTGAGTGGAAGCAGAAAAAATTGGTTCTGAAAACGACGAATTTACCACGGAGAAAGGTTTAGAAGCAATAACAGGAGTATCGATCTCCGACCTAATTGATTGGGACAAACGAGGAGGCTCCATCGACGGCCCTTCTCTTCGAGATCTTTTGGATCTACTATTCCGAGCGCCCTCACGGGATGGTCGCTTCGAAGTATTACCGAAAAGGTTACTCATGATCGGATTACGGAAAAATATAAATTAGTATCGAGGAAGTTTATCGACTAGCTCAAGAAAGAGTATTATGTTAAGAGAGGAGTATAGCAGTAAAAAAGACAAGTCAAATTTTACCTCTCGTATTTATACTACACGAAAAGACGCGACTGACCCAAAGAAAGGGCGCGAAACAGGAAAACTGACCTTGGAGCAAACGCTAGAATTTGAAAAGACACATACATAATGATTACGGCAAATTAAATGACTTGTCTGAATCATTACAGCGAATGTGAAAGGACACGACTGTCAGAATAAGAAACGTTTAGTGTACAAAGTAGGGAAAGCTAAGCTACAATTAAACCTACAAGCGGATAATTACAAAGATTATTTCAAAAATAAATCACTATTTCAAGAAGCCTGGTCGCTTTCCGGAATCTTCTGCTCACTATCGACGTCCTCAGTCATGCCTGTATCGTCTCCTTCTTCCTCTTCGTCTACCGGATCGATGAAAGTATTATCGAGCTCATCGTTAACATCAGAAGGAGGAATCGGCAATGGATTTCCAAATTCCTCGACAAGATGAGCCAGAGGAAAACCTTGATATTCGACATCTGGAACCTCGGAAGAAGAATAAAGCTCGCCATAACGGTTCAACCGGATATGAGCTGCCTTAAAATACTCCTTCCGACGATCGTCGATCATCTCCAAAGCGACCAGTTGATGAATCGATTTTTTAAAAGTATTCTCAAGAAGAGGGCCGACCATCCGGTACACCAACGCCGTATGAACAGGAGAGTTGAGGAATTCACGAACAACTTGTTCATCAGATTTCCTAACATATCGATCTCTTTGCCTAAGTGGGACATCATTTTCATACTCCTCTAAATAAGCTTCAAGGCTTGATACTTGAGATTCAAGCTCACTAATTCGAGTCGTGCTCTGCAACTGCAATTCCTCTAATTTTCTTGCCATTTGATTGGTTTGTTCTTGAGCACGAGAAACCTCTATCACCCTATCTATCATTTCTTGATCTTCGGTCCCGGCAGCACCAGTCTCTACGACAGGAACAGAGGAAGATGTCGAGGGACCAACTTCTGAACCGGAAGATTTGTGAAGTAAAGCTTTATACTTCTCTTCAAGGAAATCGCACTGTTGTTTCCAGAGAGAATTTTCATAGGCGTATGATGTCAGACAGGTGTTAACCTGAAATAACGAAGGGGTCAGAAAGAAACGAATTAGCGAATTAAGAAAATCCTAAAAGATCACTTCATCAGAATAATAGAAAGAAAAAGATCTCACCTTTTCAGCGTAAAGAGAAGCTCGCTGGAATTTCTCCAAAGGATCCTTATGAAGAAGCTTATTAAGATCGCGAGTAAGAACGCCAGACAAAAGAATACGGGTCGCCTTATCGACCGCATTCTCATTATTATCATGAATAAGAGAATCCTTCTCGGAATAACCAGCGGCCCTCCTTCCCTCTAAATGATCCTCGATCATTTCCACCAGAGTAGGATTTGGATGTTTATCCCCGAGTAAAGAAAGGTCGTCACCAGAACGTCCATAGTAGCTCCTCTTCCTGTTAGCTGGATTATTAGATGGATGAGGCATTGACCAGCTGCGACATCCTCGAATACCCAAAGAGGTTCTAAGATGAAGCGGAGGATAACCGGGTCCCATGCCCTGACGAATAGGGGACTCACGTGAAGAATCCGGAGATTTCTCTCTATTCTCCTCGGATTCGTGACCCAACTCCAATTTCCTTTTTCGAGACGCCCTCTGCTCGATAGGATTATTCCCCACTGACTTGGAAGATTTCGACAGCACCATTTTTCCCTTCGAAGAATGTCGGGAGTTTTCTACCATATGAGCTGAAAAAGAAACAAAATAAAGTTAATTTCTCCATATAAAAAGTATAGTGACAATGCTAAAGATCAAATAAAATGCTAACCTAGAGGTTCAGATGATGAACTGATGGGAAAATTATGGACACTTAACCCCGCCTTACGAAGAAAAGATTCCCCAATCAGAAGAGCGCTTTGATATTTGTTTGTACGCATCTCGGGAATCTCAGTGATAAACTGTACATCGTCAGGAACAAGTTCACCAGTCGGTGAGCGACCTCCGGGAATCCACCTGGAACCATGATCCCACGAGAAAGGCGTGGTCGAACCATCCGCCAAACGGAGATTAGACGGAGGACGAACAAAGAAGAAATGAGATTTCCATGAGGGATTACTAGAAACCGGAGCATCAAAGATTGCTCGGCTAGGCCGCTGACTAGCGAAGAAATATCCACGGTTTGAAGAACTAGAAATATTAAAACGAAAAAGTTGCGTAAAGTTACGGAAAGAAGGTTTAAATCCCTTTGCCAATCATCAGAACGGAAAAACAAACCACGAAAGCAACAGAATTTGGAACCAGTTGTGTCAAGCACACACTGAAAGTTTTTAGAACCTCCAGAAAAAGGGGAGACAAAGGAAGACGCAGTCCGCTATTAAAGTGAGCCGTATAAAAGGCTCGACATCCCTCCGGTGGAGAAGTGACCCTATCAGTAGGGGAAGGAAGAATTATTTCAGAACCTTCCGGAAAATATTTGGTATAGTTATTCACGACTTCAGGGAATGTTTCCTCTGTATATGCGCAAGCTACATCCTCAATTGGTTCAGAAATCTGAGGAACAGTACCTTTGCCCTTTTTGGCTCGGGCGGCTACATCCGCATCGGAAAGGATTCGTACCTTGTAAGTATCTTCTACAGGGATAACAAGGGCAGATACCGTAGTTTGTTCACCCAGAGGATTAGAATGTAACTCCTCCTCGTTATCGGGGGCGATGATCTCTCTAGGAGAAGAAGAAGATCTTCTTACGGAAGCCATCTATATTCTAGTTCTCGGAAGAAGAAGGTCGATGAAAGGAAAATTTTATACGACGAACGACCAAACTAGAAAATGACTGCGATCTAAAAGCAAATATAAAAGAGAAATGGCAAACTCGAAAGTCACCTATTTATAAGGAAATGAGAAAAGACGTTTCGAACTCATCGCAGCTACTCAAATTCTCGCCAAAAACGGAAGGATACAAAAAGCCTCCTGAATAGACGCGTGGCGATCCATAATTAGACAGAAGAAACGACTATCTATGATACGTAGCACTCTTTTCCTTACTTAAGATTTTTTCCCATTGGGTTTTTTCTTAAGTAAGGTTTTTAACGAGGCTCCGTTCATAGAAAAGAAACAGTCGACCAGATTTATCTACTTCTACGAGCTCCTATTATCTATACGCTCGAAGAAGTGAGGGAGTACTGATGGGGGCTATTTCGCACCCTACATACTGATCCATCGAACAAAGATTATAAGATCGATTCGACCAATTATAAAGGATCGGGATCTTCTTACAGACCCTGCCAAATGCCGCTCGCTCCGAGTAAAAATTATACTCCGGACCCAAGAAGGATAGTTGGGCCGAGTCCAAGCAGGACTATGATTCCTTGTAATACTAGGTTTAGCATAATATATATACCTAGTTATTCATTGTATGAGACAATTACGAATTCTCTTAATTCTGAGATTTACACAAGAATACATTGATAACAATAGAACTCAATAATATCCATTATTATTGCAGAACTTTACCTTCATGTCGTTGTGTTCTTAATTTTGTTAATGGTTTTACTTCTTGCCTTTGATTATTGCTTTTCTTTGTAAACGATCCATCCAGAATAAAGTAACAGAGCCCAATATACTGAATAATTCAATATCCAAACCCCCGATATCACAAATTCATTGATATTAAATTAACCTGACGAAAAACGGTTAAATCAACCACGAGGACTTGTCGAACTGACCGATCACGCGGTCCGTGAATGAGTATTGAGAGACGAGAACGACCGACAGCCCAGAGGAAGTTACTATCAAGTGGGTATGACCGACTCTAGTGAGGAGCAGATCAATCAGGTCAGCAGACCGATTGAGCAACAGGGAATCGAGATCGGCTAGTTACGACGAACACTTAACGCATTTGGCGAAGTCATTTGCCAAAATGAGGAAACATAAACTAAAGCTCAACCCCTTGAAATGTGTTTTTGCAGTGGCGTCGGCCAATTTTCTTGGCTTTTTAGTGCACCGCAAAGGGATTGAGATCGATAAAAACAAGTCCAAGGCTATCCTGACAGCCAGACCCCCGTCGACGAAAAAGGAATTACAGCAGTTCCTTGGCAAGGTCAACTTTTTACGGAGGTTCATCTCTAACTTGGCTGGAAAAACGAAGGTCTTCTCGCCTTTGTTGAAGCTGAAGGACAAAGAGGAGTTTTGCTGGCAAACGGAGCATGAGCAGGCGTTTCAGGATATCAAAGATAAGCTGACAACGCCGCCTGTAATGATGCCGCCTGTCAAGGGAAAGCCCTTGAAATTATACATATCTGCCACGGAAGACACCGTCGGTGGATTTCTGGCACAAGACGACGAGGATGGGTTCGAACGAGCAATCTATTACTTGAGCAGGCACTTGACAGAAACGGAGCAGAGGTACTCGCCGATAGAAAAGGTATGCCTTGCATTGTTTTTCTCTTGCAAGAAATTACGTCATTATATGCTGCCGGTAAAAGTATTGGTTATTTCTGGTATTGATGTGATAAAGTACATGATAGCTAAGCCTGTGATGAGGGGACGGATCGGTCGATGGGCCATCCAGCTGATGGAGTATCAATTACAATACGTACCGCAAAAAGCAGTCAAAGGCCAAGTATTGGCTGATTTTCTGGTTGACCATCCATGTCTCGATATCGATCAAGCCGTTCTCAAGGAACTGGACTCGATGACAGTAGAGATCAGGCCATGGACACTGGCCTTCGATGGGTCTAGAACCGACAGGCTGTCTGGAGCAGGTATAGTCTTGATTTCTCCGTTAAATGTAAAAACTAAGTTATCAATTCAATTTGGTTTTGAATGTACTAACAATCAGGCCGAATACGAAGCCTTGATAATTGGACTGGAAATGCTTAGAGAGCTCGACAGCAAGTCTGTCGTCATCATCGGGGACTCGCAGTTGGTTATCAGGCAAATACAAGGTACTTACAAATGCCGAAACCCAACGCTTGACAAATATTATTTAACTGCTATGTCTTTGTTGTCGGAGTTCGTTGACGTTACATGTTACCATGTGACGAGGGGAAACAACAGCGAGGCCAACAGTTTGGCCCAACTGGCGACTGGTGTTGATCTCCCTGATGACATCGAGGAATCCCTCTATGTCGTCAGGAGACGACACTGTCCTTCATTTATGTATCGAGACAACGTCCTGACTGTTTTGAGTGTGTTTCAGGACCCTGATGACTGGAGAGAGCCGATCAGAAAATATCTGGCTGATCCGTCGGACAGAGCATCTCGACAGACGAGGCTCAGGGCAGTCAATTATGTCTTGATAGGCGATCAACTGTTCAGAAAAAGCCATGACGGCGTGCTCCTGTTATGCGTCGATCAGCAAGAGGCCATGAGAATTATGATGGAGGCTCATGAAGGAATTTGTGGGGCCCATCAAAATGGTCACAAGTTAGCATGGCTGCTGCGCCGATATGGCTATTACTGGCCAAAGATGGTGGGAGACTGTATTCAATTGGCAAGGGGTTGTGAGAAATGCCAACGCTTCGGGGTGGTCCAGAGGATGCCCGTCGAGGAAATGAACATGATAATCAAGCCATGGCCTTTCAGATGCTGGGCCATCGATATCATCGGGGAGATCCATCCTTCGTCTTCCAAACACCATCGATACATTATTGTGGCCACGGACTATTTTACCAAGTGGGTAGAGGCCAAACCACTCAAACAGGCCAATCAGGCCGAGGTGATGAAGTTCATCAAGGACTTAATCATCCACAGGTTTGGTCTGCCACAGACCATTGTCACTGACAGGGGACTGATGTTCGTCGGTCAAGAAATCAAGGAGTTTGCCAGATCGATGGGTTTTGAATTGGTCCATTCAACACCGTATTATGCACAAGGGAATGGCCAAGCGGAAGCTTCTAATCGAGTCCTCAAGGATATTATCTCGAAAATGATAGAGGAGAACCCTAGAGCTTGGCACTTGATGCTGTCAGAGGCATTGTGGGCTTATCGGACAAGCAAACGGACAAGTACTGGCACCACCCCGTATAAACTAACTTATGGACAGGAAGCCGTTCTACCCATGGAAATCAACGTTCGATCTTTGCGGGTGATGCAGCAAAACAAGCTGACGCCCGAAGAGTATACTGAAAATATGTTCCAGCAGCTCGATGAGCTCGACGAGATCAGGGTCGCCGCGTTAGACAAAATCGAGGCACAAAAAAGGCTAGTTGCCCGATGCTATGATAAAAAGATACGCAGGAAACACTTCGACGTCGGAGACATGGTCTGGAGAACTGTTTTGCCACTTCATCAGCGCGAGAAAAGGTATGGTAAATGGAGCGCGACGTGGCAAGGACCATATGAAGTCTACTCGATAACCCGGGGAGGGGGCTATGATGGGGGCTATTTCGCACCCTACATACTACTCGGATCGAATGAAGAAGATAAGATCGATTCGACCAATTCAAACAGATCGGAATTATCTTACTGACCCGGCCAAGTGCAGCTCGCTTCGATAGAAGATTATACTCCGGACTCAAGAAGGATATTTGGGCCGAGTCCTATTAGGACTATGTTTCCTTGTAAAGCTAGGTTTAAAATTATATAAATACCTAGTTAATCATTGTATTGGACAACTACGAAATTCCTGAACTCTAAGGCTATGTTTGGTTTGAGGATTTGGAGAAGTGTGGAAAATGAAAAACAGTGAAAAGTAAAATTAAGGAAAATCTGATTTCTCAAACGTGTTTGGCTGCTAAATAAAATAGTGTATAAAATAAATTTCATGTAAACTATTTTCTTTGGATTTGTTTGGTTGTGAAGAAAAGAACGAGGAAAAATAAGAAACACCAAAAGTGGACCATGATACATATTTTATTTCTTTCATGTCTAAATAAATGTTATAATATACATTTTACACCAATAAATAATCTTATTTAAAATGAATTATATAGCTGAAAAGATTCATATAAAATAAAATAGCATTATCTCAATCAATCTAATCATAATTCTCAATACGTTTCCATACACAAACCGAAAGAGAAAAAATCCAATAGTATAATAAGTTATAATAGTTTTTCGGTAAGGAACTATGACAATTCTGAAGGGAAAAAAAAAAGCTTATCACATCAGTTCTTGTCGTGTAAAATCCAGCTAATACAATTCTTTTGAATTTCAAAAGTAATGCTCATCAAACAAGTTGGAACAAATTTTACGAACAACCAAACTTTATTTTCTCCATTGGATACTTGTGGAATGCCCAGATAGATTTATGATTCGAAGTAAGGCTTTGATACCCAGTCCGGCAATCTCCTCGAGTAATTAAACTACAGTATAACTTTGTTCCATTGCAGCAACAATATTGCTCATCCCACCTCTCAACAACGTAAGTTCTTCACTTACTATATCAATCATTCTAGTCTTCATTCAAACATTTATACCAAACCTACAAAACAGAAAAGAAAAGAAGAAGCTAGATGAAAAAATAAGGACATATGGAGAAGACCAAACTAATGTATGTTTAAATAGCTTAGTTGGTTTCTCTATGAAACATCATAAAGAAAATAATCAATCATTGGCCAACAAAATCTGAAATAGAAGTCTTATTTCAACAATAAATATATGTTCCCATATCAAGTGTGGATGATAGGGTCACATAACACAAGTAAAGAACGGAATATAAGCTCGCTAGTCGTGGAAAACCCACCTAATATATAATGCATAATATTTAAGCAATATTTCGATTATATTATCTCATCCATTTGGAACATTGAGCCTTATTAATTTGCAGTTAACCATAGTACCATGAATAGAGTGCTTGTTCAACACATATATAATTAGCATTATGATATCTATGTTGTACCTTGACCTATTGTCTTCACCCTCACAATGCAACTCTCGACATCTGAAACTAAACATATGGTAAGTGCTAAGCTATATCGAAAGCATCACATAATAGAATAGATCTAAACCATTAACACTATAGGTTAGGAAAGCACTTATGCAAAACATTTTGCTGTTAATAATTATTAATCCTCAATGAAAAGTCGAATAGACGCAGACAAGACAAACATAATATGGTAAGGTGAAATTACATTAAAAATAGACTAAGTTCCATAAATATGTAGGCTCATGAATACTAACTTAAAACGTACCATAGTTTTACTACATCCTGATCTTCTCCATTGTTGTATTTCTACAATCAATCATTTCTCCACCTACTGAAGAATGGAACCATAAACTTGTTGAAGGTTGAAGATCTAACAAATTGCATCTCCACCTTTGTGAAAATTATCCAAAATTCGAGCAACTCAAAATTACTAAACTTAGCAACATGTGATGAAATCAAATCATAATGAAGAATTTATTAACATCTGAAATTCAGCATTAAACTAGTAGGGACATAACAAAACAATAACAGTCATTGAAACCCTTTCTTAAATTGAAAATAGTCAATTTAATCTCGAATTATAAGAATCCCTAATTTCAAAAGGCACAAATTCAACCATCTTCTAAATTGGAAACTCAAACACAGATTTAATGCCTCACCAAATCCAAAACACACGGAACACAAATAAAAATGAATAAAAAACACAGATATGTTCTTTGTTTCTCAACAAAAATTAAATGGAAATTATGAAACCCCAGAATCGAAGCAAGATTACTAACAAATCAGAAAACCTAATCTCCAGGCATCGTGTGTGATAAATTCACAAAATTAATTACTTACCGCAATTGAATCGAGAGAAAGGGTGATGAAGAGAAGTCAAGTCGAACGCCATGGACGAAAGAGAAGACATGAGAGCGTGAGAAGAGATTAGAGGGGAAGGAGAGATTCAGAGCTGGAGAAGTGAGGGAGAAACCGAGAGAAGGGGAGAGGAGATGCGCGATGTGTTTTCCCACATTTTCCTCAAATTTTTGGGAGAAATTGGTTTTCCCTTTTTTTAGTATAAATTTTTTCTCAGCTTTTCCCGTAAAATATTTTTCTCACTAAAATACGTGGCAGCCAAACAGGTAAAGTATTTTACACATCATTTTCACTTGTTTTACTTACCGCTTTCCGTGAACCAAACATACCCTAAGAATACAGGATTTAACACTGCTTACAACAGCACAACTCAATAATATTCAATATTATTACAGAGCCTTTTACCTTCATATCGGTGTGTTCTTAGCTTTGTTTTGTGGTTTTACTTCTTGTTCTTGAATATTGCTTTTCTTTGTAACCGATCCATCCGGAATAAAGTAACAGAGCCCTATATAACATATATATAAATATCGAAAACCCCCCGATATCACAAATTTACTGATATTCAATTAACCCGACGAAATCCGGCTAAATCAGTTGGCGCCCACCGAGGGGCTACGTTAATTATTCGATCGACACATGGCTCGCCTAAGGAAAAGCGCTCGCATTGGAGCAAGAAGTAATACGACCACCGGCCACAACACATCCGAAGATCCACAAGACAACAACGATAACAACATTCCCAACACCAATGAAAATCTCCCAGATACCCGTTCCCGTCAGCAGGAACACCAAGGAGGTCTTACCGGTGCAATACAGGAAGAACCGAAACTCCCCAAAATACCCGTTCCTCTCCCAGGCGCTCAGGAAAAACTGAGACAAATAGCAATGCTCTTCAAATCACTCTCTCCAGAAGAATTGCTAGTTTTAGACCAAATTCCTCGAAACGTTACGGCTCCCGGGACAACTCCTGCACCAGGAATGCCAAGGCCAAACGAACAAACCTCTCATCAAGCGGACAGCCCAGCAAGTGAGCGACGCTCGCTACACAGCCCACAGCAGGGCAATTCTAAACCCTCCGATAACCATCCCCGAAGAAAACCAGGTCGAAGAAGGCCACAGGCGGGTCGCAGCGGATCGAAGGAACGAACAATAATCCCTATCGAGGATGACATAGATGATGCTATCCCAGATCGACCACGAGCGACTCGATTCTCGGAAAGAGAAATCGAGAGAATAGTACAGGAACGACTGGAGCAACGCCTACGATCTGTTCAAAACCCGTGGACCCGAACCGCGGAACTCCAGGAGAGCCTTGCAGCATGTTCTCCCTTCTGCAGAGAAATAAAAGAAGCGCAATCCATTGGACAGGTCCCGGGTAGACTACCCCGATATGACGGAACCACCGACCCGGATGATTATATTTTTAGCTTCACTAATATAATGAATTTATATGTCCACTCTGCCGAATTCACCGCCAAGTTAATGGTGACCACATTCGAGGGCCTAGCCTTGGATTGGTTCGCAAAACAACCTGCCAACTCCATATTCAGTTTCCGGGAATTATGCAATAAATTAACGCAGCAGTTTGCCAGTCAGAAGAGGCAAAAACTCCCGATGAGCTACCTAGGAACCATACATCAACAAGAAGGGGAATCCCTGAGGAACTGGTTGGCAAGATTTAATGTAGAACTACTCAAGATCGATTCTCCGAATATCGATTACATAATTTCTATTCTCTTTGACCTCACAAAAAACAGGCAGTTCGGAAACGCTCTTAGTAGAAAGCAACCAAGAACATTTGCCGACATCATGAGCTTGGCGTCTAAATATATGACCCAAGAGGAGATGAATTCCTTTAAGGACAAAAACAAAAATAAAGCCACAGCTTCGGGCTCTAAACGACATGACAGGATTCCTGACCAAAGGTCCGTGGATTATGAGCGATCTATCAGAAAAGATAACGTCTTCCAACGATTGGAATACAGCAAAACCGACCGAGAAAGGCAACCTAATTTCTATCAAAAACCAAGAAACCCTGAACAACCAATCAGAAGCAGGGTGAATCAAGTGGAACACCCAAGGTTAAATGCTCCAATGGAAGAAATATTGGAAGTTCTAGAAAGAAATATCTGGATTCCCGAGGCGAGGAAAATCGCTCAGCCAAGACCAGGGTCTCGAAACTACGATCAATACTGTAAGTACCATAGGGCACATGGACACCGAACGGAGAATTTTTTTCACCTTAAGAGAGAAGTTGAAAAACTGATCGAACAAAGAAAATTAGACGAATACATAGAGCGAGATAATCGCAAAAGGGAAAGAAGTAGAAGCCCTCGGAACGGTAATCAAAGGAGAAGTTCTCATCGAAGGTCGCCTGAACGTCGACCTACTCAGGAGTTGAATCACGACCAGATCAATGGGACTATCCATACGATATCCGGGGGACCCGCGGGTGGAGATAGTCGTAACGCACGACGAAGGACAGCCCGATCCATAATTGGAAATTCTAAATATCCAAAAGAAATATGGACTCTGGAAAACAGGTCGACAAATCACCAGCCGATCAGCTTTAACGAAGGCGAAGTACCTAAAAACATCATTTGGGACACAAAAGAGGATAACCTTGATTTTCCTATGGTAGTATCGTTAGAGATAGCGAATTATAATGTAAGAAGAATCCTAATCGATAATGGAAGCTCAGCAAATATCATCTCCCGGGAGGTTTTAGCCCAAATGAACTTGGGACAAATAAACCTACAAAAAGTAGCTACGCCGTTAGTAGGCTTTGGAGGGTCCGAGATCATCCCCAGCGGAACAATATCTTTAATTGTGTCACTTGGAAAGAAACCACTTCGGACAGTGAAGTTAGTAAAATTCCTAGTGGTAGAAACACCCTTCGCTTATAACGCTATATTAGGTCGACCAGCCCTTAACCTTTTCCGAGCTGTAGTCTCTACCTATCATCAGAAGATAAAGTTTCCGACCGATATGGACATCGGAGAAATAACGAACGACCACTGTATGGCGTGGGATTGCTACAGCACATCGTTAACTTTGAAAGAACACCCTAAGTCTATTACTCCGAGCAAGAGAAAGATCGAAGACGATCTCATTAGAAATGAGGTTGAAATTCCTACCACTGATCGATTAGATAAAAAGGGAAAAGAACCACTAGACTTATCCTTGAAACCCCCAGAACATAAAGATATAATCCTAGTAGAAGGCGACTCGTCGAAAACAACAAGAATAGGAACAGAACTGAGCAAAGAAGGGGAAATAATGTTAATCGACTTCCTCAGAGACAATGCTGACGTCTTCGCCTGGAGCGCGAATGACATTGAAGGAATCGATCCTCGGGTAATCAAGCATACCCTAAAAATTGACCCTTCAGCAAAACCCGCCAGACAGAAGAAGAGAAATCATGGACCAGTAAAAGATAAAATTATCAAAGCCGAGGTAGAAAGACTGCTTGAAGCAAGACAAATCCGAGAAATACATTTCTCGGAATGGCTATGTAATGTTGTACTAGTAGCAAAAGGGGATAAAAAGGACAATAAATGGAGAATGTTTAATGATTTCACCGACCTTAACAAGTTATGTCCACGCGACCCATACCCCCTCCCAAGGATTGACTTATTGGTCGACTCGACCGCTGGCTTCGCGATATTCAGCATGATGGACGCCTTCCAAGGGTTTTACCAAATATACATGGACGAGTGGGATCAAGAGAAGACCGCGTTCATAACCGAGCAGGGAGTATACTGCTTTATTGTAATGCCATTCGGATTGAGGAATGCCGGGGCTACTTGCCAAAGGTTAGTAAACCTAATGTTCAGAGAATTAATCGGAGAAATAATGGAAGTCTATGTAGACGACATGTTAGTCAAAAGTATGAATGAAGCGGATCACGTAAAACATCTAGATCGATGTTTCCAAATCCTAAGAAAATACCGTATGAAGTTGAACCCTGCGAAATGCACCTTCGGTGTTAAGTCTGGAAAATTTTTGGGATACTTGGTACACCAGCGAGGAATAGAAGCCAACCCAGAGAAAATTCGAGCCATAACTGAAATGAAACCTCCCAAAACCATCTCTCAAGTACAAAGCTTGGTTGGGAAAATCGTAGCATTGAATAGATTCATATCAAAATCTGCGGACATAAGCTTGCCCTTTTTCCAAACGCTTCGAAAAGCAAAAAACTTCGCTTGGACCGAAGAATGCGAACGAGCCTTCGAACAACTCAAAGAATATTTAACGACACCACCGATGTTAGCCAAACCAACGGAAGGGGAACCGTTGTATATCTACATCTCCATCTCCGATACGGCCATTAGTTCAGTACTAATTAAGATAGAGGGCTCAGAGCATAAGCCTGTCTATTATCTCAGCAAGTTATTGCAAGGGGCGGAGAAGAATTACTTGGAAATAGAAAAATTCACGCTGGCCTTAGTAGTGGCTGCACGAAAACTTCGACCTTACTTTTTAACTTACAAAATAGTGGTTTTGACAAATCAACCGCTAAGACAAGTCTTAGCAAAACCAGAAGCCTCAGGAAGACTAATTAAATGGGCGATCGAACTAAGCCAGTTCGAAATCGATTACAAACCAAGAATCGCAATTAAGGCACAAGTGTTGGCTGACTTTATATTAGAAACACCGAAACAGGCAACTGAATCATCGAGCAGCCTCAACGACGATGTCTTGATCATAGAAGATCAAACTTGGTTAATGCATGTCGACGGTGCTTCATGCCGAGAAGGAGGAGGCGTCGGAATCAACTTCACCGGACCGAATAAGGAAGATTTGAATTACGCGATAACATTGGACTTCGTTGTAACAAACAATGAAGCTGAATATGAAGCATTGATTGCGGGAATGGAAATGGCGATTAAAGCCAACATAAAAAGTTTTAAAGTATTAACTGATTCAGAGTTAGTGCAAAGACAAATTGAAGGCCTATACGAGGCTAAAGAATTCAATATGGTCAAATACCTCGCCAAAGTGAAAACACTAGCTAAAAAATTTGAAAGCTTCGGTATTCAGAACATTCCGCTTTCGGAAAATAAATGGGCCGACCAGCTATCAAAGTTCACAGGATCCCATGACGGAAAGACCGAACGAGTAATCAACTGGTTGATCTCTAATACGCCGGCAATCGATATCGATGAAACACCGGTAGTCGATATAATGGAAATCGAAGAAGTCGAAGAAAACTGGATGACCCCGATGATAGACTATCTTCGAGAAGGAAAATTACCACCTGACCAAAATGAAGCTCGAAAAATAAGATATCGAGCTCCAAAATATACACTTGTAGAAGGAAAACTCTACCGAAGATCAGTATCAGGAATTCTTCTGAAATGCGTCTCTGAATCACAAACCATTGATATACTACGAGAAATACACGAAGGAGATGCAGGAAATCACAGCGGATCAAGGGCATTGGCCTTAAAATGTCTCAGGACAGGTTACTATTGGCCTACCATCAATAAAGATGCCGCTCGATATGTCCAAGAATGTCATCACTGCCAGATCCATGCTAACATATGTCATCGACCAGCAGAAAACATGCATCCAATTCCAGTATGTTGGCCTTTCGATCAATGGGGAATGGACATCGTGGGGCCGTTCCCGGCGGCCAGATCCAAAAAAGCTTACGTCATGGTCGCTATAGAATATTTCAGCAAATGGATAGAATGCATCGCCCTCGCACGAATAACTCAATTCCAAGTGATCAACTTCCTATGGAAGTTCATAGTTTGTCGATTTGGCATCCCGAGGATCCTAATTTCCGATAATGGAACCCAATTCGCAGGAAAACAAGTAATAGAATGGTGTTCGAAACTGGGAATTCAACAAAATTTCACTTCGGTCGGGCATCCAAGAGCGAACGGACAAACCGAAGTAGCAAACCGAGAAATAATAAAATCTTTGGAAAAAAGATTAGGATCGGCCAAAGGAAAATGGCTTGATGAACTCCCAGGAGTACTATGGGCTAATCGAACCACAGTAAGGAGCTCAACCGGGGAAACCCCATTTAGCTTGGTATATGGGTCGGAGGCTGTTATTCCTGTTGAAACCTTAATCCCAACGCCAAGAATAGAGATGTTCGATGATCAAGAAAATGAAAAGGCGAGAGAAAATGACATTGATTTAACAGAAGCTTTAAGAGATAAAGCTGCCGTACGCCTACAAGCCACTAAAGCAAATATGGAGAAAGCATACAATCAAAAAGTACGCATCCGAACTTTCAAAGAAGGAGACTTGGTCTTGAAAAAGGTAGAAGTATCCAAGCATGTGGGAAAGTTACAACAAAATTGGGATGGACCTTACATCGTCATTGGCGTAGGAAAGAAAGGTTCATACAAAATTGCACACTTGGATGGAACAGCCTTACCAAGAACCTGGAATGCGGTCAACCTTAGGAAATACTATGGTAAATAAATTTTAGCAGATTATACTGCATTGTTTTATTTTACTTTATCAAGTTTTAATCCTTGTAACAAAGGCCTTAGCCTACAGTTCAATTAGTAAAGATTTTTAGCATTTTCTATACATCGATTATTTCGGTTAACGCTCCTTGGAATTACACTATCATATTGATAAAAATTAGAACGAAACGAGTCGAGTATACATTGATCCGCTCAATAAACACTCCTCGATTTATATCAACGACAAAAAGGACTTTTTGGTGATGAACCTAAGTCTAAATTACAGATGAGTTGAGTAAACATCGATCCGCTCGATAAAAACTCCTCGATATATTCAAAAGCGAGTCGAGTATACATTGATCCGCTCAATACAAACTCCTCGCCCATATTTCAACGATTAAAAGGCTTTTGGTACAAAAAACCTAAGTCTAAATTATAACGAGTCGAGTATACATCGATCCGCTCGATAAAAACTCCTCGATATATTTCAACGATTAAAAGGTTTTTGGTACAAAAAACCTAAGTCTAATCAAAACGAGTTGAGTAAACATCGATCCGCTCGATAAAAACTCCTCGATATATCTTCAACAATCAAAAAGACTTTTTGGGTTAAAAACCTAAGTCTAATCATAACGAGTTGAGTAAACATCGATTCGCTCGATAAAAACTCCTCGATATGTCTTCAACAATCAAAAAGACTTTTTGGGTTAAAAACCTAAGTCTAATTAAAACGAGTTGAGTAAACATCGATCCGCTCGATAAAAACTCCTCGATATATCTTCAACGATCAAAAAGACTTTTTGGGTTAAAAACCTAAGTCTAATAAAAAAGAGTCGAGTAAACATCGATCCGCTCGATAAAAACTCCTCGATACGTATCCAACATCCTAAAAAGACTGTTGGGTTAAAAACCTAATTCTAATCAAAAAGAGTCGAGTATACATTGATCCGCTCAATAAAAACTCCTCGGTATATTTACAACGATCAGAAAAATTTCAGCTGATAAAAACCTAAGTCTAAATTGTAACAAATTGAATAAACATTGATCCGCTCAATAAACACTCCTCGATCTATTCCTAACGATCTAAAAGATCTGCTGATACTCCTAAAGTTTTGAAGATGAATCAAGTATGACTCCACCTGCTCGGAAATTGCTCCTCGTAAATAAAAAATATGACTGAATCAACGACAAAGAAGATGCAAGGGATAAAAGTAATATTTTATTCATCAAATTAGTTACATACAAAAGTCCTACGTTACAAAGGTCTACATACTACTTAAAGATCATTACAATGATTTAGATGAAATGATCCTATAAGATCGGCGATCTTCACGACAATGTCCACGGAAAACCAATCTCTTCCCTAGTGCCTCGTCGACTATGATCAACCACCTAAGAAGCATGCTGCTCAAGATGGTCGACTTCTTTGGTTCGATGGCCAGGCTCCGAAGATCAAATGTTCCTCCAGACGAAATGAGCATTACCAGCCAGATAAACCGGCAATACTCATTCACCCATAACGAGACACTGCTTGTATAATGGGGTAGACTTTTACTCTGAAGCAGCATCTCTTTGGATGAGTCGTAAAGGATAAAACTTACCAGCGCAACCCAGTCGACGACCACTCCTGAGGTAACATCCAAGAATAAGGATGCCTGGTAAGTATGAACCCCCCATGTGCAAACAGAAACCACGGACCTCTAATTGATGAAGACAAAAGTTGAGGCCTCATTGGGAAATTGCAAAGGAAGAATGCAAACCACCACCCTATTTATAGGGATAGACTCAAACAATCCAACGGCTGAAAAAGCATTTGATCAACGGACACAGATGCGACCCCTTGACTCCCCGCAATAAATGCTAGTAAGTTGGAACGGCACTATCTAATCGCCTCAACTAGTCGATAACAAAAGAGGCCATAGATCGAAATGATCAAACCTAAAAAAGCTTTGGATTAGACATACCGGCACAATCATACTTCATGGTCGATGGCTTAAAACCCTAGAATCCACAAACGAAGTCATACAAGCTTTAAAATCGCAGCGAAAAGGACAGTTGCTCGATAAAAGATAAAAGACCAAACCCTTCACCATACGAGGGACGTCACTGCCTCATACATCATATGGATGACCATTGACTAAGCCATACAGGAACTCCTCTGGAATCCATGATATCTGATATAGAAATCAGGAGAATAGTCCTCCTTATTCAAAACAGCAAGGACGTAACTGCCTAACATACCAAGAGAATTGCTTAAGGAGGTCTGAACAGGTCAGATCTGACTAAGACTTCTACAATTTCCAATTCCTCCCATATCAAAGATATGCTATAAACGAAACATTGGTTGAAGAACAAGTAGTTAGAAGTTGATAATGAGAAACATAAAGCTTTGGAGGATACTGAAAGGGTTATTTTCTCTTAGTCTTATGAAAAGAAACGAAGAGTTCAACAAAAGGTATAAAAAGCCTCCTTATATAAAAGTATGTGTCACAAAAGGACAATTTTACAAGGCATGGATTGAACATCGACCAAAATGCTGAACGTTCCCTAACAGCAATTCAATCGACTATCCAATACGAATAAACCTACTATCTGCATGATTATGCGCAAACATGATTTTGAATATAACCCAAGGGACTATACTGGGTTGATCCACAAAGATTTGATTTGCAGAGCAAACATCAAGATCAAGCTAGCTTTTCTCTATCCTAAATATTCTCCGCAAAGATCAATTTCAGATACGTGTGCTAAACAATTCTGATTATTTCATGATGATTATATTTATGCATAAAGGCAAAATGTGCATAACAAGGAGAAGAAAATAGATATAGGCAAGAATCTGCCTACAAGAAGGTCATAATTTCCAATTTAGTACTTCTCCCATTACAAAAATTTCAGCCCAAACATATGCACAAAAATTGGGCAGCAAAAAAAAAAAAAAAATATACAGTCCAAGGCCTGCCAGGTCGAACAAAGATCACTGAGAAGAACGGTCAGTAGGTCGACTACTAGAAACAGTCCTCCGAGGAGTCAAGTTGCCAGCAAACGCTATCAACTCCTCTTGACGCTTTAGATAACCGGCGTCATATCCTTCCTCATAGGACCGCCGTTGAGACTCCTCTGCAAGGGCAGCAGCCCGAACCAAGTCGTTTTTCTCCTTCTCCCAGACAGACTTCTCCTCCTGCAATTTTTTCAAATCATCATTGACGAGCTGCAGCTGGAGAGTCTGCCCTGCGACCTTCGCCGACTCCGACGCCAACCGTTTTCGGTAAGAATCCTTACTATTCCACAGTTCATCGTTTTGCACACCCAGCTGGAGTGCAAAGTACTTAGCCTGGAAAAAGAAAACAGTCTTTATGTAACAAGGCAGTCAAAATAAAAACAAATAAAACAATGAAAGATTCATCCACCTGTTCGCATATCTTCACTAGCGATTGAACAAGGTGTACGTTTGAAGTACCCTCAAGTTTCTTCAACTCTCCGGGCAGAATGGTGCTCAAACCCAGATCCCAAGACAAAGTATCAGGCTCAACTGAGCCAGGCAATTCACTATTAGAAGCGACACCATCAGGGCGTGGAGTCTCTGACAGCATAATATCCTTAACTTGTTCAAGGATGCATCGATCGTCTAACGGACGGGGAGAGTCTCTCTCGTTGGGGCTAACGGAGGTCTCCTTGCCCGAAGCAGAAATAACGGTTCGACGACCAGACCTCGACCCAAACCGACCCCCAGAAGGTCCCCCAGATTCAAAAGAAGCAGTCGTTACAGTGGTATCATGAAACAAATATTCAGGACAATCTTGCAAAATAGATTGCGATACGGAAGGATTAACAGAAAAACCATCGCCAACTTGCCCTTCACTGGCAATCAGGGCAGTAGAAGCAGACAAAGGAAGGGAAATAGCAAAATCCCCTCCATGAAGAACGTGCTCAAAGGAAGAAGCATTTGAACTAACAGCTATATTATAAACCGATTCCTCGTTGGACATATCGCCAAAAGCAACTCGACCAGGGGAAGGCATGCTTCCTACTTGAGTGGAAGCAGAAAAGATTGGTTCTGAAAATGACGAGTTTACCACGGAGAGAGGTTCAGAAGAAATAACACGAGTATCGATCTCCGACCTAATTGTTTGGGATGAACGAGGAGGCTCCATCGACGGTCCATCTCTTCGAGATCTTTTGGATCTATTATCCCGAGCGCCCTCACGGGATGGTCGCTTCGAAGTATTACCAAAAAGGTTACTCATGATCGGATTATGGAAAAATACAAATTAATATCGAGAAAGTTTATCGACTAGCTAAAGAAAGAGTATTCTGTTAAGAGAGGAGTATAGCAGTAAAAAAAACAAGTCAAGTTTTTACCTTTCGTATTTATACTACACGAAAGGACGCGACAGACCTAAAGAAAGGGCGCGAAACGGGAAAACTGACCTTGGAGCAAACGCTAGAATTTGAAATGACACACACATAATGATTACGGCAAATTAAATGACTTGTCTGAATTATTACGGCGAATGTGAAAAGACACGACTGTCAGAATACGAAACGTTTAGCGTACAAAGTAAGGAAAGCTAAAGTTACAATTAAAACCTACGAATGAATAATTACAAAGATTATTTCAAAAATAAATCACTATTTCAAGAAGCCTGGTCGCTATCCGGAATCTTCTGTTCGCTACCGACGTCCTCAGTCATGCATATATCGTCTTCTTCTTCTTCGTCTTCTGGATCGATAAAAGTATTATCGAGCTCATCGTTAACATCAGAAGGAGGAATCGGCAATGGATTTCCAAATTCTTCGACAAGGTGAGCCAGAGGAAAACCTTGATATACGATATCTGGAACCTCGGAAGAAGAATAAAGTTTGCCATAGCGATTCAACCGAATGTGCGCCGCCTTAAAATACTCCTTTCGACGGTCGTCGATCATCTCTAAAGCGACCAGCTGATGAATCGCCTTCTTAAAAGTATTCTCAAGAAGAGGACCGACCATCCGATACACCAACGCCGTATGAACAGGAGAATTAAGGAATTCACGAACAACTCTTTCATCAGGATTCCTACCATATCGATCCCTAAGCCCACTAAGTGGGACATCCTTTTCGTACTCCTCTAAAGAAGTTTCAAGGTTTGATACCTGAGACTCAAGCTCACTTATTCGAGTCGTGCTCTGTAACTGCAATTCCTCTAACTTTCTAGCCATTTGATTGGCCTGCTCTTGAACACGAGAAACCTCCATCACCCTGTCTATCATTTCTTGATCTTCGGTCCCGGTAGCACGAGTCTCTACGATGGGAACGGAAGAAGATGTTGAGGGACCAACCTCTGAACCGGAGGATTTATGAAGTAAAGCTTTATACTTCTCTTCCAGGAACTCGCACTGTTGTTTCCAAAGTGCATTTTCATAGGCGTATGACGCGAGACAAGTTTTAGTCTGGAAGAACAAAGAGAGCAAGAAAAAGAGATGGATTAGTAAATTAAGGAAAACCCTTAAAATTATCCGTCAATATGATTGAAGGAAAAAGATATCACCTTCTCAGCACAAAGAGAAGCTCGCTGGAATTTCTCCAGAGGATCCTTATGAAGAAGCTTATTGAGATCGCGAGTAAAAACGCCAGACAAAAGAACACGGGTCGCCTTATCGACCGCGTTCTCACTATCATCATGAACAAGAGAATCCTTCTCGGAATAACCAGCGGCCCTTCTTCCCTCTAAATGATCCTCGATCATTTCGACCAGAGTAGGTTTTGGATGTTTATCTCCGAGTAAAGAAAGGTCGTCACCAGAACGTCCATAGTAACTCCTTTTTCTACCCACTGGATTATTAGTAGGATGAGGCATTGACCAGCTGCGACAACCTCGAATACCCAAAGAGGATCTAAGATGAAGAGGAGGATAACCAGATCCCGTGCCCTGACGAATAGGGGACTCACGAGAAGAATCTGGAGATTCCTCTCTATTCTCCTCAGATTCATGACCCAACTCCAGCTTCCTTTTTCGCGACGCTCTCTGCTCGATAGGGGCGTTCTCTACGGATTTGGAAGATTTCGACAGCACCATTTTTCCCTTCGAAGAATGTCGAGAGTTTTCTACCATATGGGCTGAAAAAGAAACAAAATAAAAGTTAGTTTCTCCGTATAAAAGGTGTAGTTACAGCACTAAGATAAAATAAAGTACTAACCAAGAGGTTCAGATGATGAACTGATGGGAAAGTTATGAACACTTAACCCCGCCTTACGAAGGAAAGCCTCCCCGATCAGAAGAGCGCTTTGATATTTGTTTGCACGCATTTCGGGGATCTCAGTGATAAACTGTACATCGTCAGGAACAAGTTCACCAGTCGGTAAGCGACCTCCAGGAATCCAACTGGAACCATGATCCCATGAAAAAGGCATGGTCGAACCATCCGCCAAACGAACATTAGACGGAGGACGAACAAAGAAGAAATGAGATTTCCATGAAGGATTACTAGAAACAGGGGCGTCAAAGATTGCTCGACTAGGCCGCTGACTAGCGAAGAAATATCCACGATTTGAAGAGCTAGAAATATTGAAGCGGAAAAGTTGCGTAAAATTACGAAAAGAAGGTTTAAACCCCTTTGCGATCATCAAAACGGAAAAACAAACCACAAAAGCAACGGAATTTGGAACCAGCTGTGTCAAGCACACACTGAAAGTTTTCAAAACTTCGAGAAAGAGGGGAGACAAAGGAAGACGCAGTCCGCTATTGAAGTGAGCCGTATAAAAGGCTCGACATCCCTCCGGTGGAGACGTGACCCTATCAGTAGGGGAAGGAAGAATTATCTCAGAACCTTCCGGAAAATATTTGGTATAATTATTCACAACCTCCGGGAATGTTTCCACCGTATAGGCACAAGCTACGTCCTCAATTGGTTCGGAAATCTGAGGAACAGTACCTTTGCCCTTTTTGGCTCGGGCAGCCACATCTGCATCAGAAAGGATTCGTACCCTGAAAGTATCTTCTACAGGGACGACAAAGTCAGATACTGTAGTTTGTTCGCCCAAAGGATTAGAATGCAACTCCTCCTCGTTATCGGGGGTGACGATCTCTCTAGAAGAAGAAGAAGATCTTCTTACAAAAGCCATATATTCTGGTTCTCGGAAGATGAAGGTCGATAAAAGGAAAAATTTTATGAGATGAACGACAAATCAGGAAAATGATTACGAGTTGTAAGGAAGTATAAAAGAGAAATGGTGAACTCAAAAGTCACCTATTTATAATAAGATGAGACAAGACGTTTCGAACTCATCGCAGCTACTCATATTCCCGCCAAAAACGGAAGGATACGAAAAGACTCCTGAATAGACGCGTGGCGATTCGTAATCGGACAGAGAAAACGACTATCTATGATATGTAGCACTCTTTTCCTTACTTAAGATTTTTTTCCCACAGGGTTTTTTCTTAAGAAAGGTTTTTAACGAGGTTCCATTCATAGAAAACAAACAGTCGTAAAAATTTATCTACTTCTACGAGCTTCTATTATCTATACGCTCGAAGAAGTGAGGGAGTACTGATGGGGGCTATTTCGCACCCTACATACTACTCGGATCGAATGAAGAAGATAAGATCGATTCGACCAATTCAAAAAGATCGGAATTATCTTACTGACCCGGCCAAGTGCAGCTCGCTTCGATAGAAGATTATACTCCGGACTCAAGAAGGATATTTGGGCCGAGTCCTATTAGGACTATGTTTCCTTGTAACGCTAGGTTTAAAATTATATAAATACCTAGTTAATCATTGTATTGGACAACTACGAAATTCCTGAACTCTAAGAATATAGGATTTAACACTGCTTACAACAGCACAACTCAATAATATTCAATATTATTACAGAGCCTTTTACCTTCATATCGGTGTGTTCATAGCTTTGTTTTGTGGTTTTACTTCTTGTTCTTGAATATTGCTTTTCTTTGTAACCGATCCATCCGGAATAAAGTAACAGAGCCCTATATAACATATATATAAATATCGAAAACCCCCCGATATCACAAATTTACTGATATTCAATTAACCCGACGAAATCCGGCTAAATCAGGCTACATCTTGAAGAAGCCAGATGGGAATCTCTGTCGAGACCCCATTAATGGAAGATATTTGAAAAAGTTTAGGCCCACTCTTTGGGAATCGATGTGTCTGGAACATCAGGGAGCCTTGAAGCTCGAAATCGAACGGCGTCAAGAGTATTTCAGCGCGCCGATCCCTTTGTAAGTATAAATTAGGTTTATGTTTAGTCTTGTTTTTATTTCCCTTTCCGTTTTGTTAGACTAAGTTTTTGAAATTAATACTAGTAGTTGCATTTATTTTCAAGTGTTGTCCAAATACTTTTATTTTTATTTAAATTTTTGTTTTCCCGATTTTCAAGTTTTTGCATCAAGGCATTTCGGTTAAGTCTCTTGGGTTGATTTGATTTCATTTAAGTCTTGTTGACAAGAAAGTTGTGTTTTTGCTTGCGAAGTTGTTTGTTGAGTTGGAAAATCAATGGCTTCGATTTTTGGTACTTAGTCATATTTGGTTTCGGTTTTGGAGAAAAACAGAAAATAAACCAAGCCAAAAGAAATTCTACTAAGGAAATGAAAACTAGTCTATGGCCATCAGGCCATTACATCAAGCGAAGCAACAGAAAACAAAAGGTGTCTTTGGCCATCAGGCCATTGCATCAGTCACTTAAAGAAGTGAATTTGGTTAACTGCCAAAATTTTGGCTGACTGCTAAGTCCCCGATATATTACTATATGGTATCATATATCGAGTTCATTCAATATCGAGAGGCCAACTGATATCGACGCGCTAGTATCAATAGGTATCCAAATATCAAGAGATGTCTTGATATCGAGAGATCAACATTGATCTGATATCGAGAGATCCGCCATCATCAAGGCCATTGTAATATGGTCTATTATCTACTGATAGTTCTGGTTTCAGAAAGCCGATAGTGGGTTATTAAATGAAGCATTGTCCCAATTTCTCATCTTTAAAAGAGAGAGAAAAACTTTAATCTAAGTCTAATTCGATTAAATTAATTTTTAAATTAATTACATCGAATACTACTTACGGGGGGCATTGTTTGTACCCAAAAAATCACCCTCGATTAATCGAGGAATGACGGTTCGACGACAAGCCAAAATTGGCAATTGAACCGAACTCAATCACGACAAACGGATCGAATTGGCTCGGATCCAATCTGACCCGGAAATTGATTCGACCGAGACAATGGTTTAGTCACGAACCCAATTTGAAATACGGCCCAGTCAACGCAATTAATTAATTTTTGGCCTAACATAAATTAATTAATAGACAAATTAATTAATTTATGGGCCAAGGTCAATTAATTAATAAAAGCCAAGTATGGTTAAAAACAAATGAGACCAATAAGCCCAATAAATTATGTTGGCTATTATGGATTAATTAATTAATTAAGTTAATTAATTAATTGGGCCAAGTCTAATTAATTGGCCCACTTAATAGATAAGGCCATTAATTAATTAATTGGGTAATTATTAAGCAAAACCAACATGGCTCGGCCCAAGACCAATTGTGGTCCGACCTGGCCCATCGACCAGCAGCTGACCGCGGTCCGACCAGCCCGAGCCGCCCGCAGCCCAGTCACAATCGGCCAACCTTAATTCTTGGCCCACTTGTGTTTTATTTGGTTAGAGGTAATTAATTAAAGAGATATAGATAAAGCCATATTAGTTGGTTTAAATAACAAATTCCTTGAATATCTCTTAGTTAGTTATCTTTAATTGAAATTCAAATTCAAATAAAACACACGTTTCTTCTTCTCCAACCACCATTAACTTTAATTTTCAGCAGAAAATTAAGAGAAAACCACCATTGAAATAGTGGAGGTAGTGGGAAGATAGCAAAGTAGTGGGAGAAGTGGGATAGTGGCCATCATCTCCTTGATTTTCGGCCATCAGGAGGTTACTTGACAGCCATCAGCTTATTTTCCAGCAGCTATAAATACAGCAGGAGGCTGCTACACGCGAACACACACACACAATCAATCAACAAATCTCAGTCTAACACTGATCGGCTCAACGCCTCTCCGGAAGCCCAGCGCTCCGCTGCTTCTTTTTCAGCAAACACCCTGTAGAACCCCTGATATCAACCGTCCCTCCTCAGCCACCAGCAACCCTCGACAGCCTGAAGTCTAGCCGCCGCCGCCGCCGATACTAAGCCGCCGCCGCCGCTGCTTCCGCTGTCCAGACGCTGTCTCGAGCGAAACCCCTTGATAGCAGGCAGTTAACAAGCTGTTTTCTGTCAAGTTATCAGTCTGTCAACTCGTTGATATCAGTCTGTCCCTCCTCAACCACCAGTGATCCCTGACCGCCTGAAGTCTTGCCGCCGCCGCCGCTCACAATAAGCTGCCGCCGCCGCCGCCGCTCTCTTCCGCCGTCAGCTGACACTGACTCGAGCGAAACCACTCGTATCAACCAAGTAGCACGCTGGTAATTGTCATGTAAGTGCCCACGTATTTATGTGACAAACTCATCGAGTAGCCATCTGCTTGATGAGCTCGTCGTCAAGTAGCCATCTGCTTGACGGCTATCGGCTAAGTAGCCATCTGCTTCGTCGATGCCTTGGTCAGTGGCCACCCGCTGATCAGGAGCCCGATTGGTGGTTATCCATCAAGGTTGGGCGAACCATTGACGGTGGTCCCCCGTCGTCAATGTTACTTTCTGTCAACTTAATGTATTGTCATGTTTCATCAGCTCATCGGCGGGTTCCCTGCCGATCAAGGAGTCATTTTTCAGAACTTAATAGACTTATCAACTCGTTGGCAGACCTTGCCAAGAAAGGAGAACTTTACCGTTTTGCATATTTTTGTAATGTTTGTATATCGGGAAACGTGCTAATTTTCTTTTATTATTAATGGAAGTAATTTAGTTCGTGTATGTCGTCTCGTTTACTTAAATATGCTTTACGACGACTGATTTCCATTAATACGCTGTTTCTGTCAAGCCCTTGTTTTCTGTCAAGTTGATTGTGTAGAACTGATTGATCGTCGACCCGTTTACTGATTTATAAATCCACTGATATGATAAACAGGCCATCGATTGGCTATAAAAATATGGCATTTCAAGAGAGACTTTCATAAATTGTTTAAGTCCTGCGGCCAGGCAGGCATAGAAAAGAACTAGGGGTAGTGTTTGCCTACTCTGTCGCAGTCGTTTAGAAGTCAGCCTTATCAGGACAACTTACTTTGATATCAATATGTCTTTGCCAGGACACTCGTATTATTGTTATACTGATATCAACATGTCTATTTTAGAATCGTTATGTTTGCACGCACAAACATTGGCACGCCCGCATCTATTTTATATCATATCGAGGTATTTCTCGTCGAGCTATTGGCTCGTCGAGGGATTCACTGACAGGTTTACTGCAAACAATATTTTGGCACACCTTGATGCCAAGCATACCTCGATGTCGATCCCTCGACGCCAAGCACCCATTGATGTCAGTTTTATCGCAAACAATATTTTTGGCACTTCTTGATGCCAAGGGTTGCTCGATGTCGTCGAGGCATTCCTCGATGTTAAATTTATACGCAAACAGTTCCTTGATGCCATGTATTGTCCGATGCAAAATTTATAGCAAACAGGTGGTGTGCCCAAGGGAGTTGCTAATGCTCAAGCAAGATATGTGGTTCGTTCTGAGCGAGTTGATTGTTATGGCAATAGAGAAGATTTGTTAGTCGAAGAAAGTTGTGTGCAATGTCGCGATAAAGAAAAGAAGTTGGCTGTTAGAAGAGTTTCGAATGTCGAGCTTGAGAAGATAATAGAGGAAAGGGTCGCTAAACTTTTGGCTAAAGAAAATCATCCAGGGAATCTAAACCTCGCAGTCAATGTAAGAAATAGGGAGGTAGGGGGTCAATATAATGAGATGCTCCCCTTTTTGTGAGGCAATAAGGGAAGCTTGAAATTATGAAATTGTACCTACTCGTCTCCTATGTTACGATGGCACGGGGGATCCAAATGAGCATATCTTAAGTTTTGTCAACGTTTTAAGCTTATATGGTCATTCAGAGGATTTCCATGTTAAGCTTATGATTACTACATGTTACGGAATCGCCCTGGATTGGTTTGGAAAACTACCAAAAAATTTAGTATTTTCTTTTGATGAGCTTTGTGCAAAGTTGAAACACCAATTCCCAAGCTAGAGGAAACCTAGGTTGCCTGCTAACCATTTGGGAACTATCAGACACCAAGAGGGGGAGTCACTAAGATAATGGCTAGCCATGTTCAGTACTAAGCTGTTAAAAGTGGATACTCCTCAGATTGAGTACGTAACTTCTTTAATGTTTGAGCTGACAAGAAATGGACAATTCGGAAATGCTCTAGGTAGAAAGAAACCAAGACTTTTGAAAGAATCATGTAGAACGCGGAAAAATATTTGATTCAAGTGGAAATGAACAAGTTGAAGAACTCACAAATTACAAGATTTGAGGTTACCAAGAAGTCTGGTCGGGCATTGATCCTGAAGGTTAAAGATTATGGTGGGTCACAAAATAATAAAAGGGATAATGTTTGGCAAAGACCTAATGTCTACATTAGGCCACCATCACCTGAGCGAGAGTCAAGGAAAGACGTGGGATATGTTAAGTATACTGAGTTGAATGCCCCGAGGGAGGAAATACTCGATGTGCTCGAACATAACAACCGAATTCCTGAGCCAAAGCGAATTACACAGGCAAAGTCCGAGTCCAAGAATTATGATCGTTATTGTATATATAAGGTTCTAGCCCATAACACCGAGGATTGTGTTCATCTAAAGCAGGAAATAGAAAAATTGATGGCTCTAAGAAAATTAACGAAACATGTCAGGTGGAACAATCAAATCCAGTATAGGTCGAGGATCCCCAAAAGAAATTCTCAACCAAGGAATGATTCTTGGATCGTCGACCGAGGCAGTAATTGATAGGATAGTGCCCATCAAGCCAATTTATATTAGCTTGTAATATGATTATTTTATAATAAACAATATTTGATTTAATTATTGATACGTACGTTCATTAATAATTGTATAGAATAAACAATGGGCAACTTTATCTCTTGCGAATACATTAAAGCGATTGGTTGAAATCCTTATATCACATTCGACTATGGGATGATTCACTTCAATATGAGTTTAATCATGAAATAGTCTCTAAGGTCGTGATCTTAAAACATGTTCCAAGTCGTAAATTCCGAACGAGATGGGATATCGAAGGATTCACCAAGACTTGTACAATTATGCATGATTCGCCTAGAGTGAATTTGTAGCGTTTCATGTACAAGACATTTGATGTCAGTGCATATGAGTAGGTGGTTCGATAGGGGATCTAACGCATGGAACGACCTGAACAGCGAAACCCATTGTGAAAGTGCATGTCGATATCGGTGATGAGATGTTTCTCAAGACTTATAATAGTGAGATGTTTCTCAAGACTTATAATAGTGTACGATATAGTCTTTAGGCTTGAGATGTTAGGGCGAATTTGGTGCACAAGTGTAAGTACATTGATTTAGGTGCCGCTCACGTGTCATAATCATTCTGTGCCTATTTTCGGTGCGTTTGGTTGTGTACGCGAATGGTGATTATCAATATGGGATCTACCGACTCATCTTAATGGATGAGAGAATTTCCTTTACGTTCTTAGATAATATATTCTGAGAAACCCATGGCCATGGTTGGTGACGGATTTGGAAAAGGGTTTCAAAATTTAACAGTCACACTAAAATTATTATCCAGAATTACAAAGTACAGAATCGAGATAATTGGAGGTGCCGATTAATTCACAAACCCCAGGTCTCGATCGGGAAATTAAGTTAAATAGAAGGACCGTATGTACATGGCAGTTATAAGAGGTGAGGTTCACAAAATCAATTCACTTGAAGTTGGGTCTCATGGGCTTGTGGCTAGAAATCGATCATGAACTGTGGTTACTCCTGAATTAATAAAAAAATTAATTTTGGAATGATCAATTAAAAGTGTTTAATTGATTGGAGCAATTAATTACTCATAACTAAATCACGAAGGATTTGTGGACATGCTACCAATTGATGATGAACCTAATGGGTCACACACCACACACTACAAGAAAAATGCATTTTTCCGACGGAATTTCCGACGGAAAATTGGCAAAATCCGTCGGAAAGCCGAATTTCCGACGGATTTTGCCCGTCGGAAATTCCGTAGGAGAACAGCTCGTAGGAAAATTTTCTTACGGGGTTTTCCGACGGGTGGTCTCCTACGGGGGCTGACGTCGGTAAAGCCGTCGAAAAATTTTCCGACGGGATCTTTTCCCGACGGGTATTCCGACGGACGTTCCGCCACAAACAATTTCGATTTTTTCTTTTTTATTTTTTTTAAACAACTTTCCGACGGGATGCCCCGTCGGAAATTCATTTTATTTTTAATTTTTTTTTAGTTTTTCCGACGGGATTTTCCGTCGAAAAGTTTTATCCTTTTTCCTACGGGTTGTCCCGTCGGAAAATTGTTTTTTATTTTTCAGGATATACATTTTCCGACGGGGTTACTCGTCGGAAATTATTTTCTTTATTTTTTAAAGAAATTCCGACGGTGTATGCCCGTTGGAAATTCCGTCGGAATTCAATTAAATTAAAATCAATAATTAATTAAATATTTAATTTTTTTATATTCCCTAATTTATAAATATATCTATTTAATCACCAAATATCATACAAAAATTAATAAATCAATAAACGCGTGAAAAATCATAAAATATCTTATAAAATCAAATTAGTCTCAATCAACAAATATTTATAACAAAATAAGTATCCAAATATCGCGAAATATAAAATTAAGTTTTAGTCATCTTGGGGCGGATTTTGTGGTAACTTGTTAGATGACATGGAGTTAAACATACGTTGCATCTGCTCCATATTTCTTCGGGTTTCCTCAAACAATGCTCTATGTTGTTCTTTCTCTCGTTCCCGTTCTTCTTTCTCTCGTTCCCATTCTTCTATCACTCGTTCCTGTTCTTCTTTCTCTCGTTCCCGTTCTTCTCTCACTCGTTCCTGTTCGTCCCTATTACGTTGACGTTCCTGCTCCAACATTGCTTGAAGTTCTTCTCTCTCTCGTTGACGTTCCGCATCAGATTATTGCAATCTTTCTTCGAGAGTTAGAACTCTTGACATGATCATCGGGTCGGATGAACCACAAAGTTGTGAGGTCCTCGAGGAACTAGGTTTAACCTGAGCAACCTTACCAGCCAAACCATAAACCGTACCCTTCTTTCCGATTCCTACGGTGTCTACCCATGCCTAAATAACAAACAAAAACATGAATTAGATGATAAATATATATAAGAACATAATAGTTTAATTAAACATGATAATTATATGTTACCTGTAGTTGAACTTCTTCCGAGATTGGTTCTGATTCACCCGTTTCGGATACTTGCGAAGCAGGAAGTTTTTCTAAAAACGTAGTCTAAAAGACACAAATTTTAGAATATAATTTTTAAACATAACATTTATTTATCAACTATGTTGGATGAAGATGAAGATGAAAGAAGTCAGAATTTAAGGGAAGGTTTTGATGATTTCCAAAACATCATAATCAGCTAAGTATGGAAAGCTTAGTTCCCTTAGAAAGATCTTTGAACAAGTAAAAGAAGACATCAGAAGAGTTCAAAGTTCAAAGCTCAGAAGACTAGTGATCTCTTGCTGAAACAGCGAACAGAAGGGTAGATCATCAGCCGAGTCAAATCAGATTAGTTCAGTATTTGATCAGCAGAGTATCTATCAGCAGAGTCGTTTTGATCAGCAGAGTGGAAGAGATCAAGAGATTAGTCCAACGGTAATAAATGCACTTGGTGTAATAAATGTTGGAAAAGAAGGGTAGTAATGGCAAATGATTGAAGATATCCTCGGATCAGCAGAGTGCATTAAATGCAGCATTAAATGCAATGGACAGAAAAGTACTGTACACTGTACGGTTTGCTGCAGAGAGCCGTTTCAAAAGAGATGAAGAATGGATTTGATTTGTGACTTGCCTTCAACGGTCATATTTTCATCTCCAAGTATAAATAGAGCTGAATTTCAATCGAGCAAGACACATAACAACAATCAGAGATCGAAATTTTGAAGCAGAATTTCTCTAAGTCTCAAAAGCTCGAACAGCTCACTCGTCTGGTGGAAGTCATCTGTTGACAGAAACCCAGTTGAAGAAATCAGAAAAACATTATTTGAGTGATTTTGTACTAGCTGAGTGTTGTGCAAAGTGAGAATCCATCTTTGTGAGTTATTCTACTTTAGAGGATAGGTTTTCTTTGTGATTTCCTATTGTGAGCTTACAGCCATTTCATTTGTTGTCTTGGTGTAAGTGGAGAAATATTGTAATCTAAGTGATTATAGTATAACCCAGAATCTGTGTGATCTGGAAGAGTGGACTAAAGGATTTTTATCCATATAACCACTATAAAAATTCTTTGTGTTATCTTGCATTTAAAGTTTTCTTGCATATTTTAAAGTTTGCATTTTAAACACTTTGAATCAATCAAAAGATTTTATAAGGAATTTTAAACTGGGGATAAAATCTTTCTAGAACTTAGTCTACTTGTGAAAAACACTTTCAAACAATCCGCTGCAAGTATACTCTTGGAAAACTGTTTTGCTGAAAAACAGCTAAGTCACTGTAAGAAGAGTGGTCAGTCGTCTGTTCAAGATTTGTTCACGATCAGACTAGTCTGCTTACTGTTCTTCATCAGCTTAGCCTGCTGACAGAAGACTGAAAAGTTTTTAAGTTCAAAAATTTTCAGAGGTCTATTCACCCCCCCCCCCCTCTAGACCTCATCTGACCACTTGGGACCAACAAGTGGTATCAGAGCAGGTGGTTCATTAGAATCAGCTGCCTGATCAACGAGCTTGATCCAAGTGTTTTTCAAAGGTTTTCAAAACTTTTCAAAAGAGCATCTTTTTGAAAAACCAAAACTTTTTGAAAAATGGATTGTATCAGCCATGTTCCCCACATTGCTGGTATGTCTTTTGAAGACTGGAAGATTAGAATGGAAATCTTTCTAGCAGCCTACAATGACAACATGTACACATGTATCATTAAAGGTCCATTCAGATTCACAAAGACCATCAAAATAAATGAAGTAGATACGGTTGTGGAAAAAGACCTTCATGAGATGACTCCAGAGGAAATCAAGCTTTACAATCTAGATAAAGTTGGGAGATTCATCATGACTAAAGCCCTGGATAATGATCGGTTTGACAAGGTCAAACATTGCAAAACTGCAAAGGAAATGTGGGACAAAGTCAGAGACATGAGCGAAGGCAATGATGCTATTAAAGAGCATCAGCTCACTGTTGCTTTGGAGAAACTTGACAACTTCAAGATGAAGTCTGGAGAAACCATTGATCAGATGGATACCAGATTCACCAGGACTCTGAATGAAGTTTTAAAGTTGGGAAAGACCTTCACTGACAAAGAGATCACTGTCAGAGTACTAAAGGCTCTACCTTCCAAGTTCAACATGAAGGTGACAGCAATGGAAGAATCAAGAGATCTGGGCAAGATTTCTCTTACAGAGCTGTTCTCCGTACTCAAGGCTTATGAGTATAAACTGCCAAGAATGGGAATTGAAGAAACCTCAACTTCAGGACCCACAGCTGCACTGGTTGCTGCTGAAAACACCAGAAGACCAGCCCAAAGAAATGCTGAAGTGGACTCATCTGATGAAGCCACTCTACTCAACAAGAAGGAGTACACTGCTGGAGATGTTGCACTGTTGATGAATAATTTCAAGAAGTTCTACAAAAGAAAAATGAAGAACAAATACAACAATGCTTCTTCTTCTAAACCTAACTTTTCTTCTCAAGATAAAGATGATTATAAATCAAAACTAATGTGTTACAACTGCAGGAAACTGGGACACTTCATCAAAGACTGCCCATATCCAAAAGCAGAAAAGTACACTGAGGAGGAGAAGAAAGTGAGAAAAGAAAGAAAGCATCAGAGAGGAAAGGAAATGATGGCTGAAGCAGAAAAGCTGACTGCTGTCTACTCATCTGACTCAGATTCAGATTCGTCTGATGAAGAATCTTCTGATGAAGAAAAACCTGCTCTCCTGTGCCTGATGGCAAAGGACTCTGATGACTCTGAGGATGAGGTAACTCCTCTTAATGATGAATTATTTAATTCATTTGAACAAATGATGCTTAACAATACTGGTATTGCTGAAGCATATAAAAAGCTTAAGGAAGAGATGATCCTGCTAAAAGAGCAAAATAGTTCACTGAAACTCTTAGCTGAAAAGCCAAGGGAATCAGCTGAATATAAACAGCTTGAGCAAGAGCATGAATCTCTGAAAGCTGAGTGTGAGGTCTATAAAGGAAAAATCATGGAACTTGAGAAAATTATTGAGTCTCATGACAAGTCTACTGTTGCATCCATGCATACATCTAGTAAACAGGAGACACCTTTAGAAAAGGAAAAATTAGAATTGAATCATACTGAAAAATTCATATCAGCTGACAATAGTAAGGTCATTCTGTATGTTCAAACTTCTAAACCTGCCTCATCTGAGAAAGTGGTAAAGGAGAAGAAATCTCCTAAGGCTAAAAAGAGCAAAGAGCCTAGTGTAGGAAATCAGACTAGTAAGACCAAACAGCAGAGTCCTAAGAAGTCTGCTGATAAGGCTAAAGTCAATCAATCTGTTGGTAAAACTAAGTCGAAATCAAATGAGCAAGCATCTAGTAAACCAAAGAAGCATAAAAACAAGAAAAATCAAAATGCTTGGTATGGAAATGAGTCATATTATGTGCAACCTGCTGCATATCATCCTATGTATCATGCACCTCAATTTCCTAGTTACTATGCACCCTATCCTGCTCATCCAATGCATGCATATCCTGCATATCATGCACCTTACCCTGCTTATGAACATTATTCATATCATACTGATCATCAACATGACTTATCTGATAACTATGATAAAAATGAAACTGTTCATGCTCATAAAACTCAGAAGCCTAAGAAGCCTAAGACTTCAACATCTTGGGTTGTCAAAGGTGGAACTAATCCTTCAGGACCCTCTCAATAAGGGTACCTAAAACAATTTTATTTTTGTTTTGTAGGTTAGGATTAGGAGTAGGAGTAAAGTAGAGAAGATTTGGTACTTGGACAGTGGATGTTCAAGGCACATGTGTGGAAACATACATGAGTTGACTGATGCAGTTGCTGTGGATGGTCCAAAAGTCACTTTTGGAGACAGCAAAGAAGGCAAGATTAAAGCTAAAGGAAGACTAATTAAGGGAAACATAGAGATATCTGACGTCTCCTATGTTAAAGGCCTAAAGTATAATCTGCTGAGCATAAGTCAATTTTGTGACAAGGGATATTCAGTCATCTTCTCAACAGATAAGTGCTATGTTGAACAAATTGGTACAAAGAAGGTTATTTTATCTGGAAGAAGACAGGGAAATATCTACATAGTTGACTGGAATTCTGTTGACAAGAATTCAAGTGTTTGTTTGGTGGCATCTGCACCAAGTGAAGTCAGTTGGCTATGGCACAAGAGGATGAATCATTTAAACTTCAAGACCATAAACAGATTAATCAAGAATGATTTGGTAGAAGGGATTCCAAAAGCAGTCATGAGCAAAGACAAGCTCTGTGATGCATGTCAGAAGGGTAAACAAATCAAGTCATCATTCAAAGAAAAGAAGCACCAATCTTCTGGAAGAATATTGGAGCTGTTGCATATGGACTTATTTGGACCCATTGATCCAGTCAGCAATGGTGGAAAGAAATACTGCCTAGCTGTTGTGGATGACTATTCAAGATATACTTGGGTGATTTTCATGAAGAAGAAAAGTGAAACCAAGGAACATCTTACCAATATGATGGAACTGATCCAGAAAGAAAAGAGCATTAAAATATTAAAGATCAGATCAGATAGAGGGACAGAGTTTACAAACTCTACTGTTGAAGAGTATTGTAACATCAAAGGAATACATCATTGATGGGGGCTATTTCGCACCCTATATACTACTCGGATCGAATGAAGAAGATAAGATTGATTCGACCAATTCAAACAGATCGGGATCATCTTACCGACCCGGCCAAGTGCAGCTCGCTTCGATATAAGATTATACTCCGGACTCAAAAAGGATATTTGGGCCGAGTCCTATTAGGACTATGTTTCCTTGTAACGCTAGGTTTAACATTATATAAATACCTAGTTAATCATTGTATTAGACAACTACGAAATTCCTGAACTCTAAGAATACAGGATTTAACACTGCTTACAACAGCACAACTTAATAATATTCAATATTATTACTGAGCTTTTTACCTTCATATCGGTGTGTTTCTTAGCTTTGTTTTGTGGTTTTACTTCTTGTTCTTGAATATTGCTTTTCTTTGTAACCGATCCATCCGGAATAAAGTAACAGAGCCCTAAATAATATATATAAATATCGAAAACCCCCGATATCACAAATTCACTGATAATTGAATAACCTAACGAAATCCGGTTAAATCAGTTGGCGCCCACCGAGGGGCTACGTTAATTATTCGATCGACACATGGCTCGTCCAAGGAAAAGCGCTCGCATTGGAGCGAGAAGTAATACAACCACCGGCCACAACATATCCGAAGATCCACAAGACAACAACGATAACAACATTCCCAACACCAATGAAAATCTCCCAGATACCCGTTCTCGTCAGCAGGAACACCAAGGAGGTCTTACCGGTGCAATACAGGAAGAACCGGAAGTCCCCGAAATACCCGTTCCTCTCCCAGGCGCTCAGGAAAAACTGAGACAAATAGCAATGCTCTTCAAATCACTCTCTCCAGAAGAATTGCTAGTTTTAGACCAAATTCCTCGAAACGCTACGGCTCCCAGGACAACTCCTGCACCAGGAATGCCAGGGCCAAACAAACAAACCTCTCAACAAGCGGACAGCCCAGCAAGTGAGCGACGCTCGTTACGCAGCCCACAGCAGGACAATTCTAAACCCTCCGATAACCGTCCCCGAAGAAAACCAGGTCGAAGAAGGCCACAGGCGGATCGCAGCGGATCGAAGGAACGAACAATAATCCCTATCGAGGATGACATAGATGATGCTATCCCAGATCGACCACGAGCGACTCGATTCTCGGAAAGAGAAATCGAGAGAATAGTACAGGAACGACTGGAGCAACGCCTACGATCTGTTCAAAACCCGTGGACCCGATCCGCGGAACTCCAGGAGAGCCTTGCAGCATGTTCTCCCTTCTGCAGAGAAATAAAAGAAGCGCAATCCATTGGACAGGTCCCGGGTAGACTACCCCGATATGACGGAACCACCGACCCGGATGATTATATTTTTAGCTTCACTAACATAATGAATTTATATGCCCACTCTGCCGAATTCACCGCCAAGTTAATGGTGACCACATTCGAGGGCCTAGCGTTGGATTGGTTCGCAAAACAACCTGCCAACTCCATATTCAGTTTCCGGGATTATGCAATAAATTGACGCAGCAGTTTGCCAGTCAGAAGAGGCAAAAACTCCCGATGAGCTACCTAGGAACCATACATCAACAAGAAGGAGAATCCCTAAGAAACTGGTTGGCCAGATTCAACGTAGAACTACTCAAAATCGATTCTCCAAATATTGATTACATAATTTCTATCCTCTTCGATCTCACTAAAAACAGGCAGTTCGGAAATGCCCTCAGTCGAAAACAACCAAGAACGTTCGCCGACATCATGAGCTTGGCGTCTAAGTATATGACCCAAGAAGAGATGAATTCCTTTAAGGATAAAAACAAAAATAAATTCACAGCTTCAGGCTCCAAGCGGCATGATAAGATTCCTACTCAAAGACCCTTAGACTATGAGCGATCTTCCAGGAGAGGTAACGTTTTCCAGCGACTGGAATACAGCAAAGCCGATCAAGAAAGACAACCTAATTACTACCAAAGACCAAGAAACCCTGAGCAACCAATCAGAAGCAGGGTGAATCAAGTAGAACACCCAAGGTTAAATGCTCCAATGGAAGAAATATTGGAAGTCCTAGAAAGAAATAACTGGATTCCCGAGGCAAGGAAAATCGCTCAGCCCAGACCGGGGTCTAGAAACTATGATCAATACTGTAAGTACCACATGGCACATGGGCATCTAACGGAAAATTGTTTTCACCTTAAGAGAGAAGTCGAAAAACTGATCGAGCAGGAAAAACTAGACGAATACATAGACCGAGATAATCGCAAAAGGGAAAGAAGTAGAAGCCCTCGGAACGGTAATCGAAGGAGAAGTTCTCATCGAAGGTCGCCTGAACGTCGACCTACTCAGGAGTTAAATCAGGACCAGATCAATGGGACTATCCATACAATATCCGGGGGACCCGCGGGTGGAGATAGTCGTAACGCACGACGAAGGACAGCCCGATCCATAATTCGAAATTCTAAATATCCAAAAGAAATATGGACTCTGGAAAACAGGCCGACAAATCACCAGCCGATCAGCTTTAACGAAGGCGAAGTACCTAAAAACATCATTTGGGACACAAAAGAGGATAACCCCGATTTTCCTATGGTAGTATCATTAGAGATAGCGAATTATAATGTAAGAAGAATCCTAATCGATAATGGAAGCTCAGCAAATATCATCTCCCGGGAGGTTTTAGCCCAAATGAACTTGGGACAAATAAACCTACAAAAAGTAGCTACGCCGTTAGTAGGCTTTGGAGGGTCCGAGATTATCCCCAGCGGAACAATATCTTTAAGTGTGTCACTTGGAAAGAAACCACTTAGGACAGTGAAGTTAGTAAAATTCCTAGTAGTGGAAACACCCTTCGCTTATAACGCTATATTAGGGCGACCAGCCCTTAACCTTTTCCGAGCTGTAGTCTCTACCTATCATCAGAAGATAAAGTTTCCGACCGATATGGGCATCGGAGAAATAACGAACGACCACTGTATGGCGTGGAATTGCTACAGCACATCGTTAACTTTGAAAGAACACCCTAAGTCAATTACTCCGAGCAAGAGAAAGATCGAAGACGATCTCATTAGAAATGAGGTTGAAATTCCTATTACCGATCGGTTAGATAAAAAGGGGAAAGAACCGCTAGACTTATCCTTGAAACCCCCAGAACATAAAGATATAATTCTAGTAAAAGGCGACTCGTCCAAAACGACCAGAATAGGTACAGAATTGAGCAAAGAAGGAGAAATAATGTTAATCGAATTCCTACGAAATAATGTTGACGTCTTCGCCTGGAGCGCGAATGAGATTGAAGGAATTGATCCTCGGATAATCAAGCATACCCTAAAAATCGACCCTTCGGCGAAACCCGCCAGACAGAAGAAAAGAAATCATGGACCAGTAAAAGATAAAATTATCAAAGCCGAAGTAGAGAGACTGCTCGAAGCAAAACAAATCCGAGAAATACATTTCTCGGAATGGCTATGTAATGTTGTACTAGTAGCAAAAGGGGATAAAAAGGACAACAAATGGAGAATGTGTAATGATTTCACCGACCTTAACAAGTTATGTCCACGCGACCCATACCCTCTCCCAAGGATTGACTTATTGGTCGACTCGACTGCTGGCTTCGCGATATTCAGCATGATGGACGCCTTCCAAGGGTTTTACCAAATATACATGGACGAGCGGGATCAAGAGAAGACCGCGTTCATAACCGAACAGGGAGTATACTGTTTTATTGTAATGCCATTTGGATTGAGGAATGCCGGCGCTACTTACCAAAGGTTAGTAAACCTAATGTTCAGGGAATTAATCGGAGAAATAATGGAAGTCTATGTAGACGACATGTTAGTCAAAAGTATGAATGAAGCAGATCACATAAAACATCTAGATCGATGTTTCCAAATCTTAAGAAAATACCGTATGAAGTTGAACCCTGCAAAATGCACCTTCGGTGTTAAGTCAGGAAAATTTTTAGGATACTTGGTACACCAGCGAGGTATAGAAGCCAACCCAGAAAAAATTCGAGCCATAACTGAAATGAAACCTCCCAAGACCATCTCTCAAGTACAAAGCTTAGTTGGGAAAATCGTAGCATTGAATAGATTCATATCAAAATCTGCGGACAGAAGCTTGCCCTTTTTCCAAACACTTCGAAAAGCGAAAAAATTCGCTTGGACCGAAGAATGTGAACGAGCCTTCGAACAACTCAAAGAATATTTGACAACGCCTCCGATGTTAGCTAAACCGACGGAAGGGGAACCGTTGTACATCTACATCTCCATCTCCGATACGGCCATTAGTTCAGTACTAATTAAGATAGAGGGTTCCGAGCATAAGCCCGTCTATTATCTCAGCAAATTATTACAAGGGGCGGAGAAGAATTACTTGGAAATAGAAAAATTCACGCTGGCCTTAGTAGTGGCCGCACGAAAACTCCGACCCTACTTCTTAACTTACAAAATCATCGTTTTGACGAATCAGCCGCTAAGGCAAGTTCTAGCAAAACCAGAAGCCTCCGGAAGATTGATCAAATGGGCCATCGAACTCAGCCAGTTCGAAGTAGACTACAAACCAAGGATTGCCATCAAGGCCCAAGTGTTGGCCGATTTTATATTAGAAACACCAACACAAGCTACTGAATCATCGAGCAGCCTCAACGACGATGTCTTGATCATAGAAGATCAAACTTGGTTAATGCATGTCGATGGTGTTTCATGCCGAGAAGGAGGAGGCGCCGGAATCAACTTCACCGGACCGAATAAGGAAGATTTGAATTACGCGATAACATTGGACTTCGTTGTAACAAACAACGAAGCTGAATATGAAGCGTTAATCGCAGGAATGGAAATGGCGATCAAAGCTAACATAAAAAGGCTTAAAGTGTTAACCGACTCAGAGTTAGTACAAAGACAAATAGGAGGCCTATACGAAGCTAAGGAATTCAATATGGTAAAATACCTCGCCAAAGTAAAAACACTAGCTGAGAAGTTTGAAAATTTCGACATACAGAACATCCCACGTTCGGAAAACAAATGGGCCGATCAACAATCTAAGTTCACAGGATCCCACGACGGAAAGACCGAACGGGTGATCAATTGGTTGATATCTTCTACACCGGCAGTCGATATCGATGAAACACCGGCAGTCGATATAATGGAAATAGATGAAGTCGAAGAAAACTGGATGACCCCAATGATAGACTATCTTCGAGAAGGAAAACTACCATCTGATCAGAATGCAGCTCGGAAAATAAAATATCGAGCCCCAAAGTATACGCTTGTAGAAGGAAAACTCTACCGAAGGTCAGTATCAGGAATTCTCCTGAAATGCATCCCTGAATCACAAACCGCTGATATACTGCGAGAAATACATGAAGGAGACGCAGGAAATCACAGCGGATCAAGGGCATTGGCCTTAAAATGTCTCAGGACTGGTTACTATTGGCCTACCATCAATAAAGATGCCACTCTATATGTCCAAGAATGTCATCACTGCCAGATCCATGCTAACATATGTCATCGACCAGCAGAAAACATGCATCCAATTCCAGTATGTTGGCCCTTCGATCAATGGGGAATGGACATTGTGGGGCCTTTCCCAGCGGCCAGATCCAAAAAAGCTTACGTCCTGGTCGCTGTAGAATATTTCAGCAAATGGATAGAATGCATCGCACTCGCACGAATAACTCAATTCCAAGTGATCAACTTCCTATGGAAGTTCATAGTTTGCCGATTTGGCATCCCGAGGATCCTAATTTCAGATAATGGAACCCAATTCGCGGGAAAACAAGTAATAGAATGGTGTTCGAAACTGGGAATTCAACAAAATTTCACTTCGGTCGGACATCCAAGAGCGAACGGACAAACCGAAGCAGCAAACCGAGAAATAATAAAATCTTTGGAAAAAAGATTAGGTTCGGCCAAAGGAAAATGGCTCGATGAACTTCCAGGAGTGCTATGGGCTAATCGAACTACAGTAAGAAGCTCAACCGGGGAAACCCCATTCAGCTTGGTGTATGGGTCGGAGGCTGTTATTCCTGTTGAAACCCTAATCCCAACGCCAAGAATAAAGATGTTCGACGATCAAGAAAATGAAAAGGCGAGAGAAAATGACATTGATTTAACAGAAGCTTTAAGAGATAAAGCTGCTGTACGCCTACAAGTCACTAAAACAAATATGGAGAAAGCATACAATCAAAAAGTACGCATCCGAACTTTCAAAGAAGGAGACTTGGTCTTGAAAAAGGTAGAAGTATCCAAGCATGTGGGAAAGTTACAACAAAATTGGGATGGACCTTACATCGTCATTGGCGTAGGAAAGAAAGGTTCATACAAAATTGCACACTTGGATGGAACAGCCTTACCAAGAACCTGGAATGCGGTCAACCTTAGGAAATACTATGGTAAATAAATTTTAGCAGATTATACTGCATTCTTTTATTTTACTTTATCAAGTTTTAATCCTTGTAACAAAGGCCTTAGCCTACAAGTTCAATTAGTAAAGAATTTTAGCGTTCTATATACATCGATTATTTCGGTTAACGCTCCTCGGAATTACACTATCATATTGATGAAAATTGAGAACAAACCGAGTCGAGTATACATTGATCCGCTCAATAAACACTCCTCGATATATCTTCAACGATCGAAAAGACTTTTTGGGTTAAAAACCTAAGTCTAATTAAAAAGAGTCGAGTAAACATCGATCCTCTCGATAAAAACTCCTCGATAAATTCAAAAACGAGTCGAGTATACATTGATCCGCTCAATACAAACTCCTCGCCCATACTTACAACAAGAAAAAGACTTTTTGGTATTAAAAACCTAAGTTTAAATTATAAACGAGTCGAGTAAACATCGATCCGCTCGATAAACACTCCTCGAACTATTTACAACGACTTTTTGGTATTAAAAACCTAAGTCTAAATTATAAACGAGTCGAGTAAACATCGATCCGCTCGATAAACACTCCTCAAACTATTTACAACGAGAAAAAGACTTTTTGGTACTAAAAACCTAAGTCTAAATTATAAACGAGTCGAGTAAACATCGATCCGCTCGATAAACACTCCTCGAACTATTTACAAACGAGAAAAAGACTTTGTGGTATTAAAACCTAAGTCTAAATAAAACGAGTAAAGTAAACATCGATCCGCTCGATAAAAACTCCTCGATATCCATTCAACGATAAAAGACTTTTTGGTATTAAAAACCTAAGTCTAGATAAAACGAGTTGAGTAAACATCGATAAGCTCGATAAAAACTCCTCGATATGTTTTCAATGATTAAAGGACTTTTGGGTTAAAAACCTAAGTATAATTACAAACGAGTCGAGTATACATTGATCCGCTCAATAAAAACTCCTCAATATATTCCTAACGATCTAAAAAAGATCCGTTGATACTCCTAAAGTTTTGAAAGATAAATCAAGTATGAATTCATCTGCTCGGAAAATACTCCTCGTAAATAGAATTTTCAACGACAAAGAGGATGCAAGAAATAAAGTAATATTTTATTCATCAAATCAATTACATACAAATATACTACGTTACAAAGATCTGCTTGCTACCTAAAGATCGTTACAATGATCTACTTAAATTGATCCTATGGGATCGACTATCTTCACGACAATGTCCACGGAAACACCAATCTCCTCCCTAGTACCTCATCGATTATAATATGCGACCTAAGAAGCATGCTGCTCACGATGGTCGACTTCTTTAGTTCGGTGGCCAGGCTCTGAAGATCAAATGTTCTTCCAGATGAAATGAACATTACCAGCCAGATAACTAGCAATGCTCACTCACCCGTAAGAAGATACTGCTTTTACTTTATCTATAAAACATTTTACTCTCGAGCAGCATCTCTTCGGGACCGTCGTGAAACGGTAAGTTTACCAGCCACCCCGGCGGTCTATCACTCCGGAGGTAACATCCAAGAGCGAGGGTGACTGGCAAGTATGAACCCCCCATGTGCAAACGGAAACCACGGACCTCTAATTGATGAAAACTAAAGCTGAGGCCTCATGGGACCCGTTAGTACAAGGAAGGGCTGACATGGGACCCGTCAGTACAAGGTAGATGAACACCAAGTTATTACAGAGTGAATCACGATAATGTGACTTTTTGAATATTATGGGATCTGAGGGCAGAATGAAATCCAAAGAAGTTGAGATCTCCATTCTCTTTGGGAAATTGCAAAGGAAGAATGCAAACCACCACCCTATTTATAGGGATAGACTCAAACAATCCAACGGCTGAAAAAGCATTTGATCAACGGACACAGATGCGACCCCTTGACTCCCCGCAATAAATGCTAGTAAGTTGGAACGGCACTATCTAATCGCCTCAACTAGTCGATAACAAAAGAGGCCATAGATCGAAATGATCAAACCTAAAAAAGCTTTGGATTAGACATACCGGCACAATCCTACTTCATGGTCGATGGCTTAAAACGCTAGAATCCACAAACGAAGTCATACAAGCTTTAAAGTCGCAGCGAAAAGGACAGTTGCTCGATAAAAGATAAAAAGACCAAACCCTTCACCATACGAGGGATGTCACTGCCTCATACATCATATGGATGACCATTGACTAAGACATACAGGAACTCCTCTGGAATCCAAGATATCTGATATAGAAATCAGGAGAATAGTCCTCCTTATTCAAAACAGCAAGGACGTAACTGCCTAACATACCAGAGAATTGCTTAAGGAGGTCTGAATAGATCAGATCTGACTAAGACTTCTACAATTTCCAATTCCTCCCATATCAAAGATTTGCTATAAACGAAACATTGGTTGAAGAACAAGTAGTTCGAAGTTGATAATGAGAAACATAAAGCTTTGGGGATACTGAAAGGGTTATTTTCTCTTAGTCTTATGAAAAGAAAAGAAGAGTTCAACAAAAGGTATACAAACCCTCCTTATATAAAAGTTTGTGTCACAAAAGGACAATTTTACAAGGCATGGATTGAACATCGACCAAAATGCTGAACGTTCTCTAACAGCAATTCAATCGACTATCCAATACGAATAAACCTACTATGTGCATGATTATGCGCAAACATAATTTTGAATATAACCCAAGGGACTATACTGGGTTGATCAACAGAGATTTGATTTGCAGAGCAAACATCAAGATCAAGCTAGCTTTTCTCTATCCTAAATATTCTCCGCAAAGATCAATTTCAGATACGTATGCTAAACAATTCTGATTATTTCATGATGATTATATTTATGCATAAAAGCAAAATGTGCATAACAAGGAGAAGAAAATTGATCAGGACAATGATCTGCCTACAAAAAAGTCATAATTTCCAAATTTCTACTCCTCCCATTACAAAAATTTCAGCCCAAACAAATGCACAAAAGCTGGGCAGTCAAAAAAAAAAAAAAAAAAAAAAAGACAGTCCAAGGACTGCCAGGTCGAACAAAGATCACTGAGAAGAACGGTCAGGAGGTCGACTACTAGAAACAGTCCGCCGAGGAGTCAAGTTGCCAGCAAACGCCATCAACTCCTCTTGACGCTTTAAATAACCGGCGTCATATCCTTCCTCATAGGACCGCCGTTGAGACTCCTCTGCAAGGGCAGCAGCCTGAACTAAGTCACCTTTCTCCTTTTCAAGAACAACTTTATCGGCCTCCAATTTTTGGAGATCATCTTTGGCAAGTTGCAGCTGCAACTCCAAACCCCTGGCTTTAGCCTTTTCTGACTCCAACTGACCTTGAAGAACTCTCCGACTATTCCACAGTTCGTCATTTTGCACACCCAGCTGGAGTGCAAAATACTTGCCCTAAAAAGCAGAAAGAGTAAGAAAAACCGCCATACAACAAGGCATTCAAAACAAAGAACAGGAAAAATATTCGAGATATGCTTACCTGCTCACATATCTTCACCAGAGATTGAACAAAGCGAACATTGGAGGTACCTTCGAGCTTCCTCAACTCGCCGGGCAAAATAGTACTTATGCCTAAGTCCCAGGACAAAGCATCAGGTTCAACAGAACCAGGCAGTTCACTAGTCAAAGGGACACCATCGGAACGTGGAGTTTCCGACAAAAGAATGTCATTAACCTGCACAAGCACACAGCGATCATCTAATGGACGAGGGGATTCCCTCTCGTTGGGGCTAACTGAGGTTTCCTTGCCCGAAGCAGAAATTACGGTTCGACGACCAGACCTGGAACCGGTCCCACCTCCGGAAGGTCCTCCCGATTCAAAGGATGTAGTCATTACAGTGGTATCATGAAACAAAAATTCAGGACAATCTTGCAAAATAGATTGCGTTACGGAAGGATTAACAGAAAAACCATCGCCAACTTGCCCTTCACTGGCAATCAGGACAGTAGAAGCAGACAAAGGGTGGGAAATAGGAAAATCCTCTCCGTGAAAAACGTGCTCAAAGGAAGAAGCATTGGAAATAACAGCTATATTATAAGCCGGTTCTTCGTTGGACATATCCCCAAAAGGTAATCGACCAGGGGAAGGCATGTTTCCTTCCTGACTGGAAGCAGAAAAAATTGGTTCTGAAAACGACGAATTTACCACGGAGAAAGGTTCAGAAGCAATAACAGGAGTATCGATCTCCGACCTAATTGATTGCGACAAACGAGGAGGCTCCATCGACGGCCCATCTCTTCGAGATCTTTTGGATCTACTATCCCGAGCGCCCTCACGGGATGGTCGCTTCGAAGTATTACCAAAAAGGTTACTCATGATCGGATTATGGAAAAATACAAATTAATATCGAGAAAGTTTATCGACTAGCTGAAGAAAGAGTATTCTGTTAAGTGAGGAGTATAGCAGTAAAAAACAAGTCAAGTTTTTACCTTTCGTATTTATACTACACGAAAGGACGCGACAGACCTAAAGAAAGGGCGCGAAACGGGAAAAATGACCTTGGAGCAAACACTGGAATTTGAAAAGACACACACATAATGATTACGGCAAATTAAATGACTTGTCTGAATTATTACGGCGAATGTGAAAAGACACGACTGTCTGAATACGAAACGTTTAGCGTACAGAGTAAGGAAAGCTAAAATTACAATTAAAACCTACGAGTAAATAATTACAAAGATTATTTCGAAAATAAATCACTATTTCAAGAAGCCTGATCGCTATCCGGAATCTTCTGTTCGCTACCGACGTCCTCAGTCATGCATACGTCGTTTTCTTCTTCTTCTTCATCTTCTGGATCGATAAAAGTGTCATCGAGCTCATCGTTAACATCAGAAGGAGGAATCGGCAATGGATTTCCAAATTCTTCGACAAGGTGAGCCAGGGGAAAACCTTGATATACGACATCTGGAACCTCGGAAGAAGAATAAAGTTTGCCATAGCGATTCAATCGAATATGCGCCGCCTTAAAGTACTCCTTTCGACGGTCGTCAATCATCTCTAAGGCGACCAGCTGATGAATCGCCTTCTTAAAAGTATTCTCAAGAAGAGGACCGACCATCCGATACACCAACGCCGTATGAACGGGAGAATTAAGGAACTCACGAACGACTCTTTCGTCAGGATTCCTACCGTATCGATCCCTAAGTCCACTAAGTGGGACATCCTTTTCGTACTCCTCTAAAGAAGTTTCAAGGTTTGATACTTGAGATTCAAGCTCACTAATTCGAGTCGTGCTCTGTAACTGCAATTCCTCTAACTTTCTAGCCATTTGATTGGCCTGCTCTTGAGCACGAGAAACCTCCATCACCCTGTCTATCATTTCTTGATCTTCAGTCCCGGTAGCACGAGTCTCTATGAGGGGAACGGAAGAAGATGTTGAGGGACCAACCTCTGAACCGGAGGATTTATGAAGTAAAGCTTTATACTTCTCTTCCAGAAACTCGTACTGTTGTTTCCAAAGTGCATTTTCATAGGCGTATGACGCGAGACAAGTTTTGGTCTGAAGAACAAAGAAAACAAGAAAAAGAGATGGATTTAGTAAATTAAGAAGAACCCTTAAAATTATCTGTCACCAGAGCGTCCATAATAACTCCTTTTTCTACCAACCGGATTATTAGTAGGATGAGGCATTGACCAGCTGCGACATCCTCGAATACCCAAAGAGGATCTAAGATGAAGAGGAGGATAACCAGATCCCGTGCCCTGACGGATAGGGGACTCACGAGAAGAATCTGGAGATTCCTCTCTATTCTCCTCAGATTCATGACCCAACTCCAGCTTCCTTTTTCGCGACGCTCTCTGCTCGATGGGGGCATTCTCTGCGGATTTGGAAGATTTCGACAGCACCATTTTTCCCTTCGAAGAATGTCGAGAGTTTTCTACCATATGGGCTGAAAAAGAAACAAAATAAAAGTTAGTTTCTCCGTATAAAAAGTATAGTCACAGCACTAAGATACAATAAAGTACTAACCAAGAGGATCGGATGATGAACTGATGAGAAAGTTATGAACACTTAACCCAGCCTTACGAAGGAAAGCCTCCCCGATCAGAAGAGCGCTTTGATATTTGTTTGCACGCATTTCGGGGATCTCAGTGATAAACTGTACATCGTCAGGAATAAGTTCACCGGTCGGTAAGCGACCTCCAGGAATCCAACTGGAACCATGATCCCATGAAAAAGGCATGGTCGAACTATCCGCCAAACAAATATTAGACGGAGGACGAACAAAGAAGAAATGAGATTTCCATGAAGGATTACTAGAAACAAGGGCGTCAAAGATTGCTCGACTAGGCCGCTGACTAGCGAAGAAATATCCGCGATTGGAAGGACTGGAAATATTGAAGCGGAAAAGTTGCGTAAAATTACGAAAAGAAGGTTTAAACCCCTTCGCAATCATCAAAACGGAAAAACAAACCATAAAAGCAACGGAATTTGGAACCAGCTGTGTCAAGCACACACTGAAAGTTTTCAAAACTTCGAGAAAGAGGGGAGACAAAGGAAGGCGCAGTCCGCTATTGAAGTGAGCCGTATAAAAGGCTCGACATCCCTCCGGGGGAGATGTAACCCTATCAGTGGAGGAAGGAAGAATTATCTCAGAACCTTCCGGAAAATATTTGGTATAATTATTCACAACCTCCGGGAATGTTTCCGCCGTATATGCGCAAGCTACCTCCTCAATTGGCTCAGAAATCTGAGGAACAGTACCTTTGCCCTTTTTGGCTCGGGCAGCTACATCCGCATCAGAAAGGATTCGTACCTTGAAAGTATCTTCTACAGGGACGACGAAGTCGGATACTGGAGTTTGTTCGCCCAAAGGATTAGGATGCAACTCCTCATCGTTATCAGGGGCGACGATCTCTCTAGAAGAAGAAGAAGATCTTCTTACAAAGCCATATGTTCTGGTTCCCCGAAGATGAAGATCGATAAAAGAAAAATTTTATGAGATGAACGACTAGTCAGGAAAATGATTATGAGTTATAAAGAGGTGTAAAGGAAAAATGGCGAATTCGAAGGTCACCTATTTATAATAATATGGGAAAAGACGTTTCGAATTCATTGCAGCTAATCATGTTCCCGCCAAAAACGAAAGGATATGAAAAGCCTCCTGAATAGACGCGTGGCGGTTCGTAATCGGACAGAGAAAACGACTATCTATGATATGAAGCACTCTTTTCCTTACTTAAGATTTTTTCCCACAGGGTTTTTTCTTAAGAAAGGTTTTTAACGAGGCTCCATCCATAGAAAACAAACAGTCGTGAAGATTTATCTACTTCTACGAGCTTCTATTATCTATACGCTCGAAGAAGTGAGGGAGTACTGATGGGGGCTATTTCTCACCCTATATACTACTCGGATCGAATGAAGAAGATAAGATTGATTCGACCAATTCAAACAAATCGGGATCATCTTACCGACCCGGCCAAGTGCAGCTCGCTTCGATATAAGATTATACTCCGGACTCAAAAAGGATATTTGGGCCGAGTCCTATTAGGACTATGTTTCCTTGTAACGCTAGGTTTAACATTATATAAATACCTAGTTAATCATTGTATTAGACAACTACGAAATTCCTGAACTCTAAGAATACAGGATTTAACACTGCTTACAACAGCACAACTTAATAATATTCAATATTATTACTGAGCTTTTTACCTTCATATCGGTGTGTTTCTTAGCTTTGTTTTGTGGTTTTACTTCTTGTTCTTGAATATTGCTTTTCTTTGTAACCGATCCATCCGGAATAAAGTAACAGAGCCCTAAATAATATATATAAATATCGAAAACCCCCGATATCACAAATTCACTGATAATTGAATAACCTAACGAAATCCGGTTAAATCAATCATGAGTATTTTGCTGCTAGGACCCCTCAACAGAATGGTGTTGCTGAAAGGAGAAACAGAACACTGAAAGAAGCTGTCAGAACCATGATAGCTGAAGCTAAGCTGCCTCAAAGATTTTGGGCAGAAGCAACAAACACAGCATGCTTTACCCAAAACAGATGTATGATCAACAAAAATCAGAACAATACTCCATATGAAGTTTGGAACAACAGAAAACCAAACATTCATTACTTTAAGATTTTTGGTTGTAAATGTTTTGTATTGAATAATGGGAAAAATCACCTTACTGCATTTGCAGAAAAGGCTGATGAAGCTGTCTTTGTAGGATACTCATCTGTTAGTAAGGCTTATAGAGTTTTCAATAAAAGAACATTACTAATAGAAGAATCTATCCATGTAGTATTTGATGAGCCAAGTCAATCTTCTGAAAAGAATCAAAGTATTAATGAAGATCTGTCTGCTGATTTACAGAAGTTAGACATTGGAAGAAATGAAGAATATGTTCCCATCATACTACCTAATCTAAGTTCAGCTGCTAACTCAAGTGCTGTTCAAAATCACAGTGCTGATTGTCTAACAGACGAGTTGCAAACAGCTGATAGACCAGAGACTGTTCAACAGACTGCAAATGTTCAACAGACTACTACTGGAACTCCAACAGTAGTGTTGCAAGATCAAGACAGAGGACAACATCCTGATCTACAACCTGATCTTAGATGTCTCAAGAATCACCCTCCTGAACTAGTTATTGGTGATCCTTTAGATAGAGTGAAAACAAGAAGAGCTGCTGCACAGGATGCCATGTTTGTCACATTTCTATCTCAAATAGAGCCTAAACAAATTGAAGAAGCTCTCAATGATTCCTTCTGGATAGAAGCCATGCAAGAAGAGTTGAATCAATTTGAAAGGAATGAAGTCTGGTACTTAGTTCCTAGACCAAGTCATCAAAGAGTAATTGGCACTAAGTGGGTTTTCTGAAATAAGATGAATGAAGATGGTGTTGTCACCAGAAACAAAGCAAGACTAGTGGCCAAGGGTTATTGTCAAGAAGAAGGAATTGACTTTGATGAAACTTTTGCACCAGTAGCAAGACTTGAAGCAATCAGACTGTTTCTAGCCTATGCTGCTTACAAGAACTTCACTGTCTATCAGATGGATGTGAAGTCTGCTTTTCTCAATGGAGAATTTCAAGAAGAAGTGTATGTTGAACAACCTCCTGGATTTGAAGTCTATCAAGAAGAGGACAAAGTATATCGTCTGAAGAAAGCCCTCTATGGACTGAAACAGGCTCCAAGAGCATGGTATGATACCCTATCTGATTTTCTTTTAATTAAAGGATTTCGAAAAGGTAAGGTAGATAAAACCTTGTTCACAATTGAATGGGAAAATCATATATTACTTGTGCAAATATATGTGGACGATATTATTTTTGGTTCAACTAACCAACAGATGTGTGATAAGTTCTCCAAGCTGATGCAGAATAAGTTTGAAATGAGCATGATGGGTGAACTTAATTACTTTCTTGGATTGCAAGTTAGACAGTTGCCTGATGGGATATTCATCAGCCAAGCAAAGTACACAAGAGATCTGTTCAAGAAATTTGGTATGGAAACTAGCTCAACAGCTACCATTCCTATGTCTACAAGTCTTCGTTTGGATAAAGATGAAGATGGCAAATCAGTGGACATAACCAAATATAGAGGCATTATTGGTTCATTGTTGTATCTAACAGCAAGCAGACCTGATATAATGTACTCAGTTGGAGTCTGTGCAAGATTTCAATCAAACCCCAAAGAATCTCATCTCTTAGCTGCCAAGAGGATATTGAAGTATGTTAAAGGCACTCAAGAATTGGGATTGTGGTATCCTAGAGAATCTGGATTTGAACTTATTGGTTATTCATATTCAGATCTTGCTGGCTGCAAGATTGACAGAAAAAGCACAACAGGTGCCTGTCAGTTCTTAGGTAGTCGTCTGATCTCATGGATGAGTAAGAAGCAAACCTCAGTTTCTATATCTACTGCTGAAGCTGAATATATAGCTGCTGGAGCTTGCTGTGCACAGATACTTTGGTTGAAGCATCAACTAGAAGACTACAACATCAAGATCAGTGGAATTCCAATCTACTGTGACAATACAAGTGCTATCTCACTTACTCAGAACACTACAAGTCATTCAAGGACTAAGCACATTGAGATCAAACATCATTTCATTAGAGATCATGTGGAAAAAGGCAATGTTTTGATTGAGTATGTTCATACTGATAATCAGATTGCTGATATCTTCACCAAACCTCTAAGTGAAGCAAGGTTCTCAACTCTAAGAGCTGAGTTAGGACTACTTAATTTGGATGCATAAGCTGAGGGGGAACTCATCAGAAGACTGGAGTTCAACAGCTTAGTCATCAGTTATTTTATTCAAGGATTAACCTTCAACAGACTAGTTAACTCATGAATTCTTAAAGACAGGGGGAACGTGTAAGACTAGCGGTACTTCTGCTCTAAAAGATGAAATCTGTTAATTTCAGTTAGTTGAAGTTAAGATTATCAAGAAGATCTGTTCTTAATGCTTGAAGATTGAAGATTATTTTATCTTGCTGGATTGACAAACAGCAGAGGAAGATTACTAGCTATTGGCTTTCTCTAGTAATATCAGATAACAGATCACTCGTCTGTCAGATAAGTTAAACTCTACTCATCTGATATCTTATATAAGCATGGTCATAAAACGTATCTTTAGAAACGCGCTTTTATAAGTAACAGATTAGTGTCGATAGAGTTTCCCGCCCATCTGACATTAAAATAATAAAATTGAAATCCGCGTCTCCTGTCCACACGATTAAAAACTGTCAGATTAGATCAACGGTTCTGATAAATCACGGAAACCTAATCAAAAGGAAACCTATAAAATCCGATCTAAACAGTACAGTCGTCTTACGCACCCAAATACTCTCAAAACTCTCTAACTCTCAAACCCTTCTGTTGCGAAAAAGTTAACTGCATCTTTGTAGATTTCTACTCTCAAAATTTCAGAAATGGAGAAGATTATCGAAGGAAGGTACTTCAACTACAGCAAATTCCATTTCTCAGGCACTGATCTGATGCGCTCGTTACTGGAAAAGATTGAAGAAGCTTCGTTAGTTCCTGTTTTAGAGGCTCACGAAGAAAGGGTCTACTTAGAAGATGTTGAGCACTTCTATATAACCAGGAAATTCTCTAAGAATGACACGATCATGTCTGCTGAAATAGGTGGAAAGAAGATTGCGATCTCGGCTGCTGTTCTCAGTGAGATCTATAAACTAACAGACAAGGGAGGAGATGTGACCTCGTTAGGGTCAGAAAAGGAAGAGGAGTTCTGGGTCATTTGTGCTAAGAAAGGAGAGAAGATGACTGGGACTTTGATGAAGACCCAGCTGAAGGATGAATACCAGAGATTTGCTGATATCATAGCAAAGGTTCTGGATTGTGCTACATGTTCTTTGGATGGGTTGCCAAGGAAAAGATACTACACAATGGTGTGTATCTATTATGGGTTGAAGGTTAACTGGGCTGCTCACGTGTATGAGCTGCTGAGTGACAAAAGGCCTTCACATGCCATTTTATTGAGCAATCTGTTTGCATCCCTACAATGCCCTATGGGAGGTGGAAAGCAAACCCATGGTAGCAAAGAGTTCAAACTTTATGAACCAGTGAGACAGTTAGTGGCTGCTCCAAAAAGGAAGGCTGCTGCAAAATCTAAAAAGACCCCTTCTAAGAAGAGCAAGAAGGAAGGTCAGACTAGTCAGTCTGCTGAGCCAACAGCACAGTCTGCTGATGAGACTGTTTCAGCACTTCCTGAAGATGAAGTTCCTGAAAACATAATTGAAGATTTCACCAAGGAGATTGAGCAGATGAAGACTGACTCCTCTCCTGAAAGGACAGAATCTGAGGAAGAAATTCCTCTTCAAAGGTTGAAGAGGATGAGAACAAAGAGTGAGGCAAGGGGACCTCCTACTGCCAACCCCACTGTCAAAAAGATTGCAAAGTCAAAGGTTAAGAGAAAGGTCAATTTCTCTGAAGAACCTGTTGCAACTGTTAGAGAAACAACATCAGAAGCAGAAAGACCATTGAAAATTAAAGAGCCTGCTGTTGAAGCTGCTAAAGTTGCTACTGCTGAAGCTAAAGTTGTTTCTGAAATTGGAGGATCAACAGAAGACTCATCTGCTGTACCATCTGCTGAAGTTGAAGGAGCACAGCAGATTAGTACAACACTTGAAGGAGACGCACCTTTGCTGCATCCTGCTCCAGTTGCTACAATCCCTCTTCAAGCAATTGAGAGTCCTGAAACAAGAAGAAGAAGGACTGACAAAATTGCTACTTATCTGACTGCTGCAGAAAAGAAAAGACAAGATGATGCTGAAAAGCTAAGGAAGGCTGCAGAGAAAGCTGAAGAGGATAGGCTGAAAAGCCTAGAATTAAAAAGGCTGGAAGATGAAGCCAGCAAGATGACTCAGGAGCAGAGGGATGCTCTTGAGGCAGCAGAGTTGAATGCTGCTATTGAAGCAAGCACCAAGGATGCTTATGGACATCAGCATACTGGTGGGATAGTTATTGGTGAACCAAGGGATCCAAACAAACCAATACCAGCTATGCCTGCACCTAAGACAAAGCCAAAGAGGAGAGAAGAAATTAGACTATCTTTGGAGATTGTCAGGGAAGATCCTGCTATCTTTGAAGAATTCCTAAAAAGGCTTGATGCTGAGAATGAAAGGGTCAACCGCCTGACACAGTTCACAAATGAGAAGATCAGATACAACAGGTGGAGGGAATTCAGACTGACAAAGAGTCCAGCTGAAATGACCAAATGGAAAGCCTTTGCTGTTGAAGAAGCATGGGTACTGAAGTGGCTTGAGACGGGTTCTCTCATTCAAGCACTTGATTCAGAATTCTTTCTGGACAGGTTGAGAATGAGGATAAGTCACTTAGTTAAAGCTGAAGCCAAGAAGATTTTTGAGTCTATTGCTGAGGATTATGATGATTCAGTAGACCTCAAAGAAAGATCTATCAAACTGGCTATTGCTCAAGCAATGGAGCTTTGGGCAAAGAAATCAAGGAAGCTAAGGGGACAACCAAGCTCATTGGTCCCACTTCCAAACATCAAACACATTGTCTATGGTCCAAACATCAAACCTTATGAGGAGCTGCCTGAGGAACCTTCATCTACTTTTATTCCACTTGATAATTTTACTTGGATTTCCAACAGGTCAGCAGTGGACAATGAAGGATTGATGAAGACAGTTGAAACTGTCAAGAAGATTATATCACCTGCTGATAAAGGAAGAGCAGAGTCCTCTGATCAACCAAAGCAAAGAGAGGGTACTTCAGACCCATCTGATCAGAACACTGCACAGGGTGATAAGTTTGATGCTGCTGATGATTCAAAGAAAGAAGTAGAAATTCCAGCAGATCAGACAAAGGACAAAGAAGTTGCTGCTAAAGGAGATGATCAAGCTAAGGAGAAGGAAAGCACTCCAAGCCATGCTGATGAATCAGCAGATCAATCTCTTGCATTGACAACTCAACCATCAGAGCAACTTATGAAAGATACACCTGCTGCTACTTCAGATATGCCTTCAACCTCTCATGGTGTTCAGACAAATCTGTTGGACTCCATCCAACAAATGATCACCAATTCTCTGAAGGATATGAAGAAAGAATTAGCTGCAGAAGTGATAGCTGCTGTTAAACAACCAGATCAGAAAGCTGCTGCTGTCCCAACAGATCTGATAGAAGACACTGCTCAGAATGTTAAATCCATCTGTCAGGATATGGATATTCTTAGAAGACGGACTCAGAGCACTACTGAAGGTTGGAAGCAGATTGAACAAACAGTTGAATTGGCTCTCCAAGCAGAAGATGAAGTCATGGGAAACATGATGAAAGACTTCACTGCTTCATCAAATTGGATTTTGGGAACTCAAATTCAATTGGGTGATCAAGGAGAAGACTTGCTCAAGGAAGTCAAAACTGTTAAGGCCAATCAACTTAAACAACAAGCTCAGATTAATGCTATGGAAGAGAACATCAAGCTTCTCTGTGATTCACTTCTAATCACACCAGTTGTGCCACAATATCCACTTATCCCTGCTGATGATGACAAAAAGGGGGAAGAAAGGGTATTTGGACAGCAAAGGGTTGATTTCCAAAGGGAAAAAGGAAATCAAGATGCTGAAGAAACTGAAGTGTTAGAAGAATCTGATGGTGAGACTGAAAGAGACATGGGAGAATCAAGCAGACCAACAGATGAGAAAATTACAGAAGAAGAACAAGCTGAACTTGAAGAATCTGAAGCAAAAGCCAAATCTGACAAAGAAATAGCTGCTGCCAAAGATTCAGCTGAAGAACAGCTTGATCCAGATGTCAAGAAAAAGAAGCTAGAGCTGTTGAAGAAAAGATTCTTTGAAAATTTGGAAGCTGAGGTTTCCAAGTCATCTGATGAAGAGTCTGAAAAAGAAGACAAGGAAGCAGAAAAAGAGAAGAAGGAAGAAGACTAGTCTAGGCTAGATTTCCTTTTATGTTAAAAATCCTTGTAAATTTTTTTTAAAAGTATTTTGTACTTTTCATCTTTCAAAACATGTAAAATGTAATCAATTCAATATCTATAAAATTGCAAGTTTGACTCCAACATACTATTTCTATCTCAGAAATTTTTGAGGATCAAAACTTTAGTTTAGGTACAGGTACTTAGCTGGAGTTTTGTCATCATCAAAAAGGGGGAAATTGTTGGATGAAGATGAAGATGAAAGAAGTCAGAATTTAAGGGAAGGTTTTGATGATTTCCAAAACATCATAATCAGCTAAGTATGGAAAGCTTAGTTCCCTTAGAAAGATCTTTGAACAAGTAAAAGAAGACATCAGAAGAGTTCAAAGTTCAAAGCTCAGAAGACTAGTGATCTCTTGCTGAAACAGTGAACAGAAGGGTAGATCATCAGCCGAGTCAAATCAGATTAGTTCAGTATTTGATCAGCAGAGTATCTATCAGCAGAGTCGTTTTGATCAGCAGAGTGGAAGAGATCAAGAGATTAGTCCAACGGTAATAAATGCACTTGGTGTAATAAATGCTGGAAAAGAAGGGTAGTAATGGCAAATGATTGAAGATATCCTCGGATCAGCAGAGTGCATTAAATGCAGCATTAAATGCAATGGACAGAAAAGTACTGTACACTGTACGGTTTGCTGCAGAGAGCCGTTTCAAAAGAGCTGAAGAATGGATTTGATTTGTGACTTGCCTTCAACGGTCATATTTTCATCTCCAAGTATAAAAAGAGCTGAATTTCAATCGAGCAAGACACATAACAACAATCAGAGATCGAAATTTTGAAGCAGAATTTCTCTAAGTCTCAAAAGCTCGAACAGCTCACTCGTCTGGTGGAAGTCATCTGTTGACAGAAACCCAGTTGAAGAAATCAGAAAAACATTATCTGAGTGATTTTGTACTAGCTGAGTGTTGTGCAAAGTGAGAATCCATCTTTGTGAGTGATTCTACTTTAGAGGATAGGTTTTCTTTGTGATTTCCTATTGTGAGCTTACAGCATTTCATTTGTTGTCTTGGTGTAAGTGGAGAAATAATGTAATCTAAGTGATTATAGTATAACCCAGAATCTGTGTGATCTGGAAGAGTGGACTAAAGGATTTTTATCCATATAACCACTATAAAAATTCTTTGTGTTATCTTGCATTTAAAGTTTTCTTGCATATTTTAAAGTTTGCATTTTAAACACTTTGAATCAATCAAAAGATTTTATAAGGAGTTTTAAACTGGGGATAAAATCTTTCTAGAAATTAGTCTACTTGTGAAAAACACTTTCAAACAATCCGCTGCAAGTATACTTGATGGGGGCTATTTCGCACCCTATATACTACTCGGATCGAATGAAGAGGATAAGATTGATTCGACCAATTCAAACAGATCGGGATCATCTTACCGACCCGGCCAAGTGCAGCTCGCTTCGATATAAGATTATACTCCGGACTCAAAAAGGATATTTGGGCCGAGTCCTGTTAGGACTATGTTTCCTTGTAACGCTAGGTTTAACATTATATAAATACCTAGTTAATCATTGTATTAAACAACTACGAAATTCCTGAACTCTAAGAATACAGGATTTAACACTGCTTACAACAGCACAACTTAAGAAGATTCAATATTATTACTGAGCTTTTTTACCTTCATATCGGTGTGTTTCTTAGCTTGGTTTTGTGGTTTTACTTCTTGTTCTTGAATATTGCTTTTCTTTGTAACCGATCCATCCGGAATAAAGTAACAGAGCCCTAAATAATATATATAAATATCAAAAACCCCCGATATCACAAATTCACTGATAATTGAATAACCTAACGAAATCCGGTTAAATCAGTTGGCGCCCACCGAGGGGCTACGTTAATTATTCGATCGACACATGGCTCGCCCAAGGAAAAGCGCTCGCATTGGAGCGAGAAGTAATACAACCACCGGCCACAACACATCCGAAGATCCACAAGACAACAACGATAACAACATTCCCAACACCAATGAAAATCTCCCAGATACTCGTTCTCGTCAGCAGGAACACCAAGGAGGTCTTACCGGTGCAATACAGGAAGAACCGGAAGTCCCCGAAATACCCGTTCCTCTCCCAGGCGCTCAGGAAAAACTGAGACAAATAGCAATGCTCTTCAAATCACTCTCTCCAGAAGAATTGCTAGTTTTAGACCAAATTCCTCGAAACGCTACGGCTCCCAGGACAACTCCTGCACCAGGAATGCCAGGGCCAAACAAACAAACCTCTCAACAAGCGGACAGCCCAGCAAGTGAGCGACGCTCGTTACGCAGCCCACGGCAGGACAATTCTAAACCCTCCGATAACCGTCCCCGAAGAAAACCAGGTCGAAGAAGGCCACAGGCGGATCGCAGCGGATCGAAGGAACGAATAATAATCCCTATCGAGGATGACATAGATGATGCTATCCCAGATCGACCACGAGCGACTCGATTCTCGGAAAGAGAAATCGAGAGAATAGTACAGGAACGACTGGAGCAACGCCTACGATCTGTTCAAAACCCGTGGACCCGAACCGCGGAACTCCAGGAGAGCCTTGCAGCATGTTCTCCCTTCTGCAGAGAAATAAAAGAAGCGCAATCCATTGGACAGGTCCCGGGTAGACTACCCCGATATGACGGAACCACCGACCCGGATGATTATATTTTTAGCTTCACTAACATAATGAATTTATATGCCCACTCTGCCGAATTCACCGCCAAGTTAATGGTGACCACATTCGAGGGCCTAGCGTTGGATTGGTTCGCAAAACAACCTGCCAACTCCATATTCAGTTTTCGGGAATTATGCAATAAATTGACGCAGCAGTTTGCCAGTCAGAAGAGGCAAAAACTCCCGATGAGCTACCTAGGAACCATACATCAACAAGAAGGAGAATCCCTAAGAAACTGGTTGGCCAGATTCAACGTAGAACTACTCAAAATCGATTCTCCAAATATTGATTACATAATTTCTATCCTCTTCGATCTCACTAAAAACAGGCAGTTCGGAAATGCCCTCAGTCGAAAACAACCAAGAACGTTCGCCGACATCATGAGCTTGGCGTCTAAGTATATGACCCAAGAAGAGATGAATTCCTTTAAGGATAAAAACAAAAATAAATTCACAGCTTCAGGCTCCAAGCGGCATGATAAGATTCCTACTCAAAGACCCTTAGACTATGAGCGATCTTCCAGGAGAGGTAACGTTTTCCAGCGACTGGAATACAGCAAAGCCGATCAAGAAAGACAACCTAATTACTACCAAAGACCAAGAAACCCTGAGCAACCAATCAGAAGCAGGGTGAATCAAGTAGAACACCCAAGGTTAAATGCTCCAATGGAAGAAATATTGGAAGTCCTAGAAAGAAATAACTGGATTCCCGAGGCAAGGAAAATCGCTCAGCCCAGACCGGGGTCTAGAAACTATGGTCAATACTGTAAGTACCACAGGGCACATGGGCATCTAACGGAAAATTGTTTTCACCTTAAGAGAGAAGTCGAAAAACTGATCGAGCAGGGAAAACTAGACGAATACATAGACCGAGATAATCGCGAAAGGGAAAGAAGTAGAAGCCCTCGGAACGGTAATCGAAGGAGAAGTTCTCATCGAAGGTCGCCTGAACGTCGACCTACTCAGGAGTTAAATCAGGACCAGATCAATGGGACTATCCATACAATATCCGGGGGACCCGCGGGTGGAGATAGTCGTAACGCACGACGAAGGACAGCCCGATCCATAATTCGAAATTCTAAATATCCAAAAGAAATATGGACTCTGGAAAACAGGCCGACAAATCACCAGCCGATCAGCTTTAACGAAGGCGAAGTACCTAAAAACATCATTTGGGACACAAAAGAGGATAACCCCGATTTTCCTATGGTAGTATCATTAGAGATAGCGAATTATAATGTAAGAAGAATCCTAATCGATAATGGAAGCTCAGCAAATATCATCTCCCGGGAGGTTTTAGCCCAAATGAACTTGGGACAAATAAACCGACAAAAAGTAGCTACGCCGTTAGTAGGCTTTGGAGGGTCCGAGATTATCCCCAGCGGAACAATATCTTTAAGTGTGTCACTTGGAAAGAAACCACTTAGGACAGTGAAGTTAGTAAAATTCCTAGTAGTGGAAACACCCTTCGCTTATAACGCTATATTAGGGCGACCAGCCCTTAACCTTTTCCGAGCTGTAGTCTCTACCTATCATCAGAAGATAAAGTTTCCGACCGATATGGGCATCGGAGAAATAACGAACGACCACTGTATGGCGTGGAATTGCTACAGCACATCGTTAACTTTGAAAGAATACCCTAAGTCAATTACTCCGAGCAAGAGAAAGATCGAAGACGATCTCATTAGAAATGAGGTTGAAATTCCTATTACTGATCGGTTAGATAAAAAGGGGAAAGAACCGCTAGACTTATCCTTGAAACCCCCAGAACATAAAGATATAATTCTAGTAAAAGGCGACTCGTCCAAAACGACAAGAATAGGTACAGAATTGAGCAAAGAAGGAGAAATAATGTTAATCGAATTCCTAAGAAATAATGTTGACGTCTTCGCCTGGAGCGTGAATGAGATTGAAGGAATTGATCCTCGGATAATCAAGCATACCCTAAAAATCGACCCTTCGGCGAAACCCGCCAGACAGAAGAAAAGAAATCATGGACCAGTAAAAGATAAAATTATCAAAGCCGAAGTAGAGAGACTGCTCGAAGCAAAACAAATCCGAGAAATACATTTCTCGGAATGGCTATGTAATGTTGTACTAGTAGCAAAAGGGGATAAAAAGGACAACAAATGGAGAATGTGTTATGATTTCACCGACCTTAACAAGTTATGTCCACGCGACCCATACCCTCTCCCAAGGATTGACTTATTGGTCGACTCGACTGCTGGTTTCGCGATATTCAGCATGATGGACGCCTTCCAAGGGTTTTACCAAATATACATGGACGAGCGGGATCAAGAGAAGACCGCGTTCATAACCGAACAGGGAGTATACTGTTTTATTGTAATGCCATTCGGATTGAGGAATGCCGGCGCTACTTACCAAAGGTTAGTAAACCTAATGTTCAGGGAATTAATCGGAGAAATAATGGAAGTCTATGTAGACGACATGTTAGTGATCTTACGTGGTTTCGTTAGTTCGATCAAGGGTAGGATATATGACAATAATAACAATAAATAAAGTAAAAGTAAAGATCAAATGTAATTGTATTCGAATTAATTGAGTACAAGTACAAGTATTTAGAGTCCTACTCGAGCATTACTGGATGCCGTACAAGCTAGAGGGCGAAATAATAGTAGATCTAGAGCCTATACTTCCTATTGTTTCCGAGCAGTAGCTTCGAGGAGAGAGCACCTGGAAAATCGTGTCCAATATCATAAATGCACGGGGTATTTATAGCTGAAATTGGGGTTCAGGTGATCCACCCACAGACATGTAATTCTTCGGCCCACAAGTTTGGTTCAGAGCTCGGCCCAACAGTAACTTTGGATCCTGGGCTGGCTTGGATTTATGGTATTCGGACATTGGGGTCGAACTAAATTCTTCGAGGTAAGTATCGCTCGATCTCGTGTAACTGTAAAGAAAAGTAGGATCCGAGATACCCCTCATCAATACTCCCCCACTTCTCGAGCGCAAAGTGGAACTTAAGCTCGAAGAAGTATGCATAACCGTTGATAAAGGAGTAGGATAAATCGATCTCGGCTTGTCGTTTCGGGTATGCCTCATTAAAAACCTGACACGGAAAAACCCTTTTGGGATAAAAACCGGCTCAGGGAAAAAGAGTGCATACTTGAACGATTTTACAGTGGCGTGGTCTTAACATCATCCTCGTTGTTTGTGATGTGCATCTTTAATTTAGAATTTCCGGAAAGTATAGGGGCTGTAGTTGCAATTTCTGAAAATGCGACTCAAAATTCACCTTAAGAGAGTTCAATCGTCGCGGTTACTCGGGGACTGATTTGCAATTTCCCATTTTGTCCCTATATATATAGCTATACAGAGGGTCGCTATTCCTTACAAATACTGAGAGAAATTTAGGTCGGAGTAGACGGGTCGATACATAAATTCCATTAGCCATTTTTTGAACAGTCATCTTACATTTATTATGTCGAGCCCAGTAAATTTGAAAGGAAAGTCTCCTTTAGAGGAGAATGAAGTCGATAACCGCAAGGGGAAAAATGTTGTGGAGAGTCGATCACCTGAAAACGAGAATCCGCAAAGCTCGGGTTCCGCTTCGGATTCCTGCGGAGAGGAGCGGGAGTCGAGTTCTGAAAGTGGAGATAGTGAAGACGAAAATTCCAATGAGGCAACAGTTTCCGAGCGGGAAAATATAGAGGACGGGGAGCTTCCTTTGGGTAACAACGAGCAGTATAAATACAAATTGAACCGTAACGTAGTGATTACGATCTATAATTGGGAAGAGCCCTCGACTAGCGCAGCTCTAAATATGACAGAGGAGAGGGCAGATGAGATCGTCTGTTCCTATAGGGAGACAGACTTGGCGCAGTTGCAAGAAGAATTCGGTCGATATCTAGGCGCCGGTTTTTCGATTGTACTTCCCTCTCCCGATCAGCGAGTTACAGATCCTCCTGCCGGTTGCCAAGACTTTTATTCCAAACACTTCCACTACGGCTTACGCATCCCCTTCCCTCCTTTGCTAGAAAACCTTCTGGATGCTTTCAAGTTGGCTCCTTGTCAGATTTTACCAAATTCGATCGGCCTGATCATGGCTTTTTGCGTGTTGATGAAGGCTAAGGGGAAAAAGGCAACGTTTCAGAATTTTTGGCGGATATTCCAGATAAGTGCTTCCACCTCTTCAAACGCAGGTTACGTATACTTTTCTCAGAGGCCGAAGATTTCTATCTTATCGACCAACGTAAGTAGTAATCTGAAGGGATGGAAGCATGAGTTCTTCTTTGTCCGGGGGCCAGAGTTTCCGTCTTCTGAAGAAAATCCCGAGCCTACTCCCTTCGAGTGGCCTGGAGCCAAGGAGTGGATATATGGAAAACGCCGCCTCTTGGGGAATATGAAAAATGAGATAACAGATAAATTTCTGCAATCTCTCCGTGCTGATCCTCATCAGACCGCTCTAATGACTCAAGAAGCAGTCTTGCGATTGGCTGAGCTCAGCAATTGCACTTTTCCTGCCGATCTGATCGAATACGGGAAAGCTCAGATCGATCCTGCTAACCCCCCTTCCACGTTGGCTGATATCGTTGATAAATTCCGTACATCAGTAACTGGCCCGCACGTTGCTTCCTTTTCGAAAGGTAGTAAGGGTCGACCTCGTCCTCAAATGTCAACGAATCCTCGAAAAGCAAAAAAGTCCAAAGACGCGGTGGGGATCGCATCGACCTCGAGTGCTTTAGTGACTGTTCCCCCGATTACCCAAGCAGGAACCTCTCGGTGTAGGGCCGAGACGGCGGGGGTCTCCGATTTCCAGGGTTCCGGGGTCCTTCGATCCGTTTTTCCGAACGTATCCTCCAATCCGAACGATGAGGGATTCAGTAATTATACTCTCCGGGAGAATCGTGCCAGAGAGATTTTGCAGGCCAGGATGAATCGTAAGAGAAGTAGCAATGTTCCTGAGTCCTCCAGGAGAGTCAAGCCTTTTGCTCGAGGGCCAGACCCTATACCATGTCGGGCTGGTCATTCCGAGCCAGATTTGGCAGATTTTATCGAGAATCATTTGCACGGACCGAGGGCGGCCGGATATCCAGACCATGGGACCATCGAATCTGATTTGGGCTCCGAGGGTGAGCATACGGTGGACAAGTCTCTCCGGATGTTCCAGGCCAGTAGATTCAGAGATGATACTATCCAATCTTTCGCTAAGAAAGATTTCGAGATGCTTGGCGATTATGCCCATGCTCAACAAATGGTATTGTCTAATTGCGAAAGCTTCTAGCTTTTATCCCTACAATCTTTATCTTGTGCTTTTACGTATCCTTTCCTTTACAGGCCGGAGACCTATTTATTCAAACTGCTCTTCGACTGTCCGTATTGAGCGAAGAATCTCAGGCGGTACAGAAGGCCTTATACAATGTTCTGGAGGATGAGGCTGCGAAGACCAGTCAGCTAGAGGATGCCAAGATTAAGTTGTCCGAAATCGAGATTGAGCTCGAGAGGACTAAGAAAGAGTTGGAAACAAAGAAAGCCTTAGAGGAAGAGGTGGAGAAATTAAAGCAGGAGCTCGAGCGAACCAAAGTGTCTGCCGAACAGTCCTATGAACGGGGTCGAAACGAAGCCAGGCTTCCCGCCATAAGACAGTTCCTAAATTCTCCGATCCTCGATGCCTTAGTTCGGTTACGGTCGGGAGAAATCAATCAAGCCTTCTATTTCAAAGGAGCACAGCATCTCCTTACAGTTGCTAAGGTTGAAGGCTCCCTTGATGACTTCCTTCCTAAAATGAATCCTTACAAAAATATCTTTGGTAAGGATTACAAAGCGTCTTCCCTTCCTCCTAAGCTCGATGAATTAGCCACTCACGAGTTTGCTCCATTTCTTGAGGAATTTGGAGCACCGATGCCTAATCCTGATGAGCTCGAAGCCCAATCCGAAAGTGAAGATGTGGATATTGAAGGGGATTCCCGTGATAGGAGTGAACAAGGCACCCCCTCTTCTGGTTCGAGTGGGTCTGCGTCTGACGCACAAAGTCATGATGGAGGAGGTAGCAGCTCAGGCAAAGATGACTCTGACGGCTCGGGAAGCGGTAGTAGCGAATCAGAGAAAGAAGATAGATCGGACCGTGGTTCGGGCGTGAAAGTGTCCAACCAATAACGTTTGCTGTGTAATAGGACTAACTTAGCAAACCAATGTATTTGCTTACTTGTAACCTTTTCCTGTTGCCTATTTAGTGGGCACTTGAATATGAATCTATTTCTTTATGCTATTTTTAGATCATGGCCTTTGATCTTTTACAACGTCACTCTTGCGTGTTTAACTGCGTCATTGGATCTTTTTTGGAAGTAGTGCTTTACCAATCATTGTGATTTTTCCTGATGTTGTTTCTCTTATAAGTAGCAAGGGCACTTTTGTTGCTTTCGCATTGATATTGTTCATAGTGTTCGGAGCTTTCTTAAAAATCTGTTCGGTTGGATTTTTACTCGAAGGTTGAGAGATGGACAAAAATTCGAACGCTCTTGTGATTTCTTCCATGCCTTTTTCCAGGCCAAGTGTTAGTAGAAAATCAAGAAAAAGAAATCGATCATCAATTACTTCCACTAATTCTGACCAGCAAAACTTCCATGAGGGGAATAAACACTCGACCGTTACCCTTCCTTCATGCTTGAAAACTAGGGGCTCCAATAAGGGAATAAAAAAGGTTTCTTTTGCGGAAGATGTCACTGGGCACGTCCTTTCTCGATCCGTACCTTCAATGGTCAATGGATCCTCGTTTAAAAGGGACATAGCTCCTTTTGACAAGGTGTCTCACGAGAAAACCAACCTGACCCTTCTTCGATCCCGCGTTTCTGTCTCCGAGGGTGACTCTTCGACTGGAGAATATTCCTCGTTCCTGTTTTATTCTGGGTTGGAAACTCTTGCCCAAGTAATTTTTTCTCACCCCTTTGTCATGACTGTTTAATCTCTTTATTTCTGTTATGACATATTTTCCTGTAAATTCAGGCTAGGGTGGTCTTTTCTAAGCTTTATGCATTGGCCAAACATGAGTTCGAGCAGCGGGTTTCAATTTCACTTGAACTTATCAGGAAGAAGATCGAACTGGAACGTGCATTGGAAGCTAATCGATTTTTCAAGGAAAAGATATCTCAGGACAAGTTAAGTTCAGAATTGGAGAAACTCAAAGGTATTTACGAACATGAGAAGAGACACTCTGAGCTTCGTGAGAAGGAGGCTTACATCCGCGGGTATACTGATCGTAGTGCTGAAGTTCGAAAGATCCTTTCCGAAAATAACTTCGTTTAGTAACTCCGTTGTTTTCCTCCATATCATGAGTTAAGACTCCTTGTTGTAACACCATCCTTGTTGTAATGGTTTTCCTTTCTTGTTGTAGTATAACCCTTGTTGTAATGATATAATATTTGCTGTAATAATATTCTCCGTTTCTCTCTTTTTTTTTTTTTTTTTTTTTTTTTTTTTTTTTTTTTTTAATATCGAACTTCTCGGGAAGTGAAACAGTCAGAGCTTTAAATGCTCGTATCCTGACCATTCATCCTGAGATATATGTACCGTTGATGCCGAATTCTTTCCCCTATATATAGCTTTCCACGTTATTCTTGTTTTTTACTCTTCTGTAAACATTTTATTCGATCGACATGGTTGTGTTTTTACCTCTGTCGATCGGCTCCCCGTTCCATTCATTGTCAGTAATTGAAATGTTCGAAGTTTTCATTCGAACCTTTTTTTCCTTGTTTTGTTGGCAATCTTTATTTGAAAAAACTCTCGGCTAGGGTATCGACAGGCGAAAATAATTGCGACTAGGGTACCGGCAGGCGACCTGCTCTCTCTGATTCCAAATCCTTGAGGCGGGCCCGACTTCCTATATCCTGTTCTCTATCCAGTTGGGATAGCGGGTCTACTGCTGGAGGGGTTTTCCTGCTCTCGATCTCCACGTCTTCGAGGCGTCTTCTTGAAAGGTGTGGCCCTCGAGCTTACTAGGAGCGCCCCCAACTGGAGTCGCTTTCCTGTTTTTTGATTCGGTCCTTTATGGGCTTGTTTGTAGGGAAGCAGCGGATGAAGGGTAGAAGTGTACCAGCCTCTCATTCCTCTGTGTATCCATAGGGAATGACCATTTGTAATAGGGTTTAACCAGATGTAAAATATTCCGATTAGCTCAATTTCTTGAATGTAAACAAGAGTTCATATGTAATTCTCCTGAAAATTTATGAATATTTTCTGTTATATTGTCGTTAATCTTTGAATTCACAATTCGCAGTTTTCACGAGATAGTCATTGAGAAATTTATAATAGAATTTAGATCAATCTTCAATAGAATGTTTCAAGTTTTTCAATAGAATGTTTGTTTCGATCTAAGGGGCATAGCAGAGGCTTTTTCCCTTAGTCGTTTTTAGAGCGTTTTTAGCTCGAGGGTCATAGCAGAGGCTTTCACCCATTCAATAATATCGATCTAAGGGGCATAGCAGAGGCTTTCACCCTTAATCGTTTTTAGAGCGTTTTTAGCTCGAGGGTCATAGCAGAGGCTTTCACCCATTCAATAATTTCGATCTAAGGGGCATAGCAGAGGCTTTCACCCTTAGTCGTTTTTAGAGCGTTTTTAGCTCGAGGGTCATAGCAGAGGCTTTCACCCATTCAATAATTTCGATCTAAGGGGCATAGCAGAGGCTTTCACCCTTAGTCGTTTTTAGAGCGTTTTTAGCTCGAGGGTCATAGCAGAGGCTTTCACCCATTCAATAATTTCGATCTAAGGGGCATAGCAGAGGCTTTCACCCTTAGTCGTTTTTAGAGCGTTTTTAGCTCGAGGGTCATAGCAGAGGCTTTCACCCATTCAATAATTTCGATCTAAGGGGCATAGCAGAGGCTTTCACCCTTAGTCGTTTTTAGAGCGTTTTTAGCTCGAGGGTCATAGCAGAGGCTTTCACCCATTCAATAATTTCGATCTAAGGGGCATAGCAGAGGCTTTCACCCTTAGTCGTTTTTAGAGCGTTTTTAGCTCGAGGGTCATAGCAGAGGCTTTCACCCATTCAATAATTGATAGAGAAAAATAGAGATCGATAATAATGAATATAGATCGAGAATATGACGAATAAGTAAGGATGTAGGCGAAATAAGCTTTCATTGAATAAATAGTCCGAATAAACATTCTTCAAGTAACCCAATTCTTCATTAAACACACATTGTTTGCCAAATAGTTATAGTCAAAGAAAATGGAACAAAATAACTAAAAAGTAGAAGCCTCGATTGTAACTATCTTCCATAATATCTTCTTAAATTGATCGCATTCCAGGCTCGAGGCAGTATATCTCCGTTTGGGTGTGCAATCTTATAAGAACCTTTTCTCCCAACCTCCACGATCACGAAGGGGCCCTCCCAATTGGGCTGTAGTTTCCCTACGTGCTTTGATACTTCCACTTTTTTGAGCACCAGATCTCCCACTTTGAAGGATCGAATCCTCACATTCCGATTATAGGACTTTTCCATGTTGGCCTTGGCGGCTTGAATTTTTAACTTCGCGCGGTCCCTTCGAGCATCTGCGTGATCAACTTCCACCTGCCTCAGCGATTGGTTCTCTTCGGGATCATAAAATTCGACCCTGGGAGAAGGTATAAGATTTTCTACAGGGATAACAGCCTCCGACCCGTAAACCAAACTGAATGGAGTTTCTCCGGTTGCCGCCTTGACTGTTGTCCTGTTGGCCCATAATACTCCCGGTAGTTCATCCAGCTATTTTCCCTTCGCTTCCGATAAGCGCTTCTCCAGAGATCGAACAATTTCCCGATTCACTACTTCAGTTTGTCCATTAGCCTGAGGGTGGCCAACAGACGCAAAGTTCTGTTGTATTCCAAATCTTTCACACCAGTCCGTGATCCTCTTTCCTGCAAACTGCGTTCCGTTATCTGATATTAGAACCCTGGGGATTCCGAATCTGCAGACTATATTTTTCCATAAAAAATTAATAACTTGAAATTGGGTGATTTTGGTCAAGGCAACACATTCGACCCACTTGCTGAAGTATTCCACCGCTACTAGTACATAATTTTTCCTGGCTCGCGCTGTTGGGAAAGGTCCCACAATATCGATGCCCCATTTGTCGAAGGGCCAACAAATAGGGATCGAATGCATATGTTCGGCTGGTTGGTGTATTAAGTTCGAATGAATTTGACAGTGATGGCATTTTTTCACATAGTCGACAGAATCAGAAAAGAGTGTAGGCCAATAATATCCAGATCTCGAGCATTTAAGAGCTAACGCTCGAGCGCCACAATGGTTTCCTGCTTCCCCTTCATGAACTTCCCTTAATATGGCATTGTAGTGTGATTCGCGGATACATTTTAAGAGAATTCCCGAAGAGGACCGCTTATAGAGTTGATTTTCCATCAAAGTAAATGATGGCGCTCTATATTTAATTCTCCGAGCCTCATTTGCATCCTCCGGCAGTTTTCCGTCCCTAAGATAGGCGATAAGAGGGTCGCTCCATGACTCGCTCGGTTCTTCAATTTCCATAACATCAACTGGAGGGGCTGCATCTAGCTCGACGGCAGACATATTCGATAGCAGCAAAGTAATTGTTCTTTCAGTCTTTCCGTCGGCCAGTCCTGTAAATTTCGACAATATATCGGCCCAGAGATTCTCTTCTCTTGGTATCGGTTGAATATCAAATTTATCGAATTCTGAGATTAACTTCTTCACTTTGTTCAGATATTTAATCATGTTGAATTCTCTGGCTTCGTAAGTGCCTTTCACTTGCCTGTGAACAAGTTCCGAATCTGTTAGCACGACAATCGATCTTACCTTTGCCTTAATGGCCATTTCTAATCCAGCTATCAATGCTTCGTATTCGGCCTCATTGTTGGTGACGACAAAATCCAAAGTTATTGCATAGCTTAGGTCTTCAGCATTGGGCCCTTGAAAGTGTATCCCAGCTCCTCCTCCTTCTTTGGTCGAAGATCCGTCCACATGCATTAGCCAAACTTGATCGTTTGCTTCCTCCACCATAGCTAATTCCGAGGTTGTTCCTTCTTTCTCGTTTGATATGTTGGTTGATTCAAGCACACAATCAGCTAGCACTTGCGCCTTCACAGCGACTCGTGGTCGGTATTCGATTTCGAATTGGCTTAGCTCGACCGCCCATTTTATTAACCTACCTGAAGCTTCTGGTTTGGACAGAACCTGTCTTAAAGGCTGGTTAGTTAAAACAATGATTTTATACGTTTGAAAATAGGGCCTTAACCTCCGGGCTGCCACAATTAGGGCAAGTGCAAACTTTTCAATCTCCATATAGTTCTTTTCGGCACCCTGCAACAACTTACTCAAATAGTAAACTGGTTTGTGCTCAGCTTTATCTAGTTTGACCAGAACCGAGCTAATGGCTTCTTCTGACACAGCTATGTACAGATATAGGGGTTCCCCTTCAGATGGTTTTGCTAGCATGGGTGTCGAGGTTAAGTATGCTTTCAGTTCTTCGAAAGCCTTATCACATTCAGCATTCCACTCGAAGTTCTTAGATTTACGCAACAGTTTGAAGAAAGGTAAGCTCTTATCCGCGGATCTGGAGATGAATCTATTCAACGAGATAATTTTTCCAATCAAACTTTGAACGTCTGAAAGTTTTCTAGGTGGATGGAGATCAGTTATTGCTCGGATTTTTTCTGGATTAGCTTCGATCCCCCTCTCGTGAACTAAATACCCAAGAAACTTTCCTGATCGCACCCCGAATGTGCATTTCGCTGGATTTAACTTCATCCCATATTTCCTCAAAATTTCGAAGCACCTACCAAGATGTTTAATATGATCCTCTTCGGACATACTCTTTACGAGCATGTCGTCTACATACACTTCCATGATTTCTCCTATTAATTCTTTGAACATCATATTGACCAATCTCTGATACGTTGCGCCGGCGTTCCTTAAACCAAAAGGCATAACGATGAAGCAGTACACTCCCCGTTCGGTGACGAATGCCGTTTTATCCTGATCTCTTTCGTTCATGAAGATCTGATAAAACCCTTGAAATGCGTCCATCATGCTAAACAACACAAATCCCGCAGTGGAGTCTACGAGCATGTCAATCCGAGGCAAGGGGTAAGGGTCCCTGGGACATAACTTGTTCAAATCGGTGAAATCGTTGCACATTCTCCATTTATTTTCGACCTTTTCCCCCTTAGAGACTAGGACCACGTTACATAACCATTCGGTGAACTTTATCTCTTTTATCTGTCCTGCTGCTAACAATCTATCGACCTCCGCATTAATTATTTTGTCTTTCTCTCGCCCGTGATTACGCTTCTTCTGCCTTACTGGTTTAGCCCTCGGGTCAATATTTAAAGAATGCGTTATTACACGCGGGTCAATTCCCACTATGTCGTCCGAACCCCATGCAAAAACGTCAACATTTTCCTGTAAGAATCCGATGAGCTTCGCTTCCATGTCATTACTTAGCTCCGTTCCTATTTTTGTGAATTTTTCTGGAGATCCAGGTACCAAATTCACTTTTTTGTGACCAGGTGCTTGCATACTCATGTCAATAATTCTTCCTTTCTTTCCATCCAGTCTTTCATAATCGGGAATCGGAGTCCCGGAGTTAGAGGTTAATTCGTTTATTTTCCTTTTGTTAGGGAGCTCGGGCTCCACCTTTTCTTTGATAGTTAATGATGAACTGTAACATTCCCAAGCCATGTACTGGTCATTCCTCATTTCTCCGACTCCTCTCTCAGTTGGGAACTTTATTTTTTGATGGTAGGTAGATACGATAGCCTTAAAGGCATTCAGTGCAGGTCTTCCTAGAATGGCATTGTAAGCAAATGGCGCGTCCACGACTAGAAACTTGATCATTCTCGTGACATTCTTTGGTTTGAGCCCTAGAGTGGTGCTCAGAAGTATGGTCCCGAGCGGAATGATCTCCGATCCCCCGAAACCGACCAAGGGAGTAGTTACCTTATCCAAGTGTGGATGACAGAGATTCATTCTTGCAAGAGCTTCCGATGAAATTATGTTTGCCGAGCTCCCGTTGTCGACCAGCACTCTTTTGACCTCGAAGTTCGCAATTCTTAATGTTAATACCATGGAGAAATCTGGATCATCTTCATTCGTATCCCAACTAACGTCTGCGGGTCGATCCGCTTCGCTAAAGCTGATGACTTGATTCTCCATTGATGGAAATTCCAAAGATAGAACCTCCCTTTTTGCGGATACTCCTGCCCTGATTGATCTTAAAGTCCTTTTTCTGGCATTCCTACTATCTCCGCCTGCCGGGCCGCCTGCGATCATATTGATCACACCGTTCGATTGTTCTTCTGTCTGATTCTGAATTTGCCTCTGCCGAGAGTTAAGTTTTCTCGGACTACGGGATCTGTAGCGATTGTTATAGTTGCCATTCTTAACAAATTCTTTGAGTTTTCCTTGGTTAATTAATTTTTCGATCTCGACCTTCAATTGATAACAATTTTCCGTACTGTGGCCTCTAGCTCGATGATATCGACAGTATTGGTCGTATCCGGGCGCACCCGGCCTCGCCTGTGTGATTCTTTGGGCTTCCGGAATTAAATTCCCTTCTTCCAATACAGTCAACACCTCCTCCTTTGAACTGTTGAGCTCAGTAAACTGGATTTTACCCTGCCTTGGGGCTCGATTTCGATCATAAGGAGGTCCGTATGAGTGCGGTCCTTGGGGTGGCATATGCGGCTTGAAAGTGTTGATTCGCTGCCAAACGGATCCTTTACTTGGCCCTCCATAATCACTTGGTTTTGGGATCGGAGTCCGATCTTGTTTTTTATTGAGATGAGACCTATCTAGATGTGAACTCTTCAATTTGTTCATTTCTTCCTGTATCATATACTTTTCAGCAATTTCCATTATCCGTTCGAAAGATTTTGGTTGCTTTCTGCATAATGCATTCCCAAATTGGGTGCTTCTAGTCAGTTCGAACATCAACGAGGACAGATACTCGATTTGCGGGGTATCCACCTTCAAAAGCTCAATACTAAATCTTGCCAGCCATTGCCTCAACGTCTCTCCTTCCAATTGTTTCACAGTGCCCAGATGATTTGCCGGCAGTCTTGGCTTCCTCTGGCTAGCGAATTGATGCTTCAGCTTATCGCAAAATTCTTCGAAAGAAAATATAGAGTTCGGAGGTAACTTTCCGAACCAATCGAGGGCAATTCCTTCAAAAGTGGTGACCATAATCTTGCAACAGAAATTATCCGAGTGTCCATACAAGTTCATAACATTAATAAAGCTGTTAATGTGTTCGCCGGGGTCGGTAGTCCCGTTATACCGTGGGAGCCTGGTTGGCACCGTTTCTGTGTTTCGAGCTTCGCGTATTTCTCGACAAAAGGGTGAACATCGCATGATATTATTCGAGACCTCCCTCTCTCGTAGGTTTCCTACTGGTCAGGGTATTCCCCGCTTGCCTGGCAGCTTGATTAGTGAAGGGGATCTCTATCATAGTACCCTGTTCTTCCAACTTCTTAGCTACTCTTTCTTGTACTATTATCTCCAATTCGGATTCAGTAATTTTCTTGTAAGTTGGTTTATTTCTTCTCACAGCGCCAGCGGTGTGACTTTCCCCCACAACAGAGTCCTCCAGATCGTGCACCTGTGCAGGAGGGTTTTCTGATCGGGCGTTGACTTTCGAGGGTGCAGTCCTTTGTGGATGCATTGATGGGATATGTGACATATCATTTTCTTTCTGTAAGTTCGATGAAGGTATTTCAGGTCTTCCCTGAATCCCTGGTTGGTCGACGGGCGATTGATCTGCCCTTCCGCTGTTCATAAACTCCCTGCACATGGTGCCTATTATAGACCTCAAATCTCCAATGGTCGTGTGTACTGGAATGTTATCTTGCGGAACTGCCGGTGGTGCCTCTGGTTGTTGTTGAGCGGCGCGCGACAAGTTATCAGGTTCATTGTTGACAGAATTTTGTGCTCCCCCTGCTTGGGAAGGCTCTCCTCTAATATATGTATTTCTCCTCGTAGTAGGCATATTTCGGTCTAATACTCGAATAAGGCCCCTCGGTGGGCGCCAATTGATCTTACGTGGTTTCGTTAGTTCGATCAAGGGTAGGATATATGACAATAATAACAATAAATAAAGTAAAAGTAAAGATCAAATGTAATTGTATTCGAATTAATTGAGTACAAGTACAAGTATTTAGAGTCCTACTCGAGCATTACTGGATGCCGTACAAGCTAGAGGGCGAAATAATAGTAGATCTAGAGCCTATACTTCCTATTGTTTCCGAGCAGTAGCTTCGAGGAGAGAGCACCTGGAAAATCGTGTCCAATATCATAAATGCACGGGGTATTTATAGCTGAAATTGGGGTTCAGGTGATCCACCCACAGACATGTAATTCTTCGGCCCACAAGTTTGGTTCAGAGCTCGGCCCAACAGTAACTTTGGATCCTGGGCTGGCTTGGATTTATGGTATTCGGACATTGGGGTCGAACTAAATTCTTCGAGGTAAGTATCGCTCGATCTCGTGTAACTGTAAAGAAAAGTAGGATCCGAGATACCCCTCATCAGTTAGTCAAAAGTATGAATGAAGCAGATCACATAAAACATCTAGATCGATGTTTCCAAATCTTAAGAAAATACCGTATGAAGTTGAACCCTGCAAAATGCACCTTCGGTGTTAAGTCAGGAAAATTTTTAGGATACTTGGTACACCAGCGAGGTATAGAAGCCAACCCAGAAAAAATTCGAGCCATAACTGAAATGAAACCTCCCAAGACCATCTCTCAAGTACAAAGCTTAGTTGGGAAAATCGTAGCATTGAATAGATTCATATCAAAATCTGCGGACAGAAGCTTGCCCTTTTTCCAAACACTTCGAAAAGCGAAAAAATTCGCTTGGACCGAAGAATGTGAACGAGCCTTCGAACAACTCAAAGAATATTTGACAACGCCTCCGATGTTAGCTAAACCGACGGAAGGGGAACCGTTGTACATCTACATCTCCATCTCCGATACGGCCATTAGATCAGTACTAATTAAGATAGAGGGCTCCGAGCATAAGCCCGTCTATTATCTCAGCAAATTATTACAAGGGGCTGAGAAGAATTACTTGGAAATAGAAAAATTCACGCTGGCCTTAGTAGTGGCCGCACGAAAACTCCGACCCTACTTCTTAACTTACAAAATCATCGTTTTGACGAATCAGCCGCTAAGGCAAGTTCTAGCAAAACCAGAAGCCTCCGGAAGATTGATCAAATGGGCCATCGAACTCAGCCAGTTCGAAGTAGACTACAAACCAAGGATTGCCATCAAGGCCCAAGTGTTGGCCGATTTTATATTAGAAACACCAACACAGGCTACTGAATCATCGAGCAGCCTCAACGACGATGTCTTGATCATAGAAGATCAAACTTGGTTAATGCATGTCGATGGTGCTTCATGCCGAGAAGGAGGAGGCGCCGGAATCAACTTCACCGGACCGAATAAGGAAGATTTGAATTACGCGATAACATTGGACTTCGTTGTAACAAACAACGAAGCTGAATATGAAGCGTTGATCGCAGGAATGGAAATGGCGATCAAAGCTAACATAAAAAGGCTTAAAGTGTTAACCGACTCAGAGTTAGTACAAAGACAAATAAGAGGCCTATACGAAGCTAAGGAATTCAATATGGTAAAATACCTCGCCAAAGTAAAAACACTAGCTGAGAAGTTTGAAAATTTCGACATACAGAACATCCCACGTTCGGAAAACAAATGGGCCGATCAACTATCTAAGTTCACAGGATCCCACGACGGAAACACCGAACGGGTGATCAATTGGTTGATATCTTCTACACCGGCAGTCGATATCGATGAAACACCGGCAGTCGATATAATGGAAATAGATGAAGTCGAAGAAAATTGGATGACCCCAATGATAGACTATCTTCGAGAAGGAAAACTACCATCTGATCAGAATGCAGCTCGGAAAATAAAATATCGAGCCCCAAAGTATACGCTTGTAGAACGAAAACTCTACCGAAGGTCAGTATCAGGAATTCTCCTGAAATGCATCCCTGAATCACAAACCGCCGATATACTGCGAGAAATACATGAAGGAGACGCAGGAAATCACAGCGGATCAAGGGCATTGGCCTTAAAATGTCTCAGGACTGGTTACTATTGGCCTACCATCAATAAAGATGCCACTCTATATGTCCAAGAATGTCATCACTGCCAGATCCATGCTAACATATGTCATCGACCAGCAGAAAACATGCATCCAATTCCAGTATGTTGGCCCTTCGATCAATGGGGAATGGACATTGTGGGGCCTTTCCCAGCGGCCAGATCCAAAAAAGCTTACGTCCTGGTCGCTGTAGAATATTTCAGCAAATGGATAGAATGCATTGCACTCACACGAATAACTCAATTCCAAGTGATCAACTTCCTATGGAAGTTCATAGTTTGCCGATTTGGCATCCCGAGGATCCTAATTTCAGATAATGGAACCCAATTCGCGGGAAAACAAGTAATAGAATGGTGTTCGAAACTGGGAATTCAACAAAATTTCACTTCGGTCGGACATCCAAGAGCGAACGGACAAACCGAAGTAGCGAACCGAGAAATAATAAAATCTTTGGAAAAAAGATTAGGTTCGGCCAAAGGAAAATGGCTCGATGAACTTCCAGGAGTGCTATGGGCTAATCGAACTACAGTAAGAAGCTCAACCGGGGAAACCCCATTCAGCTTGGTGTATGGGTCGGAGGCTGTTATTCCTGTTGAAACCTTAATCCCAACGCCAAGAATAGAGATGTTCGACGATCAAGAAAATGAAAAGGCGAGAGAAAATGACATTGATTTAACAGAAGCTTTAAGAGATAAAGCTGCTGTACGCCTACAAGTCACTAAAGCAAATATGGAGAAAGCATACAATCAAAAAGTACGCATCCGAACTTTCAAAGAAGGAGACTTGGTCTTGAAAAAGGTAGAAGTATCCAAGCATGTGGGAAAGTTACAACAAAATTGGGATGGACCTTACGTCGTCATTGGCGTAGGAAAGAAAGGTTCATACAAAATTGCACACTTGGATGGAACAGCCTTACCAAGAACCTGGAATGCGGTCAACCTTAGGAAATACTATGGTAAATAAATTTTAGCAGATTATACTGCATTCTTTTATTTTACTTTATCAAGTTTTAATCCTTGTAACAAAGGCCTTAGCCTACAAGTTCAATTAGTAAAGAGTTTTTGCGTTCTATATACATCGATTATTTCGGTTAACGCTCCTCGGAATTACACTATCATATTGATGAAAATTGAGAACGAACCGAGTCGAGTATACATTGATCCGCTCAATAAACACTCCTCGATATATCTTCAACGATCGAAAAGACTTTTTGGGTTAAAAACCTAAGTCTAGTTAAAAAGAGTCGAGTAAACATCGATCCGCTCGATAAAAACTCCTCGATAAATTCAAAAACGAGTCGAGTATACATTGATCCGCTCAATACAAACTCCTCGCCCATACTTACAACAAGAAAAAGACTTTTTGTTATTAAAAACCTAAGTCTAAATTATAAACGAGTCGAGTAAACATCGATCCGCTCGATAAACACTCCTCGAACTATTTACAACGAGAAAAAGACTTTTTGGTACTAAAAACCTATGTCTAAAATTATAAACGAGTCGAGTAAACATCGATCCGCTCGATAAACACTCCTCGCCCATATTTACAACAAGAAAAAGACTTTTTGGTATTTAAAACCTAAGTCTAAATTATAAATGAGTCGAGTAAACATCGATCCGCTCGATAAACACTCCTCGAACTATTTACAACGACAAAAAGACTTTGTGGTATTAAAACCTAAGTCTAAATAAAACGAGTAAAGTAAACATCGATCCGCTCGATAAAAACTCCTCGATATCCATTCAACAATAAAAAGACTTTGTGGTATTAAAACCTAGGTCTAAATAAAACGAGTAAAGTAAACATCGATCCGCTCGATAAAAACTCCTCGATATCCATTCAACAATAAAAGACTTTTTGGTATTAAAAACCTAAGTCTAGATAAAACGAGTTGAGTAAACATCGATAAGCTCGATAAAAACTCCTCGATATGTTTTCAATGATTAAAAGACTTTTGGGTTAAAAACCTAAGTATAATTACAAACGAGTCGAGTATACATTGATCCGCTCAATAAAAACTCCTCGATATATTCCTAACGATCTAAAAAAGATCCGCTGATACTCCTAAAGTTTTGAAAGATAAATCAAGTATGAATTCATCTGCTCGGAAAATACTCCTCGTAAATAAAATTATCAACGACAAAGAAGATGCAAGAAATAAAGTAATATTTTATTCATCAAATCAATTACATACAAATATACTACGTTACAAAGATCTGCTTGCTACCTAAAGATCGTTACAAATGATCTACTTAAATTGATCCTATGGGATCAACTATCTTCACGACAATGTCCACGGAAACACCAATCTCCTCCCTAGTACCTCATCGATTATAATATGCGACCTAAGAAGCACGCTGCTCACGATGGTCGACTTCTTTAGTTCGGTGGCCAGGCTCTGAAGATCAAATGTTCTTCCAGATGAAATGAACATTACCAGCCAGATAACTAGCAATGCTCACTCACCCGTAAGAAGATACTGCTTTTACTTTATCTATAAAACATTTTACTCTCGAGCAGCATCTCTTCGGGACCGTCGTGAAACGGTAAGTTTACCAGCCACCCCGGCGGTCTATCACTCCGGAAGTCACATCCAAGAGCGAGGGTGACTGGCAAGTATGAACCCCCCATGTGCAAATGGAAACCACGGACCTCTAATTGATGAAAACTAAAGCTGAGGCCTCATGGGACCCGTTAGTACAAGGAAGGGCTGACATGGGACCCGTCAGTACAAGGTAGATGAACACCAAGTTATTACAGAGTGAATCACGATAATGTGACTTTTTGAATATTATGGGATCTGAGGGCATAATGAAATCCAAAGAAGTTAAGATCTCCATTCTCTTTGGGAAATTGCAAAGGAAGAATGCAAACCACCGCCCTATTTATAGGGATAGACTCAAACAATCCAACGGCTGAAAAAGCATTTGATCAACGGACACAGATGCGACCCCTTGACTCCCCGCAATAAATGCAAGTAAGTTGGAACGGCACAATCTAATCGCCCCAACTAGTCGATAACAAAAGAGGCAATAGATCGATATGATCAAATCTAAAAAAGCTTTGGATTAGACATTCCGGCACAATCATACTTCATGATCGATGGCTTAAAACCCTAGAATCCACGAACGAAGCCATACAAGCTTTAAGATCGCAACGAAAAAGACAGTTGCTCGATAAAAGAGAAAAGACCAAACCCTTCACCATACGAGGGACGTCACTGCCTCATACATCATTTGAGCGACCATTAACTACCTCATATCAGAACTCTTTCGGAGTCCAAGATATCTGACATAGAAATCAGGAGAATAGCTCTCTTTGTTTGAAAATGCAAGGACGTCACTGCCTAACATACCAAAGAATTGCTTAAGGAGGTCTGAACAGGCCAGATCTGGCCAAGACTTCTACATTTTCCAATTCCTCCCATATCAAGGATACGATATACTGGCTAAAAGAACGAATGGTTAGAAGATAAAGATGGAATATATGGATTTGTGAAAGACATTAAAAGGAAATTTTTCCTCTAACGAAAAGAAAAAGCAGAGTTCAACAGGAGGAACAATAGCCTCCTTATATAAGGTATATGTCATAAAAGGACAAATTTACAAGGAATGGATCGAACATCGACCAAAATGCTTAAGACTACTATCGATACGACTGAGCCAATTGTTTACATATGGACGAAAAACATGTTAGAAGACATCCTTCAAGGAATCATGCCGGGATTAATCAAAAAAAGATTCGATTTGCAGAGCAAACATTATACCATTAGGTTACTTAAAAAGTGACCGTGCAAGTTTAAAGCTACCTTATTCTACATCCTTGGTATACTACGGAAGGATCAATATCAGCTAAGTTTGTCAAACCTATAACTGGTTATTTCATGATGTTATATTTACGTATGACAGGAAATCATACTTACCAAAGGATACAAACAGAATAAAATTGATCAGGACAATGATCTGCCTACAAAAAAGTCATAATTTCCAAATTTCTACTCCTCCCATTACAAAAATTTCAGCCCAAACAAATGCACAAAAGCTGGGCAGTCAAAAAAAAAAAAAAAAAAATTAAAATAGACAGTCCAAGGACTGCCAGGTCGAACAAAGATCACTGAGAAGAACGGTCAGGAGGTCGACTACTAGAAACAGTCCGCCGAGGAGTCAAGTTGCCAGCAAACGCCATCAACTCCTCTTGACGCTTTAAATAACCGGCGTCATATCCTTCCTCATAGGACCGCCGTTGAGACTCCTCTGCAAGGGCAGCAGCCTGAACTAAGTCACCTTTCTCCTTTTCAAGAACAACTTTATCGGCCTCCAATTTTTGGAGATCATCTTTGGCAAGTTGAAGCTGCAACTCCAAACCCCTGGCTTTAGCCTTTTCTGACTCCAACTGACCTTGAAGAACTCTCCGACTATTCCACAGTTCGTCATTTTGCACACCCAGCTGTAGTGCAAAATACTTGCCCTAAAAAGCAGAAAGAGTAAGAAAAACCGCCATACAGCAAGGCATTCAAAACAAAGAACAGGAAAAATATTCGAGATATGCTTACCTGCTCACATATCTTCACCAGAGATTGAACAAGGCGAACATTGGAGGTACCTTCGAGCTTCCTCAACTCACCGGGCAAAATAGTACTCATGCCTAAGTCCCAGGACAAAGCATCAGGTTCAACAGAACCAGGCAGTTCACTAGTCAAAGGGACACCATCGGAACGTGGAGTTTCCGACAAAAGAATGTCATTAACCTGCACAAGCACACAGCAATCATCTAATGGACGAGGGGATTCCCTCTCGTTGGGGCTAACTGAGGTTTCCTTGCCCGAAGCAGAAATTACGGTTCGACGACCAGACCTGGAACCGGTCCCACCTCCGGAAGGTCCTCCCGATTCAAAGGATGTAGTCATTACAGTGGTATCATGAAACAAAAATTCAGGACAATCTTGCAAAATAGATTGCGTTACGGAAGGATTAACAGAAAAACCATCGCCAACTTGCCCTTCACTGGCAATCAGGACAGTAGAAGCAGACAAAGGGTGGGAAATAGCAAAATCCTCTCCGTGAAAAACGTGCTCAAAGGAAGAAGCATTGGAAATAACAGCTATATTATAAGCCGGTTCTTCGTTGGACATATCCCCAAAAGGTAATCGACCAGGGGAAGGCATGTTTCCTTCCTGAGTGGAAGCAGAAAAAATTGGTTCTGAAAACGACGAATTTACCACGGAGAAAGGTTCAGAAGCAATAACAGGAGTATCGATCTCCGACCTAATTGATTGCGACAAACGAGGAGGCTCCATCGACGGCCCATCTCTTCGAGATCTTTTGGATCTACTATCCCGAGCGCCCTCACGGGATGGTCGCTTCGAAGTATTACCAAAAAGGTTACTCATGATCGGATTATGGAAAAATACAAATTAATATCGAGAAAGTTTATCGACTAGCTGAAGAAAGAGTATTCTGTTAAGTGAGGAGTATAGCAGTAAAAAACAAGTCAAGTTTTTACCTTTCGTATTTATACTACACGAAAGGACGCGACAGACCTAAAGAAAGGGCGCGAAACGGGAAAAATGACCTTGGAGCAAACGCTGGAATTTGAAAAGACACACACATAATGATTACGGCAAATTAAATGACTTGTCTGAATTATTACGGCGAATGTGAAAAGACACGACTATCTGAATACGAAATGTTTAGCGTACAGAGTAAGGAAAGCTAAAATTACAATTAAAACCTACGAGTAAATAATTACAAAGATTATTTCGAAAATAAATCACTATTTCAAGAAGCCTGATCGCTATCCGGAATCTTCTGTTCGCTACCGACGTCCTCAGTCATGCATACGTCGTTTTCTTCTTCTTCTTCATCTTCTGGATCGATAAAAGTGTCATCGAGCTCATCGTTAACATCAGAAGGAGGAATCGGCAATGGATTTCCAAATTCTTCGACAAGGTGAGCCAGGGAAAACCTTGATATACGACATTTGGAACCTCGGAAGAAGAATAAAGTTTGCCATAGCGATTCAATCGAATATGCGCCGCCTTAAAGTACTCCTTTCGACGGTCGTCAATCATCTCTAAGGCGACCAGCTGATGAATCGCCTTCTTAAAAGTATTCTCAAGAAGAGGACCGACCATCCGATACACCAACGCCGTATGAACGGGAGAATTAAGGAACTCACGAACGACTCTTTCGTCAGGATTCCTACCGTATCGATCCCTAAGTCCACTAAGTGGGACATCCTTTTCGTACTCCTCTAAAGAAGTTTCAAGGTTTGATACTTGAGATTCAAGCTCACTAATTCGAGTCGTGCTCTGTAACTGCAATTCCTCTAACTTTCTAGCCATTTGATTGGCCTGCTCTTGAGCACGAGAAACCTCCATCACCCTGTCTATCATTTCTTGATCTTCAGTCCCGGTAGCACGAGTCTCTATGAGGGGAACGGAAGAAGATGTTGAGGGACCAACCTCTGAACCGGAGGATTTATGAAGTAAAGCTTTATACTTCTCTTCCAGAAACTCGCACTGTTGTTTCCAAAGTGCATTTTCATAGGCGTATGACGCGAGACAAGTTTTGGTCTGAAGAAAAAAGAGAACAAGAAAAAGAGATGGATTTAGTAAATTAAGAAGAACCCTTAAAATTATCTGTCAATATGATTTAAGGAAAAAGATATCACCTTCTCAGCATAAAGAGAAGCTCGCTGGAATTTCTCCAAAGGATCCTTATGAAGAAGCTTATTAAGATCGCGAGTGAAAACGCCAGACAAAAGAACACGGGTCGCCTTATCGACCGCGTTCTCACTATCATCATGGATAAGAGAATCCTTCTCGGAATAACCAGCGGCCCTCCTTCCCTCTAAATGATCCTCGATCATTTCGACCAGAGTAGGTTTTGGGTGTTTATCTCCGAGTAAAGAAAGGTCGTCACCAGAGCGTCCATAATAACTCCTTTTTCTACCAACCTGATTATTAGTAGGATGAGGCATTGACCAGCTGCGACATCCTCGAATACCCAAAGAGGATCTAAGATGAAGAGGAGGATAACCAGATCCCGTGCCCTGACGGATAGGGGACTCACGAGAAGAATCTGGAGATTCCTCTCTATTCTCCTCAGATTCATGACCCAACTCCAGCTTCCTTTTTCGCGACGCTCTCTGCTCGATGGGGGCATTCTCTGCGGATTTGGAAGATTTCGACAGCACCATTTTTCCCTTCGAAGAATGTCGAGAGTTTTCTACCATATGGGCTGAAAAAAGAAACAAAATAAAAGTTAGTTTCTCCGTATAAAAAGTATAGTCACAGCACTAAGATACAATAAAGTACTAACCAAGAGGATCGGATGATGAACTGATGAGAAAGTTATGAACACTTAACCCCGCCTTACGAAGGAAAGCCTCCCCGATCAGAAGAGCACTTTGATATTTGTTTGCACGCATTTCGGGGATCTCAGTGATAAACTGTACATCGTCAGGAATAAGTTCACCAGTCGGTAAGCGACCTCCAGGAATCCAACTGGAACCATGATCCCATGAAAAAGGCATGGTCGAACTATCCGCCAAACAAATATTAGACGGAGGACGAACAAAGAAGAAATGAGATTTCCATGAAGGATTACTAGAAACAGGGGCGTCAAAGATTGCTCGACTAGGCCGCTGAATAGCGAAGAAATATCCGTGATTTGAAGGACTGGAAATATTGAAGCGGAAAAGTTGCGTAAAATTACGAAAAGAAGGTTTAAACCCCTTCGCAATCATCAAAACGGAAAAACAAACCATAAAAGCAACGGAATTTGGAACCAGCTGGGTCAAGCACACACTGAAAGTTTTCAAAACTTCGAGAAAGAGGGGAGACAAAGGAAGGCGCAGTCCGCTATTGAAGTGAGCCGTATAAAAGGCTCGACATCCCTCCGGGGGAGATGTGACCCTATCAGTGGAGGAAGGAAGAATTATCTCAGAACCTTCCGGAAAATATTTGGTATAATTATTCACAACCTCCGGGAATGTTTCCGCCGTATATGCGCAAGCTACCTCCTCAATTGGCTCAGAAATCTGAGGAACAGTACCTTTGCCCTTTTTGGCTCGGGCAGCTACATCCGCATCAGAAAGGATTCGTACCTTGAAAGTATCTTCTACAGGGACGACGAAGTCGGATACTGGAGTTTGTTCGCCCAAAGGATTAGAATGCAACTCCTCATCGTTATCAGGGGCGACGATCTCTCTAGAAGAAGAAGAAGATTTTCTTACAAAAGCCATATGTTCTGGTTCCCCGAAGATGAAGATCGATAAAAGAAAAATTTTATGAGATGAACGACTAGTCAGGAAAATGATTATGAGTTATAAGGAGGTGTAAAGGAAAAATGGCGAATTCGAAGGTCACCTATTTATAATAATATGGGAAAAGACGTTTCGAATTCATTGCAGCTAATCATGTTCCCGCCAAAAACGAACGGATATGAAAAGCCTCCTGAATAGACGCGTGGCGGTTCGTAATCGGACAGAGAAAACGACTATCTATGATATGAAGCACTCTTTTCCTTACTTAAGATTTTTTCCCACAGGGTTTTTTCTTAAGAAAGGTTTTTAACGAGGCTCCATCCATAGAAAACAAACAGTCGTGAAGATTTATCTACTTCTACGAGCTTCTATTATCTATACGCTCGAAGAAGTGAGGGAGTACTGATGGGGGCTATTTCGCACCCTATATACTACTCGGATCGAATGAAGAGGATAAGATTGATTCGACCAATTCAAACAGATCGGGATCATCTTACCGACCCGGCCAAGTGCAGCTCGCTTCGATATAAGATTATACTCCGGACTCAAAAAGGATATTTGGGCCGAGTCCTGTTAGGACTATGTTTCCTTGTAACGCTAGGTTTAACATTATATAAATACCTAGTTAATCATTGTATTAAACAACTACGAAATTCCTGAACTCTAAGAATACAGGATTTAACACTGCTTACAACAGCACAACTTAAGAAGATTCAATATTATTACTGAGCTTTTTTACCTTCATATCGGTGTGTTTCTTAGCTTGGTTTTGTGGTTTTACTTCTTGTTCTTGAATATTGCTTTTCTTTGTAACCGATCCATCCGGAATAAAGTAACAGAGCCCTAAATAATATATATAAATATCAAAAACCCCCGATATCACAAATTCACTGATAATTGAATAACCTAACGAAATCCGGTTAAATCAATACTCTTGGAAAACTGTTTTGCTGAAAAACAGCTAAGTCACTGTAAGAAGAGTGGTCAGTCGTCTGTTCAAGATTTGTTCACGATCAGACTAGTCTGCTTACTGTTCTTCATCAGCTTAGCCTGCTGACAGAAGACTGAAAAGTTTTTAAGTTCAAAAATTTTCAGAGGTCTATTCACCCCCCCCCCCTCTAGACCTCATCTGACCACTTGGGACCAACAAACTAAGTTGTACGATTGTAAAACTTACATATGTATCCTTTGAACGAGTATCGACCCACTTTCTTCTTTCTCCATTTTCGTCTAATTGTGAGTGGGTATACAAAAACAATGCTTGTGTGGGTTCTACTCCATTTTTGGCTTTGGTCTGCAACACAATTAAATATTGATTGTGTTATATCAATATATAATATATGAAAAAAAAAACATTTTACAAACTTACTAGTCTTCGTTCATGCTCCGAATGTGTAATACTCCCACCTGTGTGCTTTGGAGCTCCTTGGCCACCACAGTCGGATGCTCGATTTCTCTTGTTTTTTCGACTTTTTTCTTTAAACTCATCTGAATTCCAGTATACAAGTAAGTCGTCCCAATGAGCCTGGAGTATCCAATCTGGCTTTCGGTTCTTTTTACGAAATTCTTCTAACTTCATTCTAAGCGAATCTGCGACTTTATGATCATATATCCGTCTGATCATCCCATCATAACAAGGTTCCCAGCAATATTTTCTCTGCAAGTAATTACATATTATTTAATGTAAATAACATAGTAATAAATTATTTATGAAATTGTTTAAATCAATACCTTAAAATTAGCAAACCATAGGTCCCTCTGCCTATCACTGGCATCCGTGTAAGAGCGCCACGGGCCTTCCCAAACTGTTTGGAAAGATTTTCCAGCCTCTCGAACAATTAAAAGATGGTCAGAACCCTCAAATCTACATCAAATCACAAAAATAATCTAATTACATATACGAAATTAACGCACATAATAAATTTGAAATTAATAAAATTAAGTACATACTCGAATTTATATCTGAAACTTGGAGCAATTATCATCCGCGTATCACGAATGTCCTCGTTAGGACCATCACTTGAACTAGCACCACGAGCACTCGAAGTAGCACCCACAGCACTCGATATACCATCTAATCAGCGTGAACTGTTACGAGGACTAGGAGTTGGAGTTGGACTTGTACTGGAGCTACGAGTAGGATGCATAGGTGTAGGCGTATGGCTCAAAGTGGGAGTGGGAGTGGGAGTGGCTCTCGAAGTGGGAGTGGTTCTCGAAGTGGGAGTGGGAGTCGCTCTCGAAGTGGAAGTGCTAGTAATTTTAGCTTGTGGCAAATAAGATAAAAGTCCAGATGAAACTGGTGTGGGTACGCTCTTAGACTTTTTTAGAATTTCCCATCTGCATAAAAAAAATAAAAAGAAAAAATTTATATACAATATAATACAAAAATTTGAAATAATTACAATTATAACACAAAAAACAAATTAATTAGTTTCATAATATTTCAACAACGGTAGAAAACGAAAAGAAACAACACAAACTCTAAAAGAAACAAAGTGACAATAACTAAATTATAAACTAAACCAACAAACAAGAGTAAAAACAAGGAATTAAAAGAAGATTTGACATATAAAAAGAAGATATCAATCTTCTTCGTCTTCGTTCTCATCCACGTCCTCGTCCTCCTCCTCATCCTCCTCCTCGTCCTCCTCCTCCTCCTCCTCGTTTTCTTCCTCTCCGTGTTCTTCTTCTTCTTCAACAATTGAATTTAACATGGTAGGTGGTTCTTGCAAAGCTTCTTCTTGTATATTATAACTTTGATCCACTCTACTTCTTGGTCGTGTATTTATTACAATGCGCCAATTTTTTTGATCTCTTTTTTTTCCAGGGTAAGGTACAAAGTATACTTGAGATGCATGTTGAGCAAGTACGAACGGATCAAATTTAGGATATTTTTCTTTTACGTTGATCTCAACAATTTCATATTGTGGGTGTTTGTACCCAAAAAATCACCCTCGATTAATCGAGGAATGACGGCTCGATTACAGGCCAAAAATGGCAATAGGGCCGGACCATGTCACTCCAAAATGGGTCGAACCGGATCGGACCCAGTTTGATCCGAAAATAGACCCAATCAAGGCAATAATTAGGCTACGAGCCCAAGTTGGGATTCGACCCAATTTTCGCAATTAATTAATATTTAGGCCAAATATAAATTAATTAATAAAGTTAATTAATGGGCCAAGTTTAATTAATTAACAATTGAGGCCAAATTATGGTTAAGTACAATTGAGCCCAATTAACTCAATAGATGATTTTGGATTAATTAATTAAGTTAATTAATTAATTGGACCAAGGCTAATTAATTAGCCCACTCGACTAATAGGGCCATTAATTAATTAATTGGGTAATTGATCAAATGGGCAAACGATAAAACAAGACCAAAATGGCTCAACCCAAGGCCAAGCATGGTCCGACCAGCCCAAGCCAACCACGGCCCAGCCCAGATCGGCCATGGCCAAGTTGGTCGACCCACTAATGTGTTTTAGTTAATTTGATTGAGAATTTAATTATGAGAGAAGGACAAATGCTAATTTAGTTGGCATAACAAATTCCTTAATCATCTCATAGTTAGTTACCATGTCAGATTAGAATTCAAATTAAAACAAAGGACACGTTTCTTCTCCCTTAACCGCCATTAACACTAATTTCCAGCAAAAGAGAACACAAAAACTACCATCAAGAGAGTGGAAGTAGTGGAGGGATTTCAAAATAGTGGAGAAAGTGGGAAAGTGGCCACCAAGGAATCAGTTTCTGGCCATCAGCTCATCGATCCAGCAGCTATAAATACAACAAGACTGCCATTCGCGCAGGGACACACAACTCAATCTACAAAAACTCAGTCTACACTGATCGGCTCAACGCCTCACCGGAAGTCCAGCACATCGCTGCTTCTCTCTCGTCAGCAAACACCTGTTAATCCCTTGATATCAACCGTCCCTCCTCAGCAACCAGCTACCCCTGACCGCATGAAGTCTTGCCGCCACCGCCGCCCAAAGTCCGCCGCCGCCGATAGTAAGCCGCCGCCGCCGCTGTTTCCGCCATCAGGACGCTGTCTCGAGCGAAACCCCTTGATAGCGAGCAGATAACACGCTGTTTCTGTCAAGTTATCAGCCTGCCAACTCCTTGATATCAGTCTGTCCCTTCTCAGCCACTAGTGATCCCTGACCGCCTGAAGTCTTGCCGCCGCCGCCATCTTCCGTCGTCAGCCGACGCTGTCTCGAGCGAAACCACTCATATCAACCAAGTAGCACGCTGTTAACCGTCATGTAAGTGCCCACGTATTTATATGACAAACTCATCGAGTAGCCATCTGCCTGATGAGCTCGTCGTCAAGTAGCCATCTGCTTGACGGCTATCAGCTGAGTAGCCATCTGCTTTGTCGATGCCCTTTTCAGTGGCCACCCGCTGATCAGGAGCCCGATTGGTGGTCACCCATCAAGGTTGGGTGAACCATTGACGATGGTTTTCTGTCGTCAATGTCACTTTCTGTCAACAAGCTGTTTTATCATACATTATCAGCTCATCGGCGGGTTTACCTGCCGATCAAGGAGTCAATTTTCAGAACATATTAGTCTTATCAACTCATCTGGCAGATTATGCCGAAGCAGGATACTTATCGTTTTGTATATTTTGTAATATGTGTACATCGGGGAACTTGCCAATATTCTTTTGTTATTAACGGAAGTAGTCTAGCCCGTATGTCTTGACTCTTTTACATAAATATACTTTATGTCAATTGGTTTCCATTGATATGCTGTTTCCTGTCAAGATTATGTCTTCCGTCAAGGTATATGTTTAAATTGATTGATTGTCAAGGCATTTGCTGATTTTCAAATACGTTGATATGTTGAGCAGGCTATCGAATGGTCATAAGTTTTTGGCATTTAAGAGAGATTTTCATAAATTATTTAAGTCTTGCGGCCAGGCAAGCATAGAAAAGAACTAGGGGTAGTGTTTGCCTACTCTGTCACAATCGTTTAGAAGTCAGCCTTATCAGGACAACTTATTTTGATATCAATATGTCTTTATCAGGACACTTATACTATTAATATACTGATATCAGCATGTCTATTTTTAAATCGTTATGTTTGCACGCACAAACATTGGCACGCCCGCATTTATTTTATATCATATCGAGGCATTTTACATTGAGCTATTGGCATTTATTTTATATCATATCGACGTCAAGGCGTAACAGGGCCAAATTTATAGCAAACAATATTTTGGCACGCCCGGTGGGACTTGAAAATTTTTCTGTTAAAAACATACCAGCCTTGTAATATGTTGGCTCGGCGAGACGTGAAACATTTTCTATTTTATTTGCCATAAAAATGATTATCAGCCAAGTAATACTTTGGCTAGCTGACAATTGATAATCTCTTTGCCAAACAGTCAATCAGTTGATACTAAGTGGTTATTCTTTTGTTGTCATCAGATGATACCACAGATACCAAGAAGGACTCGATCAACCTTGACGAGGACACGTTCTGACTTAACACATACCTTGGAAAATCTATCAGCGGTTCCACTGACTATGGAAGGAGCCGACAAAATCGAGGAGCTGACTGCAGAGGTCCGTAACTTCACCAGGGACCTTGAGACCAAACAGGAGGAATGGTCTAACGTTGTCAGCAAGTTTGAAAACATGCTAGGTTCGGCCACTGCTGCTAGTCAGGCCAATACAGAAGCCAGCAACACTGTAAATAACTCCTTGATGCACTTAGAAGCAAAGATGACCTCACTTGCAGAGAGCATCAATGCTCTCGCCAACGGCATACAAGCGCAGGCCTGGACTGCCGTTGACAAAGGTAAAGGCCCCGCAATACAGACCGGGGGAAGTTCATCAAGGGATGAGACGCCTTACAAACAAGGCAACGGACAATCTAATGTCCAAGAAAGAAACAAAGGAAGCACCTCCAAAGCAAGGAACACCCGCCAAGACTCGGGGGGCAGGTCCGAAGAGGACCGATCAGAGGCCGTCGAATACGGCCCAGAACAATATCAGGCAAATCCATTGGCCTATGACAGGACTGTTCATCGAGCTGCAGAGGGTTCAGAAGACCTCTTGACGGTGAACCAAGCTGAAGAGATGTTTGTCAGGAGACAGGGAAACAGGGCATCGAGGTATAACAAGCCTCACCCCGAGTACATCGACCAGGTGCCGTTCCCCTTGAACTACAGGCCGCCGAACTTTACTTTGTTTTCGGGCGAAGGATCACAATCTGCCACTGAGCATCTTGCTCGATTTTCTTTGGAATGTGGCAACATGACTAATGATTTGAAATTTAAACTGTTCCCCAACTCCCTGACAGGAATGGCGTTCCATTGGTACGCCAATTTGAAGCCTGGATCGGTCCCTGACTGCCATCCATGGAGAAAATATTCGTGATGAACCACTATCAGGCCCCACTCGAGGTGTCTATCATCGAGCTATCAAATATGAGACAGCTGACAGGACAGACTGTCGAGGAGTACATGAAGAAATTCATCAGGGCCAGAGGGTTCTGCGCCATCCCGTTACCAGAAAAGGAATGCATCAAAATTGCCATCCATGGCATGCATTTTGAATTACGAAAGATCATGATGGCACAATACCACGAAGACCTTTTCGAGTTGACCGATCATGCGGTCCGTTACGAACGAGTGCTAAGAGATGAGAACAGTCGGCAGCCCAGAGGAAATTATTATCAAGTGGGCATGGCCGATTCCAGCGAGAACCAGATTAATCAGGTCAGTCGACCGATTGAGCAACAGGGTATCGAGATCGGACTGGCGGAAGTGGTCTGCTCCAAGAACACCGTCTGTCCGGCTCTCGCCAAGCCAAAGGAACCTCAGCCTACCATCAAGGTGCCAAATAACTTGGTACGTCGAGATGCTGAATATAAGACTGACAGGGAAAGGCGTTATTCCTTTGACGTCTCAAAAACAGAGGCCATATTTGATCAGCTGTTGGCCGACAAGATCCTACGACTCAAAGGGGATCACGTGATTCCATTATCAATGAAGATAGCAGGATCACCTCGACAAGGGCATCTTGAGGTTTGCCCCGGATTGGAAAATCACAAAACCGATGACGGTTGACACCAATTCTTTCAAACAAAATGAAGTGGGGATTAATGTGATAATGGTCACAGATCCATCGACGGGTGAGAAGTTATACATTGATGAGGAGCCAGAACGCTCGCCGCCAATCAGGGAGATGGGTTTATGTGCAAGATGCCAAACTGAGTTGGCAACAATTCCATTGTTCCTCAATCCAGCATTATATAGCCCATACATGCCTTTGCTAAATGCAATGCCGACAAGGTATTCATATCAAATGATGCCGCAACCGCAGGCAATGCCCCAAACAGCACCGCAAACGCAGGCGACACCACCACTGCCGCCACCTCGACCAATGGGACCATGCCCGATTCAATTTCCAATGGAGTACACAGAACATGCATTGTCAACAATGGAGCAGGGCCGAGAACGGGATAAGGCCAGAGTACCTCGACAACATCAAGAGGGTACTAGCCGTAGCAGTAGAATCAGGGAGAGATCCCCTGATAAAGCACCAATCAGGTAGGTCAGATCGACTGCCAGTCGCAGAGACAGGACACATGGTCTGTCGCCAAAAACTACACCGCCAGGCTCATCAAGGCCGTGGACTGTTCATACTCCCGCTGATACACAGGTGGATCGATGGGTGCCCGTCAGGCATCCGAAATTTCCTTGAGATCGAAAGGTCGATCAGATGACCCGGACGCAGTATAGGCGTTACTTACGCCAACGAAAGAGGTTGGAAATTGCTAAGGGGAAGGCCCCGATGAAGGAATCAGCAAAGGCACCTCCGTCAGCCGAGCAGAAACTGAAACAGGGGACGAGAGAGGCCAAATCTGGCCAAGGGGTCAATATCGAGGCCAAGACCTCGATGCAAATCGACACTTCCAAGTGGACTCCGGGGAAAGCCCAATTTGGCACAATCGACTTAGAAAAGATAATGGCAGAGGATGATTTATTGTCCGACAAAGAAGATGGGAATGATCTCGAGGCAAAATTAACCGAGATCTACGAAGACAAAGCCAATAAAGAAAACGAGGCCAAACCTGGCCAAACTGTCAAGGCCAAATCTGGCCAGGAAATTGAGAAACAGGGGGTTGAAAAACAACCCATCGATGAAGTTGAAACAAAAACAGTGGAAGATGCTGCCACCAATCAGCCGACGAACGGCTCGACGGTGATGGAATGCAACGCCATCGATTCTGAACTTGGTGAATTCGTCAACGAGGAGCTGGAGTATGCCACTGATGGCTTTTGGGACGACAGTATGCCAGTGGTACAAATGGCAGAGGACTTAGAGCTGTTATCGGTCGACGACGAGAAAGAGACCGATTGGGATAAAAGAGTTGAAACTATTTTCCAAAAGCCACCATCATTTATGGCTCGACACATCAGGCCACTTTACGTATCAGGCCATATCGACGGAAAACCCATCGACAGAATGCTGGTCGACAATGGCCAGCCGTCAACGTGATGCCTGCATCGACGATGTACAAACTGGGAAAAGTCAGCGAGGACTTGATGGAGACTAAGGTAATTGTCAGCAACTTCACAGGGGGAAAGGCTGACACGTTAGGAATATTGCCCGTCGAGGTAAAGATTGGAAAAACCAGTTTGAGGATCGCTTTCTTTGTGGTGGATGCTGCCACGTCGTACAATGCTTGCTAATTTGGGGAGACTGGATCCATTCAGCCTTATGTGTACCGTCCTCCTTGCATCAATGCTTGCTAATTTTGGGAGACGCCTCTGAACCCGAGATCGTAACGGCCGACAACAGGCCATTCACAGCCAAGATCAACGCTGTCGCGGCAGCGTATTATCGAGATGACGTGGGTCCTTACAGATTCATTGGACAGGATAAATACGGACGACCGAACGAAGTCACTTCGAGCAAGAAGCTGACACAACTTGAGATGGCTTGTCTAGCCAAGGAACTAAGTCGGCCTTGCAACGTCAAGGAGTCGGGGTCGCATGAACAGCACTGTCAGTCCTGATGAACTGTCCTGATGACGAAGGACCATCGGCCTATAAGGCCGACAGATCGGAGATTGATGAGATCGTTGTTATCGGGCCACAGCAAGAAGCATGCGCCGATTTGATTCAAAAGTTTCGGGCCTACGTGGCTGAATGTTATACAGGCGATCTCATTTTCGAGGAGGAAACGCCACCGTCGGTTGGCGATGAAATTCAGTTAGATGAACTAGCGACAGCGCCAGCCAAGCTCGACGACATCAAGATCCAAGTACAGGACCCTGTCATCGAGATTGAGTTAGGCAGCGAAGATGACCACAGGCCAACTTACATCAGCGCATTGCTCGATGATGGCCAGAAGGATCGATTGATACAAGTGTTGAAGGAATACAAGGATTATTTTGCCTGGAATTACGACGAGATGCCGGGATTGAGCAGGGAATTGGTAGAACACCGTATTTCAATACTTGAAGGATACTTACCCCGGAAACAGCCCCTGAGAAGGATGTCTGTCGAGGTCTGCAGGCTGATCAGGGAAGAAATCGAGAAGCTGTTGAAGGCCACTTTCATCGAGGTGGCCCGATATCCGGAGAGGGTAGCGAATGTTGTTCCCGTGATGAAGAAAAAGGGAAAATCAGGATATGCATTGATTTCGGGGACCTGAATCTTGCATCTCCTAAAGACGAATACCCGATGCCAATGGCGGACATGTTAATCGATGCTACCGCTGGCAATATGTTCCTGACAGCCGTCGACGGAAGTGCAGGTTATAATCAGATTTTTGTGGCTGTTGACGACGTATCAAACTGGCTTTCCAAAGTCCCGGCGGAATAGGCACCTTCCAATGGAAAGTGATGCCATTCGGACTTAAAAACGCCGGAGCAACTTATCAACGAGCCATGAATGCATCTTCAGTGAGTACATCGATGACTTTGTTAAAATTTACATCGATGATATCATTATCAAATCGGCTAGTTATGATGAACATCTAACACATTTGGCGAAATCATTTGCCAAAATGAGGAAACATAAATTAAAGCTTAATCCCTTAAAGTGTGTTTTTGCAGTTGCGTCGGCCAATTTTCTTGGCTTTCTAGTACATCGCAAAGGGATTGAGATTGACAAAAATAAGTCCAAATCTATCCTGACGGCCAGACCTCCGTCGACGAAGAAGGAATTACAATAATTCCTCGGCAAGGTCAACTTTTTACGGAGGTTCATTTCTAACTTGGCTGGAAAAACAAAGGTCTTCTCGCCTTTGTTAAAATTGAAGGACAAAGAAGAATTTTGCTGGCAAACGGAGCATGAGCAGGCATTTCAGGAAATCAAGGATAAGCTGACAACGCCACCTCTAATGATGCCTCCTGTCAAGGGGAAACCCTTGAAACTATATATATCTTCCACGGATGACACCGTCGGCGGATTTCTGGCACAAGACGACGAGGATGGGTTCGAACGAGCAATCTATTACTTGAGCAGGCACTTGACAGAAACGGAGCAAAGGTACTCGCCGATAGAAAAGGTATGCCTTGCGTTGTTTTTCTCTTGCAAGAAATTACGTCATTATATGTTGCCTGTGAAAGTGTTAGTTATTTCTGGTATTGATGTGATAAAGTATATGATAGCTAAGCCTGTGATGAGGGGACGGATCGGTCGATGGGCCATCCAATTGATGGAATATCTGTTGCAATACGTACCGCAAAAAGCAGTCAAAGGCCAGGTATTGGCTGATTTTTTGGTTGACCATCCATGTCTCGATATTGATCAAGCCGTTCTCAAGGAACTGGACTCGATGACAGTAGAGATCAGGCCATGGACTTTGGCCTTCGATGGGTCTAGAACCGACAGACTATGCGGAGCAGGTATCGTTTTGATTTCTCAATCAGATGTAAAAACTAAGCTATCGATTCAATTTGACTTTGAATGTACTAACAACCAGGCAGAATACGAAGCCTTGATAATCGGGCTAGAAATGCTCAGGGAGCTCGACAGTAAATCTGTCCTCATCGTCGGGGACTCGCAGTTGGTTATCAAGCAGATACAAGGTACTTATAAATGCCGAAACCCAACACTTGACAAATACTATTTAACTGCGATGTCTTTGTTGTCGGAGTTTGTTGATGTTACATGTTATCATGTAACGAGAGGAAATAACAGCGAGGCCAACAGCTTGGCCCTATTGGCGACTGGTATCGATCTCCCTGATGACGTCGAGGAGTCTCACTACATCGTCAGGAGACGACACTGTCCGTCGTTTATGTATCGAGACAATATCCTGACTGTTTTGAGTGTGTTTCAGGACCCTGATGACTGGAGAGAGCCGATCAGAAAATATCTGGCTGATCCGTCGGCCGAACCTCTCGACAGACGAGACTCAGGGCAGTCAACTATGTCTTGATGGGAGATCAGTTGTACAGAAAAAGCCACGACGGCGTGCTCCTGTTATGCGTCGATCAACAGGAAGCCATGAGAATTATGATGGAAGCTCATGAAGGAATTTGTGGGGCCCATCAAAATGGCCACAAGTTAGCATGGCTGCTTTGCCGATATGGTTATTATTGGCCAAAAATGGTCGGAGATTGTGTGCAGTTGGCAAGAGGTTCTGAGAAATGCCAACGATTTGGGGTGGTCCAGAGGATGCCCGTCGAGGAGATGAATATGATAATCAAGCCATGGCCTTTCAGATGCTGGGCCATCGATATCATCGGGGAAATCCATCCCTCGTCTTCCAAGCATCATCGATACATTATTGTGGCCACGGATTACTTTACTAAGTGGGTAGAGGCCAAACCACTCAAACAGGCTAATCAGGTCGAAGTGATGAAGTTCATCAAGGACTTAATCATTCATAGGTTTGGCCTGCCACAGACCATTGTCACTGACAGGGGACTGATGTTTGTCGGTCAGGAGATCAAAGAGTTTGCCAGATCGATGGGTTTCGAGTTGGTCCATTCAACACCGTATTATGCACAAGGGAATGGCCAAGCAGAAGCTTCTAATCGAGTCCTTAAGGACATTATCTCGAAAATAATTGAGGAAAACCCAAGAGTTTGGCACTTGACGCTGTCAGAGGCATTATGGGCTTATCGGACCAGCAAACGGACAAGCACTGGCACCACTCCGTACAAACTGACTTATGGACAGGATGCCGTTCTACCGATGGAAATCAACGTCCGATCACTTCGGGTGATGCAGCAAAATGAGCTGACGCCCGAAGAATACACTGAGAGCATGCTCCAGCAGCTCGATGAGCTCGACGAGGTCAGGGTTGCTGCGTTGGATAAAATCGAGGCACAAAAAAGGCTAGTCGCCCGATGCTACGATAAAAAGATACGCAGGAAACAGTTTGACGTCGGGGACATGTCTGGAGGACAGTTTTGCCACTTCATCAGCGCGAGAAAAAATATGGTAAATGGAGCGCGACGTGGCAAGGACCATATGAAATCTTCTCGATAACTCGAGGTGGTGGCTACATCTTGAAAAAGCCAGATGGGAATCTCTGTCGAGACCCCATCAATGGCAGATATCAGAAAAAGTTTAGGCCCACCCTTTGGGAATCGATGTGTCTAGAGCATCAACGAGCTTTAGAGCTGGAAATCGAACGGCGTCAGGAATACTTCAATGCGCCGATCCCTCTGTAAATATAAGTTAGAGTTATTTTCAGTTTGTTGTTTCATTTCTTTTTTCGTTTGTTTAGGATAGGTCTTTTAAAGTAGTTTTAGTAATTGCATTTTATTTCCGATGTCCTTGTCCAAATACTTTCATTTTAATTTAAGTTGATATTTCCCCGATTTGCAAATTTTTTACATCAAGGCATTTCGTTTAAGCCTTTGAGCGGATCCGTCTTTTTAGTTAGGTTTGTTGACAAAAAGTTGCGTTTTCTGTGTGCAAAACTGTTTCGACAAGGGGTCGGGTTGATAGTTTGGAGGTTCGATATTTAGTTTATTTTGGCTTTGATTCAACGGAAAATATAATATAAGGCCAAAACGAAACTTTGACAAGTAAAAGAGAATCAGTCGATGGCTGTCAAGCCATTACACTAATAAAAAGCAGATCAGTATGTGGCCGTCAGGCCATGGCATAAACAAACTAAAAGGTAAACTAAGTCCTATGTGTCAGAAAATATCAAGGCACAGGCGCCAATATCGATGGCTCGCAGGCCAGAAAATCAATTGAGAAAGTCTTGAGTAAAACGTTCCAGGAAACTCTTGAGGTCCGTTTCTATTTTGGCTTGATCAACTCTAGCAGCTGCTGCCTGGGCCATCACCCGATCTTCTTCAGCCCTCGCCTCGACGAGCAAGTCATTGGTGTCAGACAGCTGATCAATAATGGATTCCGCCTCTGTCAGGGCAGTTTGCACCTTGCTCCGAATCACACCTAGCTCCTCTTGCAACTTAGCGATGGCCGCAACCACATCGGCCTCCGAGTCCTTGAGATTCTTCAGCGAGTCGCTAAGCTTAGAACCCTGAGTATATAAGGCATCAAACTTCACCAGAAGGTCATTGGCAGGGGATGTAAACGAGGCTTCCACCTTGATGGCTCGATCATTGGCTTTGAACTTACTCCTCAGTTGGCCAAACTTTTCTGCGTACTCGGAGTAGAAAGACACCTTGTCGCTCGGAAGGGTCGCAGAGGACAGCTTACGCATCAGTTCATCAAGGGACGGCCCCATGTTAATCATCAGGACGTCTAAGGGTTGATTGCGACAGTCCGCCAACAGCTCCCTGAAATGGGTAACCTCGTCGGGGGTGAAAGTTGCATAGCTTGACTGCTCGGACATCGTCGAAGGGGAGTGAGAAGATGAGCTCGCCGACAGAGCCCGAATGTTGGCAAATCGAGCCAACGCTTGAGCAAGCCGTTGAGAGCTATCCATGGGTTGGCCCTGCAAGACAAAAAGCAAAACAAGATCAGCGAGGCGAAACAAGGAAACCTAAAAATGGCTAAGGGACAAAACCAACCTCTTGTACAGCAGGAGAAGCCAAAACAAGGGATTCCTTGACAGGATCACTCTGATGAGCAGAAGCCTCGGCTTGTCGAGGATTGGCAGCTATATCCTTCAAGGCCTCGATGACAGCGCTGTCAGCGGGAGTTTCCTCAGCTTCAATCGGAGAAGGTGGACGAGGGGGAATGTCTACCCTCTCAATCTCCTGGACATCGTCATCACTGTCCGTCGAGCTGTCCGCTATCCTTCGGACTTTCTTTCGGGGCAGAGGGTCGTCCTTGACAATTCGACGTTTACCTTTCGAACTCACCTCCTGACAGAAAACAAGGGATCACAATAAGTCCAAAAATATGATGAAACAAATCAAGTAAGGGCTACCTCCTCGTCGGAACTGCTCACAACTATGGCATTCGTGCCACCTCGTTGCTGAAATAGACGACGAGAGCACCGGATGAATACAACAGGAGGATCTGTTACCTTGTCGACGGAGGAGTGAGCTTCGGACCCTTGAAGTGACTGAGAAACAACAGGTGATGGTCCTGACGGGTTGATAACTTGCAACGGAATGGCCATGGGAATGATCGGCTCTTTGACAGCTTTCTTCTTCTTATCAACTGAAGGGGTCGATGACTTCTTTCCTGTGACACCAACAAACATGTTAGTACATAATAACGGCCAAAGAAAGAAAAACAGGAAGGCTACCTGGTAGATCGAGGGCGATGGTACCCCCGTCTTTGTATTCACACAAAATATAAATCTTCGACATGGCCTGAGGGTCATCAACTCGATACCCCGTAAAAGTAACTTGGGAGGTACCTTGATGACTACGAGGCCGTGAATCAATATTTGTGCTAGACCCGACGGGGGAAACCACATACCCCGATGACTCAATAAAATCAGGGAGTAACGGGAGAGACAGGCCAAAAGGTTTATAAAAGGTGTGCCAAGGAGGGACTTCACCGGGACCCCCCCATTTTTTGGCTAACTTAGAATGTTCTAACATGGCCTTACCCATCCTAATATTCTTCAAAGACTCGAAATTAGCAGCAGCAAGCTCATACACTTTATCTTTATTAACAGGGTCCCAAACTACATCATAGAATCGCTCAAAATGAGAAATTATGTAAAACTCACCTTTCTTTGACGCCTTTTTAGTGGCAGCAGCCGATTGCTCCAGAAAGGGCCCGTCAGTGGAGATGATTTCGGGATGATTAGGCACTGAAAACCTAGCTGTTGCAGCGTGGTAAGTCTCCCGACGAGTCAACGCAATGTAGCCACTCCACCAGTCGATAAACTCCGGCGAACCAATAGGGTTGGGAGTGAAAGGCCGAAAGACAAAAGCATCACGGGCCGTCCGCCAACATCGCCGTAACTCATCGAAGCTGTCCATGTCAGCCAAATCCATGAGCTTCTCATTCCGCTCGGCGAGAGAAACCCCGTATCGGGGGATCATCTGAACCATGCTAAATTGCCGAGCCACATAGTGTGCTGGGTAAAAAAGGGCCGAACACTTCATGGGTTTCCTCTTCGTCGGGGTCTTGGCAGCAGTCACTTTTAATCCTGACGGGATGTCCCTTGACGTCAAGAAACTAGCCCATAATTTCTGATAATCCCGAAAATCATCAGCAGACATCGAGGGACTATATCTGGAAAGCACCAACGGATAAAAGACCGAAAAATCTGGCTCGGGACCCTTCACCCTGTCGTAAAGCATGCTAAAGAAGTAATAAAAGTTACAGGGGGGGGAGTTTCTGTCGAGCAACATAAGAAGCATAAATCTCATCGCCGATAGGACTCCCCTAAAAAATGCGAAACGACGGAAAATAAGCCAACAACCAAATTTGTAAAAGCCAAATTGGCCACTGCAAAGAAGTGCAACCCGAGGCCAAAAACCCCTCAATACCGGTACAGAAAGTAGAAAACACCACAGGCCCTAATGCCACACGCGCACCTCCCGCAATAGATAAAGCTATGGCATTATACTCTTTCGTCACAGACAAGGCAGAGTTACAAAAGAGATACCTCGACAGCCACAAAGTCAAGAAATGTACATGCTCAGTTTGTGATACCTCGACAGCCTCAGGGAGATCTTTGTATCGACCGATCACCGGTCCATACGATACGGCGCTATCCCCGGTACCTAAAGCCTATGGAAAATGATACGCCTCGTCGCTCGTAGATGGCAGCGGGTCCACGTAATGCCCCGCGGGGCTGAGCCCAGTAATAGCCATAATGTCAAGGAGTGTAGGCGTCATTGGGCCGTGAGCGAAATGGAACGTGTTATCTTCCTTACACCAAAATTGGGCAGCCGCTCGAAGCAAAGGAAGATTGAGAGACAGTCCTATTTTGCAAAATTGAATGGCACATCGAGCCAAAGGTCTTCTCGACCCGAGCACACCACACAAGCCATTCAGAATGCGTCAGGGAACCCGCCCAAGGCCACCCGCGCGTGGTAGATGAGAACTCCTTGATTCCCGTGGCGAAAGGGAGGGACTCCATCAAGCATATAATCGGATGCTCGTTTGGGGGAGGTAAATCCGCCATAGTATGATAGGGACCAATTATGGTGCCAAAAGGAGTGTCTTCGAGGGCCTGAGTGTCGATGCGCACATCCCTCCGATTTATTCTCGCCCCTACCATAATATCTCTGCTAAAATGGCTAAATTTGGTAGTGTGTGTGAAAAATTGGAGTTTTTCGGCTATGGGGAGTTTTTGGAAATGGGTTTTTCGGTTTTGGTGAGTGGTTGGGCTTTGAGTTTGGTTTTCGTGTACCTTGGGTAAAGGAGAATCCGGTTGTAGCAAGGAAAACAAGGAAAACGAAATGGAGAACCCGATTTCAAAGTTTCGAAGCTTGTTTGGCTATGGTGGATTTTTTGTGGGTTTTCAGTTTCTTAAGGTTTTGGGAGAGATGAGTTCGGTTTTTTCACTTCTTTGGAGAAGGGAGAAGCCGATTTTGCGAAAAAGGAGAAGAAAAGGGAGTAGAGGAGCTTGAGTAGTTGAAGAAAATTGTTGGCTATGGAGTCTTGGAGCTCAAATCGGCCGAACAAGGTGAGGAGGAGAGAGAGAGAAGCTGAAAAGTGAAAGAGTAAAGTGGGGCCTAGGGAAGTGTAAGGGTTTTTGTCTTTTTGGGAAGAGAGAAAGAAGATATGTGGGGAAGTGTGTATGAAGTAGACTTCTAATTAATTTAGAAGCTACAAAGGTGATAGGCTTCAATTAAGTTTCATCCGGAGAGTTGGGAGTCAGATAGGGAGTTGACATCTGGCAATGGAATTAGTAGACTGGGAAATATTCCAAAGTACCAAAAATGCTGGTATAATTTATTCGGCTAAAAATGGCCAATTTTTAATTATCAAAGCATGCTAAAATTAAATGCCAATCGAGGGCTAAAAAGGGGGAACTTTTAAAACTAAGTCTATCCGATAAAATTTTATCATCAGATAAAATTTATCAGATACGACTTACGGGGGACATTGTTTGTACCCAAAAAATCACCCTCGATTAATCGAGGAATGACGGCTCGATTACAGGCCAAAAATGGCAATAGGGCTGGACCAAGTCACTCCAAAACGGGTCGAACCGGATCGGATCCAGTTTGATCTGAAAATAGACACAATCAAGGCAATAATTAGGCTACGAGCCCAAGTTGGGATTCGACTCAATTTTCGCAATTAATTAATATTTAGGCCAAATGTAAATTAATTAATAAAGTTAATTAATGGGCCAAGTTTAATTAATTAACAATTGAGGCCAAATTATGGTTAAGTTTAATTGAGCCCAATTAACTCAATAGATGATTTTGGATTAATTAATTAAGTTAATTAATTAATTGGACCAAGGCTAATTAATTAGCCCACTCGACTAATAGGGCCATTAATTAATTAATTGGGTAATTGATCAAATGGGCAAACGATAAAACAAGACCAAAATGGCTCAACCCAAGGCCAAGCATGGTCCGACCAGCCCAAGCCAACCACGGCCCAGCCCTGATCGGCCATGGCCAAGTTGGTCGACCCACTAATGTGTTTTAGTTAATTTGATTGGGAATTTAATTATGAGAGAAGGATAAATGCTAATTTAGTTGGCATAACAAATTCCTTAATCTTCTCATAGTTAGTTACCATGTCAGATTAGAATTCAAATTAAAACAAAAGACACGTTTCTTCTACCTTAACCGCCATTAACACTAATTTCCAGCAAAAAAGAACAAGAAAACTACCATCAAGATAGTGGAAGTAGTGGAGGGATTTCAAAATAGTGGAGAAAGTGGGAAAGTGGCCATCAAGGAATCAGTTTCTGGCCATCAGCTCATCGATACAGCAGCTATAAATACAACAATACTGCCATTCGCGCAGGGACACACAACTCAATCTACAAAAACTCAGTCTACACTGATCGGCTCAACGCCTCACCGGAAGTCCAGCACATCGCTGCTTCTCTCTCGTCAGCAAACACCTGTTAATCCCTTGATATCAACCGTCCCTCCGCAGCCACCAGCTACCCCTGACCGCCTGAAGTCTTGCCGCCACCGCAGCTGCCCAAAGTCTGCCGCTGCTTACGCCGTCAGGACGCTGTCTCGAGCGAAACCCCTTGATAGCGAGCAGATAACACGCTGTTTCTGTCAAGTTATCAGCCTGCCAACTCCTTGATATCAGTCTGTCCCTCCTCAGCCACCAGTGATCCCTGACCGCCTGAAGTCTTGCAGCCGCCGCCGCCGCCGTCTTCCGCCGTCAGCCGACGCTGTCTCGAGCGAAATCACTCATATCAACCAAGTAGCACGCTGTTAACCGTCATGTAAGTGCCCACGTATTTATATGACAAACTCATCGAGTAGCCATCTGCCTGATGAGCTCGTCGTCAAGTAGCCATCTGCTTGACGGCTATCGGCTGAGTAGCCATCTGCTCTGTCGATGCCCTTTTCAGTGGCCACCCGCTGATCAGAAGCCCGATTGGTGGTCACCCATCAAGGTTGGGCGAACCATTGACGACGGTTTTCTGTCGTCAATGTTACTTTCTGTCAACAAGCTATTTTATCATGCATTATCAGCTCATCGGCGGGTTTACCTGCTGATCAAGGAGTCAATTTTCAGAACATATTAGACTTATCAACTCATCTGGCAGATTATGCCGAAACAGGAGACTTATCGTTTTGTATATTTTTGTAATATGTGTACATCGGGGAACTTGCCAATATTCTTTTGTTATTAACGGAAGTAGTCTAGCCCGTATGTCTTGACTCTTTTACATAAATATACTTTACGTCAATTGGTTTCCATTGATATGTTGTTTCCTGTCAAGATTATGTCTTCCGTCAAGGTATATGTTTAAATTGATTGATTGTCAAGGCATTTGCTGATTTTCAAATCCGTTGATATGTTGAGCAGGCTATCGATTGGTCATAAGTTTTTGGCATTTAAGAGAGATTTTCATATATTATTTAAGTCCTGTGGCCAGGCAGGCATAGAAAAGAACTAGGGGTAGTGTTTGCCTACTCTGTCACAATCGTTTAGAAGTCAGCCTTATCAGGACAACTTATTTTGATATCAATATGTCTTTATCAGGACACTAATACTATTAATATACTGATATCAGCATGTCTATTTTTAAATCGTTATGTTTGCACTCACAAACATTGGCACGCCCGCATTTATTTTATATCATATCGAGGTATTTTACATCGAGCTATTGGCTCGTCGAGGTATCTGCTGACAGGTTTACAACAAACAATGTTCTGGCATTCCTCGATGCCAAGCATCCCTCGACGTCAACCCCTCGATGCCAAGCATCCCTCGATGCCAATCCCTCGACGTCAATCCTTCGATGCCAAGCACCTCGATGACGCCAAGGCGTAACATGGCCAAATTTATAGCAAACAGTGGGTGTATCTTAATTCCTCTCGAAGAAACCGAGTCATACCACTTACATTTAAATAGTAGAATATTTGTATCATCAACCCCCGAATACTGTAATTCTACTATGTCTTCGAGTATCCCATAGAACTTTGTTGACCCATCACCCTTCACACATATACCCGCGTTATAAGTTTTTCTAAACTTCGCCTTTTTTTCAGTATGAAATGTATATCCATTCACAACACAATGTTGCCACGTTCGCACAATTAATTTGGACTCCAAGATATGTTCTTTAGATGTTCATTTAAGACATTGTTATCAGGCCAATATACCTATACATCAATCATTAAGTACTAAGTAATTAGCATTAGATATATATTAATGATTTCATGAATATTAATATTTAACTTCTTTTACTCACAAATTCGTGGAACCATTTTATGAAGTGGTCTTCAATTGATTGTTCAACATCCGTCTCGGGACAATTTGCTTGAACCAACCACGGAAAATGCCTAAATAATATTTTAAATGATCGTAATTAAACCAAATTTGATTTAAAATTTTAAAAAAAAAAAGTTTAGTGCACAATTTAACAAAACTTACTCTAAAAATGGCACCACTTCTTCGCAATTTCTAAGGACATGAAGGGAAGCTGCTTTTAATTCTTCCTCCGTTAATGTCATTGACAAACACTTGCCAATAGGACACGCATGTTGATTAAAAATCGAAAGAGGGTGTTGATTTAACCGTTTTTCGTCGGGTTAATTTAATATCAGTGAATTTGTGATATCGGGGGTTTGGATATTGAATTATTCAGTATATTGGGCTCTGTTACTTTATTCTGGATGGATCGTTTACAAAGAAAAGCAATAATCAAAGGCAAGAAGTAAAACCATTAACAAAATTAAGAACACAACGATATGAAGGTAAAATTCTGCAATAATAATGGATATTATTGAGTTCTATTGTTATCAATGTATTCTTATGTAATCTCAGAATTAAGAGAATTCGTAGTTGTCTCATACAATGAATAACTAGGTATATATATTACGCTAAACCTAGTATTACAAGGAATCATAGTCCTGCTTGGACTCGGCCCAACTATCCTTCTTGGGTCCGGAGTATAATCTTTACTCGGAGCGAGCAGCATTTGGCAGGGTCCGTAAGAAAATCCCGATCCTTTATAATTGGTCGAATCTTTGTTCGATCTGATCAGTAAGTAGGGTGCGAAATAGCCCCCATCAGTACTCCCTCACTTCTTCGAGCGTATAGACAATAGGAGCTCGTAGAAGTAGATAAATCTGGTCGACTGTTTCTTTTCTATGAGCGGAGCCTCGTTAAAAACCTTACTTAAGAAAAAACCCAGTGGGAAAAAATCTTAAGTAAGGAAAAGAGTGCTACGTATCATAGATAGTCGTTTCTTCTGTCTAATCGTGGATCGCCACGCGTCTATTCAGGAGGCTTTTTGTATCCTTCCGTTTTTGGCGGGAATTTGAGTAGCTGCGATGAGTTCGAAACGTCTTTTCTCATTTCCTTATAAATAGGTGACTTTCGAGTTTGCCATTTCTCTTTTATATTTGCTTTTAGATCGCAGTCATTTTCTAGTTTGGTCGTTCGTCGTATAAAATTTTCCTTTCATCGACCTTCTTCTTCCGAGAACTAGAATATAGATGGCTTCCGTTAGAAGATCTTCTTCTTCTCCTAGAGAAATCATTGTCCCTGATAACGAGGAGGAGTTACATTCTAATCCTCTGGGTGAACAGACTACGGTATCTGACCTTGTTATCCCTGTAGAAGATACTTACAAGGTACGAATCCTTTCCGATGCGGATGTAGCCGCCCGAGCCAAAAAGGGTAAAGGTACTGTTCCTCAGATTTCTGAACCAATTGAGGATGTTGCTTGCGCATATACAGAGGAAACATTCCCTGAAGTCGTGAATAACTATACCAAATATTTTCCGGAAGGTTCTGAAATAATTCTTCCTTCCCCTACTGATAGGGTCACTTCTCCACCGGAGGGATGTCGAGCCTTTTATACGGCTCACTTTAATAGCGGTCTGCGTCTTCCTTTGTCTCCCCTTTTTCTGGAAGTTCTAAAAACTTTCAGCGTGTGCTTGACACAACTGGTTCCAAATTCTGTTGCTTTCGTGGTTTGTTTTTCCGTTCTGATGATTGCAAAGGGATTTAAACCTTCTTTCCGTAACTTTACGCAACTTTTTCGTTTTAATATTTCTAGTTCTTCAAACCGTGGATACTTCTTCGCTAGTCAGCGGCCCAGCCGAGCAATCTTTGATGCTCCGGTTTCTAGTAATCCTTCCTGGAAATCTCATTTCTTCTTTGTTCGTCCTCCGTCTAATCTCCGTTTGGCGGATGGTTCGACCACGCCTTTCTCGTGGGATCATGGTTCCAGGTGGATTCCCGGAGGTCGCTCACCGACTGGTGAACTTGTTCCTGACGATGTACAGTTTATCACTGAGATTCCCGAGATGCGTACAAACAAATATCAAAGCGCTCTTCTGATTGGGGATTCTTTTCTTCGTAGGGCGGGGTTAAGTGTCCATAATTTTCCCATCAGTTCATCATCTGAACCTCTAGGTTAGCATTTTATTTGATCTTTAGTATTGTCACTATACTTTTCATAAGAAGAAATTAACTTTATTTTGTTTCTTTTTCAGCTCATATGGTAGAAAACTCCCGACATTCTTCGAAGGGAAAAATGGTGCTGTCGAAATCTTCCAAGTCAGTGGAGAATAATCCTATCGAGCAAAGGGCGTCTCGAAAGAGGAAATTGGAATTGGGTCACGAATCCGAGGAGAATAGAGAGGAATCTCTGGATTCCCCACGTGAGTCCCCTATTCGTCAGGGCATGGGACCTGGTTATCCTCCACTTCATCTTAGAACTTCTTTGGGTATTCGAGGATGTCGCAGCTGGTCAATGCCTCACCCATCTGATAATCCAGCTAACAGGAAGAGGAGCTACTATGGACGTTCTGGTGACGACCTTTCTTTACTCGGGGATAAACATCCAAATCCTACTCTGGTCGAAATGATCGAGGATCACTTAGAGGGAAGGAGGGCCGCCGGTTATTCCGAGAAGGATTCTCTTATTCATGATAATAACGAGAATGCGGTCGATAAGGCGACCCGTATTCTTTTATCTGGCGTTCTTACTCGCGATCTTAATAAGCTTCTTCATAAGGATCCTTTGGAGAAATTCCAGCGAGCTTCTCTTTACGCTGAAAAGGTGAGATCCTTTTCTTTCTATTATTCTGATGAAGTGCTCTTCTAGGATTTTCTTTAATTCGCTAATTCGTTTCTTTCTGACCCCTTCGTTATTTCAGGTTAATACCTGTCTGACATCGTACGCCTATGAAAATTCTCTCTGGAAACAACAGTGCGATTTTCTTGAAGAGAAGTATAAAGCTTTACTTCATAAATCTTCCAGTTTAGAAGTTGGTCCTTCGACATCTTCCTCTGTTCCAGTCGTAGAGACTCGTGCTGCCGGGACCGAAGATCAAGAAACGATAGATAGGGTGATAGAGGTTTCTCGTGCTCAAGAACAAGCCAATCAAATGGCAAGAAAATTAGAGGAATTGCAGTTGCAGAGCACGACTCGAATTAGTGAGCTTGAATCTCAAGTATCAACCCTTGAAGCTTCTTTAGAGGAGTATGAAAATGATGTCCCACTTAGGCAAAGAGATCGATATGTTAGGAAATCTGACGAACAAGTTGTTCGTGAATTCCTCAACTCTCCTGTTCATACGGCGTTGGTGTACCGGATGGTCGGCCCTCTTCTTGAGAATACTTTTAAAAAATCGATTCATCAACTGGTCGCTTTGGAGGTGATCGACGATCGTCGGAAGGAATATTTTAAGGCAGCTCATATCCGGTTGAACCGTTATGGCGAGCTTTATTCTTCTTCCGAGGTTCCAGATGTCGAATATCAAGGTTTTCCTCTGGCTCATCTTGTCGAGGAATTTGGAAATCCATTGCCGATTCCTCCTTCTGATGTTAACGATGAGTTCGATAATACTTTCATCGATCCGGTAGACGAAGAGGAAGAAGGAGACGATACAGGCATGACTGAGGACGTCGATAGTGAGCAGAAGATTCCGGAAAGCGACCAGGCTTCTTGAAATAGTGATTTATTTTTAAAATAATCTTTGTAATTATCCGCTTGTAGGTTTAATTGTAGCTTAGCTTTTCCTACTTTGTACACTTAAACGTTTCTTATTCTGACAGTCGTGTCCTTTCACATTCGCTGTAATGATTCAGACAAGTCATTTAATTTGCCGTAATCATTATGTATGTGTCTTTTCAAATTCTAGCGTTTGCTCCAAGGTCAGTTTTCCTGTTTCGCGCCCTTTCTTCGGGTCAGTCGCGTCTTTTCGTGTAGTATAAATACGAGAGGTAAAATTTGACTTGTTTTTTACTGCTATTCTCCTCTCTTAACATAATACTCTTTCTTTAGCTAGTCGATAAACTTTCTCGATAGTAATTTGTATTTTTCTTTAGTACGATCATGAGTAACCTTTTCGGTAATACTTCTAAGCGACCTTCTCGTGAGGGCGCTAGAGATAATAGATCTAAAAAATCTCGAAGAGAAGGGCCTTCGATGGAGCCTCCTCGTTCGTCCTTAGTTAGTAGTTCGATGATCGATACTCCTATTACCACGTTCCAACCTTTATCAGAAGTTAGTTCGTCGCTCCTCCAACCAAACTTTTCTTCTACCCCCGCGGGAGGTAATAGGTCTTCCCCAGGTCGATTAGCTTTCGGAGACCCATCCAACATGGAACAGGTTTACGACATACCTGTTTCTTCAGGTTTTTCTTCTTACGAGTATGAATCTCATGGGGGGGATTTTGTTAGTTCCCTTCCTTTTTCTACTTCTACTGCCCTGCTAGTTAGTGAAGGGCAAGTCGGTGATGGTTTTTCTGTCAATCCTTCCATAACGCAGTCTATTTCGCAATATGGTCCTGAATATCTGTTTCATGATACCACTGTAACGACTGCTTCTTTTGAGTCTGGGGGACCTTCTGGAGGTCGATCTGGGTCGAGGTCTGGTCGTCGGACCGTTATATCTGCTTCCGGCAAAGAGACCTCTGTTAGTCCCGACGAGAGGGACTCCCCTCGTCCGTTAGATGATCGCTGCGTGCTTATGCAGGTTAATGACATTCTTTTGTCGGAGACTCCACGTTCCGACGGTGTCCCTTTGACAAGCGAACTGCCTGGTTCTGTTGAACCTGATGCTTTGTCTTGGGACTTAGGCATGAGTACTATTTTGCCCGGCGAATTGAGGAAGCTCGAAGGTACTTCCAATGTTCGCCTTGTTCAATCTCTGGTGAAGATATGTGAACAGGTAAACATATTTCGAACATTTTTCCTGTTCTTCGTTTTGAATTCTTTGTTGTACGGCGGTTTTTCTTACTCTTTCTGTTTTTAGGGCAAGTATTTTGCACTCCAGCTGGGTGTGCAAAATGATGAACTGTGGAATAGTCGGAGAGCTCTTCAAGGTCAGCTGGAGTCGGAGAAAGCTAAAACCAGGGGTTTTGAGCTGCAGCTGCAACTTGCTAAAGATGATCTCCAAAAGTTAGAGGCTAACCAAGTTATTCTTGAGAAAGAGAAAAGCGACCTAGTTCATGCTGCCGCGTCGGCAGAGGGATCTCGTCAACAGGCATATGATGCCGGTTATCTTAAACGTCAGGAGGAGTTGATGGCGTTTGCTGGTAACCTAACTCCTCGGAGGCCTGTTTCTGCTGGTCGACCCTCTGGCGATTCTTCTCAATGATTTTTATTCATCCTGGCAGACCTTGGACTGTCTCTCTTTTTTTTTTTTTTTTTTTTTTTTTTTTTTTTTTTTGATGCCCAGCTTTTGTGTAGTTGTTCGGGCAGAGATTTTTGTATTGGGAGATTAGATTGGAAAATATGATCTCTTCTGTAGGCAGATTCTTGCCTTGATTCTAATGATATATCTTGTTCATATATGTTATTGCTATGCACAAATATATCATCATGTAGTAATTGACCAAGATTAGTTTACTTATCTGATTTTTATTTCTGCGGAGAGATTTGAGTATGGAGAAAGTAAGCTTGATCTTGCTTTGGTCACTTTTAAGATAACCGAACGGTACAATATTTGCTTCGCATATTTAATCTTTGTTGATTTATCCAGCCGATCGTCGTTGTGTAAACCCTTAGCTGTCTGGTCGATGCTCGATTCATGCCTTATAAATTTGTCCTTATATGACATATATCTTATATAAGGAGGTTATTGTTCCTCCTGTTGAATTTCAGTTTTTCTTTTCCTCAAATGGAAATTTTCCTTTAGGTGCTTTTCACCTATCCATGTCTTCTATCATTAGCTTTTCAATTATACATTTCTCTAGCCAGTATATCATACTCTTGATATGGGAGGAATTGGAAAATGTAACAGTCCTGGCCAGATCTGACCCGTTCAGACCTCCTTCAGCAATTCTTTGGAAAATTAGGCAGTGACGGCCTTGTAGTTTCGAATAGGGAGGGCTATTCTCCTGATTTCGATGTCAGATTTCTTGGATTCCAAATGGAATTCTTGTATGGCCAACTTAGTAGTCCCCCAATGATGTATGAGGCAGTTACGACCCCCATATTGTGGAGGCTCTGGTCGTTTTTAAGCAATTATCCTCTTTCAACGGTTCAACTTTGCATGCCTTCGTTGAGGAGTTCTTAATATATTCTATTAGGTGATCCTCATATATGATCGTGCAGATCGTTTTGGTCTTTGAACTTCTTTTAAGTTTTCTTGGATTATTTCGTTGATCGCTTCGATCTGTAGATTTGTTTGTCATCGATCAGTTGAGTCGATCAGACGGGCACCGTTCCAACTTACTAGCATTTATTTCGGGAAGTCAAAGGGTCGCGTTCTCATCCATTGATTAAACTCCTATCGTCCGTAGGATCATTCTCACGAGCGCCTATAAATAAGTTGGCAGTTTCCTTATTTTCCATTCATAACAATGGATATCTCGGTTTCCTTAGATTTCATTTTGCCTTCGGACCCCATAATGTTCAAGAAGTCACATTATCGTGATTTGTTCGTTCGGAGTAAAGGAATTGTCCCTAGTCTTGTATTGACGGGTCCCATGTCAGCCCTTCCTTGTATCGACGGATCCCATGAGATCTCTGCTTTGGTCTTCATCACCTTAGAGGTCCGTGGTTTCCGTCTGCACATGGGGGGTTCATACTTGCCAGTCACCCTCGCTCTTGGATGTGACTTCCAGAGTGATAGACCGCCGGGGTGGCTGGTAAACTTACCGTTTCACGACGGTCCCGAAGAGATGCTGCTCTAGAGTAAAATGTTTTATAGATAAAGTAAAAGCAGTATCTTCTTCTGGGTGAGTGAGCATTGCTAGCTTATCTGGCTGGTAGTGTTCATTTCATCTGGAATCACATTTGATCTTCAGAGCCCTGCCATCGAACCAAAGAAGTCGACCATCCTGAGCAGCATGCTTCTTAGGTGGTTTATTATGATCGATGAGGTACTAGGGAGGAGATTGGTGTTTCCGTGGACATTGTCGTGAAGATAGTCGATCCCATAGGATCAATTTAACTAGATCATTGTAACGATCTTTAGATAGCAAGCAGATTTTTGTAACGTAGGATATTTGTATGTAATTGATTTGATGAATAAAATATTATTTATTTCTTGCATCTTCTTTGTCGATGTTACCGTAATTTATTCTTCAATTGTAATCGAGGAGTGTTTATTGAGCGAATCAATGTGTACTCGATCTTGCTATAATTTAGACTTAGGATTTCATACCAAAAGCCTTTTTTTATCGTTGTAATTAATCGAGGAGTTTTTATTGAGCGGATCAATGTTTACTCAACTCGTTTTGTTTAGACTTAGGTTTTTAACCCAAAAAATCTCTTTGATCGTTGAATATATATCGAGGAGTTTTTATCGAGCGGATCGATGTTTACTCAACTCGTTTTGTTTTAGACTTAGGTTTTTTAACCCAAAAAAGTCTTTTTTTTTTTTGATCGTTGAAATATGTATCGAGGAGTTTTTATCGAGCGGATCGATGTTTACTCTACTCTTTTTTTTATTAGACTTAGGTTTTTAACCCAAAAAGTCTTTATTGAAGATATATTGAGGAGTTTTTATCGAGCGGATCGATGTTTACTCTACTCTTTTTTATTTAGACTTAGGTTTTTAACCCAAAAAGTCTTTATTGAAGATATATCGAGGAGTTTTTATCGAGCGGATCGATGTTTACTCTACTCGTTTTATCTAGACTTAGGTTTTAATACCAAAAAGTCTTTTTCTCGTTGTAAACAGTTCGAGGAGTGTATATCGAGCGGATCGATGTTTACTCTACTCGTTTTATTTAGACTTAGGTTTTTAATACCTGAAAGTCTCTCAATCATTGTAGATATATCGAGGAGTTTTTATCGAGCGGATCGATGTTTACTCAACTCGTTTTGTTTAGACTTAGGTTTTTAGTACCTGAAAGTCTTTTTGATCGTTGAATATATATCGAGGAGTTTTTATCGAGCGGATCGATGTTTACTCGACTCGTTTTGTTTAGACTTAGGTTTTTTGTACCTGAAGTCTCTCAATCATTGTAGACATGTTGAGGAGTTTTTATCGAGCGGATCGATGTTTACTCAACTCGTTTTGTTTTTGTGGTCGGAATGAGGAGTGTTTATTGAGCGGATCAATGTATACTCGACTCATTATAATTTAGACTTAGGTTTGTCACCAAAAAGTCCTTTATGCCGTTGATATAAATCGAGGAGTGTTTATTGAGCGGATCAATGTATACTCGGCTCGTTTTGTTCTAATATTTATCAATATGCTAGTGTATTTCCACAGAGCGTTAATCGAAATAATCGATGTATAGAAAATGCTAAAATTTTTACTAATTGAACTCTAGGCTGAGGCCTTTGTTACAAGGATTAAAACTTGATAAAGTAAAGTAAAATAAAACAGTGCAGTATAATCTGCTAAAATTTATTTACCATAGTATTTCCTAAGGTTGACTGCGTTCCAGGTTCTTGGTAAGGCTGTCCCATCCATGTGTGCAATTTTGTATGAACCTTTCTTTCCTACGCCAATGACGATGTAAGGTCCATCCCAATTTTGTTGTAACTTTCCCACATGCTTGGATACTTCTACCTTTTTCAAAACCAAGTCTCCTTCTTTGAAGGTTCGGACGCGTACTTTTTGATTGTATGCTTTCTCCATATTTGCCTTAGTGGCTTGTAGGCGTACGGCAGCTTTATCCCTTAAGGCTTCTGTTAGATCGACGTCATTTTCTCTTGCCTTTTCATTTTCTTGTTCATCAAACATCTCTATTCTTGGCGTTGGAATTAAAGTTTCCACAGAAATAACAGCTTCCGACCCATATACCAAGCTGAATGGGGTTTCCCCAGTTGAGTTCCTTACCGTGGTTCGATTAGCCCACAATACTCCTGGTAGTTCATCGAGCCATTTTCCTTTGGCTGATCCTAATCTTTTTTCCAAAGATTTTATTATCTCTCGGTTTGCTACTTCGGTTTGTCCGTTCGCTCTTGGATGCCCGACTGAAGTGAAATTTTGTTGAATTCCTAGTTTCGAACACCATTCTATCATTTGTTTTCCAGCGAATTGGGTTCCATTATCGGAAATTAGGATCCTAGGGATGCCAAATCGACAGACTATGAACTTCCAAAGGAAGTTGATCACTTGGAATTGAGTTATTCGCGCTAAGGCGATGCACTCTATCCATTTGCTGAAATACTCTACAGCGACCAGGACGTAAGCTTTCTTTGATCTGGCCGCTGGGAAAGGCCCCACGATGTCCATTCCCCATTGATCGAAAGGCCAACAAATTGGAATCGGGTGCATATTTTCTGCTGGTTGATGACATACGTTGGCATGTACTTGGCAATGATGACATTCTCGGACGTAATTTGCGGCGTCCTTATTGACAGTAGGCCAATAGTAACCTGTTCTGAGGCATTTTAAAGCCAATGCCCTCGATCCGCTGTGATTTCCCGCGTCTCCTTCATGTATTTCTCGCAGTATTTCAGCGGTTTGGGATTCAGAGACGCATCTCAGGAGAATTCCTGATACTGACCTTCGGTAGAGTTTTCCTTCAACGAGTGTATATTTTGGGGCTCGATATTTTATTTTCCGAGCTTCATTCTGATCAGATGGTAGTTTTCCTTCACGAAGATAGTCTATCATTGGTGTCATCCAATTATCTTCGACTTCTTCGATTTCCATTATATCGACTATCGGTGTCTCATCGATGTCGACAGCCGGTGTAGAAGAGATTAGCCAGTTGATCACTCGTTCGGTCTTTCCGTCTTGGGATCCTGTAAACTTAGATAGTTGATCGGCCCATTTATTTTCCGAACGTGGAATGTTTTGTATGTCGAAATTTTCAAACTTCTCGGCCAGTGCTTTTACTTTGGCGAGGTATTTGATCATGTTGAATTCCTTAGCCTCGTATAAGCCTTCTATTTGCCTTTGTACTAACTCTGAGTCGGTTAATACTTTCAGTTTCTTTATGTTGGCTTTGATTGCCATTTCCATTCCTGCGATTAACGCCTCATACTCTGCTTCGTTATTTGTTACGACAAAGTTCAATGTAATAGCATAATTCAAATCTTCTTCATTAGGTCCGGTGAAGTTGATTCCGGCGCCTCCTCCTTCCCGGCTTGAAGCACCATCTACATGCATTAACCAGGTTTGATCTTCTATGATCAATATATCCTCATGGAGGGTGTTTGATGATTGTGTTGGTGTTTCCAATAAAAAATCAGCCAATACTTGGGCCTTGATGGCGACCCTTGGTTTGTAGTCGATATCGAATTGGCTGAGTTCGATGGCCCATTTGATTAGTCTTCCGGAGGCTTCTGGTTTTGCTAGGATCTGCCTAAGCGGTTGGTTCGTCAAAACGATGATTTTGTAGGTTAAGAAGTAGGGTCGGAGTTTTCGAGCAGCCACTACTAAGGCCAGCGTGAATTTTTCTATTTCCAAGTAATTCTTCTCCGCCCCTTGTAATAACTTGCTGAGATAATAGACAGGCTTATGCTCTGAACCCTCTATCTTAATTAGTACTGAGCTAATGGCCGTATCGGAGATGGAGATGTATATGTACAATGGTTCCCCTTCTGTTGGTTTGGCCAACATCGGAGGGGATGTCAAATATTCTTTGAGTTGTTCGAAGGCTCGTTCACATTCTTCGGTCCAAACGAAGTTTTTCGCTTTCCGAAGCGTTTGGAAAAAGGGCAAGCTTCTATCCGCAGATTTAGATATGAATCTATTCAATGCTACGATCTTCCCAACCAAGCTTTGCACTTGAGAGATGGTCTTGGGAGGTTTCATTTCAGTTATTGCTCGAATTTTTTCTGGGTTGGCTTCTATTCCTCGCTGGTGTACCAAATATCCCAAAAATTTTCCTGACTTAACACCGAAGGTGCATTTTGCAGGGTTCAACTTCATACGGTATTTTCTTAGGATTCGGAAACATCGATCTAGATGTCTTACGTGATCCGCTTCATTCATACTTTTTACTAACATGTCGTCTACATAGACCTCCATTATTTCTCCGATTAATTCCCTGAACATTAGGTTTACCAATCTTTGGTATGTAGCCCCGGCGTTCCTTAATCCGAACGGCATTACTATAAAGCAGTATACTCCCTGTTCGGTTATGAATGCGGTCTTCTCTTGATCCCGCTCGTCCATGTATATTTGGTAAAAACCTTGGAAGGCGTCCATCATGCTGAACAGCGCGAAGCCGGCGGTCGAGTCGACCAATAAATCAATTCTCGGGAGGGGGTAAGGGTCGCGTGGACATAACTTGTTAAGGTCGGTGAAATCATTACACATCCTCCATTTGTTGTCCTTTTTATCCCCTTTTGCTACTAGTACAACATTACATAGCCATTCCGAGAAATGTATTTCTCGGATTTGTTTTGCTTCCAGCAGTCTCTCAACCTCGGCTTTGATAATTTTATCTTTTACTGGTCCATGATTTCTTTTCTTCTGTCTGGCGGGTTTCGCTGAAGGATCAATTTTTAGGGTATGCTTGATTACCCGAGGATCGATCCCTTCGATGTCATTTGCACTCCAGGCGAAGACGTCCACGTTATTTCTTAGAAATTCGATTAACATTATTTCTCCTTCTTTGCTCAATTCTGTACCAATCCTTGTCTTTTTGGACGAGTCGCCTTCTACCAGAATTATATCTTTATGTTCTGGGGGTTGCAAGGATAAGTCTAGTGGTTCTTTCCCCTTTTTATCTAATCGATCAGTAATAGGAATTTCGACCTCATTTCTAGTGAGATCGTCTACGATCTTTCTCTTGCTCGGAGTAATTGACTTGGGGTGTTCTTTCAACGTTAACGATGTGCTGTAGCAGTCCCATGCCATACAGTGGTCGTTCGTTATTTCTCCGATGCCGCTGTCGGTTGGAAATTTTATTTTCTGATGATAGGTAGAGACTATAGCTCGAAAAAGGTTAAGGGCTGGTCGCCCTAATATAGCGTTATAAGCGAAGGGTGTATCTACCACTAGGAATTTTACCAACTTCACGGTCCGAAGCGGTTTCTTTCCGAGCGATACACTCAAAGATATCGTTCCGCTGGGGATGATCTCGGAGCCTCCAAAGCCTACTAACGGCGTTGCTACCCTTTGTAGGTTTATTTGCCCGAGGTTCATTTGTGCTAAGACCTCTCTGGAGATGATGTTTGCTGAGCTTCCATTATCGATTAGGATTCTTCTCACATTATAATTTGCTATTTCTAACGACACTACCATAGGGAAATCTGGGTTATCCTCTTTTGTATCCCAAGTGATGTTTTTAGGTACTTCACCTTCGTTAAAGCTGATCGGCTGGTGATTTGTTGGCCTGTTTTCTAATGTCCATATTTCTTTTGGATATTTAGAATTTGCCATTATGGATCTGGTCGTTCTTCGTCTAGCATTACGACTATCTCCACCCGCAGGCCCCCCGGATATAGTGTGGATAGTCCCATTGACCTGGTCGTGATTCAATTCCTGAGTAGGCCGACGTTCAGGTGATCTTCGATGAGAACTTCTCCTTTGAGTTCCGTTCCGGGGGCTTCTGCTTCTTTCCCTTTTGCGATTATCTCGTTCTATGTATTCGTCTAGTTTTCCTTGCTCGATCAGTTTTTCAACTTCTCTCTTAAGGTGAAAACAATTTTCCGTTCGATGCCCATGTGCCCTATGGTACTTACAGTATTGATCATAGTTTCTAGACCCTGGTCTGGGCTGAGCGATTTTCCTCGCCTCGGGAATCCAATTATTCCTTTCTAGAACTTCCAAGATTTCTTCCATTGGAGCATTTAATCTTGGGTGTTCTACTTGATTTACTCTGCTTCTGATTGGTTGTTCAAGGTTTCTTGGTCTTTGGTAGAAATTAGGTTGCCTTTCTTGGTCGGCTCTGCTGTATTCCAGTCGCTGGAAAACGTTACCTCTCCTGGAAGATCGCTCGTAATCCAAGGATCTTTGGGCGGGAATCTTGTCATGCCGCTTAGACCCTGTAGCCGCGACTTTGTTTTTGTTCTTATCCTTAAAGGAATTCATCTCTTCTTGGGTCATATATTTAGACGCCAGGCTCATGATGTCGGCGAACGTTCTTGGTTGCTTTCGACTGAGGGCATTTCCGAACTGCCTGTTTTTAGTGAGATCGAAGAGGATAGATATTATGTAATCGATATTTGGGGAATCGATTTTAAGTAATTCTACGTTGAATCTGGCCAACCAATTCTTTAGGGATTCTCCTTCTTGTTGATATATAGTTCCAAGGTAGCTCATCGGAAGTTTTTGTCTCTTCTGACTGGCGAACTGCTGCGTCAATTTGTTACAGAGTTCCCTAAAGCTGAATATGGAGTTGGCAGGTTGTTTCGCGAACCAGTCCAACGCGAGTCCTTCGAATGTAGTTACCATTAACTTGGCAGTGAATTCGGCAGAGTGGGCATATAAATTCATTATATTCGTAAAGCTAAAAATATAATCATCCGGGTCAGTGGTTCCATCATAGCGAGGTAGCCTACCCGGGACTTGTCCGATCGATTGTGCCTCTTTTATTTCCCTGCAGAAGGGAGAACAGGCCGCAAGGCTCTCCTGGAGTTCCGTGGTTCGGGCCCATGGATTTTGAATAGATCGTAAGCGTTGTTCGAGTCGGTCCTGCACCATCCTTTCAATTTCTCTTTCCGTCAGTCGAGCCGTTCGTGGTCGATCAGGGATTGTATCGTCTATGTCATCCTCAATAGGGATAATTGTACGTTCCCTGGATCCACTGCGCTTCGCCTGGGTTTTTCTGTGACCTGGTTTTCTTCGAGGATTATTGTCGGAGGGTTTTGAATTGTCCTGTTGTGGACTGTGTAGTGAGCGGTGCTCGCTTGGTGGGCTATCAGCTTGTTGAGATACTTGATCGTTTTGTCCGGGCGTTCTCCGAGCAGGAATTGTCCTGGCAGCCCTAGGGTTTCGCGGAATTTGATCTAGCACAAGTAATTCTTCAGGGGAGAGCGATTTAACGAGCATCGCTATTTGTCGTAATTTCTCCTGAGCACCCGGGAGAGGAACAGGGATCTCGGGGACTTCCGGCTCTTCCTGTATCGTACCGGGAGGACCTTCTAGGGGTTCCTGATGTCGGGGATGGGTATTCTGCATATTCTCGTCGGTGTTGGGAACGTTATTATTGTCGTTCTCCTGTGGATCTTCAGATGTGTCATGACCGGTGGTTGTGTTACTTCTTGCTCCGACACGGGCGCTTTTCCTTGGGCGAGCCATATGTCGATCGAATAATTAACCTAGCCCCACGGTGGGCGCCAACTGATTTAACCGTTTTTCGTCGGGTTAATTTAATATCAGTGAATTTGTGATATCGGGGGTTTGGATATTGAATTATTCAGTATATTGGGCTCTGTTACTTTATTCTGGATGGATCGTTTACAAAGAAAAGCAATAATCAAAGGCAAGAAGTAAAACCATTAACAAAATTAAGAACACAACGATATGAAGGTAAAATTCTGCAATAATAATGGATATTATTGAGTTCTATTGTTATCAATGTATTCTTATGTAATCTCAGAATTAAGAGAATTCGTAGTTGTCTCATACAATGAATAACTAGGTATATATATTACGCTAAACCTAGTATTACAAGGAATCATAGTCCTGCTTGGACTCGGCCCAACTATCCTTCTTGGGTCCGGAGTATAATCTTTACTCGGAGCGAGCAGCATTTGGCAGGGTCCGTAAGAAAATCCCGATCCTTTATAATTGGTCGAATCGATCTTATAATCTTTGTTCGATCTGATCAGTAAGTAGGGTGCGAAATAGCCCCCATCAGGTGTGGATTTCTATCGACTTGTTCACCACATTCATTTCGTTCCATCCTCCTACTCCTTGTTTCAATGTGTTTTTCGAAATAGAACGAAGTAAAATATTGTGCTTCTTGGATTATGTATCCTTCGCAAATCAATCCCTCAACTCTTGATTTGTTCTTAACCATTCCCTTTAGGTCGTGTAAAAACCTATTTGAAAGGCATCGAAATTATTTTATTCTTTGTTGATGATAATTATATTTTTAACAAATAATTAGTAAACTGAATACTTAATTAGTACCTCTCAAAAGGATACATCCATCTATATTGAACGGGGCCGCACATGATGGCTTCATATGGTAAATGAATTGGCAAGTGTTCCATAGAATCAAAGAATCCACATGGAAAAATTCGCTCGAGCTTGCAAATAATGAGAGGAATATCTTTCTCCATTTGTTGCAACTTCTCCATACATAACTTAGTTGAACACAATTCCCTAAAGAACAGACCAAGTTCTGTTAATGGCTTCCACACATGTTCTAGGAGCATCCTGAATCCACTTGACATCAAACGTTGCATAAACACGTGACAATCATGACTCTTCAAACCATGCAACTTCAAATTAGTGTTATCCACGCATCTAGCCAAATTTGAAGCATAACCATCGGGCATTCTTAACTCCTCGACCCACTTGCAAAAATCTTGTTTTTCACCCTTAGATAAAGTAAAACAAGCTTTCGGTTTGTACATATTTCCATCATCTCCCTCAAAGAGATGTAATTCCGGTCGACAACAGTATTCCTCCAAATCCTTTCTCGCTTTGTCGTTGTCCTTTGTCTTACCATTAACGTCCAGGACCATGTTAAGCACATTGTCAAAAACATTCTTCTCAATGTGCATAACATCAAGATTGTGACGAACTAGATTGTCTTTCCAATAAGGCAACTCCCAAAATATACTTTGTTTGGTCCAGTAATGCGTTTTTCCATAGCCTGGTGAGTTAGCATGCTTTGGAGGCAAGTCGGCTATTTTCGGAAGATCCTGCACTCTCTCCCACTCTTCATATCCAGTTAATCTTGAAGGTGGAAGTGACCTTTCAACCTTACCTTTTTTTAAATGTATTCGACTTCTCCTAAATGGGTGATTCTCTGGCAAATGCCGACGATGACAATCAAACCACGACACCTTTCCACCATGCTTGAGACTGAAGGCTTTTGTGTTTTCCATACATATAGGACATGCTAATTTGCCTGAAGTGCTCCAACCTGATAGCATACCATAAGCAGGAAAGTCGTTGATAGTCCACATAAGCGCAACTCTTAACTTGAAGTTTTGTTTCATCGATATATCGTATGTTTCAACTCCTACTCCCCATAGTTCATTCAATTCATCGATCAAGGGCCTCAGGTACACATCAATTCTGGCCTTAGGATTATGTGGTCCGGGAATTAGGCAAGTTAGAAACATATATGGCCGAGTCATACACATTTCAGGAGGTAAGTTATAAGGCATCACAATAACTGGCCAACAAGAATATGGCTGGGCGTTATTACTAAACGGGTTAAACCCATCCGTACATAACCCAAGTCTAACATTTCTTGGCTCTGCAGCAAACTCCAGAAGAGTATTGTCAAAAATTTTCCAAGCTAGCCCGTCAGATGAATATTCCGAAATTAAATATTTTTATTCCATTTTCTATAATTTTTTAATTCTTTAAAAAATGTATTTTCCGAAGGGTATGACACATCGAAAATTAATTACTTTATTATTTATTTTTCTAAATGCATTTTCCGAAATTAAATACTTTTAAATTTTTTATGCATTTTTCCGACAGGTAGTCCCCGTCGGAAAACGTTTCCAATTTTTTTTTAAAAAGTGTCTTTTCCGACGGGTAAACCCGTCAGAAACTAAATAAACATTTTCCGACGGGTATATCCCGTCGGAAATTAATTAGTTTATTATTTATTTTTTTAAAATGCAATTTCCAAAATTAATTTTTTTATGCATATTTCCGATGGGTAGTACCCGTCGGAAAATGTCTATAGTTTTTTTTTTTATTTTTTTTAAAAAAACTGTATTTTCCGACGGGTATCACCCTTCGGAAATTAAATAAACGGGTTTTTATTTTTTAATGCATTTCCGACAAGTTGCACCCGTCGGAAAGTAATTAATTTATTTTTAGTTTTTTTAAAATATATTTTCCGACGGGTAATGCCCGTCGGAAAACAATTAATTTATTTTTAGATTATTTTTAATGTATTTTCTGACGGATTGTGCCCGTAGGAAATTTTTTTTTATTATTTTTCTTAATTTTAAATTGGATTTCCGACGGATTTCTTCCCCCGTGGGAAAATTCGTCGGAAATCCTCCTTATTTTCCGACGGCATTGGCCCCTTAGGAAAAATTCCGTCGGAAAAGCCTCTCTTTCTTGTAGTGACATGCGTAAATCAAATATTAATTATTTTAAATTCCAATCACAAAATTGCAGCACATACTCATAGATTCATGCATACGGATTTTAAATTTCCGCCATTGAATTTAATTAACAAAAAATAATTAAACAGATTTATATTGTCTTCCTATTATTGATATTTATGAATATAGGTGTACTATTTCCGAAGAAATTAAAACTCATTAACAAAATATTCACCTGATTTCACATGATATTAAAGCATGTAAACATACTTACTTGCATGATTGGAATTAATCCGAAAAACTGTTCAACCAAACCACGAAATAGAAAATAATAATTTCTAAGGCTGCCACGCTCACAATATTTCCTTTGTTATTTGCACTAACGAAACGGCCACGGGTAAGTCGGAACAAACATAATTCGACTTTGCAAAATATAAAATAAATAGAGGCGAAGAAATAATTATTTCTGCTTTTTATTTTAAAAAAATGGGATGAAAATTGGCCAGATTCTTCTCCTATTTATGGACGCAAAAATGTATTTTCACAAAAGAAACAATATTTTGATTCAATGAGTACCTCTTTGAACCAAACATACACAACTTTTTTATCCAACTTATTACATTAACATATAAAAACATCAATAAATGCAAATAGCACCAAATCTAAGCTTTATTGAGTGCCATTTCTTATGCTCCTCGTACTTTCAAATGCTTCCATAATTTAATTTGTAGATTCCTAGTTCCTTAGTTGGTTACATAGTACAAACCAATGAAAAGGTATGTCTTGGATGATTCTGCTGGTAGAAGTCACTTTTCTTTTCACACTTGAACCTAATTTATTCTCTAAAAATTTCTGAGAATTTTTATTTTGCCTTGTAATTATTTTGGGTTTGGTCAAACTCGATGTGGGTAAGAATTTCCCATCCGATGTAGCTTGTTGGCATTTCTACCCCGTATCTTTTTGGACAAACACATTTGGTGCCACAACTTCAACATGAACGAGATTTTTTTCTAATAATGGACTCGATAAATTTTCTATATTGTGATAAAATAACAATTAGACGAGAATAAAATAACGTTGTATTTTTATCCAATAAAAAGTGAAAAAATAAACTAGTGAAAAGATTAAGAGTCGCATTCAACAAATGATTTAAGATATTGAGAAATTATAGAACATAGAAATATTAATACAATAGTTTAGTAGTGTTCTTGAATACATTTACGAAATTAAATATTTTTATCATAATACATAATGATTATAATAAAGACAATAATAGATTATTAACCTAAAAATATTTTGCAATTGAATATATTACGAAATTTAATATTTTTATCATAATATATGATAATTATAAGAAAGACAATAAGAAAGTAATAACGTATAAATATTTTGCAATTATAAGTTATATGTCAATTCAGATTATTTCTTTTTTGGTATCACAATAATAGATCGCTGATATTTCTACCTCGTATTTTTTTGGGCTGATATATTTGGTGTCATAACTTCAACATTGGTGAGAATTTTGGTGTTAGTTGAGGCCGGGCAATTCAAAAATTATCCCGAAATCCCTCACGTGCGGACCATGTGACATGAAAATTGACCCGCGCGTGGGGCATTTTGGGCCAATTTTGAAATTGGGACTCATTTGGCCCCAAAATTATCACTAATGCTGAAGTTGTAGTACTAAATATGTTAATTTGAAAATATATTTGGTACAAACGTCAACGAGCTATAATTGTCGGAAAAAAATGCAATATTTCCCTTCCAAAATGATGTTGCCATAAATTTTGCTTAGCCAGAATTGTTAATTACTTGTGGCAGAAAAAAGTGATTTAAAATAGAAGACAGTGGAACCTTTTGACAGTGACTTATTTTTAATTTTTTGCATTATTGATAATATTTAAAAATCAATCCATATGACATCGATTACCACTGAGAGACTGAATGACTATGGAGGAACAAATCATGAAGCTTCACTCAATGAACAGGTTTTCGGAATTACTAAATGGCATTATTTGGAAACAAAAAAGTTAGTCATCAAATACTCATTCTAGGGCTATAAGTGGGACGAATTTCAATTCGGGTAGTTTGAATTCGGTTCGATTTATTATAATAATTGTCCGATTAGAGATTTGATGGATTTGATTCGATTATAAAGATCCGTTATCCGAAACACATGCAACGAATATGAATTTAGGTCAATCCGATCTGTTAAACATTCGTACCCGATATATATATATATATATATATATATATATATATATATATATATATATATATATATATATATATATATTGGTAGCTTCAACTCCATTAACAACCACTTATGAATCTTTTTTCGGTTTAAACCCCCTATCTCAAGTTTTAGATCGAACTAATCCATTGACACAAATAGTTCGTGGGAGAAAATTGAGTTATTTAGGTCTTGGAGGACTAACAGGGCGAACTGCTAGTTTTCGGATACAAGATATACATCCTAGTCACTATTGTCGTATTTGCCCAATTGACACATCTGAGGGCAACAATGTTGGACTTATTGGATCCTTGGCAATTCACGCGAGGATGGGTCATTGGTGATCTCTAGAAAGCCCATTTTATGAAATTTTGGAGGGATCAACAAGGTTAAGCTTTATTGAAAAATAGAAGAAATAACCCTTTCGTTATAAGTTGTAAAAAACCTGCTACGAAAAAGAATAGGAAAAAAGAAAGAGAACTGGAATCTATACATTGATTCTTTTTTTTCACAATTTTTTTTGAACTATATGCATCAAAAGGTGCATATACGGTTCCTAAGGGAATCAATTTTACCTTAATCAATCGACTTTATCGAGAAAGATTACTTTTTTTAAGCCAAGAAGTTGATATATATATATATATATAACATTTAATAAGATAGGAACTTATAACTCGTTTATAAATTTATTTAAATCAATATTTTCATCTAAAAATGTGAATATTATTATAGGATGTTTGAATATGTGTGCTAAATTTAAATAAAAATGTAAAGCTAATAAACTTGTTTTAGGAAAATATATTAATGTAATAAATCTTAAATGAAAATTTTATTGAATCCGAAAAAGATCCGATATCCGGCCATGCAAATACGACCAAAATTCATTGAATTAAAAAAATCTAAATTTAAGCACAACCCAAAAAAGATTCGAATTTGACAGAATCCAATCCAATATAAATGAAGTCGGATCTGAACGAACATGATCCGACCAGAATCCGACCCATTACCAACCCTAACTCATGGGATTGTTCGCTTAATAGGAAAACGTGATTGATATCACCCAATCGTGCTACTAACAGTTTATTTTCATCTTTGAAATAATATTACTCGAGGACTCGAGGATTAAATGGTAAGTTCAATATTATTTAAATAAGTGAAATGTTGAAGTATCCCTATGTAATTGACAAATAATTATGTGTTATTTTTATTACAACAAATATTTAGTGGTTCTTTTTATTAACCCTTCTGAGCCGCAATGCCTCACTAGTTGTAAGCACTGTTTTGAAAACCGGACCGGACCGGCCGGTTAGCCCGGTTCAACCGCTAATAGGTCCCCAATTCGATCCGGTTTACCCCTAAAAACCAGTTCTCAAATTAACCAGTGTGAACCAGTAAAACCAGTTCCAAATCCGATAAAACAGTGAACCGGTAAAACCAGTGGTTCACTAAATTTCTTTTTTTCTTTTTCTTTTTTTTAAATTTAGTGTTTTTTTGGTTATTATTATTTATTTGAACTCTTGTTTAACATTTAATAGGACTACATTTATATATTTTAATGGGAATAACATTCATTATTTTAGTGTTTTAATAATCAATGAGGAACAATCGATGTAATATTACACTTTTTTTTAACATAAAGAAGTACATAGCCATTTTCTCATCATTGTGAATAATATTATTTTTTGTATGAAATTATGCAAATCAATTACCATATAAACATCAGCTTACAACAATAGAATCCAAATGATCGAACAATCCAAAACTTTGAAAATGAGATGAACTTTTAATTTTGTTGTCTTGTTTTGAATCCTTTGAGGGATACTTGAGATTTATATTTTTGACATTGACTTTAATTGTTAAGACATTTTGATTATTTACATGAAACAAAAAAAACTATATTGACAAAGAATGAAATTTTTCTTGAATTATAATTGTGTTTTAGATAATTTAAAAATATATATATAAATATTACATAATAATATAGTCACACCGGTTATACCGATCGAACCAGTGGTCGACCCGATCTAACCGATTGAACCAGTAACCAGTAGAGTTTTCGGTTCAATGACCGATCCGATTTTAAAAACACTGGTTGTAAGTACGGGTATTCATCATCATCAGAGAAAGTGACATTTATAACACCACAACAAAATACGAAACAGACTTAAATATTTAGCAACTATTCTCTTGTGTACTTCAAAAATTGGCAATATAATCATATATCTCTATATCTACAGCAGGAATATTTCTTAATTTATTTTTCGGATTAAAATGCCATTATTTAAATTGTAAAGTGATATTTAATTTTACGGGAAATATGCAAATTTAATTGGAGAGGTATAATTAAATAAGAAGTTTTATTATATTTATCTCCTACATAAACTTATAAAATTTATAAATCTTGTCTTGCATCAATTTTTATAATTTTAATCTTTTCTATTATAATTGATAAAAACGAAATATAAAAATACTATTACTTTAAATAGTCCCTTATATTTCTAAATATAAAAAATTAAATTAATTTCTCTCAAATATCATTAGGTTAAAAGAAATTAAAATGAATAATATCTTACCTATGAAAGAATAAAAAATAATTGTGACTTAGTTATGTACGTAATTTACTTTGGCTAGAGTATAAAAATTTAAATAATATTCTTCTTTAAAAGTAATATTGTGAAAAATTCTTTTCGTGAAAAACTGATGAAATTGGTGAAAAATGTGAAATCAATGAAATTTTGTGAAACCGATCAAAAATCCTTGAAATTGTTGAAAATAAATGAAATCAATGAAAATTTGGGTGAAACTGGTGAACATTACACTGACAAAGTGTTGGGATATGCCTCGATTGTCAATACAACAAAGTGCGGAAATTAAAATTTTTCAAGGCACACCCACAGGTCCCATAATAATATCTCCAAGTTATATATACGAAAGACACAAAACAAAGCACAGAAATAATCTAACAAAGGGGGTTTTCGATTTTTACCTCACCACAGGCAAGGTGGTGGAAACCTCCAACTCTGATTAAGGTTCTGGTTCACTGGAGTGATCCAAGCGTCTCACCTCCAGAGAAAAGTCCACACCAACTGGATTATGATGACACCTCTTAGTCTTAGGCTCAGAACTTGATCTAAGAGGTTTGTTGATGAAGGATTGTGCAGATCTATTTGACAGATCAAAATTCTGCACAAAAGGAATGAGGGAGAAGATCTGCGGCGGCGGCGCTAGTGCTTTCACGGCGGCGGTGCGGCGGTGTTACGGCAGCACACGGCAGCGGCGCTAGGGCTTGGGCGGCGCAGGGTGGGGCGGATTTCTTAGGGCAAGAGAAGACTAGGGTTTTTGCTTAGGTGTTAGTTCTCTGAGTTCTGTCAAAGCTCTATTTATAAGCACTCCTCAAGACCTAGGGTTACAAGATTCCTAATGGGCTTAGGAGTCCATCTCTTGCAAGCCCACCTTAATTTAATTAATTACTTAATTAAATATCCAGCCCATATTAATTAATTACTTAATTAATATTTAGTTTAATTAATCAATTGTCATTTAAATCAATTAAATCAATTAATTAATTTATCTCCCACTTGAATTAACACTTTAATTCACTTAATTGATTTAATTACTTTTAAATCAATTAATTCCTTTTATCTCCCTACAGAACAGTCACCGTCCAATTGTATTGTGTGTGACCCTCTGGGTTCACCATCAATTGGCAGCAGGCTCACGAAACCTCGTGATTTAATTTATGAACAATAAATTGCTCCGATCAATTAAACTACCTTTAATTGACCACTCCTAGAATCAATTCCTCTACTAATTCAGGAGTACCCACACTTCATGGTCGATGTCTAGCCACAAGCCCATGAAGCCCAACATCAGGTGAATTGATATTTAGTGAACCTCACCTCATATAATTACCATGTACATACGGTCCTTCTGTCGACCAATTTCCCGATCAAGACTTAGGGTGTGTGAATTGATCGGCACCTCTAAATTTGTCTCGATAACTATACTTTCTAATTCAGGATAATGTTCCAGTGTGACTGCCTAATTTGGAAACCCCTTTCCAAATCCGTCACCGACTACGGCCGTAGATTCATTGGAAACATTATCTAAGAATCGTATAGGAAATATTCTCATCCATTACGATGAGTCAACAGATTCCATCTTGGTACTAACCACTCGCGTACATCTCCATACGCACCCAACCTAGGCATTTTTATGAACAAGCTAAGTGGCCTATACCTAGACCTAAGTACGCACTTTCATGCACCGAATTCGCCCTAGCACCTCAAGTCATAGGACTAAATCGTACACTATTATAATCCTTTGAGAAACATCCCATCACCGATATGCGTCATGCGCTTCCACAATGGGTTTCTCTGTTCGGGTCGTTCGATGCATTCGATCCTCCATCGAATCACCTAGTCATATGCACTGGTCTCAAATGCCTTGTTCATGAAACTACAACAAATTCACTCCGTGTGAATCATGCATAATCGTACAAGTCTTGACGATTCACTCGATACCCCGTCTCGATATGAATCTATGACTTGGAACATTTTCGAGATCACGACCTTTGAGACTGTTTCATGATAAGTGCACTCAGTACTGAAGTGTATAGTCCCATAGTCATGAGTGATCTCAGGGTTTCAACCAATCGCTTAAATGTATTCGCGAGAGATGAAGTTTGGCCATTGTTTATCCTTATACATATATAAATAAACATGCGTATTATTATAAAATCAAAGATTGTTATATACAAGATAGATCTATTACAAGCTAATTGAACTGGCTTGCAGGGCACTATCCTATCAATCTCCCACTTGCCCTAAAGCCATTCACAAACGTTTCTTAGACCCATCTTATCTAGATGTCCCTCGAACACCTTTTGCGAAAGTGGCTTAGTTAGTGGGTCAGCTATGTTGTCTTCTGATTTGACATACTCCATATGCATATCTCCTCTACCAATGATCTCTCTGATCACGTGGTACTTCCTCAGTACGTGTTTGTATTGATGGTGTGATCTCGGCTCCTTTGCTTGAGCTATTGCCCCGTTGTTGTCACAAAAGACGACTACAGGTTCAGCAATGCTAGGAACAACATCCAATTCCTGGACGAAGTTTCTCATCCATACACTTTCTTTTGCTGCATCTGATGCTGTGATATATTCTGCTTCTGTGGTTGAGTCGGCAGTGGTAGACTGTTTACAGCTTTTCCAACTGACCGCTCCTCCATTGAGGCGGAATCTGTATCCAGAGTTGGATTTGAAATCATCCACGTCAGACTGGAAACTCGAATCAGTGAATCCTTCAAGTTTCAGTTCTCCACTACCACCGTAGACCAAAAACATATCCTTAGTCCTTCGCAGGTACTTTAGGATTGCTTTTACGGCAGTCCAGTGCTTCTCGCCTGGATTTGACTGATAGCGGCTCGTTACACTTAGAGCGTGTGCTACGTCTGGTCGAGTACACAACATTGCATACATTATACTCCCTATAGCAGAGGCATAAGGTATGATAGACATTCTCGTCTTTTCTTCGTCGGTTGTAGGGCACATAGACTTAGAAAGAGAGATACCATGTCTCATTGGAACAAATCCTTTCTTAGATTCTTCCATACTAAATCTCTTCAAGATCGTGTTGATGTACTGAGATTGGGAGAGTCCTATCATCTTCTTCGATCTATCCCTATAGATACGTATTCCCAATACGTAAGATGCGTCTCCCATATCTTTCATAGAGAACTGCGCGGATAACCACGCTTTAGTCTGCGCTAACATCTTGATATCGTCTCCGATTAACAAAATGTCATCGACGTACAAAACAATGAATTGTACTGCGCTCCCACTATTCTTCTTGTACACACAAGGTTCATATACATTTTTGATAAAGCCAAAAGCTTTGACTGTCTCATCAAATCGTATGTTCCAGGTTCGGGACGCCTGTTTGAGGCCATAGATTGACCTTTGAAGCTTACACAGTTTGTGCTCACTTCCTTTAGACGCAAAACCTTCAGGTTGTTGCATAAAGATCTCCTTATCAATGTCTCCATTGAGAAAGGCGGTCTTTACGTCCATTTGCCATATTTCGTAGTCATGCCACGCGGCTATAGCAAGTAATATCCGAATGGATTTTGACATCGCCACGGGAGAGAAGGTTTCCTCATAGTCTATACCAGGCCTTTGAGAATACCCTTTCGCCACTAAGCGAGCTTTATGAGTAATTACCTCTCCATTCATTCCAAGCTTACGCTTGAAGATCCATTTACATCCTACAGGGATAGTTCCCTCAGGTGGATCGACCAAGGTCCAAACCTTGTTGGAATGCATGGAATCCATTTCGGATTGCATGGCTTCGAGCCACGCACCCGAATCTTATGTCAGACATCGCTTCTTGATAGGTCCTTGGATCAGCATCAACTTTCTCGTTTTCGTGAATGAGACCAAATCGCTCTGGCTCCTTACGAATTCGATTAGACCTTCGAAGCATAGGTGTACTAGTAGGTTCAGTAAATTCTGGTTCAGCTCCCACTGTTTGTGGGGATGGGTCCGATTCTTGGACTTCATCAAGTTCTACGATTGTCCCATTTCGGTAGGTGAGGAAATCCTCTTCCAAGAAGTGGGCGTTCCTAGATACGAACGTATTACGTTCTTTAGGATCAAAGAACAGGTATCCAATAGAGTCCTTTGGATAACCCACAAATTTGCACAAACTAGATCTACTATCTAGCTTATCTCCCTTCTTGTTCTTTATACGCAGGAGATCCCCATACTCGTAAGAACGAATACACGGGTGTTTTACCATACCATACTTGGTGCGGCGTTGTTGGCACTGACTTTGAAGGTACCATGTTTAGTATCTTCGATGCAGTTAATAGGGCCAAGCCCCAAAACGAAAAGGGGAGGTCAGCAAAGCTCATCATGGAACGAACCATGTTTAACAAAGTCCGGTTCCTCCGCTCAGACACTCCATTGAGTTGAGGTGTCCTAGGGGGAGTTCGCTGTGCGAGAATTCCATTCTCTTTTAGATAATCAAGGAATTCTTGGCTTAAATACTCACCACCTCTATCAGAACGAAGTGCTTTAATACTATGTCCAAGTTGGTTCTCTACTTCCATTCGAAACTCTTTGAATTTCTCAAAGGTTTCGGATTTGTGTGTCATAAGATACACATATCCATAACGACTAAAATCGTCGGTGAATGTTACGAAGTAAGAGAATCTACCTCTCGCATTGACACTCAATGTGATGGGGGCTATTTCGCACCCTATATACTACTCGGATCGAATGAAGAAGATAAGATTGATTCGACCAATTCAAACAGATCGGGATCATCTTACCGACCCGGCCAAGTGCAGCTCGCTTCGATATAAGATTATACTCCAGACTCAAAAAGGATATTTGGGCCGAGTCCTATTAGGACTATGTTTCCTTGTAACGCTAGGTTTAACATTATATAAATACCTAGTTAATCATTGTATTAGACAACTACGAAATTCCTGAACTCTAAGAATACAGGATTTAACACTGCTTACAACAGCACAACTTAATAATATTCAATATTATTACTGAGCTTTTTACCTTCATATCGGTGTGTTTCTTAGCTTTGTTTTGTGGTTTTACTTCTTGTTCTTGAATATTGCTTTTCTTTGTAACCGATCCATCCGGAATAAAGTAACAGAGCCCTAAATAATATATATAAATATCGAAAACCCCCGATATCACAAATTCACTGATAATTGAATAACCTAACGAAATCCGGTTAAATCAGTTGGCGCCCACCGTGGGGCTACGTTAATTATTCGATCGACACATGGCTCGCCCAAGGAAAAGCGCTCGCATTGGAGCGAGAAGTAATACAACCACCGGCCACAACACATCCGAAGATCCACAAGACAACAACGATAACAACATTCCCAACACCAATGAAAATCTCCCAGATACCTGTTCTCGTCAGCAGGAACACCAAGGAGGTCTTACCGGTGCAATACAGGAAGAACCGGAAGTCCCCGAAATACCCGTTCCTCTCCCAGGCGCTCAGGAAAAACTGAGACAAATAGCAATGCTCTTCAAATCACTCTCTCCAGAAGAATTGCTAGTTTTAGACCAAATTCCTCGAAACGCTACGGCTCCCAGGACAACTCCTGCACCAGGAATGCCAGGGCCAAACAAACAAACCTCTCAACAAGCGGACAGCCCAGCAAGTGAGCGACGCTCGTTACGCAGCCCACAACAGGACAATTCTAAACCCTCCGATAACCGTCCCCGAAGAAAACCAGGTCGAAGAAGGCCACAGGCGGATCGCAGCGGATCGAAGGATAGATGATGCTATCCCAGATCGACCACGAGCGACTCGATTCTCGGAAAGAGAAATCGAGAGAATAGTACAGGAACGACTGGAGCAACGCCTACGATCTGTTCAAAACCCGTGGACCCGAACCGCGGAACTCCAGGAGAGCCTTGCAGCATGTTCTCCCTTCTGCAGAGAAATAAAAGAAGCGCAATCCATTGGACAGGTCCCGGGTAGACTACCCCGATATGACGGAACCACCGACCCGGATGATTATATTTTTAGCTTCACTAACATAATGAATTTATATGCCCACTCTGCCGAATTCACCGCCAAGTTAATGGTGACCACATTCGAGGGCCTAGCGTTGGATTGGTTCGCAAAACAACCTGCCAACTCCATATTCAGTTTCCGGGAATTATGCAATAAATTGACGCAGCAGTTTGCCAGTCAGAAGAGGCAAAAACTCCCGATGAGCTACCTAGGAACCATACATCAACAAGAAGGAGAATCCCTAAGAAACTGGTTGGCCAGATTCAACGTAGAACTACTCAAAATCGATTCTCCAAATATTGATTACATAATTTCTATCCTCTTCGATCTCACTAAAAACAGGCAGTTCGGAAATGCCCTCAGTCGAAAACAACCAAGAACGTTCGCCGACATCATGAGCTTGGCGTCTAAGTATATGACCCAAGAAGAGATGAATTCCTTTAAGGATAAAAACAAAAATAAATTCACAGCTTCAGGCTCCAAGCGGCATGATAAGATTCCTACTCAAAGACCCTTAGACTATGAGCGATCTTCCAGGAGAGGTAACGTTTTCCAGCAACTGGAATACAGCAAAGCTGATCAAGAAAGACAACCTAATTACTACCAAAGACCAAGAAACCCTGAGCAACCAATCAGAAGCAGGGTGAATCAAGTAGAACACCCAAGGTTAAATGCTCCAATGGAAGAAATATTGGAAGTCCTAGAAAGAAATAACTGGATTCCCGAGGCAAGGAAAATCGCTCAGCCCAGACCGGGGTCTAGAAACTATGATCAATACTGTAAGTACCACAGGGCACATGGGCATCTAACGGAAAATTGTTTTCACCTTAAGAGAGAAGTCGAAAAACTGATCGAGCAGGGAAAACTAGACGAATACATAGACCGAGATAATCGCAAAAGGGAAAGAAGTAGAAGCCCTCGGAACGGTAATCGAAGGAGAAGTTCTCATCGAAGGTCGCCTGAACGTCGACCTACTCAGGAGTTAAATCAGGACCAGATCAATGGGACTATCCATACAATATTCGGGGGACCCGCGGGTGGAGATAGTCGTAACGCACGACGAAGGACAGCCCGATCCATAATTCGAAATTCTAAATATCCAAAAGAAATATGGACTCTGGAAAACAGGCCGACAAATCACCAGCCGATCAGCTTTAACGAAGGCGAAGTACCTAAAAACATCATTTGGGACACAAAAGAGGATAACCCCGATTTTCCTATGGTAGTATCATTAGAGATAGCGAATTATAATGTAAGAAGAATCCTAATCGATAATGGAAGCTCAGCAAATATCATCTCCCGGGAGGTTTTAGCCCAAATGAACTTGGGACAAATAAACCTACAAAAAGTAGCTACGCCGTTAGTAGGCTTTGGAGGGTCCGAGATTATCCCCAGCGGAACAATATCTTTAAGTGTGTCACTTGGAAAGAAACCACTTAGGACAGTGAAGTTAGTAAAATTCCTAGTAGTGGAAACACCCTTCGCTTATAACGCTATATTAGGGCGACCAGCCCTTAACCTTTTCCGAGCTGTAGTCTCTACCTATCATCAGAAGATAAAGTTTCCGACCGATATGGGCATCGGAGAAATAACGAACGACCACTGTATGGCGTGGAATTGCTACAGCACATCGTTAACTTTGAAAGAACACCCTAAGTCAATTACTCCGAGCAAGAGAAAGATCGAAGACAATCTCATTAGAAATGAGGTTGAAATTCCTATTACCGATCGGTTAGATAAAAAGGGGAAAGAACCGCTAGACTTATCCTTGAAACCCCCAGAACATAAAGATATAATTCTAGTAAAAGGCGACTCGTCCAAAACGACAAGAATAGGTACAGAATTGAGCAAAGAAGGAGAAATAATGTTAATCGAATTCCTACGAAATAATGTTGACTTCTTCGCCTGGAGCGCGAATGAGATTGAAGGAATTGATCCTCGGATAATCAAGCATACCCTAAAAATCGACCCTTCGGCGAAACCCGCCAGACAGAAGAAAAGAAATCATGGACCAGTAAAAGATAAAATTATCAAAGCCGAAGTAGAGAGACTGCTCGAAGCAAAACAAATCCGAGAAATACATTTCTCGGAATGGCTATGTAATGTTGTACTAGTAGCAAAAGGGGATAAAAAGGACAACAAATGGAGAATGTGTAATGATTTCACCGACCTTAACAAGTTATGTCCACGCGACCCATACCCTCTCCCAAGGATTGACTTATTGGTCGACTCGACTACTGGCTTCGTGATATTCAGCATGATGGACGCCTTCCAAGGGTTTTACCAAATATACATGGACGAGCGGGATCAAGAGAAGACCGCGTTCATAACCGAACAGGGAGTATACTGTTTTATTGTAATGCCATTTGGATTGAGGAATGCCGGCGCTACTTACCAAAGGTTAGTAAACCTAATGTTCAGGGAATTAATCGGAGAAATAATGGAAGTCTATGTAGACGACATGTTAGTCAAAAGTATGAATGAAGCAGATCACATAAAACATCTAGATCGATGTTTCCAAATCTTAAGAAAATACCGTATGAAGTTGAACCCTGCAAAATGCACCTTCGGTGTTAAGTCAGGAAAATTTTTAGGATACTTGGTACACCAGCGAGGTATAGAAGCCAACCCAGAAAAAATTCGAGCCATAACTGAAATGAAACCTCCCAAGACCATCTCTCAAGTACAAAGCTTAGTTGGGAAAATCGTAGCATTGAATAGATTCATATCAAAATCTGCGGACAGAAGCTTGCCCTTTTTCCAAACACTTCGAAAAGCGAAAAAATTAGCTTGGACCGAAGAATGTGAACGAGCCTTCGAACAACTCAAAGAATATTTGACAACGCCTCCGATGTTAGCTAAACCGACGGAAGGGGAACCGTTGTACATCTACATCTCCATCTCCGATACGGCCATTAGTTCAGTACTAATTAAGATAGAGGGCTCCGAGCATAAGCCCGTCTATTATCTCAGCAAATTATTACAAGGGGCGGAGAAGAATTACTTGGAAATAGAAAAATTCACGCTGGCCTTAGTAGTGGCCGCACGAAAACTCCGACCCTACTTCTTAACTTACAAAATCATCGTTTTGACGAATCAGCCGCTAAGGCAAGTTCTAGCAAAACCAGAAGCCTCCGGAAGATTGATCAAATGGGCCATCGAACTCAGCCAGTTCGAAGTAGACTACAAACCAAGGATTGCCATCAAGGCCCAAGTGTTGGCCGATTTTATATTAGAAGAAACACCAACACAAGCTACTGAATCATCGAGCAGCCTCAACGACGATGTCTTGATCATAGAAGATCAAACTTGGTTAATGCATGTCGATGGTGCTTCATGCCGAGAAGGAGGAGGCGCCGGAATCAACTTCACCGGACCGAATAAGGAAGATTTGAATTACGCGATAACATTGGACTTCGTTGTAACAAACAACGAAGCTGAATATGAAGCGTTAATCGCAGGAATGGAAATGGCGATCAAAGCTAACATAAAAAGGCTTAAAGTGTTAACCGACTCAGAGTTAGTACAAAGACAAATAGGAGGCCTATACGAAGCTAAGGAATTCAATATGGTAAAATACCTCGCCAAAGTAAAAACACTAGCTGAGAAGTTTGAAAATTTCGACATACAGAACATCCCACGTTCGGAAAACAAATGGGCCGATCAACTATCTAAGTTCACAGGATCCCACGACGGAAAGACCGAACGGGTGATCAATTGGTTGATATCTTCTACACCGGCAGTCGATATCGATGAAACACCGGCAGTCGATATAATGGAAATAGATGAAGTCGAAGAAAACTGGATGACCCCAATGATAGACTATCTTCGAGAAGGAAAACTACCATCTGATCAGAATGCAGCTCGGAAAATAAAATATCGAGCCCCAAAGTATACGCTTGTAGAAGGAAAACTCTACCGAAGGTCAGTATCAGGAATTCTCCTGAAATGCATCCCTGAATCACAAACCGCTGATATACTGCGAGAAATACATGAAGGAGACGCAGGAAATCACAGCGGATCAAGGGCATTGGCCTTAAAATGTCTCAGGACTGGTTACTATTGGCCTACCATCAATAAAGATGCCACTCTATATGTCCAAGAATGTCATCACTGCCAGATCCATGCTAACATATGTCATCGACCAGCAGAAAACATGCATCCAATTCCAGTATGTTGGCCCTTCGATCAATGGGGAATGGACATTGTGGGGCCTTTCCCAGCGGCCAGATCCAAAAAAGCTTACGTCCTGGTCGTTGTAGAATATTTCAGCAAATGGATATAATGCATCGCACTCGCACGAATAACTCAATTCCGAGTGATCAACTTCCTATGGAAGTTCATAGTTTGCCGATTTGGCATACCGAGGATCCTAATTTCAGATAATGGAACCCAATTCGCGGGAAAACAAGTAATAGAATGGTGTTCGAAACTGGGAATTCAACAAAATTTCACTTCGGTCGGACATCCAAGAGCGAACGGACAAACCGAAGCAGCAAACCGAGAAATAATAAAATCTTTGGAAAAAAGATTAGGTTCGGCCAAAGGAAAATGGCTCGATGAACTTCCAGGAGTGCTATGGGCTAATCGAACTACAGTAAGAAGCTCAACCGGGGAAACCCCATTCAGCTTGGTGTATGGGTCGGAGGCTGTTATTCCTGTTGAAACCCTAATCCCAACGCCAAGAATAGAGATGTTCGACGATCAAGAAAATGAAAAGGCGAGAGAAAATGACATTGATTTAACAGAAGCTTTAAGAGATAAAGCTGCTGTACGCCTACAAGTCACTAAAGCAAATATGGAGAAAGCATACAATCAAAAAGTACGCATCCGAACTTTCAAAGAAGGAGACTTGGTCTTGAAAAAGGTAGAAGTATCCAAGCATGTGGGAAAGTTACAACAAAATTGGGATGGACCTTACATCGTCATTGGCGTAGGAAAGAAAGGTTCATACAAAATTGCACACTTGGATGGAACAGCCTTACCAAGAACCTGGAATGCGGTCAACCTTAGGAAATACTATGGTAAATAAATTTTAGCAGATTATACTGCATTCTTTTATTTTACTTTATCAAGTTTTAATCCTTGTAACAAAGGCCTTAGCCTACAAGTTCAATTAGTAAAGAATTTTAGCGTTCTATATACATCGATTATTTCGGTTAACGCTCCTCGGAATTACACTATCATATTGATGAAAATTGAGAACAAACCGAGTCGAGTATACATTGATCCGCTCAATAAACACTCCTCGATATATCTTCAATGATCGAAAAGACTTTTTGGGTTAAAAACCTAAGTCTAATTAAAAAGAGTCGAGTAAACATCGATCCGCTCGATAAAAACTCCTCGATAAATTCAAAAACGAGTCGAGTATACATTGATCCGCTCAATACAAACTCCTCGCCCATACTTACAACAAGAAAAAGACTTTTTGGTATTAAAAACCTAAGTCTAAATTATAAACGAGTCGAGTAAACATCGATCCGCTCGATAAACACTCCTCGAACTATTTACAACGACTTTTTGGTATTAAAAACCTAAGTCTAAATTATAAACGAGTCGAGTAAACATCGATCCGCTCGATAAACACTCCTCAAACTATTTACAACGAGAAAAAGACTTTTTGGTACTAAAAACCTAAGTCTAAATTATAAACGAGTCGAGTAAACATCGATCCGCTCGATAAACACTCCTCGAACTATTTACAAACGAGAAAAAGACTTTGTGGTATTAAAACCTAAGTCTAAATAAAACGAGTAAAGTAAACATCGATCCGCTCGATAAAAACTCCTCGATATCCATTCAACGATAAAAGACTTTTTGGTATTAAAAACCTAAGTCTAGATAAAACGAGTTGAGTAAACATCGATAAGCTCGATAAAAACTCCTCGATATGTTTTCAATGATTAAAGGACTTTTGGGTTAAAAACCTAAGTATAATTACAAACGAGTCGAGTATACATTGATCCGCTCAATAAAAACTCCTCAATATATTCCTAACGATCTAAAAAAGATCCGTTGATACTCCTAAAGTTTTGAAAGATAAATCAAGTATGAATTCATCTGCTCGGAAAATACTCCTCGTAAAAGAATTTTCAACGACAAAGAAGATGCAAGAAATAAAGTAATATTTTATTCATCAAATCAATTACATACAAATATACTACGTTACAAAGATCTGCTTGCTACCTAAAGATCGTTACAATGATCTACTTAAATTGATCCTATGGGATCGACTATCTTCACGACAATGTCCACGGAAACACCAATCTCCTCCCTAGTACCTCATCGATTATAATATGCGACCTAAGAAGCATGCTGCTCACGATGGTCGACTTCTTTAGTTCGGTGGCCAGGCTCTGAAGATCAAATGTTCTTCCAGATGAAATGAACATTACCAGCCAGATAACTAGCAATGCTCACTCACCCGTAAGAAGATACTGCTTTTACTTTATCTATAAAACATTTTACTCTCGAGCAGCATCTCTTCGGGACCGTCGTGAAACGTTAAGTTTACCAGCCACCCCGGCGGTCTATCACTCCGGAGGTAACATCCAAGAGCGAGGGTGACTGGCAAGTATGAACCCCCCATGTGCGAACGGAAACCACGGACCTCTAATTGATGAAAACTAAAGCTGAGGCCTCATGGGACCCGTTAGTACAAGGAAGGGCTGACATGGGACCCGTCAGTACAAGGTAGATGAACACCAAGTTATTACAGGGTGAATCACGATAATGTGACTTTTTGAATATTATGGGATCTGAGGGCAGAATGAAATCCAAAGAAGTTGAGATCTCCATTCTCTTTGGGAAATTGCAAAGGAAGAATGCAAACCACCACCCTATTTATAGGGATAGACTCAAACAATCCAACGGCTGAAAAAGCATTTGATCAACGGACACAGATGCGACCCCTTGACTCCCCGCAATAAATGCTAGTAAGTTGGAACGGCACTATCTAATCGCCTCAACTAGTCGATAACAAAAGAGGCCATAGATCGAAATGATCAAACCTAAAAAAGCTTTGGATTAGACATACCGGCACAATCCTACTTCATGGTCGATGGCTTAAAACGCTAGAATCCACAAACGAAGTCATACAAGCTTTAAAGTCGCAGCGAAAAGGACAGTTGCTCGATAAAAGATAAAAAGACCAAACCCTTCACCATACGAGGGATGTCACTGCCTCATACATCATATGGATGACCATTGACTAAGACATACAGGAACTCCTCTGGAATCCAAGATATCTGATATAGAAATCAGGAGAATAGTCCTCCTTATTCAAAACAGCAAGGACGTAACTGCCTAACATACCAGAGAATTGCTTAAGGAGGTCTGAATAGATCAGATCTGACTAAGACTTCTACAATTTCCAATTCCTCCCATATCAAAGATATGCTATAAACGAAACATTGGTTGAAGAACAAGTAGTTCGAAGTTGATAATGAGAAACATAAAGCTTTGGGGATACTGAAAGGGTTATTTTCTCTTAGTCTTATGAAAAGAAAAGAAGAGTTCAACAAAAGGTATACAAACCCTCCTTATATAAAAGTTTGTGTCACAAAAGGACAATTTTACAAGGCATGGATTGAACATCGACCAAAATGCTGAACGTTCTCTAACAGCAATTCAATCGACTATCCAATACGAATAAACCTACTATGTGCATGATTATGCGCAAACATAATTTTGAATATAACCCAAGGGACTATACTGGGTTGATCAACAGAGATTTGATTTGCAGAGCAAACATCAAGATCAAGCTAGCTTTTCTCTATCCTAAATATTCTCCGCAAAGATCAATTTCAGATACGTATGCTAAACAATTCTGATTATTTCATGATGATTATATTTATGCATAAAAGCAAAATGTGCATAACAAGGAGAAGAAAATTGATCAGGACAATGATCTGCCTACAAAAAAGTCATAATTTCCAAATTTCTACTCCTCCCATTACAAAAATTTCAGCCCAAACAAATGCACAAAAGCTGGGCAGTCAAAAAAAAAAAAAAAAAAAAAAAAAAAATAGACAGTCCAAGGACTGCCAGGTCGAACAAAGATCACTGAGAAGAACGGTCAGGAGGTCGACTACTAGAAACAGTCCGCCGAGGAGTCAAGTTGCCAGCAAACGCCATCAACTCCTCTTGACGCTTTAAATAACCGGCGTCATATCCTTCCTCATAGGACCGCCGTTGAGACTCCTCTGCAAGGGCAGCAGCCTGAACTAAGTCACCTTTCTCCTTTTCAAGAACAACTTTATCGGCCTCCAATTTTTGGAGATCATCTTTGGCAAGTTGCAGCTGCAACTCCAAACCCCTGGCTTTAGCCTTTTCTGACTCCAACTGACCTTGAAGAACTCTCCGACTATTCCACAGTTCGTCATTTTGCACACCCAGCTGGAGTGCAAAATACTTGCCCTAAAAAGCAGAAAGAGTAAGAAAAACCGCCATACAACAAGGCATTCAAAACAAAGAACAGGAAAAATATTCGAGATATGCTTACCTGCTCACATATCTTCACCAGAGATTGAACAAGGCGAACATTGGAGGTACCTTCGAGCTTCCTCAACTCGCCGGGCAAAATAGTACTCATGCCTAAGTCCCAGGACAAAGCATCAGGTTCAACAGAACCAGGCAGTTCACTAGTCAAAGGGACACCATCGGAACGTGGAGTTTCCGACAAAAGAATGTCATTAACCTGCACAAGCACACAGCGATCATCTAATGGACGAGGGGATTCCCTCTCGTTGGGGCTAACTGAGGTTTCCTTGCCCGAAGCAGAAATTACGGTTCGACGACCAGACCTGGAACCGGTCCCACCTCCGGAAGGTCCTCCCGATTCAAAGGATGTAGTCATTACAGTGGTATCATGAAACAAAAATTCAGGACAATCTTGCAAAATAGATTGCGTTACGGAAGGATTAACAGAAAAACCATCGCCAACTTGCCCTTCACTGGCAATCAGGGCAGTAGAAGCAGACAAAGGGAGGGAAATAGCAAAATCCCCTCCGTGAAAAACGTGCTCAAAGGAAGAAGCATTGGAACTAACAGCTATATTATAAGCCGGTTCTTCGTTGGACATATCCCCAAAAGGTAATCGACCAGGGGAAGGCATGTTTCCTTCCTGAGTGGAAGCAGAAAAATTGGTTCTGAAAACGACGAATTTACCACGGAGAAAGGTTCAGAAGCAATAACAGGAGTATCGATCTCCGACCTAATTGATTGGGACAAACGAGGAGGCTCCATCGACGGCCCATCTCTTCGAGATCTTTTTGATATACTATCCCGAGCGCCCTCACGGGATGGTCGCTTCGAAGTATTACCAAAAAGGTTACTCATGATCGGATTATGGAAAAATACAAATTAATATCGAGAAAGTTTATCGACTAGCTGAAGAAAGAGTATTCTGTTAAGTGAGGAGTATAGCAGTAAAAAACAAGTCAAGTTTTTACCTTTCGTATTTATACTACACGAAAGGACGCGACAGACCTAAAGAAAGGGCGCGAAACGGGAAAAATGACTTGGAGCAAACACTGGAATTTGAAAAGACACACACATAATGATTACGGCAAATTAAATGACTTGTCTGAATTATTACGGCGAATGTGAAAAGACACGACTGTCTGAATACGAAACGTTTAGCGTACAGAGTAAGGAAAGCTAAAATTACAATTAAAACCTACGAGTAAATAATTACAAAGATTATTTCGAAAATAAATCACTATTTCAAGAAGCCTGATCGCTATCCGGAATCTTCTGTTCGCTACCGACGTCCTCAGTCATGCATACGTCGTTTTCTTCTTCTTCTTCATCTTCTGGATCGATAAAAGTGTCATCGAGCTCATCGTTAACATCAGAAGAAGGAATCGGCAATGGATTTCCAAATTCTTCGACAAGGTGAGCCAGGGGAAAACCTTGATATACGACATCTGGAACCTCGGAAGAAGAATAAAGTTTGCCATAGCGATTCAATCGAATATGCGCCGCCTTAAAGTACTCCTTTCGACGGTCGTCAATCATCTCTAAGGCGACCAGCTGATGAATCGCCTTCTTAAAAGTATTCTCAAGAAGAGGACCGACCATCCGATACACCAACGCCGTATGAACGGGAGAATTAAGGAACTCACGAACGACTCTTTCGTCAGGATTCCTACCGTATCGATCCCTAAGTCCACTAAGTGGGACATCCTTTTCGTACTCCTCTAAAGAAGTTTCAAGGTTTGATACTTGAGATTCAAGCTCACTAATTCGAGTCGTGCTCTGTAACTGCAATTCCTCTAACTTTCTAGCCATTTGATTGGCCTGCTCTTGAGCACGAGAAACCTCCATCACCCTGTCTATCATTTCTTGATCTTCAGTCCCGGTAGCACGAGTCTCTATGAGGGGAACGAAAGAAGATGTTGAGGGACCAACCTCTGAACCGGAGGATTTATGAAGTAAAGCTTTATACTTCTCTTCCAGAAACTCGTACTGTTGTTTCCAAAGTGCATTTTCATAGGCGTATGACGCGAGACAAGTTTTGGTCTGAAGAACAATGAAAACAAGAAAAAGAGATGGATTTAGTAAATTAAGAAGAACCCTTAAAATTATCTGTCAATATGATTTAAGGAAAAAGATATCACCTTCTCAGAATAAAGAGAAGCTCGCTGGAATTTCTCCAAAGGATCCTTATGAAGAAGCTTATTAAGATCGCGAGTAAAAACGCCAGACAAAAGAACACGGGTCGCCTTATCGACCGCGTTCTCACTATCATCATGGATAAGAGAATCCTTCTCGGAATAACCAGCGGCCCTCCTTCCCTCTAAATGATCCTCGATCATTTCGACCAGAGTAGGTTTTGGGTGTTTATCTCCGAGTAAAGAAAGGTCGTCACCAGAGCGTCCATAATAACTCCTTTTTCTACCAACCGGATTATTAGTAGGATGAGGCATTGACCAGCTGCGACATCCTCGAATACCCAAAGAGGATCTAAGATGAAGAGGAGGATAACCAGATCCCGTGCCCTGACGGATAGGGGACTCACGAGAAGAATCTGGAGATTCCTCTCTATTCTCCTCAGATTCATGACCCAACTCCAGCTTCCTTTTTCGCGACGCTCTCTGCTCGATGGGGGCATTCTCTGCGGATTTCGACAGCACCATTTTTCCCTTCGAAGAATGTCGAGAGTTTTCTACCATATGGGCTGAAAAAGAAACAAAATAAAAGTTAGTTTCTCCGTATAAAAAGTATAGTCACAGCACTAAGATACAATAAAGTACTAACCAAGAGGATCGGATGATGAACTGATGAGAAAGTTATGAACACTTAACCCAGCCTTACGAAGGAAAGCCTCCCCGATCAGAAGAGCGCTTTGATATTTGTTTGCACGCATTTCGGGGATCTCAGTGATAAACTGTACATCGTCAGGAATAAGTTCACCGGTCGGTAAGCGACCTCCAGGAATCCAACTGGAACCATGATCCCATGAAAAAGGCATGGTCGAACCATCCGCCAAACAAATATTAGACGGAGGACGAACAAAGAAGAAATGAGATTTCCATGAAGGATTACTAGAAACAGGGGCGTCAAAGATTGCTCGACTAGGCCGCTGACTAGCGAAGAAATATCCGCGATTGGAAGGACTGGAAATATTGAAGCGGAAAAGTTGCGTAAAATTACGAAAAGAAGGTTTAAACCCCTTCGCAATCATCAAAACGGAAAAACAAACCATAAAAGCAACGGAATTTGGAACCAGCTGTGTCAAGCACACACTGAAAGTTTTCAAAACTTCGAGAAAGAGGGGAGACAAAGGAAGGCGCAGTCCGCTATTGAAGTGAGCCGTATAAAAGGCTCGACATCCCTCCGGGGGAGATGTGACCCTATCAGTGGAGGAAGGAAGAATTATCTCAGAACCTTCCGGAAAATATTTGGTATAATTATTCACAACCTCCGGGAATGTTTCCGCCGTATATGCGCAAGCTACCTCCTCAATTGGCTCAGAAATCTGAGGAACAGTACCTTTGCCCTTTTTGGCTCGGGCAGCTACATCCGCATCAGAAAGGATTCGTACCATGAAAGTATCTTCTACAGGGACGACGAAGTCGGATACTGGAGTTTGTTCGCCCAAAGGATTAGGATGCAACTCCTCATCGTTATCAGGGGCGACGATCTCTCTAGAAGAAGAAGAAGATCTTCTTACAAAAGCCATATGTTCTGGTTCCCCGAAGATGAAGATCGATAAAAGAAAAATTTTATGAGATGAACGACTAGTCAGGAAAATGATTATGAGTTATAAAGAGGTGTAAAGGAAAAATGGCGAATTCGAAGGTCACCTATTTATAATAATATGGGAAAAGACGTTTCGAATTCATTGCAGCTAATCATGTTCCCGCCAAAAACGAAAGGATATGAAAAGCCTCCTGAATAGACGCGTGGCGGTTCGTAATCGGATAGAGAAAACGACTATCTATGATATGAAGCACTCTTTTCCTTACTTAAGATTTTTTCCCACAGGGTTTTTTCCTAAGAAAGGTTTTTAACGAGGCTCCATCCATAGAAAACAAACAGTCGTGAAGATTTATCTACTTCTACGAGCTTCTATTATCTATACGCTCGAAGAAGTGAGGGAGTACTGATGGGGGCTATTTCGCACCCTATATACTACTCGGATCGAATGAAGAAGATAAGATTGATTCGACCAATTCAAACAGATCGGGATCATCTTACCGACCCGGCCAAGTGCAGCTTGCTTCGATATAAGATTATACTCCGGACTCAAAAAGGATATTTGGGCCGAGTCCTATTAGGACTATGTTTCCTTGTAACACTAGGTTTAACATTATATAAATACCTAGTTAATCATTGTATTAGACAACTACGAAATTCCTGAACTCTAAGAATACAGGATTTAACACTGCTTACAACAGCACAACTTAATAATATTCAATATTATTACTGAGCTTTTTACCTTCATATCGGTGTGTTTCTTAGCTTTGTTTTGTGGTTTTACTTCTTGTTCTTGAATATTGCTTTTCTTTGTAACCGATCCATCCGGAATAAAGTAACAGAGCCCTAAATAATATATATAAATATCGAAAACCCCCGATATCACAAATTCACTGATAATTGAATAACCTAACGAAATTCGGTTAAATCACAATGGTCCACAAACGTCAGTATGGATAAGATCCAATGTCTGTTTGGTTCGCTCGGGATTCCCGGTGAAGGGTGATTTGGTCATCTTTCCTTTGAGACAAGATTCGCAAGTCGGGAGTTCATCTAAGTTCTTTATTTCAAGAGCCTTAGAGGAAACCAACTTTTGAATCCTACTCTTGGAAATATGTCCAAGTCTAGCGTGCCAAAGTTGTGGAGTTTGATTATCATATTTCCTTTTTCTAGATTGAATGTGCATGACGTTGGAATTTATAGGTTCTAGGGAATATAGACCATCTATCAAAGTACCACGAGCATACATTAAATCACCTTTAAATATGCAAAAAGATCCATTTTGAATGGAAAAATTAAAACCATCAATGTCTAACATAGGAATAGAAATGATGTTTTTAATAATGTTTGGTACGTACAGACAATCCCTTAAAATTAAAGTAAAATTCCCTAAGACTAATTCCACGTCTCCTATAGCCTCGGCGGCGATCCTAGCTCCGTTTCCAAAACGCAGGATTCTATCCCCGGGCTTCAGGGTTCTTACTGCTCCCATCACCTGCAAATCATTGCAGATATGAGAACCTGCTGCGGTGTCTAACACCCACGATGCACAGTTAATAGAAATATTAACTTCAACTAGAAAAATACCTTTGGCTACCAATTTCATCTTTAGGTAGTCTGGGCAGTTCCTTTTCCAGTGCCCTGCTTTCTTGCAGTGGAAACATTCGTCTTCTGGGCTTTTGCGCTTTTTCTCGACCACCTTGGTGACTGCCTTTGAAGAAAATACCTTCTTCTTTTTCTTACCTTTCTTAGGCTTTGCAGCCTTCGATTGGTGTGCAATCATTACAGGTTTCTCTTTCTTGAGAGTCGATTCTGCCGTTACCAATAAATTGGTCAGTTCGTGAAGAGCGAGGTTTCTATCCTCCATATTGAAGTTCAACACGAACTGGTCAAATGAACGGGGCAGCGTATGGAGAAGGAGGTCAGTGCTAAGATCAGCGTGCAAATCCACGTCCAATCGCCCCAGTTTTTCAACCAAGTTGATGAAACGCAGACAGTGATCTTTTACACTGCTTCCCTCAGCCATCTTGAGATTAAACAACTCTTTAGAGGTCGCGAATCTTTCAGCGCGAGACCTTTCCCCAAACATCTGCTGGAGATGGAGAAGCATATCTCTAGCAAGCGGCATAGCAGCATGCTGTTTCTGCAGTTCGTTTGACATCGAAGCTAGCATGAGGCAACGAACCTGAAGATCATCATCACCCTTTTAGCATGGGTGGTTCGTTGTTCCTCAGTAGCTCGTGCTGCGGGTGCAGCAGGCATGGGTGTGTCGAGTACATAACTGCGACGTTCGGAGTCTAGGACTATCCTCAGATTTCTCAGCCAGTCGACAAAGTTTGAACCATTCAATTTGTTTGCGTCGAGGATAACAGATAATGGATTCTTAGACATTGTAATTAATATCTACAATAGGAAAGAAGACAACATTAAGCTAACTGATCTTATGTCTAATACTTATAATTATCGAATTTGGACTTAATTTCGAAAAAGTTCTCCCACTATTTTGTCGAAACAATCACCCCTTTGATTGATCGGGAAATTCTATTTCCTAGTAGGTCTTGACGTCCCAGCAGCAATTAATTGCACCCACGACTCGTGGCCATACTAGTAATTCTCCAGGTAGGTATACTTTTACCAATTGTGTTACTCCACAACCTTCAAGCTATTTTGTCTCGATTTTCGCACCTATCTAGCACTGCTACATCATAGATGTTACTCCTCGTTTAAGTCTGACCCAGTCAATCTTGATGAGTAACAGGCCCGGTCATGAAATCCCCGTAACTAGTTATCGGTCGATTTTCACATCCCGACAAGTTCCCACCCTTGTCTTGTTTAGTTAAAAACAAGAATCGAGGAATTTCGTGTATTGTCCCTTTCTTCGACTCGGGTGCCAGACTCTGGATCACCTCTATCGATAAGTAGACAACATACACTAGTCCCTATTGATGGAAGGCTTGGATCTATAAAACTTCATTTTATAGTTTACCCAATATGACTTAATATTTTATTTTGAGAGGGGTATTTCTGGTTTGAAAGTTATACTAACTCTCCTCGAGATCTCACCGTGTAAGTTATGCTTTATTCTTTTATTACGATCTAGATTCTAGCGCGCATCACATACAAGCTAAATATAAATCGACAAATAAATTAAAAACCATACAAGCCTAGCATGCATTCTACCACAATATGTTTTCGATCGGGAGCCTCCTATGTGGACCATCATCGAGCCATGAAGTTGGTCCTATTGGTCAATCTAAAGGGTTCTCAAACAGGCCTATGCTATTACATTAATCACCATGCATACATGGCCTTCATATCTCCTTGGGCTCCCATCTTGCTTGTAACGGGCCTCCATCCTAGACTAGGAAAGCATTAAAGCCCTATTCTATTACAAAGGCTCAAAGTTGGCCCAAAAACATAAAAGGCTCGCAGGCCCTAATAAAAACCAAACATTAAATTAAACCAATCACATCTACCCTGAGGTCAAGGCTCGGCTCGATCGAAAATCACGTAAACAGTTCACGTAGAGCAAGAAACATGTAAACAACATTTTACTTTCTCCTTTCTTTAATTTTAAAACATCCTTTTAAAACTAACTTCCATTGATTCTTAATTTTAGTCACTACTAATTATGACAAAATAAACTTTCGGGTAAACAAAATAAATTTTCCTGCTGAAAATCAGATTCTGTTTTTCAACTTTTGAAAATTGCATTTTCGGCCCCTCAATTTTCGAAAATTGCACTTTGACCCCAAAACTTTTAAAAAGTTACAAAAACACCCAAAGCAGTTTCGGCCAGCATTCCAGAAAATAAATTTTGAATTCTGAAAATTTTTGATTTTTCCAAACAGATCCTTGAAGTTTCGGTAATTGCAAAACAGTCCCTAAACTTTCGAAAATTACAAAATGACCCCAAAAAGCGTGCGACCAGTTTGCGAAAACAGTCCAGAATTTTTGAAATTTCCAGATTCTAAAATTTCGAATTTTTAGCCCTTTAAAACCCTAATTTGCGATTTTTGCCCAAAAAGTCCTGAAGTTTTCAAAAACTATGAAAACGCTATAGATCTGAAAAACAGTTTTACCCAATTGTAGATCTAGTCATAACAAGTAAGAATCAATCGACAGAACATAATTATCATGCGTTTTAATATACATAATTAAACATATAATATAAACACATATTATGTTCAAGCCTTTCGTATAATAATCATGGAGTTGGCTCTGATACCACTGTTGGGATATGCCTCGATTGTCAATACAACAAAGTGCGGAAATTAAAATTTTTCAAGGCACACCCACAGGTCCCATAATAATATCTCCAAGTTATATATACGAAAGACACAAAACAAAGCACAGAAATAATCTAACAAAGGGGGTTTTCGATTTTTACCTCACCACAGGCAAGGTGGTGGAAACCTCCAACTCTGATTCTGAACTCTGATTAAGGTTCTGGTTCACTGGAGTGATCCAAGCGTCTCACCTCCAGAGAAAAGTCCACACCAACTGGATTATGATGACACCTCTTAGTCTTAGGCTCAGAACTAGATCTAAGAGGTTTGTTGATGAAGGATTGTGCAGATCTATTTGACAGATCAAAATTCTGCACAAAAGGAATGAGGGAGAAGATCTGCGGCGGCGGCGCTAGTGCTTTCACGGCGGCGGTGCGGCGGTGTTACGGCAGCACACGGCAGCGGCGCTAGGGCTTGGGCGGCGCAGGGTGGGGCGGATTTCTTAGGGCAAGAGAAGACTAGGGTTTTTGCTTAGGTGTTAGTTCTCTGAGTTCTGTCAGAGCTCTATTTATAAGCACTCCTCAAGACCTAGGGTTACAAGATTCCTAATGGGCTTAGGAGTCCATCTCTTGCAAGCCCACCTTAATTTAATTAATTACTTAATTAAATATCCAGCCCATATTAATTAATTACTTAATTAATATTTAGTTTAATTAATCAATTGTCATTTAAATCAATTAAATCAATTAATTAATTTATCTCCCACTTGAATTAACACTTTAATTCACTTAATTGATTTAATTACTTTTAAATCAATTAATTCCTTTTATCTCCCTACAGAACAGTCACCGTCCAATTGTATTGTGTGTGACCCTCTGGGTTCACCATCAATTGGCAGCAGGCTCACGAAACCTCGTGATTTAATTTATGAACAATAAATTGCTCCGATCAATTAAACTACCTTTAATTGACCACTCCTAGAATCAATTCCTCTACTAATTCAGGAGTACCCACACTTCATGGTCGATGTCTAGCCACAAGCCCATGAAGCCCAACATCAGGTGAATTGATATTTAGTGAACCTCACCTCATATAATTACCATGTACATACGGTCCTTCTGTCGACCAATTTCCCGATCAAGACTTAGGGTGTGTGAATTGATCGGCACCTCTAAATTTGTCTCGATAACTATACTTTCTAATTCAGGATAATGTTCCAGTGTGACTGCCTAATTTGGAAACCCCTTTCCAAATCCGTCACCGACTACAGCCGTAGATTCATTGGAAACATTATCTAAGAATCGTATAGGAAATATTCTCATCCATTACGATGAGTCAACAGATTCCATCTTGGTACTAACCACTCGCGTACATGTCCATACGCACCCAACCTAGGCATTTTTATGACCAAGCTAAGTGGCCTATACCTAGACCTAAGTACGCACTTTCATGCACCGAATTCGCCCTAGCACCTCAAGTCATAGGACTAAATCGTACACTATTATAATCCTTTGAGAAACATCCCATCACCGATATGCGTCATGCGCTTCCACAATGGGTTTCTCTGTTCGGGTCGTTCGATGCATTCGATCCTCCATCGAATCACCTAGACATATGCACTGGTCTCAAATGTCTTGTTCATGAAACTACAACAAATTCACTCCGTGTGAATCATGCATAATCGTACAAGTCTTGACGATTCACTCGATACCCCGTCTCGATATGAATCTATGACTTGGAACATTTTCGAGATCACGACCTTTGAGACTGTTTCATGATAAGTGCACTCAGTACTGAAGTGTATAGTCCCATAGTCATGAGTGATCTCAGGGTTTCAACCAATCGCTTAAATGTATTCGCGAGAGATGAAGTTTGGCCATTGTTTATCCTTATACATATATAAATAAACATGCGTATTATTATAAAATCAAAGATTGTTATATACAAGATAGATCTATTACAAGCTAATTGAACTGGCTTGCAGGGCACTATCCTATCACAAAGTTGGTGAACAAATGGGTGAAACGGGAAGAAAGTGCCCCTGAAATTGATAATTACATGTGAAATCGATGAAAATTCAAGTGAAATTCGTGAAAAAATGAAATCGGTGAAACAACATCACTGAAATCGGTGAAAAAAATGAATAAAGTCGATGAAAGTGGTAAAGTTGATGAAAACACGTGATATCTATTAAATTTCAGGTGAAATTGGTGAAAAAAATGTGAAATCAATGCAAAAAATGTTCGAAATAGGTGTGATGAAGGGAATTTTCGTCTAAGTGTCTGGTCACGTCCAATGTGCCACGTAATGATATTTTTCCGCTCCACAGTATGGAACCCTAAGCCGGTCAGATCAAGCTGGACTCCACTTCAAGGTTCCTAACCCTGTGCTCAAATAAACTCGTCAGGTTGTGTCGGTGGTTGACCCGGCGCTGACCTTCCGATGCCTAAGTCAGATCAATTCAAAGCATAGCAGAATATAGCAGAAAAGTAGTAGTTAAGTCGAGCAGAATCTACCTTTAAATGTAACAAATGAGGGGTATTTATAGGAGGAGAAATCAGATCTTTCGGATCAATCAGGTCTTTCGATATCGATATGCATAGTGGGCATGTCGAATAACCATGTTTGGATGTCAAGTGACATGTTTTCAAGACATTTTGGAGATCAAGTATATGTATGTCAATTTTGGTGTATGTCGAATAGGTCCATTTTGGTGTATGTCGAACAGGTCTAGTCTGGTGAATGTCGAATAGGTCCAGTCTAGTGTATGTCAAATATGTCCAGTCTACTATATGTCGAATAAGAGCAGAACTTGGTCTATGTCGAACCAGTCCAGTCTGGTGTATGTCGAATAAGAGCAGATCTTGGTCTGTGTCGAATAAGAGTAGATTTTAGTCTTAGTTTGACTTTATTCTGACGTGTAACTTGCCATGTCATTGATTGAATATTTGGTATATCAATAGTCCCCCAAGTTCGAGAGTTCGATTGTAAATCGAAGTTTTGAAGTTTGTAACTTTGAATTTTCAAATTCCTAGTATATTAATGGTCCCCCAAGTTCAAGTTTTCGATATTGAAGATCGAAGCCTTGAATTTTGTGAGTGTCTCAAAGGCTATGTCGAATAGGCTTTTATTCCGATATGAGTCCAATAGCAATGAACGCGTAAACATTGATTTCGAAATAAATAATTAAATATTGTTGTCGAATAAGGTGGCTTTTTAATTTATGTCGAATTATAATTTCATTTGACTTACTCATATCGATTGTTCACTAACACTTTTATAGTGTTATTTGGTCGATGCTTATAAAGATTTTCGACCTAAATCATTATGGTCGATGCTTTGATGTCGACCAGATTTATTCATTAACAATTTTATAGTGTTTATTTGGTCGATGCTTTTATAGCTATTCGACCTAAATCTTTCTGGTCGATGCTTTGATGTCGACCATATTTATTAACATTTTATAGTGTTTTTCGATCGATGCTTTTAAAACTATTCGACCTCAATCATTCCGGTCGATGCTTTGACGTCGACCAGATTCTTCTTTAACACTCTGATAGTGTTTTTTGGTCGATGCTTTTAAAGCTATTCGACATAAATCTTTCTAGTCGATTCTTTTAAAGCTATTCGACCTATTCCGGTCGATGCAATGATGTCGACCAAATTTTTTATTAACACTTTTGTAGTGTTTTTATCATTCCTTTATAAGCTATTTGACCTAAATCTTTCTGGTCGATGCTTTGAAAGTTGTCGAAATGATTGATGCTTTGAAAGCTATCAATTATTCAAGTTATCACTTTTGTAGTGTAAGGAATTGAAGTTTTTTATTTTGTCGACTTATCACCTTTTTAGTGTAAGGATTCGATGCTTTGAAAGCTGTCGAAATGATTGATACTTTAAAAGCTATCAACTATTCAGGATTCGATGCTTTGATAGCTATCGAAATGATTGATGCTTTGAAAGCTATCAATTGTTCAACTTATCACTTTTATAGTGTAAGGAATTGAAGCTTTTGATTTGTCGACTTATCACTTTTATAGTGTAAGGATTCGATGCTTTGAAAGCCGTCGAAATGATTGATGCTTTGAAAGCTATTAATTGTTCAACTTATCACTTTTATAGTGTAAGGAATTGAAGCTTTGAAGCTTTTGGTTTGTCGACTTATCACTTTTATAGTGTAAGGATTCGATACTTTGAAAGCTTTCGAAATGATTGATGCTTTGAAAGCTATCAATTGTTCAACTTATCACTTTTATAGTATAAGGAATTGAAGCTTTGAAAGTTGTAGATCAGTTCATCTTAGCACTTTTATAGTGCAAGGGATCGAAGCTTTGAAAGTTGTCGACTGTTCGACATGTCACTTTTATAGTGCAAGGAATTGAAGCTTTGAAAGTTGTAGATCAGTTCATCTTAGCACTTTTATAGTGCAAGGGATCGAAGCTTTGAAAGTTGTCGACTATTCGAATTGTCACTTTTATAGTGCAAGGATTGATGCTTTGAAAGCTGTAGATATCATTCTTCGCGTGTTGGTGAAATATTGATGATTTTTGTTTCTTTTGCTACATAATTAGTATTTCTAGAAAGTTTGTCAAACCATAAAATTGGTCAAGCTCGTCGTCAATCGAGGCTTTTCATAGTTGTCAATGACCTTTAACTTTCTTCATCGATATCGTCATCGATGAGGTCGATCAATGTTTCATAGCTGCTTATGATCTTTGTTTTCTCGTCGATGATCATCGTCGAGCTCCCCTTTAACTAAGATGATGTCGAACAACGCCTTTATGGCTATTTTATATCGAACAAGACTTTCAAAGATGCTTTGATGTTGAACAAGACTTTCAAAGATGCTTTGATGTCGAACAAGATTTTCAAAATCTGCTTGTGACATTTTGCTCCTCTTCATTGATTTGATCAGTGTGGTTGTTTATGTGAACAACATGACATTTTGCTCCTATTTGTTTGATTTGAGCAGTATGGTTGTTTATGTGAACAACATGACAGTTTGTTCCTATTTGTTTGATTTGAGTTGTATGGTTGTTTATGTCGAACAACATGACAATAATGCTCCTCTTCCTTGATATACTGAAGACAATGATATCTTGCTCCTCTTCATTGAACTTGTTTATATTGAAGAACATGAGATTTTGTTCCTCTCCCTTAATACGTCGAAGAACATGATATTCTGCTTCACTCTTCATTGAATTTGTTTATGTCGAAGAACACGAGATTTTGCTCATCTTCCTTGATATGTCGAAGAACATGACATTTTGCTCCTCTTCATTGATTTGATCCTCGATGAAGTTGATCGAATGCTTTTCAAAACTACTTATGTCAAACAAGGCTTTGAAGCTGCTTCGGACATTCTGCTCTGCTATTTATTGATTTTGTTTATCTCGAAGAACATGAGATTTTGCTCCTCTTCCTTGATATGTCGAAGAACATTACATTCTGCTCTTCTCTTCATTGGATTGATAATCGAAGAGGTCGATTTAATGCTTTTCAAAACTACATATGTCGAACAAGGCTTTGAAACTGCTTCTGACATTCTGCTCTGCTATTTATTGATTTTGTTTATGTCGAAGAACATGAGATTTTGCTCCTCTTCCTTGATATGTCGAAGAACATTACATTCTGCTCTTCTCTTCATTGAATATGTCGAACAAGGCTTCAAAGCTACTTGTGACATTCTGCTCTGCTCTTCATGGATTTTGTTTATGTCGAAGAACATAAGATTTTGCTCCTCTTCCTTGATATGTCGAAGAACATTACATTCTGCTCTTCTCTTAATTGAATATGTTGAACAAGGCTTCAAAGCTGCTTGTGACTTTCTGCTCTGCTCTTCATTGATTTTGTTTGTGTCGAAGAACATGAGATTTTACTCCTCTTCCTTGATATGTCGAAGAACATTACATGCTGCTCTTCTCTTCATTGAATATGTCGAACAAGGCTTCAAAGTTGCTTGTCACGTTCTGCTCTGCTCTTCATTGATTTGATCATCGATGATGTCGAACAAGATGTTTATGATCGCTGTGTTAGAGTAGTGCCCTGCAAGCCAATCAGTTGTCTTGTTTACTCTTGTAATCAATCTTATTCATGATCAATAAAAGTTCGCATTGGCAATTCTTCATTTATTGTGATACATCTAAGCAATTAATGAAGCCCTTAGATCGTTGAAACTATGGAACATGGTGCATCCCTCTATGGAATATGTTCTACTATGGTTTAAGATCTTAAAAGCTTTCCAAGTCGTAGAATACAATTGAGATAGGGCATCATTGTATTCGGTAAGACTTGCACGAGTATGCATTCTCTTTTGCATGGGGATGGATAGTTCCATGGACATCGATATGGTAGATATCAATGCATATGAGTGGGTGACTTGATGAGATCAAGCGCATCGAAACCCCGCTAGAAAAATCTCATCTTAGGAGTTTATCGGAGATGAAGATTTCTTCTACTTACGATAGTGTACGTAAATTGGTCCTTTGACTTGAGACGTTAGAGTGAACTTCATGCGGAGCGTTTATGCTTTGATGTGTTACTCGACTACTAATTAGCGAGTCATTATAGTTTCACGTTGGGTATGGATTGCTTCGTAGTGAGGTTAATGACGTCAATATAGGATCCATTAACTCCCACCGTGATGTGGTTGGGCAATTTCCTATTCTTTTGTATGGATTGATTCCGGGAATCTTCGGCCGAAGTGAGTGATGTTAGATTTGGAAAGGAGTTTCCAAATGGGTAATCACTAAAAGAAATCACCATAAAGAATAAAGACGCATAGTTATCAAGGCTAATAGGAATCCGTTGGACTCCATGTCCTAGGCCTCGATCGGGAAATAAGTTATTGGAAGGAGCGTACGTGCATGGTATGCGTAAGAGGATTGATGAGATCAATTCAAGAAAGGTTCACACTTTATTTTCATCATTAGTTAGGAAATGCAAATAACAATAACTCCGCATATCTATGGCATGCTAGACTTGGACATATTTCCAAGAAGAGGATTCAAAGGTTGGTCTTAAATGGGTCTCTAGACATAGTGGACTTCGATGAGTTCCCAACTTGCGAATCTTGCTTAAGGGGAAAAATGACCAAATTGCCATTTTCTGGGAAACCGGAACGTGCTTCAAGCACTTTGGATTTGATCCATACGGATATATGTGGACCACTAAGTGTTAGTGCTCGAGGAGGTTATAAGTACTTCATAACCTTTACCGATGATCATCCACGGTATGGATATGTGTATCTCATAACACATAAGTCCGAAGCTTTTGAAAGGTTCAAAGAGTTTCGAAATGAAGTAGAAAAGCAACTCGGTAAAAGTATTAAGTCACTTCGATCCGATCGAGGTGGAGAATACTTGAGTAGCGAATTCCTCGGTTATTTGAAAGAGAATGAGATTCTCTCAAAGTGGACTCCTCCGTGTACTCCTCAATTGAACGGAATATCGGAGAGAAGGAATAGAACTCTGTTGGACATGGTTCGATCCATGATGAGTTTCACGGATTTACCTAGAAGCTTTTGGGGTTTGGCTCTTCTTACAGCTTCAAAGATACTAAACGTAGTACCTTCGAAAACTGTGCCTACGACACCTCATGAGATGTGGTTCGGCAAAGCACCCTCTTATAAATTCATGAGAATTTGGGGGTCTCCCGCTTATGTCAAGAAGCTAGTGGGAGATAAGTTGGAAGCCAAGTACACCTTATGCAAATTTGTAGGATATCATAAAGAGTCTATTGGATTTCAATTCTATGATCCTAAGGAACAAAATGTGTTTGTTTCTAGGAACGCCATTTTCTTGGAAGAACGTCTTCTTGATAATGAAAAGGTGGAGATAGAATTGGAGGAAATTCGTGAGACGAATGAATCACCACAAGAAATGGAAACAAATGAGAGTAATGAGGAATCCACTAGTACACATCAACTTCGTAGGTCCACTCGTGAACATAAACAACCCGAACGGTTTGGATTGATACATGAAACGGGGTAATTGGATATTGATCCAAGGACTTATGAAGAAGCTATGTTGGACATAGATTCGGGAAAATGGCGTGAAGCCATGAGAGCCGAATTGGACTCCATGTACTCAAACAAGGTATGGACCTTGGTAGATCCACCAAAGGGAGTAGTACCCGTTGGTTGCAAGTGGATCTATAAGCGAAAGCTTGGAGTAAATGGAGAGGTGTTGACCTACAAGGCAAGGCTAGTAGCGAAGGGATATACTCAAAGGTCGGGCATCGACTTTGAGGAAACCTTCTCACTGGTGGCCATGTCGAAGTCCATTCGGATCTTGCTTGCCATAGCTGCATGGTAAGACTATGAGATATGGGAAATGGATGTGAAAACCGCTTTTCTCAATGGAGACATCGAAGAATAAATTTATATGGAGCAACCAAAAGGTTTCACACCCAAAGGTAGTGAGCAAAAGGTTTGCAAACTGCAAAGGTCCATTTATGGACTTAAACAAGCATCCCGAAATTGGAACAAGCGTTTTGATGAGACAGTCAAATCGTTTGGCTTCATCAAGAACATCTATGAACCTTGTGAGTACAAGAAGGTTAGTGGGAGCTCGGTAGAGTTTATAGTGCTTTATGTCGATGATATTCTTCTCATTGGGAATGAAGTAGGAATATTAGAGAAGACTAAAGCATGGTTATCTACAAAATTCTCCATGAAAGATTTGGGAGAAGCTTCCTTTGTATTGTGAATACTGATCTATAGAGATAGATCTAAAAGGTTGCTAGGGCTATCCCAAATGTTGTACATAGAAAAGATACTAAAGAGGTTTAGTATGGATGTTTAGAAGAAAGGGTTTCTTCCAATGCGACATGGAATAAATCTCTCCAAGTCGATGTCTCCCAAGACTGACGATGATACCTTATGCGTCAGCTATAGGGAGCATAATGTACGCCATGCTATGTAGTAGGCCGGATGTGGCACAAGCTCTTAGTGTCACAAGCCGCTTTCAATCCGATCCAGGTGATAAGAATACAAAGTGTCAAGTTTTTATGCATTATTATTTACTATTTAATAATTATTTGACACTAAACCACACTCATTATTCTTATATTTTGATCTAGGATACAATTGGAGGCATTAAGTGCAAAAGAAGTTAAGTAGACAATTTCTAAACAGTTTTGACACTACTTCGTATTAAGGGCGTAAAATTCTCATACAAGATCCAAATGAGATGATACAAGATGCTCTAGATCGGCAAGAGGAATGTATACAACTTTCATCTTTGGGGATTTTCAAGATTCTGAAGGGATCCTAGACGAAATCGGACTTAAAGTCGCTGTACCTATTTTATGGAAAGTTTCCTAAATATCTAGTCTAATATATTGACTTGATATTGGGGCAATCCTTGATGGACGAATTTGGAAGGACTAAATCATCATTCTCCTATTTACATTGAGATAATATCCTAATTTTTATATTATTCTTATAATATAAAGATTGGATATCAATTTTAGAGGATTCTTTTAGAGTTGTGTTGGCTTCTTTTATAAATAGGACTATTAGAAGACCACCTAGTTGATTCTTCCCTCCCACATATACTTAGAGTTATTAATGGCCTTACGTGGCTAAATATTTGTTATTGGTCGAAGAAAACTGAAGCTTCGGAAACAAGAAAATTGTGAGATCTAATTAGTTTTATTATATGATTTATGTTTTGAATATCGATTGCTCTTCTGTCATAAATAATATGGTTGTTTTGTTTAATTGCTAGGAGGCCTACTAGTATATTATTCTTTTCAATCTACTGCTTGATTAGATATCAAATCCGTAATTGTTTGATCCATCTAATTTTGTGAAGCATCTAAGATTCAATAATTTGCTGAGTCAGAAATTGTTAATCTTAAGAAGATAAATCGACTAAATTAAATCCAACCGCTTGTGTTTGAATTGTTTAGTTTCATTGATCTCTCTAGTTCTTAAAGCATCTGCTATATTAAACCTTTAGTGTTTATCTTGGGTTATTTAGTAGTTAGGATTAATTGGATCTCTTCTTCTGATTTATTAAAACTAAGGAGAGATAGGGGTATAATTTCCACGGTGAATATTCAAAGTGTGAATTGTTATATATATTTGCATCGATGATCAGTTATATGATTCTGACATTGGATGTTGACTTGGACCAATATTTGTTACTTTGATTAAATTTAATTTGCTTTACTCCTTAATTATTGAATTCCATCACACTTAAACCCCCATTTATTTTAATCCATTTAGCATAAAATTAGACTAGATATTCTCTGTGGGATTGACCCTTACTCGCTCTACTACATTATTAGGAGTATAGGTTTTATTTTTGGTTGCGTACGACAGCAGACCAAATTTTGGCGCCGTTGCCGGGGAATTTTCTAGTTGATTTCTTTGCTTTTTGTGATCCTTATTTATTATTTTATTTTTTGTTTTGTTTTTATGTTGGCAACTCGATCTTCTAATCAAGGTGAATTACAGTACGATCCAGAAATTGAGAAAACTTTGCGCAGGTTAAAGAAGAAACTTCGAGAAGACACTGAAGAAATCAATCCAACTTCTGATTGGTCTATAAGCAATTCTGATTCTGAAGAGAAAGAATTTATGGCTGGAAATCAAACTTTGAAAGAGCTTGCTGCCCCTGATTTGAATCAACACCCTCTATGCATTACTTTTCCTACTTTAGATGCTGCTACTACCTTTGAACTAAAATCAGGACTAATACATCTTCTACCAACTTTCCATGGTTTTGCAGGGGAAGATCCTCACAAGCATCTAAAGGAACTACATGTGGTATGTACGAGTATGAAACCTGTGGGGGTGACTGAAGAGCAAATAAAATTGAGAGCCTTTCCATTTTCTTTGAAAGATTCGGCTAAGGATTGGTTGTATTATCTAGCCTCTGGGACCATTACTACATGGAACGAGATGAAAAGAATGTTCCTAGAGAAATATTTCCCAGCTTCAAGAGCAGCAAACATTCGAAAGGAAATTTGTGGTGTAAGGCAGCACAATGGTGAATCTTTTTACGAATATTGGGAACGATTTAAGAAATTATGTGCAAGCTGCCCCCATCATCAAATTACTGAGCAGCTACTTATCCAATATTTTTATGAGGGTCTTCTACACACCGATAGAAACATGATTGATGCCGCTAGTGGAGGAGCTTTAGTGGATAAAACTCCAGAGGCTGCTAAGAACTTGATTGCAAATATGGCAGCAAATTCCCAACAATTTGGCACTAGGCTTGATGTTCTACCAAAGAATGTTAATGAGGTAAACGTTTCTTCCCTTGAACAACAAATTGCTAGTTTAACTTCTCTTGTTCGTCAAATGGCTGTAGGTAATGTGCAAACAACAAAATCTTGTGGGATTTGTTCGGTAGTAGGGCATCCAACTGATTTGTGTCCAACTCTTCAAGAGGAATCCGTTGAGCAAGTGAATGCTACGGGTGATTTTCATGGACAGCCACAAAGGAAGTATGATCCCTACTCAAACACGTACAATCCGGGATGGAGGGACCACCCCAACCTTAGCTATGGGAACCCTAAAATGAATCAGCCTGCAAGTCAAAACCGTCAAAATTACCAACAATATAAGCAGCCATACCCTCCTAGACCACAACCGATCCAACCTTCTAATTCTGGTATGTCGTTAGAAGATATTGTTAAGTCTCTTGCAACTAATACTTTGCAATTTCAACAGGAGACCAAACAATTTCAACAAGAAACGAGGACCACTATTCAGAACTTGGATAATCAAATGGGTCAAATGGCAACCGCAATTAGTCGGCTAGAGGCTCAAAGTTCGGGGAAATTACCGTCTCAAACGATAGTAAATCCAAGAGAAAATGCAAGTGCTATAGTTTTGAGAAGCGGAAAAGAGGTTGAAATTCCAACTGAGGCAGTTCATGCACCATCAAAACAAGAAAAGGAGAAAGAAATTATAATGGAGAAAGACATTCATAAGGACGAGGACATGCCTAACCGTAAGTTTTTGCCTTTTTCTGATTATAAACCAATACCCCCTTTTTCTCAAGCATTAGCAGAATCCAGGAAAGATGAACAAAATAAAGATTTGTATGAGACTTTCCGTAGATGCGAGGTAAATATTCCACTTTTAGATGCTATTAAACAAGTACCTCGTTATGCTAAATTTCTAAAAGAACTGTGCACACTCAAACGAAAACAATAACTTAAGGGAAGTGAAAAGGTGATGGTAGGAGAGAATGTTTCTGCAATTATTCAAAGAAAAATACCTACTAAATGTAAAGATCCAGGCATGTTTACTATCCCTTGTAAGATAGGTAACACTAGATTTGAAAAGGCCATGTTAGATTTAGGAGCATCGATCAATGTCATGCCATATTCTGTGTATGCTTCTCTAAAAATTGGACCTTTAAACAAAACTGGTGTTGTGATTCAATTGGCTGATAGATCTAATGCGTATCCTAAGGGAATAGTTGAGGATATTCTTGTGCAAGTTAATGATTTGATTTTTCTGGCTGACTTTTATGTACTTGATATGGAGAATGGTGATCAAGCTACACCTATTTTGTTGGGGAGACCATTCTTAAAGACATCCAAGACTAAAATAGATGTTCATAGTGGCACACTAACTATGGAGTTTGATGGCGAAATTGTTAAATTTAATATTTATGATGCCATGAAATATCCTAGTGATGATAATTCTGTTTTTTCTATTGATGTCATTGATTCTTTAGCACAGGAAATTTTTGAACTTGATGGAGAAGATAAACTGGAAGTTGCTATTAGTAAGCATATTGAAAAAGAAAATGAGGAGTTAGCCTTGAACATTGATTTACAGGAAACTGTCGCAGCGTTGAATGAATTTCCAAAGTTAAAACAAACAGGTAACATTTCTTATATTACGCTACCACTTTCTAACGAGAAACCTTTGCCTTCTATTTTACAGGCTCCTATTCCAGATTTGAAGCCTCTTCCTAGTCATCTCAAGTACGTGTTCCTTGGAGATGGAAATACACTGCCTGTGATCATCTCTAGCAAACTTAGTGCACTACAGGAAGAAAAGATCGTGCAAGTACTTAAGGAGCATAAAGAAGCCATTGGTTGGACCATTGCGGATATCAAAGGAATTAGTCCGTCTACGTGCATGCATCGAATTTTGCTTGAAGAGGGAGCAAAACCATCTCGACAAGCGCAAAGAAGATTGAACCCACCTATGATGGATGTAGTTAAGAAGGAGATCCTCAAACTCCTTGAAGTTGGGATGATTTTTCCTATTTCAGATAGTAATTGGGTTAGCCCGGTTCAAGTGGTTCCTAAAAAGACCGGAATAACTGTCATAAAAAATCAGAATGATGAGTTGATTCCCACCCGAGTTCAGAATGGGTGGCGGGTTTGTACAGATTATAGAAAATTAAATAGTGTAACCCGCAAAGATAACTTTCCTTTACCTTTTATTGATCAAATGCTTGAGAGATTAGCTGGTCATGCTTTCTATTGTTTTCTTGATGGTTTTTCAGGTTATTTTCAGATTGCAATCGCCCCAGAGGATCAAGAGAAAATGACTTTCACATGCCCTTTCGGTACTTTTGCTTATCGGCGCATGCCCTTTGGCCTTTGCAATGCCCCTGCGACTTTTCAAAAGTGTATGGTTAGCATATTTTCAGATTATATTGAACACATCATAGAGGTCTTTATGGACGATTTCACCGTTCATGGAGATTCCTTTGATAATTGTTTGCATAACCTTACACTTGTTCTTAAAAGATGTATAGAAACTAACCTTGTATTAAATTATGAAAAATGTCACTTTATAGTTGAACAAGGAATAGTTTTAGGCCATGTTGTTTCACCTAAGGGAATAGAGGTAGATAGAGCTAAAATTGATATTATTCAATCTTTACCTTACCCTACTTGTGTACGGGAAGTTCGTTCTTTTCTTGGACATGCAGGTTTTTATCGAAGATTCATCAAAGACTTCTCCAAAATAGCAATACCCCTATGCAAGTTGTTACAAAAGGAAGTGTCGTTTGAGTTTAATGAAGCATGTAGAAAAGCGTTTGATAAGCTGGAGGAGTTGCTAACTTCTGCCCCAATCATCCAGCCCCCTGACTGGAATATTCCTTTTGAAATAATGTGCGACGCAAGTGACTATGCAATCGGCGCTGTTTTGGGTCAAAGAGTTGGAAAATCATCTCATTCCATTTATTATGCTTCACGGACTTTGGATGATGCCCAAAGAAACTATTCGACTGCTGAAAAAGAACTTTTAGCTATTGTTTTTACTTTAGAAAAGTTTCAATCTTATTTGCTTGGTACTAAAGTTACTGTTTACTCTGATCATGCAGCCATTCGATATTTGATGACCAAGAAAGAAGCGAAACCAAGGTTAATAAGATGGATACTTCTCTTAAGTGAATTCGATTTGGAGATAAATTAAAGGACAAAAAAGGGATAGAAAATCAAGTGGCTGATCATTTGAGTCGCTTAGTTCGTATGGAGGATGAACTTCCTCTACACGAGACCTTCCCTGGCGAGCAACTACTTTCCACGAGTGTGACAATACCTTGGTATGCAAATATTGTGAATTTTTTTGCTACTAATATGTTACCTCCTGGTTTATCTAAGGCTCAAAAAGATAAGATGAAAAGTGATGCAAAGTATTATGTATGGGATGACCCGTACTTATGGAAGCATTGTGGTGATCAAATAATAAGGTGTGTCTCTGATAATGATATTATTTCTGTTCTCACCTTTTGTCATTCTTATGCTTGTGGAGGTCACTTTGGAGCAAAAAGAACAGCAAGAAAGGTACTAGAATGTGGTTTTTATTGGCCATCTTTATTTCGGGACTCATATTTATTTTGTAAATCATGCGAGCATTGTCAAAAAACGGGTAATATTTCCCAGAAGAATGAGATGCCACAAACTTCTATACTATTTTGTGAAATTTTTTATGTTTGGGGCATCGACTTCATGGGACCCTTTCCTGTATCTTTCGGCTATGTTTAGATATTACTTGTTGTTGATTATGTCTCGAAATGGGTGGAAGCTAAAGCCACTAGGACTAATGATTCTAAAGTTGTTACAAATTTTATCAAGTCTAACATATTCTCTAGGTTTGGAATCCCAAAAGCTATAATAAGTGATCGAGGCACTCACTTTTGCAACCGTACTATGGAGACTTTGCTTAGAAAGTACCACGTGACACACAAGGTTTCTACTGCATATCACCCACAAACTAATGGACAAGCAGAAGTATCAAACCGAGAGATCAAGTCCATCCTTGAAAAGACTGTCAGTCCAAGTAGGAAAGATTGGAGTTTGCGCTTAGATGATGCCTTGTGGGCATATCGAACTGCATATAAGACGCCTATTGGTATGTCACCTTATCGATTGGTGTTTGGGAAGCCATGTCACCTTCCACTTGAGTTAGAGCATAAGGCATATTGGGCGATCAAGAGTTTCAACATGAAGATGGATGAAAGTGGAGAACATAGGAAGTTGCAACTACAAGAGTTAGAGGAAATTCGCAATGATGCCTATGAGAATGCTAGGATCTACAAAGAAAGGACGAAGGCTTTTCATGACAAGATGATTAGTAGGAAGGAGTTCAAAGTTGGTCAAAAAGTCCTTCTGTACCATTCTCGACTTCGTTTATTTCCAGGTAAGTTACGTTCTCGTTGGATTGGACCTTTTGTTGTTACTAATGTTTTTCCTCATGGTGCAGTTGAAATTCAAAGTATGGAGACCTCCAAAATATTCAAGGTGAATGGCCATAGACTAAAAACCTTCTATGAAGGTTTTCAAGTAGACAATGTGGCTGCATTGGACGTTGAGGATCCAATTTATTCTGACTAGAGAAGGAAGCATTGGGTCGAGCCAACGACAGTAAACATAGGCGCTGCATGGGAGGCAACCCAAGGGGAGTACATCTTTCTTATTCCTATTTTTTATTATTTTTTTTTTAGGTTTGGTTTGGTAGTTTTTCTGTACATTGGGGGCAATGTCAGCATCAAGTGTGGGGGGAGAAGTTTTAGTTAATAAAAAAATAAAAAAAAAATAAAAAGGGTTTTTTTGTCATGAGCGAAAGTTCGATTGAACTTGAGAAAGTCATAACATGATTGAATAAGTAATCTTACAACATAAAATTGATTAGTTTTGATATTTTCTTTGAGAATGATAGTAACTAAGTTTTGTAGACAAAAGCCGGTGAGGTTTCAAGCCTTTAGATCGACACATCAATATCGATCTCATTTTTTTTTCATGAGAGATATTCTTCCATGGTCCTGTTTCTCTAGAACTTGCATTGATTCTATTTGAGGCCATATTGACTCATGCATACGTGAATATGATTAAGGCAATTTTTTTTTGAAAGAGCCACTTAAGCCAAATAGCCTACCTTGAATTAATTTTTCCCTTGTTCAGCCCCTTTTGAGCCTTTCTTTAGCAGTTTCTTGTTTTTTCTAACCCACATTACAAACTTTAAGCCGAAAAAAAAAATGACATCTTTACCCAAGTTTTAGAGCTAGTGGAGCATTATTCATCACTATAATTGGGTGCCAGAAACAAGTGTGGGGGTTAATGAAGTTGTAGTATGTCTGTGTTTTGAAAAAAAAAAAGAAAAGTTGAAAAAAAAAAGAGAGAGAGAGAATTGATTGAAGGGAGTTTATAATATTTCATATGATTTGAAAGCATGCTCTTCTCTCGGTGCAAGGATTTTATGTGGTTAGTACTTTAGAGCCAAAATTAATAAATAGGATAAATAGAGTGTTTGGTTCCACTTATATTGAGATTAAACTGATTACTTGCTCCACTAGTTTCGATGACTTTTAAGCTCAGTTCCAAATGTTCATTCCTTGTCCCTAAGCCCCGTTACAACCCCTAAAAGTCCTCATGATTCTTGTTATGCATGTGGTCTCAATGGAGGAGAATGAGAAGATATGCAAGCTTATGGTAGATCATTTCCATAGGAATGAATTTGAGCGAAACACTTCAAACACATGAGAGTTGAGTGTACATTCCTGTAAGGGTCTACATATTTAGTCTACTGTATTCTCAAATGAAAATACTTGCTATTTAATTGTAAGTTGTTTAAGAATGTTGTTCATGATGTGTTATGATTTTGGAAAAGTTTGGTTGTTCTTTGTTAATGGCATTGCAACCTTGATGTTCTTTTTTGGGGAAGTGAATTTGAATTTTGCCCGAGGACGAGCAAAGAACAAGTGTGGGGGAATTTGATAAGAATACAAAGTGTCAAGTTTTTATGCATTATTATTTACTATTTAATAATTATTTGACACTAAACCACACTCATTATTCTTATATTTTGATCTAGGATACAATTGGAGGCATTAAGTGCAAAAGAAGTTAAGTAGACAATTTCTAAACAGTTTTGACACTACTTCGTATTAAGGGCGTAAAATTCTCATACAAGATCCAAATGAGATGATACAAGATGCTCTAGATCGGCAAGAGGAATGTCTACAACTTTCATCTTTGGGGATTTTCAAGATTCTAAAGGGATCCTGATAGGATAGTGCCCAGCAAGCCAACAAATATAAGCTTGTTTAGGTACTTCCTTTAGAAGCAATCTTATGATTCATAAGATAATAAGCCCGTTTATTCATAGTACGTGAATTAAACAATGGCCACCTTCATCTCTCGCGAACGTATCTAAGAGATTGGATGAAACCCTGAGATCACTCATGACTACGGGATTATTCACTTCAGTATTGGGTGCGATTAATCATGAAACAATCTCAAAGGTCGTGATCTCAAAAATGTTCCAAGTCATAGATTCATATTGAGACGGGGTATCGAATGAATCGTCAAGACTTGTAGGATTATGCATGATTCACATGAAGTGAATTTGTTGTCGTTTCATGAACAAGGCATTGAATGCTAGTGCATATGACTAGGTGGTTCGATAGGGGATCGAACGCATCGAACGACCCGAACAGAGAGACCCATCGTGGAAGTGCGTTAAGCATATCGGTAATGGGATGTCTCTCAAGACTTATAATAGTGTACGATTTAGTCCTTTGACTTGAGGTACTAGGGCGGATTCGGTACACGGGAATACGTACTTTGATTTAGGAGCCGATCACATAGCTTGGTCATTGTGCGACTACTTTGGGTACGTATGAACGTGTGCGCGGATAGTTAGTACTAATATAGGATCTATCGACTCATCCTGATAAGATGAGAGAATTTCCTGTACGTTCTTAGATAATAAATCCGAGGAATCTACGGCCGTAGTCGGTGACGGATTTGGAAAGGGGTTTCCAAATTTAGCAGTCACACTGGAATTATTATCCTGAATTAGGAAGTACAGAATTGAGATGATTAGAGGTGCCGACCAATTCACACACCCTAGGTCTCAATCGGGAAATTAGTCGCTAGAAGGACCGTATGTACATGGCATTTATAAGAGGTGAAGGTTCACGAAATCAATTCACCTGAAGTTGGGCCTCATGGGCTTGTGGCTAGACATCGACCATGAGGTGTGGGTACTCCTGAATTAATAAGGAAATTAATTCTGGAGTGGTCAATTAAAGTGGTTAATTGATCGGAGCAATTAATTGCTCACTAATTAAATCACGAAAGTCGTGAGCCTGCTGCCAATTGATGGTGAACCTAGAGGGTCACACACAATACAGTTGGACAGTGACAGTCTGAAAGGAATCAATTGATTAAAGGAATTAAATCAATATATGAATTAAAGTATTAATTCATGAAGAAGAATAATTAATTAGAAGTAACTAATTAATTAATCGAGAATTAAAGTGTTAATTCGAAGTGGAAAATCATTAATTAGAAGTAACTAATTAATGAATCAATTGGAATTTCTAATTGATTAAATCCTCAATTAAAGTGTTAATTGGAAATGATTAATTAATTAATAGTGGATTAATTAATTAAAGCATATGGGCCAATTATTGTTAAGATAAAATGATCTAGGATTGATTATTCTTACATGGGCCGATTTTGCTAAGGGTGACTTGAATTAATTTAAGATTGATGAAGCATGTAGGCATGGTTAAATTAATTAATTGATCTCTTGATCAATTAATTTAGTCATGGCCGAACCATGCTAAGTAAATTAATTGATCTTATGATTAATTAGTCAAAGGGGGCGATTTTGATGGAAAAAGGTTAGGGAAGATTTTCTTGTGAAGAGATATAGCATATCTTGTGAAGAGATATGGCATATCTTGTTTCCTTAGGAGATAAGGAAAAAGAGATGTATTTTACATCTAGAAGGACTCTTCTAAATATAAGAGATATATCATAATCTCTTCAAGATAGCAAGAAAATCTCAACAAACTAAGAACCCCATTAAATAGGGAGAGAGAGATCGAAAATTTGATGAGACCTAATCGAAATTTTCAGCCAACTAATTGAGAAGGAAAAATCGATTTCTCTCCCTGTTTAGTTTTCTCCAAAAATCGCCCCACCCCTGTGAAGGATTTTTCTCCAAGCTTCTTCTCGGATCTGAATCCAATTCCTGACGAGACGATTCCTTAATCCTAGTTCTGAGCCTGGGGATTTCGCAAAGTCACTCAAATCCATCTGGTGTGGACTATCTCCAGAGGCACAACACTTGGGGTGCTCTAGTGAACAACCGAAGACCGGAGGAAACCACCACCTTGCCTGTGGTGAGGTAAAATGGCTTTTACCACCTATTTAATTTTAGTATATGCATGCTTTAATTAAATTCAACCTTTATTCATATGTGCTAATAAGAAACCCTGGGATTTGGTGTATGATAAAAAATTTAAATTCCGCACTGTTGTAGTTGACAAATTATACCCAAAAAAACCCAACAGATCCTAGACGAAATCGGACTTAAAGTCGTTGTACCTGTTTTATGGAAAGTTTCCTAAATATCTAGTCTAATATATTGACTTGATATTGGGGCAATCCTTGATGGACGAATTTAGAAGGACTAAATCAGCATTCTCCTATTTACATTGAGATAATATCCTAATTTTTTTATTATTCTTATAATATAAAGATTGGATATCAATTTTAGAGGATTCTTTTAGGGTTGTGTTGGCTTCTTTTATAAATAGGACTATTAGAAGACCACCTAGTTGATTCTTCCCTCCCAAATATACTTAGAGTTATTAATGGCCTTACGTGGCTAAATCTTTGTTATTGGTCGAAGAAAACTGAAGCTTCGGAAACAAGAAAACTGTGAGATCTAATTAGTTTTATTATATGATTTATGTTTTGAATATCGATTGCTCTTCTGTCATAAATAATATGGTTGTTTTGTTTAATTGCTAGGAGGCCTACTAGTATATAATTCTTTTCAATCTACTGCTTGATTAGATATCAAATTCGTAATTGTTTGATCCATCTAATTTTGTGAAGCATCTAAGATTCAATAATTTGCTGCGTCAGAAATTGTTAATCTTAAGAAGATAAATCGACTAAATTAAATCCAACAGCTTGTGTTTGAATTGTTTAGTTTCATTGATCTCTCTAGTTCTTAAAGCATCTGCTATATTAAACCTTTAGTGCTTATCTTGGGTTATTTAGTAGTTAGGATTAATTGGATCTCTTCTTCTGATTAATTAAAACTAAGGAGAGATAGGGGATTAATTTCCACGGTGAATATTCAAAGTGTGAATTGTTATATATATTTGCATCGATGATCAGTAATATGATTCCGACAGTGGATGTTGACTTGGACCAATATTTGTTACTTTGATTAAATTTAATTTGCATTACTCCTTAATTATTGAATTCCATCACACTTAAACACCCATTTATTTTAATCCATTTAGCATAAAATTAGACTAGATATTCTCTGTGGGATCGACCCTTACTCGCTCTACTACATTATTAGGAGTATAGGTTTTATTTTTGGCTGCGTACGACAGCACACCACCAGGTGAGAGTCACTGGAGTGCCGTAAAAGCAATCCTTAAGTACTTGAGAAGAACTAAGGATTTGTTCTTGGTCTACGGTAATAGAGAATTAAAAATTTAGGGTCACACTGACTCTAGTTTTCAGTGTGATGTAGATGACTCCAAGTCTATGTCAGGTTTTGTATTTTTCTTGAACGGAGGTGCAGTAAGTTGGAAGAGTTCCAAACAGGAAACTGTAGCCGATTCTACAACCGAAGCAGAATACATAGCTGCATGTGATGCTGCTAAAGAAGGTGTTTGGATGAGAAACTTCATCCAAGAGTTGGGTGTAGTTCCTAGCATTGCCGAACCCGTTGCTATCTTCTGTGATAACAATGGGGCCATTGCGCAAGCAAAGGAGCCAAGATCTCATCAAAGATCCAAGCACGTATTGAGGCGATATCATTTGATACGAGATATCATTGATAGAGGAGACGTGAGAGTGGCGCGCGTTGACTCAAAAGAAAATGTGGCTGACCCACTGACTAAACCATTGCCAATCAAGGCTTTTGAAGGACATCGCCTTAAGATGGGCCTTAAAGTTATGAACGATTGGCTTTAGTGCAAGTGGGAGATTGTTAGAGTAGTGCCCTGCAAGCCAATCAGTTGTCTTGTTTACTCTTGTAATCAATCTTATTCATGATCAATAAAAGTTCGCATTGGCAATTCTTCATTTATTGTGATACATCTAAGCAATTTATGAAGCCCTTAGATCGATGAAACTATGGAACATGGTGCATCCCTCTATGGAATATGTTCTACTATGGTTTAAGATCTTAAAAGCTTTCCAAGTCGTAGAATACAATTGAGATAGGGCATTATTGTATTTGGTAAGACTTGCACGAGTATGCATTCTCTTTTGCATGGGGATGGATAGTTCCATGGACATCGATATGGTAGATATCAATGCATATGAGTGGGTGGCTTGATGAGATCAAGCGCATCAAAAACCCGCTAGAAAAATCTCATCTTAGGAGTTTATCAGAGATGAAGATTTCTTCTACTTATGATAGTGTACGTAAACTGGTCCTTTGACTTGAGACGTTAGAGTGAACTTCATGCGGAGCGTTTATGCTTTGATGTGTTACTCGACTACTAATTAGCGAGTTATTATAGTTTCACGTTGGGTATGGATTGCTTCGTAGTGAGGTTAATGACGTCAATATAGGATCCATTAACTCCCACCGTGATGTGGTTGGGCGATTTCCTATGCATTCTTTTGTATGTATTGATTCCGGGAATCTTCGGCCGAAGTGAGTGATGTTAGATTTGGAAAGGAGTTTCCAAATGGGTAATCACTAAAAGGAATCACCATAAAGAATAAAGACGCATAGATATCAAGGCTAATAGGAATCCGTTGGACTCCATGTCCTAGGCCTCGATCGGAAAATAAGTTATTGGAAGGAGCGTACGTGCATGGTATGCGTAAGAGGATTGATGAGATCATTTCAAGAAAGGTTCACACTTTATTTTCATCATTAGTTAGGACTCGTCGACCGTGACTAGACGACTACCTCGAGTGGTGGGTACTCTGGATTTGATGAGATCATGTCTAAGAGTGATTAATTAAAGGTAGTTTAATTAATCTCTTAATTAAATCACAAATGGTTTGTGAGCCCACGGCTAATTGATGGTGAACCCAAGGGGCCACACCCAATAGCACAAGATGCAACTTAATTCAATCTATTAAAGTCAAATTGGATTTGACAATAAGTAGTAATTAATTAATTAATGGAGATTAATTAATTGAAGGACTCTATTAATTTAAGTGTTAAATTAATTTAGTCAAAATTAATTAGAAGGGTCTAATTAATTGAAGGATGAAATAAATGGGTTTCTAATTTTGAATTAGAGATTGGATTTATTAATTGGGAAATAAATGTCCAATTAACCCATGACCAATTTAGATTGGTCTTATGAGATGATCATATATGATATGATATAATGTTTGATATATATATGTGATATATATATATAAGAGAGAAATATATATCTTATTATATGTTAGTGGTGGACACCACCACTATCTTGCATTAAAAGTAGTGTGCTTGGGAAGCCAATATTGAAACTTACATTGCAAGATTGAAACATATAAATATAAGATATAGTCTTCACATTATTCTAGAGGGTTCAAGTTGCAAGACAAAAACACACACTACACCTTTTAGTGCGTGTTCGGGTTTCTCTCCTACCCTAGCAAGAAAAGTTATTTTCTTCATCTCTTTCTCTTCCTTTTTCAAGTTTTTAACTTGATTCAAGTACTACTTCATTCTAGTTAATAGTTTGAGGGTGTATTTGCAAGATCTAGCTCATCTTCTTTACTCCTTAAGTGCTATCACTTGTGTGTGTGGGCTAGCTTTGGAGGATCTACACTTGGAGATCTTGGTGTGGATTTTCTTGAGGTTTTTGGAGAAAGAAGTTTCAAAGAAGGAGATTTGAACCCGTGAGCTTGAGGTACTTGAAGGTTTCGGGTCTCACTTGCTTGTCCCGATTCTTTGCGGCTCTTCACCTCCTAAGATTGGGAGAGGTATAACTTGATATCTTTCCTTCTAATATGAACTTTGCATGCATGATGATCCTAGGATAGTAATGGTAGAAGGTCTCCAAAGTTTTCTTGCAAAGTAGTTGCACTTTTTGGGCAGTTTTGTCCCGTTTAAAAAAATTTTTGTTATCCGCTGCGTTTTGGTTGACCTTAGGACTATTACCATCACGCTGATGTCGAACAAGGCTTTAAAACTGCTTGTGACATTTTTGTTCTCCTTGATATGTCGAAGAACATGATATTTGACACCAAGAGTATTTTGCTTGCTCTTCCATTTTCATGGGTGATATCGATGAGTTCATTCAACTATGTTTGAGTGTGTTGATAAAACCTCATTTTTTGTATTGAAGATCTTATATTTGGTTGCTCCTCATTGATTTGCTCATCTATGATGTTGGACAACATGACATTCTGCGTCGAAGAAGGCCTTCATATCGAACAAGGCATTTTGCTTCATCATCATCAAGCATTTCATTGTTCCTCATCGCATATGCTTATTCAATCAACTTATATGTTATCTCCAATTTGATCATACTCTAGCGTTGCTGCTACGATCCTTGATCTGATCATCGTTCTTGTTCGAGCATTGGTTGGAGGTTCCCACAAACGGTCCCAACTGATAAAGGGAATTTTCGTCTAAGTGTCTGGTCCACGTCCAATGTGCCACGTAATGATATTTTTCCGCTCCACAGTATGGAATCCTAAGCCGGTCAGACGAAGCTAGACTCCACTTCAAGGTTCCTAACCCTGTGCTCAAAGAAACTCGTCAGGTTGTGCCGGTGGTTGACCCGGCGCTGACCCTCAGATGCCTAAGTCAGATCAATTCAAAGCATAGCAAAATATAGCAGAAAAGTTGTAGTTAAGTCGAGCAGAATCTACCTTTAAATGTAACAACTAAGGGGTATTTATAGGAGGAGAAATCGGATCTTTCGGATAGGGTCGGGTCTTTCGGGTCGGGTCGGATCTTTAGTGGTTATGTTGAAATAATGCCCATATATATCGATATGTATGGTGGGCATGTCGAATAACCATGTTTGGATGTCAAGTGACATGTTTTCAAGACATTTTGGAGATCAAGTATATGTATGTCAATTTTGGTGTATGTCGAATAGGTCCATTTTTGTGTATGTCGAACAGGTCTAGTCTGGTGTATGTCGAACAGGTTCAGTCTAGTGTATGTCGAATATGTCCAGTCTACTATATGTCGAATAAGAGCAGATCTTGGTCTATGTCGAACCAGTCTAGTCAAGTGTATGTCGAATAAGAGCAAATCTTGGTCTGTGTCGAATAAGAGTAGATTTTAGTCTTAGTTTGACTTTGTTCTGACGTGTAACTTGCCATGTCATTGATTGAATATTTGGTATATCAAGGTGAAAATGGGTTAAACTGATAAAAATGAGTGAACACAATAAAATAAGAGTTTAACCGACAAAAACAAAGTGGAACTGGTAGGAAAATATTTTAAAACGAAAAAAACACCAAAAGGTTAATTTGCTTTATTTTATGACATAATAAAATTACTATTAGTCTAATTTATAAAAATTATCCATGAAATTAACTAGATGTGCACTTTCCTATTTCCTAATATCAATGAGAATTAAGAATCCAGTCTAAAGCAATGTTATTAAAATCGGACCGGATCGGCCGGTCCGACCGGTTCGACCGCGAACCGGAGGTTGGTCCGGTCCGATTTACCCCCGAAAACCACTTACTCCAAAACCCAGTTTGAACCGGGTTGAACCGGTTCGAAACTGCCGAACCGGTATGGACCGGTTCAACCCGGTTTTGAATTTCCTTTTTTTTTTTTATTTTTTTTTTAGTTTTTTAATTTTTTTAATGTTAAATGCAAACTCAAAATTCTTGTAAAAGTTGGGATTTGAACACCTAACCTTTAGAGTGAAACATGACTTCCTTACCATTTGAGCTACAACACTTTTGTTGAACTATTAGTACAAATTAAAATTTATAAATTATAGAAACTTGTAGCCAAATTTATTTATAAACTAGATAATTAACTCAAATAAATATTTTGTACATTATGAATGAAAATTAATACTCAAATAATAAATTTTTATTAAAATTTGTTCTATTCAATATTTCTTTTCGATATTATTTTTAGGATAAAGAGTCAAATCAATATAATATGTAAGTTTGACTTTGAATATTAGACTTTTATACATAACCATATTTTAAAATTTATGAATTTCTTAGTTTGTTGTATTTTTAACTTACACTTTTAAATTTTTATAAAGAAATATAATCATTTATATGAGCATACAAATTAGTACTGTTATGATATAAGTTAGATAAATATTATATGTTTTAATTTTAGTATAATATAAAAAATCTTATATTTTTAATCAATTGTAGGATAATGTTTAAATTTTATGCACATTACATATACTTTAAAATTAAATATATTTATTATATTATTATGACGTCATCCGGTTCAACCAGTGGTCCGAACGGTTCGACCAGTAAAACCAGTAACCAGTCGGCTCACCGGTTCACTGTCCGGTCCGATTCTGAAAACATTGGTCTAAAGGTGAAATCGAATTTATACGCACCAAATCTATTCAAAATTTAAATGGGAGATATCCGTATCTCTTATACTAACAAACCTCATTCTTAACAAATTACGTTGCCTAATCTTTTAATCCTTCTATAATATCGATTATTTAATTTGAATTTACAATTCAAATTCTACCAATTTGATGAATGTGGTTAAACCCAATTTAACTAAAAATTTCCCTTCAAAATAGGTAGTTCTTTTGAATTTTAGTGCATTGTTTTTGCAAACGAAGAAAAAGCATCACAACTATCAGGGGTAAATGCAAGATATTCCCCGTATTATGCAAAACCTTCAAGAAATTATTTTGTGAAATTTTTATTGTGTTAAATTTCCTTGTATTTTCAAAAACCTTGCAAAAAATACCCAATTTGTAAAAAATAAGTCGTTTTGAATCGACATATTTCAAAAAATCATTTTAAAAATCAAGTTGTTCCCTACAACTTCACGTGATATATTTTAAAAATGATTTCTTGAAATATATCGATCCAAAACGACTCATTTTTTACAAATTGGATGTTTTTTGCAGGGTTTTTAAAAACACAAGAAAGTTTAGCGCAATTAAAATTTTACAAAGTAGTTTCTTACATATTTTGCATAACACTGGGGAGTAGAGTATCTTGCATTTTTCCGCAACTATCAAATATCTAATTTTACTAACAATCACATATAGGATAATAGGAGTTGGTTTTCCAGTCAGCATCTTTTCATCGTGCTCTGGCCCTTTGCATCTTCATCACGCACTATAACTCTTATCATCACAAGATTATCCCTTTTTTAATCAAAAGAAACAAAATATTTCCCTTTATTCAATTGGCCGTTGTAAAAAGCTTATGTGTTGAATAACAAACACCTTAATTATTCACGAATCCCATGCACTCACCCTCCAACATTAGTACTCTATACAGGTAAAATTACAAAAAAGTCCCAAACTAATTCGTGATTTTGAATTTTCGTCCTAAACTATATTTTCACCGAATTTCGTCCCGCAATTTTATATTTTTTTAAAATATCGTCCCAAACTAATTACTAATTTTGATTTTTCGTCCCAAACTATATCAACTCGCCGAATTTCATCCCATAATTTACTATTCTGTATGAATTTAATCCCAATATTAAATTTCTAATTTAATGAAAAAGACGGTTCAATCTTGTAATTAGTTTGAGACGAATTCTGCAATATTATATAATTATTCATATTAAAATTGACCACGTCATGACACGTAAGCAGCCATGTGATACTTTAACGATAAATACGCAATTTCCATCTTATAATTAACGGTGGGACGATATTAAAATAAAATTTAAAATTATGGGATGAAATTCGCCAAATTGAATAGTTTGGGACGAAAATCCAAAATTAGTGATTAGTTTGGGACCATTTTTGCAATTTCGCCCTATACATATGGAGCTAAATGCAAAACATTTCCTTTTGCTTTTCCAAATTGTCAATATCTTCATGTGTTATTTTTATTGGCAAATTAATATTTTCTCATGTTTCTTTTTATTTAAAAAAAATCCTATTTGAATTTTTTTCATAAGTTATATGTGAACACGAACGGTTATTGTCAATTTACAAGTTAAAAAAAGTTACTAAATTATCGAATTTTTAAGCGAACATGGATTTTTTTTCATCCTTTGGAAAATGTAAAATTGTCGTATTAGTTCGAGAGGAGTTTTCATGCAAATAAAAATTAGCATTGGGGGATTTCGGCCTTATATATAAATATGATGACATACTAGTTCCCACTTTTCTATTAGAAAAACAAGCCTTATATTTCCACAAAGAAAGAAGCAATTCAATCTAATCTAATACAATGGAAGAGAGAAAAGCAGAAAAAAATCAACCCATCCATCCATTACAACCTTTTATTCAGTCCCCAAAATGCTCCGAAAATTTCACTCTAACAACCCTTCAATCAGAGCTCAAAACGCAATGGCGAATCGGGGCCCCACTAGTCGCAATGAATTTGACATGGTTTGCAAAACTAGCCATCACCACCGCGTTTCTTGGTCGGCTAGGTGAGCTTCCGCTGTCAGGAGGCACCCTCGGTTTCACTTTTGCAAACGTAACTGGCTTTTCAGTGTTGAACGGACTCTGTGGAGCAATGGAACCGATATGTGGCCAGGCGTTCGGGGCCAAGAATTTTAAACTCCTCCATAAGACTCTTATCATGACGACATCTTTACTGCTTGTAGTATCACTCCCTATAGCTTTTTTGTGGCTCAATGTTGATAAACTTCTCGTACACTTTGGTCAAGATAAAGAGATTACAATGATTGCTAAAAGGTACCTTATTTATCTCCTCCCCGACTTGTTCATCACTTCAATCTTATGTCCCCTGAAATCTTACTTAAGCACACAAAACATAACGGTTCCTATCATGTTGACCTCGGGTTTGGGAGTAGCCTTGCACGTCCCAATTAACGTCTTGTTATCCAGGTCAAAAGGGCTTCAAGGAATTTCAATGGCGGTGTGGATAACTGATCTTTTAGTAGCTATTCTACTCGGTTTTTACGTCCTGATAAAGGGACGGAAGTGGATGGAAAAAGGGTGGTGGGAACAAGGGACATGTGATGAGTGGATCAGGCTTCTTAAGTTATCCGGTCCATGTTGCCTCACAACTTGCCTAGAGTGGTGGTGCATAGAGATTTTATTTTTGCTTGCGGGACGCCTTCCCAATGCTAAACAATCAATCGGTGTATTGGCAATTGTGTTCAATTTAGATTACTTGCTTTACTCTGTAATGCTGTCTCTGGCCACGTGTGCATCAGTCCGTGTGTCTAATGAGCTAGGCGCAAACAAATCCGAATTGGCCTACCGATCTGCGTATGTATCTCTTTCCGTAAGTGTATTGTCGGGATTTATTGGAGGGTCGGCTATGGTTTCTGCGAGAGGGGTATGGGGGTCTTTATTTAGCAAGGACAAGGGGGTAATTACAAGTGTGAAGAGAATGATGCTTGTTATGGCTGTTGTAGAAGTTGTTAATTTCCCGTTAGCCGTTTGCGGAGGTATAGTGCGGGGTACGGCTAGGCCTTGGCTCGGAATGTATGCTAATATTTGTGGGTTTTATTTGTTGGCTCTGCCATTGGGAGTGGTTTTAGCATTTAAGATTGGTCTTGGATTGGAAGGGTTGTTGCTGGGGTTCTTGGCAGGAATGGTTTTTTGTTTGGTGTTGGTGTTGGTGTTTGTTGTCAAAATTAAATGGGATGATGAAGCTAATAAAGCACAAATAGTTACCGGATGCCAATTACAAGTGGCCGCTTAATTAAATAACTCTCAAGATTAGATATACAGTACAATTGTACTATAAAAAAATAAGCTTCATATATGTTTCTTTGTACATTTGTTTTGTTGTTTCTTTAAGGAACAAGGAAGAAGCTGTTTGTTCATTCAACTTCACAGATGACAGAACCATTAATATCAAAACAAAACTACATATAAGATCGATGGATCCAGGATCAAAGGGTCGGAAGTCGAGTATAACTATCGCAGGAATTAGCTGAAAATGATATTCATATATTTTATTTGTATTAGAAAAGTGCACGTAGATTGTACGTGTCTAATTAATTTAGTAAGTCTATTTTATAAATTATAGTAAAAGTAATTTATCTTGTCATAAAAAATACAAATTAATGACTAATATTTAATTTAATTATTATTTTGTATTGTAATTAAATTTTGATGATCAACTTGTTCATAAGATCTTATAATATTTTTTCCTCTAAAATAAGATCATAACAAAATTGTTTAGTTCATTAGTAATATTTCTCATTTCAAAAACACCAATTTAATAGCACTATTTATTTGTTTTATTTTGAAATGACACCATGTCATTTAATTGAAATGCATTTATTTTCATACCTAAACCGCTTAATCATTTTTTCCAACCGATTTCATTCATATTGCATCGATTTAATATATTTTTTCACCGATTTATTCGTTCTTTTATAGATTTAACCTACTTTCATTATTTTTCCATTTTCGTCGATTTTTTTATGTTTTTCCGGCGTAAATCGTGCATTCTATAGATTTAACCCTATCCATGTTTTGCCAGTTAAACTATTTTTTTATTTTTACAGATCTCACTCGTTTTCACCTATTTCACACGTCTTTCCACTGATTTACATATCTTTTCACCAAATTCACCTCACATTTCATTGATTTCACATGTTTTCACCAACTTTACCATTGTTTCTCAATTCACTGATTTCACCCAATTCTAACGATTTCATCCGTTTCAGTAATTCTGCCGGTCCTATCCGATTTTCACGAAATTCATCTAAAGTTATTCGATTCCATGTATATTTATCGATTTCACCAACTTTACCAATGTTCACCCAAATTTTTATCGTTTTCACATGTTTTATGATCCACTGATTTCACCCATTTTAAACGATTTCTTCCTCACTAATTTCATCGATCTTCTCCTGTTTTCAAAAATTTCATTCAAAGTTATTCGAATGCATATGATTTATCGATTTCGTAGACGTTTTTTTTTTACCTATTTTATTCGTTTTTCACCAACTTTATCAGTGTTCAACATTTTTTTATTTATCATTTTCATTTGATATAACCGACTTTTATCGATTTCACCAATTTCATCCATTTTTCCATAAAAAGAACTACATGAAAATTTGAGTATCACCGAATTTTGGTCGATTTCACAAATATTTTTTTACTGGTTTCACACGATTTTCCACTAACTTTACCAATATTTATATTTGAGGTTACTCACGTCTTTATTATTCGAGGTTACGCATGTCATAATATTCTTGGATATTGTTTATACTTTGTTTTTGTAGCCAAATATAAATTACGCACATAGATTATATACAAATTATAAAAGTTGATATAAGAGATAAATTTTAAATTTTAGAAGTTATGTTTAGTTTTCTTATTTTTATTCAATTTATATTGAAGCGTTCATTCTGGATTAGAATTCTTTTTCCTATTCTATTTTTTGTAATTATCTATTTAAGTAGGAGTATATTAATCTTCACAAAAAATTCAAGAAATTCTTTTTGATGAACCCGTACTTTTATATGTATAAAAATAAATAAATATAGAATAGATATAGAATATATATAGATAGATAAGAATATATTATCAATTGGAACAAATATTGAATTCAAAATGCTAAAGTAATTTAATAAAATACTCGAAGTTGTACCCGAATTTTTCTTATATATTGTAAATTCATTTACATTTATGATAGAATCAGTACCAAAGTTCTTAATTTTCTTTTCGATATACATAATTAAAAAATTCGCAAAGATTGATCCTTCGTTTTGTTTCTAATTCAAATAATTTTGACCAAATTCAATGCTAGAAATAATCAATCGATCACTGCGGTAGTAAAAAGAAGAGTTAATATCAATTGAATCAAACGATAAATGAAATATTATGCCATGTACTTCCTTTTACTCTTTAATCGTAAATTAAACATAACTCATAAACTTTGGATAATCTTTTGTTTGATATGGTGTCTAAGGTGAATTCACGTATTAGTATAAAAAATACGATGACTAATCTGATTACTTATGATAATTGGCTCAATAATTGAGTTGTTTATATAATACTATTAAAAAAAAAAACCAAAATTCTTGAGGGGGCCCTGGATCCTTCCTTGCATATAATTAATATCATAGCTGAATGCAAAAAAAAAAAAAAAAAAAAAAAAAAAAACCCAAGTACAATGACTAATTGGCAAAAAATTTATATGTTATTTTCTCCTAGAATTTTTTGAACTCAGTAGAGAAGTTATTGTAAATTGTACAAGTAAATGATATTACTAATTTCCAAAGTTAAGAGAAGGATTTCTGTCATTTTTTTAGGTAAATAAGGGTATTTTTAGAATTTCATGGGGATAAAGTTGTAATTTCTCTAGCAAAATATGTACACTATTTTGGGACTTTTTTTTGGCTCATGAAGAATAGCACATGCTTTCCTTTCACTCGTTAATAGTATGTTTTATTAATGCATCGTCAATAGTCAATTTACCAAGTTAATGATTCAACAACCATGATCGTAAATAGTCATTTTATCTTAAATATAGCCCACTCATATGAAAAATGATTCTTTTCGAATATGTTGGTGGAAATCAATTAATTCTTTAAAGATGGAAAGTCGTGGATGCATAGTTTGGAAATCCAGCAAGGAAACCTGTAAATAACTTCCCACATTGCTTAAGTTTAACACGACACTTATGGCAGTGGATTTCCCATTATACACTAGAAAATAGCTTTTCTTCAACCGAATGAAAATTGACAGATAAGTGTTACTATTACTGGTTAGTTTGATACAGTTCACATTACATGCAGTGTTTTAAAACCGGATCGGTTATTGAATCGAAAGTCCTATTGGCTACTGGTTCGATCGGTTAGATCGGGTCGACCACTGGTTCGCTCGGTATAATCGGTGTGACTTTATTATTATGTGATATTGATATATATATTTTTTGATTATCTAAAATACAATTATAATTCAAAAAATTATCATTCTTTGTCAATATAAAATTTTATTGTTTCATGCAAATAATCAAAATGTTTTAAAAATTAAAAAAATATCAAAAATATAGATCCCAAGTATCCCTAAAAGATACATTTTTTTTTGGGTCAGTCAGAAAGCATAAAAAAAACTAGTTATTGTCTTCCTCTAAAGGATCCAAAACAAAGTTGGGAGCTTCCTCCCATATACTCATGGCCCCTCTTTCAAAATGGTGGCCCATTTAGGACTATCTTTGCATACTTGAACAGGGTTCCATTTCTTATTCCCCACGGCTTCGTCAATTAAGTACCCAAGTCTTTCCATACAAAGAACAAAGAGATACGGGGATAGAGGATCCCCTTGGCGGAGACCACAATTTGGGTGGATAGGTGAAAGGGGTTCGCCATTCCAAAGGATTTGGGGATGGGAGTTCCTAACACAGTCTAAGACAAGGTCCACAATATCCTTAGGGAAGTTAAAGAAGTGAAGCGTTTGAGCTAAAAAGGACCAACTAACTCTATCATAAGCTTTCTAGAGGTCGATTTTGATTATCATCCCCCTCGTCCTACTCCTAGAGTTCTTAAGAGTGTGAATAAGCTCTTGGACCACAAGGATATTGTCTTGAGTACCCCGCCCGGGAATAAAACTACTTTGACATGGACTCACAAGATCATTCATTAAACCCTTGAGTCTTTGGGCAATAATCTTAGTGACAAGCTTATAAATAGTATTGCACAAAGCAATGGGTCTAAATGAGGAAACACTCTCCGGTATATCCACTTTGGGAATAAGGACGATGAAAGTTTTAGCCGCACTATCGGGGATCGTCCTAGAAGCAAAGATGTCCCGGAGGAAGTGGAACACCGAGGTACCGATCAAGTTCCAAAACTTTTGAAAGAAGAAAGGTTGACACCCATCCGGACCTGGGGCTTTATAAGGGCTAAGAGTGTGAACTATAGATGTGACTTCCTCAAAGGAGATGGGTCGACTAAGTTCAAGACATTGTTCCTCACATAACCGAAGTTGGCGACTACTTAAGGGGAGGCTAGGATGAGCACTAGGATTAGCACAATTAAAGGTTTCGTTGAAAAACTTCCAAACTTCTTCCCTAATGATACGAGGATCAACACACCACTCACCATTAATTTTGATCGAGGAAATCTTATTGTTCCGCCTCCTACAAAGTGTAGAAATATGGAAAAATTTTGTGTTACGATCTCCTAACTTAAGCCAACTATTCCTAGATTTTTGAAACCAAAGAGCCTCCTCTTGGCAAAGAATATGGTTAAGGTCATGGATAAGACTAGATTCAAGGCTCTCTAATTGCGGATTCTCCCTCAAAGCTAGACTCTTTTGGATACCGAGAATACGGGCTTTGATTAATCTTTTCTTCTTAAAGATATTACCGAAAGTAGATTTGTTCCATATTTTCATTCTTTCTGGAAGTAAAGCTAAAGCCTCGGGTGTGGAATCAATTTCACTCCATAAAGCTTTAATCACCTCACTACACTCGGGATGGGAGGTCCAACAAAGTTCAAAATGAAAAGGCTTTTGAGATGGAATTGTGATTGTGTCATAACAAGAGGTTAAAATAGGACAGTGATCAGAGTGGGTACGGGGAAGGTGAGAAACCATACCATCCGGGAATTTCTCTCTCCATTGCCAATTAGCCAAGGACCTATCTAGACGCTCTCTAACCTTGCATCCGCCATTCCTCGTGCCAAGCCATGTGAACTTCGGACCGTTGAACCCTAAGTCGATGAACCCGCAATCATCAATCATACTCCTGAATTTGTTGACCCGATTCCAATTTATACATCTTCCCCCATGCTTCTCACTTGGCCCAGAGATATCATTCAAGTCACCGGTGACTAACCATGGTATATTCACCACTGAGCTCAACTCCTTGATATCCTCCCATAAAGCATCTCTCTTAACCGAATGCGGACTGGCATACACACCAGAACAAAGCCACCCATTTTCATTTTTTGGACCCACAATAGCGTGGATAATCTGATCAGTCACAAAACCAACATCCACCTTAATATCCCTACTATTCCATAATAACCAAATCCCTCCACTGCGACCGGTAACAGGTGCACAAATTGAATCAGTGAATCCCAAATTCAGAGAAAGCCTTTTAGCCCGACTATTATCCTCTTTAGTTTCGAGAAGAAACACAACATCCGGGTTGTGTTCTCTCTTAATATCTAAAAAACGAGTTCGAAACTCCTTACTACCTGCACCTCTACAATTCCAAGATAAAATCTTCATTGGAGATGTTTTAAGATGATGTAACTCGATTGGGCAATCAATCACTTGGAAACTCTAGACTCGTTTCCCTTTACTAGTTGGCTAGCCAATGCCGTATCTTCTCGATCAGACTCAAACATAGTCCCAATTTCGCCCTCTGCCATACATTCGTCTCCTCCACCGGAATCAGTTTGGCCATGGCAAGAATCTGCAAATCAAGTGGTTGCACTGTAATTACCTGGGTCGCCGTAATCACGCGAGTCACTAATGGCTCCATTGGTAATCTGGGAACAGGAATTCTTTTTGCAAGAAAATCTTTAATTTTCAAAACCTCTTCTTCAAAGGGTAAAGGGTGCAGGGGGGTTTGAGTCGTTTCTCCTGGAAGGCAGGGAGAAATAATTTCTAAATCAATTGTTGGATAAGGATGAAGATGAAGGCACTGAAGACAAATTTATAAGGGAGGTTTTGATGTATTCCAAAACTTCAAAATCGGCTAAGTATGGAGTAACTTAGCTGATGTTCCCTTGGAAGGAATTTTGACTAAGTATAGAAGACATCAGAAGAGTCAAAATTTCAAGGTCCAAGACTTCTGATCTGCTGAAGGAAAGATATCAGACTGATGAAGATCAGCCGACTCAAATCAGATTTGTTCAAGTTTGGAATCAGCTTAGTTCGCCATCAGACTTGCACCTTCGTCAGCCAAGTGGAAAGGATCATAAAGTCTTCCCAACGGTAATAAATGCCCCTGGAAGTAATAAATGCTGAAGTACAAGGATATTAAAGACAAATGATTGAAGAAATGCTTCGCATCAGCTGGGTGCATTTAATGCTGCCTGCAGAAAAGTACTGTTGGTAGTACGGACAGACTGCAAAAGAGCCGTTCGCGGAAATTAAGGACCAGTACTCAAGGAATTTGAATTCTGTCTCTCTTCAACGGACATTTTTCAAACCTTAAGTATAAATAGCTGAACGAGACGAAGAGAAGAAGAACAACACAATCTCTGAGAGAATTTTCGAAGCAGAACTCTTTAAGTCTCAAGAACAGCTCACTCATCAGCTTAGTCATTTGTTGACGAAAAGCGAAGTTGAAGAACAAAGCTAAATACATCTTCTGAGTGAATTTGTAAATCTGAGTGTTGTGAGATGATGAGGGGTAATTTGGATCCCCTACTCTCGCTAGCTCGAGGTGGATCGAATAGCACCAATTCCCATCCCCAGAGACGCCGAGCAGAGCCAGTATTTTGAAATAAACTATTCCGAGCCTATAAAGAGAATCCGAGGTCAAAGGCTACTATTGGGCCGAGCCCAGGCCCAAGCCCATCAAATCAGCTATAGATAACCCAAGCATTTATGACGATGACACAACTTCCCAGGTGCTCTTCCTTCGAGACTGCTGCTCGGACTCACTTGGGGAATAATATTAGTATAGGCTATCTTATATGTATTTCACCCTTTAGCTTGTACGGCATCCTGTAATGCTCGAATAGGACTCCCAATTCTTGTAATCTGTACTCGATAATCCTGAATACATCACTATTGATCTTTTTCTTCTATTTTGTTAGCACTCATACCACATTGCATAACACTTTGATCGAACCAACGAAAACGCGTAAGATCAATTGGCGCCCACCGAGGGGCCTTATTCGAGTATTAGATCGAAATATGCCTACTACGAGGAGAAATACGTATATCAGAAGGGAGCATAGAATTCGGTCGTTAATAAGCTCGACAATCTGTCGTGGGCGACTCACTAATCAGGGACTCCGCCATTCATTTTTAGCGACGATCCTCCGACCAGCGGAGCAAAGGTAAAAGATAAGCCTTATGAAATTAATCTCCGACCTTCGAATTATTGGTTCTATTATACGATCGTCCAATTCTTTTCTCCCTTCGTCGGATTTATTTTCCACAATTGTTCAGTACTCTGTTTATAAATGAATAAACTTCACGGATTTCGTTCTCGACTAGCCAAGACCAAATCAGTCCGATCATTGGTCAGCGTCAAAAGATCGTGAAAGTCTATGGAATCATAACTTATTAAGGATCGGAATTTATTTTTCCAATCTTCATCTTTAGTGATCTCAGAATAAATTACGCGAATCAATTATTATTTATCGATTATCTGATGATTTTCCCGATAGAGTTGAAATAGAAGTAATTTCATTCTTTTGCTCGATGACAATTTCTATTGGACCCTACAATCGAATATCACTAAGTGTTCGTACAACGGCAACAAGTCATCGAAGTCGAGATCAAGGGTGGGCTATTGTTCGATCGCTAAAAGAAATTTACAGTCCCAAAGGGAATATATATATAACTTCACGACAACTATAAATCCCATCGATCCTCACTCAAATTCGATCAGAGAAGTAGAAAAGACAAAGGAATAAAACAAGAAAATTCGAGCAAGAAACAAAGCTTATTTATTGGTATTCTTCGAACAAGTTACAAGCGATACTTCGGATATAATATTAAATTTCGAGCTCAAGTAATACAGCGCAATCACTCCTACCCTATTACAAATTCTACAAGTAATTCTACTTTATTACATGCTCGGTCTTTATTCCCTAAGATCGCTCCAGATGCAGAACTCAACAGGGACTCTTCATGGCAATCACTAGCCACGTGTCGCACATCCGTCTTCATACGGGATAGAAGCCGGGTCAGAGCTCCCCCTGGTTTCTAAATCGATCTTAGGTCTTCGTCGGTAAACAATGATTGTTAAAATCAATCATTATCTACAGCTCGATCCGAACCGGTGCAGCGAAGGTTTATCTCAACGGAGTCACCTCCAGGGAGCTCGAAGGAACTATACTTCAAGAAAGCCCTCGAGGAAGCTGGTGCTCCAGATTTAAAGAACTCCTCTGAGATTAACCGGCTGCCCGATCAGACACTACGCCAGAAAACCGAAAGTCTAACCCGCACCCGATAAGATATGTCTGGGAAAACAGGTTGCCTGCCGGTATTCTAGGCGCATTTTCTTTTGCCTGTCGATATTCTAAGCGAAAAAGGTTACACCTAAAAGACCAGGGTCGGGAAATAAAGTTCGAATTCTTATCTCAAATTTCTCTATTTTGGAAATAATGCGAGTCAATGGCAAAATTCGATCCACGATGGTCGGACGAAACATGATGACAAAAAACGAAGAATATCAGATAACCAAAGGGGAACTATTTATAGCGGTAAAGTTTTTGAACCAATGGCCCAGATAACAGATCGGGGACGGTTACGATGAACGCAATAAATGAGCTGACCGATACGTTTCCCGAGAAATAGGGTCCTGTTTGGTTAGGGGAACATACGGTTTAACAATGTGCAAAGGAGGGCTTATTTGAAAAAGTTTCGCTCGAACAAATATTTTATTTATTACCCTGCTCAAAAGACAGCTCAGGAATCGGGAGCACTTGTCTGAAAGTTCAACCTTCGTCCACATGATATTATAAATATGAAGCCGTATTTCTTACAATTGACTAATGAAACTCGAATCAAAAAAGTTATGATCAGTCTATTCGAATAAAACTCTCGAACTTGAAAGTTTGACGATTATGGAAATTCGGCACTACGAGGATCAGTTACAACATATTTCTTATTAATTTAGGGTTTACCAAAAATACATTGGTGGAGAAACCTCTGCTGAATCCTTAAGAACTGATACCATTCGCAAACCCCAAGCTAACATCGTTCCTCCGATGGTTACTCCTTCCCCGCCTAAAGAATCGAAAGACGGGTCCACTTCTAAAATTGCCTTCGGGAATCCTGTGAATAGCCCTTTACACCTGAAACAGAAAGTACGACCCAGATTGGAACAACTCTTCTAAACTTCTCTCCTTGGACATGTCGGTCTCCGAAGTAGTAAAGTCAAGACCCAAAGGGCTATTCACAGGATTCCCGAAGGCAATTTTAGAAGTGGACCCGTCTTTCGATTCTTTAGGCGGGGAAGGAGTAACCATCGGAGGAACGAGGTTAGCTTGGGGTTCCCTAAGGGAAGGTCGCCATCCTCTGCGATTTCCTCCTCGGAGACCATGGCTTCGCTCGAATTGTCTTCACCATTATCTTCCGATCCGGAACACGATTCTCTCTCCTCCCCATTAGATTCGGAAGTGGGACTCGATTCTCTCGGGTTCTCCCCCACGGATGGTCGAACATCTACGATCTGCATCCCCTTTTGATCATTTTCTCGACTTTCCACTACAGGGGATTTTCCTTTCAAATCTACTGAATTGGACATGGTGAATATACGAAGAGTACTCGGAAAAGATTGCTAGAACACACTTATCGATCTATTCGCTCCGATCTATGGTTTTTCTCCTCAGAATCGTTAATGAACAGCGGCCCTCCATCAAGGTATATATACAAGGACAAAATGGGAAATTGCAAACCGGTCCTCGAGTAACCGCGATGGTTAAACTCCTCAAGGGTGGATTTGAAGTCGTATTTCCGATAATTGCACTTATGACCCCGATATTTTCTAAAAATCACAAAATTATGGACCAACATGGCGAAAAAAGTATTTATGGGGGCGTCGATTCCGCATCCTGCCACCTATCTACTCTATCGAAATCAAAGGACTATAGAGATATTGTTAAAGATCGACTATAGCAATACAATAGACACTAGAGGACAAAGATAATATCATGGTGACTCCATTACATAGTTTCCAAGTTATGCACTCTTTTTCCCTAGCTCAGTTTTTATCCCATAGGGTTTTTCCGAGTTAGGTTTTTAATGAGGCATATCAGAAACTTATCCAAAAATGGCTCGGTCACCCAGCGTCCGATTTATACTTCTTCGAGCATAAACTTCTCTTTACGCTCGAGAAGTGGGGGAGTATTGATGAGGGGTAAATTGGATGCAGACTTTACTACGACCTAGTGAGGTCGGACTTCGTCATTCTCGATATCATGAGCATAAATTCGAGCCCAACTCACAGGAATCCTACGCTGATTATACTATGGAAATTCTGAGTCCAGAGTTACTGTTGGGCCGACCTCAGGCCCAGGCCTATGGGCTGAGTAATACGCACCTATGGGTGGTTCATCTGGTCCCAGATCTCAACTATAAATACCCCAAGCATTTATGACGACGACACAACTTCCCAGGTGCTCTTCCTTCGAGACTGCTGCTCGGACTCACTTGGGGAATAATATTAGTATAGGCTATCTTATATGTATTTCACCCTCTAGCTTCTACGGCATCCTGTAATGCTCGAATAGGACTCCCAATTCTTGTAATCTGTACTCGATAATCCTAAATATATCACTATTGATCTTTTTCTTCTATTTTGTTAGCACTCATACCACATTGCATACCTCTTTGATCGAACCAACGAAAACGCGTAAGATCAATCGTATGAGTGCTAACAAAATAGAAGAAAAAGATCAATAGTGATGTATTCAGGATTTCGAGTACAGATTACAAGAATTGGGAGTCCTATTCGAGCATTACAGGATGCCGTACAAGCTAGAGGGTGAAATACATATAAGATAGTCTATACTAATATTATTCCCCAAGTGAGTCCGAGCAGCAGTCTCGAAGGAAGAGCACCTGAGAAGTTGTGTCGTGGTCATTAATGCTTGGGTATTTATAGCTGAACTGATGGGCTTGGGCCTGGGCTCGGCCCAACAGTACCCTTCGATCTCGGATTCTCTTTTTAAGCTCGGAACAATATACTTAGGGACTTGGCTTGGCTCGTCGTTCCTGGGGACAAGGATAGGCGTTACTCGATCCACACCGAGCTTGCGAGGACAGGGGATCCAAATTACCCCCCATCAATACTCCCCCACTTCTCGAGCGTAAAGAGGAGCTTGCGCTCGAAGAAGTACAAGTTATATTGCCCGCTGGTATGATATGTGCTGTTCGGAACACGTTTCGGATATGCCTCGTTAAAAACCTAACTCGGAAAAACCCACTGGGATAAAAACCTAGTTGGGGAAAAAGATTGCATATATAAGAAACAATATATCGGCGTGTCGAGATGATAACCTTGTCGTCCATTGTTTTCACGGTCCTGCCATTTGGTATGTTCCTTGTTATGAATTACCGCGATGCTTTCTTCATTTCCTTAGCGAATGTCTCCTCTATTTTTTGACCGTAAGCCTAAAGGATCAATGGGATTCCCCAGAGACAATTTCCAAGGAACATATCCCGCAATTTGGAAAATGAAGGATCAAAGATGCAATTCTCTGAAGAATAACTTTAAGCTTTTACCCAGAGTAAGTTCAACCGTCGCGGTTACTCGGGGACCCATTTGCAATTTTACCCTTTTAACCCCGTATATATATGTTGACTCGTTGAAAAATTTCTTACATATCACGCCCTTTCTTGAGCTCGGAGCATTCGAGTCGAAAAAATTTACTTCAGCCTATTTGTTTCCCAATTTATAATGTCAAGCTCCAGAGGTTCAAGGGGTAAGAATAAGGTCGGAGAGAACCAAGAGTCCGATCCGTTGTTAAAGCTTGTCGATGATTATGAAGATGGAGAACTTCGTCAAGAAGACGAGGATGATGACCCGACCGTAGATCTTGAGGAGAATGTGGTCGAGAAACACAGCATCGGCGAAGGTGCCTTCGTCATCAAAGTGTTATGCAATGTGGTATGAGTGCTAACAAAATAGAAGAAGAAGATCAATAGTGATGTATTCAGGATTATCGAGTACAGATTACAAGAATTGGGAGTCCTATTCGAGCATTACAGGATGCCGTACAAGCTAGAGGGTGAAATACATATAAGATAGCCTATACTAATATTTTTCCCCAAGTGAGTCCGAGCAGCAGTCTCGAAGGAAGAGCACCTGGGAAGTTGTGTCATCGTCATAAATGCTTGGGTTATTTATAGCTGATTTGATGGGCTTGGGCCTGGGCTCGGCCCAATAGTAGCCTTTGACCTCGGATTCTCTTTATAGGCTCGGAATAGTTTATTTCAAAACCCTGGCTCTGCTCGGCGTCTCTGGGGATGGGAATTGGTGCTATTTGATCCACCTCGAGCTAGCGAGAGTAGGGGATCCAAATTACCCCTCATCAATACTCCCCCACTTCTCGAGCGTAAAGTGGAGCTTGCGCTCGAAGAAGTACAAGTTATGTTGCCCGCTGTTACGAGAAGAGCCGTTCAGGAAATGTTTCGGATATGCCTCATTAAAAACCTAACTCGGAAAAACCCATTGAGATAAAAACCGAGCTAGGGAAAAAGAGTGCATACATAAGAAACAATATATCAGCGTGTCGAGATGATAACCTTGTCGTCCATTGTTTTCGTGGTCCTGCCATTTGGTATGTTCCTTGTTATGAATTACCGCGATGCTTTCTTCATTTCCTTAGCGAATGTCTCCTCTATTTTTCGACCGTAAGCCTAAAGGATCAATGGGATTCCCCAGAGACAATTTCCAAGGAACATATCCCGCAATTTGGAAAATGAAGGATCAAAGATCCAATTTTCTGAAGAATAACTTTAAGTTTTTACCCAGAGTAAGTTCAACCGTCGCGGTTACTCGGGGACCCATTTGCAATTTTACCCTTTTAACCCCGTATATATATGTTGACTCGTTGAAAAATTACTTACATATCACGCCCTTTCAAGAAGACGAGGATGATGACCCGACCGAGGATCTTGAGGAGAATGTGGTCGAGAAACACAGCATCGACGAAGGTGCCTTCGTCAGGATTTTTAAACATACGCATCCTTCTGCCGCCGCCACCTCGAACAGGTCAGAACTTCCTGCCAGTCAAACTTACTGTTGTTTTTCGAAGAAGGATCGAGTTTACCTCGAGGCGGAGTTCGGGAAATTTCTTCCCAAGGGGTTTTCGATCGTCATTCCCTCTTACACCGAACGTGCTACCGAGCCTCCGGCTGGCTGTCAAGCCTTCTACGAGAATCAATTCTCTTGTGGTTTGCGTATCCCGTTCATTCCCCTTGTCAGAAATATCTTGACATTCTTTTCACTTTCCCCCGCTCAGCTTCTCCCTCACTCTGTTGCGTATATAGTAGCCTTTAGCGCTCTTATGGAGGCAAAGGGGGCAGAGGCCTCCTTTAGTAATTTTTGGCAAATATTCCAAATGGGCAAGGGTTCGAATATGGGGTTTGTGTGATGGAATAGTGCCCTGCAAGCCAATATATTTAGCTTGTAGTGAAACTATCATTATCTTTCTTTAGTATAAATGACTTAATACGCATGTTTATTTATATGTGTATAAGGATAAACAATGGCCAACTTCATCTCTCGCGAATACATTTAAGCGATTGGATGAAACCCTTAGATTACATTTGACTATGGGACGATTCACTTCAGTACTGAGTGCAATCATGAAACAGTCTCAAAGGTCGTAATCCTAAAACTGTTCCAAGTCTTAGATTCCGAAACGAGACGGGGTATCGTAGGAATCGCAAAGACTTGTACGAGTATGCATGATTCACATGGAGTGAATTTGTAGTGTTTCATGAGCAAGGAATTTGAGTCCAGTGCATACGAGTAGGTGGTTCAATGGAAGATTGAACGCATCGAACGACCCGAACAGAGAAACCCATTGTGGAAGCGCATGACGCATATCGGTGATGGGATATTTCTCAAGGAATATAATAGTGTACGATTTAGTCCTTTGACTTGAGGTACGAGGGCGAATTCGGTGCATGAAAGTGCGTACTTAGATCTAGGTATAGGCCACGTAGCTTGGTCATAACATGCCTAGGTTGGGTGCGTATGGACATGTACGTGGGTGGTTAGTACCAATATGGAATCTATTGACTCATTGTAATGGATGAGAGAATTTCCTATACGATTCTTAGATAATATATCCGAGAAACCCGTGGCCACGGTCGGTGACGGATTTGGAAAGGGGTTTCCAAATTTAGCAGTCACACTGGAATATTATCCTGAATTAGAAAGTATAGTTATCGAGACAAATTTAGAGGTGCCGATCAATTCACTCACCCTAAGTCTTGATCGGGAATATTAGTCGATAGAAGGACCGTATGTACATGGCAATTATATGAGACGAGGTTCACAAATATCAATTCACCTGAAGTTGGGCTTCATGGGCTTGTGGCTAGACATCGACCATGAAGTGTGGGTACTCCTGAATTAATAGAGGATTTAATTCCAGGAGTGGTCAATTAAAGGTTGTTTAATTTACCGGAACAATTTATTGTTCATAAATTAAATCACGAAGGATTCGTGGGCCTGCTGCCAATTGATGGTGAAACCAGAGGGTCACACACAATACAATTGGACGGTGACTGTTATAAAAGGACATGAAAGGAATTAATTGATTTAAAGATAATTAAATCAATTAAATGAATTAAAAGTATTTAATTCAAGTGGGAGATTAATTAATTGGCTAACTTAATTAATAATTGAGTTGCTAATTAATTATATAAAAGAAATAATGATTTAATTGGGCTGGGCATTTAATTAAAGTTGTTAATTAAATGAAGGATTGCAAGACATGGGCTTTTATTAATTAAAGCCCATAAGGAGTCTTGTAGACCTAGGTCAGAAGGAGCTTATAAATAGAGCACATCTAGAGCTCAAATGTGTAACACTCAAAAAGAAAACCCTAGCCTCCTTTTGCCCTAGTAAGCGCCGCCCCCCTTAGCTAGAAACCCTAGCCGCCGCCGCCACCATTGAGCCGCCGCCACCTACTGCCGTGGGCTGCCTTGGTGCCGCCGCCGCCATCTCCCTGTTCCGTTGTGTTAGATCTTGATCTGTCAAGAGATTCAACACAATCCTGCAATAACAAATCTCCTGAATCCAGTTCTGAGCCTAAGATCTTGAGGTGTTGCCAGAATCCAATTGGTGTGGACTATCCCTGGAGGTGAGACACTTGGATCACTCCTGTGAACCAGATCAGAATCAGAAACGAAGCCGGAGGTTTCCACCACCTTGCCTGTGGTGAGGTATATCGCAAAAACCCCCTTGTTAATTCATTGTGTGCGTTTTTGTTTCTTGTTTTTGTATACATAATATGGAGATTTCATTTATGGGACCATTGGATGACTCGAAAAATTTTAAATTCCGCAGTTTGTTGTATGACAAATCGAGCCATATCCCAACAGTGGTATCAGAGCCAACTCCATTATTATTATACAAAAGCCTGAACATAATTGTGTTCACCGTATATGTTTAATTATATGTATGAGAACGCATGATAATTATGTTCTGTAAGTTGATTCTTGCTTGTTATGACTAGATCTATCATTGGGTAAAACTGCTTTTCAAGATCTGTGGCGTCTTTATAGTTTTTGTAAACTTCAGGACTTTTTGGGGCAAAAATCGCATATTAGGGTTTTTGGGGCTGAAAATTCGAAATTTTTGAAATCTGGAAATTTGAAAATTCTGGACTGTTCTTGCAATTCTGGTCGCATGGTTTTTGGGGTCGTTTTGCAATTTCTGAAAACTTAGGGGCTGTTTTGCAATTACCGAAACTTGAGGGGTCAATTTGAAAAATCGAAAATTTTCAAAATTCAAAATTTTATTTTCTGGTCTGCTGCCCGAAACTGCCCAGGGGTGTTTTTGTAACTTTTTAAAAAGTTTTGGGGTCGAAATGCAATTTTCGAAAGTTGAGGGGTCAAAATGAAATTTTTCAAAAGTTGAAAAACAGAATCTGAAATTGAGCAGAAAATTAATTTTTATTTACCCGGATATTTATTTTGTCATAATTAGTAGTGACTAAAAAGCAAGAATCATAGGAAGGTAATTTTAAAAGGATGTTTTAAAATTAAGATAGAAGAAAGTAAAAGATGTTTACATGTTTCTTGCTCTACGTGAACTGTTTACGTGGTTTTCGATCGAGACGAGCCTTGACCCTAGGGTAGATGTGATTGGTTTAATTTATTGCTTGTTTTTCATTGGGCCTGTGAGCCTATTATTGTTTTTGGGCCACTTTGAGCCTTTGTAATAGAATAGGGCTTTACTGCTTTCCTAGTTTAGGATGGAGGCCCGTTTACAAGCAAGGTGGGAGCCCAAGAAGATAAGAAGGCCATGAATGCATGGTACATTGTGTAATAGCATAGGGCCCGTTTGAGAAACCTTTAGATTGACCAATTGGGCCAACATCATTGGCTCGATGATGACCCGCATAGGAGGCTCCCGATAACATATTGTGGTAGTATGCATGCTAGGCTTGTATGGATTTTATTTATTTGTCGATTTATATTTAGCTTGTATGAGATGCGCGCTAGAATCTAGATCGTAATAAAAGATAAAGCATAATTGAAGCGGTGAGATCTCGAGGAGAGTTAGTATAACTTTCACACCAGTAAACCCCCTCTTGAATTAAATATTAAGTCATATTGGATTAAAATAAAATGAAGTATTTATATAAATCCAAGCCTTCCATCAATAGGGACTAGCGTATGTTGTCTACTTATCGATAGAGGTGATCCAGAGTCTGGCACCCGAGTCGAAGAAAGGGACAATACGTGAAATTCCTTGACTCCTGTTTTTAACTAAACAAGACAAGGGTGAGGATTGGTCGGGATGTGAGGATCGACCGATAACTAGTTACGGAGAACTCACGACCGGGCCCGTTGCTCATCATGATTGATGGGTTAGACTTAACGATTAGTAACACTTATGATGTAGCAGTGCTAGATAAGTGCGAAAACCGAGGCAAAATAGCTTGAAGGTTGTGGAGTAACACAATTGGCAATAAGTATGCCTACCTGGGGAATTGGTTGTATGGCCACGAGTCGTGGGTGCAATTAATTGCCGCTGGGGCGTCAAGACCTACTAGGAAATAGAATTTCCCGAACAATTGAAGGGGTAATTGTTTCGATAAAATAGTGGGAGAACTTCTTCGATAGAAAGTCCAACCTTCGTAGATTATAAGTATTATTCATTAACTAGTCCACTGAATGTTTGTCTTCTCTTTAAATTAGATACTGAGATATCAGTAATTATCCATTTTACTATTTATCCTCGACCAATAAAATAGCTGGATTAAAATATCGACTAGGCAAGAAACTTGAGAATTGTCTTGAATTCCAAGAGTGGAATGATGTTCTTAAATGACAATCCTATACCTTATGCGCTTATGAGATAAGTCAAAATATAAGAAACGAATCACCCGTAGAATATGGGAATATTAATGATTGTTTCTCATATATAGATGAATCTCAAAAGTGAAACGAATCACCTATAGAGTATGGGAATCTTAAATGATCGTTTCCTAAAATAAGCATCAAGATTGAAAGAGCTATGGAAGCAACATGAGGAGCATGTCTGAATTTCCACCTCAAAAGGCCCGTTTTGAGGACCTATCTTCTGAAACAAACCTCCACCTCAAAAGGCTTGTTTTGAGGAGTAGTTTTGAAGCAATATGATTCAAGACTTCCAAGGAATTGTTTCAAAACTCGAGAATAATTGAAGGAACTAGTGTCAAGGATCACTGTCTTTGTTTTATCAATCTAGTTGAAAACTGGATCGATTAAACGTAAGCCTGCAAGTGATCTTAACATTAACTTCTTCTTAAATTCTCCTCCCGCTCATTCAAATGACTCTTGAAATAAACTGATCTTATTTGATAAGTTGATCACATTTCATGAATCAACCAAAGAATTGGTTAAAGGCAAATAGGATAGACCTGTCATGATCGTTTACACTTCATGGACTGCAAAGTCAAAGAAGAGTAAAATGAAGAGGAATTTATTCTCTTCTAATTCGACCATAAAGGTAGTCAAAAGAATGCAAGTAGCCTATAAGTCGAATTATCCCACTGCATCTAAGAAAGGCACTGATGTGTTTAATGGATTAGATGATCTAATTAATTAAGCAACGTTTCAATTAAAGGGTTAATTGAAAACGAAAAGGATTCAATTAAAGATGTTAATTGAAAGGAAGCAAATTAATTGAACTAAACCATTAACTCAATTTTATTGAATTAATGTGTGAAGTTCAAATTAATACAAAGATAATAATCCATAACTTTGGTACGCTAGACTTGGAAACATCTCCAAGAGTAGGATTCAAAAGTTGGTTTCACCTAAGCTTCTTGAAAAATAGAACTTGGATGAACTTCCAACCTGCGAATCATGTCTCAAAGGAGAGATGACCAGATCTCCCGTCACAGGGAATCAAGAGCGAACCAAATAAAATCTGGATTTAATCCATGAGTATGGATCACTAAAGGTTACTGTGAGAGGAGATTACTCATACTTCGTACCTTTTTGCTAAAGACCCTGGTCGTTAGTGGAAAATGAATCTAGTGAGATACAAATCCGAAAAACCTTTCAAGGTATTTCGATGCGACGTAGAGAATCAACAAAGACAAAGTATTGCGACCATTCGATCTAGTTGAGATAGCAAATACTTGTCAAGGATTCCTCAATTATCTTAATGAGAATGAGATTCTCATACAACAAACTCCTCTTAAGACGCCTCAACTTATTGAAGTGTCTAAAGAGATGGAATCTAACATTGTTAGACATTGTTCGATCCATATTGAGTTTTGTGAAAGCTTCTTTATGCATTCTAGGGGTTAGTGCTCCTGACTGCATCGAAGATACTAAGCAAAGTACCTTCAAAGTTTGTGCCTGCAAAGCTTTACCAAGAAAGGTATGGCAAAATACCTCTATGCTCTTACTTCTGAGTATGGAGATCTCCTGCCGATGGTAGAAACGAGAAAGGAGATAAATTGGCTAGTAGATCCAATTTGTATATAATTGTGGGGTATCCAACGAAATCCATTGGATACCTGTTCCACGACAATGAGAAACAATCGTTTCTCCTAGATACCAGTTCCTCTGTTGATGAATCACACGTCAAAGGAAATGGAAACGTCATGGAACTTGATGAAGTCCAAGATTTGGACCCGTCCCCGCAAACAGTGGGAGTTAATCCAGAATTTACTAAACCTACTAGTACACCTACTCTTCGAAGGTCTGATCGAATTCGTAAGGAGCCAAAGAGATTTGGTCTCATTCACGAAAACGAGAATGTGGAAAGTAATCCAAAGACCTATCAAGAAGCGATGTCAGACATAGACTTGGGTACGTGGCTCGAAGCCATGTAAACCAAAATGGATCCCATCCATTCCACCAAGGTATAACCTTGATTGATCCACCTAAGGGATTTATCCCTATAAGTTGGTTATAAGTTATAAATGGATCTTCAAACTTGGAATAAATGGAGAGGTGTTGACCTCTAAGAATCGACTAGTGGTAAAAGGGTTATTCACAATGTTCTGGAACAGACTTTGTTGAAACCTTTTCTCCATTAGCGATATTTGAATCCATTTAGATTCACAGTTGTTCTGATGAGATAGTCAAGACAATTGACTTCATCAAAACGAGTATGAACAATGAGTGTACAAAAGGATTAGTGGGAGCGCGATGAAGCTCATATTTTATATGTCGATAATGTTCTGGTTATCTGGGATGATATCGGAATATTAGCACAGACGAAAGCATGATTGTCCATGCAATTCTCCATGAAAGATTTAGGAGAAGCATCTTGCGTATTGGGATACGTATCTATAGAATAGATCAGAAAAGGATGCTGACGCTCTCTAAATCTAAGTACATAGAATCAATACTGGAAATATTCAGTATGAAGAATCCAAGAAAGGATTGCTTCCAGTGAGACCCGTATCCCTTGTTCCAAAATCGATGTGCCCTACATCAAATGAGAACAAAGAAGGATGTCTCAAATACCTTATGTTTCAAACAAAAGGTTGCATGTGGCATGCTTTACTATGTACTAGACCAGACGTAGAACATGCTCAAGTGTCGCGAGCAGTTGCTAGTCAAACTCCAGTGAAGAAGTAATGGACCACCGTAAAAGATATCCTTAAACTCTTGACAAAGACTAAGGATTTGTTCTTGGTCTACGGTGGTAGTGGAGAATTAAAATTCGAAGGATTCACTGATTCGAATTTTCAATCTGATGTGGATGAATTAAGAATATCCATTTTTGGATACATATCCTGCATCAATGGGGTAACGGTGAATTTGAAAGGGTTCCAAGCAAATCACCGTAACCATTCAAACCACTGAAGCAAGATATATTGCAGCATTAAATGTAGCATTAAATGCGGCTTAAGAAAGTGTTTAGATATAAAACTTCATCCTATGGTTGGATGTAGTGCCTAGCATTGCGAAGCTCATGGTTATCTTCTATGATAACATTGGAGCTATTGTCAAAGCAAAGCATTCGAGATCTTACCAGAAATCTAAACATAATTGAAAGAAAGGTACCATTTGATTAGAAAAATCATTGGTAGAGTTAACGCGGGTAATGGATCGCATCGACTCAGAAGACTACTTAGCGGATCCACTAAAAGAGACTATATCATAAAATGAGTTCGAAGAACATCTTTAGAAAGATGGGTCCTAGAAACGTTTATGATTGGCTTTAGGGCAAGTGGGAGATTGATGGAATAGTGCCCTGCAAGCCAATATATTTAGCTTGTAGTGAAACTATCATTATCTTTCTTTAGTATAAATGACTTAATACGCATGTTTATTTATATGTGTATAAGGATAAACAATGGCCAACTTCATCTCTCGCGAATACATTTAAGCGATTGGATGAAACCCTTAGATTACATTTGACTATGGGACGATTCACTTCAGTACTGAGTGCAATCATGAAACAGTCTCAAAGGTCGTAATCCTAAAACTGTTCCAAGTCTTAGATTCCGAAACGAGACGGGGTATCGTAGGAATCGCAAAGACTTGTACGAGTATGCATGATTCACATGGAGTGAATTTGTAGTGTTTCATGAGCAAGGAATTTGAGTCCAGTGCATACGAGTAGGTGGTTCAATGGAAGATTGAACGCATCGAACGACCCGAACAGAGAAACCCATTGTGGAAGCGCATGACGCATATCGGTGATGGGATATTTCTCAAGGAATATAATAGTGTACGATTTAGTCCTTTGACTTGAGGTACGAGGGCGAATTCGGTGCATGAAAGTGCGTACTTAGATCTAGGTATAGGCCACGTAGCTTGGTCATAACATGCCTAGGTTGGGTGCGTATGGACATGTACGTGGGTGGTTAGTACCAATATGGAATCTATTGACTCATTGTAATGGATGAGAGAATTTCCTATACGATTCTTAGATAATATATCCGAGAAACCCGTGGCCACGGTCGGTGACGGATTTGGAAAGGGGTTTCCAAATTTAGCAGTCACACTGGAATATTATCCTGAATTAGAAAGTATAGTTATCGAGACAAATTTAGAGGTGCCGATCAATTCACACACCCTAAGTCTTGATCGGGAATATTAGTCGATAGAAGGACCGTATGTACATGGCAATTATATGAGACGAGGTTCACAAATATCAATTCACCTGAAGTTGGGCTTCATGGGCTTGTGGCTAGACATCGACCATGAAGTGTGGGTACTCCTGAATTAATAGAGGATTTAATTCCAGGAGTGGTCAATTAAAGGTTGTTTAATTGACCGGAACAATTTATTGTTCATAAATTAAATCACGAAGGATTCGTGGGCCTGCTGCCAATTGATGGTGAACCCAGAGGGTCACACACAATACAATTGGACGGTGACTGTTATAAAAGGACATGAAAGGAATTAATTGATTTAAAGATAATTAAATCAATTAAATGAATTAAGAGTATTTAATTCAAGTGGGAGATTAATTAATTGGCTAACTTAATTAATAATTGAGTTGCTAATTAATTATATAAAAGAAATAATGATTTAATTGGGCTGGGCATTTAATTAAAGTTGTTAATTAAATGAAGGATTGCAAGACATGGGCTTTTATTAATTAAAGCCCATAAGGAGTCTTGTAGACCTAGGTCAGAAGGAGCTTATAAATAGAGCACATCTAGAGCTCAAATGTGTAACACTCAAAAAGAAAACCCTAGCCTCCTTTTGCCCTAGTAAGCGCCGCCCCTTAGCTAGAAACCCTAGCCGCCGCCGCCACCATTGAGCCGCCGCCACCTACTGCCGTGGGCTGCCTTGGTGCCGCCGCCGCCATCTCCCTGTTCCGTTGTGTTAGATCTTGATCTGTCAAGAGATTCAACACAATCCTGCAATAACAAATCTCCTGAATCCAGTTCTGAGCCTAAGATCTTGAGGTGTTGCCAGAATCCAATTGGTGTGGACTATCCCTGGAGGTGAGACACTTGGATCACTCCTGTGAACCAGATCAGAATCAGAAACGAAGCCGGAGGTTTCCACCACCTTGTCTGTGGTGAGGTATATCGCAAAAACCCCCTTGTTAATTCATTGTGTGCGTTTTTGTTTCTTGTTTTTGTATACATAATATGGAGATTTCATTTATGGGACCATTGGATGACTCGAAAAATTTTAAATTCCGCACTTTGTTGTATGACAAATCGAGCCATATCCCAACATTGTGTCCATTCGCCAGCGGTCGAAGCGGCCTTTCCTTACGAACATAACAATGGGAAAGACCAAAGGTTGGAAGAGGAGATTCTTTTTTGTGAAAGGCCCTGATGTTCCAGTATCAGACGCTAGCTCGAAAACGAGACCATATAGATGGGACGGGGTAAACTCTTAGTCATATGGTTCTCGCAGGATTAAAGAGAAACTCAACCACCGTCTTTCCGACGAGTTTCTCGAGCAGTTGCGGTCCAGTCCTTATCAAACAAAGCTCCTGATTCAGGAAAGTGTTTTGCGGTTGGCTGGGTTGAGCCACTGTGATTATCTTACCCCAACAATCAAATATTCTTATCCCGTATCCGATCAATCCTTCGAGGGGTCCCTTTTTGAAAATAATTTCGTTTAGTAATACTGAGATTTTCCTTTGTAACATGAGCTTGCTAAGATTTTTCTTTGTTGTAACACCATACTTGTTGTAACGATTTTCCTTTCTTGTTGTAACACAATCTTTGTTGTAATGATAATATTGCTGGAATGTTGTTCTCTCTCTTTTTTTTTTTTTTGAATCGTCCCTCATTTCTCGGGAAGTGAAAGGGTCAGAGCTTTTAATGCTCGTATCGTGGCCATTCAGTCCGAGAGATCAACACCGTTGATATGGAATTCCTTCCCCTATATATAGCTCCGAAATTACCTTCATATTTTTACTTATCTGTAAATGTTTTGCCTCGGAACAATATGGTTGTGTTTTTACTTTCGTCGAACAACTACATGTTCCATTTATCGTCAGTAATTAAAGCGTTCGAGATTTTTATTCGAACCTTCTTTTCCAACTTCCTTGGAATTCCCATATGAAAATCTTTCGGCTAGGGTATCGACAGGTGAAAATAATTGCGACTAGGGTACCGGCAGGCGACCTGCTCTCTCTGATTCCAAGTCTTTGAGGGGGGCTCGACTTCCTGTACTCTGTCCTCCATTCAGTCGGGATAGTGGGTCTACTGCTGGAGGGGTTTTCCTACGCTCGATCTCCACGTCTTCGAGGCAGCTTCTTGAAGGATGTGGTCTTCGAATTTGCTAGGAGTACTTCCAACTGGAGTTGCTTCCCTGTCTCTCGATTTGGTCTTTTGCGGACCATTTCTCAAGGAAAGATCGGATGAAGGGTAGAAGTGTTCCAGCCTCACTTTTCTTCTTTGGGCATCCATAGGAATAGCCATTTGTAATAGGATCGTATCAGGTGTAATATTTTCGGGTTAGCTTGATTTCTTGATTGTAATCAATAGTTCTCATGTAATTTATTTGAAATTTGGTGAATGAAAAATTTTCTTTATATATTGTTGTCGATCGGATTTGAAGTTCGATCTTTGCAACATCTGAATCTTACGTGAGATATCTTCCATAGTTTAGGTTCTTCTCGGAATCAACAGTCGTCGTGGAGAAATAATAGAATTTGGATCGATCTTGGATATACTTTTGACTTAAGGGGCATAGCAATGGCTTTCACCCTTAGTCGCATCAGAGCATTTTTAGCCCGAGGGTCGTAGCAGTAGCTTTCACCCATTCAATAATTTTGATCTAAGGGGCATAGCAACGGCTTTCACCCTTAGTCGTTTCAGAGCATTTTTCGCCCGAGGGTCGTAGCAACAGCTTTCACCCATTCAATAATTTCGATCTAAGGGGCATAGCAACGGCTTTCACCCTTAGTCGTTTAGAGCATTTTTAGCTCGAGGGTCGTAGCAACAGCTTTCACCCATTCAATAATTTCGATCTAAGGGGCATAGCAACGGCTTTCACCCTTAGTCGTTTAGAGCATTTTTAGCCCGAGGGTCGTAGCAACAGCTTTCACCCATTCAATAATTTCGATCTAAGGGGCATAGCAACGGTTTTCACCCTTAGTCGTTTCAGAGCATTTTTAGCCCGAGGGTCGTAGCAACAGCTTTCAGCCATTCAATAATTTTGATCTAAGGGGCATAGCAACGGCTTTCACCCTTAGTCGTTTCAGAGCATTTTTAGCCCGAGGGTCGTAGCAACAGCTTTCACCCATTCAATAATTTCGATCTAAGGGGCATAGCAACGGCTTTCACCCTTAGTCGTTTCAGAGCATTTTTAGCCCGAGGGTCGTAGCAACAGCTTTCACCCATTCAATAATTTCGATCTAAGGGGCATAGCAACGACTTTCACCCTTAGTCGTTTAGAGCATTTTTAGCCCGAGGGTCGTCACCCTATTTGTTTAGATCCAAGGGGCGTAGCAATGGCTTTCACCCTTGGTCGATTTTCGAGGGTCGTAGCAACAACTTTCACCCTTTTTAAATAGTAGATAGAGATAATAGAGATTGATAATAGATGAATAGAGATCGAGAATATCAGAATATGACGAATAAATAGGAGATTTGACGAAACGAAATTTCATTGAATAATTAATTCAGCCAAAATAAACTTTCATCGAACACAGTTTTCTTAATTGCGAAAAACAAAGAAACAGAATGAGATGACTAAATAGCAGTAGCCTTGAATTTAACTATCTTCCATAATATCTTCTCAAATTAATAGCGTTCCATGCTCGAGGTAGTACCTCTCCGTCAGGATGAGCAATCTTGTAAGAACCTTTTCTTCCAACCTCAACAATCACAAAAGGGCCCTCCCAATTAGGTTGGAGTTTTCCAACGTGCTTCTACACTTCCACTTTCTTGAGCACCAAATCCCCCACTTTGAATGTTCGGATTCGAACATTTCGATTATAAGATTTTTCCATGCTAGACTTTGTGGATTGGATTTTCAACTTTGCACGGTTATTCCTTTATTGATATTAGAGGAACGAAGTCGGGTTATTGAAGATGGGAATTTATCTAAATATTTTTAATTTATCGACAAGGTAAAGAGGAAAAACATTTATATTATTTCGGGAAATACAAGATGTGTGAGATACATTTCAAACATAGCACAAGCTAAATATGTTACATAAGAATCCCTTTACTTTCCACAATCCTATGAAATTATCGGTTTTCTCTCCTATCGTCTACTCGAAGTAACACGGCTCCAAGCGGGGAATTTCCCTCGGATCCGCAGGCTTTTAACTTTATTTATGATTCTCCGAAGACGAAGGGTCGAGCGCACGGTTTGTCGAATAACTGTGTTCTTCGTCGTTCTCTCCCCAATATGTCTTCCTAAATACATTGTAGCAACAGGTCCCTAATCGAAGACCTGTGCGATAACCAGCGGACTCCATGAATCTGGCATATTGGCATTCAAGATGGAAATTATATTTGCCTGTCGATATTCTAAGCGAGATTGAGATAGTTTTTCTTCTGGTCGAAAATTATTCTGCTTAAAGATTGTTCGAAGTCTGAGCTCAAATAGTTGAATTGATGGAATAATGATCTTGGTCACCATGATCGGACGAATAAAATGCCAGTGCAATGAATGAGACAGTTTCTAAGGAACGACTGCCTTTTATAGAGAAAATTGAAAGGAATCCAACGGCAGGTATTTAGCGAAGCGAAGGGATAAGATTTGAGGACCGTTGCAATTCCCGATAAATAGGGAACCATTTGGAAAAGATAAAACTTATCAGAAAATTGGAAACATTTATAACAGCAAAGAACAAAGGGCATTAGGCCAGGCAAAGTAAGAACTTAGCAAGGAATATTCTTATCAAAAGAAAGGGATCATTTATTAAGTCATAGGGTTATTTACTACTTGCTATCTCGTTATGCTCCATCTATTCTCAAGATTCCAGAAGACTATTATTTCATCAAAGTTTATTTCAAAAAAAGTTATCTGTTCGGTGAAAGTTCATTTCGTCAAATCTCCTATTTATTCGTCATATTCTGATATTCTCGATCTCTATTCATCTATTATCAATCTCTATTATCTCCATCTACTATTTAAAAAGGGTGAAAGCTGTTGCTACGACCCTCGAAAATCGACCAAGGGTGAAAGCCTTTGCTACGCCCCTTGGATCTAAACAAATAGGGTGACGACCCTCGGGCTAAAAATGCTCTGAAACGACTAAGGGTGAAAGCCGTTGCTATGCCCCTTAGATCGAAATTATTAAATGGGTGAAAGCCGTTGCTATGACCCCCGGGCTAAAAATGCTCTGAAACGACTAAGGGTGAAAGCCGTTGCTATGCCCCTTAGATCGAAATTATTAAATGGGTGAAAGCAGTTGCTACGACCCTCGGGCTAAAAATGCTCTGAAACGACTAAGGGTGAAAGCCGTTGCTATGCCCCTTAGATCGAAATTATTAAATGGGTGAAAGCCGTTGCTATGACCCTCGGGCTAAAAATGCTCTGAAACGACTAAGGGTGAAAGTCGTTGCTATGCCCCTTAGATCGAAATTATTAAATGGGTGAAAGTCGTTGCTATGACCCTCGGGCTAAAAGTGCTCTGAAACAACTAAGGGTGAAAGCCGTTGCTATGCCCCTTAGAACGAAATTATTAAATGGGTGAAAGCTGTTGCTACGACCCTAAGTGCAAATTATCAACTGAACAAGATTCCGATATATATCCTATTTCGAACTACGGCGATCGTGATCCGCTAAGATTTCCTATTATTATCCAAGTATTATTAGTCTTCGATCACTCTACCAACAAAATGAAATCGGCGAAGAACGCCTAGTATCATTTATATCTGAATATCAAAGGTCGAAGATCGGCAGTTGTTGTTTATTACCTAAATACTTCTCGAAGTCACTAAAGAATGGCACTTGTTATTCATATTTTTGAGGCGAAGAAATTGATGCTCGGTAATAATTTACGGAAGCTATTCTGCAGATTAAAAAGTAAGAATGATAAAGGAAATAAATATTTCATTCATGGCCTTTCAAACAGTTACAAGAGAGTTCGTAATTACAGTAATAAGGAAAATCGAGCAAAGCTGATACTCTACATTTAATGTAACCCTATTACAAATTAACCCTACGCTAGAATGTTTTCGTAATCAAAGGAAAAAGGCGGGGCTAGAATGACACTTCTACCCTTCATCCATCGCTTCCTCAATGGTTGTTCCATGCTGGACCAGATCGAGAGACAGGGAAGCAATCCCTAGAGAAATTACTCCACGCAATCTCGAAGGCAACATTCTTCAAGAAACATCTTGAAGAAGTGGAGATCGAGCGCAGGAAAACTCCTCCAGCAGTTGACCCACTATCCGACCGGGTGGAGCGACAGGATACAGAAGCTCGAACCAGTCTCAAATGGTTGGAATCAGAGAGAGCTGGTCGCCTGCCGGTACCCCAGTCGCAATCTTTTTCGCCTGTCGATACCCTAGTCGAAATTATTCCCCATGCAGGGACGCCGAAGAGATCGAAAAAGAGAGTTCGAGTCCGAATCTCGAACGCTTTTATTGCTGAGATCAAATGGAACATAAAGATGGTCGATGGAGGTAAAAGTAAAACCATATTGATCGAACGAAATGACTACAGACAAGTAAAAAATATGAAGGTAAATTCAGAGGTATTTATAAGGGGAAAAATTCCGTTTCAACGGTGTAGATCTCTTCAGATGAACTGTGGCAATATGTACATTAAAAGCGCTCTGACCGCTCAGATTCCCGACAAATCAGGGACTGTTTTGTTAAAAGAAGACGGGACGTAACGGTAAAAACTCAATCACCAAAGCTGAACAAAGCTAATGGCTAAGATACGAGCAATAAATACGGCGACCGTTTCCGCTTCCCGAAAATTCAGGAACCATGTGGATAAATGAAGAAAGAGTCAAATTCAATAATGCTCGAAATACTTATAGTTTAAATTCCGGTCATCAAAGAAAGTCACAAAGAAAAAGTCGGACTATAACTGATCAAGGAAGCATTATCAAAAACTCGTCTAAAGATGGACCAAGATCGGTAAAGAGCTTTATTTAAGCAGATAAGAACGATTGTACAAAATTAATCGAGAAATTATTATTTCCAAAGTTCGATACATTGAGGAGTTACAAGTTACAAAGATATCAACTCCTATTATATATCGGGCTAATCTCTTGATGCAAGTACATTTTATAATTCTACAAACATCTACAAAGACTAATCTCTATATCCGAACGAGATAGGGACTTCATGGCCACCCAATCCTATGAAATTTTCGGCGGACGATAATGTCCTTACTCGAATAGGAGGAGCCCATTGAAATAACTGGCTTATTCCTTTAATTACGATTCTTCGAAGGAGGGAGGATAATACCTCTTTTTCTAGGTGTAATGTGAATACTTTTTGAGGACCTCGATCCTCGAAGCATCACCTCCTCACATCGTCCAGAAGAACCAAGCAAACCGTCGAACATCCTCGCATGAAATTTGATGCTTAAGTCTCTCCTCGGCCATAGAAGATCGAAGGAGCTACTGGGGTCGTGGATGGTCAGCAATAAGGCTGTTCGGCCTTCAAGGTCGAAGTAGCGTTCGCCTGCAGGTATCCTAGTCGAAATAGAAGTACTAATCAGCCTACAACCTGCAAAGTAGCTCCTAACTCGAAAATCAAAAAGATGGGTCATGCAACAGGATCTTTTAGATAGCATGATCGAAGGACTTTGCCTTCAAATAATTTTATAAAGGTACAAAATGAAAGACCCCATTTATAGGTATAACCTTCAAAAATCCGACGGCAAGCATAAAACAAAAGAAACGGTTAAGATCAGAAGACTGTTGCGCTTCCCAAGAAATTGAGCGGGAAAAGAGGATTATCTGACAAGCAAAGTTATTATACCATGATCGGAAATCAGGAGCCACGACGTTCGGACCTCCAGTCCAAAACGAAAAAGGCAGTCTAAAATACGAATGAAAGAGAACACATCAAATTATACAAGACCAGGCAAATATGAGAAATAAATAAGTTATTACAAACCATAGAAAATGGAAATATCAGAAATTATTCATAATTACATGAAAACGAAACAATACAGCCAAACGGCAAATCTGAGGAAAAGAAAGACAACATCTAGAGGAGCTTATTGTCGGAAAAAATCTTCCGAAGCTCAGCATTACGAGCCTCATATCCCACTTCATATCCACGGTCGTAAGCCTCCTTTTCACGGCGCTCGAAATCTCGTTTCTCCTGCTCTTGAAGACTTTTCAGTTTCTCGAGCTCCTCGTTCATTTTCTTGTGGAGTTCTTCTCCCAGATCTTTAGAAGCTTTCTCTCTCTCTAAAGCAAGCTTCTCCTCAGAGACACGATCATATTCGATTTTCTTCTTCTCCAGCTCGAGGGAAATAGCAGCATGCCGACCTATTTCCCGCTCAGCAAGTGTCTTGAGTTCGACAAAATCTTGTCCGGCCTGTTAAAGGTTCGCATAAGTATATATAAAAAAAAAAAAAAAAAAAAAAGAGAGAGAGAGAATTAACACCTGAAACTGAAAGTGCGACCCATATTGGAATAACTCTTCTAAACTTCTCTCCTTGGACATGTCGGTCTCCGAAGTAGTAAAGTCAAGACCCAAAGGGCTATTCACAGGATTCCCGAAGGCAATTTTAGAAGTGGACCCGTCTTTCGATTCTTTAGGCGGGGAAGGAGTAACCATCGGAGGAACGAGGTTAGCTTGGGGTTCGGGAATGGTATTAGTTCTTAAGGATTCAGCAGAGGTTTCTCCACCAATGTCCAACTTAGGTTTTTTGCTCAAAACCCCTGTGGGGGGGACAGCCGAAGAATCATCAGACGATGGCCTATTACCAATGGCAAGCTTCTTCAAAGCCTCGATGGGTGTAACCCCGTCAGAATAAGGCCTTTTGTTCTAAGAGGGAACGGGAATTTTCTGCCCAGATGGTTCTTCGCTCGAAGAATCAACAACTTTCGGGGAAGAATCCCCGAGCGTAGCCTCGAGCTCTTCATCAAAATGGATTTGGTAGAACTGCCCTTAGTTTGCTTTGATGAAGCGTTTTTCTCTTTCTTAATTTCCCATCCTTTAGGAGCTTTTGGGGAAGACAGAGAAGTTTTAGATGAGGATTTGGAAGGTTTGGCCTCCTTGGCAGGTTTTTGCTCTTTGGACGAGTTTTTATTCTTCAAACCACCCAATAGCTGTTTAGGGTCGATAGCCTTGCCCAATATATTTTCCATAGTGAACGGGGAATGAGTCGAGGAATTTGAAGAATGCAGAAAATATGGGGAGTGCTCCGATCTCTATAAGCAAAGGTGTCGTGTGAATTGTAAGAAGAGATCCTAATATTTATAGACACTACGCTCTATGATTACGATAATGGATCGACGCAACCTTTAAGAAAGATTCCGTTTGGAATGAATAAAGTTCGAGCATAAAGCGCAAAGAGATACCGAACCTTGAAAAGTAAATGATGTCTAGATATTTGTAAGATTAGAATTTACAAGTTACACGAATCATGTCAAAAAGAAAACAAACCCGTTTACAAAAATGGGATACATGGATACATATGTTTTGACTCCTAACTACAAGACTATGAATCGCCCTCTCCGGCATGCTCGACTCCAGTACTCAGACCAATGCTATCCTCGCCGCCGTTGCCTAATGGGTCAGTTTGATCGAAGGATCGATCATCTTCCTTATCTGGTACATCGCCTATGTTGACATCTTCGCTTTTTTCCCCTGACACAGAAGGTGGATCGTCGTTGGGACGCTCGAGCACATCTGGGTTAGGCATCGGAATACCGAACTCTTCGACTAAAGGGGCATAGCGATGACTTTTCCAATTCACAGTTCCTTGGGGTAATGACGAAACCTTATAGTCCTTTCCTTCGGCATTTTTAAAAGGATTCATATACGGGAGGTACTCTTCCATTTTGTCCGCGATTTTCTTGGCTGAAATCAATTGTTGAACCCCCTTATAAAAGATAGTTTAGAGGAATTCGCCAATCCTCATCCGAACTAGGGGATCGAAAATAGGGGAACCAAGAAATTTCCGTATGGCAGGGAACTCCGCCTCTTCTGCCCCTTGAGAGTAGGCGCGAGCTGAATCTTGCTTGGTTTGCTCAAGTTCGATCTTAATTCTCTTGAGTTCATCCTCAAGAGCGCTCTTCTCTGTGACTATAAATAACAATTCTTCCTCCGCAGAGGAGGAACGTTTCGTGCTTGCTTTCTCCAGCTCTTTCTTCACTTAAGACAATTCTCGTCGACTCTCTTCTAGCTGAGATCGGAGATTCTGATTATCAACGAAAATCTATGCATACGCGTTATGAGCATCCTGTGAATCCTTCTCTAGCAGTGCCAAGCGATAGGTTTGAATAGCGAACAAATCCCCAACCTATAAGATAATTTAAGACATCAGCAAATGCTAGCGACTCTAAAGAAAGAAAGAGATAGTCAAAAGACAAATTTTCACCTCATGATATGTTCGAGAGAAATCACTCAAAACCTCGAAGTCACCTTTGACGGTATGAAGAAGCATATCCCGCTTGAATCGACTAGCCATAAAAACTCTAGCGGCTTTGTCAAATTCATTCTCACCACCCGAGTCCAGGTCAGTTAGAACGCTACCATCTTCAGGGTATCCAGCAGCCCTGCTACCGCGGAGATGCTCGTCCATAAAATCCGCCACATCGGGCTCCAATCTACCTTCTCGACATGGAACCGAGTCAGAATTCACACCAAAAGGTTTTACCCTCCTTGAGGGTCCCGGATGGTCAGCATTTCTCTTTCGATCCAGAAGCCTCTCATACTCCTGAATACCCTGAATCCGATTCCAGGAATGTTGACTGTAGCCAACGGATGAAAGAGCAGAAGTGTCAGGCGAAAAACAGAGTTCGAAGAGGCCCTGCAGTGGCAGAGTTCAAGGAACTCATAGTACCAAGCCCCCTCAGATCGGGAATTGCACTTGGTATATAAACCGAGTTTCCGCCCAAGTTATCCGCTCTTCTTTCGGAAGTATGTGGTAACGGATCGAAATAAAATGGTTTATCTTCAACCGAGCCGACCGCAGACAGTCGGAACTTCTCAACGATTTGACCTGCAAAGGAAATACAAGGTGTGCATGAGTTTAAATTAATGATCTATCACGCCTCAAGATAAGAACAAGCTAAAAACATACCCAAAGAAAGAAGGGCGAGAGGCGGAGCGGCAGAAGCTGACGAGTTACCAAACTGGGGAAGGGACCCCTCGAAGGATTGATCGGATACGGGATAAGAATATTTGATTGTTGGGGTAGGATAATCACAGTGGCTCAACCCAGCCAACCGCAAAACACTTTCCTGAATCAGGAGCTTGGTTTGATAAGGACTGGACCGCAACTGCTCGAGAAACTCGTCGGAAAGACGGTGGTTGAGTTTCTCTTTAATCCTGCGAGAACCATATGACCAAGAGTTTACCCCGTCCCATCTATATGGTCTCGTTTTCGAGCTAGCGTCTGATACTGGAACATCAGGGCCTTTCACAAAAAAGAATCTCCTCTTCCAACCTTTGGTCTTTCCCATTGTTATGTTCGTAAGGAAAGGCCGCTTCGACCGCTGGCGAATGGACACAAACCCCATATTCGAACCCTTGCACAGGTCCATTTGGAATATTTGCCAAAAATTACTAAAGGAGGCCTCTGCCCCCTTTGCCTCCATAAGAGCGCTAAAGGCTACTATATACGCAACAGAGTGAGGGAGAAGCTGAGCTGGGGAAAGTGAAAAGAATGTCAAGATATTTCTGACAAGGGGAATGAACGGGATACGCAAACCACAAGAGAATTGATTCTCGTAGAAGGCTTGACAGCCAGCCGGAGGCTCGGTAGCACGTTCGGTGTAAGAGGGAATGACGATCGAAAACCCCTTGGGAAAAAATTTCCCGAACTCCACCTCGAGGTAAACTCGATCCTTCTTCGAAAAACATCAGGAAGTTTGACTGGCGGGAAGTTCTGACCTGTTCGAGGTGGCGGTGGCAGAAGGATGCGTATGTTTAAAAATCCTGACGAAGGCACCTTCGCCGATGCTGTGTTTCTCGACCACATTCTCCTCAAGATCCTCGGTCGGGTCATCATCCTTGTCTTCTTGACGAAGTTCTCCATCTTCATAATCATCGACAAGCTTTAACAACGGATCGGACTCTTGGTTCTCTCCGACCTTATTCTTACCCCTTGAACCTCTGGAGCTTGACATTATAAATTGGGAAACAAATAGGCTGAAGTAAATTTTTTCGACTCGAATGCTCCGAGCTCAAGAAAGGGCGTGATATGTAAGTAATTTTTCAACGAGTCAACATATATATACGGGGTTAAAAGGGTAAAATTGCAAATGGGTCCCCGAGTAACCGCGACGGTTGAACTTACTCTGGGTAAAAGCTTAAAGTTATTCTTCAGAGAATTACATCTTTGATCCTTCATTTTCCAAATTGCTGGATATGTTCCTTGGAAATTGTCTCTGGGGAATCCCATTGATCCTTTAGGCTTACGGTCGAAAAATAGAGGAGACATTCACTAAGGAAATGAATAAAGCATCGCGGTAATTCATAACAAGGAACATACCAAATGGCAGGACCACGAAAACAATGGACGACAAGGTTATCATCTCGACACGCTGATATATTGTTTCTTATGTATGCACTCTTTTTCCCTAGCTCGGTTTTTATCCCAATGGGTTTTTCCGAGTTAGGTTTTTAATGAGGCATATCCGAAAGATTTCCTGAACGGCTCTTCTCGTAACAGCGGGCAACATAACTTGTACTTCTTCGAGCGCAAGCTCCACTTTACGCTCGAGAAGTGGGGGAGTATTGATGAGGGGTAATTTGGATCCCCTACTCTCGCTAGCTCGAGGTGGATCAAATAGCACCAATTCCCATCCCCAGAGACGCCGAGCAGAGCCAGGGTTTTGAAATAAACTATTCCGAGCCTATAAAGAGAATCCGAGGTCAAAGGCTACTATTGGGCCGAGCCCAGGCCCAAGCCCATCAAATCAGCTATAAATAACCCAAGCATTTATGACGATGACACAACTTCCCAGGTGCTCTTCCTTCGAGACTGCTGCTCGGACTCACTTGGGGAATAATATTAGTATAGGCTATCTTATATGTATTTCACCCTCTAGCTTGTACGGCATCCTGTAATGCTCGAATAGGACTCCCAATTCTTGTAATCTGTACTCGATAATCCTGAATACATCACTATTGATCTTTTTCTTCTATTTTGTTAGCACTCATACCACATTGCATACAACATTTCTAGTATAACCCAAGATCTTTGTGACTTGGAAGAGTGGATTAAAGGATATTCAAATCCATATAACCACTATAAAAATTACTTGTGTTTTTACTTTGCTTTCAAACTTGCATACTTTCAGATTGCATAAAAACACTTTAAGTTAACTGTTTTAAAAGTTTTCTAAGAAAAGGAGTTTTGAAAAACTGGGGAACAAACTTTCAAACTGCTAAGTCTACTTGCGAAAAACACTTTATAAATCCGCTGCAAGTACTCTAAGTATTAAAACTGATTTTGACAAAATCAGCTAAGTAACTATCAGTTTAGTGGTCTACGAAGCTGTTCGAAGATTTGTTCGCGATCAGCCGAGAAACCTACTGTTGATAACAGCTTAGTCTGTTTAAGTTAACAAAAAGGTTTTAAAGTTAAAAATTGTAAAAAGTTTAGAGGTCTATTCACCCCCCCCCCCTCTAGACCTCATCTGATCACTTGGGACCAACAAGTGGTATCAGAGCGGGTGGTTCATTAGAATCAGCTGTCTGATCAACGAGCTTGATCCAAGTGTTTTTCAAAGGTTTTTCAAAACTTTTCAAAAGAGCATTTTTTTGAAAAATTAAAACTTTTTGAAAAATGGACTGTATCAGCCATGTTCCCCACATTGCTGGTATGTCGTTTGAAGACTGGAAAATCAGGATGGAGATTTTCCTAGCTGCTTACAATGATAACATGTACACATGTATCATAAAAGGTCCATTCAAATTCACCAAGACTATCATAGTTGATGAAGCTGAAATAGTGGTGGAAAAGGATTTAACAGAGATGACAGCCGAAGAAATAAAGCTGTTCAATCTGGATAAAGTTGGCCGTTTCATCATGACCAAAGCCCTGGACAATGATCGGTTTGATAAAGTCAAACATTGCAAAACTGCAAAGGAGATGTGGGATAAGGTTCGTGACATGAGCGAAGGAAACGACGCCATCAAAGAGCATCATATCAGTGTTGCCTTGGAGAACCTGGATAACTTCAAAATGAAATCTGGAGAAACTATTGATCAGATGGACACTAGATTCACCAGAACCCTCAATGAAGTTCTAAAGCTGGGAAAGACCTTCACTGACAAGGAGATCACCGTCAGAGTACTGAAGGCCCTGCCTCCTAAGTTCAACATGAAGGTGACAGCCATGGAAGAATCAAGAGATCTGGGGTAGATTTCTCTTACAGAGCCGTTCTCCGTACTCAAGGCGTATGAGTATAAACTGCCAAGAATGGGTGTTGAAGAAACCTCAACTTCAAGTCCCACAGCTGCACTGGTTGCTGCTGAAAATCCAAGAAGACCAGCTCACAAAATCAAAGATGTGGACTCATCTGATGAAGCCACACTACTCAACAAAAAGGAGTACACTGCTGGAGACGTAGCATTGCTGATGAACAACTTCAAAAAGTTCTACAGACGAAAAATGAAGAACAAATATAACAATGCTTCTACTTCTAACCCTACTTCTTCTTCTCAGGATAAGGATTCTTATAAATCCAAAATGATGTGCTATAATTGCAGGAAAATGGGTCATTTCATCAGAGACTGCCCATATCCTAAAGCTGAGAAGTATACAGAAGAAGAAAAGAGAATCAGAAAAGAAAGAAAGCATCAGAAAGGAAAGGCGATGGTAGCAGAAGCGGAAAAGCCAGCTGCTATCTACTCATCTGATTCAGATTCAGACACTTCTGATGAAGAGTCTTCTGATGAAGAGAGCCCTGCTCTTCTCTGCCTGATGGCTAAGGAATCTGATGACTCTGAGGATAGTAAGGTAACTCCTCTTGATAATGAATTATTTAATTCATTTGAACAAATGATGCTCAACAATACTAGCATTGCTGATGCATTTAAAAAGCTTAAGGAAGAGATGATATTGCTAAAAGGGCAAAACAGTTCACTGAAACTTAAAGCGGAAAAGCCAAAAGAATCAGCTGAATATAAACTGCTTGAGCAAGAAAATGAATCTCTGAAAGCTGAATGTGAAGTCTATAAGGGTAAAATCATTGAACTTGAGAAAGTCATTGAGTCTCATGAGAAGTCATATGTTGCATCCACTCATATGTCTAGTAAACAGAAGACACCTTTAGAACAGGATAAGCAAGAATTGAACCATACTGAGAAAATTATATCTGCTGACAATAGTAAGGTCATTCTGTATGTTCAAACTGCTAGACCTGCTTCACCTGAGAAAGTGGTAAAGGAGAAGAAATCTCCCAAGGCTAAAAAGAGCAAAGAGCCTAGTATAGGAAAACAGACTAGTAAGCCCAAACAGCAGAGTCCTAAGAAGTCTGCTGATAAAGCTAAAACTAAGCAGACTAGTGATAAAACTAAGTCGTCTGTTAATGAGCAAGCAACTAGTAAACCAAAGAAGCATAAGAATAAGAAAAATCAAAATGCTTGGTATGGAAATGAGTCTTATTATGTGCAACCTGCTGCATATCCTCCTATGTATCATGCACCTCAATTTCCAACTTATTATGCACCTTACCCTGCTCATCCAATGCATGCATACCCTGCTTATCATGCACCTTACCCTGCTTATGAACATTATACTTATCATACTGATCATCAACATGACTTATCTGCTAATTATGATAAAGATAAAACTGTTCATGCTCCTGTCAAAACTCAGAAGCCTAAGAAGCCTAAGACATCAACATCTTGGGTTGTCAAAGGTGGAACTAATCCTTCTGGACCCTCTCAATAAGGGTACCTAAAACAATTTTATTTTTGTTTTGTAGGTTAGGATTAGGAGTAGGAGTAAAGTAGATAAGATTTGGTACTTGGACAGTGGTTGTTCAAGGCACATGTGTGGAAGCATACATGAGCTGACTGATGCAGTTGTTGTGGATGGTCCAAAGGTTACTTTTGGAGACATCAAAGAAGGCAAGATTGTAGCTAAAGGAAGAATAATCAAAGGAAACATAGAGATATCTGACGTCTCATATGTTAAAGGCCTAAAGTACAACCTGCTGAGCATAAGTCAATTTTGTGACAAAGGATATTCAGTCATCTTCTCAACAGATAAGTGCTATGTTGAACAAATTGGTACAAAGAAGGTAATTTTATCTGGAAGAAGACAAGGGAATGTCTACATAGTCGACTGGAATTCTGCTGACAAGAATTCAAGTATTTATTTGGTGGCATCAACACCAAGTGAAGTTAGTTGGCTGTGGCACAAAAGAATGAATCTTTTAAACTTCAAGACCATCAACAGATTAATAAAGAATGATCTGGTAGAAGGGATTCCAAAAACAGTCATGAGCAAAGATAAGCTCTGTGACGCATGTCAGAAAGGGAAACAAATCAAGTCATTATTCAAAAGCAAGAAGCATCAATCTTCTGGAAGAATATTGGAGCTGCTACATATGGACTTATTTGGACCCATTGATCCAGTCAGCAATGGTGGAAAGAAATACTGCCTAGCTGTTGTGGATGACTATTCAATATATACTTGGGGGATATTCATGAAAAAGAAAAGTGAAACCAAGGAACATCTTACTAATCTGATGGAACTGATCCAAAATGAGAAAAGCATAAAGATATTGAAGATCAGATCAGATAGAGGGACGGAGTTTACAAACTCTACTATTGAAGAGTATTGTAATATCAAAGGAATACATCATGAGTATTCGGCTGCTAGAACCCCTCAACAAAACGGTGTTGCTGAAAGGAGAAACAGAACACTAAAGGAAGCTGTCAGAACCATGATAGCTGAAGCTAAACTGCCACAAAGATTTTGGACAGAAGCAACAAATACAACCTGCTTTACCCAGAACAGATGCATGATTAAAAAAAATCAGAACAAGACTCCATATGAAGTTTGGAACAACAGGAAGCCAAACATTCATTATTTAAGATATTTGGTTGTAAATGCTTTGTTTTAAATAATGGTAAAAATCACCTTACTGCATTTGCAGAAAAGGCTGATGAAGCTATTTTTGTAGGATACTCTACTGTTAGTAAAGCTTATAGAGTTTTTAACAAAAGAACATTGCTAATAGAAGAATCCATTCATGTAGTATTTGATGAACCAAGTCAATCTTCTGAAAAGAATCAAAGTATTAATCAAGATCTGTCTACTGATTTACAGAAGTTGAATGTTGGAAAGAATGAAGAATATGTTCCCATCATACTACCTGATCTCAACCCAGCTGATAACTCAAGTGCTGTTCAAAATCACAGTGCTGATTGTCTAACAGACGAGTTGCAAACAGCTGATAGATCAGAGACTGTTCAACAGACTACTACTGTAACTCCAACAGTGGTGTTGCAAGATCAAAACAAAGGACAACATTATGATTTGCAACCTGATCTCAGATGGCTCAAGAATCACCAACCAGAGCTGGTGATCGGTGATCCTTTGGATAAAGTAAAGACAAGGAGAGCTACTGCAAGTGATGCAATGTTTATCAGCTTCCTATCTCAAATTGAGCCAAAACAGATTGAAGAAGCTCTGAGTGGTTCCAACTGGATTGAAGTTATGCAAGAAGAGCTAAATCAATTTGAAAGGAATGAAGTCTGGTACTTAGTTCCTAGACCAAGTCATCAAAGAGTCATTGGCACTAAGTGGGTATTCAGGAATAAGATGAATGAAGATGGTGAAGTCACCAGAAACAAAGCAAGATTAGTAGCCAAGGGTTACTGCCAAGAAGAAGGCATTGACTTTGATGAAACGTTTGCACCAGTAGCAAGATTAGAGGCAATCAGACTCTTCCTTGCCTATGCTGCTCACAAGAATTTCACCGTCTATCAGATGGATGTGAAATCAGCTTTTCTCAATGGAGAATTGCAAGAAGAAGTTTACGTTGAACAACCACCTGGATTTGAAGTCTATCAAGAAGGAGACAGGGTGTATCGTCTGAAGAAAGCCCTCTATGGACTGAAACAGGCTCCAAGAGCATGGTATGATACCTTATCTGATTTTCTTTTAATAAAAGGATTTCGCAAAGGTAAAGTTGACAAGACCTTGTTCACTATTGAATGGGAAGAACATATTTTACTTGTGCAAATTTATGTGGACGATATTATTTTTGGTTCAACTAACCAACAGATGTGTGACAAGTTCTCAAAGTTGATGCAGAACAAATTTGAAATGAGCATGATGGGAGAACTTAATTATTTTCTTGGCTTGCAAGTAAGACAGTTGCCTGATGGAATATTCATCAGCCAAGCAAAATACACAAAGGATCTGTTCAAGAAATTTGGTATGGAAACTAGCTCTACTGCTACTATTCCTATGTCTACAAGTCTTCGTTTGGATAAAGATGAAGATGGCAAATCAATGGACATAACCAAATATAGAGGCATTATTGGGTCACTGTTATATCTAACAACTAGCATACCTGATATCATGTACTTAGTTGGGGTTTGTGCGAGATTTCAATCAAATCCTAAGGAATCTCACCTCTTAGCTGCCAAAAGGATACTAAAATATCTTAAAGGTACTGAAGATTTGGGATTGTGGTACCCTAGAGAATCTGGATTTGAACTCATTGGATATTCAGATTCTGACCTTGCTGGCTGCAAGATTGATAGAAAAAGCACAACAGAAGAGGTAAGACTAGCGGTACTTCTGATTAAAAGATGAAATTTGTTGATGACAGTTAGTTGAAGTTATGTTTTCAACAGAAGATTAAAGTTTTGAAGACCGAAGATTTATTATCTAGCTGGATTGACAAACAGCTGAGGAAGGTTATCATTTATTGGCTTTCACTGATAACAGCATTGTCATCAGGACAGTAGTCCATCAGATAAGTATTTATTTTACTAATCTGGTTACTTATGTAAAAGCTTACTATTTAAAACGTTATTTTCAAAAACGCGCTTTTACAAGTGACAGAAGGGCAGTACAAATTCCCGCTCCTCATTTAATGCGATTTGAATTTGAAAGGTCGTAACTGACGCCGCACGATCAGCACTGACAAGAAACGGATCTAACGGTTGGCTGGTATCACGGAAACCAAGATACCCTAACTCTATAAATCCAAATCTAATCAGCCGTGTAGTTCTTTACGCACCCTAAATATTCAAAGCATACTTGAGAGAAAAATACTTGCAATTTTCTGCAAAATTCTTTCTGTTTCCCTAATTTTCAACAGATTACGATGGCCGCTGAAGGTATGTTCTTAGTGTATGAATCATACTATCAATCTGGAACGGATCTGATGAAAGAATTTCTGGAAAAATTCAAGACGGCCTCTCTGGTGAACTTCATGGAGTACAATGATGGTATAATTTGGACTGACCAGGTTATGGAGTACTACAGGACTGCAACTGTTGACTACAACTCCATGGAAATCAAGGCTACAGTTGGAGGTAAATCTATCACTATTACCCCAGCTGTTCTTCACAAAACCTTTGAGCTTCCAAATAGAGGACGACATGACGTCACTGTACTGACTGAGGAGAAGCACCAACAATTTTGGGCGATCTGCGCCAAAGAAGAGGAAGTGTTGTCTGGTAAAATAAGGAAGAAACAGTTAAAGGACGAATATCAGCGTATGGCTGATATGGTTTCAAAATTGATCGAAAATTGTACTTTTTCTCTGGATGCTGTTACCATGAAGAGGTTCAGCATCATGGCTGCCATCTTCTATGGATTGGAAGTCAACTGGTCCATTATAGTTTGATATATTTTGGCTGGTTTTCTTGATGTAAAGAAAGGGAAGACTCCTCAAACCAACCACAGAATCACACTCAGTTATCTGCTGTCAAAACTGGGCTGTGTTATGACGAATGGAAAGGAGATCCACAAATCTAAGGCAATGTCCAAGTACTTGCCTGTTCTGAAGGGAAAGGCTGATGAGCCTGAAGAGGATGAAAACGAGGAGCCAAAGGAGGTTCCTGCCAAGAGGACACGAAGATTGGTCAAAACAGCTGAGTTAGCTGTTGAGACACAAAAGAAGAAGGCTACTGAAAAGCCTAAGGAGAAGACTCCCAAGAGATTGAAGAAAGTGGAGGATGCTGAAGGCAACAAGGTTGTTGACCTAACCACTATTGATGACAGGAATGTGTCCCCTGCATCATCCTCAAGGACACCATCTGATCAAGCTCCTGATGAGAATGTTTCTCATAGGACAAGTAGTCAAATGAAAGACACTGCTGCTACAAGACCCATTCAGGGACTATTGAAGAAAACAACAAAGAAGCATATAACATTTGAAGAGCCTGCTAACTTGGCAAATGTAGTAAGGCAAATTCTTCAAACTGCTGAAAGACCTGTTGGAGCTGATGAGGCCTCTGCTGCTAACCAATCTGATGAGCAACAGAAGACTCAAGCTACACCAACAGTTGAGGCTGCCAAACCTCAGGATGATCAAGATGTTATGATCATCAATCCCATTGCTGCTGCACCAATCTCATCTGCTGGTCCAGCTCCTGCTCCAGCTGATAAAGGAAAGAGAAAGATAGTGCTTAAAAGGAAGAAGATCTCCAAAGCTGATAAAAAGAAGAGGGAAGAAGTTGAACAGAGAAAGCAAGAAGAGTTGGAGGAAAAGAAGGCACTTGAGCTGAGCAAAGCTCAGGCTGCAAAGGATGAAGCCAGAAGGAAGATGTCTGAGGCAGAGAGAAAAGCTGCTGAGGATGCTGAACTGGCAATGGTCATTGAGCTAAGCAAGACTGATGCCTATGGACCTGTCCATGGAGGAGGCATAAAGATAAACGAGGCTGATGGTGAAGACAAACCCAGAAAGCCTAAAATGCCTGCTGGAGAGGCCAAGCCTAAGGAAAAATTTGAGATCAGAAGAGCCTTCAACATAGTATATGCTGATAAAGAGCTTTTCCAAAGGTTTGAGAAGTCCTTAGCCTACTATGATCAGAAGTTGATGTTGAAGACCATGTTCACGCAAGAAAAGCCAAGATACATCAGATGGAGAGACAACAGGCTGAACAGGTCCATAACTGAACTTCAAAATCTGAAGGAGTTAGCTGCTGAAGAACAGTGGGTTCTGGACTGGCTAAAGACAGACTCCGTTCAGAAGGCCTTAGATCCTCATCATGTTAGAGATGCTATGCATCACTATGCAAGGGAGTATGCCCTAACAGAGGCCAAGTTAATTCAGAACACCTTACCTGCCAAGAGGAAGAAATCAGAGAATGCTGAAGAAAGGGCACTGAACATTGCTACTATGACTGCCTTAAGGAGATGGGCAGAACGATCAAGATATGAGAAGGGATGTTCTAGTGATTTGCCCCAGCTGCCAAGTATCCAGCATATTATATTTCGTAAGGGAGTGAAGGAATTCAGTGAAGTGCCCAAGGGAAATAATGCCCCTGTCAACCCCTGGATCATTGTTAGGCAAATACGTCAAACTACATGCTTCAATGATGATGGCACGATCACTAATCTGTTCTATGATGATATCACTGATAAGCAAAAGAAAGCTGATAAACCCTTAGCACTTGAGTGGAATGCTAAGGCGACCGAAGCTGATCAGGAGACTGAGATGAACGAAGTTCCTTTCCACCAGGAGACTGAAGAGACGGAAGCTGCTACTTCTGCTTCATCAGGTGATGAACACTCATCACTGATGGAAGCTTTCCAGATGCTTATGGAGAATTCAATGAAAGAACTGGAAGAGAAGCATAGCCAGCAGCTGATGAAGTTGAAAGAGGAGCTGAAGAATGAACTCAAAGCAGAGTTGGCAGAATCCAACAAACTTCAGCTGGAAACTATGCAACATTCAACTGAAAAGATCATCAAGAAAGAAATTGATAGTTTCCCTGTACCTCAAGACAACTCTTTGCAGTTAGTGCACAGCCTTAATGATCTGAATAGAAATGTTGAGGATGTGAAGGCCGATGTAAATCACCTTCACACTGCCTTACAAAGAGCTGAGCACAAGATAGCTGACTTAACCTCAACCTTCATCAAAGTCAGTGAAGAAGAGAAGGAAGTCAATCTTGGGATGTTGCAAGAAGTCTCAAATGCTGAAAAGGAGTTACACAATGAACTTGCAACAATGCAACTGAATATTGACTACTTCAATGATCAAACTGACAACATCAGTACAACTCTTCATCACTTGACAGCAAGTCATGATGTAGTGAATCAGAATCTGAAGACTCTATGTGCTGCCATGAAGATTCCAACTGTTGCACTCAACCCTGCTGCTAAACTTGATGAAGTCATCAAGTCTGATGATGACAAAAAGGGGGAAGATAAAGGGGAAGAAACAACCAAGGAAACTTTTGCTGCTGTTGAAGCCAAGAAGACTGATGAAACTACTGCAATGACCAAGACTGATGAAGAACTTGGAAAGGGACAAGGTGAAGAAAAATCTAAGGAAGAGACTAAGGATAAAGCCAAGACTGATGAAGAAATGGCTCAAACCAAAGACTCTGCTAAGGATCAAACAGAACCTTTAACCAAGTACAAAAATACTGAATCAGCCAGGAAAGCAATGGAGCTTTTGAAGGAGCAGCAACTTAAAGAAAAGATGGATGTTGCCAAAACAAACATTCTCCTGGATGATGAAGCTGATGATGAAGAAGAAGAAGATGATGAAGAATCTTCATATGAATATGAAGAAGTGTTAGAAGGATCTGATAAGAAGCTGATAGTTAAAAATTTATAAATCTTTTGTAATCAGTTTACTTTATCTGTTCTTCAGACATCTTATCTGGAAACTTGTACTTGTAATACTTGTCATTATCAATAAAAGTCAAGTTTTTCCAACATATCATTTTCAATCTCAGAAAATTTTTGAGGATTACAATCTTTAGTTTAGGTATTTAACAGGTACTTAGCTGAAGTTTTGTCATCATCAAAAAGGGGAAATTGTTGGATAAGGATGAAGATGAAGGCACTGAAGACAAATTTATAAGGGAGGTTTTGATGTATTCCAAAACTTCAAAATCGGCTAAGTATGGAGTAACTTAGCTGATGTTCCCTTGGAAGGAATTTTGACTAAGTATAGAAGACATCAGAAGAGTCAAAATTTCAAGGTCCAAGACTTCTGATCTGCTGAAGGAAAGATATCAGACTGATGAAGATCAGCCGACTCAAATCAGATTTGTTCAAGTTTGGGTTCAGCTTAGTTCGCCATCAGACTTGCACCTTCGTCAGCCAAGTGAAAAGGATCATAAAGTCTTCCCAACGGTAATAAATGCCCCTGGAAGTAATAAATGCTGAAGTACAAGGATATTAAAGACAAATGATTGAAGAAATGCTTCGCATCAGCTGGGTGCATTTAATGCTGCCTGCAGAAAAGTACTGTTGATAGTACGGACAGACTGCAAAAGAGCCATTCGCGGAAATTAAGGACCAGTACTCGAGGAATCTGAATTCTGTCTCTCTTCAACGGACATTTTTCAAACCTTAAGTATAAATAGCTGAACGAGATGAAGAGAAGAAGAACAACACAATCTCTGAGAGAATTTTCGAAGCAGAACTCTTTAAGTCTCAAGAACAGCTCACTCATCAGCTTAGTCATTTGTTGACGAAAAGCGAAGTTGAAGAACAAAGCTAAATACATCTTCTGAGTGAATTTGTAAATCTGAGTGTTGTGAGAAGTAGATATCCATCTTTGTGAGTGATATTACTTCAGAGAGTAGGATTTCTTTGTGATTTCTTACTGCGCACTTACGACCTGTTCATTTGTTGTTAGGCGTAAGCAGAGTGTACTGGTTACTTTGTGTTTCTAGTATAACCCAAGATCTTTGTGACTTGGAAGAGTGGATTAAAGGATATTCAAATCCATATAACCACTATAAAAATTACTTGTGTTTTTACTTTGCTTTAAAACTTGCATACTTTCAGATTGCATAAAAACACTTTAAGTTAACTGTTTGAAAAGTTTTCTAAGAAAAGGAGTTTTGAAAAACTGGGGAACAAACTTTCAAACTGCTATCCGCTGCAAGTACTCTAAGTATTAAAACTGCTTTTGACAAAATCAACTAAGTAACTATCAGTTTAGTGGTCTACGAAGCTGTTCAAAGATTTGTTCGCGATCAGCCGAGAAACCTACTGTTGATAACAGCTTAGTCTGTTTAAGTTAACAAAAAGGTTTTAAAGTTAAAAATTGTAAAAAGTTTAGAGGTCTATTCACCCCCCCCCCCTCTAGACCTCATCTGACCACTTGGAACCAACATCAATAGAAATTTGTTGACTGGATATGTCAACAACTTTTTGGGCCCTGATCTCATTATGGGCTGCTTTTAGAGGAGAAGTTGAGTGGGCCGAATTTGGGTCAGCTAGTAAGTGGGTCGCCCCCTGGTTATTGGCCTTTTTCGGGTAATTGGGCTTAGGCATTATTTGGCTCTCAAAGTCAATACTATGGCCAGAGTGCTTTACACTTTTTCTTGCAAAGTCAGAGTCAACTCTTCTTTGCCCAGCAACAAAATTACCATTTTGATTAAAAGTCTCTCTCTCATTTCCACTGTATTCAATCCCAGCTGTCTCCTTATCACCAACAAAAATACCTTCCGTTTCAAAGTCTTTGGACTCATCCACCAACCCTGCAAACCTATTAGCATTAGCTCGATCTGTCCATTTGTTTCTTTCCTTATTTGTGGCAGCAAAATTCTTGTTTCGAGTGCCACGTCGGACATGCATCCATTCACCAAATTGTGTTTCACCCGTCTGTTCTTGGAACGTGATTTAACCGAATTTCGTCGAGTATGATTATATCAGTAAATAGGTGATGTTAGGGATTCACAATCAATATGATTTAAAGGGCTCTGTTACTTTATTCCGAATGGATCTATCTCCAGGAAGAACAACTAGATGGAACAATCAGTAATAAAGACAAACCATGAATATGAATATGAAGAAAAAGCTTTTCTTATTGAATAATCTTAGATTTTGTTGTAATGCAGGCGTAAGTTGAATATGTCAAGCGTGTGTAATACAATAATTAACTAGGTATTTATATCACATTAAACCTAGCTTTACAAGGAAACATAATCCTAATAGGACTCGGCCCAATTATCCTTCTTGAGTCCGGATTGTAGTCAGCTTGTTGAGGAGAGTCGTATTCTACCGGGTCGATAAGATGATCACGAACTGACTTGTCTGGTTGAACCGATCTTTTATACTTCAGTCGATCCGCACATTATAAGGAGTGCGAAATAGCCCCCATCAGTACTCCCTCACTTCTTCGAGCGTATATGTAGTAAAGCTCGTAGAAGTAGACGGTTTCTTACGACTGTTATTTTCTATGAGTCGTGCCTCGTTAAAAACCTTACTTAAGAAAAAACCCTGTGGGAAAAAATCCTAAGTAAGGAAAAGAGTGCTACGCAACATAGATAGTCGTTCTCTCTTTCCAATTATGAACCGCTACGCGTCCCTTTGGGGAGACCCTTCATCTTTTTCCGTTTTCGGCGGGAAAGTGATTAGTTGTGAGGAGTTCGAAACGTCTTTTCACTTCTCAGTATAAATAGGTGACTAAAGTTTGTCAGTTTTACTTTATACTTCCTTTCAGGCCAGAAGCCTAGTCGGGCAATCTTTGACTCCCTTGTTTCTAGCAACCCTTCTTGGAAATCTCATTTTTTCTTTGTTCATCCACCCTCTGATCTTCATTTGGCGGATGGCTCAACTACGCCCTTTTCGTGGGATCATGACTCCAAGTGGGTTCATGGAGGTCGTCTGCCGATCGGTGAACTTATTCCTGACGATCCTCAATTTATTGGTGAAATTCAGGCTATGCATGCCAATAAATATCAGAGTGCTCTTCTTATTGGGGAAGTAGGAAGGAGGCCTTCCCCTGGTCGGGTGGCCTTTGGCGATTCATCATTTATGGAGCAAGCTTTCGACGTACCGTTTCCTTCAGGCTCTTCTGCTTTTGAACATGGCACATACGAACATGTTTATGTTAATTCCCTTCCTTTTTCTACTTCTGCTGCTCCGGTTGTCAGCGGGGGCCAAGTTGGTGCTATCTCGGAGGTGATTAATGAGGGTTCCTTTGTAAATCCCTCCACAACACAACCTATATCTCAATATTTCCCTGATTATTTGTTTAATGATACTACAGTGATGACTACTTTTTTTTAATCTGGCGGGCCGTCCGGAGGTCGGACTAGATCAAGGTCCGGTCGGCGGATCGTTATATCAGCTTCGGGTAGGGAAACCTCAGTTAGTCCTAATGAGAGGCCATCCCCTCGGATGTTAGATGACCGCTGCGTTCTCGAACAAGTTAAGGATATTATGCATTCGGTGACTCCACGTCCTGATGGTGTTCCTTTTGGTAGTGAACTGCCTGGCTCTGTTGAGCCCGATGCTTTGTCCTGGGACCTGGGCATGAGCACTATTTTGCCTGCCGAGTTGAGGAAACTCGAGGGTACCCCCAATATTCGCCTTGTTCAGTCGCTGGTGAAGATATGTGAGCAGGTAAATATATTTTGATTATTTTTCCCGCTTTTATTTTGATTACCTTGTTATGTAAGCACTTTTTCCTCTTTCAGGCTAAGTATTTTGCACTTCAGCTGGGTGTGCAAAATGACGACCTGTGGATCGGAAAAGATGCCTATCAACATCGTTTGGAGTCGGAGACAGCGAAGGCCGCAGGGCTGACCCTGCAACTGCAGCTTGCCAAAGATGATCTTCAAAAATTAGAGGAAGAGAAAGTCGTCCTTGAGAAGGAGAAAAGTGATTTGGTTCAGGCTGCTGCCCTGGCGGAGGAGTCTCGTCGGCAGGCTTATGAAGAAGGTCATGAAGCCGGTTATCTAAAGCGTCAGGAGGAATTGATGGCGTTTCAGGTAACTTGACTCCTCTGAGGAGTGCTTCTGCTAGGCGGCCTGGTGATAACAATCCTTCTCAATGATCTGTTTCCGACCCGATCGTTATCTGGAATTTCTCTCTCTTTTTTTTTTTTTTTTTTTTTTTTTTTAGTGCCCAGCCTTCTGTGTGGCTTTTTGTGCTGAATTTTTGTACGGGGTGAATGAATTTATGAAAATGATAATCTTTTATGACTAGATCCTCATCTTGATCAATTCTTAGTCATTAGATATCTTTTGTTATGCACATTTTGCTGTTATACATGATAATAACTTCTTGAAATAATCAGCATAGAGTAGCTTACTTATCTGATATCGGTCTTCTGGGAGGATGTCTGATTTTTGAAAATAGTAGCTTAGTCTTGCTCGAGTAACTGAATGATATAGCGTTTGTTCTACAAATCAAACTTTTTGAATCAAGTATAAGAATGAATGATCAACCAAGAGTGATCCTTTATGGTCGTCCAGAAGTCGTGTTAGTCATAAAAATGTGGACAGCAGGCCATCCATGTAGATAGTTGATTGAATATTAGTTAAGGAATGTTCAGCATTGTCGTCGCTGATCGACCAGTCCCTTGTAAATTTGTCCTTTTGCCAAAGATATCTTATTTAATGGTGCTGCCCTTTCTACTGTTGAGCTTTGCCTTTATCATAAGTGTAAGTTCACTAAACTTTGTGAAAAGATATCGTTCTCGGTATCTTTTTTTGAAATCCATGTATTTCTGTTATGGTTGTGAGTTCCAGGTTCCTCAAATAAAGCAACCAGAGATATCCTTGGTATATCAACTCTTTGATATGGGAGGAATTGGAAAATTTAGAATTATTAGCCAGATCTAGCTTGTTCAGACCTCCTTCAGCAATTCTTTGGAATGTTAGGCAGTGACTTTTTTGTAATCTTGAGTAATGACGACTATTCTCCCGATTTCCATATCAGATTTCTTGGATTCCAACTGAGGTCTAAACATGGTTAGGTAATAATTATTTTATGTGACATATGAGGCAGTTACGGCCTCGTAGGTCGGAGTATGAAATCCTTTATTCCTTTAGTCGAGCTAACATCTTGATGTAATATCGGGGATCTTTTGGCTTTATCAATCGACTAGCATATGTGAGCGTATAAGCCTTTCTGGTTTTGAGCTTTTTATTTATTGTGCATTGATCGCTTCGATCTGTATTTTCTTTTGTCATTGATCCGTTAAGTCGATCAGAGGGGTGCCGTTCCAACTTACTCGCATTAATTACGGGAAGTCAAAAGGTCGCATTTCCGTCCCTTGATTAAATCTTTATCCAGCCGTAGGATCATTTGCACAAGTGCCTATAAATAAGTAGGCAGTTTCCATATCTTCTATGTTTTCTCAGAAAGGATGGAGATCTCAGTTTCCTTAGATTTCATTTTGCCTTCTGATCCCATAATATTAAAAAAGTCACATTATCGTGATTCATATCTCAATAACTTAAATTTCGTCTGCCTTGTACTGACTGGACCCATGGAAGCCCTACCTTGTACTGACGGGTCCCATGAGGCCTTGAACTTTGTATTTACGGGTTCGAGGTCCGTGGTTTCCTGTTTGCACATGGAGGGTTCATATTTACCAGGCACCACCGCTCTTGGATGTTACCTCCGGAGTGATAGACCACCGGGGTGTGCTGGTAAATATTAATGTTCACAACCGCCCCGAAGAGATGCTGCTTTAGAGTAAAATGTTTTAACCTTAAAGTGAAAGCAGTATCTTGTTGTGGGTGAATGAGTATTGCCGGTTATCTGGCTGGTAATGCTCATTTCGTCTGGAAGTACATTTGATCTTCAGAGCCTGGCCATCAAACTAAAGAAGTTGATCATCGTGAGCAGCATGCTTCTTAGGTGGTCGATCAAAATCGTCGAGGTACTAAGGAGGAGATTGATGTTTCCGTGGACATTGTCGTGAAGATTCCTGATCTAAAGAATAGGATCATTTTATCTAAACAATTGTAACAACGTATAAATCGTATACAGACCTTTGTAATCTGATCGGCTCTTTTGTAATTTATTACATGTTCATAGATGAATAAAACTTTATTTTTACTCCTTGCATTCTTCTTGTTGTTGAATTCGGCTTAATCTTATTTAAGATTGTCATCGAGGAGCATTTATCGAACGGATCAATGTTTACTCAACTCTTTTCTTTTAGACTTAGGTTTTTAATACCATAAGTCTATTTAATCGTTGAAAACATAATCGAGGAGTGTTTATTGAGCGGATCAATGTTTACTCAACTCTTTTCGTTTAGACTAAGGTTTTTAATACCATAAGTCTATTTAATCGTTGAAAAGTTAATCGAGGAGTGTTTATTGAGCGGATCAATGTATACTCAACTCTTTTCGTTTAGACTTAGGTTTTTAATACCATAAGTCTATTTAATCGTTGAAAACTTAACCGAGGAGTGTTTATTGAGCGGATCAATGTTTACTCAACTCTTTTCATTTAGACTTAGGTTTTTAATACCATATGTCTATTTAATCGTTGAAAACTTAATCGAGGAGTGTTTATTGAGCGGATCAATGTATACTCGATTCGTTGTTTCATTTAGACTTAGGTTTTAATACCAAAAGTCTTTTTAATCGTTAAATGTAGATCGAGGAGTGTTTATTGAGCGGATCAATGTATACTCGACTCTTTTTTCATTTAGACTTAGGTTTTAATACCAAAAGTCTTTTTAATCATTATGAATAGATCGAGGAGTGTTTATTGAGCGGATCAATGTATACTCAACTCGTTGTATGGTTGGATCGAGGAGCGTTTATTGAGCGGATCAATGTATACTCGACTCGTTGTTTCATTTAGACTTAGGTTTTAATACCAAAAGTCTTTTTAATCGTTAAATGTAGATCGAGGAGTGTTTATTGAGCGGATCAATGTATACTCGACTCTTTTTTCATTTACACTTAGGTTTTAATACCAAAAGTCTTTATAATCGTTATGAATAGATCGAGGAGTGTTTATTGAGCGGATCAATGTATACTCAACTCTTTTTTCATTTAGACTTAGGTTTTTAATACCAGAAGTCTTTTAATCATTATGAATAGATCGAGGAGTGTTTATTGAGCGGATCAATGTATACTCAACTCGTTCTATGGTTGGATCGAGGAGCGTTTATTGAGCGGATCAATGTATACTCGACTCCTTGTTTCATTTAGACTTAGGTTTTAATACCAAAAGTCTTTTTAATCGTTAAATGTAGATCAAGGAGTGTTTATTGAGCGGATCAATGTATACTCGACTCTTTTTTCATTTAGACTTAGGTTTTAATACCAAAAGTCTTTTTAATCGTTATGAATAGATCGAGGAGTGTTTATTGAGCGGATCAATGTATACTCAACTCGTTGTGTGGTTGGATCGAGAAGCGTTTATTGAGCGGATCAATGTATACTCGACTCGTTTTATCTTGATCTTCAACCAATACGATAGTAGAATTCCGTGGAGTGTTTACGAATCATTCGATTTATACTCTATCCTGATTTAATATTTAAAACTAGCTAATAGATATATAAAAAATCGAATCGTAGGCTAAGGCCTTTATTACAATGAATAAAGCTTACTAAGAAAAATAAAACAGCATGATCTACTATAATTTATTTACCATAGTATTTTCTAAGGTTGACTGCATTCCAGGTCCTTGGTAAGGCTGTTCCGTCTAAGTGTGCAATTTCGTTTGAGCCTTTCTTCCCTACACCAATGACAACGTATGGTCCATCCCAATTTTGTTGTAACTTTCCCACATGTTTGGACACTTCTAGCTTTTTCGAGAACAGGTCCCCTTCATTGAAGGTTCGGACGCGTACCTTTTGATTATGCGCCCTTTCCATATTTGCTTTGGTGGCTTGCAAACGTACAACCGCTTTTTCTCTTAAAGCTTCTGTTAAATCAATTTCAGTTTCTCTTGTTTTCTCATTTTACTGGTCATTATACATTTCAATTCTAGGGGTCGGAATTAACGTTTCGACTGGAATAACAGCTTCCGAACCATATACTAAACTGAATGGGGTCTCCCCGGTTGAGCTTCTGACCGTTGTTCGATTAGCCCATATTAACCCTGGGAGTTCATCTAGCCATTTTCCTTCGGCTGCCCCTAATCTTTTCTCCAGAGATTTTATTATTTCACGGTTAGCTACCTCAGTCTGTCCATTCGCTCTAGGATGCCCAACTGAAGTGAAATTTTGCTGAATTCCTAGCTTTTCACACCATTCTATTACCTGTTTTCCCGCAAATTGGGTTCCGTTGTCTGAGATCAGAATTCTTGGGATGCCAAATCGACATACTATAAATTTCCATAAGAAATTGATCACTTGAAATTGAGTTATTCGGGCTAGGGCGATGCATTCTATCCATTTGATGAAGAATTCAACATCGACCAAAACATACGCTTTCTTGGATCTAGCCGCCGGGAAAGGTCCCACGATGTCCATTCCCCATTGATCGAACGGCCAACATACTGGTATTGGGTGTATGTTTTCGGCTGATTGATGATATATATTAGCATGGACTTGGCAATGATGACATTTTTGGACATATTGTATGGCATCATTGTTGAGGGTAGGCCAATAATAACCTGTTCGAAGGCATTTAAAAGCCAAGGCCCTCGCTCCGCTGTGATTCCCTGCATCTCCCTCGTGTACCTCCCGGAGGATATCATTGGTTTGAGATTCGGAGATGCATTTTAGAAGGATTCCCGATACTGATCTTCGATAAAGTTTTCCTTCTATTATTGTATACTTTGGAGCCCGGTATTTTATTTTTCGAGCTTCGTTTTGGTCCAGTGGCATTTTTCCTTCTCGGAGATACTCTATCATTGGAGTCATCCAGTTTGCTTTGTTTTCTCCAATCTCCATAATTTCTGCGACCGATATCGATTGCCGGCGTATTTGAGATTAGCCAATGGATTACCCTTTCGATTTTTTCGTCGTGGGAACCTGTGAACCTAGATAGCTGATCGGCCCATTTATTTTCTTCGCGCGGAATGTTCTGTATACCAAAACTTTTGAAATTTTCAGCCAATTTTTTCACTTTGGCAAGGTATTTTATCATATTAAATTCCTTAGCCTCATAAAGACCTTCTATCTGTCTCTGTACTAACTCTGAATCGGTTAATACTTTAAGGTTTGTATCTTGGCCTTGGTCGCCATTTCCATTCCTGCGATCAGTGCTTTATATTCTGCTTCGTTATTCGTTACGACGAAGTCCAAAGTTATCGCGTAATTTATATCCTCCTCATTAGGTCCGGTAAAGTTGATTCCAGCACCTCCTCCTTCTCTGCATGAGGCGCCGTCGACGTGCATTAACCAGGTCTAGTTTTCTACGATCAAGATATCATTGGCAAGGCTGGTTGATTCAGGATGTTCAATTGCCTGGCTCGGGGTTTCTAATAGAAAATCGGCTAAGACTTGGGCTTTAATCGCAATTCTTGGTTTGAACTCGATATCGAACTGACTGAGTTCGATCGCCCATTTGATCAGTCTTCCAGAGGCTTCTGGTTTAGCCAGGACCTGTCTTAATGGTTGGTTGGTCAATACCACAACTTTATAAGTTAGAAAGTAGGGTCGGAGTTTTCTTGCTGCCAATACTAAGGCCAAGGCGAATTTCTCTATTTCCAAGTAGTTTTTCTCGGCCCCCTGCAGTAGTTTGCTTAAGTAATAAACAGGTTTGTGTTCTAGGCCATCCGCCTTAACTAATACCGAACTGATGGCCACTTCGGAGATTGATATGTATAAATATAATGGTTCTCCTTCGGTTGGTTTGGCCAATAGTGGGGATGTCGTTAGGTATTCTTTTAATCGATCAAAGGCCTGGTCGCAATCTTCGGTCCAAGCAAAGTTTTTTGCTTTTCGAAGGGTTTGAAAAAATGGGAAACTTCTGTCAGCCGACTTGGATATGAATCTATTTAATGCCACGATTTTGCCTACCAAGCTCTGTACTTGGGAGATCGTCTTTGGAGGCTTCATTTCAGTTATGGCTCGAATTTTTTCTGGGTTGGCTTCAATTCCCCGTTGATGTACTAGATATACCAAAAATTTCCCGGATTTAACCCCGAAAGTGCATTTTGCAGGGTTTAGTTTCATTTGATACTTACTCAGTATTTGGAAGCATCGATCGAGGTGCTTCACATGATCGACTTCATTCATACTTTTGACCAGCATATCGTCTACGTATACTTCCATTATTTCTCCAATTATTTCTTTAAACATCAGGTTAACTAACCTTTGGTAAGTGGCCCCGGCGTTCTTCAAGCCAAACGGCATCACTATAAAGCAATATACTCCCTGCTCGGTTATGAACGCAGTTTTCTCTTGGTCCCGTTCATCCATGTATATTTGATAGAAACCTTGGAAAGCATCCATTATACTGAAAATTGCAAAACCAGCGGTTGAGTCGACTAATAAGTCGATCCTTGGGAGAGGATATGGGTCGCGCGGGCATAATTTATTAAGGTCGGTGAAATTGTTGCACATTCTCCATTTGTTATCCTTTTTGTCTCCTTTTGCTACTAGCACAACATTACATAGCCATTCTGAGAAGTGTATTTCCCGGATTTGTTTTGCCTTGAGTAGCCTTTCTACTTCTGCCTTAATTATTTTATCCTTTATTGGCCCATGATTCCTCTTCTTTTGTCTAGCAGGTTTCGCCAATGGGTCGATTTTTAGCGAATGACTGATTACTCGAGGGTCAATCCCTTCAATGTCGTTCGCGCTCCAGGCGAAGATGTCTACATTATTTCTGAGAAAGTCGATCAACATTACCTCCCCTTCTTTGCTTAACTCGGTTCCTATTCTGGTTGTTTTTGTTGGGTCCCCTTGTACCAATAGGATATCTTTATGTTCCGGTGGTTTTAAAGCTAAATCTACTGGTTCCTTTCCCTTTTTATCTATTCGGTCGGTGCTAGGGATATCGACTCCGATTCTATCGTCGTCGTTTTCAAGTTTTCTTTTGCTTGGGGTAATCGTTCTTGGGCGATTTCCCAGGGTTAGTGATGTGTTGTAACAATCCCATGCCATGCAATGATCGTTCACTATTTCTCCGATCCCTGCGTCAGTGATCTTACGTGATTTCGTTTGTTCGATCCGAGTGGTGTAATTGCTATGCTAATGATTGTAAGTAGAAATAAAAGATCAATAGTATTTGTATTCGGAATGATTGAGTACAAATTACAAGTATTATGAGTCTTATTCGAGCATTATTGGATGCCGTACAAGCAAGAGGGTGAAATACGTACAAGACAACCTATACTATTCTTCCTAAGTAGTTCCGAGCAGCAGCCTCGGAGGAAGAGCACCTGGGAAGTTGTGTCTCGTCATAAATGCTTGGGGTATTTATAGCTGAGATCTGGAACCAGGTGAACCACCCGCGGATGTGCGTTTCTCAGCCCATGGGCCTGGGCCTGAGCTCGGCCTAATAGTGATTTTGGACACTAAGCTTCCTTTGTAGAATCAGCGTAGGATTCTTGAGCTTTGGGGCTCGAATTTATGCTTATGAGATCGAGATTGGCGAATTCCGACCTTGCCAGACCGCAGTTATGCTGAATCCAAGTTACCCCTCATCAATACTCCCCCACTTCTCGATGTAAAGAGGAGCTTAAGCTCGAAGAAGTATAAATTGCTCCGAATGCTGGGATGAGACGAGCCATTTTACGATAAGTTTTCGGATGTGCCTCGTTAAAAACCTAACTCGGAAAAACCCTTTGGGATAAAAACCGAGCTAGGTAAAAAGAGTGCACATCTTGGAAACGATATAATGGCATCATCTTGAAATTACCTTGGTTATCTGTGGATTGGTGTAAAAATATGGAATTGATATCCGAGAAAAATATCTTTTTAAACGTCGGACTTGATTCCGGAAAATATAGGGGTCCTGCGTGCAATTATTGGAAATATAATTTTGAATCCACCCTGAGGGAGTCCAACCGTCGCGGTTACTCGGGGACTAGTTTGCAATTTCCCATTTTGTCCCTGTATATATATGCTGATCGTGGGCCACTGACCTACATAAGTTCTAAGAAAACCCTAGATCGGAGCGAACAGATCGGTAAGCGAAATTTTGCAATTTCTTCGACCAGTTTCCATACATTCAATATGTCCGGCATCATGAATCTAAAAGGCAAGTCACAAGTAGTGGAAGACCGAGAGAGTGGTCCTGAGGAGAGGCAGACCGAGGAAATTTGACCGTCCTTTGCGGAGAATCCGAGCCCCAATTCCGACTCCAACAAAGAGGAAAGACAATTGGTTAACGGATCAGAAGACAGCGGAGATGATAGTTCGAGTGAGGTGTCAGTCTCCGACGAGGAAACCGAAGAGGATGACGACCTTCCTTTAGGGAAAAATGAGCAAATGAAGTATATCATAGGCGGCCGGGTCGTGGTTACAATCCTTAATTGGGTCGAACCGTCGACCAGTGCGGGGCTAAACATGACTGAGGATAGGGCGGATGATACCGTTTTCCGCTACACCGAACGAGATCGGGAAGAATTGGAGGCAGAATTTGGCAAGTATATTGGCACCGGGTATTCTATTGTCATTCCGACCCCTGAACAGCGGGTCACCGATCCTCCTGAAGGGTGTCAAGCTTTTTATGCTAAACAATTCCTCTATGGTTTACGTATTCCTTTCGCACCTTTAATACGCAGCATTCTGGAAGATTTTAAGCTTACTCCTTCTCAAATACTGCCGAATTCGATTGGGCTTATAATAGCCTTTTGCGTCCTGATGAAAGCTAATGGAAAGAAGGCAGCTTTCCAGAATTTTTGGCGAATTTTCCAAATCAGCTCCTCCACAGCTTCGAACGCCGGCTATGTATACTTTTCTCAGAGGCCGAATATATCAATTTTATCGACCAATGTCAGTAGCAATTCAAAAGGCTGGAAACGGGAATTCTTCTTTGTTCGTGGCCCAGACTCTCCACCTTCTGCGGATAATCCCGAGCCTATTCCACACGTATGGCCCGGAGCGAAGTCGTGGATCTATGGCGGACGACGTCTTAGGGGAAAAATGGGCCATGAGTTCTCGGATGAGTTCCTGCAATCCCTTCGAACCGACCTTCATCAGACTCCTTTGATGACTCAAGAGGCGGTTTTGCGTTTGGCTGGGCTCAGCTCGTGCTCTTTTCCTGCTCCTGAGATCGATTACGGAAAAGCTCAGATCACCCCAAATAATAATCCAGCCGGGCAATCTGGAAGGGTCGAAGGAGAAGTTAACCCTGCTGCCGCTCCCTGCACTTTAGGTGCGTCAAATTATCATATACATTTCGGTTTATCTTTCTATAACCAAAGCTAACTTCCTTGTATTTCACAGCTGGGATCGTCGATAAATTCTGGACGTCGATAGCTGGTTCGATTGTTGTCTCATTTTCGAAGGGCAACCAAGGTCGACCTCGTCATCAAAAATCAAAGATTTCACTAAAGGTTGCAAAATCCACTCCTAGGGTCGATACCACTGTGGTTTCGAACGCTATGGTGAGTTTTTCCCAACCTGCTATTGCGGGGACTTTCCAACCTCATGCTGCAATCGAGGGAACTTCCCAATCTCGAGGCTTCGACCTTCGGTCCATTTTTCCAATCGGTTCTTCTGATCCGAATGAGGCAGGACTTAGCCATTATACCTTAAAAGAGATCCGAGCTCAGGAGATTCTGGAATCGAGAATGGCTCGTAAAAGAAGTGATAGGATAGTGCCCTGCAAGCCAGTTCTGTTAGCTTGTAATAGATCTATCCTGTATGAAACGATCTTTGATTTTATAATAATACGCATGTTTATTTATATATGTATAAGGATAAACAATGGCCAACTTCATCTTTCGCGAATACATTTAAGCGATTGGTTGAAACCCTTAGATTACATTTGACTATGGGACGATTCACTTCAGTACTGAGTGCAATCATGAAACAGTCTCAAAGGTCGTAATCTTAAATCTGTTCCAAGTCATAGATTCCGAACGAGACGGGGTATCGTAGGAATCGCCAAGACTTGTACAAGTATGCATGATTCACATGGAGTGAATTTGTAGTGTTTCATGAGCAAGGAATTTGAGTCCAGTGCATACGAGTAGGTGGTTCAATGGAGGATTGAACGCATCGAACGACCCGAACAGAGAATCCCATTGTGGAAGCGCATGACGCATATCGGTGATGGGATGTTTCTCAAGGAATATAATAGTGTACGATTTAGTCCTTTGACTTGAGGTACTAGGGCGAATTCGGTGCATGGAAGTGCGTACTTAGATCTAGGTATAGGCCACGTAGCTTGGTCATAACATGCCTAGGTTGGGTGCGTATGGACATGTACGCGAGTGGTTAGTACCGATATGGAATCTGTTGACTCACCGTAATGGGTGAGAGAATTTCCTATACGATTCTTAGATAATATATCCAAGGATTCTGCGGCCGCAGTCGGTGACGGATTTGGAAAGGGGTTTCCAAATTTAGAAGGTCACAAAGGTATATTATCCTGAATTAGAAAGTATAGCTATCGAGACAAATTTAGAGGTGCCGATCAATTCACACACCCTAAGTCTTGATCGGGAATATTAGTCGATAGAAGGACCGTGTGTACATGGCAATTATATGAGACGAGGTTCACAAATATCAATTCACCTGAAATTGGGCTTCATGGGCTTGTGGCTAGACATCGACCATGAAGTGTGGGTACTCCTGAATTAATAGAGGATTTAATTCTAGGAGTGGTCAATTAAAGGTTGTTTAATTGACCGGAACAATTTATTGTTCATAAATTAAATAACGAGGGATTCGTGGGCCTGCTGCCAGTTGATGGTGAACCCAGAGGGTCACACACAATACAATTGGACGGTGACTGTTATAAAAGGACATGAAAGGAATTAATTGATTTAAAGGTAATTAAATCAATTAAATGAATTAAAAGTATTTAATTCAAGTGGGAGATTAATTAATTGGCTAACTTAATTAATAATTGAGTTGCTAGTTAATTAAAAGAAATATTGATTTAATTGGACTGGGCATTTAATTAAAGTAGTTAATTAAATGGAGGATTGCAAGACATGGGCTTCTATTAATTAAAGCCCATAAGGAGTCTTGCAAACCCTAGGTCAGAAGGAGTCTATAAAAGGGGAACTACATGAGCTTAAAAACTACCACCCTGAAAAGAAAGAAAACCTTAGCCTCCCTCTGCCCTAAGTAGCCGCCCCCTCTCCAAGCTAACCCTAGCTAGCCGCCGCCGCCACCTCAAGCCGCCGCCACCTGCTGCCGTGGACTGCTTGGTGCCGCCGCCGCCATCTCCCTTGTTCCATTGTATTAGATCTTGATCTGTCAAGAGATCTAATACAATCCTGCAATAACAAATCTCCTGAATCGAGTTCTGAGCCTAAGATCTTGAGGTGTTGCCAGAATCCAATTGGTGTGGACTATCCCTGGAGGTGAGACACTTGGATCACTCCTGTGAACCGGATCAGAATCAGAATCGAAGACCGGAGGTTTCCACCACCTTGCCTGTGGTGAGGTATATCGCAAAAACCCCCTTTGTTAATTCATTGTGTGCGTTTTTGTTTAAGTTTTTGTATACATAATATGGAGACTTCTTATATGGGACCATTGGATACCTCGAAAAATTTTAAATTCCGCACTTTGTTGTCTGACAAATCGAGCTATATCCCAACAGTGGTATCAGAGCCACGTTCATTATTATTATACAAAAGCCTGAACATAATTGTGTTCACCGTATATGTTTAATTATATGTATGAGAACACGTGATAATTATGTTCTGTAAGTTGATTCTTGCTTGTTATGACTAGATCTATCAATGGGTAAAACTGCTTTTCAAGATCTGTGCCGTTTTTATAGTTTTTGAAAACTTCAGGACTTTTGGGGTAGAAATCGCAAATCAGGGTTTTTGAGGGCTGAAAATTCGAAATTTTTGAGATCTGAAAATTTGAAAATTCTGGACTGTTTTTGCAATTCTGGTCGCACGGTTTTTGGGGTCGTTTTGTAATTTCTGAAAACTTAGGGGCTGTTTTGCAATTACCGAAACTTGAGGGGTCAATTTGAAAAATCGAAAATTTTCAAAATTCAAAATTTTATTTTCTGGAATCTGCCCAAATCTGCCCAGGGGTGTTTTTGTAACTTTTTAAAAGTTTTGGGGTCAAAGTGCAATTTTCAAAAGTTGAGGGGCCGAAAATGCAATTTTCAAAAGTTGAAAAAACAGATTCTGAAATTGAGCAGAAAATTAATTTTTGTTTACCCGGATATTTATTTTGTCATAATTAGTAGTGACTAAAAAGCAAGAATCATAGGAAGTTAGTTTTAAAAGGATGTTTTAAAATTAAGATAGAAGAAAGTAAAAGATGTTTACATGTTTCTTGCTCTACGTGAACTGTTTACGTGGTTTTCGATCGAGACGAGCCTTGACCTTAGGGTAGATGTGATTGGTTTAATTTATTGCTTGGTTTTTATTGGGCCTGCGAGCCTATTATTATTTTTGGGCCACTTTGAGCCTTTGTAATAGAATAGGGCTTTACTGCTTTCCTAGTTTAGGATGGAGGCCCATTTACAAGCAAGGTGGGAGCCCAAGAAGATAAGAAGGCCATGTATGCATGGTACAATGTGTAATAGCATAGGGCCTATTTGAGAACCCTTTAGATTGACCAATTGGGCCAACATCATTGGCTCGATGATGGCCCACATAGGAGGCTCCCGATCGAAAACATATTGTGGTAGTATGCATGCTAGGCTTGTATGGCTTTTATTTATTTGTCGATTTATATTTAGCTGCGCGCTAGAATCTAGATCGTAATAAAAGATAAAGCATAACTGAATCGGTGAGATCTCGAGGAGAGTTAGTATAACTTTCAAAACCAGAAATTCCCCTCTCGAATTAAATATTAAGTCATATTGGATTAAAATAAAATGAAGTATTTATATAAATCCAAGCCTTCCATCAATAGGAACTAACGTATGTTGTCTACTTATCGATAGAGGTGATCCAGAGTCTGGCACCCGAGTCGAAGAAAGGGACAATACGAGAAATTCCTTGACTCCTGTTTTTAACTAAACATGACAAGGGTGAGGACTGGTCGGGATGTGAGGATCGACCGATAACTAGTTACGGAGAACTCACGACCGGGCCCGTTGCTCATCACGATTGATGGGTTAGACTTAACGATTAGTAACATTTATGATGTAGCAGTGCTAGATAAGTGCGAAAGCCGAGGCAAAATAAGCTTGAAGGTTGTGGAGTAACACAATTGGTAAAATGTATACCTACCTGGAGAATTGATTGTATGGCCACGAGTCGTGGGTGCAATTAATTGCTGCTGGGACGTCAAGACCTACTAGGAATTAGAATTCCCGAGCAATCAAAGGGGTGATTGTTTCGATAAAATAGTGGGAGAACTTTTTCGAAAACAAGTCCAAATTCGATAACTATAAGTATTAGGCATAAGATCAGTTAGCTAAATGTTGTCTTCTTTCCAATTGTAGATATTAAGTACAATGTCTAAGAATCCATTATCTGTTATCCTCGACGCAAACAAATTGAATGGCTCAAACTTTGTTGACTGGCTGAGAAATCTCAGAATCGTCCTCGACTCCGAGCGACGTAGCTATGTGCTCGACACACCCATGCCTGCTGCACCCGCAGCACGAGCTAATGAGGAACAACGAACCGCCCATGCTAAAAGGGTTGATGATGATCTTCAGGTTCGATGTCTCATGCTAGCCTCGATGTCGAATGAACTGCAGAAACAGCATGCTGCTATGCCGCTTGCTAGAGAGATACTTCTCCACCTCCAGCAGATGTTTGGAGAGAGGTCTCGTACCGAAAGGTTCACGACCACTAAGGAGTTGTTTCATCTCAAGATGGCTGAGGGAAGCAGTGTCAAGGATCACTGTCTGCGTTTCATCAACCTGGTTGAAAAACTGGGGCGATTGGACGTGGATTTGCACGCTGATCTTAGCACTGACCTCCTCCTCCACACGCTGCCCCGTTCTTTTGACCAGTTCGTGTTGAACTTCAACATGGAGGATAGAACCCTCGCTCTTCACGAACTGACCAATTTGTTGGTAACGGCAGAATCGACTCTCAAGAAAAAGAAGCCGGTGATGATTGCACACCAATCGAAGGCTGCAAAGCCCAAGAGAGGTAGGAAGAAGAAGAAGGTAGTTTCTTCGAAGGCAATCACCAAGGTGGTTGAAAAGAAGCGCAAAAGCCCAGAAGACGAATGTTTCCACTGCAAGAAAGCAGGGCACTGGAAAAGGAACTGCCCAGACTACCTAAAGATGAAATTGGTAGCCAAAGGTATTTTCTTGGTTGAAGTTAATATTTCTATTAACTGTGCATCGTGGGTGTTAGACACCGCAGCAGGTTCTCATATCTGCAATGACTTGCAGGTGATGGGAGCAGTAAGATACCTGAAGCCCGGGGATAGAATCCTGCGTTTTGGAAACGGAGCTAGGATCGCCGCTGAGGCTATTGGGGACGTCGAATTGGTTTTAGGAAATTTTACTTTGGTTTTAAGGGATTGTCTGTACGTACCAACAATAATTAAGAACATCATTTCTATACCAATGCTAGACATTGATGGTTTTAATTTTTCCATTGAAAATGGAGTTTTTAGCATATTTAAAGGTGGTTTAATGTATGCTTGTGGTACTTTGATAGATGGTCTTTATTCCCTAGAACCTGTTAAATCCGACGTCATGCACATTCAATCTAGAAAAAGAAAATATGATAATCAAACTCCACAACTTTGGCACGCTAGACTTGGACATATTTCCAAGAGTAGGATTCAAAAGTTGGTTTCCTCTAAGGCTCTTGAAATAAAGAACTTAGATGAACTCCCAACTTGCGAATCTTGTCTCAAAGGAAAGATGACCAAATCACCCTTCACAGGGAATCCCGAGCGAACCAAGCAAACATTGGATTTAATCCATACTGACGTTTGTGGACCATTGAGTGTCAATGCGAGAGGAGGATTCTCTTACTTCGTAACATTCACCGACGATTTTAGTCGTTATGGATATGTGTATCTCATGAAACACAAATCCGAAACTTTTGAGAAATTCAAAGAGTTTCGAATGGAAGTTGAGAATCAACTTGGACATAGTATTAAAGCACTTCGTTCTGATAGAGGTGGAGAGTACTTAAGCCAAGAATTCCTTGATTATCTAAAAGAGAATGGAATTCTCGCCCAGCGAAATCCCCCTAGGACGCCCCAACTCAATGGAGTGTCCGAGCGGAGGAACCGAACTTTGTTAGACATGGTTCGTTCCATGATGAGCTTTGTTGACCTTCCCTTTTCGTTTTGGGGCTTAGCCCTATTAACTGCATCGAAGATACTAAACATAGTACCTTCGAAGTCAGTGCCAACAACACCGCACCAAGTATGGTATGGTAAGGCACCCGTGTATTCGTACTTACGAGTATGGGGATCTCCTGCGTATGTAAAGAACAAGAAGGGAGATAAGCTAGATAGTAGATCTAGTTTGTGCAAATTTGTGGGGTATCCAAAGGAATCCATTGGATACCTGTTCTTTGATCCTAAAGAACGTAATACGTTCGTATCTAGGAACGCCCACTTCTTGGAAGAGGATTTCCTCTCCAATCGAAATGGGACAATCGTAGAACTTGATGAAGTCCAGGAATCGGACCCATCCCCACAAACAGTGGGAGCTGAACCAGAATTTACTGAACCTACTAGTACACCTACTCTTCGAAGGTCTGATCGAATTCGTAAGGAGCCAGAGCGATTTGGTTTCATTCACGGAAACGAAAGAGGTGATAATGATCCAAGGACCTATCGAGAAGCGATGTCAGACATAGACTCGGGTGCATGGCTCGAAGCTATGCAATCCGAAATGGATTCCATGCATTCCAACAAGGTTTGGACCTTGGTCGATCCACCTGAGGGAACTATCCCTGTAGGATGCAAATGGATCTTCAAGCGTAAGCTTGGAATGAATGGAGAGGTTTTAACTCACAAGGCACGCTTAGTGGCGAAGGGGTATTCTCAAAGGCCTGGAATAGACTATGAGGAAACCTTCTCTCCCGTAGCGATGTCCAAATCCATTCGGATATTGCTTGCCATTGCCGCATGGCATGACTATGAGATATGGCAAATGGACGTAAAGACCGCCTTTCTCAATGGAGACATTGACAAGGAGATCTTTATGCAACAACCTGAAGGTTTTGCGTCCAAAGGAAGTGAACACAAATTATGTAAACTTCAAAGGTCAATATATGGCCTCAAACAGGCATCCCGAACCTGGAACATACGATTTGATGAGACAGTCAAGGCATTTGGCTTTATCAAAAATGTATATGAACCTTGTGTGTACAAGAAGAATAGTGGGAGCGCAGTACAATTCATTGTTTTGTACGTCGATGACATTTTGTTGATCGGAGACGATATCAAGATGTTAGCGCAGACTAAAGCGTGGTTATCCGCGCAGTTCTCTATGAAAGATATGGGAGACGCATCTTACGTATTGGGAATACGTATCTATAGGGATAGATCGAAGAAGATGATAGGACTCTCCCAATCTCAGTACATTAACACAATCTTGAAAAGATTCAAGATGGAAGAATCCAAGAGAGGATTGCTTCCAATGAGACATGGTATCTCTCTTTCTAAGTCTATGTGCCCTACAACTGACGAAGAAAAGACGAGAATGTCTCTCATACCTTATGCCTCTGCTATAGGGAGCATAATGTATGCGATGTTATGTACTCGACCAGACATAGCACACGCTCTAAGTGTAACGAGCCGCTATCAGTCAAATCCAGGCGAAGAGCACTGGACTGCCGTAAAAGCAATCCTAAAGTACATGCGAAGGACTAAGGATATGTTTTTGGTCTACGGTGGTAGTGGAGAACTGAAACTTGAAGGATTCACTGATGCAAGTTTCCAGTCTGATGTGGATGACTTCAAATCCAACTCTGGATACATATTCCGCATCAATGGTGGAGCAGTCAGTTGGAAAACCTGTAAACAGTCTACCACTGCTGATTCAACCACAGAAGCATAATATATTGCAGCATCAGATGCAGCAAAAGAAAGTGTATGGATGAAAAACTTCATCCAAGAACTGGATGTTGTTCCTAGCATTGCTGAACCTGTAGTCGTCTTCTGTGACAACAACGGGGCGATAGCTCAAGCGAAGGAGCCGAGATCACACCATCAATCCAAACACGTACAGAGGAAATACCACGTGATCAGGGAGATCATGGGTAGAGGTGACATGCACATGGAGTATGTCAAATCGGAAGACAACGTAGCTGACCCACTAACTAAGCCACTTTCACAAAAGGCGTTCGATAGTCATCTAGAGCAGATGGGACTTAGAACCATAGGTGAATGGCTTTAGGGCAAGTGGGAGATTGATAGGATAGTGCCCTGCAAGCCAGTTCTGTTAGCTTGTAATAGATCTATCCTGTATGAAACGATCTTTGATTTTATAATAATACGCATGTTTATTTATATATGTATAAGGATAAACAATGGCCAACTTCATCTTTCGCGAATACATTTAAGCGATTGGTTGAAACCCTTAGATTACATTTGACTATGGGACGATTCACTTCAGTACTGAGTGCAATCATGAAACAGTCTCAAAGGTCGTAATCTTAAATCTGTTCCAAGTCATAGATTCCGAACGAGACGGGGTATCGTAGGAATCGCCAAGACTTGTACAAGTATGCATGATTCACATGGAGTGAATTTGTAGTGTTTCATGAGCAAGGAATTTGAGTCCAGTGCATACGAGTAGGTGGTTCAATGGAGGATTGAACGCATCGAACGACCCGAACAGAGAAACCCATTGTGGAAGCGCATAACGCATATCGGTGATGGGATGTTTCTCAAGGAATATAATAGTGTACGATTTAGTCCTTTGACTTGAGGTACTAGGGCGAATTCGGTGCATGGAAGTGCGTACTTAGATCTAGGTATAGGCCACGTAGCTTGGTCATAACATGCCTAGGTTGGGTGCCTATGGACATGTACGCGAGTGGTTAGTACCGATATGGAATCTGTTGACTCACCGTAATGGGTGAGAGAATTTCCTATACGATTCTTAGATAATATATCCAAGGATTCTGCGGCCGCAGTCGGTGACGGATTTGGAAAGGGGTTTCCAAATTTAGAAGGTCACAAAGGTATATTATCCTGAATTAGAAAGTATAGCTATCGAGACAAATTTAGAGGTGCCGATCAATTCACACACCCTAAGTCTTGATCGGGAATATTAGTCGATAGAAGGACCGTATGTACATGGCAATTATATGAGACGAGGTTCACAAATATCAATTCACCTGAAATTGGGCTTCATGGGCTTGTGGCTAGACATCGACCATGAAGTGTGGGTACTCCTGAATTAATAGAGGATTTAATTCTAGGAGTGGTCAATTAAAGGTTGTTTAATTGACCGGAACAATTTATTGTTCATAAATTAAATCACGAGGGATTCGTGGGCCTGCTGCCAGTTGATGGTGAACCCAGAGGGTCACACACAATACAATTGGACGGTGACTGTTATAAAAGGACATGAAAGGAATTAATTGATTTAAAGGTAATTAAATCAATTAAATGAATTAAAAGTATTTAATTCAAGTGGGAGATTAATTAATTGGCTAACTTAATTAATAATTGAGTTGCTAGTTAATTAAAAGAAATATTGATTTAATTGGACTGGGCATTTAATTAAAGTAGTTAATTAAATGGAGGATTGCAAGACATGGGCTTCTATTAATTAAAGCTCATAAGGAGTCTTGCAAACCCTAGGTCAGAAGGAGTCTATAAAAGGGGAACTACATGAGCTTAAAAACTACCACCCTGAAAAGAAAGAAAACCTTAGCCTCCCTCTGCCCTAAGTAGCCGCCCCCTCTCCAAGCTAACCCTAGCTAGCCGCCGCCGCCACCTCAAGCCGCCACCACCTGCTGCCGTGGACTGCTTGGTGCCGCCGCCGCCATCTCCCTTGTTCCATTGTATTAGATCTTGATCTGTCAAGAGATCTAATACAATCCTGCAATAACAAATCTCCTGAATCGAGTTCTGAGCCTAAGATCTTGAGGTGTTGCCAGAATCCAATTGGTGTGGACTATCCCTGGAGGTGAGACACTTGGATCACTCCTGTGAACCGGATCAGAATCAGAATCGAAGACCGGAGGTTTCCACCACCTTGCCTGTGGTGAGGTATATCGCAAAAACCCCCTTTGTTAATTCATTGTGTGCGTTTTTGTTTAAGTTTTTGTATACATAATATGGAGACTTCTTATATGGGACCATTGGATACCTCGAAAAATTTTAAATTCCGCACTTTGTTGTCTGACAAATCGAGCTATATCCCAACAAGAAGTAGCGACGCTCCTGAGTCTTCTAGAAGGGTGAAGCCCTTTGGTCGAGGACCGGGTCCGATCCGATGCCGGGCTGGTCATTCCGAGCCAGACCTGGCTGACTTCATAGAGGACCACCTTCAAGGACCAAGGGCAGCTGGATTCCCGGAGGATGGAACCACCGAGTCCGACTTGGGCCCTGATGGTGAACATGCAGTGGATAAGTCTCTTTGGTTATTCATGGCCGGGAGATTTAAGGACGATAACACCGCGCTATTTCTTAAAAATGACTTCGAGATCGCGGGTGATTACGCTTACGCTCTGCAAAAGGTATATGAGTTTTCAAACATACCAATTTTTCCTCGAAATCTTTGCTTCGTCCTTCATTTTGACTTTCCTCTTTTGGTCGGAGACTTATTCAATCATCAGGCTTACCGACTAGCCACATCAAACGAGGAGTCTCAGATGGCCTAAAATGCCCTTCACGATATTCTGAGGGATGAGGCTACCAAAGCTGATCAGCTGAGGGATACTACGACAAAGTTATCTGAGGTCGAGAAGGAGCTTGAGGAAGTCAAGAAGGATCTTGAGGGAAAGAGAGCCCTCGAGGAAGAGGTAACCAAATTAAAATTGGATCTTGAACAGGCTAAAGCATTATCCGAACAGGCGTATGCTCGAGGCCGAGAAGAAGGCAGACTTCCCGCCATAAGAGAATTTTTAAAGTCACCCTTTCTTGATGCCTTAGTTCGTTTGCGGTCGGGCGAAGTTAATCAAGCCTTTTATTATAAAGGAATTCAGCAGCTCCTCACAGCCGGAAGGATTCAAGGCACCATTGACGATTATCTCCCTTATATGGATCCTTATAATAACATTTTCGGAAAAAATTATAAGGCTTCTTCTCTTCCTCCCAAGCTCGAGGGCTTAGCCGACCATGAGTTCGCTCCATTTCTTAATGAATTTGGAGTGTCGATGCCAAATCCTGACGTGCTCGAAGCGCAATCCGAGGATGAAGATGTGGATATTGAAGGGGATTCCCGCGACCAGGGAGAGCAAGGCACTCCATCTTCCGACTCAAGTAAATTTGCAGCTGAAGTGCAAAGTAATGATGAAGAAGAAAACAGCTCGAGTAGTGATGATTCTGATAGCTCAGAAGACGATTCTAGTGAAGGGAAAGAGCAAGAGAGATCGGACAATGGTTCTGGCGTGAAGGAATCCAGCCGTTAACAATTACCATTTAATAGGATTTACTTAGCGAACTATTGTAATTGCGGATTTGTTTTTATAGTCTCCTGTCTTTTTTATTTGGTGGATGCTTGAATTTAAGTTAGTGCCATGTTGACCATTTTGTTGAACTTTAGAATGTCATTCTTCCATACTTGGTCGCGTCATCGAATATTTCTTGGGAGTGGTGATTTACCAATTATTGTAATTCGCATGATGCCGCGTCTCTTATAAATACTAAGGCCATTTTACCTTGCCTTTACGATAACATCATACACAGTGACCGGAGCTTCAGGTAATTGTTACGGTCGAATAATCATCCGAAAACCAAGAGATGAATGAAAATTCGAACGTCTCAGTAATTCCTTCCGTGCCTTCCCTTCAACCCAATGATGGTAGAAATATAAAGAAGAAGTGACAAGCTCCGGTTAAGTCCATTATTTCCGACAAGCTGATCTTCCATGGAGGAGGTAAATCTTCGACTGTCGCCCTTTCTTCATGCTTGAAAACCAAGGGCTCAAACAAGAAAATTAAAAAAGTTTCTTTTGGGGAGGATGTATCCGTGCGCACATCTTTTCCTGTTCGGTCCACGCCTTCGAAGGTTGCTGAGCCTTTCAATTTATTGTTTCCTTCTGGCGTTTCTTCCTTTAAGAGGGATATAATTCATTTCGACAAAGTATCACATGAAAAATCCGATCTCAGCCTTCTTCGGGCCAATATCTCTATCTCTGAGGCGATTCTATCAAACGGATAATATTCCTCGTTCTTGTTTCAGTCTGGGTCGGATTTTCTTGCCCGAGTAATTCTTGCTAATTTCCTTATCCTGGTTTTCTAGTTTCTTTATCTTTATTTTTAGCCTTGATATATCTTCTTATAAGTTCAGGCTGGCGAAGAGTTTTCCGGGCTCTATGCGCTGGCAAAGCGTGAGATCGAACAACGGACTACCGTTACTCTCGAGCTGGCCAGGAAGAAGGTTGAGCTGGATCGCGCGCTGGAAGCTAATAGATTTTTTAAGGAGAAACTGTCTTAGGATGAGTTGAGCTCGGAATTAGAGAGACTCAAAGATATCTACGAACGTGAGAAGAAAAATTCCGAGCTTCGGGAGAGGGAAGCTTATACCCGTGGGTATGCTGATCGCAGTGCTGAAGTTCGAAAAATCCTTTCCGAGAATAATTTCGTATAGTTGTATTAAGATTTTCCTTCGTTGTAACATAAGCTTGCTAAGATTTTTCTTTGTTGTAACACAATCTTGTTGTAACGATAATATTGTCGAAATGTAGTTATTTCTTCCATCTTCTCTCTCTCCCCCCCCCCCCTTTTTTTTTTTTTTTTTTTTTGGGAAGTGGGACGGGCAGAGCGTTTAATGCTCGTATCGTGGCCTTTCATCCCACCAGATCTACACCATTGATGCTAAATTCCTCCCCCTATATATAGTTCCAAAATTACCTTTATTTTTTTACTTGTCTGTAAATGTTTCGTTCGATCGGCATGGTTGTGTTTTTACTCCCATCGATCAATTTCATGATCCACTTGATCTCTGCGATTAAAGTGTTCGAGATTCGGATTCGAACTTTCTTTCTCGAGCTCCTCAGCGTCCCTATATGGGAAACAATTTCGACTAGGGTATCGACAGGCGAAAAGGATTGCGACTAGGGTACCGGCAGGCGACCTGCTTCTTTGGAGTCATCTCTCCTGAGACGGGTTAGAATTCCGATATCCTGTCGCTTTATCCGGTCGGTTAGTGGAATGAGTATTCTAATTGGATATGCTTCCTCCTTCCCTTGACCGGATAATAGTTTTAGAGAGCTAGTGGGGGTCCGGTAGCAAGAATGCTGGAAAACTGTTTCCTTGCCGCTGGTCTTTCTTTTAAGCTTGTGATTGTCATTGTTTATGGACGAAGGTCTTGAATTTTCTACGAGCGCAGGAGGCAAGATCCAATCTTGTTCCCCTGTTTTTTCTCATCTGGCTCGAAGACCTCTAGCTTATTCGTAGCATTTTGTAGTAGGATAGGAACAAATGTAACATTTTTTAATTCGAATCTTCTTGTTGTATCTTTATCTCTGTATTTCGATGAATCATTTGTAATTGTTCGAACAGCTTATAAATGCAACTGTTTATCTTTACATTATTCTTTTCCTATCTTTATTTTAACGGATCCTGACTCCGATCTTCTGCCATTTCATTAATTTATGAGGCAAGTCGAAAATCTTTAACGGAAATGAACTTTTATCCCCGTCGCCTAATGATCCACGGCCTTGTAACTTCATAGAATAACTTTCAAATAAAATTGCCTTTTTTGAAAACAAAATTCTTGGGGATTCCCCAAGTTCGAAGGAATATTTTCCTTAGCTCGAATAATATTCTTGACCTTTAATTCATCAATCGCGCCGAAGAGATGTGACAGAATTTCGATCGAACCTGATTATAATTTCGATCTAAGGGGCGTAGCAACGGCTTTCACCCTTAGTCGTTTCAGAGCGTTTTTAGCCCGAGGGTCGTAGCAACGACTTTCACCCATTTAATAATTTCGATCTAAGGGGCATAGCAACGACTTTCACCCTTAGTCGTTTCAGAGCATTTTTAGCCCGAGGGTCGTAGCAACGGCTTTCACCCATTTAATAATTTCGATCTAAGGGGCATAGCAACGGCTTTCACCCTTAGTCGTTTCAGAGCATTTTTAGCCCGAGGGTCGTAGCAACGGCTTTCACCCATTTAATAATTTCGATCTAAGGGGCATAGCAACGGCTTTCACCCTTAGTCGTTTCAGAGCATTTTTAGCCCAAGGGTCGTAGCAACGGCTTTCCCCATTTAATAATTTCGATCTAAGGGGCATAGCAACGGCTTTCACCCTTAGTCGTTTCAGAGCATTTTTAGCCCAAGGGTCGTCACCCATTTTTAATTTTTTTGATCCAAAGGGCGTAGCAACGGCTTTCACCCTTGGTCGATCTTCGAGGGTCGTAGCAACAACTTTCACCCATTAAAATAGTAGATGGAGACAAATAGAGATTGATAATAGATGAATAGAGATCGAGAGTATCAGAATATGACGAATAAATAGGAAATTCGGCGAAATGAACTTTCATTAAATAAATAACTCAGCCGGAATAAACTTTCATTGAACACATAGTTTTCTTAATTACGAGAAACAAAGAAACAGAACGAGATGACTAAATAGTAGTAGCCTAGAATTTAACTATCTTCCACAATATCTTCTCAAATTAACAACATTCCATGCTCGAGGTAGTACCTCTCCGTTAGGGTGAGCAATTTTGTAAGAACCTTTCTTTCCAACCTCAACGATCACAAAGGGGCCATCCCAATTAGGTTGAAGTTTTCCAACATGCTTCGACACTTCCACTTTCTTGAGCACTAAATCTCCCACTTTGAATGTTCGGATTCGAACGTTTCAATTATAAGATTTTTCCATGCTAGATTTGGTAGATTGAATTTTCAACTTTGCACGATCCCTTCGACTATCTGCGTGATCAACTTCCACTTCCCTTAGAGAACGATTTTCATTGGGATCATAAAATTCGACCCTGGGAGAAGGTACGTGGTTCTCAACTGGAACAACAGCTTCCGACCCATAAACCAGACTGAATGGAGTTTCTCCTGTTGCAACTTTAACAGTAGTTCTATTGGCCCATAAAACTCCTGGCAGTTCGTCGAGCCATTTTCCTTTTGCCTCAGATAGACGTTTTTCCAGGGATCGAACGATCTCTCTGTTCACGACTTCAGTTTGTCCATTAGCTTGAGAATGCCCAACTGACGCGAAATTCTGCTGTATTCCGAATTTTTCGCACCATTCTGTGATTCTTTTTCCGGTGAACTGCGTTCCGTTATCAGATATTAAGGTCCTAGGAATCCCGAACCTGCAGATAATATTTTTCCATAAGAAATTAATAACTTGGAACTGAGTGATATTTGTCAGAGCAACGCATTCAACCCATTTGCTGAAATATTCTACTGCAACCAATACATAATTTTTTCGAGCTCTTGTTGTTGGAAAAGGCCCAACAATATCAATGCCCCATTTATCAAAAGGCCAACAGATCGGAATAGAGTGCATATGTTCAGCCGGTTGATGGATTAAATTCGAGTGAATTCGACAATTGTGGCATTTCTTCACATAATCAACAGAATCAGAGAAAAGGGTAGGCCAATAATATCCTGACCTCGAGCATTTAAGAGCTAATGCCCGAGCACCGCAATGACTTCCTGCCTCTCCCTCGTGTACTTCCTTCAAAATAGCTTTATAGTGCACTTCGGAGATACATTTTAATAAAATTCCAGAAGAGGATCTTTTATAGAGTTGAGTATCAACTAGAGTGAATGATGGCACTCGGTATTTGATCCTTCGAGCTTCATTTGAGTTTTCTGGAAGCTTTCCTTCTTTGAGATAGGCAATAAGAGGGTCGATCCAAGAGATCCCTGGCTCATCGATTTCCATGATGTCGATCGAGGGAGTCATATCCAGTTCGATAGCAGACGTATTCGATAGTAGCCATGTAATTATCCTTTCATTCTTTCCATCGGCAAGTCCTGTGAATTTCGATAATAGATCCGCCCATAGATTTTCCTCCCTCGGTATAGGTTGAATATCAAACTTATCGAATTCAGAGATCAACTCTTTTGTCTTGTTCAAATATTTGATCATATTGAACTCCCTGGCCTCGTAAGTGCCTTTTACCTGTCTATGAACGAGTTCAGAATCAGTTAGCACAACAATTGATTTTACCTTTGCCTTTATGGCCATTTCTAATCCAGCGATCAGGGCTTCATATTCTGCTTCGTTGTTCGTAACGACGAAGTCCAAAGTGATAGCATTACTCATGTCTTCACCATTGGGTCCTTGAAAATGGATTCCTGCTCCACCTCCTTCCCTATTTGAGGAGCCATCCACGTGCATCAGCCAGACCTGATCTTTGGTTTTTTCGACCATACTCACCTCGGAGATTGCTCCTTCTTCCCCATTCGATAGGCCGGTTGACTCGACTACGAAGTCAGCTAATACCTGGGCCTTTATAGCGACCCGAGGTTGATATTCAACCTTGAATTGACCCAACTCGACCGCCCACTTTATCAATCTGCCTGACGCTTCTGGCTTTGATAGGACCTGTCTCAGCAGTTGATTCGTTAAAATGATGATCTTGTATGTCTGAAAATAAGGCCTCAATCTTCGTGCAGCTACCACCAAGGCAAGCGCGAATTTTTCAATTTCCATGTAATTTTTCTCAGCACCCTGCAATAACTTGCTCAAATAGTAAACTGGTTTATGCTAGACTTATCGAGCTTCACCAAAACCGAGCTAATAGCCTCTTCCGACACGGCTATGTATAAGTATAGGGGTTCTCCATCGGATGGCTTGGCTAACATTGGTGGAGAGGTTAAGTATGCTTTCAGGTCTTCGAAAGCTTTGTCACATTCTGCATTCCACTCAAAGTTCTTGGATTTACGCAATAGTTTGAAGAATGGTAAACTCTTGTCAGCAGATCGTGATATGAATCTATTCAACGAAATAATCTTCCCAATCAGGCTTTGGACATCTGAGAGCTTTCTTGGTGGTTGTAGATCGGTAATTGCTCGAATTTTTTCGGGGTTGGCCTCGATTCCTCTCTCGTGGACGAGATATCCGAGGAACTTTCCCGATCGCAAACCAAAGGTGCACTTGGCAGTATTCAACTTCATTCCATATTTCCTTAAAATTCCAAAACATCGATCAAGATGGTTGATGTGGTCCTCCTCCGTCATACTCTTTACGAGCATGTCGTCTACATAAACTTCCATGATTTCCCCTATCAACTCTTTGAACATCATATTGACTAATCTCTGATAGGTAGCGCCCGCATTCCTTAAGCTAAAAGGCATGACAATGAAGCAGTATACTCCCCGCTCGGTGATGAATGCTGTTTTATCCTGGTCTCTTTCGTTCATGAAAATCTGATAAAATCCTTGGAAAGCATCCATCATACTAAATAATACAAACCCCGTGGTGGAATCTACAAGCATATCGATCCGAGGTAATGGATAAGGGTCTCTTGGGCATAATTTGTTTAGGTCGGTAAAGTCATTACACATCCTCCATTTGTTTTCAATCTTTTCGCCCTTAGAAACTAGGACCACATTAAACAACCACTCCGTGAATTTAATTTCCCTGATCTGACCCGCTAACAACCTATCGACCTTTGCATTGATTATCTTGTCCTTTTCGCGGCCATGATTGCGCTTCTTTTGCCTTACAGGTTTGGCCTTTGGATCGATGTTTAATGAATGTGTTATCACCCGTGGGTCGATTCCCACTATATCATCCGAACTCCAGGCAAAAACGTCTACATTTTTCTGTAAAAATTCAATGAGCATGGTTTCCATGCCCTCGCTTAATTCCGTTCCGATTTTAGTGAATTTTTCAGGGGATCCTGGAACTAAAGTTACTTTTTTGTGGTCAGGCGCTTGCACGCTCATGTCAACATTTTTCCCTTTCTTTCCTTGTAATTTCTCGCAGTCGGGAATCGGTGATTTTAATCCAGACTCCAATTCACTCATTTTCCTCTTAACCGGGGGCTCGGGCTCTACTTTCTTTTTGATACTTAAAGATGAGTTATAACATTCCCAAGCCATGTATTGGTCGTTCCTCATTTCTCCTACCCCTGCCACGGTCGGGAATTTTATCTTTTGATGGTAGGTAGATACAACTGCCTTGAAGATATTTAGGTCTGGTCTCCCTAATATGGCGTTATAAGCGAACGATGTATCTACTACCAGGAATTTGATCATCCTTGTTACGTTGTTTGGTTTGCTTCCTAGAGTCGTGCTCAAGAGTATGGTCCCAAGTGGAACAATCTCCGATCCCCCAAAACCGACCAAAGGAGTGGTTACTCGATCCAGACGCGGGTGACAAAGATTCATTCTTGTGAGAGCTTCCGATGAGATAATGTTTGCCGAGCTTCCATTATCGACTAGCACCCTCTTGACCTCAAAATTTGCAATCCTTAATGTCAACACCATGGAAAAATCTGGATTGTCTTCACTTGTGTCCCAATTAACATCCGAAGGTCGATCGGCCTCACTGAAGCTTATAACTTGATTTTCCATGGAGGGAAACTCCAAGGATAGAATTTCCCTCTTTGCAGAAACTCCAGCCCTTATCGACCTCAATGTTCTTTTCCTAGCATTTCTGCTATCTCCTCCTGCTGGTCCGCCAGCGATCATGTTAATCACTCCATTCGACCGTTCTTCCGTTTGATTTCGAACCTGCCTTTGCTGAGTATTAAACTTTCGCGGGCTTCTGGACCTATAACGATTGTCATGGTTGCCTCCTTTGACAAATTCTTTTAACTTTCCTTGTGCGATTAGCTTTTCTATCTCGACTTTCAGTTGATAACAGTTTTCGGTGCTGTGCCCCCGAGCCCGGTGATATCGACAGTACTGGTCATAACCTGGTGCACCTGGCCTGGCCTGAGTGATCCTCTGAGCCTCGGGAATCAAGTTTCCATCTTCTAACACAATTAACACTTCTTCCTTTGAACTGTTAAGTTCGGTAAACTGAATTTTTCCCGGTCTTGGAGGTCGTGTTCGTTCATAATGAGATCCATAGGAATTCGATCCATGGGGCGGCAAATGTGGCTTATAAGTGTTAATTCTTTGCCAAACAGACCCTCTGGTCGATCCTCCATAATCACTGGGCTTTGGGATAGGAGCCCGGTCTTGTTTCTTGTTAAGAGGAAGTTTCACAGTATGCGAGCTTTTTAACTTATTCATTTCTTCCTGAATCATGTATTTCTCAGCGATCTCCATAATTCGCTCGAAGGATTTCGGTTGTTTTCTGCACAAGGCGTTTCCGAACTGAGTGCTCATTGTTAGTTCAAACATTAATGAGGACAGATATTCGATCTGCGGAGTGTCAACTTTGAGAAGTTCGATACTGAACCTCGCTAACCATTGTCTCAACGTTTCTCCTTCCAATTGTTTTACGGTCCCCAAATAATTTGCTGGTAACTTCGGTTTCCTTTGACTAGCAAATTGGTGTTTTAGTTTGTCGCAAAATTCCTCGAAGGAAAATATGGAGTTAGGTGGCAGCTTCCCGAACCAGTCGAGGGCAATTCCCTCGAAGGTAGTAACCAAGATCTTGCAACAAAAGTCCTCAGAATGTCCGTATAAGTTCATCACATTAATAAAGCTGTTGATGTGTTCCCCGGGGTCGGTAGTCCCGTTATACCGTGGCAGCCTGGTCGGTACTGTTTCCGCGTTTCGAGCTTCGCATATTTCTTGACAAAACGGCGAACAACGCATGATACTGTTTGAAACCTCCCTATCTCGTGGACTCTCTCTATTCGGAACATTTCCCGCTCGCCTATCAGCACCAGTGCCGCGAGGAATTCCTATCAGCGTACCTCCCTTCTCCATCTCCTTAGCTACTCTCTCTTGCACTATCCTTTCCAGTTCGGAATCAGTAATCCTTTTGTAGGTTGATTTTTTGTCTCTGACAGCACCAGAAGGGTGGCTCTCCCCTACTATTGAATCTTCCCAGTCATGTACTGATTTCGGCGGAATTTCTGATCGGGCGTTGATTCTCGATGGCACACCCCGAGGAGGGTTTGTTGCTGGCGCATGCGATATATATCGCAGTACATTGTTCTCCCTCTGGATGTTCGAAGATGGTATTTCAGGTCTCCCATGAACTGCTGGTTGATCTACAGGCAATTGATCAGCCCTTCCCCCGTTCAGAAATTCCCTACACATCGTGCCTATGATGGACCTTAGATCTCCAACTGTCGTGTGGATTGGAACATTATCCTGTGGAACAACCAGTGGAACCTCTGGTTGTTGAGCCGCACGCGACAGATTATCGGGCTCATTATTGACCGAATTCTGCGCTCCTGCTGCATGAGAAGGCTCTCCTCGGTTATATGTATTCCTCCTCGTAGTAGGCATATTTCGATCTAATACTCGAATAAGGCCCCTCGGTGGGCGCCAATTGATCTTACGTGATTTCGTTTGTTCGATTCGAGTGGTGTAATTGCTATGCTAATGATTGTAAGTAGAAATAAAAGATCAATAGTATTTGTATTCGGAATGATTGAGTACAAATTACAAGTATTATGAGTCCTATTCGAGCATTATTGGATGCCGTACAAGCAAGAGGGTGAAATACGTACAAGATAACCTATACTATTCTTCCTAAGTAGTTCTGAGCAGCAGCCTCGGAGGAAGAGCACCTGGGAAGTTGTGTCTCATCATAAATGATTGGGGTATTTATAGCTGAGATCTGGAACCAGGTGAACTACCCGCGGATGTGCGTTTCTCAGCCCATGGGCCTGGGCATGAGCTCGGCCCAACAGTGATTTTGGACACTAAGCTTCCTTTGTAGAATCAGCGTAGGATTCTTGAGCTTTGGGGCTCGAATTTATGCTTATGAGATCAAGATTGGCGAATTTCGACCTTGCCAGACCGCAGTTATGGTGAATCCAAGTTACCCCTCATCAGTCAGTTGGAAATTTTATTTTCTGATGGTACGTTGAAACTACAGCTCGAAACAGATTGAGTGCTGGTCGCCCTAGGATCGCATTGTAGGCAAAGGGAGTTTCTACTACTAAAAATTTTACTAGCTTCACCGTCCGATATGGTTTCTTCCCGAGCGATACACTCAAAGTTATTGTGCCAATGGGGACAATCTCTGATCCCCCGAATCCTACTAAAGGCGTGGCTACTTTTTGGAATGTTATTTGTCCTAAGTTCATCTGGGCTAGGACTTCTTTAGAGATGATATTCGCCGAGCTTCCATTATCGATAAGGATTCTTTTGACGTTGTAATTCGCTATTTCTAGAGATACCACCAACGGGAAGTCCGGGCTATCTTCTTTAGTGTCCCAAACAAGATTTTTGGGTACCTCGCCCTCATTAAAACGGATTAACTGGTGGGTCGTTGCTTTGTTTTCTAGGGTCCATACTTCTTTCGGGTATTTTAAGCTTCCGATTATGGATCTAGCAGTCCTTCGCCTTGCATTACGACTGTCTCCGCCTGCGGGTCCCCCTGAGATCGTGTGGATGGTACCGTTAATCTGGTCGTTATTTAATTCTTGTAGGGGACCATCATCAGGGGACCTTCTACGGGAATTCCTTCTTTCGTTGTTATACCGAGGACTCCTGCTTCTTCCTCGCTTGCGGTTATCCCGCTCCAAATACTCATTTAGTTTTCCTTGTTCGATTAGCTTTTCTATCTCTTTTTTAAGGTGAAAACAATCTTCAGTACGGTGCCCGTGTGCCCTGTGATATTTGCAGTACAACTCATAGTTTTGGGCACCAGGTCTGGGCTGAGCGATTTTCTTCGCTTCCGGGATCCAATTATTCCTTTCTAGTACGGGCAGAATTTCTTCTATCGGAACAGTTAGCCTTGGGTGTTCTACTTGATTAACCCTGCTCCTGATTGCCGGTTCTGCGGTTCTAGATCTTTGATAGATATTAGGTCGTCTGTCCTGATCATTTTTATTGTATTCTAACCGCTGAAAAACGTTGCCTTTTCTAAACGCCCGTTCGTAGTCCATGGATCTTTGGGCAGGAATTCTATCTTGCCGTTTGGAGCCTGAGGCCGTAACTTTATTTTTGTTTTTATCTTTAAAGGAATTCATCTCTTCTTGGGTCATATATTTAGACGCCAAGCTCATGATGTCGGCGAACGTTCTTGGTTGTTTTCGGCTGAGGGCATTTTCGAACTGCCTATTCTTCATGAGGTCGAAAAGAATAGAGATTATTTAATCGATGTTTGGGGAATCGATTTTGAGCAATTCTACATTAAATCTTGCCAACCAGTTTCTTAGGGATTCTCCCTCTTGTTGATAGATAGTTCCCAAGTAGCTCATTGGATGCTTTTGCCTTTTCTGACTGGCAAATTGCTGCGTCAATTTGTTGCATAATTCCCGAAAACTGAATATGGAGTTGGCTGGTTGCTTGGTGAACCAGTCCGAAGCTAGTCCTTCCAAAGTGGTCACCATTAATTTAGCGGTGAATTCCGCCGAGTGAGCATATAAGTTCATTATGTTCGTGAAGCTAAAAATATAGTCATCTGGATCAGTGGTTCCGTCGTATCTGGGTAGTCTACCCGGAACCTGTCCGATCGACTGCGCCTCTTTTATTTCTCTGCAGAAGGGAGAGCACGCTTCTAGGCTCTCTTGGAGTTCTGTGGTTCTGGTCCATGGGTTTTGAACAGATCATAAGCGTTGCTCGAGTCGTTCCTGTACCATCTTTTCGATTTCTCTTTCCGAGAATCGCATTGTTCTCGGTCGATCTGGGATCGCCTTGCCTACGTCATCCTCGATGGGGATTATGGTATGTTCCTTTGATTCGTTGCGTTGCGGTCTCCTTTGATCTGCTTTTCTTCGGACGATGTCATTGGAGGGTTTTGAATTGCCTTGCCGCGGACTATGTAGCGAGCGCTGCTCGCTTGCCGGGCAGTCAGCTTGTTGAGAGATTTGATCGTTTTGCCTCGTCGTTCTTCGAGTGGGATGTGCCCTAGTAGTTCTAACGTTTCGAGGAACCTGTTCGAGTACGAGCAATTCCTCTGGGGAGAGTGATTTAAGGAGCATAGCAATCTGTCGTAACTTCTCCTGAGCATCTGACAGGGGAAACGGGATCGTTGGAGCAGCATGTTCTTCCGGTACCGCGCCAGTAGGGATCCCTTGTGGTTCCACCTGATTCTGATGATGCTCGTTCTGTTGCTGGCTGTCGTTGGATATAGGGGCGTTATTATCGGTATTGCCCTGTGGATATTATGCTGGTTGGTTGTGTTACTTCTTGCTCCGTTACGAGCACTCTTCCTTGGGCGAGCCATATGTCGATCGAATAATTAACATAGCCCCACGGTGGGCGCCAACTGATTTAACCGAATTTCATCAGGTATGATTATATCAGTAAATAGGTGATGTTAGGGATTCACAATCAATATGATTTAAAGGGCTTTGTTACTTTATTCCGGATGGATCTATCTCCAGGAAGAACAACTAGATGGAACAATCAGTAATAAAGACAAACCATGAATATGAATATGAAGAAAAAGCTTTTCTTATTGAATAATCTTAGATTCTTTTGTAATGCAGGCGTAAGTTGAATATGTCAAGCGTGTGTAATACAATAATTAACTAGGTATTTATATCACATTAAACCTAGCTTTACAAGGAAACATAATCCTCATAGGACTCGGCCCAATTGTCCTTCTTGAGTCCGGATTGTAGTCTGCTTGTTGAGGAGAGTCGTATTCTACCGGGTCGATAAGATGATCCCGAACTGACTTGTCTGGTTGAACCGATGTTTTATACTTCAGTCGATCCGCACATTATAAGGGGTACGAAATAGCCCCCATCAGAACGACTTTCCCGTTCCATTTCCGGCCACCGTCGAAGTTTGGGACCCAGGTGGCGGATCAACTCCTTTTTTTGATGGGCACATATTACTCCGATGACCAACCAACCCGCATTCAAAATAGATCGCTGGAAGACTTTCGTACTCAACAGGGTACAATTTGTCGAAAACGGTGACGGCTCCGACGAGGGGTTTCTCCACATTCAATTGAACACAAATACGTGCATATTTCCCTCTAGTGGCCCAATATGTATTTTGGTCGACTTTAATGGGTTCTCCCAGAGCAGACGCTATTCTGTAAACGATTTGTTCTTCGTAATATTCAACGGCTAGCTCTGGAATCCTAACCCATGCTACGGTGGTGTTGATGCGGTCCGTCGACGCTTGGAAATTCGGGAACCATTTCCTCACAGTGAGGTATTAGATTTGCTATTCTCCACGGACCTTCGGTGAGGATAAACTCAGCTTTCTCTCTGTCTCTTATCTTCAAAACATAACAACTAGGACCCAAGTCTATAAGATCAGCCTCACTGCTCAAGTTCCACATTTTCGTGATTTTTGCCCACAAAACCGTATAGCTCACTGATTTTCCTAAGAGGCGAAGGATTAGAGTATCCTTCCATTGATTTCGGATTTCTTGAACATACTCTTCTTTCAATAGTATACGGGGGTAGGGGGAGTCTTCGCTTGGTCCTATCACCATTACCTTATCTCGATTATCTAGGGAGTTCCGGTCGAAACGCACACCATCGTTCCTTGGTTCCAACCCCGTAAGTGATTGTTGATACGAAGTTCGAGGGATCTTTCCTGTCTCAGTTTCCTCACACTCCATTGAAGCACCTTGTTCAGTTGGTAGGTCCGTACCCAAAGTATCTGCTGTTTTCATTTTCTTAATACTCCGTTGGATGATGTCGTTCTCTTCCGCCGTCAAGAGTGGGTTTTCGTTTGACATTTTTTCTCTCCAGTTTTTCCTAAAAGATACATACATTCAAAACAAGATGACAAAATTAAAAGTTAATCTCATTTTCAAAGTTTTGGCTTGTTCATTTGAGTTCTATTATTGTAATTTGATGTTTATATGGTAATTGATTTGTATAATTTCATACACAAAATAATATTATTCACAATGATGAGAAAATGGTTATGTACTTCCTTATGTAAAAAAAATATAATATTGCATTGATTGTTCCTCATTTATTTTTAAAACACTAAAATAATAAATGTTTTCAATTAAAGTATATAAATATAATTCTATTAAATGTTAAACAAGAGTTCAAATAAATAATAATAACAAAAAATCTCTAAATTATAAAAAAAAAAATTAAGCGAACCACTGGTTCACTGATTTTACCAATTTTGGAGTCAGTTTTACCGGTTTGAACTGGAAGACTGACTTTTAGGGATAAATCGGACTGGACTGGGGATCGGTTAGTGGTTAAACTGGGCCAACCGACCGGTCTAGTCCAATTTTCAAAACACTGATTACATGAAATATCGGCTAAATCTATTGGTCGCTAGAAATATGAAATTGGTCACTAAAAGTCACAATGACCAGAACAGTGTTGGTCACAATAGTCTGGTCATTAAAGGTAAGCAGCTACACATATTTTATTTGGAGGTTGAAATGTTTAATAGCTATTATTTTGTGCGCAGAGGAATTTAAATTAAATTACAAATAACCAAAAACACAAGCACACCAATCGGGAGGGGGGAAGAGTTTGACCCGTGGTGAAGGCACCAATGCTTCAATTGGAAATACAACCTCCGAGCCGTAAACCAGACTAAAAAAGGTTTCGCCTGTCACAATTATATAGTCGTTCTATTTACCCAAATTATTCCGGGTAGTTCATCGAGCCATTTGCCCTTGGCAACTCCGAAGCGTTTTTCAAGAGACTTAACAATATCCCTATTAGTAACATTAGATTGACCGTTTGCTATAGGATGTCCCACTGACGTATAATCATGCTGAATCCCAAAATTTTCACACTATTCAACTACTTTTTTGCCAACAAACTGTGTATCGTTGTCAGAGATCAAAATCATAAGGACTTCGAATCTACACAGGATGTAGTACCAAAAAAAATTAATGACATGGAATTGAGTAATCCTTGTCAGAGCGACGCATTCGACCCACTTACTGAAATATTCGACTGCCACATGCATGTGGTTCTTATTCGATCTTTCAATCGGAAAAGGACCTACAATGTCGATTCTCCATTGATCGAAAGGCCAGCATATCGGAATTGTATGCATCTACTCGGCCTATTGATGTATTAAATTCGAATTAATCTGACAATGATGACATACCATTTTACAAATTCAATTGAATCTGAAATCAAAGTAGGCCAATAAAATCCCGCTCTAAGAATCAGATCATTCACACCATACGACTTCGCCCTTTACACCTGCAACTTTGAATATCATAAAACAATCGTGTCTGCTGATGGTTATGATTTTATGCATATAACAGATGAAGGTACTGATCATAATGAAGTTGCTGCAAAGGACTCATCTCCAGAAATCAACCTTGCTGATACATGAATTCCACTAGATGAAGTACCTCAGGCAAGGGAGTCTTTAGCTTTTGCCTGAAAAGCTAAAGCTACTACTGAGAAACAAGAGAGTGTTGTTCCAACCGGTTCTGATGAAAATGTCCAATGAACCATATGAGTTCCATGAAGGCCTTGATTGAAAATGATATGAAATAAATGGAGAATAAGAACAAGGAGCTGCTAAGGAAATTTGAGGAGGCTGCCTCAAATCTTGTTCAAAGCACCATTCAAAGTATTCCACAGCCTACTGACAACTCTGTGATGTTGAAAGAAGATCTAAATACCTTAAAAGACCAAGTTGGTGGTATGAAGTTTGATATTCAACAAATCAGTGAAAGTATTGAAAAGAATGAGGCTGATTGGATGAAGGTTAACCAAGTATTCGCAGATGCCACATAAACTAAAGAAGAAAAGACGGAAAATCTAATTCAAGGCTTTTCAACAGTACTGATCAGATGGATTCAGAGGTTACAACTCTTCATCACAACCTGGATTATCTGAGTGATCAAGTTGCAGTGCTGATTGTTATTCATAAACAACAAGCAATGCAACTCTACACTATGGATCAGAACATCACAATGCTCTGTAATGCAGTCAACATTACTCCTGTGCATGTTGAAGAACTCGACCCTGCTGATGATGTTAAAAAGGGGAAAGAGGGATCTGCTAACAAGAGAAATATTATAGTTACTGAAGAAGTCCAAGTTAATGAAGGGGCTACTGATAAGCCTGCTGAAGAAACAAAGACTGCTGATGTGACTGAAGAAACTGCTGCAGATGAAAAAGATGAGGTTAATGAAAAAGTACCTAAGGATATAGTAAAGGATGACAAAGAACTTGTTGTTTCTAAGGATTCTGTTGAAGAATAGCTTGATCCATATCGAAAGTCAAAGAACGTAGAATGGCCAGGAGCTAAAATCGAGACTGCTGATAAAGAAAACAAATTAAGTAAAGCCAAGATAGTAGCTCTAACCTTTTCAAGTGGTGGAAGTGATGATAGTGATGCTGAAGAAGAAGAATCAAAAGACTAGACAAGCGTACTTCTTTCTATCACTTCATTTTAAATTTATATGTAACTTTTCATCTTTCATAATCTGATGTAATGTGTAACAAGTTTTAAATCAATAAAAGATTACAAATTCCAACTCAATTTCTATCTAAGAAATTTTGTGTGAAGACTTAGCTTTAGTGAGTTACAAGTATTTAGCTAAAGTTTTGTCATCATAAAAAAAAAGGGGGGAAATTGTTGGATGGAGATGAAGAAGTGAAGGGACGTTTTTATGATTTCCAAAAGTCATCAGCTAAGTTATGGAAGCTTGGCAAACCTCTAAAGATATTTAACCAAGAAGACAAGTAAACATCATAAGGGTTAAATTTCGGTCCAGAAGACCGTTGATCTAATGCTGAGTTTGGAATCAGACTGGTGGATTTCTATATAGTCAAATCAGATGAATTCAATTTGAATAAGCAGAGTGGATTCGATCAACAGAGTAGAAGTGATCAAATAGTTATTCCACCGGTAATGACAGCACTTGGAGTAATAAATGTTGTAAGAGAAGGGTATTAAAGAAAAATGATTGAACATAAACCTTGAATCAGGATGGTGCATTTAATGCGACTGAACAGGAAGTACAACAAAATTGTACAGTGAACAGTTGTAGAGAGCCTTTCAGAGATAGGGACCAGTACTTGAGGAAGATCTGAATTTTGTCTCTCCTCAACAGGCAAAATTAAAACCTCAAGTATTAATTGTTGGGATATTCTAGTACGGGGCTCGATTGTCAATACAACAAAGTGCGGAATTTAAAATTTTTCGAGGTCCCTAATAGTCCCATAAATCTTTCTCCACGGTTAATTATACAAAAAGGTTGAATCAAACAATTAAATAAACACAAAGGGGGTTTTTCGCAATTTACCTCACCACGGTTTTGTGGTGGTTTCCTCCAGGTGTTTGGTTCGATCCACAGCTTGAGTGATCCATGTGTCTCACCTCCAAAGTTGATCCACACCAACTGGATTGTAGTGACACCTACAAGTCTTAGGCTACGAACTGGATCTCGTAGGTTTGTCAGCAAAGGATTTTAGATTTGGATCTGTACTTAAGATCTGGATCTGAATTAGGAGATTCAGATGGAAGAAACAAATCACAGGACTTATGTGATTGGAACAGGGCTCGGCCAGGTCAGGTTCGGCCAGCTCAGGGTTCGGCCGAGAACAGCTTCGGGCGACTAGGGTTCGGGGCGAAGGTTATGGGGCGAATTTGTAAATAATAATTCTTGTGCAAAAATCTGATTCTCTCTCTTATGCAAAATCGATTTCTCTCTCAATTTTCAGCAAAGATATTTTTTGTTCTCTCAAAAGTTTTTCAGGATTTGTGCCTTTCTCAAAAAAAAATTCTCGTGTTGTAGTGCTTAATGAAGAGAAGAGGGAAGGAGTATTTATAAGAGAAGAATCCTTCTCTTGATAGATATCTTCTTCCCTTATCTATCAAATCTTCAAATCATTCATTCCTTATCAACTTAGGAATGTGAGATTTGATGGATCTCTTCTTGCTTGCTCTCCAAGAATAAAAACTCATTTTCTTTACTTACTAAAAATCGCCCCCCCCTACCCCATTTCAAGATAATTGCAAAATCAACCCATAATTATCCAATCCTAAAATTGGTTAATTATTTATTCTTCCAATTAATTAACTACTTTAATTAATTTCATAATTAATCAGATAACTCTAATTAATTAATTGAACATTAATCAATTAGATATCTAGTCAATATTCTCCTATTGAATTAATACCATAATTCAATTACTTTGATTTAACAACTTTAAATCAAACATTTCCTTTTCGACAGTCACCGTCCAATTGTATTGTGTGTGACCCTCTGGGTTCACCATCAACTGGCAGCAGGCCCACGACTTTCGTGATTTAATTAACGAGCAATTAATGCTCCGATCAATTAAACAACTTTTAATTGACCACTCCTAGAATTAATTTCCCTATTAATTTAGGAGTACCCACACTTCATGGTCGATGTCTAGCCACAAGCCCCTGAAGCCCAATCAAAGGTGAATTGATAATTGTGAACCTCACCTCTTATAATTGCCATGTACATACGGTCCTTCCACGATGATTTCCCGATCGAGACCTAGGGTGTGTGAATTGATCGGCACCTCTAATTATCTCGATTCTGTACTTTCTAATTCTGGATAATAAATCCAGTGTGACTGCTAAATTTGGAAACCCCTTTCCAAATTTGTCACCAACCATGGCCATGGGTTTCTAGGAACATAATATCGAAGAACGTACAGGAAATACTCTCACCTTATCAGGGTGAGTCGATGATCCTTTCTTAGTACTAACCACTCGCGTATAGTTGTGTACGCACCCAACTTAGGCACTTTGCGGCCAGGCTACGTGACCAGTACCTAAATCTAAGTACGCACACTCGTGCACCGAATTCGCCCTAGCACCTCAAGTCTAAGGACTAAATCGTACACTATTATAAGCCTTGAGAAACATCCCATCACCGATATGCGTCATGCGCTTCCACAATGGGTTTCTTTATTCGGGTCGTTCGATGCATTCAATCCTCCATTGAACCACCTACTCATATGCACTGGCCTCAAATGCCTTGCTCATGAAACGCCACAAATTCAATCCATGTGAAATATGCATACTTGTACAAGTCTTGGCGATTCCTACGATACCCGTCTCATTCGGAATCTATGACTTGGAACGGTGTTAAGATCACGACCTTTGAGACTGTTTCATGATTGCACTCAGTACTGAAGTGAATCATCCCATAGTCTATTGTGACCTTAGGATTTCATCCAATCGCTTAGATAAGTTCGCGAGAGATGAAGTTGTCCATTGTTCAATTTCACGTACTATGAATGAACGGACGTATTAATTATAAACCATAAGAAAATAGTACTTCAACAAGCTAATTAATATTGGCTTGCTGGGCACTATCCTATCAATCTCCCACTTGCCCTAAAGCCAATCACAACATTTCTAAGACACATCTATACCAAGATGTCCCTCGAACCCATTTGCGAAAGAGCTTAATTAGTGGATCTGCTAAGTTTGTCCTTTTGAGATAACGTAGTACTTTTACGCGTCTCAGTTATCTATGACTTGTTCAATCATATGATATTGTGTTCAGATCATCGGTGAGATCTCGTTTCCCTTTCATTGAGCAATTGCCTTGTTTAAATCGGTTAAGATTATGACAGGCTTTTGCCATGCTAGGTAATTCATCCAATCATTGGACGAATGTTTCTCATCTAAACACTTTCTCTTGTGCAGCATCATAATGGTGCGATTATTCTGATTGAGTCGACAACGGTATACTATTGGATTTTCTTCCAATTTACCTTAGCTTCATCGAGACAGAATATATCATCCACTTCAGACTGGAAATCTCGAAATTCTAAATACTTCGAGTTTTCAATTCTCCATTACTACCACAGACCAGCATTATATCCTTTAATTATCTTTGATGATTGCTTTAATGGTAGTCCAGTGTCCTTTACTGGTGTTCGACTATCAGTAGCTCTTGAATGATCAGAGCATTTTGATGGGTCAGGTCTAGTACAAGACTTTGCATGCTACATGCAATCCAAATGCTAAAGCATAAGGCTTCTTGAGACATTTACTTCTTTACTCATTTATATGTAGGGCTCATTAAATAAGTAAGAGAAATCTTGTCTCTTTGGAACTAATCCCTTCTTGGATTCTTCCATATTGAATTTATTCAATATTCAGTCTATGTACTTAGATTCAGTGAATTGCAACATCTACTTTGCTTTTATCTCCATAAATACGTATTGCCAATACGTGAGATGTAATTCCCAAATCTTATCATGGAAAATTGCGTGAATAACACTCTTTCGTCTGTTCTTCTCTGATATTCTAATATCGTTCTTGATGTGTAGATCATCATCTCGTTGTGTTTCGAATATAACTATGCTCCCACTGATCCTTTTGCACATTTGGAATCCATTTGCCTTTTGACAACTTCAACATTCTTGATTGACTTATCAAGTTGCATGTTCCAAGTTCGGGAAAGAGTCACAGATTGACCTTTGAATTTGAATAGAGATATTCTCATCAATTTTCAATTGTGAGATGCAGGATTCATATCCAACAGTCATACTTTGGAAGTCAAAACCACCTTTCTATGGCTAATAGTTTCGAAATGGATTTTGACGTATCCAATGGTCAAATGGTATTTTCATTAGTCCGGGAGGGACTTTTCAATAGTGACCTATTGCCATTAGGTGAGTCAAACTTTCCACTTTGAATCTTATGGCTTCATGCCATATCCCTTAGTTTCTTTGTAATCTTGGATTAGAATCCAATTTCTCAATTTCGTAAAATGGAATTTTGAGTTCCTTACGAATTTGATTAGATTACTAATTATTTGTGCATGGATCGGTTCAGCGGGTTTCAGGGTTTACTCCCACTGTTTGTGGGGATGGGTCCAGTTCCTTGGACTTCATCAAGTTCTATGACATTCCTTATTTCCTTTGACAAGAGTTTCGTCAACAGAGGAACAAGCTTCTTACGAGATACTTTCGTTTCTCTTTGTTGTAGAACAGGTATCCAATGGATTTTGTCGGATACCCCACAAACATTATATGAATTAGATCTACCATCTAATTTCTCATATAAGAGTATTTTACTATGTCTTTAATGACATGGCGGTGTAAGAACTTACTTCGGAAAAATACTAGACCAAGTAATTTTTGAAGAGTCAGGGGAGGCTATCCCCTAATGTGAATATAGGAATTTAGCAAGATCACAGTCGAGAGTCGAACCAAGTTTCATCAAAGCTCAATCTTCTTCTTTGATTTGCTTTGTTTAGAATTCTATTCCCCTTTAGATAATCGAGTTGCTTATGTTTCAGCAAGTTTGATTAGATCAAATTGATTTTGACATAATGCATCTAGTTACTTCATTTCCAAAACGTCTATTGAGTTACTTCAACAGTTTTAGAATTGTACTTCTACAATAGTACAAATATACTTTAACGATTGAAATCGTAAGTATATATGAAGTAGCAACCTTTTGAACTAGTGCTTTTAGTTCTAATCGATTTGAAATGTTTGGAATGCCTAGCAATCCTTTATTTCGGTTATTATTCCTTTAAGACAAGATTTGAAAGTTCGGAGTTTTATCCAAGTTCCTTATTTCAAGAACAGTAGACAAAAACTTTCCTTTCGAATCTTTCTTTAGGAAGAATGTCCAAAATAAACATTTCATGCGCGGACGATTATCCAGTTTTTCGATTGAGCATACAGCCTTCGATGTTTTGATTCATTTATCATTGTTTATTTCTATGTTTCAAAATATCAACGTTTGTACAAAGTTAAATCGCTCTAATTAAATAAATTCCATTCTCAATGGTAAAGCAATAAGGTCTTGTACAAAATTTGAAATAATACTCAAAATAAACTAAAACTAAAAACTTATGCTAATACGAAAAACTAAGTAAAACTTCTTCTAAAAAGGAATGTCTAGGTTCAGTTCTTCCTTGACCTAGTCCCTGAATTCGTTTTCCCTCAACTCTCTCTGCACTGCTTGCATCTTCCTTTCAAGGAATTTCCTCCTTGTAGGTGGAGAGGGAATAGTTTCATCCGCTGTAAACTCTTTTACAGAAATGAAAGTTTTATCAGATGTCTTACATCAAAAAGATTTAACAAATGTATAATTTAAAAATCATACCGTAGTTAAGTCTATCCAGGAATTCCTTTTCAGTAAGCTTTCCTATTTTCTTTTCGTGCTTACACAGTGGGCAATTTTCTTCATATAGTCCAAGATCTTTTAGATGAGCTTCTTCATATTTGTCTAACAACTCATGCAATTGTTTTGTTTCAATTCCATCAGGCGGAATATTACAATGTTGCATGAAATGAGTGAAGATGTCAGAAAGACCATGTGTGGTAATTTCTATCTCATCTTCGAGAATCAATCGGGCTCCAAGCCTGTTGAGTCGTTTGAACATCTTGGTTAAGTAACAACAATATTCCTTGACATTGTTAAACTCAGCCATGATTGTTTCGTGAAGGTAATTGCACATCATAGCCCCCAAAGTGTTTTCGATTCTAACATTCATCAATACTCGTTTGAACGGAACAGTGGATGGTAAATGGCTAACAATAAAATAGACAACTATAAGCAGACAAGTTTAATATTAGTACTTATAATTAACGAAATTTGGACTTTTTTATCGAAAAAGTTCTCCCACTATTTTATCGAAACAAGAACCCCTTCTAGTTTCGGAAAAATCTATTTCCTAGGAGGTCTTGACGTCCCAGCAGCAATTAGTTGCACCCACGACTCGTGGCCATACAATTAATTCCCTAGGTAGGTATACATTTTACCAATTGTGTCTACTACACAACCTTCAAGCTATTTTGCCTCGTTTTTCGCATTTATCTAGCACTGCTACATCATAAATGTTACTACGCGTTAAGTCTAACCCATTAATCATGATAAGCAACGGGCCCGGTCATGAATTCTCCGTAACTAGTTATCGGTCGATCTTCACGTCCCGACCAGTCCCTACCCTTGTCAAGTTTTATTAAAACTAGAATCAAGGAATTTCGTGCATTGCCCCTTTCTTCGACTCGGGTGCCAGACTCTGGATCACCTCTATCGATAAGTAAACAACATGCACTAGTCCCTATTAATAGAAGGCTTGGATTTATAAAACTTCATTTTATATTTAACCCAATATGACTTAATATTTATTCGAGAGGGAAATTTTCGGTTTTGAAAGTTTAAGGAAACTCTCATCGAGATCTCACCGCTTCAATTATGCTTTATCTTTTATTTACGATCTAGATTCTAGCGCGCAAACACACAAGCAATCATAAATCGACTAATAAATAAAAGCCATACAAGCCTAGCATGCATACTACCACAATATGTTTTCGATCGGGAGCCTCCTATGCAGGCCATCATCGAGCCAATGATGTTGTCCCAATTGGTCAATCTAAAGGGTTCTCAAAGGACCTATGCTATTACACAATGTACCATGCATACATGGCCTTCAATTCTTCTTGGGCTCCCACCTTGCTTGTAAATGGGCCTCCATCCTAGACTAGGAAAGCAGTAAAGCCCTATTCTATTACAAAGGCTCAAAGTGGCCCAAAAATAATAACAGGTCGCAGGCCCAATAAAAACCATGCATTAAATTAAACTAATCACATCTAACCTAAGGTCAAGGCTCGGCGCGATCGAAAACCACGTAAACAGTTCACGTAGAGCAAGAAACATGCAAACAACTTTTACGTATCTCTTTCTTAATTTTAAAACTACCTTTTAAAACTAACTTCCTATGATTCTTGCTTTTTGGTCACTACTAATTATGACAAATAAATTCTCGGGTAAATAAAACAGATTTTCTGCCTCAAATAAAGATTATGATTTTTCAACTTTTGAAAATTGCAGTTCGGCCCCTATACTTTTGGAAATTGCACTTTTGACCCCAAAACTTTTGAAAAGTTACAAAATACCCCCAAAACAGTTTTCAGACAGAAGGACCAGAAAATAAAATTTTGAAATCCAGAAAATTTTTGAATTTTGCAAACTGACCCCTCAACTTTCGGAAATTACAAAACAGTCCTTGAATTTTTGGAAATTGCAAAACAGCCCAAAAACCCATGCGATTGAATTTTCAGAAAAAGTCCGATTTTACAAAAATTTCCAGAAACAGAAAAATTAATTTTCACCCCTTAATTTTGAGATTTGCGATTTTTGCACCAAGAGTCCTGATTTTTCGAAAAACTATAAATTCGCCACAAATCTTAAAAAGCAATTTTACCCAATCATAGATCCAGTCATAACAAGCAAGAATCAATCAACAGAACATAATTATCACGCTTTCTCATACATACAATCAAGCATATACAGTGAAAACACATTATGTTCAGGCCTTTTCGTATAAAAACGTATGGAGTTGGCTCTGATACCACTGTTGGGATATTCTAGTACGGGGCTCTATTGTCAATACAACAAATGGCGGAATTTAAAATTTTTCGAGGTCCCTAATAGTCCCATAAATCTTTCTCCACAGTTAATTATACTAAAAGGTTGAATCAAACAATTAAATAAACACAAAGGGGGTTTTTCGCAATTTACCTCACCATGGTTTTGTGGTGGTTTCCTCCAGGTGTTTGGATCGATCCACAGCTTGAGTGATCCATGAGTCTCACCTCAAAGTTGATCCACACCAACTGGATTGTAGTGACACCTACAAGTTTTAGGCTACGAACTGGATCTCGTAAGTTTGTCAGCAAAGGATTTTAGATCTGGATCTGTACTTAAGATCTGGATCTGGATTAGGAGATACAGATGGAAGAAACAAATCAAAGGACTTATGTGATTGGAACAGGGCTCGGCCAGGTCAGGTTCGGCCAGCTCAGGGTTCGGCCGAGAACAGCTTCGGGCGACTAGGGGTCGGGGCGAAGGTTATGGGGCGAATTTGTAAATAATAATTCTCGTGCAAAAATCTGATTTTATCTCTTATGCAAAATCGATTTCTCTCTCAATTTTCAGCAAAGATATTTTTTGTTCTCTCAAAAGTTTTTCAGGGTTTGTGCCTTTCTCAAAAAAATTCTCTCGTGTTGTAGTGCTTAATGAAGAGAAGAGGGAAGGAGTATTTATAAGAGAAGAATCCTTCTCTTGATAGATATCTTCTTCCCTTATCTATCAAATCTTCAAATCTTTCATTCCTTATCAACTTAGGAATGTGAGATTTGATGGATCTCTTCTTGCTTGCTCTCCAAGAATAAAAACTCCTTTTCTTTATTTACTAAAAATCGGCCCCCTACCCCATTTCAAGATAATTGCAAAATCAACCCATAATTATCCAATCCTAAAATTGGTTAATTATTTATTCTTTCAATTAATTAACTACTTTAATTAATTTCATAATTAATCAGATAACTCTAATTAATTAATTGAACATTAATCAATTAGATATCTAATCAATATTCTCCTATTGAATTACTACCATAATTCAATTACTTTGATTTAACAACTTTAAATCATACATTTCTTTTTCGACAGTCACCGTCCAATTGTATTGTGTGTGATCCTCTGGGTTCACCATCAACTGGCAGCAGGCCCACGACTTTCGTGATTTAATTAAAGAGCAATTAATGCTCCGATCACTTAAACAACTTTTAATTGACCACTCCTAGAATTAATTTCCCTATTAATTTAGGAGTACCCACACTTCGTGGTCGATGTCTAGCCACAAGCCCATGAAGCCCAATCAAAGGTGAATTGATAATTGTGAACCTCACCTCTTATAATTGCCTTGTACATACGGTCCTTCCACGATGATTTCTCGATCGAGACCTAGGGTGTGTGAATTGATCGGCACCTCTAATTATCTCGATTCTGTACTTTCTAATTCTGGATAATAATTCAAGTGTGACTGCTAAATTTGGAAACCCCTTTCCAAATTTGTCACCAACCATGGCCATGGGTTTCTAGGAACATATTATCGAAGAACGTACAGGAAATACTCTCACCTTATCAGGGTGAGTCGATAGATCCTTTCTTAGTACTAACCACTCGTGTACAGTTGTGTACGAACCGAACTTAGGCACTTTGCGGCCGGGCTACGTGACCAGTACCTAAATCTAAGTACGCACACTCATGCACCGAATTCGCCCTAGCACCTCAAGTCTAAGGACTAAATCGTACACTATTATAAGCCTTGAGAAACATCCCATCACCGATATGCGTCATGCGCTTCCACAATGGGTTTCTTTGTTCGGGTCGTTCGATGCATTCAATCCTCCATTGAACCACCTATTCATATGCACTGGCCTCAAATGCCTTGCTCATGTAACGCTACAAATTCACTCCATGTGAATCATGCATACTTGTACAAGTCTTGGCGATTCCTACGATACCCCGTCTCGTTCGGAATCTATGACTTGGAACGGTTTTAAGATCACGACCTTTGAGACTGTTTCATGATTGCACTCAGTACTGAAGTGAATCGTCCCATAGTCTATTGTGGCCTTAGGATTTCATCAAATCGCTTAGATAAGTTCGCGAGAGATGAAGTTGGCCATTGTTTTCACGTACTATGATTGAACGGGCGTATTAATTATAAACCATAAGAAAATAGTACTTCAACAAGCTAATTAATATTGGCTTGCTGGGCACTATCCTATCATAAATAGAGTTCAAGTTCAAGATTTAGAGATAACACAACTCAGACACAACATTTGAGAGGCTTCAATCGAGCAAAATCTTCTAAGTCTAAAAAATTCAAGAACAAACACTAATCAGCCGAGTCATCTGTTTGACGAAGCTTAGATGAAGAAAAAGAAAACACTTACATATCTTAGTGATTTATGTAGCTCTGGGAGTTGTGAGAAGTAGTTTTCATCTTAGTGATTGAAAATACTTCTGAGTATAGGTTTTCTTAGTGATCTTCCATAACGAACTTTTGGCTTATTTATTTGTTGTATAAGTGCAAGTCTTGTGCTATTGACTTTTTATTCATAGTATAACTTAAATCTTCGTGATTTAAAAGAGTGGACTAAAAGACATTTTTGTCTATATAACCACTATAAAAATCATTGTGTTAGTTTACTTGTTTTTACTTGCTTATTTTCATAAGTAACCAAACTTTGAAAAGACCTGAGATTTTAAAAGAAGTTTTAAAAACCTGGGATAAAATCTTTAAGTAACATAAACTTGTTTGAAAATCACTTGACAAAATCCGCTGCATAAAAGTTTTATCTTTGGTTTGATTTGAAATTTGATAAGTAAAATCAGACTAGTGGTTAACTTACGCTGAACAAGCCTAGTGCACGAACAACTGAGTAGTTGTTGGTCCTAAGTGGTCAGATGAGGTCTAGAGGGAGGGGTGAATAGACCTCTGAAACTTTTAATTTTTTCTCGAAATTTACATATCAGCAGAGTAAGTTGATCATAACTAGTGAATCTACTTAGCTATTTGTGCACTTAGCTTAATCAGCGGAGTTGACCACTCTTCTAATTTACTTATTTATTTCAAATATAACCATAGTTTGAAACTTGTATGCAGCAGATTTGTCTAGTATTTTTCAAACAAGTTATTTTCCAACTTTAAGATTTTATTCCAATTTTAGAAACTCCTTTTAAAATCTTTAATCAATTCAATTGTTTGTATGCTTTTGAAAGTATGCAAGTAATCAAACACAAGAAACTTTTATAGTGGTTATATAGACAAGAATGTCTTTTAGTTCACTCTTCCAAATCACGAAGACTTGGGTTATACTAGAAACATTAAGTAACTTAGTACACTCTACACTTGTGCTTTTACAACAAATGATATAAAGCCACAAGTTCGTTATAGAAATTCACAAAGAAAACCTATATTATGAAGTTATATCACTCACAAAGATGGATATATACTTCGCACAACACTCTCAATTTACAGAATCACTCTGATTTAGTGTTTGGCTTGTTTCATCAACTTGTCTTTTGTCAACAAATGACTAAGTTGATGGTGTTCTGTTCTTGAGTTTGAGACATAGAAGAATTTGCTCGTTTGATTTTGCTCTCAGTTCTTGTGTTGTGGTTGTCTCTAACACTTTGAACTCGAACTATTTATACTTGATGATTTGAAATATGCCCGTTGAAGTAAGACAAAAATCAGCACTCCTCAAATACTGGTCCCCATTTTCTGGAACAACTCTCTGCAAGTGTTCAATATATAATAGTATGTACTTTCTGTCAGTCGCATTTAATGTACTTTGCTGATCGACGGTTCCTCTATAATCATTGGTCTTTAATACCATTCTCTTACAACATTGATTTCTCCAAGTTCATTTATTACTGTTGGAGATACTTTCTGATCATTTATACTCTGCTGATCGAATCCACTCTTCTGATGAACACTCTGCTGATTCAAACCGAACTCATCTGATTTGACTCTACTGAAATCCACCAGTCTGATTCCGAACTCATCATAATATCAGTAGTCTTCTGGACCATATATTTAACCCTTCTGATTTGTATCTCTCTGTTTAAATATCTTCTGAGGTTGACCAAGCTTTTATTACTTAGCTGATGAAATTTCAAAATCATCGAAACCTCCCTTCACTTCTTCATCTTCATCCAACAATTTCTCCATTTTTTATGATAACTAAACTTCAACTAAGTACATGTACCTAAACTAAAGTTAAGTCCTCATTTCAAATATTTTGAGATAGAAATTAAGTTGGAAGCTTGTAATTTTCATTTATAGAACTTGAATTACATATTACAAGGTTTCAGAAGATGAAAAAAATACAATGAGTTTGAATTGAAGAAAGTAATTTAGTCTTTTGGTTCTTCTTCTTATTCAACTCCTTCAAATAGCTCTTCTTCTTCTTCACCACTAGAGAATACTTCTTCTAGGTTCTTGGAAGCAACTTCAATTTTTCTTTTGAAGTCTTATAGTCTCTTGGCTTTTCTGAATGGATCAAGTTTTTCATTAGCAGAATCCTTAGAAGCAGCAATTTCCTTGTCAGTCTTTGCTACATCTTTGGGTTCTTCTTTGTTTGTTCCAGCTCCTTCAGCATCAGCAGCGTCTTTTGTATCAGTTACATCATTTGTTCTACTTGTTTCTCCATCAACAGGTTTTTCAGCAGAACCTACTTGTTCAGTAACTTCAATTGTAGTTGTTCAAGCACTTCTCTTGTTTGTTGATCCCTCCTCCCCCTTTTTGTCATCATTACTGGGGTTGAGTTCCTCAACTTGAACAGGAGTAAAGTTGACAGCATTGCAGAGCATCCTGATGTTCTGAACCATCGCAGCTAGGTGATGTCCTTGGTTTTGTTGCTGGGATGCAAATCCTTCAGTCTTAAGAGGAAAAGTCAATGAGCTCTCCCAGCTGAACTTGTGAATGTCATATCAGATCAGCACTTTTGCTCAAAGTATTCAACATGTTGTCTGTTTTCTCTTCTTGAGCTTCCATAGCTTTAACTTGGATTCTTTTCAGAAGAGTAATTTTGTTCATCATATACTACATAAATTGATTCTTCTACAAGTAAAGTCATTTTGTTAAATACTCTATAAGGTTTACTAACAGTAGAGTAACCCACAAAAACAACTTCATCCGCCTTTCTGCAAATGCAGTAAGGTGATTTTTCTCATTATTTAAAATAAAACATTTACAATAAAAAATTCTAAGATACTGAATAACAGGCTTCCTGTTGTTCCAAACTTCATAAGGTGTCTTCTTTTGACTCTTGTTGATCATGCATCTGTTCTGAGTGTAGCATGTGTATTTGTAGCTTCTGCCCAGAATCTTTGAGGTAGTTTAGCTTCAACTATCATTGTTCTTGTAGCTTTTATTAGAGTTCTGTTACTCCTTTCAGCAACTCCATTTTGTTGACGGGGCAGAGTACTCAAGGCAGATTCCTCTGGAGTTAAAATAGTCTTCAACAGTAGAGTTTGTAAATTTAGTGCCCTTATCTGATCTGATCTTCAATATCTTTATGCTCTTTTCATTTTGGATCAGCTCCATCAAATTAGAAAGATGTTCCTTGGTTTCACTCTTCTTTTTCATAAAGACAACCCAAGTATATCTTGGAAGTCATCCACAACACCTAGGCAGTACTTCTTTCCACCATTGCTGATAGGATCAATAGGAACTAACAAATCCATGTGAATTAGCTCCAAAATTATGGTTGAAGATTGGTGTTTCTTGCTTTTGAATGAAGACTTGATTTGTTTACCCTTCTGACATGCGTTACATAGCTTGTATTTACTCATGCTGTTGATGGTCTTCAAATTCACATGATTCATTCTTTTGTGTCATAGCCAACTAACTTCACTTGGTGTAGAAGCCACCAAACAAACATTAGAATTCTTGTCCATAGAATTGCAGTATACTATATAGATATTTCCTTGTCTTCTTCCAGATAATATCTCCTTATTGGTTTCAACTTGCTCTACATAACATTTATCTGATGAGAAGATAACAAAAAATCCTTTGTCACAAAATTGACTTATGCTCAGCAAATTGTACTTCGGGCCTTTAACATAAGAGACGTCAGCTATCTCAATGTTTTCTTTGATAAGCTTTCCACATGCCACAATCTTGCCTTCTTTGCTGTCACCAAATGTAACTTTTGGACCGTCCATGGTAGCAGCATCAGTCAGTTCATGTATTTCTCCACACAATTGCCTGGAACATCCATTGTCCAAGTACAAATTTTTCTCTACTTTACACCTACTCCTAATCCTAACCTACGAAACAAAATAAAATGTTTTAGGTACCCTTTAATAAGAGGGTCATGAAGGATTAGTGCCACCTTTGACAACCCAATATTTAGAAGTCCTAGGCTTCTTTGGCTTTGTGGAGTTTGATGGAGCATGAGTTACTCTGAATGCATCATAAGTTTCAGGAGATACATTTTTATGATAATCATTATGATGAGAGTAATGCTCATAATTAGGATATGGTGCATGACAAGCAGGGTAAGCATGCATAGGATGATGAGCAGGGTATGCAACATAGTATGATGGAAACTGAGGTGCATGATAGAATGATAGATAGGTAGGTTGCACATAATGAGACTCATTTCCATACCAAGCATTTTCAATTTTATGATTTTTATGCTTCTTTGTTTACTCTTTGGTTGCTCATTAACAGACGACTTAGGTTTACTAGTCTGATTAGTTTTACTCATATCAGCAGACTTCTTAGGACTACTTTGATTTTGGTTCTACCAGTCTGTATTTCAATTTTAGGTTATTTATCCTTTTTAGTCTTAGGAGATTTCTTCTCCTTTTTCTTGTTTCTGGTGGAGTAGACTTAGCAGTATGAACATACAAAACGACCTTACTATTGTCAGCGGATATGAATTTTTCAGTATGGTTGTTGGATGAAGATGAAGATATAAGTACAAGGAATTTAAAAGTTAAAGGGAGGTTTTGATGATTTCCAAAACATCAAGATCAGCTAAGTAAGGAATACTTAGTGAAATCCCTTAGAAGAATTTTGACCAACTTAAAGACAAATCAGCCAAGTCAAAGTTCCATCTGGTCCATAAGACTACTGATCTGCTGAAGGAAGTAATCAGTTTGGTGAAAATCAGCCAACTCAAATCAGATGGGTTCTTGTTGAGATCAGCTCAGTACATCATCAGACGAGAGAATTTAATCAGCCAAGTGAAGAAGATCAGGAAGTCTCCTCAACGGTAATAAATGCACTTGGAGTAATAAATGCTGAAGAAGGAGGGTATTTATGTCAAATGATTGAAGAAACCCTCGTATCAGCTTGGTGCATTAAATGTTGCTGACAGAAAGTACAACAGATTGTACTTTAGCAGTCGCAGAGAGCTGTTTTCAGAGAACAGGGACCAGTACTCGAGGATTTGAATCTTGTCTTTCTTCAACGGACATTTTTCGAGCTGAGAGTATGTTCGGATTCGGTAAGATAAACAGCCTTAGGCATAGCGAAATTTAATAATTTTAGGAGCTCTTACGGAATCTTACCAGGATACTACCCTGGTTGTATATATATGATTATTAAATTAAATGACATTAATAACAAGATCCATGTTATACTTGTCTCCTTGCAAATCCAGTCAACGAACAAAGTCAGGTTTCTCCTCTCAGGTTGGTCGATGCTATGCCCTGTTGCAGCGCCCCACATGTTGCGCCTCTATGAGTTGATACACCACAATATCACGAAAAATAATATATCCTGATCGGCTAGAACACATGATATATTAAGATCTAGGGTTAGAGAACGAGATTGGAGCAAGAATCGAAAAAGTCGAACTCTTCCAAAAGGAAGAAGGGTTCGGCCGACTTTTACTTGGGAGAAAGAGAGGGTGTTTTTGCTTGACTTGGTTTTTGGCTCTTGTAAGTTGTGTATGAGTTATGACATCTAGCTTCTTATTTATAGATGTCTAATTCTCCTAATCCTCCTAGGACTAATTAGAAGACTAAGTCTTCCAATTAATTCATGGCCCACTTAATTAATTTAATTAGGCTTTATTTCATTTCTCAATTAAATGACTCAATTAATTAATTACTCTCCTAATTAATTAAATTAGAATCTAAGTCTATTTAATTAAATCTTCCTTCGATTAATTAAATTTACACTTAATTAATTTACTCACAAATTAAATTCCTATTTAATTTATAATCCTGATCCAATTTCAACCGGATCCATTATTCTCCAATTGGGTCGACCCAATCAACTCAATCAATTAAATCGACCCAGTCGATTCGATCGACCCAGTTGTTCTCTTTTTCTTCGCTTTCGCTTCATGTGTATTGTGTATGCCCCCAGGTTCACCATATAATTGGCCGTGAGTTATAATTAAGAATTCATTTAATTATTCGAGCATTAAATACTCTAAATCAGTCCAACACTCTGTCGACTGTTCATTCCAAAATTAGCACCCCTGCCAATTTGGGAATTCTCCCACACTCCACGGTCGATGACTGGCCACAAGCCCATGGAGCCCAAGCACTGGTGAATTAATTCAGTGAACCTTTTATCATTTACAATTACCATATACGACATAATCTCTTCATCGATCAATCTCCCAGTCGATACTTAAGGGCATGGACTTTGCATCGGTTCCCTTTTCTTTTGTCCTGACCTTATGTATTCTGGTCTTGAAATAATTCTCTTTGACTTAATCTTTATAAGCTACTTTCATAAAGTCGTCAGATACCTTGGCCAAGGATTTTTACCAGAAATTCATAGGAGAAATTCCCAACCTATCAAGTCGGGTCAATGGATCCTTTGTTGATGATATGAACCTGCATACGAGTTCCTCTACACCCAATATGAGTCCACAGAGACTTTTTTACCAGAAATTCATAGGAGACTTTTTTACCAGAAATTCATAGGAGACTTTCGAGTAATCTCCAGTCAGTCGGAACTCATATCTATGTATAGACGTTCTCGTACCAGATAAATCCTATCACCTCAATTATTTAGGGACCGTTCCTCGTATATATTCGTAAATTGGAATAACTTCAACCCCGATATGCGACTACCGCTTCCATGGTGAGTTATTTCCTAATTGGGGTATTCAGTGCACTTGCCATCCGAGCAAGTCACCCACTTATGTGTATCGACTATCCCAGTCACGATCGTGGACCATAGCGTTCTCCAGTTCATCGGAGTATACACAATATTGAGACTCTAACATAATCCAACTATGTCCTATCTCGATTGGATTCTAAGGACTTCTATCCTTATGCGTAGATAATTACTACATAAGATAAAGTTGACCATATAATAAAGTGCAGATGTTTCTCGAATGCCTTTTGAGGCAGTGGCTTCATTATCGGGTCCGCAGTATTATCTTCTGATTCGACACGTTCCATCTTAATGTCTCCTCTATCGATGATATCTCTTATCTAATGGTATCGTCTGAGTACGTGCTTGGATTTCTGATGAGATCTCGGCTCTTTTCCTTGCGCTATTGCCCCATTATTATCACAGAAGATAGTAATGGATTCAACAATGCTAGGTATCACATCCAATTCCTGGATGAAGTTTTTCATCCAAACACTTTCCTTTGCTGCTTCACACACGGCAATGTATTCTACTTCGGTGGTTGAATCTGCGGTAGTGTCTTGCTTGGAGCTCTTCCAGCTTACCGCACCACCATTGAGACATAACACATATCCAGATGTCGACTTGAAGTCGTCTACATCACATTGAAAGCTCGAATCTGTAAAGCCTTCCAATTTCAATTCTCCTCCACCGTATACCAAGAACAATTCCTTAGTCCTTCTCAGATACTTCAGAATTGCCTTTACGGCTATCCAGTGCTGCTCACCTGGATCAGACTGATAGCGACTTGTAACGCTTAAAGCGTATGCTATGTCTGGTCTAGTACATAACATACCATACATTATGCTTCCTATAGCGGATGCATATGGTACTTGAGACATATTGCTTCTCTCTTCAGGCGTCTTTGGGGCCATAGATTTAGAGAGTGCAATTCCATGTCTCATCAGAAGCAATCCTCTCTTGGATTCTTCCATACGGAATCTCTTAAGTATTTTATCTATGTAATGTGATTGGGAGAGGCCCAACAGACCTTTTGATCTATCTCGGTGGATCCTTATACCCAGTACAAAGATGCTTCTCCCAAATCCTTCATTGAGAATTGTGTAGATAACCATGCTTTCGTTTCCACATTGTTTCCAATGAGAAGAATGTCATCAATGTAAAGCACCAAAAATTCAATTGTACTCCCACTGATCTTCTTGTACACGCAAGGTTCGCACACATTTTTGATGAATCCAAAAGTTTGGATTGTTTTATCGAAACGGATGTTCCGACTTCGGAAACTTGCTTCAGCCCATAAATGGAATTTGCATACCTTGTCTTCATCTCCTTTGGATGCGTATCCTTTTGGTTGCTCCATGTAGATATCCTTATCAATGTCTCCATTGAGGAAGGCGGTCTTCACATCCATCTGCCATATCTCGTAGTTATACCAAGTAGCTATGGCTTGCAAGATTCGAATTGATTTAGGCATTGTGACAGGCGAGAATGTCTTCTCAAAGTCGATTCCTGGCCTTAGAGTGTATTCTTTTGCCACTAGTCGCGCCTTGTAGGTTATTACCTCTCCGTTCACTCCAAGCTTTCGCTTATAGATCCACTTGCAACCTACGGAGTCACTCCCACTGGTGGATCTACCAAGGCGCAGACCTTGTTTGAGTGCATGGAGTCCAATTCGGATTCCATGGCTTCGCGCCACTTTCCCGAATCTATGTCTAACATAGCTTCTTCACAAGTTCTTGGGTCGGTCAGAGACTGTCCGGTCTCGTGCAGCAGACCGTAGTACCTCTCGGGTTCTCTACGTTGTCTTTTAGACCTACGAAGTATCGGTGTACTTTCTGGTGCACTTTCATGCTCTTGTTCTCCCACTGCCTGTGGTGATGGGTCGGCTTGATCGACCTCTTCGGCCTTTTCAGCTGCAGTGACCTCTTCCAGTTCTGCGTTGTGTTCCTTCTTGTCCAACAAGAAATCCTTCTCCAAGAAGTGTGCGTTCCTTGAGACAAACGTAGTTTGTCTTGTAGGATCGTAGAACTCGTATCCTATTAAGTTTTCTGGATACCCTTCGAATTTGCACAAAGTGGATTTAGTTTACAATTTATCTCCCACTAGCTCTTTAACGTAAGCGGGAGATCCCCATATGCGCATGAATGCGTATGAGGGGTACCTTGCCAAACCATAATTCGTATGGTGTCTTTTCTACGGATTTAAAAGGTACCATGTTCAGTATCTTCGTTGTCGTGAGGAGGGCATGTCCCCAAAATGAAATAGGAAGATCAGTGGCACTCATCATGGATCGAACCATGTCCATCAAGGTTCGATTCCTTCTCTCTGATACTCCATTTAATTGGGGTGTTGCAGGAGGAGTCCACTGCGATAATATTCCATGCTCTACAAGATAATTTAGAAATTCGTTACTAAGAAATTCTCCACCTCGGTCAGAACGAAGAGCCTTTATCGTGGTACCAAGTTGATTCTCTACTTACATCTTGAATTCTATGAATCGCTCAAAGGCTTCAGACTTGTATTTCAACAAGAACACATATCCCAAACGACTATAGTCGTCAGTGGAAGTGATGAAGTAATCATAGCCACCTCGGGCACTTTTTCTCAGTGGTCCACATACGTCAGTATGTATTAAGTCCAATGTTTTTTTGGCTCGCTTAGGGTTTCCTTTAAATGGCAACTTAGCCATTTCACCCTTTAGACATGGTTCACATGTTGGCATTTCATCAATGCGATTGATTTCAAGCGCGCCAGATGATGCTAACTTTTGAATCCTTGACTTGGATATATGTCCAAGTCGAGCGTGCCACAATTGGGCAGATATTTCATTATCTTGTTTTCTTTTGTTTTTGTTGTACGTGCATAACTAACTTAGGTGGTTTAATGATGTAAAGTCAATCTTACAATGTACCAGTGAAAAACGAAAATAGGAACTTTTATTAAAAACCATCCTTATTCAAAAACAGGAATATAAAAGTTTTTCACTAAAACCAGGTACATAAAAGAAATGTTCCTAATGACTAACATCAAACCACCTAAATCTATCTCCACTTTGCCTATGGCCTTGGTAGCAGCTCCAACTCCGTTGCCAAATCTCAGGATCCAATCCCCAGGCCTAAGTGGCCTTGTTGCTCCCATCACATGTAAATCATTACAAAGATGAGAACCACAAGCAGTGTCTAACACCAAAGATGCACAGTTAATTGACAAATTAACTTCAACAAGGAATATACCTGTTCGAACTCTCCATAGGTTGGAGCTTGATCCTCTCCCTTGACCTTGTGCAGTAATGATCTCTGGTTTCCATTTGCCTCGACATTGAACGCCGCCCAGTCTTTTCGCCAACCCTTGCTTTCTTTCCAAAAGAAGCCTCATATTCCTTGAGCATTTGTCGCAGGACATGAACAGTGATCTCTCGCCTCTGGAGATTCAAGTCCGACATAAATCTGTCATATGATCTAGGTAGAGATTGCAGAATAGTATCTACTCGTGATGGGGGCTGTTTTACACCCCTTATAACACTCGGAGTGACTAGAAGATACTCGATCGGCTTGACCTAGAAAGCTCATTGGCTAACAGCCACTCGATCCGACCAAAGATATTTATTCACGGCGATCAGACCGATATCCGAGTCCTAGCAGGATTATGTTTCCATGTAAAACTAGGGTTAATATCATATAAATAGCTGGATCATCATTGTTTTACAACAACAATATTCTTGTGAACTTACGACTACATACTTGGGCAATCTAATATCAACTTAATAGAAAACTTTTGCTATACTATATTCATTATTCATTGTCTCGTGTTCTTGTTCTTCTTTACATATTGTTCTTCCTTGAGATTGATCCATCCGGAACAAAGTAACTAGGCCCTATAATCTCTATATAATATTACCCCAAAAACCTTATCATGGATTTAACCAAACCCTACGAAAAACGGTTAAATCAGTTGGCGCCCACCGTGGGGCTAAGTTAATTATTCGATAGATAAATGGCTCGCCCAAGGAAGAATGCTCGTAACGAGGCAAGAAGTTACACGACGATGATAATCAGCGAGCGAACAATCAACTACAGAATCATGAAGAACGCCAAGGGATCCATGTCCAAAATTCTCATTGACAACAAGATATCGCCGTCGATACGATACCGGAAGCCCCCGTGGCTCCTACAATCCCTGTCCCTTTGGCGGAAACACAGGAAAAATTAAGACAGATCGTTATGCTGTTTAACTCACTATATCGAGGAAAACTGCTAATTCTCGAGCATGTGCCCAGAGACCCCAGAACTACTCGGGTGAATCCAGTTCGGAGAGCTCCTAGGCAGATCAATCAAGTATCAGAACAAGCAGATAGTCCTGTGAGCGAACAGCGATCATTACACAGTCCACAAAGGAGCAATAGGAAACCGACCGGCGAGCGAATCCGGAGAAAAACGGATCGAGCGAAACCACAACCAACCCGTCGAGGATCAAAGGAACATACTATAATTCCCCTCGATGATGACGTTGTGGACGCAATCCCTAATCGACAAAAAACTAATCGCGTCTTGGAAGGAGAGATCAAAAGATGGTACAAGAACGTCTGGAACAACGTCTATGGACCGTTCAAAATCCATGGGCCAGAAACGCGGAGGTCCAAGAAAGCTTAGCGGCATGCTCTCCCTTTTGCAGGGAGACAAAAGAAGCTCAATCATCCGGGCAGGTTTCGGGACGACTACCGAGATATGACGAAACCACCGATCCCGACGATTATATATTCAGTTTTACGAACATAATGAGTTTGTATGCTCACTCGGCAGAATATACCGCCAAACTGATGGTTAACACATTTGAAGGATTAGCTTTGGATTGGTTCGGAAAACAACCCACCAATTCCATATTCAGCTTTCGCGAGTTATGCAACAAACTGACTCAACAATTTGCTAGCCAGAAAAGACAAAAACTGCCGATGAGCTACCTTGGAACCATTCATCAACAAGAGGGAGAATCCTTGAGAAACTGGTTGGCAAGATTCAATGTGGAATTATTAAAAATTGATTCCCCGAATATTGACTACATAATCTCCATCCTTTTCGATCTCACCAAAAACAGGCAGTTCGGGAATGACCTAAGTAAAAAACAACCAAGAACTTTTGCGGATATTATGACTCTGGCATCGAAATATATGACTCAAGAAGAGATGAAATATTTCAAGGATATGAATAGGAACAAAGCCCCCGCATCCGGATCGAGGCGGCAAGACAAAGCTCCTGTTTCAAGACCAATGGATTACGATCGACCCTTCAGAAAAGGAAACGTTTTTCAACGACTAGAGCATAATCGGAAAGATCAGGATAAAAGACCTAATGTCTATCCTAGATCAAGATCGGCCGAACCAGCAAACAGGAATCGAATAAACCAGGTGAAATACCCCCGATTGACTGTTCCTATCGAAGAAATTCTAGTAGTACTTGAAAGGAACAATTGGATTCCACCAGCAAAAAGAATTGCGCAACCAAAGCCAGGTGCTCGAAACTACAATCTATATTATAAATATCATCGTGCCCATGGACATCGCACCGAAGATTGTTTTCACCTGAAGCAGGAAATTGAAAGGCTGATTGAACAAGGAAAGTTGGACGACTATCTCGAATGAAATAATCGCAAGAGAGACAGAAGCAAGAGTCCTCGAATTAATAATCAGAGAAGAACCCCGAGAAGAAGGTCCCCTAATAATGGTCCACCTCAAGAATTGAACAATGATCAAGTTAACGGCACCAACCATACAATCTCCGGAGGACCGACCGGGGAAGACAGTCGTAATGCTCGCCGTAGAACCGCGAAGAGGAATCATGGGCCGATAAAAGATAAGATAATCAAAGTAGAAGTCGAGAGGCTGCTCAAAGCTAAACAAATCCAGGAAATACACTTCTCGGAATGGCTATGCAATGTTGTCTTAGTGGCTAAGGGGGATAAGAAGGACAACAAGTGGAGGATGTGCAATGATTTCACTGACCTTAATAAATTATGTCCACGAGATCCTTACCCTCTCCCGAGGATCGATCTATTGGTCGACTTAACGGCAGGATTTGCAATTTTTAGCATGATGGACGCCTTTAAAGGTTTCTATCAAATCTACATGGATGAGCGAGACCGGGAGAAAACTGCTTTCATAACAGAACAAGGAGTGTATTGCTTTATTGTAATGCCATTCGGCCTAAGGAATGCTGGTGCCACCTACCAAAGACTGGTTAACTTAATATTTAGGGAGCTGATCGGAGAAATAATGGAAGTATACGTGGACGATATGTTGGTCAAAAGCATGAATGAAGCCGACCACGTAAAGAACCTTGATCGATGTTTCCAGATATTGAGAAAATATCGCATGAAGCTTAATCCCGCAAAATGTACTTTTGGGGTTAAGTCCGGAAAATTCTTGGGATATATGGTCCATCAACGAGGGATTGAAGCTAATCCCGAAAAGATTCGAGCCACAAAAGAAATGAGACCACCTAAGACAATCTCCCAAGTACAAAGTTTAGTAGGAAAAATTGTCGCATTAAACAGATTCATCTCCAAGTCAGCGGATAGAAGTTTGCCTTTCTTTCAAATTTTATGCAATTTTGTTTGGACTGAAGAGTGCGATCAAGCATTCAACCAACTAAGGGCATACTTAACTTCTTCCCCATTCTTAGCCAAACCAACCGAAGGTGAACCGTTGTACATTTACATATCCATCTCCACAGTTGCTATTAGTTCCGTTTTGAAGATAGAAGGCACTGAACATAAGCCTGTCTACTATCTAAGCAAATTACTACAAGGAGCGGAGAAGAATTATTTGGAGATAGAAAAATTTGCTTTAGCCTTAGTGGTGGCAGCCCGCAAACTCCGACCATACTTTTTGACCTATAAAATAGTCGTGCTCACAAACCAACCACTGAGGCAGGTCTTGGTGAAGCCAGAAGCCTCTGGAAGATTGATCAAATGGACGATCGAATTCGGACAATTGGAAATTGAATATAAACCATGAGTCGCTATTAAGGCTCAATTCCTGGCCGACTTTCTATTAGAAACTCCGACCTCAATACAAGAACCTAACGACTCGACCGACTGTTATAGCGATATCTTGATTGTCGAAAGTCACACTTGGCTAATGCATGTCGACGGTGCCTCGAGCAGAGAGGGGGCGGTGCTGGAATCAATTTTACCGGGCCAAGTAATGAAGATATAAACTAAGCTATCACGTTAGACTTCGTGGTGACTAACAACGAAGCGAAGTATGAAGCATTGATTGCAGGAATGGAAATGGCGATCAAAGGCAACATAGAAAGCCTCAAGGTATTAACTGATTCAGAATTGGTACAGAGACAAATTGAAGGTCTATACGAAGCAAAGGAATTCAACATGATCAAGTACCTCGCCAAAGTAAAAGAATTGACTGGGAAATTCGAGAATTTCAAAATATAGAATCTTCCCCGTTCAGAAAACAAATGGGCAGATCAACTCTCTAGACTCACGGGATCAAGAGATGGCCGAACAGAAAGAGTGATCAATTGGTTGATCTCGAATACTCCAGCAATCGACATTGACGAGACGTCTGTCGCTGAGATAATGGAAATTGATGTAACAGAAAAGAACTGGATGACTCCAATGATAGATTACCTCCGCGAAGGAAACCTGCCACCTGACCTAAATGAGGCTCGAAAAATAAAATATCGAGCACCAAGATACACGATGATAGAAGGAAAACTCTATAGGAGATCAGTATCAGGAATTCTACTAAAATGCATTTCCGAACCTCAAACCAATGATATACTTCGAGAAATACACGAAGGAGAGGCAGGAAACCACAGTGGAGCCAGGGCCTTAGCTTTGAAATGTCTCCGCACAGGATACTATTGGCCTAATTTAAACAAAGATGTCGTGGAATATGTGTAAAAATGTCACCATTGCCAAGTTCACGATAATGTAAGCCATCAACCCGCCGAAAAAATGCACCCTATACCTGTGTGCTGGCCTTTTGATCAATGGGGAATAGACATAGTGGGACCTTTCCCAGTGGCCAGTTCAAGAAAACTTATGTTCTAGTTGCTGTCGAGTATTTCAGCAAATGGATAGAATGCATCGCTCTGGCTCGGATAACACAATTTCAAGTAATTAATTTCCTATTGATGTTCATAGTGTGTCGATTTGGCATCCAACGAATCCTAATTTCTGACAATGGAACTCAATTCGTGGGAAAACAAGTGCTGGAATGGTGCTCTAAGTTGGGAATTCAACAAAACTTTACCTCGGTAGGACACCCAAGAGCGAACGGACAAACTGAAGTTGAAAACCGTGAAATAGTCAAATCTTTGGAGAAAAGATTAGGGTCAGCCAAAGGAAGATGGCTAGATGAACTCCCTGGAGTGATTTAGGCAAATCGGACAACTGTTAAGGCCTCAACTGGCGAGGCCCCGTTCAGTTTTGTGTACGGCTCGGAGGCTGTGATTCCAATCAAAACGTTGGTCCCAACACCGAGGATCGAGAAGTATGATAGCGAGGAAAATGAAAAGGCTAAAGAAAATGATGTCAACCTGGCCGAAGCCTTAAGGGAAAAAATTTCGGTACGATTGCAGGTCGCTATATCAAATATGGAAAAAGCCTACAACCAAAAGGTCCGCATACGAACCTTCAGAGAAGGGGACTTAGTACTGAAAAAGGTAGAGGTGTCCAAACACGTCGGAAAATTGCAACAGAATTTGGATGGACCTTACATCGTCGTCGGTGTAGGAGAGAAAGGTTCATACAAAATTGCACACATGGACGGAACACCCCTACCGAGGACTTGGAATGCAGTCAAAGGTTCAAAGGGTTAAAACCAATAATTGGTAAACAACCTAAGTCACAGAATTGAGTAAAATCGATTCAATTGATAAAAACTCTTCGATCTCCAAAAGCGACGGACTTACTGGTTAAAACCAATAATTGGTAAACAACCTAAGTCACAGAATTGAGTAAAATCGATTCAATAACACTCTTCAATCTACAAAAGCAATGGACTTACTGGTTAAAACCAATAATTGGTAAACAATCTAAGTCAAAGAATTGAGTAAAATCGATCCGCTCGATAAACACTCTTCGATCTCCAAAAGCGACGGACTTGCTGGTTAAAACCAATAATTGGTAAACAACCTAAGTCAAAGAATGGAGTAAAATCGATCCGCTCGATAAACACTCTTCGATCTTCAAAAGCGACGGACTAACTGGGTAAAATCAATAATTGGTAAACAACCTAAGTCAAAGAATTGAGTAAAATCGATCCGCTCGATAAACACTCTTCGATCTCCAAAAGCGACGGACTTATTGGTTAAAACCAATAATTGGTAAACAACCTAAGTCAAAGAATTGACTAAAATCGATCCGCTCGATAAACACTCATCGATCTCCAAAAGCGACTGACTTACTGGTTAAAACCAATAATTGGTAAACAACCTAAGTCAAAGAATTGAGTAAAATCGATCCGCTCGATAAACACTCTTCGATCTCCAAAAACGACGATTAAACGGGTTAAAGCCAATTATTGGTTTACAACCTAAGTAAAAAATCGAGTAAAATCGATTCAGCTCGATAAACACTCTTGGACCTCCAAAAAACGACGATTAATAGGTTAAAGCCAATTATTGGTAAAAAAACCTAAGTACAAAACTGAGTAAAATCGATCCGCTCGATAAATACTCATCGATCTCCAAAAATGACGATTAAACAGGCTAAAGGCAACTGTTGTTAAAAAACCTATGCACAGATCGAGAGAAATCAAAGCAAGAACAAGCTTATGAAGATTACAGATATAAAGATATATAAAGTTTTATTCATCTGAATACAAAGAACATTTTCGATTTACATATCGTTACAAATACAAAAGTGGAAAGTCCTATTGAATAGATCGAAACTTTTCTTGACAATGTCCACGGAAACATCGATCTTCATCCAGGTGCCTCCGTGTTTCTCTCAAACCACCTAAGAGGCATGCTGCTCAGGATGGTCGACTTCTTTGGTTCGATGGCCAGACTCTGAAGATCGATCCTCCCTTTAGTCGGAACGGCCATTACAAGCCAGATATCTGTTGCGGATTTTACACACGCAAATAAACGCAAGTGCACGTATCGCAAAAGTAATAAAGAGTAAGTTGAATGTCGAACCCACGAGGACTTTGAAACTAAAATTGTACCAAATTCCCTACCTTAATTATTATTCTAATTCAGCTAAAATAAATTAATGTTTGTTTGTTGATTAACTAAGTACTAAAAACTAAAATAAAAATACTTAATCTAAGATGATGATTAAAATGCTTAAGAAGATAATCAATGAGACAAGGGTCTAGAGTTAAACTTCACCTATGTTATGCTCCTAATGTTAATTAACTCCCTATTAACTAGTGATTCTTATTCGTTATCCTAGGGTTCACTTCTATCCTTAAGTGTCTTCCGAATCACCTAAGAACCTATGCAATTAATTTACTATTCTTATTCCTAAGTTAGTAGAATTAATAACATGCATGAATTATATGACTTAATTTGAATATGGGCGTGTTAGGTATATTCCTATACTAACAAGTAACCCACTACCTAATTCCTCTTCTATTCTTAATATTCCCTTCCCAGGTTCAATCAAGAAAAGTAAACAATCAAATAAGTGACCAGTCAATTTGACAGTAAATTAGCACAAAATTAGATAAACGAATATCGACAATAAAAATCGAAAATCACTAAATTAAAACTAGAAAATAACTAAAACATTATTCGCATAACATGGATCCGTAAAAACCCTAGACTAAACGAAATTAGTTCATGCTAAAATTAACGAAATAAACAATAAAAGAGGAGTTCATAGTCTTCTCTAATAAAGGAATACGGCAAATAGCAAAAAGTGTGATATGCGCTTGTTTCTCCTTGATCTTGCGTGTCTTCTCTTTTTTCTCTAATGTGGTCTGATTTTTCTGGTCTTTGTCGCCTTTTTATTTCTTCCTTCCGAGTCCCAAGTGTAGTAGGATTCTATTAAATCTTCAAAACTTCACAAATGGGCCACCAGCCCATTATCGCTCAAGTCTGCCGCATCAACTACAATTTCAACAATTATTGACTCTAATTGCACTTTCATCCCCTGAATTTCTACCTTTGTATTCTTTGACCCCTTTAATATTTGAAATTGTTCACTTTCACATGGTTACAAACTTTATTGGCCCATTGCATTTCCTACAAGAGAATATATCGAATTAGTGTCAAAAATCAAGGATTATTCTCAAAACTTGATTAAATTCGTGAATCGACTCTAAAAAGTAAAATATGCAATAAAATCCCAAACGACTCACAATTATTCAAGAAAAACACTAATTTAAGCCTAAAAAGTCCACGCGATAACTCTATTTTCACAGAGTTATCACACCCCCAAACTTAAATTGTTGCTCGTCCTCGAGTAATGACACTATTTTCAACAACAATCAAACCAACTTCGAACATTTATCCTCATGCATTCAAAGTTAACTCCATATCAATATTTTCAAAATGTCATGCACTTTATCATGTAATTCCTGCGTGTGTGTGTGTATCCATAATATGTGAATGTCGGAATCACCTAGATCCTCATAGCTTCGAAATCATCGAGCCTAATTGCCTGAATTCCTTACTTGCCAAACAAGTTCTCTATTTTCTTGGGTTATCATACCAATCACTAAGTTCTAGCAAAGCTTTCAGTCGAAGTTATTGACTTCTTTAAATTCGAACTTTCACTTAAAAAACCGAATAGTTAGATCAAAGCACCCATATATCGTTCATCTTATCGCAGTCAAGTTAGAGGAGTGCAAGTATAAGTCTCAAGTGATGAGGTTTTTCAGGTCTCATACAAGTGAGGTTATATTCTTTGAATTTAACTTATAGTTTTTCAATTATTTGCTTCATTTGGTTCTTGTTAAAGTTATCCTTCCCCCCAAACTTAGGCAAAACTATCTCTTAGACCTTTAGGACTTTAACCCTTAAATCTAGAGATTAGGTAGGCAAGAAAGGATTTCTTAAGCTCTATTCTAACTATAATTCTCTAACGTCATCCTCAATTCTCGATTATGTATTCGTGCTCAAAATGTGCAGGAAAAACAGTCGAAAACACATAAAATTTCAAAAAAAATTAGTTAAAGTTGACCTAGCATGCATGAAGTAAATGCGACCCCCCCAAACTTAGAACAAACAGTGTCCTCACTGTGATATAAACACACGAGTCGAAACATGCCAGATTACTCAAACAGGAAAGACGAGAATATGCACATGCAGACAGTAAGAAAACCACCAACAAAATATAACAAAGAACAGTAAAAAGAATACGTCCCTACGAGGCGGTGACTAGCGGTCTCCTATATGTATGTCCATCCTAAGCATCATTCTCGGGGCCCGACTCAGCATCATCAGCAATATCGGTGGAGCCCCTCTCGAAATCATCCATAGTTGGGAACGGTGGCATTGGTGGCAGTTAGACACCTCGACTCTGCAACTCGGCTGCTTGGAACGCCTCATTCCGCTGAAAGCCGGTTTGTATGTAAGCAAATAAAAAGTTAAGTTGCTTCTCCATGGCGTCAAGCCGCTGTGGCATTGTTCTCGGTTTTGGGTTGGGTTTCGAAGATGATGTCGATCCCCGGTTTGAAATAGTCCTCGCGCTCTTGGGGTTCCAATACGAAATACCCAATATCTTACACCAGGTTGAATCATCGAAGGCACTTGTTAATTTCACCACTCCAGTACCGTCACCTCGCTGCACCCCGGCTTGCATACAAAGACGAAAGATAAGGGAGGGGAACCAAAATGTTTGGGCCCCTTCCTTTGTAGCATTTCGGATAATGCCTTTGCAGATTAATTCTCCGACGTCAACGGTGTGTTCTTTCATGAGCGAGTAGATTAGGCGGGCTTTGGCTTCCGAGAGTTTTGTGTAATGTGTCGTGGGCATAAGGCGGCAAGCAATGAAGGCGAACCAAATTTTTGTTGTAGGAGTGAGCGATGCCTTCAAAATTGGTCCCGTCGTCCGGAAGACTGTGCCCGGGAGACAAATGTACTCCACTATGTCTTTCATATCGATTGCTTCCGCTAGGCAAGTGGTGTATTGGTCAGTGGCATAAGTCGGCAACTCGTAAAGAGTATTGATGGTTGCCTTATCGAACTTGACTAACCTTCCCCGAATTTTGACCTCTTTTGCGTCCGGAGTTTGGAAAACATTTGCATAGAATTTGCGTACGAGCTCGCCCTCAATATCCGTCGGTTGTTTAATGAATTTCATCCACCCCCATTTTTTAAATAACCGATAAAATTTGGGGAAACTCTCGGGGGTACATTCTACACCCCTCTACGTGATAAATGTCCTTGTGATCTCATGTTCGTCAAAGAATTTCTTTTGAGCTTCCGGGTTAACAAACCTAATGCTATCAAACTCATCCGTCCGCCCTTGTTTATTCCTAGCACCACTAAGCTTTTTCGTTGAGGTGGTTGTTAGTGCTAATTTGTTCACAGGGGGTTTCTTTTGGACCGTTCGACTACGTGGTGCCATTTGGTGTAATTTAAACAACACAAGCACCCGCCGAAAGAATTACTCCACCACAAAATATCAATCCCCAATTATCAAACCAAAACGAAAATACAAGCAATCTCAATTACCTACACAATCACGCAACAATCCGATAACCGATACTACTTCAAGACCCCGTTCCTCCACAATTCGCAAATAATCATCAACAAAAATCCAAAAATAGCATAATACGCCCTCAAATTAACAATCGAAGTCAAAAATCAAGAATCGAACCAAGAAAAGCAAGAAACAATTGTTACCGGTCCTTGAGAGATGCCGAATCGTTAGGGTATGTCTAGTGGCTGTTTTGGGCAAAGGGTGGCGGAATTAGGGGTGCAGCGAAGCTTTGGGGTGGCTGAACGGCGTGGTTGCGGCAGGGTGCGGCTGAGGAAGGAGGCAGGGCGCACGGTGGTTTCAGATCTGAGGGGGGCAGAAGTCGCGGCAGCTGAGGGTTGAGGCAGGACGCGGCTGGGTAGTGGTTGAAGAAGATCGCGACGGTTTCGACAGGGGAAGGAGGCGGTACGGCAGATCTGATATAGAGAAGGTGAGGGTCGCGTGGGTAGTGGTTGAAGAAGAGGTAGGCGCTGCTGGGATGGGTTGGGTCGGGGTCGCGCGGATCTGGGATAGATGCAGATCGCGGCTGGTGTTCGATCTGAGGGCGGTGGTCGCGGCTGTTCGATGTGCTCGCTGTTGTAGAGAACAGGGGCAGGGGGCGGCTATGGCTGGGTTAGGGTGTCGATCGTGACAGAATCGCGCGGTTTAGGGTTTCGCCTGTGTGTGGCTGAAGGCGGCGGAGGAAGCTGGTGCAGTGGTTTCGGTTGATTGGTGCGGCGGCGGCTATGTTAGGGTTACGGGAATGGTTTGCTGAGTTTGGAGAATAGGGAAGAAGGAGAGAAGGTATTTTCTAAATTTTTTTTTTTTTTTTTTTTTTTTTTGGGCCATGGCTCGATTCAATTTGAACCATGGCCTTCAGCTTCTGAAAATTGATGTCTTTTTGCACTTGAAATGGAGCCATTGCCTTATTCAAGTAGTGCCATGGCTTAAGGCTGCTGGAATTTGTGCATTTTATTGAGCCATGGCCTGACTGAAGTTGTGCCATGGCTTCAAGCTTCTGAAATTTATGCACTCTTTTTTCTCAAAATTGAGCCATGGCCTGGTTCAAATTGTGCCATGGCTTAATCATTCTTTTTCTCCAAAATGCCCCAATCCATGAAATATTCATCTCCTCGTTACCTTGCATCGCGATATGCCTGCAAAACCCGACAAAACACCACATATCACACTAAAACAAAAACAAAACGAAACAAAAAACGCAAAAATTAAAATAAGTAAAGGCTTGGGTTGCCTCCCAAGAAGCGCTTAGTTTTATGTCGTTAGCTCGACAGATACTCAGTTGACTTCATTCTAAGACCACCGAGGTCTTTTCATTCACAATTTCTCCACCCAAGTAATGTTTGAGACGTTGTCCATTGACTTTGAATTGTCTACCGGTCTCAGCTTCGGCTATCTCCACGGCACCATGTGGGAATGAGTTTATGACGATAAACGGTCCAGACCATCGAGATTTTAGTTTTCCAGGAAAATGTTTGAGACGAGAATTGAAAAGGAGTACCAATTGACCCGGTTCAAACAACTTAGTGGTAATAGTCTTGTCATGCCATTTCTTTGTTCTTTCCTTGTATAGTTTGGCATTCTCATAGGCTATGTATCGAAATTCATCGAGTTCGTTCAGTTGCATCAACCGTTCCTTCTCCGACAGTTCCAAACTCATGTTCAAGTTGCGAACAACCCAAAAAGCCTTATGCTCCAATTCTAATGGTAAGTGACATGCTTTTCCGAAAACTAACCTATACGGTGACATACCAATTGGTGTCTTAAAAGCCGTTCTGTATGCCCACAGAGCATCATCTAATTTCCTGGACCAATCTTTTCTTGTGGGACTGACTGTTTTTTCTAAGATCTTCTTGATTTCTCGATTAGAGATCTCTGCTTGCCCATTCGTCTGCGGATGGTATGCAGTTGCTACTTTATGCCGCACACCATATTTTGCTAAGAGAGCGTTGAAGTACTTATTGCAAAAGTGGGATCCTTGATCACTAATGATGGCTCTAGGTGTTCCGAATCTTGTGAAAATGTGCTTCTTAATGAATTGCATCACCACCTTCGAATCATCAGTTGGGAATGCTTCTGCCTCAACCCACTTAGACACGTAATCAGCTGCAACTAAGATGTACCGATTTCCAAATGAGGGAATGAATGGTCCCATGAAGTCAATCCCCCAAACATCAAAAAGCTCTACTTCCAACATAGTCGACAGTGGCATCTCATCACGCTTTGTTAAATTTCCAACCCGTTGGCATCGATCACAACGCTTCACAAACTCATGAGCATCTTTGTGTAAGGTGGGCCAGAAAAAACTAGATTGTAGGATTTTAGCTGATGTGCGATCTCCTTTAAAATGCCCACCGTATGGTGAATTGTGACAATTACCCAGAATTGCCTCGAAATTTTCATCGGGAATACACCTCCTTATCATTTGATCCCCACATTTCTTAAACAAGTATGGCTCATCCCAAATAAAGTTCTTCACATAATTCAGAAATCTCTTCTTTTGCTGGAAATTAATGTCGGGAGGAAGTAGGCCACTTACTAGATAGTTGACATAGTCGGCATACCATGGAAGTTTTGTTTGATTTACCGCAAACAATTGTTCGTCTGGAAAGACTTCATTGATCATCACAGAGCCTGACTCTTTGTTTCCTCCCTCCAATCTTGACAAGTGATCAGACACTTGATTCTCGGTTCCTTTCCTATCTTTTATCTCGAGATCAAACTCTTGCAATAAGAGCACCCATCGAATTAGCCTTGGCTTAGCATCCTTCTTATCAATCAAGTATCGGATTGCGGAGTGGTCTGTATATACTTTCACCTTTGTTCCTACCAGATATGCTCGGAACTTGTCAAAAGCAAACACTACTGCCTACAATTCTTTTTCCGTCACGGTGTAATTCACTTGAGCATCAGTGAGAGTTTTGATGGCGTAGTATATTGAGTGAAAGATCTTATCCCTTTTTTGTCCCAGAACAGCTCCAAGTGCGACATCGCTTGCATCACACATCACTTCGAATGGAAGATTCCAATCTGGAGCTACTATTATTGGGGCTGTCACCAATTTTTCCTTCAATGTTTGGAAAGCCTTCATACACAAATCATCAAAAACAAACTTAGAATCTTTTTCAAGCAAATTACATAAAGGTTTAGAGATTTTAGAGAAATCCTTAATAAAACGTCGATAGAATCCAGCATGTCCCAGGAAGCTACGAATTCCCTTGACTGACGTAGGCGGAGGGAGTTTCTCTATCGTCTCTATCTTTGCCCTGTCCACTTCAATGCCCTTGCTAGATACTTTGTGTCCCAGAACTATTCCTTCTTGTACCATGAAGTGACACTTTTCCCAGTTTAGCACTAAGTTAGTTTCTTCGCACCTGCGCAAAACCTTGGCTAAGTTATCAAGACATTCATCATACGAATCACCAAACACAGAAAAGTCGTCCATGAAGACTTCGAGAAATTTTTCTATCATGTCCGTGAAGATTGCCATCATGCAACGTTGAAACGTGGCTGGTGCATTGCATAATCCAAAAGGCATCCGTCTAAAAGCAAATGTGCCATAGGGGCATGTGAAAGTAGTCTTTTCTTGATCCGCTGGTGTGATGAAAATCTTATTGTATCCCGAAAATCCGTCTAGAAAACAAAAATAAGCCCTTCCTGCTAATCTGTCTAACATCTGATCTATAAATGGTAGCGGGAAGTGATCTTTTCTTGTAGCTTTGTTCAGTTTTCGGTAATCCATGCAAACTTGACATCCCGTGACAGTTCTTGAAGGGATCAATTCATTGTTTTGATTTTTCACTACTGTCATACCACCTTTCTTGGGAACACACTGAACTAGACTAACCCATCTACTATCTGAAATAGGGAAGATAATTCCTGAATCCAACCACTTGATGATTTCCTTTTTGACTACCTCTTTCATGATTGGATTTAGTCTCCTTTGATGTTCGACTGATCCCTTGTTCTCATCATCGAGTATGATCTTGTGCATGCAAAATGCAGGACTAATCCCCTTAATGTCTGCAATAGTCCACCCAATGGCTCGTATATGATTTCGAAGAACTCTCAGTAATTTCTCTTTTTGGGTTTCGGAGAGATATGCAGAGATTATTACTGGAAATGTGGATGATTCCCCTAAATACTCATATTGCAGATGTGCTGGCAGTGGCTTCAAGTCCAGCGAGGGTGGTTCTTCTATTGATTGTTGATGAGGCTTGAAATTGGGTAGTTCCAATCCTTCAATCTTCATGACTGGGTTATTGACTCGAGAATTTGCATGTAAGAATGCCACAGTTTGTACAATTTCTTTATTATCTATCTCCTCAGGATCCAACATTAAGGCTGCTTCCAACGGGTCTCGGTACATAGACGTTTCAAAGGTCTTAGCGACCAATGAGTCGATCATGCATACTGATGAACATTCTTCCTCATCGTCGGGATGTTTCATGGCTTGGAACACATTGAATGTAATCTTCTCGTCCTGCACCCTCATGGTTAATTCACCTTTCTGTACGTCAATTAATGCTCTTCCAGTGGCTAAGAATGGCCTACCCAAAATGATGGGTACATTCGAATCTGCTTCATAGTCTAACATGATCTTACGAGATTTCGTTGTTCGATCAAAGGTGGGTTGTAGAGTAAAAATAACAATATTTAAAAGGAAAGTAAAGATCAATAGTAATTATATTCGAATTAGCTGGGTACAAATACAAGAATTTAGGGTCCTACTCGAGCATTATTGGATGCCGTACAAACTAGAGGAGGGAAATACAAATGACCAAAACTATACTATATTTCTCTAGTGTGTCCGAGTAGGAGTCTCGAAACAAGAGCACCCAGGAAGTTGTGTGTTGTCATAAATGCATGGGTATTTATAGCTGAACTGACGGGCTTGGGCCTGGGCTCGGCCCAACAGTACCCTTCGATCTTGGGTTCTGAAATGAGCTCGGAAGAGTTAATACTATGCCCTGGACCAACTTCTTGCTTTCTGGGGGTAGTATCTAGTGTTATTCGAATAGCATCGGGCCCACAGAGGCAAGGAATCTAAATTACCCCTCATCAATACTCCCCCACTTCTCGAGCGTGAAGTGGAGCTTGCGCTCGAAGAAGTACAAGTTGCGTCCCACACTATTATGAGATGAGCCGTTCATAATGTCTTTAGGATATGCCTCATTAAAAACCTAGCCCGGAAAAACCCATTGGGATAAAAACCGAGCCAGGGAAAAAGAGTGCATATATAAGAAGACATATACCGGCGTATTGTAAAGATATCCTTGTCGGAGGATCTTGAAGTTATTATATCCTTTATGGTTCCGCGATGAGTTGTTCGATCCCTTAATGAATGCTTTCCAAATTTTCCGATCATAACAAAGAGGACCCACGAGATTCTCAGGAAAAATTTGCAAGGAACTTATTCCGTGATCTTAGAAAATGAAGGATCAAAGTGCTATTCTGTGAGGAATAACCCTGAGTTTTTACCCAGGGTAAGTTCAACCGTCGCGGTTACTCGGGGACCTGTTTGCAATTTTACCTTTTTAACCCCGTATATATATGTCGATTCGTTGAAAAATTATTTACATATTACGTCCTCTCTTGAGTTCGAAGCGTTTGAGTTCGAAACAGCATTTGCCTTTTGTATATTTGTTTCTCAATCCATAATGTCGAGCTCTAGAAGTGTAAGGGGCAAGAATAAGGTCGGAGAAAACCTAGAGTCCGATCCTTTGCTGAAGCTTGTTGATGATTATGAGGATGGGGAGTTTTGTCAAGGACGCGAGGATGAGGATCCGAGCGAGGATCTCGAAGAAAATGAGGTCGAGAAACGCAGCATCGGCGAGGGTGCTTTTGTCAGGATTTTCAAACATACGCAACCTTCTACCGCCACCATCTCGAACAAGTCAGAGCTTCCTGCCAGCCAGACTTCCTGCTATTTTTCGAAGAAGGATCTCTCTTTCCTCGAGGCGGAGTTCGGGAAATTTCTTCCTAAAGGGTTTTCAATCGTCATTCCCTCTTATACCGAACGTGCTACCGATCCCCCGGCTGGCTGTCAAGCCTTTTACGAGGATCAATTTTCTTATGGTTTGCGTATCCCGTTCATTCCCCTTGTTAGGAACATCTTGACTTTCTTTTCACTTTCTCCCGCTCAGCTTCTCCCGCACTCTGTAGCGTATATAGCAGCGTTTAGCGCTCTTATGGAGGCAAAGGGGGAAGAGGCCTCTTTTAGAAATTTCTGGCAAATATTCCGAATGGACCTGTGCAAGGGCTCAAATATGGGGTTTATGTCCATCCGCCAGCGGTCGAAGCGGCCTTTCTTACGAGAATAACAACGGAAAAGAGTATAGGTTGGAAACGGAGATTCTTTTTTGTGAAGGGCCCTGATGTTCCTATATCGGAAGGTAGCTCGAAGATGAGGCCATACCGATGAGATGGAGTCAACTCTTGGTCATACGGTCCTCGCCGGATTAAAGAGAAACTCAAGCATCGCCTTTCCGACGAATTTCTTGAGCAGTTGCGATCTAGTCTTTATCAAACCGAGCTCCTTATTCAGGAAGGTGTTTTACGATTGGCTAGGTTGAGCCGCAGTGATTATCCTGCTCCAATACTCAAATACACTCGTGCCGTATCTAATCAATCCTTAGAAAGGTCACTTCCCCAGTTTGGTGACTTGTCAGCTTCTGCCGCTCCACCTCTCGCTTCTCTTTCTTTGGGTACGTTTTCAGCTTATTCCTACCTTGAAGGCGCGATGTATCATTAATTTACATTTATGCGACTCTTGTATTTCCTTTGCAGGTCAAATTGTTGAGAAATTTCGACTATCTATGTCCTGCCCGGTTGAAGACAAACCGTTCTATTTCGATCCGTTTCCCCGTACTTCCAAAAACAGGGCGGGTACAAGTAGCTCGGGCGGAAACTCAGTTATTATTCCAGTCGCAATTCCCGAACTGAGAGGTGTTGGTACCATGAGTTCCTTGAACTCTGCCTCTGCTGGGCCTCTTCGAACCTTGTTCTCCCCTGATACTTCTGCTCTTTCGTCTGTTGGCTACAGTCAACATTCTTGGAACCGGATTCAGGGTATCCAGGAATACGAGAAGCTTCTGGGTCAGAAAAGAAACGCTGAACACCCCGGACCCTCGAGGAGGGTAAAACCTTTTGGCGTGAATTCCGATTCTGTCCCTTGTCGAGAAGGTAGGTCGGAGCCTGACGTGGCGGATTTTATGGATTAGCATTTTCGAAGTGGCAGAACTGCTGGATACCCTGAAGATGGCACTATTATGACCGATCTGGATGCGAATGGGGAGAACGAATTCGACAAAGCCGCTAGAATCTTTATGGCCGGTCGGTTTAAGAGGGATATGCTGCTCCATTCTGTCAAAGGCAATTTCGAGGTTTTGAGCGATTTCTCCCGAACATATCATGAGGTGAAAATCTGTCTCTCATTTATCCCCTTCTAGAGTCCCTAACCCTTGCTGATATCCGAGAATGTCTTATAGGTCGGGGATTTGTTCGCCCTCCAAACCTATCGTTTGGCGCTATTGGAGCAGGAATCGCAGGACGCTCATGATGCATATGCGCAAATTTTTTCTGACAACCAAGTTCTTCGATCTCAACTGGCAGAAACTCAGCGAGAATTATCCCAAGTCAAGAAGGAGCTCAACGAGGCAACTATGAAACGTTCCTCGTCTGTAGAGGAGGACTTGCTGGCATCCGTAAAAGAGAGAAGTGCCCTCGAGGAAGAGTTGAAGAAGGTAAAGATAGAACTCGAGTTGGCAAAGCAAGATTCCGAGCGCGCATATGCTCAGGGCCGAGAAGAAGCCGAGATTCCTGCCATACGAGGATTCTTGGAATCCCCCGTCTTGAATCCTTTAGTTCAAAGGAAAATGGGATAAATTCTCCAGACGATCTTTTATAAAGGGGTTCAACAATTGGTCGCGGCCAAGAAGATTCCGGATGATATGGATGAATACTTTAAACATATGAACCCTTTCAAGAACGCTGAAGGGAAGGATTACAAAGCTTCCTCTCTACCCAAGATGGATAGTAATTGGCAGGATCATCGCTTTGCCCCCTTAGTTGAGGAGTATGGTACTCCGATGCCTAACCCCGATGTGCTCGATTGTTTAACCGACGATCCTCCTTCCATGTCGGGGGAAAAGGGCGAAGATGTCGATATAGGCGATGTACCGGATAGAGAATACGATCGAACTCACGATCAAATCGAGTAACTTCTCCACTTCTAACATATACCGCCTGATTTTCTATTTAGCAAGTTACCGGAGTCGAACGTGATGAAAAGGGGCGATTCGTAATTTTGTAGTTGGGAATTAATCGTATTCACCCATGTAACTCATTTTTTGTAAACGGATTTGATTCTTGTAACTTGTAAATTCCAACCTTACTAATATCCAGACTAAATTTTCAAGGTTCGATAACTCTCTATGCTCGGACATCACCCATTCCCTACGGGATTTTTCTTTAAAGGTTGCGTCGATCCACTATCGTAATCGCAAGGCGTAGTGTCTATAAATATTAGGATTTCTTTTCATTATTCATACGACATCTTTGCTTATAGAGATCGGAGCTCTTGCCATATTTTCCGCCTTCCTCGAATCCCTCAAAGAGTAAGAATCCGAACTATCGACCCCAAATCCACTTATCATGGAAAATGTACTAGGGAAAGCTATCGACCCCAAATCGTTATTTGGCGGTTCGAAGAATAAGAATCCGAGCAAAGAGCAGAAAATTGCCAAGGAGGTCAAAGCCTCCAATTCTTCTTCTAAGACCTTTGTGTCTTCCCCGAAAGCTCCTAAAGGGGAAGACAAAAAGAAAGGGAAAAACGCTTCTTCAAAACAAAACAAAGGCAGTTCTAGCAAGTCCATTTTGGACGAAGAGCTCGAGGCTTCGCTCGGGGGCTCTTCTCCAAAAGTTATCGATTCTTCGAGTGAAGTTCTTGTGAGAGAAAAGGCTTCTGTTTCTTCCTCGAACAAAAGGCCTTATTCCGATGTGGTTACTCCTGTTGAGGCATTGCAAAATCTTGCTATCGGTAGCAAGTCATCTTCCGATGTTTCGACCGTTCCTCCCACAGGGAATCTCAGCAAAAAACCCAAGTCAACGATTGGTGGAGGGGTTTCTGCTGAATCCTTAGAAATTGATAATCCTCCCAATCCCCTTGTTGACTCCATTCCTCCAAAAATTACTTCTTCCGCGCCTGAATGGTCGAAAATTGGGTCTCCTCTTAAGGCTGATCCCATGGATAGTCTATTGCAAGCTAACTTTACTTCTTCGGAAACTAACATGCCCAAGGAGAGAAACATGTCCAAGGAGAGAAACATAGAAGAATTGTTTGAGTCTGGGCAGCATTTCCTGTTTCAGGTATTGTTATTATTATATATATTTTATTTATTTTTTTATTTTTTTTTTTTGAGGTGACGACTCCTTTTGACAGGCCGGGCAAGATTTTATTGAGCTTAAAACGTTTGCTGAGCGGGAGACCAATCATCGTGCCGCTATTTCCCTCGAGCTGGAGGAGAAGAAAGCCGAATTCGACCGTGTCTTCGCGGAGAAGCTTGCTCTAGAGAGGGAGAAGTCTGATAAAGAAAGTGGAGAGGAGATCCATAAGCAGCTGAATGAGGAGCTCGAAAAACTGAAGAGTCTTCACGAGCAGGAGAGGCAAGAATTCACGCGTCGAGAAAAGGAGGCTTATGATCGTGGATATGAAGCTGGACGCGAGGCTCGTAGTGCCGAGCTTCGCAAGATCTTTTCTGACAACAAGCTTCTTTAGATGTTGTCTTTCTTTACCTGGACTTGTTGTATGGCTTTATTTATCTCTTGTGTGATCATGAATAATTTTAGACATTTTACCCTTATAGTTTTTAATAAACTATTAGTTTCTCGGATTGCTCGATTGCCCATAATTTGATGTACTTTTTCATGTCCATGCTTCAATTTGCTTTCTCCGTTTGGTCTTATGCTCGTGATCCTTAATCCTCGATCTTGGTATAATAATTTTTGCTTAATTTTCAAAGTATATCATTTTTTCTTCCCGCTGAAATTCTCGGGAAGCGCAATAGTTTTTCAATCTTGACCGTTCCTTTTGCTTCCTGCTAGCCACTGGATTTTGAAGGTCGTACCTATAAATGGGGCTCTTTGTTTTGCATACTTATAGTATTTTCCGAAAACAGATTCCTTCGATCATGCTGACTAAAAGATTTTGCTGCATGACTCAATATTTCGACTTTCGAGTTAGGATTTATTTTGCATATCATAGTCAAATTTGTACTTCAACCTCGACTAGGGTATCTGCAGGCGAACACTATTTCGACCTTGAAAGTCGAACAGCCTTATTGCTGACCATCCACGACCCCGGTAGCTCCCTCGACTTCCTATAGCCGAGGTGAGACTTAAGCGTCATATTTTAGCGAGGATGTCTGACCATTTGTTTGGTTCTTCTGGAAAATGTGAGGAGGTGATGCTTCGAGGATCGAGGTTCTCAAAAAGTATTCACATTATACCTAGAAAAAAGATGCATCACCCCTCTTATATTCGACAACTAGCAGAAAGGTTACAATGCTGTCGGCTTGATGTGCTCCTCTTTTTCGAGTAAGGACATTATCGCTAGCTGAAAATTTCATAGGATTGCCCGCTCATGAAGGTTTCCTTATGTTCGGATTTAATCTTAAGATCGTAGAACGTATTGGCATGAAAAGAATAGCTCGATATCTTCGTAATTTGTAACTCCTCAATCTATCGAATAATAATTCCTTGACTAAATCTTTACTGTCATTCTTATATGTTTAAATAGTATTTCTTGCCAATATTGGTCGATCTTAGACGAGTCGATAATACTTTTCCGAATTTCTTCTTGTGATTCTTTTTGACAACCGGAATCGAAGCTACAAATACCTCGAGCGCTATTGATTTTGACTTTTTCTTCGTTTACTCATATGATTCCCGGATTTCTGGGAAGCGCAACGATCGGCGCATTAATTGCTCCTATTTTAGCCATTAGTTTGTTCACTTTAATGAATGAGTTACCGTTACATCCCATCTTCTCTTATCCAAACAGTCCCTGATTCGTCGGGAATCTGAACGGTCAGAGCGCTTTTAATGTTCGTATTGCCGCCGTTCATCTTAAAGAGATCTACACCGTTGAAACGGAATCCTTCCTCCTATAAATACCTCTGAGTTTACCTTCATATTTTTCACTTGTTTGTAAACATCTCGTTCGATCGACATGGTTGTATTTTTACTTCCCCCAACCGTCTTTATGTTCCATTTGATCTCAGCAATAGAAACGTTCGAGATTCGGACTAGGACTTTCTTTTTCGACCTCTTCGGCGTCCCTGTATGGGGAATATCTTCGACTAGGGTATCGACAGGCGAAAAGGATTGCGACTGGGGTACCGGCAGGCGACCAGCTCTCTCTGATTCCAACCATTCGAGACTGGTTCGAACTCCTGTATCCTGTCAATCCACCCAGTCGGATAGTGGGTCGACTGCTGGGGAAGTTTTCCCGCACTCAATATCCACTTCTTCAAGATGTGCCTTGAAGAATGTTACCTCCGAGATTGCGTGGAATAATTTTTCTAGAGATTGCTTCCCTGTTTCTCGATCCGGTCCGACATGGGACGACCATTGAGGAAGCGAAGGATGAAGGGTAGAAGTGTTATTCTAGCTCCGCCTTCCTCCTTTGATTATGAAAGTGGTTTAGGGTATGGTTAATTTGTAATAGGGTCACGTTGAATGTAGATTTTTAGCTTAGCTCGATTTTCTCTATTATTGTAATCACGAAATTTCTTGTAACCGTTCGAAAGATCATGAATAAGAATATTTATTTTCTCCCTTATCCTTACCGCAGAACTATTTCCGTATATTGTTACCGAGCACCGATTTCTTCGCCCTAAAAATATGAGCAACAAATATCATTTTCGAATGATCTCAATAAGTGTATTGATAATAAAGAACAATTGTCAATCTTCGATCTCTGATATTCAGATATAAGTAACAGTTGATCTTTGTAGACTGATCAAAAATTGATAATACTGGAATAATAATAATAGTTGGCCATCTTGGCGGATTGTGATTGCTGTAGTTCTAAATAGGACGTATATCAGAATCTCGTGCGATTGATAATTTACACCTTCGGTTGTAGCAATGGCTTTCATCCATTTAATAATTTCGATCTAAGGGGCATAGCAACGGCTTTCACCCTTAGTCGTTTCAGAGCATTTTTAGCCCTTGGGTCCTAGCAGAGGCTTTCACCCATTTAATAATTTCGATCTAAGGGGCATAGCAACGGCTTTCACCCTTAGTCGTTTCAGAGCATTTTTAGCCCTTGGGTCCTAGCAGAGGCTTTCACCCATTTAATAATTTCGATCTAAGGGGCATAGCAACGGCTTTCACCCTTAGTCGTTTCAGAGCATTTTCAGCCCGAGGGTCATAGCAGAGGCTTTCACCCATTTAATAATTTCGATCTAAGGGGCATAGCAGCGGCTTTCACCCTTAGTCGTTTTAGAGCATTTTCAGCCCGAGGGTCATAGCAGAGGCTTTCACCCATTTAATAATAGACGGAGATAAATAGAGACTGACATTAGATGAATGCAGATCGAGAACACCAGAACAATTGATGATTAGAGGTTGATAATAGAGGAACGTAGTTCGACAATGTCAGAATAATAGATGGGTAGAAATGAATTTCCATTAAACATAATCTTGATCGAAATAACTTCTGATGAAAAGATAGTTTTCCGTGATTGAGATAATAGATGGAGCACAATTAGATGGATAATAGATGACAAATAGGTCTATGACTTAAATAATTCTTCTGTCTTAATAGAAAATATTCCTTGCGAGGTTCTAATTTCGTTCGAATTAATACCCCTTGTTCTCTTTGGCTGTTGCTAATGTTTCCAACTTTCGATAAGTATTGATCTTTTCCGACTGGTTCCTCTTTTATCGGGAATCGCAACAGTTCTTAGATCTTATTCCTTCGTTGTGCGAATTATCTGCCGTTGGATTCTTTTCAATTTTCTCTATAAAAGGCCATCATTCCTTAGAAACCGTCTCATTCGTTGCACTGGCATTCTATTCGTCCGATCATGGTGACTAAGATCATTATTTCATTAATTTACTTATTTGAGCTCAGATTTCGAACGATCTTTAAGCAGAGCAATTTTCGAGCAGAAGAAACACTATTTCGATCTTCGCTTAGAGTATCGGCAGGCAAATATAGTCTCCATCTGGAAAGCCAGTAAGCCAGGCTTATGGAGTTCGCAGGTTATAGCACAGGTCTTCGACTAGGAACCTGTTGCTACAATGCATTTAGAAAGACGTACAGGAGCGGGAGTACTGAAGAATTCATTTAGTCGATGACTCATGCGCTCAATCCTTCGTCTTCGGAGAATCGTAAATAAATTTAAGAACCTGCGGGTCCTAGGAGATTTACCCGGTCGGAGCCAAATTATTCCGAAAAAGCAGTAGGAGAAGAGACCGAAAATTTCATAGGATTGTAAAGAGTAATAGCGTTCTTATGTAATATATAGGCTTGAGTTATGCTCAACATGTATCTTCCTCATCTTGTATTTTCCGAGATAATATAAATACACTTCTTCCATGTTTTGTTGATAGAATAAACATAATTAGATAGATTCTTATCTTCAATACTTCCACATCGATCCTCTAATATCGGTAAAGAAATACTCAAACACCGCTTGCTTGATCGAGCAATAAATATTTTAGTGGACCTAAAATTAATAAGGAAAATGTTGCCATTAATCCTTGGCACTGCCGGATTTCCATAGTCGCATGATTTTTTGGTCGAAAGTTCTGTTCGAACCGATCATGATTCTTCCAAGTCGAACAATGACTGTAAAAAACATCTGAATGAACTGATCTTGAACCTAAATTGCCAATCTTCATCAATAATGTTATAACTATGTCATATCGGTCTGGTGTTTAGAATGTTATAAATTTTCCTATACGGCCTGTTAAACCGTGTTTCCTTCTAACCAAACAGGACCCTATTTCTCGGGAAATGTAACGGTCAGTTCATTTATTACTTACATCCCAACCGTCGGTGATTTGTTATCTGGACCATTGGTTCAAAAACTTTGCTGCTATAAATAGTTCTCCTTTGGTTTATCCGATACTCTTCATTTTCTCTATTATGCTTTGTCCGACCGATATGGGTCGAATCTTGCTTTCGATTCGTATTGCTTCCAAAATAAAGAAATTTGAGATAAGAATTCGAACCTTATTCTTCGACTCTGGTCTTTTTGGTGTACCCCTCTTCGCATAGAATATCGACAGGCAAAAGAACTTGCGCCTAGAATACCGGCAGGCAACCTGTTTTCCCAGACATATCATTTCTGGTGCGGGTTAGACCTCTGGTATCTTGGCGTAGTATCCGATCGGGCAGCTGGTTATTCTGAGAGGAGTTCTTTAAATCTGAGGCATCAGCTTCCTCGAGGGCTTTCTTGAAGTATAGTTCCTTCGAGCTTCCTTGAGCTGCCTCTGCTGAGATAACCCTTTGCTGCACCTGTTCGGATTATCCTGTAAACAGTGATTGAGTATTTCAATCATTGTTTACTGATGATGATCTAAGGTCGGTCCGAAGCCCAGGAGAGGAGCTGCGATCCGGCCCTTACCCCGTTCGAAGATGGATGTGCGACACGTGGCTAGTGATTACTAGGATGAATCACTGCTGAGTTCTGCATCTGGGGCGATCTTAGGGAATGAAGACTGAGCACGTAACATGGTAGAATTATTCGTAGAACTTGTAATAGGATAGTAGCGATCGTATTGTACTTCTTGAGCTCGAAATTGATTCGAGGCTTTTCTTTGTAACTTATTTGAAGAATATTAATGATAGAGCTTTCGTTCTCTGATCGAATTTCTCCATTTAACTTCTTTTATCAGTCGAACGATTAATGATTTTTAGCTTCAACTTTGACGATTAAATAATTCGTAGTCGTTGTTCAAATATTCATCTCATCCCAATCGAGTTGAGAAAAATAGAGGTAAATGTATACAGATTATGCGATTGAACTCATAAATAGCTGATTTGAGGAATTTGTTTTGAAAGTAACAAATATGATGATCGGAAAAATAAATTCCGACCATCGATAAGCTCTGATCGAGTCGACCGGACTAATTCTATGTTAATTTGTTGTGGGCTACCTCACTGGAACTTCTTATTTACTTTCACACTAGAAAATGGATCATTTGTGGAAAATAAATCCATCGGGAAAAAATAGATAAGCTGTGCAATCCCCGAATAAAATCGCTAATATTAAGCTCGGAAGTTTATTGTATAGGCATTATCTTCGATCTCGAATTGATGAACGCCCTAATAGTCGGAGGACCGCCTTGGATAACGAATAACAGAGTTTCAGACTTAGTAAGGTTTTCAGCTAACATATGGATTTCCCCTCGTGGTAGGCATATTTCGGTCTAATACTCGAATAAGGGCCCCACGGTGGGCGCCAATTGATCTTACGAGATTTCGTTGTTCGATCAAAGGTGGGTTGTAGAGTAAAAATAACAATATTTAAAAGGAAAGTAAAGATCAATAGTAATTGTATTCGAATTAGCTGGGTACAAATACAAGAATTTAGGGTCCTACTCGAGCATTATTGGATGCCGTACAAACTAGAGGAGCGAAATACAAATGACCAAAACTATACTATATTTCTCTAGTGTGTCCGAGTAGCAGTCTCGAAACAAGAGCACCCAGGAAGTTGTGTGTTGTCATAAATGCATGGGTATTTATAGCTGAACTGACGGGCTTGGGCCTGGGCTCGGCCCAACAGTACCCTTCGATCTTGGGTTCTGAAATGAGCTCGGAAGAGTTAATACTATGCCCTGGACCAACTTCTTGCTTTATGGGGGTAGTATCTAGTGTTATTCGAACAGCATCGGGCCCACAGAGGCAAGGAATCTAAATTACCCCTCATCATAACACAATAAAATCAACAGGGAAGATAAACTTATATATTTTTACCAGAACGTCTTCAATTTTTCCTTCGGGGTATGTAATGGAACGATCTGCTAATTGAAGAGTTACAGTAGTTGGCCTTGCTTCCCCTATTCCCAATTTTTGAAAGACGGATTTGGGCAGGAGATTGATGCTGGCCTCTAAATCGCATAGTGCTTGTCCCACGTACTTGTCGCCAATGTTACATGGAATGGTAAAACTGCCAGGATCCTTGAGTTTAGGTGGGAGCTTATTCTGCAAAATTGCACTGCATTCTTCGGTGAGAGCTACAGTTTCGAATTCCCCTAATCTTTTCTTTCGTGACAGCACATCCTTCATGAATTTGACGTAATTTGGCATCTGCTCGAATGCTTCAACTAATGGAATGTTGATGTGAAGTTGTTTCAGGATATCAAGGAATTTTCTGAATTGATCATTCTTCCTTTGTTGTTGAAATCTTTGAGGAAATGGTGGTGGAGGTTTGATTGTCGGTAGAGTAGTTACATCTTTCTTCTCGCTCTCCTTTTCCACCTTCTTTTCTTCTTTTAGTTCAGAGTCCTCAGTTTTGTCTTGAGCTTCCTTGGGATCCTTAACTCGAGCTTGTGTTCTGATGGGCTCTTCGAGTTCTCTACCATTTCTCAGAGTGATTGCTTTGCAGTGTTCGTTATGGTTGGCCCTGGGGTTTTCAGTGTTACTTGGGAGCGAACCTGGAGGTCGGTGCTGCCTATCTTGAGCTAATTGAGCCATTTGGGTTTCTAGGTTCCGAATGGATGCATTTGTTGCAGTTGCTTGGGTTTCTAAGTCTCGAATAGATGTCTGTGTCTGGTTGAAGAGTGTAGTTGTATGGTTTATGAACTGCTTTAGCGTTTCATCTAATGATGGTTTGTTCACATTGTGTAAGATCAGTTTGTTAGATTTGTTTATAAAGAAATTAAAGGTAATAAATACGTAACGGTATGCACTGTTAGGTAAACAGGACTCGCTGTTTACAAGCTATGTAAAAATGAATGAATAGTAAACTACGATATTTCAATTGCAATCATATTCGTACACAGTCAAATCAACTTAGATATTTATACTTTATAATTATAAAATAAATCTATATTTTTTAATTTAATTCAACAAAATAAAAAACAAAGTAGTGATAGTGAGTCTACGACGCATTGAAATGCATCATATCTAAACCGAGCGATATAGGTATTCATATTAGCATTAACTAATTAAGTTTATGTGAAAGACTTCTATAACACTTTGTAAAATTTATTTATTTATTTAAACATACCTATATAGGAGTATACACGAACCATAGATCAAAGTTTCGTTCTCGATATATGTTCAAGCAAGCTTAATATAAGAAACTCTTCGAAAAAATTTCGGAAACGTTTCAGAAAAATTAGGAAAAACTATAAAAAAAATTACTAAATTAAGAAAGAAGTAAGTTTAATGACAAATATGGACTCTCAAAAATACATCTCGACGAAAATTATAGAAACTTTGATCCACGATATGAACTACTGTTTTGTACATGAATGTTTACGATGTCGTCTACCCAAATCGAGTTATATATATTAAATAATAATATTTTTTTTAAACATATATAAAAAATTGTCGCTCAACCAGCACAAACTTTTTTTGCCGAGTATAAGCATATTTTATTCATTAACATAGATCAAATACCCGTTTTCCTTTTTTTTTTTTTACCTACGAACAAGAATTTGTTTGCAAATTTCATTTAACAACCACTAACAAATATTTCGAATAAGCATCATATTAATCGAACATAGCTTAAGTCAAACTAATTACTAATGTCAATTATATACATACACATTATATATATATATATATATATATATATATATATGTTATAGAAAATTATATTTAAATTAAAATAATCAAACGTGTTGATATAATTCAAACTTACAATCAAGTGTGCCATAAAAAATTTATATTTCAATTTCATGTAAGAACGATTTGACTGAATCGTCTATAATTATTGAGCGGCAATAATTACAAGGTATTACGCATTCCTATGTAGATATGCTTAGCTATTATTATCGACTACTACTATACGACCGATATACAATATTAAATTTTGTTTTTCTTTCTTTATGTGTTGTACAATCTCATCGATCAAATTATGTTCGACCAAAGTGATGCCATTTACCTCGGAGTTTACTTACCATTATTATGCAGTGTATTGAATATTTATTAAATATTTAGATATTTATAAGCATCACATCATTCTTGCCTGTCAGCTTAATTAAAATATTTTATTTATTGTAACTTTATATGGCGGTTGTTTTGTTATTTATGCTTCCCTTATTTTATAAAAGTAATATTTTTTTAAAACGATGTTTGCAAACTATATTCAATAACCTATTTTATTATGAAGTAAATACATATGCTAATTCAGTCAAACCATTTTCACATATCTAAATTTATTATCTAGTTATAACAACTAAGTTAAATAAGTAAACGTAGTACAATTATAAGAAACTACAAGTAACTATAGTGTGCTAAATTTATATGTTAATTTGTTGTAGGAACGATTTGACCGAATTCTTTATTATAAGCATATAGGCTAATATTGTCGATTTTTTTTCCTAGGACAATACACTATATTCGTAAATCTACTTATATAATATAAATATATAATAATCATATAAAATGTTTTTTTTGACAAATTAAGAATATTATTCCAAACATAAAACATTTACATAAAAGTAACTTTTACTAAATTGATTCGATTTGTTCCAGTAAAAATAGATATATATATATATATATATATATATATATATATATTTATTATTAGGAAAAAATGTGTAACTGAAATTCACATATTTATTATGAAGCATTAATTTTTATCAAACATATGTCAACTTCATGTAAAATAAATCTCACCAAATCATTAACCAGCATTGGACAGTAATAATTACAAAGAATTATGCATTGCCAGGTACACAAGCATATACGTAATATTTCGACCAGTTGAATATATAACATCAATTGTCCAAACACACTGGCTTTATTTAGCATTTAGTAGTTAAGACTATATTTTCCGTAAAATTTTCAATTTTCTCTCGTGGGTTGATGAAGATGGTCTGTTTATTTGTTAATTAGTTGCACGCTATCATTTTTTCTCAGGAATAAACAGATTATAAAGGGTTACCAATTACCATCCATATTACAGATCAACAACAAAAGCAAGCACATATTTAGAGACATGTTGTAGACTATTTATACAATATAGAAAAAATAGCTAAATAGTAAGCTTTTCAACAGACCTCAAAATTGTATGTAGGAAATACTCCAGTCTATGATTAAACTACGAAGCAAATATATTTTTTAAACGATTTCTTGAAAAATGTCGATCCAAAACGATCTGTCTTTTACAAATTGGGTGTTTTTTGCAGGGTTTTTAAAAACACTAGTAAGTTTAGCAGAATAAAAATTTCACAGGGCAACTTCATGCAGATTAAGCATAACAAAGGGAAGTATCTTACATTTTCCCCACAAATTTGTCTAGAAAATATATTATTACTAAAATTACACAATTAATCCATTAAAATCGTTAGAGCACAAAATCAGAGAATTTATTTTTTGTAAATAATAAATAATAATGCTACAAATATACAAAGATTGGAGGTTTATTGCATTTTTAATTTTTCAAAGTAGTTGATCATCTCATTGAAAACAAGATAATCTCATACGAGCGTAAAGAGTATCACAATATTATGGACATAGGAAAAAATAGAAAACTCAAAAAATATCCTCCCGATGCTTTGGAAGTTTAATATCATAATCATTGTTTAGCACATTTGGTAGAAGAGTTTAATCTTTTTAGAACCATTGTCTATACCTTATCCAGATTTAAATCCAGAAGATATCGTCGAAGACAAGGAAGAATAAGGAAGCAATCAATCAGAATGCAACAATAAGTTGATATTACATTTATTATAATAAAACGTGTTCCATATAATATTTATACAAAATCAAGCACACTCAATAGATCTACTACTGTACCAGTCATATAACACCTCTTTCCCATTGAGGATGAATATAACAACACAAAATACCATGTCATCGACCAAATATAAAAACAAATCATTCATCGATATTCCATGGTCTTCCGAAAAGCAGTTCCAACCATTAGCAAAGCCGGTATTTGTCACTTCAACAATCCAGGATCTCGTTCCAGTTACCAGCTTTGCTAGCGTTTGTTGTGCATATTTTCAGACTGAATAAATTCAGCTGGAATAATCTGTAAATATTATAAATATTTAGAGGCAAATATATATACGTAATTATACTAAAGTCCTAAAGATGGATGAAAATATATAAAGCACAAAAATAAGAAATAACTTCTAAAAATTTATAACAATTAAATGACTGATAGAGTATAATAAATTCCAAAATTTGTAAAAAAAAACTACCAAGCAGTCATTATTTGCACAACGATCACATGGAAAGCTCGAGTTTTACCAAAGTGATCCACTGTTTCCGGTATAAACGAAACACATAAGTTACATATATGCACTGTCCTACTATAAACGGTACTTAAATATTTGAAATAACAACTTTGATTAAAGCATTGTTTCTTTTTTATTCCACGCATGTTAAAAACATTAATTTCAAAATTATTCGTGTGGGATTGATAAAGGACTATCCTTTCGCGTTCAACAAAATTATCTGCTATTAACTGATTCCAAAGACTAAGAAAATCTTTTTCTTTTATTTGTAAAGGCCAATATTTAGTCCCGTTTCTTAAAATAATCGTATCATCAGGAGCCATCCAGCAACCTTCCTAACATGAATTGGAAAATCCTGAAAAGTAATCGTCCACGATTTAGCAAAATAATAAATTAAACAAATAGAATGCGAAAATATATAAACCTATCGACGTTTACCTCGACTGATTTCAAAATACCGCATGCTAGCATAAAGAAGACCCCCCTAATTTCTTGTGCACAATGCACTGCAGATTTACCAGTACTACTAATTTTATTAAGAGATTCTTTTGAAGGAAAATTATCATCTATATGTTGCTCAGCTAATTTATATATGAAATACTTTTTTTCATCAAGGTTGGTACAAAAATGACTCTCTAAAATTGTAAACACGAAGAACAATGTAATCTTCTCGGGATTAATAGAGCTTATTTTTTTCTAGAAAACGTTACGAATAAGAATATTGGAAATCATCCTTGTAAAAATCAGAGTAGTAATTTTATTTTACAAAGTACGTAGAAATCTTATTACATCTAACCTCACTTATATAGAGGTAGAACAAATATATACAAATACATTTTATGCTATTACGTAGCATATCTAATTAGCAGTCATATCAAAGTCTTTCGAAAACATATATAAAACAGTATCCTCTATTTCTATCACAAACACAAAACGGCACCATTTCTCTATTATGCGATCTTCAGCAACGTACTATTACCATTGTCGATGAATTGCATTTCCTATTTTTTTTTTCCATATTCAGGTCGGTTAAATATTGGGACCGCATTGTTTTAAATTAATTTTTAACAATAGTAAATCCCCTTGCTTGAAATGCTAAATCCCAAGTTTATCAAATGCAACAACTACGAGCCTAATTTTAGATTGGTGGTTAATTTTTATTGGATTTCAATTGGATTAATAATAGCAATTTCCTTTGCCTATTGTGCTGAAATACTAAATTTACCAATTACGCAAAATACAGATTTATAGACTAAAATTCGACAAATTCCAGGCAGCTTATGATCGAGCAAAATTCGAGGCAGCTTATTCACGTGTTCTACGTATTCTATATTTTATTATTATTATTATATATTTTGATATTTTTTATTGCTCGTTACTCGAGTTGCTTGTTTTCAGAAACTGTTTCTTTATTTCCTGGAATTATTTGCTCTTCGTTGAATTTCTTTTATCTTTTTATTTAATGGTTTTTCCACCGTCCGTTTGCAACATGTGGGCCCGACAGGGGAATTTTGGTCGTGCGAGTTTGCTTTTGCAATTTCTTTTTAAACGGCATAATCATGAAACGGCGCCGTTTATTGAGTTTCTCTTTCTCTGTTTATACTTTCTTCTCGATTAAAAACAACAACTACATTTTCGATATAGAATTATTGCTTCCAATTTTCTTTCCTTTTTTTTTTAACGGTATAATCACGAAACGGCGCCGTTTATTGAGTTTATCTTTCTCGTTTCATACTTTCTTCTCGATTAAAAAAAAAACTACATTTACTATAGAGAATTATTTAATCCAATTTTCTTTAATTCTAATTTACTTATTCCACATCGGTTAACTAACTAATATTTTTTATTTTCATTTCCTCTGTTTCTTATTAATTAAGAATAATTATTTACGAATATATATATTTATGTTTTCATTGGCATCGTACATTTTGACACCTATTTTAGGTCGACGAACTTATACGTCTAATGAATTCATTCAACCAATGTACACATATACCACAAATTTATCATCTCCAAAAATCGAATTTTAAAAACAAAATAAAGATGATTTTAGAATCAAAACAACATAGCATATAATTAGTTTTATATGAATGATTGGAACAAGTTTTATATGAAAGATGCCAATTTATCCGTATGTGATATGCATAATGCTTAATTTAAGGTTTAGGATTTTAACGTTCATCATCTATAAACAGAGTCTATATATTATTACTACAACTATAAAGCTTAACATTTATATTCCTAATTAAATATTTTTCTTGAGTTTTATCCCAAGTAGATTATTGCCAATGCCGACAAAACGTGTTACTATATTTTTAATTTAATGTTTTTTCCCATGTATATATTTATCAAACAAATATATTATAATAAAAGGCTACGTATTTTTTCTTAAACGATAAAACTCTTAATGCGTCTGCAAAACATAAATCGCTTCCATAATTTTTTCTAAACTTATCCTACACAACAACATATAATAAATTTCTAATATTGCAGTATAAAGTGAAACACGTAATATTGACGTAGAACAATCAAATCAGCTACCATGAATATGAAAAATAACAAATACCTTCATTTATGAATAAGCATTATTTTTAACTAACCTCAATTAATTCAAACAACGATCATGATTATAATAGATAACTACTAAATAAAATTTAATTAATTAATTAAAATATTCTTAATTAACTTCTTCAAACATACATAAAAGCGCAGACATTTTATGACCATTACAACAGCTAAACAAATAACAAAGGCTGCAGTAGAATGAAAGAAATTATAATAGGTAAAAGCCGCAAAAAATATCTTTAAAAAAAAAAACACAAATTCTACGTCCTATTCTAGAATATTCGAGCAGACGTTTTGATGCCATGTGAGCTCGGTATTGTTGTACCTTGTGCATTGCCGATTTTCTATTTCCTTTAGCGTCGTTTTTATAACATGTGCGCTCAGTGTTATTGTAAAACTTACTGTTCTAAATAGTTATAGGTTAATATTATTCTGCAATAACATAATATTTATTTAATTCTATGCAAATTTAAAACATCATAAATTATTAGCATATATATATATATATATATATATATATATATATATATATATATATATATATATATATATATATATATATATATATATATATTTGTTTATAGAATATCGATGTTGATATATGAATTAAATAGTTGTAGCACGTGCGACGCCTACCGTCGATATTGTAAGATGACTGAGGGTAAGATTTCAGTGTGGGGGTTGGTTATTTCGGATGGATAATTTTTTATTTATTTTATATTTTTTATTAAATAAAAATAAGGTATATATTGTGAAATGCACAATTTTTTTTCTCTAATACGTGTTCATGTGAGTCAACTAATTCTTTATTTTAAGTATCTAGCTATGTGTATAAGTTTTGCTTTTTCTAAACTTTATATGTATTTCTGAAAACCATAACTTGATTACCTGTACTATTATATAAATTTAAGTAATCATACTTTTCTATCTATTGGATATATAAATATATATTGATCTAATAAATTAATGGGTCTACTATTCAAATGGGGAATTTCAAACCATTGTACGATACAAAAAGTTTTATACTAACGTACTTGTATATTTAGTCTGAAATGACTTAATTTTGAATTAACAATATTATTTTATTTTTACTTCCTAAATTCATTAAATATAATTAGTTAAAATTTTAAATTATTAAATACATTAACGTTTCAAATGAATAAGAGCTGTAGCGGTCAATAAACAGTACAACACAATTTTCTTTCCAATTTTTTTTTTGCCCATATAATTACAAAACGACATAGTTTTGATGGCATACACGCTAAGTGGAATTGTACCTCGTGCATTGCTGATTCTCTATTTCCTTTCATATAACGGTTTAATTCACCGTTAATTTGCAAGTGCTGGCCCAATTGGTATGTTTTTCTCTCTTCTCCCTCATCTTTATCTCATTTTTTCCTCTAAGGTAAATGTCGAGCTTACCATATTCGATCTATTAGTTCTTATCAATTTACCGATCTCTTATTTTTCACTTAAATTTTATAGCGTTAAGTGGTAGGCCCAAGTTTTTTATTAGTCAAAGGGTAGATATCGGAAAAGGGATAAAAAAAATGATGAGATCGGAAAATCGATTTAGAGATCGACATGGGAGATAATTAGAAACAAATGAGGAACTCAGACTACTTGCGCCCACCACTTGCAAACAGACGGTGAATAAATCCATTATATGAAAAGGAAAAATAAAATCAGCAATGCTCGAGGTACAATAAAACTGTGCGTACATGAAATCAAAACAACGCCGTTTTATAATTATCTGGGCCCAAAAAAATTGGAAAGGAATTTGATCAGTACTGTTCCTTGACCGATTTGGCTTTTATCAGCACGTGTCGATCTCGCAATTATTATCGATTACCCGATCTCCTATTTTTAACTCGTGTTATCTATTAAATCTCCTCAATTTTCCTATTTTTTTTCATTATTCTCTCTGGCTTTCCGATCCCCAACTATTGTTACAAAATACAGATGTGGCATGACGAGCATGGAGTGTTGTAATGATTGCAAATTCAGTAGAATATGGAGATACTATAATCTTATATCAGTCAGCAGTGAATACGTTTGAATTCAGCCTTTTTACTGGTTGGGCATCTTGAAAGTTTCAAATATATAATGAATATGGAGGAATTGAAAATATAAATACTGAATATGAAGGGCAAACAGGAGTGTCAAATCTTAGAACTCCATTTATATTAAAGTCTTGCTATAGTTTTTCTATGATGCCTGCTTTCTTGTCGACTATGCATAGTGCAAATCAGCACTTGGTAAGATTTATATTTATTTAGTTTCCTAATATTAAAAAAAGAAAATTTATAATTTTATATCTTATGAAAATGTTTAATGTGTATAAAGAATACCAGCACAGTTTGTGGAAGCAGCAGTCATGCAGAATGATCGACGTATTAAGTTGAAAAGTAGAAGCTAGAAATGTCCTGTTTTAATGACAGATCTAGGTTTCGGAAGTGGCTGGGATGTTTTTTTATCGAGAACATAATTTAAGCACATAATTCGTGGCCTTCTTTCGAACAAGCGCAAGAACATATCGTCCAGTTTATTTGAGCGAAATGGAATACAGTTAATATATAGGTTGTATATTAAATTGTGTATAAAATATTTAAGATCATGTTGACTAATATATGTATATATATATATATATATATATATATATATATATATATATACATATATATATATATATATGTATATATATATATATATAATTGTGCTCAATTTAATATGTGGCAATTCCGCCAAGATCTCTTCGTTAGTTGGGGGAAGAATCCGCACAAATCGGATTTTTTGAGGAACGTATCGAGAGAGAATTTGATTTTGGGGGTAATTACTTACTAGTTAACACAGCCAAACCTCAAAATTTTTTGATTAAAAAAAATATGTGCATATATGTATAGAATAAAATTTTTATTTTTTTTGATGTGAAAGGGTTTGTAAAATGCAATAAGATGAATATTTTATTTTGATCATTCGATATTTTTATATAATCATATGTTTTTAGTTCATTATGTACATACCAAAAAATTGATTTTTTTTTTTCTGCCAGTAGTGAGATTGCTATAGTTCATATGAAGAATACGTTTGTATTTAAATGTTACTGAAATTCAGTATAAGAGTCATACATGAATGGGCAAATACACCAAATTCAGTTGATTGTATACTGTTCAATGAAGATAGTTGTTCAACTAATTATCTTTTAAGGGATTAAATAAAGTTGTAAAGCAAATTAAGTATGAATTTGGATCTATAATAACTATTATATATAAAATAGATTAATTTTTTTTGGATGTCATATATAATTGTTTAAAAATTAGGGGTAAGCCGGAGTTTTCCTATTTATAAGGTACGAAATCAATTATTAAATGGTCAAAGATTATTTACAATCTTATTTCTATCTATAAAAAAACATGACAATATAATGCATATATACCTGACTTGTGATTTAATATACTATATACTAAGTATATGCAAATTATGAATTAATTAATATTGATGCTAGTCACGATATTGATGCTAGTTACGACATCGATCGTGACATTGATACGGAGTTGGAATCAGCCTTCTAGGAAGGTGCTTTAGTCGGGGCCGTCGTTAGCTTCGTTGATAAAAGTTCTTCAACAGCCGTCTGCCTATTATCTCGATATACCAAGAAGGATGTACGGTCTAATGAGGCTACTATGAAATATTTACTCATGGGTGGGTCCTATACTATGATATCAAGAGATCATAATCATGTAGATTTATTATTAGAACATGTAATTTTATTTATATATTAAAGACATTTTAATTTTCGTAACAATAATATAGCAAAGTATTATTATGTGCTTTAGTTTTGATAAACATTTACTCATAGATATACACCATATATATATTTTATTTTTTATTCTTCGTGTATATATATATATATATATATATATATATATATATATATATATATATATATATATATATATATATATATTTGACACTAAGCTTACATTTCCATATGCAATATGCTTAATCTCGTTTAATCCATAAACACGTGCAATACCATCTCCAACTGAGACCACTCGATCATGTTTTATTTTTTATAATATTGAGGGATTATATATTGATCCTTTTTAACTTATTAATTATGATTTTCTCAGAAAATATTTTTAAGCTTTACTAAATTATAACTTTATAGGAAATCATGGATCAACATTTTATTGAGAATAAAAGAGTTGGATTGTACTTTGAAGCACAAACGGATTCATTTTGTAGCATTATCATGGGGCGTGAGTTAATTGCAATATGCATTTAAAGATAACTATGCCAATGGATACATATTGGAGAATAATTCTTACTGAGTTTACAGTGGCCGATAAATACAACAGTAGTGCCCATCCATATTGTACAATAATATCGTGGAATTTATCTAGTATTTATCCACCTGTATTCGAAATGAAGTTCTATAAAGTTATTGATCTGCAAGCCCGGTCCATGATAATATTCTTGAACCCGAATTTTCCATCAAATTTTGTGTCAAGCAAATTCAGGAGCACTCAATTTGATGGTTTCTTATCAACAAGTAGGAATGATGAATCGAAATTATTCTGTATCATTACGTCCGGGTTGTTAATTTTGTAATTCGTACCAGTGTTGTTATTTCCTTAGGCTGTCTGGTTTCATACCGGTCTGGTTGGCGGGTTAAATATATGTAATTCTTGTATGTTCTATTCGAAGCAATCTCTATATGTTATGAGAGTATTCTATTATTTAATTAGGTTTTATTATTACCTATTCAAAGTATTCTTTTAATGTGGCTTCTAGAGTATATATATTTATGGAAGAAATTATATCTATTTTATTTGTATGTGAAGAAAATATATTTACGAAATTAAGAAAAACCAAGAAAAGACAAAGCAGTAATAAATAAAAGCCTTTAAATATTTCAATATTACATTTTAAACTCGCAAATTCATTTTATCTCAATTTCGTTACTGTATTGCCCATGCATATTATGCTTGTTCTCCGTCGTATTGTCTAAAAAATTCTTTCATTGTTTTTTAAATTGAGCTTAATATCATATAAACAATAGCTGAAAAATATAAGAGATTAATTTGCGAAACTGTACTGAATCATATTTATTATTCAAGTCATAATTATTATTCAATAGATTTTTGTTCATATATTTTACTGTATTTAATTGTTTTTAGAATACTATATTTTGAATAGAATTTTTATGACTTGAATATACAAAAAATCGTATTGATATATGTACATAGGTGAAATTTGTTATCTGCAGAAACATGATTAATTGATGTTCTTGAAATTAATTGAACGATAAATTATTTTTTAGTGAAGATGGAGGGAGTTGGGTTTTGTTTTTATAGCCCAATGACAGTTGCGGCTGGATCTGATTCATGAAATTTGGGTTTAGCCTTCCAGTTTGAAGGATTTGCTGTCTTAATAAACCAAAGCCCAGTAAAGTGTTGTATTTTAATTGATTTTATTTGGGCTTTCTCTGAAATGGGTTTATAAAATTTAGAAGATAATAGTGAATAACAAAAGTTGATAGAATATAATGATTAAAATTCTAAATATTAACATTATTTATCGTGTGTCAGTAGGAGAAATTATGAACGTCTATTTATTTTACTTTTTTCATTCATTTTGTCTGTTCAGCTTCTTGGAGAAGAGTTCAGTTTTGGTATGGTCAAAATTTCATGTGCTTAGTGAAATTTTTTTGTGTTTGTTATTTCCACTCTTCTGCGTTTTTTATTAGAGGTAATAAATATTTTCTTTTGGGGGAATTATTTTCATGTTCATAAATTTTTAGTGTTGTGGTTACTTGAGAGTTTTTTTTTTTCTTCTTCTGAAATAATGTTGCATGTGGTGTTGGAGTGGTTGATTGTAAGCTTATATATTTTTGGTTACTTTTACTTAGAATTAAGAGGATAGAATTTTTCTGTTATTTAAGTATTTTTGGTTTCATATTGCTGGAGTAATGTTTAAATTTTTCGTGTGTTTAGTTTTGTTTACTGGATTATGTTAATTATTGTTTTCAAATGATATTGCATTTATAATTTGTATATTCATGAGGTTTTGCATTTTTTGTTGGTCTGATGTAGAGAATGCAGGCTTTGAGTTTGTTTGGTTTTGTTGCTGTGTTATTGGCTAATTCTAAAGTAATTATTCAAATTTGCTTTGATTTGATTATTTATATTTTTATAAAAATTTATATGTTGGTGTCTAACAATCTGTGTGCTTAAATATTTTGATTTAACATAAAAAAATAGTGAGAAATACTTACTTGTATCGAAACCAAATATCACTTCAATCTTTACGTAAAAAATGAGGAAATTAGACTGAGGCTTGCCGAAACAAATTTCCTTAAGACAATATTTCCGGGGCTGCCACAGTGCATACAGTTTGATTCCCGGTAGTCTCCCAAGATACAATAGTCTGTTGTTCATTATTTGCACAAATAATGAACCCACGGCGAACCAAAGCAAATAGAAAACTCGACATAAATTTAAAGTTGAGATGAGAGTAATTTTATTTTGATTATTATCGGAAAAAGGATACTTAATTGGCCAGATTAAGTCTCCTATTTATAGACTCAAAAATATCTTTTCGCAAGAGACACAATGTTTGGATTGTAATGTTTCGATCCAAAGGGTACCTCTTCAGATCAAATAGACACGACCCCTTACTCTCAACTAATTTTATTCACATATAGAATATAAATTCCAACAATCCCCCACATGAATAAAATAGTTCTCCTCATGTCGAAATTTCTTTAGGAATAATACCGCATCGAGATAGGTGAAATATTTCATCTTGAACCTTCCCTAGTTAAAGCTTATCGGATTTACTTAGCCAATCGGTGAAATATTTCATCTTGAACAATAAACTTAACACAGCATTAAACCGATTTGCTTCAAGTTCTCGGTTGTGTTCGTTTTGGCCCTGAACATTCTTGGTTATGCGAGTGCTTTAGAGAATTCCAACCTATAAAGAAATTCTCAACGAGCCGACCCAGCTCACACTAACATAGGTGACCGCATCTATCAAGAGTATCCTACCATACTCTACTTGTTCTTGACAAGGTATAGACGTCATTAAAAGCATTTGCTTAACCTTATAAACGCGGTAGGCTTGCACTTATTGCATCATAAGAATGGAATAGAGTTATACTCTTAAGTGCTTTCTTTTAAGTTAGCCAAGACTGGTTGTCCTATTGAACCTGGTCCGTGGGATCTCCAGTCGCCAGGTTAGGTTTCCGTACGAGGTAACTTAGTCTAATTTAGGCTTTAAGCCCATTCCCCTCGATGCACATACTACTCTCTAGATAAACCTTTAATATCCGGAATTAGGATTATCTCTTGACTTTATAAAGTCCATTCTATTTGAAAGTAGATGTCTCTCGGTATTGTATCAACGACAACAATTATGTCGTGAATTTACCATTATACATAGAGTTTGTTGAGCTCTGTGTATCACCGCTTGATTATCGCATTTTATGTATGACTAACACAATTTTCAGTCATATTAAAATATCTTCCATGAATTTTGTGAAGCCACTCAAATTATTTACTAGCTTTATCTAATGCTATGCACTCTAATTTCATAGTGGATTGAACTATACACGTTTGTTTGGAAGATTCTCAGGAAATAGCGGTGCCTCCGAAATTGAATACATATCCGCTTATAAACTTTGATTCATCTAAGATCAGAAGTTTAATTTGCATTACTATATCCCTCCTGGATCGTTTGAAAATTTTCCAAATCTAATGCACATATGTATGTATTCAAGCATTCTCATTAATGCATCCCAACGAATCTTGCTAAGATTGCTCATGTATCTCCTTAGTTTATTAACTAAAGAGACGATGTCTAACCTCTTGCATTTTACGATATATGCGTGACATCTAATTTTATGAGCATGCTCAAATTGTGATACTCTATCACATTTGTTTTCTTGTAGCACACAAGGTATGAATTAAATAGAATTATGAAATCCCTTAATTTCATAAGTATTAAACTATATATAACTCATCCACATAATGTGCTTGAGATAATATAATGTCATCACATGACCTCTTAATTTTGATTGATTAAACCGAAGTTTTTCATATCATAAGTTAATATTTTCTCAATGGATTTAATACTCACAGTATTAGTCTCAAATATTAACATATCATTTGCATATAAACAAACTCTGATACTCAATTATCCAGTTAGTTTATATAGACGCACTTGTCATATTTATTAATATGACAGTCAAAATTTGTTAGTGACACTATCACATTTTTCATGTCATTGTTTATAAGTTTGTTAAAGGTCAACAAGAAAATACAAAAGTTTCGCAAACTATGTTTTCTTTTCATTTAACAACTAAACTCTTTGGTTACTCCTTATAAATTTTCTCATTTAATTCACCATTAAGAATGATAATCTCAACGTCCATCATATATAGATATTAGAGCTATTAACATTCAAATGAATGTCATCCTAATCGCTAGTGAATATGAGTCAATGAAGTAAAATTATTTCTTTTATAAGGCAACTTGGCTACTCGTCTAGCCTAGTTTTTATCGATTGACTTATCAAAGTTGTTAAACTCTTGAACTTAAAAATCCGTCTACATTTAATTGGTTCACTCCTCGAGGTCTACCAATTTTATAAATGTAACTCGCTGTCAATCGCTTCTTTCCAATCCACGATATTGGAATGTGACATAATTTATTTATTTTTGAGGTTAATCATTTAACATGTAAGTGAGAATATTTGGATCAAATAACTTCGAGCTTTTAGCTCATATGTCTCTTCAACTCATCAACAAACTCATGTTGAAGTAAGAGATTGACCTCTTTAGAGATCGATTCATATGTATATTCTCTCAGAATAAAGTAGTTTATAATTAAAATAATTATAAGCTTCACAAGGTAAACCCTCTAGATCAAATTCAATTAAATATTTTCGCGAAATATTTTATGACTTTTAAATAAATATTCTAATCTAAAGTGATTAGACCATGCTTTTTATTCTCGCATAACTAATAATTATAATTAACTCTAATTATAAATTGTAGAAATGTTTATGTAAGTAATAAATAATATTACTTTATCAGATTTTAATATCAATAAACTACACAAACTGAACATAAATCTGAACCGAAAGAAAGATCAATTTATAAGAAAAGATTCTCAAATCTTTCTTACATTCTCAATGATTGTTACATCACGTGACTCGGTTCACATGATAGCAATTATGTCAGATTTAAATATAGAAAATATAACTACTACTGTTTATCGCATAAGCTAGTAGTAATTAATATTTTTAAGTTATTTTCTTTTTCGGTGATGAAACCGAAATCTGACCTAAATACCCCCCACATTTCAAGGTGTTTGGTTTTTCTTCCCTTTCCATAACACATATGGAATGATAATTGACTTTTTTGTACGAAACTCGACTTAGTATGTGTGTAGACATCTAGCGAGTTTTCCCCCACAAGTTGTCAAGTAAACCCGAATTTAAAGATTGACGTTTAACCACATCTTAAAATTCTGTTATTTCAGCAAACAAATTGAGTTGAGCTAGGTAAATTATTTTACTAATTACTCCTAATTTAACACACTCTTATGCAAATGAATATATTCGTATTTACCCCCACAATTTGGATATAAGATTTTTTTTTTATTTTTCTTATTCCATCAACCAAATTTGTATTTCATAAATGTATTTCTTTGTATTTCATAAATACATTTATTGCCTCATATTTATTATTCAATAAATAATGCAATACAATATATGTGATCAATTACATTTAAACTCCACAAGTTAGTAATGATTTAAAATCACATAATTGATTAGTTCAAAATTTTTGAACTTTTACATATTTGTTTCGCAAACAAATAAATTATAATTATATACTTATTTCTCACAAATAAATCATAATTATTTGACAAATAAGTTATAAATATAATCAATATTTTTTCAATAAAATATTGATATTTATTTCTCAAATAGTTTATAATTATTTCTCACAAATAAAATATTATCAATAATTGCTCAATAAAATATTTATATTTATTTCACAAATAAATTATATATATAAGCAATATTTTCTCAATAAAATATCGCTATTACTTTACTTATTTCACAAATGATTTATCTTTATTATCAATATTTTTCCACATATAATATTGATATAATAGAAAATACTAATTAGCCATTTATCTTCATATAAAGGTTATTAGTAATTACAAATATCATTTGTCCCACATAAGTATAAGTCACACCTATTAAATGATGTACACGAACTATGAATCATATACTCAAATAAGATTCATATTTCAATGCACATGTCATTAAAACTTTACTCAAATCATTACCTTCATGGAATGACTTAATAATTATCCTCATCTATATATTGAATTCACAATTCAAATATATCATATGAAAGTAGATAATCGTGACGATCCTTCGTCTTTAATTTCATTTAATGATACTCACTCCATATTATCAAATCCTTACCGGACCCATATAACAATTTAATGAAGTTGTTTTTATCAGATAAAAAATTTTGTTCTCCCATAAATCATAAATATAGGCATTATTTGTGCAAAAAGAGAATACACATTGGACCAAATAATGAACCGCTTCGTTAATGGTCACTAACGTCCACAAGTATTTAAACAAAAATCAAATTTTCCTTGAAGAAAATTAAGGACACTAGAAAGGAAAGGAAGAGGCATCACGTGCATCGATTCAGAAGCAAAATTTCACCATTTTTTTAACAGCCACCAAGATTAGGAAACTTGAAAAATTTGAATGAATACAGTCCTCCATATTTTTCATCCACTGAAAAATCTATCAATCGACAATTGATTAAGGAAACTTATTTTTCTAACTATTGCAACCACCTCTTTACCCAATTGATTTTTTTTCGTAAAGAATCTCATCGGCTGACTCTCTGATGCGCAATCATCTTTAATAATTATTCAAATAATTACCTCCATTGGCATAATCATATTTCATCAACAATTTTGAGAAACTCAAAAAAAAAAAACTGAAATGTTTATTATGAATCTCCTGCCCTGATATTACGAATAGCAATTCAGAGACATTTCGTCTCAAGAAACAGGTCCCTTGGTTACATCAATTGGTTCTGTAATGGATTATCATTACTGAACTCTCTTGCCCAAATCTTTATTTTTTTCCGTTCAATATCACCGCGTGAAGTTCGAGATGGAGTTACGGAGATGAACATAAATAAACCAAGTTTATAGGGTCATCATCATCATAATAATTGGTTAATTAATCGCCACCCTCACATAGTACAATTACTACTTATGTGTATTAAACACATATTGATTAAACAAATATACATGAATTACTACGGTTCATATATATCATATGAAAACTCATTTACAGAATTGTAGGATATATGAATCATAGAACAATAGGTTCTCACTTAATTTAATTCACACAGATAAGTTGACCAAGAAGTTATATTGTCTTAAGATTGTTGGTTTCTAACAATCTGTGTGCTTAAATATTTTGATTTAACATAAAAAAAATAGTGAGAAATACTTACTTGTATCGAAACCAAATATCACTTCAATCTTTACGTAAAAAATGAGGAAATTAGACTGAGGCTTGCCGAAACAAATTTCCTTAAGACAATATTTCCGGGGCTGCCACAGTGCATACAGTTTGATTCCCGGTAGTCTCCCAAGATACAACAGTCTGTTGTTCATTATTTGCACAAATAATGAACCCACGGCGAACCAAAGCAAATAGAAAACTCGACATAAATTTAAAGTTGAGATGAGAGTAATTTTATTTTGATTATTATCGGAAAAAGGATACTTAATTGGCCAGATTAAGTCTCCTATTTATAGACTCAAAAATATCTTTTCGCAAGAGACACAATGTTTGGATTGTAATGTTTCGATCCAAAGGGTACCTCTTCAGATCAAACAGACACGACCCCTTACTCTCAACTAATTTTATTCACATATAGAATATAAATTCCAACATTATATTGTATGAGCTGTTCTTTTAATATGTTTGTTTTTTAACAGATTCGTAGAAAGTATCATATTGCACAATAATCATGCAGGTTAGACAAGTAAGTGTTTTATAATTTAAGGAAGAAATATTATATGATTATTTTTTATATGTTTTTAGGTGGAAAGGGGATTTAGACCAAGAACTTATGTTTGTAATGAGGCTCAGGTATGCTTAGGAAAACCTGACGTGCTGTTGTTTATTTAGTAAAAATATTTGTGTTTTTATGTGCTTGTAAATAAACAAGTTTGTAAAAATTGACCAGGAAGAAAGAAACATAGAAGAAGGTGTTGATAACACAGATGAGGCTTACTGGTTAGTAGAATTTTTTGTTTTATATTGAGTTGTATTGTTTTTTTTTTTTTATATTGTAAATATTGTGCATGTAAGATTCAGATTTAATGTATTGTGTGTTATTTATTGGGAGGGATGGGTACGCCAAATCGATAAGGATCGACAACGTGAGCAATAGGAATATAATGCTGCTGTCGATAATTCTAAACGGAAAATTGATGAAGAAAAGAACGAACAATTAGTGGATGAGGAATTCTAGGGTACGGAGAAAGAAGGCCAAGAAATAAAGAGAGAGGAAGAAGATAAAGAAGGAACCGACGATGAAAATGATGGCGAATATTGTTATTTTGAGGTCGAAAAGGATGAGGATGATTCTAATGAAGATAGTGATGAAATTTTGGATCGTACAGATCGTATTTTGTGTTAGAGTAAATATCAATTTGAAGTTTGAATGTAATGTTTCGTTGGACGTTTTATATTATTTTTGCTTTAGTTTGTATTTAAAAAATTTCTCATCGAACTTCTATTATCGTATTTTAACCTCTGAATGAGAAATTCATTAAAAAATTAAAATTCTCGTAATTTGTATGCAGGAGTCAATTATAAATTGAAAAGTTGGGTGAGTTTAATTAGTATAAGTAAAAGAATCATTGTTGGGATTCGGTAAGATAAACAGCCCTAGGCATGCGGAATATAAAATTTTAGGACCTCTTACGGAATCTTGTCAGGATACTACCCTAGGTGTATATATATGAATATTAAAACAATGACAGTATAAACAGTTTGCACGTTATACCTGTCTCCTTGCAAATCCAAGTTGGCAGTCGAGATCAAGTTTCTCCTCCAGCTAAATCGATCCAGGCCTTTGCAGTAGCGCCCCACGTGTTGCGCCTCTACGAGTTGATACACCACAATATCACGAAAATTAATATAACCTAATCGACTAGAACATAGGGTATATTAATATCTAGGATTTGGGAACGATTTAGGAACAAAATTGAAGACGAAAAATTCTTCCACATGGAAGAGAGAGTTCGGCCGATCTGGACTGGGAGAGGGAGAGAATTTTTTGCTCTGCTGAATTTTTGCTTATGGAGTTGTTTGAAAAATAACTACAAGTAAGCTACTTATAGTTATCTCCTTAACCTAGTCCTATTAGGACTAGGATTCCATTCTCCTACATGGGCCATGGCCCTCTCTAATTAAAAGACCAAGTCTTCTAATTAATTCATGGCCAGTTAATTAATCTTGACCAGGCTTTATTTAATCTCCCAATTAAATAGTCCAATTAATTAACTAGTCTCCCAATTAATTAATTTTGACTCTAAGTTTAATTAATTAATTATTCCTTTAATTAATTAAATACAACTTAATTAATTACCTCACAAATTAAATTCCAATTTAATTTATGATCCTGATCCAATTCCAATTGGATCCTTCTTTGTTCCAACTGGATCGACCCAGTCGACCCACCCATTATAATCGACCCAGTCAATTATTCACCCAGTCGACCCAGTCGACTCGGTCGTTCTTATTTCCTCGCTTTCGCTTCATGTGTATTGTGTATGCCCCCATAGGTTCACCACATAATTGGCTGTGGGTTATAATTAAATATTATTTAATTATTCGAGTAAGACTTACTCTAAATCAATCGAACACTTTGTCGATTGATCATTCCAAAATTAGCACCCCTGCCAATTTGAGAATTCTCCCACACTCCACGGTCGATGTCCAGCCACAAGCCCATGGAGCCCAATCACTGGTGATTAATTCAGTGAACATTTTATCATTTACAATTTCCATATACGACATAATCTCTCCATCGATCAATCTCCCAGTCGAGACTTAAGGGTATGGTCTTTCATCGGTTTCCCTTTTATTTTATCTTGACCTTATGTATTCTGGTCTCGAAATAAATTCTCTTTGACTTAATCTTTATGAGCTACTTACATAAAGTCGTCAGATAACTTGGCCAAGGATTTTACCAGAATTAACTTCTCACAGAAATCCATAGGAGAATTTTCCAACCTATCAAGTCGGGTCAATGGATCCTTTGTTGATGATATGAATCCGCATACGAGTTCCTCTATACCCAATATGAGTCCACGGAGACTTTCTGGCGAACTCCAGTCAGTCGGAACTCATATCAAAGTATAGACGTTCTCGCACCAGATAAACCCTATCACCTCAAGTAGTTAGGGATCGTTCCTCGTATACTATTGCAAATTGTAATAACTTCAACCCCGATATGCGACTACCGCTTCCATGGTGAGTTATTTCCTAATTGGGGTATTCATATGCGCTTGCCATTCCAACAAGCCACCCACTTATGTGTATCGATTATCCCAGTCACGCTCGTGAACCCCAGAGTCCTCCAGTTCATCGGAGTATACACAATAGTGAGAGTCTAACCGAATCCAACTATGTCCTATCTCGATTGGATTCTACGACTCTTGAATATGTTCTAGATCACGGCCTTGGAGATCAGTCCACGGGTTGTCCCATAGATATATATTACATAAGATAAAGATGACCATTTAATAAAGTGCATTTATTAATCAAAATTGAATAGTTCCTTATTTATTACAAATATATGCTCGCCATACAGCTGGCTTGCAGGACACTATTTCTATCAATCTCCCACTTGTCCTAAAGCCAGTCTTTTATGTTCTTGAGAACCATCTTATGCAGATGTTTCTCAAATGCCTTTTGAGCCAGAGGCTTCGTTAGCGGGTCCGCAGTATTATCTTCTGAGTCGACACGTTCCATCTTAATGTCTCCTCTACCAATGATATCTCTTATCACGTGGTATCGTCTTTGTACGTGCTTGGATTTCTGATGAGATCTCGGCTCCTTTGCTTGCGCTATTGCCCCATTGTTATCACAGAAGATAGTAATGGGCTCAGCGATGCTAGGTATCATATCCAATTCCTGGATGAAGTTCCTCATCCAAACACCTTCCTTTGCTGCATCACTCGCAGCAATGTATTATGCTTCGGTGGTTGAATCCGCGGTTGTTTCTTGCTTGGAGCTTTTCCGGCTAACCGCACCATCATTGAGGCAGAACACGTATCCTGATGTCGACTTGAAGTCGTCTACATCACATTGGAAGCTCGAGTCTGTATAGCCTTCCAATTTCAATTCTCCTCCACCGTATACCAAGAATAATTCCTTAGTCCTTCTCAGGTACTTCAGAATTGCCTTTACGGCTATCCAGTGCTGCTCACCTGGATCAGACTGGTAGCGACTTGTAACGCTTAGAGCGTACGCTACATCTGGTCTAGTACATAACATACCATACATTATGCTTCCTATCGCGGATGCATATGGTACTCGAGACATATCGCTTCTCTCTTCAGGTGTCTTTGGGGCCATAGACTTAGAGAGTGCAATTCCATGTCTCATTGGAAGCAATCCTCTCTTGGATTCTTCCATATTAACTCTTTTCAAGATTTTATCTATGTACTGGGATTATGAGGGGCCCAGCAGTCCTTTTGATCTATCTCGGTAGATCCTTATACCTAGTACAAAGGATGCTTCTCCCATATCCTTCATTGAGAATTGTGTAGATAACCATGCTTTAGTTTCGGACAATGCTTTCACATTGTTTCCAATGAGAAGAATGTCGTCAACGTAAAGCACCAAAAATTCAACTGTACTCCCACTGATCTTCTTGTACACACAAGGTTCGAACATGTTTTTGATGAATCCAAAAGTTTGGATTGTCTCATCGAGTCGAATGTTCCAACTTCGTGAAGCTTGCTTCAGTCCATAAATGGACCTCTGGAGTTTGCACACCTTGTGTTCATCTCCTTTGGATGCATATCCTTTTGGTTGCTCCATGTAGATCTCCTTGTCAATGTCCCCATTGAGAAAAGCAGTCTTTACATCCATCTGCCATATCTCGTAGTTATACCACGCAGCTATGGCCAGCAAGATTCGAATGGATTTAGGCATTGCGGCTGGCGAGAAGGTCTCCTCAAAGTCGATACCTGGTCTTTGAGTGTATCCTTTTGCCACTAGTCGCACCTTGTAGGTTATTACCTCTCCGTTCACTCCAAGCTTTCGCTTATAGATCCACTTGCAACCCACGGGAGCTACTCCCACTGGTGGATCTACCAAGGCCCAGACCTTGTTTGAGTGCATGGAGTCCAATTCGGATTCCATGGCTTCGCGCCATTTTCCCGAGTCTATGTCTAGCATAGCCTCCTCGTAAGTCCTTGGGTCGGTTAGAGACTGTCCAGTCTCATGCAGCAGACCGTAGTACCTCTCGGGTTCTCTACGTTGTCTTTCTGACCTACAAAGTATCGGTGTACTCTCTGGTGCACTTTCATGCTCTTGTTCTCCCACTGCCTGTGGTGACGGGTCAGCTTGATCAACCATTTCGATCTTTTCAGCTTCGGTGACCTCATCCAGTTCTACGTTATTTTCCTTCTTGTCAACCAAGAAATCCTTCTCCAAGAAGTGAGCGTTCCTCGAGACAAACGTAGTTTGTCTTGTAGGATCGTAGAACTCGTATCCTATTAGGTTTTCCGGATACCCCACGAATTTGCACAAAGTGGATTTAGTTTCCTATTTATCTCCCACTAGTTTTTTAATGTAAGCGGGAGATCCCCATATGCACATGAATGCGTATGAGGGTGCCTTGCCAAACCATAATTCGTATGGTGTCTTTTCTACGGATTTAGAAGGTACCATGTTCAGTATCTTCGTTGCCGTGAGGAGGGCATGTGATAGGATAGTGCCCAGCAAGCCAGCTCAATAAGCTTGTAATAAGTCTATTCTGTGTGAGACAATCTTTGATTTTATAATAATACGCGTGTTTATTTATATATGTATAAGGATAAACAATGGCCAACATCATCTCTCGCGAATACATTTAAGTGATTGGATGAAATCCTGAGATTACATTTGACTATGAGACGATTCACTTCAGTACTGAGTGCAATCATGAAACAGTCTCTAAGGTCGTAATCTTAAAATTGTTCCAAGTCATAGATTCCGAACGAGACGGGGTATAGTAGGAATCGCCAAGACTTGTACGAGTATGCATGATTCACATGGAGTGAATTTGTAGCGTTTCATGAGCAAGGCATTTGAGGCCAGTGCATATGAGTAGGTGGTTCAATGGAGGATTGAACGCATCGAACGACCCGAACAGAGAAACCCATTGTGGAAGTGCATAACGCATATCGGTGATGGGATGTTTCTCAAGGATTATAATAGTGTACGATTTAGTCCTTTGACTTGAGGTGCTAGGGCGAATTCGGTACATGAAAGTACGTACTTAGATCTAGGTATAGATCACTTAGCTTGATCATAACATGCCTAGGTTGGGTGCGTATAGACATGTACGCGGGTGGTTAGCACCAATATTGAATCTGTTGACTCATCGTAATGGATGAGAGAATTTTCTATACGATTCTTAGATAATATATATCCAAGGAATATGCGGCCGCAGTCGGTGACGGATTTGGAAAGGGGTTTCCAAATTTAGCAGTCACACTGGAATATTATCCTGAATTAGAAAGTATAGTTATCGAGACGAATTTAGAGGTGTCGATCAATTCACACACCCTAAGTCTTGATCGGGAATATTAGTCGATAGAATGACCGTATGTACATGGTAATTATATGAGACGAGGTTCACAAATATCAATTCACCTGAAGTTGGGCTTCATGGGCTTGTGGCTAGACATCGACCATGAAGTGTCGGTACTCCTGAGTTAATAGAGGATTTGATTCTAGGAGTGGTCAATTAAAGGTTGTTTAATTGACCGGAGCAATTTATTGTTCATAAATTAAATCACGAGGAATTCGTGGGCCTGCTGCCAAATTGATGGTGAACCCAGAGTGTCACACACAATACAATTGGACGGTGACTGTTATAAATGATACTGAAGGAATTAATTGATTTAAAGGTAATTAAATCAATTAAATGAATTAAAGTATTAATTCAAGTGGGAGATTAATTAATTAGTTGACTTAATTAATTAAATACTTAATTAAGTTGCTAATTAATTATATATAAAAGAAATATTGATTTATTAATTGGATTGGGCATTTAATTAAAGTATTTAATTAAATGAAAAGGCTTGCAAGACATGGGCCTTTAATTAAAAGCCCATGAGGAGTCTTGCAAACCTAGGTCAAATAGAAGTCCATAAATAGAGTTCAATCAGAGCTCAGAAAGCCAACACCCTAGCACAAAAACCCTGGCCTCTCTTCTCTGACCTGCGCCCCCTTTCTCCTGCGCCGCCAAGCTAGTGCCGCCGCCACCTTGTTGCCATGAGCTGCCCTAGCACCGCCGCCGCCTCTCCCTTGTTCCACCGTGCTAGATCTTGCCTTGCCAAGTTGATCTGCACAGTCCTGCTATAGCAAATCTCCTAGATCCAGTTCTGAGCCTAAGACTAGGAGGTGTTACCAGAATCCAGTTGTTGTGGACTATCTTTGGAGGTGAGACATTTGGATCACTCCTGTGAACCAGATCCAGATTCAGAATCAGAACCGAAGGTTGCCACCACCTTGCCTGTGGTGAGGTAAATAGCAAAAACCCCCTTGTTTAATTCACTGTGTGTTTTTCTTTCATGCTTACGTATATATAATATGGAGATTCATATATGGGACCATGGGTGCTTCGAAAAATTTTAAATTCCGCACTCTGTTGTTCTGACAATCATGCCCCAATAACCCAACAACATGTCCCCAAAATGAAAGAGGAAGGTCAGTGACACTCATCATGGATCGAACCATGTCCATCAAGGTTCGATTCCTTCTCTCTGCAACTCCATTTCATTGGGGGTGTTGCAGGAGGAGTCTACTGCGATAGTATTCCATGCTCTACAAGATAATTTAGAAATTCGTTACTAAGAAATTCTCCACCTCGGTCAGAACGAAGAGCCTTTATCGTATGACCAAGTTGATTCTCTACTTCCATCTTGAATTCTTTGAATCGCTCAAAGGCTTCAGACTTGTGTTTCAACAAGAACACATATCCATAATGACTATAGTCGTCAGTGAAAGTGATGAAGTAATCATAGCCACCTCGGGCGCTTTTTCTTAGTGGTCCACATACATCGGTATGTATTAAGTCCAATGTTTGCTTGGCTCGCTCAGGGTTTCCCTTAAATGGAAACTTAGCCATTTTACCCTTTAGACATGGTTCACATGTTGTTGGCATTTCATCAATGCGATAGATTTCAATCGCGCCAGAAGATGCTAACTTTTGAATCCTTGACTTAGATATATGTCCAAGTCGAGCGTGCCATAATTGGGCAGATATTTCATTATCTTGTTTTCTTTTGTTTTGTTGTACGTGCATAACTAACTTATGTGGTTTTATGATGTAAAGTCAATATTTCAATGTACCAAATGAAAAACGAAAAACAGGAGCTTTTATTAAAGTCATCATTATCCAAAAAACATGAATAAAAGTTTTTCACTAAAACCAGGTACATAAAAGAAAATTTCCTAATGACTTTTATCAAACCACCTAAATCTACTTTTGCCTACGGCCTTGGTAGCAGCTCCAGCTCCATTGCCTTATTCAAGGATCCTATCCTCAGGCTCCAGTTTCCTTGATGTTCCCATCACCTACAAAGATGAGAACTCCAGTCAGTGTCTAACACCAAACATGCACAGTTAATTGTAAAATTAACTTCAACAAGGAATATACCTGTTCGAACTCTCCATAGGTTCGAGCTTAATCTTTTCCCTTGACCTTTTGCAGTAAGGAGCTCTGGTTTCCATTTGCTTTGGCTTTGAACGCTGCCCAGTCCTTTCGCCAACCCTCACTTTCTTTCCAAAAGAAGCCTCGTGTTCCTCGAGCTTTTGTCGCAAGACATGCACAGTGATCTCTCGCCTCTGGAGATTCAAGTCCGCGATAAATCGGTCATATGATCTAGGAAGAGATTGTAGAATAAGATCCACTCGGAAATCATTGTCCATCACGACACCATATCATCGAGTTCAGTCAGAAGTCGAATCATCTTGTGTACGTGGATTTCGACAGGAGTTTCCCTTCTCTTTCTTACTTGCAAGAGTTCCCTCGTAATCGCGAATCTACGACGACCATCTCTAATCCCATAAAGGAATTTGAGATTCGAGAGAATCTCTTTCGCGGATGCCATATGCTCATGTTGCAAACGCAGATCAAGTGACATATATTCCAACATGTATTCACGAGCTAAGCCATCATCCAGTTTTCATTTGGTGATGCTTTTGCGGAGCTCATCAGGAACATCATGTGAAATAGTAATGGGTGGTGGCACAGACAAAACATATGATATGTTTTCAGCTTCAAATAATCCATTCAAATGATGCGTCCAGAAATGTAAGTTGGGTCCAGTTAAAATATTTCGTTCAAGTGATGAGATGGACAAATCTCTAAGTGCTTTAAGCTCTTTTGACATCATATCTATAAAATGACGAGAGAAGAAATAAATACGCGAAAGATTATTTCAAAATGCACAATTTACAAACATGGTTTTTATTTGTAAATTACTCCCACTATTTTAATCAAAATCTTATGCCCCCACATAAGTTTCGGGAATTTAAAATATCCTAGTGGGCTTAAGGCCCAAATGCAATCTCCTAGTACCCACGACTCGTTGGCCATACTATTTGATTCACTTGGTGGTCGATTACGTCGACGGTTAACCATCGTAGCTAACCCTTAAGTTCATTTAGCCTCGTTTTTCGATATGGACCCACGACTCTTGAGACATCCATACTTACTAGCGTTAAATCATGTCCAATACTCGTGGAGAGAAATAGTTCAATCCCAGACACCCCACAACTCGTGAGACAGCGCCTAAAACCTTGCTATCCCCTCCCTTGGCACTAGCTCGTGCATCGAGGCAATAGACATATCATCTTCCTATAGCTCAACCCACGACTCATGAGACATCGAGATATATTCGTATAATATGCCTAAGACCTAGTAATTGGATAGGCTCGGACCATAGAGACTATTCATATGCTCCCGTTATTCGATTTAATATTCTAATTGAATTTTAAGTTCAATTGGAGGTTTTAAGTTTTCTTGTGCGAGGTCTCATCAGATTATGTTTTATCTTGTTTACGTGATCTATTCTAAGCATGCAAGACATACATCAAAGAATATAAGTAAACATACATCACCTAGCAAGATATGATTGATTGATTGCCCATCCTATGCGATTCATCACGAGCCAAGTGATGAATCAATTGGTCAGTCTAGGGTGGAAATTAAATGTCCTAACTATTACAATTTTCAAACCCATACATCATGGGCCTTCTTGTAATATCCAACTTGATTGGGCCTCCATGTAATGAATTGGACCTCCATGTCCTCCAAGGTAATGTGCCTCCATGCGGATCTCCAAGTCTTCATGAGGTCTTCTCGGCTCCAAGCCTAATCTAAGCCTAGCTAACAAATTTAAAATGGTCCTATTCTATTACATTTGTTTGCGCAAGCAAGGGCACCAATCAGGCCCATTTAATTACAACCCATAAATAAATAAACCAAAAACTACACAGGGCTTAAGGGCAAAATCGACCAATCCACATATTCACTCAAGAACATTCATAAATTCACATAAGGGCAAAAATGTAAATTTACCGGCTCCTTTTAATTTTAATTCACAAAATTTATCCAAATTAATTAATTTTGAAATTAACAATTAACCTCTAAGATTAATTAGCTCTTACTTGAGCTCTAAGTAATCTACAATCCCTATCTTGATTAAATTGGTTAATTAAGGTAGACCAAATCTTTAAGATTCCTACCTTATCCAAAACTCTAAGTTTCCCAAATATTCCCAATCTCCAAGATTTTCAAGATAATCCTATTTTGTCTAGATTAGGTTAATTAAGGTAGTGTTCAAATCTAACAAGATAACTACATTATCCAAAACACCAAGTTTCCTAATCTTCCAAAATTCTCCAATATTTTCAGGACTTCCAAAATAGGCGTGTTTGAGATCAACCAAAATTCAGCCACAGAGTGACGAATAGGACACCGCCACGTGACAGCACACACGCGGCCACGGAGGCCGCACAGCCGCACACAGCGGCTGCTGTCGCGCGTAACAGCGCACAGCAGCGTGGTGCTGCGCGTTGCCAGCACGCGGCAGACTGCCCGTAGGCAGCTGCGTGTGCTGCACGCGCAGACAACGCTCTGTTTACGCGCAACGCGGTGGCCACCTAGCCGCACACAGCGGCTGCTGCCGCGCGTAACAGCGCGGAGCAGCGTGGTGCTGCACGTTGCCAGCACGCGGCAGACTGCCCGTAGGCAGCTGCCGTGTGCTGCACGCGCAGACAGCGCGCTGTTTACGCGCTGCTGCGTGTGGCAGCACGCGGTGGCCGCCTAGCCGCGGTGCGCTGCCGCGCACCGCCGCGTGCAACCGCGGTTGAACCCAAATTTTTTGTTTTGTTTTGATTACTTCTTGATTTAATTAAAATCAGTTCCAATTAAATCCTTAATCCAAAATAAAATTAACACGATGAAAATTTCGAATCTAAAATTATCCATTAATTCCAAGTTAAACTATACAGTCCTAAAACATACAAAGTTAAAGAACTAGCCACATAAATCAAACATATGATTTATAACATAAAATTTGCAAATTCATATATATACAAAGCCTAGAGTTGGCTCTGATACCACTGTTGGGATTCGGTAAGATAAACAACCCTAGGCACAGCGGAATATAAAATTTTAGGACCTCTTACGAAATCTTGCCAGGATACTACCTTAGGTGTATATATATGAATATTAAAACAATGACAGTATAAACAGTTTGCACGTTATAACTGTCTCCTTGCAAATCCATGTTTGCAGTCGAGATCAAGTTTCTCCTCCAGCTAAATCGATCCAGGCCTTTGCAGTAGCGCCCCACGTGTTGCGCCTCTACGAGTTGATACACCACAATATCACGAAAATTAATATAACCTAATCGACTAGAACATAGGGTATATTAATATCTAGGATTTGGGAACGATTTAGGAACAAAATTGAAGACGAAAAATTCTTCCACAGGGAAGAGAGAGTTCGGCCGTTCTTGACTAGGAGAGGGAGAGAATATTTTGCTCTGCTCAATTTTTGCTTATGGAGTTGTTTGAAAAATAACTACAAGTAAGCTACTTATAGTTATCTCCTTAACCTAGTCCTATTAGGACTAGGATTCCATTCTCCTACACAGGCCATGGCCCTCTCTAATTAGAAGACCATGTCTTCTAATTAATTCATGGCCTAGTTAATTAATCATGACCAGGCTTTATTTAATCTCCCAATTAAATAGCCCAATTAATTAACTAGTCTCCCAATTAATTAATTCTGACTCTAAGTCTAATTAAGTAATTATTCCTTTAATTAATTAAATCCAACTTAATTAATTAACTCACAAATTAAATTCCAATTTAATTTATGATCCTGATCCAATTCCAATTGGATCCTTCTTTGTTCCAACTGGGTCGACCCAGTCGACCCACCCATTATAATCGACCCAGTCGAATATACACCCAGTCGACTTGGTCGTTCTTATTTCCTCGCTTTCGCTTCATGTGTATTGTGTATGCCCCCGTAGGTTCACCACATAATTGGCCGTGGGTTATAATTAAATATTATTTAATTATTCGAGTAAGACTTACTCTAAATCAATCGAACACTCTGTCGATTGATCATTCCAAAATTAGCACCCCTGCCAATTTGGGAATTTTCCCACACTCCACGGTCGATGTCCAGCCACAAGCCCATGGAGCCCAATCACTGGTGAATTAATTCAGTGAACCTTTTATCATTTACAATTTCCATATACGACATAATCTCTCCATCGATCAATCTCCCAGTCGAGACTTAAGGGTATGGTCTTTCATCGGTTTTCCTTTTATTTTGTCTTGACCTTATGTATTCTGGTCTCGAAATAAATTCTCTTTGACTTAATCTTTATGAGCTACTTACATAAAGTCGTCAGATACCTTGGCCAAGGATTTTACCAGATTTAATTTCTCACAGAAATCCATAGGAGAATTTTCCAACCTATCAAGTCGGGTCAATGGATCATTTGTTGATGATATGAATCCGCATACGAGTTCCTCTATACCCAATATGAACCCACGGAGACTTTCTGGCGAACTCCAGTCAGTCGAAACTCATATCAAAGTATAGACGTTCTCGCACCAGATAAACCCTATGACCTCAAGTAGTTAGGGATCGTTCCTCGTATACTATTGCAAATTGGAATAACTTCAACCCCGATATGCGACTACCGCTTCCATGGTGAGTTATTTTCTAATTGGGGTATTCAGTGTGCTTGCCATTCCAGCAAGCTACCCACTTATGTGTATCGACTATCCCAGTCACGCTCGTGGACCCCAGCGTCCTCCAATTCATCGGAGTATACACAATAGTGAGAGTCTAACCGAATCCAACGATGTCCTATCTCGATTGGATTCTATGACTCTTGAATATGTTCTAGATCACGGCCTTATAGATCAGTCCACGGGTTGTCCCATAGCCCTGTGATCTAAGGAATTCTATCCTTATGCGTAGATATATATTACATAAGATAAAGATGACCATTTAATAAAGTGCATTTATTAATCAAAATTGAATAGTTCCTTATTTATTACAAATAAATGCTCGCCATACAGCTGGCTTGCAGGACACTATTTCTATCAATCATGAATAAAGATAAAAAGTTAAGTATTTACGCTGGGGCTTGGCAAGGATATGAAAATTGGACTTCTAATTTACTAATGGATGTTTAAGATTAAATTAGTCTAATGATGGAGATTAGTTCATTTACGGTTTCCACAACAATGTTTTTTGAAGATTCCTTGCAACATGATACAGAAATGTATGTTGGGCCAGACCCACACTTGTTTGAGTATTGAACAAAACTCTAAAGATAGTAACAAATTCACAAACTTGGATTGGAGGGATTTTATCAAATCAGTTTTTCACAAAAGGTTTTCCTAAAATTATTAATATTGTTAAAGAGTATTGAACCGTTTCCCTTCAATTAAGGGGTATGGGAGCCCAACTTCTTGCACCCGGAGCATTTTGTATCTTATGTATACATGCCAACTTTATTAATTACGCTGTTTATAAAATGAAGTTTGATTTGAATTTATATTTATAATAACCCACGAGAGTGGTAAATTTTGTGATGACTGTTTGAGTATAACTTTTTTCTCATATGCAGTTTGTTTCTGGTATACATTATTTTTTGGTTTTACTTAGACCTGCAAATATTTAATATATTAATATTAAATGAAATAAAATTTATTTGTTAAACTCATGTATAGTTATTATAATTAGTTTTTTTTCTCACTCTGGTGTGTCATGGAGCCGTTGATGCCGAGTGAGCTTCTATGTTGTTAGCTATAACCTGCGATTTACATCGTTCGGTGTACTATAATTGTTTGAAATTTGGAATTGCAAAGAGAGACTAATAAAAACGGTGTATATTAATCACATGAGTGAAATAGAAATAAGTATTTTTAAAAATAAACAACCGGGATATGTTAATATGAATTTTCTAAATTACATACCTTCTTAAACTTTGTTATTCGATAACATAATTTTCTGCTGAAGATGAAGGTTCGATTTTTCTAAACAATGCTATTTTTCTTTTACATACTAATGGCACAGGACATATCTCAATAAAATTTAGAAGCAAGTTTTTAGAGATTTATTTGAGATATATCCTTCACCATCCATATGTATAAGACTGATGCTTTGTGTTTGAATTTTTATTCATTCATATATGGGTAAGATATGTTAGTATGTTTTTTCATGAAAACATAGGCAGTATATATATTGTGGAATATATTTATACTCTATTTGGTTGATATATACTAATAATTTAAATAGATTTAACCGATAATTAACAAGGGCACACAATTCAACCTATTATTTGGACAGGTTGCAAAGAACTGCCACTGATCATTTGTTAATTTATTCTATGTTTATTATGCAAAATTTAATCAGCTATATTATGAAGAAAGAAAATTATAGTACTAAATAAATGACAACTGAAATTAAAAGTAAATTTTTTTATTCTCGTTTATATTTAGTTGTAAATAGGACACTACAAGAAATATCGACTTTAGTGACGTTGGACATTGGTTGCTAAATGTATAAAATTGGTCACTAAAACACACAGTGACCAGAACAATGTTGGCCACAATAGTATGGCGACTAAAGCTACGCAGTGACGAACATTTTATTTGGATGCTTGAAGTATATGTTCAGTAGCCATTCACTGATGATCACTATAGAATGTCATCATTAGCAACATATTTTTTGTCGCAAATGTGCATATAGATTTTCGCTGCATTGTTGCATGGTAGCTAATTTCGTATTTACAGCAACCAAAAGTTATTTTCAGTAGCCAATCAGTGATGGTCGTTAAAAAGCAGACATGAGCAACAATTATTTTGCTCATTAAAGCAGGGACAGTTGGTCGCTCCATCATCACATGGTCGCTGATGTTATTTGTACACCAACCAAATTTCATATTTAGTGTATGACCATGAATGGTATCTAAAAGAAATAGACATGAGCGACAATATGCATGGTCACTAATGGTTGAGATTGATGGTTGCTGCAACTTGACATGGTTGCTCATGGTATGCACACAATCACCAAAATATTTGTTCAGGGACCAACCATCAGTGGTCTCTAAAAGGCATGACCATGAGCAACAAATTTTGTAGTCGCTAAAGTAGAAATCTGTGGTTGCTTAATCATTAAATGGTTGCTTATAGTGTGTACAACAACAAAATTTCATTTGTAGTGACCAGTCAGAAGTCGTCTTTGATAGACATTGCATATGCAACAATTCATGTAGTCGCTGAAGTTAAGATATATGGTGATTATAGCTTTACATGGTCACAAATTTGATTCACATAGCAATCAAAATTCAAGTTTTATGACCAACAATCAGTGGTCTTTAAAGGTGCAGCCATAAGCAACTAACATATTTCCTCGCTAATGTGGAACGTCACGGTTACTGTAACACTGTGTTTGGATGATATAATTCTACATGTAGCAGCCAATATTTTTGGTTGATAAATGTCTTTTACCAACCATGTCATTTGTTGTAAAAAGACATTTATCATTGTTGCTAAAGTTCTTACTTCGAATTATTTAGTGACCAAATTATGGTTTTCAAATATATTTAAGCAACCAAAATTTTAATTAAAATCAATGTTATTATAGCCGCAAAGCTTTTATCACATTATTTGATTTAATATTACTAATTAAAAATATAACACCAATACAATATCTCCATCACACGAAATAATAATAATATTATAGAAAACAAGCTCAAAATAGTAAGCAAAAAGGCTTATGCATAAGTTAAACTTTCAAACAAAATTAACTAGGTGAAAATTCAATGCTCAAATAGTAATTATAAAAACAAAATAAGAAATATGCTCAAACAGTGAGCAACCATTTACATTGGCTTGCAAGCTAATGCCTATTTGAAGCTAAATCTTATGTAAAATTGGATACAACATGTGAAGATCAATTCAAAATTGAATTGCAATCCACTTCCAAGAATCCTTAATCTTTTCAATATGAAATTCATCCTTAGACAACAAACAACTCAACCAAAAAAACTTCATGACATGCACTGGCTCAAATTAATAAACATCAGCAAGCTCGATCGTTCGCACACACATCTACATTTGAATCCTTCAAGTCAAATTAAAGCTACACCATAAAAAATAGAAAGTGCAAAGATAATTATAATCCATGTTGGTAAGGTAAACAATGATAGAGCCACACAAATTTAGAATACGTAAATCCATGTTGGTAAGGTAAATGAACATAATGAACACATAAATCTTTCCTACAAGTAATAATATGCACATATAGAATGATAAACAAAAGAGAGATAAGAGAATGAATAAACTGCATTATTCAATGACTTGTAAATAATTTAAAATATAAAAGTCATCATTCATACCTAAATCACTCGTGTTCATTGTCACTATCCACATAAGCTTCAGACGTCTCTTCATCATCACTGTTACAATATTCTTCACCTAAGGCATCTTCTTCTTCCTCGTATTCTTCCCATCATATTCATTATTGGTGCGTGGACTAATTATCCTTTCAATGATTTCAACCTCTAATGGAGGTTCATCATTACGAACTACTGAGCCTATCTCGTTATTCTCTTCTACTAGTATGCAAGCATAATTCTCTTGTTGATATGCATCATTCACATCAAGTTCTTCTCCATCACTAGACTTAAAAAGACACGGATCAAACAAATGTCTATATTGTGAAATTTGAACCACTTTCCAGTCTCCACCTAATTTTGTATCGCTAACATAGAAAACTTGAGTTACTTGATTTGCTAGCACATATGGATCACTTGTGTACCATAGTTTGCTGACATTTATGCTTGTAAAATCATTATCTATCTTGATTGGCTTATGTCGCTGTAAATCGAACCATTTACAACTAAATAACACTCATCGAAAATTATCAACATAGCTCAACTCAATGACATCTTCTAATACTCCAGAAAACTTTATAGTTTTACCCTTATGTAAAGATTATGTGCTTACTCCACTATTTTGTGTCGAGCGTCGACTATCCCTTTCTCTAGTTAGATATTTGACTCCTTCTACTATGCACCCACTACATCTACTTATTTGAAAATGAGGACCTGATGCAAGTGCAAGAAGTTCATCACTAACTTCTTATGATCTTGTACGTCGTAGTTCCTTAATCTAGTAACAAATAGTAATTTGAGTTTGCATATGTCTGTATAAAAGTTATCAATTCTTTCCAACCAAATAATTTTAATAACATAACTGTAAATTCTTACTCGATTTTGTAACCATAAGGCGAACTCTTTCTTTTGTCTTGTCTCCCAACCAGTAGAATTTTCCTGCTTAAGTTCCTCTTCATGTTCCCTAAACAATAACAAAATTATTATAATATCAAATGATGTTTAATATGTCAATTAGTATAAAAAAAATCGAAAAAACACTAATTACCTCAAATATTGTTCAATCTCCGGACAATTATTCAAGACGAACCAATGTAATGCACTACGTTCTTCACGATTAAGTTGGGTATACTGTGTTTTCCCAAAGACTCAAGTTTTACTTTTAAATACAGAAAGTGTTGCTTTTGGATGCTCCTCACCATCAGGATTACGTTCGACTCTGTTGTATATTGTCTCAGTTCCATGAAGATACATTGAACAAAAATTCAAACACTCTTTCACAATGTAGGCCTCGGCAATTGAACCTTCTGGTCGAGCCCGATTTCGAACCATCCCTTTTAAACCAGCAAGAGATCTACACTTGGATTACAAAACAAAGCAAATAGAACCACATGTTATAACGAAAAAATAAAATAAAAGATGTTAAGTATAAGCAATTTCTCATCAAAATAAAATGAAAAATGCATTTTCTACCTCTCTATAGGATACATCCATCTATAGTGCACATGTCCTCCAAGCTTAGCCTCTGTCGCCAAATGAAGTGATAGATGAACCATAACATCAAAGAATGCGAGTGGAAATATCATTTCCAACTTACACAATATCACAGGTATCTTTTTATCCAAATCGTCAAGGACTTCCAATTTTAGAGTCCTAGAACAGAGTTGTCTAAAGAAACTTGACAACTCACTAATGGCATTAAGAACGTCTTTATTAAGGAAACCACACATCCCAACTGGAAGCAAACGTTGCAGTAAAACATGACAATCATGACTTTTCAAACCAGTTATTTTACCATCTTTGATGCTCACACGTGTAGAGATATTTGCAGCGTATCCATCCGGGAATTTCACATCTTTCAAGAATTTACAAAAGCCTTGTCTCTCCTTCTGGGATAGAGTATAAATTGCACAGGGTTTTAATAATCTAACTTTACCATCTTTGTTAGCTTTGGCTCCTCTAATGTTTTCAAGTGTAACTCACTTCTTAAACCCATATCCTTCAAATGTAAACGAGCTTTCTCGATATCTTTTGATTTACCATCAACATCAAGTATAGTTCCAATTATATTGTCACGTATGTTTTTCTCAATATGCATTACATCTAGATTATGCCGCAACTTAAGTTTTGACCAATATGGCAACTCAAATAATATGCTTTTTTTGTCCAACATGATTGTTGCGACGAACGTTTTCGTTTAGTATTTCCAGAATGCTTGCCAAGCTTCACATTTTCTACTTCTTTTAGTTGTGCCAAAATCTCGTCAACAGTAAACTCTTTTGGCTTAGAACCGTATTCGACCTTCCCATTAAATTTTAGGCTTTTTCGATAAGGATGATATCGGGGCAAATACCGCCTATTGTCTAGATAACCAATTTTACTTCTCAATCTTCGTGAAGGAGTATTCATGCTACATATAGGGCAAGCACAATATCCTTTTGTTCGATGTCCAGATATATCACTATAAGCAGGGAGATCATTTATTGTCCATAAAATTGCTGCATGCAGCCGAAAACATTCTCCACTTGCTGCGTCTCGTGTGATCACTCCAACCCATAATTCCTTTAGCTCATCAATTAGAGGCCTAAGATATATGTCAATGTCTTTCCTCGGTGACCGAGGACCAGGAATTAAAAGAGACAACATCAAATATGGTTTTTTCATACATTGCCAAGGTGGTAAATTATAAACCGTTAAAATTACTGGCCATATACTATAAGAATTACTCATATTACCAAAAGGATTAAACCCATCAGTAGCAAATCCAAGACGTATGTTACGAGGATCTTGACCAAACCAAGGGTATTGTTTATCAAAATCTTTCCAAGCTACGGAATCTGAAGGATGGATCATTGTATCATCTGATTCAACTTTTTTATCTGCATGCCACCTCATATCTGAAGCTGTTTTTTTTTACATGTACAACCGTTGTAACCTAGGTTTTAGAGGAAAATAGCGTAGTATTTTATGTGGGACCTTTTTTCTTTTGGCATCATTGACTTTCCATCTAGACTCTTTGCACACCGGACAATTGTCTAATGACTCTTGTTCTTTCCAAAAGAGAATGCAATCATTTTTGCATGCATGGATAAGTTCATACCCCAAACCGATGCCTGTCAAAACTATTATAATATTATAGAATTATTGCTTCTTACTAAAAAAAATTAAGCTTATTTTATTTCAAAATTTGTCTTATTTTTTTAAATCTATATATATATATGGGCGATTTATGATCAGACCAGGAAGTTTAGTCGTTTTACAAAAATTCTTTATGTTCCAAATATTACAAGGAGATCTTCTTTGATTTAGACCACGTATCAAAACACCTTTTATAACTTCAACAATCATTACAATGACAATCCCTACAATTTGTGAAAAAATTAACAAAAACCTCTCTAGATGGTGTCTATATAATTTTTTATATCACAGGGAATTTTCAATAATTATGCTTCAAGAGTGTTCGAGTGTAAATCAACCATTGTAAGGATCAATATAAGTCGATGAAAAGATATGTTTTGAGTTCGACCTGATAAAATCAAATAAGAAAAAAAAATATAATTAAATAAAGTCGTTCGTTTGAGTTCAATGGTATAGCCAGAAAAATATATCAAGTGCATTTATATAAAATTAAGGGTAATTTATATAGACACACATGGCTATTATACCAATTACAAGAACTTACCCTCTTGTTTCAAATAGTAAAATGCCCCCTCGATCAAAAATTGGATCATAAATCCCCACATTTCTAAGATCTTTTCCTTTTCTTCGGGATCGAACATCAATTGCAACTATTCGATAGATAGCTCATTAATTGGGATAGATGTAGATGAACAATACCCCCTAGAGCCGTATATGAAGTTTTCTCCTCGTACGGCTCGAGAATAGCCAGGGGTGTCTAATTAAATCTCCCTTAAATTTAAGGTTATTTCAAAATTAAAATATATGTTAAACAATTAATGATTTTTTTTATCTAACAATGAAAATTTGAACAATTTTAAATTAAAATCAAAGATAAATTAGCAAAATGAAAAATAGGTACAGTAGATACAATCTTTACGATTGTTATGCTAGTAATTTGTAAAATCATTCTCTCGTGTACATCGATATTCACAACATTCCTTAATTTTCTCATTACGTTGTTAATTCCTTTATGATAGTTATTTTTTATATATAAATCATATGGAGTTAATTTTAAAGCGGAGAAAGGATTATTGCCAATTTTCAAAGTTAACATAATAATTATTGCCATATTAAATTTAAACATAATCTCAAGTTCGATAATACAAATTTAAACATAATCTCAAGTTCGATAAAAACTTAATTGCTAAAGATAAAATTGCACGCACAATTTAAACTTAACTACAACCTCAATTTTGGTACTATTGAATATAAAAATGCAAATTTTATATCACATGATAGATTTTCATTGCAACTTTGGTACTTAACCGAATTTTTCTCCAAAATTAATTGCAAGTTACACCTTATGAAATACATAATGTGCAATTATTTATCCCCTATAATTTGAAAAAATCAATTTACCCCTGTAAAAAAATTAATAAAATAATTTACTCCTTTCAGCTGGAGAGTGTAACTCACTCACCGAAATTTTCATAATAAAATGAGATAAAGTGCTATATTTTAAATAACAAGGGGTTCCAAAGTTACAATGAAAACATTAACTGTAATAGTAAATTTGCATTTTTGTATTCAATGGTACCAAAATTGCAAGTTGGCATATTCTATTGTTAAAAAAAACTAATGTCTCCATTTTATTTTTACAAATAAATTTGTCATATAAGCTATTTTTATTTCCAATATTAATTTACCGAACAAATTAATTAAAGTGAGCCCCCGTTCAGTCATGACCCTAAATTATCTCTCCATCATCGCCCCCATTCATCAGCTCAAGAGGTTTTACATTCCCAAAATTATTTGTCACTGTATTCTGATTACTCATTATTTGGGATAAAAGAATGACTTTTTGGGCTATTTAGAGATGAATTCGCAGTTATTTTGGATGATTGCTGCAGATTTTTGGATAATAATTGATTCCTCTTACCGGCAATGAACTACGGTACATAGTTTAATTTTTTTTCCCTTTTTCTTCAGTTTTTAAGTATACATAAGTTGTTAATTAATTCAATGATACAAGTTTATTATTGAAAATTTTAGAGGTAAAAGAACATTATAAACTTTTATTGTATCTACATTTTTTTGGCGCCCTTTACTCTAAAACTTACCCACCAAATCTGAGAAAATTAGGAAAGATTATACCAAATCTTTGAAGATTTTTCTCTATGATTTTCTAATCAAAATTATTCAGAATCTGCCTATAAAAGAACATTGGCTTTCATCCCTTTTACCCCTTGTATTTTTCTACGACTTCATCCCTTCTCTGCACCTCATAATTTTGCACTAATTAATTGGTAAATCAGTTCTTAAACCTTTACTTCAATTTATTTTATGTTCATTAATGCTCCTTTTATCTCCTTATTGTATCAAAGCCTGTCTTGACGTAATATGAGTTGTAGTATTGGCCATATGCTATTTATTATTTCAATCTATTGTATCTTTAACTATATATTTGTTACCGTAGTCTGTTATGCTCATAGATTTACCATTAACTTTTGACTTATAAGATTTGAATCAAAATTATATTTTCATTGCATGGGTTGCTTTATTAGTTTTGAAAATTTTCAATTGATTATTTTTTTGTCAGAGCATGACGAGACAAGGATTCTTTTTTACTCTAATGCATTATGAATTCAGATCTGATTTTTTGTTCAATTAAGCTAAATTAAATTTGTATGTGTATAATGTTTGTCCATTAGTTGACTTAAAATTTTGAATGTATATGTTTTGATTAACCCAATTCCTACATGATATTTGACGGAGATTACTGGAGGGGATTTAAATCAAAACATGATTTGGGATTAATTTTGATTAAAATGCGTGTTTATTATGATTATTAATTGTGCATAAACTATTTAGATAACTCAGTTTATATTGGATTAGGTCCGAAAATGAATGCTCTTTTGAACCGTAAAAAGGAATTGTCAAGTGCAATGGCTGCAGCAAATAAAACGCAAGATCATAAGCGTAAGGCAATGTTGTCAAGTGCCCTGGCTGCAGCTGATCCTACGGCCAATAGCACAATCGAACCTTCTTTGCCACGAAGTTCGACTGGTAATTCTTTTAATCACATCTCAATTAGATGCAATTGTCTGTAAAGTTGTTAACTATTGGTACTTTTCATTTTTTTTCGTTAGTAGCTTTAAATAAAAATAAAAGGATAACTTTTACTTCGACCAAGACTTCTGGCAACTCAAGCAACACAAATACATCGGCTAGACATGTTGCAATGAATATTGACCTTTGGAATGAGTCTCATAGGCAGAGGGGTTCAGATGAGCACATAAGTTCTAATGTTAGAGGTAATATTGATTAAATCATGCTTCATTTTGTATTTAAAAATTCACTATTATAAACTAAAGGAAATTTTCTTCGTAGAATCTGTGGAAGAAATCATTGATACATCTGAAGGCACCCAAGGTACATTCTAGAAGTCATTTAGCTTTTTTCTGATTTTTTTAACTCTAAATGTTTCTATATAAGAGTCATTTTCCAATCATAGAAGGACAAATGAATGTGAAGAGGAAGATGACTAAGCGTGACCCTACTAAAGGGTAGAATACCCAACTGCATACAAGAAAATATGGGGAGAAGCCAAAGATTGATATTCTTGATGAGCTCGACAAGCCAGTAAGTGAGCACAGCTCAAAGCATGCTTCAAAAATCGGGATTCTCGTTAAGCTTGAGGCACCTATGCAAGTTGAAGGTTGGGCAAAAATTCCAGAAGACACGATGGAACATCTTTTCAAAAAATTGTTTGTAAGGGATCATTTTAATTTTTTTCTTCTTTTTTATCTCTTTTAATGTACTTCTATATTATAAACATAATTTGATGATAATTGATTAATTTGTAGGATAAGCTCAACTATGAACATGACAAGAAGTGGAGAGACGGAGTTGGTGTGGAACTAGCCAAAAAACACATTTATGAAAAACTTGCTAATCATTCTGAATTGGCTATGGCTTTGTGACTTCTTTGAGACAGAAAATTTCAAGGTAAATGTGGTAAATGTCAAAATTCAACATGAGTACTAGGCTTAATTAATATGCTAGTTAACTTATTGTTAAACCATTTTTTTCTTAATTTGCAGAAAATTTCGGAAACACAATCTAAAAATAGATCCAAGTTGAAGACCCAACACAAACTTGGGACGAAATCCCGTGCAGCTCATCAGTATGAGAAAGTAAGTTTTGATAATTTATATGATTTAGAATACAATATTGTAAATATAAACTGACATTTACAAATTTCACGAAATAGACATTGGATGACATTAACATGTACAAGACTGAATATTGTAACTCCAAGAATGGATGGGCTGACGAAGTAGTTGAGGCTAATCATGTATGTACAAATTAATATTTTCTTTTTAAGTTCATGGGCTATTCCATAGTTTTGTTCTATGTTCATAGCAACTAATATTAATTTAATTATTTGAATCTTTGTATAGGCACAAATGAAAGAATTACAAGAACAACAAAGTTCTCTACCTGAAGGAGCTCCTAGTATGAGTTCGGAACAAATCTGCATTGAGGTCCTCGGCGAGACCTCGTCATATGTCAAATCAAAAGTTGTAAAGCGCAGAAAACTAGTTGGGGAGCACATTCCAGTTTCTGAATCATTTGAGTATCAAAAACGGTTGGAAGAAGATCTATCAACAACAAAAGCTACTATGAAAACTCTCGTACAATGTTTAGAGAAGATGAGTGGAAAAAGCATGTCTGAAATACTTAATCTAGAGGAGTGGTAAGTAACACTTTGCAAAAGTCTTAATTGTTGACATGATATGAGCTATATTATACACATGCACACACACACAGACATATATATATATATATAAAGTTCTTATTTTACATTAAAGCTCTACTAATTTTCTATTTTTTTCTTTGATGCAGATATGGATCTTGGAATAGAAGGAGATTTAATATGGCATAGTGAATACTCTATCAATTTTAATTAAGGATTATGAGTTTTAATAATACTATTTTAATAAGGAGCTTGAAGAATAATTTTTTTTATTGGGAATTATGCATTTTATAATATGATATCTTCAATTAGTTTGGTTTTATAATCAATAGTTTTGTGCTAATATTTTGTTTTATAAAAATGAGGCATATTGGATGTTGAGATTGTTATGATTGTTAGTTGGTTTTAGTTTGAATTTGAAGTTTTTCTTGAGTTTTGTATGATTGTTAATTTATTGAACTCGTATGGAGCACTAATCAAGTCTAACATGAGTCTAACTTGAAGGGATTGATATGTTTTTGGTTAAATCATAACAATTTCTAATTAATTTGATGTAAAAAAAAAGTTCTATATTTACATATGAAAATGAATACAAAGAGATATTAAAAATCAAGTCAGATTTACTAGATTTATACAAAATTTGTTGCTATACTATATTTACATCGATTATATTAAACTTGTTGTATTTAAATAATATAATTTTAACTATCATCTTAAACTCGTTGTTGTAGAATTACACTTAACTATAGTAAATGGGTGTTGATGTTGGTCCCAAGTGGTTAGATGAGGTCTAGAGGGGGGGAGGGGGTGAATGTACCTCTTAAAATTTTTTAATCAAATTTCAACTTCAAAACTTTTGCTTAACTGTAAGCAGATTAAGCTGATACAGAGCAGTAAGCTTACAAGGCTGATCGGGAACAAATATTTGAACAGCTTTGATGACTAGTAGTCTGATGGTTACTTAGCTGATTTTAGTTAAAATCAGTTTTAATACCAGAATACTTGCAGCGGATTTTTAAAGTGTTTTTCACAAGTATACTTAGTAGTTTGAAAGTTTTATCCCCAGTTTTTGTAAATTCCTTTAAACCTTTTCAAACAGTTTTGTAATGTGTTTTATGCAAGTCTGAAAGTATGCAAGTAAAATGCAAGATAAAAACACATGGATTTTTATAATGGTTATATGGATGTAAATATCCTTTAATCCACTCTTCCAAGTCACAAAGATCTTGGGTTATACTAAAAACACACAGTAATCAGTATACTCTGCTTGTGCTTTACAACAAATGATAAACCACAAGTTCGCAATAGGAAATCACAAAGAAATTCCTACTCTCCGAAGTAATATCACTCACAAAGATGGATATTTACTCCTCACAACACTCTCTTTTACAGATTCACTCAGAAAATGTATAATCTTTTAACTTCAACGGCTTATGTCAACAAATGACTTCAGCAGATAAGTGAGCTGTTCTTGAGCTTTGAGACTTAGAAAATATTTTGCTTTGAATTCAATCTCTCAGATATTGTGTTGTTTTTTTTCTTCTCGTCTCTTTCAGCTATTTATACTCACTCTTTGAAATCTGTCCGTTGAAGTGAGACAAAATTCAAGTCTATTAATTTTTGGTCCTTAATTTCCGCGAACGGCTCTCTGCACAGTGAAAGTACTGCAGACTGTACTTTCTGTCAGGCATCATTAAATGCACCGAGCTGATACGAGTTATTTCTTCAATCATTTGCCATTAATAACCTCGGACTTAAGCATTTATTACTCCAGTGGCATTTATTACCATTGGGATGACTTCTTGATCTTTCCACTTGGCTGATGAGAGTACGCGTCTGATGATGAACAGAGCTGATCTCAAACTTGAACAAATCTGATTTGAGTCGGCTGATTTACACCAGTCTGATTTCTTCCCTTCAGCAGATCAGTAGTCTTCTGGACCTTGAATAATTGACCCATCTGATATGTCTTCTTACTTGGTCAAAATTCTTCCAAGGGATTACAACTAAGTTGTATTTACTTAGTTGACTTGAAGTTTTTGAAATCATCAAAACATCCCTTAACTAATTTAAATTCAGTGCACTCCATCTTCATCTTTATCAACAATTTCCCCTTTTTGATGATGACGAACTTCAGCTTGGTACCTGTTTACTTATACTAAAGTTTTGATCCTCAAAATTTTCTGAGATAGAAAAAGTATGTTGAAAATAGAACTTGAACTTTTATTGATGATATTGAAATTCATTACAAGTTCAAGTCTGATCAGATAAGATGTCTGATAGAAAATAAAGAAAACTGATTACAAAGGATTTATCTATCTAATCATCAGCTTCTTCACTTCCTTCTTCAAGTTCCTCATAATACTCATATGAGGATTCTTTATCTTCATCTTCTTCATCACCTTCTTCATCATCATCATCATCATCTAAGACCAGATTGGATTTGGCAGCTTCCATCTTTTCTTTGATTTCTTGCTCTTTCAGCTCTTTGTCTACCTCCTCCATCTTTCTCCTTATTTTCTCTTCATCCTTGTACTTGGTGTATGGCTCTGATTTTTCTTCAAAAGGTTCCTTGGATGCAGCCATTTCTTCATCAGTCTTGGCTTTTTCCTTGGGTTCTTCAGTAGACTTCTCTTTGCCGTCAACCGTTCCAACTGTTTCAGCAGCATCAGACTTCTTGGTTTCAGCAGCAGCAGCTTCCTCAGCCTTTTCTTCAAGTACTTGACTGTTATCAGCAGCTTGAAGAGTTAGCTCTTCCCTTTTCTCTTCCCCCTTTTTGTCATCATCAGGGTTGATAGGAGGGTTAAGTGCAACAGGCTGAATCTTCAGGGCAGCACACAAGGCCTTGATGTTCTAATTTACCAAATCATGGCTTGCAGTGAGATGATTGAGAGTTGTGGTGATGATATCATTCTGATCATTCAGACAATCAACGTTGAGTTGCATAGTTGCAAGTTCCTCGTGAATAACATCTCCAGCTATATTTACGTCTTGCAATAATGCCACATTTGTTGCTTTCTCCTCTTCACTGACTTTGATGAAGGTTTCTGTTAGACGAGCAATGTTGTCTTCACTTCTTTTCAGAGCAGTATGAAGATGATTCACATCTGCCTTAACATCTTCAATGTTTTTGTTTATGTCTAGCACATTACTCTTCAAAGTGCTATCATCATGCAGAGGAAAGTTGTCAATAGCATCCTGTACTATTCTTGCTGTGGATTTCTGCATTTGCTCCAGTTGCAGCCTGTTGGTTTCTTCCAAGTCTTGCTGCATTTTCTCTAGCTGTAATCTGTTCCTTTCTTCCATTTCTTTTAAAGAGTTCTCCAGCAACATCTGGAAGGCTTCCATCAGTGATGAGTGCATATCAGCTGATGAAGCAGAAGGAGCAGCAGGCTGGTCATTTTTAGTCTCCTGGTGGACAGGTGCATCTTGAAGATCAGTATCTTTTTCAGCAGTTGTCTCCTTAGCTTTCCACTCAATGGCTAAGGGCTCTTTAGCAGCACCAGGCTGATCTGTGACATCTTCAAAGATTTTGTTAACAATCTTGCCATCATCAGTGAAGACTGTTGTTTGACAAATCATCCTTACAACAGGCAGCTTATTAGGAGCAGGATTCTTCACTTTAGGCATTACTTGATAACTTTTTACTTCTTTGCCAAAGGTGATCTGCTGTACACCAGGCATAGAAGGCAGATCACTTGGAGAGCTTTGTTCATATCTTGATCTGACAGCCCAATTCTCCAAGGCTTTCACACTAGCAATTTGCACAGCTCTCTTTATAGGATCATCATGCTTTCGTTAATTGGTTGGCAAAGAGTTAGAGATAATCTTTGCTTCTTCAGCAGCAAACTCCTGTGCATACTTGTGCATTTTATCTCTAACAAAGTCTGGATCCAGAGCTTTGGTAATGGAAGTACTCTGCAACCAATTTAGAACCCACTTCTTTTCATTAGCAAACTCTTCCCAGCTTTGGATCTCTTCAACAGATCTCTTCACCCTGTACTCTCTCCATTTAATGTATCTTTTCTTTTCGTAAGTGAACAAGGTCTTAAGCATCAGCTTCTTTTCAAGGTAAGCCAGTACCTTCTCAAACCTATTGAAAATAGAAGAGTCTGAATTTATAATTTCAAATGCTTTTCTTACTTCAAACTTCTTCTTTTCATTAATCATGCAAGCAGGCATCTTCTTCTTGGCCTGTAAAGATTCTCCAATCTTTATTCCTCCAGCAATTTCAGGGCCATGAGCATCTTTCTTGCTGAGCTCAATGACAACAACTAATTTAGCATCTTCAGCAACTTTTCGTTCTGCCTCAGACATCTTTCTTTTCTGCTCCTCTTTTTCAGCCTGAATTTTGCTGAGTTCTATGGCCTTTTGTTCTTTCTATTCATCCCTCTTCCTTTGCTCAGCTTCTTCTCTCTTCTTCTTATCAGCAGCAAAGATCTTCTTCTTTTCGATAATTATTTTTCTTTTTCCTTTGCTCTTATCAGCAGGGGCAGGTTCAGGAACAGGTCCAGCAGATACAAGTGGTGCAGCTGCTATTGGATTGATGATCTGCACTTCAGGATCATCAAGGGGTTGAGCAACCCCAGCTGTTGGTGCTGTCGAAGTAGTCTGTTCTTCAGCAAGTTTCTCATCAGCAGACTTCTCTTCAACACCAGCAGGCCTCTCTACTGATGGAGGGCTTTCTCGAACCAAGGTTGACAGTTCAGTAGGAGAATCGATAAAGGTCATTCTCTTCCTTATTATCTTCTTTGCTCTTCCTTTTTGAACTTGTTTGGAAGCACCTGTATCTCGGAGTTGACTTTGCGTCCTGCGAGCAACATTTTCATCAGGTTCAGCAGAAACTGTTCTTGAAGGTGAACCAAGAGACATGTTCTCTATCTCCTTCGTTATCTGATCTATTATCTGATCAACAACCTCCTTCTCAGCAGGTTCTTCTGTTCTTGCATCAACAGCTGGCTGGGCTGTTTGAACAGAAGCCTTAGCCTTTTTCTTTGGAGCCACCTCCTTTGGCTCATCAGCTTTCTTCTTTTTAGCCTGAACAGCAGGCTGAGCTATTTTCTTCTGCTTCTTGGCAGGAACATTTTCCTTAGGTTCATCCTCTACTTCTTCTTCCATTTCTTCATTTTTCCTTTTCTTTCCTCCTCTCACAACTTGGTAGCTGGTCATTGCCTTAGAACTGTGGATTTCCTTCCCATTGGTCATTCCACAGCTCAGATTGTGAAACAGGTAACTCAAGGTTATCCTGTGGTTTGATTGCTTCTTCAGATGGAAATTGGCCAAAATGTACCAGATCACCACCGACCAGTTTACTTCAATCCCATAGTAAACAACAACCATTATGCAGTAACTCTTCATGGTGATTGCATCCAGAGAAAAGGTGCAGTTCTCTATCAGCTTTCACACCATGTCAGCCATGCGCTGAAACTCGTCCTTCAACTAGTTCTTCTTCAAGTTTCCAGACATCACCTCATTTTTCTTAGCACAAGTAGCCCAGAACTCATGGAGTTTTTCTTCAGTTAAGGTGGTAACATCTTGTCGCCCTTGATTTGAAAGGCCAAACTGCTCGTGCAACAGAGCATGGGTGATGACGATTGGGATTCCTCCAACAGTGGCCTTGATTTCCTTCATGTCAAAATCAACAACCTTTTCAGTGTTGTAGAACTCCATTACCTGGTCCTTCCAAACCATCTCCTCATGCGATTCCATGAACTTGACCAGTTTAGCAGCTTTGAATTTTTCTAGGATCTCCCTCATGACGGGTGTGCCTGACTGATTATAAGCATCATACACAAGGCACATGCCTTCAGCCTTGGCTTCTTGAGCAGGATTCATCTTGATTCTGTAGAAAGTTAGTGAAAGACGGAGAATTTGCAGAAAATAAAAGGCAGAATTTCTCACAAGTGCTCTTGAATGTATTTGAGTGCGTAAAGATTCACAAGTTTGATCAGATCTGGATTTATAGAGTTAGGTTTTTTCGGTTTTCGTGATACACGCTAACCGTTAGATACGTTTGTATAAGTTTTGATCGTGCGGGCGTCAGTTACGCGATTCAAAATTCAAATAGCATTAAATGACAGGCGGGAATGCGAACCGCCTTAGTATACTTGTAAAAGCGTGTTTTTAAATAAAACGTATTTAAACAGTAAGCTTTTACACAGCTGATCAGACGAGTAAACTAAAGTACTTATCTGATGGACTTGCGTCCCGATGACAGGTTGTAATCAGTGAAAGCCAATAACTGATAACCTTCCTCGGCTGTTTGTCAATCCAGCTAGATAATTAATCGTCAGTCTTCAAGCTTTGATCTTCTGGTGAGAATATAACTTCAACTAACTTTCATCAACAAATTTCATCTTTTAATCAGAAGTACCGCTAGTCTTACACGTTCCCCCTGACTTTAAGAATCCATAAGTTAACTAGTCTGTTGAGAGTTAACCTTGAAGATAATATGATGAGTAAGCTGATGAACTTCAGTCTTCTGTTGAGTTCCCCCTCAGCTTATGCATCCAATTATAGTAGACCTAGTCCAGCTCTTAGAGTTGAAAACCTTGTCTCACTTAGAGGTTTTGTGAAGATGTCAGCAATCTGATTTTCAGTAAAAACATATTCCATCATGACATTTCCTTTCTCCACATGATCTCTGATGAAGTGATGTTTGATCTCAATATGTTTAGTCCTTAAATAACTTGTAGTGTTTTGAGTAAAACTGATTGCACTTGTATTGTCACAGTAGATAGGTATTCCACTGATTTTGTGTTGTAATCTTCTAGTTGATGCTTCAACTATAATATATGTGCACAGCAAGCTCCAGCAGCTATATATTCAGCTTCAGCAGTAGATATGGATACTGAAGTCTGTTTCTTACTCATCCAAGAGATCAGACGACTACCTAAGAACTGACAGGCACCTGTTGTGTTTTTTCTGTCAATCTTACAACCAGCAAGGTCAGAGTCTGAATAACCAATAAGCTCAAATCCAGATTCTCTAGGGTACCACAATCCCAATTCTTCAATGCCTTTAAGATTTTTGAATATTCATTTGGCAGCTAAGAGATGAGATTCCTTAGGATTTGATTGATATCTCGCACAAACCCTAACAAAGTACATGATATCAGGTCTGCTAGCTGTTAAGTATAACAGTGACCCAATAATTCCTCTGTACTTGGTAATGTCTACTGATTTGCCATCCTCATTTTTATCGAAACGAAGACTAGTAGACATTGGAATATTAGCAGTAGAGCTAGTTTCCATACCAAATTTCTTGAACAGATCCTTTGTGTATTTTGATTGGCTGGTGAATATTCCATAAGGCAACTGTCTTACTTGCAAGCCAAGAAAATAGTTAAGTTCTCCCATCATGCTCATTTCAAACTTGTTCTGCATCAGCTTTGAGAACTTATCACACATCTGTTGATTTGTTGAACCGAAAATGATATCGTCCACATATATTTGCACAAGCAATATATGATTTTCCCATTCAATAGTGAACAGGGTCTTATCTACCTTACCTTTGCGAAATCCTTTAATTAAAAGAAAATCAGATAGAGTATCTTACCATGCTCTTGGAGCCTGTTTCAGTCCATATAGGGCTTTCTTAGACGATACACCTTGTTTTCTTCTTGATAAGCTTCAAATCCAGGTGGTTGTTCAACATAAACTTCTTCTTGCAATTCTCCATTGAGAAAAGCTGATTTCACATCCATTTGATAGACTGTGAAATTCTTATGAGCAGCATAGGCAAGAAAGAGTCTAATTGCCTCTAGTCTTGCTATTGGTGCAAAAGTTTCACCAAAGTCAATACCTTCTTCTTGGCAATAACCTTTGGCAACTAATCTTGCTTTATTTCTGGAGACAACACCATATTCATTCATTTTATTCCTGAATACCCATTTAGTGCCAATTACTCTTTGATGACTTGGTCTAGGAACTAAGTACCAGACTTCATTCCTTTCAAATTGATTTACCTCTTCTTGCATAGCTCAAATCTAGTTTGAATCGTTAAGAGCTTCTTCAATCTATTTAGGCTCTATTTGAGATAAGAAGCTGACAAACATTGCTTCACTTGCAGCAGCTCTTCTTGTCTTTAATTTGTCCAAAGGATCACCAATCATCAGCTCTGGTGGGTGATTCTTGAGCCATCTAGGATCATGTTGCAAATCATAATGTTGTCCTCTGTTTTGATCTTGCAACACTACTGTTGTCTGTTGAACTGTCTCTGGTCTGTCAGCTTTTTGCAACTCTTCTGTTAGACAATCATCATTGTTATTTTGAACAGCACTTGAGTTAGCAGCTGAGTTGAGATCAGGTAGTATGATGGGAACATATTTTTCATTTCTTTCAACACTCAATTTCTGAAAATCAGTAGACAGATTTTGATCAGTACTTTAATTCTTTTCAGAAGATGGATTAGGTTCATCAAATACTACATTAATGGATTCTTATACAAGTAAAGTTCTTTTGTTGAAGACTCTATAAGCTTTACTAACAGTAGAGTATCCTACAAATACTTCTTCATCAGCCTTCTCTGCAAAAACAGTAAGGTGATTTTTCCCATTATTTAAAACAAAGCATTTACAACCAAATATTTAAAGTAATGAATGTTTGGCTTCCTGTTGTTCCAAACTTCATATAGAGTCTTGTTTTGGTGTTTGTTGATCATGCATCTGTTTTGGGTAAAGCATGCCGTATTTGTTGCTTCTGCCCAAAATCTTTGAGGCAGCTTTGCTTCAGCTATCATTGTTCTCGTAGCTTCTTTCAGAGTTTTGTTTCTCCTTTCAGCAACTCCGTCCCGTTGAGGGGTTATGGCAGCAGAGTACTCATGGCTAATTCCTCTGGCATTACAATACTCTTCAACAGTCTAGTTTGTAAATTCAGTCCCTCTATCTGATCTGATCTTTAGTATCTTCGTACTCTTCTTATTTTGGATTAGCTGCATCAGATTTGTAAGATGCTCCTTGGTTTCACTTTTCTTCTTCATGAAAATCACCCAAGTGTATCTTGAATAATCATCCACAACAGCTAGGCAGTATTTCTTCCCACCATTACTTATTGGATCAATAGGTCTAAATAAGTCCATATGTAGCAGCTCCAAGATCCTTCCAGATGATTGGTGCTTCTTGCTTTTGAATGATGACTTGATTTGTTTACCCTTCTGACATGCGTCACAGAGCTTGTCTTTGCTCATGACTGTCTTCGGAATTCCTTCTACCAGATCATTCTTGATAAGTCTGTTGATGGTCTTGAAATTCACATGATTTATCATTTTGTGCCACAGCGAACTGACTTCACTTGGTGTTGATGCCACCAAACAAATACTTGAATTCTTGTTAACAGAATTCCAGTCCACTGTGTAGACATTCCCTTGTCGTATTCCAGATAAAATAACCTTCTTTGTACCAATCTGTTGAACGTAGCACTTATCTGTTGAGAAGATGACTGAATATCCTTTGTCACAAAATTGACTTATGCTCAGCAAATTGTATATGAGGCCTTTAACATAGGAGACGTCAGATATCTCAATGTTGCCTTTGATCAGCTTTCCACTTGCTACAATCTTGCCTTCCTTGCTGTCTCCAAAGGTGACTTTTGGACCATCCACAACAACATCATCAGTCAGCTCATGTATGTTTCCACTCATGTGTCTTGAACAGCCACTATCCAAGTACCAAATCTTTTCTACTTTACTCCTACTCCTAATCCTAACCTACAAAACAAAATAAAATTGTTTTAGGTACCCTTATTGAGAGGGTCCTGAAGGATTAGTTCCACTTTTGACAACCCAAGATGTTGAAGTCTTAGGCTTCTTAGGCTTCTGATTTTCAGCAGGAGCATGAACAGTTGTGTCTTTATGACGTTTATCAGATTTTCTATGTTGTTGATAATCAGCATGATAAGGATAATGTTCATAAGCAGAATAAGGTGCATGATAAGCAGGATATGCATGCATTGGATGAGCAGGATATGGTGCATAGTAAGTTGGAAATTGAGGTGCATGATACATAGGAGGATATGCAGCAGGTTGCACATAATAAGACTCATTTCCATACCAAGCATTTTGATTTTTCTTGTTTTTATGCTTCTTTGGTTTACTAGATGCTTGCTCATTAACAGACGACTTAGTTTTATTACTAGTCTGATTGGCTTTAACTTTATCAGAAGACTTCTTAGGACTCTTCTGTTTACCAGTCTGTTTTCGTACACTAGGCTCTTTGCGATTTTTAGCCTTAGGAGTTTTCGTCTCCTTTAACACTTTCTCGGGTGAAGCAGGTTTAGTAGTCTGAACATACAAAATGACCTTACTTTGTTAGCTGATATAAATTTTTCAGTATGGTTAAGTTCTAACTTATCCTGTTCTAAAGATGTCTTCTGTTTACTAGAGATAAGAGTGGATGCAACAAATGACTTTTCATGAGACTCAATTAACTTTTCAAGTTCCATGATTTTTCCTTTATGGACTTCACATTCAGCTTTCAGAGATTCATTCTCTTGCTCAAGCAGTTTATATTCAGCTGATTCTTTAGGCTTTTCAGCTTTAAGTTTCAGTGAACTGTTTTGCTCTCTTAGCAATATCATCTCTTCCTTAAGCTTACTAAATGCTTCAGCAATAGTAGTATTGTTAAGCATCATTTGTTCAAATGAATAAAATAATTCATTATCAAGAGGAGTTACCTCTTCATCCTAAGAGCTATCAGATTCCTTAGCCATTAGGCAGAGAAGAGCAGGACTCTCTTCATCAGAGGACTCTTCATCAGATGTGTCTGAATGCGAATCTGATGAGTAGATAGCAGCTAGCTTTTCCGCTTCTGCTACTAGCACCTTGCCTTTCTGATGCTTTCTTTCCTTTCTGATTCTCTTTTCTTCATCTGTATACTTCTCAGCTTTAGGATATGGGCAGTCTCTGATGAAATGACCCAATTTCCTGCAGTTATAGCACATCATTTTAGATTTATAAGAATCTTTGTCATGAGAAGTATAAGTAGGGTTAGAAGTAGAAGCATTGTTGTATTTTATAGAACTTCTTGAAGTTGTTCATCAGCAATGCAACGTCTCCAGCAGTGTACTCCTTTTTGTTGAGTATTGTGGCTTCATCAGATGAGTCCACATCTTTACTTTTGTAGGCTGGTCTTCTGGGATTTTCAGCAGCAACCAGGGCAGCTGTGGGACTTGAAGTTGAGGTTTCTTCAACATCCATTCTTGGCAATTTATACTCGTATGCCTTGAGTACTGAGAACAGCTCGGTGATTGAGATTTTTCCTAAATCTCTTGACTCTTCCATGGCTGTCACCTTCATATTGAACTTTGGAGGTAGAGCCTTCAGCACTCTGACGGTTATCTCCTTATCAGTGAAGGTTTTTCCAAGCTTCAGAACTTCATTCAGCGTCCTTGTGAACCTTGTATCCATCTGATCAATGGTTTCTGCAGACTTCATCTTGAAGTTGTCCAGCTTTTCCAGAGCAACACTCAGTTGATGCTCTTTGATAGCGTCGTTTCCTTCGCTCATATCACGAACCTTATCCCACATTTCTTTGGCAGTCTTGCAATGCATGACTTTGTCAAATCTGTCGTTGTCAAGGGCCTTGGTCATGATGAATCGCCCAACTTTGTCTAGGTTGAACAACTTTATTTCTTCGGCTGTCATCTCGTGTAAATCCTTTTCCACCGTTATATCGACTTCATCAACTTTGATGGTGTTGGTGAATTTGAATGGACCTTTGATGATACATGTGTACATGTTATCATTGTAGGCAGCTAACAAGATCTCCATTCTGATCTTCCAGTCTTCGAAGCTCATACCAGCTATGTGGGGAACATGGCTGATACAATCCATTTTTCAAAAATTTTTATTTTTCAAAAAGATGCTCTTTAAAAATGTTTGAAAACCTTCGAAAAACACTCGGATCAAGCTCGTTGATTAGGCAGCTGATTCTAATCAACCACCTGCTCTGATACCACTTGTTGGTCCCAAGTGGTCAGATGAGGTCTAGAGGGGGGGGGGGGTGAATAAACCTCTTAAAATTTTTTAATCAAATTTCAACTTCAAAACTTTTGCTTAACTGTAAGCAGACTAAGCTGATACAGAGCAGTAAGCTTACAAGGCTTATCGCGAACAAATCTTTGAACAACTTTGTTGACCACTAGTCTGATGGTTACTTAGCTGATTTTAGTTAAAATCAGTTTTAATACCAGAATACTTGCAGCGGATTTTTAAAGTGTTTTTCACAAGTATACTTAGTAGTTTGAAAGTTTTATCCCTAGTTTTTGTAAACTCCTTTAAACCTTTTCAAACAGTTTTGTAATATATTTTATGCAAGTCCGAAAGTATGCAAGATAAAAACACAAGGATTTTTATAGTGGTTATATGGATGTTAATATCCTTTAATCTACTCTTCCAAGTCACAAAGATCTTGGATTATACTAAAAACACACAGTAATCAGTAAACTCTGCTTGTGCTTTACAACAAATGATAAGCCACAAGTTTGCAATAGGAAATCACTAAGAAATTCCTACTCTCCGAAGTAATATCACTCACAAAGATGGATATTTACTCCTCACAACACTCTCTTTTACAGATTCACTCAGAAAATGTATAATCTTTTAACTTCAACGACTTCTGTCAACAAATGACTTCAGCAGATGAGTGAGTTGTTCTTGAGCTTTGAGACTTAGAAAATATTTTGCTTTGAATTCAATCTCTCAGATGTTGTGTTGTTTTTTTTCTTCTCGTCTCTTTCAGCTATTTATACTCACTCTTTGAATTATGTCCGTTGAAGTGAGACAAAATTCAAATCTCTTGATTTCTGGTCCTTAATTTCCGCAAACGGCTCTCTGCACAGTGACAGTACTGCAGACTGTACTTTCTGTCAGGAAGCATTAAATCCACCGAGCTGATACGAGTTATTTCTTCAATCATTTGCCATTAATAACCTCGTACTTAAGCATTTATTACTCCAGTGGCATTTATTACCATTGGGATGACTTCTTGATCTTTCCACTTAGCTGATGAGAGTACGCGTCTGATGATGAACAGAGCTGATCTCAAACTTGAACAAATCTGATTTGAGTCGGCTGATTTACACCAGTCTGATTTCTTCCCTTCAGCAGATCAATTATCTTCTGGACCTCGAATAATGGACCCGTCTGATATGTCTTCTTACTTGGTCAAAATTCTTCCAAGGGATAACAACTAAGTTGTCTTTACTCAGTTGACTTGAAGTTTTGGAAATCATCAAAACCTCCCTTAACTAATTTAAATTCAGTGCACTCCATCTTCATCTTTATCCAACAGTTGATATAACTCTATGAGCCATTAGCAACCGTCATATATTGGTTGCTAGGAATTTAACTTTAGAGACCATAAATTTATTGCTACGAATTTACACTCAGTGACCAAAGTTGATGGTTGTTGACTGCCCACTATAGTAGACTAGTTGCGACTATCTTAAACTTGTTGCTGAGATTATAATTATAGCTGCCATCTAAAACTCGTTGCTATTAATTTACTCTTAGTGACTATAGTTCTTGGTTGCTGACATATAAATAAAGAAAGCAAATAGCGACCATTTCAAAATTGTTGCTCTTAATAATTTTAGCAACTGTCTTAAACTCATTGTTGGTACTTTCATAGAGTGACCATCATAAATTTGTTGCAAAATATTTACGCTTAGCGACGATAAAAATTGGTTGGTGAATTCTTCTCAGTAGAGTGTGTAGAGACTACTTTACAGTTGTTGCTATCAATATAAATTTACTGACCAAGTCTCACTTGTTGCTGGGGAATTCACTCTTAGCGACCAAAATAATTGGTTACTTACATCCAACTCTGGAAACAAGTGCAACCATTCAAGATATTCATTGCTAAGTATGGTCATTGTAGATATTGAGCCACGTCGTCCATGAAATTCCTCGCTATATGAATCAGACATGGTCATTGTACTTGTGTCAAATGTTTAGTGACCTTCCACAGCCACCAAAAAAATTGGAACAAACCGATTTTAGTGACCGATTGATTTCTAGTTGCAAAATATAGGCATATAGCAACCATTTGACCTTCGTTGCTGAGAATTTGGCCGCTAAACCCAATATTTGTTGTAGTGGGATTATGCAACTTTTGCCTAATTCAATTTTATCGTTCCTTGTGAAATTATTGATGTGTATTTGAGATTAGTTTATTTATGATTTTTGTTTAATTTTTCGTTGTATTTGTTGGATGAAGATGAAGATAGAGTGTATTGAAGACAAAGAATTTAAGGGAGGTTTTGATGATTTCCAAAACATCAAGGTAAGCTAAGTATGGAACACTTAGTTAAAACCCTTAGAAAAATTTTGACGTAATAAGAAGACAAACCAGAAGGGTCAAAGATTCAAGGTCCAGAAGACTACTGATCTGCTGAAGAAAGAAATCAGCCTAGTGAAGATCAGCCGACTCAAATCAGATTTGTTCAAGTTTTGGATCAGCTCTGTTCATCATCAGACTTGTGTTCTCATTAGCCAAGTGGAAAGGATCAGAAAGTCTCTCCGACGGTAATAAATGCACTTGGAGTAATAAATGCTGAAGTCTGAGGGTATTAAAGACAAATGATTGCAGGAAAACCTCGTATCAACTAGGTGCATTAAATGCTGCCTGACAGAAAGTACAGTCTGCAGTACTGTCACTGTGTAGAGAGTCGTTCGCAGAAATTAAGGACCAGTACCCGAGGAATTTGAATTGTGTCTCTGTGCAACGGACATTTTTCAAACCTGCTAGTATAAATAGTTCATGAGACGAAGAGAAGAAGAACACAACATCTCTGAGAAAAATTCCGAAGCAGAATTCTTCAAGTCTCAAGAACATCTCACTCATCAGTTTTGTCAATTGTTGACACAAGCCGAAGTTGAAGATCAAAGATAAATACATTTTTGTGAGTGAAAAACTGTTAGAGTGTTGTGAGGAGTGTTTATCCATCTTTATGAGTGATAAAACTCTGTAGAATAGGTCTTCTTTGTGATTTCCTATTGCGCACTTGGGGTCGTTTCTTTTGTTGTTCGATGCAAGCCTTGTATACTGATTACTTTGTGTTTTCTAGTATAACCCAAGATCTAAGTGACTTGGAAGAGTGGACTAAAGGATTTAAATCCATATAACCACTATAAAAATTCTGTGTGTTTTACTTTGCATTTTTCCTTGCATACTTTCAGATTGCATAAAACACTTTAACAAAACTGTTGAAAGATTCTGTGAAAAGAGTTTGCTGAAATTGGGGATAAATCATTCTAACTGTTGTTAGTTTAATTGTGAAAAATACTGTTTTAAATTCGCTGCAAGTACTCTGCTTTTGAAAGTTGATTTTACTGAAATCAGCTAAGTAGTTCAAAGAGAAGTGGTTAACTGTGCTGTTCAAAGATTTGTTCACTGATCAGCTTAGTCAGCTTACTGACCTTCAACAGCTTAGTCTGCTGACAGTCGAGTGAAACTGTTTAAGTTTCAAAATTTGAAGAGGTCTATTCACCCCCCTCCCTCTAGACCTCATCTGACCACTTGGGACCAACAAGTGGTATCAGAGCAGGTGGTTCATTAGAATCAGCTCCCTGATCAACGAGCTTGATCCGAGTGTTTTTCAAAGGTTTTCAAACTTTTTCAAAAGAGTATATTTTTGAAAAATCAAAACTTTTTGAAAATGGACTGTATCAGCCATGTTCCCCACATAGCTGGTATGAGCTTCGAAGAATGGAAGATCAGAATGGAGATCTTCTTAGATGCTTAAAATGATAACATGTACACGTGTATCATAAAAGGTCCATTCAAATTCACCAGGACTATAAAGGTTTATGAGTAGATATAGTGGTGGAAAAAGCTGTTCAATCTGGACAAAGTTGGCCGTTTCATCATGACCAAGGCTCTGGACAATGATAGATTTGATAAAGTCAAGCATTGCAAGACTGCCAAGGAAATGTGGGATAAGGTTCGTGACATGAGCGAAGGAAACGACGCCATTAACGAGCATCAGCTGAGTGTTGCTCTGGAAAAGCTGGACAACTTCAAAATGAAGTCTGCGGAAACCATTGACCAGATGGATACAAGGTTTACAAGGACACCGAATGAAGTTCTCAAGCTTGGAAAAACCTTCACAGACAAGGAGATAATCGTCAGAGTGCTGAAGGCTCTACCTCCGAAGTTCAACATGAAGGTAACAGCCATGGAAGAGTCAAGAGACTTGGGAAAGATCTCTCTCACCGAGTTGTTCTAAGTACTCAAGGCGTATGAGTATAAACTGCCAAGAATGGGTGTTGAAGAAACCTCAACTTCATGTCCCACAGCTGCCCTAGTTGCTGTTGAAAATCCGAGAAGACCAGCATACAAAAGCAAAGATGTGGACTCATCTGATGAAGCCACAATACTCAACAAAAAGGAGTACACAGCTGGAGACGTTGCATTGCTGATAAACAACTTCAACAAGTTCTACAAAAGAAAAATGAAGAACAAATACAACAATGCTTCTACTTCTAACCCTACCTCTCCTTCTCTAGATAAGGATTCTTATAAATCTAGACTAATGTGCTATAATTGCAAGAAATTGGGCCATTTCATGAAAGACTGCCCATATCCTAAGGCTGAGAAGTATACAAAGGAAGAGAAGAGAATGATGGGATAGTGCCCTGCAAGCCAATATATTTAGCTTGTAGTGAAACTATCATTATCTTTCTTTAGTATAAATGACTTAATACGCACGTTTACTTATATGTGTATAAGGATAAACAATGGCCAACTTCATCTCTCGCGAATACATTTAAGCAATTGGATGAAATCCTTAGATTACATTTGACTATGGGACGAGTCACTTCAGTACTGAGTGCAATCATGAAACAGTCTCTTAGGTCGTAATCTTAAAACTGTTCCAACTCATAGATTCCAAACGAGACGGGGTATCATAGGAATCGCCAAGACTTGTACAAGTATGCATGATTCACATGGAGTGAATTTGTAGCGTTTCATGAGCAAGGCATTTGAGGCCAGTGCATATGAGTAGGTGGTTCGATAGAGGATCGAACGCATCGAACGACCCGAACAGAGAAACCCATTGTGGAAGTGATTGACGCATATCGGTGATGGGATGTTTCTCAAGGATTATAGTAATGTACGATTTAGTCCTTTGACTTGAGGTGCTAGGGCGAATTCAGTGCATGAAAGTGCGTACTTAGATTGATCATAACATGCCTAGGTTGGGTGCGTATGGACATGTACGCGAGTGGTTAGTACCAATATGGAATCTATTGACTCATCATAATGGATGAGAGAATTTCCTAACGATTCATAGATAAAATATCCGAGGAATCCACGGCCGTGGTCGGTGACGGATTTGGGAAGGGGTTTCCAAATTTAGCAGTCACACTGGAATATTATCCTGAATTAGAAAGTATAGTTATCGAGACAAATTTAGAGGTGCCGATCAATTCACACACCCTAAGTCTTGATCGGAAATATTAGTCGATAGAAGGACCGTATGTACATGGTAATTATAAGAGACGAGGTTCACAAGTATCAATTCACCTGAAGTTGGGCTTCATGGGCTTGTGTCTAGACATCGACCATGAAGTGTGGGTACTCTTGAGTTAATAGAGGATTTGATTCTAGGAGTGGTCAATTAAAGGTTGTTTAATTGATTGGAACAATTTATTGTTCATAAATTAAATTACGAGGAATTCGTGGGCCTACTGCCAATTGATGGTGAACCCAGAGGGTCACACACAATACAATTGGACGGTGACTGTTATGGAAGGACATAAAAGGAATTAATTGATTTAAAGGTAATTAAATGAATTAAATGAATTAAAGTATTAATTCAAGTGGGAGATTAATTAATTAGTTGATTTAATTAATTAAATACTTAATTAAATTGCTAATTAATTATCTAAAGAAATATTAATTTATTAATTAATATGGAGTGGGCATTTAATTAAAGTAGTTAATTAAAAGACGGCTTGCAAGACATGGACCTTTAATTAAAAGCCCATAAGAAGTCTTGCAAACCTAGGTCAAGTAAGAGGCTTATAAATAGAGTTCTACCAGAGCTCAGAAAGCTAGAACATCCAAGCAAAAACCCTAGCCTCTCTCTCTCTGACCTGCGCCGCCAAGAGCATAGCCGCCGCCCCTAGCTGGCCGTGAGCTGCTGCAACGCCGCCGTACATCCTCCCTCGTTCCTTCGTGCTGGATCTTGCTCTGCCAAGTAGATCTGCACAGTCCTCCATTGACAAATCTCTTAGATCCAGTTCTGAGCCTAAGACTAAGTGGTTTGCCAGAATCCAGTTGGTGTGGACTATCTTTGGAGGTGAGACATTTGGATCACTCTCGTGAACCAGATCCAGATTGAGAATCAGAGTTGAAGGTTGCCACCACCTTGCCTGTGGTGAGGTAAAAATCGAAACCCCCTTGTTTTAATACATTGTGTGTTTTGTTTCATGCTTTCGTATACATAATATGGAGATCTAATATATGGGACCTTGGGTGCATCGAATTTTTTTAAAATTCCGCACTGTAAGTTGTTCTGACAATCGAGGCAACCCTAAACATACCCAACAGTGGTATCATAGCCAACTCCATACTTATTATACGAAAAGCCTGAACATAATGTGTGTTCACCGTAATTGTTTAATTATATGTATGAGAACACGTGACAATTATGTTCTGTAAATTGATTCTTGCTTGTTATGACTGGATCTATGATTTGGTAAAACTGCTTTTTCAGAGCGCTGAAAATTCGAAATTTTTGGATCTGGAAATTTCAAAATTTCTGGACTACTTTGCAAATCTGATCGCACATTTTTTGGGGTCGTTTTGTAATTTCTGAAAGTTTGGGGACTGTTTTGCAATTACCGAAACTTCAAGGGTCTACTTGAAAAATCAAAAAATTTCAGAATTCAAAATTTTATTTTCTGGTCTGCTGCCCGAATCTGCTTAGGGGTGTTTTTGTAACTTTTTAAAAGTTTTGGGGTCAAAGTGCAATTTTTGAAAGTTGAGGGGCCGAAAATGCAATTTTCAAAAGTTGAAAAACAGAATCTGAATTTGAGCAGAAAATTTATTTTTGTTTACCCGATTATTCATTTTGTCATAATTAGTAGTGACTAAAAAGTAAAAATCATAGGAAGTTAGTTCGGTCTTGCTAGGAGCAGTTCCGCTTTGGCGGAACTGTCCGCAGTACACCATTCAGAGTATGCCATGTGGCAAAATTGTTACCTATTACCGGAAGCAAAAATATACTATGATAAAATCGAAATTACTTTTATACCCCATGTTCAATTAATTATGAAAAAAATCTAAAACTCACTCCTTCCTCCACAACCCACCCACCCGCCCCTTCCTTCTCCCACTCATACCGGCCGCCGGCCACCGGCCGGATATCGTCTTCCCAGGCCGATGGTCCTCTTCCCGGAGATCATCTTCCTAAGCCACCGTAACCAAACATCTTCCTAAGCAAGGCCGATTTCCGCCACCACCAACCCCAAGCAAGGCCGATTTCCGCCGTCACCAAACATATCCCAGGCCGCCGCCGGCCTGGGATCGCCGTCCCAGGCCAGCGCCGGCCTGGGATCGACCCCTCCCAGGCCGGCGGGGCCTGGGACGGACGAACCCAGGCCACCACGGCCTGGGTTGCGACTTGCAGAACCCAGGCCGCCGTGGCCTGGGTTCGTCCGTTCCAGGCCCGTCCGGCGGCCTGGGACGACAATCCCAGGCCGCCGCCGGCCTGGGACGACGAGCCCAGGCCGCCGCTGCCGGGGTGGGGTAGTTAGGGTTAGGGTTTACAGGGGTGGGGTGGGTTGGGGGGTGGGGTGGGGGTGTTAGGGTTTAGTTTTTTTTTTTAATTATAATTATTTATTATATTAATAATATATAACTTTATTGTTTTAATAATATTAGATAAATTAATACATTATATAAATTTTTGATTTCAAATTTTTTTAATTTTAAAGAATTATTTAATTGTTAATATTATTTATAAAATCAAAATATTATTTATAAAATCAAATTAGTTAAATAAATTGTATATACAAAAAATAAAATTTATGTTTTTACTATATATTTGATTTTATGGTTTAATATATATTAATAACAAGGAAGGGCAAATATGTAAATGAAATAAATGGGATTTTATGATTTTAAAGAATTATTTAATTGTTAATATTATTTATAAAATCAAATTAGTTAAATAAATTTGTATATACAAAAAGTAAAATTTATGTTTTTACTATATATTTGATTTTATGGTTTAATATATATTAATAACAAGGAAGGGCAAATATGTAAATGAAATAAATGGGATTTTATGATTTTAAAGAATTATTTAATTGTTAATATTATTTATAAAATCAAATTAGTTAAATAAATTTGTATATACAAAAAGTAAAATTTATGTTTTTACTATATATTTGATTTTATGGTTTAATATATATTAATAACAAGGAAGGGCAAATATGTAAATGAAATAAATGGGATTTTATGATTTTAAAGAATTATTTAACTGTTAATATTATTTATAAAATCAAATTAGTTAAATAAATTTGTATATACAAAAAGTAAAATTTATGTTTTTACTATATATTTGATTTTATGGTTTAATATATATTAATAACAAGGAAGGGCAAATATGTAAATGAAATAAATGGGATTTTATGATTTTATTTTGTATTATTAATAAACAGGGACAATTATGTAAAAGCACAAAATGTGACCTGCTAAAAGTGACTTGATTAGCAGGTCACCATAATAATAATAAAATAATGTTTGTGAGGGGAACTATGGGCAGTTTTCCACAAGTGGAACTGCCCATAGCCACTCCCAAGTTAGTTTTAAAAGGATGTTTTAAAATTAAGAAAGAAATAGGTAAAGGATGTTTGCGTGTTTCTTGCTCTACGTGAATTGTTTACGTGGTTTTCGATCGAGCCGAGCCTTGACCTTAGGGTAGATGTGATTGGTTTAATTTAATGTTTGGTTTTTATTGGGCCTGCGAACCTTTTATATTTTGGGCCACTTTGAGCCTTTGTAATAGAATAGGGCTTTTACTGTTTTATTAGTTTAGAATGGAGGCCCGTTTACAAGCAAAGTGGGAGCCCAAGAAGATATGAAGGCCATGTATGCATGGTACATTGTGTAATAGCATAGGTCTGTTTGAGAACCCTTTAGATTGACCAATAGGGCCAACATCATTGGCTCGATGATGGCCCACATAGGAGGCTCCCGATCGAAAACATATTGTGGTAGTATGCATGCTAGGCTTGTATGTCTTTTATTTATTAGTCAATTTATGATTGCTTGTGTGTATGCGCGCTAGAATCTAGATCGTAATGAAAGATAAAGCATAATTAAAGCGGTGAGATCTCGAGAGAGTTTGCTTTAAACTTTCAAACCAGTAAATTCCCTCTTGAATTAAATATTAAGTCATATTGGATTAAAATAAAATGAAGTATTTATATAAATCCAAGCCTTCCATCAATAGGGACTAGCGTATGTTGTCTACTTATCGATAGAGGTGATCCAGAGTCTGGCACCCGAGTCGAAGAAAGGGACAATACGCGAAATTCCTTGAGTCCTGTTTTTAACTAAACACGACAAGGGTGAGGACTAGTCGGGATGTGAAGATCGACCGATAACTAGTTACGGAGAATTCACGACCGGGCCCGTTGCTCATCATGATTGATGGGTTAGACTTAACGATTAGTAACACTTATGATGTAGCAGTGCTAGATAAGTGCAAAAACCGAGGCAAAATAGCTTGAAGGTTGTGGAGTGACACAATTGGCAATAAGTATGCCTACCTGGGGAATTGGTTGTATGGCCACGAGTCGTGGGTGCAATTAATTGCCGCTGGGACGTCAAGACCTACTAGGAAATAGAATTTCCCGAACAATTGAAGGGGTAATTGTTTCGATAAAATAGTGGGAGAACTTCTACGATAGAAAGTCCAACCTTCGTAGATTATAAGTATTATTCATTAACTAGTCCACTGAATGTTTGTCTTCTCTTTAGGATACTGAGATATCTGTAATTATCCATTTTACTATTTATCCTCGACTAATAAAATGACTGGATCAAAATATCGACTAGGCAAGAAACTTGAGAATTGTCTTAAATTCCAAAAAGGGGAATGATGTTCTTAAACGACGAGCCTATGCCTTATGCGCTTCCGAGATAAGTCAAAATATAAGAAACGAATCACCCGTAGAGTATGTGAATATTAATGATCGTTCCTTCATATAAAGATGAATCTCAAAAGTGACACGAATCACCTATAGAATATATGAATCTTAATGATCGTTTCCTCAAATAAGCATCAAGATTGAATGAGCCACATGAGGAGCATGTTTGAAGCTTCTGAAACAAACCTCAAAAGGCCTGTTTTGAAGACCAGTCTTGTGAAACAAACCTCCACCTCAAAATGCTTGTTTTGAGGAGTAGTTTTGAATCAATATGATTCGAGACTTCTAAGGAATTGTTTCAAAACTCGAGAATAAATGAAGGAACTAGTGTCAAGGATCACTGTCTTTGTTTTATCAATCTAGTTGAAAACTGGATTAATTAAATGTAGGCCTGCAAGTGATCTTAACATTAACTTCCTCCTAAATTCTCCTCCTGCTCATTCAAATGACTCTTGAAATACACTGATCTTATTTGATAAGTTGATCACATTTCATGAATCAACGAAAGTACTGGTTAAAGGCAAATAGGATAAACCTGTCATGATCGTTTACACTTCATGGACTGCAAAGTCAAAGAAGAGTAAAATGAAGAAGAATTTATTCTCTTCTAAATTCGACCATAAAGGTAGTCAAAAGTACACAAGTAGCCTAAAAGTCGAATTATCCCACTGCATCTATGAAAGGCACTAGCTATATGTTTAATTGATTAGATGATCTAATTAATTAAGCAAACGTTTCAGTTAAAGGGTTAATTGAAAGGGAAAAATGAATCAATTAAGGAAGTTAATTGGAAGGAAGTGAATTAATTGAATTAAACAATTAACTCAATTTTATTGAATTAATGTGTGAAGTTCAAATTAATACAAAGATGATAATCCATAACTTTGGTACGCTAGACTTGGACACATCTCCAAGAGTAGGATTCAAAAGTTGGTTTTGCCTAAGCTTCTTGAAAAATAGAACTTGGATGAACTTCCAACCTGCGAATCATGTCTCAAAGGAGAGATGACCAGATCTCCCGTCACAGGGAATCCAGAGCGAACCAACAAAATCTGGATTTAATCCATGAGTATGGATCACTAAAGGTTACTGTGAGAGGAGATTACTCATACTTCGTACCTTTTTGCTAAAGACCCTGGTCGTTAGTGAGAAATGAATCTAGTGAGATACAAATCCGGAAAACCTTTCAAGGTATTTTAATACTAAGTAGAGAATCAACAAAGACAAAGTATTACGACCATTCGATCTAATTGAGATAACAAATACTTGTCAAGGATTCCTCAATTATCTTAATGAGAATGAGATTCTCATACAACAAACTCATCCTAAGACGCCTCAACTTATTGAAGTGTCTAAAGAGATGGAATCTAACATTGTTAGGCATTGTTCGATCCATATTGAGTTTTCTTAAGCTTCCTTATGCATTCTAGGGGTTAGTCCTCCTGACTGCATCGAAGATACTGAGCAAAATACCTTCAAAGTTCGTGCCCACAAAGCTTTACCAAGAAAGGTATGGAAAAATACCTCTATACTCTTACTTCTGAGTATGGAGATCTCCTGCCGATGGTAGAAACGAGAAAGGAGATAAATTGGCTAGTAGATCCAATTTGTATATCCAACGAAATCCATTTGATACCTGTTCCACGACAATGAGAAATAATCGTTTCTTCTGAATACCTGTTCCTCTGTAGATGAATTTCTCGTCAAAGGAAATGTAAACAACATGGAACTTGATGAAGTCCAAGATTTGGACCAATCCCCGCAAACAGTGGGAGTTAATCCAGAATTTACTGAACCTACTAGTTACCTACTCTTCAAAGGTCTGATCGAATTCGTAAGGAGCCAGAGCGATTTGGTTGATGGTAATGGTCCTAAGGTCAGCCAAAACGCAGCGAAAAACAAAAATTTTAATCGAGGCCAAAACGGCCCAAAAATGCAACTACTTTGCAAGAAAACTTTGGAGACCTTCTACCATTACTATCCTAGGATCATCATGCATTCAAAGTTCATATTAGAAGGAAAGATATCAAGTCATACCTCTCCCAATCTTGGGAGGTGAAGAGCCGCAAAGAATCGGGACAAGCAAGTAACACCCGAAACCTTTAAGAACCTCCAAGCTCACGGGTTCAACACCTCCAAGCTCCAAGCTAGAATCTCCTCCTTTGAAACTTCTTTCTTCAAGATCCTCAAGAATATCCACACCAAGATCTCCAAGTGTAGATCCTCCAAAGCTAGCCCACACACACAAGTGATAGCACTTAAGGAGCAAAGAAGATGAACTAGATCTTGCAAATACACCCTCAATCTATTAGCTAGAATGAAGTAGTACTTGAATCAAGTTAGAAACTTGATAAAGGAAGAGAAAGAGATGAAGAAAACAACTTTTCTTTCTAGGGTTTGAGAGAAATCCGAACACACACTAAAAGGTGTAGTGTGTGTTTATGTCTTGCTACTTCTACCTCTAATGAATGAAGGCAACATCTTATCTTTTATGTGTGTACATTATTCAATGTAGTTTATTGTTGGATCAAATCCACCAATAAGACTTGTAGTTTTATTGTGCTTCCCAAGCACACTTCTTGAGCTTCCCAAGCACACTACTTTTGATACAAGTTAGTGGTGGGGGCCACCACTAACTCTTGATAAGATATTTATTTCTCTCTCTTGTATATATATATCACATATATATATTAACATTATATCATATCATATATGATCATCTCATAAGACCAATTTAGATTGGTCATGGGTTAATTGGACATTTATTTCCCAATTAATAAATCCAATCTCTAATTCAAAATTAGAAACCCATTTATTTATTCCTTCAATTAATTAGACCATTCTAATTAATTTCGACTAAATTAATTTAACACTTAAATTAATAGAGTCCTTTAATTAATTAATCTCCATTAATTAATTACTACTTCTTGTCAAATCCAATTTGACCTTTAATAGATTGAACTAAGTTGCATCTTTTGCTATTGTGTGTGGCCCCTTGGGTTCACCATCAATTAGCCGTGGGCTCACAAACCATTTGTGATTTAATTAAAAAGATTAATCAAACTACTTTTAATCAATCACTCTTAGATATGATCTCATCAAATCTAGAGTACCCAACACTCGAGGTAGTCGTCTAGTCACGGTCGACGAGTCCTAACTAATGATGAATAAAAAGTGTGAACCTTTCTTGAATCGATCTCATCAATCCTCTTACGCATACCATGCACGTACGCTCCTTCCAATAACTTATTTCCCGATCGAGGCCTAGGACATGGAGTCCAACGGATTCCTATTAGCCTTGATAACTATGCGTCTTTATTCTTTATGGTGATTCCTTTTAGTGATTACCCATTTGGAAACTCCTTTCCAAATCTAACATCACTCACTTCGGCCGAAGATTCCCAGAATCAATCCATACAAAAGAATGCATAGGAAATCGCCCAACCACATCACGGTGGGAGTTAATGGATCCTTTATTGACGTCATTAACCTCACTACGAAGCAATCCATACCCAACGTGAAACTATAATGACTCGCTAATTAGTAGTCGAGTAACACATCAAAGTATAAACGCTCCGCATGAAGTTCACTCTAACGTCTCAAGTCAAAGGACCAATTTACGTACACTATCGTAAGTAGAAGAAATCTTCATCTCCGATAAACTCCTAAGATGAGATTTTTCTAGCGGGGTTTCGATGCGCTTGATCTCATCAAGCCACCCACTCATATGCATTGATATCTACCATATCGATGTCCATGGAACTATCCATCCCCATGCAAAAGAGAATGCATACTCGTGCAAGTCTTACCGAATACAATGATGCCCTATCTCAATAGTATTCTATGACTTGGAAAGCTTTTAAGATCTTAAACCATAGTAGAACATATTCCATAGAGGGATGCACCATGTTCCATAGTTTCAACGATCTAAGGGCTTCATAAATTGCTTAGATGTATTACAATGAATGAAGAATTGCCAATGCGAACTTTTATTGATCATGAATAAGATTGATTACAAGATTATTTACAAGACAACCGATTGGCTTGCAGGGCACTACTCTAACAATCTCCCACTTGCACTAAAGCCAATCGTTCATAACTTTAAGGCCCATCTTAAGGCGATGTCCTTCAAAAGCCTTGATTGGCAAAGGTTTAGTCAGTGGGTCCGCCACATTTTCTTTTGAGTCAACGCGCGCCACTCTCACGTCTCCTCTATCAATGATATCTCGTATCAAATGATATCGCCTCAATACGTGCTTGGATCTTTGATGAGATCTTGGCTCCTTTGCTTGCGCAATGGCCCCATTGTTATCACAGAAGATAGCAACGGGTTCGGCAATGCTAGGAACTACACCCAACTCTTGGATGAAGTTTCGCATCCAAACACCTTCCTTAGCAGCATCACATGCAGCTATGTATTCTGCTTCGGTTGTAGAATCGGCCACAGTTTCCTGTTTGGAACTCTTCCAACTTACTGCACCTCCGTTCAAGCAAAATACATAACCTGACATAGACTTGAAGTCATCTACATCACACTGAAAACTAGAGTCAGTGTGACCTTCAAGTTTTAATTCTCCATTACCGTAGACCAAGAACAAATCCTTAGTTCTTCTCAGGTACTTAAGGATTGCTTTTATGGCACTCCAGTGACTCTCACCTGGATTGGATTGAAAGCGGCTTGTGACACTAAGAGCTTGTGCCACATCCGGCCTAGTACATAGCATGGCGTACATTATGCTCCCTATAGCGGATGCATAAGGTATCTTTGACATCCTTTCTCTTTCATCGTCAGTCTTGGGAGACATAGACTTGGAGATATGGATTCCATGTCGCATTGGAAGAAACCCTTTCTTCGAAACATCCATACTAAACCTCTTTAGTATCTTTTCTATGTACAACATTTGGGATAGCCCTAGCAACCTTTTAGATCTATCTCTATAGATCCGTATTCCCAATACAAAGGAAGCTTCTCCCAAATCTTTCATGGAGAATTTTGTAGATAACCATGCTTTAGTCTTCTCTAATATTCCTACTTCATTCCCAATGAGAAGAATATCATCGACATAAAGCACTATAAACTCTATCGAGCTCCCACTAACCTTCTTGTACACACAAGGTTCATAGATGTTCTTGATGAAGCCAAACGATTTGACTGTCTCATCAAAACGCTTGTTCCAATTTCGGGATGCTTGTTTAAGTCCATAAATGGACCTTTGCAGTTTGCAAACCTTTTGCTCACTACCTTTGGGTGTGAAACCTTTTGGTTGCTCCATATAAATTTCTTCTTCAATGTCTCCATTGAGAAAAGCGGTTTTCACATCCATTTGCCATATCTCATAGTCGTACCATGCAGCTATGGCAAGCAAGATCCGAATGGACTTCGGCATGGCCACCGGCGAGAAGGTTTCCTCAAAGTCGATGCCCGGCCTTTGAGTGTATCCCTTCGCTACTAGCCTTGCCTTGTAGGTCGACACCTCTCCATTTACTCCAAGCTTTCGCTTATAGATCCACTTGCAACCAACGGGTACTACTCCCTTTGGTGGATCTACCAAGGTTCATACCTTGTTTGAGTACATGGAGTCCAATTCGGCTCTCATGGCTTCACGCCATTTTCCCGAATCTATGTCTAACATAGCTTCTTCATAAGTCCTTGGATCAATATCCAATTGCCCCGTTTCATGTATCAATCCAAACCGTTCGGGTTGTTTACGTTCACGAGTGGACCTACGAAGTTGATGTGTACTAGTGGATTCCTCATTACTCTCATTTGTTTCCATCTCTTGTGGTGATTCATTCGTCTCACGAATTTCCTCCAATTCTATCTCCACCTTTTCATTATCAAGAAGACGTTCTTCCAAGAAAATGGCGTTCCTAGAAACAAACACATTTTGTTCTTTAGGATCATAGAATTGATATCCAATAGACTCTCTAGGATATCCCACAAATTTGCATAAGGTGGACTTGGCTTCCAACTTATCTCCCACTAGCTTCTTGACATAAGCGGGAGACCCCCAAATTCTCATGAATTTATAAGAGGGTGCTTTGCCGAACCACATCTCATGAGGTGTCTTAGGCACAGTTTTCGAAGGTACTACGTTTAGTATCTTCGAAGCTGTAAGAAGAGCCAAACCCCAAAAGCTTCTAGGTAAATCCGTGAAACTCATCATGGATCGAACCATGTCCAACAGAGTTCTATTCCTTCTCTCCGATACTCCGTTCAATTGAGGAGTACCCGGAGGAGTCCACTTTGAGAGAATCCCATTCTCTTTCAAATAACCGAGGAATTCGCTACTCAAGTATTCTCCACCTCGATCGGATCGAAGTGACTTAATACTTTTACCGAGTTGCTTTTCTACTTCATTTCGAAACTCTTTGAACCTTTCAAAAGCTTCGGACTTATGTGTTATGAGATACACATATCCATACCGTGAATGATCATCGGTAAAGGTTATGAAGTACTTATAACCTCCTCGAGCACTAACAATTAGTGGTCCACATATATCCGTATGGATCAAATCCAAAGTGCTTGAAGCACGTTCCGGTTTCCCAGAAAATGGCAATTTGGTCATTTTTCCCTTTAAGCAAGATTCGCAAGTTGGGAACTCATCCAAGTCCACTATTTCTAGAGACCCATTTGAGACCAACCTTTGAATCCTCTTCTTGGAAATATGTCCAAGTCTAGCATGCCATAGATATGCGGAGTTATCGTTATTTGCCTTTCGTTTCTTAATATTATCGTGAACATGCAATATAGTGTTAGATGTTATGGACGTTTCAAGATTATACAATCCATTAGCTAGTGTACCTTTTGCATATAAAGAACCATTCTTTGAAATGCTAAAAATTCCATTCATAATGGTAAAACAAAAACCTTCTTGATCCAAAATAGGAATGGAAATAAGGTTCTTGGTTAAAGTAGGTACATAGAGACAATCTCTAAGGACTAGCTTACAATGTCCTACATCTAGTTCTACGTCCCCTATTGCTTCGGCTGCAACTTTTGCACCATTGCCCAAGCGGAGAATCCAATCCTCGGGTTTAAGGGGCCTTGTTGTTCTCATCACCTGTTTGTCATTACAAAGGTGAGAACCACAAGCGGTGTCCAACACCCAATTAGCATTATTCACGGAAATATTAACTTCAACGAAAAATATACCTTGATTCTTATTTGGGACGGTTTTAAGGTAAAGAGGACAATTCCTCTTCCAATGCCCTTCTTTATTACAGTGGAAACAAATACCCTTAGGCACCTTTCCCTTCGCAACTTTAGGAGTGGCCTTAAGAGGCTTCTTGTCCTTAGAGGAACTTTTCCCCTTCTTTTTCTTTCCCTTTGCCTTTCGGCCCTTGGAAGGAATGGGAGCTAACATCACATGTTTCTCCTTTACTATCGAGCTTTCCGCCGTGTGAAGCATATTAACAAGTTCATGAAGTCCAACTTCCATGTTATGCATGTTAAAGTTCATCACAAAGTTGTCAAATGAGCGGGGCAATGATTGAAGGATCAAATCCATATAGAGTTCATTGTCCATAACCACGTTAAGACGAGCAAGCTTTTCGATGAGTCCAATCATTTTAAGCCCATGCTCACGGACCGATGAACCCTCAATCATGCGAGCTTGGAAAAGCTCCTTACTTGCCAAGTAACGTTCTTGCCGACCCGGAGTCGAGTACAACTCGGACAAGTGAAGGTGGATATCCGAAGCATGAGACATGTTCTCATGTTGCTTTTGAAGCTCACTTGACATTGAGGCCAACATGAGGCAACGGGCCTGAAGATCATCTTCGACCCATTTGTCAAAGGTGGCCCGTTCCTCATCCGACGAATCAGTCGGTAAAGCCACAGGGGGTGGGGCGGATAGGACATAGCTCCTTTTCTCAGAATCGAGAACAATGCGAAGGTTGCGGAGCCAATCGGAGTAATTTGGCCCGGTGAGTTTGTTTGAGTCAAGTATCATATGAAGTGGGTTCTTTGCCATTTAAAACACTTTTAAATCTACAAAGGCGAAAAAGATTATGTTTAGCGTTCATTCAATTTTTTCAATATACTTTATGATCTTGGACTTATAACCATAAAGGTCTCCCACTATTTTATCGAATCCCATGCCCCCACATGGTAAACGAGAAATCAAATTTCTTAGTAGGTCTCAAAGTCCTAAAGACATCTTCCACACCCACGACTCGTGAGACGTGTGGTCAATTCAATAGGTAGACAACAAATTGTCAATCATTTCTACCAAACGACCTTTGAGAATATTTTGCCTCGCTTTTCGTATGGACCCATGACTCGTGCGACATCCATATTATTAAACGTTAAGTCTACACCATCAATCTTGATAAGACATACCCCAATCATGGACGTTCCACGACTCGTGAGACAACGCCATGACCCGAATATGCCCTACCCTTGGCACTTTAACTCGTGCATCAAGGAAACGATCATATTGCTCTAATTATACCCGTTCCACGACTCGTGAGACAACGGATGAATCGAATACAACTCATGACCGAGCCCTATTGATGGAAGGCATGGACTACGAAAACTCGCTTGCCCATTATGACTTAATTATTAAACTCGATTGGGTCGAGTGGAGGTTTTTAATTATTTGAAGTTGCAAGATCTCACCAAATTTTAGTTGTTTATCTTTGTTAGGTGATCTATCCTAACATGCATCACATACATCAAATGGATAAAATACCAACAAAGCATAAACGGCCCTAGCATGCTCCTATCGCGTGGTGGATGATCATGGGCCGATCCTATGCGGTCCATTCCGAGCCAAGGAATGTCCCAATTGGTCAATCTTGGGTAAGTAAACAAATGGAAATAGAATCCTATTCTATTACATATGCATCACCATGCATACATGGCCTTCAAGGTCTTCAAGTCCTCCAAGTCCTTCAAGTCCTTCATAAGTCCTTCAAGTCCTTCATCTTGAATAAACCTCACAACCTAACGCCTACTCTCTTTACATTGACATAAGTCAAGAAATAAGAGGCATGCAAGCCCCATTTAATTACAAACCCAAATCATCAAATGAATTACAAGATTAATATCCAATCACATAAGGTCAAGGCCACTAGATCATCCACCCATACATTCATCACACAATGGGCATCGATAAAGTAAATTTACCAAGAAGATTATCTACCAATTTCTAATGGATTAAGGCATGTACTTTTTGGTGTCCCAATTTAATGAGACCAAAGAACACAAATTTAGATAACTTGATGTAGGAGCTCGATAGGTGTTTAAATTTCGGTTTTATGACAAATCCGGCTCATCATAAAGTTATCCATAAGTAAAGAGGCTTACCCACAGCCCTACATTACCTTAGGAAACTGTAGGACTAACAAGATTTAGGTAATTTTACCGGTGGGTGCGATTGTTCCACTACAACCCGGCACATACGGTATTTTCACCAAAAACCAATGTTCAAACTAAAACCACCCTTACTCCATACATCCTTATATCCAACAAAGTGTTCATAAACATTATCTAACCATAATCAACCACAAAAACAGCCCCTAAATCCGAAAGCAAATCGGTTGATGCACTTCAAATTTTAACAAACCGTTTTCACCAAAACGTAAGGAAACATTCATAACACTTATGAATCACGAATCTAATATGAAATAGCATGATTTGGCTCTGATACCACTTGATGGTAATGGTCCTAAGGTCAGCCAAAACGCAGCGGAAAACAAAAATTTTAATCGAGGCCAAAACGGCCCAAAAATGCAACTACTTTGCAAGAAAATTTTGGAGACCTTCTACCATTACTATCCTAGGATGATCATGCATTCAAAGTTCATATTAGAAGGAAAGATATCAAGTCATACCTCTCCCAATCTTGGGAGGTGAAGAGCCGCAAAGAATCGGGACAAGCAAGTAACACCCGAAACCTTCAAGAACCTCCAAGCTCACGGGTTCAACACCTCCAAGCTCCAAGCTAGAATCTCCTCCTTTGAAACTTCTTTCTTCAAGATCCTCAAGAATATCCACACCAAGATCTCCAAGTGTAGATCCTCCAAAGCTAGCCCACACACACAAGTGATAGCACTTAAGGAGCAAAGAAGATGAACTAGATCTTGCAAATACACCCTCAATCTATTAGCTAGAATGAAGTAGTACTTGAATCAAGTTAGAAACTTGATAAAGGAAGAGAAAGAGATGAAGAAAACAACTTTTCTTTCTAGGGTTTGAGAGAAATCCGAACACACACTAAAAGGTGTAGTGTGTGTTTATGTCTTGCTACTTCTACCTCTAATGAATGAAGGCAACATCTTATCTTTTATGTGTGTACATTATTCAATGTAGTTTATTGTTGGATCAAATTCACCAATAAGACTTGTAGCTTTATTGTGCTTCCCAAGCACACTTCTTGAGCTTCCCAAGCACACTACTTTTGATACAAGTTAGTTGTGGGGGCCACCACTAACTCTTGATAAGATATTTATTTCTCTCTCTTGTATATATATATCACATATATATATTAACATTATATCATATCATATATGATCATCTCATAAGACCAATTTAGATTGGTCATGGGTTAATTGGACATTTATTTCCCAATTAATAAATCCAATCTCTAATTCAAAATTAGAAACCCATTTATTTCTTCCTTCAATTAATTAGACCATTCTAATTAATTTCGACTAAATTAATTTAACACTTAAATTAATAGAGTCCTTTAATTAATTAATCTCCATTAATTAATTACTACTTCTTGTCAAATCCAATTTGACCTTTAATAGATTGAACTAAGTTGCATCTTGTGCTATTGTGTGTGGCCCCTTGGGCACCATCAATTAGCCGTGGGCTCACAAACCATTTGTGATTTAATTAAAAAGATTAATCAAACTACTTTTAATCAATCACTCTTAGATATGATCTCATCAAATCTAGAGTACCCAACACTCGAGGTAGTCGTCTAGTCACGGTCGACGAGTCCTAACTAATGATGAATAAAAAGTGTGAACCTTTCTTGAATCGATCTCATCAATCCTCTTACGCATACCATGCACGTACGCTCCTTCCAATAACTTATTTCCCGATCGAGGCCTAGGACATGGAGTCCAACGGATTCCTATTAGCCTTGATAACTATGCGTCTTTATTCTTTATGGTGATTCCTTTTAGTGATTACCCATTTGGAAACTCCTTTCCAAATCTAACATCACTCACTTCGGCCGAAGATTATCGGAATCAATCCATACAAAAGAATGCATAGGAAATCGCCCAACAACATCACGGTGGGAGTTAATGGATCCTTTATTGACGTCATTAACCTCACTACGAAGCAATCCATACCCAACGTGAAACTATAATGACTCGCTAATTAGTAGTCGAGTAACACATCAAAGTATAAACGCTCCGCATGAAGTTCACTCTAACGTCTCAAGTCAAAGGACCAATTTACGTACACTATCGTAAGTAGAAGAAATCTTCATCTCCGATAAACTCCTAAGATGAGATTTTTCTAGCGGGGTTTCGATGCGCTTGATCTCATCAAGCCACCCACTCATATGCATTGATATCTACCATATCGATGTCCATGGAACTATCCATCCCCATGCAAAAGAGAATGCATACTCGTGCAAGTCTTACCGAATACAATGATGCCCTATCTCAATAGTATTCTATTGGAAAGCTTTTAAGATCTTAAACCATAGTAGAACATATTCCATAGAGGGATGCACCATGTTCCATAGTTTCAACGATCTAAGGGCTTCATAAATTGCTTAGATGTATTACAATGAATGAAGAATTGCCAATGCGAACTTTTATTGATCATGAATAAGATTGATTACAAGAGTATTTACAAGACAACCGATTGGCTTGCAGGGCACTACTCTAACATTGGTTTCATTCACGAAAACGAGAAAGTGGAAAGTGATCCAATGACCTATCAAGAAGCGATGTCAGACATAGATTCGGATGCGTGGCTCGAAGCCATGCAACCCGAAATGGATCCCATCCATTCCAACAAGGTATAAACCTTGATTGATCGACCCGAGGGATTTATCCCTATAAGTGGTTATAAGTTGTAAGTGGATCTTCAAACTTGGAATGAATGGAGAGGTGTTGCCTCTAAGAATTGACTAGTGGTAAAAAGGCTATTCACAATGTTCTGGAACAGACTTTGATGAAACCTTTTCTCCATTAGCAATGTCTGAATCCATTCAGATTCACATTTGTTCTGATGAGATAGTCAAGACATTTGACTTCATAAAAACGAGTATGAACCATGAGTGTACAAAAGGATTAGTGGGAGCGCGATGAAGCTCATATTTTATATGTCGATAATGTTCTGGTTATCTGGTATGATATCGGAATGTTAGCACAGACGAAAGCATGGTTGTCCATGCAATTCTCCATGAAAGATTCAGGAGAAGCATCTTGCGTATTAGGATACGTATCTATAGAAATAGATCAGAAAAGATGCTGACACTCTCTAAATCTAACTACATAGAATCAATACTGAAAATATTCAGTATGAAGAATCCAAGAAAGGATTGTTTCCAGTGAGATACTGTATCCCTTGTTCCAAAATCGATGTGCCCTACATCAAATGAGAATAAAGGAGAATGTCTCAAATACCTTATGTTTCAAACAAAAGGTTGCATGTGGCATGCTTTACTATGTACTAGACCAGACGTAGAACATGCTCAAGTGTCGCGAGCAGTTGCTAGTCAAACTCCAGTGAAGAAGTACTGGACCACCGTAAAAGATATCCTTAAGCTCTTGACAAAGACTAAGGATTTGTTCTTGGTCTACGGTGGTAGTGGAGAATTAAAATTCGAAGGATTCACTGATTCGAATTTTCAGTCTGATGTGGATAAATTAAATATATCCATTTTTGGATACATATCCTGCCTCAATGGGGTAACGGTAAATTTGAAAGGGTTCCAAGCAAATCACCGTAACCATCTAAACCACTGAAGCAAGATATATTGCAGCATTAAATGTAGCATTAAATGCGGCTCAAGAAAGTGTTTGGATATAAAACTTCATCCTATGGTTGGATGTAGTGCCTAGCATTGCGAAGCTCATGGTTATCTTATATGATAACATTGGAGCTATTGCTAAAGCAAAGCATTCGAGATCTCACCAGAAATCTAAACACAATTGAAAGAAAAGTACCATTTGATTAGATAAATCATTGGTAGAGTCAACGCACATAATGGATCGCGTCGACTCAGAAGACAACTTAGCAGATCCACTAAAAGAGGCTATATCATGAAATGAGTTCGAAGAGCATCTTTAAAAAGATGGGTCCGAGAAACGTTTGTGATTGGCTTTAGGGCAAGTGGAAGATTGATGGGATAGTGCTATGCAAGCCAATATATTTAGCTTGTAGTGAAACTATCATTATCTTTCTTTAGTATAAATGACTTAATACGTACGTTTACTTATATGTGTATAAGGATAAACAATGGCCAACTTCATCTCTCGCGAATACATTTAAGCGATTGGATGAAATCCTTAGATTACATTTGACTATGGGATGATTCACTTCAGTACTGAGTGCAATCATGAAACAGTCTCTAAGGTCGTAATCTTAAAACTGTTCCAAGTCATAGATTCCAAACGAGACGGGGTATCGTAGGAATCGCCAAGACTTGTACAAGTATGCATGATTCACATGGAGTGAATTTGTAGCGTTTCAAGAGCAAGGCATTTGAGGCCAGTGCATATGAGTAGGTGGTTCGATAGAGGATCGAACGCATCGAACGACCCGAACAGAGAAACCCATTGTGGAAGTGCATGACGCATATCGGTGATGGGATGTTTCTCATGGATTATAATAGTGTACGATTTAGTCCTTTGACTTGAGGTGCTAGGGCGAATTCGGTGCATGAAAGTGCGTACTTAGATCTAGGTCTAGGTCACTTAGCTTAATCATAACATGCCTAGGTTGGGTGCGTATGAACATGTACGTGAGTGGTTAGTACCAATATGGAATCTATTGACTCATCATAATGGATGAGAGAATTTCCTATACGATTCTTAGACAATATATCCGAGTAATCCACCGTCGTGGTTGGTGACGGATTTGGGAAGGGGTTTCCAAATTTAGCAGTCACACTGGAATATTATCCTAAATTAGAAAGTATAGTTAATGAGACAAATTTAGAGGTACCGATCAATTCACACACCCTAAGTCTTGATCGGGAATATTAGTTGATAGAAGGACCGTATGTACATGGTAATTATAAGAGACGAAGTTCACAAGTATCAATTCACCTGAAGTTGAGCTTCATGGGCTTGTGGCTAGACATCGACCATGAAGTGTGGGTACTCCTGAGTTAATAGAGTATTTGATTCTAGGAGTGGTCAATTAAAGGTTGTTTAATTGATTGGAACAATTTATTGTTGATAAATTAAATCACGGGGAATTCGTGGGCCTACTGCCAATTGATGGTGAACCCAGAGGGTCACACACAATACAATTGGACGGTGACTGTTATGGAAGGACATAAAAGGAATTAATTGATTTAAAGGTAATTAAATCAATTAAATGAATTAAAGTATTAATTCAAGTGGGAGATTAATTAATTAGTTGATTTAATTAATTAAATACTTAATTAAATTGCTAATTAATTATCTAAAGAAATATTAATTTATTAATTAATATGGAGTGGGCATTTAATTAAAGTAGTTAATTAAAAGACGGCTTGCAAAACATGGACCTTTAATTAAAAGCCCATAAGAAGTCTTGCAAACCTAGGTCAAGTAAGACGCTTATAAATAGAGTTCTACCAGAGCTCAGAAAGCTAGAACATCCAAGCAAAAACCGTAGCCTCTCTCTCTCTGACCTGCGCCGCCCATCTCTGCGCCGCCAAGAGCATAGCCACCGCCCCTAGCTGGCCGTGAGCTGCTGCAACGCCGCCGCACATCCTCCCTCGTTCTTTCGTGCTGGATCTTGCTCTGCCAAGTAGATCTCCACAGTCCTCCATTGACAAATCTCTTAGATCCAGTTCTGAGCCTAAGACTAAGAGGTGTTGCCAGAATCCAGTTTGTGTGGACTATCTTTGGAGGTGAGACATTTGGATCACTCCCGTGAACCAGATCCAGATTGAGAATCAGAGTTGAAGGTTGCCACCACCTTGCCTGTGGTGAAGTAAAAATCGAAACCCCCTTGTTTTAATACATTGTGTGTTTTGTTTCATGCTTTCGTATACATAATATGGAGATCTAATATATGGGACCTTGGGTGCTTCGAAATTTTTTAAAATTCCGCACTGTAAGTTGTTCTGACAATCGAGGCAACCCTAAACTTACCCAACAGAGAATCAAAAAGGAAAGAAAGCATCAGAAAAGCAAGGTGCTGATAGCAGAAGCAGAGAAGCTGGCTGCTATCTACTCATCTGATTCAGATTCAGACACTTCTGATGAAGAGTCTTCTGAAGAAGAGAGTCCTGCACTCATCTGCCTGATGGCCAATGAATCTGATAACTCTGAGGATGATGAGGTAACTCCTCTTGAGAATGAATTATTCAATTCATTTGAGAAAATGGTAGTTAATAATACAAGTATTGTTGATGCATTTGCTAAGCTTAAGAAAGAGATGATATTGCTAAGAGAGCAAAACAATTCACTGAAACTTAAGGCTGAAAAGCCAAAAGAATCAGCTGAATATAAACTGCTTGAGCAAGAAAATGAATCTCTGATAGCTGAATGTGAAGTATATAAGGGTAAAATCATGGAGCTTGAAAAGATAATTGAGTCTCATGAAAAATCATCTGATGCATCCACTCATATCTCTAGTAAACAGAAGATACCTTTGGAACAGGATAAGTTAGAACTGAACCATACTGAAAAATTTATATCAGCTGACAATAGTAAGGTCAATTTGTATGTTCAGACTACTAAACCTCCTTCACCTGAGAAAGAATTAAAGGAGAAGAAAGCTCCTAAGGCTTAAATGAGCAAAGAGCCTAGTGTAGGAAAACAGACTGGTAAGACTAGACAGCAGAGTCCTAAGAAGTCTGCTGATAAGGCTAAAACCAATCAGACTAATGGTAAAACTAAGTCGTCTGTTAATGAGCAAGCCCCTAGTAAGCCAAAGAAGCATAAGAACAAGAAAAATCAAAATGCTTGGTATGGAAATGAGTCATATTATGTGCAACATGCTGCATATCCACCTATGTATCATGCACCTCAATTTCTAACTTACTATGCACCATATCCTGCTCATCCAATGCATGCATATCCTGCTTATCATGCATCTTATTCTGCTTATGAACATTATCCGTATCATGCTGATTATCAACACAACAAATCTGATGGACGTGATGAAGATAAACCTGTTCATACTCTTGTCAAAACTTAGAAGCCTAAGAAGCCTAAGACTTCAACATCTTGGTTTGTCAAAGGTGGAACTACCTTCAGGACCCTCTCAATAAGGGTACCTAAAAAAAAATTTATTCTGTTTTGTAGGTTAGGATTAGGAGTAGGAGTAAAGTAGAGAAAATATGGAACTTGGACAGTGGTTGTTCAAGACACATGTGTGGAAGCATACATGAGCTGACTGATGCTATTGCTGTGGATGGTCCCAAAGTAACTTTTGGAGACAGCAAGGAAGGCAAGATTGTAGCAAGTGGATGATTAATCAAAGGCAATATTGAGATATCTGACTTCTCTTATGTTAAAGGCCTCAAATACAATTTGCTGAGCATAAGTCAATTTTGTGACAAGGGATTTTCAGTCATCTTCTCATCATATTAGTGCTATGTTGAACAGATTGGTACAAAGATGGTAATTTTATCTGGAAGACGACAAGGAAATGTCTACACAGTGGACTGGAATTCTGTTGACAAAAGTTCTAATATTTGTTTGGTGGCATCAACACCAAGTGAAGTCAGTTTGCTGTGGCACAAAAGAATGAACCATGTGAATTTCAAGACCATAAACAGACTTATGAAGAATAATCTGGTAGAAGGAATTCCAAAAACAGTCATGAGCAAAGATAAGCTTTGTGACGCCTGTCAGAAGGGTAAACAAATCAAGTCATCTTTCAAGAGCAAGAAGCACCAATCATCTGGAAGGATCTTGGAGCTGCTACATATGGACTTATTTGGACCCATTGATCCATTCAGCAATGGTGGAAAGAAGTACTGCCTAGCTGTTGTGGATGATTATTCAAGATACACTTGGGTGGTTTTCATGAAGAAGAAAAGTGAAACCAAGGAGCATCTTACAAATCTGATGGAGCTGATCCAGAATGAAAAGAGCATGAAGATTTTAAAGATCAGATCAGATAGAGGGACTGAATTTACAAACTCAACTGTTGAAGAGTATTGTAATGTCCGAGGAATCAGCCATGGGTACTCTGCTTCCAGAACACCTCAATAGAATGGAGTTGCTAAAAGGAGAAACAGAACTCTAAAAGAAGCTACCAGAACTATGATAGTTGAAGCAAAGCTGCCCCAAAGATTCTGGGCAGAAGCCACAAATACAGCATGCTTTACCAAAAACAGATGCATGATCAACAAGCACCAAAACAAGACTCTATATGAAGTTTGGAACAACAGGAAGCCAAACATTCATTACTTTAGAATTTTCGGTTCTAAATGCTTTGTTTTAAAAAATGGGAAAAATCACCTCACTGCCTTTGCAGAGAAGGCTGATGAAGCTATTTTTGTAGGATATTCTACTGTCAGTAAAGCTTATAGAGTCTTTAACAAAAGAACTTTACTTGTAGAAGAATCTATTCATGTAGTATTTGATGAATCAAATCAATCTTCTGAAAAGAATCAAAATACTGATCAAAATCTGTCTACTGATTTTCAGAAATTGAGTGTTGAAAGAAATGAAGAGTATATACCCATCATACTACCTGATTTCAACTCAGCTGCTAACTTAAGTGCTGTTCAAAATCACACTGCTGATTGTCTAACAGAAGAGTTACAAACAGCTGACAGACCAGAGACTGTTACAAACTGCTGTTCAACAAACTACTACTGGAACTCCAACAGTAGTGTTACAAGATCAAAACAGAGGACAACATTCAGATTTGCAACCTGATCTCAGATGGCTCAAGAATTATCCACCAGAGCTGGTGATTGGTGATCCTTTGGATAGAGTAAAGACAAGGAGAGCTGCTGCAAATGATGCCATGTTTGTCAGCTTCCTATCTCAAATAGAGCCTAAACAGCTTCAAGAAGCTCTTAGTGATTCAAATTGGATTGAAGCTATGCAAGAAGAGTTGAATCAATTTGAAAGGAATGAAGTCTGGTACCTAGTTCCTAGACCAAGTCATCAAAGAGTAATTGGCACTAAATGGTTATTCAGGAATAAAATGAATGAAGATGGTATTGTCACCAGAAATAAAGCAAGATTAGTTGCCATGTGATATTTCCAAGAAGAATGTATTGACTTTGATGAAACTTTTGCAATAGTAGCAAGATTAGAGGCAATCATACTATTTCTCGTCTATGCTGCTCATAAGAATTTGACAGTCTATCAAATGGATGTGAAATCAGCTTTTCTCAATGGAATTGCAAGAAGAAGTTTATGTTGAACAACCACCTGGATTTGAAGCTTACAAAGAATTCGAAGAAGACAAGGTGTATCGTCTGAAGAAAGCCCTTTATGGACTGAAACAAGCTCCAAGAGCATGGTATGATACCCTATCTGATTTTCCTTTAATTAAAGGATTTCGTAAAGGTAAGGTATAAGACCTTGTTCACTGTTCAATGGGAAGATCATATATTGCTTGTGCAAATATATGTGGACGATATTATTTTCGGTTAAACAAATCAACATATGTGTGATAAGTTCTCCAAGCTGATGCAGAACAAGTTTGAAATGAGCATGATGGGTGAACTAAATTATTTTCTTGATTTGCAAGTAAGACAGTTGCCTGATGGAATATTCATTAACCAAGCAAAATACACAAAGGATCTGTTCGAGAAATTTGGTATGGAAACTAGCTCTACTGTTAGTGTTCCTATGTCTACTGGACTTCGTTTGGATAAAGATGAAGATGGCAAATCAGGGTCACTATTATATTTAACAGCTAGCAGACCTGATATCATGTACTCTGTTGGGGTTTGTGCGAGATATCAATAAAATCCTAAGGAATCTCATCTTCTAGCTGCCAAAAGGATACTTACATACCTCAAAGGCACTCAAGATTTGGGATTATGGTACCCTAGAGAATCTGGTTTTGAACTTATTGGTTATTCAGATTCTGACCTTGCTGGATCCAAGATTGATAGGAAGAGCACAACAGGTGCCTGTCAATTCTTAGGAAGTCGCCTGATCTCATGGATGAGTAAGAAACAGACTTCAGTATCCATATCTACTGCTGAAGTTGAGTACATAGCTGCTGGAGCTTGTTGTGCACAAATACTTTGGTTGAAGCATCAACTAGAAGATTACAACATTAAAATCAGTGGGATACCTATCTACTGTGACAATACAAGTGCAATCTCCCTTACTCAGAACACTACAAGTCATTCAAGGACTAAGCATATAGAGATCAAACATCACTTCATAAGAGATCATGTGGAAAAAGGAAATGTCATGATAGAATATGTTCATACTGAAAATCAGATCGCTGACATTTTCACAAAACCTCTAAGTGATGCAAGGTTTTCAACTTTAAGTGCTGAACTAGGTCTACTAAATTTAGACGCATAAGCTGAGGGGGAACTCAACAGAAGACTGTAGTTTATCATCTTACTCATCTTATTATCTTCAAGGTTAACTCTCAACACCCTAGTTAACTTATGGATTCTTAAAGTCAGGGGGAACGAGTAATGATAGGATAGTGCCCAGCAAGCCAGTTCAATTAGCTTGTAATAGGTCTATTCTGTAAGAAACGATCTTTTGATTTTATAATATTACGCACGTGTATTTATATGTGTATAAGGATAAACAATGGCCAACTTCATCTCTCGCGAATACATTTAAGCGATTGGTTGAAACCCTTAGATTACATTAGACTATGGGACGATTCACTTCAGTACTGAGTGCAATCATGAAACAGTCTCAAAGATCGTAATCTTAAAACTGTTCCAAGTCATAGATTCCGAACGAGACGGGGTATCGTAGGAATCGCCAAGACTTGTACAAGTATGCATGACTCACATGGAGGGAATTTGTAGCGTTTCATGAGCAAGGCATTTGAGGCCAGTGCATATGAGTAGGTGGTTCAATGGAGGATTGAATGCATCGAACGACCCGAACAGAGAAATCCATTGTGGAAGCGCATGTCGCATATCGGTGATGGGATGTTTCTCAAGGATTATAATATTGTACGATTTAGTCCTTTGACTTGAGGTGCTAGGGCGAATTCGGTGCATGAAAGTGCGTACTTAGATCTAGGTATAGGCCACGTAGCTTGGTCATAACATGCCTAGGTTGGGTGCGTATGGACATGTGCGCGGATGGTTAGTACCAATATGGAATCTATTGACTCATTGTAATGAGAGAATTTCCTATACGATTCTTAGATAATATATCCAAGGAATCTGCGGCCGCAGTCGGTGACGGATTTGGAAAGGGGTTTCCAAATTTAGGAGTCACACTGGAATATTATCCTGAATTAGAAAGTATAGTTATCGAGACAAAGTCTAGAGGTGCCGATCAATTCACACACCCTATGTCTTGATCGGGAATATTAGTCGATAGAAGGACAGTATGTACATGGTAATTATATGAGACGAGGTTCACAAGTATCAATTCACCTGAAGTTGGGCGTCATGGGCTTGTGGCTAGACATCGACCATGTAGTGTAGGTACTCCTGAGTTAATAGAGGATTTGATTCTAGGAGTGATCAATTAAAGGTTGTTTAATTGACCGGAGCAATTTATTGTTCATAAATTAAATCACGAGGAATTCGTGGGCCTGCTGTCAATTGATGGTGAACCCAGAGGGTCACACACAATACAATTGGACGGTGACTGTTGAAAAAGGAAATGAAAGGAATTAATTGATTTAAAAGTAATTAAATCAATTAGATGAATTAAAGTATTTAATTCAAGTGGGAGATTAATTAATTAGTTGACTTAATTAATTAAATACTTAATTAAGTTGCTAATTAATTATATAAAAGAAATATTGATTTATTTGGATTGGGCATTTAATTAAAGTAATTAATTAAATGAGAGGCTTGCAAGACATGGGCCTTTAATTAAAAGCCCATAAGGAGTCTTGCAAACCTAGGTCAAAAGGGAGTCTATAAATAGGGTTCTACTAGAGCTCAAAAACCTAACACCCTAAGCAAAAACCCTAGCCTCCTTTGACCTAGTAGCCGCCGCCCCTCTCCCTGCGCCGCCGAGCCTAGTGCCGCCGCCAACCTGCTGCAGTGAGCCGCCCTAGCGCCGCCGCCGCCGCCGCCTCTCCCTTGTTCCACCGTGCTAGATCTTGCCCTGCCAAGTTGATCTGCACAATCCTGCAGCGACAAATCTCCTAGATCCAGTTCTGAGCCTAAGACTAGGAGGTGTCACTAGAATCCAGTTGGTGTGGACTATCTTTGGAGGTGAGACGCTTGGATCACTTCTGTGAACCAGATCCAGATCCAGATTCAGAATCAGAACTGAAGGTTGCCACCACCTTGCCTGTGGTGAGGTAAATCGCAAAAACCCCCTTGTTTAATTCAATGTGTGTTTTTGTTTCATGCTTGCGTATAAATAATATTGAGATTCTTATATGGGACCTTGGGTACTTCTAAAATTTTAAATTCCGCACTTTTGTTGTTCTGACAATCGAGGCAACCCAACCACTTTCCCAACAGTGGTATCAGAGCCAACTCCATCATTATTATACGAAAAGCCTGAACATAATGTGTTTTCATCGTATATGTTTAATTATGTATATGTAAACACGTGATAATTATGTTCTGTAAATTGATTCTTACTTGTTAGGACTAGATCTATGATTGGGTAAAGCTGCTTTTTCAGATATGTGCCTTTTTATAGTTTTTGAAAACTTCAGGACTTTTATGCAAAGTAATCTCATATTAGGGTTTTAGGGGCTGAAAGTTAAATTTTTCGAATCTGGAAATTTGAAAATTACTGGACTGTTTTGCAAATCTGGTCGCACGCTTTTTGGGGTTCGTTTTGTAATTTTCGAATGTTTGGGGACTGTTTTGCAATTACCGAAAATTCAAGGAAAAATAAAAAATTTTCAGAATTCAAAATTTTATTTACTGGTAGCTGCCTGGATCTGCTCAGGGGTTTTTTGTAACTTTTTAAAAGTTTTGGGGTCAAAGTGCAATTTTTGAAAGTTGAGGGGCGAAAATGCAATTTTCAAAAGTTGAAAAACAGAATCTGAATTTGAGCAGAAAATTTATTTTTGTTTACCCGAATATTCATTTTGTCATAATTAGTAGTGACTAAAAGGTAAGAATCATAGGAAGTTAGTTTTAAAAGGTAGTTTTAAAATTAAGAAAGAAATAGGTAAATGATGTTTGCATGTTTCTTGCTCTACGTGAATTGTTTACATGGTTTTTGATCGAGCCGGGCCTTGACCTTAGGTTAGATGTGATTGGTTTAATTTATTGTTTGGTTTTTATTGGGCCTGCGAGCCTATTATGTTTTTGGGCCACTTTGAGCCTTTGTAATAGAATAGGGCTTTACTGCTTTCCTAGTTTAGAATGGAGGCCCGTTTACAAGCAAGGTGGGAACCCAAGAAGATATGAAGGCTATGTATGCATGGTACATTGTGTAATAGCATAGGCCCATTTACAAACCCTTTAGATTGACCAATAGGGCCAACATCATTGGCTCGATGATGGCCTGCATAGGAGGCTCCCGATCGAAAACATATTGTGGTAGTATGCATGCTAGGCTTGTATGGCTTTTATTTATTTGTCGACTTATATTTAGCTTGTATGAGATGCGCGCTAGAATCTAGATCGTAATAAAAGATAAAGCATAACTGAATCGGTGAGATCTCGAAGAGAGTTAGTATAACTTTCAAACCAGAAATTCCCCTCTCGAATTAAATATTAAGTCATATTCGATAAAAATAAAATGAAGTATTTATATAAATCCAAGCCTTCCATCAATAGGGACTAGCGTATGTTGTCTACTTATCGATAGAGGTGATCCAGAGTCTGGCACCCGAGTCGAAGAATGGGACAATATGTGAAATTCCTTGACTCCTGTTTTTTTAACACGACAAGGGTGAGGACTGGTCGGGATGTGAGGATCGACCGATAACTTGTTACAGAGAACTCACGACCGGGCCCGTTGCTCATCATGATTGATGGGTTAGACTTAACGATTAGTAACATTTATGATGTAGCAGTGCTAGATAAGTGCGAAAATCGAGGCAAAATAACTTGAAGGTTGTGGAGTAACACAATTGGTAAAAGTATACCTACCTGGAGAATCAGTTGTATGGCCACGAGTCGTGGGTGCAATTAATTGCTGCTGGGACGTCAAGACCTACTAGGAATTAAATTTCCCGAGTAATCAAAGGGGTGATTATTTCGATAAAACAGTGAGAGAACTTTTTCGAAAACAAGTCCAAAATTCGATAATTATAAGTATTAGACATAAGATCAGTTAGCTAAACATTGTCTTCTTTCCATTTGAAGATATTAAGTACAATGTCTAAGAATCCATTATCTGTTATCCTCGATGCAAACAAGTTGAATGGCTCAAATTTTGTTGACTGGCTGAGAAATCTCAGAATTGTCCTCGACTCCGAGCGATGAAGCTTTGTGCTCGACACACCTATGCCTGCTGCACCCGCAGCACGAGCTAGTGAGGACCAACGAACCACCCATGCTAAAAGGGTTGATGATGATCTTCAGGTTCGCTGTCTCATGCTAGCCTCGATGTCGAATGAACTGCAGAAAGAGCATGCTGAAATACCGCTTGCTAGAGATATACTTCTCCATCTCCAACAGATGTTTGGAAAGAGGTCTCGTACCGAAAGGTTCGCGACCACTAAGGAGTTGTTTCATCTCAAGATGGCTGAGGGAAGCAGTGTCAAGGATCACTGTCTGCGTTTCATCAACCTGGTTGAAAAAATAGAGCGATTGGACGTGGATTTGCACGCTGATCTTAGCACTGACCTCCTCCTCCATACGCTGCCCCGTTCTTTTGACCAGTTCGTGTTGAATTTCAACATGGAGGATAGAACCCTCGCTCTTCACGAACTGACCAATTTGTTGGTAACGGCAGAATCGACTCTCAAGAAAGAGAAGCCGGTAATGATTGCACACCAATCGAAGGCTGGAAAGCCCAAGAGAGGTAGGAAGAAGAAGAAGGTGTTTTCTTCGAAGGCAGTCACAAAGGTGGTTGAAAAGAAGCGCAAAAGCCCAGAAGACGAATGTTTCCACTGCAAGAAAGCAGGGCACTGGAAAAGGAATTGCCCAGACTACCTAAAGATGAAACTGGTAGCCAAAGGTATTTTCTTGGTTGAAGTTAATATTTCTATTAACTGTGCATCGTGGGTGTTAGACACCGCAACAGGTTCTCATATCTGCAATGATTTGCAGGTGATGGGAGCAGTAAGGTACCTAAAGCCCGGGGATAGAATCCTGCGTTTTGGAAACGGAGCTAGGATCGCCACTGAGGCAATTGGGGACGTCGAATTGGTTTTAGGAAATTTTACTTTGGTTTTAAGGGATTGTCTGTACGTACCAAATATTATTAAGAACATCATTTCTATTACTATGTTGGATATTGATGGTTTTAATTTTTCCATTGAAAATGAAGCTTTTTGCATATTTAAAAGTGGTTTAATGTATGCTCGTGGTACTTTTATAGATGGTCTGTATTCCCTAGAACCTATAAATTCCGACGTCATGCACATTCAATCTAGAAAAAGAAAATATGATAATCAAACTCCACAACTTTGGCACGCTAGACTTGGACATATTTCCAAGAGTAGGATTCAAAAGCTGGTTTCATCTAAAGCTCTTGAAATAAGGAACTTGGATGAACTCCCAACTTGCGAGTCTTGTCTCAAAGGAAAGATGACCAAATCACCCTTCACCGGGAATCCTGAGCGAACCAAGCAAACATTGGATCTAATCCATACTGACGTTTGTGGACCATTGAGTGTCAATGCGAGAGGAGGATTCTCTTACTTCGTAACATTCACCTAGGATTTTAGTCGTTATGTATATGTGTATCTTATGAAACACAAATCCGAAACTTTTGAGAAATTCAAAGAGTTTCGAATGGAAGTAGAGAATCAACTTAGACATAGTATTAAAGCACTTCGTTCTGATAGAGGTGGTGAATACTTAAGCCAAGAATTCTGATGGGGGCTATTTCGCACCCTACATACTGATCAGATCGAACAGAGATTATAAGACCGGTTCGACCAATTACAAAGGATCGGGATCTTCTTACTGACCCAGCCTGATGCCGCTCGCTCCGAGTAAAGATTACACTCCGGACCCAGGAAGGATAGGTTGGGCCGAGTCCAACTAGGACTATGATTCCTTGTAATACTAGGTTTAGCATAATATAAATACCTAGTTATTCGTTGTATAAGACAACTACGAATTCTCTTAATTCTGAGATTACACAAGAATACATTGATAACAATAGAACTCAATAATATCCATTATTGTTGCAGAACTTTACCTCCATATCATTGCATTCTTAATTTCGTTAATGGTTTTACTTCTTGCCTTTGATTATTGCTTTTCTTTGTAAACGATCCATCCAGAATAAAGTAACAGAACCCAATATACTGAATAATTCAATATCCAAACCCCCGATATCACAAATTCACTGATATTAAATTAACCCGACGAAAAACGGTTAAATCAGTTGGCGCCCACCGTGGGGCTAGGTTAATTATTCGATCGACATATGGCTCGCCCAAGGAAAAGCGCTCGTATCGGAGCAAGAAGTAACACAACCACCGGTCATGACACATCTGAAGATCCACAGGAGAACGACAATAATAACGTTCCCAACACCGACGAGAATTTACAGAATACCCATCCCCGAGATCATGAACCCCTAGGAGGTCCTCCCGGCACGATACAGGAAGAGCCGGAAGTCCCCGAGATCCCTGCTCCTCTCCCGGGTGCTCAGGAGAAATTACGACAAATAGCGATGCTCTTTAAATCACTCTCCCCGGAAGAATTACTTGTGCTTGATCAAATTCCGCAAAACCCTAGGGCTGCCAGGACAATTCCTGCTCGGAGAACGCCCGGACAAAACGATCATGTATCTCAACAAGCTGATAGCCCACCAAGCGAGCACCGCTCGCTACACAGTCCACAACAGGACAATTCGAAACCCTCCGACAACAATCCTCGAAGGAAACGAGGTCACAGAAAAACCCCGGCGAGGCGTAGTAGATCCAGGGAACGAACAATTATCCCTATTGAGGATGATATAGATGATACAATCCCTGATCGACCACGAACGGCTCGACTGACGGAAAGAGAAATTGAAAGGATGGTGCAGGACCGACTTGAACAACGCTTACGGACTATTCAAAATCCGTGGGCCCGAACCACGGAACTCCAGGAAAGCCTTGCGGCCTGTTCTCCCTTCTGCAGGGAAATAAAAGAGGCACAATCGATCGGACAAGTCCCGGGCAGACTACCTCGCTACGATGGAACCACTGACCCGGATGATTATATTTTTAGCTTTACGAACATTATGAATCTATATGCCCACTCCGCCGAATACACTGCCAAGCTAATGGTGACAACATTCGAAGGACTCGCGTTGGATTGGTTTGCCAAACAGCCGGCCAATTCCATATTCAGTTTCCGAGAATTATGCAATAAACTAACACAGCAATTTGCCAGTCTGAAGAGACAAAAACTGCCGATGAGTTACCTAGGAACAATATACCAACAAGAGGGGGAATCCCTAAGAAATTGGTTGGCAAGATTCAACGTAGAGTTACTCAAAATCGACTCTCCGAATATCGATTACATAATTTCTATCCTCTTCGACCTCACTAAAAACAGGCAGTTTGGAAACGCCCTCAGCCGAAAACAACCAAGAACGTTCGCCGACATCATGAGCCTAGCATCTAAGTATATGACTCAAGAAGAGATGAATTCCTTTAAGGATAAAAACAAAAACAAAGTTACGGCTACAGGGTCTAAGCGGCATGATAGGATTCCCGCCCAAAGATCCTTGGATTACGAGCGATCTTCCAAGAGAGGTAACGTTTTCCAGCGACTGGAATACAGCGGAGCCGACCGAGAAAGGCAACCTAATTTCTACCAAAGACCAAGAAACCCTGAACCACCAATCAGAAGCAGAGTGAATCAAGTAGAACACCCAAGATTAAATGCTCCAATCGAAGAAATCTTGGAAGTTCTAGAAAGGAATAATTGGATTCCTGAGGCGAGGAAAATCGCTCAGCCCAGACCAGGGTCTAGAAACTATGATCAATACTGTAAGTACCATAGGGCACATGGGCATCGAACGGAAAATTGTTTTCACCTTAAGAGAGAAGTTGAAAAACTGATCGAGCAAGGAAAACTAGACGAATACATAGAACGAGATAATCGCAAAAGGGAAAGAAGCAGAAGCCCCCGGAACGGAACTCAAAGGAGAAGTTCTCATCGAAGGTCACCAGAACATCGACCTACTCAGGAGTTGAATCACGACCAGATCAATGGAACTATCCACACTATATCCGGGGGGCCTGCGGGTGGAGATAGTCGCAATGCTCGACGAAGAATGGCCAGATCCTTAATTGCAAGTTCTAAATATCCAAATGAAATATGGACGTTAGAAAATAGGCCAACAAATCACGAGCCGATTAGCTTTAACGAAGGCGAAGTACCTAAAAACATTACTTGGGATACGAAAGAAGATAACCCAGATTTCCCTATGGTAGTGTCGTTAGAAATAGCGAATTACAATGTGAAAAGAATCCTAATCGATAATGGAAGCTCAGCAAATATCATCTCCAGGGAGGTTTTAGCACAAATGAACCTCGGACAAATAAACCTACAAAAGGTAGCCACACCGTTAGTAGGCTTTGGAGGGTCCGAGATCATCCCCAGCGGAACAATATCTTTGAGTGTATCGCTCGGAAAGAAGCCACTTCGAACAGTGAAGCTGGTAAAATTCCTAGTGGTAGAAACACCCTTCGCTTATAACGCTATATTAGGGCGACCAGCCCTTAACCTTTTTCGAGCTGTGGTCTCTACCTATCACCAGAAAATAAAATTTCCGACCGATAGCGGCATTGGAGAAATAACGAATGACCACTGTATGGCGTGGGATTGCTACAGCACGTCGCTGACCTTGAGAGAACATCCTAACCCTATTACTCCGAGCAAGAGAAAGATCGAAGACGATCCAATTAGAAATGAGGACGAAATTCCTATTACTGATCGATTAGATAAAAAGGGGAAAGAACCACTAGATTTATCCTTGCAACCCCCAGAACATAAAGATATAATTCTAGTAGAAGGCGACTCGTCCAAAAGGACAAGAATTGGTACAGAATTGAGCAAAGAAGGAGAAGTAATGTTAATCGAATTTCTAAGAAATAACGTGGACGTTTTCGCTTGGAGTGCAAATGACATCGAAGGGATCGATCCTCGAGTAATCAAGCATACCCTAAAAATTGACCCTTCGGCGAAACCCGCCAGACAGAAGAAAAGAAATCATGGACCAGTGAAAGATAAAATCATTAAAGCCGAAGTTGAAAGACTGATGGAAGCAAAACAAATCCGAGAAATACATTTCTCGGAGTGGCTATGTAATGTTGTACTAGTAGCAAAGGGGGATAAAAAGGACAACAAATGGAGGATGTGTAATGATTTCACCGACCTTAACAAGTTATGTCCACGCGACCCTTACCCCCTCCCAAGAATCGACTTATTAGTCGACTCGACTGCTGGCTTTGCGCTGTTCAGCATGATGGACGCCTTCCAAGGCTTTTACCAAATATACATGGACGAGCGCGACCAAGAGAAGACCGCATTCATAACCGAACAGGGAGTATACTGCTTTATAGTAATGCCGTTCGGATTAAGGAACGCTGGGGCTACATACCAAAGATTGGTAAACCTAATGTTCAGGGAGTTAATCGGAGAAATAATGGAGGTCTATGTAGACGACATGTTAGTTAAAAGTATGAATGAAGCAGATCACGTAAAACATCTAGATCGATGTTTCCAAATCTTAAGAAAATATCGTATGAAGTTGAACCCCGCAAAATGCACCTTCGGTGTTAAGTCAGGAAAATTTTTGGGATATTTGGTACACCAGCGAGGAATAGAAGCCAACCCAGAAAAAATTCGAGCCATAACTGAAATGAAACCTCCCAAGACCATCTCTCAAGTGCAAAGCTTGGTTGGGAAAATCGTAGCGTTGAATAGATTTATATCTAAATCGGCGGATAGAAGCTTGCCCTTTTTCCAAACACTTCGAAAAGCGAAAAACTTCGTTTGGACCGAAGAATGTGAACGAGCTTTCGAACAACTCAAAGAATATTTAACATCCCCTCCGATGTTGGCCAAACCGACAGAAGGGGAACCATTGTATTTATACATCTCCATCTCCGATACGGCCGTTAGCTCAGTCCTAATTAAGATAGAGGGTTCAGAGCATAAGCCTGTCTATTATCTCAGCAAGTTATTACAAGGGGCGGAGAAGAATTACTTGGAAATAGAAAAATTCACGCTGGCCTTAGTAGTGGCTGCACGAAAACTCCGACCCTACTTCTTAACCTACAAAATCATCGTTTTGACGAATCAACCGTTAAGACAAATCCTAGCAAAACCAGAAGCCTCCGGACGACTAATCAAATGGGCCATCGAACTCAGCCAGTTCGAGGTAGACTACAAACCGAGGATTGCCATCAAGGCCCAGGTGTTGGCCGATTTTATACTAGAAACACCGACGCAGGCCACTGAATCGTCGAGATGCCACAACAACGATGTTTTGATGATCGAGGATCAAACTTGGTTAATGCATGTCGACGGTGCTTCATACCGAGAAGGGGGAGGCGCCGGAATTAACTTCACTGGACCAAATAAGGAAGATTTGAATTACGCGATAACATTGGACTTCGTCGTAACAAACAATGAAGCCGAATATGAAGCGTTAATCGCAGGAATGGAGATGGCGATAAAAGCCAACATAAAGAGTCTTAAGGTACTAACTGATTCGGAATTAGTACAAAGACAAATAGAAGGCCTATACGAGGCTAAAGAGTTCAATATGATCAAATACCTCGCCAAAGTGAAATCTCTAGCTGAGAAATTTGAAAGCTTCAGTATCCAGAACATCCCACGTTCGGAAAATAAATGGGCCGATCAGCTATCGAAATTCACAGGATCCCATGACGGAAAGACCGAACGGGTGATTAACTGGTTGATATCTAATACACCAGCAATCGATATCGATGAAATACCGATAATCGATATAATGGAAATCGAAGAAGCCGAAGAAAACTGGATGAACCCAATGAAAGACTATCTTCAAGATGGAAAACTACCATCTGATCAGAATGAAGCTCGGAAAATAAAATATCGAGCCCCAAAGTATACACTTATAGAAGGAAAACTCTACAGACGATCAGTATCGGGAATTCTCCTGAGATGCATCCCTGAATCACAAACCATGGATATACTGCGAGAAATACATGAAGGAGACGCAGGAAATCACAGTGGATCGAGGGCATTGGCCTTAAAATGTCTCAGAACAGGTTACTATTGGCCAACCATCAATAAAGATGCCGCTCAATATGTCCAAGAATGTCATCACTGCCAGATTCATGCTAACATATGCCATCGACCAGCAGAAAATATGCACCCTATCCCGATTTGTTGGCCATTCGATCAATGGGGAATGGACATCGTGGGACCTTTCCCAACAGCTAGATCAAAGAAATCCTATGTCCTGGTCGCTGTAGAATACTTCAGCAAATGGATAGAATGCGTCGCCCTCGCACGAATAACCCAATTCCAAGTTATTAACTTCCTCTGGAAATTCATAGTCTGTCGATTCGGCATCCCAAGGGTCCTTATCTCCGATAACGGAACTCAATTCGCGGGAAAACAGATAATAGAATGGTGTACAAGACTCGGAATTCAACAAAATTTTACCTCGGTAGGACATCCTCGAGCAAATGGACAAACTGAAGTAGCAAACCGAGAGATAATAAAATCTTTGGAAAAAAGGTTAGGAGCCGCCAAAGGAAAATGGCTCGATGAGCTACCAGGAGTTTTGTGGGCTAATCGAACTACGGTAAGAAATTCAACTGGGGAAACCCCATTCAGCTTGATATATGGGTCGGAAGCTGTTATCCCTGTGGAAACTTTAATTCCAACTCCAAGAATAGAGATGTTCAATAAAGAAGAAAATGAAAAGGCGAGGGAAAATGACGTTGATTTAACAGAAGCCTTAAGAGATAAAGCTGCTGTACGCCTACAAGCCACTAAGGCAAATATGGAGAAAGCATACAATCAAAAAGTACGCGTCCGAACCTTCAAAGAAGGGAACTTGGTTTTGAAAAAGGTAGAAGTATCCAAGCATGTGGGAAAGTTACAACAAAATTGGGATGGACCTTACATCGTCATTGGCGTAGGAAAGAAAGGTTCATACAAAATTGCGCACATGGATGGGACAGCCTTACCAAGAACCTGGAACGCAGTCAACCTTAGGAAATACTATGGTAAATAAATTTTAGCAGATTATACTGCATTGTTTTATTTTTACTTTATCAAGTTTTAATCCTTGTAACGAAGGCCCTAGCCTAGAGTTCAAATAAGTAAAAATTTTAGCATTTTTCTATACATCGATTACTTCGATTAACGCTCTGTGGAATTACACTAGCATATTGATAAATATTAGAACGAAACGAGTCGAGTATACATTGATCCGCTCAATAAACACTCCTCGATCTATATCAACAACAACAAAGACTTTTTGGTGATAAACCTAAGTCTGAATTATAAATGAGTCGAGTATACATTGATCCGCTCAATAAACACTCCTCATTCCGACGACAAAAACGAGTTGAGTAAACATCGATCCGCTCGATAAAAACTCCTCGACATATATATTCAACGATCAAAAAGACCTTTTGGTGATAAACCTAAGTCTGAATTATAAATGAGTCGAGTATACATTGATCCGCTCAATAAACACTCCTCATTAACAAAACGAGTCGAGTAAACATTGATCCGCTCAATAAAAACTCCTCGATATATCTATAATAATCAAAAAGACTTTTGGTACGAAAAACCTAAGTCTAAAACAAAACGAGTTGAGTAAACATCGATCCGCTCGATAAAAACTCCTCGACATATATATATTCAACAGCAAAAAAGACTTTTTGGTGATAAACCTAAGTCTGAATTTTAAATGAGTCGAGTATACATTGATCCGCTCAATAAACACTCCTCATTCCGACGACAAAAACGAGTTGAGTAAACATCGATCCGCTCGATAAAAACTCCTCGACATATATATTTAATAATCAAAAAGACTTTTGGTACGAAAAACCTAAGTCTAAAACAAAACGAGTTGAGTAAACATCGATCCGCTCGATAAAAACTCCTCGACATATATATATTCAACAGCAAAAAAGACTTTTTGGTGAAAAACCTAAGTCTGAATTTTAAATGAGTCGAGTATACATTGATCCGCTCAATAAACACTCCTCGTTCCGACCACAAAAACAAAACGAGTCGAGTAAACATTGATCCGCTCAATAAAAACTCCTCGATCGAACACAACAAACATAAAGACTTTTGGTACGAAAAACCTAAGTCTAAAACAAAACGAGTTGAGTAAACATCGATCCGCTCGATAAAAACTCCTCGACGTATAAATATTCAACGATCAAAAAGACTTTCAGGTACTAAAAACCTAAGTCTAAACAAAAAGGGTTGAGTAAACATCGATCCGCTCGATAAAAATTCCTCGACATATATATATTCAACGATCAAAAAGACTTTTTGGTATGAAAAACCTAAGTCTAAAACAAAACGAGTTGAGTAAACATCGATCCGCTCGATAAAAACTCCTCGACATATATATATTCAACTATCAAAAAGACTTTTTGGTATGAAAAACCTAAGTCTAAAACAAAACGAGTTGAGTAAACATCGATCCGCTCGATAAAAAACTCCTCGATATATGTTCAACGATCAAAGAGATTTTTGGGTTAAAAACCTAAGTCTAAACAAAACGAGTTGAGTAAATATTGATCCGCTCAATAAAAACTCCTCGATTAATTACAACGACAAAGAAGGATTTTGTTATGAAATCCTAAGTCTAAATTATAGCAAGATTGAGTACACATTGATACGCTCAATAAAAACTCCTCGATCTACTCCTAACGATCTAAAAAAGATCCGCTGATACTCCTAAAGTTTTGAAAGATAAATCAAGTATGAATTCATCTGCTCGGAAATTACTCCTCGTAAATAAAATTATCAAACGACAAAGAAGATGCAAGGAATAAATAATATTTTATTCATCAAATCAATTACATACAAATATCCTACGTTACAAAAATCTGCTCGCTATCTAAAGATCGTTACAATGATCTAGTTAAATTGATCCTATGGGATCAACTATCTTCACGACAATGTCCACGGAAACACCAATCTCCTCCCTAGTACCTCATCGATCATAATAAACCACCTAAGAAGCATGCTGCTCAGGATGGTCGACTTCTTTGGTTCGATGGCAGGGCTCTGAAGATCATATGTGATTCCAGATGAAATGAACACTACCAGCCAGATAAGCTAGCAATGCTCACTCACCCAGAAGAAGATACTGCTTTTACTTTATCTATAAAACATTTTACTCTAGAGCAGCATCTCTTCGGGACCGTCGTGAAACGGTAAATTTACCAGCCACCCCGGCGATCTATCACTCCGGAAGTCACATCCAAGAGCGAGGGTGACTGGCAAATATGAACCCCCCATGTGCAGACGGAAACCACGGACCTCTAAGGTGATGAAGACCAAAGCAGAGATCTCATGGGATCCGTCGATACAAGGAAGGGCTGACATGGGACCCGTCAATACAAGACTGGGGATAATTCCTTTACTGCGAACGAACAAATCACGATAATGTGATTTCTTGAACATTATGGGGTCCGAAGGCAAAATGAAATCTAAGGAAACAGAGATCTTCATTGTTATGAATGGAAAATAAGGAAACTGCCTACTTATTTATAGGCGCCCGTGAGAATGATCCTACGGATAATAGGAGTTTAATCAAGGGACGAAAACGCGACCCTTTGACTTCCCGAATTAAATGCAAGTAAGTTGGAACGGCGCCCCGTCTGATCGACTCAACAGATCGATGACAAACAAATCTACTGATCGAAGCGATCGACAAATAATCCAAGAAAACTTAAAGAAGTTCAAAGACCAAAACGACCTGCACGATCATATATGAGGGTCGCCTAATAGAAAATATTAAGAACTCCTCGACGAAGGCATGCAAAATTAGACCGTTGAAAGAGGATAATTGCTTAAAAACGACCAGAGCCTCCACCATACGGGGGTCGTAACTGCCTCATACATCATAGGGGGACTACTAAATTGGCCAAACAAGAATTCCATTTAGAATCCAAGAAATCTGACATCGAAATCAGGAGAATAGCCCTCCCTATTCGAAACTATAAGGCCGTCACTGCCTAATTTTCCAAAGAATTGCTGAAGGAGGTCTGAACGGGTCAGATCTCGCCAGGACTGTTACATTTTCCAATTCCTCCCATATCAAGAGTATGATATACTGGCTAGGGATATGTATAGTTGAAAAGCTAATAATGGAAGACATGGATAGGTGAAAAGCACCTAAAGAAAAATTTCTCTCTGGGGAAAAGAAAAACTGAAATTCAACGGGAGGAACAATAACCTCCTTATATAAGATATATGTCATATAAGGACAAATTCATAAGGCATGAATCGAGCATCGACCAGACAGCTAAGGGTTTACACAACGACGATCGGCTGGATCGATCAACAAAGATTAAATATGCGAAGCAAATATTATACCATTCAGTTATCTTACAAGCGCCCAAAGCAAGATCAAGCTTACTTTCTCCATACTCAAATCTCTCCGCAGAAATAAAAATTCAGATAAGTAAAACTAATCTTTGTCAATTACTACATGATGGTATATTTGTGCGTAGCAATTACATATATAAAAAAGATATATCATTAGAATCAAGGCAAGAATCTGCCTACAGAAGAGATCATAATATTTCCATTTTAGTACTTCTCCCATTACAAAATTTCAGCCCAAACGAATGCACAAATGTTGGGCGATAAAAAAAAAAAAAAAAAAAAAAAAAAAAAAAAAAAAAAAAAAAAGAGACAGTCCAAGGTCTGCCAGATCGAATAAAGATCATTGAGAAGAATCGCCAGAGGGGCGACCAGCAGAAACAGGCCTCCGAGGAGTTAGGTTACCAGCAAACGCCATCAACTCCTCCTGGCGCTTAAGATAACCGGCATCATAACCATCATCATATGCCTGTTGACGAGATCCCTCTGCCGACGCGGCAGCCTGAACTAGGTCGCCTTTCTCTTTCTCAAGAATAACTTTGTCAGCCTCTAACTTTTGGAGATCATCTTTAGCAAGTTGCAGCTGCAGCTCCAAACCCCTGGTTTTAGCTTTCTCCGACTCCAGCTGACCTTGAAGAGCTCTCCGACTATTCCACAGTTCATCATTTTGCACACCCAGCTGGAGTGCGAAATACTTGCCCTAAAAACAGAAAGAGTAAGAAAAACCGCCGTACAACAAAGAATTCAAAACAAAGAATAGAAAAAATGTTCGAAATATGTTTACCTGTTCACATATCTTCACCAAAGATTGAACAAGGCGAACATTGGAAGTACCTTCGAGCTTCCTCAATTCGCCGGGCAAAATAGTACTCATACCTAAGTCCCAAGACAAAGCATCAGGTTCAACAGAACCAGGCAGCTCGCTTGTCAAAGGGACACCGTCGGAACGTGGAGTCTCCGACAAAAGAATGTCATTAACCTGCATAAGCACACAGCGATCATCTAACGGACGAGGGGAATCCCGCTCGTTGGGACTAACAGAGGTCTCTTTGCCGGAAGCAGATATAACGGTCCGACGACCTGACCTCGACCCAGATCGACCCCCAGAAGGTCCCCCAGACTCAAAAGAAGCAGTCGTTACAGTGGTATCATGAAATAGATATTCAGGACCATATTGCGAAATAGACTGCGTTATGGAAGGATTGACAGAAAAACCATCACCGACTTGCCCTTCACTAACTAGCAGGGCAGTAGAAGTAGAAAAAGGAAGGGAACTAACAAAATCCCCTCCATGAGATCCATACTCGTAAGAAGAAAAACCTGAAGAAACAGGTATGTCGTAAACCTGTTCCATGTTGGATGGGTCTCCGAAAGCTAATCGACCTGGGGAAGATCTATTACCTCCCGCGGGGGTAGAAGAAAAGTTTGGTTGGAGGAGCGACGAACTAACTTCTGATAAAGGTTGGAACGTGGTAATAGGAGTATCGATCATCGAGCTACTAACTGAGGACGAACGAGGAGGCTCCATCGAAGGCCCTTCTCTTCGAGATTTTTTAGATCTATCTCTAGCGCCCTCACGAGAAGGTCGCTTTGAAGTATTACCGAAAAGGTTACTCATGATCGGACTAAAGAAAAATACAAATTACTATCGAGGAAGTTTATCGACTAGCTAAAGAAAGAGTATTCTGTTAAGAGAGGAGTATAGCAGTAAAAAACAAGTCAAATTTTACCTCTCGTATTTATACTACACGAAAAGACGCGACTGACCCGAAGAAAGGGCGCGAAACAGGAAAACTGACCTTGGAGCAAACGCTAGAATTTGAAAAGACACATACATAATGATTACGGCAAATTAAATGACTTGTCTGAATCATTACAGCGAATGTGAAAGGACACGACTGTCAGAATACGAAACGTTTGGTGTACAAAGTAGGAAAGCTAAGTTGCAATTAAACCTACGAGTGGATAATTACAAATATTATTTCAAAAATAAAACCACTATTTTAAGAAGCCTGGTCGCTATCGGGAATCTTCTGTTCGCCACCGACGTCCATGTCGTCTTCTTCTTCTTCTTCATCTTCCGGATCGATAAATGTATCATCGAGCTCATCGTTAACATCTGAAGGAGGAATTGGCAATGGATTTCCGTATTCTCCGACAAGGTGAGCTAAAGGAAGACCTTGATATACGACATCTGGAACTTCAGAGGAAGAGTAAAGCTCGCCATAACGATTCAACCGGATATGAGCTGCCTTAAAATACTCCTTCCGACGATCCTCGATCATCTCCAAAGCGACCAGTTGATGAATCGATTTTTTAAAGGTATTCTCAAGAAGAGGACCGACCATCCGGTACACCAACGCCGTATGAACAGGAGAGTTGAGAAATTCTCGAACAACTTGTTCGTCGGATTTCCTAACATATCGATCTCTTTGCCTAAGTGGGACGTCGTTTTCATACTCCTCTAAAGAAGCTTCAAGGCTTGACACTTGAGATTCAAGCTCACTAATCTGAGTCGTGCTCTGCAACTGCAATTCTTCTAATTTTCTTGCCATTTGATTGGTTTGTTCCTGAGCGCGAGAAACCTCTATCGCTCTATCTAGCATTTCTTGGTCTTCGGTCCCGGCAGCACGAGTCTCTACGACAGGAATAGAGGAAGATGTTGAGGGACCAACTTCTGAACCAGAAGACTTGTGAAGTAAAGCTTTATACTTCTCTTCAAGGAAATCGCACTGTTGTTTCCAAAGAGAATTTTCATAGGCGTATGATGTCAGACAGGTGTTGACCTGAAATAACGAAAGGGTCAGAAAGAAACAAGTTAGCAAATTGAGAAAATCTTAAAAGATCACTTCATCAAAATAATAGAAAGAAAAAGGATCTCACCTTTTCAGCATAGAGAGAAGCTCGCTGGAATTTCTCCAAAGGATCCTTATGAAGAAGCTTATTAAGATCGCGAGTATGAACGCCAGATAAAAGAATACGGGTCGCCTTATCGACCGCATTCTCGTTATTATCATGAATAAGAGAATCCTTCTCGGAATAACCAGCGGCCCTCCTTCCCTCTAAATGATCCTCGATCATTTCGACCAGAGTAGGATTTGGATGTTTATCCCCGAGTAAAGAAAGGTCGTCACCAGAACGTCCATAGTAACTCCTCTTTCTATCAACTGGATTATTAGTGGGATGAGGCATCGACCAGCTACGACATCCTCGAATACCCAAAGATGTTCTAAGATGAAGCGGAGGATAACCGGATCCCATGCCCTGACGAATAGGGGACTCGCGTGGAGAATCCGGAGATTCCTCTCTATTCTCCTCGGATTCGTGACCCAATTCCAATTTCCTCTTTCGAGACGCCCTCTGCTCGATAGGATTATTCTCCACTGACTTGGAAGATTTCGACAGCACCATTTTTCCCTTCGAAGAGTGTCGGGAACTTTCTACCATATGAGCTGAGAAAGAAACAAAATAAAGTTAGTTTCTCCATATAAAAAGTATAGTGACAATACTAAAGATCAAATAAAATGCTAACCTAGAGGCTCAGATGATGAACTGATGGGAAAATTATGGACGCTTAACCCCGCTTTACGAAGAAAAGATTTCCCAATCAGAAGAGCGCTTTGATATTTGTTTGTACGCATCTCGGGAATCTCAGTGATAAACTGTATATCGTCAGGAACAAGTTCACCAGTCGGTGAGCGACCTCCGGGAATCCACCTGGAACCATGATCCCACGAGAAAGGCGTGATCGAACCATCCGCCAAACGGAGATTAGGCGGAGGACGAACAAAGAAGAAATGAGATTTCCAAGAAGGATTACTAGAAACCGGAGCATCAAAGATTGCTCGGCTGGGCCGCTGACTAGCGAAGAAGTATCCACGGTTTGAAGAACTAGAAATATTAAAACGAAAAAGTTGCGTAAAATTACGGAAAGAAGGTTTAAATCCCTTTGCAATCATCAGAACGGAAAAACAAACCACAAAAGCAACAGAATTTGGAACTGATGGGGGCTATTTCGCACCCTACATACTGATCAGATCGAACAGAGATTATAAGACCGGTTCGACCAATTACAAAGGATCGGGATCTTCTTACTGACCCAGCCTGATGCCGCTCGCTCCGAGTAAAGATTACACTCCGGACCCAGGAAGGATAGGTTGGGCCGAGTCCAACTAGGACTATGATTCCTTGTAATACTAGGTTTAGCATAATATAAATACCTAGTTATTCGTTGTATAAGACAACTACGAATTCTCTTAATTCTGAGATTACACAAGAATACATTGATAACAATAGAACTCAATAATATCCATTATTGTTGCAGAACTTTACCTCCATATCATTGCGTTCTTAATTTCGTTAATGGTTTTACTTCTTGCCTTTGATTATTGCTTTTCTTTGTAAACGATCCATCCAGAATAAAGTAACAGAACCCAATATACTGAATAATTCGATATCCAAACCCCCGATATCACAAATTCACTGATATTAAATTAACCCGACGAAAAACGGTTAAATCAGTTGGCGCCCACCGAGGGGCTAGGTTAATTATTCGATCGACATATGGCTCGCCCAAGGAAAAGCGCTCGTATCGGAGCAAGAAGTAACACAACCACCGGTCATGACACATCTGAAGATCCACAGGAGAACGACAATAATAACGTTCCCAACACCGACGAGAATTTACAGAATACCCATCCCCGAGATCATGAACCCCTAGGAGGTCCTCCCGGCACGATACAGGAAGAGCCGGAAGTCCCCGAGATCCCTGCTCCTCTCCCGGGTGCTCAGGAGAAATTACGACAAATAGCGATGCTCTTTAAATCACTCTCCCCGGAAGAATTACTTGTGCTTGATCAAATTCCGCAAAACCCTAGGGCTACCAGGACAATTCCTGCTCGGAGAACGCCCGGACAAAACGATCATGTATCTCAACAAGCTGATAGCCCACCAAGCGAGCACCGCTCGCTACACAGTCCACAACAGGACAATTCGAAACCCTCCGACAACAATCCTCGAAGGAAACGAGGTCACAGAAAAATCCCGGCGAGGCGTAGTAGATCCAGGGAACGAACAATTATCCCTATTGAGGATGATATAGATGATACAATCCCTGATCGACCACGAACGGCTCGACTGACGGAAAGAGAAATTGAAAGGATGGTGCAGGACCGACTTGAACAACGCTTACGGACTATTCAAAATCCGTGGGCCCGAACCACGGAACTCCAGGAAAGCCTTGCGGCCTGTTCTCCCTTCTGCAGGGAAATAAAAGAGGCACAATCGATCGGACAAGTCCCGGGCAGACTACCTCGCTACGATGGAACCACTGACCCGGATGATTATATTTTTTTAGCTTTACGAACATTATGAATCTATATGCCCACTCCGCCGAATACACTGCCAAGCTAATGGTGACAACATTCGAAGGACTCGCGTTGGATTGGTTTGCCAAACAGCCGGCCAATTCCATATTCAGTTTCCGAGAATTATGCAATAAACTAACACAGCAATTTGCCAGTCTGAAGAGACAAAAACTGCCGATGAGTTACCTAGGAACAATATACCAACAAGAGGGGGAATCCCTAAGAAATTGGTTGGCAAGATTCAACGTAGAGTTACTCAAAATCGACTCTCCGAATATCGATTACATAATTTCTATCCTCTTCGACCTCACTAAAAACAGGCAGTTTGGAAACGCCCTCAGCCGAAAACAACCAAGAACGTTCGCCGACATCATGAGCCTAGCATCTAAGTATATGACTCAAGAAGAGATGAATTCCTTTAAGGATAAAAACAAAAACAAAGTTACGGCTACAGGGTCTAAGCGGCATGATAGGATTCCCGCCCAAAGATCCTTGGATTACGAGCGATCTTCCAAGAGAGGTAACGTTTTCCAGCGACTGGAATACAGCGGAGCCGACCGAGAAAGGCAACCTAATTTCTACCAAAGACCAAGAAACCCTGAACCACCAATCAGAAGCAGAGTGAATCAAGTAGAACACCCAAGATTAAATGCTCCAATCGAAGAAATCTTGGAAGTTCTAGAAAGGAATAATTGGATTCCTGAGGCGAGGAAAATCGCTCAGCCCAGACCAGGGTCTAGAAACTATGATCAATACTGTAAGTACCATAGGGCACATGGGCATCGAACGGAAAATTGTTTTCACCTTAAGAGAGAAGTTGAAAAACTGATCGAGCAAGGAAAACTAGACGAATACATAGAACGAGATAATCGCAAAAGGGAAAGAAGCAGAAGCCCCCGGAACGGAACTCAAAGGAGAAGTTCTCATCGAAGGTCACCAGAACATCGACCTACTCAGGAGTTGAATCACGACCAGATCAATGGAACTATCCACACTATATCCGGGGGGCCTGCGGGTGGAGATAGTCGCAATGCTCGACGAAGAATGGCCAGATCCTTAATTGCAAGTTCTAAATATCCAAATGAAATATGGACGTTAGAAAATAGGCCAACAAATCACGAGCCGATTAGCTTTAACGAAGGCGAAGTACCTAAAAACATTACTTGGGATACGAAAGAAGATAACCCAGATTTCCCTATGGTAGTGTCGTTAGAAATAGCGAATTACAATGTGAAAAGAATCCTAATCGATAATGGAAGCTCAGCAAATATCATCTCCAGGGAGGTTTTAGCACAAATGAACCTCGGACAAATAAACCTACAAAAGGTAGCCACACCGTTAGTAGGCTTTGGAGGGTCCGAGATCATCCCCAGCGGAACAATATCTTTGAGTGTATCGCTCGGAAAGAAGCCACTTCGAACAGTGAAGCTGGTAAAATTCCTAGTGGTAGAAACACCCTTCGCTTATAACGCTATATTAGGGCGACCAGCCCTTAACCTTTTTCGAGCTGTGGTCTCTACCTATCACCAGAAAATAAAATTTCCGACCGATAGCGGCATTGGAGAAATAACGAATGACCACTGTATGGCGTGGGATTGCTACAGCACGTCGCTGACCTTGAGAGAACATCCTAACCCTATTACTCCGAGCAAGAGAAAGATCGAAGACGATCCAATTAGAAATGAGGACGAAATTCCTATTACTGATCGATTAGATAAAAAGGGGAAAGAACCACTAGATTTATCCTTGCAACCCCCAGAACATAAAGATATAATTCTAGTAGAAGGCGACTCGTCCAAAAGGACAAGAATTGGTACAGAATTGAGCAAAGAAGGAGAAGTAATGTTAATCGAATTTCTAAGAAATAACGTGGACGTTTTCGCTTGGAGTGCAAATGACATCGAAGGGATCGATCCTCGAGTAATCAAGCATACCCTAAAAATTGACCCTTCGGCGAAACCCGCCAGACAGAAGAAAAGAAATCATGGACCAGTGAAAGATAAAATCATTAAAGCCGAAGTTGAAAGACTGATGGAAGCAAAACAAATCCGAGAAATACATTTCTCGGAGTGGCTATGTAATGTTGTACTAGTAGCAAAGGGGGATAAAAAGGACAACAAATGGAGGATGTGTAATGATTTCACCGACCTTAACAAGTTATGTCCACGCGACCCTTACCCCCTCCCAAGAATCGACTTATTGGTCGACTCGACTGCTGGCTTTGCGCTGTTCAGCATGATGGACGCCTTCCAAGGCTTTTACCAAATATACATGGACGAGCGCGACCAAGAGAAGACCGCATTCATAACCGAACAGGGAGTATACTGCTTTATAGTAATGCCGTTCGGATTAAGGAACGCTGGGGCTACATACCAAAGATTGGTAAACCTAATGTTCAGGGAGTTAATCGGAGAAATAATGGAGGTCTATGTAGACGACATGTTAGTTAAAAGTATGAATGAAGCAGATCACGTAAAACATCTAGATCGATGTTTCCAAATCTTAAGAAAATATCGTATGAAGTTGAACCCCGCAAAATGCACCTTCGGTGTTAAGTCAGGAAAATTTTTGGGATATTTGGTACACCAGCGAGGAATAGAAGCCAACCCAGAAAAAATTCGAGCCATAACTGAAATGAAACCTCCCAAGACCATCTCTCAAGTGCAAAGCTTGGTTGGGAAAATCGTAGCGTTGAATAGATTTATATCTAAATCGGCGGATAGAAGCTTGCCCTTTTTCCAAACACTTCGAAAAGCGAAAAACTTCGTTTGGACCGAAGAATGTGAACGAGCTTTCGAACAACTCAAAGAATATTTAACATCCCCTCCGATGTTGGCCAAACCGACAGAAGGGGAACCATTGTACTTATACATCTCCATCTCCGATACGGCCGTTAGCTCAGTCCTAATTAAGATAGAGGGTTCAGAGCATAAGCCTGTCTATTATCTCAGCAAGTTATTACAAGGGGCGGAGAAGAATTACTTGGAAATAGAAAAATTCACGCTGGCCTTAGTAGTGGCTGCACGAAAACTCCGACCCTACTTCTTAACCTACAAAATCATCGTTTTGACGAATCAACCGCTAAGGCAAATCCTAGCGAAACCAGAAGCCTCCGGACGACTAATCAAATGGGCCATCGAACTCAGCCAGTTCGAGGTAGACTACAAACCGAGGATTGCCATCAAGGCCCAGGTGTTGGCCGATTTTATACTAGAAACACCGACGCAGGCCACCGAATCGTCGAGCTGCCACAACAACGATGTCTTGATGATCGAGGATCAAACTTGGTTAATGCATGTCGACGGTGCTTCATGCCGAGAAGGGGGAGGCGCCGGAATCAACTTCACTGGACCAAATAAGGAAGATTTGAATTACGCGATAACATTGGACTTCGTCGTAACAAACAATGAAGCCGAATATGAAGCGTTAATCGCAGGAATGGAGATGGCGATAAAAGCCAACATAAAGAGTCTTAAGGTACTAACTGATTCGGAATTAGTACAAAGACAAATAGAAGGCCTATACGAAGCTAAAGAATTCAATATGATCAAATACCTCGCCAAAGTGAAATCTCTAGCTGGGAAATTTGAAAGCTTCAGTATCCAGAACATCCCACGTTCGGAAAATAAATGGGCCGATCAGCTATCAAAATTCACAGGATCCCATGACGGAAAGACCGAACGGGTGATTAACTGGTTGATATCTAATACACCAGCAATCGACATCGATGAAATACCAATAATCGATATAATGGAAATCGAAGAAGCCGAAGAAAACTGGATGAACCCAATGAAAGACTATCTTCAAGATGGAAAACTACCATCTGATCAGAATGAAGCTCGGAAAATAAAATATCGAGCCCCAAAGTATACACTTATAGAAGGAAAACTCTACAGACGATCAGTATCGGGAATTCTCTTGAGATGCATCCCTGAATCACAAACCAGGGATATACTGCGAGAAATACATGAAGGAGACGCAGGAAATCACAGTGGATCGAGGGCATTGGCCTTAAAATGTCTCAGAACAGGTTACTATTGGCCAACCATCAATAAAGATGCCGCTCAATATGTCCAAGAATGTCATCACTGCCAGATCCATGCTAACATATGCCATCGACCAGCAGAAAATATGCACCCTATCCCGATTTGTTGGCCATTCGATCAATGGGGAATGGACATCGTGGGACCTTTCCCAACAGCTAGATCAAAGAAATCCTATGTCCTGGTCGCTGTAGAATACTTCAGCAAATGGATAGAATGCGTCGCCCTCGCACGAATAACCCAATTCCAAGTTATTAACTTCCTCTGGAAATTCATAGTCTGTCGATTCGGCATCCCAAGGGTCCTTATCTCCGATAACGGAACTCAATTCGCGGGAAAACAGATAATAGAATGGTGTACAAGACTCGGAATTCAACAAAATTTTACCTCGGTAGGACATCCTCGAGCAAATGGACAAACTGAAGTAGCAAACCGAGAGATAATAAAATCTTTGGAAAAAAGGTTAGGAGCCGCCAAAGGAAAATGGCTCGATGAGCTACCAGGAGTTTTGTGGGCTAATCGAACTACGGTAAGAAATTCAACTGGGGAAACCCCATTCAGCTTGATATATGGGTCGGAAGCTGTTATCCCTGTGGAAACTTTAATTCCAACTCCAAGAATAGAGATGTTCAATAAAGAAGAAAATGAAAAGGCGAGGGAAAATGACGTTGATTTAACAGAAGCCTTAAGAGATAAAGCTGCTGTACGCCTACAAGCCACTAAGGCAAATATGGAGAAAGCATACAATCAAAAAGTACGCGTCCGAACCTTCAAAGAAGGGAACTTGGTTTTGAAAAAGGTAGAAGTATCCAAGCATGTGGGAAAGTTACAACAAAATTGGGATGGACCTTACATCGTCATTGGCGTAGGAAAGAAAGGTTCATACAAAATTGCGCACATGGATGGGACAGCCTTACCAAGAACCTGGAACGCAGTCAACCTTAGGAAATACTATGGTAAATAAATTTTAGCAGATTATACTGCATTGTTTTGTTTTTACTTTATCAAGTTTTAATCCTTGTAACGAAGGCCCTAGCCTAGAGTTCAAATAAGTAAAAATTTTAGCATTTTTCTATACATCGATTACTTCGATTAACGCTCCGTGGAATTACACTAGCATATTGATAAATATTAGAACGAAACGAGTCGAGTATACATTGATCCGCTCAATAAACACTCCTCGATCTATATCAACAACAACAAAGACTTTTTGGTGATAAACCTAAGTCTGAATTATAAATGAGTCGAGTATACATTGATCCGCTCAATAAACACTCCTCATTCCGACGACAAAAACGAGTTGAGTAAACATCGATCCGCTCGATAAAAACTCCTCGACATATATATTCAACGATCAAAAAGACCTTTTGGTGATAAACCTAAGTCTGAATTATAAATGAGTCGAGTATACATTGATCCGCTCAATAAACACTCCTCATTAACAAAACGAGTCGAGTAAACATTGATCCGCTCAATAAAAACTCCTCGATATATCTATAATAATCAAAAAGACTTTTGGTACGAAAAACCTAAGTCTAAAACAAAACGAGTTGAGTAAACATCGATCCGCTCGATAAAAACTCCTCGACATATATATATTCAACAGCAAAAAAGACTTTTTGGTGATAAACCTAAGTCTGAATTTTAAATGAGTCGAGTATACATTGATCCGCTCAATAAACACTCCTCATTCCGACGACAAAAACGAGTTGAGTAAACATCGATCCGCTCGATAAAAACTCCTCGACATATATATTTAATAATCAAAAAGACTTTTGGTACGAAAAACCTAAGTCTAAAACAAAACGAGTTGAGTAAACATCGATCCGCTCGATAAAAACTCCTCGACATATATATATTCAACAGCAAAAAAGACTTTTTGGTGAAAAACCTAAGTCTGAATTTTAAATGAGTCGAGTATACATTGATCCGCTCAATAAACACTCCTCGTTCCGACCACAAAAACAAAACGAGTCGAGTAAACATTGATCCGCTCAATAAAAACTCCTCGATCGAACACAACAAACATAAAGACTTTTGGTACGAAAAACCTAAGTCTAAAACAAAACGAGTTGAGTAAACATCGATCCGCTCGATAAAAACTCCTCGACGTATAAATATTCAACGATCAAAAAGACTTTCAGGTATTAAAAACCTAAGTCTAAAACAAAACGAGTTGAGTAAACATCGATCCGCTCGATAAAAACTCCTCGACATATATATATTCAACAGCAAAAAAGACTTTTTGGTGAAAAACCTAAGTCTGAATTTTAAATGAGTCGAGTATACATTGATCCGCTCAATAAACACTCCTCGTTCCGACCACAAAAACAAAACGAGTCGAGTAAACATTGATCCGCTCAATAAAAACTCCTCGATCGAACACAACAAACATAAAGACTTTTGGTACGAAAAACCTAAGTCTAAAACAAAACGAGTTGAGTAAACATCGATCCGCTCGATAAAAACTCCTCGACGTATAAATATTCAACGATCAAAAAGACTTTCAGGTACTAAAAACCTAAGTCTAAACAAAAAGGGTTGAGTAAACATCGATCCGCTCGATAAAAATTCCTCGACATATATATATTCAACGATCAAAAAGACTTTTTGGTATGAAAAACCTAAGTCTAAAACAAAACGAGTTGAGTAAACATCGATCCGCTCGATAAAAACTCCTCGACATATATATATTCAACTATCAAAAAGACTTTTTGGTATGAAAAACCTAAGTCTAAAACAAAACGAGTTGAGTAAACATCGATCCGCTCGATAAAAAACTCCTCGATATATGTTCAACGATCAAAGAGATTTTTGGGTTAAAAACCTAAGTCTAAACAAAACGAGTTGAGTAAATATTGATCCGCTCAATAAAAACTCCTCGATTAATTACAACGACAAAGAAGGATTTTGTTATGAAATCCTAAGTCTAAATTATAGCAAGATTGAGTAAACATTGATACGCTCAATAAAAACTCCTCGATCTACTCCTAACGATCTAAAAAAGATCCGCTGATACTCCTAAAGTTTTGAAAGATAAATCAAGTATGAATTCATCTGCTCGGAAATTACTCCTCGTAAATAAAATTATCAAACGACAAAGAAGATGCAAGGAATAAATAATATTTTATTCATCAAATCAATTACATACAAATATCCTACGTTACAAAAATCTGCTCGCTATCTAAAGATCGTTACAATGATCTAGTTAAATTGATCCTATGGGATCGACTATCTTCACGACAATGTCCACGGAAACACCAATCTCCTCCCTAGTACCTCATCGATCATAATAAACCACCTAAGAAGCATGCTGCTCAGGATGGTCGACTTCTTTGGTTCGATGGCAGGGCTCTGAAGATCATATGTGATTCCAGATGAAATGAACACTACCAGCCAGATAAGCTAGCAATGCTCACTCACCCAGAAGAAGATACTGCTTTTACTTTATCTATAAAACATTTTACTCTAGAGCAGCATCTCTTCGGGACCGTCGTGAAACGGTAAATTTACCAGCCACCCCGGCGATCTATCACTCCGGAAGTCACATCCAAGAGCGAGGGTGACTGGCAAATATGAACCCCCCATGTGCAGACGGAAACCACGGACCTCTAAGGTGATGAAGACCAAAGCAGAGATCTCATGGGATCCGTCGATACAAGGAAGGGCTGACATGGGACCCGTCAATACAAGACTGGGGATAATTCCTTTACTGCGAACGAACAAATCACGATAATGTGATTTCTTGAACATTATGGGGTCCGAAGGCAAAATGAAATCTAAGGAAACAGAGATCTTCATTGTTATGAATGGAAAATAAGGAAACTGCCTACTTATTTATAGGCGCCCGTGAGAATGATCCTACGGATAATAGGAGTTTAATCAAGGGACGAAAACGCGACCCTTTGACTTCCCGAATTAAATGCAAGTAAGTTGGAACGGCGCCCCGTCTGATCGACTCAACAGATCGATGACAAACAAATCTACTGATCGAAGCGATCGACAAATAATCCAAGAAAACTTAAAGAAGTTCAAAGACCAAAACGACCTGCACGATCATATATGAGGGTCGCCTAATAGAAAATATTAAGAACTCCTCGACGAAGGCATGCAAAATTAGACCGTTGAAAGAGGATAATTGCTTAAAAACGACCAGAGCCTCCACCATACGGGGGTCGTAACTGCCTCATACATCATAGGGGGACTACTAAATTGGCCAAACAAGAATTCCATTTAGAATCCAAGAAATCTGACATCGAAATCAGGAGAATAGCCCTCCCTATTCGAAACTATAAGGCCGTCACTGCCTAATTTTCCAAAGAATTGCTGAAGGAGGTCTGAACGGGTCAGATCTCGCCAGGACTGTTACATTTTCCAATTCCTCCCATATCAAGAGTATGATATACTGGCTAGGGATATGTATAGTTGAAAAGCTAATAATGGAAGACATGGATAGGTGAAAAGCACCTAAAGGAAAATTTCTCTCTGGGGAAAAGAAAAACTGAAATTCAACGGGAGGAACAATAACGTCCTTATATAAGATATATGTCATATAAGGACAAATTCATAAGGCATGAATCGAGCATCGACCAGACAGCTAAGGGTTTACACAACGACGATCGGCTGGATCGATCAACAAAGATTAAATATGCGAAGCAAATATTATACCATTCAGTTATCTTACAAGCGCCCAAAGCAAGATCAAGCTTACTTTCTCCATACTCAAATCTCTCCGCAGAAATAAAAATTCAGATAAGTAAAACTAATCTTTGTCAATTACTACATGATGGTATATTTGTGCGTAGCAATTACATATATAAAAAAGATATATCATTAGAATCAAGGCAAGAATCTGCCTACAGAAGAGATCATAATATTTCCATTTTAGTACTTCTCCCATTACAAAATTTCAGCCCAAACGAATGCACAAATGTTGGGCGATAAAAAAAAAAAAAAAAAAAAAGAGACAGTCCAAGGTCTGCCAGATCGAATAAAGATCATTGAGAAGAATCGCCAGAGGGGCGACCAGCAGAAACAGGCCTCCGAGGAGTTAGGTTACCAGCAAACGCCATCAACTCCTCCTGGCGCTTAAGATAACCGGCATCATAACCATCATCATATGCCTGTTGACGAGATCCCTCTGCCGACGCGGCAGCCTGAACTAGGTCGCCTTTCTCTTTCTCAAGAATAACTTTGTCAGCCTCTAACTTTTGGAGATCATCTTTAGCAAGTTGCAGCTGCAGCTCCAAACCCCTGGTTTTAGCTTTCTCCGACTCCAGCTGACCTTGAAGAGCTCTCCGACTATTCCACAGTTCATCATTTTGCACACCCAGCTGGAGTGCGAAATACTTGCCCTAAAAACAGAAAGAAGATTGAACAAGGCGAACATTGGAAGTACCTTCGAGCTTCCTCAATTCGCCGGGCAAAATAGTACTCATGCCTAAGTCCCAAGACAAAGCATCAGGTTCAACAGAACCAGGCAGTTCGCTTGTCAAAGGGACACCGTCGGAACGTGGAGTCTCCGACAAAAGAATGTCATTAACCTGCATAAGCACGCAGCGATCATCTAACGGACGAGGGGAGTCCCTCTCGTTGGGACTAACAGAGGTCTCTTTGCCGGAAGCAGATATAATGGTCCGACGACCAGACCTCGACCCAGACCGACCCCCAGAAGGTCCCCCAGACTCAAAAGAAGCAGTCGTTACAGTGGTATCATGAAACAGATATTCAGGACCATATTGCGAAATAGACTGCGTTATGGAAGGATTGACAGAAAAACCATCACCGACTTGCCCTTCACTAACTAGCAGGGCAGTAGAAGTAGAAAAAGGAAGGGAACTAACAAAATCTCCTCCATGAGATCCATACTCGTAAGAAGAAAAACCTGAAGAAACAGGTATGTCGTAAACCTGTTCCATGTTGGATGGGTCTCCGAAAGCTAATCGACCTGGGGAAGATCTATTACCTCCCGCGGGGGTAGAAGAAAAGTTTGGTTGGAGGAGCGACGAACTAACTTCTGATAAAGGTTGGAACGTGGTAATAGGAGTATCGATCATCGAGCTACTAACTGAGGACGAACGAGGAGGCTCCATCGAAGGCCCTTCTCTTCGAGATTTTTTAGATCTATCTCTAGCGCCCTCACGAGAAGGTCGCTTTGAAGTATTACCGAAAAGGTTACTCATGATCGGACTAAAGAAAAATACAAATTACTATCGAGGAAGTTTATCGACTAGCTAAAGAAAGAGTGTTCTGTTAAGAGAGGAGTATAGCAGTAAAAAACAAGTCAAATTTTACCTCTCGTATTTATACTACACGAAAAGACGCGACTGACCCGAAGAAAGGGCGCGAAACAGGAAAACTGACCTTGGAGCAAACGCTAGAATTTGAAAAGACACATACATAATGATTACGGCAAATTAAATGACTTGTCTGAATCATTACAGCGAATGTGAAAGGACACGACTGTCAGAATACGAAACGTTTGGTGTACAAAGTAGGAAAGCTAAGTTACAATTAAACCTACGAGTGGATAATTACAAATATTATTTCAAAAATAAAACCACTATTTTAAGAAGCCTGGTCGCTATCGGGAATCTTCTGTTCGCCACCGACGTCCATGTCGTCTTCTTCTTCTTCTTCATCTTCCGGATCGATAAATGTATCATCGAGCTCATCGTTAACATCTGAAGGAGGAATTGGCAATGGATTTCCGTATTCTCCGACAAGGTGAGCTAAAGGAAGACCTTGATATACGACATCTGGAACTTCAGAGGAAGAGTAAAGCTCGCCATAACGATTCAACCGGATATGAGCTGCCTTAAAATACTCCTTCCGACGATCCTCGATCATCTCCAAAGCGACCAGTTGATGAATCGATTTTTTAAAGGTATTCTCAAGAAGAGGACCGACCATCCGGTACACCAACGCCATATGAACAGGAGAGTTGAGGAATTCTCGAACTACTTGTTCGTCGGATTTCCTAACATATCGATCTCTTTGCCTAAGTGGGACGTCGTTTTCATAGTCCTCTAAAGAAGCTTCAAGGCTTGACACTTGAGATTCAAGCTCACTAATCCGAGTCGTGCTCTGCAACTGCAATTCTTCTAATTTTCTTGCCATTTGATTGGTTTGTTCCTGAGCGCGAGAAACCTCTATCGCTCTATCTAGCATTTCTTGGTCTTCGGTCCCGGCAGCACGAGTCTCTACGACAGGAATAGAGGAAGATGTTGAGGGACCAACTTCTGAACCAGAAGACTTGTGAAGTAAAGCTTTATACTTCTCTTCAAGGAAATCGCACTGTTGTTTCCAAAGAGAATTTTCATAGGCGTATGATGTCAGACAGGTGTTGACCTGAAATAACGAAAGGGTCAGAAAGAAACAAGTTAGCAAATTGAGAAAATCTTAAAAGATCACTTCATCAAAATAATAGAAAGAAAAAGGATCTCACCTTTTCAGCATAGAGAGAAGCTCGCTGGAATTTCTCCAAAGGATCCTTATGAAGAAGCTTATTAAGATCGCGAGTATGAACGCCAGATAAAAGAATACGGGTCGCCTTATCGACCGCATTCTCGTTATTATCATGAATAAGAGAATCCTTCTCGGAATAACCAGCGGCCCTCCTTCCCTCTAAATGATCCTCGATCATTTCGACCAGAGTAGGATTTGGATGTTTATCCCCGAGTAAAGAAAGGTCGTCACCAGAACGTCCATAGTAACTCCTCTTTCTATCAACTGGATTATTAGTGGGATGAGGCATCGACCAGCTACGACATCCTCGAATACCCAAAGATGTTCTAAGATGAAGCGGAGGATAACCGGATCCCATGCCCTGACGAATAGGGGACTCGCGTGGAGAATCCGGAGATTCCTCTCTATTCTCCTCGGATTCGTGACCCAATTCCAATTTCCTCTTTCGAGACGCCCTCTGCTCGATAGGATTATTCTCCACTGACTTGGAAGATTTCGACAGCACCATTTTTCCCTTCGAAGAGTGTCGGGAGCTTTCTACCATATGAGCTGAGAAAGAAACAAAATAAAGTTAGTTTCTCCATATAAAAAGTATAGTGACAATACTAAAGATCAAATAAAATGCTAACCTAGAGGCTCAGATGATGAACTGATGGGAAAATTATGGACGCTTAACCCCGCTTTACGAAGAAAAGATTCCCCAATCAGAAGAGCGCTTTGATATTTGTTTGTACGCATCTCGGGAATCTCAGTGATAAACTGTACATCGTCAGGAACAAGTTCACCAGTCGGTGAGCGACCTCCGGGAATCCACCTGGAACCATGATCCCACGAGAAAGGCGTGATCGAACCATCCGCCAAACGGAGATTAGGCGGAGGACGAACAAAGAAGAAATGAGATTTCCAAGAAGGATTACTAGAAACCGGAGCATCAAAGATTGCTCGGCTGGGCCGCTGACTAGCGAAGAAGTATCCACGGTTTGAAGAACTAGAAATATTAAAACGAAAAAGTTGCGTAAAATTACGGAAAGAAGGTTTAAATCCCTTTGCAATCATCAGAACGGAAAAACAAACCACAAAAGCAACAGAATTTGGAACCAGTTGTGTCAAGCACACGCTGAAAGTTTTTAGAACTTCCAGAAAAAGGGGAGATAAAGGAAGACGCAGTCCGCTATTAAAGTGAGCCGTGTAAAAGGCTCGACATCCCTCCGGTGGAGAAGTGACCCTATCAGTAGGGGATGGAAGAATCATTTCAGAACCTTCCGGAAAATATTTGGTATAGTTATTCACGACTTCAGGGAACGTTTCCTCTGTATATGCGCAAGCTACATCCTCAATTGGTTCAGAAATCTGAGGAACAGTACCTTTGCCCTTTTTGGCTCGGGCGGCTACATCCGCATCGGAAAGGATTCGTACCTTGTAAGTATCTTCTACAGGGATAACAAGGTCAGATACCGTAGTCTGTTCACCCAGAGGGTTAGAATGTAACTCCTCCTCGTTATCGGGGGCAATGATCTCTCTAGGAGAAGAAGAAGATCTTCTAACGGAAGCCATCTATATTCTAGTTCTCGGAAGAAGAAGGTCGATGAAAGGAAAATTTTATACGACGAACGACCAAACTAGAAAATGACTGCGATCTAAAAGCAAATATAAAAGAGAAATGGCAAACTCGAAAGTCACCTATTTATAAGGAAATGAGAAAAGACGTTTCGAACTTATCACAGCTACTCAAATTCCCGCCAAAAACGGAAGGATACTAAAAGCCTCCTGAATAGACGCGTGGCGATCCACGATTAGACAGAAGAAACGACTATCTATGATACGTAGCACTCTTTTCCTTACTTAAGATTTTTTCCCACTGGGTTTTTTCTTAAGTAAGGTTTTTAACGAGGCTCCGTTCATAGAAAAGAAACAGTCGATCAGATTTATCTACTTCTACGAGCTCCTATTATCTATACGCTCGAAGAAGTGAGGGAGTACTGATGGGGGCTATTTCGCACCCTACATACTGATCAGATCGAACAGAGATTATAAGACCGGTTCGACCAATTACAAAGGATCGGGATCTTCTTACTGACCCAGCCTGATGCCGCTCGCTCCGAGTAAAGATTACACTCCGGACCCAGGAAGGATAGGTTGGGCCGAGTCCAACTAGGACTATGATTCCTTGTAATACTAGGTTTAGCATAATATAAATACCTAGTTATTCGTTGTATAAGACAACTACGAATTCTCTTAATTCTGAGATTACACAAGAATACATTGATAACAATAGAACTCAATAATATCCATTATTGTTGCAGAACTTTACCTCCATATCATTGCGTTCTTAATTTCGTTAATGGTTTTACTTCTTGCCTTTGATTATTGCTTTTCTTTGTAAACGATCCATCCAGAATAAAGTAACAGAACCCAATATACTGAATAATTCGATATCCAAACCCCCGATATCACAAATTCACTGATATTAAATTAACCCGACGAAAAACGGTTAAATCAGGAACCAGTTGTGTCAAGCACACGCTGAAAGTTTTTAGAACTTCCAGAAAAAGGGGAGATAAAGGAAGACGCAGTCCGCTATTAAAGTGAGCCGTGTAAAAGGCTCGACATCCCTCCGGTGGAGAAGTGACCCTATCAGTAGGGGATGGAAGAATCATTTCAGAACCTTCCGGAAAATATTTGGTATAGTTATTCACGACTTCAGGGAACGTTTCCTCTGTATATGCGCAAGCTACATCCTCAATTGGTTCAGAAATCTGAGGAACAGTACCTTTGCCCTTTTTGGCTCGGGCGGCTACATCCTCATCGGAAAGGATTCGTACCTTGTAAGTATCTTCTACAGGGATAACAAGGTCAGATACCGTAGTCTGTTCACCCAGAGGATTAGAATGTAACTCCTCCTCGTTATCGGGGGCAATGATCTCTCTAGGAGAAGAAGAAGATCTTCTAACGGAAGCCATCTATATTCTAGTTCTCGGAAGAAGAAGGTCGATGAAAGGAAAATTTTATACGACGAACGACCAAACTAGAAAATGACTGCGATCTAAAAGCAAATATAAAAGAGAAATGGCAAACTCGAAAGTCACCTATTTATAAGGAAATGAGAAAAGACGTTTCGAACTTATCACAGCTACTTAAATTCCCGCCAAAAACGGAAGGATACAAAAAGCCTCCTGAATAGACGCGTGGCGATCCACGATTAGACAGAAGAAACGACTATCTATGATACGTAGCACTCTTTTCCTTACTTAAGATTTTTTCCCACTGGGTTTTTTCTTAAGTAAGGTTTTTAACGAGGCTCCGTTCATAGAAAAGAAACAGTCGATCAGATTTATCTACTTCTACGAGCTCCTATTATCTATACGCTCGAAGAAGTGAGGGAGTACTGATGGGGGCTATTTCGCACCCTACATACTGATCAGATCGAACAGAGATTATAAGACCGGTTCGACCAATTACAAAGGATCGGGATCTTCTTACTGACCCAGCCTGATGCCGCTCGCTCCGAGTAAAGATTACACTCCGGACCCAGGAAGGATAGGTTGGGCCGAGTCCAACTAGGACTATGATTCCTTGTAATACTAGGTTTAGCATAATATAAATACCTAGTTATTCGTTGTATAAGACAACTACGAATTCTCTTAATTCTGAGATTACACAAGAATACATTGATAACAATAGAACTCAATAATATCCATTATTGTTGCAGAACTTTACCTCCATATCATTGCGTTCTTAATTTCGTTAATGGTTTTACTTCTTGCCTTTGATTATTGCTTTTCTTTGTAAACGATCCATCCAGAATAAAGTAACAGAACCCAATATACTGAATAATTCAATATCCAAACCCCCGATATCACAAATTCACTGATATTAAATTAACCCGAAGAAAAACGGTTAAATCAAATTCCTTGATTATCTAAAAGAAAATGGAATTCTCGCACAGCGAACTCCCCCTAGGACGCCCCAACTCAATGGAGTGTCCGAGCGGAGGAACCGAACTTTGTTAGACATGGTTCTGATGAGGGATATTTTGGGCTCTGCTTTTTTTACAATCATGCGAGATCGAACAATACTCATCTCGGGAGATCAAGTTCGACCCCGATGCCCAAGTACCACAAGTACAGTCGGCCCTGGATCCAAAGTTACTGTTGGGCCAAGTTCTGATCCAAACTTATGGGCCGAGAATTGCATGTCTGCGGATAGATCACCTAGACCCCTATTTCAGCTATAAATACCCCATGCATTTATGATACCAGACACGATTTTCCAGGTGCTCCCTCCTCGAAGCTACTGCTCGGAACCGCTTGGGAATATAGGCTTAGGATCATATGTATTTCGCCCTCTAGCTTGTACGGCATCCAATAGGGCTCGGATAGGACTCTATACGTTTGTATTCTTATAGCATTGTAATCGAGCCATTTGAATACAATATTGTTGATCTTTCATATCATATTTGTGTACTTGTTCAATTACTACACGCATCGAACACTCATACGAAACCACGTAAGATCAATTTGCGCCCACCGTGGGGCCTTATTCGAGTCTTAGATCGAAATATGCCTACTACGAGGAGAAATACGTACATTAGGGGAGAGCCTTCCCATGCAGTGGGAGCACAAAATTCTGTCAACAACGAACCCGATAATCTATCGCGCGCCGCTCAACAACAACCAGAGGTGCAACCAGCGATTCCGCAAGATAACATTCCAATACACACGACCATTGGTGATCTAAGATCTATAATAGGCACAATGTGCAGGGAATTCATGAACAGCGGAAGGGCAGATCAATCATCTGTCGATCAACCAGGGGTTCAGGGAAGACCAGAGATACCTTCATCGAACTTACAGAAGGAAAACGATATGTCACATGCCCCATCGACACATCCACGTCGGGCTGCACCCTTGAAAGTCAATGCCCAATCTAAAAACCCACCTGCACGAGTGCATGATCTGGAGGATTCTGTTGTGGGGGAAAGTCACACCGCCGGCGCTGTGACAAGAAACAAACCAACATACAAAAGAATTACCGAATCAGAATTGGAGAAAATAGTACAGGAAAGGGTGACTAAAAAATTGGAAGAGCAAGATACTATGATAGAAATTCCCTTCACTAATCGGGCTGCCAGGCAAGCGGGGAATGCTCTGATTAGAGGAAACCTACGAGAGAGGGAGGTCTCGAATAATATCATGCGCTGCTCACCCTTTTGTCGAGAGATACGCGAAGCTCGAAACATAAAAACGGTGCCAACCAGGCTCCCACGGTATAACGGGACTACCGACCCCGGAGAACACATTAACAGCTTTGTTAATGTGATGAACTTATACGGACACTCGGAAGATTTCTGTTGCAAAATTATGGTCACCACTTTTGAAGGGATTGCTCTCGATTGGTTCGGGAAATTACCTCCGAACTCCATATTTTCCTTTGAAGAATTCTGCGATAAGCTGAAACATCAATTCGCTAGCCAAAGGAAGCCAAGATTGCCAGCGAATCACCTGGGCACCGTGAAACAATTGGAAGGAGAGACGTTGAGGCAATGGCTGGCAAGATTTAGTATCGAGCTCTTGAAGGTGGATACCCCGCAGATCGAGTATCTGTCCTCCCTGATGTTTGAGCTGACAAGGAGCACCCAATTTGGAAATGCATTATGTAGAAAGCAACCAAAATCCTTCGAACGGATAATGGAAATTGCTGAAAAGTATATGATACAGGAAGAGATGAACAAATTAAAGAGTTCACACGTAGATAAGTCTCATCTCAACAAGAAACAAGATCGGGCTCCGATCCCAAACCAGGTGATTATGGAGGATCGAACAAAGGATCCGTTTGGCAGCGAATCAACACTTTTAAACCGCATATGCCGCCCCAAGGTCCGAATTCATACGGACCTCCTTATGATCGAGATCGAGCTCCGAGACCGGGTAAAATTCAATTTACTGAGCTTAACAGTTCAAAAGAAGAAGTGCTGACCGTGTTGGAAGAAGGAAATTTAATTCCGGAAGCCCAGAGGATCACACAGGCAAGGCCGGGTGCGCCTGGATATGACCAATACTGTCGATATCATCGAGCTCGAGGACATAGTACGGAAAATTGTTATCAATTGAAGGTTGAGATAGAAAAATTAATCACCCAAGGGAAACTCAAAGAATTTGTTAAAAATGGCAACTATAACAATCGTTACAGATCCCGTAGTCCGAGAAAATTTAACGCTCGGCAAAGGCAAATTCGAAGTCAGGCAAAAGAACAGTCGAACGGTGTGATAAACATGATTGCTGGCGGACCGGCGGGTGGAGATAGTAGGAATGCCAGAAAGAGGACTTTGAGGTCAATCAGGGCAGGAGTATCCACAAAAAAGGAAATTCTATTGTTGGAGTTTCCATCGATGGAGAACCAAGTCATCAGCTTTAGCGAGGCAGATCGACCCGCGGATGTTAGTTGGGATACGAATGAAGACGATCCAGACTTTTCCATGGTGTTGACACTAAAAATTGCAAATTTCGAGGTCAAAAGAGTGCTGGTTGATAACGGGAGCTCGGCAAACATAATTTCGTCGGAAGCTCTTACAAGAATGAATCTCTGTCATCCCCATTTGGATAAGGTAACCACCCCTTTGGTCGGTTTCGGGAAATCGGAGATCATTCCGCTCGGGAACATACTCTTGAGTACCACTCTAGGGCTCAAACCTAAGAATATCACGAGAATGATCAAGTTCCTAGTGGTGGACACGCCGTTTGCTTACAATGCCATCTTGGGAAGGCCTGCTCTGAATATTTTTAAGGCTGTCGTATCTACCTACCATCAAAAGATAAAGTTCCCAACCGAGGGAGGAGTAGGAGAAATGAGGAACGACCAGTACATGGCTTGGGAATGTTATAGTTCGTCCTTAACTATCAAGGAGAAAGTGGAGCCCGAGCTCCCTGGCAAAAGAAAGATAAATGAACTGGTCTCTAACTCCGGAACTCCAATTCCCGATTATGAAAGACTAGATGGAAAGAAAGGAAGAATCGTTGACATGAGTGTGCAAGCACCTGACCACAAAAAGGTGAATTTGGTCCCTGGATCTCCAGAGAAATTCACAAAAATTGGAACGGAACTGAGTAATGGCATGGAAGCAAAGCTCATCGGATTCTTGCAAGAAAATGTGGATGTTTTCGCTTGGAGTTCGGACGACATAGTAGGAATCGACCCGCGTGTAATCACGCATTCCTTAAATATTGACCCAAAGGCCAGACCAGTGAGACAGAAGAAGCGCAATCACGGTCGCGAAAAAGACAAGATAATTAACGCGGAGGTCGATAGATTGCTAGCAGCAGGGCAAATCAAGGAGATAAAATTCACGGAATGGCTATGCAATGTGGTCCTAGTCTCCGAAGGCGAAAAGGTTGAGAACAAATGGAGGATGTGTAACGATTTTACTGACTTGAACAAGTTATGTCCAAGGGACCCTTACCCCTTACCTCGAATTGACATGCTCGTAGATTCCACTGCGGGATTTGTGTTATTTAGCATGATGGATGCCTTTCAACCTTTCAAGGATTTTATCAGATCTTCATGCATGAAAAAGATCAGGACAAGACGGCGTTTATCACCGAACGAGGGGTGTACTGCTTCATCGTTATGCCCTTCGGTTTAAGAAACGCCGGCGCAACATATCAGAGATTGGTCAACATGATGTTCAAAGAGTTGATAGGAGAAATCATGGAAGTATATGTAGATGACATGCTCGTAAAAAGCATGTCCGAAGAGGATCATATTGACCATCTTCATAAGTGTTTCCAAATTTTGAGGAAGTATGGGATGAAGTTGAATCCAGCAAAATGCACATTTGGGGTGCGATCAGGAAAGTTCCTCGGGTATTTAGTTCATGAGAGGGGAATCGAAGCGAACCCTGAAAAGATCCGAGCAATCACTGATCTCCATCCACCGAGGAAACTCTCAGACGTTCAAAGTTTGATCGGGAAAATTATTTCGTTAAATAGATTTATCTCTAGATCTGCTGACAAGAGCTTACCTTTCTTCAAACTCTTGCGTAAATCTAAGAACTTCGAGTGGAATGATGAATGCGATAAGGCTTTCGAAGAACTAAAAGCGTACTTGACCTCTACACCAATGCTAGCAAAACCATCTGAAGGGGAACCCCTATATTTGTACATAGCTGTGTCAGAAGAAGCCATTAGCTCGGTTCTGGTCAAACTTGATAAAGCTGAGCATAAACCAGTTTACTATTTGAGTAAATTGTTGCAGGGTGCTGAGAAGAACTATATGGAGATTGAAAAATTCGCACTTGCCCTAATTGTGGCTGCCTGGAGGTTAAGGCCCTACTTTCAAACATACAATATCATTGTCTTGACTAATCAACCTTTGAGACAGGTTCTGTCCAAGCCAGAAGCATCGGGCAGGTTAATAAAGTGGGCAATCGAGCTCAGCCAGTTCGAAATCGAATACCAACCACGTGTCGCCGTGAAAGCACAGGTGCTAGCTGACTTTGTGCTCGAATCAACCAACATATCAAACATGAAAGAAGGAACGACCTCGGAATTAGGTATGGTGGAAGAAGCAAACGATCAAGTCTGGCTGATGCATGTGGATGGATCTTCAACCAAAGAAGGAGGTGGAGCTGGGATTCACTTCCAAGGGCCCAATGCTGAAGACCTGAGTTACGCGATAACTTTGGATTTTGTAGTCACCAACAATGAGGCCGAATATGAAGCGTTGATAGCTGGATTAGAGATGGCCATTAAGGCAAAGGTAAAATCGATTGTTGTACTAACAGATTCAGAACTTGTTCACAGGCAGGTAAAAGGCACTTACGAAGCCAGATAGTTCAACATGATTAAATATCTGAACAAAACGAAGAGGTTAATCTCAGAGTTCGATAAGTTTGACATTCAACCTATACCAAGAGAGGAGAATCTCTGGGCAGACATATTATCCAAGTTCACAGGACTGGCCGACGGAAAACGGAGAGGACGATCACTTGGCTACTATCAAATATGTCAGCCATCGAGTTAGATGCAGCCCCTGCGATCGATGTTATGGAAATTGAAGAGCCAAGTAAGTCGTGGAGCGACCCTCTTATCGCCTATCTTAAGGATGGAAAACTTCCGGAAAATGCAAATGAGGCTCGGAGAATCAAATATAGAGCGCCGTCATTTACTTTGATGGACAATCAACTCTATAAGCGGTCCTCTTCGGGAATTCTATTGAAATGTATCCACGAATCATACTACAATGTCATATTAAGAGAAGTTCATGAAGGGGAAGCGGGAAATCATTGTGGTGCTCGAGCATTAGCTCTTAAATGCTCGAGGTCTGGATATTATTGGCCTACTCTTTTTTCTGATTCTGTCGATTATGTGAAAAAATGCCATCACTGTCAAATTCATTCAAACTTGATTCACCAACCGGCCGAGCATATGCATTCAATTCCTATTTGTTGGCCCTTTGACAAATGGGGCATTGATATTGTTGGACCTTTCCCAACTGCACGAGCCAGAAAAAATTATGTACTAGTGGCGGTGGAATATTTCAGCAAATGGGTCGAATGTGTTGCCTTGACCCAGATCACCCAGTTTCAAGTTATCAATTTCTTATGGAAAAATATAGTCTGCAGGTTCGGAATCCCCAGGGTTCTGATATCAGATAACGGAACACAGTTTGCAAGAAAAAGGATCACGGATTGGTGTGATAAGTTCGGAATACAACAATATTTCGCTTCTGTTGGCCACCCTCAGGCTAATGGACAAACTGAAGTAGTAAATCGGGAAATTGTTCGATCTCTGGAGAAGCGCTTATCGGAGGCAAAGGGAAAATGGCTAGATGAACTGCCAGGAGTATTATGGGCCAATAGGACAACAGTTAAAGCGGCAACCGGAGAAACTCCATTCAGTTTGGTTTATGGGTCGGAGGCTGTCATCCCAGTAGAGAATCTTATACCTTCTGCCAGGGTCGAATTTTATGATCCTGAAGAAAACCAATCTCTGAGGCAAATGGAAGTTGATCACGCGGATGGTCGAAGGGACCGCGCGAAATTGAAAATTCAAGCCACCAAGGCCAACATGGAAAAGTCTTATAATCGAAATGTGAGAATTCGATCTTTCAAGGTGGGAGATCTGGTGCTCAAAAAAGTGGAAGTATCAAAGCACGTCGGGAAACTACAACCTAATTGGGAAGGCCCTTTTGTGGTCGTCGAAGTGGGAAGAAAAGGTTCTTACAAAATCGCTCATCCTGATGGAGAGGTACTACCTCGGGCGTGGAATGCCATTAATCTGAGAAAATATTATGGAAGATAATTGACTTCAAGGCTACTGTTACTTAGTCATCTTACTCTGTTCTCTTTGTTTCTAGTGAGTTAGTAAATTACGTGTTTAATGAAGGTTTATTTCGACCGAGCTGTTCGAAGGATATTTATTCCGACTAAGTATTTATTCAATGAAAGTTTACTTCGCCTAAATTCTTATTTATTCGTCATATTCTGGATATTCTCGATCTATATTCATCTATTATCAACCTTTATTTTTCTCTATCAATTATTAAGGGTGAAAGCCGTTGCTATGCCCCTTAGATCGAAAATATTGAATGGGTAAAAGCCTCTGCTATGACCCTCGAGCTAAAAATGCTCTGATACGACTAAGGGTGAAAGCCGTTGCTATGCCCCTTAGATCGAAAATATTGAATGGGTGAAAGCCTCTGCTATGACCCTCGAGCTAAAAATGCTCTGATACGACTAAGGGTGAAAGCCGTTGCTACCCTTAGATCGAAAATATTGAATGGGTGAAAGCCTCTGCTATGACCCTCGAGCTAAAAATGCTCTGATACGACTAAGGGTGAAAGCCGTTGCTATGCCCCTTAGATCGAAAATATTGAATGGGTGAAAGCCTCTGCTATGACCCTCGACCTAAAAATGCTCTGATACGACTAAGGGTGAAAGCCGTTGCTATGCCCCTTAGATCGAAAATATTGAATGGGTGAAAGCCTCTGCTATGACCCTCGAGCTAAAAATGCTCTGATACGACTAAGGGTGAAAGCCGTTGCTATGCCCCTTAGATCGAAAATATTGAATGGGTGAAAGCCTCTGCTATGACCCTCGAGCTAAAAATGCTCTGATACGACTAAGGGTGAAAGCCGTTGCTATGCCCCTTAGATCAAAAATATTGAATGGGTGAAAGCCTCTGCTATGACCCTCGAGCTAAAAATGCTCTGATACGACTAAGGGTGAAAGCCGTTGCTATGCCCCTTAGATCGAAAATATTGAATGGGTGAAAGCCTCTGCTATGACCCTCGAGCTAAAAATGCTCTGATACGACTAAGGGTGAAAGCCGTTGCTATGCCCCTTAGATCGAAAATATTGAATGGGTGAAAGCCTCTGCTATGACCCTCGAGCTAAAAATGCTCTGATACGACTAAGGGTGAAAGTCGTTGCTATGCCCCTTAGATCGAAAATATTGAATGGGTGAAAGCCTCTGCTATGTCCCTCGAGCTAAAAAACCGTCGCTATGCCCCTTAAGTCAAGGGTAACATCAAAATCGATCTAAATCTTATCATATTATTTCTCCACAACGACTATTGTTCCGAGAAGAACCTAAACTATGAGAAATATCTCGCAAAAGATTCAAAAGTTGTAAAAATCGAACTTCGAGTTAATTATGAATCTCAAAAATTATCTCGTGAATGTTGCAAATTACGGAGAATAAATTCAAAGATCGATAACAATATAAAAGAAAATTTTCATTCATAAACCTTCAGATAAATTACATGTGAACTCTTAGTTACATTCAGGAAATTGAGCTAATCGGAATATTTTACATCTAGATCAACCCTACTACAGATAGCTATTCCTATGGATGCCCGAAGAAGGAAAGTGAGGCTGGTACACTTCTACTCTTCATCCAATGCTTCCTTGCAAATAAGCCCATGAAGGACCAAATGAAAACAGGGAAGCAACTCCAGTTGGAGGCGCTTCTAGTAAATTCGAAGACCACATCCTTCAAGAAGCCGCCTCGAAGACGTGGAGATTGAGCGTAGAATAACTCCTCCAGCAGTAGACCCACTATCCCGACTGAATGGAGGACAGAGTACAGGAAGTCGAGCCCGCCTCAAAGACTGGGAATCAGAGAAAGCAGGTCGCCTGCCGGTACCCTAGTCGTAATTATTTTCGCCTGACGATACCCTAGCCGAGAGATTTTCGTATGGGAATTCCAAGAAAGTTTGGAAAGAAGGTTCGGATAAAAATCTCGAACACTTCAATTACTGACATTAAATGGAACATGGAGCCGATCGACAAAGATAAAAACACATCCATATCGAGTGAAGGAAATGTTTACAGAGGAGTAAAAAATGAAGGTAATTTAGGGAGCTATATATAGGGAAAAGAATTCCGTAACAATGGTGTAGATCTCTTGGACTGAACGGCCACGATACGAGCATTAAAAGCTCTGACCGTTACACTCCCCGAGAAATGAGGGACGATAAAAAAAAAAAAAAAAAAAAAAAAAAGAGAGAGAACAACATTCCAGCAATATTATCATTACAACAAAGATATCGTTACAACAAGTATGGTGTTACAACAAAGAAAAATCTTAGCAAACTTATGATACAAAGGAAAACCACAGTATTACTGAACGAAATTATTTTCAAAAAGGACTTTCCGAACTTCAACGCTACGATCAGCATACCCGCGGATATAAGCTTCCCTCTCACGAAGCTCGGAGTTTCTCTTCTCACGTTCGGAGATATCTTTGAGTCTCTCTAATTCCAAGCTTAACTTATCCTGAGACAATCTTTCCTTGAAAAATCTATTAGCTTCCAGAGCGCGTTCCAGCTCAGTCTTTTTCCTGATCAGCTCGAGCGAAATAGAAGCCCGTTGTTCGATCTCATGTTTGGCCAACGCATAAAGCCTAGAAAAATCTTTGCCAGCCTGAACTTATAAAGATACGTCATGGTAGAAACAAAGAAATTAGAAAATCATGGTAAAGAGGTTAGGAAGAATTACCTGGGCAAGGGATTCCAACCCAGACTGAAACAGGAACGAGGAATATTCTCCAGTCGAGAGAACCGCCTCGGAGATAGAGACATTGGCCCGAAGAAGGGTCGGGTCGGATTTCTGATGTAATACTGTATCAAAAGGAGCTATGTTTCCCTTAAATGAAGAGACACCAGAAGGAAACAACGAATCAGAAGATTCTCCGACCAATGAAGGTACGGATTGGAAACGAGTGCGCCCAATTACATCCTCCACAAAAGAAACCTTTTTAATTTTCTTGTTTGAACCCTTGGATTTCAAGCACGAAGAAAGGGCAATAGTCGAAGATTTATTTCCTTCATAAGAGTTTAGCTGATCGGAACTAATGGACTTGATTGGTGTTCGATTTCTTTTTCTTATATTTATGCCGTCACTTGGTTTAGAGAAAGGCGCGGAACAAGTCACAAAAGCGTTCGAATTTTTATTCATCTCTTGATTTCCAGAAAAAAGATTCAACCGAAATAATTTTCTAAAGCTCCGATCACTGTGAGCAATGTTATTGAGAAACCGATGTAAAACGGCCTTGGTATTTATAAGAGACATGACATCAGGCGGATTGCAATAATTGATGAGTCGCTACTCCCAAGAAAGATTCGATGACGCAACTGAGTATGCAAGAATGACGTTATAAAATTCAACAAGATAGTAAAACAGGAAAAAGCACGAGTCTATAAAATGAATTTACAAATACAACGGTTCATCGAGCCCTATTACACAGTAATCATTACGGGCTGGATTCCTTCACGCCAGAACCATGGTCCGATTGCTCTTGTTCCTTCTTCTCACTAGAATCGCTTTTAGAGCTGCCAGAATCATCACTACTCGAATCGCTCTCTTCTCCGTCATTACTTTGCACATCAGCCGCAGACTTACTCGAACCAGAAGAAGAAGTGCCTTGTTCCCCCTGATCACGGGAATCCCCTTCAATATCCACATTTTCGTCCTCAGACTGGGCTTCGAGCGCATCAGGATTCGGCATCGGTACTCCAAATTCCTCAAGAAAAGGAGCAAACTCATGAACGGTCAAGTTTTCGAGCTTAGGAGGAAGGGAAGAAGCCTTATAATCTTTCCCGAAAATATTCTTATAAGGATCCATCAAAGGAAGGTAGTCGTCAAGGGCGCCTTCGACCTTCGCAGCAGTAAGGAGATGCTGGGCTCCTTTATAGTAGAAGGATTGATTAATTTCACCTGACCGCAAGCGAATTAAGGCATCAAGAAAAGGCGACCCTAAAAACTCCCTTATGGCGGGAAGCCTGGCCTCAGCTCGGCCTCGTTCATAGGATTGTTCGGCAAACACTCTGGCTTGCTCGAGCTCCAGCTTTAATTTATCCACCTCCTCCTCCAAGGCTTTCGTCGTCTCCAGCTCCTTCTTAGTCTCCTCGAGTTTTGTCTCGACTTCGGACAACCTAACTTTGGTTTCTTCTAGCTGACCGGTCTTAGCAGCCTCGTCTTTTAGAACATTGCACAGGGCTCTCTGTGCTGCTTGAGATTCTTCGCTCAGTACGGCCAAACGAAGAGCGTTTTGGGTAAACAGGTCACCGGCCTGTGATGGAAAGGATATAAAACATAAAGACAAGGATCAATAAGAAAAATATCAAGAACTTTCAGAATAGACAGTACCCTTTGGTGAGCGTGGGCGTAATCGCCTACTATCTCAAAATCCTGCTTAACAAAAGATTGGATAGTATCATCCTTAAACCTCCCGGCCAAGAACATCCGAAGAGATTTATCCACCGTATGCTCGCCCTCAGGACCTAAGTCAGATTCAATTGTTCCACCCTCGGGGTATCCAGCCGCCCTGGGCCCTCGCAGATGATCCTCAATGAAGTCAGCCGGTTCGGAGTGGCCAGTCCGACAGTGAATTGAATCCGGTCCTCGACCAAAAGGTTTAACTCTCCTGGAGGACTCAAGGGCATCGCTACATCTTTTGCGAGCCGTCCTGGCTTGCAAAATCTCCCTGGCATGATTCTCCATCAGAGTGTAGTTACTATACCCCGCATCATTCGGGTTAGAAGTGCCAGTTGTAAAAACGGACCCAAGGACGCCGGAAGCTTGGAAACTCGGAGTCCCCTCCGCCTCAACCCGAGAGCGAGAGGTTCCTACTTCGGTAATTGGGGGAATAATCACTAAGGCATTCGAGGTTGACGAGACCCCAACCTTGGCCTTGAACTTTTTCGCCTTCCGAGAAGTTGTTGATGTTTGAGGACGAGGCCGACCTTTATTACCCTTTGAAAAGGAAGCAACATGTTGACCAGCTACTGATGTACGGAATTTATCAACAATATCAGCTAACGTGGAAGGGGGGTTAGCGGGATCGATCCGAGCCTTCCCATACTCGATCGGATCGGCGGGAAAAGTGCAATTACTGAGCTCGGCCAATCGTAAGACCGCCTCCTGAGTCATCAACGCGGTCTGATGAGGGTCAGCACGAAGAGATTGCAGAAATTTATCTGTTATCTCATTTTTCATACTTCCCACTAGACGGCGTTTACCGTATATCCATGTCTTTGCTCCAGGCCAATCGAATGGAGTAGGCTCGGGATTATCTTCAGAAGGCGGAGACTCTGGTCCTCGAACAAAGAAGAACTCATGCTTCCATCCTTTCAAATTACTGCTGACGTTGGCTGATAAGATCGAAATCTTTAGTCTCTGAGAAAAATATACATAACCCGCGTTCGAAGACGTGGAAGCATTCATCCGCCAGAAGTTCTGAAAGACCGCCTTTTTCCCTTTGGCTTTCATCAGCACGCAAAAGGCTATAATTAGACCGATTGAGTTTGGTAAAATCTGGCAAGGAGTCAACTCGAAAGCATCCAGAATGTTTTCTATCAGAGGAGGGAAGGGGATGCGTAGGCCATAATGGAAATGTTTGGAATAGAAGGCTTGACAACCCGCGGGAGGGTCGGTAACCCGTTGATCAGAAGTAGGAAGCACAATCGAGAAATCGGCGCCTAGATATTGGCTGAATTCTTCCTGCAACTGATTCAAATCCTTTTCCTTATAGGAACAGACGATCTCATCTGCCCTCTCCTCAGTCATGTTTAGACCTGCGCTGGTCGAGGGCTCTTCCCAGTCAAAGATCGTAACCACAACATTACGGTTCAATCTATATTTCTTTTGCTCGTTTCTCCCCAAGGGAAGGTCCCCATCCTCTACGTCTTCCTCATCAGAGACTGTCGCTTCGCCCGAATTTTCATCTTCGCTGTCTTCCGTTTCAGAATTCGATTCCCGCCCCTCCCCGCTGGAATCGGAGGCGGAACTCGAGTTTTGTGGATTCTCGATCTCAGATGATCGAGCTTCTACAACTTCTTTCTCTTTTCGATTATCGGCCTCATTTTCCTCTAAAGGAGATTTTCCCTTCAAATCTACTGAACTCGACATAATGAATAGATAAGATTGCTCGAAAAATATTGTTAGAACTCACTTATCGATCTGTCTGCTCCGATCTAAAGTTTTCTCCTCAGAATCTTTGATGGACAGCGACCCTCCATCTAACTATATATACGGGGACAAAATGGGAAATTGCAAACCGGTCCCCGAGTAACCGCGACGGTTGGACCCCCTCAAGATAAACTTATAATGATATTTTCAAAAATTACACCTGCGGCCCCAATACTTTCCGGAATTCCTAAATTAAAGACCCGCATAACGAGCGATGCATTAAAGAGATGTTATCTCCGTATTTTCACACCAGCCCTTGGGATAAGGAGATCAAATAGAATGGCGATGAATAACCAGATCATAAACCCCTATTCCAACAACGAACGACAAGGACGATGTCGGATACGGCATCATTACATAGTTTCTTAAGTATGCACTCTTTTTCCCTGACCCGTTTTTTATCCCAAAAGGGTTTTTCCGAGTCAGGTTTTTAATGAGGCATACCCGAAACTTATGACGAGATTGGTTCATCCCCCTAGTCGTCCTGGGCTATGTATACTTCTTCGAGCTTAAGTTTCACTTTGCGCTCGAGAAGTGGGGGAGTATTGATGAGGGATATTTTGGGCTCTGCTTTTTTTACAATCATGCGAGATCGAACAATACTCATCTCGGGAGATCAAGTTCGACCCCGATGCCCAAGTACCACAAGTACAGTCGGCCCTGGATCCAAAGTTACTGTTGGGCCAAGTTCTGATCCAAACTTATGGGCCGAGAATTGCATGTCTGCGGATAGATCACCTAGACCCCGATTTCAGCTATAAATACCCCATGCATTTATGATACCAGACACGATTTTCCAGGTGCTCCCTCCTCGAAGCTACTGCTCGGAACCGCTTGGGAATATAGGCTTAGGATCATATGTATTTCGCCCTCTAGCTTGTACGGCATCCAATAGGGCTCGGATAGGACTCTATACGTTTGTATTCTTATAGCATTGTAATCGAGCCATTTGAATACAATATTGTTGATCTTTCATATCATATTTGTGTACTTGTTCAATTACTACACGCATCGAACACTCATACGAAACCACGTAAGATCAGGTTCGTTCCATGATGAGCTTCGCTGATCTTCCCTTTTCGTTTTGGGGCTTAGCCCTATTAACTGCCTCGAAGATACTGAACATAGTACCTTCGAAGTCAGTGCCAACGACACCGCACCAAGTATGGTATGGTAAAGCACCCGTGTATTCGTATTTACGAGTATGGGGATCTCCAGCGTATGTAAAGAACAAGAAGGGAGATAAGCTAGATAGTAGATCTAGTTTGTGTAAATTTGTGGGGTATCCAAAGGAATCCATTGGATACATGTTCTTCGATCCTAAAGAACATAATACGTTCGTGTCTAGGAACGCCCACTTCTTGGAAGAGGATTTCCTCACCAACCGAAATGGGACAATCGTAGAACTTGATGAAGTCCAAGAATCGGACCCATCCCCACAAACAGTGGGAGCTGAACCAGAATTTATTGAACCTACTAGTACACCTACTCTTCGAAGGTCTGATCGAATTCGTAAGGAGCCAGAGCGATCTGGTTTCATTCATGAAAACGAGAAAGTTGATAGTGATCCAAAGACTTATCAAGAAGCGATGATAGACATATACTCGGGTGCGTGGCTCGAAGACATGCAATCCGAAATGGATTCCATGCATTCCAACAAGGTTTGGACCTTGGTCGATCCACCTGAGGGAACTATCCCTGTAGGATGCAAATGGATCTTCAAGCGTAAGCTTGGAATGAATGGAGAGGTATTAACTCATAAAGCTCGCTTAGTGGCGAATGGGTATTCTCAAAGGCCTGGTATAGACTATGAGGAAACCTTCTCTCCCGTGGCGATGTCGAAATCCATTCGGATACTACTTGCCATAGCCGCGTGGCATGACTACGAAATATGGCAAATGGACGTAAAGACCGCCTTTCTCAATGGAGACATTGACAAGGAGATCTTTATGCAACAACCTGAAGGTTTTGCGTCCAAAGGAAATGAGCACAAGTTGTGTAAACTTCAAAGGTCAATCTATGGCCTCAAACAGGCGTCACGAACCTGGAACATACGATTTGATGAGACAGTCAAAGCATTTGGCTTCATCAAAAACGTATATGAACCTTGTGTGTACAAGAAGAACAGTGGGAGCTCGATACAATTCATTGTTTTGTACGTCGATGACATTTTGTTAATCGGAGACGATATCAAGATGTTAGCGCAGACTAAAGCGTGGTTATCCGCGCAGTTTTCCATGAAAGATATGGGAGATGCATCTTACATATTGGGAATACGTATCTATAGGGATAGATCGAAGAAGATGATAGGACTCTCCCAATCTCAGTACATCAACACTATTTTGAAGAGATTCAAAATGGAAGAATCCAAGAGAGGATTGCTTCCAATGAGACATGGTATCTCTCTTTCTAAGTCAATGTGCCCTACAACCGACGAAGAAAAGACGAGAATGTCTGTCATACCTTATGCCTCTGCTATAGGGAGCATAATGTATGCGATGTTGTGTACTCGACCAGACATAGCACACGCTCTAAGTGTAACGAGCCGCTATCAGTCAAATCCAGGCGAAGAGCACTGGACTGCCGTAAAAGCAATCCTAAAGTACCTGCGAAGGACTAAGGATATGTTTTTGGTCTACGGTGGTAGTGGAGAACTGAAACTTGAAGGATTCACTGATTCGAGTTTCCAGTCTGACGTGGATGACTTCAAATCCAACTCTGGATACATATTCCGCATCAATGGAGGAGCGATCAATTGGAAAAGCTGTAAACAATCTACCACTGCTGACTCAACCACAGAAGCAGAATATATCGCAGCATCAGATGCGGCAAAAGAAAGTGTATGGATGAAAAACTTCATTCAAGAATTGGATGTTGTTCCTAGCATTGCTGAACCTGTAGTCGTCTTTTGTGACAACAACGGGGCGATAGCTCAAGCAAAGGAGCCGAGATCACACCATCAATCCAAACACATACAGAGGAAATACCATGTGATCAGCGAGATCATTGGTAGAGGAGACATGCACATGGAGTATGTCAAATCGGAAGACAACGTAGCTGACCCACTAACTAAGCCACTTTCACAAAAGGCGTTCGATAGTCATCTAGAGAAGATGGGTCTTAGAACAATAGGTGAATGGCTTTAGGGCAAGTGGGAGATTGATAGGATAGTGCCCAGCAAGCCAGTTCAATTAGCTTGTAATGGGTCTATTCTGTAAGAAACAATCTTTTGATTTTATAATAATACGCACGTTTATTTATATGTGTATAAGGATAAACAATGGCCAACTTCATCTCTCGCGAATATATTTAAGCGATTGGTTGAAACCCTTAGATTACATTAGACTATGGGACGATTCACTTCAGTACTTAGTGCAATCATGAAACAGTCTCAAAAGTCGTAATCTTAAAACTGTTCCAAGTCATAGATTCCGAACGAGACGGGGTATCGTAGGAATCGCCAAGACATGTACAAGTATGCATGATTCACATGGAGTGAATTTGTAGCGTTTCATGAGCAAGGCATTAGAGGCCAGCGCATATGAGTAGGTGGTTCAATGGAGGATTGAATGCATCGAACGACCCGAACAGAGAAACCCATTGTGGAAGCGCATGTCGCATATCGGTGATGGGATGTTTCTCAAGGATTATAATAGTGTACGATTTAGTCCTTTGACTTGAGGTGTTAGGGCGAATTCGGTGCATGAAAGTGCGTACTTAGATCTAGGTATAGGCCACGTAGCTTGGTCATAACATGCCTAGGTTGGGTGCGTATGGACGTGTGCGCGGATGGTTACTACCAATATGGAATCTATTGACTCATTGTAATGGATGAGAGAATTTGCTATACGATTATTAGATAATTGATGAGGGGTAATTCGGATCCCCTGTCTTTCTAGCCTCAACGCAGTTCGAATAACACCGAACCCTGTCCCCAGGGACCAAGAGCCGAATCAAAGCCTGAAGATGGTTGTTCCGAGCACATAAGAAAACCAGAGATCGAAAGACACTATTGGGCCGAGCCCAGGCCCAAGCCCTCCAAATCGGCTATAAATACCCCATGCATTTATTACACCGGACACAACTTCCCAGGGGCACTAACCTTGAGACTGCTGCTCGAGTTTACTGGAGAATATTAGTATAGGCTTTCTCATACGTATTTTACCCTCTAGCTTGTACGGCATCCAATAATGCTCGAATAGGACCCTTAAATATTTGTATTTGTACTCATTCAATTCGAATACAATTACATTGGTCTTTGCTATTGTTTTATTATTGTTATTATTGTATTACTTCCCACCCTTGATCGAACTAACGAAACCACGTAAGATCAATTGGCGCCCACCGTGGGGCCTTATTCGAGTATTAGATCGACATATGCCTAATATGAGGAGAAATATGTATGCCAGCGAAAAGCTTAAGGATAATGGTCGGATCTATGATTGCACAGTTCATCTATTTCTTTAATGGATTTATTTTCCACAAAGGAACCATTTTCTTCGATCATTATTAGCGTGGTAGACTTAGAAAATCTATGCAATCAGAGCTCATCGATGGTCGGAATTTATTTTTTCGATCATCTTATTTATTATTATTTTCAAAAGAAAAAATTCCTCGAATCAGCTATCTTTGGTTTCAGTTGTATAATGTGTATACATTACTTATAAGTTACCTATATTTTTCTCGATTCGATTGGGATGATTGGAATATTTGAACAACGGCAACAAATTATGAGTCGGAGCTAAATATCAGCAGTCGTTCGACCAATAAAAGGAAGATCAAATGGTGAAATTCGATTAAAGAATGAAAGCTTTATCATTCAAATTCTTCAGATAAATTACAAAGAAAAGCCTCGAATCAATTCCGAGCTCAAAAGATATAGTACAATCACTCCTACACTATTACAAGTTCTGCGAGTAAGTCTATCCTGATACATATTCGGTCACCGTCCCTATTAGACCGCTCCAGATGCAGAACTCAGCAGTGATTCTTCATGATCATCACTAGCCACGTGTCGCACATCCGTCTTCGTACAGGATGAAAGCCGGATCAAAACTCTTCTCCGGGGATTCAGACCGACCTTAGGTCTTCATCTGTAAATAATGATTGAAATCCTCAATCATTATTTACAGGTTAATCCGAACAGGTGCAGCAGAGGGTTATTCCAGCAGAGGCGCTCCAAAGGAACTCGAAGGACCTATCTCGTAAGAAAGCCCTCGAGGAAGCTGGTGCCTCAGATTTAAAGAACTCCTCTCGGAGTAACCATCTGCCCGATCGGGTACTGCACCAGAAGACCGGAATTCTAACCCGTCACAGACAAAATATGTCTGGGAAAACAGGTTGCCTGCCGGTATTCTAGGCGCAATTTCTTTTGCCTGTCGATATTCTAAGCGAAAAAGCTTATGCTAAAGGAGCTAAGATCGAAAAACAGGGTTCTGAGTCTAATCTCAAACTCCTTTATCTTGGAAAAAGTATGAATCAAATCTAAAACTCGACCCATGGTGATCGGAGGGAGCATGAGGAAAAAGTGAGAAGTATTGTATACACGAAGGAACCTTTTTATAGTGGTAAGGGGTTTTAAATCAACGGCCCAGATAACTGGCTACGAGCGGTTTGATGTCCGTAATAAATGGAATGACCGTTACATTTTCCGAGAAATAGGGCCCTGTTTGGTAACAAGGACACATGGTTCATTAGGGCATATAGGAGAATTATGATATTCAAGACATGCTCATAGCATTATTATTGAAGATTAATATTTTGGATTCAAGTTCAATTTATTCAGACACCTTTGCAGACAAATAACGCTGTTCGACTAGGAATAACTACGATCGGTTCAGTCGAACAGAACTCTCAAATCTGAAGATTATGCGACTGAAGAAATTCGACAGGTCCACGGAAATATTATTCTATTACTCGACCAAGCAAGTGCTATTTGATTATTTCTTTGCTGATATTAATAATAAAGGGAGTCATGGGAGATAAAATCGAAGAAGAAATATATTTGTATTATATTATTTCGAAAAATACAAGATGTGGGAAGTACATATCGAGCATAGCTCAAGCCTCTATATTACATCAGAACGCTATTATTTTCTACAATCCTATGAAATTTTCGGTCTTTTCTCCTATTGCTTATTCGGAATAATTTGGCTCCAAGTATGGAATCTCCTTAGGACCCGCAGGTTTTTAACCTTATTTACGATCTCCCGAGGACAAAAGGGCGAGCACATGGCTTATCGAGTGACTATATTCTGGATAGCTCGCTCTCTGCTGTGTCTTCCTAAATGCATTGTAGCAACAGGTCCCTAATCGAAGACCTGCGCAACAGCCTGTGGACCTCGTGAATCGGGCATATTGGCTTTCAAGATGGAGATTGTATTTGCCTGACGATATTCTAAGCGTGGTCGGGTGAGAAGACTGTCACTCTTAAAGATTGTTCGAAGTCCGAACTCAAACAGTTGAACTAATCGAATAGTCGCCTTGACCACCATGATCAGATAGGTAAATTCTCGATGCAACGAATGAGATGATTTCAACAATAGGCCAGCCTTTTATAGCCGAAAACAGAAAAGAATCCAACGGCGTATAAATTGCGAAGTGAACGGACAAGATTTGCCGACCGTTGCGATTCCCTGTAAAACGGAAACCATTTTGAAAAAATCAAACTTACCGAAATTGGGAACCTATAGACAAAGATTTTTCTCGACAAAGGCATGAGGATATTTGGGTTATTCACCACTGATTATTTTTCCATGATTCATCTTTTTTCATGGTAGCAGAAGACTATTTTCTCGTCAAAATGTATTTCGATCAGAGTTACATATTCAATGGAAACTAATTTCATCAATATTCATACTCATTCATCTCTCCCTGATATTATCAATCTCTGTTATTCTATTCGTATTTGTCTCAGTCTCCTATTATCTAAGGGTGAAAGCCTCTGCTATGCCCCTTAGATCGAAATTATTAAAAGGGTGAAAGCCTCTGCTAGGACCCTCGAGCTAAAAATGCTCTGAAAACGACTAAGGGTGAAAGCCTCTGCTATGCCCCTTAGATCGAAATTATTAAAAGGGTGAAAGCCTCTGCTAGGACCCTCGAGCTAAAAATGCTCTGAAAACGACTAAGGGTGAAAGCCTCTGCTATGCCCCTTGGATCGAAATTATTAAAGGGTGAAAGCCTCTGCTATGACCCAAGGGCCAAAAATGCTCTGAAAACGACTAAGGGTGAAAGCCTCTGCTATGCCCCTTAGATCAAAATTATTAAAGGGTGAAAGCCTCTGCTAGGACCCTCGAGCTAAAAATGCTCTGAAAATGACTAAGGGTGAAAGCCTCTGCTATGCCCCTTAGATCGAAATTATTAAAAGGGTGAAAGCCTCTGCTAGGACCCTCGAGCTAAAAAATGCTCTGAAAACAACTAAGGGTGAAAGCCTCTGCTATGCCCCTTAGATCGAAATTGTTAAAGGGTGAAAGCCTCTGCTATGACCCTGGGGCTAAAAATGCTCTAAAACGACTAAGGGTGAAAGCCGTTGCTATGACCCTTAGATCGAAATTACTAAAGGGTTGAAAGCCTTTGCTACGATCCAAGGTGTAAATTATCAATCGTACAAGATTCCAATATACGTCCTATTTCGAACTACAGCAATCACAATCCGCCAAGAGGGCCCATCGTTATTATTCCAGTATTATCAATTTTTGATCGGTCTACAAAGATCAACTGTTACTTATATATGAATATCAGGGATAAAAGAATGTCAATTATTCTTTATTGTCAATACACTTATGGAGGTCATTCGAGAATGATATTTGTTGCTCATATTTTCGGGGCGAATAAATCGCTGCTCAGTAACAATATACGAAAAACAGTTCTGCAGTAGGGATAAGAGAGAAAATAAATATTCTTATTCATGATCTTTCGAATGGTTACAAGAAGTTTCGTGATTATAATAATAATAAAAAAAAAAAAAATCGAGCAAAGCTGAAACTCTACATTCAACGTGACCCTATTACAAATTAACCCTACGCTAGAATGTTCTCGTAAGTGAAGACGGAAGGCGAGGCTGGGATAACACTTCTACCCTTAATCCATCGCTTCCTCAATAATTGCTCCGTGCTGGAGCAGGCCGAGAGACAGGGAGGCAATCCCTAGAGAAATTACTCCATGCAATCTCGAAGGCAACGTTCTTCAAGAAACATCTTGAAGAAGTGGAGATCGAGAGCAGGAAAACTCCTCCAGCAGTTGACCCACTATCTAACCAAATGGAGCGACAGGATATCGGAATTCTAACCCGTCTCAGGAGAGATGACTCCAAAGAAGCAGGTCGCCTGCCGGTACCCTAGTCGCAATCCTTTTCGCCTGTCGATACCCTGGTCGAAATTATTCCCCATACGGGGACGCCGAAGAGATCAAAGAAGAGAGTTCGAGTCCGAATCTCGAACGCTTTTATTGCTGAGACCGAATCGAAAATAAAGATAGTTGATGGAGGTAAATATGCAACCATATTGATCGAACGAAATGTTTACAGACAAGTAAAAATATGAAGGTAAATTCAGAAGTATTTATAGGGGGAAGAATTCCGTATCAACGGTGTAGATCTCTTCAGATGAACGGTGGCAATATGTATATTAAAAGCGCTCTGACCGCTCAGATTCCCGATAAATCAGGGACTGTTTAGTTAAAAGAAGACGGGACGTAACGCAAAAAACTCAATCACAAAAGCTGAACAGAACTAACGGCCAAAAATGCGAGCAAAAAATACAGCGACCGTTTTCACTTCTCGAATATTCAGGAACCGTGTGGGTAAATGGAAAAACAGTCAAATTCAACAATGCTCGAAATAATTATAGTTTAATTTCCGATCATCAAAGAAAGTGACAAAGAAAAGGTCGGACTATAACTGATCAAGGAACCATTATCAATAACTCGTCCAAAGATGGACCAAGATCGGTAAAGAGCTTTATTTAAGCAGATAAGAACGAATGTATGAAATTAATCGAGAAATTATTATTTCCAGAGTTCGATACATTGAAGAGTTACAAGTTACAAAGATATCAACTCCTATTACATTTTATAATTCTACAAACACCTACAAAGGCTAATTTCTGTATCCGAGCGAGATAGGGATTCATAGCCACCCAATCCTATGAAATTTTCTGCGGACGATAATGTCCTTACTCGAATTGGAGGAGCCTGTCAAGCCAACAGGCTTTTGTCTTTATTTATGATTCCTCAAAAAGGAGAAGGGTAAGGCATCTTTTTCTAGGTGTAACGTGAATACTTTATTGAGGGCCTCGACCCTCGAAGCTCCACCCCTTACACCCTCGAGGAAGAACCGAACAAACCGCTGGAGACCCCTAAAAGATTTGATGCTTGAATTTCTCCTAAACCACGGAGGGTCGTGGGGACTGCCCGGGTCGTGGGTGGTCAGCAATAAAGCTGACCGGTCTCCAAGGTCGGAATAATGTTCGCCTACAGATACCCTAGTCGAGGTCGAAGTACCAGTTAGTCTATGACCTGCAGAATAGGTCCTAACTCGAAATTTAAAATATTGGGCCATGCAACAAGATCTTTTAACCAGCATGGCTGAAGGAGTCTGCTTTAAAAATAATTTTATAAGGATACAAATGGAAGAACCCTATTTATAAGTACTATTCTCAAAATCCAACGGCTAGCAGAAAACGAAAGGAACGGTCAAGATCGAAAGACCGTTGCGCTTCCCGAGATTTTCACAGGGAAGAGAAAGTAATATATTCTGGAAATCGAGCAGAAGTAATATACCAAGATCGAAGAACGAAGATTACGAGCATAAGACCAAACGAAGAAAGCAAACAAAAGCATGGACAGAAGAGAATACGTTAAATTATGGACAAACTTGTAATCCGAGAAACTAATAGATTATTACAAATCATAGCGGATAAAAATGTCTGAAATTATTCATGATCACATGAGTAAGAACAATATAGCCATACTACAAGTCCGGGTAAATGAAAAGCAACATCTAGACAAGCTTATTATCAGAAAGAATCTTTCGAAGCTCAGCGCTACGAGCCTCACATCCTGCTTCGAATCCACGATCATAAGCCTCCTTCTCTCGATGTATGAAATCTTGTTTCTCCTGCTCGTGAAGGCTCTTCAGTTTTTCGATTTTCTCGTTCAGCTGCTTATGGATCTCTTCTCCACGCTCGTTAGCAGTCTTCTCCCTCTCTAAAGCAAGCTTCTCTGCGAGGACACGCTCGAACTCGACTTTCTTCTCCTCCAGCTCGAGAGAGATGGCAGTACGTTGATTGGTCTCCCGCTCAGCAAATGTTTTAAGCTCAATAAAGTCTTGTCCGGCCTGTTAAAAGGATCAACAGCGGTAAAAAAAAAATAAATAAATAAATAAAAATAAAAATAAAAAAATAAAAAAAAAAGGAGAGAGGAAGAATAAATAAATGCACACCTGAAAAAGGAAATGCTGCCCAGACTCAAACAACTCTTCTATGTTCCTCTCCTTGGATGTGTTTCTCTCCTTGGGAATATCAGTCTCCGAAGAAGTAAAGTTAGCTTGCAACAAATTACCCACGGGATCAACCTTAGAAGGAGATCCATCTTTCGACTCCTCGTTCAGGGAAGAAGCAACTTTTGGAGGAGAGAAATCGACAAGAGGTCGGAGAGGATTATCAATTCCTGAAGCTTCAGCAGAGGTCCCTCCGCCAAGATCTAACTTGGATTTTTTGCTGAGATTCCCTGCGGGAGGAACGGTCGAAGTATCGGGAGATGATTTACCACCAATGGCAAGATTTTGTAAAGCCTCAAGGGGAGTGGCCCCGTCAGAATAAGGCCTTTTATTTGAAAAAGGGGCAGAAGTATTTTCTATCACGGGATCTTTGTTTGAAGGATCGACAACTTTCGGGGAAGAACCCCCGAGCGTAGCCTCGAGCTCCTTGTCCAAAATCGACTTGCTAGAGCTGCCCGTGTTTTGTTTTGAAGAAGTGTTTTTCTCTTTCTTGTTGTCTTCCCCTTTAGGAGCTCTTGGGGAAGACACAGAGGTCTTGGAAGAAGATTTGGAGGCTTTGGCCTCCTTGGCAACTTTTTGCTCCTTGCTCGGATTCTTATTTTTCGAGCCGCCAAATAACGATCTGGGATCGATAGCCTTCCCTAATACGTTTTCCATGATAAGCGGATTTGGGACCTACGGTTCGAACTATTACTCTTAAAGGGATTCGAAGAAGGCAGAAGATATGGCAAAAAGCTCCGATCTCTATAAGCAAGATGTCGTATGAATAATTAAAAAGAAACCCTAATATTTATAGACACTACGCCCTATGATTACGATAATGGATCGACGCAACCTTTAAAGAGAAATCCCGTATGGAAAGGGCAAATATCCGAGCGTAAAGTTATCGAACCTTGAAAATTAAAATGGTAACTGGATATTAATAAGGTCGGAATTTACAAGTTACAGCAGTCAGATCAGAAAAGAAACAAATCCGTTTACAAAAATGAGTTACATGAGTATACACGATTAGTTCCTAACTACAAAAATATGATTCGCCCCTCCCAGCACGATCGGCTCCGATAACTCGCTAAATAGGAAGTCAGGTGGAGCTATTGCTCGGTTTGGTCAAAAGTTCGATCGCCTTCTTTATCCGATATATCGCCTATGTTGACATCTTCACCTTTCTCCTCCGACACGGGAGGATAGTCGGTGAAACGCTCGAGCACATCAGGGTTAGGCATCGGAATGCCATACTCCTCGACTAAGGGGGCAAAGCGATGATTTTTCCAATTAGTATCCATCTTGGGTAGAGAGGAAGCTTTGTAATCCTTCCCTTCAGCGTTCTTAAAAGGGTTCATGTGCTTAAAGTACTCATCCATATCATCCGGAATCTTCTTGGCCGCGACCAATTGTTGAACCCCTTTATAAAAGATCGTCTGAAGGATTTCTCCCATTTTCCTTTGAACTAAGGGGTCCAAGACAGGGGATTCCAGGAACTCTCGTATGGCAGGGATCTCAGCTTCTTCCCGGCCTTGGGCATATGCACGCTCGGAGTCTTGCTTCGCTAGCTCGAGTTCAACCTTTATCTTCTTTAGCTCCTCCTCAAGGGCACTTCTTTCTTTAACGGATGCAAGCAAGTCCTCTTCTACTGAGGAAGAATGCTTCGTATTCGCTTTCTCAAGCTCCTTCTTTACTTGGGACAATTCTCGCTGACTCTCCGCCAGCTGAGATCGAATGGCCTGGTTATCAGCAAAAATCTGGGCATATGCATCATGAGCGTCCTGCGATTCCTGCTCTAATAACGCCAAACGATAGGATTGAAGGGCGAATAAATCCCCTACCTACAAGACATTTTCGAGTATCAGTAAAGCTAAGAATTCTAAAGAAAGAACACAGTCAAAAGACGAGTATTTACCTCATGATACGTTCTGGAGAAATCACTCAAAACCTCAAAATCCCCTTTGATGGAATGAAGCAGGATATCCCGTTTAAACCGACTAGCCATAAGAGATTCTAGTGGCTTTGTCGAATTCGTTCTCCCCATTCATATCCAGATCGGTCATAATGGTACCATCCTCAGGATATCCAGCAGTTCTGCTACTATGAAAATGCTCGTCCATAAAGTCTGCCACATCAGGCTCCGACCTACCTTCTCGACAAGGGACAGAAGCAGAACTCACGCCAAAAGGTTTTATCCTTCTCGAAGGCCCTGGGTGTTCGGCATTTCTTTTCTGGCCCAGAAGCTTCTCGTATTCCTGAATACCCTGAATCCGATTCCAGGAATGTTGACTGTAGCCGACAGACGAAAGAGCGGAAGTATCAGGGGAGAATAACGATCGAAGAGGTCCGGACGTGGCAGAATTCAAAGAACTCATAGTGCCAACCCCTCTTAAGTCAGGAATCAAAGATGGTATGACAACTGGATTCCCACCTTAGTTACTTGCGTCTGTTCTTCTTTCGGATCCGTAAGGTAATGGGTCGAAATAAAATTGTTTATCTCCGACCAAGCCGGCAGGGGATACTCGAAAACTCTCAACAAGTCGACCTGCGAGGATAATACGAATCGGGCACGAGTTTAAACAAGGAAAATTGTTTAATAAAACCCAAAAGTAAATTAAAGATAAGAAGCATACCCAGAGAAAGAGGAGCAAGGGTAGGAGCACTAGAGGTTCGCAGGAGGGATCCTTCGGAAGATTGGCTAGGGTACTTAATCGCCGGGGCAGGGTAATCACAGCGGCTCAACCCAGCCAATCGTAAAACGCCCTCTTGAATTAGGGACTTGGTATGGTAGGGATTGGATCGCATTTGTTCGAGAAATTCGTCGGAAAGACGTTGTCTAAGTTTTTCTTTGATCTTACGAGAACCATACGACCAAGAATCTGCACCATCCCATCGATATGGTCTAGTCTTTGAACTACCTTCCGACACAGGAACATCAGGACCTTTCACGAAGAAGAATCTCCTTTTCCAGCCTATACTTTTCTTTGTTGATATCTTAGTAAGAAAGGGTCGCTTCGACTGCTGGAAAATGGATACAAACCCCGCATTGGAGCCCTTATTCAATTCCATTCGGAAAGTGTGCCAGAAATTACTAAAAGAGGCCTTTTCCCCTTTTGCCTCCATGAGAGCACTAAATGCCACTATGTAGGCAACGGAGTGCGGGAGAAGTTGAGCGGGGGACAGAGAAAAGAAAGAAAGGACGTTTCTGATAAGGGGAATGAATGGAATACGTAGACCACAGGAGAATTGGCCCTCGTAAAACGATTGACAGCCAACTGGCGGCTCGGTAACACGGTCGGAATAAGAAGGAATGACGATCGAAAACCCTTTCGGAAGATATTTCCCAAATCCCGTCTCAAGATAAACACGATCTTTCTTCGTAAAATAACAGGAGGTTTCTTTAGCAGGAAGTTCTGACGTGTTCGAGGTCACGACCTCAGAGGTGAGCTTGGGTTTGAAAATTCTGACAAAGGCACCCTCACCGATGCTGCGCTTTTCAACCTCATTTTCTTCGAGATCCTCGCTCTGATCATCATTCTCGCCTCCTGGATGGAATTCTCCATCCTCGTAATCATCAACGAGCTTTAATAGAGGATCAGATTCCTGACTCTCTTCGACCTTATTCTTGCCCTTTGAACTTCTAGAACTTGACATTATGAATTCAGAAATGAATGTACTAAAGTAACTACCTTTTCGATTCAAACACTTCGAGCTCAAGAGAAAATATAACATGGAAATAATTTTTCAACGGGTCAACATATATATACGGGGTTAAAAAGGTAAAATTGCAAAGAGGTCCCCGAGTAACCGCGACGGTTGAACTTACCAAGGGTAAAAACTTTGGGTTATCCTTCTCAAAATAGCCTTTTTGATCCTTCTTTTTCTAGAATTGCGGAATTTGTCCTTGCGATTTATCCCTAAGGATCTCGGAGGCCCTCCTTGTTATAATCGACAATCCTGGAAAGCATCCATCTAGGGATCGAACAACGCATCTTGGAACCAAACAGGATATTATTACTTCAACATCCTCTGACAAGGGTAACTTCAGAACACGCCGATGTATGTTTTCTAGTATATGCACTCTTTTTCCCTAGCTCGGTTTTTATCCCAATGGGTTTTTCCGGGTTAGGTTTTTAACGAGGCATACCCTAAAGACATTCTGAATGGCTCGTCTCAGTGTAGCATGGGACGTATTTTGTACTTCTTTGAGCGCTCACTCCGCTTCGCACTCGAGAAGTGGGGGAGTATTGATGAGGGGTAATTCGGATCCCCTGTCTTTCTAGCCTCAACGCAGTTCGAATAACACCGAACCCTGTCCCCAGGGACCAAGAGCCGAATCAAAGCCTGAAGATGGTTGTTCCGAGCACATAAGAAAACCAGAGATCGAAAGACACTATTGGGCCGAGCCCAGGCCCAAGCCCTCCAAATCGGCTATAAATACCCCATGCATTTATTACACCGGACACAACTTCCCAGGGGCACTAACCTTGAGACTGCTGCTCGAGTTTACTGGAGAATATTAGTATAGGCTTTCTCATACGTATTTTACCCTCTAGCTTGTACGGCATCCAATAATGCTCGAATAGGACCCTTAAATATTTGTATTTGTACTCATTCAATTCGAATACAATTACATTGGTCTTTGCTATTGTTTTATTATTGTTATTATTGTATTACTTCCCACCCTTGATCGAACTAACGAAACCACGTAAGATCAATAATATATCCATGGAATCTGCGGCCGCAGTCGGTGACGGATTTGGAAAGGGGTTTCCAAATTTAGGAGTCACACTGGAATATTATCCTGAATTAGAAGGTATAGTTATCGAGACGAATTTAGAGGTGCCGATCAATTCACACACCCTAAGTCTTGATCGGAAATATTAGTCGATAGAAGGACCGTATGTACATGATAATTATATGAGACGAGGTTCACAAGTATCAATTCACCTGAAGTTGGGCTTCATGGGCTTGTGGCTAGACATCGACCATGAAGTGTAGGTACTCCTTGATTCTAGGAGTGATCAATTAAAGGTTGTTTAATTGACCGGAGCAATTTATTGTTCATAAATTAAATCACGAGGAATTAGTGGGCCTGCTGCCAATTGATGGTGAACGCAGAGGGTCACACACAATACAATTGGACGGTGACTGTTGAAAAAGGAAATGAAAGGAATTAATTGATTTAAAGTATTTAATTCAAGTGGTAGATTAATTAATTAGTTGGCTTAATTAATTAAATACTTAATTAAGTTGCTAATTAATTATATAAAAGAAATATTAATTTATTTGGATTGGGCATTTAATTAAAGTAATTAATTAAATGAAAGGCTTGCAAGACATGGGCCTTTAATTAAAAGTCCATAAGGAGTTTTGCAAACCTAGGTCAAAAGGGAGTCTATAAATAGGGTTCTACTAGAGCTCAAAAAGCTAACACCCTAAGCAAAAACCCTAGCCTCCTTTGACCTAGTAGCGCCGCACCTCTCCCTGCGCCGCCGAGCCTAGTGCCGCCGCCAACCTGCTGCCGTGAGCCGCCCTAGCGCCGCCGTCGCCTCTCCCTTGTTCCACCGTGCTAGATCTTGCCCTGCCAAGTTGATCTGCACAATCCTGAAGCGACAAATCTCCTAGATCCAGTTCTGAGCCTAAGACTAGGAGGTGTCACCAGAATCCAGTTGGTGTGGACTATCATTGGAGGTGAGACGCTTGGATCACTTCTGTGAACCAGATCCAGATCCAGATTCAGAATCAGAACTGAAGGTTGCCACCACCTTGCCTGTGGTGATGTAAATCGCAAAAACCCCCTTGTTTAATTCAATGTGTGTTTTTGTTTCATGCTTGCGTATAAATAATATGTAGATTCTTATATGGGACCTTGGGTACTTTGAAAATTTTAAATTCCGCACTTTTGTTGTTCTGACAATCGAGGCAACCCAACCACTTTCCCAACATGTAAGACTAGCGGTACTTCTGATTAAAAGATGAAATTTGTTAATGAAAGTTAGTTGAAGTTATGTTCTCAAGAAAAGACCTTAATTCTTGAAGACTGAAGATTAATTATCTAGCTGGATTGACAAACAGCCGAGGAAGATTACTAGCTATTGGCTTTCACTAGTAATGTCTGTCATCAGGACACTAGTCCCATCAGATAAGTATTTATTTTACTCGTCTGATCGTTTACGTAAAAGCTCTGTTGTTTAAAAACGTTTTATCTAAAGTGCGCTTTTACTAGTAAACTAAGGCGGTTCATATTCCCGCCTGACACTAAATGCTTTTTGAATTTTGAAAATGCGTAACTGACGCCGCACGATCAAAGCTGACACAAAACGGGTCAAACGGTTAGTGTGTAACACGGAAACCGACACACCCTAACCTCTTAATAACCAGATCTGATCAGCTCACTATCTCTTTACGCACCCAAATATTTTCAAAAGCACTCTATGAATTTCTGCATACATTTTCTACAAAATTCTCTTGTTTCTCTAACCTTTTCAGAATCATCATGACTTCCCAACAAGAAGCTAAGGCAGAGGGTATGTATCTCGTTTACGATAAATATCACAAGACTGGTACTGACGTAATGAAGGCGATCCTTGAGAAATTCAAAACTGCAACTCTAGTGAACTTCATGGAAGCTCACGATGAGATGGTGTATAAGGATCAAATTCTGGAGTATTACAATGCCAAGGATGTTGTTGATTTCAACAAGCTTGAGATCAAGGCTACTGTCGGAGGACAAGACATCGTCATTACCCCTGCTCTGCTCCATGAGAAATATGGTCTGTGCAACCAAGGAAGAACATACCTGACAACCATGGCTGAGGAGAAGGAACAGGAATTTTGGAGCATCTGTGTTCACGAAGGGGAAATACTATCTGGTAACATAAAGAAAAGGCAGTTGAAGGATGAATATCAGCGTATGGCTGATATGGTAGCAAAAGTAATTGAAAACTGCACTTTCTCTTTAGATAGTGTGACTATGAAGAGATATGCTATGATGATAGATGTTCATTATGGGTTTGAGGTGAATTGGGCTGAAATTGTATGGTATATTTTTGATGAGGGATATTTCGGACTCTACATTGAGTAGCCCTGGCAAGAGCGAAGAACATGAATCCCGATCTTGGAAGTGTAGAGTCGAGCCCAAGTCACAATCTTAGCAATCCGATCAATCGGAGAGAGCTCATGATCTGAGGTTACTGTTTGGCCGATCACAGGCCCAAGCCTTTGGGCCAAGAAATACACCCATGTGGATGGACCAGCTAGCTCAATGTTTCAACTATAAATACCACCATCATTTATGACCCCAGACACGCTTTCCCAGGTGCTCTCTATTCAAAGCTGCTGGTCGAAGCCATCTTGGAAAATTAGCATAGGTCACTTATTACGTATTGTTCCTCTAGCTTGTACGGCATCCCATAATGCTCAAGTAGGACCCTATATCTTCTAATCTGTATTTCGCAAGTTTGGAATATATATATAATATTGATCTTTGATATTTCCATCATTTAATTGAGCCCTTAGCAATTTCCTTTACTTCTTTGATCGTATACGAAACAACGTAAGATCAATTGGCGCCCACCGAGGGGCCTTATTTGGGTGTTAGATCAAAAAATGCCTATTACGAGGAGAAATACATATGTTCGAGGTGAGCCTTCTCACGCAGCCGGAGTACAAAAATCAGTCAACAATGAGCCCGATAATCTATCTCGAGCGGCTCAACAACCTGAAGCTCCACCAGTCGTTCCCCAGAACGATGCACCTATCTACACGACTGTCGCTGATCTGAGGTCTATCATAGGCACTATGTGCAGGGAGTTTCTGAACAGTGGAAGGGCAGAACAATCACCCGTAGATTAGCCAGCAGTGCATGGTAGAGCCGAATTTCCTTCTTCGGACATCCAGAAGGAGAAAAGCATACCACGATCTATATCAAATGCACCAGTAACAAACCTTTCCCGAGCAGCCCCATCAAAGGCTAACGTTCGACCAGTAATTCCTCAAAACACGGTACATGATGTGGAGGATTCGGTGGTAGGGGAGAGTCAACCTGTAGATAAGGTGAAAGGCAAAAAACCAATTTATAAGAGGATTACAGATTCGGAGCTGGAAAGAATGGTGCAAGAGCGAGTTGCCAAGAAATTGGATGGGGAAGACACGGTGATGGAGGTTCGTCACGCCAATGCAGCCGCTAGGCGCACTGAGTTAATTCAAAACAGAGAAACTATCCGGGATAGGGAAATCGAAAATAGTATCATGCGGTGCTCGCCATTTTGCCGCGAGATACGAGAAGCTAGAAATACTGAAACAGTACCAACAAGGTTACCACGGTATAACGGGACTACCGACCCCGGAGAACATATCAACAGTTTTATCAATGTGATGAACTTATATGGACACTCAGAAGACTTTTGCTGCAAAATCATGGTCACCACCTTCGAAGGAATCGCCCTTGATTGGTTCGGGAAACTGCCGCCAAATTCTATATTTTCTTTCGATGAGTTTTGTGACAAGTTGAAACACCAATTTGCAAGCCAGAGAAAACCTAGGTTGCCAGCGAATCATTTGGGAACGGTTAAACAATTGGATGGAGAAACTTTGAGGCAATGGCGGTCAAGATTCAGTATTGAACTTCTGAAAGTCGATACCCCACAAATAGAATATTTGTCTTCTTTAATGTTCGAATTGACAAGGAACATACAGTTCGAAAATGCATTATGCAGGAAGCAACCAAAGTCTTTCGAGCGGATAATGGAGATTGCTGAGAAGTATATGATTCAAGAAGAGATGAATGAATTAAAGAATGCCCACAACACTCTCAATAAAAAGCAAGATCGAGCTCCAATTCCAAAACCAGGTGATTATGGAGGGTCGAATAGAGGATCAGTATGGCAACGACTCAACACCTACAAACCGCAGGTGCCGACCCAAAGAACTAATGCCTATGGTCCATCTATCGATCAAAATCAGCCACCACGACCTGGAAAAGTCCATTTTACCGAGTTGAACACCTCAAAAGAGGAAATTTTGACCGTATTGGAAGAAGGGAATTTAATTCCCGAGGCTCAAAGAATTACCCAGGCAAGACCAGGAGCGATGGGTTATGACAAATATTGCCGATATCATAGAGCTCGGGGACATAGCACTGAAAATTGCTACCAATTGAAGGTTGAAATCGAAAAATTAATCGTGCAAGGAAAACTAAAAGAGTTTGTTAAAAACGGTAACTATAACAACCGTTATAGATCCAGGAGTCCTCAAAAATTTATCAGTCAACAAAGGAAGGGTCGAAATCAGGCAGATGAGCACTTGAACGGAGTAATAAATATGATTGCCGGGGGACCGGCGGGAGGAGACAGCAAGAATGCGAGGAAAAGGACGATGAGGTCGATAAAAACAGCCGTTACGACCAGAAAGGAAATATTCTCTTTGGAATTCCCATCCATCGAAAATCAAGTTATAAGCTTCAGCGATGCTGATCGACCCTCAGACGTCACTTGGGATATAAGTGAAGATGATCCAGACTTTTCCATGGTACTAAATCTAAAAATTGCTAACTTTGAGGTCAAGAGAGTTTTGGTTGACAATGGAAGTTCGGCAAACATTATTTCCTCCCAAGCTCTTACACGGATGAATCTTCAACATCCTCATCTGGATCGAGTAGCAACTCCCTTAGTCGGATTTGGAGGCTCGGAGATTGTTCCACTAGGAACCATTCTATTGAGCATGACTCTCGGGAAAAAGCCGAAGAGTATGACAAGAACGATAAAGTTTCTGGTGGTGGAAACTCGTTTCGCTTACAACTCTATACTTGGAAGACCGGCCTTGAATGCTTTCAAGGCAGTTGTTTCTACCTATCATCGAAAGTTGAAATTCCCAACTGATGGAGGAGTTGGGGAGATGAGAAACGATCAATACATGGCTTGGGAATGTTATAACTCATCCTTGAGCATAAAGAAGAAAGTTGAACCTGAAATCCCGACGAAAAGAAAATTGTCTGATTTAGAATCCGAATCAATTTCAAATTTACCAATTCCCGATATTGAAAAACTACAAGGAAAGAAAGGAAAGAGTGTTGACATGAGCATGCAGGCGCCCGATCACAAGAAGGTAACCTTGGTCCCGGAATCCCCGGAGAAGTTTACCAGGATCGAAACGGAGTTAAGTGAAGGAATGGAAACCATGCTCATCGATTTTTTACAAAAAAATGTAGACGTTTTCGCTTGGAGTTCGGACGATATCGTGGGGATCGACCCACGTGTGATAACCCATTCTTTAAATATTGATCCAAAGGCCAAGCCAGTAAGGCAGAAGAAGCGTAATCACGGGCGCGAAAAGGATAAAATCATCATTGCGGAGGTCGATAGGTTACTAGCTGCCGGCCAAATCAGAGAAATTAAGTTTACCGAATGGTTATGTAATGTAGTTCAGGTTTCTAAAGGCGATAAGATCGATAATAAATGGAGAATGTGTAATGATTTTACTGATCTAAATAGGTTGTGCCCAAGAGACCCTTATCCGTTGCCTCGGATCGACATGCTAGTAAACTCCACTGCGGGCTTTGTATTTTTAGCATGATGGAAGATTTTCAGGGATTCTATCAAATTTTTATGAACGAAAGGGATCAGGACAAAACCGCTTTCATTACCGAGCGAGAAGTCTACTGTTTCATAGATATGCCGTTTGGTTTAAGAAATGCGGGTGCAACTTATCAAAGATTGGTCAATATGATGTTTAAGGAATTGATAGGAGAAATTATGGAAGTTTATGTAGATGACATGCTGGTAAAAAGTATGACGGAGGAAGACCACATCAAACATCTAGATAAATGCTTCGTTGTTCTAAGAAAATATGGAATGAAATTGAATCCAGCAAAATGCACTTTTGGCGTGCGGTCGGGAAAGTTCCTCGGATATCTCGTCCATGAAAGAGGGATTGAAGCCAACCCAGAAAAAATTCGAGCAATTACCAATCTTCAACCACCAAGAAAACTTTCAGACGTTCAAAGTTTAATCGGGAAAATTATTTCTTTAAACAGGTTCATTTCTCGATCCGCTGACAAGAGCTTGCCATTCTTCAAATTATTGAGAAAATCAAAGGATTTCGAATGGAGTGCTGAATGTGACAAAGCTTTTGAAGATCTGAAAGCATACTTAACCTCACCGCCGATGTTGGCCAAGCCTTCCGACGGAGAACCCTTGTACCTTTATATAGCTGTTTCGGAGGAAGCTATTAGTTCGGTATTGGTAAAATTAGAGAAATCAGAGCACAAGCCAGTCTACTATTTGAGCAAATTGTTGCAGTGTGGCGAGAAGAATTATATGGAAATCGAGAAATTCACACTTGCTTTAATAGTAGCTGCACGACGGTTGAGGCCCTATTTTCAAACTTACAAGATTATTGTTTTAACCAACCAAGCATTGAGACAAGTTTTATCGAAGCCAGAAGCGTCCGGCAGATTAATTAAGTGGGCGGTTGAGTTGGGTCAATTCGAAATTGAGTACCAACCTCGGACCGCAATAAAAGCTCAGGTGTTAGCTGACTTCCTAGTCGAGTCCACTAGCTTGAAAAACCTTGAGAGCGAACCATCTTCCGAAGTAAATGTGGTTAAAGAGATTAAGGTTCCAGTTTGGTTGATGCATGTGGACGGATCGTCGACCAAGGAAGGAGGTGGAGCAGGAATTCATTTTCAAGGACCCTGTGGAGAGTGTTGGGTTTTCGTGGGTATAATTGTCAACTACAACGGTGCGGAATTTAAAAATTTTATACACCACATCCCAGGGTTCTTATTAGCACATATGAATAAGGTTGAATTTATTTCAGCACATAAATACTAAAATAAATAAAGTGGTAAAATTGTAATTTTACCTCACCACAGGCAAGGTGGTGGTTTCTCCGGTCTTCTCTTCGGATCACTAGAGCACCCCAAGTGTTGTGCCTCTAGAGAATTGTCCACACCAGCTGGATCTGCAATCACTTCAATCCACAGGCTAAGAACTAGGAAAGAAGCAGTTCAGATTCGAGAGTTGGATTTAGATCCAACTCTAGATGTAGATCGGAAGAAGGAGAGAGGTGCTCGTCCCTTCTCCACAACCACGGCGGCGGCGGCAGCTTGGTTGTAGAAGGTGGCGGCGGCTAGGGCTAGTGAGGGAGAGGGGGCGGCGGTTTTTAGAGAGTAGATTAGGGTTTAGTGTTTTTGCTTGGTTAGGGTTTTGATTCTCCAAGACTCCTTTTTATAGGAGAGTTCAAACCCTATCCCTAATCTTATCTCTTAGCTTATGGGCCATCAGATAAGTTTGGCCCAATCCCTCTATTTAATCAGTCCTTTTAATTAAATAGCCCAAGTCATTTAATTAACCACTTTAATTAAATGGCCCATTTATTTAATTAACACTTTAATTAAATAATCCAATAAATCTAATTAAAGATTTAATTAATTAGATAAATCTAATTAATTTTCTCTCTCCAAGAATTAACCCTTTAATTCCTTACCTTGATTTAACTCCTTTAAATCATTTCGTTCTACAACTGACTATCACAGTTCCAGCTTTTGTGTGTGTCCCTCTAGGTTCACCATCAATTGGCCGCAGGCCCACATTTCTGTGATTTAATTAATGAGCAATTAATTATTTAATTAATTGCTCCGATCAATTAAACTACTTTCAATTGACCACTCCAGAATTAATCCACCATCAATTCAGGAGTACCCACACCTCATGGTCGATGTTTAGCCACAAGCCCATGAGGCCCAACTTCAGTTGAATTGACTTCAGTGAACCTTAAACATCTTATAAGTACCATGTACATACGGTCCCTCTAACGACTAATTTCCCGATCGAGACCTAGGGTGTGTGAATTGGTCGGCACCTATAATCATCTCGATTCTGTACTTTCTAATTCAGGATAATACTTCCAGTGTGACTGCTAAATCTGGAAACCCCTTTCCAAATCCGTCACTGACCATGGCCATGGATTTCTCGGAATGTATCATCGAAGAATGTTCAGGAAATTCCCTCATCCATTACAATGAGTCGGTAGATCCTTTATTGATGCTAACCATCCGCGTATACGACTATACGTACCCAACGTAGGCGCACAATGGACAAGCTATGTGCCCGGCTCCTAAATCAAAGTACGCACACCCGTATACCGAATTCGCCCTAGCACCTCAAGTCTAAGGACTAAATCGTACACTGTTATAAGTCTTGAGAAACATCCCATCACCGATATGCGACATGCACTTGATAGGATAGTGCCCTGCAAGCCAGTTCAATTAGCTTGTAATAGATCTATCTTGTATATAACAATCTTTGATTTTATAATAATACGCATGTTTATTTATATATGTATAAGGATAAACAATGGCCAAACTTCATCTCTCGCGAATACATTTAAGCGATTGGTTGAAACCCTGAGATCACTCATGACTATGGGACTATACACTTCAGTACTGAGTGCACTTATCATGAAACAGTCTCAAAGGTCGTGATCTCGAAAATGTTCCAAGTCATAGATTCATATCGAGACGGGGTATCGAGTGAATCGTCAAGACTTGTACGATTATGCATGATTCACACGGAGTGAATTTGTTGTAGTTTCATGAACAAGGCATTTGAGACCAGTGCATATGACTAGGTGATTCGATGGAGGATCGAATGCATCGAACGACCCGAACAGAGAAACCCATTGTGGAAGCGCATGACGCATATCGGTGATGGGATGTTTCTCAAAGGATTATAATAGTGTACGATTTAGTCCTATGACTTGAGGTGCTAGGGCGAATTCGGTGCATGAAAGTGCGTACTTAGATCTAGGTATAGGCCACTTAGCTTGGTCATAAAAATGCCTAGGTTGGGTGCGTATGGACATGTACGCGAGTGGTTAGTACCAAGATGGAATCTGTTGACTCATCGTAATGGATGAGAATATTTCCTATACGATTCTTAGATAATGTTTCCAATGAATCTACGGCCGTAGTCGATGACGGATTTGGAAAGGGGTTTCCAAATTAGGCAGTCACACTGGAACATTATCCTGAATTAGAAAGTATAGTTATCGAGACAAATTTAGAGGTGCCGATCAATTCACACACCCTAAGTCTTGATCGGGAAATTGGTCGACAGAAGGACCGTATGTACATGGTAATTATATGAGGTGAGGTTCACTAAATATCAATTCACCTGATGTTGGGCTTCATGGGCTTGTGGCTAGACATCGACCATGAAGTGTGGGTACTCCTGAATTAGTAGAGGAATTGATTCTAGGAGTGGTCAATTAAAGGTAGTTTAATTGATCGGAGCAATTTATTATTCATAAATTAAATCACGAGGTTTCGTGAGCCTGCTGCCAATTGATGGTGAACCCAGAGGGTCACACACAATACAATTGGACGGTGACTGTTCTGTAGGAATATAAAAGGAATTAATTGATTTAAAAGTAATTAAATCAATTAAGTGAATTAAAGTGTTAATTCAAGTGGGAGATAAATTAATTAATTGATTTAATTGATTTAAATGACAATTGATTAATTAAACTAAATATTAATTAAGTAATTAATTAATATGGGCTGGATATTTAATTAAGTAATTAATTAAATTAAGGTGGGCTTGCAAGAGATGGACTCCTAAGCCCATTAGGAATCTTGTAACCCTAGGTCTTGAGGAGTGCTTATAAATAGAGCTCTGACAGAACTCAGAGAACTAACACCTAGGCAAAAACCCTAGTCTTCTCTTGCCCTAAGAAATCCGCCCCACCCTGCGCCGCCCAAGCCCTAGCGCCGCCGCCGTGTGCTGCCGTAACACCGCTGCACCGCCGCCGTGAAAGCACTAGCGCCGCCGCCGCAGATCTTCTCCCTCATTCCTTTTGTGCAGAATTTTGATCTGTCAAATAGATCTGCACAATCCTTCAACAACAAACCTCTTAGATCTAGTTCTGAGCCTAAGACTAAGAGGTGTCATCATAATCCAGTTGGTGTGGACTTTTCTCTGGAGGTGAGACGCTTGGATCACTCCAGTGAACCAGAACCTTAATCAGAGTTCAGAATCAGAGTTGGAGGTTTCCACCACCTTGCCTGTGGTGAGGTAAAAATCGAAAACCCCCTTTGTTAGATTATTTCTGTGCTTTGTTTTGTGTCTTTCGTATATATAACTTGGAGATATTATTATGGGACCTGTGGGTGTGCCTTGAAAAATTTTAATTTCCGCACTTTGTTGTATTGACAATCGAGGCATATCCCAACAGTGGTGTCAGAGCCAACTCCATGATTATTATACGAAAGGCTTGAACATAATATGTGTTTATATTATATGTTTAATTATGTATATTAAAACGCATGATAATTATGTTCTGTCGATTGATTCTTACTTGTTATGACTAGATCTACAATTGGGTAAAACTGTTTTTCAGATCTGTAGCGTTTTCATAGTTTTTGAAAACTTCAGGACTTTTTGGGCAAAAATCGCAAATTAGGGTTTTAAAGGGCTAAAAATTCGAAATTTTAGAATCTGGAAATTTCAAAAATTCTGGACTGTTTTCGCAAACTGGTCGCACGCTTTTTGGGGTCATTTTGTAATTTCCAAAAGTTTAGGGACTGTTTTGCAATTATCGAAACTTCAAGGATCTGTTTGGAAAAATCGAAAATTTTCAGAATTCAAAATTTATTTTCTGGAATGCTGGCCGAAACTGCTTTGGGTGTTTTTGTAACTTTTTAAAAGTTTTGGGGTCAAAGTGCAATTTTAGAAAATTGAGGGGCCGAAAATGCAATTTTCAAAAGTTGAAAAACAGAATCTGATTTTCAGCAGGAAAATTTATTTTGTTTACCCGAAAGTTTATTTTGTCATAATTAGTAGTGACTAAAAGTAAGAATCAATGGAAGTTAGTTTTAAAAGGATGTTTTAAAATTAAAGAAAGGAGAAAGTAAAATGTTGTTTACATGTTTCTTGCTCTACGTGAACTGTTTACGTGATTTTCGATCGAGCCGAGCCTTGACCTTAGGGTAGATGTGATTGGTTTAATTTAATGTTTGGTTTTTATTAGGGCCTGCGAGCCTTTTATGTTTTTGGGCCAACTTTGAGCCTTTGTAATAGAATAGGGCTTTAATGCTTTCCTAGTCTAGGATGGAGGCCCGTTACAAGCAAGATGGGAGCCCAAGGAGATATGAAGGCCATGTATGCATGGTGATTAATGTAATAGCATAGGCCTGTTTGAGAACCCTTTGGATTGACCAATAGGACCAACATCATGGCTCGATGATGGTCCACATAGGAGGCTCCCGATCGAAAACATATTGTGGTAGAATGCATGCTAGGCTTGTATGGTTTTTAATTTATTTGTCGATTTATATTTAGCTTGTATGTGATGCGCGCTAGAATCTAGATCGTAATAAAAGAATAAAGCATAACTTACACGGTGAGATCTCGAGGAGAGTTAGTATAACTTTCAAACCAGAAATACCCCTCTCGAAATAAAATATTAAGTCATATTGGGTAAACTATAAAATGAAGTTTTATAGATCCAAGCCTTCCATCAATAGGGACTAGTGTATGTTGTCTACTTATCGATAGAGGTGATCCAGAGTCTGGCACCCGAGTCGAAGAAAGGGACAATACACGAAATTCTTCGATTCTTGTTTTTAACTAAACAAGACAAGGGTGGGAACTTGTCAGGATGTGAAAATCGACCGATAACTAGTTACGGGGATTTCATGACCGGGCCTGTTGCTCATCAAGATTGACTGGGTCAGACTTAAACGAGGAGTAACATCTATGATGTAGCAGTGCTAGATAGGTGCGAAAATCGAGGCAAAATAGCTTGAAGGTTGTGGAGTAACACAATTGGTAAAAGTATACCTACCTGGAGAATTACTTGTATGGCCACGAGTCGTGGGTGCAATTAATTGCTGCTGGGACGTCAAGACCTACTAGGAAATAGAATTTCCCGAGCAATCAAAGGGGTGATTGTTTCGACAAAATAGTGGGAGAACTTTTTCGAAATTAAGTCCAAATTCGATAATTATAAGTATTAGACATAAGATCAGTTAGCTTAATGTTGTCTTCTTTCCTATTGTAGATATTAATTACAATGTCTAAGAATCCATTATCTGTTATCCTCGACGCAAACAAATTGAATGGTTCAAACTTTGTCGACTGGCTGAGAAATCTGAGGATAGTCCTAGACTCCGAACGTCGCAGTTATGTACTCGACACACCCATGCCTGCTGCACCCGCAGCACGAGCTACTGAGGAACAACGAACCACCCATGCTAAAAGGGTTGATGATGATCTTCAGGTTCGTTGCCTCATGCTAGCTTCGATGTCAAACGAACTGCAGAAACAACATGCTGCTATGCCGCTTGCTAGAGATATGCTTCTCCATCTCCAGCAGATGTTTGGGGAAAGGTCTCGCGCTGAAAGATTCGCGACCTCTAAAGAGTCGTTTAATCTCAAGATGGCTGAGGGAAGCAGTGTAAAAGATCACTGTCTGCGTTTCATCAACATGGTTGAAAAACTGGGGCGATTGGACGTGGATTTGCACGCTGATCTTAGCACTGACCTCCTTCTCCATACGCTGCCCCGTTCATTTGACCAGTTCGTGTTGAACTTCAATATGGAGGATAGAAACCTCGCTCTTCACGAACTGACCAATTTATTGGTAACGGCAGAATCGACTCTCAAGAAAGAGAAACCTGTAATGATTGCACACCAATCGAAGGCTGCAAAGCCTAAGAAAGGTAAGAAAAAGAAGAAGGTATTTTCTTCAAAGGCAGTCACCAAGGTGGTCGAGAAAAAGCGCAAAAGCCCAGAAGACGAATGTTTCCACTGCAAGAAAGCAGGGCACTGGAAAAGGAACTGCCCAGACTACCTAAAGATGAAATTGGTAGCCAAAGGTATTTTTCTAGTTGAAGTTAATATTTCTATTAACTGTCATCGTGGGTGTTAGACACCGCAGCAGGTTCTCATATCTGCAATGATTTGCAGGTGATGGGAGCAGTAAGAACCCTGAAGCCCGGGGATAGAATCTTGCGTTTTGGAAACGGAGCTAGGATCGCCGCCGAGGCTATAGGAGACGTGGAATCAGTCTTAGGGAATTTTACTTTAATTTTAAGGGATTGTCTGTACGTACCAAACATTATTAAAAACATCATTTCTATTCCTATGTTAGACATTGATGGTTTTAATTTTTCCATTCAAAATGGATCTTTTTGCATATTTAAAGGTGATTTAATGTATGCTCGTGGTACTTTGATAGATGGTCTATATTCCCTAGAACCTATAAATTCCAACGTCATGCACATTCAATCTAGAAAAAGGAAATATGATAATCAAACTCCACAACTTTGGCACGCTAGACTTGGACATATTTCCAAGAGTAGGATTCAAAAGTTGGTTTCCTCTAAGGCTCTTGAAATAAAGAACTTAGATGAACTCCCGACTTGCGAATCTTGTCTCAATGGAAAGATGACCAAATCACCCTTCACCGGGAATCCCGAGCGAACCAAACAGACATTGGATCTTATCCATACTGACTTTTGTGGACCATTGAGTGTCAATGCGAGAGGTGGATTCTCTTACTTCGTAACATTCACCGACGATTTTAGTCGTTATGGATATGTGTATCTTATGACACACAAATCCGAAACCTTTGAGAAATTCAAAGAGTTTCGAATGGAAGTAGAGAACCAACTTGGACATAGTATTAAAGCACTTCGTTCTGATAGAGGTGGTGAGTATTTAAGCCAAGAATTCCTTGATTATCTAAAAGAGAATGGAATTCTCGCACAGCGAACTCCCCCTAGGACACCCCAACTCAATGGAGTGTCTGAGCGGAGGAACCGGACTTTGTTAGACATGGTTCGTTCCATGATGAGCTTTGCTGACCTTCCCTTTTCGTTTTGGGGCTTAGCCCTATTAACTGCTTCGAAGATACTAAACATAGTACCTTCAAAGTCAGTGCCAACAACGCCGCACCAAGTATGGTATGGTAAAGCACCCGTGTATTCGTTCTTACGAGTATGGGGATCTCCTGCGTATGTAAAGAACAAGAAGGGAGATAAGCTAGATAGTAGATCTAGTTTGTGCAAATTTGTGGGTTATCCAAAGGACTCTATTGGATACCTGTTCTTCGATCCTAAAGAACGTAATACGTTCGTATCTAGGAACGCCCACTTCTTGGAAGAGGATTTCCTCACCAACCGAAATGGGACAATCGTAGAACTTGATGAAGTCCAAGAATCGGACCCATCCCCACAAACAGTGGGAGCTGAACCAGAATTAACTGAACCTACTAGTACACCTATGCTTCGAAGGTCTAATCGAATTCGTAAGGAGCCAGAGCGATTTGGTCTCATTCACGAAAACGAGAAAGTTGATACTGATCCAAGGACCTATCAAGAAGCGATGTCTGACATAGATTCGGGTGTGTGGCTCGAAGCCATGCAATCCGAAATGGATTCCATGCATTCCAACAAGGTTTGGACCTTGGTCGATCCACCTGAGGGAACTATCCCTGTAGGATGTAAATGGATCTTCAAGCGTAAGCTTGGAATGAATGGAGAGATAATTACTCATAAAGCTCGCTTAGTGGCGAAAGGGTATTCTCAAAGGCCTGGTATAGACTATGAGGAAACCTTCTCCCCCGTGGCGATGTCAAAATCCATTCGGATATTACTTGCTATAGCCGCGTGGCATGACTACGAAATATGGCAAATGGACGTAAAGACCGCCTTTCTCAATGGAGACATTGATAAGGAGATCTTTATGCAACAACCTGAAGGTTTTGCGTCCAAAGGAAGTGAGCACAAACTGTGTAAGCTTCAAAGGTCAATCTATGGCCTCAAACAGGCGTCCCGAACCTGGAACATACGATTTGATGAGACAGTCAAAGCTTTTGGCTTTATCAAAAACGTATATGAACCTTGTGTGTACAAAAGGAATAGTGGGAGCTCAATACAATTCATTGTTTTGTACGTCGATGACATTTTGTTAATCGGAGACGATATCAAGATGTTAGCGCAGACTAAAGCGTGGTTATCCGCGCAGTTCTCTATGAAAGATATGGGAGACGCATCTTACGTATTGGGAATACGTATCTATAGGGATAGATCGAAGAAGATGATAGGACTCTCCCAATCTCAGTACATCAACACGATCTTGAAGAGATTTAGTATGGAAGAATCTAAGAAAGGATTTGTTCCAATGAGACATGGTATCTCTCTTTCTAAGTCTATGTGCCCTACAACCGACGAAGAAAAGACGACAATGTCTATCATACCTTATGCCTCTGCTATAGGGAGTATAATGTATGCAATGTTGTGTACTCGACCAGACGTAGCACACGCTCTAAGTGTAACGAGCCGCTATCAGTCAAATCCAGGCGAGAAGCACTGGACTGCCGTAAAAGCAATCCTAAAGTACCTGCGAAGGACTAAGGATATGTTTTTGGTCTACGGTGGTAGTGGAGAACTGAAACTTGAAGGATTCACTGATTCGAGTTTCCAGTCTGACGTGGATGATTTCAAATCCAACTCTGGATACATATTCCGCCTCAATGGAGGAGCGGTCAGTTGGAAAAGCTGTAAACAGTCTACCACCGCCGACTCAACCACAGAAGCAGAATATATCGCAGCATCAGATGCAGCAAAAGAAAGTGTATGGATGAGAAACTTCGTCCAGGAATTGGATGTTGTTCCTAGCATTGCTGAACCTGTAGTCGTCTTTTGTGACAACAACGGGGCAATAGCTCAAGCAAAGGAGCCGAGATCACACCATCAATCCAAACACGTACTGAGGAAGTACCACGTGATCAGAGAGATCATTGGTAGAGGAGATATGCATATGGAGTATGTCAAATCAGAAGACAACATAGCTGACCCACTAACTAAGCCACTTTCGCAAAAGGTGTTCGAGGGACATCTAGATAAGATGGGTCTAAGAAACGTTTGTGAATGGTTTTAGGGCAAGTGGGAGATTGATAGGATAGTGCCCTGCAAGCCAGTTCAATTAGCTTGTAATAGATCTATCTTGTATATAACAATCTTTGATTTTATAATAATACGCATGTTTATTTATATATGTATAAGGATAAACAATGGCCAAACTTCATCTCTCGCGAATACATTTAAGCGATTGGTTGAAAACCTGAGATCACTCATGACTATGGGACTATACACTTCAGTACTGAGTGCACTTATCATGAAACAGTCTCAAAGGTCGTGATCTCGAAAATGTTCCAAGTCATAGATTCATATCGAGACGGGGTATCGAGTGAATCGTCAAGACTTGTACGATTATGCATGATTCACACGGAGTGAATTTGTTGTAGTTTCATGAACAAGGCATTTGAGACCAGTGCATATGACTAGGTGATTCGATGGAGGATCGAATGCATCGAACGACCCGAACAGAGAAACCCATTGTGGAAGCGCATGACGCATATCGGTGATGGGATGTTTCTCAAAGGATTATAATAGTGTACGATTTAGTCCTATGACTTGAGGTGCTAGGGCGAATTCGGTGCATGAAAGTGCGTACTTAGATCTAGGTATAGGCCACTTAGCTTGGTCATAAAAATGCCTAGGTTGGGTGCGTATGGACATGTACGCGAGTGGTTAGTACCAAGATGGAATCTGTTGACTCATCGTAATGGATGAGAATATTTCCTATACGATTCTTAGATAATGTTTCCAATGAATCTACGGCCGTAGTCGGTGACGGATTTGGAAAGGGGTTTCCAAATTAGGCAGTCACACTGGAACATTATCCTGAATTAGAAAGTATAGTTATCGAGACAAATTTAGAGGTGCCGATCAATTCACACACCCTAAGTCTTGATCGGGAAATTGGTCGACAGAAGGACCGTATGTACATGGTAATTATATGAGGTGAGGTTCACTAAATATCAATTCACCTGATGTTGGGCTTCATGGGCTTGTGGCTAGACATCGACCATGAAGTGTGGGTACTCCTGAATTAGTAGAGGAATTGATTCTAGGAGTGGTCAATTAAAGGTAGTTTAATTGATCGGAGCAATTTATTGTTCATAAATTAAATCACGAGGTTTCGTGAGCCTGCTGCCAATTGATGGTGAACCCAGAGGGTCACACACAATACAATTGGACGGTGACTGTTCTGTAGGAATATAAAAGGAATTAATTGATTTAAAAGTAATTAAATCAATTAAGTGAATTAAAGTGTTAATTCAAGTGGGAGATAAATTAATTAATTGATTTAATTGATTTAAATGACAATTGATTAATTAAACTAAATATTAATTAAGTAATTAATTAATATGGGCTGGATATTTAATTAAGTAATTAATTAATATGGGCTGGATATTTAATTAAGTAATTAATTAAATTAAGGTGGGCTTGCAAGAGATGGACTCCTAAGCCCATTAGGAATCTTGTAACCCTAGGTCTTGAGGAGTGCTTATAAATAGAGCTCTGACAGAACTCAGAGAACTAACACCTAAGCAAAAACCCTAGTCTTCTCTTGCCCTAAGAAATCCGCCCCACCCTGCGCCGCCCAAGCCCTAGCGCCGCCGCCGTAACACCGCCGCACCGCCGCCGTGAAAGCACTAGCGCCGCCGCCGCAGATCTTCTCCCTCATTCCTTTTGTGCAGAATTTTGATCTGTCAAATAGATCTGCACAATCCTTCATCAACAAACCTCTTAGATCTAGTTCTGAGCCTAAGACTAAGAGGTGTCATCATAATCCAGTTGGTGTGGACTTTTCTCTGGAGGTGAGACGCTTGGATCACTCCAGTGAACCAGAACCTTAATCAGAGTTCAGAATCAGAGTTGGAGGTTTCCACCACCTTGCCTGTGGTGAGGTAAAAATCGAAAACCCCCTTTGTTAGATTATTTCTGTGCTTTGTTTTGTGTCTTTCGTATATATAACTTGGAGATATTATTATGGGACCTGTGGGTGTGCTTTGAAAAATTTTAATTTCCGCACTTTGTTGTATTGACAATCGAGGCATATCCCAACATCACTTCCACAATGGGTTTCTCTGGTCGGGTCGTTCGATGCGTTCGATCCTCTATCGAACCACCTACTCATATGCACTGACATTAACAATGTCTTGTTCATGAAACAACAACAAATTCACTTTAAGTGAATCATGCATAATCGTACAAGTCTTGACGATTCATTCGATACCCCGTCTCGATATGAATCTATGACTTGGAACATTTTTGAGATCACGACCTTTGAGACTGTTTCATGATTAATCGCACCCAATACTGAAGTGAATAGTCCCGTAGTCATGAGTGATCTCAGGGTTTCAACCAATCGCTTAAATGTGTTCGCGAAAGATGAAGATGGCCATTTGTTTATATTATGAATTCTCGATAAAATAAACAGTTCGTATTAATTAATAAATCAAAGATTCTTTCAAGATAAAATAATGTTCCTATTACAAGCTATTTTGTTGGCTTGCAGGGCACTATCCTATCAATCTCCCACTTGCCCTAAAGCCAATCACAAACGTTTCTAAGACCCATCCTTCCTAGATGCTCTTCGAACACCTTTTGCGATAATGGCTTAGTTAGTGGATCAACTACGTTGTCCTTTGAGTCGACACGCTCCATTTGAATGTCTCCTCTACCTATGATCTCCCTGATCACATGGTATTTCCTCAATACGTGTTTGGACTAGTGGTGTGATCTCGGCTCCTTCGCTTGAGCAATTGCCCCATTGTTGTCGCAGTAGACTACTATGGGATTTGCTATGCTAGGTACCACATCCAGCTCTTGGATGAAGTTTCTCGTCCAAACACTTTCCTTCACTGCATCTGATGCGGCGATATATTCTGCTTCAGTGGTTGAGTCTGCAGTGGTCGACTGTTTGGAGCTCTTCCAACTCACCGCTGCGCCGTTGAGGCAAAATATATATCCAGAATTGGATTTAAAATCATCCACGTCAGACTGGAAACTCGAATCAGTGAATCCTTCGAGTTTCAATTCTCCACTACCACTGTAGACCAAGAACATATCATTAGTCCTTCTCAGGTACATTAGGATAGCCTTTACGGCGGTCCAGTGTTCCTCCCCTGGATTTGACTGGTAGCGGCTCGTTACACTGAGAGCGTGAGCTACGTCAGGTCTAGTACATAACATTGCATACATTATGCTGCCAATGGCAGATGCATAAGGTATGAGAGACATTCTCTTTCTTTCTTCATCACTTGTAGGGCACATTGATTTAGAAAGATAGATTCCATGTCTCATTGGAAGCAATCCTTTCTTGGATTCTTCCATACTGAATCTCTTCAGTATAGAGTTAATATACTGGGATTGGGAGAGACCTAACATCTTCTTCGATCTATCTCTATAGATACGTATGCCTAGTACGTAATATGCGTCTCCCATATCCTTCATGGAGAATTGTGTGGATAACCACGCTTTCATCTGCGTCAACGTTCTGATATCGTCTCCGATCAACACAATGTCATCGACATATAACACAATAAATTGTACCGAACTCCCATCGAATTTCTTGTACACACACGACTCATAAACGTTTTTGATGAGCCATACCCCTTGACTGTCTCATCAAAACGTATGTTCCAGGTTCGGGACGCCTGTTTTAGGCCATAGATTGACCTTTGAAGTTTGCAAACCTTATGCTCACTTCCTTTAGATGTAAAGTTGTTGCATATAAATTTCCTTATCAATATCGCCATTGAGAAAGGCGGTCTTTACATCCATTTGCCATATCTCGTAGTCATACCACGCGGCTATGGCTAATAGTATCCGAATGGATTTAGACATCGCTACTGGCGAGAAGGTTTCGTCATAGTCTATTCCAGGCCTTTGAGAATAACCCTTTGCCACAAGGCGAGCCTTATGAGTTAATACCTCTCCATTCATTCCTAGCTTGCGCTTGAAGATCCATTTGCAGCCTACAGGGATGGTTCCCTCAGGTGGATCAACCAAAGTCCATACTTTGTTGGAATGCATGGAATCCATTTCGGATTGCATGGCTTCCTACCACGCACCCGAATCTATGTCTGACATAGCTTCTTCATATGTCCTTGGATCAGTGTCCAATTGATCATTTTCATGAATAAAGCCATACCTTTCAGGCTCTTTGTGAACTCGGTCGGACCTACGAAGTACTGGTGTACTAGATGGTTCAACAGGTTCAGGATCAACTCCCACTGTTTGTGGGGATGGGTCCACTTCCTGGACTTCATCAAGTTCTACGGATATCCCGCTTCTTTTAGTGAGGAAGTCATCCTCTAAGAAGTGGGCGTTCCTGGACACAAACATCTTTTGTTCCTTAGGTTCGTAGAACAGGTATCCAATGGATTCTTTTGTATACCCCACAAATTTGCACAAACTAGATCTACTGTCTAGTTTATCTCCTTTCTTGTTTCTTACATAGGCAGGAGATCCCCATACTCGTAAATATGAGTATATGGGTGCTTTACCAAACCACTCTTGGTATGGCGTCGTCGGCACCGACTTTGAAGGTACAATGTTAAGTATCTTCGAAGCAGTTAATAAGGCTTGGCCCCAAAATAAAAAAGGAAGGTCAGCGAAACTCATCATGGAATGAACCATGTCTAACAAAGTTCTGTTCCTTCTCTCAGACACACCATTCAAATGCGGTGTTCTAGGAGGAGTTCGCTGAGAGAGAATTCCATTCTCTACAAGATAATCGAGGAATTCTTGACTTAAGTATTCACCACCTTGATCCGACCGAAGTGCCTTGATACTATGTCCAAGTTGATTCTCAACTTCCATTCGAAACTATTTGAATTTATCAAAAGCTTCGGACTTATACTTCATTAGGTATACATACCCATAACAACTGAAGTCGTCTGTGAAGGTTATGAAGTATGAGAATCCTCCTCTCGCACTGATACTCAGTGGTCCACAAACATCAGTATGGATTAAATCCAAGGTTTGATTGGTTCACTCCGGTTTCCAAGTAAAAGGTGCCTTGGTCATTTTTCCCTTGAGACAGGACTCGCAAGTTGGGAGATCATCTAGGTTCTGTATTTCAAGAGCCCTAGAGAAGACCAACTTTTGAATTCTACTCTTGGAAATATGTCCAAGCCTAGCGTGCCAAAGTTGTGGATTATTTTCATCTTGTTTTCTTTTCTTTGATTGAATGTGCATGACATTAGAATTAGCAGGTTCTAAGGAGTAAAGACCATCTATCAAAGTACCACAAGCATAAGTAAAACCACCTTTCATTATGCTAAAATTTCCATTAGAAATGGAAAAACAAAAACCATCATTATCCAATAAAGGAATAGAAATAATGTTTTTGATAATTGTCGGTACGTACAATCAGTCTTTCAAAACCAAAGAAAAATTTCCTAGTACTAATTCAACGTCTCCTATGGCCTCTGCCGCAACCCTAGCTTCGTTTCCAAAGCGCAGGATTCTATCCCCAGGTTTAAGAGGCCTTATTGCTCCCATCACCTGCAAATCATTGCAGATATGAGAACCGGCTGCGGTGTCTAACACCCATGATGCACAGTTAATAGAAATATTAACTTCAATAAAGAAAATACCTTTGACCACCTCTTTCAGGTAGTCTGGGCAGTTCCTTTTCCAGTGCCCTGCTTTCTTGCAGTGGAAACATTCATCTTCTGGGCTTTTTCTTTTCTTCTCGACAACCTTCTTGGTTGTTTTAGAAGAGATTACTTTCTTCTTCTTTTTCTTGCCTTTCTTAGGCTTTGCAGCCTTGGGTTGCTCAGCAATCATGACAGACTTCTCCCTTTTCAGGGTTGATTATGCCGTGACCAATAAATTGGTCAGTTCGTGTAGAGCAAGTTCTTCATTTTCCATATTGAAGTTTAGCACGAACTGATCAAATGAGCGCGGCATAGTATGGAGGAGGAGGTCATTGCGAAGGTCAGCATGCAGGTCTACGTCCAAGTTCTCCAGTTTTTCAACCAGATTGATGAAGCGCAAACAGTGATCCTTCACATTTGAACCCTCAGCCATTCTCAAATTGAATAATTCTTTTGTAGTCTTGAACCTTTCGGTCCTAGACTTCTCTCCAAATAGCTCCCGGAGATGAAGAATTATGTCAGCAGCATGCAACATCCTTGCATGTTGTTTCTGCAGCTCATTGGTCATTGATGCCAGCATGAGGCAACGAACTTGAATATCATCATCGACCCATCTTTGATGGGTAGCTCGTTCCTCTTCCGAAACCCCTTCCGGAAGTGCACCAGGCATGGGTGCATCGAGAATGTAACTCCTTTTCTCAGAGTCGAGGACTATCCTCAGATTTCTAAGCCAGTCGACGAAATTTGATCCGTTCAGTTTGTTAGTGTCAAGGATGATAGCTAATGGATTTTTAGACATTTTTGCAGAATTGATCTACAAAAGTAAATGATAACGTTTAGCTGACTGATCTATATTAATACTTATAATTAGGATGTTGGACTTGTTATCGAAAAAGTTCTCCCACTATTTTCTCGAAACAATTACCCCTTCAATTGTTCGGGAAATCTAATCTCCTAGTAGGTCTTGACGTCCCAGCAGACATTAATTGCACCCACGACTCGTGGCCATGCAATTAACTCCCCGGGTAGGTATACTTTACAATTGTGTTCCTCCACAACCGTCAAGCTATTTTGCCTCAGTCTTCGCACTTATCTAGCACTGCTACATCATAAGTGTTACTAATCGTTAAGTCTAACCCATCAATCATGATGAGCAACTGGCCCGGTCGTGAAGTCCCCGTAACTGGTTATCGGTCGATAATCACATCCCGACCAGTCCCCATCCTTGTCGAGTTTAGTTAAAAACAAGAATCAAGGAATTTCGTGTATTGTCCCTTTCTTCGCCTAGGGTGCCAGACTCTGGATCACCTTCAACGATAAGTAGACAACATACACTAGTCCCTATTGATGGAAGGCTTGGATCTTTAAAACATCATTTTAAATGTAACCAACGTGACTTAATATTATTTTCAAGAGGGGTTTTTCGGGTTTAAGAGTTTGAGGTAACTCTCCTCGAGATCTCACCGTTCCAGTTATGCATTATCTTTCATTTACGATCTAAATATAACTAGCGCGCATCACCATACAAGCTCAGATATAAATACGTAAATAAACACATACACACCTAGCATGCATGCTACCACATTATGTTTTCGATCGGGAGCCTCCTATGTCGACCACCATCGAGCCAAAGACGATGGTCCTATTGGTCAATCTATTAGGTTTCAAAGAGACCTACTCTATTACACATTTTGCCATGCATACATGGCCTTTTGTCTTCTTGGGCTCCCACCTTGCTTGTAATGGGCCTCCATTCTAAACTAATAAAACAGTAAAGCCCTATATATTACAATGGCTCAAAGTGGCCCAAAACTTAAGGCTCGCAGGCCCAATAAAACCAACAAGATTAAAAATAACCAATCACATCTACCCTAAGGGTCAAGGCTCGGCGCGATCGAAAACCACGTAAACAATTTCACGTAGAGCAAGAAACAAGCAAAACCCATTTTCTTATTTCTTATCCTATTTTAAAACAGCCTCTTTAAAAACTTAAGATTCTAGTTTTAAAACCCCTTTCTAAAACAATCTCTAACATCACTTTAAACCCCTTTAAAATGACCCTTTGATTCTCACTTTAAGTCCCTACTAATTATGATAAAATCGACTTTCCGGATTTACTAAACCCTTTTAGTGCACAAAACAGTTTCTGTTTTTCAAGTTTGAAAAATTGCAGTTCGGCCCCTGAATTTTCGAAAATTACACTTTGACCCCTCAACTTTTTGGAAATTACAAATCAGCCCCGAAATTTTCAGAATATGCAAATTGGACAAGAAAGCAGAAAATTAACAAAATTTCCTGAAACTTTTTTTTATTGGAAAATAGACCCCAATATTTACGGAAATAGCAAAAACACCCCTAACCTTTCATAAATTGCAAAATGGTCCAGATTTTGAAAAATTCCAGAATTTACAACTTGGTCCAGAATTGCAGAAAAACAAAATTTTAATTTCTTTCCAGATTTTTGAAAAATCAAAATTTGCAATTTAGCCCTTCAATTTTCGAAATTACATTTTAGGCCCAAAAACCGAAAAGTGCATAAATCCGAACATTCAGTTTATCATAACAAGAAAGAATCAAATATCAGAACACAACAATCACATATAATCACATAATTTGATGCGTTCAGGCCTTTTTCATACGTGCATAATAAGTTAGGCTCTGATACCACTGTTGGGTTTTCGTGGGTATAATTGTCAACTACAATGGTGCGGAATTTAAAAATTTTATACACCACATCCCAGGGTTCTTATTAGCACATATGAATAAGGATGAATTTATTTCAGCACATAAATACTAAAATAAATAAAGTGGTAAAATTGTAATTTTACCTCACCACAGGCAAGGTGGTGGTTTCTCCGGTCTTCTCTTCGGATCACTAGAGCACCCCAAGTGTTGTGCCTCTAGAGAATAGTCCACACCAGCTGGATCTGCAATAACTTCAATCCACAGGCTAAGAACTAGGAAAGAAGCAGTTCAGATTCGAGAGTTGGATTTAGATCCAACTCTAGATGTAGATCGGAAGGAAAGAGGTGCTCGTCCCTTCTCCACAACCACGGCGCTAAAGTGTCTTTGGACGTCTAAATATCAAGTGAGAATAAAACGAATCGTTCAAAGGTTCATTTAAAGAAGTAATGAGTGTAATGATGATACTAGAGACAAAGCGAATAAGGTTCAAGAACAAGGCAAGGAAAGTGAAAATGCCCAATTTCAAGATTAATGATAACAAATAGGATGAAACAACTTTAGAAAGTACATGATACAAGTATGAAGTTGACTGTACATTCCTTCTAGAATAACAAGCAGGAATAATATGAAATGGAAGAGACTTTTTCTGAACCTTTCGCAATTCAATAATTAGGTTCGGGGAATAAGGATAATGAAATATTACTAACCACCGAATAAAACTAAGGTAAGCATATGATCACGAGTTCACTATGAAGAAGTAGCTCGTGAAAGAAAAAGGGAGTACAAACTCTGAACAAATATACAACTCAAATATCAAATTGGAAGCTTCGATCGAACAACAAGAAGCTGAATTAAAAGTGTCAATAAACTATGAAGGGCGGGGTTTTAATTAGAATGACAATCAGTTCAAGAAGAAACTGTCAAATTCAAGAAATTGTGAGAAACAATATTTAAAAGTATCAGATCAAGGTAAGCAAGTTCAAGAATAAAGCTCAAGGAAGGATCAAAGAAATTTTGGTCAATTCAGAAGTAAAATGGCGGAAATAAACTGAGTATCGCACATGGAAGCGAAGGAAATAGCATTAGCGCATATGGAAAATAAACAATGAACAATTCTAGAGCTAATTATTCGTCTGATAGAAATGAGTGGGAGATGTTAGGAGACGAATTCGGTCACGTCATCGAAAGATTATAGAGCTAGGATTAATTCACTTTTGAGTGATTGCGGATCCTTGAAGTTATTGTGTAATAAAGAAGGTATCTTCGGCTTATTTCCTTAGTCGATAGCTGATTTACTAGATACGAAGATGGTTGCAACCTTTTCTTCAACCAATGACATTTGTTACACTTGATTTCTCCAGGGAAACAATGGGATGAGTAGGCTTCTTCAATTGACTTGTTCATCGATACACTTAACTTTTGTGGAAACATCATTTCTCGAAATTTCAACATGCCGATAGATTCAATAGAGAGAGAGGAATTTCGATCGTCTTGATAGACCCTTTTGTTTCTTTTAGACCCTTGTCTTTCATTCTATCTGAATCCTCGATAGCAAGTCTTGATGTTAAAGATTATTTGGTTGTCGCCACACTCCATTAATTACGTTTTCCCAGAACTTATATAATACATCATCAAGACGCGTATATAACAAGTAGGGGTCACATATTTTGGTCAACATACAAGGAGTATGCCAGAATCAAGAGTGGCAATTCATAGTAATCGAGATCAAATAATTAATACTTCGTATTTAGGAAGTACCTACAAATGTAAGTTCAGATGAGAGTATATTTCAACCTCGAGGAATAGAACCATGAATAGTTGAAGAATGAGACACACCTGAAGTACTAGGTACAAAATAGTCATTATCAATCAAACTAACAATAAATAAGAAAGAATTTCATGGAGTACAAACTAGCGAGATGAATCATAGTCAGGCATGAACATAAAAATAGTATCTGAAGGTTCAAATGACCTATGATTCTTAAGAATTGTATAGGAGGAATGAAATTTATAGTAAATTACCAAGATTCAAAGAAACGTGTATCGATTTCATACTATCAAGAATAACCCATACACAAAACTCAAAAACATGATGGGTTCTGGAATGAGTTAAAACCAAGGAACGGAGCCCAAGGAGAATCCAAATATATTCAGATTCGATGGCTCGTTGCGAAAGAGTAATGTTTGAAATCAGGAGAACGAGTTTTGAGTGAATTAAGCACAATTAAAGGAATCTTAAAAGCACCCATGACTACTTTAGTTAACTTACAAGTGTCCCAAGAAAGAAACTTGATTCCAGGATCTAAATACGAGAGTAAGATAGAGAAAGAAAGAGCTCTCTCTGAATTAATCGTAGTCAAACGATAATGAGGGTTAAATATTTGAGGTCATTCTAGTCATTTGGTAACGAAACAGTGATACCAAGAAATCAAACCTCCATTGAGATCATACATAAGCATATAATTTTGATTGCAGCCGTATTCCACAAAGTGAGTTATTCGAATTAAGTTGACCTTAAGACTTTCGCGCAAGCTTACTAAAGGTGAGAGATCAATTTGAAGAAGAAATGTCTGAAGTCAACAATATGAGTTTTGAATAAAGTAAACTCACATGATGATGGACTTCGAAAAGGTTTATGGCTATATTAGGCATTTAACATCGCTTCGAGAAAAGTTACTTGATTCAAGTAACTCAATGTGTGTATATTATGAAACATTATGGATCATACTTATACAATCATATTCAGACAATAATTCAAATAGTTCAGTCAATGTAACGTCAAGTATATTCTGTACACCAACAAAAAAATAACAAATCAAGAAATCACATTAACAATCAAACATATCCCCTTCCCCCGAGGTCATGCACAATACCTATGATTTGGTTGCGGTTTTGTCCTAAAAGTGAACTACCCAATGTGGGTAGACACCCTGAAATCTTGGCGGTTAGTCCCACCTTACTAGAACCACAGTACGAATTCCGAGGACCACATCCTGGCCATGAGCCCAAGCTCTGATACCATCTGTAACGGCCCGACTCCGCGGGTCCGTCGGATAACGGTCGAAAAGTTATTATTATTTTGAAAAATAGTTAAAATATCGAAACCTTTAAAAAGAACGATAAATTAAAAGTTTAAAAGCGGAAGCGATTTAATATGACATAAGAACATTTAAAAATACTAAGTTTTAGAGCGGAAGTGATTAAAACAAATTTTAGCGGATGACATGACATAGTGAAACAACTTGTGGGACTCAAAAGAAATACAAGAAGATTAAGATTAATATTTGATAAAATTTAAAATCATTTTAGATAGATATTCCCATTTTACAAAATTAGCTAAAATACCAAGATATTTAACAAGATATAATAAAAATGAACTTAAACATTATAGGAGATTTAAACCATGGGTTCAAACGAAAATCTTAAAATCAAATAAGAATTTAAACAAAAGTTTAATTACTCTTTGGAACTTGGGTAGGACCGCAACCGTGATGACCTAACCGCAACATGAACTATTGTTTACCCCAAACACCTGTAGCTGAAAAGATTGAAACATGGAATGCATAAGTTGATCGTCCAACTTAGTGAGGCTATAGTGCACATGTGCGTTGATGCAACATAATATACGTGAGCATATATAACAGTGCAGTCAATAAACACATGCAATAACAATTTTAAGCACGTAAACACGTAACCAACAGTTGCTGATGTCGTCCTTCTCTTACCCTCCAGTCCATTTTATGACGCCCCCACCGAACACTCCAAGTAAGGAGCTACCTTACTATCTGTGCGCATAGACGTCTAATGCCAAGAGTTTGACTTCACTCCCCAAGTGTAACCTCCACACTTGGTTTGTGAAGTCGGGTCTACGGTGGATCAAGGTAACCTTCCGGGTTACCTATGATTCCGCACACCAAAATAGGGCCCACACAATAATATCAAGCAGTACAGTAAAGTAACAATACAGTACAATAACAATCCAATAACAAGCCAGTACACTAACAATCCAGTAATATGAAATCAGCAACCAACTCAATAAAAATCATTAAAATGGTTCAATATATGATATCTAGGACTCGTAAGCACATAGGCATTATCATATAATTCAAGGTGTATATTTTGTTCTAAAATTTGAGTTTTTCATTGTATCATACATCGCATGCTCGTTCGTTTAGGGACTAAGTTGCAGTTATGACTCGACCTACTAGCACATTCGGACTTACACACAAGTAACACACACAGCACTCACCTGTGTAGCTTACGATTCTCGAGAAATTGCGGAAAAGTAGCGTCTTCGGCTCCTGTACACGTTTATGTAACGATCTTAGAATCTAATCACACCACAAGGATTCTAGAGTGACTAAAGCAATGTTTTAGTCGAGCAAACAATTGAATCGTGGTTGTTCAATATCGAAGCCACGATCAAAACTTGGACATTTACGTCCCATCTAAAGGTTCTATGGTTCGTTCATGAACCGAGGTAAACATAGCCACGAAAGAGATAAACTAGAACAAAACCGTTCTAATTGAGCTTTAACAATAAGGTTTAATAACGTTTTTACAAACTAACAATGAGAAAAAAAAGTTCTTTAATTATAAGTTTCTTCGAAATTTTTTACAAATTTTCAATCTTAAAACTAAAATGAATAAACCACTACTTCAAATCAATTAATCAAGAATTTATAAAAGAACCATGCAAAAACAGCGACAAAACAGCGGATTTCACCCCTTATTTTCAGATTTGCAAAACTAACCCCAAAAGTTTCAAAAACTCCCTTTTTGCAAACAAACTTGGAGCAACTTTAAAACAAATAATTTTTAAGTAAACTTATATCAAATATTGAACAAAATAGAGATTCTCAGTCCATTATACTCCCAAAAATTTTGCATCCCTAACCCTTCAACTTTTAAAATCTTTCAAAAATACCCCCTAAAGTTTCGAAAATTATGAACAATAACTTTCTTACTAAAATAAATCAAGATCTAAATATCTAATAAATATTTATTTAAACCAAGCAAAACTACACCATCCTTATAGCTAAAATCGAGTTAATCGAGATACATGCATAACATAGTATGAACTTAAATTCATGCTCAAACTAAATTCTAAAGCCAAAAATTAACCAAATAAACACACAATAACATTTAAGCTCAAAGAACTACCTAACGAACTCAAATCGAGAAATGAAGACCGAAAATGGAATACCCATTCCGAGATGAAGTCGCTGACCGGAGCAGGCACCGTTGACCGGCGTTGACCACCGTTGACCGGCCGTTGACCGACACCGGAAAATGAGCCGAACCCACCATTCCACTCTCCTCTAAGCCTAGAACACCGTGGTGAAGCTCGATTGTTGAAGAAATGACCGGAAAAGGGACATGCAAGAAAACCCACTTAAAACCGCACCTTCAACCTCGAATTTCCGCTAGAAAACAGCTTCTATTCCTTCAATTACCACCACCATTGTGTTCCTCTCGTCGAGTAGATGAATTTGGACTACTTATTTGCTCGATTTGGTTAAGAAATGAGAAAGTTATAATTATGTGTGTGTAAGTATGTGTAAAGCTTGGGAAGAAGATGACAATGGTGAAGTAGAGATAAAATGACTCAATCTTTCCTTTCTTACTTTAATTCTTTGCTGCTGAAAATGTATTCATGTATGTGAATTTAAAATAGGAGAATTGGGTTAAATCCCATTTTTCTTTACTTAAAGAAAATACAAGAGCACAAGTGGAGGAAGTCCTCCACTTGTATTTTACGGCCCAGCAGCAGGACAAATGTCCTGCTGCATTTTTTTTTCTTTTTCAAAATTGCATTTTGACCCTTGAGTTTTTAAAAGTGGCACTTTAGCCCCAAAAGTTTAAAAACAACAAAGAAATCTTAAAAACAAATAAACTTGATCATATTAGTCAAGAATTTAATTACACTTTCACTCCAAAAGTTTTTTAAAACTTTAATCTCCAATATCTCTTATTTTCAGGATCATTTTTATTTTACATAAAAGCACAACTTCATAATAAATAAAATTTCCTAAACTTTCTCAAAATATAACCTCCAAAAGATTTTTAACTAAACAAAAGTCAAACTTTAGGATTTTCTGAAAATCGAAATTTTGGGGTATTACATTCTCCCTCCCTTAAAAGAATTTGGTCCCCAAATTCATACCTGGTATTATGTTGTAGTTCATCTACTCTTTATCACATAACTTCTTCGAATTTCAAACTTTGGCACAAAGCCTTCGTAAGAGCAATCTCCTGATTTTGTAATCCTTAAGATCTTCTATCGCGTAAACGAATTAGCTTCTCCTCATACGACTAGTTCCTTATACTTTGTAGTGGATTATGTTTGGTCCTTCTATAAGGATTTGCACGGTACTTGCCATCATCGATAAGTGGAAGATGTCACGTTCACTTCAAGGAATAAAAGGTAATGCTAGCATGTACGCCGCGATGTCGGATCTTTCAAAATTTTTGAGGTCGTGCTACAAACACTATCTTCTAATCCAAGTCAATTTTATAATTTCACTATAACAACGAGTGTTTGATATAAAATTATCGACAATCAATTTAATTGACCCACTATTTGGAATTAGTCAAACTAGAAGTTTGAGAAAGATCACAAAGGCAATTGAATCAGAAGTCTTTCCTAAAGATATCAAAGCAATCGAATTCACAAGCTCAATGGTAGTAATAAGAAAGTAGAAGAACGGGGATTTTTAGCATACATCAAATCCGGGGAAATCTCAATAAAAGTAACAAACAGTAGTCGGAATAAGAACTTAAGTAATTATTTCAAGATAAAGAAAATACGGAAAAACAACTGATTGCAAAAGACAATTGGATTAGGAATTCGTTGTAATTAACCAAACAAATCCCACAAGATGTATCAATATGCTGGACTATGGAGAATTTCCTCAGACATCTTATTAGAGATAATAAGAAGAAGGTTAAATCAAGTGTGCCAATAAGGATAATTGAAATTGAACCAAGAGTTTTGTCAATAGTAATCGAAGCTTTGAAATGTCTTTGATTATTTAAAAATTGGGCTAAGATAAAATTTGCTACTCAAAGATTCATTTTAAGTAGTAATGAATGTAGCAAAAGTAAAACGTAGAAAGGGAATAGAATTCAAGAACGAGATCCAAGAAAAAGAAGAACATCATATTAGAGAAACTAACCATGATAAACGAACATGTTTAGAAAGAACAAGATAACAGTGTGGAGTCCAAAAGAAAGTCGATAACTGAGTGAAAATGTTGCATGGTCAATGAAGTTAACAAGTATGAATGATATGGAATCAAAGAGACGATTCAGAAATGACCATATATTAGCAAAGGGGTTCAATAAAGTATCAAGCAACACTGAAACGATAAATTTCTATAAGGATCATAAAGGACAGTTGAACCAAAAAATTTGCCCATGAAAAATGAAGTGATCTTACGTGGTTTCGTTTGTTCGATCAAGGGTGGGATGTAATACAATAATAACAAAAATAAAGTGAAGTAAAGACCAAAGTAATTGTATTCGAATCGAATGAGTACAAATACAAGTGTTCAAGGGTCCTATTCGAGCATTATTGGATGCCGTACAAGCTAGAGGGTGAAATACATAAGATCCTAAGTCTATATTTCCAAGTGATTCCGAGCAGTAGCTTCGAGGAAGGAGCACCTGGAAAATCGTGTCCAGTATCATAAATGCATGGGGTATTTATAGCTGAAAGTGGGGTTCAGGTGGTCCACCCGCAGATGTGCAAATCTTCGGCCCATAAGTTTGGGTCAGAGCTTGGCCCAACAGTAATTTTGGATCCAGGGTAGCCTTATACTTATGGTATTCCGATAACGGGGTCGAACTGGATCTTTCGAGATAACTAGCGCTCGATCTTGTGTAGCTGTAAAGAAAAAAGCAGAAACCCGAAATATCCCTCATCAATACTCCCCCACTTCTCGAGCGTAACGTGGAACTTAAGCTCGAAGAAGTATATATAACAGTAGGATAAATCGATCTCGGCTTATCGTTTTGGGTATGCCTCATTAAAAACCTGGCTCAGAAAAACCCTTCTGGGATAAAAACCGGGTCAGGGAAAAAGAGTGCATACTTAAACAATTTCTTGATGGTGCGGTCTTAACGTCGTCCTTGTTATTCTTGATGTGGATCTTTAATTCAGGAATTCTGAAAAGTATAGGGGCTATAGGTGCAATTCTTGAGAATATGACTTCAAATTTACCTCAAAAGAGTCCAATCGTCACGGTTACTCGGGGACTGATTTGCAATTTCCCATTTTGTCCCTATTTATATAGTTATAAGGAGGGTCGCTGTTCCTCACAAATTCTGAGGAGAGAACTTTAGATCGGAGCAGACAGAACGATAAGTGAGTTTTATTAGCCATTTTTGAACAGTCATCTTATATAACGGTATGTCGAGTTCAGTAGACTTGAAGGGGAAATCTCCCTCAGAGGAGAATGAGGTCGATAACCGAAAAGGGAAAAAAGCTGTAGAGAGTCGACCCTCCGAAAACGAGAATCCGCAAAGCTCAGGTTCCACCTCGGATTCCAGCGGAGAGGAGCGGGAATCGAATTTTGACACCGGAAATAGCGAAGATGAGAATTCCGGCGAGGCAACAGTTTCTGAAAAGGAAGATATAGAGGATGGGGAGCTTCCTTTGGGTAACAATGAGCAGCAGAAATATAGACTGAACCGTAATCTGGTGGTTACAATCTATGATTGGGAAGAGCCCTCGACTAGCGCAGCTCTAAACATGACCGAGGAGAGGGCAGATGAGATCGTCTGTTCGTATAAGGAGACAGACTTGACGCAGTTGCAAGAAGAATTTGCTCGATATTTAGGTGCCGGTTTTTCGATAGTGCTTCCTTCTCCCGATCAACGAGTTACCGACCCTCCTGCCGGCTGTCAAGCCTTTTATTCCAAACATTTCCACTACGGCTTACGCATCCCCTTCCCTCCTCTGCTAGAAAACCTTCTTGATGCTTTTAAGTTGGCTCCTTGCCAGATCTTACCGAATTCGATTGGCCTAATTATAGCTTTCTGCGTGTTGATGAAAGCTAAGGGGAAAAAGGCATCCTTTCAGAATTTTTGGCGGATATTCCAGATGAGTGCTTCCACCTCTTCAAACGCAGGTTACGTATACTTTTCTCAGAGGCCGAAGATTTCGATCTTATCGACCAACGTGAGTAGCAATCTGAAGGGATGGAAGCATGAGTTCTTCTTCGTTCGAGGGCCAGAGTCTTCGTCTTCTGAAGAAAATCCCGAGCCTACTCCCTTTGATTGGCCTGGGGCAAAGGAATGGATATACGGAAAACGCCGTCTTGTGGGGAGTATGAAGAATGAGATAACAGATAAATTTCTGCAATCTCTTCGTGCTGATCCTCATCAGACCGCTCTAATGACTCAAGAAGCAGTCTTGCGAATGGCCGAGCTCAGTAGTTGCTCTTTTCCTGCCGATCCAATCGACTTTGGGAAAGCTCAGATCGATCCCGCTAACCCCCCTTCCACGTTAGCTGATATCGTTGACAAATTCCGTACATCGGTATCTGGCCCGCACGTTGCTTCCTTTTCGAAGGGTAATAAGGGTCGACCTCGTCCTCAAACATCAACTAATCTTCGGCAAACGAAGAAATCTAAGGCCCCAGTAGGGACCGCGTCGACCTCAAATGCTTTAGTGATTGTTCCCCCGATTACCCAAGCAGGAACCTCTCGGTCTAGGGCCGAGGCGGAGGGGACCTCCGATTTCCAGGGTCCCGGAATCCTTCGATCTGTTTTTTCGAACACCTCCTCCAACCGGAACGACGAGGGATTCAATAACTATACTCTCCTGGAGGATCGTGCCAGAGAGATTTTGCAGGCCAGGATGAATCGCAAAAGAAGTAGCAATGTTCCTGAGTCCTCCAGGAGAGTCAAGCCTTTTGCTCGAGGGCCGAACCCTATACCATGTCGGGCTGGTCATTCCGAGCCAGATTTGGCAGATTTCATCGAGGATCATCTGCGAGGACCGAGGGCAGCCGGATATCCGGACTGTGGGACCATCGAATCTGATTGGGTTCCGAGGGTGAGCATGCGGTGGATAAGTCTCTCCGGATGTTCTTGGCTGGGCGATTCAGGGATGATACTATCCAATCTTTTGTTAAGAAAGATTTTGAGATATTTGGCGATTATGCCCACGCTCAGCAGATGGTACCGTCTAATTCCGAAAGTTTCTTGCTTTTCCCCTATAATCCTCATCTCATGCTTTTACGTATCTTTTCCTTCACAGGCCGGAGACCTATTTACTCAAATCGCTCTTCGCCTGTCCGTATTGAGCGAAGAGTCTCAGGCGGTACAGAAAGCCTTATGCGATGTTCTGAAGGATGAAGCTGCGAAGACCAGTCAGCTAGAGGATGCCAAGATCAAGTTATCTGAGGTCGAAATTGAACTCGAGAGAACTAGGAAAGAGTTGGAAACAAAGAGGGCCTTAGAGGATGAAGTGGGGAAATTAAAGCAGGAGCTTGAGCAAACCAAAATGTCTGCCGAACAATCTTATGAACGGGGTCGAGTCGAAGCCAGGCTTCCCGCCATAAGGGAGTTCCTAGAGTCTCCGATCCTCGACGCCTTGGTTCGATTACGGTCGGGAGAGATTAATCAAGCCTTCTATTTTAAAGGGGCTCAGCATCTCCTTACAGCTGCTAAGATCGAAGGCGCCCTTGATGACTTCCTTCCTAAGATGAATCCTTACAAGAATATCTTCGGTGAAGACTACAAAGCGTCTTCCCTTCCTCCTAAGCTCGAGGAATTTGCCACTCACGAGTTTGCTCCTTTTCTTGAGGAATTTGGTGCACCGATGCCAAATCCTGATGAGCTCGAAGCCCAATCCGAAAGCGAAGATGTAGATATTGAAGGGGATTCTCACGGTCAGAGTGTACAAGGCACCCCTTCTTCTGGTTCGAGTAAATCTGTGTCTGATGCGCAAAGTTATGATGGAGAAGGCAGCAGCTCGAGTAAAGGTGATTCTGATGGCTCGGAAAGCAGTTCTAGCGAATCAGAGGAGCTAGATAGATTGGACTATGGTTCAGGCGTGAAAGAGTCTTAATCAATAACGATCACTATGTAATTTGACTGACTTAGCTAACCAATGTACTTATCTTATAATTACTTATCTTTTGCTCTTGCATATTTAGTGGGTGCTTGAATTTGAATCTCTTTTCCTTTATGCTATTTTAGGCTATTGCCTGTTTGAACTTTCTGCTCAATTTTATAACGTCAGTCTTACGTACTCAGCTGCGTCATTGAATCTTTCTCGGGAGTAGTGATTTACCAATCATTGCGATTTTGCGTGATGTCGTTTTTCTTATAAGTAGCGAGGGCACTTTTAATTGCTTTCGCATTGGTATTGCTCACAGTGTTCGGAGCTCCCTTTAAAAAATTATTTTGGTTGGATCTTTACCCGAAAATTGAGGTATGAATAAAAATTCGAACGCTCTTGTGATTTCTTCCACGCCTTTTCCCAGGCCAAGTGTTAGTAGAAAATTAAGGAAAAGAAATCGATCATCAATTACATCCGCTAGTTCTGATCAGCAAAATTTCCATGAGGGGAATAAACACTCGACCGTTGCCCTTTCTTCGCGTTCGAAAACTAAGGGCTCCAACAAGAGAATAAAAAAGGTTTCTTTTGCGGAGGATGTCACCGGGCACGTCCCTTTTCAATCCGTATCTTCGTTGGTCAGCGAATCTTTGTTTAAAAGGGACATATCTCCTTTTAACCAAGTGTCACACGAGAAAACCGACCTGACCCTTCTTCGGTCCAATGTTTCTATCTCCGGGGGTGACTTTTCGACTGGAGAATATTCCTCGTTCCTGTTTTATTCTGGGTTGGAATCTCTTGCCCAAGTAATTCATTCTCACCTCTTTGTCATGACTGCTTAATCTCTTCATTTCTATTATAACATATTTTCTTATAAGTTCAGGCTAGGGTGGTCTTCTCTAAGCTTTGTGCATTGGCCAAACATGAGTTCGAACTGCGGACCTCTATTTCGCTCGAGCTTATCGGGAAGAAGATCGAGCTGGAACGTGCATTGGAAGCTAATAGATTTTTCAAGGAGAGAATATCTCAGGACAAGTTAAGTTCAGAGTTTGAGAAACTCAAAGGTATTTACGAACGTGAGAAGAGACACTCTGAGCTTCGTGAGAAAGAATCTTACATTCGCGGGTATACTGATCGTAGTGCTGAAGTTCGAAAGATCCTTTCCGAAAATAATTTCGTTTAGTTATACTGTGGTTTAGTAATACTGTGGTTTACCTTTGTATGATGAGTTAAGACTTCTCTTTGTAACACCATCCTTGTTGTAACGGTTTTCTTTCCTTGTTGTAGTATAACCCTTGTTGTAATGATATGATATTTGCTCGGAATGATATTCTCCGTCTCTCTTCTCCTTCTTTTTTTTTTTTTTTTTTTTTTTTATATATTAGTATTTAGATCAATCTTTAATAGAATGTTTATTTCGATCTAACTTCCATAGAATGTTTCAATCTTTCAATAGAACGTTTGTTTCGATCTAAGGGGCATAGCAGAGGCTTTCACCCTTAGTCGTTTTTAGAGCATTTTTAGCTCGAGGGTCATAGCAGAGGCTTTCACCCATTCAATAATTTCGATCTAAGGGGCATAGCAGAGGCTTTCACCCTTAGTCGTTTTTAGAGCATTTTTTAGCTCGAGGGTCATAGCAGAGGCTTTCACCCTTTTTTGATAATTTCGATCTAAGGGGCATAGCAGAGGCTTTCACCCTTAGTCGTTTTTAGAGCGTTTTTAGTCCTTGGGTCATAGCAGAGGCTTTCACCCATTCAATAATTTCGATCTAAGGGGCATAGCAGAGGCTTTCACCCTTAGTCGTTTTTAGAGCGTTTTTTAGCTCGAGGGTCATAGCAGAGGCTTTCACCCATTCAATAATTTCGATCTAAGGGGCATAGCAGAGGCTTTCACCCTTAGTCGTTTTTAGAGCGTTTTTAGCCCTTGGGTCATAGCAGAGGCTTTCACCCATTCAATAATTTCGATCTAAGGAGCATAGCAGAGGATTTCACCCTTAGTCGTTTTTAGAGCGTTTTTAGCCCTTGGGTCATAGCAGAGGCTTTCACCCATTCAATAATTTCGATCTAAGGGGCATAGCAGAGGCTTTCACCCTTAGTCGTTTTTAGAGCGTTTTTAGCCCTTGGGTCATAGCAGAGGCTTTCACCCATTCAATAATTTCGATCTAAGGAGCATAGCAGAGGCTTTCACCCTTAGTCGTTTTTAGAGCGTTTTTAGCCCTTGGGTCATAGCAGAGGCTTTCACCCATTCAATAATTTCGATCTAAGGGGCATAGCAGAGGCTTTCACCCTTAGTCGTTTTTAGAGCATTTTTAGCTCGTGGGTCATAGCAGAGGCTTTCACCCATTCAATAGTTGATAGAGAAAAATAGAGATCGATAAATAATGAATATAGAATCGAGAATATCAGGAATATGACGATTAAGTAAGAATGTAGGCGAAATAAACTTTCATTGAATAAATAGTCCGAATAAACATTCTTCAAATAACCCAATTCTTCGTTAAACACATAGTTTGCCAAATAGTTATAGTCAAAGAAAACAGAACAAGATAACTAAAAAGTAGAAGCCTCGATTTTAACTATCTTCCATAATATCTTCTTAAGTTGATCGCATTCCAAGCACGAGGCAGTATCTCTCCGTTAGGTTGTGCAATTTTATAAGAACCTTTTCTTCCAACCTCTACGATCACGAATGGGCCCTCCCAATTGGGCTGTAGTTTTCCTACGTGCTTTGACACTTCCACTTTTTTGAGCACCAGGTCTCCCACTTTGAAGGATCGAATCCTCACATTTCGATTATAGGACTTTTCCATGTTGGCTTTGGCGGCTTGAATTTTCAACTTTGCGCGGTCCCTTCGAGCATCCGCGTGATCAACTTCCATCTGCCTCAGCGATTGATTTTCTTCGGGATCATAAAATTCGACCCTGGGTGAAGGTATAAGATTCTCTACTGGGATAACAGCCTCCGACCCATAAACCAAACTGAATGGAGTTTCTCCAGTTGCTGCTTTAACTGTTGTCCTGTTGGCCCATAATACTCCCGGTAGTTCATCCAGCCATTTTCCCTTCGCTTCCGATAAGCGCTTCTCCAGATATCGAACAATTTCCCGATTTACTACTTCAGTTTGTCCATTAGCCTGAGGGTGGCCGACAGACGCAAAGTTCTGTTGTATTCCAAATCTTTCACACCAATCCGTGACCCTTTGTCCTGCAAACTGCGTTCCGTTATCTGATATCAGAACCCTGGGGATTCCGAACCTGCAGACTATATTTTTCCATAAAAAATTAATAACTTGAAATTGGGTGATTTTGGTCAAGGCAACACATTCGACCCACTTGCTGAAATATTCCACCGCTACTAGTACATAATTTTTCCTGGCTCGCGCTGTTGGGAAAGGTCCCACAATATCGATGCCCCATTTGTCGAAGGGCCAACAAATAGGGATCGAATGCATATGTTCGGCCGGTTGGTGTATCAAGTTCGAATGAATTTGACAGTGATGGCACTTTTTCACATATTCGACAGAATCAGAAAAGAGTGTAGGCCAATAATATCCAGATCTTGAGCATTTAAGAGCTAACGCTCGAGCGCCACAATGATTTCCTGCTTCCCCTTCATGAACCTCTCTCAATATTGCCTCGTAGTGTGTTTCGCGGATACATTTCAATAGAATTCCCGAAGAGGAACGCTTATAGAGTTGATTATCCATTAAAGTAAATGACGGCGCTCTATATTTGATTCTCCGAGCCTCGTTTGCATTTTTCGGCAGTTTTCCGTCCCTAAGATAGGCAATAAGAGGGTCGCTCCATGACTCGCTCGGTCCTTCAATTTCCATAACATCAATTGCAGGGGCTGCATCTAACTCGATAGCAGACATATTCGACAGCAGCCAAGTGATTGTCCTCTCAGTCTTTCCGTCGACTAGTCCTGTGAATTTCGACAATATATCGGCCCAGAGATTCTCTTCTCTTGGTATCGGTTGAATGTCAAACTTATCGAACTCTGAGATTAATTTCTTTGCTTTGTTCAGATATTTAATCATGTTGAATTCTCTGGCCTCGTACGTGCCTTTCACCTGTCTGTGAACCAGTTCCGAATCTGTTAGTACGATAATCGATTTTACCTTTGCCTTGATGGCCATCTCTAATCCAGCTATCAATGCTTCGTATTCGGCCTCATTGTTGGTGACGACAAAATCCAAAGTTATCGCATAGCTCAGGTCTTCAGCATTGGGCCCTTGGAAGTGTATCCCAGCTCCTCCTCCTTCCTTGGTCGAAGACCCGTCCACATGCATTAGCCAAACTTGATCGTTTGCTTCTTCCACCATAGCTATTTCCGAGGTTGTTCCTTCTTTCCCGTTTGATATGTTGGTTGATTCAAGCACAAAATCAGCTAATACTTGCGCCTTCACAGCGACCCGTGGTCGGTATTCAATTTCAAATTGGCTGAGCTCGACCGCCCACTTTATCAACCTGCCTGAAGCTTCTGGTTTGGACAGAACCTATCTTAAAGGTTGGTTAGTTAAAACAATGATTTTATATGTTTGAAAATAGGGTCTCAATCTCCGGGCAGCCACAATTAGGGCAAGCGCGAATTTTTCAATCTCCATATAGTTCTTTTCGGCACCCTGCAACAATTTACTCAAATAGTAAACTGGTTTATGTTCAGCTTTATCTAGTTTGACCAGAACCGAGCTAATGGCTTCTTCTGACACAGCTATGTACAAATATAGGGGTTCCCCTTCGGATGGTTTTGCTAGCATAGGTGTCGAGGTTAAGTATGCTTTCAGTTCTTCGAAAGCCTTATCGCATTCATCGTTCCACTCGAAATTCTTAGATTTACGCAACAGTTTGAAGAAAGGTAAACTCTTGTCAGCGGATCTGGAGATGAATCTATTCAATGAGATGATTTTTCCGATCAGACTTTGGACGTCTGAGAGTTTCCTCGGTGGATGGAGATCAGTGATCGCTCGGATTTTTGCAGGATTAGCTTCGATCCCCCTCTCATGAACTAAATATCCCAGGAACTTTCCTGATCGCACCCCAAATGTGCATTTTGTCGGATTTAACTTCATCCCATACTTCCTCAAGATTTGGAAACACCTATCAAGATGGTTAATATGATCCTCCTCAGACATGCTTTTTACGAGCATGTCATCTACATATACTTCCATAATTTCTCCTATTAACTCTTTGAACATCATATTGACCAATCTCTGATATGTTGCACCGGCGTTCCTCAAACCGAAGGGCATAACGATGAAACAGTACACTCCTCGTTCGGTGATAAATGCCGTTTTGTCCTGATCTCTTTCGTTCATGAAAATCTGATAAAATCCTTGAAACGCATCCATCATACTAAACAACACAAATCCTGCAGTGGAATCTACGAGCATGTCAATTCGAGGCAAGGGGTAAGGATCCCTTGGACATAATTTGTTCAAGTCGGTGAAATCATTGCACATTCTCCATTTGTTCTCGACTTTTTCCCCCTTGGAGACTAAGACCACATTACACAGCCATTCCGTAAATTTTATCTCTTTGATTTGTCCTGCCGCCAACAATCTATCGACCTCTGCGTTAATTATCTTGTCTTTCTCTCGTCCGTGATTACGCTTCTTCTGCCTCACCGGTCTGGCCTTTGGGTCGATATTTAAGGAATGCGTTATTACACGCGGGTCTATTCCTACTATGTCGTCCGAACTCCATGCGAAGACATCCACATTTTCCTGCAAGAATCCGATGAGCTTTGCTTCCATGCAATTACTTAGCTCCGTTCCTATTTTTGTGAATTTTTCTGGAGATCCAGGTACCAAGTTCACCTTTTTGTGATCAGGTGCTTGCACACTCATATCAACGATTCTCCCTTTCTTTACATCTAGTCTTTCATAATCAGGAATCGGAGTTCCGGAGTTAGAGGCTAATTCATTTATCTTTCTTTTGTTAGGGAGCTCGGGCTCCACCTTTTCCTTGATAGTCAAGGACGAACTGTAACACTCCCAAGCCATATACTGGTCGTTCCTCATCTCACGTACTCCTCCGTCAGTTGGGAACTTTATCTTCTGATGGTAGGTGGATACGATAGCCTTAAAAGTATTCAGAGCGGGTCTTCCCAAGATAGCATTGTAAGCGAACGGCGTGTCCACCACTAGGAACTTGATCATTCCTGTGACATTCTTTGGTTTTAAGCCTAGAGTGGTACTTAAAAGTATGGTTCCGAGCGGAGTGATTTCCGATCCCCCGAAACCAACCAAAGGGGTGGTTACCTTATCCAAATGTGGATGACAGAGTTTCATTCTTGTAAGAGCTTCCGATGAAATTATGTTTGCTGAACTCCCGTTATCGACCAGCACTCTTTTGACCTCGAAATTTGCAATTCTTAGTGTTAACACCATCGAAAAGTCTGGATCATCTTCATTCGAGTCCCAACTAACATCTGCTGGTCGATCTGCCTCGCTAAAGCTGATGACTTGATTCTCCATTGATGGAAACTCCAAAGATAGAACTTCCCTTCTTGTGGACACTCCTGTCCTGATTGACCTTAAAGTCCTTTTTCTGGCATTCCTACTATCTCCACCCGCCGGTCCACCTGCGATCATGTTGATCACACCATTCGATTGCTCTTCCATCTGACTTTGAATTTGTCTCTGCCGAGCGTTAAGTTTCCTTGGACTACGGGATCTGTAGCGATTGTTATAGTTGCCATTCTTAACAAATTCTTTGAGTTTTCCTTGGTTGATTAACTTTTCGATCTCGACCTTCAACTGATAACAATTTTCCGTACTATGGCCTCTAGCTCGATGGTATCGGCAGTATTGGTCATATCCAGGCGCACCCGGCCTCGCCTGTGTGATCCTTTGGGCTTCCGGAATTAAATTCCCTTCTTCCAATACGGTCAACACCTCTTCTTTTGAACTGTTAAGCTCAGTAAATTGAATTTTACCCGGCCTTGGGGCTCGATTTCGCTCATAAGGGGGTCCATACGAATTCGGTCCTTGGGGTGGCATATGCGGCTTAAAAGTGTTGATTCGCTGCCAAACGGACCCTTTACTTGACCCTCCATAATCACTTGGTTTTGGGATCGGAGTCCGATCTTGTTTTTTTGTTGAGATGAGACTTATCTAGATGTGAACTCTTCAATTTGTTCATCTCTTCCTGTATCATATACTTTTCAGCAATTTCCATTATCCGTTCGAAGGATTTTGGTTGCTTTCTGCATAATGCATTCCCAAACTGTGTGCTTCTAGTCAGCTCGAACATTAACGAGGACAGATATTCAATCTGCGGGGTATCCACTTTCAAGAGCTCAATACTAAACCTTGCCAGCCATTGCCTCAACGTTTCTCCTTCCAATTGTTTCACAGTGCCCAGATGATTTGCTGGCAATCTCGGCTTCCTTTGGCTAGCGAATTGATGCTTCAGCTTATCACAAAATTCTTCGAAAGAAAATATGGAGTTCGGAGGTAACTTTCCGAACCAATCGAGGGCAATCCCTTCAAAAGTGGTGACCATAATCTTGCAACAGAAATTATCCGAGTGTCCATACAAGTTCATAACATTAACGAAGCTGTTAATGTGTTCGCCGGGGTCGGTAGTCCCGTTATACCGAGGGAGCCTGGTTGGCACCGTTTCTGTGTTTCGAGCTTCGCGTATTTCTCTACAAAAGGGTGAACATCGCATGATATTATTCGAGACCTCCCTCTCTCGTAGGTTTCCTCTAGTCAGGGTATTCCCCGCTTGCCTGACAGCTTGATTAGTGAAGGGAATCTCTATCATAGTATCCTGTTCTTCCAATTTCTTAGCTACCCTTTCCTGTACTATTATCTCCAATTCAGATTCTGTAATCCTCTTGTAAGTTGGTTTATTTCTTCTCGCAGCGCCGGCGGTGTGACTTTCCCCCACAACAGAATCCTCCAGATCGTGCACTCGTGCAGGGGGGTTTTCTGATCGGGCATTGACTTTCGAGGGTGCAGTCCTTTGTGGACGCATTGATGGGGCATGTGACATATCATTTTCCTTCTGTAAGTTCGATGAAGGTATTTCAGGTCTTCCCTGAATCCCTGGTTGATCGACGGGTGATTGATCTGCTCTTCCACTGTTCATGAATTCCCTGCACATGGTGCCTATTATAGACCTCAAATCTCCAATGGTCGTGTGTATTGGGATGTTATCTTGCGGAACCGCCGGCGGTGCCTCTGGTTGTTGTGGAGCGGCGCGCGATAAGTTATCAGGTTCATTGTTGACAGAATTTTGTGCTCCCACTGCTTGGGAAGGCTCTCCTCTAACATATGTATTTCTCCTCGTAGTAGGCATATTTCGGTCTAATACTCGAATAGGGCCCCATGGTGGGCGCCAATTGATCTTACGTGGTTTCGTTTGTTCGATCAAGGGTGGGATGTAATACAATAATAACAAAAATAAAGTGAAGTAAAGACCAAAGTAATTGTATTCGAATCGAATGAGTACAAATACAAGTGTTCAAGGGTCCTATTCGAGCATTATTGGATGCCGTACAAGCTAGAGGGTGAAATACATAAGATCCTAAGTCTATATTTCCAAGTGATTCCGAGCAGTAGCTTCGAGGAAGGAGCACCTGGAAAATCGTGTCCAGTATCATAAATGCATTGGGTATTTATAGCTGAAAGTGGGGTTCAGGTGGTCCACCCGCAGATGTGCAATTCTTCGGCCCATAAGTTTGGGCCAGAGCTTGGCCCAACAGTAATTTTGGATCCAGGGTAGCCTTATACTTATGGTATTCCGATGACGGGGTTGAACTGGATCTTTTGAGATAACTAGCGCTCGATCTTGTGTAGTTGTAAAGAAAAAAGCAGAAACCCGAAATATCCCTCATCATGAAGCAATTGAGTTTATAGACTGAGCAAAAATAACTTCGGAATAAAGTAATGAGGACCTGAAAGGTCGATCGAGTCAAGGATTGTTCAAATAATATAACCAGAAAGTGGTCGAATAAGGCTTTCAATGAATGTGACAGGACAAAGTCGAATAGAAATCTTAAAAAGGATTATGAAAATGAATGGGAAACATAAGTTATGACATTCGAAAAAAAAAAAAACTCAATTTAAACAAATGTAATCAAATAACAAGTATCACTAGGGGTATTATAAGACTATCACATCAGAAGTCTTAATAACAAGAAGGTTGAATCGGGGATGTCAAAATCGAATCAAAAGTTTTGGTATTAACAACCAGAGCGCTAAAGTGTCTTTGGACGTCTAAATATCAAGTGAGAATAAAACGAATCGTTCAAAGGTTCATTTAAAGAAGTAATGAGTGTAATGATGATACTAGAGACAAAGCGAATAAGGTTCAAGAACAAGGCAAGGAAAGTGAAAATGCCCAATTTCAAGATTAATGATAACAAATAGGATGAAACAACTTTAGAAAGAACATGATACAAGTAAGAAGTTGACTGTACATTCCTTCTAGAATAACAAGCAGGAATAATATGAAATAGAAGAGACTTTTTCTGAACCTTTCGCAATTCAATAATTAGGTTCAGGGAATAAGGATAATGAAATATTACTAACCACCGAATCAAACTAAGTTAAGCATATGATCACGAGTTCACTATGAAGAAGTAGCTCGTGAAAGAAAAAGGGAGTACAAACTCTGAACAAATATACAACTCAAGTATCAAATTGGAAGCTTCGATCGAACAACAAGAAGCTGAATTAAAAGTGTCAATAAACTATGAAGGGAGGGGTTTTAATTAGAATGACAATCAGTTCAAGAAGAAACTGTCAAATTCAAGAAATTGTGAGAAACAATATTTAAAAGTATCAGATCAAGGTAAGCAAGTTCAAGAATAAAGCTCAAGGAAGGATCAAAGAAATTTTGGTCAATTCAGAAGTAAAATGGCGGAAATAAACTGAGTATCGCACATGGAAGCGAAGGAAATAGCATTAGCGCATATGGAAAATAAACAATGAACAATTCTAGAGCTAATTATTCGTCTGATAGAAATGAGTGGGAGATGTTAGGAGACGAATTCGGTCACGTCATCGAAAGATTATAGAGCTAGGATTAATTCACTTTTGAGTGATTGCGGATCCTTGAAGTTATTGTGTAATAAAGAAGGTATCTTCGGCTTATTTCCTTAGTCGATAGCTGATTTACTAGATACGAAGATGGTTGCAACCTTTTCTTCAACCAATGACATTTGTTACACTTGATTTCTCCAGGGAAACAATGGGATGAGTAGGCTTCTTCAATTGACTTGTTCATCGATACACTTAACTTTTGTGGAAACATCATTTCTCGAAATTTCAACATGCCGATAGATTCAATAGAGAGAGAGGAATTTCGATCGTCTTGATAGACCCTTTTGTTTCTTTTAGACCCTTGTCTTTCATTCTATCTGAATCCTCGATAGCAAGTTTTGATGTTAAAGATTATTTGGTTGTCGCCACACTCCATTAATTACGTTTTCCCAGAACTTATATAATACATCATCAAGACGCGTATATAACAAGTAGGGGTCACATATTTTGGTCAACATACAAGGAGTATGCCAGAATCAAGAGTGGCAATTCATAGTAATCGAGATCAAATAATTAATACTTCGTATTTAGGAAGTACCTACAAATGTAAGTTCAGATGAGAGTATATTTCAACCTCGAGGAATAGAACCATGAATAGTTGAAGAATGAGACACACCTGAAGTACTAGGTACAAAATAGTCATTATCAATCAAACTAACAATAAATAAGAAAGAATTTCATGGAGTACAAACTAGCGAGATGAATCATAGTCAGGCATGAACATAAAAATAGTATCTGAAGGTTCAAATGACCTATGATTCTTAAGAATTGTATAGGAGGAATGAAATTTATAGTAAATTACCAAGATTCAAAGAAACGTGTATCGATTTCATACTATCAAGAATAACCCATACACAAAACTCAAAAACATGATGGGTTCTGGAATGAGTTAAAACCAAGGAACGGAGCCCAAGGAGAATCCAAATATATTCAGATTCGATGGCTCGTTGCGAAAGAGTAATGTTTGAAATCAGGAGAACGAGTTTTGAGTGAATTAAGCACAATTAAAGGAATCTTAAAAGCACCCATGACTACTTTAGTTAACTTACAAGTGTCCCAAGAAAGAAACTTGATTCCAGGATCTAAATACGAGAGTAAGATAGAGAAAGAAAGAGCTCTCTCCGAATTAATCGTAGTCAAACGATAATGAGGGTTAAATATTTGAGGTCATTCTAGTCATTTGGTAACGAAACAGTGATACCAAGAAATCAAACCTCCATTGAGATCATACATAAGCATATAATTTTGATTGCAGCCGTATTCCACAAAGTGAGTTATTCGAATTAAGTTGACCTTAAGACTTTCGCGCAAGCTTACTAAAGGTGAGAGATCAATTTGAAGAAGAAATGTCTGAAGTCAACAATATGAGTTTTGAATAAAGTAAACTCACATGATGATGGACTTCGAAAAGGTTTATGGCTATATTAGGCATTTAACATCGCTTCGAGAAAAGTTACTTGATTCAAGTAACTCAATGTGTGTATATTATGAAACATTATGGATCATACTTATACAATCATATTCAGACAATAATTCAAATAGTTCAGTCAATGTAACGTCAAGTATATTCTGTACACCAACAATAAAATAACAAATCAAGAAATCACATTAACAATCAAACATATCCCCTTCCCCCGAGGTCATGCACAATACCTATGTTTTGGTTGCGGTTTTGTCCTAAAAGTGAACTACCCAATGTGGGTAGACACCCTGAAATCTTGGCGGTTAGTCCCACCTTACTAGAACCACAGTACGAATTCCGAGGACCACATCCTGGCCATGAGCCGAAGCTCTGATACCATTTGTAACGGCCCGACTCCGCGGGTCCGTCGGATAACGGTCGAAAAGTTATTATTATTTTGAAAAATAGTTAAAATATCGAAACCTTTAAAAAGAACGATAAATTAAAAGTTTAAAAGCGAAAGCGATTTAATATGACATAAGAACATTTAAAAATACTGAGTTTTAGAGCGGAAGTGATTAAAACAAATTTTAGCGGATGACATGACATAGTGAAACAACTTGTGGGACTCAAAAGAAATACAAGAAGATTAAGATTAATATTTGATAAAATTTAAAATCATTTTAGATAGATATTCCCATTTTACAAAATTAGCTAAAATACCAAGATATTTAACAAGATATAATAAAAATGAACTTAAACATTATAGGAGATTTAAACCATGGGTTCAAACGAAAATCTTAAAATCAAATAAGAATTTAAACAAAAGTTTAATTACTCTTTGGAACTAGGGTAGGACCGCAACCGTGATGACCTAACCGCAACATGAACTATTGTTTACCCCAAACACATGTAGCTGAAAAGATTGAAACATGGAATGCATAAGTTGATCGTCCAACTTAGTGAGGCTATAGTGCACATGTGCGTTGATGCAACATAATATACGTGAGCATATATAACAGTGCAGTCAATAAACACATGCAATAACAATTTTAAGCACGTAAACACGTAACCAACAGTTGCTGATGCCGTCCTTCTCTTACCCTCCAGTCCATTTTATGACGCCCCCACCGAACACTCCAAGTAAGGAGCTACCTTACTATCTGTGCGCATAGACGTCTAATGCCAAGAGTTTGACTTCACTCCCCAAGTGTAACCTCCACACTTGGTTTGTGAAGTCGAGTCTACGGTGGATCAAGGTAACCTTCCGGCCCTAACCTTCCGGGTTACCTATGATTCCGCACACCAAAATAGGGCCCGCACAATAATATCAAGCAGTACAGTACAGTAACAATACAGTACAATAACAATCCAATAACAAGCCAGTACATTAACAATCCAGTAATATGAAATCAGCAACCAACTCAATAAAAATCATTAAAATGGTTCAATATATGATATCTAGGACTCGTAAGCACATAGGCATTATCATATAATTCAAGGTGTATATTTTGTTCTAAAATTTGAGTTTTTCATTGTATCATACATCGCATGCTCGTTCGTTTAGGGACTAAGTTGCAGTTATGACTCGACCTACTAGCACATTCGGACTTACACACAAGTAACACACACAGCACTCACTTGTGTAGCTTACGATTCTCGAGAAATTGCGGAAAAGTAGCGTCTTCGGCTCCTGTACACGTTTATGTAACGATCTTAGAATCTAATCACACCACAAGGATTCTAGAGTGACTAAAGCAATGTTTTAGTCGAGCAAACAATTGAATCGTGGTTGTTCAATATCGAAGCCACGATCAAAACTTGGACATTTACGTCCGATCTAAAGGTTCTATGGTTCGTTCATGAACCGAGGTAAACATAGCCACGAAAGAGATAAACTAGAACAAAACCGTTCTAATTGAGCTTTAACAATAAGGTTTAATAACTTTTTTACAAACTAACAATGAGAAAAAAAAGTTCTTTAATTATAAGTTTCTTCGAAAATTTTTACAAATTTTCAATCTTAAAACTAAAATGAATAAACCACTACTTCAAATCAATTAATCAAGAATTTATAAAAGAACCATGCAAAAACAGCGACAAAACAGCGGATTTCATCCCTTATTTTCAGATTTGCAAAACTAACCCCAAAAGTTTCAAAAACTCCCTTTTTGCAAACAAACTTGGAGCAACTTTAAAACAAATAATTTTTAAGTAAACTTATATCAAATATTGAACAAAATAGAGATTCTCAGTCCATTATACTCCCAAAATTTTTGCATCCCTAACCCTTCAACTTTTAAAATCTTTCAAAAATACCCCCTAAAGTTTCGAAAATTATGAACAATAACTTTCTTACTAAAATAAATCAAGATCTAAATATCTAATAAACATTTATTTAAACCAAGCAAAACTACACCATCCTTATAGCTAAATCGAGTTAATCGAGATACATGCATAACATAGTATGAACTCAAATTCATGCTCAAACTAAATTCTAAAGCCAAAAATTAACCAAATAAACACACAATAACATTTAAGCTCAAAGAACTACCTAACGAACTCAAATCGAGAAATGAAGACCGAAAATGGAATACCCATTCCGAGATGAAGTCGCTGACCGGAGCAGGCACCGTTGACCGGCGTTGACCGGCCGTTGACCGACACCGGAAAATGAGCCGAACCCACCATTCCACTCTCCTCTAAGCCTAGAACACCGTGGTGAAGCTCGATTGTTGAAGAAATGACCGGAAAAGGGACATGCAAGAAAACCCACTTAAAACAGCACCTTCAACCTCGAATTTCCGCTAGAAAACAGCTTCTATTCCTTCAATTACCTCCACCATTGTGTTCCTCTCGTCGAGTAGATGAATTTGGACTACTTATTTGCTCGATTTGGTTAAGAAATGAGAAAGTTATAATTATGTGTGTGTAAGTATGTGTAAAGCTTGGGAAGAAGATGACAATGGTGAAGTAGAGATAAAATGACTCAATCTTTCCTTTCTTACTTTAATTCTTTGCTGCTGAAAATGTATTCATGTATGTGAAATTAAAATAGGAGAAATGGGTTAAATCCCATTTTTCTTTACTTAAAGAAAATACAAGAGCACAAGTGGAGGAAGTCCTCCACTTGTATTTTACGGCCCAGCAGCAGGACATTTGTCCTGCTGCATTTTTTTTTTCAAAATTGCATTTTGACCCTTGAGTTTTTAAAAGTGGCACTTTAGCCCCAAAAGTTTAAAAACAACAAAGAAATCTTAAAAACAAATAAACTTGATCATATTAGTCAAGAATTTAATTACCCTTTCACTCCAAAAGTTTTTTAAAACTTTAATCTCCAATATCTCTTATTTTCAGGATCATTTTTATTTTACATAAAAGCACAACTTCATAATAAATAAAATTTCCTAAACTTTCTCAAAATATAACCTCCAAAAGATTTTTAACTAAACAAAAGTCAAACTTTAGGATTTTCCGAAAATCGAAATTTTGGGGTATTACATAAATATTCCAATAAATCTAATTAAAGATTTAATTAATTAGATAAATCTAATTAATTTTCTCTCTCCAAGAATTAACCCTTTAATTCCTTACCTTGATTTAACTCCTTTAAATCATTTCGTTCTACAACTGACTAACACAGTTCCAGCTTTTGTGTGTGACCCTCTAGGTTCACCATCAATTGGCCGCAGGCCCACATTTCTGTGATTTAATTAATGAGCAATTAATTATTTAATTAATTGCTCTGAATTGACTTAAGTTAACCACAAGCCCATGAGGCCCAACTTCAGGTGAATTGACTTCAGTGAACCTTAAACTTCTTATAAGTACTATGTACATACGGTCCCTCCAACGACTAATTTCCCGATCGAGACCTAGGGTGTGTGAATTGGTCGGCACCTCTAATCATCTCGATTATGTACTTTCTAATTCAGGATAATACTTCCAATGTGACTGCTAAATCTGGAAACCCCTTTCCAAATCCGTCACTGACAATGGCCATGGATTTCTCGGAATGTATCATCGAAGAATGTACAGGAAATTCCCTCATCCATTATAATGAGTCGGTAGAACCTTTATTGATGCTAACCATCCGCGTATACGACTATACGTACCCAAGGTAGGCGCACAATGGACAAGCTATGTGCCCGGCTCCTAAATCAATTTACGCACACCCGTATACCGAATTCGCCCTAGCACCTCAAGTCTAAGGACTAAATCGTGCACTGTTATAAGTCTTGAGAGACATCCCACCACCGATATGCTTTTTACGCACTTCCACAATGGGTCTCTTTGTTCGGGTCGTTCGATGCGTCCGATCCCCTATCGAACCACCTAGTCATATGCACTGACATTAACAATGTCTTGTTCATGAAACAACAACAAATTCACTTTAAGTGAATAATGCATAATCGTACAAGTCTTGACGATTCATTCGATACCCCGTCTCGATATGAATCTATGACTTGGAACATTTTTGAGATCACGACCTTTGAGACTGTTTCATGATTAATCGCACCCGATACTGAAGTGAATAGTCCCGTAGTCATGAGTGATCCCAGGGTTTCAACCAATCGCTTAAATGTGTTCGCGAAAGATGAAGATGGCCATTTATTTATATTATGAATTCTCGATAAAATAAACAGTTCGTATTAATTAATAAATCAAAGATTCTTTCAAGATAAAATAATGTTCCTATTACAAGCTATTTTGTTGTCTTGCAGGGCACTATCCTATCAGAGAGGATTTAAGTTACACCATTACTTTGGACTTTGTCGTTACAAACAACGAAGCGGAGTACGAAGCCCTGATCGCAGGATTAGAGATGGCCCTAAAAGAAAAGGTAAAATCAATTATTGTGTTAACCGATTCTGAACTTGTCCATAGGCAGGTTAAAGGCATATATGAGGCTAAAGAATTCAACATGATTAAATATTTGAACAAAGCCAAAAGTTTGATCTCGCAATTCGAAAAGTTCGATATTCAGCCTATTCCGAGGGAAGAAAATCTATGGGCCGATTTATTATCTAAATTCACTGGTATTGTGGATGGAAAGAATGAAAGGGTAATTACATGGCTTTTGTCGAATGCATCTGCCATCGATCTGGATGCTACTCCTTGTATTGACATCATGGAAATTGACGAGCAAATGATCTCTTGGATCGATCCTTTCATCGACTATTTAAAGAAAGGAAAACTGCCCGAAGATACCAATGAAGCCCGAAGAATCAAGTATCGAGCTCCGTCATTTACCTTAATTGATGATCAACTCTATAAGCGATCCTCCTCTGGAATCTTATTAAAATGTGTTTCCGAAGGTCAGTATCATATAATCTTGAAGGAGGTTCACGAGGGAGAAGCAAGGAATCATTGTGGTGCTCGAGCATTAGCTCTAAAATGTTCAAGAGCAGGATATTATTGGCCCACTATTATTTCTGACTCGGTCGATTATGTAAAAAAATGTCACCATTGTCAAATTCATTCGAATTTGATCCATCAGCCGGCTGAACAAAAGTACTCTATTCCGATCTGTTTGCCTTTTGACAAATGGGGAATCGACATCGTAGGTCCTTTTCCAACGGCCAGGGCCAAGAAAAACTATGTGTTGGTAGCTGTAGAATATTTCAGCAAATGGGTAGAATGTGTTGCTCTAACTAAAATCACTCAGTTTCAAGTCATTAATTTCCTATGGAAAAACATTGTCTGCAGGTTCTGAATTCCTAGAGTTCTAATCTCTGATAACGGAACACAGTTCGCCGGCAGAAAGGTCATGGACTGGTGTGAGAGGTTCGGAATACAACATAATTTTGCATCAGTAGGGCAACCGCAGGCCAACGGGCAAACAGAAGTTGCCACGGGAGAAACCCCTTTCTGAAAGCGCTTATCTGATGCAAAAGGAAAATGGCTCGATGAACTTCCAGGAGTCTTATGGGAAAATAGGACGACCGTAAAAGCTGCCACGGGAGAAACCCCTTTCAATTTGGTTTACGGTTCAGAGGCTGTTATCCCCGTTGAGAATCTTATAGCTTCTCCCAGGGTTGAATTTTATGATTCCGAAAGAAATCAGTCGCTGAGGGAAATGCAGGTTGATCGTGCCGATAGCAAAAGGGATCGTGCTAAGATAAAAATCCAGGCTACAAAGGCCAACATGGAAAAGACCTATAATCAGAAAGTTAGAATCCGAACCTTTAGAGTCTCGAAGCATGTTGGAAAACTTCAGCCTAATTGGGATAGACCTTACGTAGTGGTCGAGGTCGGGAAGAAAGGTTCTTACAAGATTGCTAATCCAAATGGAGAAGTCCTGCCTCGGGCTTGGAATGCTGTTAATTTAAGAAGATATTAGGGAAGATAAAGACTATCTAGCGAATTCTAGCCTATCTTTTATTTTGCTATCTCGTTCTGTTTCAATTTGTTTATTCAAGGATTATCTAATCAATGGAAAGTCATATTCGCCCGAAATATTACTAATTCATTATCTCTTGTTCGCCTGAAATATTATTAATTCATTATCTTATCTATTCGATGACAAGTCTTATTCGCCTGAGATATTATTAATTCATTATCCTATCATGAAGATATTATGAGGCTATGCCCAATCTCTAAATATATAACTCGAAATCGACTAAGGGTGAAAGACGTTGCTACGCCCCTTAGATCGGAAACAAAAGAAAACGAGTGAAAGTTGTTGCTAAGACCCTCGAAATCGACTAAGGGTGAAAGCCGTTGTTACGCCCCTTAGATCGGAAACAAAAAAAGCGGGTGAAAGTTGTTGCTAAGACCCTCGAAATCGACTAAGGGTGAAAGCCGTTGCTACGCCCCTTAGATCGAAATTAAAAGAAAACGGGTGAAAGCTGTTACTAAGACCCTCGAATTCGACTAAGGGTGAAAGCCGTTGCTACGCCCCTTAGATCGAAATTAACAGAAAACGGGTGAAAGTTGTTGCTAAGACCCTCGAAATCGACTAAGGGTGAAAGCCATTGCTACGCCCCTTAGATCGAAATTAAAAGAAAACGGGTGAAAGCTGTTGCTATGACCCTCGAAATCGACTAAGGGTGAAAGCCGTTGCTACGCCCCTTAGATCGGAAACAAAAGAAAGCGGGTGAAAGCTGTTGCTAAGACCCTCGAAATCGACTAAGGGTAAAAGCCGTTGCTACGCCCCTTAGATCGGAAATAAAAGAAAGCGGGTGAAAGCTGTTGCTAAGACCCTCGAAATCGACTAAGGGTGAAAGCCGTTGCTACGCCCCTTAGATCGAAATTAAAAGAAAATGGGTGAAAGCTGTTGCTAAGACCCTCGAAATCGACTAAGGGTGAAAGCCGTTGCTACGCCCCTTAGATCGGAAACAAAAGAAAGCGGGTGAAAGCTGTTGCTAAGACCCTCGAAATCGACTATGGGTGAAAGTTGTTGCTACGCCCGTTAGATCGAAATTAAAGAAAATGGGTGAAAGCTGCTGCTAAGACCCTCGAAATCGACTAAGGGTGAAAGCCGTTTCTATGCCCCTCAGCTCAAGTCGTCAAAAAAGTTTTCCGATTTTAACAATGATCGATTTACAAATTGCGATGATCGAGATTTACGAGGAATATCAAAGAAGTATCAATTATCGATTATCCTAAGCAGCGACGCAAATTCAATAATTATTAAATAATTGTTCTCAGAATTGGATATTCGATTATTCTATCAAAAGAGCAATCTTATTGATGTATGAGCAAGATAAGCAAAGAAACGTACAAGCACAGTGAAGTAAAAATAAGTCTTTATTTCATAAGCTTTCAGACAGTTACAAAATATTTCAGTACTATTCTATTACAATAAGTAAGTTCGAGCTAAAATCTGAAGGTTACATTTAGTATCCTACTACAAATGACAGGCTCTACGCTAGGGATCTTCGTTCGATCAGCAGGGCCGAGTAGACTGGTTCTGAATTTACCCTTCATCCAAGAATACAGGGGTCGGGTTGGTAGCACTCTTTCCAGCATTCTTGCTACCACTCCCCTGCTGATTAGTTCGTACATTCACCCAGGTCGAAGCAGCAGGAAGCAATCCCTAGAGAAATTACTCCACACAATCTCAAAGGCAACATTCTTCAAGAAACATCTTGAAGAAGTTGAGATCGAGAGCAGGAAAACTCCTCCAGGAGTTGACCCACTATCCGACTGGGTAGAGCGATAGGATACAGGAGTCCGAGCCTGACTTAGATATATGATATCCGAGAAAGCAGGTCGTCTGCCGATATCCTAGTCGCAATGATATTCGTCTGTCGATATTCTAGTCGAAGAGCAAAGGAAAAGAAAGTACGAATTCGAATCTCGAACATTTTTATGGGAGATAAATGATTGGCCATTAAAGGAAAAAAATCGTGCATATAGATCGAACAAAATTTGTACAGAAAGAGTAAAAATACGATGGTAAAATGACAACCAGTCAGAGGTATTTATAGGGGAAGAAAATAAAAAGCAATGGCTCAGATTTTATGGATTGAACGGTCGTGATACGAGCGATAAATGCGCCGACGGTTCCGCTTCCCGATGAATAGGGGGCTGTTTGGATAAAAAAGGATAATTCGTTTGACTCAAGATCGGAAATTTGAATTAATCAAAAACCTTCGGTCGAAGGAGAATATTCGAACATTCGCATCAATACATTTGCACCCGCTACACAAAGATCGAATAGTAGTAACAATTGTCGAAGCATAAAATATTTTATGACAATTATGCTTGGTGTAGGTTAATTAAAACATGGGGAACATGCCAGCATAATTAAGAGAATAGATATGGCCATCGAAGAAGGACATAACAATCATGAAAATGGCGCATGGCCCAGTACACGGTCCGAAATGCAAAAACAGAAACACACGAAACAAATTAAACTTATTCAAAGTTACAGCACAAGTGAGAAATGGAGAATTAAAATTACAACAGGTTTAGCAATTAAGGCATTTACAGAAGTTTATTATCGGAAAAAATCTTCCGAAGCTCGGCACTGCGGTCATCATATCCACGAGCATAAGCCTTCTGTTCACGAAGCTCAGAATCCTTCTTCTCGTGTCCATAAAGTCCTTTGAGTACTTCAAGCTCTTTACTCAACTGTTGGTGGATTTCTTCCCCCTGATCCTTGGCAGCCTTCTCCTTCTCTAAAGCCTGTTTCTCCTCGAGCACACGGTCCAATTCGGTTTTCTTCTTCTCCAGTTTGAGGGTAACCGCAGCACGATGGCTCAATTCCCGCTCAGCTAACACTTTGAGCTCGAGGAACTCTTGTCCAGCCTACCTTATGAATAAATGGGTTAGTAAAAAAAAAAAAAAAAAAAGAGAGGATAAAGAAAGAAAAACCTGGAAAAGATAATTCGATCCAGATTGAAACAGCTCTGAAGGGCTTTTTCCCTTATACACGCCCGCTTCAGAAATGGAGATATCAGCCTGCAGGAGACTCTTAACAGGATTCTCGAGTATCACTTTCGGAGCAGACTCATTTTTCAGCAGGGAAGAGAAGATCACAGGAGAAGCAGAAGCATCGCGAGGGTCGGAAAGATCCTCAACTTTCGAGGATTCAGCTGTTGCTCCAGAAACTAAAGAGCCTTCACGGGTATCTGTCAGTTTAAGTTTCTTGCCCAAACTTCCTTTCGGGGAACCAGCTGCAGAATCACCGGCCAACGACTCATTTCCAGAGACAAGCTTTTCCAAGGTCTCAGTGGGGGTGATCCCATCAGAATAAGGCCTTTTATGCGAAGCAAGAACCGAAGCCTTCTGTCTAGCTAATGCTCGTTTGGAATAATCGAGAGGTTTCGATGGGGAGCCCTCAGATTCCTCGTCGAGATCCTCATCTAAAATCGATTTGTTAGGAATAATCTTAACATGTTTGGTTGAAGCCTGCTTTTTTTTCTTAGTCTCCCCTCCTTTGGAGGTTTTGGGGGAAGACGCGGAGGTGGTTGGAGAAGCCCTGGAGGACTTCTTATCCTTAGTCGACTTCTGATCTTTGGGCGGACCTTTGCTCTTGGAGCCACCCAACAACGACAGGGGATCGATAGCTTTACCCAATATTTGATCCATAATGAGCGAAGAAATAAATTTGAAAGGTCGAAAATATATATTAAGCTTGGAGCTCCGATCTCAATGCTTAAAGAGTTATAGGTAAATGATTCAAAACAATTCTTTTATTTATAGAGGCTACACCCCACCTTTACAATAATTGAACCGGTGCGACTCTCAAGAAACTAAATAAGAAACTATAGAATCCGAACAGAAGAATAAAGAAGACTTCAAACGGTAAGAAGGCAAAAAACGTGGATAAACAAATATTTATAAGTCAAAGATTATATGGATTATATAAATTAAGGAAGAAACCTATTACATCAACTATTACCCCCATTACATAGCTATGATCGGATTTATAGCTACTAGACTTTGAATCATTGCCCGAGCTGCCGCTACCTTCACCATCACCACCCTATGTCCCTACTCGACGGTTGAGTTGATCATTTTGCTCATCGGATTCGCCTTCTATGTCAACATAATGATCTTCCCCTAAGGCAGATTGGGGGTCATTGCCGGATAGCTCAAGCAAATCAGGGTTCGGCATTGGAACCCCAAATTCCTCAACAAACGGGGCAAAATGGTGATCTTGCCAGCTCATGGGTTCCTGGGGCAATGACGAAGCTTTGTAGTCTTTTCCTTCAGCATTCTTATAAGGATCCATATGTCGGAAATACTCATCCATCTTTTTCGGAATTATCTCAGCCGAGACTAGCTGCTGAACCCCTTTGTAGAAAATCATTTGAAGAATCCCGCCTATCCTTCTTCGAACCAAGGGATCAAGAACATGAGACCTCAAAAACTCTCGTATAGCTGGGATCGCTGCCTCCTCTTGACCCTGAGAATATGCACGCTCGGAGTCTTGTCTGGCTTGTTCGAGCTCAACTTTAGCTTTCTTAAGCTCCTCCTCGAGAGCACTTTTCTCCTTAACTATGGACACCAAATCCTCCTCGACGGACGGAGTACGTTTTTTGTTGCTACTCTCTAATTCCTTCTTGGTTTTAGATAATTCACGACGAGTGTCGTCCAGTTGAGCTTGAAGCGTTCTATTCTTGGCAAGAGTCTGTGCGAGCGCATTGTGAGCCTCTTGTGACTCTTGCTCCAGTAAGGCTAAACGATAAGTCTGAAGGGCGAAATAATCCCCGGTCTATGAAGAAGAAAAGCAAGTCAACAGGCTATTTAAGAATCAAGAAAGATAAAGTATTTGAAACTTAGCAGTTATTACCTCCTGGTAGGTTCGAGAAAAGTTACTCAGGACTTCAAAATCGCTTTTAACGGTATGGTGAAGCAGATCCCGTTTAAACCGTTCGGCCATAAAAATTCTTGTGGATTTGTCGAACTCATTTTCACCGTCAGGTCCAAGGTCGGACAGGATAGTCCCTTCTTCCAGATATCCAGCGGCCCTACACCCGCGAAAATGCTCATCCATAAAATCCGCTACATCCGGTTCTAATCTGCCTGGTCGACAAGGAACCAAATTGGAGCTCCTCCCGAATGGTTTTACCCTCCTCGAGGGCCCTGGATGATCAGCATTCCGTTTCTGAGTCATACGCTCCTCATGTTCTTGCATACCCAAAATACGATTCCAGGAATATTTACTGTAACCAGCGGATGAGGGATTAGAAGTCTCAATTGAAAATACACTGCGTAGGGGACTCGCTACAGCAGGATTCGATGAGCTTGTGCTGCCGACACCTCTTAAAGATGGAAATATAGCTAGCAACTCGATCGAGTCAGCGACCAAATTACTTACTTCCATCCCTTCAGGATTGATTTTCTTCATTTGATGGGGTTGTTTCGGTACGCGCTCGGAGGTCACGGTCCGGATCGAGTTAACCATGGACAGACGGAACTTCTCAACGGTTTGATCTATAAAGAAAATGCAATACGTTTAGAAGGCAAAATGTGAAAATGCAATTATCGCGTATCAAAATACGAATAATAACAACATACTTAAAGTAAGAGGGGCACGAGGAAGAGTGGCCGGTTCAAGCATATTTTTGAACGATCGAACAGATCCGCCGAGGGATCGAGTTAGCGAAGAAAGAGAAAATTCAACCGTCGGGGCAGGATAGTCACATTTACTTAGACCTGCCATCCTCAAAACCCCTTCTTGAACAAGTAACATGGTCTGGTAGGGATTGCACTGCAGTTGTTCTAATAATTCGTGAGAAAGGTGATGATTAAGCTTTTCCTTAATTCTGCGGCGACCGTATACCCAAGACCCTACGCCATCCTATCGGTAAGACCTAGTTTTCGAACTTCCTTCCGAAACGGGTTAGGACCTTTCACGAAAAAGAACCTTCTTTTCCAGCCCTTGGTTTTATCCATGGGCACGCTCGAAAAAATGGGTCGACTCGACCGTTGAGAAAAATATACGAACCCCGCGTTGGAACCTCTGGACATATCCATTTGGAATATTTGCCAGAAATTCCGAAAGGAAGCTTCTTCCCCTTTAGCTTCCATATGAGCGCTGAACGCTACAATATACGCAATAGAATGCGGAAGAATCTGAGCAGGGGAAAGCGAAAAAGACGTTAAAATACTCCTTATCAGAATAAAGGGGATGCGCTATCCATAGGAAAATTGTTTCTCGTAAAACGCCTGACACCCCGCTGGTGGATCAGTCGCGCGTTGACGATAAGAAGGGATGACGATCGAAAAACCCCTAGGAAGAAATTTCCCGAACTCTTCCTCCAGATAAGCACGTCGTCCTTAGTAAAAATGCAAGAAGTTTGATCGGCGCCAAGCTCGGCCCTGTTAAGACTGGCTATTCTAGAAGGACCGTCAGGCTTGTATATCCTAACAAAGGCATTATCACCAATGGTACGCTTCTCGACCACATTCTCCTCAAGATCTTCAGTCTGATCAGTGTCCTCACGCTCGGGATGAAATTCCCCTTCCTCGTAATTATCAATAAGCCTCAAGTCAGGATTAGGTTCCTGATCTTCTTCGATTTTGCCCTTACCCCTCATGTTTCTTGAACTAGACATTATAAGCGAAAAACAATTATATGAGAATTACAGCTTGTCCGATCTCTATGCTCCGATGTAGAGTAAAAGTTGTTTTGCGAATAATTTTCAACAAGTCAACATATATATATAAGGTTAAAAAGGTAAATTGCAAGCCGGACCCCGAATAACCGCGACGGTTGAACTCCCTCAGGGCAAATTCAAAACTATCTTTCCGGTAATTGCATTTTAGGCCCCTATACTCTCTGCAATTAGGAGCCGAAAACCAAGACATGAAGAGACATGCCTCTTCAATATATATATATATATATATATATATATATATATATATATATATATTTATTGCCCCAGCTTTTTACTATCCTACAATCGGAGAAATAGGGAAGTATTAATGGATCATCTATAATAGTAAGGTAACCAATGTGGAAGGATACTTTGATCATGATGCAATTTGAAAAGCCAGACGAGGATTATTGATGTCAAAACTTATATCATTGCAATAAAACCATTAAATTGTTTCCAAGATATGCACTCTTTTTCCCTGATTCGGTTTTTATCCCAATGGGTTTTTCCGAGTTAGGTTTTTAACTAGGCATATCCGAAGTACATTATAGATGGTTTGTTCATCCCAATGATCGAAGCAGTGTATACTTCTTCGAGCTAAAGCTTCACTTTGCGCTCGAGAAGTGGGGGAGTATTGATGAGGGATATTTCAGACTCTACATTGAGGAGCCCTGGCAAGAGCGAAGAACATGAATCCCGATCTTCGAAGTGTAGAGTCGAGCCCAAGTCACAATCTTAGCAATCTGATAAACCGGAGAGGGCTCATGATCGGAGGTTACTTTTGGGCCGATCACAGGCCCAAGCCTTTGGGCCAAGAAATACACCCCTGTGGATGGACCAGCTAGCTCAATGTTTCAACTATAAATACCACCATCATTTATGATGCCAGACATGCTTTCCCAGGTGCTCTCTATTCGAAGCTGCTGTTCGAAGCCATCTTGGAAAATTAGCATAGGTCACTTATTACGTATTGTTCCTCTAGCTTGTACGGCATCCCATATTGCTCAAGTAGGACCCTATAACTTGTAATATGTATTTCGCAAGTTTGGAATATATATATATTATTGATCTTTGATCTTTCCATCATTTAATTGTGCCCTTAGCAATTTCCTTTACTTCTTTGATCGTATACGAAACTATCAATTTTGGCTAATTTCCATAAGAAGAAACAGATTAATCATAGGATTACTCTAAGTCATCTGTTCTTTAATTTGGGTTGTGGTATGACTAATGGGAAAGTCATTCACAATGCCAAGGCAATGGGCCATTATCAGGCTGTTAAGGGAAGTTCGAAGAGAAAAATGGATGAAGAAGAGGCTGATGAGCCCAAGGAACAGGCTCCTACAAAGAAGAAAAAGCCGTATGTTCAAATAGCTAAACCTGCTGTTCAAGCCAAAACAGACAAGAAAAAGCAAGCCGCTGCTGACGCTACTATAAAGAAGATCACTGATGAAGTCTTTGAGACATCAGCTGGTTCTCCATCAAGAACATTGTCAGAAGAAAGATCTGCTGACAAAGTAGCAAAAAGGACTAGAAGCCAATTGAGAGACACTGCTTCTTCTAAGCCTGTCAAAGAAAAAGTTGCTACAAAGAAGTCTGCTAAGAGGAAGGTGGTTTTTGAACCATCTCCTGCTAAACCTTCTGTCTTAGTCAGAGAAAGTCCTCAATCAGCAGAGAGGCCTGATGGAGCTGAAGAAGAGTCTGCTACTAAAGAGTCAGTTGCTGATCAAGTTGTCCAACAGACTGCTTCCACCGCACCAATAGTTGAGGGATCTGAAAGAGGAAGGTGGTTTTTGAACCATCTCCTGCTAAATCTTCTGTCTTAGTCAGAGAAAGTCCTCAATCAGCAGAGAGGCCTGATGGAGCTGAAGAAGAGTCTGCTACTAAAGAGTCAGTTGCTGATCAAGCTGTCCAACAGACTGCTTCCACCGCACCAACAGTTGAGGGATCTGAACGTCAAGATGATCCTGAAATAAAGATCATCAATCCTGTCGCAGTTGCACCACTTGCATTTGCTGCCCCTGAACCTGCTGCTAAAGAAGCATAAACAACTGATAAAAAGAAAGGAAAAAGAAAAATACTTATAAGGAGAAAGAAGGTGTCTGCTACTGACAAGAAAAAGAGAGAACAAGCAGAGCAAAGGAAAAGCGACGAACAGGAATTTCAACGAGTTGTTGAGCTTAGCAAGATTGCAGCTGCAAAAGAAGAGCAAAAGAGACGAATGACTGCTGCTGAACTCAAAGCTGCTGAAGATGCAGAATTGGCACTTGCTCTTGAGCTAAGCAAGAAGGACTCTCATGGTCTTAACAAGGCTGGTGGCATCAAAATTGGCGAATCAATGGATGCCAAGCTGATCCTGCCTCCTGGCATGAGACTAGAGAAGAAGAAGTTTGAAGTGAAAAGAGCTTTCGAGATCATAAATACTGACACTTCTGTTTTCAACATATTCGAAGCTGCCCTGGCTCACATTGACAAAAAGTTGCAGCGTAAAACCCTGTTTATCCAAGAAAAGGAAAGATATACAAGATGGAGGGATTACAGAATGAATAAATCTGTTGAAGAGATCCAGAGCTGGAAGGAGTTTGCAAATGAGGAGAAGTGGGTTCTCAGCTGATTGCAGACTACTTCAGTCAACAAAGCCCTGGATGCTGATTATGTAAGACATGTCACAAGAATTTGCTGCTGCAGAAGCCAAAATAATCTCTGATGCATTTCCAGCCAAGAGAAGAAAAGAAGATGATCCTGTAAAGAGGGCTGTGTAAATTGCTGTTTACACTGCCTTGGAGAGAGGGGCTAAACGTTCAAGATATGAACAAGGATCTCCAAGTGATCTGCCTACTCTACCTAGTGTTAACAGATTACTTTTGGCTCAGAAATGAAAGAGTACCAACAGTTACCTAAAGTGAAAACACCTGCTGCCAGTAGTCTGCCTATTATAAAAAGAACCCGCCAGACGACTGTTTTCACTGAAGATGGAACTATTGTTACTAAGATCTTTGAAGACGCCAAAGACCAGGCTGATGCTGAAAAGTCTTTAGCTATTGAGTGGAAAGCTAAAGAGACGACTGAAGAAGAACCTGCTCTAAAAGACGCTCCTGTTCACCTAGAAGAAGATCGGACTGCATCACCTTCTATTTCAACAGCTGATTTGCACTCGTCGTTGATGGAATCCTTCAAGCTGATGCTTGAAAATTTACTTAAGGAAATGGAAGAGAGGAATAGGATGCTGATGAAGCAAATGCATGAAGAAAATGCAAGAATGGTCAAGGATGCCATTGACAACTTCCCAATGCCATAAGACAATTCTCTTATGTTGACCAGAAGCATTCTGGATATGAACAAAAACATTGAAGATGTCAAAGCTGATGTTGGTCATCTTCAAGCTGTTTTAAAGAGAAGTGAAGGCACTATTACTCATCTGACTGACACATTCATCAAAGTTAGTAATGAAGAGACTGCAAAGAATCTGTTATTGGTTGCGGAAGTTAAAACCACTTCCAATAAAATCCATCAAGAAATCTCTACTTTACAAATCAATGTTGACTGCGTCAATGATCAAACTGGAACCATCAATTCTAATCTGAATCATCTAAGTGCAAGACAGGACTTAATGGATCAGAACATCAGAAACTTATGCGCTGCTGTCCAAATCCAAGCTGTTGAGCTCAACCCTACTGTTAACCCTGCTGATGATGACAAAAAAAGGGAAGATAAAAGGGAAGAGACAACTGTTCAAAGTACTCAAGGAGACTCTGCTGCTGCTCAAGAGGAACCAAAAGAGCCAGAGCAACAAGTACTTGAAGAAAAAGCTGAAGGAGATGGAGAAGCTGACAGCAAGGAAACTTATGAACAAGTTGCTGAAGAAGAAGAAGAACCTAGGGAACTAGTCAAGTCTGATAAAGAATTGGCTGCATCTAAGGACACACCTGAACAACAACTTGATCCATTTGTCAAATACAAAAATATAGAACGCATCTAAAGGAGGATTAAAGAAGCTGAAGCTGAAGCAGAAAGAGAAGCAAAGATGAAAGCTGCTAAGGCAAATCTGCATACTGATGATGCAAATGATGAAGAGGAAGAAGATGATGAATCTGAATATGAGTATGAGGAAGTTGAAGAAGAAGTCAATGAAGAAGCTGACGATTAGTATAGACCATTGTATTAGTTCACTTTACTTATTCAGTTATCTCATCTGATAAAAGCTTGTAGCTTGTAATCATTTCCAATCATATATAAAAGTTCAAGTTTTTACTCCAACATACAATTTCTATCTCAGAAATTTTGAGGATTAAAACTTTAGTATAGGTAACAGGTACTTAGCTGAAATTTTGTCATCATCAAAAAGGGGGAAATTGTTGGATGAAGATGAAGATAGAGTGTATTGAAGACAAAGAATTTAAGGGAGGTTTTGATGATTTCCAAAACATCAAGATCAGCTAAGTATGGAACACTTAGTTAAAACCCTTAGAAGAATTTTGACCAAATAAGAAGACAAATCAGAAGGGTCAAAGATTCAAGGTCCAGAAGACTACTGATCTGCTGAAGAAAGAAATCAGACTGGTGAAGATCATCTGACTCAAATCAGATTTTTTTAAGTTTGAGATCAGCTTTGTTCATCATCAGACTTGTGTTCTCATCAGCCAAGTGGAAAGGATCAGAAAGTCTCTCCAACGGTAATAAATGCACTTGGAGTAATAAATGCTGAAGTCTGAGGGTATTAAAGACAAATGATTGAAGGAAAACCTCATATCAGCTAGGTGCATTAAATGCTGCCTGACAGAAAGTACAGTCTGCAGTACTGTCACTGTGCTGAGAGCCGTTCGCAGAAATTAAGGACCAGTACCCAAGGAATTTGAATTGTGTCTCTCTTCAACGGACATTTTTCAAACCTGCGAGTATAAATAGTTCATGAGACGAAGAGAAGAAGAACAACACATCTCTGAGAAAAATTTCGAAGCAGAATTCTTCAAGTCTCAAGAACAGCTCACTCATCACACAAGCCGAAGTTGAAGATCAAAGATAAATACATTTTTTTGAGTGAAAAACTGTTAGAGTGTTGTGAGGAGTGTTTAGCCATCTTTGTGAGTGATAAAACTCTGTAGAATAGGTCTTCTTTGTGATTTCCTATTGCGCACTTGTGGTCATTTCATTTGTTGGTCGACGCAAGCATTGTATACTGATTACTTTGTGTTTTCTAGTATAACCCAAGATCTAAGTGACTTGGAAGAGTGGACTAAAGGATTTAAATCCATATAACCACTATAAAAATTATGTGTGTTTTACTTTGCATTTTTCCTTGCATACTTTCAGAATGCATAAAACGCTTTAACAAAACTGTTGAAAGATTCTGTGAAAAGAGTTTGCTAAAACTGGGGATAAATCTTTCTAACTGTTGTAAGTTTACTTGTGAAAAACACTGTTTTAAATCCGCTGCAAGTACTCTTCTTTTAAAAGTTGATTTTACTGAAATCAGCTAAGTAGTTCAAAGAGAAGTGGTTAACTGTGATGTTCAAAGATTTGTTCACTGATCAGCTTAGTCAGCTTACTGACCTTCAACAGCTTAGTCTGCTGACAGTCGAGTGAAACTGTTTATGTTTAAAAATTTGAAGAGGTCTATTCACCCCCTCCCCCTCTCTAGACCTCATCTGACCACTTGGGACCAACAGTATTTACATTTTTTTCGAGAAGTCTATTACTTTCCGATAATGATGTAAAGATTTTGTTCGTTGATTAATGGAAATATGCTAAATATTTATTTATCTCCAAATTTCCTTAATTTGTAATCATTGTATATAATATAATGATGGGGGCTATTTTATACCTCATGTGATATTCAGAGAACTCGAGAATAGTAGATCGACCCGACCTTACAAATCGATCACAAATACGAGTCGACTCCGACCTAACATGAAGCGCCCTGGCGACCAAGACTAATAGCCGAGTACGAGACGGACATCAATCTAAGTCCTAGTAGGATAATGTTTCCTTGTACAGCTAGGGATTAGCACATATAAATACCTTGATCCGATATAGTATTAGGACACAAAAGAAGCATATCTTACGTCTACATACCTTGTAATCAGATATTAATATAATACAAGAGCTTTTGCTATACTTATTGATCTTTACAATATAGCCATTATACTCTAATCTTGTAACGTATTGTTCATTTTTGAGATCGATCCATCCGGAATAAAGTAACTAAGCTCTATATCCAGAATATAATTTAACCCTGCATAAATATCATTGATTTAATTGAACCAAACGAAAATCGGTTAAATCATTTGGCGCCCATCGTAGGGCAGAGTTAATTATTCGATAGACACATGGCTCACCCAAGGAAGAACGCACGCAACGAGACAAGGAGTAACACGACATACCCACACGTGACATCGGATGGTTTGCAAGACGATACGATAAATAACGAACCAGTCGGCAATGCGGTCGATAATTAGCAAGAAGACAATCGTCCTTCGGATCAGCAAGAACGCCTGGAGGCCGACGTCCAACTCCCACAAGGACAGCAGGACACTGCTGTCGATCCGGCTCCTGTGGGTCCTAGGGTTGCAACCATTCTTGTCCCGTTTTCAAAAAGGGAAGAAAAACTAAGACATATAGCACTGCGGATTAACTCCCTATGTCCAGGGGGCCAAGTAATTCCCGAACAAGAGCCCGGAGACCCAAGAGCAACTCAGGTGCAACCAGTCAGGAGAGCTCAAAGGCAGATCGACCATGTATCAGAAGAGGCAGATAGTCCGGGGACCGACCAGCAATCTCTAACTACTCCCAAAAGGAGCAACGCAAAACCTCCCTGTTGACAACCAGGTCCGAAGGATAACGAATCGGACAAAACTCCCTACCCATCCTGTGCATCAGTGGGTCGAAAGAAAATACTATAATTTCTATCGACGATGACATCATCGATCTGACCCCTAATCAACCGAAGAGCGTCCGCATCTCGGAAAGGGACATTGAAAAGATGGTACAAGAACGTCTAGAGCAAAGATTACGGATTGTTCAACACCCATGGGCAAGAAGCACAGAAGTCCAGGAAAGCCTAGCTGCATGTTCCCCTTTCTGTAGGGAAATCAAGGAAGCGCAGTCATCCGGACAAGTTCCGGGATGATTACCACAATATGATGGTACAACTGGCCCGGACGATTACATATTCAGCTTTACGAACATAATGAATCTATATGCACATTCTGCTGAATACACCGCCAAGTTGATGGTCACAACATTCGAAGGAATGGCATTGGATTGGTTCGGAAAACAACCCATCATTTCCATATTCAGTTTTCGTGAGCTATGCAATAAGCTACCTCAACAGTTCGCCAGCCAGAAGAGACAAAAACTCCCCATGAGTTACCTGGGAACTATTAATCAACAAGAAGGAGAATTCTTTAGAAGTTGGTTAGCAAGATTCAATGTCGAACTGCTCAAAATCGATTCGCCAAATATCGACTACATAATCTCCATACTTTTCGACCTCACCGAAAATAGACAATTTGGGAATGCCCTAAGTCGAAAACATCCAAAGACATTTGTAGATATAATGACCTTAGCCTCGAAATACATGACTCAAGAGGAGATGAACTCCTTTAAAGATAAAAATAGGAGTAAAGCTTCAACCTTTGGCCTAAAGAGACAGGACAAAGCACCCATTTCATTGCCAATGGATTATGATCGATCCTTTAGAAAAGGAAACATCTTCCAGAGATTGGATTATAATCGCAACGATCGGGATAGAAGACCCAATGTCTAAACAAGACCCAGATCGGCCGAACTACCTCAAAGAAATTGAATAAATCACATGGAATACACCAAATTAAATATCCCTACGGAAGAAATCCTAGTGCTACTCGAGAAAAATAATTGGATTCCCCCAGTGTGATTTAACCGAATTTCGTCGGGTAAGTTTATATCAGTAAATAGGTGATATTAGGGATTCACAATTAATATGATTTAAAGGGCTCTGTTACTTTATTCTGGATGGATCAATCTCAAGGAAGAACAATTAGATGGAACAATCAGTAATAAAGACAATCCATGAATATGATAGTGAAGCAAAAGCTTTTCTATTGAATAATCTTAGATTATGTTGTTATATAGGCGTAAGTTGAGTATGTAAAAGCGTGTGTAATACAATGATTAACTAGGTATTTATATCACGTTAAACCTAGCTTTACAAGGAAACATAATCCTAATAGGACTCGGCCCAATCGTCCTTCTTGAGTCCGGATTGTAGTCTGCTTGTTGAGGAAAGTCGTATTCTACCGGGTCGATAAGATGATCCCGAACTGACTCGCCTGGTCGAACCGATCTTTTATCCCTTAGTCGATCCGAACATTATATGGGGTGCGAAATAGCCCCCATCAGTACTCCCTCACTTCTTCGAGCGTATATGTAGTAAAAGCTCGTAGAAGTAGATGGTTTCTTACGACTGTTATTTTCTGTGAGTCGTGCCTTGTTAAAAACCTTACTTAAGAAAAAACCCTGTGGGAAATAATCCTAAGGAAAAGAGTGCTACGCATCATAGATAGTCGTTTTCTCTTTCCAATTATGAACCGCTACTCGTCCCTTTGGGGAGGCTCTTTATCTTTTTCCGTTTTCGGCGGGAACGTGATTAGTCGTGAGGAGTTTGAAACATTTTTTCACTTCTCAGTATAAATAGGTGACTATTAAGTTCGTCATTTTTACTTTATACTTCCTTTCACTTCGCAGTCATTTTCTCGCTTAGTCGTTCATCATTTAAAGTTTTCCTTTTATCAACTTATATCCTCCGAGGATCCAAAAAATGGCTTCTATAAGAAAATCTTCTTCCTCCTTTAGGGAGAATGTCACTCCCATTATCGAGGAAGGGTTGCATTCTAATCCTTCGAGCGAGCAAATTGGAGTTTTAGAATTCATTGTTCCTGCTGAGGATACCTTTAAGGTACAAATTCTTTCTGATATGGACGTCGCTGCCCGAGCCAATAAAGGATAAAATAATTAAGGCAGAAGTAGAAAGGCTACTCAAGGCAAAACAAATTCGAGAAATACACTTCTCGGAATGGCTATGTAATGTTGTGCTAGTAGTAAAGGGAGACAAAAAGGATAACAAATGGAGAATGTGCAACGATTTCACCGACCTTAATAAATTATGCCCGCGGGATCCATATCCTCTCCCAAGGATCGACTTATTAGTCGACTCAACCGCTGGCTTTGCAATTTTAAGTATGATGGATGCTTTCCAAGGTTTCTATCAAATATACATGGATGAGCGGGACCAAGAGAAAACTGCGTTCATAACCGAGCAGGGAGTATATTGCTTTATAGTGATGCCATGTGGCTTGAAGAACGCCGGGGCCACTTACCAAAGGTTAGTTAACCTGATGTTTAAAGAATTAATGGGAGAAATAATGGAAGTATACGTAGACGATATGCTGGTCAAAAGCATGAATGAAGTCGATCATGTGAGGCACCTCGATCGATGCTTCCAAATATTGAGAAAGTATCGAATGAAACTAAACCCTGCAAAATGCACTTTCGGGGTTAAATCCGGAAAGTTTTTGGGATATCTGGTACATCAACGGGGAATCGAGGCCAACCTAGAAAAAATTCGAGCCATAACTGAAATGAAGCCTCCAAAGACGATCTCCCAAGTACAGAGCTTGGTAGGTAAAATCGTGGCATTAAACAGATTCATATCCAAGTCGGCTGACAGAAGTTTGCCGTTTTTCCAAACCCTTCGAAAAGCGAAAAACTTTGCTTGGACCGAAGATTGCGACCAGGCCTTTGATCGATTAAAAGAATACCTAACGACATCCCCGCTGTTGGCCAAAACAACCGAAGGAGAACCATTATATTTATACATATCGATCTCCGAAGTGCCATCAGTTCGGTATTAGTTAAAGTGGATGGCCTAGAACACAAGCCTGTTTATTACTTAAGCAAACTACTGCAGGGGGCCGAGAAAAACTACTTGGAAATAGAGAAATTCGCCTTGGCCTTAGTAGTGGCAGCAAGAAAACTCTGACCCTACTTTCTATCCTATAAAGTTATGGTATTGACCAACCAACCATTAAGACAGGTCTTAGCAAAACCAGAAGCCTCTGGAAGACTGATCAAATGGGCGATCGAACTCGGTCAGTTCGATATCGAGTACAAACCTAGAATTGGAATTAAAGCCCAAGTCTTAGCCGATTTTCTGTTAGAAACTCCGAGCCAGGCAGTTGAACATACTGAATCAACCAGCCATGCCAATGACATCCTGATCGTAGAAAATCAAACATGATTAATGCACGTCGACGGCGCTTCATGCCGAGAGGGAGGAGGTACTGGAATCAATTTTACCGGGCCAAACAAGGAGGATATCAATTACGCAATAACACTAGACTTCGTCGTAACAAACAACGAAGCAGAATATGAAGAATTGATCGCAGGAATGGAAATGGCAATCAAGGCCGACATAAAGAATCTTAAAGTATTAACCGATTCGGAGTTAGTACAAAGACAAATAGAGGGCCTATATGAGGCAATGGAATTTAACATGGTCAAATATCTTGCCAAAGTAAAAAATTTGGCTGAAAAATTCGAAAGTTTTGGGATACAGAACATCCCACGATCGGAAAATAGATGGGCCGATCAACTCTCCAGATTTACTGGATCTGACGACGGAAAGACTGAGAGAGTAATCAATTGGTTAATTTCTAATACGCCAGCGATTGATATCGATGAAACACCGATCACTCAAGTAATGGAAATCGAAGAAGCCAGAGCAAACTGGATGACTCCAATGATAGAGTACCTTCGAGAAGGAAAATTACCCCTGGACCAAAACGAAGCTCGTCAAATAAAATATCGGGCTCCAAAGTATACATTAATAGAAGAAAAACTTTACCGAAGATCAGTATCAGGAATTCTTCAAAAATGCATCTCTGAATCTCAAACCGATGATATACTCCGAGAAATACATGAAGGAGAAGCAGGAAATCACAACGGAGCAAGGGCCTTGGCTTTAAAATGCCTTAGAACTGGACATTATTGGCCTACCATCAACGAGGATGCAACCAAATATGTCTAAAAATGTCACCATTGTCAAATACATGCGAATGTAAGTCATCAACCAGCCGAAAACATGCACCCCATACCAGTATGTTGGCCATTCGATCAATGGGGAATGGACATTGTGGGACCTTTTCCAGCAGCAAGATCCAAAAAAGCATATGTTTTAGTAGCTGTAGAGTATTTCAGTAAGTGGATAGAATGCATTGCCCTTGCTCGAATAACCCAATTCCAAGTGATCAATTTCTTATGGAAATTCATAGTATGTCGATTCGGAATCCCTAGAATCCTAATCTCTGATAATGGAACCCAATTTGCGGGAAAGTAGGTCATAGAATGCTGTGCAAAATTAGGAATTCAGCAAAATTTCACCTCGGTTGGGCATCCTAGAGCAAATCGACAAACTGAAGTAGCAAATCGACAAACTGAAGTAGCAAACCGAGAAATAATCAAATCTTTGGAGAAAAGATTAGGGGCAGCCAAAGGAAAATGGCTAGATGAACTCCCAGGAGTACTTTGGGCTAATCGAACCACAGTTAGGACCTCAACCGGAGAAACCCCATTCAGCCTAGTATATGGCTCCGAACCTGTTATTCCGATCGAAACACTAATTCCAACACCGAGAATTGAAATGTATGACGATCAGGAAAACGAAAAGACAAGAGAAAATGATATTGATTTAACAGAAGCTTTAAGAGAAAAAGCGGCTGTACGTTTGCAAGTCACTAAAGCAAATATGGAAAGGGCGTATAATCAAAAGGTACGCATCCGAATCTTCAAAGAAGGGGACCTGGTCTTGAAAAAGGTAGAAGTATCCAAACATGTGGGAAAGTTACAACAAAATTGGGATGGACCATACGTTGTCATTGGTGTAGGAAAGAAAGGCTCATACAAAATTGCACACTTGGACGGAACAGCCTTACCAAGAACCTGGAATGCAGTCAACCTTAGAAAATACTATGGTAAATAAATTATAGTAGATCATGTTGTTTTATTTTTTTTAGTAAGTTTTATTCATTGTAATAAAGGCCTTAGCCTACGATTCGATTTTTAATATACCCGTTAGAAATTTTAAATATTAAATCAAGATAGAGTATAAATCTATTGATTCGGTGAACACTCCTAGGAATTCTACAATCGTATTGGTTGAGATCAAGATACAACGAATCGAGTATAAATTGATCCGCTCAGTAAACGCTCCTCGATCCAACCATACAACGAGTTGAGTATACATTGATCCGCTCAATAAACACTCCTCGATCTATTTATAACGATTAAAAGGCTTTTGGTAATTAAAACCTAAGTCTAAATGAAAAAGAGTTGAGTATACATTGATCCGCTCAATAAACACTCCTCGATCTATTTATAACGATTAAAAGGCTTTTGGTAATTAAAACCTAAGTCTAAATGAAAAAGAGTTGAGTATACATTGATCCGCTCAATAAACACTCCTCGATCTATTTATAACGATTAAAAGGCTTTTGGTAATTAAAACCTAAGTCTAAATGAAAAAGAGTTGAGTATACATTGATCCGCTCAATAAACACTCCTCGATCTATTTATAACGATTAAAAGGCTTTGGGTATTAAAACCTAAGTCTAAATGAAAAAGAGTTGAGTATACATTGATCCGCTCAATAAACACTCCTCGAACTATATTTATCGATCTAAAAGATTTGGGAAAAAATACCTAAATCTAAAAACGAGTCGAGTATAAATTGATCCGCTCAATAAACACTCCTCGAACTATATTTATCGATCAAAAAGATTTGGGAAAAATACCTAACTCTAAAAACGAGTCGAGTATAAATTGATCTGCTCAATAAACACTCCTTGAACTATATTTATCGATCAACAAGATTTAGGAAGAAATACCTAAGTCTAAACAAAAAAAAAAAACGAGTCGAGTATAAATTGATCCGCTCAATAAACACTCCTCGATCTATCTTAAACAAAGAAAATGGTTTAAAACCTAGATATTGAAAACGAGTCGAGTATAAATTGATCCGCTCAATAAACGCTCATCGATCTATCTTAAACAAAGAAAATGGTTTTTGATATAAAACTTAGATATCTTTGATAACAAAGAGTTGAGTATAAATTGAACCGCTCAATAAAGGCTCCTCAATCTATGCAATAAAAGTAAGTTACAATTAGAAGAGAAATCAACAACAAGAAATATGAGGATAATAACATTAAAAGTATTATTCATCTGAAGTTCTGAGAACAGATTTCAAGATTACATACAAAGAATACAAATAACTTTGTTCAATCTACATATCATCACAACTGTTTAGAAAAAATAATCATATTCTATAGATCTGCGATCTTCACGATAATGTCCACGGAAACATCAATCTCCTCCCTGGTACCTCGACGATCAGAATTAACCACCTAAGAAGCATGCTGCTCAGGATGGTCGACTTCTTTAGTTCGATGGCCAGGCTCTGAAGATCAAATGTTCTTCCAGATGAAATGGGCATTACAAGCCAGATAACCGGCAATACTCATTCACCCACAACAGAGATACTGCTTTTACATTAAAGTTGATTTTTTACTCTTGAGCAGCATCTCTTCGGGGTCATCGTGAACATTAAAATTTACCAGCACACCCCGGCAGCCTATCACTCCGGAGGTAACATCCAAGAGAAGGGGTGCCTGGTAAATACGAACCCTCCATGTGCAAACAGAAACCACGGACCTCAAACCCGTGTATACAAAGTTCGAGGCCTCATGGGACCCGTTAGTACAAGGTAGGGCTTCCATGGGACCCGTCAGTACAAGGCAGATGAAATTTAAGTTATTCTGATATGAATCACGATAATGTGACTTTTTGAATATTATGGGATCAGAAGGCAAAATGAAATTTAAGGAAACTGAGATCTCCATCTTTTCTGAGAAGACATAAACAAGATATGGAAACTGCCTACTTATTTATAGGCACTTGTGCAAATGATCCTACGGCTGGATAGAGATTTGATCAAGGGACAGAAATGCGACCTTTTGATTTCCCGTAATTAATGCGAGTAAGTTGGAACGACACCACTCCGATCGACTCAAGGAATCGATGACAAAAGAAACTTTAAATCGAAGCGATCACAAAACAATCGAAGCAGATCTAAAAGAGCAACAGAATAGAAAAGTTTGCACGCTCACATATGCTAGTCGCTCGATGAATAGCTTGAGATCCTCAACAAAGGCATGCAAGTTTACACCATTATGAAACGTTATTGGTTCACTTGGAAGTGTAAGATCTAACCCTCCAGCATATGAGGGTCGTCAGTGCGTCATATATTATATGGAAAATTAATAATTGGCTATATAAGAACTCAATTGGAATCCAAGAAGCCTGACACAGATATTAAGGCAATAATTACCGTCGTTCCAGACTGCACTATCGCCGCTGCCTAACATACCAAAGAATTGCTAAAGGAGGTCTGAACAGACTGGATCTAACTAATATATCTACATTTTTCAATTCCTCCCATATCAAAAATTTTCGACATATTCGATACACTAGTTGCTTTATTTAAGGAACATGGAACTCACGATCAGTACCAAGAAACATGGATTTTAAGAAGATTACCTAGAACGATATCTTTTCATAATGTTCAGCAAACTTAAACCTATGATAAAAGCAGAGCTCAACAGTGGAAATGACAGAGTCCTTAAATAAGATATCCTTGGCAAAAAGACAAATTTACAAGGGACTGGTCGAACAGCGACAACAACGCTGAGCGTTCCTTAACAAGTATTCAATCAACTATCTACATGGATAGCCTGCGGTCCACATTTTTATGTCTAACACGACTTCTGGACAATCATAAGGGATCATGCTTGGTTGATCATCATTCTTATACATGATTTAAAAGTTTGATTTGCAGAACAAACGTTATATCATTCAGATACTTAAAAAATTGATCGAGCAAGACTAAGCTACCTTTTTTCAAAAACTGATATCCTCCCAGAAGACCAATATCAGATAAGCAAGCTAATCTCTCCTGAGTATTTTAAGAAGTTATATTTATGCGTAACAGCAAAATATGCATAACCATATATATCTACGGATGGAAATACATGGATCTGCCCGTAAAAGATCATGGCTTTAATTAAATCATTCTCCCCGTACAAAAACTTCAGCCCAAGCAACTACACAAAAAAGTTTGGGCACTACATAAAAAAAAAAAAAAAAAAAAAAAAAAAGAAGAAACTCAAAATAACAGCCGGGTCGAACAAGTCACCGAGAAGGGTTGTTATCAACCGACCGACTAGCAGAAACAGTCCTCCGAGGAGTCAAGTTACCTACAAACGCCATCAACTCCTCTTGTCGCTTTAGATAACCGGCATCGTAACCTTCTTCATAGGCCTGCCATCAGGACTCCTCTGCTAGGGCAGCAGCCTGAACCAAATAACTTTTCTCCTTCTCCCAGACAGACTTCTCTTCTTGTAATTTTTTGAGATCATCATTAGCAAGCTGCAGTTGGAGGGTCTGCCCTGCGGCCTTCGCCGTCTCTGACTCCAAACGACGTTGATAGGCATCCTTACCGATCCACAAATCATCATTTTGCACACCCAGCTGGAGTGCAAAATATTTAGCCTGGAAAAGAAAAGAAAAAGAAAGCCCTTACATAACAAGGCAGTCAAAATAAAAGCGGAAAAAAGTAATCAAAAATATATTTACCTGCTCACATATCTTCACCAGCGACTGAACAAGGCGAACGTTGGGGGTACCCTCCAGCTTCCTCAACTCGCCAGGCAAGATAGTGCTCAGGCCCAGATCCCACGACAGAGCGTCAGGCTCAACAGAGCCAGGCAGTTCACTAACGGAAGGTACACCGTCAGGACGTGGAATTACCGACTGCATAATATCCTTAACTTGCTCGAGCATGCCACGGTCATCTAACGGACGGGGGGATTCCCTCTCATTGGGACTAACCGAGGTCTCCTTACCCGAAGCAGAAATAACAATTCGACGATCGGACCTTGATCCGGCCCGACCGCCAGAAGGCCCGCCGGATTCGAACAAAGTAGTAACAACAGTTGTATCATTAAACAAGTAATCAGGGAAATCTTGAGAAATAGGTTGTGTTGCGGAGGGATTTACAAAGGAACCCTGATTAATCACCTCCGAGACAACACCAACCTGGCCTCCACGGACAACCGGGGCAACAGAAGTAAAAAAAGGAAGAGAATTAACAGGAACATGTTCATATGTGCCATGTTCGAAAGAAGAAGTGCCTGAAGAAAAGGGTACGTCAAAAGCTTGCTCCATAAATGACGAATCACCAAAGACAACCCTACCAGGGGAAGGCCTACTTCCTACTTCACCAGAAGAAGAAAAGTTTGGTTGTACAAAAGATGAACTAACTACAGAAAAAGGTTCAGAAGGGATGACAGGAGTATCGGTCGCCGACCTACTAACGGAGGACGAACGAGGAGGTTCCATCGAGGGCCCCTCTGTTCGAGACTTCTTCAGTCTGATATTTTTAGCGTTCTCACGGGAAGGACGCTTCGATGTGTTACCAAAAAGATTACTCATGATCGGATTTCAAAAAGTAAAATTAAAATATCGAGAAAGCTTATCGACCTGCTGAAGAAAAAGTATTCTATTAAGAAATGAGTAAAGCGGTAAATAGCGAGTCAAGTTTTTACCTTTTATATTTATACTATACGAAAAGACGCGATAGACCCAAAGAAAGGGTGCGAAATACAGAAACTGGCCTTGGAATAAACACTAGAATTTGAAAAGACATACGCATAATGATTACGGCAAAGTTAATGACCTGTCTGAATTATTACAGAGAAGACGAAAGGACGTGACTGTCAGAATACAAAACGTTTATCTCACAAAGGGATAAAAAAGTAATATTACAATTAGATTTACGGTAAACAGTTACAAAGGTTATTTCACAAGATCAATATATCATACAGCTTGGTCGCTATCCGGAATTTTCTGTTCGCTAGCGATGTCTCCTTCTTCTGCTGTGACAATATCTTCTTCCTCTTCCTCTGGATCGATAAAATTATCATCGACCTCGTCATTAATATCTGAAGGAGGAATCGGCAATGGTTTTCCAAACTCTTTGACAAGGTGAGCCAGAGGAAATTTTTGATAAACGACGTCCGGAAGCTCGGAAGGAGAATATACTTCACCATAACGGTTGAACCGAATGTGCGCCGTTTTAAAATATTCCTTTCGACGATCATCTATCATTTCAAAAGCGACCAACTGATGAACCGCCTTCTCGAACGTACTTTCTCGGAGCGGATCTACCATTTGATATACCAGGGCTGTATGAACATGAGAGCTGTGGAATTCACGAATCACTTTTTCATCGGGATTCCGGCCATAACGATCCCTGAGTCCACTAAGAGGAATGTCCCTCTCATACTCCTCTAGAGAAGCTTGAAGACTTGATACTTGAGATTCCAACTCGCTAATTCGAGCAGTACTCTGAAATTGGAACTCTTCTAACTTTTTAGCCAATTGATTGGCTTGTTCTTGAGCACGGAAAGTCTCCAGAACCCTGTCTATAATCTCCTGGTCATCAGTCCCCGTAGCCCGAGTCTCTACGACCGGAACGGAAGAAGTCGTTGAAGGGACCAACCTCTGAATCAGAAGACTTATGAAGTAAAGTTTTATATTTCTCATCCAGAAACTCACATTGTTGTCTCCAGAGAGCAGTTTCATAGGCATATGATGTCAAACAAGTCTTAGTCTGAGAAAAAGAAAAAGAATAAAAAGAAATAAATTAGCAAACTAAAGGAATCCACGAAGAAAATTACCCTATAAGCACAGATCACCTTTTCAGCATAAAGAGAAGCTCGCTGAAATTTCTCCAAAGGATCCTTCCGAAGAAGCTTATTCATGTCACGAGTAAAAATGCCGGACAAAAGAACACGAGTGGCCTTATCCACTGCATTTTCGCTCTCGTCGTGAACTAAAGAATCATTCTCAAGATAGCCAGCGGCTCTTTTTCCCTCTAAATGATCCTCGATCATTTCAACCAAGGTAGGTTTTGGATGATTATCACCGAGTAAAGAAAGATCGTTACCAGAACGACCATAATAACTCTTCTTTCTCCCCACCGGATTGTCGTTGGGATGAGGCATCGACCAGCTGCGACATCCACGTATACCCAAAGATGTCCTAAGTTGGAAAGGGGGATAACCAGATCCTATCCCCTGACGAATAGGAGATTCTTGAGAAGAATCTGGAGATTCCTCTCTATTCTCCTCAGAATCATAACTCAACTCCAATTTTCTCTTCCGAGACGCTCTCTGCTCGATAGGAACATTCTCTATGGTTTTGGTGGATTTAGACAACACCATTTTCCCTTCAAAGAATGTCGGGAATTTTCTACCATATGAGCTGAAAAAGAAACACGCTCAAAGTCAGACCCTCTGCAGAAAAGAGATCATCACAACGTTATACTAAAATAAATGCTTACCAAGTGATTCAGATGACGAAGTAATTGGAAAAACATGAATACTCAATCCCGCTTTGCGAAGGAAAACTTCTCCAATAAGAAGAGCACTCTGATATTTATTGGCACGCATAGCCTGGATTTCACCAATAAACTGAGGATCGTCAGGGATAAGTTCACCGGTCGGCAGACGACCTACATAAACCCACTTGGAGTCCTGATCCCACGAAAAGGGCGTAGTCAAGCCATCCGCCAAATGAAGATCAGATGGTGGACGAACAAAGAAAAAATGAGATTTCCAAGAAGGGTTGCTAGAAACCGGGGAGTCAAAGATTGCGCGACTAGGCTTCTGGCTAGCGAAGAAATATCCGCGGTTGGAGGAACTAGAAATGTTAAAGCGAAACAATTGCGTAAAATTACGAAAGGAGGGATGTAATCCTTTCGCTATCATCAAAACAGAAAAACAAACCACGAAGGCCACGGAATTAGGAACTAATTGAGTCAAGGACACACTGAATATTTTTAAAATATCAAGAAAGAGGGCAGACAACGGAAGACGCAGACCACTATTAAAATGGGCCGTGTAAAAGGCTCGACATCCTTCCGGCGGTGATGTAACCCTATCAGAAGGAGAAGGGAGAACTATCTCGAAACCCTCCGGGAAATATTTGGCATAATTGTTCACAACCTCAGAGAAAGTATCCACAATGTAAGCACAAGCTAGATCCTCAATCGGTTCAGAAATTTGAGGAGTTGTGCCTTTGCCTTTCTTGGCTCGGGCAGCGACGTCCATATCAGAAAGAATTTGTACCTTAAAGGTATCCTCAGCAGGAACAATGAATTCTGAAACTCCAATTTGCTCGCTCGAAGGATTAGAATGCAACCCTTCCTCGATAATGGGAGTGACATTCTCCCTAAAGGAGGAAGCAGATTTTCTTATAGAAGCCATTTTTTGGATCCTCGGAGGATATAAGTGATAGGATAGTGCCCTGCAAGCCAACAAAATAGCATGTAATAGGAACATTATTTTATCTTGAAAGAATCTTTGATTTATTAATTAATACGAACTGTTTATTTTATCGAGAATTCATAATATAAACAAATGGCCATCTTCATCTTTCGAGAACACATTTAAGCGATTGGTTGAAACCCTGAGATCACTCATGACTACGGGACTATTCACTTCAGTATTGGGTGCGATTAATCATGAAACAGTCTCAAAGGTCGTGATCTCAAAAATGTTCCAAGTCATAGATTCATATCGAGACGGGGTATCGAATGAATCGTCAAGACTTGTACGATTATGCATGATTCACTTAAAGTGAATTTGTTGTTGTTTCATGAACAAGACATTGTTAATGTCAGTGAATATGACTAGGTGGTTCGATAGGGGATCGGACGCATCGAACGACCCGAACAAAGAGACCCATTGTGGAAGTGCGTAAAAAGCATATCGGTGGTGGGATGTCTCTCAAGACTTATAACAGTGTACGATTTAGTCCTTAGACTTGAGGTGCTAGGGCGAATTCGGTATACGGGTGTGCGTACTTTGATTTAGGAGCCGGGCACATAGCTTGTCCATTGTGCGCCTACGTTGGGTACGTATAGTCGTATACGCGGATGGTTAGCATCAATAAAGGATCTACCGACTCATTGTAATGGATGAGGGAATTTCCTGTACATTCTTCGATGATACATTCCGAGAAATCCATGGCCATGGTCAATGACGGATTTGGAAAGGGGTTTCCAGATTTAGCAGTCACACTGAAAGTATTATCCTGAATTAGAAAGTACAGAATCGAGATGATTAGAGGTGCCGACCAATTCACACACCCTAGGTCTCGATCGGGAAATTAGTCGTTAGAGGGACCGTATGTACATTGTACTTATAAGAGATTTAAGGTTCACTGAAGTCAATTCACCTGAAGTTGGGCCTCATGGGCTTGTGGCTAGACATCGACCATGAGGTGTGGGTACTCCTGAATTGATGGTAGATTAATTCTGGAGTGGTCAATTGAAATTAGTTTAATTGATCGGAGCAATTAATTAAACAATTAATTGCTCATTAATTAAATCACAGAAATGTTGGCCTGCGGCCAATTGATGGTGAACCTAGAGGGTCACACACAAAAGCTGGAACTGTGATAGTCAGTTTTAGAACGAAATGATTTAAAGGAGTTAAATCAAGGTAAGGAATTCAAGGGTTAATTCTTGGAGGGAGAAAATTAATTAGATTTATTTAATTAATTAAATTAAATTAAATCTTTAATTAGATTTATTGGATTATTTAATTAAAGTGTTAATTAAATAAATGGGCCATTTAATTAAAGTGGTTAATTAAATGACTTGGGCTATTTAATTAAAAGGACTGATTAAATAGAGGGATTGGGCCCAGCTTATCTGATGGCCCATAAGCTAAGAGATAAGATTAGGGATAGGGTTTGAACTCTCCTATAAAAAGGAGTCTTGGAGAATCAAAACCCTAACCAAGCAAAAACACTAAACCCTAATCTACTCTCTAAAACCGCCGCCCCCTCTCCCTCACTGGCCCTAGCCGCCGCCACCTTCTACAACCAAGCCGCCGCCGCCGCCGTGGTTGTGGAGAAGGGACGAGCACCTCTCTCCTTCTTCCGATCTACATCTAGAGTTGGATCTAAATCCAACTCTCGAATCTGAACTGCTTCTTTCCTAGTTCTTAGCCTGTGGATTGAAGTGATTGCAGATCCAGCTGGTGTGGACTATTCTCTAGAGGCACAACACTTGGGGTGCTCTAGTGATCCGAAGAGAAGACCGGAGAAACCACCACCTTGCCTGTGGTGAGGTAAAATTACAATTTTACCACTTTATTTATTTTAGTATTTATGTGCTGAAATAAATTCAACCTTATTCATATGTGCTAATAAGAACCCTGGGATGTGGTGTATAAAATTTTTAAATTTCGCACCGTTGTAGTTAACAATTATACCCACGAAAACCCAACAGTGGTATCAGAGCCTAACTTATTATGCACGTATGAAAAAGGCCTGAACGCATCAAATTATGTGCTTATATGTGATTGTTGTGTTCTGATATTTGATTCTTGCTTGTTATGATAAATTGAATGTTCGGATTTATGCATTTTTCGGTTTTTGGGCCTAAAATGTAATTTCCGAAAATTGGAGGGCTAAATTGCAAATTTTGATTTTTCAAAAATCTAGACAGAAATTAAAATTTTGTTTTCTGCAATTCTGGACCAAATTGTAAATTTTGGAATTTTTCAAAATCTTGACCATTTTGCAATTTACGAAAGGTTAGGGGTGTTTTTGCTATTTCCGTAAATATTGGGGTCTGTTTTGCAATAAACAAAAGTTTCTGGAAATTTTATTAATTTTCTGCTTTCTGGTCCAATTTGCATATTCTGGAAATTTTGGGGCTGATTTGTAATTTCCAAAAAGTTGAGGGGTCAAAGTGTAATTTTCGAAAATTCGGGGGCCGAACTGCAATTTTTATAACTTGAAAAACAGAAACTGTTTTGTGCACTAAAAGGGTTTAGTAAATCCGGAAAGTCGATTTTATCATAATTAGTAGGGACTTAAAGTGAGAATCAAAGGGTCATTTTAAAGGGGTTTAAAGTGATGTTATAGATTGTTTTAGAAAGGGGTTTTAAAACTGGAATCTTAAGTTTTTAAAAAGGCTGTTTTAAAATAGGATAAGAAATAAGAAAATGGGTTTTGCTTGTTTCTTGCTCTACGTGAAATTGTTTACGTGGTTTTCGATCGCGCCGAGCCTTGACCCTTAGGGTAGATGTGATTGGTTATTTTTAATCTTGTTGGTTTTATTGGGCCTGCGAGCCTTAAGTTTTGGGCCACTTTGAGCCATTGTAATAGATAGGGCTTTACTATTTTATTAGTTTAGAATGGAGGCCCGTTACAAGCAAGGTGGGAGCCCAAGAAGACAAAAGGCCATGTATGCATGGTAAAATGTGTAATAGAGTAGGTCTCTTTGAAACCTAATAGATTGACCAATAAGACCATCGTTTTTCGCTCGATGGTGGTCCACATAGGAGGCTTCCGATCGAAAACATACTGTGGTAGCATGCATGCTAGGTGTGTATGTGTTTATTTACGTATTTATATCTGAGCTTGTATGGTGATGCGCGCTAGTTATATTTAGATCGTAAATGAAAGATAATGCATAACTGGAACGGTGAGATCTCGAGGAGAGTTACCTCAAACTCTTAAACCCGAAAAACCCCTCTTGAAAATAATATTAAGTCACATTGGGTACATTTAAAATGATGTTTTAAAGATCCAAGCCTTCCATCAATAGGGACTAGTGTATGTTTACTACTTATCGTTGAAGGTGATCCAGAGTCTGGCACCCTAGGCGAAGAAAGGGACAATACACGAAATTCCTTCATTCTTGTTTTTAACTAAACTCGACAAGGATGGGGACTGGTCGGGATGTGATTATCGACCGATAACCAGTTACGGGTACTTCACGACCGGGCCAGTTGCTCATCATGATTGATGGGTTAGACTTAACGATTAGTAACACTTATGATGTAGCAGTGCTAGATAAGTGCGCGAAGGTTGTGGAGGAACACAATTGGTAAAAGTATACCTACCTGGGGAGTTAATTGCATGGCCGCGAGTCGTGGGTGCAATTAATGTCTGCTGGGACGACAAGACCTACTAGGAGATTAGATTTCCCGAACAATTGAAGGGGTAATTGTTTCGAGAAAATAGTGGGAGAACTTTTTCGATAACAAGTCCAACATCGCTAATTATAAGTATTAATATAGATCAGTCAGCTAAACGTTATCATTTACTTTTGTAGATCAATTCTGCAAAAATGTCTAAAAATCCATTAGCTATCATCCTTGACACTAACAAACTGAACGGATCAAATTTCGTCAACTGGCTTAGAAATCTGAGGATAGTCCTCGACTCCGAGAAAAGGAGTTACATTCTCGATGCACCCATGCCTGATGCACTTCCGGAAGGGGTTTCGGAAGAGGAACGAGCTACCCATCAAAGATGGGTCGATGATGATATTCAAGTTCGTTGCCTCATGCGAGCATCAATGACCAAAATGAGCTGCAGAAACAACATGCAAGGATGTTGCATGCTGCTGACATAATTCTTCATCTCCGAGAGTTGTTTGGAGAGAAGTCTAGGACCGAAAGGTTCAAGACTACAAAAGAATTATTCAATCTGAGAATGGCTGAGGGTTCAAGTGTGAAGGATCACTGTTTGAGCTTCATCAATCTGGTTGAAAAACTGGAGAACTTGGACGTAGACCTGCATGCTGACCTTCGCAATGACCTCCTCCTCCATGCTCTGCCGCGCTCATTTGATCAGTTCGTGCTAAACTTCAATATGGAAAATAGAGAACTCGCTCTACACGAACTGACCAATTTAATGGTCACGGCAGAATCAACCCTGAAAAGGGAAAAGTCTGTCATAATTGCTGAGCAACCCAAGGCTGCAAAGCCTAAGAAAGGCAAGAAAAAGAAGAAGCAAGTAATCTCTTCTAAAACAACCAAGAAGGTTGTCGAGAAGAAAAGAAAAAGCCCAAAAGATGAATGTTTCCACTGCAAGAAAGCAGGGCACTGGAAAAGGAACTGCCCAGACTACCTGAAAGAGGTGGTCAAAGGTATTTTCTTTATTGAAGTTAATATTTCTATTAATTGTGCATCATGGGTGTTAGACACCGCAGCCGGTTCTCATATCTGCAATGATTTGCAGGTGATGGGAGCAATAAGGCCTCTTAAACCTGGGGATAGAATCCTGCCCTTTGGAAACGGAGCTAGGGTTGCAGCTGAGGCCATAGGAGACGTAGAGTTAGTACTAGGAAATTTTTCTTTGGTTTTGAAAGACTGATTGTACGTACCGACAATTTTTAAAAACATTATTTCTATTCCTTTATTGGATAATGATGGTTTTTGTTTTTCCATTTCTAATGGAAATTTTAGCATAATGAAAGGTGGTTTTACTTATGCTTGTGGTACTTTGATAGATGGTCTTTACTCCTTAGAACCTGCTAATTCTAATGTCATGCACATTCAATCAAAGAAAAGAAAACAAGATGAAAATAATCCACAACTTTGGCACGCTAGGCTTGGACATATTTCCAAGAGTAGAATTCAAAAGTTGGTCTCCTCTAGGGCTCTTGAAATAAAGAACCTAGATGATCTCCCAACTTGCGAGTCCTGTCTCAAGGGAAAAATGACCAAGGCGCCTTTTTCTGGGAAAACGGAGCGAACCAAACTAACCTTGGATTTAATCCATACTGATGTTTGTGGACCACTGAGTATCAGTGCGAGAGGAGGATTCTCATACTTCATAACCTTCACAGACGACTTCAGTCGTTATGGGTATGTATACCTGATGAAATATAAGTCCGAAGCTTTTGATAAATTCAAAGAGTTTCGAATGGAATGTGAGAATCAACTTGGACATAGTATCAAGGCACTTCGGTCGGATCGAGGTGGTGAATTCTTAAGTCAAGAATTCCTCGATTATCTTGTAGAGAATGGAATTCTCTCTCAGCGAACTCCTCCTAGAACACCGCAGTTGAATGGTGTGTCTGAGAGAAGGAACAGAACTTTGTTAGACATGGTTCATTCCATGATGAGTTTCGCTGACCTTCGTTTTTAATTTTGGGGCCAAGCCCTATTAACTGCTTCGAAGATACTTAACATTGTACCTTCAAAGTCGGTGCCGACGACGCCATACCAAGAGTGGTTTGGTAAAGCACCCATACTCATATTTACGAGTATGGGGATCTCCTGCCTATGTAAGAAACAAGAAAGGAGATAAACTAGACAGTAGATCTAGTTTGTGAAAATTTGTGGGGTATCCAAAGGAATCCATTGGATACCTGTTCTAGGAACCTAAGGAACAAAAGATGTTTGTGTCCAGGAACGCCCAGTTCTTAGAGGATGACTTCCTCACTAAAAGAAGCGGGATATCCGTAGAACTTGATGAAGTCCAGGAAGTGTACCCATCCCCACAAACAGTGGGAGTTGATCCTAAACCCGTTGAACCATCTACTACACCAGTCCTTCGTAGGTCCGACCGAGTTCGTAAAGAGCCTGAAAGGTATGGCTTTATTCACGAAAATGATCAATTGGACACTGATCCAAGGACATACAAAGAAGCTATGTCAGACATAGATTCGGGTGCGTGGCAGGAAGCCATGCAATCCGAAATGGATTCCATGCATTCCAACAAAGTATGGACTTTGGTTGATCCACCTGAGGGAACCATCCCTGTAGAATGCAAATGGATTTTCAAGCGCAAGCTAGGAATGAATGGAGAGGTATTAACTCATAAGGCTCGCCTTGTGGCAAAGGGTTATTCTCAAAGGCCTGGAATAGACTATGACGAAACCTTCTCGCCAGTAGCGATGTCTAAATCCATTCGGATACTTTTAGCCATAGCCGCGTGGTATGAATACGAGATATGGCAAATGGATGTAAAGACCGCCTTTCTCAATGGCGACATTGATAAGGAAATTTATATGCAACAGCCAAAAGGCTTTACATCTAAAGGAAGTGAGCATAAGGTTTGCAAACTTCAAAGGTCAATCTATGGCCTAAAACAGGCATCCCGAACCTGGAACATACGTTTTGATGAGACAGTCAAGGGGTATGGCTTCATCAAAAACGTTTATGAGTCGTGTGTGTACAAGAAATTCGATGGGAGTTCGGTACAATTTATTGTGTCATATGTCGATGACATTCTGTTGATCGGAGACGATATCAGAACGTTTACGCAGACGAAAGCGTGGTTATCCACGCAATTCTCCATGAAGGATATGGGAGATGCATCTTACGTACTAGGCATGCGTATCTATAGAGATAGATCGAAGAAGATGTTAGGTCTCTCCCTATCCCAGTACATTAACTCTATACTGAAGAGATTCAGTATGGAAGAATCCAAGAAAGGATTGCTTCCAATGAGACATGGAATCTATCTTTCTAAATCAATGTGCCCTACAAGTGATGAAGAAAGAAAGAGAATGTCTCTCATACCTTATGCATCTGCCATTGGCAGCATAATGTATACAATGTTATGTACTAGACCTGACGTAGCTCACGCTCTCAGTGTAACGAGCCGCTACCAGTCAAATCCAGGGGAGGAACACTGGACCGCCCTATAGGCTATCCTAAAGTACCTGAGAAGGACTAAGGATATGTTCTTGGTCTACGGTGGTAGTGGAGAATTGAAACTCGAAGGATTCACTGATTCGAGTTTCCAGTCTGACGTGGATGATTTTAAATCCAATTCTGGATATATATTTTGCCTCAACGGCGCAGCGGTGAGTTGGAAGAGATCCAAACAGTCGACCACTGCAGACTCAACCACTGAAGCAGAATATATCGCCGCATCAGATGCAGCAAAGGAAAGTGTTTGGATGAGAAACTTCATCCAAGAGCTGGATGTGGTACCTAGCATAGCAAATCCCATAGTAGTCTACTGCGACAACAATGGGGCAATTGCTCAAGCGAAGGAGCCGAGATCACACCACCAGTCCAAACACGTATTGAGGAAATACCATGTGATTAGGGAGATCATAGGTAGAGGAGACATTCAAATGGAGCGTGTCGACTCAAAGGATAATGTAGCTGATCCACTAACTAAGCCATTATCGCAAAAGGTGTTCGAAGAGCATCTGGGAAGGATGGGTCTTAGAAACGTTTGTGATTGGCTTTAGGGCAAGTGGGAGATTGATAGGATAGTGCCCTGCAAGCCAACAAAATAGCTTGTAATAGGAACATTATTTTATCTTCAAAGAATCTTTGATTTATTAATTAATACGAACTGTTTATTTTATCGATAATTCATAATATAAACAAATGACCATCTTCATCTTTTGCGAACACATTTAAGCGATTGGTTGAAACCCTGAGATCACTCATGACTACGGGACTATTCACTTCAGTATTGGGTGCGATTAATCATGAAACAGTCTCAAAGGTCGTGATCTCAAAAATGTTCCAAGTCATAGATTCATATCGAGACGGGGTATCGAATGAATCGTCAAGACTTGTACGATTATGCATGATTCACTTAAAGTGAATTTGTTGTTATTTCATGAACAAGACATTGTTAATGTCAGTGAATATGACTAGGTGGTTCGATAGGGGATCGGACGCATCGAACGACCCGAACAGAGAGACCCATTGTGGAAGTGCGTAAAAAGCATATCGGTGGTGGGATGTCTCTCAAGACTTATAACAGTGTACGATTTAGTCCTTAGAATTGAGGTGCTAAGGCGAATTCGGTATATGGGTGTGCGTACTTTGATTTAGGAGCCGGGCACATAGCTTGTCCATTGTGCGCCTACGTTGGGTACGTATAGTCGTATACGCGGATGGTTAGCATCAATAAAGGATCTACCGACTCATTGTAATGGATCAGGGAATTTCCTGTACATTCTTCGATGATACATTCCGAGAAATCCATGGCCATGGTCAGTGACGGATTTGGAAAGGAGTTTCCAGATTTAGCAGTCACACTGGAAGTATTATCCTGAATTAGAAAGTACAGAATCGAGATGATTAGAGGTGCCGACCAATTCACACACCCTAGGTCTCGATCGGGAAATTAGTCGTTAGAGGGACCGTATGTACATGGTACTTATAAGAGGTTTAAGGTTCACTGAAGTCAATTCACCTGAAGTTGGGCCTCATGGGCTTGTGGCTAGACATCGACCATGAGGTGTGGGTACTCCTGAATTGATGGAAGATTAATTCTGGAGTGGTCAATTGAAAGTAGTTTAATTGATCAGAGCAATTAATTAAATAATTAATTGATCAGAGCAATTAATTTAATTAAATCACAGAAATGTGGGCCTGCGGCCAATTGATGGTGAACCTAGAGGGTCACACACAAAAGCTGGAACTGTGATAGTCAGTTGTAGAACGAAATGATTTAAAGGAGTTAAATCAAGGTAAGGAATTAAAGGGTTAATTCTTGGAGAGAGAAAATTAATTAGATTTATCTAATTAATTAAATTAAATTAAATCTTTAATTAGATTTATTGGATTATTTAATTAAAGTGTTAATTAAATAAATGGGCCATTTAATTAAAGTGGTTAATTAAATGACTTGGGCTATTTAATTAAAAGGACTGATTAAATAGAGGGATTGTGCCAAACTTATCTGATGGCCCATAAGCTAAGAGATAAGATTAGGGATAGGGTTTGAACTCTCCTGTAAAAAGGAGTCTTGGAGAATCAAAACTCTAACCAAGCAAAAACACTAAACCCTAATCTACTCTCTAAAACCGCCGCCCCCTCTCCCTCACTAGCCCTAGCCGCCGCCACATTCTACAACCAAGCCGCCGCCGCCACCGTGGTTGTGGAGAAGGGACGAGCACCTCTCTCCTTCTTCCGATCTATATCTAGAGTTGGATCTAAATCCAACTCTCGAATCTGAACTGCTTCTTTCCTAGTTCTTAGCCTGTGGATTGAAGTGATTGCAGATCCAGCTGGTGTGGACTATTCTCTAGAGGCACAACACTTGGGGTGCTCTAGTGATCTGAAGAGAAGACCGGAGAAACCACCACCTTGCCTGTGGTCAGGTAAAATTACAATTTTACCACTTTATTTATTTTAGTATTTATGTGCTGAAATAAATTCAACCTTATTCATATGTGCTAATAAGAACCCTGGGATGTGGTGTATAAAATTTTTAAGTTCCGCACCGTTGTAGTTGACAATTATACCCACGAAAACCCAACAATAAGTCGATAAAAGGAAAACTTTAAATGATGAACGACTAAGCGAGAAAATGACTGCGAAGTGAAAGGAAGTATAAAGTAAAAATGACGAACATAATAGTCACCTATTTATACTGAGAAGTGAAAAGACGTTTCAAACTCCTCACGACTAATCACGTTCCCGCCGAAAACGAAAAAAGATAAAGAGCCTCCCCAAAGGGACGCGTAGCGGTTCATAATTGGAAAGAGAAAACGACTATCTATGATGCGTAGCACTCTTTTCCTTACTTAGGATTTTTTTCCAGAGGGTTTTTTCTTAAGTAAGGTTTTTAACGAGGCACGACTCACAGAAAATAACAGTCGTAAGAAACCATCTACTTCTACGAGCTTTTACTACATATACGCTCGAAGAAGTGAGGGAGTACTGATGGGGGCTATTTCGCACCCCTTATAATGTTCGGATCGACTAAGGGATAAAAGATCGGTTCGACCATGCAAGTCAGTTCGGGATCATCTTATCGACTCGGTAGAATACGACTTTCCTCAACAAGCAGACTACAATCCGGACTCAAGAAGGACGATTGGGCCGAGTCCTATTAGGATTATGTTTCCTTGTAAAGCTAGGTTTAACGTGATATAAATACCTAGTTAATCATTGTATTACACACGCTTTTACATACTCAACTTACGCCTGCATAACAACATTATTTAAGATTATTCAATAGAAAAGCTTTTGCTTCACTATCATATTCATGGATTGTCTTTATTACTGATTGTTCCATCTAATTGTTCTTCCTTGAGATTGATCCATCCAGAATAAAGTAACAGAGCCCTTTAAATCATATTAATTGTGAATCCCTAATATCACCTATTTACTGATATAAACTTACCCGACGAAATTCGATTAAATCACAGTGAAAAGAATTACACAGGCTAAGCCAGGAGCTCAAATTACAACCTATACTGCGGATATCATCGGGCTCATGGACATCGTACCGAGGACTGTTTCCATCTGAAATAGGAAATTGAGAGGCTGATTGAAGAAGGAAAGTTAGACGACTACGTCGAACGAAACGGGAGAAAAAGAAATAGAATAAGCCCTCGAAATCATAATCGAAGAAGAACCCCAGAAAGGAGAACCCCTAATAATGGTCCCCCTCAAGATGTGAATAATGATCAGGTGAACGGGACCATACATACGATCTCCGGTGGGCCAGCAGTGGGAGATAGTCGTAATGCCCGCCGAAGAACCGCCAGATCGATAGAAGGGAGTTTCGGAGTTCCCAGGGATATATGGACTCTCGAAAGTAAAATTCCAAAAGAATAGCCCATCAGTTTTAATGAAAGCGAGGTGCCACAAAACATATTTTGGGATATGAAAGAAGACAATCCCGACTTCCCAATGGTGGTATCACTTGAGATAGCGAACTACTATGTGAAAAGAATACTAATTGATAATGGCAGCTCTGCTAACATTATTTCAAGAGAAGTCCTTACACAGATGAATTTAGGAGAGATAACGCTACAACGGTAGCAACTCCATTAGTGGGATTTGGAGGATTAGAAATTGTCCCCTCCGGGACAGTCAACTTAAGTGTTTCTTTGGGAAAAAGACCTAAACGAGCAGTAAATATGATAAAAATTTTGGTCGTCGAAACACCGTTTGCATACAACGCGATACTAGGACGACCGACACTAAACCTTTTTCAAGCAGTCGTGTCGACCTACCATCAGAAGATAAAGTTTCCCACGGTCTCAGGCATAGGAGAAATAGTGAATGATCATTGCATGGCCTGGGATTGTTATAATACTTCCGTGGGATTAGGAAACCGAACTAATTCTTTCACTCCAGCAAAAAGAAAACTCGAGGATGACATCGAAAGAGCTGAAATCGCCATCCCCAGTACGGATAGAATAGATCGAAAAGGGAAAGAGACAGTCGATTTAACCATTAGGCCACCTGAACACAAGGATATTATGCTTGTGCAAGGTGATCCCCTGAAGACAACCATTATAGGGACTGAACTCAGTCCGGAAGGGGAAGTTATGCAAGTAGATTTCCTCAGAAATAATATTGATGTCTTCGCATGGAGTGTAGATGACATAGAGGGCATTGACCCAAGAATCATTACTCATTCTCTAAAAATAGATCCAATGGCGAAACCAGCAATGATGGGGGCTATTTCGCACCCCTTATAATAATCGGAATGACTAGTCCTTATACGCTCGGACCGACCAGGAGTCTAATTCATTAAAGAGCTGCCAGGTCCGATCTGCATTATCAATCCTCGGCGACCAAGAGCAATGTCCGAGTTCCATAAGGATTGCTATGCCTAGTCCTATTAGGATAATGTTTCTTTGCAAAGCTAGGGTTACAGTCATATAAATACCTAGTTAAACATTGTATTAAAGACAACATACAATCAGAGCTTACGCCTACATACTTTGGCAATCTGATATCATCTTTAATAGAAAAGCTTTTGCTATACTATTTATGTATTCATCGTCTTGCTTACTTATTGTTCTTTACGTAATTGTTCTTCCTTGAGATTGATCCATCCGGAATAAAGTAACAAAGCTCTATAACCTATACTTAATTTGACCTCTAAAACATTCATCATTGATTTAATCTAACCCAACGAAAAACGGTTAAATTAGTTGGCACCCACCGAGGGGCTAGGTTAATTATTAAATCGACATATGGCTCGCCCAAGGAAGAGCGCCCGTAACGGAGCAAGAATAACACGACAAACCCGCGTAACACATCTGAGGATCAACTGGACGATACTAACAATAACGTCCCTTTAATTAATCAACAAGAGAACGAGCAGCTGCCGAATCAGGAGGAACCACAAGGGATAAATATCCAAAACCCCCAAGGACTACAAGGGATCCCCGCCTATGCGGTACCAGAAGACCACGTGGCTCCAGCAATCCCTGTTCCCCTATCAGACACTCGGGAGAAGCTGCGACAGATCGCTATGCTCTTTAATTCACTCTGCACAGGGGAATTACTAGTACCCGAGCAGGTTCCTAGAAACCCTAGAGCGACTAGGGCAAATCCTATTCAAAGGACACCGAGGCAGGTCGATCAGATCTCGCAACAAGCGGACAGCCCTGCAAGCGAGCAACAATCGTTGCACAGTCCGCAAATGAGCAATTCGAAAACTTCCAATGAACATATCCGAAGAAAAATGGATTGGACGAGGCCGCAACCCGTTCGCCCCGGATCAAAGGAACATACCATAATCGACCACAAACCATGCGATTCTCTGAAAGAGAAATTGAAAAGATGGTACATGAACGCCTGGAACAACGTCTATGAACCGTTCAAAATCCATGGGCCAGAAGCACGGAGATCCAAGAGAGCCTAGCAGCGTGCTCCCCCTTCTGCAAGGAAATAAAAGAAGCACAATCATCGGGACAGGTTCCGGGACGACTACCCAGATATGACGGAACCACCGATTCATATGACTACATATTCAGCTTTACAAACATAATAAACTTATATGCTTACTCGGCAGAATTCACTGCAAAGCTGATGGTCACCACATTCGAGGGACTAGCTTTAGATTGGTTTGCAAAACAACCCACCAATTCCATATTCAGCTTTAGAGAATTTTGCAATAAGCTAACTCAGCAGTTCGCTAGCCAGAAGAGACAGAAATTGCCAATGAGCTACCTAGGGACCATCCATCAACAAGACGGAGAAACTCTCCGTTCCTGGTTGGCAAGGTTTAACGTAGAATTGCTTAATATCGATTCCCCAAATATCGATTACATAATCTCCATTCTCTTCGATCTCACCAAAAACAGGCAATTCGGGAATGCCCTCAGTAGAAAGCAACCAAGAACTTTTGCTGATATTATGACCTTGGCATCGAAATACATGACCCAAGAGGAGATGAACTCTTTTAATGATAAGAATAAAAATAAAGCTCCTGCCTCCGGCTCCAAGCGGCAAGATAGAGTTCCTGCTAAAAAATCCATGGATTATGATCGATCCCTCAGAAGAGGCAATGTCTTCCAGCGATTAGAATATAATCGGAGCGATCAAGACAGATGACCTAATCTCTATCAAAGACCTAGATCGGCCGAGCCGGCGAACAGGAGCAAAATTAACCAAGTAGAATACCCCAGGCTGACCGTTCCAATAGAAGAAATCTTGGTAGTACTAGAGAGGAACAATTGGATCCCGGCAGCGAAGAGAATCGCTCAGCCAAGGCCAGGTGCACGAAACTATGATTTATACTATAGATATCATCGGGCGCATGGGCATCGCACTGAAGATTGTTTTCACCTTAAAAGAGAAATCGAAAAACTAATCGAACAAGGAAAATTAGATGACTACATAGAATGGAACAACCGCAAGAGGGGTAGAAGTCGGAGTCCTCGGAATAATAACCAAAGAAGGAGCTCCCGAAGAAGGTCCCCTAACGATGGTCCCCCACAAGAGTTGAACGATGGTCAGATCAACGGCACCATCCATACGATCTCAGGAGGACCAGCCGGCGGGGACAGTCGCAATGCTCTCCGCAGGACCACCAGGTCCATACTGGGAAGCGTCAGGTACCCAAAAGAAGTGTGGACGCTAGAAAGCAAACCACCAAAGGACCAGCTGATCAGTTTCAATGAGAGTGAGGTACCAAAGAACTTTGTTTTGGACACAAAAGAGGACAACCTTGATTTCCCGATGGTGGTATCGCTGGAAATAGCGAACTACAACGTCAAAAGAATCCTGATCGATAATGGAAGCTCAGCGAACATCATCTCTAAAGAGGTCCTAACTCAGATGAACTTGGGACAAATAACATTCCAAAAGGTAGCTACGCCTTTAGTAGGGTTTTGAGGTTCCGAAATTGTCCCCTGTGGCACAATAACTTTAAGTGTGTCACTCGGAAAGAAACCACGTCGTACGGTGAAGTTAATAAAATTCTTGGTAGTAGAAACCCCTTTGCCTACAACGCGATCCTAGGGCGACCCGCCCTCAACCTATTCCGAGCGGTTGTTTCAACTTACCATCAGAAGATAAAATTTCCGACTGATGTGGGAATCGGAGAAATAGTAAACGATCATTGTATGGCATGGGACTGCTACAACACCTCCTTAACTTTGGGGAACCGCTACAGATCGTTTACCCTAGCTAAAAGAAAACTCGAAGATGACGTTGACAGAGTCAAAATTGAAATCTCCAGCACAGACCGAATAGATAAAAAGTGAAAGGAACCGGTCGATTTGGCTTTGAAACCACCGGAACACAAAGATGTCCTACTAGTGCAAGGGGATCCAACAAAAACAACCAGAATAGGAACCGAACTCAGTAAGGAAGGGGAAGTAATGCTGGTAAACTTCCTCAGAGAAAACATAGATATCTTCGCCTGGAGTGGGAACGACATTGAAGGGATTTATCCCAGAGTAATCAGCCATTCGCTAAAAATCGACCCCATGGCAAAACCTGCTAAACAAAAGAAGAGGAATCATGGGCCGATAAAGGATAAAATAATCAAGGCAGTAGTAGAAAGGCTACTCAATGCAAAACAAATTCGAGAAATACACTTCTCGGAATGGCTATGTAATGTCGTGCTACTAGCGAAAGGGGATAAAAAGGATAATAAGTGGAGAATGTGCAATGACTTCACCGACCTTAGCAAACTATGTCCGCGCGATCCATATCCCCTGCCGAGAATCGACCTATTGGTCGACTCAATGGCTGGATTCGCAATCTTCAGCATGATGGACGCCTTTCAAGGTTTTTAACAAATATACATGAATGAGCGAGACCAGGAGAAAACTGCTTTCATAACAGAACAAGGTGTCTACTGCTTCTTAGTCATGCCATTTGGCCTAAGAAACGCTGGGGCCACTTACCAGAGGTTAGTAAACCTAATGTTCAAGGAGCTGATCGGAGAAATAATGGAAGTGTACGTAGATGATATGCTGGTCAAAAGCATGAATGAAGCTGACCACGTAAAGCATCTCGATCGATGCTTCCGAATATTGAGGAAATACCGAATGAAGCTAAATCCCGCAAAATGCACTTTTGGAGTAAAATCGGGAAAAAATTTAGGATATTTAGTACATCAACGAGGAATTGAGGCCAATCCAGAAAAGATTCGAGCTATAACCGAAATGAAACCTCCCAAAACAATCTCCCAAGTACAAAGCCTGGTAGGAAAGATCGTAGCATTAAACAGATTCATCTCCAAGTCGGCCGACAGAAGTTTGCCTTTCTTTCAAACTCTACGAAAAGCAAAAACTTTGTTTGGACCGAAGAATGCGACCAGGCCTTCGACCGACTAAAGGAATACCTGACGACCTCCCCACTATTGGCCAAACCAACTGAGGGAGAACCATTATACATTTTCATATCAATTTCCGATGTGGCCATTAGTTCGGTTTTAGTAAAAGTAGAAGGCATGGAGCATAAGCCTGTTTATTACTTAAGTAAGTTACTACAAGGGGCGGAGAAGAACTACTTGGAAATAGAAAAATTCGCTTTGGCCGTAGTAATGGCGGCACGCAAGCTCCGACCTTACTTTTTAACCTACAAAATTGTGGTGTTAACCAACCAACCGCTGAGACAGGTCTTAGCGAAGCTGGAAGCCTCTGGAAGATTGATCAAGTGGGCAATCGAGCTCGGTCAGTTCGAAATCGAATACAGACCAAGAATTGCGATTAAGGCCCAAGTCCCGATTTCCTGTTAGAAACTCCGACCCAGACTACTGAACACAGTGAATCGACCAGCCATAACAATGATATCTTGATCGTAGAAAATTAAACCTGGTTGATGCATGTCGATGGAGCTTCATGCAGAGAGGGAGGAGGTGCCGGAATCAACTTTACCAGACCAAATAAGGAGGATATTAATTAGGCAATAACATTGGACTTCGTAGTAACAAACAATGAAGCAGAATATGAAACCCTAATCGCAGGAATCAAAATGGCGATTAAGGCCAATATAAAGAGTCTCAAAGTACTAACCAATTCCGAGTTAGTACAAAGACAGATAGAAGGCCTATACGAGGCATATGAATTTAACATGGTCAAATACCTCGCCAAAGTAAAGGAATTGGTTGAGAAATTCGAAAATTTTGAGATACAAAACATTCCACGATCGAAAAATAAATCAACTCTCTAGATTTACAGGGTCTCATGACGGTAAAACAGAAAGAGTAATCAACTGGTTAATTTCCAACACACCGGCAATTGATATCGGCGAGACACCAGCCGCTTAGATTATGGAAATCGAAGAACCTGAAAGAATCTGGATGACTCCGATGATAGACTATCTTCGAGAAGAAAAATTACCGCTTAATCCAAACGAAACTCGAAAAATAAAATATCGAGCTCCAAAATACACATTGTTAGAAGAAAGACTTTACCGATGATCAGTATCAGGAATTCTTCTAAAATGTGTCTCCGAATCTAAAACCAACGATGTCCTTCGAGAGGTACATGAAGGAGAAGCAGGAAATCATAGTGGAGCAATGGCCTTAGCCTTAAAATGCCTTAGAACAGGCTATTATTGGCCTACCATCAACAATGATGCCATGCAATATGTTCAAAAATGTCATCATTGCCAAGTTCATGCAAATATAAGTCATAAACCAGCCGAAAACATGCACCCAATACTAGTATGCTGGCCATTTGATCAATGGGGAATGGACATCGTGGGGCCTTTCCCAATAGCCAGGTCGAAGAAAGCATATGTTCTAGTCGCTGTCGAATATTTCAGTAAATGGATAGAATGCGTCGCCCTTGCTCGAATAACTCAATTCCAAGTGATCAATTTCCTATGGAAGTTCATAGTATGTCGATTTGGCATCCCCAGAATCCTGATCTCTAATAACGGATGCAATTCGCAGGAAAACAAGTAATGGAATGGTGTACCAAGCTAGGAATTTAGCAAAACTTCACTTCAGTTGGCCATCCAAGAGAAAATGGACAAACTGAAGTAGTGAACCGAGAAATAATAAAATCTTTGGAGAAAAGATTAGGGGCAGCCAAAAGAAGATGGCTAGATGAACTCCCCGGAGTACTTTGGGCAAATCGAACGACAGTCAGAACTTCAATCGGGGAGACCCCGTTCAGTCTAGTATATGGCCGGAAGCTGTAATTCCAGTCGAAACACTAATTCCAACACCAAGAATTGAAATGTATGATGACCAGGAAAACGAAAAGGCAAGAGAAAGTGATATCGACTTGACAGAAGCATTAAGAAAGAAAGCGGTCGTACGATTGCAAGTCGCTAAATCAAACATGGAGAAAGCCTACAATCAAAAAGTACGCATACGAACCTTCAAAGAAGGGGACTTGGTACTAAAAAAGGTAGAGGTATCCAAGCATGTGGGAAAATTACAACAGAATTGGGATGGACCATACATTGTCGTTAATGTAGGAAATAAAGGTTCATACAAAATTGCACACTTGGACGGAACACCCCTACCAAGAACTTGAAATGCAGTCAACCTAAGAAGATACTATGGAAATTGAATCCTAGTAAATAGCCCTGGTTAATTTCTTTTGATTTAGTCTGTTATATTTTTATTTCTCATATAATTCGTTGTAATAAAGGCCTTGGCCTGAGATTAATTCTCAAAATTTTATCAGTGGTTACAATTTTGAATACCAAATCAAAGATTCACTTGAAGTTAGGGCCGAATTATCAAACGAGTTGAGTATAAATCGATCAATTCGATAAACGCTCCTCGAAATTCTGCAATCAACTTGGTTGAATTCAAAAAAAATGATCCAAGAGTATAACGAGTTGAGTAAAATTGATTCGCTCAATAAACGCTCCTCGACCTCCAGGACGATGACTAAGATAGGTTACAACCAGAAAATTGGTAAAAAACCTAAGTCTCAAAACGAGTTGAGTATAAATCGATCCGCACGATAAACACTCCTCGACCTCCATAAACGACGACAAAAAGGTTAAAACCAAAAACTTTGGTAAAAAACCTAAGTCTTAAAATGAGTTGAGTATAAATCGATCCGCTCGATACACGCTCCTCGACCTCCATGAACGACGACAAAAAGGTTAAAACAAAAAACGTTGGTAAAAAAACCTATGTCTTATAATGAGTTGAGTAAAATTGATTCGCTCAATAAACACTCATCGACCTCCATAAAAAATTTAATAAACCTAAGTCTCAAAAACGAGTTGAGTAAAATTGATTCGCTCAATAAACGCTCCTCGACCTCCATGACGATGACTAAGATAGGTTAAAACCAGAAAATTGGTAAAAAAACCTAAGTCTCAAAACGAGTTGAGTATAAATCGATCCGCTCGATAAACGCTCCTCGACCTCCATAAACGACGACAAAAAGGTTAAAACCAAAAACTTTGGTAAAAAACCTAAGTCTTAAAATGAGTTGAGTATAAATCGATCCGCTCGATAAACGCTCGTCGACCTCCATGAACGACGACAAAAAGGTTAAACCCAAAAACTTTGGTAAAAAAACATAAGTCTTAAAATGAGTTGAGTAAAATTGATTCGCTCAATAAACACTCCTCGACCTCCATAAAAAGGTTAATAAACCTATGTCCCAAAAACGAGTTGAGTAAAATTTATTCGCTCGATAAACACTCCTCGACCTCCATGACGATGACTAAGATAGGTTAAAACCAGAAAATTGGTAAAAAAACCTAAGTCACAAAACGAGTTGAGTATAAATCGATCCGCTCGATAAACGCTCCTCGATCTCCATAAACGACGATAAAAAGGTTAAGACCAAACAAAAAAAAAACTTTGGTAAAATAACCTAAGTCTTAAAAACGAGTTGAGTAAAATTGATTCGCTCAATAAACACTCCTCGACCTCCATAAAAAGGTTAATAAACCTAAATCCCGGAAACGAGTTGAGTATAAATCGATCCGCTCGATAAACGCTCCTCGACCTCCATAAACGACGACAAAAAGGTTAAAACCAAAAACTTCTGTAATGATGGGGGCTATTTCGCACCCTTTATTATATTCGGACCGACTAAGAGATAACGAATAGGTTCGACCATATAAGCTCGTTCGGGATCTTCTATCGACCAGTTAAAAAACGACTTGCCATGGCGAACAGACTACAATCCGGACTCAAGAAGGAATAATGGGCCGAGTCCTATTAGAAATATGTTTCCTTGTAACACTAGGTTTAGTATGATATAAATACCTAGTTAATCATTGTATTACACACATTCTATTTTACGGATTTTATGCTTACAAAACAGCATAATCCCTGATAATACAAGGAGAATTACTGATTCACCATATTCATATAATCCCTTTTGTGTTGATCGTCATTATTGCTAATTGCTTTAACGAATATAGCTTTTCCTTGAGATTGATCCATCCTGAATAAAGTAACAGAGCCCTATAAATAAACATATTGAACACCCCCAATATCACAAATTCACTGATACTTATAACCCGACGAAATCCGGTTAAATCAGTTGGCGCCCACCGTGGGGCTAGGTTAATTATTCGATCGACATATGGCTCGCCCAAGGAAAAGTGCTCGTATCGGAGCAAGAAGTAACACAACCACCGGTCATAACACATCTGAAGATCTACAGGACAACAACAATAATAACGCTCAAAACACCAACGAGAATTTGCAAGATCCTCACCCCGATCAGCAGGAACCCCAAGGAGGTCTTCCCGGTGCAATTCCAGAAGAACCAGAAGTCCCTGAAATCCCTATTCCTCTCCCGGGCGCTCAGGAGAAATTGCGACAAATAGCAATGCTCGTTAAATCACTCTCTCCAGAAGAGTTACTCGTACTTGATCAAATTCCTCATAACGTTAGGGCTCCCAGGACAACTCCTGCTCCAAGAGCGCCAAGGCAAAACGATCAAACGTCTCAACAAGCCGACAGCCCAGCAAGTGAGCGCCGCTCACTGCACAGTCCGCGGCGGGGCAATTCTAAACCGTCCGATAACCATCCCCGAAGAAAACCAGGACAAAGAAAACCACAGCCAGAGCGCAGCGGGTCCAAGGAACGTACAATAATCCCTATCGAGGATGACATAGACGATGCAATCCCAGATAGTCGACGAACAACCCGTTTCTCGGAAGGAGAAATCGAAATGATAGTACAGGAGCGACTCGAACAACGCCTACGACCTGTTCAAAACCCGTGGGCCCAACCCGCGGAACTCCAGGAGAGCCTTGCAGCTTGTTCTCCCTTCTGTAGAGAAATAAAAGAAGCACAATCCATTGGACAGGTCCCGGGTAGACTTCCCCGATATGATGGGACTACTGACCCGGACGATTATATTTTTAGCTTCACAAATATTATGAACTTATATGCCCACTCTGCCGAATTCACCGCCAAGTTAATGGTGACCACATTCGAAGGACTCGCATTGGACTGGTTCGCCAAACAACCAGCCAACTCCATATTCAGTTTTAGGGAATTATGCAACAAACTGACGCAGCAGTTTGCCAGTCAGAAGAGGCAAAAGCTCCCGATGAGCTATTTAGGAACCATACACCAACAAGAGGGAGAATCCCTAAGAAACTGGTTGGCGAAATTTAATGTGGAGTTACTCAAGATCGATTCTCCAAATATCGATTACATAATATCTATTCTTTTCGACCTCACAAAGAATAGGCAGTTCGGAAATGCCCTCAGTCGAAAACAACCAAGAACGTTTACCGACATCATGAGCTTGGCGTCTAAGTATATGACCCAAGAAGAGATGAATTCTTTTAAGGATAAAAACAAAAACAAAGCCACAACTTCAGGCTCCAAACGGCATGACAGGGTTCCTGCCCAAAGATCCATGGATTATGAGCAATCTTTTAGAAAAGGCAACGTTTTCCAGCGATTGGAGTACAACAAAGCCGACCAACAAAGGCAACTTAATTTCTACCAAAGGCCAAGAAACCTCGAACTACCGATCAGAGCCAGGGTAAATCAAGTGGAACACCCGAGGTTAAATGCTCCGATGGAAGAAATATTGGAAGTTCTAGAAAGAAATAACTGGATCCCCGAAGCCAGGAAAATCGCCCAGCCCAGACCTGGGTCTCGAAACTACGACCTATACTGCAAGTACCATAGGGCACACGGACATCGAACTGAAAATTGTTTTCACCTAAAAAGAGAAGTTGAAAAACAAATCGAACAAGGAAAACTAGACGAATACATAGAGCGTGATGACCGCAAGAGAGAAAGAAGTAGAAGCCCTCGGAATAATAATCAAAGGAGAAATTCTCGTCGAAGGACACCCGAGCATGGTCCTACACAGGAGCAAAACCATGACCAGATCAATGGGACCATTCATACAATATCCGGGGGACCCGCGGGCGGCGATAGTCGTAACGCTCGACGAAGAACTGCCAGATCCATAATTGGAAACTCAAAATACCCAAAAGAAATATGGACTCTGGAAAATAAGTCGTCAAACGACCAGCCGATCAGCTTCAACGAAGGCGAAGTACCCAAAAACATTGTTTGGGACACAAAAGAGGATAACCCCGATTTCTCGATGGTGGTGTCGCTAGAAATAGCGAACTATAACGTCAAACGGATCCTAATCGATAATGGGAGTTCAGCGAATATCATCTCCCAAGACGTTTTAGCTCAGATGAACCTGGGACAAATAAACCTACAGAAAGTTGCTACACCATTGGTAGGATTTGGGGGATCCGAAATCATCCTCAGCGGAACAATAAGCTTAAGTGTATCGCTAGGGAAAAAACCACACCGGACAGTGAAGCTAGTAAAATTTCTAGTAGTAGAAACACCCTTCGCTTATAACGCAATATTAGGACGACCAGCTCTCAACCTATTCAGAGCTGTTGTCTCTACTTATCACCAGAAGATAAAATTTCCTACCGACAATGGTATCGGAGAAATAACTAATGATCACTGTATGGCGTGGGATTGCTACAGTACCTCGCTAACCTTGAAAGAACACCCCAAATCAGTTACCCTGACTTGTTAGAAACGAGATTGAAATCCCTAATACTGATCGAATAGACAAAAAGGGAAAGGAACCGTTAGACCTGGCCTTGAAACCCCCAGAGCATAAGGAGGTAATTCTAGTACAAGGGGACTCATCCAAAACGACGAGAATAGGTACTGAATTGAGCGAGGAAGGGGAAGTAATGTTAGTCAACTTCCTCAGAGATAATGTCGACGTCTTCGCCTGGAGCGCGAATGACATTGAAGGAATTGATCCTCGAATAATCAAGCATTCCCTAAAAATTGATCCTTTGGCAAAGCCCGCCAGACAAAAGAAGAGAAATCATGGCCCAGTAAAAGATAAAATTATCAAAGCCGAGATAGAAAGATTACTGGAAGCAAAACAAATCCGAGAAATCCACTTCTCAGAATGGCTATGTAATGTGGTTCTAGTAGCAAAAGGGGATAAAAGGGACAAAAAATGGAGAATGTGTAATGATTTTACCGACCTTAACAAACTATGCCCACGCGACCCATATCCTCTCCCAAGGATCGACTTATTAGTTGACTCGACCGCTGGCTTCGCAATATTCAACATGATGGATGCCTTCCAAGGATTCTACCAAATATATATGGATGAGCGGGACCAAGAGAAGACTGCATTCGTAACCGAGCAGGGAGTATATTGCTTTATAGTGATGCCATTCGGCTTAAGGAATGCTGGGGCCACCTACCAAAGGTTGGTAAACCTAATGTTCAAAGAGTTAATCGGGGAATTGATGGAAGTCTATGTGGACGACATGCTGGTAAAAAGCATGAACGAAGCGGATCACGTAAAACATCTCGATCGATGTTTCCGGATCTTAAGAAAATACCGTATGAAATTAAACCCCGCGAAATGCACTTTCGGTGTTAAGTCAGGAAAATTTTTGGGCTATTTAGTACACCAACGAGGGATAGAAGCCAACCCAGAAAAAATCCGAGTCATAACTGAAATGAAACCTCCCAAAACCATCTCCCAAGTACAAAGCTTGGTAGGGAAAATCGTAGCATTGAACAGATTCATATCAAAATCTGCAGACAGAAGTTTGCTCTTTTTCCAAACACTTCGAAAAGCAAAAAACTTCGTTTGGACAGAAGAATGTGATCGGGCTTTTGATCAGCTAAAAGAATATTTGACATCACCCCCGATGTTGGCCAAACTGACAGAAGGAGAACCGTTATATGTTTACATCTCAATCTCCGACGCGGCCGTTAGTTCAGTACTGATCAAGATAGAGGCTTCAAAACATAAGCCTGTCTATTATTTAAGCAAATTATAGCAAGGGGCGGAGAAAAATTATTTGGAAATCGAGAAATTCACTCTTGCCTTAGTAATGGCTGCAAGAAAACTTCGACCTTACTTTTTAACCTACAAAATAGTGGTTTTAACAAATCAACCATTAAGACAGGTCTTAGCAAAACCAGAAGCCTCCGGAAGACTAATCAAATGGGCAATCGAACTAGGTCAGTTCGAAATCGATTACAAACCAAGAATCGCAATTAAGGCCCAAGTGTTAGCTGATTTTCTGTTGGAAACACCGACACAGGCAACTGAATCTTCGAGCAGCCTCAACGACGATGTCTTGTTCATAGAAGATCAAACTTGGTTAATGCATGTCGACGGTGCTTCATGCCGAGAAGGAGGAGGCGCCGGAATCAACTTCACCGGACCAAATAAAGAAGATTTGAATTATGCGATAACGTTGGACTTCATCGTAACAAACAATGAAGCAGAATATGAAGCGTTAATCGCAGGAGTGGAAATGGCGATTAAAGCCAACATAAAAAATCTTAAAGTATTAACCGATTCAGAGTTAGTACAAAGACAAATAGAAGGTTTATACGAGGCTAAAGAATTTAATATGGTTAAATATCTCGCTAAAGTGAAAATGCTAACTGAGAAATTTGAAAGTTTCGGCATACAGAACATTCCACGTTCGGAAAACAAATGGGCTGATCAACTATCTAAGTTCACAGGATCCCACGATGGAAAGACCGAAAGGGTGATCACCTGGTTAATCTCTAATACACCGGCGATCGATATCGATGAAACACCGGTAGTCGATATAATGGAAATCGAAGAAGCTGAAGAAAATTGGATGACTTCGATGATAGACTATCTTCGAGAAGGAAAATTACCCCTTGAACAAAATGCAGCTCGGAAAATAAAATATCGGGCTCCAAAATATACATTGGTAGAAAGGAAGCTTTACCGAAGGTCGGTATCAGGAATCCTCTTAAAATGTATCTCCGGGTCGCAAACTGCCGATATCCTTCGAGAGGTACATGAAGGAGACGCAGGAAATCACAACGGAGCAAGGGAATTAGCTTTAAAATGCCTCTGAACAGGTTATTACTGGCCCACCATCAACGATGATGCAATCCAATATGTCCAAAAATGTCATCATTGTCAGGTCCACGCTAATATATGCCACCAACCGGCTGAAAACCTGCGCCCAATACCGATATGTTGGCCTTTCGACCAATGGGGCATGGACATTGTAGGTCCATTCCCAACAGCCAGATCCAAGAAAGCTTATGTCCTGGTCGCTGTTGAATACTTCAGCAAATGGATAGAATGTATTGCTCTTGCCCGGATAACTCAGTTCCAAGTGATTAACTTTCTTTGGAAATTCATAGTGTGTCGATTTGGCATCCTGAGAATTTTGATTTCGGACAATGGAACCCAATTCGCGGGAAAACAAGTAATTGAATGGTGTTCGAACTTAGGAGTTCAGCAAAACTTTACTTCGGTCGGGCATCCTAGAGCGAACGGACAAACCGAAGTAGCAAATCGAGAAATAATAAAGTCTTTGGAGAAAAGATTAGGAGCAGCCAAAGGTAAATGGCTCGACGAACTCCCAGGAGTACTGTGGGCCAATCGAACCACGGTCAGAAATTCAACAGGGGAGACACCATTCAGTTTAGTATATGGCTCAGAAGCTGTTATTCCTGTTGAAACATTAATCCCAACACCAAGGGTTGAAATGTACAACGACCAGGAAAACAAAAAGACAAGAGAAAATGATATTGATTTGACCGAAGCTCTGAGAGAAAAAGAAGCCGTACGTTTGCAAGCCACTAAATCAAATATGGAAAAGGCTTACAATCAAAAGGTACGCATTCGGACCTTCAAAGAAGGGGATTTGGTTTTGAAAAAGGTAGAAGTATCCAAGCATGTGGGAAAGTTACAACAAAATTGGGATGGACCTTACATCGTCATTGGTGTTGGAAAGAAAGGTTCATACAAAATTGCACACATGGACGGAACAGCCTTACCAAGAACATGGAATGCAGTCAACCTTAGAAAATACTATGGTAAATAAATTTTAATAGATCACTTTTTATTTACTTTGATTTATTTCAGTAAGTTTTTTGTAATAAACGGCTTTAGCCTACAACTCGATTATCAAAAAGATTTTTAATATTCAATATAAATCGATTGATTCGGTAAAACACTCCTTGCGATTTTACGATAAGTGTTGGTTAAATTCAGAATACAAACGAGTTGAGTATACATTGATCCGCTCAATATAAACTCCTCGATCCATTTACGACGATTAAAAGACTTCTGGTATTAAAAACCTAAGTCTCAAATAAAACGAGTCGAGTAAACATTGATCCGCTCAATATAAACTCCTTGATTATCTTTCAACGATCAACAGACTTTTGGTAATTAAAAACCTAAGTCTAAAATAAAACGAGTCGAGTAAACATTGATCCGCTCAATATAAACTCCTCGATTATCTTTCAACGATCAACAGACTTTTGGTAATTAAAAACCTAAGTCTCAAATAAAACGAGTCGAGTAAACATTGATCCGCTCAATATAAACTCCTCGATTATCTTTCAACGATCAACAGACTTTTGGTAATTAAAAACCTAAGTCTCAAATAAAACGAGTCGAGTAAACATTGATCCGCTCAATATAAACTCCTCGATTATCTTTCAACGATCAACAGACTTTTGGTAATTAAAAACCTAAGTCTCAAATAAAACGAGTCGAGTAAACATTGATCCGCTCAATATAAACTCTTCGATTATCTTTCAACGATCAACAGACTTTTGGTAATTAAAAACCTAAGTCTCAAATAAAACGAGTCGAGTAAACATTGATCCGCTCAATATAAACTCCTCGATTATCTTTCAACGATCAACAGACTTTTGGTAATTAAAAACCTAAGTCTCAAATAAAACGAGTCGAGTAAACATTGATCCGCTCAATATAAACTCCTCGATTATCTTTCAACGATCAACAAACTTTTGGTAATTAAAAACCTAAGTCTCAAATAAAACGAGTCGAGTAAACATTGATCCGCTCAATATAAACTCCTCGATTATCTTTCAACGATCAACAGACTTTTGATAATTAAAAACCTAAGTCTCAAATAAAACGAGTCGAGTAAACATTGATCCGCTCAATATAAACTCCTCGATTATCTTTCAACGATCAACAAACTTTTGGTAATTAAAAACCTAAGTCTCAAATCAAACGAGTCGAGTAAACATTGATCCGCTCAATATAAACTCCTCGATTATCTTTCAACGATCAACAGACTTTTGGTAATTAAAAACCTAAGTCTAAATAATAACGAGTCGAGTAAACATTGATCCGCTCAAAATAAACTCCTCGATTATCTTTCAACGATCAACATACTTTTGGTAATTAAAAACCTAAGTCTCAAATAAAACGAGTCGAGTAAACATTGATCCGCTCAATATAAACTCCTCGATTATCTTTCAACGATCAACAGGCTTTTGGTAATTAAAAACCTAAGTCTCAAATAAAACGAGTCGAGTAAACATTGATCCGCTCAATATAAACTCCTCGATTATCTTTCAACGATTAAAAGACTTTTGGTAAGAAAACCTAAGTCTAAATAATAACGAGTCGAGTATACATTGATCCGCTCAATAAACACTCCTCGATCTATTTACAACGGTTAAAAGACTTTTGGTAAGAAAACCTAAGTCTAAATAATAACGAGTCGAGTATACATAGATCCGCTCAATAAACACTCCTCGATCTATTTACAACGAGTAAAAGACTCTTGGTAAGAAATCCTAAGTCTAAATAATAACAAGTCGAGTATACATTGATCCACTCAATAAACACTCCTCAATGACAATCACGAATAAGATTAAAACCGAACACAATAACAGGGAGAATGCAAGGAATAAAAATAAAGTTTTATTCATCTTTTTACGTATAAAGGAGTTACAAAAACTCGATTACAAAGCCTATCTACGATTACATTTGTTTATATAAAACGATCCTACACTATGGACCGGCGATCTTCACGATAATGTCCACGGAAACATCAATCTCCTCCTTAGTACCTCGACGATTATGAACAACCACCTAAGAAGCATGCTGCTCAGGATGGTCGACTTCTTTAGTTCGATGGCCAGGCTCTGAAGATCGAATGTTCTTCCATATGAAATAAGCATTACCAGCCAGATAACAGGCAATACTCATTCACCCACAACAAGATACTGCTTTTACTTTAAAGATAAAACATTTTACTCTTGAGCAGCATCTCTTCGGGGCAGTCGTAAGACAGTAAACTTACCAGCGCACCCCAGTAGTCTATCACTCCTGAGGTAACATCCAAGAGCGAGGGGGGCTGGCAAGTATGAACCCTCCATGTGCAAACAGAAACCACGGACCTCAAATCCGTGAAAACAACATTTGAGGCCTCATGGGACCCGTTAGTACAAGGTAGGGCTTCCATGGGACCCGTCAGTACAAGGAAAGTGAAATCCAAGCCATTGTGATACAAATCGCGATAATGTGACTTTTTGAATATTATGGGATCAGAAGGCAGAATGAAATCTAAAGAAACCGAAATCTCCATCTGTTATGAATAAAAGAGAAGGAAAATGCCTACTTATTTATAGGCGCTTGTGAAAATGATCCTACGGTTGATAGGAATTTGATCAAGGGGCGAAAATGCGACCCTTTGACTCCCCGGAATAAATGCAAGTAAGTTGGAACGGCACCCGTTTGACCGACTCAACCAGTCGACAAGAGAAGAATCTGCGGATCGAAGCGATCCATAAAATAATCCAAGGAGGCTTTAAGAAGCCCCAGCCCAGAAGAGTGTGCACGATCAATAAGTTGGTCGCTCGATAAGAAAAATTTAAAGATCCTCAACAAAGGCATGCAAGTTTAAACTGTTGAAAAAAGGGTACTTCGACCATACAAGGGTCGTCACTGCCTCATAAATCATATAGAGACTACTAAGTTAGACATACAAGAACTCCATTTGGAATCCAAGAATTCTGACATGGAAATCAAGAGAATAGCCGTCATTACTCAAGATTCCAAAATAGTCACTACCTAATATTCCAAAGAATTGCTGAAGGGGGTCTGAAAGAGATAGATCTGGCTAATAATTCTACATTTTCCAATTCCTCCCATATCAAACCAATGATATATTGATACATTGGTTGCTTTATTTGAGAAACAAGGAACTCACAAGCACTACAGAAAAACATGAATCTCGAGAGCTTATCTAGAGCAATTTTGCAGTTTTAGAACATAGAAGAGCAGAGCTCAACAAAGAGACAACGTCTTTATATAAGATGTCTTTAACTAAAAGACAAAATGGTAAAGGACTGATCGAACAGCGACGACAAAATTGAGAATTTCTTTATTCAATTAGATATCTACGTGAAGACTTCGCTATTAACACGACTTCTGGGAGATCATAAGGAACCTTGCTCAATTGATCATCGTTATTATACTTCATTTTAAAGGATTTAATTTGCAATCCCAAACGTTGTAACATTCAGTTACTTAAACATCGCTACATCAAGACTAAAGCTACATTTTCAAAGGATGGACCTCCTCCCAGAAGACCAACATGAGATAAGTATACTAATCTATATTTTTTACTTCAAAGAAGTTGTATTCCTGCATAATAGCAAAATATGCATAACAAAGAATATCTACAGAAGAAAATTGATTAAGGCAAGAATATGCCTACAAAAAGGTCATAATTTCCAATTTAGTACTTCTCCCATTACAAAAATACCAGCCCAAACAAATACACAAAAGTTGGGCAGAGAAAAAAAAAAAAAGACAGCCCAAGGCCTGCCATATCGAACAGATCACTGTGAGGAGCCATCAATAGGCCGACTAGCAGAAACGGACTTACGAGGAGTCAAGTTACCAGCAAACGCCATCAACTCCTCCTGACGCTTGAGATAACCGGCATCATAACCTTCCTCATAGGCCCGCCGACGAGATTCCTCTGCCAAGACGGCAGCCTGAACTAAATCACTTTTTTCTTTTTCAAGAACAACTTTGTCAGCCTCTAATTTTTGGAGATCATCTTGGGCAAGCTGCAGTTGCAACGACAGCCCTGCGGCTTTAGCTTTCTCTGACTCCAACTGACCTTGATGAGCACCCCTACTATTCCACAGTTCGTCATTTTGCACACCCAGTTGGAGTGCAAAATATTTGGCCTAAAAAGAAGAAGAATGAGAAAAACCCTCACAAGACATGAAAGTCGAAATAAAAATAAGGAAAATTGTCGAAAGATATGTCTACCTGCTCGCACATCTTAACAAGAGACTGGACAAGGCGTACATTTGAAGTACCCTCAAGTTTCCTCAGCTCACCAGGCAAGATAGTGCTTAAACCCAGATCCCAAGACAAAGCATCAGGCTCAACTGAGCCAGGCAGTTCGCTATTAGATGGGACACCGTCGGGGCGTGGAGTCTCTGACAACGTAATATCCTTAACCTGCTCAAGGATGCATCGATCATCTAACAGACGGGGGGAATCTCTCTCGTTGGGGCTAACGGAGGTCTCCTTGCCCGAAGCAGAAATAACGGTCCGACGACCAGACCTCGACCCAAACCGACCCCCAGAAGGTCCCCCAGATTCAAAAGAAGTAGTCGTCACCGTGGTATCATGAAATAAAAAATCAGGAAAATCTTGCAAAATAGATTGTGCTGTAGAAGGATTGACAAAAAAGCCATCACCAACTTGCCCTTCGCTGGCAATTGGAGCACTAGAAGTAGACAAAGGAAGGGAATTAGCAAAATCCTTTCCATGAAAAACATGCTCGAAAGAAGAAACACCAGAAGAAACAGGCATATCAAAGGTCTGTTCCACGTGGGATGTATCACCAAAAGCCATCCGACCAGGGGAAGGCCTATTCCCAATTTCAGTAGAAGAAGAAAAATTTGGTTGTACAAAAGACGAACTAATCGTGGAAAAGGGTTCGGAAGGAATAACACGAGTATCAACCACCGACCTAATTGTTGGGGACGAACGAGGAGGCTCCATCGACGGCCCATCTCTTCGAGATTTTTTGGATCTATTATCCCTAGCGTTCTCACGAGAAGGTCGTTTCGAAGTATTACCGAAAAGGTTACTCATGGTCGAATTATTGAAAAAGAGTAAAACAAGTAACGAGAAAGTTTATCGACCAGCCAAAGTAAAAGTATTCTGTTAGAAGAAGACGAGTATAACGGTAAATGACAAGTCAAGTTTTTTTACCTTCAGTATTTATACTATACGAAAAGGCGCTACAGACCTAAAAGAAACGGCGCGAACTAGAAAAACTGACTTTGAAATACACACCAGAATTTGAAAAGACACACATAATGATTACGGCGAATTTAATGACTTGTCTGAATTATTACGGTGAAGATGAAAAGACATGGCTGTCAGAATATGAAACGTTTAGCGTACTAAAGGACGAAAAGGTAAAATTACTATTAAAACCTACAGTTAGATGATTACAAAGATTATTTCAAAAGTAAAAATATATCATAGAGCCTGGTCGCTGTCTGGGATTATCTGCTCGCTATCAACGTTCTCAGTCATACCAACTCCTTCTTCTTCTTCTTCTTCGTCTTCTGGATCGATAAAAGTATTATCAAGCTCATCATTAACGTCAGAAGGAGGAATCGGAAATGGTTTTCCAAATTCTTCGACAAGGTGAGCCAAAGGAAAACCTTGATATACGACATCTGGAAGCTCAGAAGAAGAATAAATTTTGCCATCACGATTCAACCGAACGTGTGCCGCCTTAAAATACTCCTTTCGACGGTCATCGATCATCTTTAGAGCGACCAGCTGATGAACCGCCTTCTTGAAAGTATTCTCCAGAAGAGGACCGACCATCTGATACACCAACGCTGTATGGACAGGAGAATTAAGGAATTCACGGATAACTTTTTCATCAGGGTTCCTACCATATCGATCCTTGAGTCCACTGAGAGGGACATCATTTTCATACTCCTCTAAAGAAGTTTGAAGACTTGATACTTGAGATTCTAGCTCGCTAATTCGAGCCGTACTCTGCATTTGGAATTCCTCTAGCTTTTTAGCCATTTGATTAGCTTGCTCTTGAGCGCGGGAAATCTCCATAATCCTATTTATGATCTCTTGATCTTCAGTCCCAGTAGCATAAGTCTCTTCCACAGGAATGGATGAAGATGTTGAGGGACCAACCTCTGAACTAGAAAACTTACGAAGCAGAGCTTTATTTTTCTCATCTAGAAACTCACATTGCTGTTTCCAGAGTGCAGTTTCGTATGCGTATGAGGCAAGACAAGTCTTAGTCTGAAAAAGCAAAGGGGTAAAAACAAGAAACAAGTTAACAAAGATATCTTCGAAATCAAGAATGTCCTATAAAGCGAGCTCAAAAGAATTTACCTTTTCAGCATAAAATGAGGCTCGCTGAAATTTCTCCAGAGGATCCTTACGGAAAAGTTTGTTCAAATCACGAGTAAAAACCCCGGATAAGAGAACGCGAGTCGCCTTATCGACCGCGTTCTCACTTTCATCGTGGACAAAAGAATCTTTCTCAGAATAACCAGCGGCTCTCTTCCCCTCTAAATGATCTTCGATCATTTCAACTAAAGTAGGTTTCGGACGATTGTCGCCAAGTAGAGAAAGATCATAGCCAGAACGACCATAATAGCTCCTTTTTCTCCCCACTGGGTTGTCGCTGGGATGAGGTATCGACCAACTACGGCATCCACGAATCCCCAAGGATGTTCTAAGCTGAAGGGGGGATAACCGGGCCCAGTCCCTTGCCAAATAGGGGAATCTTGGGAAGAATTTGGAGACTCCTCTCCGTTCTCCTCAGACTCAGGACTCAACTCCAGTTTCCTCTTCCGAGAAGCTCTCTGCTCGATTGGATTGTTCTCTATAGATTTAGAGGATTTGGATAACACCATTTTTCCCTTTGAAGAATGTCGAGAATTTTCTACCATATGAGCTGATTAAGAAACCGAACAAAAGTTAATTTCTCTATATAAGAAGATATTATCGTATCACTATATTAAAGAAAAATGCTTACCCAGTGATTCCGATGTTGAACTAATTGGAAAAGTATGAACGCTCAATCCCGCTTTACGAAGGAAAGTCTCCCCAATCAGAAGAGCACTCTGATATTTGTTTGCACGCATATCGGGGATTTCAGCGATAAACTGAGCATCGTCAGGAATGAATTCACCAGTCGGCAAGCGACCTCCGTATACCCATTTAAAATCGTGATCCCACGAGAAGGGTATAGTCGAACCATCAGCCGAACGAAGATGAAGTGGGGGGCGAACAAAGAAAAAATGAGATTTCCAAAAAGGGTTACTAGAGACTGGAGCGTCGAAGATCGCCCGACTAGGTTTCTGACTGGCAAAGAAATACCCGCGATTGGAAGAACTGAATATGTTGAACCGGAAAAGTTGTGTAAAGTTACGAAAGGAAGGTTTTAGCCCTTTTGCAATCATCAGGACAGAAAAGCAAACCAGGAAAGCTACAGAATTCGGAACTAATTGTGTCAAGGACACACTAAATATTCTCAAGATATCAAGAAAAAGGGGAGATAACGGAAGGCGAAGGCCGCTATTAAAGTGAGCCGTATAAAAGGCACGACATCCTTCTGGCGGAGAAGTGACCCTTTCAGAAGGGGAAGGGAGAATTATCTCAGAACCCTCCGGGAAATATTTGGCATAATTATTCACAACCTCTGGAAAAGTGTCCACCGTATAAGCGCAAGCTAGATCCTCAATCGGTTCAGAAATTTGAGGAGCTGTACCTTTGCCCTTTTTGGCTCGGGCTGCAACCTCTGCGTCAGAAAGGATCTGTACCTTAAAGGTATCTTCTACAGGAACAATGAATTCAAAAATTGCGGATTGTTCGCCCAACAGACTAGAGCGCAACTCCCCTTCGCAATGGGAAGCAACATACTCCTTCGAGGAAGAAGAAGGTTTTCTCAAAGAAGCCATATTTTCAGGCTCTCAAAGGATATAGGTCGATAAAAAGAAAAGCTTTATGTGATGAACGACTAAACCAGAAAGTGACTACAAGCTATAAGGAAGTATAAAGGAAAAATGAAACTCAAAGGTCATCTATTTATACTGAGAGAGAAAAGACGTTTTGAACTCCTCACGGCCTATCACGTTCCCGCCAATTAAGAAAAAGTGGAACGCCTCCCCAAAGGGACACGTAGCGGTTCACAATTGGAACACAAGAACGACTATCTATGAGGCGTAGTACTCTTTTCCTTATTTAAGATTTTTTCCCAATGGGTTTTTTCTTAAATAAGGTTTTTAACGAGGCACAATTCATAGAAATTACAGTCGAAATTAACCTTCTACTTCTACGAGCCTCTACTACATATACGCTCGAAGAAGTGAGGGAGTACTGATGGGGGCTATTTCGCACCCTTTATTATATTCGGACCGACTAAGAGATAACGAATAGGTTCGACCATATAAGCTCGTTCGGGAACTTCTATCGACCAGTTAAAAAACGACTTGCCATGGCGAACAGACTACAATCCGGACTCAAGAAGGACTAATGGGCCGAGTCCTATTAGAAATATGTTTCCTTGTAACACTAGGTTTAGTATGATATAAATACCTAGTTAATCATTGTATTACACACATTCTATTTTACGGATTTTATGCTTACAAAACAGCATAATCCCTGATAATACAAGGAGAATTACTGATTCACCATATTCATATAATCCCTTTTGTGTTGATCGTCATTATTGCTAATTGCTCTAACGAATATAGCTTTTCCTTGAGATTGATCCATCCTGAATAAAGTAACAGAGCCCTATAAATAAACATATCGAACACCCCCAATATCACAAATTCACTGATACTAATAACCCGACGAAATCCGGTTAAATCATGTAAAAAACCCAAGTCTCAAAACGAGTTGAGTATAAATCGATCCGCTCGATAAACGCTCCTCGATCTCCACAATAACGATATAGGTTACAAGCCGAAAGATTTGGTAAAAAACCTAAGTTTTTCAAGGTTGAGTAAAACTATTGGATGAAGATGAAGATGAAGTGCAATGAAGATAAGAAGATAAGGGAAAGTTTTGATGATTTCCAAAACGTCAAAATCAGCTAAGTGTGGAAAGCTTAGGTCCCTTAGAAGAATTTTGACCAAGTAAAGAAGACATCAGAAGGGTCTAAAATTCTAAGCCCAGAAGACTACTGATCTTATGCTGAAACAGCAATCAGAAGGGTAGACCATCAGCTGACTCAAATCAGATGGGTTCAGAGTTTGATCAGCAAGGTATCTATCAGAAGGGTTGTTTTGATCAGCAGAGTAGAAGAGATCAAGAAGTTAGTCCAACGGTAATAAATGCACTTGGTGTAATAAATGCTGTAAGAGAAGGGTAGTAATGGCAAATGATTGAAGATTATTCTCGGATCAGCAGGGTGCATTTAATGCAGCTACAGGAAAGTACAGCAGAAAGTACTATAGCAGGGAGCCGTTCTGAAAATTGGGCTAAGGCTATGGATTTGATGTGTGATTTTCTTCAACGGTCACATTTTCAAATCTAAGTATAAATAGAGCTGATTTCAAAGAGCAAATATCAACACCAACACTCTGAGATTTTATTTCCGAAGCAGAATTTTCTCTAAGTCTCAAGAAGCTAAAGAACAGCTCACTCGTCTGGTGAAGTCATTTGTTGACAGAAACCAAGTTGAAGCCCAAAAGAAAACATTTTCTGAGTGAATTTGTATTAGTTGAGTGTTGTGCGGAGTGTAGATCCATCTTTGTGAGTGATCTAACTTCAGAGGATAGGTCTTCTTAGTGATTTCCTATTGTGAGCTTACAGCCTTCTCATTTGTTGTTTTGGTGTAAGTGGAGAAATATTGTAAACTTTGTGTTTATAGTATAACCCAGAATCTGTGCGATCTGGAAGAGTGGACTAAAGGATTTTTATCCATATAACCACTATAAAAAAAATTTTGTGTTATTTTTGCATAAGTTTTCTTGCATATTTTAAAGTTGCATAAGTTAACACTTTGAAACAACTGTTTAAAGATTTTGAAGGAGTTTTTGAAACTGGGGATAAAATCTTTGAAAGACTTAGTCTACTTGTGAAAAACACTTACAAATTATCCGCTGCAAGTATACTCTTGTAAAACTATTTTTGCTTAAATCAGCTAAGTTACTATAAGAAGAGTGGTCACTCTGCTGTTCAAGATTTGTTCACGATCAGCTTAGTCAGCTTACTATTCTCTATAAGCTTAGTCTGCTGACAGACGACTGAAAAGTTTTTAAGTCTAAAAATTTTCAGAGGTCTATTCACCCCCCCCTCTAGACCTCATCTGACCACTTGGGACCAACAAAAACCCAATCTGCTCTACAGTCGCTCTTTGATATCGATGATAAATAAGAACAGGTCGAGAGAAATCAACAACAAGAACTGTGAAAGTAATAATATTGAAGTATTATTCATCTGAGTTCTGAGAACAGGTCTCAAATTACATACGAAGTTTTTATCAGAGTACAAAGAACTTTATACAATCTACATATCATCACAACTGTTTAGATAAAATAATCCTATTCTATAGATCAGTGGTCTTCACGACAATGTCCACGGAAACATCAATCTCCTCCCTAGTGCCTCGATGATTGTGATTGACCACCTAAGAAGCATGCTGCTCAGGATGGTCGACTTCTTTGGTTCGATGGCCAGGCTCTGAAGATCAAATGTTCTTCCAGACGAAATGACCATTTCCAGCCAGATACCCGATAACGGCCACTAGCCCAAAACGAGATACTGTTTGTGTAATGGGGTTGATTTTTACTCTAAAGCAGCATCTCTCAAGGACCGTCGCAAAAGTAAAAATTTGCCAGCACACCCCGGCGGTCTATCACTCCGGAGGTAACATCGAAGAGCAGGGGTGCCAGGTAAATATGAACCCTCCATGTGCAAACAGAAACCACGGACCTCAAACCATTGAAGACAAAGGCTGAGGCCACATGGGACCCGTCAGTACAAGGTAGGGCATCAATGGGACCTGTTTGTACAAGGCAAATTCTGACTGAGATTTCTTGAAACGATGGGTCACGATAATGTGACTTTTTGAATATTATGGGATCAGTGGGCAAAGTGAAACTCAAAGAAACTGATATCTCCATCCTTTTTGGGAATTATGAGTGAGATATGGAAACTGCGTACCTATTTATAAGCACAGATACAATTAATCCTACGGTTAGATGAAGATCTAAGAGAAAAAGAACCGCGACCGTTTGACTTCCACCTTTAAATGCGAGTAAGTTGGAACGGCTCCTCTATAGTCAGAAAGACTATTCGATGGTAAAGAAGAATCAAGATCGAAGCGATCAACATGAAAATAAGGAGGATCTAAAGAGCTCCAGACTGAAAAGAGCTTGCACACCTACAAATGCTAATCGCTTGATAAAGAACAAGAGATCCTCGACGTAGACGTATAAGTTTGCACCAGTATGACAGGAACTAGCTCGTTTAGAGGTGTAAAATCTCATATTCCAGCATACGAGGTCGTCACAGCCTCATATATCACTAGGCAGATTGTTAATTAACTATATTAGACCTCTACTGGAGTCCAAGAAATCTGACACGAAAATTAGAGGAATGATCGTCAACATTCCAGCCTACAAAATCGTCACTGCCTAACATTCCAAAGAATTGCTTAAGGAGGTCTGAACAAGATAGATCTAATTAATGATTCTACATTTTCCAATTCCTCCCATATTAAAGAATTGACATATTGATACACTGGTTGCTTTATTTGAGGAACATGGAACTCATTATCAGTACAGAGAAACATGGATTTTAAGAAGATGAATAGAACGATAGTCTTTTTATAAGCTTAGATTTTTTTTATGAGGAAATGACAACATCCTTATATAAGATATCCATGACAAATGGACAATTTTACAAAAGCATTGATCGATTATCGACAAGAGCGTTAAACGTCCTTCACAATTCTTCAAATTGCTTACATGGACGACCTACAGTCAACATTCTAATGTCCAAAGTGACTGCATGAATAGCCTCAGCAACTATGCTTGATCGATCATCATACTTATACTTGATTAAAAGTTTGATTTGCTAAGGAAACACTACATCGTTCAACTATTCAAGAATGATCAGCCAAGAACGAGCTACTTTTAAACAAAAGATGATCTCCCAGGAAATTAATGTCAGATAAGTCCGCTAAAATCTTCTGCTTATTTAGAAAAGTTATACTTATTTATAATGATAAAATTGTGCATGACATAATTTATCAAAATATATCTATTGACTGAACTCAATCAAGGCATGAAACTGATCAAATTAGATCGTCATTGTCATTAATTTTCTTTTACATACAAAAATATTCAGCCTCGACAACCACATAAAGATTGGGGCCTGCATTGTCTAAAAACAAAAACAAAAAGAAAAAAAAAAAGTGGAAAAGCATTCCACTATAGCAGCTAGATCATAACAGGTCACTGAGGTGGGTTGCCATCGCTGGGCCGGCTAGCAGAAGCACCCCTCCGAGGAGTTGCATTACCCACAAACGCCATTAACTCCTCCTGACGTTTCAGATAACCGGCTTTATAACCTTGTTCATATGCCTGCCGACGAGACTCCTCTGCAAGGGCGTAAGCCTGAACCAAGTCACTTTTCTCCTTCTCAAGAACAGACTTCTCTTCCCGCAATTTCTCAAGATCATCATTGAGAAGCCTGAGTCGGAGGGTCTGTCCTTCGACCTTCGCGATCTCTGAGTCCAAGCGTTGCTTATGGCTCTCCTTACTGAGCCACAGATTGTCGTTTTGCACACCTAACTGCAGCGCGAAATACTTGGCCTAAAAAGAAAAAGGTCATACGTAACAAAGCAATCAAAATAATAGCAAGAAATACAGTCAGAAATATAATTACCTGCTCGCACATTTTGACATGCGATTGAACAAGGCGAACATTGGGAGTACCTTCATGCTTCCTCAACTCACCAGGCAAGATAGTGCTCAGACCCAAATCCCAGGACAAAGCGTCGGGCTCGAGAGAGCTGGGCAGTTCACTATCGAGGGGAATACGGTCAGGCCGAGGAATCACTGACTCCGTCATATCCCTAACCTGCTCAAGAATACAACGGTCGTCTAACATACGAGGGGATTCCCTCTCGCTAGGACTCACCGAGGTCTCCTTGCCCGAAGCAGAGATAACGGTCCGCCGACCGGACCTAGAGCCTGCCCGACCTCCAGAAGGCCCGCCGGTTTCAAAAGAGGTGGTCACAACAGTGGTATCATTAAATAAGAAGTCAAAAAAATCCTGAGGAACAGACTGTCTCATGGATGGAGTCAAGAAGGAATCTCCACTAACCGCCCCCGCGGCAGCATTCCCTTGGCTTTCGCCAATAACTTGGTCAGTAGAAGCAGTGGAAGGAACGAAGTTATATGGAACATGCTCATGTAGGCCATGCTCGAAAAAAAAAACACCTGAAGAAACGGGTATATTAAAAGTTTGTTCCATATTGGACATATCTCCGAAGGCCACCCAACCGGGGGAGGGCCTCCTTTCGACCTCACCAGAAACGGGGAAATCCTGTTGAGTAAAAGTTGAACTAATTACGGGAAGAGTTTCGGAAAGAATAACGGGAGTCTGAATCTTCGACCTCCTGATCGAAGGGGGACGAGGAGGATCTACCGAAGGCCCCTCAGTACGGGACCGTTTTGGTCTCAGGTTTTGACTACCCTCACGGGAAGAACGCTTCGAAGTGTTGCCAAAAAGATTGATCATATTCGGAAATAGAAAAGAATATTTAACTATCAAGAAAGCTTATCGACCTCCAACGAGAGAGTATTCTATCGGAGTTGAGTAAAAAGGGTAAATAGCGAGTAAAGTTTTTACCGAATGTATTTATACTAGACGAAAAGACGCAGGAGACCCTTAAGAACGGGCGCGAAATAGAAAACCTGACCTATGAACAGCCGCAAGGATTCGAAAAGACATAAGCATAATGATTACAGCGAAGTTAATGACTTGTCTAGATTATTATCAATAGAGAAGCCGAAAAGACATAACTGTCAGAATACGAATCATCTTATTTACAAGAGGATAAAAAAGTAAAATTACAAATCAAGTTATGTTGGTATTCGTCAAAGTTATTTCTTAAGGACAGATTAGTCGCTCCCTACTTCACACAACCTGGTCGCCATCTGGAACTCCCTGATCGACAGCTGCCTCTCCTTCGTTCGCTCCCTCGTTCGCTGCCTCCACATTCTCCTCCTCTTCCTCTTGATCGATAAAATTATTATCGACCTCCGGGTTAATGTCCGAAGGAGGAATGGGCAACGGCTTCCCGAACTCTTCGACAAGGTGAGCCAATGGAAATTATTGATAGATAACATCTGGCAGCTCGGAAGGAGAGTATTCATCACCATAACGATTCAGACATACATGCGTCGCCTTGAAGTACTCCTTTCGGCGATCTTCGATCAATCCCAGCGCGACCATCTGATGAATCACCTTTTTGAAAGTACTCTCAAGGAGCAGACCGACCATCTGATTCACCAAGGCAGTATGAACAGGGGAACTAAGGAACTCACAAATCACCCTCTCATCATGATTTCTACCATATTGATCTGTAAGACCGCTAAGAAAAAGGTCCTTATCATACTCCTCCAAGGAGGCTTGAAGATCTGGGACCTGAGATTCCAGCTCACTAATTCGAGTAGTACTCTGAAGTTAATAATCTTCCAATTTCTTAGCCAACTGATCAACCTGCTCTTGAGCGCGAGAAGTCTCCAAAACTTTATTTATGATCTCCTGGTCATCAGTTCCCATAGCCTGAGATTCTATGACCGGAAGTGGAAAAGAAGAGGATGTCGAGGGACCAGCCTCTGAACCAGAAGCCTTGTGAAGCAATGCCTTGTATCTCTCGTCCAAAAATTCGCATTGTTGTCTCCAAAGAGCAACTTCGTAGGCATACGACATCAGGCAAATATTTGTCTAAAGAACAAAAAGGACGAATCAATGAGTTGTAAGCCCATTAGGAAAGTCAATAAAGAAACATATTTGACAACGAATACCTTCTCGGCATAAAGAGAAGCTTTTTGTAACTTCTCCAAAGGATCTTTCCTAAGCAGCTTATTGACATCACTAGTAAAAACACCGGAAAGAAGAATACGGGTTGCCTTGTCAACGGCATTCTCATTCTCATCATGAATTAAAGAATCATTCTTTGGGTAACCAGCTGCTCTCTTCCCCTGTAAATGATCTTCGATCATCTCAACGACAGTGGGCTTCGGATGCTCTTCACCAAGCAGAGAAAGATCCTCACCTGAACGACCATAGTAATGCCTTCTTCTCTTAACCGGATTATCAATAGGATGAGGCATTGACCAACTACGACATCCGCGAATGCCAAGGGAAGTCTGAAGCTGGAATGAAGGATAACCCTGTCCTGTCCCTTGGTAAACTGGAGTCTGCGCAGTCGGAGGAGTTTCTTGAGATGAATCTGGAGATTCCTCTCTGTAATCCTCTGAATCATGGCCCAAATCCAACTTTCTCTTCATGGACGCTCTCTGTTCGATTGGAAGGTTCTTTACCGATTTGATAGATTGGACAGGACCATCTTCCTCTTTGAGGGGTGCCGAGAGTTTTCTACCATAAAAACTGAAGATATCGAAATCTAAATTAGACGTGTTAGTAAAAGAAAATATAATGCGACATTAAAATAAAACGCTTACCCAGCGATTGAGAAGGGGAAGTGATAGGAAAAGTATGAGGACTCAAACCCGCTTTACAGAGAAAAGCCTCACCAATAAGAAGAGCGCTCTGGTACTTGTCGGCACGCATCTCCATGATCTCGCCAACTAATTGTGGGTCGTCAGGAATAAATTGACCTGTAACTGAGCGACCACCATAAATCCATTCGAAGCCATGATCCCACGAGAATGGCTCGGAGGAACCGTCAGCTAACACAATATGAGAAGGGGGACGTACAAAGAAAAAGTGAGATTTCCAGGCAGGATTGCTGGAAACTGGAGAATCAAAAATAGAGCGACCAGACTTTTGACTGGCGAAAAAGTATCCGCGGTTGGAAGAGCTAGAAATATTAAAACGAAATAATTTTGTAAAAATTACGAAAAGATGGTTGTAATCCTTTCGCTATCATCAAAACAGAAAAGCACACCACAAAGGCCACAGAATTTGGGACTAATTGTGTCAGGGATACGCTAAATATTTTCAAAATGTCAAGAAATAAGGCGGACAAGGGAAGACGTAAACCGTAGTTGAAATGGGCGGTATAAAAAGCCCGACAACCCTCCGGTGGAGAAGTAACCCTATCGGAAGGAGAAGGAAGGACGATCTTAGAACCTTCCGAAAAGTATTTCGCATAATTATCCAGGACCTCGTGGAAAGTCTCTTCAGTGTAGGCGCAAGCGAGGTCCTCGATCGGTTCAGAAATTTGAGGAACCGTACCCTTGCCTTTCTTGGCTCTGGCAGCGACGTCAGTATCAGATATAATTTGGACTATAAAAATGTCCTTATCCGGAATAGTGGTTTCAGACATTCCGGTCTGCTCAGTTGGAGGGCTCGGAGGTACCCCCTCCTCGATGGAAGAAGTAACTCTTTCCCTTGAAGACGAAGAAGGTTTCTTTGAAATTGAAGCCATTTTTGGGATCCTCGGAAAATATAGGTCGGTAAAAGCAAGTTGGGAAAGATATTATCGAGTAAGAAAGTTACTGCGAAAATGTGGGAAGTAGAAAGTAGTGACTAAACCATCACCTATTTATAAAGAGAGATGAAAAGACGTTTCTAACTTCTCACGGCTGATCACATTCCTGCCAAACGGTAAAAGTCGAAACGCTTCCTCAAAAGACACGTCACGGTTAAAGATCGGAACGACGAAACGATTATCTATGAGGCGTAGGACTCTTTTCCTTACTTAGGATTTTTTCCCACAGGGTTTTTTCCAAGTAAGGTTTTTAACGAGGCACAATTCATAGAAAATAGAGTCGTAATCGACCATCTACTTCTATGAGCTTCTATTACATATGCGCTCGAAGAAGTGAGGGAGTACTGATGGGGGCTATTTCGCACCCCTTATAATAATCGGAATGACTAGTCCTTATACGCTCGAACCAACCAGGAGTCTAATTCATTAAAGAGCTGCGAGGTCCGATCTGCATTATCAATCCTCGGCGACCAAGAGCAATGTCCGAGTTCCATAAGGATTGCTATGCCTAGTCCTATTAGGATTATGTTTCTTCGTAAAGCTAGGGTTACAGTCATATAAATACCTAGTTAAACATTGTATTAAAGACAACATACAATCAGAGCTTACGCCTACATACTTTGGCAATCTGATATCATCTTTAATAGAAAACTTTTGCTATACTATTTACATATTCATCGTCTTGCTTACTTATTGTTCTTTACGTAATTGTTCTTCCTTGAGATTGATCCATCCGGAATAAAGTAACAAAGCCCTATAACCTATACTTAATTTGACCTCTAAAACATTCATCATTGATTTAATCTAACCCAACGAAAAACGGTTAAATCAAGCAAGGCAAAAGAAGCGCAACCATGGACCTACGAAAGATAAAATAATCAAAGCAGAAGTTGAAAGATTGTTGAAAGCCAAACAGATTCGGGAGATATATTTTTCAGAATGGCTGTGCAACGTGGTCCTGGTGGCAAAGGGGGATAAAAAGGACAACAATTTGAGAATGTATAACGATTTTACCGACCTCAACAAGTTATGTCCACGAGATCCTTACCCGCTCCCGAGAATCGACTTACTTGTCGACTCAACTGCAGGATTTGCTATTTTTAGCATGATGGATGCCTTCCAAGAAAAGACCGTCTTTATCACTGAACAAGGAGTATACTACTTCATTGTAATGCCCTTTGGATTGAAAAATGCAGGGGCAACTTACCAAAGATTAGTTATTTGATGTTTAGAGAATCAATTAGAGAAATAATGAAAGTCTACGTAGACGACATGTTGGGAAAAAGCATGAACGAAGCTGACCACGTCAAGTATCTGGACCGTTGCTTCAAGATTTTGAGAAAATACCGAATGAAGCTCAACCCCGCAAAATGCACCTTTGGAGTCAAGTCGGGAAAATGCCTGGGTTACATGGTTCATCAACGTGGAATGGAGGAAAATCCGGAAAAGATCCAGGCCATAACTGAAATGAAACCACCTAGAACAATCTCCCAAGTACAGAGTTTAGTCGGAATGATTGTCGCACTAAATAGGTTCATATCCAAATCAACAGACAGAAGTTTTCCATTCTTTCAAACCTTACATAAAGCAAACAACTTTTTATGGACTGAGGAGTGTGATCAGGCTTTTAGCCAATTAAAGAAATACCTGACTTCTTCACCATTATTAGCCAAACCAACCAAAGGACAACCTCTATACATCTACATATCCATCTCCGAGGTAGCAATAAGTTCGTTATTGGTAAAGATAGAGGGTTCAGAACATAAGCCTGTTTACTATCTAAGCAAGTTGTTACAAGGTGCTGAAAAAAATTAATTAGAGATAGAAAAGTTTGCTTTGGCTTTAGTGGTCGCCGCTCGGAAGCTTCGACCATATTTTCTAACATATAAGATTGTTGTACTAACAAATCAACCACTAAGGCAAGTTCTGGCAAAACCAAAAACTTCTGGGAGATTAATTAAATAGGCGATCGAATTATGACAATTCGAGATCGAGTATAGACCAAGAACTGTGATAATGGCTCAGGTACTCGCCGATTTCCTCTTGGAAACTCCGACCTTACAAGAAAATACAAACGACTCGACAAGTGGTGGTAATGATGTTATGATTGTCGAAAATCGCACTTGGTTAACGCATGTCGACGGGGCCTCAAATAGGGAAGGAGGTGGAGCCGGGATCAATTTTACCGGACCAAACAAGGAATATCTAAACTACGCAATCACTTTGGATTTTATGGTGACCAATAATGAGGCAGAATATGAAGCCTTGATTGCAAGAATGGAGATGGCAATTAAAGCAAACATTAGAAGCCTGAAAGTATTAACTGATTCGAAGTTGGTCCAATGACAGATAGAAGGCTTATACGAGGTAAAAGAGTATAACATGGTGAAGTACCTCGCTAAGGTAAAAGAACTCGCTGGAAATTTTGACAAATTCGAAATTCAGAACGTCCCACGCTCAGAGAATAAATGGGCGGACCAACTTTCCCAATTCACAGGATCAAGAGATGGACGAACAGAAAGGGTAATCACCTGGCTAATCTCAAACACCCCAGCAATTGATATTGATAACTTGCCCATCACCGAGGTGATGGAAATCGACGTACCAGAAGATAGCTGGATGACTCCAATGATGAAATATCTTTCGGATGGAACCTAGCCAATGGATCAGAATGAAGCTCGAAAAGTAAAGTATCGAGCACCTAGATACAAAATCCTAGATGGAAAGCTTTACAGGAGATCTGCCTCCGGAATCCTGCTAAAATGCATTTATGGACTACAAATCCCAGAGGTACTCCGAGAAATTCATGAAGGAGAGGCAGTGAATCATAGCGGAGCCAGAGCATTGGCTTTAAAATGTCTACGAACAGGATACTATTGGCCTAACCTGAACAATGATGCCACCGACTATGTGAAGAAATGCCATCACTGCCAAATTCATGCAAATATAAATCATCAACCAGCTGAGAAAATGCACCCCATACCTGTATGTTGGCCTTTTGATCAATGGGGAATAGACATTGTGGGACCTTTCCCAGTAGCCAGATCAAAGAAAAGCTATTTTTTAGTTGCGGTGGAATATTTCAGCAAATGGATCGAATGTGTTGCGCTAGCACGAATTACACAATTCCAAGTTATTAATTTCTTGTGGAAATTTATAGTACGTCGATTTAGCATCCCCCGAGTTTTAATCTCCGATAATGGAACTCAGTTCGCGGGAAAACAAGTATTGGACTGGTGCTCAAAATTTCGGATTCAACAGAACTTTACCTCAGTGGGATTCCCAAGGGCAAATGGCCAAACAGAAGTAGCTAACCGTGAAATAATTAACTCCCTAGAAAAAATATTGGGGGCAGCAAAGGGAAAATGGGTGGATGAACTTCCCGGAGTACTTTGGGCCAATCGGACAACTGTTAAAGCCTCAACCGATGAGACCCCTTTCAATTTAGCTTATGGTTTAGAGGCTGTTATTCCAGTCGAAGCTTTGGTCCCTAGCCCGAGGGTTGAGATGTACGATAGCGAGGAAAATGAAATAACTAGAAAGGACGACGTCGATCTAAGTGAAGCATTAAGAGAAAAAGCCGTAGTACACTTACAAGTGACCAAATCCAACATGGAAAAAGCTTACAATCAAAGGGTACGTATACAAACCTTTAAGGAATGGAACTTAGTACTGAAGAAGGTCGAGATATCCAAACATGTTGGAAAATTGCAACAAAATTGGGACGGACCTTACATCGTCGTTGGCGTAGGAAAATAAGGGTTCATACAAAATTGCACACATGGATGGAACACCCTTACCTAGGACTTGGAATGCTGTCATCCTAAGAAGATATTATGGACGCTGATGAAACAACTCGTCAAAGTTAATTTTTCATTTTTGTTTTATTATTACATAATAATTATCTTTTATTTCCATTAGTAAGACATTCGAGACAGTTTACTGTAATAAAAGCTTTTGCTTGATTCATCAAGCTATCGTTTCAATATTATGATTAGTTTTATGGAAATAGCCGTTTGTGCTTAAAGAGGTTAAAAACCAATAATTGGTAAAAAACCTAAGTATTGACTGAGTAAAACCGATTGGGTCGGTAAAACTCGTCGATCTACAAAATCGAACAAGTTCAAAAGGTTAAAACCATCTATTGGTAAAAAACCTAAGTCTAAATTGAGTAAAATCGATCGGGTCGGTAAACACTCAACGATCTCCAAATTACAAGTTAAAAAGGTTAAAACCAACTATTGGTAAAAAACCTAAGTCTAAATTGAGTAAAACCGATTGGGTCGGTAAACATTCAGCGATCTCCAAATTACAAGTTAAAAAGGTTAAAACCAACTATTGGTAAAAAACCTAAGTCTAAATTGAGTTAAACCGATCGGCTCGGTAAACACTCAGCGATCTCCAAATTACAAGTTAAAAAGGGTTAAAACCAACTATTGGTAAAAAAACCTAAGTCCGGAATGAGTAAAACCGATTGGGTTGGTAAACACTCAGCGATCTCCGAATAATAAAAAGGTTAAAACCAAGTATTGGTAAAAAAACCTATGTCTAAATTGAGTAAACATGTCAGGTCGGGAAAACACTCAAACAGATTAGTTGATTTAATAATTAAATCATAATGTAAAGATACTCCATACAAAATAAGAGTGAATCATATGCGAAGAATAAGGAGAAAATCAAAGTCTTATTGAGTTCATTTTATAAAAATATATCTTTCGCTTTACAGGTTGTTACAATACAAAAATGGAAAACCTTATTCAATAGATCCGAACCTTTCATGACAATGTCCACGAAAACATCAATCTCCTCCCTAGTACCTCGACATTCTTCTTCAACCACCTAAGAAGCATACTGCTCAGGATGGTCGATTTCTTTGGTTCGATGGCCAGGCTCGGAAGATCTATGCCCCTATCGATCAGACAACCTCTAAAAAGCCTCATAGCTTGTAGCGGTTATTCGACCGAAATGTGACCTCGATTGGCAACTTGTTTCAGTTGTTCGTCCGAGGCAAGGCCCCGTACGGTCCATCGTGAAAGTGAAAATTTACCAGAACACCCCGACGAGGACGCACTCCGGAGGTAACATCCAAGAACTAGGATGCTAGGTAGATCCGAACCCTCCATGTGTTGATCAAATACCACGGACCTCAATCCTTTGAAAACTAGGGCAGAGGTCCACATGGGACTTGTCAGTACTAGGTAGGGCATTAATGGGACTCGTCAGCATTAGGCATGATGAAGATTGAGTAATCGTGACAAGAATGATCCTGATAATGTGCTTTTTTGAAGACTATGGGATCACTTGGCAAAATAAAATCAGAGGAAACAGAACTCTCCATGCTGTACGGATAGAAATGGTAAATGAGTTGTTGCCTATTTATAAGGAAGAAGAAGTTAATCCTACGGATAGGAAATAATTAAATCAGCGGAGGAAAAATAGACTTATCTACTTCCCGCATTTAATGCTAGTAAGTGGAACGGCAACAGTGGGGGTCGATAAAACCCCTCGACGACAGGTGATAAACGAGATCGGAATGATTAGACATGTCAAGATCGATCCTCGATAAATAAATTGATCGATCAAAACATTTTATTAGCCTAAAGGGGATACTTAAACCATATTGAAAGGGAATCCTTCAGGGAATGAAGAAAAATATTTCCAAGAACAGACCAACACCGCCCAAACTACGAGATTTGTTGTTATTCGAGCTTGTTACAAAGAGAAAATGACGAAATTGCGAAATAGTTGATCGTTTTGAAAGTGTATGTGAACTAAACGACATAGAATCCAGCTTTTCTCTCGGAGTCCAAGAAATCTGCCAGCATATTAAGAGCAGCAGTCTTTCTCATTAAGACATGTGAACTTGTCACTGCCTCATATTCCAAAGAACTGCTTAAGAAGGTCGTGGCATGCTGGATCTAAAAAATGGTTCTACATTTTCCAATTCCTTCCCTACTTGTAATTGACATAATGACATGATACATGAAATGGTTGCTTTATTTGAGGATGATGAAAATAACAGTCTGTACAAAGATACATTTCTTAAGGAAAAAGTAAGGGTTACTATATTGGAAGAATATATTCCGTACTTAGAATTTTTTTGAAAAGGAGGAAATGATGCCCTTATATAGGATTTTGAAAAAGACGAGGTCATGTCTACGACCTTCGCGAGCTCGACTACCGACTAGGTTAATGGGTTTTAATTCTTGACTGAGTTATAGTATCTCGCCGAGCAACTTAACCAAATCATCAAGATTCAAATCGTAATTGGAGGATAACAACCTACAGATCTCGATTAAAACAATGGGCGTACAGGTCGAGTCTTGTATCTTGATAAGCATCAAACGTTGGATAAGAATTTTGATAACAACTTGAAATATCAAATTCGGTAAAGAGAGATAAAGTTCATAAGTCCTTGATGCGAGATAACACAACAAATTGAAATAAAGAACGATTTTTATTAATAAGTAGTTACATTCAACAATGTTACATGAAAAAGCTTTCCTACTACATCAGTTTTTACAATTACAGAAGACTAGTGTTATTCTACAACTACCATCGATTAATCTCCGACTAGTTGTTGTACTTCTTAAGGTAGGCGCCTTGACGATGAAGTATCTTCCTTGATCAGAAAAGGACACTTGCCCCTAGTAACGAACCCTCAACCAAAGGCGCATACATTTTCAACAAGGGCTTTTGCAAGGTCGCCGGACGGAGAAAACTGTGACAACACTTCACCTATCCCTTACAAAGTAACCGCCGTCATCGAACGGAATACCAGGGAGGGGAAGTGTTGACCCTTTTAATGAATCGACCAGCTTTTTGTTAAAGCTGGTTTAGATATAATGGATTCCCCAGAAAAGGATAAATCCTCCATTTTTCCAATTCCACCCAAAGCAAAGAAGAGATGAGATTCATGAAACTTGACACGCCATTTGGTTCGACAGAAAACCTCATAAGTTATTTCTTCAGGAGCAGAAGTAAGAACTGGGATTATTATGTTTGAATCCATTTGAGACAATGTGGGAAGCCCCCTCTACATATTTATAAGTCCAGAAAACTTTAAAACAAAAAGAAGAAGAAACGTCGCATTGATTGAAACAAGGAGATATTAATATAAGTGACTTTTCAAATTCCGAAAAAGACTCATGTCTAATCGACAAAACTATCATACCTGTTCCGACCAACAACGATGGTCGACATAAAATAAAAACTTTGTAATCGACAAAGGTATCATACCGGGAATAGCCGGAGGATTTTACACCAGGCCCAGCAAAACCCTTTCCCACATCACAAAAAGCCACCCGAAACGAGGAGTTTTGCACCACTAGTCGACCTAGTATAAAGTTAGTCAACTCAATGATGAAGGAAAGAGTTTTGCACGACCTAGTATAAAGATTTATGTCTAGTCGACAAAGGTATTGTGCCTATTCCGACTTTGAATATACACTGAGTTACTCATTCACATTAAGACCAGTAAAGTCCTTTTGTTCACCGTAAGGACAACTTTAAGCAAGCTATACGATGAAGGAAAGAACTTTGCAAGGCTTAAGGTGAAGAAGGTTAATCATCTAGCGAAAGTTTGGAATGTGATCTTAAAAGCTATAACAAAGATCTGGGTTGGAAAAGATAGCTTATTGCAGGTTTTATAGTCAAAAAGTCATAATGACAGGGACACGAAACGCTTTGAAACCCCAACATAGAGGGTGACTCTTCAGATTCCTAACAGACTAATGTCTACTCGACAAAGTAACTCGAAATTACATTCGACAAAAATAGAGGTCAGCAAAAATATATACACCATAGTATTGCGTTTATACAGAAATTGGTGAAATAACATTCTTACAACGCAAACAAGCTTCTTTTACTTGTTTGCCTAAAAAAAAAAAGAAGGAGAAAATCCAGCTAGGTTATTAGGGCTGATCGGAGATTGGAGGCCTGGTCGAAGAAGAGCTCTTCCTCGGAGTCGCAATACTAAAAAATGTTACTAACTCTTCCTGGCGCTTCTGGTAACCTTGATCATAGCCCTCATTGAAGGCACTAAGTCGGGACTCATCTCGCGCTTGTTGAATCTGAGACTCTATCGCTCTCTCCAGATTGGCATTCAGACGAGCAAGGTCATCTCTCTCCTTCTGAAGAGCCAGATTTTCCTCATGTAACTTATTGATGTCATCATTAAGAAGCTCGTTCTGAAGAGAGAGTTTGTCGGTCTTAGCCACCTCCACATCCACTCGATTTCTCAGGTTCTCTTTGTTGAACCAAGTCTCATCGTTCAGAACGCCTAGCTGCAAGGCAACATACATCCCCTGAAGGAATAAAGGCGTAATTAGTAAGCAATTAGAATAAGTAAGGAAGGGTATATCAAATTATACCTGCTCAAAAATCATGAAAAGAGATTGAACGAGGCGAAGGTTGGAAACATCCTCGTATCTCATCAACTCGCCAGGCAGAATGGTACTAAGACCAAGGTTCCATGACAACACATCGGGTTCACACGAACCAGGCAGAACGGAATCGAGTGGAACATTATCGTGGCGAGGGGTCTGAGACCCTGTGATATCATAAAATTGCTCTTTAATACACCGATCATCCAACTAAAGTGGGGAATCCCTCGCATTGGGACTCACAAGAACTTCCTTCCCCGAGGCAGAAAAACGAACTACTCGATCAGATCCTTGTTCGGTCCGACCTTGGGAAGAAGTCCTGATCTCAGCAGAAGTAGCCATCGTAGTTGTATCAGTGAACAGGGAATCTGGGAAACTCTGTGTAACAGGCTGCGCCCTGAAACTATCCTAAGATAGATTAAAAAATGGACCACTGTTGGTTGGCCCAACAGTATTATCTGTTTGATTCTGACTGAAGCCAGCATTGGGACTAGTAACGATGGTGTTGATTTGAACATGACCTTGGAGATCATGTTTGGAAGAAGGAACGGAGGTCGGAATAGTAATATCCGCAGTACGTTCATTAAGGGACATATCCCCAAAAGCAACCTGCCCAGGAGAAGGTCTTCTCAGTAGATCCGTGGGAAAAGAGGGGTTTGATTGAAAATCTTGTTGTGAAGAAGTTGAGTGTGCGGTTGCATCACCCGCGCTGCTCACTCCACTCGGAGTCAGAGTAGACGCTTGCGCTCCCGTGCTGGCAGATGCTCGGGGTTCTGAAGGATCAGAAGAAGGCCCCACAGTTTGGGACCTCTTAGATCTAGGATTCCTGGGGGGTCATGAGAAGGACGCCTAGAAGTATTTGAGAAAAGGGAACTCATTGTCGAAGAATCTAAGAAATGATTGAAAAATCGAGGAGAACGCTCGAACTACTTGGAGAGTACTTTATATAAGTGGGCACGCGCAGTAAAATAGCGAAGAACTTTTTACCTCAGTATTTATACTAAAGGAAATGACGCGACGGACCCTGGAATAAGTGCAAAATGATTTGTTCTAATGACTAAGCAGTTACGAACATTTGAATATGTTAAACAACATAAAATTATTTGAATAAAGACTTATGTCTGAACATGTTGAATAAAATATGAACCGTCTCAGTACAAAGGAGAATATCGTAAACTTACAAGTCATGTTATGATGATTAGTTTTCCTAACTCCCCTCCTCGCCACCCTCTAGAATCTGCTGGTCGGATTGATCTTGAATCTGCTGATTGGACTGATCTTGAGTCTGCTGGTCGACATTATCTTCATGCTCGAAATCCATTTTCTCCTCATCCTGGTCGCTCAAATTATCATCCCGCGCAAGATCAACGTCAGAAGGAGGCACGGGCGAAGGTACTCCAAACTCCTCTACCAAATGCGCCAAAGGAAGATGCTTATAATCCACTGTATGAACATCAGTAGAAGAATATCTCTGACCATTCCGATCAAGGCTAACATGGATGGTCTTAAAGTACTCCTCTCTGCGGTCCTCGATCAAGCCAAGAGCCACCATTTGGTGGACTGCTTTATTGAAAGTACTTTCTAGAAGTGGACCCACCTTTTCATACACCAGAGCAGTATGAACAGGAGAACCCAAGAATTCTCGAATAACTATTTCCTTGGGATTCCTGCTAGCACGGTCGATCAGACCTTCAAGATTTTCATCCCCATCCTGCTCGTCGAGAGAAGCTTGAAGACGATTAAGCCGGGATTCGAGCTCGCTTATTCGAGTACCATGTTGTACTTGTTGATCCTCTAAATCCTTGGCCAATTGATCAGCTCGATCTTGAGCACGAGTCGCTTCCAAGACACTGTTGAGTATTTGGGGGTCATTTGTCCCCAAATTTAACTCGCCACCGACTCGAGGCATTTGAGTAGAAGAAGTGGAAGGCCCAGCACCAGTCAACCCTTACTCTAAATCAGCCACTCTCTGAAGAAGAACTTTATTCTTCTCTTCCAAGAATTGACATTGCTGCCTTCGAAGGGCAGATTCGTGGATGGAAGACAACATACAAGTACCAGCCTGGAAGTTAAAATGAGCAGCGAATTAGGTAAAGCCCCGTCAAATAAAGAGGAAAAGGAAGAATTTGGAAGGAATGATTTGTCTTATCTTACTCTGACATAAGAATGGGAAGCTTTCTCCAATTTCTCCAACGGATCTTTCCCAAGCAGCCTCTGCATATCCCTCGTAAAAACAGAAGAGAGGAGAATTCATGTAGCCTTATCTGTGGCACTCTCCTTCTCGTCGCTAACCATAGAATCACGATCGGAGTAACCCGCTGCTCTCTTCCCTGCAAGATGATCCTCTATCATCTCAACCAGCGTGGCCTGGGGGTGCGGCTCACCTCAACAATGTGAGGTTTTGACCCGAACGATCAAAAACCTATTTTCTTCTCTTCACCACAGGGCCTGATGAATTGGGTATCGACCACATTCGGTAGCCACGAATACCAAGGGAGGATCTAAGCTACAGGGGAGGATATCCCTGTACGGTCCTAGTAGTGGATGTAGAAGCCGGAATTTGAGAAGAAGAAGGCTCGTTTGGGACCTCTTGAGAAAGATCTGGAGTCTCTTCTCTGTTATCATCAAAATCAAAATCTTGATCTAATTTTCTCTTTCGAGAAACTCGTTGCTCTATGGGTTGGTTCTCAGACGTTTTGGTAGATTTGGACAGAACCACTTTCCCTTTCTTGGAACGCCTTGAATTTTCAACCATAGAAGCTACAGAAGAAACAAAAGATGGTTACAAATAATAATAGGTAAAAGGTAATCAAAATATATGGCAAGAAAGAAAGAAACTTACCAAGTGATTGAGAAGGAGTAGATACAGGGTAAGTAGGAGAACTTAGGCCAGCTTTGCGAAGAAAGGCCTCTCCAATAAGGACAGCGCATTGATATTTGTCCAAACGCATCTCCTTTATCATTGTCAACAAGCAGGGGTCGTCGGGGATCATTTGGCCATCGACGGAGCGACCTCCGAATGTCCATTTCGAGTCGTGTTCCCAAGTAAAAGTCACTCTAGACCCATCAGTTAAAATCCTATGCGTCGGAGGCCGAACAAAGAAAAATGAAATTTCCAGTCGGAGTTACTGGTAACGGGTGAGTCGAAAATAGAAAGACCGGATCTTTGGCTTGTAAAGAAGTAGCCGTAGTTTGAAGAGCCGGAAATGTTAAAACAAAAAAGTTGATAAAAGTTGCGAAAGGAAGGCTGAAGACCCTTAGCAATCATCAAAACGGAGAAAGAAACAACCAATGCAACAAAATTAGGAACCAACAGGGTTAAAGAAACACTAATGATTTTTAATATCTCTTGGAATAAAGGAGACAACGGAAGTCTGAGACCATGATTGAAATAGGCAGTATAGAAGGCACGACAACCTTCTGGGGTTGAAGTAACTCTGTCAGCAGGGGATGGAAGAAGGATCTCAGAGCCTTCGGGAAAATACTTGCTGTAATTCTCCCGCACCTCGTCGAAGTTATCCTCGGTGAAGAACCAAACAAAATTTTCGACCAGTTCAGAAACTTGAGGGTTGGCACCCTTGACCTTTTTGGAAGCCTTAGCGGCCACCTCTGCGTCTGAAAGGATACATACCTTAAATGTATTCTTCTCAGGAATAAGTACATCTGAAGCCTCCGTTTGTTCTGGCGGAGGACTTTGAGAACCCTTCAGGTCGATAACGGGATTTAGGTCCTCGGTGGTTGAGGAGGTAGGATTTCTGGAAGCGGAAGCCATTATAAGCGATTGTCGGAATTGGTTGTCAAAAAGTATGATTCTTAAGGAAATTATCGACTGGGGAGATTTACTGCTAAAAGACAGAGGGCGAAAAGTAAAAAGTGAGAGTGAAACCAGAAACGCGTATATATATATATATATATATATATATATATATATATATATATATATATATATATATATATATATATATATGAAGTCGAAATGACGTATAGGTCCCTTCGCGACTGTTCACTTTCCCGCCATCGAACGAAGAGAGGTGACTCATCGAGTAAGAATAATACACGACTTGGAAACGACAAGACGACTACTTATGAAGCGTTGCACTCTTTTCCTTATTTTGGATTTTTTCCCATAGGGTTTTTTCCATATAAGGTTTTTAATGAGGCACAATTTATAAAACCTCAGTCGAATAAGTCCAATAATTTTATGAGCTTTGATTACTTCTCCGCTCAAAGAAGTGAGGGAGTACTGATGGGGGCTATTTTATACCTCATGTGATATTCAGAGAACCCGCGAATAGTAGATCGACCCGACCTTACAAATCGATCATAAATACGGGTCGACTCTGACCTAACATGAAGCGCCCTAGCTACCAAGACTAATAGCCGAGTACGAGTCGTACATCAATCTGAGTCCTAGTAGGATAATGTTTCCTTGTACAACTAGGGATTATCACATATAAATACCTTGATCCGATATTGTATTAGGACACACAAGAAGCATATCTTACGTCTACATACCTTGTAATCAGAGATTAATATAATACAAGAGCTTTTGCTATACTTATTGATCTTTACAATATAGCCTTTATACTCTAATCTTGTTACGTATCGTTCATCTTTGAGATCGATCCATCCGGAATAAAGAATTAAGCCCTATATCCAGAATATAATGAACCTCATGAAAATTGGTTATATCATATAATGTGTAGTAAATATAGATTTATTTTTGCACAATTAATTTATCACATGAAAGATAATTATATAAAATGAATAGATATGATGATTGTATAAAAAAATTCTGTTGCCACGTTAATCAATGAAGAAATGATTCATCATCAATGTAATTGTTACGTGGCATATGCTTATGTGATGTCTTGAGTTTTATCTATTGCTTTGTATGTATATAAATATAAGCTTATCCTCTTTGGAAAGTCATATCATTAATACTCATATGCTAAATAATCGAGATATTATTTCATCTTCAAATATTCAGTTGTTTTCAAAATTTATATTTAATGAAGTTGTGTAAAAAGAAAAAAAAATTCTATGTATTTAGTTAATTGTGATACAACATTTATTTACATACTGATGATACAGGATTCACAAGTTGAAATGATATTATAAGAAGTTGCTGGCTAGATTTATGTTGCTGTAATTTTTAGCTTTAGCAGCTAATGAAGTTGAGGTGATGCTTCTGTTACCGTTGACTTCTTGTATTCTTTTTTTTTTATATTCAATTATTATGGGATTATAGTATTTGTTTTTATTAAGATTATATAAAATTGTATTAATATATTTATAATTTTTTTAGTATTTTCATATTTAGTGATTAAATTCAATAGAGTACTTAAAAATATATATTTACAGTTCGACCATTGTTGGATTCGGGATTCTCGAAGATGAAATCGGGAGTGATGAAAACGTTTTTTTCTACAATCACAAGAGGAAAATGCCTAAGAAAAGAAAAAAATGTTTCAATAACAATGGTTTAATTTTGGAGGAATTTTTTGTAATTTGGATAGCGAAAGCTTAAGGAAATGTATTATATCATCTGTTTATTATCTGTAATTTTTCATGAATTGAATATTTTTTTTTATTATGCACGTGGGCTTCGTCTTTTTTTTATTTTTTTATTTGCAGGTCTCAATAATAAAAGAAATAATATTTAGAGCTTGTGCAATTATAATTGGGAAACAATAGTAAAAAGAAGTCTCACAATTGAGAAGCTATCGTCACAAAATATAGGAGCTCGTCACTGTTTATAATTGGGAAATATACTAAATAAATTATTAAATTTAAAGAGAAGCTTATAATTGAGAATTATAGAAAATATATTATTTTATAGGATCAGGTAAATTTAAAGAGAAAGTAAAAATCATGGCATTGGAAATCAGATTTTAAATAAAAAAATTGTGAATGCATCAGTATTAAATTGGGCAAATCTAAAATGAAAAAAAAAATTAGGTCTCTAGTTTAAAATTACTGGAATTTATTTTTCTAACATAAACATGGTAAATAAAATTTTCTATTCCGGTTTATTTTAATTTTTTAAGTTTTATAAGTAAAATATTCATGTAAAAACATATAATGGATAAGGGCCGGATTCTTTTAATGAATATGAATAAGCTTGGGCTTTGGTGTTGTTGGAATTTACTGTTGTAATATAGCGTAATAGGTTATAGGATTTTAATAGATTGAGTTTGGGCTCGTTTTTATAAAATGGATCCATACAAGTTTGTAGAAAGAAATAAAACATGGCACTTTATTATATTTCGATTTTTTATTCCATATTTAAATAAAAATTGAATATAATACATTTTATAAATCTAAAAATATTATTAAATATTGGTAAATCAATACATGCAAATTTTATGTAATAGGATGAAGTTAATAGTTATTTAATGGAAAATATAATAATTTTATTATGGGCCTTATGATATTGATTACCTGTATATAAATAATATAAGGTTTACCTTAAGAATTAAATTTTATACAATATTTGTATGAATAGTTATAGTAACACAAAAAATAATTGTAAAAGAAATAAAATTATGTGATACGGATAAATATACATAAAAGCGTATTTTTTACATTTTCATGTAAATTAGAACCTATACATCTTTGTTCTCGACATAAGTGTGCGAATAATCTTTAATTTTAATATTTTCTTTCAAATACACAGATGAGTCATCCGGTTTTCTCTTAGTTGTAGAATTGCAGTCTGAATTTAATTTACGATAAGTGCTATGGGAAAATTTGATTTTTAGTTTTTGTATATTGTTGATTTTGATAGTTGTAATTTTTGCCGTTATTGTTTTGCTTTTAAATTCATGGTGTGATTTAATTGTTTCTGGGAATTTATTGTATGGGTAAATTGTATCTTTTTAGTGTTGATAGATGATTATTTGTAAAACATACAAGATTAAAAGATTCTATTCTGAAATTAGGGTCCTGTTTGAAGAAATGGATGTCCAGAAAAGACAGTAAATTAAAGTACATTCATGTTCATTGTTAGAATTCAATAATTTATTAAATACTTGTTTTTGTACATTCATTTAATTGTTAGAATTCGATAATTTATTGAATACTTGTTTTGGATAAAACAAAATATTATTTACTGTTAAAAGATTATGTGTTTTTGTTATTTGTTTTATGCTATATGTCAATTATTGTGAACTTATTAATTATGTGTGCTATTTAGGTGAGAAAGTGTAAATGTGTCGTCGAAGTTTAGGTTTCTTAAATTTAATGTCTTGTATGAAAGTATATGAAATTATATTTAGAAGCACATACAGTTTAATATATTCTTTAAGTAACAGGAATGGAAAACGTACCATATGAAATAGCAAATGATATCATGGCTCGAGTTGCAAGCGTCTGTTATCTAATTTCTTCTTCAAATTGAGATTTTCTCTTGCGCGTAAATGGTTATCTTATATGATTGAACCGTTGTCGTTAAACTGAACAAGTCATCTAGTTCAGTAGCGTTTCATAGGTGTTAGTAGCGAAGTATTCCATTCGAACACTCTATCCAAGTTATCAATTTTCTTGTAGGGTAGTCTTTCTTTTTTTGATGGTTCCTGACGTGCTTGAGTTATAACTTACAGAATAGAAATATATCAAATTAAGAAAAAAAAATTTACGATCCTCATACAGCTCGGGTGGGGAAAGTATAGATGGAGTTCAAAATTACCATTTATTTGAAATATTTAAAACGAAAAAGTTTGTACTTGAATTAATTGCTATAGAGATTTTTCATGTATTCTTGGTTAATGTTTGTTATGCAATGTAATGTGTTTATATATGACAAATTTTTTGATGTATTACAGTATTGGTTATTGTGCAAAAAATATTTAATTTTATAAATTTCTTGCTCTTATTTATATAAAGTTTACCTTTTTAACAAATTGTCTGAAACCCAATGAAACAATTAAAGGAACAAAAAACATTGGGACACGGGGACTATAATTTAAAAAAAAAGTGTTTTTTTTTGTAAATTATTTTTATTTAGGATTATGCAGAAGAATAAGAATTATTTGTTTAAAGGATATTTCTATATAGCCTGATTGAAGTGAACATTTCAATATGTATTGGTAAGTGTGCCGTTTGGTATTGTTTATTATAGCTTATAAGAGCCGAAGCGGTCAAGAAACAGTACAACATAATTTACTTTCGATTTTTGTTAAATCGATTCAATCGAAAAACGCCGGCGTTTCTTTATTTTCCGGAATTATTTGCTCTTCGTTGAATTTCTTACTCTTGATGGAAGTTATGACAAGGATAAATTTGGCAGTGTGAATGATGAGATTCTGATATCTGACAAAGATGAAGATGTGAATATAGATAGATGTTCTGTGAAGGAATTTAAGAATTATCTAAACAGCTGTCTTAAGATGTTGAAGGAATGCCGTAATCTGACTGGTATGGGGTTTCATAGGATAGCAGACTTTGAAGATAGGCTGAGGGGATATTTTAGTAAATCAGAAAACAATAATGAGCAAAGATACAAAGATTTCGTTAGTATTGCTGAGTCTATTCATGCTAAATCAATGGAGTTGGGGTTATCTACTCAAGATAAGAATTATTTTATCAATGTAGCTAATGAAATCAATAATGAAATAGCCCAGATGAGATGTTCTGTTCAGAATTTACGAGAAGATGTTGCTGGTAATATTAAGGAAATATCGTCTATGCTATCACATGCTGAAGAAAAAATTAGCTCAATTTTCATTTTAAATGATAAAAGAGTTGATAGGTTGAATAAATTAGTGATTACTGAGATGAAGGAAATCAAAGAATATATTAAGGATGTTAGAGAAATGCGAAATGATCTGATGATTTTAGATAATAACCAGCGTATACTGTCAGCTGCCATGGCAGATCAAATGAAAGAATCAAAAGCCAGCAATGCCCTTATTGTACAAATGAGTCTTCAGCTTAAGGAAATGACAGATCATATGAATAGCCTAACTGAAGTTGAAGGGAAAAATAATTGTGGAAATTCAGGAAGAAAAAGGAAATAGGTAATTTAATTTAATTTTTTTTTTACGTTGATTGATGTTTAACAAGCTTTTAAATAAAATTTGTTTGTTTCTCTGTTAGAACGATTCACTGGATAATACATATTGTGTAGTTTACTTGCGTATATTAGTAAAATTATGTTGACCTCGCTTTTGTTGATTGTACCTGGGTTCGAAATGGTATCAGAGCCATGGAGGTAGAAGATATATAGTGATTATATGGGTTAACACATGATTAAAATTTCTGTGAAAATGAATATTTTCCGTAAAAATGAAAATATTAAAAATAGTTTGAATCAGGAATATGATATTCCTCAGAATCTAGATCTACTTAATAAGTGGACTATTCCTAGGATTGAACCTAGAACCATTTATAAAATGGGTACTTTTGAAAGAATTGGACTTAAACAAATTGTTAAGACTACAGAGGAGTCTATATCCCTGGATAATGATGAATTAACCATAAGGTTATTAAATGAAAATGATATTTTACCTTATAGGTATACTCATAAGTTTATCCATATAGGATTAGTTCAAATTGCTTTTAAACCTTTAACTTTGGTAGGATTACCAGAAAGTTTTATTGCTGCTCTACGTGATGGTAGAAATTTAAATTGGAAAAAATCTCTGATGGGAATAATACAATCTAGTCTGGCACATGGACCAGTTTATTTTAATGTTTATCCTAATTTACAGTTATCTTTAACTGATGTTAATTTATTAGATGCTTTAACTTTAAATGTTAAAACTCATGGTTATGATTATGAGCATGGAACAGAAGTTATGTGTGTCTGTTACAGAGTTTATTTTAAACCTCTATATACTTTAAATCCTAATTGTAGGATAATGGATAAGAAAATGAATGAAACTGTCATAATTGAAACCAATCTTGGTAAATCTAATATAACCACTAGAAGAACAATTAAGTGGGATGAAATTCCATTTCCTGATACTTGGAAAATTACAAATGCGGTTAAACCGAAACCACAAATATGTAATGATTTTTCTACTATATTTCAATCTCAAACAGGAGATATTTCTATAAAAATGATAGAAAATAGTACTAGAAATAATATTTCTAGGAGCACTTCAGTCAGGTCTTATATATCACCTTTAGATGATTTAGTCATACCTACTAGAACCTCAACTTCGTATGATTATGAGAAATTTCCTGCTAGGAATTCTACATCTCAATTTAGAGAATACTCTGATAAAGTTGAAAAAATTCTGCTTAACAAAGATAATATAGGAAAAGGTATTTATAAAAATACTGAAGAAGATAATTCTACAGCTTCAGTTAGAAACATAGGAGAGGCAGATATAACTCCCTCAGAAGCAAACTTTGATGATATTTAATGGATAGTACACCAAAAATAGATTTTAGTCCTGGTTCCCAGGCAAGACAATTGATTAAAAAAGAATTTAATCTTCCAAAATGGAAATTATTTAGAGAATGGTTTTTCAAGAATATTTCAATCGAAGACCAAACTTATTTTCAAAATGAATTTTATAAATTCACGTCTCTACAAAATAAAATTATTCATTTTGTTCCTTGGTTTGTGATGACATACCTTGAAAATCATATTTCAGTTTTAGAAAGAACTTATAAATTATCTAATGGAGATGTTTTAAGGAGTGTTTTCCCTCCTCAAAGTTCTTTTACTGTTGGCAATGACCACAAAACTATAAATTTTACAGCTTTTTCTAAATTATTAGAAAATGATGCTTTACAAGTTACAACCAGTAATATAAATAGTATATTACAACAAAACAATTATACAAACCTCTATTTGAATATCTTAGGAAATCAAATTAAGGAATTACATAATAGAGTAGAAGAAATCTTCTCTGTAATAAAAAATATAAAACCAATGATAGATTTAGATGATAAGCCTATAAATGGTATTGTTTCCACTTCTCATCTTCAGCCGCCACCTGAAATAACAGATTTTAAATTAAAGTCGCATAAAGAACTAGAAAAATTTCTAGAAGAAAAATTTAAAGGATTAAAATTAAATACTTTAAATTATGAGTTTTCGGAAGGAATGAGTAGAGATAACTACAAAGAAAAAATTAATGATGAGATAAATAAAATTGAGAAATTTGCTGATAGGCCTACTCAAAGATTATATTACTATAGGAGACCTTCACCTATGGACACGTTGCATGAAGAACAAGAGTACACTGTTAATAACAGTTATAATGGAAAAAATATTTACGAATGAAATTTAGATGGTTATACTGAAAAACAGATCTATACTTTAGCTCATAGGATGCTTATGTATAGTACTATTTGTAAAAGTAATAATAACAGTGATAGTACTGTTGCTAAAATGATTGTTGCAGGATTTACTGGCCAATTAAAAGGCTGGTGGGATAATTATTTAACAGAAAGAAGTAAATTAGATATTTACAGGACTGTTAAACAAGAAGAGGGTCAAAATGTTGAGAATGCTGTTTATACACTTATAGTGACTATTTTAGAACACTTTACTGGAAGAATTTCCGATAATAGTGAGAATATAAGAACCATGTTACAAAATCTAAGATGTAAGACTCTTACTGATTTTAGATGGTATAAGGATACTTTCCTTAGTAGAGTCATGGAATTACCTGAGTGTAATAACTCTCATTGGAAATCTAAATTTATAGATGGTTTGCCTAACCTATTTGCTGAAAGAGTTAGGAAGAATCTTAGAAAAGAGAGGATTAATATACCCTATGAAGATTATACTTATGGTAAGCTAATTGGTACTTGTATTCAAGAAGGATTAGCCTTATGCAATGAGATAAAATTAAATCAACAGGTTAAAAGACAGAACCTGAATGAAAAAGGTCAATTAGGACAATTTTGTAATCAATTTGGCATGGATATTCCAACTACTTCAAGAAAAGGAAAGAATTATAAGTCTAATTCAGGAACTGATAATGTTTCTCACCATAAGAAAAGGAGACATCTCTCTAAAAAGAAAATAGAACAAAAGAATAAAAAGAAAGAGGAAAGATCTTCAAATAAGAAGAAAATTGTTTGTTATAAATGTGGTAGAATAGGCCATTACGCTAATAGGTGTAAAATGAAGAAAAAGATAAATGAATTAAAGATTGATGAATCTATGAAAGAAAATTTAGAAAAGTTACTTATAAATTCGGAATCAGAACCTGAAGAATCTCAGGATAGTGATAATAATTCTAGTAATAATTCTTCTGATGAAATTAATATGTTAGAAGAAGAAGAGATAGCTTCTCAGGATTCCAGTTATTGTTGTGATTCTTGTGCACAAGGAGGAACTTGTGAAATTCATGGAGAAAGAGAGGACTATTATAAAGTCTTGTCTCAATTTAAAAATATGCATCTAAATGTTTTAACTTCAGGAAATATGTTAGAATTCCTAAGACATATTAAAGATCCCGAGTTAAAATTGAAACTGATAGACCAGATGCAAGTAGAGGACATCCCTTCGACCAGTAGAGATTCTGATAAAATCCAAACACCTATACCTATGAGTTCTTCAGAACCTTATAGTATGAATAAAGTTTATCAACTTTTGAAAGATAGACAGAACATAGAAATACCTACTTCTGTTAATGATCTCAATAAAGAGATAAAGAATTTAAAAATAGAGATTTCAAATTTGCAAAATACAAACCAACAACTAGAAGAGAGAATTACTCGTCTTGAAATGGTTAAACACATAGGTACGCATGTGGATTTTGGACCTAATGAGTCTGATGAAAATATTCTCCAAGAAAATTTCTTGTCTAATCTCAATATGGTTATTTCTCAAAAATGGTTTATAAAAATCACATTACTTATAGATAATCATTTTCGAAAAGAAATTATAGCCCTTGTTGATAGTGGAGCTGATATGAATGTTATACAAGAAGGAATAATTCCTACAAGATATTTTCATAAAACCACTAATTCTCTTAGTCATGCTGGAGGAGAAAAATTAGATATAAATTTTAAAATTCCTTTGGCATATATTTGCAAAGATAAAGTTTGCATTCCTACAAGTTTTTTACTTGTTAAAAATATTACTAACCAAGTTATACTTGGAACTCCTTTTATTGATCAAATTTATCCTCTGACTAGAGTTGATAACTCAGGAATTACAGGAACTTTTGAAGGAAAAGAAATAACTTTCAAATTTATTACTAGGCCATTTCCTAAATTTTTACATGAATTGAAAGATTTATTAGATCATAAAGTTTCTCATTTGAACTATTTAAAGCAAGAAGTAAGTATTCTTACTATTGAAGAAAAACTTCAAAGTCATACTTTGCAAGAAAAAATAAAATTAATTTATAATAAATTATCTTTAGAAATTTGTAATGATCATCCTAATGCTTTTTGGGAAAGAAAAAGACATATTGTTGAGCTTCCTTATGAGGAAGATTTTGATGAAAGAAAAATTCCTACTAAGGCTAGACCTTGTCAGATGAATTCTGAATATTTAGAATTATGTTAAAAAGAAATTGAGTCCTTATTACAAAAGGGTTTAATAAAACCTTCTAATTCACCTTGGTCATGTACTGCTTTCTATGTTAATAAACATAGTGAACAAGAAAGAGGAGCCCCTAGGCTAGTTATAAATTATAAACCTTTAAATAAAGTCTTGAAATGGATTAGGCATCCTATTTCTAATAAGAAAGATCTTTTAGATAGGTTATATGATGCTATCATATTTTCTAAATTTGATTTAAAATCAGGATATTGGCAAATTCAAATTAGTGAAAAAGACCAATATAAAACTGCTTTTAATGTTCCTTTTGGACATTATGAATGGAAAGTTATGCCTTTTGGATTGAAAAATGCCCCTTCTGAATTTCAGAAAATTATGAATGATATTTTCATACATTATAGTGATTTTATAATTGTTTATATTGATGATATTTTAGTATTTTCAAAAACTATTGAAAATCATTTTAAACATTTAGAAATATTTAAAAAAGTTGTCATCCAACATGGTTTGGTTATTTCTAAACCAAAAATGTCTATTTTCTAAACTAATATTAGATTTCTTGGTCATAATATTGAAAAAGGAAAAATTATTCCTATTAATAGAAGTATAGAATTTGCTTCTAAATTTCCTGATGTCATTACTGATAAAACTCAACTCCAAAGATTTCTTGGAAGTCTAAATTATATTTCGTCTTATTATAAAGATTTAGCCACTGATGCAGCTGTTTTATATGATAGACTTAAAAAGTCTCCTACTCCTTGGACAGACATTCATACTAATGCTGTCAAGTTAATTAAAAATAAAGTGAAATCACTTCCTTGTTTAATGCTTGCTAATCCCACATGGGAAAAAATTATTGAAACAGATGCCTCTGACATAGGTTTTGGAGGAGTTTTAAAGCAAATTTGCCCTACGACTAAACAAATATTTTTAGTAAGATTTCATTCTGGAAAATGGAATAATAGCCAGAAAAATTATGCTACTATTGCTAAAGAAATTCTTGCTATTCTTAAATGTGTTTTGAAATTCCAAGATGATTTATACAATCAAAAATTTAAAATTTTTACTGATTGCAAATCTGCTAAATATATGTTTAATAAAGATTTTAAACATGATGTTTCCAAACAAAAGTTTGCTAGATGGCAGGCTCATTTAGCCCCTTTTGATTTTGAAATTCATTATAAAAAGGGAGAAGATAATCATCTTCCTGATTTTTTAACTCGTGAATATCTACAGGAATGACAGATCCAGAGGAAGAGGATTATGAGGACTTTCTTATTGATGAATTTTGTCTTACTGATAGTAGTGAACCCGTTTATCTTAGAGATGGACTTATTTGTCAAGGACATCCTTGTCTTAATACTCTTAATAAGAGTGATTTTAGATCTAACAAGAGAATTATTCGACAGATTAAAAATGCTATAGAAAGATTTGAGTATAATCTTCGTGAGGCAAGGAAAAAAGAAAACCGAATAGTTTCAGAGGAAAATAAGCCTCAATTAATACAATTTTATGAAAACCTTATATGGTATTGCCAGCATAAATTGCTGAGACTTCAAGGATTTTATAAATGAATGATCCCCATTTAAGTAAGTCTGAGAAAATAACGGTAAAAAGGAATATTTCCTATCTCAGAGCTAAAATTGATATTTGCAAGGATAATATATCCTTTATTGATAAGTATCCTCATCTTTTCTGTGGTGATCATATTGCCGCTAAAGAAAAATATAAAAATGATATTATTGAATACCAGCATCGATTGCTTAGAATTAATAATTTCTATAAATGATTTTTCAGGTAATGATACCTCGTGACTATTCCTTTAGAGGCAGGCCTCAAAATTATAGAGGTCGAGGAGGAAGGGGGAACATAATCTCCCAAATACATGGAAAAAAATTAGTAGCAGAGAATATTTCTGGAGTGGGTGAATCATCCACATCATCTTCAAAAGGAAATAATTCCCAGACATTTGCAAATATTTTGCAAGAAAATGAATATGATGATAGCATAAATTATGCTGAAAATGATAAGAAAGAAGTTATACTTCATCTGGAATATTCTGATTTGAAATGGAAAGAGGACCCATGGTTCCTAATGAACAGGTATCTTGATAATACTCAATTTACTGCTACGTCATACAAGCAGAGAAATTTTTATGAAAATTTGCTCAAAGCAACAGAAAGCTGTGAAATTACTCACTTCGCTTCTAATGACCAGAAAAGTTATACTTTCAGTAAAATCATTGTGAAAAATATTCTGTCATATCAAGAATGGGGTTTATCTACCTTTAAAGAGAAAGATTATATCTTCTCTGAGAAAAATGTTTCTATTAAATTTAATTACTGGGATTATATCTCAGCATTTGATAAAGTATTTTATTATCAAAATACCAAGAAAAAACATACTTGGTTTATCAAAATATGTGGAGAAATTTATAAATCTCCTATCCCAAATTGGTTTGTAAATTGGTGGTCATACCACGGTCCCACATATCAAATTCTTCCAGAATCATGGAAAAGATTATACTCAGAATGGATAGATTTGTCCCCCCAAATTACTCAGCTAATAGCTGTTCAAAAGGTTGATGAGCTTATAGCTTCGATGCACTTTTTTATTGAATTTTCTATACCCTGGATTTCTAAATGGATCCCAGTTGTAAGTTATACAGAATACAACATTCCTTGTTTATATAGAGTTTCATTCTCAAAATTTTGGGAAAAAATGAACAAGACTGACCCAAATTCGGGAAAATCATATGGAGCAGATACTGAAGAATTAATTCAGTCCAGATTATTGACTTATAAGTCAAAGGACAAAGAAGAAATACTTAGTCCTTTCCAGGTAATATCAGGAAAATTAAAAATGAAAAAGCAAGATTTGTCAAAAGCCCAAATTATTAAGGCATATATGGAAGCAATGAAGAAAGACATACAAAAGAATTTCAAAGAAATTATAGAAGAGGATTCTAAAGAGGATTCTAAATCTGACATGTCCATGGCGTCCGCACAAAAGGGTGATCTAGCAGGAGAAGCCCAGGATCCTTATGAAGATTTTGATGATGAGGATTTAGAGAATGCGTATGAGCTGGAAACAATATTTGATAATATCAAAAAAGGAAAATAAGTGTCGGCAGATGAAAACAAATCAAAACAATAGAGACTATTTAAGATTCCTAAATAGTGAAACTTTTGATAAAGTTAAAGACATAGCTTTTGAAAAAAGAAGACAAGGGTGAATTAGTGCTCTGAATAGTACTTCACAATTTTGAAGAATATTTTCAAGTCCGGAATGGCCAGACTCTATAAAAAGCAGACATTAGCTGCTTAGGAAATCATCTTTCCACTACCGCTCTACTACTACTACTACTACTTTTGTAATACAATCAGTTTTTATATTTTAGTTTTTAAATTTCAGTTTGTAAAAAATCTTGTAATATATTGAAGAATTAAATAAAAGTTTTGGTTTGAAGTCCCCTTTTTGAGGTAATCCTTTACTTTCCTGTTTTTAATTTTTATATTTGTGTTTCATATTTAGCCTAATGACAGGCTAAATACTCTTTAATCATGTGTTGAACCATATATTACTATGTATCAGAAACCCCATGTGTTTAAAGTATTATTTTAAACATGGGTCATGAATAATATAAGAAACTAGGATTATGGTTAAGATTATATTTCTGGCAAGAATAATCTTATGAATTCATCAGTAAATATCCTTGCCCCTCTCCAGCCGTGTGATGGCGTTTTTTTGGGCTTTTTGATATTGAACATGAATTTATCAAGATTATTATTTGACGGATTTATTTTCTTGTAAAACTTATTCCGATCTAATCCTAAGCCTTACATTATGATTGTACCTGGGTTCGAAATGGTATCAGAGCCATGGAGGTAGAAGATATATAGTGATTATATGGGTTAACACATGATTAAAATTTCTGTGAAAATGAATATTTTCCGTAAAAATGAAAATATTAAAAATAGTTTGAATCAGGAATATGATATTCCTCAGAATCTAGATCTACTTAATAAGTGGACTATTCCTAGGATTGAACCTTGAACCATTTATAAAATGGGTACTTTTGAAAGAATTGGACTTAAACAAATTGTTAAGACTACAGAGGAGTCTATATCCCTGGATAATGATGAATTAACCATAAGGTTATTAAATGAAAATGATATTTTACCTTATAGGTATACTCATAAGTTTATCCATATAGGATTAGTTCAAATTGCTTTTTATAATACACAAGACGATAATATAGTGGGGCAGTAGTATTCGAATTGAGGTTTATTCGACTTTTTTGTTTGTTTCTGCGAAGCAGGTTGGCATATTATTTTCAGGAGGCTAAAATCATCTCTTCTTAAGAATTAATTTTTATTTTCAATGATTTTCCTAGCATTCAACTCGAATATTCTTTTTATTTGTTGGTCGATTATACTCTCTCTGGAAGTATATATTTTGATAAGCAAATAAGTAACTCCAGGAACAACTTGGCTTAGCACTATAATTATTTAATATTTAATGCTTATTATTCATACAAAAAAAAAAGGTCAAATTATCTACCTATATTTAATATATATTTATAACAGGTGCCTAAAAAAAGGATTATGTTTTTAATTTAATGCTTATTCCTAGATATGTTAAATTTAACTCCAGGAACAACTTCGAAGTATATATAATTTTTTCTTGTTGGTCCCAAGTGGTCAGATGAGGTCTAGAGGGGGGGGGGGGGGGTGAATAGACTTCTGAAACTTTTCAACAAATTTTAAACTTCAAAACTGTAGTTCAAACTTAAGCAGACTAAGCTGTTACCGAACAGTAATTTTACAAGGCTGATCGCTAACAAATCTTTGAACAGCTTTGTTGACCACTAATCTGATAATCACTTAGCTGATTTTTGCTAAAATCAGTTTTAATACTAGAGTACTTGCAGCAGATTTTCAAAGTGTTTTTCACAAGTAAACTTAGCAGTCTGAAAATTGTTTCCCCAGTTTTGTAAACTCCTTTAATTTAATTTTCAAACAGTTTTTAGAGTGTTTTATGCAGATCTGAAAATATGCAAAAACAAACACCATAATTTTTATAGTGGTTATATGGATTGAAATCATTTAGTCCACTCTTCCAAGTCACTTAGATCTTGAGTTATACTATAAACACACAGTTTACAATATACTCCACTTACGCCAAAACAACAAATGAATCTGGCCGTAAGCTCGCAATAGGAAATCACAAAGAAGACCTATTCTACAGAGACTTATCACTCACAAAGACGGATAAGAACTCCTCACAACTCTTTTCTCTCACAGATTCACTCAGAAAATGTTTTCTTGAACTTCAACGGCTTCTGTCAACAAATGACTTTCAGCAGACGAGTGAGCTGTTCTTGAGCTTTTGAGACTTAGAAAATATTTGCTTTGAATTCGATCTCTCAAAAGTTGTATCTGTAGCTACTTTTCTCTTCGTCTCTTCAGCTATTTATAGTCACTCTTTGAATTATGTCCGTTGAAGAGAGACACAATTCAAACTTCTTGATTTCTGGTCCTTAATTTCCGCGAACGGCTCTCTGCACAGTGACAGTACTGCGAACTGTCCTTTCTGTCAGGCAGCATTAAATGCACCAAGCTGATACGAAGTCTTTTTTCAATCATTTGTCTTTAATAACCTTGTACTTCAGCATTTATTACTTCCAGGGGCATTTATTACCGTTGTGATGACTTCTTGATCCTTTCTACTTGGCTGATCGAAAGTGCAAGTATGATGATGAACATAGCTGATCCCAAACTTGAACCAATCTAATTTGAGTCGGCTGATCCACATCAGTCTGATTTCTTTCCTTCAGCAGATCAGTAGTCTTCTGGACCTTGAATTTTTGACTCGTCTGATGTCTTCTTACTTGGTCAAAATTCTTCTAAGGGATATCAGCTAAGTTAACTTTTACTTAGCAGATTTGAAGTTTTGGAAATCATCAAAACCTCCCTTTACTAATTGTCTTCAGTGCTTTTCATCTTCATTCTTATCCAACAATTTCCCCCTTTTTGATGATGACAAAACTTCAGCTAAGTACATGTTTTACCTAGACTAAAGTTTTGATCCTCAAATTTTTCTGAGATAGAAAAAGTGTGTTTAAAACAGAACTTGTACTTTTTATTGATAATAAGATAAAAGATTACAAGTTACAATTTCTGTTCAGATAAGATGACTGAAAAAGAAATAAAGATAACTGATTACAAAAGATTTGCCTATACTAGTCATCAGCTTCTTCATCATCTCCTTCAAGCACTTCTTCATACTCATAAGAAGATTCTTCATCATCTTCTTCTTCCTCATCTTCATCAGCATCCTCATCCAAAAGTAGATTGGACTTAACAGCTTCCATTTTAGCTTTGATCTCTTCTTCTCTAGCTATTTCGTCCATCTTCCTCTTGATCCTCTCTTCATCCTTGAATCTGGTAAAGGGCTCTGATTTATCTCCATCAGAATCCTTGGATGCAGCTGTTTCCTTAGCTTTATCCTTGGCTTCTTCAGCAGCTTCGTCTTTGCCTTCAACATTTTCAGCAGCTTCAGGCTTTTCAGGTTCAGCGGCAGCAGTTTCCTCCACTTTTTCCTCTTCCTTCTTCTCTTCCCCCTTTTTGTCATCATCAGAAATGGTGACACTGGCAGGTCTGATAGGAGGGTTGAGTGCAGCAGACTGAATTTTCATAGCAGCACATAGAGCCTTCAAGTTCTGATTGACCACATCGTGACTGGCAGTAAGATGATTGAGAGTGGTGCTGATGGTATCAGTCTGATCATTAAAACAATCAATTTTAAGTTGCATAGTGGCAAGTTCGTTGTGTATAACCGTTCCAGCTTGATGAACTTCCTGCAACAAACCAAGATTGGCTGCTTTTTCTTCTTCACTGACTCTGATGAAAGAAGCAGTGAGATCAGCTATGTTGTTTTCAGCTCTCTTTAAAGCAATATGAAGATGGTTGACATCAGCCTTCACATCTTCAGTGTTTCTATTCATTTCTACAACACTTTGAGTCATCTGCCTGGTATGATCCTCAGGCAAAGGAAAATTGTCAATTGCATTCTTGATCGTCCTTGCAGTAAGTAGTTGCATGCTCTCAAGTTGTAATCTGTTGGATTCTGTCAATTCTTGCTGCAACTTCTTCAACTGCGTGTTGTTCCTCTCTTCCATTTCCTTCATAGAATTTTCCATTAACAGCTGGAAGGCTTCCATCAGTGATGAATGCAAATCAGCTGATGAAGCAGAATGAGCAGCAGCTTGATCATCTTCACTCTCCAGGTGGACAGGAGCATCCTTTAGGTCAGTTTCCTGATCAGCTTTGGACTCCTTAGCTTTCCACTCAAGTGCTAAGGGTTCTTCAGCAGCTTTGGGCTGATCAGCAACGTCTTCAAAGATCTTACTTATGATTTTGCCATCACTAGTAAAGGTTGTTGTTTGACGGATTTGTCTTACAACAGGCCATAGCTTTGGAGCAGATGGCTTTACCTTAGGCTTTTCATAGTAATCTCTTACTTCTTTGCCAAATGTGATCTGTTAAATGCTTGGCAGCAAGGGCAGCTCACTTGATGAACCTTGCTGATATCTTGACTTAGCAGCCCATCTCTTCAAGGCAGTCATAACAGCAATCTGAATTGCCCTTTCAACAGCATCATCAGATTTTCTTTTCTTTGCAGGCAAAGTGTTTTCAATTATTTTAGCCTCCCCTGTTGCAAACTCCTTTGCATAATGATGCATATCATCCCTTACATAATCAGGATCCAAAGCCTGTTGAATGGAGTCAGTCTTCAGCCAATTAAGAACCCACCCTTTTTCATCAGCTAACTCCTTCCAACTCTGAAGCTCTTCAATAGACTTGTTCAGTCTATAGTCCCTCCACTTTATGTATCTAGGCTTCTCATGGGTGAACAGAGTCTTCAGCATCAGTTTTTGATCATAGTAAGCTAAGGCCTTTTCAAATCTGTTGAAGATAGCTTTATCAGAGTTGATAATATCAAACGATCTTCTAACTTCAAACTTTGCCTTTGGCTTGACAGCACCAGCAGGCATTTTTGGCTTAGCTTCTTTTGAATCTCCAATCTTAATCCCTCTGCCATGAACAGGTCCATGAGCATCTGTCTTTCTCATTTCAATGACCATAGCAAGTTCAGCATCTTCAGCAGCCTTCCTTTCTGCTTCAGACATTTTTCTCCTGTCTTCATCATTTGCTGCCTGAATCTTGCTAAGTTCAAGGACTCTTTTCTCTTCTTGCTCGTCCCTTTTTCTTTGCTCAGCCTCCTCCCTCTTTTTCTTATCTGCAGCTGAAATCTTCTTTCTTTTGATAAGTATTTTTCTTTTTCCTTTATCAGCTGGGGCAGGAGCGGGACCAGCAGATGCAAGAGGTGCAGCTGCTATGGGATTTATGATCATCACGTCTGGATCATCTTGAGGTTTGGAAACCTCAGCTGTTGGTTTTTCTTGAACAGTCTGTTGCACATCAGTCTGTTCAGCAGTAGACGTTTCTTCAGCTCCAACAGGCCTCTCTGCTGTTTGAGGGCTTTCTCTCACCAAATCTGTTAACTCAGTGGGTGAGTCAACAAAAGTCATTCTTTTTCTCATAGTCCTTCTTGCCCTTCCCTGAGCAGGCATAGAAGCCCCTGTGTCCCGAATTTGACTTCTTGTCCTGTGAGCAACATTCTCATCAGGACGCTCCGCAGATGGCGTTCTTGAAGAGGAAGCAGGAGACATATTCTTTGTTTCCTCTGTAGTCTGATTTATTTTTGCATCAGCTACCTCCTTTGCTTCAGACTGATCTGTCCTGTCTTCAACAGCTGGCAGGGCTGTTTGAACAGAAGTCTTTGCTTTCTTCTTTTGAGCCACTTCCTTGGGCTCATCAGCTTTATTCTTATCAGCAAGCTGAGCTGTTTTTACCAACTTTCTTTGCCTTTTGGCAGGAACCTCTTCCTTAGGTTCCTCCAAGTCTTCAGCAGTCTCCACCTTATCAGATTTTCTCTTCAGAACAGGCACATACTTGGCCATTGCTTTAGAAGTATGGATCTCCTTTCCATTTGTCATTTCACATCCCATACTGTGAAGCAGATAGCTTAAAGTAATCATGTGATTGGTCTGTGGAGTAGACTTCTTTCCTTTCTTCTCGTGAAAGTGAGCCAGGATGTACCAGACGACAACCGACCAGTTCACTTCCAAAGAGTAATAAATGGCAATCATGATGCTGTACCTCTTCATCGTAACAGCATCCAAGGAGAATGTGCAGTTCTCTATCAGCTTTGCGACCATATCAGCCATGCGCTGATACTCGTCTTTTAGTTGCCTCTTTTTTATCTTGCCAGTCAACATCTCTCCTTCTTTGGCACAGATGGCCCAGAATTCCTGAAGTTTCTCTTCAGCAAGAACGGTGACGTCATGTCGACCACTATTTGGCAAGCCAAAAGTCTCATGGAGTAGAGCAGGGGTTTGATAGGATAGTGCCCTGCAAGCCAACAAAATAGCTTGTAATAGGGAACATTATTTTATCTTGAAAGAATCCTTGATTTATCAATTAATACGAACTGTTTATTTTATTGAGAATTCATAATATAAACAAATGGCCATCTTCATCTTTCGCGAACACATTTAAGCGATTGGTTGAAACCCTGAGATCACTCATGACTACGGGACTATTCACTTCAGTATTGGGTGCGATTAATCATGAAACAGTCTCAAAGGTCGTGATCTCAAAAATGTTCCAAGTCATAGATTCATATCGAGACGGGGTATCGAATGAATCGTCGAGACTTGTACGATTATGCATGATTCACTTAAAGTGAATTTGTTGTTGTTTCATGAACAAGACATTGTTAATGTCAGTGCATATGACTAGGTGGTTCGATAGGAGATCGGACGCATCGAACGACCCGAACAGAGAGACCCATTGTGGAAGTGCGTAAAAAGCATATCGGTGGTGGGATGTCTCTCAAGACTTATAACAGTGTACGATTTAGTCCTTAGACTTGAGATGCTAGGGCGAATTCGGTATACGGGTGTGCGTACTTTGATTTAGGAGCCGGGCACATAGCTTGTCCATTGTGCGCCTACGTTGGGTACGTATAGTCGTATGCGCGGATGGTTAGCATCAATATAGGATCTACCGACTCATTGTAATGGATGAGGGAATTTCTTGTACATTCTTCGATGATACATTCCGAGAAATCCATGGCCATGGTCAGTGACGGATTTGGAAAAGGGTTTCCAGATTTAGCAGTCACACTGGAAGTATTATCCTGAATTAGAAAGTACATAATCGAGATGATTAGAGGTGCCGACCAATTCACACACCCTAGGTCTCGATCGGGAAATTAGTCGTTAGAGGGACCGTATGTACATGGTACTTATAAGAGGTTTAAGGTTCACTGAAGTCAATTCACCTGAAGTTGGGCCTCATGGGCTTGTGGCTAGACATCGACCATGAGGTGTGGGTACTCCTGAATTGATGGTAGATTAAATCTGGAGTGGTCAATTGAAAGTAGTTTAATTGATCGGAGCAATTAATTAAATAATTAATTGCTCATTAATTAAATCACAGAAATGTGAGCCTGCGGCCAATTGATGGTGAACCTAGAGGGTCACACACAAAAGCTGGAACTGTGATAGTCAGTCGTAGAACGAATTGATTTAAAGGGGTTAAATCAAAGAAAAGAATTAAAGGGTTAATTCTTAGAGAGAGAAAATTAATTGGATTTATCTAAATTAATTAAATATTTAATTAAGGGACTAATTAAATAAATGGGCCATTTAATTAAAGTGGTTAATTAAATGACTTGGGCTTATTTAATTAAAAGGACTAATTAAATAAGAGGTATGGGCTAACTTATCTGATGACCCATTAGGCTAAGAAAGAGATAAGGTCAAGAAGAGATAAGGATAAGGATAGAGATTAGGGATAGGGTTGGTCTCTACTATAAAAGGGGAGTCTTGGAGACTCAAAAGACTAACAGCAAGAAAACACAAGCAACCCTAATCTCTCCTCTCTCTTGGCCGCCCCCTTCTCCCCATTTGCCCTAGCCGCCGCCGCCCCTGGTTGTAGATCGGCCGTGCAGCACCTCTCTCCATCTTCTTGTTCTACATCTAGAGTTGGATCTGAATCCAACTCTTGAATCTGAAGTGTTTCTTTCCTAGTTCGTAGCCTGTGGTTTGAAGCAATCACAGATCCAGCTGGTGTGGACTATTCTCTAGAGGCACAACACTTGGGGTGCTCTAGTGATCCGAAAAAGAAGACCGGAGAAACCACCACCTTGCCTGTGGTGAGGTAAAATCTTAATTTTACCACTTTATTTATTTTAGTATTTATGTGCTGAAATAAATTCAACCTTATTCATATGTGCTAATAAGAACCCTGGGATGTGGTGTATAAAAATTTTAAATTCCGCACCGTTGTAGTTGACAATTATACCCACAAAACCCAACAGGGTTATGACCACAGATTTTCCTCCAACAGTGGCTTTAATCTCCATATTCGTGAGATCCACCTCAGCTGATCCATAATACTCCAGAACTTGGTCCTTCCAGACCAGACCTTCATGCAACTCCATGAAATTCACCAGCGAAGCAGCTTTGAATTTCTCCAGCAATTGTTTCATCAACTCCGTACCAGACCGGTAGTATGCATCATAGACCAGATACATACCCTCAGCTTTAGCTTCAACACCAGAATTTATCTTGAATCTGTAGAAGTTAGTGAAATAACAGAATTGCAGAAAGTAGAGTGCAAGGAATTTTCTCAAAAATGCTCTAAGTATTTTAGGGTGCGTAAAAAACGACAAGTCTGATCAGATATGGATTTATAGAGTTAGGGTATTTTGGTTTCCGTGATACCCGCTAATCGTTCGATCCGTTTCTTGTTAGTCCTGATCGTGCGGCATCAGTTACGCCGTTTCAAATTCAAAAAGCATTAAATGAGAGGCGGGAATGCGAACCGCCTTACTGTACTTATAAAAGCGTGTTTTAGATAAAACGTTTTTATTACACTTAGCTTTTATACAGTTGATCAGACAGGTAATTAAAACACTTATCTGATAGGACTACCGTCCTGATGACAAAGCTGTTATCAGTGAAAGCCAATAACTGATAACCTTCCTCGGCTGTTTGTCAATCCAGCTAGATAGTTAATCTTCAAACTTCAAGACTTTAATCTTCTGATGAAAACATAACTTCAACTAACTGTCATCAACGAATTTCATCTTTTAATCAGAAGCACCGCTAGTCTTACACGTTCCCCCTGACTTTAAGAATTCATAAGTTAACTAGTATGTTGAAAGTTAATCCTTAAAGATAATATGATGAGTAAGCTGTTGAACTCCGGTCTTCTGATGAGTTCCCCCTCAGCTTATGCATCCAATTTTAGTAGACCTAGTTCAGCTCTTAGAGTTGAAAACCTTGGCTCACTTAGAGGTTTTGTGAAGATGTCAGCAATCTGATTTTCAGTAAACACATATTCTATCATGACATTTCCTTTCTCCACATAATCTCTAATGAAATGATGTTTGATCTCAATATGCACCTTGAATGACTTGTAGTATTTTGAGTAAGGCTGATTGCACTTGTATTGTCACAGTAGATAGGGATTCCACTGATTTTTTTATGTTGTATTCTTCTAGTTGATGCTTCAACTATAATATTTGTGCACAGCAAGCTCTAGCTGCTATATATTCAACTTCAGCAGTTGATATGGATACTGAAGTATGTTTCTTACTCATCCAAGAGATCAGACGACTACCTAAGAACTGACAGGCACCTGTTGTGCTTTTTCTGTCTATCTTGCAGCCAGCAAGGTCAGAATCTGAATATCCAATAAGTTCAAATCCAGATTCCCTAGGATACCACAATCCCAAATCTTCAGTGCCTTTAAGATATTTGAGCATCCTTTTGGCAGCTAGGAGATGAGATTCCTTAGGATTTGATTGATACCTCGCACAAACCCCAACAGAGTACATGATATCAGGTCTGCTAGCTGTTAAGTATAACAGTGACCCAATAATTCCTCTGTACTTGGTTATGTCCACTGATTTGCCATCTTCATCTTTATCCAAACGAAGACTAGTAGACATTGGAATATTAGCAGTAGAGCTAGTTTCCATACCAAATTTCTTGAACAGATCCTTTGTGTATTTTGCTTGGCTGATGAATATTCCATCAGGCAACTGTCTTACTTGCAAACCAAGAAAATAATTAAGTTCTCCAATCATGCTCATTTCAAACTTGTTCTGCATCAGCTTTGAGAACTTATCACACATCTGTTGATTTGTTGAACCAAAAATGATGTCGTCCACATATATTTGCACAAGCAAAATATGTTCTTCCCATTCAATAGTGAACAGGGTCTTGTCTACCTTACCTTTACGAAATCATTTAATTAAAAGAAAATCAGATAGGGTATCATACCATGCTCTTGGGGCCTGTTTCAGTCCATAGAGGGCTTTCTTCATACGATACACCTTGTCTTCTTCTTGATAGGCTTCAAATCCAGGTGGTTGTTCAACATAAACTTCTTCTTGCAATTCTCCATTGAGAAAAGCTGATTTCACATCCATCTGATAGACTGTGAAATTATTATGAGCAGCATAGGCAAGAAAGAGTCTGATTGCCTCTAATCTTGCTACTGGTGCAAAAGTTTCATCAAAGTCAATACCTTTTTCTTGACAATAGCCTTTGGTAACTAATCTTGCTTTGTTTCTGGTGACAACACCATCTTCATTCATTTTGTTCCTGAATACCCATTTAGTGCCAATAACTCTTTGATGACTTGGTCTAGGAACTAAGTACCAGACTTCATTTCTTTCAAATTGATATAGCTCTAGCTTCTATCCAGTTTGAGTCATTTAGAGCTTCTTCAATTTGTTTGGGCTCAATTTGAGATAGGAAGCTGACAAACATTGCTTCACTTGCAGCAGCTCTCCTTGTCTTTACTCTATCCAAAGGATCACCAATCACCAACTCTGGTGGGTGATTCTTGAGCCATCTAAGATCAGGCTGCAAATCATAATGTTGTCCTCTGTTGTGATCTTGCAACATTACTGTTGGAGTTTCAGTAGTAGTCTGTTGAACAGCACTTGTCTGTTGAACATTCTCTGGTCTGTCAGCTGTTTGCAACTCTTCTGTTAGACAATCACCATTGTGATTTTGAACAGCACTTGAGTTAGCAGCTGAGTTGAGATCAGGTAGTATGATGGGAACATATTCTTCATTCTTTTCAACATTCAATTTCTGAAAATCAGTAGACATATTCTGATCAGTATTTTGATTCTTTTCAGAAGATTGACTAGGTTCATCAAATACTACATGAATGGATTATTCTACAAGTAAAGTTCTTTTGTTAAAGACTCTATAAGCTTTACTAACAGTAGAGTATCCTACAAATACTGCTTAACCAGCCTTCGCTGTAAAGGCAGTAAGGTGATTTTTCCCATTATTTAAAACAAAGCATTTACAACCAAAAATTAAAATAATGAATATTTGGCTTCCTGTTGTTCCAAACTTCATATGGAGTCTTGTTTTGATGCTTGTTGATCATGCATCTGTTTTGGGTAAAGCATGTTGTATTTGTTGCTTCTGCCCAAAATCATTGAGGCAGCTTAGCTTCAGCTATCATTGTCCTGGTAGCTTCCTTCAGAGTTTTGTTTCTCCTTTCAGCAACTCCGTTCTGTTGAGGGGTTCTGGCAGCAGAGTACTCATGACTGATTCCTCTGGCATTACAATACTCTTCAACAGTAGAGTTTGTAAATTCTGTCCCTCTATCTGATCTGATATTTAGTATTTACATACTCTTCTTATTCTGAATCTTTTCCATCAGATTTGTAAGATGCTCCTTGGTCTCACTTTTCTTCTTCATGAAAATCACCCAAGTGTATCTCGAATAATCATCCACAACAGCTAGGCAGTATTTCTTTCCACCATTGCTGACTGGATCAATGGGTCCAAATAAGTCCATATGTAGCAGCTCCAATATTCTTCCAGAAGATTGATGCTTCTTGCTTTTGAATGATGACTTGATTTGTTTACCCTTCTGACATGCGTCACAAAGCTTATCTTTGCTCATGACTGTCTTTGGAATTCCTTCTACCAGATCATTCTTGATAAGTCTGTTGATGGTCTTGAAATTCACATGATTCATTTTTTTGTGCCACAGCCAACTGACTTCACTTGGTGTTGATACCACCAAACAAACACTTGAATTCTTGTCAACAGAATTCCAGTCCACTGTGTAGACATTCCCTTGTCGTCTTCCAGATAAAATAACCTTCTTTGTACCAATCTGTTCAACGTAGCACTTATCTGTTGAGAAGATGACTGAATATCCTTTGTCACAAAATTGACTTATGCTCAGCAAATTGTATTTGAGGCCTTTAACATAAGAGACGTCAGATATCTCAATGTTGCCTTTGATAAGCTTTCCACTTGCTACAATATTGCCTTCCTTGCTGTCTCCAAACGTCACATTTGGACCATCCACAGCAACCGCATCAGTCAGCTCATGTATGTTTTCACACATGTGTCTTGAACAGCCATTGTCCAAGTACCAGGTCTTCATTACTTTACTCCTACTCCTAATCCTAACCTACGAAACAAAATAGAATTGTTTTAGGTACCCTTATTGAGAGGGTCCTGAAGGATTAGTTCCACCTTTGACAACCCAAGATGTTGATGTCTTAGGCTTATTAGGCTTTTGAGTTTCAACAGGAGCATGAACAGCTTTGCCTTTATCACGTTCATCAGATTTTCCATGTTGTTGATAATCAGCATGATAATGATAATGTTCATAAGCAGAATAAGATGCATGATAAGCAGGATTTGCATGCATTGGGTGAGCAGGATATGGTGCATAGTAAGTTGGAAATTGAGGTGCACGATACATAGGAGGATATGCAGCAGGTTGCACATAATATGACTTATTTCCATACCAAGCATTTTGATTTTCCTTGTTTTTATGCTTCTTTGGTTTACTAGATGCTTGCTCATTAACAGATGACTTAGTTTTATCACTAGTCTGATTGGTTTTGACCTTATCAGAAGACTTCCTAGGACTCTTCTGTTTGGACTTACCAGTCTGTTTTCCTACACTTGGCTCTTTGCTCTTTTTAGCCTTAGGAGTTTTCGTCTCCTTTAACACTTTCTCAGGTGAAGCAGGTTAGTAGTCTGAACATACAAACTGACCTTACTATTGTCAGCTGATATAAATTTTTCAGTATGTTTCAGTTCTAACTTATCCTGATCTAAAGGTGTCTTCTGTTTACTAGACATGTGAGTGGATGCAACAGATGACTTTTCATGAGACTCAATTGTTTTCTCTAAGTTCCATGATTTTTCCTTCAAGGACTTCACATTCAGCTTTCAGAGATTCATTTTCTTGCTCGAGCTGTTTATATTCATCTGATTCTTTTGGCTTTTCAGCCTTGAGTTTCAGAGAACTGTTTTGCTCTCTTAGCAATATCATCTCTTCCTTAAGCTTTGTAAATGCTTCAGCAATACTTGTATTGTTAAGCATCATTTGTTCAAATGAATTAAATAATTCATTATCAAGAGGAGTTACCTCATCATCCTCAGAGCCATTAGATTCCTTAGCCATCAGCCAGGGAAGAGCAGGTCTCTCTTCATCAGAAGACTCTTCATCAGAAGTATCTGAATCTGAATCTGATGAGTAGATAGCAACTAGCTTTTCGGCTTCTGACACCAGCACCTTGCCTTTCTGATGCTTTCTTTCCTTTCTGATTCTCTTTTCTTCTTCTGTGTACTTTTCAGCTTTAGGATATGGGCAGTCCCTGATGAAATGACCCAATTTCCTGCAGTTATAGCACATCATTTTAGATTTATAAGAATCTTTATCTTGAGAAGAAGAAGTGGGGTTAGAAGTAGAAGCATTGTTGTATTTGTTCTTCATTTTTCGTTTGTAGAACTTCTTGAAGTTGTTCATCAGCAATGCAACGTCTCCAGCAGTGTACTCCTTTTTGTTGAGTATTGTGGCTTCATCAGATGAGTCCACATCTTTGCTTTTATAGGCTGGTCTTCTAGGATTTTCAGCAGCAACCAGAGCAGCTGTGGGACTTGAAGTAGAGGTTTCTTCAACACCCATTCTTGGCAGTTTATACTCGTATGCCTTGAGTACTGAGAACAGCTCGGTGAGTGAGATCTTTCCCAAGTCTCTTGACTCCTCCATGGCTGTCACCTTCATGTTGAACTTCGGAGGTAGAGCTTTCAGCACTCTGACGGTTATCTCCTAATCAGTGAAGGTTTTTCCAAGCTTCAACACTTCATTCAGCGTCCTTGTAAACCTTGTATCCATCTGATCAATGGTTTCCACAGACTTCATCTCCACTCTTCCTCTCCCTCTTCGTGTCTCCCCCACTCTTCCTCACTCTCCCACCCACCACCGCCGAATCCCGCAGCCATATTTCACACCCAAACGTCGATCCCACAGCGATCCAACCCAAGCCCGCCCTACTCGACCACTGCCCGAAAACTGAGCAAGTCGCGTGCCCCAGTTGCCCAAACCCGCGTGACCCACCCCTGCATCTGGCCGAACTCAGGCGGCCCAGCCCACCCCTGCCTCTGCCCGAACTCGCGCGACCCGGTCTGCCTCTGCCCAAAAACAGTCTCTCAGGGTAAATATTTCCTCTTATTATTATTTTGTGATTGATTTATTAATTCTTTGCTTGATTTTAGTTGATAGGTTTAGGTTATGGCTGATACTTTAGGTATTTGGCCCTTGTTATGTTGATAATTGGGGCAGGAGTTTAACTTCTAAAAAGTTCTTCAATTTTATATATTGCATTGACGGGATAAAATGTTGGGTTCAATTATTAGAATTGTTAATTGCTATGTTATTACTTCTTTATTTGAAAACATATTTCACCTTTGGAGTAATTGATTCAATGGATTTCTCTAGGTGAGTGGGTTACTTTTGCTGAATTGATTCGAATCAAACTCCCGGCCTGCCCCTGCCCGAATTTTTTTTTCTGACTGTAACGGTAATTCCCTTTGTTCATTTATCTTTGGATTCTTTCATCATACTTTTTGTCATGTATCCCTTTAATATGAAATTTGATATTTTAATTTTTTTTAAAGTCTTGTAGCCTTGCCGATGTCTTAGATTTTTTTTTCTGCAATCAATCAATCTTGATTGTAAACTAGTTTTGTATGATTTTTTTACCTAAGCACTGATAAGAAAACATCAGATTTAAAATAGCAGTATACTGTGTATTGAATTAGTACCTGCTAAGTAGGATAAACCATAGACTAGTTTGAGTATAATCAATGAACTAATTTGACTTTGTTTGACATTATATATTTTACTTTTCTTGGTCCATTTGAATCGAATTGCATATATTTTTTTCCAGCAGGGTTTAGAAACTTTTTTCCGAAATTGAGGGATGTGATATATATCACTTACCCGAGGTGCTTAGTGTTGCTTGTGTATCACATGTTCATCCATCAAAATCATTTTATGCTAATGATCTACCCAGGTGTGTTTAAAATACTTGTATGCTTGATGCACTGCTTTCGCTATCTATAACCTCTCCAAGGGTCATCCCCACCATGAAGAGCCTGCTGTAAAAATTTATTTTCCTTTCCTTTCAAAGTCTAAATATGGCCCTGTTTATTTTTGTTGAAGTCTGTCTATAATCAGTTCATTGTTGAAACTACAGGGTTTTATTTGTTGTTGAGAATTTGAGTGTTTCTCATTGATCCTTTTTTATTTTGTTATGCAGCCATACCCATATTTGCACATCCGTAACAAGGAATTTCCATTTGGTAAATTCTTTTCATGTCACTCAGATTCATTTGGGTTTTATATTGTACTCTTTTGAGATTTGGCTATTGCCAAAATAAATTATTTTGAATGTCTTTATTGCATTGCTTAGAAGGTCATGTGTGAATATTTTTCTTCCTTGGATGATCATGTGTGTAAAGCTTGACTTTAGGCCTTTTTTTAATGATGCTTTTGGATTAAAAGTTCAGGAATATTCAATCATTTATGTAGCAAGATAAAGACCAAAAATTGTGTTACCTGGTGTCTGGTTGGAGGAAATGTAACAATTACTTTTTTTTGGTCCAGTTTTCGTTTAAAAGAGACTTGTGATAAGGTTCAGTTTGTTATAAGAATCTTATGTATTTGTTCGAGCTAAACCAAGTTTTGGATGTTGGTATCACATTGAAGCAACTGATGAGCACGTTAATATGGATTTGTGCAAGCAGTTGTTCTTTCTAAAACTAGCAGATGCTCGTGGTATTAATAATTTTTTTATGATCAACGTGTTGAAGCATTACATTCATCTAAAAGCAAGATACCAGTAAATACTACAATTTCTCTTCATGAATTGGAAAGTTTGAGGCTTTAACTAATGAGTAAATCCTTAGCTTATGGGGAGATGTTTTCTAAAAACTGATGCCAAAAATCTCCTCACATTGGCATGTCTGCTCTATTTGTGAGAAGCCCCACTCTAATTATACTTCCTTTTAGATAGGGAAAACATAGACATGAGAAAATGTGGAAGTATTATCCAGGTATTAGTTATATTGTCAAGTGTGATAGTATAATTGTATGCTTGATGTATTTTATTATCTGATAGTTGTTTTGGTGTATGTATGTGCAGGATGTCAAGCTGTTCGTTTGTGTTGAGGAAATGTGTAGTCACAATCTACAAGTTACTACATTAGTTGTTTGTGGTGTATGTATGTGCATATTTGAATATCTAATTTATGGATTTAAGTAACTGTTGTAAGTTATCCTTTCTATAGTTTATGGAACTTTTGTTGTTTTGGATAGAAGTAGTTGAACAGAGGTGTATTTTGTTAGTTGACTTGGATTAATATTTTGATAATAGTGTAGTTGCATTATTTTTGTTGGTTTGGATATATAGTAATTTGAAATCAATGTAGTTAATTGGTTGCAATTGTTGGATTGATACAAATGTAATTAAAATCTTTGGTGTAGAAAAATTACAGGTATGACAAAATTCACAAGTTGTTGTGACTAAATAGATTATAGATTATAAAATTAAAATATTAAATTATATGTGACAATTTCTTTTTATCATAAAAGTATTTTCATAAATTTTGAAAAATAACTTTTGTGGCAAAGCTTTCGTCATAATAGAACAAAGCATATCCGACGAAATTAATTGTCACAAGAGGTACCCGAAAGAAACAATTGTGGTGACAAAATTAGTATTTTGGGACGAAAATTTTAAGTTTATACAACAAAATTTTCGTCATAACATAAATGATTCATATGACGAAATCAATTGTCACAAGATTTACTTAAAAATAAAGTATTGTGGTGACGAAAGTAGCTTATTGTGACTGAAAAAATATGTTTATGTGACAAACTTTTCGTTGTAACATGAACGCTTTATGTGACGAAACTAATTGTCACAAAAGATAACCAAAAATACACTATTGTTGCGACGAAATTAATATTTTTATGACGAAACTTATAGTCTCTTATGACGAATGTTTTCGTCGCAACAGGAATACTTATGCGGCAGACTAATTTTCGTCACTATAGGTTGTGACGAATTTGAATCTTGTCACATGAGACCTGTTAAGACAGGGCCTTTACGGCGAATCTTGTGACGAAAAAAAATCGTCATAACAGCCTCTTGTGACGAAAAATCATGTTTTCATGACGAAAAATTTCGTCAAGAGAAAGGCATTTTTTTGTAGTGTATGTAACAAATTCTTGATGTTCTTATTCTACCCGAAGGGAATTTTTTCTTCTCAACTAATGAACTTGTGTACATAAAATCTAACATCCTTTGATTTATGTTAATCTCCATTAATATATGTAAATTAAGTAACTAGAATAAGTGAAAAAATATTGATGCAATTTTGAGTAGGTCATATATGCAAAATAGCTACTAATTACGCATTCATCTTGATTTACAAATAAAATGAAAAAGAAAAATATTACCTTTATCACCATCATGCTCCATTACCCAGAACTTGAATTTGAAGTTTCACTCCATGTTGGTCTCATAACAATGATGGTGTTTAATAAAATTCTTCCATTATCAAAGGTGATACGAGAGACTGAGTACGTGATTTACTTGCCCAATTGCTCCGGATTTTTCAAGGAAATAATCATGGGAGAAGTGCTCCATTTCCCCTAGAACGTGGGATTTGAAATCGGCTCCAATTTGAGAACTTTTATTTTCTAATTTTAAGAATATAGGATATGGAGAAGTTAACGTCTCCGTGAACTCTCCAATTATTGGATTATTATATCTAACGTGGAAATATTTTTCACATGTCTAAATATTATTTGCTGCTACACCAAATAGGATTGCTGATTTGGTGCATCTTGTATATCAAATAATTTCTCTTGCTTTGGACAAGAGATCATGACTATCACCGGCCAAACTATATTTTTTCTTTTTTCTTACTCATGCTTATGCATTTCAAAAGACACCCTTCGACAAATACATAATAGAGTATTGTTTGATTCGACTTTAAACCAAAAAAAAAAAAAAAGTGAATATATTCAGTAACGATTGGACAAATAATGTTGATTTATAAAGAACTCTTAATTTGCAAATCCAGTTATGTCCCTGTTGCCCTCTAATGACTAGAAGTGAGATGACCTAAAGGGTATGTGGGGGAAGAGAAAAAAAAAAAAAAACTCTATTGGCTAAGGGGAGGGATAGGACAAACAAATTAAAGGGACCTTGAAGGGGGCTAGGAGGGAGGGAGAGGGGGAGCTTCCTTTAGATCAAACCTTTTTTTTTTTTTACATTTTTTTTTGTTTTATTTGATCATTTTTTTGAGCTTTTTTTTTTTTAAAAAAAAGAATCCTAAAATTTGTGTATTATTTAGAGATAATCATTTTTCATTATAAAAATATAACTTTCATTTAATTTAATTAATATATTATTTTAATAGATTTGTCTTAATAATTTTGGGGTTATCTTTTTCACCCAAAATAATTCTTTTTAAAAATAAATTCATATAATTTGTGTATTCTTTTAAAATAAAAATAATGATCTTTGTCATATATATAATTTATTTTGATCAATCTATTCTTTTATTTTATTTATTTTTGAAAAAAATATGAATTAATTTCGTTATACTAGTTGTTTAAAAAGGAGTATTTAAAATAACGATACAATCATGACGGTGGCGGTAGCAATATCAACGACAGTAGCAATGGTGGCAACTAATATGGTGGACATGATGAATTTTCATATATGTGTTAATATAATATCTGATGTAAATTTTTTCTTTTCTATGTTCCCTAATGTACTTTTGATTTAAATTAATGTCAATTTTAAATTTACTTTTTGGGTGTAATAATAATAATTATAATAAAAATAATAAGTAGTGAGAACGGAAAAAAAAAAAACTAAATTAGTAATTAAATAAGTATGATAGAATGAGTCATTAAAAATGACTAAAGAAACTAAGGGGATGGGATATTCCCCCTCCAAATCATTAGAGATGGCCTTAATTTGAATTCCTTCAAGAAACAACTTTTACTACAATAAAATAAATAGGTATGTTTTTTCGTTTCAGTAAACATGTTTACCAAACAAAAAGAAAAAAATGAACTAATCAGGCCGGACTGGGCCAAGCTGGTTTTGGGTCGGGTCGAATCAAATTTTTAGCCTGTCAAATTTTCTTCTATGTCCAGCCATCCAGGTCGAGTTTCAACCGAATTTGGGCCCAGTACTTCTAATTGGGTAAAAGCCAACCTATTGACAGGCCTAATTGGCCACCTATCACGTGTTAAGACGACTCTTTTCTCTCAAATTTCCCCCCGGGGCAAGACAGTCATTTAACCTAAAACCAGTATACAACAAGAGCGGCGACGCCGGTAGTATAAAACATAAATCAGAGATAGAGAAAGCGGGAATTAATTATTAATTAAAACCCTAAAACCTCCTCTCCCATCTTTTCACTCGACTCCAAAAATCTCTCTCGAAAGTATAATCTTATTTTCGAAAGCGACGCGATCTCTTCTCTTTCCAGTCTCATACGGTTCGGCCATGCTAGAACCTTGGATTTCCCGTCTCTAAAATTCGTTCCGTAAGTATATTCGACTTTAGAAGCTCTGATATGTTTCTATTTCTTGATTTATTAATGATTTAATTTGAAATTTTGGGGTTTGTATTTTACATCAACCCAGATTATTCTTACCCGTGAGTTTGACTTAATAAGTTGGATATTTATGCCTATTGATGTTTTCCCCTTCCAAGATTTTTATCATTGGTTAATTTTTCGATAATTAATGAAGATTATTTTAATCATTGGTTAATTGTTCCGTTATTGAAATTTAGTTTACCTGGGTTGTAAATTGTGCACTTCAGCCTCCCAATTTCGTTTGCCCTAAGTATGTTATGTTCTACTTAAGAAAACCTGCTATGTTTCTGTTTAGATTTTTATAATATAGTTTGAAGTTATGGGGATAAGTGACTTGAATATTCTTCTGCTCTATTTTATGTTGCTTAGAGTAGTTATAGTAACCAAGGTTCCAAGAGATGATGTTTGGTTGATTTTTCCAGATTATAAATAATGAAGAAGATATTACTGTGCTTATACATACAAGTAGATACAGAACTTCCTATTTTTTTATTTCCAGTGTACATGGTATGTTCAAATTTAATGCTGAACTCTTAAAGATTTGGTTGGGTACAAGGTAACAATCATTAAATTATGGGATGGAAAAATATTCTACATCTTAGGATTGTCTAATTATTGATGCACTGGGAGCACTTAAACTAATACTAATAATGGTTATTTTGTTATCAGTTTGTTAAGGGTGTTGCTGAGGCTTATCGTAATGGTGACAGAGGATCAATCCAAAAACCAAGTGTATTCCTCCATTCAGCACTTGCGGCTTCCTAACATGAGACCTGAGAATAGTATACTGCAGAGGAAGCTCAAGTTCAAAATAACCACCAAAGGAATACGAAATATTTCAGAAGAGAAGTCGAGTGAACAACATGTTGCTAAGGTTAGCTCGAAAAAGCGAAGACCAGAATCGTTGCCTGATGGTCAAAGGGTGAAAATAAGGAAGATGGACAGAAGTGTGAAGCTACAGTGTGGTTACATATTGAAAGAATTAATGGTTCACCCTTATGGATATATTTTCAGTGAGCCAGTTGATCCAGTGAAGTATAACATTCCTGATTATTTCTCAATAATTAGTGACCCAATGGATTTAGGAACAATTAAAAATAAACTAGAGCGAAATATGTATTTCAGTGTCGAGGAATTTGCTTCTGATGTTAGACTGACCTTTTCAAATGCGATGATTTACAATCCACCAGATGGTGATGTTCATAAAATAGCAAAGTTCTTGAATGTTAATTTTAGTAAGAAATGGAAATCACTGGAATCAAAACTGAACCGTGAAAGGTCCAATGTTTCCGGTAGTAATGACCAAGTCTCCAAGAAGATTACACAAAAGGTTACCATGCCATCTGAGGAAAAAGAAAATTTTAAGTCAGTGCTTGTGGAAGTATTAAGCAGAAGGATGACAGAAAAGGTGCACACTGTGTTTCAGAAGTTTGGTTTGACTGGTCTCAAGGGGAAAAGGCTGCAGTCCTATGTTGATTCAATCGATGATGAAACATTATGGAAGTTGAGAAAAGAATTGAAGGGTTATTTTGATGCAAGAGGAGGAAAAGTAATTTCCTTCGTATTTAATTCATTTTGGTCGTATTTGTCTCAAACATTATCTTGAACTAAATTCAAAAATACCCCTTTGGCTTTGCTTAACTATCAAAAATCCCCTTGTGTTCTTTTTTTATTAGCAAAAAAACTAATTTGAAATTCCTTCATGTATCGTAGGGAGGTTTTTGTCAAATTTTTAAGTGAATAGGGGGGTTATTGCTACTTTTCAAAGTTAACAGGGGTGTTTTTGCATCCTTAGGTGAGGGTATAATTGACATTATGCTTGGGAGGTTTTTTTTAGCTAATATTAAATAAACACAAGGCGGACTTGGTAATAAAAATAACACAGTTTTTAACTTTTTTATAATTAGGCAAAGCTTAAGGGTTATTTTGCATTTCACTGTGTTATCTTAGCAGCAGACCGTATTATACTATGATTCACTTGCTCTCTGTTTCTTTTAAGATGTACTTGTTCTGTTTTACTAAGGTTTCCTATACAGTAATAATTGAGTTTATTGTGGCATACTTGAATTATGTTTTCATTTCAACAGGTGGAGCCTGTGATAATGGCGAAAAAAGGGAGCCTCTTAACTGAAAAACCTGTCCAGAAAGGTATGAAGTGGCAGAGCAGAATAATGTTTCTGCTTTTCCAGCTCTTTAAAGGAGCTAACTGGCCATGTGTCGTCTTATAGGCACAGATAAATTTAGTCGAAGTTGTGGTGCATTTGCCCCTCATAAACAATCGTTTGATTCAACTGCTGATAAGTGCTGTTCATGTGGTAGCCTGAAATGCCATTGTCAGTTTAAAAATGCTTCTGCTCTAGCATCAAGTGGTGAGTTCAATTCTTTTATGTGCTTTATAGAGTTGTTGGCATTTACCCCCTGTGATATGCATAATGTTCAATTTACACTTTATCCCCCTATAATCTTATGAAAGTGTCACTTGCATTTTTAAATGTCAAAAAAGTACAAATGACAAATCTACCCCTATTGTGTACTATATTAGACTTGGTCAACTAATAAATGTGACACTTAATCCCCCTGTGTTATCATAAATGTGGCATTTTACCCCCATGTTTTATGATAAATGTGGCACTTTATCCTCTTGTGGTTTGATAAATTTGGCATTATCCCATGTGGTTTGATAAAAGTGGCACTTAACCCCCCATGCTGTGATAAATGTGACACTTTACCCCCTAAGGATACTTTTGTGTTTTTACTCAACACTTTTTGTGCCTACTAAAAATTTCGGCAAGTGTTACTCACCGTTGGAAGGAGCTAAATTGCTCCTTTATGATTTTCACAACGGAATATATTGAACAGTATGCATAGCACAGGAGGAGTTAATTGGCATTAGCCCGGTTTATATATTTTGTTGTCATATAGTTAACGATCCATTTTGTCTCATTTTAGAAATATCGTCTGGAAGATCATCAGAGCATGGTCCTTGTGGCGATTCAAAACCTGTAAGTATCAGCAACTACCGATGCTTCAAGTTGTTTGAGCAAAATTTATTGTAATAATGGTGCAACTTTATATGACAAGGCCTTTTAATGTATCAGAATTTCGAGGTGAAATATCCCTCGACATCTAATACAAATCCATTAGGTCCAGATTCTGACGGTGAGTGAATATTAATTTTATACACTAGTTGTGTTCACATTCAAACAATTATGATACTTTTGGGCTTTGACATTATTTGCAATTGATTTCAAGGACCTGGAGTTGTTGTCAATGAAGAAAGCATTTCCAACCTCTCAACACCTGCCACAACTTTAAATGAAGGTAATCAATCATATACACTGTTATGCACCATGACATAGTTATGAGCCTTTCTCCAGGACTTCTAACTACTCATTCTTTTTTATAGAAAGGCAAAAATTACAAGGGAGAAAATAGTACATCATTAAGGATACTAGGATATGTTGATAAATATTAGGGTTATATACACTCCACTGAGGTTTACCATAATTATAAAAAAACCCTTATGGTTCCAAAAATTACTAGGACACACCTTACAGGGTTTTTTTTGTAAACATTTTCAGAAGTTGGGGATGTTCTTGTAAGGATTGTTGAAGCGGTAAGGGGTGCTTTGTTACATGGTCTAAACCATAGGAGGTCTTCTAGTAATTTCTGAAATGTCAGGGGTTCCTTGTAAGATGACTAAAACCTTAGGGGGTCCGAGTATAAGTCACCCCTGAATATTATCTACCATGAAAAAGTAGCAGAGCATTAGGGATACTAGGGAGATATGAACATGATAATTTTTATTTATCAAGATGTTGGAGCAATGGCATGAGTTTTTAACTGAGTGACATTTTACTACAATATAGATGGAAGATCATCCATATATCACTGAGGCTTTTACCAGGATTGAAGTTTTTATGATATAGACATTTGGAAGTCTACCTATGTTTCATTTTCCAAGTTTACCGACATTGTATTTATAATTTGTATTCACCCATATCTCCTTCAAAATGGTTTCCATAGTATTACATTTTGAGCTAAATGCAAAAACACAGCTCGTGTTTTGCCTTGTTATAAAAAGACCCTATTTTCTTTCTGTAGCAAAAATATCCATTTGAATTTTTTCATAAAATCACAGGGAGATTTTCGTCAAATTTCAAAGTGAACAGGGGGTTATCAATATTTTTTTAGGTTAAGAGGGGTGTTATTGCATCCTTTGTTGGGGCTATAATTATTATTTCGGCATGAGAGGGATTCTTTTGCTAATAAAAATAAGCACGGGGTCTTGCTAATAAAAAAAACACGGGGATTTTTGATAGTTAGGCAAAGCAAAAAAGTGTTTTTGCATTTCACTCATTCCGTTTTTCTATACTTCATCTTGTGACTTGAAATTTGAAGTATTTCACACTTGCATATTCAGGTTGGACTTGTTTTAATGTCCAAATGTCGCCCAAGAAGGCTTTACGTGCTGCAATGTTAAAAAGCCGTTTCGCAGCTACTATCTATAAAGCTACACATCAGGTATAATTATTTTCTCTTCTGATGTTTTGGATTTAGATGCTAGACTCGTTTTGTAAACATATATGAAATTATGAATGAAGCTTATCCTTAATTGGTCAACGTCATTGTCGTCTAGGGTGAAGATTCTAACCCTGGAAAGATAGATCTAGAAAGAGAGAGGCTGGAAAGGATTAAAAAAGAAATGAAGGCTGCTGAAGTAGCCATTCAAACTGAATTAAAGATGCAGCGTGAAAAAGAAAGAGAAGCCGCAAGGATGTCTTTACTAAAGGTTTATTTCTTATTCGTTGGCACATAAATCTTTTATATTGACTAGTTTTTTTTGTCTCGGGTTTAATAATTAGAAGTGGTCCTCTACTCTGTTGCAGATGGAAAAAACAGTGGATTTCGATGAAAATCTGAGGATCTTAAAAGAACTGGAGATGATGTGTTGTATTTCCCCATCTAATCTCTCTGATTCTGAAAACCCTCTTGCGCAACTTGGTTTGTTTATCAAGGATGATTATTTGGAAGAAGAAGAAGAAGAAGAAAATGCAATGTTCAATAGCTGTCTATTGTATAAAATGGTGGAACTGTGATATTATAAGAATCTTGAGAAAACAAAGGATGTTATAATATACTTGTATTATTTAAAATAGTTATGAGAGTTGAAGACTTATCCTGTTAATGCTTTGTTCCGGCTGGGGATAAACTAGGTAGGAACAATAATACCAGAAGTATATACTTGTACAATAATAGGTTGACAAGTCAACTTGATTAAATTTATAAAAAATTATAATAATAATTTAATTAATATATTTCATTAATAAGTTGAAAACATTATATGATATCATATATATATATAATATTTACAAGGTTTAATATATCATAAATGTGAATAATTTAGGGTAGTTTGGTTCAGCGATTGGAGTTCTTAAAATTACTTTTACATCTTTATTGTGATTGTTGAAGTGTTTGGTCCTGATTATAAAAATTACTTATGTTCAATCGTGATTTTCATGGTGTTTGGCTTCGAAGACCATAATTACTTCTGGAATATTAAGAAGTAAAAAATCAACTTATTTTAGAAGCAACTAAAATATTACTTTTATAAAAGTTATTATAGAAAAACAATTATTTTATAAACAATTATTACCAAAATCAATTTTAGTAAAAATTAATTCTCCTATAATTGTTTTTTGAATCGCTAGGTCAAACCCACCCTTATATGATAAGTCACTTAAAAAATTGACCGAGAATTGTAGTAAATGGAGCAAAATAAATGGGATGGGAGGAGTATATTATTTACATTGAAAATAAACATTTTTAATTTTAGTTTTGAACTACCTAGAATTTATAATTAAAAAACCATAAAAATACTCCTATGTTACAGTACTTTCTAATCGTACCGTCACGTACGGATAATTCTTGCATAGACCTGGTTTATGAGCTTTTCATAGACCTTGTGGTTGTAAATGAACCACATCATACATTTTGAGAGTATGACATCATCAAAATGTATGATGTGGTTCATTTACAACCACAAGGTCTATGAAAAACTCATAGACCAGGTCTATACAAGAATTTTCCGTCACGTACTCAACCGTACTGATGTTTAGATTTGTTTTTCAAATCGTATGTTTGATATACAGCATCTACAATTTCGCATCTAAATGTTTTAAATTTTGTTTACTTCAAAAAGAGTATCTTACCAGAAATTTGAAAATAGTATATTAATAAATCATTTATTTACTAATTTATGCAATCACATATTCTAATCTGTTATTATAAGGGCAAACCCAAAGCTAGGGGATAGGGGTCGAGCTCCGGAGCTCCCTAACTGCACCTGCCTTCACTCCCTGTCTATCCAAATTCAATCTGGGATTTTTCACTTTATTTAATCTCAATTTATTTCTTTCTCACTCTCATCATTGTAATAATTATATAATAACAATACTACTAATAATAATAACAAATATAATAATAATAATAATAATAATAATAATAATAATAATAATAATAATAATAATAATAATAATAATAATAATAATAATATATTTAAATAATTAATAATATTAAAATATATAAATTATTGTTAATAATAATAATAATAATAATAATAATAATTACATTCATTAAATTGTTCTAATACAACACGAAAATACATCATCGAATTAGAAAAAGTCCTACCACGCAACAAAGGAAAAAAAAATAAAATACAAGAAGACACATCATCGGCAATTGGATACGACGATTTTAGTTAATTAAGATTAAAACCACGTTTTCCTTCACTTGACGAACCTCCAGATAAACCTGAAAATAAGCGTTTTGTAAGCCCTTATTTTTTTAATTTCTTTCCATAGACCCTTCCAATATGCCTTCGTATCTGGAGTATACGAAGAACAATCCATGGAAATAATTCCATATTTATCAGCGATTTGGTCATCTATTCTTTTAGCTTCATTTTCTAGTTCTTTTTTTTTTTTTGTCATCAATTGCTTTTTGTCGGAGATTATCCTCAAGCCTTTTTTGGCGTCCCGTCTCCAATATCACTGCAGTTTTCAAAATTTGTCGCATCCTTTCATTAAATTTAGCAGTTGTTACTAAGCTTGACAGAGCCTTTCCTTTGGCTTTTTTTGTATTCTTTGTTCCTGTAGGTCTAGCCCTATATTGGTGCGACGAAGGAGTCTCCAAATTTTCATCGTTGAACTCCGCTTGACTCGGTGAAAAATCATTCAGCGGAGGTGATGGATAATAAATACCTTCTTCTCTGTCGAGCAATGGTTGAGATGACATACCAGGCATGAATTGAGAATCTTGAGATTGAGTTTGAGTTTGAGTTTGAGTATCTGATTCCACAGACCACATCACTCAACCCTTTGCAACCTGCCAGCAGTGATCGAACATCCAAGGGCATCTAGTATCCGTCGTATATAATAACACCACCAAACGATGCAAATTGAACAATAAAATGAAATGATGATAATGCTAATAATGTAAGCATTTACCTCATTCGTTAGGTTAGTTCCACTTGCGCATTGCTTATGTGCTTTAATACATGCAGAGTTCTATTTGTTCATGCCATTGAAAATATGTTTTTTTCAATGGCTATTAATTGCATTTTTCGTCCGCACTTCATAACAGACACCAACATCATCGAAAATTCGGTACATCATTGTGCTAATCTTCATCCATAAAGATTTTCCCTCTTGGCCTATACCGGCATTGTTATCCGCAGAGCACTCGATGTATGCTCTCGTCAACGCTATGTCTTCTTCGGTTTACCACAATTTGACATTTTTGGATGGAAAATTTTGTGTTTGTTTGGAAGATGTGGATGTGGAATGAAGTTATGATACCAAAGTACCCATTTAAATAGAGAAATTCGAATAATAGATTGGGGGGGGGAGGGTGTTTAAAGTTGATAATACTTTAAAATTATTTTCAATAATGTAATTTACCCATATCATGCCATCATCTTTTTCAGATATACACAGATGCAAGTTGTATTGATTTGAGAAGTCCTGCCATCAAATTTTTTAGATATACACAGCTGCAATTTGGTATTTCGATTGCAGAAAATCTGATAAAATATCATCAACTATTTCAGAACTTTAAATTTCCTCCACAATTTGGTATTTCGATTACAGAAAATCTGATAAAATATCATAAACTTTTTCAGGACCTTAATTTTCCTCCACGATTTGGTATTTAGATTGTAGAAAATCTAATCAAATACCATCAACTTGTTTGAGATATTCAACTGCAAGTTGTATTGATTTGAGAAGTCACAAGTTTATATACGCCATTTATTTCTATGGGTAAGTTAAATTGTTGATATGGGTAAATTACATTATTGAAATTTATATTGAAGTATTATCAATTTTACCCCCAATCTATTATCCGAATTTCTCTATTTAAATGGGTACTTAATTCGGTATCATAATTTCATTCCACATAACCCTCTTCTAAATAAACACAAATTTTCAAACCGAAAAATGTCTCGCAATTGATCTCGTAATGGTTCTAGTTCAAGTTCGAGCCAATCAAATTTTTATGTTCAATATAGTGAAAATGTTGAAGAACAAAATCAATTTGACGAAGAATTTTCTGAATTATTTGAGGAGGTTCAACAGCATGCCTCACATATAAATTCCAGCTAATTATCAATTATATTTTATCAATTATCAATATAAGTATATGCCATATATGAGATAAGACTTTGTTTCATACAACACTGGGCATTAATAAGAGGTACTGATAAACTCAATCATCAATAAAAACACTGAAGTATGTGTCAAGATCCGGAGTAAAGTTAACAATAAAAGTCAATCCTCATACTATTTTTTTTTTTTTGAATTAAAAAGTATCATGCATTGAAATATAGTCCAGTAGAGTTCTATAGCTCATCTAGAAGCTAAGGGCAAACAAGAGGTCACAACGAATTATTTGCACCAAAGACATGTTATCATATAAAATAAAACAAGCTAAACAATTATTTCATGGGATTTCGAATTTGTCAGTATCTCATATAAAATAAAATTTTCAAAAGAGAAATTTTCATGGGATTTCAGATTTGTCAGTATCTCATATAAAATAAAATTTTCAAAAGAGAAATTTGAGCACGACATGTCTATTCTATCAATTATACACAACAAGATAGAATCAAAGTCACCATATTGGTAAAGGAACAAACAATGACACCTCAATAATCAAGTTCGATTTTGGATAGATATAACTTCGTACATTTTTTCGAAGATTACTTTTTCATCAACCAATCCGTGTAAAAAAAATATTTTTCTGTAGGAAGCGATAATTCATGGAGTATAATATAACGGCAATCATATAAATTATTATCAATTTCAGTTAAGTTTTATCAAATATCGATGCCAAGATACATGTGTAATCAGTGGCGGAGCTAGACATGTTTTATTAGGGGGAGGGGAGGGGCGAAATTTTTTCGTGCATTAAATAAATAAAATAATAAGAAGGCAATATTATGAACAAAATAAAAGATCGTAATCTGTTTGATTATTAATAAAGATTTTTTTTGAAGCAATGCACTTAATAAAGATTATATATGAAGAAAAGTGCATTAAATAAATATAATTTTGAGGAGAAGACATTATAAAGAAAAAATATTACACTTTCTTTATAATTAGTAAAGATTTTTTTAGGAACAATGCATTAAAAAAAGAAAATAATTATATTATAAGAACAATAATATATCATATTTTTTGTATAATCATTAAGAAAGAAAGAAAACTTAAACGTAATATACCATATTCTTTGTATAATCATTAAGAAAGAAAGAAAACTTAAACGTATGTATAATTGAGATTAAGAGAGAAGGAAAAATTAAAAGATAGGCATACGTATATATTGAAACCAATGAGAAAGAAATAAAAAAGGCTTGAATACTGGAATTAAGAAAGCTATGAGAAAGAAAAAAAAAAAAAAAGGGCTTGAGTACTGGAATTAAGAAAGAAAGATTAAAAGTAAGTATTCCAAGGGAAATTCAAACCCTCATGACCTGAAGGTTTACATAACAACATCTTATCCAGTCGGCTGAAAGTGTCAACTTGCTATAATTTGACTACTACTAATATTTAACGGATAAATTTCTTGGGAAGGGAGGGGGGTACCCCAGTCTTCTCATAGCTCCGCCACTCTGTAATTTTTCAAGACAATAGTCAACTTATATAAGACTCGAGCTACCAAAGTTATGTTACTTAACTTTAATAATCACTGATTTGAAACTTAAAGAATATTAGACAATATAGATGCAGAACGCATCTAGATTATAATCAATTACAAGTGAAAATGGAAGTAGTCAATCAAAAGAAAATCGATATTTTATTTATTTATTTATTTTTTTACTTCAAGAACCAATATAAGCTTCAATAATTATAACCAAATTGTTTATTGAAAATTATAAAGAATTATTAACAATTACATCCAGAACCCGTGTAAGACGACATAATTAGAACTAAAACTCACATTTAAAGTAAACAATCAATTACGTAATACACAAATTTGTATTTATACAATATAAACATAAAATTGAATTGTCTGAATGAATTTTCAAAGTTCATATAAGAAGCATTAATGATATGTTCATATCATGTCATGATTAAATCATAAGTAAGGAAATATTAAATCTGAACCAATATTTATGAATGAGCTTAGAACACTACACATGAACATATCAATAACAGGAAAATTCTAGGGTGCCGCTAATTCCAACTAAGCTCAACTAGCTTTTTCAAATAAAGTCTTTCAGTTGATCATTATAACATGCAACGTATAACGCCATAATTCCAATTTAGATACAAAAGATTAAATCGAAGTTGAAATTCATAACAGAGCACTAACTCCAACAAAAACTAATACTTGTTGAATTGAATATATAAGCACACCATCTATATATACATACATGTACACATATACAATCAAATAATGATATACATTTTTAGGATCAGTCCTAACCAGAACCAGATTACTTCAGGACCAGGTTAAACCAAAAAAAAAAAAAAAAGAAGAACGGGGTCGGGTTCGAAACCAAATAACCCGAATCGGGTCGTATACTAAAGCCGTATGACCCGAACTAAATCCCAACCAGTTCAAGTATGACTGTATCCGCATGATCCGGTTTGACCGGACCGAAAATCTTGAAATTTGGGTCGAATCCAAAAGACCTGAAAATTCATCTTCTTGACCCGGTTTCTGAAAAATCACAAATTTACCAAAAAACAATCGATTTGGACGGTTTCTTTGTCAGAATTGAGAGGCCCAAACACAACAATAATTCCCAACATTAGATTCTTCAACCGATATGATAATAAAGGTCTAATCATGCTAATGTCAAAAATATTATAGCATAATTCGAATTACACATAAACATGCCATTATAAAAGTCTACCATTAACAGGTATATCATATGAGCTTTTATCACTCTAACATGTCATTAAATCATAAAAATTGCACTTAAAATACAATTAGATCAATCAACATAATATAAAGGATGACTTACACTCAGATCTCATTAGGTTTGGACATATTACAAAAAAACCCCCTGCTGTTTAAAAAATTATAGGGATATCTCCTCAGGTTTGGGCATATTACATAAAACCCCTTACGGCGTTGAAAATAGATGGAATTTGATGACGTCAGCAAAAAAAAATTAATTTTTTTTTTCAAATTTACCCCTGGCTAAATATACCCACAGGGGATGTCTATGTAATAATATTATACCACAGGGGTGTCTATGTGGTTAGAAATACCAGTCCAAATGTTATTTTTGGTTTTGCATTTCTTCCCAAAAATATGATAATGTCATCATCAAATTCAAGAGGTAGTGTGAGATGCTTAAAATATCGATAATCAAAATATTCATGTGTAGGGTGTGTGAAGAATGACACCGATAATTGTTGCAGATGCACGCCGAGATTTACAGTAACATTGGTCATTTTTTAAATATGACATTGGCTATGTGTAACCTCATGAAATTTAGAGTCAAAATATATGGCCAACAGTAATATCAGTTGGTCTTTTTTTAAAATATGATCGTTGGCTATAAGTATCCTCATGAAGTTATTGTAATCTTTCTAATAAATCCCATATGTTGTATAATATTATTACATAGACACCCTCTGTGTTATGATATCATTATATAGACATCCCCTGTGGGTATATTTAGCTAGGGATAAATTTGAAAAATCAAATTTTTTTTGGTGACATTATCAAATTTCGTCTGTTTTTAACGCCGTAAGGGGTTTCTTGTAATATGCCTGAACCTGAGGGCTGTCCTTGTAATTTTTGAAACATTGGGGAATTTCTTATTATATTCCCAAATCTGAGGGAATTTGAGTGAAAATCACCCTAATATAAATCATTAACAGTTAATTAACTCCTCAAAGTGCCGTAATCATGACAGCGCGTAAGTCCCATATTTTGTCTCAAGAAAAATGGGTTAATTAATTCCTATGTATGTAAAACATTTGGCCTCTGTTCAACAAACCAAAATTTCAAATGATGGAACCTACCAGCATTTATAACAAATCAGTGGCAATGTATTTGATTTTCAGATTATTTAAGTAATTTATAGAGGCTTAAAACTCAAATAATTTATTAATTACTTACCCAAACAAATAATCTGAGCATATGGTTAAAAAGCTATTTTCAAGACGATCCAAAACATATATAGCAAGTTACACTATTTCAAATATTCAAGCGAGAAATCGCATATTTGTTTTCATAGAAAACAATATTTTCAGAACAAATTACATATCCAACAAATCTGGAAAAATTCAGTAGGTTACCATATTATACTAGTATGCCTTAGTAAAAGTTTCAGGTCAATCGCACAAGAATAACATGCTGTGAAAATTACAACTTCCGTATAAACATATTTCCGTAAATTCTAAAAATCATATCATACAGGAATATCCATGGAAATTCTGAATTTAGTTTAAATCCTCATGATTGCATTATCATAATATTCATGCTAATAAAGACAAAGTTGAAGCCAAAATTTTGATCACAAACAGTATGTAAATCAAACCAAATTTTTTTACATGAATCGGTTCAAGCCAAATAATACATGGATATAATCGAATAATCATAATTATTAAATCATGCAATTCATGTATTCCAAATTAACAAAAATAGGAATATAAAGGTAAGCATAAATTTTAGATCACATAATTAGAGAACCGAATGAAGTAACATAACCTATCAAATTTTTCCGAATAAATAAACAACCTCAGTTTTTGGCAACAATGACGCTACGTTCGGTTTGCCTAATAAGGCCCAAATAAGCAATATAATTCGTCTGAGTAAATTAATGATAGGATAGTGCCCAGCAAGCCAACAAATATAAGCTTGTTTAGGTACTTCCTTTAGAAGCAATCTTATGATTCATAAGATAATACGCCTGTTTATTCATAGTACGTGAATTAAACAATGGCCAACTTCATCTCTCGCGAACGTATCTAAGCGATTGGATGAAACCCTGAGATCACTCATGACTACGGGATTATTCACTTCAGTATTGGGTGCGATTAATCATGAAACAATCTCAAAGGTCGTGATCTCAAAAATGTTCCAAGTCATAGATTCATATCGAGACGGGGTATCGAATGAATCGTCAAGACTTGTAGGATTATGCATGATTCACATGAAGTGAATTTGTTGTCGTTTCATGAACAAGGCATTGAATGCTAGTGCATATGACTAGGTGGTTCGATAGGGGATCGAACGCATCGAACGACCCGAACAGAGAGACCCATCGTGGAAGTGCGTTAAGCATATCGGTAATGGGATGTCTCTCAAGACTTATAATAGTGTACGATTTAGTCCTTTGACTTGAGGTACTAGGGCGGATTCGGTACACGGGAATACATACTTTGATTTAGGAGCCGATCACATAGCTTGGTCATTGTGCGACTACTTTGGGTACGTATGAACGTGTGCGCGGATAGTTAGTACTAATAAAGGATCTATCGACTCATCCTGATAAGATGAGAGAATTTCCTGTACGTTCTTAGATAATAAATCCGAGGAATCTACGGCCGTAGTCGGTGACGGATTTGGAAAGGGGTTTCCAAATTTAGCAGTCACACTGGAATTATTATCCTGAATTAGAAAGTACAGCATTGAGATAATTAGAGGTGCCGACCAATTCACACACCCTAGGTCTCAATCGGGAAATTAGTTGATAGAAGGACCGTATGTACATGGCATTTATAAGAGTTGAAGGTTCACGAATATCAATTCACATGAAGTTGGGCCTCATGGGCTTGTGGCTAGACATCGACCATGAGGTGTGGGTACTCCTGAATTAATAAGGAAATTAATTCTGGAGTGGTCAATTAAAGTGGTTAATTGATCGGAGCAATTAATTGCTCACTAATTAAATCACGAAAGTCGTGGGCCTGCTGCCAATTGATGGTGAACCTAGAGGGTCACACACAATACAGTTGGACAGTGACAGTCTGGAAGGAATCAATTGATTTAAGGAATTAAATCAATATATGAATTACAGTATTAATTCATGAAGAAGAATAATTAATTAGAAGTGACTAATTAATTAATCGAGAATTAAAGTGTTAATTCGAAGTGGAGAATCATTAATTAGGAGTAACTGATTAATGAATCAATTGGAATTTCTAATTGATTAAATCCTCAATTAAAGTATTAATTGGAAAGGATTAATTAATTAATAGTGGATTAATTAGTTAAACACATGGGCCGATCCATATGAAAGTTAATTGATCTAGGATTAATTAATTTAAGCATATGGGCCAATTATTGTAAGGATAAATTAATCTGGGATTAATTAATCTTACATGGGCTAATTTTGGGAACTATGATCAAATTAAGTTTAGGACTAATTAAAAGCATAAGAGGCCGATTTCTTGTTAATTGATTGGGCCGATTTTTGCTAGTTTATTTAGTCTTGAATTAATTTGATTATGTTGGATTATGATAGGGATTAAAAGAGTTTGTGTTTTCTTGTGTAACTAGGAAAGAGATTGAAAGTGATTTAACCGGATTTCGTCGGGTTAATTGAGTTATCAGTGAATTTGTGATATCGGGGGTTTTATATTATTTAGGGCTCTGTTACTTTATTCCGGATGGATCGGTTACAAAGAAAAGCAATATTCAAGAACAAGAAGTAAAAACCACCAAACAAAACTATGAAACACACCGATATGAAGGTAAAAGCTTAGTAATAATATTGTATATTATTAAGTTGTGCTGTTGTAAGCAGTGTTAAATCCTGTGTTCTCACAATTCAGGAATTTTTTTCTTCCTCAATACAATGATTAACTAGGTATTTATATAATGCTAAACCTAGTGTTACAAGGAAACATAGTCCTAATAGGACTCGGCCCAAATATCCTTCTTGGGTCCGGAGTATAATTCTTCTATCGAAGCGAGCTACGCCTGGCCGGGTCTGCAAGATGATCCCGATCTGTTAGGTTTGGTCGGATCGATCTTATCTGCTTCGTTCGATTCGAATAGTAAGTAGGGTGCGAAATAGCCCCCATCAGTACTCCCTCACTTCTTCGAGCGTATAGATAATAGAAGCTCGTAGAAGTAGATAAATCTTTTACGACTGTTTCTTTTCTATGAATGGAGCCTCATTAAAAACCTTACTTAAGAAAAAACCCTGTGGGAAAAAATCTTAAATAAGGAAAAGAGTGCTACATATCATAGATAGTCGTTTTCTCTGTCGAATTACGGATCGCCACGCGTCTATTCAGGAGGCTCTTCGTATCCTTCCGTTTTTTGGCGGGAAAATGAGTAGCTGCAATAAGTTTGAAACGTCTTTTCTCATTTTGTTATAAATAGGTGACTTTCAAGTTCGCCATTTCTCTTTTATACTTCCTTATAACCTGTACCCATTTTTCTGCCTGGTCGTTTATCTCATAAAATTTTCTCTTTTGTCGATCTTCATTTTTGGGAAACCAGAATATATGGCTTTTGTAAGAAAATCCTCTTCTTCTTCTAGAGAGATCGTCGCTCCTGATCACGATGAGGAGATGCACCCTAATCCTTTGAGCGAGCAATTTACAGTATCTGAGATCGTTGTTCCCGTAGAAGATACTTTCAAAGTACGAATCCTTTCTGATGCAGACGTGGCTGCCCGAGCCAAAAAGGGCAAAGGTACCGTTCCTCAGATTTCTGAACCGATTGAGGATGTAGCTTGCGCATATACAACGGAAACATTCCCGGATGTTGTGAATAATTACGCCAAGTATTTTCCGGAAGGTTCTGAGATAATTCTTCCTTCTTCTACTGATAGAGTCACATCTCCCCCGGAGGGATGTCGAGCCTTTTATACGGCTCACTTCAATAGTGGATTGCGTTTTCCTTTGTCTCCCCTTTTTCTCGAAGTTTTGAAAACTTTCAGTGTGTGCTTGACACAACTGGTTCCAAATTCTGTTGCTTTTCTGGTTTGTTTTTCCGTTTTGATGATTGCGAAGGGCTTTAAACCTTCCTTTCGTAATTTTACACAGCTTTTTCGCTTTAATATTTCTAGTTCTTCAAATCGTGGATATTTCTTTGCTAGTCAGCGGCCTAGTCGAGCAATCTTTGACGCCCCTGTTTCTAGTAATCCTTCATGGAAATCTCATTTCTTCTTCGTTCGTCCTCCATCTAATTTTTGCTTGGCGGATGGTTCGACCATGCCTTTTTCATGGGATCATGGTTCCAGTTGGATTCCTGGAGGTCGCTCTCCGACTGGAGAACTTATCCCTGACGACGTACAGTTTATCACTGAAATCCCCGAAATGCGCGCAAACAAATATCAAAGTGCTCTTTTGATCGGGGAAGCTTTCCTTCGTAAGGCGGGGTTAAGTGTTCATAACTTTCCCATCAGTTCATCTTCTGAATCCCTTGGTTAGTACTTTATTTTATCTTATTGCTGTAACTATACCTCTTATATGGAGAAATTAACTTTTACTTTGTTTCTTTGTTTTTTTTTTTAGCTCATATGGTAGAAAACTCTCGGCATTCTTTGAAGGGAAAAATGGTACTGTCGAAATCTTCAAAATCCGTAGAGAACAACCCCATCGAGCAGAGAGCTTCACGAAAAAGGAAACTGGAGTTGGGCCATGAGTCCGAGGATAATAGAGGGGAATCTCCAGATTCTTCTCGTGAGTCCCCCATTCGTCAGGGCACGGGATCTGGTTATCCTCCTCTTCACCTTAGAACATCTTTGGGTATCCGAGGATGTCGTAGCTGGTCGATGCCTCATCCTACTAATAATCCAGTTGATAGAAAGAGGAGTTACTATGGACGTTCAGGTGACGACCTTTCTTTACTCGGAGATAGACATCCAAAACCTACTCTGGTTGAAATGATCGAGGATCATTTAGAGGGAAGGAGGGCCGCTGGTTACTCCGAGAAGGATTCTCTTATTCATGATGATAGTGAGAACGCAGTCGATAAGGCAACTCGCGTTCTTTTGTCTGGTGTTTTCACTCGTGATCTCAATAAGCTTCTTCATAAGGATCCTCTGGAGAAATTCCAGCGAGCTTCTCTTTACGCCGAGAAGGTGACATCTTTTTTACTTTAATCATATTTAAAGGTCTTCCTTAATTTATTAATCCATCTCTTTTTCTTGCTCTTTTTGTTCTTCAGACCAAAACTTGTCTTGCGTCATACGCCTATGAAAATGCGCTCTGGAAACAACAGTGCGAGTTTCTGGAAGAGAAGCATAAAGCTTTACTCCATAAATCCTCTGGTTCAGAGGTTGGTCCCTCAACATCTTCTTCCGTTCCCGTCGTAGAGACTCGTGCTACCGGGACTGAAGACCAAGAAATGATAGATAGGGTGATGGAGATTTCTCGTGCTCAAGAGCAGGCCAATCAAATGGCTAGAAAGTTAGAGGAATTGCAGTTACAGAGCACGACTCGAATTAGTGAGCTTGAATCTCAAGTATTAAACCTTGAAACTTCTTTAGAGGAGTATGAAAAGGATGTCCCACTTAGTGGACTTAGGGATCGATACGGTAGGAATCCTGATGAGAGAGTCGTTCGCGAGTTCCTTAATTCTCCTGTTCATACGGCGTTGGTGTATCGGATGGTCGGTCCTCTTCTTGAGAACACTTTTAAGAAGGCGATTCATCAGCTGGTCGCCTTAGAGATGATCGATGACCGTTGAAAGGAGTATTTTAAGGCGGCGCATATTCGGTTGAATCGCTATGGTAAACTTTATTCTTCTTCCGAGGTCCCAGATGTTGAATATCAAGGTTTTCCACTGGCTCATCTTGTCGAAGAATTTGGGAATCCATTACCGATTCCTCCTTCTGATGTTAATGATGAGCTCGATGACACTTTTATCGATCCAGAGGATGAAGAAGAAGAAGAAAACGACGTACGCATGACTGAGGACGTCGGTAGCGAACAGAAGATTCCGGATAGCGATCAGGCTTCTAGAAATAGTGATTCACTTTTGAAATAATCTTTGTAATTATTTCCTTGTAAATTTAACTGTAACTTTAGCTTATTTTGTACGTTAAACGCTTCGTATTCTGACAGTCGTGTCTTTTCACTTTCGCCGTAATAATTCAGACAAGTCATTTAATTTGCCGTAATCATTATGTGAGTGTCTTTTCGAATTACAGCGTTTGCTCCAAGGTCAGTTTTCCTGTTTCGCGCCCTTTCTTTGGGTCTGTCGCGTCCTTTCGTGTAGTATAAATACGAAAGGTAAAAATTGGACTTGTTTTTTACTGCTATACTCCTCTCTTAACAGAATACTCTTTCTTTAGCTAGTCGATAAACTTTCTCGATAGTAATTTGTATTTTTCTATAGTCCGATCATGAGTAACCTTTTCGGAAATACTTCGAAGCGACCTTCTCGTGAGGGCGCTAGAGATAATAGATCTAAAAAATCTCGAAGAGAAGGGCCGTCGATAGAGCCTCCTCGTTCGTCCCCAACAATTAGGTCGGAGATCGATACTCGTTGTATTGTTTCTAAACCTCTTTCCGTGGTAAACTCGACGTTTTCAGAACCAATCTTTTCTACTTCCACTCAGGAAGGAAACATGCCTTCCCCTGGTCGATTACCTTTTGGGGATATGTCCAACGAAGAACCGGCTTATAATATAGTTGTTAGTTCCAACACTTCTTCTTTTGAGCACGTTTTCCACGGAGGGGATTTTGCTATTTCCCTTCCTTTGTCTACTTCTACTACTCCCACTGTAAGTGGAGGGCAAGCTGGTGATAGCTTTTTTGTCAATCCCTCTACGACACAATCTATTGTGCAGGATTGCCCTGAATTTTTGTTTCGCGATACCACTGTGATGACTACATCCTTTGAATCAGGAGGACCTTCCGAAGGTGGGACCGGTTCCAGGTCTGGTCGTCGAACGATTATTTCTGCCTCGGGCAAGGAGACCTCTGTTAGTCCCGATGGGGGAGAATCTCCTCGTCTATTAGATGATCGATGTATCTTCGAGCAAGTTAAAGATATTATGTTGTCAGAGACGCCTCGTTCTGATGGTGTTCCTTCCAATAGTGAATTGCCTGGCTCAGTTGAGCCTGATGCTTTGTCTTGGGATCTGGGTATGAGCACAATTTTGCCCGGCGAGTTGAGGAAGCTCGAAGGTACCTCCAACGTTCGCCTTGTTCAATCTCTGGTGAAGATATGTGAGCAGGTAAACATATTCTGAATATTTTTCCTGTTTTTTGTTTTGAATGCCTTGTTGTGTGTCAGTTCTAACACTTTTTCTGCTTTTTTAGGGCAAGTATTTTGCACTTCAGCTGGGCGTGCAAAATGACGAACTGTGGACGAGTAAGCGTGCTTATCAACGTCAGTTAGAGTCGGAAAAGGCTAAAGCTGCAGGGCTGACGCTGGAGCTTCAGATTGCCAGAGATGATCTCCAAAAATTGGAGGCTGATAAAGTTGCTCTTGAAAAAGAGAAAAATGATTTAATACAGGCTGCTGCCCTTGCAGAGGAGTCTCAACGACGGTCCTATGAGGAAGGGTATGACGCTGGTTATCTAAAGCGTCAAGAGGAGCTGATGGCGTTTGCTGGTAATTTGACTCCTCGGAGGACTGTCTCTAGTAGTCGGCCTACTGACCGTCCTTCCCAGTGATCTTTGGTTGTCCTGGCAGGCCTTGGACTGTCTCTTTTTTTTTTTTTTATCGCCCAACTTTTGTGCACTTGTTTGGGCTGAAAATATTTTGTAATGGGAGAAGTACTAGATTGGAAATATTAACCTTCAGACAGGTTCTTGCCTATACCTATTTCCTTCTCTTTGTTATGCACAACTTGCATAAATATAATCATCGTAAAATAATCAGTATTATTTAGCATACTTATCTGAAATTGATCTTTGCCAAGAATGTAGAATAAGGTAGCTTTGATCTCGATGTTTGTTTTGCAAATCCAATCTTTGTCGATCAACCCAGTATAGTCCCTTGGGTTATATTCAAAATCATGTTTGCGCATAATCATGCAGATAGTAGGCTTTATTCGTATCGATCTGATTTAGGGAACGTTCAACATTTTGGTTGATGTTCGATCCATGCCGTTGTAAAATTGTCCTTTTGTGACACAACTTTTATATAAGGAGGCTTTTTATACCTTTTGTTGAACTCTTCTTTTCTCATTTTTTAAGATTAAGAGAAAATAATCCTTTCAGTATCCTCCAAATCTTTATGTTTCTTATTATCAACTTGGAACTACTTGTTCTTCAAGCGATGTTTCGTTTATGTCATATCTTTGATATGGGAGGAATTGGAAAGTGCAGAAGTCTTAGTCAGATCTGACCCATTCAGACCTCCTTAAGCAATTCTTTGGTATGTTAGGCAGTGACTCCTTTGCAGTTTCGAATAAGGAGGACTATTCTCCTGATTTCTATATCAGATATCTTGGATTCGAGAGGAGTTCCCGTATGGCTTAGTCAATGGTCATCCATATGATGTATGAGGCAGTGACGTCCCTCGTATGGTGAAGGGTTTGGTCTTTTATCTTTTATCGAGCAACTGTCATTTTCGCTGTGATTTTAAAGCTTATATGACTTCGTTTGTGGATTCTAGGGTTTTAAGCCATCGATCATGAAGTATGATTGTGCCGGTATGTCTAATCCAAAGCTTTTTTAGGTTTGATCATTTCGATCTATGGCCTCTTTTGTTATCGACTAGTTGGGGCGATTAGATTGTGCCGTTCCAACTTACTTGCATTTATTGCGGGGAGTCAAAGGGTCGCCTCTGTGTCCGTTGATCAAATGCTTTTTCAGCCGTTGGATTGTCTGAGTCTATCCCTATAAATAGGGCGGTGGTTTGCACTCTTCCTTTGCAATTTCCAAAGAGAATGGAGATCTCAACTTCTTTGGATTTCATTCTGCCCTCAGATCCCATAATATTCAAAAAGTCACATTATCGTGATTCACTCTGTAATAATTTGATGTTCATCTACCTTGTACTGACGGGTCCCATGTCAGCCCTTCCTTGTACTAACGGGTCCCATGAGGCCTCAGTTTTTGTCTTCATCAATTAGAGGTCCGTGGTTTCCGTTTGCACATGGGGGGTTCATACTTGCCAGTCACCCTCGCTCTTGGATGTGACCTCAGGAGTGATAGACCGCCGGGGTGGCTGGTAAACTTACCGTTTCACGACGGTCTCGAAGAGATGCTGCTTGAGAGTAAAATGTTTTATAGATAAAGTAAAAGCAGTATCTTCTTACGGGTGAGTGAGCATTTCTAGTTATCTGGCTGGTAATGCTCATTTAGTCTGGAGGAACATTTGATCTTCAGAGCCTGGCCATCGAACCAAAGAAGTCGACCATCCTGAGCAGCATGCTTCTTAGGTGGTTTATCATAATCGACGAGGTACTAGGGAGGAGATTGGTGTTTCCGTGGACATTGTCGTGAAGATAGCCGATCCTATAGGATCATATTGACTAAATCATTGTAATGATCTTTACGTAACAAGCAGATCTTTGTAACGTAGGATTTTTGTATGTAACTGACTTGATGAATAAAATATTATTTTTATCTCTTTCATCTTCTTTGTCGTTGATTTTGTCATAATTTTTATTTACGAGGAGCAATTTCCGAGCAGATGGCGTCATACATGATTCATCTTCAAAACTTTAGGAGTTTCAGCAGATCTTTTGGATTGTTAGGAATAGATCGAGGAGTGTTTACTCAACTTGTTACAATTTAGACTTAGGTTTTTATCAGCTGAAATTTTTTTTGGTCGTTGTAAATATACTGAGGAGTTTTTATTGAGCGGATCAATGTATACTCGACTCTTTTTTGATTAGACTTAGGTTTTTAACCCAAAAGTCTATTTAGGATGTTGGATACGTATCGAGGAGTTTTTATCGAGCGGATCGATGTTTACTCGACTCGTTTTGATTAGAATTAGGTTTTTAACCCAAAAAGTCTTTTTTGATTGTTGGAGACATATCGAGGAGTTTTTATCGAGAGGATCGATGTTTACTCAACTCGTTTTGATTAGACTTAGGTTTTTAACCCAAAAAGTCTTTTTTGATCATTGAAGATATGTCGAGGAGTTTTTATCGAGCGGATCGATGTTTTACTCGGCTCGTTTATAATTTTAGACTTAGGTTTTTAGTACCAAAAAGTCTTTTTTGATTGTTGGAGACATATCGAGGAGTTTTTATCGAGAGGATCGATGTTTACTCAACTCGTTTTGATTAGACTTAGGTTTTTAACCCAAAAAGTCTTTTTTGATCATTGAAGATATGTCGAGGAGTTTTTATCGAGCGGATCGATGTTTTACTCGACTCGTTTATAATTTTAGACTTAGGTTTTTAGTACCAAAAAGTCTTTTTCTTGTTTGTAAAAGTATCGAGGAGTGTTTATTGAGCGGATCAATGTATACTCGACTCGTTTTTACTTTTAGACTTTAGGTTTTTAGTACCAAAAAGTCTTTTTCTCGTTTGTAAAAGTATCGAGGAGTGTTTATTGAGCGGATCAATGTATACTCGACTCGGTTCGTTCTCAGTTTTCATTAATATGATAGTGTAATTCCGAGGAGCATTAACCGAAATAATCGATGTATATAAAATGCTAAAACTCTTTACTAATTGAACTTGTAGGTTCAGGCCTTTGTTACAAAGATTAAAACTTGACATAGTTAAATAAAAGAATGCAGTATAATTTGCTAAAATTTATTTACCATAGTATTTCCTAAGGTTGACCGCATTCCAGGTTCTTGGTAAGGCTGTTCCATCCAAGTGTGCAATTTTGTATGAACCTTTCTTTCCTATGCCAATGACGACGTAAGGTCCATCCCAATTTTGTTGTAATTTTCCCACATGCTTGGATACTTCTACCTTTTTCAAGACCAAGTCTCCTTCTTTGAAAGTTCGAATGCGTACTTTTTGATTGTATGCTTTCTCCATATTTGCTTTAGTGACTTGTAGGCGTACAGCAGCTTTATCTCTTAAAGCTTCTGTTAAATCAATGTCATTTTCTCTTGCTCTTTCATTTTCTTGTTCGTCGAACATCTCTATTCTTGGCGTTGGGATTAGGGTTTCAACAGGAATAACAGCCTCCGACCCATACACCAAGCTGAATGGTGTTTCCCCGGTTGAGTTTCTTACTGTAGTTCGATTAGCCCATAGTACTCCTGGAAGTTCGTCAAGCCATCTTCCTTTGGCCGAACCTAATCTTTTTTCCAAAGATTTTATTATTTCTCGGTTTGCTACTTCGGTTTGTCCGTTCGCTCTTGGATGTCCGACCGAAGTGAAATTTTGTTGGATTCCCAGTTTTGAACACCATTCTATTACTTGCTTTCCCGCGAATTGGGTTCCATTATCTGAAATTAGGATCCTTGGGATGCCAAATCGGCAAACTATGAACTTCCATAGGAAATTGATCACTTGGAATTGAGTTATTCGTGCGAGTGCAATGCATTCTATCCATTTGCTAAAATATTCTACAGCGACCAGGACGTAAGCTTTTTTGGATCTGGCCACTGGAAAAGGCCCCACAATGTCCATTCCCCATTGATCGAAGGGCCAACATACTGGAATTGGATGCATGTTTTCTGCCGGTTGATGACATATGTTAGCATGGATCTGGCAGTGATGACATTCTTGGACATATAGAGTGGCATCTTTATTGATGGTAGGCCAATAGTAACCAGTCCTGAGACATTTTAAGGCCAATGCCCTTGATCCGCTGTGATTTCCTGCGTCTCCTTCATGTATTTCTCGCAGTATATCGGCGGTTTGTGACTCAGGGATGCATTTCAGGAGAATTCCTGATACCGATCTTCGGTAGAGTTTTCCTTCTACAAGCGTATATTTTGGGGCTCGATATTTTACTTTCCGAGCTGCATTCTGATCAGATGGTAGTTTTCCTTCACGAAGATAGTCTATCATTGGGGCCATCCAATTTTCTTTGACTTCATCTATTTCCATTATATCGACTGCCGGTGTTTCATCGATATCGATTGCCGGTGTAGAAGATATCAACCAATTGATCACCCGCTCGGTTTATCCGTCGTGGGCTCCTGTGAATTTAGACAGTTGATCGGCCCATCTGTTTTTCGAACGTGGGATGTTCTGTATGTCGAAATTTTCAAACTTCTCGGCTAATGTTTTTACTTTGGCGAGGTATTTTACCATATTGAATTCTTTAGCTTCGTATAGGCCTCTTATTTGTCTTTGTACTAACTCTGAGTCGGTTAACACTTTAAGCCTTTTAATGTTGGCTTTGATCGCCATTTCCATTCCTGCGATTAACGCTTCATATTCAGCTTCGTTGTTTGTTACAACGAAGTCCAATGTTATCGCGTAATTCAAGTCTTCCTTATTTGGTCCGGTGAAGTTGATTCCGGCGCCTCCTCCTTCTCGGCATGAAGCACCATCGACATGCATTAACCAAGTTTGATCTTCTATAATTAAGACATCGTCGTTGAGGCCGCCGGATGATTCAGTAGTCTGTGTTGGTGTTTCTAATATAAAATCGGCTAACACTTGGGCCTTGATGGCAATCCTTGGTTTGTAGTCTACATCGAACTGGCTGAGTTCGATGGCCCATTTGATCAATCTTCCGGAGGCTTCTGGTTTTGCTAGAACTTGCCTTAATGGCTGATTCGTCAAAACAATGAATTTGTAAGTTAAGAAGTAGGGTCGGAGTTTTCGGGCGGCCACTACTAAGGCCAGCGTGAATTTTTCTATTTCCAAGTAATTCTTCTCCGCCCCTTGTAATAATTTGCTAAGATAATAGACTGGCTTATGCTCGGAGCCCTCTATCTTAATTAGCACTGAACTAATGGCCGTATCAGAGATGGAGATGTAGATGTACAATGGTTCCCCTTCCGTCGGTTTAGCTAACATCGGGGGCGTCGTCAAATATTCTTTGAGTTGTTCGAAGGCTCGTTCACATTCTTCGGTCCAAGCGAATTTTTTCGCTTTTCGAAGTGTTTGGAAAAAGGGCAAGCTTCTGTCCGCAGATTTTGATATGAATCTATTCAATGCTACGATTTTCCCAACTAAGCTTTGTACTTGAGAGATGGTCTTGGGAGGTTTCATTTCAGTTATGGCTCGAATTTTTTCTGGGTTGGCCTCTATACCTCGCTGATGTACCAAGTATCCTAAAAATTTTCCTGACTTAACACCGAAAGTGCATTTTGCAGGGTTCAACTTCATACGGTATTTTCTTAAGATTTGGAAACATCGATCTAGATGTTTTATGTGATCTGCTTCATTCATACTTTTGACTAACATGTCGTCTACATAGACTTCCATTATTTCTCCGATTAACTCCCTGAACATTAAGTTTACTAACCTTTGGTAAGTAGCGCCGGCATTCCTCAATCCGAATGGCATTACAATAAAACAGTATACTCCCTGTTCGGTTATGTACGCGGTCTTTTCTTGATCCCGCTCGTCCATGTATATTTGGTAAAATCCTTGGAAGGCATCCATCATGCTGAATATCGCGAAGCCAGCAGTCGAGTCGACCAATAAGTCAATCCTTGGGAGAGGGTATGGGTCGCGTGGACATAACTTGTTAAGGTCAGTGAAATCATTACACATTCTCCATTTGTTGTCCTTTTTATCCCCTTTTGCTACTAGTACAACATTACATAGCCATTCCGAGAAATGTATTTCTCGGATTTGTTTTGCTTCGAGCAATCTCTCTACTTCGGCTTTGATAATTCTATCTTTTACCGGTCCATGATTTCTTTTCTTCTGTCTGGCGGGTTTCGCCGAAGGGTCGATTTTTAGAGTATGCTTGATTATCCGAGGATCAATTCCTTCAATCTCATTCGCGCTCCAGGCGAAGACGTCAACATTATTTCTTAGGAATTCGATTAACATTATTTCTCCTTCTCCGCTCAATTCTGTACCTATTCTTGTCGTTTTGGACGAGTCGCCTTTTACTAGAATTATATCTTTATGTTCTGGGGGTTTCAAGGATAAGTCTAGCGGTTCTTTCCCCTTCTTATCTAACCGATCAGTAATAGGAATTTCAACCTCATTTCTAATGAGATCGTCTTCGATCTTTCTCTTGCTCGGAGTAATTGACTTAGGGTGTTCTTTCAGAGTTAACGATGTGCTGTAGCAATTCCATGCCATACAGTGGTCGTTCGTTATTTCTCCGATGCCCATATCGGTCGGAAACTTTATCTTCTGATGATAGGTAGAGACTACAGCTCGGAAAAGGTTAAGGGCTGGTCGCCCTAGTATAGCGTTATAAGCGAAGGGTGTTTCCACTACTAGGAATTTTATCAACTTCACTGTCCTGAGTGGTTTCTTCCCAAGTGACACACTTAAAGATATTGTTCCGCTGGGAATAATCTCGGACCCTCCAAAGCCTACTAATGGCGTAGCTACTTTTTGTAGGTTTATTTGTCCCAAGTTCATTTGGGCTAAAACCTCCCGGGAGATGATATTCGCCGAGCTTCCATTATCAATTAGGATTCTTCTTACATTATAATTTGCTATCTCTAATGATACTACCATAGGAAAATCGGGGTTATCTTCTTTTGTGTCCCAAATGATATTTTTAGGTACTTCGCCTTCGTTGAAGCTGATCGGCTGGTGATTTGTCGGCCTGTTTTCCAGAGTCCAAATTTCTTTTGGATGTTTAGAATTTCGAATTATGGATCGGGCTGTCCTTCGTCGTGCATTACGACTATCTCCACCCGCGGGTCCCCCGGATATTGTATGGATAGTCCCATTGATCTGGTCCTGATTTAACTCCTGAGTAGGTCGACGTTCGGGCGACCTTCGACGAGAACTTCTCCTTCGATTACCGTTCCGAGGGCTTCTACTTCTTTCCCTTTTGCGATTATCCTGGTCTAAGTATTCGTCTAGTTTTCCTTGCTCGATCAGTTTTTTGACTTCTCTCTTAAGGTGAAAACAATTTTCCGTTAGATGCCCATGTGCCCTGTGGTACTTACAGTATTGATCATAGTTTCTAGACCCCGGTCTGGGCTGAGCGATTTTCCTTGCCTCGGGAATCCAGTTATTTCTTTCTAGGACTTCCAATATTTCTTCCATTGGAGCATTTAATCTTGGGTGTTCTACTTGATTCACCCTGCTTCTGATTGGTTGCTCAGGGTTTCTTGGTCTTTGGTGGTAATTAGGTTGTCTTTCATGATCGGCTTTGTTGTATTCCAGTCGCTGAAAAACGTTACCTCTCCTGGAAGATCGCTCATATTCTAAGGGTCTTTGAATAGGAATCTTATCATGCCGCTTGGAGCCTGAAGCTGTGAATTTATTTTTGTTTTTATCCTTAAAGGAATTCATCTCTTCTTGGGTCATATACTTAGACGCCAAGCTCATAATGTCGGCGAACGTTCTTGGTTGTTTTCGACTGAGGGCATTTCCGAACTGCCTGTTTTTAGTGAGATCGAAGAGGATAGAAATTATGTAATCAATATTTGGAGAATCGATTTTGAGTAATTCTACGTTGAATCTGGCCAACCAGTTTCTTAGGGATTCTCCTTCTTGTTGATGTATGGTTCCTAGGTAGCTCATCGGGAGTTTTTGCCTCTTCTGACTGGCAAACTGCTGTGTCAATTTGTTGCATAATTCCCGGAAACTGAATATGGAGTTGGCAGGTTGTTTTGCGAACCAATCCAACGCTAGGCCCTCGAATGTGGTCACCATTAACTTGGCGGTGAATTCGGCAGAGTGGGCATATAAATTCATGATGTTAGTGAAGCTAAAAATATAATCATCCGGGTTGGTGGTTCCGTCATATCGGGGTAGTCTGCCCGGGACCTGTCCGATGGATTGTGCTTCTTTTATTTCTCTGCAGAAGGGAGAACATGCTGCAAGGCTCTCCTGGAGTTCCGCGGTTCGGGTCCACGGGTTTTGAACGGATCGTAGGCGTTGCTCCAGTCGTTCCTGTACTATTCTCTCGATCTCTCTTTCCGAGAATCGAGTTGCTCGTGGTCGATCTGGGATAGTATCATCTATGTCATCCTCGATTGGGATTATTGTTCGTTCCTTCGATCCGCTGCGATCCGCCTGTGGCCTTCTTCGACCTGGTTTTCTTCGGGGACGGTTATCGGAGGGTTTAGAATTGTCCTGCTGTGGGCTGCGTAACGAGCGTCGCTCACTTGCTGGGCTGTCCGCTTGTTGAGAGGTTTGTTTATTCGGCCCTGGCAATCCTGGTGCAGGAGTTGTCCTGGGAGCCGCAGCGTTTCGAGGAATTTGGTCTAAAACTAGCAATTCTTCTGGAGAGAGTGATTTGAAGAGCATTGCTATTTGTTTCAGTTTTTCCTGAGCGCCTGGGAGAGGAACTGGTATTTCGGGGACTTCCGGTTCTTCCTGTATTGCACCGGTAAGACCTCCTTGGTGTTCCTGCTGACGAGAACGGGTATCTGGGAGATTTTCATTGGTGTTGGGAATGTTGTTATCGTTGTTGTCTTGTGGATCTTCGGATGTGTCGTGGCCGGTGGTTGTATTACTTCTCGCTCCAATGCGAGCACTTTTCCTTGGGCGAGCCATGTGTCGATCGAATAATTAACCTAGCCCCACGGTGGGCGCCAACTGATTTAACCGGATTTCGTCGGGTTAATTGAGTTATCAGTGAATTTGTGATATCGGGGGTTTTATATTATTTAGGGCTCTGTTACTTTATTCCGGATGGATCGGTTACAAAGAAAAGCAATATTCAAGAACAAGAAGTAAAAACCACCAAACAAAACTATGAAACACACCGATATGAAGGTAAAAGCTTAGTAATAATATTGTATATTATTAAGTTGTGCTGTTGTAAGCAGTGTTAAATCCTGTGTTCTCACAATTCAGGAATTTTTTTCTTCCTCAATACAATGATTAACTAGGTATTTATATAATGCTAAACCTAGTGTTACAAGGAAACATAGTCCTAATAGGACTCGGCCCAAATATCCTTCTTGGGTCCGGAGTATAATTCTTCTATCGAAGCGAGCTACGCCTGGCCGGGTCTGCAAGATGATCCCGATCTGTTAGGTTTGGTCGGATCGATCTTATCTGCTTCGTTCGATTCGAATAGTAAGTAGGGTGAGAAATAGCCCCCATCAGAAAGAGATCTTCTTTCCTAATGTGATAAGATTTGTGTATATCTTATCTCTTGAAAAGAAGATATTCTTTCAAGAGTTAGATGTCTATTAGGAGAAGGAGTCTTCTAATAGAGACATCTATAAATACTAGATATACATAATCAAAAATACACTAACAAATCCTAAGAGATTTATTCTAAGAAAAGAAAGAAAATCACAACACAAGAAAAACAAAGAAGGCCGAAAATTTCAGCCCTCATTCTCGCCCCTACTGAAAACCGAACCCTGTGCAAAATCGCCCCACCCCTGTGAAGGATTTTTTCCAAGTCTTCTTCCCGGATCTGCATCCAATTCCTGACGAGGCAATTCCTTAATCCTAGTTCTGAGCCTGGGGATTTCGTGAAGTCACTCAAATCCAACTGGTGTGGACTATCTCTAGAGGCACAACACTTGGGGTGCTCTAGTGAACAACCGAAGACCGGAGGAAACCACCACCTTGCCTGTGGTGAGGTAAAATGGCTTTTACCACCTATTTAATTTTAGTATATGCATGCTTTAATTAAATTCAACCTTTATTCATATGTGCTAATAAGAAACCCTGGGATTTGGTGTATGATAAAAATTTTAAATTCCGCACTGTTGTAGTTGACAAATTATACCCAAAAACCCAACAGTGGTATCAGAGCCTAACTTATTATGCACATATGAAAAAGGCTTGAACACTTCAAATTTTCGTGAATATGTTTATTTGTCGTGTTCTATGCATGGATCTTGCTGATTATGATTAATTATGTGTTCGGATATATAGCATAATTCTTATTTGGGCCAGATCTGCAATTTGCGATTATTACAAGACTAAAACTGCAATTTACGATTTTTAGAAAATCTGGACAGAATCTGAAATTTTAATATTCTGGAAATTTTGGGCTGAAATTGAAAATCTGTTTTTCCAAGCGATAGGGGTCTGTTTTGCAATTTCCGTAAGTTAAGGGGCTGTTTTGCAATTTATGAAAACTTCAGGGGCTGTTTTGCGATTAATAAAAGTTTCTGGAAATAAAAATAATTATTTCTGTTTTCTGGGCCAATTTGCAAGTTCTGGAATTTTTGGGGCTGATTTATCATTTCCGAAAGTTTTGGGGTCAAAACGTAATTTTCGAAAATTGAGGGACCAAACTGTAATTTTCAAAATTTGAAATTTCCAGAACCTGAATTATGTTTTAAAGGGTGTTTTATTATCCGAAGGATTAATTTTTCATAATTAATAGTGGACTAAAGTAAGAACCATGAGATATTTTAAAAGATGGTTTTAAAATAGGAATTGTGATTTAATTTTAAAAGGGGGTTTTAAAATAAAATCAAAGTGTCATTTTAAAAGGGGGTTTTAAAATGATAAGTAAGAGATTGTTTTAGAAAGGGGTTTTCAAAACTAGAATCTAAGGTTATTTTAAAAGGTAGTTTTAAAATAATATAAGAAATAAGAAAATTAATATTTTGCTTGTTTCTTGCTCAACGTGAAATTGTTTACGTGATTTTCGATCGCGCCGAGCCTTGACCTTTAGGTTAGATGTGATTGGTTGATTTTAATCTTATTGGTTTTATTGGGCATGCGAGCCTTAAGTTTTTGGGCCACTTTGAGCCATTGTAATAGATAGGGCTTTACTGTTTTATTAGTTTAGGATGGAGGCCCGTTACAAGCAAGGTGGGAGCCCAAGAAGACTAAAGGCCATGTATGCATGGTAAAATGTGTAATAGAGTAGGTCTATATGAAACCTAATAGATTGACCAATAGGACCATCGTCTTTGGCTCGATGGTGGTCCGCATAGGAGGCTCCCGATCGAAAACATACTGTGGTAGCATGCATGCTAGGTTGAATGTTTTATTTTATTTGTTGATTTATTTTGGCTTGTGCGCTAGAATTTAGATCACTAAATAAATTATAAAGCATAATTAAACGCGGTGAGATCTCGAGGAGAGTTACCTCAAACTTCCTAAAACCGAAAATCCCCTCTCGAATTAAAATATTAAGTCATATTGGGTAAACTATAAAATGATGTTTTATATATCCAAGCCTTCCATCAATAGGGACTAGTGTATGTTGTCTACTTATCGATAGAGGTGATCCAGAGTCTGGCACCCGAGTCGAAGAAAGGGACAATACACGAAATTCCTTGATTCTTGTTTTTAACTAAACTCGACAAGGGTGGGGACTGGTCGGGATGTGATTATTGACCGATAACTAGTTACGGGGACTTCACGACCGGACCAGTTTCTCATCAAGATTGACTGGGTTAGACTTAAACGAGTAGTAACATTTATGATGTAGCAGTGCTAGATAAATGCGAAAATCGAGGCAAAATAGCTTGAAGGTTGTGGAGTAACACAATTGGTAAAAGTATACCTACCTAGGGAGTTAATTGTATGACCGCGAGTCGTGGGTGCAATTAATGTCTGCTGGGACGTCAAGACCTACTAGGAAATAGAATTTCCCGAACAATGCAAGGGGTTATTGTTTCGATAAAATAGTGGGAGAACTTTTTCGATAGAAAGACCAATCTTCGTTAATTATAAGTATTATCTTAAATCTGTCTGCTTATTGTTGTCTGTTATTTATATTTAGCCATGCCAAAATTCACTGTCAATTGCGAACAAACTATATTGCAAATCTGTATATCATCACTCCACGATGAAGGCATGACTGGGTACAAAAATATTAATAAATATTGCACTTACCTGATCAAGAGGCTAAAACGAATCGATGAGCTTGGAGCTATATTGACTCTAGATGATAAAATGGTAATCATCACAAATGGCCTGCCTGAATCATTCTCTCATTTTATCGATCATTGTGAAGTTCCACACAAAGGAATTGAGACCGATGATTTGCATAATTTGTTAGACAAATATGAGAAAGCCCTCGAAAGAGGACAAGGACTGATCGAAGGAAAGAATTGTCCCTTATGTAAGAAAAATGAGGAACTGAGTAACATGACTGATGAGGAATTCCGAAACATACTTGACCAAGGTATAACCTAAGTTATTTCCTTTTTGATGAAAAACATATTAAGATCTTCTTTTGATGTAAATCATCTAACATTTCTGGTTTCTGTAAAAGTGTTTACAGAGGATGACTGGAACGTGCTGCAAGTGACCAAGTCTGGGTTTCAATTGCACATGAGGGAAACATACTTTAAGGAATGGGTCAAGGAGCATCTGGATTTTTCTTATTAGCATATGTTTTTCTTTAATTTTGGATTTAGGCATTAGTTAGAGTTTTGTCTATTTATTTCGAACTTTGTACGAAACTTCTTAGCTTTACCATTATGAATGGAGTTATTTTAATTAAAGCTTTTAATTCGTACATAACTGCTTTACCGTTGTAAATAAAGCAAAGAAATAAGCATTGATAAAACTTAAACAATTATGCTAGATCAAGAAAAGAAAAACAAATTAGATAATTATCCACATTCGATCATAATTCCTAAAAGAAGGAATCGATGAATTGTTTTCAATCATGACACTTGAAAAATAGAAGATTGATGAATTCAAAACATGCGAATCCTGTCTGAATAGGAAATCAATCGATTGAATGAAGGTATTTTGAAATACCAAGTGTTTAATGAATGAAATTCGTAAACACGAATGTGGATCACTAAAGTAATAGTGCGAGTAATTAATTGCTTCATATTATATCCTAATAGCATTTAGGATATAAGTACATTGAAAGTACAAGTTTTTGGAAAGATTGAAGGGTTCAAAGTGTTTCATAAAGGCACTAAGTAAAGTGCAAGTATGGAAATGTTGAAAGGATTCAAAGGATTCCAAAATCGAAGCAATTAAGGGCATTAAAGTATGACCATTCGATTTAATCGAAGTGATTAATACATAAGCCCTAAATTACTCAAATTATCTAAATCGAGAATAGAATTCTTGAATAGCAAGTTAAATCTAATAAAAGGAATCGAACTATGAAAGACTAGATTCATTCCTTAAATTAGTATTGCTAAAACTCCTCAATCAATTCTGGGGGTCAACCCTATGACTATAGAAGGATACTTAAACAAGTATTTTCTTAAGTCAATTCCTACGAAAAACCGTACTAACCCTAGTATGGTATATCATCCATGAATGATAAAATTGGATAGTGGATCCAATTGAGAAAATTTGTAGGGTATTCAACGAAATCCATTGGATACCTGTTCCATGATCCTAAAGAACGAAAGTAGTCCATTCCTGAGGATTCCCGATTCTTAGAGGGTTGTTCCCTCGCTAATAGAAATGGGATATTACCATGGAACTTGATGAAGTCCTAGACTTGGACACATCCCTACAAATAGTGGGAGTATATTTTCAAACCTACTGCACCAAAATTTTGTACACCAAATTTCGAAGATTCGATCGAATTCGAAAAGAACTGGTACGTTCACGAATATGATCGAATGGATGGTAATCCAAGAACTTTCGAAATATCTATGTATAACATAGATTCGGGAACATAGCTTAAAACGCCATGTAGTCTCAGTGGATTTCCAAATAATCCATTTAGAAACACTGAACCATAGAAGCTTCGCATGAACACGAGGCATAACCATTGGATGTAATTCCAAAGGTGAATCTATGATTCTAGTCCAGTATCCCGAAGCTGGAACATGCAACTAGATGAGACAGTCAAGGCGGTTGGCTTTATCAAAATTGCATGTAAATCTCAATGTACAAAAGAATCAGTGGGAGTTTTTGCATTGTTCGTAAAATAAAACACTAAAGTTGACATAGATGATGTAAGAGTGTTAAACGCAGACGAAAGCGTGTAAATGCACGTAATTCTTCATTAAAAGATTTAAGGGATACATCTCACGTATTGGCAGTACGTACCTATTGATAGATTAGAGAAGATGTTTGAAATCCCAAATCTTAGTACATGGACAAAAACTGAATAAGATCAGTATGGAAAGTCATAGAGAGGACAGTTTCCATGGAGATATAAAATCTCTCTCAAAGTTAATGAGCCCTACATTTGATGAGTAAAGAGGATAATGTCTCTATACACCTTCATACTAAAAGGTAGCATAGTATATGCAATGTCATGTACAAGACCAGACTAAACACATGCTATGAGTATCATAAGCTGATGTTAGTCAAACATCAGTAAGGAGTACTGAATTACCGAAAAGAGCATTTCTTAAGAACTCTGGGAGTTCTGAGGATATATTGCTGGTCAACGGTAATAATGAAGAATTGGAACTCGAAGGATTTAGTGAATCGAGTTTCCCGTCTGAAGTGAATTTAATATTCTGGTTTTATGGGGCAACGATGTTTTGAAAGGGGTTCAAAAGGGCAATCGATGCCAGGTAACCATAAAACAGAATATTTCGCAGTATTGAATACAGCGAAGGAAAGTGTTTGGACGAAAACTTCTTCCAACTGGAAGTAGTACCTAGCATTGCGAAGCCTATAGTTATCTTCTATGATAACTTAGGGCAATTGCTTTAGCAAAGGAATCGAGATCTCACCCAAGATCTAAACACAAGTATACCATATGATCTGGAAAATCATAGGTAGAATAAGACGTGGGGGCACGTCAAGAGACAACATAGCAGATCCACTAATTAAGTCATAATCACAAAAGGGTTCGACGGACATCTGGAGTGAGATGGGCCTTAGAAACGTATGTGGTTGGCTCTAGGGCAAGTGGGAGATTGATAGGATAGTGCCCAGCAAGCCAACAAATATAAGCTTGTTTAGGTACTTCCTTTAGAAGCAATCTTATGATTCATAAGATAATACGCCTGTTTATTCATAGTACGTGAATTAAACAATGGCCAACTTCATCTCTCGCGAACGTATCTAAGCGATTGGATGAAACCCTGAGATCACTCATGACTAAGGGATTATTCACTTCAGTATTGGGTGCGATTAATCATGAAACAATCTCAAAGGTCGTGATCTCAAAAATGTTCCAAGTCATAGATTCATATCGAGACGGGGTATCGAATGAATCGTCAAGACTTGTAGGATTATGCATGATTCACATGAAGTGAATTTGTTGTCGTTTCATGAACAAGGCATTGAATGCTAGTGCATATGACTAGGTGGTTCGATAGGGGATCGAACGCATCGAACGACCCGAACAGAGAGACCCATCGTGGAAGTGCGTTAAGCATATCGGTAATGGGATGTCTCTCAAGACTTATAATAGTGTACGATTTAGTCCTTTGACTTGAGGTACTAGGGCGGATTCGGTACACGGGAATACATACTTTGATTTAGGAGCCGATCACATAGCTTGGTCATTGTGCGACTACTTTGGGTACGTATGAACGTGTGCGCGGATAGTTAGTACTAATAAAGGATCTATCGACTCATCCTGATAAGATGAGAGAATTTCCTGTACGTTCTTAGATAATAAATCCGAGGAATCTACGGCCGTAGTCGGTGACGGATTTGGAAAGGGGTTTCCAAATTTAGCAGTCACACTGGAATTATTATCCTGAATTAGAAAGTACAGCATTGAGATAATTAGAGGTGCCGACCAATTCACACACCCTAGGTCTCAATCGGGAAATTAGTTGATAGAAGGACCGTATGTACATGGCATTTATAAAAGTTGAAGGTTCACGAATATCAATTCACATGAAGTTGGGCCTCATGGGCTTGTGGCTAGACATCGACCATGAGGTGTGGGTACTCCTGAATTAATAAGGAAATTAATTCTGGAGTGGTCAATTAAAGTGGTTAATTGATCGGAGCAATTAATTGCTCACTAATTAAATCACGAAAGTCGTGGGCCTGCTGCCAATTGATGGTGAACCTAGAGGGTCACACACAATACAGTTGGACAGTGACAGTCTGGAAGGAATCAATTGATTTAAGGAATTAAATCAATATATGAATTACAGTATTAATTCATGAAGAAGAATAATTAATTAGAAGTGACTAATTAATTAATCGAGAATTAAAGTGTTAATTCGAAGTGGAGAATCATTAATTAGGAGTAACTGATTAATGAATCAATTGGAATTTCTAATTGATTAAATCCTCAATTAAAGTATTAATTGGAAAGGATTAATTAATTAATAGTGGATTAATTAGTTAAACACATGGGCCGATCCATATGAAAGTTAATTGATCTAGGATTAATTAATTTAAGCATATGGGCCAATTATTGTAAGGATAAATTAATCTGGGATTAATTAATCTTACATGGGCTAATTTTGGGAACTATGATCAAATTAAGTTTAGGACTAATTAAAAGCATAAGAGGCCGATTTCTTGTTAATTGATTGGGCCGATTTTTGCTAGTTTATTTAGTCTTGAATTAATTTGATTATGTTGGATTATGATAGGGATTAAAAGAGTTTGTGTTTTCTTGTGTAACTAGGAAAGAGATTGAAAGAGATCTTCTTTCCTAATGTGATAAGATTTGTGTATATCTTATCTCTTGAAAAGAAGATATTCTTTCAAGAGTTAGATGTCTATTAGGAGAAGGAGTCTTCTAATAGAGACATCTATAAATACTAGATATACATAATCAAAAATACACTAACAAATCCTAAGAGATTTATTCTAAGAAAAGAAAGAAAATCACAACACAAGAAAAACAAAGAAGGCCGAAAATTTCAGCCCTCATTCTCGCCCCTACTGAAAACCGAACCCTGTGCAAAATCGCCCCACCCCTGTGAAGGATTTTTCTCCAAGTCTTCTTCCCGGATCTGCATCCAATTCCTGACGAGGCAATTCCTTAATCCTAGTTCTGAGCCTGGGGATTTCGTGAAGTCACTCAAATCCAACTGGTGTGGACTATCTCTAGAGTCACAACACTTGGGGTGCTCTAGTGAACAACCGAAGACCGGAGGAAACCACCACCTTGCCCGTGGTGAGGTAAAATGGCTTTTACCACCTATTTAATTTTAGTATATGCATGCTTTAATTAAATTCAACCTTTATTCATATGTGCTAATAAGAAACCCTGGGATTTGGTGTATGATAAAAATTTTAAATTCCGCACTGTTGTAGTTGACAAATTATACCCAAAAACCCAACAATTAATTGGGGCCATAAAATCTCATTCGGTTGGGCTGATAAAATAATGGGCATCCTGTCTTAATTTGCCCGAAAAGTGGGCCACCCCCTTTATCCAGCCCATTCCAATTTGACACACTCCTGTACGATTATATTTTGGCGGCCCAGATTAAATTTCTTGTGCCGAATTTTCCCCCTAATTTGATAGAAATTACAAAATAACTGGGTCAAATTGAACAAAATTCTGAAAATTTTCAATTCCCTCTCTCACGCGACATTTCCCCCTTCTTCCCAAGTGAGCACCGACGCCATTTCTAGAGAAAATGCCTTCGACTTCTTTCTTCATTTTATTACTAATACAGAGTTTATTCAAATTTACATGCTATATTCTTGCCCTAATGTTTGGATTTTTTCGATTTGTAGGTTAGAGCACCGAAGCTTCCATTCTACTTGGGCCTGCCGAATCTAGGTCAGCTTTATAGATATAATTTTTTAGTCGTGTATGTGCGGTAAGAGAGTATTGTTTGTATGTGCAAATGGGTAGCAGTGAATTAATTTTGTTTTCCATTTGCAAAGTTTGCCATTGGAGTTTAAAGTTTGCTTGTTGTGATTAAACTAGGTTAGACTATTGTTGCTTGCCGAATCTAGGTTAGACTATTTGTTTTCCATTTGCAAAGTGTTCCATTGGAGTATTAATTTTGTTGCTTAGAGTGATTAAACATTATTGCAAAGGTTTTACTTGAAATTGCAAATGCCTCCCTGTTTTTGTCAAATATGAGCCAAAGTTTAATATGAAGTTTAGGTTGCCTTTAGATTGTTGAACTATTTTTATATAAAGTTTGCATATTGATTTCCAGCGGTTGATTTTTGTATCATAAATTCCCCACCTTGTTCTTGTATATATTTTTATGTGTGTTTGATTAGTTAGGTTGCATATTGAGCAAGTGCTTCAATGTTTGTTATATAATTCTAAAGCTTGCATATTGAGGTTGGATTTGGTCTCATTTTGTTCTTGTATAAGTTTTATAAATACATTGATTATGAACTTTAGCTTGCATTTTGAGTGTTCAAATTTTGTTGATTGTTGCCTATCAACAATTATGTATAATAAATAAGGTTTATGTTTATATGGTTATGAAGTTTAGGATATTCTTGTCCTCCATTGGAAACCATTTTTTAGATTGTTTGTCCTCAAAAAAATTTAAAATTGCAAATACACACTGAATTGTGTTAAAATTTTATTTTCCATATATTTACAGCCAATTTGCATATGGATCCACGAAGGAAGCACATTTTCTTACTAATATTTCATCAGTTTTTTTGGATGGGCGTTTATATTATGTGCCTACGTATTATTGCACACTTTCGTGCACAATCTTTGAACCCCCACCAATTCGATATAGTCTAATCCGTAAGAAACGCAAGCAAGCCAAGTATGTTTGTAAGATCACTATGAAGAAAAATGTTAGATGCAAAAACAACCTACGACTTGATAAGAGTTCCTTTGAAAAATTTTGTTGCTTGCTACATAATGAGGGGGGGGGGGGTTAAGGGATACGAAATATATTCTGATTAGAGAACAAGTAGCCATTTTTTTAGTGTCCTTTCTCACCATAAGAATATTCGAATTGTTGGGACTGATTATAAACACCGTGAGCAAGTGCTTCTACCGCGTACTGGGTTGTACGTTAACCCTTCATAAGATTTTATTATCCGTACCAGAACCAGTACCAGATGATTGTGACGATGCAAGGTGGAATTGTTTTCCAGTGAGCTTTTACATTCTTAAAAATATTTTGGCATTAAAAAAAGAGTGCTTAGTTTTAATAGTTTTATATATAGGGCTGCATAGGGGCATTGGATGGAACATACGCTGGAATTCAAGTGCCGTTGGCAGACAGGCCACGATGTTAGTGGAGGATTCACGTATGCACTTGTTGGTTGGGAGGGATCCGCGGCAGATTTTCGTGTCTTACGGGATGCAATCAACCGGAACAATGGTTGAGGACTTAGAAACAAGATACAACTTAAAAAGTTAGCGTATAACTAGGCAGTAGGTACATTTAATTTAACTTAATTTTTTTAAATTTAAGTACATATTACGTATGTGATAATGGTTATACCAATGGAGAAAGGTTTCTTGCGCCATATAGAGGGGTGGGTACCATTTGAAAGAGTGGGGCATGGGATTGGAGGCCCCGCAAAATGAGAAAGAATATTTTAATATGAAACATTCACAAGCCCGAAATGTAATAGAGCGGAGCTTTGCACAAGTTAAAAAAAATGGGCAATTTTAAGAAGCAACGCATTCCACCCCTTGAAGACGCAAAACATGATTATAATGGCATTGTTCTTGATTCAGAATTTTATGCGGCGAATAATGGACTTTGATGTGTGGTATACATAGGCAAATTCTAGTGATTCTAGTGATTCAACTGATGATGAGAACGAGGCAGATGTTGATGATTACATTGATGTCGTTGAGCTGTTGCATGCGTGGAACAATTTTTGTGACAATATGGCTCGTCGTATGTTCATAAAATGGAATCAAGAGTGTCATTAGAAGGGAACCATCGCTTGTCTTTAAACAAATCGGTTTCATCTTGATCTTGTTATGTTATGCATGGATGTTGTGAACTAATTTTCCTTTTTATTTGTACTACTTTGTACTTTATGAACAATTTCTTTATTTGTCCTTGTAATATTTTATTAGTTTTACGTGAATTCGTTGAATTGAGTTTCTTTAATTGGATTTTCTAGTTTAGAAGAAAATTTGATTGTGAAAGTGAGCTGTGGACTATTTTGTGTTAGTTTTGTGTTAATAATGAACTTTGCACTTTCTTACGTAGGATTGTTTTAATCTTGAGATGACATTCATTCCGCGATATGGTGATACGGCGCCACCTCAAAGAAAGACACAAGCTTCCCGGAGATCTTGGAATGAGCTTGAAGAACAACAATTATTACATTGCTTGAAAGATATGCTTGCTGGTTGGAAGGCCGATAATGCATTTCGGCCGGGTTATTTACAAGCATTAGAGGTTGCACTAAATTTCATACTTCCTAATTCCAAGATTCTTGCTAAGCATATCAACTCTAAGATTACCGTTTGGAAAAAGACATATGGGCAATTACTAGGAGTGCAAGGGACAAGTGGCTTTGGATGGAACAATTCCGGGAGGCAAATCACCGTGAAAGATAAGATTTGGGACTTATAGGTTAAGGTACGTTGGACTGCCGAAATTAAAGTTCTATTATATATGACCATTTTAGAATCTTGAAAATGTTTATCTTATTTTTGTTAACATACTAGGCCCACCCTGATGTTGCAAATATACGTTACAAGACGTATCACTATTTTGAAAATTGGGTTGAAATATTTGGAAGGGATAGGGCAACCGGGGATGGTGCCGAAAGTTTTGAGGATATAGTTGAGGATTTGACAAGGAACACTCTTGAAGCAAATTGGAATAGAAAAGAACCGTCGACCAAGAATGAGGAACTGTTGTATAGTAGTCCCTGTGTGGATTTGACTACCGATGCCTCGGATGTGGCCGAGTATACATTGAATGTGTGTCCCATATACCCAGAATTTGACACCCCTCGGACTTCGAAGTTGACAAAGAAGTTGAAAAAAGAGAAGGTAAAGAAGGAGAAACAACAATGAAAGAAGAAAACACCCGAGGTAAGTGGATCGGATGTATATAAGCCGGACATGTCTCAATTTCTTACTGCCGCAAAGGATACATGGGCTAATCTTACGTCAAAGTTTGCAAAGGAGGAAGACATGTACGACGATAAAGCTCAAAAGATAATTGCAGCCTTTGAGAGTATTGAGTCACTAAGTGAGGAGAATCGCAATTACCTTTCCTTCAAGATAATGGATAACGCAAAGCATATGAGCTTGTTCTTGAATTCGAACACCCGAAACTGGGAGATTCAAGCACACATGATGCTTCAAGGTAAAATGCCGTGATCAAATTAACGTGAAGGCTTTTTTTGTACCTGTGGTAACATCCTATTTTGTTAATTGGGTTTGCAAATTAAACTTGAAATTTGGTGGTTAATAGTTGGTATTATGAACCATATTTTTTGTCCCGGTCTTTACTATAAAGACAAGGGAATTGGACTGGTTTTAACAAGTTGGTATGAGTCCTTGCATATATGGTAGAATGGACTGTTTTCTCTATTTTTTGGAAATGTTTATTTTGATATATTAGTTAGGTTAGCAACAATTGATGGGTCATTTGTAATTGCCCTAACTGATATATATATATATATGTATGATTTTGCTTCTTTCATGTATTATGTTTACGGCTGTTGCATTTTTTTTATAGTAATTTTCAGGTGCAAACACAATATAGACATATATATACCCCAATATATATATATATATATATATATATATATATATATATATATATATATATATATATATATTTACGGCTGTAGCATTTTTTATTTAGTAATTTTCAGGTGCAAACATAATATAGACATTTTGGTATTCTGAAAACTGCAAAAAGGCCCCCCAGAAAATTATTAGTTCTATTGAACATAGGATTATAGTTATAAATAGTATTTGATGTAACCGTTTTTCGTAGGGTTTAATTAAATCAATAATTGAGGTTTACGGGGTTAGATTATATGTATTATAGGGCCTAGTTACTTTATTCCGGATAGATCAATCTCAAGAAAGAACAATATGGAAAGAGCAAATATGAACACAAGATGATGTATATTGAATATAGTATAGCAAAAGCTTTTCTATAAATTTATTATCAGATTGCCCAAGTATGGAAGCGTAAGTTCTGAATTGTTGTTGTTCTATACAATGTAGAGCTAGCTATTTATATAATACTAACCCTAGCTATACAAGGAAATATAATCCTATTAGGACTCGGGGTATTTGATCCTTCTTGAACTCGGACTTCGGTCTAATCGCTAAGAAGAGATATCTCAGGTCGGATCGAAAGGTAGTTTAGCGAATCAGTCTCCTGGTCAAGTTGACCGAGTATCATCTTGTCGCCCCGAGCGTTATACGGTGTGTAAAATAGCCCCCATCAGTACTCCCTCACTTCTTCGAGCTTATATGCAGTAGAAGTTTGTAGAAGTAGATGGTTTCATACGACTGTCTTTTCTATGAATTGTGCCTCGTTAAAAACCTTACTTGGAAAAAACCCAGTGGGAAAAAATCCTAAGTGAGGAAAAGAGTGCTACATTTCATAGATAGTCGTTTTATTACTTCCGAACTGTAGTGTTGTTCCTTTTTGAGGAGGCGGTTCTTCATCATTGGTTGGTGGGAATATGATTAGTCGCAAGAAGTTTGAAACGTCTTTTCGTCCTTCTTTATAAATAGGTGATCGTTGTTTTAACCATTTTTTACTTTCCACCTCCTATTTTCTCGCAGTAATTTTCTTACTCGCTAATTTCTCCAATATATTGTACTCATCGACCATTATTTTTCGAGGATAACATGGCCTCTATTTCGAAGAATCCATCCTCTTCTTCTGTTGAACAAGTCACTCCTGTTATCGATGCGGGGGCTTCTACTAGCCCTCCATCAGTACAGACAGGAGTATCTGAGATAATTATTCCTGACAAAGACACTTTTAAAGTGCGAATCATTTCTGACGCCGAGGTCGCGACCAAGGCCAAGAAAGGCAAAGGGACCGTCCCCCAAGTTCTGATCCGATCGAGAACCTTTCCTGTGCGTATACCGATGAGACTTTCCATGAGGTCATAGATAATTATGCAAAATATTTCCCGGAGGGTTCCGAGATTATTCTTCCATCTCCTTCTGATAGGGTTACCTCTTCGCCGGAAGGTTGTCGGGCTTTTTACACTGCCCATTTCAATCATGGTCTCCGTCTTCCTCTGTCTGCCTTATTCCTTGATATTTTAAGGATATTCAGCGTCTTTTTGACGCAACTGGTTCCCAATTCCATAGCTTTTGTCGTTTGTTTTTCTGTCCTGATGATTGCAAAAGGGTTTCAACCTTTTCTTCGTAATTTTACCCTGTTGTTTCGTTTCAATATTTCTAGTTCTTCCAATCACGGATACTTCTTTGCTAGTCAAAAGTCTAGTCGATCTATTTTTGATTCCCCCGTTTCAAGCAATCCTGCTTGGAAATCTCACTTTTTCTTTGTCCGTCCCCCTTCGTATCTTGTCTCAACAGATGGTTCCACCAAGCCATTCTCGTGGGACCATGATTCCAAGTGGATTTCTGGTGGTCGCTCCGTTACGGGCCACTTTATTCCCGACGATCCAAAGTTAGTGAACGACATAGTGGAGATGCGTGCTGACAAGTACCAATGTGCCCTTCTTATTGGAGAGGCCTTTCTTCGTAAAGCGGGCCTGAGTCCTCACACATTTCCTATCTCTTCTTCCTCACAGTCGCTTAGTGAGCTTTATATTTCATTTGTATTTGCTTTATATTTTCTTTGAGTAGTTTATTTAACGGGAGTTCCTTTTCTTCAATTTCCATGGTAGAGAATTCCGGGCATTCTTCAAAAGGGAAGATGGTTCTGTCAAAATCCACCAAAACTGTGGAGAACCATCCAATCGAACAAAGAGTGTCCAAAAAGAGAAAATTGGATTTGGGCCATGATTCTGAGGATTATAGAGAGGAATCTCCAGATTCTTCTCAAGAAAATCCTCTGCAACCTTCGTCTTCACATACTCCGGGTCATCCAGGGACCGGACAGGGTTATCCTCCTCTCCATCTCAGAACTTCCCTTGGTATCCGTGGTTGTCGTAGCTGGTCGATGCCCCATCCTATCGACACGCCAGTTAAAAGGAGAAAGCAATACTATGGTCGCTCTGGTGAGGACCTCTCTTTGCTTGGCGAACAGCATCCGAAGCCTACTGTCGTCGAGATGATCGAAGATCATTTACAGGGAAAAAGGGCGGCTAGTTACTCCGAGAATGATTCTTTGATCCATGATGAGAGTGAGAATGCAGTTGATAAGGCTACCCGTATCCTTCATTCTAGTATTTTTACATGTGATATCAATAAGTTGCTCCGCAAGGATCCTTTGGAGAAGTTACAGAAAGCTTCTCTTTATGTCGAGAAGGTATTTACAATTACGTATGCTTCTTTTTAACTTTCTTAAATGTGTTTCTTAGTCATCGATTCATTCTTTTGATTCCACAGACTAATACTTGTCTGGCGTCATACGCTTATGAAGCTGCTCTTTGGAAGCAACAGTGTGAATTTCTTGAGGAAAGGAATAAGGCATTGCTTCAGAAAGTATCTGCTTCAGAGGCCGGCCCTTCTATGTCTTCTTCCCTTCCACTTCCAACCACTGATTCTCGTGCTATGGGAACTGATGACCCCGAAATTTTAAACAATATTCTAGAGACTTCTCGCGCTCAAGAGCGGGTTAACCAGCTGGCTAAGGAGTTGGAAAATTATCAAGTTCAAAGTACTACTCGGATCAGCGAGCTGGAGTTGCAAGTTGCAAGTCGCTAGTCTTCAGACTTCCTTGGACGAGTATGAAAAGGATCTTCCTCTTAGCAGACTCACTGATCGATACGGTAGGAATCTCGACGCGAAGGTGATCCGCGAGTTCCTTAGTTCTCTGGTTCATACCGCTTTAGTGTACCAGAAAGTCGGTCCGCTCCTTGAAAGCACTTTCAAGAAAGCGATCCATCAGATGGTCGCTATGGGAATGATCGAAGATCGCCGGAGGGAGTATTTCAGGGCCACGCATGTTAGCCTCAATCGTTATGGTGAGGAGTATTCTTCTTCCGATCTGCCGAGTGACCTTTGCCGACTCCTTGTTCAGACATTAATCCCGAAGTCGATAATAATTTTGTTGACCAAGAGAGTGAGGAGGAGAATCCTGAAGTTGTGAACAATGCAGATGATATAGGAGGAACGACAGGCGATCAGGATGTTCCAGCTGGCGATCAGGTCGTGCTAGGGAACGACCAAAGGACTTTGGATAGTGGCGAGAAATAACTTTTGATTATAACTGTATAATTTGTAATATTACTTTTTTATCCTTTTGAATAAGACGATTTGTATTCTTCATGTATGATGTTTCAGCTTCTCCATTAATTACGATAATTTAGACATAAATCTTTAACTCAGGCTTAATCATTATGTTTATGTCTTTTCGAATTCGTGCGATTGTTCATTGGCCAGGTTCTCTGTTTCACGCCCGTTATTAGGGTCTGTCGCATCTTTTCATTCAGTATAAATATATATGGTAAAAAGTTTACTCGCTATTACTCAATTCCGATAGAATATTCTCTCAAGGGAGGTTGATAAGCTTTCTCGATAGTTAAAATCATTTTTTAATTTCCGAGTATGAGTAATCTCTTCGGTAACACCTCAAAGCGTTCTTCACGCGATAATACTAGAAACCCTAAACCTAAGAGATCACGCAACGAGGGGCCCTCGGCGGATCCTCCTCGATTCCTGAACATTAAAAGGTCAGGGACTCAGACTCCTGTTGTCCCTTCCGAGCGTTTTAGCAACGTGAATGTTAGTTCGGAGTTTTCTCAACAAAATCCGATTATCCCTTCTACTTTTGAAAGGAGACCTTCCCCTGGTAGGGTTGACTTTGGGGATATGTCCAACCTGGAGCAATCTTCAAATATTCCTGTTTCTTTCACTGTTCCTTCCTCTGAACATAGTTTGCATGAGTACGTTCTCGACGACTCAATTCCTTCCTCTTCTGCTACTGAGTTGGTTATTGGTGAGGGTCAAGTAAACGAGACAATTGGGCCAGCGACTAGTGGCCAGGACATAGATCCCTCTTTGGTTAGTTTCTACCCTCAGTCAGTCAGTCAAAGTTTTACGGATTTTTTACTTTCTGACACCACTGCCATGACTACCTCCTTCGAGGTTGGTGGTTCATCTGGAGGTCGGGCCGGACATAGGTCCGATCGGAGGACGGTAATTTCTTACTCGGGGAAAGAAACCTCTGTGAGTCCTAATGAGAGGGAATCCCCGCGCTTGTTGGATGATCGTTGTATCTTGGAGCAAATTAAGGATATAACTGAGTCTGAAATCCCTCGTCATGATAAGATTCCTTTAAATTCTGTCTTGCCCGACTCTTGCGAACCTGATCCTTTATCCTGGGATCTGGGTCTCAGTACCATTTTGCCTGGCGAGTTGAAGAAGCATGAGGGTTCTTCTTCCCTCCGTCTTGTTCAGTCACTGTTCAAATAGTTCGAGCAGGTACTTATTTAATTCGACTTATTCTCATTCTGTTTTATTTTTTTGTTGTCTTGTCGTTTATAATTTCTTTCTTTCTTAGGGGAAATATTATGCTCTGCAACTGGGTGCCCAATATGATGAATTGTGGCTCAGTAGGGAGAACCTGAGGCTTCGGCTAGATGCAGAGACTTCAAAGGTTGAGGGGCAAGCTCTTCGGATTGAGCTTCTGAACGATGATCTCCAGAAGTCACGTGAAGAAAAGTTAGCTTATGAGAAGGAGAGGGATGATCTGGCTCGATTGAATGCCAATTCAGAAGAATCTCGTCAGCATGCCTTTGAAGAAGGCTATGATGCAGGTTATCAGAAGCGTCAGGAGGAGCTGATGGCGTTTCTGGATACTGCTACTCCTCGGAGGGGTGTTTCTTCTAGTCGACCCGGCGATGGCAATCAGTCTTGATGACCTGTTTCTTCATTTTTTTTTAGAGTCTGTTGGCTGGAACCAATATGTGGTTATTTGCCGAAATATTTTGCTGTATAAATTTTAATGACAATTTCACTTTCTGTTTAGTAAATTGCCTTGATTATCTTAGCAAGTAGATGAGTTTAGACTTAATATATCTTTAACCCAATACCGTTATAATCAAATACAAAACTCTTCAGTAAGTAGGTGATTCGAATTTAGAAATCGATAAAGACTTATCTGATATTGACTTGAGGGCGATCAGCTTTGTCTGAAAGAGTAGTTTATGGCTGCCAACCAGCCGCGAGTATTTTCAGAATGTAAATAAATAAGCAAGTAAATAAGTTCATTGATTGACTATGCACAATCCTTAGTCAATTCCTTTAGTCGCCTTGGACATCAAAAATTGTTGATTGTTCGAAAGGGAAGATTTCTCTATACTTCTTTCTTGTATTCATCTTTCAAAGAACTGTAAGCTTATCATGCTTGTCGATGATCGACCAGTCATCGTTGTCAGATATAATTTTTGTCTGTTATGAAGTTCTATATAAGGGCTCCATTACTCACCTCTTTTAAGCATAGCTTTCCTCTTTAGACTTGAATTTCTTGGACAAGATTGTATTCGACCCTTTTGAACTCCATGTTTTTGTGTACTGGTTGTAAGTTTCATTTTCCTCAAATAAAACAACCATTATGCCTTCAGGTCATATCTTTTGGTGTGGGAGGAATTGGAAAATTTAGAACCACTAGATAGATCCAGCTCGTTTAGACCTCCTTAAGCAATTCTTTGATATGTGAGGCAGTGACAAGTCCGTATGCCTTAGCAAGGACGACTGTCTATTCTACTAGTCCGTCAGATTTCTTGGACTCCAAGAGGAAAGCTGGATTCTATGTCGTCAGGCTCTTATTTGTCGACAAAACGATCAATTGTTTTGTCTTCCTGCTTATATATCATTTATTTTTGGTAGAAGTAATCATCCCTCGTTGTAAATCTCCTTTTCTTAAGGATTCTATTCGTCGGTCGAGAATTCGTTGTAAAGTTCCAAGTTGTCTCTCAATGAATCCACTGGAACGTATATGGATTTTCCATTCTGGTCGTTTCGACCTTGATACTTCATTCTCATCGAGCAGTTTTATCGACAATCCTAGCGCCGTTCCAACTTACTCGCATTAAATTCGAGAAGTCAAAAGTCTCATTCTCGTCCCTTGATCAGATCTCTATCTAACTGTAGTATTGACTTAAAATTTCCCTATAAATAGATATTCAGTTTCTTCCAGAATCTATCCATACCGTACGAAATGGAGATATCAGTTTCGTTGGGTTTTATTTTGCCCAGTGATCCCATAATTTTCAAAAAGTCACATTATCGTGATCCGTTATGTCGTAATAACTCAAGCATCATTTGCCTTGTACTGACAGGTCCCATTGATGCCCTACCTAGTACTGACGGGTCCCATGTGGCCTCAGCCTTAGCTTTCATGGGGTTGGGGTCCATGGTATTTTGTTAGCACATGGAGGGTTCATACTTACTAGGCATCCCTGCTCTTCGATGTTACCTCAGGAGTGATAGACCGCGGGGATGTGCTGGTAAATTTTTACTTTCGCGATGGTCCTCGCGAGATCCTGTTTTAGAGTAAAAGTCAACCCCATCTTTTAAGCAGGAGCTCGTTTTGGTCGATTGACTGCTACGAGCTATTTGGTTTGTAGTTGTCGTTCCTGACTAAAGGGAGGACCGATCTTCAGAGCCTGGCCATCGAACTAAAGAAGTCGATCATCCCGAGCAGCATGCTTCTTAGGTGGTCGAAGAGAAACGTCGAGGTACCATGAAGGAGATTGATGTTTCCGTGGACATTGTCGTGAAAAATTCTCGATCTATAGAATAGGAGTTTCCTTTTTTTTGTATTTGTACCGATATGTAAGTCGAAAAATATTCTTTGTACTCAGATGAATAAAAGTTTATATTTTTCCATATCTTTTGTTTTCGTGAGTTTGTTCTTGCTTTGATTTCTCTTAATTTTATTCTTAGGTTTTCTTACCGATAATTGGTTTTATCCTACCAGTTTGTCACTTTTTGGAGGTCGAGGAGTTTTTATCGAGCGGATCGATTGTACTCAACTCTTTAGGACTTAGATTTTTTACCAATTATCGGCTTTAACTTATTTAATCGTCGTTATGGAGACCGAGGAGTGTTTATCGAGCGAATCGATTTTACTCAACTCTTTAGGATTTAGGTTTTTTTACCAAATTTTTGGTTTTAACCTTTTATTCGTCATTATGGGGATCGAGGAGTGTTTATCGAGCGAATCGATTTTACTCAACTCTTTAGGACTTAGGTTTTTACCAAATATTGGCCTTAACCTAATTAATCATCGTTTTTTGGAGATCGGGGAGCGTTTATCGAGCGAATCGATTTTTCTCAACTCTTTTGGACTTTTGGTTTTTTACCAAGTTTTTGGTTTTAACCTATTTAGTCGTCGTCGGTATAGAGATCGAGGAGCGTTTATCGAGCGAATCGATTTTACTCAACTCATTAGGACTTAGGTTTTTTACAAGATTTTTGGTTTTAACCTATTTAGTTATCGTCGGTATGGAGATCGAGGAGCGTTTATCGAGCTAATTGATTTTACTCAACTCTTTAGGACTTAGGTTTTTTTACCAAATTTTTGGTTTTAACCTATTTAGTCATCGTCGGTATGGAGATCGAGGAGCGTTTATCGAGCGAATCGATTTTACTCAACCCTTTAGGACGTAGGTTGTTTACCCATTAATGGTTTTAACCAGTAAGCCCTTGTGTTGTTTGGAGAACGAGGAGCGTTTATCAAGCGGATCGATTTTTACTCAACTCTTTAGGACTTAGGTTGTTTACCCATTAATGGTTTTAACCAGTAAGCCCTTGCGTTGTTTGGAGAACGAGGAGCATCTATCGAGCGAATCGATTTTACTCAACTCTTTAGGACTTAGGTTTTTTTTACCAAATTTTTTGTTTTAACCTATTTAGTCATCGTCGGTATGGAGATCGAGGAGCGTTTATCGAGCGAATCGATTTTACTCAACTCTTTAGGACTTAGGTTGTTTACCCATTAATGGTTTTAACCAGTAAGCCCTTGCTTTATTTGGAGAACGAGGAGCGTCTATCGAGCGGATCGATTTTTACTCAACTCTTTAGGACTTAGGTTGTTTACCCATTAATGGTTTTAACCAGTAAGCCCTTGCGTTGTTTGGAGAATGAGGAGCATCTATCGAGCGGATCAATTTTTACTCAACTCTTTAGGACTTAGGTTGTTTACCCATTAATGGTTTTAACCAGTAAGCCCTTGCGTTGTTTGGAGAACGAGGAGCGTCTATCGAGCTGATCGATTTTTACTCAACTCTTTAGGACTTAGGTTGTTTACCAATTAATGGTTTTAACCAGTAAGCCCTTGCGTTGTTTGGAGAACGAGGAGCATCTATCGAGCGGATCGAGTTTTACTCAACTCTTTAGGACTTAGGTTGTTTACCCATTAATGGTTTAAACCAGTAAGCCCTTGCGTTGTTTGGAGAACGAGGAGCGTCTATCGAGCGGATCGATTTTTACTCGACTCTGTGAGTTGGGTTGTTTACCAAATATTAACCTTTTGAATCTTTGATTCAGCTGATAACTCATAAACATTGATTATATTTCAGAAGAAATCTTAAGCCAAAACCTTTATTACAACAAATAGCACGAAAAAGTTAAAATAAACCAAATTTAAAAAGCTTAATAAGGATAACTACTAGGATTTATTTTCCATAGTATCTTCTCAGGTTGACTGCATTCCAAGTCCTTGGTAGGGGTGTTCTGTCCGAGTGAGCAATTTTGTATGAACCTTTCTTTCCTACACCAACGACGATGTATAGTCCATCCCAATTCTGTTGCAATTTTCCTACGTGCTTGGACACCGCTACTTTTTTCAATACTAAGTCCCCCTTTTTGAAGGTTCGTATGCGCACCTTTTGATTGCAGGCCTTATCCATATTCGATTTAGCGACATGCAGTTGTATGGCAGCTTTCTCTCTTAAGGCTTCGGTCAGGTCGACATCATTTTCTCTAGCTTTTTCATTTTCTTGGCTATCATACATCTCGATCCTCGGGGTCGGGACTAGTGTTTCGACTGGGGATTACAGCCTCCGAGCCGTATACCAAACTGAATGGGGTCTCGCCAGTTGAGGTTCTGACTGTTGTCCGGTTTGCCTAAAAGTACTCCGGGGAGTTCATCCAGCCATCTTCCTTTGGCTGCCCCTAATCTTTTCTCCAAAGATTTTATTATTTCGCGGTTTGCTAATTCAGTTTGTCCATTTGCCCTCGGATGTCCTACTGAAGTGAAGTTTTGTTGTATTCCCAATTTAGTGCACCATTCCAATACTTGTTTTCCCGCGAATTGAGTTCCATTATCAGAGATTAGGATTCGCGGGATGCCAAACCGACATACTATGAACTTCCATAGGAAATTAATTACTTGAAATTGAGTTATCCGAGCAAGAGCGATGCATTCTAATGTGGTAACCATTAGTTTGGCGGTGTATTCCGCCGAGTGAGCATATAAATTCATAATATTCGTGAAGCTGAATATATAATCATCAGGATCGGTAGTTCCATCGTATCTTGGTAATCGTCCTGGAACCTGGCCGGATGATTGAGCTTCTTTTATCTCCTCACAAAAGGGGGAGCATGCTCCTAGGCTTTCTTGGAGCTCTGTGCTTCTGGCCCAGGGATTTTGAACGGTCCGGAGACGTTGTTCTAGTCGCTCTGTACCATCTTCTCAATCTCTCTTTCCGAGATGCGGACAACTCTTTGTCGATTAGGAATTGTGTCCACGACGTCGTCCTCAATGGGAATTATGGTATGTTCCTATGATCCTCGGCGGGTTGGTTGTTGCTTCGTCCGATCTGTTTTTCTTCGGATCCGCTCATCGGTTGGTTTCGTATCGCTCCTTTGTGGACTGTGCAAGGATCGCTGTTCACTCACAGGGCTATCTGCTTGCTCGGACATTTGATCGACCTGCCTTGGAGTTCTCCGAATAGGATTTGCCCTAGTAATTCTAGGGTCTCTGGGCACATGCTCGGGAATTAGTAGTTTCCCTGGGTACAGTGAATTGAATAGCATAGCGATCTGTCTCAGTTTCTCCTGTGTATCCGGTAGAGGAACAGGGATTGTTGGAGCCACGGGGGCTTCCGGTATTAGATTGGCGGCGATCTCTTGTTGCCCTTGGGAGTTTTGAACATGGATCCCTTGACGTTCCTCATGATTCGGTGGTTGGTCGTTCTCTCTTTGATTATTTTCATCGTTGAGGATTGGAACGTTATTATTCGTATCGTTCTGTAAGTCATCAGACGTGATATGTGGATGTGTCGTGTTACTTCTTGCCTCGTTACGAGCGTTCTTCCTTGGGCGAGCCATGTGTCTATCGAATAATTAACTCAGCCCTTCGGTGGGCGCCAACTGATTTAACCGTTTTTCGTAGGGTTTAATTAAATCAATAATTGAGGTTTACGGGGTTAGATTATATGTATTATAGGGCCTAGTTACTTTATTCTGGATGGATCAATCTCAAGAAAGAACAATATGTAAAGAGCAAATATGAACACAAAATGATGAATATTGAATATAGTATAGCAAAAGCTTTTCTATAAATTTATTATCAGATTGCCCAAGTATGGAGGCGTAAGTTCTTAATTGTTGTTGTTCTATACAATGTAGAGCTAGCTATTTATATAATACTAACCCTAGCTATACAAGGAAATATAATCCTATTAGGACTCGGGGTATTTGATCCTTCTTGAACTCGAACTTCGGTCTGATCGCTAAGAAGAGATATCTCAGGTCGGATCGAAAGGTAGTTTAGCAAATCAGTCTCCTGGTCAAGTTGACTGAGTATCATCTTGTCGCCCCGAGCGTTATACGGGGTGTAAAATAGCCCCCATCAGTATTATGAAAATTGCAATAAGGCCCCCTGAAAATTATTAGTTCCGTAGAACATAGGATTATAGATATATTTGGTATTCTGGAAATTGTATAAAGGCCCCTTGAAAATTATTAGTTCTATTGAACTACATGATTATAGTGTTATTTGGTATTCTGGAAATTGCAATAAGGCCCCCTGAAAATTATTAGTTCCGTTGAACATAGGTTTATAGACATATTTGGTATTCTGGAAATTTCAAAAAGCCCCCTGAAAATTATGCACGGTCGAAATAGGTGATAGAAATAGTGTCATGCAAGCCAGCTGTATGGCTAGCATTTATTGTTGTAATATTCAATTTTGATTAATGAAAGCACTTTATTATATGGTCATCTTTATCTTATGTAATAATTATCTACGCATAAGGATAGAAGTCCTTAGATCACAGGGCTATGGGACAACCCGTGCACTGATCTCCAAGGTCGTGATCTAGAAAATATTCAAGAGTCGTAGAATTCAATCGAGATAGGACATTGTTGGATTCGGTCAGACTCTCACTGTTGTGTATACTCCGATGAACTGGAGAACGCTGGGGTCCACGAGCGTGACTGGAATAGTCGATACACATAAGTGGGTGGCTTGCTGGGATGGCAAGTGCACTGAATACCCAAATTAGGAAATAACTCACCATGGAAGCTGTAGTCGCATATCGGGGTTGAAGTTATTCCAATTTACGATAGTATACGAGGAACGATCACTAATTACTTGAGGTGATAGGGTTAATCTGGTGCGAGAACGTCTATGCTTTGATGTGAGTTCCGACTGACTGGAGATTACCAGAAAGTCTCTGTGGACTCTTGTTGGGTATAGAAGAACTCGTATGCAGTTTCATATCATCAACAAATGATCCATTGACCCGATTTGATAGGTTGGGAAATTCTCATATGGATTTATGTGAAAAATTAATTCTGGTAAAATCCTCGGCTGAGGTATCTGACGGCTTTATGTAAGTAGCTCACAAATATTAAGTCAAAGAGAATTATTTCGAGACCATAATGCATAAGGTCAAGACAAAAGAAAAGGGGAACCGATGAAAGACCATACCCTTAAGTCTCGACTGGAAGATTGATCGATGGAGAGATTATGGCGTATATGGCAATTGTAAATGATTAAAAAGGTTCACTGAATTAATTCACTAGTGATTGGGCTCCATGGGCTTGTGGCCAGACATCGACCGTGGAGTGTTGGAGAATTCCTAAATTGGCAGGGGTGCTAATTTTGGAATGATCAGTCGACATAGTGTTCGACTAATTTAAAGTATTTAATGCTTGAATAATTAAATTAATATTTAATTATAACCCACAACCAATTATGTGGTGAACCTTTGGGGGCATACACAATACACATGAAGCGAAAGCGAAGGAAAAGGAAACAACTGGGTCGACCGAATCGACTGGGTCGATCGAATCGACTGGGTCGATTGGGTCGACTGGGTTTGAGAAATTGACTGGGTAGACCCAATTGGAACAAGATTGATCCGATTGGAATTGGATCAAGATTATAAATTAAATTGGAATTTAATTTGTATGTTAATTAATTAAGTTGAATTTAATTGATTATAGAAAGATTTAATTAAATAGACTTGGAGTCATATTTAATTAGTTGGGAGAGTAATTAATTAATTGGGCTATTTAATTGGAAAATTAAATAAAGCCTGATTAAATTAATTAAGTGAGCCATGAATTAATTGGAAGACTTGGTCTTCTAATTAAAAGGCCCATGACCCATGTAGGAGACTTGGAATCCTAGTCCTAGGAGGACTAGGAGAGTTAGACACCAATAAATAAATGCCTAGGTGTCATAACACACATACAACAAACAAGAGCCAAAATTTCAAGTCAAGCAAAAACTTTCCCCCTCTCCCACTAGTGATCGCCGAATTGTCTCTCAATTTTTGGAGGAGTTCGATTTTGACTTTTGTTCCAAGTTCGTTTCCTAACCCTAGATCTTAATATATCCTGTGTTTTAGTCGACCAGGGTATATTATATTTCGTGTAATTGTGGTGTATCAACCCATAGAGGTGCAACACGTGGGGCGCTGCTGCAGGGCATAGGATCGACCAACCCGAGGGAGAAACTTGACTTCGTCAGCCAAATTGAATTTGCAAGGAGACAAGTATTACGTGGATCTGTTAATACTGTCGTTTATTTAATTTTCATATATATACAACTGGAGTAGTATCCTGGCAAGATTCTGTAAGATGTACTAAAATTATTAAATTCCGCTGTGCATAGGGCTGTTATCTCACCGAATCCCAACAGTGGTATCAGAGCCAACTCTAGGCTTTGTATATATATATGAATTTGCAAATTCTGTGATTTAAATCATATGTTTGATTTATGTATGGCTAGTTCTTTAACTGTATATGTTTGGACGTAGATCTGTTAACTTTGAGTTAATGTAAAATTTTGATTTGAAAATTTTATCGTGTTAATTTTTATTTTAGATTGAGATTTAATTAATTGGATCTGTTTAATAAAATCAGAGTAATCGAACAACAATTTTTTTTTTTTATCTTTAATTGGATCCAACCGCGGCTGGGCGGCCACTGCGAGCTGCTGCTCACGGCAGCGTGCGAACAGCACGCTGGCAGCGCATGCAGCACACGGCAGCAGCCTACGTGTTGCCAGCCGCGTGCTGCTATGCGCAGCCGCATGCTGCCGCACGCTGCCACGCGCAACAGCGGCTGCTACGGGCAGCCCACGAGCAGACTTCGTCACCGCGTGTGTGCTGTCCACGTGGCAGTCTCCGATTGGCCTCGATTGGTTGATTTTTGGTTGGACTCTAATTCTGCCTATTTTGGAAATTCTGAAAATCTTGGAATTTTGGAAGATTAGGAAACTTGGAGTTTTTGGACAAGGTAGAGATCTTGTTAGATTAAACACTACCTTAATTAAACTAATCTAGTAAAAATATGATTATCTTGAGAATCTTGGAGATTTGGAAATTTGGGAAACTTAGAGTTTTGGATAAGATAGGAATCTTAGAGATTTGGTCTATCTGAATTAACCAACTTAATCAAGATAAGAATTGTAGATTACTTAGAACTCAAGTAAAAGTTAATTAATCTTAGAGATTAAGTTAATTAATCTTAGAGATTAACTGTTAATTCAAAATTAATTAACTTGGATAAATTTTGTGAATTAAAATTAAATGAGCCGGTAATTTTACATTTATTCCCTTATGTGAATTTGTGTTCTTGAGTGAATGTGTGGATTGGTCGATTTTGCCCCTAAGCCCTGTGTAGTTTTGGTTTATTTATTTTTATGGGTTGTAATTAAATGGGCCTCATTGGTACCCTTGCTTGCGCAAACAAATGTAATAGAATAGGGCCATTTTTATAAGTTAGACTTAGATTAGGCTTGGAGCCGAAAATACCTCATGAAGACTTGGAGATCCACATGGAGGCCCATAACCTTGGAGGACATGGAGACCCAATTCATTACATGGAGCCTCAATCAAGGAGAATATTACAAGAAGGCCCATGATGTATTGGTTTGAAAATTGTAATAGTTAGGACATTTAATTTCCACCTTAGACTGACCAATTGATCCATCACATGGCTCGTGATAGATCGCATAGGATGGGCAATCGATCAATCATATCCTGCTAGGTGATGTATGTTTACTTATATTCTTTGATGTATGTCTTGCATGCTTAGAATAGATCACGTAAACAAGATAAAGCATAATCTGATGAGACCTTGCACAAGAAATCATAAAACCTCCAATTGAACTTAAAATTCAATTAGAATATTAAATCGAATAACGGGCGCATAAGAATAGTGTCTATGATCCGAGCCTACCCAATTACTAGGTCTTATGCATATTGTACGAATATATCTCGATGTCTCATGAGTCGTGGGTCGAGCTATAGGAAGATGATCTGTCTATTGCCTCGATGCACGAGTTTATTGCCAAAGGAGGGGATATCAAGGTTTTAGGCGCAGTCTCACAAGTCGTGGGGCATCTAGGATTGAACTATTTCTCTCCACGAGTATTGGACATGATTTAACGCTAGTAAGTATGGATGTCTCACGAGTCGTAGGTCCATATCAAAAAACGAGGCTAAATGAACTCAAGGGTTAGCTGGGATGGTTAACCGACGACGTAGTCGACCACCAAGTGAATCAAATAGTATGGCCAACGAGTCGTGGGTACTAGGAGATTGCATTTGGGCCTTGAACCCGCTAGGATATTTTTATTCCCGAAACTTATGTGGGGGCATAAGATTTTGAATAAAATAGTGAGAGTAATTTACAAATAAAATCCATGTTTGTAAATTGTGCATTTTAAATTAATCTTTCGCGTATTTATTTCTCTATCGTCGTTTTGTAGATATAATGTCTAAGAATCCGATTTCCATCATACTTGAACAAAACAAATTGACTGGACCCAACTTCCATGACTGGGTCAGGAACCTTAAGATCATTCTCGCTTCTGAAAAACGAGGTTTTGTCCTTGATGGGCCCCGTCCAGAAGTTTCTAAGGATGCCGACGATACTGAGAAAGAAGTCATCGATCTATGGCTCAACGATGACTTGCAGTCACGTTGTCTCATGCTGGCATCCATGTCGAATGAGCTTCAAAAGCCGCACGAGCATATGAAGTCTGCTTTTGAAATCTACACGCACCTGAATGGTCTATTTGGGGTGCAAAGTAGAAACGAGCTGTATGAAACCGCCAAGACTCTGCAAAAAACGAGGATGGCAGAGGGTTCTGATGTTCGTTCTCACTGCATCAAGATGATTGGGCTTATCGAAAAGCTCGGTCATCTTGACGTGAAGATGGACAAGACCTACTGCCAGGATATAATCCTCCAATCGTTGCCGAGATCATTCGAGCAATTTGTAGTGAACTACAACATGCACAAGATGGATGTTGAACTTCACGAGTAGGCTAATATGCTCGCCACTGCAGAGGCTTCCATGAAAAGAGAGAAGCCAATGATGGTTGCTACCTCGACCCAATCCAAGTCCAAAAGGACGATGAAAGGGAAGGGGAAGGGAAATGCTTCTTCAAGCAAAGGCAAATGACCATCTGGGCCCATAGGAAGGGAAATAAGAGAAAAACTTCTGCTGGTAAACATAAGTGTTTCTACTGCAAGAAAACTGGACACTGGAAGAGGAATTGCGAAGTGTTCTTGGAGAGCTCAAAAGGTATATTCCTTGTTGATGTTAATTTATCAATTAACTGTGCATCATTGGTGCTAGACACTGTTTGTGGTTCTCATCTGTGTAATGATTTACAAGTGATGGGAGCAACAAGGCCACTAAAGCCAGAGGATTGGATCCTGAGATTTGGCAATGGAGCTAGAGCTGCTGCCGGGGCCATAGGCGAAGTGGAGTTAGATTTAGGTGGTAATAAATTAGTCCTTAGGAACGTTCTTTATGTACCTAGTTTGGTGAAAAACATTATTTCTATTCCTGTTTTGGATAATGAAGGTTTTAATTTTACTATTAACAAAGGTTCCTTTCCGTTATTCATGAATGATAATTTATTTTTCACTGGTACATTAAAAGATGGACTATATACCATTGAACCACCTAAGTTAGTTATGCATGTACAACAAAACAAAAGAAAACAAGATAATGAAATACCTGCCCAATTATGGCACGCTAGACTTGGACATATATCTAAGTCAAGGATTCAAAAGTTAGCATCATTTGGCGCACTTGAAATCAATCGCATTTATGAAATGCCAAAATGTGAACCATGTCTAAAGGGTAAAATGGCTAAGTTGCCATTTAAGGGAAACCCTGAGCGAACCAAACAAGCATTGGACTTAATACATACTGACGTATGTTGACCACTAAGAAAAAGTGCCCGAGGTGGCTATGATTAATTCACCACTTTCACTGACGACTATAGTCGTTATGGATATGTGTTCTTGTTGAAACACATGTCTGAAGCCTTTGAGCGATTCAAAGAATTCAAGATGGAAGTAGATAATCAACTTGGTCATACGATAAAGGCTCTTCGTTCTGACCGAGGTGGAGAATTTCTTAGTAACGAATTTCTAAATTATCTTGTAGAGCATGGAATACTATAGCAGTGGACTCCTCCTGCAACAGCCCAATTAAATGGAGTAGTAGAGAGAAGGAATCGAACCTTGATGGACATGGTTCGATCCATGATGAGTGCCACTAATCTTCCTCTTTCATTTTGGGGACATGCCCTCCTCACGACAATGAAGATACTAAACATAGTACCTTCTAAATCCGTAGAAAAGACACCATACGAATTGTGGTTTGGCAAGGCACCTGTATATGCATTCATGCACATATGGGGATCTCCCGCTTATGTTAAAAAGCTAGTGGGAGATAAATTGGAAACTAAATCCACTTTGTGCAAATTCGTGGGGTATCCAGAAAACTCAATAGGATACAAGTTCTACGATCCTACAAGACAAACTACGTTTGTCTCAAGGAACGCGCACTTCTTGGACAAGGATTTCTTGTTGGACAAGAAGGAACACAACGTAGAACTGGATGAGGTCACTGAAGCTGAAAAGGCCGAAGAGGTCGATCAAGCCGACCCATCACCACAGGCACTGGGAGAACAAGAGCATGAAAGTGCACCAGAAAGTACATCGATACTTCGTAGGTCAGAAAGACAACGTAGAGAACCCGAGAGGTACTACGGTCTGTTGCACGCGACTGGACAGTCTCTGACCGACCCAAGGACTTACGAAAAGGCTATGCTAGACATAGACTCGGGAAAGTGGCGCGAAGCCATGGAATCCGAATTGGACTCCATGCACTTAAACAAGGTTTGGGCCTTGGTAGATCCACCAGTGGGAGTGACTCCCGTGGGTTGCAAGTGGATCTATAAGCGAAAACTTGGAGTGAACGTAGAGGTAATAACCTACAAGGCGTGACTAGTGGCAAAAGGATACACTCAAAGGCCAGGCATCGACTTTGAGGAGACCTTCTCGCCTGTCGCAATGCCTAAATCCATTCGAATCTTGCTGGCCATAGCTGCGTGGTATAACTACGAGATATGGCAGACGGATGTGAAGACCGCCTTCCTCAATGGAGACATTGATAAGGAGATCTACATGGAGCAACCAAAAGGATACCCATCCAAAGGAGATGAACACAAGGTGTGCAAACTCCAGAGGTCCATTTATGGACTAAAGCAAGCTTCCCGAAGTTGGAACATCCGTTTCGATGAAACAATCCAAACTTTTGGATTCATCAAAAATGTGTTCGATCCTTGCGTGTACAAGAAGATCAGTGGGAGTACAGTTGAATTTTTGGTGCTTTACGTTGATGACATTCTTCTCATTGGAAACAATGTGGAAAGTGTTGTCCGAAACTAAAGCATGGTTATCTACACAATTCTCAATGAAGGATTTGGGAGAAGCATCCTTTGTACTGGGTAAAAGGATCTACCGAGATAGATCAAAAGGACTGCTGGGCCTCTCCCAATCGCAGTACATAGATAAAATCTTGAAGATATTTAATATGGAAGAATCCAAGAGAGGATTGCTTCCAATGAGACATGAAATTGCACTCTCTAAGTCAATGGCCCCAAAGACGCCTGAAGAGAGAAGCAATATGTCTCAAGTACCATATGCATCTGCTATAGGAAGCATAATGTATGGTATGTTATGTACTAGACGAGTTGTAGCATACGCTTTAAGCGTAACAATTCGCTACCATTCTGCTCCAGGTGAGCAGCACTGGATAGCCGTAAAGGTAATTCTAAAGTACCTGAGAAGGACTAAGGAATTGTTCTTGGTATACGGTGGAGGAGAATTGAAATTGGAAGGCTTTACAGATTCGGGCTTCCAATGTGATGTAGACGACTTCAAGTCAACATCTGGATACGTGTTCTACCTCAATGGTGGTGCGGTAAGCTGGAAGAGCTCCAAGCAAGACACTATCGCAGATTTAACCACCGAAGCAGAATACATTGCCGCGTGTGATGCAGCAAAGGAAGGTGTTTGGATGAAAACCTTCATCCAGGAATTGCGATAATAATAATAGGTCAATAGCGCACAAAAAGAGCCGAGATCTCATCAGAAATCCAAGCACGTACAAAGACGATACCACATGATAAGAGATATCATTGGTAGAGGAGACATTAAGATGGAACGTGTCGACTCAGAAGATAATACCGCGGACCCGCTAACAAAGCCTCTGCCTCCAAAGGCATTCGAGAAACATCTGCTTAAGATGGGACTCAAGAACATAAAATACTGGTTTTAGAACAAGTGGGAGATTGAGAGAAATAGTGTCCTGCAAGCCAGCTGTATGGCTAGCATTTATTGTTGTAAATAAAGGAACTATTCAATTTTGATTAATGAAAGCACATTATTATATGGTCATCTTTATCTTATGTAATAATTATCTACGCATAAGGATAGAAGTCCTTAGATCACAGGGCTATGGGACAACCCGTGGACTGATCTCCAAGGCCGTGATCTAGAAAATATTCAAGAGTCGTAGAATCCAATCGAGATAGGACATCGTTGGATTCGGTCAGACTCTCACTGTTGTGTATACTCCGATGAACTGGAGAACGCTAGGGTCCACGAGCGTGACTGGGATAGTCGATACACATAAGTGGGTGGCTTGCTGGGATGGCAAGTGCACTGAATACCCCAATTAGGAAATAACTCACCATGGAAGCGGTAGTCGCATATCGGGGTTGAAGCTATTCCAATTTACGATAGTATACGAGGAACGATCCCTAATTACTTGAGGTGATAGGGTTTATCTGGTGCGAGAACTTCTATGCTTTGGTGTGAGTTCCGACTGACTGGAGATTACCAGAAAGTCTCTGTGGACTCTTGTTGGGTATAGAGGAACTCATATGCAGGTTCATATCATCAACAAAGGATCCATTGACCCGATTTGATAGGTTGGGAAATTCTCCTGTGGATTTCTGTGAGAAATTAATTCTGGTAAAATCCTCGGCCGAGGTATCTGACGGCTTTATGTAAGTAGCTAATAAAGATTAAGTCTAAGAGAATTATTTCGAGACCAGAATGCATAAGGTCAAGACAAAAGAAAAGGGGAACCGATGAAAGACCATACCCTTAAGTCTCGACTGGGAGATTGATCGATGGAGAGATTATGGCGTATATGGCAATTGTAAATGATTAAAAAGGTTCACTGAATGAATTCACCAGTGATTGGGCTCCATGGGCTTGTGGCCAGACAACGACCGTGGAGTGTGGGTGGATTCCTAAATTGGCAGGGGTGCTAATTTTGGAATGATCAGTCGACAGAGTGTTCGACTGATTTAAAGTATTTAATGCTTGAATAATTAAATTAATATTTAATTATAACCCACGGCCAATTATGTGGTGAACCTATGGGGGCATACACAATAACATGAAGCGAAAGCGAAGGAAAAGAAAACAACTGGGTCGACCGAATCGACTGGGTCGACCGAATCGATTGGGTCGATTGGGTCGACTGGGTCTGGGAAATTGACTGGGTCGACCCAATTGGAACAAGATTGATCCGATTGGAATTGGATCAAGATTATAAATTAAATTGGAATTTAATTTGTATGTTAATTAATTAAGTTGGATTTAATTAATTATAGAAAGATTTAATTAAATAGACTTAGAGTCAAATTTAATTAATGGGAGAGTAATTAATTAATTAATTGGGCTATTTAATTGAAAAATTAAATAAAACCTGATTAAATTAATTAAGTGTCTATTAATTAATTGGAAGACTTGGTCTACTAATTAAAAGGGCCATGGCCCATGTAGGAGACTTGAAATCCTAGTCCTAGGAGAGTTAGACACCTATAAATAAGTGCCTAGGTGTCATAACACACATACAACAAACAAGATCCAAAATTCCAAGTCAAGCAAAAACTCCCCCCCTCTCCCACTAGTGATCGCCGAACTGTCTCTCTCTTTCGGAGGAGTTCGATTTTTGACTTTTGTTCCAAGTTTGTTTCCTAACCCTAGATCTTAATATATCCTATGTTTTAGCCGATCAGGGTATATTATATTTCGTGTAATTGTGGTGTATCAACCTATATAGGCGCAACACGTGGGGCGCTGCTACAGGGCATAGGATCGACCAACCTGAGGGAGAAACTTGACTTCGTCTGCCAACTAGAATTTGCAAGGAGACAGGTATTACGTGGATTTGTTAAAACAGATTCCACAAATAGCATAATATAGTCGAAGATGTCTATTGCAATTAAAACAAATTGCATAAAACATAAAACATACTTAGTCTCAATTTTTTATTCGTTTTGACGACCCCGAAGACATCCCTTCGTCCGGCCAAAGACACTTAGCAACGGAACTAGGTTTCTCACTCTCGGCATTTTCATCATCCGTACTTGTGTTGTTTTGGTTTGCCAGATCATTCCGAAAATCGTCGTCCTCGCAAGGCGAGAATTGCAGCATTTCAGGAGGGTTTATGGGGTTTGGCAATGGACTTCCTTGACCACAATGGGGCCATCATCTATTTCGAACCATTGAAGATCAATGGGAGACGGAGACACGACCCCTGGAAATTCGACCTCAGAATCTCCAAAAATCTCACACAAATCTTCCCACTTAGGATCTTCATTGATAGCATATGCTTCAAAGAATGGACGTTCCTAAAATAAGTATTAACCAGCACATAAATTTTTTTAGTCAAAACATAAACCATAAATGAGAAACGTAGAATGAGATAAAATTTGTTACCATTCACAAATGTTTATGCACAAATGTTTAACAATTTCCCTGCCTTCATTTCCAATATTGTTGGTATCACCGATCAAGTAGTAACCCGAAAGGCTCCTCATATATGAAAAAGTAGAATGTCTTCGTTTTATAAGGTGGAATTTTGCAGTGATAGTGTTAAGAGTGAAAGAAGTTTGAAAAAAAATATTAAGGTCGTTGCAAGCAATTGTAAGAATGTCACTGAAACTATGGATGAAAATTGCATTTTGGAAGAAAGCCTCGTTGGATAAAAATTCGATGAAGTAATCGTCGATTTCCTTGTGTCATATTTCAGTGTAAAAAAATTCAGATTGTGGCCGAGGGTTGAAGGCTGCCATTTGTTATCAATGCAATTGATAATGTATAGAAGGACACATTTATAGGAGTTGGCAAATACCAATGACCGAAATTGCAATTTACAGCACTTTTTGAGGTTAGTTGGTAATTATGCCAAGTCCTTAGATTTCATAGATGATTTCAAGATTATATTCCTGAGCAAGATTCACAATTTACCAAGAATTGAAGGGAATATTGTGTCAAATTGAGCCAGATGTATAGGCAGCTAGATACTTGAAAATACATGTGTACTCTTTTGACCAAACCAGCTGTAAAGGCAACCATTAAATTCTCCTTTGCACTTTATTATCAAACCCCCTGCTTCATTCATGGAAACAACATACAAACATGTGATTTGGTATGGAAGTTGTACTTATCAATTTTTAAACACAATTTAATACAAGATATGGTATTTTGTTGCAAGCTTATTTGAAAATAGAAGCAATTGTAAATAAAAAGTCTTGCTGCCAACCACTTTCATATATATTCCAAAAAGATGATTCATGCACAGGTTGGGGCCAGATTCAATCTGGATTTCATAAAAAGTCTTATAAAGCCTAAAAAACATTAGTAAATAAACAAACATAATCCTGCAGAAAATTAAAAACTTAAAACAAATACAAAGCTAAAAATAAAGGATCCTTGCAACATTAACCACCATGCTTCCCCTAATCCACCTAATCCACCATTTGTCCAGATGTTTCAACCTTTGTTTCACCTTCAACAGGTTCATCATCAAACAACCTTCTTCCTTGAATTTCCTTGCCTTCATTTCTTTGCACAACTGCTAACTGATTCTTGTCATCATCCAAGAACTCATCCAGGTCAACATAACACTCCTCTGGAAACAGGAAAGGGGGGATAAATTCACTTCCTGAAGCCATTGCCACCAATGCCTTGTCATCATCATCATCGTCCCGAACGTGAATAGGCCACTGAAGACTGCCAATCAAGTCCATTGGCAACTTGGTAACACCCTCTGTCTCAAATATGCATTCAAGCATAAGGCACATGGTGTTACCGTTTTTTGTGAAATACTTAAACTGTTCGGGCTCCGTCTATAAACAATAAGATGAAATTTCAACGCTGTAGATGTTCTTTAACAAAAAATATTGCTAAAATATCTATTAATAAGTCTAAAAATGACAAAAATAAATATTACCTCCCAATCAACAGCTTGCCAGTAGGCATCAATCACAGTTGATTCACAATTTTCTATGTCATAAGTAACTCCAGGGGTGTTAAGGAACTTCTTGAAAAAACGGTGCCTAATGTGCATTTGTTCCAGCTTGGTCTTGATGGAATGGAAGTTGAACTGCCGTCCAAAATGTGTTCCCATGGATGCTTGACTTCGTTCGAGGGCTTTCTTCAGATTATCGACGTCCTTGAGATCATTTTCTTTTGTCTCAAAGTTCCAGTTTTCATCATAAGTCCAGCCATCCTTTTGTATGGTAGACATTTTTTCAAAACAGAGATGTACAACACTCAAGAAGTAAATTAGTAGGAGAAATATATACTGGATTAATTCACCTTTAACTTCACTCATAAATGTTTATTTAAAGTGGGGTAGATATGTATTTAAGGCAGTCATTCAAGTCCTATTATAAAAATTTAGATAGTCAAAGTGTTCCTTTTTACTCAACATTTATGAAAGCAATAAATGACCACAACCACAACCATCTTATTCAAATCTTGAATAGGCTATGAAATTGAGTAGTCACGTTCAATGAAGGCTACACAAGCTAATTAACATTCAGTGGACAAGTGATACAAATAGAATAATTTTGTATCCAAGTAATCTGAAAAATTTGACAAGGAAACAGTCATTCAACAAAAACCAAAGTGCCAATTCTGAAAATGCAAAAACAGCCCCTGTAAATTTGCAAATAACCCCCTAAGTTTTAAAAAGCAAATTCTTAGACAGTATCCGAGGATTCTGGAAAATATGACAACAAAATATAACTTGCAATCAAAATTAGAGAAATGTGAAATACCAACTGAGAATTTGCCAATAATCCCCTAATTTTTAAAACCAAATTACTAGGCAGTATAAAAGTTTATGAAAGATATGACAACAAAATATAAATTGCAATCAAAATCAGAGTGCCAATTCTGGAAATACAAAAAACCAACTGGAAATATGCCAATAATCCCCTAATGTTGAAAAACCAAATTACTAGGCAGTATAAAAGTTTATGAAAGATATGACAACATACTATAAATTGAAATCAAAATCAGAGTGCCAATTCTGGAAATGCAAAAAAACCAACTGAAAATTTGCCAATAATCACCTAATGTTGAAAAACCAAATTACTAGGCAGTATAAAAGTTTATGAAAGATATGACAACAAACTATAAATTGCAATAAACATATATTAAGCTCACATCATATTTATAAGTAGTCATCCAATATTTGAAAATTTAATTACTTGAAACTTCAATTAACAAACCATGCAACAGCCAAAAAGTTCTATTAGGTGAACCCATAATCCAACAAAATATTACAGGCCAAGTAGAAGAGCACAAACTAGAATTTGCTAAATATAAAGCATATAAAAACAAGCATAGCACAGATTATCGCAAACTTTAATTTACGACGCAATGCTATGTTTTCGTTCTCAAGTTTGGTAATAGAATTAATAAGCCTTTGAATCTCAGTATTCATAGTCATAGTATCATGCTCCAGACGGGTATTCTCTGCCTAAGCATGATTAACTCGTGTAAGCAAACTAGGAATAATGATCCTTGACCTATCACACATTGGTGGATCAACCCATTCAAAGTAAGCACACCATTCCCCCTAAAAAAATCAGACAAGGGCATATTAATACACAATCAAGAGCACAAATTACACAACCTTTCAACAGCAATTATTTCGAAATAGAAAAAACTCTGCGAAGATATAGTAAATCATTTATATGAGGATAAAGTAAACATTTCAACCTTAGTTACTTGACACCGTGCAAATTTCCGCCCATGGTTATCCTTCGTCCAGGAGGTGTAGACCTTCACCCTAGATCCACACAAGCATTTTGTTCCATCCAAACTATGGCTATTGAATGAAGAACGAGCTCGGCTATTATCACTATCACTGGAGTCCATACCTACGGATTGGAGACACAAATAAATTTTCGGGATGTTAAAACCCTAACATATGCTTGATTTTAACGAAATGGACAAAAGATTTTACGAAAATTTACCATCTACTTCGTGATGATAATAGCGTAACAAGTCCTAATCTCACTGGATACGACTTCGTGGATCAACGGAGACCTCAGCTTAGGTGCAAGTAAAAAAGGGAGATGATTTCCAGCCGCGGATGTAGAGAGAGAAAAGAGAGAAGAAAAACTGTATTTGGGTTTTGTGTTAGACTACTTATACACGAAAATAAACGGCCCAGATTGAGTCCTTTAATGAATAGCCACGATGAACTTCTCCCACTCGGATCAAGGATAAAATAGAAATTATCCATTTTCGAACTCCAGTTGGGCCAACAGAACTGGATATTAATTTAGTGACCCGATATTAATAAGCCCACTCACCAATTTGCCAAACAAGCTAATAGGCCCATGATTAGATAACTTATTGACCCAAAGTATAATGCAACCCAATTAATAATAAAGTAAACCGAACGTAGCTTAAGTGTTCAAGTTGTTTGTTAATTTGATCATACCAGAGAGAGGCTAACATTCTGATGTTGCCGTCTCATTTTCAAACACTGGAATGACGATCCGAAAGGTCAAAATTAAGATCCCGGTGTGATGAACTTTCGGATCAAATTTGAAAATGATCCAACGGTGGAGAAGGCTAGAATCATCAAGAAATCGAAGCTACTGCGTGCAAATCCGAAAAACTATCTCTCAAAGTCTTTTCCTCTTTTCTTGTTTTGTGATATATTGTATAACATCGAAATCGAGTTATAGAGAAAACTCGTGCTGATAACGTGTTGTAAATTATTTAATATAGCTCTTTGTTTAATGAGTATATTTTTTTGGTTTCCAAAGGGTTTAATCCCTTTCGACGCGGGTTGGGCACATAAAGTGGGTACCTCTCCCAACAGGGATTCGAACCTAAGTCCGCTACTTTGCAGTGACTAGTCTCTTTCACTAGACCAATCACTATTAGTATGTTTAGTGATTATATGTGAAGAGATTGATGAATAATAATAACAACAACTTTAAAGAGAGATATGAGAGCACATAGAAAATAAACGTGTAGAGAATTATTGGGGAATGTGATATGGAGAGAGGAGAGATTTTATTAAATAACCAAGTCTGTTATATTGAAGAGTTACAAATCCCACAATACATGGGATGTGGGATAATGGATAACTATTACAAAATAAGTCCCTAAACTATGTAAATACTTAATAGAAATACTCACTAATATATATTATTTACAATAGTCTAACCAATTTTTGTTTTAACAAAAATAAGAAAACTTTTAGCAAGATATATTCAGAAACTTGCAAACATAAAAGTCAAATTTACTCACTAATTAATAACGAGAAGAAAGGAAATGAGATGAAATAATATGAGGCAGCACAAGCAATCTCCTTAAGATAATATTTCCAGGCTATCTACGTTGCAACAGTCGATCCCCGATGGTCTCCCGAGATACAACAGTCTGATGCTCCACATTTGCACGAACAAAGAACCCACGTCGAACTTTTAACAAACAGAACTTCGACGGATATTTAAGGTGAAGAAGAGAAGAGAGAAATAGAGAGTAATTATGTTTATATACTTTTAAAAATCGGAGTAAAGAATTGGCCATATCTTTCTCCTATTTATAGCAAGAAGGCTGCATTTGAAGAGGTACGTCCATTCGGATATAACCAGTTGGTCCAAAAATATGTAAACGGTTCGGTTTGAACACACCACTTCACATGAAATAGGCGCGCTGATCTTTCACTGCCAAATCGGGTCGTCCGCGGATCCTGTTCAATTGGCAAATCTATCATGTTGAATTATGGACTTTTAGTTAATTGGGCTTGAGTATTTGGGTCAAAATATTAATTAATTTTTCTCTAAAAATTTAAATATATTGCAGCCCAAAACCCAAGTCGTACCCCGTGACTCGTAACCGTGGCGCGCGCGTGTGGAGAACCTTTGATCACCTAGGTCCTCACCCTTTCAAAATCTTTAGTACCCAAAAGGGGCCCAATCCTTATATCATTTTTTAGCTATATAACTAGCTAAATTTTTACTCTCCAACTCAATATGGGATAGTGGTTTTCTTCTCTCAATTTCATTCATATTTATATTTTTATGGGCTCAAACAAGCTATCCAAATGTACTCAAACCAAGCTATATGTTGGTCCAAGTGGTCAGTTGAGGTCTAGAGGGGGGGGGGGGAGGTGAATAGACCTCCGCAAAATTTTAGACTTTAAAACTTTTAAGTTGTCTGTTAGCAGACTAAGCTGATCGAGAAAGTAAGCTGACTAAGCTGATCGCTCACAAGGTTTGAACAGCAGAGTTGACCACTCTTCAAATATTTACTTAGCTGATTTCAGAAAAATCAGTTTTAAACAGAGTACTTGCAGCGGATGTTATCAAGTGTTTTTCACAAGTAAACTTAGCATTTTAAAGATTTTATCCCCAGTTTTAAAACTTCTTTAAAATCCTTAAACAGTTGTTTCAAGTGTAAACTTATGAATTTTGAAATATGCTAGAAAACTTATGCAAATGTAAACACCAGAAGTTTTATAGTGGTTATATGGATTTAAACCCTTTAGTCCACTCTTCCAAGTCACTTAGATCTTGGGTTATACTAGAAAGCACAAAGTTAACAGTATAGAATGCTTGTGCCAATCAACAAATGAAAAGGCCACAAGTTCGCACTAGGAAATCACTAAGATAACCTAATCTACATAATTTTATCACTCACAAAGATGGATAAAATTCCTCACAACACTCTCTAACAAAATCACTCAGATTTGTGGGTTTTTCTTTGATCTTCAACTTCGGCTTTTGTCAATAAATTATGACTAAGCTGATGAGTGAGCTGTTCTTGAGTTCTTGAGACTTAGAAGAATTCTGCTTCAAAAATTTCTCTCAGAAAATGTGTTGTTGTAGTACCTTCTTCTCTCAAACTCTTGAACTATTTATACTCTTGATTTGAAAAGTGTCCGTTGAAGAAAGACAAGCTTCAAATCCTCGAGTACTGGTCCCTGTTCTCTGAAAATGGCTCTCTACGACTGCTACAATATAGTCTGCTGTACTTTATGTCAGCCGCATTTAATGCACCAAGCTGCTACGAGGATTTCTTCAATCATTTGCCATAAATACCATCCTTCATCATTTATTACTCCAAGTGCATTTATTACCGTTGGGGAAACTTCCTGATCTTCTTCACTTAGTTGATTAAGTCCTCTCGTCTGATGAAGTACTTAGCTGATCTCAACTAGAACCAATCTAATTTGAGTCGGCTGATTTTCACCAAATTGATTTCTTCCTTCAGCAGCAGATCAGTAGTCTTTTGGACCAAGTGAGATTTTGACCCGTCTGATTTGTCTTTTTAGTTGGTCAAAATTCTTCTAAGGGATTCTATTAATCATTCCTTACTTAGCTGATCTTGATGTTTTGGAAATCCTCAAAACCTCCCTTTAACCTTTAACTTCCTTGTACTCTATCTTCATCTTCATCCAACACTATCCAAATGGATTTTTTCATAAAAACTCCAACAATCCTCCATATGAACGAAATTGGTCTTCATGTCCCGTCTGACAGAACATATCATGTTGATGTAATCTTTAGGGATAATAGCACATCGGGATAGATGACATATTTGATCTTGAACCTTCCCTAGTTGAAGCTTATCGGATTTACTTAGTCAATCGGTAAAATATTTCATCTTAAATTGTTGATTGTTTGTGAAAACCACGACAATAAACTTAACACATTATTATACCGATTTGTTACAAGCTCTCGGTTGTGTTCATTTTGGTCTTGAACGTTCTTCATAATGCGAGTGCTTTAGAAAATTACAGCCTATAAAGAAATTCTCAATGAGCCGACCCAACTCACACTTACATAGGTGACCGCTTCTATCAAGAGTATCCTACCATACTCCACATTTTTTTAAACAAGATATAGATGTCATAAAAAGCATTTGCTTAACTATGCACTTATTGCATCATGAAATGGGCTAGAATTAAAAACTCTTGAGTGCTTTAGTTTTAAGTAGCCATGAATGGTTGGCCTATTGAACTTGGTCCGTGGGATCTTCATGTCACCAAGTTAGGTTTCCTTACAAGGTAACTTAGTCTAAGTTAGGCTTTAAGCCCATTCCCCTCGATGAACTTTCTACTTTCTCACCAGATAATTAAAGTTGTCACAAGGTCGATGAAAATTATTCCATTTGAGAGTAGATGACTCACGGTATTATGTCGGCGACGAATATGTCGTGACTTACCAATATACATAAACTTGTGTGCTCTATGTAAAGTTGCTTGATTATCGCAATGTATTCATATGACTGACACAGGTTTCGGCCATAGTGGAATATCTTCTAGAAAGTTATGAAGCCACTCAGCTTCTTCACCAGCTTTATCCAAAGCTATAAACTCTTACTCCATTGTGGATCGAGCTATACACGTCTGTTTAAAAGATTTTGAAGAAATTGCGCCTCCTACTATTGTGAATACATACCCACTTGTAGATTTTGATTCTTCGTAATCAAAGATCTAGTTTGCATCACTATATCCCTCGAGGACAACTGGATATTTTTCATAGTGCATACTCTGATGTATTCTTTAGGTGTCCAAGTACTCTCATTATTGTTTCCCAGTGAAGCTTTCTCGGATTATTCGTATATATATACTCAATTTATTAAATTGAGTAGGCAATGTAGGGCCTTGTGCAATTCACGATATACATGAGACATCCAATTCTCATTTTGTGATACACTATCTCCTTTATTTTTGTGTAACGCCACTGATAGGAGAAAAAGATTGTTAGTTATTTTAAATCCATACTTCTTAAATTTTTGAAGTACCTTTTCCACATAATGTGACTGAGATAATTTAATATCACTTGATGACATTGTTATTTTAATTCATAAAATAACATCGGCTACACCGAGATCCTTCATATCAAAATTATTAGTTAATATTTTCTTCGTGGACTTAATAACCTCCATGCTAGTCCCAAATATTAACATATCGTCTACAGAAAGACAAACTATGACAATATCTTGTCGACATTTTTTTATGTATACACACTTGTCGCATTCGTTGATGTGAAAGCCATTTTTAATCATGGCACTATCAAATTTTTTATGCCATTGTTTAGGAGCTTGTTTAAGGCCATAAAGAGAATGAACAAGTTTACAAATTTTGTTCTCTTTTCCTTTAACTATGAAACCGTCTGGTTGTTCCATATAAATCTCCTCATTTAATTCACTACTAAGGAAAAATCCGTTTTAACATCCAATTGATGAATTTCAAGATTATGTATAGCTGCTAGAGCTATTAATAGTCTTATGGAAGTTATCCTAGTCAATGGTGAATAAGTATAAAAAAAGTCTACTCCTTCCTTCTGTCGATACCCCTTAGCTACTAATCTAGCTTTATATTTATCGATAGATCCTTCATGTTTTAATTCATTTTTAAAAATCCATTTACATCCAATTGGTTTACTTCCCTTAGGAAGATCAACCAATTCCATGTATTATTACTTAAGATGGATTGTAGCTCACTATCTATCGCCTCTTTCCAATGTGGTGCATCGGTAACAGTGATAGCTTGTTTATATGTTTGAGGATCATCCTCAATCATATAGGTTAAGAAATTTAGGCCGAAGGATTTTGCTATTTTAGCTCGTTTGCTCCTTCTAAGCTCTTCTGTGACTTCCTCGTTGATTTGAGAATTATTTCTATCAGAAATTGATTCGTATGTCCTCCTTTGAGAAGTGACGTTTGAGTCCTTCTTATGTGGAAATATATTCTCATAGAATATCGCATCTCAAGATTCAGTAATTGTTTAACGTCAACCTCACTATTTTCAGATTTAAAAACCAAAAATCTTTAAGCTATTTTCCGCCGATTTTAGATCCAAGTTTTACCTATTTAGGTCTTGGAACCGCCACCTTAGCCAATCACCCTCACAATTTGAAGTATTTGTAGCTAGGCTGCCTTCATTTCCATAACTCATATGGAATAGCATCATTTTTCTTGTTTGGGACTCGATTCAATATATGATTCGCCATTAAGATGGCTTCCTCCCACAAGTTACTAGGTAAACCCGATCTTAAAACATGACACTAATCATATCTTTTAGAGTTTGATTTTTTCGTTCAGCTACCCCATTTGATTGGGGTGAGTAAGATGCAGTCATTTCATGCATTAGCCTTGATTCAGCACACAATTGCTGAAAATGATATTCATACCTCTATAAGAACTAAGAGTTTTAATTTTCTTATTCAACTGATTTTAACCTCGGGTTTATATTGTATAAAGGCATTTATGGCCTCCTTTTTCTTATGTAATAAATACACATAACAATAGTGCGTACAATCATCAATAAATGTGATGAAGTACCTTTTACCTCCACGAGTAGGAGTTGCCTTTATATTACACAAGTAGGTGTGAATTAGCTCTAAGGGTTGTGAGCTCATTTCGATTGAGTTGAAAGGTTGTTTGGCAAGTTTTGCCTCCACACAAAATTCACATTTATATGACTTACTATTTCAAAATTAGGTATTACACCTAAATTAGCCAATTTTTTCATTCATCGATCATTAATGCGACCTAAACGGCATGGCATTCCATAATGTAGGAGGCTCAACATAGCCAAATAGCTGAGTATTAAACCATCAAGTTCGTTGATTAGCCAAGTGACTCCAACAAATGATTAGTTCAGAAGCTTTTGTGACATCAATATTATAAAAGTGAAAAAATAAGTATAGAGAGATGATTGACCATTTGAACTATTTAGTTCCACCATTTGATTATCTTACCAAATATAGTCGTTGAATTTGAATTGTATGTCTAAAATATTAATTTAAAATTCATTGAAATTTCATTATATTTTCTATCAAGCAAAATATAAGAACATTAAAAATAATAAAAATGAATTTGAATGTTTATGTATATAAATTCAAATAAATTGAATATGTTTAACTTAAAATGATATACTTTCGTTAATTCAAATATTTTTCTACAAGCCTTGCACATGTTTATAAAATTTTATAATAGCCAATAATGTTTAAGAAAAAATATCACAAATATATCAACTCAAGTTTTATTGGTGTGATGTAAAAAACTATTAAAGAACTTATTTGTTGAAATATTTTTTTTTTATATTATTCATAAATTTAACATAACAATTTTTTTTTAAAAATATACATATTTATTAACATTTCAATTATCAAAATTAAATATAAATATTTACTTTGTTTTAATTAAATAATTTTTTTAAAAAAAACTCTAATCCCCCCTCCACCCCACCACCCATACCCATCGTCGGTCTGCCACTACCTTCGACGACTTGGGTTCGCCGGATCCAGGTCAGCGACAACCTCGGGAGAAGTTCCCAGGCCGTCGCCGACCTGGAGTTAAACTTTCGAGGCCTGCGATGGTCTCCGACTTGAGGACGTCGCAGACTTCAATATCTAGTATTTCCAGGCAGGTGACGGCCTGGGAACTTCTCCCCAGGTCATCGCCGGCCTGGATCCGGCGAACCCAGGCCATCTCGACGGCCTGGGAAGGTGCTGGGAGGCGGGGTTTGAGTTTGGTGAGTTGGGTGGGGTGGGGTGGGGTAGGGGGGTTGGAACGGATGATGATTTTTTTAATGAGAGGGTATTATTGTCAATTTAGGGGTGTCCAACTTAATTTTTGGGTTCGTATATACACATTTACCCTAGATTTTATACCACCATACATCTAAGTATAATTTTTATTACCTAAAGTACAAATATTGAAGCATATTTAATTATGACTCTTGAGCGAGGTATGAATCATTAATAGACTTCCCCATCTCTTCTAGCTTCAGCTTCTAAGTGCTAACACCGTCCCTCTTCTTCTGTTTACTTACATCTACTTTATAATTCCATTTCATTGGCTTGCTTACTTCTATTTTCCTTCTTTTAATTTTCTTCATTTTTTTTTATTATTCGACTAGTTCTTTTTGTATTAACGTGTTTTGATTTCTACATATTAGTATCTTCTACCATTTAAATTTAGAATCTCCATGTATTCCGATAACATCCGAAATAAATAATTCGAGGGGATGGGCTGTGAGGAAGTGGAAGGGAACAAATGGTGAAAAGATGTTAACGGATTTGGATATTTTATCCGGATATAGGATATTAGACTCATTTAGAGTCGGTAGGTGATTTCAGGGATCTGACAATGATCGAATTCGAGTCCGGTCAAAATATGTAAGAATCGAACTCGGTGTCATGTGATAAATTAATAGTGATTTAACCGAATTTCGTTTGGTTCAATTAAATCAATGATATTTATACGAGGTTAGATTATATTCGGATTAGTGGGCTTAGTTACTTTATTCTGGATGGATCAACTCAAAGATTAACAACACGTAACGAAGGTAGGATGTGAAGATGAATAACGTAAAGATGAATAACTATAGCAAAAGCTCTTGTATATATTTAATCTCAGATTACGAAGTATGTAGGCGTATGATTTATGAATTGTGCCCTAATACAATGCAAGTTTATTGTATTTATAGGTGTTTATCCCTAGCTATACAAGGAAACATAGTCCTACTAGGACTCAGAGTGATGTCCTTCTCGTACTCAAATTTTATCTTGGTCGCTGGGATGCATCATGTTAGACCGGGTAGACCAGTACTTACGACTGAGGTGTATGGTCGGGCCGATCTATTATTCTTGTGTTCTCAATATCATATGGGTAAAATAGCCCCCATCAGTACTACCTCACTTCTTCGAGCGGAGAAGTAGTCGAAGCTCGTATAAGTATTTGACCTTTCGACTGGTGTTTTATGATCCGTTCCTCATTAAAAATCTTATTTGGAAAAAACCCTATGTGAAAAAATCCAAAACAAGGAAAAGAGTGCATGGCTTCATAAGTAGTCGTATTGTCGTCTCCGCGTCGTGTGTCATTTCGATTTGAGGGGACACATTTCTTTGTTCGATGGCGGGAGAGTGAATAGTTGTGATGGGACTAAAACCTCTTTTTGAGTTCATATATATATATGAGTTTCAGGTTTCACCCTGACTTTTTACTTTCTGCCTTCTGTCTTTTAGCAGTAAATTCTCAAGTCGATAATTCTTCCAAATATCATACTTCTCGACAACATATCCGAACAAGCACTTATAATGGCTTCCAGTTCCAGAAGTCCTAACTCCTCACTTGGTAAGCCTTCCTCTTTCCTCCAATATATTTTGATTGCTCTTATATTTAGTATCATTTGTAACTCTCTTTTGCTTCTCTGTAGCTTCTATGGTCGAAAATTCCAGGCGTTCAAAGATGTGAAAAATGGTCCTATCTAAATCCACCAAAACGGCTGAGAATCAGCCTATAGAGCAAAGATTTTCTCGAAAGAGAAAAATAGACCAAGATCCTGATTTCGATGACAACAGAGAAGAGACTCCAGAAATCTCTCAAGAGGTCCCTCATGGGCCTTCTCCTTCTTAGGTTCCGACTTCCTCATCCACCATTAGGACCGGACAGGGATATCCTCCCCTTTCTTTTAGATCCTCCCTTAGCATTAGCGGCTGCTGGTTATGGTCAATTCCCAGTTCTTCAGGCTCTGTGGCGAAGATAAGGAAACAGGTTTATGATCGTTCAGGTCAAAACCTTACATTGCTGGGTGAGCCAAACCCAAAAGCCACGCTGGTTGAGATGATAGAAGATCATCTTGTAGGAAAGAGGGCAGCAGGTTATTCTGATCGTGACTCACTGGTTAATGATGAAAAGGAGAGTGCTGCAGATAAAGCTACACGAATTCTCCTTTCTTCTATTTTTACGAGGGATATGCAGAGGTTGCTGGAGAAGGATCCACTGGAGAAATTGGCAAAGGCTGCCCAATCTTATGTCAGAGTATGATAAGATTAATCATTTCTTCTAAGTTTTCCTTCTTGATTTAGCCGTTTTTCGTAGGGTTTTGGTTAAATCAATAATTTAGGTTTATGGGGTAAAACTATATTGATCTTACGAGTTTTCGTTTGTTCGACCTAAGTGTAGTAAAATGCCGTGCTAATGTTTGCAAACAGAAGTAAGAGATCAATAGTATTTGTATTCGGAATAATTGAGTACAAATTACAAATATCAAGAGTCCTATCCGAGCATTATAGGATGCCGTACAAGCTAGAGGGCGAAATACGCAATAAACAGCCTATACTATACTTCCTAATTAGTTCCGAGCAGCAGCCTCGGAGGAAGAGCACCTGGGAAGTTGTGTCTTGTCATAAATGTTAGGGGTATTTATAACTGAGATAATGGGCTTTCTGACACACTTGTAAGAGTACTTTTCTGGCCCGCTGACTTGGGCCTGGGCTTGGCCCAACAGTAACCTTCGACCTCGGATTCTCTTTATCGGCTCGGAAAAGATCACTACATACCCTGCTCGGTTCGGCACTTCCGAGGACGGAAACTTGTGCAGTTCGATCCACATCGAGCTAGTAAGAATAGGTGACCCAAATTACACCTCATCAATACTCCCCCACTTCTCGAGCGTAAAGTGGAGCTTAAGCTCGAAGAAGTATAAGCTATGTCAAACGCTGGGGTGAGATGAGCCATTCAAAATATGTTTCGGGTATGCCTCATTAAAAACCTAACTCGGAAAAACTCTGTGGGATAAAAACCGAGCTAGGGAAAAAGAGTGCATATATTAGAAACAATATAATGGCGTGCCGAGATGTTAACCTTGTCGTCCATCGTTTGCGTAGGACCTCTAAATCGGAGTTTTTCTTTACTATCAATTACTGTGATGCTTCATTTAATTCCTTAGCGAATGCTTCTTTAATTCCCGATCGCGATACAAAGGATCAACGGAATACCATAGGAACAAATTCCAAGGAATATATCCCAATTTCTGGAAAGTGAGGGATCAAGAATGCAATTCTCAGAAAAATAACTTAAATTTTTACCCTGTGTCAGTTCAACCGTCGCGGTTACTCGGGGACATGTTTGTAATTTACCTTTTTAACCCCGTATATATATGTTGACTTGTTGAAAAATTACTCACAAATCACACACTTTCTTGAGCTCGGAGCATTCGGGTCGAAAAAGCATCTGCTTTAGTATAATTGTTTCCCATTCCATAATGTCTAGTTCCAGAAGTTTGAGGGGCAAGAATAAGGTCGGAGAGAACCAAGAGTCCGATCCTTTGTTAAAGCTTGTCGATGATTACGAGGAGGGAGAGTTTCATCCAGAAGACGGGGATGCTGAGCAGACCGAAGATCTCGAGGAAGACGTGGTCGAGAAGCTTAGTATTGGCGAGGGCGCCTTTGTCAGGATTTTTAGACATACGCTTCCTTCTAATACTGCCACCTCAAATAGGTCAGAACTTCCCGCCAATCAAACTTCCTGTGGTTTTTCAAAAAACGATCATGTTTATCTTGAGGCGGAGTTCGGAAAATTTCTTCCTCGGGGTTTTTCGATTGTCATCCCCTCTTACCTTGAGCGTGCAAACGAGCCTCCAGCCGGGTGTCAGACCTTCTATGAGAAACAGTTCTCTTATGGTTTGCGCATTCCGTTTATCCCTCTTATTAGAAACATTTTGACCTTCTTTTCGCTTTCCCCCGCTCAGCTTCTCCCTCACTCCGTCGCGTATATCGTAGCGTTCAGCGCTCTCATGGAAGCCAAGGGGGAAGAGGCTTCTTTTAGTAATTTCTGGAAAATATTTCGAATGGACCTGTGTAAGGGCTCCAATGTCGGGTTCGTGTCCGTCTGCCAGCAGTCGAAACGGCCTTTTCTTACGAATATAACAACGGAAAGGAGTAAAGGTTGGAAGAGGAGGTTCTTTTTTGTGAAAGGCCCTGATGTTCCAGTATCAGAAGGTAGCTCGAAGACCAGACCATGTCGATGGGATGGCGTAAATACTTGGTCATACGGTCGTCGCAGGATTAAAGAGAAACTCAACCATCGTCTTTCCGACGAATTTCTCGAGCAGTTACGGTCCAATCCTTACCAAACCATGCTCCTAGTTCAGGAAGGTGTTTTGCGGTTGGCTGGGCTGAGCAAATGTGACTATCCTGCCTCAATGATCAAATACTCTTATCCTTTACCCAATCAATCCTTCGAAGGATCCCTTCGACCGCTCGGTGACTCGCCTGCTTCTGCTGCTCCGCCCCTCGCCCCTCTTTCTTTAAGTATGTTTTTAGTTCTTTCCTATTTCACGGTGTGATATATTAATTCTTCCTGTTTAAACTCATGTATACCCTGTGTTTCTTTTGCAGGTCGAATTGTTGAGAGGTTTCGACTGTCCACTTCTGGCTCGGTTGGAGATATGCCATTCTACTTCGAGTCGTTACCACATACTTCGGAAAGAAGAGCGGATGCGAGTAATTTAGGCGGAGATTCAGTTGATATACCAATTACACTTCCGATCTGAGAGGGCTTGGTACTATGAGTTCATTGAATTCTGCCACTACTGGACCTCTTCGAACTCTGTTTTCTCCTGATACTTCTACTCTTTCGTCCGTTGGCTATAGTCAACATTCCTGGAACCGAATTCTGGGTGTTCAGGAGTATGAGAAGCTCCTGAGTCGAAAAAGGAATGCTGACCATCCGGGACCCTCGAGGAGGGTAAAACCCTTTGGTGTGAGTTCTAACTCGGTTCCATGCCGAGAGGGTAGGTCGGAGCCAGATGTGGCAGATTTCATGGACGAACATTTCCGCAGTAGCAGGGCTGCTGGATACCCCGAAGACGGGACTATTCTAACCGATTTGGATTCAGGTGGTGAGAACGAGTTCGACAAAGCCACTAGAATTTATATGGCTAGTCGGTTTAAGCGGGATATGCTGCTTCAAACCATCAAAGGTAGTTTTGAGGTTCTGAGTGATTTTTCCCGGACGTATCATGAGGTAAGAATTTGTTTTTTGACTATTTCTTCTATCTTTAGAGTCTCAAACATTTACTGATAACCGGAATTTTCTCATAGGTCGGGGATTTGTTCGCTCTTCAGACCTATCGCTTAGCGTTGCTAGAGCAGGAGTCGCAGGATGCTCACGATGCATATGCACAAATTTTTGTTGATAATCAAACCCTTCGATCTCAACTGGAAGACAGTCAACGAGAACTGTTTCAAGTGAAGAAAGAGCTAGAGAATATAAGTAAGAAACATTCCTCCTCTGTGGAGGATGAATTGTTATCAGTGGTTACAGATAAGAGCGCACTCGAGGATGAGCTTAAAAGAATTAAGATCGAGCTTGAGCAAACCAAGCATGACTCAGCTCGCGCATATTCTCAAGGGGCAGAAGAGGTGGAAATCCCAGCCATACGAAAGTTTCTTAGTTCCCCCGTTTTCGACCCTTTAGTTCGGAGAAGAATCGGCGGAATCCTTCAAACTATCTTTTATAAGGGGGTTCAACAATTGGTTTCAGCCGATAGGATCCCGGATAAAATGGAAGAATACCTCTTGCATATGAATCCTTTCAAAAATGCCGAAGGAAAAGACTACAAAGCTTCATCATTGCCCCGAGAAACTGTGAACTGGCAAAATCATCGTTTTGCTCCCTTAGTTGAGGAGTTTGGCATTCCGATGCCTAACCCAGATTTGCTCGATCAGTCCGACGACAATCATCAATTTGCCTTAGGAGAAAACGAAAATGTCAACATAGAGGACGGATCGGATGAGGAAGATGGTCGACCCTCTGATCAGACCGATCCATTAGGCAGCGGTGATGAAGGTGGCAGTGGTCCGAACGCTGGGTTCAAGCATGCTGGGGGGAATGATTCATAATCTTGTAGTTAGGAATCAAATGTGTATATGCATGTAATTCGTTTCTTTTGAAATTGGATTTGTTTCTTTTACGATTTGGTTCGCATGACTTGTAAATGCTTATCTTGCAAAAATTTTGACATCATCTGCTTTTCAAAGTTCGATATCTTTTCGTACTCTAAGCTCGAAATTTATTTATTCCAAATAGAATCTTTCTTGAAAATCGCGTCGATTCCACTACCGTAACCATAGGGCGTAGTGCCTATAAATATGAGGATCTCTTCAAATTATTTACACGACACCTTTGTTTACAGAGATCAAAGCTCTTCTTCTATATTCAGCACTCTTCAATTCTCTTAACTCATTTCCCGTTTATCATGGAAGAAATACTGGGCAAGGCCATCGACCCCAAACTGCTATTGGGTGGTTCGAAAAATAAAAATTCGTCCAAAGAGCAGAAGCCAGCTAAGGATGCCAAACCCTCCAAATCTTCTTCTAAAACCTCTGTGTCTTCTCCCAAAGTTCCTAAGGGAGGGGAAAATAAGAAAGAAAAAAGCGCTTCCTCGAAGCAAACTAAGGGCAGCACAAATAAGTCCATCTTTGATGAGGAGCTTGAGGCTGAGCTCGAGGGCTCTTTGCCGATTCTCCGAGTGGAGAGCCCGCTGGGCGGAAAACTCCCGTTTCTTCTTCGACAAAAGGCCTTATTCCGACGGGGTCACTCCCATCGATGCTTTGCAGAAGCTTGCCATCGGTAACAAGCCATCATCAGATGATTCTTCAGCCGTCCCCCCCCCACAGGAGGTTTGAGCAAAAAACCTAAGTTGGATATTGGTGGAGAAGCTTCTGCTGAATCCTTAAGAACTGATAATCTTTCCGAACCCCGAGTTGACTCCGTTCCTCCGATGGTTACTCCTTTCCCGCCTACGGAGTCGAAAGACGGGTCCATTTCTAAAGCTACGCTCGGGGATCTTGTAGATAGTCCGTTACGGCTTGACCTCACTTCTTCTAAAACCGACATGTCCAAGGAGAGAAATCTAGACGAATTGTACCAATCTGGATCGCACTTTCTGTTTCAGGTGTTATAATATCTTTTCCTCTCTGTCTCTCTTTTTTTTTTTAACTTATCCGAACATTTAATAGGCTGGACAAGATTTTCTCGAACTCAAAACGTTTGCCGAGCGGGAATCAAATCGGCATGCTGCTATTTCTCTCGAGCTGGAGAAGAAGAAAAATGAACTGGACCTTGTCCTTGAGGAGAAGCTTGCTTTAGAGAAAGAGAAAGTTGCTAAAGATCAGGGAGAGGAAATCCACAAGAAACTGAATGAGGAGCTCGAGAAACATAAAAGTCTTCACGAGCAGGAGAAACAAGACTTCGAGCGCCGTGAAAAGGAGGCTTATGACCGTGGATATGAGGCTCGCAGTGCTGAGCTTCGGAAGATCTTCTCCGACAACAAGCTTCTCTAGATTTTTCCAGACTTGCTGTACGGCTATACTGTTTTATTTCTGTGTAATCATGAATAATTCCTGACATTTTTATCCTCTATGGTTTGTAATAATTTATTTATTTCTCGGATTGCATGCTCTTGTATAATTTGATATGTTCTTTTTTATTCGTACTTTAGCCTGCTTTCTTCGTTCGAACTTGCGGTCCCGACCGTCGGGATTCTTGATCTTCGATCTTGGTATATTAACTTCGCTTATTTCCAAAATCAGATCACCTTCTTTTCCCGCTCAAATTCTCGAGAAGCGTAACAGTCTTTTGATCTTGATCGTTCCTGTTGTTTTCTGCTAATCGTTGGATTTTTTAAAGTTGCACCTATAAATGGGGTCTTTCATTTTGTATCCTTATAAAAATTATTTGAAGGCAGATTCCTTCGACCATGCTGGTTAAAAGATCTTGTTGCATGGCCCAACATTTTGAATTTCGAGTTAGGACCTACTTTGCAGATTGTAGGCTGATTAGTACTCTTATTTCGACTAGGATACCTGCAGGTGAATGCTATCCCGACCTTGGAGGCCAATAAGCCTCATTGCTGACCACCCACGACCCAGGTAGCTCCCATGACCTTTTGTGGTTTAGGGAGGGGGGGGGGGTCAAGCATCAAATTTTTCTAGGGTATTCAGCGGTTTGTTTGGTTCTTCCTCGAAGATGTTAGAGGTGGTGCTTCGAAGATCGAGGTCCTCGATAAAGTATTCACGTTACACCTAGAAAAAGATGCATTACCCCTCTCCTCTTTGAAGAATCGTAAATAAAGATAAAAGGTTGTAGGCTTGACGGGCTCCTCATTTTCGAGTAAGGACATTATCGTCCGCCGAAAATTTCATAGGATTGCCTGCTCAAGAAGGTCTTCTCACGTAGAGATTAGTTTTTGTCGATATTTGTAGGATTGTAAAATGTACTAGTGTCCAAGGAATTGGCTTGATATGTAATAGGAGTTGGTATCTTTGTAGCTTGTAATCGCTTAATATATCGAACTTATACTTTGTCGAAGATAACAGTCTTCTGATTATCCTTTACGATTATCATAATTTACTTGAATATAATACTTTACCGATCTTGGTCATTCTCGGGCGAGTTACTGATAATGCTTTCTTGACCGGCTATATCCCGCATTTCTTTTTGGGAGTCTCTTTGATGACCGACACTGAGCTTATAAGGATTTTGAACATAATTGATTTTGACATTTTCTTCATTTACCCAAACGGTTCCCTAATTTTCGGGAAGCGGAACGGTCGGCGTATTTATTGCTCGTATCTCAGCCATTAGTTCTGATAAATCTGAGTCGTTGATCGCCCTTTGCTTTTGCTATATATAGTTTCGTAGTTACCCTCATATTTTTATGCTTCTGTAATTGATTTGTTAGACTATATGATTGAACTATTACCTCCTTTGACCCTCATGTTTCGCTTCTTATCTCCGATAAAACGGTTCGAGGTTCGGGTTCGAACTGTCTTCCTTTACTACTTTGGCTGTCTTCAATGGCGATTTATTTCGACTAGGGTATCGACAGGCGAAAAGAATTGCGACTGGGGTACCGGCAGGCGACCAGCTCTCTCTGATTCCATCCATTCGAGGCTGGTTCGAACTCCGGTATCCCGTCGCTCCATCCAGTCGGATAGTGGGTCGACTCGTGGGAGAAGTTTTCCTGCACTCGATCTCAACCTCTTCGAGATGCAATTTGAAGAATGTTGCCTTCGGGTTCGGCAGGAATAATTTCAACTGCAGTTGCTTCCCTGTCTTTCGACCTAGTCCGGTGTGGAGCAATCATCGAGGAAGCGATGGATGAAGGGTAGAAGTGTTCTTCTAGCCCCGCTTTCCTCCTTTGGTAACGAAAATATTCTAGCGCAGGGTTAATTATTTGTAATAGGATTACATTAAATGTAAAGTTTCAGCTTTGCTCGATTTTCCTTATTGTAATCATGAATTCTCTTGTAACTATTTGAAAGATCACGAATGAAATATTTATTTCCTTTGTCATTCTTGCTTGTTACTCTGCCGATTTGCTTCTGTAAATAGCAACCGAGCATCAATTTCTTCGCCTTAAAAGTACGAACGACAAGTGCTTTTCCCTAGTGACTTTGATAAGTAATAATGAAATATTAACTTTTTTAATGATCGGACATCGACTATATAATCGACCGTTGATTGAACTTCGACCTTTAATATTCAGATATAAATGATAATTGACGTTCTTCGCTGATCTCATTCGTTGATAGAGTAGTCGAAAGTTAACAATACTTGGATAGAAATTGGCGACCTTCGCAGATCTCGATTGATGTAGTCCGAAATAGGATATTATCGGAATCGATAATTTGCACTTAGGGTCTTAGCAACAACTTTCACCCATTTAATAAATTCGATCTAAGGGGCGTAGCAACATCTTTCACCCTTAGTCGTTTCAGAGCATTTTTAGCCCGAGGGTCGTAGCAACAGCTTTCACCCATTTAATAATTTCGATCTAAGGGGCGTAGCAACGGCTTTCACCCTTAGTCGTTTCAGAGCATTTTTAGCCCGAGGGTCGTAGCAACAGCTTTCACCCATTCAATAATTTCGATCTAAGGGGCGTAGCAACGGCTTTCACCCTTAGTCGTTTCAGAGCATTTTTAGCCCGAGGGTCGTCACCCATTTTTATTTTTCGATCCAAGGGGCGTAGCAACAGCTTTCACCCTTGGTCGATCTTCGAGGGTCGTAGCAACAGCTTTCACCCTGTTTAATAGTAGATGGAGACAAATAGAGATTGATAATAGATGAATAGAGATCGAGGAATATCAGAATATGATGAATAAATAGGAATATTGGTGAAACGAACTTTCACTGAATAGATAACTTTCCTTGAAATAAACTTTGATGAAATTATAGTCTTCTGTAATCGTGAGAATAGATGAAACATAGCGAGATAGCAAATAGTAAATAACCCTAGAACTTAATAGATAATCCTTTTGCCTTGATAAGAATATTCTTTGCGAGGTTCTTACTTTGTTTGACCTAATGCCCTTTGTTCTTTGCTGTTGTGTATATGTTCCAAATTTTGGTAAGTTTGATTTTTTCCAAACGGTTCCTCATTTTTCGGGAATTGCAACGGTCGATGAATCTCATCCATTTACTTCGCGGATTATCTGCCGTTGGATTCCTTATAATTTTTGCTATAAAAGGCAGTCGTACCTTTGAAACTGTCTCATTCGTTGTACTGGCATTTTATTCGTCCGATCATGGTGATCAAGATCATTATTCAATTAATTCAACTTTTTGAGCTCAGACTTCGAACAATCTTTAAGCGGAACAATATTCGAGCGGAAGAAAAACTACCCCGACCTCGCTTAGAATATCGACAGGCAAATACAATTTCCATCTGGAAGGCCAATAAGCCAGACCTATGGAGTCCGCAGGTTATCGTGCAGGTTTTCGACTAGGGACCTGTTGCTACAATGCATTTAGGAAGACATAGTGGGGAGAGAACGACGAAGAATACAGTTACCCGACAAACCGTGCGTTCACCCCTTCGTCTTCGGAAGATCGTAAATAAAGTTAAAAGCCTGCGGGTCCAAAGAAGATTCCATGCTCAGAGCTAAGTTACTTCAAATAAACGATAGGAGAGGGGAGCGAAAATTTCATAGGATTGTAGAAAGCAAAGGGGTTCTTTTGTAACATATCAGCTTGCGCTATGCTCGAAATGTATCTCCCATATTCTTCCTTTGAACTCTTGTATCTTTGTAATGATATTCATAAATGCCTTTTTCTCTTTTCCTTGTTGATAAAGTAAAACATAATCAGATAAGTTCTCATTTTCGATAACCCGAGTTCGAACGTCTAAAATTAATAAGGAAATAACCGAACACCGCTTCCTTGAGTGAGTAACAAACAAATACTTTGGTAGACCTAAAATTAATAAGGAACTTGTGGCAACTGATCCTTGGTATTGCCGAATTTCCAAAGTTGTTGAACTTTTCAGTTCGAGAGTTTTGTTTGAGTAGATCAATCATAGCTTTTCCAATTCGAACATCATTAGTTGGTTGTAAAAATAGCGGTTTCATATTTAGAATATCATGTGCACCATGGTTGAATTTTAGACAATTGTTCCCGATCCCGGTGCCGTCCTTCGAATAGGATAATAAGTAAAAATTTGTTCGAACGAACTTTTCGAATGAGTCCCTCTTTACGCACCGCTAAACCGTACGTTCTCCTAACCAAACAGGACCCTATTTCTCGGGAAGCGTATCGATCAGTTCATTTATTACGTAAATCCCAACCGTTCGCGATCTGTTATCTGGGCCGTTGGTTGAAAATCCTCCACTGCTATAAATAGGTCCACTTCTCTATACGTCGTTCCTCACTTCTCCCTTTATGCTCCCTCCGATCTACATGGATCGAGTTTTAGATTTGACTCATATTATCTCGAAGATAAAGGAGTTTGAGATTAGAATTCGAACCCTGTTTTTCGATCTTGGTTCCTTTGGTGTAACCTTTTCCGCTTAGAATATCGACAGGCAAAAGAAATTGTGCCTAGAATACCGACAGGCAACCTGTTTTCCTAGATATACCTTATCTGGTGCGGGTTAGAATTCCGATTTTCTGGCGTAGCATCTGATCGGGCAGCTGGTTAATTTTAGAGGAGTTCTTTAAATCTGGAGCACCAGCTTCCTCGAGGGCTTTCTTGAAGCATAGTTCCTTCGAGCTCGCCTGGGGCGACTCCGTTGAGATAACCCTTCGCTGCACCGGTTCGGATTAACCTGTAAATAATGATTGAGTATTTCAATCATTATTTACAGATGAAGACCTAAGGTCGGTTTGAAGCCTTGGAGAGGAGCTTCGATCCGGCTTTCATCCCGTACGAAGACGGATGTGCGACACGTGGCGAGTGATGTCATGAAAAATCAATGCTGAGTTCTACATCTGGAGCGCTCTAAAGGGAATGATGACCGAATATATAACAGGGTAGAATTACTCGTAGAATTTGTAGTAGGGTAGGAGTGATTGTACTGTATCTTTTGAGCTCGAGATTTAATATTATATCCGAAGCATCGCTTGTAACTTGTCTGAAAGATATCAATAATAAAGCTTTTGTTGTCTGGTCGAATTTCATTGATTTATTCTTTTATGTTTTTTCAATTCTTCCGATCGACTATGAGTGAGACTCGTTGGAACTCGTAGTTATCATGAGGTCGCGACTTCGAGGATTTATATAACTTGCTGCTGTTGCACTAACATTCAATTGCAGGATCCATTGGAAATTGTCAACGAGCAAAGGTATGAAATCAAATCTATCCCAGCTGATCGAGAAAAGCATCAGATAACCGATAAATAATCTGTACGGATTATGTGATTGGTCGAGAAAATTATTGATTCGTGCAATTTATCCTGAGATTACTAAATATGATGATCGAAAAAATAAATTCCGAATATTAATAAGCTGTAACTCCATAGACTTATAACCCTTTGTCGCTTTGTCGTTAACTGATGATCAAGCTGATTGGATTAATTCTGTGTTAGTTAGTTGAGCACGATATCTGTGAAACTTCTTATTCACTTATGAATAGAGAATTGATCATTCGTGGAAAATAAATCCAACGAAGGAATAAGTGAGTTGGACAATCACATAATAGAACCATCGATCTAAAAGTCGGAAATTCGCCCGTAGGTCTTATCTTTGACCTTAAATTGACGAACGCTCCGCTGGTCGGATGATCGTCCTAGAAAGTAAATGGCCGCGTTTCTGGTTAGTGTGGCTCTCCATATTTCTCCTCTTAGTAAGCATATTTCGATCTAATACTCGAATAAGGCCCCACGGTGGGCGCCAATTGATCTTACGAGTTTTCGTTTGTTCGACCTAAGTGTAGTAAAATGCCGTGCTAATGTTTGCAAACAGAAGTAAGAGATCAATAGTATTTGTATTCGGAATAATTGAGTACAAATTACAAATATCATGAGTCCTATCCGAGCATTATAGGATGCCGTACAAGCTAGAGGGCGAAATACGCAATAAATAGCCTATACTATACTTCCTAAGTAGTTCCGAGCAGCAGCCTAGGAGGAAGAGCACCTGGGAAGTTGTGTCTTGTCATAAATGTTAGGGGTATTTATAACTGAGATAATGAGCTTTCTGACACACTTGTAAGAGTACTTTTCTGGCCCGCTGACTTGGGCCTGGGCTTGGCCCAACAGTAACCTTCGACCTCGGATTCTCTTTATCGGCTCGAAAAAGATCACTACATACCCTGCTCGGTTCGGCACTTTCGGGGACGGAAACTTGTGCAGTTCGATCCACATCGAGCTAGCAAGAATAGGTGACCCAAATTACACCTCATCATATATAGAGATTATAGGGCCTAGTTACTTTATTCCGAATGGATCAATCTCAAGAAAGAACAATAAGTAAATAAGAACAAGAACAAGAGATAATGAATATAGTATAGCAAAAGCTTTTCTATTACTTTGATATCGGATTGCCCAAGTATGTAGGCGTAAGTTCTCCAGAATAATATTGTTGTCCTTATACAATTGGTGATTCAGCTATTTATATGATATTAACCCTAGTTTTACAAGGAAACATAATCCTACTAGGACTCGGGGTATCATTCCTTCGTGAACTCGGATATCGGTGATCTTACGTGGTTTCGTTAGTTCGATCAAGGGTGGGATGTATGCAATAATAATAATAATAAAGCAAAGAAAAGACCAAAGTAATTGTATTCGAATTGAATGAGTACAAATACAAGTATTCAAAGGTCCTATTCGAGCATTATTGGATGCCGTACAAGCTAGAGGGTGAAACATGTATGAGAAAGTCTACGCTAATATTTTCCGGTTAACCCGAGCGGCGGTCTCAAGGTTAGTGTGCCTAGGATCCCCCCCTGTGTAATAAATGCATGGAGTATTTATAGCCAAATTGGAGGGCTTGGGCCTGGGCTCGGCCCAACAGCGCCCATCGATCTATGGCTCTCTAATGCGCTCGGAACAATCATCTTCATGCTTTGGTTCGGCTTTTGCTCCCTGGTGACAGGGTTCGGTGCTATTCGAACTGCGTCGAGGCTAGAAAAAACAGGGGATCCAAATTACCCCTCATCAATACTCCCCCACTTCTCGAGTGTGAAGCGAAGCAAGCGCTCGAAGAAGTACAGAATACGTTTCATGCTACAATGAGACGAGCCGTTCAGAATATCTTTAGGATATGCCTCGTTAAAAACCTAACTCGGAAAAACCCACTGGGATAAAAACCGAGCTAGGGAAAAAGAGTGCATACATAAGAAGACATACATCGGCGTGTTCTGAAGTTACCCTTGTTAGAGGATGTTGAAGTAATAATATCCTTTCCGGTTCCAAGATGCATGTTCGATCCCTAGATGGACGCTTTTCAGAATTTCCGGTTATAATAAGGAGAGTCTCCGAGATCCTTAGAGATAAAGTGCAAGGACAAATTCTGCAGTTCTAGAAAAAAAGAAGGATCAAAAAGGCTATTTTGAGGGGAATAACCCGAAGTTTTTACCCTTGGTAAGTTCAACCGTCGCGGTTACTCGGGGACCTCTTTGCAATTTTACCTTTTTAACCCCGTATATATATGTTGACCCGTTGAAAAATTACTTCCACATTATATTTTCTCTTGAGCTCGAAGTGTTTGGATCGAAAAGGTAGTTACTTTAGTACATTCATTTCCGAATTCATAATGTCAAGTTCTAGAAGTTCAAAGGGCAAGAATAAGGTTGAAGATAATCAAGAGTCCGATCCCTTGTTTAAGCTTGTAGATGACTTTGAAGATGGGGAATTTCATCAAGATGGTGAAGACGACGATCCTAGCGAGGATATCGAAGAGAATGAGGTCGACAAACGTAGAATCGGCGAAGGTGCTTTTGTCAGGATCTTTAAACATACACAAGCCCCAAAAGCCGTAATCTCGGGTAAGTCAGAGCTTCCTGCTAGTGAAACTTCCTGTTGTTTTTCGAAAAAGGATCGCGCTCACCTCGAGGCGGATTTTGGGAAATTTCTTCCCAAAGGTTTTTCGATTGTCGTTCCTTCTTACACCGAACGTGCTACTGAGCCCCCTGCTGGATGCCAAGCCTTTTACGAGGGGCAATTTTTCTGTGGCTTGCGTATTCCGTTCGTTCCTCTTATCAGAAATGTCCTGAATTTCTTTTCGCTTTCCCCGGCTCAGCTTCTCCCGCACTCCGTTGCATATATACTAGCGTTTTGCACTCTTATGGAGGCAAAAGGAGAAGAAGCTTCCTTTAGCAACTTTTGGCAGGTATTCAGAATGGATCCCTGCAAGGGTTCGAACATGGGCTTTGTGTCCGTCCGTCCGCGGTCTAAACGGCCTTTTCTTACAAAGATAACAACAGAGAAGACTTTAGGTTGGAAGAGGAGATTCTTTTTCGTGAAGGGCCCTGATGTTCCTATCTCCGAGGGTAGTTCGAAAACAAGACCTTATCGATGGGATGGCGCAAATACTTGGACATACGGTTCTCGCAGAATTAAAGAAAAACTTAGCCATCGTCTTTCTGATGAACTCCTGGGGCAATTGCAGTCTAATCCTTACCAAACTAGATACTTGATTCAAGAAGGCGTTTTGCGATTGGCTGGGTTGAGCCACTGTAATTACCTAGCTCCGGCGATCAGATACCCTAGCCAGTCCTCCGAAGGGCCCCTCATGCGAACCGATGTCCTGCCAACCTCCAATGCTTCGAACACTGTTCCTCTTTCTTTGGGTATGCTTCTTATCTTTAACTTACTTTTGTGTCTTATTAAACAATTTTCCTTGTTTGAACTCGTGCCCGATTCGTATTATCCTCGCAGGTCGAATTGTTGAGAAATTTCGGGTATCCTCTGCCGGCTTGGTCGGAGATAAACAGTTTTATTTCGACCCGTTACCTTACGCTTCCGAAAGAAGAACAGACGCAAGTAACTTAGGTGGGAATCCAGTTGTCATACCGTCTTTGATTCCTGCCTTAAGAGGGGTTGGCACTATGAGTTCCCTGAATTCTGCCACGTCCGGACCTCTTCGATCGTTATTCTCTCCTGACACTTCCGCTCTTTCGTCGGTCGGCTACAGTCAACATTCCTGGAATCGGATTCTGCCACGTCCGGACTTCTGCTATGCCCCTTAGATCGAAATTATTGAATGGGTGAAAGCCTCTGCTACGACCCGAGGACTAAAAATGTTATAAAAACGACTAAGGGTGAAAGCCTCTGCTATGCCCCTTAGATCGAAAATTATTGAATGGGTGAAAGCCTCTGCTATGACCCTAGGGCTAAAAATGCTCTAAAAACGACTAAGGGTGAAAGCCTCTGCTATGCCCCTTAGATCGAAATTATTGAATGGGTGAAAGCCTCTGCTACGACCCGAGGACTAAAAATGTTATAAAAACGACTAAGGGTGAAAGCCTCTGCTATGCCCCTTAGATCGAAAATTATTGAATGGGTGAAAGCCTCTGCTATGACCCTAGGGCTAAAAATGCTCTAAAAACGACTAAGGGTGAAAGCCTCTGCTATGCCCCTTAGATCGAAATTATTGAATGGGTGAAAGCCTCTGCTACGACCCGAGGACTAAAAATGTTATGAAAAGACTAAGGGTGAAAGCCGTTGCTACGCCCCTTAGATCGAAATTATTTTCCTCGATCAATCAAGATCAACCAGCATTTCTATTCTTTTATCTCTCCATAATTATTCATTCGTCTAAGGCTAACAGCCATCATCGTGACGCTTATATCAAAATTATTATTCAAGATCGATCAAAACCCTTTTTCGATTATTACTTCGCGATTATTTGTCCGACTAGGGAATTTGGCCCCTCGGATTAAATTTGTTACTCAAGGATCATTTCGGGATTCTTCTATTCGATCTCTTAATTATTATGTATTTGACGGGGGTACAAAAGTCCCCTACAGGTTATATTCAAAATCGAGGAATGTCGGTTGTCATCCATCGTCTGAATATTTGTCAAAGTTTTTAAAAGAATAGCTCTTATTCGTATTCTTGAGACAGAGAGATGGATGCTCGATAACAGTATACAGAAGCAATTCTATAAGATAACAAGTAAGGATGATAAGAGAAATAAATATCTCATTCATGACATTACAAACAGTTACAAAAGAGTTCGAAATTACAATGATAAGAAAAGTCAAGCAAAAACTTTACATTTAGTGCAACCCTACTACAAATTAACCCTACGCTAGGAATTTTTCATGATCGAAGGAGAAAAGCGAGGCTGGGGTAACATTGCCACCCTTCATCCTTCACTTCCTCGACTATCACTCCACACCGGACCAGGTCGGGAAAGAAGCAAGCAACCCCTAGGGAAATAACTCCACGCGATCTCGAAAGGCAGCCTTCTTCAAGAAATATCTTGAAGAAGTAGAGATCGAATGCAGGAAAACTCCTCCAGCAGTTGACCCACTATCCGACCGGGTGGATTGACAGGATACAGGAGATCGAACCTGCCTCAAAGACTTGAAATCAAAGAGAGCTGGTCGCCTGCCGGTACCCCAGTCGCATTTATTTTCGCCTGTCGATACCCTAGTCGAAATAAGTAGCCATCAGGCGATAGTGAAGTTTATAAATAGTTCGGAGGAGAACCTCGAACAGTTCAATCGGGGATAGCAAACGGAACATGGTGGCTAGAAAGAGTAAAATCTCAATCATAGAGCCGATCAGAAATGTTACTGAAATGTAAAGTTTGAAGGTAACTACGGAACTATATATAGTGAAAGGAAAAGGCAATTAACGACTCAGATTTGATGCTACTAACGGCTGAGATATAAAAGTAAATGCGCCGACCGTTACAATTCCCGAAAATACAGAAACTGTTTCGGGAAAAAGTGAAGAAAATGTCAAATTTCTTCCACTCGAGTTCATCTATTCCGAATTCAGCGTAGTCTCAGTTCCAATCATCAAAGAAAAATCATAAAGAAATCTAAATACAGCATGTAAAGGAAGCGTTGTCAGTAAATTGGCCCAAGGGAGACACGCGAACATTTTATGAAGGACGTCAATCTCCGAAGTACTACCCGAAGCGTTTTCAAAAGAAAGCCTAGCAAATGGCATCATACCCTCGAAAAACTTGACGCCAAAGCCTCCCTAAACAACAAAAAAGCCATGGGCCAATGGGGTCGTGGATGGTCAGCAATAAAACTTATTGGTCTTCAAAGTTGAAATAGCGTTCGCCTGCAGGTACCCTAGTCGAGATCGAAGTATAAATTTTACTATGATATGCAAAATAACTCCTAACCCGAAATTCGAAATATTGAGTCATGCAACAAGATTTTCTAATCAGCATGATCGAAGGAATCTGTTTTCGAAAAATATTATAAAAATGCAAAACGAAGAGCCCCATTTATAGATACTATTCTCAAAAATCCAACGGCTACCAGAAAACTAACGGTCGAGATCAAAAGATTGTCACGACTCCCGAGAATTTCGCCGGGAAAAGAAAGTGATATTATTTTTGAAATTTAAGCGGGATTACTACGCCAAGATCGAAGATCAAGAAAGCAAAATAAAGCATGATCAAAGAAAGAGCACATAAGAGGAACATGCGATTCGAGAAGAAAGTAAATTATTACAAGCCATAGAAAATAAAATATCTGAAAATTATTCATGATCGCACAAGTAAAGACAGTATAAGACATATTACAAGTCCGGGTAAATAAGAGATAACATCTAAACAAGCTTATTGTCAGAGAGAATCTTTCGAAGCTCAGCGTTACGAGCCTCACATCCTGCTTCAAATCCACGATCATAAGCCTCCTTTTCTCGACGTGTGAAATCTTGTTTCTCCTGCTCGTGGAGGATCTTCAGTTTTTCGAGTTTCTCATTCAGCTGCTTATGGATCTCCTCTCCATGCTCGTTAGCCGTCTTCTCCCTCTCTAAAGCAAGCTTCTCTGCGAGGACGCGGTCGAACTCGACTTTCTTCTCCTCCAGCTCGAGAGAAATAGCAGCACGCTGGCTGGTCTCCCGCTCAGCAAATGTTTTAAGCTCAATAAAATCTTGTCCGGCCTGTTAAAAGGATCAGCAGCATTTTAAAAAAAAAAAAAAAAAAAAAAAAAAAAAAAAAAAAAAAAAGAGTACACCTGAAAAAGGAAGTGCTGCCCAGACTCGAACAACTCTTCTATGTTTCTCTCTTTGGACATGTTTCTCTCCTTGGGTATGTCAGTCTCTGAAGAAGTAAAAGTAGCTTGCAACAAGTTACCCATGGGATCAACCTTAGAAGGAGATCCGTCTTTCAACTCCTCGTGCAGGGAAGAAGCAATTTTTTGAGGAGAGGAATCGGCAAAAGGTCGGGGAGGATTATCAATTCCTAAAGCTTCAAACTTGGATTTTTTGCTGGGATTCCCTGAGGGAGGAACGATCGAAGTATCGGAGGATGACTTGCTACCAATAGCAAGATTTTGTAAAGCCTCAATGGGTGTAACCCCATCGGAATAAGGCCTCTTATTCGAAGAAGGAACAGGAATCTTTTCTTGGACACGATCTTCACTTTTAGAATCAATCACTTTCGGGGAGGAACCTCCGAGCTCAGCCTCGAGCTTTTCGTCACCCTTGTTTGGTTTCGAGGAGGCACTTTTCTCTTTCTTATCTTCTCCCCCTTTAGGAGCTTTTGGGGAAGACACAGAGGTCTTAGAAGAAGATTTGGAAGGTTTGGCCTCCTTGTCAGCCTTTCGCTCTTTGTTCGATTTCTTATTCTTCGAACCACCAAATATCGATCTGGGATCGATAGCTTTGCCTAATACGTTCTCCATAATAAGTGAATCTGGGATCGATAAGCTAGGATCTTTACTTTTTAAGGAATTCAGAAAATGCAGAAAATATGGGGAGAGCTCCGATCTCTGTAAGGGAGGATATCGTATGAATAATGAAAAGAAATCCTAATATTTATAGACGCTACGCACTACGATTGTGATAGTAAATCGACGCGACCATGGAGAAAAATCCCACTCGGATAAGGTCAACTCGTTTACAAAATTGGGTTACATGAGTAAATACAATTGATTTCCTAACTAGAGAACCTTGAATCGCCCCCTCCGGCTTACTCAACCCCAGTGACTCGCTAAACTGAAGATCAGACGATATATATATTTGAAGCTGGATAATTACCCAGCTTGGTCGAAAGATCGACCGTCTCCCTTATCCGGGGCGTTGCCTATATTGACATCTTTATCTTCCTCCCCGGACACATTAGAAGGATCGTCACAGGAGTACTCGAGCACATCAGGGTTAGGCATCGGAATGCCATACTCCTCGACTAAGGGGGCAAAGCGATGATTTCGCCAATTGATATCCATCTTGGGTATAGAGGAAGCTTTGTAATCCTTCCCTTCAGCATTCTTAAAAGGATTCATGTGCTTAAAGTACTCATCCATATCATCTGGAATCTTCTTGGCCGCGACCAACTGTTGAACCCCTTTATAAAAGATCGTCTGAAGGATTTCCCCCATTTTCCTTTGAACTAAGGGGTCTAAGACAGGGGATTCCAGGAACTCTCGTATGGCAGGGATCTCGGCTTCTTCTCGGCCCTGGGCATACGCACGCTCGGAGTCTTGCTTTGCCAATTCGAGTTCTATCTTTACTTTCTTCAGCTCTTCCTCGAGGGCACTCCTCTCTTTGACGGACGCCAGTAAGTCCTCTTCCACTGAGGAGGAACGTTTCGTACTCACTTTCTCGAGTTCCTTCTTTATTTGGGAAAATTCTCGCTGACTCTCCGCCAGCTGAGATCGAATGACCTGGTTATCAGCAAAAATCTGGGCATATGCATCATGAGCGTCCTGCGATTCCTGCTCTAGTAACGCCAAACGATAGGATTGAAGGGCGAATAAATCTCCGACCTACAAGACATTTTCGAGCATCAGTAAAGCTAGGAGTTCTAAAGAAAGAACACAGTCAAAAGACGAGTATTTACCTCGTGATACGTTCTGGAGAAATCACTCAAAACCTCAAAATCCCCTTTGATGGAATGAAGCAGGATATCCCGTTTAAACCGACTGGCCATAAAGATTCTAGTGGCTTTGTCGAATTCGTTCTCCCCATTTATATCCAGATTGGTCATAATGGTACCATCCTCAGGATATCCTGCGGTTCTGCTACTACGAAGATGCTCGTCCATGAAGTCTGCCACATCAGGCTCCGACCTACCTTCTCGACATGGGACAGAAGCAGAACTCACGCCAAAGGGTTTTATCCTCCTCGAAGGCCCTGGGTGTTCGGCATTTCTTTTCTGGCCCAGAAGCTTCTCGTATTCCTGAATACCCTGAATCCGATTCCAGGAATGTTGACTGAAGCCGACCGACGAAAGAGCGGAAGTGTCAGGAGAGAATAACGATCGAAGAGGTCCGGACGTGGCAGAATTCAGGGAACTCATAGTGCCAACCCCTCTTAAGGCAGGAATCAAAGACGGTATGACAACTGGATTCCCACCTAAGTTACTTGCGTCTGTTCTTCTTTCGGAAGCGTAAGGTAACGGGTCGAAATAAAACTGTTTATCTCCGACCAAGCCGGCAGAGGATACCCGAAATTTCTCAACAATTCGACCTGCGAGGATAATACGAATCGGGCACGAGTTCAAACAAGGAAAATTGTTTAATAAGACACAAAAGTAAGTTAAAGATAAGAAGCATACCCAAAGAAAGAGGAACAGTGTTCGAAGCATTGGAGGTTGGCAGGACATCGGTTCGCATGAGGGGCCCTTCGGAGGACTGGCTAGGGTATCTGATCGCCGGAGCTAGGTAATTACAGTGGCTCAACCCAGCCAATCGCAAAACGCCTTCTTGAATCAAGTATCTAGTTTGGTAAGGATTAGACTGCAATTGCCCCAGGAGTTCATCAGAAAGACGATGGCTAAGTTTTACTTTAATTCTGCGAGAACCGTATGTCCAAGTATTTGCGCCATCCCATCGATAAGGTCTTGTTTTCGAACTACCCTCGGAGATAGGAACATCAGGGCCCTTCACGAAAAAGAATCTCCTCTTCCAACCTAAAGTCTTCTCTGTTGTTATCTTTGTAAGAAAATGCCGTTTAGACCGCGGACGGACGGACACAAAGCCCATGTTCGAACCCTTGCAGGGATCCATTCTGAATACCTGCCAAAAGTTGCTAAAGGAAGCTTCTTCTCCTTTTGCCTCCATAAGAGTGCAAAATGCTAGTATATATGCAACGGAGTGCGGGAGAAGCTGAGCCTGGGAAAGCGAAAAGAAATTCAGGACATTTTTGATAAGAGGAACGAACGGAATACGCAAGCCACAGAAAAATTGCCCCTCGTAAAAGGCTTGGCATCCAGCAAGGGGCTCAGTAGCACGTTCGGTGTAAGAAGGAACGACAATCGAAAAACCTTTGGGAAGAAATTTCCCAAAATCCGCCTCGAGGTGAGCGCGATCCTTTTTCGAAAAACAACAGGAAGTTTCACTAGCAGGAAGCTCTGACTTACCCGAGATTACGGCTTTTGGGGCTTGTGTATGTTTAAAGATCCTGACAAAAGCACCTTCGCCGATACTACGTTTGTCGACCTCATTCTCTTCGATATCCTCGCTAGGATCGTCGTCTTCACCATCTTGATGAAATTCCCCATCTTCGAAGTCATCTACAAGCTTAAACAAGGGATCGGACTCTTGATTATCTTCAACCTTATTCTTGCCCTTTGAACTTCTAGAACTTGACATTATGAATTCGGAAATGAATGTACTAAAGTAACTACCTTTTCGATCCAAACACTTCGAGCTCAAGAGAAAATATAACGTGGAAGTAATTTTTCAACGGGTCAACATATATATACGGGGTTAAAAAGGTAAAATTGCAAAGAGGTCCCCGAGTAACCGCGACGGTTGAACTTACCAAGGGTAAAAACTTCGGGTTATTCCCCTCAAAATAGCCTTTTTGATCCTTCTTTTTTTCTAGAACTGCGGAATTTGTCCTTGCACTTTATCTCTAAGGATCTCGGAGACTCTCCTTATTATAACCGGAAAATCTGAAAAGCGTCCATCTAGGGATCGAACATGCATCTTGGAACCGGAAAGGATATTATTACTTCAACATCCTCTAACAAGGGTAACTTCAGAACACGCCGATGTATGTCTTCTTATGTATGCACTCTTTTTCCCTAGCTCGGTTTTTATCCCAGTGGGTTTTTCCGAGTTAGGTTTTTAACGAGGCATATCCTAAAGATATTCTGAACGGCTCGTCTCATTGTAGCATGAAACGTATTCTGTACTTCTTCGAGCGCTTGCTTCGCTTCACACTCGAGAAGTGGGGGAGTATTGATGAGGGGTAATTTGGATCCCCTGTTTTTTCTAGCCTCGACGCAGTTCGAATAGCACCGAACCCTGTCACCAGGGAGCAAAAGCCGAACCAAAGCATGAAGATGATTGTTCCGAGCACATTAGAGAGCCATAGATCGAAGGGCGCTGTTGGGCCGAGCCCAGGCCCAAGCCCTCCAATTTGGCTATAAATACTCCATGCATTTATTACACAGGGGGGGATCCTAGGCACACTAACCTTGAGACCGCCGCTCGGGTTAACCGGAAAATATTAGCGTAGACTTTCTCATACATGTTTCACCCTCTAGCTTGTACGGCATCCAATAATGCTCGAATAGGACCTTTGAATACTTGTATTTGTACTCATTCAATTCGAATACAATTACTTTGGTCTTTTCTTTGCTTTATTATTATTATTATTGCATACATCCCACCCTTGATCGAACTAACGAAACCACGTAAGATCAATCGGTCTCATCGCCGTGTATAGATATCTCTGGTGGGATCGAGTGGCCGTTAGTAAATGAGCTTCTTGGTCGAGCCGAACGAGTATCTTCTATTTGCTATGAGTGTTATAAGGGGTGTAAAATAGCCCCCATCAGTACTCCCTCACTTCTTCGAGCGTATATGCAATAGAAGCTCGTAGAAGTAAATGGTCTGTCCGACTGTCTTTTCTATGATTTGTGCCTCATTAAAAACCTTACTTGGAAAAAACCCTGTGGGAAAAAATCCTAAGTAAGGAAAAGAGTGCTACATTTCATAGATAGTCGTTTTCCGAACCGTATCATTGTTCCTTTCCGAGGAGGCGAATTTTCTTCATTGATTGGCGGGAATATGATCAGTTGCGAAAGGGTTGAGGCGTCTTTTTGGCCTTCTATATAATCAGTAGGCGATCGTAGTTTCACCCATTTTTTACTTTCCACCTTCCATTTCCTCGCAGTAATTCTCTTAGTCGATAACTCTTCTAAATATCGTAATTGTTGAGATTACTTTTTTCGAGGATCAAAATAACATGGCTTCCAACTCGAGAAATCCCTCCTCCTCTTCTATTGAGGAAATCGCTCCTGTTATCGACGTGGGGGCTTCTCCCAGCCCTCCACTAGAATGGATGGGACCGTCGGATATAAACATTCCTGACGAAGACACTTTCAACGTGCGGATCATCACCGATGTTGAGGTCACGTCCAAGGCAAAGAAAGGCAAAGGCACTAATCCCCAGATATCCAATCCAGTCGAGACCCTTTCCTGCATTTATACCGAGGAGAATTTTCATGAGGTTTTGGATAATTATGCAAAATACTTCCCGGAGGGCTCCGAAATTATTCTTCCGTCCCCCGCCGATAGGGTTACCTCTCCGTCGGAAGGCTGTCGAGCTTTTTACACTGCCCATTTTAACCATGGTCTTCGTCTTCCTTTATCTGCCTTATTTCTAGATATTCAGTGTTTCTTTAACACAACTGGTTCCTAACTCAGTAGCTTTTGTCGTTTGTTTCTCTGTTCTAATGATTGCCAAAGGGTTCCAACCCTCTCTTCGTAATTTTACTCAGTTATTTCGTTTTAATATTTCTAGCTCTTCTAATCATGGTTACTTTTCTAATCATGGAAATCTCGTTTTTTCTATGTTCGCCCTCCCACTCATCTTACTTTAGCCGATGGTTCCACCAAACCCTTTTCATGGGACCACGATTCTAAGTGGATTTTTGGTGGTCGCTCTGTCGAGGGTCAGTATATTCCCGATGATCTTAAGTTGGTGGAGGAGATATCGGAAATGCGTGCTAACAAATATCAATGCGCACTTCTTATTGGTGAGGCCTTTCTTCGTAAGGCATGCCTAAGCTCTCACGCTTTTCCCATTTCTTCTTCCTCTCAGCCGCTCGGTAAGCGTTATATTTTACTGTCATGTTTTAATCTTTTCTTCCGATAATATTTGTAACTGGATTCTTGTTTTCTTTAGTCTCTATGGTAGAGAATTCTCGGCATTCTTGCAAAGGAAAAATGGTTTTATCGAAGTCTACCAAGACGGTGGAGAACCATCCAATTGAGCAAAGAGTGTCCAGAAAAAGGAAATTGGACTTGGGACAAGATTCTGATGATTATAGAGAGGAATCCCCAGATCCTTCCCAGGAGACTCCTCAGGAACCTTCTTCTTCACCAACTTCGGGTCCTATGAGGACAGGACAGGGTTATCCTCCTCTCCATTTCAGAACTTCCCTCGATATCCGTGGTTGTCGTAGTTGGTCGATGCCCCATTCAACTGGCACGTCGGCTAAAAGGAGAAAGCAGTTGTACGGTCACTCGGGCGAGGACCTTGCTTTACTTGGCGAACATCACCCAAAGCCTACCCTCGTCGAGATGATCGAAGATCATTTAGAGGTAAAGAGGGCGGCCGGTTATTCTAAACATGATTCCTTGATCCATGATGAGAAGGAGAATGCAGCAGATAAGGCTACTCGTATCCTTCTCTCTAGTGTTTTCACACGTGACATTAATAAGATGCTCCACAAAGATCCTTTGGAGAAGTTACAGAAGGCTTCTCTTTATGCCGACAAGGTAAATGCTGCTACATGTTCTTCTTTTTGTGTTGACTTTCTGGAAGGATTTTCCACTCAAAATGGCTTATCCTTTTTTATTCCTCAGACCAGCACTTGTCTTCTGTCATACGCTTATGAAGCAGCCCTTTGGAGACAACAGTGTGAGTTTCTCGAGGAGAGGAATAAGGCGTTGCTTCAGAAGATGCCTGTTTCAGAAGGTGGTGCTACAGAAGTTGGTCCTTCTACCTCTTCATCTCGTCCAGTTCAAGTCGAGGGTAATCAGGGTTTGGGAACAGATAATTCCCATGTTTTAAATAGTATTTTGGAAACTTCTCGTGCCCAGAAGCGAGTTAATCAGCTGGCTAAGAAGCTGAATGATCACCAATTCTAGTATTCAACTCGTATAAGTGAATTTGAGTCCCAGGTTGCTAGTCTTCAAGCTTCTTTGAATGAGTATGAAGAGAATCTTGCTCTTGGTGGACTTACTGATCGATACGGTAGGAATTCTGGAGAGAAAGTGATTCGTGAATTTCTTAATTCTCCAATTCATACCGCCCTGGTACATCAGAAGGTTGGCCCTCTCCTTGAAAGCACATTTAAGAAAGCAGTCCATCAGATGGTTGCTATGGGATTGATCGAGGATCGCCGAAAGAAGAGAACCATACATGTCAGCCTTAATCGTTATGGCGAGGAGTAATCTTCTTCTGATCTGCCGAGCGTCGAATATAAACATTTTTCTTTGGCTCATTTGGTCGAGGAGTTTGGAAAACCTTACCGTCTCCTCCTTCAGATATAAATCCCGAGGTCGATAATAATTTAGTCGGTCAAGAGAGTGAGGAGGAGAACCCCGACGAGGTTACAAACGCAAATGGAGAGGAAAGAGCAACCGGCGATCAGAAAGTTCTCGTTGGCGATCAGCAGGAGATAGTAGAGAGCGACCAACGGACTTTGGATAGGAGCAATAAATAATTTTTGAATAGTAATATTTGTCAATGCATAATCTGTAATTTTATTTCTTTGCCTTTTTCGAATAAGACGGTTTGTATTCCTAATTTATGATATTAACTCCTTCATTTATTAGGATGGTTTAGACATAAGTCTTCAATTCCAGCATAATCATTATGTTTGCGTCTTTTCGAATTCGTGCAATTATTCATTGGTCAGGTTCTTCATTTCGCGCCAGTCCCAAGGTCTGTCGCGTCTTTTCATTCAGTATAAATACCTATGGTAAAAAGTTTAATCGCTATTTTACTGCATTTCTCAATTCCGATAAAATATTCTCTCCAGAAGGTCGATAAGCTTTACTCGATATTTTAAAATTTTATTTGAGTTTTCGAGGATGGTAACCTTTTCGGTAATACTTCCAAGCGTTCTTCACGCGACATTCCTAGAAATTCAAGGTCGAAAAGGTCCCGTAACGAGGGGCCTTCTGCTGATCCCGCTCGATTCCAGCCGTGGGGAGCTCGGGAGTGCAAATTTCTATTATCCCACCGAGTCTTCGAGCGATGTGAATACTCGCCCAGATTCTCCTCAGCAAAATCCCACCATTTCTTCCGACGTTCAAATGAGACATTCTCCTGGTCGGATTGCCTTTGGAGATATGTCTAACATGGAGCCATCCTTTAACATCCCCGTTTCTTCAACTATACCTTTAGTTTAGCACGATTTACATAATTATGCTCGTGATGATTTAAGTTTTTCCAACTCTTCTGCTGACCTTGTTGTTAACCAAAGTCGAGTAAATGATACCGTTGGTCCAGTGAGTAATGGCCAGGTTAAAGGTCTTTCTTTGGTTAGTTCTCATACGCAGTCAGTCACCCAATGTTTTGCGGATTTCTTACTTTATGATACCACCACCATGACTACTTCTTTTGAGGCTAGTGGTTCTTCCGGAGGTCGGGGTGGACATAGGTCCGGTCGGAGGACTATAATCTCCTACTCGGGGAAGGAAACTTATGTGAGCCCTAATGAGAGGGAATCCCCGCGTTTGTTGGATGATCATTGTATCCTTGAGCAGGTTAGGGATATAACTGAGTCTGAAGTTCCCCGTCATGATAAGATTCCTCTTAATTATGTCCTGCCTGACTCTTATGAACCCGATCCTTTATCCTGGGATTTGGGTCTTAGTACTATTTTGCCCAGTGAGTTGAAGAAACATGAGGGTACCTCTAACCTTCGTCTTGTTCAATCCCTTTTCAAAATATTTGAGCAGGTATTTATCTTTTTGAACTTATTCTTGTATTGTCTTTCATTGCTCTGTTGCTTACAACTTCTCTCTTCTCAGGGGAAATACTATGCATTGCAACTGGGTGTCCAATGTGATGACTTATGGTTCTCCAAAGAGAATATGAGGCTTCGCTTGGATACATAGACAACGAAGGCCGAAGGGCACACTCTTCAAATTGGGCTACTTAATGATGATCTTCAGAAGTTACGTGAAGAAAAATTAGCTCTTGAGAAGAAAAGGGATGATTGGCTCAACTGAACGCCAGTTCAGAGGAATCTCGTCGGCGTGCTTATGAACAAGGCTATGACGAAGGTTATCAGAAGCGTCAGGAGGAGCTGATGGCATTTCTGGATACTGCTACTCCTCGGAAGGGTGTTTCTTCAAGCATACCCTCTGGTGGCGATCAGTCCTGATGACTTGCTTCTTCAAGCATACGCTATGGAGCTTTTATTTTTTATTTTTTTTGTAGAACAAAGCCTGTATGTGGCCGTTAGGGGATAACTTATCCCTAGTATATTTTGCATGACCACAATATTTTTGCTGTAAATTTTCTATGGTAATTCCAATCTAATTTGGAGAAGTAAATTGAATCATATAATTGAGTAGATAAATTTAGATTTAAAGATCTTTATTCCATTACTTTTGTAAGCAAATTTAAACTGCTTGTTAAGTAGACTTGAGGGCAACCAGTATTGTGGAAATGAGCAATCTGTTGCTGACGATCAGTCACGAGTTCTTTCAAAATCAAGAGGCTCCTTACAATCTTGTCCTTTACTGTTGAATGTGTTGGACTTAGTAAGCCCATTCGTTGACTATGCATAGTCCCTAGCCAGCTCGTGTTCATCGATGATCGATCAGTCGCCGTTGTCAGACCTAATTTTGTCTGTTTATGAAGTCCTATGTAAGGGCTTCATTGTCACTTCTCTTGAAGCATGACTGTCTTTATGGTTGAATCTCTTAGTATAACTTGTTTGCTACTGTTTGGATTCCATGTTTCTGTGTACTGACTGCGAGCTTCATTTTTCTCAAATAAACAACCAGTGTACCAACATGTCAAATCTTTGGTATGGGAGGAATTGGAAAATGTAGAACCATTAGTTAGATCTAGCTTGTTAAGACCTCCTTAAGTAATTCTTTGATATATGAGGCAGTGACAAATCTGTATGCCTTAGCAAGGACGACTGTCTCTTCTACTAATCCGTCAGATTTCTTGGACTCCAAGAGGAAAACGATCAACTATTTTGTCTTCCTAATTATAGATCATTTATTTTTAGTAGAAGTAATCATCCCTCGTTGTAAATCTCCTTTTCTTAAGGATTTTGTTCGTCGGTCGAGCATTCTTTGTAAAGTTCCAAGTTGTCTCTCAATGAATCCACTGGAACGTATATGGATCTTCCATTCTGGTCGTTTCGACCTTGATACTTCATTCTCATCGAGCAGTTTTATCGACAATCCTAGCGCCGTTCCAACTTACTCGCATTAAATTCGGGAAGTCAAAAGTCGCATTCTCGTCCCTTGATCAGATCTCTATCTAACCGTAGGATTGACTTAAAATTTCCTTATAAATAGACATTCAGTTTCTTCCCATAACTACCCATACCGTACGAAATGGAGATATCAGTTTCTTTGGGTTTTATTTTTCCCAGCGATCCCATAATTTTCAAAAAGTCACATTATCGTGATACATTATCTTATAACAACTCAAACATCATTTGCCTTGTACTGACAGGTCCCATTGATGCCCTACCTAGTACAGAAGGGTCCCATGTGGCCTCAACCTTAGTTTTCATGGGGTTGGGGTCCATGGTATTTTGTTAGCACATGGAGGGTTCATATTTACGAGACATCCCTGTTTTTGGATGTTACTTCCGGAGTGATAGACTTCCGGGGTGTGCTGGTAAATTTTAACTTTTGCGATGGTCCTCGCGAGATCCTGCTTTAGAGTAAAATTCAACCCCCTCTTTCAAGCAGGAGCTCGTTTTGGTCGAATGACCGCTACAGGATATCTGGCTTGTAATGGCCGTTCGATCTAAAGAGAGAATCGATCTTCAGAGTCTGGCCATCGAACCAAAGAAGTCGACCATCCTGAGCAGCATACTTCTTAGGTGGTTGAAGAGAAACGTCGAGGTACCAGGAAGGAGATTGATGTTTCTGTGGACATTGTCGTGAAAAATTCCGATCTATAGAATAGGACTTTCTTCTTTTGTATTTGTAATGATACGTAAATCGGAAAAAATGTTCTTTGTATTCAGATGAATAAAACTTTATATTTCTTTATATCCTTTATCTTCATAGGCTTGTTCTTGCTTTGATTTCTCTCGATTTGTGCTTAGGTTTTTTACCAATAGTTGGTTTTAGCCTATTTAATCGTAATTTTTTCGAGATCGATGCGTGTTTATTGAGCGGATCGATTTTACTTAGTTTTTTACTTAGGTTTTTTACCAATAATTGGCTTTAACCTATTAATCATCGTTTTTGGAGATCGAAGAGTGTTTATCGACTGAATCGATTTTACTCAATTCTGTGACTTAGGTTTTTTACCAATAATTGGTTTTAACCTATTTAATCGTCGTTTTTGGAGATCGAAGAGTGTTTATCGACTGAATCGATTTTACTCAATTCTGTGACTTAGGTTTTTTACCAATAATTGGCTTTAACCTATTTAATCGTCGTTTTTGGAGATCGAAGTTTGTTTATCGAGCGGATCGATTTTACTCAATTCTGTGACTTAGGTTTTTTACCAATAATTGGCTTTAAGCTATTTAATCGTCGTTTTTGGAGATCGAAGAGTGTTTATCGAGCGGATCAATTTTACTCAATTCTGTGACTTAGGTTTTTTTACCAGTAATTGGCTTTAACCTATTTAATTGTCGTTTTTGGAGATCGAAGAGTGTTTATCGACTGAATCGATTTTACTCAATTCTGTGACTTAGGTTTTTTACCAATAATTGGCTTTAACCTATTTAATCGTCGTTTTTGGAGATCGAAGAGTGTTTATCGAGCGTATAGATTTTACTCAATTCTTTGACTTAGGTTGTTTACCAATTATTGGTTTTGACCAGTAAGTCCGTCGCTTTGAAGATCGAAGAGTGTTTATCGAGCGGATCGATTTTACTCAATTCTTTGACTTAGGTTGTTTACCAATTATTGGTTTTAACCAGTAAGTCCGTCGCTTTGGAGATCGAAGAGTGTTTATCGAGCGGATCGATTTTACTCAATTATTTGACTTAGGTTGTTTACCAATTATTGGTTTTAACCAGTAAGTCCGTTTCTTTGGAGATCGAAGAGTGTTTATCGAGCGGATCAATTTTACTCAATTCTTTGACTTAGGTTGTTTACCTATTATTGGTTTTAACCAGTAAGTCTGTCGCTTGGAGATCGAAGAGTGTTAATCGAGCGGATCGATTTTACTCAATTCTTTGACTTAGGTTGTTTACCAATTATTAGTTTTAACCCTTTGAATCTTTGATTTGTCTAATAATTCATAATCAATGAACATATCTCAAAAGAATTTTTAAGCAAAAGCTTTTTATTGCAACAAACGATATCAAATTTCCGAACTAACAAAATAAATGACAATTAAGATTTTAAAGGAAAGAAAAGAGGAGGATGACTTCGAAAAATTCAACGGCCATAGTATCTTCTCAGGTCGACTCCATTCCAAGTCCTCTGTAGTGGAGTTCCGTCCATGTGTGCAATTTAGTAAGAACCTTTCTTTCCTACACCAACGATGATGTAAGGTCCTTCCCCATTCTGTTGCAATTTCCCGACGTGCTTGGACACCTCTACCTTTTTTAGTACTAAGTCCCCTTCTTTGAAGGTTCGTATGTGGACTTTTTGGTTGTATGCTTTTTCCATATTTGATTTAGCGACCTGCAGCCGTACTGAAGCTTTTTCTCTTAAGGCTTCGGTCAGGTCGACATCATTTTCTCTAGCCTTTTCATTTTCCTTGCTATCATACATCTCGATCCTAGGTGTTGGGACCAATGTTTCTACTGGAATCACAGCCTCCGAGCCGTACACCAAACTGAACGGGGTCTCGCCAATTGAGGCCTTAACAATTGTCCGATTTGCCCAAATCACTCCAGGGAGATCGTCCAGCCATCTTCCTTTGGCTGCCCCTAATCTTTTCTCCAAAGATTTTATTATTTCACGATTTGCTACTTCAGTTTGTCCGTTCGCTCTTGGGTGTCCTACCGAGGTAAAGTTTTGTTGAATTCCCAATTTAGAGCACCACTCCAGTACTTGTTTTCCCGCGAATTGAGTTCCATTGTCAGAGATTAGGATTCGTGGGATGCCAAATCGACAAACTATGAATTTCCATAGGAAATTAATTACTTGAAATTGCGTCATCCGAGCCAGAGCGATGCATTCTATCCATTTGCTGAAATATTCGACAGCGACGAGAACATAGGTTTTCTTTGACCTGGCCACTGGGAAAGGTCCTACAATGTCTATTCCGCATTGATCAAAAGGCAAGCAGACAGGTATAGGGGTGCATCTTTTCGGCGGGTTGATGACTTATATTAGCGTGAACATGGCAATGGTAACATTTTTGCACATATTCCACGACATCTTTGTTTAAATTAGGCCAATAGTAACCTGTGCGGAGACATTTCAAAGCTAAGGCCCGTGCTCCACTGTGGTTTCCTGCCTCTCCCTCGTGTATTTCTCGAAGTATATCATTGTTTTGAGGTTCGGAAATGCATTTTTGTAGAATCCCTGATACCGATCTTCTATAGAGTTTTCCCTCTATCATTGTGTATCTTGGTGCTCGATATTTTATTTTCCGAGCCTCATTTAGATCAGGTGGCAGGTTTCCTTCCCGAGGGTAATCCATCATTGGAGTCATCCAGTTCCTTTCTGCTACATCAATTTCCATCATTTCAGCGACATGTGTGTTGTCAATGTCTATTGCTGGGGTATTTGAGATCAACCAATTGATCATTCTTTCTATTCGGCCATCTCTCGATCCCGTGAATCTAGAAAGTTGATCAGCCCATTTGTTCTCTGAGCGGGGAACATTCTGTATTTCGAAGTTCTCGAATTTTCCAGCCAGCTCTTTTACTTTGGCAAGGTACTTGATCATGTTGAATTCCTTTGCTTCGTATAAGCCTTCAATTTGTCGTTGTACTAGCTCTGAGTCAGTTAATACTTTGAGGCTTTTTATGTTAGATTTGATGGCCATTTCCATTCCTGCAATTAATGCTTCATACTCTGCTTCGTTGTTAGTCACCACGAAGTCTAACGTGATTGCATAGTTTATATCTTCATTATATGGCCCGGTAAAATTGATTCCAGCACCGCCTCCCTCTCTGCTCGAGGCACCGTCGACATGCATTAGCCAAGTGTGACTTTCGACAATCAAGATATCGCTATCACAACCGGTCGAGTCATTAGGTTCTTGTATTGAGGTCGGAGTTTCCAATAGAAAGTCGGCCAGGACTTGAGCCTTAATAGCGACTCGTGGTTTATATTCAATTTCGAATTGTCCTAATTCGACCGCCCATTTGATCAATCTTCCAGAGGCTTCTGGCTTTGCCAAGACCTGCCTCAGTGGTTGATTTGTGAGCACGACTATTTTATAGGTCAAAAAGTCTGGTCGGAGTTTGCGTGTTGTCACCACTAAGGCTAAAGCAAATTTTTCTATCTCCAAATAATTCTTCTCTGCTCCTTGTAGTAGTTTACTTAGATAATAGAGAGGCTTATGTTCCGTGCCTTCTATTTTTACTAATACCGAGCTAATGGCGACTGTGGAGATTGATATGTAAATGTATAACGGTTCACCTTCGGTTGGTTTGGCTAATAATGGGGAAGAAGTTAAGTACGCCTTTAGTTGGTTGAATGCTTGATCGCATTCCTCGGTCCAAACAAAGTTCTTTGCCTTCCGTAAATTTGGAAGAAGGGCAAACTTCTGTCTGCTGACTTGGATATGAATCTGTTTAATGCGACAATTTTTCCTACTAAGCTTTGTACTTGGGATATTGTCTTAGGTGGTCTCATCTCTGTTATGGCTCGAATCTTTTTGGGATTAGCTTCAATTCCTCGATGATGAACCATATATCCCAAAAACTTCCCGGATTTAACCCCAAAGGTACATTTTGCGGGATTGAGTTTCATGCGGTATTTTCTCAATATCTTGAAATATCGATCGAGATGTTTTACGTGGTCGGCTTCATTTATGCTTTTGACCAACATATCGTCCACGTATACTTCCATTATTTCTCCGATCAGCTCCCTAAACATTAAGTTAACTAGTCTTTGGTAAGTGGCACCAGCATTCCTTAGGCCGAATGGCATGACAATAAAGCAATATACTCCCTGCTCTGTTATGAAAGCAGTTTTCTCTTGGTCTCGCTCATCCATGTAGATTTGATAGAAACCTTGAAAGGCGTCCATCATACTGAAAATAGCGAATACTGCCGTTGAGTCGACCAATAGGTCGATCCTCGGAAGAGGGTAGGGATCTCGTGGACATAATTTATTGAGGTCCATGAAATCGTTGCACATCCTCCATTTAATCTCCTTTAGCAACTAAGACAACATTGCATAGCCATTTCGAGAAATGTATTTCTCGAATCTGTTTAGCTTTGACTTCTGCTTTTTTTAGCCTCTCGACTTCTGCTTTGATTATTTTATCCTTTGTCGGCCGATGATTCCTCTTCTTTTGCCTTGCTGGTTTTGCCATTGGATCAATTTTTAAAGAATGTGTGATTACTCTTGGGTCAATACCCTCAATGTCGTCCGCACTCCAAGCGAAGATGTCAACATTATTCCTGAGAAAGTTTATTAACATTACTTCCACTTCCGGACTAAGTTCGGTTCCGATCCTGGTCGTTTTTGAAGGATTCCCTTGTACGAGCATAATATCCTTGTGTTCTGGAGGTTTTATGGTTAAATCGACCGGCTCCTTTCCCTTCCGATCTATTCTATCAGTACTTGGGATCACGACTTCAACTCTTTCGAAGTCGTCCTCAAGCTTCCTTTTAGCTGGGGTAAACGATTTGGATCGATTTCCCAGTGTTAGGGAGGTGTTATAACAATCCCATGCCATGCAGTGATCATTTACTATTTCTCGGATCCCAGACTCTGTCGAAAATTTTATCTTCTGATGATATGTCGATACTACTGCTCGGAATAGATTGAGAGCAGGTCGTCCTAATATTGCATTGTATGCGAAAGGAGTCTCCACGACCAAGAACTTTATCCTTTTTATTGCCCGTTGTGGTCTCTTTCCTAACGAGACACTCAAGTTTATAGTCCCATAGGGGACTATTTCCGAGTCTCCAAATCCTACTAAAGGAGTGGCTACCTTTTGAAATGTTATTTCCCCCGGGTTCATCTGCATTAAGACTTCCTTAGATATGATGTTCGCCGAGCTTCCATTATCAATCAGGATCCTTTTAACGTTGTAGTTTGATATCTCGAGCGATACTACCATCGGAAAGTCAGGGTTATCTTCCTTCAGATCCCAAACAATGTTCCTTGGTACTTCATTCTCATTGAAACTAATGAGTTGTTCTTTTGGTAAGTTGCTTTCTAGCGTCCATACTTCTTTCGGATATCTAATATTTCCCATTATGGACCTCACGGTTCTACGGCGAGCATTATGGCTGTCTCCCCCGGCTGGTCCTCCGGAGATTGTGTGGATGGTTCCGTTAATTTGATCATTGTTCAATTCTTGTGGCGGACCATTATTAGGGGACCTTCTTCTCGGGGTTCTTCTCTGGTTGTTAATTCGAGGACTCCTGCTGTGACGCCCGACTAACTCAATTGACTTAACTCTTGTAAATGTCGATTTAATTGAATTGGTCGTGTGTCAATTCTAACAGAACATTCCATGTTATAAGATAAGCACTATAATTATAATCTATACAGCGGAAGTTCTATATTTACAAAGTTTCAAAACAAAGAGTGACTCATATTTAAAGTAACGCATATTAGTCACTTTCTCCTACTTTACGTATTACAATCCAAAAGAGAATCCAAACCTAGCACTTAATATGTTGAAAACTAACATATGATAATAAAGCGTTTACATATATGACTTATGAAACTCGACAATTATCTCGCATTCTTCATCTCTTGATTCTTAGTTTCCAATGTCAATCTGAGAAAAGAACAACAATAGAAAGAGGTGTAAGTCTTGTTCGACTTAGTGAGAAATTGTGATGCCAAAACAAAGTTATATACGTATTAACAAGAATATGGATAGTGAACTAGAAAGGAATAGAAAAATTAGAGAGTATATGAAGCATTATTTATAAGATCAAGAAGTAAGGAGAGCGAAATTCAGAATTTCATGTTCTTATTTGGTAAACAAAAAAAATTATCAAGTACAAATCTTATCCACCTTATACCTCCCTACGAGGAGCGACCTCGCCAAACAAAACAGTGGACATGCCCGGGTGCATGTCAGTTCAGTTCGGATCACTTACCCGTAACTAAACCACAGAGGGGTACTAATCAAAGAGATCATAAACCGACGACCCGATGTCGCCCAGCCGTCAACTTTGTTAGTCCCAGGGCCCAACTTCCCAAGGGCGTCCCCAAGGGTGATAGTAACATAACAAAAGATAGACATAATCCATAAATCGGGATAATATTACCTACTAGATCGAATGAAAGAAATGAGGGTTGTCATTGAAATGTCAAAATCGGTGTGAAGCACAATCAGAATCAACAAGAACATGTTATATCAAGAACGGGCTCAATCAAGTCAGAAAGTAGAACATATATATAATAGAATGAGTTTGTGCTTTGGAATAATATGAAATTTAGAATATCAAAGTTGTTCTTGTTCTCAGGGCGTTGTGCCAAGAGGGCTGAAGAAAGAACGAGAAGCCTCACCCGAAGTTCAATTCTATCTTGTTAACTTGGTTCGATCGTATTCTCCCGACCTAATTTAAGTAAGCACTTATTAAAATATGTAGTATATTATAATCATCACTAAACTTGAAGTAAACTAAGAATAATGAAACTATAATCCTAGGAGTTTCAGATAGTGTAAATAAATGAACAAACAAACCATTTCATTTAGTCGGCTTTTAATTTTTGTGTTGGCAGCCAAGCTTATTGTTTGAATAACTTTTTATATATGTAATGGAATGACCTGAAACAAAATCCTATGGTTTCCTAACTCAAAATAGTTTCATTAGATTGAAGGATATAATTTTAAATGGCCAGAATCAATAGTATATTAAAGTCAAAATTTCCAGCAGAAATTCAAAAGGAATCCATGATAGGTTGATTAACAATTTTTCTTTTCAACTAGTTAATAGAAGGTAAATACAAAGGTTAGCCATTTTTCATAACATAAAAGACATAAATTAACAGAAGATATTATAAGGTTATGAAAAGTAAAGTTATGTCATAAGATGAGTCAAAAATAAACATAAACACTTAAAACCCCAAAACAGTCCTAGTGAATTTAACTCCCCTGTTTCAGCTGTTCTGAAATCGAGCCACCACCGGCATATGAACCGGACATGGCAGACCAAAATACTACTTGAACACACCAAATTTTGTCTTCTTTCCAACTCAACAAACAGATTCTAAAAATTCCAAACCGAACTCAACTTATAGGCCAAACAATAACACTGCGCAGAATTGTGTAGATTGTAAGTTTACCTTAATAACTTCCTTTGTAAGTGATGGATTGATACAAGACTTGAACCTACTTCTTTCCAACTTTAAATTGATTCAAATATTAACTGGAATCAAAAGTTTTCATTAGATATTAGGTATTTAAAGAGAAGAACTTCAGGTATATAAGTTTGGAGAAGAATTCTTACCTTGACTTGCTTCTATTTCTTCCTAGTGTTCTTAAGCTCTTATGGACGTTTTCTTTGTTTATTTGGAGGAAAGTGTGATCAGTTTAATGACTCTATACTTATCTTAAATAGGAAGGAAGAATGGCTTTATTGTAATAATGTTAAGGGGTTGGGGTAAAAGTTTTATTGTCTAGATTTTTCTTACCTTAAGTCTTGTTTGGTGAAACTTTGTTTTCACCTATTTACTTATGAAAATTGTATAAACTAATTAATAATAAATCTTTATTAATAACACTTCAATTGATTGCTTAATTAGGGGTGTTACAATCTCCCCCTCTTAAAGAAATCTGGTCTCCAGATTCTAACCTGAAGTGAAGAGCTCGGGATGATGCTTCCTCATTTCTTCTTCTCGTTCCCATGTTGCTTCTTCTACATTTTGATTTCTCCATAATACTTTTACCAAAGGTATCTTGCGGTTGCGAAGCTCCTGGAACTTTTGATCAAGGATGTGAACTGGTATTTCTTTGTAAGATAGGTCACTTTCGATTTGTAGACAATCGGGTTCTAAAATGTGGGATTCGTCTGGCTGGTATTTTCTCAGTTGTGATACGTGGAACACGTTATGAATTCCCGTAAGATTTGGGGGTAAATCTAATTTGTAGGCCAATTTGCCTATTCGTTCAATGATTTCAAAAGGTCCTACATAACGTGGATTTAATTTTCCACCTTTCCCTATTCTTTTGAATCCTTTCCTGGGTGATACTTTTAGAAGTACTTTGTCCCCTATATCAAATTCTAGATCTCTTCTACGGCGATCGGCATAACTTTTTTGTCGGTCTTGTGCAGCTTTTATTCTTTGTTTGATTATGTGTACCTTATCAATGGCTTCCTGAATAATCTCTGGTCTTATCTCTCTACGTGAGCCATCTGAAGTTGTTCTCCACTCGTCCAAATCCCAATGGATTGGGGAGCGACATTTTCTGCCATATAAAGCTTCGTATGGTGCCATTTGAATGGAAGCATGATAACTATTATTGTATGCAAATTCTATAAGTGGTAAATGCTGGTCCCAACTACCTTTGAAGTCCAACACGCATGCTCTCAACATGTCTTCTAAGAAGCCAATAACTCGCTCTGACTGTCCATCTGTTTCTGGATGTGCGGCTGTACTGAATTTCAGCTTAGTTCCAAGATTTTCCTGTAACTGTTTCCATAGCCTCGAAGTAAATTTAGGATCCCTGTCTGAAATTATACTAGATGGTAACCCATGTAGTCTAATGATCTCTTTCTTGTATAATTCAGCCAATGTTTCCACATTGTAGTTTGTCTTTACAGGAAGAAAGTGAGCCGACTTAGTAAGCCTATCCACAATAACCCAGATACTGTTGAATCCATTTCTTACAGTTGGTAGACCTGTTACGAAATCCATAGTAATTTGATCCCATTTCCAGTCAGGTATCGGTAGTGGTTGCAGTTTTCCGGCAGGATGTTGATGTTCAACTTTTACCAATTGGCAAGTCATGCATTTCTTTACATAGTCAGCAATGTCACGCTTCATCCCATTCCACCAAAATTGTTTCTTTAAGTCCTTGTACATTTTAGTACCCCCAGGATGAACTGTGTACCTTGCTCTATGCGCTTCCTCCATCAATTCCTTTCGCATAGTTTTTGGAACCCAAACTCGATTTTGGAATCGTAGTATACCTGATCGATCCATGTCAAATTTTGAATCTAATTTCTTGTCCACGAATTCCATTTGTTTTCGAATATCTTCATCTTCGTGTTGAGCTTTTCGAATTTGAGTGCACCATTCTGGTTGCATATCTAAGTTGGTCAATCGCCTATGAGCTTGCATACATATCATAGCTTTCACATATGTTTGTTCTTTCCCTTTGATATTTTGAATCTTTGCCTTTCGACTCAAGGCATCGGCTACTACATTAGCCTTTCCAGGATGATATAAAATTGAACAATCATAGTCTTCAAGGAATTCCATCCACCTGCGCTGCCTCATATTTAATTCTTTCTGAGTGAACAAGTATTTCAAACTTTTGTGGTCAGTGTATACTACAAAATTTGTCCCGTACAGGTAATGTCTCCATTTTGCCAAAGCAAACACGATTGCTCCCAATTCTAGGTCGTGAGTGGGGTAATTTTGTTCATGTAGTTTTAGTTTCCTTGAGGCATATGCAATTACCCTCTCATTCTGCATCAGTACACATCCAAAACCTTCTTTTGATGCGTCTGTATAGATAACAAATCCACACGGACCTTTGGGTAAAGCTAGTATGGGGGCGGTTGTCAATCTCCGCTTGAGCTCTTGAAAGCTTGATTCACATTTATCACTCCATATAAACTTACATTGCTTTTGGGTCAATTGTGTTAATGGTGCCGCAATTTTAGAGAAGTCCTTGACAAATTTGCGGTAATAACCAGCTAGTCCCAAAAAGCTACGTACTTCAGTAACATTTGTTGGTTGTTTCCAATTGACAATTGCTTCTACTTTGGAAGGATCAACTTCAATACCAGCATTGGATATCACATGTCCTAAGAACGTCACTCGTTCCAACCAGAACTCACATTTACTAAATTTGGCGTAAAGCTTATTCTCTTTCAAAGTCCTTAGTACTATCCTGAGATGATGTGCATGCTCTTCCTTCGTCTTTGAGAATACCAAGATATCATCTATGAATATTACAACAAAGTTGTCTAGAAAAGGTTTGAATATTCGGTGCATCATATCCATAAAAGCCGCTGGTGCATTTGTTAACCCAAATGGCATAACTAGAAATTCAAAATGGCCATATCTTGAGTTAAAAGCAGTTTTTGGAACATCTTTCTCTTGAATTTTCAATTGGTAGTAACCTTGTCTAAGATCCAACTTTGAGTACACATGTGATCCTTGTAATAGGTCAAATAGTTCATCGATATGTGGTAAAGGGTACTTATTCTTTATAGTGACACTATTCAGTCCTCGATAATCGATGCATAATCGAAGAGATCCATCTTTCTTTTTAACGAACAAGACTGGTGCTCCCCAAGGGGAAGAACTAGGTCGAATGAACCCTCGTTCAATCAGATCTTGTAACTGAGTTTTCAATTCTTTTAACTCGGCAGGAGCCATACGATAAGGGGTTTTTGAGATGGGTGCTGCCCCGGGTAGAGTTTCAATGACAAATTCAATTTCGCGATCCGGAGGTAAATTAATTAGTTCCTCAGGAAATACTTCCACGAACTCATTTACTACCGGAACTTCCTCTATTTGAATTATGTCTTTGGGCTTATTTATCAAATAAGCCAAGAATCCATAGCCTTCATCTTGTAGTATTTCCCTTGCTTCAATTGCCGAGATGATTGGTATTGGTTGTTGTTTCTTCTGGCTAACCTCGAGTTCTCTTGGTGTAATCTTGTTAAGTTTTATCTCTTTGGTATAACAATTTAGTTCGGCTTGATGTTGGTACAACCAATCCATCCCTAGGATGACATCGTATCCTTGGATGTTTAGTTGGATTAAGTCAGTCGGGTAATTAATACCGTCTATCATAATTGGGCATGCTTTACAAACCAAATCCGTAGTCATACTAATACCCATAGGTGTACTTACTTCAAAAGTGTAAGGCAATTTTTCAAATTCCAAGGACATGTTGGTTGAAAAAGAAGTAGCAATAAAAGAATGGGTAGCTCCAGGATCATATAGAGCTTTGCCAATTTTGCCAAGTATATGGATTTTACCTTCCACCACGGCCGTTGGGTCAGGTACTTCCTCATTGGCATCCAATGCGTAAACACGAGCAGGGACCTTAGGTCTTCCAGTTTGGCCAATTGATTGTCCACCTTGCTTCGCTTGTGGTGTTGTGCTGCTATTCTTCGCCCTTGGGCAGTCTTTGATAAGATGTCGGTCACTACCACATGCGATACATCGTCCACTCTTTTTCCAGCAAGCTTCCTCATTGTGACTTGGGTGGCCACAAAAGTTACATGGCCCTCTCACTATCGATCTCATTTGGTTAGTAGCAGATCTTGTCTTCGTATTATTATTCTTCTTGAGATCCCCATGAACTGTCTTTGAAATTTTATTCCCTTGATTGAATTTTCCTACATTATCCCATCTAGAGCTTGATGGACGATTTCGTTTGAGTTGTTCTTCAACCTTCATTAACTCTTTCATCTCCGACTCTACTTGCAATGCTTTTTCTACTGTATGGGTGTAACTAGTGGTGTCCGTAGAAATTATTGCCCATCGTAATTCCAAATTTAGTCCTTCAATAAATTTCCTCACCTTTCTGACCTCGTCATTTTGGTAATGTGGAGCATACCTAATAAGTTTAGTAAATCGATCTTCATATTGGGACACGGTCATTGTATCTTGGGTTAAGTCTAGGAATTCTCTTTCACGACGGGTTTGCACAACTTGAGGAATGTATTTAGAATTAAACTCTCTTACAAAATTCTCCCAAGTACGAAGGGTATTATCATGTTGCCATCGTTGTTCCACCGTTCTCCACCAATGTCTAGCTGTATCCTCTAACCGAAATGTGCCGAAACTTATTTTCTGCGCATCGGTGTAATCTAGTACATTAAAAATATTCTCTATTTCGGAAAGCCATAATTCCGCCTTGTGATCATTAGGTTCTCCAAAGAATTTTGGGGGTTGGAAACGAAGAAACCTTTCAAGTGTTTGATCCATAGTCGGATGAACTAATGCATTAGTGGAGCCGTTCGCATGTGTTTGTTGTTGACAAAATTGCATATATTGATGCATAAATGAAAACATTTGTGTGAGGTCTGGTACTCCATCTCTATGGAAAGGTTGTTGTGCCATGGCAGGTCCTATATTAGCAAAGTTTTGTCCTTGATTGGGATCATTTCCGTCTGGAGTTGGTGTCGGGTTTGTTTGAGTATTTAATGGTGGTGTAGCTCGTGGACTGGTGGGCGTAGTTTGATTCCTTGTTCGTGCCATTCTAAGAAATGTAGATATGTTAGTGTCTTAAATGTATTGTTACATATGATTTGATGCACACATATAATATTATAGCATAGTAAAATACAAAATGATAATGCAAAATGCATCCCTATGAAATATTGTGCCATAGTAACATACACGGATTACATAGCCAAAGTCATATATTCTAATGTTAACTCTAAGGATATTAAATTCCAAGACTAAGACAAAAAGAGTTAACTTGAGTACTTGCCTATATAGTTATACTAATATTAGTATATATCTAAAGAGTATCATTAAGGTTTTACAATAACTAGCCAAGTGTCTAAATATTATCTCATAACTTATAGTTAGTTCTAGAGATAATACTAGACAAAACAAAATTCTAACTTGTCACTAAAAGGGAAAACTAGTGACAAGCTAGTCGTGTTAAGATCATGGGTTGGTACGTGGTGGTGCGGGTATCTCCGCTCCACTAACCGTCCCATCATCTGCATTCCTCAAATCAGCCCCTTCTTCTGCATTCCTCAAATCAACCCCTTCTTCTTGATCTATATCAGTTAGTTCATACATCCAGGCTGGATCTTCCTCTGGTTCTTCCTCATTTTCAAAATTAGCCACGGGTGGTACAATTTGTCCGACTTCTCCTACTTCAACCCCTTCTCCAAGCAAAATACCTTGCTGTATATATTCCGTTGATGGATCAAATGTAGGATTTGGCTGACGGGTGTTTGTAGAAGGTCCTTCTCCTGCTGCCACTTGTATCCTTGGAAAACTTGCTTCATCATTTTGGCCAAACAATGCTCCGTAAGTTATCGTTTGAGCTCTAAGGCGAGCAGTATCGATCAAGTCATAATAGTCGGAGTTTCTTCTTCTCAGTAGCTCAATCAGATTTCCCAAATTATCATATCCTTCGGCCAGAAACATAGTGTGCTCCACTTCGTTGCGCAAAATTCCTAGTATCGTATCTACGTACCTTTGAAGCTCGAATAATGTATGGTTTCTTTCTTGAGTGCGAGCATGTGATTGGGCTTCCCAAGCTGCTGAAATTCCCATTAATTCATGCTGAAATTCGAGAAGTTTTTCTCGCATTGCTTGTACTTGGTCTTGGAGTAGTGTTCGTTCGTTTTGCAAATCTACTAACTGGGAGCCTTGTCTCACATATGCAGCGAGAATTTCTTCCTTTTCGTTCATTACTCTGTCTCTATCATTTTCCATGCTGCGTACAACATGATCGGGGTAATGCCCAATCAATTGGGTACCCTGGGGAGTGAAAGTCAGAATAGGAGCATTTCTACGGAGATGTATAGTACGTGCTGGTCCATAATGCCCATTAGTTAAAGGTAAGCCATTACTATAATTTCGATCAGCCATCCTGTGGTCATAGGAATCAAATCCTTAATATATCAGAATATAATTAACATGAGGTCATGATAGACTAAAAAAAAAAGTAACTTGGTACTGACTTTTGAAAACATAAAGTTTAACACATAAATGTCAAGTTCCAAATAATCAATCAGAATCTAATATCTACGTTTAACAAACCTTATTTTCCAAGAATCATATCCCTGACTTATAGCTTGTCGCTCTGATACCACTCTGAGACGCCCGACTAACTCAATTGACTTAACTCTTGTAAATGTCGATTTAATTGAATTGGTCGTGTGTCAATTCTAACAGAACATTCCATGTTATAAGATAAGCACTATAATTATAATCTATACAGCGGAAGTTCTATATTTACAAAGTTTCAAAACAAAGAGTGACTCATATTTAAAGTAACGCATATTAGTCACTTTCTCCTACTTTACGTATTACAATCCAAAAGAGAATCCAAACCTAGCACTTAATATGTTGAAAACTAACATATGATAATAAAGCGTTTACATATATGACTTATGAAACTCGACAATTATCTCGCATTCTTCATCTCTTGATTCTTAGTTTCCAATGTCAATCTGAGAAAAGAACAACAATAGAAAGAGGTGTAAGTCTTGTTCGACTTAGTGAGAAATTGTGATGCCAAAACAAAGTTATATACGTATTAACAAGAATATGGATAGTGAACTAGAAAGGAATAGAAAAATTAGAGAGTATATGAAGCATTATTTATAAGATCAAGAAGTAAGGAGAGCGAAATTCAGAATTTCATGTTCTTATTTGGTAAACAAAAAAAATTATCAAGTACAAATCTTATCCACCTTATACCTCCCTACGAGGAGCGACCTCGCCAAACAAAACAGTGGACATGCCCGGGTGCATGTCAGTTCAGTTCGGATCACTTACCCGTAACTAAACCACAGAGGGGTACTAATCAAAGAGATCATAAACCGACGACCCGATGTCGCCCAGCCGTCAACTTTGTTAGTCCCAGGGCCCAACTTCCCAAGGGCGTCCCCAAGGGTGATAGTAACATAACAAAAGATAGACATAATCCATAAATCGGGATAATATTACCTACTAGATCGAATGAAAGAAATGAGGGTTGTCATTGAAATGTCAAAATCGGTGTGAAGCACAATCAGAATCAACAAGAACATGTTATATCAAGAACGGGCTCAATCAAGTCAGAAAGTAGAACATATATATAATAGAATGAGTTTGTGCTTTGGAATAATATGAAATTTAGAATATCAAAGTTGTTCTTGTTCTCAGGGCGTTGTGCCAAGAGGGCTGAAGAAAGAACGAGAAGCCTCACCCGAAGTTCAATTCTATCTTGTTAACTTGGTTCGATCGTATTCTCCCGACCTAATTTAAGTAAGCACTTATTAAAATATGTAGTATATTATAATCATCACTAAACTTGAAGTAAACTAAGAATAATGAAACTATAATCCTAGGAGTTTCAGATAGTGTAAATAAATGAACAAACAAACCATTTCATTTAGTCGGCTTTTAATTTTTGTGTTGGCAGCCAAGCTTATTGTTTGAATAACTTTTTATATATGTAATGGAATGACCTGAAACAAAATCCTATGGTTTCCTAACTCAAAATAGTTTCATTAGATTGAAGGATATAATTTTAAATGGCCAGAATCAATAGTATATTAAAGTCAAAATTTCCAGCAGAAATTCAAAAGGAATCCATGATAGGTTGATTAACAATTTTTCTTTTCAACTAGTTAATAGAAGGTAAATACAAAGGTTAGCCATTTTTCATAACATAAAAGACATAAATTAACAGAAGATATTATAAGGTTATGAAAAGTAAAGTTATGTCATAAGATGAGTCAAAAATAAACATAAACACTTAAAACCCCAAAACAGTCCTAGTGAATTTAACTCCCCTGTTTCAGCTGTTCTGAAATCGAGCCACCACCGGCATATGAACCGGACATGGCAGACCAAAATACTACTTGAACACACCAAATTTTGTCTTCTTTCCAACTCAACAAACAGATTCTAAAAATTCCAAACCGAACTCAACTTATAGGCCAAACAATAACACTGCGCAGAATTGTGTAGATTGTAAGTTTACCTTAATAACTTCCTTTGTAAGTGATGGATTGATACAAGACTTGAACCTACTTCTTTCCAACTTTAAATTGATTCAAATATTAACTGGAATCAAAAGTTTTCATTAGATATTAGGTATTTAAAGAGAAGAACTTCAGGTATATAAGTTTGGAGAAGAATTCTTACCTTGACTTGCTTCTATTTCTTCCTAGTGTTCTTAAGCTCTTATGGACGTTTTCTTTGTTTATTTGGAGGAAAGTGTGATCAGTTTAATGACTCTATACTTATCTTAAATAGGAAGGAAGAATGGCTTTATTGTAATAATGTTAAGGGGTTGGGGTAAAAGTTTTATTGTCTAGATTTTTCTTACCTTAAGTCTTGTTTGGTGAAACTTTGTTTTCACCTATTTACTTATGAAAATTGTATAAACTAATTAATAATAAATCTTTATTAATAACACTTCAATTGATTGCTTAATTAGGGGTGTTACACCTGCTTCTTTCTCTCTTGCGACTGTTTCGTTCGAGATAGTCGTCCAACTTTTCTTGTTCGATCAGCCTTTCAATTTCCTGCTTCAGGTGAAAACAATCTTCGGTACGATGTCCATGGGCACGATGATATCTACAATATAGATTGTAGTTACGAGCACCTGGCTTTGGTTGTGCAATCATTTTTGCTGGCGGAATCCAATTGTTCCTTTCAAGTACTACTAGAATTTCTTCAATAGGAACAGTCAATCGGGGGTATTCCACCTGGTTTATTCGATTCCTATTTGCTGGTTCGGTCGATCTCGATCTAGGATAGACATTAGGTCTTTTATCCTGATCGCTCCGATTATATTCTAGTCTTTGAAAAACGTTTCCTTTTCTAAAAGATCGATCGTAATTCGTTGGTCTTGAAATAGGAGCTTTGTCTTGTCACCTCGATTCGGATGCGGGGGCTTTGTTCCTATTCTTATCCTTGAAAGAGTTCATCTCTTCTTGAGTCATATATTTCGACGCCAAGGTCATAATATCCGCAAAAGACCTCGGTTGTTTTCTACTTAGGGCATTCCCAAATTGCCTATTTTTGGTGAGGTAAAAAAGAATGGAGATTATGTAGTCAATATTTGGGGAATCAATTTTTAATAATTCCACATTGAACCTCGCCAACCAGTTTCTCAAGGATTCTCCCTCTTGTTGATGAATGGTTCCAAGATAGCTCATCGGCAGTTTCTGTCTTTTCTGGCAAGCAGAAATTGTTGAGCCAGTTTGTTGCATAATTCACGAAAGCTGAATATGGAATTGGTAGGTTGTTTTCCAAACCAATCCAAAGCTAATCCCTCAAATGTGGTAACCATGTTTAGCGGTATATTCTGTCAAGTGAGCATATAAATTCATTATGTTCGTAAAACTGAATATATAATCATCAGGGTCAGTGGTTCCATCATATCTTGGTAGTCGTCCTAGAACCTGCCCGGATGATTGAGCTTCTTTTATCTCCCTGCAAAAGGGAGAGCATGCTGCTAAACTTTCTTGGACCTCCGCGCTTCTGGCCCACGGGTATTGAACGGTCCGTAGGCGTTGTTCTAGACGTTCTTGTACTATCTTCTCGATCTCTCTTTTTGAAATGCGGACAGCTTTCTGTCGATTAGGGATTGCGTAACATCATCATCGAGGGGAATTATGGTATGTTCCTTTGATCCTCGGCGGGTTGGTGGTGGCTTTGTCCGATCCGTTTTTCTCCGGATTCGCTCGTCAGTTGGTTTCGTATTGCTCCTTTGTGGACTGTGTAACGATCGTTGTTCGCTCACAGGGCTATCTGCTTGTTCTGACATTTGATAGTCCTGCCTAGGAGCTCTCTGAACTGGATTCGCCCTAGTTGTTCTGGGGTCTCTGGGCACATGCTCGGGAACTAGCAGTTCTCCTGGATGCAGTGAGTTAAATAGCATAGCGATCTGTCTTAATTTTTCCTGTGTTTCCGCCAAAGGGACATGGATTGTAGGAGCCACTGGGGCTTCTGGTACAGTATCAGCGGCGATTTCTTGTCGTCCTTGAGAATTTTGGACGTGGATCCCTTGACGTTCTTGGTGATTCGACAGTTGATTGTTCTCTCGTTGATTGTCATCGCCGTTAACGATTGGATTGTTATTAGTTGTATCGTTCAACAAATCGTCTGATGTGATAGGCGGATGAATCGTGTTACTTCTTGCCTCGTTACGAGCGTTCTTCCTTGGGCGAGCCATTTGTCTATCGAATAATTAACTTTAGCCCCACGGTGGGCGCCAACTGATTTAGCTGTTTTTCGTAGGGTTTTGGTTAAATCAATAATTGAGGTTTATGGGGTAAAACTATATAGAGATTATAGGGCCTATTTACTTTATTCCGGATGGGTCAATCTCAAGAAAGAACAATAAGTAAATAAGAACAAAAACACGAGATAATGAATATAGTATAGCAAAAGCTTTTCTATTAATTTGATATCGGATTGCCCAAGTATGTAGGCGTAAGTTCTCCAGAATAATATTGTTGTCCTTATACAGTTGGTGATTCAGCTATTTATATGATATTAACCCTAGTTTTACAAGGAAACATAATCCTACTAGGACTCGGGGTATCATTCCTTCGTGAACTCGGATATCGGTCTCATCGCCGTGTATAGATATCTCTGGTCGGATCGAGTAGCCGTTAGCGAATGAGCTTCTTGGTCGAGCCGAACGAGTATCTTCTATTTGCTCCAAGTGTTATAAGGGGTGTAAAATAGCCCCCATCACTTCCCATCTTATTTGGCAGTGCTTTATCTATTTTACAGCTCATTTGAGCTTCCACGCTGGTAGTTGTATGGTGTCTTCCATGTATGAGTCGGCTCTACTAAGGCAGCAATGTCATTTCCTGGAAGAGAGGAACAAAGTTCTTCTTCAAAGTGTGGCTGATTTAGAGCAAGGGTTGATTGGAACTGGGCCGTCAACTTCTTCTACTCAACCGCCTCGAGTCGGTGGCGATCTGGATTTGGGGACATATGACCCCCATATAATCAACAGTGTTTCGAATGCAACTCGTGCTCGGAAGCGAGCAGATCAGTTGGCTAGGGACCAAGAGGATCAACAAGTCTTCAATCTTCTCTCGACGAGCGGAAAGAAGATGACAATATTAATGGTCTGATCGACCTGGCAAGAGCCCCAAGGAAAGAGCTATTCTAGAATTCCTAGGCTCTCCGGTCCATATTGCTCTGGTATATCAAAAGGTGGGTCCACTCTTGGAGAGTACTTTCAAGAAGGCGGTTCACCAAATGGTAGCTTTCGGCTTGATCGAGGACCGTAGGGAGGAGTATTTTAAGACCATCCATGTCAGCCTTGATCGAAATGGCCAGAAGTACTCTTCTGCTGACGTTCAGACAGTGGATTACAAGCATCTCCCTTTGGCATATTTGGTAAAGGAGTTCGAAGTTGCTTTACCAGTGCCTTCTCCCGATGCTGATCCTCCGAGGGCCGGTAGTTCGGGCGACCAGGAAGAGGAGGATGCTGACCCAGAGCATGAGGGTAATGTCGACCAGGAGAGTCGTGATGAAGCCGACCAGCAGATTCCAAAGGCCGCCGACGAGGAGACTTAGGAAGATTAATCGTAACGATATAACTTTTGTAATTTTACAATATTCTCCTTTATTTTTAAGACAATCTGTATTTGATCCCAATAATTTTATTCTATCATTTGTTCGAAAATATTTAGACATGAGTCTTTATTTGAATGATTTATTTTATTTAACATATTCTAATGAGCATAACTGCTTAGAATTTAGAATAAATCATTTCGCGCTTCTTCCAGGGTCCATCGCGTCTTTTCCTTTAGTATAAATAATGAGGTAAAAAGTTCTTTGCTACTTTACAGCGCATCCCCACTTAGATAAAATATTCTCTCAAGTAGTTTGGGCGTTCTTCTCGATTTTTCAAACTTTTCTTGCATTCCTCGAGAATGAGTTCCCTTTTTTCCAATACTTCCAGGCGCCCTTCGTGCGATCCCCCCAGGAACGTTAGATCTAAGAGGTCTCGAACATAGGGACCTTCTTCTGATCTTCCAGAACCTCGAGCATCTGCCAGCTCAGGGGCGCAGGCGTCTATTCTTACTCCGAGCGGAGTGGGTGACTCAACCATACACCCAAATTCTACCCAACCTGATATTCAATCAAACCCTTCTTCTGCAGCGGACGTACAGAGAAGAGATTCTCCTGGGCGGGTAGCTTTTGGAGATATATCCTCCAATGAACGAGCTTCGGAGATCGTTCTCCATCCTTTCTTCTGGGCATGATCCTTAAGGTCGTGTTCAAACTAACCCCACTGTTGCTAATCCCATTGCTGACTTGGCCATCGGTTAAAGTCACGTAGAGAAAATCGTTGGGATGGTTAGTAGTGGCCCATTTTTAGATCCGTCTATGGATAGTTCGCAAGCGCGTCCTGTTACTCAGAGTTTCCCTTATTTTCTGTTCACTGATACAACCGCGACGGTTTCTTCTGCCGAGGTTGGGACCTTTTCCATGGTCAGACCGAGCAAGAGTCTGATCGGCAGGTTCGTTTTTCTGCCTCGGGGAAGGAAGTTCTCGTGAGTCCTAATGCGAGAGATTCCACACTCCCGCTCGATGATCGCTGTGTCAAAGAGCAGGTTTATGATATCACGGAGTCTAAAACTCCTCGCCATGATAATGTCCCACTCGACTCCGTTCTGCCTAGTCCTTGTGAGCCCGATGTGTTGTCCTGGAACCTTGGGCTTAGTACCATTCTGCCAACTGAATTAAAGAGATACGAGGATGTTTCCAACATTCACCTCGTTCAATCTCTCTTCAAACTTCTTGAGCAGGTACATTCTAGTTTATTTTTCTTAACTCTTTTTTATTATTCGGCCTGCTTATTGATTACGCCTTTTATTCCTTCAGGGGAAGTATATTGCCTTGCAGCTAGGCGTTCAAAATGATGATACTTGGTTTAGCAGAGAGGGCATAAGAAATCGGTTGGAGCACGAGGTGAGTAAAATCGAGAGACTCTCACTTCAGAAGGAGCTTCTTACTGATGAAATCAATCAATTGCGTGAGGATAATCAAACTCTTCGGAGGGAGAGAGATGACCTTGCTCAACTAAATGCAAATCTGGAGGGAGTAGTAGAGTCTCGGATTCAACGGGCGCGAGAGGAGTCTCAACGTGATGCCTTCGATGAATGTTATGAACAAGGTTACCAGAAGAGGCAGGAGGAGCTGGTGACATTTTCGGGCACTCCGACTCCAAGGAGCACTTCTTCAACCAGGCCTTCTAGTTCTGATCAGCCGCAATAATTTAGCTAGCTTCTTTTTTTCTTTTTTTTTTCAAAACAAACAAGTAAGAGAAACTTGTTTCCGTTGTTAAAAATATTGTTTTCACCAATTTTTGTATAAATGCTATAGTATGGTGTATATATCTCTGCTGACCTCTACTTTGTCGAAATATAGTTCGAATTACTTTGTCGAGTAGACATTAGTCTTTAGAATCTAAAGGGTCATCATTTAAGTTGGAGTTGCGCAACGTTTCATCTCCGCTTCATTGTGATTTTGTGACTATAAAGCTGACAGGAAGTTTATATAACAATATCCAGAGTTTAATAAAAATGACAAATTTTCTTTAAATTAAGTCTTGCAAAAGTTCTTTCCTTCGTCGTAAAGTTTACCTAACTTATTTGAAGGATTATACTTCTCAGTTCGAGTAGTTCTTACGACGGATGAAAGAACTTTGCTGGACTTAACGTGGAATCCTTTGCGGGATATGCTGCCTCCTCTTGTTTAGGAATGATCATTTAGTTGTCCGGATAGGTATGATACCATTGTCGACTAGACATACGTCTTTATATTAAGTCGTGCATAATTCTTTCCTTCATCGTTGAACTGGTTAACCTTTTTAAGGGATCGGTTGTCCTTGATTCGAGTAGCTTCTACGATGAAAGAAAGGATTTTGTTGGGCTTAATATGAAATTCTCCGAGCAATAAGGTCGTCTGCTTTTAGGAGTGAGTTATTTGGGTGACTATCTTTCAAGGTCACAATAGGTACGGTACCTTTGCCGACTAGACATAAGTTTATTTTGGAATTCGAAAGGTCACTTTTAATAATGCCTCCTTGTTTCAAGAAATACGACGTTTGAATTTCTTTCTCTTGATATTAAAGTTTTCCAGACTTATAAATATGTAATGGAGGCTTCCCCAATTATCCCAGATGGATTTAGATACGGTAACCTCAATTCTCACTTTTGCTCCTGAAGAATTAACTTATGAGGTTTTTTGTCGAACCAAATGGCGTGTTAAGTTTCACAAATCTCTTCTCTATTTTGGTTTGGGTGGAATTGGAAAAATGGAGGATCCATCTTTTTCCGGAGGATCTTTTATATCTAAACCAGTTTTAATGGAAAGCTGGTCAACTCGTTAAAAGGGCCAACACTTGCCTACCTTGGTATTCCGTTCGATGATGGCGGTTATTTTGTAAGGGATAGGTGAGGTGTTATTTACAATTTTCTCCATCCGGCGTCCTTGCAAAACCCCTTGTTTAATATATAAGCCTTCCCTTTCGAGGGTTTGTTACTAGGGGTAGTGACCTTTTCTGATCAAGGAGGATACTTCATCATCAAGGAGCCTATTTCGAGCAGTACATGCAATAACTCGGAGATCGATCAACGTAGTCGATAGGATACCTTTAGTACTCTGTAATAGTGTAAACTCCCATGTATTGGGAAAGTTTCCCTGGATTTGTAATATTGTTGAATGTAATTACTTATCAATAAAATCATTTTGATCTTAATCTGTTGTGTCCATTTTGCACCAAATATTTATGAACATTGTTTATCTGTAATGAATTCGACGTCTCTTATTGATACTGTCAATCCTTATCTATTATCAAAATTCATATCCCATCATTTAACTCTCATCGAGATACGTAGCTCGATTTTTATGTCCATCGTGTAGACGAGATACATAAGTCGATATATTTTAGTCGAAAGCTGAATCATGGTTTTTTGCTTAAACAGTTCGTCAAGGCGCTCGAACCGTAATCTAGTCGAGAATTATTCCTATCATCCTTGTCAATACTCGAGCACCGAAGGTCGTAGACATGATTTCGTCTTTTCCAAAATTCTATATAAGGACCTTTATTTCTTCTTTTGAGCATTCTAAGTATGGTATATATTCTTCTGATATAGTAATCCTTATTCTCTCCACAAGAAATGTACCCCTGCACTGGCTGTTATTTTCATAGTCCACAAATTAAACAACCATTTCATGTATCATGTCCCTACGTCAATTACTTGGTATGGGTGAATTGGAAAATGTAGAACCATTCTTTAGATCCAGCGTGCCACGACCTCCTTAAGCAGTTCTTTTGGTATATGAGGCAGTGACAGGTTCACTGTCTGATTAAGAAAGACTAATGTTCCTCATACTCTGGCAGATTTCTTGTACCCCAAGAGGAAAACTGGATTCTATTTTATTGATTCAATATAGATTCTTAAAACGATCAACTATTTCGTAATTTCATCATTTTTTCCCTCGTATCATGCTGCAATAATAACGTATCTCGTAGTTTGAGTGGTATTGCTCTGTTCTTTAAACTGCTTTTCTTCATTTCCTGAAGGGTTTCTTTTCAATGTGACTTGGGTATCACCTTAGGCTAATAAAATATTTTCAATCGACCAGTTTTTTTATCGAGAATAGATCTTGACATGTTAATCATTCCGATCTCGTTTATCACCTGTTGTCGAGGGGTGTTATCGACCACAACCGCTGCCGTTCCAACTTACTTGCAATAAATATGGGAAGTTGATAAGTCAAGTTTTCCTGCGTTGATTTAATTACTTCCTATCCGTAGGATTAACTTCGTCATCCCTATAAAATGGCAACAATGCATTTACCATTTCTACCCATACTGCAAAGATGAAAAATTATGTTTCCTCTAGATTCATTTTGCCGAGTGACCCCATAAAGTTTAGAAAAGCACACTATTACGATCAGTCTTTTCACGATTATCTGTTCCTCATCATGCCTAGTGCTGACGAGTCACATTAATGCCCTACCTAGTACTGACGAGTCCCATGTGACCTCTGCCTTAGTCTTCAAAGGGTTGAGGTCCGTGGTATTTGATCAACACATGGAGGGTTCAGATCTACCTAGCATCCTCGTTCTTGGAGGTTACCTCCAGAGTGCCTCCTCGTCGGGGTGTGTTGGTAGATTTTCACTTTCACGATGGTCCGTGCGGGACCTTGCTTTGGACGGACAACTGCAACAAGCTGTCAAGCGAGGTCTCGTTTCGGTCGAATAACCGCTACAAGCTATCAGGCTTTTTAGAGGTTGTTTGATTGAGAGGGGCATAGATCTTATGAGCCTGGCCATCGAACCAAAGAAGTCGACCATCATGAGCAGCATGCTTCTTAGGTGGTTGAAGAAGAATGTCGAGGTACTAAGGAGGAGATTGATGTTTCTGTGGATATTGTCGTGATAACTTCCACCTATTAGATAGGTTTTTCCATTTCTTGTATTGTAAGAAAATGTAAAGCGAAAGATGTATTTGTTTATTTGTAAAGATAATTCTAATAAAACTTTGGTTTTCTTCATATCCTTTGCATATGATTCTGTTTTCATTGCCTAGCGAGTACCTTAGTATTGTGATTTGACCTTTATCGTAATCGCTCTAGTCGAGGTCTATGAGTGTTACTGACCTAATCGGTGTTTCTTATTTTGTACTTAGGTTTCTTACCAATTGTTGGTTTTAACCTTTTGTAGTTCGATAGTTGGAGATCAATGAGTATTTACCGACTCAATCGATTTTACTCAATGTGCACTATGATTTTTACCAATTGTTAGTTTTAACCTTTTGTAGTTCGATATTTGAAGATCAATGAGTGTTTACCGACCCCATCGGTTTTACTCAATATGTACTTAGGTTTTTTACCAATTGTTGGTTTTAACCTTTTGTAGTTCGATACTTGGAGGTGAATGAGTGTTTACCGACCCAATCGGTTTTACCTAATCTGTACTTAGATTTTTTTACCAATTGTTGGTTTTAACCTTTTGTAGTTTGATATTTGGAGGTCAATGAGTGTTTACCGACCCAATCGGTTTTACTCAATCTGTACTTAGGTTTTTTACCAATTGTTGTTTTAACCTTTTGTAGTTCGATATTTGGATATCAATGAGTGTTTACCGACCCAATCGATTATACTCAATCTGTACTAAGATTTTTTACCAATTGTTGGTTTTAACCTTTTGTAGTTCGATATTTGGAGGTCAATGAGTGTTTACCAACCCAATCGGTTTTACTCAATCTGTACTTAGGTTTTTTACCAATTGTTGATTTTAACCTTTTGTAGTTCGATATTTGGAGATCAATGAGTATTTACCGACCCAAACGATTTTACTCAATCTGTAGTTAGGTTTTTTACCAATTATTGGTTTTAAACCTTTTGTAGTTTGATTTTTGTAGATTGAAGAGTGTTTACCGACAATCGGTTTTACTCAATCAACACTTAGGTTTTTTACCAATTATTGGTTCTAAACCTTTTGTAGTTCGATTTTCGTAGATTGACGAGTGTTTACCGACAATCGGTTTTACTCAATCAACACTTATGTTTTTTACCAATTATTGGTTTTAAACATTTTGTAGTTCGATTTTCGTAGATTTACGAGTGTTTACCGACAATCGGTTTTACGCAATCAACACTTAGGTTTTTTACCAATTATTGGTTTTAAACCTTTTGTAGTTCGATTTTCGTAGATTGACGAGTGTTTACCGACAATCGGTTTACTCAATCAACACTTAGGTTTTTTACCAATTATTGGTTTTAAACCTTTTGTAGTTCGATTTTCGTAGATTGACGAGTGTTTACCGACAATTGGTTTTACTCAATCAACACTTAGGTTTTTTTACCAATTATTGGTTTTAGACCTTTTGTAATTCGATTTTCGTAGATTCACGAGTGTTTTCTGACAATCGGTTTTACTCAATCAACACTTAGGTTTTTTTTACCAATTATTGGTTTTAAACCTTTTGTTAAGCAAAAAACTTTTAATCGTAATATCGAAATAGTACTTTGAAGAATTAAGCAAAGGCTTTCATTATCTTAGATTGTATCAAATAGTTAACTAATAGGAATAAAGAGAATTATTACATAAAAGCTAAAAATATGAAAAATGACTCTTAGGAGCTATTTCATCAGCGTCCATAATATCTTCTTAGGTTGACAGCATTTCAAGTTCTTGGTAAGGGTGTTCCATCCATGTGCGCGATTTTGTGTGAACCCTTTTTTCCTACGCCAACAACAATGTAAAGTCCATCCCAATTTTGTTGCAATTTGCCCACATGTTTAAATACCTCAACCTTTTTCAGTACCAAGTCTCCTTCCTTAAAGAATCATATTCATACCCTTTGCTTGTAAGCTTTTTCCATGTTGGATTTGGTGACTTGTAAGCGTATTGCAGCTCTTTCTCTTAATGCTTCAGTCAGATCAACGTCGTCTTTCCTAGTTGCTTCATTTTCCTCGTTGTCGTACATTTCAATCCTCGGGCTAGGGACCAGAGCTACGGCTGGGATAACAGCCTCTGAACCATAAACCAAACTGAAAGGGGTCTCGCCTGTCGAGGCTTTAACTGTTGTTCTATTGGCCCAAAGTACTCCGGGAAGTTCATCCAACCACTTTCCCTTTGCTGCCCCCAATCTTTTTTCCATAGACTTAATTATTTCCCGGTTAGCTACCTCTATTTGGCCGTTTGCCCTTGGGTGCCCTACTGAAGTAAAGTTCTGTTGAATCCCGAATTTTGAACACCAGTCCAATACTTGTTTTCCTGCAAACTGAGTTCCATTATCAGAGATCAGGACTCGAGGGATCCCGAATCAACATACTAAAATTTTCCATTAAAAGTTGATAACTTGAAATTGTGTGATTCGTGCTAGAGCAATGCATTCAATCCACTTGCTAAAATACTCCACCGCAACTAAAACATAGCTCTTCTTTGATCTGGCCACTGGGAAAGGTCCAACAATGTCTATTCCCCATTGATCAAAATGCCAGCAGATAGGTATGGGGTGCATTTTCTCAGCTGGTTGATGGTTTATGTTTGCATGAATCTGGCAGTGATGGCATTTCTTCACGTAGTCGGTAGCGTCATGATTTAGGCTAGGCCAATAATATCCTCTTCGTAGACATTTTAACGCCAATGCCCGCGCTCCGCTGTGATTTCCTTCATGAATCTCTAGTAGTACCTCAGGGACTTGCAGTCCAGAAATGCATTTTAGCAGGATTCCGAAGACTGATCTCCTGTAAATCTTTTCGTCTAGGATCGTATATCTAGGTGCTCGGTATTTTACTTTTCGAGCTTCATTCTGATCTACCGGTAAGGTTCTTTCCGAGAGAGATTCCATTATTGGGGTCATCCAATTTCCTTTGGTATGTCGATTTCCATCACCTGGGTAATGGGCAGGTTATCGATATCAATTGCTAGGGTGTTTGAGATTAGCCAAGTGATTACCCTTTTCGTTCAGCCATCTCTTGATCCTGTGAATCGAGAAAGCTGGTCTACCCACTTGTTTTTCGAATGTGGGACATTCTGTATTTCAAACTTGTCAAATTTTCCTGCGAGTTCTTTTACCTTAGCCAGGTATTTCACCATGTTATATTCTTTGGCCTCGAATAAACCTTCTATCTGTTGTTGGACCAATTCCGAGTCGGTTAATACCTTCAGGTTTCTGATGCTCGCTTTAGTAGCCATATCCATTCCTTCAATCAGAGCTTCATACTCGGCCTCATTGTTAGTTACCATAAAATCCAATGTGATTGCGTAGTTCAAATCCTCATTTTCTGGTCCGGTAAAATTGATCCCGGCTCTGCCTCCTCTCCTATTTGAGGCCCCGTTGACATGCATCAACCATGTGTGATTTTCGACAATCATTACGTCATTATCACCGATTGTAGAGTCATTCGTAGTTTCGTGTGATGTTGGAGTTTCCAAGCGAAAATTAGCGAGTAACTGAGCCTTTATTGCAGTTCTTGGTCTATACTCGATCTCGAATTGTCCTAACTCGATCGCCCATTTAATCAATCTTCCTGAGGTTTCTGATTTTGCCAGAACTTGCCTTAGTGGCTAATTATGATCTTACGTTGTTTCGTTGGTTCGATCAAGGGTGGGGAATAACACGATGACAATAATGTTAAAAGGAAAATAAAGACCAAATGTAATTGTATTCGAGTAAATTGAGTACAAGTACAAATATTAGGGGTCCTACTCGAGCATTATTGGATGCCGTACAAGCTAGAGGGTGAAATACACAAGATGCTATGCCTATTTTACCAAGTGATTCCGAGCAGTAGCTTCGAGGAGGGAGCACCTGGAAAATCGTGTCCAATATCATAAATGCATGGGGTATTTATAGCTGAAATTGGGGTCTAGGTGGTCTACCCGCAGACATGTAATTCTTCGGCCCATAAGTTTGGTTCAGAGCTCGGCCCAACAGTAACTTTGGATCCTGGGCTAGCTTGCACTCACTGTATTTCCGTCATCGGACTCGAACTCGATTCTTCGAGGTAAGTACCGCTCGATCTCGTGTAACTGTAAAAAAAATTGTAGGATCCAGGATACCCCTCATCAATACTCCCCCACTTCTCGAGCGTAAAGTGGAACTTAAGCTCGAAGAAGTATGTATAACAGTAGGATAAATCGATCTCGGCTTATCATTTCGGGTATGCCTCATTAAAAACCTGGCTCGGAAAAACCCTTCTGGGATAAAAACCGGGTCAGGGAAAAAGAGTGCATACTTAAACAATTTCTTGATAGCGCAGTTATAAGATCGTCCTTGTTGTTCGTGATGTGGATCTTTATTTCAGGAATTCTGGAAAGTATAGGGGCCGTAGGTGCAATTTCTGAAAATATGACTTCAAATTTACCTCAAGAGAGTCCAACCGTCGCGGTTACTCGGGGACTGATTTGCAATTTCCCATTTTGTCCCTGTATATATAGTTACACGGAGGGTCGCTGTTCCTCACAAATTCTGAGGAAAGAACTTTAGATCGGAGCAGACAAGTCGATAAGTGAGTTTTATTAGCCATATTTGAACAGTCATCTTATATTTATTATGTCGAGCTCAGTAGATTTGAAAGGAAAATCTCCCTTAGAGGAGAACGAGGTCGATAACCGCAAGGAGGAAGAAGTTGTAGAGAGTCAATCATCTGAAAACGAGAATCCGCAAAGCTCAAGTTCCGCTTCGGATTCCAGCGGAGAGGAGCGGGAGTCGAACTCTGAAACTGGAAATAGTGAAGACGAAAATTCTAGCGAAGCAACAGTTTCTGAAAGGGAAGATACAGAGGATGTGGAGCTTCCTTTGGGTAACAATGAGCAGCAGAAATATAAACTGAACCGTAATGTGGTGATTACGATCTATGATTGGGAAGAGCCCTCGACTAGCGCAGCTCTAAATATGACTGAGGAGAGGGCGGATGAGATCGTCTGTTCCTATAAGGAGACAGACTTGGCGCAGTTGCAAGAAGAATTCGGTCGATATCTAGGCGACGGTTTTTCGATTGTGCTTCCCTCTTCCGATCAACGAGTTACCAACCCTCCTGCCGGTTGCCAAGCCTTTTATTCCAAACACTTCCATTACGGCTTACGCATCCCCTTCCCCCCTTTGCTAGAAAACCTTCTGGATGCTTTCAAGTTGGCTCCTTGCCAGATCTTACCGAATTCGATCGGCCTGATCATAGCTTTTTGCGTGTTGATGAAGGCTAAGGGGAAAAAGGCAGCGTTTCAGAATTTCTGGCGGATATTTCAGATGAGTGCTTCCACCTCTTCAAACGCGGGCTACGTGTATTTTTCTCAGAGGCCGAAGATTTCGATTTTATCGACCAACGTGAGTAGCAATCTGAAGGGATGGAAACATGAGTTCTTCTTTGTTCGAGGGCCAGAGTCTCCGTCTTCTGAAGAAAATCCCGAGCCTACTCCCTTCGATTGGCCTGGAGCAAAGGAGTGGATATATGGAAAACGCCGTCTCGTGGGGAGTATGAAAAATGAGATAACAGATAGATTTCTGCAATCTCTTCGTGCTGATCCCCATCAGACCGCTCTAATGACTCAAGAAGCAGTCCTGCGATTGGCTGAGCTCAGTAGTTGCACTTTTCCTGCCGATCCAATCGAATACGGGAAAGCTCAGATCGATCCTGCTAACCCCCCTTCCACGTTAGCTGATATTGTTGACAAATTCCGTACATCGATAGCTGGCCCGCACGTTGCTTCCTTTTCGAAAGGTAATAAGGGTCGACCTCGTCCTCAAACATCAACGAATCCTCGGAAAACGAAAAAGTCCAAGGTCCCAGTTGGGATCGCGTCGACCTCAAATGCTTTAGTGATTGTTCCCCCAATTACCCAAGCAGGAACCTCTCGGTCTAGGGCCGAGGCGGAAGGGGCATCCGATTTCCAGGGTCCCGGAATCCTTCGATCGGTTTTTCCAAATATCTCTTCCAACCCGAACGACGAGGGATTCAGTAACTATACTCTCCTGGAGGATCGTGCCAGAGAGATTTTGCAGGCCAGGATGAATCGCAAAAGAAGTAGCAATGTTCCTGAGTCCTCCAGGAGACTCAAACCTTTTGGTCGTGGGCCGAATCCCATACCATGTCGGGCTGGTCATTCCGAGCCAGATTTGGCAGATTTCATCGAGGATCATCTGCAAGGACCGAGGGCGGCCGGATATCCGGACTGTGGGACCATCGAATCTGATTTGGGTTCCGAGGGTGAGCATACGGTGGATAAGTCTCTCCGGATGTTCTTGGCCGGGAGATTTAGGGATGATACTATACAATCTTTTGCTAAGAAAGATTTTGAGATATTTGGCGATTATGCCCACGCCCAGCAGATGGTACTGTCTAATTCCGGAAGTTTCTAGATTTTTTTCCCTATAATCCTCATCTTGTGCTTTTACATATCTTTTCCTTTACAGGCCGGAGACCTATTTACTCAAACTGCTCTTCGACTGTCTGTTTTGAGCGAAGAGTCTCAGGCGGTACAGAAAGCCTTATGCGATGTTCTGAAGGATGAAGCTGCTAAGGCCAGTCAGCTTGAGGACGCCAAGATTAAGTTGTCTGAGGTCGAAATTGAACTCGAGAGAACTAGGAAAGAGTTGGAAACAAAGAGGGCCTTAGAGGAGGAAGTGGAGAGATTAAAGCAGGAGCTTGAGCAAACCAAAGTGTCTGCCGAACAGTCTTATGAGCGGGGTCGAGTCGAAGCCAGGCTTCCCGCCATAAGGGAGTTCCTAGAGTCTCCGATCCTCGACGCCTTGGTTCGATTATGGTCGGGAGAAATTAATCAAGCCTTCTACTTTAAAGGAGCTCAGCATCTCCTTACAGCTGCTAAGATTGAAGGCGGCCTTGATGACTTCCTTCCCAAGATGAATCCTTACAAGAATATCTTTGGTAGAGATTATAAAGCGTCTTCCCTTCCTCCTAAGCCCGAGGAACTTGCCACTCACGAGTTTGCTCCTTTTCTTAAGGAATTTGGTGCTCCGATGCCAAATCCTGATGAGCTCGAAGCCCAATCCGAAAGCGAAGACGTGGATTCTGAAGGGGATTCCCGCGATCATAGTGAACAAGGCACTCCTTCTTCCGGTTCGAGTAAATCTGCGTCCGACGCACAAAGTCATGATGGAGGAGGTAGCAGCTCAAGAAAAGGTGATTCTGACGGCTCGGAAAGCAGCTCTAGCGATCCAGAGAAACAAGATAGACCGGACCATGATTCAGGCGTGAAAGAGTCTAACCAATAACGATTGCTATGTAATAGAACTGACTTAGCGAATCTATGTACTTCTTTACTTGTAATCTTTTCCTCTTGCCTATTTAGTGGGTGCTTGAATTTGAATTTCTTTCCTTTATGCTTATCTTTGGGCTATTACCTGTTTGAACTTTCTGTTGAATTCTATAACGTCCTTCTTACGTACTTAGCTGCGTCATTGGATCTTTTTTGGGAGTAGTGTTTTACCAATCATTGCAATTTGCATGATGTCGTTTTTCTTATAAATAGCATGACCACTTTATGTTGTCTTTGCACTGATATTCCTCACAGTGTTCGGAGCTTTCCTTAAAATTATCTTGGTTGGATCTTTAGCCGAAAAACGAGAGATGAATAAAAATTCGAATGTTCTCGCCATTTCTTCCACGTCTTTCTCCAAGTCAAATGTTGGTAGAAAATCAGGGAAAAGAAATCGATCGTCAATTTCATCCATTAGGTCCAATCAGCAAAACTTCCTCGAGGGAAAGAAGTATCCGACCGCTGCCCTTTCTTCGTGCTTGAAAACTAGGGGCTCCAATAAGAGAACGAAAAGGGTTTCTTTTGCGGAAGATGTAATCGGACATGTCCCTTTTCAATCCATACCTTCGTTGGCCAGCGGATCTTCGTTTAAAAAGGACATGGCTTCTTTTGACAAAGTGTCCCATGATAAATCTGACCTGACCCTTCTTCGGGCCGGTGTTTCTATCTCTGAGGCGGACTTTTCGACTGGAGAATATTCCTCGTTCTTGTTTAATTCTGGGTTGGAAACTCTTGCCCAAGTAATTCTTTCTCACCTCTTTGTGTTGACCGTTTAATCTCTTTATTTCTGTTATAACATATTTTCTTATAAGTTCAGGCCAGGGTGGTCTTTTCTAAGCTTTATGCATTGGCCAAACATGAGTTCGAACAACGGACTTCTATTTCGCTCGAGCTTATCGGGAAGAGGATCGAGCTGGAACGTGCATTGGAAGCTAATAGATTTTTCAAGGAGAGAATATCTCAGGACAAGTTAAGTTCGGAATTAGAGAAACTCAAAGGTATTTACGAGCGTGAGAAGAGACACTCTGAGCTTCGTGAGAAAGAAGCTTACATCCGCGGGTATACTGATCGTAGTGCTGAAGTTCGAAAGATCCTCTCCGAAAATAATTTCGTTTAGTAATTCTGTGGTTTTCCTTTGTATCATGAGTTAAGACTTCTCCTTGTAACATCACCTTTGTTGAAACGGTTTTCCTTTCTTGTTGTAGTATTACCCTTGTTGTAATGATATAATATTTGCTGGAATAATATTCCCTCCGTCTTTCCCCTTTTTTTTTTTTTTTTTTTTTTTTTTTTTTTTGGGGTCCCTCATTTCTCGGGAAGTGAAACGGTCAGAGCTTTTAATGCTCGTATCGTGGCCATTCAACCTGAGAGATCTATACCGTTAGTGCCGAATTCTTTCCCCTATATATAGTTCTAATTTTACTTTCACTTTTACTTGTCTGTAAATGTCTCGTTCGATCGATATGGTTGTGTTTTTACTTTCGTCGAATAATTCCATACTCCATTCAATGTCTTTGATTATATCCTTCGAGATTTTTATTCGAACCTTCTTTTCCGAACTCTTCGGAGTACCCCTATGATAAATTTCGGCTAGGGTATCGACAGGCGAAAAGAACCGCGACTAGGGTACCGGAAGGCGACCTACTCTCTCTGATTCCAAATCTTTGAGTCGGTCTCGACCTCCTGTACCCTGTCCTCTATCCAGTTGGGATAGTGGGTCTACTGCTGGAGGGGTTTTCCTGCTCTCGATCTCCACGTCTTCGAGGCGTCTTCTTGAAAGGTGTGGCCCTCGAGTTTACTAGGAGCGCCTCCAACTGGAGTTGCTTCCTTGTTTTTCGATTCGGTCCTTTATGGGCTTGTTTGTAAGGAAGCAGCGGATGAAGGGTAGAAGTGTACCAGCCTCTCATTCCTCCTTTGCGTATCCATAGGGAATAACCATTTGTAATAGGGTTTGACCAGATGTAAAATATTCCGATTAGCTCAATTTCTTGAATGTAAACAAGAGTTCATATGTAATTCTCCTGAAAATTTATGAATGAATATTTTCTGTTATATAGTCGTTAATCTCTGAATTCATAATTCGCAGTTTTCACGAGATAGTCATTGAGAAATTTATAATAGAATTTAGATCAATCTTCAATAGAATGTTTCAAGTTTTTCAATAGAATGTTTGTTTCGATCTAAGGGTCATAGCAGATTGTTTCACTCATTCAATAATTTCGATCTAAGGGGCATAACAGAGGCTTTCACCCTTAGTCGTTTTTAGAGCGTTTTTAGCTCGAGGGTCATAGCAGAGGCTTTCACCCATTCAATAATTTCGATCTAAGGGGCATAGCAGAGGCTTTCACCCTTAGTCGTTTTTAGAGCGTTTTTAGCTCGAGGGTCATAGCAGAGGCTTTCACCCATTCAATAATTTCGATCTAAGGGGCATAGCAGAGGCTTTCACCCATTCAATAATTTCGATCTAAGGGGCATAGCAGAGGCTTTCACCCTTAGTCGTTTTTAGAGCGTTTTTAGCTCGAGGGTCATAGCAGAGGCTTTCACCCATTCAATAATTTCGATCTAAGGGGCATAGCAGAGGCTTTCACCCATTCAATAATTTCGATCTAAGGGGCATAGCAGAGGCTTTCACCCTTAGTCGTTTTTAGAGCGTTTTTAGCTCGAGGGTCATAGCAGAGGCTTTCACCCATTCAATAATTTCGATCTAAGGGGCATAGCAGAGGCTTTCACCCTTAGTCGTTTTTAGAGCGTTTTTAGCTCGAGGGTCATAGCAGAGGCTTTCACCCATTCAATAATTTCGATCTAAGGGGCATAGCAGAGGCTTTCACCCTTAGTCGTTTTTAGAGCGTTTTTAGCTCGAGGGTCATAGCAGAGGCTTTCACCCATTCAATAATTTCGATCTAAGGGGCATAGCAGAGGCTTTCACCCTTAGTCGTTTTTAGAGCGTTTTTAGCTCGAGGGTCATAGCAGAGGCTTTCACCCATTCAATAATTTCGATCTAAGGGGCATAGCAGAGGCTTTCACCCTTAGTCGTTTTTAGAGCGTTTTTAGCTCGAGGGTCATAGCAGAGGCTTTCACCCATTCAATAATTTCGATCTAAGGGGCATAGCAGAGGCTTTCACCCTTAGTCGTTTTTAGAGCGTTTTTAGCTCGAGGGTCATAGCAGAGGCTTTCACCCATTCCATAATTGATAGAGAAAAATAGAGATCGATAATAACGAATATAGATCGAGAATATGACGAATAAGTAAGAATGTAGGCGAAATAAGCTTTCATTGAATAAATAGTCCGAATAAATATTCTTCAAATAACCCAATTCTTCATTAAACACATATGGTTTGCCAAATAGTTATAGTCAAAGAAAATGGAACAAAATAACTAAAAAGTAGAAGCCTCGATTGTAACTATCTTCCATAATATCTTCTTAAATTGATCGCATTCCAAGCTCGAGGCAGTATCTCTCCGTTAGGGTGTGCAATCTTATAAGAACCTTTTCTCCCCACTTCCACGATCACGAAGGGGCCCTCCCAATTGGGCTGTAGTTTCCCTACGTGCTTTGATACTTCCACTTTTTTGAGCACCAGATCTCCCACTTTGAATGATCGAATCCTCACATTCCGATTATAGGACTTTTCCATGTTGGCCTTGGCGGCTTGAATTTTTAACTTCGCGCGGTCCCTTCGAGCATCCGCGTGATCAACTTCCACCTGCCTCAGCGATTGGTTCTCTTCGGGATCATAAAATTCGACCCTGGGAGAAGGTATAAGATTCTCTACTGGGATAACAGCCTCCGACCCATAAACCAAACTGAATGGAGTTTCTCCAGTTGCCGCTTTGACTGTTGTCCTGTTGGCCCATAATACTCCCGGTAGTTCATCCAGCCATTTTCCCTTCGCTTCCGATAAGCGCTTCTCCAGAGATCGAACAATTTCCCGATTTACTACTTCAGTTTGTCCATTAGCCTGAGGGTGGCCAACAGACGCAAAGTTCTGTTGTATTCCAAATCTTTCACACCAATCCGTGATCCTTTTTCCTGCAAACTGCGTTCCGTTATCTGATATTAGAACCCTGGGGATTCCGAACCTGCAGACTATATTTTTCCATAAAAAATTAATAACTTGAAATTGGGTGATTTTGGTCAAGGCAACACATTCGACCCACTTGCTGAAGTATTCCACCGCTACTAGTACATAATTATTTCTGGCTCGCGCTGTTGGGAAAGGTCCCACAATATCGATGCCCCATTTGTCGAAGGGCCAACAAATAGGGATCGAATGCATATGTTCGGCTGGTTGGTGTATTAAGTTCGAATGAATTTGACAGTGATGGCATTTTTTCACATACTCGACAGAATCAGAAAAGAGTGTAGGCCAATAATATCCAGATCTCGAGCATTTAAGAGCTAACGCTCGAGCGCCACAATGATTTCCTGCTTCCCCTTCATGAACTTCTCTCAATATTGCGTTGTAGCGTGTTTCGGGGACACATTTCAATAGAATTCCCGAAGAGGAACGCTTATAGAGTTGATTATCCATCAAAGTAAATGACGGCGCTCTATATTTGATTCTCCGAGCCTCATTTGCATTTTCCGGCAGTTTTCCGTCCATAAGATAGGCGACAAGAGGGTCGCTCCATGACTCGCTCGGCTCTTCAATTTCCATAACATCAATTGCAGGGGCTGCATCTAACTCGATGGCAGACATATTCGATAGCAGCCAAGTGATCGTTCTCTCAGTCTTTCCGTCGGCCAGTCCTGTAAATTTCGACAATATATCGGCCCAGAGATTCTCTTCTCTTGGTATCGGTTGAATGTCAAACTTATCGAATTCTGAGATTAACTTCTTCGCTTTGTTCAGATATTTAATCATGTTAAATTCTCTGGCCTCGTAAGTGCCTTTCACCTGTCTGTGAACAAGTTCCGAATCTGTTAGCACGACAATCGATCTTACCTTTGCCTTAATGGCCATCTCTAATCCAGCTATCAATGCTTCGTATTCGGCCTCATTGTTGGTGACGACAAAATCCAAAGTTATTGCATAGCTCAGGTCTTCAGCATTGGGCCCTTGGAAGTGTATTCCAGCTCCTCCTCCTTCCTTGGTCGAAGATCCGTCCACATGCATTAGCCAAACTTGATCGTTTGCTTCCTCCACCATAGCTAATTCCGAGGTTGTTCCTTCTTTCCCGTTTGATATGTTGGTTGATTCAAGCACAAAATCAGCTAGCACTTGCGCCTTCACAGCGACCCGTGGTCGGTATTCAATTTCAAATTGGCTGAGCTCGACCGCCCACTTTATCAACCTGCCTGAAGCTTCTGGTTTGGACAGAACCTGTCTTAAAGGTTGGTTAGTTAAAACAATGATTTTACATGTTTGAAAATAGGGTCTCAATCTCCGGGCAGCCACAATTAGGGCAAGCGCGAATTTTTCAATCTCCATATAGTTCTTCTCGGCACCCTGCAACAATTTACTCAAATAGTAAACTGGTTTATGTTCAGCTTTATCTATTTTGACCAGAACCGAGCTAATAGCTTCTTCTGACACAGCTATGTACAAATATAGGGGTTCCCCTTCGGATGGTTTTGCTAGCATGGGTGTCGAGGTTAAGTATGCTTTCAGTTCTTCGAAAGCCTTATCGCATTCATCGTTCCACTCGAAATTCTTGGATTTACGCAACAGTTTGAAGAAAGGTAAACTCTTGTCAGCGGATCTGGAGATGAATCTATTCAATGAGATGATTTTTCCGATCAGACTTTGAACGTCTGAGAGTTTCCTCGGTGGATGGAGATTAGTGATTGCTCGGATTTTTTCTGGATTAGCTTCGATCCCCCTCTCATGAACTAAATATCCAAGGAATTTTCCTGATCGCACCCCAAATGTGCACTTTGCAGGATTTAATTTCATCCCATACTTTCTTAAGATTTGGAAACACCTATCAAGATGGTTAATATGATCCTCTTCAGACATGCTTTTCACGAGCATGTCATCTACATATACTTCCATAATTTCTCCTATTAACTCTTTGAACATCATATTGACCAATCTCTGATATGTTGCACCGGCATTCCTTAATCCGAAGGGCATAACGATGAAACAGTACACTCCTCGTTCGGTGATAAATGCCGTTTTGTCCTGATCTCTTTCGTTCATGAAGATCTGATAAAATCCTTGAAATGCGTCCATCATGCTAAACAACACAAATCCTGCAGTGGAATCTACGAGCATGTCAATTCGGGGATAGGGGTAAGGGTCCCTTGGACATAATTTGTTCAAGTCGGTGAAATCATTGCACATCCTCCATTTGTTCTCGACCTTTTCCCCCTTGGAAACTAAGACCACATTGCACAGCCATTCCGTGAATTTTATCTCTTTGATTTGTCCTGCTGCTAACAATCTATCGACCTCTGCGTTAATTATCTTGTCTTTCTCTCGTCCATGATTACGCTTTTTCTGCCTTACCGGTCTGGCCCTTGGGTCAATATTCAAGGAATGCGTTATCACACGCGGATCGATTCCTACTATGTCATCCGAACTCCATGCGAAGACGTCCACATTTTCTTGCAAGAATCCGATGAGTTTTGCTTCCATGCAATTACTTAGCTCCGTTCCTATTTTCGTGAATTTTTCTGGAGATCCAGGTACCAAGTTCACCTTTTTGTGATCAGGTGCTTGCACACTCATGTCAATGATTCTCCCTTTCTTTCCATCCAGTCTTTCATAATCAGGAATCGGAGTTCCGGAGTTAGAGACTAACTCATTTATTTTTCTTTTGTTAGGGAGCTCAGGCTCCACCTTTTCCTTGATAGTCAAGGACGAACTATAACACTCCCAGGCCATGTACTGGTCGTTCCTCATCTCACCTACTCCTCCGTCGGTTGGGAACTTTATCTTCTGATGGTAGGTGGATACGATAGCCTTAAAAGTATTCAGAGCGGGTCTTCCCAAGATGGCATTGTAAGCAAACGGTGTGTCCACCACTAGGAACTTGATCATTCTCGTGACATTCTTTGGTTTTGATCCTAGAGTGGTACTCAAAAGTATGGTTCCGAGTGGAGTGATCTCCGATCCCCCGAAACCGACCAAAGGGGTGGTTACCTTATCCAAATGTGGATGACAGAGTTTCATTCTCGTAAGAGCTTCTGATGAAATTATGTTTCCCGAGCTCCCGTTATCGACCAGCACTCTCTTGACCTCGAAATTTGCAATTCTTAGTGTTAATACCATGGAAAAGTCTGGATCATCTTCATTCGTGTCCCAACTAACATCTGCGGGTCGATCCGCCTCGCTAAAGCTGATGACTTGATTCTCCATTGATGGAAACTCCAAAGATAGAACTTCCCTTTTTGTGGACACTCCTGTCCTGATTGACCTTAAAGTCCTTTTTCTGGCATTCCTACTATCTCCACCCGCCGGTCCACCTGCAATCATGTTGATCACACCGTTCGATTGTTCTTCCGCTTGACTTTGAATCTGCCTCTGCCGAGCGTTAAGTTTTCTCGGACTACGGGATCTGTAGCGATTGTTATAGTTGCCATTCTTAACAAATTCTTTTAGTTTTCCTTGGTTGATTAACTTTTCGATCTCGACCTTCAACTGATAACAATTTTCCGTACTGTGGCCTCTAGCTCGATGTTATCGACAGTATTGGTCATATCCAGGCGCGCCCGGCCTTGCCTGTGTGATTCTTTGGGCTTCCGGAATTAAATTCCCTTCTTCCAATACGGTCAACACCTCTTCTTTTGAACTGTTAAGCTCAGTAAACTGAATTTTACCCGGCCTTGGGGCTCGATTTCGATCATAGGAAGGTCCATACGAATTCGGTCCTTGGGGTGGCATATGCGGCTTAAAAGTGTTGATTCGCTGCCAAACGGATCCTTTACTCGATCCTCCATAATCACTTGGTTTTGGGATCGGAGCCCGATCTTGTTTTCTGTTGAGATGAGACTTATCTAGATGTGAACTCTTCAATTTGTTCATCTCTTCCTGTATCATATACTTTTCAGCAATTTCCATTATCCGTTCAAAAGATTTTGGTTGCTTTCTGCATAACGCATTCCCAAACTGGGTGCTTCTAGTCAGCTCGAACATCAACGAGGACAGATATTCAATTTGCGGGGTATCCACTTTCAAGAGCTCAATACTAAATCTTGCCAGCCATTGCCTCAACGTCTCTCCTTCCAATTGTTTCACAGTGCCCAGATGATTCGCCGGCAGTCTTGGCTTCCTCTGGCTAGCGAATTGATGCTTTAGCTTATCGCAAAATTCTTCGAAAGAAAATATGGAGTTCGGAGGTAACTTTCCGAACCAATCGAGGGCAATCCCTTCAAAAGTGGTGACCGTAATCTTGCAACAGAAATTATCCGAGTGTCCATACAAGTTCATAACATTAACAAAGCTGTTAATGTGTTCGCCGGGGTCGGTAGTCCCGTTATACCGTGGGAGCCTGGTTGGCACCGTTTCTGTGTTTCGAGCTTCGCGTATTTCTCGACAAAAGGGTGAACATCGCATGATATTATTCGAGACCTCCCTCTCTCGTAGGTTTCCTCTGGTCAGGGTATTCCCCGTTTGCCTGGCAGCTTGATTAGTGAAGGGAATCTCTATCATAGTATCCTGTTCTTCCAATTTCTTAGCTACTCTTTCCTGTACTATTATCTCCAATTCGGATTCTGTAATTCTCTTATAAGTTGGTTTATTTCTTCTCGCAGCGCCAGCGGTGTGACTTTCCCCCACAACAGAATCCTCCAGATCGTGCACTCGTGCAGGAGGGTTTTCTGATCGGGCATTGACTTTCGAGGGTGCAGTCCTTCTGTAAGTTCGATGAAGGTATTTCAGGTCTTCCCTGAATCCCTGGTTGGTCGACGGGTGATTGATCTGCCCTTCCGCTGTTCATAAACTCCCTGCACATGGTGCCTATTATAGACCTCAAATCTCCAATGGTCGTGTGTATTGGAATGTTATCTTGCGGAAACGCCGGCGGTGCCTCTGGTTGTTGTTGAGCGGCGCGCAACAAGTTATCAGGTTCATTGTTGACAGAATTTTGTGCTCCCCCTGCTTGGGAAGGCTCTCCTCTAATATATGTATTTCTCCTCGTAGTAGGCATATTTCGGTCTAATACTCGAATAGTAGCCCCACGGTGGGCGCCAATTGATCTTACGTTGTTTCGTTGGTTCGATCAAGGGTGGGGAATAACACGATGACAATAATGTTAAAAGGAAAATAAAGACCAAATGTAATTGTATTCGAGTAAATTGAGTACAAGTACAAATATTAGGGGTCCTACTCGAGCATTATTGGATGCCGTACAAGCTAGAGGGTGAAATACACAAGATGCTATGCCTATTTTACCAAGTGATTCCGAGCAGTAGCTTCGAGGAGGGAGCACCTGGAAAATCGTGTCCAATATCATAAATGCATGGGGTATTTATAGCTGAAATTGGGGTCTAGGTGGTCTACCCGCAGACATGTAATTCTTCGGCCCATAAGTTTGGTTCAGAGCTCGGCCCAACAGTAACTTTGGATCCTGGGCTAGCTTGCACTCACTGTATTTCCGTCATCGGACTCGAACTCGATTCTTCGAGGTAAGTACCGCTCGATCTCGTGTAACTGTAAAGAAAAGTAGGATCCAGGATACCCCTCATCAAATTAGTGAGTACGATTATCTTATATGTCAAAAAATATGGTCGAAGCTTTTGCGCGGCGACCACCAAAGCCAAGGCAATTTTTTCTATTTATAAGTAATTTTTCTCAGCTCCTTGTAGCAATTTGCTTAGATAGTAAATAGGCTTATGTTCTGAACCTTCTATATCAACCAACACCGAACTTATCGCCACCTCCGAGATGGATATGTAGATGTATAAAGGTTGTCCTTCAGTTGGTTTGGCTAATAATGGTGAAGAAGTTAGATATTCTTTTAATTGGTTAAAAGCCTGATCACAATCCTCGGTCCATAAAAAGGTTTTCGCTTTCCGCAAGGTTTGAAAGAATGGTAAACTTCTGTCGGCTGATTTGAACATGAACTTATTTAGTGCAACAATCTTTCCGACCAAACTCTGCACTTGGGAGATCGTTCTTGGTGGTTTCATTTCAGTTATGGCTCGAATCTTTTCCGGATTTGCCTCAATTCCCCGTTGATGAACCATGTAACCTAGGAATTTTCCTGATTTGACTCCAAAGGTGCACTTTGAGGGGTTTAGCTTCATACGGTATTTTCTCAAAATCGAGAAGGATCGGTCTAGATGTTTGACATGGTCAGCTTCGTTCATGCTTTTCACCAATATGTCGTTCACGTGGACCTCCATTATTTCTCCTATAAATTCTCTAAACATTAAATTAACCAATCTTTGATATGTTGCCCCTGCATTTCTTAATCCAAACGGCATTACTATGAAGCAGTATACCCCCTGCTCAGTGATAAAGGCAGTTTTCTCTTGATCACGCTCATTCATGTAGATTTGATAAAAACCTTGGAAGGCGTCCATCATGCTAACAATAGCAAAGCCTGCAGTTGAGTCGACCAGTAGGTCGATTATTGGGAGCGGGTAAGGATCTCACGGACATAGCTTGTTGATGTCGGTAAAATCATTACACATCCTCCATTTATTGTCCTTCTTAACTCCTTTCGCCACTAGGACCACGTTACACAGCCATTCCGAAAAGTGTATTTCCCTAATTTGTTTGGCTTTTAGTAATCTTTCAACTTCTGCTTTAATTATTTTATCTTTTGTAGGGTCATGGTTCCGTTTCTTTTGCCTAGCAGGTTTCGCCATTGGATCTATTTTCAGGGAATGAGTAATAATTCATGGGTCTATTCCCTCTATATCTTTTGCACTCCATGCAAACATGTCGACATTTTCTCTGAGGAAGTCTACCAGCATTATTTCTCCTTCGGGACTGAGTTCAGTCCCTATCCTGGTCGTTTTTAAGGGGTCGCCTTGTACAAACATAATGTCCTTGTGTTCTGGTGTCTTAATTGTTAGATCAATCGTCTCTTTCCCTTTCGATCTATCCTATCCGTACTCGGGATGTCGATTTCGGCTCTCTCAATGTCATCCTCCAGTTTTCTTTTTGCTGGGGTAAAAGACTAAGATCTGTTTCGTAACGTCAGGGAAGTATTATAACAATCCCAGGCCATGCAATGATCATTTACTATTTCTCCGATGCCCGAGATCGTAGGAAACTTTATGTTCTGATGGTAGGTTCGACACGACTGCTCGAAAAAGGTTGAGTGCCGGCCGTCCTAGTATTGCATTATATGCAAACGGTGTTTCTACGACCAGAAATTTTATCATTTTTACGACTTTCCTAATGAAACACTTAGGTTGACTGTCCCAGAGGGGACTATTTCTGATCCTCCGAATCCTACTAATGGAGTTGCTATCTTTTGTAGCGTGATCTCGTCCAAATTCATCTGTGTTAGAACTTCTCTTGAAATAATATTTGCGGAGCTCCCATTATCAATTAATATTATTTTCACATTGTAGTTCGCTATCTCAAGCGATACCACCATAGGAAAGTCAGGATTGTCTTTTTTCATATCCCAAGTGATGTTCCGTGGCACCTCGTTTTCATTAAAACTGATGGGCTCCTAGTTCTATTTCTTTTTCTCCCATTGCGTTCGACGTACTCGTCCAACTTTCCTTTTTCAATTAGCCTCTCGATTTCCTGTTTCAAATGGAAACAGTCCTCAGTGCGATGTCCATGAGCCCGATGGTACCGATAATATAAGTTGTAATTTCGAGCTCCTGGCTTAGCCTGCGTAATTCTTTTCGCTGGGGGAATCCAATTGTTTCTCCCGAGTAGTACTAGGATCTCTTCTGTAGGGACATTTAATTTGGTGTACTCCACGTGATCTACTGGATTCCTTTGAGGTAATTCAGCCGATCTGGGTCTTGCATAGACATTAGGTCTTTTATCCCGATCGTTGCGGTTATAATCCAATCTTTGGAAAACATTTTCTTTCCTAAAGGATCGATCATAATCCGTTAGCTTTGGAATGGGAGCTTTATCCTGTCGCTTTAGGCCAGAGGTTGAAGCCTTGCTCCTATTTTTGTCCTTAAAGGAGTTCATCTCTTCTTGAGTCATAAATTTTGAAGCTAAGGTCATAATATCAGCGAATGTCCTTGGCTGTTTTCGACTTAGGGCATTCCAAAATTGCCTGTTCTTGGTGAGGTCAAATAGTATGGAGATTATGTAGTCTATATTTGGCGAATCGATCTTAAGCAATTCCACATTGAATCTTGCCAACCAGCTTCTCAAGGATTCTCCTTCTTGCTGTTAATAGTTCCCAGATAACTCATGGGGAGCTTCTGTCTCTTCTGGCTGGCGAATTGTTGAGTCAGCTTGTTGCATAGCTCACGAAAACTGAATATGGAATTCGTTGGTTGTTTTCCAAACCAATCTAACGCCAATCCTTCGAATGTTGTAACCATTAACTTGGCGGTGTATTCAGCTGAGTGTGCATACACATTATGTTCGTAAAACTGAATATGTAATCATCCGAGTCAGTTGTAACGTTGTAGCGTGGTAATAGTCCCAGAACATGTCCGGACGATTGCGCTTCCTTAGTTTCTTTACAGAAAGGGGAACATGCAGCAATGCTTTCCTAGACTTCTCTACTCCTTGCCATGGTTGTTGAACAGCTAGTAACCTTTGTTCCACGCGTTCTTGCACCATCCTTTCAATGTCTCTTTTTGAGACCCGCATGGTCCTCGGTTGATTAGGGGTCGGATCGATGACATCATCATCGACAGGAATATAGTATTTTCTCTCGACCCTTGATGTACGACATGGGCAGGGGGTTTTGTCCGATTCGCTCTCCTTCGGACCTGGTTATCGACTGGTTTTTCATTGTTCCTTTGTGGGGTAGATAGAGATTGCTGGTTGGTCCCTGGACTATCGGCCTGCTCTGAGACGTGGTCATCCTGTCTTTGAGTTCTCCTAACAGGTTGTGCCTGGACCGTTCTCGGGTTTCTAGGCTCTGGTTCGGGAATTGCTTGGACCCATGGATACAGGGAATTCACCAGTAATGCTATTTGTTTAAGTTTTTCTTCCCTTTCCGACAGCGGGACAGGAAAGGTTCCGACCATAAGGTCCACAGGGACTGGATCGGCAGTAGGGTTCTGCTGTCCCTGCGGGACTTGGACGTTGGCATCAAGGCGTTCTTCCTGATCCGTTGGATGGTCATTTTCTTGTTGTTCGTCTATTTGGTTGCTGATTCGTTCATTATTTGTTGTATTTTCGTGCAAGCCATCCAACGGCACTTGTGGGTGTGTTGTGTTACTCCTTGCCTCTTTGCGTGCGTTCTTCCTTGGGCGAGCCATGTGTCTATCGAATAATTAACTTAGCCCCACTGTGGGCCCCAACTAATTTAACCGAATTTCGTGTGGTTCAATTAAATCAATGATATTTATACGAGGTTAGATTATATTCCGATAGTGGGCTTAGTTACTTTATTCCGGATGGATCTACTCAAAGATGAGCAATACGTAATGAAGGTAGGATGTGAAGATGAATAACTATAGCAAAAGCTCTTGTATATATTTAATCTCAGATTATGAAGTATGTAGGCGTATGATTTATGAATTGTGCCTAATACAATGCAAGTTAATTGTATATATATATATATATATATATGTGTGTGTGTGTTTATCCCTAGCTATACAAGAAAACATAATCCTACTTGGACTCAGAGTGATGTCCTTCTCGTACTCGGATTTTATCTTGGTCGCTGGGATGCATCATGTTAGATCGAGTAGACCAGTATTTACGACTGAGGTGTATGATCGGGCCGATTCATTGTTCTTGTGTTCTCCGAATATCATATGGGTATAAAATAGCCCCCATCAAATAGAATGTGAGATTTTGAAGCGAATTACATATTTAAGGTTCAGAAGTTGCAACTCTATTAAGTTGGTCAAACTTCAAAGCCTAATTATTTAATAAGGCCCTACAACTTAACACTATATATAAATTTAATCCCCAGGAAATTAAAGCCCACAACAATAAATAGCTAAACTCCTTTGCTCTTTAATTTATAGGGCCTGAGTTTGGGACAAAAATTCTAATTTGTGCCAAAAGGTTATAATTATGAACGAAAAATACTGTCTTTCAATAGATATGGCGATAGGGGATAAAATCACTCCGTAGAATGTTAACATAACATTTAAGAACGAAATAACTCCTAACGAGACGTCACAAGAGCTAAAAAAAACCCATCCCGAAAGATAAGATATCTTGTAGAGCGTAAACACGAAGATACAACAACAATTGCCCATTTCAAGAAGGAAGAAATAAAATCCACTATGTTCACTCAAGTGTCCGATCGAACACAAGAAAATAAGGACTTTTGTTAATATTCGTGAAACCAAATACACGCATCAAATTTATTCTTTGGAGAAAAAAGAATTAAGAAAATGTAAATGCCACCTCATAATATGTCCCTGGTACGCTCAATAAAAATTTATCTTTTACACGAGGCTACTCACGCGTAAGACTCGAGCAACGGGCTTCTTGACTCTTCCGCACGACTTCTGCTGTAACAAAAGTACAACACCAACTGAATAATCCCAAGAATTGCTCCAATCCCATTAGGAACCTGAGACGACAAAGACAATCGAACAACTAAGTAAAACTAAGAAAAGAATGATATGAGTTTTAAGAAGTTAGATGTTCGTGTGTACCATGATGCACCTCCAGTCGCCCGGTTTAGGTACTTGTCTAGGCCAAAATTTTGTAAATAAGAGGGCATTTAAGTCATTTATTCAAGTAATTTATTTTTATAATACATTTTTTTTCTAGTTATCCATATGATATATCTAATGGATAATTTAAATCCCGTGATATGAAGAATATATATTACCTTACTGTGAAAAATAAAAATTGGCCATTTACCTCCTTCAACAGGGTGCTCAAATTTGCGAATGGGACTTTATTTAAATAATTTCAGGACACTTTTTTCTTTGGTAAGCAATTTCGATTATTTAACTTTTTAGTGTCCGCAATTTTAGGACATTTAACTGTAATTTTGGTCCTTTAACTTTTTTAGTAGTTGTAACATTATACTACAATTCGGTCCATTGTCTCGAAATTCAAAAATTTAAAGGACCGAAATTGCGGAAAATGCCCTAAATTACAAATATTATAAAGTTTAACTGTCCAAGAATTGCAAACAATGAGGAGTTGAAAGAACAAAATTGCTTACCTATGAAAAAAGTATCCTAATATAAACTATTAAAGTTAAAGGACTGAAAATGCATATTTGCCCAGAATGGAAGGATAAAACTTACAGAAATGAAAGGATCCTGCTTGAGCATTCCATACGCAAAGAAAGAAAGACTCATCAAGAAAGTTGCGAGAGAAAGATAAAATGGCATGTACTCGACACTTTTTGTTCTAATCACCAGATTCTGCAAAATTAAACATTCAAATAACATATATATAAAAGCATAGAAAAAAACACTATAAAAAATTTTAATTTTAGTGACAAAATAGTAAATGACAAAGTGACAAAAATTTTAATATTGTCACTAAATTAATGTATATAGACACACTAGTGACAAGAAATATGAAAAAGTTGTCACTATTGACATTTAGTGATACCCCAATAGTGACAACTAAAAAGTTATCACTAAATTACAGTGATAATATTTATTGTCACTAGGTTGTCACTGAAAGGGTGTCACTAATTGTTAATAGTGACAACTTAAGTTCCATAAACTTGTCACTAATAGCCATTAGTGACAATTTAAAAATATATTTTGTCACTATTGCACTTGTCACTATTATTATTGTGATAAAACTAATATTCTTATCACTAAATGTATGCAAAAAGTGACAATTTCAACAATGTCACTTAATATTTTGTCACTAAAATTCATTTTTCTTGTAGTGAAATGAAAATCAATCTATATTAAACTTAAGGCGTGTTTGCAACAATTTATGAGTAAGTTCAAGCAGAAGCATCTCTGAAGATTCTTATAACTTATTTTACTTATTTTAAGAGAAATATAAGCTAAAACAACTCTTCAGAATACTCCAAAACAGCTTCTGCGCAAAAATATACTCAGAAGTTGTTGCAGACACTACTTTAGAAAACTCACAATAATGAATAGTGGAGAAGCAAACATGGATATGAGAGAAAAGACTGAAAGATATCCAACAAAAAGTTGTCGATTGGGTTGTTCAAAAACTCGCATGCTAACAAAGACAATGATACCAAACATGAAAAAAACTGCCAGCAACAATCCCAACATCTTCATCTGCAAATTTCAGTTAAAGGGGTTATTAAAATATTTTCTAAGTTGAAGTGATGAGTTTAGATGGCTAAGATAGAGTGGATAGCAAATTAACTCCTTGTTTTATTTTAAATAGACAATTTTATTTCCTGTGATAAATAAATGGCAAAATATCTCTTTGTGATATCCTAAATAGGTAATTAACTCTTTGTGATAAGAAAAATGGCAAAATACATCCCTGTGTTTTTATATCACAGGGATTTAAATTGCTCATTATTTCATTTCACAGGGAGATAAATTACCTATTTTTACATCACAAAGAAGTAAATTGCTCATTATTTCATTTCATATCGAGTTAAATTGTCTATTTTATTTCACGGTGAGGTAAATTGATCATTATACATATCAAATGGAGTTAACTTTGAAAAAATCCGACGAAAATATCATCTATCACACTTTGATGTCTCATTTTAGTGTCAAATGATAAATCCACCTCCAAATGAATATGTGAACCCACATAAATTTTGAATTTACACATTTTTCAATAAATCTATATTTGTGATACTAAATGTTACACCAAAGTATAATAGATGATCCATCTCGGTTTAGATGCCATTAACATTTTGATATTAACGGACCTTTTTTCCTTTGTCTGCATACACAATGAAAATAATTATGTAAACCAACTGGAAAATGGCTCCGACAGAATTAACAGTGGCTACAAAGATTATGCCAGTAGAGACAATAGGCATGCCATACCAAAGGCATATTAAGCAGTTCAAGAGTGCATATATATATGGCAATCCCGAGAATTGTTCGGTTGATTTACTTCTTATAATTCTATTAAATGTTGGTCTGCAAGAAAACATATAAAAAGTATTACAACTTTATTATAATTCAAAAATGAAATTTATTTTCCTTTGGCTTTTTAATGATACTAGGCACTTACATGGGTGACATAAACAACACAAAAGCAAGGAGGTTTCCTGCAAAAGTGAGACCACGTTTCGGTTAATTATTGTAGCAATTTAAGCAACCGTTATACGTCAATATTTTTCACCATTTTACGTGAAACAGGGCTGAATCAAGGGAAAAGGTAAGGTAAAAGTGGTTCATTATTAATGGTCGTTGGCAAATTTTCCCCACAAGTATCAGGGTGTACAATTTTAATCCATAAATATCACATCTGAAGTAATTTTGAGGCTTTCCTATTAATGGGATAAATGCAAAATACTCTCCTGTGTTATGCTAAACCTGTAAGAAACTACTGTGTGAAATTTTTATTGTATCAAACTTCCTTGTGTTTTAAAAAATCCTGCAAAAAACACCTAATTTGTTAAAAAAAAAAGGTCATTTTGGATCGACATATTTAAAGAAACCATTTCTAAAATAATTCAAGTTGGTCTCTACAACTTCACTTGATATATTTTAGAAATTATTTCTTGAAATTTTTCGATCCAAAACGATCTATTTTTTATAAATTTTGTGTTTTTGTTACAAGATTTGAAAACACAAGGAAGTTTGGCGAAATAAAAATTTAGCAGATAGTTTCTCGTAGATTTGGCATAATACAGTGGAATAACTTGATTTTCCCCCTATTAATTCTCAGAAAGAAAGTTGAGCATTAAAGTAGGGTTGGCTTTGCATAATATAAACTCAAAAGCATTAATTCCACACCTTTCATCCCCTTTTCAGCAAAATTCTCCCACAATGGTAACCACAAGGATTGACCAAAAAGACAAAAAGATCAAAAATCAACAAACAAAAAGTCATATGGTACGCATTTAATACTTCTTGATAATGATTGTCATTAATTTATTGACTAAATTGCAAAAAACACCTCATATGTTATTTTTATTGGCGGAAAACTCCTTGTATTATTTTTATTAACAAAAATCTCATATAGTAGCAATAAAAACATCATGTGTTAATATTTTATTAGCACACTACACCATTTAAAAATGTTGACACGAGGGTTTACCATTTTAAGAAGACAAGTTTCTATTGCCAATTTATTTAAGTTTCCGGGAAAGGTTATCGACTGTTTTTTTAAGTCAACAATGATGATTTCTAATATCGTTCCAATGGAAAAACAATATCAACTGATGTATCTACCTTCCCCTACGAATCATATTCACACTTAGATCAAGTAAAACACTCTGCGGAACCAAACAGATAAATGTATTTGACTAGTTAACACGGACATCTTTTGCTAATAGAAATAATAGAGGGGTTTTCTGCCGATAAAAAATAACAAAGGGGGTGTTTTTGCCATTTTCACTTGATCTTAATTTTCCCCAAAAATAAACAATCAGCGTAAGAAGTCAACCATCCTTAAGTAAATGTTCATAAACCAAAATGCAGATCTATTAATGTTAAAGCAATTAATTACACAAAAAATCATATTTTAAGCAGCATCAAACAAGAAGCCCGGCCCGTATAATAGAAATCCGAACTGAATTCAAGAAAATGGGCTGACCTGCAACTCCAGCTGCATCACTGCAAACTGAATAAGTTGAAAACAAACCACCTTCGGACATGGTTTCAAACCTTTTCAATCTTTCTTGAATAGCAACAATGACAGAAAATAATTCCTTTATGTGATGAATCTTTCTCTTGGTTTATCTACTCTCTCTCTCTTACTAGAATAATCCATAATTGTGTCTATATATATATTGTAATGGTGGAAGATGGGACCCAATCATGAGGTTGTCAAAGTCAGCTTTAGCGTGTACAAAACACGTGCTTTTAATTAGCAAAAAGAAAAGTAATAAAATTTTAAGCGCTGAATTTGTTTTCACCCTTCAACTTGGGCAGAATGTTTTTGGTTAATTGTATTTTGTGTTAGGAATTTATCCCCAAAGATCTCATACTAAATAATTAAGAGTTATATATAATAATTAAATACGTACCAGCATCCATAGTGAGCTATTAGTCTGATGCGAAATATTGGAATCGATCACTAGTATGCATTGGAATGATAGGGTACGAGGTCTTCCTCAACCAGATCCCTTAATTTCTTAAGATCGTCTTCTTGATGGGGAGAAGAGAATAGTATATTGATTTGGTGTGTTGGGAACCATAACCCTTGTGTTCTTTATATAGGAAGAGAATTAGGGTTCCCATAATTCCCTAGAACTCTCCTAAATAAGTATCTACCCATTATTTAGTCAACATTCGTATTGGAGTTGATAACTAATTAGACCACTTAATGTTAATCCAATAACTTTATAATAGCTATCATAATTGATTATAGAGTCCAATTAGGATTAGGAAATAAAATTTCCTAACATTTTGCACGTCCAAAATAATCCTTTTGGGTGATTTATACCCTCAAAAATTAAAAGTAGCAATGTGCACCCTCAAATTATATTTCTCTTGGCAAAATGCATTATCCATATGTTTCTCATAAGATTTAACTTATTTCTCTTGATACTTTTACATGATAAGAGACTACCTTAAGGATTTGTTTGTGTACCTGAGAATGACATGTAATTTGGTAATTTGAATACTAGACATCGTATATTTAAGTTAAGGTTGATTTGTTGTATTTTGGAAATGAATTAAATCTCCAAAACTAGGAATATAATACTCAAGTATTATATGATATTCTAATTTACATTCCTTGTGACATAGTAAAAAAATTAAATAGAGAATATTTTCCATATATACTATTGGGTGGGATCTGAATATATTCTCTCTCTACGTAGAGGGCTTTTTCTCTCTTCCGCAGGAAGAGTATTTTTCATTGTAGTTATGGATCATACCAATGTTTTAGTGCTTCGCTTGAAATTTCTTGATTCTGCTTAGTTCCATACTCTCGTACTTTTGCTCTTCGTATTTTTGGTTTTTTCTTGAGCTTTTTTCTGTCTTTGTTCCTTTTCTAACCTTTTCCCCTTGTTTCTCTTGGTGTATTTCTTTTGCATGTTTTCAGTTGTACACATCTGTATTATCCAAGAAGTCTACTATCTCTTATAGCACTCACTCTGACACGGAATTAGGGAAGAATTGGAAGGGGTAAAGCAAGCAAACATCTGATTAATTTCAACTCGCCACTCTATAGAATCCACTAAAGAGATAAGAGATGAACATAAGAAGAATCACTCTTCAAAAGATATATTTCTTATTATTTTCAATTTTTTTATTTAGACTAATGGGGAATGGGGTATTTATAGGATATCATGGACACCCCCCATGAGTAGGTTCATGTAAGGATCCCAAAGGTTATACATGAATCTAATGATACATGCATGAAAACAAAGGGACATACATGTATTTTATTTATTACTACCTAGGTAAATGCATATAAAATAAATTAACATTCATGAATTCATTTTGAATGGCTGAATTCGGTGTCAAACGCTTCTGCTGCGTGATAACTCGTCCTCGAGTTTTCTTTATTTTCACCATGATAGGGAGAGAGATCTGCAACATTGAAGGTTGTCGAAACGCCATAGTTCTTAGGAAGATCAATTTTGTAAGCATTTTCACCTATCTTTTTAAGAACTTTAAAAGGACCATCAACTCGTGGTTTTAGCTTTCCATGTCGGCCTCGAGGAAAACGTTCCTTCCGAAGATGAATCCAAACCATATCTCCTTCCTTAAAAACGGCTTCCTTCCTGTGTTTATTAGCTTGAACTTGATACTTCTCATTTTGTTGGATGATATGTTCACGCACTTGTTCATGTAATTTCCTTATATCTTCCGCTCGATCTTCAGCATCTCCACTAAATTGATGGTTTGTTGGAAGTTGAGCTAAATCCAAAGGACTAATTGGATTTTTCCCATAGACAATTTCAAAAGGACTAGTACCTGTAGTTTGACTTGAAGAACGATTATAAGCAAATTCAGCTTGAGCCAAAGCGAGATCCCATTGGCGAATCTTTGCACCAACCAAACTTCTCAATAAGTTCCCCAAACTTCGATTAACAGCTTCAGTTTGTCCGTCGGTTTGTGGATGGTGAGATGTACTAAATTATAGTGTAGTCCCTAACTTTCTCCAAAGAGTTCGCCAAAAGTGACTAACAAACTTTGTATCCCGATCAGATGTGATTGTTTTTGGAACACCGTGAAGTTTAACAATCTCTTTGAAATAGAGATCAGCAATATGTGATGCATCCAAGGTTTTTGCACATGATACAAAGTGTGCCATTTTAGAGAATCGATCCACCACGACCATAACAGAATCCTTACCTCTTTGTGTACGAGGCAAGCCTACCACAAGGTCGATACTCACATCTTCCCAAGGTGCTTTAGGAACTGGAAGTGGAGTATATAGGCCGGTATTTTGTCCATGAGTTTTCGCCAAATGACATGTTCTGCATCGCTGTACATAACGAACCACATCTCTTACCATTTTAGGCCAATAAAAGTGCTCCTGAACAAGACTAAGAGTCTTATCTCGACCGAAGTGACCACCAAGTCCTCCTCCATGAGCCTCTGCTACTATAGCTTGCCTTAAAGAACAATCAGGAATGCACAAACGAACTCCTTTGAAAAGAAAACCATTTTGCAATAAATAAGTACCATTAAGCCCATTTGAACATTCAAGCCAAACATCTTTGAAAGTTGGATCATCCTTATATAACTCTTTTAATATTTTGAAACCAATAACTTTAACCTCCATTGTATTCAAACAAGAATGCCGCCGACTAAGAGCATCAGCAACTTGATTTTGCTTGCCAGACTTATGCTTAATATGAAAAGTATAAGATTGCAACATTTCAACCCATCGAGCATGCCTACTTTTTAACTTATGTTGGCCATTAATAAATTGCAAAGCTTCATGATCAGAATATAATATAAATTCTTTGGATATGAGATAATGATGCCAATGGTTCAAAGCTCTTATTGTAGCATAAAATTCCTTATCATAAGTAGAGTATCTTGTGCGAGAATTTGTTAGCTTCTCACTAAAGTAAGCAATCGGTTTACCTTCTTGACTTAGGACTGCACCGATGCCAACATGAGACGCGTCGCAATCAACCTCAAACATTTTATCAAAATTAGGAAGCATCAAAATAGGAGCCTCGGTAATCTTTTTCTTGATGGTCTCAAAACTTTGTTGTGCTTCAAGGGTCCATCCAAAGCTCCCTCCTTTCAAACATTCAGTAACCAGAGCAATTAAAGTGCTAAAACCTCTAATAAAACGTCGGTAAAATGACGCAAGTCCATGAAAGCTTCTTATGTCATGAATAGAAACTGGAATAGGCCAACTTGTGATAGCTTCTACCTTGGTGGGATCCACCATTACTCCTTCACCTGAAATAACATAGCCTAGGAATACCAATTTATCTGTTAGAAATTCACACTTCTTAAGATTAGCATACAGTTGTTGCTCTCTTAAAACACCAAACACTTGACGTAAATGCTCCATATGACTTTCTTGGTCCATGCTATACACAAGAATATCATCAAAGTAAACTACCACAAATCGACCAATAAATGATTTGAAAATATGATACATAAGTCGCATAAAAGTGCTAGGAGCATTAGACAATCCGAAGGGCATTACCATCCATTCATAAAGTCCATCTCTAGTTTTGAAGGCAGTTTTCCATTCGTCTCCGGGTCTCATTCGGATTTGATGATATCCACTCCTTAGATCAATTTTTGAAAAGGCCTTAGCGCCATGAAGTCGGTCCAGCATATCATCAAGGCGAGGGATTGGAAAACGATACTTGATAGTAATCTTGTTCACGGCTCGACTATCAACACACATTCGCCACGAGCCATCTTTCTTTGGTACGAGAAGTGCCGGAACGGCACATGGACTCATGCTTTCTTTGATCAGCCCTTTAGCTTTCAAATCATCAACCTGTCTTTGAAGCTCCTCAAATTCTTTTGGACTCATTCGATATGCTGCCTTATTTGGAATAACTGCGCCTGGTACAAAATCAATACAATGTTGAATACCTCGCATCGGTGGTAGACCAGCTGGAATTTCCTTTGGTATGATATCTTCAAATTCTCGAAGCAGTGGCTGAACACTTGGATGAACTTCAAGTCGTTCTTCATTCACCTCGAACACTACCAAAACATAGGCTTCTTGATTTTTTTCGACTACAGCGAGAAAGTCGGATTTAGATAGTAAATTGCTTCCTTCTCCTTTTGATAGTTTGGGATTGCTCTCCATCTTGCTTGGGCCAAGCACAATTTTCAAACCATCTTTATCAAAAGAGTAAGTATTTTTAAACCCATCATGTATAACTTTTCTATCATACTGCCATGGTCTACCAAGTAATAAATGACAAGCATCCATTGGAACAACATCACACCACACTTCATCTTTATAATTTTTACCAATAGAAAATTGAACTAAACACCGTTTATTTACTTTTACCTCATTTCCCTTACGCAGCCAAGACAACTTGTAGGGGTGAGAGTGATCAATTGTCTTGAGGTTCAGTTTCTCCACCATCGTAGCAGCCACCACATTTTCGCAACTTCCTCCGTCGATAATCATATTGCATACTTTTCCATGTGATGTACACTTTGTGCGAAAAATGTTGTTGCGCAGCCAATTGTCTTCTTTTAAGTGAATTGCATTTAAGCTTCGCCGAATGACTAAGCTTTCCCCCTCATCACCATATGTTATCTCTTCATCGAACACGGGGTCGTTTTCGACCATAATATCTTCTTCTTCAAATTCTTCATTGGTTTCCTCCACAAGGGTAACCACTTTTCTATTCGAACAATCAGATGCAAAATGACCTAATCCTTGGCATTTAAAACATCGAACAGTCGAAGTTCGACTAGTACCTGAAGACCCTTCTTGCTTGGAAGATTTTGACGCAGTTGTCTTGCTTGTCGAACTTGTATTAGGATTGGAAACCATCCCACGAGTCTTAACTCCATCCCTTGGCCAAGATTTCGACCCGCTGCCACGCTTTGTCTTAATTTGTTTTTCCACTTTTAATGCTAGTTTCACTACATCGTTGTAAGTCCAGTATGGTTGTAGTTGGACCACGTCGCTGATTTCTGAACGTAATGCTCCTAGATAATGAGCGATTGTCTGTTCTTCCGGCTCACTAAGATCACACACCATACGGAGATTATCAAACTCCGTTGTGAACTCTTCCACTGATGATTCACCTTGTCTCAAATGATGATATTTGAGAAATGAATCTTGACGGTAATTATCAGGCATGAATTTCCTCGTTAGCTCTTTCCTCATCTTCTCCCATTTGACAATTTTTTTCTTGCCTTCTCGAGCACGTTGTTTCTTCAAGTGCTCCCACCAAATAGATGCATGCTTCTTTAATTTAAGAGCTACCAATTTTACTTTGCGATCTTCGTCGAGGTCTTTGTAGTCAAAGACTCTTTCTACTGTGTTGAGCCAGTCAATAAATGCTTCTGGTTGCATTTTACCTTCGAATTCTGGAATATCAACTCTTATGTCAAAATTCCTTTGAGAATCAAGATTTCTTCGTTGACGCCTTGGTATAGATAAAAAGGGAAAGGAGCCGGTGGATTTAGCATTAAAACCACCAGAACATAAGGATGTCATACTGGTACAAGGGGACTCATAAAAAACAACAAGAATATGTACTGAATTAAGCAAGGAAGGGGAAGTAATGTTGATCAACTTTCTCAGAAATAATATGGATGTCTTCGCTTGGAGTGCGAACGACATTGAAGGGATTGACCCTCGAGTAATCAACAACTCGCTAAAAATCGACCCTTTAGCAAAACCAGCTAGACAAAAGAAGAGAAATCATGGGCCAGTAAAAGATAAAATCATCAAAGTAGAAGTAGAAAGGCTACTCAAAGCAAAACAAATTCGAGAAATACACTTCTCGGAATGGCTATGTAATGTTGTTCTAGTAGCAAAAGGGGATAAAAAAGATAACAAGTGGAGAATGTGCAACGATTTTACCGACCTTAACAAATTGTGTCCGCACGATCCGTATCCGCTCCCAAGGATCGACTTATTAGTCGACTCAACCGTTGGCTTTGCAATCTTCAGCATGATGGACGCTTTCCAAGGTTTTTATAAAATATACATAAATGAGCAAGACCAAGAGAAAACTGCATTCGTAACTGAGCTAGGAGTATATTGCTTCATAGTTATGCCATTTGGGTTAAGGAACGCCGGGGCCACTTACCAAAGGTTAGTAAACCTAATGTTCAAAGAATTAATTGGAGAAATAATGGAAGTCTACGTGGACGACATGCTAGTCAAAAGCATGAATGAAGCGGATCACATAAGACATCTTGATCGATGCTTCCAAATATTGAGGAAATACCGCATCAAGCTAAATCCCGCAAAGTGCACCTTCGGTGTTAAATCGAGAAAATTCTTGGGCTATTTGGTACATCAACGAAGAATTGAGGCCAACCCAGAAAAAATTCGAGCAATAACTGAAATGAATCCTCCCAAACCATCTCCCAAGTACAAAGCTTGGTAGGGAAGATCGTAGCGTTGAACAGATTCATATCCAAATCGGCAGACAGAAGTTTGCCTTTCTTCCAAACCTTTCGAAAGGCAAAAAACTTTGTTTGGACCGAAGAATACGATCGGGCTTTCGACCAGCTAAAAGAATATCTGACAACATCCCCGTTGTTGGCCAAACCGACCGAAGGGGAACCATTATATATCTATATCTCGATCTCCGATGCGGCCGTTAGTTCAGTTCTGGTCAAAATAGAAGGTTTAGAACATAAGCCTATCTATTACTTAAGCAAACTATCACAAGGGGCAGAGAAGAACTACTTGGAGATTGAAAAATTCGCTTTGGCCTTAGTAGTGGCAGCACGAAAACTCCGACCTTACTTTTTGACCTACAAAATCGTGGTTTTAACAAACCAACCGCTAAGGCAGGTCTTAGCGAAACCAGAAGCCTACGGAAGACTAATCAAATGGGCAATCGAACTCGGTCAATTCGAAATCGAGTACAAACCAAGAATTGCAATTAAAGCCCAAGTATTAGCTGACTTCCTACTGGAAACTCCGACACAAGCGACAGAACTAACGAACAGCCTTACCGACGATATCTTGATCATAGAAAATCAGACCTGGCTAATGCATGTTGACGTTGCTTCGTGCCAAGAAGGAGGAGGTGTCGGAATCAACTTCACCGGACCAAATAAAGAGGATATAAATTATGCGATAACATTGGACTTCGTTGTAACAAACAATGAAGCAGAATATGAAGCGCTGATCGCAGGAATGGAAATGGCGATCAAGGCCGACATTAAAAGCCTTAAAGTATTAACCGATTCAGAGTTAGTACAAATACTAGAAGGCCTATATGAGGCTAAGGAATTTAATATGGTCAAATACCTTGCCAAAGTGAAGAGGTTGGCTGAAAAATTCGAAAGTTTCGGTATACAGAACATTCCACGCTCGGAAAAATGGGCCGATCAACTGTCTAGGTTCACTGGATCCCATGACGGAAAAACCGAAAGGGTGATCAACTGGTTAATCTCCAACGCACCAGCAATCGATATCGATGAGACACCAGTCGTCGAAATAATGGAAATCGAAGAAGCTGAAGAAAACTGGATGACTCCAATGATAGACTATCTTCGAGAAGGAAAATTGCCGCTTGACCAAAATGAAGCTCGAAAAATAAAATATCGGGCTCCAAAATATACATTGGTAGAAGGAAAACTTTACCGAAGATCAATATCAGGAATTCTTCTGAAATGTGTCTCCGAATCACAAACCTTCGATATCCTCCGAGAGGTACATGAAGGAGACGCAGGGAATCACAGCGGAGCAAGAGCATTAGCTTTAAAATGCCTCCGAACAGGATTTTATTGGCCTACCGTCAATAATGATGCCATTCAGTATGTCCAAAAATGTCATCACTGCCAGGTCCATGCTAATATATGTCATCGACCAGCAGAAAACATGCACCCAATACCGGTATGTTGGCCGTTCGATCAATGGGGAATGGACATTTTGGGACCTTTCCCAGCAGCTAGGTCCAAGAAAGCGTATGTTCTGGTCGCTGTGGAATACTTCAGCAAATGGATAGAATGCATCGCCCTTGCATGGATCACTCAGTTCCAAGTGATCAACTTCCTGTGGAAATTCATAGTATGTCAATTTGGCATCCCGAGAATTCTAATTTCTGATAATGGAACCCAATTTGCGGGAAAACAGATAATAGAATGGTGTTCAAAACTAGGAATTCAGCAAAATTTCACTTCGGTCGGACTTCCTAGAGCGAACGGACAGACTGAGGTAGCTAACCGAGAAATAATAAAATCCTTGGAGAAAAGATTGGGGGCAGCCAAAGGAAAATGGCTAGATGAACTCCCAGGTGTACTATGGGCTAATCGGACCACGGTCAGAACTTCAACCGGGGAAACACCATTCATTCTAGTATATGGCTCGGAAGCTGTTATTCCTGTTGAAACGTTAATTCCAACACCAAGGGTTGAAATGTATGACGACCAGGAAAATGGAAAGATAAGAGAAAATGATATTGATTTAACAGAAGCTCTAAGAGAAAAAGCGGCCGTACGTTTGCAAGCCACCAAATCAAGTATGGAAAAGGCTTACAATCAAAAGGTACGCATACGAACCTTCAAAGAAGGAGAACTGGTTTTGAAAAAGGTAGAAGTATCCAAGCATGTTGGAAAATTACAACAGAACTGGGAAGGACCTTACATTGTCGTCGATGTCGGGAAGAAAGGTTCATACAAGATTGCACACTTGGGTGGAACACCCCTACCGAGGACTTGGAATGCGGTCAACCTCCGGAAATACTATGGGAAATGAATCCTAGTAAATTATCCTTCTTTATTTCCTTTTTTTTTTTTCTTCACATTATTTCTACTGGCTGTAATAAAAGGCTTTGGCCATGAAATTATTATCAAAAGAATTCTAATATAAAACAATAAATTTATTTGAGTAAAAGCATTAACGAAGAGTTGAGCAAGAATCGATCAAATTCAATGGACGCTCGTCAGAATTCTACAATCAACTTTGTTTAAATCAACATAGTAGTCATGAAATGCAACGAGTTGAGTATACATTGATCCGCTCAATAAACACTCCTCGATTATTTTTCGACGACTAAAAAGACTTTTGGTATAAAAACCTAAGTCTCAATGAAACGACTTGAGTATACATTGATCCGCTCAATAAACACTCCTCGATTAGTTTTTTAACGACTAAAAAGACTTCTGGTATAAAAACCTAAGTCTCAATGAAACGAGTTGAGTATACATTGATCCGCTCAATAAACACTCCTCGGTTAAGTTTTCAACGATTAAATAGACTTCTGGTATAAAAACCTAAGTCTAAGCAAAAAAGAGTAGAGTAAACATTGATCCGCTCAATAAACACTCCTCGATCAAGTCTTCAACGATTAATAGACTTCTGGTATAAAAATCTAAGTCTAAACAAAAAAGAGTAGAGTAAACATTGATCCGCTCAATAAACACTCCTCGATCAAGTCTTCAACGATTAATAGACTTCTGGTATTAAAAACCTAAGTCTAAACAAAAAAGAGTTGAGTATACATTGATCCGCTCAATAAACACTCCTCGGTTAAGTTTTCAACGATTAAATAGACTTCTGGTATTAAAAACCCTAAGTCTAAATGAAAAGAGTTGAGTATACATTGATCCGCTCAATAAACACTCCTCGATTAAGTTTTCAACGATAAATAGACTTCTAGTATTAAAAACCCTAAGTCTAAATGAAAAGAGTTGAGTATACATTGATCCGCTCAATAAACACTCCTCGATTAAGTTTTCAACGATTAAATAGACTTCTGGTATTAAAAAAACCCTAAGTCTAAATGAAAGGAGTTGAGTAAACATTGATCCGCTCAATAAACACTCCTCGATTAAGTCTTCAACAATTAAAAAGGCTTCTGGTATTAAAAACCTAAGTCTAAAAGAAAAGAGTTGAGTATAAATTAATCTGTTCGATAAATGCTCCTCGATGACAATCATAAATAAGATTAAGCCGAATTCAACAACAGGAAGAATGCAAGGAGTAAAAATAAAGTTTTATTCATCTATGAATATGTAAAAAATTACAGGCAACAACTGAAGATCAAATTACAAAAGTCTATATACGATTTACACATCATTACATTTGTTTAGATAAAAGGATCCTATACTATAGATCGGTGATCTTCACCACAATGTCCACGGAAACATCAATCTCCTCCCTAGAGCCTCGATAGTTGTAACTGACCACCTAAGAAGCATGCTGCTCAGGATGGTCGACTTCTTTGGTTCGATGGCCGGGCTCTGAAGATCAAATGTTCTTCCAGATGAAATGAGCATTGCCAGCCAGATAACCAGCAATACTCATTCACCCACAACAGAGATACTGCTTTTACATTAGGGTTGAAATTTACTCTAAAGCAGCATTTCTTCAAGACCGTCGAAGAAGAAAAAATTTACCAGCACACCCCGATGGCCTATCAATCCGGAGGTAACATCCAAACACGGCGGTGCCTGGTAAGTATGAACCCTCTATGTGCAAACAGAAACCACGGACCTCAAACCCGTATATACAAAGTTCGAGGCCTCATGGGACCCGTTAGTACAAGGTAGGGCTGCCATGGGACCCGTCAGTACAAGGCAGATGAAATTTAATTTATTCTGAAATGAATCACGATAATGTGACTTTTTGAATATTATGGTATCAGAAGGCAAAGTAAAGTTCAAGAAAACTAATACCTCCATTCTTTTTGAGAGTTACAATTGAAATATGGAAACCGCCTCCCTATTTATAGGGATAGATCTATTTAATCCTACGGCTGGATGGAGATCAAGGGACATAAATGCGATCTTTTGACTTCCCGTAATAAATGCAAGTATGTTGGAACGGCGCTTCCCTGATCGACTCAACAAATCGATGATAAAAGAGGAACAAGATCTAAGCGATCAATGCACAATAAAGCAGATCTAAAAGAGCTTCAGACCAGGAAAGTTTTACACACTCCTATATGCTAGTCGCTCGATAAGAGCTTAAAATCCTCAACAAAAGCATGCAAACTTTACACCATTATAAAAGATACTGGATCGCCTAGAGGCATAAGACCTAACCCTACATCATAGAAGGGTCGTCTTTGCCTCATATATTATATAAATAATTATTACCTAACCATGTTTAGACCTCAGTTGGAATCCAAGAAATCTGACATGGAAATTAGGAGAATAGTCCTCATTACTCAAGATTACAATAAAGTCACTGCCTAACATTCCAAAGAATTGCTGAAGGGGGTCTGAACAAGCTAGATCTGGCTAATAATTCTATATTTTCCAATTCCTCCCATATCAAACGTCAACAAATTGATATATCGATACACTGGGTGCGTTATTCGAAGAACGAGGAATACACGGTCACTACAAAAAAAAAATGGATTTCTAAGAAGATACATAGAATGATATCTTCTCCGCAAACTTAAACATATGACGAGAAAAGCAGAGTTCAACAGAAGGAATAATAGCCTCCTTATATAAGATATACATAACAAAAGGACAAATTTAGAAGGTGTTGATCGAACGTCGACTAGAACGCTAAGCGTTCCTTAAACAGTGATTCAATCAATTATCCACACGAGCGGCCTATTGTCCACATTTTAATGCCTAAACGTGACTATGGAAATAACCCAAGGGGCCATACTCGGTCGATCATCATTCTTAATTTAAACAGTTTGATGTACATAACAAAGTTATATCATTCAGTTACTTAAACACTGATCAAGCAAGATTAAGCTACATTTTTTAAGATTGGATATTCTCCCAGAAGATCAATATCAGATAAGTAAGCTAATCTCTCCTGATTATGTCGAGAACGTATACTGATTCATAGTGACAAAATGTGCGTAACAAAAGATTATCATCCTCATTAAATTCATTCTGCCCGTACAAAAATTCAGCACAAAAAGCCACACAGAAATTCGGGCACAATAAAAAAAAAAAAAAAAAAGAGAAATTCCAAATAACAACCAGGTCGGAAACAGATCATTGAGAAGGATTGCTATCACCAGGCCGCCTAGCAGAAGCACTCCTCAGAGGAGTCAAGTTACCTGCAAACGCCATCAATTCCTCCTGATGCTTTAGATAACCGGCTTCATAACCTTCTTCATAGGCCTGCCGACGAGACTCCTCCGCCAAGGCAGCAGCCTGAACCAAATCATTTTTCTCCTTCTCAAGGACAACTTTCTCCTCCTCTAATTTTTGAAGATCATCTTTGACAAGCTGCAGTTGCAGGGTCGGCCCATGCGGCCTTCGCTGTCTCCGACTCCAAACGATGTTGATAGGCATTTTTACCGATCCACAGATCGTCATTTTGCACACCCAGCTAAAGTGCAAAATACTTAGCCTGAAAAAGAAAAAGTGCTTACATAACAAGGCAATCCAAATAAAAGCGGAAAAAATGATCAAAATATATTTACCTGCTCACATATATTTACCACCGACTGAACAAGGCGAATATTGGAGGTACCCTCGAGTTTCTTCAACTCGCCAGGCAAAACAGTGCTCATGCCCAGGTCCCAGGACAAAGCATCGGGCTCAACAGAGCCAAGCAGTTCACTATCAAAAGGAACACCATCAGGACGTGGAGTCACCGACTGCATAATATCCTTAACTTGCTCAAGAACGCAGCGGTCATCTAACGGACGGGGGGATTCCCTCTCATTGGGACTAACCGAGGTCTCCTTACCCGAAGCAGAAATAACGGTTCGACGACCGGACCTTGATCCGGTCCGACAGTTGTATCATTAAACAAATAATCAGGGAAATTTTGAGAAATAGGTTGTGTTGCGGAGGGATTTACAAAGGAACCCTGATTAATCACCTCCGAAACAACACCAACTTGGCCTCCGCTGACAACCGGGGTAACAGAGGTAGAAAAAGGAAGAGAATTAACAGGAACATGTTCATATGTGCCATGTTCAAAAGAAGAAGTGCCTGAAGAAAAGGGTACGTAAAAGGCTTGCTCCATAAATGACGAGTCACCAAACGCAACCCTACCTGGGGAAGGCCTACTTCCTACTTCACCAGAAGAAGAAAAGTTTGGTTGTACAAAAGATGAACTAACTACAGAAAAAGGTTCAGAAGGGATGACAGGAGTATCGATCATCGACCTACTAACGGAGGACGAGCGAGGAGGATCCACCGAGGGACCCTCTGATCGGGACTTTTTCAGTCTAGTATTCCTAGCGCTCTCGCGGGAAGGACGCTTTGATGTGTTACCAAAAAGATTACTCATGATCGGAATTCAAAAAGTAAAATTATGTATTGAGAAAGCTTATCGACCTGCTGAAGAAAGACTATTCTGTTATAGCAATAAGTGAAGCGGTAAATAGCGAGTAAAGTTTTTACCTTTTATATTTATACTATACGAAAATACGCGATAGACCCAAAGAAAGAGCGCGAAATACAGAAATCTGCTTTGGAATAAACACTAGAATTTGAAGCGACATACGCATAATGATTACGGCGAAGTTAATGACTTGTCTGAATTATTACAGAAAACACGAAAGCATGTGACTGTCAGAATACAAAACGTTTATTTTACAAAGGGATAAAAAGGTAATATTACAATTAAACTTACAAGTAAATAGTTACAAAGGTTAATCCAGAGATCGATATATCATATAGCTTGGTCGCTATCCGGAATTTTCTGTTCACTACCGACGTCTCCTTCCTCTGCTATGTAAATATCTTCTTCTTCTTCCTCTCGATCGATAAAATTGTTATCGACCTCATCATTAATATCTGAAGGAGGAATTGGCAATCGTTTTCCAAACTCTTTAACGAGGTGAGCCATAGGAAAGTTTTGATAAACGACGTCCGGAAGCTCGGAAGGAGAATATACTTCGCCATAACGGTTCAGCCGAATGTGCGCCGCCTTAAAATATTCCTTTCGACGATCATCTATCATTTCTAAAGCGACCAACTGATGAATCGCCTTCTTGAACGTATTTTCTAAGAGTGGACCGACCATTTGATATTCCAGCGCCGTATGAACAGGAGAGCTGAGGAATTCACGAACCACTTTTTCATCGGGATTACGGCCAGAACGATCCCTGAGTCCACTAAGAGGGATGTCCCTCTCATACTCCTCTAAAGAAGCCTGGAGACTTGATACTTGAGATTCCAACTCACTAATTCGACCAGTACTCTGGAGCTGGAACTCTTCTAACTTTTTAGCCAATTGATTGGCTTGTTCTTGAGCGCGGGAAGTCTCCAGAAATCTACTGGTCATCAATCCCTGTAACTCGAGTCTCTACGACCGGAAAGGAAGAAGTCGTTGAGGGACCAACCTCCGAATCAGAAGACTTATGAAGTAAAGTTTTATATTTCTCATCTAGAAACTCACACTGTTGTTTCCAGAGAGCAGTTTCATAGGCATATGATGCCAAACAAGTCTTAGTCTGAAAGAAGAAAAGGGATAAAAAGAAATGAATTAGCAAAATAAAGTAATCCTCAAAGAAAATTACCTTATAAGCACAATCAAAAAAGAGATCACCTTTTCAGCATAAAGAGAAGCTCGCTGAAATTTCTCCAGGGGATCCTTCCGAAGAAGCTTATTCATGTCACGAGTAAAAACGCCGGACAAAAGAACACGAGTAGCCTTATCCACTGCATTTTCGCTCTCATCGTGAACCAAAGAATCGTTCTCAGGATAGCCAGCGGCTCTTTTTCCCTCTAAATGATCCTCGATCATTTCAACCAAGGTAGGTTTTGGATGATTATCGCCGAGTAAAGAAAGATCGTTACCAGAACGACCGTAGTAACTCTTCTTTCTCCCCACCGGATTGTCATTGGGATGAGGCATCGACCAGCTGCGACATCCACGTATACCCAAAGAGGTCCTAAGTTGGAAAGGGGGATAACCGGGTCCCGTCCCCTGACGAATAGGAGATTCTTGGGAAGAATCTGGAGATTCTTCTCTGTTCTCCTCAGAATCATGACCCAACTCCAATTTTCTCTTCCGAGACGCTCTCTGCTCGATAGGAACATTCTCTATGATTTTGGTGGATTTAGACAACACCATTTTTCCTTTCGAAGAATGTCGGGAATTTTCTACCATATGAGCTGAAAAAAAGAAACACGGTCAAAGTCAGACCCTCTGCAGAAAAGAGATCATCACGACGTTATGCTGAAATATATGCTTACCAAGTGATTCAGATGACGAAGTAATTGGAAAAACATGAGTACTCAATCCCGCTTTGCGAAGGAAAACTTCTCCAATAAGAAGAGCACTCTGATATTTATTGGCATGCATAGCCTGGATTTCACCAATAAACTGAGGATCGTCAGGAATAAGTTCACCAGTTGGCTGACGACCTCCATAAACCCACTTGGAGTCGTGATCCCACGAAAAGGGCATAGTCGAGCCATCCGCCATATGAAGATCAGTTGGAGGACGAACAAAAAAAAAATGAGATTTCCAAGAAGGGTTGCTAGAAACTGGGGAGTCAAAGATTGCGCGACTAGGCTTCTGGCTAGCGAAGAAATATCCGCGGTTGGAGGAACTAGAAATGTTAAAGCGAAACAATTGCGTAAAATTACGAAAGGAGGGATGGAATCCTTTCGCTATCATCAAAACAGAGAAACAAACCACAAAGGCCACAGAATTAGGGACTAATTGAGTCAAAGACACACTGAATATTTTTAGGATATCAAGAAAAAGGGCAGACAACGGAAGACGCAGACCACTATTAAAATGAGCCGTGTAAAAGGCTCGACATCCTTCCGGCGGTAATGTAACCCTATCAGAAGGAGAAGGGAGAACTATCTCGGAACCCTCCGGGAAATATTTGGCATAATTGTTCACAACCTCAGAGAAAGTATCCGCAGTGTAAGCACAAGCTAGGTCCTCAATCGGTTCAGAAATTTGAGGAGCTCTGAATCAGATAGAATTTGTACCTTAAAGGTATCCTCAGTAGGAACAATTAATTCAGACACCCTAACATGCTCGCTCGAAGGATTAGAATGTAGCACCTCCTCGATAGTAGGAGCGACTCTCTCACTCAATGACGAGGAAGATTTTCTCATAGAAGACATTCTTGGGATTCTCGGAAGATATGAATCGATAGAAGGAGTTTTGAAAAGACAAACGACCAATCAAGAAAATGACTGCAAGATTAAAGGAAGCATAAAGTAAAAAATGACTAATATTACAGTCACCTATTTATAGGGAAAAGTGAAAAGACGTTTCGAACTTCTTACGGCTGATCGCATTCCCGCCAAATGGGAAAAAGTGAAACGCTTCCCCAAAGGGACACGTAGCGGTTCATGATTGGAACAAGAAAATGACTATCTATGCGGCGTAGTACTCTTTTCCTTGCTTAAGATTTTTTCCCACCGGGTTTTTTCTTAAGTAAGGTTTTTAACGAGGCACAATTCATAGAAATTACAGTCGAAATTGATTTTCTACTTCTACGAGCTTCTACTACATACACGCTCGAAGAAGTGAGGGAGTACTGATGGGGGCTATTTCGCAGCCCTTATAGTGTCCGGATCGACTAAGGATTATGGATTCGGTTCGACCAGACAAACCCAGTCAGGAGCATCCGTCGATCCGGTGGGATACGACCTTCTTTAGCGAGCAGGCTACAAATCCGGACTCAAGAAGGACAAATGGGTCGAGTCCTACTAGAATTATGTTTCTTTGTAAAGCTAGGTTAAATTGTTATATAAATACCTAGTTAATCATTGTATTGCACACATTCAAGATTCTAAGCTTACGCCTGCAGAATTACATAATCTAAGATTATTCAATAGAATAGCTTTCGCTTCATTATTATATTATATTATATTCATTGATTGGTCCGACGGCTTATTGTTCCATCTAATTGTTCTTCCTTGAGTTGGATCCATCCGGAATAAAGTAACAGAGCCTTTTAATTCATATTAATGGAGAATCCCTAATTTCACCTAATTACTGATATAATCTTAACCGACGAAATTCGGTTAAATCACTTGGTCTAGTATTTTTCGAAGTAAGTTCTTACACCGCCATGTCATTTAAAGACATAGCAAAACACCCTTATATGAGAAATTAGATGGTACATCTGATTCATATAAAGTTTGTGGGGTATCCAACGAAATCCATTGGATACCTGTTCTACGATAACGAGAGACGAAAGTATCTCGTAAGAGCTTGTTCCGCTATTGACGAATCCTTGTCAAAGGAAATAAGAAAGGTCATAGAACTTGATGCAGTCCAAGGAACTGGACCCATCCCCACAAACAGTGGGAGTAAACCCTGAAACCCGCTAAACCGATCCATGTACAAATAAAGGATATGGCATGAAGCCATAAGATTCAAAATGAAAGTTTGACTCGCTTAATGGCGATAGGTCATTATTCAAAAGTCTTTCTAGGACCAATGAACATACCATTTGACCATTGGCTACGTCAAAATCCATTTCGAAACTATTAACCATAGAAAGGTGGTTTTAACTACCAAAGTTATGACTACTGGATATGAATCCTGCATCTCACAATTGAAAATTGATGAGAAGATCTCTATTCAAATCCAACGGTCAATCTATGACTTTTTCCAAATCTTGGAACATGCAACTTGATAAGTCAATCAAGAATGTTGAATCTGTCAAAAGGCATATGGATTCCAAATGTGCAAAAGGATCAGTGGGAGCATAGTTAAGTTCGTAACGCAACGAGATAATGATCTACACATCAAATACGATATAAGAATATCAGAGAAGCACAGACGAAAGCGTGTTATTCGTGCAATTTTCCATGATAAGATTTGGGAATTACATCTCACGTACTGGCAATACGTATTTATGGAGATAAAACCAAAGTAGATGTTGCAATTCACCAAATCAAAGTACAAAGACTGTATATTGATTAAATTCAATATGGAAGAATTCAAGACAGGATTGGTTCCAAAGAGGCAAAATTTCTCTTACTTATTTAATGAGCCCTATATATAAATGAGTAAAGAAATAACTGTCTCAAGAAGCCTTATGCTTTGGCATTTGGATTGCATGTAGCATGCAAAGTCTTGTACTAGACCTGACTCATCAAAATGCTCTGATCATTCACGAGCTGCTGATAGTCAAACACCAGTCAAGGACATTGGACTACCATAAAAGCGATCCTCGAAGATAATTAAAGGATATAACGCCGGTCTGTGGTAGTAAGTGGAGAATTGAAACTCGAAGGACTTAGAACATCGAAATTTCCTGTCTGAAGTGGATGATTTATTCTATCTTGATGAAGCTAAGGTAAATTGGAAGAAATTCCAATAGTATACTATTGCATAACTCAATCAGAATAATAGCACCATTATGATGCTGCACAAGAGGAAGTGTTTAGATGAGAACTTTTCATCCAACAATTGGATGAAATACCTAGCATGACAAAATCCAATCATAATCTTAACCGATTTAGATAAGGCAATTGATCAATGAAAGGAAAACGAGATCTCACCTATAATCTGAACACAATGCCACATATGATTATACAAATCAGAGGTAGTTGAGACGAGTAGAAGTAATACGTCCTCTCAACAAGGACAACTTAGTAGATCCACAAATTAAGCTCTTTCACAATTGAGTTCAAGGGACATCCTTAAAAGGGTGGGTCTTAGAAACGTTGTGATTGGCTTTAGGGCAAGTGGGAGATTGATGGAATAGTGCCCAGCAAGCTGCTTGTTAAAGTACTGTTTCTTATGGTTTATAATTAATACGCCCGTTCATTCATAGTACGTGAATTGAACAATGGCCAACTTCATCTATCGCGAACTTATCTAAGCGATTGGATGAAATCCTAAGGTCACAATAGACTATGGGACGATTCACTTCAGTACTGAGTGCAATCATGAAACAGTCTCAAAGGTCGTGATCTTAAAACCGTTCCAAGTCATAGATTTCGAACGAGACGGGGTATCGTAGGAATCGCCAAGACTTGTACAAGTATGCATGATTCACATGGAGTGAATTTGTAGTGTTTCATGAGCAAGGCATTTAAGGCCAGTGCATATGAGTAGATGGTTCAATGGAGGATTGAACGCATTGAACGACCCGAACAGAGAAACCCATTGTGGAAGCGCATGTCGCACATCGGTGATGGGATGTTTCTCAAGGATTATAATAGTGTACGATGTAGTCCTCGGCCTTGAGGTGCTAAGGCGAATTCGGTGCACGAGTGTGCGTACTTAGATTTAGGTACTGGTCACGTAGCCTGGCCACATAAGTGCCTAAGTTGGGTGCGTACACAACTGTACGCGAATGGTTAGTACTAAGAAAGGATCTATCAACTCATCCTGATAAGGTGGGAGAATTTCCTATACATTCTTAGATAATTGATTCCGAGAAATCTATGGCCATAGTCGGTGATGCATTTGGAAGGGGTTTTCAAATATGGCAGTCACACTGGAATCATTGTCGGGAAATTAGAAAGTATAGTTATCGAGATAATTAGAGGTGCCGATCAATTCACACACCCTAGGTCTCGGTCGGGAAATTAGTAGATAGAAGGACCGTATGTACATGGCAATTATAAGAGGTGAGGTTCACAATTATTAATTCACCTTTAATTGGGCTTCATGGGCTTGTGGCTAGACATCGAACATGAAGTGTGGGTACTCCTGAATTAATAGGAAAATTAATTCTGGAGTGGTCAATTAAAAGTTGTTTAATTGATCGGAGCATTTAATTGCTCATTAATTAAGTCACGAAAGTCGTGGGCCTGCTGCCAATTGATGGTGAACCCAGAGGGTCACACACAATACAATTGGACAGTGACAGTTATGAGGGATAAAAATGATTTAAAGTTGTTAAATCAAAGAAATTGAATTAAGGTAATAATTCAATGGGAGAATATTAATTAGATATCTAATTGATTAATGTTCAATTAATTAATTAGAGTTATCTGATTAATTATGAAATTAATTAAAGTAGTTAATTAATGTAATTGGAAGATTTTTAATTAACCAATTTTAGGATTGGAAAAATATTTGGGTTGATTTGTAATAATCCTAAAGTTGGGACACATAGGGGCGATTTTATGAGATAAAGGAAAATGAGTTTTATTCTTGGAAAACAAGTAAGAAGAGATCTATCAAATCTTGTATTCCTAAGTTGATAAGGAATGAAGATTTGATTAGATAGGGAAGAATATATCTTTCTAGGAGAATTCTCCTATATATACTTCTTCTCATCTCTTCATCAAAAGACACAATAAGAAATCCCTGTGAGAAAACTTTTGAGAAAAAAATACTTTGCTGAAAATTAAAGTGAGTAGCCGATTTTTCAAGAAAAGAAATCTGATTTTTCACCAAGAAACTTTATTTGCAAAACCGCCCCATTACTTTCGTCCCTAACCCAAAGTTGCCCGAATCAAGGTTGGCCGAACCCAAGCTGGCCGAACCTAACCTGGCCGAGATTGCTCTGATCACATAAGTCCTGTGATTGGTCTTCTTCCATTAGATCTCCCAATCCGGATCCAAATCTAAGTCTAGATCCAGATCTACAGTCCTTTGCTGATAAGCCTTCAGATCCAGTTCGTAGCCTAAGACTTGGAGGTGTCACTACAATCCAGTTGGTGTGGACTAAACTTTGGAGGTGAGACACATGGATCACTCATGTTGTGGATCGAACGAAACGCCCGGAGGTAACCACCACCAAGCTGTGGTGAGGTAAATTGCAAAAAACCCCCTTCTTAGTTTATGTTTTGTTTGGTTCAACCTTTTTGTATAATAACTGTGGAGAAAGATTTTATGGGACTAATAGGGAACTCGTAAAATTTTAAAATTCCGCACTTTGTTGTATTGACAATCGAGCCACATATTTAGAGAAAATCCCAACACTCGAACCATAGACACTATTCTTATGCGCCCGTTATTCGATTTCATATTCTAATTGAATTTTAAGTTCAATTGGAGGTTTTATGTTTTCTTGTGCGAGGTCTCATCAGATTATGCTTTATCTTGTTTACGTGATCTATTCTAAGCATGCAAGACATACATCAAAGAATATAAGTAAACATACATCACCTAGCAGGAAATGATTGATCGATTGCCCATCCTATGCGATCCATCACGAGCCATGTGACGGATCAATTGGTCAGTCTAGGGTGGAAATTAAATGTCCTAACCATTACAATTTTCTAACCCATACATCATGGGCCATCTTGTAATATCCACCTTGATTGGGCCTCCATGTAATGAATTGGGCCTCCATGTCCTCCAGGTTATGGGCCTCCATGTGGATCTCCAAGTCTTCATGAGGTCTTCTCGGCTCCAAGCCTAATCTAAGTCTAACTTATAAAATAAATGGTCCTATTCTATTACATTCGTTTGCGCAAGCAAGGGCACCTATCAGGCCCAGTTAGTTACAACCCATAAAATAAATAAACCATGTTGGTCCCAAGTGGTCAGATGAGGTCTAGAGGGGGGGGGGGGGGTGAATAGACCTCATGACTTTAAAAAATTTCTTAAACTTTTCTTCTATAAGTAGAGTTTACTCATCAGCAAAATAAGATGACTGAGCTGATTTTGCACTCAGCTTATCAGCAGAGTAAGCTGATCTTATTCGTGAGACTACTATGCTGATTTAGCACTTAGCTTATTCAGTAAAGTAGACTACTATGCTGATTTTGCTTCATCAAACTTATATAATCAGAGTTTCAAACAATGATGCAGCGGATAATGTATATGTGTTTTTCAAACAATGTTTTCAACTCAATTAAACTTTTAAAGCACAAAGAAAGTTTTACCCCAAGTTGGAAATTCCTCAATTTAAAAGACTCTTCTTTTAAAGTATTTACTTAGCTTATGAAATATGCAATGCAAGACAAATAAAATAAATAACACAAGGAATTTTTATAGTGGTTATACAGGAACAAATCCTCTTAATCCACTCTTCCAAGTCACTTAGATCTTGGGTTATACTATAAACACAAAGTTTACAATATTTCTCCACTTACACCAAAACAACAAATGAGAAGGCTGTAAGCTCACAATAGGAAATCACTAAGAAGACCTATCCTCCGAAGTAATATCACTCACAAAGATGGATATCTACTTCTCACAACACTCAGTTGAATATCACTCAGATATACAAGGGTTTAATCTTGTTCTTCAACAATCAGCTTCGTCATAAGATGACTAAGCTTATGATAAGATGACTCAACTGATGGATTCTTGCTCTAAAGATTTGATCTTGAAAGTGTGCAAGTCTCACTTGAATCTTCAGTTTACCATCTATTTATACTCTTGGATTTGTAATTTTGCCCGTTGAAGGTTGGCAAAATTGCATTTAAGTCCTTGAGCAACGGTCATAATTTGAATGGTAACTTTTGCAGACTGTCGCACTGTTCACTGTACACTCTGCTGTACTTTCTGCACTGTTTACTGTACACTCTGCTGTACTTTCTGTCAGCAGCATTTAATGCACTTAGCTTGTTACCGTTGGAGAGCTTTCTGACCGATTTTACTTGGCTTATGGGATCCACTCTGCTGATGATCACTAGTCTCATGCACTAGTCTCATGCACTAGTCTGATGCACTAGTCTGATCACTAGTCTCATGCACGAGTCTTATGCACTAGTCTGATGCACTAGTCTTATGCACTAGTCTTATGCACTAGTCATCTCATGATCAGTCATCTGATGATCACCCATCTCATTTCCACCAAGCTGATTTTCAATCTTTCACTAATCTGATTTTCACTCTTATCATAAGATTGAATCTTCATTTCTTGAATACTTCTGTTCTTGAATGATTCTCTTTTAAACCAAGTATCCAATCTTCAAAGGCTTACTAAGCTTCCGTAACTTAGTTGATGACACCTTTTTTTTGTTATCATCAAAACCTTTTAACTAACTTAATTAACTCAACTGATAAGATCACTTAGCTGTTCTTGAGTTAATAAATTCTTCCAACAATTTCCCCCTTTTTGATGATGACAAAACCTTCAACTAAGAACGTCTTCCAAGTCTTCAGTTTAGTCTTCATACTCTAGGAATATAATCATGAGATCCAATGCAACCTTTGAGAGTTCTTAGTTGCATCTCTCTTTTCCCCCTTTTTGTCATCAACACCAAAACTTAGTATGCTGAAGACAGGTAGGTGGATACTTAGCTGTTCGGGGTAGTTGGCTGTTAATTAATTCTTCTTTATACGCAAGCCAGCAGTTTGTAGTCTTCTTTGCTGTTTATCACTGCAGTTAGAATAACTGTTCCCCCTGACATCAAGAATTGATACCACTTGTTGGTTACTTCCTTCACCCTTTTTGAAGTGTATTCTTAAATGTCACTTGGTTGTTGAGTTTCAGTCAGCTGATGAGAAGCAGTCTTCTGATAACTTCATTTGACTTATTGAGAACATCATCTCTAATCAGGAGTACCGCTCGTCGTACACGTTCCCCCTGAGTTCAAGAATATGTGGTCAAGTAGTCTTATGAGAGTCAATCTCGAAAGATACTCAGCCGTTGAATTCCAGTAAGCTATTGAGATGATTTTTCTGATATGTTCCCCCTCAGCTCATGAATCCAAATTCAACAAACCCATTTTCAACTCTTGAGAGCTGAAAGATGGTTGTCACATGATTGACTATACCACTTGTTGGATACAAACGTTGATTCACTTGATAAACTTCAATTTTCCAACAATCTTGCTTTCCTTGTTATTTCCAAACAATGCGGCTACCACTTGTTGGTTGATATCACATGTTGATACAGTACTGGATACCAATTGTTGATATTCTCCCACTCGATGGTAAAACCACTTGTTGAACTTGTTGAAATCAGCAAGGGCAGTCAACTCAACCTTTGTCATCACACATGCGTTTTTCCTACAAAACAGATTACTGTTTTTGGTACCCCTTATATTGGGTCCTGCATGGTTAGTATAACCTTTAACATGTAATGATTTTGTGACTCAGTTTTATCATGAATTTCAGTAAATTTAGCATGGTAATAATTTTCATGATGAAAACAGTGCTCATAAGCAAGGTAAGATGCATGAAGTAATTGATAAGCTGAGTTAACTGATAACTCTCCTATAGATTGAACAGACTTAACATTTTTAATTTAACTCCTATCAGCAGCATCTTTCAGCTTATTAAGCTGATGAGTTTTACTAGTCTGTTTAGTCTTAGGTTGCTTACTAGGCTTCTTAACCTTTTGAGCTTCAGTAGGCTTCTTCTCTTTAGCCTCTGATTTCTTTATAGAGAATGATGCAATTACTTCTTTCAAGTTTATTTATATTTTCTATACGAATTGCACACTCAGCTTTTAGTGTTTCATTCTCATGCCCAAGCTTTTTGAAGTCAGCTGATTCTTAAGGTTTTTCAACCTGAAGTTTCAGTGATCTGTTTTGCTCTTTTAGCAGAGTCATCTCTTTCTTAAGCTTGGCAAATACACCAACAATATTTGAATTTGAAATTAACATTTGTTCAAACGATTCAAATAATGCAAGTTCATTAATTTGTAGAAGTTACCTCAGTTTCAGAATCATCAAATTCCTTGGCCATTAAGCATAGAGTTTCAGGTACTTCTTCAAACTCTTTATCAGACGACTGATGGTCTGAATAAGATGTGCAGGAGTTTATTAGCTTTGCTGCATCAGCTAACTTTGATTTGCTCTTACTAAGCTTACGCTCCTTTTTGGCACACTTTTCCTTTTCAGCAAACTTTTCAGATGATGAGTGAGAATGATCTTTGATCAAGAGTTCATACTCCTCTTCATTGTGGTCTCTAAGTTTTGCTTTGGAGGAATCCCTGTTTTCCTGAAAATGATCAGAAGAAGATGAAGTAGCATTTTTATATTTTAATTTCATTTTCTTCTTGTAGAACTTCTCAAAATCATTCAGCAGCAGGGTAACGTCGTCAGCAGTGTAGACTTTTTCTGAATTCAGCAGAGTCTTCTGTTTTGACTTGTCTGCTGATTTTCTTGACTTGTCTGACGCCATTAGAGCAGCAGTAGGGTCTGAACTGGTTGACACTTCTAATCCCATTCTTGGCATTTGATACTCATATGCTTTGAGGGATGAGAACAGTTCGGAAAGGGAAATCTTCCCTAAATCCCTTGATTCTTCCATGGCTGTCACCTTCATGTTGAATTTAGGTGGCAAGGCCTTGAGAACCTTTGCGGTGATCTCCTTGTTCGAAAATTCTTTACCAAACCTTAGAACTTCATTCAGAGCTTTGGTAAATCTGGTATCCATCTGATCAATCGTTTCACCAGACTTCATCTTGAAATTTTCAAACTCCTCAAGAGCCACACTGAGCTTGTGTTCTTTGATAGCGTCGTTTCCTTCGCTTAGCTCGCAGACTTTATTCCACATCTCTTTGGCAGTTTTGAAATGCTTGATCTTCTGGAATCTTTCTTCGTCTACAGCTTTGAACATAATGAGCTTAGCCTTTTTATCAAGATTTACTAACTTGACTTCTTTGGGAGTCAGCTCATCCATCTCTTTGTCAACTATCTGATCTGGTTGGCCAGCAACCATCATAATCTTCTGAAATATGAATGGTCCTTTTGTAAAACAAGTAAGCATGTTGTCGTCATAAGCGGCAAGAAGGATTTCCATTCTAATTTTCCAGCTTTCGAAGTCCATAAGGCCAATGTGAGGAACATGGCTTATGACATCCATTTTTTCAAAAAGTTTTTGATTTTCAAAATATGCTCTTTTGAAAAGTTTTGAAAACCTTTGAAAAACACTCGGATCAAGCTCGTTGATCAGGCAGCTGATTCTAATGAACCACCTGCTCTGATACCACTTGTTGGTCCCAAGTGGTCAGATGAGGTCTAGAGGGGGGGGTGAATAGACCTCATGACTTTAAAAAATTTCTTAAACTTTTCTTCTATAAGTAGAGTTTACTCATCAGCAAAATAAGATGACTGAGCTGATTTTGCACTCAGCTTATCAGCAGAGTAAGCTGATCTTATTCGTGAGACTACTATGCTGATTTAGCACTTAGCTTATTCAGTAAAGTAGACTACTATGCTGATTTTGCTTCATCAAACTTATATAATCAGAGTTTCAAACAATGATGCAGCGGATAATGTATATGTGTTTTTCAAACAATGTTTTCAACTCAATTAAACTTTTAAAGCACAAAGAAAGTTTTACCCCAAGTTGGAAATTCCTCAATTTAAAAGACTCTTCTTTTAAAGTATTTACTTAGCTTATGAAATATGCAATGCAAGACAAATAAAATAAATAACACAAGGAATTTTTATAGTGGTTATACAGGAACAAATCCTCTTAATCCACTCTTCCAAGTCACTTAGATCTTGGGTTATACTATAAACACAAAGTTTACAATATTTCTCCACTTACACCAAAACAACAAATGAGAAGGCTGTAAGCTCACAATAGGAAATCACTAAGAAGACCTATCCTCCGAAGTAATATCACTCACAAAGATGGATATCTACTTCTCACAACACTCAGTTGAATATCACTCAGATATACAAGGGTTTAATCTTGTTCTTCAACAATCAGCTTCGTCATAAGATGACTAAGCTTATGATAAGATGACTCAACTGATGGATTCTTGCTCTAAAGATTTGATCTTGAAAGTGTGCAAGTCTCACTTGAATCTTCAGTTTACCATCTATTTATACTCTTGGATTTGTAATTTTGCCCGTTGAAGGTTGGCAAAATTGCATTTAAGTCCTTGAGCAACGGTCATAATTTGAATGGTAACTTTTGCAGACTGTCGCACTGTTCACTGTACACTCTGCTGTACTTTCTGCACTGTTTACTGTACACTCTGCTGTACTTTCTGTCAGCAGCATTTAATGCACTTAGCTTGTTACCGTTGGAGAGCTTTCTGACCGATTTTACTTGGCTTATGGGATCCACTCTGCTGATGATCACTAGTCTCATGCACTAGTCTCATGCACTAGTCTGATGCACTAGTCTGATCACTAGTCTCATGCACGAGTCTTATGCACTAGTCTGATGCACTAGTCTTATGCACTAGTCATCTCATGATCAGTCATCTGATGATCACCCATCTCATTTCCACCAAGCTGATTTTCAATCTTTCACTAATCTGATTTTCACTCTTATCATAAGATTGAATCTTCATTTCTTGAATACTTCTGTTCTTGAATGATTCTCTTTTAAACCAAGTATCCAATCTTCAAAGGCTTACTAAGCTTCCGTAACTTAGTTGATGACACCTTTTTTTTGTTATCATCAAAACCTTTTAACTAACTTAATTAACTCAACTGATAAGATCACTTAGCTGTTCTTGAGTTAATAAATTCTTCCAACAAACCAAAAGTACACAGGGCTTAGGGGAAAATCGACCCATCCACATATTCACTCAAGAACATGCATAAATTCACATAAGGGCATAAATGTAAATTTACCGGCTCCTTTAATTTTAATTCACAAAATTTATCCAAGTTAATCAATTTTGAATTAACAATTAATCTTTAAGATTAATTAACTCTTACTAGTGTTCTAAGTAATCTAACATACTTATCTTGATTAAGTTGGTTAATTAAGATAGACCAAATCTCTAAGATTCCTATCTTATCCAAAACTCTAAGTTTTCCAAATTTCCAAATCTCCAAGATTCTCAAGATAATCCTATTTTGACTAGATTAGTTTAATTAAGGTAGTGTTTAAATATAACAAGATCTCTACCTTATCCAAAAACTCCAAGTTTCCTAATCTTCCAAATCTCCATGATTTTCAGGACTTCCAAAATAGGTGAGTTTGACTGGTGTTGCATATCACCCTCTCTCTGGCTTTTGATTATTATTTTGTGCTTTAATCAACCTTTTCGCATATGTAAGATGGAGATCAATTATGGGTTGAATGCGTACCTCGAAAAAAAAAATTAATTCTGCACTTTCGTTGTTCTCAATCAAGGTATCCCAACAGTGTTATCAGAGTCAATTCCATTATTCTTATGCGAAAAGGCTCTAACATAGTTTAATATATGGATATTTGTGATTATTATTTTTTGTGTGATGATTCTTACTTGTTATAATATTGTCTTTGTTCGGGTAAAGTTGCGTAATTTGATTTGGGGCAAAAGTGCAGTTATCAAAACTTTAAGAGCTAATATGCAAATCACGAGTTTTTGGAAAATCTGGATCAAAAATTAATTTTCTATTTATGAAAATTATGGACTGTTTTTGCCATTTCTGGACTGTTCATATTTTTGGGGTCGTTTTGTAATTTTCAAAAATTAAAGGACTGTTTTACAATTTCCGTAACTTCAGGGGTCTGTTTGCAAAACCAAAAATTTACTGGATTTAAATTGTCTCTTTTAGTTATCTGGCCGATTTATTTTTTGGGGCTAATTTGTAATTTTCAAAACTTTTGGAGTTTAAATGCAATTTTCATAAATTGAGGGGCAGAACTGCAATTTTCAAAAGCTTAAAAATCCGAATCTGTTTTTATGCATAAAAGTGTTTTGTTTATCCAAAAACTGATTTTATTATAATTATTAGTGATTAAAGTAAGAAGCATAGGATATTTTAAAATGAATTTTAAATTAAGAAAGAAATATGTAAAAATTGTTTGCTTGTTTCTTGCAATACGTGAACTATTTATGTGGCTTTCGACCGAGCCTTAACCCCAGGGGTAGATGTGATTGGTTTATTTTATTTATTTTTATTTTTATTGGGCTTGCGAGCCTTAAGTTTTTGGGTCACTTTGAGCCTTTGTAATAGAATATGGTTTTACTTTTAAATAGTTTAGGATGGAGGCCATTACATGTAAGGTGGAGGCCCAAAGCAATGCTCTACATCATTTCCTTTGCTCATATCGCGAACCTTGTCCCACATCTCTTTTGTTCTTTTCCAATGTTTGACCTTGTCAAACATGTCATTATCGAGGGCTCTAGTCATGATGAATCTTCCAACCTTGTCATGAATATTTAGCTTTATTTATTCGGCTGTCATCTCTTCATGTTCTTTGTAAACCACCATCTCTTGGTCATTGACTTTGATTGTCTTGGTGATTTTGAATGGACCTTTTGTAATACACATGTACAAGTTGTCATTGTAAGCAGTAAGAAAAAAATTCATGCGGATCTTTCAGTCCTCAAAACGCATACATCTAATGTGGGGAACATGACTAATACAATCCATTTTCAAAAGATTTTAATTTTCAAAAATATGCTCTTTTGAAAACTTTTGAGAAATACACTATTGGATCAAGTTCGTTGATCAGGCAAATGATTCAAATGAACCACCTGCTCTTATATCACTTGTTGGTCCCAAGTGATCAGATGAGATCTAGAGGGGGGGGGGGTGAATAGACTTCCATTTTTTCTTTGAAAATTTTCTCAAACTTTTGTATCAGCACAATAAGCTTATCTGGACTTATGAGAATACTCTACTAATGCGCACAAAGCTTGTTCAGTGGAGTTGACCACTCGTCTGATTTTACTTAATTGTTTTCAAAACAAATAAGAGTTTAAAACTTGTTGCAGCGGATATAAGTCAAGTGTTTTTCAAAAAGTTTTATATCACTTAAATATTTTATCACCGGTTTTAAAACTCTTTATAAAATCTTAAGCCTTTTTGAAATATTGGTTACTTATTAAAATATGCAAGTAGGAAAGTAAACAAAAACACAGAATTTTTATAGTGGTTATAAAGACAAGAATGTCTTTAAGTCCATTCTTCTAAATCACCAAGATTTATGTTATACTACGAACACTCAGTAAATAGTACACTCTACTTAGAAAGCCACAAGGTCTCTATAGGAAATCACAAAGAAAACTTATACTTTGAAGTTATATCACTCACAAAGATGGATACACTTCTCACAACTCTCAAAGTTACATAAATCACTAAGATTTGTATGTGTTTGCTTGTTTCATCAACTCGGCTTTGTCAATAGATGACTCGGCTGATAGTGTTTTGTTCTTAAGTTTTTGAGACTTAGAAATATTTGCTCAATTGAATTCTCTCAAGTGTTGTGTTGTGATTGTCTCTAACTCTTTGAACCGCGAACTATTTATACTCGTGAATTTGAATTCTGCCTGTTGAAGTAAGACAAAATTCAGCTCTTCTCGAGTATTGGTCCCCATTTCTGAAACGGCTCCCTGCAATTGTTTACTGTACAACTCTTATGTACTTCTTGTCAGTCGCATTTAATGCACTCGGCTGATCCGAGGTTTCTCTTCAATCATTTATCATAAATATTGTTGGTCTAAAGTGGTCAGATGAGGTCTAGAGGGGGGGGGGGTGAATAGACCTCTGAAATTTTTTAGACTTTAAGACTTTTCACTCGTCTGTCAGCAGACTAAGCTGATAGAGATCAGTAAGCTGACTAAATTGATCGTGAACGAATCTTTGAGCAGCACAATTGACCACTTTTCTTATCACTACTTAGCTGATTTCTGCAAAAACTTAGCTTTAAAACAGAATACTTGCAGCGGATATTTTAAATGTTTTTCCCAAGTAAACTTAGTCTTTGAAAGATTTTATCCCCAGTTTTAACAAACTCCTTTTTGAAATCTTCCAGCAGTTTTCTAAAGTGTTTTATGCAATTTTTAAAGATGTGCAAGAAAATAATGCAAAGTAAAACACAAAGAATTTTTATAGTGGTTATATGGATCAAAATCCTTTAGTCCACTCTTCCAAGTCACTTAGATCTTGGGTTATACTATAAACACACAGTTTACAATATACTCAACATACGCCAAAACAACAAATGAAGAGGCCGTAAGCTCACAATAGGAAATCACAAAGAAGACCTATCCTCTGAAGTTAGATCACTAACTAAGATGAATCTACATTTCTCACAACACTCCTTTATAGTTTTTCACTCAGAAAAATGATTAAGCTTGAATCTTCAACTTGGTTCTGTCAACAAATGACTTTGCTAGGTGAGTGAGCTGTTCTTGAGACTTAGAGAGATTTTGCTTCGAAAATTTTCTCAGAGTTGTGTTGTATCTCTTCTTCTCTGTCTCGCGAACTATTTATACTCCAGGTTTGAAATATGTCCGTTGAAGAAAGACATGATTCAAATTCCTCGAGTACTGGGCCTTAATTTCTGTGAACGGCTCTCTGTCCTGCTGCAGTATTGTCAACAGTACTTTTTGTCAACAGCATTAAATGCACCGAGCTGATACGAGGTTTTTCTTCAATCATTTGCCATTAATACCCTGAGCCTTCAACATTTATTACTCCAAGTGCATTTATTACCGTTGGGGAGACTTCCTGATCATCTTCACTTGGCTGATAAGAATTACTCGTCTGATGATGAACTGAGCTGATCCCAATCTTGAACAAATTTGATTTGAGTCAGCCGATTTTCACCAAACTGATTTCTTCCTTCAGCAGATCAGTAGTCTTTTGGACCAAACTGAATTTTGACTTGACTGATTCGTCTTTGAGTTTGATCAAAATTCTTCTAAGGGATTTTACTAAGCTTTCCTAACTTAGCTGGTTAAGATGTTTTGGAAATCATCAAAACCTCCCTTTAACTTCTAAATTTCTTGTCTTTTGATCTTCATCTTCTTCCAACAATTTCCCCTTTTTTGATGATGACAAAACTTCAGCTAAGTACCTGTACCTAAACTAAAGTTTTAATCCTCAAAGATTTCTGAGATATAAATAATTTGTTGTAGTAAAACCTTGAACTTTTATTGATTGATTGCTTTTGAGTACAAGTTACAAGTAGTTACATCTGATGAGATAACAAGATAGTAAATTGATACAAGAAAACTTAAATTCTAGTTATCTGATTCTTCATCAGTCACTTCTTCTTCAATTTCAACATACTCTTCTTCATCTTCATCATCAATTTCATCATCATATTCATTGGCATCATCGGTCAGAAGGTTCTTCTGAGAAACTTTCATTTTCTGTTTATGTTCAGCTTCTTCTGCTTCTTCAACCCTTCTTTTGATGCGTTCCAAGTTTTTGTACTTCACAAATGGATCAAGTTGCTCTTCAGGTGTATCCTTAGTTGCAACAAGTTCTTTATCAGACTTTACTGGTTCCTTGGATTCTTCTTCCTTTTCATCAGCATTTTCCTTAGCATCTGCTTCCTTCTTTTCATCAACTTTCTCTTCAGCTTCTTTAGCTTGTTCAGGTACAGGCTCTGTTTCCTTTTCAACAGGTTTCTCTTCAGCAGAAGAGTCCTTTGATTGCTCAGGTACTTGAACAGGTTCAGTTACTGGTGCTGATTTCTCTTTTTCAGGTACTGACTTCTCTTCCCCCTTTTTGTCATCATCAGCAGGGTCGAGTTCAGCAGCTGATATGTTGATAGCATTGTAGATTCTTCTGATGTTGTCATCCACTGTGGCAAGTCGAGATGTATGATGATTCAGAATAGGTCTGAGTGTGGCAGTCTGATCATTGAGATAGTCCATGTTGAGTTGTAAGGTAGCCACTTCATTATGAACTTTTGTGGCAGTTTCATCTATATGTCTTACAAACCCAAGGCTGTTTTTTGTTTCAGCATCAGCTATCTTGGTGATCAGGCCTAGGACATCAGCAATATCACCTTCATGTCTTTTGAGAGCTGTGTGAAGATGATTTACATCAGACTTCACATCTTCAACATTCTTGTTTAAGCTGATCAAATTTTGAACTAATTGAAGAGAATTATCAAGTTGCAGAGGAAAATTGTCAATTGCATCCTTGATGAGGCTTCTGTTTTCCTCCTGCAGTCTATTGTTTTCTTCTTGTATCTCTTTCATCAGCTTTTTGTTCCTTTCTTCCAAGGATTGATCCAGCAGCAACTGAATGGATTCTATCAGTGAAGAGTGCTTGTCTGCTGTTGGAATGGAAGTGGAAGCTGATGGTTCAGTTTGGTGGACTGGGACTTCTTCTAGAACCTCTTCTTCTTCCTCTTTCTGTTCAGGTTCAGCAGTCTCTTGAACAGCTTCATGAACAACAATAGCTCCATCATTTACTTGGACATTTTCTTCATCATTCTGTGTAGCTTTTTGTTGAATAGTAGCCTGTTCTTCCACCTTTATTGTTTCAGGAGTTCCATCATCTGATATCTTCGTAGTCTGATGGATAACCTTGGTGATGTGAGGCATTGATCCTTGGGTAGGTGCCTTAGTCACTTTCTCCCGATATGTGCTGATCTCAGGGCCAAAAGTGATATGTTGAACTTTTGGTAGAGATGGAAGGTCACTTGGAGATACTTTGAAATACCTTGACCTTTCAGACCATTTCTCCAAGGCCTGATAAACAGCTATCAGCACTGCTCTTCTGACAGGATCTTCACTCATTCTCCTCTTTGGAGGCAGTGTATCCTTGATCTTCTTGGCTTCTTTGGCCACAATTCCCTTTGCATAATCATGGAAGACGTCCCTCACATGATCAGGGTCCAAATCTTTTGTAATAGATGAAGTTTGAAAGAAAGATAATACCCATTTTTCTTCATCTTCAAACTCCTTCCAAGCTTTGATTTCAACAACAGATTTATTCACTTTGTAGTTCCTCCATTGATTGTATCTGATCTTCTCTTGGACGAATAGAGTGGCCTGTTGGAGCTTTTTATCAAAATCTACAAGGGCGGCTTCAAACCTTGCAAAGGCTCCAGGGTGCTGATTCACTATATTCAGTGCCTATTTAACAGCGAAGGGACACTTTTCAACCCTTTGGCCTGGGGGTAAGATTTGCCTTGCATTCATAGACTCCCCTATCTTAATTCCACCAGCTCTGCTTGGTCCATGGGCATCCTGTTTGCTCAGTTCCAAGGCTTTTGCTAAGTCAGCGTCTTCTAAAGCTTTCAGCTCAGCTTCAGTCATTTTTCTTTTCGTTCTTCTTTCTCAGATTGTAACTTGCTCAGCCTTACTGCTCTTTCAAAATCTTCCTTGTCTTTCTTTGCTGCAAGTTCTTCTTCTCTTCTCTTTTTCTCAGCATCAGAGATTTTGATTTTGATTATTCTTTTCCTTTTTGGCTTAGCAGCAGTAGGTGCAACATCAGTTGGTTCTGGTGCAACAGTTGAAACAGGAATAGCTGCCTTTGGTTCGATGATCTGCACTTCAGGATCATCTTGAGGTTCAGCAACCTCAGCTGTTGAAGTTGGTTGTTGAGGAGCTTACGCAGCAGCTGACTCCTTAGCACCAGACTCTTTTTCAACTTCAACAGGCCTCTCAGCTGATTGAGGGCCTTCCCGTACTAAATCAGATGACTTAGTGGGTGATGGTTCAAAAACCATTTTTCTCTTTGCAGTCTTTTTGGGAGCTACCTTCTCCTGAACAGGCTTGGATGCTGCAGTGTCCTTTAGTTGACTCCGTGTTCGTTTTGCAACATTTTCAGTCGGTTTCTCTTCAGATATGGTTCTGGAAGGAGAACCAGAAGACATATCTAGTATTTCTTTTGTTGTCTGACGAATGATAGCATCAGCAACAACTATCTTTTCTATTCTGGCTTCAACAGCTGGCTTAGCTGTTTGAACAGATACCTTCATATTTTTGCTGGGAGCCATCTTCTTTGGCTCAGCAGGTGACTCTTCAACAGTCTTCCTCTTAGTATTTCCTTTCACAGCCTGATAGTATACCATAGCCTTTGTCAGTATGTATCCAAGATTGGTGAACAGGTGACTTAGGAATATCCTGTGATGGGTATTCCCCTTCTTGTGATGATTCGCCAGGATGTACCATACGACAACAGCCCAGTTCACTTCAAACCCGTAGTGAACTGCAATCATCGAGTGAAATCTCTTCATTGGAATACTATCCAGAGAAAAGGTGCAGTTTTCCATAATTTTGGCAACCATATCAGCCATCCGCTGGTTTTCATCATTCAGTTCCCCTCCTACGTTCGCTTTGATCTCCAGTTTGTTGAAGTCAACTGCATCTTAGGTTCCATAGAACTCCACAACTTGGTCCTAGTGGACCAACTCCTCATGAGCTTCCATGAAATCAACCAGTGTAGCAGCATTAAACATTTCTAGAATAGCCTTCATCAAATCCGTTCCAGTTTTGTGATATGTATCATAGACTAGATACATACCTTCATCCTTAGCTTCTTGTGATTGAGTCATGATGATTGATCTGAAAAGAGTTAGTAGAACGAGAATATTTTTGCAGAAAGATCTTGAATGCCTTAGAAGTTTTTGAGGGTGCGTAAAAAGATCAGTGAGCTGATCAGATCTGAATTTATAGACTTGAAAACGTTTCGATTTCCGTGATTCAAAATTTAGTGTCAGCTTTAATCGAGGGGCGAGATTTACGTGATTCAAAATTCAAAAAGTATTTAATGACTGGCGGGAATGCGATCCGCCTCAGTCGACTTATAAAAGCGTGTTTTTACATATAGCGTCTTTATGTAACTGCACTTTTATATAAATAATAAGACGAGTAAACTAATACTCATCTGATCAGACGAGTGTTCTGATAACAGGTATACTAGTGAAAGCCAATAACTAGTAATCTTCCTTTGTTGTTTGTCAATCCAGCAAGATAATTAATCTTCAAACTTCAAGAATTAAGAACTTCTCTGATGAAAACTTAACTTCAACTAACTTTCATCGACAAATTTCATCTTTTAATCAGAAGTACCGCTAGTCTTGCACGTTCCCCCTGATTTTAAGAATCCATAAGTTAACTAGTCTGTTAAGAGTTATCCTTGAAGTCGATAAGATGAGTAAACTGATAAACTCCAGTCTTTTGATGAGTTCCCCCTCAGCTTATGCATCCAAGTTTAGTAGACCTAGTTCAGCTCTTAGAGTTGAAAACCTTGAATCACTTAGAGGTTTAGTGAATATGTCAGCAATCTGATTGTCAGTATGAACATACTCTATTATAACATTTTCCTTTTCCATATGATCTCTGATGAAATGGTGTTTGATCTCAATATGATTAGTTCTTGAATGACTTGTAGTGTTCTGAGTAAGAGATATTGCACTTGTATTATCACAGTAGATAGGGATTCCACTGATCTTAATGTTGTAATCTTATAGTTGATGCTTCAACCATAGTATCTGTGCACAGCAAGCTCCAACAGCTATGTACTCAGCTTCAGCAGTAGATATGGATACTGGAGTCTGTTTCTTACTCATCCATGAGATCAGACGACTACCTAAGAATTGACAGGCACCTGTTGTGCTCTTCCTATCAATCTTGCAGCCAGCAAGGTCAGATTATGAATATCCTATCAACTCAAATCCAGATTCCCTAGGGTACCATAATCCCAGTTCTTGAGTGCCTTTAAGGTATCTAAGTATCCTTTTGGCAGCCAGGAGATGAGATTCCTTAGGATTTGATTGATATCTCGCACAAACCCCAACATAGTACATGATATCAGGTCTGTTAGCTGTTAGATATAACAGTGACCCTATAATGCCTCTGTACTTGGTTATATCTACTGATTTGCCATCTTCATCTTTATCTAAACGAAGTCCAGTAGACATAGGAACACTAATAGTAGACCTAGTTTCCATACCAAATTTCTTGAACAGATCTTTTGTGTATTTAGTTTGGATGATGAATATTCCACCAGGCAACTGTCTTACTTGCAAACCAAGAAAATAGTTAAGTTCACCCATCATGCTCATTTCAAACTTGTTCTGCATGACCTTGGAGAACTTGTCACGCAACTGTTGGTTTGTTGAACAAAAAATAATATCGTCCACATATATTTGCACAAGCAATATGTGATCCTCCCATTCAATAGTGAACAGGGTCTTGTCTACCTTACCTTTACGAAATTCTTTAATTAAAAGAAAATCAGATAAGGTATCATACCATGCTCTTGGAGCCTGTTTCAGTCCATAGAGAGCTTTCTTCAGACGATACACCTTGTCTTCTTCTTTGTATAATTCAAATCCATGTGGTTGTTCAACATATACCTCTTCTTGCAATTCTCCATTGAGAAAGGCGGATTTCACATCCATTTGATAGACTGTAAAATTCTTATGAGCAGCATAGGTAAGAAACAATCTGATTGCTTCTAATCTTGCTACTGCTGCAAAGGTTTCATCAAGGTCAATGCCTTCTTCTTGGCAGTAACCCTTGGCCACTAATCTTGCTTTATTTCTTGTGACAATACCATCTTGATTCATTTTATTCCTAAATACCCATTTAGTGCCAATTACCCTTTGATGACTTGGTCTAGGAACTAAGTACCAGACTTCATTCTTTTCAAATTGATTTAGCTCTTCTTGCATAGCTTCAATCCCGTTTGAATCACTAAGAGCTTCTTCAATTTGTTTGGGCTCTATTTGAGATAGGAAGCTGACAAACATTGCATCATTTGCAGCAGCTCTCCTTGTCTTTACTCTATCTAAAGGATCACCAATCACTAATTCAGGTGGGTGATTCTTGAGCCATCTGAGATCAGGTTGCAAATCTAAATGTTGTCGTCTGTTTTGATCTTGCAACACTACTGTTGGAGTTTCAGTAGCAGTCTGTTGAACATTAGTAGTCTGTTGAACAGTCTCTGGTCTGTCAGCTGTTTGGAACTCGTCTGTTAGACAATCAGCAGTGTGATTTTGAACACCATTTGAGTTAGTAGTTGAATTGAGATCAGGCAGTATGATGGGTATATATTTTTCATTTCTTTCAACACTCAATTTCTGAAAATCAGTAGACAGACTTGAATTAGTACTTTGATTCTTTTCAGAAGATTGATTTGGTTCATCAAATACTACATGAATAGATTCATCTACAAGTAAAGTTCTTTTGTTAAAGACTCTATAGGCTTTACTAACTGTAGAATATCCTACAAAAACAGCTTCATCAGCATTTTCTGCAAAGGCACTAAGGTGATTCTTCCCATTGTTTAAGACAAAGCATTAACAACCAAAAATTCAAATGTAATGAATGTTTGGCTTCCTGTTGTTCCAAACTTCATATGGAGTCTTGTTTTGGTGTTTGTTGATCATGCATCTATTTTGGGTAAAGCATGTTGTGTTTGTGGCTTCTGCCCAGAATCTTTGGGGCAGCTTTGCTTCAGCTATCATAGTCCTGGAAGCTTATTTTAGAGTTTTGTTTCTCCTTTCAGCAACTCCATTCTGTTGAGGGGTTCTGGCAGCAGAGTACTCATGGTTGAAGCCTCTGATGTTACAATACTCTTCAACAGTTGAGTTTGTAAATTCAGTCCCTCTATCTGATCTGATATGAACTTTAATATCTTTATGTTCTTTTCATTCTGGATTAGCTCCATCAGATTTGTAAGATGCTCCTTGGTTTCACTTTTCTTCTTCATCAAAATCACCCAAGTGTATCTTGAAAATTCATCCACAACAGCTAGGCAGTACTTCTTTCCACCATTGCTGATTGGATCAATGGTCCAAATAAGTCCATATGTAGCAGCTCCAAAATCCTTCCAGATGATTGGTGCTTCTTGCTTTTGAAAGATGACTTGATTTGTTTACCCTTCTGACAGGCGTCAAAGAGCTTATCTTTGCTCATGGCTGTCTTTGGAATTCCTTCTACCAGATCATTCTTGATTAGTCTGTTTATGGTCTTGAAATTCACATGATTAATTCTTTTGTGCCACAGCCAACTGACTTCACTTGGTGTTAATGCCACCAAACAAACATTTGAATTCTTGTCAACATAATTCCAGTCCACAGTGTAGACATTTCCTTGTCGTCTTCCAGATAAAATGACCTTCTTTGTACCAATCTGTTCAACGTAGCACTTATCTGATGATAAGATGACTGAAAATCCCTTGTCACAAAATTGATTTATGCTCAGCAAATTGTATTTGAGGCCTTTAACATAAGAGACGTCAGATATCTCAATGTTGCCTTTGATTAATCTTCCAGTTGCTACAATCTTGCCTTCTTTGTTGTCTCCAAAAGTTACTTTAGGACCATCCACAGCAACAACATCAGTCAGCTCATGTATGCTTCAACACATGTGTCTTGAACATCCACTGTCCAAGTACCAGATTTTCTCTACTTTACTCCTACTCCTAATCCTAACCTGCAAAAGAAAATAACATTGTTTTAGGTACCCTTATTGAGAGGGTCCTAAAGGATTAGTTCCACCCTTGATAACCCAAGATGTTGAACACTTAGGCTTCTTAGGCTTCTGAGTTTTGACAGGAGCATGAACATGTTTATCCTCATCATATCCATCAGATTTGTTATGTTGATAATCAGTATGATAAGGATGATGTTCATAAGCTGAATAAGATGCATGATATGCAGGATATGCATGCACTGGATGAGCAGGATATGGAGCATAGTAAGTTGGAAATTGAGGTGCATGATACATAGGAGGATATGCAGCAGGTTGCACATAATATGATTCATTTCCATACCAAGCATTTAGATTTTTCTTGTTCTTATGCTTCTTTGGTTTATTAGATGCTTGCTCATTAACAGACGACTTAGTCTTGCCACTAGTCTGATTGGTTTTAGCCTTATCAGCAGACTTCCTAGGACTCTGCTGTTTAGTCTTACCAGTCTACACTAGGCTCTTTGCTCTTTTTAGCCTTAGGAGATTTCTTCTCCTTTAATTCTTTCTCAGGTGAAGCAGGTTTAGTAGTCTGAACATATTATATGACCTTACTGTTGTCAGCTGATACAAATTTTTCAGTATGGTTCAGTTCTAACTTATCCTGTTCTAAAGGCATCTTCTGTTTACTAGACATGTGAGTGGATGCAACAAATGATTTATCATGAGACTCAATAATCTTTTCAAGTTCCATGATTTTACCTTTATAAACTTTACATTCAGCTTTCAGAGACTCATTTTCTTCCTCAAGCAGTATATATTCAGCTGATTCTTTTGGCTTTTCAGCTTTAAGTTTCAGTGAATTATTTTGCTCTCTTAGCAATATCATCTCTTCCTTAAGCTTAGCAAATGCGTCAGCAGTACTTGTATTATTAACCATCATTTGATCAAATGAATTAAACAATTCATTTTCAAGAGGAGCTACCTCATCCTCAGAGTCATCAGATTCCTTAGCCATCAGGCAGATAAGAGCAGGGTTCTCATCTTAAGTAGATTCTTCATCAGAAGTGTTTGAGTCTGAATCAGACGAGTATATAGCAGCCAGCTTTTCTGCTTCAGCTATCAGCACCTTGCCTCTATGATGCTTTCTTTCCTTTCTGATTCTCTTTTCTTCTTCAGTGTACTTCTCAGCTTTAGGATATGGGCAGTCTCTGATGAAATGACCCAATTTCCTGGTAACACATTAGTTTGGATTTATAAGCATCTTTTTTCTTGAGAAGAAGAAGTAGGGTTAGAAGTAGAAGCATTGTTGTATTTGTTCTTCATTTTTCTTTTATAGAAATTCTTGAAGTTATTCATCAGCAATGCAACGTCTCCAGCTGTGTACTCCTTTTTGCTGATCTTCTTGGGTTTTCAGTAGCAACTAGGGCAGCTGTGGGGCCTGAAGTTGAGGTTTCTTCAATACCCATTCTTGGCAGTTTATACTCGTATGCCTTGAGTACTAGAACAGCCCGGTAAGAGAGATCTTTCCCAAATATCTTGACTCTTCCATGGCTGTCACCCTCATGTTGAACTTTGGAGGCAGAGCCTTTAGTACTCTGATGGTTATCTCCTTGTCAGTGAAGGTTTTTCCAAGTTGGAGAACTTCATTCAGCGTCCTTGTAAACCTTGTATCCATCTGATCAATGGTTTCCGCAGAGTTCATCTTGAAGTTGTCTAGCTTTTCCAGAGCAACACTCAGCTGATGCTCTTTTATGGCGTCATTTCCTTCGCTCATGTCACGAACATTGTCCCACATTTCTTTTGCAGTCTTGCAATGCTTGACTTTATCAAATCTGTCATTGTCCAAGGCTTGGGTCATGATGAAACCGCCAACTTTCTCAAGATTGAACAGCTTGATTTCTTCGGCTATCATCTCTTGTAAGTCTTTATCCACCACTATGTCAACTTCATCAACTTTTATAGTCTTGGTGAATTTGTATGGACCTTTTGTAATACATGTATACATGTTGTCATTGTAAGTAGCTAGGAAAATCTCCATCCTTATTTTCCAGTCCTCAAAGCTCATACCGCCGATGTGGGGAACATGGCTGATACAATCAATTTTCAAAAAGTTTTGTTTTTCAAAATATGCTCTTTTGAAAATGTTTGAAAACCTTTGAAAAACACTTAGGATCAAACTCGTTGATCAGGCAGCTGATTCTAATGAACCACCCGCTCTGATACCACTTGTTGGTCCCAAGTGGTCAGATGAGGTCTAGAGGGGGGGTGAATAGATCTCTGAAAATATTTAGACTTTAAGACTTTTCACTCGTCTGTCAGCAGACTAAGCTGATAGAGATCAGTAAGCTGACTAAGCTGATCGTGAACGAAACATTGAACAACACAGTTGACCATTTTTCTTATCACTACGAAGCTGATTTCAGCAAAAACATAGCTGATGGGGGCTATTTCGCACCCTACATACAGCACGGATCGAGTAAAGAACATGAGATCGATTCGACCAAATGAGATAGTTCCGGATCATCTTGAACGACCCGGCCGAATACAGTTCTTTTCGATTAGAAGACTATGGTCCGGTCCCAAGAAGGATATTTGGGCCGAGTCCTATAAGGACTATGATTCCTTGTAACGCTAGGTTTAGTATGATATAAATACCTAGTTAATCATTGTATAAGACACATTCTACTTTACGGATTTTATGTTTACAAAACAGCATAATCCCAGATGATATACAAAAAGATCACCGATTCATCAAATTAACAAGGTTCTTTTTGTTGATTGTCTTTATTACTTCATTGCTCTAACGAATATTGCTTTTCCTTGAGATTGATCCATCCTGAATAAAGTAACAGAGCCCTATAAAAAAGTATATTGAAAACCCCCAATTTCACCAATTCACTGATACTAATAACCCGACGAAATCCGGTTAAATCAGTTGGCGCCCACCGAGGGGCTAGGTTAATTATTCGATCGACATATGGCTCGCCCAAGGAAAAGTGCTCGAATCGGAGCAAGAAGTAACACAACCACCGGTCATAACACATCTGAAGATCTACAGGACAACGACAATAATAACGCTCAAAACATCAATGAAGATTTGCAAGATCCTCACCCCGATCAGCATGAACCCCAAGGAGGTCTTCCCGGTACAATTCCAGAAGAACAGGAAGTCCCTGAAATCCCTGTTCCTCTCCCAGGCGCTCAGGAGAAATTGCGACAAATAGCAATGCTCGTTAAATCGCTCTCTCCCGAAGAGTTACTCGTACTTGATCAAATTCCTCAGAACATTAGGGCTCCCAGGACTACTCCTGCTCCGAGAGCGCCGAGGCGAAACGATCAGACGTCTCAACAAGCCGACAGCCCAGCAAGTGAGCAACGCTCACTGCACAGTCCGAGGCGGGGCAATTCTAAACCTTCCGATAACCATCCCCGAAGAAAATTAGGACAAAGAAAACCACAGCCAGAACGCAGTGGGTCCAAGGAACATACGATAATCCCCATCGAGGATGACATAGAAGATGTAATCCCAGATCGACCACGTACAACCCGTTTCTCGAAAAGAGAAATCGAAAGGATGGTACAGGAACGACTCGAACAACGCCTACGATCTGCTCAAAACCCGTGGGCCCGAACCGCGGAACTCCAGGAGAGCCTTGCGGCTTGTTCTCCCTTCTGCAGAGAAATAAAAGAAGCACAATCCATTGGACAGGTCCCGGGTAGACTACCCCGATATGATGGAACTACTGACCCGGATGATTATATTTTTAGCTTCACGAATATAATGAACTTATATGCTCACTCTGCCGAATTCACTGCCAAATTAATGGTGACCACATTTGAAGGACTCGCGTTGGACTGGTTCGCCAAACAACCAGCCAACTCCATATTCAGTTTTAGAGAATTATGCAACAAACTGACGCAGCAGTTCGCCAGTCAGAAGAGGCAAAAACTCCCGATGAGCTACTTAGGAACCATACACCAACAAGAGGGAGAATCCCTAAGAAATTGGTTGGCAAGATTTAACGTGGAGTTACTCAAAATCGATTCCCCGAATATCGATTCCATAATATCTATTCTTTTCGACCTCACGAAGAATAGGCAGTTCGGAAATGCCCTCAGTCGAAAACAACCAAGAACGTTTGCCGACATCATGAGCTTAGCATCTAAGTATATGACCCAAGAAGAGATGAATTCTTTTAAGGATAAAAACAAAAACAAAGCCACAACATCAAACTCCAAACGGCATGACAGGGTTCCTGCCCAAAGATCCATGGATTATGAGCAATCTTTAAGAAAAGGCAACATTTTCCAGCGATTGGAATACAACAAAGCCGACCAACAGAGGCAACCTAATTTCTATCAAAGACCAAGAAACCTTGAACCACCGATCAGAAGCAGGGTGAATCAAGTGGAACACCCGAGGTTAAATACCTCGATGGAGGAAATATTGGAAATTCTAGAAAGAAATAACTGGATCCCCGAAGCCAGGAAGATCGCCCAGCCCAGGCCTGGGTCTCGAAACTACGACCTATACTGCAAGTACCATAGAGCACACAAACATCGGACTGAAAATTGTTTCCATCTAAAAAGAGAAGTTGAAAAACTAATCGAACAAGGAAAATTAGATGAATATATAGATCGTGATGACCGCAAAAGAGAAAGAAGTAGGAGCCCTCAGAATAATAATCAAAGGAGGAACTCTCGTCGAAGGACACCAGTGCATGCTCCTACGCAGGAGCAAAACCATGACCAGATCAATGGAACCATTCATACAATATCCGGGGGACCCGCGGGCGGCGATAGTCGTAATGCTCGACGAAGAACCGCCAGATCCATAATTGGAAACTCTAAATATCCAAAAGAAATATGGACTCTGGAAAACAAGTCGTCAAACGACCAGCCGATCAGCTTCAGTGAAGGCGAAGTTCCCAAAAACATCATTTGGGACACAAAAGAGGATAACCCCGATTTTCCAATGGTGGTATCGCTAGAAATAGCGAACTATAATGTCAAACGGATCCTAATCGATAATGGGAGTTCGGCGAATATCATCTCCCGAGAGGTTTTAGCCCAGATGAACTTGGGACAAATAAACCTACAGAGATTAGATACACCATTGGTAGGATTTGGAGCATCCGAAATCATCCCCAGTGGAACAATAAGCCTAAGTGTATCGCTAGGAAAAAAACCACGCCGGACGGTGAAGCTAGTAAAATTTCTAGTAGTAGAAACACCCTTCGCTTATAACGCAATATTAGGGCGACCAGCTCTCAACCTATTCCGAGCCGTTGTGTCTACTTATCACCAGAAAATAAAATTTCCTACAGACAACGGTATCGGAGAAATAACCAATGATCACTATATGGCGTGGGATTGCTATAGTACCTCGCTAACTTTGAAACAACAGCCCAAATCAGTTACCCCGAGCAAAAGAAAAATCGAAGATGATCTAGTTAGAAATGAGATCGAAATCCCTAGTACTGATCGAATAGATAAAAAGGGAAAGGAACCACTAGATCTGACATTAAAACCCCCAGAGCATAAAGAAGTAATTCTAGTACAAGGGGACTCATCCAAAACGACGAGAATAGGTACTGAATTGAGCAAGGAAGGGGAAGTAATGCAAGTCAACTTCCTCAGAGATAATGTCGACGTCTTCGCCTGGAGCGCGAATGACATTCAAGGAATTGATCCTCGAATAATCAAGCATTCCCTAAAAATAGATCCTGTGGCAAAACCCGCCAGACAAAAGAAAAGAAATCATGGTCAGTAAAAGATAAATTATCAAAGCCGAGATAGAAAGACTACTGGCAGCAAAACAAATCCGAGAAATCCACTTCTCAGAATGGCTGTGTAATGTTGTTCTCGTAGCAAAAGGGGATAAAAAGGACAACAAATGGAGAATGTGTAATGATTTTACCGACCTAAACAAACTATGCCCACGCGACCCATATCCTCTCCCCAGGATTGACCTATTGGTTGACTCAACCGCTGGCTTTGCAATATTCAGCATGATGGACGCCTTCCAGGGATTTTACCAAATATACATGGATGAGCGAGACCAAGAAAAAACTGCATTCGTAACCGAGCAGGGTGTATATTGTTTTATAGTAATGCCATTCGGCTTAAGGAATGCCGGGCCACCTACCAAAGGTTGGTAAACCTAATGTTCAAAGAGCTAATCGGAGAATTGATGGAAGTCTATGTGGACGATATGTTGGTCAAGAGCATGAACGAAGCGGATCACATAAAACATCTTGATCGATGTTTCCAAATCTTAAGAAAATACCGTATGAAATTAAACCCCGCAAAATGCACCTTCGGTGTTAAGTCAGGAAAATTCTTGGGCTATTTGGTACACCAGCGAGGAATAGAAGCCAACCCAGAAAAAATTCGAGCCATAACTGAAATGAAACCTCCCAAGACCATCTCACAAGTACAAAGTTTGGTCGGGAAAATTGTAGCGTTAAACAGATTCATATCAAAATCAGCAGACAGAAGCCTGCCTTTTTTCCAGACTCTCCGAAAAGCGAAAAACTTTGTTTGGACCGAAGAATGCGATCGAGCTTTTGAACAACTCAAGGAATATTTGACAACACCTCCGATGTTGGCCAAACCGACGGAAGGAGAAACATTGTATATGTACATCTCCATCTCCGACGTAGCCATCAGTTCAGTACTAATTAAAATTGAAGGCTCAGAGCATAAACCTGTCTACTATCTAAGCAAATTATTACAAGGGGCGGAGAAGAATTATTTGGAAATTGAAAAATTCACGCTGGCCTTAGTGGTGGCTGCACGAAAACTTCGACCTTACTTCTTAACTTACAAAATCATTGTTTTAACGAATCAACCACTAAGACAAGTCTTAGCAAAACCGGAAGCCTCCGGAAGACTAATCAAATGGGCAATTGAGCTCGGCCAGTTCGAGATCGATTACAAGCCGAGAATAGCAATTAAGGCCCAAGTGTTAGCTGATTTTCTATTGGAAACACCAACACAGGCAACGGAATCTTCGAGTAGCCTCTACGACGATGTTTTGTTCATAGGCGATCAAACTTGGTTAATGCATGTCGACGGTGCTTCATGCCGGGAAGGAGGGGGCGCCGTAATCAACTTCACTGGACCAAACAAAGAAGATTTGAATTATGCGATAACGTTGAACTTCATCGTAACAAACAATGAAGCAGAATATGAAGCATTGATCGCGGGAATGGAGATGGCGATTAAAGCCAACGTAAAGAATCTTAAAGTATTAACCGATTCAGAGTTAGTACAAAGACAAATAGAAGGCCTGTACGAAGCAAAAGAATTCAATATGATCAAATACCTAGCCAAAGTAAAAGCACTAGCCGAAAAATTTGACAGCTTCGGCATACAGAACATTCCACGATCGGAAAACAAATGGGCCGATCAATTGTCTAAATTCACGGGATCCCAAGACGGGAAGACCGAATGAGTGATCAACTGGTTAATCTCTAATACACCGGCGATCGATATCGATGAATCTCCGGTGGTCGATATAATGGAAATCGAAGAAGTAGAAGAAAATTGGATGACACCAATGATAGACTACCTTCGAGAGGGAAAGCTACCACCTGACCAGAATGAAGCTCGGAAAATAAGATATCGAGCCCCAAAATACACCCTCCTAGAAGGAAAACTCTATCGAAGATCAGTATCAGGAATTCTTCTAAGATGCGTCTCTGAATCACAAACCACCGATATACTACGAGAAATACACGAAGGGGACGCAGGAAATCACAGCGGATCAAGGGCTTTGGCTTTGAAATGCCTCAGAACAGGTTATTATTGGCCCACCATTAATAAGGATGCCGCTCAATATGTCCAAGAATGTCATCACTGCCAAGTCCATGCTAATATATGTCATCAACCAGCGGAAAATATGCACCCAATCCCTATATGTTGGCCATTCGATCAACGGGGAATGGACATCGTGGGACCATTCCCAGCGGCTAAATCCAAGAAATCTTATGTCCTGGTCGCCGTAGAATACTTCAGCAAATGGATTGAATGCATTGCCCTTGCCCGGATAACTCAGTTCCAAGTAATTAACTTTCTTTGGAAATTCATAGTGTACCGATTTTGCATCCCGAGAATTTTAATTTCTGACAATGGAACCCAATTCGCGGGGAAACAAGTAATTGAATGGTGTTCAAACTTAGGAATTCAGCAAAACTTTACCTCGGTCGGGCATCCTAGAGCGAACGGACAAACCGAAGTAGCAAATAGAGAAATAATAAAGTCTTTGGAGAAAAGATTAGGAGCAGCCAAAGGTAAATGGCTTGACGAACTCCCAGGAGTACTTTGGGCCAATCGAACCACAGTCAGAACTTCAACAGGCGAGACACCATTCAGTTTAGTATATGGTTCAGAAGCTGTTATTCATGTTGAGACTCTAATCCCAACGCCAAGGATCGAGATGTTCGACGATCAGGAAAATAAACAAGCAAGAGAAAATGACGTCGATTTAACAGAAGCTTTGAGAGAAAAAGCCGTTGTACGCCTACAAGCCACTAAAGCAAATATGGAAAAAGCATACAATCAAAAAGTACGCATCCGGACCTGATTTAACCGGATTTCGTTAGGTTATTCAATTATCAGTGAATTTGTGATATCGGGGGTTTTCGATATTTATATATATTATTTAGGGCTCTGTTACTTTATTCCGGATGGATCGGTTACAAAGAAAAGCAATATTCAAGAACAAGAAGTAAAACCACAAAACAAAGCTAAGAAACACACCGAGATGAAGGTAAAAAGCTCAGTAATAATATTGAATATTATTAAGTTGTGCTGTGGTAAGCAGTGTTAAATCCTGTATTCTTAGAGTTCAGGAATTTCGTAGTTGTCTAATACAATGATTAACTAGGTATTTATATAATGTTAAACCTAGCGTTACAAGGAAACATAGTCCTAATAGGACTCGGCCCAAATATCCTTTTTGAGTCCGGAGTATAATCTTATATCGAAGCGAGCTGCACTTGGCCGGGTCGGTAAGATGATCCCGATCTGTTTGAATTGGTCGAATCAATCTTATCTTCTTCATTCGATCCGAGTAGTATATAGGGTGCGAAATAGCCCCCATCAGTACTCCCTCACTTCTTCGAGCGTATAGATAATAGAAGCTCGTAGAAGTAGATAAATCTTCACGACTGTTTGTTTTCTATGGATGGAGCCTCGTTAAAAACCTTTCTTAAGAAAAAACCCTGTGGGAAAAAATCTTAAGTAAGGAAAAGAGTGCTTCATATCATAGATAGTCGTTTTCTCTATCCGATTACGAACCGCCACGCGTCTATTCAGGAGGCTTTTCATATCCTTTCGTTTTTGGCGGGAACATGATTAGCTGCAATGAATTCGAAACGTCTTTTCCCATATTATTATAAATAGGTGACCTTCGAATTCGCCATTTTTCCTTTACACCTCTTTATAACTCATAATCATTTTCCTGACTAGTCGTTCATCTCATAAAATTTTTCTTTTATCGATCTTCATCTTCGGGGAACCAGAACATATGGCTTTTGTAAGAAGATCTTCTTCTTCTTCTAGAGAGATCGTCGCCCCTGATAACGATGAGGAGTTGCATCCTAATCCTTTGGGCGAACAAACTCCAGTATCCGACTTCGTCGTCCCTGTAGAAGATACTTTCAAGGTACGAATCCTTTCTGATGCGGATGTAGCTGCCCGAGCCAAAAAGGGCAAAGGTACTGTCCCTCAGATTTCTGAGCCAATTGAGGAGGTAGCTTGCGCATATACGGCGGAAACATTCCCGGAGGTTGTGAATAATTATACCAAATATTTTCCGGAAGGTTCTGAGATAATTCTTCCTTCCTCCACTGATAGGGTCACATCTCCCCCGGAGGGATGTCGAGCCTTTTATACGGCTCACTTCAATAGCGGACTGCGCCTTCCTTTGTCTCCCCTCTTTCTCGAAGTTTTGAAAACTTTCAGTGTGTGCTTGACACAGCTGGTTCCAAATTCCGTTGCTTTTATGGTTTGTTTTTCCGTTTTGATGATTGCGAAGGGGTTTAAACCTTCTTTTCGTAATTTTACGCAACTTTTCCGCTTCAATATTTCCAGTCCTTCCAATCGCGGATATTTCTTCGCTAGTCAGCGGCCTAGTCGAGCAATCTTTGACGCCCCTGTTTCTAGTAATCCTTCATGGAAATCTCATTTCTTCTTTGTTCGTCCTCCGTCTAATATTTGTTTGGCGGATGGTTCGACCATGCCTTTTTCATGGGATCATGGTTCCAGTTGGATTCCTGGAGGTCGCTTACCGACCGGTGAACTTATTCCTGACGATGTACAGTTTATCACTGAGATCCCCGAAATGCGTGCAAACAAATATCAAAGCGCTCTTCTGATCGGGGAGGCTTTCCTTCGTAAGGCTGGGTTAAGTGTTCATAACTTTCTCATCAGTTCATCATCCGATCTTCTTGGTTAGAACTTTATTGCATCTTAGTGCTGTGACTATACTTTTTATACGGAGAAACTAACTTTTATTTTGTTTCTTTTTCAGCCCATATGGTAGAAAACTCTCGACATTCTTCGAAGGGAAAAATGGTGCTGTCGAAATCTTCCAAATCCGCAGAGAATGCCCCCATCGAGCAGAGAGCGTCGCAAAAAAGGAAGCTGGAGTTGGGTCATGAATTTGAGGAGAATAGAGAGGAATCTCCAGATTCTTCTCGTGAGTCCCCTATCCGTCAGGGCACGGGATCTGGTTATCCTCCTCTTCATCTTAGATCCTCTTTGGGTATTCGAGGATGTCGCAGCTGGTCAATGCCTCATCCTACTAATAATCCGGTTGGTAGAACAAGGAGTTATTATGGACGCTCTGGTGACGACCTTTCTTTACTCGGAGATAAACACCCAAAACCTACTCTGGTCGAAATGATCGAGGATCATTTAGAGGGAAGGAGGGCCGCTGGTTATTCCGAGAAGGATTCTCTTATCCATGATGATAGTGAGAACGCGGTCGATAAGGCGACCCGTGTTCTTTTGTCTGGCGTTTTTACTCGCGATCTTAATAAGCTTCTTCATAAGGATCCTTTGGAGAAATTCCAGCGAGCTTCTCTTTATGCTGAGAAGGTGATATCTTTTTCCTTAAATCATATTGACAGATAATTTTAAGGGTTATTCTTAATTTACTAAATCCATCTCTTTTTCTTGTTTTCTTTGTTCTTCAGACCAAAACTTGTCTCGCGTCATACGCCTATGAAAATGCACTTTGGAAACAACAGTACGAGTTTCTGGAAGAGAAGTATAAAGCTTTACTTCATAAATCCTCCGGTTCAGAGGTTGGTCCCTCAACATCTTCTTCCGTTCCCCTCATAGAGACTCGTGCTACCGGGACTGAAGATCAAGAAATGATAGACAGGGTGATGGAGGTTTCTCGTGCTCAAGAGCAGGCCAATCAAATGGCTAGAAAGTTAGAGGAATTGCAGTTACAGAGCACGACTCGAATTAGTGAGCTTGAATCTCAAGTATCAAACCTTGAAACTTCTTTAGAGGGGTACGAAAAGGATGTCCCACTTAGTGGACTTAGGGATCGATACGGTAGGAATCCTGACGAAAGAGTCGTTCGTGAGTTCCTTAATTCTCCCGTTCATACGGCGTTGGTGTATCGGATGGTCGGTCCTCTTCTTGAGAATACTTTTAAGAAGGCGATTCATCAGCTGGTCGCCTTAGAGATGATTGACGACCGTCGAAAGGAGTACTTTAAGGCGGCGCATATTCGATTGAATCGCTATGGCAAACTTTATTCTTCTTCCGAGGTTCCAGATGTCGTATATCAAGGTTTTCCCCTGGCTCACCTTGTCGAAGAATTTGGAAATCCATTGCCGATTCCTTCTTCTGATGTTAACGATGAGCTCGATGACACTTTTATCGATCCAGAAGATGAAGAAGAAGAAGAAAACGACGTATGCATGACTGAGGAAGTCGGTAGCGAACAGAAGATTCCGGATAGCGATCAGGCTTCTTGAAATAGTGATTTATTTTCGAAATAATCTTTGTAATTATTTACTCGTAGGTTTTAATTGTAATTTTAGCTTTCCTTACTCTGTACGCTAAACGTTTCGTATTCAGACAGTCGTGTCTTTTCACATTCGCCGTAATAATTCAGACAAGTCATTTAATTTGCCGTAATCATTATGTGTGTGTCTTTTCAAATTCCAGTGTTTGCTCCAAGGTCATTTTTCCCGTTTCGCGCCCTTTCTTTAGGTCTGTCGCGTCCTTTCGTGTAGTATAAATACGAAAGGTAAAACTTGACTTGTTTTTTACTGCTATACTCCTCACTTAACAGAATACTCTTTCTTCAGCTAGTCGATAAACTTTCTCGATATTAATTTGTATTTTTCCATAATCCGATCATGAGTAACCTTTTTGGTAATACTTCGAAGCGACCATCCCGTGAGGGCGCTCGGGATAGTATATCAAAAAGATCTCGAAGAGATGGGCCGTCGATGGAGCCTCCTCGTTTGTCCCAATCAATTAGGTCGGAGATCGATACTCCTGTTATTGCTTCTGAACCTTTCTCCGTGGTAAATTCGTCATTTTCAGAACCAATTTTTTCTGCTTCCACTCAGGAAGGAAACATGCCTTCCCCTGGTCGATTACCTTTTGGGGATATGTCCAACGAAGAACCGGCTTATAATATAGCTGTTAGTTCCAATGCTTCTTCCTTTGAGCACGTTTTTCACGGAGGGGATTTTGCTATTTCCCTCCCTTTGTCTGCTTCTACTGCCCTGATTGCCAGTGAAGGGCAAGTTGGCGATGGTTTTTCTGTTAATCCTTCCGTAACGCAATCTATTTTGCAAGATTGTCCTGAATTTTTGTTTCATGATACCACTGTAATGACTACATCCTTTGAATCGGGAGGACCTTCCGGAGGTGGGACCAGTTCCAGGTCTGGTCGTCGAACCGTAATTTCTGCTTCGGGCAAGGAAACCTCAGTTAGCCCCAACGAGAGGGAATCCCCTCGTCCATTAGATGATCGCTGTGTGCTTGTGCAAGTTAATGACATTTGATGAGGGGTACTTTGGAATCTTTATTCTTGGAGCTCAAGCCTGGATCAAAGACCCTGAATTCGACCTGGAGCTCCTTGAAGACCTGGAGTTCGACCTTGAGCTCCTTGAAGACCTTGAGCTCGACCTTGAGCTCCTTGATGACCCTGAATTCGACCTTGAGCTCCTTGAAGACCTGGAGTTCGACCTTGAGCTCCTTGAAGACCTTGAGCTCGACCTTGAGCTCCTTGATGACCCTGAATTCGACCTTGAGCTCCTTGATGACCCTGAATTCGACCTTGAGCTCCTTGAAGACCTGGAGTTCGACCTTGAGCTCCTTGAAGACCTTGAGCTCGACCTTGAGCTCATAATTTTGATCCTGAAGCTTTGAACTCCAATTAGCTAAGTCCGATCGCCAGCAGAGGGGCTCATGGTCGAATTTATCATTGGGCCAACCCCAGGCCCAAGCCTTTGGGCCAAGAAATGCTCTCCTAAGGATGGTTCACCTAGCACACCGCCTCATCTATAAATACCACTCGCATTTATGAAGGAGGGGGATTTTGGAGAGATCTTTTAGTGGCTGCTTCATGATCGGAGCCTTCTGCTCGGATTTCCCACATGAGATCGAAGCCTCCTGCTCGGATTTCTTCTTGAGCTAGATTAGATCACTCTAGTTGTATGTATTTACCCTTTAGCTTGTACGGCATCCTATAATGCTCAAGTAGGACCCTCATTACTTGTATTTTGTACACCTTATGATCGAAATATACTTTATTGATCTTTTATCTCATATCATAGTGTATCTCGCTTGCTCTACTTTATTATTTTGATCTCCGACGAAAATGCGTAAGATCAATTGGCGCCCACCGAGGGGCCTTATTTGGGTGTTAGATCGAAATATGCCTACTACAAGGCAATTCACGTACGATCAAGGGGGAATCTTCTTATGCAGGAGGAGCTCGAATTTTTAGACCTCCAAGGTCGAATTTTTGGAGCTCCATGGTCAAATTATCAGATCTCCAAGGTCATATTCTCCAGCTCGAATTTTTAGACCTCCAAGGTCGAATTTTTGGAGCTCCATGGTCAAATTATCAGATCTCCAAGGTCATATTCTCCAGCTCGAATTTTTAGACCTCCAAGGTCGAATTTTTGGAGCTCCATGGTCAAATTATCAGATCTCCAAGGTCATATTCTCCAGCTCGAATTTTTAGACCTCCAAGGTCGAATTTTTAGATCTCCAAGGTCAAATTCTCAGGATCAAATTATTAGATCTCCATGATCAAACTATCAGGTATCCAAGGTCAAATTTTCAGATCTCCAGGGTCGAATTATCATGTCTCCAGGATCAAATTATTGGATCTCCGAGATCGAATTCTTGGGTCTACAAGATCAAGTTCTATGATCTTCATGATCAAAATTTATTATCTCCAGGATCAAACTCTCAATCTTCAAAAACACCCATATGGCAAAAAATTAATTATATTATATTTTTATATTAACAAGTCATTAATATTTATCAATGTTTGCAGGTATAAGAAACAATATAAGACCAGACCAGCCATACTAATTACAATTGATCTCCAGGATCAAATTCTCAGTCTCCAGGATCGAATTTTATGATCTTCTGATCGAATTCTTCTGATCGAATTTATGATCTTCTGATCGAAATTTATGATCTTCTGGTCGAATTATTATGCCTACAGGAGGAAAGCCATTGCTATGATCTTCTGATCGAATTCTTCTGATCGAATTTTATGATCTTCTGATCGAATTCTTCTGATCGAATTTTATGATCTTCTGATCGAATTTTATGATCTTCTGGTCGAATTCTTATGTCTACAGGATGAAAGCCATTGCTATGATCTTCTGATCGAATTCTTCTGATCGAATTTTATGATCTTCTGATCGAATTTTATGATCTCCTGATCAAATTCTCCAATTAAAGCTAAAAGGGTGAAAGCTGTTGCTATGACCCTCAGGTGAAAGCTATTGCTATGACCGATTAAAGCTAAAGGGTGAAAGCTGTTGCTATGACCCTCAGGTGAAAGCTGTTGCTATGACCGATTAAAGCTAAAGGGTGAAAGCCGTTGCTATGACCCTCGAAAATTGACCAAGGGTGAAAGCTGTTGCTACGCCCCTTGGATCAGCAAAAATGGGTGACGACCCTCGAGCTCAAAAATGCTCAAGAAAAACGACTAAGGGTGAAAGCCGTTGCTATGCCCCTTAGATCGAAATTATGAAATGGGTGAAATCTTTTGCTACGACCCTCGAGCTCAAAAATGCTCAAGAAAAATGACTAAGGGTGAAAGCCGTTGTTATGCCCCTTAGATCGAAACTATGACCCTCAGGTGAAAGCTGTTGCTATGACCGATTAAAGCTAAAGGGTGAAAGCCGTTGATATGACCCTCAGGTGAAAGCTGTTGCTATGACCGATTAAAGCTAAGGGGTGAAAGCCGTTGCTATGACCCTCAGGATCAAATCCTCAGTCTTCAGGATTGAATTTCTTATATCTTCATGATCGAATTATTAGATCTCCAAGATCGAATTATTAGACCTCCAGGGTCGGATTCTTATATCTTCAGGATTGAGTCTCTTATATCTATATGATCGAATTATTAGATCTCCAAGATCGAATTATTAGACCTCCAGGGTCGGATTCTTATATCTTCAGGGTTGAGTTTCTTATATCTTCATGATCAAATTATTAGTTCTCCAAGATCGAATTATTAGACCTCCAGGGTCGGATTCTTATATCTTCAGGATTGAGTCTCTTATATCTATATGATCGAATTATTAGATCTCCAAGATCGAATTATTAGACCTCCAGGGTCGAATTATTAGACCTCCAGGATCGAATCATTATATCTCCAAGATCGAATTCTTATATCTCCAAGATCAAATTCTCTTATAAAAAAAAATGACAAAGGGTAAAACTCATAACCTTTGTAAGCATCGACGGTCTGCATGATAGGATCGGATTCCGATCCTTCTTCTACTTTGGCTTTGCCTTTAAAATCTTTCAAACCAAACATTATGGATCTATATGCTATTGGTTATCTGCTTTCAGGGTTATAATAAATTTGACCGAATATCCCCGATCTAGGTTTTCGATTCTTTATTTCGGAAACTCCTGCTAAATTGAAGATTCTGAATTCAAAGCTCATGCTAAATTTCGACCATGAGCTCACTGAAGGCATAATTTCGACCCTAAGCTCATGGAAGACTCTAAATTTCGACCATGAGCTCACTGAAGGCATAATTTCGACCCTTAGCTCATGGAAGACTCTAAATTTCGACCATGAGCTCACTGAAGGCATAATTTCGACCCTTAGCTCATGGAAGACTCTAAATTTCGACCCAAAAAGCGTGATTTTGATTCTGAATTATGTCAAGGTCTAAAACACTAGAAAATTCGACCCCAAATGCAGAATTTTGATCCCCTAATATATTTTGGGAGTTTCTATGATATGCACTCTTTTTCCCTGGTTCGGTTTTTATCCCACTGGGTTTTTCCGAGCTAGGTTTTTAACGAGGCATATCGGAAGCACAAAATAGCGATTCTCAAGCATTTTCAACTTCTCCAAGCTTCAGCTTCACTTTACGCTCGAGAAGTGGGGGAGTATTGATGAGGGGTACTTTGGAATCTTTATTCTTGGAGCTCAAGCCTGGATCAAAGACCCTGAATTCGACCTGGAGCTCCTTGAAGACCTGGAGTTCGACCTTGAGCTCCTTGAAGACCTTGAGCTCGACCTTGAGCTCATAATTTTGATCCTGAAGCTTTGAACTCCAATTAGCTAAGTCCGATCGCCAGCAGAGGGGCTCATGGTCGAATTTATCATTGGGCCAACCCCAGGCCCAAGCCTTTGGGCCAAGAAATGCTCTCCTAAGGATGGTTCACCTAGCACACCGCCTCATCTATAAATACCACTCGCATTTATGAAGGAGGGGGATTTTGGAGAGATCTTTTAGTGGCTGCTTCATGATCGGAGCCTTCTGCTCGGATTTCCCACATGAGATCGAAGCCTCCTGCTCGGATTTCTTCTTGAGCTAGATTAGATCACTCTAGTTGTATGTATTTACCCTTTAGCTTGTACGGCATCCTATAATGCTCAAGTAGGACCCTCATTACTTGTATTTTGTACACCTTATGATCGAAATATACTTTATTGATCTTTTATCTCATATCATAGTGTATCTCGCTTGCTCTACTTTATTATTTTGATCTCCGACGAAAATGCGTAAGATCAACATTCTTTTGTTGGAAACTCCACGTTCCGATGGTGTCCCTTTGACTAGTGAACTGCCTGGTTCTGTTAAACCTGATGCTTTGTCCTGGGACTTAGGCATGAGTACTATTTTGCCCGGCGAGTTGAGGAAGCTCGAAGGTACCTCCAATGTTCGCCTTGTTCAATCTCTGGTGAAGATATGTGAGCAGGTAAGCATATCTCGAATATTTTTCCTGTTCTTTGTTTTGAATGCCTTGTTGTATGGCGGTTTTTCTTACTCTTTCTGCTTTTTAGGGCAAGTATTTTGCACTCCAGCTGGGTGTGCAAAATGACGAACTGTGGAATAGTCGGAGAGTTCTTCAAGGTCAGTTGGAGTCAGAAAAGGCTAAAGCCAGGGGTTTGGAGTTGCAGCTGCAACTTGCCAAAGATGATCTCCAAAAATTGGAGGCCGATAAAGTTGTTCTTGAAAAGGAGAAAGGTGACTTAGTTCAGGCTGCTGCCCTTGCAGAGGAGTCTCAACGGCGGTCCTATGAGGAAGGATATGACGCCGGTTATTTAAAGCGTCAAGAGGAGTTGATGGCGTTTGCTGGCAACTTGACTCCTCGGCGGACTGTTTCTAGTAGTCGACCTCCTGACCGTTCTTCTCAGTGATCTTTGTTCGACCTGGCAGTCCTTGGACTGTCTATTTTTTTTATTTTATTTATTTTTTTTTTTTTTTTTACTGCCCAGCTTTTGTGCATTTGTTTGGGCTGAAATTTTTGTAATGGGAGGAGTAGAAATTTGGAAATTATGACTTTTTTGTAGGCAGATCATTGTCCTGATCAATTTTCTTCTCCTTGTTATGCACATTTTGCTTTTATGCATAAATATAATCATCATGAAATAATCAGAATTGTTTAGCATACGTATCTGAAATTGATCTTTACGGAGAATATTTAGGATAGAGAAAAGCTAGCTTGATCTTGATGTTTGCTCTGCAAATCAAATCTCTGTTGATCAACCCAGTATAGTCCCTTGGGTTATATTCAAAATTATGTTTGCGCATAATCATGCACATAGTAGGTTTATTCGTATTGGATAGTCGATTGAATTGTTGTTAGAGAACGTTCAGCATTTTGGTCGATGTTCAATCCATGCCTTGTAAAATTGTCCTTTTGTGACACAAACTATATATATAAGGAGGGTTTGTATACCTTTTGTTGAACTCTTCTTTTCTTTTCATAAGACTAAGAGAAAATAACCCTTTCAGTATCCCCAAAGCTTTATGTTTCTCATTATCAACTTCGAACTACTTGTTCTTCAACCAATGTTTCGTTTATAGCATATCTTTGATATGGGAGGAATTGGAAATTGTAGAAGTCTTAGTCAGATCTGATCTATTCAGACCTCCTTAAGCAATTCTCTGGTATGTTAGGCAGTTACGTCCTTGCTGTTTTGAATAAGGAGGACTATTCTCCTGATTTCTATATCAGATATCTTGGATTCCAGAGGAGTTCCTGTATGTCTTAGTCAATGGTCATCCATATGATGTATGAGGCAGTGACATCCCTCGTATGGTGAAGGGTTTGGTCTTTTTATCTTTTATCGAGCAACTGTCCTTTTCGCTGCGACTTTAAAGCTTGTATGACTTCGTTTGTGGATTCTAGCGTTTTAAGCCATCGACCATGAAGTAGGATTGTGCCGGTATGTCTAATCCAAAGCTTTTTTAGGTTTGATCATTTCGATCTATGGCCTCTTTTGTTATCGACTAGTTGAGGCGATTAGATAGTGCCGTTCCAACTTACTAGCATTTATTGCGGGGAGTCAAGGGGTCGCATCTGTGTCCGTTGATCAAATGCTTTTTCAGCCGTTGGATTGTTTGAGTCTATCCCTATAAATAGGGTGGTGGTTTGCATTCTTCCTTTGCAATTTCCCAAAGAGAATGGAGATCTCAACTTCTTTGGATTTCATTCTGCCCTCAGATCCCATAATATTCAAAAAGTCACATTATCGTGATTCACTCTGTAATAACTTGGTGTTCATCTACCTTGTACTGACGAGTCCCATGTCAGCCCTTCCTTGTACTAACGGGTCCCATGAGGCCTCAGCTTTAGTTTTCATCAATTAGAGGTCCGTGGTTTCCGTTTGCACATGGGGGGTTCATACTTGCCAGTCACCCTCGCTCTTGGATGTTACCTCCGGAGTGATAGACCGCCGGGGTGGCTGGTAAACTTACCGTTTCACGACGGTCCCGAAGAGATGCTGCTCGAGAGTAAAATGTTTTATAGATAAAGTAAAAGCAGTATCTTCTTACGGGTGAGTGAGCATTGCTAGTTATCTGGCTGGTAATGTTCATTTCATCTGGAAGAACATTTGATCTTCAGAGCCTGGCCACCGAACTAAAGAAGTCGACCATCGTGAGCAGCATGCTTCTTAGGTCGCATATTATAATCGATGAGGTACTAGGGAGGAGATTGGTGTTTCCGTGGACATTGTCGTGAAGATAGTCGATCCCATAGGATCAATTTAAGTAGATCATTGTAACGATCTTTAGGTAGCAAGCAGATCTTTGTAACATAGTATATTTGTATGTAATTGATTTGATGAATAAAATATTACTTTATTTCTTGCATCTTCTTTGTCGTTGAAAATTCTATTTACGAGGAGTATTTTCCGAGCAGATGAATTCATACTTGATTTATCTTTCAAAACTTTAGGAGTATCAACGGATCTTTTTTAGATCGTTAGGAATATATTGAGGAGTTTTTATTGAGCGGATCAATGTATACTCGACTCGTTTGTAATTATACTTAGGTTTTTAACCCAAAAGTCCTTTAATCATTGAAAACATATCGAGGAGTTTTTATCGAGCTTATCGATGTTTACTCAACTCGTTTTATCTAGACTTAGGTTTTTAATACCAAAAAGTTTTTTATCGTTGAATGGATATCGAGGAGTTTTTATCGAGCGGATCGATGTTTACTTTACTCGTTTTATTTAGACTTAGGTTTTAATACGACAAAGTCTTTTTCTCGTTTGTAAATAGTTCGAGGAGTGTTTATCGAGCGGATCGATGTTTACTCGACTCGTTTATAATTTAGACTTAGGTTTTTAGTACCAAAAAGTCTTTTTCTCGTTGTAAATAGTTTGAGGAGTGTTTATCGAGCGGATCGATGTTTACTCGACTCGTTTATAATTTAGACTTAGGTTTTTAATACCAAAAAGTCGTTGTAAATAGTTCGAGGAGTGTTTATCGAGCGGATCGATGTTTACTCGACTCGTTTATAATTTAGACTTAGGTTTTTAATACCAAAAAGTCTTTTTCTTGTTGTAAGTATGGGCGAGGAGTTTGTATTGAGCGGATCAATGTATACTCGACTCGTTTTTGAATTTATCGAGGAGTTTTTATCGAGCGGATCGATGTTTACTCGACTCTTTTTAATTAGACTTAGGTTTTTAACCCAAAAAGTCTTTTCGATCATTGAAGATATATCGAGGAGTGTTTATTCAGCGGATCAATGTATACTCGACTCGGTTTGTTCTCAATTTTCATCAATATGATAGTGTAATTCCGAGGAGCGTTAACCGAAATAATCGATGTATATAGAACGCTAAAATTCTTTACTAATTGAACTTGTAGGCTAAGGCCTTTGTTACAAGGATTAAAACTTGATAAAGTAAAATAAAAGAATGCAGTATAATCTGCTAAAATTTATTTACCATAGTATTTCCTAAGGTTGACCGCATTCCAGGTTCTTGGTAAGGCTGTTCCATCCAAGTTTGCAATTTTGTATGAACCTTTCTTTCCTACGCTAATGACGATGTAAGGTCCATCCCAATTTTGTTGTAACTTTCCCACATGCTTGGATACTTCTACCATTTTCAAGACCAAGTCTCCTTCTTTGAAAGTTCGGATGCGTACTTTTTGATTGTATGCTTTCTCCATATTTGCTTTAGTGACTTGTAGGCGTACAGCAGCTTTATCTCTTAAAGCTTCTGTTAAATCAATGTCATTTTCTCTCGCCTTTTCATTTTCTTGATCGTCGAACATCTCTATTCTTGGCGTTGGGATTAGGGTTTCAACAGGAATAACAGCCTCCGACCCATACACCAAGCTGAATGGGGTTTCCCCGGTTGAGCTTCTTACTGTAGTTCGATTAGCCCATAGCACTCCTGGAAGTTCATCGAGCCATTTTCCTTTGGCCGAACCTAATCTTTTTTCCAAAGATTTTATTATTTCTCGGTTTGCTGCTTCGGTTTGTCCGTTCGCTCTTGGATGTCCGACCGAAGTGAAATTTTGTTGAATTCCCAGTTTCGAACACCATTCTATTACTTGTTTTCCCGCGAATTGGGTTCCATTATCTGAAATTAGGATCCTCGGGATGCCAAATCGGCAAACTATTGATTTAACCGGATTTCGTTTGGTTATTCAATTATCAGTGAATTTGTGATATCGGGGGTTTTCGATATTTATATATATTATTTAGGGCTCTGTTACTTTATTCCGGATGGATCGATTACAAAGAAAAGCAATATTCAAGAACAAGAAGTAAAACCCCAAAACAAAGCTCAGAAACACACCGATATGAAGGTAAAAAGCTCAGTAATAATATTGAATATTATTAAGTTGTGCTGTTGTAAGCAGTGTTAAATCCTGTATTCTTAGAGTTCAGGAATTTCGTAGTTGTCTAATACAATGATTAACTAGGTATTTATATAATGTTAAACCTAGCGTTACAAGGAAACATAGTCCTAATAGGACTCGGCCCAAATATCCTTTTTGAGTCCGGAGTATAATCTTATATCGAAGCGAGCTGCACTTGGCTGGGTCGGTAAGATGATCCCGATCTGTTTGAATTGGTTGAATCAATCTTATCTTCTTCATTCGATCCGAGTAGTATATAGGGTGCAAAATAGCCCCCATCAGTACTCCCTCACTTCTTCGAGCGTATAGATAATAGAAGCTCGTAGAAGTAGATAAATCATCACGACTGTTTGTTTTCTATGGATGGAGCCTCGTTAAAAACCTTTCTTAAGAAAAAACCCTGTGGGAAAAAATCTTAAGGAAAAGAGTGCTTCATATCATAGATAGTCGTTTTCTCTGTCCGATTACGAACCGCCACGCGTCTATTCAGGAGGCTTTTCATATCCTTTCGTTTTTGGCGGGAACATGATTAGCTGCAATGAATTCGAAACGTCTTTTCCCATATTATTATAAATAGGTGACCCTCGAATTCGCCATTTTTCCTTTACACATCCTTATAACTCATAATCATTTTCCTGACTAGTCGTTCATCTCATAAAATTTTTCTTTTATCGATCTTCATCTTCGGGGAACCAGAACATATGGCTTTTGTAAGAAGATCTTCTTTTTCTTCTAGAGAGATCGTTGCCCCTGATAACGATGAGGAGTTGCATCCTAACCCTTTGGGCGAACAAACTCCAGTATCCGACTTCGTCGTCCCTGTAGAAGATACTTTCAAGGTACGAATCCTTTCTGATGCGGATGTAGCTGCCCGAGCCAAAAAGGGCAAAGGCACTGTTCCTCAGATTTCTGAGCAAATTGAGGAGGTAGCTTGCGCATATACGGCGGAAACATTCCCGGAGGTTGTGAATAATTATACCAAATATTTTCCGGAAGGTTCTGAGATAATTCTTCCTTCCTCCACTGATAGGGTCACATCTCCCCCGGAGGGATGTCGAGCCTTTTATACGGCTCACTTCAATAGCGGACTGCGCCTTCCTTTGTCTCCCCTCTTTCTCGAAGTTTTGAAAACTTTCAGTGTGTGCTTGACACAGCTGGTTCCAAATTCCGTTGCTTTTATGGTTTGTTTTTCCGTTTTGATGATTGCGAAGGGGTTTAAACCTTCTTTTCGTAATTTTACGCAACTTTTCCGCTTCAATATTTCCAGTCCTTCAAATCGCGGATATTTCTTCGCTAGTCAGCGGCCTAGTCGAGCAATCTTTGACACCCCTGTTTCTAGTAATCCTTCATGGAAATCTCATTTCTTCTTTGTTCGTCCTCCGTCTAATATTTGTTTGGCGGATGGTTCGACCATGCCTTTTTCATGGGATCATGGTTCCAGTTGGATTCCTGGAGGTCGCTTACCGACTGGTGAACTTATTCCTGACGATGTACAGTTTATCACTGAGATCCCCGAAATGCGTGCAAACAAATATCAAAGCGCTCTTCTGATCGGGGAGGCTTTCCTTCGTAAGGCGGGGTTAAGTGTTCATAACTTTCTCATCAGTTCATCATCCGATCCTCTTGGTTAGTACTTCATTGTATCTTAGTGCTGTGACTATACTTTTTATACGGAGAAACTAACTTTTATTTTGTTTCTTTTTCAGCCCATATGGTAGAAAACTCTCGACATTCTTCGAAGGGAAAAATGGTGCTGTCGAAATCTTCCAAATCCGCAGAGAATGCCCCCATCGAGCAGAGAGCGTCGCGAAAAAGGAAGCTGGAGTTGGGTCATGAATCTGAGGAGAATAGAGAGGAATCTCCAGATTCTTCTCGTGAGTCCCCTATCCGTCAGGGCACGGGATCTGGTTATCCTCCTCTTCATCTTAGATCCTCTTTGGGTATTCGAGGATGTCGCAGCTGGTCAATGCCTCATCCTACTAATAATCCGGTTGGTAGAAAAAGGAGTTATTATGGACGCTCTGGTGACGACCTTTCTTTACTCGGAGATAAACACCCAAAACCTACTCTGGTCGAAATGATCGAGGATCATTTAGAGGGAAGGAGGGCCGCTGGTTATTCCGAGAAGGATTCTCTTATCCATGATGATAGTGAGAACGCGGTCGATAAGGCGACCCGTGTTCTTTTGTCTGGCGTTTTTACTCGCGATTTTAATAAGCTTCTTCATAAGGATCCTTTGGAGAAATTCCAGCGAGCTTCTCTTTATGCTGAGAAGGTGATATCTTTTTCCTTAGATCATATTGACAGATAATTTTAAGGGTTCTTCTTAATTTACTAAATCCATCTCTTTTTCTTGTTCTCTTTGTTCTTCAAACCAAAACTTGTCTCGCGTCATACGCCTATGAAAATGCACTTTGGAAACAACAGTACGAGTTTCTGGAAGAGAAGTATAAAGCTTTACTTCATAAATCCTCCGGTTCAGAGGTTGGTCCTTCAACATCTTCTTCCGTTCCCCTCATAGGGACTCGTGCTACCGGGACTGAAGATCAAGAAATGATAGACAGGGTGATGGAGGTTTCTCGTGCTCAAGAGCAGGCCAATCAAATGGCTAGAAAGTTAGAGGAATTGCAGTTACAGAGCACGACTCGAATTAGTGAGCTTGAATCTCAAGTATCAAAACTTGAAACTTCTTTAGAGGAGTACGAAAAGGATGTCCCACTTAGTGGACTTAGGGATCGATACGGTAGGAATCCTGACGAAAGAGTCGTCCGTGAGTTCCTTAGTTCTCCCGTTCATATGGCGTTGGTGTATCGGATGGTTGGTCCTCTTCTTGAGAATACTTTTAAGAAGGCGATTCATCAGCTGGTCGCTTTAGAGAAGATTGACGACCGTCGAAAGGAGTACTTTAAGGCGGCGCATATTCGTTTGAATCGCTATGGCAAACTTTATTCTTCTTCCGAGGTTCCAGATGTCGTATATCAAGGTTTTCCCCTGGCTCACCTTGTCGAAGAATTTGGAAATCCATTGCCGATTCCTCCTTCCGATGTTAACGATGAGCTCGATGACACTTTTATCGATCCAGAAGATGAAGAAGAAGAGGAAAACGACGTATGCATGTCTGAGAACGTCGGTAGCGAACAGAAGATTCCGGATAGCGATCAGGCTTCTTGAAATAGTGATTTATTTTCGAAATAATCTTTGTAATTATTTACTCGTAGGTTTTAATTGTAATTTTAGCTTTCCTTACTCTGTACGCTAAACATTTCGTATTCAGACAGTCGTGTCTTTTCACATTCGCCGTAATAATTCAGACAAGTCATTTAATTTGCCGTAATCATTATGTGTGTGTCTTTTCAAATTCCAGTGTTTGCTCCAAGGTCATTTTTCCCATTTCGCGCCCTTTCTTTAGGTCTGTCGCGTCCTTTCGTGTCGTATAAATACGAAAGGTAAAAACTTGACTTGTTTTTTACTGCTATACTCCTCACTTAACAGAATACTATTTCTTCAGCTAGTCGATAAACTTTCTCGATATTAATTTGTATTTTTCCATAATCCGATCATGAGTAACCTTTTTGGTAATACTTCGAAGCGACCATCCCGTGAGGGCGCTCGGGATAGTAGATCCAAAAGATCTCGAAGAGATGGGCCGTCGATGGAGCCTCCTCGTTTGTCCCAATCAATTAGGTCGGAGATCGATACTCCTGTTATTGCTTCTGAACCTTTCTCCGTGGTAAATTCGTCGTTTTCAGAACCAATTTTTTCTGCTTCCACTCAGGAAAGAAACATGCCTTCCCCTGGTCGATTACCTTTTGGGGATATGTCCAACGAAGAACCGGCTTATAATATAGCTGTTAGTTCCAATGCTTCTTCCTTTGAGCATGTTTTTCACGGAGGGGATTTTGCTATTTCCCTTCCTTTGTCTGCTTCTACTGCCCTGATTGCCAGTGAAAGGCAAGTTGGCGATGGTTTTTCTGTTAGTCCTTCCGTAACGCAATCTATTTTGCAAGATTGTCCTGAATTTTTGTTTCATGATACCACTGTAATGACTACATCCTTTGAATCGGGAGGACCTTCCGGAGGTGGGACCGGTTCCAGGTCTGGTCGTCGAACCGTAATTTCTGCTTCGGGCAAGGAAACCTCAGTTAGCCCCAACGAGAGGGAATCCCCTCGTCCATTAGATGATCGCTGTGTGCTTGTGCAGGTTAATGACATTCTTTTGTCGGAAACTCCACGTTCCGATGGTGTCCCTTTGACTAGTGAACTGCCTGGTTCTGTTGAACCTGATGCTTTGTCCTGGGACTTAGGCATGAGTACTATTTTGCCCGGCGAGTTGAGGAAGCTCGAAGGTACCTCCAATGTTCGCCTTGTTCAATCTCTGGTGAAGATATGTGAGCAGGTAAGCATATTTCGAATATTTTTCCTGTTCTTTTGTTTTGAATGCCTTGTTGTATGGCGGTTTTTCTTACTCTTTCTGCTTTTTAGGGCAAGTATTTTGCACTCCAGCTGGGTGTGCAAAATGACGAACTGTGGAATAGTCGGAGATTTCTTCAAGGTCAGTTGGAGTCAGAAAAGGCTAAAGCCAGAGGTTTGGAGTTGCAGCTGCAACTTGCCAAAGATGATCTCCAAAAATTGGAGGCTGATAAAGTTGTTCTTGAAAAGGAGAAAGGTGACTTAGTTCAGGCTGCTGCCCTTGCAGAGGAGTCTCAACGGCGGTCCTATGAGGAAGGATATGACGCCGGTTATTTAAAGCGTCAAGAGGAGTTGATGGCGTTTGCTGGCAACTTGACTCCTCGGCGGACTGTTTCTAGTAGTCGACCTCCTGACCGTTCTTCTCAGTGATCTTTGTTCGACCTGGCATGGCAGTCCTTGGACTGTCTATTTTTTTTTTTTTTTTTTTCTTTTTTTTTTTTTTTAACTGCCCAGCTTTTGTGCATTTGGCTGAAATTTTCGTAATGGGAGGAGTAGAAATTTGGAAATTATGACTTTTTTGTAGGCAGATCATTGTTCTGATCAATTTTCTTCTCCTTGTTATGCACATTTTGCTTTTATGCATAAATATAATCATCATGAAATAATCAGAATTGTTTAGCATACGTATCTGAAATTGATCTTTGCGGAGAATATTTAGGATAGAGAAAGGCTAGCTTGATCTTGATGTTTGCTCTGCAAATCAAATCTCTGTTGATCAACCCAGTATAGTCCCTTGGGTTATATTCAAAATTATGTTTGCGCATAATCATGCACATAGTAGGTTTATTCGTATTGGATAGTCGATTGAATTGCTGTTTAGAGAACATTCAGCATTTTGGTCGATGTTCAATCCATGCCTTGTAAAATTGTCCTTTTGTGACACAAACTTTTATATAAGGAGGCTTTGTATACCTTTTGTTGAACTCTTCTTTTCTTTTCATAAGACTAAGAGAAAATAACCCTTTCAGTATCCCCAAAGCTTTATGTTTCTCATTATCAACTTTGAACTACTTGTTCTTCAACCAATGTTTCGTTTATAGCATATCTTTGATATGGGAGGAATTGGAAATTGTAGAAGTCTTAGTCAGATCTGATCTATTCAGACCTCCTTAAGCAATTCTCTGGTATGTTAGGCAGTTACGTCCTTACTGTTTTGAATAAGGAGGACTATTCTCCTGATTTCTATATCAGATATCTTGGATTCCAGAGGAGTTCCTGTATGTCTTAGTCAATGGTCATCCATATGATGTATGAGGCAGTGACATCCCTCATATGGTGAAGGGTTTGGTCTTTTTATCTTTTATCGAGCAACTGTCCTTTTCGCTGCGACTTTAAAGCTTTTATGACTTCGTTTGTGGATTCTAGCGTTTTAAGCCATCGACCATGAAGTAGGATTGTGCCGGTATGTCTAATCCAAAGCTTTTTTAGGTTTGATCATTTCGATCTATGGCCTCTTTTGTTATCGACTAGTTGAGGCGATTAGATAGTGCCGTTCCAACTTACTAGCATTTATTGCGGGGAGTCAAGGGGTCGTATCTGTGTCCGTTGATCAAATGCTTTTTCAGCCGTTGGATTGTTTGAGTCTATCCCTATAAATAAGGAGACGGTTTGCATATTCCATTTGTCATTTCCCAAAGAGAATGGAGATCACAACTTCTTTGGATTTCATTCTGCCCTCAGATCCCATAATATTCAAAAAGTCACATTATCGTGATTCACTCTGTAATAACTTGGTGTTCATCTACCTTGTACTGACGGGTCCCATGTCAGCCCTTCCTTGTACTAACAGGTCCCATGAGGCCTCCGCTTTAGTCTTCATCAATTAGAGGTCCGTGGTTTCCGTTTGCACATGGGGGGTTCATACTTGCCAGTCACCCTCGCTCTTGGATGTGACTTCCGGAGTGTTAGACCGCCGGGGTGGCTGGTAAACTTACCGTTTCACGACGGTGCCGAAGAGATGCTGCTCGAGAGTAAAATGTTTTATAGATAAAGTAAAAGCAGTATCTTCTTACGGGTGAGTGAGCATTGCTAGTTATCTGGCTGGTAATGTTCATTTCATCTGGAAGAACATTTGATCTTCAGAGCCTGGCCACCGAACCAAAGAAGTCGACCATCCTGAGCAGCATGCTTCTTAGGTCGCATATTATAATCGATGAGGTACTAGGGAGGAGATTGGTGTTTCCGTGGACATTGTCGTGAAGATAGTCGATCCCATAGGATCAATTTAAGTAGATCATTTGTAACGATCTTTAGGTAGCAAGCAGATCTTTGTAACATAGTATATTTGTATGTAATTGATTTGATGAATAAAATATTACTTTATTTCTTGCATCTTCTTTGTCGTTGATAATTTTATTTACGAGGAGTATTTTCCGAGCAGATGAATTCATACTTGATTTATCTTTCAAAACTTTAGGAGTATCAGCGGATCTTTTTTAGATCGTTAGGAATATATCGAGGAGTTTTTATTGAGCGGATCAATGTATACTCGACTCGTTTGTAATTATACTTAGGTTTTTAACCCAAAAGTCTTTTAATCATTGAAAACATATCGAGGAGTTTTTATCGAGCTTATCGATGTTTACTCTACTCGTTTTATTTAGACTTAGGTTTTAATACCACAAAGTCTTTTTCTCGTTCTAAATAATTCGAGGAGTGTTTATCGAGCGGATCGATGTTTACTTCGACTCATTTATAATTTAGACTCAGGTTTTTAAATACCAAAAAAGTCTTTTTCTTGTTGTAAATATGGGCGAGGAGTGTTTATCGAGCGGATCGATGTTTACTCGACTCGTTTATAATTTTAGACTTAGGTTTTTAATACCAAAAAGTCTTTTTCTCGTTGTAAATAGTTCGAGGAGTGGTATCGAGCGGATCGATGTTTACTCGACTCATTTATAATTTAGACTCAGGTTTTAAATACAAAAAAGTCTTTTTCTTGTTGTAAATATGGGCGAGGAGTGTTTATCGAGCGGATCGATGTTTACTCGACTCGTTTATAATTTTAGACTTAGGTTTTTAATACCAAAAAGTCTTTTTCTCGTTGTAAATATGGGCGAGGAGTATTTATCGAGCGGATCGATGTTTACTCGACTCGTTTATAATTTTAGACTTAGGTTTTTAATACCAAAAAGTCTTTTTCTCGTTGTAAATATGGGCGAGGAGTTTGTATTGAGCGGATCAATGTATACTCGACTCGTTTTTGAATTTATCGAGGAGTTTTTATCGAGCGGATCGATGTTTACTCGACTCTTTTTAACTAGACTTAGGTTTTTAACCCAAAAAGTCTTTTCGATCGTTGAAGATATATCGAGGAGTGTTTATTGAGCGGATCAATGTATACTCGACTCGGTTCGTTCTCAATTTTCATAAATATGATAGTGTAATTCCGAGGAGCATTAACCGAAATAATCGATGTATATAGAACGCAAAAAACTCTGTACTAATTGAACTTGTAGGCTAAGGCCTTTGTTACAAGGATTAAAACTTGATAAAGTAAAATAAAAGAATGCAGTATAATCTGCTAAAATTTATTTACCATAGTATTTCCTAAGGTTGACCGCATTCCAGGTTCTTGGTAAGGCTGTTCCATCCAAGTGTGCAATTTTGTATGAACCTTTCTTTCCTACGCCAATGACGATGTAAGGTCCATCCCAATTTTGTTGTAACTTTCCCACATGCTTGGATACTTCTACCTTTTTCAAGACCAAGTCTCCTTCTTTGAAAGTTCGGATGCGTACTTTTTGATTGTATGCTTTCTCCATATTTGCTTTAGTGACTTGTAGGCGTACAGCAGCTTTATCTCTTAAAGCTTCTGTTAAATCAATGTCATTTTCTCTCGCCTTTTCATTTTCTTGATCGTCAAACATCTCTATTCTTGGCGTTGGGATTAAGGTTTCAACAGGAATAACAGCCTCCGACCCATACACCAAGCTGAATGGGGTTTCCCCGGTTGAGCTTCTTACTGTAGTTCGATTAGCCCATAGCACTCCTGGAAGTTCATCGAGCCATTTTCCTTTGGCCGAACCTAATCTTTTTTCCAAAGATTTTATTATTTCTCGGTTCGCTACTTCGGTTTGTCCGTTCGCTCTTGGATGTCCGACCGAAGTGAAATTTTGTTGAATTCCCAGTTTCGAACACCATTCTATTACTTGTTTTCCCGCGAATTGGGTTCCATTATCTGAAATTAGGATCATCGGGATGCCAAATCGGCAAACTATGAACTTCCATAGAAAGTTGATCATTTGGAATTGAGTTATTCGTGCGAGTGCGACGCATTCTATCCATTTGCTGAAATATTCTACAGCGACCAGGACGTAAGCTTTTTTGGATCTGGCCGCTGGGAAAGGCCCCACAATGTCCATTCCCCATTGATCGAAGGGCCAACATACTGGAATTGGATGCATGTTTTCTGCTGGTCGATGACATATGTTAGCATGGATCTGGCAGTGATGACATTCTTGGACATATAGAGTGGCATCTTTATTGATGGTAGGCCAATAGTAACCAGTCCTGAGACATTTTAAGGCCAATGCCCTTGATCCGCTGTGATTTCCTGCGTCTCCTTCATGTATTTCTCGCAGTATATCGGCGGTTTGTGATTCAGGGATGCATTTCAGGAGAATTCCTGATACTGACCTTCGGTAGAGTTTTCCTTCTACAAGCGTATACTTTGGGGCTCGATATTTTATTTTCCGAGCTGCATTCTGATCAGATGGTAGTTTTCCTTCTCGAAGATAGTCTATCATTGGGGTCATCCAATTTTCTTCGACTTCATCTATTTCCATTATATCGACTGCCGGTGTTTCATCGATATCGACTGCCGGTGTAGAAGATATCAACCAATTGATCACCCGTTCGGTCTTTCCGTCGTGGGATCCTGTGAACTTAGATAGTTGATCGGCCCATTTGTTTTCCGAACGTGGGATGTTCTGTATGTCGAAATTTTCAAACTTCTCAGCTAGTGTTTTTACTTTGGCGAGGTATTTTACCATATTGAATTCCTTAGCTTCGTATAGGCCTCTTATTTGTCTTTGTACTAACTCTGAGTCGGTAAACACTTTAAGCCTTTTTATGTTAGCCTTGATCGCCATTTCCATTCCTGCGATTAACGCTTCATATTCAGCTTCGTTGTTTGTTACAACGAAGTCCAATGTTATCGCGTAATTCAAATCTTCCTTATTCGGTCCGGTGAAGTTGATTCCGGCGCCTCCTCCTTCTCGGCATGAAGCACCATCGACATGCATTAACCAAGTTTGATCTTCTATGATCAAGACATCGTCGTTAAGGCTGCTCGATGATTCAGTAGCCTGTGTTGGTGTTTCTAATATAAAATCGGCCAACACTTGGGCCTTGATGGCAATCCTTGGTTTGTAGTCTACTTCGAACTGGCTGAGTTCGATGGCCCATTTGATCAATCTTCCGGAGGCTTCTGGTTTTGCTAGAACTTGCCTTAGCGGCTGATTCGTCAAAACGATGATTTTGTAAGTTAAGAAGTAGGGTCGGAGTTTTCGTGCGGCCACTACTAAGGCCAACGTGAATTTTTCTATTTCCAAGTAATTCTTCTCCGCCCCTTGTAATAATTTGCTGAGATAATAGACGGGCTTATGCTCGGAGCCCTCTATCTTAATTAGTACTGAACTAATGGCCGTATCGGAGATGGAGATGTAGATGTACAACGGTTCCCCTTCCGTCGGTTTAGCTAACATCGGAGGCGTTGTCAAATATTCTTTGAGTTGTTCGAAGGCTCGTTCACATTCTTCGGTCCAAGCGAATTTTTTCGCTTTTCGGAGTGTTTGGAAAAAGGGCAAGCTTCTGTCCGCAGATTTTGATATGAATCTATTCAATGCTACGATTTTCCCAACTAAGCTTTGTACTTGAGAGATGGTCTTGGGAGGTTTCATTTCAGTTATGGCTCGAATTTTTTCTGGGTTGGCTTCTATACCTCGCTGGTGTACCAAGTATCCCAAAAATTTTCCTGACTTAACACCGAAGGTGCATTTTGCAGGGTTCAACTTCATACGGTATTTTCTTAAGATTTGGAAACATCGATCTAGATGTTTTATGTGATCTGCTTCATTCATACTTTTGACTAACATGTCGTCTACATAGACTTCCATTATTTCTCCGATTAATTCCCTGAACATTAGGTTTACTAACCTTTGGTAAGTAGCGCCGGCATTCCTCAATCCGAATGGCATTACAATAAAACAGTATACTCCCTGTTCGGTTATGAACGCGGTCTTCTCTTGATCCCGCTCGTCCATGTATATTTGGTAAAACCCTTGGAAGGCGTCCATCATGCTGAATATCGCGAAGCCAGCAGTCGAGTCGACCAATAAGTCAATCCTTGGGAGAGGGTATGGGTCGCGTGGACATAACTTGTTAAGGTCGGTGAAATCATTACACATTCTCCATTTGTTGTTCTTTTTATCCCCTTTTGCTACTAGTACAACATTACATAGCCATTCCGAAAAATGTATTTCTCGGATTTGTTTTGCTTCGAGCAGTCTCTCTACTTCGGCTTTGATAATTTTATCTTTTACTGGTCCATGATTTCTTTTCTTCTGTCTGGCGGGTTTCGCCGAAGGGTCGATTTTTAGGGTATGCTTGATTATCCGAGGATCAATTCCTTCAATCTCATTCGCGCTCCAGGCGAAGACGTCAACATTATTTCTTAGGAATTCGATTAACATTATTTCTCCTTCTTTGCTCAATTCTGTACCTATTCTTGTCGTTTTGGACGAGTCGCCTTTTACTAGAATTATATCTTTATGTTCTGGGGGTTTCAAGGATAAGTCTAGCGGTTCTTTCCCCTTTTTATCTAACCGATCAGTAATAGGAATTTCAACCTCATTTCTAATGAGACCGTCTTCGATCTTTCTCTTGCTCGGAGTAATTGACTTAGGGTGTTCTTTCAAAGTTAACGATGTGCTGTAGCAATTCCACGCCATACAGTGGTCGTTCGTTATTTCTCCGATGTCCATATCGGTCGGAAACTTTATCTTCTGATGATAGGTAGAGACTACAGCTCGGAAAAGGTTAAGGGCTGGTCGCCCTAGTATAGCGTTATAAGCGAAGGGTGTTTCCACTACTAGGAATTTTACTAACTTCACTGTCCTAAGTGGTTTCTTTCCAAGTGACACACTTAAAGATATTGTTCCGCTGGGGATAATCTCGGACCCTCCAAAGCCTACTAACGGCGTAGCTACTTTTTGTAGGTTTGTTTGTCCCAAGTTCATTTGGGCTAAAACCTCCCGGGAGATGATATTTGCTGAGCTTCCATTATCGATTAGGATTCTTCTTACATTATAATTCGCTATCTCTAATGATACCACCATAGGAAAATCGGGGTTATCCTCTTTTGTCTCCCAAATGATGTTTTTAGGTACTTCGCCTTCGTTGAAGCTGATCGGCTGGTGATTTGTCGGCCTGTTTTCCAGAGTCCATATTTCTTTTGGATATTTAGAATTTCGAATTATGGATCGGGCTGTCCTTCGTCGTGCGTTACGACTATCTCCACCCGCGGGTCCCCCGGATATTGTATGGATAGTCCCATTGATCTGGTCCTGATTTAACTCCTGAGTAGGTCGACGTTCAGGCGACCTTCGATGAGAACTTCTCCTTCGATTACCGTTCCGAGGGCTTCTACTTCTTTCCCTTTTGCGATTATCTCGGTCTATGTATTCGTCTAGTTTTCCCTGCTCGATCAGTTTTTCGACTTCTCTCTTAAGGTGAAAACAATTTTCCGTTAGATGCCCATGTGCCCTGTGGTACTTACAGTATTGATCATAGTTTCTAGACCCCGGTCTGGGCTGAGCGATTTTCCTTGCCTCGGGAATCCAGTTATTTCTTTCTAGGACTTCCAATATTTCTTCCATTGGAGCATTTAACCTTGGGTGTTCTACTTGATTCACCCTGCTTCTGATTGGTTGCTCAGGGTTTCTTGGTCTTTGGTAGTAATTAGGTTGTCTTTCTTGATCAGCTTTGCTGTATTCCAGTCGCTGGAAAACGTTACCTCTCCTGGAAGATCGCTCATAGTCTAAGGGTCTTTGAGTAGGAATCTTATCATGCCGCTTGGAGCCTGAAGCTGTGAATTTATTTTTGTTTTTATCCTTAAAGGAATTCATCTCTTCTTGGGTCATATACTTAGACGCCAAGCTCATGATGTCGGCGAACGTTCTTGGTTGTTTTCGACTGAGGGCATTTCCGAACTGCCTGTTTTTAGTGAGATCGAAGAGGATAGAAATTATGTAATCAATATTTGGAGAATCGATTTTGAGTAGTTCTACGTTGAATCTGGCCAACCAGTTTCTTAGGGATTCTCCTTCTTGTTGATGTATGGTTCCTAGGTAGCTCATCGGGAGTTTTTGCCTCTTCTGACTGGCAAACTGCTGCGTCAATTTATTGCATAATTCCCGGAAACTGAATATGGAGTTGGCAGGTTGTTTTGCGAACCAATCCAACGCTAGGCCCTCGAATGTGGTCACCATTAACTCGGCGGTGAATTCGGCAGAGTGGGCATATAAATTCATTATGTTAGTGAAGCTAAAAATATAATCATCCGGGTCGGTGGTTCCGTCATATCGGGGTAGTCTACCCGGGACCTGTCCAATGGATTGCGCTTCTTTTATTTCTCTGCAGAAGGGAGAACATGATGCAAGGCTCTCCTGGAGTTCCGTGGTTCGGGTCCACGGGTTTTGAACAGATCGTAGGCGTTGCTCCAGTCGTTCCTGTACTATTCTCTCGATTTCTCTTTCCGAGAATCGAGTCGCTCGTGGTCGATCTGGGATAGCATCATCTATGTCATCCTCGATAGGGATTATTGTTCGTTCCTTCGATCCACTGCGATCCGCCTGTGGCCTTCTTCGACCTGGTTTTCTTCGGGGACTGTTATCGGAGGGTTTAGAATTGTCCTGCTGTGGGCTGCGTAACGAGCGTCGCTCACTTGCCGGGCTGTTCGCTTGTTGAGAGGTTTGTTTGTTTGGCCCTGGCATTCCTGGTGCAGGAGTTGTCCTGGGAGCCGTAGCGTTTCGAGGAATTTGGTCTAAAACTAGCAATTCTTCTGGAGAGAGTGATTTGAAGAGCATTGCTATTTGTCTCAGTTTTTCCTGAGCGCCTGGGAGAGGAACGGGTATTTCGGGGACTTCCGGTTCTTCCTGTATTGCACCGGTAAGACCTCCTTGGTGTTCCTGCTGACGAGAACGGGTATCTGGGAGATTTTCATTGGTGTTGGGAATGTTGTTATCGTTGTTGTCTTGTGGATCTTCGGATGTGTTGTGGCCGGTGGTTGTATTACTTCTCGCTCCAATGCGAGCGCTTTTCCTTGGGCGAGCCATGTTTCGATCGAATAATTAACGTAGCCCCACGGTGGGCGCCAACTGATTTAACCGGATTTCGTTTGGTTATTCAATTATCTGTGAATTTGTGATATCGGGGGTTTTCGATATTTATATATATTATTTAGGGCTCTGTTACTTTATTCCGGATGGATCGATTACAAAGAAAAGCAATATTCAAGAACAAGAAGTAAAACCCCAAAACAAAGCTCAGAAACACACCGATATGAAGGTAAAAAGCTCAGTAATAATATTGAATATTATTAAGTTGTGCTGTTGTAAGCAGTGTTAAATCCTGTATTCTTAGAGTTCAGGAATTTCGTAGTTGTCTAATACAATGATTAACTAGGTATTTATATAATGTTAAACCTAGCGTTACAAGGAAACATAGTCCTAATAGGACTCGACCCAAATATCCTTTTTGAGTCCGGAGTATAATCTTATATCGAAGCGAGCTGCACTTGGCTGGGTCGGTAAGATGATCCCGATCTGTTTGAATTGGTCGAATCAATCTTATCTTCTTCATTCGATCCGAGTAGTATATAGGGTGCAAAATAGCCCCCATCAACTATGAACTTCCATAGGAAGTTGATCACTTGGAATTGAGTTATTCGTGCGAGTGCGATGCATTCTATCCATTTGCTGAAATATTCTACAGCGACCAGGACGTAAGCTTTTTTGGATCTGGCCGCTGGGAAAGGCCCCACAATGTCCATTCCCCATTGATCGAAGGGCCAACATACTGGAATTGGATGCATGTTTTCTGCTGGTCGATGACATATGTTAGCATGGATCTGGCAGTGATGACATTCTTGGACATATAGAGTGGCATCTTTATTGATGGTAGGCCAATAGTAACCAGTCCTGAGACATTTTAAGGCCAATGCCATTGATCCGCTGTGATTTCCTGCGTCTCCTTCATGTATTTCTCGCAGTATATCAGCGGTTTGTGATTCAGGGATGCATTTCAGGAGAATTCCTGATACTGACCTTCGGTAGAGTTTTCCTTCTACAAGCGTATACTTTGGGGCTCGATATTTTATTTTCCGAGCTGCATTCTGATCAGATGGTAGTTTTCCTTCTCGAAGATAGTCTATCATTGGGATCATCCAGTTTTCTTCGACTTCATCTATTTCCATTATATCGACTGCCGGTGTAGAAGATATCAACCAATTGATCACCCGTTCGGTCTTTCCGTCGTGGGATCCTGTGAACTTAGATAGTTGATCGGCCCATTTGTTTTCCGAACGTGGGATGTTCTGTATGTCGAAATTTTCAAACTTCTCAGCTAGTGTTTTTACTTTGGCGAGGTATTTTACCATATTGAATTCCTTAGCTTCGTATAGGCCTCCTATTTGTCTTTGTACTAACTCTGAGTCGGTTAACACTTTAAGCCTTTTTATGTTAGCTTTGATCGCCATTTCCATTCCTGCGATTAACGCTTCATATTCAGCTTCGTTGTTTGTTACAACGAAGTCCAATGTTATCGCGTAATTCAAATCTTCCTTATTCGGTCCGGTGAAGTTGATTCCGGCGCCTCCTCCTTCTCGGCATGAAGCACCATCGACATGCATTAACCAAGTTTGATCTTCTATGATCAAGACATCGTCGTTGCGGCTGCTCGATGATTCAGTAGCTTGTGTTGGTGTTTCTAATATAAAATCGGCCAACACTTGGGCCTTGATGGCAATCCTTGGTTTGTAGTCTACTTCGAACTGGCTGAGTTCGATGGCCCATTTGATCAATCTTCCGGAGGCTTCTGGTTTTGCTAGAACTTGCCTTAGCGGCTGATTCGTCAAAACGATGATTTTGTAAGTTAAGAAGTAGGGTCGGAGTTTTCGTGCGGCCACTACTAAGGCCAACGTGAATTTTTCTATTTCCAAGTAATTCTTCTCCGCCCCTTGTAATAATTTGCTGAGATAATAGACGGGCTTATGCTCGGAGCCCTCTATCTTAATTAGTACTGAACTAATGGCCGTATCGGAGATGGAGATGTAGATGTACAACGGTTCCCCTTCCGTCGGTTTAGCTAACATCGGAGGCGTTGTCAAATATTCTTTGAGTTGTTCGAAGGCTCGTTCACATTCTTCGGTCCAAGCGAATTTTTTCGCTTTTCGAAGTGTTTGGAAAAAGGGCAAGCTTCTGTCCGCAGATTTTGATATGAATCTATTCAATGCTACGATTTTCCCAACTAAGCTTTGTACTTGAGAGATGGTCTTGGGAGGTTTCATTTCAGTTATGGCTCGAATTTTTTCTGGGTTGGCTTCTATACCTCGCTGGTGTACCAAGTATCCTAAAAATTTTCCTGACATAACACCGAAGGTGCATTTTGCAGGGTTCAACTTCATACGGTATTTTCTTAAGATTTGGAAACATCGATCTAGATGTTTTATGTGATCTGCTTCATTCATACTTTTGACTAACATGTCGTCTACATAGACTTCCATTATTTCTCCGATTAATTCCCTGAACATTAGGTTTACTAACCTTTGGTAAGTAGCGCCGGCATTCCTCAATCCAAATGGCATTACAATAAAACAGTATACTCCCTGTTCGGTTATGAACGCGGTCTTCTCTTGATCCTGCTCGTCCATGTATATTTGGTAAAACCCTTGGAAGGCGTCCATCATGCTGAATATCGCGAAGCCAGCAGTCGAGTCGACCAATAAGTCAATCCTTGGGAGAGGGTATGGGTCGCGTGGACATAACTTGTTAAGGTCGGTGAAATCATTACACATTCTCCATTTGTTGTCCTTTTTATCCCCTTTTGCTACTAGTACAACATTACATAGCCATTCCAAGAAATGTATTTCTCGGATTTGTTTTGCTTCGAGCAGTCTCTCTACTTCGGCTTTGATAATTTTATCTTTTACTGGTCCATGATTTCTTTTCTTCTGTCTGGCGGGTTTCGCCGAAGGGTCGATTTTTAGGGTATGCTTGATTATCCGAGGATCAATTCCTTCAATCTCATTCGCGCTCCAGGCGAAGACGTCAACATTATTTCGTAGGAATTCGATTAACATTATTTCTCCTTCTTTGCTCAATTCTGTACCTATTCTTGTCGTTTTGGACGAGTCGCCTTTTACTAGAATTATATCTTTATGTTCTGGGGGTTTCAAGGATAAGTCTAGCGGTTCTTTCCCCTTTTTATCTAACCGATCGGTAATAGGAATTTCAACCTCATTTCTAATGAGATCGTCTTCGATCTTTCTCTTGCTCGGAGTAATTGACTTAGGGTGTTCTTTCAAAGTTAACGATGTGCTGTAGCAATTCCACGCTATACAGTGGTCGTTCGTTATTTCTCCGATGCCCATATCGGTCGGAAACTTTATCTTCTGATGATAGGTAGAGACTACAGCTCGGAAAAGGTTAAGGGCTGGTCGCCCTAATATAGCGTTATAAGCGAAGGGTGTTTCCACTACTAGGAATTTTACTAACTTCACTGTCCTAAGTGGTTTCTTTCCAAGTGACACACTTAAAGATATTGTTCCGCTGGGGATAATCTCGGACCCTCCAAAGCCTACTAACGGCGTAGCTACTTTTTGTAGGTTTATTTGTCCCAAGTTCATTTGGGCTAAAACCTCCCGGGAGATGATATTTGCTGAGCTTCCATTATCGATTAGGATTCTTCTTACATTATAATTCGCTATCTCGAATGATACTACCATAGAAAAATCGGGGTTATCCTCTTTTGTGTCCCAAATGATGTTTTTAGGTACTTCGCCTTCGTTAAAGCTGATCGGCTGGTGATTTGTCGGCCTGTTTTCCAGAGTCCATATTTCTTTTGGATATTTAGAATTTCGAATTATGGATCGGGCTGTCCTTCGTCGTGCGTTACGACTATCTCCACCCGCGGGTCCCCCGGATATTGTATGGATAGTCCCATTGATCTGGTCCTGATTTAACTCCTGAGTAGGTCGACGTTCAGGCGACCTTCGATGAGAACTTCTCCTTCGATTACCGTTCCGAGGGCTTCTACTTCTTTCCCTTTTGCGATTATCTCGGTCTATGTATTCGTCTAGTTTTCCCTGCTCGATCAGTTTTTCGACTTCTCTCTTAAGGTGAAAACAATTTTCCGTTAGATGCCCATGTGCCCTGTGGTACTTACAGTATTGATCATAGTTTCTAGACCCCGGTCTGGGCTGAGCGATTTTCCTTGCCTCGGGAATCCAGTTATTTCTTTCTAGGACTTCCAATATTTCTTCCATTGGAGCATTTAACCTTGGATGTTCTACTTGATTCACCCTGCTTCTGATTGGTTGCTCAGGGTTTCTTGGTCTTTGGTAGTAATTAGGTTGTCTTTCTTGATCGGCTTTGCTGTATTCCAGTCGCTGGAAAACGTTACCTCTCCTGGAAGATCGCTCATAGTCTAAGGGTCTTTGAGTAGGAATCTTATCATGCCGCTTGGAGCCTGAAGCTGTGAATTTATTTTTGTTTTTATCCTTAAAGGAATTCATCTCTTCTTGGGTCATATACTTAGACGCCAAGCTCATGATGTCGGCGAACGTTCTTGGTTGTTTTCGACTGAGGGCATTTCCGAACTGCCTGTTTTTAGTGAGATCGAAGAGGATAGAAATTATGTAATCAATATTTGGAGAATCGATTTTGAGTAGTTCTACGTTGAATCTGGCCAACCAGTTTCTTAGGGATTCTCCTTCTTGTTGATGTATGGTTCCTAGGTAGCTCATCGGGAATTTTTACCTCTTCTGACTGGCAAACTGCTGCGTCAATTTATTGCATAATTCCCGGAAACTGAATATGGAGTTGGCAGGTTGTTTTGCGAACCAATCCAACGCTAGGCCCTCGAATGTGGTCACCATTAACTTGGCGGTGAATTCGGCAGAGTGGGCATATAAATTCATTATGTTAGTGAAGCTAAAAATATAATCATCCGGGTCGGTGGTTCCGTCATATCGGGGTAGTCTACCCGGGACCTGTCCAATGGATTGCGCTTCTTTTATTTCTCTGCAGAAGGGAGAACATGCTGCAAGGCTCTCCTGGAGTTCCGCGGTTCGGGTCCACGGGTTTTGAACAGATCGTAGGCGTTGCTCCAGTCGTTCCTGTACTATTCTCTCGATTTCTCTTTCCGAGAATCGAGTCGCTCGTGGTCGATCTGGGATAGCATCATCTATGTCATCCTCGATAGGGATTATTGTTCGTTCCTTCGATCCGCTGCGATCCGCCTGTGGCCTTCTTCGACCTGGTTTTCTTCGGGGACGGTTATCGGAGGGTTTAGAATTGTCCTGCTGTGGGCTGCGTAACGAGCGTCGCTCACTTGCTGGGCTGTCCGCTTGTTGAGAGGTTTGTTTGTTTGGCCCTGGCATTCCTGGTGCAGGAGTTGTCCTGGGAGCCGTAGCGTTTCGAGGAATTTGGTCTAAAACTAGCAATTCTTCTGGAGAGAGTGATTTGAAGAGCATTGCTATTTGTCTCAGTTTTTCCTGAGCGCCTGGGAGAGGAACGGGTATTTCGGGGACTTCCGGTTCTTCCTGTATTGCACCGGTAAGACCTCCTTGGTGTTCCTGCTGACGAGAACGGGTATCTGGGAGATTTTCATTGGTGTTGGGAATGTTGTTATCGTTGTTGTCTTGTGGATCTTCGGATGTGTTGTGGCCGGTGGTTGTATTACTTCTCGCTCCAATGCGAGCGCTTTTCCTTGGGCGAGCCATGTGTCGATCGAATAATTAACGTAGCCCCACGGTGGGCGCCAACTGATTTAACCGGATTTCGTTAGGTTATTCAATTATCAGTGAATTTGTGATATCGGGGGTTTTCGATATTTATATATATTATTTAGGGCTCTGTTACTTTATTCCGGATGGATCGGTTACAAAGAAAAGCAATATTCAAGAACAAGAAGTAAAACCACAAAACAAAGCTAAGAAACACACCGAGATGAAGGTAAAAAGCTCAGTAATAATATTGAATATTATTAAGTTGTGCTGTTGTAAGCAGTGTTAAATCATGTATTCTTAGAGTTCAGTAATTTCGTAGTTGTCTAATACAATGATTAACTAGGTATTTATATAATGTTAAACCTAGCGTTACAAGGAAACATAGTCCTAATAGGACTCGGCCCAAATATCCTTTTTGAGTCCGGAGTATAATCTTATATCGAAGCGAGCTGCACTTGGCCGGGTCGGTAAGATGATCCCGATCTGTTTGAATTGGTCGAATCAATCTTATCTTCTTCATTCGATCCGAGTAGTATATAGGGTGCGAAATAGCCCCCATCAGGACCTTCAAAGAAGGAGACCTGGTCTTAAAAAAGGTAGAGGTATCCAAACATGTGGGAAAATTGCAACAAAATTGGGATGGACCTTACGTTGTCATTGGCGTAGGAAAGAAAGGTTCATACAAGATAGCACACTTGGATGGAACAGCCTTACCAAGGACCTGGAATGCTGTCAACCTTAGGAAATATTATGGTAAATTTTGAATAAGTATTACTGTTTTACTTTGATTATTTCAATTAGTTTTTATTCGTTGTAATGAATGGCTTAAGCCCACAACTTAATTATAAATAAAGATCGGGTATAAATCGATTTGATTCGATATACACTCCTAGCAATTCTACGATAAACTGTTGATTAAATTCAAAGTTATAAACGAGTCGAGTAAACATCGATCCGCTCGATAAAAACTCCTCGATATATCTACAACGATTGAAAGACTTCAGGTACTAAAAACCTAAGTCTAAACAAAAACGAGTCGAGTAAACATCGATCCGCTCGATAAAAACTCCTCGATATATCTACAACGATTGAAAGACTTCAGGTACTAAAAACCTAAGTCTAAACAAAAACGAGTTGAGTAAACATCGATCCGCTCGATAAAAACTCCTCGACATATCTACAACGATTGAAAGACTTCAGGTACTAAAAACCTAAGTCTAAACAAAATGAGTCGAGTAAACATCGATCCGCTCGATAAAAACTCCTCGATATATTTACATCGGAGACTAAAAGACTTCAGGTACTAAAAACCTAAGCCTAAACTACAACGAGTCGAGTATACATTGATCCGCTCAATAAACACTCCTCGATCGATTTCAACGAGAAAAGGACTTCAGGTACCAAATACCTAAGTCTAAATAATAACGAGCCGAGTATACATTGATCCGCTCAATAAACACTCCTCGAACTATTTTCTAACGATAAAAAGACTTTTGGTACGAAAAACCTAAGTCTAAACTATAACGAGTCGAGTATACGTTGATCCGCTCAATAAACACTCCTCGAACTATTTACAACGATAAAAAGACTTTTGGTACGAAAAACCTAAGTCTAAACTAAAAAGAGTTGAGTATACATTGATCCGCTTAATAAACACTCCTCGAACTATTTTCAAACGATAAAAAGACTTTTGGTACGAAAAACCTAAGTCTAAACTATAACGAGTCGAGTATACATTGTTCCGCTCAATAAACACTCCTCGAACTATTTACAACGATAAAAAGACTTTTGGTAAGAACACCTAAGTCTAAATCATAAAAAAGAGTTGAGTATACATTGATCCGCTCAGTAAACACTCCTCGATCTATCCTCAACGATCTAAAAAGGCTTTTGTTATAAAAACTTAAGTCAAAATTATAAAAGAGTTGAGTATACATTGATCCGCTCAATAAACACTCCTCGATCTATTCCTAACGATCTAAAAATGATCTACTAACACGTCTGAATCATGAATATGAGTTAAGTACAAATCCATCTACTCGGAAATTACTCCTCGTGAATAAAAATTATGACAGAATCAAACGACAAAGAAGATGTAAGGAATGAAAGTAATATTTTATTCATCAGATCAGTTACATACAAAAATCCTATGTTACAAAGGTCTACATGCTACTTAAAGATCGTTACAATGATTTAGATAAAATGATCCTATAAGATCGGCAATCTTCACGACAATGTCCACGGAAACATCAATCTCCTTCCTAGTACCTCGACGATTATGAACAACCACCTAAGAAGCATGCTGCTCAGGATGGTCGACTTCTTTAGTTCGATGGCCAGGCTCTGAAGATTGAATGTTCTTCCAGATGAAATGAGCATTACCAGCCAGATAACTGGCAATACTCATTCACCCACAACAAGATACTGCTTTTACTTTAAAATTAAAACATTTTACTCTAAAGCAGCATCTCTTCGGAGCGGACGTAAAACAGTAAATTTACCAGCACACCCCGATGGTCTAACAATCCGGAGGTAATATCCAAACACGGCGGTGCCTGGTAAGCATGAACCCTCCATGTGCAAACAGAAACCACGGACCTCAAACCCGTGTATACAAAGTTCGAGGCCTCATGGGACCCGTTAGTACAAGGTAGGGCTTCCATGGGACCCGTCAGTACAAGGCAGATGAAATTTAATTCATTATGATATGACTCGCGATAATGTGACTTTTTGAATATTATGGGATCAGAAGGCAAAATGAAATCTAAGAAAACTGAGATCTCCATTGTTATGAATAGAAGATAAGAAAACTGCCTACTTATTTATAGGTGCTCGTGAAAATGATCCTACGGTTGATAGGAATTGGATCAAGGGACGAAAATGCGACCCTTTGGCTCCCCGAAATAAATGCAAGTAAGTTGGAACGGCACCCGTCTAATCAACTCATCTAGTCGATAACAAAGAAATCTTCAGATCGAAGCGATCAACACAATAATCCAAGAAAGCTTAAAGAAGTTCAGGACCAGGAAGATCCGCACGATCACATATGATGGTCGCTCAATAGAAAATGTTAAAAGATCCTCAACGAAGGCATGCAAATTAAAACCGTTGAAGAAAGGATACTTGCTTGCCTGGAGGTAAAACGACCAAACCTTCCATCATACAAGGGTCGTCACTGCCTCATACATCATACGTGGACTACTAAGTTAGCCATACAAGAATTCCATTTGGAATCCAAGAAATCTGACATGGAAATCAGGAGAATAGCCGTCATTACTCAAGATTCCAAAATGGTCACTATTTAATATTCCAAAGAATTGCTGAAGGGGGTCTGAACAAGACAGATCTGACTAATAATTCTACCTTTTCCAATTCCTCCCATATCAAATCAATAGCATATTGATACATTGGTTGCTTTATTTGAGAAACAAGGAACTCACAAACACTACAGAAAAACATAGATCTCGAGAGCTTATCTAGAGCAATTCTGCAATTTCAGAACATAGAAGAGCAGAGCTCAACAAAGAGACAACGTCCTTATATAAGATACCGTTAACTAAAAGACAAATTTGTAAAAGATTGGTCGAACAGCGACGACAAAATTGAGAATTTCTTTATTCGATTAGATATCTACGAGGAAACTTCGCTATTAACACGACTTCTGGGAGCCTATAAGGAACCTCATTCAAGCGATCATCATTCTTATACCTCATTTTAAAGGATTTAATTTGCAATCCTAGACGTAGTAACATTCAGTTACTTAAGCATCACTCAAGCAAGATTAAAGCTACTTTGCAAGGATTAGATGTCCTCACAGAAGACCAACATGAGATAAGTATACTAATCTATATTTCTTTTACTTCAAGGAAGTTGTATTCTTGCATGATAAGTACAATATGCATAACGAAGAGTATCCACAGAAGAAAATTGGTTAAGGCAAGAATCTGCCAACAAAAGATCATAATTTCCGATTTAGTCATTCTCCTAACACAATAATCTCTACCCGAACAACCACAAAAAAGTTGGGCACCAATAAAAAAAAAAAAAAAAAAGAGACAGTCCAAGGTCTGCCAGGTCAAATAAAGATCACTGAGAAGAATCGCCAGAGGGGCGACCAGCAGAGACAGGCCTCCGAGGAGTCAAGTTACCAGCAAACGCGATCAACTCCTCCTGACGCTTGAGATAACCGGCATCATAACCGTCCTCATAGGCCTGCTGACGAGATCCCTCTGCCGAGGCGGCGGCCTGAACTAAGTCACCTTTCTCTTTCTCAAGAACAACTTTGTCAGCCTCTAATTTTTGGAGGTCATCTCGGGCAAGCTGCAGTTGCAAAGACAGCCCTGCGGCTTTAGCTTTTTCTGACTCCAACTGACCTTGATGAGCTCTCCGACTACTCCACAGTTCGTCATTTTGCACACCCAGCTGAAGTGCAAAATATTTGGCCTACAAAGAAAAACAATGAGAAAAATCCTCTCAAGACATGAAAGTCGAAATAAAAATAGGGAAAATTATCGAAAGATATGTCTACCTGCTCGCACATCTTAACAAGAGACTGGACAAGACGTACATTTGAAGTACCCTCAAGTTTCTTCAGCTCACCAGGCAAGATAGTGCATAAACCCAGATACCAAGACAAAGCATCAGGCTCAACAGAGCCAGGCAGTTCGCTATTAGGTGGGACACCATCAGGGCGGGGAGTCTCTGACAGCGTAATATCCTTAACTTGTTCAAGGATGCATCGATCGTCTAACAGACGGGGAGAGTCTCTCTTGTTGGGGCTAACGGAGGTCTCCTTGCCCGAAGCAGAAATAACGGTTCGACGACCAGACCTCGACCCAAACCGGCCCCCAGAAGGTCCCCCAGATTCAAAAGAAGCAGTCGTTACAGTGGAATCATGAAACAAATATTCAGGACAATCTTGCAAAATAGATTGCGTTACGGAAGGATTAACAGAAAAACCATCACCAACTTGCCCTTCACTGGCAATCAGGGCAGTAGAAGTAGAAAAAGGAAGGGAACTAACAAAATCCCCTCCATGAGACCCATACTCATAAGAAGAAAAACCTGAAGAAACAGGTATGTCGTAAACATGCTCCATGTTGGATGGATCCCCGAAAGCTAATCGACCAGGGGAAGGCCTATTACCTACCCCGGTGGAAGAAGAAAAATTTGGTTGAATAAGCGACGAACTAACTTCTGATAAAGGTTGGGACGTGATAACAGGATTATCGATCATCGAACTGCTAATCAAGGACGAACGAGGCGGCTCCATCGAAGGCCCGTCTCCTCGAGATTTTTTCGATCTGTTACCCCGAGCGCCCTCACGGGAAGGTCGCTTCGAAGTATTGCCAAAAAGGTTGCTCATGATCGGATTATTGAAAAGTATAAAATGAGTATCGAGAGAGCTTATCGACTAGCCGACGGAGGAGTATTCTATTAAGAGAAGTATAGCAGTAAAACGAGTCAAGTTTTTACCTTTAGTATTTATACTACACGAAAAGACGCTACAGACCTGAAAGAAAAGGCGCGAACTAGGAAAACTGACTTCGAGATACACACTAGAATTTGAAAAGACACACTCATAATGATTACGGCCGACTTAATGACTTGTCTGAATTATTACGAAAAAGATGAAAAGACGTGACTGTCGGAATATGAAACGTCTGGCGTACAACGGGATGAAAAGGTAAAATTACAATCAAACCTACGGTTAAAAAATTATAGAGAATATGTCAAAGGTCAAAATATATCATAGAGCCTGATCGCTATCGGAGATTCTCTGCTCGCTATCAGTTTTCTTGTTCATATCAGCATCTTCTTCCCCTTCTTCTTCATCTTCTGGATCGATAAAAGTATTATCAAGCTCATCGTTAACATCAGAAGGAGGAATCGGCAATGGTTTTCCCAATTCTTCGACAAGGTGAGCCAAAGGAAAACCTTGATATACGACATCTGGAAGCTCGGAAGAAGAATAAATTTCACCATAACGATTCAACCGAATGTGCGCCGCCTTAAAATACTCCTTTCGACGGTCGTCGATCATCTTTAGAGCGACCAGCTGATGAACCGATTTCTTGAAAGTACTCTCCAGAAGAGGACCGACCATCCGATACAGTGTGGACAGGAGAATTAAGGAATTCGCGGATAACTCTTTCATCAGGGTTCCTACCATACCGATCCTTGAGTCCACTAAGAGGGACGTCTTCCTCATACTCCTCTAAAGAGGCTTGAAGATTTGAGACTTGGGTTTCTAGCTCGCTGATTCGAGCCGTACTCTGTAACTGGAATTCCTCTAACTTCTTTGCCATCTGATTGGCTTGCTCTTGAGCACGAGAAATCTCCATAACCCTATTCATAATCTCTTGATCTTCTGTCCCCAGAGCATGAGTCTCCAAGACCGAAACGGAAGAAGACGTGGAGGGACCAACCTCTAAACCAGAGGATTTACGGAGTAAAGCTTTATACTTCTCTTCCAGGAACTCACACTGCTGTTTCCAAAGAGCATTTTCATAAGCATATGATGCCAGGCAAGTTTTAGTCTGACAGGACAAAGAGATAAAACAAGAAATAAGTTAGCAAACTTAAAAGATTTGTGAAGGAAAATATTCTTGAAAACAAACTTAAAAGGAGGTTACCTTTTCAGCATAAAGAGAAGCTCGCTGAAATTTCTCCAGAGGATCCTTGTGAAGGAGCTTATTCAAATCACGAGTAAAAACACCAGACAAAAGAACACGGGTTGCCTTATCGACTGCATTCTCACTGTCGTCATGGATAAGAGAATCATTCTCAGAATATCCGGCGGCTCTCTTCCCCACTAAATGATCTTCGATCATTTCAACCAATGTAGGTTTCGGACGATTGTCGCCAAGTAAAGAAAGGTCGTTACCATAACGACCATAATAGCTCCTTTTTCTCCCTACCGGGTTCTCGCTAGGATGAGGCATCGACCAACTGCAACATCCGCTTCAGAGAGGATTCGTACTTTGAAAGTATCTTCTACAGGGATGACGAATTCAGAAACTGCAGCTTGTTCGCCCAAAAGATTAGAATGTAACTCCTCCTCGTTATTAGGGGCCACATTGTCCTTAGGAGAAGAAGAAGATTTTCTCACAGAAGCCATGTTTTCAGAATCTCGGAAGATGTAGGTCGATAAAGGAAAAACTTTGTGTGATAGGCGACTAAACAAGAAGATAACTGCAAAGTAAAAGGAAGTATAAAGGGAAAATGGCGAATTCAAAGGTCACCTATTTATATTGAAGTGAAATAAGACGTTTCGAACTCATCACAACTAATCATATTCCCGCCAAAAACATAAAGAAGATTAGAAGCCTCCCTAGTGGACGCGTGGCGATTCATTTTTGGAAAGAAAAAATGACTATCTATGAGGGTTTGCACTCTTTTCCTTACTTAAGATTTTTTCCCACTGGGTTTTTTCTTAAGAAAGGTTTTTAACGAGGCACCACTCATAGACAAGCAACGGTCGTATAAACTGATTTACTTCTACGAGCTTCTATTATCTATACGCTCGAAGAAGTGAGGGAGTACTGATGGGGGCTATTTCGCACCCTACATACAGCACGGATCGAGTAAAGAACATGAGATCGATTCGACCAAATGAGATAGTTCCGGATCATCTTGAACGACCCGGCCGAATACAGTTCTTTTCGATTAGAAGACTATGGTCCGGTCCCAAGAAGGATATTTGGGCCGAGTCCTATAAGGACTATGATTCCTTGTAACGCTAGGTTTAGTATGATATAAATACCTAGTTAATCATTGTATAAGACACATTCTACTTTACGGATTTTATGCTTACAAAACAGCATAATCCCAGATGATATACAAAAAGATCACCGATTCACCAAATTAACAAGGTTCTTTTTGTTGATTGTCTTTATTACTTCATTGCTCTAACGAATATTGCTTTTCCTTGAGATTGATCCATCCTGAATAAAGTAACAGAGCCCTATAAAAAAGTATATTGAAAACCCCAATATCACCAATTCACTGATACTAATAACCCGACGAAATCCGGTTAAATCAATAGCTTTAAAACAGAATACTTGCAGTGGATATTTTAAGTGTTTTTCACAAGTAAACTTAGTCTTTGAAAGATTTTATCCCCAGTTTTAACAAATTCCTTTTTGAAATCTTCCAACAGTTTTCTAATGTGTTTTATGCAATTTTTAAAGATGTGCAAGAAAATAATGCAAAGTAAAACACAAAGAATTTTTATAGTGGTTATATGGATAAAAATCATTTAGTCCACTCTTCCAAGTAACTTAGATCTTGGGTTATACTATAAACATACAATTTACAATATACTCTACTTACGCCAAAACAACAAATGAAGGGGCCGTAAGCTCACAATAGGAAATCGCAAAGAAGACCTATCCTCTGAAGTTAGATTACTCACTAAGATGGATCTACACTTCTCATAACACTCCTTTATAGTTTTTCACTCAGAAAAATGATTAAGCTTGAATCTTCAACTTGGTTCTGTCAACAAATGACTTTGCCAGGTGAGTGAGCTGTTCTTGAGACTTAGAGAGATTTTGCTTCGGAAATTTTCTCAGAGTTGTGTTGTGTCTCTTCTTCTCTGTCTCGCGAATTATTTATACTCCAGATTTGAAATATGTCCGTTGAAGAAAGACATGATTCAAATTCCTCGAGTACTGGTCCTTAATTTCTGCGAACGGCTCTCTGTCCTGCTGCAGTACTGTCAACAGTACTTTTTGTTAGTAGCATTAAATGCATCGAGCTGATACGAGGTTTTTCTTCAATCATTTCCCATTAATACCCTCAGTCTTCAGCATTTATTAGTCCAAGTACATTTATTACCGTTGGAGAGACTTCCTCATCATCTTCTGTTGGATAAGGATGAAGATGAAGGCACTGAAGACAAATTTAGAAGGGAGGTTTTGATGCATTCCAAAACTTCAAAATTGGCTAAGTATGGAGTAACTTAGCTGATGATCCCTTTGGAAGGAATTTTGACTAAGTAAAGAAGACATCAGAAGAGTCAAAGTTTCAAGGTCCAAGACTTCTGATCTGCTGAAGAAAAGTTATCAGACTGATGAAGATCAGCCGACTCAAATCAGATTTGTTCAAATTTGAGATCAGCCGAGTTCGCCATCAGATGCATACTTTTATCAGCCAAGTGAAGAAGATCATTAAGTATTCCCAACGGTAATAAATGCCCCTTGGAGTAATTAATGCTGAAGTACAAGGTTATTAAAGACAAATGATTGAAGATTTGCTTCGCATCAGCTGGGTGCATTTAATGCTGCATTTAATGCTGCCTGCAGAATAGTACTGTTCACAGTACGGACAGACTGCAAAAGAGCCGTTCGCGGATTTCAAGGACCAGTACTCGAGGAATTTGAATCTTGTCTCTCTTCAACGGACATTTTTCAATCCTCAAGTATAAATAGCTGAAAGAGACGAAGAAGAAAAAAACAACACAATCTCTGAGAAAATTTCGAAGCAAAATTCTTTAAGTCTCAAGAACAGCTCACTCATCAGCTTAGTCATTTGTTGACAAAAGCAGAGTTGAAGAATCAAGAAAAATACATCTTCTGAGTGAATTTGTAAACAAGAGTGTTGTGAGAAGTAGATATCCATCTAAGTGAGTGATATTACTTCAGAGAAGTAGGATTTCCTTGTGATTTCTTACTGCGAACTTACGGCCTGTTCATTTGTTGTAAGGCGTAAGCAGAGTATACTGATTACTGTGTGTTTTTAGTATAACCCAAGATCTTTGTGACTTGGAAGAGTGGACTAAAGGATATTCAAATCCATATAACCACTATAAAAATTACTTGTGTTTTTACATTGCTTTTAAACGTGCATATTTACTGATTGCATAAAAACACGTTAAGTTAACTGTTTGAAAATCATTCAAAAGGAGTTTATAAAACTGGGGAAACATTTTTCAAACTGCTAAGACTACTTGTGAAAAACACTTTATAAATCTGCTGCAAGTACTCTAAGTATTAAAACTTTTTTTAACAAAATCAGCTAAGTAACCATCAGACGAGTGGTCAACAAAGCTGTTCAAAGATTTGTTCGCGAGCAGAATTGTAACTAACTAATCTGATCAGCTTAGTCTGTTCAGTTAGAGTAAAAGTTTTAAAGTTAAAATCAAAGAAAATTTTGAAGAGGTTTATTCACCCCCCCTCTAAACCTCTTCTGACCACTTGGGACCAACAAGTGGTATCAGAGCAGGTGGTTCATTAGAATCAGCTGCCTGATCAAGGAGCTTGATCCAAGTGTTTTTCAAAGGTTTTCAAAACTTTTCAAAAGAGAATCTTTTTGAAAAATCAAAACTTTTTGAAAAATGGATTCTATCAGTCATGTTCCCCACATTGCTGGTATGTCTTTTGAAGACTGGAAGATTAGAATGGAAATCTTTCTAGCAGCCTACAATGACAACATGTACACATGTATCATTAAAGGTCCATTCAGATTCATAAAGACCATAAAAATCAATGAAGTTGATACGGTTGTGGAAAAAGACCTTCATGAGATGACTCCAGAAGAAATAAAGCTCTACAATCTAGATAAAGTCGGGAGATTCATCATGACTAAAGCCCTGGATAATGATCGGTTTGACAAGGTCAAACATTGCAAGACTGCAAAGGAGATGTGGGACAAAGTCAGAGACATGAGCGAAGGCAATGATGCAATAAAGGAGCATCAGCTTACTGTTGCTTTGGAGAAACTTGACAACTTCAAGATGAAGTCTGGAGAAACCATTGATCAGATGGATACCAGATTCACCAGAACACTCAACGAAGTCTTAAAGCTGGGAAAGACCTTCACTGACAAAGAAATCACTGTTAGAGTACTAAAGGCCCTACCCCCAAAGTGCAACATGAAAGTGACAGCAATGGAAGAATCAAGAGATTTGGGAAAAATCTCTCTTACTGAGCTGTTTTCTGTACTCAAGGCATTCGAGTATAAACTGCCTAGAATGGGAATTGAAGAAACCTCAACTTCAGGACCCACAGCTGCACTGGTTGCTGTTGAAAACACCAGAAGACCAGCATAGAAAAGCAAAGAAGTGGACTCATCTGATGAAGCCACTCTACTCAACAAGAAGGAGTACACTGCTGGAGATGTTGCACTGTTGATGAACAATTTCAAGAAGTTCTACAAAAGAAAAATGAAGAACAAATACAACAATGCTTCTACTTCTAAACCTAACTTTTCTTCTCAAGAAAAAGATGATTATAAAGCAAAACTAATGTGTTACAACTGTAGGAAATTGGGACACTTCATCAAAGACTGCCCATATCCAAAAGCAGAAAAGTACAACGAAGAGGAGAAGAAAATGAGAAAAGAAAGAAAGCATCAGAGAGGCAAGGCAATGATGGCTGAAGCAGAAAAGCTTGCTGCTGTCTACTCATCTGATTCAGATTCAGACACGTCTGATGAAGAATCGTCTGATGAAGAAAAACCTGCTCTCCTCTGTCTAATGGCAAAGGAATCTGATGACTCTGAGGATGAGGTAACTCCTCTTGACAATGAATTATTTAATTCATTTGAACAAATGATGCTTAACAACACTGGTATTGCTGAAGCATATAAAAAGCTTAAGGAAGAGATGATATTGCTAAAAGAGCAAAATAGTTCACTGAAACTCACAGCTGAAAAGCCAAGAGAATCAGCTGAATACAAACAGCTTGAGCAAGAACATGAGTCTCTGAAAGCTGAGTGTGAAGTTTATAAAGGAAAAATCATGGAACTTGAAAAGGTTATTAAGTCTCATGAAAAATCATCTGTTGCATCCACGCATACATCTAGTAAACAGAAGATACCTTTAGAACAGGATAAGCAAGAATTGAACCATACTGAAAAATTCATATCAGCTGACAATAGTAAGGTCATTCTGTATGTTCAAATTGCTAGACCTACTTCACCTGAGAATGTGTTAAAGGAGAAGAAATCTCCTATGGCTAAAAAGAGCAAAGAGCCTAATGTAGGAAATCAGACTAGTAAGACCAAACAGCAGAGTCCTAAGAAGTCTGCTGATAAAGCTAAAGTCAACCAGACTAGTGGTAAAACTAAGTCAAAATCAAATGAGCTAGCATCTAGTAAACCAAAGAAGCATAAGAACAAGAAAAATCAAAATGCTTGGTATGGAAATGAGTCATATTATGTGCAACCTACTGCATATCCTCCTATGTACCATGCACCTCAATTTCCTAGTTACTATGCACCATATCCTGCTCATCCAATGCATGCATACCCTGCTTATCATGCACCTTACCCTGCTTATGAACATTATTCTTATCATACTGATCATCAACATGACTTATCTGATACTTATGATAAAAATCAAGCTGTTCATGCTCCTGTTAAAACTCAGAAGCCTAAGAAGCCTAAGACTTCATCATCTTGGGTTGTCAAAGGTGGAACTAATCCTTCAGGACCCTCTCAATAAGGGTACCTAAAACAATTTTACTTTTGTTTTGTAGGTTAGGATTAGGAGTAGGAGTAAAGTAGAGAAGATTTGGTACTTGGACAGTGGATGTTCAAGACACATGTGTGGAAACATACATGAGCTGACTGATGCTGTTGCTGTGGATGGACAGTGGATGTTCAAGATACATGAGCTGACTGTTACTTTTGGAGACAGTAAAGAAGGCAAGATTGTAGCTAAAGGAAGAGTTATCAAAGAAAACATTGAGATATCTGACGTCTCATATGTTAAAGGCCTCAAATATAATCTGCTGAGCATAAGTCAATTTTGTGACAAAGGATATTCAGTCATCTTCTCAACAGATAAGTGCTATGTTGAACAGATTGGTACGAAGAAGGTAATTTTATCTGGAAGAATACAGGGAAATATCTACATAATCGACTGGAATTCTGCTGACAAGAATTCAAGTGTTTGTTTGGTGGCATCTGCACCAAGTGAAGTCAGTTGGCTATGGCACAAGAGAATGAATCATCTAAACTTCAAGACCATAAACAGATTAATCAAGAATGATCTGGTAGAAGGGATTCCAAAGGTAGTCATGAGCAAAGACAAGCTCTGTGACGCATGTCAGAAGGGCAAACAAATCAAGTCATCTTTCAAAGGCAAGAAGCACCAATCTTCTGGGAGAATATTGGAGCTACTACATATGGATTTATTTGGACCCATTGATCCAGTCAGCAATGGTGGAAAGAAATACTGCCTAGCTGTTGTGGATGATTATTCAAGATATACTTGGGTGATTTTCATGAAGAAGAAAAGTGAAACCAAGGGACATCTTACTAATCTGATGGAACTGATCCAGAATGAGAAGAGTATAAAAATATTGAAGATCAGATCAGATAGAGGGACAGAGTTCACAAACTCTACTGTTGAAGAGTATTGTAATATCAAGGGAATACATCATGAGTATTCAGCTGCTAGAACCCCTCAACAGAATGGTGTTGCTGAAAGGAGAAACAGAACACTAAAAGAAGCTGTCAGGACCATGATAGCTGAAGCTAAGCTGCCTCAAAGATTTTGGGCAGAAGCAACAAATAGAGCCTGCTTTACCCAAAACAGATGTATGATCAACAAAAATCAGAACAAGACTCCATATGAAGTTTGGAACAACAGAAAACCAAACATTCATTACTTTAAGATTTTTGGTTGTAAATGTTTTGTATTGAATAATGGGAAAAATCACCTTACTGCATTTGCAGAAAAGGCTGATGAAGCTGTCTTTGTAGGATACTCAACTGTTAGTAAAGCTTACAGAGTTTTTAACAAAAGAACATTACTAATAGAAGAATCTATCCATGTAGTATTTGATGAGCCAAGTCAATCTTCTGAAAAGAATCAAAGTGTTAACCAAGATATGTCTACTGATTTACAGAAGTTAGACGTTGGAAGAAATGAAGAATATGTTCCCATCATACTACCTAATCTCAGTTCAGCTGCTAACTCAAGTGTTGTTCAAAATCACAGTGCTGATTGTCTAACAGACGAGTTGCAAACAACTGACAGACCAGAGACTGTTCAACAGACTACAAATGTTCAACAGACTACTACTGGAACTCCAACAGTAGTGTTGCAAGATCAAGACAGAGGACAACATCCTGATCTGCAACCTGATCTCAGATGGCTCAAGAATCACCCACCTGAGTTTGTAATTGGTGATCCTTTAGATAGAGTGAAAACAAGAAGAGAAGCTGCATAAGATGCTATGTTTGTCACATTTCTATCTCAAATAGAGCCCAAACAAATTGAAGAAGCTCTAAATGATTCCTTCTGGATTGAAGCTATGCAAGAAGAGTTGAATCAATTTGAAAGGAATGAAGTCTGGTACTTAGTTCCTAGACCAAGTCATCAAAGAGTAATTGGCACTAAATGGGTATTCAGAAATAAGATGAATGAAGATGGTATTGTTACCAGAAACAAAGCAAGATTAGTGGCCAAAGGTTATTGTCAAGAAGAAGGAATTGACTTTGATGAGACATTTGCACCAGTAGCAAGACTTGAAGCAATCAGATTGTTTCTAGCCTATGCTGCTTACAAGAACTTCACTGTTTATCAGATGGATGTGAAGTCTGCTTTTCTCAATGGAGAATTGCAAGAAGAGGTATACGTTGAACAACCTCCTGGATTTGAAGTCTATCAAAAAGAGGACAAGGTATATCATCTGAAGAAAGCCCTCTATGGACTGAAACAGGCTCCAAGAGCATGGTATGATACCCTATCTGATTTTCTTTTAATTAAAGGATTTCGTAAAGGTAAGGTAGATAAAACCTTGTTTACAATTGAATGGGAAAATCATATATTACTTGTGCAAATATATGTGGACGATATTATTTTTGGTTCAACTAACCAACAGATGTGTGATAAGTTCTCCAAGCTGATGCAGAATAAGTTTGAAATGAGCATGATGGGTGAACTTAACTATTTTCTTGGTTTGCAAGTTAGACAGTTGCCTGATGGAATATTCATCAGCCAAGCAAAATACACAAGAGATCTATTCAAGAAATTTGGTATGGAAACTAGCTCAACTGCTAACATTCCTATGTCTACAAGCCTTCGTTTGGATAAAGATGAAGATGGCAAATCAGTGGACATAACCAAATATAGAGGCATTATTGGTTCATTGTTGTATCTAACAGCAAGTAGACCTGATATAATGTACTCAGTTGGAGTCTGTGCAAGATTTCAATCAAACCCCAAGGAATCTCATCTCTTAGCTGCCAAGAGGATATTGAAATACATTAAGGGCACTCAAGAATTGGGATTGTGGTATCCTAGAGAATCTAGATTTGAACTTATTGGTTATTCAGATTCAGACCTTGCTGGCTGCAAGATTGACAGAAAGAGCACAACAGGTGCCTGTCAGTTCTTAGGTAGTCGTCTGATCTCATGGATGAGTAAGAAACAGACTTCAGTTTCTATATCTACTGCTGAAGCTGAATATATAGCTGCTGGAGCTTGCTGTGCACAGATATTATGGTTGAAGCATCAACTAGAAGATTACAACATCAAGATCAGTGGAATTCCAATCTACTGTGATAACACAAGTGCAATCTCTCTTACTCAGAACACTACAAGTCATTCAAGGACTAAACATATTGAGATCAAGCATCATTTCATTAGAGATCATGTGGAAAAAGGCAATGTTGTGATTGAGTATGTTCATACAGACAATCAGATTGCTGACATTTTCACAAAACCTTTAAGTGAAGTAAGGTTCTCAACTCTAAGAGCTGAGCTAGGACTACTTAATTTGGATGCATAAGCTAAGGGGGAACTTATCAGAAGACTAAAGTTCAACAGCTTATTCATCTCTATTATCTTCAAGGAGTAACTCTCAACAGACTAGTTAACTTATGAATTCTTAAACTCAGGGGGAACGTGTAAGACTAGCGGTACTTCTGAATTAAAGATGAAATTGGTTAATGTCAGTTAGTTGAAGTTATATTTTCAACAGAAGACTTATCTATCGAAGATTAAAGATATTTTATCTAGCTGGACTGACAAACAGCTGAGGAAGGTTATCAGCTATTGGCATTCTCTGATAACAACTATGTCTTCAGGACAATAGTCCATCAGATAAGTGTTTATTTTACTCATATGATTACTGAAATAAAAGCGGAACTACTTAAAACGTTTATTCAAAAAACACGCTTTTATAAGTAACTGACGGGCGGTACATATTCCCGCTCCTCATTAAATATCTTTTGAATTTGAAAGGTCGTAACTGACGCCGCACGATCAGCACTGACAGAAAAACGGATCTAACGGTTGGCGGATATCACGGAAACCAACATTCCCCAACTCTATAAATCCCCATCTGATCAGCCGTGTAGTTCTTTACGCATCCTAGATATTCAAAAGTACTTGTGAGAAAAATCTACTTGCAATTCTCTGCAAATTTCTCTCTGTTTTCCTAACCTTCAACAGATTAGCAATGGCCGCTGAAGGTATGTTTCTCGTATATGATTCCTACTACCAATCCGGTACAAATATGATGAAAGAACTTCTGGAGAAGTTCAAATCTGCAAACTTGGTAAATTTCATGGAATACAATGAGGGAGTGATCTGGACTGATCAAGTGATGGAGTACTACAACACAGCAAAAGCTGATTACAACGCACTGAAGATTAAGGCTACAGTGGGAGGTAAATCTATCACTATTACTCCTACTGTTCTGCACGAGACGTTTGGACTTCCTAACAGTGGACGACATGACGTCACTGTACTGACGGAAGATAAGCACCAACAATTCTGGGCGATTTGCGCCAAGGAGGGAGAAGTGCTATCTGGAAACATAAGGAAGAAACAACTGAGAGATGAATATCAGCGGATGGCTGATATGGTGTCTAAGCTGATTGAGAACTGCACCTTCTAACTAGATGCTGTTACCATGAAGAGGTTCAGCATCATGGCTGCCATCTACTATGGACTGGAGGTCAACTGGTCAATCATAGTTTGGTACATCTTGGCTGATTTCCTTGATGCAAAGAAAGGAAAAGGCCCCTAAACCAACCACAGGATCATGCTTAGTTACCTGCTGTTCAAACTGGGGTGTCCTATGGCGAATGGAAAGGAAATTCAAAAATCTAAGGCAATGTCCAAATACTTGCCTGTTCAAAAGAGGAAGGCTGATGAGCCTGAAGAAGATGAGGATGAGGGACCAAGGGAGGTTCCTGCCAAAAGGCAACGGAGGTTAGTCAAAACGGCTGACATGGCTGTTGAGACAAGAAAGAAGAAGGCTGCTGATAAGCCTAAGGAAAATACCTCAAAGAAAATGGAGTCAGTGACTGCTGCTGATCAGGTCATGAAGATTATTGATCAGGTCACTGCTGATGTCAGGACTGCTTCACCTGCATCACCTTCGAGGACTCCATCTGCTGAAAAACCTGCTGAGAACGTTTCTCACAGGACAAGGAGCCAAATAAGGGACACTGCTACTTCAAGACCTATTCAAGGTCTGTCAAAGAAGTCAGCAAGGAAGCAGATGACATTCGTAGAAAAGGACACTGAGTTGACAGACTTGGTGAGAACAAGTACTGAATCTGCTGAAAGACCACTTGAAGCTGTTGGAGCTTCTGTTGCTGACAAAGCTGATGTGCAACAGTTGCCTCAAGTCACATCAACAGCTGAGGTTGCTCAACCTCAAGAAGATCCAGATGTCCAAATCATTCATCCTATTGCTGCAAATCCCATATCATCTGCTGGACCAGCTCCTGCTCCAATTGATAAAGGCAAAAAGAAAATAGTGCTAAGGAAAAAGAAAATTTCCAAGGCTGACAAGAAAGCAAGAGAGGAAGCTGAACAGAGGAAGCAAGATGAGTTGGAGGAAAAGAAAGCACTTGAGCTAAGCAAAGCTCAAGAAGCAAAGGATGAAGCCAGAAGGCACATGTCTGAAGCAGAGAGGAAAGCTGCTGAAGATGCTGAAATGGCTATGGTGATCGAAATGAGCAAAGTTGATGCCTATGGACCTGTCCATGGAGGTGGCATCAAGATTGGTGAAGGCAAGGATGAAGGTGGGATGAAAAAGTCCAAAATGCCTGCTGCTGAGCCCAGGCCCAAAGAAAAGTTCGAAATCAGAAGAGCATTCAACATACTACATACTAACAAAGAGCTTTTCCAAAAGTTTGAAAAATCCTTAGCCTACTACAATCAGAAGTTAATGATGAAGACCATGTTCACTCAAGAGAAGCCTAGATATATCAGATGGAGAGATAATAGGCTGAACAGGTCCATCATTGAACTTCAGAATCTGAAGGATTTAGCTGCTGAAGAGAAACGGGTACTAGAGTGGTTAAAGACAGATTCTATCCAAAAAGCTTTGGACCCTCATCATGTTAGAGATGCTATGCATCACTATGCCAGGGAATTTGCCCTTGAGGAAGCAAAGCGGATTCAGAGTACCTTGCCTGAAAAGAGAAAGAAAACTGACAATGTTGAAGAAAGGGCTGTGAAGATTGCTGTTATCACTGCACTGAAGAAGTGGGCAGAAAAGTCCAGATATCAGCAAGGGCATTCAAGTGAACTCCCCCAACTACCAAGTATTCAACATGTGATTTTTGGCAGGGAAATGAAAGATTTCAGTGAAGTGCCAGAGGGTAACAATGCATTTGTTAACCCTTGGATAATTGTGAGGCAAATTCGTCAGACAACTTGCTTCAATGATGATGGCACCATCACAAATCTGGTATATGAAGACGTCACTGATGAACATAAGAAGACTACTGAAAAGAAAGCTGAAGAGCCTCTAGCACTAGATTGGAATGCTAAAGACTCTGAAGACCATCAGATGACAGATTTGGAAGAAGTCCCTGTTCAACAGGCGACTGAAGAGAAGGAAGCTGATGCTAATGCTTCTGCTTCATCAGCTGATCAACATTCATCACTGATGGAAGCACTCCAGGTGTTATTGGAAGATTCACTAAGTAAACTGGAACAGGAGCATAAACAACAGCTGATGAAGGTCAAGGAGGAGCTGAAGAATGAACTCAAGGCAGAATTGGAAGAATCAAACAGACTTCAGCTGGAAACTGTTCAAGGATCAACAGCAGAGATCATTAAGAAAGAAATTGACAGTATTCCTATTCCTCAAGACAATTCATTACAGTTAGTGCACAGTCTGAGAGAGTTGAACAAGAATGTTGAAGATGTGAAGGGTGATGTGAATCATCTTCACACTGCATTAAAGACAGCTGAGCACAAGATTGCTGATCTAACTTCAACTTTCATTCAAGTCAGTAAAGAGGAGAATGAAATCAACTTAGGGATGTTGCAAGAAGTGGCAAAGGCTTCACAGGAAGTTCAACGTGAAATTGCAACTATCAACCTTAACATTGATTACTTCAATGATCAGACTGACGTTATCAGCACTGACATTCATCATCTTACAGCAAGTCATGACGTTGTCAATCAGAATCTAAAGGCTTTGTGTGCGGAAATGAAGATTCCAACAGTTGCTCTCAACCCTGCTATTGCACCTTCTACTGTCATCAAATCTGATGATGACAAAAAGGGGGAAGATAAAGGGGAAGAACCAGCTAAGGAAACTGCTGCTGCAACTGATAAAGTCAAGGAGACTGAAGACACTGCTGACAAATCTGAAAAACTTGGAAAGGTAGAAGAAGAAGAAAAGACTGAAAAAGAAACTACCAAGTACAAGAACACTGAATCTGCCAGGAAGGCTATGGAGCTAATCAAAGAACAACAACTTAAAGAGAAGATGGAAGCTGCCAAAGCAATCTTGGTTGAGGAAGCTGATGATGAAGAAGATGACGAAGAGTCATCTTATGAATATGAAGAGGTGCTTGAAGGATCAGATGAAGAAGCTGATAGTTAAAATTGAAAAATCCTTGTAATCAGTTTACTTTTATCTATTCTTCAGAATTCTCATCTGATGAACTTGTATCATTTATTAAATTATCAATAAAAAGTTCAAGTTTTTGTTTCCAACATATATTTTCTATCTCAGAAAATTTTGAAGGTTACAATCTTTAGCTTAGGTATTTAACAGGTACTTAGCTGAAGTTTTGTCATCATCAAAAAGGGGGAAATTGTTGGATAAGGATGAAGATGAAGGCACTGAAGACAAATTTAGAAGGGAGGTTTTGATGCATTCCAAAACTTCAAAATTGGCTAAGTATGGAGTAACTTAGCTGATGATCCCTTTGGAAGGAATTTTGACTAAGTAAAGAAGACATCAGAAGAGTCAAAATTTCAAGGTCCAAGACTTCTGATCTGCTGAAGAAAAGTTATCAGACTGATGAAGATCAGCCGACTCAAATCAGATTTGTTCAAATTTGAGATCAGCCGAGTTCGCCATCAGATGCATACTTTTATCAGCCAAGTGAAGAAGATCATTAAGTATTCCCAACGGTAATAAATGCCCCTTGGAGTAATTAATGCTGAAGTACAAGGTTATTAAAGACAAATGATTGAAGATTTGCTTCGCATCAGATGGGTGCATTTAATGCTGCCTGCAGAATAGTACTGTTCACAGTACGGACAGACTGCAAAAGAGCCGTTCGCGGATTTCAAGGACCAGTACTCGAGGAATTTGAATCTTGTCTCTCTTCAATGGACATTTTTCAATCCTCAAGTATAAATAGCTGAAAGAGACGAAGAAGAAAAAAACAACACAATCTCTGAGAAAATTTCGAAGCAAAATTCTTTAAGTCTCAAGAACAGCTCACTCATCAGCTTAGTCATTTGTTGACAAAAGCAGAGTTGAAGAATCAAGAAAAATACATCTTCTGAGTGAATTTGTAAACAAGAGTGTTGTGAAAAGTAGATATCCATCTAAGTGAGTGATATTACTTCAGAGAAGTAGGATTTCCTTGTGATTTCTTACTGCGAACTTACGGCCTGTTCATTTGTTGTAAGGCGTAAGCAGAGTATATTGATTACTGTGTGTTTTTAGTATAACCCAAGATCTTTGTGACTTGGAAGAGTGGACTAAAGGATATTCAAATCCATATAACCACTATAAAAATTACTTGTGTTTTTACATTGCTTTTAAACGTGCATATTTACTGATTGCATAAAAACACGTTAAGTTAACTGTTTGAAAATCATTCAAAAGGAGTTTATAAAACTGGGGAAACATTTTTCAAACTGCTAAGACTACTTGTGAAAAACACTTTATAAATCCGCTGCAAGTACTCTAAGTATTAAAACTGATTTTAACAAAATCAGCTATGTAACCATCAGACGAGTGGTCAACAAAGCTGTTCAAAGATTTGTTCGCGAGCAGAATTGTAACTAACTAATCTGATCAGCTTAGTCTGTTCAGTTAGAGTAAAAGTTTTAAAGTTAAAATCAAAGAAAATTTTAAAGAGGTTTATTCACCCCCCCCCCCTCTAAACCTCTTCTGACCACTTGGGACCAACATCTTCACTTGGCTGATAAGAATTACTCGTCTGATGATGAACTGAGCTGATCCCAATCTTGAACAAATCTGATTTGAGTATGCTGATTTTCACCAAACTGATTTCTTCCTTCAGCAGATCAGTAGTCTTCTGGACCAAACTGAATTTTGACTTGACTGATTTGCCTTTGAGTTTGATCAAAATTCTTTTGAGGGATTTTACTAAGCTTTCCTAACTTAGTTGGTTAAGATGTTTTGGAAATCATCAAAACCTCCCTTTAACTTCTAAATTTCTTGTCTTCTGATCTTCATCTTCATCCAACAAGTACCTTTCTTTTACAATATTTATTACTCCAAGTGCATTTGTTACCGTTGGAAAGACTTTCTGATTACTTGAACTCTGCTGATGAACAACACTCTTCTGAGTCAAACCGAGCTTATTTGACTTGACTCTGCTGAAATCCACCAATCTGATTTCAAACTTAGCAACAGATCAATAGTCTTCTGAACAAAATATTTAACCCTTCTGATTTGCACTTGTATTATCGGTTAAATATCTTCAAAGGTTAACTAAGCTTTGATGACTTTTGGAAATCATCAAAACTCCCTTCCCTTCTTCATCTTCATCCAAGATCTTTATAGCATCTTATCATGACATGAAGAATTCTATGGATGTGTACTATTTTTACCTCGTTTAGTTTTTATCCCAGGAAAAGGTTTTTTCCAGACAAGATTTTTAATGAGGCATACTCCATGAATTTCCTAAAAATGATGATCAAAGGCTAATTTTACTTCTCCAAGCTATAGCTACGCTTACGCTCAAGAAGTGAGAGAGTTTGATAGGGGGTTAATTTATATCTAGCCTAGTTGAATTCTTTGATCAAATCCAGATCGATCTATGACGCTATCGACCTTCCTCAGAGCTCGTTGACCTAGATAAGCAGTTGAACGATAGAGTGACGCTTCCTTATACATACACTGGCTAAGCGTCTGGACAGTCCATGGACCGAGCAAAGACTCCTACGAGCTCTATGACTCTTTTAGGGCAAGATATGTAACACTATCACTACAAGGAAGATTATTGCAATAGGGTTGGATCTTGAATATTCAACATATTTGCTTTACTTTTGTCCACTACTTAGTTTATCATATCATCGATATATTATATTCTTTTGGGATTGCACCATCCTGGGTAGTTTGGTCAGACCCTTTATCTAGATCAATAATATTTGATAAAACCATGTTTATTTGTCTTTATCGAATGCTTAATTACATTATTCATTTTACTCATCTAGACGAAATTCGTTAAATCATCATCCAACACTAAAATATATAATATGTAGATTGCTTGTCGAAACTACATGTGTCCCATTACCACGTCTCTGCAAAAGTTAAAGAACTAATATTATTTTTGGCCATATTTTTACTTTCTTTTTGTTTGCCACAAACTAATTTAAAATGTGTTTATATATGTGATCTTGGAAATAATAATTTATCGTTATTTTATGTAAAAGTCATGGTAGCACCTTGGTGGGATGTTGTTATTTAGGATATATTTGATTAATGAATTTTAGTGATTAAGGGTTAGTAAATTATTCACTTAAAACAACCTTATAAAGAATTTATCACTATTGTAGATATCACAATTTTTATTGTCACAAAATTTAAATTGTCTTCATGAAAATAGTAACAAGATTTCATTTTTAGTTGATACTTTTTTACTTAATATGTTATCATTTATACATAATTTTCTTGTATAGCAAGTGCAAAAAGAATTTTGGAAAATTGTGACTAAAATGCAATTTTATAATATAGAAGACCAAAAGTGATAAGAGTATTCTCTTGTGGGTCTTTGTCAATTCAAAGTGTTCTTTTAATTAGAAGTTTCAAAGAGTTAAATGCAAAAATAACCTTTGTGTTTTCCCTAATCATTAAAAATAAAACCTTGTTATTTGTATCTAGTTGTCTAGTTGTAAATTCCATCTTCTTATCTCTAATATTTTCACTTAATATGGATCACTTATATTTTTAATGATTAAGGTAGGCATATAAATAAGATAAAACATTAATTGATACCTTGCGTGATTATTTGATTACTTACTTGACTGGAAAATTTTAAAAAACTTAGATATTGATAGGAAGCTTATTGATGGAATGAACTTTGCAAGTAACTTTAATATCTTTTAAAGTGAAATATTATTATTCTGGCAGATTTATGCAAATAAATAAATTTACACTTTTTTTTATGAATATACAAATGAGTGTGTATAGAGGATTTTCGTGAAATGACCTTTCAACAAATTGATATTCTAAAAATGAATGTGTGCAATATTCTCATCTCAAACCCTATTTACAAAAGAAGTCCCTTTAAAATTTAAAAAGAATAAAAAAATGCATAGTTAACTAAATAATGAGAATAACTGAAGAAGTAGCAGATGTAAAAGATCAATTAATTATAATAAATAAAATATTACTAAAAGAAGAGATTATTAAAGATAATCATCAAAATTATCTAGAAAAAATAGAACAAAAATTTTTAAATAATGAAATATGGACATAACAATATTTACAAGGAACACATTTACCAATAGAATCCTATAATTTAATAACAGAAGAACATAAATGTCATCATAGATATAATTTTCCCCATTTATATCATACACTAGATCCACAATTAAATAATATTACTGACATGTTAATGTATTTAATAAATAATTATATTTATTACAACAGAAAAGAAGAAGGTTTTTATGAAGACATAGCTATTATTCGAGGACAGTTGGAACATTTAGTCCATGAATTAGAAATAATTAAAAAACACAACGAAGAAAAAATAATGACAGGGAAGTATCTGATATACAAATTCAACAAGTTATACCTCCAAGAAAATTTGTTTAAATAATGGAAGAACAAGTAGAAGAAATTAGAAAGATGATTGAATAATTAAACATAGTTGAAGAAGAACAGGATAAAAAACAAACAAATTTTACAAATAATAATGAAGTAATTTACGGATACGAATCAGATGATTCCATTCCTGCATATATGGAAAAAGGAGAAAGTAGTTGGGTAAAAGAGGAACAAGAAGATCATGAAAATAATAAAGAACGAAAGTTTAGTAGGCTTGAATGGACCAGATGAATAAAACAAGGAATATTAGATGTAGATTGAGGAAGAAACACGGAAGGATTAATACAAGAATGGGCAAACCAAGTAAAATTAATTCTACAAACAGTTGATATATTTAAAAATACCTCAATGGATAATGTATGGAATTATATGGTTTTTAAAACAAAAGGAAATGTATTCCAATATTTGAGCGAATACAAATACATTGACCAACTAAAAGAAGCAAGCAAAAATAATGTAGAATATTTTTACTGGTCAGTAATAGCACTTATATGGAAATAATTTGATGGTCAAGATCAAATAAATTATGCAGAAAAGGTTACAGAAAAACAAATTGAAATAGCAACTTGGCATTTAAATAGTATGAATAACTGTGATATGTGTCAATACGAGAATTATGTTTGTGAATTTTCAAAAAATATTTATAGACTAAAACCTGAAATTCAGGAACATACGAAAAAATTATTACTAATAAAACTACCATACCCAATAAATAAAGTTTGTTTAGACAAATTTAATGAAGGAGTAAAAAACAGAACTGTAGCAGATAGTCTAGAAGGAGCAATTCCCGTAGGACGAGAATATATAATAGAAAAATATACACAACTAAATGAAACAAAACTGGTAAGACAAGTTAACAAAGTTTGTTGTGAAGGTAATCCACGATTACCACAACAGTATGGGTGTAAAGAACGTAAATATAAAAAAAAATATCATAAGAATAAATATTATAATAAAAAATATAAATGGAAGAAATGACCTTTTCAAAATATAAAGTGTTGGTCCCAAGTGGTCAGAAGAGGTTTAGAGGGGGGGAAGGTGAATAAACCTCTTTAAAAATTTTCTTTGAATTTAACTTTAAAACTTTACTCTTACTGAACAGACTAAGCTGATCAGATTAGTAAGTTGCAATTCTGTTCGCGAACAAATCTTTGAACAGTCTTGTTGACCACTCGTCTGATAGTTACTTAGCTGATTTTGCAGAAATCAGTTTTAATACTTAGAGTACTTGCAGCGGATTTTCAAAGTGTTTTTCACAAGTAAACTTAGTAGTTTGAAAAGTAATTCCCCAGTTTTATAAACTCCTTTTAACTTCTTTTCAAACAGTTAACTTAATGTGTTTTTATGCAATCAGGAAATATGCAAGTTTGAAAAGCAATGTAAAAACACAATCAATTTTTATAGTGGTTATATGGATTTGAATATCCTTTAGTCCACTCTTCCAAGTCACACAGATCTTGGGTTATACTATAATCACAAAGTTTACAGTATACTCTGCTTGCGTCGAACAACAAATGAAACGACCACAAGTTCGCAATAGGAAATCACACAGAAAACCTATCCTCTGAAGTTTGATCACTCACAAAGATGGATCACAACTCCGCACAACACTCTTGTTTACAAAATCACTCAGAAGATGTATTTTTCTTTGTTCTTCAACTCTGCTTTCGTCAACAAATGACTCAGCTGATGAGTGAGCTGTTCTTGAGACTTAAAGAATTTTGCTTCGGAAATTTCTCTCAGAAAGTGTGTTGCTTGTTTCTTCTTCGTCTCTTTCAGCTATTTATACTTGAGGATTGAAAAGTGTCCGTTGAAGAGAGACAGGATTCAAATTCCTCGAGTACTGGTCCTTAAAATCCGCGAACGGCTCTTTTGCAGTCTGTCCGTACTGTAAACAGTACTATTCTGCAGGCAGCATTAAATGCAGCATTAAATGCACTCGGCTGATGCGAAGCTTTTCTTCAATCATTTGTCTTAAATATCCTCGTACTTCAGCATTTATTACACAAAGGGGCATTTATTACCGTTGGGAACACTTCATGATCTTCTTCACTTGGCTGACGAAAGTACAAGTCTGATGGTGAACTCGGCTGATCTCAAACTTGAACACATCTGATTTGAGTCGGCTGATCTTCACTAATCTGATAACTTTACTTCAGCAGATCAGAAGTCTTGGACCTTGAAACTTTGACTCTTCTGATGTCTTCATTACTTAGTCAAAATTCCTTGATAAGTTTATCAGCTAAGTTACTCCATACTTAGCCAATATATGAAGTTTTGGAATGCATCAAAACCTCCCTTATCAACCTTTCTTTAGTGCCTTCATCTTCATCCTTATCCAACAATTTTCCCCTTTTTGATGATGACAAAACTTCAGCTAAGTACCTGTTGAATACCTAAACTAAAGAATGAAATCCTCAAAATTTTCTGAGATAGAAAAAGTTTATTGGATTGAACTTGACTTTTCATTAATATTGAAAAAGGGTTACATAGTACAAGTTCATCAGATGAGATTTCTGAAGAAATAGATAAAGTAAACTGATTACAAGGATTTTTCAATTTCTAACTATCAGCTTCTTCATCTGATCCTTCCAGCACTTCTTCATATTCATAAGATGATTCTTCATCATCTTCTTCATCATCAGCTTCTTCTTCCAAGGTTGCTTTGGCAGCTTCCATCTTTTCCTTATGTTCTTGAAGAGCTTTCAAAGCTTCCATAGCCTTCCTTGCAGATTCTGTATTCTTGTACTTGGTATCTTCTTTTTCAGTCATTTCTTCTTCTTCTACCGTTCCAAGCTTTGCAATCTTATCAGTTTCAGCTTCAGTCTTGTCAGCTGTTTCTTCAGTTTCTTTGGCTTCAGATGTTGCAGCAGTAGTTTCCTCCTTAGTTGATTCTTCAGCAGCAGATTCCTTTGCTGGTTCTTCAGCAGCAGTTTCTTTAGCTGGTTCTTCCCTTTTATCTTCCCCCTTTTTGTCATCATCAACTCTGATGACAGTAGAAGGTTCAACAGCAGGGTTGAGAGCAACTGTTGGAATCTTTACTCCAGCGCATAAAGCCTTTAGATTCTGATTAACAACGTCGTGACTAGCTGTTAGATGATGAATGTCAGTGCTGATTACATCAGTTTTATTATTGAAGTAGTCAATGTTGAGGTTGATAGTTGCAATTTCATTTTGAACTTCCTGTGCAGCCTTTGCCACTTCTTGCAACATCCCCAGATTGATTTCCTTCTCTTCATGACTGACTTTAATGAAGGTTGCAGTTAAGTCAGCAATCTTGTGCTCAGCTGATTTTAAAGCAGTGTGAAGATGATTCACATCACCCTTCACATCTTCTACGTTCTGGTTCAGTTCTCTTAAGCTGTGTATTAACTGCAATGAGTTGTCTTGAGGAATTGGAATACTGTTGATCTCCTTCTTGATGATCTCTTCTGTTGATCCTTGAACAGTTTCCAGCTGAAGTCTGTTGGTTTCTGCCAACTCTGCTTTCAGCTCCTCCTTAACCTTCAATAGCTGTTGCTTGTGCTTGTCTTCCAGTTCCTTAAGTTGGTTTTCCATCAGCATCTGGATTGCTTCCATCAGTGATGAATGTTGATCAGCTGATGAAGCAGAAGCAGCAGCATCAGCTTCCTTTTCCTCAGTCGCCTGTTGAACAGGGACTTCCTCCAAGTCTGTCATCTGATGGTCGTCAGAAGTCTTAGCTGGCGGCTCAATAGCTAAGGACTTATCAGCAGATTTGTGCTCATCAGTGACATCATCGTAGAACAGATTAGTAATGGTTCCATCTTCATTAAAGCATGTTGTCTGTCTAATCTGCCTTACAATAATCCAAGGGTTAACAGGAGCATTGTTACCCTTAGGGACTTCATAGTACTGTTGTACTTCCTTGCCAAAAATGATTTGCTGGATACTTGGCAGTAGTGGCAAATCACTTGAACAGCCTTGCTGATACTTTGACTTCTTAGCCCATCTCTTCAGGGCAGTCATAACAGCAAACTTAATTGCTCTTTCTTCAGCATCTTCAGACTTCTTCTTCTTCTCAGGCAAGGTGCTCTTGATTTTCTTGGCTTCCTCCAATGCAAAGCCTTTTGCATAGCTATGCATGATATCTCTCACATAGCTGGGATCAAGAGCCTTTTGAATGGAGTTTGTCTTCAGCCAACTTAGAACCCATCGTTCTTCATCAGCTAACTCCTTCATACTTTGAAGTTCAGTGATTGACTTGTTCAGCCTGTTGTCCCTCCAACTGATATATCTTGGCTTTTCTTGGTTGAACAGAGTCATCAACATAAGCTTCTGATCATAGTAAGCCAAGGACTTTTCAAACTTCTTGAACAGCTCCTTATCAGCATACACTATTTCAAATGCTTTTCTGACTTCAAACTTGTCCTTTGACTTGAGTTTGGGGGCAGGCAGTAATATCTTCTTTTTGTCCTCTTCAGTCTTGCCTTCTCCAATCTTGATGCCACCTCCATGGACAGGTCCATAGGCATCAACTTTGCTTAATTCAATCACCATAGCCATTTCAGCATCCTCAGCAGCTTTTCTTTCTGCTTCAGACATGCGTCTTCTGGCTTCATCCTTTGCTTCTTGAGCTTTGCTTAGCTCAAGTGCTTTCTTCTCTTCAAGCTCATCCTGCTTCCTCTGTTCAGCTTCCTCCCTTGCCTTCTTATCAGCTTTGGAGAGTTTCTTTCTCGTTAGCACTATTTTTCTCTTGCCTTTATCAGCAGGGGCTGGTCCAGCAGATGATATGGGAGCAGCAGCAATAGGATAAATGATTTGGACATCTGGATCTTCTTGAGGTTGAGCAACCTCAGCTGTTGATGTGACCTGACTTGGCTGTTGCTCATCAGCCTTGTCAGTCTTAACAGTTTCAACTGTTTCAGCAGGCCTTTGAGTAGCTTCAGGGTCTTCCCTTGCTACATTCTCCAAGTCCGTTGGTTCTTCTATAAATGTCATCTGTTTTCTGGCAGACTTCTTGGTCCTCCCTTCACGGTAAGTGGAGGTAACAGTATCTCTCTGTTGACTCCTTGTCCTTTGAGAAATACCCTCAGCAGGACTCTCTGCTGATGGAGTTCTTGATGGTGATGCAGGGGATCCAGTCCTTACATCAGCAATTATATTCTCAACAATCTTAGTGGCTTCAGCAGAAGTCACTCTCTCCATCTGCTTAGATTCTTTCTTTTTGGGCTCATCAGCAGCCCTCTTCCTTTTAGTCTCAGCAGCCAAACTTGCTGTTTTGACTAACCGCTTTTGCCTTTTGGCAGGAACCTCCTTTGGTTCCTCAACATCAGCTTCCTCAGGCTCACCAGCCTTCCTCTTTTGAACAGGCAAGTACTTTGATACTGCCTTAGATTTATGAATCTCTTTTCCATTCTTCATATCACAACCCAGCTTTGACAGCAGATAACTGAGTGTGATCCTGTGGTTGGTAGTGGGGCCTTTTCCTTTCTTATCATCAAGAAAGTCAGCTAATATGTACCAAACTATGATGGACCAGTTGATCTCCAATCCATAGTATATGGCAGCCATGATGCTGAACCTCTTCATGGTAACAGCATCCAGTGAGAATGTGCAGTTCTCAATCAGCTTGGACACCATATCAGCCATCCGCTGATATTCATCCTTCAGTTGCTTCTTCCTTATATTTCCAGATAACGTTTCTCCCTCTTTGGCGCAGATCGCCCAGAACTGTTGATGTTTGTCCTCTGTCAGCACAGTGACGTCATGTCGTCCACTGTTAGGAAGCCCAAACGTCTCGTGAAGAACAGCTGGGGTAATAGTGACAGATTTGTCTCCTACTGAAGCCTTAATCTCCAGTTTGTTGTAGTCAGCTTTCGCTGTGTTGTAGTACTCCATCACTTGGTCAGTCCAGATAATTCCTTCGTGGTATTCCATGAAGTTTACCAGCGAAGCAGCTTTGAACTTTTCGAGCAGTTCTTTCATCAGATCCGTACCGGATTGGTAGTAGTAATCATAAACGAGAAACATACCTTCAGCGGCCATCGTTGATCTGTTGAAGGTTAGAAAAACAAAGGAAAGTATGCAGAAAATTTGAAGAAATTTCTCACAAGTACTTTTGAATGCTTAGAGTGCGTAAAGAGCGACTCGACTGATCAGATGGGGATTTATAGAGTTGGGTTTTTCGGTTTCCGTGATATCCGCCAACCGTTAGATCCGTTTTTCTGTCAGTGCTGATCGTGCGGCGTCAGTTACGACTTTTCGAATTCAAAAGATATTTAATGAAGAGCGGGAATATGTACCGCCCAACAGTTACTTATAAAAGCGTGTTTTGAATATACGTTTTAAACAGTTCCGCTTTTATTAAAGTAATCAGATGAGTAACATAAATACTTATCTGATGGACTACTGTCCTGATGACAATGCTGTTATCAGAGAATGCCAATAGCTGATAACCTTCCTCAGCTGTTTGTCAATCCAGCCAGATAAAGCAACTTTAATCTTCAATAGTTGAATCTTCTGATGAAAACATAACTTCAACTAACTGTCATTAACAAGATTTCATCTTTAATTCAGAAGTACCGCTAGTCTTACACGTTCCCCCTGAGTTTAAGAATTCATAAGTTAATTAGTCTGTTGAAAGTTAATCCTTGAAGATAATAATAGATAACTAAGCTGTTGAACTCCAGTCTTCTGATGAGTTCCCCCTCAGCTTATGCTTCCAAATTAAGTAGTCCTAGCTCAGCTCTTAGAGTTGAAAACCTTACTTCACTTAGAGGTTTAGTGAAGATATCAGCAATCTGATTATCAGTATGAACATACTCAATCAAAACATTGCCTTTTTCCACATGATCTCTAATGAAATGATGCTTGATCTCAATATGCTTAGTCCTTGAATGACTTGTAGTGTTCTGAGTAAGTGAAATTGCACTTGTATTGTCACAGTAGATTGGTATTCCACTGATTTTGATGTTGTAATCTTCTAGTTGATGTTTCAACCAAAGTATCTGTGCACAGCAAGCTCCAGCAGCTATATATTCAGCTTCAGCAGTAGATATAGAGACTGAGGTTTGCTTCTTACTCATCCATGAGATCAGACGACTGCCTAAGAACTGACAGGCACCTGTTGTGCTCTTTCTGTCAATCTTGCAGCCAGCAAGGTCTGAATCTGAATAGCCAACTAGTTCAAATCCAGATTCTCTAGGATACCATAATCCCAGTTCTTGAGTGCCTTTAACATACTTCAATATCCTCTTGGCAGCTAAGAGATGAGATTCTTTGGGGTTTGATTGAAATCTTGCACAGACTCCAACTGAGTACATTATATCAGGTCTGCTTGCTGTTAGATACAACAATGAACCAATAATGCCTCTATATTTGGTTATGTCCACTGATTTGCCATCTTCATCTTTATCCAAACGAAGACTTGTAGACATAGGAATGGTAGCTGTTGAGCTAGTTTCCATACCGAATTTCTTGAACAGATCTCTTGTGTACTTTGCTTGGCTAATGAATATTCCATCAGGCAACTGTCTAACTTGCAATCCAAGAAAGTAATTAAGTTCACCCATCATGCTCATTTCAAACTTATTCTGCATCAGCTTGGAGAACTTATCACACATCTGTTGGTTAGTTGAACCAAAAATAATATCGTCCACATATATTTGCACAAGTAGTATATGATTTTCCCATTCAATTGTGAACAAGGTTTTATCTACCTTACCTTTTCGAAATCCTTTAATTAAAAGAAAATCAGATAGGGTATCATACCATGCTCTTGGAGCCTGTTTCAGTCCATAGAGGGCTTTCTTCAGACGATATACTTTGTCCTCTTCTTGATAGACTTCAAATCCAGGAGGTTGTTCAACATACACTTCTTCTTGCAATTCTCCATTGAGAAAAGCGGACTTCACATCCATCTGATAGACAGTGAAGTTCTTGTAAGCAGCATAGGCTAGAAACAGTCTGATTGCTTCAAGTCTTGCTACTGGTGCAAAAGTTTCATCAAAGTCAATTCCTTCTTCTTGACAATAACCTTTGGCCACTAGTCTTGCTTTGTTTCTGGTGACAACACCATCTTCATTCATCTTATTTCTGAATACCCACTTAGTGCCAATTACTCTTTGATGACTTGGTCTAGGAACTAAGTACCAGACTTCATTCCTTTCAAATTGATTCAACTCTTCTTGCATAGCTTCTATCCAGAGGGAATCATTGAGAGCTTCTTCAATTTGCTTGGGCTCTATTTGAGATAGAAATGTGACAAACATGGCATCTTGTGCAGCAGCTCTTCTTGTTTTCACTCTATCTAAATGATCACCAATAACTAATTCAGGAGGGTGATTCTTGAGCCATCTGAGATCAGGTTGTAGATCAGGATGTTGTCCTCTGTCTTGATCTTGCAACACTACTGTTGGAGTTCCAGTAGTAGTCTGTTGAACATTTGTAGTCTGTTGAACAGTCTCTGGTCTGTCAGCTGTTTGCAACTCGTCTGTTAGACAATCAGCACTGTGATTTTGAACAGCACTTGAGTTAGCAGCTGAACTTAGATTAGGTAGTATGATGGGAACATATTCTTCATTTCTTCCAACGTCTAACTTCTGCAAATCAGCAGACAGATCTTGATTAACACTTTGATTCTTTTCAGAAGATTGACTTGGCTCATCAAATACTACATGGATAGATTCTTCTATTAGCAATGTTCTTTTATTGAAAACTCTATAAGCCTTACTAACAGATGAGTAACCTACAAAGACAGCTTCATCAGCCTTTTCTGCAAATGCAGTAAGGTGATTTTTCCCATTATTCAATACAAAACATTTACAACCAAAAATCTTAAAGTAATGAATGTTTGGCTTTCTGTTGTTCCAAACTTCATATGGAGTCTTGTTCTGATTTTTGTTGATCATACATCTGTTCTGGGTAAAGCATGCTGTGTTTGTTGCTTCTGCCCAAAATCTTTGAGGCAGCTTAGCTTCAGCTATCATGGTTCTGACAGCTTCTTTTAGTGTCCTGTTTCTCCTTTCAGCAACACCATTCTGTTGAGGGGTTCTTGCAGCAGAATACTCATGATGTATTCCTTTGATATTACAATACTCTTCAACAGTAGAGTTTGTAAACTCTGTCCCTCTATCTGATCTGATCTTCAATATTTTGATACTCTTCTCATTCTGGATCAGTTCCATCAGATTGGTAAGATGTTCCTTGGTTTCACTCTTCTTTTTCATGAAAATCACCCAAGTATATCTTGAATAATCATCCACAACAGCTAGGCAGTATTTCTTACCACCATTGCTGACTGGATCAATGGGTCCAAATAAGTCCATATGCAACAGCTCCAATATTCTTCCAGAAGATTGGTGCTTCTTTTCTTTAAAAGATGACTTGATTTGTTTACCCTTCTGACATGCATCACAGAGCTTGTCTTTGCTCATGAATGCTTTTGGAATCCCTTCTACCAGATCATTCTTGATTAACCTGTTTATGGTCTTGAAGTTTAAATGATTCATTCTCTTGTGCCATAGCCAACTGACTTCACTTGGTGCAGATGCCACCAAACAAATACTTGAATTCTTGTCAACAGAATTCCAGTCAACTATGTAGATATTTCCTTGTCGTCTTCCAGATAAAATTACCTTCTTTGTACCAATCTGTTCAACATAGCACTTATCTGTTGAGAAGATGACTGAATATCCTTTGTCACAAAATTGACTTATGCTCAGCAGATTATATTTCAGGCCTTTAACATAGGAGACGTCAGATATCTCTATGTTTCCCTTGATTAATCTTCCTTTAGCTTTAATCTTGCCTTCTTTGCTGTCTCCAAAAGTGACTTTTGGACCATCCACAGCAACTGCATCAGTCAACTCATGTATGTTTCCACACATGTGCCTTGAACATCCACTGTCCAAGTACCAAATCTTCTCTACTTTACTCCTACTCCTAATCCTAACCTACAAAACAAAAAGAAAATTGTTTTAGGTACCCTTATTGAGAGGGTCCTGAAGGATTAGTTCCACCCTTGACAACCCAAGATGTTGAAGTCTTAGGCTTCTTAGGTTTCTGAGTTTTAGGAGCATGAACAGTTTCATTTTTATCATAGTTATCAGATAAGTCATGTTGATGATCAGTATGATATGAATAATGTTCATAAGCAGGGTAAGGTGCATGATATGCAGGATATGCATGCATTGGATGAGCAGGGTAAGGTGCATAGTAACTAGGAAATTGAGGTGCATGATACATAGGATGATATGCAGCAGGTTGCACATAATATGACTCATTTCCATACCAAGCATTTTGATTTTTCTTGTTCTTATGCTTCTTTGGTTTACTAGATGCTTGCTCATTTGATTTTGACTTAGTTTTACCACTAGTCTGATTGACTTTAGCTTTATCAGCAGACTTCTTAGGACTCTGCTGTTTGGTCTTACTAGTCTGATTTCCTACACTAGGCTCTTTGCTCTTTTTAGCCTTAGGAGATTTCTTCTCCTTTACCACTTTCTCAGATGAGGTAGGTTTAGAAGTTTGAACATACAGAATGACCTTACTATTGTCAGCTGATATGAATTTTTCAGTATGATTCAATTCTAATTTTTCCTTTTCTAAAGGTGTCTCCTGTTTACTAGATGTATGCATGGATGCAACAGTAGACTTATCATGAGACTCAATGATTTTCTCAAGTTCCATGATTTTTCCTTTATAAACCTCACACTCAGCTTTCAGAGATTCATGCTCTTGCTCAAGCTGTTTATATTCAGCTGATTCCCTTGACTTTTCAGCTAAGAGTTTCAGTGAATTATTTTGCTCTTTTAGCAAGTTCATCTCTTCCTTAAGCTTAACAAACTCTCCAGCAATAGTAGTATTATTTAACATCATTTGCTCTAGAGAATTAAACAGTTCATTTTCTTGAGGAGTTACCTCATCCTCAGAGTCATCAGATTCCTTTGCCATCAGGCAGAGGAGAGCAGGTTTTTCTTCATCAGACGATTCTTCATCAGACGTGTCTGAATCTGAATCAGATGAGTAGACAGCAGCAAGCTTTTCTGCTTCAGCCATCATTGCCTTGCCTCTCTGATGCTTTCTTTCTTTTCTCATTTTCTTCTCTTCCTCAGTGTACTTCTCTGCTTTTGGATATGGGCAGTCTTTAATGAAGTGTCCCAATTTCCTGCAGTTGTAACACATTAGTTTTGATTTATAATCATCTTTTTCTTGAGAAGAAAAGTTAGGTTTAGAAGAGGATGCATTGTTGTATTTGTTCTTCATCTTTCTCTTGTAGAACTTCTTGAAGTTGTTCATCAACAGTGCAACATCTCCAGCAGTGTACTTCTTTTTGTTGAGTAGAGTGGCTTCATCAGATGAGTCCACTTCAGCAATTCTTTGAGCTGGTCCTCTTTGGTTTTCAGCAGCAACCAGTGCAGCTGTGGGTCCTGAAGTTGAGGTTTCTTCAATTCCCATCCTTGGCAGTTTATACTCATAAGCCTTGAGTACGGAGAACAGCTCTGTAAGAGAAATCTTGCCCAGATCTCTTGATTCTTCCATTGCTGTCACCTTCATGTTGAACTTGGAAGGTAGGGCCTTCAGTACTCTGACAGTGATTTCTTTGTCAGTGAAAGTCTTTCCCAACTTTAAAACTTCAATCAGAGTTCTGGTGAATCTGGTGTCCATCTGATCAATGGTTTCTCCAGACTTCATCTTGAAGTTGTCCAGCTTCTCCAAGGCAACACTGAGCTGATGCTCTTTAATAGCATCATTGCCTTCGCTCATATCTCTGACTTTGTCCCACATTTCCTTTGCAGTTTTGCAATGTTTGACCTTGTCAAACCGATCATTATCAAGGGCTTTAGTCATGATGAATCTCCCAACTTTATCTAGATTGTAAAGCTTGATTTCCTCTGGAGTCATCTCATGAAGGTCTTTCTCCACAACCGTATCTACTTCATTTATTTTAATGGTCTTTGTGAATCTGAATGGACCTTTAATGATACATGTGTACATGTTATCATTGTAAGCAGCAAGGAAAATCTCCATTCTGATTTTCCAGTCCTCAAAGGACATACCAGCGATGTGGGGAACATGGCTGATACAATCCATTTTTCAAAAAGTTTTTATTTTTCAAAAAGATGCTCTTTTGAAAAGTTTTGAAAACCTTTGAAAAACACTTGGATCAAGCTCGTTGATCAGGCAGCTGATTCTAATGAACCACCTGCTCTGATACCACTTGTTGGTCCCAAGTGGTCAGAAGAGGTTTAGAGGGGGGGGTGAATAAACCTCTTTAAAAATTTTCTTTGAATTTAACTTTAAAACTTTACTCTTACTGAACAGACTAAGCTGATCAGATTAGTAAGTTGCAATTCTGTTCGCGAACAAATCTTTGAACAGTCTTGTTGACCACTCGTCTGATAGTTACTTAGCGGATTTTGCATAAATCAGTTTTAATACTTAGAGTACTTGCAGCGGATTTTCAAAGTGTTTTTCACAAGTAAACTTAGTAGTTTGAAAAGTAATTCCCCAGTTTTATAAACTCCTTTTAACTTATTTTCAAACAGTTAACTTAATGTGTTTTTATGCAATCAGGAAATATGCAAGTTTGAAAAGCAATGTAAAAACACAATCAATTTTTATAGTGGTTATATGGATTTGAATATCCTTTAGTCCACTCTTCCAAGTCACACAGATCTTGGGTTATACTATAATCACAAAGTTTACAGTATACTCTGCTTGCGTCGAACAACAAATGAAACGACCACAAGTTCGCAATAGGAAATCACACAGAAAACCTATCCTCTGAAGTTTGATCACTCACAAAGATGGATTACAACTCCACACAACACTCTTGTTTACAAAATCACTCAGAAGATGTATTTTTCTTTGTTCTTCAACTCTTCTTTCGTCAACAAATGACTCAGCTGATGAGTGAGCTGTTCTTGAGACTTAAAGAATTTTGCTTCGGAAATTTCTCTCAGAAAGTGTGTTGCTTGTTTCTTCTTCGTCTCTTTCAGCTATTTATACTTGAGGATTGAAAAGTGTCCATTGAAGAGAGACAGGATTCAAATTCCTCGAGTACTGGTCCTTAAAATCCGCGAACGGCTCTTTTGCAGTCTGTCCGTACTGTAAACAGTACTATTCTGCAGGCAGCATTAAATGCAGCATTAAATGCACTCGGCTGATGCGAAGCTTTTCTTCAATCATTTGTCTTAAATATCCTCGTACTTCAGCATTTATTACACCAAGGGGCATTTATTACCGTTGGGAACACTTCATGATCTTCTTCACTTGGCTGACGAAAGTACAAGTCTGATGGTGAACTCGGCTGATCTCAAACTTGAACACATCTGATTTGAGTCGGCTGATCTTCACTAATCTGATAACTTTACTTCAGCAGATCAGAAGTCTTGGACCTTGAAACTTTGACTCTTCTGATGTCTTCATTACTTAGTCAAAATTCCTTGATAAGTTTATCAGCTAAGTTACTCCATACTTAGCCAATATATGAAGTTTTGGAATGCATCAAAACCTCCCTTATCAACCTTTCTTTAGTGCCTTCATCTTCATCCTTATCCAACATAAAGAAATTTTTTATAAAAGATCAAAATGATTTTTTTGATGAAAGCAAAATAAAAAATATTGTTCCGAAGGGAAAAAGAAATGCAAATGTTGGTTATGTAGAGAAGAAGGTCACTATGCAAATGAATGCCCAAAAAGAAAAAAACAAAGAACAAAAAGAAATTCTAAAAGTTGCAGAATTAAGAAGTTTAGAACCAATTGAGTCTGATGTATCAGATATTGAGGATATATACATACATATATATATATATATATATATATATATATATATATATATATATATATATATTTTATTAACTGATTCAAATTATGAAACAGAATTATCTGCAGAATTAGAATAGAAGAAACCAAATTCTACTTTTGTAAAGGTAGAAATAAAAGGGTATTATTATTCAGCTTATATTGATACGGGAACAAGTATTAGTTTTGCTTCCAAAAATATAAAAGGATTAGTTTAGAGAGAAACAGAAAGACCAGTAAGAATTATGATAACCAATGGAACTACACATAAAATAGAACTAACAAGTTTTTCTAATAGAATAAAAATTTTAGACAAAACTAAAACTCCCTATATATTTATGGTACCATCACTCTACATGCAAGAATCAGATTTGATATTATTCTAGGAAAATTATTTCTTAGATTATACCATCCTTATATACAATGATTAGAACATATAGAGTTAAAAGCACCAATAGGAAAAATGATAAATATTCCTATCATCGACAACCTTGAACGAACAAAACTAAAAATATTACATATTCTTAACGAAGCTTTATTATTTTATATAAAAGAAAATAATAAAACAAGTATTGAGCAAAAGGTAGAAAATCTTTTAGAAGAAACTTGCTCAGAAGATCCTCTAGATGTAAAGTTAAATATTAATGAAGAACAAATCATTATAGAATTAAAAGATCCAAAGCAAGAAGTAAATGTTCCAAATAGGATACCCAATTCAAAAAGAGATATAGAAGAATTTACGAGAGATTGTAAAGAGTTATTAGATAAAAAGTTAATAAGAGAAAGCAAAAGTAGACATGCTGCTCCAGCATTTTATGTAGAAAACCATAATGAGATCAAACGAGGAAAAAGAAGAATAGTAATAAACTACAAAAAATTGAATGATGCTACCCTAGGAGATGCGCCTAAGTTACCCCGAAGAGATTAAATAATTGAAAAAATAAAAGGAATGACTTGGTTTAGCTCTTTAGACGCTAGATCTGGATATTATCAATTAAGGTTGCACGAAAATACAAAACCATTAACCGCATTTACTTGTCCCCCAGAAAAACACTAATAATGGAATGTGTAACCATTTGGGTTAAAACAAGCACCCGTAATATTTCAAAGATATATGGTTAAACAGTTAGAAAGATTAGAGGAAATATGTCTTGTATAAATAGATGATATTTTAATTTTCAGCAATAGTTCTAAAGAGGATCATTTAAGAAAAGTAGCAATTGTACTTGAATGGTGTAAACAAAAAGGTTTAGTCCTAAATAGAAAGAAAGCACAAATAGCAAAACAAGAAATTGAATTTTTAGAAACAATAGAAATTGAGTTACAAAAGCATGTTTTAGAGAAATTACATCTATTCCCAAACAAAATTGAAGATAGAAAATTACAAAGGTTTCTTGGATGTTTAAATTACATATCCGAATTAGGATGTTTAAAAGGGTGTGCTAAATAAAAGAAAAGATTGCAAGAAAAAATAATTACTAAAAAACAATGTTTTTCGGACGACGAAATAGTAAAATAGTTGAACGAATAAAGCATATCTTGAAAAATTTACCAAAGCTATATAATCCGGCCTCTGACGATTATTTAACTATCGAACCTAACGATTTTCCACAAAGTGGTGATGAAACGTATAACTTGTACAAATCTTTCCGTTTTCCAAGTCGATACGATCCATTCGTCCATAGAACTATTTAAACTGATGCATCTGATGAAGTATGGTTAGGATGTATGAATTGTATACAAGGAAAAACACAACAGTATGAAGAAATCAAAGGAACAGAAGTATGCAACTTAAACAATGAAATCAGATCTATGAGCAAAATGATACATGATATTGATAAATTATTCATAGAAAAATGAGCAAAGTCCCGAAATTTTGTGCAGGTATATATCCGGAACGTTTTCGAAAACAAAAAAGAGATATCCAATTCATGAAAAAGAAACATTAGCATGTTTAAAAACATTCAAGAAGTGGAGAATTGATCTGTTACCTAAGGAATTTGAGCTTAGAACAGATTCAACATATTTAACCGGATTCATTAGATTCAAGCTGCAGGCCAACTATAACCAAGGACGGATTATAAGATGGCAACTTGAACTAAGCAGATACCCAGCAAAAATAAAATATATAAAAAGTAGTAATAATATTATTGCAGATCCATTAACAAGAGAATCAACAGGATAAAGCATCTAAAATATGAGTGGAGCATTAGCAGTGCTAACGAAACAGGCGAAACAAATGAAAGGAAACATTGAAACAAAACCTCGTGAATTACAAGAGCTAGAAAAAGCTATATAATCTTTGGACTCAAACTACAAACCATCAGAGTTTAGCATGCTAAGCATTGTCAACGAACAAAAAGACAAACAAAAATCAAAAGTAGAAGTTCCAACGGATATTAAAACTCAGGAAACATCTTCGCCATCACAAAAGAAGTATTATGTCATCTTCAATGGACCAGCTAAAGGAGCAATCTTTGATGAATGGCATAAAACATCATTATACATTATGGTCACAAATGAATTATTCACAAGGCGTATAAAACTATGGCAGAAGCAAAACTTGCAGTCGAAGAAAACAAAGCTACCTCAGAAGAAGAAGTTAAAGCTCAACCATTCAAATCAACACTAGTCAAGCCAAGATCAACAATGTCAGAACAATCATCTTCTTCAATGAAGGTACTTGGTAAAATAACGAGGTTAACACAGGTACCCACAAGACAGGAACACACTCAACTCAAACAAATAAATGAAGAAGACTTTCAAGAGCATTTAAAATTGCTATACAATTGGACGAAGGAAGATATGACAAAATTCTTTTACCCAACAGAAAAAAAAAATAACAGGGCCTAAAGCAGTCATTAGTAGCGGAGCAAGTCCACTAATGACGTATAAATTCTTCCAATACGGATTAATTGACACAATATACATTGACGAAAGCAACACAATACTCCAAGAATTCAGTCATGGAATTCAACAAACGGTGAAAAATTATCGGAAGTATTTTGGTAAGGATAGAGAAGTATATTTAAAAATATACAGCTCACCCTATTTTAATGAACAAGGTGAAGTACAAGTACCAGCCTATTCACTTATTTACATGGGAGTATCTAACGGGACGTATCCAATTCGTGACAACAAAGGAAGTCATTAAGTTATAAATACCGGATTAATCCATGGAGTTATTTCCATGCTACAACGGTTTACCAAAGAGTCAAAGATTGGATTAAATTATAAAAATGGAAACACAATGATATATTCAAATTTTAAAGATAAAATTAGAACTGATGAATTCAAAACATTCATGGACTTTGAGGATGATAAAATGAAGATAGAGGGAGTGTTCAACAAATTATCCGATTAAGAAAAACTCCAATTATGCGAAACACAAAAGGTGTTCAAAGCTCACAAATGTGACTATTGCATGGATCAGTCCCGTGAAGAAGAAATTATAATTGAAGAATAAAACTAAGCGGAAGAAGATAAGAGTGTCGGCAAAAGAAATAAAAAGAAGAAGTGTCGGCAGGAAAATAAGAAAAAGCAATTATGTAAAACTTTACCTTTTTGAAAGGTAGTAAGCAAATGCAGATTACAATGTAAACCATTATGTAGGACCTTAAATAAATCCTTATCACCTTATGTGATCTGGATGAGTGGTGGAAAATAGCTTCCCCCTCATATAAATAATGTATCTTACTGCAGTTGTAAGTGTGCGAAAATTAATAAAAGAACTTTGTTTCTAAATTTTGCTCTCAAGCATAGATAAAATATCTTGAAGTTTTATCAAAACTTCTAAATAGGATTTTAATCCAAAGAAATCAACCATATTACTACCAAGGAATTCATATATCATCAGCAAGAAAATCCAAGATCAAGATCGACCAGAACACAACAGGTATGTATGATTTGGATTTAATTTCGAAGAATCAATTTCTACAATATCACATATTAGGAATTTTAAATAGAACACAAATTGTTTTAGTACTTATAGATACAGGAGCATCTATATCACATGTTCATCTAGCTAGATCTGCAGCACCACCAGCTGTTGTAGAAACTATAAAAGGAGAAAAAACATGTAATGAGAAAACTACCATAGAACTTATATTTCATGAAGAACTAAGATGTAATCTTATTATGTACATATATGAAAGTGACGCAGGATCGATATACTATTAGGAACTGATTTTTTAGATCAAATAAAATATGAAATTCATTCACAACATATACAATTACAAGAAATAAAAATACCAAGAAAAAAGTTACCTAGTTACGAGATAAATAGTAAAATATGAACTCATCAATAGAGGAAGACATATACAATTATTAGAGCAAGAAGAAACCTTTGAAATATTTTCAGCATAATCAATTGTTGAACATAAAATAGAAAAAACTAAAAAAGCAAAACTAGATCTCAAGGAAGGACAACACTTTAATACATCCATATTTGAAAAATTAAAACGAAAAAATATTATTTATCATGGTTTATTCTCCTAAGAAGTGCCAATAGATATAAAAAGTAGTAGAGGAAGCATTGTGATTCCTATAATTGATAGTGAACAAATAGCAGCCAGAATAGAAAAAATTTAAAATAAAGAAGAAAGAAATAAAATAGAAAATATTCAAATTGCTACAATACAAGTACTAATAAAATCAACTTTCAAATAAGGTATAAATTCGCCAATAGCTTTAATAGCCTACTACCGAAGAATAAAAAATATTCAAGATTCAGTTTTAGGTTTCACAATGGAAAATCTATCATATAAAACTCTGAAATTTAATCTAGGAATTAAATATGCTATTCCTCTATCTACAAAAAATCTAGATAACAATATTTGTTTTGGATACAAATTTGCAAAAGAAAAATTAATGGAAGGAGGAGATCAACCATTTAGTCTAACATATACGGTAGAATATGCCTTAACAAATAACCATCATAGTATAAATTTTTTTGATCAAGAATCTATTTATTTAGATAAATTATTTGAAGGAATTACACAAATTAAAAGATTACTAATAAAGGAATAAGAATAGAAAGAACTAGTGATCAAATTAGATGATCAGTATCATTTAGGCCCTCTTATATATAACAACTACCTCTAGAGAAGCCCAAAAATCTCATAAAACCCGAAGATAAGGAAGAGAATGAATACATGAAGCTAGATAATAAAAATTTCAAATTTAACTAAATATTTAAAAGAAAATTTATGAATAGTAAACCTGAAAAAAGCTGTAAAGAAAAATTACATTTGATTAAACATTATGAAGAGAGATTAAATTATTTAAGAACAACATCCCTTAGTACCAAATGTATAAATAAACGAAGAAATTATAAGAAAAAGGATTAAAGAAGCAGAAGATTCATGCACGGCATGTAATTATTCTTCTAAAGAAAAAAATTCTAATAAAAATCAAACATCCGCTATCTCTGACCAATTTTGGGTATCAGAGCCGAGTAACGAAACTGGAGAAAATACAAAAAAATACAATATAAATTACAAAGAATTACTTATGAACTCGAACATAACAAAGATATTTTGTCTTATATATAATTTCTAGAAATTCAATCTTATACACCAGAAATAATAAAATTTTAAATAAATATATTAGAAAGACAAAAAATTGATTTCGAATATGAATTACATAAACAAAAATTGATACATCATATAGATAACAAATAACGAATCTTAAATAAAAACAAAGGATACTAAAATGCAAATTAAGGAAATAAAAGGCACTATTGCAGATATCACCTCTACAGTAAAAGACCCATGAAGGTCATTCTTAAAAATAAACTTTTGAAAAGGTCATTTTTAAAATCCACTCAATCATTAAGCTCGTCTTATTAATCTTAGCTCCGTCCCTGGCCATACGGTGGGGGTATAATTATCATTTTGATTTGGTATAGAGTTTTTACTAACAAAGAATTAACACTAGAAAAATACCATAATTTTTTATTTTTTTTTATAATAAATTGAGATATTTTTGCATTTCTCTCAAATTTTATAGTCAACAGAAGGTAAATTGAAACAAAAATCAAAGTTCATTTGGAACGACTCACTTGTTGAATAATCGATCAGATGAGATCTTAGCCACAGATTGGCATACAGCTGGAAATTAATTCAAGACATGTTCTACACTAACACGACGATTGAGTGTATGAATTGGATAAGCTTCTTAATTTAATTGTATATGAAGAAGATTAATTTAATTGAAATTGAAGTGGGGTTGTCATATTCCTCGGGATATGCGGATCCAAGTGCCTAAGTTTAGCGTGAAGTATTGTTTTGTTTGACGTGTTTATTTTGTCTTATAAAATTATAGAGCACTCTCAAGTAACGAATGGATTTCGATTCCGTGTTGGGATGGTGTTGACTAATTGTTTTTATTAAAATATTTTGAGCAGAAGATAAAAACATCCTTTATATTTTGTCTAACTTTTAAAAAAATTCCTATATTATTTTAACTCCCAAAAATCCTTCTGTGTTTGGTTTTAAATACCATACTTAATCCAAGTATAATTTTACTTTTGACTTTTGGAGGAATGACAAGATTATCCCTAGGTGTTTGTTTTTTTTAAAATATATTTTTTCTTTTAAAAAAAATTAAGGATATACTACTTGGGTCGAGTGTGAAATTTAAAACCAAACACGGGGAATTTTGGGGGGATTTAAAATGACACATAGGGGGATTTTTGAGAGTTAGACAAAGCATAGAGGGTATTTTTATCTTTCGATGTCAGGGGTAAAATTGTCATATTAAAAATAAAATGTGAACAAAACTTACAATTTTGGCATTTGAAACACACTATCTTTTATAGGGGTGTATTTAACATTTAATTGAGATTGCAGGGAATTTTTTAAAGTTAAAATACTACAGAATTTTTTTTACGAATTAAACAAAATATAGGGAGTTTTTTTTTTTTGGCTCAAATATTTTTCGTAAATATCAAAGCCTATGAGGTTCCAAAATAAATGTTTGTACTCGATGAGTGATGGGGGCTATTTCGCACCCCTTATAATACTCAGAGCGACAAGTCAACATACGAACGGACCGATCAGATGACTAATTAGATGATGAGCTGCCCGGTCCGATCTGAACTATCAATCCTTGGCGACTAAGAATGAAGTCCAAGTTCCATAAGGATTGCTATACCTAGTCCTATTGGGATTATGTTTTCTTGAATAGCTAGGGTTATTATCATATAAATACCAAGTTAAACATTGTATTAAAACAACTACGAACTGAGAGCTCACGCCTCCATACAAAGCAATCTGAGATTATAATTAATAGAAAAGCTTTTGCTATACTATATTCATATTCATTGTCTTGTTTACTAATTGTTCTTTACGCTTTGTTCTTTCTTGAGATTGATCCATCCGGAATAAAGTAACTAAGCCCTATAATCTATACATAATTTAACCTCAGAAAATAACCTCATTGATTTAATCTAACCCTACGAAAAACGGTTAAATCAGTTGGCGCCCACCGAGGGGCTAGGTTAATTATTCGATTGACATATGCCTCGCCCAAGGAAGAACGCTCGTAATGAGACAAGAAGTAACACGACGCACCCACATATCACGTCCGGCGACTTACAGGACGGTACGAATAATAACGTTCAAACCACCAACGGTGGGAATAATCAAAGAACTAGCGACCAACCGCTCAATCAACAGGAGCATCAAAGGATCCATGCTCTGAACTCCCAAGGACAACAAGAGACTGCCGCAAACCCAATACCGGAGGCTCACGTGGCTTCACCAATCCCAGTTCCTCTTCCAGAAACACAGGAGAAGTTGCGACAAATCGCTATGTTGGTTAATTCGCTATGTCCGGGGGAACTATTGGTCCACGAGCAGATTCTTAGAAACCCTAGAACTACTAGGACGAATCCTGCTCAAAGAACTCCGAGGCAGGTCGATCAAATTTCACAGCAAGTGGATAGCCCTATGAGCGAACAACGATCAATGCACAGCCCGCAAAAGAGCAATACAAAGCCAACCCATGAGTGGATCCAAAGGAAAACAGATCGGACGAAGCCACTTCCGACCCGCCGAGGATCGAAGGAAAATACCATAATCCCCATCAAAGATGACGTGGTCAACGCAATTCCTAATCGACTAAGAACTGTGCACCTCTCGAAAAGAGAAATCGAGAAGATAGTACAGGAGCGTCTGGAACAACGTCTACGAACTATTCAAAATCCATGGGCCAGAAACAAGAAGCTCCAAGAGAGCCTAGCAGCATGCTCCCCCTTTTGCAGGGAGATAAAAGAAGCTCAATCGACGGGTCAGGTTCCGGGACGACTACCCAGATATGATGGAACTACCGACCCAGATGATTACATATTCAGTTTTACAAACATAATGAACTTATATGCTCACTCAGCAGAATACACTGCAAAGATAATGGTCACCACATTCGAAGGACTGGCTTTAGATTGGTTTGCCAAACAACCCACTAATTCCATATTCAGCTTTCGGGAGTTATGCAATAAGTTGACTCAGCAGTTCGCTAGCCAGAAGAGACAGAAACTGCCAATGAGCTATCCAGGAACCATCCATCAACAAGAGGGAGAATCCCTACGAAACTGGTTGGCAAGATTTAACGTGGAATTGCTCAAAATCGATTCCCCAAATATCGACTACATAATCTCCATCCTTTTCGACCTCACCAAAAACAGGCAGTTCGGGAGTGCCCTCAGTAGAAAGCAACCAAGAACATTTGCGGATATTATGACCTTGGCATCGAAATACATGACTCAAGAGGAGATGAACTCTTTTAAAGATAAGAATAAAAATAAGGCTCCCAGCTCCGGGTCAAAACGGCAAGATAGAGTTCTCGCCCCGAAACCCGCGAATTATGATAGACCCTTCATAGAGGTGAATGTCTTTCAGCGACTAGAGTATAATCGGAATGATCAAGATAGGAGACCTAATATCTATCCGAGATCAAGATCGACCCAACCGACAAACAGGAACGGAATAAACCAAGTGGAGTACCCCAGGCTGACCGTTCCTATCGAAAAAATCTTGGTAGTACTTGAGAGGAACAATTGGATCCCCCCACCAAAAAGAATCGCTCAACAAAGGCTGGATGCTCGAAACTACAATTTATAATGTAGATATCACCGGGAACATGGGCATCGCACCGAGGATTGTTTTCACCTGAAACGAGAAATCAAAAAGTTGATCGAACAAGGAAAATTGGATGACTATATAGAACGAAACAATCGCAAGCGGGGCAGGAGTCGGAGTCCGCGGAACAATAATCAAAGAAGAACCTCGAGAAGAAGGGTCCCCTAACAATGGTCAGGCGCTGGAATTGATCGATGATCAAGTTTAACGGCACCATTCATCCAATCTCAGGAGGGCCAGCCGGCGGAGATAGCTGCAACGCTCGCCGTAGGACCGCCAGGTCCATACTTGGAAATATCAAGTACCCAAAAGAAGTGTGGACACTAGAGAGCAAACCACCGAAGGACCAGCCGATCAGTTTTAACGAGAGCGAGGTACCGAGAAACTTCGTTTGTGATGCGAAAGAAGACAACCCCGATTTTCCAATGGCAGTATCGCTTGAGATTGCAAACTACAATGTTAAAAGAATCTATTCGATAACGGGAGCTTGGCAAATATAATATCCAAAGAAGTTCTAAATCAGATGAACTTGGGAGAAATAACATTCCAAAAAGTAGCCACTCCTCTGGTAGGATTCGGAGGTTCAGAAATAGTCCCTTATGGAACAATAAGTCTAAGTGTCTCACTCGGAAAGAAACCGCAGCGCACGATGAAATTGATAAAATTCTTGGTTGTAGAGACTCCTTTTACCTACAACGCGATCTTAGGACGACCAGCTCTTAACCTATTCCGAGCTGTTGTGTCAACATACCATCTGAAAATAAAATTTCCGACGGACACGGGAATAGGAGAAATAGTAAACGATCATTGTATGGCTTGGGACTGTTACAACACCTCCTTAACCCTAGCAAACCGCTCCAAATCGTTTACCCCAGCTAAAAGAAAGCTCGAAGTCGATGTTGATAAGGTCGAGATTAAAATCCCCAGTACAGACCCAATAGATCGAAAGAGAAAGGAACCGGTCGATTTAACTATCAAACCACCGGAGCACAAAGATGTTATGCTAGTACATGGGGATCCCACAAAAACGACCAGAATCGGAACTGAACTCAGTAGGGACGGAGAAATAATGCTAGTAAACTTGCTCAGAGAAATGTAGATATCTTCGCGTGGAGTGCGAACTACATTGAGGGGATTGATCCCAGGGTAATCACCCATTCGCTAAAAATTGATCCCAGTGCTACTCAAGGCTAAACAAATTCGAGAAATACACTTCTCGGAATGGCTGTGTAATGTTATATTAGTGGCGAAGGGGGATAAAAAGGATAATAAATGGAGAATGTGCAATGACTTCACTGACCTTAACAAGCTATGTCCATGGGATCCATACCCTCTTCCGAGGATCGACTTATTGGTCGACTCAACTGCTGGTTTCGCAATTTTCAGCATGATGGACGCCTTCCAAGGTTTCTATCAAATATACATGGATGAGCGAGACCAAGAAAAGAATGCTTTCATAACAGAACAGGGTGTATACTGCTTCATAGTCATGCCATTTTGCCTAAGGAACGCTGGAGCCACTTACCAGAGATTAGTTAACCTAATGTTCAAGGAGCTGATCGGAGAAATAATGGAAGTGTACGTAGATGATATGCTGGTCAAAAGCATGAATGAAGGCGACCACATAAAGCATCTCGATCGGTGCTTTCAAATATTGAGAAAATACCGAATGAAGTTGAATCCCGCAAAATGCACTTTCGAAGTAAAATCAGGAAAGTTTTTTAGGATATTTGGTTCATCAGCGAGGAATTGAGGCCAATCCCGAAAAGATTCGAGCTATAACTGAAATGAAACCACCTAAAACGATCTCCCAAGTACAAAGCTTAGTGGGAAAGATCGTGGCATTAAACAGGTTCATCTCCAAATCGGCCGACAAAAGTTTGCCTTTCTTTCAAACTCTACGAAAGGCGAAAAACTTTGTTTGGACCGAAGAATGCGATCAGGCTTTCAACCGGCTAAAGGAATACCTGACCTCCTCCCCGCTATTAGCCAAGCCAATTGAGGGTGAACCATTATATATTTACATATCTATCTCCGATGTAGCCATTAGTTCAGTTTTGGTAAAGATAGAAGGCGTGGAACATAAGCATGTTTAATACTTAAGCAAGTTATTACAAGGGGCGGAGAAGAATTACTTGGAAATAGAAAAGTTCTCCTTGGCCTTAGTAGTAGCTGCACGCAAACTCCGACCATACTTTTTAACCTACAAAATTGTGGTATTAACCAACCAACAGCTAAGACAGGTCTTGGCAAAGCCAGAAGCCTCTGGTAGGTTGATTAAGTGGGCGATTGAACTAGGACAGTTCGAAATCGAATACAAACCTCGAATCGCAATTAAAGCCCAAGTCCTGGCCGATTTCCTATTAGAAACTCCGACCTCAACACCTGAACATAGTGAATCGATCAGCCGCGATAACGATATCTTGGTCGTAGAAAATCAAACCTGGTTGATGCATGTCGATGGTGCTTCATGCAGAGAGGGAGGAGCTGCTGGAATCAACTTTACCGGACCGAATAAAGAAGATATAAATTATGCAATAACTTTAGACTTCGTAGTAACAAACAGCGAGGTAGAATACGAAGCATTAATTGCAGGAATGAAAATGGCGATCAAAGCCAACATAAAAAGTCTCAAAGTACTGACCGATTCAGAGTTAGTACAAAGACAATTTGAAGGTCTATACGAGGCAAAGGAGTCAACATGGTCAAATACCTGGCTAAAGCAAAAAGAATTGGCTAAAATATTTGAGAATTTTAAAATACAGTATGTTCCACACTCTGAAAACAAATGGGCCGATCAACTTTCCAGATTCACAGGATCTCGTGACGGTAAAACAGAAAGAGTAATAAACTGGTTGATCTCCAATACTCCAGCAATTGACATCGATGAGACACCAGTAGCTGAGATGATGGAAATCAAAGAAGCTGAAAGAAACTGGATGACTCCAATGATAGACTATCTCCAAGAAGGAAAATTGCCGCTTGATCCAAATGAGGCTCGGAAGTTAAAGTATCGAGCTCCAAAGTACACAATGATAGAAGGAAAACTTTACAGAAGATCTGTAGCCGGATTTCTTCTAAAATGTATCTCCGAGTCACAAACCAATGATGTCCTTCGAGAAATACACGAAGGAGAAGCAGGAAATCATAGTGGAGCAAGAGCCTTAGCCTTAAAATGCCTCCGAACAGGTTACTACTGGCCTACCATAAACAGTGATGCCATGCAGTATGTGCAAAAATGTCATCATTGTCAAGTTCACGTAAATATAAGTCATCAACCAGCCGAGAACATGCACCCGATACCAGTTTGCTGGCCGTTTGATCAATGGGGAATGGACATTGTAGGACCTTTCCCGGTAGCCAGGTCGAAGAAAGCATATGTTCTGGTCGCTGTCGAATATTTCAATAAATGGATAGAATGCATTGTTCTTGCTCGAATAACTCAATTCCAAGTGATTAATTTCCTATGGAAGTTCATAGTATGTCGATTCGGTATCCCTAAAATCCTGATTTCTGATAATGGAACTCAATTCGCGGAAAAACAAGTAATGGAATGGTGCTCCAAGCTAGGAATTCAACAAAACTTCACTTCAGTAGGGCATCCAAGAGCAAATGGACAAACTGAAGTAGCGAACCGTGAAATAGCAAAATCTTTGGAGAAGAGATTAGGGGCAGCCAAAGGAAAATGGCTAGACGAACTCCCCGATGTACTTTGGGCGAACCGAACGACAGTCAGAACTTCAACTGGGAAGACCCCATTCAGTCTGGTATATGGCTCAGAGGCTGTAATTCCAGTCGAAACACTAATTCCGACACCGAGAATTGAGATGTATGATAACCAGGAAAATGAAAAAGCAAGAGAAAATGATGTCGATCTGACGGAAGCCTTAAGAGAAAAAGCAGCTGTGTGGCTGCAGGTCACTAAATCAAACATGGAGAAGGCCTACAACCAAAAGGTACGCATACGAACCTTCAAAGAAGGAGACTTGGTGCTAAAAAAAGTAGAGGTGTCCAAGCACGTAGGGAAGTTACAACAGAATTGGGATGGACCATACATTGTCATTAACATAGGAAAGAAAGGCTCATACAAAATCGCACAATTGGACGGAACACCCCTACCAAGAACATGGAATGCAGTCAACCTAAGAAAATACAATGGAAAGTGAATCCTAGTAATCATTCTTGTTAAATTTCTTTTAATTTTGTTTGTTTTATTTTCTTTCCAGTATTATTCATTGTAATAAAGGCCTTGGCCTGAGATTCATTCTCAACATTTTTATCAATGATTTATGAATTTAAAGACCGAATCAAGGATTCACACAAGTTAACGCCAAAGATATTAAACGAGTTGAGTATAAATCAATCCGGTCGATAAACGCTCCTCGATCTCCATAACGACGATGACTAAAAAGGTTAAAATAAAAAATATTGGTAAAAAACCTATGTCCTAACAAGTTGAGTATAAATCGATCAGCTCGATAAACGCTCCTCGATCTCCATAATGACGACGACTAAAAAGGTTAAAACCAAAAATATTGGTAAAAAACTGTTCTAATGAGTTGAGTTTAAATCGATCTGCTCGATAAACGCTACTCGATCTCCATAACGACGACGACTAAAAAGGTAAAACCAAAAATATTGGTAAAAAACACTCCTCGATCTCCCTAAACGATGATGACTAAAATTGATAAGGGAAAACTTGGAGCCAAATATTAATAGGCCCTTCGGAGATCGAAGACCATCATTCTCGATCTCGTGAGCATAAACTCGAGCCCAACACACAGGAAATCGTACGCTGATTTCATTATGGGAATTCAAGATCCAAAAATCACTGTTGGGCCGACCTCAGGCCCAGGCCTGTGGGCTTAGTATTGCACACCTGTGAGTGGTTCACCTGATCCCGAATCTCAACTATAAATACCCCAAGCATTTATGACGATGGACACAACTTCCCAGGTGCTGTTCCTTCGAGTCTACTGCTCGGATTCGCTTGGAATCAATAGCCTAGGTTAGACTATATGTATTTCACCCTCTAGCTTGTACGGCATCCAATAATGCTCGAGTAGGACCCCAAATACTTGTAATTTGTACTCAGTCAATTCGAATACAATTACTATTGGTCTTTACTTTCCAATTAATATTGTTGATATCGCACTGCAATTCTATCCTTGATCGAACACACGAAAACACGTAAGATCAATTGGCGCCCACCGTGGGGCTCTATTCGAGTTTTAGATCGAAATATGCCTACTACGAGGAGAAATACATATATTAGAGGAGAACCTTCCCATGCAGCGGGAGCGCAAAATTCAGTCAACAACGAGCCAGATAACCTATCGCGCGCAGCTCAACAACCAGAAATTCCACCGGCAGTTCCTCAGGATAATGTTCCGATCCACAAAACCGTTGGTGACTTGAGATCCATCATAGGCACAATGTGCAGGGAATTCCTAAACAGTGGAAGGGCCGATCAATCACCCGTAGACCAACCAGGAATTCATGGCAGACCTGAAATACCTTCTTCGAACATCCAGAAGGAAAACAGTATGCTGCGATCTATATCACATGCCCCGGCAATAAACCCTCCTCGAACAATGCCCTCGAAAATCAATGCCCGATCGGAGATCCCACCAAGATCGGTACATAATTTGGATGATTCAGTGGTAGGAGAAAGCCACACTGCTGGCGCTGTTGAAGGCAGAAAACCGGCCTACAAAAGAATTACCGAGTCAGAGTTGGAAAAGATAGTACGTGAGAGAGTAGCCAAGGAATTGGAAAAGGAAGACACGATGATAGAGATTCCCCGTAACAATCAGGCCGCCAGGCGAGGGGAAAACACTCTAACTAGAGGGAACCTACGAGACAGGGAGATTTCGAACAGTATAATGCGCTGCTAGCCATTTTGTCGAGAGATACGAGAAGCTCGAAACTCGGAAACGGTGCCCACAAGGCTACCACGGTATAACGGGACTACCGACCCCGGGGAACACATCAATAGCTTTGTTAATGTGATGAATTTGTATGGACATTCGGAGGACTTCTGTTGCAAGATCATGGTTACCACTTTTGAAGGAATTGCTCTCGATTAGTTCGGAAAATTATCGCCCAACTCCATATTTTCCTTCGATGAATTCTGCGATAAGCTAAAACATCAATTCGCTAGCCAGAGGAAACCAAGGTTACCGGCAAACCACCTGGGAACTATAAAATAATTGGAAGGAGAGACGTTAAGGCAATGGCTAGCAAGGTTTAGTATTGAACTCTTGAAAGTTGATACTCCGCAGATCGAATATTTATCCTCCCTAATGTTCGAACTGACTAGGAGCACCCAGTTCGGAAACGCATTGTGTAGGAAACAACCAAAGTCTTTCGAACGAATAATGGAGATCGCTGAAAAGTATATGATTCAAGAAGAGATGAACAAATTGAAAAATTCGCATGCTATCACATCTCCCCTCAACAAGAAACAAGATCGGGCCCCTATCCCAAAACCTGGTGATTATGGGGGATCGAGCAAAGGATCTGTTTGGCAACGAATTAATACTTATAAGCCACATGTGCCGCCCCAGGGTCCCAATTCATATGGACCTCCTTACGATCGGACTCGAGCCCCGAGACCGGGTAAAGTCCAATTTACTGAACTTAACACCTCAAAGGAAGAAGTGCTAACCGTGTTGGAAGAAGGGAATTTGATTCCCGAAGCTCAAAGGATCACCCAGGCTAGAGCAGGCGCGCCTGGTTACGAACAGTACTGTCGATATCATCGAGCTCGGGGACATAGTACTGAAAACTGTTACCAATTGAAGGTAGAGATAGAAAAATTGATTGCCCAAGGAAAGTTAAAAGAATTTGTCAAAAATGGCAACTATAACAGTCGATATAGATCCCGAAGTCCGCGGAAATTTAACAATCAGCAAAGGCAAATTCGAAGCCAAGCAGAAGAGCGGTCGAATGGAGTGATTAATATGATCGTTGGAGGACCAGCAGGAGGTGATAGCAGAAATGCTAGAAAGAGAACTATGAGATCAATAAAAGCGGGAATCTCTGCTAAGAAGGAGATTCTGTCCATAGAATCTCCCTCCATGGAAAATCAAGTGATAAGCTTCAGTGAGGCCGATCGACCCTCGGATGTTAGTTGGGACACAACTGAGGACGATCCAGATTTTTCCATGGTATTGACATTGAGAATTGCCAATTTCGAGGTCAAGAGGGTATTAATCGATAATGGAAGTTTGGCAAACATTATTTCGTCAGAAGCTCTCACAAGGATGAATCTTTGTCACCCACGTCTAGATAAAGTAACCACTCCTTTGGTCGGATTTGGTGGATCAGAAATCATTCCGCTTGGAACCATTCTTTTAAGCACGACTCTAGGAAGCAAACCAAGAAATGTGACAAGGATGATCAAATTTCTGGTGGTAGATACATCATTCGCTTATAACGCCATATTAGGGAGACCAGCCTTAAATATCTTCAAAGCAGTCGTATCTACCTACCATCAAAAGATAAAGTTTCCGACCGTGGGAGGAGTGGGAGAGATGAGGAACGATCAATACATGGCATGGGAGTGTTATAACTCGTCTTTAAGTATTAAAAAGAAAGTGGAGCCCGAGCTCCCGATCAAGAGGAAGATAAGTGATTTAGCGTCTGAGTTAAAAACACCAATCCCCGATTGCGAAAAATCTCAAGAAAAGAAAGGAAAAAACGTTGACATGAGCTACAAGCGCCCGACCACAAAAAAGTGACTTTAGTTCCAGGATCCCCTGAAAAGTTCACTAAAATTGGAATGGAGTTAAGCGAGGGCATCGAAACCATGCTCATTGAATTTTTAAAGAAAAATGTGGACGTTTTCGCCTGGAGTTCGGATGATATCGTGGGAATCGACCCACGCTAAATATCGATCCGAAAGCAAAACCTGTAAGGCAGAAGAAGCGCAATCATGGTCGCGAGAAGGACAAGATAATTAATGCTGAGGTCGATAGTGATAGAAATAGTGTCCTGCAAGCCAGCTGTATGGCTAGCATTAATTGTAATTAATGAGGAACTATTCAATTTAGATTAATAAATGCACTTTTATTAAATGGTCAACTTTATCTTATGTAATATTTGTCTACGCATAAGGATAGAAGTCCTTAGATCACAGGGCTATGGGACAACCCGTGGACTGATCTCTAAGGCCGTGATCTAGAATATATTCAAGAGTCGTAGAATCCAATCGAGATAGGACATCGTTGGATTCGGTTAGACTCTCACTATTGTGTATACTCTGATGAACTGAGGACGCTGGGGTCCACGAGCGTGACTAGGATAGTCGATACACATAAGTGGGTGGCTTGCTGGGATGGCAAGCGCACTGAATACTCCAATTAGGAAATAACTCACCATGGAAGCGGTAGTCGCATATCGGGGTTGAAGTTATTCCAATTTACAATAGTATACGAGGAACGATCCCTAACAACTTGAGATGATAGGGTTTATCTGGTACGAGAACGTCTATGCTTTGATATGAGTTCCGACTGACTGGGGATCGCCAGAAAGTCTTTGTGGATTCATGTTGGGTATAGAGGAACTCGTATGCAGGTTCATATCATCAACAAAGGATCCATTGACCCGACTTGATAGGTTGGGAAATTCTCCTATGGATTTCTGTGAGAAATTAATTCTGATAAAATCCTTGGCCAAGGTAACTGACGACTTTATGTAAGTAGCTCATAAAGAATAAGTCAGAGAGAATTTATTTCGAGATCAGAATACATATAGTCGAGACGAAACAAAAGGGAAACCGATGAAAGACCATACCCTTAAGTCTCGACTGGGAGATTGATCGATGGAGAGATTATGTCGTATATGGAAATTGTAAATGATAAAAGGTTCACTGAATTAATTCACCAGTGATTGGGCTCCATGGGCTTGTGACTGGACATCGACCGTGGAGTGTGGGAGAATTCCCAAATTAGCAGGGGTGCTAATTTTGGAATGATTGATCGACAGAGTGTTCGATTAATTTAGAGTATTAATTGCTCGAGTAATTAAATAATATTTAATTACAACCCGCGGCCAATTATGTGGTGAACCTACGGGGGCATACACAATACACATGAAGCGAAAGCGAGGAAACAAGAACGAACCAGTCGACTGGGTCGACTGGGTCAAAATCGACTGGGTCGATTAAATGGGTGGGTCGACTGGGTCGACCCATGTGGAACAAAATTGGATCCAATTGGAATTGGATCAAGATTATAAATTAAATTAGAATTTAATTTATGAGTAAATTAATTAATTAATTAATGGAATAATTAATTAATTGGACTTGAAGTTTAATTAATTAATTGGGAGATGATTTAATTAATTGGGCTATTTAATTGGGAGATTAAATAAAGTCCTGAAAGATTAATTAAAGTGGGCCATGAATTAATTAGAAGACTTAGTCTTCTAATTAAAAGGGCCATGGCCCATGTAGGAGAATTAGTATCCTAATCCTAGAAGGATTAGGGTATGGGAGATATCTATAAATAAGAGACTAGGTCTCATATCTCACACACAACTCTACAAGAAAAATTGAAAAGAGCAAAAATTCTCTCTCCCTCTCCCACCAAATCGGCCGAACCCTTCCAGTGTTAGGAAGAATTTTCGTCTTCGATTTTTGTTCCCAAATCGTTCCTAAAACCTAGATATTAATATAGCCTATGTTCTAGTCGATTAGGTATATTAATTTTCGTGATATTGTGGTGTATCAATCCGTAGAGGCGCAACACGTGGGGCGCTACTGCAGAGCTTGGATTGATTTCTGTGGAGGAGAGTTCAGAGTTCGTTTTAGCCAACAAGGATTTGCAAGGAGACAGGTATAAACGAGAAAACTTATACTGTCATTTATTTATATTCATATATATGCAACTAGAGAATATCCTGGCAAGATTCATTAAGAGGCCCTAGAAATTTTTTATATTCTGCTGTGCCTAGGGCTGTTTTTCTTACCGAATCCCAACAGTGGTATCAAACCCATCTCTAGGCTTTGTATATATATGAATTTGCGAATTCTGTGTTTATTAAATCATATGTTTGATTTATGTGGCTAGTTCTTTAACTTTGCATGTTTTAGAACGTATGTTTAATTAACTTAGAGTTAATGTTTGATTTTGGATTCGAAAAATTTTATCACGTTAGTTTTATTTTTGGATTGAGATTTAATTGACTGGGTTTGTTTAATTAAATCATAAGTAATCGAAGAAACAAAAAAAAAATTTTTTATTGGATCCGACTCGCGGTGGCACGCGGCGGTGCGCGGCAGCGCACTGCGGCTAGGCGGCCACCGCAAGCTGCTGCCAATGGCAGCACGCTAGCCGCACACGCTGCGCGCAGCAGCAGCCTTCGGGCTACTGTTTACGCGCTGCTGTGCGCGGCTGCTCGCTACCGCACGCAGCCGCGTGCAGCGGCTGCTGCCGCAGGCAGCTCACGCGCCGCCTTGGTGATCGCGCGTGGGCTGTCCTACGTGGCAGTCCGTGATTGGCCTCGTCTGGTTGATTTCTGGTTGGACTCTAATTCTGCCTATTTTGAAAGTCCTGAAAATCTTGGAGAATTTTGGAAGATTAGGAAACTTGGAGTTTTTGGATAAGGTAGTTACTTTGTTAAACTTAAACACTACCTTAATTAACTAATCTAGTCAAAATAGGATTATCTTGAGAATCTTGGAGATTTGGGAATTTTGGGAAACTTAGAGTTTTGGATAAAGTAAGAATCTTAGAGATTTAGATTACCTTAATTAACCAATTTAATCAAGATAGGAATTGTAGATTACTTAGAGCTCAAGTAAGAGCTAATTAATCTTAGAGGTTAATTGTTAATTCAAAATTAATTAACTTGGATGAATTTTTGCGAATTAAAATTAATGAAGCCGGTAAATTTACATTATTACCCTTATGTGAATTTATGCATGTTCTTGAGTGAATATGTGGATTGGTCGATTTTGCCCTTAAGCCCTGTGTTGTTTTTGGTTTATTTAATTTTGGGTTGTAATTAAATGGGCCTGATTGGTGCCCTTGCTTGCGCAAACAAATGTAATAGAATAGGACCATTTAAATTATGTAAGCTAGGCTTAGATTAGGCTTGGAGCCGAGAAGACCTCATGAAGACTTGGAGATCCACATGGAGGCCCATTTACCTTGGAGGACATGGAGGCCCAATTCATTACATGGAGGCCCAATCAAGCTGGATATTACAAGAAGGCCCATGATGTATGGGTTTAAAAATTGTAATAGTTAGGACATTTAATTTTCACCCTAGACTGACCAATTGATTCATCACGTGGCTCGTGATGGATCGCATAGGATGGGCAATCGACCAATCATATCTTGCTAGGTGATGAATGTTTACTTTTTCGCAAATTATTCTTTGATGTATGAGATGCATGCTTAGGATAGAAAACGTAAACAAGATAAGCATAATCTGATGAGACCTCGCACACTTAGAAACCTCCAATTGAACTTAAAATTCAATTAGAATATTAAATCGAATAACGGGCGCATATGAATAGTGTCTATGGTCCGAGCCTATCCAATCACTAGGTCTTAGGCATATTGTACGAATATATCTCGATGTCTCACGAGTCGTGGGTCGAGCTATAGGAAGATAATATGTCTATTGCCTCGATGCACGAGTTTAGTGCCAAGGGAGGGGATAGCAAGGTTTTAGGCGCTGTCTCACGAGTCGTGGGGCGTCTAGGATTGAACTATTTCTCTTCACGAGTATTGGACATGATTTAACGCTAGTAAATATGGATGTCTCACGAGTCGTGGGTCCATATCGAAAAACGAGGCTAAATGAACTTAAGGGTTAGCTGCGATGGTTAACCGTTGACATAGTCGACCACCAAGTGGATCAAATAGTATGGCCAACGAGTCGTGGGTACTAGGAGATTGCATTTGGGCCTTAAGCCCGCTAGGATATTTTAAATTCCCGAAACTTATGTGGGGGCATAAGATTTTGATTAAAATAGTGGGAGTAATTTGCAAATGAAATCCATGTTTGTGAATTGTGCATTTTAAGTTAATCTTTCGCGTATTTATTTCTTCTATCGTCGTTATGTAGATATAATGTCTAAGAATCCGATTTCCATCATACTTGAACATAACAAATTGACTGGACCAAACTTCCATGACTGGGTCAGGAACCTTAAGATCATTCTCGCTTCTGAAAAGCGAAGTTTTGTCCTTGATGGGCCCCCTCCCGAACTTGCTAAGGATGCCGATGATACTGAGAAAGAAGCCGTGGATTTATGGCTTGACGATGACTTGCAGTCACGTTGTCTCATGTTGGCATCCATGACGAATGAGCTTCAAAAGCAGCACGAGCATATGAAGTCTTCTTTTGAAATCTACACGCACCTGAATGGTTTATTTGGGGTGCAAAGTAGATACGAGCGGTATGAAACTGCTAAGGCTTTGCAACAAACGAGGATGGCTGAAGGTGCTGATGTTCGATCTCACTGCATCAAGATGATTGAGCTTATTGAAAAGCTTAGTCATCTTGACGTAAAGATGGACAAGACCTACTGCCAGGATATAATCCTCCAGTCATTGCCAAGATCATTCGAGCAATTCGTAGTGAACTACAACATGCACAAGATGAATGTTGAACTTCACGAATTGGCTAATATGCTCGCCACTGCCGAGGCTTCCATGAAAAGAGAGAAGCCAGTGATGGTTGCTACCTCAACCCAATCCAAGTCCAAAAGGACAAAGAAAGGGAAGGGGAAAGGAAATGCTTCTTCAAGCAAAGGCAAAGCACCATCTGGGCCCATAGGGAAGGGAAAGAAGCGTAAAGCTTCGTCTGGTGAACAGAAATGTTTCTACTGCAAGAAACCTGGACACTGGAAGAGGAACTGCAAAGAGTTCTTGGAGAGCTCGAAAGGTATATTCCTTGTTGAAGTTAATTTATCAATTAACTGTGCATCATGGGTGCTAGACACTGCTTGTGGTTCTCATCTTTGTAATGATTTACAGGTGATGGGAGCAACAAGGCCACTTAGGCCAGGGGATTGGATCCTGAGATTTGGCAATGGAGCTAGAGCTGCTGCCGAGGCCATAGGCGAAGTGGAGTTAGATTTAGGTGGTAATAAATTAGTCCTTAGGAACGTTCTTTATGTACCTGGTTTGGTGAAAAACATTATTTCAATTCCTGTTTTGGATAATGAAGGTTTTAATTTTACTATTAATAAAGGTTCCTTTTCGTTATTCATGAATGATAATATGTTTTTCACTGGTACATTGAAAGATGGACTATATACCATTGAACCACCTAAGTTAGTGATGCACGTACAACAAAACAAAAGGAAACAAGATAATGAAATATCTGCCCAATTATGGCACGCTAGACTTGGACATATATCTAAGTCAAGGATTCAAAAGTTAGCATCATTTGGCGCGATTGAAATCAATCGCATTAATGAAATGCCAACATGTGAACCATGTTTAAAGGGTAAAATGGCTAAGTTGCCGTTTAAAGGAAACCCTGAGCGAGCCAAGCAAACATTGGACTTAATACATGCTGACGTATGTGGACCACTAAGAAAAAGCGCCCGAGGTGGCTATGACTACTTCATCACTTTCACTGACGACTTTAGTCGTTATGGATATGTGTTCTTGTTGAAACACAAGTCTGAAGCCTTTGAGCGATTCAAAGAATTCAAGATGGAAGTAGAGAATCAACTTGGTCATACGATAAAGGCTCTTCGTTCTGACCGAGGTGGAGAATTTCTTAGTAACGAATTTCTGAATTATCTTGTAGAGCATGGAATACTATCGCAGTGGACTCCTCCTGCAACACCCCAGTTAAATGGAGTAGCAGAGAGAAGGAATCGAACCTTGATGGACATGGTTCGATCCATGATGAGTGCCACTGACTTACCTCTTTCATTTTGGGGACATGCCCTCCTCACGGCAACGAAGATACTGAATATGGTACCTTCGAAATCCGTAGAAAAGACACCATACGAACTATGGTTTGGCAAGGCACCCTCATACGCATTCATGCGCATATGGGGATCTTCCGCTTACGTTAAAAAGCTAGTGGGAGATAAATTGGAAACTAAATCCACTTTGTGCAAATTCGTGGGGTATCCGGAAAACTCAATAGGATACGAGTTCTACGATCCTACAAGACAAACAACGTTTGTCTCGAGGAACGCTCACTTCTTGGAGAAGGATTTCTTGGTGGACAAGAAAGAAAATAACGTAGAACTAGATGAGGTCACTGAAGCTGAAAAGACCTTAGAGGTCGATCGAGCTGACCCATCACCACAGGCAGTGGGAGAACAAGAGCATGAAAGTGCACCAGAAAGTACACCGATACTTCGTAGGTCAGAAAGACAACGTAGAGAACCCGAAAGGTACTACGGTCTGCTGCATGAGACTGGACAGTCTCTAACCGACCCAAGGACTTACGAAGAGGCTATGCTAGACATAGACTCGGGAAAGTGGCGCGAAGCCATGGAATCCGAACTGGACTCCATGCACTCAAACAAGGTCTGGGCCTTGGTAGATCCACCAGTGGGAGTGGCTCCCGTGGGTTGCAAGTCGATCTATAAGCGAAAGCTTGGAGTGAACGGAGAGGTGATTACCTACAAGGCGCGACTAGTGGCAAAAGGATACACTCAAAGACCAGGTATCGACTTTGAGGAGACCTTCTCGCCCGTCGCAATGCCCAAATCCATTCGGATCTTGCTGGCCATAGCTGCGTGGTATAACTACGAGATATGGCAGATGGATGTAAAGACTGCCTTTCTCAATGGAGACATTGATAAGGAGATCTACATGGAGCAACCAAAAGGATATGCATCCAAAGGAGATGAACACAAGGTGTGCAAACTCCAGAGGTCCATTTATGGACTGAAGCAAGCTTCCCGAAGTTGGAACATTCGTTTTGATGAGACAATCCAAACTTTTGGATTCATCAAGAACATGTTCGAACCTTGCGTGTACAAGAAGATCAGTGGGAGTACAGTTGAATTTTTGGTGCTTTACGTTGACGACATTCTTCTCATTGGAATCAATGTAAAAGCATTGTCTGAAACTAAAGCATGGTTGTCTACACAATTCTCAATGAAGGATATGGGAGAAGCATCCTTTGTACTAGGTATAAGGATCTACCGAGATAGATCAAAAGGACTGCTGGGCCTCTCCCAATCCCAGTACATAGACAAAATCTTGAAAAGATTTAGTATGGAGGAATCCAAGAGAGGATTACTTCCAATGAGACATGGAATTGCACTCTCCAAGTCTATGGCCCCAAAGACGCCAGAGGAGAGAAGCAATATGTCTCGAGTACCGTATGCATCCGCGATAGGAAGCATAATGTATGGTATGCTGTGTACAAGACCAGACGTAGCGTACGCTCTAAGCGTAACAAGTCGCTACCAGTCTGATCCAGGTGAGCAGCACTGGATAGCCGTAAAGGCAATTCTGAAGTACCTGAGAAGGACTAAGGAATTGTTCTTGGTATACGGTGGAGGAGAATTGAAATTGGAAGGATATACAGACTCAAGCTTCCAATGTGATGTAGACGACTTCAAGTCGACATCAGGATATGTTTTCTGCCTCAATGGTGGTGCGGTTAGCTGGAAGAGCTCCAAGCAGGAAACAACCGCGGATTCAACCACTGAAGCAGAATACATTGCCGCGAGTGACGCAGCAAAGGAAGGTGTTTGGATGAGGAACTTCATCCAGGAACTGGATGTGATACCTAGCATTGCTGAGCCCATTACTATCTTCTGCGATAATAATGGGACAATAGCGCAAGCGAAGGAGCCGAGATCTCATCAGAAATCCAAGCACGTACAGAGACGATACCATGTGATAAGAGATATCATTGGTAGAGGAGACATTAAGATTGAACGTGTCGACTCGGAAGATAATACGGCGGACCCGCTAACGAAGCCTCTGCCTCAAAAGGCATTTGAGAAACATCTGCATAAGATGGGACTCAAGAACATAAAAGACTGGCTTTAGGACAAGTGGGAGATTGATAGAAATAGTGTCCTGCAAGCCAGCTGTATGGCTAGCATTAATTGTAATTAATGAGGAACTATTCAATTTAGATTAATAAATGCACTTTTATTAAATGGTCAACTTTATCTTATGTAATATTTGTCTACGCATAAGGATAGAAGTCCTTAGATCACAGGGCTATGGGACAACCCGTGGACTGATCTCTAAGGCCGTGATCTAGAATATATTCAAGAGTCGTAGAATCCAATCGAGATAGGACATCGTTGGATTCGGTTAGACTCTCACTATTGTGTATACTCCGATGAACTGGAGGACGCTGGGGTCCACGAGCGTGACTAGGATAGTCGATACACATAAGTGGGTGGCTTGCTGGGATGGCAAGGGCACTGAATACCCCAATTAGGAAATAACTCACCATGGAAGCGGTAGTCGCATATCGGGGTTGAAGTTATTCCAATTTACAATAGTATACGAGGAACGATCCCTAACAACTTGAGATGATAGGGTTTATCTGGTACGAGAACGTCTATGCTTTGATATGAGTTCCGACTGACTGGGGATCGCCAGAAAGTCTTTGTGGATTCATGTTGGGTATAGAGGAACTCGTATGCAGGTTCATATCATCAACAAAGGATCCATTGACCCGACTTGATAGGTTGGGAAATTCTCCTATGGATTTCTGTGAGAAATTAATTCTGATAAAATCCTTGACCAAGGTAACTGACGACTTTATGTAAGTAGCTCATAAAGAATAAGTCAGAGAGAATTTATTTCGAGATCAGAATACATATAGTCGAGACGAAACAAAAGGGAAACCGATGAAAGACCATACCCTTAAGTCTCGACTGGGAGATTGATCGATGGAGAGATTATGTCGTATATGGAAATTGTAAATGATAAAAGGTTCACTGAATTAATTCACCAGTGATTGGGCTCCATGGGCTTGTGACTGGACATCGACCGTGGAGTGTGGGAGAATTCCCAAATTAGCAGGGGTGCTAATTTTGGAATGATTGATCGACAGAGTGTTCGATTAATTTAGAGTATTAATTGCTCGAGTAATTAAATAATATTTAATTACAACCCGCGGCCAATTATGTGGTGAACCTACGGGGGCATACACAATACACATGAAGCGAAAGCGAGGAAACAAGAACGAACCAGTCGACTGGGTCGACTGGGTCAAAATCGACTGGGTCGATTAAATGGGTGGGTCGACTGGGTCGACCCATGTGGAACGAAATTGGATCCAATTGGAATTGGATCAAGATTATAAATTAAATTAGAATTTAATTTATGAGTAAATTAATTAATTAGGATTTAATTAATTAATGGAATAATTAATTAATTGGACTTGAAGTTTAATTAATTAATTGGGAGATGATTTAATTAATTGGGCTATTTAATTGGGAGATTAAATAAAGTCCTGAAAGATTAATTAAAGTGGGCCATGAATTAATTAGAAGACTTAGTCTTCTAATTAAAAGGGCCATGGCCCATGTAGGAGAATTAGTATCCTAATCCTAGAAGGATTAGGGTATGGGAGATATCTATAAATAAGAGACTAGGTCTCATATCTCACACACAACTCTACAAGAAAAATTGAAAAGAGCAAAAATTCTCTCTCCCTCTCCCACCAAATCGGCCGAACCCTTCCAGTGTTAGGAAGAATTTTCGTCTTCGATTTTTGTTCCTAAATCGTTCCTAAAACCTAGATATTAATATAGCCTATGTTCTAGTCGATTAGGTATATTAATTTTCGTGATATTGTGGTGTATCAATCCGTAGAGGCGCAACACGTGAGGCGCTACAGCAGAGCTTGGATCGATTTCTGTGGAGGAGAGTTCAGAGTTCGTTTTAGCCAACAAGGATTTGCAAGGAGACAGGTATAAACGAGAAAACTTATACTGTCATTTATTTATATTCATATATATGCAACTAGAGAATATCCTGGCAAGATTCTTTAAGAGGCCCTAGAAATTTTTTATATTCCGCTGTGCCTAGGGCTGTTTTTCTTACCGAATCCCAACAGATAGATTATTAGCGGCAGGTCAAATAAGGGAAATCAAGTTCACAGAATGGTTATGCAATGTGGTCCTGGTCTCTAAAGGCGAAAAGGTCGAAAACAAATGGAGGATGTGTAATGACTTTACCGACCTAAATAAATTATGCCCAAGAGACCCTTATCCACTGCCTCGGATCGATATGCTAGTAGATTCCACCGCAGGTTTCGTGTTATTTAGTATGATGGACGCTTTCCAGGGGTTTTATCAGATTTTCATGAATGAAAGAGACCAGGATAAAACAGCATTCATCACTGAGCGGGGAGTGTACTGCTTCATTGTTATGCCTTTTGGATTAAGGAATGCAGGTGCAACCTATCAGAGACTAGTTAACATGATGTTCAAAGAACTGATAGGCGAAATAATGGAAGTCTATGTAGACGACATGCTCGTGAAGAGTATGACGGAGAAGGATCACATTGGCCACCTGGACAGATGTTTCGAAATCTTGAGAAAATATGGGATGAAGCTGAACCCAGCCAAGTGCACTTTTGGTGTGCGATCGGGAAAATTCCTCGGGTATCTTGTCCACGAAAGAGGAATTGAGGCAAATCCGGAAAAAATTCGAGCAATCACCGATCTCCAGCCACCACGGAAACTCTCAGACGTACAAAGTCTGATTGGAAAAATTATTTCATTGAATAGATTTATATCTCGATCTGCCGACAAAAGTTTACCATTTTTCAAACTTCTGCGAAAATCCAAGAACTTTGAGTGGAATGCAGAATGTGATAAGGCCTTCGAAGAATTGAAAGCGTACCTGACCTCACCACCCATGCTGGCCAAACCATCTGAAGGAGAACCTCTGTATTTATACATAGCAGTATCGGAAGAGGCCATTAGTTCGGTTTTGGTGAAACTTGATAAAACTGAGCATAAACCTGTTTATTATTTAAGTAAACTACTGCAAGGTGCTGAGAAAAACTACATGGAGATCGAAAAATTCGCACTGGCTTTAGTGGTAGCTGCCCGAAGGTTAAGGCCTTACTTTCAAACATACAAGATCATCGTTCTAACAAATCAACCTTTGAGACAGGTCCTATCAAAACCGGAAGCATCAGGCAGGTTGATCAAATGGGCGGTCGAGCTTGGTCTGTTCGAAATCGAGTATCAACCACGGGTCGCCATAAAGGCCCAGGTATTAGCTGACTTCGTACTCGAATCAACGGGTTTATCGAACTTGAAAGAAGGAGCAATTTCCGAGCTTAGTATGGTTGAAGAAGCCAAAAATCAAGTCTGGCTGATGCATGTGGATGGATCTTCAACCAAGGATGGAGGTGGGGCAGGAATTCATTTCCAGGGACCCAACGGTGAGGACTTGAGTTATGCTATAACTTTGGATTTCGTCGTGACCAACAACGAGGCCGAGTATGAAGCATTGATCGCAGGACTGGAGATGGCTCTAAAAGCAAAGGTAAAATCAATTGTTGTATTAACAGATTCAGAGCTTGTTCATAGACAGGTAAAAGGCGCGTACGAGGCCAGGGAGTTCAATATGATCAAATACTTGAGCAGAACGAAGAAATTGATCTCTCAATTTGACAATTTCGATATTCAACCTGTGCCAAGAGAGGAAAATTTATGGGCAGATATATTGTCAAAATTCTCAGGCTTGGCCGACGGAAAGAATGAGAGGATAATCACGTGGCTGTTATCGAATACATCTGCTATCGAACTGGATGCGGCCCCTGCAATCGATATCATGGAGATCGAAGAATCGAGCAACTCATGGAGCAACCCTCTTATTGCCTATCTCAAGGAAGGAAAACTTCTGGAAAACCCAAATGAGGCTCGGAGGATCAAATATAGAGCACCATCGTTTACTCTGATCGATAATCAACTCTATAAACGATCCTCCTCAGGAATTCTGTTAAAATGTATCCCTGAAATTCACTACAATGCTATTTTAAAAGAGGTTCATGAAGAGGAAGCGGGAAACCATTGTGGTGCTCGGGCCTTAGCGCTTAAATGCTCGAGGTCTGGATATTATTGGCCTACTCTTTTCTCCGATTCTGTTGATTATGTGAAAAAATGCCACCATTGTCAAATTCATTCGAACCTGATTCATCAACCGGCTGAGCACATGCATTCTATTCCTATTTGTTGGCCTTTTGATAAATGGGGCATTGATATTGTCGGGCCTTTTCCAACAGCAAGAGCTCGAAAAAATTATGTACTGGTTGTAGTTGAATATTTCAGCAAATGGGTGGAGTGTGTTGCTCTGACAAAAATCACTCAGTTCCAAGTTATTAATTTCTTGTGGAAAAATATTATTTGCAGATTCGGAATTCCTAGGATCTTAATATCAGACAACGGAACGCAGTTCGCCGGAAAAAGAATCAGTGAATGGTGCGAAAAGTTCGGAATACAACAGAACTTCGCATCTGTAGGGCATCCCCAATCAAATGGGCAAACGGAAGTCGTGAACAGGGAAATAGTTCGATCCTTGGAGAAACGCCTATCTGAGGCAAAAGGAAAATGGCTCGATGAACTTCCAGGGGTTTTATGGGCCAATAGAACCACTGTTAAAGCTGCAACAGGAGAAACTCCGTTTAGTCTGGTTTATGGGTCAGAGGCCGTTATCCCAGTAGAAAACCTCGTACCTTCCCCCAGGGTCGAGTTTTACGATCCCGAGAAAAACCAATCTCTAAGGGAAATGGAAGTTGATCACGCAGATAGTCGGAGGGATCGTGCAAAATTGAAAATCCAATCCACAAAATCTAGCATGGAAAAATCTTATAATCAAAACGTTCGAATCCGAACATTCAAAGTGGGGGATCTGGTGCTCAAGAAAGTGGAAGTGTCAAAGCACGTGGGAAAACTCCAACCCAATTGGGAGGGCCCCTTTGTGATCGTGCAAGTTGGAAGAAAAGGTTCTTACAAGATTGCTCACCTTAATGGAGAAGTACTACCTCGTGCATGGAATGCGGTTAATTTAAGAAGATATTATGGAAGATAGTTACATTCAAGGCTTCTACTATTTAGTCATCTTGTTCTGCTTTCTTTGTTTCTAGTGATTTAGTAAATTACGTGTCCAATGAAGTTTCATTTCGACTAAGTTGTTGGAGGAATGTTTATTTCGACTGAGTATTTATTCAATGAAAGTTTATTTCGCCTAAATTCTTGTTTATTCGTCATATTCTGGATATTCCCGGTTCATATTCATCTATTATCGATCTCTATTTTTCTCCATCAACTAATAACGGGTGAAAGCTGTTGCTACGACCCTCGGGCTAAAAATGCTCTGAAACGACTAAGGGTGAAAGCCTCTGCTATGCCCCTTAGATCGAAATTATCAAATGGGTGAAAGCTGTTGCTACGACCCTCGGGCTAAAAATGCTCTGAAACGACTAAGGGTGAAAGCCTCTGCTATGCCCCTTAGATCGAAATTATCAAATGGGTGAAAGCTGTTGCTACGACCCTCGGGCTAAAAATGCTCTGAAACGACTAAGGGTGAAAGCCTCTGCTATGCCCCTTAGATCGAAATTATCAAATGGGTGAAAGCTGTTGCTACGACCCTCGGGCTAAAAATGCTCTGAAATGACTAAGGGTGAAAGCCTCTGCTATGCCCCTTAGATCGAAACTATCAAATGGGTGAAAGCTGTTGCTACGACCCTCGGGCTAAAAATGCTCTGAAACGACTAAGGGTGAAAGCCTCTGCTATGCCCCTTAGATCGAAATTATCAAATGGGTGAAAGCTGTTACTACGACCCTCGGGCTAAAAATTCTCTGAAACGACTAAGGGTGAAAGCCTCTGCTATGCCCCTTAGATCGAAATTATCAAATGGGTGAAAGCTGTTGCTACGACCCTCGGGCTAAAAATGCTCTGAAAGGACTAAGGGTGAAAGCCTCTGCTATGCCCCTTAGATCGAAATTATCAAATGGGTGAAAGTTGTTGCTACGACCCTCGGGCTAAAAATGCTCTGAAACGACTAAGGGTGAAAGCCTCTGCTATGCCCCTTAGATCGAAACTATCAAATGGGTGAAAGTTGTACGACCCTCGGGCTAAAAATGCTCTGAAACGACTAAGGGTGAAAGCCTCTGCTATGCCCCTTAGATCGAAATTATCAAATGGGTGAAAGCTGTTGCTACGACCCTCGGGCTAAAAATGCTCTGAAACGACTAAGGGTGAAAGCCTCTGCTATGCCCCTTAGATCGAAATTATCAAATGGGTGAAAGTTGTTACTACGACCCTCGGGCTAAAAATGCTCTGAAACGACTAAGGGTGAAAGCCTCTGCTATGCCCCTTAGATCGAAATTATCAAATGGGTGAAAGCTGTTGCTACGACCCTCGGGCTAAAAATGCTCTGAAACGACTAAGGGTGAAAGCCGTTGCTATGCCCCTTAAGTCAAAAAGTATATTCAAGATCGATCTAAATTATATTTCTCCACGATGACTATTGTTCCAAAGAGGAACCTACACTGACATATATCACAGAAGATTCAAAGGTCGCAAAGATCGAACTTCAAATCTATTATGAATCTCGAAGGTTGACTCGCAAGGATTGCAATTGACGAAGAACAAAATCAAAGATCGACAACAATATAAAAGAAATTTTTTTTATTATTCATAAACTTTCAGATAAATTACATGAGAACTCTTGGTTACATTCAAGAAGTTAAGCTAGTCGGAAAATGTACATCTAGATCAACCCTATTACAAATAGTTATCCTAATGGATGCCCAAAGAAGAGAAAGTAAGGCTAGTACACTTCTACCCTTCATCCAACGCTTCTTTGCAAAAGGGTCGATGAAGGGCCAAGTCGAAAGACAGGGAAGCAACTCCAGTTGGAGGTACTCCTAGCAAGTTCGAAGACCACATCCTTCAAGAAGCCGCCTCGAAGACGTGGAGATCAAGCATAGGAAAGCCTCTCTAGCAGAGACCCGCTATCCCAACTGGATGGAGGACAGAGTACAGGAAGTCGAGCCCGCCTCAAGGACTTGGAATCAGAGAGAGCAGGTCGCCTGCCGGTACCCTAGTCGCAATTATTTTTGCCTGTCGATACCCTAGTCGAAAGATTTCATATGGGATTTCCAAAGAAATTGGGAAAGGAGGTTCGAAATAAAATCTCGAACGCTTCAATTATTGAAATTGAAAAGAACATGGAGCGGAGAGACGAAGGTAAAAACACAACCATCTTGATCGAATGAAACGATTACAGAAAAGTAAAAAATGAAGGTAATTTAGGAAGCTATATATAGGGGGAGAATTCCGTAATAACGGTGTAGATCTCTTGCACTGAACGGCCACGATACGAGCATTAAAAGCTCTGACCGTTGCACTTCCCGAGAATTGAGAGACGATTAAAAAAAAAAAAAAAAAAGAGTGAGAGAGAGCAACATGTCGGCAATATTATCGTTACAACCGTTACAACAAGGATTGTGTCAACAAGCATGGTGTTACAACAAAGAAAAATCTTAGCAAGCTCATGATTACAAAGGAGAATCTCAATATTACTAAACGAAATTATTCTCGAAAAGGATTTTTCGAACTTCAGCACTACGATCAGCGTACCCGCGAATATAGGCTTCCCTCTCACGAAGCTCGGAGTTTCTCTTCTCACGCTCGTAGATATCTTTGAGTCTCTCTAATTCCGAACTTAACTTATCCTGAGACAATCTTCCTTTTAAAAACCTATTAGCTTCCAGTGCGCGTTCCAGCTCAATCTTTTTCCTGATCAGCTCGAGTGAAATAGAAGCTCGATGTTCGATCTCATGCTTAGCCAACGCATAAAGCTTAGAAAAGGCTTTGCCAGCCTGAACTTATGAAAATATACGTCATGGCAGAAATAAAGAAATTAGAAAATCAAGTTAAAGAGGTTAGTAAGAATTACCTGGGCGAGGGATTCCAACCCAGACTGAAACAGAAACGAGGAATATTCTCCAGTCGATAGAGCCGCCTCGGAGGTAGAGACATTGGCCCAAAGAAGGTCCAGGTCGGATTTTTCATCTGACACTTTATCAAAAGGAATTATGTCTCTCTTAAATGGAAAGACATCAGAAGGAAACAACAAATCAAAAGATTCCCCGACCAACGAAGGCACGGATTGGAAAGGACTGCACCCAGATACATCCTCCACAAAAGAAACCTTTTTAATTCTCTTGTTTGAGCCCCTGGTTTTCAAGCATGAAGGAAGGGCAACAATCGAAGATCTATTTCCTTCATGGAAGGTTAGCTTATCAGAAGTAAGGGATTTAATTGATGCTTGGCTCCTTTTCCTTATATTCCTACCGCCTTTTGGTTTGAGAAAAGGTGCGGAAGAAATCGCGAAAGAGTTCGAATCATTATTCATCTCTTAGTTTCCGGGTAAGGATTCGACCGAAATAATTTTCTAAAGCTCCGATCACTGTGAGCAATGGTATTGTGAAAGCAACGTAAAATGACCTTGATATTTATAAGAGACGCGACATCATGCGAATTACAATAATTGGTAAGTCACCACTCCCAAGGAAGATTCGATGACGCAACTAAGTATGCAAGAATGACGTTATAAAATTCAACAAGATGGTCAAACGGGCAATAGGTCAAGCACGGCAGTAAGGAAAAATTAAAATTAAAGCATCCACAAAATAGAGAAAAGCAGGAGAATACAAAACAAATTTACAATTGCAATGGTTCGCTAAGTCCTATTACATAGCTATAATAATCATTACTGGCTGGATTCATTTACGCCAGAGCTATGGTCCGATCTCTCTCGTTCCTTCTTTCCGCTAGATTCGCTTTACGAGCTATCGGAATCATCGCTGCACGAGTTGCTCTCTTCTCCATTATTACTTTGCACATCAGCCGCAGATTTACTCGAATCGGACGAAGGAGTGCTTTGCTCCCCTTGATCGCGGGAATCACCTTCAATATCTACATCTTCGTCCTCAGATTGGGCTTCGAGCTCATCGGGATTTGGCATCGGAACTCCAAATTCCTCGAGAAGAGGAGCGAACTCATGGTCAGACAAATTTTCAAGTTTGGGAGGAAGAGAGGAAGGTTTGTAATCCTTTCCGTAGATATTCTTATAAGGATCCATACAAGGAATATAGTCATCGAAGGTGCCTTGAACTTTTCCAGCTGAGAGGAGATGCTGAATTCCTTTATAATAAAAAGCCTGGTTAATTTCACCCGACCGCTTGCGAACTAAAGCATCAAGAAAGGGCGACTCTAAGAATTCTCGTATGGCGGGAAGTCTGCCCTCTTCCCGACCCCGCGCATAGGCCCGTTCAGATAATGCCTTGGCATTCTCGAGATCCGATCTCAGTTTGGTTACCTCTTCCTCAAGGGCCCTTTTCCCGTCAAGGCTCTTCTTAACCTCCTCGAGCTCCTTTTCAACCTCAGATAACTTGGTCGTAGTATCCCTCAACTGATCAGCCTTAGTAGCCTCAGCACTAAGAACATTGTGAAGGGCACTCTGAGCCATCTGAGATTCCTCGTTTAAGGTGGCCAGTCGGTAAGCTTGATGATTGTACAAGTCCCCGACCTAAAGAAGATATCAAAACATTAAACGCGAAGCATAAACTTTGAGGATAAGTCAGTGCTCGTAAAAAGAACTCGTATACCTTTTGAAGAGTATAGGCAAATTCACCCGCGAGCTCGAAGTCACTTTTTAGGAATAACGCTGTATTGTCATCCTTGAATCTCCCGGCCATGAACATTCGAAGAGACTTATCCACATCATGTTCCCCGTTTGGGCCCAAGTCGGACTCAATGGTTCCATCCTCCGGGAAACCAGCTGCCCTAGGTCCTTGGAGATGATCCTCTATAAAATCAACCAGGTCTGGCTCGGAATGGCCTGCCCGGCACCTAATCGGATCCGATCCTCAACCAAAAGGCTTCAGCCTTCTAGAAGACTCGGCGATACCACTATTTCTCTTGCGAGTCATTCTCGCTTCTAGTATCTTCTGAGCTCGGACTTCCTGTAGGGAATAATGGCTGAGTCCTTCCTCGTTCGGGTTGGAAGAGCTGGTGGGAAAAATGGATCGGAGATCAAGAGTTCGAGGTTGAAAAGCCCCCTCAACCGCTGAATGAGGATGAGAAGTTCCCGCAACGGCAGTTTGGGAAAAGGTCACCATAGCGTTCGGAGCCGCTGCAGTATCAACCCCAGGGGCGAACCTTACTACCTTACGGGAAATCTTCGATGTTTGGAGGCGGGGTCGACCTTAGATACCCTTAGAAAATGAGGCAACGACCGAGCCAGCTACCGAGGTTCGGAATTTGTCAACGATCCCAGCTGAGAAATAAAAGGCAATTAGCTGTAGCCATATAAAATAAATCAAAATAATTCAACGCACCTAATGTAGAAGGAGCATTAGCAGGATTGATCTGAGCCTTCCCGTATTCGATGGGAGGGGCAGGAAAGGAGCACCTACTAAGCTCAGCCAAACACAGAACTGCCTCCTGAGTCAACAGAGCTGTCTGATGAGGGTCAACTCGAAGGGATTGCAGGAATTCGTCAGAGATCTCATTACTCATTTTTCCTCTAAGGCGACGTTTACCATAAATCCACGATCTTGCACCAGGCCACACATACGGAATGGGCTCGGAATTATCCTCGGAAGCGGGAGAATCTGGTCCACGAACAAAAAAGAATTCATTTTTCCAGCCTTTCAAGTTGCTGCTAACGTTGGTTGATAGGATCGAGATTTTCGGTCTCTGAGAAAAATAAACATAACCAGCGTTCGAAGACGTGGAAGCACTTAGTTGAAATATTCGCCAGAAGTTCTGAAAAACAGCCTTTTTCCCTTTGGCTTTCATTAATACGCAAAAAGCTATAATTAGCCCAATCGAATTTGGTAGTATCTGGGAGGGAGTTAACTCGAAAGCCTCCAAAATACTTTCTATCAGAGGAGGAAAAGGGATACGTAAGCCATAATGAAAGTGCTTAGTATAAAAGGCTTGACATCCAGCGGGAGGGTCAGTAACTCGTTGCTCGGGGGTAGGAAGAATGATTGAAAATCCAGCACCTAGATATTGACCAAAGTCTGCTGCAATTTTCCCAGGTCTGCTTCCACGAAGGAACAAACGATCTCGTCTGCCCTATCCTCGGTCATGTTCAGCCCTGCACTGGTCGACGGCTCCTCCCAGTTGGAGATCGTAACCACGACATTGCCGCCTAGTCTATACTTTCTTTGTTCATTTTTCCCTAAGGGAATGTCGCCATCCTCTGCAACTTCCTCCTCGGAGACCGTGGTTTCGCTCGAATCGCCTTCACCATTATCTCCCGACCCGGAGCATGATTCTCTCTCCTCCCCGTTAGATTCGGAAATGGGACTCGAATCTTTTGGATTCTCCCCCCCGTGTAGTCGAGCATTTACGACCTGCCTCACCTCTTGATCATTTTCTCGATTTTCCACTACAGGGGATTTTCCTTTCAAATCTACTGGATTGGACATGATGAATATATATTGATTACTCGAGAAAGAATTGTTAGAACGCACTTATTGATTTACTCGCTCCGATCTAGGGTTTTTTCTCTTCAGAATCTTTAATGAACAGCGGCCCTCCATCAAGGTATATATACGGGGACAAAATGGGAAATTGCAAACCGGTCCCCGAGTAACCGCGACTATTGGACTCCTCAAAGTTAAACTTGAGGTCATATTTCCTATAATTGCACTTATGACCCCGATATCTTCAAAAAATCATAAAAGTGAGGACCAACACGGCGAAAGAAATATTTATGAGAGGGGTCGATTTCCGCTTCCCGCCATCCTTCTACCATATCAAAACCAAAGGAATATAGAAATATTGTTGAAAATCAGCTATGGCAGCACGATAGGTGGCATCAAGAAGATCCTAACCTAAAAATCCTATATCAATACTAAACGACAAGGGTAATATTATGATAACACCATTACATAGTTTTCAAGTTGTGCACTCTTTTTCCCTAGCTCGGTTTTTATCCCATAGGGTTTTTCCGAGTTAGGTTTTTAATGAGGCATATCTGAAGTTTATTTAGAAATAGCTCGTCCACCCAGCGTCCGGTTATTACTTCTTCGAGCTCAAGCTTTCTCTTTACGCTCGAGAAGTGGGGGAGTATTGATAAGGGAAAACTTGGAGCCAAATATTAATAGGCCCTTCGGAGATCGAAGACCATCATTCTCGATCTCGTGAGCATAAACTCGAGCACAACACACAGGAAATCGTACGCTGATTTCATTATGGGAATTCAAGATCCAAAAATCACTGTTGGGCCGACCTCAGGCCCAGGCCTGTGGGCTTAGTATTGCACACCTGTGGGTGGTTCACCTGATCCCGAATCTCAACTATAAATACCCCAAGCATTTATGACGATGGACACAACTTCCCAGGTGCTGTTCCTTCGAGTCTACTGCTCGGATTCGCTTGGAATCAATAGCATAGGTTAGACTATATGTATTTCACCCTCTAGCTTGTACGGCATCCAATAATGCTCGAGTAGGACCCCAAATACTTGTAATTTGTACTCAGTCAATTCGAATACAATTACTATTGGTCTTTACTTTCCATTTAATATTGTTGATATCGCACTGCAATTCTATCCTTGATCGAACACACGAAAACACGTAAGATCAAAAATGGTTAAAGCCAATAAACTGGCGAAAAACCTAAGTTTCCAAAAGAGTTGAGTAAAATTGATACGCTCAATAAACACTCCTCGATCTCCATAACGACGACTAAAAAGGTTAAACCCAAAAATATTGGTAAAAAACCTAAGTTTCAAAAGAGTTGAGTAAAATTGATACGCTCAATAAACACTCCTCGATCTCCCTAAACGATGATGACTAAAATGGTTAAAGCCAATAAACTGGCGAAAAACCTAAGTTTCAAAATAGTTGAGTAAAATTGATACGCTCAATAAACACTCCTCGATCTCCCTAAACGATGACCCAATAAATTGGCGAAAAACCTTTGTTTTAAAAGAGTTGAGTAAAATTGATACGCTCAATAAACACTCCTCGATCTCCATAACGACGATGACTAAAAAGGTTAAAAACCAAAAAATTGGCAAAAAACCCTATGTTTTAAAAGAGTTGCGTAAAATTGATTCGCTCAATACACACTCCTCGATCTCCGTAACGACAAACAAAATGGTTGAAGCCAAGAGATTGGTAAAAAGACCTAAGTCTCTAACAGTTAAAATAAAAGCCGACCAGCTCGACAATTTTTCCTCGATCTCCTTAACAGCAAATAAATAAGAACAAATTGAGAGAAATCAACAAATAATAATACTGAAGTTTTATTCATATGAAAGCAAAGAACATCTCTCAAATTATACACGAAGTTTTATTCATAGTACAAAGAACGTTTGTACTGTTTACATATCATCACAAATATTTAAGTGAAAATATCCTATTCTATAGATCGGTGGTTGTCACGACAATGTCCACGGAAAAATCAATCTCCTCTCTAGTGCCTCGACTACTCTGTTAACGACCTAAGAAGTATGCTGCTCAGGATGGTCGACTTCTTTAGTTCGATGGCCAGGCTCTAAAGATCAACTCTCCTTTAGGTCGGAATGGCCATTACCGGCCAGATGTCCGACAACGGTCACTCGCCCAAAACGAGCTACTGCTTATATGATGGGGTTGATTTTTACTCTAAAGCAGCATCTCTCGAGGACCTTCGCAAAGGTGAAAACTTATCAGCACATCCCGGCGGCCTATCACTCCGACGGTAACCTCCAAGAACAGGGATACCTGGTAAGTATGAACCCTCCATGTGCTAACAAAACACCATGGACCTCAACCCCGTGAAGACTAAGGCTGAGGCCACATGGGACCCGTCAATACTAGGTAGGGCATCAATGGGACCTGTCAGTACAAGGCAAATGATGTTTGAGTTATTATATGATATTGGTTCGCGATAATGAGACTTTTTGAAAATTATGGGATCACTGGGCAAAATGAAGCCCAAAGAAACTAATATCTCCATTTTGTACGGTATGGATAGATATGGGAAGAAACTGAATGTCTATTTATAGGGAAATTTTTAAGTTAATCCTACGGTTGGATTGAAATCTGATCAAGGGACGGGAATGCGATTTTTGACTTCCCAAATTTAATGCGAGTAAGTTGGAACGGCGTTAGGATGATCGATAAAACTGCTCGATGAGAATGAAGCATCAAGGTCGAAACGACCAGAATGTGAAATCCTTATACGTTCCAGAGGATTCATTGAAAACAACTCGGAACTTACGAAGAGTGCTCGACCGACGAACATAATCCTTAAGAAAAAGGAGATTTAGAATAAGAAATTATTATTTCTATGAAGAATTCGAAATATGTAAGCAGAAAGACGAAATAGTTGGTCGTTTTGACGACAAATACGTGCTTGACGACGTCATATCCAGGTTTCCCCTTGGAATCCAAGAAATCTGACGGAATAATAACAAAGACAGTTATCCTTGCACTACAAGAAAAACAGTTTTTTCCTACGGATTTTTTCCGACGGGAGAGATTCCGTAGGAAAATAACACGAATTTCCTACCGTTTTTCCGACGGAGACCTAACCCCGTCGGAAAAGCAATAAAAAGTGAATAAAAAAATCAATTTCTTTTTCCGATGGGTATTACCCGTCGGAAAAAGGATTAAAAATAAAAGTAAAATGCTCTAATTTGTTTCCGACGGGTATTAGTCATCGGAAAAAGAATTTGCAAAAAATTAAAAAAATGGTCTATTTATTTTCCGACGGATCCACCCGTCGGAAAATATATTTTAAAAACCGGGAAAATATCTCCTTTATTTCCAACGGGCAAACTCCGTCGGAAACCAACTTTAAAAAAAATAAAATGGGTTAATTTGTTTCCGACGGGTTTTAGCCGTCGGAAAAAGGATTTAAAAAAAAAGAAAAAATGGACTATTTTTTTCCGACGGGTTCCACCCGTCGGAAAATATATTAAAAAAGGGGGATAATATTTCTTTTTTTTTTCCGACGGGCAAACCCCGTCGGAAACCAAATTTAAAATAAAATAAAATGGGTTACTTTGTTTCCGACGGGTATTAGCCGTCGGAAAAAGAATTTAAAAAAAAAAAAGAAAAATGGACTATTTTTTCCGACGGGTTACACCCGTCGGAAACTATCTCCCTTTTTCCGACGGGCAAATCCCGTCGGAACCCAAATTTTAAAAAAAGGAAAAAAATCTAAATTACTAATTCCGACGGGTACGACCCCGTCGGAAATGATTTCTTTAAAAATCAGAACATCTCCCTTTTCCGACGGGCAAACCCCGTCGGAAATCAAATTTAAGAAAAAAGGAAAAACATTTAAATTACTAATTCCGACGGGTACAACCCCGTCGTTAAAAAAAATATGTAATATTTTAAAAATCCATTATTTAAAAAATTTTCATTAAAAAAAAAAAAAACCTAAATTTATGCTTCGGAAATTATATTTAAACAAAAAATAAAATTGACTAGTTTAAAAATTCGCTTTTACAATGTACATAACCCTATGATCAATAATTTAATTTTTTTATCAATTTACAAATCGAGAATCAATGAACTAATTACAATGTACATAACCCTATTGTTGACTTTGGTCAATTATACCTTCAATTCGAAAATCGACCGATCTAATAACGAGTAACCTCAATGTACATAATTATGATGTCAATAGTATTGACTTTGGTCAATTAGACTTTCAATTCGATAATCAACCGATCTAATTATGAGTAACCTCAATGTACGTAACTCCGAGGTCAAGAGTGTTGACTTTGGTCAATTTGACTTTAAATTCGAGAATCGACCGATCTAATTACGAATAACCTCAATGTACATAACCCCGATATCAATAGTGTTGACTTTGATCAATTAATTAGACCTTAAATTCGAGAATCGATCGATCTAGTTACGAATAACCCCAATGTATACAATCCCGAGGTCAATAGTGTTGACTTTGGTCAATTATACCTTCAATTCGAGAATCGACCGATCTAACTACGAATAACATCAATGTACATAACCCCGATGTCAATAGTGTTGACTTTGATCAATTAATTAGACCTTAAATTCGAGAATCAACCGATCTAGTTACGAATAACCCCAATGTACACAATCTCGATGTCAATAGTGTTGACTTTGGTCAATTATACCTTCAATTCGAGAATCGACCGATCTAATTACGAATAATCTCAATGTACATAACCCCGAGGTCAATAGTGTTGACTTTGATCAATTAATTAGACCTTAAATTCGATAATCAACCGATCTAGTTACGAATAACCCCAATGTATACAATCCCGAGGTCAATAGTGTTGACTTTAGTCAATTATACCTTCAATTCGAGAATCGACCGATCTAATTACGAATAACCTCAATGTACATAATTCTGAGGTCAATAGTGTTGACTTTGATCAATTAGACCTTAAATCAAATGAATCGACTAATCTAGTTACGAGTAACCTCAATGTACATAACCCGAGGTCAATAGTGTTGACTTGGGTCAATTAGACCTTAAATTCGAGAATCGACCAATCTAGTTACGAATAACCTCAGTGTACATAACCCCGAGGTCAATAGTGTTGACTTTGATAAATTAAACCTTAAATTCGAGAATCGACCGATCTAGTTACGAATAAACTCAATGTATATAACCCCGATGCCAAAATAAAAATAGTGTTTGCTAAAAATATTCAATTAAAAAATATAAAGTGTTAGTTAATTTCAAGGTATAAATTTACAAAATACAATTAATTTGAAAAAAAAATTGCATAAAAGAAATAATTTTTTTTGAAATTTCCGACGGGCCTCTTTCCCGTCGGAATTTCCCGTCCAAAGCTGCCTGGCTAAAACCCTAGCCGCGCAGCTTCCCCTTTTTTTTATCTCACAAAATCAAATTTCTATCTCTCTCCGCCGCGGCCCACTTCCGCCTCTCTCTCTCTCTCTCTCTCTCTCTCTCTTTCTCTCCCACCCACCGTGCTCCACCCTGCTCCGTCGTCGCTGCCCCCATCCTGCTCCGTCGTCGCTGCCCTATTGCTACTCCACCCTGCCCTATCGCTGCTCCACGCTGCTCCGTCGTTGCTGCCCCGCCCTGCACCGTCGTCGCATCCCCGCCCTGCTCCGTCGTCGCAGCCCCGCCCTGCTCCGTCGTCGCAGCCCCGCCCTCCACCGTCCCATTGCCACAATTAACCCCGAGGTCGATGATAGGGGAAAATTAACTTTCGATCCCCAATTTAATCTCAGGATTTCTTTGTATTTTCGGTTAATTCTCGGCAATTATTACTCCATTCAAGATATTGTGTAAGCTTCTTGCTCTAATTTCACGATTAATTGAATCAATTGGTGCGGATTTCAGATTTTTGATGTACGGTTTCTTGCCCTGTTCTTACATGAAACAATAGTCTGTGGATTCTGATTGGTTTTGTTTTTAATTTCGATTCCTTCGAGTACGAATCAGCTAGTAGTGACTCTAATTTGGTGTGTTTTGTTGTTAACGTCGTCGTATTGTTGAAAGGTTTTATTTGTATGTGTGTGTGATTTTTCAGGGGTCGACCATTTCAGGGGTTATTAGTTTGAGCTTTCCAGTTCTGGCATAGTAGATTTTATGATACTATAAAGTTCATTGATTTTGCTACTTTGATGACAGTTGTTTAATTCATAGCACTCGTGAATTGGTCGTTTCTATTTTATGACACTTTTAAATTGTCCCAAGGTGGTGGTGAATTTATAGCTGCGTTGAAGCTAATTGCAGAGCTTTGAAGATTTCAAAATGCTTTCTTTTAATAATTGTCTGGTATCCAGATGAATTTGATAATTATTGTTTTGAATATGAGTTGAAGCTAATTTTATGTGTCTTTATGAGTTGTTAACTGCCTCATGTGCTGATAATTCTTTTGATCTGTTTGATTCTAGTTTCCTTCAAAAGATTGGTGGCAAGCTTTGGTGAGACAGATTTTCTTAATTCCATTTTCACCTCGGAAAACAAATTCATATGTAAGTTTACTTTCTCACAATTACTATGTACAGTATATATTGACCTATTATTGTATTAGTGTCTGAACGGTCATTGGGGCTTTATTACTTTATAGTATTTGAATGATACAATTATTACACCATTAGCTTTTGTGTGTTGTGAAATTATAGAATTTGGGGCTTTTAAGTAGAAATTCTTTGTTATGGAATAGATGTATTTTTCGGCTTATTATCCGCACTTGTCTTTGCTTGATAATTCATTGGGGCTTTGTTATGCAGGTCAATTATAAGGCAGTTGACCATCTAGCTAGTGCTTGGTGTGAATGGGCTGAGATGGAGCTCAAACACAAAAACTTTAAGGGAGCACTCGAATTGATGCAACGAGCTACTGCAGTGCCATCGGTAGAGGTCAAGAGGCGAGGTAACTTGTTCTACTATTCTTGCATTTGTATAACGATTGGTGATTTCTATCATTGTAATATTATGTTTCCTGAATTGATTAGATTATACAATGTAATGACCTTTCTGAACTGACCTTTTCATCTTATATAATCTTCCCTGAAAAAAAAAAGAAGATAACCTTACTTTCCTGTGATCTGTATGTGCTTGATATCTTTGAGGGAATAAGGAAGTTACATTGCCGTAATCAAAACTGACCAAGTGACAGCATGAAATGTCTTGCATTAGAACTGTATTTTAAGTTGGTATTCTGTATTATTGATGGTCATTTTTCGCCTTAATCTTTTTTATATTTTTACTTTTGCCTTTTGTTAAATTTAAAACATTCATTTAGTGTCGTATCTATGAAGCTATATCAAAGGAGATAGAGTATCCATTAGCAGCTAATCTTTGATGTTTTGCTGATGTGTTTGGTTCCTATCCATTGTTGATGTTTTGCTATTGATATCTAATGTGTGAATATGAATTTATAATATTTTTTCCCCTGTCTGGCCTGATAATTTCCTTGTCTTAGATAAATCTAAAGTTGATTTTTAGTCTCTTCAGGCTAAAGTATTTTAGGAACTTTACGGTTGAATAAGATGGAGCAGGAACGTCAACGTAATAGGGATGAACTGGAACGAGTGAGAGAAGAACGGGAACGAGAGGAAGAAGAACGGGAACGAGAGAAAGAACATAGAGCATTGTTTGAGGAAAGCAGAAGAAATATGGAGCAGATGCAACGTATGTTTAACTCCATGTCATCTAACAAGTTACCACAAAATCTGCCCCAAGATGACTAAAACTTAATTTTATATTTCGAGATATTTGGATACTTATTTTATTATAAATATTTGTTGATTGAGACTAATTTGATTTTATAAGATATTTTATGATTTTTCACGTGCTTATTGATTTATTAATTTTTGTATGATATTTGGTGATTAAATTGATATATTTATAAATTAGGGAATATAAAAAATTAAATATTTAATTAATTATTGATTTCAATTTAATTGAATTCCGACGGGGTTTCCAACTGCATAAACCCTCGGAATTTTTCAAAAAAAAAAAGAAAATAATTTCCGACGGGTATTCCTGTCGAAAATTGTAAAATAAAAATTTAAAAATAAATAAATTTCCGACGGGTGTTCCCGTCGGAAATATTTCCAAAAAAAAATTAAAAAGAAAATCATTTCCGACGGGAATACCCCGTCGGAAAAATGTAAAATAAAAAATAAAAAAACTGAATTTCCGACGGGTCGTCCCGTCGGAAAATATCTTAAAAAAAATAAAAAGCAAAAAACGGAATTGTTTGTGACGGAACCTCCGTCGGATTACCCGTCGGAAAAAAGGTCCCGTCGGAAAATTTTCCGACGGATTTACCGATGGCTTCTCCCGTCGGAGATGACCCGTCGGAAATTCCGTAAGAAAAGTTTCCTACGACCTCTTTTCCTACGGAATTTCCGACGGGTAAAATCCGTCGGAAATCCGGTTTTCCGACGGATTTTGCCAACTTTTCCGTCGGAAATTCCGTGGGAAAACGATGTTTTCCTTGTAGTGTTGCTAGAAAATAAGGACTTGTCACTGCCTCACATTCCAAAGAATTTCTTAACGGGATCTAAACAAACTAGATCTAACTAATAATTCTACATTTTCCAATTCCTCCCATACCAAAGAATTGACATGTTGATACACTGGTTGTTTTATCTGAGGAAAATGGAGCTCGCAACCAGTACAGAGAAACATAGAGCTTAAATAGAGTAGAATACGATCTTCTCTAAGACTCGCACGCTCAAAAGGAAAAGCAGCGCCCAAAGGAGGATAATAATAAAACCCTTATATAGAAAGGTCATGACAAACAATCATACTGTACTTCACAAACGACATTGATCGATAGTCGATAAGCATGATAAAAGTACTTTATAGTTCTTTGGAGACCTGACTGTGGGAACGAAGTGCAATAATTCAATTGCCTAAAGGTTATGCATAATCGATAAACGAGCATATGCATTAAGACCAACACCCCGCAAGTAAAAATAAGATTGCAGGAAAAATCTCCATACGGATGCTGTTCTCGTCTAAGTCAGTAACAACACATTACTATCCCAGCCAAAAGCTGATCGCCACCAAGAAAACATCAGATAAGTCCTTATTGATTTCTAAATTTGAATCACTCGCTTACTGAAGAAATTTAATTATCACAGAGTTAATGATATGATAAATCTAAACTCGTAATCAAAGCAATTTACGAAGCGAAAGAGTAAATTTATCATTGCAAATTTTCATTACAAACAATTATATTTCGGCAAATAACCACTTCTAGGTTAAAGCCAATATTCAAAAAAAAAAAAAAGAAAGAGAAAAAGAGGAAGACGCAGGTCATCAAGGCTGATTAAAGTCACTCGGGCGACCCGAAGAAGCACCTTTTCGAGTAGCTGCATCAAGAAATGCTTTCACCTCCTCTTAACGTTTCTGATAACCTGCATCATAGCCTTCTTCAAAAGCACGATGAGGAGATTCTTCTAAATTGGCGTTTGACCGAGCTAGGTCATCCCTCTCCTTCTCTAGAACTAACTTTTCTTCACGTAACTTCTGGAGATCATCATTCAGAAGCTCAATACGAAGAGCTTGCCTCTCAACCTTTGAAGTCTCCAAATCTAGCTGAAGCCTCAGGTTGTCCCTACTGAGCCACAACTCGTCATGTTGGGCACCTACTTGCAGGGCATAATACTTCCCCTGAGAAGAAAGAAATTATAAGCGACAAGATAACAAAAATAAAAAAATATGAAAATAAGTTGAAGTAAAGAAGTACCTGCTCAAATTGTTTAAACAGGGACTGAAGAAGATGAAGGGAAGAAGAACCCTCATGCTTATTCAGCTCGCCTGGCAAAATGGTACTAAGGCCAAGATCCCAGGAAAGAGGGTCAGGCTTACAAGAACCAGGCAAGATAGAGTTTAAAAGAATCTTATCGTGACGGGGAAGTCCGGACTCAGTTATGTCCTTAATTTGCTCTAAAATACAACGCTCATCCAATAAATGCGGGGATTCCCTCTCATTAGGGCTAACAGAGGTCTCCTTCCCCGAGTAAGAAATCACCGTCCTCCGACCGAAATTGATCTTACGCTATTTCGTAGGGTGATCAAGGTAGCAAAGTAAATAGCTAAAACACTATTATATAAGGAGAAGATCAATAATGTGTATTTCGAACGTAGGTGTATAGATTACAAGTAATGAGAGTCCTATCTGAGCATTATAGGATGCCGTACAAGCTAGAGGCTAAATACATATAAAGTAACCTAAACTAACTTTCACAAGGCGGTCCGAGCAGTAGCTTCGAGTAGGGAGCACCTGGGAAAGCGTGTCTGGCGTCATAAATGCTTGTGGTATTTATAGTGGAAATGGTGAGCTAGCTGGTCCATCCGCAGCGATATATTTCTTGGCCCAAAGGTCTGGGCCTGAGGTCGGCCCAACAGTAACCTTCGACCATGAGCTCTCTCTGATAGGTCGGACCTGATAAACTGAGACTTGGGTTGGATTCTATGTCTCCAAGGTCGGGATTCATGATCTTTGATCCTGTCTGGGCCTCTGAATGAAGAGTCCAAAATATCCCTCATCAATACTCCCCCACTTCTCGAGCGCAAAGTGAAGCTTAAGCTCGGAGAAGTATGTGTTGTTTCGAACGGCGGGGTGAACGAACCATTTTTGATGTGTTTCGGATATGCCTCGTTAAAAACCTAATTCGGAAAAACCCATTGGGATAAAAACCGAATCAGGGAAAAAGAGTGCATATCTTGGAAACAATACAATGATTCTGTTGTGATGATATATGTTTTGTTGTTAACAATCTTCGTCTGGATTTTGAGTCGATTTTAATCAAAGTGTCCTTCTGTATTGGTTGCCATGATTGATTCCTTATTAATACTCCCCCACTTCTCCGAGCGTGGGGTAAAGTAAAGGATCGGAGAAGTAAATAAATATCGAGATAAAAGAGGCATGTCTTCTCCTGCGTTGGTCTGCGGCCCACAATTCCAGAGAGTATAGGGGTCTAATATGCAATTAAGGGAAAATCAATTTGAATTTACCGTGAGGGAGTTCAAACGTCGTGGTTATTCGGGGTTCGGTTTGCAATTTACCGTTTTGACCTTATATATATATATGCTGATAGTTGGGGGTTCATTTGCGTAAGATTCTCAAAAAACCCTAGATCGGAGTGAAGAGATCGAAAAAGAAACCTTAAACAATACGTTCGCTCATTCATCGCATATTTACAATGTCTAGAGCAGTAGATCTCAAAGGCAAGGCTAAGGTGGTGGAAGAACATGAGAGTGGTCCTGATGAAATGCCGGTCGGGATTTCCCGACCGCCAGTGACGGAAAATTTAGGAAGCCCGAGCTCTAATTCCGACTCTGATAGGGGGAAATGAGAGTTAAATTCTGCCTCAGAGAATGACGAAGACGACAGCTCGACCGAGGCAACCGATGAAGAAGCCATGGAAGACAATAGTCTTACTTTGGCGGACAACGAACAAGTCAAATACAAAATAGGTAACAAGGTTATCGTCATTCCGACTCCTGAGCAGCGTGTTACCGACCCTCCGGAGGGGTGCCAAGCCTTTTATACCCGGCAGTTTTTTTATGGTCTACGTATCCCTTTTGTTCCTCTGATTCGTAGTATTTTGGAGGCGTTCTCTCTTTTCCTATCTCAGATTCTTCCGAACTCAATTGGGTATATAATCGCATTTAGCGTGCTAATGAAGGCCAAAGGGAAGAAAGCGACCTTCCAAAATTTCTGGCGAGTCATCCAAATGAGTTCATCCACATCTTCGAATGCTGGGTACGTATATTTTTCACAAAGATCGAATCGATCCATTTTGTCAAGCAATGTCTCGAGCAACCTAAAAGGTTGGAAAGAAGAGTTCTTCTTCGTTCGCGGCCCCGACTCTCCGTCTTCTGCGGAAGTTCCGGAACCAACCCCCTATAAATGGGCTGGAGAACAGTTTTGGATTTACGGTAGGCGGAACCTTAAAGGAAGAATGAATCACGAGCTCCCGGATGAATTTTTGCAGGCCCTTCAACCTGATCTTTATCAAACCGCTTTACTGACCCAAGGGGGGGGGTTTTGAGAATGGCTGGGCTCAGCAAATGTTCTTACCCTGCCTCTGCGATCAAGTTTGGTCATTCTTCGACGACGTCGGCCGATATCCAAACCAATCAAGTAGCAAGAACTGATGGGGAGGCCGACGCTGTTATTGCTCCTCTTACTTTGGGTATGCTTAGTTGTCTCTTATAATTCAACTAGTTTTCCTTTGATCAGAATTAATCCGTTTTCGGTTCGCAGCTGAGATTGTTGAGAGATTTCGAACTTCTATAGCTGGTTCGAACGTCGCATCTTTTTCGAAAGGGACCCAAGGCCAACCTCGCAAACAAAAGAAATCAAGGTTTGGTATGAGGATTGGGGGAGCTATCTCCAGTATTGATACGACTGTAGCTCCGAATACAATTGTGAGTATTCCTCGAAATGCTGTCGAGGGAACGTCACAATCTAGAGATGTCGGCCCTCTGCGGTCGGTATTCTCGATCGATACGTCAGATCCGAACTCAGCGGGGTATAGCCATTACTCATTCAAGGGGATCCAAGCCCAACAGATAATGGAAACCAGAATGGCCCGGAAAAGAAACAACGAAAATCCTGAGTCCTTAAGAAGGGTTATGATAGGATAGTGCCCTGCAAGCCAACAAAATATCTTGTAAAAGGAACATTATTTTATCTTGAAAGAATCTTTGATTTATCAATAAATACGAACTGTTTATTTTATTGAGAATTCATAATATAAACATATGGCCATCTTCATCTTTCGCGAACACATTTAAGCGATTGGTTGAAACCCTGAGATCACTCATGACTATGGGACTATTCACTTCAGTATTGGGTGCGATTAAACATGAAACAGTCTCAAAGGTCGTGATCTCAAAAATGTTCCAAGTCATAGATTCATATCGAGACGGGGTATCGAATGAATCGTCAAGACTTGTACGATTATGCATGATTCACTTAAAGTGAATTTGTTGTTGTTTCATGAACAAGACATTGTTAATGTCAGTGCATATGACTAGGTGGTTCGATAGGGGATCGGACGCATCGAACGACCTGAACAGAGAGACCCATTGTGGAAGTGCGTAAAAAGCATATCGGTGGTGGGATGTCTCTCAAGGCTTATAACAGTGTACGATTTAGTCCTTAGACTTGAGGTGCTAGGGCGAATTCGGTATACGGGTGTGCGTACTTTGATTTAGGAGCCGGGCACATAGCTTGTCCATTGTGCGCCTACGTTGGGTACGTATAGTCGTATGCGCGGATGGTTAGCATCAATATAGGATCTACCGACTCATTGTAATGGATGAGGGAATTTCCTGTACATTCTTAGATGATACATTCCGAGAAATCCATGGCCATGGTCAGTGACGGATTTGGAAAGGGGTTTCCAGATTTAGTAGTCACACTGGAAGTATTATCCTGAATTAGAAAGTACAGAATCGAGATGATTAGAGGTGCCGACCAATTCACACACCCTAGGTCTCGATCGGGAAATTAGTCGTTAGAGGGACCGTATGTACATGGTACTTATAAGAAGTTTAAGGTTCACTGAAGTCAATTCACCTGAAGTTAGGCCTCATGGGCTTGTGGCTAGACATCGACCATGAGGTGTGGGTACTCCTGAATTGATGGTAGATTAATTCTGGAGTTGTCAATTGAAAGTAGTTTAATTGATCGGAGCAATTAATTAAATAATTAATTGCTCATTAATTAAATCACAGAAATGTGAGCCTGCGGCCAATTGATGGTGAACCTAGAGGGTCACACACAAAAGCTGAAACTGTTATAGTATGTTGTAGAACGAAATGATTTAAAGAAGTTAAATCAAGGTAAGGAATTAGAGGGATAATTCTTGGAGAGAGAAAATTAATTAGATTTATCTAATTAATTAAATTTTTAATTAGATTTATTGGTTTATTTAATTAAAGTATTAATTAAAGAAATGGGTCATTTAATTAAAGTAGTTAATTAAATGACTTGAGCTATTTAATTAAAAGGACTAATTAAATAGAGGGATGGGCCAACTTATCTGATGGCCTATTAGCTGTGAGAAGATAGGGTTAGGGATAGGGTTTGAATTCTCCTATAAAAAGGAGTCTTGGAGAATCAAAACCCTAAGCAAGCAAAACATTGAAACCCTAATCCTCTTCTCTTCTAGCCGCCGCCCCCTCTCCCTAAGGCCCTAGCCGCCGCCACCTTCTACAACCTAGCCACCGCCGCCGTGGTTGTGGAGAAGGGACGAGTTTCTCTCCTTCTTCCGATCTACATCTAGAGTTGGATCTAAATCCAACTCTCGAATCTGAACTGCTTCTCTCCTAGTTCTCAGCCTTTCCAGCTGGTGTGGACTATTCTCTAGAGGCACAACACTTGGGGTGCTCTAGTGATCCGAAAAGAAGACCGGAGAAACCACCACCTTGCCTGTGGTGAGGTAAAATTGCAATTTTACCACTTTAATTTATTTTAGTATTTGTATGCTAAAATGAATTCAACCTTATTCATATGTGCTAATAAGATCCCTGGGATGTGGATATAAAAATTTTAAATTCCGCACCGTTGTAGTTGACAATTATACCCTCGAAATCCCAACAGTGGTATCAGAGCCTAACATATTATGCACGTATGAAAAAGGCCTAAACGCATCAAATTATGTGATTATATGTGATTGTTGTGTTATGATATTTGATTCTTGCTTGTTATGATAAATTGAATGTTCGGATTTATGCACTTTTCGGTTTTTGGGCCTAAAATGTAATTTCCTAAAATTGGAGCGCTAAATTGCAAATTTCAATTTTTCAAAAATCTGGACAGAAATTAAAATTTTGTTTTTCTGCAATTCTGGACCAAATTGTAAATTCTGGATTTTTTCAAAATCTGGACCATTTTGCAATTTACAAAAGGTTAGGGGTGTTTTTGCTATTTCCGTAAATTTAGGGTCTGTTTTGCAATAAACAAAAGTTTTTGGAAATTTTGTTAATTTTCTGCTTTCTGGTAAATTTGGAAATTTTGTTAATTTTGGGGCTGATTTGTAATTTCCAAAAGTTGAGGGGTCAAAGTGTAATTTTCAAAAATTCAGGGGCCGAACTGCAAATTTTCAAACTTGAAAACAGAAACTGTTTTGTGCACTAAAAGGGTTTAGTAAATCCGGAAAGTCAATTTCATAATTAGTAGGGACTTAAAGTGAGAATCAAAGGGTCATTTTAAAGGGGTTTAAAATGATGTTAGAGATTGTTTTAGAAAGGGGTTTTAAAACTAGAATCTTAATTATTTTAAAAGGCAGTTCTAAAATAGGATAAGAAATAAGAAAATGGGTTTTGTTTGTTTCTTTCTCTACGTGAAATTGTTTACGTGGTTTTCGATCGCGCTGAGCCTTGACCCTTAGGGTAGATTTGATTGGTTATTTTTCATCTTATTGGTTTTATTGGGCCTGCGAGCCTTAAATTTTGGGCCACTTTGAGCCATTGTAATAGATAGGGCTTTACTGTTTTATTAGTTTAAAGATGGAGGCCCGTTACAAGCAAATGGGAGCCCAAGAAGACTAAAGACCAATGGGACCATCGTCTTTGGCTCGATGGTGGTCCGCATAGGAGGCTCCCGATCGAAAACACACTGTGGTAGCATGCATGCTAGGTGTGTATGTGTTTATTTACGCATTTATATCTGAGCTTGTATGGTGATGCGCGCTAGTAATATTTAGATCGTAAATAAAAGATAATGCATAACTGGAACGGTGAGATCTCGAGGAGAGTTACCTCAAACTCTTAAACCCGAAAAACCCCTCTTGAAAATAATATTAAGTCATATTGGGTACATTTAAAATGATGTTTTAAAGATCCAAGCCTTCCATCAATAGGGACTAGTGTAAGTTGTCTACTTATCGTTAAAGGTGATCCAGAGTCTGGCACCCTAGGCGAAGAAAGGGACAATACACGAGATTCCATGATTCTTATTTTTAACTAAACTTGACAAGGGTGGGGACTGGTCGGGATGTGATTATCGACCGATAACCAGTTACGGGGACTTCACGACCGGACCAGTTGCTCATCATGATTGATGGGTTAGATTTAACGATTAGTAATACTTATGATGTAGCAGTGCTAGATAAGTGCGAAGACCGAGGCAAAATAGCTTGAAGGTTGTGGAGGAACACAATTGGTAAAAGTATACCTACCTGGGGAGTTAATTGTATGGCCACGAGTCGTGGGTGCAATTAATGTCTGCTGGGACGTCAAGACCTACTAGGAGATTAGATTTCCCGAACAATTGAAGCGGTAATTATTTCGAGAAAATAGTGGGAGAACTTCTTCGATAACAAGTCCAACATCGTTAATTATAAGTATTAATATAGATCAGTCAGCTAAACGTTATCATTTACCTTTGTAGATCAATTCTGCAAAATGTCTAAGAATCCATTAGCTATCATCCTTGACACTAACAAACTGAACGAATCAAATTTCGTCGACTGGCTTAGAAATCTGAGGATAGTCCTCGACTCCGAGAAAAGGAGTTACATTCTCGATGCACCCATGCCTGGTGCACTTCCGGAAGGGGTTTCGGAGGAGGAACGAGCTACCCATCAAAGGTGGGTCGATGATGATATTCAGGTTCGTTCCCTCATGCTGGCATCAATGACCAATGAGCTGCAGAAATAGCATGCAAGGATGTTGCATGCTCATGAAATAATTCTTCATCTCCGAGATATGTTTGGAGAGAAGTCTAGGACCGAAAGGTTCAAGACTACAAAAGAATTATTCCATCTGAGAATGGCTGAGGGTTCAAGTGTGAAGGATCACTGTTTGCGCTTCATTAATCTGGTTGAAAAACTGGAGAACTTGGAGGTAGACCTGCACGCTAATCTCTCCACTGACCTGCTCCTCCATACTCTGCCGCGCTCATTTGATCAGTTCATGCTAAACTACAATATGGAAGATAGAGAGCACGCTCTACACGAACTGACCAATTTATTGGTCACGGCAGAATCAACCCTGAAAAAGGAGAAGTCTGTCATGATTGCTGAGAAAAAGGCTACAAAGCCTAAGAAGGGCAAGAAAAAGAAGAAGAAAGTAATCTCTTCTAAAACAACCAAGAAGGTTGTCGAGAAGAAAAGAAAAAGCCCAGAAGATGAATGTTTCCACTGCAAGAAAGCAGGGCACTGGAAAAGGAACTGCCCAGACTACCTAAAAGAGGTGGTCAAAGGTATTTTCTTTATTGAAGTTAATATTTCTATTAACTGTGCATCATGGGTGTTAGACACCGCAGCCGGTTCTCATATCTGCAATGATTTGCAGGTGATGGGAGCAGTAAGGCCTCTTAAACCTGGGGATAGAATCCGACGCTTTGGAAACGGAGCTAGGGTTGCGGCAGAGGCCATAGGAGACGTAGAGTTAGTCCTAGGAAATTTTTATTTGGTTTTGAAAGACTGTTTGTACGTACTAACGATTATAAAGAACATTATTTCTATTCCTTTATTGTATAATGATGGTTTGTTTTTCCATTTCTAATGGAAAGTTTAGCATAATAAAAGGTGGTTTTACTTATTCTTATGGTACTTTGATAGATGGTCTTTATTCCATAGAACCTGCCAACTCTAATGTCATGCACATTCAATCAAAGAAAAGAAAACAAGGTGAAAATAATCCACAACTTTGGCACGCTAGGCTTGGACATATTTCCAAGAGTAGAATTCAAAAGTTGGTCTCATCTAGGGCTCTTGAAATAAAGAACCTAGATGATCTCCTAACTTGCGAGTCCTGTCTCAAGGGAAAAATGACCAAGGCGCCTTTTACTGGGAAACCAGAGCGAACCAAACAAACTTTGGATTTAATCCATACTGATGTTTGTGGACCACTGAGTGTCAGTGCGAGAGGAGGATTCTCATACCTCATAACCTTCACAGACGACTTCAGTCATTATGGGTATGTATACCTGATGAAGTATAAGTCCGAAGCTTTTGATAAATTCAAAGAGTTTCGAATGGAAGTTGAGAATCAACTTGGACATAGTATCAAGGCACTTCGGTCGGATCGAGGTGGTGAATACTTAAGTCAAGAATTCCTCGATTATCTTGTAGAGAATGGAATTCTCTCTCAGCGAACTCCTCCTAGAACACCGCAGTTGAATGGTGTGTCTGAGAGAATGATGAGGGGTATTTTGGGGCTCCGCTTTTTCTACAACCATGTCAGATCGAACAATATTTATCTGAGGAGCTCGATTTCGACCCCAATGCTCAAGTATACAATGTATAGACGGACCTGGATCAAAGGTTACTGTTGGGCCGAGCTCTGGTCCAAACTCGTGGGCCGAGGAATGCATATCTGCGGGTGGATCACCTAAACCCCGTTCTCGGCTATAAATACCCCATGCATTTATTACACCAGACACAACTTCCCAGGTGCACTAGCTTTGAAACTGCTGCTCGGATTCACTCGAGAATAGTAGTATAGGCTTTCTCATATGTATTTCGCCCTTTAGCATGTACGACATCCTATAATGCTCGAATAGGACTCCAAACACTTGTAATCTGTACTTGATAATTCAGAATACAATACTATTGATCTTTCTAATTTATTGTCTAACATATTTACCGCATTGATTATCCACCCTTGATCGAGCACACGAAAACACGTAAGATCAATTGGCGCCCACCGAGGGGCCTTATTCGAGTATTAGATCGAAATATGCCTACTACGAGGAGAAATACGTACAACCGAGGAGAACCCTCCCAGGCAGCAGGAGCACAGAATTCAGTCAATAACGAGCCCGATAATCTATCTCGTGCGGCTCAACAACCAGAGATTCCACCAATAGTTCCCCAGGATAATGTTCCAATCCACACAACCGTTGGTGATCTAAGATCTATCATTGGCACAATGTGCAGGGAGTTCCTGAACAGTGGGAGGGCTGATCAATCACCCGTAGACCAACCGGGAAATCACGAGAGACCTGAAATACCTTCTTCGAACATCCAGAAGGAAAATAGCATACTGCGATCTATATCGCGTGCCCCAGCTACGAATCCTCTTCGAGCAATGCCCTCGAAAAACAACGCCCGATCGAAAAACCCACCAAGATCGGTACATAATCTGGAGGATTCAGTGGTAGGAGAGAGCCACTCTGCTGGCGTGGTTGGAGGTAGAAAGTCTGCCTACAAAAGAATTACCGAATCAGAGTTAGAAAAGATAATATGCGAGAGAGTAGCTAAGGAATTGGGAAAAGAAGAAACGATGATAGAGGTCCCCCGTAACAATCAGGCCGTCAGGCGAGGGGAGAATACTCTAACTAGAGGGAAATTACGAGATAGGGAGGTTTCAAATAGTATCATGCGCTGTTCGCCATTTTGTCGAGAGATACGAGAAGCTCGAAACTCAGAAACGGTGCCAACAAGGCTGCCGCGGTATAACGGGACTACCGACCCCGGAGAATACATCAACAGCTTTATTAATGTGATGAACTTGTACGGACATTCGGAGGATTTCTGTTGCAAAATTATGGTCACTACTTTTGAGGGAATTGCTCTCGATTGGTTCGGGAAGTTACCTTCTAACTCCATATTTTCTTTTGAGGAATTCTGTGATAAACTGAAACATCAATTTGCTAGCCAGAGGAAGCCAAGACTGCCAGCGAATCACCTGGGCACCGTAAAACAATTGGAAGGAGAGACGTTGAGGCAATGGCTAGCAAGATTTAGTATTGAGCTCCTGAAAGTAGATACCCCGCATATCGAGTATCTGTCCTCCCTGATGTTCGAACTAACCAAAAGCACTCAATTTGGAAATGCTTTGTGTAGAAAACAACCTAAGACCTTCGAACGGATAATGGAAATAGCAGAGAAGTACATGATACAGGAAGAGATGAACAAATTGAAGAGTTCACATGTTGACAAGTCTCATCTCAACAAGAAGCAAGATCGGGCTCCGATCCCAAAACTAGGTGATTATGGGGGATCGAGCAGAGGATCTGTCTGGCAACGAATTAATACTTATAAGCCACATATGCCGCCTCAAGCCCCAAATTCATATGGACCTCCATATGACCGGATTCGAGCCCCGAGACCGGCTAAAATGCAGTTTACCGAGCTTAACACCTCAAAGGAAGAAGTACTAACCGTGTTGGAAGAAGGAAATTTAATCCCTGAAGCTCAAAGGATCACCCAGGCTAGAGCAGGGGCACCAGGATATGAGCAATACTGTCGGTATCACCGTGCTCGGGGACATAGTACTGAAAATTGTTATCAATTGAAAGTTGAGATTGAAAAATTAATTGCCCAAGGAAAACTGAAAGAGTTTATCAAAGGTAACAACTATAACGGTCGTTATAGATCCCGAAGTCCGCGAAAGTTTAATAACCAGCAAAGACGAATTCAAAGCCAAGCAGAAGAGCGTTCGAATGGAGTGATAAACATGATCGCAGGCGGACCAGCAGGAGGTGATAGCAGAAACGCTAGAAAAAGAACTTTGAGATCGATAAAAGCTGGAGTCTCTGCTAAGAGAGAGATTCTATCCTTAGAATCTCCCTCCATAGAAAATCAAGTTATAAGCTTCAGTGAGGCCGACAGACCCTCTGATGTCAATTGGGACACAAGTGAAGACGATCCGGACTTTTCCATGGTGTTGACATTGAGGATTGCTAACTTCGAAGTAAAGAGGGTGCTGGTCGATAACGGAAGCTCAGCGAACATTATTTCGTCGGAAGCCCTCACAAGGATGAATCTTTGTCACCCACGTCTAGATAAGGTAACCACCCCTTTGGTTGGTTTTGGTGGATCAGAGATCGTCCCGCTTGGAACCATTCTCTTAAGCACGACTCTAGGAACTAAACCAAAAAATGTAACAAGAATGATCAAATTTTTGGTAGTAGATACGGCATTCGCTTATAATGCTATACTAGGGAGACCAGCCCTAAATATCTTCAAGGCAGTCGTGTCTACGTACCATCAAAAAATAAAGTTTCCAACCGTGGGGGGAGTGGGAGAAATGAGGAACGATCATTACATGGCATGGGAGTGTTATAACTCGTCTTTGAGTGTTAAAAGGAAAGTGGAGCCCGAACTCCCGACCAAGAGAAAGATAAGTGATTTAGCGTCTGAGTTGGAAAAGCCAATTCCCGACTGCGAAAAATTCCAAGCAAAGAAAGGAAAAAACGTTGACATGAGCGTACAAGCGACTGACCACAAAAAGGTGACTTTAGTTCCTGGATCCCCAGAAAAGTTCACTAAAATTGGAACGGAATTGAGCGAGGGCATGGAAACCATGCTTATAGAATTTTTGCAGAAGAATGTGGATGTTTTTTCCTGGAGCTCGGATGATATCGTGGGAATCGACCCACGAGTGATAACACATTCACTAAACATCGATCCGAAAGCAAAGCCTGTAAGGCAGAAGAAGCGCAATCATGGTCGCGCAAAGGATAAAATAATTAATGCAGAAGTCGATAGATTGTTAGCAGCAGGACAGATCAGGGAAATCAAGTTCACAGAATGGTTATGTAATGTGGTCCTGGTCTCTAAAGGTGAAAAGGCCGAAAACAAATGGAGAATGTGCAATGATTTCACCGACCTAAACAAATTATGCCCAAGAGATCCTTATCCACTGCCCCGGATCGATATGCTAGTAGATTCCACTGCAGGGTTTGCGTTGTTTAGTATGATGGATGCATTCCAAGGTTTTTACCAAATTTTCATGAACGAAAGGGACCAGGATAAAACAGCGTTCATCACGGAAAGAGGAGTCTATTGCTTCATTGTTATGCCTTTTGGCCTAAGAAATGCGGGTGCAACCTATCAGAGGCTAGTTAACATGATGTTCAAAGAATTGATAGGCGAGATAATGGAGGTCTACGTAGACGACATGCTCGTAAAGAGTATGACGGAGAAGGACCACATTGGCCATCTGGACAGATGTTTCGAAATCCTGAGAAAATATGGGATGAAGCTGAATCCAGCCAAGTGTACCTTTGGTGTGCGATCGGGAAAATTCCTCGGATACTTAGTCCACGAAAGAGGAATCGAAGCAAACCCGGAAAAAATTCAAGCAATCACCGATCTCCAGCCACCACGGAAGCTCTCGGATGTCCAAAGTTTGATTGGAAAAATCATTTCATTGAATAGATTCATCTCCCGATCTGCCGACAAAAGTTTACCATTTTTCAAGCTCCTACGGAAATCTAAGAACTTCGAATGGAATGCAGAGTGCGATAAGGCATTCGAGCAGTTGAAAGTGTACCTGACCTCGCCACCCATGCTGGCCAAACCATCTGAAGGAGAGCCTCTATATCTATACATAGCTGTGTCGCAAGAGGCCATTAGTTCGGTTTTGGTGAAACTTGATAAGACTGAGCACAAACCGGTTTATTACCTAAGTAAGTTATTGCAAGGCGCCGAGAAAAACTACATGGAAATCGAGAAATTCGCACTAGCGTTGGTAGTGGCTGCCCGAAGGCTAAGGCCTTACTTTCAAACATACAAGATCATTGTCCTAACAAATCAACCTTTGAGATAGGTCTTATCCAAACCGGAAGCATCAGGCAGGTTAATCAAATGGGCAGTCGAACTTGGTCAATTCGAAATAGAGTATCAACCGCGAGTCGCCATAAAAGCTCAAGTGTTAGCTGACTTCGTGCTCGAATCAACAGGCATATCGAATACCGAAGAAGCAGTTTCCGAGCTAAATATGGTCGAAGAAGTCAAGAGTCAAATCTGGCTAATGCATGTGGACGGGTCCTCAACCAAGGATGGAGGTGGAGCAGGAATTCATTTCCAAGGACCCAACGGTGAGGATTTGAGTTATGCTATAACATTGGATTTCGTCGTGACCAACAACGAGGCCGAGTACGAAGCATTGATCGCAGGATTAGAGATGGCTCTTAAAGCAAAGGTAAAATCAATTGTTGTACTAACGGATTCAGAGCTTGTTCATAGGCAGGTAAAAGGCACGTACGAGGCCAGGGAGTTCAATATGATCAAATACTTGGCCAGAACGAAAAAATTGACTTCTCAATTTGACAAGTTCGATATTCAACCTGTGCCGAGAGAGGAAAATTTATGGGCAGATACATTGTCAAAATTCTCAGGTCTGGCCGACGGAAAGAATGAAAGAATAATCACGTGGTTGTTATCGAATACATCCGCTATCGACCTGGATGCGGCCCCGGCCATCGATATCATGGAGATTGATGAACCAAGTAACTTATGGTGCAACCCCCTTGTTGCCTATCTTAAGGAAGGGAAACTTCCGGAAAATCCAGACGAGGCTCGGAGGATCAACTCTATAAACGATCCTCCTCAGGAATCCTGTTAAAATGCGTCCCTGAAATTCACTACAATGCTATTTTAAAAGAAGTTCATGAGGGGGAAGCGGGAAACCATTGTGGTGCTCGGGCTTTAGCGCTTAAATGCTCGAGATCTGGATATTATTGGCCTACTCTTTTCTCTGATTCAGTTGATCATGTGAAGAAATGCCACCATTGTCAAATTCATTCGAACTTGATTCATCAACCGGCTGAGCACATGCATTCTATTCATATTTGTTGGCCCTTTGATAAATGGGGCATTGATATTGTAGGACCTTTTCCAACAGCAAGAGCTCGAAAAAATTATGTGTTGGTTGCAGTCGAATATTTTAGCAAATGGGTCGAATGCGTCGCTCTAACCAAGATCACTCAGTTCCAGGTTATTAATTTCTTATGGAAGAATATTATTTGCAGATTTTGGATTCCTAGGATCTTAATATCAGATAATGGAACACAGTTCGCCGGAAAAAGGATCACGGAATGGTGCGAAAAGTTCGGAATACAGCAGAATTTTGCATCTGTAGGTCATCCCCAAGCTAATGGGCAGACGGAAGTCGTGAACAGGGAAATCGTTCGATCCTTGGAAAAACGCCTATCTGAGGCAAAAGGAAAATGGCTCGATGAACTTCCAGGGGTTTTATGGGCCAATAGGACTACTGTTAAAGCCGCAACGGGAGAAACTCCATTTAGTCTGGTCTATGGATCAGAGGCCGTTATCCCAGTAGAAAATCTCGTACCTTCCCCCAGGGTCGAATTTTACGATCCCGAAGAAAACCGATCCCTAAGGGAGGGGGAAGTCGATCACGCGGATAGTCGAAGGGACCGTGCGAAATTAAAAATCCAGTCCACAAAGTCTAGCATGGAAAAATCTTATAACCGAAATGTTCGAATCCGAACATTCAAGGTGGGGGATCTGGTGCTAAAGAAGGTGGAAGTATCGAAGCACGTTCGAAAACTCCAACCTAATTGGGAAGGCCCTTTCGTGGTCGTTGAAGTCGGAAGAAAAGGTTCTTACAAGATTGCTTATCCTGATGGGGAGGTACTACCTCGAGCTTGGAACGCTATTAATCTGAGACGATATTATGGAAGATAATCGAATTCAAAACTACTGCTGATTAGTCATCTTGCTTTGTTCTCTTAGCTTCTAGTAAATTAGTAATTTACATATTCAATGAAGGTCTGTTCTCGACTCAGTTGTCCAAAGGATGTTTATTCCGATTGAGTATTTATTCAATGAAAGTTTATTTCGCCTAAATTCTTATTTATTCGTCATATTCTGGATATTCTCGATCTATATTCATCTCTCTTTTATCAATTATTAAGGGTGAAAGCTGTTGCTATGACCCTCGAAAATCGACCAAGGGTGAAAGCCGTTGCAACGCCCCTTGGATCGAAAAATAAAAATGGGTGACGACCCTCGAGCAAAAAATGCTCTGATACGACTAAGGGTGAAAGCCGTTGCTATGCCCCTTAGATCGAAATTATTGAAAAGGGTGAAAGCCTCTGCTATGACCTAAGGGCTAAAAATGCTCTGATACGACTAAGGGTGAAAGCCGTTGCTATGCCCCTTAGATCGAAATTATTGAAAAGGGTGAAAGCCTCTGCTATGACCCAAGGGCTAAAAATGCTCTGATACGACTAAGGGTGAAAGCCGTTGCTATGCCCCTTAGATCGAAATTATTGAAAAAGGGTGAAAGCCTCTGCTATGACCCAAGGGCTAAAAATGCTCTGATACGACTAAGGGTGAAAGTCGTTGCTATGCCCCTTAGATCGAAATTATTGAAAAGGGTGAAAGCCTCTGCTATGACCCAAGGGCTAAAAATGCTCTGATACGACTAAGGGTGAAAGCCGTTGCTATGCCCCTTAGATCGAAATTATTGAAAAAGGGTGAAAGCCTCTGCTATGACCCAAGGGCTAAAAATGCTCTGATACGACTAAGGGTGAAAGCCGTTGCTATGCCCCTTAGATCGAAATTATTGAAAAGGGTGAAAGCCTCTGCTATGACCCAAGGGCTAAAATTGCTCTGATACGACTAAGGGTGAAAGCCGTTGCTATGCCCCTTAGATCGAAATTATTGAAAAAGGGTGAAAGCCTCCGCTATGACCCTCGAGCTAAAATTGCTCTGACACGACTAGGGATGAAACCCATTTACTAAGGTCTTTTAAATCGAAAGCATATCCAAGATCGGTCAAGATTCTATTATCTCTACATGGCAGCAAAAATCAGACTTCAAATCAAATCGACAACAATATATAAAGAAGATTTTTCATTCCTCGAAGTTTCGGATAAATTGCATAAAAACTATCGATTACAATCAGAAAATTGAACTGATCCGGAAATATTACAAATGATACGATCCATCACATATGAATATTCCTACCGATGCCTAAAGTAAAAAAGTGAAGCAGGAACACTTCTACCCTTCGTCCGATCTTCTGATCTCCCGAGAAATAAGGGACTAAAAAAAAAGAGAGAAAGAGAGAAGGAGAACATCAACAGCAAATATTATCATTACAACAGGGATTGTGTTACAACAAGAAAGGGAAATCGTCACAGTAAATATAGTGATACAACAGAAGAAAAATCTTAGCAAGCTCATAATACAAAGGAAAGGAAAACCAGGTAAACCACAGTGTTACTAAACGAAATTATTTTCGAAAAGGATCTTTCGAACTTCAGCACTACGATCAGCATACCCGCGGATGTAAGCTTCCCTCTCGCGAAGCTCGAAGTTCCTCTTCTCACGTTCGTAGATATCTTTGAGTCTCTCTAATTCTGAACTTAACTTATCCTGAGACAATTTTTCCTTGAAAAATCTATTAGCTTCCAGTGCGCGTTCCAGCTCGATCTTTTTCCCAATCAACTCGAGCGAAATAGAAGCCCGTTGTTCGATCTCATGATTGGCCAACGCATAAAGCCTAGAAAAGTCTTTGCCAGCCTGAACTTATAAGAAAATACATCATAGCAGAAATAAAGGAGTTGGAGAGTCATGATAAAGAAGTTAGAAAGAATTACCTGGGCAAGAGATTCCGACCCAGAATGAAATAGGAACGAGGAATATTCTCCAGTCGAGAAGACCGCCTCAGAGATAGAAACATCGGCCCGAAGAAGGCTCAAGTCAGATTTCTCATGTGAAACTGTATTAAAAGGAGTCACACCACTTTTAGATGAAGATCCTCCGACCAACGAAGGTACGGATTGGAAAAAAGTACGCCCAGTTACTTCATCCGCAAAAGAAACCTTTTTAATTCTCTTATTTGAGCTCCTAGATCTCAAGCACGAAGAAAAGGCAACAGTCGAAGATTTATTTTCCCCATGAAAGTTTAACTGATCAGAACTAGCGGATTTAATTGGGGATCGGTTTCTTTTCCTTGTTTTTCTACCATCACGTGGTCCGGAGAAAGGCGCGGGAGAAATCACAAGAGCGTTCGAATTTTTATTCATCTCTTGATTTCCATGTAAAGATTCAACCGAGATGATTTTCTAAAGCTCCGATCGCCGTGAGCAATATTATTGTGAAAGCAACGCAAAAGACCTGGGTATTTATAAAGACATGACATCATGCGAACTATAATAATTGGTAGGTCGCTACTCCCAAGAAAGATTTGATGACGCAAATAAGTATGCAAGAATGACGTTATAAATTTAGCAAGACAGTCAAACAGGCAAAAGATTGAGCATGGCATTAAGGAAAAGTTAAATTTGAGCATTCACCAAATAGAAAAAGCAGAAGATTATAAATATACAAAGACAATGGTTCAATAAGTAAATCCTATTACATAATAATCGTCACTGGCTGGATTCATTCACGACCAGGATCATGGTCCATTTTCCCTTGTTCCTCTACTTCGCTAGAACCGCTTTCCGAACCATTGGAATCACCTTTACTCGAGCTGCTCCCTTCTCCATCATTACTTTGTGCATCGGCCGCAGGTTTGCTCAAATCGGGGGAAGAGTTGTCTTGCTCCCCCTGATTCCGAGAATCCCCATCGATATCCACATCTTCATCTTCAGATCGAGCTTCGAGCGCATCGGGATTTGGCATCGGCACTCCAAATTCCTCTAGAAAGGAAGCGAACTCATGAGCGGCCAAATCCTCGAGCTTGGGAGGAAGGGACGACGCTTTATAATCTTCACCAAATATATTTTTATAAGGATTCATGTTAGGAAGGTAGTGATCAAGGGCGCCTTCAATCTTGGCAGCCGTAAGGAGGTGCTGAGCCCCTTTATAGTAGAAGGCTTGATTAATTTCACCCGATCGTAAGCGAACCAAGGCATCAAGGATTGGAGACTCCAGGAACTCCCTTATGGCAGGAAGCCTAGCTTCGGCTCGACCTCGCTCATAAAGCTGTTCGGCGGACACTTTGGTTTGCTCGAGCTCCAGTTTTAGTTTCGCCACTTCACCCTCTAAGGCCCTCTTCGCCTCCAACTCCTTCTTAATCTTCTCGAGTTCTATCTCGACCTCAGACAACTTAGTTTTGGCATTCTCTAGCTGACTGGTCTTTGCAGCTTCATCCTTCAAAACATTGTATAGGGCTTTCTGTACCGCCTGAGACTCTTCGCTCAGTACTGCCAGTCGAAGAGCATTTTGAGTAAACAAGTCTCCGGCCTGCAAAGAAAAAGATATGTAAGACACAAAATAAGAATTATAAGGGAAGAACTTGAAACTTTCAGAATAGACAGTACCCTTTGATGAACATAGGCGTAATCGCCTACTATCTCAAAATCCGGCTTAACGAAAGATTGGATAGTATCATCCTTGAACCTCCCGACCAAGAACATCCGAAGAGATTTATCCACCGTATGCTCGCCCTCGGGACCTAAGTCAGATTCAATTGTCCCACCCTCGGGGTATCCGGCCAATCTGGGCCCTCGCAGATGATCCTCGATGAAGTCAGCCAGATCCGGTTCAGAATGACCAGTCCGGCAAGGAATCGAATCTGATCCTCGACCAAAAGGTTTAACTCTCCTGGAGGACTCAGCGACATCGCTACTTCTTTTGCGAGCCGTCCTGGCCTGCAAAATCTCCCTGGCACGATTCTCCATCAAAGTGTAGTTACTGTACCCTGCGTCATTCGGGTCAGAAGTGCCAGTGGGAAAAACGGACCGAAGGATGTCGGAATCTTGGGAATTAGGAGCCCCCCCCACCTCAACTCGAGAGCGAGAGGTTCCTACTTCGGTGATTGGGGGAATAATCACTAAGGCATTCGAGGTTGGCATGATCCCAACCTGGGCCTTAGATTTTTTCGCTTTCCGAGAAGTTGTTGATCTTTGGGGACGAGGCCGACCTTTATTACCCTTCGAAAAGGAAGCAACATGTGGACCGGCTACTGATGTACGGAATTTATCAACAATATCGGCTAACGTGGAAGGGGGGTTAGCGGGATCGATCTGAGCCCTCCCATACTCGATCGGATCGGCCGAAAAAGTGCAACTGTTGAGCTCGGCCAATCGCAAAACCGCCTCCTGAGTCATCAACGCGGTCTGATGAGGGTCAGCGCGAAGAGATTGCAGGAATTGATCCGTTATCTCATTCTTCATACTTCCCTCAAGACGGCGTTTACCGTATATCCATGTCTTTGCTCCAGGCCAAGAGAACGGAGTAGGTTCGGGGTTATCTTCGGAAGGAGGAGTCTCTGGTCCTCGAACAAAGAAGAACTCTTGCTTCCATCCTTTCAAATTGCTACTGACGTTGGCCGATAAGATTGAAATCTTTGGTCTCTGAGAAAAATATACATAACCTGCGTTCGAAGACGTGGAAGCACTCATCTGGAATATCTGCCAAAAGTTCTGAAAGGCCGCCTTTTTCCCTTTGGCTTTCATCAGCACGCAAAAGGCTATAATCAGACCAATCGAGTTCGGTAAAATCTGGCAAGGAGTCAATAGGAAAGCATCCAGAAGGTTCTCTATCAAATGAGGGAAGGGGATGCGTAGGCCATAATGGAAATGTTTCGAATAAAAGGCTTGACAACCCGCGGGAGGATCAATAACCCGTTAGTCGGGGGTAGGAAGTACTATCGAAAAACCGGCGCCTAAATATGGGCCAAACTCTTTTTGCAATTCGCCCAGATCTTTTTCCTGGTAGGAACAAACGATCTCGTCTGCCCTCTCCTCAGTCATGTTTAGACCTGCGCTGGTCGAGGGCTCTTCCCAATCGAAGATCGTGACCACCACGTTGCGGTTCAATCTATATTTCCTTTGCTCATATTTCCCCAAAGGAAGGTCCCCATCCTCTACATCTTCCTCATCAGAGACCGTCGCTTCACCTGAATTTTCATCGCCGCTATCTCCCGTTTCAGAATTCGATTCCCGTTCCTCCCCGCTGGAATCGGAGGTGGAACTCGAATTTTGTGAATTCTCGATCTCAGATGATCGAGCTTCTACAGCTTCTTTCTCTTTCCGATTATCTGCCTCATTCTCCTCTGAAGGAGATTTTCCCTTCAAGTCTACTGAACTCGACATAATGAATGTATGAAGACTGCTCGAAAAAGGCTGCTCGAACTTACTTATCGATCTGTACGCTCCGATCTAATTTTTTCCTCTTGAGAGTCTTTGATGAACGGTGACCCTCCGCAAAACTATATATACAGGGACAAAACGGGAAATTGCAAACCGGTCCCCGAGTAACCGCGTCGGTTGAACTTCCTCAAGGTAAACTTAAAATCATATTTCCAAGAATTACGTTTAAGGCCCCATACTTTTCGAAATTCCCAAATTGAAGACCCACACGACAAGCGGCGCATCGAAGAAATGCTAGCTCCGAATTCCAACACAATCCTGTGAGATAATGAAACTCAATTAAACTGCTCCAGTAAAATGGCGATGAAATATCCAAATCATAAGCTCCAATTCCATCAACAAGCGACAAAGGTAATATCTGGACGGCATAGTTACATGGTTTCTCAAGTGTGCACTCTTTTTCCCTAGTTCGGTTTTTATCCCAATGGGTTTTTCCGAATTAGGTTTTTAATGAGGCATACCCGAAGCCAGGGCCGAGGTTGATTCATTCTCTCTGATCGTCCTAGACTATATGTACTTCTTCGAGCTCAAGCTTCACTTTACGCTCAAGAAGTGGGGGAGTATTGATGAGGGGTATTTTGGGGCTCCGCTTTTTCTACAACCATGTCAGATCGAACAATATTTGTCTGAGGAGCTCGATTTCGACCCCAATGCTCAAGTATACAATGTATAGACGGACCTTGATCAAAGGTTACTTTTGGGCCGAGCTCTGGTCCAAACTCGTGGGCCGAGGAATGCATATCTGCGGGTGGATCACCTAAACCCCGTTCTCGGCTATAAATACCCCATGCATTTATTACACCAGACACAACTTCCCAGGTGCACTAGCTTTGAAACTGCTGCTCGGATTCACTCGAGAATAGTAGTATAGGCTTTCTCATATGTATTTCGCCCTTTAGCATGTACGGCATCCTATAATGCTCGAATAGGACTCCAAACACTTGTAATCTGTACTTGATAATTCAGAATACAATACTATTGATCTTTCTAATTTATTGTCTAACATATTTACCGCATTGATTATCCACCCTTGATCGAGCACACGAAAACACGTAAGATCAGAGAAGGAACAGAACTTTGTTAGACATGGTTCGTTCCATGATGAGTTTCGCTGACCTTCCTTTTTCGTTTTGGGGCCAAGCCCTATTAACTGCTTCGAAGATACTTAACATTGTACCTTCAAAGTCGGTGCCGATGACGCTATACAAAGAGTGGTTTGGTAAAGCACCCATATACTCATATTTACGAGTATGGGATCTCCTTCCTATGTAAGAAACAAGAAAGGAGATAAACTAGATAGTAGATCTAGTTTGTGCAAATTTGTGGGGTATCCAATGGATTACGAACCTAAGGAACAAAAGATGTTTGTGTCCAGGAACGCCCACTTCTTGGAGGATGACTTCCTCACTAAATGAAGCGGGATATCCGTAGAACTTGAAGAAGTCCAAGAAATGGACTCATCCCCACAAACAGTGGGAGTTGATCCTGAACCCGTTGAACCATCTAGTACACCAGTACTTCGTAGGTCCGATCGAGTTCATAGAGAGCCTGAAAGGTATGGCTTTATTCACGAAAACGATCAATTGGACACTGATCCAAGGACATACGAAGAAGCTATGTCAGACATATATTCGGGTGTGTGGCGGGAAGCCATGCAATTCGAAATGGATTCCATGCATTCCAACAAAGTATGGACTTTGGTTGATCCACCTGAGGGAACCATCCCTGTAGGCTGTAAGTGGATCTTCAAGCGCAAGCTAGGAATGAATGGTAAGGCTCGCCTTGTGGCAAAAGGTTATTCTCAAAGGCCTGGAATAGACTATGAGGAAACCTTCTCGCCAGTAGCAATGTCTAAATCCATTCGGATACTATTAGCCATAGCCGCGTGGTATGAATACGAGATATGGAAAATGGATGTAAAGACCACCTTTCTCAATGGCGTCATTGATAAGGAAATTTATATGCAACAGCCAAAAGGCTTTACATCTAAAGGAAGTGAGCATAAGGTTTGCAAACTTCAAAGGTCAATCTATGGCCTAAAACAGGCATCCCGAACCTGGAACATACGTTTTGATGAGACAGTCAAGGGGTATGGCTTCATCAAGATCGTTTATGAGTCATGTGTGTACAAGAAATTCGATGGGAGTTCGGTATAATTTATTGTGTTATATGTCAATGACATTCTGTTGATCGGAGACGATATCAGAACGTTGACGCAGACGAAAGCGTGGTTATCCACGCAATTCTCCATGAAGGATATGGGAGACGCATCTTACGTACTAGGCATACGTATCTATAGAGATAGATTGAAGAAGATGTTAGGACTCTCCCAATCCCAGTACATTAACACTATACTGAAGAGATTCAGTATGGAAGAATCCAAGAAATGATTGCTTCCAATGAGACATGGAATCTATCTTTCTAAATCAATGTGCCCTACGAGTGATGAAGAAAGAAAAAGAATGTCTCTCATACCTTATGCATCTGCCATTGGCAGTATAATTTATGCAATGTTATGACCTAGACCTGACGTAGCTCACGCTCTCAGTGTTACGAGCCGCTACCAGTCAAATCCAGGGGAGGAACACTGGACCGCCGTAAAGACTATCCTAAAGTACCTGAGAAGGACTAAGGATATGTTCTTAGTCTACGGTGGTAGTGGAGAATTTAAACTCGAAGGATTCACTGATTCGAGTTTCCAGTCTGACGTGGATGATTTTTAAATCCAATTCTGGATATATATTTTGCCTCAACGGCGCAGCGGTGAGTTGGAAGAGCTCCAAACAGTCGACCACTGCAGACTCAACCACTGAAGCAGAATATATCGCCGCATCAGATGCAGCGAAGGAAAGTGTTTGGATGATAAACTTCATCCAAGAGCTCGATGTGGTACCTAGCATAGCAAATCCCATAGTAGTCTAATGCGACAACAATGGGGCAATTGCTCAAGCGAATGAGTCGAGATCACACCACCAGTCCAAACACGTATTGAGGAAATACCATGTGATCAGGGATATCATAGGTAGAGAAGACATTCAAATGGAGCGTGTCGACCAAAGGATAACGTAGCTGATCCACTAACTAAGCCATTATCGCAAAAGGTGTTCGAGGAGCATCTGGAAAGGATGGGTCTTAGAAACGTTTGTGATTGGCTTTAGGGCAAGCGGGAGATTGATAGGATAGTGCCCTGCAAGCCAACAAAATAGCTTGTAAAAGGAACATTATTTTATCTTGAAAGAATCATTGATTTATCAATTAATACGAACTGTTTATTTTATTGAGAATTCATAATATAAACAAATGGCAATCTTCATCTTTCGCGAACACATTTAAGCGATTGGTTGAAACCTTGAGATCACTCATGACTACGGGACTATTCACTTCAGTATTGGGTGCGATTAATCATGAAACAGTCTCAAAGGTCGTGATCTCAAAAATTTTCCAAGTCATAGATTCATATCGAGACGGGGTGTCGAATGAATCGTCAAGACTTGTACAATTATGCATGATTCACTTAAAGTGAATTTGTTGTTTCATGAACAAGACATTGTTAATGTTAGTGCATATGACTAGGTGGTTCGATAGGGGATCGGATGCATCGAACGACCCGAACATAGAGACCCATTGTGGAAGTGCGTAAAAAGCATATCGGTGGTGGGATGTCTCTCAAGACTTATAACAGTGTACGATCTAGTCCTTAGACTTGAGGTGCTAGGGCGAATTCGGTATACGGGTGTGCGTACTTTGATTTAGGAGCGGGACACATAGCTTGTCCATTGTGCGCCTACGTTGGGTACGTATAGTCATATGCGCGGATGGTTAGCATCAATATAGGATCTACCGACTCATTCTAATGGATGAGGGAATTTCCTGTATATTCTTAGATGATACATTCCGAGAAATCCATGGCCATGGTCAGTGATGGAATTGGAAAGGGGTTTCCAGATTTAGCAGTTACACTGGAAGTATTATCCTGAATTAGAAAGTACAGAATCGAGATGATTAGAGGTGCCGACCAATTCACACACCCTAGGTCTCGATCGGGAAATTAGTCTTTAGAGGGACCGTATGTACATGGTACTTATAAGAGGTTTAAGGTTCACTGAAGTCAATTCACCTGAAGTTGGGCCTCATGGCCTTGTGGCTAGACATCGACCATGAGGTGTGGGTACTCCTAAATTGATGGTAGATTAATTCTGGAGTGGTCAATTGAAAGTAGTTTAATTGATCGGAGCAATTAATTAAATAATTAATTGCTCCTTAATTAAATCACAGAAATGTGAGCCTGCGGCCAATTGATGGTGAACCTAGAGGGTCACACACAAAAGCTGGAACTGTGATAGTCAGTTGTAGAACGAAATGATTTAAAGAAGTTAAATCAAGGTAAGGAATTAAAGGAATAATTCTTGGAGAGAGAAAATTAATTAGATTTATCTAATTAATTAAATCTTTAATTAGATTTATTGGTTTATTTAATTAAAGTATTAATTAAATAAATGTGTCATTTAATTAAAGTAGTTAATTAAATGACTTGGGCTATTTAATTAAAATGACTAAATAAATAGAGGGATGGGCCAACTTATCTGATGGCCCATTAGCTATGAGAATATATGGTTAGGGACAAGGTTTGAATTCTCCTATAAAAAGGAGTCTTGGAGAATCAAAACCCTAAGCAAGCAAAACACTGAAACCCTAATCCTCTTCTCTTCTAGCCGCCGCCCCCTCTCCCTAAAACCCTAGCCGCCGCCGCCACCTTCTACAACCTAGCCGTCGCCGCCGTGGTTGTGGAGAAGGGACCAGCTTCTCTCCTTCTTCCGATCTACATCTAGAGTTGGATCTAAATCCAACTCTCGAATCTGAACTGCTTCTCTCCTAGTTTTCAGCCTGTGGATTGGAGTGATTGCAGATCCAGCTGGTGTGGACTATTCTCTAGAGGCACAACACTTTGGGTGCTCTAGTGATCCGAAAAGAAGACCGGAGAAACCACCACCTTGCATGTGGTGAGGTAAAATTGCAATTTTACCACTTTAATTTATTTTAGTATTTGTATGCTGAAATGAATTAAACCTTATTCATATGTGCTAATAAGATCCCTGGGATGTGGATATAAAAATTTTAAATTCCGCACCGTTGTAGTTGACAATTATACCCACGAAATCCCAACAGGTTAGGCCCTTCGGTCGGAATCCAGGCCCGATCCAGTGTCGACCCGACCGAACCGAACCAGACTTGGCAGATTTCATAGAGGATCACCTTCGAGGATCAAGGGCCGCTGGGTTTCCAGTGAGTGGAACTATAGAGTCTGATTTCTGCCCCGATGGCAAACACACTGTGGACAAGTCCTTTAGAATCCTGATGGCCGGGAGATTTAAGGACGATATTATCGAACTCTTCCACAATGATGGTTTTCAAATCATGGGTGATTACGCCTATGCATATCAAAGGGTATACATCTCTTCGAACGTACTAATTTTTCTCGAAATTCCACCTTATTACTGATATTTGCTTTTTTTTTTAGGCTGGAGATCTATTCGTTCATCAATCTCATCGACTAGCTATCCTAGATGAAGAGTCTCAACTGGCTCATAATGCTCTCCACGATATCCTGAAGGAAGACGCCATTACGGCCTGTCAGTTGAGTCAGACTACTGCTAAGCTATCTTAGGTCGAAAAGGAGCTCGCAGACGTTAGGAAAGAGCTTGAAGGAAAGAGGGCCCTTGAGGAAGAGGTCGCAAGATTAAGGTCGGAACATGAGCAAGCTAAGACGTTTTCCGAACAGGCATACGCTCGAGGTCGAGAAGAAGCCAAGCTTCCAGCTATAAAGGACTTTCTGGAGTCCCCATTCCTTGATGCCTTGGTTCGATTACGATCGGGTCCCATTAATCAAGCATTTTTCTATAAAGGAGTTCAGCAGCTCATTGTGGCCGGAAAAATCCCAGGCGCTCTTGACGGGTATCTTCCTCATATGAATGCTTATAAAAACATTTTCGGGGAAGACTACAAGGCTTCCTCTCTTCCTTCCGAGATTGTGGGCCTACAAGGTCATGAGTATGCCCGATTCCTTACTGAATTCGGGGTTCCCATGCCCAACCCTGACATGCTCGAAGCGGAAAATGCGGTCTAAAAAGATGAGAAGGTGAATTCGGATGATCGGGGAGAACAAATCATCCCTTCCCCTGGGCCAAATAAATCCGCTGCTGATGATCAAAGTGGCGATGGAGGGGATGATAGCTCAAGCAGCGATGATGATGACAGTTCAGAAGGTGATTCTGATGAAGAGGACGAAAAAGTGGAGGCGGATCGTGATTCCGGTGCTGAAGAATCCGATCACTGATGAATATCTTGTAATAGGACTTCGCTTAGCAATTTTTCTTTTGTAGTTTATAATCAGGGTATTTTTTGCCTTCATGAATATATGTATATATCTTAACTTTGCATTTATCAATCTAAAATATTATCATTCTAGTGAGAATTTGGTCACTTTATCGAAAGTAGTGAATGTTTAATTATTGTGATAGCAAAGTGCTGCCCTTCCTATAAATACTACGGCCATTTCACACCAATTCACTATAACATCAAATACTGAGATCGGAGCCCCTAAAAATATATAAATTCGAACCTCTAATTCTTCCTTTTGATCACTCATGGATCAAATCTTGGGTAACCCGCTCGACCCCAAACTGTTATTAGGTGGTGCCAAAAATAAAGGTCCAGCAAAAGGCCAAAAGATGAATAAAGAGAATAAAAATTTCAAGGCCTCTCCAAAAATCTCCATGCCTTCCCCCAAACCTTCTAAGGGTGGCGAAGGAAAGAAAGAAAAACTTCCTTCAGCAAAACCTGCTAAGGTCGTATTCAGCAAATCTATTCTTTCAGATGAGAATTCCGACAACGAACCCGAGGGTTCTCCCTCTAGGCCTCTTGACAATTCCAAACGAGCTCTTTTTAGACAAAAGACCTCTGGGCTTGTTTCGAACAAGAGATCTCATTCCGATGTGATTACTTCTACCGAAACGTTACAACATTTTGTCACGAAAAATGAGCCCTTGACTAATGCTCTTACTTCTGGTTCCAAGACTGGGGGTTCGAGCAAGAAAACTATTGGGCGCTCATCCTTTCTCATCCCATCATCTGCAGAGCCCTCTAAGGTTGGCAAACCTTCCGATTCATTACTTTCCTCCTTTCCTCCTAAGACCCTCTCTATCGGGATGGATATACCCCATCACGAAGGAGCACTGCTCGAGAAATCTGTTCCGAATCTTTTGCAGGTTAATATCTCTATTTCCGAGGCTGAGACGTCCAAAGGAAAAAGTCCTTCGTACTTGTTTCAGTCGGGATCGAACTTTCTTGCTCAGGTAATTCTCTTATTTTCCATTTGTTCCATTATTTTTTTTTTATTTTTTTTTGTGAATTATAAAACCGATTCATCATGTTCCAGGCTGTCAGGGCTTTCTCGAGCTCAAGATGATATCAGAGCGTGAGATCGAACAACAAGCTGCTATTTCCCTCGAGCTGTCAAAGAATAAAATCGAGCTGGATTGCGCACTAGAGGCCAATAAGTCCTTCGAGGAGAAGCTGGTTTTAGAGAAGGAAAAGGCTGCTCAGAATCAAGGAGAGGAGATCCTGGAGAAACTGAGCAAAGAGCTAGAGAGGCTTAGAGATATCTATGAGTGGGAAAATAAGGAGTCCGAGCTTCGTGAGCAGAAAGCCTACGCTCGCGGGTATGATGACCGTAGTGTTGAGCTTCGGAGGATTTTTTCCGAGAACAAACTTCTTTAAGTGTAATTTAATTTATTCTGTTGTAATGTAACCTTGAACGATTGTACTAAGCTCTGCGCTGTTCCTTGATTAATTAAATCATTTTTTGATAATCACAGAAAACCCTTTCAATAACGGTATATGATTTGATGTTCGGATTTTTGCCGATAGAGGTGAATTCCGATCTTCGAACGTTAAATGGGCCATCTTAACAGTTTGCTCACCTTTATTGCGATCATCGTGATTTTTCCCCCCAAACATCCAAACATCTCCTTATTCCTTTGAAAACGGAACAGTCATTACATCTTGATCGCACAATTTGTTACACGATAGCCGTTGGATAAGGTTGGGTTGTGTCTATAAATGGGGCCTTTCCTTAGTTTCTCAAATAAATATTTTCCTCCTATATGTAGATTTTCTTCGATAATGCTGATCAATAAATACCGTCTTTCAATCCAATATTCCGAAATTCGAGTTAGAACTTATTTTTCAAGTTATAGAATGTTGATTATTTCAATCTCGACTAGAATATCTGCAGACGAAAAAATATTCGACCTTGAAGGCCAATAAGCCGCATTGCTGACCATCCACGGCCCCAGTAACTCCATCGACCTCGCGAAGTGTTGGAGGGGTTCAAACATAAAGTTTTCAAGTGTGTTCGGTGATGGGTCATTATTCCTCTGGTGCGGTTCTCATGGTGAGGGACCTGTTGCCACAATGTTTTTCGAGGATGTGAAAGGGCGTCAATTAATGAAGTGGCGTTCGAGTAAGGTCTCTCAAGCATCGAACTAAGCCCTTCAATCCCCTATTCCAACTAGTATTATCAACCAACACCCAATATTCACTATCCTTGTAAATCTTTCAAGTAAGGTCATTATCGTCCGTCTTCGAGGAGAACAGAGCTTACGCCACAAATTTCAAAGGATTGTAATAGGATCGAAATGTAACAGGATTGAATTATATTAAATTGAAATTTTGATAAATAGTATTGTAATAGGATTGAGATGTACCTCCGTATCTTTTCATTTGCTGAGGAATTTAAATAATACTTCATAATATACTTGCTTCGTTTGAAATAATAATATCTGTTTGATTTTTGGCATCTTACTTGATTACTTCATGCGTAATTAGATTGGTTTCTATGATTCTAGATATGAACGAATGAACTTATAGGATTCTGCAATAATCAACTCCAATCGTTGTAGATTTTATCCCTGAGCACTATTCATCGGATGCAAGTGTGTTAGTATTATTGTCACTGCAACGAACTTTGAACCCTTGTATTAGATTTCTCGTGGTCGATATTTTGATAGTAAGAAAATTTCCGGTCTTGAGTAGCCGAAACGATTTATCTTCATTTAGCCAAACGGTCCCCTATTCATTGGGAAGCGGGACGGTCGGCGCATTTATCACTCGTATCATGGCCATTTATTCCATGAAATCTGAACCGTTAATGTCTATTTCCTTCTCCTATAAATAGTTCCTAGTAGTTCCAAAGTTACCATTATATTTTTACTTTCCTGTAAATGTTTAGTTCGATCCATATGCTTGAATTTTTACTTCACTCGATCAACATGATCAATTTTTTATCTCCTATAAAAACGTTCGAGATCCGAACTCCGACCCTCTTTTTGACATTTCATTTGTCTCCGAGGAAGCTTTGTTTCGACTAGAATATCGACAGACGAATAGCCTTGCGACTAGAATACCGGCAGACGATCTGTTTTCTTGGATATCCTTTATCTAAGACAGCTCCGAAATCCTGTACTCTGACGCTCCATCCGGCCGGATAGGGGATCAACTCTTGGAGGAGTTCTGTAAATCTCGAGCATCAGCTTCTCCGAGGAGCTTCTTGGAAATTGACATCTCCGAGATTCTTTGGGGTTATTTCCAACTGGAGTTGCTTCTCTTTCATTCGGCGCGGATTCATTGATCAGAGGATCGAAGATTGTCATAGCAATCATTGTTCACAGATGCAGACCTTGGATCAGTTGAAAGTCCTGATTTTTGAGCTAGCAATTTGAATCAACTCTTCGCCGCTCCTCTGGTCATTCAGAGATCCGTAGCTCATAGTATACGTAGTAGGAATAGTAACGATTGTAATCTTCCATTTAAGCTCGAATTTTCTCACTGTAATCGAGAAATCTCTTGTAATTGTTTGAGAAGCTTTATGAATGAAAGACATCTTTACATTATTGACCTTATATTCTCCTTTGCTTTTCTTGTTCGTATTTCTACGAAATCGATCTTCCGGTAATATAATCGAACCCAATTTTTGACAATTTTGATAAATAAATCATTCACTAATAAGTGAACTTGTCTTGCTGCTTAATAAGAATAAATGATAGTTGATATTACTTTGATATTTTCTGCATATTTTGATCATTGCAAAGTACAAATTAATCAACGGCCAGATTGGAAATTTTTTGATCAAGGGGCCTAGCGACGGCTTTCACCTTTAGTCGATTTCGAGGGTCTTAGCAATAGCTTTCACCCATTTTTTATTATCTCGATCTAAGGGGCATAGCAACGGCTTTCATCCTTAGTCGATTTCGACGGTCTTAGCAACATCTTTCACCCATTTTTTTTCATTTCGATCTAAGGGGCATAGCAATGGCTTTCACCCTTAGTCGAATTCGAGGGTCTTAGCAACAGCTTTCACCCATTTTTTATTATTTTGATCTAAGGGGCATAGCAACGGCTTTCACCCTTAGTCGATTTCGAGGGTCTTAGCAACAACTTTCACCCATTTTTTATTATTTTGATCTAAGGGGCATAACAATGGCTTTCACCCTTAGTCGATTTCGAGGGTCTTAGCAACAGCTTTCACCCATTTTTTATTATTTCGATCTAAGGAGCATAGCAACGGCTTTCATCCTTAGTCGATTTCGAGGGTCTTAGCAACAGCTTTCACCCATTTTTTATCATTTCTATCTAAGAGGCATAGAGACGGCTTTCACCCTTAGTCAAATTCAAGGGTCTTAGCAACAACTTTCACCCATTTTTTATTATTTTGATCTAAGGGGCATAGCAACGACTTTCACCCTTAGTCGATTTCGAGGGTCGTCACCCATTTCTCTGGTCCAAGGGGCATAGCAACGGCTTTCACCCTTGGTCAATTTTTCATTGAGGGTCTTAGCAACAGCTTTCACCCTTAATCGATATTTGATTGACATGCATAGAGGTTGGTCATAATCCTAGAATATTTCACGACCGTATAACGAATTGATAATATCTCTGGCGAATAAGACTTTTTCATTGAATAGATAATCTTTGATAACATGAGAAAAAAAAAACAGAACAATACAGTGGTCAAGCTAGAAATCGCGAAATAGTCTTCATCTTCCATAATATTTTCTCAAATTTACGGCGTTCCAAGCTCGAGGAAAGACTTCTCCATTCGGATAAGCAGTCTTGTATGAGTCTTTCTTCCCGACCTCGACAACTACGTAAGGTCCATCCCAATTAGGCTGAAGTTTGCCAACATGTTTCGAGACTTCTACTTTTTTGAGCACTAGATCTCCAACCTTAAAGGTTCGGATTCTAACTTTCTGATTATAGGCCTTCTCCATGCTGGACTTTGTAGCCTAGATTTTCAACTTATCACGATCCCTTTTGCCGTCAGCATGGTCGACCTCCATTTCCCTCGACGATTGATTTTTCTCGGAATCATAAAATTCAACCCTGGGAGAAGCTATAAGATTTTCAACGGGAATAACAGCTTCCGATCCGTAAACCAAACTGAAAGGGGTTACTCCCGTGGCAGCTTTTAGGTCGTCCTATTAGCCCATAAGACTCCTGGAAGTTCATCGAGCCACTTGTCTTTTGCCTCATATAAGCGCTTTTCCAGAGATCGAACAATCTCTCTATTCACAACTTCTGTTTCCCCATTGGCCTGCGGGTGCCCTACTGATGCAAAATTCTGTTGTATTCCGAACCTCTCACACCATTCCACGACTTTTTTGCCAGCAAATTTTGTTTCGTTGTTGGAGATCAAAACTCTAGGAATTCCGAACCTGCAGACAATGTTCTTCCATAGGAAATTTATGACTTGAAACTGATTGATCTTAGTTAGAGCAACGCATTCGACCCATTTACTGAAATATTCTGCAGCGACCATAGTTTTTATTGGCCCTACCCGTTGGGAAAGGACCGACAATGACGATGCCCCATTTGTCAAAAGGTCAACAGATCGGAATAGAGTGCATTTGTTCGGCCGGCTGATGGATCAAATTCGAATGAATTTGACAATGGTGACATTTCTTCACATAATCAACTGAGTCAAAAATAAGAGTGGGCCAATAATATCCCGCCCTCGAGCATTTTAGAGCTAATGCTCGAGCGCCACAGTGACTCTCTGCTTCACCGTCGTGAACCTCCTTCAGAATTATATTATAATGGTCTTCGAAAATACATTTCAATAAGATTCCAGAATAAGATCGTTTATAGAGCTTATCATCGATTAAGGTACATGACGGGGCTCAGTATTTGATTCTTCGTGCTTCATTAGTGTCTTCAGGTAATTTCCCTTCCTTTAAATAACTAATGAAAGGATCGATCCATGAGATCTTTTGCTTATCTATTTCCATGACATCAACGCAAGGAGTGACATTTGGTTCGATGGCAGATGCGTTTGACAATAGCCATGTGATTACCCTTTCCTTCTTTCCATCTGCGATATCTGTGAACTTTGATAGTAAATCTGCCCATAGATTTTCTTCTCTTGGAACAGGCTTAATCTTAAATTTCTCGAACTTTGATATTAGATTCTTTGCATTGTTCAAATATTTGATCATATTGAACTCTTTGGCCTCATAAACTCCTTTAACCTGCCTATGAACAAGTTTAGAATCAGTTAACACAGTAATCGACTTTACCTTTGCTTTCAAGGCCATTTCTAATCCCGCAATTAGAGCTTCGTACTCCGCTTCATTATTAGGTACTCAATTTCCCAGCTCGACTGTCCATTTTATTAATCTTCCAGACGCTTCTAAAATATCATCCGAACTCCAAGCGAAAACATCTACATTCTTCCGTAAAAAGTCGATGAGTATTGTTTCCATACCATCACTTAACTCCATTCCGACCCTGGTAAATTTCTGAGGGGATCCTGGAACCAAGATCAACTTCTTATGGTCGGGCGCTTGCATGCTCATGTCCACGTTTTTTCCTTTCTTTCCTTGTAGCTTTTCACAATCAAGAATTGGTAAATTCGAAATTGATCCGGATTCCAGATCAGCCAATTTTCTTTTCATCGGGATTTCAGGTTCAACTTTTTTCTTTATACTCAAAGGCGAGTTATAACACTCCCAATCCATGCATTGGTCGTTTCTCATCTCCCCAACTCCTCCATCAGTTGGGAATTTCACCTTTTGATGATAGGTAGAAACAACTGCCTTGAAGGCATTCAAAGCCGGTCTTCCCAGTATGGCGTTGTAAACGAAAGGTGTTTCCACCACCAGAAATTTTATCGTTCTTGTCACACTCTTCGGCTTTTTTCCGAGAGTCGTGCTCAACAGAATGGTTCCTAGTGGAACAATCTCCGAACCCCCGAATACGACCAGGGGAGTGGCTACTCGATCCAGATAAGGATGTTGAAGGTTCATTCATGTAAGAGCTTCGAAGGAGATAACCTTCGCCGAACTTCCATTGTCAACCAAAACTCTTTTGACCTCATAATTAGCGATTTTCAGAGTTAGTACCATGGAAAAATCTGGATCATCTTCACTTATATCCTAAGTAACGTCTGAGGGTCGATCTGCATCGCTGAAGCTTATAACCTGATTTTCTATGGATGGGAATTCCAAGGAGAATATTTCCTTTTTGGTCGAAACAGCTGTTTTTATCGACCTCATCGTCCTCTTTCTAGCATTTTTGCTGTCTCCTCCCGTCGGTCCACCGGCAATCATGTTTATTACTCCGTTCAATTGCTCATCTGCCTGATTTCGAGCCTCCCTTTGTTGACTGATAAATTTTCGAGGACTCCTGGATCTATAGCGGTTGTTGTAGCTACCTCTTTTAACAAACTCCTTAAGTTTTCCTTGCACGATTAATTTTTCGATCTCAACCTTCAATTGGTAACAATTTTCGGTGCTATGTCCCCGAGCTCTATGATATCGACAATATATGTCATACCCCATCGCTCCTGGTCTTGCATGGGTAATTCTTTGAGCCTCGGGAATTAAATTCCCTTCCTCAAATACAGTCAAAATTTTCTCTTTTGAGGTGTTCAACTCGGTAAAATGGATTTTTCCAGGTCGTGGAGGCTGATTTTGATCGATAGATGGACCATAGGCATCAGTTCTTTGGGTTGGCACATGCGGTTTGTAGGTGTTGAGTCGTTGCCATACTGAACCTCTATTCGATCCTCCGTAATCACCTGGTTTTGGAATAGGAGCTCGATCTTGCTGTTTGTTGAGAGGGAGTTTTATGTTGTGCGCATTTTTTAGCTTATTCATCTCTTCCTGAATCATATACTTCTCAGCAATCTCCATTATTCGCTCGAAGGACTTTGGTTGCTTTCTGCATAACGCATTTCCGAACTGTGTGTTCCTCGTCAGTTCGAACATCAGAGAAGATAAATACTCGATTTGCGGGGTATCAACTTTCAGAAATTCGATACTGAATCTAACCAACCATTGCCTCAAAGTTTCTCCATCCAATTGCTTAACCGTTCCCAAATGATTTGCGGGCAACCTAGGTTTCTTGTCACAAATTCATCGAAAGAAAATATAGAATTTTGCGGCAGTTTTCCGAACCAATCAAGGGCAATCCCCTCGAAGGTGGTGACCATGATTTTGCAGCAGAAGTCCCCCGAATGTCCATATAAATTCTTCACATTGATAAAACTATTGATATGTTCCCCGGGGTCGGTAGTCCGGTTATACCGTGGTAACCTTGTTGGTACTGTTTCTGTATTTCTACCTTCATGTATTCCTCGGCAGAATGGCGAGCATGGCATGATACTATTTCCGATCTCCCTATTCCGGATAGTTTCTCTGTTTTGAATCATCTCAGTACGCCTAGCGGCTGCATTGGCGTGGCGAACTTCCATCACCGTGTCTTCCCTATCTAGTTTCTTGGCAACTCGCTGTTGCACCATTCTTTCTAGCTCGGATTCTATAATCCTCTAATAGGTCGGTTTCTTACTTTTCCCAATATCTATAAGTTGACTCTCCCCTACTACCGAATCCTCCACATCATGTAACGTCTTTGGAGGAATTCCTGGTCGAACATTGGTTTTCGACGGGGCTGCTCGGGGAAGGTTTGGCGCCGGTGCATTCGATATAGATCGTGGTACGCTTTTCTCCTTCTGGATGTTCGAAGAAGGAAATTCTGGTCTACCATGCACTGCTGGCTGATCTACGGGTGATTGTTCGGCCCTTCCACTATTCAGAAACTCCCTGCATATAGTGCATATGATAGACCTCAGATCAGCGACAGTTGTGCGGATAGGGGCATCGTCCAGGGGAATGAGTGGTGGAGCTTCTGGTTGTTGAGCCGCTCGAGATAGATTATCGGGCTCATTGCTAACTGAGTTATGTGCTCCGGCTGCATGAGAAGGCTCTCCTCGAATATATGTATTTCTCCTCGTAGTAGGCATTTTTCGATCTAACACCCAAATAAGGCCCCACGGTGGGCCCCAGTTGATCTTACGCTGTTTCGTAGGGTGATCAAGGTAGCAAAGTAAATAGCTAAAACATAATTATATAAGGAGAAGATCAATAATGTTTATTTCTAACGTAGGTGTATAGATTACAAGTAATGAGAGTCCTATCTGAGTATTATAGGATGCCGTACAAGTACATATAAAGTAACCTAAACTAACTTTCACAAGGCGGTCCGAGCAGTAGCTTCGAGTAGGGAGCACCTGGGAAAGCATGTATGGCGTCATAAATGCTTGTGGTATTTATAGTGGAAATGGTGAGCTAGCTGGTCCATCCGCAGGGATATATTTCTTGGCCCAATGGCTTGGGCCTGAGGTCGGTCCAACAGTAACCTTCGACCATGAGCTCTCTCTGATAGGTCGGACCTGATAAACTGGGACTTGGGCTCGATTCTATGTCTCCAAGGTCGGGATTCATGATCTTTGATCCTGTCTGGGCCTCTGAATGAAGAGTCCAAAATATCCCTCATCAGAAATTATGACCGGCTAGAACTCCAGAAGAACCACCAGCTTCAAAAGATGTTGTCACTACAGTGGTATCAGTAAATAAAAAGTCAGAAAAATCCTGACCAACAGATTGTGTCAAGGATGGGTTCAAGAAGGCACCACCGCCATCCACTCCCGCGGCAGCATTCCCTTGGCTTTCGCCAATAACTGGCTCAGTAGAGGTAAAAGTAGGAACGGAGCTATCTAAAGCATGCTCGTGAAAGCTATACTCGAAAGAAGGAACACCTGAAGAAACGGATATATTAAAAGACGGCTCATCATTGGACACATCTCCGAAGGCCACCCGACCAGGGGAAGGTCTCCTCTCGACCTCACTAGAAATGGGGAAGTATTGCCGAGCAAAAATCGAACTAACCACGGGCAGAGGTTCGGAGGGAATAACAGGATTCTGGGTCTCTGACCTACTGGTTGACTGGGAGCGAGGAGGATCTACCGAGGGCCCCTCGGTACGGGACCTTTTGGGTCTCGGATTTCTACTACTATCGCGTGAAGAACGCTTTGAAGTATTACCGAAAAGGTTACTCATCTTCGAAAATTGAAAAACAATTTTAAACTATCGAGAAAGCTTATCGACCACCTTTGAGAGAATATTCTATCGGAATTGAGTAAAAGCGGTAAATAGCGAGTAAACTTTTTACCCTATGTATTTATACTAAGTGAAAAAATGCGACAAACCCCAAGAACGGGCGCGAAACAGAGAAACTGACCTATCAACAGCCGCAAGAATTCGAAAAGACATGAACATAATGATTACGCTGAAGTTAATGACTTGTCTGAATTGTTATTACCAATGAAGAAGCGAAAAAGACATAGCATCAGAATACAAATCGTCTCATTTACAAAGGGATAAAAAAGTAATATTACAGATCATACAATGATAATTATTGTCAGAATTATTTCTCAAGCTTGTTGGTCGCTCCTTGAAACGACCTGATCGCCAACTGGTACTCCCAGATCGTCAGCGACCTCTCCATCATCGGCTTCACATTCGCTGCCTCTAGATTCTCCTCCTCGTCCTCTTGGTCGCCAAAATATCAACCTCCGAATTAATGTCTGAAGGGGGAATCGACAATGGCTTTCCAAACTCTTCAACAAGATGAGCCAATGGAAAATGTTGATAGTTGACGCTCGGCAGATCAGTAGAAGAGTATTCCTCACCATAACGATTCAGGCGGACATGTGTCGCCTTGAAGTACTCCCTTCGGTGATCTTCAACTAATCCCAGTGCGACCATCTAATGAATCGCCTTTCTAAAAGTACTTTCAAGGAGCGGACCGACCATCTGATTCACCAAAGCAGTATGAACAGGAGAACTAAGGAACTCACGAATCACCCTCTCATCGGGATTTTTACCATAAAGATCAGTAAGACTGCTAAGAGGAAGGTCCTTATCATACTCCTCCAAGGGGGCTTGATGATCTGCAACCTGGGATTCCAGCTCACTGATTCGGGTAGTAATTTGGAGTTGATAATCCTCCAACTCCTTAGCCAGACGATCAACCTGCCCTAAGGCACGAGAAGTCTCCAAAACATTGTTTATGATTTCCTGGTCACCTTTCTCCGCAACCTGAGAATCCGAAATTGGATGGGGAAGGGATGAGGACGTAGAAGGACCGGCCTCTGAACCACTCACCTTATGAAGCAATGCTTTGTTCTTCTCATCTAAAAATTTGCATTGTTGCCTCCAAAGAGCAGCTTCGTAAGCATACGACATCAGACAAATATTTGTCTAATGAACAAAAAGGACGAATCAATGAGTTGTAAGCCCATTAGAAAAGTCAATAAAGAAACATATTTAAGCGAATACCTTCTCGGCATAAAGAGAAGCTTTTTGTAATTTTTCCAAAGGATCTTTTCGAAATAGCTTATTTACATAGCGAGTAAAAATGCCGGAAAGAAGAATACGGGTTGCCTTGTCAACGGCATTCTCGTTTTCGTCATGAATTAAAGAATCATTCTCCGGGTAACCAGCTACTCTCTTCCCCTGTAAATGATCTTCGATCATCTCAACGACAATGGGCTTCGGATGCTCTTCACCAAGCAGAGAAAGATCCTCACCTGAACGACCGTAATAATGCCTTCTTCTCTTAACTGGATTATCAATACGATGGGGCATTGACCAACTACGACATTCGCGAATGCCAAGGGAAGTCCGAAGCTGGAAAGGAGGATAACCCTGTCCTGTCCCTTGGTAAACTGGAGCCTGCGCAATTGGAGGAGTTTCTTGAGATGAATCTGGAGATTCCTCTCTGTAGTCCTCTGAATCATGGCCCAAATCCATCTTTCTCTTCTTGGACGCTCTCTGCTCGATTGGAAGATTCTCTACCGTTTTAGTAGACTTTGACAGAACCATCTTCCCTTTTGTGTAGTGCCGAGAATTTACTACCATAAAAACTGAAGAAAACGAATCCTAAATTAGACGTGTTAATAAAAGAAAATATAATGTAAATGCGACATTAAAATAAAACGCTTACCCAGCGATTGAGAAGGGGAAGTGATAGGAAAAGTATGAGGACTCAAACCCGCTTTACGGAGAAAAGCCTCACCAATAAGAAGAGCGCTCTGGTAACTTAAGTTTGGCCCAAAATTTAAGATACTCATTTATGGTCCATTCATGTTGGCATGTTTCATTATTCAAGGAAATAATAATTCCTTATAGTCCGATTTCACATGTAATTTGTGCCAGGAACAAAAATGTTGAAATTTTGGCCCAGTTATATTTAATCACCTTACGATTATCATATGGCAGAATTTTTTTCTTTTTTTCAATACCCACTATTGAGCATTATATGTATTGAAAAAAATAGATAATATTTATAAAATGTTAATTTCATATAGTGCGATTGTCCGATTGTGTTCATAAAAACAATTAGTCTAGATTTAGAATGTAACAATGTTATTTTTTTATCAGGGACATCGCAAAAAATAATGCACGCGGGAGTGGCAAACGGAAACTTGATGAAATTAATCAAAGCAATAAAGAGGCAACGCCAAAAGTTTGTGGGACTTGGAAAGTACCAAATCTTACGCCAATAACTCCGAATGCGTGGCCTCATTTCACGAGTGATAGGACCAAATTTCAAAAATTTGAACGTAGCGATGCAAGATATGGAGGAAAAAAGGTATATAACATTGTCATTATAGTTACTCATTTAATTTGAAAATTTCATGACATTATTTCGTTTTTAATAAATGTAGAATATAGACTCAATTCCATGTGAAGTTGAACCCACCAAAGCTTGGGAGGATATTTCAAGTCAATGTAACAAAGATAGTGGGGAATTGGTGAGTTAATTGTTGCTAAATTAATTACATAATCTTCTTCTAATATTATATTATATTTACCTTGCAATCTACCTATATCATATTATAATTTGTTTGAAAAATGGATTTTCTCATTCTACAGGAGACAATATTGGAGCATAGGACGTCCCTTCCTAAGTTGGTAGAAGTTAATAAATTACTTACCGACGATCAAGTAGCGGTACTAAAAAATATGGGTTTCGGGTCCATAACGAAAATAGATATAAAAATATCTGACCATAAATTGTTGACATGGTTGGTTGATGGGTATGATACAAAAACCGGAACTATTAATGTTTTGGGCAAACAAATAAAAATTACGGCAAAAACAGTTAGTGAAGTGTCTGGCCTACCGAGTACATCCAATTTATTGCCAAATATTACTACTACTACATCAGCCATGGGACAAAGATTGTACGGTCCATTTATTATACATAACGGACTACAAATGGAACTACCACTACTGTTTAGAAAACTCAAGGCTTGTTCAAAACATGGTACTGAATTTAAAGTTCTATATTTAGTGTTTGTATTCACCGTAATTCTTTTCCCTGGCTATAATAATAGCTTAGACCTTGGAAAATTGGAATACCTAATCGAATTAGATAATATTCACACGTACGATTGGTGTGGTCAAGTGTTGCACAGCCTTGTCGAAGGCGTTCAAAAATTCAAATCAAAAGGTGCTAAGAATATCACAGGATGCGTGATGTTACTAGAGGTGAATTTTTGTCAATTTCAATGCAACATATTAGTTATTGTAATTACTTGGACATGTATTCTCATAATCCTCTTACTAACAAAATGCAAATGGAATTCATCTTTTAATTAGTGCACACCGACCTTGCATGTGGAAAGATCCTAGATGCAAACCTACCCATTATTGAACAATGGACACACGTTGAGGTAAAAAATTTGCTTAAGGCTTTCAACTTAAAAGGAGGTTACCTCATCAGTGGGGTAAGAATTTTATGTCAAAGTCCTTATATTCCATTGTTTATTTAAAATAAATAATTTTTAAGCGCAAGGACATTGCAGATTTGGAAAAAAAAAAAAAAAAGGATGAAAGGAAAGAACCACAACCCAAAGTGCCTGCGAAAAGTTCATCGATGGATTTCGATACACATTTGAGGTACTTAGGCAATCAAATTCAAATGCTAAATCAAAGAATGGAAAATACATAACCTCGGGTGAGTACAATGTTACTTCATAAACACCATTATAAATTAAAATTCTTCATTGAAGAGCATGTGATATTAATCAAATGTGAGAAAAGTTGTAGGTTTCGAATGAAAATGATGAAAAGCATGATACTGGAACATATTTGAGATACTTAGGTAAACAAGTTGAAACGCTTAATCAACGAATGACAAATGCAGAAAATGAGATTAGTCAAATGTTGCTTGATAAGTACCAATCAAATAGTTCCAACCACAAGTGTGATCATGCCAAAGATTTGGCCAAGTTGGTAGAAACAATGGCACTCATTGTATCTAATTTACCATATCTACATCAAAGGTTTGAGGGTACTAGTACATAAAAAGAACAACATACACATCAAAATACTAGTACGAGGGGAGATCAACAACAAGAAAAAGAAAAACAAAAGGAAAGTCCGTTGTCTGAATCTCATGGCCTCTACCAAAGGTTTGAGAGTACTAGTACAGCAAAAGAACAACATACACATCAAGATCCTAGTACGAGGGGAGATCGACAAAAAGAAAAAGAAAAACAAAAGGAAAGTCCGTTGTCTGATTCTCATGGCCTCAACCCAAGCATTTACGACATCATATGCTCCAACATGCCAGAAGATAAAGACGTTGCGGACTATCTCTTATCGAAGAAAATGAGATAAGAGTAAGCATTTGATGTTCTAAAAAGTATGCAAAATTTGAGAATCTTGTGTTTCAATCATTTCTAATTAATTATTAACAAAAATTAATCAGTTATAGAGCGGTGGAGTTCTCCGATACTTGGATTGTTCGTAGATCATGCATCATTACCTTGAACAAAGGAGAATGGATAAGCGGCGAAGTAAGTTTTCTTATAAAAACAATCCTCTAACTCGTCCTACTTGAACTTTTGGTTAAATAGTTTTGTTAAATGAATTGCCATCTTATAAAGGTAATCGATGATGTTGCCTATATGATATGGGCGGAAGAACGTGCATCCGGCAAGCCGACTAACCATTGGTTTCTACCAGCCATGTTCAACGTATGTACGCAATTTCGATAAGTTTAATTTAATTATAACAAAACTGATATAAATAACTACATCATGTAGAATATGGTGGGAAAATCAAAGTGTACTCACGATAAAATCAACAAGATAATCTTTGGTGACAATGGCTATTTTCGGGGTCCCCCGACTACTTGTGAAACAATTACTATCCCCCTCAATGACACCGGAAGACATTGGTACATTTGCACAATCGATTTAAAGAACAGGAAGATTATAATATCTGATTCGTGTTTGGTAGGACAAAAGATTTCAACTAGTAGACGTAAATATTTCGAACATGGTAAGATGGTTTACTAATGCTATGTCTTAATCTTCCACACATGAGATTAATGAGTCATTTTATGTCTAAAATCATGTTAAGGAATTTTTTTTCACAATGTGAACAATTAGAGATGATTGCTAAAGAGTGGGGTGAAGGGGATTTCGTACATGATAGTTGGAGTTACAGATTCGATTATGTCAACAATCATTCTTTCCCACAACAGAAAAATTGGTGATTAATATGCATAACATTTAGTATAAGATCTTCAAACTAGTTCATATTTTATCATTAAGGATGAATTTAACATTTTCGAAACAACAGATACGATTGTGGACTTTATGTATGCCTAATGATGTTGTTTCCGTGGAAATTAGATCGTGCATTAAGTGAGGTAAAAACAAAGGGGAATATATATCTAATTTTATTTAAATTGTATTTTGATTTTAAATCTAAATATTTGAATATATTGATTTTCACAGGCAGAATCCAAAAATGCCCGTGCAAGACTGGCAGTTAAATTATATAATTGTAAAGCAAACAAAGCCGAAAAGGGGTATAAATATGCTAATTTTAATTTAAACTAAATTAATAACTTCATTTGTTTCTGGAATTTCTTTAACTAAATACATTTGGTATTTATGTAGGAGAGGGTATGGATTATGCATTGAACATGGTAACTTGATGACCTCTCTAGCTGACTTTGACACTCTAGATATCAACTTCGATGACATTTTGGATAGGATAATGTCCTCGGATGTTTTTTAGGGGAGGGTACATGATCAAAATTTTCAACTGTTTGAGGGAAAGATGCCGCCAAATAATGAGTACGTCCAGTTGCGCGATACCGAGGACGTCATTAATCTTCTTAAATTGTACAACTAGTTTGGTAAGAAGTACGTGGACATTAGAATTACGACATCTGAAGATTGAAGTGCATGATAGTGAACTTCATATTGTAAATCTAGTATTTCTTAGGATATTTTTTTGACAAAAAATTGTACAATACCACTTCAACTTTCATATCTAATGGGTTTATATGAATACGGACAATCAACTTCTTTAGTCCAAAGATGAAAATTCACATTTGCAACTGGGTTTATATGAATTCAATTCAATTGTACAATTTAATCAATCAACACATATACAGAACAACTTGTATTGAATTCAATTCAATTTAACTTCATTCTAAATGAAATCAACATTTATTTCATTTAAACATTTGCCACTCCTTATAAATTATATATATTAAAAACATAAAATCCCATAATCAATGAAATACATATAATGATCACAACAAATAGATTCCACTAATTATAAAATTCATGCATGAGGTACAATCAATATCCGAGATTCATTGGAAGCATCAGAATCAAGATAGGTCTTCATATATACCTGAAAACAAATACAGATCACCTGACTATGCACTGAATTCAAAGAGAGATAAAAGAAGCGGAGGAAGAACGAGTTACAATATTTATTGAAGTTCCCACTTGTTGCATATTTATTATATATGAATAGTTGTACATATACAATGAAGTATGAAAATAGTAGTATACATATATATATATATATTGTAGTCTTTAGCACTCATATATTTATATATTATAAATTACAATATATACATCTAATTAACTTATATATTATAAATTACAATATATACATCTAATAATTTTATATAATCACATGTATCAAACATATTTCAAATTTCAAAATTTCACAATGAATTATTTTGCAAATTTTGAAATATTTCACCGAATACATCCAAATCCATCCAAATGGTCTCATATATATATCCTATGACTAAAAAATAAAATATCCAAAAACATCCAAATCCATCAACATAAAATTAGTATATATATCCGAAAACATCCAAATCCATCCAAGCATCATAGAAGATTAAAAAAAAACATATATATTCCGTAATTTATTATTCTAACATGATTGTGGCAAGATAAATTTGAAAATAATGGAAGTTACACTTACACTTTGGAATCCTTCATGAAAAACCTTGTTAATTCCTTCAAATAAATATTTTTTAGGTGCAAGAAATAAATTCTATTGCATTAATGGATTCTGCCAATTTCTTTCAATTAAGAAGAAGATGAGTTTGATATGTTTTGCAGATACAATTTATCGTGTATATTGAAACCCATGAATTAATCCTTTGGTCATTATCATTCATTTCATTAATTAGACATGACAAGCCATAGGTAAGGCCATGCTTTCAAATTTCGGGTTGACTAGATGGTATTACCTAGCCTACATGTCTAATCCATTAGTTATTGTATTTTGTATGAATTAATGAAATTGATTTTGTAGCATACTATATTTGTATTGTGTAAATTATGAGAATTTATTTAAAATGGTATTATCATTCATTAAAAATCCGAATTTGAAAGTTATTAATTAAATATAAAATTTATATAATAAAATATAGTTATAAGTTCTATATTATTAATAAAAAATTTATAATTTAAAAAAAAAATTTGAAAGTCAATTTTGCGAAAACCAAACTATGACGGCATTACCTCATCGAAGATTACCTCAGCGAATTTAAACCCGCAATTTAATAGTTATTTGAAATATCATCCAAAACTAATAACTAATTTTTATTTTCTTCCCAACCTATAGCAACTCGCCGAATTTCATCCCATAATTCATTATTTTGTATAAATTTAGTCCCAATATAAAATTTCTAATTCAATGAAAATGACGCCGGGACGTGTGATGCGGAGGCTGCCATTCAATCTTGTAATTAGCTTGGGACGAAAAAATTTGGGACGAGAATCCAAAATCAATGATTAATTTGGGTTTATTTTTGCAATTTTGCCATTAAAATTTGAAAATATAATTACTTTTTAAAAATTAGTATTTGCATATTTTTTGAATTTGAGTATAAAATCGGGGTCTAGCTTTAAAACGACAAATTTTGTTTATTGCTTAAGTTATTAAAATGTAGGGGTTTGTCTTGCAATTATGGTGTTCCCAACCTGTTTAAATATCTATAAATTCCAATGTGTTGTGACAACTTGTGAGTTGCATTAAGACAAAACAGCATTCTTGCATTAAAAGATTCATCTCTTAAAAATTTGACCGAAGCTAAGTGTAAGTGCTTGCTTTTTTTACTTCCATTTTTTTATATTTATATTTCAAATCTTCAATTAATGGACATTAAAATTTTTCATTATTAGAAAGTTTAAACCCATGGCACGTACTCAAGATTTTGAAGATATTTTCTCGGATCCTGATTGGAGCACCAGTGATGAAACGTGTCTTATATTTTCATTTGTACAATATGGTAGGAATAAGCCTTTGAATGACTTACGTTCAATGGGTTGTGCATGCACAATAGTTGGGCATATGTTGCACGGCGAATTCAATAAAGTCTACACGGTCTCAAGTATAAGGTGTAAGATTTCTAAAATTTGTTCTAAATTCCGTCAATTTAATCTTAATCAATTTCTAAAAACACCAGGTGTTACATACAATTGGGCAATAAATATTATCATTATTGGGCCAGATTACATAATACGAATTTACGAGGTTATCACCCCCTATTGTTTAATTCAAAGATTCAGTAAATTTATATATTTTACTTACACAATCTAACTATGTAATTTGTTATCATTCTTAAATTAGGAGACAATTGTGGATAGATATTTTAGGACTAATGATTTCCCTTATTACGAACAAGTGGACTTCATCTTTGGACAAAAAGAAGCTGCTAGCTTGCCAGAAGAATGTGTTGGAAACTACTTATATCCATTGCGTGATGTAATTTGAGCGAAAAATTATGTAATTGTTCCTGTTTGCAAATGTGATTCTAAAATTAGTTAATGGGTATTATATAGTAAATTATATAGTTCTTATTACATTCAATCATATTGGCGCAATTATAATTTGTTTACCATGCGGGTGTCATACAAAATATTGAAAATGAGAAAATTATAAAATTAAAAATTATATAGTTCTTATTACATTCAAACTATTGGCGAAGACATAAAATTATAAAGATTGAAATTGATTGGCACATGTGTCATACAAACTATTGAAAATATACATTTACGCATATAGTAAATGTCGGAAACAAATACTGGAAGAGTTCAACAATATAATAATCATTGTCCCACTTTGAAATAATAATTTTTTTTTTGGCACACCATTGCTAAATCTTTATACATATCTCAAGATTTGACAGTGAAGTGTCAAAAAATATTTGATATTTTCAAAGTGGATCAAGGATTATTATATTGTGACACTCTTACATTATTTGTCTTCGACATTTACTACGATGCATAAAGTTATGTTTCCAATTGTTCGTATCACAACAACACCATTTTTCTAGACCCTAGGTTACATACTATGTACAGGGAATCTCCTTGCAATCTAGCGCCATTAAGTCTGCAATAATAATAAAAAGCATAAGTTAATTGCTATATACAAAGTATTATGAGAATACTAATGCTGAAAATTTTATTCAAAATACACTGTCATACCTCTAATCTTGTAATGCATAATAGTTAGTGACATTAGGCAAATTATATTTGAATAAAAGGTTTGTGCAGTGGACAAAAAAGGAATTGAAAATGAGGGAGAGATGGAAACTACGTGAATTTACATTAGGCAACCACTTTTGCAACTTCAATTTATAAAAGCTGGGCTGGAGCTTGGTCACGGACGTGGGACATGTAATAATACAAAATTTGAATATATTGGAAAAAGATGATTGGATTGTTCACAGGCAACTACACCTTTTTTCAAACTATCATTATTGTTGTGTAGATTATAGAATATGGAATTGCATATAATATTATACTAAATAATTAAGTTAAAGAAATAATTCGAAACGGAATTTTTATTACTATATGATTAAATACATACTTTTGAACGTGTTACATTGACTTGGTTATGTATATTTTGACTTTAATTTTTTTTGGTCTCATATTGTAATCCAGTTGCTATTATTTGCTTCCAGTAATGTCTTGTATTTTCACAAGCATTTTAATAATATAAATTTGGACTTGCATATATGGATGTGCATGTATATTTATGCATGACATCTGCGTCATCAAAATTATGTCTCCACAGTTTATGAATCCTTATTTCAAACTATTTTTGCAATTTTTTTATTTATTATATTTAAATAGAAAATAAATTATATTTTTAAGACCATACCGTTAATTTATAAGACCATAAAAAATTTAGCAACTCAATTATTTACATGTCAGCCGATTTGTGAATTCAAGTATTAATTACAAACCAATTGTTTATAATTGGAGAGAAACATGGTTTTGATTCATACGTCTGCCTACCTATTAAATTATTAATAGTGTCATATCCAATCAAATCATTGGCAGGCTTTAAGTTCCATTATTGAGATGAGAAAGAAATGTTTGAAAAATATATGATATATACACACAAGTGGACAAATCCAAATCTCTTTTAGGAGTTAAAGGCAAAATTGGGGAACAACAGTTCAGCCTTCATGTGAACAGGGAACATTCACACACAATATGTAATGTATTTGTGCACGGATTATTGCACTCAAAACCCCTATAACTTGTACAATTTTCCCACTTCCCCAAAAAAATTTTTCCCTAATTCATAATGGGTAGTCATGGGATTTGGTTCAATACAAAAAACCGTTTAGGTTGTTCAAATTAACTAATTGATCGAAATTATGATGCTATAAAATGTTACATATTATGTGTAGCACGAAACCAGTAATATATATTTTAGAGATAGATAAACAATGTATTAAAATTAATTTTAATTTCATTAAAAAGTACTCCGTAATTCAATAATAATATTTATACATTGTTGGATAATGATGAAGATGAAAAGCACTGAAGTCAATTAGTAAAGGGTGATTTTGATGATTTCCAAAACCTAAGATCGGCTATGTATGGAAAACTTAGTTGTAAAATCCCTTAGAAGAATTTTGACCAATTAAGAAGACTATCAGAAGGGTCAAAGATTCAAGGTCCAGAAAACTACTGATCTGCTGAAGGAAAAAAATCAGACTGGTGAAGATCAGCCGACTCAAATCAGATTTGTTCAAGTTTGGGATCAGCTCTGTTCATCATCAGACTTGCACTTTCGATCAGCCAAGTGGAAAAGATCAAGAAGTTTACCCAACGTTAATAAATGCCACTGAAGTAATAAATGCTGAAGTCTAAGGTTATTAATGATAAATGATCGAAGAAAAGACTCGTATCAGCTCGGTGCATTTAATGCTGCCTGACAGAAAGTACAGTTCGCAGTACTGTCACTGTGCAGATAGCCGTTCGCGAAAATTAAGGACCAGAAATCAAGAAATTTGAATTGTGTCTCTCTTCGACGGACATAATTCAAAGAGTGACTATAAATATCTGAAGAGACGAAGAAAGAAAGGGGAACACAACTTCTGAGAGATTGAATTCAAAGCCAAAATATTTTCTAAGTCTCAAAAGCTCAAGACAGCTCACTCGTCTGCTGAATGTCATTTGTTGACAGAAGCCGTTGAAGTTCAAGAAAACATTTTCTTAGTGAATCTGTAAGAGAAAAGAGTTGTGAGGAGTAGATATCCATCTTAGTGAGTGATATTACTTCAGAGAATAGGAGTTTCTTTGTGATTTCCTATTGCGAACTTGTGGCTGATCATTTGTTGTGAATCACAAGCAGAGTATATTGTAAACAGTGTGTTTATAGTATAACCCAAGATCTAAGTGACTTGGAAGAGTGGACTAAGGGATTTCAATCCATATAACCACTATAAAAATTCTGGTGTTTATTTATGCATAAGTTTTTCTGCATATTTTCAGATCTGCATAAAACACTTTATAAAACTGTTTGAAAATTAATTTAAAGGAGTTTACAAAACTAGGGACAAAATTTTCAAACTACTAAGTTTACTTGTGAAAAACACTTCGAAAATCCGCTGCAAGTACTCTAGTATTGAAACTGATCTTAACAAAAATCAGCTAAGTAATTATCAGATTAGTGGTCAACAAAGCTGTTCCAAGATTTGTTCGCGATCAGCCTTGTAAACTTACTGTTCGGTAACAACTTAGTCTGTTTAAGTTTGAACAACAGTTTTGAAGTTTAAAATTTGATTAAAAAGTTTCAGAGGTCTATTCACCCCCCCCTCTAGACCTCATCTGATGTGTGATAAGTTCTCAAAGTTGATGCAGAACAAGTTTGAAATGAACATGATGGGATAACTTAATTATTTTCTTGGTTTGCAAGTAAGACAGTTGCCCGATTGAATTTTCATCAGCCAAGCAAAATACACAAAGGATCTGTTCAAGAAATTTGGTATGGTAACTAGCTCTACTGCTAATATTCCAATGTCTACTAGTCTTCGTTTGGATAAAGATGAAGATGGAAAATCAGTGGACATAACCAAGTACAGAGGAATTATTGGGTCACTGTTGTACTTAACAGCTAGAAGACCAGATATTATATACTCTGTTGGGGTTTGTGCGAGGTATCAATCAAATCCTAAGAAATCTCATCTCCTAGCTGCCAAAATGATACTCAAATATCATAAAGGTACTGAAGATTTGGGATTGTGATATCCTAGGGAATCTGGATTTGAACTTATTGGATATTCAGATTCTGACCTTGCTGGCTGCAAGATTGACAGGAAAAGCACAACAGGTGCCTGTCAGTTCTTAGGTAGCCGTCTGATCTCTTGGATGAATAAGAAACAGACTTCAGTATCCATATCAACTGCTGAAGCTGATTATATAGCTGCTGGAGCTTGTTGTGCACAAATATTATGGTTGAAGCATCTAGAAGATTACAACATAAAAATCAGTGGAATACCTATCTACTGTGACAATACAAGTGCAATCAGCCTTACTCAGAATTCTACAAGTCATTCAAGGACTAAACATATTGAGATCAAACATCATTTCATTAGAGATCATGTGGAGAAAGGAAATGTCATGATAGAATCTGTGTTTACTGAAAATCAGATTGCTGACATCTTCACAAAATCAGATTACTGAAAGTTACATGAAGTTATGTTATCTTCAGAAGATCAAAGTCTTGAAGACTGAAGATTATTCACCTAGCTGGATTGACAAACAGTCGAGGAAGGTTATCAGCTATTGGCTTTCACTGATAACAGCTTTGTCATCAGGACACTAGTCCCATCAGATAAGTACTTTAATTACTCGTCCGATCAACTACGTAAAAGCTCACTGTTTAAAAATACTTCATTTAAAATACGCTTTTACAAGTTAAACTAAGGCGGTTCAAATTCCTGCCTCTCATTTAATGCGCTTTGAATTTGAAAACGCGTGACTGACGTTGCAAGATCAGAACTGACAAGAAACGGATCTAACGGTTGGCGGGTATCACGGAAACCAAAATACCCTAACTCTATAAATCCAGATCTGATCAGACTTGTCGTTCTTTACGCACCCTAAAATACTTAGAGCATTTGTGAGAAAATTCCTTTCATCCTATCTTCTGCAAACCTTGTTCTTTCACTAACTTCCACAGATTCACTATGAGTTCAAGTCAAGAAGCAAATGGGAAGGAAATTCACACTACTAAGGCAATGGCGAAGTACGTGCCTGTCATGAAAAGGAAATCTATTGAGGTCGAAGCTGATAAAGATTTAGAGGAACCTAAGGAAGAGGTTCCTACTAAAAGGCAAAGAAAATTTGTGAAAACAGCTCAGCTTACTGTTGAAAAGAAGAAAGCTGATGAGCCTAAGGAAGTGGCTCAAAAGAAGAAAACCAAGACATCTGTTCAAACAGCTCAGCCAGCTGTTGAAACCAGAACAGACGAGTCTGGTTCAAAGGAGGTAGCTGATGCCATCATAAATCAGACTACTGTGGAGATAAAGAATATTTCTCCTGCTTCTTCTTCAAGAACTCCATCTGCTGAACATCCTGATGAGACAGTTGCTCACAGGACGAGAAGTCAACTAAGGGATACAGGTTCTTCCAAACCTATTCCAGGAAGGGCAAAGAAGACTATAAGAAAGAAAATGACTTTTGTTGACTCACCCACTGAGTTATCGGACTTAGTGAGGCAAAGCCCTCAATCAGCAGAGAGGCCTGTTGGTGCTGAGGAAACGTCTGCTATTGAAAAGATTGATGCTCAACAGACTGCTCCAAAAGAACCAACAGCTGAGGTTGCTCAACATCAAGATGATCCAGATGTGATGATCATCAACCCTATAGCAGCTGCACCCCTTGCTTCTGCTGGTCCTGCTCCTGCCCAAGCTGACAAAGGGAAAAGAAAGATTCTTATCAAAAAGAAGAAAATTTCTGCTGCTGATAAGAAAAAGAGGGAGGAAGCTGAGCAGAAAAAAAGGGACGAACAGGAAGAAAAGTGGGTCTTGGAACTTAGCAAGATTCAAGCAGAGAAAGATAAACAGATGAGAAAGATGTCTGAAGCAGAACGTAAGGCTGTTGAAGATGCTGAACTTGCTGTGGTCATTGAGCTGAGCAGGAAGGATGCTTATGGACCTGTTCATGCTGGTGGGGAATCTAAAGAAGCTAAGCCAAAGATGCCTGCTGGCACTGTCAAGCCAAAGGCCAAGTTTGAAGTTAGAAGATCATTTGATATTATTAATTCTGATAAATCTATCTTCAATAGGTTTGAGAAGGCCTTAGCTTATTTTGATCAGAAAATGATGCTCAAGACTTTATTCACTCATGAGAAGCCAAGATACATGAAGTGGAGAGACTACAGATTGAATAAGTCTATTGAAGAGCTTCAGACTTGGAAGGAGTTAGCTGATGAAGAAAGGTGGGTTCTTTAATGGTTGAAGACTGACTCCATATCGCAAGCCTTGGATCCTGACTTCGTTAGAGATGCTATGCATCAGTATGCCAAGGACTTTGCTACTGATGAAGCAAAGATTATTGCCAACACTTTGCCTGGAAAAATAAGAAAATCTGATGATCTTGTTGAAAGGGCCATTCAAATAGCTGTTATGACTGCCCTGAAGAAATGGGCTGCTAAGTTTATATATCAGCAAGGATCTTCAAGTTAGCTGCCCTCGCTGCCAAGTATTCAACAGATCACTTTTCGCAAAGAAGTGAAAGATTACTATGAAATGCCTAAGGTAAAGGCATCTGCTCCAAAGCCATGGACTGTTGTGAGACAAATTCGTCAAACAACAACCTTTACTGATGACGGCAAAATCATAAGTAAAATATTTGAAGATGTCACTGATCAGCCCAAAGCTGTTAATGAACCCTTAGCAATTGAGTGGAAAGCTAAGGAGTCCAATGCTGATCAAGAGACTGAACTGATAGATGCCCCTGTCCACCAGGAGAGTGAAGGTGGCCAAGCTGCTGACCTACTGCTTCATCAGCTGATTTGCGTTCATCACTGATGGAAGCTTCCAATTGTTAATGGAAAATTCAATAAGGGAAATGGAAGAAAGGAACAGCACGCAGTTAAAGAAAATGCAGCAAGAATTGGCAGAATCTAACAGACTACAGCTTGAGCACATGCAATTACTTACTGCAAGAACAATAAAGAATGCAATTGATAATTTTCCTCTGCATGAGGATCATACTAGGCAGATGACTCAGAGTGTTGTGGAGATGAACAGGAATATTGAAGATGTAAATGCTGATGTAAATCATCTTCATACTGCCTTGAAAAGAGCTGAAAACAACATTGCTGATCTCACCGCATCCTTCGTCAATGTCGGTGAACAAGAAACGTTAGTAAATGTAGCACTGTTTCAAGAAGTCACTAAAGATGGAGATATTATCCATGAAGAACTTTCCACAATGCAAATTAACATTGATTGTCTTAATGATCAAAATGACACCATCAACACCTCTCTCAATCAACTAACTGCCAGCCATGATGTAGCAAATCAGAACATCAAAGCTTTATGTGCGGCAATGAAGATTCAGTCAGTTTCACTCAACTCTCCTATCAAACCAGCTAGTGTCACCAATTCTAATGATGACAAAAAGGGGGAAGAGAAGAAGGAAGAGCCAACTCTTCAAACTACTGCTGCTGAAACCAGTCAAGTAGTTGAAGAAAAAGCTGAGGAAGCTGCTTCTACTGAACCTAAAGAGACTGATGCTGCTGAAGAAACTGGAAAGGTAGAAGGCAAAGAAGAAGCTGCTGAAGAAACCAAGGATAAAGCTAAGGAAAAAGCTGCATCCAAGGACTCTGATGAAGAACAATCAGAGCCCCATACCAAGTAAAAAATGAAGAGAGGATCAAGAGAAAGATAGACGAGTTAGCAAAAGAGCAGGAAATCAAAAAGAAGATGGAAGCTGCTAAGTCTAATCTACTCTTGGATGATGATACTGATGAAGTTGATGAAGAATCTTCGTATGAATATGAAGAAGTGCTTGAAGGAGATGATGAAGAAGCTGATAGTTAGTATAGGCAAATCCATTGTAATAAGTTATCTTTATTTCTTTTTCAGTCATCCTATCTGAACAGAAATTGTGACTTGTAATCATTATCATATTATCAATAAAAAGTACAAGTTCTGTTTCCAACACATCTTTTCTATCTCAGAAAATTTTGAGGATCAAAACTTTATTATAGGTAAAACAGGTACTTAGCTGAAGTTTTGTCATCATCAAAAAGGGGGAAATTGTTGGATAAGAATGAAGATGAAAAGCACTGAAGTCAATTAGTAAAAGGTGGTTTTGATGATTTCCAAAATCTAAGATCAGCTAAGTATGGAAAACTTAGTTGTAAATTCCCTTAGAAGAATTTTGATAAATTAAGAAGACTATCAGAAGGGTCAAAGATTCAAGGTCCAGAAGACTGCTGATCTGCTGAAGGAAAGAAATCAGACTGGTGAAGATCATCCGACTCAAATCAGATTTGTTCAAATTTGGGATCAGCTCTGTTCATCATCAGACTTGCACTTTCGATCAGCCAAGTGGAAAAGATCAAGAAGTCTACCAAACGGTAATAAATATCACTGAAGTAATAAATGCTGAAGTCTAAGGTTATTAATGACAAATGATTGAAGAAAAGACTCGTATCAGCTCGGTGCATTTAATGCTGCCTGACATAAAGTACAATTCGAAACATTGTCACTGTGCAGATAGCCGTTCGCAGAAATTAAGGACCAGAAATCAAGAATTTGAATTGTGTCTCTCTTCAACGGACATAATTCAAAGAGTGACTATAAATAGCTGAAGAGACGAAGAAAGAAAGGGGAACACATCTTCTGAGAGATTGAATTCAAAGCCAAAATATTTTCTAAGTCTCAAAAGCTCAAGAACAGCCCACTCGTCTGCTGAACGTCATTTGTTGACAGAAGCCGTTGAAGTTCAAGAAAACATTTTCTGAGTGAATCTGTAAGAGAAAAGAGTTGTGAGGAGTAGATATCCATCTTAGTGAGTGATATTACTTCAGAGAATAGTAGTTTCTTTGTGATTTCCTATTGCGAACTTGTGGCTGATCATTTGTTGTGAAGCACAAGCAGAGTATATTGAAAAACTGTGTGTTTATAGTATAACCCAAGATCTAAGTGACTTGGAAGAGTGGACTAAATGATTTCAATCCATATAACCACTATAAAAATTCTGGTGTTTATTTATGCATAAGTTTTTCTGCATATTTTCGGATCTGCATAAAACACTTTATAAAACTGTTTGAAAATTAATTTAAAGGAGTTTACAAAACTAGGGACAAAATTTTCAAACTACTAAGTTTACTTGTGAAAAACACTTTGAAAATCCGCTGCAATTAATCTAGTATTGAAACTGATCTTAACAAAAATCAGCTAAGTAATTAACAGATTAGTGGTCAACAAAGTTGTTCAAAGATTTGTTCGCGATCAGCCTTGTAAACTTGCTGTTCGGTAACAACTTTGTCTATTTAAGTTTGAACAACAGTATTGAAGTTTAAAATTTGATTAAAAAGTTACAGAGGTCTATTCACCCGTCCCCCCCAGTAGACCTCATGATAAGTTCTCAAAGCTGATACAGAACAAGTTTGAAATGAGCATGATGGGAGAACTTAATTATTTTCTTGGTTTGCAAGTAAGACAGTTGCCTGATGGAATTTTCATCAGCCAAGCAAAATACACAAAGGATCTGTTCAAGAAATTTTGTAAGGAAACTAGCTCTACTGCTAATATTCCAATGTCTACTAGTCTTCGTTTGGATAAAGATGAAGATGGAAAATCAGTGGACATAAACAAGTACAGAGGAATTATTGGGTCACTGTTGTACTTAACAGCTAACAGACCAGATATTATATAATCTGTTGGGGTTTGTGCGAGGTATCAATCAAATCCTAAGGAATCTCATCTTCTAGCTGCCAAAAGGATACTCAAATATCTTAAAGGTACTGAAGATTTGGGATTGTGGTATCCTAGGGAATCTGGATTTGAACTTATTGGATATTCAGATTCTGACCTTGCTGGCTTCAAGATTGACAGGAAAAGCACAACAGGTGCCTGTCAGTTCTTAGGTAGCCGTCTGATCTCTTGGATGAATAAGAAACAGACTTCAGTATCCATATCAACTTCTGAAGCTGAATATATAGCTGCTGGAGCTTGTTGTGCACAAATATTATGGTTGAAGCATCAACTAGAAGATTACAACATAAAAATCAGTGGAATACCTATCTACTGTGACAATACAACTGCAATCAACCTTACTCAGAATACTACAAGTCATTCAAGGAATAAACATATTTAGATCAAACATCATTTCATTAGAGATCATGTGGAGAAAGGAAATGTAATGATAGAATATGTGTTTACTGAAAATCAGATTGTTGACATCTTCACAAAACCTCTAAGTGAGACAAGGTTTTCAACTCTAAGAGCTGAACTAGGTCTACTAAAATTGGATGCATAAGCTGAGGGGGAACTCATCAGAAGACTGAAGTTCAACATCTTACTCATCATATTATCTTCAAGAATTAACTCTCAATAGACTAGTTAACTTATGAACTCTTAAAGTCAGGGGGAACGTGTAAGACTAGCAGTACTTCTGATTAAAAGATGAAATTTGTTGATGAAAGTTAGTTGAAGTTATGTTTTCTTCAGAAGATCAAAGTCTTGAAGACTGAAGATAATTCACCTAGCTGGATTGACAAACAGCCGAGGAAGGTTATCAGCTATTGGCTTTCACTGATAACAGCTTTGTCATCAGGACACTAGTCCAATCAGATAAGTACTTTAATTACTCGTCTGATCAACTACGTAAAAGCTCACTGTTTAAAAACGCTTCATTTAAAATACGCTTTTACAAGTTAAACTAAGGCGGTTCAAATTCCCGCCTCTCATTTAATGCACTTTGAATTTGAAAAGGCGTGACTGACGCCGCACGATCAGAACTGACAAGAAATGGATCTAACGGTTGGTGGGTATCACGGAAACCAAAATACCCTAACTCTATAAATCCAGATCTGATCAGACTTGTCGTTCTTTACGCACCCTAAAATACTTAGAGCATTTGTGAGAAAATTCCTTGCATCCTATCTTCTGCAAATCTTGTTCTTTCACTAACTTCCACAGATTCACTATGAGTTCAAGTCAAGAAGCCAAGGTGGAGGGTATGTATCTTGTCTACGATGCATACTATCAATCTGGTACTGAATTGATGAAGCAACTGTTGGAGAAATTCAAAGTTGCTTCTCTGGTGAATTTCATGGAGCTGCACGAAGGTCTGGTCTGGAAGGACCAATTTTTGGAGTATTACAAGACGGCTGAAGTAGATTTTACAAAAAGGGAGATCAAAGCTACTGTTGGGGGTAAATCTGTAGTGATAACCCCTGTTCTACTTCACGAAACTTTTGGCTTGCCAAACAATGGTCGACATGATGTCACCACCCTTGCTGAAGAAAAACTTCAAGAATTCTGGACAATCTGTGCCAAAGAAGGTGAGATGTTGACTGGCAACATCAAGAAAAGGCAACTGAAGGATGAATATCAGCGTATGGCTGATATGGTTGCGAACTTGATAGAGAATTGCACATTCTCTTTGGATGTTGTCACTATGAAGAGATATAGCATAATGGTGGAAGTGAACTGGTCAGTTGTCGTCTGGTACATACTCACTCACTTTCATGAGAAGAAAGGCAAGAAGTTATCTCAACAAACGAATCACAAAATCACCTCAAGATATCTGCTTCACAACAGGGGTTGTGAAATGACAAATGGGAAGGAAATTCACACTGCTAAGGAAATGGCCAAGTACGTGCCTGTCATGAAAAGGAAAGCTGGATGAGGTCGAAGCTGATGAAGATATAGAGGAACCTAAAGAAGATGTTCCTGCCAAAAGGCAAAGGAAATTGGTGAAAACAGCTCAGCTTGCTGTTAAAAAGAAGAAAGCTGATAAGCCTAAGGAAGTGGCTCAAAAGAAGAAAACCAAGACATCTGTTCAAACAGTTCAGCCAGCTGTTGAAGCCAGAACAGACGAGTCTGGTGCAAAGGAGGTAGCTGATGCCATCATAATTCAGACTACTGCGGAGATAAAGAATATTGCTCCTGCTTCTTCTTCAAGAACTCCATCTGCTGAACATCCTGATGAGACAGTTGCTCACAGGACGAGAAGTTAACTAAGGGATACAGGTCCTTCCAAACCTGTTCCAGGAAGGGCAAAGAAGACTATAAGAAAGAAAATGACTTTTGTTGACTCACCCACTGAGTTATCGGACTTAGTGAGGCAAAGCCCTCAATCAGCAGAGAGGCCTGCTGGTGCTGAGGAAACGTCTGCTGTTGAAAAGATTGATGCTCAACAGACTGCTCCAAAAGAACCAACAGCTGAGGTTGCTCAACCTCAAGATGATCCAGATGTGATGATCATCAACCCTATAGCAGCTGCACACCTTGCTTCCGCTGGTCCTGCCCAAGCTGACAAAGGGAAAAGAAAGATTCTTATCAAAAAGAAGAAAATTTCTGCTGCTGATAAGAAAAAGAGGGAGGAAGCTGAGCAGAGAAAAAGGGACGAACAGGAAGAAAAGAGGCTCTTGGAACTTAACAAGATTCAAGCAGAGAAAGATGAACAGATGAGAAAGATGTCTGAAGCAGAACGTAAGGCTGCTGAAGATGCTGAACTTGCTGTGGTCATTGAGCTGAGCAAGAAGGATGCTCATGGACCTGTTCATGCTGGTGGGATCAAGATTGGTGAATCTAAAGAAGCTAAGCCAAAGATGCCTGCTGGCACTGTCAAGCCAAAGGCAAAGTTTGAAGTTAGAAGATCATTTGATATTATTAATTCTGATAAATCTATCTTCAACAGGTTTTAAAAGGCCTTAGCTTATTTTGATCAGAAACTGATGCTCAAGACTTTATTCACTCATGAGAAGCCAAGATACATGAAGTGGAGAGACTACAGATTGAATAAGTCTATTAAATAGCTTCAGACTTGGAAGGAGTTAGCTGATGAAGAAAGGTGGGTTCTTTAATGGTTGAAGACTGACTCCATATCGCAAGGCTTGGATCCTGACTTCGTCAGAGATGCTATGCATCAGTATGCCAAGGACTTTACTACTGATGAAGCAAAGATTATTGCAAACACTTTGCCTGGAAAAATAAGAAAAGCTGATGATCCTGTTGAAAGGGCCATTAAAATAGCTGTTATGACTGCCCTGAAGAATGGGCTGCTAAGTCTAGATATCAGCAAGGATCTTCAAGTGAGCTGCCCTCGTTGCGAAGTATTCAACAGATCACTTTTCGCAAAGTAGTGAAAGATTACTATGAAATGCCTAATGTAAAGGCATCTGCTCCAAAGCCATGGCCTGTTGAAAATTAGTCAAACAACGACCTTTACTGATGACGGTAAAATCATAAGTAAAATATTTGAAGATGTCACTGATCAGCCCAAAGCTGTTAATGAACCCTTAGCAATTGAGTGGAAAGCTAAGGAGTCCAATGCTGATCATGAGACTGAACTGAAAAATGCCCCTGTCCACCAGGAGAGTGAAGATGGCCAAGCTGCTGACCTACTGCTTCATCAGCTGATTTGCATTCATCACTGATGGAAGCTTTCCAATTGTTAATGGAAAATTCAATAAGGGAAATGGAAGAAAGGAACAACACGCATTTAAAGAAAATGCAGCAAGAATTGGGAGAATCTAACAGACTACAGCTTGAGCACATGCAATTACTTACTGCAAGAAGAATAAAGAATGCCATTGATAATTTTCCTCTGCATGAGGATCATACTAGGCAGATGACTCAGAGTGTTGTGGAAATGAACAGGAATATTGAAGATGTAAAGGCGGATGTAAATCATCTTCATACTGCCTTGAAAAGAGCTGAAAACAACATTGCTGATCTCACTGCATCCTTCATCAATGTCGGTGAACAAGAAAAGGCAGTAAATGTAGCACTGTTGCAAGAAGTCACTAAAGCTGGAGATATTATCCAGGAAGAACTTTCCACAATGCAAATGAACATTGATTGTCTTAATGATCAGAATGACACCATCAGCACCTCTCCCAATCATCTAACTGCCAGCCATGATGTAGCAAATCAGAACATCAAAGCTTTATGTGCGGCAATGAAGATTCAGTCAGTTGCACTCAACCCTCCTATCAAACCTGCTAGTGTCACCAATTCTGATGATGACAAAAAGGGGGAAGAGATGAGGGAAGAGCCAACTCTTCAAACTGCTGCTGCTGAAACCAGTCAAGTAGTTGAAGAAAAAGCTGAGGAAGCTGCTGCTACTGAAACCTAAAGAGACTGATGCTGCTGAAGAAACTGGAAAGGTAGAAGGCAAAGAAGAAGTTGCTGAAGAAACCAAGGATAAATCCAAGGAAAAAGCTGCATCCAAGGACTCTGATGAAGAACAATTAGAGCCCCATACCAAGTACAAAAATGAAGAGAGATCAAGAGAAAGATAGACGAGTTAGCAAAAGAGCAGGAAATCAAAGAGAAGATGGATGCTGCTAAGTCTAATCTACTCTTGCATGTTGATGCTGATGAAGTTGAAGAAAAAGATGAAGAAGAATCTTCGTATGATTATGAAGAAGTGCTTGAAAGAGATGATGAAGAAGCTAATAGTTAGTATATATAGGCAAATCCATTGTAATCAGTTATCTTTATTTCTTTTTCAGTCATCCTATCTGAACAGAAATTGTAACTTGTAATCATTATCATATTATCAATAAAAAGTACAAGTTCTATTTCCAACACATCTTTTCTATCTCAGAAAATTTTGATGATCAAAACTTTAGTATAGGTAAAACAGGTACTTAGCTGAAGTTTTGTCATCATCAAAAAGGGGGAAATTGTTGGATAAGGATGAAGATGAAAAACACTGATGTCAATTAGTAAAGGGTGGTTTTGATGATTTCCAAAACCTAAGATCAGCTAAGTATGGAAAACTTAGTTGTAAAATTCCTTAGAAGAATTTTGACCAATTAAGAAGACTATCAAAAGGGTGAAAGATTCAAGGTCCAGAAGACTACTGATCTGCTGAAGGAAAGAAATCAGACTGGTGAAGATCAGCCGACTCAAATCAGATTTGTTCAAGTTTGGGATCAGCTCTGTTCATCATCAGACTTGCACTTTCGATCAGCCAAGTGGAAAAGATCAAGAAGTTTACCCAACGTTAATAAATGCCACTGAAGTAATAAATGCTGAAGTCTAAGGTTATTAATGATAAATGATCGAAGAAAAGACTCGTATCAGCTCGGTGCATTTAATGCTGCCTGACAGAAAGTACAGTTCGCAGTACTGTCACTGTGCAGATAGCCGTTCGCGAAAATTAAGGACCAGAAATCAAGAAATTTGAATTGTGTCTCAAAGAGTGACTATAAATAGCTGAAGAGACGAAGAAAGAAAGGGGAACTCAACTTCAGAGAGATTGAATTCAAACCAACATATTTTCTAAGTCTCAAAAGCTCAAGAACAGCTCACTCGTCTGCTGAACGTCATTTGTTGACAAAAGCCGTTGAAGTTCAAGAAAACATTTTCTGAGTGAATCTGTAAGAGAAAAGAGTTGTGAGGATTAGTGAGTGATATTACTTCAGTGAATAGGAGTTTCTTTGTGATTTCCTATTGCGAACTTGTGGCTGATCATTTGTTGTGAAGCACAAGCAGAGTATATTGTAAACTGTGTGTTTATAGTATAACCCAAGATCTAAGTGACATGGAAGAGTGGACTAAAGGATTTCAATCCATATAACCACTATAAAAATTCTGGTGATTATTTCTGCATATGTTTTTCTGCATATTTTCAGATCAGCATTAAACACTTTATAAAAGTGTTTGAAAATTAATTTAAGGAGTTTACAAAACTAGGCACAAAATTTTCAAACTACTAAGTTTACTTGTGAAAAACACTTTGAAAATCCGCTGCAAGTACTCTAGTATTGAAACTGATTTTAACAAAAATCAGCTAAGTAATTATCAGATTAGTGGTCAACAAAGCTGTTCAAAGATTTGTTCGCGATCAGCCTTGTAAACTTACTGTTCGGTAACAACTTAGTCTGTTTAAGTTTGAACAATAGTTTTGAAGTTTAAAATTTGATTTAAAAGTTTCAGAGGTCTATTCACCCCCCCCCCCCTCTAGACCTCATCTGACCACTTGGGACCAACATACATTATAATGTCAAAGTAACAATAAAAATTCTCATTATATGAAAATCCATACATAAGAAAACCAAATACATTCATAAATAAGAAATAACAAAGCCTAATATTATTATTGTAAATTATAGCAAGGTGGTACATCTTATTCTTCGTCGCTTGCGCTCGGTGGATATTCAAAATATGGTGGATCAAGTTCGGGGTTGCGAGCATAAGGTCTAATAGTATATGGTGGGCGACGTCTCCTCTCTAACCTTCTCAATTTTCTAAGTTCTCGACGCAACTCATTTATGAGCAAATATTGACGAGGCTTTGGAACATCGAGGGGGATCACGTAAGCATCATCTTCGAAGTCTTCGGGAGCTTCAAAGACATCTTGTGCATAAATTTCCAAATACTCTAAATTGCCATTGCGAATGAGGTCAAACATGTGAGCTTTGTCAACATCATCACTAATTACCCTAAGGCCCTCCTCCAACGGCAAATCAGGGACTCGATACCAAATACCGGTCGGAATGAAATTAACTCGTCTTTTAAATATTTGGACCATATCGCAAAAACTAAAATGATTTACATTTGTAATAGTGACGATGTCGTTGAGTCGGGATGGCTTGTATGCAATTTCGCGATAGAGATTGTAGACCGTAAAAAGCCGACCCCCGTAACGGACATGCAATGTTGCTTGAGAAGCCATAAAATTGGATGTTTTGGAAATTTTTTTTTTTTTGAACATGGATTGTGACAAACTTAAACTAAGGTGTCCTATTTATATGTTGCAAATACTCAATTGGAATTGATTAAGGGGATCAATTTTGCATTAATCGAGCACTATGTACACACAATTGCATGTTTCCAAATAATCAAGTTAGATTCATTCCTTCTTTTAATAAAGGCATTTCACGTGATTTTGACCCATGTATTTTCCAAAATATCCATGTACACTAATAAGTCCAAAATTGCACTTGTTTTGAACAATATATATTACTCTATATATATTCACTATATACGTGCATAAGCTAGTATATTTTTGCTTAACAATTTATATAAAGTTAATCCAAATATGTCCCAGATTATTGGATCTTGTTCTTCAAAAAAAATTTGTCAAATTTACGGTGGTTGTTGCGAATCTCATGTCGACGAAGAAGATGGTGCGGAGTATAAAAGAAGGCCATATGTTCCCGGGCCAGTGAAACCAAGGTAAATTCTTGCAATATAATAAGATTCTTTAAATTAGAAAAATTAATTTCCGCATGCAATAACAACAATCTTCTGCAGAATGTCTACTTATTTGAAGTACTTAAAGAGTAACGGAGAAAGTTGTCCGATTTTCCATTTCAGAGATGAGGTGAAAGACAAATTAATTCATATATTTGTCGAAGGGTTGGCACAAGTCAATTACTTGACTGTTGCTATATTGGAAGAGAACAAAAATTTGCTTTGGTTGGATGAAATAAAAGAAGAAATTATGTCCATTAAGGATACATTTGATTTGATTGGTAGCTTACAGGGTTTTATTACTGGGCTTTGGTTATAAATTAATTCCGTACAAGATTGTTAATATATTTAAGTTAGTTAAGAAAATTAATCGTTTTTGTATTTTCACATTATCATGTCATGTGTTCGAGTACTACATAATAAGTTGGATTTTTTTATCATCATTTACATTATCATTACACTGTAGTTATAAGTCAACTTCAATTTATATTATATTATATCTATTCAATTATTTCCAATGCTATACTAATAAACAAATAAAATAAAATAAATAATAACATGGGGAGACAAGATTGTCTTGGCCGACAATATTGTCAGGTGGGACGCGCGGACCACCATGGTCATTAAATGGTTTTTTGACCAATTTTTAAAACTTGGACCAATATTCCAAGCACCGATTATAATAATATGTGTATTATATATATACACATATATTATAAATCCACCCTTCACATCATACTACTTTATATTTTTCCAACTGTCTTTTAATCCGAATTTCATCCAGGTAACTTATAATTTTTATATTTTTTCAATTTAACATATAAACATTAATTACTTAATGGGATAATTAATAAATTTCTATTTTATGTTTTAAGGTCATCCTAAATGAATTACACATACAAATTACATGTAATCTATGGCTGTAGGTTTGAGTACGAAAGAAGGACAGTTTCGTATGAAGGGAGAACTTCTGAAGACATGATTACAATAACAAATTGGCTTCTATTTGATCATGCTCATTTGATTAATGCAATCAAACGAAGAGTTGGGGTACATTCCCGAAGGTGTTTGGTATCACGTTCCAGATAGAAGCTATCGCGACGGTCTAAGATTCATTAGTGATACAACTGATGTTCAACGTATGACGGACCTAATGCGCATTGGTCGCATCTCTCCAATTTATATTTTTGTTCAAGAATATTTAAATGATTACTTTTACGATCTTCCTTTTTGCTTTCCGAAGGCTCGGGTAACTTACAATTTATCCGCACTACATGCCCACCTAAGGTCATACAGAAGATCAGAGGAAAATGTGCCTAAACCATATAGCATTACACCTATACAATCTTCATACCCGGATGATGACATTTCGAACTTGGACTTTCCAATTTCGGATACAACCGGCGATGAATAGTTTATTAGTATTTATCATTGTAATGTGTTTTTGTATTTTATGCTTTAAGAATTAATTTTAATCGAACAATATTTCTTGCACCTTTTATTTTATTTTATTCTACTTTTGACGCGATTCGTAACACTTGACAATATAATCAAAGAAAAATAATATACATAGGACAATATAATAACATTTAAATATATAGTTTCAAGAATAGTTTTAACATGAAATTAACGTGTATCTATAGTTTAAAACATTTAAATATATAGTTTCAAAAATACATATTGTTCATTACACTTAACATTTAACGTAACTGAAATAATAAAGTATGTTAATATTTTTATTGTAACTTTACACATAAATGGTTGTTTAATTTATTTATTGATTAACTTTACAAAAAAAATTGTATACACAAAAGGCGGTGAATGAACACAAAAGAACCAACACATTCCATCTTATACACACAAGTGTATATAAGATGCTTTTATATTGATAATTTATTTCAATGTGGGATAAAATGTTTGTATTGTTTATGATTCTTGTTGGGCCATCTAATTATTTCTGCCATAACATCAAATATCTTGGCCGATTATTTCGACCAACCCCCATTATTGATACATATTGTTCATTACATCAAATATTTCGGCCAATTCAGATTCCCTGCCTAGTCCCTACTGTACGGCACGTGTACAATTCAAATAGTGCTATGCATTTTCATCTATTTAAGTAATACTTTTAAACCTTAAATAATTCAAGGAACATGTAATAATTAAAAAATTAATAATGTAAATTTAAAAAAAAAATTAATAATAAAAATTTTAAAAAAAAATTATTAACACAAAATAGATTATGGATTAATTATCCGTCTCATAGTGGCATCTACAATGTCTATTCTATTAAATGGAATCCTAATTCAATGTGTCAGATATTCTTTAAACAACAATTTATCAAAGTTTCAAGATTTTGTCATGATTTATGTATTTTATATTTACGAAAGTATTTCTTAGATGGTCGAAACGACTCTTATAGTGTTATGGAACACTAAGTCTCCCGTAATTTGAAAATTTCGACAATTAATAAGGAAATTAGTGAGATGGTCATTATTTCGTAAGAAACGACTCTAAGTCTCCTGTAATTTAAAATTTTCGACAATTAATAAGGAATTTAGTGAGACGGTCATTATTTCGTAACAAACGACTCATATAGTGTTATGGAACACTAAGTCTCCCGTAATTTAAAAATTTCGATTAATAAGAAAATTAGTGAGACGGTCATTATTTCGTAAGAAACGACTCTTATAGTGTTATGGAACACTAAGTCTCCCGTAATTTGAAAATTTGGACAATTAAAAGGAAATTAGTGAGACGGTCATTATTTCGTAAGAAACGACTCTTATAGTGTTATGGAACACTAAGTCTCCCGTAATTTGAAAATTTCGACAATTAATAAGGAAATTAGTGATACAGTCATTATTTCGTAAGAAACGACTCTTATAGTGTTATGGAACACTAAGTCTCCCGTAATTTGAAAATTTCGACAATTAATAAGGAAATTAGTGAGACGGTCATTATTTCGTAAGAAACGACCCTTATAGTGTTATGGAACACTAAGTCTCCCGTAATTTGAAAATTTCGACAATTAATAAGGAAATTAGTGAGACGGTCATTATTTCGTAAGAAACGACTTTTATAATGTTATGGAACACTAAGTCTCCCATAATTTGAAAATTTCGACAATTAATAAGGAAGTTAGTGAGACGATCATTATTTCGTAATAAACAACTCTTATAGTGTTATGGAACACTAAGTCTTTCCGTAATTTGAAAATTTCGACAATTAATAAGAAAATTAGTGAGACGGTCATTATTTCGTAAGAAACGACTCTTATCCCGTATTTTCAAAATATCGACAATTTTACCCCATATTTTTAGTCTTCAGAACTTGCAATAATGAACCAATATTTTCGAAAATTGCAATTTCGTCACCAGATTGTGGAAGAACACATAATTACTGTACAATCCATGATTTTCATAATATATTTATATGTCAACTCGGTTTTCAGAAATTCGAAGTTACACTATTGGTCCCTCAGTTTTCATAAATTATAATTTCACACTAATTTTTTAAAAACACATAATTAAAATTTAGTTAATTTGGGAAGATTATAATTTTGATTTCGACCCTAAATATATGAACGTAAAAAAAATATGTAGAGAACATCATAAATAGTAAGACAAAAATTAATTTAGCAACAACAACTACATGCATTTTAATAAATTGAAAATGTGTATTGTACACAACTATACAATTGGAACAAATAAAATATAAAATTAAATAGGACAAACATTATGGAGAAGGGTGTACAACCTGCATTAAGCCAATGACATTTACTTACGTGTGGGAGAAGGATGCCCACGTGAAATGAAGTGATGGTGTGTGAATGTAGGTAGGTAGATATATAATAATACCACCCCACGTGAACTAATACATGATGCAAGGAATATTTTTATACATACACAATACTATACAGCCGAATGAGAAGACCTAAAGCTGCATAGGCAAACATTTATTTACGGTCATTTTTATTATATTATTATGTACATACACTATAATAATATTATTATATTATTATATTATTATGGATTTTACATCTTATAACGAAATAATTATTAGCATATAATATTAGAATATTTTTTAAAGATTTTGAAAAATAAAAAACAATCATACATAGTTAAATATATAGTTTGACTTCAAATTAAAAATTATTATATCAAAAATAAAAGTTTATTATGACTATGTCTGAAAACCTTTTCCAAAAACATTCCTTCCCAGTCTCTCTCTCTTGTAAATGATAACACACCTGTTCAAAGTATTGGGAGAGTTATATCCCTCTCTTCTTCATTCCCCAGTTGTTTTTCTTCATTTTTGTTTTCCCGAACATCCTAAAATATTTTTGACAAAAATATTTTCGTAATCAGTTGCTTCTTAAGACCGAACATGGATGGTGTTAATTACGCAGTGGGGATGCATTTTTTCATCAGGATTACAAAAAAGCATCCCAACAAATTTGTAAGTGTCGATTTTATTTTATGAAATTATAATCTGGATTTATCTAGTTGTGTTAATTTTTGTAGTAGTTTATTTCAACAATCACATCCGTTCAAGTTATTATAGCAATGCCATGCACAAAGTAATAATTACAATGAATCTTGATTATATCTACAAGTTACCAAATTTTATACATTCCTAACCATCACATCCCTTCAAATTAAAATTAACTACCTCACTAGAACCATTTATATATATTGAAGCATTCGGAATATCAATTCCACAATTGCTTAGAGAGAGAACCAAAAATTCAAGTAGATTGAAGAATTTTAGGACAAAACTAATTCCCGTAAATAGGGTTATAGTTTTCTAATTTTATATTGAAGCATGATGTTCCATCTTTTAATTTTGTAAGTACTTATATTATTTATATTTGCACCGATTCTAATTTATTGAATTGTGTTGGTTGTGTAGATACATTCATATTGGAAACACTTGAATTTACGATATGTTGACATCGGAGTGGACAGAGCTCGAAACCGCAACCTTCGTCAACTTGTTGTTGGACGAAGCATTCAAAGGAAACGTTCATAATTTAAAGGATAACGAGGAGGCTTTTAATCGGATTCTTCCTCTTATGAATGAGAGGACAGGAAATACATTCCGAATGAGAGATTTATATTATAAGTTTCATGACTTGCACGCTCGATATTGTCTTTGGGAGAAGGCAAAAAATTGTCATTTGGTGCGATGGAATCAAACGGAGAATTTGATTCAAACTAATGACAAGACTTGGGCGTTCCTTCTTCGGGTATAATATTTTGAAATATAATGAATATAGTATATAATTGCAAATATTCGGTTTTCATATTATTTTCAAATATTTGTTTTAATTTTCATTTGATTTATTGTACAGAGCGCGGATACTCGGGAGTGGGCGGAGATGTACCAACATGAAGGAGAATTTTTTTGGTGGGAGTTCAGTGTCATATTCACACAACGATTCCCGCTTGATGAACTTAAAGTTTTGCCACTTCAGTTGCCACCGATTCAATTTGGTGAGCCGTCAGACATCCCGAAGAGCAAGAAACGGAGGACTGATTAGGGGGTGATTAGGGGGTGATTAGGGACTGTAAATATTGTTGTCATGTTTTAGTTGTTTTAATATTGTTTATGAAGGCTTTGGACTGTTTATGTTTTAGTTCGTATGATGGATATATGAATTTAATTTTCTTATCAAGATGATTGTTCTTATTAATATTGTCCTTATGCTTGTTGTTCTGTAAAGTTATGTATATAAATGTTTATTATAAATATGATAGCTTATTTTAGCACCCTTAATACATTATTTTGATTGAAAATTAATTGGGTTAAAAATATTCAATGAAGTTATGATATAGGATATGAAATTTATTAGAAATTAAAGCATTAAAGGGTTGATTGTTTAATTTGGGGATTTAGGGATTTGGTCGATTTAGTCTAGGTTTGATTTTTGTTTGTAACACAATTGATTATTTTTGATAAAATTTAAAATTTTACACAGTTTCTCTTCTACTCTCTTTTCCAAGAACACATATTTCATCTCTCAATTAAAATATACATGATTAGAAATTGGGTTAAAGACAAAATAAATTTTGTATTATATTTATATTTTTTTGGTATTAATAAAATGTCAATATAAATGGTTTTTTTTATATCATTTATTGATTCATTTACAAAAATAAAATGTGCTCGCAAAAGATGGTGATATTTGTTGCTTGACTGTAATATATAGTTATATACACTATATTACAGTTAAGCAACAAACACCACCGTTCATTTTAATTGATTGAGTGCATATAAGATGTATTATACTGACATGTTATTTCGATGTGGGATAACATTTTGTTTAGGGGCGGACATATTCTGAAACAAATATTTATATAAAACTTCGTCATATTTTTTCATAATGTGTCAATAGAGTAGTTGGTGGAATTCTTAAACTATGAGGCCCAGGTTCGAATTCCTTAGGCTTTAGTTCTTTTTAATTTTAGTAACAACCTCTATAGTCATTATTAATTAACCAAACATAATATTCATATATAATTTTTTTTTTAATTTTAAAGGCACATCCATCGGTTTTAGTAGATGAAAATGTGTCATGTATCTATAAATAATAACAACCTCTCTATTTATTATTAATTAGCCACACATAATATTCATATACAATTTTTTTAATTTTTTTTTTTTAATTTTAGAGACACGTCCATCGGTTTTAGTATATGAAAAGGTGTCATGCATCTATAACTAATAACCGCCTATATATTTATTATTAATTAACCAAACATAATATTCATAAATGAATAGTTTTTTTAAAAATATTTGAAAGACACATCCATCGGTTTTAGTAGATGAAAAGGTGTCATGTATCTATAAATAATAACCACCTCTATATTCATTATTAATTAACCAAACTTAATATTCATAATTTCTTCAAATAGAAAAAATTCAACATACTCTCAATAAGGATCCCAATCAAAATAACAACAATTTCGTAAATGAAACTGACAAAAAATTTGCTCATGACCACAAGGATGATGCTCACGGGTAGTCAAGTATATTTTGGTTTCAACACAATTTCTTAATTTTTTTTACCTTTAATAAATTTAAATAAGTATAGAGCATCTTTTTAAAATATTATTCATTATTGTATTCGGTAACGTTTTTATTGATTTAGAAAACTGGAACCAAACATTTTGATAATTTTTTTTAATTAAATATGCTAGAATTAATTATAGGGAATTGCCATATTATATCTCATGCATTGTTTATAGGGGAGCCTTCAGGGCTGAAATGGAAGAATGGATATGAAAAATCGATGAGGAAAAGCGACGTGATATAGAGCAAAATGAGGGTGTGGGGGACGAATCGAGGACACACGTCACGGATGAGGAAAGGGAACAATGAACGGAACAAATAAATGATCAGCCTATATCGGAAGAAGTTAAAGAAAAAGAAGAAAAAGGACGAAGATAAAGAAGAAGAAGAATATTATCATCAAGTAGAGGAGGATGCGGATGATTCGGATGAGGATAGTGATGAAATACTGGACCGAATAGATCGTATACTAGATTAAACCAATTAATTATCTAATGTCTTTTTTTTTGGGATGAATTATTGTAGAGTTTTTATTTTAATAAATAATACTATCAAATAGTAGAATTTTTATTCTAGAATTTGTTATTGTAGAAGTTATATGACTTCATAAGTTGTGAATTTGTTATTTTTCATCACAAATGACCTCGGACGGAGAAGTAAGAATATCGGTGACATTAAAGACCTCGTATATAAATAATTTCTGACCGGATCGGACCTGGATTTAAATAATTTACAACATATTTAAATAATTATTTATAATGTTTAATTGATACTCCATTTATTAATAATGTTAATTTACTGATAATGTTTTATATAAAGTTAAGTATAAATAGTTGATTAATTTATACTAAATTATGATTGATTGAGACAATATTTATAATTTTATTATTTCATTTATATGAAATATATGATATATTGTTAGGCTAAGTTTTTGGGTTCAATTTATATGAAATTGATGGCCCAGTTTTTGGGCCGAATGCATGTTCAATGCTATATGGCCTGTTTAGTTGGGCTAATATTTTCCCAAAAATGATCCAACCCGATCCGAAAATAATTACATACTAAATCAAAAAATCGGGCCCCAATTACATCCCTCTTCAAAACCCCCCAATTTTCCGTCCCTCTCACCACCGCTCCTAAGCCATCTCCGCCGTTCTCCGAGTGATAAGGGGTAATTTGGATCCCCTACTCTCACTGGCTCGATAATGATCGAATAGCACCATTTTCCGTCCCCAAAGACACCGAGCAGAGCCAAGGTCTTGGAATAAACTGTTCGGGGCCTATAAAGAGAATCCGAGGCCGAAGGCTACTATTGGGCTGAGCCCAAGCCCAAGCCCATCAGCACAGCTATAAATACCCCATGCATTTATGACACCAGACACAACTTCCCAGGTACTCTAGCTTCGAGACTGCTGCTCGGACTCACTTGGGAAATATAATATAGTGATGGTCATATGTATTTCGCTCTCTAGCTTCTACGGCATCCAATAATGCTCGAGTAGGACCCTAAATACTTGTATTTGTACCCAGTTAATTCGAATACAATTACTATTGATCTATACTTTCCTTTTAATATTGTTATTATAGCACTACAATCCACCTTTGATCGAACAAACGAAATCGCGTAAGATCAATTGGCGCCCACCGTGGGGCCCTATTCGAGTTTTAGATCGAAATATGCATACTACGAGGAGAAATACGTATATCAGAGGAAAATCTTCCCATGCAATGGGAGCGCAAAATTCAGTGAACAATGAACACGACAATTAGTCGCATGCGAATCATTAATTAGTAACTTGGCAATCTGTTTTCCAGGGTGCTTTCCAACCAGCAAGACGCTCATCAGATAAAGGTCGAAGATAAAATGGGTTGAATTTCCAACTTTTAGATTGTTAATTCTATTCTGTGATAGTTTAGTTCGTTATTTCTTTCTTCGGATTTATTTTCCACAAATGATCAGTCCTTAACCCGAGTTAAATATTGCAAAGATATCATTCTAAATATAATTAGCTTGATCATCAATTTATGGCAAAAAAGTTGTGAGAATCTATGGATTTGCAATTTATTGATGTTTGGAATTTATTTTTCCGACCATCATAATTAATAATTTCAGAATGTGTCATTTCTCAATCCGTATTCATCGACTATCTGATGTTAATCTCGATCAATGGGAATAGATTTGTTTAGTTTCCTTTGCTCGATAAAAGTTCTAAGCGGACCTTGCTATTAGATATCATTGAATGCCCAGTAAAACGATGGGAATAGGTTATATGAGCTTTCGAAGTCGCAACTAAGGATGCAGTGCAGCTCGATCGATAAATAGGGATTCATGATCTCAAGGGTAGAGATAATTCGGGAATAACTACAAATTCCGATGAGTCTAACTCGAAGTCGATCAAAGGAATTGAAGAGACGTAAAAGGATAAAATTAAGGAATTCGACCTGAAAACAAAGTTTTATTGATGATATTCTTTGAATCAAGTTACAAGAGAAGCCTCGAACATAATATTAGAATCCGAGCTCAAATAATACAGCACTAACACTCCTGCCCTATTACAAACTCTACAAGTTATTCTACTTCGTTACATGCTTGGTTTTCCTTCCCTAGGATAGCCCCAGATCCAGAACTCAGCAGTGATTCTTCTTGGCAATCACTAGCCACGTGCCGCACATCCGTCTTCGTGCGGGATAAAAGCCGGATCGCAGCTCCTCCCCAGGGCTTCAGACCAACCCAAGGTCTTCATCTGTAAATAATGATGGAAATTCTCGATCATTATTTACAGGTTAATCCGAATCGGTGCAGCAGAGGGTTATCCTAGCGGAGGCACCCTAAGCAAGCTCGAAGGAACTATACTTCAAGAAAGCCCTCGAGGAAGCTGGTGCCTCAGATTTAAAGAACTCCTCTCAGATTAACCAGCTGCCCGATCAGATACTGCGCCAGAAGACCGGAATTCTAACCCGCACCAGATAAGATATGTCTGGGAAAACAGGTTGCCTGCCGGTATTCTAGGCGCAATTTCTTTTGCCTGTCGATATTCTAAGCGAAAAGGATTGTATCAAAAGAGCTAAGATCGAAAAACAGCGTTCGAAGTCTTATCTCAAATTCCTTTATCTGGGAGAGAATATGAATCAAATCTAAATCTCGACCCATAGTGATCGGAGGAAGCATAAAAGAAAAAGTGAGGAGTGTCGTAAACATAAAGGGACCTATTTATAGTAGTAAAAGATTTTGAATCAACGGCCTAGATAGCGGATTACGAATGGCTAGGATGTCCGCATTAAATGGACTGACCGATACGTTTCCCGAGAAATAGGGTCCTGTTTGGTTAGCAGATTATACAATCCAATTATATGCAACGAAGGGCTTATTCGAAACATTCGTTCAAACAATGGTTTCACTTACTATTATACTCCAAAATGGTGCGAGGATCAGGGACACTTGTCTGGAAGATCAATCCTCTAGCTTTTGAAATTTGGCGATAGCAAGGATCGATCCTTTATTAATCTCAAATCTACCAAGACATTAATATTCTTAGAGACCACTGTTCGGGTGTTTCGTCGTTAATCTTAGATATTCGGGATCGAAGTTATGGGAAAAATAAAAATGTCTGGCTGTCCTTTGTTCTATCAACAAGGAAAAGTGAAAATTCTATTCATAGACATTATTAAAAAGATACAAGAGATCAGAAAGAAAATATGGAAAATACATTTCGAACATAGTACAAGCTGATATGTTATATAAGAACACCTTTACTTTCTACAATCCTATTAAATTTTCGGTTCCCTCTCCTATCGTTTACTCAGAGTAACCTAGATCCGAGCAGGGAACCTCCTTTGGATCCGCATGTTTTTAACTTTATTTACGATCTTCCGAAGACAAAAGGGTGAACACATGGCTTATCGAGTGACTATATTCTGGATAGTTCGCTCCCCGCTGTGTCTTCCTAAATGCATTGTAGCAACAGGTCCCTAATCGAAGACCTGGGCGACAGCATGTGGATTTCGTGAATCTGGCTTGCCTGACGATATTCTAAGCGAGGTCGGGTTAGAAGACTGTCACTCTTAAAAATTGTTCGAAGTCTGAGCTCAAATAGTTGAATTGATGGAGTAACAATCTTGATCAGCATGGTCGGACAGATAAAATGCTGGTACAGCGAATAAGAAAATCTCAATAGTATGACACCCCTTTTTATAAGTAAAAAGATGAAGGAATCCGGCGGCAGATAATTCGCGAAATGAATGGATGAGATTTTGTCGACCCTTGCAATTCTCGATAAATGAGGAACCATTTGGAAAAAATCAAACATGACAAGATTGGGAACTTATGGACAAAGAGTTTTCTTGACAAGGCATAAAATTTATTTATTAAGCACTAAGGTTATTTGCTATTGGCTGTTTCTCTATGATTCATCTTTTCCCATGATTGCAGAAGACTATTATCTCGTCAAAATTTATTTCGATCAGAGTTATATATTCAGTGGAAACTAATCTCGTCAATATTCATATTCATTCATCTCTTTCTTATATTATCGATCTCAGTTCATCTATTGTTCAATCTCTTCTCGTCTCCATCTACTATTAAAGAAGGGTGAAAGCTGTTGCTATGACCCTCGAAAAACGACCAAGGGTGAAAGCCGTTGCTACGCCCCTTGGATCGAAAAATAAAATGGGTGACGACCCTCGGGCTAAAAATGCTCTGAAACGACTAAGGGTGAAAGCCTCTGCTATGCCCCTTAGATCGAAATTATTAAATGGGTGAAAGCTGTTGCTACGACCCTCGGGCTAAAAATGCTCTGAAACGACTAAGGGTGAAAGCCTCTGCTAAGCCCCTTAGATCGAAATTATTAAATGGGTGAAAGCTGTTGCTACGACCCTCAGGCTAAAAATGCTCTGAAACGACTAAGGGTGAAAGCCTCTGCTATGCCCCTTAGATCGAAATTATTAAATGGGTGAAAGCTGTTGCTACGACCCTCGGGCTAAAAATGCTCTGAAACGACTAAGGGTGAAAGCCTCTGCTATGCCCCTTAGATCGAAATTATTAAATGGGTGAAAGCCGTTGCTACGACCCTCGGGCTAAAAAAGCTCTGAAACGACTAAGGGTGAAAGCCTCTGCTATGCCCCTTAGATCGAAATTATTAAATGGGTGAAAGCTGTTGCTACGACCCTCGGGCTAAAAATGCTCTGAAACGACTAAGGGTGAAAGCCTCTGCTATGCCCCTTAGATCGAAATTATTAAATGGGTGAAAGCCGTTGCTACGACCCTCGGGCTAAAAAAGCTCTGAAACGACTAAGGGTGAAAGCCTCTGCTATGCCCCTTAGATCGAAATTATTAAATAGGTGAAAGCTATTGCTACGACCCTAAGTACAAATTATCAACTAAACAAGATTCCGATACATATCCTATCTCGAACTACGGCAATCGTGATCCGCTAAGATCGCCTATTATTATTCAAGTATTATTAATTCTCGAATCACTCTACCGGTAAATGAAATCAGCGAAGACGTCAATTATAAATTATCTGAATATCAATGGTCGAAGAGTGTCAATTATCGTTTATTATCCAGATACTTATCGGAGTCGTTGGAAGATAGCGTTTATTTATGTCTTTAAGGCAAAGAAATTGATGCTCGGTAGCAATATATAGAAGCAATTTTGCAGATTATCTAATAGAACTGATGAAGAAAATAAATATTTCATTCATGTTCTTTCAAACAGTTACAAGAGGATTCCTGATTACAATGATAAACGAAATTGAACAAAGCTGAGACTTTACATTTAATTAAATCCTAGTACAAGAATTGTCTACAAGAGTGTATACATCGAACTTCATTGTCACCCCCAGTTTATAAACTGCCAATGGTGATCAAAGGGGGAAGGCGGGGCTAGGATAACACTTCTACCCTTCATCCTTCGCCTCTTCAATGATTGTGCCACGCCGGACCAGGTCGAGAAACAGGGAAGCAATCTCTAGAGAAATTATTCCACGCAATCTCGGAGGCAACATTCTTCAAGAAACATCTTGAAGAAGTGGAGATCGAGTGCAGGAAAACTCCTCCAGCAGTCGACCCCCTATCCGACTGGGTGGATTGACAGGATACAGGAGTTCGAACCAGTCTCAAATGGTTGGAATCAGAGAGAGCTGGTCGCCTGCCGGTACCCCAGTCGCAATCCTTTTCGCCTGTCGATACCCTAGTCGAAGATATTCCCCATACAGGGACGCCGAAGAAGTCGAAAAAGAGAGTCCTAGTCCGAATCTTGAACGTTTTTATTGCTGAGATCAAATGGAACATAAAGACGGTCGGGGGAAGTAAAAATACAACCATGTCGATCGAACGAGATGTTTACAGACAAGTAAAAAATACGAAGGTAAACTCAGATGTATTTATAGGGGGAAGAATTCCGTTTCAACGGTGTAGATCTCTTTAGATGAACGGTGGCCAAACATACATTAAAAGCGACCTGTCCGCTCAGATTCCCGACGAATCAGGGATTGTTTTGTTAAAAGAAAACGGGACGTAACGATAAAAACTCAATCTCCAAAGCTGAATGGCTAAGATGCGAGCAATAAACGCGCCGACCGTTACGCTTCCCAAAAGTTCGGGAATACTATGGGTAAATGAAGAAAAAGTCAAATTCAATAGCGCTCAAAGTACTTGTAGCCTCGATTCAGGTCGTAAAAGAGAGTCACAAAAAGAATTTCAGATTTCAACTAATCAAAAAAGTGCACTATCAACTCGTCTAAGACCGACCGAAGTGGGCAAGGTACACTATTTAAACATATAAAAGTAACTAAAAGGTTTAATCAAGGAATTATTATTTCCGAAGTTCAATACATTGAGGAATTACAAGCTATAAAGATATTAATTCCTATTACATATCGAGCTAATCTTTCGATGCCAGTACATTCCACAATCCTGAGATTATTGACAAAGGACTAATATATCCGAACATGAGGAGACCTTCATGAGCAAGCAATCCTATGAAATTTTCGGCTGACGATAATTTTCTTACTCGAAAGAGGGGAGCCCATCAAGCCGACAGCGCTATGTCCTTTTTATGGTTTTCGAAGAGAAGAGGGTTGATGCAGCTTTTTCTAGGTGTAATGTGGATACTTTTTGAGAACCTCGATCCTCGAAGCATCGCCTCCTCACATCTTCCAGAAGAACCGAACAAACTGTTGAACATCCTCGCAAAGATTTTTATGCTCAAGTCTCTGCTCGGCCGTAGAAGGTCGAGGGAGCTATCGGGGTCGTGAATGGTCAGCAATAAGGCTGTTCGACCTTCAAGGTCGAAATAATGTTCGCCTGCAGGTATCCTAGTCGAATTAGAAGTACTAACCAGCCTGCAACATGCAAAATAGGACCTTACTCGGAAATCAAAAAGTTGGGTCAAGCAACAAGATCTTTTAGATAGCATGATCGAAGAACATTGCTTTCAAACAATTTTATAAGGATACAAGATGAAAGACCCCATTTATAGGTACTATTCTCAAAATCCAACGGCTAGCTGAAAGCAGAATGAACGGTCAAGATCGACAGACTGTTGCGCTTCCCGAGAATTTCAGCGGGAAGAGAAAGTAATATAGTTTTGGAAATTAAGCAGAATTAATGTACCAAGATCGAAGATTGAAGATCGCAAGCATAAGACCAAACGAAGAAAGCAAACTAAAGCATGGACATAAAAGAATACATCAAATTATGGAAAAACATGCAATCCGAGAAGCAAATAGATTATTACAAACCAGAGGGGATAAAATGTCTGAAATTGTTCATGATCACACTAGAGTAAAAACAATATAGTCATACAACAAATCAGGGTAAATAAAAAACAACATCTAGAGAAGCTTATTGTCGGAAAAAATCTTCCGAAGCTCGGCATTACGAGCCTCATATCCAGCTTCGTATCCACGGTCGTAAGCCTCCTTCTCTCGACGCGTGATGTCTTGCCTATCCTGCTCATGAAGACTTTTTAGTTTTTCGAGCTCCTCATTCAACCGCTTGTGGATCTCCTCTCCATCCTCTTTAACAGACTTCTCCCTCTCTAGAGCAAGCTTCTCCGCAAAGACACGGTCGAATTCGGCTTTCTTCTCCTCCAGTTCGAGGGAAATAGCAGCACGCTGATTTGTCTCCCGCTCAGCAAACGTTTTAAGCTCAATAAAATCTTGTCCGGCCTGTCAAAAGGAATCGTCACCTTTTAAAAAAAAAAAAAAAAAAAAAAAAAAAATAATAATAATAATAATAATAAAAATAATATACCTGAAACAAGAAATGCTGCCCAGACTCGAACAACTCTTCTATATTTCTCTCCTTGGACATGTTTCTCTCCTTGGGCATGTTAGTTTCCGAAAAAGTAAAGTTAACCTGCAACAGACTATCCATGGGATCAGCCTTAAGAGGAGACCCATCTTTCGACCCCTCAGGCAGGGAAGAGGTAACTTTTGGAGGAATGGAGTCAACAAGGGGTTTGGGAGGATTATCAATTTCTAAGGCTTCAACAGAAACCCCCCCACCAATCGTTAACTTGGGTTTTTTGCTGGGACTCCCTGCGGGAGGAACGGTTGAAGCATCGGAAGATGACTTGCTACCAATAGCAAGATTTCGCAAAGCCTCAACAGGAGTAACCCCATCGGAATAAGGCCTTTTGTTCGAAGAAGGAACAGAAGTCTTTTCTCTGGCAGGACCTTCACTCGAAGAATCGACAACTTTTGGAGAAGAGCCCCCGAGCGAAGCCTCGAGCTCTTCGTCCAAAATGGACTTGCTGGAATTGCCCTTGGTTAGCTTTGAGGAAGTGCTTTTCTCTTTCTTATTTTCTCACCCTTTAGGAGCCTTCGGGGAAGACATAGAGGTTTTAGAAAAGGATTTGGAGGGTTTGGCCTCCTTGGCAGGTTTCTGCTCTTTGCTCGGATTCTTATTCTTCAAGCCCCCAAACAGCGATTTAGGGTCGATAGCTTTGCCTAGTACATTTTCCATGATAAGCGGATTTGGGGTCAATAACTCGGATTCTTGTTCTTTAAAGAATTCGAAGAATGCGAAAAATATGGGGAGAGCTCCGATCTCTATAAGCAAGATGTCGTGTGAATAATGAGAAGAGATCCTAATATTTATAGACATTACACCCTACAAATATGATAATGGATCGACGCAACCTTTAAGAAAAATCCCGTTTGGAATGAATAAAGTTCGAGCATTAAGTGTGAAGAGTTATCGAACTTTGAAAAGTTTCCTGAATGATATCCAGATATTTGTAAGGTTGGAATTTACAAGTTACACGAATCAAATCAAAAAAGAAAATAAACCCGTTTACAAAATTGAGTTACATGGGTAAATACAATTGATTCCTAACTACAAAACTATGAATCGCCTCCTCCGGCACGCTCGACCCCAGTAATTTGCTAAACAGAAGATCAGACGATATATGTTTGAAGTTGAACAATTACTCAGTCTGGTCGAAAGATCGATCGTCTTCCTTATCTGGTGCATCGCCTATGTCGACATCTTCGCTTTTTTCCCCTGACACAATAGGAGGATCGACGTTGGAACGCTCAAGCACATCGGGGTTAGGCATCGGAATGCCATACTCCTCAACTAAGGGGGCAAAGCGATGATCCCGCCAGTTAGGATTCGTCTTGGGTAGAGAAGAAGCTTTATAATCCTTCCCTTCAGCATTCTTGAAAGGGTTCATATACTTAAAATACTCCTCCATGTCATCCGGAATTTTCTTGGCCGCGACTAATTGTTGAACCCCTTTATAAAAGATCGTCTGAAGGATCTCTCCCATTTTCCTTTGAACTAAAGGATCTAAGACAGGGGATTCCAAGAATTCTCGTATGGCCGAAATCTCGGCTTCTTCCCGGCCCTGGGCATATGCGTGCTCGAAATCTTGCTTTGCTAACTCAAGTTCTATTTTCACCGTCTTCAGCTCTTCCTCGAGGGCACTTCTCTCTTTAACGGATGCCAGCAAATCCTCTTCTACAGATGAGGAATGTTTCATAGTCGCTTCCTTGAGCTCCTTCTTTACTTGGGATAATTCCCGCTGGCTCTCTGCCAGTTGAGATCGAAGGGCTTGATTATCAACAAAAATTTGCGCATATGCGTCGTGAGCATCTTGTGATTCCTGCTCTAGTAGTGCCAAACGATAGGTTTGAATAGCGAACAAGTCCCCGACCTATGAGATAGTTTAAGACATCAGCAAACATTATGGACTTTAAAGAAAGAAGAGATAGTCGAAAGACAAATTTTGACCTCATGATACGTTCGAGAGAAGTCACTCAAAACCTCAAAGTCGCCTTTGACGGTGTGAAGCAGCATATCCCGTTTGAACCGACTAGCCATATAGAGTCTAGCGGCTTTATCGAATTCATTCTCACCACCCGCATCCAGATCAGTTTGAATGGTGCCATCTTCAGTGTACCCAGCAGCCCTGCTACCTCGAAGATGTTCGTCCATAAAATCCACCACATCGGGCTCCGACCTACCTGCTCGACAGGGAACTGAATCAGAACTCACACCAAAAGGTTTTACCCTCCTCGAGGGCCCCGGGTGGTCAGCATTCCTCTTCCGACTCAGAAGCTTCTCATACTCCTGAATACCATGGATCCGGTTCCCGGAATGTTGACTATAGCCAACGCTTGAAAGAATGGAAGTATCGGGGGAAAATAAAGTTCGAAGAGGCCCAGCAGAGGCAGAGTTCAAGGAACTCATAGTACCAACGCCTCTCAGTTCGGGAATTGCGACTGGAATAGTAACTGAGTTTCCGCCCAAGCTACTTGTACCCGCTCTGTTTTCGGAAGTACGGGGCAACGGATCGAAATAGAACGGTTTGTCTTCAACCGGACAGGCCGCAGATAGTCGGAATTTCTCAACAATTTGACCTGAAAGGAAATACGAGAGTCGCATGAATGTAAATTAATGATCCATCGCGCCTCAAGATAGGAACAAGCTGAAAACATACCCAAAGAAAGAGAGGCGAGAGGTGGAGCGGCAGAAGCTGACAAGTCACCAAACTGGGGAAGCGACCCTTCTAAGGATTGATCAGATACGTCACGAGAATATTTGAGTATTGGAGCAGGATAATCATAGCGGCTCAACCTAGCCAATCGTAAAACACCTTCCTTAATAAGGAGCTCGGTTTGATAAAAACTAGACCGCAACTGCTCAAGAAATTCGTCGGAAAGGCGATGGTTGAGTTTCTCTTTAATCTTGCGAGGACCATATGACCAAGAGTTGACTCCATCCCATCGATAGGGTCTCATCTTCGAGCTACCTTCCGATATAGGGACATCAGGGCCCTTCATAAAGAAGAATCTCCTTTTCCAACCTATACTCTTTTCCGTTGTTATTCTCGTAAGAAAAGGCCGCTTCGACCGCTGGCGGATGGACACAAACCCCATATTTGAGCCCTTGCACAGGTCCATTCGGAATATTTGCCAGAAATTACTAAAAGAGGCCTCTTCCCCCTTTGCCTCCATAAGAGCGCTAAACGCTGCTATATACGCAATAGAGTGCGGGAGAAGCTGAGCGGGAGAAAGTGAAAAGAAAGTCAAGATGTTTCTGACAAGGGGAATGAACGGGATACGCAAACCATAAGGAAATTGATCCTCGTAAAAGGCTTGACAGCCAGCCGGGGGATCGGTAGCACGTTCGGTATAAGAGGGAATAACGATTGAAAACCCTTTGGGAAGAAATTTCCCGAACTCCGCCTCGAGGAAAGAGCGATCCTTCTTTGAAAAACAGCAGGAAGTCTGGCTGGCAGGAAGTTCTGACTTGTTCGAGATGGTGGCGGTAGAAGGTTGTGTATGTTTAAAAATCCTGACAAAAGCACCCTCGCCGATGCTGCGTTTCTCGACCTCATTTTCTTCGAGATCCTCGCTCGGATCCTCATCCTCGCCTCCTTGACGAAACTCCCCATCCTCATAATCATCAACAAGCTTCAGCAAAGGATCGGACTCTGGGTTTTCTCCGACCTTATTCTTGCCCCTTGCGCTTCTAGAGCTCGACATTATGGATTGAGAAACAAGCGTACTAAAGCAAGTGCTATTTCGAACGCAAGTGCTCCGAGCTCAAGAGAGAACGTGATATGTAAGTAATTTTCAACGAGTCAACATATATATATGGGGTCAAAAAGGTAAAATTGCAAACAAGTCCCCGAGTAACCGCGACGGTTGAACTTACTCTAGGTAAAATTTTAAAATTATCCTTCAGAGAATTGCACTCTTGATTCTTCACTTTGCAAATTGGGAAGGAAGCTCCTTGGTAATCGTCCCCGGATACCATATTAGCCCCTTAGGCTCATGCTCGGGAAATAAAGAAAGCGTTCGATGAAGGATTGAAGCAAGCATCAAGGGAATCGTCTTGAAACACCGATATATTGTTTCTTATGTATGCACTCTTTTTCCCTAGCTCGGTTTTTATCCCTATGGGTTTTTCCGAGTTAGGTTTTTAACGAGGCGTATCCGAAACATATCGTGGACGGCTCTTCTCGTAACAGCGGGCATCATAACTTGTACTTCTTCGAGCGCAAGCTCCTCTTTACGCTCGAGAAGTGGGGGAGTATTGATAAGGGGTAATTTGGATCCCCTACTCTCACTGGCTCGATAATGATCGAATAGCACCATTTTCCGTCCCCAAAGACACCGAGCAGAGCCAAGGTCTTGGAATAAACTGTTCGGGGCCTATAAAGAGAATCCGAGGCTGAAGGCTACTATTGGGCCGAGCCCAAGCCCAAGCCCATCAGCACAGCTATAAATACCCCATGCATTTATGACACCAGACACAACTTCCCAGGTACTCTAGCTTCGAGACTGCTGCTCGGACTCACTTGGGAAATATAATATAGTGATGGTCATATGTATTTCGCTCTCTAGCTTCTACGGCATCCAATAATGCTCGAGTAGGACCCTAAATACTTGTATTTGTACCCAGTTAATTCGAATACAATTACTATTGATCTATACTTTCCTTTTAATATTGTTATTATAGCACTACAATCCACCTTTGATCGAACAAACGAAATCGCGTAAGATCACCGAGATAACAATTTCCGGCAAGCTTGTTCCAATTATTTTACGCACATCAATTACGGTATTATTCCCTTTTTGTCCCCAACAAGATGAAGCCACTAGTTGTAAGTATTTTCGTAAATTTGAAAAAAAAAATTGTTCCAAGGAAAGCAATTGATTATGATTTCTTGGTTTACTATGTGATGGAAAGAAGAGATATATGCCTATGTGATTTAATGTTTTCGTAAATAATGTTTAAGTAGTGTTACTTGTAAATTATGTTCGATTATAATTTCTTGATTTAATGTTTTCGTAAATTATGTTTAAGTAGTGTTAGTTGTAAATTAGGTTCGATTATAATATCTTGATTTTGTAACTGTTTGATATTATGTTTGATATACTGTTTTCATATTAGGTTCGATATTATGTTTGATATTACTGTTTCAGTAGTGTTATCTTGATTTTATAATATCAATGTTACTTGCAAATTAGGTTTGATATACTATTTTCATATTTGGGTTTAAGTAGTGTTAGTTGTACACTGTGTTCAATTATGTTTTCTTGATTTATTGTTTTCGTAAATTAGATTTAAGTAATTTTAGTTCTAAGTTGTTTTATATTTAAGTCTGCTTATTAAAACAGTTCATATGTATTTTTGGTGATTATGCGTGGAATTTAATAGTTTCGAGAGTAATTTAATATCTTCGTAGAGATTTTTAAAGTTAATTCACTAAATCTGTATTTGCGGTACGTGTTGCTAATTGTTTGCCTATTATGTTTTGGTTGAATTATTGCAATAGGTTATCTCATCTTCGTCTTCATCTTCATCTGAAGACGACATATACGATGGTGGGTACAATACTCAAAATTTAGTACCACTTGATTATTTCTCAAAAATCATGTTTAAGCACAACCTCTTTGGTCGTCATTCAAAAACCACACCAAGAATGGTATCTTTATTCAATACTCTTACACTTCATACTACATTGGAATATCATGTGCTTTTGACTAACATTTTTCTTTTGCCAGTACTTTCCCTTAGATAAATGGAAGAGCTTGGGCCTAGATCATGTAAAGGTTGCAACACTTAATTTTCCGGGATACGGTAAACGGTCATGGAAAGTCGAGATGCGTTTGTACAAAGACAAAAAAATGAAAAGAGAACGTGTTGCATTAGTTGGAGGATGGGCCGGCTTTGCAAAGAAAATTGACATTGAAGCTGGCGATGAGGTTTTTTTTACATCTATCGAGACAATGACAATCCAAGTGAAGTGATCATCTTAGTAACCGTTGATAACTCGATGTCCGGTTGATAGCTCGTACTAAGATGTGTTAATATTAGGATATGAATTATTGATTTTGATAACGTTTATGTTTTGGGGTGGTTGCGGAACTATCGGATGATTGTATGTTGTTAATATTTCGACTTTTTGGGTACTATAATCTTGGATAATATGAATGTTTTTTTTTAAGTTCCAATCATTTACGGTTTTGCATACATACTCTCGGCTATTATCATTTTCTCGGGCCCAATATTACATACAAAGTTTAACTTGGCCCATTCGATTAAATTTCTGCCAAAGGCCAAATATTTTGGCCCATTATCATTTTATCGGGCCCAATTTATAACTTGCCCAATTATATTAAGTTTCTTCCTAACGAACCTTTACAAAATAATCCAAATATTTATAAAAGCACTAGTATAAAATAAAAATGTTCAAATAATAGTATAAGTTGATTTTTGGCCATTTCATACACTTGTTTATATATATGAAAAACTTGTAGATTATTTAAAAAAACAAAATACAAACACTTCTAGATTAATTAAAAAAACAAAATGCAAGATGTTCTAGATTAATTAAAAAAAATGCAAGAAAAAGTAACACGTGAATTTCATGACACATACATAAAATTATGTTGGAAAATTTCAAAATTTCAAAACAAATCCCTAAAAAAAAAAAGACAAAAAGGGAAATTAACCAACAACTAAAATGGCCTGAAATTGGGATGGTTATTAATGTGCCTGGACGAATTTATCATATTTATATTTCCAAACAATTGTTAACAAGGCAATGAGACTACAATTAACCATTTCATTCAACAATAGTCTAACTGCATAAAATTTTATAAAATATCAAGATACAACACAATCAACATTAATGCAAGGTGGTACAATTAAATTATGAAAGAGAAACATTATGACTACATTGAGTGCCTAGGTTATCCTCATTCATTGCTTGATCGGAATGGCCAATGTCCTTGTTAATTTTATTTTGGCATGTTGTAGATTTATGACCTTGTTCCCTGCATGATATTGTAATTTAAAATATATTAATTAACTTCTTTTAAAAAAAATTAAAAGATAAACTTACAATATTCACATACCGACAAATACCACAATGTTGCATCCGCGCCTTAGGTGCTCCTCTACACTTGCTCTTTAGCGGGTCACGGACGAATCATTAGTAACCACTTTAGGCGGATCCGCAATCCCATTACAAGTCACAAACTCTTCATCTACCTTTTCATCTAACTCGGGACTAACAACGTATTCTTTTCTACAATCTTGTGCAACTTCATGCATTCGATCCACAAAATGATGCCTTGCATCTTCGGAATGAGAAAAAAGTGGCAATATTGAACAAGTTCTTTGTAAATATTCGTAAATCGCAAGCTTTGAGGATCCTTGGAATATGGAGTAGTAGGAAAGTTTAAAAGCAATGACCGACCAATTTCAACTGTCCATCTATTGTGTATGCAAGGGTTGGGAATTTCACTTAGATTTAAACACCTAAATGCAGCAAAAAGATGACAACATGGTATCCAGTCTGACTCCAACATTAAACAATCACATTCAAACTTTCCTACTTCCCAATCGATCTCTACAAACCTTCGTCTACAATTAACTTTACCATATTACACAAAGGTGAACCCAAACACTCGATCATCAATATTTTTTAATTCTTCAACCATCAATCCTTGAGATTTAAATATTTGTTTCTCAACAAGGAAAAATACAGATTTAGTGTATATAGATGCAGCATGCTTTTGAATACTTACAAGTGTGGTTGGAATTAAGGATCGAAGATCTGGTGCTTGGGAAGAAGCTTGATCAAATTTAAAACCAGCTCTAATTTTCGAAAGCCATGTACAATAATGCTTTAAGAAATAAGTTATTTTTAATCCATGTGTACCACCCCTATTTTTCACCGAAGCATTAATAGCTTCAGATCTTTGGGTGCTTCTCATCATTCCGAAAAAGTGACCTCGAAAATGTGCTTCACTCCACAATTCCCTCTTCTCATATGTTTCTTTAACCCAAGGATTTTCTGAAAGCCCGTGTTTTTCAATCAACTCACGCCATTTAGTCTCAAATTCTTCAATGGGAATATTATTCTTCAAAAAACTTGCAAAAGAATCGCAAAAACCCGGTATATGAACTTTTTGTCTGCAATTCCTTTGCAAGTGCCAACAACAAAGCCTATGTTTTGCATGCGGAAACTCCTTCTCAATTGCATGATGCATTGCAGCATCTTGGTCAGTCAAAATTGATATTGGATCTTTACAATCCATTGCTTCTCGAAATGTCCTCAATAACCACCTATATGACTCTATTGTCTCATTGTACATTATGGCAGCTCCAAAAATGCAAGTTCTCAAGTGATTGTCAACTCCAGATTGGATGACCAATGGAAACTTGTAACTGTTAGTTTTGTACGTGCTATCGAATAAGACTACGTCACCGAATAGTCTGTATTCAGTCTTACAAAAACCATCAGCCCAAAATAACCGGTTCAAAGAGTTATCATTTTCGTCAATTGTGTACTTGAATATAAATTACTCATCGTTTACTTGTAATCCTTCAAAGAATGACAAGGTAGTGTTCGCATCTCCTTTCCTAACCATTTTCATTTTTTCCTTTGTCAAAAATTTATATCCCTCCTTCCTACTAAAGGATACTTTTTCGGAACCACCTTCCAAATACTCAATCCAATCAATTGTTCTACAAGTCCTATGGCCATCATCAGTCATTCGACTTAACAAAGCCTTATGAGTAGGTGTCATACACCTGGATATCAATATTTCAACATTCACATCAATATGGGATATTATGATCTATGGACTGAAATTTAAATACTATAAACAGTCAAAATACTTTACAATGTGAAAAATACCTGTTACATTTCAAACGATGTGCCGTAGTCCTTGTCTCCAACGGATGATTGTGTTTAGCTTCAAAATGGGTGACCCTATATGTATTATCCTTACAATCATGTGCTATGCGACAACGAGCTTTACATCCACACTTGGTTTCATCTTTAGGTCTTCGAAGTAATTTACTTCCTTCTTTACGTGGCCTACGGAATCCTTCCCTAGTACAAACAAGTTCCATAGACTTTACCACACCATCTGAATTTGACCTTTTATGATTCTATCGGACATCAAAACCTTTTATTCTACCATATTCGATATAGAAATCTTCAGCCTCTTTAGGAGAGTTAAAAACTGAATGCAAAATTGGGTCACTATTAACCTCATCAAAGTTAGAGTCTACTATATCGTCCGGGGTTGATTTATTATCATGGGATGAAATATTATCACTATCTGAATTCCACTCATTCAAAGAAACATAATCTTCATCTTTCGATTCCATCGTATTTCTTGAACATATTAAATTACTATTAACGAGTGAAATTGAACTAATTTAAAGAGTTGTCAACATAATCTTATTTCTAAAAACAATATATTAGAAGATATTTAAATGATACAAATGGACTGCTTAATTAATTATTCTATCAATATATATAATTGATTACTTTATCACTATATATAGTAAAATACATAAAGGGTTAGTTCAACCAATTTAACATAATATAGTAATTAATTATTATCTGGCCATTTTTAGATAGCAATTTTTCTTTCTTTCAAGCATTCTTCAAATTGGGAATTTTCTTCAATTCAATTCAATTTGTCTGCCCAATTCGGCCAATCTTCAAAATAAACTGGATTTTATAATATAAAAGATTTTAAATTTTCTAATGAAAAATTCCAATTCAATTCGGCCATTCTTGGAAAGATAATCCTCAAAATTCAAGTCAATTCAATTCAAATTCAGATGGTATACCTAAACCATAATTTCTACATAAACAACCTCAAAATTAGAAAACAACCTTTAAATTCGCCCAATTGCAAAATTAAACTAAAACCTCAAAATTAAAAAAAAAAACCATTAAATTCGGCCAATTGCAAAATTAGACTAAAAGTTGATCCAAATTAGGAGACTTACCTCAAAACTTCAATGAACTAACTTCAATACAAGAACAACCATTAATTTTAGCTAAACTTAAAAATGGCAGTGTTTTTGGAAGCAATTGTGAAGTCTTAAAAAACACTAAATCACCTACCAAGAACCACAATAATAATGAAGAATTCTTCCGAAAATAGTTGGGTCTTCAAGTTGGAGAGCAAATGGGTCTTCAAGGTGGAGAGCAAAATTGGGTGAGAAGTCGATGGAAATGATTTGTGTAGGAGAAGAAGAAGACATGGGCATAAAAGTCATTTCTACAGTGCAAATAGTATAATTAATTGGGCAGGGTATAGAAGTCATTTCTCCGGTACGTATAGTGTATTTTTGCTTCCGGTAACAGGTCACGGTTTTGCCACATGGCATACATTGAGTGGTGAACTATGGATAGTTTAGCCAAGGCTGAACTGCCCATAGCAAGTCCGAAGATTGTATCTGATAAATGGAGAATTTGGATATGCGTAGGGTACGCATGGGATAAATATTCGATATGCCACATGGTGTATCGGTAATAAAATAAGTAAAAATTAAAAAAATTCGTATCGGATACACTAGTTGAACATCAGAATACTCTGGGGGTTTTTAATGTTATGGGTCAAATTTAAATTATAATAAGATGATAAAGTCTCTAGGAATAAACAAAAATGACTAGTACCACTATTCAGTCTCTTATTCAAGTCTCTCTCCTAGGTCGTGAAATCACAAAAATGAATGTATTTTAATGTTGCGATATATTAAGAATAAGTTATGTTTGATTTTGTAGTTATATAACTTTGTTTATGTTAATTGGATTATAATTATGTATTTCGATATATTATAATCTTTCAGCACTTCTTTTTAATAAGTGTATGTTGAGATGTTTCCCAAAGTCTACTTGTTTATCTTGATTTCATTTTTATTTGCATGCTTATTAGAATGATATTGAGGATTTGTTTGCAATTTCCACCCTTAAAACATGAAAAATAGACACTTTGTACCTTTGAAACATAGATTTAGCACTTTTCATCATTGAAATATAAACAACTCAGCACTTTGCACCCTCTTTTATTTTCCTCAATAAATCTAGGGACAAAATAGGTAATTCATTTTTAAATCTTTGGCACTTTTCACCCCCAAAACACGATAAATGGGCATTTTGCATCCCCAAAATAAAATTAACACTTAGCACCTTCGAGTTAAGAACAACTCATCAACTTACACCCCCGAAAGATGAAAAATTGTAAATATTATAAACCAAAAAGAAAAGGTAACTGGAGAATTTTAATTTAATGGCTTTCATGTTTTTTGTATTTCATTCCACTGTATTTATAGAAGATACATATAACAAACTATAGAAATATAAGGAATACAAAATATATTGTACAACTAACTTTGTTGAGGCAAAATAGAATGAGATAAATCTGGATATTTGATATGATTTTATAATGATTCTAACAACTGTTTTTCGAATACTCTAACACCGACCCTGCATACTCATGAGAAGTTGGCAGATCATGAGTTTGGACCGCAGAAATTGGAATTGATTTGTTGTTAGGCCCTTTGTAAACATGTCGGCTATTTGATTTTTGGTAGATATATATTTTAGTTGACCACTTTTTCTCTAATGAAATGATAGTCAATTTCCACGTGTTTTGTCCTACCATGAAATACATGATTTGAAGCTAAAGCCAAAGCCCCAACAATGTCACACCAAATAATTGGGGGTGATGAAAGAAATAATTTGAATTCCTTTAGTAACATCCGGATCCAATAAGCTTCAGCTGTAGCCAAAGCCATGCTTCGGTATTCCATTTTTGTGCTTGATAGCGAAACAACTCCTTGTTTCTTAGCACACCAAGATATTAAATCTTTCCCAAGAAAGATACTAAATCCATTTCTGCTTCTTCGATCATCCTGGTTACCTGCCCAGTCCGAGTCACAATAAACATGAATATTAATTGTAGAATGTGAATAAAAAAGTCCATAGTCTATTGTTCCCTTTAAATATCGAAGGACCCTTTTTGCTGCTGTCTAATGACTCTCTTGGGTTATGCATAAATTGGCATAACTGATTTACGGCATATGAAATATCAGGACGTGTAATGGTGCAATATTGTAGGACTCCCACTACACGTCTGTATTCCATAGGTTCTAATAGTGGGGTGGGGGGGGGGGGGGGAGGGGGCGAATGTAAATGATATATATAAGCCACAAAGTTTAATAAAAGGCCTTGTCCAAGCCAGGCAAAATCAACAGAAAAATAAAGTTCAAAACATGTCGACCAACATCAAGCTAAAAATGAATCAGATCATGCGGGTACAATGAAAACAATACGATGTACAGGTGTGATCTGATCTTGATACAAGTAGCATCTATACAAGGATTAAGTCCCTCAAAAGATTTACGGTTCCGTGCATTCCAAATGAAGTAGATAGTAGCAGCCAAGGCAATTCTTTTGGCTTTACTCAAGTACGTCGTCCCACAGGCCTCCTTCCTGATCCATTTAAGAGCACTAGCAAGAGATGACATAGCTCAGGTAATGCCCAACCAGTCCATGATCTTCGTCCAAACCGTAGCTGGAAAAGGGCATTCAAAGAACAAATGGCGAAATGATACGTTGTTCCCCATGCAAAGCACAAAAGATTTATGAATATTGTTGGGATTTATGGGGTTCCAGCAATCACCCTTACGGATTCGCTGTGGCGCTTGCTACATCGGAGTCTGGCAGCCCAACTTGCCGAGGTTCACTGAGGAGACCCGAGGATCCACGTGAATTCTTGCAGCTTCTTCATCATACTAACTATCAGCTTCTTCATCATCTCCTTCAAGCACTTCTTCATATTCATAAGAAGATTCTTCATCATCTTCTTCTTCTTCATCTTCATTAGCCTCCTCATCCAAAAGCAGATTGGACTTAGCAGCTTCCATTTTTGCTTTGATCTCTTCTTCTTTTGCTATTTCGTCCATCTTTCTTTTGATCCTCTCTTCATCCTTGAATTTGGTAAAGGGCTCTGGTTTTTCTTCATCAGAATCCTTGGATGCAGCTATTTCCTTAGCTTTATCCTTGGCTTCTTCAGCAGCTTCATCTTTGCCTTCAACATTTTCAGCAGCTTCAGTCTCTTCAGCAGCTTCAGTGGCAGCAGTTTCCTCCACTTTTTCCTCTTCTTTCTTCTCTTCCCCCTTTTTGTCATCATCAGAAATGGTGACACTGGCAGGTCTGATAGGAGGGTTGAGTGCAGAAAATTGAATTTTCATAGCAGCACATAGAGCCTTCAAGTTTTGATTGACCACATCGTGACTGGCAGTAAGATGATTGAGAGTGGTGCTGATGGTGTCAGTCTGATCATTAAAACAATCAATGTTAAGTTGCATAGTTGTAAGCTCTTCACTTATAACAGTTCCAGCTTGATGAACTTCCTGCAACAAACCAAGATTGACTGCTTTTTCTTCTTCACTGACTCTGATGAAAGAAGCAGTGAGATCAGCTATGTTGTTTTCAGCTCTCTTTAAAGCAGTATGAAGATGGTTGACATCAGCCTTCACATCTTCAATGTTTCTATTCATTTCTACAACACTTTGAGTCATCTGCCTGGTGTGATCCTCAGGCAGAGGAAAGTTGTCAATTGCATTTCTGATCGTCCTTGCAGTAAGTAGTTGCATGCTCTCAAGTTGTAATCTGTTGGATTCTGCCAAATCTTGCTGCAACTTTTTCAACTGCGTGCTGTTCCTCTCTTCCATTTCCTTCATAGACTTTTCCATTAACAGTTGGAAGGCTTCCATCAGTGATGAATGCATATCAGCTGATGAAGCAGAATGAGCAGCAGCTTGATCATCTTCACTCTCCTGGTGGACAAGAGCAACCTTCAAGTCAGTTTCCTGATCAGCTTCAGACTCCTTAGCTTTCCACTCAAGTGCTAAGGGTTCTTCAGCAGCTTTGGGCTGATCAATAACGTCTTCAAAGATCTTACTTATGATTTTTCCATCATCAGTAAAGGTTGTTGTTTGACGGATTTGTCTTACAACAGGCCATGGCATTGGAGCAGATGGCTTTAACTTAGGCAATTCATAGTAATCTCTTACTTCTTTGCCAAATGTGATCTGTTGAATGCATGGCAGCTCACTTGATGAACCTTGCTGATATCTTGACTTAGCAGCCCATCTCTTCAAGGCAGTCATAACAACAATCTGAATTGCCCTTTCAACAGCATCGTCAAATTTTCTTTTCTTCGCAGGCAAAGTATTCTCAATTATTTTGGCCTCCTCTGATGCAAACTCCTTTGCATACTGATGCATAGCATCCCTTACATAATCAGGATCCAAAGCCTGTTGAATGTAGTCAATCTTCAGCCAATTAAGAACCCACCTTTCTTCATCAGCTAACTCCTTCCAACTCTGAAGCTCTTCAATAGACTTGTTCAGTCTATAGTCCCTCCACTTCATGTATCTAGGCTTCTCATGGGTGAACAGAGTCTTCAACATCAGTTTTTGATCATAGTAAGCTAAGGCCTTTTCAAATCTGTTGAAGATAGCTATATCAGAGTTGACAATATCAAACGATCTTCTAACTTCAAACTTTGTCTTTGGCTTGACTTCGCCAGCAGGCATCTTTGGCATAGCTTCTTTTGAATCTCCAATCTTAATCCCTCCTCCATGAACAGGTCCATGAGCATCTGTCTTGCTCAGCTCAATGACCATAGCAAGTTCAGCATCTTCAGCAGCCTTCCTTTCTTCTGCAGACATTATTCTCCTTTCTTCATCCTTTGCTGCCTGAATCTTGCTATGTTCAAGGAATCTTTTCTCTTCTTGCCCATCCCTTTTTCTTTGATCAGCCTCCTCCCTCTTTTTCTTATCTGCATCTGAAATCTTCTTTCTTTTGATAAGTACTTTTCTCTTTCCTTTATCGGCTGGGGCAGGAGCGGGTACAGCAGATGCAAGAGGTGCAGCTGCTATGGGATTGATGATCATCACATCTGGATCATCTTGAGGTTTGGAAACCTCAGCTGTTGGTATATCTTGAGCAATTTGTTGCGCATCAGTCTGTTCAGCAACAGATGCTTCTTCAGTTCCAACAGGCCTCTTTGCTGATTGAGGACTTTCTCTAACAAAATCAATTAACTCAGTGGGCGAGTCAATGAAAGTCATTTTCTTTCTCACAGTCCTTCTTGCCCTTCCCTGAACAGGCATAGAAGCTCATATGTACCGAATTTGATTTCTTGTCCTATGAGCAACATTCTCACCAGGACGCTCCGCAGATGGCGTTCTTGAAGATGAAGCAGGAGAGATATTCCTTATTTCCTATGTAGTCTGATTGATTATGGCATCGACTACCTCCTTTGCTTTAGACTGATCTGTTCAGGCTTCAACAGCTGGCAGGGCTGTTTGAACAGAAGTCTTTGCCTTCTTCTTTTGAGCCACTTCCTTGGGCTCATCAGCTTTCTTCTTATCAGCAAGCTGAGCTGTTTTTACCAGTTTTCTTTGCCTTTTGGCAGGAACCTCTTCCTTAGGTTCCTCCAAGTCTTCATTAGCTTTGACTTCATCAGACTTTCTTTTCAAAACAGGCACATACTTTGTCATTGCTTTAGCAGTGTGGATCTCCTTTCCATTTGTTATTGTACATCCCATACTGTGAAGCAGATAGCTTAAAGTAATCCTGTGATTTGTCTGAGGCATGGCCTTTTTCCCTTTCTTCTCATCGATGTTGGGATTCGGTAAGATAAACAGCCCTAGGCACAGCGGAATATAAAAATTTTAGGACCTCTTAAGTAATCTTGCCAGGATATTCTCTAGTTGTATATATATGAATATAAATAAAAACGATAGTATAAGTTTACACGTTATACCTATCTCCTTGCAAATCCAAGTTGGCAGTCAGCAAAAACGAACTCTGATTTTTGCTCCAGCAAAATCGATCCAAGCCTTTTGAGTAGCGCCCCACGTGTTCTGCCTCTACGAGTTGATACACCACAATATCACGAAAATAATATATCTTGATCGACTAGAACACAAGATATATTAAGATCTAGGAATTATGAACGATTTAGGAACAAAATCGAAAAACGAAAAATTCTTCCAAGCACAGAAAGGGTTCGGCCGATCTGGTGGGGAGAGGGAGAGAATTTTCGCTCTGCTCAATTTTTGCTTATGGAGTTGTTTGAAAAATAACTACAAGATAACTACTTATAGTTATCTCCCTAACCTAGACCTATTAGGACTAGGGTACTTCTCTCCTACATGGGCCATGGCCTTCTTTAATTAGAAGACCAAGTCTTCTAATTAATACATGGCCTAGTTAATTAATTTTGACCAGGCTTTATTTAATATCCCAATTAAATAGCCCAATTAATTAACTTAATCTCCCATTTAATTAAATCAGACTATAAGTCTATTTAATTAAAATCCTTTCTAATTAATTAAATCCAACTTAATTAATTAATCCACAAATTAAATTCCAATTTAATTTATGATCCTGATCCAATTTCAATTGGATCCCATTTTGTTCCATTTGGGTCGACCCAGTCGACCCACCCATCATAATCGACCCAGTCGATTATTCACCCAGTCGACCCAGTCGATTCGGTCGTTCTTATTTCCTCGCTTTCGCTTCATATGTATTGTGTATGCCCCCGTAGGTTCACCACATAATTGGCCGTGGGTTATAATTAAATATTATTTAATTATTCGAGTAAGACTTACTCTAAATCAATCGAACACTCTGTCGATTGATCATTCCAAAATTCGCACCCCTGCCAATTTGGGAATTCTCCCACACTCCACGGTCGATGTCCAGCCACAAGCCCATGGAGCCCAATCACCGGTGAATTAATTCAGTGAACCTTTTATCATTTATAATTTCCATATACGACATAATCTCTCCATAGATCAATCTCCCAGTCAAGACTTAAGGGCATGGTCTTTTATCGGATTCCCTTTTCTTTTATCTCGACCTTATGTATTCAGATCTCGAAATAAATTCTCTTTGACCTAATCTTTATGAGCTACTTATATAAAGTCGTCAGATACCTTGGCCAAGGATTTTACCAGAATTAATTTCTCACAGAAATCCATAGGAATTTCCCAACCTATCAAGTCGGGTCAGTGGATCCTTTGTTGATGATATGAATCTGAATACGATTTCCTCTATACACGATATGAGTTCACAAAGACTTTCTGGCGGTCCCCAATCAGTCGGAACTCATATCAAAGTATAGACGTTCTCGCACCAGATAAACACTATCACCTCAAGTAGTTAGGGATTGTTCCTCGTATACTATTATAAATTTGGAATAACTTCAACCCCGATATGCGACTACCGCTTCCATGGTGAGTTATTTCCTAATTGGGGTATTCAGTGCGCTTGCCATCCCAGCAAGCCACCTACTTATGTGTATCGACCATCCCAGTAACGCTCGTGGACCCCAGCGTCCTCCAGTTCATCGGAGTATACACAACAGTTAGAGTCTAACCGAATCCAACGATGTCCTATCTCGATTGGATTCTACGACTCTTGAATATGTTTTAGATCACGGCCTTGGAGATCAGTCCACGGGTTGTCCCATAGCCCTGTGATCTAAGGACTTCTATCCTTATGCGAAGATAATTATTACATAAGATAAAGATGAACATTTAATAAAGTGCATTTATTAATTGAAATTGAATAGTTCCTCATTTATTACAATAAGTGCTAGCCATACTGCTGGCTTGCAGGACACTATTTCTATCAATCTCCCACTTGTCCTAAAGCCAGTCTTTTATGTTCTTTAGTCCCATCTTATGCAGATGTTTCTCAAATGCCTTTTGAGGCAGAGGCTTCGTTAGCGGGTCCGCGGTATTATCTTATGAGTCGACCCATTCCATCTTAATGTTTCCTCTACCAATGATATCTCTTATCACGTGGTATCGTCTTTGTACGTGCTTGGATTTCTGATGAGATCTCGGCTCCTATGCTTGCACTATTGCCCCATTGTTATCACAGAAGATAGTAATGGGCTCAGCGATGCTAGGTATCACATCCAATTCCTGGATGAAGTTCCTCATCCAAACACCTTCCTTTGCTGCATCACTCGCGGCAATGTATTCTGCTTCGGTGGTTGAATCCGTGGTTGTTTCTTGCTTGGTGCTTTTCCAGCTAACCGCACCCCCATTGAGGCAGAACACGTATCCTGATGTCGACTTGAAGTCGTCTACATCTCATTGGAAGCTCGAGTCTGTATAGCCTTCCAATTTCAATTCTCCTCCACCGTATACCAAGAACAATTCCTTAGTCCTTATCAGGTACTTCAGAATTGCCTTTACAGCTATCTAGTGCTGCTCACCTGGATCAGACTGGTAGCGAATTGTAACGCTTAGAGCGTATGCTACGTCTGGTCTAGTACATAACATACCATACATTATGCTTCCTATCACGGATGCATATGGTACTCGAGACATATTGCTTCTCTCTTCAAGTGTCTTTGGGGCCATAGACTTAGAGAGTGCAATCCCATGTCTCATTGGAAGCAATCCTCTCTTGGATTCTTCCATATTAAATCTTTTCAAGATTTTATCTATGTACTGGGATTGGGAGAGGCCCAGCAGTCCTTTTGATCTATCTCGGTAGATCCTTATACCTTGTACAAAGGATGCTTCTCCCATATCCTTCATTGAGAATTGTGTAGATAACCATGCTTTAGTTTCGGACAACGCTTTCACATTGTTTCCAATGAGAAGAATGTCGTCAATGTAAAGCACCAAAAATTCAACTGTACTCCCACTGATCTTCTTGTACACGCAAGGTTCGAACATGTTTTTGATGAATCCAAAAGTTTGGATTGTCTCATCGAAACGAATGTTCCAACTTTGGGAAGCTTGCTTCAGTCCATAAATGGACCTCTGGAGTTTGCACACCTTATGTTCATCTCCTTTGGATGCATATCCTTTTGGTTGCTCCATGTAGATCTCCTTATCAATGTCCCCATTGAAGGCAGTCTTTACATCCATATGTCATATCTCGTAGTTATACCACGCAGCTATGGCCAGCAAGATTCGAATGGATTTAGGCATTGCGACGGGCGAGAAGGTCTCCTCAAAGTCGATACATGGTCTTTGAGTGTATCCTTTTGCCACTAGTCGCGCCTTGTATGTTATTACCTCTCCGTTCACTCCAAGCTTTCGCTTATAGATCCACTTGCAACCCACGGGAGCTACTCCCACTGGTGGATCTACCAAGGCCCAGATCTTATTCCATCACTTGATTTACCCTTGCTCGCTGAGGTTAGCTATCCTTGTCCTTGCATGATTCAGTCATCTCTCATGGCTGTATCGATATTAGCTAACTTACAGACCATACTTCACTCACTATATCTGAAATGTGCCTCCTACGCACTGCACACACTTCAGGGTTGTTTATCAGACTGTTCTGATACACTATCAGGGGGTAGTTCCTTAGATGCATTTCATATAGTGTAGATATCTTATATGTGCATATAGTTGATCCTTTTTTTACTTTGGCCCGCACCCCTGGTCCTTCGATTTCCATCATTTGATTTGCCCTAGCTTTCTGGGGTTAGCTATCCTTGTTTTTGCATGATTCAGCCATCTCTCATGGCTTTATCAATATTAGCTAACTTACAGGCCACTCTTCACTCACCACTTCTACATTGTGCCTCCCATGCACCGCACACACTTGTCATGTCCGGGTCACAGTGTTTAAGTTGGTCCACACCGGCTTATTCACTCAGGGACAACCTTTAGATGCATATCATTTGCACTTTACAGCATATATTCCCTTTGCATGTTAGGAAGCCCTTTGTTTTATTTTCTGGATGAGTTCCCTGGTCCATTGGCAATTCTACCATTTGGTTATCCTTGCTTCCAATGCCTGGCAGTCATTTTTTGCATGTAGGTCGGGTTACCTTAGATGACTTGACAAGTTCATTCATCTCACATGTGTGGACTTAGACTCATTATTTCTGCCAGGTAATTGATCCCAGTAAATCACCACTTCTATACTTAACCATGCCTTTGCACGTTGCACACACTATTTTATGATGGTTGTGGTTGTGTTGAGAGGTTGGTGGGGTTGGGTGTTGGTGATTTCCTTGTATATAGTTAGCCTTGTGGTAGAGTCTTTATCCAGGGGATTCTATTTCAGAGGTTGGAGTTGTGGTGGTGATCTTTATGCTTTGGGCGTTATCTATGTGTTGGTATTGTTATGGTTAGTGGTATTGGTTAGTGGCTGCTTTTCTATCAGGGCTCATAGGAGTCTATTTGTTAGAGGCTGTTTGAGGAGTTGCTACTCATCCTTGATTTCAGAGGGCTCTTCTTTTCTTCAGGGCTCACAGGAGACTGTATTCTGGAGGCTGATGGATGGAGTTGTTACTTTGGTGTTACTTATTTGTTTTGATTCTGCCCCTGCGTGGGTGTCTTGGCCAGATTGTTGGCATCATCTTATTCCCCTGCGTGGGCTGTTTGCCAGCATGTTGGCTTTTCATTTTATTTTCTTGCTTTGCTGTGTTGTTTTATCTTTTCGGATTCTTTGTTTTAGGGGTTGGTCCCTTTTGTTCATACGCTTTCATATGGGGTTATATAAATTGTGAGTTCCCCCTCACGTTATTACATCTACCAAGGCCCAGACCTTCTTTGAGTGCATGGAGTCCCATTCGGATTCCATGGCTTCGCGCCAAATTCCCGAGTCTATGTCTAGCATAGCCTCTTCGTAAGTCATTGGGTCGGTTAGAGATGTCCAGTCTCATGCAGCAGACCGTAGTACCTCTCGGGTTCTCTACGTTGTCTTTCTGACCTATGAAGTATCGGTGTATTTTCTGGTGCACTTTCATGCTCATGTTCTCCCACTGCCTGTGGTGATGGGTCAGCTTGATCGACCTCTTCGGCCTTTTCAGCTTCGGTGACCTCATCAAGTTCTACGTTGTTTTCTTTCTTGTCCACCAAGAAATCCTTCTCCAAGAAGTGTGCGTTCCTTGAGACAAACGTAGTTTGTCTTGTAGGATCGTAGAACTCGTATCCTATCGAGTTTTCTGGATACCCCACGAACTTGCACAAAGTGGATTTAGTTTCCAATTTATCTCCCACTAGCTTTTTAACGTAAGCGGGAGATCCCCATATGCGCATGAATGCGTATGAGGGTGCCTTGCCAAACCATAATTCATACGGTGTCTTTTCTACGGATTTAGAAGGTACCATGTTCAATATATTCGTTGCCGTGAGGAGGGCATGTCCCCAAAATGAAAGAGGTAGGTCAGTGGCACTCATCATGGATCGAACCATGTCCATCAAGGTTCGATTCCTTCTCACTGCTACTCCATTTAGTTGGGGTGTTGCAGGAGGAGTCCACTGCGATAATATTCCATGCTCTACAAGATAATTCAGAAATTCGTTACTAAGAAATTCTCCACCTCGGTCAGAACGAAGAGCCTTTATCATATGACCAAGTTGATTCTCTACTTCCATCTTGAATTCTTTGAATCGCTCAAAGGCTTCAGACTTGTGTTTCAACAAGAACACATAACCATAACGACTATAGTCGTCAGTGAAAGTGATGAAGTAGTCATAGCCACCTCGGGCGCTTTTTCTTAGTGGTCCACATACGCCAGTATGTATTAAGTCCAATGTTTGCTTGGCTCGCTCAGGGTTTCCCTTAAATGGCAACTTAGCCATTTTACCCTTTAGACATGGTTCAAATGTCGGCATTTCTTCAATGCGATTGATTTCAATCGCGCCAGAAGATGCTAACTTTTGAATCCTTGACTTAGATATATGTCCAAGTCGAGCGTGCCATAATTGGGCAGATATTTCATTATCTTGTTTTCTTTTGTTTTGTTGTACGTGCATAACTAACTTAGGTGGTTTTATGATGTAAAGTCAATAATTCAATGTACCAAATAAAAAACGTAAACAGGAGCTTTAAAATCAACATTATTCATTAACATGAATAAAAGTTTTTCATTAATAACTAGGTACATAAATGAAAATTTCCTAATGACTTTATCAAACCACCTAAATCTACTTTTGCCTACGGCCTTGGTAGCAGCTCCAGCTCCATTGCCTTATTCAACGATCCAATCCTCAGGCTCCAGTTTCCTTGATGCTCCCATCACCTACAAGGATGAGAACTCTAGTCAGTGTCTAACACCAAAAATGCACAGTTAATTTGTAAAATTAACTTCAACAAGGAATATACCTGTTCGAACTCTCCATAGGTTCGAATTTAATCCTTTCCCTTGACCTTGTGCAGTAAGGAGCTCTGGTTTCCATTTGCTTTGGTTTTGAACGCCGCCCAGTCCTTTCGCCAACCCTCGCTTTCTTTCCAAAAGAAGCTTCGTGTTCCTCGAGCATCTGTCGCAGGACATGTACAGTGATCTCTCGCCTCTGGAGATTCAAGTCCGCGATAAATTGGTCATATGATCTAGGAAGAGATTGTAGAATGAGATCTACTCGGAAATCATTGTCCATCACGACGCCCATATCATCGAGTTCAGACAGAAGTCGAATCATCTTGTGTACGTGGATTCCGACAGGAGTTTCCCTTCTCTTTCTTGCTTGCAAGAGTTCTCTCGTGATCGCGAATCTGCGACGACCATCTCTAATCCCATAAAGGAATTTGAGATTCGAGAGAATCTCTTTCGCGGATGCCATATGCTCATGTTGCAAACGCAGATCAAGTGACATATATTCCAACATGTATTCACGAGCTAAGCCATCATCCAGTTTCCATTTGGTGATGCTTTTACGGAGCTCATCAGGAACGTCATGTGAAATAGTAATGGGTTGTGGCACAGACAAAACATAGGATATGTTTTCAGCTTCAAATAATCCATTCAAATGATGCGTCCAGAAATGCAAGTTGGGTCCAGTTAAAATATTACGTTCAAGTGATGAGATGGACAAATCTCTAAGTGCTCTAAGCTCTTTTGACATCATATCTATAAAATGACGATAGATGAAATAAATACGCGAAAGATTAATTTAACATGCATAAATTTACAAACATGGTTTTTATTTGTAAATTACTCCCACTATTTTAATCAAAATCTTATGCCCCCACATATGTTTCGGGAATTTAAAATATCCTAGTGGGCTTAAGGCCCAAATGCAATCTCCTAGTACCCACGACTCGTTGGCCATACTATTTGATTCACTTGGTGGTCGATTACATCGACGGTTAACCATCGCAGCTAACCCTTAAGTTCATTTAGCCTCGTTTTTCGATATGGACCCACAACTCGTGAGACATCCATATTTACTAAATCATGTCCAATACTCGTGGAGAGAAATAGTTCAATCCTAGACGCCCCACGACTCATGAGACAGCGCCTAAAACCTTGCTATCCCCTCCCTTGGCACTAAACTCGTGCATCGAGGCAATAGACATATCATCTTCCTATAGCTCGACCCACGACTCGTGAGACATCGAGATATATTCGTACAATATGCCTAAGACCTAGTAATTGGATAGGCTCGGACCATAGACACTATTCTTATGCGCCCGTTATTCGATTTAATATTCTAATTGAATTTTAAGTTCTATTGGAGGTTTTAAGTTTTCTTGTGCGAGGTCTCATCAGATTATGCTTTATCTTGTTTACGTGATCTATTCTAAGCATGCATGACATACATCAAAGAATATAAGTAAACATACATCACCTAGCAGGATATGATTGATCGATTGCCCATCCTATGTGATTCATCACGAGCCAAGTGATGAATCAATTGGTCAGTCTAGGGTGGAAATTAAATGTCCTAACTATTACAATTTTCAAACCCATACATCATGGGCCTTCTTGTAATATCCAGCTTGATTGGGCCTCCATGTAATGAATTGGGCCTCCATGTCCTCCAAGGTAATGGGCCTCCATGCGGATCTCCAAGTCTTCATGAGGTCTTCTCAGCTCCAAGCCTAATCTAAGCCTGGCTTACAAATTAAAAATGGTCCTATTCTATTACATTTGTTTGCGCAAGCAAGGGCACCAATCAGGCCCATTTAATTACAACCCAAAAAATAAATAAACCAAAAACTACACAGGGCTTAAGGGCAAAATCGATCAATCCACACATTCACTCAAGAACATGCATAAATTCACATAAGGGCATAAATGTAAATTTATCGGCTCCATTAATTTAAATTCGCAAAAATTCATCCAAGTTAATTAATTTTGAATTAATAATTAATCTCTAAGATTAATTAGCTCTTACTTGAGCTCTAGGTAATCTACAAACTTATCTTGATTAAATAGGTTAATTAAGGTAATCTAAATCTCTAAGATTCTTACCTTATCCAAAACTCTAAGTTTCCCAAATATTCTCAAATCACCAAGAATTTCAAGATAATCCTATTTTGTCTAGATTAGTTTAATTAAGGTAGTGTTCACATCTAACAAGATAACTACCTTATCCAAAAACTCTAAGTTTCCTAATCTTCCAAAATTTTCCAAGATTTTCAGGACTTCCAAAATAGGCGTGTTTGAGATCAACCAAAATTCAGTCACGGAGTGACGAATAGGACACCGCCACGTGGCAGCAAACACGCGACCACGGAGGTTGCACGCAGCGGCTGCCGCCGCGCGTTGCCAGCACGCAGCAGCGTGTTGCTGCGCGTTGCCAGCACGCGGCAGACTGCCCGTAGGAAGCTGTCGTGTGCTGCACGCGCAGACAGCGCGCTGTTTACGCGCTGCTGCTTGCGACAGCTCGCGGTGGCCGCCTAGCCGTGGTGCGCTGCCGCGCACCGCCGCGGTTGAACTAAATTTTTTTTTTTCGATTACTTACAGATTTAATTAAACAGATCTAGTCAATTAAATCCCAATCCAAAATAAAAACTAACATGATAAAAATTTTCGAATATAAAATTATACATTAACTCTATGTTAACAGATCTACGTTCTAAAACATGCAAAGTTAAAGAACTAGCCACATAAATCAAACATATGATTTAATAAACACAGAATTTGCAAATTCATATATATACAAAGCCTAGAGTTGGCTCTGATACCACTGTTGGGATTCGGTAAGATAAACAGCCCTAGGCACAACGGAATATAAAAATTTTAGGACCTCTTACGGAATCTTGCCAGGATATTCTCTAGTTGTATATATATGAATATAAATAAAAACAATTGTATAAGTTTACACGTAATACCTATCTCCTTGCAAATCCAAGTTGGCAGTCAGCAAAAACGAACTCTGATATCTGCTCCAGCAAAATCGATCCAACCCTTTTGAGTAGCGCCCCACGTGTTGTGCCTCTACGAGTTGATACACAACAATTTCACGAAAATAATATATCTTGATCGTCTAGAACACAAGATATATTAAGATCTAGGAATTAGGAACGATTTAGGAACAAAATCGAAAAACGAAAAATTCTTCCAAGCACAGAAAGGGTTCGGCCGATCTGGTGGGGAGAGGGAGAGAATTTTTGCTCTGCTCAATTTTTGCTTATGGAGTTGTGTGAAAAATAACTACAAGATAGCTACTTATAGTTATCTCCCTAACCTAGTCCTATTAGGACTAGGGTACTTCTCTCCTACATGGGCCATGGCCCTCTTTAATTAGAAGACCAAGTCTTCTAATTAATACATGGCCCAGTTAATTCATTTTGACCAGGCTTTATTTAATCTCCCAATTAAATAGCCCAATTAATTAACTTAATCTTCCATTTAATTAAATCAGACTCTAAGTCTATTTAATTAAAATCCTTTCTAATTAATTAAATCCAACTTAATTAATTAATCCACAAATTAAATTCCAATTTAATTTATGATCCTGATCCAATTCCAATTGGATCCCATTTTGTTCCATTTGGGTCGACCTAGTCGACCCACCCATCATAATCGACCCAGTCGATTATTCACCCAGTCAACCCAGTATACTTGGTCATTATTATTTCCTCGCTTTCACTTCATGTATATTGTGTATGCCCCCGTAGGTTCACCATATAATTGGCAGTGGGTTATAATTAAATATTATTTAATTATTCGAGTAAGACTTACTCTAAATCAATCGAACAATTTGTCGATTGATCATTCCAAAATTAGCACCCCTGCCAATTTGGGAATTCTCCCACACTCCACAGTCGATGTCCAGCTGATGAGGGGTAATTTAGATTCCTTGCCTCTGTGGGCCCGATGCTGTTCGAATAACACTAGATACTATCCCCAGAGAGCAAGAAGTTGGTCGAGGGCATAGTATTAACTGTTCCGAGCTCATTTCAGAACCCAAGATCGAAGGGTACTGTTGGGCCGAGCCCAGGCCCAAGCCCGTCAGTTCAGCTATAAATACCCATGCATTTATGACAACACACAACTTCCAAGGTGCTCTTGTTTCGTGACTGCTACTCGGACACATTTGGGAAATATAGTATAGTTTTGGTCATTTGTATTTCGCTCCTCTAGTTTGTACGGCATCCAATAATGCTCGAGTAGGACCCTAAATTCTTGTATTTGTACCCAGCTAATTCGAATACAATTACTATTTGATCTTTACTTTCCTTTTAAATATTGTTATTTTCACTCTACAACCCACCCTTGATCGAACAACGAATTCGCGTAAGATCAATTGGCGCCCATCGTGGGGCCCTTATTCGAGTATTAGACCGAAATATGCCTACCACGAGGGGAAATCCATATGTTAGCTGAAAACCTTACTAAGTCTGAAACTCTGTTATTCGTTATCCAAGGCGGTCCTCCGACTATTAGGGCGTTCATCAATTCGAGATCGAAGATAATGCCTATACAATAAACTTCCGAGCTTAATATTAGCGATTTTATCCGGGGATTGCACAGCTTATCTATTTTTTCCCGATGGATTGATTTTCCACAAGGATCCATTTTCTAGTGTGAAAGTAAATAAGAAGTTTCACCGAGGTAGCCCACAACAAACTAACATAGAGTTAGTCCGGTCGACACGATCAGAGCTTATCGGTGGTCGGAATTTATTTTTCCGATCATCATATTTGTTACTTTCAAAAACAAATTCCTCAAATCAGCTATTTATGAGTTCAATCACATAATCTGTATACATTATTTACCGGTTACTTCTATTTTTCTCGATTCGATTGGGATGAGTTGAACATTTGAACAACGGCAACAAATTATTTAAAATCATCAAAGTCGAAGTTAAACGGTGAAATTCGATCAGAGAACGAAAGCTCTATCATTAATATTTCTTCAAATAAGTTACAAAGAAAAGCCTCGAATCAATTTCGAACTCAAGAAGTACAATACGATCGCTACTATCCTATTACAAGTTCTACGAATAATTCTACCATGTTACGTGCTCAGTCTTCATTCCCTAAGATCGCCCCAGATGCAGAACTCAACAGTGATTCATCCTAGTAATCACTAGCCACGTGTCGCACATCCATCTTCGAACGGGGTAAGGGCCGGATCGCAGCTCCTCTCCTGGGCTTCGGACCGACCTTAGATCATCATCAGTAAACAATGATTGAAATACTCAATCACTGTTTACAGGATAATCCGAACAGGTGCAGCAAAGGGTTATCTCAGCAGAGGCAGCTCAAGGAAGCTCGAAGGAACTATACTTCAAGAAAGCCCTCGAGGAAGCTGATGCCTCAGATTTAAAGAACTCCTCTCAGAATAAACAGCTGCCCGATCGGATACTACGCCAAGATACCAGAGGTCTAACCCGCACCAGAAATGATATGTCTGGGAAAACAGGTTGCCTGCCGGTATTCTAGGCGCAAGTTCTTTTGCCTGTCGATATTCTAAGCGAAGAGGGGTACACCAAAAAGACCAGAGTCGAAGAATAAGGTTCGAATTCTTATCTCAAATTTCTTTATTTTAGAAGCAATACGAATCGAAAGCAAGATTCGACCCATATCGGTCGGACAAAGCATAATAGAGAAAATGAAGAGTATCGGATAAACCAAAGGAGAACTATTTATAGCAGCAAAGTTTTTGAACCAATGGTCCAGATAACAAATCACCGACGGTTGGGATGTAAGTAATAAATGAACTGACCGTTACATTTCCCGAGAAATAGGGTCCTGTTTGGTTAGAAGGAAACACGGTTTAACAGGCCGTATAGGAAAATTTATAACATTCTAAACACCAGACCGATATGACATAGTTATAACATTATTGATGAAGATTGGCAATTTAGGTTCAAGATCAGTTCATTCAGATATTTTTACAGTCATTGTTCGACTTGGAAGAATCATGATCGGTTCGAACAGAACTCTCGACCAAAAAAATCATGCGACTATGGAAATCCGGCAGTGCCAATGATTAATGGCAACATTTTCCTTATTAATTTTAGGTCCACTAAAATATTTATCTATTGCTCGATCAAGCAAGCGGTGTTTGAGTATTTCTTTATCGATATAAGAGGATCGATGTGGAAGTATTGAAGATAAGAATCTATCTAATTATGTTTATTCTATCAACAAAACGTGGAAGAAATGTATTTATATTATCTCGGAAAATACAAGATGAGGAAAATACATGTTGAGAATAACTCAAGCCTATATATTACATAAGAACGCTATTACTTTTTACAATCCGATGAAATTTTCGGTCTCTTCTCCTGCTGCTTTTTCGGAATAATTTGGCTCCGACCGGGGAAATCTCCTTAGGACCCACAGGCTTTTAACTTTATTTACGATTCTCCGAAGACGAAGGATTGAGCACATGGTTCATCGAGTAAATGAATTCTTCAGTACTCCCGCTCCTGTACGTCTTTCTAAATGCATTGTAGCAACGGGTCCCTAGTCGAAGACTTGTGCTATAACCTGCGAACTCCATAGGCCTGGCTTATTGGCCTTCCTGATGGAGATTATATTTGCCTGCCGATACTCTAAGCAAAGATCAAAATAGTGTTTCTTCCGCTCGGAAATTGCTCTGCTTAAAGATCGTTCGAAATCTGAGCTCAAATAAGTGAATTAATGAAAGAACGGTCTTAGTCACCATGATCGGACGAATTGAGTACTAATGCAACAAATGAGATGGTTTTTAAGGAATGATGGCCTTTTATAGAGAAAATTGAAAGGAATCCAACGGCAGGTAATTCGTATAACGAAAGGATAAGATCTAAGAACTGTTGCGATTCCCGATAAAAGAGGAACCGGTCGGAAAAGGTCAATACTTATCAAAAATTGGAGACATTAACAACAGCCAAAGAAAACGAGGGGTATTAGTCCGAACGAAATTAGAACCTCGCAAGAAATATTTTCCATTAAGACAGAAGGATTGTTTATTATGTCCTATATTTATTTGTTATCTAGGATCCGTCTATTTGTTTTCCATCTAACGGAAGACTATCATTTCGTCAGAAGTTATTTTCGATCAAAATTATATTCGTTTCACCAATGCGCCTATCTGCTCGTCGTATGCTGGCATTGTCAATCTCTACTCATCTATTATTCTGATATTCTCGATCTACATTCATCTAATATCAGTCTATATTTATCTCCGTTTATTACTAAGGGTGAAAGCCGTTGCTATGCCCCTTAGATCGAAATTATTAAATGGGTGAAAGCCTCTGCTAGGACCCAAGGGCTAAAAATGCTCTAAAACGACTAAGGGTGAAAGCCGTTGCTATGCCCCTTAGATCGAAATTATTAAATGGGTGAAAGCCTCTGCTAGGACCCAAGGGCTAAAAATGCTCTAAAACGACTAAGGGTGAAAGCCGTTGCTAGGCCCCTTAGATCAAAATTATTAAATGGGTGAAAGCCTCTGCTAGGACCCAAGGGCTAAAAATGCTCTGAAACGACTAAGGGTGAAAGCCGTTGCTATGCCCCTTAGATCGAAATTATTAAATGGGTGAAAGCCTCTGCTAGGACCCAAGGGCTAAAAATGCTCTAAAACGACTAAGGGTGAAAGCCGTTGCTATGCCCCTTAGATCGAAATTATTAAATGGGTGAAAGCCTCTGCTAGGACCCAAGGGCTAAAAATGCTCTAAAACGACTAAGGGTGAAAGCCTTTGCTAGGCCCCTTAGATCAAAATTACTAAATGGGTGAAAGCCTCTGCTAGGACCCAAGGGCTAAAAATGCTCTGAAACGACTAAGGGTGAAAGCCGTTGCTATGCCCCTTAGATCGAAATTATTAAATGGGTGAAAGCCTCTGCTAGGACCCAAGGGCTAAAAATGCTCTAAAACGACTAAGGGTGAAAGCCGTTGCTATGCCCCTTAGATCGAAATTATTAAATGGGTGAAAGCCTCTGCTATGACCCTGGGGCTAAAAATGCTCTGAAACGACTAAGGGTGAAAGCCGTTGCTATGCCCCTTAGATCGAAATTATTAAATGGGTGAAAGCCTCTGCTATGACCCTGGGGCTAAAAATGCTCTAAAACAACTAAGGGTGAAAGCCGTTGCTACGCCCCTTAGATCGAAATTACCAAATGGTTGAAAGCCTTTGCTACGATCCAAGGTGTAAATTATCAATCGTACTAGATTCCAATATACGTCCTATTTCGAACTACAGCAATCACAATCCGCCAAGAGGGCCTATCATTATTATTCCAGTATTATCAAATTTTGATCGGTCTACAAAGATCAACTGTTACTTATATCTGAATATCAGAGATAGAAGAATGTCAATTATTCTTTATTATCAATACACTTATGGAGATCATTCGAGAATGATATTTGTTGCTCATATTTTTGGGGCGAAGAAATCGCTGCTCGGTAACAATATACGAAAACAGTTCTGCAGTAGGGATAAGAGAGAAAATAAATATTCTTATTCATGATCTTTCGAATGGTTACAAGAAATTTCGTGATTATAATAATAAAGAAAATCGAGCAAAGCTGAAACTCTACATTCAACGTGACCCTATTACAAATTAACCTTACGCTACAATGTTCTCGTAAGTGAAGACGGAAGGCGAGGCTGGGATAACACTTCTACCCTTCATCCATCGCTTCCTCAATAATTGCTCCATGCTGGAGCAGGCCGAGAGACAGGGAAGCAATCCCTAGAGAAATTACTCCATGCAATCTCGAAGGCAACATTCTTCAAGAAACATCTTGAAGAAGTGGAGATCGAGAGCAGGAAAACTCCTCCAGCAGTTGACCCACTATCCGACCAAATGGAGCGACAGGATATCGGAATTCTAACCCGTCTCAGGAGAGATGACTCCAAAGAAGCAGGTCGCCTGCCGGTACCCTAGTCGCAATCCTTTTCGCCTGTCGATACCCTGGTCGAAATTATTCCCCATACAGGGACGCCGAAGAGATCAAAGAAGAGAGTTCGAGTCCGAATCTCGAACGCTTTTATTGCTGAGACCGAATCGAAAATAAAGATGGTTGATGGAGGTAAAAATGCAACCATATTGATCGAACGAAATGTTTACAGACAAGTAAAAATATGAAGGTAAATTCAGAAGTATTTATAGGGGGAAGAATTCCGTATCAACGGTGTAGATCTCTTCAGATGAACGGTGGCAATATGTATATTAAAAGCGCTCTGACCGCTCAGATTCCCGATAAATCAGGGACTGTTTAGTTAAAAGAAGACGGGACGTAACGGTAAAAACTCAATCACAAAAGCTGAACAGAATTAATGGCCAAAATGCGAGCAATAAATACAGCGACCGTTCCACTTCCCGAAAATTCAGGAACCGTGTGGGTAAATGAAGAAACAGTCAAATTCAACAATGCTCGAAATAATTATAGTTTAATTCCCGATCGTCAAAGAAAGTCACAAAGAAAAAGTCGGACTATAACTGATCAAGGAACCATTATCAATAACTCGTCCAAAGATGGACCAAGATCGGTAAAGAGCTTTATTTAAGCAGATAAGAACGAATGTATGAAATTAATCGAGAAATTATTATTTCCAGAGTTCGATACATTGAAGAGTTACAAGTTACAAAGATATCAACTCCTATTACATTTTATAATTCTACAAAACACCTACAAAGACTAATCTCTGTATCCGAGCGAGATAGGGACTTCATAGCCATCCAATCCTATGAAATTTTCGGCGGACGATAATGTCCTTACTCGAATTGGAGGAGCCTGTCAAGCCAACAGGCTTTTGCCTTTATTTATGATTCCTCAAAAAGGAGAAGGGTAAGGCATCTTTTTCTAGGTGTAACGTGAATACTTTATTGAGGGCCTCGACCCTCGAAGCTCCACCCCTTACATCCTCGAGGAAGAACCGAACAAACCGCTGGAGACCCCTAAAAGATTTGATGCTTGAACTTCTCCTAAACCACGGAGGGTCGTGGGGACTGCCCGGGTCGTGGGTGGTCAGCAATAAAGCTGACCGGTCTCCAAGGTCGGAATAATGTTCGCCTGCAGATACCCTAGTCGAGGTCGAAGTACCAGTTAGTCTATGACCTGCAGAATAGGTCCTAACTCGAAATTCAAAATATTGGGCCATGCAACAAGATCTTTTAACCAGCATGGTCGAAGGAGTCTGCTTTAAAAATAATTTTATAAGGATACAAATTGAAGAACTCCATTTATAAGTACTATTCTCAAAATCAAACGGCTAGCAGAAAACGAAAGGAACGGTCAAGATCGAAAGACTGTTGCGCTTCCCGAGAATTTCACCGGGAAGAGAAAGTGATATATTCTTGAAATCGAGCAGAAGTAATATACCAAGATCGAAGAACGAAGATTACGAGCATAAGACCAAACGAAGAAAGCAAACAAAAGCATGGACAGAAGAGAGTACATTAAATTATGGACAAACTTGTAATCCGAGAAACTAATAGATTATTACAAACCATAGGGGATAAAAATGTCTGAAATTATTCATGATCACATGAGTAAAAACAATATAGCCATACTACAAGCCCGGGTAAATGAAAAGCAACATCTAGAGAAGTTTGTTGTCGGAGAAAATCTTTCGAAGCTCAGCATTCCGAGCCTCATATCCAGCTTCATATCCACGGTCATAAGCCTCCTTTTCTAGACGCGTGAATTCTTGCCTCTCCTGCTCATGAAGACTTTTCAGTTTGTCAAGCTCCTCATTCAGCTGCTTGTGGATCTCCTCTCCTTTTTCTTTAACAGACTTCTCCCTCTCTAGAGCAAGCTTCTCCGCGAAGACACGGTCGAATTCGGCTTTCTTCTCCTCCAGCTCGAGGGAAATAGCGGCACGATGATTGGTCTCCTGCTCAGCAAACGTTTTAAGCTCAATAAAATCTTGCCCGGCCTGTCAAAAGGAATCGTCACCTCAAAAAAAAAAAAAAAAAATATATATATATATATATATATATATATATATATATATATATAAATATATATATATATATATAAATAATAATAACAATACCTGAAACAGGAAATGCTGCCCAGACTCAAACAACTCTTCTATGTTTCTCTCCTTGGACATGTTTCTCTCCTTGGACATGTTTCTCTCCTTGGGCATGTTAGTTTCCGAAGAAGTAAAGTTAGCTTGCAACAGACTATCCATGGGATCAGCCTTAAGAGGGGACCCAATTTTCGACCCTTCAGGCGCGGAAGAAGTAATTTTTGGAGGAATGGAGTCAACAAGGGGTTTGGGAGGATTATCAATTTCTAAGGATTCAGCAGAAACCCCTCCACCAATCGTTGACTTGGGTTTTTTGCTGAGATTCCCTGTGGGAGGAACGGTCGAAACATCGGAAGACGACTTGCTACCGATAGCAAGATTTTGCAATGCCTCAACAGGGGTAACAACATCGGAATAAGGCCTTTTGTTCGAGGAAGAAACAGAAGCCTTTTCTCTCACAAGAACTTCACTCGAAGAATCGACAACTTTTGGAGAAGAGCCCCCGAGCGAAGCCTCGAGCTCTTCGTCCAAAATGGACTTGCTAGAACTGCCTTTGTTTTGTTTTGAAGAAGCGTTTTTCCCTTTCTTGTTGTCTTCCCCCATAGGAGCTTTCGGGGAAGACACAAAGGTCTTAGAAGAAGAATTGGAGGCTTTGACCTCCTTGGCAATTTTCTGCTCTTTGCCCGGATTCTTATTCTTCGAACCGCCAAATAACGATTTGGGGTCGATAGATTTCCCTAGTACATTTTCCATGATAAGTGGATTTGGGGTCGATAGTTCGGATTCTTACTCTTTGAAGGATCTCGAAGATGGCGGAAAATATGGCAAGAGCTCCGATCTCTATAAGCAAAGATGTCGTACGAATAATGAAAAGAAATCCTAATATTTATAGACACTACGCCTTGCGATTACGATAGTGGATCGACGCAACCTTTAAAGAAAAATCCCGTAGGGAATGGGTGATGTCCGAGCATAGAGAGTTATCGAACCTTAAAAATTTAGTCTGGATATTAGTAAGGTTGGAATTTACAAGTTACACGAATCAAATCCGTTTACAAAAAATGAGTTACATGGGTGAATACAATTAGATCCCAACAACAAAATTACGAATCGCCCCTTTTCATCACGTTCGACTCCGGTAACTTGCTAAATAGAAAATCAGGCGGTATATGTTAGAATTGGAGAAGTTACTCGATTTGATCGTGAGTTCGATCGTATTCTCTATCCGGTACATCGCCTATATCGACATCTTCACCCTTTTCCCCCGACATGGAAGGAGGATCGTTGGTTAAACAATCGAGCACATCGGGGTTAGGCATCGGAATACCATACTCCTCAACTAGGGGGGCAAAGCGATGATCCTGCCAATTACTATCCATCTTGGGTAGAGAGGAACCTTTGTAATCCTTCCCTTCAGCGTTCTTGAAAGGGTTCATATGTTTAAAGTACTCATCCATATCATCCGGAATCTTCTTGGCCGCGACCAATTGTTGAACCCCTTTATAAAAGATCGTCTGGAGAATTTCTCCAATTTTCCTTTGAACTAAAGGATTCAAGACGGGGGATTCCAAGAATCCTCGTATGGCAGGAATCTCGGCTTTTTCCCGGCCCTGAGCATATGCGCGCTCGGAATCTTGCTTTGCCAACTCAAGTTCTATCTTTACCTTCTTCAACTCTTCCTCGAGGGCACTTCTCTCTTTAACGGATGCCAGCAAGTCCTCCTCTACAGACGAGGAACATTTCATAGTTGCCTCGTTGAGCTCTTTCTTTACTTGGGATAATTCTCGCTGAGTTTCTGCCAGTTGAGATCGAAGAACTTGGTTGTCAGAAAAAATTTGTGCATACGCATCATGAGCGTCCTGCGATTCCTGCTCCAATAGCGCCAAACGATAGGTTTGGAGGGCGAACAAATCCCCGACCTATAAGACATTCTCGGATATCAGCAAGGGTTAGGGACTCTAGAAGGGGATAAATGAGAGACAGATTTTCACCACATGATATGTAACACCCCTAATAAAGCAATTAATTGAAGTGTTATTAATAAAGATTTATTATTAATTAGTCTATACAATTTTCATAAGTAAATAGGTGAAAACAAAGTTTCACCAAACAAGACTTAAGGTAAGAAAAATCTAGACAATAAAACTTTTACCCCAACCCCTTAACATTATTACAATAAAGCCATTCTTGCTTCCTATTTAAGATAAGTATAGAGTCATTAAACTGATCACACTTTCCTCCAAATACACAAAGAAAACGTCCATAAGAGCTTAAGAACACTAGGAAGAAATAGAAGCAAGTCAAGGTAAGAATTCTTCTCCAAACTTATATACCTGAAGTTCTTCTCTTTAAATACCTAATATCTAATGAAAACTTTTGATTCCAGTTAATATTTGAATCAATTTAAAGTTGGAAAGAAGTAGGTTCAAGTCTTGTATCAATCCATCACTTACAAAGGAAGTTATTAAGGTAAACTTACAATCTACACAATTCTGCGCAGTGTTATTGTTTGGCCTATAAGTTGAGTTCGGTTTGGAATTTTTAGAATCTGTTTGTTGGGTTGGAAAGAAGACAAAATTTGGTGTGTTCAAGTAGTATTTTGGTCTGCCATGTCCGGTTCATATGCCGGTGGTGGCTCGATTTCAGAACAGCTGAAACAGGGGAGTTAAATTCACTAGGACTGTTTTGGGGTTTTAAGTGTTTATGTTTATTTTTGACTCATCTTATGACATAACTTTACTTTTCATAACCTTATAATATCTTCTGTTAATTTATGTCTTTTATAAAATGGCTAACCTTTGTATTTACCTTCTATTAACTAGTTGAAAAGAAAAATTGTTAATCAACCTATCATTGATTCCTTTTGAATTTCTGCTGGAAATTTTGACATTAATATACTATTGATTCTGGACATTTAAAATTATATCCTTCAATCTAATGAAACTATTTTGAGTTAGGAAACCATAGGATTTTGTTTCAGGTCATTCCATTACATATATAAAAAGTTATTCAAACAATAAGCTTGGCTGCCAACACAAAAATTAAAAGCCGACTAAATGAAATGGTTTGTTTGTTCATTTATTTACACTATCTGAAACTCCTAGGATTATAGTTTCATTATTCTTAGTTTACTTCAAGTTTAGTGATGATTATAATATACTACATATTTTAATAAGTGCTTACTTAAATTAGGTCGGGAGAATACGATCGAACCAAGTTAACAAGATAGAATTGAACTTCGGGTGAGGCTTCTCGTTCTTTCTTCAGCCCTCTTGGCACAACGCCCTGAGAACAAGAACAACTTTGATATTCTAAATTTCATATTATTCCAAAGCACAAACTCATTATATTATATATATGTTCTACTTTCTGACTTGATTGAGCCCGTTCTCGATATAACATGTTCTTGTTGATTCTGATTGTGCTTCACACCGATTTCGACATTTCAATGACATCCCTCAATTCTTTCATTCGATCTAGTAGGTAATATTATCCCGAGTTATGGATTATGTCTATCTTTTGTTATGTTACTATCACCCTTGGGGACGCCCTTGGGAAGTTGGGCCCTGGGACTAACAAAGTTGACGGCTGGGCGACATCGGGTCGTCGGTTTATGATCTCTTTGATTAGTACCCCTCTGTGGTTTAGTTACGGGTAAGTGATCCGAACTGAACTGACATGCACCCGGGCATGTCCACTGTTTTGTTTGGCGAGGTCGCTCCTCGTAGGGAGGTATAAGGTGGATAAGATTTGTACTTGATTATTTTTTTGTTTACCAAATAAGAACATGAAATTCTGAATTTCGTTCTCCTTACTTCTTGATCTTATAAATAATGCTTCATATACTCTCTAATTTTTCTATTCCTTTCTAGTTCACTATCCATATTCTTGTTAATACGTATATAACTTTGTTTTGGCATCACAATTTCTCACTAAGTCGAACAAGACTTACACCTCTTTCTATTGTTGTTCTTTTCTCAGATTGACATTGGAAACTAAGAATCAAGAGATGAAGAATGCGAGATAATTGTCGAGTTTCATAAGTCATATATGTAAACGCTTTATTATCATATGTTAGTTTTCAACATATTAAGTGCTAGGTTTGGATTCTCTTTTGGATTGTAATACGTAAAGTAGGAGAAAATGACTAATATGCGTTACTTTAAATATGAGTCACTCTTTGTTTTGAAACTTTGTAAATATAGAACTTCCGCTGTATAGATTATAATTATAGTGCTTATCTTATAACATGGAATGTTCTGTTAGAATTGACACACGACCAATTCAATTAAATCGACATTTACAAGAGTTAAGTCAATTGAGTTAGTCGGGCGTCACAGAGTGGTATCAGAGCGACAAGCTATAAGTCAGGGATATGATTCTTGGAAAATAAGGTTTGTTAAACGTAGATATTAGATGCTGATTGATTATTTGGAATTTGACATTTATGTGTTAAACTTTACGTTTTCGAAAGTCAGTACTAAGTATATTCTTTATTATGACCTCATGTTAATTATGTTCTGATATATTAAGGACTTGATTCCTATGACCACAGGATGGCTGATCGAAATTATAGTAATGGCTTACCTTTAACCAATGGACATTACGGACCACCACGTACTGTACATCTCCGTAGAAGTGCTCCTGTTCTGACTTTCACTCCCCAGGGTACCCAATTGATTGGGCATTACCCCGATCATGTTGTACGCAGCATGGAAAATGATAGAGATAGAGTAATGAACGAAAAGGAAGAAATTCTAGCTGCATATGTGAGACAAGGCTCCCAGTTAGTAGATTTACAAAACGAACGAACACTACTCCAAGACCAAGTACAAGCAATGCGAGAAAAACTTCTCGAATTTCAGCGTGAATTAATGGGAATTTCAGCAGCTTGGGAAGCCCAATCACATGCTCGCACTCAAGAAAGAAACCATACATTATTCGAGCTTCAAAGGTACGTAGATACGATACTAGGAATTTTGCGCAACGAAGTGGAGCACACTATGTTTCTGGCCGAAGGATATGATAATTTGGGAAATCTGATTGAGCTACTGAGAAGAAGAAACTCCGACTATTATGACTTGATCGATACTGCTCGCCTTAGAGCTCAAACGATAACTTACGGAGCATTGTTTGGCCAAAATGATGAAGCAAGTTTTCCAAGGATACAAGTGGCAGCAGGAGAAGGACCTTCTACAAACACCCGTCAGCCAAATCCTACATTTGATCCATCAACGGAATATATACAGCAAGGTATTTTGCTTGGAGAAGGGGTTGAAGTAGGAGAAGTCGGACAAATTGTACCACCCGTGGCTAATTTTGAAAATGAGGAAGAACCAGAGGAAGATCCAGCCTGGATGTATGAACTAACTGATATAGATCAAGAAGAAGGGGTTGATTTGAGGAATGCAGAAGAAGGGGCTGATTTGAGGAATGCAGATGATGGGACGGTTAGTGGAGCGGAGATACCCGCACCACCACGTACCAACCCATGATCTTAACACGACTAGCTTGTCACTAGTTTTCCCTTTTAGTGACAAGTTAGAATTTTGTTTGTCTAGTATTATCTCTAGAACTAACTATAAGTTAGGAGATAATATTTAGACACTTGGCTAGTTATTGTAAAACCTTAATGATACTCTTTAGATATATACTAATATTAATATAACTATATAGGCTAGTACTCAAGTTAACTCTTTTTGTCTTAGTCTTGGAATTTAATATCCTTAGAGTTAACATTAGAATATATGACTTTTGCTATGTAATCCGTGTATGTTACTATGGCACAATATTTCATAGGAATGCATTTTGCATAATCATTTTGTATTTTACTATGCTATGATATAATATGTGTGCATCAAATCATATGTAACAATACAATTAAGACACTAACATATCTACATTTCTTAGAATGGCACGAACAAGGAATCAAACTACGCCCACAAGTCCACGAGCTACACCACCATTAAGTACTCAAGCAAACCCGACACCAACTCCAGGCGAAAATGATCCCAATCAAGGACAAAACTTTGCTAATATAGGACCTGCCATGGCACAACAACCTTTCCATAGAGATGGGGTACCAGACCTCACACAAATGTTTTCATTTATGCATCAATATATGCAATTTTGTCAACAACAAACACCTGCGAACGGCTCCACTAATGCATTAGTTCATCCGACTATGGATCAAACACTTGAAAGGTTTCTTCGTTTCCAACCCCCAAAATTCTTTGGAGAACCTAATGATCACAAGGCAGAATTATGGCTTTCCGAAATAGAGAATATTTTTAATGTACTAGATTACACCGATGCGCATAAAATAAGTTTCGGCACATTTCGATTAGAGGATACAGCTAGACATTGGTGGAGAACGGTGGAACAACGATGGCAACATGATAATACCCTTCGTACTTGGGAGAATTTTGTAAGAGAGTTTAATTGTAAATATATTCCTCAAGTTGTGCAAACCCGTCGTGAAAGAGAATTCCTAGACTTAACCCAAGGTACAATGACCGTGTCTCAATATGAGGATCGATTTACTAAACTTATTAGGTATGCTCCACATTACCAAAATGACGAGGTCAGAAAGGTGAGGAAATTTATTGAAGGACTAAATTTGGAATTACGATGGGCAATAATTTCAACGGACACCACTAGTTATACCCATACAGTAGAAAAAGCATTGCAAGTAGAGTCGGAGATGAAAGAGTTAATGAAGGTTGAAGAACAACTCAAACGAAATCGTCCATCAAGCTCTAGATGGGATAATGTAGGAAAATTCAATCAAGGGAATAAAATTTCAAAGACAGTTCATGGGGATCTCAAGAAGAATAATAATACGAAGACAAGATCTGCTACTAACCAAATGAGATCGATAGTGAGAGGGCCATGTAACTTTTGTGGCCACCCAAGTCACAATGAGGAAGCTTGTTGGAAAAAGAGTGGACGATGTATCGCATGTGGTAGTGACCGACATCTTATCAAAGATTGCCCAAGGGCGAAGAATAGCGGCACAACACCCCAAGCGAAGCAAGGTGGACAATCAATCGGCCAAACTGGAAGACCTAAGGTCCCAGCTCGTGTTTACGCATTGGATGCCAATGAGGAAGTACCTGACCCAACGGCTGTGGTGGAAGGTAAAATCCATATACTTGGCAAAATTGGTAAAGCTTTATATGATCCTGGAGCTACCCATTCTTTTATTGCTACTTCTTTTTCAACCAACATGCCCTTGGAATTTGAAAGAATGTCTTACACTTTTGAAGTAAGTACACCTATGGGTATTAGTATGACTACGGATTTGGTTTGTAAAGCATGCCCAATTATGATAGACGGTATTAATTACCCGACCGACTTAATCCAACTAAACATCCAAGGATACGATGTCATCCTAGGGATGGATTGGTTGTACCAACATCAAGCCGAACTAAATTGTTATACCAAAGAGATAAAACTTAACAAGACTACACGAAGAGAACTCGAGGCTAGCCAGAAGAAACAACAACCAATACCAATCATCTCGGCAATTGAAGCAAGGAAAATACTGCAAAATGAAGGTTATGGATTCTTGGCTTATTTGATAAATAAGCCCAAAGACATAATCCAAATAGAGGAAGTCCCGGTAGTAAATGAGTTCGTAGAAGTATTTCCTGAGGAACTAATTAATTTACCTCCAGATCGTGAAATTGAATTTGTCATTGAAACCCTACCCGGGGTAGCACCCATCTCAAAAACTCCTTACCGTATGGCTCCTGCTGAGTTAAAAGAATTGAAAACTCAGTTACAAGATCTGATTGAACGAGGGTTCATTCGACCTAGTTCCTCCCCTTGGGGAGCACCAGTCTTGTTCGTTAAAAAGAAAGATGGATCTCTTCGATTGTGCATCGATTATCGAGGACTGAATAGTGTCACTATAAAGAATAAGTACCCTTTACCACATATCGATGAACTATTTGACCTATTACAAGGATCACATGTGTACTCAAAGTTGGATCTTAGACAAGGTTACTATCAATTGAAAATTCAAGAGAAAGATGTCCCAAAAACTGCTTTTAACTCAAGATATGGCCATTTTGAATTTCTGGTTATGCCATTTGGGTTAACAAATGCACCAGCGGCTTTTATGGATATGATGCACAGAATATTCAAACCTTTTCTAGACAACTTTGTTGTAATATTCATAGATGATATCTTGGTATTCTCAAAGACGAAGGAAGAGCATGCACAACATCTCAGAATAGTACTAAAGACTTTGAAAGAGAATAAACTTTACGCCAAATTTAGTAAATGTGAATTCTGGTTGGAACGAGTAACTTTCTTAGGACATGTGATATCCAATGCTGGTATTGAAGTTGATCCTTCCAAAGTAGAAGCAATTGTCAATTGGAAACAACCAACAAATGTTACTGAAGTACGTAGCTTTTTGGGTCTAGCTGGTTATTACCGCAAATTTGTCAAGGACTTCTCTAAAATTGCGGCACCATTAACACAATTAACCCAAAAGCAATGTAAGTTTATATGGAGCGATAAATGTGAATCAAGCTTTCAAGAGCTCAAGCGGAGATTGACAACCGCCCCCATACTAGCTTTACCCAAAGGTCTGTGTGGCTTTGTTATCTATACCGACGCATCAAAAGAAGGTTTTGGATGTGTACTGATGCAGAATGAGAGGGTGATTGCATATGCTTCAAGGAAACTAAAACTACATGAGCAAAATTACCCCACTCACGACCTAGAATTGGGAGCAATCGTGTTTGCTTTGGCAAAATGGAGACATTACCTGTACGGGACAACTTTTGTAGTATACACTGATCACAAAAGTTTGAAATACTTGTTCACTCAGAAAGAATTAAACATGAGGCAGCGCAGGTGGATGGAATTCCTTGAAGACTATGATTGTTCAATTTTATATCATCCTGGAAAGGCTAATGTAGTAGCCGATGCCTTAAGTCGAAAGGCAAAGATTCAAAATGTCAAAGGGAAAGAACAAACATATGTAAAAGCTATGATATGTATGCAAGCTTGTAGACGATTTAGATATGCAACCCGAATGGTGCACTCAAATTCGAAAAGCTCAACACGAAGATGAAGATATTAGAAAACAAATGGAATTCGTGGAAAAGAAATTAGATTCAAAATTTGACATGGATCGATCAGGTATACTACGATTCCAAAATCGAGTTTGGGTTCCAAAAACTATGCGAAAAGAATTGATGGAAGAAGCGCATAGAACAAGGTACACAGTTCATCCTGGAGGTACTAAAATGTACAAGGACTTAAAGAAACAATTTTGGTGGAATGGAATGAAGCGTGACATTGCTGACTATGTAAAGAAATGCATGACTTGCCAATTGGTAAAAGTTGAACATCAACATCCTGCCGGAAAACTGCAACCACTACCGATACCTGACTGGAAATGGGATCAAATTACTATGGATTTCGTAACAGGTCTACCAATTGTAAGAAATGGATGCAACAGTATCTGGGTTATTGTGGATAGGCTTACTAAGTCGGCTCACTTTCTTCCTGTAAAGACAAACTACAATGTGGAAACATTGGCTGAATTATACAAGAAAGAGATCATTAGACTACATGGGTTACCATCTAGTATAATTTCAGACAGGGATCCTAAATTTACTTCGAGGCTATGGAAACAGTTACAGGAAAATCTTGGAACTAAGCTGAAATTCAGTACAGCCGCACATCCTGAAACAGATGGACAGTCAGAGCGAGTTATTGGCTTCTTAGAAGACATGTTGAGAGCATGCGTGTTGGACTTCAAAGGTAGTTGGGACCAGCATTTACCACTTATAGAATTTGCATACAATAATAGTTATCATGCTTCCATTCAAATGGCACCATACGAAGCTTTATATGGCAGAAAATGTCGCTCCCCACTCCATTGGGATTTGGACGAGTGGAGAACAACTTCAGACGGCTCACGTAGAGCGATAAGACCAGAGATTATTCAGGAAGCCATTGATAAGGTACAAATAATCAAACAAAGAATAAAAGCTGCACAAGACCGACAAAAAAGTTATGCCGATCGCCGTAGAAGGGATCTGGAATTTGATATAGGGGACAAAGTATTTCTTAAGGTATCACCAAGGAAGGGATTCAAAAGAATAGGGAAAGGTGGAAAGTTAAATCCACGTTATGTAGGACCTTTTGAAATCATTGAGCGAATAGGTAAATTGGCCTACAAATTAGATTTACCCCCAAATCTTACGGGAATTCATAACGTGTTCCACGTATCATAACTGAGAAAATACCAGCCAGACGAATCCCACATTTTAGAACCCGATTGTCTACAAATCGAAAGTGACCTATCTTACAAAGAAATACCAGTTCACATCCTTGATCAAAAGTTCCAGGAGCTTCGCAACCGCAAGATACCTTTGGTAAAAGTATTATGGAGAAATCAAAATGTAGAAGAAGCAACATGGGAACGAGAAGAAGAAATGAGGAAGCATCATCCCGAGCTCTTCACTTCAGGTTAGAATCTGGAGACCAGATTTCTTTAAGAGGGGGAGATTGTAACACCCCTAATAAAGCAATTAATTGAAGTGTTATTAATAAAGATTTATTATTAATTAGTCTATACAATTTTCATAAGTAAATAGGTGAAAACAAAGTTTCACCAAACAAGACTTAAGGTAAGAAAAATCTAGACAATAAAACTTTTACCCCAACCCCTTAACATTATTACAATAAAGCCATTCTTGCTTCCTATTTAAGATAAGTATAGAGTCATTAAACTGATCACACTTTCCTCCAAATACACAAAGAAAACGTCCATAAGAGCTTAAGAACACTAGGAAGAAATAGAAGCAAGTCAAGGTAAGAATTCTTCTCCAAACTTATATACCTGAAGTTCTTCTCTTTAAATACCTAATATCTAATGAAAACTTTTGATTCCAGTTAATATTTGAATCAATTTAAAGTTGGAAAGAAGTAGGTTCAAGTCTTGTATCAATCCATCACTTACAAAGGAAGTTATTAAGGTAAACTTACAATCTACACAATTCTGCGCAGTGTTATTGTTTGGCCTATAAGTTGAGTTCGGTTTGGAATTTTTAGAATCTGTTTGTTGGGTTGGAAAGAAGACAAAATTTGGTGTGTTCAAGTAGTATTTTGGTCTGCCATGTCCGGTTCATATGCCGGTGGTGGCTCGATTTCAGAACAGCTGAAACAGGGGAGTTAAATTCACTAGGACTGTTTTGGGGTTTTAAGTGTTTATGTTTATTTTTGACTCATCTTATGACATAACTTTACTTTTCATAACCTTATAATATCTTCTGTTAATTTATGTCTTTTATAAAATGGCTAACCTTTGTATTTACCTTCTATTAACTAGTTGAAAAGAAAAATTGTTAATCAACCTATCATTGATTCCTTTTGAATTTCTGCTGGAAATTTTGACATTAATATACTATTGATTCTGGACATTTAAAATTATATCCTTCAATCTAATGAAACTATTTTGAGTTAGGAAACCATAGGATTTTGTTTCAGGTCATTCCATTACATATATAAAAAGTTATTCAAACAATAAGCTTGGCTGCCAACACAAAAATTAAAAGCCGACTAAATGAAATGGTTTGTTTGTTCATTTATTTACACTATCTGAAACTCCTAGGATTATAGTTTCATTATTCTTAGTTTACTTCAAGTTTAGTGATGATTATAATATACTACATATTTTAATAAGTGCTTACTTAAATTAGGTCGGGAGAATACGATCGAACCAAGTTAACAAGATAGAATTGAACTTCGGGTGAGGCTTCTCGTTCTTTCTTCAGCCCTCTTGGCACAACGCCCTGAGAACAAGAACAACTTTGATATTCTAAATTTCATATTATTCCAAAGCACAAACTCATTATATTATATATATGTTCTACTTTCTGACTTGATTGAGCCCGTTCTCGATATAACATGTTCTTGTTGATTCTGATTGTGCTTCACACCGATTTCGACATTTCAATGACATCCCTCAATTCTTTCATTCGATCTAGTAGGTAATATTATCCCGAGTTATGGATTATGTCTATCTTTTGTTATGTTACTATCACCCTTGGGGACGCCCTTGGGAAGTTGGGCCCTGGGACTAACAAAGTTGACGGCTGGGCGACATCGGGTCGTCGGTTTATGATCTCTTTGATTAGTACCCCTCTGTGGTTTAGTTACGGGTAAGTGATCCGAACTGAACTGACATGCACCCGGGCATGTCCACTGTTTTGTTTGGCGAGGTCGCTCCTCGTAGGGAGGTATAAGGTGGATAAGATTTGTACTTGATTATTTTTTTGTTTACCAAATAAGAACATGAAATTCTGAATTTCGTTCTCCTTACTTCTTGATCTTATAAATAATGCTTCATATACTCTCTAATTTTTCTATTCCTTTCTAGTTCACTATCCATATTCTTGTTAATACGTATATAACTTTGTTTTGGCATCACAATTTCTCACTAAGTCGAACAAGACTTACACCTCTTTCTATTGTTGTTCTTTTCTCAGATTGACATTGGAAACTAAGAATCAAGAGATGAAGAATGCGAGATAATTGTCGAGTTTCATAAGTCATATATGTAAACGCTTTATTATCATATGTTAGTTTTCAACATATTAAGTGCTAGGTTTGGATTCTCTTTTGGATTGTAATACGTAAAGTAGGAGAAAATGACTAATATGCGTTACTTTAAATATGAGTCACTCTTTGTTTTGAAACTTTGTAAATATAGAACTTCCGCTGTATAGATTATAATTATAGTGCTTATCTTATAACATGGAATGTTCTGTTAGAATTGACACACGACCAATTCAATTAAATCGACATTTACAAGAGTTAAGTCAATTGAGTTAGTCGGGCGTCACATGATATGTTCGGGAAAAATCGCTCAAAACCTCGAAATCGCCTTTGACAGAATGGAGCAGCATATCCCTCTTAAACCGACCAGCCATAAAGATTCTAGCGGCTTTGTCGAATTCGTTCTCCCCATTCGCATCCAGATCGGTCAGAATGGTACCATCTTCAGGGTATCCAGCAGTTCTGCCACTTCGAAAATGCTCATCCATAAAATCCGCCACATCAGGCTCCGACCTACCTTCTCGACAAGGGACAGAGTCAGAATTCACGCCAAAAGGTTTTACCCTCCTCGAGGGCCCGGGGTGTTCAGCGTTTCTTTTCTGACCCAGAAGCTTCTCGTATTCCTGGATACCCTGGATCCGGTTCCAGGAATGTTGACTGTAGCCGACAGACGAAAGAGCAGAAGTGTCAGGGGAGAACAAGGTCCGAAGAGGTTCGGCTGTGGCAGAATTCAGCGAACTCATAGTGCCAACCCCTCTAAAATCGGGAATCATAGATGGTATGACAGCTGAACTTCCACCCAAATTGCTCATGTCCTCTTTTCTTTCCGAGGCATAAGGTAACGGATCGAAATAAAATCGCTTATCTTCAACCGGGCCGGCAGCGGACACTCGAAATTTCTCAACAACTCGACCTGCAAGGATAATACGAATCGGGCACGAGTTTAAACAAGGAGAATTGTTTAATAAAACCTAAAAGTAGGCAGAAGATAAGAAGCATACCCAAAGAAAGAGGAGCAAGGGTCGGAGCACTAGAGGTTCGCAGAAGGGATCCTTCGGAGGATTGGCTAGGGTATTTAATCGCCGGAGTAGGATAATTACAATGGCTCAACCCGGCCAATCGCAAAACGCCTTCCTGAATCAGGAATCTAGTCTGGTAAGGGTTAGACTGCAACTGCTCCAGGAGTTCATCAGAAAGACGATGGCTGAGCTTCTCTTTGATTCTGCGAGAACCGTATGTCCAAGTATTTGCACCATCCCATCGATACGGTCTTGTTTTCGAACTACCTTCAGACATTGGAAGATCAGGGCCCTTCACAAAAAAGAATCTCCTCTTCCAACCTATACTCTTATCCGTTGTTATTTTCGTAAGAAAAGGCCGTTTCGACCGCAGACGGATGGACACGAACCCCATATTCGAACCCTTACATGGGACCATTCGGAATATCTGCCAAAAGTTGCTAAAGGAGGCCTCTTCCCCTTTTGCCTCCATAAGAGCGCTAAACGCTGCTATATACGCTACAGAATGCGGGAGAAGCTGAGCAGGGGAAAGCGAAAAGAAGTTCAAGACATTTCTAACAAGGGGAATGAACGGGATACGCAAACCATAAGAAAATTGATCCTCATAAAAGGCTTGACAGCCAGCCGGGGGATCGGTAGCACGTTCGGTATAAGAGGGAATGACGATTGAAAACCCTTTAGGAAGAAATTTCCCGAACTCCGCCTCGAGGAAAGAGAGATCCTTCTTCGAAAAACAGCAGGAAGTCTGGCTGGCAGGAAGCTCTGACTTGTTCGAGATGGTGGCGGTAGAAGGTTGCGTATGTTTGAAAATCCTGACAAAAGCACCCTCGCCGATGCTGCGTTTCTCGACCTCATTTTCTTCAAGATCCTCGCTCGGATCCTCATCCTCGCGTCTTTGACAAAATTCCCCATCCTCATAATCATCAACATGCTTCAGCAAAGGATCGGACTCTGGATTTTCTCCGACCTTATTCTTGCCCCTTACACTTCTAGAGCTCGACATTATGGATTGAGAAACAAATATACAAAAGGCAAATGCTGTTTCGAACTCAAACGCTTCGAGCTCGAGAGAGGACGTAATATGTAAATAATTTTTCAACGAATCGACATATATATACGGGGTTAAAAAGGTAAAATTGCAAACAGGTCCCCGAGTAACCGCGACGGTTGAACTTACCCTGGGTAAAAACTCAGGGTTATTCCTCACAGAATAGCACTTTGATCCTTCATTTTCTAAGATTACGGAATAAGTTCCTTGCAAATTTTTCCTGAGAATCTCGTAGGTCCTCTTTGTTATGATCGAAAAATTTGGAAAGCATTCATTAAGGGATCGAACAACACATCGCGGAACCATAAAGGATATAACAACTTCAAGATCCTCCGACAAGGATATCTTTACAATACGCCGGTATATGTCTTCTTATATATGCACTCTTTTTCCCTGGCTCGGTTTTTATCCCAATGGGTTTTTCCGGGCTAGGTTTTTAATGAGGCATATCCTAAAGACATTATGAATGGCTCATCTCATAATAGTGTGGGACGCAACTTGTACTTCTTCGAGCGCTAGCTCCACTTCACGCTCGAGAAGTGGGGGAGTATTGATGAGGGGTAATTTAGATTCCTTACCTCTGTGGGCCCGATGCTGTTCGAATAACACTAGATACTATCCCCAGAGAGCATGAAGTTGGTCCAGGGCATAGTATTAACTGTTCCGAGCTCATTTCAGAACCCAAGATCGAAGGGTACTGTTGGGCCGAGCCCAGGCCCAAGCCCATCAGTTCAGCTATAAATACCCATGCATTTATGACAACACACAACTTCCAAGGTGCTCTTGTTTCGTGACTGCTACTCGGACACATTTGGGAAATATAGTATAGTTTTGGTCATTTGTATTTCGCTCCTCTAGTTTGTACGTCATCCAATAATGCTCGAGTAGGACCCTAAATTCTTGTATTTGTACCCAGCTAATTTGAATACAATTACTATTTGATCTTTACTTTCCTTTTAAATATTGTTATTTTCACTCTACAACCCACCCTTGATCGAACAACGAATTCGCGTAAGATCACCAGCCACAAGCCCATGGAGCCCAATCACTGGTGAATTAATTCAGGAAACCTTTTATCATTTATAATTTCCATATACGATATAATCTCTCCATAGATCAATCTCCCAGTCGAGACTTAAGGGCATGGTCTTTCATCGGATTCCCTTTTCTTTTATCTCGACCTTATGTATTCTGATCTCGAAATAAATTCTCTTTGACTTAATCTTTATGAGCTACTTACATAAAGTCGTCAGATACCTTTGCCAAGGATTTTACCAGAATTAATTTCTCACAGAAATCCATAGGAATTTCCCAACCTATCAAGTCGGGTCAATGGATCCTTTGTTGATGATATAAATCTGCATACGAGTTCCTCTATACCCAATATGAGTCCACAAAGACTTTCTGGCGATCCCCAGTCAGTCGTAACTCATATCAAAGTATAGACATTCTCGCACCAGATAAACCCTATCACCTCAAGTAGTTAGGGATTGTTCCTCGTATACTATTATAAATTTGGAATAACTTCAACCCCGATATGCGACTACCGCTTCCATGGTGAGTTATTTCCTAATTGGGGTATTCAGTGCGCTTGCCATCCCAGCAAGCCACCCACTTATGTGTATCGACCATCCCAGTCACGCTCGTGGACCCCAGCGTCCTCCAGTTCATCGGAGTATACACAACAGTGAGAGTCTAACCGAATCCAACGATGTCCTATCTCGATTGGATTCTACGACTCTTGAATATGTTTTAGATCACGGCCTTGGAGATCAGTCCACGGGTTGTCCCATAGCCCTGTGATCTAAGGACTTCTATCCTTATGCGTAGATAATTATTACATAAGATAAAGATGACCATTTAATAAAGTGCATTTATTAATCGAAATTGAATAGTTCCTCATTTATTACAATAAATGCTAGCCATACAGCTGGCTTGCAGGACACTATTTCTATCAATCGAAGTTAGCCAGTATGTACCAGACCACAACTGACCAGTTTACTTCCAGCGAGTAGTAGATTGCCACCATGATGCTGTATCTCTTCATTGTAATAGCATCCAAGGAAAAAGTGCAATTTTCAATCAGCTTTGCAACCATATCAGCCATACACTTATATTCATCCTTCAATTGTTTCTTTTTGATGTTGCTAGTCAACATCTCTCCTTCTTTGGCACAGATTGCCCAGAAGTCTTGGTGCTTTTCCTCAGCAATGGTGGTGACGTCATGTCGACCACTGTTGGGCAGGCCAATGGTCTCATGGAGTAAAGCAGGGGTTATGACCACAGATTTATCCCCGACAGTAGCTGTGATCTCCCTTTTTGTGAAATCAACAGCAGCTGTATTGTAATACTCCAAAACTTGATCTTTCCAGACCAAGCCTTCGTGCAACTCCATAAAATTTACCAGCGAGGCAGCCTTGAATTTCTCCAGCAATTGTTTCATCAACTCCGTACCAGACTGGTAGTATGCATCATAGACCAGATACATACCCTCAGCTTTAGCTTCAACACTAGAACTCATCTCGAATCTGTAGAAGTTAGTGAAATAGCAGAATTGCAGAAAGTAGAGTGCAAGGAATTTTCTCAAAAATGCTCTAAGTACATTTGGGTGCGTAAAGAACGACAAGTCTGATCAGATCTGGATTTATAGAGTTTGGGTATTTCGGTTTCAGTGATACCAGCTAACTGTTAGATCCGTTTCTTGTCAGTCCTGATCGTGCGGCATCAGTTACGCCGTTTCAAATTCAAAAAGCATTAAATGAGAAGCGGGAATGCGAACCGCGTTACTGTACTTATAAAAGCGTGTTTTAGATAAAATGTTTTTAATACACTTAGCTTTTATACAGTTGATCAGACAGGTAATTAAAACACTTATCTGATAGGACTACCGTCCTGATGACAAAGCTGTTATCAGTGAAAGCCAATAACTGATAACCTTCCTCGGCTGTTTGTCAATCCAGCTAGATAATTAATCTTCGATCTTCAAGACTTTAATCTTCTGATGAAAACACAACTTCAACTAACTGTCATCAAGAATTTCATCTTTTAATTAGAAGTACCGCTAGTCTTACACGTTCCCCCTTACTTTAAGAATTCATAAGTTAACTAGTATGTTGAGAGTTAATCCTTGAAGATAATATGATGAGTAAGCTGTTGAACTCCAGTCTTCTGATGAGTTCCCCCTCAGCTTATGCATCAAATTTTAGTAGACCTAGTTCAGCTCATAAAGTGGAAAACCTTGTCTCACTTAGAGGTTTTGTGAAGATGTCAGCAATCTGATTTTCAGTAAACACATATTCTATCATGACATTTCCTTTCTCCGCATGATCTCTAATGAAATGATGTTTGATCTCAATATGCTTAGTCCTTGAATGACTTGTAATATTCTGAGTAAGGCTGATTGCACTTGTATTGTCACAGTAGATAGGGATTCCACTGATTTTTATGTTGTAATCTTCTAGTTGATGCTTCAACCATAATATTTGTGCACAGCAAGCTCCAGCAGCTATATATTCAGCTTCAGCAGTTGATATGGATACTGAAGTCTGTTTCTTACTCATCCATGAGATCATACGACTACCTAAAAATTGACAGGCACCTGTTGTGCTTTTTCTGTCTATCTTGCAGCTAGCAAGGTCAGAATCTGAATATCCAATAAGTTCAAATCCAGATTCCCTAGGATACCACAATCCCAAATCATCAGTACGCCTTTAAGATATTTGAGTATCCTTTCGGCAGCTAGGAGATGAGATTCCTTAGGATTTGATTGATACTTCGCACAAACCCCAACAGGGTACATGATATCAGGTCTGCTAGCTGTTAAGTATAACAGTGACCCAATAATTCATCTGTACTTGGTTATGTCCATTGATTTGCCATCTTCATCTTTATCCAAATGAGGACTAGTAGACATTGGAATATTAGCAGTAGAGCTAGTTTCCATACCAAATTTCTTGAACAGATCCTTTTTGTATTTTGCTTGGCTAATGAATATTCCATCAGGCAACTGTCTTACTTGCAAACCAAGAAAATAGTTAAGTTCTCCCATCATGCTCATTTCAAACTTGTTCTGCATCATCTTTGAGAACTTATCACACATATTGATTTGTTGAACCAAAAATGATGTCGTCCACATATATTTGCACAAGCAAAATATGTTCTTCCCATTCAATAGTGAACAGAGTCTTGTCTACCTTACCTTTACGAAATCCTTTAATTAAAAGAAAATCAGATAGGGTATCATACTGTTGGTCCCAAGTGGTCAGATGAGGTCTAGAGGGGGGGGGGGTGAATAGACCTCTGAAAATTTTTAGACTTAAAAACTTTTCAGTCGTCTGTCAGCAGATTAAGCTTATAGAGAACAGTGAGCTGACTAAGCTGATCGTGAACAAATCTTGAGCAGCAGAGTGACCACTCTTCTTATAGTAACTTAGCTGATTTCAGCAAAAATAGTTTTACAAGAGTATACTTGCAGCGGATAATTTGTAAGTGTTTTTCACAAGTAGACTAAGTCTTTTAAAGATTTTATCCCCAGTTTTAAAACTCCTTCAAAATCTTTAAACAAATATTTCAAGGTGCTAACTTATGCAACTTTAAAATATGCAAGAAAACTTATGCAAAAATAACACAAAGAATTTTTATAGTGGTTATATGGATAAAAATCCTTTAGTCCACTCTTCCAGATCACACAGATTCTGGGTTATACTATAAACACAAAGTTTACAATATTTCTCCACTTACACCAAAACAACAAATGAGAAGGCTGTAACTTCACAGTAGGAAATCACTAAAAAGACCTATCCTCTGAAGTTAGATCACTCACAAAGATACAACACTCAACTAATACAAATTCACTCAGAAAATGTTTTCTTTTTGGCTTCAACTTGGTTTTTGTCAACAAATGACTCCACCAGACGAGTGAGCTGTTCTTGAGCTTCTTGAGACTTAGAGAAAATTCTGCTTCGGAAATAAAATCTCAGAGTGTTGGTGCTGTATTTGCTCTTTGAAATCAGCTCTATTTATACTCAGATTTGAAAATGTGACTGTTGAAGAAAATCACAAATCGAATCCATAGCCTTAGCCCAATTTTCAGAACGGCTCCCTGCTACAGTACTTTTTTCTGTACTTTCCTGTAGCTGCATTAAATGCACCTTGCTGATCCGAGAATAATCTTCAATCATTTGCCATTACTACCCTTCTCTTACAACATTTATTACACCAAGTGAATTTATTACGATTGGGCTAACTTCTTGATCTCTTCTACTCTGCTGATCAAAACAACCCTTCTGATAGATACCCTGCTGATCAAACTCTGAACACATCTGATTTGAGTCAGCTGATGGTCTACCCTTCTGATTGCTGTTTCAGCATAAGATCAGTAGTCTTCTGGGCTTAGAATTTTAGACCCTTCTGATGTCTTCTTTACTTGGTCAAAATTCTTCTAAGGGACCTAAGCTTTCTACACTTAGCTGATTTTGACGTTTTGGAAATCATCAAAACTTTCCCTTATCTTCTTATCTTCATTGCACTTCATCTTCATCTTCATCCAACAATTTCCCCCTTTTTGATGATGACAAAACTTCGGCTAAGTTCCTGTACCTAAACTAAAGTTTTGATCCTCAAAAATTTCGGAGATAGAAATAGTTTATTGGATTCAAACTTGTACTTTTATAGATTCACAAAAGATTACAGATTACAAGTTTAGTAGATGAGATGTGCATAAAGAAAATTTACAAAGATTTCAAGCATAAGTAATCTAGTCTAGTCTTCACTTTTGTCTTCTGGCTTGTCCTCTACTTCTGACTTTTCATCTTCAGGTTTGAAAGTTTCAGCTTCTAACTCCTTGAAAAATTTTTGCCTTAAAAGCTCCATCTTTTTGTGCTTGACATCAGGATTAAGCTGTTCTTCAGCTGAGTCCTTAGCAGCAGCAATTTTTTTATCAGTCTTTGCTATTTTCTTAGGATTTCCTTCAGCTTCCTCTCCTTCTTCTGTAATTGACTGATCTACTGGTCTGCTTGTGCCTTCATTTTCACTTTCATCTTTGGCAAATTCATCCAGTACTTCAGTTTCTTCCAATTCAGCAGTCTTTGAGAAAGATTTGTCATCTTGTCTATCTTCTTCTTGTCTATCTTCCTCTTCACCAGGTACCCTATCTTCCCCCTTTTTGTCATCATCAGCAGGGTTGATTGGATATTGTGGTAAGGCTGGTGTGACTTGGAGTGTATCACAAAGAAGTCTGATGTTTTCTTCCATTGCATTAATTCGAGCTTCTTGTCTGAGTTGATTGACCTCAAATGCATCCATTCTGTTAAGCACAACTTCCCCTTGATCACCTAGTTGAATCTGAGTTGCTAGTAACAAATCAGCAGATGCCTTGAAGTCCTTCATCATATTTTCTAAGGTTTCATCCTGTGCTGTCATGGCCATTTCAACATTCTCAGTAATTTGTCTCCAACCAGCAACAGTGCTTTGAGTCCTTGCTCTAATTACATCCATGTCTTGTCTGATAGTTTCTACAGTATGAGCAGTGTCTTTTATCAGAGAAGTAGGAATAGCAGCAACTCTTTGGGTTGGTTGACTTATAGCAGCCAGCAGAGTGGTAGTTAACCTCTCCTCTATTTCCTTCATTGAATTTGAAATCATCTATTGAATTGAGTTCAACAGAGATGGTTGAATGCTTTGGGAAGTAGAAGCAACCTCTGTTTGAATAGAAGGTAAGGCAAGGCTTGCTTTTTCTGTGATCTGATATGCTGGACTAGGAGTAGTCTCTTTATCCTTTGTCTGATCATCTTGACTAGGAGTGCTTTCCTTCTCCTTAGTTTGATCAGCTGGTTCAAAAGTACTTTCCTTCTCCTTGGTCTGATCAGCTTGACTAGGAGTGCTTTCCTTCTCCTTAGTCTGATCAGCTGATGGTGCTTGGACCTTTCTAGTATCTGCAGTAGTAATCACTTTACCATCATTATTTAAAATTGATCTATGAGTAATCCAGGTCATGTTATCTATTGGAATGAATGGAGAAATTGGATCCTCTGGAAGTTCCTCATAAGGTTTGATGGTAGGTCCATAGACAATTTGTTTTAGACTTGGAAGAGGGAGCAGTGAACTTGGCTGTCGCTTCATCTTCCTAGTTCTTTTGACCCAAGTTTCCATGGTTGTGGAAACTGCCAGCTTGATTGCACGTTCCTTCAGATCTTCATCCTCAGCATACTCTTCTGGAACGGAATCATACAACTTTTTGGCCTCAGCTTTTACCAGATGACTGATCCTCAGTCTTATCTTGTCTAGAAAGAATTCTGAGTCCAATGCTTGAGTTATAGAGTTTGTTTCAAGCCACTTCATGACCCAGGCTTCTTCACTTGTAAAAGCCTTCCAGTTGGCAATCTGATTCGGACTCTTCAACAGACGATACTCTCTCCATCTGTTATATCTAACTTTTTATTTGATAAACATCGTCTGACGAGTAATTCTATCATTTTCAGATTCCAGGCGTGCAATGAACTCATAAAAAACAGCAGGATCATCTCTTACAATTTCCAATGCTAGTTTCAATTCTGCTCTTCTCTTAGGTTGCACTGCTGGTGTAGGCATGACTTGTTTAGGCTTTGTTGGATCTCTTTGTTCTCCAATAACAATGCCACCAGCTTGCCTTGGACCATGAGAGTCCTTAGTACTGGCTTCTATGGCAGCAGCCAACTCTGCAGCTTCAATGGCATCTCTTTGTTTTTGAGTCATCTTACTGGCTTCCTCTTCCAGTCTTTTGAGCTCAAGAGCCTTCTGATGATCCTCTTCAGCCTTTTCATCAGCTTTCCTTTGTCTCTCATTTCAGCAACAGAGAGATAAGGGATTACAGCTTTGCCAGTCCTTAATTTCTTGGCTTCAGGACTTTCCACAGCCTGTAGTGGAGTGGCATCAACAGGAGCAGGATGCAGAAGGAGTGCATCTCCTTCATTTGTTTTGCCACTCTGCTGTTCTTCTCTAACATCAGCAGACACTCTAACAGTTGAGTCTCCAGCGAGCTCATCAGCAGGTTCTTCAATAATGATTGGTCTTTCTGCTGTTGCTGGTATCTCTCTCACTTTTTCAGGTGACTCTTCAGAGAATGTGACTTTTCTTTTTGCCTTTGCCTTGGTCATCTTTCCTGAAGGTTGAGGTTGAGGAAGTCTTTTCACAGAACTTCTTGTCCTCATTCTTTTTGTAACTTGAGGAACAGCTTCGTCTGATTCTGTTCTTTCAAGAGATGATCCAGTCTCCATTTCATCAAGCTGTTTAGCAAATTCACTGACTACCTTGTCAGGAATTTTAATCTCAGGTTGAGCTGATCCAGCTTCAACAGTAGTACTCACTGTTTGATCAGCAGACCACTGGTCTGACCAGCCTTTTTGCTTTTCTTGGAAGGGGCTTTAGCAGTCTTGGCAGGAGCCTTTCTTTTAGAAGTACCTCCACTTCTAACTGGCTCTCATACAACTTGAATTCTTTGCTAGGATGGACAGGTTTTCCATTTACCACTTGACAATTCAAGCTTAAGAACAAATGACTGAGCAAAATGCCATACTTGGTCTTCTTATCACTCAGCAGTTCAAATACATGAGCAGCCCAATTAACCTTTAAACCATAAAAAATGCAAATCATTGTGTAATACTTCTTTCTAGGTAAACCGTCCAGAGAACTAGTGCTGCAGTCCAACACCTTTGCAGTTATATCAGCGAACCTCTGATACTCATCCTTCAGCTGAGTCTTCATCAGAGTCCCTGACATTTCCTCTCCCTCCTTGGCAAAAATTTGCCAGAATTCCTCCTCTTTAGCAGATCCTAGATCTGTTACATCTCCTCCTTCATTTTTCAGCCCATAAACTTCACTTAACACGGCAGTAGATATGCAAATCTTCTTTCCCCCAATTTTAGCAATCATAGATGTCTCGTCATCGTTGAATTTTCTGGTTCTGTAGAAGTCAGCAACATCGTCCAGAAATACATATTCCTCATGTGCTTCTAGAACAGGTACCAACGATGATTCCTTGATTTTCTTCATGATTTCCCTCATCAAATCAGTGCCAGTAGAGTAGAATTTGTCATAGCTTAGAAATCTTCCTTCAGCGATAGTCATTTTCGTGATTAAGTGATGTAAATCTGTAAAATATTGAGAGCTAAAGAAACAGAGAGCTTAGAGAGTTAGAGAATTTTGGGAATTTAGTGTGCGTAAGTCGACTGATCTGTTCAGATCGGAATTTATACGTTTCTTTTGTTTTGGTTATCGTGATTAATATGAACCGTAAGATTGATCTGACAGGTTTTAAATCGTATGGGTAAGAATTGCGGATTTCAAATTTATTAAATTAATGTCAGATGGCAGGAAACTCAGTCGGCACTTATCTGTTACTTATAAAAGCGTGTTTTAAAAAAAAATGTGTTTCATGACCATGCTTATATAATGTATCAGATGAGTAGAGTTTAACTTATCTAATAGACGAGTGATCTGTTATCTGATATTACTATAGAAAGGCAATATCTAGTAATCTTCCTCTGCTGTTTGTCAATCCAGCAAGATAATTTGATCTTCAATCTTCAAGAATGAATATATCTTTTAGCAGCATAACTTCAACTAACTGTCATCAACTGATTTCATCTCTAGAACAGGAGTACCGCTAGTCTTACACGTTCCCCCTGAGTATGAGAATTCACAAGTTAACTAGTCTGTTGAGAGTTAACCTTGAAGATAATAATGGATGACTATGCTGATGAACTTCAGTCTTCTGATACGTTCCCCCTCAGCTTATGCATCCAAATTCAGTAGTCCTAGTTCAGCTCTTAGAGTTGAAAACCTTACTTCACTTAGAGGTTTGGTGAAAATGTCAGCTATCTGATTGTCTGTATGGACATACTCAATAATTACATTTCCTTTTTCAACATGATCTCTAATGAAGTGATGCTTGATCTCAATATGTTTAGTCCTTGAATGACTTGTAGTATTCTGAGTAAGAGATATTGCACTTGTATTGTCACAGTAGATTGGAATTCCACTGATTTTGATATTGTAATCTTCTAGTTGATGCTTCAACCATAGTATCTGTTCACAGCATGCTCCAGCAGCTATATACTCAGCTTCAGCAGTAGATATGGACACTGAAGTCTGTTTCTTACTCATCCATGAGATCAGACGACTATCCAAAAAATGACAAGCACCCGTTGTGCTCTTCCTATCAATTTTGCAGCCAGCAAGGTCTGAATCTGAATATCCAATAAGCTCAAATCCAGATTCTCTAGGATACCACAATCCCAATTCTTGAGTGCCCTTAATATATTTCAGTATTCTCTTGGTAGCTAAGAGATGAGATTCCTTAGGATTTGATTGAAATCTCGCACAAACCCCAACAGAGTACATGATATCAGGTCTGCTAGCAGTTAATTCAATAGTGACCCAATAATGCCTCTGTATTTGGTTATGTCCACTGATTTGCCATCTTCATCTTTATCCAAACGAAGACTAGTAGACATTGGAACAGTAGCAGTGGAGCTAGTTTCCATACCAAATTTCTTGAACAGATCCCTTCTGTATTTTTCTTGGTTGATGAATATTCCATCAGGTAACTGTCTAACTTGCAAACCAAGAAAATAATTTAGTTCACCCATCATGCTCATTTCAAACTTGTTCTGCATCAGCTTGGAGAACTTGTCACACATCTGTTGGTTAGTTGAATCAAAAATAATATCGTCTACATATATTTGCACAAGTAATATACGATTCTCCCATTCAATTGTGAACAAGGTCTTGTCTACCTTACCTTTACGAAATCCTTTAATTAAAAGAAAATCAGATAGGGTATCATACCATGCTCTTGGAGACTGTTTCAGTCCATAGAGGGCTTTCTTCAGACGATACACCTTGTCTTCTTGTTGATAAGCTTCAAATCCAGGTGGTTGTTCAACATACACTTCTTCTTGGAATTCTCCATTGAGAAATGCTGACTTCACATCCATCTGATAGACAGTGAAGTTCTTGTAAGCAGCATAGGCAAGAAACAGTCTGAGTGCTTCAAGTCTTGCTACTGGTGCAAAAGTTTCATCAAAGTCAATTCCTTCTTCTTGACAATAACCCTTGGCCACTAATCTTGCTTTATTTTTGGTGACAATACCATCTTCATTCATTTTATTCCTGAAAACTCATTTAGTGCCAATTACTCCTTGATGACTTGGTCTTGGAACTAAGTACCATACTTCATTCCTTTCAAATTGATTTAACTCTTCTTGCATAGCTTCAATCCAGAAGGAATCACAGAGAGCTTCTTCAATTTGTTTAGGCTCTATTTGAGATAGAAACCTGACAAACATAGCATCTTGTGCAGCAGCTCTTCTTGTCTTCACTCTATCCAAAGGATCACCAATCCCTAACTCTGGTGGGTGATTCTTGAGCCATCTGAGATCAGGTTGCAGATCTGAATGCTGTCCTCTGTTTTGATCTTGCAACACTATTGTTGGAGTTCCAGTAGTAGTCTGTTGAACATTTGTCGTCTGTTGAACAGTCTCTGGTCTTTCAGCTGTCTGCAACTCGTTTGTTAGACAATCAGCACTGTGATTTTGAACATCATTTGAGTTAGCAGCTGAATCGAGATTAGGTAGTATGATGGGAACATATTCTTCATTCTTTCCAACATTAAATTTCTGTAAATCAGTAGACAAATCTTGATTAGTATTTTGATTCTTTTCAGAAGATTGACTTGGCTCATCAAATACTACATGAATGGATTCTCCTACTAGTAATGTTCTTTTGTTAAAAAATTCTATAAGCCTTATTAACAGTAGAGTATCCTACAAAAACAGCTTCATCAGCCTTCTCTGCAAAGGCAGTAAGGTGATTTTTCCAATTATTTAACACAAAGCATTTACAACCAAAATTTTTGAAGTAACGAATGTTTGGTTTCCTGTTGTTCCAAACTTCATATGGAGTCTTGTTCTGATTTTTGTTGATCATGCATCTGTTCTGGGTAAAGCAGGCTGTGTTTGTGGCTTCTGCCCAAAATCTTTGAGGCAGCTTGGCTTCAGCTATCATTCTTCTGACAGCTTACTTCAGTGTTCTATTTCTTCTTTCAGCAACACCATTCTGTTGAGGGGTTCTAGCAGCTGAATACTCATGATGTATTCCTTTGATGTTACAACACTCTTCAACAGTAGAGTTTGTGAACTCTGTCCCTCTATCTGATCTGATCTTCAATATTTTTGTGCTTTTCTCATTCTGGATCAGTTCCATCAGATTAGTAAGTTGTTCCTTGGTTTCACTTTTCTTCTTCATGAATATCACCCAAGTATATCTTGAATAGTCATCCACAACAGCTAGGCAGTATTTCTTTCCACCATTGCTGACTGGATCAACGGGTCCAAACAAGTCCATGTGTACAGCTCCAAGATTCTATCAGAAGATTGGTGCTTCTTGCTTTTGAATGATGACTTGATTTGTTTCCCTTTCTGACATGCGTCACAGAGCTTATCTTTGCTCATGACTATTTTTGGAATCCCTTCTACCAGATCATTCTTTATCAATCTGTTTATGGTCTTGAAGTTTAAATGATTCATCCATTTGTGCCACAACCAACTGACTTCACTTGGTGTTGATGCGACCAAACAAATACTTGAATTCTTGTCAGCAGAATTCCAGTCGACTATGTAGACATTTCCTTGTCGTCTTCCAGATAAGATTACCTTCTTTATACCAATCTGTTCGACATAGCACTTATCTGTTGAGAAGATGACTGAATATCCTTTGTCACAAAATTGACTTATGCTCAGCAGGTTGTACTTTAGGCCTTTAACATATGAGACGTCAGATATCTCGATGTTTCCTTTGATTAATCTTCCTTTAGCTACAATCTTGCCTTCTTTGCTGTCTCCAAAAGTGACCTTTGGACCATCCACAGCAATAGCATCAGTCAGCTCATGTATGCTTCCACACATGTGCCTTGAACAGCCACTGTCCAAGTACCATATCTTCTCTACTTTACTCCTACTCCTAATCATAACCTAAAAAACAAAAATAAAATTGTTTTAGGTACCCTTATTGAGAGGGTCCTGAGGGATTAGTTCCACCTTTGACAACCCAAGATGTTGATGTCTTAGGCTTCTTAGGCTTCTGAGTTTTGACAGGAGCATGAACAGTTTTATCATAGTCAGCAGATAAGTCAGGTTGATGATCAGTATGATAAGGAAAATGTTCATAAGTAGGATAAGATGCATGATAAGCAGGGTATGCATGCATTGGATGAGCATGATATGGTGCATAGTAAGTAGGAAATTGAGGTGCATGATACATAGGAGGATATGCAGCAGGTTGCACATAATATGACTCAATTCCATACCAAGCGTTTTGATTTTTCTTGTTTTTATGCTTCTTTGGTTTACTAGATGCTTGCTCATTAACAGACGACTTAGTTTTACCACTAGTCTGATTCAATTTAGCTTTATCAGCAGACTTCTTAGGACTTTGCTGTTTGGTCTTACCAGTCTGTTTTCCTATACTAGGCTCTTTGTTCTTTTTAGCCTTAGAAGATTTCTTCTCCTTTAATACTTTCTCAGGTGAAGCAGGTTTAGTAGTCTGAACATACAAAATGACCTTACTATTGTCAGCAGATATAAATTTCTCAGTATAGTTCAGTTCTAACTTATCCTGTTCTAAAGGCACCTTCTGTTTACTAGACATATGAGTGGATGCAACAGATGATTTATCATGAGACTCAATAACTTTTTCAAGTTCCATGATTTTTCCTTTACAAACTTCACATTCAGCTTTCAGAGATTCATATTCTTGCTCAAGCTTTTTATATTCAGCTGATTCTCTTGGCTTTTCAGCTGTGAGTTTCAGTGAAATATTTTGCTCTTTTAGCAATATCATCTCTTCCTTAAGCTTTTTATATGCTTCAGCAATACCAGTATTGTTAAGCATGATTTGTTCAAATGAATTAACTAATTCATTATCAAGAGGAGTTACCTCCTCCTCAGAGTCATCAGATTCCTTGGCCATCAGGCACATGAGAGCAGGGTTCTCTTCATCAGAAGACTCTTCATCAGAAGTGTTTGAGTCTGAATCAGATGAGTAGATAGCAGTCAGCTTTTCTGCTTCAGCTACCATTGCCTTGCCTCTCTGATGCTTTCTTTCCTTTCTGATTCTCTTTTCTTCTTCAGTGTATTTCTCTGCTTTTGGATATGGACAGTCTCTGATGAAGTGTCCCAATTTCCTGCAGTTATAACACATTAGTTTGGATTTGTAATCATTCTTATCTTGAGAAGAAGAGTTAGGTTTAGAAGTAGAAGCATTGTTATATTTGTTCTTCATTTTTCTTTTGTAGAACTTCTTGAAATTGTTCATCAGCAATGCTACATCTCCAGCTGTGTACTCCTTTTTGTTGAGTAATGTGGCTTCATCAGATGAGTCCACTTCTTTACTTCTTTGTGCTGGTCTTCTGGGATTTTCAGCAGCAACTAAGGCAACTGTGGGTCCTGAAGTAGAGGTTTCTTCAATTCCCATTCTTAGCATTTTAAACTCAAACGCCTTGAGTACGGAGAACAGCTCTGTAAGGGAGATCTTTCCCAAATCTCTTGATTCTTCCATCGCTGTCACCTTCATGTTGAACTTAGGAGGTAAGGCCTTTAGTACTCTGACTGTGATTTCTTTGTCAGTAAAGGTTTTTCCCAACTTTAGAACTTCATTGAGTGTTCTGGTGAACCTGGTGTCCATCTGATCAATGGTCACTCCAGACTTCATTTTGAAGTTATCCAGTTTCTCCAAAGCAACAGTAAGCTGATGCTCTTTTATAGCATCATTGCCTTCGCTCATATCACGAACTTTGTCCCACATCTCTTTTGCAGTTTTGCAATGTTTGATCTTGTCAAACCTATCATTATCCAGGGCTTTCGTCATGATGAACCGGCCAACCTTGTCTAGATTGAACAGCTTTATTTCTTCGGCTGTCATCTCATGCAAGTCTTTATCCACAACTGTATCAACTTCATTGATTTTTATGGTCTTTGTGAATTTGAATGGACCTTTTATGATACATGTGTACATGTTATCATTATAAGCATCTAGAAAAATCTCCATTCCAGTCTTCAAAAGACATACCAGCAATGTGGGGGAACATGGCTAATACAATCCATTTTTCAAAAAGTTTTATTTTTCAAAAATATGCTATTTTGAAAAGTTTTGAAAACCTTTAAAAAACACTTGGATCAAGCTCGTTGATCAGGCAGCTGATTCTAATGAACCACCCGCTCTGATCCCACTTGTTGGTCCCAAGTGGTCAGATGAGGTCTAGGGGGGGTGAATAGACCTCTGAAAATTTTTAGGCTTAAAACTTTTCAGTCGTCTGTCAGCAGACTAAGCTTATAGAGAACAGTGAGCTGACTAAGCTGATCGGGAACAAATCTTGAGCAGCAGAGTGACCACTCTTCTTATAGGAACTTAGCTGATTTCAGCAAAAATAGTTTTACAAGAGTATACTTGCAGCGGATAATTTGTAAGTGTTTTTCACAAGTAGACTAAAGCTTTTAAAGATTTTATCCCCAGTTTTAAAACTCCTTCAAAATCTTTAAACAAATATTTCAAGGTGTTAACTTATGCAACTTTAAAATATGTAAGAAAACTTATGCTAAAATAACACAATGAATTTTTATAGTGGTTATATGGATAAAAATCCTTTAGTCCACTCTTCCAGATCACACAGATTCTGGGTTATACTATAAACACAAAGTTTACAATATTTCTCCACTTACACCAAAACAACAAATGAGAAGGCTGTAAGCTCACAATAGGAAATCACTAAGAAGACCTATCATCTGAAGTTAGATCACTCACAAAGATGGATCTACACTTCGCACAACACTCAACTAATACAAATTCACTCAGAAAATGTTTTATTTTTGGCTTCAACTTGGTTTTTGTCAACAAATGACTCCACCAGACGAGTGAGCTGTTCTTGTGCTTCTTGAGACTTAGAGAAAATTCTGCATCGGAAATAAAATCTCAGAGTGTTGGTGTTGTATTTGCTCTTTGAAATCAGCTCTATTTATACTCAGATTTGAAAATGTGACTGTTGAAGAAAATCAAAAATCAAATCCATAGCCTTAGCCCAATTTTCAGAACGGCTCCCTGCTACAGTACTTTCTGCTGTACTTTCCTGTAGCTGCATTAAATGCACCTTGCTGATCCGAGAATAATCTTCAATCATTTGCCATTACTACCCTTCTCTTACAGCATTTATTACACCAAGTGGATTTATTACCGTTGGACTAACTTCTTGAGCTCTTCTACTCTGCTGATCAAAACAACCCTTCTGATAGATACCCTGCTGATCAAACTGAACCCATCTGATTTGAGTCAGCTGATGGTCTACCCTTCTGATTGTTGTTTCGGCATAAGATCAGTAGCCTTCTGGGCTTAGAATTTTAGACCCTTCTGATGTCTTCTTTACTTGGTCGAAATTCTTCTAAGGGACCTAAGCTTTCCACACTTAGCTGATTTTGACGTTTTGGAAATCATCAAAACTTTCTCTTATCTTCTTATCTTCATTGCACTTCATCTTCATCTTCATCCAACACATACCATGCTCTTGGAGCCTGTTTCAGTCCATAGAGGGCTTTCTTCAGACGATACACCTTGTCTTCATCTTGATAGGCTTCAAATCCAGGTGGTTGTTAACATAAACTTCTTCTTTGCAATTCTCCATTGAGAAAAGCTGATTTCACATCTTTCTGATAGACTGTGAAATTTTTGTGAGCAGCATAGGTAAGAAAGAGTCTGATTGCCTCTAATCTTGCTACTGGTGCAAAGGTTTCATCATAGTCAATACCTTCTTCTTGTCCATAGCCTTTGGCAACTAATCTTGCTTTATTTCTGGTGACAACACCATCCTCATTCATTTTATTCCTGAATACCCATTTAGTGCCAATAACTCTTTGATGACTTGGTCTAGGAACTAAGTACCAGACTTCATTCCTTTCAAATTGATTCAGCTCTTCTTGCATAGCTTCAATCCAGTTTAAATCATTTACAGCTTCTTCAATCTGTTTGGGCTCAATTTTAGATAGGAAGCTGACAAACATTGCTTCACTTGCAGCATCTCTCCTTGTCTTTACACTATCCAAAGGATCACCAATCACCAGCTCTGGCGGGTGATTCTTGAGCCATCTTAGATTAGGTTGCAAATCATAATGTTGTCCTCAGTTGTGATCTTGCAACACTACTGTTGGAGTTCCAGTAGTAGTCTGTTGAACAGCACTTGTCTGTTGAACATTCTCTGGTCTGTCAGCTGTTTGCAACTCTTCTGTTAGACAATCAGCATTGTAATTTTGAACAGCACTTGAGTTAGCAGGTGAGTTGAGATCAGGTAATATGATAGGAACATATTCTTCATTCTTTTCAACACTCAATTTCTGAAAATCAGTAGACAGATTCTGATCAGTACTCTGATTCTTTTCAGAAGATTGACTCGGTTCATTAAATACTACATGAATGGATTCTTCTACAAGTAAAGTTCTTTTATTAAAGACTCTATAAGCTTTACTAACAGTAGAGTATCCTACAAATACTGTTTCATCAGCCTTCTCTGCAAAAGCAGTAAGGTGATTTTTCCCAGTATTTAAAACAAAGCATTTACAACCAAAAATTCTAAAATAATGAATGTTTGGCTTCCTGTTGTTCCAAACTTCATATGGAGTCTTGTTTTGGTGCTTGTTGATCATGCATCTGTTTTGGGTAAAGCATGCTGTATTTGTTGCTTCTGCCCAAAATCTTTGAGGCAGCTTAGCTTCAGCTATCATGGTTCTGGTAGCTTCTTTCAGAGTTTTGTTTCTCCTTTCAGCAACTCCGTTCTCTTGAGGGGTTCTGGCAGAAGAGTACTCATGACTGATTCCTCTGGCATTACAATACTTTTCAACAGTAGAGTTTGTAAAGTATGTCCCTCTATCTGATCTGATCTTTAGTATTTTCATACTCTTCTTATTCTGAATCTTTTCCATCAGATTTGTAAGATGCTCCTTGGTTTCACTTTTCTTCTTCATGAAAATCACCTGATTTAACCGAATTTCGTCGGGTAAGATTATATCAGTAAATAGGTGATATTAGGGATTCTCAATCAATATGATTTAAAGGGCTCTGTTACTTTATTCCGGATGGATCAATCTCAAGGAAGAACAATTAGATAGAACAATCGGTAACAAAGACAATCAATGAATATAATAGTATATCAGAAGCCTTTTTATTCAATAATCTTAGATTCTTTCTGTATGCAGGCGTAAGTTGAGTATGTAAAGTGTTTGTAATACAATGATTAACTAGGTATTTATATCACATTAAACCTAGCTTTACAAGGAAACATAATCCTAATAGGACTCGGCCCAATCGTCCTTCTTTAGTCCGGATTGTAGTCTGCTTGTTGAGGAGAGTCGTATTCTACCGGGTCGATAAGATGATCCCGAACTGATCGTCTGGTCGAACCGATCTTTTATCCCTTAGTCGATCCGAACATTATAAGGGATGCGAAATAGCCCCCATCAGTACTCCCTCACTTCTTCGAGCGTATATGTAGTAAAAGCTCGTAGAAGTAGATGGTTTCTTACGACTGTTATTTTCTGTGAGTCGTGCCTCGTTAAAAACCTTACTTAAGAAAAAACCCTGTGGGAAAAAATCCTAAATAAGGAAAAGAGTGCTACGCATCATAGATAGTCGTTTTCTCTTCCCAATTATGAACCGCTACGCGTCCCTTCGGGGAGGCCTTTCATCTTTTTCCGTTTCGACGGGAACGTGATTAGTTGTGAGGAGTTCGAAACGTCTTTTCACTTCCCACTATAAATAGGTGACTATTAAGTTTGTCATTTTACTTTATACTTCCTTTCACTTCACAGTCATTTTCTTGCTCAGTCGTTCATCATTTAAAGTTTTCCTTTTATCGACTTATATCCTCCGAGGATCCAAAAAATGTCTTCTATAAGAAAATTTTCTTCCTCCTTTAGGGAGAATTTCACTCCCATTATCGAGGAGGCATTGCATTCTAATCCTTCGAGCGAGCAAATTGGAGTTTCAGAATTCATTGTTCCTGCTGAGGATACCTTTAAGGTACAAATTCTTTCTGATATGGACGTCGCTGCCCGAGCCAAGAAAGGTAAAGGCACAACTCCTCAAATTTCTGAACCGATTGAGGATCTCGCTTGTGCTTACACTGTGGATACTTTCTCTGAGGTTGTGAACAATTATGCCAAATATTTCCCGGAGGGTTTCGAGATAGTTCTCCCTTCTCCTTCTGATAGGGTTACATCACCGCCGGAAGGATGTCGAGCCTTTTACACGGCTCATTTTAATAGTGGTCTGCGTCTTCCGTTGTCTGCCCTCTTTCTTGATATTTTAAAAATATTCAGTGTGTCCTTGACTCAATTAGTCTCTAATTCCGTGGCCTTCGTGGTTTGTTTTTCTGTTTTGATGATAGCGAAATGATTACAACCGTCCATTCATAATTTTACGCAATTGTTTCGCTTTAACATTTCTAGTTCCTCCAATCGCGGATAATTCTTCGCTAGCTAGAAGCCTAGTCGCGCAATCTTTGACTCCCCAGTTTCTAGCAACCCTTCTTGGAAATCTCATTTTTCTTTGTTCGTCCACCATCTGATCTTCATTTGGCGGATGGCTCAACTACGCCCTTTTCATGGGATCATGACTCCAAGTGGGTTTATGGAGGCCGTCTGCCGACCGGTGAACTTATTCCTGACGATCCTCAGTTTATTGGTGAAATCCAGGCTATGCGTGCCAATAAATATCAGAGTGCTCTTCTTATTGGAGAAGTTTTCCTTCGCAAAGCTAGATTGAGAACTCATGTTGATCTTACGCAAATTCGTAGTATGATCGATATTAATAAAATAATATTATAAACGCTAGGGAACAAGTAAAAGATCAATGTATATAAGTATTCCGAACGTTGAAGTACAAGTTACAAATATTCGGGGTCCTATCCGAGCATTATAGGATGCCGTACAAGCTAGAGGGCGAAATACATATAAATAGTGATCGAAATAATCTATCCGAGCAGCAGCTTCGAGCAGAGTGGACCTGGGAAAGCGTGTCTGGCGTCATAAATGCAAGTGGTATTTATAGTGAAAAATGATGAGCTAGCTACTCCATCCACAGGGATATATTTCCCTGGCCCAAGGGCTTGGGCCTATGATCGGCCCAACAGTAAATTCCGACCACGAGCATTCCCTAGGTGTTCGGATTGAATAGGCTGCGAACTGGGCTTGATTTTAGGTGAGCATGGTCGGATTTTACTCTTTTCGGTCTTGCTTGGGCTTCCCAATGTGGTGCTCGAAATACCCCTCATCAATACTCCCCCACTTCTCGAGCGCAAAGCGAAGCTCAAGCTCGAAGAAGTTTATTTTGAATGTCAGGATGAGCAAATCATTCAGACGTTTCTCCGGATATGCCTCGTTAAAAACCTTATTCGGAAAAACCCATGGGGATAAAAACCGAATTAGGGAAAAAGAGTGCATATCTTGAAAGCCACATGGTGAACTTGCCTTGACATGAATTTCGTCGTTAAAAGTTTCTTGCCCAGTGCTTGAAATGAATCTTCATCCAAGACGTCCTTTCGCATCGTTTGCCGTGATACTCGCAATTACCATAGGTATAGGGGCCTAAGATGTAAATATCTGGAATGTAATTTTATTTTACTTTCAGGAAGCTCAACCGTCGTAACCACTCGGGGGTCGATTTGCAATTCAGTCTTCTTTTTACCTTTTATATATATGTTATTTTGTAGAAAATTACTTCCAGAACTATTTTTATTTGAGATCGGAGCATTGAGATCGCGCAGACTCTCCTTTTTCAATTGTATCTATCTATCATGTCTTGTTCGAGGAATTCAAGGGGCAAGGGTATAGTCGGAGAAGATACCGAATCTGATCCTGACTTTAGGCTTATCGATGATTTTGAAGAGGGGGAATTCCATCCCGAGCGCGAAGATGCTAATCAAGTTGAGGATCTCGAAGAGAATGAGGTAGAGAAGCGTAACATTGGTGACGATGTTTTTGTCAGGATATACAGATCTGAAGCCCCTTCTGGACCAATCGGTCATAACCGTGTTGAAGTTGGCGCCGAACTAACTTCTTGTATTTTCGTTCAGGAAGACTGTGCTAGTTTGGAGGAAGAGTTCGGAAAATTTTTTTCGGAGGGGTTTTCGATTGTCGTTCCTTCTTATCGTGATCGCGCGACTGCTCCCCCGCCTGGATGCCAAGCTTTTTACGATAAACAATTTTCACACAGGTTGCGCATTCCCTTTATTCCTCTATTAAGAAATATCCTACCTTTTTTCTCTCTCACCCCCGCCCAAATTCTTTCGAACTCTATAGCCTACATCGTCGCGTTCAGCGATCTCATGAAGGCCAAAGGAGAGGAGGCCTCTTTTCGAAACTTCTGGCAGGTATTTCAAATGAGTATGTCTAGAGGTTCCAATGCGGGATTCGTTTCTTTTTCACAGGGGTCGAACCGGCCTGTCCTTTCGACCGTAGCTTTGGACAAAACCAAAGGTTGGAAAAGAAGGTTCTTCTTTGTAAAAGGTCCCGATGTTCGTTCCACTGGCAGTTCGAAGACTAGACCATATCGATGGGATGGCGAAGGACCTTGGGTATGCGGTCGTCGCAAGATCAAGGAAAAGGTCAATCCTCAATTTTCAGACGAGTTTTTGTATCAACTCCGATCCGATCCTTTTCAGACCATGCTCCTTGTACAAGAAAGGATTTTAAGATTAGCCGGACTAAGCAAATGTAACTATCCTGCACCAACACTCGAATTCTCTCCTCCTTTGTCCATTCAGCCTCCTGGCGGGAGTATTCGATCATTCAGACACATGACCGAGTCAGCCGCTTCGTCCCATGCTTTGCCTCCTTTAAGTAAGCTATTAATAAGTTTTTCGCTTAATTCCGCTGTGGATTGTATATATATTCGCTCAAAATTACGAGCATATCGTCCTTTTCCTTACAGGTCGACTTGTTGAGGAGTTCCGAGTGTCCATTGTTATGTCGATTGGGACCACTCGCCCCGAAGACACGCGAGGCCAGTTCCTACCTCCACCGATGAGGAGGAAGACAGAACGAGCAACAGGAGCGGATAATCAGATCATTAATCCAATTAATAACCCAGACGTATACCCAGCTTTGAGAGGGGTTGGGAGCTCGAGTTCCTTGAATCCAGAAGTAGCTGGCCCTCTGCGTAGTGTATTCTAGATCGATACTTCTAATCCCTCCTCCACTGGTTATATTCAATATTCCTGGACCCGCATTCTGGCCAAAGACCCAGGTCCTTCGAGAAGAGAAAAACCATTCGGAAGGAATTCAGACTCAGTTCAATGTCGGCCAGGCAGATCGGAGCCGGACGTAGCTGACTTTATGAATGATCATTTTCGCGGGTGTAGAGCTGCTGGTTATCCAGAAGAAGGATCTGTTTCATCCGACCCTGGACAAGATGGTGAGAATGAGTTTGACAAGGCCACTCGGATTTTTATGGCTGGACGTTTTAAACGGGATCTTCTTGATCACGCCGTTAAAAGCGACTTTGAAGTCCTGAGTAACTTTTCTCGAACATACCAGGAGGTAATAATCGTTTTTAGATCTGAATATCCCATTTGACTTTTTAGTTAAACTGATACCACTTTTTATTCGTAGGCCGGGGATTACTTTGCACTTCAGACATATCGTTTGTCTTTGTTAGAACAAGAGTCGCAAGAAGCTCATAACGTGCTCGCACAGGCTTCGTCCGAAAATAGAACTCTTCGAGCCCAATTAGATGACGTCCCAAGCAAATTATTTGCTAATAGTCGAGAATTGTCGAAGGTGAAGGAGCAGTTGGAGGTCGCCAATAAGAAACATACCATATCCGTGGAGGAGGACTTGTTGTCCACTGTTAAGGAGAAAAGTGCCCTCGAGGAAGAACTCAAGAAGGTGAAAATCGAACTTGAGCAAGCTAAGCACGATTCCGAGCGAGCATATGCCCAAGGCCGGGAAGAAGCCATAATTCCAGCTATCCGAGAATTCTTGCAGTCCTTTGTGCTGGACCCCTTAATTCAGAGAAGGATGGGTGGGTTTCTTCAAACGATTTTCTACAAGGGGGTTCAACAGCTAGTTTCGGCCAAGAGGATTCCAAACAAAATGTATGAATATCTTCAATACATGAACCCTTATAAGAATGCAAAAAGGGAGGATTATAAAGCTTCTTCTTTGCGAAAGGCAAATATGAATTGGCATGACCACCATTTTGCTCCCTTTGTCGAGGAGTTTGGTTTTCCGATGCCGAACCCTGATGATCTTGAGCTGTCCGATGATGATCCTGAATCTTCCTTAAGAGGCGAGTCAAATGGGGATCCTAACGATCGCTCTTGTAGTTGAGTACGACCTTCGGCGTTGATTCAGGCAATAGATCTGCTTCTTCGAAAGAATCAATTCATAGTTCGAAAATTAGAGGTCGAATGTTTATAATAGTTATGTAATAGGGGTAGCATTTCTGTAATAGGGTCCTCTTCCAGCGATTTCTTTTATAACATGTATACCCTTCTTAACTTGTAGAGACTAATATTTGAATGAATTTTGTTGTTTGCGATCGAATCTTTATCGTTTCCTTTCTTGGGTTTCTTAATAGTCGCGACGGTTCAATCATTGCCGAAATAAGATGTCGCTTCTATAAATATCTAGGTCGTTTCAAATCATTCATCTATCATTCTTAATCACTGAGATCGGAGCTTCACGCTTAATTCTATTTTCGAGCTTTCAAATTTACTTTTTTGCTTGCTATGGATCAGATATTGGGTAAGCCTATCAATTCCCAATTGTTATTGGGCGGCACCAAGAGCAAAGGTCCATCTAAAGATCAGAAATCAACCAAAGAAAATAAGCTTTCCAAGGCTTCCCCAAAAACAACTGCGACTTCCCCCAAGACTTCCAAGGGTGGGGAGACTAAAAAGGAAAAACAGGCTTCAGCAAAACATTCCAAAGTTAGCCAATCGATTTTGGATGAGGAACTTGATGAGGAGCTCGAGGCCTCTTCACCGAAAAGTCTTGACACTTCACATCGGGCAGTAGCCAGGCAAAAGGCGTTATCTCTTTCTTCCGATAAAAGGCCTTATTCTGATATAATCACCCCGACCGAGATCCTGCAGGACCTTGCTGCTGGGAATGAAGGTTCTTCGATGGGAGGTTTGGGTAAGAAATCTAAACTTACCCCCACTGGAGACGGCTCTTCGGTTTCTGAAGGAACTGCCGAGCATTCAAAGCTTGAAACCGAACTTTCGAAGATTGAAATCGAACATTCAAAAACTGCAACTGTCCCTTCGATGACTGAAAATGATCCTTCGAAGACTGAGACTGAGCCTTCGAATACCGAAATTTTTCTGACTCTCATGCCTCTGAACCCCTTGCTACCGTTTCTTCCCTACTTCGAGAGTCAAAGGATAAGTCTGCTCGGGAAACGGAGTTTAAGAATTTTGTTGAGAATCCATCGGAGGCTGATCCTCCTATTCCTGAAGCCGAGGCATCTAAGGGAAAAAGCCCCTCGGATTTGTTTCAGTCTAGATCTAATTTTTTATCTCAGGTTCTCCTTTCTACTCTCCTTTTTTTTTTTAGGAGAACTAACTCTTTCAAATACAGGCTAGGCAAGACTTCCTTGAATTGAAGGTGTTAGCTGAGCAAGAGTCAAGTCAGCGTGCTGTTATCACCCTCGAGCTGGAGAAGACGAACGGTGAGTTGGGTCGCGTTCTTGAGGAAAAAATGGCTTTGGAGAAAGAGAAGGCTGATAAGGTATAGGGAGAAGAGCTCTTTCAACAAATGAGCAAGGAGCTTGAGATGCTGAAAAGGCTTTATGAGCAGGAGAAGAAGGAGTCCGACCTTCATGAAAAAGAGGCTTATGCTCGTGGTTATGGAGCCCGTAGTGCTGAGCTTCGAAAGGCTCTTCACGACCATAACTTTGTATAACTTTTTTCTGAACATTATTATTGTAATTCTATTTTATTTTCCATGGTTGTGCTGCATTCTGAATAATCTTTTCTATTTTTGCTTTTTTTTTTCGAACATGGATGATATCTTGGGCCTCGTGCTCCTTTTATAATTGTTGTCCTTCTGTGATGCTTGGCTTCTTCGTTAAACATTTGCTATTTTTAGAGTTCGACCCTTGCAGTTAGAATGCTACTGAATTACCGTCATCGTATGGATATTTTATCTCCGAGCAATAATTCTTTGATAGCATTGCTCCCCTATTCTTGAGTTTGAAATAATCTGTTCTAACCAATCAATCCCTTGTTATTCGGGAAGCGGAACGGTCGGCGCATTTATCTCTCGTATCGTGATCGTTCCTTACGGTAAATCTGAGCCGTCAACGTATATTTCCTTCTCCTATAAATACTCTAGAATGGTTCTTGCTTTTACCATTGCACTTTTGCTCTTCTGTAAAAATTCATTCTAAGCTTGCGCTCGAGTGACTTTTTTTTTTCTAATGAACGATTGTTTGTGTTTAGTAATGACATCCCATATTCGAATTCAATCCTCAATAATTATGTTTGAGATCCGTCTCCGAACTCTTTTCTTTGATTTTCTTGTTTCCAAATAAGATTTAACTTCGACTAGGGTATCGGTAGACGAAAAGGATTGTGACTAGGATACCGGTAGACGACCTGCTCTCTCTGATTCCATGTCCTTGGGGCAGGCTCGAATTCCTGTATCCTGTCGTCCATCCAGTCGGGATAGTGTGTCAAATGCTGGAGGAGTTTTCCTGCACTCGATCTCCACTTCTTCAAGATGTTTCTTGAAGAATGTTGCCTTCGAGATTGCGTGGAATAATTTCTCTGGGGATTGCTTCCTGCTGCTTCGACCTGGATGAATGTACCAACTAACTAGCAAGGGAGTGGTAGCGAGAATGCTGGAAAAAGTTCTCCTAATCCAACCCTTGTACTCTTGGATGAAGGGTAGATGTAGAATCAGCTCTGCTCAGCCCCGCCGATCGAACGGAGATCCCTAGTGTAGAGCACGTCATTGGTAGTAGGATAGTACTGAATGTACCCATTTAAATTTTAGCTCGACTTTCCTTATTGTAATCGAGAATTCTCTTGTAACTATTTGAAGACGTATGAATGAAATATTTATTTTCCTTTATTGTATTTGCTTGTTAATCTTATAAACTTGGTTCTGTAAATAGCAACCGATCATCAATTCCATTGCTTTGATCAACAAGTGTTATTCTTTGCAGACAATAACTGATAGGATAATAATAACTGATAGCTTTAATGATTGAATACCAAATATGTAATTGTTCTTGAATAAAATATTAGAATCCTTCATTCTATGTGGTCAAACATAAACAAAGTGATGTTTTCTGACGATCTTATTCGTTGATGGAGTGATCGAAGGTTTAACGTAGACTAGTACTTAGTAGATCCCGATTCTCGTAGTTCGAAACAGGATATTGTCGGGATTTTGGATATTCAATAATTCGAAGATGGGGTCTTAGCAACAGCTTTCACTCTTTTAATTTATTTCGATCTAAGGGGCATAGCAACGGCTTTCACCCTTAGTCATTCTTATCGATCATAGCAACAGCTTTCACCTGAGGGTCTTAGCAACAGCTTTCACCCTTATAATTTATTTCGATTTAAGGGGCATAGCAACGGATTTCACCCTTAGTCGTTTTGATCGGTCATAGCAACAGCTTTCACCTGAGGGTCTTAGCAACAACTTTAACCCTTATAATTTATTTCGATCTAAGGGGCATAGCAACGACTTTCACCCTTAGTCGTTTTGATCGGTCATAGCAACAGCTTTCACCTGAGGGTCTTAGCAACAGCTTTCACCCTTATAATTTATTTCGATCTAAGGGGCATAACAACGGCTTTCACCCTTAATCGTTTTGATCGGTCATAGCAACAGCTTTCACCTGAGGGTCTTAGCAACAGCTTTCACCCTTATAATTTATTTCGATCTAAGGGGCATAGCAACGGCTTTCACCCTTAGTCGTTTTGATCGGTCATAGCAACAGCTTTCACCTGAGGGTCTTAGCAACAACTTTCACCCTTATAATTTATTTCGATCTAAGGGGCATAGCAACGGCTTTCACCCTTAGTCGTTTTGATCGGTCATAGCAACAGCTTTCACCTGAGGGTCTTAGCAACAGCTTTCACCCTTATAATTTATTTCGATCTAAGGGGCATAGCAACGGCTTTCACCCTTAGTCGTTTTTCGAGGGTCGTCAACCATTTTGTTGATCCAAGGGGTATAGCAACATCTTTCACCCTTATTTGATGTGAGTAATATGCATAGAAATCGGCGATAATAACTTTTCGAGCATAATGAACAGATAATAATTCTGCGAATAAAACTTTCATTGATTGGATAAGGTTTGAGAACATTAGGGATAAAGAACACAACGAGACAATAAAATAATAGATAGGCCAGAATTTGCTAAATAATCTTCATCTTCCGTAATACCTTCTCAAATTTATAGCATTCCAGGATCGAGGCAAAACTTCTCCATTTAAATGAGCAATCTTGTAAGAACCTTTCTTCCCTACTTCAATCACTACATAAGGACCATCCCAATTGGGCTGAAGCTTTCCGACATGTTTCGAGACCTCTACTTTTTTCAGCACTAGATCTCCGACCTTAAAGGTACGGATTCTAACCTTTTGGTTGTAGGCTTTTTCTATATTGGACTTCATGGCCTGAATTTTTAATTTAGCATGATCCCTCTTGCTGTCAGCATGATCGATTTCTATTTCTCTTAACGATTTATTTTCTTCGGAATCATAAAATTCGACCCTGGGAGAAGATACCAAATTCTCTACTGGAATAACTGCTTCAGATCCATAAACCAAGCTGAAAGGAGTTTCCCCTGTAGCTGCTTTTGTAGTGGTTCTATAAGCACATAAAACTCCTGGAAGTTCATCAAGCCATTTTCCTTTTGCGTCGGATAATCGCTTTTCTTGAGATCGAACGATCTTTCTATTCACGACTTTCTGTCTGTCCATTGGCTTGTGGGTGCCCTACGGATGTGAATATTTGTTGTATCCCAAACTTCTCACACCAATCTGTGACCTTTTTCCAAGCGAATTGTGTTCCATTGTCGGAGATTAAAATTCTGGGAATTCCGAATCGGCAGACAATATTTTTCCACATAAAATTTATAACCTTAAATTGAGTGATCTTGGTCAGGGCCACACACTCAACCCATTTACTGAAATATTCGACCGCGACCAAAACATAATTTTTCTTTGACCTGGCGGTCGGGAAAGAGGAAGCCTTGGGCTATGGGCATTTTTTAATCTGTTCATCTCCTCCTGAATCATATACTTCTCTGCGATTTCCATTATTCGTTCAAAAGACTTAGGTTGCTTTCTACACAGTGCGTTTCCGAATTGGATGCTTCTAGTCAATTCGAACATCAAGGAGGATAGGTATTCAATTTGTGGGGTATCGACTTCATAGCTCGATACTAAATCTTGATAACCACTGCCTCAAAGTCTCCCCTTCTCCCTGCTTGACCGTTCCCAAGTGATTTGCCGGCAACTTAGTTTTTCTCTGGCTAGCAAATTGATGCTTAAACTTGTCACAAAATTCATCGAAGGAGAATATAGAATTTGGCGGTAATTTTCCGAACCAATCAAGGGCAATTCCTTCAAAGGTCGTGACCATAATTTTGCAACAGAAATCTTCCGAATGTCCATATAAATTCATTACATTAACAAAATTGTTGATGTGTTCGGTAGTCCCGTTATACCGTGGTAACCTTGTTGGTACTGTTTCGGTATTCCTGGCTTCAGGTATTTCTTTGCAGAATGGCGAACATCGCATGATACTATTTCCAATCTCTCTATCTCGGATATTCCCTGGTATGAATTCCCTATTTTGGTTCATTTCGGTGCCCCTGGCAGCAGTAGTGGCACGACGAACCTCTATCACTACCTCCTCCTAGTCTAACTTCTTTGCAACACGCTCTTGCACTATTCTTTCAAGCTCGGACTCTGTGATCCTCTTGTATGCTGATTTTTCTTTTCTCGCCATATCCATATGGTGGATTTCCCCCACCACTGATTCCTCCAGATCTTGTATCGATCGCACCGGATTGGCCGAGCGGAGATTAGACTTCATGGGAGCAGCTCGAGGTAAGTTCGGTGCGGCTGCATTCGATGTAGCTCGTAACACACTATTTTCCTTCTGGATGTTCAAGGAAGGGATTTCTGGTCTCCCATAGGCAGGTGGCTGGTCCACAGGAGATTGGTCAGCCCTTCCACTGTTCAGAAATTCCCTGCACATGGTGCTTATGATGGATCTCAGGTCAGCAATTGTGGTGTGTATCGGAGCATTATCCTGCAGAGGGATTGGCGGAACTTCTGGTTGCTGAGCCGCCCTAGATAGATTATCAGGCTCATTGTTAACTGAGTTCTGAACCCCAGCAGCATGAGATGGTTCTCCTCGGTTATATGTATTTCTCCTCGTAGTAGGCATTTTTCGATCTAACACCCCAATAAGGCCCCTCGGTGGGCGCCAATTGATCTTACGCAAATTCGTAGTATGATCGATATTAAAAAAATAATATTATAAACGCTAGGGAACAAGTAAAAGATCAATGTATATAAGTATTCCGAACGTTGAAGTACAAGTTACAAATATTCGGGGTCCTATCCGAGCATTATAGGATGCCGTACAAGCTAGGGGGCGAAATACATATAAATAGTGATCGAAATAATCTATCAGATCAGCAGCTTCGAGCAGAGTGCACCTGGGGAAGCGTGTCTGGCGTCATAAATGCAAGTGGTATTTATAGTGAAAAATGATGAGCTAGCTACTCCATCCACAGGGATATATTTCCCTGGCCCAAGGGCTTGGGCCTATGATCGGCCCAACAGTAAATTCCGACCACGAGCATTCCCTAGGTGTTCGGATTTAATAGGCCGCGAACTGGGCTTGATTTTGGGTGAGCATGGTCGAACTTTACTCTTTTCGGTCTTGCTCGGGCTCCCCAATGTGGTGCTCGAAATACCCCTCATCACATGTTTTTCCAATCACTTCGTCATCTGAATCACTTGGTAAGCATTTATTTCAGCATAGCGTTCTGATGTTCTCTTTTCTGTAGAGGGTCTGACTTTGACCGTGTTTCTTTTTCAGCTCATATGGTAGAAAATTCCCGACATTCTTCAAAGGGAAAAATGGTGTTGTCTAAATCCACCAAAACTATAGAGAATGTTCCCATCGAGCAGAGAGCATCTCGGAAGAGAAAATTGGAGTTGAGTCATGACTCTGAGGAGAATAGAGAGGAATCGCCAGATTCTTCTCAAGAATCCCCTATTCGTCAGGGGACAGGATCCTGTTATCCCCCCCTCCAGCTTAGGACATCTTTGGGTATATGTGGATGTCGCAGCTGGTCGATGCCTCATCCCAATGACAATCCGGTGGAGAGAAAGAAGAGTTATTATGGTCGTTCTGGTAACGATCTTTCTTTACTCGGCGATAATCATCCAAAACCTACTTTGGTCGAAATGATCGAGGATCATTTAGAGGGAAAAAGAGCCGCTGGCTATCCTGAGAATGATTCTTTAGTTCACGACGAGAGCGAAAATGCAATGGATAAGGCCACTCGTGTTCTTTTGTCCGGTCTTTTTACTCGTGACATGAATAAGCTTCTTCGGAAGGATCATTTGGAGAAATTTCAGCGAGCTTCTCTTTATGCTGAAAAGGTGATCTCTTTTTAAGTGTGCTTATATGGTAATTTTCTTCGAGCATCACTTTAGTTTGCTAATTCATTTCTTTTTACCCCTTTTCTTTTTTCAAACTAAGACTTGTTTGGCATCATATGACTATGAAACTGCTCTCTGGAAACAACAATGTGAGTTTCTGGATGAGAAATATAAAACTTTACTTCATAAGTCTTCTGATTCGGAGGTTGGTCCCTCAATGACTTCTTCCGTTCCGGTCGTAGAGACTCGGGCTACGGGGACTGATGACCAGGAGATTATAGACAGGGTTCTGGAGACTTCCCGCGCTCAAGAACAAGCCAATCAATTGGCTAAAAAGTTAGAAGAGTTCCAACTTCAGAGTACTGCTCGAATTAGCGAGTTGGAATCTCAAGTATCAAGTCATCAAGCTTCTCTAGAGGAGTATGAGAGGGGCATTCCTCTTAGTGGACTCAGGGATTGTTATGGCCGGAATCCTGATGAAAAAGTGATTCGTTAATTCCTCAGCTCTCCTGTTCATACAGCGCTGGTATATCAAATGGTCGGTCCGCTCCTAGAAAGTACGTTCAAGAAGGCGATTCATCAGTTGGTCGCTTTTGAAATGATAGATGATCGTCGAAAGTAATATTTTAAAACGGCGCACATTCGGTTGAACCGTTATGGCGAAGTATATTCTCCTTCCGAGCTTCCGGACGTCGTTTATCAAAAATTTCCTTTGGCTCACCTCGCCAAAGAGTTTGGAAAACCATTGCCGATTCCTCCTTCAGATATTAATAACGAGGTCGATGACAATTTTATCGATCCAGAGGAAGAGGACGACGATATCGAGTTAGCAAAACAAGGAGACGTCGCTAGCGAACAGAAGATTCTGGCCGGCGACCAAGCTGTGTGATACATTGATCTGTGAAATAACCTTTGTAACTATTTACCGTAGGTTTAATTGTAATATTACTTTTTTATCCCTTTGTAAGATAAACCTTTCATATTCTGACAGTCACGTCCTTTCGTCTTCTCTGTAATAATTCAGACAAGTCATTAACTTTGCCGTAATCATTATGCGTATGTCTTTTCAAATTCTAGTGTTTATTCCAAGGCCAGTTTCTGTATTTTGCGCCCTTTCTTTGGGTCTATCGCGTCTTTTCGTATAGTATAAATATAAAAGGTAAAAACTTGTCTCGCTATTTACCGCTTTACTCATTTCTTAACAGAATACTCTTTCTTCCGCAGGTCGATAAGCTTTCTCGATATTTTAATTTTACTTTTTGAATTCCGATCATGAGTAATCTTTTTGGTAACACATCGAAGCGTCCTTCCCGTGAGAACGCTAAAAATATCAGACTGAAGAAGTCTCGAACAGAGGGGCCCTCGATGGAACCTCCTCGTTCGTCCTCCGTTAGTAGGTCTGCGACCGATACTCCTTTCATCCCATCTGAACCTTTTTTTGTTGTTAGTTCATCTTTTGTACAACCAAACTTTTCTTCTTCTGGTGAAGTAGGAAGTAGGCCTTCCCCTGGTCGGGTGGCTTTTGGTGATATGTCCAACGTGGAGCAGACTTTTAATATACCTGTTTCTTCAGGTGTTTCTTCTTTTGAGCATGATTTTCATGGAGGGGTTCCTAATAACTCCGTTCCTTCCACTATTTCTACCGCCCAGCTTGTCAGCGGACACCAAAGGGGAGATGCCGCGGGGGCAGTTGGTGGAGATCCTTTTTTGGATCCGTCCATGACACAATCTGTTTCCCACGATTTTTTTGATTTTTTATTTAATGATACAACTGTTGTTACTACTTTCATTGAATCCGGCGGGCCATCTGGAGGTCGACTTGGGTCAAGGTCCGGTCGTCAGACCGTTATTTCTGCTTCGGGTAAGGAGACCTCAGTGAGTCCCAGCGAGAGGGAATCCCCTCATCCGTTAGATGACCGTTGCATCCTCGAACAAGTTAAGGATATTATGAAGTCGGCAACTCCACGCCATGACGGTGTTCCTTCTGTTAGTGAACTGTCTGGCTCTGTTGAGCCTGCTGCTTTGTCCTGGGACCTGGCCTGAGCACTATTTTGCCTGGTGAGTTGAGGAAGCTTGAGGGTACTTCCAATGTTCGCCTTGTTCAGTCGCTGGTGAAGTTATGCGAGCAGGTAGACACATCTTTGATTATTTTTCCCGCTTTTATTTTGATTGCCTTGTTGTGTAGGGGCTTTGATGAGGGGTACTTTGGAATCTTTATTCTGGGAGCTCATGCTGGATCAAAGAACCCAAATTTCGACCTTGAGCTCATTGGAGGCCCTAACTTCGACCTTGAAGGCCTAATTTCGACCCTGGGTGCATATTTCCAACCCTGGGATGCCTAACTTCGAGCTTGAAGGCCTAATTTCGACCCTTGGTGCATATTTCCAACCCCGAAGCTTTGAACTCCAATTAGCTCAGTCTGATCGCCAGCAGAGGGGCTCATGGTCGAATCTATCATTGGGCCAACCTCAGGCCCAAGCCCATGGGCCAATCCCCATCCTCAGCTATAAATACCCCAAGCATTTATGACACAAGGAGGGAGATTTTGGGGCTGCTCCTTGATCAAAGCCTCCTGCTCGGATTTTCTCTTGGGCTAGATTAAATCACCTTAGTTTGTATGTACTTAGCCTCTAGCTTGTACGGCATCCTATAATGCTCAAATAGGACCCTCATTACTTGTAATATGTACACTCATATTCAAAATATACTTTATTGATCTTCAATCTCATATCATAGCATATCTTGCATGCTCAACTTAAATTATTTTGATCTCCAATGAAATCACGTAAGATCAATTGGCGCCCACCGAGGGGCCTTATTTGGGTGTTAGATCGAAATATGCCTACTACGAGACAATTTAAGTACGATCAAGGGAATTCCCATATCTCCATGGTCTAATTTTTAGATCAAGATCAAGTTATCAAGCCTCCATGGTCGAATTTTATGATCTACAAGATCAAACTCTCCGATCTCCAAGGTCAAGTTTCCAGGATCGGGTTTTATGATCTCATGGTCGAATTTTATGATCTACAAGATCAAACTCTCAGATCTCCAAGGTCAAGTTTCCAGGATCGGGTTTTATGATCTCATGGTCGAATTTATGATCTCATGGTTGAGTTTTATACTCTCTTGGTTGAGTTTTATACTCTCTTGGTCGAATTTATGGTCTCCATGGTCGAATTCTATGATCTTCGAATTTTATTATCTTCAATCTACGATCTTCAGGATCAAGATTTTATTATCTTCAATCTATGATCTCCAGAGAACTTATTATTTCTATTGCATGCTCTTGCAAATATCATCGAATCACGATTGACCTCTAATCTATTATTCAAATAGGGTGAAAGTTGTTGCTACGACCCTCGAAAATAAATTGACCAAGGGTGAAAGCCGTTGCTATGCCCCTTGGATTCAGAAAATGGGTGACGACCCTCAAAAACGACTAAGGGTGAAAGCCGTTGCTATGCCCCTTAGATCGAAATAAATATTCCGGTGAAAGCTGTTGCTATGACCGATAAAATGACTAGGATCGGCTAAAAATGTCGATTATCATCAGTCAAAACGACTAAGGGTGAAAGCCGTTGCTATGCCCCTTAGATCGAAATAATTATAAGGGTGAAAGCCGTTGCTATGACCCTCAGGTGAAAGCTGTTGCTATGACCGATCAAAGCTAAAGGGTGAAAGCCGTTGCTATGACCCTCAGGTGAAAGCTGTTGCTATGACCGATCAAAGCTAAAGGGTGAAAGCCGTTGCTATGACCGATAAAAAGTGACTAAGGGTGAAAGCCGCTGCTATGCCCCTTAGATCAAATCTATTATGGGTGAAAGCTGTTGCTAAGACCCTTGAAGATAAAATTCTACGATCATATTCCACGATCAAATTCTATGATCTCCAAAGTTGAATTTATTATTTTCAGGATCAAGTTCTATGATCCCCAAAGTCGAATTTTGTGATCTCCAAGGATCAAATTCTATGATCTCCAAAGTTGAATTTATTATTTTCAGGATCAAGTTCTATGATCCCCAAAGTCGAATTTTGTGATCTCCAAGGATCAAATTCTATGTTCTCCAAGCTCGAATTCTACTACCTTGGCTTTGTCTTTGAAATCTTTCGAACCGGACATTATGGATCTGTATGCTATTGGTTATTAGCTTTCAGGGTTTTGATAAATTCGACCAATAATCCCCGATTTAGGGTTTCGATTCTTTATTTCGGAAACTCATGCTAAATTAAAGATTCTGAATTCAAAATTTCGACCCTGAGCTCATTGAAGGTCCTAAATTTCGACCTTATGCTCTTTGAAGGTCCTAAATTTCGACCTTATGCTCATTGAAGGTCCTAAATTTCGACCTTATGCTCTTTGAAGACCCAAATTTCGACCTTATGCTCATTGAAGGTCCTAAATTTCGACCTTATGCTCTTTGAAGACCCAAATTTCGACCTTATGCTCTTTGAAGACCCTAATTTCGACCTTATGCTCATTGAAGGTGCTAAATTTTGACCTTATGCTAATTGAAATCATGTGTGATCAAACACTAGAAAATCCGACCCCGAATGCATAACTTCGATCCCTAATACATTTTGGAGTTTCTAAGATATGCACTCTTTTTCCCTGGTTCGGTTTTTATCCCACTGGGTTTTTCCGAGCTAGGTTTTTAACGAGGCATATCCGAAACACTAAAAAAGCGATCCTCAAGGATTTTCTACTTCTCCGAGCTTCAACTTCACTTTACGCTCAAAGAAGTGGGGGAGTATTGATGAGGGGTACTTTGGAATCTTTATTCTGGGAGCTCATGCTGGATCAAAGAACCCAAATTTCGACCTTGAGCTCATTGGAGGGCCTAACTTCGACCTTGAAGGCCTAATTTCGACCCTGGGTGCATATTTCCAACCCTGGAATGCCTAACTTCGAGCTTGAAGGCCTAATTTCGACCCTGGGTGCATATTTCCAACCCCGAAGCTTTGAACTCCAATTAGCTCAGTCTGATCGCCAGCAGAGGGGGCTCATGGTCGAATCTATCATTGGGCCAACCTCAGGCCCAAGCCCATGGGCCAATCCCCATCCTCAGCTATAAATACACCAAGCATTTATGACACAAGGAGGGAGATTTTGGGGCTGCTCCTTGATCAAAGCCTCCTGCTCGGATTTTCTCTTGGGCTAGATTAAATCACCTTAGTTTGTATGTACTTAGCCTCTAGCTTGTACGGCATCCTATAATGCTCAAATAGGACCCTCATTACTTGTAATATGTACACTCATATTCAAAATATACTTTATTGATCTTCAATCTCATATCATAGCATATCTTGCATGCTCAACTTAAATTATTTTGATCATCCAAGACAACAATATCTTGATCATTGCTAATGGCAGCCAACTTTATGCCATACCCCACATTCCGATTGTCTTTAAACTGATTGACCCGAGGAATCTTAGTATCATTCAATCCGGAAGCCGAGTCAATTGATTTATGATTCTGTCTTGGTTCAGGACATAAATCAAACACTTGGTGTGCATTTGACTTAAGCATTTCATCAAACACTTTGGGGGCAGAAGTTGAAGAAGGTTTGCTAACTTCGGTTGAATCCATGCCAAGCCCCTCAGAATCACTAGAATCAGTGTCCCAAGTCCCCAAGGTGCACGATACACTCGAAGGCAATGATTCAACAACATCCAAAGGTTGCAAGTTACCTGATTGATTATGGGCAAGAACAACCCCTTTAACAGCCCCAAGAACGATCTGTTTAGACAAGGCAACAGCCTTGGCTTTCTTCCTTTCACGTTTATTCATGATTACAAGGGTGAATAACAAGGATTAACGGCAAGAAACCAAGAACCAACAAGCAAATCAGCATAACCCGTAGCTAAAAAAATGTTCACGGAACAGAGGTTCTGTTCGTGAAACAGGGGATTGATTTCGAAGTTCCAAATCGTAGGAAATGTGTAATTTGTGGTTGAGGTTACGAATCTGTTATATCCGTGATAATCAGAAACGGAGTCGTTTAGTATTTAAAGGAGTTAATAGCTGGAGGCAATGGATGAATGACATATGGCAGTCCAGCCTGAAGAAACCACCAAGATTATTCTCTTTTATTGATCTAATTTTTATTACAAAATTTGTGTAGGGTTAGTTTAAATAGTAGCAAGATGTAATCGGGAACATTAAGCAATGAATTCAGTTTTTCTATTCCCTCTACTAATTTCTATCTCTAATTCCTGACCCTAAATCTCTCTCTTCTCTATCTTTCCTTTCTCTATTAATCTCTCTGGTTCTCTGATATTTGTTCAATTACACCTAATTTTGAGGTTCTGATATTACTGGTTTGTTGTTGAATCATGATGCAAGGTTTAGCTATGGAAAATTCTTTGATTAAGAAGTCGGGTCATGACAAGTGGTATCAGAGCAGTTCCGATCCCAGGGACTTGCCTGAGGCCATAATCGATTATGTCTCTTCAGAATATAGCCGGACGTTGGTGGTGAACGCATACAATATGGTATATCCTATAACTGAACAAGTCTTACATCAAGTGTTCGATCCATTTGGCTGGGTGAAAAGGATTGACATACTTCCTGTGAAGGAACATTTTCAAGCTTTACTAAGGTATGAATACATATGGTCTGTATATTCTGCAAGAAATGCTCTACATGACCGTAATATATATGATGGATGTTGTCCCTTGGATATTCAGTATTTGTCAAAAGGCTTCCTAGATAGTACATTAAAGGAGAATGTTTCACTGGACATAACATGTCATGGTTTATATGATGAAATGAAACTTATGTCTATGGTAATTGATGCAATGATTAAATCCTTTATGAAACCCACAATTTCAAAAATTGAGGGAATTTCAATATCTATTGGCTTTGTAAAGTGAGAGTTCAACCCATTCAGAAGAAGAATCAAAAGATTTGGTCAAAGGTGAAGGTGAAGTGCAGGGTGAGCAGATTGTGTTTGATAAAATTACTGAGAAAGAATTTGAAATACTGGAGGCAGAGACAACTGATTCTCAAGAGTTTGACACTAGGATTTTGAATGATCAGAATTTAGTTGATGATGAGGAGAGTATGCCATTCATTGAATGCAGTGTCATTCATTCACACAAGGTAATTTAAACAAAGAATGAATTGCCCTTTAATGAACACGAGGAAAAAGGAAATCATAGTATTGAAGTTAGGCAAATTGTATCATTGGGGCATATGCTTAACCATAACATTGACCTTGTTGAGCAATGGCAGTACTTTTACGACTCGTTCGTGAGAGCAAAAGATCTATCGGGAAAAGATGTAGCGAGTAGCTGTGATCCTTATACGGAGGTTAAGCATGAAATGAGAGAGTCACGGTGTAATCAAATGTATTCCTTCTCCAAGAATCGGTTTGAGGTCGAGGTTACGGTGAACCAAAATAATGTCATGAAGGTTGATTTGTTGGCAGATTTCTGTTTGATTCAAATTACGTCCCAAAAAAAGTTCCCCCGGATAGACCCCTAGTACCACAGATGTACATGTTGAATGACAGAATTGATTATATGATTAATGGAGAGCTGATGTTGGTTGTTCGAATAAGTGACGTACATGTGAGTGGGGCTAATTTTGGTGGAAATTTTGGCAATGGCCTCAGAACATTGTCTTGCGTCAAATCTATAATTCTGAGTGACGTCCATATTTGGGGCATATCATATGAACTACCAGCCACTACAATGATCAATATTTTTCCTTCAAATATCAAATTGGACAGATATTTACCAAATCCGTTTCTGAATTTGAGTCAACTGTTAGCTATTCCTTTTAATAATAGTGAACTAATTGGAGGAGTTCTTGATGCTTTTGAAGGCTTGATAGTGTTGGTCAAATTGAAATTGTCCAAGAACAATTTCAGAGGGAATAGACCATCAACCTTGGGATGTAAACCAGCTGCAAAAATTTCAGAGAAATCTTCGAGTACAAAAGTAGTGGTATGGATATCCATTACATCAACATTATCTTTCTTATTTCGGCTATTATCAATCCAACTTTTTGTACCAAGATGTCGAAGAAAGAGAAGAGAAACAAGTAGAATTTTGAAGCGACTCACAATATATTTTTATAGAGGCTCCAAGAGGGATTCTAGAGATGTTATCTTCCTTGTCCTCCTGAGCCAAGATCAAGAACCTCAAGTAGCTATTTTAAGACTAAAAGAAGAGAAGCAACAAAGAGCACTGAGTTTGATTCTCAAACAGCAAAATGGATTAGATATAAATGAAGAGATCTAGAAGAAATCATCATCCACTAGAGAAGCATATAAACAGTTCTTCACTGAAAAATCTAGTAGGGGGTTTGAATAATGTTGTGATGTTTCGTGAAGTCGTGAAGGAAGATATTACAGAGATACTAATCTAGCTCCGAGATAAGCTTGGAAATGTTTTTGAAGAGAATACTCCGTTCCTATGAAAAAAAAGAGATTTCTCAAAGAAGCTTCGCCGAGGTCAAACTTCAAAAAATGAGGCTGTTAAACAAGCACTAAAAAATATGATTTATGTATCAAGTGGAGTCGAGCCGAAGCAAAAGGAGGACAATGTCTCCATTATGTCCAATGTGAAGTCAAATCTTCACTTCTTACAGTTGGACATATGTTTTTTCAAGGAAATGGTGCGAGCTGAAATGGAGACTCACTTTGGAGTTATCATTGTTCTTGATCCGAACTTTAAATTCTTGACGTTAAAGCTTCAGGTTGTACTGGCACTTGTTGTAACGGGAGCGCAGCTTCAGACATTCATGTTGATGTGTGTGTCTGAGATAACAACCATGTCAAGTAGAGGTGGAACATAAGAAATGGGTTTTATTGACGTCTTCCTATCGAGGTTTTCAATAGACATAGTTCAAGGAAACTTGACAGAAAGAACTAGTACTAATACGCTGCATAGGCAGGTTGCATTTGGAACTATTATTCTAAAGAATTGTGCAACTAGTTTTGAATTTTCCTTGTTTCCAATCATTGGTGATAAATTTGGGTTTCTTCAAGTAATCGTTCTCAAGAATAGGTTAATGTCCTTTGTTACATTCTTGGCTATTCTGTCAATATTACCTTGCATTGGCATTAGTAAAACATGTTTCTTTAAGATGAAAACTAGCATATCTTTGCAGACAAATAATTGCCAACATATGGCATTTGTGTCTTTCTGCTTGGTTGCGGCTTGGTGTGGTAATATGTTGGACTTGAGTTTTGAATTGGGACCATTTTGTGTTGTAGTAATATACAAAACTGGTGTTGCTCGGCACACATCCGAACATGAGGCCTGGAGTAAAGGATTTGATTGTATATACAAGTTGAAACTTGATTGTTGTATGACTTGGAATGAGTTATCATTTCCTGAACATCCGAATTGGTTTTTGGTTGAGAATAGAGGGTTTATCAAACTATTTGCTATCATATATCCAAGAATTGAACACTCAACTTCTGAGCAGGGTGCCATACATTTCTCGAAGAGCTATTTTCGATCCTTGAGGACAAGGATCATCTTAAGGGGAGGGCAATATTATATCCGTGATAATCAGAAACGGAGTCATTTAGTATTTAAAGGAGTTAATAGCTGGAGGCAATGGATGAATGACATATGGCAGTCCAGCTGGAAGAAACCACCAAGATTATTCTTTTATTGATTTAACTTTTATTACAAAATTTGTGTAGGGTTAGTTTAAATAGTAGCAAGATGTAATCGGGAACATTAAGCAATGAATTCAGTTTTTCTATTCTCTCTACTAATTTCTATCTCTAATTCCTATCCCTAAATCTCTCTCTTCTCTATCTTTCCTTTCTCTATTAATCTCTCTGTTTCTCTGATATTTGTTCAATTACACCTAATTTAGAGGTTCTGATATTACTGGTTTGTTGTTGAATCATGTTGCAAGGTTTAGCTATGGAAAATTATTTGATTAAGAAGTCGGGTCATGACAGAATCATTAGCAAACAACAAGCAATTTGGGAAGAAAATCGCAAGGAAATATCAAAAGTAGAAAAAAGCACAAAGAAGGGTTTTTCCAAGTTGAGGGCACATCTCTCTAGCCTTTTTTTTTTAATTTTTAATTTTTTTTGGATCTGATAGTAATGTCTGCAAGAGAGTTTTTGTCCTGAAGTAGTTGGACACCCTAGTGGCTTTGCTCCTTGCATTTTGGTACTCTCAAGAAGCTCAGATATATATTTTGCCTGCCGAAGATGAAGACCTTCACTGTTACGTTTTGCTTCAACCCCAAGAAAATAACTTAATTGGCCAAGATCTGTAATATGAAAATTCTCCTTCAAACATCAATAAAGGATCTAATAGCTGAAGTGCTTGATCTAGTGACAATAATGTCATCTACGTAGACCAATACAAATTTTTGTAATGTGCTAGTGCAGAGAGTGAACAACGAATAATCGACTTTTGATTCCTCAAATCCAAGTTCTAGCAATTGTTTGGATAGCCTTCGAAACCAATCTCTTGGAGCTTGTTTGAGCCCGTAGAGAGATTTATGTAAGCGACAGACGAAATCTGGTTGACTTTTATCAACGAAACCTTGAGGTTGTTCCATATACACCTCTTCATCGAGAATGTCGTGTAAAAATGCATTGGACGCGTCCAATTGTTTGATAGGCCAATTGAATTGAACAGCAACTGATAATACCATTCTAACCTTGGTTGGTTTAACTATTGGAGAGAATGTATCAAAGTAATCAATTCCACATCTTTGATCAAAACCTTTTGCTACAAGCCTAGATTTGTTCGGGTTGCCTTTTAATTTTTAAAACCCACTTATTTCTTACTATATGTTTGTCGTGTGGCCTTGGACAGAGAGACCATGTCCATTTTCCATCAAAGCATCAAATTCACGCCCCATAGCTTGTCTCCACTCGGGTTTTGTTACTGCTTGTGTATAGCAAGTTGGTTCAGATTCAGTCAAAATACTAGTTAAACAATGGAAAGGATGCCGAGTGGAATAAAATGTTTTGAACCCAGGGAATTCTTTTGGTTTTGAATTTCCTATTTTGGAACGAGTCATGATAACATTTTGTGGTGCTGGTTGAGGTTCATGATTGGTTTGCTCAAGTGAAACGGGTGGTTCCATAATTAGGTGGGTTGGGTTTTCAGACATTAAGGCTAGTGAAGACTCATTATTAAGTAGAATGGTTGCAGTTGGGCTTCGTTTGCACAAGAAGTTTGAGATTCAGGTATTGTATTATTATCACAAGTTGTTTGTGTTTCGGGGATTACATTGGCTGAGCTGTTGGAAGTAGGGATTTTAGATAATGAAATTAAGTGAGACATAGGAAACAAACCTGTCGACGTCATGATTTCATGATCTGATGAAATGCAGCTTTTATCCTTTGCTGGAAATGAGTTTTCATCAAACACAACATGCCTAGCAAATGTATATTCTACCCGAGTCTAAATCTTAACATCTATATCCCTTGTGTTGAGCCGCATGCTCAAGAAAGAGACACTTTTTGCTTCTAAAGGAAAGCTTGTTGTTCTCATATGGTCTAAGATATGGGCAGCAAGCACATCCAAACGTTCTTAGTGAAGAATATGAAGGCATTTTTTTATGGAGCATGAAGTAAGGGGATAGATTTTTGAGAACTTTGGTTGGAAGTCAATTATTTGAGGTAAACCACTGTAAGAAAGGCAATAGTCCAATACTTATTTGGTATCGATCCCGAGTCCTAACCCTCCCAATCCGATCTTAGATAAAAGCTTCTGGTCAGAAACTACTGTTGGGCCGACCCCCGGCCCAGGCCTATGGGCCGAGAAATGCTCCCCCGCAGGTGGTTCAGCTAGCTCACCGCTTCAACTATAAATATCGGAAGCATTTATGACGCCATACACGCTTTCCCAGGTGCTCATCCGAGGCTCTTGATCGAACTACCTTGAAAAGTTAGACTAGTTCTCGCTCTCGTATGTATTTAGTTTCTACCTTGTACGGCATCCTTTAATGCTCGGATAGGACCCTATCATTTATGATCTGTACGCTCACACTTGAGAATATATATATTATTGATCTTCTCCTTCATATATTGCATTTTGGTTCGATTATTATATCATACCTTGATCCCCACGAAAACTCGTAAGATCAATTGGCGCCCACCGAAGGGCCCTATTTGGGTGTTAGATCAAAAAATGCCTACTACGAGACGAAATACATACAATCGAGGAGAGCCTTCTCACGTAGCTGGAGTGCAGAATTCTGTCAACAATGAGCCCGATTATCTGTGCTCAACAACCGGAAGCTCCTCCAATCATCCCCCAGGACAATGTTGCGATCCAAATGAATGTCGCTGACCTGAGGTCATAATAGGCACATTATGCAGTGAACTTTTGAATAGTGGAAGAGCTGATCAATCACCTGTCGATCAGCCCGAAGCTCACGAAAGACCGGAAATTCCCTCCTCGAACATTCAAAAGGAAAAAAGTATACTGCGATTGATGTCTAATGTACCACTACCAAATCTCCCCCGTACAGCTCCGTCAAAATCAAATGTTCGATCAGGAATACCTCTGAAGACAGTGCACGATTTGGAAGATTCCGTGGTCGGGGAAAGCCATCCTTTAGATGCTGAAAAAGCGAAGAAACCATCCTATAAAAGAATCATGGAATCAGAATTGGAAAGAATCGTGCAAGAAATAGTTGCTAAAAAATTAGACAGGGAGAACACGGTGGTAGAAATTCATCACGCAGCAGCGACTGCTAGGCGTATGGAAATGATCTCAAATAGGGAAACCATTCGAGAGAACATCAGGGATAGGGAGATTGGGAATAGTATCATGAGATGTTCACCATTTTGCAGGGAAATACGTGAGGCTCGAAATACTGAAACTGTACCAACAAGATTGCCACGGTATAACGGGACTACCTACCCCGGAGAACACATTAATAGTTTCATCAACGTGATGAATTTATCTGGGCATTCTGAGGATTTCTGCTGCAAAATCATGGTCACTACCTTTGAAGGGATCGCCTTCGATTGGTTTGGAAAACTACCACCGAACTCTATCTTTTCTTTCGACGAATTTTGTGATAAGCTAAAACATCAATTTGCAAGTCAAAGAAAGCCTAGATTGCCAGCGAACCATTTGGGAACAGTAAAGCAATTGGATGGTGAAACTCTAATGCAATGGTAGTATTGAGCTCCTGAAGGTTGATACCCCGCAGATTGAATACCTTTCTTCCTTAATGTTTGACCTCACAAGGAATACGCAATTTGGAAATGCGTTATGAAGAAAAACAACCAAAATCTTTTGAGCGGATCATGGAAATCGCAGAGAAGTATATGATCCAGGAAGAGATGAACAAAATAAAAAATGCTCAAAACCCCAAGCTTCAGCCCGTAAAAAAACAAGACCGAGCGCCTATTCCAAAGCCAGGCGATTATGGAGGATCAAATAGAGGATCGGTATGGCAGCGACTCAATACCTACAAACCGCAGACCCAGACCCAAAGATCCAATCTCAACGGTCCGCCTTCTTTTTTCGATCTGCCCCCACGACCTGGGAAAATTCATTTTACTGAGTTAAATGCCACGAAGGAAGAAATTCTGACTGTGTTGGAAGAAGGAAATTTGATCCCCGAGGCTCAAAGAATTACACAGGCAAGACCGGGAGCATTAAATTATGACAAATATTATCGGTATCACAGGGCTCGGGGACATAGCACTGAAAATTGTTATCAGCTGAAGGTCGAGATAGAAAAGTTAATCGTGCAAGGAAAGCTCAAAGAATTCGTTAAGAGAGGGAACTACAACAATCGTTATAGATCCAGGAGCCCTCAGAAATTCATCACCCAGCAACATGAAGCTCGGAACCAAGCTGATGAACAACTAAATGAGTGATTAACATGATTGCAGGAGGACCTGCGGAGGGAGATAGCAGAAATGCAAGGAAGAGAACAATGAGGTCGATAAAAACTGTTTTCTCAGCCAAGAGAGAAATTTTCTCTTTGGAACCTCCATTTGTGGAAAATCAGGTTATAAGCTTTAGCGACACAAACAGGCCATCTGACGTTACGTGGGATATAAACGACGATGATCCGGATTTTTCAATGGTGTTAACTCTGAGAATTGCTAATTATGAGGTAAAAAGAGTTCTAATTGATAATGGAAGTTCGGCCAACATCATCTCGTCCGAGGCCCTTCCTCGAATCACTACAAGAAAATGCATTTCTTGTAACAAAAACATTCGTAACGAAGTCTAAATTTGTTATGAAATCAGCCTTTGTGTAACGAAATCTAGGTTTCGTTACAAATAATCCCGTCTTTGGTAACAAACAAGAATTTTGTTACGAGAAATAAAACATCGTTACAAATAATCTAGTCTTTAGTAACAAAATATAAAATTTGTTACTAAATCACAAATATCGTTACAAAACATCTATTTTTTAGTAACAAAGAAACTTCTTTGTTACTAAAGAAAAAAATCGTTACAAATGTGTCATTTTGGGTAACCAAAAAAATTGTTTGTTACTTAAGGAAAAAAAGTCGTTACAGATGGACCATCTTTCATGAATAATTTCGTAATATATGAGAAATAATTAAGTTATTTTACAATTGCACAAATATTTTTATGGAAGTATTTTATAATGATGAATAATCTTTAGAAATAGCGCTGTACATATATTATTGAGAAATTTTTTTTTTGGTACCACAAGATATACTAACTTGCATTTTTTGTACCATTGGATACAAAAATGCATATTTGGTACGTACCATATGACAGGTTTTCATTGCAATTTTGGTACCAAACCCAATTTTTCTAAAAATTTAATGGCACTTCACCCCCTATGAGATGCATAATGTTCAATTTACTCTATAATATGGAAAAAAAATCAATTTTGTAACTATTTTTTTCGTTATTTAACGTGCAATTTCTTGTAGTGAATGAACCTCCAGCATCCTCATTTGGATCGAGTCGCTACACCTTCAGTTGGATTTGGCGGTTCAGAGATTATACCACTAGGGACCATATTGCTGAGCACAATGCTCGGGAAGAAACCAAAAAGCGTAACCTGAATTGTAAAGTTTTTTGTGGTAGAAACGCCCTTCGCTTACAACGCAATATTAGGAAGGCCGGCATTAAATGCATTCAATGTTGTGGTATCAACTTATCATCAAAAAGTAAAGTTCCCTACCGACGGAGGGGTAGGTGAAATGAGGAACGATCAATACATGGCATGGGAATGCTATAACTCTTCTTTGTCCATAAAGCAAAAAGTGGAACCTGAACTCATGAGGAAAAGAAAGGCAGCGGATTTGGAAATGGAATCGATTTCAAGATTGCCGGTCCCTGATTGCGAAAAATTGCAAGGAAAGAAGGGAAAAAATGTAGATATGAGTGTGCAAGCCCCCGATCACAAAAAAGTTGTTCTAGTTCCTGGATCCCTTGAAAAATTCACAAGGATCGGAACCGAATTAAGTGAAGGTATGGAAACTATGCTTATTGAGTTTTTGAAAAAGAACGTGGATGTCTTTGCATGGAGCTCCGATGATATAGTGGGAATCGACCCACGGGTTGATACGAACCACGTTAAGAAAAACGAGACCCGCATTATAAGGAATTGAAAGATCGTTCTACAATCAGGTTTGAGGATGGATGAACGCCACAAGTCGCCTTGATAAGTTCACGGGGACGCCACAAACGATATTGACTGGATCGTTTGATAAGTCGATGTTGAACGCCACAAGTCTTCTTGATAAGTTCGGTAGGACGCCACAAACGATGATGGAAGAATCGTTTGATAAGTCGATGAATGAACGCCACAAGAATTAGACAAATTGAAAAATCCTTGATAAGTTCAAAAGAGTTCTTCAAAGAAACTAGAGAATTCCTTCTCACTAAAATAATAAGAATCAAGTTGTGTCTTCTATTACATATTATGCCTATATATAAGCTGAAAATTAAGTCCTATCAAGACTAGGAATAGGACTTCTAGAGTAATCTACTTAGACTAGGAAATAAATTCCCCTAATCAACTAGGAAACAAAAACCACTAATAAACTAGGAAACAAATAAAGTCCTACTACTAATATAATAGTTAATTTCGAATTTAATACTAACTAAATATGCTATTCATCTTATCCACTCTCTTCTTGAGAAATTGCATTTAGTTGAACTTTTATAATGTTGACAAAATTCGATGGTTCATTTCCGATCACATCCAACTCCTTTTGTTGCGCTTGATTTATTAACTCATTGAGTTCTTCTTCCTTGAAACGTTTGGCTCTTGCTCTCGTCACTGGACCTTGTGGAACTTGGATTGATTCTTCAAAATGCGATTTTCCATTTGTGTCCTCATTATTCTGCGAATTTCCATTTATGTCCTCATCATTCCCCTCCTCTTGAAAAGGATTTGCCCTCAAATCAGCACCTACATCAAAAGGACTTAAATCAGTAACATTGAATGTAGTGCTAACATTGTACTCACCTGGTAGGTCTAGCTTGTAGGCATTGTCATTGACACGCTCAAGAACTTGAAAAGGACCATCTCCCCTTGGGAGCAACTTCGAGCGCCTTTGGGATGGAAATCTTTCTTTCCTCATGTGCAACCAAACCCAATCTCCGGGTTCAAAAACTACCTTGCGACGCCCTTTGTTGGCTTGCTTTGCATATTGTTCCGTCTTCTTCTCTATATTGAATCTTGCCTTTTCATGTATCTGCTTAAAAAATTCAGCCTTTTTCTTTCCATCCAAGTTAACTCTTTCAGACAAAGGTAATGGTGTTAAATCCAATGGAGTTAAGGGGTTAAAACCATAAACTATTTCAAATGGAGAAAACTTAGAAGCAGAATGAATGGAACGATTGTAAGCAAACTCAACATGTGGTAAACATTCTTCCCATGTTTTGATATTCTTTTTAATTATAGCTCTCAACAAAGTAGATAAAGTCCTATTTACTACTTCAGTTTGACCATCAGTTTGTGGATGACAAGTGGTGGAAAATAACAACTTAGTCCCTAACTTACACCACAAGGTTTTCCAAAAGTAACTCAAAAACTTAGCATCACTATCTGAAACAATGGTTCGAGGCATTCCATGTAATCTAACAATTTCTCGAAAGAATAAGTCAGCAATATTAGAAGCATTATCAGTTTTCGTACATGGAATGAAATGCGCCATTTTAGAAAACCTATCTACAACCACAAAAATAGAATCCTTACCTCGTTTAGACCTAGGTAAACCTAAAACAAAATCCATTGAAATATCAATCCAGGGATCACTAGGAATTGGTAGTGGCATGTATAAACCATGAGGTTGTACTCTAGATTTTGCCTGCTTACAAGTGACACATCTCTCACAAATTCTCTCAACATCCTTTCTCATATGAGGCCAATAAAAATGTTCTTGCAAAATCGCTAAGGTTTTAATAACTCCAAAGTGCCCCATTAGACCTCCACCATGTGATTCCCTTACTAACAACTCACGCAAAGAACAATTAGGAACACATAACTTATTTTCTCGAAACAAGAAACCCTCATGTCTAAAGAACTTACCCACTGCATTTTTCTCACAATTTCGAAATTCCTCAGAAAAATCATGGTCTAAAGGATATAATTCTTTAATATGCTCAAAACCAAGTAATTTTGCATCAAGAGTGGAGAGTAAGACATACCTTCTAGAAAGTGCATCAGCAACAACATTCTCTTTACCTTTCTTGTATCGGATGACATAGGGAAATGTTTCAATGAATTCCACCCATCGTGCATGTCTCCTACTCAATTTTTGTTGACTCTTCAAGTGTTTCAATGACTCATGATCCGTGTGAATCACAAACTCCTTAGGCCAAAGATAGTGTTGCCATGTTTGTAAAGCTCGCACCAATGCGTACAACTCTTTGTCGTAAGTAGGGTAGTTTAGAGCTGCCCCGCTTAGTTTCTCGCTAAAAAAAGCAATTGGTTTTCCTCCTTGCATGAGGACTGCTCCAACACCTAATCCTGATGCATCACATTCAATTTCAAATGTTAATGTAAAGTTAGGCAGAGCTAATAAAGGAGCATTAGTTAATTTCTCTTTGAGCAATTGGAAAGCCCTTTCTTGCTCGTCTTCCCACTTAAACCCAACATTCTTCTTGATAGCCTCAGTAAGTGGTGCTGCAATGCTGCTAAAGTTCTTCACAAATCTCCTATAGAAGCTAGCAAGTCCATGGAAGCTCCTAACTTGTCCTACACTCGTGGGACTCGGCCATTCTTGAATTGCTCGAATTTTATCCTCATCAACCTGTATACCATGTGCACTCACAACAAAACCAAGAAACACAAGCTTATCGGTGCAAAAGGTGCACTTCTTCATGTTAGCAAATAATTTCTCCTTTCGTAATACTTCAAGAACAGAATGTAAATGCTTAACATGATCATCTTGATTTTTGCTATAAATAAGAATATCATCAAAATAGACAACTACAAATTTTCCTATGAAAGCACGCAAAACATGGTTCATTAATCGCATGAAAGTACTTGGTGCATTAGTTAGACCAAATGGCATAACCAACCACTCATATAAACCAAACTTTGTTTTAAAAGTTGTTTTCCATTCGTCACCTTCTTTCATTCTTATTTGATGGTAGCCACTTTTTAAATCAATTTTAGAAAATACACAAGCACCATGCAATTCATCAAGCATATCATCAAGACGAGGAATAGGATGGCGATACCTGATTGTTATATTGTTGACGGCTCGACAATCAACACACATTCTCCATGTCCCATCCTTTTTAGGAACCAAAATTACTGGAACAGCGCATGGACTCATGCTTTCTCGTACGGAACCCTTTTCCATCAATTCACTAACTTGCCGTTGTAGCTCTTTTGTTTCTTCAGGGTTGCTACGATAGGCTGGTCGGTTTGGAATGGAAGCACCGGGTACAAAGTCGATTTGATGTTCAATCCCTCGAATAGGTGGTAAACCAGGTGGAATTTCCTCGGGAAAGACATCCTCAAATTCCTGCAAAAGAGATGCAACTGAACTAGGCAAAAAAGAGTTAGAGTCGTTAGTATTCAATGCCTCTTTGTACACAAGAACAATTATTGGTTGACTTGAGAACATCGCTTTTTTAATGTGACCCACTCTCGCATAGATATTGCTTTTTGTCCTCTCATTCTTTTGTTCACTCATTGAAACCTCTCCATTTTTTTTACTCCTTTTTTCCTCGTTCACTCTTTGTTTTTCTTGTCTCTCTATGTCTTTTCCTACAACACTCTTTTTTTCTTGCTCACTCTCTTTTTGCAACCTCACTTGATCTTCATAAACTTGTCTTGGAGTCAAAGGTACTAGAGTGATGGTACGCTGGTCCTGTTCAAATGAGTACTTGTTAGTGAAACCATCATGCTTAACACGTCGATCAAACTGCCATGGACGTCCTAGTAACAAATGTCCAGCTTGCATAGGTACAACATCACACAAAACTTCATCTTCATATTTTCCTATGCGAAAAGGAACAAGGACTTGTTTTTCTACCCTTATTTCACCAGTGTTATTAAGCCATTGCAGTTTGTAGGGTTGTAGATGTTTGGTAGTTGGCAATCCTAGCTTTTCAACCATAGTTGTGCTAGCAACATTAGTACAACTCCCTCCATCAATAATCATACTACATACTTTGTTTTGGACATGGCATCTAGTATGAAAAATGTTTTCCCTCTGTACTTCGTCACTCTCTTTGATTTGCACACTTAACGCTCTTCTTGCAACCAACAACTCCCCATGGACAGCATATTCTTCCTCATTAGCATCCTCCAATGGTGGCATAGATTCGGTGTCCTCCTCACTATCGGTTTCAACTTCTCCATTATCTCGTATCACCATAACTCTTCTATTTGGGCATTGGTTTGCTATGTGCCCCCTACCTTGACATTTAAAACACTTAATATCACGATTTCGAGTAGTAGAGTAATCGGTTTTACCTTGATTGCTACGAGTTGGTTGCTCTTGTTTTGACTCAAATCTAGCCTTGGTTGAGACTTGCTTCTCCTCTTTCTTGAATGTATTCTGTTTCCACGAACTAGCACCTCTTCTCTTAAGTTGGCTCTCAATTTTAATAGCCATATGCAGCATGTCCTCTAATTCCACATAATGCTGCAATTCTACTCGATTGGCAATTTCTTGATTCAAGCCAGCTAAAAATCGTGCCATAGTAGCCTCTCGGTCCTCCTCTATGTTTGCTCGGTAGTAGTCTTCGACACTCCGATTTCCTTGTACCAGCCCTTGCAACTTCTTGTACAAATCCCGATAATAGTGGCTAGGTACAAAACGCTTTCTCATTACTGTTTTCATCACCTCCCAAGTGTCCACCGGTTGTTCTCCATTTCGTCTCCTGTTTAACACCAATTGATCCCACCAAACATTAGCATAATCAGTAAACTCAGTGGCTGCAAGTTTTACCTTTTTTATCTCGGAGTAGTCGTGGCAATCAAAAACTCGCTCCAGTTTCTTTTCCCACTCAAGATAGGTTTCGGGGTCGTTTCTCCCTTGAAAAGAAGGAATGTTCATCTTAATATTACCCAAGTTATTATCCTCCCTATTCCTAACTTCTCTACCCAAACCACGATTTCTCCTATGGCGACTAGATGACCCTTGATCTCCTTCACTAAACCTATCATCATAGTCTTCCTCATCCTCATCTCTTAAGTCCCTAGGTTGAACTCTCCCCCTCCTATTCATATTAGAAGTAGTTTTTCGATGTCCCTCAGTTACACTTTCTACCCTATCCAACCTTTCATGAACTTGTTCCAACTCCGTCCTCAATATTCTCTTCATCTCTCCCATCAAAGCTTCCGACATAAACTTCATATCAAACTTTCCCGACTGTTCTCCAGATATGTTTTTGTTATTGGAATCAGACATGATTTGCTGCAAGAAAAAAAGTTAGAACAAATATAAATAAAATAAAGGACCTCACAATTCACACCCTTACGTGTTTCACTCAATTTAATGATTCACTCAACACTCGTGTTTTCGCACAAAAATTATGGCTTTTACCCTCAAATAATCTAACTCTCTTGCCTTTTTCCACTCTTGGAATTCTCTTTGCTTCTTTTTGAACTAATTTAAAACAACACAAAGATATTCAATGTGAACAAACTCTAGGACAAGAAAACTATCAAACCAAATCTAGGAAGATTCTTTCAACAAGGCAGGTGCCAAAACTTAGAAGAATTCTAAGTGTAAACACACTCTAAGTCTAGAAAACAATCAAACTCAAACTAGGAAGCTCAATAAAGATAATTTTGTTTCAATTTTCGGATTTTTTTTGTTTTTTTTTTTCGGATTTTTTTTTTTTTTTTTTTTTTTTTTGGGCGAACTCTTTTTTTTTTTTGTTCGACCTTTCTTTTTTTTTTTTTTTCGTACTCTTTTTTTTTTTTTTTGTACGACTTTTTTTTTTTTTTTTTTTAATAAAACTAGAAAATTATAAAGATACGCAAACCTGAGACTAGAAATTGGCTCTGGTACCAAATGATACGAACCACGTTAAGAAAAACGAGACCCGCATTATAAGGAATTGAAAGATCGTTCTACAATTAGGTTTGAGGATGGATGAACGCCACAAGTCGCCTTGATAAGTTCACGGGGACGCCACAAACGATATTGACTGGATCGTTTGATAAGTCGATGTTGAACGCCACAAGTCTTCTTGATAAGTTCGGTAGGACGCCACAAACGATGATGGAAGAATCGTTTGATAAGTCGATGAATGAACGCCACAAGAATTAGACAAATTGAAAAATCCTTGATAAGTTCAAAAGAGTTCTTCAAAGAAACTAGAGAATTCCTTCTCACTAAAATAATAAGAATCAAGTTGTGTCTTCTATTACATATTATGCCTATATATAAGCTGAAAATTAAGTCCTATCAAGACTAGGAATAGGACTTCTAGAGTAATCTACTTAGACTAGGAAATAAATCCCCCTAATCAACTAGGAAACAAAAACCACTAATAAACTAGGAAACAAATAAAGTCCTACTACTAATATAATAGTTAATTTCGAATTTAATACTAACTAAATATGCTATTCATCTTATCCACTCTCTTCTTGAGAAATTGCATTTAGTTGGACTTTTATAATGTTGACAAAATTCGATGGTTCATTTCCGATCACATCCAACTCCTTTTGTTGCGCTTGATTTATTAACTCATTGAGTTCTTCTTCCTTGAAACGTTTGGCTCTTGCTCTCGTCACTGGACCTTGTGGAACTTGGATTGATTCTTCAAAATGCGATTTTCCATTTGTGTCCTCATTATTCTGCGAATTTCCATTTATGTCCTCATCACGGGTGATCACCCATTCCCTGAATATCGATCCAGAAGCAAAGCCCGTGAGATAGAATAAGCGTAATCACGGGCGCGAGAAAGATAAAATCATCAGTGCTGTGGTCGATAGATTATTGGCGGCTTGGCAAATCAGGGAAATCAAATTCACCAAGTGGTTGTGTAACGTAGTTTTGGTCTCTAAAGGAGATCAAATCGACAATAAATGGAGAATGTTCAATGATTTCACTGATTTGAACAAACTATGCCCGAGGAATCCTTACCCGCTACCCCGCATCGATATGTTGGTAGATTCCACTGCAGGTTTTGTATTTTTCAACATGATGGATGCATTCCAAGGGTTTTAACAGATTTTTATGAATGAAAGAGATCAGGACAAAACTGCATTCATCACTGAGGGTGGAGTCTACTGCTTCATTGTTATGCCTTTTGGATTGAGAAACGCAGGTGCGACCTATCAAAGATTGGTTAATACGATGTTTAAAGAACTGATAGGGGAAATCATGGAGGTTTACGTGGACGATATGCTCGTAAAGAGTATCACGAAAGAAGACCACATAAAACATCTCGACAAATGCTTCGAAATTTTGAGAAAATACGTAATGAAGTTAAATCCCACAAAATGCACTTTTGGCATACGATCGGGAATATTCCTTGGATATCTCGTCCATGAACGAGGGATCGAGGCCAACCCAGAAAAGATCCGAGCAATTACTAATCTCCAACCACCAAAAAAGCTCTCAGATGTCCAGAGTTTGATTGGAAAGATTATCTCCTTGAACAGATTCATTTCAAGATCAGCCGATAAGAGCTTGCCGTTCTTTAAGTTGTTACAAAAGTCAAAATTTCGAATGGAGCGCCGAATGCGACAAAGCTTTTGAAGATCTGAAGGCATATTTGACTTCGCCCCTGATTTTGGCTAAGCCCTCTGATGGAGAACCCTTATACCTATACATAGCCGTTTCGTAAGAAGCAATTAGCTCAGTTCTGGTAAAGCTAGAAAAATCCGAACACAAACGGTCTACTACTTAAGCAAGCTATTGCAGGGTGCCGTAAAGAACTATATAGAGATCGAGAAATTTGCGCTCGCTTTAGTAGTAGCTGCTCGGAGATTGAGGCCTTACTTCCAAACTTACAAAATTATTGTCCTAACCAATCAACCTTTGAGACAGGTTTTGTCCAAACCTGAAGTTTCTGGGAGATTGATAAAATGGGCAATCGAACTGGGTCAATTTGAGATCGAATATCGACCAAGAATTGCGGTGAAGGCCCAGGTGTTAGCTGACTTCTTAGTTGAATCTACTGGAACGAAGAATTCTGAAAATGAATCTGCTTCCGAAATAAACGTGGTCGAAGAGATCAACGATCGGATCTGGCTAATGCATGTGGATGGCTCTTCGACTAGAGAAGGGCGTGGGGCAGGAATTCATTTTCAAGGGCCGGATGGCGAAGACTTGAGTTATGCCATAACATTGGACTTTGTTGTCACAAACAACGAAGCAGAATATGAAGCTCTAATTGACAGATTGGAAATGGGCCTGAAGGCAAAGGTAAAACTACTTACTGTACTAACAGACTCCGAACTTGTTCATAGACAGGTGAAAGGCATTTATGAGGCCAAGGAATTCAACATGATCAAGTACTTAAGTAGAGTGAAGTATGTAATTTCCAAGTTCAAAAAAATTGAAATTCAGCCTGTCCCAAGAGAAGAAAATTTGCGGGCAGACTTGCTGTTGAAGTTCACGGGAATTGCTGATTGAAAGAGTGAAAAGGGTGATTACCTGGCTATTATCAAATACATCCGCCATCGATCTGGACGTAACTACTTGTATCGATATCATGGAAATCGACGAGCAAAAGATCTCCTAGGTCAATCCTTTCGTCAATTACTTGAAAGAAGGGAAACTACCTGAAGACGCAAATGAAGCTCGAAGGGTCAAATACCGAGCTCCGTTATTTACCTTGGTGAATGATCAACTGTACAAGCTCTTCCTCCGGGATTTTATTAAAATGTATTCCCGAGGATCAGTTTAATATGGTTCTGAAAGAGGACCTCGAGCGTTAGCTCTAAAATGCTCAAGGGCAGGATATTACTGGCCTACCCTTATTTCGGACTCAGTGGATTATGTGAAAAAATGTCACCATTGTCAGATTCATTAGAATTTGGTTCATCAACCCGCCGAACAGATGCATTCTATTCCAATTTGCTGGTCTTTTGACAAATGGGGAATCGATATCGTGGGTCCTTTTCCAACCACCAGGGCCAAAAAGAATTATGTGTTAGTCGCTGTGGAATACTTCAGTAAATGGGTCGAATGTGTTGCTTTAAAAAAGATCACCCAATTTCAGGTTATAAATTTCCTATGGAAAAATATTTTATGCAGATTCGGGATCCCTAGAATTTTGATCTCTGACAAGGAACTCAGTTCGCGGGCAGAAAAGTCATGGAATGGTGTGAGAAGTTCGGAATTGTTAGTACCGAAAAAATCACCCTCGATTAATCGAGGAGTAGCGGCTCGACGATAAGCCAAAAATGGCAAGAGAACCGGACTCAATGGAACCAAACAGGTCGGATCGGATCTGATCTAATTTTAATCCGAAATTGATCCGACCGAGCCAATGGTTTAGCCACGAGCCCGATTTGAAACTCGACCCAAATTTTCACGATTAATTAATGTTTGGTCCAAATATAAATTAATTAATTGATAAAGTTAATTAATTTGTGGGCCAAGTTCAATTAATTAATGATTAAGGCCAATTATGGTTAAACACAAATGAGCCCAATAGATTATTTTGGCTATTATGGATTAATTAATTAAGTTAATTAATTAATTGGGCCAAGTCTAATTAATTGGCCCACTTAATAGATAAGGCCATTAATTAATTAAATGGGTAATTATTAAGCAAAACCAACATGGCTCGGCCCAAGACCAACTATGGTCCGACCTGGCCCATCGACCAGCAGCTGACCGCGGCCCGACCTGTTCGAACCACCTGGCCCAGTCCCAAAAATCGGCCAGCCCTTGTTTTTGGCTCAATTGAATTTTTAATTGATAATTAATTAAAGATAATTAATAGGGGATAAGGATAAGCCACATTAGTTGGTTTAAACAACAACTTCCCTAATTATCTCTAAGTTAGTTATCTTTAATTGAAATTCAAATCCAAATAGAAGACACGTTTCTTCTTCCCCAACCACCATTAGCCTTAATTTTCAGCAAAAAAATAATGGGAAGACCACCATTGAAATAGTGGAGGTAGTGGGAAATAACAAAGTAGTGGGAGAAGTGGGAAAGTGGCCATCAGCTCCTTGATTTTCGGCCATCAGGAGGTTACTTGACAGCCATCAGCTCATTTTCTAGCAGCTATAAATACAACAGGAGGCTGCTACACGCGGGAAACACACAACTCAATCAACAAATTCTCAGTCTAACACTGATCGGCTCAACGCCTCACCGGAAGTCCAGCACCTCACTGCTTCTTTTTCAGCAAACAATTGTCAATCCCTTGATACCAACTGTCCCTCCTCAGCCACCAGCAACCCTCGACAGCCTGAAGTCTTGCCGCCGCCGCCGCCGACATTAAGCCGCCGCCGCCGCCGATACTAAGCCGCCGCCGCCGCTGCTTCCGCTGTCCAGACGCTGTCTCGAGCGAAACACTTTGATAGCAAGCAGATAACAATCTGTTTTCTGTCAAGTTATCAGCCTGCCAACTCCTCGATATCAGTCTGTCCCTCCTCAGCCACCAGTGATCCCTGACAGCCTGAAGTCTTGCCGCCGCCGCCGCCACTGTCTTCCGCCGTCAGCTGACACTGTCTCGAGCGAAACCACTCATATCAGCAAGTAGCTCGCTGTTAACTGTCATGTAAGTGCCCACGTATTTATATGACAAACTCATCGAGTAGCCATCTGCCTGATGAGCTCGTCGTCAAGTAGCCATCTGCTTGACGGCTATCAGCTGAGTAGCCATCTGCTCTGACGATGCCCTTTTCAGTGGCCACCCGCTGATCAGGAGCCCGATTGGTGGTCATCCATCAAGGTTGGGCGAACCATTGACGGTGGTTTTCCGTCGTCAATGTTACTTTCTGTCAACAAATTGATTTATCATGCATTATCAGCTCATCGGCGGGTTTACCTGCCGATCATGGAGTCAATTTTCAGAACTTAAAAGGTTTATCAACTCATCTGGCAGATTATGCCGAAACAGGAGACTTATCGTTTTGTATATTTTTGTAATATTTGTACATCGGGGAACTTGCCAATGTTCTTTTGTTATTAATGGAAGTCGTTTGGCTCGTATGTCTTGACCCTTTTACATAAATATACTTTACGTCAATTGATTTCCATTGATATGCTGTTTCCTGTCAAGATTATGTTTTCTGTCAAGGTGTATGTTTAAATTGATTGATTGTCAAGGCATCTGCTGTGATCTTACGTGGTTTCGTTGGTTCGATCAAGGGTGGGGAATAACACGATGACAATAATGTTAAAAGGAAAATAAAGACCAAATGTAATTGTATTCGAGTAAATTGAGTACAAGTACAAATATTAGGGGTCCTACTCGAGCATTATTGGATGCCGTACAAGCTAGAGGGTGAAACATGTATGAGAAAGCCTACGCTAGTATTCTCTAGTAACCCGAGCAGCGGTCTCAAGGTTAGTGCGCCTAGGAAGTTGTCCCCAGTATAATAAATGCATGGAGTATTTATAGCCAAATTGGAGGGCTTGGGCCTGGGCTTGGCCCAACAGTGTCCTTCGATCTATGGTTCTCTAATGTGCTCGAAACAATCATCTTCATGCTTTGGTTCGGCTTTTGGTCCCTGGCGACAGGGTTCGGTGCTATTCGAACCGCATTGAGGCTAGAAAAACAGGGGATCCGAATTACCCCTCATCAATACTCCCCCACTTCTCGAGTGTGAAGCGAAGCAAGCGCTCGAAGAAGTACAGAATACGTTCCATGCTTCAATGAGACGAGCCGTTCAGATATCTTAAGGATATGCCTCGTGAAAAACCTAACTCGGAAAAACCCCTTGGGATAAAAACCGAGCTAGGGAAAAAGAGTGCATATACAAGAAAACATGCATCGACGTGTTCTGCAGTCACCCTTGTCAGAGGATGTTGAAGTAATAATATCCTTTTTGGTTCCAAGATGTGTTGTTCGATCCCTAGATGGATGCTTTCCCGAATTTCCGGTTATAATAAGCAGGGCCTCCGAGATCCTTAGGGATGAATCGTAAAGACAAATTCCGCAATTTTAGAAAATGAAGGATCAAAAAGGCTATTTTGAGAGGGATAACCCAAAGTTTTTACTCTTGGTAAGTTCAACCGTCGCGGTTACTCGGGGACCTCTTTGCAATTTTACCTTTTTAACCCCGTATATATATGTTGACCCGTTGGAAAGTTACTTCCATGTTATATTTTCTCTTGAGCTCGAAGTGTTTTAATCGAAAAGGTAGTTACTTTAGTATATTCATCTCCGAATTCATAATGTCAAGTTCTAGAAGTTCAAAGGGCAAGAATAAGGTCGAAGAGAGTCAAGAATCTGATCCCTTGTTTAAGCTTGTAGATGACTTCGAAGATGGGGAATTTCATCAAGACGGCGAAGACGACGATCCGAGCGAGGATCTCGAAGAGAATGAGGTCGACAAACGTAGTATCGGCGAAGGTGCTTTTGTCAGGATCTTTAAACATACGCAAGCCTCACAAGTCGTAATCTCGGGTAAGTCAGAGCTTCCCGCTAGTGAAACTTCCAGTTGTTTTTCGAAAAAGGATCACGCTCGCCTCGAGGCGGATTTTGGGAAATTTCTTCCGAAAGGTTTTTCGATTGTCGTTCCTTCTTACACCGAGCGTGCCACTGAGCCCCCCGCTGGATGTCAAGCCTTTTACGAGGGACAATTTTCCTGTGGCTTGCGTATCCCGTTCGTTCCTCTTATCAGAAACATCCTGAATTTCTTTTCGCTTTCCCCGGCTCAGCTTCTCCCACACTCCATTGCATACATACTTGCGTTTTGCGTTCTTATGGAGACAAAGGGGGAAGAGGCTTCCTTCAGTAACTTTTGGCAGATTTTTCGAATGGACCCATGCAAGGGTTCGAACATGGGGTTTGTCTCCGTCCTTCCGCGGTCCAAACGGCCTTTTCTCACAAAGATAACAACAAAGAAGAGTATAGGTTGGAAAAGAAGATTCTTCTTCGTGAAGGGCCCTGATGTTCCCATCTCAGAGGGTGGCTCGAAAACAAGACCTTATCGATGGGATGGCGCAAATACTTGGACATACGGTTCTCGCAGGATTAAAGAAAAACTCAGCCATCGTCTTTCTGATGAAGTCTTGGGACAACTGCAGTCTAACCCTTTCCAGACTAGATTCCTGATCCAAGAAGGCGTTTTGCGATTGGCTGGGTTGAGCCAATGTAACTACCTAGCTCCGGCGATTAGATACCCTAACCAGTCCTCCGAAGGGCCTCTTAAGCGAACCGATGTCCTGCCAACCTCCAGTGCTTCGAACACTGCTCCACTTTCTTTGGGTATGCCTCTCATCTCCTGCTTGCTTTTAGGTTTTATTGAACTATTGTTCTTGTTTAAACTTGCGCCCCTTTCCGTATCATCTCTGCAGGTCGAGTTGTTGAGAGATTTCGTATGTTCGCTGCCGGTCCGGTTGAAGACAAGCGATTTTACTTCGATCCGTTGCCTTATGCCTCCGAAAGAAAAGCGGATACGAACAATCTAGGCGAAAGTTCGATTGTCATACCATCCTTGATTCCCGAATTGAGAGGGGTTGGTACCATGAGTTCACTGAATTCAGCTACAGCCGGACCTCTTCGAACCTTGTTCTCTCCTGATACATCTGCTCTTTCCTCTGTTGGCTACAGTCAACATTCCTGGAATCGGATTCAGGGTACTCAGGAGTACGAGAGGCTTCTGGGTCAGAAAAGGAACGCCGAACATCCAGGGCCCTCGAGGAGGGTAAAACCTTTTGGCGTGAAATCTGACTCAGTCCCTTGCCGAGAAGGTAGATCGGAGCCAGATGTGGTGGACTTTATGGATGAGCATCTTCGAGATGGCCGAGCCGCAGGATACCCCGAAGATGGCACCATTATGACCGATCTGGATGCGAACGGGGAGAACGAATTCGACAAAGCTGCTAGAATCTTCATGGCTGGTCGATTTAGAAGGGATATGCTGCTCAATTCTGTAAAAGGTGATTTCGAGGTTTTGAGCGATTTCTCGCGAACATATCATGAGGTAAAAATCTTTCTTAATTGTCTCCTTTTATGCCCCTAAACTTTGCTAATTATCTGAGAAATGTCTTGTAGATCGGAGATTTGTTCGCCCTCCAATCCTATCGTTTGGCGCTGTTGGAGCAGGAGTCGCAGGAGGCTCATGATGCATTTGCGCAGATTTTTTCTGACAATCAAGTTCTTCGATCTCAATTGGCCGAAACTCAGCGAGAATTATCCCAAGTAAAGAAGGAGCTCAAGGAAGTGACTACGAAAAGTTCCTCCTCTGTAGAGGAGGATTTGCTAGCATCTGTTAAGGAGAGAAGTGCCTTAGAGGAAGAGCTAAAGAAAATAAAGGTTGAACTTGAGCTAGCGAAGCAAGACTCCGAGCGTGCATATATCCAGGGCCGGGAAGAAGCCGAGATTCCGGCTATACGAGAATTCTTGGAATCCCGTGTCTTAGATCCTTTAGTTCAAAGGAAAACGGGAGAAATTCTTCAGACGATTTTTTATAAAGGGGTTCAACAATTAGTCGCGGCCGAGAAAATTCCGGATGACATGGAGGAATATTTCAAGTATATGGACCTTTTCAAGAATGCTGAAGGGAAGGATTATAAAGCTTCCTCACTTCCCAAGGAGAATACTAACTGGCAGGGACATCGCTTTTCCCCCTTAGTCGAGGAGTATGGCATTCCGATGCCTAACCCTGATGTGCTCGAGTACTCCTGCGACGATCCTTCTAATGTGTCCGGGGAGGAAGATAAAGATGTCAATATAGGCAATGCCCCGGATAAGGGAGACGGTCGATCTTTCGACCAAGCTGGGTAATTATCCAGCTTCAAATATGCATATATCGTCTGATCTTCAGTTTAGCGAGTTACTGGGGTTGAGTAAGCCGGAGGGGGCGGTTCAAGGTTCTCTAGTTAGGAAATCAATTGTATTTACTCATGTAACCCTATTTTGTAAACGAGTTGACTTTATATTTCTTGATCTGATTCGTGTAACTTTCTGAATCCTAACTTTATAAATATCGATGATTTTTCACACTTTCTGATCGAGCTTTGTTTATCCGAGTGGGATTTTTCTCCATGGTCGCGTCGATTCACTATCACAATCGTAGTGCGTAGCGTCTATAAATATTAGGATTTCTTTTCATTATTCATACGATATCCTCCCTTACAGAGATCGGAGCTCTCCCCATATTTTCTGCATTTTCTGAATTCCTTAGAAAGTAAAGATCCTAGCTTATCGATCCCAGATTCACTTATTATGGAGAATGTATTAGGCAAAGCTATCGATCCCAGATCGATATTTGGTGGTTCGAAGAATAAGAAATCGAACAAAGAGCGAAAGGCTGACAAGGAGGCCAAACCTTCCAAATCTTCTTCTAAGACCTCTGTGTCTTCCCCAAAAGCTCCTAAAGGGGGAGAAGATAAGAAAGAGAAAAGTGCCTCCTCGAAACCAAACAAGGGTGACGAAAAGCTCGAGGCTGAGCTCGGAGGTTCCTCCCCGAAAGTGATTGATTCTAAAAGTGAAGATCGTGTCCAAGAAAAGATTCCTGTTCCTTCTTCGAATAAGAGGCCTTATTCCGATGGGGTTACACCCATTGAGGCTTTACAAAATCTTGCTATTGGTAGCAAGTCATCCTCCGATACTTCGATCGTTCCTCCCTCAGGGAATCCCGGCAAAAAATCCAAGTTTGAAGCTTTAGGAATTGATAATCCTCCCCGACCTTTTGCCGATTCCTCTCCTCAAAAAATTGCTTCTTCCCTGCACGAGGAGTTGAAAGACGAATCTCCTTCTAAGGTTGATCCCATGGGTAACTTGTTGCAAGCTACTTTTACTTCTTCAGAGACTGACATACCCAAGGAGAGAAACCTGTCCAAAGAGAGAAACATAGAAGAGTTGTTCGAGTCTGGGCAGCACTTCCTTTTTCAGGTGTACTCTCTTTTTTTTTTTTTTTTTTTTTTTTTAAAAAAAAAATGCTGCTGATCCTTTTAACAGGCCGGACAAGATTTTATTGAGCTTAAAACATTTGCTGAGCGGGAGACCAGCCAGCGTGCTGCTATTTCTCTCGAGCTGGAGGCGAAGAAAGTCGAGTTCGACCGCGTCCTCGCAGAGAAGCTTGCTTTAGAGAGGGAGAAGACGGCTAACAAGCATGGAGATGAGATCCATAAGCAGCTGAATGAGAAAATCGAAAAACTGAAGAACCTTCACGAGCAGGAGAAGCAAGATTTCATACGTCAAGAGAAGGAGGCTTATGATCGTGGATTCGAAGCAGGATATGAGGCTCGCAGCGCTGAGCTTCGAAAGATTCTTTCTGATAATAAGCTTGTTTAGATGTCGTCTCTAATTTACTCGGGCTTGTAATATGTCCATATTGTTTTTATTTGTGCAATCATGAATAATTTTCAGATATTTTATTTCCCATGGCTTGTAATACCTTACTCTTCTTTTCGAATCGTATGTTCTCCTTATGTGCTCTTTCTTTGATAATGCTTTAGTTTGCCTTCTCAATTTTTCGACCTTTGGCGTAGTAATTCCGCTTATTTTCCAAAAGTAATATCACTTTCTCTCCCCGGCGAATATCTCGGGAGTCGTGACAACCTTTTGATCTCGACCGTTTCTTTTGTTTTCTGATAGCCGTTGGATTTTTGAAAATAGTGTCTATAAATGGGGTTCTTCGTTTTGTATTCCTTTAACTTTTTTCGAAAATAGATTCCTTCGATCACTGATTAGAAGACCTTGTTGCATGATTCAACGTTTCGAAATCCGGTTTAGGAGTTGTATTGCGCCTCATAGTAAAATTTATACTTCTATCTCGACTAGGGTATCTGCAGGCGAACGCTATTTCGATCTTGAAGGCCGATAAGCTTTATTGCTGACAACCCACGACCCCGACGGCCTATGGTCTTTTTGTGATTTAGGGAGATTCTGGCGTCAAGTTTTTCGAGGGTATGATGTAATTTGCTAGGTTTTCTTTTGAAAACGTTTCGGGTAGTGACTCGGAGATTGACGTCCTTCATTGAATGTTCATATTTTTTCCGGGAAAGAGATGTATTGCCTTTTTCCTTTTCAAAGAAGTACGGCCGTAGTCGAAGATTCGCTGGCTCGATGGGCGTTTCTTGGTCAAGTAAGGACATTATCGTCCGCCGAAAATTTCATAGGATCGGCCAGTTATGAAGATGTAATAGGGTTTGATGTCTGTATTTTGCAATTGTCTTATTTATTAAGCTCGGAAAATACTTTTTTATCGACCTTTACGATGGCTTTATTTACCCTTAGGCCGATTACTGACAAAGCTTTCTTTACATTAAGTATTTAGATTTCTTTATTATTTTTCTCCGATGGGAATGGACTCGAGTAGAACAATTTTGACATTTTCTTCACTTTTTTCCCGAAATAGTTTCTGTATTTTCGGGAATCGTAACGGTCGGCGCATTTACTGCTTATATCTCAGCCGTTAGTACCTTCAAATCTGAGTCGTTAATCGCCTTTTCCTTTCACTATATATAGTTCCGTAGTTACCTTCAAACTTTTCATTTTAGTAACATTTCTGATCGGCTCTATGATTGAGATTTTACTCTTTCTAGCCACCATGTTCCGTTTGCTATCCCCGATTGAACTGTTCGAGGTTTTCCTCCGAACTATTTATAAATTTCGCTATCTCCTGATGGCTCCTTATTTCGACTAGGGTATCGACAGGCGAAAATGAATGCGACTGGGGTACCGGCAGGCGACCAGCTCTCTTTGATTTCAAGTCTTTGAGGCAGGTTCGATCTCCTGTATCCTGTAAATCCACCCGGTCGGATAGTGGGTCAACTGCTGGAGGAGTTTTTCTGCACTCGATCTCTACTTCTTCAAGATATTCCTTGAGGAATGTTGCTTTCGAGATTGCGTGGAATAATTCTTCTAGGCGTTGCTTCGCTATTTCTCGATCTGGACCGGTTTGGAGCAAGTACTGAGGAAGTGATGGATGAAGGGTAGAAGTGTTGTTCTAGCCTCGTCTTACTCTTTCGGTCATGGAGAGAATCCAGTGTAGGATTAATTTGTAATAGGGTTACATTAAATGTAAAGTTTTTGCTTGACTTTTCTTATCATTGTAATTTCGAACTCTTTTGTAACTGTTTGTAATGTCATGAATAAGATATTTATTTCTCTTATCATCCTTACTTGTTATCTTATAGAATTGCTTTTGTATACTGTTGTCGAGCATCCATCTCTCTGTCTCAAGAATACGAATAAGAGCTATTCTTTAAAAACTTTGACAAATATTCAGACGATGGATGACAACCGACATTCCTCGATTTTGAATATAACCTGTAGGAGACCTTTGTACCCCCGTCAAATATATAATAATTAAGAGATCGAATAGAAGAATCCCGAAATGATCCTTGAGTAACAAATTTAATCCGAGGGGCCAAATTCCCTAGTCGGACAAATAATCGCGAAGTAATAATCGAAAAAGGGTTTTGACCGACCTTGAATAATAATTTTGATATAAGCGTCACGATGATGGCTGTTAGCCTTAGACGAATGAATAATTATGGAGAGAAAAGAATAGGAATGCTGGTTGATCTTGATTGATCGAGGAAAATAATTTCGATCTAAGGGGCGTAGCAACGACTTTCACCCTTAGTCTTTTCAGAACATTTTTAGTCCTCGGGTCGTAGCAGAGGCTTTCACCCTTTAACAATTTCGATCTAAGGGGCATAGCAGAGGCTTTCACCCTTAGTCGTTTTCAGAGCATTTTCAGCCCTTGGGTCGTAGCAGAGGCTTTCACCCTTTAACAATTTCGATCTAAGGGGCATAGCAGAGGCTTTCACCCTTAGTCGTTTTCAGAGCATTTTTAGCCCTTGGGTCATAGCAGAGGCTTTCACCCTTTAACAATTTCGATCTAAGGGGCATAGCAGAGGCTTTCACCCTTAGTCGTTTTCAGAGCATTTTCAGCCCTTGGGTCGTAGCAGAGGCTTTCACCCTTTAACAATTTCGATCTAAGGGGCATAGCAGAGGCTTTCACCCTTAGTCGTTTTCAGAGCATTTTTAGCCCTTGGGTCATAGCAGAGGCTTTCACCCTTTAACAATTTAGATCTAAGGGGCATAGCAGAGGCTTTCACCCTTAGTCGTTTTCAGAGCATTTTTAGCCCTTGGGTCATAGCAGAGGCTTTCACCCTTTAATAATTTCGATCTAAGGGGCATAGCAGAGGCTTTCACCCTTAGTCGTTTTCAGAGCATTTTCAGCCCTTGGGTCATAGCAGAGGCTTTCACCCTTTAATAATTTCGATCTAAGGGGCATAGCAGAGGCTTTCACCCTTAGTCGTTTTCAGAGCATTTTCAGCCCTTGGGTCGTAGCAGAGGCTTTCACCCTTTAACAATTTCGATCTAAGGGGCATAGCAGAGGCTTTCACCCTTAGTCGTTTTCAGAGCATTTTTAGCCCTTGGGTCTTAGCAGAGGCTTTCACCCTTTAACAATTTCGATTTAAGGGGCATAGCAGAGGCTTTCACCCTTTAACAATTTCGATCTAAGGGGCATAGCAGAGGCTTTCACCCTTAGTCGTTTTCAGAGCATTTTTAGCCCTTGGGTCATAGCAGAGGCTTTCACCCTTTAATAATTTCGATCTAAGGGGCATAGCAGAGGCTTTCACCCTTAGTCGTTTTCAGAGCATTTTTAGCCCTTGGGTCATAGCAGAGGCTTTCACCCTTTAATAATTTCGAAAATAATTGAGATCGATATTAGATGAATGCTGATCTTGAATACCAGAATAATTGCTGAATAGAGATTGACCATATTAGCACCCGACGAGCAGGTGGGCATACTTAGGAAATAAATTTCCAATAAACATGATTTCGATCGAAATACTCCTAAGGAAATGATAGTCTCCCGCGGTTGAAATAATAGATGGGAAACCGGTAGATGAACGATAGATCAGAAATAGGTCCAAGACTTAATGAGTAATCCTTCCGTCTTAATAGAAAATGTTCTTCGCGAACTTGTTCGAACTAATACCCCTTACTGTTTCGAATGTTTCCAATTCTTTAATAAGCGTTGACCTTTTCCAAACGGTCCCTCTTTTATCGGGAAACGCAACAGTTCTTAGATCTGGTTCCTTCGTTACGCGAAATCTCTGCCGTTAGATTCCACTTATTTTCTTCTATAAAAAGCTGTCATTCCTTAGAAGCCATTTTATTCATTGTGTTGGCATCCCTTCCGTCCCCTCATGGTGACTAAGATTATTATTTCAATAATTCGCTTATTCGAGGTCAGATTTCGAACGATTTTTTAGTGGAGGAATATCCGAGCAGAGAGAATATCATTTCAACCTTCGCTTAGAGTATCGGCAGGCAAATATAATCTCCATCTTGAAGGCCAATAAGCCAGATTTATGGAACTTGTAGGTTATGGCATAGGTTTTCGATTAGGGACCTATTGCCACAATGCATTTAGGAAGACGTACAGGGGTAGGAGTTCTGCAGAGCTCGTTTACTCGATGAATCGCACCCTCGAGTCTTCATCTTTGGAGAATCGTAAATAAAGTTAAGAGCCTGCGGGTCCGAAGGAGATTCCATGGTCGGAGCTAAGTTACCCCTAATAGACGGTAGGAGAAGAGACCGAAAATTTCATAGGATTGTAGGGAGTAATAGTGTTCTTGATGTAATATGAATGTTTGATCTATGCTCGATATGTATTTCCCAGCTTTTGTATTTTCCAAGATAATATAAATACACTTCTTCTTTGTTTTGTTGATAACATCAAATATAAATAGAATAAAGTTTATCTTTCGTAACTCCATTTTGATCTTCTAATATCGATAGAGAAATAATCGAATACCAGTTGCCTGATCGGATAATAGATAAATATTTTAGCGGCCCTGAAATTGATAAGGGAAATGATGCCATAAATCCTTATCACCGCTGAATTTCCATAATTGTATAACTCCCAGGCCGAGAATTCTGTTCGACTAAACCGATTATATTTCTTCTCAGTTGGCAGTGTAAAAGCATAACAATAAATACTTGAGTGTAAAAACATCTAAACAAACCGAATACGAATCCGACATGCCATCCTTCAATATAATGTTATGAACACGTCGTGACTGTTCGATATTTAGAATGTCGTAATTCTTCTATACTCCCCATTGAATTATGTGTCCTTCGTTACCAAACAGGGCCCTATTTCTCGGGAAACGTAACGGTCCTTCCATTTATTACGGACATCAAACCGTTAGTAGCCTGTTATCTGGGCCGTTGATTAAAAATCCTTCACCACTATAAATAGGTCCCTTCGTGTATACAGCACTTCTTGCTTTTTTCCTTATGCTCCCTCCGATCACCATGGGTCGAGTTTCAGATTTGATTCGTATTTTCTCCCAGATAAAAGAGTTTGAGATTAGAGTTCGAACTTTGTTTTTCGATCTTGTTTCCTTTTGTAAAAGCTTTTCGCTTAGAATATCGACAGGCAAAAGAAATTGCGCCTAGAATACCGGCAGGCAACCTGTTCTCCCAGACATATCTTGTCTGTGACGGGTTTGAATTCCGGTCTTCTGGCGCAGTACCTGATCGGGCAGTAGGTTACTCCGAGTGGAGTTCTTTAAGTCTGAGGCACCAGCTTCCTCGAGGGCTTTCTTACGAGATAGTTCCTTCGAGTTCCCTTGGAGCGCCTCTGCTGGGATAACCCTTTGCTGCTCCGGTTCGGATTATCCTGTAAACAATGATCGCGCGTTTCAATCATTGTTTACTGATGATGATCTAAGGTCGGTCTGGTGCCCCGGAGAGGAGCTCCAATCCGGCTTTTATCCCGTTCGGATGTGCGACACGTGGCTAGTGATTGCCAATAAGAATCACTGCTGAGTTCTGCATCTGGGGCGACCTTGGGGAACGAAGATCGAGTATATTACCTCATGAAATTTGTAATAGAGTAGGAGTGATTGTATTGCATTTCTTGAGCTCGAATTATATTCGAAGCTTTACTTTGTAACTTGTTTGAAGATTTTTAATGATAAAGCTTCATTTCTGATTGAATTTTATTGCTCGAACTCCGTTATTGGTCGAAATGATAGCCAATATTCCGTCCATTAGCTCGAGAATTTATCTAATCGGTTGCAGATATTCAATCAATCAACTTATCCCGATTAACTTTGAGAAAAAACACCACAGTCAATAAATAGTATATAGAGATTTCGTAAATGGTCTTCTAAATAACCGATTCGAAAGAACTTGTCATTGAAGTTAATAAACGTGAAGATCGGAAAAATAAATTCCGATCGTCAATAACAAGCTGCAATTTTATAGATCTTCTGAGCCTTCGATGATACCTGCTGAACTTCTTAATCGCTCATAAAAATAAATTCGTTGAAGAAATAAAAGAGTTGTGCGATCATAGGCTTGACCATTATCCTTAAGCTTTTTGCTGGCATACATTTTTCTCCTCGTATTAGGCATATTTCGATCTAATACTCGAATAAGGCCCCTCGGTGGGCGCCAATTGATCTTACGTGGTTTCGTTGGTTCGATCAAGGGTGGGGAATAACACGATGAAAATAATGTTAAAAGGAAAATAAAGACCAAATGTAATTGTATTCGAGTAAATTGAGTACAAGTACAAATATTAGGGGTCCTACTCGAGCATTATTGGATGCCGTACAAGCTAGAGGGTGAAACATGTATGAGAAAGCCTACGCTAGTATTCTCTAGTAACCCGAGCAGCGGTCTCAAGGTTAGTGCGCCTAGGAAGTTGTCCCCAGTATAATAAATGCATGGAGTATTTATAGCCAAATTGGAGGGCTTGGGCCTGGGCTTGGCCCAACAGTGTCCTTCGATCTATGGTTCTCTAATGTGCTCGAAACAATCATCTTCATGCTTTGGTTCGGCTTTTGGTCCCTGGCGACAGGGTTCGGTGCTATTCGAACCGCATTGAGGCTAGAAAAACAGGGGATCCGAATTACCCCTCATCATGCTGATTTTCAAATTCGCTGATATGTTAAGAAGGCCATCGATTGGTCATAAGTTTTTGGCACTTAAGAGAGATTTTCATAAATTATTTAAGTCCTGCGGCCAGGCAGGCATAGAAAAGAACTAGGGGTAGTGTTTGCCTACTTTGTCACAGTCGTTTAGAAGTCAGCCTTATCAGGACAACTTATTTTGATATCAATATGTCTTTATCAGGACACTTACACTATCAATTTACCGATATCAACATGTCTATTTTCAAATCGTTATGTTTGCACGCACAAACATTGGCACGCCCGCATCTATCTTACATCATATCGAGGCATTTTACGTCGAGCTATTGGCTCGTCGAGGGATTCACTGACAGGTTTACAACAAACAATATTTTGGCACACCTTGATGCCAAGTATACCTTGATGCCAAATATCCCTCGATGTCAACCCCTTGATGCCAAGAACCCCTCGATATCAACTTTAACGCAAACAATATTTTGGCACTTCTCGATGCCAAGGGTTGCTCGATGTCGTCAAGACGTTCCTCGATGCTAAATTTATACGCAAGCAGTTTCTTGATGCCATGTATTGTCCGATGCAAAATTTATAGCAAACAATATTTTGGCATGCCCGGTGGGACGTGAAAATCTTTCTGTAAAACACTTGCCAGCCACAAAATATGTTGGCTCGGCGAGACTTGAAATTTTTTTCTGTGATTTAATTGCCAAAAAACGATTATCAGCCAAGTAACTATTTGGCTAGCTGACACTTGATAATCTTTCTGCCAAACAGTCAATCAGTTGATGCTAAACAATTAATCTTTTGCTGTTGTTGAGATAATACCACAGATAACGCGAAAGACTTGATCTACCTTGACGAGGACACGTTCTGACCTAACGCATAATCTGGAAAATCTATCAACGGTTCCACTAACTATGGAAGGGACCGACAGAATCGAGGAGCTGACAGCAGAGGTTCGTAACTTCACCAGGAACCTTGAAACCAAACAGGAGGAATGGTCCAACATTGTCAGCAAGTTTGAACACATGCTAGGCTCGGCCACTGTTGCTAGTCAGGCCACTACAGAAGCCAGCAACATTATGAATAACTCCCTGATGCACTTAGAAGCAAAGATGACATCATTGACTGAGAGCATCAACACTCTCGCCAACGGCATACAAGCGCAGGCCTGGACTGGGCCGCAGAGGACTGCCGTCGACAAAGGCAAAGGCCCTGCGATTCAGATCGGGGAAAGTTCATCAAGGGAGGAAACGCCTTGCAAACAAGGCAACGGACAAACCAATGTCCCGGACATGAGAGGAAAAACTTCCAAAGCTAGGAACAACCGCTTAGACTCGGGGGGCAGGTCCGAAGAGGACCGATCAGAGGCCGTCGGATTCGGCCAGGAAGGATATCAGGCCAACTCAATGGCTTATGACAGGACTGCTCATCGAGCTGTAGAGGGTCCAGAAGACCTCTTGACGGTGAACCAAGCTGAAGAAATGTTCGTCAGGAGACAGGGAAACAGGGCAGCAAGGTATAATAAGCCTCATCCGGAATACATCGATCAGATCCCGTTCCCATTGAACTACAAACCGCCGAATTTTACATTGTTTTCAGGCGAGGGATCACAGTCTGCCACAGAGCATCTGGCTCGATTCTCTTTAGAATGTGGCAACATGACAAACGAGTTAAAATTGAAACTGTTTCCCAACTCCCTGACGGGAATGGCGTTCCACTGGTACGCCAACTTGAAGCCTGGATCGGTCCCCGATTGGCTATCCATGGAAAAAGTTTTTGTGATCAACCACTATCAGGCTCCTCTGGAGGTTTTTGTCATCGAGCTATCGAATATGAAACAACTGACAGGACAGACCGTTGAGGAGTACATGAAGAAGTTCATCAGGGCCAGAGGGTTCTCGCCATCCCGTTGCCAGAAAAGGAATGCATCAAAATTGCCATCCATGGCATGCATTTTGAATTATAAAGATCATGATGGCGCATTACCACGAAGACCTTTTCGAGTTGACCGATCATGCGGTCCGTTATGAACGAGTATTGAGAGACGAGAACGACCGACAACCCAGAGGAAATTATTATCAAGTGGGTATGGCCGACTCTAGTGAGGAACAAATCAATCAGGTCAGTCGACCGATTGAGCAACAAGGTATCGAAATCGGATTGGCGGAAGTGGTTTGCCCCAAGAACACTGTCTGTCCAGCTCTCGCCAAGCCGAAAGAACCTCAACCTACTATCAAGGTGCCAAATAATTTGGTGCGTCGAGATGCTGAATATAAAACCGACAGGGAAAGACGATATTCTTTCGACGTCTCGAAAACAGAGGCCATATTCGATCAGTTGTTGGCCGACAAGATCCTTGGCCTCAAGGGGGACCACGTGATTCCATCATCAATGAAAATATCAGGTAAAACATATTGTAAGTATCATGATGTGTGGACTCACTCTACCAATGAATGTCTAGTGTTCAGGTGGATGGTGCAAGACCACCTCGACAAGGGCATTTTAAGGTTTGCCCCGGACTGGAAGATTACCAAGCCGATGACGGTTGACACTAATCCCTTCCAGCAGAACGAGGTTGGGAAAAACGTCATAACGGTCACCGAATCGTCGGTAGGTGAGAAGTGGTACTCAGAAGGCGATCCTGGTGATGAAATGATAAATAAGGAGATGGGTCTGTGTGCGAGATGCCAAAATGAATTGGCAACAGTTCCGTTGTTCATCAACCCGGCGATATATGGCCAATACATGCCTTGGCTTAATGCAATGTCGTCAGGGTATCCATATCCGTATCACATGATGCCACAACTGCAGGCGATGCCTCAAGCAGTGCCGCCACCGCAGGCAGCTCCACCACCGCCACCCCCACCTCGACCGATGGGACCTTGTCCGGTTTCGACTCCGATTGAATATACTGAATACGCAATGCTAACGGCGGAACAACGTCGAGAACAGGCTAAAACCAGATGCCTCGACGACATCAGGAAGGCACTAGCCGTAACAGCAGGATCAGGGAGAGATCCCCTGATAAAGCACCAATCAGGCAGGTCAGATCGACCACCAGTCACAGAGACAGGACACATGGTCCGTCGCCAAAAACTACACCGCCAGGCTCATCAAGGCCGCGGACTGTTCATACTCCCGCCGATACACAGGTGGATCGATGGGTGCCCGTCAGGCATCCGAAATTTCTTGGAGATCGAAGGGTCGATCAGATGACCCGGACGCAGTATAGGCGTTACTTACGCCAACGAAAGGAGATGGAAATCGCTAAGGGGAAAGCCCCGATGAGAGAAGCAGTAAAGAAACCTCCGTCAAGGGAACAAAAACTGAAACAGGGAACGAGAGAGGCCAAATCTGGCCAAGGGGTCAATATCGAGGCCAAGACCTCGATGCAAATCGATACTTCCAAATGGACCCCAGGGAAAGCCCAATTTGGCACAATCGACTTAGAAAAGATAATGGCGGAGGATGATTTATTGTCTGACAAGGAAGATGGGAATGATCTCGAGGCAAAATTTGCCGAGATTTTCGACAACAGGGATGATAAGGAAAACGAGGCCAAACCTGGCCAAACTGTCAAGGCCAAATCTGGCCAGGAAATCGAGAAACAGGGGGTTGAAAAACAACCCATCGATGAAGCAGAAACAAAATCAGTGGAAAATGCTGCCACCAGTCAGCCGACGAACGGCTCGACGGTGATGGAATGCAACGCCATCGATTCTGAACTTGTTGAATTCGTCAACGAGGAGTTGGAGTATGCCACTGATGGCTTTTGGGATGACAGTATGCCAGTGGTACAAATGGCAGAGGGCTTAGAGCTGTTATCGGTCGACGACGAGAAAGAGACCGATTGGGATAAAAGAGTTGAAACTATTTTCCAAAAGCCACCATCATTTATGGCTCGACACATCAGGCCACTTTACGTATCAGGCCATATCGACGGAAAACCCATCGACATAATGCTGGTCGACAATGGGGCAGCCGTCAACGTGATGCCTGCATCGACGATGTACAAACTCGGAAAAGTCAGCGAGGACTTGATGGAGACAAAAGTGATCGTCAGCAACTTCACAGGAGGAAAAGCTGACACGTTAGGAATATTGCCCGTCGAGGTAAAGATTGGAAGAACCAGTTTGAAAATCGCTTTCTTTGTGGTAGATGCTGCCACTTCTTATAATGCGCTGTTGGGAAGGGACTGGATTCACTCAGCCCTTTGTGTGCCGTCCTCCCTGCATCAGTGCTTATTAATTTGGGGAGACGCCCCCGAACCTGAAATCATTATGGCCGACAACAGGCCATTCACCGCCAAGGTCAATGCTGTCGAGGCAGCATATTATCGAGATGACGTAGGTCCTTACAGATTCGTTGGACAGGATAAATACGGACGACCGCAGGAAGTTACTTCAAGCAAGAAGCTGACACAACTTGAAATGGCTTGTCTAGCCAAGGAACTAAGTCGGCCTTGCAACGTCAAGGAGTCAGGGCCGCACGAACAACACTGTCAGTCCTTATGAATTGTCCTGACGATGAGGGAACATCGGCCTATAAGGCCGACAGATTGGAGATTGATGAGATCGTTGTTATCGGGCCACAGCAAGAAGCATGCGCCGATTTGATTCGAAAGTTTCGGGTCTACGTGGCCGAATGTTATACGGGCGATCTCATTTTTGAAGAGGAAAAGCCACCGTCGTTCGGCGATGAGATTCAGTTGGAGGAATTGGCGACGGCGCCAGCCAAGCTCGATGACATCAAGATACAGGTGCAAGACCCTGTCGTCGAGATTGAGTTAGGTACCGAAGATGATCATAGGCCAACTTACATCAGCGCATTGCTTGATGATGGCCAGAAGGATCGATTGATACAAGTGTTGAAGGAATACAAGGATTGTTTTGCCTGGAATTACGACGAGATGCCAGGATTGAGCAGAGAGTTGGTAGAACACCATATTCCGATACTTGAAGGATACTTACCCCGGAAACAGCCCCTGCGAAGGATGTCTGTCGAGGTCTGCAGACTGATCAGGGAAGAAATCCAGAAGCTGTTGAAGGCCAGTTTTATCGAGGTGGCCCGATATCCGGAGTGGGTAGCGAATGTTGTACCCGTGATGAAGAAGAACGGGAAAATCAGGATATGCATCGATTTCAGGGACCTAAATCTTGCATCTCCTAAAGACGAATACCCGATGCCAATGGCGGACATGTTGATCGATGCTGCCGCTGGCAATATGTTCCTGACAGCCGTCGACGAAAGTGCAGGATACAATCAGATTTTTGTGGCTGTTGACGATGTACCAAAACTCGCTTTTCAATGTCCCGGCGGAATAGGCACCTTCCAATGGAAAGTGATGCCATTCGGACTCAAAAACGCCGGAGCAACTTATCAACGAGCCATGAACTGCATTTTCAGTGAGTACATCGATGACTTTGTTAAAATTTACATCGATGATATCATTATTAAATCGGCTAGTTACGACGAACATCTAACACATTTGGCGAAGTCATTTGCCAAAATGAGGAAACATAATTTAAAGCTTAACCCCTTGAAGTGTGTGTTTGCAGTTGCGTCAGCCAATTTTCTTGGCTTCTTAGTGCATCGCAAGGGGATTGAGGTTGATAAAAATAATTCCAAAGCTATCTTAACAGCCAGACCTCCGTCGACAAAGAAGGAATTACAACAATTCCTTGGGAAAGTCAACTTTTTACGGAGGTTCATTTCTAACTTGGCTGGAAAAACGAAGGTCTTCTCGCCTTTGTTAAAATTGAAGGACAAAGAAGAATTTTGCTGGCAAACGGAGCACGAGCAGGCGTTTCAGGAAATCAAGGATAAGCTGACAACGCCGCCTGTAATGATGCCGCCTGTCAAGGGGAAACCCTTGAAGTTATACATATCTGCCACGGATGACACCGTCGGCGGATTTCTGGCACAAGACGACGAGGATGGGTTCGAACGAGCAATCTATTACTTGAGCAGGCACTTGACAGAAACGGAGCAGAGGTACTCGCCGATAGAAAAGTATATGATAGCTAAGCCTGTGATGAGGGGACGGATCGGTCGATGGGCCATCCAATTGATGGAATATCAGTTGCAATATGTACCGCAAAAAGCAGTCAAAGGCCAAGTTTTGGCTGATTTTCTGGTTGACCATCCATGTCTCGATGTTGATCAGGCCGTTCTTAAAGAGCTGGACTCGATGACAGTAGAGATCAGGCCATGGACTTTGGCCTTCGATGGGTCTAGAACCGACAGACTATGCGGAGCAGGCCGAATACGAAGCCTTGATAATCGGACTAGAAATGCTCAGCTCGACAGTAAATCTATCGTCATCGTCGGGGACTCGCAGTTGGTTATCAGGCAAGGTACTTATAAATGCCGAAACCCAACACTTGACAAATACTATTTAACTGCGATGTCTTTGTTGTCGGAGTTTGTTGATGTTACATGTTATCATGTAACGAGAGGAAATAACAGCGAGGCCAACAGTTTGGCCCAATTGGCGACTGGTATCGATCTCCCTGATGACGTCGAGGAATCTCACTACATCGTCAGGAGACGACACTGTCCGTCGTTTATGTATCGAGACAATATCCTGACTGTTTTGAGTGTGTTTCAGGACCCTGATGACTGGAGAGAGCCGATCAGAAAGTATCTGGCTGATCCGTCGGACCGAGCATCTCGACAGACGAGGCTCAGGGCAGTCAATTATGTCTTGATGGGAGATCAGTTGTACAGAAAAAGCCAAGACGGCGTGCTCCTGTTATGCGTCGATCAGCAGGAAGCCATGAGAATTATGATGGAAGCTCATGAAGGAATTTGTGGGGCCCACCAAAACGGCCACAAGTTAGCATGGCTGCTTCGCCGATATGGTTATTACTGGCCAAAAATGGTCGGAGATTGTGTAAAGTTGGCAAGAGGTTGTGAGAAGTGCCAACGATTTGGGGTGGTCCAGAGGATGCCCGTCGAGGAGATGAATATGATAATCAAGCCATGGCCTTTCAGATGCTGGGCCCTCGATATCATCGGGGAGATCCATCCCTCGTCTTCCAAGCATCATCGGTACATTATTGTGGCCACAGATTACTTTACTAAGTGGGTAGAGGCCAACCACTCAAACAGGCCAGTCAGGCCGAGGTGACGAAGTTCATCAAGGACTTAATCATTCATAGGTTTGGCCTGCCACAGACCATTGTCACTAACAGGGGACTGATGTTCGTCGGTCAAGAGATCAAGGAGTTTGCCAGATCAATGGGTTTTGAGTTGGTCCATTCAACACCGTATTATGCACAAGGGAATGGCCAAGCGAAAGCCTCTAATCGAGTCCTTAAGGACATTATCTTGAAAATGATCGAAGAAAACCCAAGAGCTTGGCACTTGATGCTGTCAGAGGCATTATGGGCTTATCGGACAAGCAAACGGACAAGCACTGGCACCACTCCGTACAAACTGACTTATGGACAGGATGCCGTTCTACCGATGGAAATCAACGTCCGATCGCTTCGGGTGATGCAGCAAAACGAGCTGTCGCCCGAAGAATATACTGAAAGTATGCTCCAACAGCTTGATGAACTCGATGAGGTCAGGGTTGCCGCGTTAGACAGAATCGAGGCACAAAAGAGGCTAGTCGCCCGATGCTACGATAAAAAGATGAAATAACGTGAGGGGGAACTCACAATTGATGCTACGATAAAAAGATACGCAGGAAACAGTTTGACATCGGGGACATGGTCTGGATGACTGTTTTGCCACTTCATCAGCGCGAGAAAAAGTATGGTAAATGGAGCGCGACGTTGCAAGGACCATATGAAATCTACTCGATAACCCGGGTTGGGGGTTACATTTTGAAAAGGCCAGATGGAAATCTCTGTCGAGACCCCATCAATGGAAGATACATGAAAAAGTTCAGGCCCACCCTTTAGGAATCGATGTGTCTAGAGCATGAACGAGCTTTGGAGCTGGAAATCGAGCGGCGCCAAGAGTACTTTAGTGCGCCGATCCCATTGTAAGTATAAGTTAGGTTTACTTTTAGTCTTGTTTTTATTTCCCTTTCCGTTTTGTTAGACTAAGTTTTTAAAATTAATACTATTATTTTCAATTTAAATTTTTGTCCAAATACTTTTATTTTCAAGTTTTGTCCAAATACTTTTATTTTAATCTAAATTTTTGTTTCCCCGATTTTCAAGTTTTTACATCAAGGCATTTTGTTTAAGTCTGCTGGGTTGATTTGATTTCAATTAAGTCTTGTTGACAGTAAAGTTGTGTTTTTCTGGCAAAGTTGTTTGAGTTGCAAAATTCATGGCTTCGATTTTTGCGTAGTTAGTTATATTTGGTTTCGGTTTTGGAGAAAAACACAAGATAAACCAAGCCAAAACAAATTCTACTAAGAAAAAGGAAAACTAGTTTATGGCCATCAGCCCATTTTACCAATCGAAGCAGCAGAAAATAAAAGGAGTCTTTGGCCATCAGGCCATTGCATTAGTCACTTGAAGAAGTGAATTCGGGTTAGCTGTCAAAATTTTGGCTGACTGCTACCGAGAGGCCAACTGATATCGACGCGCTAGTATCAATAGGTGTCCTGATATCAAGAGATGTCTTGATATCGAGAAATCCACATTGATCTGATATCGAGAGATCCGCCATCTTCAAGGCCATTGTAATTTGGTCTATTTTGTACAAATAGTTTCGGTTTTATAAAGCCGATAGTTGTTTATTAATTGAAGCATTGTCCCAATTTTTCATCTTTAAAAGAGAGAGAAAAACTTTAATCTAAGTCTAATTCGAATATATTTATTTTTAAATTAATTACATCGAATACGACTTACGGGGGGCATTGTTTGTACCGAAAAAATCACCCTCGATTAATCGAGGAGTAACGGCTCGACGATAAGCCAAAAATGGCAAGAGAACCGGACTCAATGGAACCAAACAGGTCGGATCGGATCTGATCTAATTTTAATCCGAAATTGATCCGACCGAGCCAATGGTTTAGCCACGAGCCCGATTTGAAACTCGACCCAAATTTTTACGATTAATTAATGTTTGGCCCAAATATAAATTAATTAATTGATAAAGTTAATTATATTATGGGCCAAGTTCAATTAATTAATGATTAAGGCCAAATTATGGTTAAACACAAATAAGCCCAATAGATTATTTTGGCTATTATGGATTAATTAATTAAGTTAATTAATTAATTGGGCCAAGTCTAATTAATTGGCCCACTTAATAGATAAGGCCATTAATTAATTAAATGGGTAATTATTAAGCAAAACCAACATGGCTCGGCCCAAGACCAACTATGGTCCGACCTGGCCCATCGACCAGCAGCTGACCGCGGCCCGACCTGTTCGAACCACCTGGCCCAATCCCAAAAATCGGCCAGCCCTTGTTTTTGGCTCAATTGAATTTTTAATTGATAATTAATTAAAGATAATTAATAGGCGATAAGGATAAGCCACATTAGTTGGTTTAAACAACAACTTCCCTAATTATCTCTAAGTTAGTTATCTTTAATTGAAATTCAAATCCAAATAGAAGACACGTTTCTTCTTCCCCAACCACCATTACCCTTAATTTTCAGCAAAAAAATAAAGGGAAGACCACCATTGAAATAGTGGAGGTAGTGGGAAATAACAAAGTAGTGGGAGAAGTGGGAAAGTGGCCATCAGCTCCTTGATTTTCGGCCATTAGGAGGTTACTTGACAGCCATCAGCTCATTTTCCAGCAGCTATAAATACAACAGGAGGCTGCTACACGCGGGAAACACACAACTCAATCAACAATTTCTCAGTCTAACACTGATCGGCTCAACGCCTCACCGGAAGTCCAGCACCTCGCTGCTTCTTTTTCAGCAAACAATTGTCAATCCCTTGATATCAACTGTCCCTCCTCAGCCACCAGCAACCCTTGACAGCCTGAAGTCTTGCCGTCGCCGCCGCCCAAAATCCGCCGCCGCCGCCGCTGCTTTCGCTGTCCAGACGCTGTCTCGAGCGAAACACTTTGATAGCAAGCAGATAACAATCTATTTTCTGTCAAGTTATCAGCCTGCCAACTCCTCGATATCAGTCTGTCCCTCCTCAGCCACCAGTGATCCCTGACAGCCTGAAGTCTTGCCGCCGCCGCTCAAAGCCAGCCGCCGCCACCGCCGCCGCTGTCTTCCGTCGTCAGCTGACACTGTCTCGAGCGAAACCACTCATATCAGCAAGTAGCTCGCTGTTAACTGTCATGTAAGTGCCCACATATTTATATGACAAACTCATCGAGTAGCCATCTGCCCGATGAGCTCGTCGTCAAGTAGCCATCTGCTTGACGGCTATCGGCTGAGTAGCCATCTGCTCTGACGATGCCCTTTTCAGTGGCCACCCGCTGATCAGGAGCCCGATTGGTGGTCATCCATCAAGGTTGGGCGAACCATTGACGGTGGTTTTCCGTCGTCAATGTTACTTTCTGTCAACAAATTGATTTATCATGCATTATCAGCTCATCGGCGGGTTTACCTGCCGATCAAGGAGTCAATTTTCAGAACTTAAAAGGTTTATCAACTCATCTGGCAGATTATGCCGAAACAGGAGACTTATCGTTTTGTATATTTTTGTAATATTTGTACATCGGGGAACTTGCCAATATTCTTTTGTTATTAATGGAAGTCGTTTGGCTCGTATGTCTTGACCCTTTTACATAAATATACTTTACGTCAATTGATTTCCATTGATATGCTGTTTCCTGTCAAGATTATGTTTTCTGTGAAGGTGTATGTTTAAATTGATTGATTGTCAAGGCATCTGCTGATTTTCAAATTCGCTGATATGTTAAGCAGGCCATCGATTGGTCATAAGTTTTCGGCACTTAAGAGAGATTTTCATAAATTATTTAAGTCCTGCGGCCAGGCAGGCATAGAAAAGAACTAGGGGTAGTGTTTGCCTACTCTGTCACAGTCGTTTAGAAGTCAGCCTTATCAGGACAACTTATTTTGATATCAATATGTCTTTATCAGGACACTTACACTATCAATTTACCGATATCAACATGTCTATTTTCAAATCGTTATGTTTGCACGCACAAACATTGGCACGCCCGCATCTATCTTACATCATATCGAGGCGTTTTACGTCGAGCTATTGGCTCGTCGAGGGATTCACTGACAGGTTTACAACAAACAATATTTTGGCACACCTTGATGCCAATCCCTTGATGCCAAATATCCCTCGATGTCAACCCCTTGATGCCAAGAACCCCTCGATATCAACTTTAACGCAAACAATATTTTGGCACTTCTCGATGCCAAGGGTTGCTCGATGTTGTCAAGACGTTCCTCGATGCTAAATTTATACGCAAGCAGTTTCTTGATGCCATGTATTGTCCGATGCAAAATTTATAGCAAACAGGAATACAGCAGATTTTTACTTCTGTTGGGCACCCTCAGGCAAATGGGCAAACAGAGGTAGTAAACAGGGAGATTGTACGATCTTTGGAAAAATGCTTAAATGATGCCAAGGGCAGATGGCTCAATGAGCTCCCAGGAGTTCTATGGGCTAATAGGACAAATGTGAAAGCTGCTACGGGAGAAACTCCATTTAGTTTGGTCTATGGGTCGGAGGCTGTTATTCCGATTGAAACTATTATACCATCTCCCAGGGTCGAATTTTATAACCCCGAGGACAATCAATCATCGAGAGAAATGGAGGTGCATCATGCAGATAGCAAGAGGGATCGAGCAAAATTAAAAATTCAGGCTGCAAATTCCATCAGGGAAAAGGCGTACAATCAGAAGGTTTGAATTCGAACCTTCAAAGTTAGAGATCTAGTGCTCAAAAAAGTGGAAGTTTCGAAGCATGTCTGCAAACTTCAGCCTAATTGGGATGGCCCCTACGTTGTTGTCGAACTTGGGAAAAAAGGATCATACAAGATCGCTTATCCTAATGGAGAGGTCTTACCTCAAACGTGGAACGCAGTTAATTTGAGGAAATATTATGGAAAATGAAGGTTGTATTAGCAATTTCTAGCTTATCTACAATGGCTTATTGTTCCCTTTTGTTTGTCGTATCATCGACAATTATCGATTAAAGTTTTCTATTCTCTAAAGGTCTTATTATTTCATTCTACGGTCGAGCAAATATTATCATCTCAAATATTGATTAAGGGTGAAAGTTGTTGCTATGACCCTCGAAGATTGAATCGGTCAAGAGTGAAAGCCGTTGCTATGCCCCTCGGACCAGCAAGAAAGGGTGACGACCCTAAAAAATGACTAAGGGTGAAAGCCGTTGCAACGCCCCTTAGATCAGAAATAATATAAATGGGTGAAAGTTGTTGCTATGACCCTCGAAGACTGAATCGACCAAGGGTGAAAGCCGTTGCTACGCCCCTCGGAACAAAAATAATATAAACGGGTGAAAGTTGTTGCTAAGACCCTCGAAAATGACTAAGTGTGAAAGCCATTGCTACGCCCCTTAGATCAAAAATAATATAAACGGGTGAAAGTAGTTGCTAAGACCCTCGAAAATGACAATGGGTGAAAGCCGTTGCTACGCCCTTTAGATCAAAAATAATATAAACGGGTGAAAGCTGTTGCTAAGACCCTCGAAAATGACTAAGGGTGAAAGCCGTTGCTATGCCCCTTAGATCAAAAATAATATAAACGGGTGAAAGTTGTTGCTAAGACCCTCGAAATGACTAAGGGTGAAAGCCTTTGCTACGCCCCTTAGATCGAAAATAATATAAATGGGTGAAAGTTGTTGCTAAGGCCCTCAAAGTTGATTAAGGGTGAAAGCCGTTGCTATGCCCCTCAAATCGAAAAGTTTGCTAACGATTATTTCGAAAATATTCTATTCAAATCGACGAAAGAAGTCAAGATTGGCCAGCACTAATCTAAGTTACCATTAAAACCTATGTTCAGAAGAAATTATCAAGTTAAAAATAGTTATCCTTCTCCGTATTAAAGTGATTGGATATCACATCGTCGATGACAAGTTAAGTTCGATCGATTTGACCGGATTACTTGATCTTTGAATTCAAGTTATCTAGTTCAGGCTCCAGCTTCATTGATATTCGAGCAAAGAAGCAAAAAGGATAAAATGAAAATATTCTATTCATTTATAAGCTTTCCGAACAATTACAAATGACTTCTTGGTTACAATAAGAACATCCAAACTCAAAATGGAAAATTACATTTGTGGCTATCCTACTACATAAACTATGAACTAAGAATTCCCGAACGATCTAAAAGACCATGAAGAGTTGATTCAAATTGCCGGAATACAAATTACAAAACGAGCCACTGTAAGGCCGATACCTCTTTTCCAGCATTATTGCCACCACTTCCTTGCTGGTTAATTCCACACATTTATCCGAGCCAAGAGAGAGGGAAGCAACTCCAGAAGAATTACTCCAAGAAATCTAGAAGGCACCATTCTCCAAGAAGTACCTTGAAGATGTTGAGATCGAGATCGAGATCGAAGGAGCCCCTCCAGGAGTTGACCCACTATCCGACCAGGTGGAGCGACAGGATACAGGAATCCAAACCCATCTCGAATACAAGATACCCAAGAAAGCCGATCGTCTGCCGGTATCCTAGTCGCAAAGATCTTCATCTGCCGATATTATAGTCGAATAAATTTTTCCTCGGAAGGTACCGAAAATTCAAAGAAGCGGGTACGAGTTTGAATCTCGAACATCTTTATCTGGGATATGACATTAATCATATTGATCAATGAAAGTAAGTATAACTACGAAGATCGGACGACACATTTACAGAAGAGTGAAAATACAGCGGTAACTTAGGAAATATTTATATGAAAAGGAAGATAACATCGACGGTTCAGATGATATGGCACGAACGGCCATGATATGAGCGATGAAAGCGCCATCCGTTTCGCTTCCCGAAAAATAAGGGACCGTTTGGTTAAGATGCACGATATGTCCCTACGAAAATCCAAAAATAATACGAACATGTTCGATTCTTAAGATCGATCCGACATGATGAAGCAACAAGTATGTTAACTAATATGCGTTGCCATATTAATTCAGAAAACGGAGCAGGGACTTATATGTCAGAGAAACTTCTTACTCACAAATTTACTAATCGAAAAGGGTGATTCGATCGTCGCCATGTGATCAAACAAACGAAGATTCATAACGATAAAATGAACTTCGGATTACAAATCTACTTACTTTATTACTGTGGAAAAGCTCGAGCATGAAAAAATAATTTATTAATCAGAAAACAACGCAAGACCTAGTACAAGACCCGATAATCTAATTGGAAACATATGAAACAAAAATTTTCAAAAAGATTAAAATTACAACAGAATGAAATACATCTACAGAAGTTTGTTGTCGGAGAAAATCTTTCGAAGCTCAGCGCTACGATCATCGTACCTCGAGCATAGGCTTTTTCCTCGCGAAGCTCGAACTCCTTCCTTTCCCGCTCATAGATGTACTTAAGCCCCTCCAGCTCCTTCCCTGGGATCAGGGAAGCCTTATCTTTCTCAAAAGCTAGTTTTTCCTTGAAGGACTTGTTGACCTCTAGGGCACGATGCAGCTCGGCCTTACTTTTCTCCAGCTCAAGAGCAAGAGCGGTTTGTCGCTCAATCCCCTGTTCCGCTACCACCTTGAGCTCGTGAAGGTCCTGACCAGCCTATTGTGCGAGAGATTTCAATATATATATAAAATAAAAAAATAAAAAAATAAAAAGAAGAAAAAAATCTAACAAGAAGAGAAATACCTGAGCAAGGAAGTTCGATCCCAATTGAAATAAATATGAGGGACTTTTTCCTCTAAAGAGGCCCACCTCGAAAATCGAAATATGAGCCTGCAGGAGGTTAGGAATTGAGTTTCCAAGCGTCTTTTCAAGGCGAGATATATTTGCTCTCCAGTCTCGGAAGAGAGGATAGACGGAGTTCCAGAAGAAACTTGTTGATCGAAAGTATTTTCGACCTTAGAGGCCTTTGCTGACGGGATAGTGAGAAAGGAGGAATGAGCAATAATGTCTTCTGCAAAAGAGAAAGGTTTAGTTTTCTTGACCGGCCCCCTGCTCTCGGGACCAGATGCAAGAGCACCAATCAAGGGCTTATTATCAGTGACGAATTTTTCCAATGTTCCAATCGGAGTGATCTTACGTGGTTTTGTTTGTTCGATCAAGGGTGGGATGTAATACAATAATAACAAAAATAAAGTGAAGTAAAGACCAAAGTAATTGTATTCGAATCGAATGAGTACAAATACAAGTGTTCAAGGGTCCTATTCGAGCATTATTGGATGCCGTACAAGCTAGAGGGTGAAATACATAAGATCCTAAGTCTATATTTCCAAGTGATTCCGAGCAGTAGCTTCGAGGAAGGAGCACCTGGAAAATCGTGTCCAGTATCATAAATGCATGGGGTATTTATAGCTGAAAGTGGGGTTCAGGTGGTCCACCCGCAGATGTGCAATTCTTCGGCCCATAAGTTTGGGTCAGAGCTTGGCCCAACAGTAATTTTGGATCCAGGGTAGCCTTATACTTATGGTATTCCGATAACGGGGTCGAACTGGATCTTTCGAGATAACTAGCGCTCGATCTTGTGTAGCTGTAAAGAAAAAAGCAGAAACCCGAAATATCCCTCATCAATACTCCCCCACTTCTCGAGCGTAACGTGGAACTTAAGCTCGAAGAAGTATATATAACAGTAGGATAAATCGATCTCGGCTTATCGTTTCGGGTATGCCTCATTAAAAACCTGGCTCGGAAAAACCCTTCTGGGATAAAAACCGGGTCAGGGAAAAAGAGTGCATACTTAAACAATTTCTTGATGGTGCGGTCTTAACGTCGTCCTTGTTATTCGTGATGTGGATCTTTAATTCAGGAATTCTGAAAAGTATAGGGGCTATAGGTGCAATTCCTGAGAATATGACTTCAAATTTACCTCAAAAGAGTCCAATCGTCACGGTTACTCGGGGACTGATTTGCAATTTCCCATTTTGTCCCTATTTATATAGTTATACGGAGGGTCGCTGTTCCTCACAAATTCTGAGGAGAGAACTTTAGATCGGAGCAGACAGATCGATAAGTGAGTTTTATTAGCCATTTTTGAACAGTCATCTTATATAACGGTATGTCGAGTTCAGTAGACTTGAAGGGGAAATCTCCCTCAGAGGAGAATGAGGTCGATAACCGAAAAGGGAAAAAAGCTGTAGAGAGTCGACCCTCCGAAAACGAGAATCCGCAAAGCTCAGGTTCCACCTCGGATTCCAGCGGAGAGGAGCGGGAATCGAATTCTGACACCGGAAATAGCGAAGATGAGAATTCCGGCGAGGCAACAGTTTCTGAAAAGGAAGATATAGAGGATGGGGAGCTTCCTTTGGGTAACAATGAGCAGCAGAAATATAGACTGAACCGTAATCTGGTGGTTACAATCTATGATTGGGAAGAGCCCTCGACTAGCGCAGCTCTAAACATGACCGAGGAGAGGGCAGATGAGATCGTCTGTTCGTATAAGGAGACAGACTTGACGCAGTTGCAAGAAGAATTTGGTCGATATTTAGGTGCCGGTTTTTCGATAGTGCTTCCTTCTCCCGATCAACGAGTTACCGACCCTCCTGCCGGCTGTCAAGCCTTTTATTCCAAACATTTCCACTACGGCTTACGCATCCCCTTCCCTCCTCTGCTAGAAAACCTTCTTGATGCTTTTAAGTTGGCTCCTTGCCAGATCTTACCGAATTCGATTGGCCTAATTATAGCTTTCTGCGTGTTGATGAAAGCTAAGGGGAAAAAGGCATCCTTTCAGAATTTTTGGCGGATATTCCAGATGAGTGCTTCCACCTCTTCAAACGCAGGTTACGTATACTTTTCTCAGAGGCCGAAGATTTCGATCTTATCGACCAACGTGAGTAGCAATCTGAAGGGATGGAAGCATGAGTTCTTCTTCGTTCGAGGGCCAGAGTCTTCGTCTTCTGAAGAAAATCCCGAGCCTACTCCCTTTGATTGGCCTGGGGCAAAGGAATGGATATACGGAAAACGCCGTCTTGTGGGGAGTATGAAGAATGAGATAACAGATAAATTTCTGCAATCTCTTCGTGCTGATCCTCATCAGACCGCTCTAATGACTCAAGAAGCAGTCTTGCGAATGGCCGAGCTCAGTAGTTGCTCTTTTCCTGCCGATCCGATCGACTTTGGGAAAGCTCAGATCGATCCCGCTAACCCCCCTTCCACGTTAGCTGATATCGTTGACAAATTCCGTACATCGGTATCTGGCCCGCACGTTTCTTCCTTTTCGAAGGGTAATAAGGGTCGACCTCGTCCTCAAACATCAACTAATCTTCGGAAAACGAAGAAATCTAAGGCCCCAGTAGGGACCGCGTCGACCTCAAATGCTTTAGTGATTGTTCCCCCGATTACCCAAGCAGGAACCTCTCGGTCTAGGGCCGAGGCGGAGGGGACCTCCGATTTCCAGGGTCCCGGAATCCTTCGATCTGTTTTTCCGAACACCTCCTCCAACCGGAACGACGAGGGATTCAATAACTATACTCTCCTAGAGGATCGTGCCAGAGAGATTTTGCAGGCCAGGATGAATCGCAAAAGAAGTAGCAATGTTCCTGAGTCCTCCAGGAGAGTCAAGCCTTTTGCTCGAGGGCCGAACCCTATACCATGTCGGGCGGGTCATTCCGAGCCAGATTTGGCAGATTTCATCGAGGATCATCTGCGAGGACCGAGGGCAGCTGGATATCCGGACTGTGGGACCATCGAATCTGATTTGGGTTCCGAGGGTGAGCATGCCACCATAAGTCTCTCCGGATGTTCTTGGCTGGGCGATTCAGGGATGATACTATCCAATCTTTTGTTAAGAAAGATTTTGAGATATTTGGCGATTATGCCCACGCTCAGCAGATGGTACCGTCTAATTCCGAAAGTTTCTTGCTTTTCCCCTATAATCCTCATCTCATGCTTTTACGTATCTTTTCCTTCACAGGCCGGAGACCTATTTACTCAAATCGCTCTTCGCCTGTCCGTATTGAGCGAAGAGTCTCAGGCGGTACAGAAAGCCTTATGCGATGTTCTGAAGGATGAAGCTGCGAAGACCAGTCAGCTAGAGGATGCCAAGATCAAGTTATCTGAGGTCGAAATTGAACTCGAGAGAACTAGGAAAGAGTTGGAAACAAAGAGGGCCTTAGAGGATGAAGTGGGGAAATTAAAGCAGGAGCTTGAGCAAACCAAAGTGTCTGCCGAACAATCTTATGAACGGGGTCGAGTCGAAGCCAGGCTTCCCGCCATAAGGGAGTTCCTAGAGTCTCCAATCCTCGACGCCTTGGTTCGATTACGGTCGGGAGAGATTAATCAAGCCTTCTATTTTAAAGGGGCTCAGCATCTCCTTACAGCTGCTAAGATCGAAGGCGCCCTTGATGACTTCCTTCCTAAGATGAATCCTTACAAGAATATCTTCGGTGAAGACTACAAAGCGTCTTCCCTTCCTCCTAAGCTCGAGGAATTTGCCACTCACGAGTTTGCTCCTTTTCTTGAGGAATTTGGTGCACCGATGCCAAATCCTGATGAGCTCGAAGCCCAATCCGAAAGCGAAGATGTAGATATTGAAGGGGATTCTCACGGTCAGAGTGTACAAGGCACCCCTTCTTCTGGTTCGAGTAAATCTGCGTCTGATGCGCAAAGTCATGATGGAGAAGGCAGCAGCTCGAGTAAAGGTGATTCTGATGGCTCGGAAAGCAGTTCTAGCGAATCAGAGGAGCTAGATAGATTGGACCATGGTTCAGGCGTGAAAGAGTCTTAATCATAACGATCACTATGTAATTTGACTGACTTAGCTAACCAATGTACTTATCTTATAATCTTTTGCTCTTGCATATTTAGTGGGTGCTTGAATTTGAATCTCTTTTCCTTTATGCTATTTTAGGCTATTGCCTGTTTGAACTTTCTGCTCAATTTTATAACGTCAGTCTTACGTACTCAGTTGCGTCATTGAATCTTTCTCGGGAGTAGTGATTTACCAATCATTGCGATTTTGCGTGATGTCGTTTTTCTTATAAGTAGCGAGGGCACTTTTAATTGCTTTCGCATTGGTATTGCTCACAGTGTTCGGAGCTCCCTTTAAAAAATTATTTTGGTTGGATCTTTACCCGAAAATTGAGGTATGAATAAAAATTCGAACGCTCTTGTGATTTCTTCCACGCCTTTTCCCAGGCCAAGTGTTAGTAGAAAATTAAGGAAAAGAAATCGATCATCAATTACATCCGCTAGTTCTGATCAGCAAAATTTCCATGAGGGGAATAAACACTCGACCGTTGCCCTTTCTTCGCGTTCGAAAACTAAGGGCTCCAACAAGAGAATAAAAAAGGTTTCTTTTGCGGAGGATGTCACCGGGCACGTCCCTTTTCAATCCGTATCTTCGTTGGTCAGCGAATCTTTGTTTAAAAGGGACATATCTCCTTTTAACCAAGTGTCACACGAGAAAACCGACCTGACCCTTCTTCGGTCCAATGTTTCTATCTCCGGGGGTGACTTTTCGACTGGAGAATATTCCTCGTTCCTGTTTTATTCTGGGTTGGAATCTCTTGCCCAAGTAATTCATTCTCACCTCTTTGTCATGACTGCTTAATCTCTTCATTTCTGTTATAACATATTTTGTTATAAGTTCAGGCTAGGGTGGTCTTCTCTAAGCTTTGTGCATTGGCCAAACATGAGTTCGAACTGCGGACCTCTATTTCGCTCGAGCTTATCGGGAAGAAGATCGAGCTGGAACGTGCATTGGAAGCTAATAGATTTTTCAAGGAGAGAATATCTCAGGACAAGTTAAGTTTAGAGTTTGAGAAACTCAAAGGTATTTACGAACGTGAGAAGAGACACTCTGAGCTTCGTGAGAAAGAAGCTTACATTCGCGGGTATACTGATCGTAGTGCTGAAGTTCGAAAGATCCTTTCCGAAAATAATTTCGTTTAGTTATACTGTGGTTTAGTAATACTGTGGTTTACCTTTGTATGATGAGTTAAGACTTCTCTTTGTAACACCATCCTTGTTGTAACGGTTTTCTTTCCTTGTTGTAGTATAACCCTTGTTGTAATGATATGATATTTGCTCGGAATGATATTCTCCGTCTCTCTTCTTGTTGTAACGGTTTTCTTTCCTTGTTGTAGTATAACCCTTGTTGTAATGATATGATATTTGCTCGGAATGATATTCTCCGTCTCTCTTCTTGTTGTAACGGTTTTCTTTCCTTGTTGTAGTATAACCCTTGTTGTAATGATATGATATTTGCTCGGAATGATATTCTCCGTCTCTCTTCTCCTTCTTTTTTTTTTTTTTTTTTTTTTTATATTAGTATTTAGATCAATCTTTAATAGAATGTTTATTTCGATCTAACTTCCATAGAATGTTTCAATCTTTCAATAGAACGTTTGTTTCGATCTAAGGGGCATAGCAGAGGCTTTCACCCTTAGTCGTTTTTAGAGCATTTTTAGCTCGAGGGTCATAGCAGAGGCTTTCACCCATTCAATAATTTCGATCTAAGGGGCATAGCAGAGGCTTTCACCCTTAGTCGTTTTTAGATCATTTTTTAGCTCGAGGGTCATAGCAGAGGCTTTCACCCTTTTTTGATAATTTCGATCTAAGGGGCATAGCAGAGGCTTTCACCCTTAGTCGTTTTTAGAGCGTTTTTAGTCCTTGGGTCATAGCAGAGGCTTTCACCCATTCAATAATTTCGATCTAAGGGGCATAGCAGAGGCTTTCACCCTTAGTCGTTTTTAGAGCGTTTTTTAGCTCGAGGGTCATAGCAGAGGCTTTCACCCATTCAATAATTTCGATCTAAGGGGCATAGCAGAGGCTTTCACCCTTAGTCGTTTTTAGAGCGTTTTTAGCCCTTGGGTCATAGCAGAGGCTTTCACCCATTCAATAATTTCGATCTAAGGGGCATAGCAGAGGCTTTCACCCTTAGTCGTTTTTAGAGCGTTTTTAGCCCTTGGGTCATAGCAGAGGCTTTCACCCATTCAATAATTTCGATCTAAGGAGCATAGCAGAGGCTTTCACCCTTAGTCGTTTTTAGAGCGTTTTTAGCCCTTGGGTCATAGCAGAGGCTTTCACCCATTCAATAATTTCGATCTAAGGGGCATAGCAGAGGCTTTCACCCTTAGTCGTTTTTAGAGCGTTTTTAGCCCTTGGGTCATAGCAGAGGCTTTCACACATTCAATAATTTCGATCTAAGGAGCATAGCAGAGGTTTTCACCCTTAGTCGTTTTTAGAGCGTTTTTAGCCCTTGGGTCATAGCAGAGGCTTTCACCCATTCAATAATTTCGATCTAAGGGGCATAGCAGAGGCTTTCACCCTTAGTCGTTTTTAGAGCATTTTTAGCTCGTGGGTCATAGCAGAGGCTTTCACCCATTCAATAGTTGATAGAGAAAAATAGAGATCGATAAATAATGAATATAGAATCGAGAATATCAGGAATATGACGATTAATTAAGAATGTAGGCGAAATAAACTTTCATTGAATAAATAGTCCGAATAAACATTCTTCAAATAACCCAATTCTTCGTTAAACACATAGTTTGCCAAATAGTTATAGTCAAAGAAAACAGAACAAGATAACTAAAAAGTAGAAGCCTCGATTTTAACTATCTTCCATAATATCTTCTTAAGTTGATCGCATTCCAAGCACGAGGCAGTATCTCTCCGTTAGGTTGTGCAATTTTATAAGAACCTTTTCTTCCAACCTCTACGATCACGAATGGGCCCTCCCAATTGGGCTGTAGTTTTCCTACGTGCTTTGACACTCCCACTTTTTTGAGCACCAGGTCTCCCACTTTGAAGGATCGAATCCTCACATTTCGATTATAGGACTTTTCCATGTTGGCTTTGGCGGCTTGAATTTTCAACTTTGCGCGGTCCCTTCGAGCATCCGCGTGATCAACTTCCATCTGCCTCAGCGATTGATTTTCTTCGGGATCATAAAATTCGACCCTGGGTGAAGGTATAAGATTCTCTACTGGGATAACAGCCTCCGACCCATAAACCAAACTGAATGGAGTTTCTCCAGTTGCTGCTTTAACTGTTGTCCTGTTGGCCCATAATACTCCCGGTAGTTCATCCAGCCATTTTCCCTTCGCTTCCGATAAGCGCTTCTCCAGAGATCGAACAATTTCCCGATTTACTACTTCAGTTTGTCCATTAGCCTGAGGGTGGCCGACAGACGCAAAGTTCTGTTGTATTCCAAATCTTTCACACCAATTCGTGACCCTTTTTCCTGCAAACTGCGTTCCGTTATCTGATATCAGAACCCTGGGGATTCCGAACCTGCAGACTATATTTTTCCATAAAAAATTAATAACTTGAAATTGGGTGATTTTGGTCAAGGCAACACATTCGACCCACTTGCTGAAATATTCCACCGCTACTAGTACATAATTTTTCCTGGCTCGCGCTGTTGGGAAAGGTCCCACAATATCGATGCCCCATTTGTCGAAGAACCAACAAATAGGGATCGAATGCATATGTTCGACCGGTTGGTGTATCAAGTTCGAATGAATTTGACAGTGATGGCACTTTTTCACATATTCGACAGAATCAGAAAAGAGTGTAGGCCAATAATATCCAGATCTTGAGCATTTAAGAGCTAACGCTCGAGCGCCACAATGATTTCCTGCTTCCCCTTCATGAACCTCTCTCAATATTGCCTCGTAGTGTGTTTCGCGGATACATTTCAATAGAATTCCCGAAGAGGAACGCTTATAGAGTTGATTATCCATTAAAGTAAATGACGGCGCTCTATATTTGATTCTCCGAGCCTCGTTTGCATTTTCCGGCAGTTTTCCGTCCCTAAGATAGGCGATAAGAGGGTCGCTCCATGACTCGCTCGGTCCTTCAATTTCCATAACATCAATTGCAGGGGCTGCATCTAACTCGATAGCAGACATATTCGACAGCAGCCAAGTGATTGTCCTCTCAGTCTTTCCGTCGACTAGTCCTGTGAATTTCGACAATATATCGGCCCAGAGATTCTCTTCTCTTGGTATCGGTTGAATGTCAAACTTATCGAACTCTGAGATTAATTTCTTTGCTTTGTTCAGATATTTAATCATGTTGAATTCTCTGGCCTCGTACGTGCCTTTCACCTGTCTGTGAACCAGTTCCGAATCTGTTAGTACGATAATCGATTTTACCTTTGCCTTGATGGCCATCTCTAATCCAGCTATCAATGCTTCATATTCGGCCTCATTGTTGGTGACGACAAAATCCAAAGTTATCGCATAGCTCAGGTCTTCAGCATTGGGCCCTTGGAAGTGTATCCCAGCTCCTCCTCCTTCCTTGGTCGAAGACCCGTCCACATGCATTAGCCAAACTTGATCGTTTGCTTCTTCCACCATAGCTATTTCCGAGGTTGTTCCTTCTTTCCCGTTTGATATGTTGGTTGATTCAAGCACAAAATCAGCTAATACTTGCGCCTTCACAGCGACCCGTGGTCGGTATTCAATTTCAAATTGGCTGAGCTCGACCGCCCACTTTATCAACCTGCCTGAAGCTTCTGGTTTGGACAGAACCTGTCTTAAAGGTTGGTTAGTTAAAACAATGATTTTATATGTTTGAAAATAGGGTCTCAATCTCCGGGCAGCCACAATTAGGGCAAGCGCGAATTTTTCAATCTCCATATAGTTCTTTTCGGCACCCTGCAACAATTTACTCAAATAGTAAACTGGTTTATGTTCAGCTTTATCTAGTTTGACCAGAACCGAGCTAATGGCTTCTTCTGACACAGCTATGTACAAATATAGGGGTTCCCCTTCGGAAGGTTTTGCTAGCATGGGTGTCGAGGTTAAGTATGCTTTCAGTTCTTCGAAAGCCTTATCGCATTCATCGTTCCACTCGAAATTCTTAGATTTACGCAACAGTTTGAAGAAAGGTAAACTCTTGTCAGCGGATCTGGAGATGAATCTATTCAATGAGATGATTTTTCCGATCAGACTTTGGACGTCTGAGAGTTTCCTCGGTGGATGGAGATCAGTGATCGCTCGGATTTTTTCAGGATTAGCTTCGATCCCCCTCTCATGAACTAAATATCCCAGGAACTTTCCTGATCGCACCCCAAATGTGCATTTTGTTGGATTTAACTTCATCCCATACTTCCTCAAGATTTGGAAACACCTATCAAGATGGTTAATATGATCCTCCTCAGACATGCTTTTTACGAGCATGTCATCTACATATACTTCCATAATTTCTCCTATTAACTCTTTGAACATCATATTGACCAATCTCTGATATGTTGCACCGGCGTTCCTCAAACCGAAGGGCATAACGATGAAACAGTACACTCCTCGTTCGGTGATAAATGCCGTTTTGTCCTGATCTCTTTCGTTCATGAAAATCTGATAAAATCCTTGAAACGCATCCATCATACTAAACAACACAAATCCTGCAGTGGAATCTACGAGCATGTCAATTCGAGGCAAGGGGTAAGGATCCCTTGGACATAATTTGTTCAAGTCGGTGAAATCATTGCACATTCTCCATTTGTTCTCGACTTTTTCCCCCTTGGAGACTAAGACCACATTACACAGCCATTCCGTAAATTTTATCTCTTTGATTTGTCCTGCCGCCAACAATCTATCGACCTCTGCGTTAATTATCTTGTCTTTCTCTCGTCCGTGATTACGCTTCTTCTGCCTCACCGGTCTGGCCTTTGGGTCGATATTTAAGGAATGCGTTATTACACGCGGGTCTATTCCTACTATGTCGTCCGAACTCCATGCGAAGACATCCACATTTTCCTGCAAGAATCCGATGAGCTTTGCTTCCATGCAATTACTTAGCTCCGTTCCTATTTTTGTGAATTTTTCTGGAGATCCAGGTACCAAGTTCACCTTTTTGTGATCAGGTGCTTGCACACTCATATCAACGATTCTCCCTTTCTTTACATCTAGTCTTTCATAATCAGGAATCGGAGTTCCGGAGTTAGAGGCTAATTCATTTATCTTTCTTTTGTTAGGGAGCTCGGGCTCCACCTTTTCCTTGATAGTCAAGGACGAACTGTAACACTCCCAAGCCATATACTGGTCGTTCCTCATCTCACCTACTCCTCCGTCAGTTGGGAACTTTATCTTCTGATGGTAGGTGGATACGATAGCCTTAAAAGTATTCAGAGCGGGTCTTCCCAAGATAGCATTGTAAGCGAACGGCGTGTCCACCACTAGGAACTTGATCATTCTTGTGACATTCTTTGGTTTTAAGCCTAGAGTGGTACTTAAAAGTATGGTTCCGAGCGGAGTGATTTCCGATCCCCCGAAACCAACCAAAGGGGTGGTTACCTTATCCAAATGTGGATGACAGAGTTTCATTCTTGTAAGAGCTTCCGATGAAATTATGTTTGCTGAACTCCCGTTATCGACCAGCACTCTTTTGACCTCGAAATTTGCAATTCTTAGTGTTAACACCATCGAAAAGTCTGGATCATCTTCATTCGAGTCCCAACTAACATCTGCTGGTCGATCTGCCTCGCTAAAGCTGATGACTTGATTCTCCATTGATGGAAACTCCAAAGATAGAACTTCCCTTCTTGTGGACACTCCTGTCCTGATTGACCTTAAAGTCCTTTTTCTGGCATTCCTACTATCTCCACCCGCCGGTCCACCTGCGATCATGTTGATCACACCATTCGATTGCTCTTCCATCTGACTTTGAATTTGTCTCTGCCGAGCGTTAAGTTTCCTTGGACTACGGGATCTGTAGCGATTGTTATAGTTGCCATTCTTAACAAATTCTTTGAGTTTTCCTTGGTTGATTAACTTTTCGATCTCGACCTTCAACTGATAACAATTTTCCGTACTATGGCCTCTAGCTCGATGGTATCGGCAGTATTGGTCATATCCAGGCGCACCCGGCCTCGCCTGTGTGATCCTTTGGGCTTCCGGAATTAAATTCCCTTCTTCCAATACGGTCAACACCTCTTCTTTTGAACTGTTAAGCTCAGTAAATTGAATTTTACCCGGCCTTGGGGCTCGATTTCGCTCATAAGGGGGTCCATACGAATTCGGTCCTTGGGGTGGCATATGCGGCTTAAAAGTGTTGATTCGCTGCCAAACGGACCCTTTACTTGACCCTCCATAATCACTTGGTTTTGGGATCGGAGTCCGATCTTGTTTTTTGTTGAGATGAGACTTATCTAGATGTGAACTCTTCAATTTGTTCATCTCTTCCTGTATCATATACTTTTCAGCAATTTCCATTATCCGTTCGAAGGATTTTGGTTGCTTTCTGCATAATGCATTCCCAAACTGTGTGCTTCTAGTCAGCTCGAACATTAACGAGGACAGATATTCAATCTGCGGGGTATCCACTTTCAAGAGCTCAATACTAAACCTTGCCAGCCATTGCCTCAACGTTTCTCCTTCCAATTGTTTCACAGTGCCCAGATGATTTGCTGGCAATCTCGGCTTCCTTTGGCTAGCGAATTGATGCTTCAGCTTATCGCAAAATTCTTCGAAAGAAAATATGGAGTTCGGAGGTAACTTTCCGAACCAATCGAGGGCAATCCCTTCAAAAGTGGTGACCATAATCTTGCAACAGAAATTATCCGAGTGTCCATACAAGTTCATAACATTAACGAAGCTGTTAATGTGTTCGCCGGGGTCGGTAGTCCCGTTATACCGAGGGAGCCTGGTTGGCACCGTTTCTGTGTTTCGAGCTTCGCGTATTTCTCTACAAAAGGGTGAACATCGCATGATATTATTCGAGACCTCCCTCTCTCGTAGGTTTCCTCTAGTCAGGGTATTCCCCGCTTGCCTGACAGCTTGATTAGTGAAGGGAATCTCTATCATAGTATCCTGTTCTTCCAATTTCTTAGCTACCCTTTCCTGTACTATTATCTCCAATTCAGATTCTGTAATCCTCTTGTAAGTTGGTTTATTTCTTCTCGCAGCGCCGGCGGTGTGACTTTCCCCCACAACAGAATCCTCCAGATCGTGCACTCGTGCAGGGGGGTTTTCTGATCGGGCATTGACTTTCGAGGGTGCAGTCCTTTGTGGACGCATTGATGGGGCATGTGACATATCATTTTCCTTCTGTAAGTTCGATGAAGGTATTTCAGGTCTTCCCTGAATCCCTGGTTGATCGACGGGTGATTGATCTGCTCTTCCACTGTTCATGAATTCCCTGCACATGGTGCCTATTATAGACCTCAAATCTCCAATGGTCGTGTGTATTGGGATGTTATCTTGCGGAACCGCCGGCGGTGCCTCTGGTTGTTGTTGAGCGGCGCGCGATAAGTTATCAGGTTCATTGTTGACAGAATTTTGTGCTCCCACTGCTTGGGAAGCCTCTCCTCTAACATATGTATTTCTCCTCGTAGTAGGCATATTTCGGTCTAATACTCGAATAGGGCCCCTCGGTGGGCGCCAATTGATCTTACGTGGTTTCGTTTGTTCGATCAAGGGTGGGATGTAATACAATAATAACAAAAATAAAGTGAAGTAAAGACCAAAGTAATTGTATTCGAATCGAATGAGTACAAATACAAGTGTTCAAGGGTCCTATTCGAGCATTATTGGATGCCGTACAAGCTAGAGGGTGAAATACATAAGATCCTAAGTCTATATTTCCAAGTGATTCCGAGCAGTAGCTTCGAGGAAGGAGCACCTGGAAAATCGTGTCCAGTATCATAAATGCATGGGGTATTTATAGCTGAAAGTGGGGTTCAGGTGGTCCACCCGCAGATGTGCAATTCTTCGGCCCATAAGTTTGGGTCAGAGCTTGGCCCAACAGTAATTTTGGATCCAGGGTAGCCTTATACTTATGGTATTCCGATAACGGGGTCGAACTGGATCTTTCGAGATAACTAGCGCTCGATCTTGTGTAGCTGTAAAGAAAAAAGCAGAAACCCGAAATATCCCTCATCACGGAGTAACTACATCGGAATACGGTCTCTTATTCGAAACAGGCTCGAATGCCTTCTGTCTGAGAAAGGCTCGTGTGGAATTATCAAGGGGCTTACAGGAAGAGCCTTCGAGCGCATCATCAGATTTTCCATTCAGAAGGGTCAACTTGTTGAGTGTGGTCTTAGTAGGTTTTGTTTAAGCCCGTTTTTCTTTCTTACTCTTCCCGCCCTTAAACGCTTTGGAAAAAGACCTGGAAGGCTTGGGAGAAGTCTTGGAGGATTTCCTCTCCTTGGTCAGTTTTTGTTCCTTGGACAAACTCTTATTCGGGGAACCGACTAACAACAGCTTCGGGTCAAGTGGGGTACCCAGCGCCTTGTCCATAATGATTGAAAAAAGGACAAAAAGTTCGAAGTCATTTGTTATCCTTGGAGCTCCGATCTTAATGCTTGAGTCTCATAGTGAAATGAGAGGAATGTCCCTAGTATTTATAAGTAAGAATAAAACTTTGTCTCGACAATAATGGAATTAGCGAGATTCCCAAGAAGATTCGATAAAGAATACTGAAATTCAATAAAGAACGATGCTATCTCAGAACAATAAAAGCAAATGTCAAAATATATATATATCAAAGGCAAGGAAAATATCCTGATTACAAAGAAGATTAACAAGAAGAATCCTATTACATAGTTACTATCAGCGATCGGATTTCTCTATATCAGAATTATGACCATCTTCCTCATTCTTTTTTGCGTCGAAACTACTTTCTCCTGAATTATCATCGTCGCTGCTGTCCGAACTATCCCCCCCTCCCCCCCATCGCTACTTAGATTATCAGCAGAAGAGTTATCTACCTTGGGGGAAGAATTATTGTGCTCTCCCTGATCGTTAGAGTCACCATCAAAGTCTATCTCTTCTTCCACTCCGACCTCGCCTTCTGTTTCGAGCGTATCGGGGTTTGGCATAGGCACCCCGAATTCAGCAAGAAGAGGGTAAAACTCATGATCTTGAAGCCTCGTGATGTCTGGGGGCAAGGAAGAAGGTTTATAATCTTTCCCAAAAACATTTTTATAGGGGCTCATATAATCAAAGTAGTCGCCGAGATTCCCTGGGATTTTCTTGGCCAAGATAAGTTGTTGGACTCCCTTTGAGAAAAAGGCTTGATTTATTGGGCCCGATCTTAAATGAACCAGGGGATCAAGAAAAGGGGATTCTAGAAATTCCCTTATAGCAGGAAGCCGGGCCTCCATCTGCCCTTGAGTGCGTGCCTGCTCTGAAAGTGTTTTGGCTTGCTCGAGCTCCTGTTCAAGGGCATTCTTTCCTTCGAGCTCTCTTTTTGAATCAGCAAGCTCCTTTCGACCTCAGATAATTTGGCCATTGTTTTGCCTTAGTTGAATCGCTCTAATCTCATCCTCTACAAGAATATCTTGAAGGGCATCATGAGCTTGCTGGGACTCTTCTTCTAAGATAGCCAGTCGATGGGACAGATGCACAGCTAAGTCCCCAGCCTGAAAATGAAACGGACATAGACCTAAAAAAGAAAAAGTTTAGAATGAACTCAATGCATTCGGGAATTTATACCTCATGATGTGCCCGATCATAATCGCCCAAGATTTGAAAACCATCCTTACGAAAGCGTTCGGTATTATCATCTCTAAATCTCCTAGCCAAAAGAATTCGGAAAGATGTATCCACGGAATGTTCACCATTGGGGCCGATATATGATTCGATTATCCCATCCTCTGCGTATCCGGTGGCTCTTGGTCCTCGGAGGTGATCCTCTATGTAATCCGCAACGTCAGGTTCTGTACGTCCAGGGTGGCATAGAATAGGATCTGAGCTCTGTCCAAAGAGCCGTACCATTCGGGAGGATTCAGGAATCTCGTTGTTTCTCTTCAGAGCCATTCTATCTTTTATTATTCGATGAGCCTGATCCTGCTTAAGCGAGTAATAGCTATACCCAGCTGCGTTCGGATGAGATGCATTGATCGAGAATACCGACTGTAGAGGGGCAGCACTACTTGCTCGTGATGTTCCACCAACCTCAATTTGAGTAGTAGTCACAAATGGGATTTGAATCATAATCCTATCAGTATTAGAATTGGTGGCTCCAGTTTTTCGACTGGCCTTCATTTTCTTTTGTGTCCGAGGATGGCCTTGGGATTTCTTCAAGGATGAGGCAACATTCGAACCAGCTATAGATGCTCGGAATTTGTCGACGATCTCGGCTATAAACGTGAAAAGTAAATTAGCCCAATGCTAATGTAAATTAATTAAACCATGGGAAGCGAATTAGCATACCTAAAGTAGGAGGAGCAATCACAGCAATAGCCTCCCCGGCAGCAGGTTGAACTTCCTGGGTGGCCTCCCCGACATTAGGTAGAATTCCTTGACCATTTTGGGTACTGCCCGATCCTGAGGTCGAACGTCCAAAATCGATAGGGAGGGCAGGATAGGAGCACTTAGGTGGTGTTTGCAAATGCTTCTAGGAAGTGTTTTTCAGCTTTTCTTTCTCGAAAATCGGTTTTTCAGTGTTTGCAAACTTTGCTTTTGCTTTTGCTTCTCAACAAAAAAGCAGTTAGAAGCTGCTTTTGAAAAAGCATGCCATGACCAGCTTTTGGGGCTGATGGCATTCTTGTAATAAAATAGAAGCAATTTTGTGACATTTATATCCTGAATATTTTATCTTAATTCCAACAATACCCTTATACTATTTTCACAATTTTATGTATTTGTATTCTTGTGGGTAATGACTTTAAAAAATGTGATATTCATTTTTTTATAATAAAATAATTATTTTTGTTTGTGTGTCGTCTTCAATTGAGAATATGTTGTTCATATGTTTTTTTTTCTAGTTTCTAGTGTATAACAAAATAATTATTTTTGTTTATGTGTCGTCTTTAATTCAAAATAATTAGCTGACATTTACAACATGTGTGCATTGTTGTAGCCATTATTAGGTTTATTTAGGGTTTTATTATTTTTGTTTGTTTGCTAAGTATAATCTTTTTTATAGTGGTAATTTGTAATTAGTTAGCCTTTATGCTCAACTTGTTTGTTTGTTTTGATTTCACTAATATCTTATTATTAGTTTATTTTTTATTAGTTTGATTCTATTTTACCAAATTATTCATTCTGATTTGATATAAACTTAATTAATAATTTAAGTAGCCAACTTCATTTTTATTTGGCCAAAACTTAGTTAATATTTTGGTGGTTTTGTTTGATTCATTATAATTAAATATAAACTTAGTTAATGATTTATAGTAAACTTGTTTGGTCCATTTGATTTGATAAAGTTTACCCAATGGTTTATATATATAATTATAACCTTGTTTGTTTTGATCTTAGTTGAAAAAATACGTGTTTCTTACAAAAAGACGTTTTAAAAAATTAAACAAAATTAATGTATGAACATTTCAAGATAAGGGTAAAATAGGACTTGTAATAAAGTTTATATAAAACAAAAGACTTACTATATTCTTCTTTTCAAAAATTGCAAACACCTACATAATTGCTTTAAGATGATTTTTACCTTATTTTACAAACACCCCATGCTTTTTTCTAAAAGCACTTTTTAATTACTTTAAGCAAAAGCAATTGCTTTTCCAGATAGAGAAGCTATTGCAAACACCCCGTTACTGAGCCCAGCCATTCATAAAACTGCTTCTTGTGTTAATAAAGCAGTTTGATGAAGATCGGACCGAAGGATCCCCAGAAACTCGTCCGTAATTTCATGATTGATTTTCCCTTGGAGTCTCCGTCTACCGTATATCCAAGACTCTTCTCCATCCCATTTAAATGAGGTAGGCTCCGCACCCTCTACAGGGGCAGGAGAATCGGGACCACGAACAAAAAAGAATTCTTCCTTCCAGTTTTTCGCATTGCTCGAAATATTGCTTTACAAAATTGATCGGTTCGATCTTTGAGAAAAATATACAAATCCAACATTCGAGGCAGTAGACGAACTCATTTGAAAGACTCGCCAAAAATTTTGGAAACTCAGTTTTTTCCCTTTTGCCTTCATAAGAACAAAGAATGCGATTATATATCCAATTGAATTGGGAAGAATTTGAGAAGGAGTGAGAGAAAAAGCCTCTAAGATGCTACGAATCAGCGGAATAAAAGGGATACGCAGGCCATAGAAGAACTGCCTGGTATAGAACGCTTGGCACCCCTTCGAAGGATCAATAACTCGTTGATCGGGAGTAGGGATAACGATCGAGAACTCGTCGGACATGTACTTCCCGAACTCGAGCTTTAAAGAATCTAGGTCTTCTTCCTTATAGCGACAAATAGTTTGATCAGCCCTTAACTCAGTCATGTTAAGACTGGCGCTGGTCGATGGTTCTATCCATTTATAAATTGTAACAACAACGTTACTACCGAGCCTGTACTTCATGAGTTCATCCTTCGCCAAAGTAAGGATGTCGTCTTCAGTGGCCTCGTCATTAGTGGCCTCGTCATTAGTGGCCTCGGACGAGGTCCCATTTCCTTCGTTCTCAGAATCCGAATTTGACTCTCCTCCGTCCCTATCAGATTCAGAACCAGAGTTCAAAGTTGCAGAGTTCTCTGTTAACAGCGGTCGAGAATTTTCGACCTTCATCATGTTAGGCTCGGATTCCCACTCCTCTACCACCTTGCCTTTGCCTTTAGGATCTGGCGAACTAGACATTTCGAATAACACAGGAATATGGAAAATGACTTTTTGAGGTTTTTACTATTCGATCTCGACGCTCCGATCTAGTGGTTTTTTGCAGTCTCTCGTGAATGAAGCTCTAACATTCTCCGCATATATATATAAGGTCAAGAGGTAAATTGCAAATCGAACCCTGAATAACCGCGACGGTTGAACTTCCTAATGGTAAATTTAAATTTATCTTCCCAATAGTCACATTTCCAACCCCAATATTCTATGAATTTGGACCAAAAACCACCTCCTAGAAAAGACGATTTTTCAGCCTTGGAATGTACTTACCTAACCGACCCTTTTTCGCTTCAAATTATACTCAAAGTAATAGAGAGGTATTAAAGATGAGTAGATCGTCATCAAGAGATCAAATTTTATTAACGAATGCCGCGGTCAGGATTGCCAATCACGAAAACTTTCAACCATATATGTTGATGTCAGAGCTCAAATCTCCATAACAGATACTCGTTTTAAGGTTTCAAATATGCACTCTTTTTCCCTGATTCGGTTTTTATCCCGTTGGGTTTTTCCGAATTAGGTTTTTAATGAGGTATATCCAAAACACGTCACGAATGATGTATCTGGTATTGAAATAGCATTTACTTCTCCGAGCTTCAGCTTCACTTACGCTAGAGAAGTGGGGGAGTATTGATGAGGGGTACTTTGGGTTCTATACATTTGGGAATTCATGCCGGGTCGAGAATTGAATATGCAGGGTTGAAGATCTGGAACCCCGATCAACGAAACATTATATCGATCCCGAGTCCTAGCCCTCCCAGTCTGATCTTAGATAAAAGCTTCTGGTCGAAAACTACTGTTGGGCCGACCCCCGACCCAGGCCTATGGGCCGAGAAATGCTCCCCCGCAGGTGGTTCAGCTAGATCACCGCTTCAACTATAAATATCAGAAGCATTTATGACGCCAGACACGCTTTCCCAGGTGCTCACGATCCGAGGCTCTTGATCGGCCTACCTTGGAAAGTTAGACTAGTTCTCGCTCTCGTATGTATTTAGCTTCTACCTTGTACGACATCCTGTAATGCTCGGATAGGACCCTATCATTTGTAATATGTACGCTCACACTTGAGAATATATATATTATTTATCTTCTCCTTCATATATTGCATTTTGGTTCGATAATATCATACCTTGATCCCCACGAAAACTCGTAAGATCATCTAACAAAAATGAACACTTTGAACCCCCTAAAAACAAAATAAGCACTAATCACATCAAGTTAAGAAAAACTCGACAACTAGCACCCCGTCAACTTTGCCAAAAAAAAGAGGGAGTGTTAGTTGTTGAGTTTTTCTTGACTTGAGGTGCTAAGTGCTAATTGTGTATTTAGGGGGTTCAAAGTGTCCATTTCTCATGTTTCGGGGGTGCAAGTTGATGAGTTATTCTTAATTTGAGGTGCTAAGTGATAATTCTATTTTGGAGGTGCAAAATGCCCATTTTTCGTGTTTAAGGGATGCAAAGTGTCAAAGAACCAAAAATAAATTACCTATTTTGTCCTATATTTTTCGAGAAAAATATATTAGGGTTTTTTGTCCTATATATATATATGTGTGTGTGTGTGTGTGTGTGTATGTGTATGTGTATGTATGTATTTTTTTTTCGTTAAATTGACTCCTTTTAGTAGTTGTCTCGACGATATTCATTCATCAACTCGATAACTGATAATTTTAGCAAAATCAATTTGATACATCAAGAGGCCATTCTTGACTGATAGTTATGTTTGGAGTTTAAATAAGACAGTCATAAATTATTTAGGTCTTGTTAGCAGCAGGCATAGAAAGGAACTGCGGGTAGTGTTTGCCTACTCCGCATAGTTGTTTGATTAAAAAGTTAAGAATCTTATCGAGGCCTCAAATTACACACTCGATTATGTTACTTATTTTTATGTCATATTCGCAAATCGAGTCTATTTTACATCGAGCCCAACCAAATATATTTTTGAGCAAACACTAAGTACCAAATTCGGTAAGAAGTTGACGGAGGAAAAATTGATCCGGTTCACAGCTCAACAACTCTGTACATTTACGTAGAATTATAAAACAATTTTGGGTTGTGGAGGCTTTGGCAAAGTCTAAAAGGGTTGTACCAAATGGTAGTGAAGATTGCAGTGAAATTCCTGAAAGGATAAATCCCTGTAACCAAATAGATTTAGCTTGTAATAGGACTATTATGTTAGGAACCTTTGGTATAAATAAAATTAATATGATAGTTTGTTATAGTATGTAAATCAAACAATGGTTAGCTTCACCTCTCGCGAATACACTTCATCGGTTGAATGAGATCCTTAGATCATAATAGACTACGGAACGATTGACTGCGTGTAATCAGGATACAGTCTCAAAGGTCGTGATCTTAAAATGGTTTCAAGTTATAGATTTTGATTTAACCGATTTTCGTTAGGTTCAATCAATATTGTCGGATTAGATTTGAGGGCAGATTAAGTTACTCAAGTAAAGTAAGAATAATGATAATAATGTAGAATTAATGTAGAGCAAAAGCTATCTTATTTGAGTAAAGATATTACAATGCTCTGTACAAAGTATGTAGGCGTAAGCTCTATTCTTGTGTGTGTAATACAATGTTGATCTAGGTATTTATAAGATATAAACCCTAAGCATACAAGGAAACATAATCCTACTAGGACTAGACATATCTGTCCTTCTTGAGTCCGGATTGTAGTCTGGTCGCCGAGGAGAATCATCTCTGATCGGGTCGATAGATGATCCCGAATGAGCTTGTATGGTCTAACCGATCTGATGTCCTTGAGTCGATCCGAGTATAATAAGGGGTGTAAAACAGCCCCCATCAATACTCCCCCAATTCTCGAGCGTAAGTGAAGTTGAAGCTCGGAGAAGTAGATATTACCTCAAGGTAGATGAAGGGCTTTTATTATTTTGTGCTTCTGATTTAACCGGATTTCGTCGGGTTATTAGTATCAGTGAATTTGTGATATTGGGGGTGTTCAATATGTTTATTTATAGGGCTCTGTTACTTTATTCAGGATGGATCAATCTCAAGGAAAAGCTATATTCGTTAGAGCAATTAGCAATAATGACGATCAACACAAAAGGGATTATATGAATATGGTGAATCAGTAATTCTCCTTGTATTATCAGGGATTATGCTGTTTTGTAAGCATAAAATCCGTAAAATAGAATGTGTGTAATACAATGATTAACTAGGTATTTATATCATACTAAACCTAGTGTTACAAGGAAACATATTTCTAATAGGACTCGGCCCATTAGTCCTTCTTGAGTCCGGATTGTAGTCTGTTCGCCATGGCAAGTCGTTTTTTAACTGGTCGATAGAAGATCCCGAACGAGCTTATATGGTCGAACCTATTCGTTATCTCTTAGTCGGTCCGAATATAATAAAGGGTGCGAAATAGCCCCCATCAGTACTCCCTCACTTCTTCGAGCGTATATGTAGTAGAGGCTCGTAGAAGTAGAAGGTTAATTTCGACTGTAATTTCTATGAATTGTGCCTCGTTAAAAACCTTATTTAAGAAAAAACCCATTGGGAAAAAATCTTAAATAGGGAAAAGAGTACTATGCCTCATAGATAGTCGTTCTTGTGTTCCAATTGTGAACCGCTACGTGTCCCTTTGGGGAGGCGTTCCACTTTTTCTTAATTGGCGGGAACGTGATAGGTCGTGAGGAGTTCAAAACGTCTTTTCTCTCTCAGTATAAATAGATGACCTTTGAGTTTCATTTTTCCTTTATACTTCCTTATAGCTTGTAGTCACTTTCTGGTTTAGTCGTTCATCACATAAAGCTTTTCTTTTTATCGACCTATATCCTTTGAGAGCCTGAAAATATGGCTTCTTTGAGAAAACCTTCTTCTTCCTCGAAGGAGTACGTTGCTTCCCATTGCGAAGGGGAGTTGCGCTCTAGTCTGTTGGGCGAACAATCCGCAATTTCTGAATTCGTTGCTCCTGTAGAAGATACCTTTAAGGTACAGATCCTTTCTGACGCAGAGGTTGCAGCCCGAGCCAAAAAGAGCAAAGGTACAGCTCCTCAAATTTCTGAACCGATTGAGGATCTAGCTTGCGCTTATACGGTGGACACTTTTCCAGAGGTTGTGAATAATTATGCCAAATATCACCCGGAGGGTTCTGAGATAATTCTCCCTTCCCCTTCTGAAAGGGTCACTTCTCCGCCAGAAGGATGTCGTGCCTTTTATACGGCTCACTTTAATAGCGGCCTTCGCCTTCCGTGGTCTCCCCTTTTTCTTGATATCTTGAGAATATTTAGTGTGTCCTTGACACAATTAGTTCCGAATTCTGTAGCTTTCCTGGTTTGCTTTTCTGTCCTGATGATTGCAAAAGGGCTAAAACCTTCCTTTCGTAACTTTACACAACTTTTCCGGTTCAACATATCCAGTTCTTCCAATCGCGGGTATTTCTTTGCCAGTCAGAAACCTAGTCGGGCGATCTTCGACGCTCCAGTCTCTAGTAACCCTTTTTGGAAATCTCATTTTTTCTTTGTTCGCCCCCCACTTCATCTTCGTTCGGCTGATGGTTCGACTATACCCTTCTCGTGGGATCACGATTTTAAATGGGTATACGGAGGTCGCTTGCCGACTGGTGAATTCATTCCTGACGATGCTCAGTTTATCGCTGAAATCCCCGATATGCGTGCAAACAAATATCAGAGTGCTCTTCTGATTGGGGAGACTTTCCTCGTAAAGCGGGATTGAGCGTTCATACTTTTCCAATTAGTTCAACATCGGAATCACTGGGTAAGAATTTTTCTTTAATATAGTGATACGATAATATCTTCTTATATAGAGAAATTAACTTTTGTTCGGTTTCTTAATCAGCTCATATGGTAGAAAATTCTCGACATTCTTCAAAGGGAAAAATGGTGTTATCCAAATCCTCTAAATCTATAGAGAACAATCCAATCGAGCAGAGAGCTTCTCGGAAGAGGAAACTGGAGTTGAGTCCTGAGTCTGAGGAGAACGGAGAGGAGTCTCCAAATTCTTCCCAAGATTCCCCTATTCGGCAAGGGACTGGGCCCGGTTATCCCCCCTTCAGCTTAGAACATCCTTGGGGATTCGTGGATGCCGTAGTTGGTCGATGCCTCATCCCAGCGACAACCCGGTGGGGAGAAAAAGGAGCTATTATGGTCGTTCTGGCTATGATCTTTCTCTACTTGGCGACAATCGTCCGAAACCTACTTTAGTTGAAATGATCGAAGATCATTTAGAGGGGAAGAGAGCCGCTGGTTATTCTGAGAAAGATTCTTTTGTCCACGATGAAAGTGAGAACGCGGTCGATAAGGCGACTCGCGTTCTCTTATCCGGTGTTTTTACTCGTGATTTGAACAAACTTTTCCGTAAGGATCCTCTGGAGAAATTTCAGCGAGCCTCACTTTATGCTGAAAAGGTAAATTCTTTTGAGCTCGCTTTATAGGACATTCTTGATTTCGAAGATATCTTTGTTAACTTGTTTCTTGTTTTTACCCCTTTGCTTTTTCAGACTAAGACTTGTCTTGCCTCATACGCATACGAAACGGCACTCTGGAGACAGCAATGTGAGTTTCTAGATGAGAAAAATAAAGCTCTGCTTCGTAAGTTTTCTAGTTCAGAGGTTGGTCCCTAAACATCTTCATCCATTCCTGTGGAAGAGACTTATGCTACTGGGACTGAAGATCAAGAGATCATAAATAGGATTATGTAGATTTCCCGCGCTCAAGAGCAAGCTAATCAAATGGCTAAAAAGCTAGAGGAATTCCAAATGCAGAGTACGGCTCGAATTAGCGAGCTAGAATCTCAAGTATCAGGTCTTCAAACTTCTTTAGAGGAGTATGAAAATGATGTCCCTCTCAGTGGACTCAAGGATCGATATGGTAGGAACCCTGATGAAAAAGTTATCCGTGAATTCCTTAATTCTCCTGTCCATACAGCGTTGGTGTATCAGATAGTCGGTCCTCTTCTGGAGAATACTTTCAAGAAGGCGGTTCATCAGCTGGTCGCTCTAAAGATGATCGATGACCGTCGAAAGGAGTATTTTAAGGCGGCACATGTTCGGTTTAATCGTGATGGCAAAATTTATTCTTCTTCTGAGCTTCCAGATGTCGTATATCAAGGTTTTCCTTTGGCTCACCTTGTCGAAGAATTTGGAAAACCATTGCCGATTCCTCCTTCTGACGTTAATGATGAGCTTGATAATACTTTTATCGATCCAGAAGACAAAGAAGAAGAAGAAGAAGAAGAAGGAGTTGGTATGACTGAGAACGTCGATAGCGAGCAGATAATCCCAGATAGCGACCAGGCTCTAAGATATATTTTTACTTTTGAAATAATCTTTGTAATCATCTAACTGTAGGTTTTAATAGTAATTTTACCTTTTCGTCCTTTAGTACGCTAAACGTTTCATATTCTGACAGCCATGTCTTTTCATCTTCACCGTAATAATTCAGACAAGTCATTAAGTTCGCCGTAATCATTATGTGTGTCTTTTCAAATTCTGGTGTGTATTTCAAAGTCAGTTTTTCTAGTTCGCGCCCTTTCTTTTAGGTCTGTAGCGCCTTTTCGTATAGTATAAATACTGAAGGTAAAAAAACTTAACTTGTCATTTACCGTTATACTCGTCTTCTTCTAACAGAATACTTTTACTTTGGCTGGTCGATAAACTTTCTCGTTACTTGTTTTACTCTTTTTCAATAATTCGACCATGAGTAACCTTTTCGGTAATACTTCGAAACGACCTTCTCGTGAGAGCGCAAGGGATAATAGATCCAAAAAATCTCGAAGAGATGGGCCGTCGATGGAGCCTCCTCGTTCGTCCCCAACAATTAGGTCGGTGGTTGATACTCGTGTTATTCCTTCCGAACCCTTTTCCACGATTAGTTCGTCTTTTGTACAACCAAATTTTTCTTCTTCTACTGAAATTGGGAATAGGCCTTCCCCTGGTCGGATGGCTTTTGGTGATACATCCCACGTGGAACAGACCTTTGATATGCCTGTTTCTTCTGGTGTTTCTTCTTTCGAGCATGTTTTTCATGGAGGGGATTTTGCTAATTCCCTTCCTTTGTCTACTTCTAGTGCTCCAATTGCCAGCGAAGGGCAAGTTGGTGATGGCTTTTTTGTCAATCCTTCTACAGCACAATCTATTTTACAAGATTGTCCTGATTTTTTATTTCATGATACCACGGTGACGACTACTTCTTTTGAATCTGGGGGACCTTCTGGGGGTCGGTTTGGGTCGAGGTCTGGTCGTCGGACCGTTATTTCTGCTTCGGGCAAGGAGACCTCCGTTAGCCCCAACGAGAGAGATTCCCCCCGTCTGTTAGATGATCGATGCATCCTTGAGCAGGTTAAGGATATTACGTTGTCAGAGACTCCACGCCCCGACGGTGTCCCATCTAATAGCGAACTACCTGGCTCAGTTGAGCCTGATGCTTTGTCTTGGGATCTGGGTTTAAGCACTATCTTGCCTGGTGAGCTGAGGAAACTTGAGGGTACTTCAAATGTACGCCTTGTCCAGTCTCTTGTTAAGATGTGCGAGCAGGTAGACATATCTTTAGACAATTTTCCTTATTTTTATTTCGACTTTCATGTCTTGTGAGGGTTTTTCTCATTCTTCTTCTTTTTAGGCCAAATATTTTGCACTCCAACTGGGTGTGCGAAATGACGAACTGTGGAATAGTAGGGGTGCTCATCAAGGTCAGTTGGAGTCAGAGAAAGCTAAAGCCGCAGGGCTGTCGTTGCAACTGCAGCTTGCCCAAGATGATCTCCAAAAATTAGAGGCTGACAAAGTTGTTCTTGAAAAAGAAAAAAGTGATTTAGTTCAGGCTGCCGTCTTGGCAGAGGAATCTCGTCGGCGGGCCTATGAGGAAGGTTATGATGCCGGTTATCTCAAGCGTCAGGAGGAGTTGATGGCGTTTGCTGGTAACTTGACTCCTCGTAAGTCCGTTTCTGCTAGTCGGCCTATTGATGGCTCCTCACAGTGATCTGTTCGATCTGGCAGGCCTTGGGCTGTCTTTTTTTTTTTTTTTTTTTTTTTTCTCTGCCCAACTTTTGTGTATTTGTTTGGGCTGGTATTTTTGTAATGGGAGAAGTACTAAATTGGAAATTATGACCTTTTTATAGGCAGATTCTTGCCTTAATCAATTTTCTTCTGTAGATATTCTTTGTTATGCATATTTTGCTATTATGCAGGAATACAACTTCTTTGAAGTAAAAAATATAGATTAGTATACTTATCTCATGTTGGTCTTCTGGGAGGAGGTCCATCCTTTGAAAATGTAGCTTTAGTCTTGATGTAGCGATGTTTAAGTAACTGAATGTTACAACGTTTGGGATTGCAAATTAAATCCTTTAAAATGAAGTATAATAACGATGATCAATTGAGCAAGGTTCCTTATGATCTCCCAGAAGTCGTGTTAATAGCGAAGTCTTCACGTAGATATCTAATTGAATAAAGAAATTCTCAATTTTGTCGTCGCTGTTCGATCAGTCCTTTACCATTTTGTCTTTTAGTTAAAGACATCTTATATAAAGATGTTGTCTCTTTGTTGAGCTCTGCTCTTCTATGTTCTGAAACTGCAAAATTGCTCTAGATAAGCTCTCGAGATTCATGTTTTTCTGTAGTGCTTGTGAGTTCCTTGTTTCTCAAATAAAGCAACCAATGTATCATTATATCATTGGTTTGATATGGGAGGAATTGGAAAATATAGAATTATTAGCCAGATCTATCTCTTTCAGACCCCCTTCAGCAATTCTTTGGAATATTAGGTAGTGACTATTTTGGAATCTTGAGTAATGACGGCTATTCTCCTGATTTCCATGTCAGAATTCTTGGATTCCAAATGGAGTTCTTGTATGGCTAACTTAGTAGTCTCTATATGATTTATGAGGCAGTGACGACCCTTGTATGGTCGAAGCACCCTTTTTTCAACAGTTTAAACTTGCATGCCTTTGTTGAGGATCTTAAATTTTTCTTATCGAGCGACCAACTTATTGATCGTGCACACTCTTCTGGGCTGGGGCTTCTTAAAGCCTCCTTGGATTATTTTATTGATCGCTTCGATCCGCAGATTCTTCTCTTGTCGACTGGTTGAGTCGGTCAAACGGGTGCCGTTCCAACTTACTTGCATTTATTTCGGGGAGTCAAAGGGTCGCATTTTCGCCCCTTGATCAGATTCCTATCAACCGTAGGATCATTTTCACAAGCGCCTATAAATAAGTAGGCATTTTCCTTCTCTTTTATTCATAACAGATGGAGATTTCGGTTTCTTTAGATTTCATTCTGCCTTCTGATCCCATAATATTCAAAAAGTCACATTATCGCGATTTGTATCACAATGGCTTGGATTTCATTTGCCTTGTACTGACGGGTCCCATGGAAGCCCTACCTTGTACTAACGGGTCCCATGTGGCCTCAAATGTTGTTTTCACGGATTTGAGGTCCGTGGTTTCTGTTTGCACATGGAGGGTTCATACTTGCCAGCCCCCCTCGCTCTTGGATGTTACCTCAGGAGTGATAGACTACTGGGGTGCGCTGGTAAGTTTACTGTCTTACGACTGCCCCGAAGAGATGCTGCTCAAGAGTAAAATGTTTTATCTTTAAAGTAAAAGCAGTATCTTGTTGTGGGTGAATGAGTATTGCCTGTTATCTGGCTGGTAATGCTTATTTCATATGGAAGAACATTCGATCTTCAGAGCCTGGCCATCGAACTAAAGAAGTCGACCATCCTGAGCAGCATGCTTCTTAGGTGGTTGTTCATAATCGTCGAGGTACTAAGGAGGAGATTGATGTTTCCGTGGACATTGTCGTGAAGATCGCCGGTCCATAGTGTAGGATCGTTTTATATAAACAAATGTAATCGTAGATAGGCTTTGTAATCGAGTTTTTGTAACTCCTTTATACGTAAAAAGACGAATAAAACTTTATTTTTATTCCTTGCATTCTCCCTGTTATTGTGTTCGGTTTTAATCTTATTCGTGATTGTCATTGAGGAGTGTTTATTGAGTGGATCAATGTATACTCGACTTGTTATTATTTAGACTTAGGATTTCTTACCAAGAGTCTTTTACTCGTTGTAAATAGATCGAGGAGTGTTTATTGAGCGGATCTATGTATACTCGACTCGTTATTATTTAGACTTAGGTTTTCTTACCAAAAGTCTTTTAACCGTTGTAAATTGATCGAGGAGTGTTTATTGAGCGGATCAATGTATACTCGACTCGTTATTATTTAGACTTAGGTTTTCTTACCAAAAGTCTTTTAATCGTTGAAAGATAATCGAGGAGATTATATTGAGCGGATCAATGTTTACTCGACTCGTTTTATTTGAGACATAGGTTTTTAATTACCAAAAGCCTGTTGATCGTTGAAAGATAATCGAGGAGTTTATATTGAGCGGATCAATGTTTACTCGACTCGTTTTATTTGAGACTTAGGTTTTTAATTACCAAAAGTCTGTTGATCGTTGAAAGATAATCGAGGAGTTTATATTGAGCGGATCAATGTTTACTCGACTCGTTATTATTTAGACTTAGGTTTTTAATTACCAAAAGTCTGTTGATCATTGAAAGATAATCGAGGAGTTTATATTGAGCGGATCAATGTTTACTCGACTCGTTTTATTTGAGACTTAGGTTTTTAATTACCAAAAGTCTGTTGATCGTTGAAAGATAATCGAGGAGTTTATATTGAGCGGATCAATGTTTACTCGACTCGTTTTATTTGAGACTTAGGTTTTTAATTACCAAAAGTCTGTTGATCGTTGAAAGATAATCGAGGAGTTTATATTGAGCGGATCACTGTTTACTCGACTCGTTTTATTTGAGACTTAGATTTTTAATTACCAAAAGTCTGTTGATCGTTGAAAGATAATCGAGGAGTTTATATTGAGCGGATCAATGTTTACTCGACTCGTTTTATTTGAGACTTAGGTTTTTAATTACCAAAAGTCTGTTGATCGTTGAAAGATAATCGAGGAGTTTATATTGAGCGTATCAATGTTTACTCGACTCGTTTTATTTGAGACTTAGGTTTTTAATTACCAAAAGTCTGTTGATCGTTGAAAGATAATCGAGGAGTTTATATTGAGCGGATCAATGTTTACTCGACTCGTTTTATTTGAGACTTAGGTTTTTAATTACCAAAAGTCTGTTGATCGTTGAAAGATAATCAAGGAGTTTATATTGAGCGGATCAATGTTTACTCGACTCGTTTTATTTGAGACTTAGGTTTTTAATACCAGAAGTCTTTTAATCGTCGTAAATGGATCGAGGAGTTTATATTGAGCGGATCAATGTATACTCAACTCGTTTGTATTCTGAATTTAACCAACACTTATCGTAAAATCGCAAGGAGTGTTTTACCGAATCAATCGATTTATATTGAATATTAAAAATCTTTTTGATAATCGAGTTGTAGGCTAAAGCCGTTTATTACAAAAAACTTACTGAAATAAATCAAAGTAAATAAAAAGTGATCTATTAAAATTTATTTACCATAGTATTTTCTAAGGTTGACTGCATTCCAGGTTCTTGGTAAGGCTGTTCCGTCCATGTGTGCAATTTTGTATGAACCTTTCTTTCCAACACCAATGACGATGTAAGGTCCATCCCAATTTTGTTGTAACTTTTCCACATGCTTGGATACTTCTACCTTTTTCAAAACCAAATCCCCTTCTTTGAAGGTCCGAATGCGTACCTTTTGATTGTAAGCCTTTTCCATATTTGATTTAGTGGCTTGCAAACGTACGGCTGCTTTTTCTCTCAGAGCTTCGGTCAAATCAATATCATTTTCTCTTGTCTTTTTGTTTTCCTGGTCGTTGTACATTTCAACCCTTGGTGTTGGGATTAATGTTTCAACAGGAATAACAGCTTCTGAGCCATATACTAAACTGAATGGTGTCTCCCCTGTTGAATTTCTGACCGTGGTTCGATTGGCCCACAGTACTCCTGGGAGTTCGTCGAGCCATTTACCTTTGGCTGCTCCTAATCTTTTCTCCAAAGACTTTATTATTTCTCGATTTGCTACTTCGGTTTGTCCGTTCGCTCTAGGATGCCCGACCGAAGTAAAGTTTTGCTGAATTCCTAAGTTCGAACACCATTCAATTACTTGTTTTCCCGCGAATTGGGTTCCATTGTCCGAAATCAAAATTCTCGGGATGCCAAATCGACACACTATGAATTTCTAAAGAAAGTTAATCACTTGGAACTGAGTTATCCGGGCAAGAGCAATACATTCTATCCATTTGCTGAAGTATTCAACAGCGACCAGGACATAAGCTTTCTTGGATCTGGCTGTTGGGAATGGACCTACAATGTCCATGCCCCATTGGTCGAAAGGCCAACATATCGGTATTGGGTGCAGGTTTTCAGCCGGTTGGTGGCATATATTAGCGTGGACCTGACAATGATGACATTTTTGGACATATTGGATTGCATCATCGTTGATGGTGGGCCAGTAATAACCTGTTCGGAGGCATTTTAAAGCTAATGTCCTTGCTCCGCTGTGATTTCCTGCGTCTCCTTCGTGTACCTCTCGAAGGATATCGGCAGTTTGCGACCCGGAGATACATTTTAAGAGGATTCCTGATACCGACCTTCGGTAAAGCTTCCCTTCTACCAATGTATATTTTGGAGCCCGATATTTTATTTTCCGAGCTGCATTTTGTTCAAGGGGTAATTTTCCTTCTCGAAGATAGTCTATCATCGGAGTCATCCAATTTTCTTCAGCTTCTTCGATTTCCATTATATCGACTACCGGTGTTTCATCGATATCGATCGCCGGTGTATTAGAGATTAACCAGGTGATCACCCTTTCGGTCTTTCCATCGTGGGATCCTGTGAACTTAGATAGTTGATCAGCCCATTTGTTTTCCAAACGTGGAATGTTCTGTATGCCGAAACTTTCAAATTTCTCAGTTAGCATTTTCACTTTAGCGAGATATTTAACCATATTAAATTCTTTAGCCTCGTATAAACCTTCTATTTGTCTTTGTACTAACTCTGAATCGGTTAATACTTTAAGATTTTTTATGTTGGCTTTAATCGCCATTTCCACTCCTGCGATTAACGCTTCATATTCTGCTTCATTGTTTGTTACGATGAAGTCCAACGTTATCGCATAATTCAAATCTTCTTTATTTGGTCCGGTGAAGTTGATTCCGGCGCCTCCTCCTTCTCGGCATGAAGCACCGTCGACATGCATTAACCAAGTTTGATCTTCTATGAACAAGACATCGTCGTTGAGGCTGCTCGAAGATTCAGTTGCCTGTGTCGGTGTTTCCAACAGAAAATCAGCTAACACTTGGGCCTTAATTGCGATTCTTGGTTTGTAATCGATTTCGAACTGACCTAGTTCGATTGCCCATTTGATTAGTCTTCCAGAGGCTTCTGGTTTTGCTAAGACCTGTCTTAATGGTTGATTTGTTAAAACCACTATTTTGTAGGTTAAAAAGTAAGGTCGAAGTTTTCTTGCAGCCATTACTAAGGCAAGAGTGAATTTCTCGATTTCCAAATAATTTTCCTCCGCCCCTTGCAATAATTTGCTTAAATAATAGACAGGCTTATGTTCTGAAGCCTCTATCTTGATCAGTACTGAACTAACGGCCGCGTCGGAGATTGAGATGTAAACATATAACGGTTCTCCTTCTGTCGGTTTGGCCAACATCGGGGGTGATGTCAAATATTCTTTTAGCTGATCAAAAGCCCGATCGCATTCTTCTGTCCAAACGAAGTTTTTTGCTTTTCGAAGTGTTTGGAAAAAGGGCAAACTTCTGTCTGCAGATTTTGATATGAATCTGTTCAATGCTACGATTTTCCCTACCAAGCTTTGTACTTGGGAGATGGTTTTGGGAGGTTTCATTTCAGTTATGGCTCGAATTTTTTCTGGGTTGGCTTCTATCCCTCGTTGGTGTACTAAATAGCCCAAAAATTTTCCTGACTTAACACCGAAAGTGCATTTCGCGGGGTTTAATTTCATACGGTATTTTCTTAAGATCCGGAAACATCGATCGAGATGTTTTACGTGATCCGCTTCGTTCATGCTTTTTACCAGCATGTCGTCCACATAGACTTCCATCAATTCCCCGATTAACTCTTTGAACATTAGGTTTACCAAACTTTGGTAGGTGGCCCCAGCATTCCTTAAGCCGAATGGCATCACTATAAAGCAATATACTCCCTGCTCGGTTACGAATGCAGTCTTCTCTTGGTCCCGCTCATCCATATATATTTGGTAGAATCCTTGGAAGGCATCCATCATGCTGAATATTGCGAAGCCAGCGGTCGAGTCAAATAATAAGTCGATCCTTGGGAGAGGATATGGGTCGCGTGGGCATAGTTTGTTAAGGTCGGTAAAATCATTACACATTCTCCATTTGTTGTCCCTTTTATCCCCTTTTGCTACTAGAACCACATTACATAGCCATTCTGAGAAGTGGATTTCTCGGATTTGTTTTGCTTCCAGTAATCTTTCTATCTCGGCTTTGATAATTTTATCTTTTACTGGGCCATGATTTCTCTTCTTTTGTCTGGCTGGCTTTGCCAAAGGATCAATTTTTAGGGAATGCTTGATTATTCGAGGATCAATTCCTTCAATGTCATTCGCGCTCCAGGCGAAGACGTCGACATTATCTCTGAGGAAGTTGACTAACATTACTTCCCCTTCCTCGCTCAATTCAGTACCTGATGAGGGGTATCTCGGGTTTCTGCTTTTTCTTTACAACTACACGAGATCGAGCATTATTTATCTCGAAAGATCCAGTTCGACCCCGATGTCTGAATACCGTAAGTACAAGGCTACCCTGGATCCAAAATTACTGTTGGGCCAAGCTCTGACCCAAACTTATGGGCCGAAGAATTGCACATCTGCGGGTAGACCACCTGAACCCCATTTTCAGCTATAAATACCCCATGCATTTATGATACTGGACACGATTTTCCAGGTGCTCCCTCTTCGAAGCTATTGCTCGGAGCCAGTTGGAAATATAGGCTTAGAATCTTATGTATTTCGCCCTCTAGCTTGTACGGCATCCAATAGTGCTCGAGTAGGACCCCAAATATTTGTACTTGTACTCAATTTACCCGAATACAATTACATTTAATCTTTATTTTCCTTTTAATATTATTATCATCGTGTTATATCCCACCCTTGATCGAACTAACGAAACCACGTAAGATCAATTGGCGCCCACCGAGGGGCCCTATTCGAGTATTAGACCGAAATATGCCTACTACGAGGAGAAATACATATGTTAGAGGAGAGCCTTCCCAAGCAGTGGGAGCACAAAATTCTGTCAACAATGAACCTGATAACTTATCGCGCGCCGCTCAACAACAACCAGAGGCACCGCCGGCGATTCCGCAAGATAACATTCCAATACACACGACCATTGGAGATTTGAGGTCTATAATAGGCACCATGTGCAGGGAGTTTATGAACAGCGGAAGAGCAGATCAATCACCCGTCGACCAACCAGGGATTCAGGGAAGACCTGAAATACCTTCATCGAACTTACAGAAGGAAAATGATATGTCACATATTCCATCAATGCGTCCACAAAGGACTGCACCCTCGAAAGTCAATGCCCGATCAGAAAACCCTCCTGCACGAGTGCACGATCTGGAGGATTCTGTTGTGGGGGAAAGTCACACCGCCGGCGCTGCGAGAAGAAATAAACCAACTTACAAGAGAATTACAGAATCCGAATTGGAGATAATAGTACAGGTAAGAGTAGCTAAGAAATTGGAAGAACAGGATACTATGATAGAGATTCCCTTCACTAATCAAGCTGCCAGGCAAGCGGGGAATACCCTGACTAGAGGAAACCTACGAGAGAGGGAGGTCTCGAATAATATCATGCGATGTTCACCCTTTTGTCGAGAAATACGCGAAGCTCGAAACACACAAACGGTGCCAACTAGGCTCCCACGGTATAACGGGACTACCGACCCCGGCGAACACATTAACAGCTTTGTTAATGTTATGAATTTGTATGGACACTCGGATAATTTCTGTTGCAAGATTATGGTCACCACTTTTGAAGGGATTGCCCTCGATTGGTTTGGAAAGTTACCTCCGAACTCCATATTTTCTTTCGAAGAATTTTGCGATAAGCTGAAGCATCAATTCGCTAGCCAAAGGAAGCCAAGACTGCCAGCAAATCATCTGGGCACTGTGAAACAATTAGAAGGAGAGACGTTGAGGCAATGGCTGGCAAGATTTAGTATTGAGCTCTTGAAAGTGGATACCCCGCAGATTGAATATCTGTCCTCGTTGATGTTCGAGCTGACTAGAAGCACCCAGTTTGGGAATGCATTATGCAGAAAGCAACCAAAATCCTTCGAACGGATAATGGAAATTGCTGAAAAGTATATGATACAGGAAGAGATGAACAAATTGAAGAGTTCACATCTAGATAAATCTCATCTCAACAAGAAACAAGATCGGGCCCCGATCCCAAAACCAGGTGATTATGGAGGGTCGAGTAAAGGATCCGTTTGGCAGCGAATCAACACTTTTAAGCCGCATATGCCACCCCAAGGACCGAATTCGTATGGACCTCCTTATGATCGAAATCGAGCCCCAAGGCCGGGTAAAATTCAGTTTACTGAGCTTAACAGTTCAAAAGAAGAGGTGTTGACCGTATTGGAAGAAGGGAATTTAATTCCGGAAGCCCAAAGGATCACACAGGCGAGGCCGGGCGCGCCTGGATATGACCAATACTGTCGATATCATCGAGCTAGAGGCCACAGTACGGAAAATTGTTATCAGTTGAAGGTCGAGATCGAAAAGTTAATCAACCAAGGAAAACTCAAAGAATTTGTTAAGAATGGCAACTATAACAATCGCTACAGATCCCGTAGTCCGAGAAAACTTAACGCTCGGCAGAGACAAATTCAAAGTCAGGCGGACGAACAATCGAACGGTGTGATCAACATGATTGCAGGTGGACCGGCGGGTGGAGATAGCAGGAATGCCAGAAAAAGGACTTTAAGGTCAATCAGGACAGGAGTGTCCACAAAAAGGAAAGTTCTATCTTTGGAGTTTCCATCAATGGAGAATCAAGTCATCAGCTTTAGCGAGGCGGATCGACCCGCAGATGTTAGTTGGGACACGAACGAAGATGATCCAGACTTTTCCATGGTGTTAACACTAAGAATTGCAAACTTCGAGGTCAAAAGAGTGCTGGTCGATAACGGGAGCTCGGCAAACATAATTTCGTCAGAAGCTCTTACAAGAATGAAACTCTGTCATCCACATTTGGATAAGGTAACTACCCCTTTGGTCGGTTTCGGGGGATCGGAGATCACTCCGCTCGGAACCATACTTTTGAGTACCACACTAGGATTAAAACCAAAGAATGTCACGAGAATGATCAAGTTCCTAGTGGTGGACACGCCGTTTGCTTACAATGCCATCTTGGGAAGACCCGCTCTGAATACTTTTAAGGCTATCGTATCCACCTACCATCAGAAGATAAAGTTCCCAACTGACGGAGGAGTAGGTGAGATGAGGAACGACCAGTACATGGCTTGGGAGTGTTATAGTTCGTCCTTGACTATCAAGGAAAAGGTGGAGCCCGTGCTCCCAAACAAAAGAAAGATAAATGAATTAGTCTCTAACTCCGGAACTCCGATTCCTGATTATGAAAGACTAGATGGAAAGAAAGGGAGAATCATTGACATGAGTGTGCAAGCACCTGATCACAAAAAGGTGAACTTGGTACCTGGATCTCCAGAAAAATTCACAAAAATAGGAACGGAGCTAAGTAATTGCATGGAAGCAAAGCTCATCGGATTCTTGCAGGAAAATGTGGATGTCTTCGCATGGAGTTCGGACGACATAGTAGGAATCGACCCGCGTGTGATAACGCATTCCTTAAATATTGACCCAAAGGCCAGACCGGTGAGGCAGAAGAAGCGTAATCACGGACGAGAGAAAGACAAGATAATTAACGCAGAGGTCGATAGATTGTTAGCAGCAGGACAAATCAAAGAGATAAAATTCACGGAATGGCTGTGTAATGTTGTATTAGTCTCCAAGGGGGAAAAGGTCGAGAACAAATGGAGAATGTGCAATGATTTCACCGACTTGAACAAATTATGTCCAAGGGACCCTTACCCTTTGCCTCGAATTGACATGCTCGTAGATTCCACTGCAGGATTTGTGTTGTTTAGCATGATGGATGCATTTCAAGGATTTTATCAGATCTTCATGAACGAAAGAGATCAGGACAAAACGGCATTTATCACCGAACGAGGAGTGTACTGTTTCATCGTTATGCCCTTCGGTTTAAGGAACGCCGGTGCAACATATCAGAGATTGGTCAATATGATGTTCAAAGAATTAATAGGAAAAATTATGGAAGTATATGCAGATGACATGCTCGTGAAAAGCATGTCTGAAGAGGAGCATATTAACCATCTTGATAGGTGTTTCCAAATCTTGAGAAAGTATGGGATGAAGTTAAATCCGGCAAAGTGCACATTTGGGGTGCGATCAGGAAAGTTCCTTGGCTATTTAGTTCATGAGAGGGGGATCGAAGCTAATCCAGAAAAAATCCGAGCGATCACTGATCTCCATCCACCGAGGAAACTCTCAGACGTTCAAAGTCTGATCGGAAAAATCATCTCATTGAATAGATTCATCTCCAGATCCGCTGACAAGAGTTTACCTTTCTTCAAACTGTTGCGTAAATCTAAGAACTTCGAGTGGAACGACGAATGCGATAAGGCTTTCGAAGAACTGAAAGCGTACTTAACCTCGACACCCATGCTAGCAAAACCATCCGAAGGGGAACCCCTATATTTGTACATAGTTGTGTCAGAAGAAGCCATTAGCTCGGTTCTGGTCAAACTAGATAGAGCTGAACACAAACCAGTTTATTATTTGAGTAAATTGTTACAGGGTGCCGAAAAGAACTATATGGAAATTGAAAAATTTGCACTTGCCCTAATTGTGGCTGCCCGGAGATTAAGGCCCTATTTTCAAACGTATAAAATCATTGTTTTAACTAACCAACCTTTAAGACAGGTTCTGTCCAAGCCAGAAGCTTCAGGCAGGTTAATAAAGTGGGCGGTCGAGCTCAGCCAATTCGAAATTGAATACCGACCACGAGTCGCTGTTAAGGCGCAGGTGCTAGCTGATTTTGTGCTTGAATCAACTAGCATATCGAACGGCAAAGAAGGAACAACCTCGGAATTAAGTATGGTGGAAGAAGCAAACGATCAAGTTTGGCTGATGCATGTGGACGGATCTTCGACCAAAGAAGGCGGTGGAGCTGGGATTCACTTCCAAGGGCCCAATGCTGAGGACCTGAGCTATGCAATAACTTTGGACTTTGTCGTCACCAACAATGAGGCCGAATATGAAGCATTGATAGCTGGATTAGAAATGGCCATTAAGGCAAACGTAAAATCAATTGTCGTGCTAACAGATTCGGAACTTGTTCATAGACAGGTGAAAGGCACTTATGAAGCCAGAGAGTTCAACATGATTAAATATCTGAACAAAGTGAGGAAGTTAATCTCAGAGTTCGATAAATTTGACATTCAACCAATACCAAGGGAGGAGAATCTCTGGGCCGACATACTATCAAAGTTTACAGGACTGGTCGACGGAAAGACGGAGAGGACAATCACTTGGCTGCTGTCGAATATGTCTGCTATCGAGTTAGATGCAGCCCCTACAACTGATGTTATGGAAATTGAAGAACCGAGCGAGTCATGGAGCGACCCTCTTATCGCCTATCTTAGGGACGGAAAACTGCCGGAAGATGCAAATGAGGCTCGGAGAATCAAATATAGAGCGCCGTCATTTACTTTGATGGAGAATCAACTTTATAAGCGATCCTCTTCGGGAATTCTATTGAAATGTATCCGCGAATCAAACTACGATGCCATATTAAGGGAAGTTCATGAAGGAGAAGCGGGAAGTCATTGTGGCGCTCGAGCGTTAGCTCTAAAATGCTCAAGATCTTGATATTATTGCCCTACACTTTTTTTTTGATTCTGTCGAGTATGTAAAATAATGCCATCACTGTCAAATTCATTCGAACTTGATACACCAACCGGCCGAACATATGCATTCGATTCCTATTTGTTGGCCCTTCGACAAATGGGGCATCGACATTGTGGGACCTTTCCCAACAGCGCGAGCCAGAAAAAATTATGTACTGGTGGCAGTGGAATATTTCAGCAAGTGGGTCGAATGTATTGCCTTGACCAAAATCACCCAATTTCAAGTTATTAATTTTTTATGGAAAAATATAGTCTGCAGGTTCGGAATCCCCAGGGTTCTGATATCAGATAACGGAACGCAGTTTGCAGGAAAAAGGGTCACGGATTGGTGTGAAAGATTCGGAATACAACAGAACTTTGCGTCTGTTGGCCACCCTCAGGCTAATGGACAAACTGAAGTAGTGAACCGGGAAATTGTTCGATCTCTGGAGAAGCGCTTATCGGAGGCAAAGGGAAAATGGCTGGATGAGCTACCAGGAGTATTATGGGCCAACAGGACAACAGTCAAAGCGGCAACCGAAGAAACTCCGTTCAGTTTGATTTATGGGTCGGAAGCTGTTATCCCGGTAGAGAATCTTATACCTTCTCCCAGGGTCGAATTTTATGATCCCGAAGAAAACCAATCGCTGAGGCAAGTGGAAGTTGACCACGCGGATGCTCGTAGGGACCGCGCAAAGTTGAAAATTCAAGCCGCCAAGGCCAGCATGGAAAAGGCTTATAATCGAAATGTGAGGATTCGATCCTTCAAAGTAGGAGATCTGGTGCTAAAAAAAGTGGAGGTATCAAAGCACGTAGGAAAGCTACATCCCAATTGGGAGGGCCCCTTCGTGATCGTAGATGTTGGAAGAAAAGGTTCTTATAAGATTGCACACCCTAACGGAGAGATACTGCCTCGAGCTTGGAATGCGATCAATTTAAGAAGATATTATGGAAGATAGTTACAATCGAGGCTTCTACTTTTTAGTTATCTTGTTCTGTTTTCTTTGGCTATAACTATTTGGCAAACTATGTGTGTTTAACGAAGAATTGGATTATTTGAAGAATGTTTATTCGGACTATTTATTCAATGAAAGCTTATTTCGCCTACATTCTTACTTATTCGTCATATTCCCGATATTCTCGATCTATATTCATTATTATCGATCTCTATTTTTTCTCTATCAACTATCAAAAAGGGTGAAAGCCTCTGCTATGACCCTCGAGCTAAAAATGCTCTGAAAACGACTAAGGGTGAAAGCCTCTGCTATGCCCCTTAGATCGAAATTATTAAAAGGGTGAAAGCCTCTGCTATGACCCTCGAGCTAAAAATGCTCTGAAAACGACTAAGGGTGAAAGCCTCTGCTATGCCCCTTAGATCGAAATTATTAAAAGGGTGAAAGCCTCTGCTAGGACCCTCGAGCTAAAAATGCTCTGAAAACGACTAAGGGTGAAAGCCTCTGCTATGCCCCTTAGATCGAAATTATTAAAAGGGTGAAAGCCTCTGCTAGGACCCTCGAGCTAAAAATGCTCTAAAAACGACTAAGGGTGAAAGCCTCTGCTATGCCCCTTAGATCGAAATTATTAAAAGGGTGAAAGCCTCTGCTATGACCCTCGAGCTAAAAATGCTCTGAAAACGACTAAGGGTGAAAGCCTCTGCTATGCCCCTTAGATCGAAATTATTAGAAGGGTGAAAGCCTCTGCTAGGACCCTCGAGCTAAAAATGCTCTGAAAACGACTAAGGGTGAAAGCCTCTGCTATGCCCCTTAGATCGAAATTATTAAAAGGGTGAAAGCCTCTGCTAGGACCCTCGAGCTAAAAATGCTCTGAAAACGACTAAGGGTGAAAGCCTCTGCTATGCCCCTTAGATCGAAATTATTAAAAGGGTGAAAGCCTCTGCTAGGACCCTCGAGCTAAAAATGCTCTGAAAACGACTAAGGGTGAAAGCCTCTGCTATGCCCCTTAGATCGAAATTATTAAAAGGGTGAAAGCCTCTGCTAGGACCCTCGAGCTAAAAATGCTCTGAAAACAACCAAGGGTGAAAGCCTCTGCTATGCCCCTTAGATCGAAACAAACATTCTATTAAAGATTGATCTAAATTCTATTATATAATTTTCTTACGACGACTATGGCGCTGAAAAAGGACCTAAATTATGAGAAATATTTTGCGAAAAATTGCAAATTACTAAGAACGAATTCAGAGATCAACAATAGTATAAAAGAAGATGTTCATTCATAGATTTTCAGACAAATTACATGTGAACTCTTGTTACATTCGAGAAATTGAACTAATCAGAATATTTTACATCTAGTCCAATCCTACTACAAATGGTTATTCCCTATGGATACCCGAAGGAGGAAAGTGAGGATGGTACACTTCTACCCTTCATCCAGTGCTTCCTCGCAAACAAGCCCATGAAGCACCAGATCGAAAAACAGGGAAGCAACTCCAGTTGCAGGCGCTTCTAGTAAACTCGAAGATCACACCTTTCAAAAAGTCGCCTCGAAGACGTGGAGACCCTGACCATTTCACTTCCCGAGAAATAAGGGACTAAAAAAAAAAAAAGAGAGAGAGAGACATAGAGTATCATCCCAGCAAATGTTATACAAGGGTTATACTACAACAATAAAGAAAAATCGTTACAACAAAGACAGTGTTACAACAAAGAAAAATCTGAGCAAGCTCATAATACAAAGGAAAACCACAGTATTACTAAACGAAATTATTTTCGAAAAGGATTTTTCGAACTTCAGCACTACGATCAGTATACCCGCGGATATAAGCTTCTTTCTCACGAAGCTCAGAACTTCTCTTCTCACGTTCGTAGATATTTTTGAGTTTCTCTAATTCCGAAACTAATTTATCCTGAGACAATCTATTAGCTTTCAATGCACGTTCCAGCTCAATCTTTTTCCCGATCAGCTCGAGCGAAATAGAAGCTCGTTGTTCGATCTCATGCTTGGCTAACGCATAAAGCCTAGAGAAGGCTTTACCAGCCTGAAGTTATAAGAAAGTAAGTTATGGTAGAAATAAAAAGTTAGTAAATCATGATAAAGAAGTCAGAAAGAATTACTTGGGCAAGGGATTCCAACCCAGAGTAAAACAGAAACGAGGAATATTCTCCAGCCGAAAAAACCGCTTCGGAGACAGAAAAATCGGCCCGAAGAAGCGTCAGATCAGATTTCTCATGTGACACTTTATTAAAAGGAACTGCGTCCCTTTTAAACGAAGATCCTCTGACCAACGAAGGTACGGATTGGAAAGGAACGCGCTCAATTATATCCTCCGCAAAAGTAACCTTTTTTATCTTCTTGAGGGACCCCCCAGTTTTCAAGCATGAAGAAAGGGAAACGATTGAATGTTCATTTCCCGCATGGAAGTTTGGCTGACCTGAACTAACGGATGTAATTGACGGTCGATTTCTTTTCCTTGATTTCTTATCGACAATTGGCCTGGAGAAAGGCGTGGAAGATACCACAAGAGCGTTCGAATTCTTATTCATCTCTTGATTTTCGGGTAAAAGTTCAAACCAGAATGATTTTTAGGAAGCTTCGAACACTGTGAGCAATATCAGTGCGAAAGCATCATAAAGAGGTCTTGCTATTTATAAGAAAAAGGCATCATACAAATCGCAATAATTGATAAATCACATCTCCCAAGAAAGATTCAATGACGACGCTGAGTACGCAAGAATGACGTTATAATATTCAAACAGAAAGTTCAAACAGGCAATAGCCTAAGAAATAACATAAAGGAAAGAAATTAAAATTCAAGCATACACTAAAGAGGCAAAAGCAAAAAATCATAGGTATACGAGTACAGTGGTGCACTAAGTCAGTCCTATTACATGGCAATCGTTACTGATTAGATTCTTTCACGCCCGAACCATGGTCCGATCTATTTTCTTCCTCTGTTTCGCTGGAACCGCTTTCCGAGCCATCAGAATCACTGGTATTCGAGCTACTGCCTTCTCCATCATTACTTTGCTCACCGGCTGCAGATTTACTCGAACCAGAAGAAGGCGTACCCTGTTCCTCCGGATCAAGGGAATCCCCTTCGATATCCACATCTTCACTCTCCGATTGGGCTTCGAGCGCATCAGGATTTGGCATTGGCACTCCAAATTCCTCAAGAAAAGGAGCAAACTCATGAGCGGCCAAATCCTCGAGCCTGGGAGGAAGGGAAGATGCTTTATAATCTTTGCCGAAGATATTCTTATAAGGGTTCATATTGGGAAGATAATCGTCAAGGGCGCCTTCGATCTTGGCAGCTGTAAGGAGGTGCTGAGCTCCCTTATAGTAGAAGGCTTGATTAATTTTGCCCGACCGCACGCGAACTAAGGCATCAAGGATCGGAGACTTCAGGAACTCCCTTATGGCGGGAAACCTGGCCTTGACTCGACCTCGCTCATAAAGTTGTTCGGCGGACGCTTTGGTTTGCTCAAGCTCAAGCTTCAATTTCTCTACTTCACCCTCTATGGCCCTCTTCGCTTCCAATTCCTTCTTAGTCCTCTCGAGCTCTATTTCGACCTCAGACAATTTAAATTTGGCGTCCTCAAGTTGACTGGCCTTCGCAGCTTCATCCTCCAGGACTTTGTATAGGGCTTTCTGAGCTGCCTGGGACTCTTCACTCAATACAGCCTGTCGGAGAGCAGTTTGAATAAACAGGTCTCCGGCCTGCAAAAAAGAAGACATGTAAGAACACGAGATAAGGATTATAAGGAGAAAGCTAGAAACTTTCAGAATAAGACAGTACTCTTTGATGAGCATGGGCGTAATCGCCTAGTATCTCAAAATCTTTCCTAACGAAAGATTGGATAGTATCATCCTTGAATCTCCCGGCCAGAAACATCCGAAGGGATTTATCCACCGTATGCTCACCCTCGGGGCCCAAATCTGATTCAACAGTCCCACAGTCCGGGTATCCAGCTGCCCTAGGACCTTGCAGATGATCCTCGATAAAATCAGCCAAATCTGGCTCGGAATGGCCAGCCCGACATGATATAGGATTCGGCCCTCGACCAAAGGGTTTTACTCTCCTGGAGGACTCAGCAATATCGTTATTTCTTTTGCGAGCCATCCTGGCCTGCAAAATCTCTCTGGCACGATTCTCCAGGAGAGTATAACTACTGTACCCCTCATCGCTCGGATTAGAGGATACAGTCGGAAAAACAGATCGAAGGATACTGGGACCCTGGGAGTTGGAGATCCCCTCCGCCTCCGCCCGAGACCAAGAGGTTCCTACTTCGGAAATTGGGGGAATAACCACCAAGGCATTCGAGGTTGACGTGATCCCAACTTGGGCCTTGAATTTTTTCGCCTTCCGAAAAGTTGTTGACGTTTGAGGACGGGGCCGACCCTTATTACCTTTCGAAAAGGAAGCAACATGTGGACCAGCTACCGATGTACGGAATTTATCGACAATATCAGCTAATGTGGAAGGGGGGTTAGCAGTATCGATCTGAGCTTTTCCGTAATCGATCGGATCGGCAGGAAAAGTGCAAGTACTGAGCTCGGCCAACCGCAAGACCGCTTCCTGAGTCATCAACGCGGTCTGATGAGGATCAGCACGAAGAGATTGCAGAAATTTATCTGTTATCTCATTTTTCATACTTCCCACAAGACGGCGTTTACCGTATATCCACGTCTTTGCCCCAGGCCAATCAAAGGGAGTAGGCTCGGGATTTTCTTCAGAAGGCGGAGACTCTGGCCCTCGGACAAAAAAGAACTCATGCTTCCATCCCTTCAGATTGCTACTCACGTTGGTCGATAAGATCGAAATTTTCGGCCTCTGAGAAAAGTATACGTAACCTGCGTTTGAAGAGGTGGAAGCACTCATCTGGAATATCCGCCAAAAATTCTGAAACACTGCCTTTTTCCCCTTAGCTTTCATCAACACGCAAAAAGCTATAATTAGGCCGATCGAATTCGGTAAGATCTGGCAAGGAGCCAACTTAAAAGCATCTAGAAGGTTTTCTAGCAAAGGAGGGAAGGGGATGCGTAAGCCGTAGTGGAAGTGTTTGGAATAAAAGGCTTGACAACCGGCAGGAGGATCGGTAACTCGTTGATCGGGAGAAGCACAATCGAAAAACCGGTGCCTAGATACCGACCGAATTCTTCTTGCAACTGCGTCAGGTCTGTCTCCTTATAGGAACAGACGATCTCATCTGCCCTCTCCTCAGTCATGTTTAGAGCTGCGCTAGTCGAGGGCTCTTCCCAATCATAGATCGTAATCACTACATTACGGTTCAGTCTATATTTTTGCTGCTCATTGTTACCCAAAGGAAGTTCCCCATCTTCTATATCTTCCTTTTCAGAAACTGTTGCCTCGCCGGAATTTTCGTTTTCGCTATTTCCAGTTTCAGAATTCGACTCCCGCTCCTCTCCGCTGGAATCCGAGGCGGAACCCGAGCTTTGAGGATGATCGATGATCGATTCTCTACAACTTTTTGCTATTTCCAGTTTCAGAATTCCGATGATCGATTCTCTACAACTTTTTTCCCCTTGCGGTTATCGACCTCATTCTCCTCTAAGGGAGATTTCCCCTTCAAGTCTACTGAACTCGACATAATAAATATAAGATGACTGTTCAAAAATGGCTAATAAAACTTACTTATCGACCTGTCTGCTCCGATCTAAAGTTCTCTCCTCAGAATTTATGAGGAACATCGACCCTCCGTATAACTATATATATAGGGACAAAATGGGAAATTGCAAGTCAGTCCCCGAGTAACCGCGACGGTTGGACTCTATTGAGGTAAATTTGAAGTCATATTTTCAGAAATTGCACATACAGCCCCTATACTTTCCAGAATTCCTGAAATAAAGATCCACATCACGAACAACAAGGACGATGTTAAGACTGCGCTATCAAGAAATTGTTTAAGTATGCACTCTTTTTCCCTGACCCGGTTTTTATCCCAGAAGGGTTTTTCCGAGCCAGGTTTTTAATGAGGCATACCCGAAACGATAAGCCGAGATCGATTTGTCCTACTGTTATACATACTTCTTCGAGCTTAAAGTTCCACTTTACGCTCGAGAAGTGGGGGAGTATTGATGAGGGGTATCTCGGGTTTCTGCTTTTTCTTTACAACTACACGAGATCGAGCATTATTTATCTCGAAAGATCCAGTTCGACCCCGATGTCTGAATACCGTAAGTACAAGGCTACCCTGGATCCAAAATTACTGTTGGGCCAAGCTCTGACCCAAACTTATGGGCCGAAGAATTGCACATCTGCGGGTAGACCACCTGAACCCCATTTTCAGCTATAAATACCCCATGCATTTATGATACTGGACACGATTTTCCAGGTGCTCCCTCTTCGAAGCTATTGCTCGGAGCCAGTTGGAAATATAGGCTTAGAATCTTATGTATTTCGCCCTCTAGCTTGTACGGCATCCAATAGTGCTCGAGTAGGACCCCAAATATTTGTACTTGTACTCAATTTACCCGAATACAATTACATTTAATCTTTATTTTCCTTTTAATATTATTATCATCGTGTTATATCCCACCCTTGATCGAACTAACGAAACCACGTAAGATCAGTACCTATTCTCGTCGTTTTGGATGAGTCCCCTTGTACTAGAATTACCTCCTTATGCTCTGGGGGTTTCAAGGCCAGGTCTAACGGTTCCTTTCCCTTTTTGTCTATTCGATCAGTATTAGGGATTTCAATCTCGTTTCTAACAAGATCATCTTCGATTTTTCTTTTGCTCGGGGTAACTGATTTGGGGTGTTCTTTCAAGGTTAGCGAGGTACTGTAGCAATCCCACGCCATACAGTGATCATTGGTTATTTCTCCGATACCATTGTCGGTAGGAAATTTTATCTTCTGGTGATAAGTAGAGACAACAGCTCTGAATAGGTTGAGAGCTGGTCGTCCTAACATTGCGTTATAAGCGAAGGGTGTTTCTACTACTAGAAATTTTACTAGCTTCACTGTCCGGTGTGGTTTTTTCCCTAGCGATACACTTAAGCTTATTGTTCCGCTGGGGATGATTTCGGATCCCCCAAATCCTACCAATGGTGTAGCAACTTTCTGTAGGTTTATTTGTCCCAGGTTCATCTGAGCTAAAACGTCTTGGGAGATGATATTCGCTGAACTCCCATTATCGATTAGGATCCGTTTGACGTTATAGTTCGCTATTTCTAGCGACACCACCATCGGGAAATCGGGGTTATCCTCTTTTGTGTCCCAAACAATGTTTTTGGGTACTTCGCCTTCGTTGAAGCTGATCGGCTGGTCGTTTAACGACTTGTTTTCCAGAGTCCATATTTCTTTTGGGTATTTTGAGTTTCCAATTATGGATCTGGCAGTTCTTCGTCGAGCGTTACGACTATCGCCGCCCGCGGGTCCCCCGGATATTGTATGAATGGTCCCATTGATCTGGTCATGGTTTTGCTCCTGTGTAGGACCATGCTCGGGTGTCCTTCGACGAGAATTTCTCCTTTGATTATTATTCCGAGGGCTTCTACTTCTTTCTCTCTTGCGGTCATCACGCTCTATGTATTCGTCTAGTTTTCCTTGTTCGATTAGTTTTTCAACTTCTCTTTTTAGGTGAAAACAATTTTCCGTTCGATGTCCGTGTGCCCTATGGTACTTGCAGTATAATTCGTAGTTTCGAGACCCAGGTCTGGGCTGGGCGATTTTCCTGGCTTCGGGGATCCAGTTATTTATTTCTAGAACTTCCAATATTTCTTCCATCGGAGCATTTAACCTCGGGTGTTCCACTTGATTTACCCTGCCTCTGATCGGTAGTTCGAGGTTTCTTGGCCTTTGGTAGAAATTAGGTTGCCTTTGTTGGTCGGCTTTGTCGTACTCCAATCGCTGGAAAACGTTGCCTTTTCTAAAAGATTGCTCATAATCCATGGATCTTTGGGCAGGAACCCTGTCATGCCGTTTGGAGCCTGAAGTTGTGGCTTTGTTTTTGTTTTTATCCTTAAAAGAATTCATCTCTTCTTGGGTCATTGATAACGCCGTGAAAATGTCGTTATTACCTATATCTTTAAGCCCAAAATATCTTGTTTTTATCCGAGTTTCTGTTTGTCTTTGCGTGTTTTCGTGTCTTTTGTGCTTTTGGCCCCTTTGTTTGGCCTTTGTTCGTTTTTGTGTTTTTGTTCTCGTTTTGATCGTTTTCTCCGTGGTTTGTAGGTATGGACATCTTAGAGAGATTCGGAGTTGCGTATCAATGATGCGAGTCGCTCTACCCACCCCGCGAGTCAAGCTTGAGCTTCAAAGGAAATAGAACTCGTAGCAAATTGTACAAGAATGTAGATAGCTTCTCACTAGAACTTGCATAAATATTTCATGGATGATCCAAATGAGCTGAATTTTGGATATGTCATAGATGAGTGAGTTAGCTACGCTACGGACTTTACGGATCTGCATTCGAAGTTCGGAATCAAAAGATATGCTGCTCGGAAGGAAGTGCGGCAGAAATCTCGCGGCCGCGAGGTTCAAGCTCGCGGCCGCGAGGTGTTGGCAGAAAGTTTCTGCCCAGCTCTCGCGGCCGCGAGGTTCAGGCTCGCGGCTGCGAGACCTGCTCTGTTTTCTGCGCGTTTTGGAGGGCCTTTTTGTATATTGCTCCTTTCCCCCCACTTGTATTTCAACACATCTTGGGGGGACTTTTTGGTCTTGTTTTCCTTAGGTTAAGAGGAGAAGAGGTCACAAGAAAAGAAAGGATCTTGACATTCATTCCATTTTGGCCTCTCTTTTTCTCTTTGCCTCCATAAACTTTCTCTCTTTGTTTTTCCTTTGTTTTCTTGTTTTGAAGACTCCACCAAGGGGGTGAGTTAATCACCACCCTTGGGGAGTGATTAGGTGGTGATTAAAGGGAGGAGAATCCTTGTCTCGATTCCATTTCGATTAGGTGATTTCTTTCCATTTCTTAGTTATTTATGATTAGGAGATGAGTTTGTTATTTCCTTTTTGGATGAATGATTGTGTATTGGAATTCTCCGGATTTATATAAATTTATGTTATTGTTTGATTAATGATGTCTTGATGATTAGTATGGTGCTTATATGTGTTCGTTAATCCGATTCCGTGTTTATTGTTCGTCTTTTGGTTTGACAACCCTTTGAGATGTGTGTTATTGATTCTTGATTGCTAGATATAGTGATTTTGAGGATTTGATTATGAATTTGGATTGTGAATCGATTTTAGGATAGACATATACCTATGTCGTTTCATATTCGTTTAAGGTTTGAGTTTAAATGACATCGATTAGATTTTGGTCCATTTATACGTAAATTGGCTTAGTTTAATTTGATAGGTTGGTATGCTATCGAAAGATACATACGAACATCAGTGAATCCTTGAATAGCAAGCACGAGCATAATATATTAATTGTCGAGTCATTGTTATCGTTTGATTAGTTATGCTTGATGTTGGGTTTATTGTTTTATCGCACTTTTGGCCATCTACATTTAATGCAACCTAGACATAGGTTAGGCGAGTGACGATTTGTGGATTTCAACCTAGGATAGTCATATACCTAGTTTGGTCCGTGTTTGTATAATGGGTTCGTCCGTAAATGCATCAAATAACTTAGATTCTCTTTATTCGGGGATTTGGGTTAGTTTTAGGTCCCGGGTGACAACGGTACGCCTTAGAATCCTCTTTTGGGTTCGGACTTCCCTTAGAGCATCGTTTGACAGCGATGTTCGTTCTTGATCCGGAGATGGAGAGTTTGGGTAGATTGGTAGAGTTAAGTCAAACCGATAGGGAGACTTAACTAATTTGAACTCACAAACAACAACTAAATCTAGGAATGTTTGCATAGCTAACCTAACAACCGCATAATTTATCTGCTTTAACTAATAGCTTATAAATCATCCTTACCACATAATTAACTCCCCATTTACTTGCTTTCATAGTTAGATTTACTTTATCGCTCGTAGCTAAATAAAATCACCCTTATCATATATTTGGGTTCGATAATATTGTATCAAGCATTCTTAGATAAAATAAGCCTTCGATTGATTCGTTTATTCCCACCTTTTACCCATTCGTTGGGATTCGATACTCGGTATGTACTTATCGTTTTATATTACTTGTAACGACTGTATACTTGCGTAGTTTGCGTATTAGTATTTGGAACGCAACAAGTTTTTGGCGCCGTTGCCGGGGAATGTTGTAACGTGTGGAGTAAATGACGATATTGATGGCTAGTTTTGTGTTTGATAGCTTGATACTTCGTGCTAATTTTGATCTTTTTGTTTCTTTGCGAGGTTTGATCGGCCTATTGCGAAGAGCTTAAGGATTTTGATGAGCCTGTTTTGTGGAATCATGGACGATGGGAGTAGTTTTGGTGACAATCAATTCATCCCTCGTATAAAGTCAAGCTCGTGACTTAAAACAAGCATTATTTCCCTTTTTCATCATCTTGTCTTGTTTTGTTTTGTTTTGCTTTTGTTTGTGTTGTGTTGTAGGTGATGATTGTGCATGATAACGAAGTAATGGCAAGCATAATTGAGGATCCGAGACGGAAGTTAACCACGGGATGCACGGACTCCATGATCGACAAAAGGGCGTAACCTTTACATTTTTGCATTCCGTTTGGTTTATTTTGCGCTTACAATGCTATATCTTTATGTCCGTACTTGATTGGTTTTGATTATCTATGCTTGCTTGAATTGGATAGAGCCGTGCTCGATCATTTACCTTGTTGTTTCTTTGTTTTGTTTTTGTTTGTTTTTGTTTGTCTTTCCTCTGTGTGCTTGCGTGGTTGTCGTGTCGATCTCCCTCCATCTTTCTCAATTCACACAATGGGACATTGTGCGTTTCAAGTTTGAGGGAGAGAGGTCGCAAGTACTTGCATACATGCTAGGTCGACCCGCCAAATTTTTTCAGATTCTTGTTATTATTTGAGTATGCTTCTACAAAATTTGAGCACATTGGCTAAGGCTAGGTTGTATATGGGTGGATAAAGAACTTTAGTGATAATAGGATCTAGGACTCCTCTTGCGTAACATAGTTTCTCTCCAATCCTTAGCTTGAAAACAAAGTGTAAAAGGAACAAAATGGCCTAAGTTTGGGGGAGTGAACCCTTTTCGAGAATGAAAAACCTTTGAACACCTAGCTCTTAAAAGAAATGAGTAGAGAAGTTGCTAAAATGTGTGCCCTTCTATGAGAGAAAAGAAAGGCTAAGCCTTCATTGATGAAATTCATGGATGATTTTTGTAATAACTCTATGTCATTATAATTGTGCAAGTTTTGTAGTGAAAAATTCAAATATAATGCACAAAGGAAAGGAATGGTGCTAGTAGCCCACAAAGTTAAATGTATAGAAAAACAAGCTACCATCAATAGTGCTAGATTTGTATTGTAATATCATTGTAAAGCACAAAGTGCTATGATATTATTGTAAATCAAAAGAAAAGCATTTATGTGAGAAAGAGCTAGGAATTAAAATTGCCAATTAGTTCAAGAATAGGGACAATACTCTTAAATTACCTACAACTTAGTTTCATGATGTGATTGGAGCATAAGGTTTGAAACCTAAGGTTAGGAGATAGTCTAAGTTAAAGTGAGGAGCCCATGCAAGTAGAACCGATGATTTTAATCTATTGGGGCGTATTCACCTAAAATAGAACCTAGCCAAAGTCATCACACACACACGTGGAGCTTGTTTAAAGAATAATTTGAAAGTGTTAAGCTTTGGCATTTTGATCTTAAGCATGCACATTTAGTACTTGTTTTGTTTTCTTTGCTCGAGGACGAGCAAGTGTTTAAGTTTGGGGGTGTTGATAACGCCGTGAAAATGTCGTTATTACCTATATCTTTAAGCCCAAAATATCTTGTTTTTATCCGAGTTTCTGTTTGTCTTTGCGTGTTTTCGTGTCTTTTGTGCTTTTGGCCCCTTTGTTTAGCCTTTGTTCGTTTTTGTGTTTTTGTTCTCGTTTTGATCGTTTTCTCCGTGGTTTGTAGGTATGGACATCTTAGAGAGATTCGGAGTTGCGTATCAATGATGCGAGTCGCTCTACCCACCCCGCGAGTCAAGCTTGAGCTTCAAAGGAAATAGAACTCGTAGCAAATTGTACAAGAATGTAGATAGCTGCTCACTAGAACTTGCATAAATATTTCATGGATGATCCAAATGAGCTGAATTTTGGATATGTCATAGATGAGTGAGTTAGCTACGCTATGGACTTTACGGATCTGCATTCGGAGTTCGGAATCAAAAGATATGCTGCTCGGAAGGAAGTGCGGCAGAAATCTCGCGGCCGCGAGGTTCAAGCTCGCGGCCGCGAGGTGTTGGCAGAAAGTTTCTGCCCAGCTCTCGCGGCCGCGAGGCCTGCTCTATTTTCTGCGCGTTTTGGAGGGCCTTTTTGTATATTGCTCCTTTCCCCCACTTGTATTTCAACACATCTTGGGGGGACTTTTTGGTCTTGTTTTCCTTAGGTTAAGAGGAGAAGAGGTCACAAGAAAAGAAAGGATCTTGACATTCATTCCATTTTGGCCTCTCTTTTTCTCTTTGCCTCCATAAACTTTCTCTCTTTGTTTTTCCTTTGTTTTCTTGTTTTGAAGACTCCACCAAGGGGGTGAGTTAATCACCACCCTTGGGGAGTGATTAGGTGGTGATTAAAGGGAGGAGAATCCTTGTCTCGATTCCATTTCGATTAGGTGATTTCTTTCCATTTCTTAGTTATTTATGATTAGGAGATGAGTTTGTTATTTCCTTTTTGGATGAATGATTGTGTATTGGAATTCTCCGGATTTATATAAATTTATGTTATTGTTTGATTAATGATGTCTTGATGATTAGTATGGTGCTTATATGTGTTCGTTAATCCGATTCCGTGTTTATTGTTCGTCTTGTGGTTTGACAACCCTTTGAGATGAGTGTTATTGATTCTTGATTGCTAGATATAGTGATTTTGAGGATTTGATTATGAATTTGGATTGTGAATCGATTTTAGGATAGACATATACCTATGTCGTTTCATATTCGTTTAAGGTTTGAGTTTAAATGACATCGATTAGATTTTAGTCCATTTATACGTAAATTGGCTTAGTTTAATTTGATAGGTTGGTATGCTATCGAAAGATACATACGAACATCAGTGAATCCTTGAATAGCAAGCACGAGCATAATATATTAATTGTCGAGTCATTGTTATCGTTTGATTAGTTATGTTTGATGTTGGGTTTATTGTTTTATCGCACTTTTGGCCATCTACATTTAATGCAACCTAGACATAGGTTAGGCGAGTGACGATTTGTGGATTTCAACCTAGGATAGTCATATACCTAGTTTGGTCCGTGTTTGTATAATGGGTTCGTCCGTAAATGCATCAAATAACTTAGATTCTCTTTATTCGGGGATTTGGGTTAGTTTTAGGTCCCGGGTGACAACGGTACGCCTTAGAATCCTCTTTTGGGTTCGGACTTCCCTTAGAGCATCGGTTGACAGCGATGTTCGTTCTTGATCCGGAGATGGAGAGTTTGGGTAGATTGGTAGAGTTAAGTCAAACCGATAGGGAGACTTAACTAATTTGAACTCAAAAACAACAACTAAATCTAGGAATGTTTGCATAGCTAACCTAACAACCGCATAATTTATCTGCTTTAACTAATCGCTTATAAATCCTCCTTACCACATAATTAACTCCCCATTTACTTGCTTTCATAGTTAGATTTACTTTATCGCTCGTAGCTAAATAAAATCACCCTTATCATATATTTGGGTTCGATAATATTGTATCAAGCATTCTTAGATAAAATAAGCCTTCGATTGATTCGTTTATTCCCACCTTTTACCCATTCGTTGGGATTCGATACTCGGTATGTACTTATCGTTTTATATTACTTGTAACGACCGTATACTTGCGTAGTTTGCGTATTAGTATTTGGAACGCAACAAGTTTTTGGCGCCGTTGCCGGGGAATGTTGTAACGTGTGGAGTAAATGACGATATTGATGGCTAGTTTTGTGTTTGATAGCTTGATACTTCGTGCTAATTTTGATCTTTTTGTTTCTTTGCGAGGTTTGATCGGCCTATTGCGAAGAGCTTAAGGATTTTGATGAGCCTGTTTTGTGGAATCATGGACGATGGGAGTAGTTTTGGTGACAATCAATTCATCCCTCGTATCAAGTCAAGCTCGTGACTTAAAACAAGCATTATTTCCCTTTTTCATCATCTTGTCTTGTTTTGTTTTGTTTTGCTTTTGTTTGTGTTGTGTTGTAGGTGATGATTGTGCATGATAACGAAGTAATGGCAAGCATAATTGAGGATCCGAGACGGAAGTTAACCACGGGATGCACGGACTCCATGATCGACAAAAGGGCGTAACCTTTACATTTTTGCATTCCGTTTGGTTTATTTTGCGCTTACAATGCTATATCTTTATGTCCGTACTTGATTGGTTTTGATTATCTATGCTTGCTTGAATTGGATAGAGCCGTGCTCGATCATTTACCTTGTTGTTTCTTTGTTTTGTTTTTGTTTGTTTTTGTTTGTCTTTCCTCTGTGTGCTTGCGTGGTTGTCGTGTCGATCTCCCTCCATTTTTCTCAATTCACACAATGGGACATTGTGCGTTTCAAGTTTGAGGGAGAGAGGTCGCAAGTACATGCATACATGCTAGGTCGACCCGCCAAATTTTTTCAGATTCTTGTTATTATTTGAGTATGCTTCTACAAAATTTGAGCACATTGGCTAAGGCTAGGTTGTATTTGGGTGGATAAAGAACTTTAGTGATAATAGGATCTAGGACTCCTCTTGCGTAACATAGTTTCTCTCCAATCCTTAGCTTGAAAACAAAGTGTAAAAGGAACAAAATGGCCTAAGTTTGGGGGAGTGAACCCTTTTCGAGAATGAAAAACCTTTGAACACCTAGCTCTTAAAAGAAATGAGTAGAGAAGTTGCTAAAATGTATGCCCTTCTATGAGAGAAAAGAAAGGCTAAGCCTTCATTGATGAAATTCATGGATGATTTTTGTAATAACTCTATGTCATTATAATTGTGCAAGTTTTGTAGTGAAAAATTCAAATATAATGCACAAAGGAAAGGAATGGTGCTAGTAGCCCACAAAGTTAAATGTATAGAAAAACAAGCTACCATCAATAGTGCTAGATTTGTATTGTAATATCATTGTAAAGCACAAAGTGCTATGATATTATTGTAAATCAAAAGAAAAGCATTTATGTGAGAAAGAGCTAGGAACTAAAATTGCCAATTAGTTCAAGAATAGGGACAATACTCTTAAATTACCTACAACTTAGTTTCATGATGTGATTGGAGCATAAGGTTTGAAACCTATGGTTAGGAGATAGTCTAAGTTAAAGTGAGGAGCCCATGCAAGTAGAACCGATGATTTTAATCTATTGGGGCGTATTCACCTAAAATAGAACCTAGCCAAAGTCATCACACACACACGTGGAGCTTGTTTAAAGAATAATTTGAAAGTGTTAAGCTTTGGCATTTTGATCTTAAGCATGCACATTTAGTACTTGTTTTGTTTTCTTTGCTCGAGGACGAGCAAGTGTTTAAGTTTGGGGGTGTTGATAACGCCGTGAAAATGTCGTTATTACCTATATCTTTAAGCCCAAAATATCTTGTTTTTATCCGAGTTTCTGTTTGTCTTTGCGTGTTTTCGTGTCTTTTGTGCTTTTGGCCCCTTTGTTTGGCCTTTGTTCGTTTTTGTGTTTTTGTTCTCGTTTTGATCGTTTTCTCCGTGGTTTGTAGGTATGGACATCTTAGAGAGATTCGGAGTTGCGTATCAATGATGCGAGTCGCTCTAAGTTAAAGTGAGGAGCCCATGCAAGTAGAACCGATGATTTTAATCTATTGGGGCGTATTCACCTAAAATAGAACCTAGCCAAAGTCATCACACACACACGTGGAGCTTGTTTAAAGAATAATTTGAAAGTGTTAAGCTTTGGCATTTTGATCTTAAGCATGCACATTTAGTACTTGTTTTGTTTTCTTTGCTCGAGGACGAGCAAGTGTTTAAGTTTGGGGGTGTTGATAACGCCGTGAAAATGTCGTTATTACCTATATCTTTAAGCCCAAAATATCTTGTTTTTATCCGAGTTTCTGTTTGTCTTTGCGTGTTTTCGTGTCTTTTGTGCTTTTGGCCCCTTTGTTTAGCCTTTGTTCGTTTTTGTGTTTTTGTTCTCGTTTTGATCGTTTTCTCCGTGGTTTGTAGGTATGGACATCTTAGAGAGATTCGGAGTTGCGTATCAATGATGCGAGTCGCTCTACCCACCCCGCGAGTCAAGCTTGAGCTTCAAAGGAAATAGAACTCGTAGCAAATTGTACAAGAATGTAGATAGCTGCTCACTAGAACTTGCATAAATATTTCATGGATGATCCAAATGAGCTGAATTTTGGATATGTCATAGATGAGTGAGTTAGCTACGCTATGGACTTTACGGATCTGCATTCGGAGTTCGGAATCAAAAGATATGCTGCTCGGAAGGAAGTGCGTCAGAAATCTCGCGGCCGCGAGGTTCAAGCTCGCGGCCGCGAGGTGTTGGCAGAAAGTTTCTGCCCAGCTCTCGCGGCCGCGAGGCCTGCTCTATTTTCTGCGCGTTTTGGAGGGCCTTTTTGTATATTGCTCCTTTCCCCCACTTGTATTTCAACACATCTTGGGGGGACTTTTTGGTCTTGTTTTCCTTAGGTTAAGAGGAGAAGAGGTCACAAGAAAAGAAAGGATCTTGACATTCATTCCATTTTGGCCTCTCTTTTTCTCTTTGCCTCCATAAACTTTCTCTCTTTGTTTTTCCTTTGTTTTCTTGTTTTGAAGACTCCACCAAGGGGGTGAGTTAATCACCACCCTTGGGGAGTGATTAGGTGGTGATTAAAGGGAGGAGAATCCTTGTCTCGATTCCATTTCGATTAGGTGATTTCTTTCCATTTCTTAGTTATTTATGATTAGGAGATGAGTTTGTTATTTCCTTTTTGGATGAATGATTGTGTATTGGAATTCTCCGGATTTATATAAATTTATGTTATTGTTTGATTAATGATGTCTTGATGATTAGTATGGTGCTTATATGTGTTCGTTAATCCGATTCCGTGTTTATTGTTCGTCTTGTGGTTTGACAACCCTTTGAGATGAGTGTTATTGATTCTTGATTGCTAGATATAGTGATTTTGAGGATTTGATTATGAATTTGGATTGTGAATCGATTTTAGGATAGACATATACCTATGTCGTTTCATATTCGTTTAAGGTTTGAGTTTAAATGACATCGATTAGATTTTAGTCCATTTATACGTAAATTGGCTTAGTTTAATTTGATAGGTTGGTATGCTATCGAAAGATACATACGAACATCAGTGAATCCTTGAATAGCAAGCACGAGCATAATATATTAATTGTCGAGTCATTGTTATCGTTTGATTAGTTATGTTTGATGTTGGGTTTATTGTTTTATCGCACTTTTGGCCATCTACATTTAATGCAACCTAGACATAGGTTAGGCGAGTGACGATTTGTGGATTTCAACCTAGGATAGTCATATACCTAGTTTGGTCCGTGTTTGTATAATGGGTTCGTCCGTAAATGCATCAAATAACTTAGATTCTCTTTATTCGGGGATTTGGGTTAGTTTTAGGTCCCGGGTGACAACGGTACGCCTTAGAATCCTCTTTTGGGTTCGGACTTCCCTTAGAGCATCGGTTGACAGCGATGTTCGTTCTTGATCCGGAGATGGAGAGTTTGGGTAGATTGGTAGAGTTAAGTCAAACCGATAGGGAGACTTAACTAATTTGAACTCAAAAACAACAACTAAATCTAGGAATGTTTGCATAGCTAACCTAACAACCGCATAATTTATCTGCTTTAACTAATCGCTTATAAATCCTCCTTACCACATAATTAACTCCCCATTTACTTGCTTTCATAGTTAGATTTACTTTATCGCTCGTAGCTAAATAAAATCACCCTTATCATATATTTGGGTTCGATAATATTGTATCAAGCATTCTTAGATAAAATAAGCCTTCGATTGATTCGTTTATTCCCACCTTTTACCCATTCGTTGGGATTCGATACTCGGTATGTACTTATCGTTTTATATTACTTGTAACGACCGTATACTTGCGTAGTTTGCGTATTAGTATTTGGAACGCAACAAGTTTTTGGCGCCGTTGCCGGGGAATGTTGTAACGTGTGGAGTAAATGACGATATTGATGGCTAGTTTTGTGTTTGATAGCTTGATACTTCGTGCTAATTTTGATCTTTTTGTTTCTTTGCGAGGTTTGATCGGCCTATTGCGAAGAGCTTAAGGATTTTGATGAGCCTGTTTTGTGGAATCATGGACGATGGGAGTAGTTTTGGTGACAATCAATTCATCCCTCGTATCAAGTCAAGCTCGTGACTTAAAACAAGCATTATTTCCCTTTTTCATCATCTTGTCTTGTTTTGTTTTGTTTTGCTTTTGTTTGTGTTGTGTTGTAGGTGATGATTGTGCATGATAACGAAGTAATGGCAAGCATAATTGAGGATCCGAGACGGAAGTTAACCACGGGATGCACGGACTCCATGATCGACAAAAGGGCGTAACCTTTACATTTTTGCATTCCGTTTGGTTTATTTTGCGCTTACAATGCTATATCTTTATGTCCGTACTTGATTGGTTTTGATTATCTATGCTTGCTTGAATTGGATAGAGCCGTGCTCGATCATTTACCTTGTTGTTTCTTTGTTTTGTTTTTGTTTGTTTTTGTTTGTCTTTCCTCTGTGTGCTTGCGTGGTTGTCGTGTCGATCTCCCTCCATTTTTCTCAATTCACACAATGGGACATTGTGCGTTTCAAGTTTGAGGGAGAGAGGTCGCAAGTACATGCATACATGCTAGGTCGACCCGCCAAATTTTTTCAGATTCTTGTTATTATTTGAGTATGCTTCTACAAAATTTGAGCACATTGGCTAAGGCTAGGTTGTATTTGGGTGGATAAAGAACTTTAGTGATAATTGGATCTAGGACTCCTCTTGCGTAACATAGTTTCTCTCCAATCCTTAGCTTGAAAACAAAGTGTAAAAGGAACAAAATGGCCTAAGTTTGGGGGAGTGAACCCTTTTCGAGAATGAAAAACCTTTGAACACCTAGCTCTTAAAAGAAATGAGTAGAGAAGTTGCTAAAATGTATGCCCTTCTATGAGAGAAAAGAAAGGCTAAGCCTTCATTGATGAAATTCATGGATGATTTTTGTAATAACTCTATGTCATTATAATTGTGCAAGTTTTGTAGTGAAAAATTCAAATATAATGCACAAAGGAAAGGAATGGTGCTAGTAGCCCACAAAGTTAAATGTATAGAAAAACAAGCTACCATCAATAGTGCTAGATTTGTATTGTAATATCATTGTAAAGCACAAAGTGCTATGATATTATTGTAAATCAAAAGAAAAGCATTTATGTGAGAAAGAGCTAGGAACTAAAATTGCCAATTAGTTCAAGAATAGGGACAATACTCTTAAATTACCTACAACTTAGTTTCATGATGTGATTGGAGCATAAGGTTTGAAACCTATGGTTAGGAGATAGTCTAAGTTAAAGTGAGGAGCCCATGCAAGTAGAACCGATGATTTTAATCTATTGGGGCGTATTCACCTAAAATAGAACCTAGCCAAAGTCATCACACACACACGTGGAGCTTGTTTAAAGAATAATTTGAAAGTGTTAAGCTTTGGCATTTTGATCTTAAGCATGCACATTTAGTACTTGTTTTGTTTTCTTTGCTCGAGGACGAGCAAGTGTTTAAGTTTGGGGGTGTTGATAACGCCGTGAAAATGTCGTTATTACCTATATCTTTAAGCCCAAAATATCTTGTTTTTATCCGAGTTTCTGTTTGTCTTTGCGTGTTTTCGTGTCTTTTGTGCTTTTGGCCCCTTTGTTTGGCCTTTGTTCGTTTTTGTGTTTTTGTTCTCGTTTTGATCGTTTTCTCCGTGGTTTGTAGGTATGGACATCTTAGAGAGATTCGGAGTTGCGTATCAATGATGCGAGTCGCTCTACCCACCCCGCGAGTCAAGCTTGAGCTTCAAAGGAAATAGAACTCGTAGCAAATTGTACAAGAATGTAGATAGCTGCTCACTAGAACTTGCATAAATATTTCATGGATGATCCAAATGAGCTGAATTTTGGATATGTCATAGATGAGTGTGTTAGCTACGCTACGGACTTTACGGATCTGCATTCAGAGTTCGGAATCAAAAGATATGCTGCTCGGAAGGAAGTGCGGCAGAAAGCTCGCAGCCGCGAGGTTCAAGCTCGCGGCCGCGAGGTGTTGGCAGAAAGTTTCTGCCCAGCTCTCGCGGCCGCGAGGTTCAGGCTCGCGGCCGCGAGGCCTGCTCTATTTTCTGCGCGTTTTGGAGGGCCTTTTTGTATATTGCTCCTTTCCCCCCACTTGTATTTCAACACATCTTGGGGGGACTTTTTGGTCTTGTTTTCCTTAGGTTAAGAGGAGAAGAGGTCACAAGAAAAGAAAGGATCTTGACATTCATTCCATTTTGGCCTCTCTTTTTCTCTTTGCCTCCATAAACTTTCTCTCTTTGTTTTTCCTTTGTTTTCTTATTTTGAAGACTCCACCAAGGGGGTGAGTTAATCACCACCCTTGGGGAGTGATTAGGTGGTGATTAAAGGGAGGAGAATCCTTGTCTCGATTCCATTTCGATTAGGTGATTTCTTTCCATTTCTTAGTTATTTATGATTAGGAGATGAGTTTGTTATTTCCTTTTTGGATGAATGATTGTGTATTGGAATTCTCCGGATTTATATAAATTTATGTTATGGTTTGATTAATGATGTCTTGATGATTAGTATGGTGCTTATATGTGTTCGTTAATCCGATTCCGTGTTTATTGTTCGTCTTGTGGTTTGACAACCCTTTAAGATGAGTGTTATTGATTCTTGATTGCTAGATATAGTGATTTTGAGGAATCGATTTTAGGATAGACATATACCTATGTCGTTTCATATTCGTTTAATGTTTGAGTTTAAATGACATCGATTAGATTTTAGTCCATTTATACGTAAATTGGCTTAGTTTAATTTGATAGGTTGGTATGCTATCGAAAGATACATACGAACATCAGTGAATCCTTGAATAGCAAGCACGAGCATAATATATTAATTGTCGAGTCATTGTTATCGTTTGATTAGTTATGTTTGATGTTGGGTTTATTGTTTTATCGCACTTTTGGCCATCTACATTTAATGCAACCTAGACATAGGTTAGGCGAGTGACGATTTGTGGATTTCAACCTAGGATAGTCATATACCTAGTTTGGTCCGTGTTTGTATAATGGGTTCGTCCGTAAATGCATCAAATAACTTAGATTCTCTTTATTCGGGGATTTGGGTTAGTTTTAGGTCCCGGGTGACAACGGTACGCCTTAGAATCCTCTTTTGGGTTCGGACTTCCCTTAGAGCATCGGTTGACAGCGATGTTCGTTCTTGATCCAGAGATGGAGAGTTTGGGTAGATTGGTAGAATTAAGTCAAACCGATAGGGAGACATAACTAATTTGAACTCACAAACAACAACTAAATCTAGGAATGTTTGCATAGCTAACCTAACAACCGCATAATTTATCTGCTTTAACTAATCGCTTATAAATCCTCCTTACCACATAATTAACTCCCCATTTACTTGCTTTCATAGTTAGATTTACTTTATCGCTCGTAGCTAAATAAAATCACCCTTATCATATATTTGGGTTCGATAATATTGTATCAAGCATTCTTAGATAAAATAAGCCTTCGATTGATTCGTTTATTCCCACCTTTTACCCATTCGTTGGGATTCGATACTCGGTATGTACTTATCGTTTTATATTACTTGTAACGACCGTATACTTGCGTAGTTTGCGTATTAGTATTTGGAACGCAACAGTCATATACTTAGACGCCAAGCTCATGATGTCGGTAAACGTTCTTGGTTGTTTTCGACTGAGGGCATTTCCGAACTGCCTATTCTTTGTGAGGTCGAAAAGAATAGATATTATGTAATCGATATTTGGAGAATCGATCTTGAGTAACTCCACATTAAATCTCGCCAACCAGTTTCTTAGGGATTCTCCCTCTTGTTGGTGTATGGTTCCTAAATAGCTCATCGGGAGCTTTTGCCTCTTCTGACTGGCAAACTGCTGCGTCAGTTTGTTGCATAATTCCCTAAAACTGAATATGGAGTTGGCTGGTTGTTTGGCGAACCAGTCCAATGCGAGTCCTTCGAATGTGGTCACCATTAACTTGGCGGTGAATTCGGCAGAGTGGGCATATAAGTTAATAATATTTGTGAAGCTAAAAATATAATCGTCCGGGTCAGTAGTCCCATCATATCGGGGTAGTCTACCCGGGACCTGTCCAATGGATTGTGCTTCTTTTATTTCTCTACAGAAGGGAGAACAAGCTGCAAGGCTCTCCTGGAGTTCCGCGGGTCGGGCCCATGGGTTTTGAACAGGTCGTAGGCGTTGTTCGAGTCGCTCCTGTACTATCCTTTCGATTTCTCCTTCCGAGAAACGGGTTGTTCGTCGACGATCTGGGATTGCATCGTCTATGTCATCCTTGATAGGGATTATTGTACGTTCCTTGGACCCGCTGCGCTCTGGCTGTGGTTTTCTTTGTCCTGGTTTTCTTCGGGGATGGTTATCGGACGGTTTAGAATTGCCCCGCCGCGGACTGTGCAGTGAGCGGCGCTCACTTGCTGGGCTGTCGGCTTGTTGAGACGTTTGATCGTTTTGCCTTGGCGCTCTTGGAGCAGGAGTTGTCCTGGGAGCCCTAACGTTCTTAGGAATTTGATCAAGTACGAGTAACTCTTCTGGAGAGAGTGATTTAACGAGCACTGCTATTTGTCGCAATTTCTCCTGAGCGCCCGGGAGAGGAATAGGGATATCAGGGACTTCTGGTTCTTCTGGAATTGCACCGGGAAGACCTCCTTGGGGTTCCTGCTGATCGGGGTGAGGATCTTGCAAATTCTCGTTGGTGTTTTGAGCGTTATTATTGTTGTTGTCCTGTAGATCTTCAGATGTGTTATGACCGGTGGTTGTGTTACTTCTTGCTCCGATACGAGCACTTTTCCTTGGGCGAGCCATATGTCGATCGAATAATTAACCTAGCCCCTCGGTGGGCGCCAACTGATTTAACCGGATTTCGTCGGGTTATTAGTATCAGTGAATTTGTGATATTGGGGGTGTTCAATATGTTTATTTATAGGGCTCTGTTACTTTATTCAGGATGGATCAATCTCAAGGAAAAGCTATATTCATTAGAGCAATTAGCAATAATGACGATCAACACAAAAGGGATTATATGAATATGGTGAATCAGTAATTCTCCTTGTATTATCAGGGATTATGCTATTTTGTAAGCATAAAATCCGTAAAATAGAATGTGTGTAATACAATGATTAACTAGGTATTTATATCATACTAAACCTAGTGTTACAAGGAAACATATTTCTAATAGGACTCGGCCCATTAGTCCTTCTTGAGTCCGGATTGTAGTCTGTTCGCCATGGCAAGTCGTTTTTTAACTGGTCGATAGAAGATCCCGAACGAGCTTATATGGTCGAACCTATTCGTTATCTCTTAGTCGGTCCGAATATAATAAAGGGTGCGAAATAGCCCCCATCTGCTTCGGATATGCCTCATTAAAAACCTAGCTCGGAAAAACCCATTGGGATAAAAACCGAGCAAGGGAAAAAGAGTGCACGTCTTAGAAAACTCCAAATGATTAATTGTTACGAATAAAGAATATCGGTAATGATGAAGCTCGGAGAAGTAGATATCAATCGGAATGTCCCTCATCAATACTCCCCCACTTTTCAAGTGCAAGCGTAACTGAAGCTCGTAGAAGTAAACCGAGCGGAGGTGCTGATCGACCTCAAAATTGGGATGCGTCAGATATACCTCATTAAAAACCTAGGTCGGAAAAACCCTGTGGGATAAAAACCTAGCAAGGGAAAAAGAGTATATATCCATGAGAGACGCTTAATAAAATCTTATGCTTTTGAACTGGAAAGCCACTTCTTCAAAGTTGAGGGGCCCAATATGCCCTTTTATATTAAATCCTTATCGAGCAAAGAATTATATCAACTGATATTACCCATACTATTATACATTTTCGAGCACTGAGTTTATACAAAATGAATGGTTTTGCTCAAATTTTCTATTAAGTCATTTTCGAGCATAGAGTCATATCAACGGATTTCACTCTTGCTTTTAGACATTTCCGAGCAAAGGGTTATAAAAGGAGATTTTACTCAAACGGTTTTATTTCTTAAATCTTTTCCGAGCCAAGAGTCGTAGCAACAGCTTTCAGTCTTGGTCGAGATAATTTGGTAATAAATTCAGTTAAAAGGTTTTCTGATCGACAGTTTATGCTCATAAAATTGGAATTTTTACCAGCTTAAGAGTTTTATCCCATTAGGGATCGTAGATTATAGATCCTAGATCGTGCTTTATTGATCAGCGTTTGCGTCGCATAAAGCATTGATGTGTCTTTCAGCTTGAATCGATCGATAATGATGAGGATTGATCAAGATTGAAACGCTCCAGATCGAGATTGAAATGCTCCAGATCGATATTGATCAGGTCGAAGAATCTGACCAGGCTAAATACGAAATAGCAGCCGTCAGTACGAAACCCGCTTCTCAAGCGGAAGTGTATATGTAGCTCCGAGAAGTAAAATTATGCCTTTGAATGGCTTCCTGATGTATATCGAACATGCCTCGTTAAAAACCTTGCTTGGAAAAACCCATTGGGATAAGAACCGACCAAGGGAAAAAGAGTACATATCCTTCGTGATATTAGGGTTTGTCAATGCATGGGTATTGTGTCGTATGGATCTCTGAGTATAGCATAATTTCTTTAATGGTTGAATTTGCAATTCTCCATAACCATAATCAACAAGGAGATCGGAGCAGTTAAAAATCCCATACAGTAATTTTTTGATCCTTTTAACCATGGTCTGAGCTTTTAATTTTGTATTTTGATGGTAAACCAATTATCGGCTTTAACCTTTTGTACATCGTAGATCGTAGATCGAAGATCGAAGATTGTAGATCGAGCTTTACCGATTGATGGTTTATGCTCATAAAATTAGCATTTTTATCAACTCAATGGCTTTGTTCCTTTATCCATCATAGATCGTTGATCGTAGATCGAGCTTTATCAATCGATGGTTCATGCTTAATATGTACTTGGGGAAGTTTTACCAAATTAATGGTTTTACTCAATATTTTTCGATCAGGAGTTTATACCAAATTATTGGCTTTACTCTATATTTTTTATTTAAGAGTTTATACCAATATTAATGGTTATACTCGTATTTTACATAAGAGTTAATACCAAATTAATGGTTTTACTCATTTCATTTTTTTTACATAAGAGTTTATACCAAATTAATGGTTTTACTCATTTTTTTTATATAAGAGTTTATACCAAATTAATTGTTTTACTCATATTTTCGATTTAAGAGTTTATACCAAATTAATGGTTTTACTCTTTATTTTCGATTTCAGAGTTTATACCAAATTAATGGTTTTACTCATATTTCATTTAAGAGTTTATACCAAATTAATGGTTTTACTCATTTTTTATATAAGAGTTTTATACCAAATTAATGGTTTTACTCTTTAATTTTGATCAAGAGTTTATACCAGTTTAATTGATTTACTCATGACCATTAATCAAGAGTTTATACCAAATTATTGATTTTACTCTTTATTTTTTTATCAAGAGTTTATACCAAATTAATGGTTTTACTCTTTAATTTTGATCAAGAGTTTATACCAAATTAATGGTTTTACTCTTTAATTTTGATCAAGAGTTTATACCAATTTAATGGTTTTTTGGAGATCGGTGAGTGTTTATCGAGCAGGTCGATTTTACTTAATTTAGGACTTAGGTTGTTTACCAATAATTGGCTTTAACCTTTTTAAGTTTGCTTTTTGGAGATCGGTGAGTGTTTATCGAGCAGGTCGATTTTGTAGTCTGGTCGCCGAGGAGAATCGTCTCTGATCGGGTCGATAGATGATCACGAATGAGCTTGTATGGTCGAACCGATCTGATGTCCTCGAGTCGATCCGAGTATAATAAGGGGTGTAAAACAGCCCCCATCAGATTTTAAACGAGACAAGGTATCCAAAGAATCACAAAAACTTGTACGAGTATGCATTATTCACGTGAAGTGAATTTGTAGGGTTTGTGAACAAGACATTTGATACTGATGCTTATGAGTATGTGGTTCGATAGGGGATCGAACGACCCGAACAGAGAAAACAATTTTGGAAGCGCATGGCATGTAACACCCCGTAAATTTAAATATTTTAAAATAAAGTTATTGAATTTTTAATTCAATTTTGTTTGACGAATTTTATATCAATGAAATTTAATATTTCTTTAAGCTTAAATATACAATTAAAATTTTTCGAGCGCAAAAATAGAACATGAAAATGATTTGGAAGGTAATAAAAACCTAATGAATGTTTTGAAAAAAATTTTAGAAAAAGTTATGGGTTTGATCGCACATTTATTTTTATTTTAGGCCAAAAATGCACTTTTCCAAAATTGAGGGGGAAATTGCAAATTCGCAGGAAATTATTGAAAATATGTAGGAGAGCAATTGAGTGTTCGCCTAAGGCTGCTATTTTAGCCTAGCATCAGACCTTGGATGGAGAAAAACTCTAAACCCAAATTTTCTTCCAATGGAGAGCTTAGGAGGTGAGAAATTATTATTTTTCTCCTCCCAAAGCCTGTAGGTGTCTCTTAAATCTGATTTTCAGATTCATAAAGTTAGGGTCACATTTGTGAGTTTAAAGAAATAAAGAGAGATAAAAGAGAGTTAGAAAAATAAAAGTGAGATAAGTGAGTGTTCTTTTGGAAGGAGAAAGAACCACCACCACCACCATAGGAATCAAGGGCAATGAACTTGGAGAAGAAAATCAAATATTCAAGGTTTAGGTATAAACCATTTTTACCACTTTTGATGTTTTTATTAGTTATATTAATAGATGAGTTTAATGTAGAAGAGACTACAAAATCTTGTTTAACCATTTTAAAACTTCTTGAATCCTAGATCTAGAGTTTCGATTTCAGATTTATGTTTTGAAGTTTTGATTTTCATATGTGAAAGAGTTTGGTTTTAGGATTTTATTAAAGATCTAGGTTTGAGTTTGAAGGTCTTGATTAAAGAATCACATTTTGTAAAATGTTATGAAAGTTTGGTTTTTGTTTTTTTTTTTGTTTTGAATGATGATTTAAGATGCATGATTTGAAATTGTTCTTATAATCATTGTGATGAATATTGTTGGGTTATGAAAGAATGATACTTTTATTTTAATTTTCAAAGAGTTTTGTGGTTAAAATGAAGATTTCAAAATCTTGGGGATTATTGAAATAAAAAGTTTAAGTTATTTTTCAACACTTAAAGTACAAATTTTGAGAAATACATTTTGTTGAATCTAATTTTGAAAGTTTGATTTGTAAATTAATTAACAAAAGATTTGATTGTGTTGTAAATGGGTAGAAAATATAAAAATTAAATAATAAAGGGGAGTGAGGTGCAATTTTTCGGTAAGGTGACCGGAGCCACCGCAGAGTCGGCCGAAAGCTGACCGACTAATTGTCGACCAGCCTTGACCGTTGTTGTGTGCAGCAACACAGCAGCAAGCTTGCTGCACACAGCAGCAGGCCACGCCCTTTGCTTTTGCAATAGGCCAACAACCATCTAGACCCGTTTGTTGATTGTCACAAAGGCCAGTCCAAATCAGAAAAAAAAGATTTAGATTAAGATGAAATTATTAATAAACAAAAATAAAAAGAGAAAATATAAAAAACCATTAAGCATAAATTTGTTAAGTATAATGTAATCTACCTTTAAAATATTAAAGTAAATAAATTATAAGTAAATATTTTGTCATAAAAAAAATTATTGTTTTATTACTTTTTATAATAAATTTTGAAAATGGTGATTTAAGAAAAATTATGTAACAAATGTTTCATTAAACAATAAAATAATTTTTTTAAATTAATAATTTTAGTATTAAATAAAATAATAAATAAATTATGACAACTCTTAAATATTTAACTTTCTAAGTGTGATAAAAAAAAGGTAATTCATAATATAGAGATTTATATGAAAATTATAAATTTGTAATTATTTTAAAGTAAAAAAATAAATAATAAACATTTAGAAAATAAATTAAATAATTTTAAATAATTATTTTTTGAAAAATAAATAATAAACTCATTTTTTCAGAATAATTAAATATTTAATATGTTTCGAAAATAAATAATTTACTTAATTAATTTTGAACAAAATAGGGTTAAATAATGATTTAACCAAATTTCGTCGGGTAAGATTATATCAGTAAATAGGTGATATTAGGGATTCTCAATCAATATGATTTAAAGGGCTCTGTTACTTTATTCCGGATGGATCAAGCTCAAGGAAGAACAATTAGATAGAACAATCGGTAACAAAGACAATCAATGAATATAATAGTATATCATAAGCCTTTTTATTCAATAATCTTAGATTCTTTCTGTATGCAGGCGTAAGTTGAGTATGTAAAGTGTGTGTAATACAATGATTAACTAGGTATTTATATCACATTAAACCTAGCTTTACAAGGAAACATAATCCTAATAGGACTCGGCCAAATCGTCCTTCTTGAGTCCGAATTGTAGTCTGCTTGTTGAGGAGAGTCGTATTCTACCGGGTCGATAAGATGATCCCGAACTGACTCGTCTGGTCGAACCGATCTTTTATCCCTGAGTCGATCCGAACATTATAAGGGATGCGAAATAGCCCCCATCAGTACTCCCTCACTTCTTCGAGCGTATATTTAGTAAAAGCTCGTAGAAGTAGATGGTTTCTTACGACTGTTATTTTCTGTGAGTCGTGCCTCGTTAAAAACCTTACTTAAGAAAAAACCCTGTGGGAAAAAAATCCTAAGTAAGGAAAAGAGTGCTACGCATCATAGATAGTTGTTTTCTCTTCCCAATTATGAACCGCTACGCGTCCCTTCGGGGAGGCCTTTCATTTTTTTCCGTTTCGGCTGGAACGTGATTAGTTGTGAGGAGTTCGAAACGTCTTTTCACTTCTCACTATAAATAGGTGACTATTAAGTTTGTCATTTTTACTTTATACTTTATTTCACTTCGCAGTCATTTTCTTGCTCAGTCGTTCATCATTTAAAGTTTTCCTTTTATCGACTTATATCCTCCGAGGATCCAAAAAATGGCTTCTATAAGAAAATCTTCTTCCTCCTTTAGGGAGAATGTCACTCCCATTATCGAGGAGGTGTTGCATTCTAATCCTTCGAGCAAGCAAATTGGTGTTTCAGAATTCATTTTTCCTGCTGAAGATACCTTTAAGGTACAAATTCTTTCTGATATGGACGTCGATGCCCGAGCCAAGAAAGGCAAAGGGACAGCTCCTCAAATTTCTGAACCGATTGAGGATCTAGTTTGTGCTTACACTGTGGATACTTTCTCTGAGGTTGTGAACAATTATGCCAAATATTTCTCAGAGGGTTCTGAGATAGTTCTCCTTTCTCCTTCTGATAGGGTTACATCACCGCCGGAAGGATGTCGAGCCTTTTACACGGCCCATTTTAATAGTGGTCTGCGTCTTCCGTTGTCTGCCCTCTTTCTTGATATTTTAAAAAAAATTCAGTGTGTCCTTGACTCAATTAGTCCCTAATTCCGTGGCCTTCGTGGTTTGTTTTTCTGTTTTGATGATAGCGAAAGGATTCCAACCCTCGTTTCGTAATTTTAACCAATTGTTTCGCTTTAACATTTCTAGTTCCTCCAATCGCGGATATTTCTTCGCTAGCCAGAAGCCTAGTCGCGCAATCTTTGACTCCCCAGTTTCTAGCAACCCTTCTTGGAAATCTCATTTTGTCTTTGTTCGTCCACCATCTGATCTTCATTTGGCGGATGGCTCGACTACGCCCTTTTCGTGGGGTCATGACTCCAAGTGGGTTTATGGAGGTCGTCTGCCGACCGGTGAACTTATTCCTGACGATCCTCAGTTTATTGGTGAAATCCAAGCCATGCGTGCCAATAAATATCAGAGTGCTCTTCTTATTGGAGAAGTTTTCCTTTGCAAAGCGGGATTGAGTACTCATGTTTTTCCAATCACTTCGTCATCTGAATCACTTGGTAAGCATTTATTTCAGCATAGCGTTGTGATGATCTCTTTTCTGCAGAGGGTCTGACTTTGACCGTGTTTCTTTTTCAGCTCATATGGTAGAAAATTCCAGACATTCTTCAAAGGGAAAATTGGTGTTGTCTAAATCCACCAAAACCATAGAGAATGTTCCTTTCGAGTAGAGAGCATCTCGGAAGAGAAAATTGGAGTTGAGTCATGACTCTGAGGAGAATAGAGAGGAATCTCCAGATTCTTCTCAAGAATCCCCTATTCGTCAGGGGACAGGATTCGGTTATCCCCCCCTCCAGCTTAGGACATCTTTGGGTATACGTGGATGTCACAGTTGGTCGATGCCTCATCCCAATGACAATCCGGTGGAGAGAAAGAAGAGTTATTATAGTCGTTCTGGTAACGATCTTTCTTTACTCGGCGATAATCATCCAAAACCTACTTTGGTCGAAATGATCGAGGATCATTTAGAGGGAAAAAGATCGGCTAGCTATCCTGAGATTGATTCTGTAGTTCACGACGAGAGCGAAAATGCAGTGGATAAGGCCACTCGTGTTCTTTTGTCCGGCGTTTTTACTCATGATGAATAAGCTTCTTCGGAAGGATCCTTTGGAGAAATTTCAGCGAGCTTCTCTTTATGCTGAAAAGGTGATCTCTTTTTAAGTGTGCTTATAGGGTAATTTTCTTCGAGGATCACTTTAGTTTGCTAATTCATTTCTTTTTACCCCTTTTCTTTTTTCAGACTAAGACTTGTTTGGCATCATATGCCTATGAAACTGCTCTCTGGAAACAACAATGTGAGTTTCTGGATGAGAAATATAAAACTTTACTTCATAAGTCTTCTGATTCGGAGGTTGGTCCCTCAATGACTTTTTCCGTTCCGGTCGTAGAGACTTGGGCTACGAGGACTGATGACCAGAAGATTATAGACAGGGTTCTGGAGACTTCCCGCGCTCAAGAACAAGCCAATCAATTGGCTAAAAAGTTAGAAGAGTTCCAACTTCAGAGTACTGCTCGAATTAGCGAGTTGGAATCTCAAGTATCAAGTCTTCAAGGTTCTCTAGAGGAGTATGAGAGGGACATTCCTCTTAGTGGACTCAGGGATCGTTATGGCTGGAATCCTGATGAAAAAGTGATTCGTGAATTCCTCAGCTCTCATGTTCATACAGCGCTGGCATATCAAATGGTCGGTCCGCTCCTAGGAAGTACGTTCAAGAAGGCGACTCATCAGTTGGTCGCTTTTGAAATGATATATGATCGTCGAAAGGAATATTTTAAAACGGCGCACATTCGATTGAACCGTTATGGCGAAGTATATTCTCCTTCCGAGCTTCCGGACGTCGTTTATCAAAAATTTCCTTTGGCTCACCTCGTCAAAGAGTTTGGAAAACCATTGCCGATTCCTCTTGCAGATATTAATGACGAGGTCAATGACAATTTTATCGATCCAGAGGAAGAGGAAGACGATATCGAGTCAGCAAAACAAGGAGACGTCGCTAGCGAACAGAAGATTCTGGATGGCGACCAAGCTGTGTGATACATTGATCTGTGAAATAACCTTTGTAACTATTTACCGTAGGTTTCATTGTAATATTACTTTTTTATCCCTTTGTAAGATAGACGTTTCATATTCTGACAGTCACGTCCTTTCGTCTTCTATGTAATAATTCAGACAAGTCATTAACTTTGCCGTAATCATTATGCGTATGTCTTTTGAAATTCTAGTGTTTATTCCAAGGCCAGTTTCTATATTTCGCGCCCTTTCTATGGGTCTATCGCGTCTTTTCGTATAGTATAAATATAAAAGGTAAAAACTTGTCTCGCTATTTACCGCTTTTCTCGTTTCTTAACAGAATACTCTTTCTTCAGTAGGTCGATAAGCTTTCTCGATATTTTAATTTTACTTTTTGAATTCCGATCATGAGTAATCATTTTGGTAACACATTGAAGCGTCGTTCCCGTGAGAACGCTAAAAATATCAGACTGAAGAAGTCTCGAACAGAGGGGCCCTCGATGGAACCTCCTCGTTCGTCCTCCGTTAGTAGGTCGGTGACCGATACTCCTGTCATCCCTTCTGAACCTTTTTCTGTAGTTAGTTCATCTTTTGTACAACCAAACTTTTCTTCTTCTAGTGAAGTAGGAAGTAGGCCTTCCCCTGGTCGGGTGGCTTTTGGTGATATGTCCAACGTGGAGCAGACTTTTAATATACCTGTTTCTTCAGTTGTTTCTTCTTTTGAGCATGGTTTTCATGGAGGGGTTCCTAATAACTTCGTTCCTTCCACTATTTCTACCGCCCAGCTTGTCAGCGGACACCAAAGGGGAGATGCCACGGGGGCAGTTGGTGGAGATTCTTTTTTGGATCCGTCCATGACACAATCTGTTTCCCACGATTTTTCTGATTTTTTATTTAATGATACAACTGTTGTTACTACTTCCTTCGAATTCGGCGGGCCATCTGGAGGTCGACTTGGGTCAAGGTCCGATCGTCGGACCGTTATTTCTGCTTCGGGTAAGGAGACCTCGGTTAGTCCCAACGAGAGGGAATCCCCCCGTCCGTTAGATGACCGTTGCATCCTCGAGCAAGTTAAGGATATTATGCAGGCGGTGACTCCACGCCCTGACGGTGTTCCTTCTGTTAGTGAACTGCCTGGCTCTGTTAAGCCTGATGCTTTGTCCTGGGACCTAGGCCTGAGCACTATTTTGCCTGGTGAGTTGAGGAAGCTTAAGGGTACTTTCACTGTTCACCTTGTTCAGTCGCTGGTGAAGTTATGCGAGCAGGTAGACACATCTTTGATTATTTTTCCCGCTTTTATTTTGATTGCCTTGTTGTGTAGGGGCTTTCCTTATTCTTTTCTTTTCTAGGCCAAATATTTTGCACTCCAGCTGGGTGTGCAAAATGATGATCTGTGGATCGGTAAGGAAGCTTATCAACGTCGTTTGGAGTCGGAGACGGCGAAGGCGACAGGGCAGACTCTCCATCTGAAGCTTGCCAATGATGACCTAAAAATATTGCAAGAAGAGAAATCTGTTTGGGAAAAGGAGAAAAGTGATTTGGTTCAGGCTGCTGCCCTAGCAGAGGAGTCTCGACGGCAGGCCTATGAAGAAGGTTACGATGCCGGTTATCTAAAGCGTCAGGAGGAGTTAATGGCGTTTGTAGGTAACTTGACTCCTCGGAGGACTATTTCTGCTAGTCGGCCTGTTGATAACAACCCTTCTCGTTGACCTGTTCGACCCGGCTGTTATTTTGAGTTTCTTCTCTCTTTTTTTTTTTTTTTTTTTGTGTAGTGCCCAAACTTTTTGTGTAGTTGCTTGGGCAGATGTTTTTGTACAGGAAGAATGATTTAATTAAAGCTATGATCTTTTACGGGCAGATCCATGTATTTCAATCCGTAGATATATTTTGTTATGCATATTTTGCTGTTATGCATAAATATAACTTCTTGAAATAATCAGTATAAATTAGCATACTTATCTGATATTGATCTTCTGGGAGAATATCCAGTCTTTGAAAATGTAGCTTAGTCTTGCTCGATCAGTGTTTAAGTAACTGAGTGATATAACGTTTGTTCTGCAAATAAAACTTTTTAAATTAAGAATGATGATCAACCAAGTACGGTCCCTTGGGTTATATCCAAAGTCACGTTATAAATTAAAATGTAGACATTAGGCCACTTGTATCGATAATCGATTGAATAACTGTTAAGGAACGCTCAGCGTTCTGGTCGATGTTCAATCAATGCCTTGTAAATATGTCTTTTTTTGTCATGTATATCTTATATAAGGAGGCTATCATTCCTTCTGTTGAACTCTGCTTTTCTTACCATAGGATTAAGTTTGAAGAGAAGATATCTCTCTAGGTATCTTCCTAGAATTTATGTTTCTCTGTACTGATTGTGAGTTCCATGTTCCTCAAACCGAACAACCAGTGTATCAATATATCATTTCTTTGATATGGGAGGAATTGGAAAATGTAGAATTATTAGCCAGATCTGGCCTGTTCAGACCTCCTTCAGCAATTCTTTGGAATGTTAGGCAGCGGCGATAGTGCAGTCTGGAACGATGGTAATTACCGCCTTAATATCGGTGTCAGACTCCTTGAACTCCAGTGGAGTTCTTGTATAGCCAATTAATAATTTTCCATATAATATATGAGGCAGTGACCACCCTCCGATGCTGGAGGGTTTGGTCTTATACTTCTAGGCGAGCCAGTATTTTTTCATGACGTTGTAAACTTGTATGCCTTCATTGAGGATCTTAAGCTTTCTGTCGGGCGACTATCATATGTGAGCGTGCAAACCTTTCTGGTCCGGAGCTCCTTTAGATCTGCTTCGATTGTTCTGTGATCGCTTCGATCTAAAGTTTCTTTTGTCATCGATTCGTTGAGTCGATCAGAGAGGTGTCGTTCCAACTTACTTCGCATTAATTACCGGATGTCAAAAGGTCGCATTTCCATCCCTTGATTAAATATCTACCCAGCCGTTGGATTACTCAGACCTATCCCTATAAATAGGGAGGCGATTTCCGTATATCACTTGTAACTCTCAAAAAGGGATGGAGATCTCAGTTTCCTTAGATTTCATTTTGCCTTCTGATCCCATAATATTCAGAAAATCACATTATCGTGATTCATATCATAATAACTTAAATTTCATCTGCCTTGTAATGACGGGTCCCATGGAAACCCTACCTTGTACTAACGGGTCCAATGAGGCCTCAACCTTTGTCTTCACAGGTTTGAGGTCTGTGGTTTCTATTTGCACATGGAGTGTTCATATTTACCAGGCACCGCCGCGTTTGGATGTTACCTCCGGATTGATAGACCACCGGGGTGTGCTGGTAAATTTTTTTCTCCTGCGACGGTCCTGAAGAGATGCTGCTTTAGAGTAAAATTCAACCCCATCATACCAGCAGTATCTCCTTCTGAGCGAGTGGCTGTTACTGGGCATCTGGCTGGTAATGGTCATTTCGTCTGGAAGAACATTTGATCTTCTAATCCTGACCATCGAACCAAAGAAGTCGACCATCCTGAGCAGCGTGCTTCTTAGGTGGTTAATTCCGATCGTCGAGGTAACAGGGGGGAGATTGATGTTTCCGTGGACATTGTCGTGAAGATCCCCGATCTATAGAATAGGATCATTTTATCTAAACAATTGTAACGATGTGTAAATCGTATTTAGACCTTTGTAATCTGATCAAAGCTTTTTGTATGTAATTTATTACATGTTCACAGATGAATAAAACTTTATTTTTATTCCTTGAATTCTTCTTGTTGTTGATTTCGTCTTAATCTTATTTGTGAGGAGCGTTTATCGAGCAGATCAATTTATACTCAACTTATTTCTAAGATTTAGGTGTATTTACCAAATCTTTTTGATCGTTGGATGTAGATTGAGGAGCGTTTATTGAGCGGATCAATTTATACTCGACTCTTTTTGTTTAGACTTAGGTTTTATACCAAAAAAAACTTTTACTCGTTAAAAGTAGATCGAGGAGCGTTTATTGAGCGGATCAATGTATACTCAACTCGTTTGCATTTAGACTTAGGTTTTATACCAAAAAAAACTTTTACTCGTTAAAAGTAGATCGAGGAGCATTTATTGAGCGGATCAATGTATACTCAACTCGTTTGCATTTAGACTTAGGTTTTTATACCAAAAGCCTTTTACTCGTTAAATGTAGATTGAGGAGCGTTTATTAAGCGGATCAATGTATACTCAACTCGTTTGCATTTATACTTAGGTTTTAATACCAAAAGCCTTTTTACTCGTTAAAAGTAGATCGAAGAGCGTTTATTGAGCGGATCAATGTATACTCAACTCGTTTGCATTTAGACTTAGGTTTTAATACCAAAAGCCTTTTTAATCGCTATAAATAGATCGAGGAGCGTTTATTGAGCGGATCAATTTATACTCAACTCTTTTTCATTTTTTTTATTTAGACTTAGGTTTTAATACCAAAAGCCTTTTGAAGTAGATCGAGGAGCGTTTATTGAGCGGATCAATTTATACTCAACTCTTTGTATGGTTGGATCGAGGAGCGTTTATTGAGCGGATCAATTTATACTCGACTTGTTGTATCTTGATCTCAACCAAATCGTAGAATTCCGAGGACTGTTTATCGAATCAATCGATTTTATACTCAATCTTGATTTAATATTTTAAAATTGCTAAAATCTTTAAAAATCGAACCGTAGGCTAAGGCCTTTATTACAATGAATAATACTTACTAAAAAAAATAAAACAACATGATCTACTATAATTTATTTACCATAGTATTTTCTAAGGTTGACTTCATTCCAGGTTCTTGGTAAGGCTGTTCCATCCAAGTGTGCAATTTTGTACGAGCCTTTCTTTCCTACACCAATGACAACGTATGGTCCATCCCAATTTTGTTGTAACTTTCCCACATGTTTGGATACTTCTACCTTTTTCAAGACCAGGTCCCCTTCTTTGAAAGTTCGGATGCGTACCTTTTGATTATACGCCCTTTCCATATTTGCTTTAGTGACTTGCAAACGTACGGCCGCTTTTTCTCTTAAAGCTTCTGTTAAATCAATATCATTTTCTCTTGTCTTTTCGTTTTCCTGATCGTCATACATTTCAATTCTCGGTGTTGGAATTAGTGTTTCGATCGAAATAACAGCTTCAGAGCCATATACTAGGCTGAATGGGGTTTCCCCGGTTGAGGTCCTGATTGTGGTTCGATTAGCCCAAAGTACTCCTGGGAGTTCATCTAGCCATTTTCCTTTGGCTGCCCCTAATCTTTTCTCCAAAGATTTGATTATTTCTCGGTTCGCTACTTCAGTTTGTCCATTTGCTCTAGGATGCCCAATCGAGGTGAAATTTTGCTGAATTCCTAGTTTAGCACACCATTCTAAGACCTGCTTTTCCGCAAATAGGGTTCCATTATCAGAGATTAGAATCCTTGGGATTCCGAATCGACATACTATGAATTTCCATAAGAAATTGATCACTTGGAATTGGGTTATTCGAGCAAGGGCAATGCATTCTATCCACTTACTGAAATACTCTACAGCGACTAAAACATATGCTCTTTTGGATCTTGCTGCTGGAAAAGGTCCCACAATGTCCATTCCCCATTGATCGAATGGCCAACATACTGGTATGGGGTGCATGTTTTCGGCTGGTTGATGACTCACATTAGCATGTATTTGACAATGATGACATTTTTGGACATATTTGGTTGCATCATTGTTGATGGTAGGCCAATAATACCCAGTTCTAAGGCATTTTAAAGCCAATGCCCTTGCTCCGCTGTGATTTTCTGCTTCTCCTTCATGTACTTCTCGGAGTATATCATCGGTTTGAGATTCGGATATGCATCTTAGAAGAATTCCCGATACTGATCTTCGGTAAAGTTTTTCTTCTATTAATGTGTACTTTGGAGCCTGATATTTTATTTTATGAGCTTCGTTTTGGTCCAGAGGTAATTTTCCTTCTCGAAGATATTCTATCATTGGAGTCATCCAGTTTGCTTCGGCTTCTTCGATTTCCATTACTTGAGTGATCGGTGTTTCATCGATATCGATCGCTGGTGTATCAGAAATTAACCAATTGATTACTCTCTCATTATTTCCGTCGTCAGATCCAGTAAATCTGGAGAGTTGATCGGCCCATCTATTTTCCGATCGTGGGATGTTCTGTATCCCAAAACTTTCGAATTTTTCAGCCAATTTTTTTACTTTGGCCAGATATTTGATCATGTTAAATTCCTTTGCCTCATATAGGCCCTCTATTTGTCTTTGTACAAACTTCGAATCGGTTAATACTTTAAGATTCTTTATGTCGGCCTTGATTGCCATTTCCATTCCTGCGATCAATGCTTCATATTCTGCTTCGTTGTTTATCACGATGAAGTCTAGTGTTATTGCGTAATTGATATCCTCCTTATTTGGCCCGGTAAAGTTAATTCCAGCACCTCCTCCCTCTCGGCATGAAGCGCCGTCGACATGCATTAACCAGGTTTGACTTTCTACGATCAGGATATCATTGGCATGGCTGGTTGATTCAGGATGTTCAATTGTCTGGCTCGGAGTTTCTAATAGAAAATCGGCTAAGACTTGGGCTTTAATTGCAATTCTTGGTTTGTACTCGATATCGAACTGACCGAGTTCGATGGCCCATTTGATCAGTCTTCCAGAGGCTTCTGGCTTTGCTAAGACCTGTCTTAATGGTTGGTTGGTTAATACCACAACTTTATAGGTTAGAAAATAGGGTCGGAGTTTTCTTTCTGCCACTACAAAGGCCAAGGCGAATTTCTCTATTTCCAAGTAGTTTTTCTCGGCCCCCTGCAGTAGTTTGCTTAAGTAATAAACAGGCTTGTGTTCTAGGCCATCCACTTTAACTAATACCGAACTGATCGCCACTTCGGAGATTGATATGTATAAATATAATGGTTCTCCTTCGGTTGGTTTGGCCAATAGCGGGGACGTCATTAGGTATTCTTTTAATCGATGAAAGGCCTGGTTGCATTCTTCGGTCCAAGCAAAGTTTTTCGCTTTCCGAAGGGTTTGGAAAAACGGCAAACTTCTGTCAGCCGACTTGGATATGAATCTGTTTAATGCCACGATTTTACCTACCAAGCTCTGTACTTGGGTGATCGTTTTTGGAGGCTTCATTTCAGTTATGGCTCGAATTTTTTCTGGGTTGGCCTCGATTCCTCGTTGATGTACCAGATATCCCAAAAATTTTCTGGATTTAACCCCGAAAGTGCATTTTGCAGGGTTTAGTTTCATTCGGTACTTTCTCAATATTTGGAAGCATCGATCGAGGTGCTTCACATGATCGATTTCATTCATGCTCTTGACCAGCATATCGTCTATGTATACTTCCATTATTTCTCCAATTAATTCTTTAAACATCAGGTTAACTAACCTTTGGTAAGTGGCCCCGGCGTTCTTCAAGCCAAACGGCATCAATATAAAGCAATATACTCCCTGCTCGGTTATGAACGCAGTTTTCTCTTGGTCCCGCTCATCCATGTATATTTGATAGAAACCTTGGAAAGCATCCATCATACTGAAAATTGCAAAGCCAGCGGTTGAGTCGACTAATAAGTCGATCCTTGGTATAGGATATGGATCCAGCGGGCATAATTTATTAAGGTCGGTGAAATCGTTGCTCATTCTCCATTTGTTATCCTTTTTGTCTCCCTTTGCTACTAGCACAACATTACATAGCCATTCCGAGAAGTGTATTTCTCGAATTTGTTTTGCCTTGAGTAGCCTTTCTACTTCTGCCTTAATTATTTTATCCTTTATTGGCCCGTGATTCCTCTTCTTTTGTCTAGCAGGTTTTGCCAAAGGGTCGATTTTTAGTGAATGACTGATTACCCGGGGGTCAATCCCTTCAATGTCGTTCGCGCTCCAGGCGAAGATGTCTACATTATTTCTGAGAAAGTTGACCAACATTATTTCCCCTTCTTTGCTTAATTCGGTTCCTATTCTTGTTGTTTTTGTTGGGTCCCCTTGTACCAATAGGACATCTTTATGTTCCGGTGGTTTTAAAGCTAAATCCACTGGTTCATTTCCCTTCTTATCTATTCGGTCGGTGCTAGGGATATCAACTCCGATTCTATAATCTTCGTCTTCAAGCTTTCTTTTGCTTGGGGTAATCGATCTTAGGCGATTTCCCAAGGTTAATGATGTGTTGTAGCAGTCCCATGCCATGCAATGATCGTTCACTATTTCTCCGATCCCTACGTCAGTTGGAAATTTTATTTTCTGATGGTATGTTGAAACTACAGCTCGGAATAGGTTGAGTGCTGGTCGCCCTAGGATCGCATTGTAGGCAAAGGGAGTTTCTACTACTAAATATTTTACTAGCTTCACCGTCCGATATGGTTTCTTCCCGAGTGAGACACTCAAAGTTATTGTGCCAGTGGGGACAATCTTTGATCCCCCGAATCCTACTAAAGGCGTGGCTACTTTTTGGAATGTTATTTGTCCCAAGTTCATTTGGGCTAGGACCTCTTTAGAGATGATATTCGCTGAGCTTCCATTGTCGATTAGGATTCTTTTGACGTTGTAATTTGCTATTTCTAGCGATGCCACCATCGGGAAGTCGGGGCTATCCTCTTTCGTGTCCCAAACAAGGTTTTTGGGTACTTCGCCCTCGTTGAAACTAATTAGCTGGTGGGTCGTTGCTTTGTTTTCTAGGGTCCATACTTCTTTCGGGTACTTTAAGCTTCAGATTATGGATCTGGCAGTCCTTCGCCGAGCATTACGACTGTCTCCGCCTACGGGTCCCCCTGAGATCGTGTGGATGGTACCGTTAATCTGGTCATTATTTAATCCTTGTGGGGGACCATCATTAGGGGACCTTCTACGGGAATTTCTTCTTTTGTTGTTATACCGAGGACTCCTGCTTCTTCCTCGCTTGCGGTTATCCCGCTCCAAATAGTCATTTAGTTTTCCTTGTTCGATCAACTTTTCTATCTCTTTTTTAAGGTGAAAACAATCTTCAGTGCGGTGCCCGTGTGCCCCGTGATATTTGCAGTATAAGTCATAGTTTCGTCCACCTGGTCTGGGCTGAGCGATTTTCTTCGCTTCTGGGATCCAATTATTCCTTTCTAGTACAGCCAAGATTTCTTCTATAGGAACGGTTAGCCTCGGGTGCTCTACTTGATTGACCCTGCTCCGGATTGCTGGCTCAGTGGTTCTAGGTCTTTGATAGATGTTAGGTCGTCTGTCCTGGTCGTTTTTATTGTATTCTAATCGCTGGAAGACGTTGCCTTTTCTAAAAGATCGTTCATAGTCCATGGATCTTTGGGCAGGAATTCTATCTTGCCGTTTGGAGCCTGAGGCCGTAGCTTTGTTTTTGTTCTTATCTTTAAAAGAATTCATCTCTTCCTGGGTCATGTACTTAGATGCCAAGCTCATGATGTCAGTGAACGTTCTTGGTTGCTTTCGGCTAAGGGCATTTCCGAACTGCCTATTCTTTGAGAGGTAGAAGAGAATGGAAATTATGTAATCGATATTGGGGGATTCGATTTTGAGCAATTCGACATTAAATCTTGCCAACCAGTTCCTTAGGGATTCGCCCTCTTGTTGATAAATGGTTCCTAAATAGCTTATTGGCAATTTTTGTCTCTTTTGACTGGCGAACTGCTGTGTCAGTTTGTTGCATAATTCCTGAAAACTGAATATGGAGTTGGCTGGTTGCTTGGCAAACCAGTCCAAAGCTAGTCCTTCTAACGTGGTCACCATCAACTTAGCGGTGAACTCTGCCGAGTGAGCATATAAGCACATTATGTTTGTGAAGCTAAAGATATAGTCATCTGGATCAGTGGTTCCGTCGTATCTGGGTAGTCTACCCGGAACATGTCCGCTTGACTGTGCCTCTTTTATTTCTCTGCAGAAGGGAGAGCAGGCCGCTAAGCTGTCCTGGAGTTCCGTGATTCTAGCCCACGGGTTTTGAACAGATCGCAAGCGCTGCTCAAGTCGTTCCTGTACCATCTTTTCGATTTCTCTTTCCGAGAACCGCATAGTTCGTGGTCGATCAGGGATTGTATTGCCTGCATCATCCTCGATGGGGATTATCGTATGTTCTTTGGACCCGCTGCGTCCCGACTGCGGTCTTCTTTGACCCGGTTTTTTCCGGAGATTGTCATCGGAGGGTTTTGAGTTCCCTCTTTGCAGACTGTGTAATGAGCGGTGCTCTCTTACCGGGCTATCAGCTTGTTGAGAGATTTGATCAATATGCCTTGGCGTCCTATGAATTGGATTTGCCCTAGTAGCCCTAGGGTTTCGAGGAAACTGTTCGAGTACGAGTAATTCCTCAGGACTGAGAGATTTAAAAAGCATAGCAATCTGTCGCAACTTCTCCTGAGCGTCCGAGAGGGGAACAGGGATCGCTGGAGGTACAGATTCTTCCGGTATTGTACCGGTAGGAATCCCTTGGGGTTCCTGCTGGTGCGGAAGAGGTTCCTGCAAATTGTCGTTGGTCTCAGAGGCGTTGTTATCAGTATTGCCCTGTGGATCTTCAGATGTGTTATGAGGGTTAGTTGTGTTACTTCTTGCTCCATTACGAGCGCTCTTCCTTGGGCGAGCCATATGTCGATCGAATAATTAACCTAGCCCCACGGTGGGCGCCAACTGATTTAACCGAATTTCGTCGGGTAAGATTATATCAGTAAATAGGTGATATTAGGGATTCTCAATCAATATGATTTAAAGGGCTCTGTTACTTTATTCCGGATGGATCAATCTCCAGGAAGAACAATTAGATAGAACAATCGGTAACAAAGACAATCAATGAATATAATAGTATATCAGAAGCCTTTTTATTCAATAATCTTAGATTCTTTCTGTATGCAGGCGTAAGTTGAGTATGTAAAGTGTGTGTAATACAATGATTAACTAGGTATTTATATCACATTAAACCTAGCTTTACAAGGAAACATAATCCTAATAGGACTCGGCCCAATCGTCCTTCTTGAGTCAGGATTGTAGTCTGCTTGTTGAGGAGAGTCGTATTCTACCGGGTCGATAAGATGATCCCGAACTAACTCGTCTGGTCGAACCGATCTTTTATCCCTTAGTCGATCCGAACATTATAAGAGGTGCGAAATAGCCCCCATCAAATAAATAAAAGAATTTTTCGAAAAAGAAATCTATATAATTTGTGAAAAAAATAAGGTTTAATAATGATATATTATTTTCCGAATAAGATCATGATTAAATATTAATTTTCGGATTGATAACAATTTCAAGGGTACAATAATTATTAATTAAATAAAATAAAATAATTCATAATTTCGGAAAATAAAATAAAATAATTTTGAATAATATTTTTTGGAAAATAAATAATTTGAAAATAAAATAAAATATTTTTGATTAAACATTTTTCTGAATTTAATAAACTGGAAATTAAATTTTTTAAATTTTTAATATAATTTTAATTAATCTTGAACATTAATTTGTGCAAAAGAAAATTAGTAAATAATTCGAATAATTATTTTCTTGGAATAAATAATTTCAAAAATAAATTAAAATAATTTTGGATAATTATTTTTCTGAAATTAAGTAATTTCAAAAATAAATTATAATTGTTACTCCGAATTTAAATAAGTTTGAAGATAAAGATAAAAAATAAAAAAATCATAATTAAGGATAAGAAATTTAAATATTTATAAAGGTTAAACAATAATAAATTATTTTCCAAATAAAATTGATAAGTAAAAATTAATTTTTTTTAAAAGATAATTATGAACAAAATTTAATTTGCAAAAATAAAATAATTTCAAGTAAACTTAAATTCAAAATTTAAAATAAGTTATTGTTTGAGTACTTTAGAAACATTAAGTTATTTGAAGGGAACTTAACTTAAAAGTTAAAACCTTTAATTAAATATTTTAGAGCACAATTTTGATGGTTTTGTTCTAGTTAGAGTGTATCATTTTGCGACTAGTCGTGCCTTATAGGTAATAACCTCTTCGTTCACTTCAAGCTTTCGCTTATAGATCCACTTGCAACCCAAGGGAGCTACTCCCACTAGTGGATCCACTAAGGTACAAACCTTGTTAGAGTGCATGGAGTCCATTTCAGATTCCATGGCTTTGTGCCACCTTCCCAAATCTATGTCATAGCTTCTTCGTAGGTCATTGTATTAGTCTCAGACTGTCTAATTTCATGCAGCAGACTGTGGTACCTCTCGGGTTCCCTACATTGTCTTTCAGACCTGGAAGTTCATGTGTACTAGTTGGTTCATTTTCATGATTAGGTTCTCCCACTGCCTGTGGTGATGTGTCGATTTTATGAACCTCATCTTATTCTATATTGTTTTTTTTCTTGTCCAACAAGAAACCCTTCTCCAAGAAGTTAGTTTTCCTTGAGACAAAGGCTGTTTGTCTTACAAGACCATAGAACTAGTATCCTTTTGAGGATTTTGGATACTCCACGAATGGCATAAGATGGATTTTATAACCAGCTTATCTCAGCTCACATAAGGGGGAGACCCCATATGCACAGTACCAAAACTCATATCACTTGATATGTTTTGGAACTGGCTTCATTGAAACTTAGCTCAGTATCTTTGATTTTCTCGATCCAGTTTTATTTGATTGAGAATTTCATGTAAGATTTCTTAATGGACATTTACATGTCCAGAATGCTCAACAACTGACAATATTTTGAGCGGGTCTTACATTTTGAGAATCTAATTCTCTATTAAATAATCAATGCCGTATTTGCCAAATGCACGTTTGATTTTGAATCGATCCAAATCTCTTACATGCTTTCATTGATCAGGCTCTACTTTTAACTATGAGGGTACAAGAGACGCCTTATCTCCCACTAATGCTTTATTGTTTCTACACACTTTCAAAGGGATTAAATCCATTGCAATTGTTTATCACTCTTGGCTGCCTAGCAACCAACTACTAAATTTAATTTCGGTTAAGCAAGATTCAAAAGTCGGTTACTATTTATAGCATCCCAGTCAAGCTCGACCTAGTCGAGCTCATTCTTTTGAATCTTTAATTCGAAAATTTATTTTAGTGCTCGTGTATCACCTTTCGGTTATACAACGACTCAAGTGTGTGAAATCTTGATTATTTATATTTTATTGACTAAGCATATTATATTTAGTCGTTGCATGATTATTCATACCCATTTTCTTATGCATACCTTATGCGTATAAGTCTTCTAGCGCAATCAGTTCCAACCATGATGGAACTATTATATCCCTTAAGACAAGGGATGGTATAAGCAAATTCTAACGATCTAAATAATTCATGGCTTTAGATGCATTCAATGCATCAATGAGTACTTCATCGGGCGTCCAACACCCTTATGCATTACTTAACCATAAGGTTAAGTTCAATAAAATTTAATCATCCCTTATGGGATGAGTGGGTTCAATTCCTTATTTCTTTCTTTCTCTTGATCTTAATCCATGAAAGAACCATTTTGATTGACTTTTCAACTTATCATCCTTACAGAAAAACCTCTAAGGTTATTTCCCTTCAGAGAGGATTCATTCATCTTCTTCCATCTCTCGAGCCTTTTGAGCATTTCAATGAGATGTTACTTCCCATTTAAGGGAGACTTCATGTTTGCCTTCAAGAAAATTTTGGGCTTGAGAACCATCCTCAATCCATCGGTGAAACTTATCACCTTTCTTATATGAAGAGTAACTTCGAAAAAAGGCAGCTTGGTGAAACTTATCACCATTCCAGTGGAAGCGTAACTTCTAAAGGATAACAAATGAAATCTTTTCAAGGAGATGAGTCAGTGCTTAGACTTGAGAATAATTCTCATGTTTTGAAGTCATTCAAAATTCATTTGTGTTCAGTCAATTTATTTGATTCAAGTATGATGGTAAATATTCAAGGATATATCACATATGAAAAACTATCATAAACACGACGATAACAGGAAATTAATACGCGGCAGATAAATATCAATGCATAATTTACAAACATGGTTTTCATTTGTAAATTACTCCCACTATTTTTATCGAATACTTATGCCCCCACATAAGGTTCGGGAAATAAATAATTTCCTAATGGGCTGAAGGCCCAAATGCAATCGCTCAGTACCCACGACTCATTGGCCATACCAATTGATCCACTTGGTAGGCGAACATGTCGCCGGTTAACCATCGCAGCTAACCTTTGAGTTCATTTAGCCTCGTTTTTTGGTATGGACCCACGACTCGTGAGACATCCATACTTACTCACGTTAAATCATGTCCAATACTCGTGAAGAGAAATTGTTCAATCCTAGACGCCCCACGACTCGTGAGGCGGCGCCTAGAACCTTGTTATCCCCTCCCTTGTCTCTAAACTATGCATCGAGGCAATAGACATACCATCTTCCTATTACTCGACCCACGACTCGTGAGACATCGAGATATATTTGTACGATATTCCTAAGACCTAGTAACTGGATAGGCTCGGACCATAAACACCATTCTATGCGGCCATTTTACGATTTAATATTATAATTGAATTTTAGGTTCAATTGGAGGTTTTATGAAATGTTCAAGTGCTAGGTCTCATCAAATTATCAATTATCTTGTTTACATTTTTCTATCCTAAGCATGCATCTCATACATCAAAGAATAATTACGAAAAAGCAAACATTAATCACCTATCATTGCACATACGATTGATCGATTGCCCATCCTATGCGATTCATCACGAGCCACGTGATGGACCAATTGGTCAGTCTAGGGTGAATATAAATGGCCTAATCTATTACATAATAAATCTCATGCATACATGGGCCTTCACTTGTAATGTCCACTATCTTTCAGAATTGGGCCTCCAGGTCCTCCAAAGTAATGGGCCTCCATGTTGATCTCTAAAGTCTCCATGAGGTCTTTCGGGCTCCAAGCCTAATCAAAGTCTAACTTAAGACCCTATTCTATTACATTTGAATTCAACAAAGAAGGGAACCAATCAGGCCAATTTAATTACAACCCATAATGAAAAACCAACAATAAACTACACAGGGCTTAAGGGCAATTCAATCAATACACATATTCAAGCAAGAACATGCATAAATTCACATAAGGGCAATAATGTAAATTTACCGGCTTCTTTTATATTTTATTCGAAATATTATCCATATAATTAATTTTGAATTGTCCAATATTAAAAAGGACTATTATGCTCTTGCTTGAGTATCGAGGAATCTAATCTTGCAAGTTAATTAGAAATAAAATCTAATTTAGTTATCTATCCTTATCTTGAAACTCTAAGTTTCCTTGTTTTATAAGATCTCTAAGATCTATAGACATGGTAACTTACTAGAAGACATAATTTTAATTAAATGTCTTATCACAAATAAAACTGTAAGCTTCCTTGTTTAATAAGATCTCTAAGATCTTTAATCTTGGTAATATACTACAAGACATTAATTTTAATTAAATGTCTTATCTTAAATGAAAATCTAAGTTTCCTAGTTAATTAAATCTCTAAGATCAATCCAAGATTCCATAACAACCAAATCTCCAAGATTTTGTCCAAGATAATCCAAAAATGAAAATTCCCGAAAACCCTAATTTTCCAATATCGCGCGCGTGCAGTTTACATGCAACTGCCTTGCAGTCGCTGTGCGTCTGCCGTGCAACTGTTGTGCGTCTGTCGTGCATCTGTGGTGCCGTAGACGTGCAGTTGTTGTGCGTCTGTCGTGCAATCGCCGTGCAGTCGCTGTGTAGTCGTCGTGCACTTGTCGTGCAATTTTCAGATTTTGGTTTCCAATACATTTTTATATAAAAATTTGTGCCGAGTACTAAGGGTCGACTTTAATTCTCACCAAGAGAATAAAGTGTCGATACAATAATTTTGTTTTCCTTTTGTTTTGTTTTAATTTGTGTTTTATTCTTTAATTAATTAAAATCAACAGTTTTAATTAATTTAATCCAAAATTAAAAATATGATAACAATAACGAATCTAAAATTACAGCTTTAAGAATCCAGTTAAAAATTACATATCTATACAATAAATCTAATCTACAGATCTAACATGCATGTCAATCTAATCAACAACTAAAATCAAACATATGATGTTAATCCACAGAGTTTGCTCATTAGTTTAAATATAGAGCCGGATTTGGCTCTAATACCATTGTTGGGATTCTAACTGGTAAACGAGCCTCGGGCAGTGGAAATATAAAACTTTTTAGGCTCCCCTTGGGAATCTTGCCAGGATACAATCCGGTGTATATTTAAACTAATATTAAACAAGTATAATAATCACAAGATTAAGTTATACATGCTTCCTAGCAAATCCAAGCCAAACTCTGATATGTAGGAAGTCCCCGGAGACGCGAAGTCGACTTCTTTCAATTTGCACTTTTAGTCCCAAGCTTTTACTTAGCGCCCCACTTGTTGCGCCTGTACGGTTCAGTACACCACATACACACGAAAACCTTGAGATCTCTGATCGGCTAAAACACAGAAGAAATCAAGACACGAAACTTGAGAAGAAAAAACAGAAGTCGATCGACTTCTAGCAAGGGTAGGGGCGGCGGCTAGGGCTTAGGGAAGAGAGAGAGAGTTTTTCTTTTCCTTGCTTCTGAAGAGTTATACAGAGTGTGTACTTAGTGTTGTGTCTTGTGTTTTTCCCAAGACTTAGTGAGACTTATTTATAGATCTTGTAATCCTAGCCTTACTAGGATTCCTAACAAGGTCTAACTTCTAAAATGGGCTAAGCCTTTTAATTAATGCAAGACTTCATTAATTAAATGGTCTTGTATTTTAATTAGTATTGGATCCATCTAAATCTCCAAGATTAGTTAGTTGGCCCATTAATTAAAAACCCATTTATCCTAATTAATTAAATTGGACTCCTAGCCCAATTAAATAATTCTCATTAATCTTTATTTATTTATATTTAACTCCAAGTTTAATTAATCAAATATTCTCTCTCCTCAATTAATTAAATCTAATTTAATTAATTATTCTTATCAAATTAAAAACCTATTTAATTTGACATTTCGATCCAATTCAAATGGATCGGATTCTCGCGCCCACATGGATTGATCCAGTCGAGTCCAACTTTCTCCGTTTCCTGTTTCCGCTCGATGTGTTTTTGTATGTCCCCATAGGTTCAACACATAATTGGCCGCGGGTTATAATTACGTATAGATTTAATTATTCGAGTAACCATGTACTCTAAATTAATCGAACACTCTGTTGATTGACCATTCCAAAATTAGAACCCCTGCTAATTTGGGAATTCTCCCACACTCCACAGTCGATGTCTGGCCACAAGCCCGTGGAGCCCAATCACTGGTGAATTAATTCAGTGAACCTTTAACCTTTACAATTAACATGTACGCCTTAATCCTTCCATTAGTTGGTCTCCCAATCAAGACTATGGTTATGGATTTTCATCGGTTTCCTTGCTTGTCTCGACTATATGTATTCTGGTCTCGAAACTATTCCCTTTGACTTAATCTTTATTAGCTACTTTCATAAAGCCGTCAGATACCTTGGCCAAGGATTTACCAGAACACGTTTCTCACAGAGATTCATAGAAGAAGCTCCCAACCTATCAAGTAGGGTCAACGGATCCTCTGTTGATGATATGAACCTGCATACACGTTCCTCTATACCCAACATAAATCCATAGAGACCTTCTGGTCGACTCCAGTCAGTCGGGACTCATATCAAAGCATAGACGTTCATGCAACAGATAAACCCTATCACCTATTACACTATTGTAAATTGGAATAACTTCATCCTCGATATGCGACTATCGCTTCCATGGTGAGTTATTTCCTAGGTGGAGTATTAAATGCGCTTTCCATCCCAGCAAGCCACCCACTCGTGTGTATCAACTATCCCAGTCATGCCCGTGGACCATAGCATCCTCCAGTTCATCGGAGTATACACACTCATGAGGTCTTACCGAATCCATTGATGTCCCATCTCAAATGGATTCTACGACCCTTGAATTAGTTTTAGATTACGACCTTAGAGATTAGTCCACGGGTTGTCCCATATGCCTGTGATCTAAGGACTTCCATCCTTATGTTAGATAATTATTCATAAGATGAAGGTGACCATATAAATAAATGCATTTATTAATCAAATTGAATAGTTCTTTTAATTATTACTAATTAAATGCAGCTAAACTAGTTGGCTTGGAGGACACTATTCCATCAGTAATCTCTTCCTTAAGCTTGGGAAATGCACCTACACTATTTGAATTTGTAATTTACCTTTGTTCAACGATTCAAATAGTGCAATTTATTAAGAATAGAAGTTACCTCAGTTTAAGAATCATCAGATTCGATGACAATTAAGCATAGTGTTTCGGATACTTCTTCAAATTCTTTATCAGACGACTGGTTGTCTGAATAAGATATGTCGGAGTTTATTAGCTTTGCTGCATCAGCTAACTTTGCATTGCTCTTAGTAAGCTTACGCTCCTTTTTGGCACACTTTTCCCTCTTCAGCAGACTTCTCAGACGATGAGTGTTGATGATCTTTGATCAAGAGTCCATACTCTTTGTCATTATTGTCTCTAAGATTTGCTTTTGAGGAATCCCTGCTTTCCTGAAAATGATCAGAAGAAGAAGAAATAGCATTTTCATATTTTAATTTCATTTTCGTTTTATAAAGCTTCATGAAATCATTTAGAAGTAGGGGTCGTCAACAGTGTATGCTTTTTCTGAATTCGACAGAGTCTTCTCTTCGGATTTGTACACTGATTTTCTTGACTTGTCAGACGCGATAAGTGCAGCAGTAGGGTCTGAACTGGTTGACACTTCTAGTCCCATTATTGTCATCTTAAATTTAAATTCTAAGAGGGATGAGAACAGTTCGGAAAGGAAAATCTTCCCTAAGTCCCTTGATTCTTCCATGGCTGTCACCTTCATGTTGAATTTATGTGGGAGAGCTTTGAGAACCATCATGGTGATCTCCTTGTCTGAAAATATTTTACCAAGCCTTAGAAGTCCGTTCAAAGTTTTGGTAAATCTGGTATCTTTTTTATCAGTCGTTTCACCAGACTTCATATTGAAATTTTCAATCTCCTCAAGAGCCACACTAAGCTTATGTTCTTTGATAGCGTCGTTTCCTTCGCTCAGCTCACAGACTTTATCTCACATCTCCTTGGCTATTTTGAGATGCTTGACCTTCTGGAATCTATCTTCATCTTGAGTTTTATTTTGTACCTTATGAACTTGGCCACCTTGTCAAGATTGACTAACTTGACTTCTTCAGGGGTTAGCTCATCCTGCTCTTTGTCAACAATCTGATCAGGCTGGTCATTAGCCTTCACAGTCTTCTTAAATTGAATATATGGCCAATGTGAGCAACATGTCTTATGCGCTCCATTTTCAAAATATGCTCTTTTTGAAAATTTTGAAAAACACATCTAGGATCAAGTTCATTTGATCAGGCAGAAGATTAGGTGAACCAATCTACTCTTATACCACTTGTTGGTCCCAAAGTGGTCATATGAGGTCTAGAGGGAGGGGGGGTGAATAGACCTATGAACATTAAAAACTTTTTCTCTCATTTTCTATAAGATGAGTTCGCTTATCAGCAAGGTAAGATGACTATGCTGGTCAGTAAAGCAAACTACTTAGCTGATTTTGCTTATCAATTTTACACAGTCAGAATTTCAGACAATGATGCAATGGATATGTATGTGTGTTTTTCAAACAATGTTATCAACTCAATTAAACTTTAAAAGCACAAGGAGAGTTTTAGCTCAAGTTATAAATTCCTCAATTTAAAAGACTCTTCTTTTAAAGCATTTACATGTCTTATGAAATATGCAATGCAAAACAAGTAAAGCAAATCATACAAGGATTTTTGTAGTGGTTATATGGATAAAAATCCTTTAGTCCACTCTTCCAAGTGACTTAGATCTTAGGTAATACTATAAACACACAGTTTAAAATATACTCTGCTTACACCAAACAACAAATGAAATGGCCACAAGTGCGTAGTAAGAAATCACTCAGAAATCCTACTCGCCGAAGCTTGATTGCTCACAAAGATGAATCTACACTTCTCACAACACTCAGTATAGGAAATCACTCAGAAGACCTATACTACGAAGTTATATCACTGACAAATATGGATATAAACTCCTTCAATTTACAATTGAATGTTACTCAGACAGACAAAGGTTTAATCTTTGTTCTTCAAAAATTTTAGCTCCTTCAACAGATGACTTCGCTTGTGGTCAGACAACTCAACTGATGGATCTTGCTCTAAGGATATGATCTTGATTTATGCAAGTCTCTCCTCAATCTTCAGTCCTGATCTATTTTTACTTTTGGATTTGTAATTCTGCCCATTGAAGGTCGACAAAATTGCATTATAGTCATTGAGCAACGGTCATAAATTGAATGATAACTTCTACTGACTGTCGCGTTGTACATTTTTGTACGGATCTGACAGTCACATTAAATGCACTTAGCTTGTTACCGTTGATGAGCTTACCGACCGACTTCACTTAGCTGATGGGATTACTATACTGATGGTTACTCTGCTGATTCAAGAATGAATACATCTATCTTGACTCGACTAATGATAACCAATCTAAAATTCCAGGCCGTGAGATAGATTTAACTAAGCTTTTTAGTTCTTAGTTGATGATATCCTTTTTAATCTTCAAAACCATTCTGGCGTTTTTGTTATCTTCGAAACCTTTTTCAATACCAACCAACATTTTCCAAGACTTCTTGAAAAGTTTTCAATAGTTAGTTAGTCGAAACATACATAAAAAGCGAAACGTTGATCCATACTAATTATATAATCAGTTACAAAATATGAGATAAATAAGTATGACAAAAGAAAAATATGAGTGACTTGAAAAAATAGCTAGATAAACAAATGGATAATATTACTAATATAAATTTTTTTTGGCCATCCTAAATTTTCCTATAGAGATTTTCATGACATTAAATTCATATACAATTGAATTAATTTAAAAACTTTAAAATATCTCAATATAGATTTTTAAAAATAAATATAAGATAAAAAATAAAGCATTACCTTATATTTATTTTTAATTTAATAACAATCTAACCAAATCTTCCGTATAATTATCAAGAAATTAAAGCCAAAGAAGAAACAAGTATGTAATCAAATATAATATAAATATAAAAATTGTTGGATGAAGATGAAGATGAAGTGCAAAGAAGATAAGAAGATAAGGGAAGGTTTAGATGATTTCCAAAACGTCAAAATCAGCTAAGTATGGAAAGCTTAGGTCCCTTAGAAGAATTTTGAACAAGTAAAGAAGACATCAGAAGGGTTCAAAATTCAAAGCCCAGAAGACTACTGATCTCTTGCTGAAACAGCAATCAGAAGGGTAGACCATCAGCTGACTCAAATCAGATTAGTTCAGAGTTTGATCAGCAGAGTATCTATCAGCAGGGTTGCTTCGATCAGCAGAGTAGAAGAGATCATGAGATAAGTCCAACGGTAATAAATGCACTTGGTGTAATAAATGCTGGAAGAGAAGGGTAGTAATGGCAAATGATTGAATAATATTCTCGGATCAGCATGGTGCATTTAATGCAGCTACAGGAAAGTACAGCAGAAAAAGTACTGTAGCAGGGAGCCGTTCTGAATTTTGGCTAAGGCTATGGATTTGAAGTGTGATTTCCTTCAACGGCCATAATTTCAAATCCAAGTATAAATAGAGCTGATTTCAACGAGCGAGACACACAACAACATTCTGAGATTTTGATTCCGAAGCAGAAATTTCTCTAAGTCTCAAGAAGCTCGAACAGCACACTCGTCTGGTGAAGTCATCTGTTGACAGAAGCCAAGTTGAAGCGAAAAGAAAAACATCTTCTGAGTGAATTTGTGATAGCTGAGTGTTGTGCGAAGTTTAAATCCGTCTTTGTGAGTGATTTAACTTCAGAGGATAGGTTTTCTGAGTGATTTCCTATTGCAAGCTTATAGCCTTTTCATTTGTTGTCTAGGTGTAAGTGGAGACACATTGTAAACTTTGTGTTTATAGTATAAACCATAATCTAAGTGATTTGGAAGAGTGGACTAAAGGATTTTTATCCATATAACCACTATAAAAATTCTTTGTGTTGTTTTTGCATTTAAGTTTTCTTGCATATTTCAAAATTGCATAAGTAAACACTTTGAATTGATTTAAAGATTTTCAAAGGAGTTTTTAAACTGGGGATAAAATCTTTAAAGGACTTAGTCTACTTGTGAAAAACACTTTCAATATATCCGCTGCAAGTATAATCTTGAAAAATTGATTTTGCTGTAATCTGCTAAGTTGCTATAAGATAAGTGGTCACTCTGTTGTTCAAGATTTGTTCACGATCAGCATGGTCAGCTTACTGTTCTTCATAAGCTTAGTCTGCTGACAGACGACTGAAATTTTTTTTGTTAAGTCTAAAAATCTTCAAAGGTCTATTCACCCCCACCTCTAGACCTCATCTGACCACTTGGGGCCAACAAGTGGTATCAGAGAAGGTGGTTCATTAGAATCAGCTGCCTGATCAATGAGCTTGATCCAAGTGTTTTTCAAAGGTTTTCAAAAGAGCATCTTTTTGAAAAACAAAAACTTTTTGAAAAATGGACTGTATCAGCCATGTTCCCCACATTGCTGGTATATCTTTAGAAGACTGGAAAATCAGGATGGAGATTTTCCTAGCTGCTTATAATGATAACATGTACACATGTATTATCAAAGGTCCATTCAGATTCACCAAGACGATAAAGATCAATGAAGTTGATACCGTGGTGGAGAAAGACTCGCATGAGATGACAGCCGAAGAAATAAAGCTGTTCAATCTTGACAAAGTCGAAAGATTTATCATGACTAAAGCCCTGGATAATGATCGGTTTGACAAAGTCAAACATTGCAAAACTGCAAAGGAGATGTGGGATAAAGTCAGAGATATAAGCGAAGGAAACGACGCCATTAAAGAGCATCAGCTGAGTGTTGCTCTGGAAAAGCTGGATAACTTCAAAATGAAGTCTGGAGAGACCATTGATCAGATGGATACCAGGTTCACCAGAACGCTAAATGATGTTTTAAAGCTTGGAAAAATCTTACGGATAAGGAGATAACCATCAGAGTGCTGAAGGCTTTACCTCCAAAATTCAACATGAAGGTGACAACGATGGAAGAATCAAGAGATTTGGGAAAAATCTCTCTTACAGAACTGTTCTCAGTACTCAAGGCGTATGAGTATAAACTGCCAAGAATGGGAATTGAAGAAACCTCAACTTAAGGACCCACAGCTACCTTAGTTGCTGCTGAAAATCCCAGAAGACCAGCACAGAAAAGCAAAGAAGTGGACTCATCTGATGAAGCCACATTACTCAACAAAAAGGAGTACACAGCTGGAGATGTAGCATTGCTGATAAACAATTTCAAGAAGTTCTGCAAAAGAAAAATGAAGAACAAATACAACAATGCTTCTACTTCTAAACCTAACTTTTCTTCTCAAGATAAGGATGATTATAAAGCCAAACTAATGTGTTATAACTGCAGGAAATTTGGACACTTCATCAAAGACTGTCCATATCCAAAAGCAGAGAAATACACTGAAGAAGAAAAGAGAATCAAAAAAGAAAGAAAGCATCAGAGAGGCAAGGCAATGGTAGCTGAAGCAGAAAAGCTGACTGGTATCTACTCATCTGATTCAGACTCAGACACGTCTGATGAAGAATCTTCTGATGAAGAGAAACCTGCTCTCCTCTGCCTGATGGCCAAGGAATCTGATGACTCTGAAGATGAGGTAACTCCTCTTGATAATGAATTATTTAATTCATTTAAACAAATGATGCTTAACAATACTGGTATTGTTGAAGCATATAAAAAGCTTAAGGAAGAGATGATATTGCTAAAAGAGCAAAACAGTTCACTGAAACTCACAGCTGAAAAGCCAAGAGAATCAGATGAATATAAAAAGCTTGAGCAAGAACATGAATCTCTGAAAGCTGAATGTGAAGTTTATAAAGGAAAAATCATTGAACTTGAAAAGGTTATTGAGTCTCATGAAAAATCATTTGTTGCATCCACTCATATGTCTAGTAAACAGAAGATGCCTTTAGAACATGATAAGTTAGAATTGAATCATACTGAAAAATTTATATCTGCTGACAATAGTAAGGTCATTCTGTATGTTCAAACTACTAAACCTGCTTCACCTGAGAAAGTGTTAAAGGAGAAGAAATCTCCTAAGGCTAAAAAGAGCAAAGAGCCTAGTGTAGGTAAACAGACTAGTAAGACCAAACAGCAGAGTCCTAAGAAGTCTGCTGATAAAGCTAAACTGAATCAGACTAGTGGTAAAACTAAGTCATCTGTTAATGAGCAAGCCTCTAGTAAACCAAAGAAGCATAAGAATAAGAGAAATCAAAATGCTTGGTATGGAAATGAGTCTATTATGTGCAACTTGCTGCATATCCTCCTATGTATCATGCACCTCAATTTACAAGTTACTATGCACCATATCCTGCTCATCCAATGCATGCATACCCTGCTTATCATGCACCTTACCCTGCTTATGAACATTATTCTTATCATACTGATCATCAACTTGACTTATATGCTAATTATGATAAAAATGAAACTGTTCATGCTCCTGTCAAAACTCAGAAGCCTAAGAAGCCTAAGACATCAACATCTTTGGTTGTCAAAGGTGGAACTAATCCTTCAGGACCCTCTCAATAAGGGTACCTAAAACTATTTTATTTTTGTTTTGTAGGTTAGGATTAGGAGTAGGAGTAAAGTAGAGAAGATTTGGTACTTGGACAGTGGTTGTTCAAGGCACATGTGTGGAAGCATACATGAGCTGACTGATGATGTTGCTGTGGATGGTCCAAAGGTTACTTTTGGAGACAGCAAAGAAGGCAAGATTGTAGCTAAAGGAAGATTGATCAAAGGAAACATAGAGATATCTGACGTCTCATATGTTAAAGGCCTAAAGTACAACCTGCTGAGCATAAGTCAATTTTGTGACAAAGGATATTCAGTCATCTTCTCAACAGATAAGTGCTATGTTGAACAGATTGGTACAAAGAAGGTAATTTTATCTGGAAGACGACAAGGAAATATCTACATAGTCGACTGGAATTCTGCTGATAAGAATTCAAGTGTTTGTTTGGTGGCATCAACACCAAGTGAAGTTAGTTGGCTATGGCACAAAAGGATGAATCATTTAAACTTCAAGACCATAAACAGATTGATAAAGAATGATTTGGTAGAAAGGATTCCAAAAACATGTCGGGATATCTTGGCTAGGGCTCGATTGTCAATACAACAGAGTGCGGAAATTTAAAATTTTTTTTCGAGTTCCTAACAGTCCCATGAATTCTTTCTCCATAGTTATTATACGAATAGGGATGAATCAAACATCAACAAAACACGAAGGGGGTTAATCGCAAATTACCTGACCACCAAGTTGTGGTTGCCGTGTCCTCCAAGTGTTTGGTTCGATCCACAGATAGAGTGATCCATATGTCTCACCTCCAAAGCTAGTCCACACCAATCGGATTGTAGTGACACCTACAAGTCTTAGGCTACGAACTGGATCTCGCAGGTTTGTCAGCAAAGGAACGGGAGATAACAATGGAAGAATCGACCCACAGAGCTTATGTGGTCGAGCAGGGTTCGGCCAGGGTTAGATCTGGTCCGAGCAGGGTTCGGCCAGGGTCAGGTTTGGTCCGATTTGGGTTCGGCCAAAGCTAGGTTGGGCGACTAGGGTTTAGGGGCGGAAACCTTGGGGCGATTTTTGCAATTAAAATTTCTTGTCGAAAAATCTTTTCCTCACACGATTTTTTCTCTCTCAATTTTCAGCAAAAGTATTTTGTTTTTCTCTCAAAAGTTTTCTTGTCTTTGAGTGCAACTTGGTTAGCTTTTTTAATAATGAAGAGGAGAAGGAGTATTTATAGGAGAAGAGTCCTTCTCCAAAAAGATCTCCTTTCCTTGTTTATCAAATCTTCATTCCTTATCCTTAGGAATATGAGATTTGATAAATCTCTTCAAACTTGCTTTTTAAGAAACAAAACTCCTTTTCTTTTTAACTACTAAAATCGCCCATGCCCCCTAATTTTAGATAATTCCAAAATCAACCCATAACTATCCAATACTCAAATTGGTTAATTATTTATTCTTCCAATTAATTAACTACTTTAATTAATTCCATAATTAATCAGATAACTCTAATTAATTAATTATCAATTAATCAATTAGTCATCTAATCAATAATCTCCAATTGAATTAATACCATAATTCAATCATCTTGATTTAACAACTTTAAATCACTTGCTTTCCTTTTAGACAGTCACCGTCCAATTGTATTGTGTGTGACCCTCTGGGTTCACCATCAACTGGCAGCAGGCCCACGACTTTCGTGATTTAATTAACGAGCAATTAAATGCTCCGATCAATTAAACTACTTTTAATTTACCACTCCTAGAATTAAATCCTCTATTAATTCCGGAGTACCCACACTTCATGGTCGATGTCTAGCCACAAGCCCATGAAGCCCAATCAAAGGTGAATTGATTTATTGTGAACCTCACCTCTTATAATTGCCATGTACATACGGTCCTTCTACAACTGATTTCCCGATCGAAACCTAGGGTGTGTGAATTGATCGGCACCTCTAATTATCTCGATTCTGTACTTTCTAATTCTGGATAATAATTCCGGTGTGACTGCCTAATTTGGAAATACCTTCCAAATTCGTCACCAACCATGGCCATGGGTTTCTAGGAACATATTATCGAAGAACGCACAGGAAATGCTCTCATCTTATCAGGATGAGGTGTTAGATCCTTTCTTAGTACTAACCATTCGCGTACACTTTTGTACGCACCCAACTTAGGCACTTTGTGGCCAAGCTACGTGACCAGTAACTAAATCTAAGTACGCACATCCATGTACCGAATTCGCCCTAGTACCTCAAGTCTAAGGACTAAATCGTACACTATTATAAGCCTTGAGAAACATCCCATCACCGATATGCGTCATGCGCTTCCACAATGGGTTTCTCTGTTCGGGTCGTTCGATGCGTTCAATCCTCCATTGAACCACCTACTCATATGCACTGGACTCAAATTCCTTGCTCATGAAACTCTACAAATTCACTCCATGTGAATCATGCATACTTGTACAAGTCTTGACGATTCCTACGATACCCCGTCTCGTTTGGAATCTATGACTTGGAACGGTTTTAAGATCACGACCTTTGAGACTGTTTCATGATTGCACTCAGTACTGAAGTGAATCGTCCCATAGTCTATTGTGACCTCAGGATTTCATCCAATCGCTTAGATAGGTTCGCGGGAGATGAAGTTGGCCATTGTTCAGTTTCACATACTATGAATGAACGGCGTATTAATTATAAACCATAAGAAAACAGTACTTCAACAAGCTAATTAACATTGGCTTGCTGGGCACTATTCCATCAATCTCCCACTTGCCCTAAAGCCAATCACAACATTTCTAAGACCCATCTATACCAAGATGTCCCTCGAACCATTTGTGAGAGAGCTTAATTAGTGGATCTGCTAAGTTGTCTTTGTCGAGATGAAGTAATACTTCTACTCGTCTCAACTACCCATGACTGGTTCAATCATACGGTGTTGCGTTCAGATTATGGGTGAGATCTCGATTTCCTTTCATTGAGCAATTGCCTCATCTAAATCGGTTAAGATTATGATAGGCTTTTGTCATGCTAGGTATTTCATCCAGTCGTTGGATGAAAATTTCTCATCTAAACACTTTCTTTTGTGCAGCATCATAATGGTGCCCTTTTATTCTTGTTTGAATCGGCAATGGTATATTATTGGAATTTCTTCCAATTTACCTTTGCTCTATCGAGACAGAATAAATAATCCACTTCAGACTGGAAATCTCGAATTTCAAAAATCCTTCGAGTTTCAATTCTCCACTACTACCATAGACCAGCGTTGCATCCTTTAATTATCTTCGAGGATTTCCTTTTATGGTAGACCAGTGTCCTTTACTGGCGTTTGACTATCATTAGCTCGTTCAGAGCATTTTGACGAGTCAGGTCTAGTACAAGACTTTGCATGCTACATGCAATCCAAATGCCAAGCATAAGGCTTCTTGAGACAGTTACTTCTTCACTCACTAATTTAGGGCTCATTAAATAAGTGAGAGAGTTTTTGTCTCTTTTGGAAACAATCCGTTCTTGGATTCTTCCATATTGAATTTAATCAATATAGTCTTTGTACTTTGATTTGGTAAATCACTACATCTTCTTCCTTCTATCTACCATAGATACGCATTGCCAGTACACGAGATGTAATTCCAAATCTTATCATGGAGAATTGCGTGGAGAACACGCTTCCGTCTGTGCTTCTCTGATATTCTTATATCTTGCTTGATGTACAGAACATCATCTTGTTGCGCTTCGAACTCAACTACACTCCCACTGATTCTTTTGCACATTTGGAATCTATATGCCTTTTGACAACTTCAACATTCTTGATCAACTATCAAGTTGCATGTTCCAAATTTGGGAAAAAGTCATAGATTGACCTTTGGATTAGAATAGAGATCTTCTCATCAATTTTCAATTGTGAGATGCAGGATTCATATCCAATAGTCATGCCTTTGGTAGTCAAAACCACCTTTCTATGGCTAATAGTTTCGAAATGAATTTTGACGTATTTAATGGACATAAGGCCTTTTCATCAATCCTAAAAGGACTTTTGAATAATGATCTATTGCCATTTAAGTGAGTCAAAGTTTTCAACTTCGAATCTTATGGCTATGTGCCATATCCCTTAGATCATGTTTAACATAATCTCTTTGTAATCTTTGATTAGAATCCAATTTCTCAATTTCGTAAAATGGAATTTTTGAGTTCCTTACGAATTTGATCAGATTACGATTTCTTTGTGCGTGGATTGATTCAGCAGTTTCTTTTAGTGTTTACTCCCACTGTTCATGGGGACGGGTCCAATCCTTGGACTTCATCAAGTTCTACGACATTCCTTATTTCCTTTGACAAGGTCTTGTCAACAGAGGAACAAGCTACTTACGAGATGCTTTTTGTTTCTCATTGTCGTGGAACAGGTATTCAATGGATTTTGTTGAATACCCCATAAACTTTATATGAACTAGATCTACCATCTAATTTCTCATATAAGGGTGTTCTGCTATGTCTTAAAAGACATGGCGATGTAAGGACTTACTTCGAAATATACTATACCAAGTATCTTTGAAGAGTCAAGGGAAGGTATCCCCTAATTTGAATAAAGGAAACTCAGCAAGATCAGAGTCGAGAATCAAACAAAGTTCGATTTCTTCTTTGATTTGCTTCATGAGAATTCTATTCTCGTCTTAGATAATCGAGGTGTTAAGTTGCTTATGCTTCAGCAGGTTTGATTAAATCAAATTGCTTTCGACATAATGCATCTAGTTACTTCATTTCCAAAACGTCTATTGAATTACTTCAATAGTTTCAGAATTGCACTTCAGCCAAGTACACATATATTCTAACGATTGAAATCGTAAGTATATATGAAGTAGATTTCTTTTGAACTAGTGCTTTTAGTTCATGTCGATTGAAATGTTTTGGAATGCCTTAGCAATCCTTCTCTTCGGTTATCATTCCTTCAAGATTTGAAAGTTCCGATTTTACTCAAGTTCATTATCTCAGGAACAGTAAATAAAACATCCCTTTCGCATCTCTCTTTAGGAAGAATGTCCAGAGTGAACATTTCAAGCGCGGATGATTATCCAGTTTGTCTTACTAGTTTTCGATTTAGTATATAGTCTTCAAAGTTTCGATTCGTTTATCATTGTTTATTTCTATGTTTCAAAACATCGACATTTGTACAAAGTTAAATTGCTCTAATTTAAATAAATTCCATTTCTCAATGGTAAAGCAATAACGTCTCGTACAAAATGTGAAATAATACTCAAAGTAAACTAAAACTTAAAACTTATGCTAATACGAAAAAACTAAGAAAAACTTCTTTTTCTAAAAAGGAATGTCTAGGTACAATTCTTCCTTGACCCAGTCCCGGAATTCCAGTTTCCTCATCTCGCTCTGCACTACTTGCATCTCCCTTTCAAGGATTTTCCTCCTTTTAGGTTGAGCGGGAAGACTATCATCGCCTGTAAATGCTTTTACAGAAATGAAAGTTTTAATCAGATGTCTTACATCAAAAAGATTCAACAAGTGTATAACTTAAAAAGTCATACCGTAGTCAAGTCTTTCCAGGAAATCCTTTTCAACAAGCTTCCTTATTTTCTCTTCGTACTTACACAGAGGGCAATTCCAATCATATAGACCAAAACCACGTTGATGAGTTTCTTCATATTTGTCTAACAACTCATGCAATTGCTTTGTTTGTATTCCATCAGGCGGAATAACGCAATGTTGCATAAAATGAGTGAAGTTCTCAGATAATCCTTGAAGGGTTATCGTTATCTCATCTTCGAGAGTCAATTGGGCTCCAAACCCTTTGATCAGCTCGAATGTCTTGCTTAAGTAAGAACAATATTCCCTAACATTGTCAAACTTAGCCATGTCGGTTTCGTAGAGGAAATTGCACATCACCTTTTTCAAAGTTGGTTCGGTTCTTAAACGCATCGAGGATCGGATAGTGGATGGTAAATGGCTAACATTTAAAAACAGACAACTATAAGCAGACAGGTTTAATATTAATACTTATAATTAACGAAATTTGGACTTTTTATCGAAAAAGTTCTCCCACTATTTTATCGAAACAATAACCCCTTCTAGTTTCGGGAAAAGTCTATTTCCTAGTAGGTCTTGACGTCCCAGCAGCAATTAGTTGCACCCACGACTCGTGGCCATACAATTAATTCCCTAGGTAGGTATACATATTACCAATTGTGTCTACTACACAACCTTCAAGTTATTTTGCCTCGTTTTTCGCATTTATCTAGCACTGCTACATCATAAATGTTACTATGCGTTAAGTCTAACCCATTAATCATGATAAGCAACGGGCCCGGTCATGAATTCTCCGTAACTAGTTATCGGTCGATTTTCACATCCCGACCAGTCCCTACCCTTGTCAGTACTTAGCTGAAGTTTTGTCGTCATCAAAAAGGGGGAAATTGTTGGATGAAGATGAAGATGAAGTGCAAAGAAGATAAGAAGATAAGGGAAGGTTTTGATGATTTCCAAAACGTCAAAATCAGCTAAGTATGGAAAGCTTAGGTCCCTTAGAAGAATTTTGAACAAGTAAAGAAGACATCAGAAGGGTTCAAAATTCAAAGCCCAGAAGACTACTGATCTCTTGCTGAAACAGCAATCAGAAGGGTAGACCATCAGCTGACTCAAATCAGATTAGTTCAGAGTTTGATCAGCAGAGTATCTATCAGCAGGGTTGCTTCGATCAGCAGAGTAGAAGAGATCATGAGATAAGTCCAACGGTAATAAATGCACTTGGTATAATAAATGCTGGAAGAGAAGGGTAGTAATAGCAAATGATTGAAGAATATTCTCGGATCAACATAGTGCATTTAATGCAGCTACAGGAAAGTACAGCAGAAAAAGTACTGTAGCAGGGAGCCGTTCTGAATTTGGGCTAAGGCTATGGATTTGAAGTATGATTTCCTTCAACGGTCATAATTTCAAATCCAAGTATAAATAGAGCTGATTTCAACGAGCGAGACACACAACAACATTCTGAGATTTTGATTCCGAAGCAGAAATCTCTTTAAGTCTCAAGAAGCTCGAACAACTCACTCGTCTGGTGAAGTCATCTGTTGGCAGAAGCCAAGTTGAAGGGAAAAGAAAAACATCTTCTGAGTGAATTTGTGATAGCTGAGTGTTGTGCGAAGTTTAGATCCGTCTTTGTGAGTGATTTAACTTCAGAGGATAGGTTTTCTGAGTGATTTCCTATTGCGAGCTTATAGCCTTTTCATTTGTTGTCTAGGTGTAAGTGGAGACATATTGTAAACTTTGTGTTTTTAGTATAACCCAGAATATAAGTGATCTGGAAGAGTGGACTAAAGGATTTTTATCCATATAACCACTATAAAAATTCTTTGTGTTGTTTTCGCATTTAAGTTGTGACGGCCCGGCTCCACGGGTCCGTCGGATAACGATCGAAAAATTATTGTTATTGTTGGATGAAGATGAAGATGAAGGCACTGAAGAAAGTTTGATAAGGGAGGTTTTGATGCATTCCAAAACTTCGTAAAATTGGCTAAGTATGGAGTGACTTAGCTGATAAGCTTATCAAAGAATTTTGACTAAGTAATGAAGACATCAGAAGAGTCAAAGTTTCAAGGTCCAAGACTTCTGATCTGCTGAAGAGAAGTTATCAGACTAGTGAAGATCAGCCGACTCAAATCAGATTTGTTCAAGTTTGAGATCAGCCGAGTTCGTCATCAGACTTATACTTTCGTCAGCCAAGTGAAGAAGATCATGAAGTGTTCCCAACGGTAATAAATGCCCCTTGGTGTAATAAATGCTGAAGTACGAGGATATTTAAGACAAATGATTGAAGAAAAGCTTCGCATCAGCCGAGTGCATTTAATGCTGCATTTAATGCTGCCTGCAGAATAGTACTGTTTACAGTACGGACAGACTGCAAAAGAGCCGTTCGCGGATTTTAAGGACCAGTACTCGAGGAATTTGAATCCTGTCTCTCTTCAACGGACACTTTTCAATCCTCAAGTATAAATAGCTGCAAGAGACGAAGAAGGAACAAGCAACACACTTTCTGAGAGAAATTTCCGAAGCAAAATTCTTTAAGTCTCAAGAACAGCTCACTCATCAGCTGAGTCATTTGTTGACGAAAGCAGAGTTGAAGAATCAAGAAAAATACATCTTCTGAGTGATTTTGTAAACAAGAGTGTTGTGCGGAGTTGTGATCCATCTTTGTGAGTGATCAAACTTCAGAGGATAGGTTTTCTGTGTGATCTCCTATTGCGAACTTGTGGTCGTTTCATTTGTTGTTCGACGCAAGCAGAGTATACTGTAAACTTTGTGATTATAGTATAACCCAAGATCTGAGTGACTTGGAAGAGTGGACTAAAGGATATTTAAATCCATATAACCACTATAAAAATTACTTGTGTTTTTACATTGTTTCAAAACTGCATATCTTCTGTTTGCATAAAAACACATTAAGTTAACTGTTTGAAAAAGAACAAAAAGGAGTTTATAAAACTGGGGAAACATTTTTCAAACTGCTAAGAATACTTGTGAAAAATACTTTGAAAATCCGCTGCAAGTACTCTAAGTATTAAAACTGATTTCTGCAAAATCAGCTAAGTAACTATCAGACGAGTGGTCAACAAGACTGTTCAAAGATTTGTTCGCGAACAGAATTGTAACTTACTAATCTGATCAGCTTAGTCTGTTCAGTTGGAGTAAAGTTTTAAAGTTAAATTTGAAAGAAAATTTTAAAGAGGTTTATTCACCCCCCCCCTCTAAACCTCTTCTGACCACTTGGGACCAACAAGTGGTATCAGAGCAGGTGGTTCATTAGAATCAGCTGCCTGATCAACGAGCTTGATCCGAGTGTTTTTCAAAGGTTTTCAAAACTTTTCAAAAGAGCATCTTTTTGAAAAACAAAAACTTTTTGAAAAATGGATTGTATCAGCCATGTTCCCCACATTGCTGGTATGTCTTTTGAGGACTGGAAAATCAGAATGGAGATTTTCCTTGCTGCCTATAATGACAACATGCATACATGTATCATTAAAGGTCCATTCAAATTCACCAAGACCATCATCGTAGATGAAGCTCAAATAGTGGTGGAAAAAGACTTAACAGAAATGACAGCAGAAGAAATAAAGCTGTTCAACCTGGACAAAGTCGGAAGATTCATCATGACCAAAGCCCTGGATAATGATCGGTTTGACAAAGTCAAACATTGCAAAACTGCAAAGGAGATGTGGGATAAGGTTCGTGACATGAGCGAAGGCAATGATGCTATTAAAGAGCATCAGCTCAGTGTTGCCTTGGAGAAGCTGGACAACTTCAAGATGAAGTCTGGAGAAACCATTGATCAGATGGACATCAGATTCACCAGAACTCTGAACGAAGTTTTGAAGCTGGGAAAGACTTTCACTGACAAAGAGATTTCTGTCAGAGTACTGAAGGCTCTACCTCCCAAGTTCAACATGAAGGTGACAGCAATGGAAGAATCAAGAGATCTGGGCAAGATTTCTCTAACAGAGCTGTTCTCCGCACTCAAGGCTTATGAGTATAAACTGCCAAGGATGGGAATTGAAGAAACCTCAACTTCAGGACCCACAGCTGCACTTGTTGCTGCTGAAAACACCAGAAGACCAGCACAGAAAAGCAAAGAAGTGGACTCATCTGATGAAGCCACTCTACTCAACAAAAAGGAGTACACTGCTGGAGATGTAGCATTATTGATGAACAACTTCAAGAAGTTCTATAAGAGAAAGATGAAAAACAAATACAATCATGCTGCTTCTACTTCTAAACCTAATTTTTCTTCTCAGGATAAAGAAGATTATAAATCAAAACTGATGTGTTACAACTGCAGGAAATTGGGACACTTCATAAGAGACTGCCCATATCCAAAAGCAGAGAAGTACACTGAGGAAGAGAAGAAAATGAGAAAAGAAAGAAAGCATCAGAGAGCCAAGGCAATGATGGCTGAAGCAGAAAAGCCAGCTGCTGTCTACTCATCTGATTCAGACTCAGACTCGTCTGATGAAGAATCGTCTGATGAAGAAAAACCTGCTCTCCTGTGCCTGATGGCAAAGGAATCTGATGACTCTGAGGATGAGGTAACTCCTCAAGAAAATGAACTGTTTAATTCTCTAGAGCAAATGATGTTGAATAATACTACTATTGCTGGAGAGTTTGTTAAGCTTAAGGAAGAGATGAACTTGCTAAAAGAGCAAAATAGTTCACTGAAACTTTTAGCTGAAAAGCCAAAAGAATCAGCTGAATATAAACAGCTTGAGCAAGAGCATGAATCTCTGAAAGCTGAATGTGAGGTTTATAAAGGAAAAATCATGGAACTTGAGAAAATCATTGAGTCTCATGATAAGTCTACTGTTGCATCCATGCATACATCTAGTAAACAGGAGACACCTTTAGAAAAGGAAAAATTAGAGTTGAACCATACTGAAAAATTTGTATCAGCTGACAATAGTAAGGTCATTCTGTATGTTCAAACCTCTAGACCTACCTCAACTGAGAAAGTGGTAAAGGAGAAGAAATCTCCTAAGGCTAAAAAGAGCAAAGAGCCTAGTGTAGGAAATCAGACTAGTAAGACCAAACAGCAGAGTCCTAAGAAGTCTGCTGATAAAGCTAAATTGAATCAATCTGTTGGTAAAACTAAGTCAAAATCAAATGAGCAAGCATCTAGTAAACCAAAGAAGCATAAGAACAAGAAAAATCAAAATGCTTGGTATGGAAATGAGTCATATTATGTGCAACCTGCTGCATATCATCCTATGTATCATGCACCTCAGTTTCCTAATTACTATGCACCTTACCCTGCTCATCCAATGCATGCATATCCTGCATATCATGCACCTTACCCTGCTTATGAACATTATTCATATCATACTGATCATCAACATGACTTATCTGATAACTATGATAAAAATGAAACTGTTCATGCTCCTAAAACTCAGAAACCTAAGAAGCCTAAGACTTCAACATCTTGGGTTGTCAAGGGTGGAACTAATCCTTCAGGACCCTCTCAATAAGGGTACCTAAAACAATTTCATTTTTTGTTTTGTAGGTTAGGATTAGGAGTAGGAGTAAAGTAGAGAAGATTTGGTACTTGGACAGTGGATGTTCAAGGCACATGTGTGGAAACATACATGAGTTGACTGATGCAGTTGCTGTGGATGGTCCAAAAGTCACTTTTGGAGACAGCAAAGAAGGCAAGATTAAAGCTAAAGGAAGATTAATCAAGGGAAACATAGAGATATCTGACGTCTCATATGTTAAAGGCCTAAAGTATAATCTGCTGAGCATAAGTCAATTTTGTGACAAGGGATATTCAGTCATCTTCTCAGCAGATAAGTGCTACGTTGAACAGATTGGTACAAAGAAGGTAATTTTATCTGGAAGACGACAAGGAAATATCTACATAGTTGACTGGAATTCTGCTGACAAGAATTCAAGTATTTGTTTGGTGGCATCTGCACCAAGTGAAGTCAGTTGGCTATGGCACAAGAGGATGAATCACTTAAACTTCAAGACCATAAACAGATTAATCAAGAATGATTTGGTAGAAGGGATTCCAAAAGCAGTCATGAGCAAAGACAAGCTCTGTGACGCCTGTCAGAAGGGTAAACAAATCAAGTCATCATTCAAAGAAAAGAAGCACCAATCTTCTGGAAGAATGTTGGAGCTGTTGCATATGGACTTATTTGGACCCATTGATCCAGTCAGCAATGGTGGAAAGAAATACTGCCTAGCTGTTGTGGATGATTATTCAAGATATACTTGGGTGATTTTCATGAAGAAGAAAAGTGAAACCAAGGAACATCTCACAAATCTGATGGAACTGATCCAGAATGAGAAGAGTATCAAGATATTGAAGATCAGATCAGATAGAGGGACAGAGTTTACAAACTCTACTGTTGAAGAGTATTGTAATATCAAAGGAATACATCATGAGTATTCTGCTGCTAGAACCCCTCAACAGAATGGTGTTGCTGAAAGGAGAAACAGAACACTGAAAGAAGCTGTCAGAACCATGATAGCTGAAGCTAAGCTGCCACAAAGATTTTGGGCAGAAGCAACAAATACAGCATGTTTTACCCAGAACAGATGTATGATCAACAAAAATCAGAACAAGACTCCATATGAAGTTTGGAACAACAGAAAGCCAAACATTCATTACTTTAAGATTTTTGGTTGTAAATGTTTTGTATTGAATAATGGGAAAAATCACCTTACTGCATTTGCAGAAAAGGCTGATGAAGCTGTCTTTGTAGGATACTCATCTGTTAGTAAGGCTTATAGAGTTTTTAACAAAAGAACATTACTAATAGAAGAATCTATCCATGTAGTATTTGATGAGCCAAGTCAATCTTCTGAAAAGAATCAAAGTGTAAATCAAGATCTGTCTGCTGATTTACAGAAGTTGGACGTTGGAAGAAATGAAGAATATGTTCCCATCATACTACCTAATCTAAGTTCAGCTGCTAACTCAAGTGCTGTTCATAATCACAGTGCTGATTGTCTAACAGACGAGTTGCTAACAGCTGACAGACCAGAGACTGTTCAACAGACGACACGTGTTCAACAGACTACTACTGGAACTCCAACAGTAGTGTTGCAAGATCATAACAGAGGACAACATCCTGATTTGCAACCTGATCTCAGATGGCTCAAGAATCACCCACCTGAACTAGTTATTGGTGATCCTTTAGATAGAGTGAAAACAAGAAGAGCTGCTGCACAAGATGCTATGTTTGTCACATTTCTATCTCAAATAGAGCCTAAACAAATTGAAGAAGCTCTAAATGACTCCTTCTGGATAGAAGCTATGCAAGAAGAGTTGAATCAATTTGAAAGGAATGAAGTCTGGTACTTAGTTCCTAGACCAAGTCATCAAAGAGTAATTGGCACTAAGTGGGTATTCAGAAATAAGATGAATGAAGATGGTGTTGTCACCAGAAACAAAGCAAGACTAGTGGCCAAGGGTTATTGTCAAGAAGAAGGAATTGACTTTGATGAAACTTTTGCACCAGTAGCAAGACTTGAAGCAATCAGACTGTTTCTTGCCTATGCTGCTCACAAGAACTTCACTGTCTATCAGATGGATGTGAAGTCTGCTTTTCTCAATGGAGAATTGCAAGAAGAAGTTTATGTTGAACAACCTCCAGGATTTGAAGTCTATCAAGAAGAGGACAAAGTATATCGTCTGAAGAAAGCCCTTTATGGACTAAAACAAGCTCCAAGAGCATGGTATGATACCCTATCTGATTTTCTTTTAAGTAAAGGTAAGGTAGATAAAACCTTGTTCACTATTGAATGGGAAAATCATATATTACTTGTGCAAATATATGTGGACGATATTATTTTTGGTTCAACTAACCAACAGATGTGTGATAAGTTCTCCAAGCTGATGCAGAATAAGTTTGAAATGAGCATGATGGGTGAACTTAATTACTTTCTTGGATTGCAAGTTAGACAGTTGCCTGATGGAATATTCATCAGCCAAGCAAAGTACACAAGAGATCTGTTTAAGAAATTTGGTATGGAAACTAGCTCAACAGCTACCATTCCTATGTCTACAAGTCTTCGTTTGGATAAAGATGAAGATGGCAAATCAGTGGACATAACCAAATATAGAGGCATTATTGGTTCATTGTTGTATCTAACAGCAAGCAGACCTGACATAATGTACTCAGTTGGAGTCTGTGCAAGATTTCAATCAAACCCCAAAGAATCTCATCTCTTAGCTGCCAAGAGAATATTGAAGTATGTTAAAGGCACTCAAGAATTGGGATTGTGGTATCCTAGAGAATCTGGATTTGAACTCATTGGTTATTCAGATTCAGACCTTGCTGGCTGCAAGATTGACAGAAAGAGCACAACAGGTGCCTGTCAGTTCTTAGGCAGTCGTCTGATCTCATGGATGAGTAAGAAGCAAACCTCAGTTTCTATATCTACTGCTGAAGCTGAATATATAGCTGCTGGAGCTTGTTGTGCACAGATACTTTGGTTGAAGCATCAACTAGAAGACTACAATATCAAGATCAGTGGAATTCCAATCTACTGTGACAATACAAGTGCAATCTCTCTTACTCAGAACACTACAAGTCATTCAAGGACTAAGCATATTGAGATCAAGCATCATTTCATTAGAGATCATGTGGAAAAAGGCAATGTAATGATTGAGTATGTTCATACTGATAATCAGATTGCTGACATTTTCACCAAACCTTTAAGTGAAGTAAGGTTTTCAACCTTAAGAGCTGAGCTAGGACTACTTAATTTGGAAGCATAAGCTGAGGGGGAACTCATCAGAAGACTGGAGTTCAACAGCTTAGCAATTCGTTATTATCTTCAAGGATTAACTCTCAACAGACTAGTTAACTTATGAATTCTTAAAACTCAGGGGGAACGTGTAAGACTAGCGGTACTTCTGAATTAAAGATGAAATTTGTTAATGACAGTTAGTTGAAGTTATGTTTTCATCAGAAGACTCAACTATCGAAGATTGAAGTTATTTTATCTAGCTGGATTGACAAACAGCTGAGGAAGGTTATCAGCTATTGGCATTCTCTGATAACAGCATTGTCATCAGGACACTAGTCCAACAGATAAGTGTTTTTATACTCATCTGATTACTTAAGTAAAAGCGAACTATTTAAAAACGTTTTATCCAAAACACGCCTTTACAAGTAAACTGTCGGGCGGTACATTTTCCCGCTCCTCATTAAAATATCTTTTGAATTCGAAAGGTCGTAACTGACGCCGCACGATCAGCACTGACAGAAAAACGGATCTAACGGTTGGCGGATATCACGGAAACCGAAAAACCCCAACTCTATAAATCCTCATCTGATCAGTCGAGTAGCTCTTTACGAACCCTAAACTTTCAAAAGTACTTGTGAGAAAATTTTAAACAAGTTTTCTGCAAAAATCCTTTCCTTTTCACTAACTCTCAACAGATTAAAATGGCTGCTGAAGGTATGTTCTTAGACTATGAAGCCTATTATCAATCTGGTACAAGTTTGATGAAAGAATTGTTGGAGAAATTCAAATCGGCACAGTTGATAAATTTCATGGAGTACAACGAGGGAATAATCTGGACTGACCAGGTTATGGAGTATTACTCAACGGCAAAGGCTGACTATCACAAACTAGAAATCAAAGCAAAAGTGGGTGACAAATCTGTTGTCATCACTCCACAAGTTCTTCATGAACAGTTTGGTTTGCCTAAGTCTGGAAGACACGAAGTTATCGTGCTGACTGAAGAGAAGCACCAACAGTTTTGGGCGATCTGCGCCAAGGAAGGAGAGATGTTGTCTGGCAACATCAGAAAGAAACAGCTTAAGGATGAATATCAGCGGATGGCTGATATGGTGTCTAAGCTGATTGAAAATTGTACTTTTTCTCTAGATGCTGTCACAATGAAGCGTTTCAGCATCATGGCTGCCGTATACTATGGAATAGAGGTAAACTGGTCCATCATAATTTGGTATATACTTGCTGATTTTCTGGAAGTGAGGGAAAAGGCCCTTACACCAACCACAGAATCACTTTAAGTTACCTCTTATCAAAGATGGGCTGTGTCATGACAAATGGCAAAGAAATTCACAAGTCCAAAGCAATGAACAAGTACCTACCTGTTCAGAAGAGGAAGGCTGATGAGCCTGAAGGAGAAGAAGTTGAGGAACCAAAGGAGGTTCCTGCCAAGAGGCAAAAGAGGTTAGTCAAAACAGCAAGTCTGGCTGTTGAGACTAAGAGGAAGAGGGCTGCTGATGAGCCCAAGAGGAAAGAATTAAAGCAGATGGAGAGAGTGACTTCTGCTGAAGCCACTAAAATTGTTGAGAACATAATGGCTGATGTAAGGACTGGATCCCCTGCATCACCATCAAGAACTCCATCAGCAGAGAGGCCTGCTGAGAATGTTTCTAAGAGAACAAGAAGTCAGCAGAAGGATACTGCTACTTCAAGAGTTGTTCAAGGTCTGACAAAGAAAACTGCTAGAAAGCAGATGACGTTTCCTGAAGAACCTACCAATCTGGAAAATGTAGCAAGGAAAGATCCTGAAGCTACTCAAAGGCCTGCCGAAACAGTTGAAACTGTTGTGCTTGACGAAGCTGATGAACAACAGCCAAGTAAGGAAGCACCAACAGCTGAGGTTCCCCAACCTCAAGAAGATCCAGATGTCCAAATCATCTATCCCATTGCTGCTGCTCCTATATCATATGCTGGACCAGCCCCTGCTGATAAAGGGAAAAGAAAAATTGTGCTAAGGAGAAAGAAAATCTCCAAAGCTGATAAGAAGGCAAGAGAAGAAGCTGAACAGAGGAAGCAGGATGAGCTTGAAGAGAAAAGAGCTCTTGAATTGAGCAAAGCTCAACAAGCAAAGGATGAGGCCAGAAGAAGAATGTCTGCAGCAGAGAGAAAAGCTGCTGAAGATGCTGAATTGGCCATGGTGATTGAACAAAGCAAGGTTGATGCCTATGGACCTGTCCATGGAGGTGGCATCAAGATTGGTGAAGGGCAGACTGAAGAAGACAAAAAGAAGATACTACTGCCTGCTCCCAAAACCAAGTCCAAAGACAAGTTTGAAGTCAGGAAAGCTTTTGAGATAGTATATGCTGATAAGGAGCTTTTCAAGAAGTTTGAGAAGTCTCTAGCATACTATGATCAGAAGATTATGTTGAGGACTATGTTCACCCAGGAGAAACCAAGATATATCAAGTGGAGAGATATCAGGCTGAATAGCTCAATAACTGAACTTCAAAACATGAAGGAGTTAGCTGATGAAGAACACTGGGTTCTGACTTGGCTGAAGACAAACTCCATCCAAAAGGCCCTTGATCCCAGTTATGTAAGAGAAGTCATGCATAACTATGCAAAAAGCTTTGCATTGGAGGAGGCCAAGAAGATTAAAAACACCTTGCCTGAAAAGAAAAAGAAATCTGAAGATGCTGAAGAGAGAGCAATTAAGTTTGCTGTTATGACTGCTCTGAAGAGATGGGTTAAAAAGTCAAAGTATCAGCAAGGATGTTCAAGTGACTTGCCACTGCTGCCAAGTATTCAACAAATCATTTTTGGCAAGGAAGTACAACCGTACCATGAAGTCCCTAAGGGTAACAATGCTCCTGTCAACCCTTGGATCATTGTAAGACAGATTAGACAGACTACATGCTTTAATGATGATGGAACCATTACAAATCTGTTCTACGATGATGTCACTGATGAGCACAAGTCTGCTGATAAGTCCTTAGCTATTGAGCCGCAAGCTAAGACTTCTGAAGATCATCAGATGACGGATATGCAAGATGTCCCTGTTCATCAGGAGACTCAAGAGAACGAAGCTGATGCTTCTACTTCATCAGGGGATGAACACTCATCACTGATGGAAGCCTTCCAGTTACTTATTGAAAATCAAATAAAAGATATGGAAGAGAGGAATAGTCTGCAGTTACAGAAGATGAAGACAGAATTGATTGAATCTCACACTCATCAAGTGGAAAGAACGCATCTTCTAACCAGCAGTTCTATCAAGTTAGCTATTGATCAGATTCCTATTCCTCAAGATCATTCACTAGAGTTAGTGAATAGCTTAAGAGAGCTGAACCGTAACGTTGAAGATGTGAAGGGTGATGTAAATCATCTTCACACTGCCTTGAAATCAGCTGAGCACAAGATTGCTGATTTAACTGCAACTTTCATTAAAGTCAGTCATGAAGAGAAGGAAATCAATCTGGGGATGTTGCAAGAAGTAGCAAAGGCTGCACAGGAAGTTCAAAATGAAATTGCAACTATCAACCTAAACATTGACTACTTTAATGATAAGACTGACGTCATCAGCACTGATATACAACATCTAACAGCAAGTCATGACGTTGTTAATCAGAATCTAAAAGCTTTATGTGCTGGAGTAAAAATTCCAACAGTTGCCCTCAACCCTGCTGTTGAACCTTCTACTGTCATCAGAGTTGATGATGACAAAAAGGGGGAAGATAAAAGGGAAGAACCAGCAAAGGAGTTTGCTGCTGAAGAATCAGCTATGGAACCTGCTGCTGAAGAACCAGCTAAAGAGACCATTACTGATGAACCAGCAAAGGAGTCTGCTGCTGAAGAAACAACTTTGGAAGAAACTGATGCAACTATTAAAGCCAAGGAAACTGAAGACACTACTGACAAGGCTGAAGTGCTTGGAAAGGTGGAAGAAGAAGATAAGATTGAAAAAGAAGACACCAAGTACAAGAATACAGATTCTGCCAGAAAAGCTATGGAAGCTCTGAAAGCTCTTCAAGAACAAGAACTTAAAGAGAAGATGGAAGCTGCCAAAGCAACCCTGGAAGAAGAAGTTGATGAAGAAGATGATGATGAAGAATCATCATATGAATATGAAGAAGTGCTCGAATCTGATGAAGAAGCTGATAGTTAGAAATTGAAAAATCAATTGTAATCAGTTTACTTTTTCAGAAATCTCATCTGATGAATTTGTACATGTAATTCACTTTCTATATCAATAAAATGTTCAAGTTCAATCCAATAAACTTTTTCTATCTCAGAAAATTTTGAGGATTACAATCTTTAGTTTAGGTATTCAACAGGTACTAAGCTGAAGTTTTGTCATCATCAAAAAGGGGGAAATTGTTGGATGAAGATGAAGATGAAGGCACTGAAGAAAGTTTGATAAGGGAGGTTTTGATGCATTCCAAAACTTCGTAAAATTGGCTAAGTATGGAGTGACTTAGCTGATAAGCTTATCAAAGAATTTTGACTAAGTAATGAAGACATCAGAAGAGTCAAAGTTTCAAGGTCCAAGACTTCTGATCTGCTGAAGAGAAGTTATCAGACTAGTGAAGATCAGCCGACTCAAATCAGATTTGTTCAAGTTTGAGATCAGCCGAGTTCGTCATCAGACTTATACTTTCGTCAGCCAAGTGAAGAAGATCATGAAGTGTTCCCAACGGTAATAAATGCCCCTTGGTGTAATAAATGCTGAAGTACGAGGATATTTAAGACAAATGATTGAAGAAAAGCTTCGCATCAGCCGAGTGCATTTAATGCTGCATTTAATGCTGCCTGCAGAATAGTACTGTTTACAGTACGGACAGACTGCAAAAGAGCCGTTCGCGGATTTTAAGGACCAGTACTCGAGGAATTTGAATCCTGTCTCTCTTCAACGGACACTTTTCAATCCTCAAGTATAAATAGCTGCAAGAGACGAAGAAGGAACAAGCAACACACTTTCTGAGAGAAATTTCCGAAGCAAAATTCTTTAAGTCTCAAGAACAGCTCACTCATCAGCTGAGTCATTTGTTGACGAAAGCAGAGTTGAAGAATCAAGAAAAATACATCTTCTGAGTGATTTTGTAAACAAGAGTGTTGTGCGGAGTTGTGATCCATCTTTGTGAGTGATCAAACTTCAGAGGATAGGTTTTCTGTGTGATCTCCTATTGCGAACTTGTGGTCGTTTCATTTGTTGTTCGACGCAAGCAGAGTATACTGTAAACTTTGTGATTATAGTATAACCCAAGATCTGAGTGACTTGGAAGAGTGGACTAAAGGATATTTAAATCCATATAACCACTATAAAAATTACTTGTGTTTTTACATTGTTTCAAAACTGCATATCTTCTGTTTGCATAAAAACACATTAAGTTAACTGTTTGAAAAAGAACAAAAAGGAGTTTATAAAACTGGGGAAACATTTTTCAAACTGCTAAGAATACTTGTGAAAAATACTTTGAAAATCCGCTGCAAGTACTCTAAGTATTAAAACTGATTTCTGCAAAATCAGCTAAGTAACTATCAGACGAGTGGTCAACAAGACTGTTCAAAGATTTGTTCGCGAACAGAATTGTAACTTACTAATCTGATCAGCTTAGTCTGTTCAGTTGGAGTAAAGTTTTAAAGTTAAATTTGAAAGAAAATTTTAAAGAGGTTTATTCACCCCCCCCCCCCCTCTAAACCTCTTCTGACCACTTGGGACCAACACATATAACCACTATAAAAATTCTTTGTGTTGTTTTCGCATTTAAGTTGTGACGGCCCGGCTCCACGGGTCCGTCGGATAACGATCGAAAAATTATTGTTATCTTGAAAAAGCGTTAAAAATATCGAAGCTTTTTTTTTTTTTTTTTCTAACGATGAATTAAAAGGTTTAAAAGCGGAAGCTATTTAAAACGAAATAGGAACAATTTAAATTACTAAGTTTTCTTTTTGGCGAGCAAATAAAATCAATTTTCATAGTAGAATTTTAAAGCGAAAACATTTAATCACAACATATGAAAATATTTGAACAAAATCAACCGAGAGAGATAATTAAGTAATTTATGAAAATCTTGTCTCTTTTGCGAAAACATGTATCAACTTTAGCGAATCAAACATTTTAAACAAGGTTTTAATCAAAATCGAAAAGGAGCATAAATCGACCACAAAATATTACTACTCTCTCGAATACTAGGGTGGGACCGCAACCGTGATGACCTAACCGCAACCTGACTATTATTTCCAGAATGCCTGAAACTGAAAAGAGTGAAACATAGAACGCATAAGTTGATCGTTCAACTTAGTGAGGCTATGTGCGAATTTGCATGGTGATGTGTGAATGCAACATATTATAGAACATAAGCATGTTATCAATCAAATAAACATATATTCAAGACGGAAGAAACACGGAATTCACATAACTCATAATTGCTGATGTCGTCCTCCACTTACCCTCCATCCTCAGTCTGAAGTCCATCCAAACACACCAAGTAAGGAGCGACCTTACTATCTAATATGCATCGACATGTCTTTGCCTAAGTTCGTCCTTACTCACCAAGTGTTCCTCCCCACTTGGATTGTAAGGCCAGGCCTATGGGTAACCGTGACAATCCTGCCGGCCCTTGCCGGCCAGGTTGGCATCGGGTCCATATACCAATCAAAAGGGGCCCACACATAATCGGAAACAAACGGAAACATAATCGGAGACAAACAAAAACATAACATATCAAACATATATAACATATTATCAACATTTGACAACTTATAATATGCAATTTTAGGTGTCATGATAAATTAGTAAAATGCATTTGCAACTAGTAGATTCGGACGTAGCATGTATTTGGATAATCATGTTGAAATGCTAAGTGATTTCATGCAAATAATGTTGACCTAGTATGTCAACCTATTCGTGACGACATGCAAGAAAAGTTAGAATATAATTCATTCTTTGATTATAAAGAGCCTAAGTGCATGTTTGGACTCGATCTACTAGCACATCGGGCCGACATACAAATTAAACACACAGCGCTCACCTTTGTCGCTTAGTATAGCGACTAAAACTCCACAAATGAAGCGTATCCGAAACCTGAGCAAGTACGTATACGACTTAGAAACAAAACTAATGAAAATCCTACACAAGGATTTTCTAAACTAACACATCACACAAAAGTGCTTAAAAATTTACGACATCAACTCTACTTAAAAGTTATTATTTTCAGAACTCAAAATTCTAATTTCATAAAACAACGCCAAAACAGCAAAATTTTCCTTTTATTTTCCAGATTTACAAAACAACCCCTAAACTTTTATAAACATCCATTTTTCCGAAATTTTTTGCAACAAACTTTAAATCAAAAGATTTTTAACTAAACCCATATCGAAAATCAAATGAAAGTATTAAGTATCATTTTACTTCAAAAATCAAAGCTTTAAAAACCCCACAAGTTTAAAACTTTTCAAAAACACCCTCATAGTTTTGAAAACTTAACCAAACCAATTTTCTTGAAAAATAATTTAAGATCCACGCATTTAAGAAATATTTAAAAATAATCAAGCATAATTTTCACTATAAAACTAAGATTAAAAATAAGTTTTAATAACTTTTCACAAACGAAACAAAAAGTTCTTTAATTATGAACTTTCTTCGAAAAATTTACAAATATTCAATCTAAAAACTAAAATGAATAAACCACTACTTCAAGTCAATAAATCAAGATTTTATAAAAGAACCATGTAAAAACAGCAACTTTAACCCCTTATTTTTAGATTTACAAAAATAACCCCAAATGTTTCAAAAACTCCCATTTTTGCAAAATATCGGAACCAACTTTAAAACAAATGCTTTTCAAGTAAACCTAACCGAATATCAAACAAAAACTTATATTTTTAGTCCCTTTTGAATCCCAACAAGAATCGCAACCTAAGCCCTTCAACTTTTAAAACCTTTCAAAAATACCCCCAAAGTTTTGAGAAAAATAAAAACATCAACTTTCTTACAAAAAGAAATCAAGATCCAAACATATAATCAATATTTAAACAAAATCTAAGCAAGTCACATTGAATATTAAATATGAACTCAACAATTTATCACAAGGACACTAAACTTCTTCAACATATACTTTAAAGAAAAGAAAGTAATATCACAAAGACTAAAGAACACATGCATAGATGTATTTTTACCCAAAGCAACGAAGGGGGTGAAAATCTCTTCATTTCCAGAACTCCAAAGGTGGTGGTGGCAGCTCCGGTGGCAGTGGTGGTGGCTCCGGTGGTGGTTCATAAAAAGGCCCTCAAATCCTTACTTTTCACTATTTTCTAACGGCTGTCGATTCACTTCGGGAGTTCCAAACGACGATCCGAACGGTCAATATGTAGATCCATGTGTGTAGGACCTTCACACAAAATTTGGGCATGATCCAACGGTGGACGAAGGAGGAATGATCGAAAATCCGAGGCTGGGTTGAGAAGATCCGAAAATTCTATCTTTCTAGTGTGTTCTCTCTTCTCTCTCTCTCTTATTCTCTATAATATGTATGTAAATGAGGTTATGGAGATGATAAAAATCTGATGTTAAGTGTATATAATAATTATATACACATTGGGAATAGAGGGAGACATAATGCTTACTTATTATTTTATCCACCAATGCATGTAAATCTTGGTAGAGGAGTTTACTCTATCCAAGGGCATGCTTGACAGCCCTAGGAATGTGCAAGGAGAGAAAATGATTACTCTCCTACAAAAAATCTGGAACTTTGGACAAATTTACACTTTGCCCCCCGAAGTTTTGAAATCTTATATTTTTGTCCACAAAAACAAATTTTTTGTGCATCCAAGCCCAAAAATTTTCAAAAAGGTCTTGATCTTATTTTAAAGCAACTTTTATAATTTTAATTATTTCAAAGTTCATAAGATCACAAGATTTAGTTAATTAATTTGTATATTTTAGTTCAAATTAATGCTTAACTTTGAAAATAAAATGTAGCACTTAAATTTGGATTAAAATACAATCGAAAGCGTTCGAAATTTCGGGGGCGTTACATAAGTTTTCTTGCTTATTTCAAAATTGCATAAGTAAACACTTTTAATTGATTTAAAGATTTTAAAAGGAGTTTTTAAACTGGGGATAAAATCTTTAAAAGACTTAGTCTACTTGTGAAAAACACTTTCAATTTATCCGCTGCAAGTATACTCTTGAAAAACTGATTTTGTTGTAATCAGCTAAGTTGCTATAAGATAAGTGGTCACTCTGTTGTTCAAGATTTGTTCACGATCAGCATAGTCAGCTTACTGTTCTTCATAAGCTTAGTCTGTTGACAGACGATTGAAAAGTTTTTTTTTAAGTCTAAAAATTTTCAGAGGTCTATTCACCCCCCCCCCCCCTCTAGACCTCATCTGACCACTTGGGACCAACAAAAAATAAAATTCATTACATCGAAAAAATAAAATTTAGCATAAATTCAGTTATCGGTCTTTCCGTATTCAATTATTAATAATTTACGTCTAGGAAGAAAGTTTTCCTTATTAAATTACTGCATGAAGAGGTGATATTCGAGGGCTCTATTTGCAATTTGCCGACTGGTTGGCTTTAAATAGTTTGGGCTTCTGGAATCTTTGATGTTATTGGAAAAGTAATAAAGAATGGGATCACCTAAATTGATGTACTAAATAGGTTGCTTATAGTACAATTAAGGTGTGGTATTAAACTTTGGTTTTTGGCTGAGGGGCGGGTCGCACCTTATTTGCCTCTGCCCTTAATTATGCTAAAGGATAACCCTGTAATATGGCAAGGGGGCAACCTTTGGTCCAACTCGAAAGCAGCAACCAATCTAGTGCAAGAGACCGAGAAATAAATCCAGCTCAAAATTGTCTCGACCAAGAGTGAAAATTGTTGTTTGGACTCTTGGCTCAGAAAAAGACTTGTATAGAAAAAAGGGTAGGTAAATCCTGCTCAAAATTGTCTTGACCAATAGTGAAAATTGTTGTTAAGACTCTTGGCTCGGAAAAAGATTTGTATAAAAAAAGGGAGGGTAGGTAAATCCAACTCATAATTATCTCGACCAAGAGTGAAAACTGTTGTTTAGACTCTTGGCTCGAAAAAAGTGTTGGTCCCAAAGTGGTCAGATGAGGTCTAGAGGGGAAAGGGGGTTTAATAGACCTCAAAACCTTAAAAAAATTTCTCTCTCTTTTTCTATAGGATGAGTTCGCTTATCAGCAAGGTAAGCTGAATAAGCTGATTTTGCACTAAGCTCATCAGCAGAGTAGACTACTTAGCTGATTTTGCTTATAAAGCTTATATAATCAGAGTTTTAAACAATGATGCATCGGATATGTATGTATGTTTTTCAATCAATATTTTCAACTCAATTTGAACTTTGAAGCATAAAGAAAGTTTTACCCCAAGTTATGAATTCCTCAATTTAAGAGACTCTTCTTTTAAAGTATTTACCTAGCTTATGAAATATGCAATGCAAGACAAGTAAAGTAAATAACACGAGGAATTTTTATAGTGGTTGTATAGACACAAATTATTTTAGTCCACTCTTCTAAATAACAAAGATTTAGGTTCCACTAGAAACACAAAGTAACTACTACTTGAGCTTTTACAACAAATGTCAAGCCTCAAGTAGAACACTTAGCTCTCAGATAGATCACTTAGAGAAACCTATTCTAAAGCACTCATCAACTAGAACACTTATGATTTACAACAAATGATAAGCCATAAGTAAGAACTCTTTGTTCACTCTCGGAAAATCACACAGATTAACCTTGCTCACTCAATATAGGAAATCACTCATAAGACCTATACTACGTAGTTATAGCACTCATAAAGATGGATATAAACTCCTTCAATCACTAGAAAAAAATTTAAATTTAGTGAAAAAATAGTAAATGACAAAGTGACAAGAATTTAAATATTGTCACGAAAATGATTTATATAGACACAATAGTGTCAATAATGTTAAGAAGTTACTACTATTGACATTTAGTGATTCCCTAAAAGTGACAACTAAAGTTGTCACTAAATAATAGTGACAATATTTATTGTCCTTAGGTTGTCACTGAAAGGGTGTCACTAGCTTTCAATAGTGACAACTTAAGTTTCATACACTTGTCACTAATAGCTATTAGTGACAACTTAAAAATATATTTTGTCACTATTGTTATTGTGACAAAACTAAAATTTTTGTCACTGAATATATGCAAAAAGTGATAATTTCACTAGTTTCACTTAATGTTGGATGAAGATGAAGACAAGATGATAAGGGAGGTTTTGATGATTTCCAAAACATCATCACCAGCTAAGTATGGAATGCTCAGGTCCCTTAGAAAATTTTTGACCAAGTGAGAAGACATCAGAAGGGTCAAAAGTTCAAGGTCCAGAAGACTACTGATCTTATGCTGAATTAGGAATCAGAAGGGTAGAGTATCAGCTGATTGTACAGTGCAGGTAGTCGTTCCAGAATTTGGGGGACCATGCAATGAATTTGAAATATGTCTCTCTTCAACGGGCATTTTTCGAATTCAAGTATAAATAGAGCTGATTTCAAGAGCTAGAGATACAACAACACACAATTCTGAGAAAATTTCCAAAGCAAAATCTCTCTAAGTCTCAAGAACAGCTCACTCGTTTGGTGAAGTCATTTGTTGACAGAACCAAGTTGAAGTTCAAAGAAAAATTCTTTTTCTGAGTGAAACTGTATTTAGAGTGTTTTGAGAAGTGTAGATCCGTCTAAGTGAGTGATCTAACTTCAGTGGATAGGTGTTTCTTTGTGATTCCTTATTGTGAGCTTACGGCCTTCTCATTTGTTGTTTTGGCGTAAGTAGAGTGTATTGTAATCTAAGTGATTAGAGTATAACCCAAGATTTAAGTGACTTGGAAGAGTGGACTAAAGGATTTTTATCCATATAACCACTATAAAAATTCTTTGTGTTTTGCTTTGCATAAGTTTATTGCATATTTCAAATTGCATATTTAAACACTTTGAATTGTTTATTTAATGATTTTAAAGGAGTTTCAAAACTGGGGATAAAATCTTTAGGAAAACTAAGTCTACTTGTGAAAAACACTTAAAATCATTCGCTGCAAGTATTCTGTTTTAAAACTGATTTTTGCTGAAATCAGCTAAGTAGTTATCAGAAGAGTGGTCAACTCTGATGTTCAAGATTTGTTCACGAGTACTGTTCTATATAAGCTTAGTCTGCTGACAGACGACTTGAATATTTTTAGAGTCTAAAAGTTTCGGAGGTCTATTCACCCCCCCCCCTCTAGACCTCATCTGACCACTTTGGACCAACAAGTGGTATCATAGCAGGTGATTCATTAGAATCAGCTGCCTGATCAACGAGCTTGATCAAAGTGTTTTTCAAAGGTTTTAAACTTTTTCAAAAGAGCATATTTTTGGAAAATCAAAAACATTTTGAAAATGGATTGCATTAGCCATGTTCCCCCACATTGGCGGAATGAGCTTTGAAGATTGGAAGATTAGGATGGAGATGCTGCATATAATGACAACATGTATTACCAAAGGTTCATTCAAGTTCACCAAGACAATAAAGGTTGATGAAGTTGATATTGTGGTGGATAAAGATCTTCAAGAGATGACAGCCGAAGAAATGAAGCTGTTCAATCTTGATAAAGTTGGTCGTTTCATCATGACCAAAGCCATGGACAATGACAGATTTGACAAAGTCAAACACTGCAAAACTGCAAAGGAAATATGGGACAAATTCGTGATATGAGCGAAGGAAATGATGCCATAAAGGAGCACCAGCTGGGTGTTGCACTAGAGAAGTTAGACAACTTCAAGATGAAATATGGAGAAACCATTGATCAGATGGATACAAGGTTCACCAGAACACTGAATGAAGTTCTTAAGCTGGGAAAGACCTTCACTGACAAAGAGGTCACTGTCAGAGTACTGAAGGCTCTGCCTCCGAAATTCAACATGAAGGTGACGGCAATGGAAGAATCAAGAGATTTGAAAAAGATCTCTCCGACCGAGCGGTTCTCCGTACTCAAGGCATACGAGTATAAATTGCCAAGAACGGGTATTGAAGAAACCTCAACTTCAGGCCCCATAGCTACCCTGCTTGCTGCTGAAAATCCTAGAAGAACAGCAAACAAAAGCAAAGAAGTGGACTCATCTGATGAAGCCACACTACTCAATAAGAACAAACATAACAATGCTTCTACTTCTAACCTTAATTCTTCTTCTCATGATAAAGATGCTTATAAATCCAAACTGATGTTCTACAACTGCAGTAAATTGGGACATTTCATCAGAGACAGCCCATATCCCAAAGCTGAAAAGTACACTGAGGAAGAAAAGAAAATAAGAAGGGAGATAAAACATCAGAAAGGCAAGGTGCTGATAGCTGAAGTAGAAAAGCTGGCTGCTATCTACTCGTCTGATTCAGATTCAGACACCTCAGAAGAAGAGGCTACTGAAGATGAGAACCCAACTCTTATCTGTCTGATGGCCAAGGAATCTGATGATTCTGAGGATGAGGTAACTCCACTTGATAATGAATTATTTAATTCATTTGAGCAAATGATGGTCAATAACACTAGTATTGCTGACGCATTTGCTAAGCTTAAGGAAGAGATGATATTGCTAAAAGAGCAAAACAGTTCACTTAAACTCAAGGTTGAAAGACCAAAAGAATCAGCTGAATATAAAATGCTTGAGCAAGAAAATGAATCTCTGAAAGCTGAATTTGAAGTCTATAAAGGAAAATCATGGAACTTTAAAAGATTATTGAGTCTCGTGACAAGTCTTCTGTTGCATCCACTCATATGTCTAGTAAACAGAAACTACCTTTAGAACAGGAAAAGTTAGAACTAAATCATACTGAAAAATTTGTATCAGCTGACAATAGTAAGGCCATATTGTATGTTCAGACAACTAAATCTGCTTCACCTGAGAAAGAGTTAAAGGAGAAGAAGATTCCTAAGGCTAAAAAGAGCAAAGAGCCTAGTTTAGGAAAACAGACTGGTAGAACTAAATAGCAGACAGAATTCTAGGAAGTCTACTGAAACAAATAAAATCAATCAGACTAATAACAAAACTATGTCGTCTGTTAATGAGCAAGTAAAGAGTAAGCCAAAGAAGCATAAGAACAAGAAAAATCAAAATGCTTGGTATGGAAATGAGTCATCATATTATGTACAACCTGCTGCATATCCTCTTATGTATCATGCACCTCAATTTTCAGCTTACTATGCACCTTACCCTGCTGACCCAATGCATGCATACCCTGCTTATCATGCATCATATTCTACTTATGAACATCATCCTTATCATACTGATTATCAACATAACACATCTACTGAATATGATGAAGATAAAACTGTTCATGCTCCTGTAAAATCTCAGAAGCCTAAGAAGCCTAAGACTTCAAGATCTTGGGTTGTCAAAGGTGGAACTAATCCTTCAGGACCCTCTCAATAAAGGGTACCTAAAACAATTTTATTTTGTTTTGTATGTAAGGATTAGGAGTAGGAGTAATGTAGAGAAAATATGGTACTTGAACAGTGGATGTTCAAGACACATTTGTGGCAACATACATGAGCTGACTGATGCAATTGTTGTGGATGGTCCTAAAGTAACTTTTGGAGAGAGCAAAGAAGGCAAGATAGTAGCATGTGGAAAGCTAATCAAAGGCAACATTGAGATATCTGACGTCTCTTATGTTAAAGGCCTCAAATACAATCTGCTGAGCATAACAAGGGATTTTCAGTTATCTTATCATCAGATAAGTGCTATGTTGAACAGATCGGTACAAAGAAGGTCATCTTATCTGGAAGACAACAAGGAAATGTCTACATAGTCGACTGGAATTTTGTGGATAAGAATTCAAACATCTGTCTGGTGGCCTCAACACTAAGTGAAATTAGTTGGCTGTGGCACAAGAGGATGAATCATGTGAATTTCAAGACCATAAACAGATTAATCAAGAATGATCTGGTAGAAAGAATTCCCAAAACAGTCATGAGCAAAGACAAGCTCTATGACGCCTGTCAGAAGGGTAAACAAATCAAGTCATCTTTCAAGAGCAAGAAGCACAAATCTTCTGGAAGGATTTTGGAGCTACTACATATGGGCTTATTTGGACCCATTGATCCAATCAGCAATGGTGGAAAGAAGTACTGCCTAGCTGTTGTGGATAATTTCTCAAGATACACTTGGGTGATTTTCTTGAAGGAGAAAAGTGAAACCAAGGAGCATCTCACCAATCTGATGGAACTGATTCAAAATGAGAAAAGCATGAAAATATTAAAAATCAGATCAGATAGAGGGACTGAGTTCACAAACTCTACTGTTGAAGATTATTGTAACATCAGAGGCATCAGTCATGACTACTCTGGTGTTAGAACCCCTCAACAAAATGGAGTTGCTGAAAGGAGAAATAGAACTCTAAAAGAAGCTACCAGAACCATGATAGTTGAAGCCAAGTTGCCCCAAAGATTCTGGGCAGAAGCCACAAATACAGCCTGCTTCACCCAGAACAGATGCATGATCAACAAAAATCAGAACGAAACTCCATATGAAGTTTGGAATATCAGGAAGCCAAACATTCATTACTTTAAAATTTTTGGTTGTAAATGCTTTGTTTTAAACAATGGGAAAAATCACCTTACTGCTTTTGCAGAAAACGGCTGATGAAGCTGTTTTTTTAGGATAATCTACTGTTAGTAAAGCTTATAGAGTCTTTAACAAGAGAACTTTACTTGTAGAATAATCTATTCATGTAGTATTTGATGAACCATACCAAGCTTCTGAAAAGAATCAAAACACTAATTCAAATCTATCTACTGATTTTCAAAAATTGAGTATTGAAAGAAATGAAGAATATGTACCCATCATACTACCTGATCTCAACTCAGCTGCTGGCTCAAGTACTATACAAAATCAGACCACTGATTGTCAAACAGACGAGTTACAAACGGCTGACAGACTAGAGACTGTTCAACAAAATACTAATGTTCAACAAACTACTACTGGAACTCCAACAGTAGTGTTGCAAGATCAATCTAGAGGTCAACATCCAGACCTGCAACCTAATCTCAGATGGCTTAGGAATCACCCTCCAGAATTAGTAATTGGTGATCCCTTGGATAAAGTGAAAACAAGAAGAGCTGCTGCACAAGATGCCATGTTTGTCAGCTTCCTATCCCAAATAGAGCCTATACAAGTTGAAGAAGCCCTTAGTGATTCAAACTGGATTGAAGCTATGCAAGAGGAGCTGAATCAATTTGAGAGGAATGAAGTCTGGTACTTAGTTCCTAGACCAAGTCATCAAAGAGTAATTGGCACAACTTTCAGCCATCGACCGCATAGTCTACACAAATTTCCCCTATTACTTCGAGCCATCAAAAGCATATTTTTCTTCAAGAACTGCTGTAAAGAAGCTGTTGCTCGGGATTGGGGAAAATCCTAAGGAGGGTTCGTTGTAGTGCCAGAAAGCCGGACATCCAACCAACCTCAGATTAGATGAATCCAAATAAGCAGGTTGCCTGCCGATATCCTAAGCGCAGGGATTTTTGCCTGTCGATATTCTAAGCAAAAGAAAATGTGCAGAAAGGAGTAAGGTCAGAAAATAGAGTTCGAGTGCTAATTTCGAACTCTTGTATTTGGGAAACAGAACGAACCATATTAGTCGGGGAAATTAGAATTTGAAAGGAAAGGTTCGGACAGGCCATTTATGAAAAGTAAAAATGTGATGGTAAATTTGGAGCTATTTATAGTGAAGGAAAGATAAAACCAACAGATCGGATTACGCCGAACAAACGGCCAAGATAACAGCGATAAATGTGCCGACTGCTCCGATTCCCGAGAAATAGGGAGTCGTTTGGAAGAAAAGAGAAATCTCCACGAATCATGCTCGTAATTCTAAAAGGGCGATCGAATTACGGATTATTCGAACATCAGACCTCTTCGTATATATGTAAATAAGGAAAATCGAATTACTTGGAGTTAAGGATATTATAAGTTATCCGAGTTCTCTAAATAAGGCAAAGTTCGAAGTTTAAAATATCAAATCATCCTACGTTCAAAAATTTTGTCCGGATGTTATGATTAATACATGTATTATTATTGACAATTTATGTTCGAATTAAAGAGTTCGGTCGACTTCAGTCCTTCGTTTATGATCAACTTAATGCTGAGGATCGGTTTGATTTCTTATCAGATTACGTCTTTGTTACTCGCTCGAAAGATCTGTTTGGATATTCTCGTTTAGTTTAAATATTCAAGTTCGATCGGGTTATCAAAGATAAGAATTCATCAGACTATTATTTGATCGACCAACAAAATAGAGATGGAAAAGTTTATGAATATTATTTCGAACAAGAAAATGTTTACAATTTCGATCCTATTACGAAGGTACAAAACTTCAAAAGTACAAGGATACAGGTACATTTCGAGCCTATTACAAGCTAATACATTACATTCGGATCCTATTGCATTCTACAATCCTATGAAATTTTTGGTTTATTCTCCCACCATTCGATCGAGATAGTCCATCTCCAAGCGTGGAATCTCCTTCGGACCCGCAGGCTTTTATCTTTATTTGTGGTCCTCCGAAGACGTAGGGGCTTGATAAGGGGTAATTTGGATCCCCTACTCTCACTGGCTCGATAATGATCGAATAGCACCATTTTCCGTCCCCAAAGACACCAAGCAGAGCCAAGGTCTTGGAATAAACTGTTCGGGGCCTATAAAGAGAATCCAAGGCCGAAGGCTACTATTGGGCCGAGACCAAGCCCAAGCCCATCAGCACAGCTATAAATACCCCATGCATTTATGACTCCACACACAACTTCCCAGGTGCTCTAGCTTCGAGACTGCTGCTCGGACTCACTTGGGAAATATAATATAGTTTTGGTCATATGTATTTCGCTCTCTAGCTTGTACGGCATCCAATAATGCTCGAGTAGGACCCTAAATACTTGTATTTGTACCCAGTTAATTCGAATACTATTACTATTGATCTTTACTTTCCTTTTAATATTGTTATTATAGCACTACAATCCACCTTTGATCGAACAAACGAAATCGCGTAAGATCAATTGGCGCCCACCGAGGGGCCCTATTCGAGTGTTAGATCGAAATATGCCTACTACGAGGAGAAATACGTATATCAGAGGAAAATCTTCCCATGCAATGGGAGCGCAAAATTCAGTGAACAATGAACACGACAATTAGTAGCATGCGAATCATTAATTAGTAACTTGGCAATCTGTTTTCCAGGGTGCTTTCCAACCAGCAAGACGCTCATCAGATAAAGGTCGAAGATAAAATGGGTTGAATTTCCAACTTTTAGATTGTTAATTCTATTCTGTGATAGTTTAGTTCGATATTTCTTTCTTCGGATTTATTTTCCACAAATGATCAGTCCTTAACCCGAGTTAAATATTGCAAAGATATCATTCTAAATATAATTAGCTTGATCATCAATTTATGGCAAAAAAGTTGTGAGAATCTATGGATTTGCAATTTATTGATGTTTGCAATTTAATAATTTCAGAATGTGTCATTTCTCAATCCGTATTCATCGACTATCTGATGATAATCTCGATCAATGGGAATAGATTTGTTTAGTTTCCTTTGCTCGATAAAAGTTCTAAGCGGACCTTGCTATTAGATATCATTGAATGCCCAGTAAAACGATGGGAATAGGTTATATGAGCTTTCGAAGTCGCAACTAAGGATGCAGTGCAACTCTATCGATAAATAGGGATTCATGATCTCAAGGGTAGAGATAATTCGGGAATAACTACAAATTCCGATGAGTCTAACTCGAAGTCGATCAAAGGAATTGAAGAGACATAAAAGGATAAAATTAAGGAATTCGACCTGAAAACAAAGTTTTATTGATGATATTCTTTGAATCAAGTTACAAGAGAAGCCTCGAACATAATATTAGAATCCGAGCTCAAAATAATACAGCACTAACACTCCTGCCCTATTACAAACTCTACAAGTTATTCTACTTCGTTACATGCTTGGTTTTCCTTCCCTAGGATCGCCCCAGATGCAGAACTCAGCAGTGATTCTTCTTGGCAATCACTAGCCACGTGTCGCACATCCGTCTTCGTGCGGGATAAAAGCCGGATCGCAGCTCCTCCCCAGGGCTTCAGACCAACCCAAGGTCTTCATCTGTAAATAATGATGGAAATTCTCGATCATTATTTACAGGTTAATCCGAATCGGTGCAGCAGAGGGTTATCCCAGCGGAGGCACCCCAAGCAAGCTCGAATGAACTATACTTCAAGAAAGCCCTCGAGGAAGCTGGTGCCTCAGATTTAAAGAACTCCTCTCAGATTAACCAGCTGCCCGATCAGATACTGCGCCAGAAGACCGGAATTCTAACCCGCACCAGATAAGATATGTTTGGGAAAACAGGTTGCCTGCCGGTATTCTAGGCGCAATTTCTTTTGCCTGTCGATATTCTAAGCAAAAAGGATGGTATCAAAAGAGCTAAGATCGAAAAACAGCGTTCGAAGTCTTATCTCAAATTCCTTTATCTGGGAGAGAATATGAATCAAATCTAAATCTCGACCCATAGTGATCGGAGGAAGCATAAAAGAAAAAGTAAGGAGTGTCGTAAACATAAAGGGACCTATTTATAGTAGTAAAAGATTTTGAATCAACGGCCTAGATAGCGGATTACGAATGGCTAGGATGTCCGCATTAAATGGACTGACCGATACGTTTCCCGAGAAATAGGGTCTTGTTTGGTTAGCAGATTATACAATCCAATTATATGCAACGAAGGGCTTATTCGAAACATTCGTTCAAACAATGGTTTCACTTACTATTATACTCCAAAATGGTGCGAGGATCAGGGACACTTGTCTGGAAGATCAACCCTCTAGCTTTTGAAATTCGGCGTTAGCAAGGATCGATCACAACAAGTTCTTTATTAATCTCAAATCTACCAAGACATTAATATTCTTAGAGACCACTGTTCGGGTTTTTCGTCGTTAATCTTAGATATTCGGGATCGAAGTTATGGGAAAAATAAAAATGTCTGGCTGTCCTTTGTTCTATCAACAAGGAAAAGTGAAAATTTTATTCATAGACATTATTAAAAAGATACAAGAGATCAGAAAGAAAATATGGAAAATACATTTCGAACATAGTACAAGCTGATATGTTATATAAGAACACCTTTACTCTCTACAATCCTATTAAATACGATCTTCCGAAGACAAAAGTACCATAAGTACAGACGAAAGATATGTTATATTACTCCCTCTCCTATCGTTTACTCAGAGTAACCTAGCTCCGAGCAGGGAACCTCCTTTGGATCCGCAGGTTTTTAACTTTATTTACGATCTTCCGAAGACAAAAGGGCGAACACATGGCTTATCGAGTGACTATATTCTGGATAGTTCGCTCCCCGCTGTGTCTTCCTAAATGCATTGTAGCAACAGGTCCCTAATCGAAGACCTGCGCGACAGCATGTGGATTTCGTGAATCTGGCATATTGGCTTTCAAGATGGAAATTGTATTTGCCTGACGATATTCTAAGCGAGGTCGGGTTAGAAGACTGTCACTCTTAAAAATTGTTCGAAGTCTGAGCTCAAATAGTTGAATTGATGGAGTAACAATCTTGATCAGCATGGTCGGACAGATAAAATGCTGGTATAGCGAATAAGAAAATCTCAATAATATGACACCCCTTTTTATAAGTAAAAAGATGAAGGAATCCGGCGACAGATAATTCGCGAAATGAATGGATGAGATTTTGTCGACCCTTGCAATTCTCGATAAATGAGGAACCATTTGAAAAAAATCAAACATGACGAGATTGGGAACTTATAGACAAAGAGTTTTCTTAACAAGGCATAAAAATCTCAATAATATGACACCCCTTTTTATAAGTAAAAAGATGAAGGAATCCGGCGGCAGATAATTCGCGAAATGAATGGATGAGATTTTGTCGACCCTTGCAATTCTCGATAAATGAGGAACCATTTGAAAAAAATCAAACATGACGAGATTGGGAACTTATAGACAAAGAGTTTTCTTAACAAGGCATAAAATTTATTTATTAAGCCCTAAGGTTATTTGCTATTGGCTGTTTCTCTATGATTCATCTTTTCCCATGATTGCAGAAGACTATTATCTCGTCAAAATTTATTTCGATCAGAGTTATATATATTCAGTGGAAACTAATCTCGTCAATATTCATATTCATTCATCTCTTTCTTATATTATCGGTCTCGGTTCATCTATTGTTCAATCTCTTCTCGTCTCCATCTACTATTAAAGAAGGGTGAAAGCTGTTGCTATGACCCTCGAAAATCGACCAAGGGTGAAAGCCGTTGCTACGCCCCTTGGATCGAAAAATAAAAATGGGTGACGACCCTCGGGCTAAAAATGCTCTGAAACGACTAAGGGTGAAAGCCTCTGCTATGCCCCTTAGATCGAAATTATTAAATGGGTGAAAGTTGTTGCTACGACCCTTGGGCTAAAAATGCTCTGAAACGACTAAGGGTGAAAGCCTCTGCTATGCCCCTTAGATCGAAATTATTAAATAGATGAAAGCTGTTGCTACGACCCTAAGTACAAATTATCAACTAAACAAGATTCCGATACATATCCTATCTCGAACTACGGCAATCGTGATCCGCTAGGATCGCCTATTATTATTCAAGTATTATTAATTCTCGAATCACTCTACCGGTGAAATCAGCGAAGACGTCAATTATAAATTATCTGAATATCAATGGTCGAAGAGTGTCAATTATCGTTTATTATCCAAATACTTATCGAAGTCGTTGGAAGATAGCGTTTATTTATGTCTTTAAGGCAAAGAAATTGATGCTCGGTAGCAATATATAGAAGCAATTTTGCAGATTAGCTAATAGAACTGATGAAGGAAATAAATATTTCATTCATGTTCTTTCAAACAGTTACAAGAGGATTCCTGATTACAATGATAAACGAAATTGAACAAAGCTGAGACTTTACATTTAATTAAATCCTAGTACAAGAATTGTCTACAAGAGTGTATACACCGAACTTCATTGTCACCCCCAGTTTATAAACTGCCAATGGTGATCAAAGGGGGAAGGCGGGGCTAGGATAACACTTCTACCCTTCATCCTTCGCCTCTTCAATGATTGTGCCACGCCGGACCAGGTCGAGAAACATGGAAGCAATTTCTAGAGAAATTATTCCACGCAATCTCGGAGGCAACATTCTTCAAGAAACATCTTGAAGAAGTGGAGATCGAGTGCAGGAAAACTCCTCCAGCAGTCGACCCCCTATCCGACTGGGTGGATTGACAGGATACAGGAGTTCGAACCAGTCTCAAATGGTTGGAATCAGAGAGAGCTGGTCGCCTGCCGGTACCCCAGTCGCAATCCTTTTCGCCTATCGATACCCTAGTCAAAGATATTCCCCATACAGGGACGCCGAAGAAGTCGAAAAAGAAAGTCCTAGTCCGAATCTCGAACGTTTTTATTGCTGAGATCAAATGGAACATAAAGACGGTCGGGGGAAGTAAAAATACAACCATGTCGATCGAACGAGATGTTTACAGACAAGTAAAAATACGAAGGTAAACTCAGAGGTATTTATAGGGGAAAGAATTCCGTTTCAACGGTGTAGATCTCTTCAGATGAACGGTGGCCAAACATACATTAAAAGCGACCTGTCCGCTCAGATTCCCGACGAATCATGGATTGTTTTGTTAAAAGAAAACGGGACGTAACGATAAAAACTCAATCTCCAAAGCTGAATGGCTAAGATGCGAGCAATAAACGCGCCGACCGTTACGCTTCCCAAAAGTTCGGGAATACTATGGGTAAATGAAGAAAAAGTCAAATTCAATAGCGCTCGAAGTACTTCTAGCCTCGATTCAGGTCGTAAAAGAGAGTCACAAAAAGAATTTCAGATTTCAACTAATCAAAAAAGGGCACTATCAACTCGTCTAAGATCGACCGAAGTGGGCAAGCTACACTATTTAAACATATAAAAGTAACTAAAAGGTTTAATCAAGGAATTACTATTTCCGAAGTTCAATACATTGAGGAATTACAAGCTATAAAGATATTAATTCCTATTACATATCGAGCTAATCTTTCGATGCCAGTACATTCCACAATCCTGAGATTATTGACAAAGGAATAATATATCCGAACATGAGGAGACCTTCATGAGCAAGCAATCCTATGAAATTTTCGGCTGACGATAATTTTCTTACTCGATAGAGGGGAGCCCATCAAGCCGACAGCGCTATGTCCTTTTTATGGTTTTCGAAGAGAAGAGGGTTGATGCAGCTTTTTCTAGGTGTAATGTGGATACTTTTTGAGAACCTCGATCCTCGAAGCATCGCCTCCTCACATCTTCCAGAAGAACCGAACAAACTGTTGGACATCCTCGCAAAGATTTTTATGCTCAAGTCTCTGCTCGGCCGTAGAAGGTCGAGGGAGCTATCGGGGTCGTGGATGGTCAGCAATAAGGCTGTTCGACCTTCAAGGTCGAAATAATGTTCGCCTGCAGGTATCCTAGTCGAATTAGAAGTACTAACCAGCCTGCAACATGCAAAATAGGACCTTACTCGGAAATCAAAAAGTTGGGTCATGCAACAAGATCTTTTAGATAGCATGATCGATGGATATTGCTTTCAAACAATTTTATAAGGATACAAGATGAAAGACCCCATTTATAGGTACTATTCTCAAAATCCAACGGCTAGCTGAAAGCAGAATGAACGGTCAAGATCGACAGACTGTTGCGCTTCCCGAGAATTTCAGCGGGAAGAGAAAGTAATATAGTTTTGGAAATTAAGCAGAATTAATGTACCAAGATCGAAGATTGAAGATCGCAAGCATAAGACCAAACGAAGAAAGCAAACTAAAGCATGGACAGAAAAGAATACATCAAATTATGGAAAAACATGCAATCCGAGAAGCAAATAGATTATTACAAACCAGAGGGGATAAAATGTCTGAAATTGTTCATGATCACACTAGAGTAAAAACAATATAGTCATACAGCAAATCAGGGTAAATAAAAAACAACATCTAGAGAAGCTTATTGTCGGAAAAAATCTTCCGAAGCTCGGCATTATGAGCCTCATATCCAGCTTCGTATCCACGGTCGTAAGCCTCCTTCTCTCGACGCGTGAAGTCTTGCTTATCATGCTCATGAAGACTTTTTAGTTTTTCGAGCTCCTCATTCAACTGCTTGTGGATCTCCTCTCCATCCTCTTTAACAGACTTCTCCCTCTCTAGAGCAAGCTTCTTCGCAAAGACACGGTCGAATTCGGCTTTCTTCTCCTCCAGCTCGAGGGAAATAGCAGCACGCTGATTTTTCTCCCGCTCAGCAAACATTTTAAGCTCAATAAAATCTTGTCCGGCCTGTAAAAAGGAATCGTCACCTTTTTTTTAAAAAAAAATATATATATAATAATAATAATAAAAATAATATACCTGAAACAAGAAGTGCTGCCCAGACTCGAACAACTCTTCTATATTTCTCTCCTTGGACATGTTTCTCTCCTTGGGCATGTTAGTTTCCGAAGAAGTAAAGTTAACCTGCAACAGACTATCCATGGGATCAGCCTTAAGAGGAGACCCATCTTTCGACCCCTCAGGCAGGGAAGAGGTAACTTTTGGAGAAATGGAGTCAACAAGGGGTTTGGGAGGATTATCAATTTCTAAGGCTTCAGCAGAAACCCCCCCCCCCCCACCAATCGTTAACTTGAGTTTTTTGCTGGGACTCCCTGTGGGAGGAACGGTTGAAGCATCGGAAGATGACTTGCTACCAATAGCAAGATTTTGCAAAGCCTCAATAGGAGTAACCCCATCGGAATAAGGCCTTTTGCTCGAAGAAGGAACATAAGTCTTTTCTCTGGCAGGACCTTCACTCGAAGAATCGACAACTTTTGGAGAAGAGCCCCCGAGCGAAGCCTCGAGCTCTTCGTCCAAAATGGACTTGCTGGAATTGCCCTTGGTTAGCTTTGAGGAAGTACTTTTCACTTTCTTATTTTCTCCCCCTTTAGGAGCCTTCGGGGAAGACATAGAGGTTTTAGAAGAGGATTTGGAGGGTTTGGCCTCCTTGGCAGGTTTCTGCTCTTTGCTCGGATTCTTATTCTTCAAGCCCCCAAATAGCGATTTAGGGTCGATAGCTTTGCCTAGTACATTTTCCATGATAAGCGGATTTGGGGTCAATAGCTCGGATTCTTGTTCTTTAAAGAATTCGAAGAATGCGAAAAATATGGGGAGAGCTCCGATCTCTATAAGCAAGATGTCGTGTGAATAATGAGAAGAGATCCTAATATTTATAGACATTACACCCTACAAATATGATAATGGATCGACGCAACCTTTAAGAAAAATCCCGTTTGGAATGAATAAAGTTCGAGCATTAAGTGTGAAGAGTTATCGAACTTTGAAAAGTTTCCTGAATGATATCCAGATATTTATAAGGTTGGAATTTACAAGTTACACGAATCAAATCAAAAAAAGAAAATAAACCCGTTTACAAAATTGAGTTACATGGGTAAATACAATTGATTCCTAACTACAAAACTATGAATCGCCCCCTCCGGCACGCTCGACCCCAGTAACTTGCTAAACAGAAGATCAGACGATATATGTTTGAAGTTGAACAATTACTCAGTCTGATCGAAGGATCGATCGTCTTCCTTATCTGGTGCATCGCCTATGTCGACATCTTCGCTTTTTTCCCCTGACACAATAGGAGGATCGTCGTTGGAACGCTCGAGCACATCGGGGTTAGGCATCGGAATGCCATACTCCTCAACTAAGGGGGCAAAGCGATGATCCCGCCAGTTAGGATTCGTCTTGGGTAGAGAAGAAGCTTTATAATCCTTCCCTTCAGCATTCTTGAAAGGGTTCATATACTTAAAATACTCCTCCATGTCATCCGGAATTTTCTTGGCCGCGACTAATTGTTGAACCCCTTTATAAAAGATCGTCTGAAGGATCTCTCCCATTTTCCTTTGAACTAAAGGATCTAAGACAGGGGATTCCAAGAATTCTCGTATGGCCGGAATCTCGGCTTCTTCCCGGCCCTGGGCATATGCGTGCTCGGAATCTTGCCTTGCTAACTCAAGTTCTATTTTCACCGTCTTCAGCTCTTCCTCGAGGGCACTTCTCTCTTTAACGGATGCCAGCAAATCCTCTTCTACAGATGAGGAATGTTTCATAGTCGCTTCCTTGAGCTCCTTCTTTACTTGGGATAATTCTCGCTGGCTCTCTGCCAGTTGAGATCGAAGGGCTTGATTATCAACAAAAATTTGCGCATATGTGTCGTGAGCATCTTGTGATTCCTGCTCTAGTAGTGCCAAACGATAGGTTTGAATAGCGAACAAGTCCCCTACCTATGAGATAGTTTAAGACATCAGCAAACATTATGGACTTTAAAGAAAGAAGAGATAGTCGAAAGACAAATTTTCACCTCATGATACGTTCGAGAGAAGTCACTCAAAACCTCAAAGTCGCCTTTGACGGTGTGAAGCAGCATATCCCGTTTGAACCGACTAGCCATATAGATTCTAGCGGCTTTATCGAATTCATTCTCACCACCCGCATCCAGATCAGTTTAAATGGTGCCATCTTCAGGGTACCCAGCAGCCCTGCTACCTCGAAGATGTTCGTCCATAAAATCCACCACATCGGGCTCCGACCTACCTGCTCGATAGGGAACTGAATCAGAACTCGCACCAAAAGGTTTTACCCTCCTCGAGGGCCCCGGGTGGTCAGCATTCCTCTTCCAACTCAGAAGCTTCTCATACTCCTGAATACCCTGGATCCGGTTCCAAGAATGTTGACTATAGCCAACGCTTGAAAGAATGGAAGTATCGGGGGAAAATAAAGTTCGAAGAGGCCCAGCAGAGGCAGAGTTCAAGGAACTCATAGTACCAACGCCTCTCAGTTCGGGAATTGCGATTGGAATAGTAACTGAGTGTCCGCCCAAGCTACTTGTACCCGCTCTGTTTTCGGAAGTACGGGCCGCAGATAGTCGGAATTTTTTGGAATAGAACGGTTTGTCTTCAACCGGACAGGCCGCAGATAGTCGGAATTTCTCAACAATTTGACCTGCAAAGGAAATACGAGAGTCGCATGAATGTAAATTAATGATCCATCGCGCCTCAAGATAGGAACAAGCTGAAAACATACCCAAAGAAAGAGAGGCGAGAGGTGGAACGGCAGAAGCTGACAAGTCACCAAACTGGGGAAGCGACCCTTCTAAGGATTGATCAGATACGGCACGAGAATATTTGAGTATTGGAGCAGGATAATCACAGCGGCTCAACCTAGCCAATCGTAAAACACCTTCCTGAATAAGGAGCTCGGTTTGATAAAGACTAGACCGCAACTGCTCAAGAAATTCGTCGGAAAGGCGATGGTTGAGTTTCTCTTTAATCTTGCGAGGACCATATGACCAAGAGTTGACTCCATCCCATCGATAGGGTCTCATCTTCGAGCTACCTCCCGATATAGGGACATCAGGGCCCTTCACAAAGAAGAACCTCCTTTTCCAACCTATACTCCTTTCCGTTGTTATTCTCGTAAGAAAAGGCCGCTTCGACCGCTGGCGGATGGACACAAACCCCATATTTGAGCCCTTGCACAGGTCCATTCGGAATATTTGCCAGAAATTACTAAAAGAGGCCTCTTCCCCCTTTGCCTCCATAAGAGTGCTAAACGCTGCTATATACGCAACAGAGTGAGGGAGAAGCTGAGCGGGAGAAAGTGAAAAGAAAGTCAAGATGTTTCTGACAAGGGGAACGAACGGGATACGCAAACCATAAGAAAATTGATCCTCGTAAAAGGCTTGACAGCCAGCCGGAGGATCGGTAGCACGTTCGGTATAAGAGGGAATAACGATTGAAAACCCTTTGGGAAGAAATTTCCCGAACTCCGCCTTGAGGAAAGAGCGATCCTTGTTTGAAAAACAGCAGGAAGTCTGGCTGGCAGGAAGTTCTGACTTGTTCGAGATGGTGGCGGTAGAAGGATGTGTATGTTTAAAAATCCTGACAAAAGCACCCTCGCCGATGCTGCGTTTCTCGACCTCATTTTCTTCGAGATCCTCGCTCGGATCATCATCCTCGCCTCCTTGACGAAACTCCCCATCCTCATAATCATCAACAAGCTTCAGCAAAGGATCGGACTCTGGGTTTTCTCCGACCTTATTCTTGCCCCTTGCGCTTCTAGAGCTCGACATTATGGATTGAGAAACAAGCGTACTAAAGCAAGTGCTATTTCGAACGCAAGTGCTCCGAGCTCAAGAGAGAACGTGATATGTAACTAATTTTCAACGAGTCAACATATATATATGGGGTCAAAAAGGTAAAATTGCAAACAAGTCCCCGAGTAACCGCGACGGTTGAACTTACTCTAGGTAAAATTTAAAATTATCCTTCAGAGAATTGCACTCTTGATCCTTCACTTTGCAAATTGGGAAGGAAGCTCCTTGGTAATCGTCCCCGGATACCACATTAGCCCCTTAGGCTCATGCTCGGGAAATAAAGAAAGCGTTCGATGAAGGATTGAAGCAAGCATCAAGGGAATCGTCTTGAAACACCGATATATTGTTTCTTATGTATGCACTCTTTTTCCCTAGCTCGGTTTTTATCCCTATGGGTTTTTCCGAGTTAGGTTTTTAACGAGGCGTATCCGAAACATATCGTGGACGGCTCTTCTCGTAACAGCGAACATCATAACTTGTACTTCTTCGAGCGCAAGCTCCTCTTTACGCTCGAGAAGTGGGGGAGTATTGATAAGGGGTAATTTGGATCCCCTACTCTCACTGGCTCGATAATGATCGAATAACACCATTTTCCGTCCCCAAAGACACCGAGCAGAGCCAAGGTCTTGGAATAAACTGTTCGGGGCCTATAAAGAGAATCCAAGGCCGAAGGCTACTATTGGGCCGAGCCCATCAGCACAGCTATAAATACCCCATGCATTTATGACACCACACACAACTTCCCAGGTGCTCTAGCTTCGAGACTGCTGCTCGGACTCACTTGGGAAATATAATATAGTTTTGGTCATATGTATTTCTCTCTCTAGCTTGTACGGCATCTAATAATGCTCGAGTAGGACCCTAAATACTTGTATTTGTACCCAGTTAATTCGAATTCTATTACTATTGATCTTTACTTTCCTTTTAATATTGTTATTATAGCACTACAATCCACCTTTGATCGAACAAACGAAATCGCGTAAGATCAGGGCTAATGCATCCTTTTCTAGGTGACCTTGTCCTCCGACGCCGCCCCTAGCACGTCTTCCTAAATGCATTGTGGCAATAGGTCCCCCGAACGGAGACCCATGCCAAAAGAATAATAAAAGCTACCGACCATCCTTGAAGAACTTGATGCTCGTACTCCAACAACACTTTTGCGGGTCGAGCAGTTCTCCGGATCCCGAGGTAGTCAACAATACCAAGGTATTGTCCTTGACTAGCTGACCCCAAGCAAGGATCGGCAGCTCACTGGTTTTCCGGATTGGGCTTATTGGCCTTCCAGATCGGGAATGCATTTGCCTGTCGGTATTCTAAGTGAATTAAAATCACTCATATTCGTGTCAAAGAATGTTCGAAGTCTAAACTCAAAAAGTTGAATCAACAGGGGAAAGATTTCGATCGTCATGATCGGATTAAAATAATGAATGAGTCGAAAAAAGTAGACAAGCTTAAAAAATGTCAAGGAAGACCCCCTTTTTATAGTAACAGTGGCACTCGTTTCAACGGCTATGATTCGTTAAGATGGACGAACGAGATTCAGAGACTGTTCCATTTCCCGAAGAATTAGGAAGTGTTTGGCAGAAGAGATTATACGGTTATTGATTTATTAATGGATCAGTTAGTAATTTGACTTGTAATCTCACGCGAGCTCGAGATTTACGATCCAAGCATTTGTTCGATCAACAAATACCTAAATTGAGAAGTCTTGTTTTTCATCAATATTTCGGGGATACGATACGTTCAACGAGATTGCTTTCAAATGCCACAAAGATTACTACCTACGGTCGACGAAATGAATACTTCTATTTTCTGAGGAAACATGCTCGATAAAGAAGATATATAGTAAAAGCAGCAGAAGCCGATCATAACTCGAATTCAAAGAAAAACAATAAGGAAAAATCCAGGATTATTACAGGCAGAAAGAGCAAATATTACAGTCATTCTCAAATTACAACAGGCTGGCTAAGAATGATTGAAAATCTAGAGAAGCTTATTGTCAGAGATTATCTTCCGAACTTCCTCACTACGGGCAGTACAACCTTGTTGATAAGCGTCCTTCTCACGGCGCCCCAATCTTTCTTCTCTTGCTCGAAAAGGAGTTTAAGAACCTCGAGCTCTTTCCCCAGCTGTTGATGGATTTCTTTACCTTTATCTTTGGCGGCATTCTCTTTCTCCACGGCTATTTTCTCCTCGAGCGCCTTAATAGCCTCAAGAGCACGGTTTAGCTCGGTTTCCTTCTTCTCCAGCTCCAAAATGATAGCAGCCCATTGTGTGGCCTCCCGTTCGACCAACTGTCTGAGTTCGAGGAACTCCTTCTCAGCCTATTTACAAGTAAATCAAACAGATGAATCTGTAAAAAAAAGAGAGAGAGAGAGAGAAAGGGGAAAAACTAGAAAATAAGAACAAACTTTTCGAACCTGGGAAAGAAAGTTCGACCCCAGCTGGAACAGTCGTAAGGGAGTTTTCTCCATTGGAGGATTTACGTCGGAGACCAAAATTTGAGCCTACAGAAGGCTCGGAGAAACTTCATCAAACTTCTCCTCAGAATGAGGATCTTCTTTAGAACCTACCGGAGTAAATGAGATGTCCTTCAGAACCGAAGAAATGGGTGGTTGATCAGAAGGAATTTCGACCTTAGGGACCTCTGTAGTACCCTGGCCCAGAGCGATATCAGCCTTAAGTGGTGCGTTTCTCTCAGTAGCAATCATTTAGGCTTTCTTGCTCGGCCCTCCATCCTTGGAATTGGTCACAGAAGCAATAGTAGGAGGCTTATTCTCATTCACAAGTTTTTGGAGGGTCTCAGTCGGAGTGATCCCTTCAGGAAAAGGTCTTTTACTCGAAGATTTGGTTTCCCTCTATCTAATCAAAGCCCGTTTGGAGTTGTCCAAGGGTTTTACAGGAGAACCTTCTGGTTCAGGATCGGATTCTTCCTTCGATAATACAAGCTTGGTGGAAAGGTTTCGATTTGATTTAGAGGAGGTATGTTTTTCTCAGTAACAATCGTTTTGGCTTTCTTGCTCGGCCCTCCATCCTTGGAATTGGTCACAGAAGCAATAGTAAGAGGCTTATTCTCATTCACAAGTTTTTGGAGGGTCTCAGTCCGAGTGATCCCTTCAGGAAAAGGTCTTTTGCTCGAAGATTCGGTTCCCTCTGTCTAACCAAAGCCCGTTTGGAGCTGTCCAAGGGTTTTATAGGAGAACCTTCTGGTTCAGGATCGGATTCTTCCTTCGATAATACAGGCTTGGTGGAGAGGTTATGATTTGATTTAGAGGAGGTATGTTTTTCTTTCTTGTTATCCCCACCCTTAGAGGTTTTGGGGGATTTAGGAGAACCCTTTAATGCTCTCTTCTCCTTGTTCGATTTGGAGTCCTGGGAGGGACCCTTATTTTTGGCAACGCCTAAAAGAGAGGAGGGTTCTATCGAGGAACCCAGTATTTTCTCCATGGCTTCAAGATTAACGGAATAAGTTTGGTTCGAATTTTACTTGCCAATCTGAGAGCTCCGATTGCTATGAGTTAGTTTGATTGAAGAATGATTTGAAATGATCCTTATATTTATAGCAGGAGTAACACGTCCTTTTGTTTGGAATTGAATAGTCGCAACTCCCGAAGAAAATTCGAGCATACATACACGAAGAATTTATCGATAAATAGATTCGATCTTAAATGGAAAGGCTATATGATACTTACAAGACTACCAAGTGCTAAAGAATACGCAAAGGGATGTTATATTCAAATTAGTGCATTAAAAAAACATAGCAAGTTATCAAGAGTTATTCTACTTCTTCTTCTTCTTCTTCATCGTCGTTGGAGTCACTATTGTCGGAGTTGTCTTCATCACCGCTTGAGCTATCACTATCTTCGCTGCTGTCTTCACCAATATTATTACCAACTTCATCAGGAGAGGGAGGTCGTTCTTCTTGAGTGTCGGAATCATTCTCAATATCGACCTTTTCCTCCAATTCAGCCTCATTCTCTGATTCTGAAAAAGTAGAAGCTTCGAGCGTGTCGGGGTTAGGCATAGGGACTCCGAACTCGTTGAGAAGAGGAGTAAACTCATGACTCTGTAAATCTTCAAGGTCAGTCGGAAGGGAAGAAGGCTTATAATCTTTACCAAATAAATTCTTGTAGGGGTCCATGTACGGAAGATAGTCTGGAAGTTGGCCCGGAATCCGCCCAGCTGTTATCAACTATTGAACACCTTTGATGAAAAAGGATTGATTGATGGGACCTGATCGCAGTCGAACAAGAGCATCGAGGAATGGAGACCCTAAAAAATCCTTTATAGCGGGAAGTTTGGCCTCTTCCCGACCTTGATTGTATGAGCGTTCCGAATCCACCTTCACTTGCGCTAACTCAGCTTTTAGGTTCTTTACCTCGAGTTCGAGAGCACTCTTCTCTCCGACCGCCACCACCAGATCCTCTTCGACCGCAGTTGTGAACTTGCCACTCTTGGCCTCTTCAAATTCTTTCTTGGTAGCGGCGAGCTCTTTCTCCATTACCGACACCTTAGCTTCGGAATCAGTTAACCGAACTGCCATTTGTGCATCTTCCCTCAAAATGTGTCTCAATGCCCGATGGGCTTGGTCGGGTTCTTCTTCTAATAGCGCGAGCCAATAGGACTGATGAACGAATTTATCTCCAACCTACAAAAGAGGAAAATTACTTACGAAAGTTTTGAAGGAATCGAAATCGGAAAGTATGGAGCAACAGATAACTCATACATCTTGATAAGATCGGGCGAAGTCTCCGAGAGTCTGGAAGTCGTCCTTAAAGAAAGATTAGGTATTATCATCTCTAAAACGTCCAGACAAGAGTATTCGGATCGATTTATCTACCGAATGTTCCCCTTCAGGGCCAAGATCCGAATGAATGCTCCCATCCTCAGCATACCCGGCAGCCCGCGGACCTCGAAGATGATCTTCAATATAATCCGCTAAATCTGGCTCAGTTCTACCAGGACGACATTCAACAGGGCCAGGATTTCGACCAATAGGCCTAACTCTTCTCGACGACTCAGGAACATCACTGTATCTCTTTCGAGCCATACGCTTCTCGATCAACTGTTGGGATTGGATATGCTTAAGAGAGTAGTGCCTAAACCCAACTGCGTTAGGGTCGGCGGTGCTGAGATAAAAGATGGTCCGCAAACGACCAATATTTTTCGTTGGTAACGCACCTTCGACATGGATCCTGGGATTGCTCAGGGGCAAGGTCGGAATCATCACGGTAGAAGTGCTGGGATCGGCCGTACCAATCTTCTTATCAGCCCTAGATCTTGTCTGTTTTCGTGGGTGGCCTTGGGTCTTTTTCGAAGAAGACGCCACAGTAGAGCCCGCTACAGACGTTCGAAACTGCTCAATGAGCTCAACTGCACAAATGAAGTAAATAAGGATATCCTGAAGAGTGAGAGGAAAATCAAGGATCAATATAAATACTTTCTTACAAAACGGAAGGGCGGCAACAATAGCTTGAACCTCCGCAGGGACGGCCTCGGCAGATTGGCCACCTTCTGGACGGTCTTCAACTTCAAGAGTATTTTTTAATGTAAGGGCAGGGGCAGGATAAGTACAGTTGTTGAGCCCGGCTAGCCGCAAGACTACTTCTTGTGTCAATAACACCGACTGGTATGGGTTGGATACAAGGTCCTTCAAAAATTTCGAGGACAGCAAAGGAGGAAGTTTCCCTTTGAGGGATCGTTTGCCATAGGTCCAAGTCCTTTCCCCGTCCCAATCATACGGCTTCATCTCGGACGAACCTTCCGAAACCAGAGTATCTGGACCCCGAACGAAGAAGAACTCTTTTTTCCATCCTTTGGTGTTGCTTGAAGTCATAGCCGAAATAATTGATTTGTTCGACCTATGGGAAAAATACACAAAGCCAGCGTTCGAAGAAATAGAAAGACTCATTTGGAAAATTTGCCAGAAGTTCTGGAAGGATGCCTCCTTCCCCTTAGCTTGCATCAGAGCACTGAATGCAACGATGTATGCAATTGAGTTCGGGAGAATTTGAGCAGGCGCAAGCGAAAAAACTCCTAGAATATCCTTGAGCAATGGAATGAAAGGAATACGTAACCCAAAGAGAAATTGCCTACTATAGAAAACCTGGCAGCCCTTCGGAGGTTCGGTAACTCGTTGCCGAGAAGTAGGCAAGACAATGGAAAAACCTTCAGGAAGATATTTTCCAAACTCAAGCTCCAATTTCGCCCTACGCTCCGGTGTGTTATAGATAGTTGAAGTCTGATCGGCTCTACGCTTTGTTCGAAGCAAGTTAGAACTACTTATGGGTTCTACCCATTTCTTTATAGTGACAACTATCCTGCCACCAACTTGATACTTCGCGGTTTCATCTTCACGAAGGGGTGAAAGTTCACCACCGACCGTTTCATCTTCGGAAACCTCCTCTCCTGTGTCGGCTTCGTCATTGCTCGAGCCGCGACGAACCTCTCCCTCCTCTGTTTTGGAGTTCGACGCATCGCTAGAGTTTTCGGCCTGCTCATCCTCGGAGGCCTTATTCCTATCTATGAGCTCTAAAGGATCACTATCTGATCCTTCTCCCTTTTTGGTTTTTCCTTTTCGATCTCGAGAAGAGGAGATACTTTTAATGGATGATTGTAAGTATTTACTGGTAGTTCGAATTTCGAAACTCTGCTAAAACTTTCGAGCACAATGCTCTGATCAAGGATTCAGGAATCTTTCGTGAATGAATCTTCCACGGTCAAGATATATATATACGAGGTTAAAAAAGTAAAATTGCAAATCGGACCCCGAGTAACCGTGGCGGTTGAGCTCTCCAAGCAGTAATTTTCAAAACAAGATTTTTGCGAAATCGCACTTTTGGCCCCTATACTCTATGAATTTTAGACTACCACATGGCTAAACGGCAAGACACGAAGGAATGAACCTACTTCTCCGAGCCCCTATATCTAGCCATTAAAGATCAATCCATTTCATCCTATGGTTGGCCTAACCACAAGTTGACAAAGGCTCAAACTAGATTAACAAACACTTGTAAGCATAGCAACAATCATAAACTCATCATTCAATCATAGATCCATCAAAGCTTCATGAAAACCTAGGAGTTAAATGCTTAGCTACTCATATTTATCAATAAAACATTCATTACAATCAACATATTCATAAGTACAAGATAAATATAAAGGTTAGAGATAAGCTTATGTAATGGAAGCCACTACAACTCTTCTCTCAAGCTTCTTTAGTCTTCCAACCAAAGCTCCAAGCAAGAACTCTTCTTCTTTTCAATGGAGGCAAGAGATATTTTTCTTTTCTTCAAGTGTAAGTAAGTTGCAAGAGTTGTGAATGAATTCCAACTTCTAACCTTATAACCTAGCAACTATCACCCACCAATGCCTAAATTGCCCCAAAAACTATAGCAACTTAGCCCAAAAGATCCCTAAAGGAAGCTTTAATAACAAGTGGGGAGAGGGGTTATATACAAAAAGGCCCCCAAAATACGCATAAAAACAGAGCAGACCTCGCCGCGGCAAGGTCCCACCTCGCCGCGGCGAGGTTTGTACCGTAACTAAACTTGGCTGAATTCTGCTGCCACCTCGCCGCAGCGAGGCTCCACCTCGCCGCGGCGAGGTTCATTTTCTGCCTCAAGCTCGCCGCGGCGAGCCTCCACCTCGCCGCGGTGAGGTTAGGTATGCCCATCTACTTGATTTCTTTTGACTTTTAATATCGTTAGGCACTTCCCACGGTCGATAGCGACTTGCAATTCGCGCACGAAATGTTCCGGAGGTGCTTCAATGCGTCAAATCCTGCAAATCACCGACAAACAAAGTAAAAACACGAACAAAACACGAAACACGAACAAAGGCCAAACAAAGGGCCAAGAGCACAAAAGACGCGACAAACACGCAAAGACACACGAAAACTCGGATCAAAACAAGATGTTTTGGGCTTAAAGAGATAGGTAATAACGACGTTTTCACGGCGTTATCAACACCCCCAAACTTAAACATTTGCTCGTCCTCGAGCAAAGAAAACAAAACAAAAACAAAACAAGCATGCTTGATATCAAATCACCAAAGCTTAACACTTTCGAATTATTCTCAAAACAAGCTCCACGTGTGTGTGTGATGGATTTTAGCTAGATTCTATCTTAAGTGAATAATTCTCGATAGGTCAAAATCATCGGTTCTATTTGCATGGGCTTCTAATGCTTAACAAAGAATCCCTCCTAGCCGTAGACTGCAAACTTAATGCTCAAATCACTTCACGGGACTAAGTTATAGGTAATTTAAGAGTGTTGTCCCTATTCTTGAGTTAAATGACGATTTTAGCTCCTAACTCTTTTCTCACCATTCTTTGCTTTTCTTTTGATTTACAATAATAACATAGCACTTTGTGCTTTACAAGAATATTGCGATACAAAACTTGCACTAATGGCGAACTTTATGCAATTTTGCTTTTGTGGGCTACTAGCTCCACTCTTTTCTTTCTATTACAACTTTTGCACTAAAGCAATGAAATAGAGTAATTACCAAAAAATGATCAATGAAAACTAGCAATTGAAGGCTTAGCCTTTCTTTTCTCTCTTAGAAGTGCGTACATTTTAGCAACTTCTCTACTCATTTCTTTTAAGAGTTAGGTGTTTAAAAGTCTTTCATTCTCGAAAAGGGTTTACTCCCCCAAACTTAGGCCCTTTATGCTCTTTTTACATTTAATTTCCAAGCTAAAGATTGGAGCGATTTTAAGTTAAGCAAAAGGAGTCCTAGATCCTATTATCGCTAAAGTTCGTTATCCACTTTAAATTTAATCATAGCCATTGCCAATGTGTCTTAAACTTTGTAGAGCAAGTTCAAATAATAATAAGAATTTGAAAAAAATTTGGTGGGTCGACCTAGCATGCAATAAATGACCTTACTCCCCCAAACTTAAAATGCACAATGTCCCCATTGTGTGAATTGAGAGTGACGGAATAAGGTACGACACGACAAAAACAAAAGCAAAACAAGACAAAACAAAACGAAACGAAACGGTAAACGAGTGAGCACGGCTCTAAATAAGTTTAACAAGTACAAATTGTAAGTAGAAACAAGTAAACAAGCTAATGTCTCAAAAGAGCGAAGTAGCAAAACAGTACAAGACGAAAAATAGAATAAAACATTGTAAGATCAATAGAAACCGACGGGACTGCGTAAATTTAAAACCAACGTCCCTTTTTGTATGCATCCCGTGGTTGCTCTTGTCTTTAACGGTTTCGCCTATTGAGTGCACGCTCTTCTACATCATCAAAATGTAGCTCGTCTCCTTGATCCATCGGAGGCTGTGGAGGCAAATTGATACACTCAGTAAAAGTATTCTGGGGAAGGGCATTGTACCGGTCGTCTCCGAGCAATGTTCGGTACACATCATCATCCCTGTCCTTCATAGCATAAACATATCGAGCCAGCTGGTCTTGCCTATCCATCATGATATCTTGCCTGTTACCCATGGCTTGAACAAGCTGAATCAGTCTGCCAATATCATCTCTGGTTCCCATCTGCGCCTGACCTCTTGGTTGCTCATCAACCTGTGCCTCTTCCTTTCCATCCCTACCCACTTGATCCGGTTGATCCTCAGGTTCTGCCTGATCCTCTGGTTCTGCCTGACTGTACACGTAAGTTTTAAGGTTGTAAGCCCTCGTATAGTCCAATTGCAAGGTCCTGCAGATAGCCAATGTGTTGATCGGGGTAGGCAACTTAATGACTTCATCAACTTCTTCAAATTCAACCCGTGCATCTCTACATAATCCGTCTATGAGGTGCGGAAACAAGAAACTCCTGCTGTTATAATTCGTTCTCGAAATGGTTTCCTCGAGCACCTCATATATTACCCGACCTACATTGAGGGAACGCCCACGGGTGAGTGAGAAAAGTAAGGGGATGCGATCCTCACCGTAGCTTGTGTTAAACGTGGCAGGACGGAAGTGCGAAAGCAAAACTAATGTCCAAGCTTTTGCTTCCGGAGTTAACCGGTTGCGTGCCACCTTTGGTATACCATGAACTACTGTGCCTGGCAGGGTAATGTACTCTTTCATTTGATCCACCGTATACCCCTGCTTATCGTCAATATGCTCATCCCTTCGGTTAGCAGGCCATTCAATCCAGTAATAAGTGTTGATAGTGTCCGGATCGAACCTGACCTCCGTACCCCTCACGTAAGTGATACCGTTTTCTCTAGTCCAAGAGGCATTTGCGTAGAATTCTCTAACAATATCACCGTCGAAGGTATCCCGAGATGGCCGTTTCAGGAATTCTGTCCAACCCCTCGCTTCAATTTGATCCTGTAAATAAGGAAAAGCTTCCCTTTCGTAGTCGACAAACCTTTCCTTAACAAACGACCAACTTATGGCCTTCTTATAAGCATCCCAGGCCGATTTATCCCCGAACTTGTAGGTGTCGTATTCTTCCTCGACCACCTTCTTCTTTCCCTTTGGCTCCCTCTTCCTTTTCGGAGGTGCACTTGAACTTGCGCCTTTTGATTTTTTCGTCATTGTTTAAAAGCGTTATTTCCTTTGTAATCAAAGTGCACCAATTTCCCAAATTCAAGTTGCAACTACCTAATAACAACTAATCAACCACTCCGGCAACACCTCAATCAAGAATTAGTAAAACGGGCGAAAAACTCTCACAAGCAATTTGTCAAACACTTAGAGTGCACTTCCCACTCTACTAAATCCCCAATATATTTTCAATAAATTCAACCCAAAAAATTCAAAACCAACAATACCAATACCAATTACACCAAATCAATAGAACAAAAGCAAAAGAGAAGTTTAGCCACACTTACTTTCGTTGAATTTTCGAACCCTTGTTGATTTTCGGATTTGATGTAATGGTGAAGAATTTGGGGTGTTTTAATTGATTGAAAGGAGAGAGGGGATTGTTTGTGGGTGTTTGAGTGAGTAGATTGAAGATTGAGAGAGTTTTATGAGAGATTGAGTGAGAGTCGAGCGGAGAGTGAGGATTGTTTTTGAGAGAGGAGTGTTTGAATGAAAGTGAGTTTCGGGTAGTGGGGGGGGTTAAAAAAAAAAATTCTGGGCCGACTCGCCGCGGCGAGGTTTGTGCCGTAGCTTACAGCTCGCGGCGGCGAGGTTATTCCCCTTTTTTTTTTTTTTTTAAACCAACCACTCACCTTACGACGGTTGCGATCCCATGGTTCATTCGCTCGACCTCACTCGAATTATGCTTGTTAATCCTCGATCTTTCGTGCGCGCTCATTTACCTACAACACAAAACGCAAAACGAAAACAATACAAAACACAAAACACAAAAACACAACACACAACACAAAACACAAAAATAAAAAATAAAATAGGCTCGGGTTGCCTCCCGAGAAGCGCTTGTTTATAGTCGTGAGCTCGACTTGGATACGGCATGATAACTTCACGATAGGACCACAGAAGTCCTATTTCTTTCAAATTCTCCGCCCCAATAATGTTTGAGGCATTGGCCATTCACTTTAAATTTGTTTCCGGTTGAGGGATCGGAAACCTCCACGGCTCCATAGGGAAACGCTTCAACAACTTGAAAGGGTCCCGACCAACGAGACTTGAGTTTTCCGGGAAATAATCGAAGCCTAGAATTAAAGAGTAGCACTTGTTGCCCCGGTTCAAACTTCCTTTCCAATATACGTCGATCATGCCATTTTTTCATCCTTTCCTTATAGAGCTTGGCATTCTCATAAGCTTCGAACCGAAATTCGTCTAGCTCATTCAATTGAAATAACCGCTTTTCTCCGGCTAGACTTGCATCCATATTTAGCTTCTTGACGGCCCAATAAGCCTTGTGCTCTAATTCTAACGGTAGATGGCAAGATTTTCCGAACACAAGCTTATAAGGAGACATCCCGATTGGTGTTTTGTACGCGGTACGATAAGCCCATAGAGCATCGTCAAGTCTTAGCGACCAATCTTTCCGGTTAGGAGATACCGTCTTTTCCAAGATACTCTTTATTTCACGGTTGGATATCTCGGCTTGCCCATTAGCTTGCGGGTGATACGCAGTCGTCACCTTGTGCTTCACTCCATATTTTGCCAAAAGAACATCAAGCCAACGGTTACAAAAGTGCGAACCACCGTCACTTATCAATGCTCTCGGCGTGCCAAAACGACTGAAGATATTCTTCTTCATGAAGCTAATGACTGCTTTTGAATCATCCTTGGGAAACGCACTCGCCTCGACCCACTTGGAAACATAATCAACGGCCACCAAAATATATTGGTTCCCGTTAGAAGGTACAAAGGGTCCCATGAAATCAATTCCCCATACATCGAACAACTCCACTTCAAGAATGGTCGTTAGTGGCGTCTCATTTCTTTGGGAAATGTTTCCTACCCTTTGGCACCGATCACAATGGGACACGAACATGTGCGCATCTTTGAATAAAGTAGGCCAATAGAATCCCGATTGCAACACCTTTGCAGCCGTACGATCTCCCTTGAAATGACCTCCATAGGGTGCGGCATGACAATCTTTTAGAATTGCTTGTGTGTCCTCCTCGGGAATGCATCTCCTTATAACCCTGTCTGCACAAATCTTAAAAAGAAACGGCTCATCCCATACAAAACTCTTTACATAATGTAAAAACCTTTTCTTTTGTTGATAAGTAAAATCAGGGGGTAGTAAGCCATATACCAGATAATTCACGTAGTCGGCATACCATGGAGTTGGAGATAGTGCGAGGGCAAAGAGTTGTTCATCCGGAAAAGATTCGTTAATAATCTTGGGATCCTCCGTAGCTTTAGCATTCTCGAGCCTAGATAAGTGATCTGCTACTTGATTTTCGGACCCTTTTCTATCCTTGATCTCCAAATCAAATTCTTGAAGCAATAAGATCCAACGGATTAATCGGGGTTTCGCATCTTTCTTTGTCATCAAGTATCGAATAGCCGAATGATCCGTGTAAACTATTACCTTCGTACCAACCAAATAGGCTCGGAATTTATCAAAAGCAAACACCACCGCCAAAAGTTCCTTTTCAGTAACTGTGTAGTTCAATTGGGCGTCGTTCAAAGTCTTGCTAGCATAATATATGGAATGGAAAACTTTGCTTTCTCTTTGTCCCAAAACAGCTCCGACTGCTATATCACTCGCGTCGCACATTACTTCGAAAGGTAGATTCCAGTCCGGTGCTACAACAATTCGTGCCGAGATTAGCATCTGCTTCAAAGTTGCGAATGCTTCCATACATTGGTCCGTGAAAACAAAAGGAACATCTTTCTCCAATAAATTGCATAAAGGCTTAGAAATTTGTGAGAAGTCTTTTATAAACCTTCTATAGAAGCCCGCGTGCCCAAGAAAACTCCGAATTCCTTTCACGGATATAGGTGGAGGTAGTTTCTCGATTGTTTCGATTTTTGCTCTATCCACCTCAATTCCCTTGCTCGAGATCTTGTGACCCAAGACGATGCCTTCTTTTACCATAAAATGGCACTTCTCCCAATTCAATACCAAGTTCGTTTCTTCGCACCTTTTAAGCACTTGGCTTAGATTACCTAAGCATTCATCAAATGAATCCCCAAAGATAGAAAAGTCATCCATGAAGACTTCTACGAATTTCTCGATCATATCGGTGAAGATAGCCATCATGCACCTTTGAAAAGTAGCGGGAGCATTGCATAAGCCGAAAGGCATTCTTCTAAAAGCAAATGTTCCATACGGACATGTGAACGTAGTTTTCTCTTGATCCGCGGGAGCGATGACGATTTGGTTAAAACCCGAATATCCATCCAAAAAGCAATAGAAAGCTCTTCCCGCTAGTCTATCCAACATTTGATCAATGAAAGGCAACGGAAAATGATCTTTCTTCGTATTTTGGTTCAGTTTTCGGTAATCCATGCATACTCTCCAACTGGTAACCGTTCTAGAAGGTATTAACTCGTTCTTTTCATTGGTTATCACCGTCATGCCACTCTTCTTTGGGACACATTGAACCGGACTCACCCATTTACTATCGGAAATAGGAAAAACGATTCCGGAATCCAACCACTTGATAATTTCCTTTTTGACCACCTCTGTCATAATTGGGTTCAATCTTCTTTGGTGCTCAACGGACTCCTTGAAATTGTCTTCCAAGTTGATCTTATGCATGCAAAAGGTAGGACTAATGCCTTTGATGTCGGCAATAGTCCACCCGATGGCTTTCTTATGGCACTTGAGAACTCTCAACGGTTTCTCCCTTTGAGTCTCCGTTAAATCCGCCGCTATAATAACCGGCAAGGAAGAAGAATCTCCCAAGTAGGCATAGTTCAAATGAGATGGAAGTGGTTTCAACTCCAAGATTGGAGGCTCCTCGATAGAAGATTTCAATGGCTTGGGGTTTGATAACGGCAAGTCAAGAGATTCAAATCTTCTTCTATAATTCTCCCCAACCGAATTAGCTTCCAATTGTGAGATTACTTGAGCCATTTCCTCGATTTCTTCATCAAGTTTATTCAAGATAGCTCCCTCAATTAGATCTTCATAGTGATTCTCCTCGAATGTATTAGCTACCAACGAATCAATCATACAAACGGAAGAACATTCTTCCTCGTCATCCGGGTATCTCATAGCATTAAAGACATCGAATTTCACTTCTTCATCATGTACTCTCATGGTAAGTTCTCCTTTTTGTACATCAATCAAAGCTCTACCCGTAGCTAAAAATGGTCTCCCAAGTATGATAGGCACATTGACATCCGCCTCATAATCAAGAACAATAAAATCGACGGGGAAAATGAATTTATCAACTCTTACCAATACATCGTCGATTTTTCCTTCCGGATAAGTGATGGAACGGTCGGCAAGTTGCAAAGAAACCGTAGTAGGTCGTGCTTCTCCTATTCCAAGCTTTTGAAAGATAGATTTAGGCATAAGATTAATGCTAGCTCCCAAATCACAAAGAGCTCTTCCAAAATACTTATCACCAATGGTACACGGGATAGTGAAACTCCCCGGATCCTTGAGCTTTGGAGGTAATTTGTTTTGTAAAATAGCACTACATTCATCGGTTAGTGCAACCGTTTCAAATTCCCCCAATCTTCTTTTCTTTGATAGCACGTCTTTCATAAACTTGACGTACTTAGGCATTTGCTCGAAAGCTTCCACTAGAGGGATGTTTATATGCAATTGCTTCAAGATATTTAAGAATTTTTCAAATTGCTTCTTTTGGAATCTTTGAGGGAACGGAGGAGTTGGTATACTTGCCGGAATTGGCGTTGAAATGATTGGTTCTTTAGATACCTCCTTTTCTGACTCTACTTCCTCAACAAAAGTCTCCTTGTTTCCACCTTGAGTCTCCTCGGCTTCTATTGGATTTTCGTTAGGCATAGCCGGACCTTCATACCTCTTTCCATTCCTCAAAGAAATAGCTTTGCAATGTTCATTCGAGCCTTGATTAGGTGACTCGGTTGTACTTGGCAAAGCTCCTTGAGGTCTCACACTTAAGGCTTGTGAGACTTGCCCCATTTGAGTTTGAAGATTTCTCAAAGCTACCGAATGCTCTTGTTGATTTTTGAAGACATCTTGCAACTTAGAGTCATTGGCTACCATATATTTGGTGGTATGTTTCATGAAATCACCAAATGCATCTTCCCATGTAGGCTTCGACTCTACGGGTTGCTTTTGTCGATCTTGAAATCCGGGGGGGGGGAGGGGGCGGAGGATTGATGACCTCCTTGATATGGTGGTTGTTGGGCATTGTTTGGATTACTCCAAGAGAAATTTGGGTGCTTTTGCCAATGCGGAATGTAGTTGTTGTTTTGATAAGGGGGGTGTCCTTGATTGTTGCGATAATTATTCCCAAGGTAATTCACCGCCTCGGGATTTCCGGGACACATATCATATGTATGAGCCCCCCCACATGTCACACAACTTGGCGGCATAGATTGCACTTGTTGTGCTACTTCCGGCTTTTGGCCAAGCTTGTCCACTTTGTTGCTCAAGATCGCCATTTGGGCACTTAATGCCGTGATTGCATCCAATTCGAGTCTTCCGGGAATAGATTTAGCGGAAGTTCCTCTCTCGGACGTCCATGAATGATTGTTATAAGCCATGGTGTCAAGAATTTCCCACGATTCATCGTAGGACTTGGAAAGCATAGCACCACCCGCAGTGGCATCAACAAGAGCTCTAGTAGGTCCGTGCAAGCCATTATAAAATGTTTGCATCAAAATATACTCGGCTATGCCATGGTGTTGACACTTCTTTAACATCTCCTTGAACCTCTCCCAAGCTTCATATAAAGATTCTTGATCTAATTGCCGGAAGCCTAGAATATCATTCCTCAATTTTGTAGTCTTCGGGGGAGGGAAAAACTTCCTCAAGAACATTCCCGTTAGATCTTCCCATGAAGTTATAGATTGGGATTGAAGAGAATCCAACCAATCTTTTGCGAGGTCTCTCAACGAGTATGGAAATAGCATCAACCTCAACGCATCCTTTGTTACACCCGCTATGATGAATGAATCACTAATCATCATAAACTTCTTCAAGTGAGCATGAGGATCTTCGCTAGAATGACCTCCAAATTGACCCGCGGCATTTAGCATGTTGAACATAACCGGCTTAAGCTCAAAGTTAGGTGCCGTAATTGTAGGTCTGACAATGCAAGAACCGAGCTCATCCAACTTAGGTGTACCATACTCATTAATAGGCCGATTCCTATTATTCGGTTCTTCGGGAGCAACTTGTATAGGATTAACCATATCCGGATTAACTCCTTGATCGTCCATGGGTAGAGATTTACCCTTCTTTTTCCTTGCTTTTCTTCGCTTTCGAAAAGTCCTCTCAATCTCCGGATCAACAAGAGCTAAGGGTGATGACGAAGCTCTTGGCATACACTAAGAGAAAGGCACCTATGAATACAAAGATCACAAGATAAATAATACGCTCAAGCTAAGATAAACAAGAATATAAATTGGCAATAATCATTACTACTCCCCGGTAACGGCGCCAAAAACTTGTTACGCTCCAAATACGAGTGCGTAGAAACGCAAGTATACGGTCGCTTTCAAGTAATAAAGGGGTAAAGGGTGTCGAACCCACGAGGAATATAACGAATAATTATCAAGATCTATTCTAATATCTTACGCGAACTTGTGTGATTAAAAGTAGTAGGTTTGTAGTTTGTTTGAACACAAAAAAGTGAATTGAATAAAAACACAATTCGTTGATTCGATTAGATAAAGGTTCCTAGATTTCCAAGTCACTAAGAGTGATCCAATCTCGAATGATTCACAAGTTGACGACTATACTTATGTTTGTTGTTCAAAGTTTCATAGTTTATTCATACGTATCTTTCGATATCGTACGAACCTACCAAAGTAAACTAATCCAATTTATGTCTAAAAGGATTAAGCTTAAATGATGCTTTAGTTCCCAAACCTTATTAGAACAAGAAATGTCTTAGGTATATTTCTATCCTAAAATCAAATCACAACCTAGTTTTATAATCTAATCTTTAATCAACTATATCTAGCCATTAAAGATCAATCCATTTCATCCTATGGTTGGCCTAACCACAAGTTGACAAAGGCTCAAACTAGATTAACAAACACTTGTAAGCATAGCAACAATCATAAACTCATCATTCAATCATAGATCCATCAAAGCTTCATGAAAACCTAGGAGTTAAATGCTTAGCTACTCATATTTATCAATAAAACATTCATTACAATCAACATATTCATAAGTACAAGATAAATATAAAGGTTAGAGATAAGCTTATGTAATGGAAGCCACTACAACTCTTCTCTCAAGCTTCTTTAGTCTTCCAACCAAAGCTCCAAGCAAGAACTCTTCTTCTTTTCTATGGAGGCAAGAGATATTTTTCTTTTCTTCAAGTGTAAGTAAGTTGCAAGAGTTGTGAATGAATTCCAACTTCTAACCTTATAACCTAGCAACTATCACCCACCAATGCCTAAATTGCCCCAAAAACTATAGCAACTTAGCCCAAAAGATCCCTAAAGGAAGCTTTAATAACAAGTGGGGAGAGGGGTTATATACAAAAAGGTCCCCAAAATACGCATAAAAACAGAGCAGACCTCGCCGCGGCGAGGTGGGCGGCGAGGTCCCACCTCGCCGCGGCGAGGTTTGTACCGTAACTAAACTTGGCTGAATTCTGTTGCCACCTCGCCGCGGTGAGGTTTATGCCGTAGGCGAGGTTCATTTTCTGCCTCCACCTCGCCGCGGCGAGGTTAGGTATGCCCATCTACTTGATTTCTTTTGACTTTTAATATCGTTAGGTACTTCCCGCGGTCGATAGCGACTTGCAATTCGCGCACGAAATGTTCCGGAGGTGCTTCAATGCGTCAAATCCTGCAAATCACCGACAAACAAAGTAAAAACACGAACAAAACACGAAACACGAACAAAGGCCAAACAAAGGGCCAAGAGCACAAAAGACGCGACAAACACGCAAAGACACACGAAAACTCGGATCAAAACAAGATGTTTGGGCTTAAAGAGATAGGTAATAACGACGTTTTCACGGCGTTATCAAAGCCACTACCAAGGACTCCCATGGTCCAAGGCACACTGGTGGAATAGTGATGGTGAGCCAAGAGATCCTAACAAGCCAAGGCAAGTCATGCCTAGACCAGAAGTGCAAGAAAAGAAAAAGGCTGAATTGGGACATGCAATTGCCATTGTTCGTGATGATCAATTGGCTTTTAACAAGCTCATTGCACGACTGGAAGCTGAAAATGATAAGTTAGTCCGTCAGACGATGTTTGTGAAAGAAAAGGTTAGGTATAACAGATGGAGGTAATTTGAAGACTAAAGAACAGATTATGAAGTGGAAGGACTTCACAAGTGAAGAAGCCTGGGTTATGAAATGGCTAGAGACAGGCTCTTTATATCAAGCCTTGGATTCATACTACTTCTTGGACATGGTGAGGTTCAAGATTAGTCGTCTGGTAATGTCTTAAGCCAAGAAGATTGTTGCTTCTATTTCGGAAGAGCCTGCTGATGATGAAGACTTGCAGGAAAGAGCAGTACCTTTGGCACTTTCCATCACCATGGAAATGTGGGCCTAAAGGACAAAGAAGATGAGGGGACATACAAGTTCAATGATACCCCTTCCAAGTCTACAACAAATTGTCTTTGGACCTTCAATCAGAACCTATGAAGATCTACCTGAGCAGACAACTGCACCATTTACACCTACATGGATCTTCACTCACAAAACTTTTGTTTCTGAGAATGGTTCTGACATTGTTCACATTGCAGGTGAACCTAAGAAAGTCCAGGACTCTACAGCAGATCAGGCCAAGGAGAAGGGAAGCACTCCTAGCCAAGCAGATGTTCCAACTACTTCCCAAGCTGTTCAACCATCTCTGTTGGATTCCATTCAACAGATGATATCAAATTCAATGAGGGAAATGGAAGAGATGATCACTACCACTCTGCTGACCGCTGTAAACCAACCAAGTCAGAAAGCTGATGTTCCCAGTCCGCTGATAGAAGAAGTTGTTGAAATCAAAGAAGATATAAAGTCTATCAAGCTGGATATGGATACTTTCAGAAGAAGAACTGAAAGCACTGCAGCTGGTTGGAGAGCCATGGAAGAAACTATTGAACATGGTTTGGTGGCACAGGATGAAACTTTACAGAATATGATGAGAGACTTCAAAGCCTCAGCTGACTTATTGCTACAAACTCAGATACAGCTAGGTTATCAAGGAGAAGTCGTACTTGAGAAAGTAGAGTCCTTTGCTAAGCAACAAGAACTACTAAAGGATGCTCGGCTTGAAGCAATGGAGGAAAACATCAGACTCCTCTGTGAAGCAATTCAAATCAGACCAGTCTTACCAAGACAACCATTCAACCCTGCTGATGATGACAAAAAGGCGGAATATGGTGTTTCAATGGATGCTGAAAATAACTCTAAGACTGCTGATGCTGGTGCAACTGAAGAACTGGAACAATCTGCTGATGAACAAAATAAGGATGAAGATGAACAAACTAGCAGACCAGTTGACCAGTCAACTGCTGAACAAGAGAAGGAAACTGATGAAGCTGATAAATCAGAAGAAGAAGATGAGCCCAAGGAACCAGCAAAGACTTATAAGGAAATTGCTGCTGCCAAGGACTCAGCTGAAGAACAGCTTAATCCTGAAGTCAAACAAAAAAAGCTTGAACTCCTGAAGAAAAGTTTTTTCAAGGAATTGGATGCTGAAACTTCCAAACCAGAAGAAGAAGATGAAGAAGAATACAAGCAAGAAGAAAAACAAGATTATACTAGATTACTTATGCTTGTAAACTTTGTAATTTTCTTTTGCACATCTCATCTGAAAGACTTGTATTCTGTAATCAATTTTGAAGATCTATAAAAATAAAGTTGAATCCAAAAAACTATTTCTATCTCAGAAATTTTTGAGGATCAAAACTTTAGTATAGGTACATGTACTTAGCTGGAGTTTTGTCATCATCAAAAAGGGAGAAATTGTTGGATGAAGATGAAGATGAAGTGCAATGAAGACAAGATGATAAGGGAGGTTTTGATGATTTCCAAAACATCATCACCAGCTAAGTATGGAATGCTCAAATCCCTTAGAAAAATTTTGACCAAGTAAGAAGACATCAGAAGGGTCAAAAGTTCAAGGTCCAGAAGACTACTGATCTTATGCTAAATTAGGAATCAGAAGGGTAGAGTATCAGCGGACTCAAATCAGATGAGTTCATGTTTTGATCAGCAGAGTATCTATCAGAAAGGTTGATTCCATCAGCAGAGTAGAAAGGATCAAGGAGTCTGCCCAACGGTAATAAACGCACTTGCTGTAATAAATGCTGCAAGAGAAGGGTATTAATGGCAAGGGATTGAAGTTATTCTCGGATCAGCAGGGTGCATTTAATGCTACTGCAGAAAAGAACAGCAGACTGTACAGTGCAGGTAGCCGTTCCAGAATTTGGGGGACCATGCTATGAATTTGAAATATGTCTCTCTTCAACGGGCATTTTTCAAATTCAAGTATAAATAGAGCTGATTTCAAGAGCTAGAGATACAACAACACACAATTCTGAGAAAATTTCCGAAGCAAAATCTCTCTAAGTCTCAAGAACAGCTCACTCGTCTGGTAAAGTCATTTGTTGACAGAACCAAGTTGAAGTTCAAAATAAAATTCTTTTTCTGAGTGAAACTGTATTTAGAGTGTTGTGAGAAGTGTAGATCCGTCTAAGTGAGTGATCTAACTTCAGTGGATAGGTGTTTCTTTGTGATTCCCTATTGTGAGCTTACGGCCTTCTCATTTGTTGTTTTGGCGTAAGTAGAGTGTATCGTAATCTATGTGATTATAGTATAACCCAAGATCTAAGTGACTTGGAAGAGTGAACTAAAGGATTTTTATCCATATAACCACTATAAAAATTCTTTGTGTTTTGCTTTGCATAAGTTTATTGCATATTTAAACACTTTGAATTGTTTATTTAAAGATTTTAAAGGAGTTTCAAAACTGGGGATAAAATCTTTAGGAAAACTAAGTCTACTTGTGAAAAACACTTAAAATCATCCGCTGCAAGTATTATGTTTTAAAACTGATTTTTGCTGAAACCAACTAAGTAGTTATCAGAAGAGGGGTCAACTCTGCTGTTCAAGATTTGTTCACCATAAGCTTAGTCTGCTGACAGACGACTTGAAAGTTTTTAAAGTCTAAAATATTCAGAGGTCTATTCACCCCCCCCCCCCTTTAGACCTTATCTGACCATTTGGGACCAACACTTAATATTTTGTCAATAAAATCCATTTTTCTTATAGTGAATTATAAGTACAATGTCACTTAGACAGACACGAGTTTGATCTTGTTCTTCAACAAAAACTTCATCAACATATTACTTCACTTGAGATCAGACGACTCTACTGATGGATTCTTGCTCTAAGATGTGATCTTAAATTGAGCATGTCTCTCTTCAATCTTCAGTCCCTAGTCTATTTATACTCTCGGATTTGAAATTCTGCCCGTTGAAGATAGGCAAAATTACATTTTAATCCTAAGCAACGGTTTTCTCGACGGCAACTTTTGCAGACTGTTCATTGTACACTCTGTTGTGCGAATATCTACTTTATGTCAGTCGCAATTAATGCACTCGACTTGTTACCATTGATGAGCTTACTGACCGACTTCACTTAGCAGATGGGATTACTCTGCTTATTTAAGAATGACCACATCTATCTTGACTCGGCTGATGATAACCAATCCGATCTTACTGATCTGATAATCGCACTTTGCTGATTATAGCTTCCAAGCCGTGAGAAAGGTTTACTAAGTTTTTCAGTTCTTAGTTGATGACTTCCTTTTTAACAATTTTAAACTTTTTACGCTTTTTGTCATCTTCAAAACCTTCTACTTAATTCTTAACTCAGCTGATAAGATCACTTAGTTGTTCTTGAGTTAATAACTTCGTCCAACAAATTTCCTCGTTTTGATAATGGCAAAACTTTCAACTACAACGTCTTCCAAGTCTTTAGTTTTAGCTTCATATTCTATGATGGAAATCAATTGTTGCATTTGATCTGATACAACTTTTGAAACCAATTATTGGCTATTTTCCCCTTTTTTTTTATTTTTTATTTTCTTCTATTTAAAGTGTTTTTAGTTGCATCTCTTTCTTCTTCCTTTTTGTCATCATCATCAATACTTAGTTGCATCTCTTTCTTCTTCCTCCATTTTGAAATTGAAAACTTAGTATGCTGAAGACAAGTAGGTGAGTACTTATCTGTTTGGGGTAGTTAGTTGTTAATAAGATTATCATTTAGAGTGATCCAACATTCAATAGACTTCTTTGTTGTTTATCACTCCAGCTAGAATAACCGTTCCTCCGGACTTCGAGAATTTGTGCAACTTGTTGAAGTGTATATTCTTGAATATCACTTGGCTATTGAGTTCCAGTCAGCTGATGAGAAGAAATCTTCTGATAAACTTCATTTGACTTATTAAGAACTTCATCTCTGATCAGGAGTACCGCTAGTCGTACACATTCCCCCTGAGTTCAAGAATCTATGGTCAAGTAGTCTTATGAGAGTTACTCTTGAAATATGCTCAGCCGTTGAATTTTAGTAAGCTTTTGAGACGAGTCTTCTGATATGTTCCAACCCAGCTTATGAATCCGAAATCAACAAATCCAATTTCAACTCTTGAGAGCTGAAATATTGTCACATGGTTGACAAATGCTCATCAGATTGTATATACCACTTGTTGGCAATTTTTGTTCTTTGATAAACTCCAAATTTTCACAATCTTACTTTCCTTGAAATCTCCAAATATAACGTCTACCATTTGATGATTTATGCTAGTTGTTTGATACCACTTGCAGTCTGATATCAATTGTTGATATATGCAACTGTTGATACCATTTTTCGGTACACACCAACTGGTTAGATCACTTGAAATTAGCAAGGGCAGTCAACTCATCTTTTTCATCTCACATGTGCTTTTACCTACAAAACAGATGACTATTTTGGTACTCCTTATTTGTTGGGTCCTGCAAGGTTAGTCTAACCTTTGACATGTGATGCTCTAGTGACTTTAGTATCATCATGAACAGTATTCATGATAAAACAGTGCTCATAAGCAAGGTAAGATGCATGAAGTAAGTGATAAGCATGCATTAGGTAATGAGGGCAGTCAGCACAATGAACATGACCAGCATGATAATATGAATAAGCATAGCGCATGTCATAGTAACAATTATCATAATGTGATTCAATTCTTGCCAATTATTTCATTTTGCCTTACCTGAGTTATCTAATAACTCTCCTATAGATTCAGAAGACTTAACTTTTTTTATTTTACTCCTATCAGTAGCATCTTTCAGCTTACTTGGCTGATGAGTTTTAATAGTCTGTTTAGTCTCAAGTTGCTTACTAAGTTTCCTAACCTTTTTGATTCAGTAGGCCTTTTCTCTTTTAGCCCCTGGTTTTTTTAGAGAATGATGCAATTACTTCTTTCAAGTTCATTTGTATTTTCTATTCGAATTGCAAACTCAGCTTTAGAGTTTTATTCTCATGCTTAAGATTTTTGTAGTCATCTGATTCTTGAGGTTTTTCAACCCAAAGTTTCAATGATTTGTTTTGCTCTTTTCAGCAGAGTCGTCTCTTCCTTAAGCTTGGCAAATGCACCAACAATATTTGAATTTGTAATTAACATTTATTCAAACGATTCAAATAATGCAAGTTCATTAACAGTAGTAGTTACTTCAGTTTAAGAATCATCAGATTCCTTGGCCATTAAGCATAGGGTTTCAGGTACTTCTTCAAATTCTTTATCAGACGACTGGTTGTCTGAATAAGATGTGCAGGAGTTTATTAGATTTGCTGCATCAACTAACTTTGATTTGCTCTTTCTTAGCTTACACTCTTTTTTGGCACGCTTTTCCTTTTCAGCAAACTTCTCAGAAGATGAGTGTGGATGATCTTTGACCAAGAGTCCATAGTCCTTGTCATTGTTGTCTTTAAGCTTTGGTTTTGAAGAATCCCTATTTTCCAAAAAATGATAAGAAGAAGATGAAATAGCATTTTTCATATTTTAATTTCCTTTTCTTTTTACAAAGCTTCTTGAAATCATTCAAAAGCACGACAACGTCGTCAGCAGTGTATGCTTTTTCTGAATTCAGTAGAGTCATCTCTTCGGACTTGTCTGCTGATTTTCCTGAATTGTCTGACGCGATAAGAGCAGCAGTAGGGTCTGAATTGGACATATCTAATCCCATTCTTGGCATCTTATACTCGGACGCTTTGAGGGATTAGAACAGTTCGAAAAGAGAAATCTTCTCTAAGTCCCTTAATTCTTCCATGACTGTCACCTTTATGTTGAATTTAGATAGAAGAGCCTTGAGAACCTTCATGGTGATCTCCTTGTCTGAAATTTTTTTTATTCAATTTTGTTAAATCCTCTGAGGAGAGAAAATTATTTCATTTGCATCAAAATCACATTCTAGGGTGGAATTCGCACTTTGCCCCTCAAAATTTTGAGAAAGCATATTTTCATCTAAAAGATATAAATCGCAAGTTAAGTCCAAATTTTTTCCAAACAGTGCCAATTAAATTTATAAGTCTATTTTCAGATTTTAAAGTATTCCTAAGTTAATATGTATAAGACGGACACAAAAAATTATTAAAATGCATGATTTAGCCCAAACTAGCTCTGGATTTCGAAAAGAAATGTAGCGAATAAAAGTTGGAATAGAAAAACGACCCCACAAATATAGAAGAGTATAGCATATTTCAAGATATTATCTGGCATAATAAAATTTTCGACATAATTTCGAACATTTAATTAATTCAAAATAAAGTTTTAATTCCTTTAAAAATCTTTAATTCAAAAGAAAATATTTAATAAAATAATAGTAATGGACTCGAAGTTTTTTGGGCGTTACACTAATTTTCTAAAAATAAAATTAAAACTTGAATATTCGAAGATACATTAGTATATTTTTCCTAAATATACTCCATCTTTATGCATTTTTACTCCACAATGTTAATAAATAAATGCATTATTTTTAAAATAAAACCTACCATTGAATAAGACAAAGACTAGGGGTGGCAAAAAGATTTCAAACATAAGGGAAGGCCCATGATCCTCCCTGGTCCGTTCAGACACAACCCTCTAATTTATATTTTTATTGAATTGGATTGGTCTTTGGTCTTTGGTCTGCTATATATTTAAAAGGACACTAATGGGTTTGATAAATTTAAAAAGAAAATTAATTTCACACACAAACACACACATTAAATACGACAACAACTCTAGCCGCATAAAATCAATTTCACACACAAACACACACAGAGTTCCGGAGACCCACACGATTTCCGGCCAGTTCTTGGTTCTCCGGCCAACCAGAAAAATAAATTTTAAAGCTTTTGTAGACTTTTTTTTTTCATCTTCTTCTCCTCTACAACCATTCACCCACCAAGAAAAACCAATGAACAAAGGATTCCCTTCCCCAAATCTCTCTCTATATCTCAATTTTTAAGACAACTGATTTTTTCATTTGATTTTGTATTATATTATAAATATTGCATTGCTTTTACTATTTTTTGTGTATGAGAAATTGAGGGTGATAACTCTTTGTTTATTCTTTTTGGGTTTATATGGATTGTTCTTTTGTTACATGCCAAAACGGCACATTATCCAAATTCATGTGGCTGCACTAAATCTCATCTCCATAATTCCCTGACCGAAGAAGGTAACACCATTTTCAATCTTCCTCATCTCTATTACAGCTTGATCTAACACCGAATATGCCCAGATGTTGTGAATGTAATCACTTAGATAGCCACCAGCAATTGCTCCAGAAGACACGGCGAAGACAAATGTTGGAAGTCAACTGATACTACTGTAGCTAATAAACTTTCAGCTTTATTAAAAGTGGATATGGTATCATAGAAAATAATTCCAGTTTGGACTATGACACTATATATCAGTTTTGGGGGTGGTTCCGGAGGAGGTAATGATAGCTCCGGCCAGCTATCCATGATTGATTAAACCCCTCAAGTATTGACAAACAACTAAACAACGCACCAACACGTTTTAGTAGCTGAACAGCAACCACAATATCCAACAATTTCCCACTTCCTTCATCATATAACCATAGTTCTTTTGGAGGCAGCAAAACAGTCATATATTCAAGTGCAACCTCTAATGTTCCCAACTTCTCATTTTCAGAACCTATAGCATAAACCACACATTTTTCAGCTATATTCTCAAGTGTATTCTTCTCACACATTTTATCAAACACATGTAATTCATGATTCTCTACTAAGCAATATTTTCCTAGAGCTTCACTTGACTCCCAATTTTCATTCCCAACCTCACACTTACTCCCAACATTAGACTCATTTTCTACACAATCCTCAATCAACTTCGTTTCACAGGGAGATACCCCTTCATCAACAAAAGTAACATCAACTCGTGATTCAATAGGATCAGTTTCGTTCACCTCAATTGCATCATCTACATCAATATCTAACACATAACATTTCTTATTTTTGCAACAATCATGTCCGATATACCAAAATTCATCACACCAAACGCATAAACCTCTATCTCTTTTTTCATTTAATTCATACGAAGAATAAACCGTGTACTGCTTGTGGAATTCGGAGGTACCAGATTCGAGAGATGCCTGAAAATTCCGCATCGATTTGGTGTCGGAGATATGGAGCGATTCCCGAGCAAAGGTACTTTGTTATTTTGAAACTGAATTTGATGAGAAATCGGAGTAATCGCTCTTTTTTGAAGTCAAGTCGGCGACCATTCTCCTTATTTCAGCCATCGTTTGGTCGATCCTCTCGTGAAAATTCTTCAGCTCATGAACATTCTCCACTGATTTTGCTTCCACCGTAACGCTTGTACCGAAATTCTTCGAATCTATGCCACAAATTTTAGAATATCCCCGATGCTGTTGGTTATAATGGCGCAATGGAAAATTGCCCGTTTCAACTTCAATTTCTTTTTCATTTTTCTGGTGAGCCGCCGAGGATCGACGGCTCTGATACCACTGAAGCGTACCGGAATACGAATCCATGGATCAATTACAATAAGATGACAAATAAACTGAAAATTACACAAATTAAAGATAGGGATTGCATAGGGTCGAATCAATAGAACAACCGGACACAATCAATCAAACTCCTGACCTCCATGGATTTGAAATGGAGATGAAGGTGGCTTGATTTGGGGAGAAAATCACTCAGGTGAAGACAACAGAGGAATTGGGAAGAAGACGACTAAACTCAACATTCAATTCTGATTTCTATTCAATGCCCGCTGCCTTTTTATTATGCCTTGTTGCAGAATTATAAAAGTGCCCCCTGCAGTCCAAGCCATTTACAAAAATGTTATTGAATAAATCACAACATCTGGGCATATTCGGTGTTAGATCAAGCTGTAATAGAGATGAGGAAGATTGAAAATGGTGTTACCTTCTTCGGTCAGGGAATTATGGAGATGAGATTTAGTGCAGCCACATGAATTTGGATAATGTGCTTGGCATTCTAGTTCATGTCCTTGAGGACAAGGACCATTTTATGGGGGCGGATTTGTTACATGCCAAAACGGAAAAAGGAGAATACGTATTATTAAAGAGGGGCATTTTTGTAAATGGCTTGGACTGCAGGGGGCACTTTTATAATTCTGCAACAAGGCATAATAAAAAGGCAGCGGGCATTGAATAAAAATCAGAATTGAATGTTGAGTTTAGTCGTCTTCTTCCCAATTCCTCTGTTGTCTTCACCTGAGTGATTTTCTCTCCCCAAATCAAGCCACCTTCATCTCCATTTCAAATCCATGGAGGTCAGGAGTTTGATTGATTGTGTCCGGTTGTTCTATTGATTCGACCCTATGCAATCCCTATCTTTAATTTGTGTAATTTTCAGTTTATTTGTCATCTTATTGTAATTGATCCATGGATTCGTATTCCGGTACGCTTCATCTTTGTTTATTAACTTGACTCTTCAAGCTTTTGTGGGTTTGTTATGTGGAATTAAGAGTTATTTTTGGGCAAATAAAATTCAGAACATTGGTGATTTTTTGTTAAAATAAATTCAAAAAAGGAAAAGCTAATAAAGTGAACCGATCCATGACCCAACCCGATTACAACCCCGCTAACATAGACCTGTTAAGAAATTGGCCCGTTTCTGGCCCGCCCGAACCCTACCGACCCACCCATTTCCCACTTTTGGACCAATCCGGTTTGTGAGCCAATGTAAAGTAGCACAACTATCAAACAAAGCCCAAAGCTATTTGATTGCTGAAGGTCAAGGCAACATTTCCCGCCAATTTCATTTGTCTCCCTCTCTTTTTTTTCTATCTCCCTCTAAAATTGGGGAACCAAATTAATGTTCCGAAATTAGGGTTTATGTTATTATCAAGAACCCACCTTCCCCCCTTTCAGTTTCATCGTGCGTCGCGATTTCCAAGAGAATTTCTAATTCAATTTTGTTAAATCATTATTATTGGTGAAGAATGGGAATACAAGGGCTGTTGCCGCTGTTGAAATCGATAATGACACCGATTCACATTAAGGAGTTGGAGGGGTGTTACGTCGCGATTGACACATATTCTTGGCTGCACAAAGGGGCTCTTTCTTGTAGCACTCAGCTCTGCAAATCCCAACCCACATCCAGGTTAGTTTATTGAATCTATTTTAAAATTTATGTTTGTTTCGATTTCAATGTACATGTGGTTTTTGGAATGATCAATATTCAACATTTTCGGCCATAGAATAATGGGTTTTTTTGATTTCTATAATTTTGCTGAAATGAACGCGTATTTGCCAATTGAGTAACCCCTCCTATAATTTTCCATGGTCAATTATTTTTATTAGTTCAATTAATGAAAATGAATTGTGTTATTCACTGTGAAAATGTAATATTGATTGACCAACTCACACTCATATACATATTTGCAATAAAAAAAATGTAAAAATGTCATGTGTTGCCTAAATTGGAATCCTGCAAGGTCAAGGAGTGGATATCACGAGAGGACAAGAGGGTTTTGTTTCTTCCTTTTGATTGTATAACACCAGAAATTTTTGCTAATTAAAATGGTTTGGAGGGCATTTAATTGAAACATAATTGCAAAAAAATGGAATTTAGGGGAAGGGTAGCACAGTTTTCAACTTTAAATGAAATTATTGTAGTATACAGAATAAATCATCTTTCCTTATTCTTTTTCTTTTTTGGTTGCTAGAATACGAAAAGGGCACTGAAGTGTGAAGAGTAATTACCTTCTGTTTGATAAAGCAAGTCAAGAACAAATAATAATTACTTAACTGGGCTTTTTTATTTTGGTGTTTCCAGGCACATAGAATACTGCATGCATAGGGTAAATATGTTGCGCCATTATGGTGTCAAACCCATTCTTGTATTTGATGGAGGTCCTCTCCCAATGAAGAGTGTTCAGGAGATCAAGCGAGCAAGGTATTATAACCATATTTATTGGCAATGTTTAAGAATATTACTGAATTTGGTGAAATATCATATCAAGAAAGCTCTAAGAGATGTAAATCACCATCGGGTGGATTTATATGCAGGTCCAGGAGAGAAAACCTATCTCGAGCTATGGAACATGAGTCTAATGGAAATAAGAGTGCTGCTTATGAATGCTACCAAAAGGCTGTTGATATATCCCCTTTGGTTGCCTATGATCTTATCCAGGTAGAATACATATTCATGTTGTAACATTTAGCAAAACATTTCTTGAATGATAAAATGATACACGTAGAACAACATTAAGAAATGAACATCTTTTTTGTGACAGGTCTTAAAACAAGAAAATGTTTCTTATATTGTGGCTCCCTATGAAGCAGATGCCCAAATGACATTTCTAGCCCTCAGCAAAAAGGTTGAGGCTGTTATAACTGAAGACTCAGATTTAATAGTGTTTGGTTGTCCCAGAGTGAGTCTCTCTCATTCATTCCTTACAGTTTCAGTTATTACAAAGATACATACTTAGTAATTTGACATTTACCGATTGAATCTTGTATGACATGCAGGTCATTTATAAAATGGATAAATTTGGGCAGGGTGTTGAGTATAAGAATTCTATGTTACAGCAAAACAAAGAACTAAATTTATCAGGATTCACCCAAACAATGGTGCTAGAGATGTGCATTTTAAGTGGTTGTGATTACTTGCAGTCGTTGCCTGGAATGGGCCTGAAAAAAGCTCACTGCCTAATAAAGAAGTTTAAAAGTCATGAGAAGGTGAAGATTAGTTAGCTTTATAGTGATTAGTTTCAGTGATTCTGCTTGGATTTTTGACTGCTGGATTTTTTTTCAACTTAATGCAGGTAATTAAGCACATAAGGTACAATGGTGTTGAGGTAACTCCTACTTACGAGGAATCTTTCAAGAGAGCAATTTTGACCTTCAGGCATCAAAGGGTTTATGATCCTGTTAAAGAGGATATTGTACATCTATCTGAACCAACTGACGTAATTGGAGATGATTTAGAATTCTTAGGTCCATATCCTTTTGCAATAATTTCCATAGTTTCTAGGGTTTACACTCGCCCCCCTGAGGTTTACGTAATTACAAAAAACCCCTTGTAGTTCCAAAAAGTACAAGGACACCCCTTACAGGGTTTTTTTTTTTTGTAAACATTTTCAGAAGTTGTAAGGGGTGTCCATGTAAGAATTATTGAAGTTGTAAGGTGTGTTTAGGCACATAGTCTAAACTAGAGGGGGTCTCCTTGTAATTTCTGAAACGTTAGGGGTCTGGTCGTAAATCACCCTAATATTAATATGAATTTCCACAAGAACACTTGTCCTCTATGCTTTATTGCAAACATACCTTAACCCGGATCACATCATTGCCTCAGCCCGTAGCTAAAGGTATAGCACAAGGGGACCTTGATCCTTTTACTAAACTCCCAATTCAGGTATATGTTGAGCACTTGAGCTTTGTTATTGTATGTTGATTCTGCAAAGTGGGACTTTCTTTTTTTTCTTTTTGTAATCGTCTTCTTTGTCAATTAGAGAGAATCTGATGCTACTGAGAAGGTAATTCATGGAACTTACAAGCTCAAGAATTTCAAGCCGGATGGTGAAAGGAAAAAGCTCGACTTGCCTGCACAGAGAAATCTCCTCACTAACTACTTCTGTATCCACTTATATCAGATTTTGTCTCATTTTGTTCACATATTTACTCAATTCACATTTCTTGGTCTTTTCCGCTATGTATGTTTCTTGAATTTTAGAGAGTAAAACGCCAAGGAAAATGTTTTTCTTTTTATTTTTTCATTTTCGTTTTCATTTTTGTTATCATTTTACTCACTGAAATTCAAGAATCTAGCATAGCCTTCAAGTTTTGTGTTAGATATTAAATGATTTTTCAATCTTTTCCTTAATCTGTTAGGTTTTGCTTCTCTTGAGGCAAAGCAGAGATTCAAGGTTCCTCGGATTACACCTAAGTATCCAAATGAAAGTAATGGAGCTTCTAGTCCTCACAGAGATGTACACGAGGTCATTTCAAAAAATTACTCCTTCTAATTCCTAATTGAACTCTATGCAACTCTTCTCAGTTATGGTCGAAAATGTTCATAATTATGTGTTTGGTATGTCCATCTTTAGGCAAAATATGGCGTCAAGATTGATGATTTAGATTTTCCAGAGGCACGACATCATGGTAAGGATGTCTTTTTGTACGAGTTATATACATAAACATCCCTTGTGCTTTGTCAGCCCCCCCCCCCCCCTTCTGGTGTCATTTTAAATAGCAAATCCCCCAGCGTTATTTTTTTATTAGCAAAAAAGCCCATTTGATATTACTTCATTTTTATCAAATTTTTAAGTGAATTGGGGGTTATTGCCAACTTGCGAAGGTAACAAGGGGTTGTTGATAATTCATATGTTAAGAGGTGTTTTGCATCTTTAGATGAGAGTATAATTGTCATTTCAGCTTAAGAGGGGGGTTTTCGCTAATAAGCACAAGGGGTTTTTTGCTAATAAAAATAACACAAGGGTTGTTTTTTTACAGTTAGGCAAAGCAATAATGGTGTTTTTGCATTTCACTCTTTTTGTATTTCTCCAATGCTGTTTGACTCATAATTTGTTAATATTTTCATCTCTGTAGATGACAGAGTAGTTACGGATTATAATGAGATGCAATCCTTTACTTCACTGCAAAGTGCAGTATGTAAGCCTTGTATCTCCATGAACAAGGCTCTTGACTCGGACACTGAAATTATGAAATCAAAACCAGGTGGTAATAAAAATGTGATAGTTAGAAGTTCGTATTTTCTGAACAAGCCTAGGGAGGAAAATAAACCTCCATCTGCTTTGCTCGAGGGAACAAGCAGAAAAGAAGAGAAAAGAGTTATTGTAAGGAGTTCTTATTTTCAGCACAAAGAAAAAATTCAGCAAAATGCCAACTCTAGTGACTGCAAAATGATAGTCGAAAACAGAAAAGATAGAGTGAGAAGCTCTTATTTTAAAGAAACTTGTGTAAATGAAAATAATGACCCTGAATCGGAGGGCTTGGTTACTAGAGTCAGCATTCATGGAAGAAGCCCACCAGGTGATAATTCATTAGAATGCACAATGAAGAAAAGAAAGATTGCCCAAACAGAAACCCCAACAGTAAGTTTTCTGCTTAATAAGTATTATAATAAGTTTGAGTATCTGTTATATTTATATTCTTTGTTGGCTTCTTTTATGTTTACACCTAACATGGCTTTTACTTCTCCCAATTCAGGAAGATGCGAATGATGAAAATTCGATATCAGGTAAATATCTTCACGTTAAGTATACATTTAAAATAAACGATAGTCTTATTCTCATTCGAACTCGAAGTACCTTAATTGCATAATGAGCATCCAATTTAATTCTATCATTCAAAAGAGTATTTATAAATTTATTGATGAGTGAATAGCAAATTACCTCCTTGTGTTATTCTTAATATGCAATTTAACCCCCTGTGATAAATAAAAGGACAAATTAACTTCTTGCTTTTTCGTAAAAAAAGCACACAGCCTCCCTCTTGATTTTTACAAGGTGGTAGAATGCCCATTATGCAGTCACAGGATGGTAAAGTGTCCATTTACGCATATTACAACTAAGTAAATTGTCCATTTACGCATATCAGAGTGCGGTAAAGTGAAGTAAATATGTTGTCAAGTTAGGATTATATTGGTCATTTTTCACCATGAGAATGAAGTCCAAGAGGCATTATAGGAGTGTGTGCAACTCCTCCAGTGAAATCATATCAGAGTGCGGTAAAGTGAAGGGAATATGTTGTCAAGTTAGGATTAAATTACTCATTAGTTCATATATCACAGGGGTAAATTGCCTAATTCTATATCACAGGGGGTAAATTGTCTATTTTTATATCACAGGGTACATTGCCTTTTTTTTATGTTACAGAGGATTAATTTCCTATTAAGCATATCACGCGGAGTTAACATAGCTATTCAAACATAATTTTGGGAAGAAAAAGAATTGCATCTTTAGAAAGCTTAGGATCGGACGCCAATTTAATAGTAGCTCAATCAGTTGTTTTTTCAGGTGCATGCACATCCGAGCTTGAAGAAGAGACAACTAGAGGTGAAGAAGGAAAATTTGGGTGCAACATTACTCATTTGGGCCATTATTCTAACATAGCCGAAAAATCTATGGACAAATTTGTCTCGGTGATATCTTCATTCAGATACAACTCATCTGGTTCTCGTGCAAGTGGTCTTCGTGCCCCTCTAAAAGACATAAAGAACAATTGCATCAGAAGGAGGTAATAATAAATAAAGTTCACAAATGCCTGGATTTATTTGAGCACAATACAAAAATATCCCATGTGCTTTGCCTAATTGGTAAAAAACACCCCGTCTTACTTTTGTTAGCAAACATTCTCATATATTAGCAAAAAAACTCATTTGGAATTCCTTCTTCATAAATCAAAAAGGATGTTATTGTCAATTTTTCAAATGAACAGGGGGGTTATCGCTAATTTTTTAAGTTGACATTATTGTCAATTTTTAGGTGAATAAAGGTATTTTCACATTTTTTAGTGGGATATAATTGTCATTTCTGCAAAATATGTAGAAGGTTTTTTTCTGTAAAAATAGCATAGAAGGGTTTTTGGTAATAAAAATAATACAAGGGAGTTTTTTGCTGTTTAGGCAAAGCATAGGAGATTTTTGCATTTCACTCAAATTTATTTCGACATGCTGTAATTGATATGTCTTTAATCTTGTATTATCCCTCTCTTTGAATAAAGCTCAACACCAACGAGTGATGTAGATCTCAGCAATTTCGTTTATGCACCCATCAATCGGAAAACACTACCAAGATGTCGTAAAAGTAAACTCTAAAGCATTGGTTAGGAGTTTTATGTAATCAGAGGGTTCGGGTGCTCAGAATTTGAGCAGTTCCATGTTCCCTCATCAACGTGAGTTGGATTATCACTCGACCTTTGTACAGACTTAAATAGTGGGTGATTTACACTCGAACTCCTCAGGTAAATCTCAATTACAAAGAACCCCTTATAGTTCCAGAAATTACAATAACATCCTTACAGAGGGTCTCTGGTAAACATATCCAGAAGTTATAGGAAGGGTTCTTGTAAGAATTGTTGAAGCTGTAAAGGGTGTTTTCGTAAAATAGTTTAAAACAGAAAGACAGTTGTAATTTCTGAAATATCAGGGGTAGTCCATGTAATACCAGTAAACATCGGAGGGTCCGGTCGTAAATCATAGTTTTATCTGTTATTTCATTTGATAATCCTGCTTTTACATGTTCTTTCCAGGTCCTGAAGCTGATTACATATTTTTGGAATTGGGGAAGGCTTTTTATTTCGAGTTCAATGGAAGTTAGTCTGCATAATTAGTGAATGGACTGTCTCCTGAATTATAGACTAACTCATGAACATGGTTTTGTTGTAATTTTATTACAATTGAAGGTGGCTTGTTCATTGTATCTGGACTGGAGGTCAGAGGTGTTGTGTATAGTTTTTTTTACAGAATTTTTTGTGTATTTTGTAACTGGCATTAGAGTAGAAAATTAAGATGTCAAAATAGTTCATTTTGTTTACTGAAAAGAGCAAAAGACAAAAAAAACCCTTATGCTTTGTCTAACTCCCAAAAAACCTCTTGTGTTATTTTAACTCCGAAAAGACCTCCTATGATTTAAAATAAGTGCCAAATACACCTAAAATAAAAAGAGTGTGTTTTAAAAGTCAAAACTGCAAGTATTTGTTCACATTTTGCTTTTGATATGAAAATTTTACTCTTAACATCGAAAGACAAAAACATCCATAGGCTTTGGTAACTCCCAAAAAATCTCCTATGTGTTATTTTAAATCACCAAAACCCTCTTGTATTTGGTTTTATATAACACATAAGATCCAAGTAGTATATATTTATTTTTTCAGAAGGAATAAATAAATTTAAAAAAAATAAACATATAGGGGTAATCTAATCATTCACCAAAATTCAAAAATAAAATATAAGTATATACTACTTGGGTCGAGTGTGGTATTTAAAATAAAAAACAGGGAATTTTTTGATAGTTAAAATTATACAAAAATATTTGTGAGAGATAGACAAAACATAGGAAATGTTTTTGTCTTTAGCTCTACTGAAAATTATTGTATATCACTGTATCAGGTATATCTCTACTATACTCGTAAAACATGTCCCAGAGCTCTTATATTTCAATTGTTGAGTTGATGATTTCAAATTGCCTGTTAATTCAAATCACATTGGGGATAAATTATGAGAACAAAATTTACGAAAAATAAATAATTAAAAAAGATTTGAGAATGACAACTACTCTCCGAAATGGTTTTGAATCCATGACCTGCTTGGAGGAAAAAATTGGTCAATCTCACTAGGCTAGCCACCTTAATGAATATTACATGGTTATATTAACATTTTGTAGATAGAAAAATGTAACAATTTTCTTGTAACATTTAAATATCTTCTAATTAGAAAAAGTATTTAAGTTGTTTGATTTTTTTGTGTGTAGTGTGTATACCATATTAAATATTCTTATTGGGGAATAACCCGACAGTTAGATAATCTGAGTAGTAGAAAATATTCTTGATGATCATATTTGTGTGTAGTGTGTATACCATATTAAAATACTCCTAAAATTCATAAGGTGGGAATAATTCGGGGGGTCATCTCCTAAAATTTTGCTCGCAGAAATGATTTTTTATCCATCTCCACATCCAATGAGTCTTCATCGCAAAAGTTTTTTCTCAAATATTCTCCTTGCCAAACTAAAATCGCAGGTCATGACTGCGATTTATGCTTTATTTGAAAAAAAAAATACTTAAAATCGTAGTTTATAACTGCGATTTTTGACTAATTATCAGAATTAATTACAGGGGCAGAAACTAATGACGGAAAAGAATCGCGGGTTTAACCGACGATTTACTAAAAAAACGCGGTTTGAAGCTGCAATTCTTTTAAAATAATCACGGGTATAAATTGCGATTTTGAAGCCCTAATTTATCTTCTTCACGGCAGCAGCACTCCTCACTTCATTAGCCCCACAATTTCCACATATATTTCTCTCACTTGTACACAAGTTTTGGGATCAAAAAGGTGGATTTTGCTACTTCTTACTCGCCCCATATTCTCATTATCCAAGTAATTCTTCCCAACTTTTTTTTATTTGAAATATTAAGTGTTATTATGTTAGCTTAATTTTTAGTACTTATCAAAGTTGTATTTAGTAGTAGTTGATGAGGGCTATTTCGCACCCCACATAATGTGCGGATCGACTAAAGAACATAAGATCGGTTCGACCAAATCAGACAATTCGGGTTCATCTTATCGACCCGGCCGAATACAGCTCTCTTCGACAAGAAGACTATACTCCGGACCCAAGAAGGATATTTGGGCCGAGTCCTATTAGGACTATATTACCTTGTAACGCTAGGTTTAGTATGATATAAATACCTAGTCAATCATTGTATTAAACAACTCTGAATCATAAGGCAAATACGCCATTGAATTCTGCATTAACAGCACAACTCACTATTATTCAATAAATAAAGAGCTTTCTCTTCATATTTGTGTTATTTTTACGTTGGTTACAATATTTACTTATTGTTCTTACGATATTGCTCTTCCTTGAGTTTTGATCCATCCTGAATAAAGTAACAGAGCCCTATAAAATATATATATTGAAAATCCCCAATATCACAATTTTACTGATATCTTGAACCCGACCAAATCCGGTTAAATCAGTTGGCGCCCACCGTGGGGCTAGGTTAATTATTCGATCGACATATGGCTCGCCCAAGGAAAAGCGCTCGTATTGGAGCAAGAAGTAACACAACCACCGGTCATAACACATCTGAAGATCTACAGGACAACAATGATAATAACGCTCACAACACCAACGAGAATTTGCAGGATACCCACCCCCATCAGCAGGAACCCCAAGGAGGTCTTCCCGGTACAATACCGAAAGAACCGAAAGTCCCTGCGATCCCCGTTCCTCTCCCGGCGCTCAGGAGAAATTGCGACAGATCGCGATGCTCGTTAAATTACTCTCTCCAGAAGAATTACTTGTACTTGATCAAATTCCTCGAAACGTTAGGACTGCCAGGGCAAATCCCGCTCAAGGAGCGCCTCGGCAAGCGAGCGACGCTCGTTACACAGTCCGCCGCAGGGCAATTCAAAACCATCCGATAACCATCCACAAAGGAAACCAGGACAAAGAAAACCACAGCCGCGGCGCAGTGGGTCCAAGGAACGTACAATAATCCCTATCGAGGATGACATAGATGATGCAATCCCAGATCGACCACGAACAATGCGATTCTCGGAGAGAGAAATCAAAAGAATGGTGCAGGAACGACTCGAGCAACGCCTACGATCTGTTCAAAACCCGTGGGCCCGAACCACGGAACTCCAGGAGAGCCTTGCGGCCTGTTCTCCCTTCTGCAGAGAAATAAAGGAGGCACAGTCAATCGGACAGGTCCCAGGTAGACTACCCCGATACGACGGAACCACTGATCCGGATGACTATATTTTTAGCTTCACGAATATAATAAACTTATACGCTCACTCGGCGGAATTCACCGCTAAATTAATGGTGACCACATTTGAAGGACTCGCTTTGGATTGGTTCGCCAAGCAACCGGTCAACTCCATATTCAGTTTTCGGGAATTGTGCAACAAATTGACACAGCAGTTTGCCAGTCAGAAGAGGCAAAAACTTCCGATGAGCTACTTAGGAACTATACACCAACAAGAGGGAGAATTCTTAAGAAACTGGTTGGCGAGATTTAACGTAGAATTACTTAAAATCGATTCCCCGAATATCGATTACATAATTTCTATTCTCTTCGACCTCACGAAGAATAGGCAGTTCGGAAATGCCCTCAGTCGAAAACAACCAAGAACGTTTGCCGACATCATGAGCTTGGCGTCTAAATATATGACCCAAGAAGAGATGAATTCCTTTAAAGATAAAAACAAAAACAAAGCCACAACTTCAGGCTCCAAACGGCATGATAGGATTCCTGCCCAAAGATCCATGGATTATGAGCAATCTTTTAGAAAAGGCAACGTTTTCCAGCGATTGGAATACAACAAAGCCGACCAAGAAAGACAACCTAATTTCTACCAAAGACCAAGAAACCCCGAACCACCAATCAGAGGCAGGGTTAATCAAGTGGAACACCCAAGGTTAAATGCTCCGATGGAAGAAATTGGAAGTACTAGAAAGGAATAATTGGATCCCTGAAGCAAGGAAAATCGCTCAACCCAGACCAGGATCTCGAAACTATGAGTTGTACTGAAAATACCATCGGGCACACGGACATCGAACGGAAAATTGTTTTCACCTTAAAAAAGAAGTTGAAAAACTAATCGAACAGGGAAAACTAGACGACTATCTAGAGCGAGATAACCGCAAGAGGGAAAGAAGTAGAAGCCCTCGGAATAATAATCAAAGAAGGAGTTCTCGTCGAAGATCACCCGTGCATGGTCCTACGCAGGAATTGAACCATGACCAGATCAATGGGACTATCCATACAATATCCGGAGGACCCGCAGGCGGAGATAGTCGTAACGCCCGACGAAGGACAACTAGATCCATAATTGGAAGCTTAAAATACCCAAAAGAAATATGGACTCTCGAAAACAAACCAACAAACGACCGGCTGATCAGCTTTGACGAAGGCGAAGTACCCAAAAACATTGTTTGGGACACAAAAGAGGATAACTCCGATTTCCCAATGGTAGTGTCGCTAGAAATAGCGAATTATAATGTCAAAAGGATCCTAATCGATAATGGGAGCTCAACGAATATCATCTCCCGGGAGGTTTTAGCCCAGATGAACTTGGGACAGATAAACCTACAGAAAGTAGCTACGCCATTAGTAGGGTTTGGAGGATCCGATATCGTCCCCAGCGGAACAATAACCTTAAGTGTATCACTTGGGAAAAAACCGCACCGGACAGTGAAGCTAGTAAAATTTCTAGTGGTAGAAACACCCTTCGCTTATAACGCAATATTAGGACGACCAGCCCTCAACCTATTCCGAGCTGTTGTCTCTACTTATCATCAGAAGATAAAATTTCCGACCGACAGAGGTATCGGGGAAATAATGAATGATCACTGTATTGCATGGGATTGCTACAGCACCTCTTTAACTTTGAAAGATCACCCCAAATCAATTACCCCGAGCAAAAGAAAACTCGAAAACGATCTCGTTAGAAACGAGGTTGAAATCCCCAGTACTGATCGAATAGATAAAAAGGGAAAAGAACCGCTAGATTTAGCTTTGAAGCCACCAGAACATAAGGATGTAATTCTAGTACAAGGGGACTCGTCCAAAACAACAAGAATAGGTACTGAATTGAGCAAAGAAGGGGAAGTAATGTTGATCAACTTCCTCAGAGATAATGTCGACGTCTTCGCTTGGAGCGCGCATGACATTGAAGGAATTGATCCTCGAGTAATCAAGCATTCGCTAAAAATTGATCCCATGGCAAAACCCGCTAGACAAAAGAAGAGAAATCACGGGCCGGTAAAAGATAAAATCATCAAAGCAGAAGTAGAAAGGCTACTCAAAGCGAAACAAATTCGAGAAATACACTTCTCAGAATGGTTATGTAATGTCGTTCTAGTAGCAAAAGGGGATAAAAAGGATAACAAGTGGAGAATGTGTAACGATTTTACCGACCTTAACAAATTATGCTCGCGTGATCCATATCCCCTCCCTAGATCGACTTATTAGTTGACTCAACCGCTGGCTTTGCGATCTTCAGCATGATGGATGCCTTTCAAGGGTTTTATCAAATATACATGGATGAGCAGGACCAAGAGAAAACTGCGTTCATAACCGAGCAGGGAGTATATTGCTTTATAGTAATGCCATTCGGCTTAAGGAATGCCGGGGCTACTTACCAAAGGTTAGTAAACCTAATGTTCAAAGAGTTAATCGGAGAGATAATGGAAGTCTATGTAGATGACATGTTAGTCAAAAGCATGAACGAAGCGGATCACGTAAAACATCTTGATCGATGTTTCCGGATATTGAGAAAATACCGCATGAAGTTAAATCCCGCGAAATGCACTTTCGGTGTTAAGTCAGGAAAATTCTTGGGCTATTTGGTACATCAACGAGGAATTGAGGCCAACCCAGAAAAAATTCGAGCCATAATTGAAATGAAGCCTCCCAAAACCATCTCCCAAGTACAAAGCCTGGTAGGGAAAATCGTAGCGTTGAACAGATTCATATCAAAATCAGCAGACAGAAGTTTGCCCTTCTTCCAAACGCTTCGAAAAGCAAAAAACTTTGTTTGGACCGAAGAATGCGATCGGGCCTTCGACCAGCTCAAAGAATATTTGACGACATCCCCATTGTTGGCCAAACCGACGGAAGGGGAACCATTGTATATCTACATCTCGATCTCCGACGCGGCCGTTAGTTCTGTACTAATCAAAATAGAAGGATCAGAACATAACCCTGTCTATTATTTAAGCAAATTACTACAAGGGGCGGAGAAGAATTACTTGGAAATTGAGAAATTCACGTTGGCATTGGTAGTGGCAGCACGAAAACTTCGACCTTACTTTTTAACCTACAAAATCGTGGTTTTAACAAACCAACCGCTGAGACAAGTCTTAGCAAAGCTAGAAGCTTCCGGAAGACTAATCAAATGGGCGATCAAACTCGGTCAATTCGAAATCGACTACAAACCGAGAATTGCAATTAAGGCCCAAGTGTTAGTTGATTTCCTACTAGAAACTCCCACACAAGCAACCGAACTATCGAGCAGCCTCAACGACGATATCTTGATCATAGAAGATCAAACTTGGTTAATGCATGTTGACGGTGCTTCATGCCGAGAAGGAGGAGGCGCTGGAATCAACTTCACCGGACCTAATAAAGAGGATTTAAATTATGCAATAACATTGGACTTCGTCGTAACAAACAATGAAGCAGAATATGAAGCGTTAATCGCAGGAATGGAAATGGCAATCAAGGCAAACATTAGAAGCCTTAAAGTATTAACCGATTCAGAGTTAGTGCAAAGACAAATAGAAGGCCTATATGAGGCTAATGAATTTAATATGGTTAAATACCTTACCAAAGTGAAAACACTAGCGAAAAAATTCGAAAGCTTCGGTATACAGAACATTCCACGTTCGGAAAATAAATGGGCCGATCAACTATCTAGATTCACAGGAGCCCATGACGGAAAAACTGAAAGGGTGATCAACTGGTTAATCTCTAGTACACCGGCAATCGATATCGATGAAGTACCGCCGGTCGATATAATGGAAATCGAAGAAGCAGAAGAAAATTGGATGACTCCAATGGTAAACTATCTTCGAGAAGGAAAATTGCCACTTGACCAGAATGAAGCTCGGAAAATAAAATATCGGGCTCCAAAATATACATTAATAGGAGAAAGACTCTACCGGAGATCAGTGTCAGGAATTCTTCTGAAATGCGTCTCTGAATCACAAATAAATGATATTTTACGAGAGGTACATGAAGGAGACGCAGGGAATCACAGCGGAGCAAGGGCATTGGCTTTAAAATGCCTCCGAACAGGTTATTATTGGCCTACCATCAATAAGGACGCCGCTCAGTATGTCCAAGAATGCCATCACTGCCAAGTCCATGCTAATATATGTCATCGACCAACAGAAAACATGCACCCTATACCGTTATGTTGGCCTTTCGACCAATGGGGGATGGACATCATGGGACCATTCCCAGCGGCTAGATCCAAAAAGCTTACGTCCTGGTCGCTGTAGAATACTTCAGCAAATGGATTGAATGCATCGCCCTGGCACGAATAACTCAATTCCAAGTGATCAACTTCCTATGGAAATTCATAGTTTGTCGATTTGGCATCCCGAGGATCCTAATTTCTGATAATGGGACCCAATTCGCGGGAAAACAAGTAATAGAATGGTGTTTGAAACTAGGGATTCAGCAGAATTTCACTTCGGTCGGGCATCCTAGAGCGAATGGACAGACTGAGGTGGCAAACCGAGAAATAATAAAATCCTTGGAAAAAAGATTAGGAGCGGCCAAAGGGAAATGGCTTGATGAACTCCCAGGAGTACTTTGGGCTAATCGAACCACTGTGAGGAGCTCAACCGGAGAAACCCCGTTTAGCTTGGTATATGGTTCGGAAGCTGTTATTCCTGTTGAAACTCTAATCCCAACACCAAGAATTGAAATGTACGATGATCAGGAAAATGAAAAGACAAGAGAAAATGACATCGATTTAACAGAAGTTTTAAGAGAAAAAGCCGCCGTACGCTTGCAAGCCACTAAAGCAAATATGGAAAAGGCATACAATCAAAGGGTACGCATCCGAACCTTCAAAGAAGGAGACCTGGTCTTGAAAAAGGTAGAAGTATCAAAGCATGTTGGAAAATTACAACAAAATTGGGATGGACCTTACTTTGTCATTGACGTAGGAAAGAAAGGTTCATACAAAATTCCACGCTTGGATGGAACAGCCTTACCAAGAACCTGGAATGCAGTCAACCTTAGGAAATACTATGGTAAATAAATTTTAGCAGGTTATGCTGCTTTATCTTATTTTATTAAGTTTTAATCTTTGTAATAAAGACCTTAGCCTACAGTTCAATTATTAAAGATTTTAGCAATTTTAAAGATTAAGCCAAGATGGGGTATAAATCGATTGTTTCGGTAAAACACTCCTTGAAATTCTACTATCATATTGGTTGGGATCGAAACGAAAGGAGTCAAGTATACATTGATCCGCTCAATAAACACTCCTCGATCCAACCATACAAACGAGTCGAGTATACATTGATCCGCTCAATAAAAACTCCTCGGTCAGTTCTTCAACAATCAAAAGACTTTTGGTACGAAAAACCTAAGTCTAAATTAAAACGAGTCGAGTATACATTGATCCGCTCAATAAACACTCCTCGATCTACTTATAACGATTAAAAGACTTTTGGTACAAAAAACCTAAGTCTAAACTAAAACGAGTCGAGTATACATTGATCCGCTCAATAAACACTCCTCGATCTACTTATAACGATTAAAAGACTTTTGGTACGAAAAACCTAAGTCTAAAATAAAACGAGTCGAGTATACATTGATCCGCTCAATAAACACTCCTCGATCTACTTATAACGATTAAAAGACTTTTGGTACGAAAAACCTAAGTCTAAACAAGACGAGTCGAGTATACATTGATCCGCTCAATAAACACTCCTCGATCTACTTATAACGATTAATAGACTTCTGTTATTAAAAAACCTAAGTCTAAATTATAACGAGTTGAGTATACATTGATCCGCTCAATAAACACTCCTCGATCTGTTTTCAACAATCTAAAAGACTTTTGTTATGAAAACCTAAGTCTAAATTATAACGAGTTGAGTATACATTGATCCGCTCAATAAACACTCCTCGATCAAGTTTTCAAACGATTAATAGACTTCTGGTATTAAAAACCTAAGTCTAAATAAATAAAGAGTTGAGTATACATTGATACGCTCAATAAACACTCCTCAATCAGTTTACAACGACTAGAAGGCTTTTGGTAAAAAACCTAAGTCTAAATTATAAAAAAGTTGAGTATACATTGATCCGCTCAATAAACACTCCTCGATCTATTACAACAACTAGAAGGCTTTTGGTATGAAAACCTAAGTCTAAATTATACAGAGTTGAGTATACATTGATTCGCTCAATAAACACTCCTCGACCTATTCCTAACGATCTAAAAATGATCTGCCAATACACCTAAGTCGTGAAAATGAATTGAGTATGAATCCATCTGCTCGGAAAATGCTCCTCGTAAATAAAATTATGACAACATCAACAAAAAAGGAGAATGCAAGGGATAAAAGTAATATTTTATTCATCAAATCAATTACATACAAATGTCCTAAATTACAGAGGTATACATACTACTTAAACATCGTTACAAGGGTTTAGATAAAATGACCCTATAGTTCAGCGATCTTCACGACAATGTCCACGGAAACACCAATCTCCTCCCTAGTACCTCGTCGATTATGATAAACCACTTAAGAAGCATGCTGCTCAGGATGGTCGACTTCTTTGGTTCGATGGCCAGGCTCTGAAGATCAAATGTTCCTCCAGACGAAATGAGCATTACCAGCCAGATAACCGGCAATACTCATTCACCCACAACAAGATACTGCTTTTACTTAAAAATAAAACATTTTACTCTAGAGCAGCATCTCTTCGGGGCGGTCGAGAATTATTAATATTTACCAGCACACCCCGGCAGTCTATCACTCCGGAGGTAACATCCAAGAGTGGGGGTGACCGGCAAATATGAACCCTCCATGTGCAAACAGAAACCACGGACCTCAAATCTGTGAAAACAACATTTGAGGCCTCATGGGACCCGTTAGTACAAGGTAGGGCTTCCATGGGACCCGTTAGTACGAGGCAGAAGAACATCAAGCTATGACGGTATGAATCACGATAATGTGACTTTTTGAATATTATGGGATCTGAAGGCAAAATAAAATTTAAGGAAACTGAGATCTCCATCCTTTTTGAGAAATTGCAAATGAAGTATGCAAACCACGTCCCTATTTATAGGGATAGATCTAAGCAATCCAACGGCTGAAAAAGTATTTGATCAAGGGAAAGAAATGCGACCTTTTGTTCGACTTCTTTGGTTCGATGGCCAGGCTCTGAAGATCAAAAGATCATAATTTCCAATTTAGTTGTTCTCCCAATACAAAAATTCAGCCCAAAACAACTACACAAAAAGTTGGGCACTAAAAAAAAAAAAAAAAAAAAAAAAAGAGAAGAGACAGTCCAAGGCCTGCCAGGTCGAACAGATCACTGAGAAGAATCGCCAGCAGGACGACTAGCAGAAACAGTCCTCCGAGGAGTCAAGTTGCCAGCAAACGCCATCAACTCCTCTTGACGCTTTAGATAACCGGCGTCATAACCCTCCTCATAAGACCGCCGTCGAGACTCCTCCGCCAAGACAACAGCCTGAACTAGATCATTTTTCTCTTTCTCAAGAACGACCCTCACGACCTCTAATTTTTGAAGATCATCTTTAGCAAGCTGCAGTTGCAGGGTCAGCCTTGCGACCTTCGCCGATTCCGACTCCAACCGTCTTTGGTAAGCATCCTTACCATTCCACAGATCGTCATTTTGCACGCCCAGCTGGAGTGCAAAATATTTGGCCTAGAAAAGGAAAAAAAAAAGAATGAGAAAACCCCCACATAACGATGCAGTCAAAATAAAAACAAGTAAAGTAATGAAAGAATTGTCCACCTGTTCGCACATCTTCACTAGCGACTGAACAAGGCGAACGTTGGAAGTACCCTCAAGTTTCCTCAGCTCACCAGGCAAAATGGTGCTTAAGCCCAGATCCCAAGATAAAGCATCAGGCTCAACTGAGCCAGGCAATTCGCTATTAGAAGGGACACCGTCAGGGCGCGGAGTCTCCGACAACATAATATCCTTAACCTGCTCAAGGATGCATCGATCGTCTAACGGACGAGGAGAATCCCTCTCGTTGGGACTAACTGAGGTCTCCTTACCCGAAGCAGAAATAATGGTTCGACGACCAGACCTCGACCCAAACCGACCCCCAGAAGGTCCTCCAGATTCGAAAGAAGTAGTCATCACAGTAGTATCATGAAACATATAGTCAGGACAATCTTGCAAAATATATTGTGTTCTGGAAGGATTGACAAAGGAGCCCTCACCAGCTTGGCCTTCGCTGACGATCGGGGCAGTAGAAGTAGAAAAGGAAAGGGAGTTAGCAAAATCCCCTCCATGAAAAACATGCTCAAAGGAAGAAACGCCTGAAGAAACAGGTATATCAAAAGTCTGCTCCATGTGGGACGTATCACCGAAAGCCACCCGACCAGGGGAAGGCCTACTCCCAACTTCAGTAGAAGAAGAAAAATTTGGTTGTACAAAAGACGAACTAATTACGGAAAAAGGTTCAGAAGGGATAACATGAGTGTCGATCACCGACCTAGTTATTGGAGACGAACGAGGAGGCTCCATCGAGGGCCCCTCTGTTCGAGATTTTTTAGATCTGTTATCCCTACTCACGAGAAGGTCGCTTCGAAGTATTGCCTAAAAGATTACTCATGATCGAATTGTTGAAAAGTACAAAGTAAATAACGAGAAAGTTTATCGACTAGCCAAAGAAAAAGTATTCTATTAGAAGAGACGAGTATAAACGGTAAATAACAAGCCCAGTTTTTACCTTTTGTATTTATACTACACGAAAAGACGCGACAGACCTAAAAGAAAGGGCGCGGAATACTGAAAGATAGCCTTGGAATAAACAAAAGAATTTGAAACGACATACGCATAATGATTACGGCGAAGTTAATGACTTGTCTGAATCATTACATAAGAACACGGAAGGACGCGACTGTCAGAATACGAAACGTTTATTTCAAAGGGATGAAAGGGTAAAGTTACAATTAAACCTACGGGTAAATAATTACAAAGATTATTTCAAAAAGTCAATATATCATAGAGCCTGGTCGCTATCTGGAATTTTCTGTTCGCTACCGACGTTCTCTTCCTCGGTCATGCCAATATCTTCTTCTTCTTCTTCTTCGTCTTCTGGATCGATGAAGGTTTTGTCGAGCTCATCATTGATATCTGAAGGAGGAATTGGCAATGGTTTTCCGAACTCTTTGACAAGGTGTGCCAAAGGGAAGTTTTGATATACAACATCTGGAAGCTCGGAAGGAGAGTATACTTCGCCATAGCGGTTCAACCGAATATGTGCCGCTTTAAAGTATTCCTTTCGACGATCATCTATCATATCGAAAGCGACCAACTGATGAATCGCCTTCTTGAACGTATTTTCTAAAAGTGGACCGACCATCTGATTTACCAATGCCGTATGAACGGGAGAATTAATGAATTCACGAATCACTTTTTCATCATAATTACGACCATAACGGTCCCTGAGTCCACTCAAAGGAATGTCCTTCTCATACTCCTCTAATGAAGCTTAAAAACTTGATACTTGAGATTCTAGCTCACTAATTCGAGCAGTACTTTGAAACTGCAATTCCTCTAACTTTTTAGCCATTTGATCGGCTTGCTCTTGAGCACGAGAAGTCTCCAGGACCCTGTTCATGATCTCCTGGTCTTCAGTACCTGTAGCCCTAGTCTCAACGATCGGAACGGAAGAGGACGTTGAAGGGCCTACCTCTGAACCAGAGGACTTATGGAGTAAAGCTTTATACTTCTCTTCCAGGAACTCACACTGTTGTTTCCAAAGAGCATTTTCATAAGCATATGATGCCAGACAAGTTTTAGTCTGAAAGAACAAAGAGAACAAAAAGAAATGGGTTAGCAAATTAAGAAAGATCCTTAAAGAAAATTACTTTGTTAGTATGATCAAAGAAAAAGAGAAATCACCTTTTCAGCATAAAGAGAGGCTCGCTGAAATTTCTCCAGAGGATCCTTACGAAGAAGCTTATTCAGATCGCGAGTAAAAACGCCAGACAAAAGAACACGGGTTGCCTTATCGACCGCATTCTCACTATCGTCATGAACAAGTGAATCATTCTCGGAGTAACCAGCGGCCCTCCTTCCCTCTAAATGATCCTCAATCATTTCGACCAAAGTAGGTTTTGGATGATTGTCTCCGAGTAAAGAAAGATCGTTACCAGAACGATCATAGTAGCCCCTCCTTCTATCAACTGGATTATTAGTAGGATGTGGCATCGACCAGCTGCGACATCCACGAATACCCAAAGATGTACTAAGCTGAAGAGGAGGATAACCGGATCCTGTGCCCTGACAAATAGGGGACTCTCGAGAAGAATCTGGAGATTCCTCTCCATTCTCCTCGGACTCATGACTCAACTCCAGTTTCCTCTTCCTTGACGCTCTCTGCTCGATAGGGACGTTCTCTACGGATTTGGAAGATTTAGACAGCACCATTTTTCCCTTCGAAGAATGTCGGGAGTTTTCTACCATATGGGCTGAAAAAGAAACAAGATAAAAATTAGATTCTCAGTAAAAAGGATATCATCGCATCACTAGGCTGTAGTAAAATGCTTACCAAGTGATTCGGATGATGAACTGATTGGAAAATTATGAGCGCTTAATCCCGGTTTACGAAGGAAAGCTTCCCCAATCAGGAGAGCACTCTGGTATTTGTTGGCACGCATAGCGGGGATTTCACCAATAAACTGAGCGTCATCTGGAACAAGTTCACCAGTCGGCAAGCGACCTCCGGGAACCCAACTGGAAGCATGATCCCATGAGAAGGGTATGGTCGAACCATCCGCCGAACGAATACGAGGTGGGGGACGAACAAAAAAGAAGTGAGATTTCCAAGAAGGATTGCTAGAAACAGGGGAATCGAAGATTGCTCGACTAGGCCTTTGACTAGCGAAGAAATATCCACGATTGGAAGAACTGGAAATGTTGAACCGGAAAAGTTGTGTAAAATTACGAAAAGAAGGTTTTAACCCCTTTGCGATCATCAAGACAGAAAACAAACCACAAAGGCCACAGAATTTGGAACTAATTGTGTCAAGGACACACTGAATATTTTTAGGATATCAAGGAAGAGGGGAGACAACGAAAGACGCAGGCCGCTATTGAGGTGAGCCGTGTAAAAGGCTCGACATCCTTCCGGTGGAGATGTAACCCTATCAGAAGGGGAAGGAAGAATTATCTCAGAACCCTCCGGGAAATATTTGGCGTAATTATTCACAACCTATGGAAAAGTGTCTACCGTATAAGCACAAGCTAGGTCCTCAATTGGTTCAGAAATCTGAGGAGCAGTACCATTGCCCTTTTTGGCTCGGGCAGCGACATCTGAATCGGAAAGGATTTGTACCTTAAAGGTGTCTTCAACAGGAACGACAAATTCAGGGACTGCAGTTTGTTCGCCCAAAAAATTAGAATGCAACTCCTCCTCGTTGTTAGGGGCGACATTCTCCCTAGAAGAAGAAGAAGATTTTCTTAAAGAAGCCATATTTTCAGATTCTCGGAAGATGTAGGTCGATAAAAGGAAAACTTTATATGATGAACGACTAAGCAAGAAAATGACTACGAACTATAAGCAAGTATAAAGGAAAAATGACGAACTCAAAAGTCACCTATTTATACTAAGATAAGAAAAGACGTTTCGAACTCGTCACAACTAATCACATTCCCGCCAAAAACGGAAGGAGATTAAAAGCCTCCCGAATGGACGCGTGGCGATTCGTAATTGGAAAGAGAAAACGACTATCTATGATGCGTTGCACTCTTTTCCTTCCTTAAGATTTTTTCCCACAGGGTTTTTTCTTAAGAAAGGTTTTTAACGAGGCACCATTTATAGAAGAGAAACAGTCGTATAAAATTGTCTACTTCTACAAGCTTCTATTATCTATACGCTCGAAGAAGTGAGGGAGTACTGATGAGGGCTATTTCGCACCCCACATAATGTGCGGATCAACTAAAGAACATAAGATCGGTTCGACCAAATCAGACAATTCGGGTTCATCTTATCGACCCGTCCGAATACAGCTCTCTTCGACAAAAAGACTATACTCCGGACCCAAGAAGGATATTTGGGCCGAGTCCTATTAGGACTATATTTCCTTGTAACGCTAGGTTTAGTATGATATAAATACCTAGTCAATCATTGTATTAAACAACTCTGAATCATAAGGCAAATACGCCATTGAATTCTGCATTAACAGCACAACTCACTATTATTCAATAAATAAAGAGCTTTCTCTTCATATTTGTGTTATTTTTACGTTGGTTACAATATTTACTTATTGTTCTTACGATATTGCTCTTCCTTGAGTTTTGATCCATCCTGAATAAAGTAACAGAGCCCTATAAAATATATATATTGAAAATCCCCAATATCACAATTTTACTGATATCTTGAACCCGACCAAATCCGGTTAAATCAGTAGTTTTAATGTTTAAACAACCACTTGAACCTTTATATTGTTGCTTTACCAAATATTTGTTCTCTCATCAAATTTCATGGGATTATATTAAATGAGTTGTTGCATTTTATTTTGATATGTGCTATTTCAATGACTTAATGTTTAAACACTGACGGATTAAATGGTTGTGGTGGAATTGAATAACTTCTACTAACTTCTGCTATACAATTTTTTGCTTTTGTTTGCTTGGTGTTTTTTAAGTTAAGAAGAACAGTGAACAGATATGTGATATCTTAGAGTGCAAATGTCAAATTTTTTAGTATTCTCATCATTTGGCATTTTAAGTCTTATTGTTGGTTGGTATTACTATTAAATAATCTATTCATTTTTTATGTTTTTAAAATTAATAAATATGACCATTTATAAAAATTGTTCAAAAAGTTATTTAATTTTTTTTTCATATTTTACCAGGTTTCTAATGGATGGATTACCGGTTAGATTTTTGTGTTACTGGGGAGGAAATATATTGAACCCATCTAATGGTTGTGAGTACGATATTCCACCTAAATACCCCCTTAGGGCGGAGAGTAGATGGAGTTATGATGAGTTACAAACAGAGTTGTACCGAACTAGTGGGCTAAATAAACGGGAGTTCAAGTTGGGATTGATATGTAGAAATCCTCTTTGTTTCGAAAATACTATTAGTTATATTGCATTTCCCATTAAAGATAATATCGGTGTTGGAGCTATGTTTGATATTTTTACTTATTATTCGAGACGCACTTTACAACTGTACTTGGAGATAGAGTCGATAGACAATCAATACATTGGTGACACAGTTGTTACACAAGTGGATGAAGATAACCTAAATAATTCACCTTATAATCATGATCTGGGTAACACTGCTCCGTCTACTTTTCAGTCAAACGTTGGTACAAGTAGGCAAATAGAAAATTCAGCAGTACACACAAATATTAGTCCTCATGTGCATGAAAATGAAAGGGGACTAAGTGATGATTTGAAGACTGATTCTGAAGATGATGAAGAAAATTTTGAAAACAGGATAATGGAAGGGGACCATGTGAGTAGCAATAGTAGCAGTGACATTGAAGAAACTGCTATTGGGGGCGACACCATGGTTGCCAATGAGCAACTTGAAAATCGTATAAGTGAAATAGATTGTTCAATTTATAGGGAGATTGGTGAAGGATCATATGCTACAGATCTTCGTGCAAGTCAAACTCAAATGTCGGCGAGTGATCAACTGAGAAAAGGCCTACTTTTTAGATAAAAAACTGACATACAATGTGCTGTTACACATACAGAAGAATTGGTGTTACAATGTACAGAAGAGTACTGATGAAACGTAGGTAATATGTTGTTATAAGAAAGAGTACCCATGTAACTTCTATCTCCGTGCTAGTTTATTGACCAAGAAGCATGGATTGTGGGAAGTGACACGTTATCGAGGAACGCATACTTCTTGTGTGTAGGAATTTGGACTCTATGTTGATTGCTTCGGATATCCTAAGTCTTGTTAAGGTAGATCCAGATCTGAAGATACATGTCATTGTTGAATCTGTGAAGAAAAGCTTCAACAAAGAGATATCATATAAAAAAGCATGGTGTGGGAAGCAAAAAGTCATTGCACATATCTATGGAGATTGGGATGGATCTTATCAAAGGTTGCCAAAGTTACTAGCAGCTATACAATCTTGAAACAATCGTCGAGTACTACAAATCTCCACCACCTGGTCAAATGGGTATATTCCGTCGTGTTTTTTGGGCATTTGGATCTTGTATTCAAGCTTTCACGAATTGTCGTCCAATTGTAAGAACTGATGGTACTTTTCTACATGGAAGGTACAAGGGGGTTTTACTTATTGCAATGGGTTGTGATGCAAATGATAGCATATTGCCTCTTCCCTTTGCTATTGTAAAGAATGAGTCATTTGAGAGTTGAAATTGAATCTTGAACCTTGTGAAAAAACATAGTTGGTCCCAAGTGGTCAGATGAGGTCTAGAGGGGGGGGGGGAGAGATAGACCTCTGAAAATTTTACTCAAATTTTAACTTTAAAACTTTTGCTTAACAGAAAGTAAACTAAGCTGTTACAGTACAGTAAGCTTACAAGGCTGATCGTGAACAAATCTTTTGAACAACTTTGTTGACCACTAGTCTGATAGTTACTTAGCTGATTTTAGTCAAAATCAGTTTTAATACTAAAATACTTGCAGCGGATGTTTTAAGTTTTTTTCACAAGTATACTTAGTAGTTTGAAAAATTTTATCCCCAGTTTTGTAAAAACTCCTTTAAGTCTTTTTCAAACAGTTTTATGAACTGTTTTATGCAGTCTGAAAATATATGCAAGCAAAATGCAATGTAAAACACAAGGATTTTTATAGTGGTTATATGGATGTAAATATCCTTTAGTCAACTCTTCCAAGTCACAAAGATCTTGGGTTATACTAAGAACATTCAGTAATTAGTACACTCCACTTACGCCAAAATAACAAATGAATCTGGCCGTAAGCTCGCAACAGGAAATCACAAAGAAGTCCTATTCTACAGAGACTTATCACTCACAAAGACGGATAATTACTCCTCACAACACTCTAACAGATTTCACTCAGAAGAATGTATCTTTCTTTGATCTTCAGCTTCAGCTTGAGTCAACAAATGACAAGGCTGATGAGTGAGCTGTTCTTGAGCTTTTGAGACTTAGAAAATATTTTGCTTCGAATTCAATCTCTCAGTTGTTGTGTATCTTCCTTTTCTTCGTCTCTTCAGCTATTTTATACTCACTCATTTGAATTATGTCCGTTGAAGAGAGACACAATTCAAATTTCTTGATTTCTGGTCCTTAATTTCTGCGAACGGCTCTCTGCACAGTGACAGTACTACATACTGCACTTTCTGTCAGGCAGCATTAAATGCACCGAGCTGATACAAGGTATTTCTTTAATCATTTGCTATTAATAGCCTCGGACTTCAACATTTATTACTCCAGTGGCATTTATTACCGTTGGGACGACTTCTTGATCCTTTCCACTTGGCTGATGAGAGTACAAGTCTGATGATGAACAGAGCTGATCTCAAACTTGAACAAATCTGATTTGAGTCGGCTGATTTACACCAGTCTGATTTCTTCTCTTTAGCAGATCAGTAGTCTTCTGGACCTTGAATATTTGACCCTTCTTATTTGTCTTCATACTTGGTCAAAATTCTTCTAAGGGATTTAAACTAAGTTTTCCTTACTTAGCTGATTTGGATGAGTTTTGGAAATCATCAAAACCTCTCTTAATTTCTCTAACTTCAGTGTACTCTTATCTTCATCTTTATCCAACAATTTTACCCTTTTTGATGATGACAAAACTTCAGCTAAGTACCTGTTACCTAAACTAAAGTTTTAATCTTCAAAATTTCTGAGATAGAAATGTATGTTGGAATAAAAACTTGAACTTTTATATATATTGAAAGTGATTACAAGTTACAAGTTTTTCATCAGATGAGATAACTAAGGAAAATAAAGAAAACTGATTACAATGGTTTGATCTAATCTAGTCATCACCTTCTTCACTTTCTCCTTCAACTTCCTCATAATACTCATAAGAAGATTCTTCATCATCATCTTCTTTATCTCCTTCTTCATCAGCAGCATCATCTATAACTAGATTGGACTTGGCAGCTTCCATTTTCTATTTGATTTCTAGCTCTTTTTCTACATCCTCCATCCTTCTCTTTATCATCTCTTGATCCTTGTACCTGGTAAATGGCCCTGATTGTTCTTCAGTAGTTTCCTTGGATGCATCCATTTCTTTATCAGACTTGGCTTGTTCCTTGGGTTCTTCTTCAGACTTTTCCTTGCCATCAGCCTTTCCAACTTCTTCAGCATCAGCCTTTTCATCTTCCTTATCATCAGTCTCCTTGTCTTTGGCAGCATCAGTTTCCTCAGCCTTTTCTTTAAGTGCTTGATTTTCAGTAGCAGCAGCGTGAATAGTTGTCTCTTCCCCTTCATCTTCCCCCTTTTTGTCATCATGAGGGTTGACAGGAGGGTTGAGGGCAACAGGTTGGATCCTGACAGCAGCACATAATGATTTGATGTTCTGATTGATTAGGTCATGGCTTGCAGTGATATGATTGAGAGTACTAGTGATTTGATCAGCTTGATCATTGATGCAGTCAATGTTAAGTTGGAGAGTGGAGATTTTATCAACTCTGGTGGCAGCTTTATGAACTTGTTCTACCAACAGGTGATTCTTTGCTGTCTCCTCCTCTGCTATTTTGATGAATGTATATGTGAGATGAGCAATATGGTCTTCATTCCTCTTTAAGGTAGTATGAAGATGATTCATGTCAGCTTTGAAATCTTCAATATTTCTGTTCATATCTAAGACACTATGTGTCATCCTTAGAGTATTATCCTCAGGCAGAGGGAAGTTGTCAATGGCATCCTTCACCATTATTGCAGTATTCTTCTGCATTTGTTCCAACTGCAGCTTGTTCTTTTCTTCCATGTCTTTCTGGATTTTCTCCAGTTGCAATTTGTTCCTCCCTTCAATTTCTTTTAAGGAATTCTCCAGCATCATTTGGAAGGCTTCCATCAGCGATGAGTGCATATCAGCTGTTGGAATTTTAGGTGATGCAGTTTGACCTTCTTCCTGTTGAACATGAGTGTCTTTCAGGTCAGCTTCGTCTTTAGCTTTTTCCTTATCAGTCCATTCAATGGCTAAGGGTTCCTTAGCAGCATCAGGCTGATCTGTGACGTCTTCAAAGATCTTGTTAACAATCTTGCCATCATCAGTGAAAACTGTTGTCTGACGAATCATCCTCAGAACAGGCAGACGATTAGGAGCAGTTTTCTTCACTTTAGGCAATTCTTGATAACTTTTCATTTCCTTGCCAAATGTGATCTGCTGGACACCAGGCTTAGCAGGCAGATCACTTGGAGAACCTAGTTCATATATTGACTTGGCAGCCCAATTCTCCAAGGCTGTCAGAGTAGCAATTTGCACAGCTCTTTTTATGGGATCATCTTGCTTCCTTCTTTTGGCTGGCAAATCATTAGAGATGATTTTTGCTTCTGCAGCAGCAAACTCATGTGTGTGCTTGTGCATTACATCTCTAACGTAATCTGGATCCAGTGCTCTGGTGATGGAAGTAGTCTTCAGCCAATTCAGGACCCACTTCTCCTTATTAGCAAACTCTTCCCAGTTCTGGATCTTCTCAACAGTTTTGTTCACCGTGTACTCTCTCCATTTCATGTATCTTTTCTTTTCGTGAGTGAACAGGGACTTAAGCATCAGCTTCTTGTCAAAGTAAGCCGGTGCTTTTTCGAACCTGTTGAAAACAGAAGAGTCAGAATTCACAATATCAAAAGTTCTTCTTACTTCAAACTTTTTCTTCGTTTGAACCATGCCAGCAGGCATCTTCTTCTTAGCATTTAAAGATTCACCAATCTTTATGCCTCTAGCAATAGCAGGACCGTGAGCATCCTTTTTGCTGAGCTCAATAACAAGAGCTAACTCAGCATCCTCAGCAGCTTTGCATTCTGCTTCAGACATCGTTCTTCTCTGCTCTTCTTTTTCAGCTTCTTTCTTGCTGAGCTCAAGGACCCTTTGTTCTTCTTGGTCATCCCTTTTTCTCTGCTCTGCCTCTTCCCTCTTCTTCTTGTCAGCAGCTGATACTTTCTTTCTTTTGATAAGTATCTTTCTCTTTCCTTTCTTTTTGTCAGCTGGCTGGTCTTCTTGAGTACTGGCAGGTGCAGGGCCAACAGATGCAAGTGGTGCAGCTGCTATGGGATTGATGATCTGCACTTCAGGATCATCATGAGGTTGAGCAACCTCAGCTGTTGGTTCTGTTGAAGTAATCTGTGGGGCAGTTTGATCATCAGCTTGGTTTTCCTTAGCAGATTCTTCTTCAGTTCCAGCAGGCCTCTCTGCTGATGGAGGACTTTCTCTGACTAAGTCAGACAGTTCAGTAGGAGATTCAATGAACGTCATTCTCTTTCTGACTGTTTTCCTTGGTCTTCTTCCTTGATCAGGTTGGGAAGCTCCTGTATCCCTAAGTTGACTTCTCGTCCTGCGAGCAACATGCTCATCAGGATGTTCAGCAGATATTGTCCTTGAAGGTGAGGCAGGAGACATGTTCCTTATCTCCACAGTTGTCTGATTGATGATATCATCAGCAACTTCCTTCGCAGCAGGCTCATCTACTCTGGCTAGAACAGCTGGCTTAGCTGTTTGAGCAGATGCCTTCTTCAATTTCTTAGGAGCCACTTCTTTTGGCTCATCAGCCTTCTTCTTTTTCTCAGCCTTTGCCTGAGCAGCAGGCTGGGCTATTTCGGTACCTTTCTTCTGCTTCTTGGTAGGAACCTTTTCCTTAGGTTCCTCCTCTTCTTCTTCTTCCTCTTTTTCATTCTTTCTTTTCTTTTCTTCTCTTACAGTCTGATAACTAGACATTGCTTTGGAACTGTGGATTTCCTTCCCATTGGTCATCCCACAACCCAAATTGGAAATCAGGTAACTCAAGGTTATCCTGTGATTTGATTGCTTCTTCAGGTGGAAATTGGCCAAGATGTACCAGATCACCACCGACCAGTTTACTTCAATGCCATAAGCAGCAACCATTATACAGTACCTGTTCATGGTGATTGCATCCAGAGAGAAAGTGCAGTTCTCTATCAGCTTTGACACCATGTCAGCCATGCGCTGAAACTCATCCTTCAACTGTTTCTTTTTCAAGTTTCCAGTCATTACTTCATTATCCTTGGCACAGTTGCCCAGAACTCATGGATTTCATCCTCTGCCAGAGTGGTAACATCCTGTCTCCCTTGATTTGAAAGTCCAAACTGCTCGTGCAACAGAGAAGGGGTGATGACGATTGAAGTTCTGCTAACGGTGGCCTTGATTTCCTTTTTGTCAAAATCAACAGCCTTCTCAGTGTTATAGTACTCCATCACTTGGTCCTTCCAAACCATCTCAGCATGCGATTCCATGAATTTGACCAGCATAGCAGCTTTAAAATTTTCCAAGATCTCCTTCATGACGGGCATGCCGGACTGATGATAAGTATCATACATGGGGGTATACATTCCTTCAACCTTAGCTTCTTGTTGAGGATTCATCTTTGATTCTGTGAAGAGTTAGTGAAAATAGAGAATTTGCAGAGATTGAAAGCAGAAAAACTCTCACAAGTGCGTTTGAAACTATTTAGGTACGTAAAGAGTCACGAGTCTGATTAGATCTGGATTTATAGAGTTGGGGTATTTCGGTTTCCGTGATACCTGCCAACCGTTAGATTCGTTTCTGTCAGTTCTGATCGTGGGGCGATAGTTACGGGATTTGAATTTCAAAGCGCATTAAATGATGGGCGGGAATATGAACCGCCTTAGTTGTACTTGTAAAAGTGTGTTTTATATAAAATATTTTTAAACAGAAGGCTCTTGCACAACTGATCAGACGAGTTACTAAAGTACTTATCTGATGGACTAGTGTCCTAATGATAGGCTGTTATCAGTGAAATCAATAACTGATAACCTTCCTCGGCTGTTTGTCAATCCAGCTAGGTGAATAATCTTTAATCTTCAAACATTGATCTTCATAACTTCAACTAACTTTCATCAACAAATTTCATCTTTTAATCAGAAGTACCGCTAGTCTTACACATTCCCCCTGACTTTAAGAATCCATAAATTAACTAGTCTGTTGAGAGTTAACCTTTGAAGATAATACGATGTGTAAGCTGATGAACTTCAGTCTTCTGTTGAGTTCCCCCTCAGCTTATGCATCCAACTTTAGTAGACCTAGTTCAGCTCTTAGAGTTGAAAACTTTGTCTCACTTAGAGGTTTTGTGAAAATGTCAGCGATCTGATTTTCAATAAAAACATATTCTATCATGACATTTCCTTTCTCCACATGATCTCTAATGAAGTGATGTTTGATCTCAATAGGTTTAGTCCTTGAATGACTTGTAGTATTTTGAGTAAGTGAGATTGCACTTGTATTGTCACAGTAGATAGGTATCCCATTGATTTTAATGTTGTAGTCTTATAGTTGATGTTTCAACCATAATATCTGTGCACAGCAAGCTCCAGCAACTATGTATTGAGCTTCAACAGTAGATATGGATACTGAAGTCTGTTTCTTACTCATCAAAAAGATCAGGCGACTACCTAAGAATTGACAGGCACCTGTGGTGCTTTTCCTATCAATCTTGCAGCCAGCAAGGTCAGAATCTTAATATCCAATAAGCACAAATCCATATTCTCTAGGGTACCACAATTCCAATTCTTCAGTGCCTTTAAGATATTTGAGTATTCTTTTGGCAGCTAAGAGATGAGATTCCTTAGGATTTGATTGATATCTCGCACAAACCCCAACAGAGTACATGATATCAGGTCTGCTAGCTGTTAATTATAACAGTGACCCAATAATTCCTCTGTACTTGGTTATGTCCACTGATTTGCATCTTCATCTTTATCCAAACGAAGACTAGTAGACACTGGAACATTTGCAGTAAAGCTAGTTTCCATACCAAATTTCTTGAACAGATCCTTTGTGTATTTTGCTTGATTGATGAATATACCATCAGGCAACTGTCTTACTTGCAAACCAAGAAAATAATTAAGTTCTCCCATCATGCTCATTTCAAACTTGTTCTGCATCAGCTTTGAGAACTTATCACACATCTGTTGATTTGTTGAACCGAAAATAATATCGTCCACATATATTTGCACAAGCAATATATGATTTTCCCATTCAATAGTGAACATGGTCTTGTCTACCTTACCTTTACGAAATCCTTTAATTAAAAGAAAATCAGATAGGGTATCATACCATGCTCTTGGAGCCTGTTTCAGTCCATAGAGAGCTTTCTTCAGACGATACACCTTGTCTTCTTCTTGATAAGCTTCAAATCCAGGTGGTTGTTCAACATAAACTTCTTCTTGCTATTCTTCATTGAGAAAAGCTGATTTCACATCCATTTGATAGACTGTGAAATTCTTATGAGCAGCATAAGCAAGAAAGAGTCTGATTGCCTCTAGTCTTGCTATTGGTGCAAAAGTTTCATCAAAGTCAATACCCTCTTCTTGGCAATATCCCTTGGCAACTAATCTGCTTTGTTTCTGGTGACCATATCATCTTCATTCATTTTATTCCTGAATACCCATTTAGTGTCAATTACCCTTTGATGACTTGGTCTAGGAACTAAGTACCAGACTTCATTCCTTTCAAATTGATTCAACTCTTCTTGCATAGCTTCAATCCAGTTTGAATCATTAAGAGCTTCTTCAATCTGTTTAGGCTCTATTTGAGATAGGAAGCTGACAAACATGGCATCACTTGCAGCAGCTCTTCTTGTCTTTACTTTATCCAAGGGATCACCAATTACTAGCTCTGGTGGGTGATTCTTGAGCCATCTAAGATCAGGTTGCAAATCTGAATGTTGTCCTCTGTTTTGATCTTGCAACACTACTGTTGGAGTTCCAGTAGTAGTCTGTTGAACAGCAGTTGTCTGTTGAACAGTCTCTGGTCTGTCAGCTGTTTGCAACTCTTCTGTTAGACAATCAGCAGTGTGATTTTGAACAGCACTTGAGTTAGCAGCTGAGTTGAGATCAGGTAGTATGATGGGTATATACTCTTCATTTATTTCAACACTTAATTTCTGAAAATCAGTAGACAGGTTTTGATCAGTACTTTGATTCTTTTCAGAAGATTGATTTGGTTCATCAAATACTACATGAATGGATTCTTCTACAAGTAAAGTTCTTTTGTTAAAGACTCTATAAGCTTTACTAACAGTAGAGTATCCTACAAATACTGCTTCATCAGCCTTTTCTGCAATAGCAGTAAGGTGATTTTTCCCATTATTTAAAGTAATGAATGTTTGGATTCCTGTTGTTCCAAACTTCATATGGAGTCTTGTTTTGGTGCTTGTTGATCGTGCATCTGTTTTGGGTAAAGCATGATGTATTTGTTGCTTCTGCCCAAAATATTTGAGGCAGCTTAGCTTCAGCTATCATGGTTCTGGTATCTTCTTTTAGAGTTCTGTTTCTCCTTTCAGCAACTCCGTTCTATTGAGGGGTTCTAGCAGCAGAGTACTCATGACTGATTCCTCTGGCATTACAATACTCTTCAACAGTAGAGTTTGTAAATTCAGTCCCTCTATCTGATCTAATCTTCAGTATTTCATACTCTTTTTGTTCTGAATTAGCTCCATCAGATTTGTAAAATGCTCCTTGGTTTCACTTTTCTTCTTCATGAAAATCACCCAAGTGTATCTTGAATAATCATCCACAACTGCTAGGCAGTATTTCTTTCCACCATTGCTGATTGGATCAATGGGTCCAAATAAGTCCATATGTAGCAGCTCCAAGATCCTTCCAGATGATTGGTGCTTCTTGCTTTTGAATGATGACTTGATTTGTTTACCCTTCTGACATGCGTCATAAAGCTTGTCCTTGCTCATGACTGTCTTTGGAATTCCTTCTACCAGATCTTTCTTGATAAGTCTGTTGATGGTCTTGAAATTCACATAATTCATTCTTTTGTGCCACAGCCAACTGACTTCACTTGGTGTTGATGCTACCAAACAAATACTTGAATTCTTGTCAACTGAATTCCAGTCCACTGTGTGGACATTCCCTTGTCGTCTTCCAGATAAAATAACCTTCTTTGTACCAATCTGTTCAACGTAGCACTTATCTATTGAGAAGATGACTGAATATCCTTTGTCACAAAATTGACTTATGCTCAACAAATTGTATTTGAGGCCTGATCTTACGCTGTTTCGTAGGGTGATCAAGGTAGCAAAGTAAATGGCTAAAACACAATTATATGAGGAGAAGATCAATAATGTATATTTCGAACGTAGGTGTACAGATTACAAGTAATGAGGGTCCTATCTGAGCATTATAGGATGCCGTACAAGCTAGAGGATAAATACATATAGAGTAACCTAAGCTAACTTTCACGAGGCGGTCCGAGCAGTAGCTTCGAGTAGGGAGCACCTGGGAAAGCGTGTGTGGCGTCATAAATGCTTGTGGTATTTATAGTGAAAATGGTGAGCTAGCTGATCCATCCGCAGGGATATATTTCTCGGCCCAAAGGCCTGGGCCTGAGGTCGGCCCAACAGTAACCTTCAACCATGAGCTCTCTCTGATAGGTCGGACCTGATAAACTGGGACTTGGGCTCGATTCTGTGTCTCCAAGGTCAGGATTCATGATCTTCGATCTTGTCTGGGCTTCTGAATGAAAAGTCCAAAATATCCCTCATCAATATTCCCCTCTTCTCGAGCGCAAAGTGAAGCTTAAGCTCGAAGAAGTATGTGTTGCTTTGAACAGTGGGATGAAAGAACCATTTATGATGTGTTTCGGATATGCCTCGTTAAAAACCTAATTCGGAAAAACCCATTGGGATAAAAACCGAATCAGGGAAATAGAGTGCATATCTTGGAAACAATATATGTTTTCTTGTTAATAATCTTTGTCTGGATTTTGAGTCGATCTTAATCAAAGTGTCCTTCTGTATTAGTTGCCATGATTGATTCCTTATTAATACTCCCCCACTTCTCCGAGCGTGGGGTAAAGTATAGGATCGGAGAAGTAAATAAATATCGAGACAGAAGAGGCATATCTTTTCCTGTGTTGGTCTACGGCCCATAATTCCAGAGAGTATAGGGGTCTATCATGCAATTAACGGGAAGATAAATTTGAATTTACCCTGAGGGAGTTCAACCGTCGCGGTTATCCAGGGTCTGGTTTGCAATTTACCTTTTTAACCTTATATATATATGTTGACTTGTCAAAAATTATTTATGAAGCAATTTTCTTCTTAAGATCGGAGCATAAAGATCGAACGAGCTGTCATATTGCTTTTTGCTATAATGTCTAGTTCGAGAAACTTGAGGGGCAAAGGTAAAGTTGGAGAAGATCAAGAATCCGATCCTGACTTGAAGCTTATTGACAATTTTGAGGAGGGGGAATTTCATCCCGATCGTGAAGGTGCTGATCAGGTTGAAGATCTTGAGGAAAATGTGGTCGAGAAACATAGCATTGGCGATAATGCATTTGTCAGGATATACAAGTCTGAAGGACCTTCTAGAACAGTCGGTCAGAATAGGGCCTAACTTGGCGCCGATCAAACTTCCTGCACTTTCGGCAAGGACGACCGCGCTTATCTGGATGAAGAGTTCGGGAAATTCCTCCCTAAAGGTTTTTCGATCGTGATCCCTTCCTATCGTCAACGTGCGACCGATCCTCCAGCTGGATGTCAGGCCTTTTATGAAAAACAATTTTCTCATGGATTGCGCATCCCGTTTATTCCCCTGATCAGGAGTATTTTGACGTCTTTTTTACTTTCCCCTGCTCAGATTCTTTTGAGCTCTATTGTATATATCGTAGCGTTTAGCGTTCTTATAGAAGCCAAAGGGGAAGAGGCTTCTTTTCGGAATTTTTGGCAAATATTCATGATGGATATGTCTAAGGGTTCCAATGCGGGGTTCGTATATTTTTCACAACGGTTGAATCGGCCTATGCTTTCGAGTGTGGCTATGGATAAAACAAAAGCCTGGAAAAGAAGGTTCTTCTTTGTGAAAGGTCTCGACATTCCCGTCTCGGAGGGAAGTTCGAAAACTAGACCATATCGATGGGATGGCGTAGGGTCCTGGGTATATGGTCGTCGCAGAATTAAGGAAAAGATCAGTCATCATCTTTCCGACGAACTTTTGGAACAGCTGCAGTCTGATCCCTATCAGACCATGCTCCTTGTCCAAGAAGGGGTTTTGTGGATGGCGGGTCTAAGTAAATGTGATTATCCTGCTCCGATGGTCGAATTTTCACTTCCTATGTCAAATCAATCCCTTGGCGGATCTATTCGATCGTTCGGAAATGTGTCTGAACCGGCCACTTCATCTCATGTACCACTTACTTTAAGTATGTTACTATCCTTTCGTATTTTAATGCGTGATTAATTGTATTTTCTTGCTTAGCTTTCTAAGTACATCGCACTTTCTTTCCAGATCAAACCGTTGAGAGGTTCCGGCTGTCTATCGTTAGATCGATGGTGACTGCTACTTCCAGTAACGCACAAAACCAACCCCAGCAAGAGAAGAAAAACAAACCGGAACGAGGAATGGAAGTAGGTAATTCGGTCGTTGATCTGATTGATATGCCAACAATACTTCCACCTTTGAGAAGGGTCGGTGGCACGAGTTCATCGAATCCCACGGTAGCGGGCCCTCTACGTAGCGTGTTCTCGATCGACACTTCCAATCCCTCACCTGCTGGTTACAGTCAATACTCCTGGAATCGCATTTTGGGTATACAAAAACATGAGGAGCGTATGGCTCGGAAACGGAATGCTGATCACCCAGGGCCTTCGAGGAGGATAAAATCGTTCGGCAGGAGTTCCAATTCTGTTCCCTGTCGACCAGGCAGGTCGGAACCTGATGTAGCGGATTTCATGAATGAGCATTTTCGCGGGTGTAGGGCCGCTGAATATCCGGAAGAAGGAACCATTTTGTCCGATCTCGGACCAAATGGTGAAAATGAATTTGATAAAGCTACAAGAATTTTTATGGCCGGACAGTTCAAGGGAGATCTACTTCACCATACTGTCAAAAGTGACTTTGAAATCCTGAGTAACTTTTCCCGAACATACCAGGAGGTAATTGTTCAAGTTGAGTACATCATCTCTCTTAATCCTTAAATAATCTACTGACACAATTTCCCTTTTATAGGCTGGGGATTACTTCGCACTTCAGATTTATCGTTTGTCATTGCTGGAGCAAGAGTCACAAGAGGCTCATGATGCACTCGCGCAGACTTTGTCCGAGAATAGAACGCTTCGAGCACAACTGGATGACGTTAAAAGTAAACTAACAGACAATCGCCGTGAATTGTCTAAAACCATGAAGGAATTAGAGAGCACCAAGAAAAAACATACCCCATCCGTGGAGGAAGATTTGGTATCGATAGTTGAGGAGAAAAGTGCCCTCGAGGAGGAACTTAAGAAGGTTAAGATTGAGCTCGAACAAGCCAAGCAAGATTCCGAGCGTGCATATTCCCAGGGACAAGAAGAGGCTGCAATTCCAGCCATACGAGAGTTTTTGAAGTCCCCTGTTCTTGATCCCTTAGTTCGAAGAAGGATAGGTGGGATTCTCCAAACGAAATTCTACAAAGGGGTTCAACAGCTAGTCTCGGCCAAGAGAATTTCAGACAAGAAGGACGAATATCTCCGGTATATGGATCCCTACAAGAATGCCGAAGGGAAGGACTTTAACCACAGGAAACCATGAGTTGGCAAGATCATCATTTTTCCCCGCTCGTTGAGGAATTTGGCGTTCCAATGCCGAATCCTGATGTGCTTGAGTTGTCCGGCAATAATCCCCAATCTACCTTAGGGGAAGATCATTATGTCGACATAGATGGCGAATCAGATGAGCAAAATGACCAACTCGACAATCGAGTAGAGCCTTCGGGTAGCGATGGCGAAGATAGTGGCAGCTCAGAAAATGGATCAGATAGCTCGGAAGGAAATGATTCAGAGTCCGGTAGTTAGAAATCCGATCACTTATAATAGCTATGTAATGGGAGTAATGGTTTATTTAATAGGATTCTTCTTCAGTGCTTTCCGTTTTTGTAATCCATAAACTCCTTTTTAACTCGTAAATATTTGCGTATCCTAATTTTGCCCTTTTACGGTCCAAATCTTTATTACCTTTTAAGGTCGAATTCTATCGTTCCCTATTGAATTTCTTGAGAGACGCAATGGTTCAATTATTGCAAAAGTAGTGTGTCGCCTCTATAAATACAAAGACTGTTTCAGATCATTCGGCATAAAACCCTTTAAACTTTGAGATCGGAGCTCTGCGCTTAATATATATTTTCGATCTTTCAAACATATTTCTTCGTTCATCATTGATCAAATATTGGGTAATCCCATCGACCCCAAGTCGTTATTGGGTGGTGCCAAGAGTAAAGGTCCGCCCAAAGATTCAAATTCGACTAAGGAAAAGAAATCTTCCAAGGCCTCTCCAAAAACTTCCGCGTCTTCCCCCAAAACTTCTAAGGGAGGGGAGATTAAGAAAGAGAAGCAGCTTCGATAAAACATGCTAAGGTTATATCTAGCAAATCAATTTTAGATGAGAATCTAGATGAGGAATCTGAGGGCTCTCCGTCGAAACCTCTTGATACTTCAAATCGAGTGTTAGCTAGGCAGAAAGCCTCAGTCCTTGTTTCGAATAAAAGACCTTATTCTGATGGGATCACCCCGATCGAGACCTTGCAGAACCTTGTCGCTAGGAATGAGTTGTTGACCAGTGATCTTGCAGCTGGATCTCCAATAGGAGGTTTGGGCAAGAAACCTAAACTGACGGATACTGGTGAAGACTCTTTAGTTTCTGGAGCGTCTGCCGAGTCCTCGAAAGTTGAGAATCTTTCCGACCCTCGTCTTGTTTCTGCTTCTCCAGTGATCTTTCCTTCCCCTCTTAGAGAGTTGAAAGACGAGTCTGCTCCGAAGGTGGTACTCGAGAATCCCGTTAAGAGTCTTCTGCAGGCTGATATTCTATTTCTGAAGCGGGCGCGTCTAAGGGAAAAAGCCCTTCAGAGTTGTTTCGGTCTGGATCGAATTCTCTCTTTTATTATCATATATATATATATATATGATGAGGGGATTTTTGGATCCTATTCCCTATCCGACATGAGAGCTCGAAGAATCTTCTATCCCGACCATAGAAGATCGAACTGCACGAGGACAGATGCTTAAAGATCCAGAATCACTGTTGGGCCGAGCCCTGATCCAGAGTTATGGGCCGAGAGATATTGATCTATGGCTGGATCACCTAAACCCTACCTTCAGCTATAAATACCCCAAGCATTAATGACGACGACACAACTTCCCAGGTGCTCACTACTCGAAGCCACCGCTCGGAATCATAGGCTTAGGCCCTAAAATATGTATTTCGTCCTCTAGCTTGTACGGCATCCAATAGGGCTCGGATAGGACTCCCGATCTTTGTATTCTTGTAACCGTGTAATCAAACAGTTGGAATACAATATTATTGATCTTTATTATTCTCGCATATCGTTTAATCGATCTCACCACTCATAATTTGCACATACGAAATTCGGTAAGATCAATTGGCGCCCACCGTGGGGCCTTATTCGAGTCTTAGATCGAAATATGCCTACCACGAGGAGAAATACGTACAACAGAGGAGAGCCTTCCCATGCAGTGGGAGCCCAAAATTCTGTCAACAATGAGCCTGACGATTTATCACGCGCAGCGCAACAACAGCCAGAGGGGCCGCCGGCGGCTCCTCAAGATAACGTACCAATACACACGACCTTGGGTGACTTAAGGTCTATAATTGGCACGATATGCAGGGAATTCACGAACAGCGGAAGGGCAGATCAGTCACCTGTCGATCAACCAGAAGTTCATGTAAGGCAGGAACTACCCTCTGCGAACTTGCAGAGGGAGAACAGTGTGTCTCGAGCTCAGCCAACACTTCCACCACGAGCCGCCCCCTCGAATACTAATGTCCGACCTGAGAATCCCGCTGCGAGGGCAATTGATGTAGAGGATTCCGTCGTGGGAGAAAGTCATACAGCCGGTGCCAAGACGAGAAACAAACCAACCTATAAAAGATTTACCGAAATGGAGTTGGAAAAAATAGTACAGGAAAGGGTGGCCAAGAAGTTGGAGGAACGAGATACTGTGATGGAGATCCCCTTCAACAATCAGATTACGAGGAGGACTGGGAACGCACCAATCAGGGAAAACCTGCGAGACGGGGAGGTCTCGAATAATATCATGCGTTGCTCACCTTTCTGTCGAGAAATACGCGAGGCTCGAAACACAGAGACAGTACCGACCAGGTTGCCACGGTATAACGGGACTACCGACCCCGGGGAGCACATTAACAGTTTCATTAATGTGATGAACTTATATGGTCATTCGGAGGATTTCTGTTGCAAGATTATGGTCACTACGTTCGAAGGAATCGCCTTAGACTGGTTCGGAAAGTTGCCTCCGAACTCCATCTTTTCTTTTGAAGAATTTTGTGATAAGCTAAAACATCAGTTTGCCAGCCAAAGGAAACCAAGACTGCCAGCAAATCACTTGGGTACTATAAAACAGTTAGAAGGAGAAACGTTGAGGCAATGGTTGGCGAGATTCAGTATTGAGCTTTTAAAGGTAGACACGCCACAGATTGAGTACCTATCATCTCTGATGTTCGAACTAACCAAGAGTACCCAGTTCGGAAACGCATTATGCAGAAAACAACCCAAGTCTTTCGAGCGAATAATGGAAATAGCTGAAAAGTACATGATACAAGAGGAAATGAACAAATTAAAAAGCTCACATATCGACAAGTCTCTCCTTAGCAAAAAACCAGATCGGGCTCCGATCCCGAAGCCTGGTGACTATGGAGGATCGACTAAGGGATCAGTCTGGCAACGAATTAACACTTATAAGCCACATTTGCAGACTCAAACTCCGAATTCCTATGCACCGCACTACGATCGGGATCGAATCCCGAGATCGAGTAAAATTCAGTTTACTGAACTCAACAGTTCAAAGGAAGAAGTGTTGACGGTGTTGGAAGAAGGGAATTTGATTCCAGAGGCCCAAAGAATCACACAGGCAAGGCCTGGTGCGCCAGGCTACGACCAATACTGTCGGTATCATCGAGCCCGGGGGCATAGTACAGAGAATTGCTACCAATTGAAGGTCGAGATAGAGAAATTGATTGCCCAAGGGAAGCTGAAAGAATTCGTCAAGAATGGCAACTACAGCAACCGCTATAGATCTCGTAGCCCGAGAAAATTCAACGCTCAGCAAAGACAGGTTCGAAACCAAGCAGAAGAACAGTTGAATGGAGTGATAAACGTGATAGCTGGCGGACCCGCCGGAGGGGATAGCAGGAATGCCAGAAAAAGAACCTTGAGGTCGATTAGGGCAGGAATTTCTGCGAGAAAAGAAGTTCTATCCTTGGAATTCTCATCGATGGAAAACCAAGTCATTAGTTTTACAGAAGCAGATCGACCCGCCGACGTTCATTGGGATACGAGTGAGGATGATCCCGACTTTTCTATGGTACTGACACTCAAGATTGCGAACTTTGAAGTCAAAAGAATACTGGTCGATAACGGAAGCTCGGCAAATATAATTTCTTCAGAAGCACTTACAAGAATGAATCTCTGTCATCCACGCTTGGATAAAGTAACAACCCCATTGGTCGGATTCGGGGGATCGGAAATCGTTCCGCTCGGAACCATACTTTTAAGCACCACCTTGGGGCTAAAACCGAAGAATGTCACGAGAATGATAAAATTTTTAGTAGTAGACACACCATTCGCTTACAATGCCATTTTGGGAAGACCGGCTCTGAATACCTTTAAGGCTGTCGTGTCTACTTACCATCAAAAGATAAAGTTTCCGACCGAGGGAGGAGTGGGAGAAATGAGGAATGACCAATATATGGCATGGGAATGTTATAATTCGTCCCTAACTATCAAGGAGAAAATGGAACCCGATCTCCCTGTTAAGAGAAAGCTGGATGACTCGATTTCTAACCCCGAGATTCCAATTCCGGATATTGAAAGGATACAAGGAAAGAAAGGAAGAGTCGTAGATATGAGTGTACAAGCGCCCGACAGCAAAAAGGTGAATTTGGTACCGGGATCTCCAGAAAAATTCACAAAAATTGGAACGAAGTTGAGTAGCGGCATGGAAGCAAAACTCATTGGATTTTTACAAGAAAACGTGGATGTCTTTGCTTGGAGCTCGGATGATATAGTAGGAATCGATCCACGTATAATAACTCATTCCTTAAATATTGATCCTAAGGCTAAACCGGTGAGACAAAAGAAGCGCAATCATGGTCGTGAAAAGGATAAGATTATTAATGCAGAGGTCGATAGATTGTTAGCTGCGGGGCAGATCAAGGAAATAAAATTCACAGAATGGCTATGCAACGTAGTCTTAGTTTCAAAGGGAGAAAAGATTGAGAACAAATGGAGAATGTGCAATGATTTTACCGACTTGAACAAACTGTGCCCAAGGGACCCCTACCCATTGCCTCGAATAGATATGCTCGTAGACTCCACCGCGGGATTCGTGTTGTTCAGTATGATGGATGCTTTTCAAGGTTTCTATCAAATCTTCATGAATGAAAAAGATCAGGATAAAACGGCATTTGTCACTGAACGGGGAGTGTACTGCTTCATCGTTATGCCATTCGGGTTAAGGAACGCTGGTGCAACTTATCAAAGGTTGGTTAACATGATGTTCAAAGAACTGATAGGAGAAATCATGGAAGTATATGTGGATGACATGCTCGTAAAGAGCATGTCCGAGGAGGATCATATCAATCACCTTAACAAGTGTTTCAAAATTTTGAGGAAATATAGAATGAAGCTGAATCCGGCTAAATGCACTTTCGGAGTACGATCAGGCAAATTCCTGGGATATTTGGTTCACGAAAGAGGAATCGAAGCTAATCCCGAAAAAATCCGAGCGATCACTGACCTAAATCCTCCAAGGAAACTTTCTGATGTTCAAAGCCTGATCGGAAAAATTATTTCATTGAATAGATTTATATCTAGGTCCGCGGACAAGAGTCTCCCTTTCTTCAAACTCTTACGCAAATCTAAGACCTTCGAGTGGAACGACGAATGTGATAAGGCATTCGAAGAGTTAAAAGCGTACTTGACCTCACCCCCAATGCTAGCAAAACCATCCGAAGGGGAACCTTTGTATTTATACATAGCTGTATCTGGAGAAGCCATCAGCTCGGTTTTGGTCAAACTTGACAAGGCTGAACATAGACCAGTTTACTATTTGAGTAAATTGCTACAAGGTGCGGAAAAGAACTATATGGAGATCGAGAAATTCGCGCTGGCCTTAGTCGTGGCCGCCCGAAGGTTAAGGCCCTATTTTCAAACATACAAGATTATTGTTTTAACCAATCAACCTTTGAGACAGGTCTTGTCGAAACCTGAGGCCTCGGGCAGATTAATTAAATGGGAAGTCGAACTAGGTCAGTTCGAAATTGAATACCAACCGCGGGTCGCAGTAAAAGCTCAGGTCCTAGCTGATTTCGTACTTGAATCAACCAAAATATCGAGCGCAAGAGAAGAAGCATCCTCGGAGCTTAGTATGATCGAAGAAACAAGTAACCGAGCATGGTTAATGCATGTGGATGGCTCCTCGACCAAGGAGGGAGGCGGCGCTGGAATTCATTTCCAAGGACCCAACGACGAAGATCTAAGTTATGCAATAACGTTGGATTTCATCGTCACCAACAACGAGGCCGAATACGAAGCACTGATCGCCGAACTAGAGATGGCCATTAAAGCAAAGGTAAAATCAATTGTTGTGTTAACTGATTCCGAACTTGTTCATAGGCAGGTGAAAGGTACGTACGAAGCCAGAGAGTTCAATATGATGAAGTATTTGAACAAAACAAAGGAATTAATCTCCAAGTTCGAGAAATTCGACATTCAGCCTATACCAAGAGAGGAAAATCTTTGGGCTGACATACTATCAAAATTTACGGGATTAATTGATGGAAAAACTGAAAGATCTATCACCTGGCTGCTATCAAATATGTCCGCCATCGAATTAGATGCTACGCCTGAGGTCGATATCATGGAAATTACAGAACCGCAAAAGTCATGGAGTGATTCTCTTATCGCATATCTGAAGGAAGGAAAGCTTCCGGAAGACGCTAATGAGGCTCGAAGAATCAAATATAGAGCGCCATCTTTCACGATAATAAACAATCAACTTTACAAGAGATCCTCTTCGGGAATTCTATTGAAATGTGTCCATGAAACCCATCACGGTTCCATCTTAAAGGAGGTTCACGAAGGAGAAGCAGGAAATCATTGTGGTGCACGAGCGTTAGCTCTTAAATGCTCAAGGTCTGGATATTATTGGTCTACTCTTTTTTCCGACTCTGTAGAATATGTGAAAAAATGCCATCATTGTCAGATACACTCGAACTTGATTCACCAGCCCGCCGAACATATGCATTCTATTCCTATCTGTTGGCCTTTCGATAAGTGGGGCATTGATATCGTCGGACCTTTTCCGACAGCTCGAGCCAGGAAAAACTATGTACTCGTGGCAATTGAGTATTTCAGCAAATGGATCGAATGTGTCGCCTTGACAAAAATAACTCAATTCCAGGTTATAAATTTCCTATGGAAGAATATTGTCTGCAGGTTCGGAATTCCCAGGATTTTAATATCCGATAACGGAACGCAATTTGCTGGAAAAAAGATCACGGATTGGTGTGAAAGGTTCGGAATACAACAGAATTTTGCATCGGTAGGGCACCCTCAAGCCAACGGACAGACTGAAGTCGCAAATCGAGAGATCGTTCGATCTCTGGAAAAACGCTTATCGGAGTCAAAAGGAAAGTGGCTAGATGAATTACCTGGAGTATTATGGGCCAACAGAACAACAATCAAGGCCGCAACTGGAGAAACTCCATTTAGTCTGGTTTATGGGTCGGAAGCAGTTATCCCGGTAGAAAATCTTATACCCTCGCCTAGAGTCGAATTTTACGACCCAGAAGAAAATCAGCCCTTGAGGGAAATGGAAGTGGATCACGCGGATAGTCGACGAGACCGTGCAAAGTTAAAAATTCAAGCTGCCAAAGCCAACATGGAGAAATCCTATAACCGAAATGTGAGACTTCGATCCTTCAAAATAGGAGATCTGGTACTTAGAAAAGTGGAAGTATCAAGGCACGTCGGAAAGCTCCAACCCAATTGGGATGGTCCTTTTGTAATCGTCGAGGTTGGGAAGAATGGATCTTACAAGATTGCCTATCCCGATGGGGAAACCCTGCCCAGAGCATGGAATGCAATTAATTTGAGAAGATACTACGGAAGATAAAGTATTATTTCTCAAGTCGATCACCAAGTTCAGTTGGTTCTATTACTTTAAAGAAGAATGTATCTGTCGCAAAGACTTATTTTGTCTGAATTATCTCTTTAATGAAATTTCATTTTCCTCAGATTTCTTATTAGTTCTGTTAAGTGTGACATTGTCGATCCATAATCTACTCATCGGCCTGACTCAAAAATTATCAAAATGGGTGAAAGCCTCTGCTATGACCCTCGGGCTAAAAATGCTCTGAAAAACGACTAAGGGTGAAAGCCGTTGCTATGCCCCTTAGATCGAGAAATTATCAAAATGGGTGAAAGCCTCTGCTATGACTCTCGGGCTAAAAATGCTCTGAAAAACGACTAAGGGTGAAAGCCGTTGCTATGCCCCTTAGATCGAGAAATTATCAAAATGGGTGAAAGCCTCTGCTATGACCCTCGGGCTAAAAATGCTCTGAAAAAACGACTAAGGGTGAAAGCCGTTGCTATGCCCCTTAGGTCGAGAAATTATCAAAATGGGTGAAAGCCTCTGCTATGACCCTCGGGCTAAAAATGTTCTGAAAAACGACTAAGGGTGAAAGCCGTTGCTATGCCCCTTAGATCGAGAAATTATCAAAATGGGTGAAAGCCTCTGCTATGACCCTCGGGCTAAAAATGCTCTGAAAAACGACTAAGGGTGAAAGCCGTTGCTATGCCCCTTAGATCGAGAAATTATCAAAATGGGTGAAAGCCTCTGCTATGACCCTCGGGCTAAAAATGCTCTGAAAAACGACTAAGGGTGAAAGCCGTTGCTATGCCCCTTAGATCGAGAAATTATCAAAATGGGTGAAAGCCTCTGCTATGACCCTCGGGCTAAAAATGCTCTGAAAAACGACTAAGGGTGAAAGCCGTTGCTATGCCCCTTAGATCGAGAAATTATCAAAATGGGTGAAAGCCTCTGCTATGACCCTCGGGCTAAAAATGCTCTGAAAAAACGACTAAGGGTGAAAGCCGTTGCTATGCCCCTTAGATCGAGAAATTATCAAAATGGGTGAAAGCCTCTGCTATGACCCTCGGGCTAAAAATGCTCTAAAAAAAAAAAAAAAAAAAAAAAAAAAAAAATAAACGACTAAGGGTGAAAGCCGTTGCTATGCCCCTTAGATCGAGAAATTATCAAACTTACTAAGCAAATCTCAAAGTTGGAACTTACCGAAGTTATGTCCTACATCTATTGCGCAATCGCAAGCTAAGGATATTGTCCAGATTGGAGAGCGTACTCTTTCAAGCTCGAGGAATTCTCACAGTACGTGTAAAGAGTTCGAAGTTATCATTACAAGCCAAAAATAAGACCTATCTGCGAATTATTTAACATAAATATCATTACAAGTACAAAACTGCTCGAAGTACAGATTACCAAGAAAAAACATCTCGAGGCACAGTTTATTGAAATGCAACGGCTTATCGATATGGTTACAACAAGATAATATTACAACAGAGAAAAATCATAGCGCAACTAGACATTCTCGGAAAGAAGTTTTCGAACTTCGGCACTGCGGTCGGCATATCCGCGCGCATAAGCCTCTTTCTCGCGAAGGACGAAATTCTTCTTCTCAAATTCGCAGACATTTTTCAACCTTTCTATCTCCAGACTCAGCTTTTCCAGAAGACTTTCGCCACAAACCTGGGACTCTTTACTTTTCTCACAAGACAATTTCTTTTTGAAAAATCTATTGGCTTCCAAGGCCCGATCCAGCTCGGCCTTTTTCCGGGTCAACTCAAGAGTAATATTAGCTCGGTGCTTGACCTCGCGCTTCGCCATCGAATAAAGCACGGAAAAACATTCGCCAACCTGCAGGGAAACACGTCAAGACAGAAGCTGAAAAATCTAGCATAGTACCACGATAAGAGCTACCTGGGCAAGAAAGTCGGATCCAGAATGAAACAAAAATGAGGAATGATCTCCACTAGGAAACATTGACTCAGAAAGAGAAATCTCAGCTCGAACTAAGCTTAGGTCGTTTTTCCTTTGAGAAACCTTGTTAGAACGAACATTGTTTCGCTTAGTGGCGAAGACTTCATCCGCAAAGGTGACCTTCTTAGCCTTTTTATGAGCACTCCTACTTTTCAGACAAGAGGAGGGCGTAAATTTAAAAGAATTACCCTCTCCATAAAAAATATGGTCGAAAGAAAATTTAGACCAAGCAGGAGCTTGCCTTTTCCTTTTTAAGGCGTTATTCCTATCAGATTGGGGTGACCCTACAAGAGGGAATAAGGAAGTTTTCAGATCATGGTTCATTTTTTGGACGGATGATATATCTCCAAATGTCAACAGAAACGAGAAAAAGGAAAAGCAGTTTCTTAATTGGTAAGCTCGAAAAGCTCGAACTCGCATATATTCCCCTAAGCTTCGATCGTCAGAAGGGAAGAAATATTATTAAGACAGGCTATCATAGCCTAAGTATTTATAAGGAACGCAGATTACCCAAAATAAAAGAAAAGTAGGCCATGGGCGAGTTACTTTTCCCAAGAAAAGATTCGATGACGCAACAAAAGACATAAGGGTGACGCAAGAAAAATATTTCATAATAAATTCATATCAACATTACATGAAGAATAAGCTCCAGAAAGGAAATACAAACTTAGTAAAAGTCACTATTACAAATTAAATGTCTGTGAACATTTATCACATTGCCAAAACCCTCAACTATTGGAATCCTCGGAGTCGGAACCATCACCCGACCTCATCTTCTTGTCCCCGCTCCGTGAACCGCTCTCCGAGCTCTCAGAATCATCACTGCTTGAACTGGTATTCTCTTCACCACCCTCATCCCTACCGCCGGAGGTCGATCCTTCCAACTTGGCAGAAGAATTGCCCAGTTCTCCACGGGTGCTCGAGCCGCCTTCGATGTCCACGTCCTGATCGTCAAAATTCGCTTCGAGAACGTCAGGATTGGACATGGGAACCCCAAACTCTTGAAGGAAGAAGAAAAACTCATGATCCTTGAAGTCTGAAATCTTAGGGGGAAGAGAACTAGGTCTGTAATCTTTCCCATAAATATTTTTGAAAGGGTCCAAAAACTCAAGGTAGTCGTCGATGGAACCAGCGAGTTGACCGGCCGAGATAAGCTGTTGAACCCCCTTATAGTGGAAAGCCTGGTTTATTTGCCCAGTCCTCAAACGAACCAGAGCATCCAAAATTGGAGATTTCAGAAATTCTCTTATGGCTGGAAGTCGGGCTTCTTGGCGGCCTCGCTCATAAGAACGTTCGGCGGATGCTTTGGCCTGTTCGAGTTCTAATTTTAATTTCTCCACCTCCCCTTCTAAAGTTTTCATCGTCTCCAGCTCCTTCTTACTCTGTTCGAACTTAGCTTCGATCTCAGACAATTTGGTATTGGTCTCTTCTAATTGGCTGGTTCTAGCAGCATCGTCTTTCAGAATGTTGTAAAGGCCTTTCTGTGCCGCTTGGGATTCTTCGTTCAGCACGGCCGTTCGAAGAGCGTTTTGAACAAATAGATCTCCCGCCTAAAAAAAAAAAAAAAAAAATATATATATATATATATATATATATAAATAATAAAAAAAAAATATAAATAATAAAAAAAAAAAAATATAAATAATAAAAAAAAAAAAATTTTAGACACGGTACAGGGATTATGAAGAAAATATTAAGACTTTTTCGAAAACAGGCAATACCTTTTGGTGAGCTTCGGCGTAATCACCTATTAGCTCAAACTCTGACCTAGTAAAGGATTGAACAACATCATCTTTGAATCTTCCCGCCAGAAACATTCGGAGGGATTTGTCCACTGTGTGCTCACCCCCGGGGCCTAGATCGGATTCGATCGTCCCGTCCTCAGGATATCCTGCCGCCCTAGGTCCTCGAAGATGATCTTCGAGGAAATCAGCAAGTTCGGGATCGGAGCAACCAGCCCTACAAGGTATCGGATCTAGTCCTCTGCCAAAGATTTTGGTTCTCCTGGATGGCTCGGGAGCATTACTACTCCTCTTCCGAGCCATCCTAGCTTCTAGAATCTCTGGATGGTCCGAAATTGTGAAGTTCCCGCCTCTCTAACCGAAGGAACGACCATCAAAGCATTCGGCGCCGCCGCGGGCCCAGCTCGGATTTTGGCTTTCTTTGCTTTCCGAGATGGTTTTGATGCTTGAGGACGAGGTCGGCCTTTGCTACCCTTCGAGAAGGAAGCAACGTGATTACCAGCGACGGAGGTTCGGAAATTATCAACTATATCCGCTAAGCTGGAGGGAGGATTGGCAGGATCAATCCGAGCTTCTCCGAACTTGATTGGATCGGTGGGGAAAGTACAACTACTAAGGTCAGCCAACCTCAGGACAGCTTCTTGAGTCATCAAAGCAGTTTGATGAGTATCGGCACGAAGAACTTTCAAAAACTCATCTGTAATCTCGTTCTTCATACTTCCCCTGAGAAGGCGCCGACCATATATCCATGACTTCGCCCCAGGCCAGTTGTAAGGGACTGGCTCGGAATTATCTTCAGCAGATGGGGTATCTGGTCCTCGAACAAAGAAGAATTCATGTTTCCACCCTTTGAGGTTACTACTAACATTGGCCGAAAGAATTGAAGTTTTAGGCCTCTGGGAGAAGTACACGTATCCGGCATTGGAAGACGTTGAGGCACTCATCTGAAAAACCCGCCAGAAATTCTGAAAAACCGCCTTTTTTCCCTTAGCCTTCATCAACACGCAAAAAGCTATGATGAGGCCAATCGAGTTCGGAAGAATTTGACAGGGAGTCAAATCGAACGCCTCCAAGATCTTCTCCACCAAAGGAGGAAAGGGGATGCGAAGGCCGTAATGAAAATGCTTGGTGTAAAAAGCTTGACAACCGGCAGGAGGGTGGGTGACCCGTTGATCGGAAGAAGGGAGGACAATCGAAAAACCAGCACCAAGATACGGTCCGAACTCCTTCTGCAAAGCCCCCAGATCCGTTTCCTTGAAAGAACAAACTATCTCGTCAGCCCTCTCCTCCGTCCTATTCAGGCCTGCGTTGGTCGACGGTTCCTCCCAATCGAAAATAGTTACCACAGCTTGCTTACCCAGCCTAATTTTCTTTTGCTCATTCTCCCCTAGAATGAGATCTTCATCCTCCTCAGGTTCATCGTCGGAAACTGTCGCCCCGCTAGAACTTTCATCTTCGCTATCTTCTGAACTAGAATTGGAGTCTCGCTCATCCCCAGACTCGGAAGACGAACTCGAATCCTGAGCATTACCGACCTCGGATGAATGTGTTGCTACGAATTCTTCTTCTCGATCATCAGCAGAGTTTTTCCCCGAAGGAGATTTTCCCTTCGAATCTGCAGAATTAGACATGATGTATACGTAAAAACGTGCTCGAAATATAATTGTTTCGATTTTCTATTCGACCTGTTTGCTCCGATCAAGAATTTTTTACCTTCAGAGCTTGTGGTAAATAAAGATCCTCGTCAAAGTATATATACAGGGACAAAATGGGAAATTGCAAAAGGGTCCCCGAGTAACCGCGACGGTTGAATTCCCGCAGAAAAAGCCAGTATTCGTATTCTCAGAAATCACATTTACGGTCCTCATACTTTGGAAAAACGCCATAATCAAAGACCCATGAAAATTATGACACGTTCAAAGATTTATCAGGTCCTTATATTTTTATCAACCTGACGAATACTATGGTCGGGTCATACCATTAAAACATATGAAAAGGGGGGGCCGGAGTGTGAACTCTCCTTCTAACAATGGGTAATAAGAGCAACTCCCTTGATGACTCCGTTATAAGTCTCCTAAGTATGCACTCTTTTTCCCCGATTCGGTTTTTATCCCGAAAGGGTTTTTCCGAATCAGGTTTTTAATGAGGCATACCTAAAGACTTGCATTAAGATCGATCCAACTCGCAGTTCCACTTCTCTAATTGATCCTACGATACATATATATACTTCTTCGAGCCTAAAGGCTCCGCATTACGCTCGAGAAGTGGGGGAGTATTGATGAGGGGATTTTTGGATCCTATTCCCTATCCGACAGGAGAGCTCGAAGAATCTTCTATCCCGACCATAGAAGATCGAACTGCACGAGGACAGATGCTTAAAGATCCAGAATCACTGTTGGGCCGAGCCCTGATCCAGAGTTATGGGCCGAGAGATATTGATCTATGGCTGGATCACCTAAACCCTACCTTCAGCTATAAATACCCCAAGCATTAATGACGACGACACAACTTCCCAGGTGCTCACTACTCGAAGCCACCGCTCAGAATCATAGGCTTAGGCCCTAAAATATGTATTTCGTCCTCTAGCTTGTACGGCATCCAATAGGGCTCGGATAGGACTCCCGATCTTTGTATTCTTGTAACCGTGTAATCAAACAGTTGGAATACAATATTATTGATCTTTATTATTCTCGCATATCGTTTAATCGATCTCACCACTCATAATTTGCACATACGAAATTCGGTAAGATCAATATATATATATATATATATATATATATATATATATACTAACCCATCCATTCGTAAGGTAGGCTGGACAAGAATTCCTCGAGCTCAAAATGTTAGCTGAACGGGAATTGAAACGCCATGCTGCTGTCGCCCTCGAACGGGAGAAGAAGAAAGCCGAATTGGACCATGTCCTTGAGGAAAAACTGGCTTTAGAGAAGGAGAAGGCCGCTAAGGATCAGGGGGAAGAAATCCACCAGAAGTTGAGCAAGGAGCTCAAAGTGCTCAAAGGACTTTATGAGCAGGAGAAGAAGGACTTTGAGCTTCGTGAACAGAAGGCTTATGCTCGTGGGTATGATGACCGTAATGCTGAGATTCGGAGGATTTTTTCCGATAATAAACTTATGTAGATGTTTTAATTATTGGATCTGTTGTAATTTTATTTCCGTACTTGTGTTGTACTCTGAATAATATTAATTTATCCCGTGTGTTCTTGATTCTATATTTCTGACTGTGTATTAGGCCATGCGCCACTCTTTCCAATTGATATGTCATTCTCCAATGATTATACTTTCTTCGATTATGCCAGCTGATTTCCAATTTTCGACAACTTTTTTGATCTTAACCTCTATTCCTCGGGAGTCGGGAAGGTCTCCTAAAATCGGCCGTTAGCCATTGATGCGCGATAATCAATTGATTAGGTTCTGATGCTGCTATAATAAGGATTTGCCTTGAATCTAATAAGTCGTCAATTTCTTCTTATGGAGCCATATGTACACTCCAATGATGTCGAGTCTGCCGACAATTTCCTAGGATTGTAGAACGTAATTGGATCTGGGTATAATAGGTTGGATTTATTAAACCAAGATGTAATATGATATGTATCTCTGTACTTTTATACTTGTTATAGTATATACTTTATTCGAGATGGTAGTCCTCGATTGGCTTTTGAGACTTAATTGATTGCCTTGTCAAGTATCTAGCTCGACCTTGACGATTCCGACCCTAACCGTCGTAAAATGTTTTATACTTTGATCATTGTTAATATTATTCAATCCTTGTAGACCGGATGCAAGTGTATTAATGCAAGTGTTCGTATATTTTCCCTCAATCCATGATTTTTTGATAGCTTAACTTTCCGATCTTGAGTCGGAACGATTTATTTCCTTTAGCCAATCAGCCCCCAATTTATCAGGAAGCAGAATGGTCGGCGCATTTATAGCTCGTTACGCGACCATTCATTACAAGAGATCTGAACCATTGATGTCTATTTCCTTCTCCTATAAATACCTCCCAATGGTTATGAAGTTACCATTATATTTTTACTTTTCTGTAAAAAATTTGTTCGATCCATATGCTCGATCTTTTGCCTTCTTCAATGGTCAATCATTTATCCCCAATAATAATGTTCGAGATTCGAATTCGGACTCTTTTTTCCGATTCTTCCTTTGCTTCCAAAGAAGATCTTGCTTCGACTAGAATATCGACAGAAGAACAACATTGTGACTAGGATATCGGCAGATGACCTACTTTCTTGGATATCACGTATTCGAGACATGTTCTGATTCCTGTATCCTGTCGCTCCATCCAGTCGGATAGTGGGTCAACTCCTGTAGGAGTTCTCCTGCTCTCGATCTCAACTTCTTCAAGATGTTTCTTGAAGAATGTTGCCTTCGAGATTGCTTGGTGTAATTTCTTAGGGATTGCTTCCTGCTGCTTCGACTTGGATATTTGTGCAAATTAATCAGCAGGGGAGCGGTAGCAAGAATGCTGGAAAAAGCGCTATCAAGCTTCCGGGAGCTCACTTCTGTGATTCATATCTAGAGTGAGGAGTTGGCTTCTCCGGGGGCACATCCGACCTCTGCATTCTTGGATGAAGGGTAGATGTAGAACTAGCTTTTCACAGTCCTGCTGATTGAACTAAGATCCCTAGCGTAGGGCTTATCATTTGTAATAGGATAGTACTAAATGTAATTTTCCACTTTTAACTCGAATTTCCTTATTGGAATCGAGAAATCTCTTGTAATTGTTTGAGAAGTTTATGAATGAAAGACATCTTTATATTATTTTCCTGATATTCTCCTTTGCTTTTCTTGTTCGTATTTCTACGAAATCGATTTTCCGGTAATATAATCGAACCCCAATTTTTGACAATTTTGATAAATAAATCATACACTAGTAATTGAACTTGTCTTGCCTCTTAATAAGAATAAACGATAATCGATATTACTTTCACATTTTCTGCATATTTCGATCATTGCAACGTACAAATTAATCAACGGCCAGATTGGAAATTTTTCAATCAAAGGGGCCTAGCGACGGCTTTCACCCTTAGTCGATTTCGAGGGTCTTAGCAATAGCTTTCACCCATTTTTTATTATTTCGATCTAAGGGGCATAGCAACGGCTTTCACCCTTAGTCGAATTCGAGGGTCTTAGCAACAGCTTTCACCCATTTTTTATTATTTCGATCTAAGGGGCATAGCAACGGCTTTCACCCTTGGTCGATTTCGAGGGTCATAGCAACAACTTTCACCCATTTTTTATTTTTTCGATCTAAGGGGCATAGAAACGGCTTTCACCCTTAGTCGAATTCGAGGGTCTTAGCAACAACTTTCACCCATTTTTTATTATTTCGATCTAAGGGGCATAGCAACGGCTTTCACCCATAGTCGAATTCGAGGGTCTTAGCATCAGCTTTCACCCATTTTTTATTATTTCGATCTAAGGGGCATAGCAACGACTTTCACCCTTAGTCGAATTCGAGGGTCTTAGCAACAACTTTTGATAGGATAGTGCCCAGCAAGCCAGTTCAATTAGCTTGTAATAGGTCTATTCTGTAAGAGACGATCTTTTGATTTTATAATAATACGCACGTTTATTTATATGTGTATAAGGATAAAAAATGGCCAACTTCATCTCTCGCGAATACATTTAAGCGATTGGTTGAAACCTTTAGATTACATTAGACTATGGGACGATTCACTTCAGTACTGAGTGCAATCATGAAACAGTCTCAAAGGTCGTAATCTTAAAACTGTTCCAAGTCATAGATTCCGAACGAGACGGGGTATCGTAGGAATCGCCAAGACTTGTACAAGTATGCATGATTCACATGGAGTGAATTTGTAGCGTTTCATGAGCAAGACATTTGAGGCCAGTGCATATGAGTAGGTGGTTCAATGGAGGATTGAACGCATCGAACGACCCGAACAGAGAAACCCATTGTGGAAGCGCATGTCGCTTATCGGTGATGGGATGTTTCTCAAGGATTATAATAGTGTACGATTTAGTCCTTTGACTTGAGGTGCTAGGGCGAATTCGGTGCATGAAAGTGCGTGCTTAGATCTAGGTATAGGCCACGTAGCTTGGTCATAACATGCCTAGGTTGGGTACGTATGGACATGTACGCGAATGGTTAGTACCGATATGGAATCTATTGACTCACTGTAATGGGTGAGAGAATTTCCTATACGATTCTTAGATAATATATCCAAGGAATCTGCGGCCGCAGTCGGTTACGGATTTGGAAAGGGGTTTTCAAATTTAGGAGTCACACTGGAATATTATCCTGAATTAGAAAGTATATTTATCGAGACAAATTTAGAGGTGCCGATCAATTCACACACCCTAAGTCTTGATCGGGAATATAAGTCGATAGAAGGACCCTATGTACATGGTAATTATATGAGACGAGGTTCACAAGTATCAATTCACCTGAAGTTGGGCTTCATGGGTTTGTGGCTAGACATCGACCATGAAGTGTAGGTACTCCTAAGTTAATAGAGGATTTGATTCTAGGAGTGGTCAATTAAAGGTTGTTTAATTGACCGGAGCAATTTATTGCTCATAAATTAAATCACGAGGAATTCATGGGCCTACTGCCAATTGATGGTGAACCCAGAGGGTCACACACAATACAATTGGACGGTGGCTGTTGAAAGGGATACAAAAGGAATTAATTGATTTAAAGGTAATTAAATCAATTAAATGAATTAAAATTATTTAATTCAAGTGGGAGATTAATTAATTGGCTGACTTGATTAATTAAATACTTAATTGAGTTGCTAATTAATTATATAAATGAAATATTGATTTAATTGGATTGGGCATTTAATTAAGTAATTAATTAAATGAAAGGCTTGCAAGACATGGGCCTTTAATTAAAAGCCCATAAGGAGTCTTGCAAAACCTAGGTCAAGAGGGAGTCTATAAATAGGGTTCCACTAGAGCTCAAAAAGCGAACACCCTAGAAAAACCCTAGCCTCTCTTCTCTAACCTAGCCGCCGCCCCCTTTGCGCCGCCAACCTAGAGCCGCCGCCACCTGCTGCCGTGAGTTGCCCTAGCGCCGCCGCCGCCGCCTCTCCCTTGTTCCACCGTGTTAGATCTTGCATTGCCAAGTAGATCTGCACAGTCCTGCTACGACGAATCTCCTAGATCCAGTTCTGAGCCTAAGACTAGGAGGTGTTGCCAGAATCCAATTGGTGTGGACTAACTTTGGAGGTGAGACGATTGGATCACTTCTGTGAACCAGAACCAGATCCAGATCCAAATTCACAATCAGAACTGAAGGTTGCCACCACATTGCCGGTGGTGAGGTAAATCGCAAAAACCCCCTTTGTTTAATTACTATGTGCGTTTTTATTCTTGCTTGCGTATAAATAATATGGAGAATCTTATATGGGACCTTGGGTGCTTCGAAAAATTTTAAATTCCGCACTTTCGTTGTATTGAAAATCGAGGCAGCCCACACTATCCCAACAACTTTCACCTATTTTTTATTATTTCTATCTAAGGGGCATAGCAACGGCTTTCACCTTAGTCGATTTCGAGGGTCTTAGCAACAACTTTCACCAATTTTTTATTATTTCGATCTAAGGGGCATAGAAACGGCTTTCACCCTTAGTCGATTTCGAGGGTCTTAGCAACAGCTTTCACCCATTTTTTATCATTTCGATCTAAGGGGCATAGCAACGGCTTTCACCCTTAGTCGAATTCGAGGGTCTTAGCAACAGCTTTCACCCATTTTTTATTATTTCGATCTAAGGGGCATAGCAACGGCTTTCACCCTTAGTCGATTTCGAGGGTCTTAGCAACAACTTTCACCCATTTTTTATTATTTCGATCTAAGGGGCATAGCAACGGCTTTCACCCATAGTCGAATGCGAGGGTCTTAGCATCAGCTTTCACCCATTTTTTATTATTTCGATCTAAGGGGCATAGCAACGACTTTCACCCTTAGTCGAATTCGAGGGTCTTAGCAACAACTTTCACCTATTTTTTATTATTTCTATCTAAGGGGCATAGCAACGGCTTTCACCTTAGTAGATTTCGAGGGTCTTAGCAACAGCTTTCACCAATTTTTTATTATTTCAATCTAAGGGGCATAACAACGGCTTTCACCCTTAGTCGAATTCGAGGGTCTTAGCAACAACTTTCACCCATTTTTTATTATTTCGATCTAAGGGGCATAGCAACGGCTTTCACCCTTAGTCGAATTCGAGAGTCTTAACAACAACTTTCACCCATTTTTTATTATTTCGATCTAAGGGGCACATCAACGGCTTTCACCCTTAGTCGATTTCGAGGGTCTTAGCAACAGCTTTCACCCATTTTTTATTATTTCGATCTAAGGGGCACATCAACGACTTTCACCCTTAGTCGATTTCGAGGGTCGTCACCCATTTCGCTGATTCAAGGGGCATAGCAATGGCTTTCACCCTTGGTCAATTTTTCTTCGAGGGTCTTAGCAACAGCTTGCACCCTTAATCAATATTTGATTGACATGCATAGAGGTTGGTCATAACCCTAGAATATTTCACGATCGTGTAATGAATTGATAATATCTCTGGCGAATAAGATTTTTTCATTTAATTGATAATCTTTGATATCATGAGAAAAAAAAAGAAACAGAACAATACAATGGTCAAGCTAGAAATTGCGAAATAGTCTTCATCTTCCATAATATTTTCTCAAATTTACCGTGTTCCAAGCTCGAGGCAAGACTTCTCCATTCGGATAAGCAATCTTGTATGAGCCTTTGTTCTCGACTTCGACAATTACGTAAGGTCCATCCCAATTAAGCTGAAGTTTGCCAACATGCTTCGAGACTTCTACCTTTTTTAGCACTAGATCACCAACCTTAAAGGTTCAGATTCTGACTTTCTGATTATAGGCCTTTTCCATGTTGGACTTTGTAGCCTGGATTTTCAACTTAGCACGATCCCTTTTGCTGTCGGCATGATCGACCTCCATTTCCCTCAACGATTGATTTTTTCGGAATCATAAAATTCAACCCTGGGAGAAGCTATAAGATTCTCAACGGGAATAACAGCTTCCGATCCGTAAATCAAACTGAAAGGGGTTTCTCCCGTGGCAGCTTTTAGGGTCTTCCTATTAGCCCATAAGACTCCTGGAAGTTCATCGAGCGACTTGCCTTTTGCATCAGATAAGCGCTTTTCCAGAGATCGATCAATCTCTCTATTCACAACTTCTGTTTGCCCATTGGCCTGCAGGTGCCCTACTGATGCAAAATTTTGTTGTATTCCGAACCTCTCACACCATTCCATGACTTTTTTACCGGAGAATTGTGTTCCGTTGTTGGAGATCAACACTCTAGGAATTCCGAACCTGCAGACAATGTTCTTCCATAGGAAATTTATGACTTGAAACTGAGTGATCTTAGTTAGAGCAACGCATTCGACCCATTTACTCAAATATTCTACAGCGACCAACACATAGTTTTTCTTAGCCCTAGCCATTGGGAAAGGATCGACAATGTCGATGCCCCATTTGTCAAAAGGCCAACAGATCGGAATAGAGTGCATTTGTTCGGCCGGCTGATGGATCAAATTCGAATGAATTTGACAATGGTGACATTTCTTCACATAATCAACTGAATCAGAAATAAGAGTGGGCCAATAATATCCCGCCCTCGAGCATTTTAGAGCTAGTGCTCGAGCGCCACAATGGCTTCCTGCTTCACCGTTGTGAACCTCCTTCAGAATTATATTGTACTTCGTCTTCGAAAATACATTTCAATAAGACTCCAGAAGAAGATCGTTTATAGAGCTTATCATCGACTAAGGTAAATGACGGGGCTCGGTATTTGATTCTTCGGGCTTCATTAGTGTCTTCAGCTAATTTCCCTTCCTTTAAATAATTAATGAAAGGATCGATCCATGAGATATTTTGTTCATCGATTTCCATGACATCAATGCAAGGAGTGACATCTAGGTCGATGGCAGATGCGTTTGACAATAGCCATGTAATTACCCTTTCATTCTTTCCATCTGCGATACCTGTGAACTTTGATAGCAAATCTGCCCATAAATTTTCTTCTCTTGGAACAGGCTGAATTTCAAATTTTTCGAACTTTGATATAAGATTCTTTGCTTTGTTTAAATATTTGATCATATTGAACTCTTTGGCCTCATGAATCCCTTTTACCTGCCTATGAACAAGTTCAGAATCAGTTAACACAGTAATTGACTTTACCTTTGCTTTGAAGGCCATTTCTAATCCCGCAATTAGAGCTTCGTACTCCGCTTCGTTGTTCGTTACAACAAAGTCCAAGGTGATGGCGTAACTCAAATCTTTACCATTTGGTTCTTGAAAGTGAATTCCTGCTCCGCCTCCTTCCTTGGTCGAAGAGTCGTCCACGTGCATCAGCCAAATTGTATCATCGACCCTCTTGACTACATTTATTTCAGAAGCTGCTTCATTTTCTAGGTTCTTCACACTAGTGGACTCAACCAGGAAGTCAACTAGCACATGAGCATTTACTGTGGTTCGGGGTAGGTACTCAATTTCGAACTGACCCAGCTCGACTACCCATTTTATTAATCTTCCGGACGCTTCTGGCTTGGATAAGACTTGTCTCAATCTCCGAGCAGCCACTACTAAGGCGAGCGCGAATTTTTCGATTTCCATATAATTCTTTTCGGCACCCTGCAACAGTTTGCTCAAGTAGTAGACTGGTTTATGCTCGGATTTTTCTTATTTTACCAATACCGAACTAATAGCCTCCTCCGAAACGGCTATGTAGAGGTATAACGGTTCTCCATCGGAGGGCTTGGCCAACATCGGTGGTGAGGTTAAATATGTTTTCAGATCTTCAAAAGCCTTGTCACATTCATCGCTCCATTCGAAATTCTTTGACTTCCGCAACAATTTGAAGAACGGCAAGCTCTTATCAGCGGATCGAGAGATGAACCTGTTTAAGGAAAGGATTTTCCCGATCAAACTCTGAACATCTAAAAGTTTTCTTGTTGGTTGAAGGTCAGTAATGGCTCGAATTTTTTCTAGGTTAGCTTCGATCCCTCGTTCATGGACGAGATAGCTGAGGAACTTTCCTGATCGTACACCAAAAGTGCATTTTGCTGGGTTCAACTTCATTCCGTATTTTCTCAAAATTCCGAAGCATCTATCAAGATGCTTGATGTGGTCTTCCTCCGTCATACTCTTTACGAGCATGTCGTCCACATAAACCTCCATGATTTCTCCTATCAATTCCTTAAACAACATATTGACTAATCTTTGATAAGTTGCCCCCGCTTTTCTTAAACCAAACGGCATAACAATGAAACAGTAAACTCCTCGCTCGGTAATGAATGCGGTTTTATCCTGGTCCCTTTCGTTCATAAAAATTTGATAGAATCCCTGGAAAACATCCATCATGCTAAAAAATACAAAACCCGCGGTGGAGTCTACCAGCATATCGATCCGAGGCAACGGGTAAGGGTCTCTTGGGCATAACTTGTTTAGATCAGTAAAATCGTTACACATTCTCCATTTATTATCGATCTTGTCACATTTAGAGACTAGAACCACATTACATAACCATTCGGTAAACATAATTTCTCTGATTTGACCGGCAGCTAACAACCTATCGACCTCCGCATTGATGAATTTATCTTTCTCGCGCCCGTGATTACGTTTCTTCTGTCTTACTGGCTTGGCCTTTGGATCGATGTTTAAAGAGTGGGTTATCACACGTGGGTCGATCCCCACAATATCATCCGAACTCCAAGCAAAAACATCTACATTTTTCCATAAAAAGTCGATGAGCATGGTTTCCATACTTTCACTTAACTCCGTTCCGACCCTGGTAAATTTCTCAGGGGATCCTGGAACTAAGGTCACCTTCTTATGATCGGGCGCTTGCATGCTGTCCACGTTCTTTCCTTTCTTTCCTTGTAGCTTTCACAATCGGGAATTGGTAAATTCAAAATTGATCCGGATTCCAGATCAGCCATTTTTCTTTTCGTCGGGATTTCAGGTTCAACTTTTTTCTTTATACTCAAAGACGAGTTATAACACTCCCAAGCCATGTATTGGTCGTTTCTCATCTTCCCAACTCCTCCATTAGTTCGGAATTTTACCTTTTTATGATAGGTAGAAACAACTGCCTTGAAGGCATTCAAAGCCGGTCTTCCCATTATGGCGTTGTAGGCGAAAGGTGTTTCCACCACCAGAAATTTTATCGTTCTTGTCACACTCTTTGGCTTTTTTCCGAGAGTCATGCTCAACAGAATGGTTCCTAGTGGAACAATCTTCGAACCCCCGAATTTGACTAAAGGAGTGGCTACTCGATCCAGATAAGGATGTTGAAGGTTCATCCATGTAAGAGCTTCAGAGGAAATAATGTTCGCCGAACTTCCATTGTCAACCAAAACTCTTTTGACCTCATAATTAGCAATTTTCAGAGTTAGTACCATGGAAAAATCTGGGTCATCTTCACTTATATCCCAAGTAACGTCTGAGGGTCGATCTGCATCGCTGAAGCTTATAACCTGATTTTTTATGGACGGGAATTCCAAAGAGAATATTTCCTTTTTGGTCGAAATAGCTATTTTTATCGACCTCATCGTCCTCTTTCTGGCATTTTTGTTGTCTCCTCCCGCCGGTCCACCGGCAATCATGTTTATTACTCCGTTCAACTGCTCATCTACCTGATTTCGAGCCTCCCTTTGTTGACTGATAAATTTTCGAGGACTCCTGGATCTGTAGCGGTGGTTATAGTTACCTCTTTTAACAAACTCCTTAAGTTTTCCTTGCACGATTAATTTTTCGATCTCAACCTTCAATTGGTAGCAATTTTCAGTGCTATGTCCCCTAGCTCTATGATATCGGCAATATTTGTCATAACCCATCGCTCCTGGTGTTTCCTGGGTAATTCTTTGAGCCTTGGGAATTAAATTCCCTTCCTCTAATACATTCAAAATTTCCTCTTTTGAGGTGTTCAACTCGGTAAAATGGATTTTCCCAGGTCGTGGAGGCTGATTTTGATCGATTGATGGACCATAGGCATTAGTTCTTTGGGTCGGCACCTGTGGTTTGTAGATGTTGAGTCGTTGCCATACTGATCCTCTATTCGATCCTCCGTAATCACCTGGTTTTGGAATAGGAGCTCGATCTTGCTTTTTGTTGAGAGGGAGTTTTATGTTGTGCGCATTTTTTAGCTTATTCATCTCTTCCTGAATCTTATACTTCTCAGCAATCTCCAATATCCGCTCGAAAGACTTTGGTTGCTTTCTGCATAACGCATTTCCGAACTGTGTGTTCCTCGTCAATTCGAACATCAGAGAAGACAAATACTCGATTTGCGGGGTATCAACTTTCAGAAGTTCGATACTGAATCTTATGAGCCATTGCCTCAAAGTTTTTCCATCCAATTGCTTGACCGTTCCCAAATGATTCGCTGGCAACCTAGGTTTTCTCTGGCTTGCAAATTGGTGTTTCAACTTATCACAAAATTCATCGAAAGAAAATATAGAATTTGGCGGCAGTTTTCCAAACCAATCAAGGGCAATCCCCTCGAAGGTGGTGACCATGATTTTGCAACAGATGTTCTCCGAGTGTCCATATAAATTCATCACATTGATAAAACTGTTGATATGTTCCCCGGGGTCGGTAGTCACGTTATACCGTTATACCGTGGTAGCCTTGTTGGTACTGTTGGATAAGGATGAAGATGAAGGCACTAAAGGAAATTTGATAAGGGAGGTTTTGATGCATTCCAAAACTTCATATGGTTGGCTAAGTATGGAGTAACTTAGCTGATAAACTTATCAAGGAATTTTGACTAAGTAATGAAGACATCAGAAGAGTCAAAGTTTCAAGGTCCAAGACTTCTGATCTGCTGAAGTAAAAGTATCAGACTAGTGAAGATCAGCCGACTCAAATCAGATTTGTTCAAGTTTGAGATCAGCCGAGTTCACCATCAAACTTATACTTTAGTCAGCCAAGTGAAGAAGATCATGAAGTGTTCCCAACGGTAATAAATGCCCCTTGGTGTAATAAATGCTGAAGTACGAGGATATTTAAGACAAATGATTGAAGAAAAGCTTCGCATCAGCCGAGTGCATTTAATGCTGCCTGCAGAATAGTACTGTTTACAGTACGGACAGACTGCAAAAGAGCCGTTCGCGGATTTTAAGGACCAGTACTCGAGGAATTTGAATTCTGTCTCTCTTCAACGGACACTTTTCAATCCTCAAGTATAAATAGCTGAAAGAGACGAAGAAGAAGTAAGCAACACACTTTCTGAGAGAAATTTCCGAAGCAAAATTCTTTAAGTCTCAAGAACAGCTCACTCATCAGCTGAGTCATTTGTTGACGAAAGCAGAGTTGAAGAATCAAGAAAAATACATCTTCTGAGTGATTTTGTAAACAAGAGTGTTGTGCGGAGTTGTGATCCATCTTTGTGAGTGGTCAAACTTCAGAGAATAGGTCTTCTGTGTGATTTCCTATTGCGAACTTGTGGTCGTTTCATTTGTTGTTCGACGCAAGCAGAGTATACTGTAAACTTTGTGATTATAGTATAACCCAAGATCTGTGTGACTTGGAAGAGTGGACTAAAGGATATTCAAATCCATATAACCACTATAAAAATTACTTGTGTTTTTACATTGCTTTTAAATCTGCATAATTTCTGGTTGCATAAAAACACGTTAAGTTAACTGTTTGAAAAAGTATTAAGAAGGAGTTTATAAAACTGGGGAAACGTTTTTCAAACTACTAAGATTACTTGTGAAAAACACTTTGAAAATCCGCTGCAAGTACTCTAAGTATTAAAACTGATTTTAACAGAATCAGCTAAGTAACTATCAGACGAGTGGTCAACAGACCTGTTCAAAGATTTGTTCGCGAACAGAATTGTAACTTACTAATCTGATCAGCTTATTCTGTTCAATTAAAGTAAAGTTTTAAAGCTAAAATTAAAAGAAAATTTTAAAGAGGTTTATTCACCCCCCCCTCTAAACCTCTTCTGACCACTTGGGACCAACATGTAATGTTTCTGTATTTCTAGCTTCACGTATCCCTCGGCAGAATGGCGAGCATCGCATGATACTATATCCGATCTCCCTATCCCGGATAGTTTCTCTATTTTGAATCATCTCAGTGCGCCTAGCGGCTGCAGTGGCGTGGCGAACTTCTATCACCGTGTCTTCCCCATCGAGTTTCTTGGCAACTCGCTCTTGTACCATTCTTTCCAGCTCGGATTCTGTAATCCTCTTATATATCGATTTCTTGCTTTTCACAATATCTACAGGTTGACTCTCCCCTACTACCGAATCCTTCACATCATGTACCGTCTTTTGAGGGATTCCTGGTCGAACGTTAGTCTTCGACGGGGCTGCTCGGGGAAGGTTTTGGCCGGTGCATTCGATATCGATCGTGATACGCTTTTCTCCTTCTGGATGTTCGATGAAGGAAATTTTGGTCTACCATGCACTGCTGGCTGATCTACGGGTGATTGTTCGGCCCTTCCACTATTCAGAAACTCCCTGCACATAGTGCCTATGATAGACCTCAGATCAGCGACAGTCGTGCGGATAGGTGCATCGTCCTGGGGAATGACTGGTGGAGCTTCTGGTTGTTGAGCCGCTCGAGATAGATTATCGGGCTCATTGATAACTGAGTTCTGTGCTCCGGCTGCATGGGAAGGCTCTCCTCGAATATATGCATTTCTCCTCGTAGTAGGCATTTTTCGATCTAACACCCAAATAAGGCCCCACGGTGGGCGCCAATTGATCTTACGCTATTTCGTGGGGTGATCAAGGTAGCAAAGTAAATGGTTAAAACACAATTATATGAGGAGAAGATCAATAATATATATTTCGAACGTAGGTGTACAGATTACAAGTAATGAGGGTCCTATCTGAGCATTATAGGATGCCGTACAAGCTAGAGGATAAATAAATATAGAGTAACCTAAGCTAACTTTCACGAGGCGGTCCGAGTAGTAGCTTCGAGTAGGGAGCACCTGAGAAAGCGTGTGTGGCGTCATAAATGCTTGTGGTATTTATAGTGGAAATGGTGAGCTAGCTGATCCATCCGCAGGGATATATTTCTTGGCCCAAAGGCCTGGGCCTGAGGTCGGCCCAACAGTAACCTTCGACCATGAGCTCTCTCTGATAGGTCGGACCTGATAAATTGGGACTTGGGCTCGATTCTATGTCTCCAAGGTCGGGATTCATGATCTTCGATCCTGTCTGGGCTTCTGAATGAAGAGTCCAAAATATCCCTCATCAAGGCCTTTAACATAAGAGACGTCGGATATCTCAATGTTGCCTTTGATCAGCTTTCCACTTGCTACAATCTTGCCTTCCTTGTTGTCTCCAAAAGTAACTTTCGGACCATCCACAGCAATAGCATCAGTCAGCTCATTTATGTTTCCACACATTTGTCTTGAACGACCAGTGTCCAAGTACCAAGTCTTCTCTACTTTACTCCTACTCCTAATCCTAACCTACAAAACAAAATAAAAATTGTTTTAGGTACCATTATTGAAAGGATCTTGAAGGATTAGTTCCACCTTTGACAACCCAAGATGTTGAAGTCTTAGGCTTCTTAGGCTTATGATTTTTGGCAGGAGCATGAAAAGTTTTATCTTCATCACGTTCATCAGATTTGCTATGTTGTTGATGATCAGCATGATAAGGATAATGTTCATAAGCAGAGTAAGGTGCATGATAAGCAGGATATGCATGCAATGGATGAGCAGGATATGGTGCAAAGTAAGTTGGAAATTGAGGTGCATGATACATAGGAGGATATGCAGCAGGTTGCACATAATAAGACTCATTTCCATACCAAGCATTTTGATTTTTCTTGTTCTAATGCTTCTTTGGTTTACTAGATGCTTGCTCATTAACAGACGACTTAGTTTTACTAGTCTGATTGGTTTTAGCCTTATCAGAAGACTTCCTAGGACTCTTCTGTTCGGACTTACCAGTCTGTTTTCCTACACTAGGCTCTTTGCTATTTTTAGCCTTAGGAGTTTTCGTCTCCTTTAACACTTTCTCAGGTGAAGCAGGTTTAGTAGTCTGAACATACAAAATGACCTTACTATTGTCAGCTGATACAAATTCTTCAGTATGGTTCAGTTCTAACTTATCATGTTCTAAAGGTGTCTTCTGTTTACTAGAGATAAGAGTGGATGCAACAGATGATTTTTCAAGAGACTCAATTAACTTTTCAAGTTCCATGATTTTTCCTTTATAGACTTCACATTCAGCTTTCACAGATTCATTTTCTTGCTCAAGCAGTTTATACTCAGTTGATTCTTTTGGCTTTTCAGCTTTAAATTTCAGTGAGCTGTTTTGCTCTCTTAGCAATATCATCTCTTCCTTAAGCTTACTAAATGCTTCTGCAATAGTAGTATTGTTAAGCATCATTTGTTCAAATGAATTAAACAATTCATTGTCAAGAAGAGTTACCTCATCATCCTCAGAGTCATCAGATTCCTTGGCCATAAGGCAGAGAAGTGCAGGACTCTCTTCTTCAGAAGACTCTTCATCAGAAGTGTCTGAATCCGAATCTGATGAGTAGATAGCAGCTAGCTTTTCAGCTTCTGCTAACAGCACCTTGCCTTTCTGATGCTTTCTTTCTTTTCTGATTCTCTTTTCCTCTTCTGTATACTTCTCAGCTTTAGGATATGGGCAGTCTCTGATGAAATGACCCAATTTCCTACAATTATAGCACATCATTTTGGATTTATAAGAATCCTTATCTTGAGAAGAAGAAGTAGGGTTAGAAGAAGAAGCATTGTGTATTTGTTCTTCATTTTTCTTTTGTAGAACTTCTTGAAGTTGTTCATCAGCAATGCAACGTCTCCAGCTTTGTACTCCTTTTTGTTGAGTATTGTGGCTTCATCAGATGAGTCCACTTCTTTACTTTTGTAGGCTGGTCTTCTGGGATTTTCAGCAGCAACCAGGGCGGCTGTGGGACTTGAAGTTGAGGTTTCTTCAATACCCATTCTTGGTAGTTTATACTCATACGCCTTGAGTACTGAGAACAGCTCGGTGAGTGAGATCTTTCCCAAATCTCTTGACTCTTCCATGGCTGTCACCTTCATGTTGATCTTTGGAGGTAGAGCCTTGTATCCTTGTAAACCTTGTATCCATCTGATCAATGGTTTCAGAAGACTTCATCTTGAAGTTATCCAGCTTTTCCAGAGCAACACTCAGCTGATGCTCTTTGATGGCGTCGTTTCCTTCGCTCAGATCACGAACCTTGTTCCACATTTCTTTGGCAGTCTTGCAATGCTTGACTTTGTCAAATCTGTCATTGTCTAGAGCTTTGGTCATGATGAAACGGCCAACTTTGTCCAGGTTGAACAGCTTTATTTCTTCAGCTGTCATCTCGTGTAAATCTTTTTCCACCACTATATAAACTTCATCAACCTTGATAGTCTTGGTGAATTTGAAGGACCTTTGATGATACATGTGTACATGTTATCATTGTAGACAGCTAAGAAGATCTCGATCCTGATCTTCCAATCCTCAAAACTCATACCAGCAATGTGGGGAACATGGCTGATAGAGTCCATTTTTAAAAAGTTTTTATTTTTCAAAAATATGCTCTTTTGAAAAAGTTTGAAAACCTTTGAAAAACACTAGGATCAAGCTCGTTGATCAGGCAGCTGATTCTAATGAACCACCTGCTCTGATACCACTTGTTGGTCCCAAGTGGTCAGATGAGATCTAGAGGGGGGGTGGTGAATAGACCTCTGAAAATTTTACTCAAATTTTAACTTTAAAACTTTTGCTTAACAGAAAGCAGACTAAGCCGTTACAGAACAGTAAGCTTACAAGGCTGATCGTGAACAAATCTTTGAACAGCTTTGTTGACCACTAGTCTGATAGTTACTTAGCTGATATTAATCAAAATCAGTTTTAATACAAGAATACTTGCGGCGGATGTTTTAAGTGTTTTTCACATGTATACTTAGTAGTTTTATCAAGAAACAAGATATACAAGATCTTATCACATTAGGAAACAAGATATATCACAATCTCTTTCCTAGTTACACAAGATAACACAATCTCTTCTAATCCATATCATAATCAAACATAATCAACATTAATTCAAGACTAATTAATTAAGCAAAAATCGGCCATAATTAATAACTAAAAATCGGCCCATAAGCTTTTAGTTAATCCCAAATTAATTTGATCATTGTTCCCAAAATCGGCCAATGCAAGATTAATTAATCCCAGACTAATTTATCTTTACATTAATTGGCCCATACGCTTAAATTAATTAATCAAAGATCAATTAACTTACATATGGATCGGCCCATGTGATTTAATTAATTAATTAATCCTTTCCAATTAACACTTTAATTGAGGATTTAATCAATCAAAAATTCAAATTGATTCATTAATTAGTTACTTCTAATTAATGATTCTCCATTTTGAATTAACACTTTAATTCTTGATTAATTAATTAGTTTCTCCTAATTAATTCTTCTTCTTCTTGAATTAATACTTTAATTCATTTATTGATTTAATTCCTTAAATCAATTGTTTCCTTTCAGACTGTCACTGTCCAACTGTATTGTGTGTGACCCTCTAGGTTCACCATCAATTGGCAGCAGGCCCACGACTTTCGTGATTTAATTAGCAAGCAATTAATATATAATTAATTGTTCCGATCAATTAACCACTTTAATTGACCACTCCAGAATTAATTTCCTTATTAATTCAGGAGTACCCACACCTCATGGTCGATGTCTAGCCACAAGCCCATGAGGCCCAACTTCAGGTGAATTGATATTCCTGAACCTCCAACTCTTATAAATGCCATGTACATACGGTCCTTCTAGCGACTAATTTCCCGATTGAGACCTAGGGTGTGTGAATTGGTCGGCACCTCTAATCATCTCAATTCTGTACTTTCTAATTCAGGATAATAATTCCAATGTGACTGCTAAATTTTGAAACCCCTTCCCAAATCCGTCACTGACTGCGGCCGCAGGTTCCTCGGATATCATTATCTAAGAATGTACAGGAAATTCTCTCATCTTATCAGGATGAGTCGATAGATCATATATTAGTACTAACCATCCGCGCACACGTTCATACGCACCCAAACTAGTCGCACAATGACCAAGCTATGTGATCGGCTCCTAAATCAAAGTACGTATTCCCGTGTACCGAATTCGCCCTAGTACCTCATGTCAAAGGACTAAATCGTACACTAGTAGAAGTCTTGAAAGACATCCCATTACCGATATGCTTAACGCACTTCCACGATGGGTCTCTCTGTTTGGGTCGTTCAATGCGTTCGATCCCCTATCGAACCACTTAGTCATATGCACTAGCATTCGATGCCTTGTTCATGAAACGACAACAAATTCATTCCATGTGAATCATGCATAATCCTACAAGTCTTGACGATTCATTCGATACCCCGTCTCGATATGAATCTATGACTTGGAACGTTTTTGAGATCACGACCTTTGAGACTGTTTCATGACTAATCGCACCCAATACTGAAGTGAATAGTCCCTTAGTCATGAGTAATCTCAGGGTTTCATCCAATCGCTTAGATAAGTTCGCGAGAGATGAAGTTGGCCATTGTTTAATTCACATACTATGAATAAACGGGCGTATTATCTTATGAATCATAAGATTGCTTCTAAAGGTAGTTCATTAACAAGCTTATATTTGTTGGCTTGTTGGGCACTATCCTATCATTATGCCATGTCATAAATGATACGGCGGTGTAAGGACATACTTCGAAAAGTACTAGCCTAAGTATCTTTGAAGAGTCAGGGAGGCTATCCTCTAAAGCGAACAAGGATGTTCAGCGAAATCACAACGTGAAATGAATGAAGTTTAACCAGGGTCAATTCTTTCTTTGATTCGCTGCATGATAATTCTATTCTCGCTTAGATAATCGAAGAATTAATTGCTTATGTTTGGGCAAGTTTGATTAGATCAAAATTGTTTCGACATAATGCACTTAGTTACTTCATTTCCAAAACTTCTGTTGAATATTTCAATAGTTTTAGAATTGTACTTCACAAAGTACACATATACTTTGACGATTAAAATAATCGCAAGTATATATGAAGTAACGTCCTTTCGAACTAACCATTTAGTTCTCCACGTTTGTCCTTATGGATTAAATACATTCGGTTGATATGCTTAGAATGCCTAGCAAACGTTAATTTCGGTCATCATTCCTTCGAGACAAGATTCGTAAGTTACGAATTCATCTAAGTTCTGTATTTCAAGAGCTTTAGATGAAAATTCCTTTGGAATCCTTCTTTTGGAAGAATGTTCAAAAAGAATTTCAAGTATGTGGATGATTATCCAGTTGTTTTACATTTCTCGATTTAGCATATAGTTTATGAAAGTTTTTTATTGTTTATCATTGTTTCATTTCTATACTTTGAAGGCATTCAATTCATAATGGTAAAGCATCAATATTTGTACAAAGTAAAAAGCTTTAATTAAATAAAATTCCATTCATAATGGTAAAGCAATGTTGTCTTGTACAAAAATTGTGATGAGAGGTACTTTGGATATTCTATTTTAGTAATGCACTCTATGATCGGAAATAGCAATATCCGACCTCGAAGACTTATCGGCCGACCTCCAATGCTATACAGGCATGTTCCGATCACAGGGCAAGGGTTTCATGCTCGGATTGCACAATTGGGCCAACCCCAGGCCCAAGCCTGTGGGCCGAGAAATACACCCCTGCGGATTGTTCAGCTGGTACGCCGATTCTGCTATGAATACCACAAGCATTTATGACGCCAACAATCGCACAATTCCCCAGGTTCTCCCAGGTCGAAGCTACTGCTCGAGACCACCTCTTGATTTGTATTTTGATCATATTGTATGTATTAGTTTCTAGCTTGTACGGCATCCACTAATGCCAAAGTAGGACCACGAAATACGTTGTAATCACGTTCGAAAATATACATATTTGACCCCCTCATTGGAAATTTAGCACCTCTACTGTCTTTATATTTCCTTATTGATCCCTAACGAAACCACGTTAGATCAAATTCGAAATGATACTCAAAAATAAAATAAATCTAAAAACTCATACTAATACGAAAAACTAAGTAAAACTCTTTTGCCAAAAACTAAGTACAAGAATCTGGATCGCATCAAGAGAAGGATTGAAGAAGCAGAACGTCAAGAAAAGATTGAAGCTGCCAAGAAAAATCTTATCTCTGATGATGTGAATGATGAAGAAGATGAAAGTATTCATGATGAAGAAGAAGAAAAGTATGAAGAAATTGATGAAGAAGTCACTGACGAATCAGATTACTAGGCTTATCTTTCTTGTATCAATTTGATGAGGGGTATCTTGGATCCTACTTTTCTTTACAGTTACACGAGATCGAGCGGTACTTACCTCGAAGAATAGAGTTCGAGTCTGATGACTGAAATACAGTAAATGCAAGCCAGCCCAGGATCCAAAGTTACTGTTGGGCCGAGCTCTGAACCAAACTTATGGGCCGAAGAATTACATGTCTGCGGATAGACCACCTAGACCCCAATTTCAGCTATAAATACCCCATGCATTTATGATATTGGACACGATTTTCCAGGTGCTCCCTCCTCGAAGCTACTGCTCGGAACCATTTGGTAAAATAGGCATAGCATCTTGTGTATTTCACCCTCTAGCTTGTACGGCATCCAATAATGCTCGAGTAGGACCCCTAATATTTGTACTTGTACTCAATTTACTCGAATACAATTACATTTGGTCTTTATTTTCCTTTTTAACATTATTGTCATCGTGTTATTCCCCACCCTTAATTGAACCAACGAAACCACGTAAGATCAATTGGCGCCCACCGAGGGGCCTTATTCGAGTATTAGACCGAAATATGCCTACTACGAGGAGGAATACATATATTAGAGGAGAGCCTTCCCAAGCAGGGGGAGCACAGAATTCTGTCAACAATGAACCTGATAACTTGTCGCGCGCCGCTCAACAACAACCAGAGGCACCGCCGGCGGTTCCGCAAGATAACATTCCAGTACACACAACCATTGGAGATTTGAGGTCTATAATAGGCACCATGTGCAGGGAGTTCATGAACAGCGGAAGGGCAGATCAATCGCCCGTCGACCAACCAGGGATTCAGGGAAGACCTGAAATACCTTCATCGAACTTACAGAAGGAAAATGATATGTCACATATCCCATCAATGCGTCCACAAAGGACTGCACCCTCGAAAGTCAACGCCCGATCAGAAAACCCTCCTGCACGAGTGCACGATCTGGAGGATTCTGTTGTGGGGGAAAGTCACACCGCTGGCGCTGCGAGAAGAAATAAACCAACTTACAAGAGAATTACAGAATCCGAATTGGAGATAATAGTACAGGAAAGAGTAGCTAAGAAATTGGAAGAGCAGGATACTATGATAGAGATTCCCTTCCCTAATCAAGCTGCCAGGCAAACGGGGAATACCTTGACCAGAGGAAACCTACGAGAGAGGGAGGTCTCGAATAATATCATGCGATGTTCACCCTTTTGTCGAGAAATACGCGAAGCTCGAAACACAGAAACGGTGCCAACCAGGCTCCCACGGTATAACGGGACTACCGACCCCGGCGAACACATTAACAGCTTTGTTAATGTTATGAACTTGTATGGACACTCGGATAATTTCTGTTGCAAGATTATGGTCACCACTTTTGAAGGGATTGCCCTTGATTGGTTCGGAAAGTTACCTCCGAACTCCATATTTTCTTTCGAAGAATTTTGCGATAAGCTGAAGCATCAATTCGCTAGCCAGAGGAAGCCAAGACTGCCGGCGAATCATCTGGGCACTGTGAAACAATTGGAAGGAGAGACGTTGAGGCAATGGCTGGCAAGATTTAGTATTGAGCTCTTGAAAGTGGATACCCCGCAAATTGAATATCTGTCCTCGTTGATGTTCGAGCTGACTAGAAGCACCCAGTTTGGGAATGCGTTATGCAGAAAGCAACCAAAATCTTTCGAACGAATAATGGAAATTGCTGAAAAGTATATGATACAGGAAGAGATGAACAAATTGAAGAGTTCACATCTAGATAAGTCTCATCTCAACAGAAAACAAGATCGGGCTCCGATTCCAAAACCAAGTGATTATGGAGGATCGAGTAAAGGATCCGTTTGGCAGCGAATCAACACTTTTAAGCCGCATATGCCACCCCAAGGACCGAATTCATATGGACCTCCCTATGATCGTAATCGAGCCCCAAGGCCGGGTAAAATTCAGTTTACTGAGCTTAACAGTTCAAAAGAAGAGGTGTTGACCGTATTGGAAGAAGGGAATTTAATTCCGGAAGCCCAAAGAATCACACAGGCAAGGCCGGGCGCGCCTGGATATGACCAATACTGTCGATATCATCGAGCTAGAGGCCACAGTACGGAAAATTGTTATCAGTTGAAGGTCGAGATCGAAAAGTTAATCAACCAAGGAAAACTAAAAGAATTTGTTAAGAACGGCAACTATAACAATCGCTACAGATCCCGTAGTCCGAGAAAACTTAACGCTCGGCAGAGGCAGATTCAAAGTCAGGCGGAAGAGCAATCGAATGGTGTGATCAACATGATTGCAGGTGGACCGGCGGGTGGAGATAGTAGGAATGCCAGAAAAAGGACTTTAAGGTCAATCAGGACAGGAGTGTCCACAAAAAGGGAAGTTGTATCTTTGGAGTTTCCATCAATGGAGAATCAAGTCATCAGCTTTAGCGAGGCGGATCGACCCGCAGATGTTAGTTTGGACACGAATGAAGATGATCCAGACTTTTCCATGGTATTAACACTAAGAATTGCAAATTTCGAGGTCAAAAGAGTGCTGGTCGATAACGGGAGCTCGGCAAACATAATTTCATCAGAAGCTCTTACGAGAATGAAACTCTGTCATCCACATTTGGATAAGGTAACCACCCCTTTGGTCGGTTTCAGGGGATCGGAGATCACTCCACTCGGAACCATACTTTTGAGTACCACTCTAGGATCAAAACCGAAGAATGTCACGAGAATGATCAAGTTCCTAGTGGTGGACACACCGTTTGCCTACAATGCCATCCTGGGAAGACCCGCTCTGAATACTTTTAAGGCTATCGTATCCACCTACCATCAGAAGATAAAGTTCCCAACCGACGGAGGAGTAGGTGAGATGAGGAACGACCAGTACATGGCCTGGGAGTGTTATAGTTCGTCCTTGACTATCAAGGAAAAGGTGGAGCCTGAGCTCCCTAACAAGAGAAAGATAAATGAATTAGTCTCTAACTCCGGAACTCCGATTCCTGATTATGAAAGACTGGATGGAAAGAAAGGGAGAATCATTGACATGAGTGTGCAAGCACCTGATCACAAAAAGGTGAACTTGGTACCTGGATCTCCAGAAAAATTCACGAAAATAGGAACGGAGCTAAGTAATTGCATGGAAGCAAAACTCATCGGATTCTTGCAAGAAAATGTGGATGTCTTCGCATGGAGTTCGGACGACATAGTAGGAATCGATCCGCGTGTGATAACGCATTCCTTGAATATTGACCCAAGGGCCAGACCGGTAAGGCAGAAAAAGCGTAATCATGGACGAGAGAAAGACAAGATAATTAACGCAGAGGTCGATAGATTGTTAGCAGCAGGACAAATCAAAGAGATAAAATTCACGGAATGGCTGTGCAATGTGGTCTTAGTTTCCAAGGGGGAAAAGGTTGAGAACAAATGGAGGATGTGCAATGATTTCACCGACTTGAACAAATTATGTCCAAGGGACCCTTACCCCTTGCCCCGAATTGACATGCTCGTAGATTCCACTGCAGGATTTGTGTTGTTTAGCATGATGGACGCATTTCAAGGATTTTATCAGATCTTCATGAACGAAAGAGATCAGGACAAAACGGCATTTATCACCGAACGAGGAGTGTACTGTTTCATCGTTATGCCCTTCGGATTAAGGAATGCCGGTGCGACATATCAGAGATTGGTCAATATGATGTTCAAAGAGTTAATAGGAGAAATTATGGAAGTATATGTAGATGACATGCTCGTGAAAAGCATGTCTGAAGAGGATCATATTAACCATCTTGATAGGTGTTTCCAAATCTTAAGAAAGTATGGGATGAAATTAAATCCTGCAAAGTGCACATTTGGGGTGCGATCAGGAAAGTTCCTTGGATATTTAGTTCATGAGAGGGGGATCGAAGCTAATCCCGAAAAAATCCGAGCAATCACTAATCTCCATCCACCGAGGAAACTCTCAGACGTTCAAAGTCTGATCGGAAAAATCATCTCATTGAATAGATTCATCTCCAGATCCGCTGACAAGAGTTTACCTTTCTTCAAACTGTTGCGTAAATCCAAGAATTTCGAGTGGAACGATGAATGCGATAAGGCTTTCGAAGAACTGAAAGCATACTTAACCTCGACACCCATGCTAGCAAAACCATCCGAAGGGGAACCCCTATATTTGTACATAGCTGTGTCAGAAGAAGCTATTAGCTCGGTTCTGGTCAAAATAGATAAAGCTGAACATAAACCAGTTTACTATTTGAGTAAATTGTTGCAGGGTGCCGAGAAGAACTATATGGAGATTGAAAAATTCGCGCTTGCCCTAATTGTGGCTGCCCGAAGATTGAGACCCTATTTTCAAACATATAAAATCATTGTTTTAACTAATCAACCTTTAAGACAGGTTCTGTCCAAACCAGAAGCTTCAGGCAGGTTGATAAAGTGGGCGGTGGAGCTCAGCCAATTTGAAATTGAATACCGACCACGGGTCGCTGTGAAGGCGCAAGTGCTAGCTGATTTCGTGCTTGAATCAACCAACATATCAAACGGGAAAGAAGGAACAACCTCGGAATTAGCTATGGTGGAGGAAGCAAACGATCAAGTTTGGCTAATGCATGTGGACGGATCTTCGACCAAGGAAGGAGAAGGAGCTGGGATACACTTCCAAGGGCCCAATGCTGAAGACCTGAGCTATGCGATAACTTTGGATTTTGTCGTCACCAACAATGAGGCCGAATACGAAGCATTGATAGCTGGATTAGAGATGGCCATTAAGGCAAAGGTAAGGTCGATTGTCGTGCTAACAGATTCGGAACTTGTTCACAGACAGGTGAAAGGCACTTACGAGGCCAGAGAATTCAACATGATTAAATATCTGAACAAAGCGAAGAAGTTAATCTCAGAATTCGACAAGTTTGACATTCAACCGATACCAAGAGAAGAGAATCTCTGGGCCGATATATTGTCGAAATTTACAGGACTGGCCGACGGAAAGACTGAGAGAACGATCACTTGGCTGCTATCGAATATGTCTGCCATCGAGTTAGATGCAGCCCCAGCAATTGATCTTATGGAAATCGAAGAGCCGAGCGAGTCATGGAGCGACCCTCTTGTCGCCTATCTTAGGGACGGAAAACTGCCGGAAAACGCAAATGAGGCTCGGAGAATCAAATATAGAGCGCCGTCATTTACTTTGATGGATAATCAACTCTATAAACGTTCCTCTTCGGGAATTCTATTGAAATGTGTCCCCGAAACACGCTACAACGCAATATTGAGAGAAGTTCATGAAGGGGAAGCAGGAAATCATTGTGGCGCTCGAGCGTTAGCTCTTAAATGCTCGAGATCTGGATATTATTGGCCTACACTCTTTTCTGATTCTGTCGAGTATGTGAAAAAATGCCATCACTGTCAAATTCATTCGAACTTAATACACCAACCAGCCGAACATATGCATTCGATCCCTATTTGTTGGCCCTTCGACAAATGGGGCATCGATATTGTGGGACCTTTCCCAACAGCGCGAGCTAGGAAAAATTATGTACTAGTAGCGGTGGAATACTTCAGCAAGTGGGTCGAATGTGTTGCCTTGACCAAAATCACCCAATTTCAAGTTATTAATTTTTTATGGAAAAATATAGTCTGCAGGTTCGGAATCCCCAGGGTTCTAATATCAGATAACGGAACGCAGTTTGCAGGAAAGAGGATCACGGATTGGTGTGAAAAATTTGGAATACATCAGAACTTTGCGTCTGTTGGCCACCCTCAGGCTAATGGACAAACTGAAGTAGTAAATCGGGAAATTGTTCGATCTCTGGAGAAGCGCTTATCGGAAGCGAAGGGAAAATGGCTGGATGAACTACCGGGAGTATTATGGGCCAACAGGACAACAGTCAAAGCGGCAACCGGAGAAACTCCATTCAGTTTGGTTTATGGGTCGGAGGCTGTTATCCCGGTAGAGAATCTTATACCTTCTCCCAGGGTCGAATTTTATGATCCCGAAGAAAACCAATCGCTGAGGCAGGTGGAAGTTGATCACGCAGATGCTCGAAGGGACCGCGCGAAGTTAAAAATTCAAGCCGCCAAGGCCAACATGGAAAAGTCCTATAATTGGAATGTGAGGATTCGATCCTTCAAAGTGGGAGATCTGGTGCTCAAAAAAGTGGAAGTATCAAAGCACGTAGGGAAACTACAGCCAAATTGGGAGGGCCCCTTCGTGATCGTGGAGGTTGGGAGAAAAGGTTCTTATAAGATTGCACACCCTAACGGAGAAATACTGCCTCGAGCTTGGAATGCGATCAATTTAAGAAGATATTATGGAAGATAGTTACAATCGAGGCTTCTACTTTTTAGTTATTTTGTTCCATTTTCTTTGACTATAACTATTTGGCAAACCATATGTATTTAATGAAGAATTGGGTTATTTGAAGAATGTTTATTCGGACTATTTATTCAATGAAAGCTTATTTCGCCTACATTCTTACTTATTCGTCATATTCTCGATCTATATTCGTTATTATCGTTCTCTATTTTTCTCTATCAATTATTGAATGGGTGAAAGCCTCTGCTATGACCCTCGAGCTAAAATCGCTCTAAAAACGACTAAGGGTGAAAGCCTCTGCTATGCCCTTTAGATCGAAATTATTGAATGGGTGAAAGCCTCTGCTATGACCCTCGAGCTAAAATCGCTCTAAAAACGACTAAGGGTGAAAGCCTCTGCTATGCCCCTTAGATCGAAATTATTGAATGGGTGAAAGCCTCTGCTATGACCCTCGAGCTAAAATCGCTCTAAAAACGACTAAGGGTGAAAGCCTCTGCTATGCCCCTTAGATCGAAATTATGAAATGGGTGAAAGCCTCTGCTATGACCCTCGAGCTAAAATCGCTCTAAAAACGACTAAGGGTGAAAGCCTCTGCTATGCCCCTTAGATCGAAATTATTGAATGGGTGAAAGCCTCTGCTATGACCCTCGAGCTAAAATCGCTCTAAAAACGACTAAGGGTGAAAGCCTCTGCTATGCCCCTTAGATCGAAATTATTGAATGGGTGAAAGCCTCTGCTATGACCCTCGAGCTAAAATCGCTGTAAAAACGACTAAGGGTGAAAGCCTCTGCTATGCCCCTTAGATCGAAATTATTGAATGGGTGAAAGCCTCTGCTATGACCCTCGAGCTAAAATCGCTCTAAAAACGACTAAGGGTGAAAGCCTCTGCTATGCCCCTTAGATCGAAATTATTGAATGGGTGAAAGCCTCTGCTATGACCCTCGAGCTAAAATCGTTCTAAAAACGACTAAGGGTGAAAGCCTCTGCTATGCCCCTTAGATCGAAATTATTGAATGGGTGAAAGCCTCTGCTATGACCCTCGAGCTAAAATCGCTCTAAAAACGACTAAGGGTGAAAGCCTCTGCTATGCCCCTTAGATCGAAATTATTGAATGGGTGAAAGCCTCTGCTATGACCCTCGAGCTAAAATCGCTCTAAAAACGACTAAGGGTGAAAGCCTCTGCTATGCCCCTTAGATCGAAATTATGGAATGGGTGAAAGCCTCTGCTATGACCCTCGAGCTGAAAACGCTCTAAAAACGACTAAGGGTGAAAGCCTCTGCTATGCCCCTTAGATCGAAACAAACATTCTATTGAAAAACTTGAAACATTCTATTGAAGATTGATCTAAATTCTATTATAAATTTCTCAATGACTATCTCGTGAAAACTGCGAATTATGAATTCAGAGATTAACGACAATATAACAGAAAATATTCATAAATTTTCAGGAGAATTACATATGAACTCTTGATTACATTCAAGAAATTGAGCTAATCGGAATATTTTACATCTGGTCAAACCCTATTACAAATGGTTATTCCCTATGAATACACAAAGGAGGAATGAGAGGCTTGTACACTTCTACCCTTCATCCGCTGCTTCCTTACAAACAAGCCCATAAAAGACTGAATCGAAAAACAGGGAAGCAACTCCAGTTGGAGGCGCTCCTAGTAAACTCGAGGGCCACACCTTTCAAGAAGACGCCTCGAAGACGTGGAGATCGAGAGCAGGAAAACTCCTCCAGCAGTAGACCCGCTATCCCAACTGGATAGAGGACAGGGTACAGGAGGTCGAGACCGACTCAAAGATTTGGAATCAGAGAGAGCAGGTCGCCTGCCGGTACCCTAGTCGCGGTTCTTTTCGCCTGTCGATACCCTAGCCGAAATTTATCATAGGGGTACTACGAAGAGTTCGGAAAAGAAGGTTCGAATAAAAATCTCGAAGGATATAATCAATGACATTGAATGGAGTATGGAATTATTCGACGAAAGTAAAAACACAACCATATCGATCGAACGAGACATTTACAGACAAGTAAAAGTGAAAGTAAATTTAGAACTATATATAGGGGAAAGAATTCGGCACCAACGGTATAGATCTCTCAGGTTGAATGGCCACGATACGAGCATTAAAAGCTTTGACCGTTTCACTTCCCGAGAAATGAGGGACCCCACAAAAAAAAAAAAAAAAAAAAAAAAAAAAGGGGGAAAGACGGAGAGAATATTATTCCAGCAAATATTATATCATTACAACAAGGGTAATACTACAACAAGAAAGGAAAACCGTTTCAACAAAGGTGGTGTTACAAGGAGAAGTCTTAACTCATGATACAAAGGAAAACCACATAATTACTAAACAAAATTATTTTCGGAGAGGATTTTTCGAACTTCAGCACTACGATCAGTATACCCGCGGATGTAAGCTTCTTTCTCACGAAGCTCAGACTGTCTCTTCTCACGCTCGTAAATACCTTTGAGTTTCTCTAGTTCCGAACTTAACTTGTCCTGAGATATTCTCTCCTTGAAAAATCTATTAGCTTCCAATGCACGTTCCAGCTCGATCCTCTTCCCGATAAGCTCGAGCGAAATAGAAGTCCGTTGTTCGAACTCATGTTTGGCCAATGCATAAAGCTTAGAAAAGACCACCCTGGCCTGAACTTATAAGAAAATATGTTATAACAGAAATAAAGAGATTAAACGGTCAACACAAAGAGGTGAGAGAGAATTACTTGGGCAAGAGATTCCAACCCAGAATTAAACAAGAACGAGGAATATTCTCCAGTCGAAAAGTCCGCCTCGGAGATAGAAACACCAGCCCGAAGAAGGGTCAGGTCAGATTTATCATGGGACACTTTGTCAAAAGAAGCCATGTCCTTTTTAAACGAAGATCCGCTGACCAACGAAGGTACGGATTGAAAAGGGACATGTCCGATTACATCTTCCGCAAAAGAAACCCTTTTCGTTCTCTTATTGGAGCCCCTAGTTTTCAAGCACGAAGAAAGGGCAGCGGTCGGATACTTCTTTCCCTCGGGGAAGTTTTGCTGATTGGACCTAATGGATGAAATTGACGATCGATTTCTTTTCCCTGATTTTCTACCGACATTTGACTTAGAGAAAGACGTGGAAGAAATGGCGAGAACATTCGAATTTTTATTCATCTCTCGTTTTTCGGCTAAAGATCCAACCAAGATAGTTTTAAGGAAAGCTCCGAACACTGTGAGGAATATCAGTGCAAAGACAACATAAAGTGGTCATGCTATTTATAAGAAAAACGACATCATGCAAATTGCAATGATGGGTAAAACACTACTCCCAAAAAAGATCCAATGACGCAGCTAAATACGTAAGAATGACGTTATAAAATTCAACAGAAAGTTCAAACAGGTAATAGCCCAAAGATAAGCATAAAGGAAAGAAATTCAAATTCAAGCACCCACTGAATAGATAAGAGGAAAAGATTACAAGTAAAGAAGTACATAGATTCACTAAGTCAGTTCTATTACATAGCAATCGTTATTGGTTAGACTCTTTCACGCCTGAATCATGATACGATCTATCTTGTTTCTCTGGATCGCTAGAGCTGCTTTCCGAGCCGTCAGAATCACCTTTGCTTGAGCTGCTACCTCCTCCATCATGACTTTGTGCCTCGGACGCAGATTTACTCGAACTGGAAGAAGGAGTGCCTTGTTCACTCTGATCGCGGGAATCCCCTTCAGAATCAACGTCTTCGCTTTCGGATTGGGCTTCGAGCTCATCAGGATTTGGCATCGGAGCACCAAATTCCTTAAGAAAAGGAGCAAACTCATGAGTGGCAAGTTCCTCGGGCTTAGGAGGAAGGGAAGACGCTTTATAATCTCTACCAAAGATATTCTTGTAAGGATTCATCTTGGGAAGGAAGTCATCAAGGCCGCCTTCAATCTTAGCAGCTGTAAGGAGATGCTGAGCTCCTTTAAAGTAGAAGGCTTGATTAATTTCTCCCGACCGTAATCGAACCAAGGCGTCGAGGATCGGAGACTCTAGGAACTCCCTTATGGCAGGAAGCCTGGCTTCGACTCGACCCCGCTCATAAGACTGTTCGGCAGACACTTTGGTTTGCTCAAGCTCCTGCTTTAATCTCTCCACTTCCTCCTCTAAGGCCCTCTTTGTTTCCAACTCTTTCCTAGTTCTCTCGAGTTCAATTGTGACCTCAGACAACTTAATCTTGGCATCCTCAAGTTGACTGGCCTTAGCAGCTTCATCCTTCAGAACATTGCATAAGGCTTTCTGTACCGCCTGAGATTCTTCGCTCAAAACAGACAGTCGAAGAGCAGTTTGAGTAAATAGATCTCCGGCCTGTAAAGGAAAAGATATGTAAAAGCACAAAATGAAGATTACAGGAAAAAGTTAGAAACTTCCGGAATTAGAACAGTACCATCTGCTGGGCGTGGGCATAATCGCCAAATATCTCGAAATCTTTCTTAGCAAAAGATTGGATAGTATCATCCCTAAATCTCCCGGCCAAGAACATCCGGAGAGACTTATCCACCGTATGCTCACCCTCGGAACCCAAATCAGATTCGATGGTCCCACAGTCCGGATATCCGGCCGCCCTCGGTCCTTGCAGATGATTCTCGATGAAGTCTGCCAAATCTGGCTCGGAATGACCGGCCCGACATGGTATGGGATTCGGCCCACGAGCAAAAGGTTTGAGTCTCCTGGAGGACTCGGCAACATTGCTACTTCTTTTGCGATTCATCCTGGCCTGCAAAATCTCTTTGGCACGATCCTCTAGGAGAGTATAATTACTGAATCCCTCGTCGTTCGGGTTGGAGGAGATATTCGGAAAAACCGATCGAAGGATTCCGGGACCCTGGAAATCGGATGCCCCTTCCGCCTCGACCCTAGACCGAGAGGTTCCTGCTTGGGTAATTGGGGGAACTATCATTAAAGCATTTGAGGTCAACGCGACCCCAACTGGGACCTGGGACTTTTTCGTTTTCCGAGGATTCGTTGATGTTTGAGGACGAGGTCGACCCTTATTACCCTTCGAAAAGGAAGCAACGTGCGGGCCAGCTATCGACGTACGAAATTTGTCAACAATATCAGCTAACGTGGAAGGGGGGTTAACAGGATCAATCTGAGCTTTCCCGTATTCAATTGGATCGGCAGGAAAAGTGCAACTACTGAGCCCAGCCAATCGCAGGACTGCTTCTTGAGTCATTAGAGCGGTCTGATGGGGATCAGCACGAAGAGATTGCAGAAATCTATCTGTTATCTCATTTTTCATACTCCCCACGAGACGGCGTTTTCCATATATCCACTCTTTGGCTCCAGGCCAATCGAAGGGAGTAGGCTCGAGATTTTCTTCAGAAGACGGAGACCCTGGCCCTCGAACAAAGAAGAACTCATGTTTCCATCCCTTCAGATTGCTACTCACGTTGGTCGATAAAATCGAAATCTTCGGCCTCTGAGAAAAATATACGTAGCCCGCGTTTGAAGAGGTGGAAGCACTCATCTGAAATATCCGCCAGAAATTCTGAAACGATGCCTTTTTCCCCTTAGCCTTCATCAATACGCAAAAAGCTATGATCAGCCCGATCGAATTCGGCAAGATCTGGCAAGGAGCCAACTTGAAAGCATCCAGAAGGTTTTCTAGCAAAGGGGGGAAGGGGATGCGTAAGCCGTAATGGAAATGTTTGCAATAAAAGGCTTGGCAACCGGCAGGAGGGTTGGTAACTCGTTGATCGGAAGAGGGAAGCACAATCGAAAAACCGTCGCCTAGATATCGACCGAACTCTTCTTGCAACTGCGCCAAGTCTGTCTCCTTATAGGAACAGACGATCTCATCCGCCCTCTCCTCAGTCATATTTAGAGCTGCGCTAGTCGAGGGCTCTTCCCAATCATAGATCGTAACCACCAAATTACGGTTCAGTTTATATTTCTGCTGCTCATTGTTACCCAAAGGAAGCTCCATATCCTCTGTATCTTCCCTTTCAGAAACCGTAGCTTCGCTAGAATTTTCGTCTTCACTATTTCCAGTTTCAGAGTTCGACTCCCGCTCCTCTCCGTTGGAATCCGAAGCGGAACCCGAGCTTTGCGGATTCTCGTTTTCAGATGATTGACTCACTACAACTTCTTCCTCCTTGCGGTTATCGACCTCGTTCTCCTCTAAGGGAGATTTTCCTTTCAAATCTACTGAGCTCGACATAATAAATATAAGATGACTGTTCAAATATGGCTAATAAATCTCACCTATCGACCTGTCTGCTCCGATCTAAAGTTCTTTCCTCAGAATTTGTGAGGAACAGCGACCCTCCATGTAACTATATATACAGGGACAAAATGGGAAATTGCAAATCAGTCCCCGAGTAACCGCGACGGTTGGACTCTCTTGAGGAAAATGTGAAGTCATATTTTCAGAAAATGCAACTACGGCCCCTGTACTTTCCAGAATTCCTAAAATAAAGGTCCGCATCACGAACAACAAGGACGATCTTATAACAGCGCTATCTAGAAATTGTTTAAGTATGCACTCTTTTTCCCTGACCCGGTTTTTATCCCAGAAGGGTTTTTCCGAGCCAGGTTTTTAATGAGGCATACCCGAAACGATAAGCCGAGATCGATTTATCCTACCGTTATACATACTTCTTCAAGCTTAAGTTCCACTTTACGCTCGAGAAGTGGGGGAGTATTGATGAGGGGTATCTTGGATCCTACTTTTCTTTACAGTTACACGAGATCGAGCGGTACTTACCTCGAAGAATAGAGTTCGAGTCTGATGACTGAAATACAGTAAATGCAAGCCAGCCCAGGATCCAAAGTTACTGTTGGGCCGAGCTCTGAACCAAACTTATGGGCCGAAGAATTACATGTCTGCGGATAGACCACCTAGACCCCAATTTCAGCTATAAATACCCCATGCATTTATGATATTGGACACGATTTTCCAGGTGCTCCCTCCTCGAAGCTACTGCTCGGAACCATTTGGTAAAATAGGCATAGCATCTTGTGTATTTCACCCTCTAGCTTGTACGGCATCCAATAATGCTCGAGTAGGACCCCTAATATTTGTACTTGTACTCAATTTACTCGAATACAATTACATTTGGTCTTTATTTTCCTTTTTAACATTATCGTCATCGTGTTATTCCCCACCCTTAATTGAACCAACGAAACCACGTAAGATCACAATTCATTTTATTCTTTGTAATCTCATCTGAAAAACTTGTAACTTGTACTGAAATTTCAATCATTAATAAAAGTTCAAGTTTTTACTCCAACATATTATTTCTATCTCAGAAATTCTTGAGGATTAAAACTTTAGTTTAGGTACAGGTACTTAACTGAAGTTTTGTCATCATAAAAAAGATGGAAATTGTTGGATGAAGATGAAGATGAAGATGAAGATCGAAGGACAAGAAAGTTAGAAGTTAAGGGGAGGTTTTGATGATTTCCAAAACATCATAATCAGCTAAGTAAGGAATACTTAGTAAAATCCCTTAGAAGAATTTTGACTAACTTAAAAGACAAATCAGACAAGTCAAAATTCCACTTGGTCCAAAGACTACTGATCTGCTGCTGAAGGAATAAATCAGTTTGGTGAAATCAGCCGACTCAAATCAGATTAGTTCAAGTTGAGATCAACTCACTACATCATCAGACTAGAGATCTTAATCAGCCAAGTGAAGAATATCAGGATGTCTCCTCAACGGTGATAAATGCACTTAGAGTAATAAATGCTGAAGAATGAGGGTATTTATGGCAAATGATTGAAGAAATCCTCGTACCAGCTCGGTGCATTAAATGCAACTGATGGAAAGTATAGCAGACTGTACTGTAGCAGTCGCAGAACGCCGTTTGCAGAGTTTAAGGAACAGTACTCGAGTTTATGGGCGATCAGCTTAGTCAACTTACTATTTACGATCAGCTTAGTCTGCTAACAGTCAACTGAAAAGTTTTTAAGTCTAACATTTTCAGAGGTCTATTCACCCTCCCCCCCCCCCCCCCCCCCCCTGCTAGACCTCATCTGACCACTTGGGACCAACAAGTGGGATCAGAGCGGGTGGTTCATTAGAATCAGCTGCCTGATCAACGAGCTTGATCCGAGTGTTTTTTTAAAGGTTTTTCAAACTTTTTCAAAACTGCATATTTTTGAAAAAATTAAAACTTTTTGAAAATGGACTGTATCAGCCATGTTCCCCACATTGGCGGTATGAGTTTTGAGGACTGGAAAATCATAATGGAGATCTTCTTAGCTGCTTACAATGATAAAATGTATAAATGCATTACAAAAGGTCCATTCAAATTCACCATGACTATCAAGGTTGATGAAGTAGACATAGTGGTGGTAAAGATCTTCAAGAGATGATAGCTGAAAAAATCGAGTTGTTTAACCTTGACAAAGTTGAACGTTTCCTCATGACCAAAGCCATGGACAATGGCAGGTTTGACAAAGTAAAGCATTGCAAGACTGCAAAAGAAATGTGGGACAAGGTTCGTGACATGAGCAAAGCAAACGATGCCATAAAGGAGCACGAGCTGTGTGTTGCTCTTGAAAAGCAAGACAACTTCAAGATGAAGTCTACGGAAACCATTGATCAGATGGATACAAAGTTTACAAGGACGCTGAATGAAGTTCTTAAGCTGGGAAAGACCTTCACTGACAAAGAGATCACTGTCAGAGTACTGAAGGCTCTGCCTCCAAAGTTCGACATGAAGGTGACAACCATGGAAGAATCAGGAGATTTGGGAAAGATCACTCTTACCGAGCTGTTCTCCGTACTCAAGGCAATTCTTCATTTATTGTGATACATCTAAGCAATTTATGAAGCCCTTAGATCGTTGAAACTATGGAACATGGTGCATCCCTCTATGGAATATGTTCTACTATGGTTTAAGATCTTAAAAGCTTTCCAAGTCGTAGAATACAATTGAGACAGGGCATCATTGTATTCGGTAAGACTTGCACGAGTATGCATTCTTTTTGCATGAGGATGGATAGTTCCATGGACATCGATATGGTAGATATCAATGCATATGAGTGGGTGGCTTGATGAGATCAAGCGCATCGAAACCCCGCTAGAAAAATCTCATCTTAGGAGTTTATCGGAGATGAAGATTTCTTCTACTTACGATAGTGTACGTAAATTGGTCCTTTGACTTGAGACGTTAGAGTGAACTTCATGCGGAGCGTTTATGCTTTGATGTGTTACTCGACTACTAATTAGCGAGTCATTATAGTTTCACGTTGGGTATGGATTGCTTCATAGTGAGGTTAATGACGTCAATAAAGGATCCATTAACTCCCACCGTGATGTGGTTGGGCGATTTCCTATGCATTCTTTTGTATGGATTGATTTCGGGAATCTTCGGCCGAAGTGAGTGATGTTAGATTTGGAAAGGGAGTTTCCAAATGGGTAATCACTAAAAGGAATCACCATAAAGAATAAAGATGCATAGTTATCAAGCCTAATAGGAATCCGTTGGACTCCATGTCCTAGGCCTCGATCGGGAAATAAGTTATTGGAAGGAGCGTACGTGCATGGTATGCGTAAGAGGATTGATGAGATCAATTCAAGAAAGGTTCACACTATATTTTCATCATTAGTTAGGACTCGTCGACCGTGACTAGACGACTACCTCGAGTGTTGGGTACTCTAGATTTGATGAGATCATATCTAAGAGTGATTGATTAAAAGTAGTTTAATTAATCTTTTTAATTAAATCACAAATGGTTTGTGAGCCCACGGCTAATTGATGGTGAACCCAAGGGGCCACACACAATAGCACAAGATGCAACTTAGTTCAATCTATTAAAGGTCAAATTCGATTTGACGAGAAGTAGTAATTAATTAATGGAGATTAATTAATTAAAGGACTCTATTAATTTAAGTGTTAAATTAATTTAGTCGAAATTAATTAGAAGGGTCTAATTAATTGAAGGAAGAAATAAATGGGTTTCTAATTTTGAATTAGAGATTGGATTTATTAATTGGGAAATAAATTTCCAATTAACCCATGACCAATCTAAATTGGTCTTATGAGATGATCATATATGATATGATATAATGTTAATATATATATGTGATATATATATACGAGAGAGAGAAATAAATATCTTATCAAGAGTTAGTGGTGGCCCCCACCACTAACTTGTATCAAAAGTAGTGTGCTTGGGAAGCTCAAGAAGTGTGCTTGGGAAGCACAATAAAGCTACAAGTCTTATTGGTGGATTTGATCCAACAATAAACTACATTGAATAATGTACACACATAAAAGATAAGATGTTGCCTTCATTCATTAGAGGTAGAAGTAGCAAGACAAAAACACACACTACACCTTTTAGTGTGTGTTCGGATTTCTCTCAAACCCTAGAAAGAAAAGTTGTTTTCTTCATCTCTTTCTCTTCCTTTATCAAGTTTCTAACTTGATTCAAGTACTACTTCATTCTAGCTAATAGATTGAGGGTGTATTTGCAAGATCTAGTTCATCTTCTTTGCTCCTTAAGTGCTATCACTTGTGTGTGTGGGCTAGCTTTGGAGGATCTACACTTGGAGATCTTGGTGTGGATATTCTTGAGGATCTTGGAGAAAGAAGTTTCAAAGGAGGAGATTCTAGCTTGGAGCTTGAAGGTGTTGAACCCGTGAGCTTGGAGGTTCTTGAAGGTTTCGGGTGTTACTTGCTTGTCCCGATTCTTTGCGGCTCTTCACCTCCCAAGATTGGGAGAGGTATGACTTGATATCTTTCCTTCTAATATGAACTTTGTATGCATGATGATCCTAGGATAGTAATGGTAGAAGGTCTCCAAAGTTTTCTTGCAAAGTAGTTGCACTTTTGGGCCGTTTTGTCCCGTTTAAAATTTTTTGTTATCCGCTGCGTTTTGGTTGACCTTAGGACCATTACCATCAAGTGGTATCAGAGCCAAATCATGCTATTTCATATTAGATTCATGATTCATAAGTGTTATGAATGTTTCCTTACGTTTTGGTGAAAACGGTTTGTTAAAATTTGAAGTGCATCAACCGATTTGCTTTCGGATTTAGGGGCTGTTTTTGTGGTTGATTATGGTTAGATAATGTTTATGAACACTTTGTTGGATATAAGGATGTATGGAGTAAGGGTGGTTTTAGTTTGAAAATTGGTTTTTGGTGAAAAGACCGTATGTGCCGGGTTGTAGTGGAACAATCGCACCTACCGGTAAAATTGCCTAAATCTTGTTAGTCCTACGGTTTCCTAAGGTAATGTAGGGCTGTGGGTAAGCCTCTTTACTTATGGATAACTTTAGGATGAGCCGGATTGGTCATAAAACCGAAATTCAAACACCTATCGAGCTCCTACATCAAGTTATCTAAATTTGTGTTCTTTGGTCTCATTAAATTGGGACACCACAATGTACATGCCTTAATCCTTTAGAAATTGGTAGATAATCTTCTTGGTAAATTTACTTTATCGATGCCCATTGTGTGATGAATGTATGGGTGGATGATCTAGTGGCCTTGACCTTATGTGATTGGATAGTAATCTTGTAATTCATTTGATGATTTGGGTTTGTAATTAAATGGGGCTTGCATGCCTCTTATTTCTTGACTTATGTCAATGTAAAAAGAGTAGGCGTTAGGTTGTGAGGTTTATTCAAGATGAAGGATTTGAAAGGACTTGTGAAGGACTTGAAGGACTTGGAGGACTTGAAGACCTTGAAGGCTATGTATGCATGGTGATGCATATGTAATAGAATAGGATTCTATTTCCATTTGTTTACTTACCCTAGATTGACCAATTGGGACATTCCTTGGCTCGGAATGGACCGCATAGGATCGGCCCATGATCATCCACCACGCGATAGGAGCGTGCTAGGGCCGTTTATGCTTGGTTGGTATTTTTATCCATTTGATGTATGTGATGCATGTTAGGATAGATCACCTAACAAAGATAAACAACTAAAATTTGGTGAGATCTTGCAATTTCAAATAATTAAAAACCTCCACTCAACCCAATCGAGTTTAATAATTAAGTCATAATGGGCAAGCGAGTTTTCGTAGTCCATGCCTTCCATCAATAGGGCTCGGTCATGAGTTGTATTCGATTCATCCGTTGTCTCACGAGTCGTGGAACGGGTGTAATTAGAGCAATATGATCGTTTCCTTGATGCACGAGTTAATGTGCCAAGGGTAGGGCATATTCAGGTCATGGCGTTGTCTCACGAGTCGTGGAACGTCCATGTTTGGGGTATGTCTTATCAAGATTGATGGTGTAGACTTAACGTTTAATAATATGGATGTCGCACGAGTCGTGGGTCCATACGAAAAGCGAGGCAAAATATTCTCAAAGGTCGTTTGGTAGAAACGATTGACAATTTGTTGTCTACCTATTGAATTGACCACACGTCTCACGAGTCGTGGGTGTGGAAGATGTCTTTAGGACTTTGAGACCTACTAAGAAATTTGATTTCTCGTTTACCATGTGGGGGCATGGGATTCGATAAAACAGTGGGAGACCTTTATGGTTAGAAGTCCAAGATCATAAAGTATATTGAAAAATTGAATGAACGCTAAACATAATCTTTTTCGCCTTTGTAGATTTAAAAGTGTTTTAAATGGCAAAGAACCCACTTCATTTGATACTTGACTCAAACAAACTCACGGGCCAAATTACTCCGATTGGCTCCGCAACCTTCGCATTGTTCTCGATTCTGAGAAAAGCAGCTATGTCCTTACCGCCCCACCTCCTGTGGCTTTACCGACTGATTCGTCGGATGAGGAACGGGCCACCTTTGACAAATGGGTCGAAGATGATCTTCAGGCCCGTTGCCTCATGTTGGCCTCAATGTCAAGTGAGCTTCAAAAGCAACATGAGAACCTGTCTCATGCTTCGGATATCCACCTTCACTTGTCCGAGTTGTACTCGACTCCGGGTCGGCAAGAACGTTACTTGGCAAGTAAGGAGCTTTTCCAAGCTCGCATGATTGAGGGTTCATCGGTCCGTGAGCATGGGCTTAAAATGATTGGACTCATCGAAAAGCTTGCTCGTCTTAACGTGGTTATGGACAATGAACTCTATATGGATTTGATCCTTCAATCATTGCCCCGCTCATTTGACAACATTGTGATGAACTTTAACATGCATAACATGGAAGTTGGACTTCATGAACTTGTTAATATGCTTCACACGGCGGAAAGTTCTCTAGTAAAGGAGAAACATGTGATGTTAGCTCCCATTTCTTCCAAGGGCCGAAAGGCAAAGGGAAAGAAAAAGAAGGGGAAAAGTTCCTCTAAGGACAAGAAGCCTCTTAAGGCTACTCCTAAAGTTGCGAAGGGAAAGGTGCCTAAGGGTATTTGTTTCCATTGTAATAAAGAAGGGCATTGGAAGAGGAATTGTCCTATTTACCTTAAAACCGTCCCAAATAAGAATCAAGGTATATTTTTCGTTGAAGTTAATATTTCCGTGAATAATGCTAAATGGGTGTTGGACACCGCTTGTGGTTCTCACCTTTGTAATGACAAACAGGTGATGAGAACAACAAGGCCCCTTAAACCCGAGGATTGGATTCTCCGCTTGGGCAATGGTGCAAAAGTTGCAGCCGAAGAAATAGGGGACGTAGAACTAGATGTAGGACATTGTAAGCTAGTCCTTAGAGATTGTCTCTATGTACCTACTTTAATCAAGAACCTTATTTCCATTCCTGTTTTGGATCAAGAAGGTTTTTGTTTTACCATTATGAATGGAATTTTTAGCATTTCAAAGAATGGTTCTTTAAATGCAAAAGGTACACTAGCTAATGGATTGTATAATCTTGAAACGTCCATAACATCTAACACAATATTGCATGTTCACGATAATATTAAGAAACGAAAGGCAAATAACAATAACTCCACATATCTATGGCATGCTAGACTTGGACATATTTCCAAGAAGAGGATTCAAAGGTTGGTCTCAAATGGGTCTCTAGAAATAGTGGACTTGGATGAGTTCCCAACTTGCGAATCTTGCTTAAAGGGAAAAATGACCAAATTGCCATTTTCTGGGAAACCGGAACGTGCTTCAAGCACTTTGGATTTGATCCATACGGATATATGTGGACCACTAAGTGTTAGTGCTCGAGGAGGTTATAAGTACTTCATAACCTTTACCGATGATCATTCACGGTATGGATATGTGTATCTCATAACACATAAGTCCGAAGCTTTTGAAAGGTTCAAAGAGTTTCGAAATGAAGTAGAAAAGCAACTCGGTAAAAGTATTAAGTCACTTCGATCCGATCGAGGTGGAGAATACTTGAGTAGCGAATTCCTCGGTTATTTGAAAGATAATGGGATTCTCTCAAAGTGGACTCCTCCGGGTACTCCTCAATTGAACGGAGTATCGGAGAGAAGGAATAGAACTCTGTTGGACATGGTTCGATCCATGATGAGTTTCACGGATTTACCTAGAAGCTTTTGGGGTTTGGCTCTTCTTACAGCTTCGAAGATACTAAACGTAGTACCTTCGAAAACTGTGCCTAAGACACCTCATGAGATGTGGTTCGGAAAAGCACCCTCTTATAAATTCATGAGAATTTGGGGGTCTCCCGCTTATGTCAAGAAGCTAGTGGGAGATAAGTTGGAAGCCAAGTCCACCTTATGCAAATTTGTGGGATATCCTAGAGAGTCTATTGGATATCAATTCTATGATCCTAAAGAACAAAATGTGTTTGTTTCTAGGAACGCCATTTTCTTGGAAGAACGTCTTCTTGATAATGAAAAGGTGGAGATAGAATTGGAGGAAATTCGTGAGACGAATGAATCACCACAAGAGATGGAAACAAATGAGAGTAATGAGGAAACCACTAGTACACAACAACTTCGTAGGTCCACTCGTGAACGTAAACAACCCGAACGGTTTGGATTGATACATGAAACGGGGCAATTGGATATTGATCCAAGGACTTATGAAGAAGCTATGTTGGACATAGATTCGGGAAAATGGCGTGAAGCCATGAGAGCCGAATTGGACTCCATGTACTCAAACAAGGTATGGACCTTGGTAGATCCACCAAAGGGAGTAGTACCCGTTGGTTGCAAGTGGATCTATAAGCGAAAGCTTGGAGTAAATAGAGAAGTGTCGACCTACAAGGCAAGGCTAGTAGCGAAGGGATATACTCAAAGGCCGGGCATCGACTTTGAGGAAACCTTCTCGCCGGTGGCCATGCCGAAGTCCATTCGGATCTTGCTTGCCATAGCTGCATGGTACGACTATGAGATATGGCAAATGGATGTGAAAACCGCTTTTCTCAATGGAGACATTGAAGAAGAAATTTATATGGAGCAACCAAAAGGTTTCACACCCAAAGGTAGTGAGCAAAAGGTTTGCAAACTGCAAAGGTCCATTTATGGACTTAAACAAGCATCCCGAAATTGGAACAAGCGTTTTGATGAGACAGTCAAATCGTTTGGCTTCATCAAGAACATCTATGAACCTTGTGTGTACAAGAAGGTTAGTGGGAGCTCGATAGAGTTTATAGTGCTTTATGTCGATGATATTCTTCTCATTGGGAATGAAGTAGGAATATTAGAGAAGACTAAAGCTTGGTTATCTACAAAATTCTCCATGAAAGATTTGGGAGAAGCTTCCTTTGTATTGGGAATACGGATCTATAGAGATAGATCTAAAAGGTTGCTAGGGCTATCCCAAATGTTGTACATAGAAAAGATACTAAAGAGGTTTAGTATGGATGATTCGAAGAAAGGGTTTCTTCCAATGCGACATGGAATCCATCTCTCCAAGTCGATGTCTCCCAAGACCGACGATGAAAGAGAAAGGATGTCAAAGATACCTTATGCGTCCGCTATAGGGAGCATAATGTACGCCATGCTATGTACTAGGCCGGATGTGGCACAAGCTCTTAGTGTCACAAGCCGCTTTCAATCCGATCCAGGTGAGAGTCACTGGAGTGCCGTAAAAGCAATCCTCAAGTACTTGAGAAGAACTAAGGATTTGTTCTTGGTCTATGGTAATGGAGAATTAAAACGTGAAGGTCACACTGACTCTAGTTTTCAGTGTGATGTAGATGACTCCAAGTCTATGTCAGGATTTGTATTTTGCTTGAACGGAGGTGCAGTAAGTTGGAAGAGTTCCAAACAGGAAACTGTAGCCGATTCTACAACCGAAGCAGAATACATAGCTGCATGTGATGCTGCTAAGGAAGGTGTTTGGATGCGAAACTTCATCCAAGAGTTGGGTGTAGTTCCTAGCATCGCCGAACCCGTTGCTATCTTCTGTGATAACAATGGGGCCATTGCGCAAGCAAAGGAGCCAAGATCTCATCAAAGATCCAAGCACGTATTGAGGCGATATCATTTGATACGAGATATCATTGATAGAGGAGACGTGAGAGTGGCGCGCGTTGACTCAAAAGAAAATGTGGCGGACCCACTGACTAAACCATTGCCAATCAAGGCTTTTGAAGGACATCGCCTTAAGATGGGCCTTAAAGTTATGAACGATTGGCTTTAGTGCAAGTGGGAGATTGTTAGAGTAGTGCCCTGCAAGCCAATCGGTTGTCTTGTAAATACTCTTGTAATCAATCTTATTCATGATCAATAAAAGTTCGCATTGGCAATTCTTCATTTATTGTGATACATCTAAGCAATTTATGAAGCCCTTAGATCGTTGAAACTATGGAACATGGTGCATCCCTCTATGGAATATGTTCTACTATGGTTTAAGATCTTAAAATCTTTCCAAGTCGTAGAATACAATTGAGACAGGGCATCATTGTATTCGGTAAGACTTGCACGAGTATGCATTCTTTTTGCATGAGGATGGATAGTTCCATGGACATCGATATGGTAGATATCAATGCATATGAGTGGGTGGCTTGATGAGATCAAGCGCATCGAAACCCCGCTAGAAAAATCTCATCTTAGGAGTTTATCGGAGATGAAGATTTCTTCTTGATGGGGGCTATTTCGCACCCTACATACTACTCGGATCGAATGAAGAAGATAAGATCGATTCGACCAATTCAAACAGATCGGGATCATCTTATTGACCCGGCCAAGTGCAGCTCGCTTCGATAGAAGATTATATTCCGGACTCAAGAAGGATATTTGGGCCGAGTCCTATTAGGACTATGTTTCCTTGTAACGCTAGGTTTAAAATTATATAAATACCTAGTTAATCATTGTATTAGACAACTACGAAATTCCTGAACTCTAAGAATACAGGATTTAACACTGCTTACAACAGCACAACTCAATAATATTCAATATTTTTACAGAGCTTTTTACCTTCATATCGGTGTGTTCTTAGCATTGTTTTGTGGTTTTACTTCTTGTTCTTGAATATTACTTTTCTTTGTAACCGATCCATCCGGAATAAAGTAACAAAGCCCTATATAACATATATATAAATATCGAAAACCCCCCCGATATTACCAATTTACTGATATTCAATTAACCCGACGAAATCCGGCTAAATCAGTTGGCGCCCACCGTGGGGCTACGTTAATTATTCGATCGACACATGGCTCGCCCAAGGAAAAGCGCTCGCATTGGAGCAAGAAATAATACAACCACCGGCCACAACACATCTGAAGATCCACAAGACAACAACGATAACAACATTCCCAACACCAATGAAAATCTCCCAGATACCCGTTCCCATCAGCAGGAACACCAAGGAGGTCTTACCGGTACAATACCGGAAGAACCGGAACTCCCCGAAATACCCGTTCCTCTCCCAGGCGCTCAGGAAAAACTAAGACAAATAGCAATGCTCTTCAAATCACTCTCTCCAGAAGAATTGCTAGTTTTAGACCAAATTCCTCGAAACGTTACGGCTCCCAGGACAACTCCTGCACTAGGAATACCAAGGCCAAACGAACAAACCTCTCAACAAGCGGACAACCCAGCAAGTGAGCGACGCTCGCTACACAGCCCACAGCAGGGTAATTCTAAACCCTCCGATAACCATCCCCGAAGAAAACCAGGTCGAAGAAGGCCACAGGCGGGTCGCAGCGGATCGAAGGAACGAACAATAATCCCTATCGAGGATGACATAGATGATGCTATCCCAGATCGACCACGAGCGACTCGATTCTCGGAAAGAGAAATCGAGAGAATAGTACAGGAACGACTGGAGCAACGCCTACGATCTGTTCAAAACCCGTGGACCCGAACCGTGGAACTCCAGGAGAGCCTTGCAGCATGTTCTCCCTTCTGCAGAGAAATAAAAGAAGCGCAATCCATTGGACAGGTCCCGGGTAGACTACCCCGATATGACGGAACCACCGACCCGGATGATTATATTTTTAGCTTCACTAATATAATGAATTTATATGCCCACTCTGTCGAATTCACCGCCAAGTTAATGGTGACCACATTTGAGGGCCTAGCGTTGGATTGGTTCGCAAAACAACCTGCCAACTCCATATTCAGTTTCCGGGAATTATGCAATAAATTGACGCAGCAGTTTGCCAGTCAGAAGAGGCAAAAACTCCCGATGAGCTACCTAGGAACCATACATTAACAAGAAGGGGAATCCCTGAGGAACTGGTTGGCGAGATTTAATGTAGAACTACTCAAGATCGATTCTCCGAATATCGATTACATAATTTCTATTCTCTTTGACCTCACAAAAAACAGGCAGTTCGGAAACGCTCTTAGTAGAAAGCAACCAAGAACGTTTGCCGACATCATGAGCTTGGCGTCTAAATATATGACCCAAGAGGAGATGAATTCCTTTAAGGACAAAAACAAAAATAAAGCCACAGCTTCGGGCTCTAAACGACATGACAGGATTCCTGACCAAAGGTCCGTGGATTATGAGCGATCTATCAGAAAAGGTAACGTCTTCCAACGATTGGAATACAGCAAAACCGACCGAGAAAGGCAACCTAATTTCTATCAAAAACCAAGAAACCCTGAACAACCAATCAGAAGCAGGGTGAATCAAGTGGAACACCCAAGGTTAAATGCTCCAATGGAAGAAATATTGGAAGTTCTAGAAAGGAATAACTGGATTCCAGAGGCGAGGAAAATCGCTCAGCCAAGACCAGGGTCTCGAAACTACGATCAATACTGTAAGTACCATAGGGCACATGGACATCGAACGGAGAATTGTTTTCACCTTAAGAGAGAAGTTGAAAAACTGATCGAACAAGGAAAATTAGACGAATACATAGAGCGAGATAATCGCAAAAGGGAAAGAAGTAGAAGCCCTCGGAACGGTAATCAAAGGAGAAGTTCTCATCGAAGGTCGCCTGAACGTCGACCTACTCAGGAGTTGAATCACGACCAGATCAATGGGACTATCCATACTATATCCGGGGGACCCGCGGGTGGAGATAGTCGTAACGCACGACGAAGGACAGCCCGATCCTTAATTGGAAATTCTAAATATCCAAAAGAAATATGGACTCTGGAAAACAGGCCGACAAATCACCAGCCGATCAGCTTTAACGAAGGCGAAGCACCTAAAAAAATCATTTGGGACACAAAAGAGGATAACCCCGATTTTCCTATGGTAGTATCGTTAGAGATAGCGAATTATAATGTAAGAAGAATCCTAATCGATTATGGAAGCTCAGCATATATCATCTCCCAGGAGGTTTTAGCCCAAATGAACTTGGGACAAATAAACCTACAAAAAGTAGCTACGCCGTTAGTAGGCTTTGGAGGGTCCGAGATCATCCCCAGCGGAACAATATCTTTAAGTGTGTCACTTGGAAAGAAACCACTTCGGACAGTGAAGTTAGTAAAATTCCTAGTGGTAGAAACACCCTTCGCTTATAACGCTATATTAGGGCGACCAGCCCTTAACCTTTTCCGAGCTGTAGTCTCTACCTATCATCAGAAGATAAAGTTTCCGACCGATATGGGCATCGGAGAAATAACGAACGACCACTGTATGGCGTGGGATTGCTACAGCACATCGTTAACTTTGAAAGAACACCCTAAGTCTATTACTCCGAGCAAGAGAAAGATCGAAGACGATCTCATTAGAAATGAGGTTGAAATTCCTAATACTGATCGATTAGATAAAAAGGGAAAAGAACCATTAGACTTATCCTTGAAACCCCCAGAACATAAAGATATAATCCTGGTAGAAGGCGACTCGTCGAAAACAACAAGAATAGGAACAGAACTGAGCAAAGAAGGGGAAATAATGTTAATCGACTTCCTCAGAGACAATGCCGACGTCTTCGCTTGGAGCGCGAATGACATTGAAGGAATCGATCCTCGGGTAATCAAGCATACCCTAAAAATTGACCCTTCAGCAAAACCCGCCAGACAGAAGAAGAGAAATCATGGACCAGTAAAAGATAAAATTATCAAAGCCGAGGTAGAAAGACTGCTTGAAGCAAAACAAATCCGAGAAATACATTTCTCGGAATGGCTATGTAATGTTGTACTAGTAGCAAAAGGGGATAAAAAGGACAACAAATGGAGAATGTGTAATGATTTCACCGACCTTAACAAGTTATGTCCGCGCGACCCATACCCCCTCCCAAGGATTGACTTATTGGTCGACTCGACCGCTGGCTTCGCGATATTCAGCATGATGGACGCCTTCCAAGGGTTTTACCAAATATACATGGACGAGCGGGATCAAGAGAAGACCGCGTTCATAACTGAGCAGGGAGTATACTGCTTTATTGTAATGCCATTCGGATTGAGGAATGCCGGGGCTACTTACCAAAGGTTAGTAAACCTAATGTTCAGAGAATTAATCGGAGAAATAATGGAAGTCTATGTAGACGACATGTTAGTCAAAAGTATGAATGAAGCGGATCACGTAAGATATCTAGATCGATGTTTCCAAATCCTAAGAAAATACCATATGAAGTTGAACCCTGCGAAATGCACCTTCGATGTTAAGTCAGGAAAATTTTTGGGATACTTGGTACACCAGCGAGGAATAGAAGCCAACCCAGAGAAAATTCGAGCCATAACTGAAATGAAACCTCCCAAAACCATCTCTCAAGTACAAAGCTTGGTTGGGAAAATCGTAGCATTGAATAGATTCATATCAAAATCTGCCGACAGAAGCTTGCCCTTTTTCCAAACGCATCGAAAAGCAAAAAACTTCGCTTGGACCGAAGAATGCGAACGAGCCTTCGAACAACTCAAAGAATATTTGACGACACCACCGATGTTAGCCAAACCAACGGAAGGGGAACCGTTGTATATCTACATCTCCATCTCCGATACGGCCATTAGTTCAATACTAATTAAGATAGAGGGCTCAGAGCATAAGCCTGTCTATTATCTCAGCAAGTTATTGCAAGGGGCGGAGAAGAATTACTTGGAAATAGAAAAATTCACGCTAGCCTTAGTAGTGGCTGCACGAAAACTTCGACCTTACTTTTTAACTTATAAAATAGTGGTTTTGACAAATCAACCGCTAAGACAAGTCTTAGCAAAACCAGAAGCCTCAGGAAGACTAATTAAATGGGCGATCGAACTAGGCCAGTTCGAAATCGATTACAAACCAAGAATCGCAATTAAGGCACAAGTGTTGGCTGATTTTATATTAGAAACACCGACACAGACAACTGAATCATCAAGCAGCCTCAACGACGATGTCTTGATCATAGAAGATCAAACTTGGTTAATGCATGTCGACGGTGCTTCATGCCGAGAAGGAGGAGGCGCCGGAATCAACTTCACCGGACCGAATAAGGAAGATTTGAATTACGCAATAACATTGGACTTCGTTGTAACAAACAATGAAGCTGAATATGAAGCATTGATTGCGGGAATGGAAATGGCAATTAAGGCCAATATAAGAAGTCTTAAAGTATTAACTGATTCAGAGTTAGTACAAAGACAAATTGAAGGCCTATACGAGGCTAAAGAATTCAATATGGTCAAATACCTCGCCAAAGTGAAAACACTAGCTAAAAAATTTGAAAGCTTCGGTATTCAGAACATTCCGCGTTCGGAAAATAAATGGGCCGACCAGCTATCAAAGTTCACAGGATCCCATGACGGAAAGACCGAACGGGTAATCAACTGGTTGATCTCTAATACGCCGGCAATCGATATCGATGAAACACCGGTTGTCGATATAATGGAAATCGAAGAAGTCGAAGAAAACTGGATGACCCCGATGATAGACTATCTTCGAGAAGGAAAATTACCACCTGACCTAAATGAAGCTCGGAAAATAAGATATCGAGCTCCAAAGTATACACTTGTAGAAGGAAAACTCTACCGAAGATCAGTATCAGGAATTCTTCTGAAATGCGTCTCTGAATCACAAACCATTGATATACTACGAGAAATACACGAAGGAGATGCAGGAAATCACAGCGGATCAAGGGCATTGGCCTTAAAATGTCTCAGGACAGGTTACTATTGGCCTACCATCAATAAAGATACCACTCGATATGTCCAAGAATGTCATCACTGCCAGATCCATGCTAACATATGTCATCGACCAGCAGAAAACATGCATCCAATTCCAGTATGTTGGCCTTTCGATCAATGGGGAATGGACATCGTGGGGCCGTTCCCGGCGGCCAGATCCAAAAAAGCTTACGTCCTGGTCGCTGTAGAATATTTCAGCAAATGGATAGAATGCATCGCCCTCGCACGAATAACTCAATTCCAAGTGATCAACTTCCTATGGAAGTTCATAGTTTGTCGATTTGGCATCCCAAGGATCCTAATTTCCGATAATGGAACCCAATTCGCGGGAAAACTGTTGGGATATAGCTCGATTTGTCAGACAACAAAGTGCGGAATTTAAAATTTTTCGAGGTATCCAATGGTCCCATAAAAGATGTCTCCACATTATGTATACAAAAGCAAGAACAAAAACGCACACAATGAATTAACAAAGGGGGTTTTTGCGATATACCTCACCACAGGCAAGGTGGTGGAAACCTCCGGTCTTCGATTCTGATTCTGATTCGGTTCACAGGAGTGATCCAAGTGTCTCACCTCCAGGGATAGTCCACACCAATTGGATTCTGGCAACACCTCAAGATCTTAGGCTCAGAACTCGATGCAGGAGATTTGTTAATAAAGGATTGTATGAGATCTCTTGACAAATCAAGATCTAATACAATGGAGGAAGAGATCTCGGCGGCGGCGGCACCAGGAAGCTCACGGCAGCTCAGTGGCGGCGGCTACTAGTGGCGGCGGCGGCTAGGGTTTGCAGGACAAGGGGGCGGCGCTTTTGCAGAGAAGGAGGCTAGGTTTTTCTCTTAGGGTGTTAGCTTTTTAGCTCAAGTAGTTCCCCTTTTATAGACTCCTTCTGACCTAGGGTTTGCAAGACTCCTTATGGGCTTTAATTAATAGAAGCCCATGTCTTGCAATCCTTCATTTAATTAAACTACTTTAATTAAATGCCCAGTCCATTTAAATCAATATTTCTTTTCGCATAATTAATTAGCAACTCAATTAAGTATTTAATTAATTAAGTCAGCCAATTAATTAATTCTCCCACTTGAATTAAATACTCTTAATTCATTTAATTGATTTAATTACCTTTAAATCAATTAGTTCCTTTCATTTCCTTTTATAACAGTCACCGTCCAATTATATTGTGTGTGACCCTCTGGGTTCACCATCAACTGGCAGCAGGCCCACGAATCTTTCGTGATTTAATTTATGAACAATAAATTGTTCCGGTTAATTAAACAACCTTTAATTAACCACTCCTAGAATTAAATCCTTTATTAATTCAGGAGTACCCACACTTCATGGTCGATGTCTAGCCACAAGCCCATGAAGCCCAATATCAGGTGAATTGATATTTGTGAACCTCGTCTCATATAATTACCATGTACATACGGTCCTTCTATCGACTAATATTCCCGATCAAGACTTAGGGTGTGTGAATTAATCGGCACCTCTAAATTTGTCTCGATAGCTATACTTTCTAATTCAGGATAATATACCTTTGTGACCTTTCTAAATTTGGAAATCCCTTTCCAAATTAGTCACCGACTGCGGCCGCAGATTCCTTGGATATATTATCTAAGAATCGTATAGGAAATTCTCTCACTCATTACAGTGAGTCAATAGATTCCATATCGGTACTAACCACTCGCGTACATGTCCATACGCACCCAACCTAGGCATGTTATGACCAAGCTACGTGGCCTATACCTAGATCTAAGTACGCACTTTCATGCACCGAATTCGCCCTAGCACCTCAAGTCAAAGGACTAAATCGTACACTATTATATTCCTTTGAGAAACATCCCATCACCGATGTGCGTCATGCGCTTCCACAATGGGTTTCTCTGTTCGGGTCGTTCGATGCGTTCAATCCTCCATTGAACCACCTACTCGTATGCACTGGACTCAAATTCCTTGTTCATGAAACACTACAAATTCACTCCATGTGAATCATGCATACTTGTACAAGTCTTGGTGATTCCTACGATACCCTGTCTCGTTTAGGAATCTATGACTTGGAACAGATTTAAGATTACGACCTTTGAGACTGTTTCATGATTGCACTCAGTACTGAAGTGAATCGTCCCATAGTCAAATGTAATCTAAGGGTTTCAACCAATCGCTTAAATGTATTCGCGAAAGATGAAGTTGGCCATTGTTTATCCTTATACATATATAAATAAACATGCGTATTATTATAAAATCAAAGATCGTTTCATACAGGATAGATCTATTACAAGCAAACAGAACTGGCTTGCAGGGCACTATCCTATCAAAAACAAGTAATAGAATGGTGTTCGAAAATGGGAATTCAACAAAATTTCACTTCGGTCGGGCATCCAAGAGCGAATGGACAAACCGAAGTAGCAAACCGAGAAATAATAAAATCTTTGGAAAAAGATTAGGATCGGCCAAAGGAAAATGGCTTGATGAACTCCCAGGAGTACTATGGGCTAATCGAACCACAGTAAGGAGCTCAACCGGGGAAACCCCATTTAGCTTGGTATATGGGTCGGAGGCTGTTATTCCTGTTGAAACCTTAATCCCAACGCAAAGAATAGAGATGTTCGATGTTCAAGAAAATGAAAAGGCGAGAGAAAATGACATTGATTTAACAGAAGCTTTAAGAGATAAAGCTGCCGTACGCCTACAAGCCACTAAAGTAAATATGGAGAAAGCATACAATCAAAAAGTACGCATCCGAACTTTCAAAGAAGGAGACTTGGTCTTGAAAAAGGTAGAAGTATCCAAGCATGTGGGAAAGTTACAACAAAATTGGGATGGACCTTACATCGTCATTGGCGTAGGAAAGAAAGGTTCATACAAAATTGCACACTTGGATGGAACAGCCTTACCAAGAACCTGGAATGCGGTCAACCTTAGGAAATATTATGGTAAATAAATTTTAGCAGATTATACTGCATTGTTGTATTTTATTTTATCAAGTTTTAATCCTTGTAACAAAGGCCTTAGCCTACAGTTCAATTAGTAAAGATTTTTAGTATTTTCTATACATCGATTATTTCGGTTAACGCTCCTTGGAATTACACTATCATATTGATAAAAATTAGAACGAAACGAGTCGAGTATACATTGATCCGCTCAATAAACACTCCTCGATCTATATCAACGACAAAAAGGACTCTTTGGTGATGAACCTAAGTCTAAATTACAGATGAGTTGAGTAAACATCGATCCGCTCGATAAAAACTCCTCGATATATCTTCAACGATCAAAAAGACTTTTTGGGTTAAAAACCTAAGTCTAATCAAAACGAGTTGAGTAAACATCGATCCGCTCGATAAAAACTCCTCGATATATGTTCAACGATCAAAAAGACTTTTTGGGTTAAAAACCTAAGTCTAATCAGAAAGAGTCGAGTAAACATCGATCCGCTCGATAAAAACTCCTCGATACGTATCCAACATCCTAAAAGGACTGTTGGGTTAAAAACATAAGTCTAATCAAAACGAGTTGAGTAAACATCGATCCGCTCGATAAAAACTCCTCGATACGTATCCAACATCCTAAAAAGACTTTTGGGTTAAAAACCTAAGTCTATTCAAAAAGAGTCGAGTATACATTGATCCGCTCAATAAAAACTCCTCGGTATATTTACAACGATTGGAAAGGACTCTTTGGTGATGAACCTAAGTCTAAATTACAGATGAGTTGAGTAAACATCGATCCGCTCGATAAAAACTCCTCGATATATCTTCAACGATCAAAAAGACTTTTTGGGTTAAAAACCTAAGTCTAAATTGTAACAAGTTGAGTAAACATTGATCCGCTCAATAAACACTCCTCGATCTATTCCTAACGATCTAAAAGATCTGCTGATACTCCTAAAGTTTTGAAGATGAATCAAGTATGACTCCATCTGCTCGGAAATTGCTCCTCATAAATAAAAAATATGACTGAATCAACGACAAAGAAGATGCAAGGGATAAAAGTAATATTTTATTCATCAAATCAATTACATACAAAAGTCCTACGTTACAAAGGTCTACATACTACTTAAAGATCATTACAATGATTTAGATGAAATGATCCTATAAGATCGGCGATCTTCACGACAATGTCCACGGAAACACCAATCTCCTCCCTAGTACCTCGTCAATTATAATAAACCACCTAAGAAGCATGCTGCTCAGGATGGTCGACTTCTTTGGTTCGATGGCCAGGCTTTGAAGATCGAATTTTCTTCCAGACTAAATGAGCATTACCAGCCAGATAACCGGCAATACTCATTCACCCACAACAAGATACTGCTTTTACTTTAAAAATAAAACATTTTACTCTAAAGCAGCATCTCTTCGGGGCGGTCGCGAAACAGTAAACCTACCAGCGCACCCCAGTGGCCTATCACTCCGGAGGTAACATCCAAGAGCGAGGATGCCTGGTAAGTATGAACCCCCCATGTGCAAACGGAAACCACGGACCTCTAATTGATGAAAACAAAAGCTGAGGCCTCATGGGACCCGTTAGTACAAGGAAGGGCTGACATGGGACCCGTCAGTACAAGGTAGATGAACATTAAGTTATTACAGAGTGAATCACGATAATGTGACTTTTTGAATATTATGGGATCTGAAGGCAAAACAAAATCTAAGGAAACTGAGATCTCCATCCTTCTTGAGAAATGACAAATGGAATATGCAAACCGTCTCCTTATTTATAGGGATAGACTCAAACAATCCAACGGCTGAAAAAGCATTTGATCAACGGACACAGATGTGACCCCTTGACTCCCCGCAATAAATGCTAGTAAGTTGGAACGGCACTATCTAATCGCCTCAACTAGTCGATAACAAAAGAGGCCATAGATCGAAATGATCAAACCTTAAAAAGCTTTGGATTAGACATACCGGCACAATCCTACTTCATGGTCGATGGTTTAAAACGCTAGAATCCACAAACGAAGTCATACAAGCTTTAAAATCGCAGCGAAAAGGACAGTTGCTCGATAAAAGATAAAAGACCAAACCCTTCACCATACGAGGGATGTCACTGCCTCATACATCATATGGATGACCATTGACTAAGACATACAGGAACTCCTCTGGAATCCAAGATATCTGATATAGAAATCAGGAGAATAGTCCTCCTTATTCAAAACAGCAAGGACGTAACTGCCTAACATACCAGAGAATTGCTTAAGGAGGTCTGAACATGTCAGATCTGACTAAGACTTCTACAATTTCCAATTCCTCCCATATCAAAGATATGCTATAAACGAAACATTGGTTGAAGAACAAGTAGTTCGAAGTTGATAATGAGAAACATAAAGCTTCGGGGATACTGAAAGGGTTATTTTCTCTTAGTCTTATGAAAAGAAAAGAAGAGTTCAACAAAAGGTATAAAAAGCCTCCTTATATAAAAGTTTGTGTCACAAAAGGACAATTTTACAAGGCATGGATTGAACATCGATCAAAATGCTGAACGTTCCCTAACAGCAATTCAATCGACTATCCAATACGAATAAACCTACTATTTGCATGATTATGCGCAAACATGATTTTGAATATAACCCAAGGGACTATACTGGGTTGATCAACAAAGATTTGATTTGCAGAGCAAATATCAAGATCAAGCTAGCTTTTCTCTATCCTAAATATTCTCCGCAAAGATCAAACTCAGATACGTGTGCTAAACAATTCTGATTATTTCATGATGATTATATTTATGCATAAAGGCAAAATGTGCATAACAAGGAGAAGAAAATAGATATAGGCAAGAATCTGCCTACAAGAAGGTCATAATTTCCAATTTAGTATTTCTCCCATTACAAAAAAATTTTCAGCCCAAACATATGCACAAAAGTTGGGCACCAAAAAAAAAAAAAAAAAAAAAAAAAAAAGAGACAGTCCAAGGTCTGCCAGGTCAAATAAAGATCACTGAGAAGAATCGGTAGAGGGGCGACCAGCTGAGATAGGCCTCCGAGGAGTCAGGTTACCAGCAAACGCCATCAACTCCTCCTGACGCTTGAGATAACCTGCATCAAAACCGTCCTCATAAGCCTGCTGACGAGATCCCTCTGCCGAAGCGGCGGCCTGAACTAAGTCACCTTTCTCTTTCTCAAGAACAACTTTGTCAGCCTCTAATTTTTGGAGGTCAACTTGGGCAAGCTGCAGTTGCAAAGACAGCCCTGCGGCTTTAGCTTTTTCTGACTCCAACTGACCTTGATGAGCTCTCCGACTACTCCACAGTTAGTCATTTTGCACACCCAGCTGAAGTGCAAAATATTTGGCCTACAAAGAAAAACAATGAGAAAAATCCTCTCAAGACATGAAAGTCGAAATAAAAATAGGGAAAATTATCGAAAGATATGTCTACCTGCTCGCACATCTTAACAAGAGACTGGACAAGGCGTACATTTGAAGTACCCTCAAGTTTCTTCAGCTCACCAGGCAAAATGGTGCTCAAACCCAGATCCCAGGACAAAGCATCAGGCTCAATTGAGCCAGGCAATTCACTACTAGAAGGAACACCGTCAGGCCGCGGAGTCTCTGACAACATAATATCTTTGACCTGCTCGAGAATACAACGATCATCTAACAGACGAGGAGATTCTCTCTCGTTGGGGCTAACAGAGGTCTCCTTGCCCGAAGCCGAAATAACGGTTCGACGACCAGACCTCGACCCAAACCGACCCCCAGAAGGTCCCCCAGACTCAAAAGAAGCAGTAGTTACAGTGGTATCATGAAACAAATATTCAGGACAATCTTGCAAAATAGATTGCGTTACGGAAGGATTAACAGGAAAACCATCTCCAACTTGCCCTTCACTGGCATTCAGGGCAGTAGAAGTAGAAAAAGGAAGGGAACTAACAAAATCCCCTCCATGAGACCCATGCTCATAAGAAGAAAAACCTGAAGAAACAGGTGTGTCGTAAACATGCTCCATGTTGGATGGATCCCCAAAAGCTAATCGACCAGGGGAAGGCCTACTACCTACCCCGGTGGAAGAAGGAAAATTTGGTTGAAGAAGCGACGAACTAACTTCTGAAAAAGGTTGGGACGTGATAACAGGACTATCGATCATCGAACTACTAATCAAGGACGAACGAGGAGGCTCCATCGAAGGCCCGTCTCTTCGAGATTTTTTCGATCTGTTATCCCGGGCGCCCTCACGGGAAGGTCGCTTCGAAGTATTACCAAAAAGGTTACTCATGATCGGATTATGGAAAAATACAAATTAATATCGAGAAAGCTTATCGACTAGCTAAAGAAAGAGTATTCTGTTAAAGGAGGAGTATAGCAGTAAAAAACAAGTCAAGTTTTTACCTTTCGTATTTATACTACACGAAAGGACGCGACAGACCTAGAGAAAGGGCGCGAACTAGGAAAACTGACCTGGGAGCAAACGCTAGAATTTGAAAAGACACACACATAATGATTACGGCAAATTAAATGACTTGTCTAAATTATTACGGCGAATGTGAAAAGACACGACTGTCAGAATACGAAACGTTTAGCGTACAAAGTAAGGAAAGCTAAAGTTACAATTAAAACCTACGAATGAATAATTACAAAGATTATTTCAAAAATAAATCGCTATTTCAAGAAGCCTGGTCGCTATCCGGAATCTTCTGTTCGCTACCGACGTCCTCAGTCATGCATATATCGTCTTCTTCTTCTTCGTCTTCTGGATCGATAAAAGTATTATCGAGCTCATCGTTAACATCAGAAGGAGGAATCGGCAATGGATTTCCAAATTCTTCGACAAGGTGAGCCAAAGGAAAACCTTGATATACGACATCGGGAACCTCGGAAGAAGAATAAAGTTTGCCATAGCGATTCAACCGAATGTGCGCCCCCTTAAAATACTCATTTCGACGGTCGTCGATCATCTCTAAAGCGACCAGCTGATGAATCGCCTTCTTAAAAGTATTCTCAAGAAGAGGACCGACCATCCGATACACCAACGCCGTATGAACAGGAGAATTAAGGAAGTCACGAACGACTCTTTCATCAGGATTCCTACCATATCGATCCTTAAGCCCACTAAGTGGGACATCCTTTTCGTACTCCTCTAAAGAAGTTTCAAGGTTTGATACCTGAGATTCAAGCTCACTAATTCGAGTCGTGCTCTGTATCTGCAATTCCTCTAACTTTCTAGCCATTTGATTGGCCTGCTCTTGAGCACGAGAAACCTCCATCACCCTGTCTATCATTTCTTGATCTTCGGTCTCGGTAGCACGAGTCTCTACAATGGGAACGGAAGAAGATGTTGAGGGACCAACCTCTGAACCGGAGGATTTATGAAGTAAAGCTTTATACTTCTCCTCCAGGAACTCGCACTGTTGTTTCCAAAGTGCATTTTCATAGGCGTATGACGCGAGACAAGTTTTAGTCTGGAAGAACAAAGAGAGCAAGAAAAAGAGATGGATTAGTAAATTAAGAAAGACCCTTAAAATTATCTGTCAATATGATTGAAGGAAAAAGATATCACCTTCTCAGCATAAAGAGAAGCTCGCTGGAATTTCTCCAGAGGATCCTTATGAAGAAGCTTATTGAGATCGCAAGTAAAAACGCCAGACAAAAGAACACGGGTCGCCTTATCGACCGCGTTCTCACTATCATCATGAACAAGAGAATTCTTCTCGGAATAACCAGCGGCCCTCCTTCCCTCTAAATGATCCTCGATCATTTCGACCAGAGTAGGTTTTGGATGTTTATCTCCGAGTAAAGAAAGGTCGTCACCCGAACGTCCATAGTAACTCCTTTTTCTACCCACTGGATTATTAGTAGGATGAGGCATTGACCAGCTGCGACATCCTCGAATGCCCAAAGAGGATCTAAGATGAAGAGGAGGATAACCAGATCCCATGCCCTGACGAATAGGGGACTCACGAGAAGAATCTGGAGATTCCTCTCTATTCTCCTCAGATTCATGACCCAACTCCAGCTTCCTTTTTCGCGACGCTCTCTGCTCGATAGGGGCGTTCTCTACGGATTTGGAAGATTTCGACAGCACCATTTTTCCCTTCAAAGAATGTCGATAGTTTTCTACCATATGGGCTGAAAAAGAAAACAAAATAAAAGTTAGTTTCTCCGTATAAAAGGTATAGTTACAGCACTAAGATAAAATAAAGTACTAACCAAGAGGATCAGATGACGAACTGATGGGAAAGTTATGAACACTTAACCCCGCCTTACGAAGGAAAGCCTCCCCGATCAGAATAGCGCTTTGATATTTGTTTGCACGCATTTCGGGGATCTCAGTAATAAACTGTACATCGTCAGGAACAAGTTCACCAGTCGGTAAGCGACCTCCAGGAATCCAACTGGAACCATGATCCCATGAAAAAGGCATGGTCGAACCATCCGCCAAACAAATAGTAGACGGAGGACGAACAAAGAAGAAATGAGATTTCCATGAAGGATTACTAGAAACAGGGGCGTCAAAGATTGCTCGACTAGGCCGCTGACTAGCGAAGAAATATCCACGATTTGAAGAGCTAGAAATATTGAAACGGAAAAGTTGCGTAAAATTACGAAAAGAAGGTTTAAACCCCTTTGCGATCATCAAAACGGAAAAACAAACCACAAAAGCAACGGAATTTGGAACCAGCTGTGTCAAGCACACACTGAAAGTTTTCAAAACTTCGAGAAAGAGGGGAGACAAAGGAAGACGCAGTCCGCTATTGAAGTGAGCCGTATAAAAGGCTCGACATCCCTCCGGGGGAGACGTGACCCTATCAGTAGGGGAAGGAAGAATTATCTCAGAACCTTCCGGAAAATATTTGGTATAATTATTCACAACCTCCGGGAATGTTTCCACCGTATAGGCACAAGCTACGTCCTCAATTGGTTCAGAAATCTGAGGAACAGTACCTTTGCCCTTTTTGGCTCGGGCAGCCACATCTGCATCAGAAAGGATTTGTACCTTGAAAGTATCTTCTACAGGGACGACGAAGTCAGATACTGTAGTTTGTTCACCCAAAGGATTAGAATGCAACTCCTTGATGAGGGGCATTCTGGATCCTACTTCTCTTTACAATTACATGAGATCGAGCGGTACTTACCTCGAAGAATCGAGTTCGAGTCTGACGGTGGTTTTGCAGTAAAAGTAAACAAGCCCAGGATCCAAAGTTACTGTTGGGCCGAGCTCTGAATCAAACTTATGGGCCGAAGAATTACATGTCTGTAGGTAGACCACCTAGACCCCATTTTCAGCTATAAATACCCCCTGCATTTATGATATTGGGGGACTTCCCAGGTGCTCTCTCCTCGAAGCTACAGTTCAAAGCAGCTCGGAATTGTAGCTTTAGATCGAACATATGTATCTCACCCTCTAGCTTGTACGGCATCCTATAATGCTCGGATAGGACCCTAGATATATTTGTATTTGTACTCATTTAATTCGGATACAATTACATTTGAATCTTCACTTTGCTTTACTTGTGATTATTGTGATGCATCCACACCCTTGATCGAATTAACGAAACTACGTAAGATCAATTGGCGCCCACCGAGGGGCCCTATTCGAGTATTAGATCGAAATATGCCTACTACGAGGAGAAATACATATATTAGAGGAGAGCCTTCCCAAGCAGGATTTATCACGCGCCGCACAACAACAACCGGAGATGCCACCAGCGGTTCCACAAGATAACATTCCAGTGCACACAACCATTGGTGACTTAAGATCTATAATAGGCACAATGTGCAGGGAGTTCTTGAACAGCGGAAGGGCAGATCAATCACCTGTAGACCAACCAGGGATTCAGGGGAGACCAGAGATACCTTCATCGAACTTGCAAAAGGAAAATGATATGTCGCAAGCCCCGTCGACACATCTACGACGAGCAGCACCCTCGAAAGCCAATGCCCGGTCTGAAAACCCACCTGCACCAGTGCACGATCTGGAAAATTCTGTTGTGGGGGAAAGTCACACCGCCGGCGCTGTAAGAAGGAACAGACCAATTGGCAAGAGAATTACAGAATCTGAATTGGAGAAAATAATACAGGAAAGGGTGGCTAAAAAATTGGAAGAGCAGGATACCATGATCGAGATTCCCTTCACTCATCAAGCTGCCAGGCAAGTAGGGAACTCCCTGACTAGAGGAAACATACGAGAAAGGGAGGTCTCGAATAATATCATGAGATGTTCACCCTTTTGTCAAGAAATACGCGAAGCTCGAAACACAGAAACAGTGCCGACCAGGCTCCCTCGGTATAACGGGACTACCGACCCCGGAGAACACATTAACAGCTTTGTTAATGTTATGAATTTGTATGGACACTCGGATAATTTCTGTTGCAAGATTATGGTCACCACTTTCGAAGGAATTGCCCTCGATTGGTTTGGAAAGTTACCTCCAAACTCCATATTTTCTTTCCAAGAATTTTGCGATAAACTGAAGCATCAATTCGCTAGCCAGAGGAAGCCAAGATTGCCAGCAAACCATCTGGGCACTGTGAAACAATTTGAAGGAGAGACGTTGAGGCAATGGTTGGCAAGATTTAGTATTGAGCTCTTGAAAGTGGATACCCCACAAATTGAATATCTGTCCTCGTTGATGTTCGAGCTGACCAGAAGCACCCAGTTTGGGAATGCATTATGTAGAAAGCAACCAAAATCCTTCGAGCGGATAATGGAAATTGCTGAAAAATATATGATACAGGAAGAGATGAACAAATTGAAGAGTTCACATCTAGATAAATCTCATCTCAACAAAAAACAAGATCGTGCTCCGATCCCAAGACCAGGTGATTATGGGGGATCGAGTAGAGGATCCGTCTGGCAGCGGATCAACACTTCTAAGCCGCATATACCACCCCAAGGGCTGAATTCATACGGACCTCCTTATAATCAAAATCGAGCCCCGAGGCCGGGTAAAATTCAGTTTACCGAACTTAACAGTTCTAAAGAAGAAGTGTTGACTGTGTTAGAAGAAGGTAATTTAATCCCGGAAGCCCAAAGGATCACACAGGCGAGGCCAGGCGCACCAGGCTATGACCAATACTGTCGGTATCATCGGGCGAGAGGTCATAATACGGAAAATTGTTATCAGTTAAAGGTTGAGATCGAAAAGTTAATCAACCAGGGTAAACTGAAAGAATTTGTTAAGAATGGCAACTATAACAACCGCTACAGATCCCGTAGCCCGAGAAAACTTAACGCCCGGCAGAGACAGATTCAAAATCAGACAGAAGAACAATCGAACGGTGTGATCAACATGATTGCAGGTGGACCGGCAGATGGAGATAGTAGGAATGCCAGAAAACGGACTTTAAGGTCAATCAGGACAGGAGTGTCCACAAAAAGGGAGGTTCTATCTCTGGAATTACCATCCATGGAGAATCAGATCATCAGCTTTAGCGAGGCGGATCGACCCGCGGATGTTAGTTGGGACACGAATGAAGATGATCCAGACTTTTCCATGGTATTAACACTAAGAATTGCAAATTTCGAGGTCAAAAGAGTGCTAGTCGATAATGGGAGCTCGGCGAACATAATTTCATCAGAAGCTCTTACAAGAATGAAACTCTGTCATCCACGTTTGGATAAGGTAACCACCCCTTTGGTCGGATTCGGCGGATCTGAAATCACCCCGCTCGGAACCATACTTTTGAGTACCACTCTAGGAACAAAACCAAAGAATGTCACGAGAATGATCAAGTTCCTAGTGGTGGATACGCCGTTCGCTTACAATGCCATCTTGGGAAGACCCGCTCTGAATACTTTTAAGGCTATCGTATCCACATACCATCAGAAGATAAAGTTCCCAACCGACGGAGGAGTAGGAGAGATGAGGAACGACCAGTACATGGCCTGGGAGTGTTATAGTTCGTCCTTGACCATCAAGGAAAAGCTGGAGCCTGAGGTCCCTAGCAAAAGAAAAATAACTGAGTTAGTCTCTAACTCCGGAACCCGAATTCCTGAGTATGAAAGACTGGATGGAAAGAAAGGGAAGATCGTTAACATGAGTGTACAAGCACCTGATCACAAAAAGGTGAACTTGGTACCTGGATCTCCAGAAAAATTCACAAAAATAGGAACGGAGCTAAGTATTGGCATGGAGGCAAAGCTCATCGGATTCTTGCAGAAAAACGTGGATGTCTTCGCATGGAGTTCGGATGACATAGTAGGAATCGACCCGCGAGTGATAACGCATTCCCTGAATATCGACCCAAAGGCCAGACCCGTGAGGCAGAAGAAGCGTAATCACGGACGAGAGAAAGACAAGATAATTAATGCAGAGGTCGATAGATTGTTAGCAGCTGGGCAAATCAAGGAGATAAAATTCACAGAATGGCTATGCAATGTGGTGTTAGTCTCCAAGGGAGAAAAGATCGAAAACAAGTGGAGAATGTGCAATGACTTCACCGACTTAAACAAACTATGTCCAAGGGACCCTTACCCTTTGCCTCGAATTGACATGCTCGTGGACTCCACCGCAGGATTTGTATTGTTTAGTATGATGGATGCATTTCAAGGATTTTATCAGATCTTCATGAACGAAAGAGATCAGGACAAAACGGCATTTATCACCGAACGAGGGGTGTACTGTTTCATCGTTATGCCCTTCGGTTTAAGGAACGCCGGTGCAACATATCAGAGGTTGGTCAATATGATGTTCAAGGAGTTAATAGGGGAAATCATGGAAGTATATGTAGACGACATGCTCGTAAAAAGTATGTCCGAAGAGGATCATATTGATCATCTCGATAGGTGCTTCATAATTTTGAGGAAGTATGGATTGAAGCTAAACCCAGCGAAATGCACATTTGGGGTGCGATCAGGAAAATTCCTTGGGTATTTAGTTCATGAAAGGGGGATTGAAGCTAATCCAGAAAAAATCCGAGCGATCACTGACCTCCATCCACCGAGAAAACTTTCGGACGTTCAAAGTTTGATCGGAAAAATTATCTCATTGAATAGATTCATCTCCAGATCCGCTGACAAAAGCTTACCTTTCTTCAGACTGTTGCGTAAATCTAAGAACTTCGAGTGGAACGCTGAATGCGACAAAGCTTTCGAAGAACTGAAGGCATACTTGACTTCGACACCCATGCTAGCAAAACCATCCGAAGGGGAACCCCTATATCTGTACATAGCTGTGTCAGAAGAAGCCATTAGCTCGGTTCTGGTCAAGATAGATAAAGCTGAGCACAAACCAGTTTACTATTTGAGTAAATTGTTGCAGGGTGCCGAAAAGAATTATATGGAGATTGAAAAGTTTGCACTTGCCCTAATTGTGGCGGCCCGGAGATTAAGGCCCTATTTTCAAACGTATAAAATCATTGTTTTAACTAACCAACCTTTAAGACAGGTTTTGTCCAAGCCAGAAGCTTCAGGCAGATTGATAAAGTGGGCGGTCGAGCTCAGCCAGTTCGAAATTGAATACCGACCACGAATCGCCATCAAGGCGCAAGTGCTAGCTGATTTTGTGCTTGAATCAACCAACATATCGAACGAAAAAGAAGGAACAACCTCGGAATTATGTGTGGTAGAAGAGGCAAACGATCAAGTTTGGCTGATGCACGTGGACGGATCTTCGACCAAGGAAGGTGGCGGAGCTGGGATTCACTTCCAAGGGCCCAATGCTGAAGATCTGAGCTATGCGATAACTTTGGACTTTGTTGTCACCAACAATGAGGCCGAATATGAAGCATTGATAGCTGGATTAGAGATGGCCATTAAGGCAAAGGTAAAATCGATCATCGTACTAACGGATTCGGAACTTGTTCACAGACAGGTAAAAGGCACTTACGAGGCCAGAGAATTCAACATGATTAAATATCTGAACAAAGCAAAGAAGTTGATCTCGGAGTTCGATAAGTTTGATATTCAACCGATACCAAGGGAGGAGAATCTCTGGGCCGATATATTGTCAAAATTTACAGGATTGGCCGACGGAAAGACTGAGAGAACAATCACTTGGCTGCTATCAAATATGTCTGCGATCGAATTAGATGCAGATCCTGCTATTGGAGTTATGGAAATCGAAGAGCCAAGTAGATCGTGGAGCGACCCTCTTATCGCCTATCTCAAGGATGGAAAACTGCCGGATGATGCAAATGAGGCTCGGAGAATCAAATATAGAGCGCCATCATTTACTTTGATGGACAGTCAACTCTATAAGCGGTCCTCTTCGGGAATTCTATTAAAATGTATCCGCGAGTCGCACTACAATGCCATTTTAAGGGAAGTTCATGAAGGGGAAGCAGGAAATCATTGTGGAGCTCGAGCATTAGCTCTTAAATGCTCAAGATCTGGATATTATTGGCCTACACTCTTTTCTGATTCTGTCGAGTATGTGAAAAAGTGCCATCATTGTCAAATTCATTCAAATTTAATACACCAACCGGCCGAACACATGCATTCGATCCCTATTTGTTGGCCCTTCGACAAATGGGGCATCGATATAGTGGGACCTTTCCCGACAGCGCGAGCCAGAAAAAATTACGTACTTGTAGCTGTGGAATATTTCAGCAAGTGGGTCGAATGTGTTGCCTTGACAAAGATCACCCAATTCCAAGTTATTAATTTTTTATGGAAAAATATAGTCTGCCGGTTCGGAATCCCCAGGGTTTTAATATCAGATAACGGAACGCAGTTTGCAGGAAAAAGGATCACGGATTGGTGTGAAAGATTTGGAATACAACAGAACTTTGCGTCTGTTGGCCACCCTCAGGCTAACGGACAAACTGAAGTAGTGAATCGGGAAATTGTTCGATCTCTGGAGAAGCGCTTATCGGAAGCAAAGGGAAAATGGCTGGATGAGCTACCAGGAGTATTATGGGCCAACAGAACAACAGTCAAAGCGGCAACTGGAGAAACTCCATTTAGCTTGGTTTATGGATCGGAGGCTGTTATTCCAGTCGAGAATCTTATACCTTCCCCCAGGGTCGAATTTTATGATCCTGAAGAAAATCAATCGCTGAGGCAAGTGGAAGTTGATCACGCGGATGCTCGTAGGGACCGCGCGAAGTTGAAAATCCAAGCCGCCAAGACAAACATGGAAAAGGCTTATAATCGAAATGTGAGGGTTCGATCCTTCAAAATAGGGGATTTAGTGCTCAAAAAAGTGGAAGTATCAAAGCACGTAGGAAAACTACAACCCAATTGGGAGGGGCCATTCGTGATCGTAGAGGTTGGAAAGAAAGGGTCTTATAAGATTGCACGCCCTAACGGAGAAATACTGCCTCGAGCTTGGAATGCGGTCAATTTAAGAAGATATTATGGAAGATAGTTACAATAGAGGCTTCTACTCTTTAGTTATTCTGTTTTCTTTCGACTGTTACTATTTGGCAAACTATATGTGTTTAATGAAGAATTGGGTTATTTGAAGAATGTTTATTCAGACTATGTATTCAATGAAAGTATATTTCGCCTACATTCTTACTTATTCGTCATATTACTGATATTTTCGGTCTCTACTTTTCTCTGTAAAATATTAAATGGGTGAAAGCCTCTGCTATGACCCAAGGGTTAAAAATGCTCTGATACGACTAAGGGTGAAAGCCGCTGCTATGCCCCTTAGATCGAAATTATTGAAAAAGGGTGAAAGCCTCTGCTACGACCCAAGGGCTAAAATTGCTCTAAAAACGACTAAGGGTGAAAGCCTCTGCTATGCCCCTTAGATCGAATATATTAAATGGGTGAAAGCCTCTGCTATGACCCAAGGGCTAAAAATGCTCTGATACGACTAAGGGTGAAAGCCGCTGCTATGCCCCTTAGATCGAAATTATTGAAAAAGGGTGAAAGCCTCTGCTACGACCCAAGGGCTAAAATTGCTCTAAAAACGACTAAGGGTGAAAGCCTCTGCTATGCCCCTTAGATCGAATATATTAAATGGGTGAAAGCCTCTGCTACGACCCAAGGGCTAAAATTGCTCTAAAAACGACTAAGGGTGAAAGCCTCTGCTATGCCCCTTAGATCGAATATATTAAATGGGTGAAAGCCTCTGCTATGACCCAAGGGCTAAAATTGCTCTAAAAACGACCAAGGGTGAAAGCCTCTGCTATGCCCCTTAGATCAAATATATTGAATGCGTGAAAGCCTCTGCTATGACCCAAGGGCTAAAAATGCTCTGATACGACTAAAGGTGAAAGTCTCTGTTATGCCCCTTAGATCGAAAATATTGAATGGGCAAGAGTCTCTGCTATGCCCCTTAGATCGAAAATATCGAATGGGCAAGAGTCTCTGCTATGCCCTTAGGATTGAAACAAGCATTCCATTAGAAAATGAAAACATTTCACGGAAGATAGATCGAGATGAACATTCTATTGAAGAATGACTTAAGTTCTATCAAAGTTTCTTCACGACGGCTACGGCACCAAAAAAAAAAAAAAAAAAAAAAAAAAAAAAAAAAAAAAAGGGGGAGAAGGAGGGGTAGAAGAGAGACGCAGAATATCATTCCAAGCAAATATTATATCATTCAAATATTATATCGTTACAACAAGAGTTATACTACAACAAGAAAGAAAAACCGTTACAACAAGGATGGCCTTACAAAGAGAAATTTTAACTCGTCATACAAAGGTTAACCAAGGTATTACTAAATAAAATTATTTTCGGAAAGGATTTTTCGAACTTCAGCACTACGATCAGCATACCCGCGGGTGTAAGCTTCTCTCTCACGGAGCTCGGAGTATCTCTTCTCACGTTCATAAATATCTTTAAGTCTCTCTAACTCCGAACTCAACTTATCCTGAGACAATCTCTCCTTAAAAAATCTATTAGCTTCCAGTGCGCGCTCCAACTCGATCTTTTTGCCGATCAGCTCGAGCGAAATGGAAGCCCGTCGTTCGATCTCATGATTGACCAGTGCATAAAGCCTAGAAAGGACTTTGCTAGCCTGAACTTATAAGAAAACACATCATAGCAGGAACAAAGGAATTAGAGGGCCATGACAAAGAAGTTAGGAAAAAATGTACCTGGGCAAGGGATTCCGACCCAGAATGAAACAGGAACGAGGAATATTCCCCAGTTGAGAAGACCGACTCTGAGATAGAAACATCAGTCCGAAGAAGACTCATGTCAGGTTTCTTATAACACACTGCATCAAAACGAGTCCCACTTCTCCCAAACGAAGATCCTCCGACCAACGAAGGAATGGATTGGGAAGAGGAGCGCCCAATTACTTCATCCACAAAAGAAACCTTTTTAGTTCTCTTATCTGAATCCCTAGATTTCAAGCACGATGAAAGGGTAATGATCGATGATTTGTTTTCCCCACGGAAACTTGACTGACCTGTACTAATAGATTTGATCGGTGATCGTTTTCTTTTCCTTATTTTTCTACTATGACTCGGCCCGGGAAAAGGCGCGGGAAAAATCGCGAGAGCGTTCGGATTCTTATTCATCTCTCGATTTTTGGGTAAAGATCCAACCAAGATAATTTCTAAAGAAGCTCCGAACGCTATGAGCGATATCAGTGCAAAAGGCAACGTAAAATGGCCTAGCTATTTATAAGAAAACGGTACGATGCAAATTGCAATGATTGGTAAAACACTGCTTCCAAGAAAGGCCCAGTGACATAACCGAGTACGCAAAGCCGACGTCATGAAACTCAACGCGAAATCCAAACAAGCAATAACACAAAATAGTATAAAAGAAAGAAATTCAAATACGAGAATCCACTAAATAGGGGAGGACAAGGGATCATAAGTACATTGTTGCACCAAGCCAATCCTATTACATAACAATCTTTACGCGTTAGACTCCTTCGGGCCCGAACTACGGTCCGACCCATCTCGTTTCTCCGATTCGCTAGAACCACTTTCCGAACTGTCAGAATCATCTTCACTTGAGCTGCTGCTTTCTTCATCATGACTTCGTGCGCCAGACGCAGGTTGACTCGAACCAGTGCCTTGTACACTTTGATCGCGGGAATCCCCTTCAATATCCACATCTTCATTTTCAGATTGGGCTTCGAGCTCATCAGGATTTGGCATCGCGACACCGAATTCCTCAAGTAAAGGAGCAAACTCGTGAGTGGCAAATTCCTCGAGCTTAGGAGGAAGGGAAGACGCTTTATAATCTTCACCGAAGATGTTCTTGTAAGGGTTCAATTTAGGAAGGAAGTCATCAAGGATTCCTTCAATCTTAGCGGCTGTAAGAAGATGCTGAGCTCCTTTGAAGTAGAAGGCTTGATTAACCGCTCCTGACCGTGATCGAACCAAAGCATCAAGGATCGGAGACTCTAAGAACTCCCTTATGGCAGGTAGCCTGGCTTCAGCTCGACCCCGTTCATAAGACTGTTCGACAGTCACTTTGGTTTGCTCGAGCTCAAGCTTGAGTTTCTCTACTTCGCCTTCTATGGCCCTCTTCGCTTCCAACTCCTCCTTAGTCCTCTGAAGCTCCAACTCGACCTCGGACAATTTAAGTTTGACATCCTCAAATTGACTGGCCTTAGCAGCTTCATCCTCCAGGACTTTGTATAATGCTTTCTGAGCTGCCTGGGACTCTTCGCTCAACACGGCCTGTCGGAGAGCAGTTTGAATAAACAAATCTCCGGCCTGCGAGAAAGAAGACATATAAGAACACGAGATAAGAATTATAAGGAAAAGCCAGAAACTTTCAGAATAAGACAGTACCTTCTGATGAGCATGGGCGTAATCGCCTAGCATCTCGAAATCCTTCTTAGCGAAAGACTGAATAGTGTCATCCTTGAATCTTCCAGCCAGAAACATCCGGAGAGACTTATCCACCGTATGCTCACCCTCAGAGCCCAAATCAGATTCAATGGTCCCGCAGTCCGGGTATCCAGCCGCCCTAGGTCCTTGCAGGTGTTCTTTGATGAAATCCGCCAAATCTGGCTCGGAATGACCAGCCCGACAAGGTATAGGTGTCGGTCCCCGACCAAAGGGCTTAACTCTCCTAGAAGACTCAGGAAGGTTACTACTCCTTTTGCGAGCCATCCTGGCCTGCAAAATCTCCCTGGCACAATCCTCCAGAAGAGTATAATTACTGTATCCCGCGTCATTTGGGTTGGAAGAAACGTTCGAAAAAACAGATCGAAGAGTTTCGGGACCTTGAAAATCGAACGTCCCCTCTGCCTCGGCCCGAGACCGAGAGGTCCCCGCTTCGGTGATCGGGGGAACAATTATTAAAGCGTTTGAGGTCGACGCGATCCCGTGGGAGGCCTTAGATTTTTTCCGAAGATTCTTTGATGCCTGAGGACGAGGTCGACCCTTATTACCTTTCGAAAAGGAAGCAACGTGAGGGCCAGATACCGAGGTACGGAATTTGTCAATAATATCAGCTAACGTGGAAGGGGGGTTAGCAGGATCGATCTGAGCATTCCCAAAGACGATCGGATCGGCAGGGAAAGTGCAACTACTGAGCTCGGCCAATCGCAAAACTGCCTCTTGAGTCATTAAAGCAGTCTGATGAGGGTCAGCACGAAGAGATTGCAAAAAATTATCTGTTATCTCATTTTTCATATTTCCCACGAGCCGGCGTCTTCCGTATATCCACTCCTTCACTCCTGGCCACTCGAAGGGAGTAGGCTCGGGATTTTCTTCGGAAGGCGGGGACTCTGGCCCTCGGACAAAGAAGAACTCACGTTTCCATCCCTTCAGATTGCTACTTACGTTGGTCGATAAGACCGAAATCTTCGGCCTCTGAGAGAAATATACGTAACCTGCGTTTGAAGAAGTGGAAGAACTGATCTGGAATATCCTCCAAAAATTCTGAAAAGCCGCCCTTTTCCCCTTAGCCTTCATCAACACGCAAAAAGCTATGATTAGGCCGATCGAATTCGGTAAAATTTGACAGGGAGCCAACTTAAAAGCATCCAGAAGGTTTTCTAGTAGAGGAGGGAAGGGAATACGTAAGCCGTAGTGAAAGTGTTTGGAATAAAAGGCTTGACAACCGGCGGGTGGGTCGGTAACTCGTTGTTCGGGGGAGGGAAGCACTATTGAAAAGCCAGCGCCTAGATATGGACCGAACTCTTTTTGCAACTCCGCCAGGTCTGTCTCCTTATAAGAACAGACAATTTCATCCGCCCTCTCCTCGGTCATGTTTAGAGCTGCGCTGGTCGAGGGCTCTTCCCAGTCATAGATCGTAATCACCACATTACGACTTAGTCTGTATTTTTGTTGCTCATTGTTACCCAAAGGAAGCTGCCCGTCTTCTATATCTTCCCTATCAGAAACTGTTGCCTCGCCGGAATTTCCATCCTCGCTATCCCCAGTGTCAGAGCTCGACTCTCGCTCCTCTTCGCTATTCGAGGCGGAACCCGAGTTTTGTGGATTCTCGTTCTCAGATGATCGATTCTCCACAGTCTCTTTTCCTTTGCTGTTATCGACCTCATTCTCCTCTAAGGGAGATTTTCCTTTCAAATCTGCTGAGCTCGACATAATAAATATAAGACGACTGATCAAATATGGCAAATAAAACTCACTTATCGACCTGTCTGCTCCGATCAAAAGTTTTTCCTCAGAATTTATGAGGAACAGCGGCCCTCCGTGTAACTATATATACAGGGACAAAATGGGAAATTGCAAATCGGTCCCCGAGTAACCGCGACGATTGGACTCTCTTGAGGTAAATTTGAAGTTATATTTTCAGAAATTGCGCCTACGGTCCCTAAACTTTCCAGAATTCCTGAAGTAAAGATCCATATCACAAACAACAAGGACGATCTCATAACTACTCTATCAAGAAATTGTTTAAGTATGCGCTCTTTTTCCCTGACCCGGTTTTTATCCCAGAAGGGTTTTTCCGAGCCAGGTTTTTAATGAGGCATACCAGCAACGATAAGCCGAGATCGATTTACCCCGACGTTAAACATACTTCTTCGAGCTTAAGTTCCACTTTACGCTCGAGAAGTGGGGGAGTATTGATGAGGGGCATTCTGGATCCTACTTCTCTTTACAATTACATGAGATCGAGCGGTACTTACCTCGAAGAATCGAGTTCGAGTCTGACGGTGGTTTTGCAGTAAAAGTAAACAAGCCCAGGATCCAAAGTTACTGTTGGGCCGAGCTCTGAATCAAACTTATGGGCCGAAGAATTACATGTCTGTAGGTAGACCACCTAGACCCCATTTTCAGCTATAAATACCCCCTGCATTTATGATATTGGGGGACTTCCCAGGTGCTCTCTCCTCGAAGCTACAGTTCAAAGCAGCTCGGAATTGTAGCTTTAGATCGAACATATGTATCTCACCCTCTAGCTTGTACGGCATCCTATAATGCTCGGATAGGACCCTAGATATATTTGTATTTGTACTCATTTAATTCGGATACAATTACATTTGAATCTTCACTTTGCTTTACTTGTGATTATTGTGATGCATCCACACCCTTGATCGAATTAACGAAACTACGTAAGATCACTCCTCCTCATTATCGGGGGCGACGATCTCTCTAGAAGAGGAAGAAGATCTTCTTACAAAAGCCATGTATTCTGGTTCTCGGAAAATGAAGGTCGATAAAAGGAAAAATTTTATGAGATGAACGACTAATCAGGAAAATGATTACAAAGTTGTAAGGAAGTATAAAAGAGAAATGGCGAACTCAAAAGTCACCTATTTATAATAGAATGAGACAAGACGTTTCGAACTCATCGCAGCTACTCATATTCCCGCCAAAAACGGAAGGATACGAAAGGCCTCCTGAATAGACGCGTGGCGATTCGTAATCGAACAGAGAAAACGACTATCTATGATGTGTAGCACTCTTTTCCTTACTTAAGATTTTTTCCCACGGGGTTTTTTCTTAAGAAAGGTTTTTAACGAGGCTCCATTCATAGAAAACAAACAGTCGTAAAGATTCATCTACTTCTACGAGCTTCTATTATCTATACGCTCGAAGAAGTGAGGGAGTACTGATGGGGGCTATTTCGCACCCTACATACTACTCGGATCGAATGAAGAAGATAAGATCGATTCGACCAATTCAAACAGATCGGGATCATCTTATTGACCCGGCCAAGTGCAGCTCGCTTCGATAGAAGATTATATTCCGGACTCAAGAAGGATATTTGGGCCGAGTCCTATTAGGACTATGTTTCCTTGTAACGCTAGGTTTAAAATTATATAAATACCTAGTTAATCATCGTATTAGACAACTACGAAATTCCTGAACTCTAAGAATACAGGATTTAACACTGCTTACAACAGCACAACTCAATAATATTCAATATTTTTACAGAGCTTTTTACCTTCATATCGGTGTGTTCTTAGCATTGTTTTGTGGTTTTACTTCTTGTTCTTGAATATTACTTTTCTTTGTAACCGATCCATCCGGAATAAAGTAACAGAGCCCTATATAACATATATATAAATATCGAAAATCCCCCCGATATTACCAATTTACTGATATTCAATTAACCCGACGAAATCCGGCTAAATCACTTCTACTTACGATAGTGTACGTAAATTGGTCCTTTGACTTGAGACGTTAGAGTGAACTTCATGCGGAGCGTTTATGCTTTGATGTGTTACTCGACTACTAATTAGCGAGTCATTATAGTTTCACGTTGGGTATGGATTGCTTCATAGTGAGGTTAATGATGTCAATAAAGGATCCATTAACTCCCACCGTGATGTGGTTGGGCGATTTCCTATGCATTCTTTTGTATGGATTGATTTCGGGAATCTTCGGCCGAAGTGAGTGATGTTAGATTTGGAAAGGGAGTTTCCAAATGGGTAATCACTAAAAGGAATCACCATAAAGAATAAAGACGCATAGTTATCAAGGCTAATAGGAATCCGTTGGACTCCATGTCCTAGGCCTCGATCGGGAAATAAGTTATTGGAAGGAGCGTACGTGCATGGTATGCGTAAGAGGATTGATGAGATCAATTCAAGAAAGGTTCACACTATATTTTCATCATTAGTTAGGACTCGTCGACCGTGACTAGACGACTACCTCGAGTGTTGGGTACTCTAGATTTGATGAGATCATATCTAAGAGTGATTGATTAAAAGTAGTTTAATTAATCTTTTTAATTAAATCACAAATGGTTTGTGAGCCCACGGCTAATTGATGGTGAACCCAAGGGGCCACACACAATAGCACAAGATGCAACTTAGTTCAATCTATTAAAGGTCAAATTGGATTTGACGAGAAGTAGTAATTAATTAATGGAGATTAATTAATTAAAGGACTCTATTAATTTAAGTGTTAAATTAATTTAGTCGAAATTAATTAGAAGGGTCTAATTAATTGAAGGAAGAAATAAATGGGTTTCTAATTTTGAATTAGAGATTGGATTTATTAATTGGGAAATAAATTTCCAATTAACCCATGACCAATCTAAATTGGTCTTATGAGATGATCATATATGATATGATATAATGTTAATATATATATATGTGATATATATATACGAGAGAGAGAAATAAATATCTTATCAAGAGTTAGTGGTGGCCCCCACCACTAACTTGTATCAAAAGTAGTGTGCTTGGGAAGCTCAAGAAGTGTGCTTGGGAAGCACAATAAAGCTACAAGTCTTATTGGTGGATTTGATCCAACAATAAACTACATTGAATAATGTACACACATAAAAGATAAGATGTTGCCTTCATTCATTAGAGGTAGAAGTAGCAAGACAAAAACACACACTACACCTTTTAGTGTGTGTTCGGATTTCTCTCAAACCCTAGAAAGAAAAGTTGTTTTCTTCATCTCTTTCTCTTCCTTTATCAAGTTTCTAACTTGATTCAAGTACTACTTCATTCTAGCTAATAGATTGAGGGTGTATTTGCAAGATCTAGTTCATCTTCTTTGCTCCTTAAGTGCTATCACTTGTGTGTGTGGGCTAGCTTTGGAGGATCTACACTTGGAGATCTTGGTGTGGATATTCTTGAGGATCTTGAAGAAAGAAGTTTCAAAGTAGGAGATTCTAGCTTGGAGCTTGGAGGTGTTGAACCCGTGAGCTTGGAGGTTCTTGAAGGTTTCGGGTGTTACTTGCTTGTCCCGATTCTTTGCGGCTCTTCACCTCCCAAGATTGGGAGAGGTATGACTTGATATCTTTCCTTCTAATATGAACTTTGTATGCATGATGATCCTAGGATAGTAATGGTAGAAGGTCTCCAAAGTTTTCTTGCAAAGTAGTTGCACTTTTGGGCCGTTTTGTCCCGTTTAAAAATTTTTGTTATCCGCTGCGTTTTGGTTGACCTTAGGACCATTACCATCAATTGGTGGATTTGATCCAACAATAAACTACATTGAATAATGTACACACATAAAAGATAAGATGTTGCCTTCATTCATAAGAGGAAGAAGTAGCAAGACAAAAACACACACTACACCTTTTAGTGTGTGTTCGGATTTCTCTCAAACCCTAGAAAGAAAAGTTGTTTTCTTCATCTCTTTCTCTTCCTTCATCAAGTTTCTAACTTGATTCAAGTATTACTTCATTCTAGCTAATAGATTGAGGGTGTATTTGCAAGATCTAGTTCATCTTCTTAACTCCTTAAGTGCTATCACTTGTGTGTGTGGGCTAGCTTTGGAGGATCTACACTTGGAGATCTTGGTGTGGATATTCTTGAGGATCTTGAAGAAAGAAGTTTTAAAGGAGGAGATTCTAGCTTGGAGGTGTTGAACCCGTGAGCTTGGAGGTTCTTGAAGGTTTCGGGTGTTACTTGCTTGTCCCGATTCTTTGCGGCTCTTCACCTCCCAAGATTGGGAGAGGTATGACTTGATATCTTTCCTTCTAATATGAACATTGTATGCATGATGATCCTAGGATAGTAATGGTAGAAGGTCTCCAAAGTTTTCTTGCAAAGTAGTTGCACTTTTGGGCCGTTTTGTCCCGTTTAAAAATTTTTGTTATCCGCTGCGTTTTGGTTGACCTTAGGACCATTACCATCAATTGGTGGATTTGATCCAACAATAAACTACATTGAATAATGTACACACATAAAAGATAAGATGTTGCCTTCATTCATAAGAGGAAGAAGTAGCAAGACAAAAACACACACTACACCTTTTAGTGTGTGTTCGGATTTCTCTCAAACCCTAGAAAGAAAAGTTGTTTTCTTCATCTCTTTCTCTTCCTTCATCAAGTTTCTAACTTGATTCAAGTATTACTTCATTCTAGCTAATAGATTGAGGGTGTATTTGCAAGATCTAGTTCATCTTCTTTACTCCTTAAGTGCTATCACTTGTGTGTGTGGGCTAGCTTTGGAGGATCTACACTTGGAGATCTTGGTGTGGATATTCTTGAGGATCTTGAAGAAAGAAGTTTTAAAGGAGGAGATTCTAGCTTGGAGGTGTTGAACCCGTGAGCTTGGAGGTTCTTGAAGGTTTCGGGTGTTACTTGCTTGTCCCGATTCTTTGCGGCTCTTCACCTCCCAAGATTGGGAGAGGTATGACTTGATATCTTTCCTTCTAATATGAACATTGTATGCATGATGATCCTAGGATAGTAATGGTAGAAGGTCTCCAAAGTTTTCTTGCAAAGTAGTTGCACTTTTGGGCCGTTTTGTCCCGTTTAAAAATTTTTGTTATCCGCTGCGTTTTGGTTGACCTTAGGACCATTACCATCAATTGGTGGATTTGATCCAACAATAAACTACATTGAATAATGTACACACATAAAAGATAAGATGTTGCCTTCATTCATAAGAGGAAGAAGTAGCAAGACAAAAACACACACTACACCTTTTAGTGTGTGTTCGGATTTCTCTCAAACCCTAGAAAGAAAAGTTGTTTTCTTCATCTCTTTCTCTTCCTTCATCAAGTTTCTAACTTGATTCAAGTATTACTTCATTCTAGCTAATAGATTGAGGGTGTATTTGCAAGATCTAGTTCATCTTCTTTACTCCTTAAGTGCTATCACTTGTGTGTGTGGGCTAGCTTTGGAGGATCTACACTTGGAGATCTTGGTGTGGATATTCTTGAGGATCTTGAAGAAAGAAGTTTTAAAGGAGGAGATTCTAGCTTGGAGGTGTTGAACCCGTGAGCTTGGAGGTTCTTGAAGGTTTCGGGTGTTACTTGCTTGTCCCGATTCTTTGCGGCTCTTCACCTCCCAAGATTGGGAGAGGTATGACTTGATATCTTTCCTTCTAATATGAACTTTGTATGCATGATGATCCTAGGATAGTAATGGTAGAAGGTCTCCAAAGTTTTTTTGCAAAGTAGTTGCATTTTTGGGCCGTTTTGGCCTCGATTAAAATTTTTGTTTTCCGCTGCGTTTTGGCTGACCTTAGGACCATTACCATCAAGTGGTATCAGAGCCAAATCATGCTATTTCATATTAGATTCGTGATTCATAAGTGTTATGAATGTTTCCTTACGTTTTGGTGAAAACGGTTTGTTAAAATTTGAAGTGCATCAACCGATTTGCTTTCGGATTTAGGGGCTGTTTTTGTGGTTGATTATGGTTAGATAATGTTTATGAACACTTTATTGGATATAGGGATGTGTGGAGTAAGGGTGGTTTAAGTTTGAAAATTGGTTTTTGGTGAAAAGACCGTAAGTGCCGGGTTGTAGTGGAACAATCGCACCCACCGGTAAAATTGCCTAAATCTTGTTAGTCCTACAGTTTCCTAAGGTAATGTAGGGCTGTGGGTAAGCCTCTTTACTTATGGATAACTTTAGGATGAGCCGGATTGGTCATAAAACCGAAATTCAAACACCTATCGAGCTCCTACATCAAGTTATCTAAATTTGTGTTCTTTGGTCTCATTAAATTGGGACACCACAATGTACATGCCTTAATCCTTTAGAAATTGGTAGATAATCTTCTTGGTAAATTTACTTTATCGATGCCCATTTGTGTGATGAATGTATGGGTGGATGATCTAGTGGCCTTGACCTTATGTGATTGGATATTATTCTTGTAATTCATTTGATGATTTGGGTTTGTAATTAAATGTGGCTTGCATGCCTCTTATTTCTTGACTTATGTCAATGTAAAGAGAGTAGGCGTTAGGTTGTGAGGTTTATTCAAGATGAAGGACTTGAAGGACTTGTGAAGGACTTGAAGGACTTGGAGGACTTGAAGACCTTGAAGGCCATGTATGCATGGTGATGCATATGTAATAGAATAGGATTCTATTTCCATTTGTTTACTTACCCTAGATTGACCAATTGGGACATTCCTTGGCTCGGAATGGACCGCATAGGATCGGCCCATGATCATCCACCACGCGATAGGAGCATGCTAGGGCCGTTTATGCTTTGTTGGTATTTTATCCATTTGATGTATGTGATGCATGTTAGGATAGATCACCTAACAAAGATAAACAACTAAAATTTGGTGAGATCTTGCAATTTCAAATAATTAAAAACCTCCACTCGACCCAATCGAGTTTAATAATTAAGTCATAATGGGCAAGCGAGTTTTCGTAGTCCATGCCTTCCATCAATAGGGCTCGGTCATGAGTTGTATTCGATTCATCCGTTGTCTCACGAGTCGTGGAACGGGTGTAATTAGAGCAATATGATCGTTTCCTTGATGCACGAGTTAAAGTGCCAAGGGTAGGGCATATTCGGGTCATGGCGTTGTCTCACGAGTCGTGGAACGTCCATGATTGGGGTATGTCTTATCAAGATTGATGGTGTAGACTTAACGTTTAATAATATGGATGTCGCACGAGTCGTGGGTCCATACGAAAAGCGAGGCAAAATATTCTCAAAGGTCGTTTGGTAGAAACGATTGGCAATTTGTTGCCTACCTATTGAATTGACCACATGTCTCACGAGTCGTGGGTGTGGAAAATGTCTTTAGGACTTTGAGACCTACTAAGGAATTTGATTTCTCGTTTACCATGTGGGGGCATGGGATTCGATAAAATAGTGGGAGACCTTTATGGTTAGAAGTCCAAGATCATAAAGTATATTGAAAAATTGAATGAACGCTAAACATAATCTTTTTCGCCTTTGTAAATTTAAAAGTGTTTTAAAATGGCAAAGAACCAACTTCATTTGATACTTGACTCAAACAAACTCACCGGGCCAAATTACTCCGATTGGCTCCGCAACCTTTGCATTGTTCTCGATTCTGAGAAAAGGAGCTATGTCCTTACCGCCCCACCTCCTGTGGCTTTACCGACTGATTCGTCGGATGAGGAACGGGCCACCTTTGACAAATAGGTCGAAGATGATCTTCAGGCCCGTTGCCTCATGTTGGCCTCAATGTCAAGTGAGCTTCAAAAGCAACATGAGAACATGTCTCATGCCTCGGATATCCACCTTCACTTGTCCGAGTTGTACTCGACTCCGGGTCGGCAAGAACGTTACTTGGCAAGTAAGGAGCTTTTCCAAGCTCGCATGATTGAGGGTTCATCGGTCCGTGAGCATGGGCTTAAAATGATTGGACTCATCGAAAAGCTTGTTCGCCTTAACGTGGTTATGGACAATGAACTCTATATGGATTTGATCCTTCAATCATTGCCCCGCTCATTTGACAACTTTGTGATGAACTTTAACATGCATAACATGGAAGTTGGACTTCATGAACTTGTTAATATGCTTCACACGGCGGAAAGCTCGATAGTAAAGGAGAAACATGTGATGTTAGCTCCCATTCCTTCCAAGGGCCGAAAGGCAAAGGGAAAGAAAAAGAAGGGGAAAAGTTCCTCTAAGGACAAGAAGCCTCTTAAGGCCACTCCTAAAGTTGCGAAGGGAAAGGTGCCTAAGGGTATTTGTTTCCATTGTGATAAAGAAGGGCATTGGAAGAGGAATTGTCCTCTTTACCTTAAAACCGTCCCAAATAACAATCAAGGTATATTTTTCGTTGAAGTTAATATTTCCGTGAATAATGCTAATTGGGTGTTGGACACCGCTTGTGGTTCTCACCTTTGTAATGACAAACAAGTGATGAGAACAACAAGGCCCCTTAAACCCGAGGATTGGATTCTCCGCTTGGACAATGGTGCAAAAGTTGCAGCCGAAGCAATAGGGGACGTAGAACTAGATGTAGGACATTGTAAGCCAGTCCTTAGAGATTGTCTCTATGTACCTACTTTAATCAAGAACCTTATTCCTGTTTTGGATCAAGAAGGTTTTTGTTTTACCATTATGAATGGAATTTTTAGCATTTCAAAGAATGGTTCTTTATATGCAAAAGGTACACTAGCTAATGGATTGTATAATCTTGAAACGTCCAGAACATCTAATACTATATTGCATGTTCACGATAATATTAAGAAACGAAAGGCAAATAACGACAACTCCGCATATCTATGGCATGCTAGACTTGGACATATTTCCAAGAAGAGGATTCAAAGGTTGGTGTCAAATGGGTCTCTAGAAATAGTGGACTTAGATGATTTCCCAACTTGCGAATCTTGCTTAAAGGGAAAAATGACCAAATTGCCATTTTCTGGGAAACCGGAACGTGCTTCAAGCACTTTGGATTTGATCCATACGGATATATGTGGACCACTAAGTGTTAGTGCTCGAGGAGGTTATAAGTACTTCATAACCTTTACCGATGATCATTCACGGTATGGATATGTGTATCTCTTAACACATAAGTCCGAAGCTTTTGAAAAGTTCAAAGAGTTTCGAAATGAAGTAGAAAAGCAACTCGGTAAAAGTATTAAGTCACTTCGATCCGATCGAGGTGGAGAATACTTGAGTAGCGAATTCCTCGGTTATTTGAAAGAGAATGGGATTCTCTCAAAGTGGACTCCTCCGGGTACTCCTCAATTGAACGGAGTATCGGAGAGAAGGAATAGAACTCTGTTGGACATGGTTCGATCCATGATGAGTTTCACGGATTTACCTAGAAGCTTTTGGGGTTTGGCTCTTCTTACAGCTTCGAAGATACTAAACGTAGTACCTTCGAAAACTGTGCCTAAGACACCTCATGAGATGTGGTTCGGCAAAGCACCCTCTTATAAATTCATGAGAATTTGGGGGTCTCCCGCTTATGTTAAGAAGCTAGTGGGAGATAAGTTGGAAGCCAAGTCCACCTTATGCAAATTTGTGGGATATCCTAGAGAGTCTATTGGATATCAATTCTATGATCCTACGGAACAAAATGTGTTTGTTTCTAGGAACGCCATTTTCTTGGAAGAACGTCTTCTTGATAATGAAAATATGGATAGAATTGGAGGAAATTCGTGAGACGAATGAATCACCACAAGAGATGGAAACAAATGAGAGTAATGAGGAAACCACTAGTACACAACAACTTCGTAGGTCCACTCGTGAACGTAAACAACCCGAACGGTTTGGATTGATACATGAAACGGGGCAATTGGATATTGATCCAAGGACTTATGAAGAAGCTATGTTGAAGCCATGAGAGCCGAATTGGACTCCATGTACTCGAACAAGGTATGGACCTTGGTAGATCCACCAAAGGGAGTAGTACTCGTTGGTTGCAAGTGGATCTATAAGCGAAAGCTTGGAGTAAATGGAGAGGTGTCGACCTACAAGGCAAGGCTAGTAGCGAAGGGATATACTCAAAGGCCGGGCATCGACTTTGAGGAAACCTTCTCGCCGGTGGCCATGCCGAAGTCCATTCGGATCTTGCTTGCCATAGCAGCATGGTACGACTATGAGATATGGCAAATGGATGTGAAAACCGCTTTTCTCAATGGAGACATTGAAAAAGAAATTTATATGGAGCAACCAAAAGGTTTCACACCCAAAGGTAGTGAGCAAAAGGTTTGCAAACTGCAAAGGTCTATTTATGGACTTAAACAAGCATCCCGAAATTGGAACAAGCGTTTTGATGAGACAGTCAAATCGTTTGGCTTCATCAAGAACATCTATGAACCTTGTGTGTACAAGAAGGTTAGTGGGAGCTCGATAGAGTTTATAGTGCTTTATGTCAATGATATTCTTCTCATTGGGAATGAAGTAGGAATATTAGAGAAGACTAAAGCTTGGTTATCTACAAAATTCTCCATGAAAGATTTGGGAGAAGCTTCCTTTGTATTGGGAATACGGATCTATAGAGATAGATCTAAAAGGTTGCTAGGGCTATCCCAAATGTTGTACATAGAAAAGATACTAAAGAGGTTTAGTATGGATGATTCGAAGAAAGGGTTTCTTCCAATGCGACATGGAATCCATCTCTCCAAGTCGATGTCTCCCAAGACCGACGATGAAAGAGAAAGGATGTCGAAGATACCTTATGCGTCCGCTATAGGGAGCATAATGTATGCCATGCTATGTACTAGGCCGGATGTGGCACAAGCTCTTAGTGTCACAAGCCGCTTTCAATCCAATCCAGGTGAGAGTCACTGGAGTGCCGTAAAAGCAATCCTTAAGTACTTGAGAAGAACTAAGGATTTGTTCTTGGTCTACGGTAATAGAGAATTAAAACTTGAAGGTCACACTGACTCTAGTTTTCAGTGTGATGTAGATGACTCCAAGTCAATGTCAGGTTTTGTATTTTGCTTGAACGGAGGTGCAGTAAGTTGGAAGAGTTCCAAACAGGAAACTGTGGCCGATTCCACAACCGAAGCAGAATACATAGCTGCATGTGATGCAGCTAAGGAAGGTGTTTGGATGCGAAACTTCATCCAAGAGTTGGGTGTAGTTCCTAGCATTGCCGAACCCGTTGCTATCTTCTGTGATAACAATGGGGCCATTGCGCAAGCAAAGGAGCCAAGATCTCATCAAAGATCCAAGCACGTTTTGAGGCGATATCATTTGATACGAGATATCATTGATAGAGGAGACGTGAGAGTGGCGCGCGTTGACTCAAAAGAAAATGTGGCGGACCCACTGACTAAACCATTGCCAATCAAGGCTTTTGAAGGACATCGCCTTAAGATGGGCCTTAAAGTTATGAACGATTGGCTTTAGTGCAAGTGGGAGATTGTTAGAGTAGTGCCCTACAAGCCAATCGGTTGTCTTGTAAATACTCTTGTAATCAATCTTATTCATGATCAATAAAAGTTCGCATTGGCAATTCTTCATTTATTGTGATACATCTAAGCAATTTATGAAGCCCTTAGATCGTCGAAACTATGGAACATGGTGCATCCCTCTATGGAATATGTTCTACTATGGTTTAAGATCTTAAAAGCTTTCCAAGTCGTAGAATACAATTGAGACAGGGCATCATTGTATTCGGTAAGACTTGCACGAGTATGCATTCTTATTGCATGAGGATGGATAGTTCCATGGACATCGATATGGTAGATATCAATGCATATGAGTGGGCGGCTTGATGAGATCAAGCGCGTCGAAACCCCGCAAGAAGAATCTCATCTTAGGAGTTTATCGGAGATGAAGATTTCTTCTACTTACGATAGTGTACGTAAATTGGTCCTTTGACTTGAGATGTTAGAGTGAACTTCATGCGGAGCGTTTATGCTTTGATGTGTTACTCGACTACTAATTAGCGAGTCATCATAGTTTCACGTTGGGTATGGATTGCTTCGTAGTGAGGTTAATGACGTCAATAAAGGATCCATTAACTCCCACCGTGATGTGGTTGGGCGATTTCCTATGCATTCTTTTGTATGGATTGATTCCGGGAATCTTCGGCCGGAGTGAGTGATGTTAGATTTGGAAAGGGAGTTTCCAAATGGGTAATCACTAAAAGGAATCACCATAAAGAATAAAGACGCATATTTATCAAGGCTAATAGGAATCCGTTGGACTCCATGTCCTAGGCCTCGATCGGGAAATAAGTTATTGGAAGGAGCGTACGTGCATGGTATGCGTAAGAGGATTGATGAGATCAATTCAAGAAAGGTTCACACTTCTTATTCATCATTAGTTAGGACTCGTCGACCGTGACTAGACGACTACCTCGAGTGTTGGGTACTCTAGATTTGATGAGATCATATCTAAGAGTGATTGATTAAAAGTAGTTTAATTAATCTTTTTAATTAAATCACAAATGGTTTGTGAGCCCACGGCTAATTGATGGTGAACCCAAGGGGCCACACACAATAGCACAAGATGCAACTTAGTTCAATCTATTAAAAGTCAAATTGGATTTGACAAGAAGTAATAATTAATTAATGGAGATTAATTAATTAAAGGACTCTATTAATTTAAGTGTTAAATTAATTTAGTCAAAATTAATTAGAAGGGTCTAATTAATTGAAGGAAGAAATAAATGGGTTTCTAATTTTGAATTAGAGATTGGATTTATTAATTGGGAAATAAATGTCCAATTAACCCATGACCAATCTAAATTGGTCTTATGAGATGATTATATATGATATGATATAATGTTAATATATATATGTGATATATATATATACAAGAGAGAGAAATAAATATCTTATCAAGAGTTAGTGGTGGCCCCCACCACTAACTTGTATCAAAAGTAGTGTGCTTGGGAAGCTCAAGAAGTGTGCTTGGGAAGCACAATAAAGCTACAAGTCTTATTGGTGGATTTGATCCAACAATAAACTACATTGAATAATGTACACACATAAAAGATAAGATGTTGCCTTCATTCATAAGAGGAAGAAGTAGCAAGACAAAAACACACACTACACCTTTTAGTGTGTGTTCGGATTTCTCTCAAACCCTAGAAAGAAAAGTTGTTTTCTTCATCTCTTTCTCTTCCTTCATCAAGTTTCTAACTTGATTCAAGTATTACTTCATTCTAGCTAATAGAATGAGGGTGTATTTGCAAGATCTAGTTCATCTTCTTTACTCCTTAAGTGCTTTCACTTGTGTGTGTGGGCTAGCTTTGGAGGATCTACACTTGGAGATCTTGGTGTGGATATTCTTGAGGATCTTGAAGAAAGAAGTTTTAAAGGAGGAGATTCTAGCTTGGAGGTGTTGAACCCGTGAGCTTGGAGGTTCTTGAAGGTTTCGGGTGTTACTTGCTTGTCCCGATTCTTTGCGGCTCTTCACCTCCCAAGATTGGGAGAGGTATGACTTGATATCTTTCCTTCTAATATGAACTTTGTATGCATGATGATCCTAGGATAGTAATGGTAGAAGGTCTCCAAAGTTTTCTTGCAAAGTAGTTGCATTTTTGGGCCGTTTTGGCCTCGATTAAAATTTTTGTTTTCCGCTGCGTTTTGGCTGACCTTAGGACCATTACCATCACCCATCACCGATATGCGTCATGCGCTTCCACAATGGGTTTCTCTGTTCGGGTCGTTCGATGCGTTCAATCTTCCATTGAACCATCTTCCCGTATGCACTGGACTCAAATTCCTTGCTCATGAAACACTACAAATTCACTCCATGTGAATCATGCATACTCGTACAAGTCTTTGCGATTCCTACGATACCCCGTCTCGTTTCGGAATATATGACTTGGAACAGTTTTAAGATTACGACCTTTGAGACTGTTTCATGATTGCACTCAGTACTGAAGCGAATCGTCCCATAGTCAAATGTAATCTAAGGGTTTCAACCAATCGCTTAAATGTATTCGCGAAAGATGAAGTTGGCCATTGTTTATCCTTATACTCGTATAAATAAACGTGCGTATTAAATCATTTATACCAAAGAAAGATAATGATAGTTTCACTACAAGCTAAATATATTGGCTTGCAGGGCACTATTCCATCAATCTCCCACTTGCCCTAAGGCCAATCATAAACGTTTCTAGGACCCATCTTTCTAAAGATGTTCTTCGAACTCATTTCATGATATAGCCTCTTTTAGTGGATCCGCTAAGTTGTCTTCTGAGTAGACGCGATCCATTACGCGCGTTAACTCTACCAATGATTCCTCTAATCAAATGGTACTTTTCTTTCAATTATGTTTAGATTTCTGGTAAGATCTCGAATGCTTTGCTTTGACAATAGCTCTAATGTTATCATAAAAGATAACCATGAGCTTCGCAATGCTAGGCACTACATCCAACCATAGGATGAAGTTTTATATCTAAACACTTTCTTAAGCCGCATTTAATGCTACATTTAATGCTGCAATATATCTTGCTTCAGTGGTTTGAATGGTTACGGTGATTTTCTTGGAACATTTTCAAATTCACCGTTACCCCATTGATGCAGGATATGTATCCAAAATGGATATATCTAATTCATCCACATCAGACTGAAAATTTGAATCAGTGAATCCTTCAAATTTTAATTCTCCACTACCACCGTAGACCACGAACAAATCCTTAGTCTTTGTCAAGAGCTTAAGGATATCTATTACGGTGGTCCAGTACTTCTTCACTGGAGTTTGACTAGCAACTGCTCGCGACACTTGAGCATGTTCTACGTCTGGTCTAGTACATAGTAAAGCATGCCACATGCAACCTTTTGTTTAAAACATAAGGTATTTGAGACATCCTCCTTTGTTCTCATTTGATGTAGGGTACATCGATTTTGGAACAAGGGATACGGGTCTCACTGGAAGCAATCCTTTCTTGGATTCTTCATACTGAATATTTCCAGTATTGATTCTATGTACTTAGATTTAGAGAGTGTCAGCATCTTTTTCTGATCTATTCTATAGATACGTATCCCAATACGCAAGATGCTTCTCCTAAATCTTTCATGGAGAATTGCATGGACAATCATGCTTTCGTCTGTGCTAATATTCCGATATCATCCCAGATAACCAGAACATTATCGACATATAGAATATGAGCTTCATCGCGCTCCCACTAATCCTTTTGTACACTCATTGTTCATGTTCGTTTTGATGAAGTCAATTGTCTTGACTATCTCATCAGAACAAATGTGAATCTAAATGGATTCAGATATCGATAATGGAGAAAAGGTTTCAACAAAGTCTGTTCCAGAACATTGTGAATAACCCTTTTACCACTAGTCGATTCTTAGAGGTCAATACTTCTCCATTCATTCCAAGTTTGAATTTCCACTTATAATTTATAACTTATAGGGATAAATCCCTCGGGTGGATCAATCAAGGTTATACCTTGTTGGAATGGATGGGATCCATTTTCGTTTGCATGGCTTCGAGCCACGTACCCGAGTCTATGTCTGACATCGCTTCTTGATAGGTCTTTGGATTACTTTCCACATTCTCGTTTTCGTGAATGAAACCAAATCTCTTTTGCTCCTTACGAATTCGATCAGACCTTCGAAGAGTAGGTGTACTAGTAGGCTTAGTAAATTCTGGATTAACTCCCACTGTTTGCGGGGATGGGTCCAAATCTTGGACTTCATCAAGTTCCATGACGTTTCCATTTCCTTTGACGAGAGATTCATCAACAGAGGAACGGGTATCTAGGAGAAACAATTGTTTCTCATTGTCGTGGAACAGGTATCCAATGGATTTCGTTAGATACCCCACAATTATATACAAATTGGATCTACTAGCCAATTTATCTCCTTTCTTGTTTCTACCATCGGCAGGAGATCTCCATGATCAGAGGTAAGAGCACAGAGGTATTTTGCAATACCTTTCTTGGTAAATCTTTGTAGGCACAAATTTTGAAGGTACTTTGCTTAGTATCTTCGATGCAGTCAGGAGCACTAACCCCTAGAATGCATAAGGAAGCTTTAACAAAACTCAATATGGATCGAACAATGCCTAACAATGTTAGATTCCATCTCTTTAGACACTTCAATAAGTTGAGGCGTCTTAGGATGAGTTTGTTGTATGAGAATCTCATTCTCATTAAGATAATTGAGGAATCGTTGACAAGTATTTACTATCTCAATCAGATCGAATAATACTATGTCTTTGTTGATTCTCTACTTCGTATTGAAATACCTTGAAAGGTTTTTCGGATTTGTATCTCACTAGATTCATTTCTCACTAACGACCAGGGTCTTTAGTAAAAAGGTACGAAGTATGAATAATCTCCTCTCACAGTAACCTTTAGTGATCCATACTCATGGATTAAATCCAGATTTTATTTGGTTCGCTCTTGATTCCCTGTGACGGGAGATCTGGTCATCTCTCCTTTGAGACATGATTCGCAGGTTGGAAGTTCATCCAAGTTCTATTTTTCAAGAAGCTTAGGCGAAACCAACTTTTGAATCCTACTCTTGGAGATGTGTCCAAGTCTAGCATACCAAAGTTATGGATTATTATCTTTGTATTAATTTGAATTTCACACATTAATTCAAATAAAATTGAGCTAATGGTTTAATTCAATTAATTTACTTCCTTTCAATTAACTTCTTTAATTGAATCCTTTTCCTTTTCAATTAATCCTTTAATTGAAACGTTGCTTAATTAATTAGATCATCTAATCAATTAAACACATCAGTGCCTTTCTTAGATGCAGTGGGATAATTCGACTTATAGGCTACTTGCGTTCTTTTGACTACCTTTATGGTCGAATTTAGAAGAGAATAAATTCTTCTTCATTTTACTCTTCTATGACTTTGCAGTCCACGAAGTGTAAACGATCATGATAGGTTTATCCTATTTGCCTTTAACCAATTCTTTGGTTGATTCATGAAATGTGATCAACTTATCAAATAAGATCAGTTTATTTCAAGAGTCATTTGAATGAGCGGGAGGAGAATTTAGGAGGAAGTTAATGTTTAAGATCACTTGCAGGCTTACGTTTAATCGATCCAATTTTCAACTAGATTGATAAAACAAAGACAGTGATCATTGACACTGGTTCCTTCAATTATTCTCGAGTTTTGAAACAATTCCTTTAGAAGTCTCGAATCATATTGATTCAAAACTACTCCTCAAAACAAGCCTTTTGAGTTGGAGGTTTGTTTCAGAAGACTGGTCCTCAAAACAAGCCTTTTGAGGTGTTTGTTTCAGAAGCTTCAGACATGCTTCTCATGTCACTTCCCTAGCTCGTTCAATATTGATGCTTATTTGAGGAAACGATCATTAAGATTCCCACACTCTATAGGTGATTCGTTTCACCTTTGAGATTCATCTTTATATGAGAAACGATTATTAATATTCCCATATTCTACGGGTGATTCGTTTCTTATATTTTGACTTATCTCAGAAGCGCATAAGGCATAGGCTTGTCATTTAAGAACATCATTCCCATTCTTGGAATTTAAGACAATTCTCAAGTTTCTTGCCTAGTCGATATTTTAATCCAGCTATTTTATTAGTCGAGGATAAATAGTAAAATGGATAATTACTGATATCTCAGTATCTAATTTAAAGAGAAGACAAACATTCAGTGGACTAGTTAATGAATAATACTTATAATCTACGAAAGTTGGACTTTCTATCGTAGAAGTTCTCCCACTATTTTATCGAAACAATTACCCCTTCAATTGTTCGCGAAATTCTATTTCCTAGTAGGTCTTGACGTCCCAGCGGCAATTAATTGCACCCACGACTCGTGGCCATACAATCAATTCCCCAGGTAGGCATACTTATTGCCAATTGTGTTACTCCACAACCTTCAAGCTATTTTGCCTCGGTTTTTGCACTTATCTAGCACTGCTACATCATAAGTGTTACTAATCGTTAAGTCTAACCCATCAATCATGATGAGCAACGGGCCCGGTCGTGAGTTCTCCGTAACTAGTTATCGGTCGATCCTCACATCCCGACCAATCCTCACCCTTGTCATGTTTAGTTAAAAACAGGAATCAAGGAATTTCACGTATTGTCCCTTTCTTCGACTCGGGTGCCAGACTCTGGATCACCTCTATCGATAAGTAGACAACATACGCTAGTCCCTATTGATGGAAGGCTTGGATTTATATAAATACTTCATTTTATTTTAATCCAATATGACTTAATATTTAATTCAAGAGGGGGTTTACTGGTTTGAAAGTTATACTAACTCTCCTCGAGATCTCACTGCTTCAATTATGCTTTATCTTTTATTACGATCTAGATTCTAGCGCGCATACACACAAGTAATCATAAATCTACTAATAAATAAAAGACATACAAGCCTAGCATGCATGCTACCACAATATGTTTTCGATCGGGAGCCTCCTATGCAGGCCATCATCGAGCCAATGATGTTGGCCCTATTGGTCAATCTAAAGGGTTCTCAAACAGGCCTATGCTATTACACAGTGTACCACGCATACATGGCCTTCATATCTTCTTGGGCTCCCACCTTGCTTGTAAACGGGCCTCCAACCTAAACTAGGAAAGCAGTAAAACCCTATTCTATTACAAAGGCTCAAAGTGGCCCAAAAATATAAAAGGCTCGCAGGCCCATTAAAAACCAAACAATAAATTAAACCAATCACATCTAACCTAAGGTCAAGGCTCGGCTCGATCGAAAACCACGTAAACAGTTCACGTAGAGCAAGAAACATGTAAACAACTTTTACCTTCTTCTATCTTAATTTTAAAACATCCTTTTAAAATTACCTTCCTATGATTCTTGCTTTTTAGTCACTACTAATTATGACAAAATAAATATCCGGGTAAATAAAAAAAAAAAAATTAATTTTCTGCTCAATTTCAGATTCTGTTTTTCAACTTTTGAAAATTTCATTTTCGACCCCTCAACTTTCGAAAATTGCATTTCGACCCCAAAACTTTTAAAAAGTTACAAAAACACCCTTGGGCAGTTTCGGGCAGCAGACCAGAAAATAAAATTTTGAATTTTGAAAATTTTCGATTTTTCAAATTGACCCTTCAAGTTTCGGTAATTGCAAAACAGCCCCAAAGTTTTCAGAAATTTCAAAACGACCCCAAAAACCCTAATATGCGATTTTTGCCCCAAAAAGTCCTGAAGTTTTCAAAAACTATAAAAACGCCACAGATCTTGAAAAGCAGTTTTACCCAATGATAGATCTAGTCATAACAAGCAAGAATCAACTTACAGAACATAATTATCATGCGTTCTCATACATATAATTAAACATATACGGTGAACACAATTATGTTCAGGCTTTTGTATAATAATAATGGAATTGGCTCTGATACCACTGTTGGGATATGGCTCGATTTGTCATACAACAAAGTGCGGAATTTAAAATTTTTCGAGTCATCCAATGGTCCCATAAAATAAGTCTCCATATTATGTATACAAAAACATGAAACAAAAACGCACACAATGAATTAACAAGGGGGTTTTTGCGATATACCTCACCACAGGCAAGGTGGTGGAAACCTCCGACTTCGTTTCTGAATCTGGATCTGGTTCACAGGAGTGATCCAAGTGTCTCACCTCCAGGGATAGTCCACACCAATTGGATTCTGGCAACACCTCAAGATCTTAGGCTCAGAACTGGATTCAGGAGATTTGTTATTGCAGGATTGTGTTGAATCTCTTGACAGATCAAGATCTAACACAATGGAACAGGGAGATGGCGGCGGCGGCACCAAGGTAGCCCACGGCAGCAGGTGGCGACGGCTTAAGGTGGCGGCGGCGACAGCTAGGGTTTCTAGCTAGGAGGGGGCGGCGGCTACTTAGGGCAAAAGGAGGCTAGGGTTTTTCTTTCAGGGTGTTACCCATTTGAGCTCTAGTTGTGCTCTATTTATAAACTCCTTCTGACCTAGGTTTGCAAGACTCCTTATGGGCTTTAATTAATAAGGGCCCATGTCTTGCAATCCTTTATTTAATTAACTACTTAATTAAATGCCCAGTCCAATTAAATCATTATTTCTTTTGCATAATTAATTAGCAACTCAATTATTAATTAAGTTAGCCAATTAATCTCTCACTTGAATTAAATACCTTTAATTCATTTAATTGATTTAATTACCTTTAAATCAATTAATTCCTTTCATGTCCTTTTATAACAGTCACCGTCCAATTGTATTGTGTGAGACCCTCTGGGTTCACCATCAATTGACAGCAGGCCCACGAATCCTTCGTGATTTAATTTATGAACAATAAATAGTTCCGGTCAATTAAACAACCTTTAATTGACCACTCCTAGAATTAAATCCTCTATTAATTCAGGAGTACCCACACTTCATGGTCGATGTCTAGCCACAAGCCCATGAAGCCCAACTTCAGGTGAATTGATATTTGTGAACCTCGTCTCATATAATTGCCATGTACATACGGTCCTTCTATCGACTAATATTCCCGATCAAGACTTAGGGTGTGTGAATTGACCGGCACCTCTAAATTTGTCTCGATAACTATACTTTCTAATTCAGGATAATATACCTTTGTGACCTTCTAAATTTGGAAACACCTTCCCAAATCCGTCACCGACCACGGCCGTGGATTCCTTGGATATATTATCTAAGAATCGTATAGGAAATTCTCTCACCCATTACAGTGAGTCAATAGATTCCATATTGGTAATAACCACCCGCGTACATGTCCATACGCACCCAACCTAGGCATGTTATGACCAAGCTACGTGGCCTATACCTAGATCTCAGTACGCACTTTCATGCACCGAATTCGCCCTAGTACCTCAAGTCAAAGGACTAAATCGTACACTATTATATTCCTTGAGAAGTATCCCATCACCGATATGCGTCATGCGCTTCCACAATGGGTTTCTCTGTTCGGGTCGTTCGATGCGTTCAATCTTCCATTGAACCACCTACTCGTATGCACTGGACTCAAATTCCTTGCTCATGAAACACTACAAATTCACTCCATGTGAATCATGCATACTCGTACAAGTCTTTGCGATTCCTACGATACCCCGTCTCGTTTCGGAATCTATGACTTGGAACAGTTTTAAGATTACGACCTTTGAGACTGTTTCATGATTGCACTCAGTACTGAAGCGAATCGTCCCATAGTCAAATGTAATCTAAGGGTTTCAACCAATCGCTTAAATGTATTCGCGAAAGATGAAGTTGGCCATTGTTTATCCTTATACTCGTATAAATAAACGTGCGTATTAAATCATTTATACCAAAGAAAGATAATGATAGTTTCACTACAAGCTAAATATATTGGCTTGCAGGGCACTATTCCATCAGCTGCCATCTACTCATCTGATTCTGACTCAGACATTTCTGAAGAAGAGTCTACTGAAGATGAGAACCCTGCTCTGATCTGTCTGATGGCTAAGGAATCTGATGACTCAGAGGATGAGGTAACTCCTCTTGAAATTAAATTGTTTAATTCATTTGAACAAATGGTAGTCAATAACACTAATACTGTTGATGCATTTGCTAAGTTTAAGGAAGAGATGATATTGCTAAGAGAGCAAAATAGTTCACTGAAACTTAAGGTTGAAAAACCAAAAGAATCAGCTGAGTATAAACTGCTTGAGCAAGAGAATGAGTCTCTGAAAGCTGAATGTGAAGTCTATAAGGGTAAAATCATGGAACTTGAAAAAGTCAGTGAGTCTCATGATAAATCATTTGTTGCAACCACTCATATGTCTAGTAAACAGAAGATGCCTAAAGAACAGAATAAGTTAGAACTGAACCATACTGAAAAGTTTATATCTGCTGACAATAATAAGGTCATTTTGTATATTCAGACTACTAAACCTGCTTCACCTGAGAAAGAATTAAAGGAGAAGAAAACTAAAAAGAGCAAAGAGCCAAAATTAGAAAAACAGACTGGTAAAACTAAACAACAGAGTCCTACGAAGTCTGCTGATAAGAGTAAAACCAATCAGACTAGTAATAAAACTAAGTCGTCTGTTAATGAGCAAGCATCTAATAAACCAAAGAAGCATAAGAATAAGAAAAATCAAAATGCTTGGTATGGAAATGAGTCATATTATGTGCAACCTGCTGCATATCCACATATGTATCATGCACCTCAATTTCTAGCTTACTATGCACCTTACCCTGCTCATCCAATGCATGCATACCCTGCTTATAATGTATCTTATTCTGCTTTTGAACATCATCCTTATCATACTGATTATCATCATCAGGTATCCAATTGATTTCGTTGGATATCCCACAAATTTTGTATGAATCGAATCTACTATCCAATCTCTTGTACAAGGGTATTATGCCATGTCATAAATGATACGGCGGTGTAAGGACATACTTCGAAAAGTACTAGCCTAAGTATCTTTGAAGTGTCAGGGAGGCTATCCCCTAAAGCGAACAAGGATGTTCAGCGAAATCACAACGTGAAATGAATGAAGTTTAACCTGGTTCAATTCTTTCTTTGATTCGCTGCATGATAATTCTATTCTCGCTTAGATAATCGAGGAATTAATTGCTTATGTTTCGGCAAGTTATATTAGATCAAAATGGTTTCGACATAATGCACTTAGTTACTTCATTTCCAAAACTTCTGTTGAATATTTCAATAGTTTTAGAATTGTACTTCACAAAGTACAAATATACTTTGACGATTAAAATAATCGCAAGTATATATGAAGTAACGTCCTTTTGAATTAACCCTTTAGTTCTCCACGTTTGTCCTTATGGATTAAATACATCCGATTGATATGCTTAGAATGCCTAGCAAACGTTAATTTCGGTCATCATTCCTTCGAGACAAGATTCGTAAGTTACGAATTCATCTAAGTTCTGTATTTCAAGAGCATTAGATGAAAACTTCCTTTGGAATCCTTCTTTTGGAAGAATGTTCAAAATAAGCATTTCAAGTATGTGGATAATTATCAAGTTATTTTACATTTCTCGATTTAGCATATAGTTTATCAAAGTTTTTTATTGATTATCATTGTTTCATTTCTATGCTTTAAAAACATTCAATTCATAATGGTAAAGCATCAATATTTTTACAAAGTAAAAAGCTTTAATTAAATAAAATTCCATTCATAATGGTAAAGCAATGTTGTCTTGTACAAAAATTGTGATGAGGGGTACTTTGGATATTCTATTTTGGGAATGAACTCTATGATCGGAAATAACAATATCCGACCCCGAAGACTTATCGGCCGACCTCCAATGCTGTACAGGCATGTTCCGATCACATGGCAAGGGGTTCATGCTCGGATTGCACCATTGGGCCGACCCCAGGCCCAAGCCTGTGGGCCGAGAAATACACCCCTGTGGGTGGTTCAGCTGGTACGCCGATTCTGCTATGAATACCGCAAGCATTTATGACGCCAACAATCGCACAATTCCCCAGGTTCTCCCAGGTCGAAGCTACTTCTCGAGACCTCCTCTTGATTTGTATTTTGATCATATGTTATGTATTAGTTTCTAGCTTGTACGGCATCCACTAATGCCCAAGTAGGACCTCGAAATACGTTGTAATCACGTTCGGAAATATACATATTTGACCCCATCATTGGAAATTTAGCACCTCTACTGTCTTTATATTTCCTTATTGATCCCCTAACGAGACCACGATAGATCAAATTCGAAATGATACTCAAAAATAAAAAAAACCTGATCTTACGTGTTTTCGTTGGTTCGATCAAGGATGGATTGCAATGCGATAATAACAATATTAATTGGAAAGTAAAGATCAATAGTAATTATATTCGAATTAACTGAGTACAAACTACAAATATTTTGGGTCCTACTCGAGCATTATTGGATGCCGTACATGCAAGGGGGCGAAATACATATAAGCGAAACTATTCTATTGTTCCCAAGTGAGTCCGAGCAGCAGTCTCGAAGGAAGAGCACCTGGGAAGATGTGTCGTCGTCATAAATGCATGGGGTATTTATAGCTGAGATCTGGGACCAGAAGAACCATCCGTAGGTGCGTATTACTCGGCCCATAGGCCTGGGCCGGAGGTCGGCCCAACAGTAACTTTGGACCCAGAATTGCCATAGTGTAGTCAGCGTAGGATTCCCTTCCCTTGGGCTCGAATTTACACTTATGAGATCGAGAATGGCGAAGTTCGACCTCACTAGGCCTTAGTAATGTCTGAATCCGATTTACCCCTCATCAATACTTCCCCACTTCTCGAGCGTAAGGAGAAGCTTAAGCTCGAAGAAGTATAAACCGGATGCTGGGTGGACGAGCCATTTTTGGATAAGTTTCAGATATGCCTCATTAAAAACCTGACTCGGAAAAACCCTATGGGATAAAAGCCGAGCTAGGGAAAAAGAGTGCATAACTTGAAAACTATGTAATGGTGTCATCGTAATATTACCCTTGTCATTTAGTGTTGGTCTAAGATTTTCAGGTTAGGACCTTCTCGCTGCTACCTATTGTGTCGCTATAGCCGATTTTTAACAATACCTCTATATTCCTTTGGTTTTGATATGGTAGAAGGGTGGCAGAAAGCGGAATCGATCCCTCCCATAAATATTTCTTTCGCCATGTTGGTCCTTAATTTTATGATTTTTAGAAAATATCGGGGTCATAAGTGCATTTATCGGAAATACGACTTCAAGTTCAACCTTGAGGAGTTCAACCGTCGCGGTTACTCGTGGACCGGTTTGCAATTTCCCATTTTGTCCCTGTATATATATCTTGATGGAGGGCCGCTGTTCATTAAAGATTCTGAGGAGAAAGACCCTAGATCGGAGCAAATAGATCGATAAGTGAGTTCTAACAATCCTTTTCGAGCACTCAATACATATTCATCATGTCCAATCCAGTAGATTTGAAGGGAAAATCCCCTGTAGTGGAAAATCGAGAAAATGATCAAGAGGGGAGGCAGGCTGTAGATGTTCGACTATCCGTGGGGGAGAATCCGAAAGATTCGAGTCCCACTTCCGAATCTAATGGAGAGGAGAGAGAATCTTGTTTCGGGTCGAAAGATAATGGTGGAGACGATTCAAGCGAAGCCACGGTCTCCGAGGAGGAAACTACAGAGTATGGCGACCTTCCCTTAGGGAAAAATGAACAGAAGAAGTATAGACTGGGCGGCAATGTCGTGGTTACGATCTTAAACTGGGAGGAACCGTCGACCAGCGCTGCACTGAACATGACCGAGGATAGGGCGGACGAGATCGTTTGTTCTTATGTGGAAGTAGATCAGGGAAAATTGCAGGCAGAGTTCGGTCCATATCTAGGTGCCGGATTCTCAATTGTTCTTCCTACTCCCGAGCAACGAGTTACTGACCCTCCCGCTGGATGTCAAGCCTTTTAAACTAAGCACTTCCATTACGGCTTACGGATCCCTCTTCCTCCTTTGATAGAAAGTATTTTGGAGGCTTTCGAGTTAACTCCCTCCCAGATACTACCAAATTCGATTGGGCTAATTATAGCTTTTTGCGTGCTGATGAAAGCCAAAGGGAAAAGGGCTGTTTTTCAGAACTTCTGGCGAATATTCCAAATAAGTGCTTCCACGTCTTCGAACGCTGGTTATGTTTATTTCTCTCAGAGACCGAAAATTTCAATCTTATCAACCAATGTTAGCAGCAACTTAAAGGGCTGGAAAAATGAGTTCTTTTTCATCCGTGGACCAGATTCTCCATCCTCCGAGGATAATCCCGAGCCCATTCCGTATGTGTGGCCTGGTGCAAGATCGTGGATCTATGGTAAACTCCGTCTCAGAGGAAAAATGAATAATGAGATCTCGGACGGATTCCTGCAATCCCTTCGAGTTGACCCTCATCAGACAGCTTTGATGACTCAGGAGGCAGTTTTGCGTTTGGCTGGGCTTAGTAGGTGCTCCTCTCCTGCCCCTCCAATCGAATACGGGAAGGCTCAGATCGATCCTGCTAATGCTCCCACTACGTTAGGTGCGTCGAATTATTTTGAGTTAATTTTTTATGACCATAATTAACCCCGCTCCCTTTTCAGCTGGGATTGTTGACAAATTCCGGACATCAGTAGCCGGTCGGAACGTTGCTTCATTTTCGAAGGGTAATCAAGGTTGTCCTCGCCCTCAAACATCGAAGATCTCCCGAAAGGCGATCGAGATTAACGCTGGCGTCGGTGCCATCGCAGCTTCGAATGCTTTGGTAACTATTCCTCAAACTGCCGAAGTTGGGACATCTCGCCTTCAATCTGTTTTCCCACCTGGCTCTTCCAATCCCAATGAAGTGGGGTATAGTTATTATACTCTCATGGAGGAACGGGCAAGAGAGATTTTGCAGGCCAGGATGGCTCGTAAAAGAGGTAGCAATATCCCTGAGTCCTCCAGGAGAATCAAACCCTTTAGTCGGGGTTCGGATCCTATTCGGTGTCGGGCTGGCCATTCCGAGCCAGACCTTGCAGACTTCATAGAGGACCATTTCCAAGGACCAAGGGCCGCTAGATTCCCGGAGAATGGGACTATCAAGTCTGATTTGGGTTCCGATGGTGAACACACGGTGGACAAGTCTCTTCGGATATTCCTGGCCGGGAGATTCAAAGACGACACTACCCAATCATTTGTCAAGAACGATTTCGAGATCGCAGGCGATTTTGCCTATGCTCACCAAAGGGTACTTGATACTCTGAATCTCTTAATATTTTTTCTCACGATTCTTGCTTTGCCTTTAATATACCGTTCTTTTCGCAGGCCGGAGATTTGTTTACTCAAAATGCTCTTCGATTGGCCATACTAAACGACGAGTCCCAATCAGCACAGAAAGCCCTTTGCGATGTCTTGAGAGAGGAAGCTGCAAAAACCGGTCAATTAGAAGATGCCAAGACAAGGTTATCTGAGGTCGAGAAAGAGCTTGGGGAAGTTAAGGAGGAGCTGAACGTAAAGAAAGCCTTGGAGGGTGAAGTGGAGAAGTTAAAGCTGGAGCTCGAGAAAGCTAAAGCGTCCGTCGAGCAATTTTATGAGCGAGGTCGAGCTGAAGCCAGGCTTCCCGCCATAAGGGAGTTTCTAGGGTCACCCTTTCTTGATGCCCTAGTTCGGTTGCGGTCAGGTGAAATTAATCAAGCCTTCTACTATAAAGGAGCTCAGCACCTCTTTACAGCCGCAAAGGTCGAAGCCGCCCTTGATGACTACCTTCCTTTCATGGATTTTTATAAGAATATTCTCGGGAAAGATTATAAGGCTTCTTCCCTTCCTCCCAAGCTCGAGGACTTGGTCGACCATGAGTTCACTCATTTTCTTGAGGAATTTGGAGTGCCGATGCCAAATCCTGACGTGCTCGAAGCTCAATCTGAGGATGAAAATGTGGATATTGAAGGGGATTCCCGCGATCAGGGGGAGCAAGGCACTCCTTCTTCCGATTCGAGTAAATCTGCAGTTGATGTGCAAAGTAATGATGGAGAAGAGAGCAGCTCGAGTAGTGATGATTCTAATAGCTCGGAAAGCGATTCTAGCGAGAAGAAGGAGCAAGAGCGATCGGACCATGGTTCCGGCGTGAAGGAATCCAGCCAGTAATGATTATTATGTAATAGGATTTAGCGAACCATTGTAATTATAAATTTGTTTCATAATCTCCTGCTTTTCTCTATTTTGTGGATGCTCTAATTTAATTTTTCCTTAAAGCCATGCTTAACCCATTGCCTGTTTGACCATCTTGTTGAATTTCGTAACGTCATTCTTGCATACTCAGTTGCGTCATCGAATCTTTCTTGGGAGTGGTGACTTACCAATTATTGTAATTCGCATGATGTCGCGTCTCTTATAAATATCAAGGCCATTTTACGTTGCTTTCACAATAACATTGCTCACGGTGATCGGAGCTTCTAGAAAATTATTTCGGTCGAATCCTTATCCGGACACCAAGAGATGAATGAGAATTCGAACGCTTTTGTGATTTCTTCCGTGCCTTTTTCCAAACCAAATGACGGTAGAAACATAAGGAAAAGGAGCCAAACTTCTGATAAGCTATCCTTTCATGAAGGAAATGAACCTTCGACTGTTGCCCGTTCATGCTTGAAATCCAGGGGCTCAAACAAGAGAATTAAAAAGGTTTCTTTTGTGGAAGATGTATCTGGGCGCACTCCTTTCCAATCCGTGCCTTCGTTGGTCGGAGAATCTTTTGACTTGTTGCTTCCTTCTAGTGTCTTTCCATTTAAGAGAGACATAATTCCTTTTGACAAAGTGTCACATGAAAAATCCGACCTGACCCTTCTTGGGGCCCATGTTTCTACCTCCGAGGCGGTTCTTCCGACCGGAGAGTATTCCTCATTCCTGTTTCGGTCTGGGTTGGAATCCCTCGCTCAGGTAGTTCTTACTAACCTCTTTAACATGATTCTCTAATTTCTTTATTTCTGCCATGACATATATTTTTATATGTTTAGGCTGGCAAAGATTTTTCTAGGCTTTACGCATTGGCCAAGCATGAGATCGAACAACGGGCTTCTATTTCACTTGAGCTGATCAGGAAAGGATTGAGCTGGAACGCGCACTTGAAGCTAATAGATTTTTTAAGGAGAGATTGTCTCAGGATAAGTTAAGTTCGGAGTTAGAGAGACTCAAAGACATCTACGAACGTGAGAAGAGAAACTCCGAGCTCCGTGAGAGGGAGGCTTATATTCGCGGGTACGCTGATCGTAGTGCTGAAGTCCGAAAGGTCCTCTTCGAGAATAACTTCGTTTAGTAATTTTGAGATTCTCCTTTGTAACATGAGCTTGCTAAGATTTTTCCTTTGTAACACCATAGTTGTTGTAACACTATCTTTGTTGTAATGATAATATTGCTGAGAATGATGTTCTCCCTCTTTTTTTTTTTTTTAGTCGTCCCTCATTTCTCGGGAAGTGAAACGGCCAGAGCTTTTAATGCTCGTATCGTGGCCGTTTAGTCCAAGAGATCAATACCGTTGATATAGGATTCCTTCCCCTATATATAGCTTCCTAAATTACCTTCATTTTTTACTCTTCTGTAAACGCTTCATTCGATCGATATGGTTGTGTTTTTACCTCTGTCGATCAGCTCCATGTTCCATTCAATGTCAGTAATTGAAGTGTTCGAGATTTTTATTCGAACCTTCTTTCCAAACTTTCTCGGAATTCCCATATGAAAAATCTCTCGGCTAGGGTATCGACAGGCAAAAATAATTGCGACTAGGGTACCGGCAGGCGACCTGCTCTCTCTGATTCCAAGTCTTTGAGGCGGGCTTGACTTCCTGTACTCTGTCCTCCATTCAGTTGTGATAGTGGGTCTACTGCTGGCGGGGTTTTTCTACGCTCGATCTCCATGTCTTCGAGGTGGCTTCTTGAAGGATGTGGTTTTCGAATTTACTAGGAGCGCCTCCAACTGGAGTTGCTTCCCTGTTTCTCGATTTGGTCCTTCATGGACCTATTTGCAAGGAAGCATTGGATGAAGGGTAAAAGTGTACCAGCCCCACTTTCCTTCTTTGGGCATCCATAGGAATAACCATTTTTAGTAGGGTTGAACTGGATGTAAAATATTCCGATTAGGTCAATTTCTTGAATGTAACCAAGAGTTCACATGTAATTTATCTGAAAGTTTATGAATGAAAATTTTCTTTTATATTGTTGTCGATCTTTGAATTTGTTCTCCGTAATTTGCAATCTTCGCGAGATAATCCTTGAGATTCATAATTAATTTGAAGTTCGATCTTTACAACTTTTGCGAGATAATTTCCATAGTTTTAGGTTCTTCTCGGAACAATAGTTGCCGTGGAGAAATAATATGATAGAATTTAGATCAATTTTGACTTAAGGGGCATAGCAACGGCTTTCACCCTTAGTTATTTCAGAGCATTTTTAGCCCGAGGGTCATAGCAACGGCTTTCACCCATTTGATAATATCGATCTAAGGGGCATAGCAACGGCTTTCACCCTTAGTCGTTTCAGAGCATTTTTAGCCCGAGGGTCGTAGCAACGACTTTCACCCATTTGATAATATCGATCTAAGGGGGCATAGCAACGGCTTTCACCCTTAGTCGTTTCAGAGCATTTTTAGCCCGAGGGTCGTAGCAACGGCTTTCACCCATTTGATAATATCGATCTAAGGTGCAAAGCAACGGCTTTCACCCATAGTCGTTTCAGAGCATTTTTAGCCCGAGGGTCATAGCAACGGCTTTCACCCATTTGATAATATCGATCTAAGGGGCAAAGCAACGGCTTTCACCCTTAGTCGTTTCAGAGCATTTTTAGCCCGAGGGTCATAGCAACGGCTTTCACCCATTTGATAATATCGATCTAAGGGGTATAGCAACGGCTTTCACCCTTAGTCGTTTCAGAGCATTTTTAGCCCGAGGGTCGTAGCAACGGCTTTCACCCATTTGATAATATCGATCTAAGGGGCATAGCAACGGCTTTCACCCTTAGTCGTTTCAGAGCATTTTTAGCCCGAGGGTCATAGCAACGGCTTTCACCCATTTGATAATATCGATCTAAGGGGCATAGCAACGGCTTTAACCCTTAGTCGTTTCAGAGCATTTTTAGCCCGAGGGTCGTCACCCATTTATTCCGATCCAAGGGGCGTAGCAACGGCTTTCACCCTTGGTCGATTTTCGAGGGTCATAGCAACAGCTTTCACCCGTTAATAGTTGATGGAGAAAAATAGAGATCGATAATAGATGAATATAGATCGAGAATATCCTGAATATGACGAATAAATAAGAATATAGGCGAAATAAACATTCATTGTATAAATACTCAGTCGGAATAAAGATTCCTCGAACAACTCAGTCGAAATAAACCTTCATTGAATACGTAACTTACCAGATCACTAGAAACAAAGAACAAAATGACTAAATAGTAGAAGCCTTGAATGTAACTATCTTCCATAATATCTTCTTAAATTAACCGCATTCCATGCCCGAGGTAGTATCTCTCCGTTAGGGTGAGCAATCTTGTAAGAACCTTTTCTTCCAACTTCCACGATCACAAAGGGGCCCTCCCAATTAGGTTGAAGTTTTCCCACGTGCTTTGACACTTCCACTTTCTTGAGCACCAGATCCCCCACTTTAAATGTTCGGATCCGAACGTTTCGATTATAAGATTTTTCCATGTTAGACTTTGTGGATTGGATTTTTAATTTTGCACGGTCCCTTCGACTATCCGCGTGATCAACTTCCACTTCCCTCAGAGATTGGTTTTCCTTAGGATCATAAAATTCGACCCTAGGGGAAGGTACGAGGTTCTCTACTGGGATAACGGCCTCTGACCCATAAACCAGACTAAACGGAGTTTCTCCTATTGCAGCTTTAACAGTGGTTCTATTGGCCCATAAAACCCCTGGAAGTTCATCGAGCCATCTTCCTTTTGCCTCAGATAGGCGTTTCTCCAAGGATCGAACGATTTCCCTGTTCACGACCTCCGTTTGCCCATTAGCTTGGGGATGCCCTACAGATGCGAAATTCTGTTGTATTCCGAACTTTTCGCACCACTCCGTGATTCTTTTTCCGGCGAACTGCGTTCCGTTATCTGATATTAAGATCCTAGGAATCCCAAATCTGCAGATAATATTTTTCCATAAGAAATTAATAACTTGGAACTGAGTGATCTTTGTCAGAGCAACACATTCCACCCATTTTCTGAAATATTCAACTGCAACTAGTACATAATTTTTTCGAGCTCTTGCTGTTGGAAAAGGCCCGACAATATCAATGCCCCATTTATCAAAAGGCCAACAAATAGGAATATAGTGCATGTGCTCAGCCGGTTGATGAATCAAGTTCGAATGAATTTGACGATGGTGGCATCTTTTCACATAATCAACAGAATCAGAGAAAAGAGTAGGCCAATAATATCCAGACCTCGAGCATTTAAGCGCTAAGGCCCGAGCACCACAATGGTTTCCCGCTTCCCCCTCATGAACTTCTTTTAAAATAGCATTGTAGTGAATTTCAGGGATACATTTTAACAGAATTCCTGAGGAGGATCGTTTATAGAGTTGATTATCGATTAGAGTAAACGATGGTGCTCTATATTTGATCCTCCGAGCCTCGTTTGGATTTTCCGAAAGTTTTCCTTCCTTGAGATAGGCAATAAGAGGGTTGCTCCATGAGTTGCTCGGTTCCTCGATCTCCATGATATCGATTGCAGGGGCCGCATCTAGTTCGATAGCAGATGTATTCGATAGCAGCCACGTGATTATCCTCTCATTCTTTCCGTCGGCCAAACCTGAGAATTTTGACAATATATCTGCCCATAAATTTTCCGCTCTCGGCACAGGTTGAATATCGAACTTGTCAAATTGAGAGATCAATTTCTTCGTTCTGCTCAAGTATCTGATCATATTGAACTCCCTGGCCTCGTACGTGCCTTTTACCTGTCTATGAACAAGCTCTGAATCTGTTAATACAACAATTGATTTTATCTTTGCTTTAAGAGCCATCTCGAGCCCTGCGATCAATGCTTCATACTCTGCCTCATTGTTGGTCACGACGAAATCCAAAGTTATAGCATAACTCAAGTCCTCACCATTGGGTCCCTGGAAATGAATTCCTGCTCCACCTCCATCATTGGTTGAAGATCCATCCACATGCATTAGCCAGTTTTGATTTTTGGCTTCTTCGACCATACCCAGCTCGGAGATTGCTCCATTTTTCGTGTTCGATAAGCCCATTGATTCGAGCACGAAGTCGGCTAGTACCTGGGCTTTTATGGCGATCCGTGGTTGATATTCGATTTCGAACTGACCAAGCTCGACCGCCCATTTGATCAATCTGCCTGAAGCTTCTGGTTTTGATAAGACTTGTCTCAAAGGTTGATTTGTTAGAACAATGATCTTGTATGTTTGAAAGTAAGGCCTTAGCCTTCGGGCAGCTACCACCAAGGCTAGTGCGAATTTTTCGATCTCCATGTAGTTTTTCTCAGCACCTTGCAGTAACTTACTTAGATAATAAACTGGTTTATGCTCAGTTTTATCAAGTTTCACCAAAACCGAACTAATGGCCTCTTCCGATACTTCTATGTATAAATACAGGGGTTCTCCTTCAGATGGTTTGGCCAGCATGGGTGGTGAGGTCAGGTACGCTTTCAGTTCTTCGAAGGCCTTATCACATTCCGCTCTCCATTCAAAGTTCTTAGATTTTCGCAGAAGTTTGAAAAATGGTAAACTTTTGTCGGCAGATCGAGAGATAAATCTATTTAGTGAAATAATTTTTCCGATCAAACTTTGTACATCTGAGAGCTTTCGTGGTGGCTGGAGATCGGTGATTGCTCGAATTTTTTCAGGGTTTGCTTCGATTCCTCTTTCGTGGACTAGATATCCGAGGAATTTTCCCGATCGCACACCAAAAGTACACTTGGCTGGGTTTAGCTTCATCCCATATTTTCTCAAGATTTTGAAACATTTGTCCAGATGGTCAATGTGATCCTCCTCCGTCATACTCTTTACGTGGGAATCGACCCGCTCAGTGATGAATGCTGTTTTATCCTGGTCTCTTTCATTCATGAAAATCTGATAAAATCCTTGGAAAGCGTCCATCATACTAAATAACACGAACCCTGCGGTGGAATCTACCAGCATATCGATCCGAGGCAGTGGATAAGGGTCTCTCGGGCATAATTTGTTCAGGTCGGTAAAGTCATTACACATCCTCCATTTATTTTCGACCTTTTCGCCTTTAGAGACTAGGACCACATTACATAGCCATTCTGTGAACTTGGTTTCCCTTATCTGACCTGCTGCTAATAATCTATCGACCTCCGCATTGATTATCTTGTCCTTTTCGCGACCATGATTGCGCTTCTTCTGCCTTACAGGTTTTGCTTTCGGGTCGATGTTTAATGAATGTGTTATCACTCGTGGGTCGATTCCCACGATATCATCCGAACTCCAGGCAAAGACATCCACATTTTTCTGTAAAAATTCTACGAGCATGGTTTCCATGCCCTCGCTTAATTCCGTTCCTATTTTAGTGAACTTTTCAGGGGATCCTGGAACTAAAGTCACATTTTTGTGGTCGGTCGCTTGTACGCTCATGTCAACGTTTTTCCCTTTCTTTTCTTGAAATTTTTCGCAGTCGGGAACTGGTGTTTTTAATTCAGACCCTAAATCACTTATCTTTCTCTTAGCTGGGAGCTCGGGTTCCACTTTCTTTTTAATACTTAAAGACGAGTTATAACACTCCCATGCCATGTATTGGTCGTTCCTCATCTCTCCCACTCCTCCCACGGTCGGGAACTTTACCTTTTGATGATAAGTAGATACGATTGCCTTGAAGATAGTTAGGGCTGGTCTCCCTAGTATGGCGTTATAAGCGAACGATGTATCTACTACCAGGAATTTGATCATTCTTGTTACATTTCTCGGTTTGCTTCCTAGAGTCGTGCTTAAAAGAATGGTTCCAAGCGGAACAATCTCTGATCCACCAAATCCGACCAAAGGAGTGGTTACTTTATCTAGACGTGGGTGACAAAGATTCATCCTTGTGAGAGCTTCTGACGAAATAATGTTTGCCGAGCTTCCATTATCGACTAGCACCCTCTTGACCTCGAAATTAGCAATTCTCAATGTCAACACCATGGAAAAATCTGGATCATCCTCACTTGTATCCCAACTAACATCCGAAGGTCGATCGGCCTCACTGAAGCTTATAACTAGATTTTCCATGGAGGGAGATTCTAAGGACATAATCTCCTTCTTAGAAGAGACTCCCGCTTTTATCGACCTCATAGTTCTTTTTCTAGCATTTCTTCTATCACCTCCTGCTGGTCCGCCTGCGATCATGTTTATCACTCCATTCGACCGCTCTTCCGCTTGGCTTCGAATTTGCCTTTGCTGATTGTTAAATTTTCGCGGACTTCTGGATCTATAACGACTGTTATAGTTGCCGTTTTTGACAAATTCTTTTAATTTTCCTTGAGCAATCAATTTTTCTATTTCGACCTTCAATTTGTAACAGTTTTCGGTACTATGTCCTCGAGCTCGGTGATATCGACAGTATTGTTCATAACCAGGTGCGCCTGCTCAAGCCTGGGTGATCCTTTGAGCTTCAGGGATCAAATTCCCTTCTTCCAATACGGTTAGCACTTCTTCCTTTGAGGTGTTAAGTTCAGTAAACTGGATTTTACCCGATCTCGGAGCTCGAGTCCGATCATAAGGAGGTCCATATGAATTTGGACCTTGGGGCGGCACATGTGGCTTATAAGTATTAACTCGATGCCAAACAGATCCTTTATTCGATCCCCCATAATCACTAGGTTTCGGGATAGGGGCCCGATCTTGTTTCTTGTTGAGGGGAGATTTGATAGCATGCGAATTTTTCAATTTGTTCATCTCTTCCTGAATCATATACTTTTCAGCAATCTCCATTATTCGTTCGAAAGACTTTGGTTGTTTCCTGCATAAGACGTTTTCGAATTGGGTGCTCCTAGTCAGTTCGAACATCAGGGAGGACAAATATTCGATCTGCGGGGTATCAACTTTCAAGAGTTCAATACTAAACCTTGCTAGCCACTGCCTCAACGTCTCTCCTTCCAATTGTTTTACAGTTCCAAGGTGATTTGCCGGTAATCTTGGCTTCCTCTGGCTAGCGAATTGATGTTTTAGCTTATCGCAAAATTCTTCGAAGGAAAATATGGAGTTGGGCGTTAATTTTCCGAATCAATCGAGAGCAATTCCTTCAAAAGTGGTAACCATGATCTTGCAACAGAAGTCCTCTGAATGTCCGTATAAGTTCATCACATTAACAAAGCTGTTGATGTGTTCCCCGGGGTCGGTAGTCCCGTTATACCGTGGTAGCCTTGTTGGCACTGTTTTCGAGTTTCGAGCTTCTCGTATCTCTCGACAGAATGGCGAGCAGCGCATGATACTGTTCGAAACCTCTCTATCTCGTAGGTTCCCTCTATTTAGAGTGTTTTCCCCTCGCCTGGCGGCCTGATTGTTACGGTGTATCTCTATCATCGTATCTTCCTTTTCCAATTCCTTAGCTACTCTCTCCCGTACTATCTTTTCCAATTCTGATTCAGTTACTCTTTTGTAGGTCTGTTTTTTGCCTCCAACAGCGCCAGCAGTGTGGCTTTCTCCAACCACTGAATCCTCCAAATTATGTATCGATCTCGGTGGTATTTCCGATCGGGCATTGATTTTCGAAGGCCTAGCTCATGGAGGGTTTGTTGCCGGGGCATGCGATATAGACCGCAGTATACTGTTTTCCTTCTGGATGTTCGAAGATGGTATTTCAGGTCTGCCGTGAATTCCTGGTTGGTCTACAGGTGATTGATCGGCCCTTCCGCTGTTCAGGAATTCTCTGCACATTGTGCCTATGATGGATCTCAGATCACCAACGGTTGTGTGGATTGGAACATTATCCTGAGGAACCGCTGGTGGAATTTCTGGTTCTTGAGCTGCGCGTGATAGGTTATCTGTCTCGTTGTTGACTGAATTTTGCGCTCCCACTGCATGGGAAGGCTCTCCTCTGATATACGTATTTTTCCTCGTAGTAGGCATATTTCGATCTAATACTCGAATAAAGCCCCACGGTGGGCGCCAATTGATCTTACGTGTTTTCGTTGGTTCGATCAAGGATGGATTGCAATGCGATAATAACAATATTAAATGGAAAGTAAAGATCAATAGTAATTATATTCGAATTAACTGAGTACAAACTACAAATATTTAGGGTCCTACTCGAGCATTATTGGATGCCGTACATGCAAGGGGGCGAAATACATATAAGCGAAACTATTCTATTGTTCCCAAGTGAGTCCGAGCAGCAGTCTCGAAGGAAGAGCACCTGGGAAGATGTGTCGTCGTCATAAATGCATGGGGTATTTATAGCTGAGATCTGGGACCAGAAGAACCATCCGTAGGTGCGTATTACTCGGCCCATAGGCCTGGGCCGGAGGTCGGCCCAACAGTAACTTTGGACCCAGAATTGCCATAGTGTAGTCAGCGTAGGATTCCCTTCCCTTGGGCTCGAATTTACACTTATGAGATCGAGAATGGCAAAGTTCGACCTCACTAGGACGTAGTAATGTCGGAATCCGATTTACCCCTCATCAAAACCTAAAAACTCATGCTAATACGAAAAAATAAGTAAAACTCTTTTGCCAAAAACTAAGTACAAGAATCTGGATCGCATCAAGAGAAGGATTGAAGAAGCAGAACGTCAAGAAAAGATTGAAGTTGCCAAGAAAAATCTTATCTCTGATGATGTGAATGATGAAGAAGATGAAAGTATTCATGATGAAGAAGAAGAAAAGTATGAAGAAGTTGAAGAAGAAGTCACTGACGAATCAGATTACTAGGCTTATCTTTCTTGTATCAATTCATTTTATTCTTTGTAATCTCATCTGAAAAACTTGTAACTTGTACTGAAATTTCAATCATTAATAAAAGTTCAAGTTTTTACTCCAACATATTATTTCTATCTCAGAAATTCTTGAGGATTAAAACATTAGTTTAGGTACAGGTACTTAACTGAAGTTTTGTCATCATCAAAAAGGTGGAAATTGTTGGGCGAAAATGAAGATCGAAGGACAAGAAAGTTAGAAGTTAAGGGGAGGTTTTGATGATTTCCAAAACATCATAATCAGCTAAGTAAGGAATACTTAGTAAAATCCCTTAGAAGAATTTTGACTAACTTAAAAGACAGATCAGACAAGTCAAAATTCCACTTGGTCCAAAAGACTACTGATCTGCTGCTGAAGGAATAAATCAGTTTGGTGAAAATCAGCCGACTCAAATCAGATTATTTCAAGTTGAGATCAACTCACTACATCATCAGACTAGAGATCTTAATCAGCCATGTGAATAATATCAGGAAGTCTCCTCAACGGTAATAAATGCACTTAGAGTAATAAATGCTGTAGAAGGAGGTTATTTATGGCAAATGATTGAAGAAATACTCGTACCATCTCGGTGCATTAAATGCATCTGATGGAAAGTACTGCAGACTGTACTGTAGCAGTCGCAGAGCGCCGTTTGAAGAGTTTAAGGAACAGTACTCGAGTTTATGGGCGATCAACTTAGTCAGCTTACTATTTACGATCAGCTTAGTCTGCTAACAGTCAACTGAAAAGTTTTTAAGTCTAACATTTTCGGAGGTCTATTCACCATCCCCCCCCCCTCTAGACCTCATCTGACCACTAGGGACCAACAAGTGGTATTAGAGCGCGTGGTTCATTAGAATCAGCTGCCTGATCAACAAGCTTTGTTGGTCCCAAGTGGTCAGATGAGGTCTAGGGGGGGGGGTGAATAGACCTCTGAAAATTTTTGAACTTAAAAACTTTTCAGTCTTCTGTCAGCAGACTAAGCTGATGAAGAACAGTAAGCAGACTGAGCTGATCGTGAACAAATCTTGAACAGCAGACTGACCACTCTTCTTACAAATACTTAGCTGTTTTTCAGCAAAACAGTTTTCCAAAGAGTATACTTGCAGCGGATTGTTTGAAAGTGTTTTTCACAAGTAAACTGAGTTCTTAAAAGATTTTATCCCCAGTTTTGAAACTCCTTATAAAATCATTTTGGAATTCAAAGTGTGTAAATATGCAATCTTTAAAGTATGCAAGAAAACTTAAATGCAAGGTAACACAAAGAATTTTTATAGTGGTTATATGGATAAAAATCCTTTAGTCCACTCTTCCAGATCACTTAGATTCTGGGTTATACTATAATCACACAGATTACAATATTTCTCCACTTACACCTAAACAACAAATGTAAAGGCTATAAGCTCACAATAGGAAGTCACTCAGAAATCCTATCCTCTAAAGTAGAATCACTCACAAAGATGGATTCTAACTTCGCACAACACTCAGCTATTACAAAATCACTCAGATAATGTTTTTCTGTTTTCTTCAACTGGGTTTCTGTCAACAGATGACTTCCACCAGACGAGTGAGCTGTTCCAGCTTTTGAGACTTAGATAAATTTCTGCTTCGAATGCAAAATCCATGATTGTTGTTGTGTATCTCGCTCGTTTGAAATTCAGCTCTATTTATACTTGGATTTGAATTTATGACCGTTGAAGCAAATCACATCATCAAATCCATAGACTTAGCCCGAAATCAGAACGGCTACCTGCTACAATACTTTTTCTGCTGTACTTTTCTGTAGCTGCATTAAATGCACACTGCTAATCCGAGAGTTAATTCCAATCATTTGCCATTACTACCCTTCTCTTTCAGCATTTATTACACCAGGTGCATTTATTACCGTTGAACTGGTCTCATGATCCCTTCTACTCTGCTGATCGAAGCAACCCGTCTGATAGACACTCTGCTGATCAAATACTGAACTAATCTGATTTGAGTCGGCTGATGGTCTACCCTTCTGTTTGCTGTTTCAACAAGAGATCACTAGTCTTTTGGGCTTTGAACTTTGAACTCTTCTGATGTCTTCTTTTACTTGTTCAAAATTCTTCTAAGGGAACTAAGCTTTCCATACTTAGTGTTGGGATTTATGGGTATAATTTGTCAACTACAACAGTGCGGAATTTAAAATTTTTATCATACACCAAATCCCAGGGTTTCTTATTAGCACATATGAATAAAGGTTGAATTTAATTAAAGCATGCATATACTTGAATTAAATAAAAGTAGGTAAAACAATTTTACCTCACCACAGGCAAGGTGGTGGTAATTCTCCGGTCTTCGTTTGTTCACTAGAGCACCCCAAGTGTTGTGCCTCTAGAGATAGTCCACACCAGCTGGATTTGAGTGACTTCACGAAATCCCCAGGCTCAGAACTAGGATTAAGGAATTGCCTCGTCAGGAATTGGATGCAGATCCGGGAAGAAGACTTGGAGAAAAATCCTTCACAGGGGTGGGGCGATTTTGCACAGGGTTCGGTTTTCAGTAGGGGCGAGAATGAGGGCTGAAATTTTCGGCCTTCTTTGTTTTTCTTGTGTTGTGATTTTCTTTCTTTTCTTAGAATAAATCTCTTAGGATTTGTTAGTGTATTTTTTATTATGTATATCTAGTATTTATAGATGTCTCTATTAGAAGACTCCTTCTCCTAATAGACATCTAACTCTTGAAAGAATATCTTCTTTTCAAGAGATAAGATATACACAAATCTTATCACATTAGGAAAGAAGATCTCTTTCAATCTCTTTCCTAGTTACACAAGAAAACACAAACTCTTTTAATCCCTATCATAATCCAACATAATCAAATTAATTCAAGACTAGCAAAAATCGGCCCAATTAATTAACAAGAAATCGGCTTCTTATGCTTTTAATTAGTCCTAAACTTAATTTGATCATAGTTCCCAAAATTAGCCCATGTAAGATTAATTAATCCCAGATTAATTTATCCTTACAATAATTGGCCCATATGCTTAAATTAATTAATCCTAGATCAATTAACTTTCATATGGATCGGCCCATGTGTTTAACTAATTAATCCACTATTAATTAATTAATCCTTTCCAATTAATACTTTAATTGAGGATTTAATCAATTAGAAATTCCAATTGGTTCATTAATCAGTTACTTCTAATTAATGATTCTCCACTTCGAATTAACACTTTAATTCTCGATTAATTAATTAGTCACTTCTAATTAATTATTCTTCTTCATGAATTAATACTTTAATTCATATATTGATTTAATTCCTTAAATCAATTGATTCCTTCCAGACTGTCACTGTCCAACTGTATTGTGTGTGACCCTCTAGGTTCACCATCAATTGGCAGCAGGCCCACGACTTTCGTGATTTAATTAGTGAGCAATTAATTGCTCCGATCAATTAACCACTTTAATTGACCACTCCAGAATTAACTTCCTTATTAATTCAGGAGTACCCACACCTCATGGTCGATGTCTAGCCACAAGCCCATGAGGCCCAACTTCAGGTGAATTGATTTTCGTGAACCTTCAACTCTTATAAATGCCATGTACATACGGTCCTTCTATCAACTAATTTCCCGATTGAGACCTAGGGTGTGTGAATTGGTCGGCACCTCTAATTATCTCAATTCTGTACTTTCTAATTCAGGATAATAATTCCAGTGTGACTGCTAAATTTGGAAACCCCTTTCCAAATCCGTCACCGACTACGGCCGTAGATTCCTCGGATTTATTATCTAAGAACGTACAGGAAATTCTCTCATCTTATCAGGATGAGTCGATAGATCCTTTATTAGTACTAACTATCCGCGCACACGTTCATACGTACCCAAAGTAGTCGCACAATGACCAAGCTATGTGATCGGCTCCTAAATCAAAGTATGTATTCCCGTGTACCGAATCCGCCCTAGTACCTCAAGTCAAAGGACTAAATCGTACACTATTATAAGTCTTGAGAGACATCCCATTACCGATATGCTTAACGCACTTCCACGATGGGTCTCTCTGTTCGGGTCGTTCGATGCGTTCGATCCCCTATCGAACCACCTAGTCATATGCACTAGCATTCAATGCCTTGTTCATGAAACGACAACAAATTCACTTCATGTGAATCATGCATAATCCTACAAGTCTTGACGATTCATTCGATACCCCGTCTCGATATGAATCTATGACTTGGAACATTTTTGAGATCACGACCTTTGAGATTGTTTCATGATTAATCGCACCCAATACTGAAGTGAATAATCCCGTAGTCATGAGTGATCTCAGGGTTTCATCCAATCGCTTAGATACGTTCGCGAGAGATGAAGTTGGCCATTGTTTAATTCACGTACTATGAATAAACAGGCGTATTATCTTATGAATCATAAGATTGCTTCTAAAGGAAGTACCTAAACAAGCTTATATTTGTTGGCTTGCTGGGCACTATCCTATCAATCTCCCACTTGCCCTAAAGCCAACCACATACGTTTCTAAGGCCCATCTCACTCCAGATGTCCGTCGAACCCTTTTGTGATTATGACTTAATTAGTGGATCTGCTATGTTGTCTCTTGACGTGCCCCCACGTCTTATTCTACCTATGATTTTCCAGATCATATGGTATACTTGTGTTTAGATCTTGGGTGAGATCTCGATTCCTTTGCTAAAGCAATTGCCCTAAGTTATCATAGAAGATAACTATAGGCTTCGCAATGCTAGGTACTACTTCCAGTTGGAAGAAGTTTTCGTCCAAACACTTTCCTTCGCTGTATTCAATACTGCGAAATATTCTGTTTTATGGTTACCTGGCATCGATTGCCCTTTTGAACCCCTTTCAAAACATCGTTGCCCCATAAAACCAGAATATTAAATTCACTTCAGACGGGAAACTCGATTCACTAAATCCTTCGAGTTCCAATTCTTCATTATTACCGTTGACCAGCAATATATCCTCAGAACTCCCAGAGTTCTTAAGAAATGCTCTTTTCGGTAATTCAGTACTCCTTACTGATGTTTGACTAACATCAGCTTATGATACTCATAGCATGTGTTTAGTCTGGTCTTGTACATGACATTGCATATACTATGCTACCTTTTAGTATGAAGGTGTATAGAGACATTATCCTCTTTACTCATCAAATGTAGGGCTCATTGACTTTGAGAGAGATTTTATATCTCCATGGAAACTGTCCTCTCTATGACTTTCCATACTGATCTTATTCAGTTTTTGTCCATGTACTAAGATTTGGGATTTCAAACATCTTCTCTAATCTATCAATAGATACGTACTGCCAATACGTGAGATGTATCCCTTAAATCTTTTAATGAAGAATTACGTGCATTTACACGCTTTCGTCTGCGTTTAACACTCTTACATCATCTATGTCAACTTTAGTGTTTTATTTTACGAACAATGCAAAAACTCCCACTGATTCTTTTGTACATTGAGATTTACATGCAATTTTGATAAAGCCAACCGCCTTGACTGTCTCATCTAGTTGCATGTTCCAGCTTCGGGATACTGGACTAGAATCATAGATTCACCTTTGGAATTACATCCAATGGTTATGCCTCGTGTTCATGCGAAGCTTCTATGGTTCAGTGTTTCTAAATGGATTATTTGGAAATCCACTGAGACTACATGGCGTTTTAAGCTATGTTCCCGAATCTATGTTATACATAGATATTTCGAAAGTTCTTGGATTACCATCCATTCGATCATATTCGTGAACGTACCAGTTCTTTTCGAATTCGATCGAATCTTCGAAATTTGGTGTACAAAATTTTGGTGCAGTATGTTTGAAAATATACTCCCACTATTTGTAGGGATGTGTCCAAGTCTAGGACTTCATCAAGTTCCATGGTAATATCCCATTTCTATTAGCGAGGGAACAACCCTCTAAGAATCGGGAATCCTCAGGAACGGACTACTTTCGTTCTTTAGGATCATGGAACAGGTATCCAATGGATTTCGTTGAATACCCTACAAATTTTCTCAATTGGATCCACTATCCAATTTTATCATTCATGGATGATATACCATACTTGGGTTAGTACGGTTTTTCGAAGGAATTGACTTAAATGGGTTACTAGTCAAAGTATCCTTCTAGAGTCATGGGGTTGACCCCCAGAATTGATTGAGTAGTTTTAGCAATACTAATTTAAGGAATGAATCTAGTCTTTCATAGTTCGATTCCTCTTTATTAGATTTAACTTGCTATTCAAGAATTCTATTCTCGATTTAGATAATTTGAGTAATTTAGGGCTTATGTATTAATCACTTCGATTAAATCAAATGGTCATACTTTAATGCCCTTAATTGCTTCGATTTTGGAATCCTTTGAATCCTTTCAACATTTCCATACTTGCACTTTACTTAGTGCCTTTATGAAACACTTTGAACCCTTCAATCTTTCCAAAAACTTGTACTTTCAATGTACTTATATCCTAAATGCTATTAGGATATAATATGAAGCAATTAATTACTCGCACTATTACTTTAGTGATCCACATGCGTGTTTACGAATTTCATTCATTAAACACTTGGTATTTCAAAATACCTTCATTCAATCGATTGATTTCCTATTCAGACAGGATTCGCATGTTTTGAATTCATCAATCTTCTATTTTTCAAGTGTCATGATTGAAAACAATTCATCGATTCCTTCTTTTAGGAATTATGATCGAATGTGGATAATTATCTAATTTGTTTTTCTTTTCTTGATCTAGCATAATTGTTTAAGTTTTATCAATGCTTATTTCTTTGCTTTATTTACAACGGTAAAGCCGTTATGTACGAATTAAAAGCTTTAATTAAAATAACTCCATTCATAATGGTAAAGCTAAGAAGTTTCGTACAAAGTTCGAAATAAATAGACAAAACTCTAACTAATGCCTAAATCCAAAATTAAAGAAAAACATATGCTAATAAGAAAAATCCAGATGCTCCTTGACCCATTCCTTGAAGTATGTTTCCCTCATGTGCAATTGAAACCCAGACTTGGTCACTTGCAGCACGTTCCAGTCATCCTCTGTAAACACTTTTACAGAAACCAGAAATGTTAGATGATTTACATCAAAAGAAGATCTTAAGATGTTTTTCATCAAAAAGGAAATAACTTAGGTTATACCTTGGTCAAGTATGTTTCGGAATTCCTCATCAGTCATGTTACTCAGTTCCTCATTTTTCTTACATAAGGGACAATTCTTTCCTTCGATCAATCCTTGTCCTCTTTCGAGGGCTTTCTCATATTTGTCTAACAACTTATGCAAATCATCGGTCTCAATTCCTTTGTGTGGAACTTCACAATGAACGATAAAATGAGAGAATGATTCAGGCAGGCCATTTGTGATGATTACCATTTTATCATCTAGAGTCAATATAGCTCCAAGCTCATCGATTCGTTTTAGCCTCTTGATCAGGTAAGTGCAATATTTATTAATATTTTTGTACCCAGTCATGCCTTCATCGTGGAGTGATGATATCCAGATTTGCAATATAGTTTGTTCGCAATTGACAGTGAATTTTGGCATGGCTAAATATAAATAACAGACAACAATAAGCAGACAGATTTAAGATAATACTTATAATTAACGAAGATTGGTCTTTCTATCGAAAAAGTTCTCCCACTATTTTATCGAAACAATAACCCCTTGCATTGTTCGGGAAATTCTATTTCCTAGTAGGTCTTGACGTCCCAGCAGACATTAATTGCACCCACGACTCGCGGTCATACAATTAACTCCCTAGGTAGGTATACTTTTACCAATTGTGTCACTCCACAACCTTCAAGCTATTTTGCCTCGATTTTCGCATTTATCTAGCACTGCTACATCATAAATGTTACTACTCGTTTAAGTCTAACCCAGTCAATCTTGATGAGAAACTGGCCCGGTCGTGAAGTCCCCGTAACTAGTTATCGGTCGATAATCACATCCCGACCAGTCCCCACCCTTGTCGAGTTTAGTTAAAAACAAGAATCAAGGAATTTCGTGTATTGTCCCTTTCTTCGACTCGGGTGCCAGACTCTGGATCACCTCTATCGATAAGTAGAAAACATACACTAGTCCCTATTGATGGAAGGCTTGGATCTATAAAACATCATTTTATAGTTTACCCAATATGACTTAATATTTTAATTCGAGAGGGGATTTTCGGTTTTAGGAAGTTTGAGGTAACTCTCCTCGAGATCTCACCGCTTTAATTATGCTTTATGATTTATTTAGTGATCTAAATTCTAGCGCACAAGCCAAAATAAATCAACAAATAAAATAAAACATTCAACCTAGCATGCATGCTACCACAGTATGTTTTCGATCGGGAGCCTCCTATGCGGACCACCATCGAGCCAAAGACGATGGTCCTATTGGTCAATCTATTAAGTTTCATATAGACCTACTCTATTACACATTTTACCATGCATACATGGCCTTTAGTCTTCTTGGGCTCCCACCTTGCTTGTAACGGGCCTCCATCCTAAACTAATAAAACAGTAAAGCCCTATCTATTACAATGGCTCAAAGTGGCCCAAAAACTTAAGGCTCGCAGGCCCAATAAAACCAATAAGATTAAAATCAACCAATCACATCTAACCTAAAGGTCAAGGCTCGGCGCGATCGAAAACCACGTAAACAATTTCACGTTGAGCAAGAAACAAGCAAAGATTAATTTTCTTATTTCTTATGTTATTCTAAAACTACCTTTTAAAATAACCTTAGATTCTAGTTTTAAAAACCCCTTTCTAAAACAATCTCTTACTTATCATTTTAAAACCCCCTTTTAAAATGACACTTTGATTTTATTTTAAAACCCCCTTTTAAAATTAAATCACAATTCCTATTTTAAAACCACCTTTTAAAATATCTCATGGTTCTTACTTTAGTCCACTACTAATTATGAAAAATTAATCCTTCGGATAATAAAACACCCTTTAAAACATAATTCAGGTTCTGGAAATTTCAAAATTTGAAAATTACAGTTTGGTCCCTCAATTTTTGAAAATTACGTTTTGACCCCAAAACTTTCGGAATTGATAAATCAGCCCCAAAAATTCCAGAACTTGCAAATTGGCCCAGAAAACAGAAATTATTATTTTTATTTCCAGAAACTTTTATTAATCGCAAAACGCCCCTGAAGTTTTCGTAAATTGCAAAACAGCCCCACAACTTACGGAAATTGCAAAACAGACCCCTATCGCTTAGAAAAACAGAATTTCAATTTCAGCCCAAAATTTCCAGAATATTAAAATTTCAGATTCTGTCCAGATTTTCTAAAAATCGTAAATTGCAGTTTTAGTCTTGTAATAATCGCAAATTGTAGATCTGGCCCAAATAAGAATTATGCTATTTATCCGAACACATAATTAATCATAATCAGCAAGATCCATGCATAGAACACGACAAATAAACATATTCACTAAAATTTGAAGTGTTCAGGCCTTTTTCATATGTGCATAATAAACCTGGCTCTGATACCACTGTTGGGATTTATGGGTATAATTTGTCAACTACAACAGTGCGGAATTTAAAATTTTTATCATACACCAAATCCCAGGGTTTCTTATTAGCACATATGAATAAAGGTTGAATTTAATTAAAGCATGCATATACTTGAATTAAATAAAAGTAGGTAAAACAATTTTACCTCACCACAGGCAAGGTGGTGGTAATTCTCCGGTCTTCGTTTGTTCACTAGAGCACCCCAAGTGTTGTGCCTCTAGAGATAGTCCACACCAGCTGGATTTGAGTGACTTCACGAAATCCCCAGGCTCAGAACTAGGATTAAGGAATTGCCTCGTCAGGAATTGGATGCAGATCCGGGAAGAAGACTTGGAGAAAAATCCTTCACAGGGGTGGGGCGATTTTGCACAGGGTTCGGTTTTCAGTAGGGGCGAGAATGAGGGCTGAAATTTTCGGCCTTCTTTGTTTTTCTTGTGTTGTGATTTTCTTTCTTTTCTTAGAATAAATCTCTTAGGATTTGTTAGTGTATTTTTGATTATGTATATCTAGTATTTATAGATGTCTCTATTAGAAGACTCCTTCTCCTAATAGACATCTAACTCTTGAAAGAATATCTTCTTTTCAAGAGATAAGATATACACAAATCTTATCACATTAGGAAAGAAGATCTCTTTCAATCTCTTTCCTAGTTACACAAGAAAACACAAACTCTTTTAATCCCTATCATAATCCAACATAATCAAATTAATTCAAGACTAGCAAAAATCGGCCCAATTAATTAACAAGAAATCGGCTTCTTATGCTTTTAATTAGTCCTAAACTTAATTTGATCATAGTTCCCAAAATTAGCCCATGTAAGATTAATTAATCCCAGATTAATTTATCCTTACAATAATTGGCCCATATGCTTAAATTAATTAATCCTAGATCAATTAACTTTCATATGGGTCGGCCCATGTGTTTAACTAATTAATCCACTATTAATTAATTAATCCTTTCCAATTAATACTTTAATTGAGGATTTAATCAATTAGAAATTCCAATTGATTCATTAATCAGTTACTTCTAATTAATGATTCTCCACTTCGAATTAACACTTTAATTCTCGATTAATTAATTAGTCACTTCTAATTAATTATTCTTCTTCATGAATTAATACTTTAATTCATATATTGATTTAATTCCTTAAATCAATTGATTCCTTCCAGACTGTCACTGTCCAACTGTATTGTGTGTGACCCTCTAGGTTCACCATCAATTGGCAGCAGGCCCACGACTTTCGTGATTTAATTAGTGAGCAATTAATTGCTCCGATCAATTAACCACTTTAATTGACCACTCCAGAATTAATTTCCTTATTAATTCAGGAGTACCCACACCTCATGGTCGATGTCTAGCCACAAGCCCATGAGGCCCAACTTCAGGTGAATTGATTTTCGTGTACCTTCAACTCTTATAAATTCCATGTACATACGGTCCTTCTATCAACTAATTTCCCGATTGAGACCTAGGGTGTGTGAATTGGTCGGCACCTCTAATTATCTCAATTCTGTACTTTCTAATTCAGGATAATAATTCCAGTGTGACTGCTAAATTTGGAAACCCCTTTCCAAATCCGTCACCGACTACGGCCGTAGATTCCTCGGATTTATTATCTAAGAACGTACAGGAAATTCTCTCATCTTATCAGGATGAGTCGATAGATCCTTTATTAGTACTAACTATCCGCGCACACGTTCATACGTACCCAAAGTAGTCGCACAATGACCAAGCTATGTGATCGGCTCCTAAATCAAAGTATGTATTCCCGTGTACCGAATCCGCCCTAGTACCTCAAGTCAAAGGACTAAATCGTACACTATTATAAGTCTTGAGAGACATCCCATTACCGATATGCTTAACGCACTTCCACGATGGGTCTCTCTGTTCGGGTCGTTCGATGCGTTCGATCCCCTATCGAACCACCTAGTCATATGCACTAGCATTCAATGCCTTGTTCATGAAACGACAACAAATTCACTTCATGTGAATCATGCATAATCCTACAAGTCTTGACGATTCATTCGATACCCCGTCTCGATATGAATCTATGACTTGGAACATTTTTGAGATCACGACCTTTGAGATTGTTTCATGATTAATCGCACCCAATACTGAAGTGAATAATCCCGTAGTCATGAGTGATCTCAGGGTTTCATCCAATCGCTTAGATACGTTCGCGAGAGATGAAGTTGGCCATTGTTTAATTCACGTACTATGAATAAACAGGCGTATTATCTTATGAATCATAAGATTGCTTCTAAAGGAAGTACCTAAACAAGCTTATATTTGTTGGCTTGCTGGGCACTATCCTATCACTTAGCTGATTATGATGTTTTGGAAATCATCAAAACCTTCCCTTAATAATTAACTTCTTTTCTCTTCATCTTCATCCAACAATTTCCCCCTTTTTGAAGATGACAAAACTTCAGCTAAGTACCTGTACCTAAACTAAAGTTCTGATCCTCAAAAATTTCTGAGATAGAAATAGTGTGTTGGATTCAAACTTGCAATTTTATATATATATATGAACTGATTACATATTACAAGTGTTGAAAGATGAGAAGTACAAAATACTTTTAAAAGATTACAAGGATTCTTAACAAAAAAAATCTAGCCTAAACTAGTTTTCTTCCTTCTTTTCTTCTTCTGATTCCTTGTCTTCTTTATCAGATTCTTCATCAGATAGTTTGGAAGTTTCAGCTTCCAATTCTTCAAAGAATCTTTTCCTCAACAGCTCTATCTTCTTATACTTGACATCAGGATCAAGCTGTTCTTCAGTTGAGTCTTTGGCAGCAGCTATCTCTTTATCAGACTTAGCTTTTGCTTCAGCTTCAGCATTGTCAGCTTCTTCTTCTTCTGTGATCTTCTCTTCTGTTGGTCTGCTTGTTCCTTCCATATTTTTATCAGTTTCACCGGCAGATTCTTCCAACACTTCAGTTTCTTCAGCACCGTCCTGATTTTCTTCTTCCCTTACAAAAGAGGTTCCAACTCTTTTCTGTCCAAATACCCTTTCTTCCCCCTTTTTGTCATCATCAGCAGGGTTGATTGGATATTGTGGCAAGGCAGGTGTAATCTGAAGTGCGTCACAGAGAAGTTTGATGTTTTCTTCCATGGCATTTATTTGAGCTTGTTGTTTGAGTTGATTGGCCTTAAAATCCTTTACTTCTTTGAGCAAATCCTCTCCTTGATCACCTAATTGAGTTTGAGTTCCTAAAATCCAATTTGATGAAGTAGTGAAGTCTTTCATCATATTCTCCATGACTTCATCTTCTGCTTGGAGGGCCGTTTCAACTGTTTCTTCAATACGTTTCCAACCATCAGCAGTGCTTTGAGTCCTTCTTCTAAGTATGTCCATATCTTGACAAATGGACTTAACATTTTGAGCAGTATCTTCTATCAGATTGGTCGGAATAGTAGCAACTGTCTGATTTGGTTGATGTACAGCAGCCAACACATCTGCTTTTAACTCCTCCTTCATTTCCTTCAATGATTTGTCCATCATTTGTTGAATAGAATCCAACAGAGATGTTTGCTGTAAGCTCTGAGAAGTAGAAGCAACTTCAGTTTGAGTTGGAGGTAAGGCAAGAACTTCCTTTTCAGTGGATTGTTCTTCTGCTTGAGTGGACTCTTTTGTGGTCTGATCTGCTGATCCAGAAGTAATCTCTTCTTTTCTGGTTTCATCAGCCTGACCAGAAGTGCTTTCCTTCTCCTTAGTCTGATCATCTAGCTCAGCAGCAGCCTTCCTTTCACTAATTTGATCAGCTGGAATGGTTTCTTTTCCCTTTGATTCATCAGCTGTGTCAGACTTGTCACCCTTTTCTTTGTTTTGATCAGCTGGGTCAGATATACCCACCAAATCTTCCTTTTCTTTGTCAGCAGGTGACTTGATCTTCTTAACAGTCTCAACTGTTTTCATCAAACCTTCATTATCTACAGCAGACCTGTGAGAAATCCATGTAAAATTGTCAAGAGGAATAAAAGGTGAGTATGGTTCCTCAGGTAGCTGTTCAAATGGTTTGATATTTGGACCATAGACGATGTGCTTGATGTTAGGAAGAGGGACCAATGAGCTTGGTTGTCCCATCAGCTTCCTAGACTTCTTTGCCCAGAGCTCCATTGCTTGAGCAACAGCCAACTTGATTGATCTTTCCTTGAGGTCTTCTGAATCATCATAATCCTCAGGGACAGACTCAAACAATTTCTTTGCTTCCGCCTTTACTATGTGACTTATTCTCAATCTTAACCTGTCCAGAAAGAATTCTGAATCAAGTGCTTGAATTAGGGATCCAGTCTCAAGCCACTTTAATACCCAGGCTTCTTCAGCATTGAAGGCTTTCCACTTGGCCATTTCAGCAGGGCTCTTTGTCAGTCTGAATTCTCTCCATCTGTTGTATCTGATCTTTTCAGCATCAAACAACGTCAGATGGTTGATTCTTTCATTTTCAGCATCTAGCCTCTTGAGAAATTCATCAAAGATAGCAGGGTCATCCCTGACAATCTCCAGAGCCAATCTGATCTCTTCTCTTCTTTTAGGCTTTATCTTTGGTGCAGGCATAGCTGGTATTGGTTTGTTAGGATCTCTTCGTTCACCAATAACTATTCCACCAGTATGCTTTGGTCCATGAGCATCCTTGGTGCTTGCTTCAATAGCAGCAGCCAACTCTGCTTGCTCAACAGCATCCCTCTGCTCTTGAGTCATTTTGCTGGCCTCTTCTTCCAGCCTTTTTAACTCTAGGCTTTTCAGCCTATCTTCTTCTGCCTTTTCTGCAGCTATCCTTTGCTTTTCAGCAGCATCCTGTCTTTTCTTTTCAGCAGCAGTTAAGTAAGTTGCAATTTTACCAGTCCTCTTCCTCCTTGATTCAGGACTTTCAACTGCTTGAAGAGGGGTTGCAGCAACTGGAGTAGGATGCAGCAAGAGTGCATTTCCTTCAAGTGTTGTACTAGTCTGCTGTGCTTCTTCAATTTCAGCAGATAGTGCAGCAGATGAGTCTTCTGTTGACACTCCAACTGTGGAAACAATTTCAGTTCCAGCAGCAGCAGCTTTAGCAGCCTTGACACCAGGCTCTTCGATAGTTAGTGGCCTTTCTGCTTCTGTTGTTGTTTCCCTTACTGTTGCAACTGGCTTTTCAGAGAAAGTGACCTTTCTCTTGACCTATGATTTTGCAAGTCTTTTGGCTGAGGGGTTGGCAGTAGGAGGTCCCCTTGCCTCACTTCTTGTTCTCAATCTTTTCAACCTTTGAAGAGGAATTTCTTCTTCAGATTCAGTTCTTTCAGGGGAAGAACCTGTCTCCATTTGTTCAATCTCCTTGGTAAATTCTTCAATTATCTTTTCTGGAACTGCATCTTGAGTTTGTGCTGATTCAGCCACAACAGCAGACTGTGCTGTTGGCTCAGCAGATTGACTAGTCTGACCCTCCTTCTTGCTCTTCTTAGAAGGGGTCTTTTTGGATTTTGCAGTGGCCTTTCTTTTTGGCTTTGCCACCAATTGTTTCACTGGTTCATATAGTTTGAACTCCTTGCTACTGTGGGTTGTCTTTCCTCCACCCATAGGACATTGCAGGGACGCAAACAGATTACTGAGTAAGATGGCGTGAGAAAGCCTCTTGTCACTCAGCAGCTCATAGACGTGAGCAGCCCAGTTAACCTTCAGACCATAGTATATGCAAACCATGGTGTAGTACCTTTTTCTAGGTAACCCATCCAAAGAACTTGTGCTACAATCCAGCACCTTCGCAATGATGTCTGCGAACCTCTGATACTCATCTTTTAATTGAGTTTTCATCAGAGTTCCAGTCATCTTTTCTCCCCTTTTTGCACAGATTGCCCAAAATTCATCCTCCTTTTCTGACCCTAAGCTGGTCACATCTCCTCCCTTATTTGCTAACTTGTAAATTTCACTAAGAACAGCAGCAGAGATAGCAATTTTCTTACCACCAATAACAACCGTCATGACAGTTTCATCATCATTGAACTTCCTGGTCGTGTAGAAGTGATAAACGTCTTCTAAGTAAACCCTATCTTCATGTGCTTCAAGAACAGGAACAAGTGATGCCTCTTTGATTTTCTCCAGAAGTGACCGCATCAGATCAGTACCCGAAAAGTGAAATTTGCTGTAGTTTAGGTATCTTCCATCCATAATCTTGTCCGTTTCTGAGATTAGAGAGAAGAATTCTGCAAAACCGATAAACTTTCGAACAAGAGAGCTTGAGAGTTAGAGAATTTGAGAGTGTTTGAGTGCGTAAGACGACTGTACTGTTTCAGATCGGATTTTATAGGTTTCCTTTTGATTTGGTTATCGTGATTAATCTGAAACGTTGATCTAATCTGACAGTTTACTAATCGTGTGGGTGAGAATTGCGGATTTCAATTTTATTATTTTAATGTCAGATGGGCGGGAAACTCTATCGACACTAATCTGTTACTTATAAAAGCGCGTTTCTATATATATATACGATTTATGACCATGCTTATATAAGGTATCAGATGAGTAGAGTTTAACTTATCTGACAGTCGAGTGATCTGTTATCTGATATTACTAGAGAATGCCAATAGCTAGTAATCTTCCTCTGCTGTTTGTCAATCCAGCAAGATAAAATAATCTTCAGTCTTCAAGAATTAAGAACAGATCTTCTGATAATATAACTTCAACTAACTGTCATTAACAAATTTCATCTTTAGAACAGAAGTACCGCTAGTCTTACACGTTCCCCCTGTCTTTAAGAATTCATAAGTTAACTAGTCTGTTGAAATTTAGTCCTTGAGTAGAATAGTGGATAACTAAGCTGTTGAACTCCAGTCTTCTGATGAGTTCCCCCTCAGCTTATGCATCCAAATTTAGTAGTCCTAGCTCAGCTCTTAGAGTTGAAAACCTTACTTCACTTAAAGGTTTGGTGAAGATATCAGCAATCTGATTGTCAGTATGAACATATTCTATCACTACATTGCCTTTTTCAACATGATCTCTAATGAAGTGATGCTTGATCTCTATATGTTTAGTCCTTGAATGACTTGTAGTGTTCTGAGTAAGAGAGATTGCACTTGTATTGTCACAGTAGATTGGAATTCCACTGATCTTGATATTGTAGTCTTCTAGTTGATGCTTCAACCAAAGTATCTGTGCACAGCAAGCTCCAGCAGCTATATATTCAGCTTCAGCAGTAGATATAGAAACTGAAGTTTGTTTCTTACTTATCCATGAGATCAGACGACTACCTAAGAACTGACAGGCACCTGTTGTGCTCTTTCTGTCAATCTTGCAGCCAGCAATGTCTGAATCTGAATAACCAATAAGTTCAAATCCAGATTCTCTAGGATACCACAATCCCAATTCTTGAGTGCCTTTAATGTATTTCAATATCCTCTTGGTAGCTAAGAGATGAGATTCTTTGGGGTTTGATTGAAATCTTGCACAGACTCCAACTGAGTACATTATATCAGGTCTACTTGCTGTTAGATACAACAAGGAACCAATAATGCCTCTATATTTGGTTATGTCCACTGATTTGCCATCTTCATCTTTATCCAAACGAAGCCTTGTAGACATAGGAATTGTAGCAGTTGAGCTAGTTTCCATACCAAATTTCTTGAACAGATCTCTTGTGTATTTTGCTTGGCTGATGAATATCCCATCAGGCAACTGTCTAACTTGCAATCCAAGAAAATAGTTAAGTTCACCCATCATGCTCATTTCAAACTTATTATGCATCAGCTTGGAGAACTTATCACACATTTGTTGGTTAGTTGAACCAAAAATAATATCGTCCACATATATTTGCACAAGTAATATATGATTTTCCCATTCAATTGTAAACAAGGTTTTATCTACCTTACCTTTACGAAATCCTTTAATTAAAAGAAAATCAGATAGGGTATCATACCATGCTCTTGGAGCCTGTTTCAGTCCATAGAGGGCTTTCTTCAGACGATATACCTTGTCCTCTTCTTTATAGACTTCAAATCCAGGAGGTTGTTCAACATATACTTCTTCTTGCAGTTCTCCATTGAGAAAAGCAGACTTCACATCCATCTGATAGGCAGTGAAGTTCTTGTAAGCAGCATAGGCTAGAAACAGTCTGATTGCTTCAAGTCTTGCTACTGGTGCAAAAGTTTCATCAAAGTCAATTCCTTCTTCTTGACAATAACCCTTGGCCACTAATCTTGCTTTGTTTCTGGTAACAATACCATCTTCATTCATCTTATTTCTGAAAACCCATTTAGTGCCAATTACCCTTTGATGACTTGGTCTAGGAACTAAGTACCAGACTTCATTCCTTTCAAATTGATTCAGCTCTTCTTGCATAGCTTCTATCCAGAAGGAATCATTTAGAGCTTCTTCAATTTGCTTAGGCTCTATTTGAGATAGAAAGGTGACAAACATAGCATCTTGTGCAGCAGCTCTTCTTGTTTTCACTCTATCTAATGGATCACCAATCGCTAACTCTGGTGGGTGATTTCTGAGCCATCTAAGATCAGGTTGCAGGTCTGAATGTTGTCCTCTGTTTTGATCTTGCAACACTACTGTTGGAGTTTCAGTAGTAGTCTGTTGAACATTTGCAGTCTGTCGAACAGTCTCTGGTCTGTCAGCTGTTCGCAACTCGTCTGTTAGACAATCAGCACTGTGATTTTGAACAGCACTTGAGTTAGCAGCTGAACTGAGATTAGGTAGTATGATGGGAACATATTCTTCATTTCTTCCAATGTCTAACTTCTGTAAATCAGTAGACAGATCTTGATTAACACTTTGATTCTTTTCAGAAGATTGACTTGGTTCATCAAATACTACATGGATAGATGTTGGGATATGCCTCGATTGTCAATACAACAAAGTGCGGAAATTAAAATTTTTCAAGGCACACCCACAGGTCCCATAATAATATCTCCAAGTTATATATACGAAAGACACAAAACAAAGCACAGAAATAATCTAACAAAGGGGGTTTTCGATTTTTACCTCACCACAGGCAAGGTGGTGGAAACCTCCAACTCTGATTCTGAACTCTGATTAAGGTTCTGGTTCACTGGAGTGATCCAAGCGTCTCACCTCCAGAGAAAAGTCCACACCAACTGGATTATGATGACACCTCTTAGTCTTAGGCTCAGAACTAGATCTAAGAGGTTTGTTGATGAAGGATTGTGCAGATCTATTTGACAGATCAAAATTCTGCACAAAAGGAATGAGGGAGAAGATCTGCGGCGGCGGCGCTAGGGCTTTCACGGCGGCGGTGCGGCGGTGTTACGGCAGCACACGGCGGCGGCGCTAGGGCTTGGGCGGCGCAGGGTGGGGCGGATTTCTTAGGGCAAGAGAAGACTAGGGTTTTTGCTTAGGTGTTAGTTCTCTGAGTTCTGTCAGAGCTCTATTTATAAGCACTCCTCAAGACCTAGGGTTACAAGATTCCTAATGGGCTTAGGAGTCCATCTCTTGCAAGCCCACCTTAATTTAATTAATTACTTAATTAAATATCCAGCCCATATTAATTAATTACTTAATTAATATTTAGTTTAATTAATCAATTGTCATTTAAATCAATTAAATCAATTAATTAATTTATCTCCCACTTGAATTAACACTTTAATTCACTTAATTGATTTAATTACTTTTAAATCAATTAATTCCTTTTATATTCCTACAAAACAGTCACCGTCCAATTGTATTGTGTGTGACCCTCTGGGTTCACCATCAATTGGCAGCAGGCTCACGAAACCTCGTGATTTAATTTATGAACAATAAATTGCTCCGATCAATTAAACTACCTTTAATTGACCACTCCTAGAATCAATTCCTCTACTAATTCAGGAGTACCCACACTTCATGGTCGATGTCTAGCCACAAGCCCATGAAGCCCAACATCAGGTGAATTGATATTTAGTGAACCTCACCTCATATAATTACCATGTACATACGGTCCTTCTGTCGACCAATTTCCCGATCAAGACTTAGGGTGTGTGAATTGATCGGCACCTCTAAATTTGTCTCGATAACTATACTTTCTAATTCAGGATAATGTTCCAGTGTGACTGCCTAATTTGGAAACCCCTTTCCAAATCCGTCACCGACTACGGCCGTAGATTCATTGGAAACATTATCTAAGAATCGTATAGGAAATATTCTCATCCATTACGATGAGTCAACAGATTCCATCTTGGTACTAACCACTCGCGTACATGTCCATACGCACCCAACCTAGGCATTTTTATGACCAAGCTAAGTGGCCTATACCTAGACCTAAGTACGCACTTTCATGCAGCGAATTCGCCCTAGCACCTCAAGTCATAGGACTAAATCGTACACTATTATAATCCTTTGAGAAACATCCCATCACTGATATGCGTCATGCGCTTCCACAATGGGTTTCTCTGTTCGGGTCGTTCGATGCATTCGATCCTCCATCGAATCACCTAGTCATATGCACTGGTCTCAAATGCCTTGTTCATGAAACTACAACAAATTCACTCCGTGTGAATCATGCATAATCGTACAAGTCTTGACGATTCACTCGATACCCCGTCTCGATATGAATCTATGACTTGGAACATTTTCGAGATCACGACCTTTGAGACTGTTTCATGATAAGTGCACTCAGTACTGAAGTGTATAGTCCCATAGTCATGAGTGATCTCAGGGTTTCAACCAATCGCTTAAATGTATTCGCGAGAGATGAAGTTTGGCCATTGTTTATCCTTATACATATATAAATAAACATGCGTATTATTATAAAATCAAAGATTGTTATATACAAGATAGATCTATTACAAGCTAATTGAACTGGCTTGCAGGGCACTATCCTATCAATCTCCCACTTGCCCTAAAGCCATTCACAAACGTTTCTTAGACCCATCTTATCTAGATGTCCCTCGAACACCTTTTGCGAAAGTGGCTTAGTTAGTGGGTCAGCTATGTTGTCTTCTGATTTGACATACTCCATATGCATATCTCCTCTACCAATGATCTCTCTGATCACGTGGTACTTCCTCAGTACGTGTTTGGATTGATGGTGTGATCTCGGCTCCTTTGCTTGAGCTATTGCCCCGTTGTTGTCACAAAAGACGACTACAGGTTCAGCAATGCTAGGAACAACATCCAATTCCTGGACGAAGTTTCTCATCCATACACTTTCTTTTGCTGCATCTGATGCTGCGATATATTCTGCTTCTGTGGTTGAGTCGGCAGTGGTAGACTGTTTACAGCTTTTCCAACTGACCGCTCCTCCATTGAGGCGGAATATGTATCCAGAGTTGGATTTGAAATCATCCACGTCAGACTGGAAACTCGAATCAGTGAATCCTTCAAGTTTCAGTTCTCCACTACCACCGTAGACCAAAAAACATATCCTTAGTCCTTCGCAGGTACTTTAGGATTGCTTTTACGGCAGTCCAGTGCTTCTCGCCTGGATTTGACTGATAGCGGCTCGTTACACTTAGAGCGTGTGCTACGTCTGGTCGAGTACACAACATTGCATACATTATACTCCCTATAGCAGAGGCATAAGGTATGATAGACATTCTCGTCTTTTCTTCGTCGGTTGTAGGGCACATAGACTTAGAAAGAGAGATACCATGTCTCATTGGAACAAATCCTTTCTTAGATTCTTCCATACTAAATCTCTTCAAGATCGTGTTGATGTACTGAGATTGGGAGAGTCCAATCATCTTCTTCGATCTATCCCTATAGATACGTATTCCCAATACGTAAGATGCGTCTCCCATATCTTTCATAGAGAACTGCGCGGATAACCACGCTTTAGTCTGCGCTAACATCTTGATATCGTCTCCGATTAACAAAATGTCATCGACGTACAAAACAATGAATTGTATTGAGCTCCCACTATTCCTTTTGTACACACAAGGTTCATATACGTTTTTGATAAAGCCAAAAGCTTTGACTGTCTCATCAAATCGTATGTTCCAGGTTCGGGACGCCTGTTTGAGGCCATAGATTGACCTTTGAAGCTTACACAGTTTGTGCTCACTTCCTTTGGACGCAAAACCTTCAGGTTGTTGCATAAAGATCTCCTTATCAATGTCTCCATTGAGAAAGGCGGTCTTTACGTCCATTTGCCATATTTCGTAGTCATGCCACGCGGCTATAGCAAGTAATATCCGAATGGATTTTGACATCGCCACGGGGGAGAAGGTTTCCTCATAGTCTATACCAGGCCTTTGAGAATACCCTTTCGCCACTAAGCGAGCTTTATGAGTAATTACCTCTCCATTCATTCCAAGCTTACGCTTGAAGATCCATTTACATCCTACAGGGATAGTTCCCTCAGGTGGATCGACCAAGGTCCAAACCTTGTTGGAATGCATGGAATCCATTTCGGATTGCATGGCTTCGAGCCACGCACCCGAATCTATGTCAGACATCGCTTCTTGATAGGTCCTTGGATCAGCATCAACTTTCTCGTTTTCGTGAATGAGACCAAATCGCTCTGGCTCCTTACGAATTCGATTAGACCTTCGAAGCATAGGTGTACTAGTAGGTTCAGTTAATTCTGGTTCAGCTCCCACTGTTTGTGGGGATGGGTCCGATTCTTGGACTTCATCAAGTTCTACGATTGTCCCATTTCGGTAGGTGAGGAAATCCTCTTCCAAGAAGTGGGCGTTCCTAGATACGAACGTATTACGTTCTTTAGGATCGAAGAACAGGTATCCAATAGAGTCCTTTGGATAACCCACAAATTTGCACAAACTAGATCTACTATCTAGCTTATCTCCCTTCTTGTTCTTTACATACGCAGGAGATCCCCATACTCGTAAGAACGAATACACGGGTGCTTTACCATACCATACTTGGTGCGGCGTTGTTGGCACTGACTTTGAAGGCACTATGTTTAGTATCTTCGAAGCAGTTAATAGGGCTAATCCCCAAAACGAAAAGGGAAGGTCAGCAAAGCTCATCATGGAACGAACCATGTCTAACAAAGTCCGGTTCCTCCGCTCAGACACTCCATTGAGTTGAGGTGTCCTAGGGGGAGTTCGCTGTGCTAGAATTCCATTCTCTTTTAGATAATCAAGGAATTCTTGGCTTAAATACTCACCACCTCTATCAGAACGAAGTGCTTTAATACTATGTCCAAGTTGGTTCTCTACTTCCATTCGAAACTCTTTGAATTTCTCAAAGGTTTCGGATTTGTGTGTCATAAGATACACATATCCATAACGACTAAAATCGTCGGTGAACGTTACGAAGTAAGAGAATCCACCTCTCGCATTGACACTCAATGGTCCACAAACGTCAGTATGGATAAGATCCAATGTCTGTTTGGTTCGCTCGGGATTCCCGGTGAAGGGTGATTTGGTCATCTTTCCTTTGAGACAAGATTCGCAAGTCGGGAGTTCATCTAAGTTCTTTATTTCAAGAGCCTTAGAGGAAACCAACTTTTGAATCCTACTCTTGGAAATATGTCCAAGTCTAGCGTGCCAAAGTTGTGGAGTTTGATTATCATATTTCCTTTTTCTAGATTGAATGTGCATGACGTTGGAATTTATAGGTTCTAGGGAATATAGACCATCTATCAAAGTACCACGAGCATACATTAAATCACCTTTAAATATGCAAAAAGATCCATTTTGAATGGAAAAATTAAAACCATCAATGTCTAACATAGGAATAGAAATGATGTTTTTAATAATGTTTGGTACGTACAGACAATCCCTTAAAATTAAAGTAAAATTCCCTAAGACTAATTCCACGTCTCCTATAGCCTCGGCGGCGATCCTAGCTCCGTTTCCAAAACGCAGGATTCTATCCCCGGGCTTCAGGGTTCTTACTGCTCCCATCACCTGCAAATCATTGCAGATATGAGAACCTGCTGCGGTGTCTAACACCCACGATGCACAGTTAATAGAAATATTAACTTCAACTAGAAAAATACCTTTGGCTACCAATTTCATCTTTAGGTAGTCTGGGCAGTTCCTTTTCCAGTGCCCTGCTTTCTTGCAGTGGAAACATTCGTCTTCTGGGCTTTTGCGCTTTTTCTCGACCACCTTGGTGACTGCCTTTGAAGAAAATACCTTCTTCTTTTTCTTACCTTTCTTAGGCTTTGCAGCCTTCGATTGGTGTGCAATCATTACAGGTTTCTCTTTCTTGAGAGTCGATTCTGCCGTTACCAATAAATTGGTCAGTTCGTGAAGAGCGAGGTTTCTATCCTCCATATTGAAGTTCAACACGAACTGGTCAAATGAACGGGGCAGCGTATGGAGAAGGAGGTCAGTGCTAAGATCAGCGTGCAAATCCACGTCCAATCGCCCCAGTTTTTCAACCAAGTTGATGAAACGCAGACAGTGATCTTTTACACTGCTTCCCTCAGCCATCTTGAGATTAAACAACTCTTTAGAGGTCGCGAATCTTTCAGCGCGAGACCTTTCCCCAAACATCTGCTGGAGATGGAGAAGCATATCTCTAGCAAGCGGCATAGCAGCATGCTGTTTCTGCAGTTCGTTTGACATCGAAGCTAGCATGAGGCAACGAACCTGAAGATCATCATCAACCCTTTTAGCATGGGTGGTTCGTTGTTCCTCAGTAGCTCGTGCTGCGGGTGCAGCAGGCATGGGTGTGTCGAGCACATAACTGCGACGTTCGGAGTCTAGGACTATCCTCAGATTTCTCAGCCAGTCGACAAAGTTTGAACCATTCAATTTGTTTGCGTCGAGGATAACAGATAATGGATTCTTAGACATTGTAATTAATATCTACAATAGGAAAGAAGACAACATTAAGCTAACTGATCTTATGTCTAATACTTATAATTATCGAAGTTGGACTTAATTTCGAAAAAGTTCTCCCACTATTTTGTCGAAACAATCACCCCTTTGATTGCTCGGGAAATTCTATTTCCTAGTAGGTCTTGACGTCCCAGCAGCAATTAATTGCACCCACGACTCGTGGCCATACAAGTAATTATCCAGGTAGGTATACTTTTACCAATTGTGTTACTCCACAACCTTCAAGCTATTTTGCCTCGATTTTCGCACCTATCTAGCACTGCTACATCATAGATGTTACTCCTCGTTTAAGTCTGACCCAGTCAATCTTGATGAGCAACAGGCCCGGTCATGAAATCCCCGTAATTAGTTATCGGTCGATTTTCACATCCCGACAAGTTCCCACCCTTGTCTTGTTTAGTTAAAAACAAGAATCGAGGAATTTCGTGTATTGTCCCTTTCTTCGACTCGGGTGCCAGACTCTGGATCACCTCTATCGATAAGTAGACATCATACACTAGTCCCTATTGATGGAAGGCTTGGATCTATAAAACTTCATTTTATAGTTTACCCAATATGACTTAATATTTTATTTCGAGAGGGGTATTTCTGGTTTGAAAGTTATACTAACTCTCCTCTAGATCTCACCGTGTAAGTTATGCTTTATTCTTTTATTACGATCTAGATTCTAGCGCGCATCACATACAAGCTAAATATAAATCGACAAATAGATTAAAAATCATACAAGCCTAGCATGCATTCTACCACAATATGTTATCGATCGGGAGCCTCCTATGTGGACCATCATCGAGCCATGATGTTGGTCCTATTGGTCAATCTAAAGGGTTCTCAAACAGGCCTATGCTATTACATTAATCACCATGCATACATGGCCTTCATATCTCCTTGGGCTCCCATCTTGCTTGTAACGGGCCTCCATCCTAGACTAGGAAAGCATTAAAGCCCTATTCTATTACAAAGGCTCAAAGTTGGCCCAAAAACATAAAAGGCTCGCAGGCCCTAATAAAAACCAAACATTAAATTAAACCAATCACATCTACCCTAAGGTCAAGGCTCGGCTCGATCGAAAATCACGTAAACAGTTCACGTAGAGCAAGAAACATGTAAACAACATTTTACTTTCTCCTTTCTTTAATTTTAAAACATCCTTTTAAAACTAACTTCCATTGATTCTTACTTTTAGTCACTACTAATTATGACAAAATAAACTTTCGGGTAAACAAAATAAATTTTCCTGCTGAAAATCAGATTCTGTTTTTCAACTTTTGAAAATTGCATTTTCGGGCCCTCAATTTTCGAAAATTGCACTTTGACCCCAAAACTTTTAAAAAATTACAAAAACACCCAAAGCAGTTTCGGCCAGCATTCCAGAAAATAAATTTTGAATTCTGAAAATTTTCGATTTTTCCAAACAGATCCTTGAAGTTTCGATAATTGCAAAACAGTCCCTAAACTTTCGGAAATTACAAAATGACCCCAAAAAGCGTGCGACCAGTTTGCGAAAACAGTCCAGAATTTTGAAATTTCCAGATTCTAAAATTTCGAATTTTTAGCCCTTTAAAACCCTAATTTGCGATTTTTGCCCAAAAAGTCCTGAAGTTTTCAAAAACTATGAAAACGCTATAGATCTGAAAAACAGTTTTACCCAATTGTAGATCTAGTCATAACAAGTAAGAATCAATCGACAGAACATAATTATCATGCGTTTTAATATACATAATTAAACATATAATATAAACACATATTATGTTCAAGCCTTTCGTATAATAATCATGGAGTTGGCTCTGATACCACTGTTGGGATATGCCTCGATTGTCAATACAACAAAGTGCGGAAATTAAAATTTTTCAAGGCACACCCACATGTCCCATAATAATATCTCCAAGTTATATATACGAAAGACACAAAACAAAGCACAGAAATAATCTAACAAAGGGGGTTTTCGATTTTTACCTCACCACAGGCAAGGTGGTGGAAACCTCCAACTCTGATTCTGAACTCTGATTAAGGTTCTGGTTCACTGGAGTGATCCAAGCGTCTCACCTCCAGAGAAAAGTCCACACCAACTGGATTATGATGACACCTCTTAGTCTTAGGCTCAGAACTAGATCTAAGAGGTTTGTTGATGAAGGATTGTGCAGATCTATTTGACAGATCAAAATTCTGCACAAAAGGAATGAGGGAGAAGATCTGCGGCGGCGGCGCTAGGGCTTTCACGGCGGCGGTGCGGCGGTGTTACGGCAGCACACGGCGGCGGCGCTAGGGCTTGGGCGGCGCAGGGTGGGGCGGATTTCTTAGGGCAAGAGAAGACTAGGGTTTTTGCTTAGGTGTTAGTTCTCTGAGTTCTGTCAGAGCTCTATTTATAAGCACTCCTCAAGACCTAGGGTTACAAGATTCCTAATGGGCTTAGGAGTCCATCTCTTGCAAGCCCACCTTAATTTAATTAATTACTTAATTAAATATCCAGCCCATATTAATTAATTACTTAATTAATATTTAGTTTAATTAATCAATTGTCATTTAAATCAATTAAATCAATTAATTAATTTATCTCCCACTTGAATTAACACTTTAATTCACTTAATTGATTTAATTACTTTTAAATCAATTAATTCCTTTTATATTCCTACAGAACAGTCACCGTCCAATTGTATTGTGTGTGACCCTCTGGGTTCACCATCAATTGGCAGCAGGCTCACGAAACCTCGTGATTTAATTTATGAACAATAAATTGCTCCGATCAATTAAACTACCTTTAATTGACCACTCCTAGAATCAATTCCTCTACTAATTCAGGAGTACCCACACTTCATGGTCGATGTCTAGCCACAAGCCCATGAAGCCCAACATCAGGTGAATTGATATTTAGTGAACCTCACCTCATATAATTACCATGTACATACGGTCCTTCTGTCGACCAATTTCCCGATCAAGACTTAGGGTGTGTGAATTGATCGGCACCTCTAAATTTGTCTCGATAACTATACTTTCTAATTCAGGATAATGTTCCAGTGTGACTGCCTAATTTGGAAACCCCTTTCCAAATCCGTCACCGACTACGGCCGTAGATTCATTGGAAACATTATCTAAGAATCGTATAGGAAATATTCTCATCCATTACGATGAGTCAACAGATTCCATCTTGGTACTAACCACTCGCGTACATGTCCATACGCACCCAACCTAGGCATTTTTATGACCAAGCTAAGTGGCCTATACCTAGACCTAAGTACGCACTTTCATGCAGCGAATTCGCCCTAGCACCTCAAGTCATAGGACTAAATCGTACACTATTATAATCCTTTGAGAAACATCCCATCACTGATATGCGTCATGCGCTTCCACAATGGGTTTCTCTGTTCGGGTCGTTCGATGCATTCGATCCTCCATCGAATCACCTAGTCATATGCACTGGTCTCAAATGCCTTGTTCATGAAACTACAACAAATTCACTCCGTGTGAATCATGCATAATCGTACAAGTCTTGACGATTCACTCGATACCCCGTCTCGATATGAATCTATGACTTGGAACATTTTCGAGATCACGACCTTTGAGACTGTTTCATGATAAGTGCACTCAGTACTGAAGTGTATAGTCCCATAGTCATGAGTGATCTCAGGGTTTCAACCAATCGCTTAAATGTATTCGCGAGAGATGAAGTTTGGCCATTGTTTATCCTTATACATATATAAATAAACATGCGTATTATTATAAAATCAAAGATTGTTATATACAAGATAGATCTATTACAAGCTAATTGAACTGGCTTGCAGGGCACTATCCTATCAATCTCCCACTTGCCCTAAAGCCATTCACAAACGTTTCTTAGACCCATCTTATCTAGATGTCCCTCGAACACATTTTGCGAAAGTGGCTTAGTTAGTGGGTCAGCTATGTTGTCTTCTGATTTGACATACTCCATATGCATATCTCCTCTACCAATGATCTCTCTGATCACGTGGTACTTCCTCAGTACGTGTTTGGATTGATGGTGTGATCTCGGCTCCTTTGCTTGAGCTATTGCCCCGTTGTTGTCACAAAAGACGACTACAGGTTCAGCAATGCTAGGAACAACATCCAATTCCTGGACGAAGTTTCTCATCCATACACTTTCTTTTGCTGCATCTGATGCTCCGATATATTCTGCTTCTGTGGTTGAGTCGGCAGTGGTAGACTGTTTACAGCTTTTCCAACTGACCGCTCCTCCATTGAGGCGGAATATGTATCCAGAGTTGGATTTGAAATCATCCACGTCAGACTGGAAACTCGAATCAGTGAATCCTTCAAGTTTCAGTTCTCCACTACCACCGTAGACCAAAAAACATATCCTTAGTCCTTCGCAGGTACTTTAGGATTGCTTTTACGGCAGTCCAGTGCTTCTCGCCTGGATTTGACTGATAGCGGCTCGTTACACTTAGAGCGTGTGCTACGTCTGGTCGAGTACACAACATTGCATACATTATACTCCCTATAGCAGAGGCATAAGGTATGATAGACATTCTCGTCTTTTCTTCGTCGGTTGTAGGGCACATAGACTTAGAAAGAGAGATACCATGTCTCATTGGAACAAATCCTTTCTTAGATTCTTCCATACTAAATCTCTTCAAGATCGTGTTGATGTACTGAGATTGGGAGAGTCCAATCATCTTCTTCGATCTATCCCTATAGATACGTATTCCCAATACGTAAGATGCGTCTCCCATATCTTTCATAGAGAACTGCGCGGACAACCACGCTTTAGTCTGCGCTAACATCTTGATATCGTCTCCGATTAACAAAATGTCATCGACGTACAAAACAATGAATTGTATTGAGCTCCCACTATTCCTTTTGTACACACAAGGTTCATATACGTTTTTGATAAAGCCAAAAGCTTTGACTGTCTCATCAAATCGTATGTTCCAGGTTCGGGACGCCTGTTTGAGGCCATAGATTGACCTTTGAAGCTTACACAGTTTGTGCTCACTTCCTTTGGACGCAAAACCTTCAGGTTGTTGCATAAAGATCTCCTTATCAATGTCTCCATTGAGAAAGGCGGTCTTTACGTCCATTTGCCATATTTCGTAGTCATGCCACGCGGCTATAGCAAGTAATATCCGAATGGATTTTGACATCGCCACGGGGGAGAAGGTTTCCTCATAGTCTATACCAGGCCTTTGAGAATACCCTTTCGCCACTAAGCGAGCTTTATGAGTAATTACCTCTCCATTCATTCCAAGCTTACGCTTGAAGATCCATTTACATCCTACAGGGATAGTTCCCTCAGGTGGATCGACCAAGGTCCAAACCTTGTTGGAATGCATGGAATCCATTTCGGATTGCATGGCTTCGAGCCACGCACCCGAATCTATGTCAGACATCGCTTCTTGATAGGTCCTTGGATCAGCATCAACTTTCTCGTTTTCGTGAATGAGACCAAATCGCTCTGGCTCCTTACGAATTCGATTAGACCTTCGAAGCATAGGTGTACTAGTAGGTTCAGTTAATTATGGTTCAGCTCCCACTGTTTGTGGGGATGGGTCCGATTCTTGGACTTCATCAAGTTCTACGATTGTCCCATTTCGGTAGGTGAGGAAATCCTCTTCCAAGAAGTGGGCGTTCCTAGATACGAACGTATTACGTTCTTTAGGATCGAAGAACAGGTATCCAATAGAGTCCTTTGGATAACCCACAAATTTGCACAAACTAGATCTACTATCTAGCTTATCTCCCTTCTTGTTCTTTACATACGCAAGAGATCCCCATACTCGTAAGAACGAATACACGGGTGCTTTACCATACCATACTTGGTGCGGCGTTGTTGGCACTGACTTTGAAGGCACTATGTTTAGTATCTTCGAAGCAGTTAATAGGGCTAAGCCCCAAAACGAAAAGGGAAGGTCAGCAAAGCTCATCATGGAACGAACCATGTCTAACAAAGTCCGGTTCCTCCGCTCAGACACTCCATTGAGTTGAGGTGTCCTAGGGGGAGTTCGCTGTGCGAGAATTCCATTCTCTTTTAGATAATCAAGGAATTCTTGGCTTAAATACTCACCACCTCTATCAGAACGAAGTGCTTTAATACTATGTCCAAGTTGGTTCTCTACTTCCATTCGAAACTCTTTGAATTTCTCAAAGGTTTCGGATTTGTGTGTCATAAGATACACATATCCATAACGACTAAAATCGTCGGTGAACGTTACGAAGTAAGAGAATCCACCTCTCGCATTGACACTCAATGGTCCACAAACGTCAGTATGGATAAGATCCAATGTCTGTTTGGTTCGCTCGGGATTCCCGGTGAAGGGTGATTTGGTCATCTTTCCTTTGAGACAAGATTCGCAAGTCGGGAGTTCATCTAAGTTCTTTATTTCAAGAGCCTTAGAGGAAACCAACTTTTGAATCCTACTCTTGGAAATATGTCCAAGTCTAGCGTGCCAAAGTTGTGGAGTTTGATTATCATATTTCCTTTTTCTAGATTGAATGTGCATGACGTTGGAATTTATAGGTTCTAGGGAATATAGACCATCTATCAAAGTACCATGAGCATACATTAAATCACCTTTAAATATGCAAAAAGATCCATTTTGAATGGAAAAATTAAAACCATCAATGTCTAACATAGGAATAGAAATGATGTTTTTAATAATGTTTGGTACGTACAGACAATCCCTTAAAATTAAAGTAAAATTCCCTAAGACTAATTCCACGTCTCCTATAGCCTCGGCGGCGATCCTAGCTCCGTTTCCAAAACGCAGGATTCTATCCCCGGGCTTCAGGGTTCTTACTGCTCCCATCACCTGCAAATCATTGCAGATATGAGAACCTGCTGCGGTGTCTAACACCCACGATGCACAGTTAATAGAAATATTAACTTCAACTAGAAAAATACCTTTGGCTACCAATTTCATCTTTAGGTAGTCTGGGCAGTTCCTTTTCCAGTGCCCTGCTTTCTTGCAGTGGAAACATTCGTCTTCTGGGCTTTTGCGCTTTTTCTCGACCACCTTGGTGACTGACTTTGAAGAAAATACCTTCTTCTTTTTCTTACCTTTCTTAGGCTTTGCAGCCTTCGATTGGTGTGCAATCATTCTAGGTTTCTCTTTCTTGAGAGTCGATTCTGCCGTTACCAATAAATTGGTCAGTTCGTGAAGAGCGAGGTTTCTATCCTCCATATTGAAGTTCAACACGAACTGGTCAAATGAACGGGGCAGCGTATGGAGAAGGAGGTCAGTACTAAGATCAGCGTGCAAATCCACGTCCAATCGCCCCAGTTTTTCAACCAAGCTGATGAAACGCAGACAGTGATCATTTACACTGCTTCCCTCAGCCATCTTGAGATTAAACAACTCTTTAGAGGTCGCGAATCTTTCAGCGCGAGACCTTTCCCCAAACATCTGCTGGAGATGGAGAAGCATATCTCTAGCAAGCGGCATAGCAGCATGCTGTTTCTGCAGTTCGTTTGACATCGAAGCTAGCATGAGGCAACGAACCTGAAGATCATCATCAACCCTTTTAGCATGGGTGGTTCGTTGTTCCTCAGTAGCTCGTGCTGCGGGTGCAGCAGGCATGGGTGTGTCGAGCACATAACTGCGACGTTCGGAGTCTAGGACTATCCTCAGATTTCTCAGCCAGTCGACAAAGTTTGAACCATTCAATTTGTTTGCGTCGAGGATAACAGATAATGGATTCTTAGACATTGTAATTAATATCTACAATAGGAAAGAAGACAACATTAAGCTAACTGATCTTATGTCTAATACTTATAATTATCGAAGTTGGACTTAATTTCGAAAAAGTTCTCCCACTATTTTGTCGAAACAATCACCCCTTTGATTGCTCGGGAAATTCTATTTCCTAGTAGGTCTTGACGTCCCAGCAGCAATTAATTGCACCCACGACTCGTGGCCATACAAGTAATTCTCCAGGTAGGTATACTTTTACCAATTGTGTTACTCCACAACCTTCAAGCTATTTTGCCTCGATTTTCGCACCTATCTAGCACTGCTACATCATAGATGTTACTCCTCGTTTAAGTCTGACCCAGTCAATCTTGATGAGCAACAGGCCCGGTCATGAAATCCCCGTAATTAGTTATCGGTCGATTTTCACATCCCGACAAGTTCCCACCCTTGTCTTGTTTAGTTAAAAACAAGAATCGAGGAATTTCGTGTATTGTCCCTTTCTTCGACTCGGGTACCAGACTCTGGATCACCTCTATCGATAAGTAGACAACATACACTAGTCCCTATTGATGGAAGGCTTGGATCTATAAAACTTCATTTTATAGTTTACCCAATATGACTTAATATTTTATTTCGAGAGGGGTATTTCTGGTTTGAAAGTTATACTAACTCTCCTCGAGATCTCACCGTGTAAGTTATGCTTTATTCTTTTATTACGATCTAGATTCTAGCGCGCATCACATACAAGCTAAATATAAATCGACAAATAAATTAAAAACCATACAAGCCTAGCATGCATTCTACCACAATATGTTTTCGATCGGGAGCCTCCTATGTGGACCATCATCGAGCCATGATGTTGGTCCTATTGGTCAATCTAAAGGGTTCTCAAACAGGCCTATGCTATTACATTAATCACCATGCATACATGGCCTTCATATCTCCTTGGGCTCCCATCTTGCTTGTAACGGGCCTCCATCCTAGACTAGGAAAGCATTAAAGCCCTATTCTATTACAAAGGCTCAAAGTTGGCCCAAAAACATAAAAGGCTCGCAGGCCCTAATAAAAACCAAACATTAAATTAAACCAATCACATCTACCCTAAGGTCAAGGCTCGGCTCGATCGAAAATCACGTAAACAGTTCACGTAGAGCAAGAAACATGTAAACAACATTTTACTTTCTCCTTTCTTTAATTTTAAAACATCCTTTTAAAACTAACTTCCATTGATTCTTACTTTTAGTCACTACTAATTATGACAAAATAAACTTTCGGGTAAACAAAATAAATTTTCCTGCTGAAAATCAGATTCTGTTTTTCAACTTTTGAAAATTGCATTTTCGGCCCCTCAATTTTCGAAAATTGCACTTTGACCCCAAAACTTTTAAAAAATTACAAAAACACCCAAAGCAGTTTCGGCCAGCATTCCAGAAAATAAATTTTGAATTCTGAAAATTTTTGATTTTTCCAAACAGATCCTTGGAGTTTTGGTAATTGCAAAACAGTCCCTAAACTTTCGGAAATTACAAAATGACCCCAAAAAGCGTGCGACCAGTTTGCGAAAACAGTCCAGAATTTTTGAAATTTCCAGATTCTAAAATTTCGAATTTTTAGCCCTTTAAAACCCTAATTTGCGATTTTTGCCCAAAAAGTCCTGAAGTTTTCAAAAACTATGAAAACGCTATAGATCTGAAAAACAGTTTTACCCAATTGTAGATCTAGTCATAACAAGTAAGAATCAATCGACAGAACATAATTATCATGCGTTTTAATATACATAATTAAACATATAATATAAACACATATTATGTTCAAGCCTTTCGTATAATAATCATGGAGTTGGCTCTGATACCACTGTTGGGATATGCCTCGATTGTCAATACAACAAAGTGCGGAAATTAAAATTTTTCAAGGCACACCCACAGGTCCCATAATAATATCTCCAAGTTATATATACGAAAGACACAAAACAAAGCACAGAAATAATCTAACAAAGGGGGTTTTCGATTTTTACCTCACCACAGGCAAGGTGGTGGAAACCTCCAACTCTGATTCTGAACTCTGATTAAGGTTCTGGTTCACTGGAGTGATCCAAGCGTCTCACCTCCAGAGAAAAGTCCACACCAACTGGATTATGATGACACCTCTTAGTCTTAGGCTCAGAACTAGATCTAAGAGGTTTGTTGATGAAGGATTGTGCAGATCTATTTGACAGATCAAAATTCTGCACAAAAGGAATGAGGGAGAAGATCTGCGGCGGCGGCGCTAGGGCTTTCACGGCGGCGGTGCGGCGGTGTTACGGCAGCACACGGCGGCGGCGCTAGGGCTTGGGCGGCGCAGGGTGGGGCGGATTTCTTAGGGCAAGAGAAGACTAGGGTTTTTGCTTAGGTGTTAGTTCTCTGAGTTCTGTCAGAGCTCTATTTATAAGCACTCCTCAAGACCTAGGGTTACAAGATTCCTAATGGGCTTAGGAGTCCATCTCTTGCAAGCCCACCTTAATTTAATTAATTACTTAATTAAATATCCAGCCCATATTAATTAATTACTTAATTAATATTTAGTTTAACTAATCAATTGTCATTTAAATCAATTAAATTAATTAATTAATTTAAATCCCACTTGAATTAACACTTTAATTCACTTAATTGATTTAATTACTTTTAAATCAATTAATTCCTTTTATATTCCTACAGAACAGTCACCGTCCAATTGTATTGTGTGTGACCCTCTGGGTTCACCATCAATTGGCAGCAGGCTCACGAAACCTCGTGATTTAATTTATGAACAATAAATTGCTCCGATCAATTAAACTACCTTTAATTGACCACTCCTAGAATCAATTCCTCTACTAATTCAGGAGTACCCACACTTCATGGTCGATGTCTAGCCACAAGCCCATGAAGCCCAACATCAGGTGAATTGATATTTAGTGAACCTCACCTCATATAATTACCATGTACATACGGTCCTTCTGTCGACCAATTTCCCGATCAAGACTTAGGGTGTGTGAATTGATCGGCACCTCTAAATTTGTCTCGATAACTATACTTTCTAATTCAGGATAATGTTCCAGTGTGACTGCCTAATTTGGAAACCCCTTTCCAAATCCGTCACCGACTACGGCCGTAGATTCATTGGAAACATTATCTAAGAATCGTATAGGAAATATTCTCATCCATTACGATGAGTCAACAGATTCCATCTTGGTACTAACCACTCGCGTACATGTCCATACGCACCCAACCTAGGCATTTTTATGACCAAGCTAAGTGGCCTATACCTAGACCTAAGTACGCACTTTCATGCACCGAATTCGCCCTAGCACCTCAAGTCATAGGACTAAATCGTACACTATTATAATCCTTTGAGAAACATCCCATCACCGATATGCGTCATGCGCTTCCACAATGGGTTTCTCTGTTCGGGTCGTTCGATGCATTCGATCCTCCATCGAATCACCTAGTCATATGCACTGGTCTCAAATGCCTTGTTCATGAAACTACAACAAATTCACTCCGTGTGAATCATGCATAATCGTACAAGTCTTGACGATTCACTCGATACCCCGTCTCGATATGAATCTATGACTTGGAACATTTTCGAGATCACGACCTTTGAGACTGTTTCATGATAAGTGCACTCAGTACTGAAGTGTATAGTCCCATAGTCATGAGTGATCTCAGGGTTTCAACCAATCGCTTAAATGTATTCGCGAGAGATGAAGTTTGTCCATTGTTTATCCTTATACATATATAAATAAACATGCGTATTATTATAAAATCAAAGATTGTTATATACAAGATAGATCTATTACAAGCTAATTGAACTGGCTTGCAGGGCACTATCCTATCAATCTCCCACTTGCCCTAAAGCCATTCACAAACGTTTCTTAGACCCATCTTATCTAGATGTCCCTCGAACACCTTTTGCGAAAGTGGCTTAGTTAGTGGGTCAGCTATGTTGTCTTCTGATTTGACATACTCCATATGCATATCTCCTCTACCAATGATCTCTCTGATCACGTGGTACTTCCTCAGTACGTGTTTGGATTGATGGTGTGATCTCAGCTCCTTTGCTTGAGCTATTGCCCCGTTGTTGTCACAAAAGACGACTACAGGTTCAGCAATGCTAGGAACAACATCCAATTCCTGGACGAAGTTTCTCATCCATACACTTTCTTTTGCTGCATCTGATGCTGCAATATATTCTGCTTCTGTGGTTGAGTCGGCAGTGGTAGACTGTTTACAGCTTTTCCAACTGACCGCTCCTCCATTGAGGCAGAATATGTATCCAGAGTTGGATTTGAAATCATCCACGTCAGACTGGAAACTCGAATCAGTGAATCCTTCAAGTTTCAGTTCTCCACTACCACCGTAGACCAAAAAACATATCCTTAGTCCTTCGCAGGTACTTTAGGATTGCTTTTACGGCAGTCCAGTGCTTCTCGCCTGGATTTGACTGATAGCGGCTCGTTACACTTAGAGCGTGTGCTACGTCTGGTCGAGTACACAACATTGCATACATTATACTCCCTATAGCAGAGGCATATGGTATGATAGACATTCTCGTCTTTTCTTCGTCGGTTGTAGGGCACATATACTTAGAAAGAGAGATACCATGTCTCATTGGAACAAATCCTTTCTTAGATTCTTCCATACTAAATCTCTTCAAGATCGTGTTGATGTACTGAGATTGGGAGAGTCCAATCATCTTCTTCGATCTATCCCTATAGATACGTATTCCCAATACGTAAGATGCGTCTCCCATATCTTTCATAGAGAACTGCGCGGATAACCACGCTTTAGTCTGCGCTAACATCTTGATATCGTCTCCGATTAACAAAATGTCATCGACGTACAAAACAATGAATTGTATTGAGCTCCCACTATTCCTTTTGTACACACAAGGTTCATATACGTTTTTGATAAAGCCAAAAGCTTTGACTGTCTCATCAAATCGTATGTTCCAGGTTCGGGACGCCTGTTTGAGGCCATAGATTGACCTTTGAAGCTTACACAGTTTGTGCTCACTTCCTTTGGACGCAAAACCTTCAGGTTGTTGCATAAAGATCTCCTTATCAATGTCTCCATTGAGAAAGGCGGTCTTTACGTCCATTTGCCATATTTCGTAGTCATGCCACGCGGCTATAGCAAGTAATATCCGAATGGATTTTGACATCGCCACGGGGGAGAAGGTTTCCTCATAGTCTATACCAGGCCTTTGAGAATACCCTTTCGCCAATAAGCGAGCTTTATGAGTAATTACCTCTCCATTCATTCCAAGCTTACGCTTGAAGATCCATTTACATCCTACAGGGATAGTTCCCTCAGGTGGATCGACCAAGGTCCAAACCTTGTTGGAATGCATGGAATCCATTTCGGATTGCATGGCTTCGAGCCACGCACCCGAATCTATGTCAGACATCGCTTCTTGATAGGTCCTTGGATCAGCATCAACTTTCTCGTTTTCGTGAATGAGACCAAATCGCTCTGGCTCCTTACGAATTCGATTAGACCTTCGAAGCATAGGTGTACTAGTAGGTTCAGTTAATTCTGGTTCAGCTCCCACTGTTTGTGGGGATGGGTCCGATTCTTGGACTTCATCAAGTTCTACGATTGTCCCATTTCGGTAGGTGAGGAAATCCTCTTCCAAGAAGTGGGCGTTCCTAGATACGAACGTATTACGTTCTTTAGGATCGAAGAACAGGTATCCAATAGAGTCCTTTTGATAACCCACAAATTTGCACAAACTAGATCTACTATCTAGCTTATCTCCCTTCTTGTTCTTTACATACGCAGGAGATCCCCATACTCGTAAGAACGAATACACGGGTGCTTTACCATACCATACTTGGTGCGGCGTTGTTGGCACTGACTTTGAAGGCACTATGTTTAGTATCTTCGAAGCAGTTAATAGGGCTAAGCCCCAAAACGAAAAGGGAAGGTCAGCAAAGCTCATCATGGAACGAACCATGTCTAACAAAGTCCGGTTCCTCCGCTCAGACACTCCATTGAGTTGAGGTGTCCTAGGGGGAGTTCGCTGTGCGAGAATTCCATTCTCTTTTAGATAATCAAGGAATTCTTGGCTTAAATACTCACCACCTCTATCAGAACGAAGTGCTTTAATACTATGTCCAAGTTGGTTCTCTACTTCCATTCGAAACTCTTTGAATTTCTCAAAGGTTTCGGATTTGTGTGTCATAAGATACACATCCATAACGACTAAAATCGTCGGTGAACGTTACGAAGTAAGAGAATCCACCTCTCGCATTGACACTCAATGGTCCACAAACGTCAGTATGGATAAGATCCAATGTCTGTTTGGTTCGCTCGGGATTCCCGGTGAAGGGTGATTTGGTCATCTTTCCTTTGAGACAAGATTCGCAAGTCGGGAGTTCATCTAAGTTCTTTATTTCAAGAGCCTTAGAGGAAACCAACTTTTGAATCCTACTCTTGGAAATATGTCCAAGTCTAGCGTGCCAAAGTTGTGGAGTTTGATTATCATATTTCCTTTTTCTAGATTGAATGTGCATGACGTTGGAATTTATAGGTTCTAGGGAATATAGACCATCTATCAAAGTACCACGAGCATACATTAAATCACCTTTAAATATGCAAAAAGATCCATTTTGAATGGAAAAATTAAAACCATCAATGTCTAACATAGGAATAGAAATGATGTTTTTAATAATGTTTGGTACGTACAGACAATCCCTTAAAATTAAAGTAAAATTCCCTAAGACTAATTCCACGTCTCCTATAGCCTCGGCGGCGATCCTAGCTCCGTTTCCAAAACGCAGGATTCTATCCCCGGGCTTCAGGGTTCTTACTGCTCCCATCACCTGCAAATCATTGCAGATATGAGAACTTGCTGCGGTGTCTAACACCCACGATGCACAGTTAATAGAAATATTAACTTCAACTAGAAAAATACCTTTGGCTACCAATTTCATCTTTAGGTAGTCTGGGCAGTTCCTTTTCCAGTGCCCTGCTTTCTTGCAGTGGAAACATTCGTCTTCTGGGCTTTTGCGCTTTTTCTCGACCACCTTGGTGACTGCCTTTGAAGAAAATACCTTCTTCTTTTTCTTACCTTTCTTAGGCTTTGCAGCCTTCGATTGGTGTGCAATCATTACAGGTTTCTCTTTCTTGAGAGTCGATTCTGCCGTTACCAATAAATTGGTCAGTTCGTGAAGAGCGAGGTTTCTATCCTCCATATTGAAGTTCAACACGAACTGGTCAAATGAACGGGGCAGCGTATGGAGAAGGAGGTCAGTGCTAAGATCAGCGTGCAAATCCACGTCCAATCGCCCCAGTTTTTCAACCAAGTTGATGAAACGCAGACAGTGATCTTTTACACTGCTTCCCTCAGCCATCTTGAGATTAAACAACTCTTTAGAGGTCGCGAATCTTTCAGCGCGAGACCTTTCCCCAAACATCTGCTGTAGATGGAGAAGCATATCTCTAGCAAGCGGCATAGCAGTGATGGAATAGTGCCCAGCAAGCCAAAGTTAATTAGCTTGTTGAAGTACTATTTTCTTATGGTTTATAATTAATACGCCGTTCATTCATAGTATGTGAAACTGAACAATGGCCAACTTCATCTCTCGCGAACCTATCTAAGCGATTGGATGAAATCCTGAGGTCACAATAGACTATGGGACGATTCACTTCAGTACTGAGTGCAATCATGAAACAGTCTCAAAGGTCGTGATCTTAAAACCGTTCCAAGTCATAGATTCCAAACGAGACGGGGTATCGTAGGAATCGCCAAGACTTGTACAAATATGCATGATTCACATGGAGTGAATTTGTAGAGTTTCATGAGCAAGGAATTTGAGTCCAGTGCATATGAGTAGGTGGTTCAATGGAGGATTGAACGCATCGAACGACCCGAACAGAGAAACCCATTGTGGAAGTGCATGACGCATATCGGTGATGGGATGTTTCTCAAGGCTTATAATAGTGTACGATTTAGTCCTTAGACTTGAGGTGCTAGGGCGGATTCGGTGCACAAGTGTGCGTACTTAGATTTAGGTACTGGTCACGTAGCCTGGCCACAAAGTGCCTAAGTTGGGTGCGTACAAAAGTGTACGCGAGTGGTTAGTACTAAGAGAGGATCTAACACCTCATCCTGATAAGATGAGAGGATTTCCTGTACGTTCTTCGATAATATGTTCCTAGAAACCCATGGCCATGGTTGGTGACGAATTTGGAAGGTATTTCCAAATTAGGCAGTCACACCGGAATTATTATCCAGAATTAGAAAGTACAGAATCGAGATAATTAGAGGTGCCGATCAATTCACACACCCTAGGTCTCGATCGGGAAATCAGTTGTAGAAGGACCGTATGTACATGGCAATTATAAGAGGTGAGGTTCACAATAAATCAATTCACCTTTGATTGGGCTTCATGGGCTTGTGGCTAGACATCGACCATGAAGTGTGGGTACTCCGGAATTAATAGAGGATTTTAATTCTAGGAGTGGTCAATTAAAAGTAGTTTAATTGATCGGAGCATTTAATTGCTCGTTAATTAAATCACGAAAGTCGTGGGCCTGCTGCCAGTTGATGGTGAACCCAGAGGGTCACACACAATACAATTGGACGGTGACTGTCTAAAAGGAAAGAAACTGATTTAAGGTTGTTAAATCAAGATAATTGAATTATGGTATTAATTCAATTGGAGATTATTAATTAGATGACTAATTGATTAATTAATAATTAATTAATTAGAGTTATCTGATTAATTATGGAATTAATTAAAGTAGTTAATTAATTGGAAGAATAAATAATTAACCAATTTGAGTATTGGATAATTATGGGTTGATTTTGGAATTATCTAAAATTAGGGGGCATGGGCGATTTCTAGTAATTAAAAGGAAAAGAGTTTTGTTTCTTGAAAAGCAAGTTTGAAGAGATTTATCAAATCTCATATTCCTAAGGATAAGGAATAAAGATTTGATAAACAAGGAAAGGAGATCTTTTTGGAGAAGGACTCTTCTCCTATAAATACTCTTTCTCTTCTCTTCATTCATAACACAAGTTTTTGCACAAGTTTTGATAACCTAAAAAAAGCTTTTGAGAGAAAATATTTTTGCTGAAAATTGAGAGAAAAAATCGAGTAAGATTGTTTTTCAAGCAAGAAGTTTTAATTACAAAAATCGCCCCATAGTTTCCGCCCCAAAACCCTAGTCGCCCAATTAGCCTTGGCCGAACCCAAATCGGACCAGATCTGAACCTGGCCGAACCCTGCTCGACCACACAAGCACTGTGAGTCGATTCTTCCATTGTTATCTCCCGTTCCTTTGCTGACAAACCTGCGAGATCCAGTTCGTAGCCTAAGACTTGTAGGCGTCACTACAATCCGATTGGTGTGGACTAGCTTTGGAGGTGAGACATATGGATCACTCTATCTGTGGATCGAACCAACTACTTGGAGGACACGGCAACCACAACTTGGTGGTCAGGTAATTTGCGATTAACCCCCTTCGTGTTTTAATTGATGTTTGATTCATACCTTATTCGTATAATAACTATGGAGAAAGAATTCATGGGACTATTAGGGACTCGAAAAATTTTAAAATTCCGCACTCTGTTGTATTGACAATCGAGCCCTAGCCTAGATATCCCAACAGTGGTATCAGAGCCAACTCCATACGTTTTTATACGAAAAGGCCTGAACATAATGTGTTTTCACTGTATATGCTTGATTGTATGTATGAGAACGCATGTTAATTATGTTCTAGTGATTGATTCTTGCTTGTTATGACTAGATCTATGATTGGGTAAAACTGCTTTTTTAGATCTGTGGCGAATTTATAGTTTTTCGAAAAATCAGGGCTTTTATGCAAAAATCGCAAAACATGAAAATTAGGGCTGAAAATTGAATTTTCTGTTTCTGGAAATTTTTGAAAAATCTGGGCTTTTTCTGAAAATTTGATCGCACGCAATTTTGGACCATTTTGCAATTTTCGAAAATTCGAGGACTGTTTTGTAATTTCCGAAACTTCAGGGGTCTGTTTGCAAATTCGAAAATTTTCTGGATTTCAAAATTTTAATTTTCTGCTCATTCTGTCCAAAAACTGTCTTGGGGGTATTTTGTAACTTTTCAAAAGTTTTGGGGTCAAAAGTGCAATTTCCGAAAGTATAGGGGCTGAACTGCAATTTTCAAAAGTTGAAAAATCAGAATCTGAATTTAAGGCAGAAAACTTGTTTTGTTTATCCGAGAATTCATTTTGTCATAATTAGTAGTGACTAAAAAGCAAGAATCATAGGAAGTTATTTTTAAAAGGTGTTTTAAAATTAAGGTAGAAGAAAGTAAAAGATGTTTACATGTTTCTTTGCTCTACGTGAACTGTTTACGTGGTTTTCGATCGCGCCGAGCCTTGCCCTTAGGTTAGATGTGATTGGTTTAATTTAATGCATGGTTTTTATTGGGCCTGCGAGCCTGTTATTATTTTTGGGCCACTTTGAGCCTTTGTAATAGAATAGGGCTTTACTGCTTTCCTAGTTTAGGATGGAGGCCCATTTACAAGCAAGGTGGGAGCCCAAGAAGAATTGAAGGCCATGTATGCGTGGTACATTGTGTAATAGCATAGGTTCTTTGCGAACCCTTTAGATTGACCAATTGGGCCAACATCATTGGCTCGATGATGGCCCACATAGGAGGCTCCCGATCGAAAACATATTGTGGTAGTATGCATGCTAGGCTTGTATGGCTTTTATTTATTAGTCGATTTATGATTGCTTGTGTGTTTGCGCGCTAGAATCTAGATCGTAAATAAAAGATAAAGCATAATTGAAGCGGTGAGATCTCGAGGAGAGTTTCTTCAAACTTTCAAAAACGAAAATTCCCCTCTCGAATAATTATTAAGTCATATTGGGTTAAATATAAAATGAGGTTTTATAAAATCCAAGCCTTCCATTAATAGGGACTAGTGTAAGTTGTTTACTTATCGATAGAGGTGATCCAGAGTCTGGCACCCGAGTCGAAGAAAGGGGCAATACACGAAATTCCTTGATTCTAGTTTTCTTAAAACTCGACAAGGGTAGGGACTGGTCGGGACGTGAAAATCGACCGATAACTAGTTACGGAGAATTCATGACCGGGCTCGTTGCTTATCATGATTAATGGGTTAGACTTAACGCGTAGTAACATTTATGATGTAGCAGTGCTAGATAAATGCGAAAAACGAGGCAAAATAACTTGAAGGTTGTGTAGTAGACACAATTGGTAATATGTATACCTACCTAGGGAATTAATTGTATGGCCACGAGTCGTGGGTGCAACTAATTGCTGCTGGGACGTCAAGACCTACTAGGAAATAGACTTTTCCCGAAACTAGAAGGGGTTATTGTTTCGATAAAATAGTGGGAGAACTTTTTCGATAAAAAGTCCAAATTTCGTTAATTATAAGTATTAATATTAAACCTGTCTGCTTATAGTTGTCTGTTTTTAAATGTTAGCCATTTACCATCCACTGTCCGATACTCGATGCGTTTGAGAACCGAACCAACCTTAAAAGTGATGTGCAAATTCCTCTACGAAACCGACATGGCTAAGTTTGACAATGTTAGGGAATATTGTTCTTACTTAAGCAAGACATTCGAGCTGATCAAAGGGTTTGGAGCCCAATTGACTCTCGAAGATGAGATAACGATAACTCTTCAAGGATTATCTGAGACCTTCACTCATTTTATGCAACATTGCGTTATTCCGCCTGATGGAATACAAACAAAGCAATTGCATGAGTTGTTAGACAAATATGAAGAAGCTCATCAACGTGGTTTTGGTCTATATGATTGGAATTGCTCTCTGTGTAAGTACGAAGAGAAAATAAGGAAGCTTGTTGAAAAGGATTTCCTGGAAAGACTTGACTACGGTATGACTTTTTTAAGTTATACACTTGTTGAATCTTTTTGATGTAAGACATCTGATTAAAACTTTCATTTCTGTAAAAGCATTTACAGGCGATGATAGTCTTCCCGCTCAACCTAAAAGGAGGAAAATCCTTGAAAGGGAGATGCAAGTAGTGCAGAGCGAGATGAGGAAACTGGAATTCCGGGACTGGGTCAAGGAAGAATTGTACCTAGACATTCCTTTTTAGCAAAAGAAGTTTTTCTTAGTTTTTTCGTATTAGCATGAGTTTTAAGTTTTAGTTTACTTTGAGTATTATTTCACATTTTGTACGAGACGTTATTGCTTTACCATTGAGAAATGGAATTTATTTAATTAGAGCAATTTAACTTTGTACAAATGTCGATGTTTTGAAACATAGAAATAAACAATGATAAACAAATCAAAACTTTGAAGACTATATGCTAAATCGAAAACAAGCAAACGAGATAATCATTTACGCTTGAAATGTTCATTCTGGACATTCTTCCTAAAGAGAGATGCGAAAGGGAAGTTTTATTTACTGTTCCTGAGATAATGAACTTGAGTAAAATCGGAACTTTCAAATCTTGAAGGAATGATAACCAAAGTGAAGGATTGCTAAGGCATTCCAAAACATTTCAATCGACATGAACTAAAAGCACTAGTTCGAAGAAAACTACTTCATATACACTTACGATTTCAATCGTTAAAGTATATGTGTACTTGGTTGAAGTACAATTCTGAAACTATTGAAGTAATTCAATGGAAGTTTTGGAAATGAAGTAACAAGATGCATTATGTCAAAAGCAATTTGATTTAATCAAACCTGCTGAAACACAAGCAACTTAACGCCTCGATTATCTAAGACGAGAATAGAATTCTCATGAAGCAAATCAAAGAAGGAATCGAACTTCGTTTGATTCACGAATCTGATCTTGCTCAGCTTCCTTTATTCAAATTAGGGGATACCTTCCCTTAACTCTTCAAAGACACTTGGTATAGTATATTTCGAAGTAAGTCCTTACATTACCATGTCTTTTAAGACATAGCAGAAAACCCTTATATGAGAAATTAGATGGTAGATCTAGTTCATATAAAGTTTATGGGGTATTCAACAAAACCCATTGAATACCTGTTCCACGACAATGAGAAACGAAAAGCATCTCGTAAGTAGCTTGTTCCTCTGTTGACAAGACCTTGTCAAAGGAAATAAGGAATGTCGTAGAACTTGATGAAGTCCAAGGATTGGACCCGTCCCCATGAACAGTGGGAGTAAAACACTGAAAACTGCTGAATCGATCCATGCACAAAGAAATCGTAATCTGATCAAATTCGTAAGGAACTCAAAACTCCATTTTACGAAATTAAGAAATTAGATTTTTGATCCAAGATTACAAAAGGATTATGTTAAACATGATCTAAGGGATATGGCACATAGCCATAAGATTCGAAGTTGAAAAAATTTGACTCACTTAAATGGAAATAGGTCATTATTCAAAAGTCCTTTTAGGATTGATGAAAAGGCCTTATGTCCATTAACTACGTCAAAATTCATTTCGAAACTATTAGCCATAGAAAGGTGGTTTTGACTACAGAAGGCATGACTATTGGATATGAATCCTGCATCTCACAATTGAAAATTGATGAGAAGATCTCTATTCAAATCCAAGGGTCAATCTATGATTTTTCCCAAATTTGGAACATGCAACTTGATAGTTGATCAAGAATGTTGAATTTGTCAAAAGGCATATGGATTCCAATTGTGCAAAAGAATCAGTGGGAGTGTAGTTGAGTTCGAAGCGCAACAAGATGATGAACAGTACATCAAGTAAGATATAAGAATATCAGAAAAGCACAGACGAAAGCGTGTTCTTCACGCAATTTTCCATGATAAGATTTGGAATTACATCTCACGTACTGGCAATACGTATCTATAGTAGATAGAAGGAAGTAGATGTTGCAATTCACCAAATCTAAGTACAAAGACTATATATTGATTGAATTCAATATGGAAGAATCCAAGAAAGGATTGGTTCCAAAGAGACAGAAACCATCTCACTTATTTAATGAGCCCTAAATTAATAAATAAAGAAGTAACTGTCTCAAGAAGCCTTATGCTTGGCATTTGGATTGCATGTAGCATGCAAAGTCTTGTACTAGACCTGACTCATCAAAATGCTCTGAACGAGCTACTGATAGTCAAACGCCAGTCAAGGACACTGGTCTACCATAAAAGCAATCCTCGAAGATAATTAAAGGATATAATGCTGGTCTGTGGTAGTAGTGGAAAATTGAATACTCGAAGGATTTTTGAAATTCGAGATTTCCAGTCTGAAGTGGATTATTTATTCTGTTTCGATAGAGCAAGGTAAATTGGAAGAAATTCCAATAATATACCATTGCCGATTCAAACAAGAATGAAGGGCACCATTATGATGCTGCACAAAAGAAGGTGTTTAGATAAGAAATTTTCATCCAACGATTGGATGAAATACCTAGCATGACAAAAGCCTATCATAATCTTAACCGATTTAGATGAGGCAATTGCTCAATGAAAGGAAATCGAGATCTCACCTATAATCTGAACACAATGCCGTATGATTGAACAAGTCAAAGGTAGCTGAGACGCGTATAAGTACTACGTTATCTCAACAAAGACAAACTTAGCAGATCCACTAATTAAGCTCTCTCACAAATGGTTCGAGGGACATCTTGGTATAGATGGGTCTTAGAAATGTTGTGATTGGCTTTAGGGCAAGTGGGAGATTGATGGAATAGTGCCCAGCAAGCCAAAGTTAATTAGCTTGTTGAAGTACTATTTTCTTATGGTTTATAATTAATACGCCGTTCATTCATAGTATGTGAAACTGAACAATGGCCAACTTCATCTCTCGCGAACCTATCTAAGCGATTGGATGAAATCCTGAGGTCACAATAGACTATGGGACGATTCACTTCAGTACTGAGTGCAATCATGAAACAGTCTCAAAGGTCGTGATCTTAAAACCGTTCCAAGTCATAGATTCCAAACGAGACGGGGTATCGTAGGAATCGCCAAGACTTGTACAAATATGCATGATTCACATGGAGTGAATTTGTAGAGTTTCATGAGCAAGGAATTTGAGTCCAGTGCATATGAGTAGGTGGTTCAATGGAGGATTGAACGCATCGAACGACCCGAACAGAGAAACCCATTGTGGAAGTGCATGACGCATATCGGTGATGGGATGTTTCTCAAGGCTTATAATAGTGTACGATTTAGTCCTTAGACTTGAGGTGCTAGGGCGGATTCGGTGCACAAGTGTGCGTACTTAGATTTAGGTACTGGTCACGTAGCCTGGCCACAAAGTGCCTAAGTTGGGTGCGTACAAAAGTGTACGCGAGTGGTTAGTACTAAGAGAGGATCTAACACCTCATCCTGATAAGATGAGAGGATTTCCTGTACGTTCTTCGATAATATGTTCCTAGAAACCCATGGCCATGGTTGGTGACGAATTTGGAAGGTATTTCCAAATTAGGCAGTCACACCGGAATTATTATCCAGAATTAGAAAGTACAGAATCGAGATAATTAGAGGTGCCGATCAATTCACACACCCTAGGTCTCGATCGGGAAATCAGTTGTAGAAGGACCGTATGTACATGGCAATTATAAGAGGTGAGGTTCACAATAAATCAATTCACCTTTGATTGGGCTTCATGGGCTTGTGGCTAGACATCGACCATGAAGTGTGGGTACTCCGGAATTAATAGAGGATTTTAATTCTAGGAGTGGTCAATTAAAAGTAGTTTAATTGATCGGAGCATTTAATTGCTCGTTAATTAAATCACGAAAGTCGTGGGCCTGCTGCCAGTTGATGGTGAACCCAGAGGGTCACACACAATACAATTGGACGGTGACTGTCTAAAAGGAAAGAAACTGATTTAAGGTTGTTAAATCAAGATAATTGAATTATGGTATTAATTCAATTGGAGATTATTAATTAGATGACTAATTGATTAATTAATAATTAATTAATTAGAGTTATCTGATTAATTATGGAATTAATTAAAGTAGTTAATTAATTGGAAGAATAAATAATTAACCAATTTGAGTATTGGATAATTATGGGTTGATTTTGGAATTATCTAAAATTAGGGGGCATGGGCGATTTCTAGTAATTAAAAGGAAAAGAGTTTTGTTTCTTGAAAAGCAAGTTTGAAGAGATTTATCAAATCTCATATTCCTAAGGATAAGGAATAAAGATTTGATAAACAAGGAAAGGAGATCTTTTTGGAGAAGGACTCTTCTCCTATAAATACTCTTTCTCTTCTCTTCATTCATAACACAAGTTTTTGCACAAGTTTTGATAACCTAAAAAAAGCTTTTGAGAGAAAATATTTTTGCTGAAAATTGAGAGAAAAAATCGAGTAAGATTGTTTTTCAAGCAAGAAGTTTTAATTACAAAAATCGCCCCATAGTTTCCGCCCCAAAACCCTAGTCGCCCAATTAGCCTTGGCCGAACCCAAATCGGACCAGATCTGAACCTGGCCGAACCCTGCTCGACCACACAAGCACTGTGAGTCGATTCTTCCATTGTTATCTCCCGTTCCTTTGCTGACAAACCTGCGAGATCCAGTTCGTAGCCTAAGACTTGTAGGCGTCACTACAATCCGATTGGTGTGGACTAGCTTTGGAGGTGAGACATATGGATCACTCTATCTGTGGATCGAACCAACTACTTGGAGGACACGGCAACCACAACTTGGTGGTCAGGTAATTTGCGATTAACCCCCTTCGTGTTTTAATTGATGTTTGATTCATACCTTATTCGTATAATAACTATGGAGAAAGAATTCATGGGACTATTAGGGACTCGAAAAATTTTAAAATTCCGCACTCTGTTGTATTGACAATCGAGCCCTAGCCTAGATATCCCAACAAGCAGCATGCTGTTTCTGCAGTTCGTTTGACATCGAAGCTAGCATGAGGCAACGAACCTGAAGATCATCATCAACCCTTTTAGCATGGGTGGTTCGTTGTTCCTCAGTAGCTCGTGCTGCGGGTGCAGCAGGCATGGGTGTGTCGAGCACATAACTGCGACGTTCGGAGTCTAGGACTATCCTCAGATTTCTCAGCCAGTCGACAAAGTTTGAACCATTCAATTTGTTTGCGTCGAGGATAACAGATAATGGATTCTTAGACATTGTAATTAATATCTACAATAGGAAAGAAGACAACATTAAGCTAACTGATCTTATGTCTAATACTTATAATTATCGAAGTTGGACTTAATTTCGAAAAAGTTCTCCCACTATTTTGTCGAAACAATCACCCCTTTGATTGCTCGGGAAATTCTATTTCCTAGTAGGTCTTGACGTCCCAGCAGCAATTAATTGCACCCACGACTCGTGGCCATACAAGTAATTATCCAGGTAGGTATACTTTTACCAATTGTGTTACTCCACAACCTTCAAGCTATTTTGCCTCGATTTTCGCACCTATCTAGCACTGCTACATCATAGATGTTACTCCTCGTTTAAGTCTGACCCAGTCAATCTTGATGAGCAACAGGCCCGGTCATGAAATCCCCGTAATTAGTTATCGGTCGATTTTCACATCCCGACAAGTTCCCACCCTTGTCTTGTTTAGTTAAAAACAAGAATCGAGGAATTTCGTGTATTGTCCCTTTCTTCGACTCGGGTGCCAGACTCTGGATCACCTCTATCGATAAGTAGACAACATACACTAGTCCCTATTGATGGAAGGCTTGGATCTATAAAACTTCATTTTATAGTTTACCCAATATGACTTAATATTTTATTTCGAGAGGGGTATTTCTGGTTTGAAAGTTATACTAACTCTCCTCGAGATCTCACCGTGTAAGTTATGCTTTATTCTTTTATTACGATCTAGATTCTAGCGCGCATCACATACAAGCTAAATATAAATCGACAAATAAATTAAAAACCATACAAGCCTAGCATGCATTCTACCACAATATGTTTTCGATCGGGAGCCTCCTATGTGGACCATCATCGAGCCATGATGTTGGTCCTATTGGTCAATCTAAAGGGTTCTCAAACAGGCCTATGCTATTACATTAATCACCATGCATACATGGCCTTCATATCTCCTTGGGCTCCCATCTTGCTTGTAACGGGCCTCCATCCTAGACTAGGAAAGCATTAAAGCCCTATTCTATTACAAAGGCTCAAAGTTGGCCCAAAAACATAAAAGGCTCGCAGGCCCTAATAAAAACCAAACATTAAATTAAACCAATCACATCTACCCTAAGGTCAAGGCTCGGCTCGATCGAAAATCACGTAAACAGTTCACGTAGAGCAAGAAACATGTAAACAACATTTTACTTTCTCCTTTCTTTAATTTTAAAACATCCTTTTAAAACTAACTTCCATTGATTCTTACTTTTAGTCACTACTAATTATGACAAAATAAACTTTCGGGTAAACAAAATAAATTTTCCTGCTGAAAATCAGATTCTGTTTTTCAACTTTTGAAAATTGCATTTTCGGCCCCTCAATTTTCGAAAATTGCACTTTGACCCCAAAACTTTTAAAAAATTACAAAAACACCCAAAGCAGTTTCGGCCAGCATTCCAGAAAATAAATTTTGAATTCTGAAAATTTTCGATTTTTCCAAACAGATCCTTGAAGTTTTGGTAATTGCAAAACAGTCCCTAAACTTTCGGAAATTACAAAATGACCCCAAAAAGCGTGCGACCAGTTTGCGAAAACAGTCCAGAATTTTTGAAATTTCCAGATTCTAAAATTTCGAATTTTTAGCCCTTTAAAACCCTAATTTGCGATTTTTGCCCAAAAAGTCCTGAAATTTTCAAAAACTATGAAAACGCTATAGATCTGAAAAACAGTTTTACCCAATTGTAGATCTAGTCATAACAAGTAAGAATCAATCGACATAACATAATTATCATGCGTTTTAATATACATAATTAAACATATAATATAAACACATATTATGTTTAAGCCTTTCGTATAATAATCATGGAGTTGGCTCTGATACCACTGTTGGTGTAACACCCCTAATAAAGCAATTAATTGAAGTGTTATTAATAAAGATTTATTATTAATTAGTCTATACAATTTTCATAAGTAAATAGGTGAAAACAAAGTTTCACCAAACAAGACTTAAGGTAAGAAAAATCTAGACAATAAAACTTTTACCCCAACCCCTTAACATTATTACAATAAAGCCATTCTTGCTTCCTATTTAAGATAAGTATAGAGTCATTAAACTGATCACACTTTCCTCCAAATACACAAAGAAAACGTCCATAAGAGCTTAAGAACACTAGGAAGAAATAGAAGCAAGTCAAGGTAAGAATTCTTCTCCAAACTTATATACCTGAAGTTCTTCTCTTTAAATACCTAATATCTAATGAAAACTTTTGATTCCAGTTAATATTTGAATCAATTTAAAGTTGGAAAGAAGTAGGTTCAAGTCTTGTATCAATCCATCACTTACAAAGGAAGTTATTAAGGTAAACTTACAATCTACACAATTCTGCGCAGTGTTATTGTTTGGCCTATAAGTTGAGTTCGGTTTGGAATTTTTAGAATCTGTTTGTTGGGTTGGAAAGAAGACAAAATTTGGTGTGTTCAAGTAGTATTTTGGTCTGCCATGTCCGGTTCATATGCCGGTGGTGGCTCGATTTCAGAACAGCTGAAACAGGGGAGTTAAATTCACTAGGACTGTTTTGGGGTTTTAAGTGTTTATGTTTATTTTTGACTCATCTTATGACATAACTTTACTTTTCATAACCTTATAATATCTTCTGTTAATTTATGTCTTTTATGTTATGAAAAATGGCTAACCTTTGTATTTACCTTCTATTAACTAGTTGAAAAGAAAAATTGTTAATCAACCTATCATGGATTCCTTTTGAATTTCTGCTGGAAATTTTGACTTTAATATACTATTGATTCTGGCCATTTAAAATTATATCCTTCAATCTAATGAAACTATTTTGAGTTAGGAAACCATAGGATTTTGTTTCAGGTCATTCCATTACATATATAAAAAGTTATTCAAACAATAAGCTTGGCTGCCAACACAAAAATTAAAAGCCGACTAAATGAAATGGTTTGTTTGTTCATTTATTTACACTATCTGAAACTCCTAGGATTATAGTTTCATTATTCTTAGTTTACTTCAAGTTTAGTGATGATTATAATATACTACATATTTTAATAAGTGCTTACTTAAATTAGGTCGGGAGAATACGATCGAACCAAGTTAACAAGATAGAATTGAACTTCGGGTGAGGCTTCTCGTTCTTTCTTCAGCCCTCTTGGCACAACGCCCTGAGAACAAGAACAACTTTGATATTCTAAATTTCATATTATTCCAAAGCACAAACTCATTATATTATATATATGTTCTACTTTCTGACTTGATTGAGCCCGTTCTCGATATAACATGTTCTTGTTGATTCTGATTGTGCTTCACACCGATTTCGACATTTCAATGACATCCCTCAATTCTTTCATTCGATCTAGTAGGTAATATTATCCCGAGTTATGGATTATGTCTATCTTTTGTTATGTTACTATCACCCTTGGGGACGCCCTTGGGAAGTTGGGCCCTGGGACTAACAAAGTTGACGGCTGGGCGACATCGGGTCGTCGGTTTATGATCTCTTTGATTAGTACCCCTCTGTGGTTTAGTTACGGGTAAGTGATCCGAACTGAACTGACATGCACCCGGGCATGTCCACTGTTTTGTTTGGCGAGGTCGCTCCTCGTAGGGAGGTATAAGGTGGATAAGATTTGTACTTGATTATTTTTTTGTTTACCAAATAAGAACATGAAATTCTAAATTTCGCTCTCCTTACTTCTTGATCTTATAAATAATGCTTCATATACTCTCTAATTTTTCTATTCCTTTCTAGTTCACTATCCATATTCTTGTTAATACGTATATAACTTTGTTTTGGCATCACAATTTCTCACTAAGTCGAACAAGACTTACACCTCTTTCTATTGTTGTTCTTTTCTCAGATTGACATTGGAAACTAAGAATCAAGAGATGAAGAATGCGAGATAATTGTCGAGTTTCATAAGTCATATATGTAAACGCTTTATTATCATATGTTAGTTTTCAACATATTAAGTGCTAGGTTTGGATTCTCTTTTGGATTGTAATACGTAAAGTAGGAGAAAATGACTAATATGCGTTACTTTAAATATGAGTCACTCTTTGTTTTGAAACTTTGTAAATATAGAACTTCCGCTGTATAGATTATAATTATAGTGCTTATCTTATAACATGGAATGTTCTGTTAGAATTGACACACGACCAATTCAATTAAATCGACATTTACAAGAGTTAAGTCAATTGAGTTAGTCGGGCGTCACAGAGTGGTATCAGAGCGACAAGCTATAAGTCAGGGATATGATTCTTGGAAAATAAGGTTTGTTAAACGTAGATATTAGATGCTGATTGATTATTTGGAATTTGACATTTATGTGTTAAACTTTACGTTTTCGAAAGTCAGTACTAAGTATATTCTTTATTATGACCTCATGTTAATTATGTTCTGATATATTAAGGACTTGATTCCTATGACCACAGGATGGCTGATCGAAATTATAGTAATGGCTTACCTTTAACCAATGGACATTACGGACCACCACGTACTGTACATCTCCGTAGAAGTGCTCCTGTTCTGACTTTCACTCCCCAGGGTACCCAATTGATTGGGCATTACCCCGATCATGTTGTACGCAGCATGGAAAATGATAGAGATAGAGTAATGAACGAAAAGGAAGAAATTCTAGCTGCATATGTGAGACAAGGCTCCCAGTTAGTAGATTTACAAAACGAACGAACACTACTCCAAGACCAAGTACAAGCAATGCGAGAAAAACTTCTCGAATTTCAGCGTGAATTAATGGGAATTTCAGCAGCTTGGGAAGCCCAATCACATGCTCGCACTCAAGAAAGAAACCATACATTATTCGAGCTTCAAAGGTACGTAGATACGATACTAGGAATTTTGCGCAACGAAGTGGAGCACACTATGTTTCTGGCCGAAGGATATGATAATTTGGGAAATCTGATTGAGCTACTGAGAAGAAGAAACTCCGACTATTATGACTTGATCGATACTGCTCGCCTTAGAGCTCAAACGATAACTTACGGAGCATTGTTTGGCCAAAATGATGAAGCAAGTTTTCCAAGGATACAAGTGGCAGCAGGAGAAGGACCTTCTACAAACACCCGTCAGCCAAATCCTACATTTGATCCATCAACGGAATATATACAGCAAGGTATTTTGCTTGGAGAAGGGGTTGAAGTAGGAGAAGTCGGACAAATTGTACCACCCGTGGCTAATTTTGAAAATGAGGAAGAACCAGAGGAAGATCCAGCCTGGATGTATGAACTAACTGATATAGATCAAGAAGAAGGGGTTGATTTGAGGAATGCAGAAGAAGGGGCTGATTTGAGGAATGCAGATGATGGGACGGTTAGTGGAGCGGAGATACCCGCACCACCACGTACCAACCCATGATCTTAACACGACTAGCTTGTCACTAGTTTTCCCTTTTAGTGACAAGTTAGAATTTTGTTTGTCTAGTATTATCTCTAGAACTAACTATAAGTTAGGAGATAATATTTAGACACTTGGCTAGTTATTGTAAAACCTTAATGATACTCTTTAGATATATACTAATATTAATATAACTATATAGGCTAGTACTCAAGTTAACTCTTTTTGTCTTAGTCTTGGAATTTAATATCCTTAGAGTTAACATTAGAATATATGACTTTTGCTATGTAATCCGTGTATGTTACTATGGCACAATATTTCATAGGAATGCATTTTGCATAATCATTTTGTATTTTACTATGCTATGATATAATATGTGTGCATCAAATCATATGTAACAATACAATTAAGACACTAACATATCTACATTTCTTAGAATGGCACGAACAAGGAATCAAACTACGCCCACAAGTCCACGAGCTACACCACCATTAAGTACTCAAGCAAACCCGACACCAACTCCAGGCGAAAATGATCCCAATCAAGGACAAAACTTTGCTAATATAGGACCTGCCATGGCACAACAACCTTTCCATAGAGATGGGGTACCAGACCTCACACAAATGTTTTCATTTATGCATCAATATATGCAATTTTGTCAACAACAAACACCTGCGAACGGCTCCACTAATGCATTAGTTCATCCGACTATGGATCAAACACTTGAAAGGTTTCTTCGTTTCCAACCCCCAAAATTCTTTGGAGAACCTAATGATCACAAGGCAGAATTATGGCTTTCCGAAATAGAGAATATTTTTAATGTACTAGATTACACCGATGCGCAGAAAATAAGTTTCGGCACATTTCGATTAGAGGATACAGCTAGACATTGGTGGAGAACGGTGGAACAACGATGGCAACATGATAATACCCTTCGTACTTGGGAGAATTTTGTAAGAGAGTTTAATTGTAAATATATTCCTCAAGTTGTGCAAACCCGTCGTGAAAGAGAATTCCTAGACTTAACCCAAGGTACAATGACCGTGTCTCAATATGAGGATCGATTTACTAAACTTATAAGGTATGCTCCACATTACCAAAATGACGAGGTCAGAAAGGTGAGGAAATTTATTGAAGGACTAAATTTGGAATTACGATGGGCAATAATTTCTACGGACACCACTAGTTATACCCATACAGTAGAAAAAGCATTGCAAGTAGAGTCGGAGATGAAAGAGTTAATGAAGGTTGAAGAACAACTCAAACGAAATCGTCCATCAAGCTCTAGATGGGATAATGTAGGAAAATTCAATCAAGGGAATAAAATTTCAAAGACAGTTCATGGGGATCTCAAGAAGAATAATAATACGAAGACAAGATCTGCTACTAACCAAATGAGATCGATAGTGAGAGGGCCATGTAACTTTTGTGGCCACCCAAGTCACAATGAGGAAGCTTGCTGGAAAAAGAGTGGACGATGTATCGCATGTGGTAGTGACCGACATCTTATCAAAGATTGCCCAAGGGCGAAGAATAGCGGCACAACACCCCAAGCGAAGCAAGGTGGACAATCAATCGGCCAAACTGGAAGACCTAAGGTCCCAGCTCGTGTTTACGCATTGGATGCCAATGAGGAAGTACCTGACCCAACGGCCGTGGTGGAAGGTAAAATCCATATACTTGGCAAAATTGGTAAAGCTTTATATGATCCTGGAGCTACCCATTCTTTTATTGCTACTTCTTTTTCAACCAACATGCCCTTGGAATTTGAAAGAATGTCTTACACTTTTGAAGTAAGTACACCTATGGGTATTAGTATGACTACGGATTTGGTTTGTAAAGCATGCCCAATTATGATAGACGGTATTAATTACCCGACTGACTTAATCCAACTAAACATCCAAGGATACGATGTCATCCTAGGGATGGATTGGTTGTACCAACATCAAGCCGAACTAAATTGTTATACCAAAGAGATAAAACTTAACAAGACTACACGAAGAGAACTCGAGGCTAGCCAGAAGAAACAACAACCAATACCAATCATCTCGGCAATTGAAGCAAGGAAAATACTGCAAAATGAAGGTTATGGATTCTTGGCTTATTTGATAAATAAGCCCAAAGACATAATCCAAATAGAGGAAGTCCCGGTAGTAAATGAGTTCGTAGAAGTATTTCCTGAGGAACTAATTAATTTACCTCCAGATCGTGAAATTGAATTTGTCATTGAAACCCTACCCGGGGTAGCACCCATCTCAAAAACTCCTTACCGTATGGCTCCTGCTGAGTTAAAAGAATTGAAAACTCAGTTACAAGATCTGATTGAACGAGGGTTCATTCGACCTAGTTCCTCCCCTTGGGGAGCACCAGTCTTGTTCGTTAAAAAGAAAGATGGATCTCTTCGATTGTGCATCGATTATCGAGGACTGAATAGTGTCACTATAAAGAATAAGTACCCTTTACCACATATCGATGAACTATTTGACCTATTACAAGGATCACATGTGTACTCAAAGTTGGATCTTAGACAAGGTTACTATCAATTGAAAATTCAAGAGAAAGATGTCCCAAAAACTGCTTTTAACTCAAGATATGGCCATTTTGAATTTCTGGTTATGCCATTTGGATTAACAAATGCACCAGCGGCTTTTATGGATATGATGCACAGAATATTCAAACCTTTTCTAGACAACTTTGTTGTAATATTCATAGATGATATCTTGGTATTCTCAAAGACGAAGGAAGAGCATGCACAACATCTCAGAATAGTACTAAAGACTTTGAAAGAGAATAAACTTTACGCCAAATTTAGTAAATGTGAATTCTGGTTGGAACGAGTAACTTTCTTAGGACATGTGATATCCAATGCTGGTATTGAAGTTGATCCTTCCAAAGTAGAAGCAATTGTCAATTGGAAACAACCAACAAATGTTACTGAAGTACGTAGCTTTTTGGGTCTAGCTGGTTATTACCGCAAATTTGTCAAGGACTTCTCTAAAATTGCGGCACCATTAACACAATTAACCCAAAAGCAATGTAAGTTTATATGGAGCGATAAATGTGAATCAAGCTTTCAAGAGCTCAAGCGGAGATTGACAACCGCCCCCATACTAGCTTTACCCAAAGGTCTGTGTGGCTTTGTTATCTATACCGACGCATCAAAAGAAGGTTTTGGATGTGTACTGATGCAGAATGAGAGGGTGATTGCATATGCTTCAAGGAAACTAAAACTACATGAGCAAAATTACCCCACTCACGACCTAGAATTGGGAGCAATCGTGTTTGCTTTGGCAAAATGGAGACATTACCTGTACGGGACAACTTTTGTAGTATACACTGATCACAAAAGTTTGAAATACTTGTTCACTCAGAAAGAATTAAACATGAGGCAGCGCAGGTGGATGGAATTCCTTGAAGACTATGATTGTTCAATTTTATATCATCCTGGAAAGGCTAATGTAGTAGCCGATGCCTTAAGTCGAAAGGCAAAGATTCAAAATGTCAAAGGGAAAGAACAAACATATGTAAAAGCTATGATATGTATGCAAGCTTGTAGACGATTGAGCAATTTAGATATGCAACCCGAATGGTGCACTCAAATTCGAAAAGCTCAACACGAAGATGAAGATATTAGAAAACAAATGGAATTCGTGGAAAAGAAATTAGATTCAAAATTTGACATGGATCGATCAGGTATACTACGATTCCAAAATCGAGTTTGGGTTCCAAAAACTATGCGAAAAGAATTGATGGAAGAAGCGCATAGAACAAGGTACACAGTTCATCCTGGAGGTACTAAAATGTACAAGGACTTAAAGAAACAATTTTGGTGGAATGGAATGAAGCGTGACATTGCTGACTATGTAAAGAAATGCATGACTTGCCAATTGGTAAAAGTTGAACATCAACATCCTGCCGGAAAACTGCAACCACTACCGATACCTGACTGGAAATGGGATCAAATTACTATGGATTTCGTAACAGGTCTACCAATTGTAAGAAATGGATGCAACAGTATCTGGGTTATTGTGGATAGGCTTACTAAGTCGGCTCATTTTCTTCCTGTGAAGACAAACTACAATGTGGAAACATTGGCTGAATTATACAAGAAAGAGATCATTAGACTTCATGGGTTACCATCTAGTATAATTTCAGACAGAGATCCTAAATTTACTTCGAGGTTATGGAAACAGTTACAAGAAAATCTTGGAACTAAGCTGAAATTCAGCACAGCTGCACATCCTGAAACAGATGGACAGTCAGAGCGAGTTATTGGCTTCTTAGAGGACATGTTGAGAGCATGCGTGTTGGACTTCAAAGGTAGTTGGGACCAACATTTACCACTTATAGAATTCGCATACAATAATAGTTATCATGCTTCCATTCAAATGGCACCATACGAAGCATTATATGGCAGAAAATGTCGCTCCCCACTCCATTGGGATTTGGACGAGTGGAGAACAACTTCAGATGGCTCACGTAGAGAGATAAGACCAGAGATTATTCAGGAAGCCATTGATAAGGTACACATAATCAAACAAAGAATAAAAGCTGCACAAGACCGACAAAAAAGTTATGCCGATCGCCGTAGAAGGGATCTGGAATTTGATATAGGGGACAAAGTATTTCTTAAGGTATCACCAAGGAAGGGATTCAAAAGAATAGGGAAAGGTGGAAAGTTAAATCCACGTTATGTAGGACCTTTTGAAATCATTGAGCGAATAGGTAAATTGGCCTACAAATTAGATTTACCCCCAAATCTTACGGGAATTCATAACGTGTTCCACGTATCACAACTGAGAAAATACCAGCCAGACGAATCCCACATTTTAGAACCCGATTGTCTACAAATCGAAAGTGACCTATCTTACAAAGAAATACCAGTTCACATCCTTGATCAAAAGTTCCAGGAGCTTCGCAACCGCAAGATACCTTTGGTAAAAGTATTATGGAGAAATCAAAATGTAGAAGAAGCAACATGGGAACGAGAAGAAGAAATGAGGAAGCATCATCCCGAGCTCTTCACTTCAGGTTAGAATCTGGAGACCAGATTTCTTTAAGAGGGGGAGATTGTAACACCCCTAATAAAGCAATTAATTGAAGTGTTATTAATAAAGATTTATTATTAATTAGTCTATACAATTTTCATAAGTAAATAGGTGAAAACAAAGTTTCACCAAACAAGACTTAAGGTAAGAAAAATCTAGACAATAAAACTTTTACCCCAACCCCTTAACATTATTACAATAAAGCCATTCTTGCTTCCTATTTAAGATAAGTATAGAGTCATTAAACTGATCACACTTTCCTCCAAATACACAAAGAAAACGTCCATAAGAGCTTAAGAACACTAGGAAGAAATAGAAGCAAGTCAAGGTAAGAATTCTTCTCCAAACTTATATACCTGAAGTTCTTCTCTTTAAATACCTAATATCTAATGAAAACTTTTGATTCCAGTTAATATTTGAATCAATTTAAAGTTGGAAAGAAGTAGGTTCAAGTCTTGTATCAATCCATCACTTACAAAGGAAGTTATTAAGGTAAACTTACAATCTACACAATTCTGCGCAGTGTTATTGTTTGGCCTATAAGTTGAGTTCGGTTTGGAATTTTTAGAATCTGTTTGTTGGGTTGGAAAGAAGACAAAATTTGGTGTGTTCAAGTAGTATTTTGGTCTGCCATGTCCGGTTCATATGCCGGTGGTGGCTCGATTTCAGAACAGCTGAAACAGGGGAGTTAAATTCACTAGGACTGTTTTGGGGTTTTAAGTGTTTATGTTTATTTTTGACTCATCTTATGACATAACTTTACTTTTCATAACCTTATAATATCTTCTGTTAATTTATGTCTTTTATGTTATGAAAAATGGCTAACCTTTGTATTTACCTTCTATTAACTAGTTGAAAAGAAAAATTGTTAATCAACCTATCATGGATTCCTTTTGAATTTCTGCTGGAAATTTTGACTTTAATATACTATTGATTCTGGCCATTTAAAATTATATCCTTCAATCTAATGAAACTATTTTGAGTTAGGAAACCATAGGATTTTGTTTCAGGTCATTCCATTACATATATAAAAAGTTATTCAAACAATAAGCTTGGCTGCCAACACAAAAATTAAAAGCCGACTAAATGAAATGGTTTGTTTGTTCATTTATTTACACTATCTGAAACTCCTAGGATTATAGTTTCATTATTCTTAGTTTACTTCAAGTTTAGTGATGATTATAATATACTACATATTTTAATAAGTGCTTACTTAAATTAGGTCGGGAGAATACGATCGAACCAAGTTAACAAGATAGAATTGAACTTCGGGTGAGGCTTCTCGTTCTTTCTTCAGCCCTCTTGGCACAACGCCCTGAGAACAAGAACAACTTTGATATTCTAAATTTCATATTATTCCAAAGCACAAACTCATTATATTATATATATGTTCTACTTTCTGACTTGATTGAGCCCGTTCTCGATATAACATGTTCTTGTTGATTCTGATTGTGCTTCACACCGATTTCGACATTTCAATGACATCCCTCAATTCTTTCATTCGATCTAGTAGGTAATATTATCCCGAGTTATGGATTATGTCTATCTTTTGTTATGTTACTATCACCCTTGGGGACGCCCTTGGGAAGTTGGGCCCTGGGACTAACAAAGTTGACGGCTGGGCGACATCGGGTCGTCGGTTTATGATCTCTTTGATTAGTACCCCTCTGTGGTTTAGTTACGGGTAAGTGATCCGAACTGAACTGACATGCACCCGGGCATGTCCACTGTTTTGTTTGGCGAGGTCGCTCCTCGTAGGGAGGTATAAGGTGGATAAGATTTGTACTTGATTATTTTTTTGTTTACCAAATAAGAACATGAAATTCTAAATTTCGCTCTCCTTACTTCTTGATCTTATAAATAATGCTTCATATACTCTCTAATTTTTCTATTCCTTTCTAGTTCACTATCCATATTCTTGTTAATACGTATATAACTTTGTTTTGGCATCACAATTTCTCACTAAGTCGAACAAGACTTACACCTCTTTCTATTGTTGTTCTTTTCTCAGATTGACATTGGAAACTAAGAATCAAGAGATGAAGAATGCGAGATAATTGTCGAGTTTCATAAGTCATATATGTAAACGCTTTATTATCATATGTTAGTTTTCAACATATTAAGTGCTAGGTTTGGATTCTCTTTTGGATTGTAATACGTAAAGTAGGAGAAAATGACTAATATGCGTTACTTTAAATATGAGTCACTCTTTGTTTTGAAACTTTGTAAATATAGAACTTCCGCTGTATAGATTATAATTATAGTGCTTATCTTATAACATGGAATGTTCTGTTAGAATTGACACACGACCAATTCAATTAAATCGACATTTACAAGAGTTAAGTCAATTGAGTTAGTCGGGCGTCACAGTTGGGATATGCCTCGATTGTCAATACAACAAAGTGCGGAAATTAAAATTTTTCAAGGCACACCCACAGGTCCCATAATAATATCTCCAAGTTATATATACGAAAGACACAAAACAAAGCACAGAAATAATCTAACAAAGGGGGTTTTCGATTTTTACCTCACCACAGGCAAGGTGGTGGAAACCTCCAACTCTGATTCTGAACTCTGATTAAGGTTCTGGTTCACTGGAGTGATCCAAGCGTCTCACCTCCAGAGAAAAGTCCACACCAACTGGATTATGATGACACCTCTTAGTCTTAGGCTCAGAACTAGATCTAAGAGGTTTGTTGATGAAGGATTGTGCAGATCTATTTGACAGATCAAAATTCTGCACAAAAGGAATGAGGGAGAAGATCTGCGGCGGCGGCGCTAGGGCTTTCACGGCGGCGGTGCGGCGGTGTTACGGCAGCACACGGCGGCGGCGCTAGGGCTTGGGCGGCGCAGGGTGGGGCGGATTTCTTAGGGCAAGAGAAGACTAGGGTTTTTGCTTAGGTGTTAGTTCTCTGAGTTCTGTCAGAGCTCTATTTATAAGCACTCCTCAAGACCTAGGGTTACAAGATTCCTAATGGGCTTAGGAGTCCATCTCTTGCAAGCCCACCTTAATTTAATTAATTACTTAATTAAATATCCAGCCCATATTAATTAATTACTTAATTAATATTTAGTTTAATTAATCAATTGTCATTTAAATCAATTAAATCAATTAATTAATTTATCTCCCACTTGAATTAACACTTTAATTCACTTAATTGATTTAATTACTTTTAAATCAATTAATTCCTTTTATATTCCTACAGAACAGTCACCGTCCAATTGTATTGTGTGTGACCCTCTGGGTTCACCATCAATTGGCAGCAGGCTCACGAAACCTCGTGATTTAATTTATGAACAATAAATTGCTCCGATCAATTAAACTACCTTTAATTGAACACTCCTAGAATCAATTCCTCTACTAATTCAGGAGTACCCACACTTCATGGTCGATGTCTAGCCACAAGCCCATGAAGCCCAACATCAGGTGAATTGATATTTAGTGAACCTCACCTCATATAATTACCATGTACATACGGTCCTTCTGTCGACCAATTTCCCGATCAAGACTTAGGGTGTGTGAATTGATCGGCACCTCTAAATTTGTCTCGATAACTATACTTTCTAATTCAGGATAATGTTCCAGTGTGACTGCCTAATTTGGAAACCCCTTTCCAAATCCGTCACCGACTACGGCCGTAGATTCATTGGGAACATTATCTAAGAATCGTATAGGAAATATTCTCATCCATTACGATGAGTCAACAGATTCCATCTTGGTACTAACCACTCGCGTACATGTCCATACGCACCCAACCTAGGCATTTTTATGACCAAGCTAAGTGGCCTATACCTAGACCTAAGTACGCACTTTCATGCACCGAATTCGCCCTAGCACCTCAAGTCATAGGACTAAATCGTACACTATTATAATCCTTTGAGAAACATCCCATCACCGATATGCGTCATGCGCTTCCACAATGGGTTTCTTTGTTCGGGTCGTTCGATGCATTCGATCCTCCATCGAATCACCTAGTCATATGCACTGGTCTCAAATGCCTTGTTCATGAAACTACAACAAATTCACTCCGTGTGAATCATGCATAATCGTACAAGTCTTGACGATTCACTCGATACCCCGTCTCGATATGAATCTATGACTTGGAACATTTTCGAGATCACGACCTTTGAGACTGTTTCATGATAAGTGCACTCAGTACTGAAGTGTATAGTCCCATAGTCATGAGTGATCTCAGGGTTTCACCCAATCGCTTAAATGTATTCGCGAGAGATGAAGTTTGGCCATTGTTTATCCTTATACATATATAAATAAACATGCGTATTATTATAAAATCAAATATTGTTATATACAAGATAGATCTATTACAAGCTAATTGAACTGGCTTGCAGGGCACTATCCTATCAATAGATTCTTCTATTAGTAATGTTCTTTTATTGAAAACTCTATAGGCCTTACTAACAGTTGAGTATCCTACAAAAACAGCTTCATCAGCCTTTTCTGCAAATGCAGTAAGGTGATTTTTCCCATTATTCAGTACAAAACATTTACAACCAAAAATCTTAAAGTAATGAATGTTTGGTTTTCTGTTGTTCCAAACTTCATATGGAGTCTTGTTCTGATTTTTGTTGATCATGCATCTGTTCTGAGTAAAGCATGATGTATTTGTTGCTTCTGCCCAAAATCTTTGTGGCAGCTTGGCTTCAGCTATCATGGTCCTGACAGCTTCTTTTAGTGTTCTGTTTCTCCATTCAGCAACACCATTCTGTTGAGGGGTTCTAGCAACTGAATACTCATGATGTATTCCTTTGATATTACAATACTCTTCAACAGTAGAGTTTGTAAACTCTGTCCCTCTATCTGATCTGATCTTCAATATCTTGGTACTCTTTTCATTTTGAATCAGTTCCTTCAGATTGGTAAGATGTTCCTTGGTTTCACTTTTCTTCTTCATGAAAATCACCCAAGTATATCTTGAATAGTCATCCACAACAGCTAGGCAGTATTTCTTTCCACCATTGCTGACTGGATCAATGTGTCCAAATAAGTCCATATGTAGTAGCTCCAATATTTTTTCAGAAGATTGATGCTTCTTGCTTTTGAAAGATGACTTGATTTGTTTACCCTTCTGACATGCGTCACAGAGCTTGTCTTTGCTCATGACTGTTTTTGGAATCCCTTCTACCAGATCATTCTTGATTAATCTGTTTATGGTCTTGAAGTTTAAGTGATTCATTCTCTTGTGCCATAGCCAACTAACTTCACTTGGTGCAGATGCTACCAAACAAATACTTGAATTCTTGTCAACAGAATCCCAGTCGACTATGTAGACATTCCCTTGTCGTCTTCCAGATAAAATTACCTTCTTTGTACCAATCTGTTCAACGTAGCACTTATCTGTTGAGAAGATGACTGAATATCCTTTGTCACAAAATTGACTTATGCTTAGCAGATTATATTTGAGGCCTTTGACATATGAGACGTCAGATATCTCTATGTTTCCCTTGATTAATCTTCCTTTAGCTTTAATCTTGCCTTCTTTGCTGTCTCCAAATGTAACACTTGGACCATCCACAGCAACTGCATCAGTCAGCTCATGTATGCTTCCACACATGTGCCTTGAACATCCACTGTCCAAGTACCAAATCTTCTCTACTTTACCCCTACTCCTAATCCTAACCTACAAAACAAAAATAAAATTGTTTTAGGTACCCTTATTGAGAGGGTCCTGAAGGATTAGTTTCACCTTTGACAACCCAAGATGTTGAAGTCTTAGGCTTCTTAGGTTTCTGAGTTATGGCAGGAGCATGAACAATTTTATTTTCATCATAGTTATCAGAATAGTCATGTTGATGATCAGTATGATAAGAATAGTGTTCATAAGCAGGGTAAGGTGCATGATAAGCAGGATATGCATGCATTGGATGAGCAGGATAAGGTGCATAGTAACTAGGAAATTGAGGTGCATGATACATAGGATGATATGCAGCAGGTTGCACATAATATGACTCATTTCCATACCAAGCATTTTGATTTTTCTTATTTTTATGCTTCTTTGGCTTACTAGTAGCTTGCTCATTGACAGATGACTTAGTTTTCTCACTAGTCTGATTAGTCTTAACCTTATCAGAAGACTTCCTAGGACTCTTCTGTTTGGGTTTACTAGTCTGTTTTCCTACACTAGGCTCTTTGCTCTTTTTAGCCTTACGAGATTTCTTCTCCTTTACCACTTTCTCAGATGAGGTAGATTTAGAAGTTTGAACATACAGAATGACCTTACTATTGTCAGCAGAAATGAATTTTTCAGTATGATTCAATTCTAGTTTATCCTTTTCTAAAGGTGTCTCCTGTTTACTAGATGTATGCATGGATGCAACAATTGACTTATCATGAGACTCAATAATTTTCTCAAGTTCCATGATTTTTCCTTTATAGACCTCACATTCAGCTTTCAGAGATTCATGCTCTTGTTCAAGCTGTTTATACTCAGCTGATTCTTTAGGCTTTTCAGCTTTAAGTTTCAGTGAGTTATTTTGCTCTTTTAGCAAGTTCATCTCTTTCTTAAGCTTAACAAATTCTCCGGCAATAGTAGTATTATTCAATATCATTTGCTCTAGAGAATTAAAAAGTTCATTATCTTTAGGAGTTACCTCATCCTCTGAGTCATCAGATTCCTTAGCCATCAGGCAGAGGAGAGCAGGTTTCTCTTCATCAGAAGATTCTTCATCAGACGTGTCTGAATCTGAATCAGATGAGTAGATAGCAGCAAGCTTTTCTGCTTCAGCTACCATTGCTTTCCCTTTTTGATGCTTTCTTTCCTTTCTGATTCTCTTCTCTTCCTCAGTGTATTTCTCTGCTTTTGGATATGGACAGTCTCTGATGAAATGTCCCAATTTCCTGCAGTTATAACACATTAGTTTTGCTTTATAATCATCTTTTTCTTGAGAAGAATTAAGAGTTAGGTTTAGAAGTAGAGGCAGCATGATTGTATTTGTTTTTCATCTTTCTCTTGTAGAACTTCTTGAAGTTGTTCATCAATAATGCTACATCTCCAGCAGTGTACTTGATCTTACGCATTTTCGTCGGAGATCAAAATAATAAAGTAGAGCAAGCGAGATACACTATGATATGAGATAAAAGATCAATAAAGTATATTTCGATCATAAGGTGTACAAAATACAAGTAATGAGGGTCCTACTTGAGCATTATAGGATGCCGTACAAGCTAAAGGGTAAATACATACAACTAGAGTGATCTAATCTAGCTCAAGAAGAAATCCGAGCAGGAGGCTTCGATCTCATGTGGGAAATCCGAGCAGAAGGCTCCGATCATGAAGCAGCCACTAAAAGATCTCTCCAAAAATCCCCTTCCTTCATAAATGCGAGTGGTATTTATAGATGAGGCGGTGTGCTAGGTGAACCATCCTTAGGAGAGCATTTCTTGGCCCAAAGGCTTGGGCCTGGGGTTGGCCCAATGATAAATTCGACCATGAGCCCCTCTGCTGGCGATCGGACTTAGCTAATTGGAGTTCAAAGCTTCAGGATCAAAATTATGAGCTCAAGGTCGAACTCCAGGTCTTCAAGGAGCTCAAGGTCAAAATTTAGAGTCTTCAATGAGCTCAGGGTTGGATTTTAGGGTCTTCCATGAGCTCAGGGTCGAAATTAGGGTCTTTGATCCAGGCTTGAGCTCCAAGAATAAAGATTCCAAAGTACCCCTCATCAATAATCCCCCACTTCTCGAGCGTAAAGTGAAGCTGAAGCTCGGAGAAGTTGAAAATGCTTGAGAATCGCTATTTTGTGCTTCCGATATGCCTCGTTAAAAACCTAGCTCGGAAAAACCCAGTGGGATAAAAACCGAACCAGGGAAAAAGAGTGCATTTCATAGAAACTCCCAAAATATATTAGGGGATCAAAATTCTGCATTTGGGGTCGAATTTTCTAGTGTTTTAGACCTTGACATAATTCAGAATCAAAATCATGCTTTCTGGGTCGAAATTTAGAGTCTTCAATGAGCTCAGGGTTGAAAGTATGCCTTCAGTGAGCTCATGGTCGAAATTTAGAGTCTTCCATGAGCTAAGGGTCGAAATTATGCCTTCAGTGAGCTCATGATCGAAAATTAGAGTCTTCCATGAGCTAAGGGTCGAAATTATGCCTTCAGTGAGCTCATGGTCGAAATTTAGCATGAGCTTTGAATTCAGAATCTTCAATTTAGCAGGAGTTTCCGAAATAAAGAATCGAAAACCTAGATCGGGGATATTCGGTCAAATTTATTAAAACCCTGAAAGCAGATAACCAATAGCATATAGATCCATAATGTTTGGTTTGAAAGATTTTAAAGGCAAAGCCAAAGTAGAAGAAGGATCGGAATCCGATCCTATCATGCAGACCGTCGATGCTTACAAAGGTTATGAGTTTTACCCTTTGTCATTTTTTTGATAAGAGAATTTGATCTTGGAGATATAAGAATTCGATCTTGGAGATATAATGATTCGATCCTGGAGGTCTAATAATTCGACCCTGGAGGTCTAATAATTCGATCTTGGAGATCTAATAATTCGATCATATAGATATAAGAGACTCAATCCTGAAGATATAAGAATCCGACCCTGGAGGTCTAATAATTCGATCTTGGAGAACTAATAATTTGATCATGAAGATATAAGAAACTCAACCCTGAAGATATAAGAATCCGACCCTGGAGGTCTAATAATTCGATCTTGGAGAACTAATAATTTGATCATGAAGATATAAGAAACTCAACCCTGAAGATATAAGAATCCAACCCTGGAGGTCTAATAATTCGATCTTGGAGATCTAATAATTCGATCATATAGATATAAGAAATTCAATCCTGAAGACTGAGGATTTGATCCTGAGGGTCATAGCAACGGCTTTCACCCCTTAGCTTTAATCGGTCATAGCAACAACTTTCACCTGAGGGTCATAGCAACGGCTTTCACCCTTTAGCTTTAATCGGTCATAGCAACAGCTTTCACCTGAGGGTCATAGTTTCGATCTAAGGGGCATAGCAACGGCTTTCACCCTTAGTCATTTTTCTTGAGCGTTTTTGAGCTCGAGGTTCGTAGCAAAAGATTTCACCCATTTCATAATTTCGATCTAAGGGGCATAGCAACGGCTTTCACCCTTAGTCGTTTTTCTTGAGCATTTTTGAGCTCGAGGGTCGTCACCCATTTTTGCTGATCCAAGGGGCGTAGCAACAGCTTTCACCCTTGGTCAATTTTCGAGGGTCATAGCAACGGCTTTCACCCTTTAGCTTTAATCGGTCATAGCAACAGCTTTCACCTGAGGGTCATAGCAACAGCTTTCACCCTTTAGCTTTAATCGGTCATAGCAATAGCTTTCACCTGAGGGTCATAGCAACAGCTTTCACCCTTTAGCTTTAATTGGAGAATTTGATCAGGAGATCATAAAATTCGATCAGAAGATCATAAAATTCGATCAGAAGAATTCGATCAGAAGATCATAGCAATGGCTTTCATCCTGTAGACATAAGAATTCGACCAGAAGATCATAAAATTCGATCAGAAGATCATAAAATTCGATCAGAAGAATTAGATCAGAAGATCATAAAATTCGATCAGAAGATCATAGCAATGGCTTTCCTCCTATAGGCATAATAATTCGACCAGAAGATCATAAATTTCGATCAGAAGATCATAAAATTCGATCAGAAGAATTCGATCAGAAGATCATAAAATTCGATCCTGGAGACTGAGAATTTGATCCTGGAGATCAATTGTAATTAGTATGGCCGGTCTGGTCTTATAGTGTTTCTTATACCTGATAGTTTGATCATGGAGATCTAATAATTTGATCCTGAGAATTTGACCTTGGAGATCTAAAAATTCGACCTTGGAGGTCTAAAAATTCGAGCTGGAGAATATGACCTTGGAGATCTGATAATTTGACCATGGAGCTCCAAAAATTCGACCTTGGAGGTCTAAAAATTCGAGCTGGAGAATATGACCTAGGAGATCTGATAATTTGAGCATCGAGCTCCAAAAATTCGACCTTGGAGGTCTAAAAATTCGAGCTGGAGAATATGATCTTGGAGATCTGATAATTTGACCATGGAGCTCCAAAAATTCGACCTTGGTGGTCTAAAAATTCGAGCTGGAGAATATGACCTTGGAGATCTGATAATTTGACCATGGAGCTCCAAAATTTCGACCTTGGAGGTCTAAAAATTCGAGCTGGAGAATATGACCTTGGAGATCTGATAATTTGACCATGGAGCTCCAAAAATTCGACCTTGGAGGTCTAAAAATTCGAGCTGGAGAATATGATCTTGGAGATCTGATAATTTGACCATGGAGCTCCAAAAATTCGACCTTGGAGGTCTAAAAATTCGAGCTGGAGAATATGATCTTGGAGATCTGATAATTTGACCATGGAGCTCCAAAAATTCGACCTTGGAGGTCTAAAAATTCGAGCTGGAGAATATGACCTTGGAGATCTGATAATTTGACCATGGAGCTCCAAAAATTCGACCTTGGAGGTCTAAAAATTCGAGCTCCTCCTGCATAAGAAGATTCCCCCTTGATCGTACGTGAATTGCCTCGTAGTAGGCATATTTCGATCTAACACCCAAATAAGGCCCCACGGTGGGCGCCAATTGATCTTACGCATTTTCGTCGGAGATCAAAATAATAAAGTAGAGCAAGCGAGATACACTATGATATGAGATAAAAGATCAATAAAGTATATTTCGATCATAAGGTGTACAAAATACAAGTAATGAGGGTCCTACTTGAGCATTATAGGATGCCGTACAAGCTAAAGGGTAAATACATACAACTAGAGTGATCTAATCTAGCTCAAGAAGAAATCCGAGCAGGAGGCTTCGATCTCATGTGGGAAATCCGAGCAGAAGGCTCCGATCATGAAGCAGCCACTAAAAGATCTCTCCAAAAATCCCCTTCCTTCATAAATGCGAGTGGTATTTATAGATGAGTCGGTGTGCTAGGTGAACCATCCTTAGGAGAGCATTTCTTGGCCCAAAGGCTTGGGCCTGGGGTTGGCCCAATGATAAATTCGACCATGAGCCCCTCTGCTGGCGATCGGACTTAGCTAATTGGAGTTCAAAGCTTCAGGATCAAAATTATGAGCTCAAGGTCGAACTCCAGGTCTTCAAGGAGCTCAAGGTCAAAATTTAGAGTTTTCAATGAGCTCAGGGTTGGATTTTAGGGTCTTCCATGAGCTCAGGGTCGAAATTAGGGTCTTTGATCCAGGCTTGAGCTCCAAGAATAAAGATTCCAAAGTACCCCTCATCAGTACTCCTTCTTGTTGAGTAGTGATGCTTCATCAGATGAGTCCACATCTTGGCTTCTATGTTCTGGTCTCCTGGTGTTTTCAGCAGCAACTAAGGCAGCTGTGGGTCCTGAAGTTGAGGTTTCTTCAATACCCATCCTAGGCAGTTTATACTCGAATGCCTTGAGTACAGAAAACAGCTCAGTAAGAGAGATTTTTCCCAAATCTCTTGATTCTTCCATTGCTGTCACCTTCATGTTGAACTTAGGAGGTAAGGCCTTCAGTACTCTGATGGTTATCTCCTTGTCTGTGAAGGTTTTTCCAAGCTTCAATACTTCATTTAATATTCTTGTAAATCTTGTATCCATCTGATCAATGGTTTCAGAGGATTTCATCTTGAAGTTATCCAGCTTTTCTAGAGCAACACTCAGCTGATGCTCTTTTATGGCGTCGTTCCCTTCGCTCATATCTCTGACTTTGTCCCACATCTCTTTTGCAGTTTTACAATGTTTGACCTTGTCAAACCGATCATTGTCCAGGGCTTTAGTCATGATGAATCTCCCAACTTTGTCTAGATTGTAAAGCTTTATTTCTTCTGGAGTCATCTCATGAAGATCTTTTTCCACAACCGTATCAACCTCATTGATTTTTATGGTCTTTGTGAATCTGAATGGACCCTTAATGATACATGTGTACATGTTATCATTATAAGCAGCTAGGAAAATCTCCATTCTGATTTTCTAGTCCTCAAAGGACATACCAGCAATGTGGGGAACATGGCTGATACAATCCATTTTTCAAAAAGTTTAGATTTTTCAAAAAGATGCTCTTTTGAAAAAGTTTTGAAAACTTTTGAAAAACACTTGGATCAAGCTCGTTGATCAGGCAGCTGATTCAAATGAACCACCTGCTCTGATACCACTTGTTGGTCCCAAGTGGTCAGATGAGGTCTAGAGGGGGGGTGAATAGACCTCTGAAAATTTTTGAACTTAAAAACTTTTCAGTCTTCTGTCAGCAGACTAAGCTGATGAAGAACAGTAAGCAGACTGAGCTGATCGTGAACAAATCTTGAACAGCAGACTGACCACTCTTCTTACAAATACTTAGCTGTTTTTCAGCAAAACAGTTTTCCAAAGAGTATACTTGCAGTGGATTGTTTGAAAGTGTTTTTCACAAGTAAACTGAGTTCTTAAAAGATTTTATCCCCAGTTTTGAAACTCCTTATAAAATCTTTTTGGAATTCAAAGTGTGTAAATATGCAATCTTTAAAGTATGCAAGAAAACTTAAATGCAAGGTAACACAAAGAATTTTTATAGTGGTTATATGGATAAAAATCCTTTAGTCCACTCTTCCAGATCACTTAGATTCTGGGTTATACTATAATCACACAGATTACAATATTTCTCCACTTACACCTAAACAACAAATGTAAAGGCTATAAGCTCACAATAGGAAGTCACTCAGAAATCCTATCCTCTAAAGTAGAATCACTCACAAAGATGGATTCTAACTTCGCACAACACTCAGCTATTACAAAATCACTCAGATAATGTTTTTCTGTTTTCTTCAACTTGGTTTCTGTCAACAGATGACTTCCACCAGACGAGTGAGCTGTTCGAGCTTTTGAGACTTAGATAAATTTCTGCTTCGAATGCAAAATCTCTGATTGTTGTTGTGTGTAACGCCCCGTAAATTTTAGACCTTTCTAATCGTATTTTATTGAATTTTTAATCCAATTTTATATGCTAATGTGTTTTAAAGTTAAATTGAACTTTTTTTTTTTGGGCTATGTTAAATGCATTAATTATTTCGTATGGAATATTGGACTTAGAAATAATTTAGAAAACATGTATACTGCCTTTTAAAAATATTGGGGTCATTTTGTAATAAGTTTGGACTAAAGTGTGCGAAATTTTTTTATTTAGGGGTCATTTTGCACTTTTTGAAATTTTAGGGGTCAAAAGTGCGAAAATGCCCTCTTCTTCTCCATTGGCTGAGCAGGCCATGATTTCTTCTCCTTGGTAAGCCAAGAAATCAGCTATGGCAGGGAGACACCATACCCATTTCTTCATTCAAACACTCCACCCTTATTTCTCCATTCAAACACTCAATCACCTATTTATAACTCCCAATATCAGATTTTTGAGTCTCCCCTACAACATCCATTTCCTTCTTGAAGTAAGTTAGAGAGAAAGTTAGAGAGGAAGTGAAGAGTTCTTGAAAAAAATATAGAAGGTAGGAGAATATAGGAGGGAACACCACCATCACCACCACCTTCCGACGGACCACCACCACTACTGCCGCCGCTGCACTTTCATCACTGCCGCCACCACCGCCGCTGCTGCCGCCGCCGTCGCTGCCGCCGTGAACCGGAAGAAGGAAAAGGCTAACTTGGAAGCTTGTAAGAATGTTAAAAAAATCCCTTAAGTACCTTTTTACTTGATTATGTGGAACAATCTTTAAAAACTTATTTGAAGTTTTGAAACCCAACTTTAGATGAATGTTTAATGTTCAAATTTTTAGATTTATATATTAGTTAAAAGATTTGATAATTTTGTGGTGTTCTTGTTTTAATTTCATATGTTGAAGTTTGTGTGAGAAAGTAAGTATTTTTATAAAATATTTTTATGGCTAAATAAAGTGAAAGAGTGTTATTTAGAAAGCATCTTATACTTATATGTTTATGATTTTAGATTTTTGGATCTATAGATTTTCATGCAAGATTTCAATTTTTATAAAAGTTTTAAAATTTTTGGTGTCTAAACTTGATCTATTTTATTTGGGGGTTATTTATGCAAATCTAAAAATTTGTTCTCGTGTGCATTTTCCGGTGGGATTGGCCGGAGCCATCCCACCACCGGCAAGCAACCACCGGCCACTGCCATAGCAGTGACCGTGGCTGCTGCTTTGTTTGTTGTCTGTTGCAAAATTGCAACAGAGGCAATCCTCTGTTGCAATTTGCAACAGAACAACAGGCCCATTAATGGGCCTGTTGCTACAAATTAAGTGGGCTGGCCATCAGGGCCAGCCCATAGTTAAAAAAAAAAAAAAAAAGAAAAAAAAAAGAAAAAAAAAAAAAAGAAAAGAAAGAAAAAAAAAAGAAAATTAAAATAAATAATAATAATATTTTTGAAAAATAAATAATTTTGACAATAATACTAAATAATTTTAAATAATTATTTTCTGAAATATGTATAAATAAAAAAAAGAAAAATATAAATAATTTTGAAAATAAAGTAATATAACTTAAAATAATTATTTTATGGAAAATAAACTTTTTTCTGAAAGATAAAGTATTTATTTAATTTAAATAATAAATATATTTTCGAAAATAAATTTATTACTTAGATAATTTTAAAAATAAAAGAGGATTAAATAAAATAAAATAGTTTTGATTAAATGTTTTATGAATTAATTAATTCGAAAATAGAATTAGTAAATAAATAAAGTTTTCAAAATTAGAAAAATAAATAATTCAAAATAAAACTTTGATTTATTGGAATTAAATGTTTACCTATTTTAAAATAATTAAAGAATTCAAAGATGTTTGAAAATTTTGAAATAAAATCTAAACCTAAAGAAATTAACATCTAAACTTGTTTGTTGAAATTACGTAAAATAATTGTTGTATTATTAAAGAACTTTCTCGGGTTTTTATAAATCCTTATTTGTGGCTTTCCATACCACGTAGCTCTAGGAACCCTAAACCGGGTTAATTAGTCTAAGTTGGATCATGGTCTCGTTTCGTCCATGACACGACTATAATTGTGACTAAAGTGTTTCTTTAGTCGATCATAAGTTTTGTTCGTGCTTAGATTCTTAAATGTTACGTAAACATGTACAAGATCCGGAATCGTCGTTCTACCGAGAAACTTTCAAGAACCGTAAGCAGCACAGGTGAGCGCTGTGTGTTCATATGTGTGTCAGTCTAATATGCTAGTAGGTCGAGTCTAAGCATGTGTTATATTATAACTTCTCTTGAACGTTGTCACGAATAGATTGGACTTGTTATGTCGACATTACTCGCATGAAATCCTAAGTATATCAACATGATAATCCAATACATGCTACATCCGAATCTACTAGTTGCAAATACATTTTACTAAACTATCATGACACCTGAAATTTGCATCTTATAAGTTGTTAAATGTTGATAATATGTTATATATGTTTGATATGTTATATTTCCGTTTGTCTACAATTATGTGTTTCCGTTTGTTTCCGATTTTGTGTGGACCCTATTTGTTTGGTATATGGACCCAATGGCAACTTGGCCGGCAAGGGCCGGCAGGATTGTCACGGTTACCCGTAGGCCTGGCCTTGCAACCCAAGTGGGGAGGAACACTTGGGGAGTAAGGACGAACTCCGGCAAAGACATGTCGATGCATTTCAGATAGTAAGGTCGCTCCTTACTTGGTGAGTTTGGATGGAAATCAGATAAGGATGGAGGGTAAGTGGAGAACGGCATCAGCAACTCTTGGTTATTTGAACTCTATGCTTTGATTTTATGTATATGATATATGCTTAATTCATTTATATGTTCACGATATATATTATGTTGCATCCATGTGTCACACGCACAATGCACCACAGCCTCACTAAGTTGGACGATCAACTTATGCGTTCCTTTTATCAATCTTTTCAGATGCAGGAGTCTCGGGTTACGACGGTTGAGTCAGTTTCCGGGATCCAGTCGGTCGTTAAGGGATTGTTCCCTTTTGTCTCTTTTGCTTTCGCTACTTTGTTACTTTTGTTGTCACCTAGATATAAGGTTGAACAATGTATTTTGAATATCGTGTTTGTATTTTCCGTAGGCTTGCGGGGTTACCCGTATGACCGTATATTTGGCCTTCTCCGTCTACAACGGAGCTAGTAGACATCTTGAATTTTTAATATAGTTTTATCGCATGCTTTAATTATGTCATCATGTTTAAAAAAAAAAAAAAAAAAAAAAATTCAGCAACTCTGATGGGTTATCCCGCGCCGGGCGATCCCAAACTCGGGGATGGACCATGTGGGATCCAACCCGGGGAGCGGGTCGTCACAGGTGGTATCAGAGCTTTTTGTTTTCAAAATTGAGTCATGGATCCTCCGAAGTCGTATGTTGAGTCGTGTTCTAAGTCTTTTGGGTCATCATGCATAATAAGTCATGTGAATTTGTTTTGTTGCTTGTATTGAGAGTTTGAAAGGGTTTCGTATTAAGGTAGTTCCTGACGTTTTGGCTGGTTACTAAAAATATACGACGTATGTTTGGTTCGATTTGATTTGAATATAGTTACTTCATGGGGTTTTGGGGTTGAGTCTCGATTAGCTACTGAACCATTCTCATGATTAGATGGCAGGCAACCGAGCTGATAGTCGTACTAGCCGACGGGTTACCTCTGACCCTTCTGAGGGGGCACCGGTAGTCCCACCAATGACAACACCCATTGATCAGGCTGAGCGCATCATTGCCGCTTTAGCCGAATTCACCCAAGCTCTGCAAGGCACTGCACGGGTTGTGCCTCCAACCCCAACACCGCCTGCCTTGGACCAAACTTTGGAACGTTTTCTGCGGTTCCAACCACCCAAATTTCTTGGAGAGCCAGATGATCGGAAGGCTGAAGCTTGGCTAGCTGAGATCGAAAACATATTCCGAGCCCTGGACTACTCGGACACTTTGAAAATTTCATTGGCCACCTATCGCTTTGAGGATGCTGCTAGATCTTGGTGGCAGACGAGGGAGATAGTTTGGGAGCGGGACCAAATAGAAAGGACTTGGGTGAACTTTGTGAAGGAGTTCAATGACAAGTATGTTCCGCCTGTTGTTCGGGAACAACGTGAGGAGCAATTCAACGCTCTAAGGCAAGGGAGTATGAGGGTGCCGCAATTTGAGGCTGTTTTCTCCCGACTAGTCCGTTATGCTCCCCACTTGATGACAGATGAACCCCGTCGCACTCGCAGGTTCATAAAATGCTTGAGGCCAGAGCTCCAACGAGCCCTTCTCTCTCACAACATGGTATCGTACATTGAGGCGGTGGAGAGAGCCACACGAGTTGAGAACGGGTTGATTGAGCTCAATGATATGCAGTTTTCGGAGAAGAAGTCGAGGCCTTCTCAAGAGAATTGGCAGTTGGGGAAGAATACAGGGAAGGTACCAAGGACAGGAGAGTTGAACTCAGGAAATCCGAAGGGTCCTCAACAGAATAATTGGCCACAGAATAATTCGGGAAAGACACCGAATGGAGCTTGCACTTATTGTGGCTCGAAGGGGCATGGGGAGCCTAAGTGTTATAGGAAGGCGGGAAAGTGTCTGAGGTGCGGAAGTCTGGAGCACTTCATCAAGAATTGCCCCAAAGCATTTGTTACCTCAAATCCGGGAAGCGGAGGATCATCTCAGGCTGGAAAAGCACAGTCAAGGGACCGTGGAAAAGCTTTTGCTATGACTGGAAAGGAGCTTAATGAGCCAAATGTGAATGACGCAGTGGAAGGTAAACCTTATGTTTCTGGGAATCATGTTGAGTTTTATTTGATGTTGGAGCATCTCATTCATTCTTAGTATTATAATATAGTTCTAATTAAGTAGGGTAGAAAATTTACCCTATGAGTCGGAGGCTCATACTTCGTTAGAAACCTCATTTATAACGAGTTTGGTTCTCAGTGTAAGCAAGGTTAAGATCGAGGAAATGGTATTTTCTGCCGATCTAACCACATCTCTAGCCCTAGGATTTGACGTGATCATAAGTAAGGACTTATTGTCCATATATTTTGCTCCGATTAGAATGTTGTCATTTGAAAGTGACGCTCTCTAACCCGAAACTTCTGAATCCCACAATCGAATTTGGGGACCAAATTCTTTTAAGGAGGGAGGATTGTAACGCCCCGTAAATTTTAGACCTTTCTAATCGTATTTTATTGAATTTTTAATCCAATTTTATATGCTAATGTGTTTTAAAGTTAAATTGAACTTTTTTTTTTTGGGCTATGTTAAATGCATTAATTATTTCGTATGGAATATTGGACTTAGAAATAATTTAGAAAACATGTATACTGCCTTTTAAAAATATTGGGGTCATTTTGTAATAAGTTTGGACTAAAGTGTGCGAAATTTTTTTATTTAGGGGTCATTTTGCACTTTTTGAAATTTTAGGGGTCAAAAGTGCGAAAATGCCCTCTTCTTCTCCATTGGCTGAGCAGGCCATGATTTCTTCTCCTTGGTAAGCCAAGAAATCAGCTATGGCAGGGAGACACCATACCCATTTCTTCATTCAAACACTCCACCCTTATTTCTCCATTCAAACACTCAATCACCTATTTATAACTCCCAATATCAGATTTTTGAGTCTCCCCTACAACATCCATTTCCTTCTTGAAGTAAGTTAGAGAGAAAGTTAGAGAGGAAGTGAAGAGTTCTTGAAAAAAATATAGAAGGTAGGAGAATATAGGAGGGAACACCACCATCACCACCACCTTCCGACGGACCACCACCACTACCGCCGCCGCTGCACTTTCATCACTGCCGCCACCACCGCCGCTGCTGCCGCCGCCGCCGCTGCCGCCGTGAACCGGAAGAAGGAAAAGGCTAACTTGGAAGCTTGTAAGAATGTTAAAAAAATCCCTTAAGTACCTTTTTACTTGATTATGTGGAACAATCTTTAAAAACTTATTTGAAGTTTTGAAACCCAACTTTAGATGAATGTTTAATGTTCAAATTTTTAGATTTATATATTAGTTAAAAGATTTGATAATTTTGTGGTGTTCTTGTTTTAATTTCATATGTTGAAGTTTGTGTGAGAAAGTAAGTATTTTTATAAAATATTTTTATGGCTAAATAAAGTGAAAGAGTGTTATTTAGAAAGCATCTTATACTTATATGTTTATGATTTTAGATTTTTGGATCTATAGATTTTCATGCAAGATTTCAATTTTTATAAAAGTTTTAAAATTTTTGGTGTCTAAACTTGATCTATTTTATTTGGGGGTTATTTATGCAAATCTAAAAATTTGTTCTCGTGTGCATTTTCCGGTGGGATTGGCCGGAGCCATCCCACCACCGGCAAGCAACCACCGGCCACTGCCATAGCAGTGACCGTGGCTGCTGCTTTGTTTGTTGTCTGTTGCAAAATTGCAACAGAGGCAATCCTCTGTTGCAATTTGCAACAGAACAACAGGCCCATTAATGGGCCTGTTGCTACAAATTAAGTGGGCTGGCCATCAGGGCCAGCCCATAGTTAAAAAAAAAAAAAAAAGAAAAAAAAAAGAAAAAAAAAAAAAGAAAAGAAAGAAAAAAAAAAGAAAATTAAAATAAATAATAATAATATTTTTGAAAAATAAATAATTTTGACAATAATACTAAATAATTTTAAATAATTATTTTCTGAAATATGTATAATAAAAAAAAAGAAAAATATAAATAATTTTGAAAATAAAGTAATATAACTTAAAATAATTATTTTATGGAAAATAAACTTTTTTCTGAAAGATAAAGTATTTATTTAATTTAAATAATAAATATATTTTCGAAAATAAATTTATTACTTAGATAATTTTAAAAATAAAAGAGGATTAAATAAAATAAAATAGTTTTGATTAAATGTTTTATGAATTAATTAATTCGAAAATAGAATTAGTAAATAAATAAAGTTTTCAAAATTAGAAAAATAAATAATTCAAAATAAAACTTTGATTTATTGGAATTAAATGTTTACCTATTTTAAAATAATTAAAGAATTCAAAGATGTTTGAAAATTTTGAAATAAAATCTAAACCTAAAGAAATTAACATCTAAACTTGTTTGTTGAAATTACGTAAAATAATTGTTGTATTATTAAAGAACTTTCTCGGGTTTTTATAAATCCTTATTTGTGGCTTTCCATACCACGTAGCTCTAGGAACCCTAAACCGGGTTAATTAGTCTAAGTTGGATCATGGTCTCGTTTCGTCCATGACACGACTATAATTGTGACTAAAGTGTTTCTTTAGTCGATCATAAGTTTTGTTCGTGCTTAGATTCTTAAATGTTACGTAAACATGTACAAGATCCGGAATCGTCGTTCTACCGAGAAACTTTCAAGAACCGTAAGCAGCACAGGTGAGCGCTGTGTGTTCATATGTGTGTCAGTCTAATATGCTAGTAGGTCGAGTCTAAGCATGTGTTATATTATAACTTCTCTTGAACGTTGTCACGAATAGATTGGACTTGTTATGTCGACATTACTCGCATGAAATCCTAAGTATATCAACATGATAATCCAATACATGCTACATCCGAATCTACTAGTTGCAAATACATTTTACTAAACTATCATGACACCTGAAATTTGCATCTTATAAGTTGTTAAATGTTGATAATATGTTATATATGTTTGATATGTTATATTTCCGTTTGTCTACAATTATGTGTTTCCGTTTGTTTCCGATTTTGTGTGGACCCTATTTGTTTGGTATATGGACCCAATGGCAACTTGGCCGGCAAGGGCCGGCAGGATTGTCACGGTTACCCGTAGGCCTGGCCTTGCAACCCAAGTGGGGAGGAACACTTGGGGAGTAAGGACGAACTCCGGCAAAGACATGTCGATGCATTTCAGATAGTAAGGTCGCTCCTTACTTGGTGAGTTTGGATGGAAATCAGATAAGGATGGAGGGTAAGTGGAGAACGGCATCAGCAACTCTTGGTTATTTGAACTCTATGCTTTGATTTTATGTATATGATATATGCTTAATTCATTTATATGTTCACGATATATATTATGTTGCATCCATGTGTCACACGCACAATGCACCACAGCCTCACTAAGTTGGACGATCAACTTATGCGTTCCTTTTATCAATCTTTTCAGATGCAGGAGTCTCGGGTTACGACGGTTGAGTCAGTTTCCGGGATCCAGTCGGTCGTTAAGGGATTGTTCCCTTTTGTCTCTTTTGCTTTCGCTACTTTGTTACTTTTGTTGTCACCTAGATATAAGGTTGAACAATGTATTTTGAATATCGTGTTTGTATTTTCCGTAGGCTTGCGGGGTTACCCGTATGACCGTATATTTGGCCTTCTCCGTCTACAACGGAGCTAGTAGACATCTTGAATTTTTAATATAGTTTTATCGCATGCTTTAATTATGTCATCATGTTTAAAAAAAAAAAAAAAAAAAAAAATTCAGCAACTCTGATGGGTTATCCCGCGCCGGGCGATCCCAAACTCGGGGATGGACCATGTGGGATCCAACCCGGGGAGCGGGGCGTCACATTGTGTATCTCGCTCGTTTGAAATTCAGCTCTATTTATACTTGGATTTGAATTTATGACCGTTGAAGCAAATCACATCATCAAATCCATAGACTTAGCCCAAAATCAGAACGGCTACCTGCTACAGTACTTTTTCTGCTGTACTTTTTTGTAGCTGCATTAAATGCACTCTGCTGATCCGAGAGTTAATTCCAATCATTTGCCATTACTACCCTTCTCTTTCAACATTTATTACACCGGGTGCATTTATTACCGTTGAACTGGTCTCATGATCCCTTCTACTCTGCTGATCGAAGCAACCCGTCTGATAGACACTCTGCTGATCAAATACTGAACTAATCTGATTTGAGTCGGCTGATGGTCTACCCTTCTGTTTGCTGTTTCAACAAGAGATCACTAGTCTTCTGGGCTTTGAACTTTGAACTCTTCTGATGTCTTCTTTTACTTGTTCAAAATTCTTCTAAGGGAACTAAGCTTTCCATACTTAGCTGATTATGATGTTTTGGAAATCATCAAAACCTTCCCTTAATAATTAACTTCTTTTCTCTTCATCTTCATCCAACAAGCTTGATCCGAGTGTTTTTTTAAAGGATTATCAAACTTTTTCAAAACTGCATATTTTTTGAAAAAATTAAAACTTTTTGAAAATGGACTGTATCACCCATGTTCCCCACATTGGCGGTATGAGTTTTGAGGACTGGAAGATCAGAATGGAGATCTTCTTAGCTGCTTACAATGATAAAATGTATACATGCATTACAAAAGGTCCATTCAAATTCACCAAGACTATCAAGGTTGATGATGTAGACATAGTGGTGGATAAACATCTTCAAGAGATGACAGCTGAAGAAATCAAGTTGTTCAACCTTGACAAAGTTGGCCGTTTCATCATGACCAAAGCCCTGGACAATGACAGGTTTGACAAAGTCAAGCATTGCAACTGCAAAAGAAAATGTGGGACAAGGTTCGTGACATGAGCAAAGAAAACGACGCCATAAAGGAGAACCAGCTGAGTGTTGCTCTGGAAAAGCTAGACAACTTCAAGATGAAGTCTACAAAAACCATTGATCAGATGGATACAAAGTTTACAAGGACGCTGAATGAAGTTCTTAAGCTAGGAAAGACCTTCACTGACAAAGAGATCACTGTCAGAGTACTGAAGGCTCTGCCTCCAAAGTTCAACATGAAGGTGACATCCACGGAAGAATCAAGAGATTTGGGAAAGATCACTCTTACTGAGCGGTTCTCCGTATTCAAGGCTTACGAGTATAAACTGCCAAGAATGGGTATTGAAGAAACCTCAACTTCAGGCCCCACAGCTGCCCTAGTTGCTGCTTAAAACCCAAGAAGAAAAGCAAACAAAAGCAAAGAACTGGACTCATCTGATAAAGCCACAATACTCAACAAAAAGGAGTACACTGCTGGAGACGTTGCATTGCTGATAAATAACTACAAGAAGTTCTATAAAAGAAAAATGAAGAACAAATACAACAATGCTTCTACTTCAAACCCTTCCTCTTCTTCTCAGAAAAGATGGCTGCCATCTACTAATCTGATTCTGACTCAGACACTTCTGAAGAAGAGTCTACTGAAGATGAGAACCCTACTCTTATCTGCCTGATGGCTAAGGAATCTGATGACTCAGAGGATGAGGTAACTCCTCTTGAAAATGAATTGTTTAATTCATTTGAACAAATGGTAGTTAATAACACTAATATTGTTCATGCATTTGCTAAGTTTAAGGAAGAGATTATATTGCTAAGAGAGCAAAATAGTTCACTGAAACTTAAGGTTGATAAACCAAAAGAATCAGCTGAGTATAAACTGCTTGAGAGCAAGAGAATGAGTCTCTGAAAGCTGAATGTGAAGTCTATAAGGGTAAAATCATGGAACTTGAAAAAGTCATTGAGTCTCATGATAAATCGTTTGTTGCATCAACTCATATGTCTAGTAAACAGAAGATGCCTTAAGAAAAGGATAAGTTAGAACTGAACCATACTGAAATGTTTATATCTGCTAACAATAGTAAGGTCATTTTGTATGTTCAGACTACGAAACCTGCTTCACCTGAGAAAGAATTAAAGGAGAAGAAAGCTTCTAAGACTAAAAAGAGCAAAGAGCCAAAATTAGAATAATAGACTTGTAAAACTAAACAACAGAGTCCTAGGAAGTCTGCTGATAAGATTAAAACCAATCAGACTAGTAGTAAAACTAAGTCGTCTGTTAATGAGCAAGCATCTAATAAACCAAAGAAGCATAAAAATAAGAAAAATCAAAATGCTTGGTATGGAAATGAGTCATATTATGAGCAACCTGCTGCATATCCACCTATGTATCATGCACCTCAATTTCTAGCTTACTATGCACCTCCCCTTGCTCATCCAATGCATGCATACCCTGCTTATAATTTATCTTATTCTGCTTATGAACATCATCCTTATCATACTGATTATCAACATAACACATCAGCTGAAAATGATGAAGATAAACCTGTTCATACTCTTGTTAAATCTCAGAAGCCTAAGACTTCAACATCTTGAGTTGTAAAGGGTGGAAATAATCCTCCAGGACCCTCTCAATAAAGGGTACCTAAAACAATTTTACTTTGTTTTGTAGGTTAGGACTAGGAGTAGGAGTAAAGTAGAGAAAATCTGGTACTTGGACAATGGATGTTCAAGACACATGTGTGGATGCATACATGAGCTGACTGATATTGTTGATGTGGATGGTCCTAAAGTAACTTTTGGGGACAGCAAGGAAGGCAAGATTGTAGCATGTGGAAAGATAATCAAGGCAACATTGAGATATCTGACGTCTCTTATGTTAAAGGCCTAAAATACAATTTGCTGAGCATAAATTAATTATGTGACAAGGGATTTTCAGTTATCTTCTCATCAGATAAGTGCTATGTTGAACAGATCGGTACAAAGAAGGTCATCTTACCTGGAAGACGACAAGGAATTGTCTACATAGTCGACTGGAATTCTGTGGACAAGAATTCAAAACGTTTGTTTGGTGGTATCTACACTAAGTGAAGTAAGTTGATTGTGGCACAAAAGGATGAATCATGTGAATTTCAAGACCATAAACAGAATAATCAAGAATGATCTGGTAGAAGGAATTCCAAAAACTGTCATGAGCAAAGATAAGCTCTATGTCGCCTGTCAGAAGGTTAAACAAATCAAGTCATCTTTCAAAAGCAAGAAGCACCAATCTTCTACAAGGATTTTGGAGCTGCTACATATGGACTTATTTGGACCCATTCATCCAATCAGCAATGGTGGAAAAAAGTACTGCCTAGCTGTTGTGGATGATTATTCAAGATATAGTTGGGTGATTTTCATGAAGAAGAAAAGTGAAACCAAGGAGCATCTTACCAATCTGATGGAGCTGATCCAGAATGAGAAAAGCATGAAGATACTAAAGATCAGATCAGATAGAGGGATGGAGTTCACAAACTCGACTGTTGAAGAGTATTGTATCATCAGAAGCATAAGTCATGAGTACTCTGCTGCCAGAACCCCTCAATAGAATGGAATTGCTGAAAGAAGAAATAGAACTCTAAAGGAAGCTACCAGGACCATGATAGCTGAAGCAAAGCTGCCCCAAAGATTCTGGGCAGAAGCCACAAATACAACTTGCTTTACCCAAAACAGATGCATGATCAACAAACATCAAAACAAGACTCCATATGAAGTTTAGAACAACAGGAAGCCAAACATTCATTACTTTAGGATTTTTGGTTAATGGGAAGAATCACCTTACTGTTTTTGCAGAAAAGGCTGATGAAGCTGTTTTTGTAGCATACTCTACTATTAGTAAAGCTTATAGAGTCTTCAACAAAAGAATTTTACTTGTAGAATAATCTATTCATGTAGTGTTAGATGAACCAAATCAATCTTCTGAAAAGAATCAAAGTGCTAATCCAAATCTGTCTACTGATTTTCAGAAATTGAATGTTGAAAGAAATGAAGAATATGTTCCCATCATACTACCTGATCTCAACTCAGCTGCTAACTCAAATGCAGTTCAAAATCAGTTTGCTGATTGTCTAACAGACGAGTTACAAACAGCTGATAGACCACAAACTGTTCAACAGACTACTAATGTTCAACATTCTACTACTGGAACTCCAACAGTAGTGTTGCAAGATCAACTTAGAGGACAACATTCAGATTTGCAACCTGATCTCAGATGGCTCAAGAATCACCCACCTGAATTAGTGATTGGTGATCCTTTGGATAGAGTAAAGACAAGAAGAGCTGCTGCAAATGATGCAATTTTGTAAGCTTCCTATCCCAAATAGAGCCCAAACAGATTGAAGAAGCTCTTAATGTTTCCAACTGGATCGAAGCTATGCAAGAAGAGCTGAATCAATTTGAGAGGAATGAAGTCTAGTACTTAGTTCCAAGACCAAGTCATCAAAGAGTAATTGACACTAAGTGGGTATTCAGGAACAAAATGAATGAAGTTGGTGTTGTCACCAAAAGCAAAACATGATTAGTGGCCAAAGGTTACTGCCAAGAAGAAGGCATTAACTTTGATGAAACTTTTTCACCAGTAGCAAGATTAGAAACAATCAGACTGTTTCTTACCTATGCTGCTCACAAGAACTTCACAGTCTATCAGATGGATGTGAAGTCTTCCTTTCTCAATGGAGAATTGCAAGAAGAGGTGTATGTTGAACAACCACCTGGATTTGAATCATATAAAGAAGAAGACAAGGTGTGTCGTATGAAGAAAGCTCTCTATGGACAGTAACAGGCTCCGGTATGATACTTTGTCTGATTTTCTTTTAATCAAAGGATTTCAAAAAGCTAAAGTAGATAAAACCTTGTTTACTGTTGAATGGAAGGATCATATATTACTTGTGTAAATATATGTAGACGGTATTATTTTCGGTTCAACTAACCAACAGATGTGTGACAAGTTCTCCAAGCTGATGCAGAACAAATTTGAAATGAGCATGATGGGTGAACAAAATTATTTTCTTTGTTTGCAAGTTAGACAGTTGCCTGATGGAATACTCATCAACCAAGCTAAATACACAAAAGATCAGTTCGAGAAATTTGGTATGGATACTAGCTCTACTTGTAGTGTTCCTATGTCTACTGGACTTCGTTTGGATAAGGATGAAGATGGCAAATCAGTAGACATAACCAAGTACATAGGCATAATAGGGTCAATGTTATATCTAACATCTAGCAGACCTGATATTATGTATTATGTTGGGGTTTGTGCGAGATATCAATCAAATCCTAAAGAATCTCATCTCTTGGCTGCTAAGAGGATACTCAGATACCTTAAAAGCACTCAAGATTTTGGTTTATGGTACCCTAGAGGATCTGGATTTGAACTTATAGGATATTCTGATTCTGACCTTGATGGCTGCAAGATTGATAGGAAGAGTACAACTGGCGCCTGTCAATTTTTAGGTAGTCGTCTGATCTCATGGATGAGTAAGAAACAGACTTCAGTATCTATCTCTACTGCTGAAGCTGAGTACATTGCTGCTAGAGCATGCTGTGCACAGATACTTTGGTTGAAGCATCAACTAGAAGATTACAACATAAAGATTAGTGGAATCCCAATCTACTGTGATAATACAACTGTCATTTCTCTTACTCAGAATACTACAAGTCACTCAAGGTCTAAGCATATTGAGATCAAGCATCATTTTGATCTTACGCTGTTTCCTAGGGTATCAAAATAGGAATGTAACCAAGCAAGGCACAAATATATGAAGGAGAAGATCAATAAAGTATATTTCGATCATGGGTGTACATATTACAAGTAATGAGGGTCCTATTTGAGCATTATAGAATGTCGTACAAGCTAGAAGCTAAATACATACAAGAGTGATATCTAATCTAACTCTCCAAGGTTGATCCAAGTAGGAGCTTCGAGCTAGAAGCACCTGGGAAAGCGTTTCTGGCGTCATAAATGCTTGTGGTATTTATAGTTGAGGCGGTGTGCTAGCTGAACCATTCGCAGGGGAGCATTTCTTGGCCCAAAGGCCTGGGCATGAGGTCAGCCCAACAGTAATTTTTGACCCGGAGCCTTTGCCTGAGAGATCGGACTGGGCAGATTGGGACTTGGGATCGATACTATGTCTTCGAGGTCGGGATTCACGGTCTTCGATCTCGGATAATCTATTTCCGACCGAGCATGAGTTCCTGAATGTAGAGAATCCAAAGTACACCTTATCAATACTCCCCCACTTCTCGAGCGTAAGTGAAGCTGAAGCTCGGAGAAGTAAATGCCGACTCAACAATGAGATGAACCATTTATGACGTGTTTCGGATATACCTCGTTAAAAATCTAATTCGGAAAAACCCATTGGGATAAAAACCGAACCAGGGAAAAAGAGTGCATATCTTAGAAAACTTAAAATGAGTATCTGTTGTGAAAATGTGAGTTCTGATGTCGATAATTTTGCTTGAAACTTTTCGTGATCGGTAGCTGAACAAAGCGTTTGTTAATAGGCGTTTGTTAATAGTAGCGATTGATTCCTCATTAATACTCCCCCACTTCTTCGAGCGTGAAGTGAAGCGAGAGGTCGAAGAAGTAAATATATTCTGAGGCTGAAAAGGCGTGTCTTTTCCAGTATCCAGTTTTCGGCCTAAATTAGTAGAGTACAGGGGCCGAAGATGCAATTATCGAGAAGATAAGTTTGAATATTACCTTTAAAGACTTATGTCTAAATATTTTCAAACAAATGATAGAATACAATTATTGGGATCAAATGCAGATTGTCTTAAAAATAAAGGAGAATATTGTAAAATTACAAAGATATATCGTGACCGTTAATCTTCCTAAGTCTTCTCCTCGGTGCCCTCTGGAATATGCTGGTCGGCTTCATCATGACTCTCCTGGTCGGCATTACCTTCATGCTATGGGTCGGCATCCTCCTCTTCCTAGTCGCACGAAAAATCGGCCCTCGGAGGATCAGCGTCGGGAGGAAGCACTGGCAAAGTAACTCCAAACTCCTTTACCAAATGTGCCAAAGGGAGATGCTTGTGATCCACTGTCTGAACGTCAGCAGAAGAGTACTTTTGGCCATGTCGATCAAGGCTGACATGGATGGTCTTAAAATACTCCTCCCTGCGGTCCTCGATCAAGCTGAAAGCTACCATTTGGTGAACCGCCTTCTTCAAAGCACTATCCAAGAGTGGACCCACCTTTTGATAAACCAGAGCAGTATGGACCGGAGAGCTTAGGAATTCACGAATAACTCTTTACTTGGGGCTCTTGCCAGAACGGTCGATCAGACTATCAAGATTGTCATCTTCTTCCTGCTCGTCGAGAGAAGCTTGAAGATGAATAACCCCGGGACTCGAGCTCGCTAATACAAGTAGCATGTTGGACTTGTTGATCCTCTAGGTTCCTGGCCAACTGATCTGCTCGCTCCTGAGCACGAGCTGCATTCAAAACACTGTTGATTATATGGGGGTCATATGTCCCCAAATCCAGATCACCACCGACTCTAGGTTGTTGAGTAGAAGAAGTTGAGGGCAACCCTTGCTCTAAATCAGCCACCCATTGAAGAAGAACTTTGTTTTTCACTTCCTGGAATTGACTTGCTGCCTTAGTAGAGGCGACTCATACATGGAAGACACCATACAACTACAAGCCTGGAAGCTCAAATGAGCAGTAAATTAGACAAAGCCCAGCCAAATAAGATGATAAGGAAAATTTAGAAGAAATGATTAATCATATCTTACTCTGACATAAGATTGGGCAGCCTTTGCCATTTTTTCCAGTGGATCCTTCTCCAGCAACCTCTGCATATCTTTCGTAAAGACATAAGAAAGGAGAATTCGTGTAGCTTTATCTGCAGCACTCTCCTTTTCATCATTAACAAGTGAGTCGCAACCAGAATAACCTGCCGCTCTCTTTCCTACAAGATGATCCTCTATCATCTCGACCAGTGTGGCTTTGGGGTTTGGCTCACCCAGCAATGTAGGGTTTTGACCTGAACGATTATAAACCTATTTTCTTCTCTTCGCCACATAGCCTGAAGAATTGGGCATCGACCATGATCGACAGCCGCGAATACCAAGGGTGGTTCTAAGAAAAATGGGAGGAAATCCCTGTCCGGTCCTAATGATGGATGAGGAAGCCGGAATCTGAGAAGAAGAAGGCCCATGAGGGACCTCTTGAGAGACTTCTGGGGTCTCTTCTCCATTGTCATCAGAATCAAGGTCTTGGTCTAATTTTCTTTTTCGAGAAAATCTTTGCTCTATGGGTTAGTTCTCAGCCGTTTTTGTAGATTTGGAAGGAACCATTTTTCCCTTCTTTGAACGCCTGGAGTTTTCAACCATAGAAGCTACTGAGAAACAAAAAGGGGCTTACGAATTATAATAACTAAAAGAGTAATCAAAATACATTGGAAGAAAGAAAAGTTCTATCGAGTGAGTGAGCAAGAATGGAAACAGAATAATTATGAGAACTTAGGCCAGCTTTCCGAAGAAAGGCCTCTCCTATAAGGACAACACATTGGTATTTATCCTACCGCATCTCCTTTATCATATTCAACAAGCATGGGTCGTCAGAGATCATTTTGTCTTTGACGTTGCGGCCACCAGAGGTCCATTTGGAGTCATGGTCCCAAGTAAAAGGCACTCTCGAAAAAATGAAGTTTCCAATCAGAACAACTGGAAACAGGTGAATCAAAAATAGAATGGCTAGATCTTTGGCTCGCAAAGAAGTAGCCATGGTTTGAAGAGCTAGAAAGATTAAAACGAAACAATTGGTAAAAGTTGCGAAAGGAGGGCTGAAGACCCTTGGCAATCATTAAAACAGAAACAGAGACAACGAATGCTACAAAATTAGGGACCAACTGAGTTAAAAAAATAGTTAAGATATTTAGTATCTCCAGGAACAGAGGAGACAAGGGAAGTCTGAGGCCGTGATTGAAATGGGTAGTGTAAAAGGCACGACAACCCTCCGGGAGTGAAGTAACCCTATCTGTGGGAGATGGAAGAAGAATATGGGAGCCTTCAGGGAAAAACTTAATGTAATTATCCCGCAGATCGCTGAGGTGATCCTCGGTAAAGGCGCAAACAAGCTGTTCGACCAGATCGGAGACTTGAGGATTGGCACCCTTGGTTTTATTAGAGACCTTAGCAGCCACCTCAGCGTCGGTAAGGATGCTCACCTTGAACGTATCTTTCTATGGAACATTTACACCTAAAGCCTCCGTTTGATCGGGGGGAGGACTTTGAGAACCTTCTAGGTCGACGATGGAGTTTATGTCATTTCTGGAATTGGAAACCATTATAAGTGGTTGTTCGGATATGTTGTCGAAAAGTATGATGCTTGAAAGAATTATCGACTTGAGAATTTACTGCTAAAAGACAGGAGGCGGAAAGTAAAAAGTAAGGGTGAAACCTGAAACTTGTATATATATATATGAACTCGAAAAGACGCTTTAGTCCCTTCGCAATTATTCACTTTCCCGCGATCGAACGAAGAAAGGTGACTCCTCAAATGGAAATGACACGTGACGCGGAAACGACAATATGCAATCTTTTCCTTGTATTGGATTTTTTCCCATAGGGTTTTTTCCAAATAAGGTTTTTAATGAGGCACCATTCATAAAACACTAGTCGAAAAAGTCTAATACTTCTACGAGCATCGATTACTTCTCCGCTCGAAGAAGTGAGGGAGTACTGATGGGGGCGATTTTATACCCCATATGATATTCGGAGAACTCAAAATAATAAATCGGCCCGACCATACCGCTCGATCATAAGTTCTGGTCTACCCGATCTAACATGGTGCGCCCCAGCGACCAAGCTAATATTTGAGTACGAGAAGGACGTCACTCCGAGTCCTAGTAGGATTATGTTTCCTTGTATAGCTAGGGATAAACACCTATAAATACAATTTTACTTGTATCGTATTAGGGCACACGATAATAACATCATACACCTACTTACTTTGTAATCTGAGATTAATCAAATACAAGAGCTTTTGCTATAGTTATTCATCCTTACGTTATTCATCTTCACATCCTACCTTCGTTACGTATCGTTCATCTTTGAGTTGATCCATCCTGAATAAAGTAACTAAGACCACTAATCGGAATATAATCTAACCCCGTATAAATATCATTGATTTAATTGAACCACACGAAAATCGGTTAAATCAGAATGGATCCTCTCTGAGAAGAAATAACCTTAGAGGTTTTAATTTTTGTAAGGATGAAAAGTTGAAAAGTCAATCAAAATGGTTTGTCCATGGATTAAGATCAAGGGAAAAAGAGAAATTAGGAATTGAACCTACTTATTTCGTAAGGTGATGTGGGGTAATTCGGATCCCCTGTTTTTCTAGCCTCAATGCGGTTCGAAAAGCACCGAACCCTGAAGCCAGGGACCAAAAGTCGAACCAAAGCATGAAGATGATTGTTTCAAGCACATTAGAGAACCATAGATCGAAGGACACTGTTGGGCCAAGCCCAGGCCCAAGCCCTCCAATTTGGCTATAAATACTCCATGCATTTATTATACTGAGAGACTTCTAAGGGGGGCACACTAACCTTGAGATCACTACTCGAGTTACTAGAGAAGATTAGCATAGGTTTTCTCATACATGTCTCACCCTCTAGCTTGTACGGCATCCAATAATGCTCGAATAGGACCCTAAATATTGTATTTGTACTCATCTTACTCGAATACAATTACATTTGGTCTTTATTTTCCTTTTAACGTTGTTGTCATCGTGTTATTCCCCACCCTTGATCGAACTAACGAAAACGCGTAAGATCATAAGGGATGATTAAATTTGATTGAACTTAACCTTATGGTTAAGTAATGCATAAGGGTGTTGGACGCCCGATGAAGTACTCATTGATACATTGAATGCATCTAAATCCATGAATTATTTAGATCGTAAGAGTTTTCTTATACCATCCCTTGTCTTAAGGGATGTAATAGTTCCATAATGGTTGAAACTGATTGCGCCATAAGACTTATAAGCAAAATTTTAATATACAATATAATTTTTAAATTTACTTTTTATGTTTATAATAAATTTCATAAATTATTATTATAAACATGGAAAAATAATTTATTCATTTAAATGTGTAAATAAATTTCTTATATTATTAAATATAATTATGAAAAAGCAACCTACAAACGCTTTACGCCCAATCATTCCAGATAACGTAGAGGCACCTACGGCAGGATCTGTCATCTTGGCTGGAATCCTTTAAAATTGGGAACCATTTGTTTAATTTTTTATTATAAAATTAAATTGTTAATAAATATATAAAAAATTAATATTTTTTTAAACATATGGACAATTATACAATTTTATCAGCTTTTTATGGTAAATATATAATTATAAATTTATAATTTATGAGATATTACATTAGCAACCATGTTTTTTTTAAGATATTACAAATATTAATAACACCCTAGGAGCGAAATTGTAACTTTTTAGTGGTAAGGCGTTAATTGTAAGATTGTGAAAACCTCAGGGGGAGTTTTCATAATATCCATTAAATTTAAATTTAAAAAAAAATTCATAATTGTACGATTTATTAAAACTAATAATATTAAGTGTTTGATTTAAAATTCAATCAATATTATCGGAATAGATTTGAGGGCAGATTAAGTTACTCAGGATGATGCAATACAAGAAAAAGTAAAGTAAGAACAATGATAATAACGTAGAATTAATGGAGAGCAAAAGCTATTTTATTAGTTTTATATCAGAATGCCCAAGTATGTAGGCTTAAGCTCTGATTTTTTTGTTGTTGTCGTAATACAATGATGATCTAGGTATTTATATGATATTAACCCTAGCTATACAAGGAAACATAATCCTACTAGGACTCGGAGTATCAATCCTTCTTGAACTCGGATTTCAGTCTAATTGATGAGAATAGATATCTCTGGTCGAGTCGAGCGGCTATTAGCAGGAAAGCTTCCTGGTTGAGCCGATCAAGTATCTTCTAGTCGCTCCGAGTGTTATATGGGGTATAAAATAGCCCCCATCAGTACTCCCTCACTTCTTCGAGCGTATATGCAATAGCAGCCAGTAGAAGTAGATGGCTTTATCCGACTGACTTTTCTATGAATTGTGCCTCATTAAAAACCTTACTCGGAAAAAACCCTGTGGGAAAAATTCCTAAGCAAGGAAAAGAGTGCTACGTTTCATAGACAGTCGTTTTGTCGTTTCAGAATTGTACAGTTGTTCCTTTTTTAGAAGGCAGCCGTTCCTTATTAATTGGCGAAAATATGAATAGTCGTGAAAGGAGCATCGTCTCTGATCGGGTCGATAGATGATCCCGAATGAGCTTGTATGGTCGAACCGATCTGATGTCCACGAGTCGATCCGAGTATTATAAGGGGTGTAAAACAGCCCCCATCAGTACTCCCCCACTTCTCGAGTGCAAGTGTAGCTGATGCTCGTAGAAGTAAACCGAGCGGAGGTGCTGATCGACCTCAAAATTGGGATGCGTCGGATATATCTCATTAAAAACCTAGCTCGGAAAAACCCTGTGGGATAAAAACCGAGCAAGGGAAAAAGAGTATATATCCATGAGAGACGCATAATAAAATCATATGCTTTTTAACTGGAAAACCACTTCTTCAAAGTTTGAGGGGCCCTGATGAGGGATGTTTTAGACTCTACTTGGAGGAGCCCTGACAAGAGCGAAGAACATGAATCCCGACCTTGGAAGTGTGGAATCGAGCCCAAGTCACAATCTTTGCAATCCGATCAACCGGAGAGAGAGCTCATGATCGGAGGTTACTGTTGGGCCGAGAAATATATCCCTGTGGATGGACCAGCTAGCTCACCATTTCAACTATAAATACCACCAGCATTTATGACGCCAGACAGGCTTTCCCAGGTGCTCTCTACTCGAAGCTGCTACTTGGAGTCAGCTTGGATAGTTAGCATAGGTCAATTGTTATGTATTCATCTAGCTTGTACGGCATCCTATAATGCTCAAATAGGACCCCATTACTTGTAATCTGTACACGTACGTTCGAAATATATATATCTGATTTTTCATTCCTTTAATTGTGTCTTTAGTTATTTTCTTCACCTTTTCGATCATATACGAAACCACGTAAGATCAATTGGCGTCCACCGTGGGGCCTTATTTGGGTGTTAGATCGGAAAATGCCTACTACGAGGAGAAATACATATATTCGAGGAGAGCATTCTCACGTAGCCGGAGCACAAAACTAAGTTAACAATGAACCCGATAATTTATCTCTAGCGGCTCAACAGCCAGAAGCTCCACCAGTCATTCCCTAGGACGATGCACCTATCCACACGACTATCGCTGATCTGAGGTCTATCATAGGCACTATGTGTAGGGAGTTTTTGAATAGTGGAAGGGCCGGACAATCACCCGCAGATCAGCCAACAATGCATGGTAGAGCAGAATTTCCTTCTTCGGACATCCAGAAGGAGAAAAGCGTACCACAATCTATATCAAATGCACCGGCACCAAACCTTCCCTGAGCAGCCCCGTCGAAGACTAACGTTCGACCAGGAATTCCTCAAAAGACGGTACATGATGTGGAGGATTCGGTAGTAGGGGAGAGTCAACCTGTAGATAAGGTGAAAAGCAAAAAATCGATTTATAAGATGATTACAGATTCTGAGCTTGAAAGAATTGTGCAAGAGCGAGTTGCCAAGAAATTGGATGAGGAAGACACGGTGATGGAAGTTCGTCACGCCAATGCAGCCGTTAGGCACACCGAGTTAATTCAAAACAGAGAAACTATCCGATATAGGGAGATCGGAAATAGTATCATGCGATGCTTGCCATTTTGCTGAGAGATACGAGAAGCTAGAAATACTGAAATAGTACCAACAAGGTTACCACGGTATAACGGGACTACCAACCCCGGAGAACATATCAACAGTTTTATCAATGTGATGAATTTATATGGACACTCGGAAGACTTTTGCTGCAAAATCAGGGTCACCACCTTCGAAGGAATTGCCCTTGATTGGTTCGGAAAACTGCCGCCAAATTCTATATTTTCTTTCGACGAATTTTGTGACAAGTTGAAACACCAATTTCCAAGCCAGAGAAAACCCAGATTGCCAGCGAATCATTTGGGAACGGTTAAGCAATTGGACGGAGAAACTTTGAGGCAATGGCTGGCAAGATTCAGTATCGAACTTTTGAAAGTCGATACCCCACAAATCGAATATTTGTCTTCTCTAATGTTCGAATTGACGAGGAACACGCAATTCGGAAATGCATTATGTAGGAAGCAACCAAAATCTTTCGAGCGAATAATGGAAATTACTGAGAAGTATATGATTCAGGAAGAGATGAATAAGCTAAAAATGCGCACAACGTAAAACTCCCTCTCAACAAAAAGCAAGATCGAGCTCCAATTCCAAAACCAGGTGATTATGGAGGATCAAGTAGAGGATCAGTATGGCAACGACTCAACACCTACAAACCGCAAGTGCCGACCCAAAGAACTAATACCTATGGTCCACCTACCGATCAAAATCAGCCCCCACGACCCGGAAAAAACCATTTTACCGAGTTGAACACCTCAAAAGAGGAAATTTTGACTGTATTGGAGGAAGGGAATTTAATTCCCGAGGCTCAAAGAATTACCCAGGCAAGACCAGGAGCGATGGGTTATGACAAATATTGCCGATATCATAGAGCTCGGGGACATAGCACCAAAAATTGCTACCAATTGAAGGTTGAAATTGAGAAATTAATCATGCAAGGAAAACTTAAGGAGTTTGTTAAAAGCGGTAACTATAACAACCGATATAGATCCAGGAGTCCTCGAAAATTTATCAGCCAACAAAGGGAGGGTCGAAATCAGGCAGATGAGCAGTTGAACGGAGTAATAAGTATGATTGCCGGTGGGCCGACGGGAGGAGATAGCAAGAATGCGAGAAAGAGGACGATGAGGTCGATAAAAACAGCTGTTTCGATCAAAAAGGAAATATTCTCTATGGAATTCCCATCCATAGAAAATCAAGCTATAAGCTTCAGCGATGCAGATCGACCCTCAGACATCACTTAGGATATAAGTGAAGATGACCCTGACTTTTCTATGGTACTAACTCTGAAAATTGCTAATTTTGAGGTCAAAAGAGTTTTGGTTGACAATGGAAGTTCGGCAAACATCATATCCTCAGAAGCTCTTACACGGATGAATCTTCAGCATCCTTATCTGGATCGACTAGCAACTCCCTTAGTCGGATTTGGAGGCTCGGAGATTGTTCCACTGGGAACCATTCTATTGAGCACGACTCTGGAAAAAAAGCCGAAGATGGTAACAAGGACAATAAAGTTTCTGGTGGTGGAAACACCTTTCGCCTACAACGCTATACTGGGAAGACCGACCCTGAATGCTTTCAAGGCAGTTGTTTCTACATATCATGAAAAGGTTAAATTCCCAACTGATGAAGGAGTTGGGGAAATGAGAAATGATCAATACATGGCTTGGGAATGTTATAACTCGTCTTTGAGTATAAAGAAGAAAATTGAACCTCAAATCCCGATGAAAAGAAAATTGTCTGATTTAGAATCCAACTCAATTTCGAATTTACCAATCCCTGATTGTGAAAAGCTACAAGGAAAGAAAGGAAAAAATGTTGACATGAGCATGCAAGCGCCCGACCATAAGAAGGTGAACTTGGTCCCTGGATCCCCTGAGAAGTTTACCAGAATCGGAACGGAGTTAAGTGATGGAATGGAAACCATGCTCGTCGACTTTTTACGAAAAAATGTAGATGTTCTCTCTTGGAGTTCGGATGATATCGTGGGGATCGACCCACGTGTGATCACGGGCGCGAGAAAGATAAAATCATCAATGCGGAGGTCGATAGGTTACTAGCTGCCGGTCAAATTAGAGAAATTAAGTTTACCGAATGGTTATGTAATGTAGTTCTGGTTTCTAAAGGTGACAAGATTGATAATAAATGGAGAATGTGTAACGATTTTACTGATCTAAACAAGTTGTGCCCGAGAGACCCTTACCCGTTGCCTCGGATCGACATGTTGGTAGACTCCACCGCGGGTTTTGTATTTTTTAGCATGATGGATGCTTTTCAGGGATTCTATCAAATTTTTATGAACGAAAGGGATCAGGACAAAACCGCTTTCATTACCGAGCGAGGAGTCTACTGTTTCATAGTGATGCCGTTTGTATTATGAAATGCGGGTGCAACTTATCAAAGATTGGTCAATATGATGTTTAAGGAATTGATAGGAGAAATTATGGAGGTCTATGTCGATGACATGCTGGTAAAGAGTATGACGGAGGAAGACCACATCAACCATCTAGATAAATGCTTCGTTATTCTAAGAAAATATGGAATGAAATTGAATCCAGCAAAATGCACTTTCGGTGTGTGGTCAGGAAAGTTCCTCGGATATCTCGTTCATGAAAGAAGGACCGAAGCCAACCCAGAAAAAATTCGAGCAATTACCGATCTTCAACCACCGAGAAAACTTTCAGACGTTCAAAGTTTGATCGGGAAAGTTATTTCCTTAAACAGGTTCATTTCTCGATCCGCTGACAAGAGCTTGCCATTCTTCAAATTATTGCAGAAATCAAAGGATTTAGAATGGAATGCTGAATGCGACAAGGCATTTGAAGATCTAAAAGCATACTTAACCTCACCGCCGATGTTGGCCAAGCCCTCCGACAGAGAGCCCTTATACATTTACATAGCCGTTTCGGAAGAAGCTATTAGTTCGGTGTTAGTAAAATTAGAGAAATCAGAGCACAAGCCAGTCTACTATTTGAGCAAATTGTTGCAGGGTGCCGAAAAGAATTATATGGAAATCGAAAAATTCGCACTCGCTTTGGTAGTAGCTGCACGAAGATTGAGGCCCTATTTTCAGACTTATAAGATAATTGTTTTAACTATTGAGACAGGTTTTATCAAAGCCTGAAGCGTCCGGCAGATTGATAAAGTGGGCAGTCGAGTTGGGTAAATTTGAAATTGAGTACCAACCTCGAACCACAATAAAAGCTCAGGTGTTAGCTGACTTCCTAGTCGAGTCCACTAGCTTGAAAAACCTAGAGAACGAACCGACTTCCCAAATAAATGTGGTTAAGGAGATTAAGGATCCAGTTTGGTTGATGCACGTGGACGGCTCTTTGACCAAGAAAGGATGTGGAGCAAGAATTCATTTTCAAAGACCCTGTGGCGAGGATTTGAGTTACGCCATTACTTTGGACTTTGTCGTTACGAACAACGAAGCAGAGTACGAAGCTCTGATTGCAGGATTAGAAATGGCCCTGAAAGAAAAGGTAAAATCAATTATTGTGTTAACCGATTCTGAACTTGTCCATAGGCAGGTTAAAGGCATATATGAGGCCAAAGAATTCAACATGATTAAATATTTGAACAAAGCCAGAAGTTTGATCTCACAATTCAAAAAGTTCGATATTCAGCCTATTCCGAGGGAAGAAAATCTATGGGCCGATTTGCTATCAAAGTTCACTGGTGTTGCGGATGGAAATGATGAAGGGATAATTACATGGCTTTTGTCGAATGCATCTGCCATTGATCTAGATTTTACTCCTTGTATTGACATCATGGAAATTGACGAGCAAAGGATCTCTTGGATCGATTCTTTCATCGATTATTTAAAGGAAGGGAAACTGCCTGAAGATACCAATGAAGCCCGAAGAATCAAGTACCGAGCTCCGTCATTTACCTTAATTGATGGTCAACTCTATAAGCGATCCTCCTCTAGAAGCTTATTGAAATGTGTTTCCGAAGGTCGGTATCATACAATTTTGAAGGAGGTTCGCAAGGGAGAAGCAGGGAACCACTGTGGCGCTCGAGCATCAGCTCTAAAATGCTCGAGAGCAGGATATTATTGGCCCACTCTTATTTCCGACTCAGTTGATTATGTGAAAAAGTGTCACCACTGTCAAATTCACTCGAATTTTATCCATCAGCCGGCTGAACAAATGCACTCTATTCCGATCTGTTGGCCTTTTGACAAATGGGGAATCGACATCGTAGGTCCTTTTCCAACGGCCAGGGCCAAGAAAAACTATGTGTTGGTTGCTGTAGAATATTTCAGCAAATGGGTAGAATGCATTGCTCTAACTAAAATCACTCAGTTTCAAGTCATTAATTTCCTACGGAAAAACATTGTCTGTAGGTTCGGGATTCCTAGAGTTCTAATTTCTGACAACGGAACACAATTCGCCGGCAAAAAGGTCATGGAGTGGTGTGAGAGGTTCGGAATACAACAGAATTTTGCATCAGTAGGGCACCCGCAGGCCAATGGGCAAACAAAAGTTGTGAATAGAGAGATTGTTCGATCTCTGGAAAAGCGCTTGTCTGATGCAAAAGGAAAGTGGCTCGATGAACTTTCAGGAGTCTTACGGGCAAACAGGACGACCGTAAAAGCTGCCACGGGAGAAACCCCTTTCAGTTTGGTCTACGATTCGGAAGCTGTTATCCCCATTGAGAATCTTATAGCTTCTCCCAGAGTTAAATTTTATAATTCCGAAAGAAATCAGTTGTTGAGGGAAATGGAGGTTGATCATGCCGACAGCAAAAGGGATCGTGCTAAGATGAAAACCAGGCTACAAAGGCCAACATGGAAAAGGCCTATAATCAGAAAGTTAGAATCCGAAACTTTAAGGTTGGAGATCTAGTGCTAAAAAAGGTAGAAGTCTCAAAGCATGTTGGAAAACTTCAGCATAATTGGGATGGACCATACGTAGTTGTCGAGGTCAGGAAGAAAGGTTCTTACAAGATTGCTCATCCTAATGGAGAAGTCCTGCCTCGGGCCTAGAATGCTATTAATTTAAGAAGATATTACAGAAGATAAAGACTATCTAGCGAGTTCTAGCCTATCTTTTATTTTGCTATCTCGTTCTGTTTCAGTTTGTTTTATCAAGGATTATCTAATCAATGGAAAGTTTTATTCGCCAGAGATATTATTAATTCGTTATCTTATCTATTCGATGACAAGTCTTATTCGCCTGAATATTATTAATTCATTATCTTATCTATTCAATGACAAGTCTTATTCGCCTGAAATATTATTAATTTATTATCTGATCGTGAAGATATTATGAGGCTATCCCCAATCTCTAAATATATCAATCAAATATCGACTAAGGGTGAAAGCCGTTGCTACGCCCCTTAGATCGAAGATAAAATAAATCGGGTGAAAGTTGTTGCTAAGACCCTCAAAATCGACTAAGGGTCAAAGCCGTTGCTACGGCCCTTAGACCGAAATAAAATAAATAGGGTGAAAGATGTTGCTAAGACCCTCGAAATCGACTAAGGGTGAAAGCCGTTGCTACGCCCCTTAGATCAAAAATAAAATAAATTGGGTGAAAGATGTTGCTAAGACCCTCGAAATCGACTAAGGGTGAAAGCCGTTGCTACGCCCCTTAGATCGAAAATAAAATAAATCGGGTGAAAGTTGTTGCTAAGACCCTCAAAATCGACTAAGGGTGAAAGCCGTTGCTACGCCCCTTAGATCGAAGATAAAATAAATGGGTGAAAGCTGTTGCTAAGACTCTCGGAATCAACAAGGGTGAAAGCCGTAGCTATGGCCCTTAGATCGAAAATAAAATAAATCGGGTGAAAGTTGTTGCTAAGACCCTCGAAATCGACTAAGGGTGCAAGCTGTTGCTACGCCCCCTAGATCGAAAATAAAATAAATCGGGTGAAAGCTGTTGCTAAGACCCTCGAAATCGACTAATGGTGAAAGCAGTTGCTACGCCCCTTAGTTCGAAAATAAAATAAATCGGGTGAAAGCTGTTGCTAAGTCCCTCGAAATCGACTAAGGGTGAAAGCCGTTGCTACGCCTCTTAGATTGAAGATAAAATAAATGGGTGAAAGCTGTTGCTAAGACCCTCGGAATCAACTAAGGGTGAAAGCCGTTGCTATTCCCCTTAGCTCAAGTCATCAAAAATTTTCTCGATCCTATAAATGATCGATTCACAAGTTGCAATGATCGAGATTTGCAAAGAATATCAAAGAAATATCAAATTATCGATTATCTTGATTAAGCAACAACGCAAGTAAAATAAATATCGATACATTGTTTTCAAAGTTAGATGTTCGATTATTGTATCAAAAGAGCAATCTTGTTGAAGTACGAGCAAGAAAAGCAAAGGAAAATACAAGGACAATGAAGTAAAAATAAGCCTTTATTTCATAAGATTTCAAATAGTTACAGAAGATTTCAATGCTACTCTATTACAATATGTAATTTCGAGCTAAAATTTGAAGTTTACATTCAGTGCTATTACAAAGGACAAATTCTACACTAGGGATCTTCGTTCAATCGCCGGGGCTGAGTAAAGCTACTTCTGCGTCTACCCTTCATCCAAGAATGCAGGGGTCGGATCAGTAGGGATTTTTCCAGCATTCTTACTACCACTCCCCTGCTGGTTAGTTCGCACATTCACCCAGGTCGAAGCAGCAGGGAACAATCCCTAGAGAAATTATTCCACGCAATCTCGAAGGTAACATTCTTCAAGAAACATCTTGAAGAAATTTAGATTGAGAGCAGGAAAACTCCTCCAGGAGTTGACCCACTATCCGAGCCTGTCTTGGATATATGGTATCCAAGAAATCAGGTCGTCTGCCGATATCCTAGTCGCAATGATATTCGTCTGTCGATATTCTAGTCGAAGCAAAATTTTTTTTTGGAAGCAAAGGAAAAGAAAGTACGAATTCAAATCTCGAACATTTTTATGGGGGATAAATGATTGGCCACTAAAGAAGGTAAAAAATCGTGCATACAGATCGAACAAAATTTTTACAAGAAAAGTAAAAATACGATGGTAAAATGAGAACCAGTCAGAAGTATTTATAGGGGAAGGAAATAAACACCAATGGCTCAGATCACTTGGAATGAATGGTCGCGATACGAGCGATAAATGCGCCGACGGTTCCGCTTCCCGATGAATAGGGGACTATTTGGATAAAAAAGAAAAATCATTTGACCCGAGATCAAAAATCTGAATTATCAAAAACCATCGGTCGAAGGAGAATATTCGAACATTCGCATCAGTACATTTGCGCCCGCTATACAAAGATCGAATAGTAATAACATTCATCAAAGCATAAAATATTTTACGACAATTATGCTCGGAGTAGGTTGAATAAAAAGTGGAGAACATGCCAGCATAATTAAGAGAATAGATATAACCATCGAAGAACGACATAACAATCATGAAAATGGCGCATGGCCCAGTACACGGTTCGAAATGCAGAAACGAAAACACACGAAACAAATTGAAACTTATTCAGAGTTACAACACAAATGCGAAATGGAGAGTTAAAATTACAACAGGTTTAGCAATTAAGGCATCTACAGAAGTTTATTATTGGAAAAAATCTTCCGAAGCTCGGCACTGCGGTCATAATAACCACGAGCATAAGCCTTCTATTAACGAAGCTCAAAGTCCTTTTTCTCTTGCTCATAAAGTCCTTTGAGCACTTCGAGCTCTTTTCTCAACTGTTGGTGGATTTCTTCCCCCTGATCCTTGGCGGCTTTCTCCTTCTAAAAAGCCAGTTTCTCCTCGAGTACACGGTCTAATTCGGTTTTCTTCTTCTCCAGTTCGAGGGCAACAGCAGCATGTTGGCTCAATTCCCGCTCAGCTAACACTTCGAGCTCGAGGAACTCTTGTCCAGCCTACCTCACGAGCGAATTGGTTAGTTAAAAATAAAAAAAAACCGAATCAGCCTGCAAGAGACCTTAGAAATGGAGATATCAGCCTGTGATCTTCAGAAATGGAGATATCAGCCTGCAGGAGACTCTTAACAGGATTCTCGAGTATCACTTTCGGAGCAGACTCATCTTTCAGCTGGGAAGAAAAGATCACAGGAGAAGCAGAGGCAGCGCGAGGGTCAGAAGAATCCTCAACTTTCGAGGATTCAGCCGTTGCTCCAGAAACTAAAGAGCCTTCACCAGCATCTGTCAGTTTAAGTTTCTTGCGCAAACTTCTTTTCGGGGAACCAGCTGCAGAATCACCGGCCAACGACTCATTTCCAGAGACAATCTTCTGCAAGGTCTCAGTGGGGGTGATCCCATCAGAATAAGGCCTTTTATGCGAAGCAAGAACCGAAGCCTTTTGTCTAGCCAATGCTCGTTTGGAATTATCGAGAGGTTTCGATGGGGAGCCCTCAGATTCCTCGTCGAGATCCTCATCTAAAATCAATTTGCTAGGAATAATCTTAACATGTTTGGTTGAAGCCTGCTTTTCTTTCTTAGTCTCCCCTCCTTTGAAGGCTTTGGGGGAAGACGCGGAGGTTGTTGGAGAAGCCCTGGAGGACTTCTTATCCTTAGTCGACTTCTGATCTTTGGGCGGACCTTTGCTCTTGGAGCCACCCAACAACGACAGGGGATCGATAGCTTTACCCAATATTTGATCCAAGATGAGCGAAGAAATAAATTTGAAAGTTCGAAAATAAATATTAAGCGCGGAGCTCCGATCTCAATGATTAAGAGTTATAGGCAAAATGATTCAAGACAGTCCTTGTATTTATAGAGGCTACACCCTACCTTTACAATAATTGAACCGGTGCGACCCTCAAGAAATTCAATAAGGAACTATAGAGTCCGACCAGAAAAATAAAGAAGACTTCGAACAGTAAAAAGGCAAAATGTGAAAAACAAGTATTTACAAGTTAAGGATTTTATGGGTTCTATAAAACGAAAAACATTGAGGAAGAATCCTATTACATCAACTATTACTCCTATTACATAGCAGTGTTCGGATCTCTAGCTACTAGATTTTGGATCACTTCCTTCCGAGCTAACTGATCCATAGTCTGAGCTGCCGCTATCTTCGCCGTCACCACCTTATTGCCCTACTTGACGGTCGAGTTGATCATTTTGCTCATCGGGTTCGCTATCTATGTCAACATAGTGATCTTCCCCTAAGGCAGATTGGGGGTCGTTGCCAGATAACTCAAGCAAATCGGGATTCGGCATGGAACGCCAAATTCCTCAACGAACGGAGCGAAATGGTGATCCTGCCAGCTCGAGGTTTCCTGAGGCAATGACGAAATTTTGTAGTCTTTTCCTTCAGCATTCTTCTAAGGATGCATATGTCGAAAATATTCGACCAACTTGTCCGGAATTATCTCGGCCGAGACTAACTGTTGAACCCCTTTGTAGAAAATTGTTTGGAGAATCCCACTTATCCTTCTTCGAACCAAGGGATCAAGAACAGGAGACTTCAAAAACTCTCGTATAGCTGGGATCACTGCCTCTTCCCGTCCCTAAGAATACGCAAGCTCGGAGTCTTGCTTGGCTTGTTCGAGCTCAACCTTAGCTTTCCTAAGCTCCTCCTCGAGAGCACTTTTCTCCTTAACTATTGACACCAAATCCTCCTCCACGGACGGGGTGTGTTTTTTGGTACTGCTCTCTAATTCCTTCTTGGTTTTAGATAATTCACGACGGGTATCTGTTAGTCAACTCGTAGCGTCGTCCAGTTGAGCCCGAAGCTTTTTATTCTCGGCCAGAGTCTGTGCAAGCGCATTGTGAGCCTCTTGTGACTCTTGTTCCAGCAATGCTAAAAGATAGGTCTGAAGGGCGAAATAATCCCCAGGCTGTGAAAAAGCAAAGCATGTCAGCAGACTATTTAAGAATCAAGAAAAAGTACTCAAAACTTAACAATTATTACCTCCTGATAGGTTCGAGAGAAGTTACTCAGGACTTTGAAGTCGCTTTTCACGGTATGGTGAAGCAAATCCCGCTTGAATCGTCCGGCCATAAAGATTTTTGTGGATTTGTCAAACTCATTTTCACCATCGGGTCCGAGATCGAACAAAATGATTCCTTCCTCCGGATACCCGACGGCCCTACACCCGCGAATATGCTCATCCATGAAGTCTGCTACATCCGGTTCAGATCTACCTGGACGACAAGGGACCGAGTCAGAGTTCCTGCCAAATGGTTTTACCCTCCTCGAGGGTCCTGGATGGTCAGCATTTCGTTTTCGAGCCATACGCTCCTCATGTTCTTGTATACCTAAAATACGGTTCCAGGAATATTGACTGTAACCAGCGGATGATGGATTAGAAGTCTCAATCGAGAATACGCTGCATAAAGGACCCGCTACGGCCGGATTCGATAAACTTGTGCCACTAACCCCTCTCAGAACTGGGAGTATAGTTGGCATGTCAATCGGGTCAACGACCAAATTACTTATTTCCATTCCTTCCGGATTGATTTCCTTTGTGTGCTGGGATTGGTTCGGTACACGCCTGAAAGTGGCGGTCACGATCGAGCGAACGAGGGACAGTCGGAACTTCTCAACAGTTTGATCTGCAAAGAAAATGCAATGCATTTAGGAAGCTAGATGAGAAAGTACAATTTGTCGTGCATTAAAATACGAGTGATAGTAGCATACTTAAAGTAAGACAGGCGCGAGGTAAAGCGGCCGATTCGGACGTATTTCCGAACGATCGTGTTGACCCGTCAAGGGATCGAGTTAACGAAGAAAGAGAAAATTCGACCATCGGAATGGGAAAATCGCATTTACTCAGACCTGCCATCCTCAAAACCCCTTCTTGAACAAGTAACATGGTCTGGTAGGGATTGGACTGCAGCTGTTCCTATAATTCGTCAGAGAGGTGATGACTAAGCTTTTCCTTGATACTGCGGCGACCATATACCCAAGACCCTACGCCATCCCATCGGTATAGTCTAGTTTTCGAACTTCCCTCCGAGACGGGGATATCAGGACCTTTCACGAAGAAGAACCTTATTTTCCAGCCCTTGGTTTTATCCATAGACAAACTCGAAAGGATGGGCCGACTCGTCTGTGGAGAGAAATATACGAATCCCGCGTTGGAGCCCTTAGACATACGCATCTGGAACATTTGCCAGAAATTCCGAAATGAAGCCTCTTCCCCTTTGGCTTCCATAAGAACGCTGAATGCTACAATGTATGCAATAGAGTTCGGGAGGATTTGAGCGGGGGGAAAGAGAAAAAGAAGTTAAAATGCTTCTGATCAGGGGAATAAAAGGGATGCGCAATCCATGAGAAAATTTCTTTTCATAAAATGCCTGACACCCCGCGGGGGGATCAGTCGCGCGTTGACGATAAGAAGGGATGACGATCGAGAAACCCTTAGGAAGAAATTTCCCTAATTCTTTATCCAAATAAGGGCGGTCGTCCTTACCAAAAATGCAGGAAGTTTGAGCGGCACCAAGCTCAGCCTTATTATGACCGACCATTCTAGAAGGATCTTCTGGTTTGTATATCCTAACAAAGACGTTATCACCGATGCTATGCTTCTCAACCACGTTTTCCTCAAGATTTTCAGCCTGATTAACATCCTCGCGCTCGGGATCAAATTCCCCTTCCTCGAAATTATCGATAAACCTCAAGACGGGGTCAGATTCTTGATCTTCTCCGACCTTGCGCTTGCCCCTCAGATTTCTCGAACTAGACATTGTTAGAAAGAAGCAAGTATCCAAAAATAACAGCTCGTTACTATGCTCCGATCTTAGGAAGAAAGTTAAAAAGGTAAATTGCAAGCCTGGCCCCGGATAATCGTGACGGTTGGACTCCCTCAGGGCTAATTCAAAACTATCTTTCTGGTAATTGCATTTTGGACCCCTATACTTTCTGCAAATGGAAGCCCAGGAGCCACATATGAAAAAGACACGCCTCTTGGGTATCGATGTTCATTTATCGACCCATTCTTTCGCTTTGTCCTGAGATAAAAAATAAGGAGCCGATTGCGGCAGTACGGTAACCAGTGTGGAAGTATACTTTGTTCATGAATCAATTCGAAAGGCCAGACGAAGTTTGTTAATGTCAAATTTTATATCATCACAGTAAAGCCATTAGATTGTTTCCAAGATGTGCACTCTTTTTCCTTAATTTGGTTTTTATCCCAATGGGGTTTTCCGAGTTAGGTTTTTAACGAGGCATATCCGAAGCACATTATAGATGGTTTGCTCATCCCCATGATCGAAGCAGTACATACTTCTTCGAGCTTAAGCTTCACTTTGCGCTCGAGAAATGGGGGAGTATTGAATAGGGATGTTTTGGACTCTACTTGGAGGAGCCATGACAAGAGCGAAGAACATGAATCCCGACCTCGGAAGTGTGGAATCGAGCCCAAGTCACGGTCTTTGCAATCTGATCAACCGGAGAGAGAGCTCATGATCGGAGGTTACTGTTGGGCCGATCACAGGCCCAAGCCTTTGGGCCGAGAAATATATCCCTGTGGATGGACCAGCTAGCTAACCATTTCAACTATAAATACCAACAACATTTATGACGCCAGACAGGCTTTCCCAGGTGCTCTCTACTCGAAGCTTCTACTCGGAGTCTGCTTGGATAGTTTGCATAGGTCAATTGTTATGTATTCCTCTAGCTTGTACGGCATCCTATAATGCTCAAATAGGACCCCATTACTTGTAATCAGTACTCGTACGTTCGGAATATATATATCTGATTTTTCATTCCTTTAATTGTGTCTTTAGTTATTTTCTTCACCTTTTCGATCATATACGAAACCACGTAAGATCAGGCCCAATATGCCCTTTTATATTAAATTCTTATCGAGCAAAGAATTATATCAACAGATATTACCCATACTATTATACATTTTCGAGCACTGAGTTTATACCAAATGAATGATTTTACTCAAATTTTCTATTAAGTCTTTTTCGAGCATAGAGTCATATCGACGGATTTCACTCTTGCTTTCTGATCTTACGCGGTTTCGTATATGATCAATGAAGTGAAGAAAATAACTAAAGACACAATTAAATGAATGAAAGATCAGATATATATATATATATATATATATATATATATATATATATATATATATATATATATATATATATATATATATATATATTCCGAATGTGCGAGTACATATTACAAATGATGGGGTCCTATTTGAGCATTATAGGATGCCATACAAGCTAGAGGAATAATACATAATAAGTGACCTATGCTAACTTTCCAAGATGGCTCCGAGCAGCAGCTTCGAGTAGAGAGCACCTGGGAAAGCATGTCTGGCGTCATAAATGCTGCTGGTATTTATAGTTGAAATGGTGAGGTAGCTGGTCCATCCACAGGGATATATTTCTCGGCCCAAAGGCTTGGGCCTGTGATCGGCCCAACAGTAACCTCCAATCATGAGCTCTCTCTGGTTGATCGGATTGCAAAGACTGTGACTTGTGCTCGATTCTACATTTCCAAGGTTGGGATTCATGTTCTTCGCTCTTGTCAGGGCTCCTCAAAGTAGAGTCCAAAATATCCCTTATCAATACTCCCCCACTTCTCGAGCGCAAAGTGAAGCTTAAGCTCTGATTTAACCGAATTTCGTCGGGTAAGATTATATCAGTAAATAGGTGTTAAAGGGCTCTGTTACTTTATTCCGGATGGATCAATCTCAAGGAAGAACAATTAGATAGAACAATCGGTAACAAAGACAATCAATGAATATAATAGTATATCAGAAGCCTTTTTATTCAATAATCTTAGATTCTTTCTGTATGCAGGCGTAAGTTGAGTATGTAAAGTGTGTGTAATACAATGATTAACTAGGTATTTATATCACATTAAACCTAGCTTTACAAGGAAACATAATCCTAATAGGACTCGGCCCAATCGTCCTTCTTGAGTCCGGATTGTAGTCTGCTTGTTGAGGAGAGTCGTATTCTACCGGGTTGATAAAATGATCCCGAACTGACTCGTCTGGTCGAACCGATCTTTTATCCCTTAGTCGATCCGAACATTATAAGGGGTGCGAAGTAGCCCCCATCAGTACTCCCTCACTTCTTTGAGAGTATATGTAGTAAAAGCTCGTAGAAGTAGATGGTTTCTTACAACTGTTATTTTCTGTGAGTCGTGCCTCGTTAAAAACCTTACTCATGAAAAAACCCTGTGGGAAAAAATCCTAAGTAAGGAAAAGAGTGCTACGCATCATAGATAGTCGTTTTCTCTTCCCAATTATGAACCGCTACGCGTCCCTTCGGGGAGGCCCTTCATCTTTTTCCGTTTCGGCGGGAACGTGATTAGTTGTGAGGAGTTCGAAACGTCTTTTCACTTCTCACTATAAATAGGTGACTATTAAGTTTGTCATTTTTACTTTATACTTTCTTTCACTTCGCAGTCATTTTCTTGCTCAGTCGTTCATTATTTAAAGTTGTCCTTTTATCGACTTATATCCTCCGAGGATCCAAAAAATGGCTTCTATAAGAAAATCTTCTTCCTCCTTTAGGGAGAATGTCACTCCCATTATCGAGGAGGCGTTGCATTCTAATACTTCGAGCGAGCAAATTGGAGTTTCAGAATTCATTGTCCCTGCTGAGGATACCTTTAAGGTACAAATTCTTTCTAATATGGACGTCGCTGCCCGAGCCAAGAAAGGCAAAGGCACAACTCCTCAAATTTCTGAACCGATTGAGGATCTAGCTTGTGCTTACACTGTGGATACTTTCTCTGAGGTTGTGAACTATTATGCCAAATATTTCCCGGAGGGTTCCGAGATAGTTCTCCCTTCTTCTTCTGATAGGGTTACATCACCGCCGGAAGGATGTCGAGCCTTTTACACGGCCCATTTTAATAGTGGTCTGCGTCTTCCGTTGTCTGCCCTCTTTCTTGATATTTTAAAAACATTCAGTGTGTCCTTGACTGAATTAGACCCTAATTTCGTGGCCTTCGTGGTTTGTTTTTCTGTTTTGATGATAGCGAAAGGATTCCAACCCTCCTTTCGTAATTTTACGCAATTGTTTCGCTTTAACATTTCTAGTTCCTCCAATCGCGGATATTTCTTCGCTAGCCAGAAGCCTAGTCGCGCAATCTTTGACTCCCCAGTTTCTAGCAACCCTTCTTGGAAATCTCATTTTTTCTTTGTTCGTCCACCATCTGATCTTCATTTGGCGAATGGCTCGACTACGCCCTTTTTGTGGGATCATGACTCCAAGTGGGTTTATGGAGGTTGTCTGCCGACCGGTGAACTTATTCCTGACGATCCTCAGTTTATTGGTGAAATCCAGGCTATGCGTGCCAATAAATATCAGAGTGCTCTTCTTATTGGAGAAGTTTTCCTTCGCAAAGCGGGATTGAGTACTCATGTTTTTCCAATCACTTCGTCATCTGAATCACTTGGTAAGCATTTATTTCAGCATAGCGTTGTGATGATCTCTCTTCTGCAGAGGGTCTGACTTTGACCGTGTTTCTTTTTCAGCTCATATGGTAGAAAATTCTCGACATTCTTCAAAGGGAAAAATGGTGTTGTCTAAATCCACCAAAAGCATAGAGAATGTTCCTATCGAGCAGAGAGCGTCTCGGAAGAGAAAATTGGAGTTGAGTCATGACTCTGAGGAGAATAGAGAAATCTCCAGATTCTTCTCAAGAATCCCCTATTCGTCAGAGGACAGGATCCGATTATCCCCCCCTCCAGCTTAGGACATCTTTGGGTTTACGTGGATGTCGCAGTTGGTCGATGCCTCATCCCAATGACAATCCGGTGGAGAGAAAGAAGAGTTATTATGGTCGTTCTGGTGACGATATTTCTTTACTCGGCGATAATCATCCAAAACCTACTTTGGTCGAAATGATCGAGGATCATTTAGAGGGAAAAAGAGCCGCTGGCTATCCTGAGAATGATTCTTTAGTTCACGACGAGAGCGAAAATGCAGTGGATAAGGCCACTCGTGTTCTTTTGTCCGGCGTTTTTACTCGTGACATGAATAAGCTTCTTCGGAAGTATAAAACTTTACTTCATAAGTATTATGATTCGGAGGTTGGTCCCTCAATGACTTCTTCCGTTCCGGTCGTAGAGACTCGAGCTACGGGGACTGATGACCAGGAGATTATAGACAGGGTTCTGGAGACTTCCCGCGCTCAAGAACAAGCCAATCAATTGGCTAAAAGTTAGAAGAGTTCCAACTTCAGAGTACTGCTCGAATTAGCGAGTTGGAATCTCAAGTATCAAGTCTTCAAGCTTTTCTAGAGGAGTATGAGAGGGACATTCCTCTTAGTGGACTCAGGGATCGTTATGGCCGGAATCAAGATGAAAAAGTGATTCGTGGATTCCTCAGCTCTCCTGTTCATACTGTTGGGATATTCTATTATGGGGCTCGATTGTCAATACAACAGAGTGCGGAAATTAAAATTTTTCGAGGTCCCTAATAGTCCCATAAATCTTTCTCCACAGTTTATTATACGAAAAGGTTGAATCAAACACTTAATTTAAACATAGGGGGTTAATCGCAATTTACCTCACAACGGATTTGTGGTGGTTTCCTCCAGGTGTTTGGTTTGATCCACAGCTTGAGTGATCCATGTGTCTCACCTCCAAAGTTTAGTCCACACCAACTGGATTGTAGTGACGCCTACAAGTCTTAGGCTCAGAACTGGATCTCGCAGGTTTGTCAGCAAAGGATTGTAGATCTGGATCTGGACTTTAGATCTGGATCTAGATTGGGAGACACAGATGGAAGAACGAATCACAGGACTTATGTGATCGGAACAGGGCTCGACCAGGTTGGGTTCGGCCAGTTCTGGTTCGGTTCGGCCGAGCTAGGTTCGGGCGACTTGGGTTTGGGGCGAAAGCTTTGGGGCGACTTTGTAAATAATAATACTTGTGCAAAAACTGATTTTCTCTCTTATGCAAAAATCGATTTCTCTCTTAATTTTCAGCAAAGATAATTTTCTCTCAAAAGGTTTTAGGTTTTGTGCTTCTCTCAAAAATCTAACCTCTCTTAATGAAGAGAAGAGAAGGAGTATTTATAAGAGAAGAGTCCTTCTCTAAAAAGATATCTCCTTCCCTTGTCTATCAAATCTTCATTCCTTATCAACTTAGGAATGTGAGATTTGATAGATCTCTTCTAACTTGCTCTCCAAGTAAAACTCCTTTGCTTTATTAAACAAAAATCGCCCCCTACCCCTTTTCTAGTTAATTGCAAAATCAACCCATAATTATCCAATACTAAAATTGGTTAATTATTTATTCTTCCAATTAATTAACTACTTTAATTAATTCCATAATTAATCAGATAACTCTAATTAATTAATTAAACATTAATCAATTAGATATCTAATTAATATTCTCAAATTAAATTAATACCATAATTCAATTAATTTGATTTAACAACTTTAAATCATTTGCTTTTCCTTTAAGACAGTCACCGTCCAATTGTATTGTGTGTGACCCTCTGGGTTCACCATCAACTGGCAGCAGGCCCACGACTTTCGTGATTTAATTAACGAGCAATTAAATGCTCCGACCAATTAAACAACTTTTAATTGACCACTCCTAGAATTAATTTCCTTATTAATTCAGGAGTACCCACACTTCATGGTCGATGTCTAGCCACAAGCCCATGAAGCCCAATCAAAGGTGAATTGATAATTGTGAACCTCACCTCTTATAATTGCCATGTACATACGGTCCTTCCACGATGATTTCCCGATCGAGACCTAGGGTGTGTGAATTGATCGGCACCTCTAATTACCTCAATACTGTACTTTCTAATTCTGGATAATAATTCTGGTGTGACTGCTTAATTTGGAAACCCCTTTCCAAATTTGTCACCAACCATGGCCATGGGTTTCTAGGAACATATTATCGAAGAACGTACAGGAAATACTCTCACCTTATCAGGGTGAGTCGATAGATCATTTCTTAGTACTAACCACTAGCGTATAGTTGTGTACGCACCCAACTTAGGCACTTTGCGGCCAGGCTACGTGACCAGTACCTAAATCTAAGTACGCACACTCGTGCACCGAATTCGCCCTGGCACCTCAAGTCTAAGGACTAAATCGTACACTATTATAAGCCTTGAGAAACATCCCATCACCGATATGCGTCATGCGCTTCCACAATGGGTTTCTCTGTTCGGGTCGTTCGATGCATTCAATCCTCCATTGAACCACCTACTCATATGCACTGGCCTCAAATGCCTTGCTCATGAAATGTTACAAATTCACTCCATGTGAATCATGCATACTTGTACAAGTCTTTGCGATTCCTATGATACCCCGTCTCGTTCGCAATCTATGACTTGGAACGGTTTTAAGATCACGACCTTTGAGACTGTTTCATGATTGCACTCAGTACTGAAGTGAATCGTCCCATAGTCTATTGTGACCTTAGGATTTCATCCAATCGCATAGATAAGTTCGCGAGAGATGAAAATTGGCCATTGTTCAATTTCACGTACTATGAATGAACGGGCGTATTAATTATAAACCATAAGAAAATAGTACTTCAACAAGCTAATTAATATTGGCTTGCTGGGCACTATCCTATCAATCTCCCACTTGCCCTAAAGCCAATCACAACATTTCTAAGACCCATCTATACCAAGATGTCCCTCGAACCCATTTTCGAAAGAGCTTAATTAGTGGATCTGCTAAGTTTGTCTTTTTAGATAACGTAGTACTTTTACGCGTCTCAGTTATCTATGACTTGTTCAATCATATGATATTGTGTTCAGATCATCGGTGAGATCTCGTTTCCTTTTCATTGAGCAATTGCCTTGTCTAAATCGGTTAAGATTATGACATGCTTTTGTCATGCTAGGTAATTCATCCAATCATTAGACGAATGTTTCTCATCAAAACACTTTCTCTTGTGCAGCATCATAATGGTGCTATTATTCTGATTGAGTCGGCAATGGTATACTATTGGAATTTCTTCCAATTTACCTTCGCCCCATCGAGACAGAATAAATCATCCACTTCAGACTGGAATTCTCGAATCTTTAAATCCTTCGAGTCTTTCAATTCTCCATTACTACCACAGACCAGCATTATATCCTTTAATTATCTTCGAGGATTGCTTTAATGGTAGTCCAGTGTCCTTTACTGGTGTTCGACTATCAGTAGCTCTTGAATGATCAGAGCATTTTGATGGGTTAGGTCTAGTACAAGACTTTGCATGCTTCATGCAATCCAAATGCCAAAACATAAGGCTTCTTGAAACAGTTACTTCTTTACTCATTTATATGTAGGGCTCATTAAATAAGTAAGAGGAATCTTGTCTCTTTGGAAACAATCCTTTTCTTGGATTCTTCCATATTGAATTTAATCAATATACAGTCTTTGTACTTTGATTTGGTGAATTGCAACATCTACTTTGCTTTTATCTCCATAAATACGTATTGCCAGTACGTGAGATGTAATTCCCAAATCTTATCATGGAAAATTGCGTGAATAACACGCTTTCGTCTGTGCTTCTCTGATATTCTTATATCGTACTTGATGCGTAGATCAACATCTCGTTGCGTTGCGAATTTAACTATGCTCCCACTGATCCTTTTGCACATTTGGAATCCATATGCCTTTTTGACAAATTCAACATTCTTGATTGACTTATCAAGTTGCATGTTCCAAGTTCGGGAAAAAGTCACAGATTGACCTTTGGATTTGAATAGAGATCTTCTCATCAATTTTCAATTGTGAGATGCAGGATTCATATCCAACAGTCATTCTTCGGTAGTCAAAACCACCTTTCTATGGCTAATAGTTTCGAAATGGATTTTGACGTTGCAAACGGAGAAGGTATTCTCATTGGTCCTAGTAGGACTTTTGAAGAGTGACCTATCGCCATTAGGTGAGTCAAAGTTTCCACTTCGAATCTTATGGCTTCATGCCATATCCATTATTTGTGCATGGATCGGTTCAGCGGGTTTCAGGGTTTACTCCCACAGTTTGTGGGGATGGGTCCAGTTCCTTGGACTTCATCAAGTTCTATGACATTCCTTATTTCCTTTGACAAGAGTTTTGTCAACAGAGGAATAAGCTTCTTACGAGATACTTTCGTTTCTCTTTGTCGTAGAACAGGTATCCAATGGATTTCGTCGGATACCCCACAAGCTTTATATGAATCAGATCTACCATCTAATTTCTCATATAAGGGTGTGTTGCTATGTCTTAGATGACATGGCGGTGTAAGAACTTACTTCGAAATACTAGACCAAGTACTTCTGAAGAGTCAGGGGAGGATATCCCCTAATGTGAATATAGGAATTTAGCAAGATCATAGTCGAGAGTCGAACCAAGTTTCATCAAAGCTCGATCTTCTTCTTTGATTTGCTTTGTTAGAATTATATTCTCCTTTAGATAATCGAGGATTTAGTTGCTTATATTTCAGCAAGTTTGATTAGATCAAATTGCTTTTGACATAATGCATCTAGTTACTTCATTTCCAAAACGTCTATTGAATTACTTCAATAGTTTCAGAATTGTACTTTCTACAATGTACAAATATACTTTAACGATTGAGAATCGCGAGTATATATGAAATAGTATCCTTTTGAACTAGTGCTTTTAGTTCTAATTGCTTTGAAATGTTTGGAATGCCTAGCAATCCTTTATTTCGGTCATTATTCCTTTAAGACAAGATTTGAAAGTTCGGAGTTTTATCCAAGTTCCTTATTTCAAGAACAGTAGACAAAAACCTTCCTTTCGAATCTTTCTTTAGGAAGAATGTCCAAAATAAACATTTCAGTTTGAACGATTATCTAGTCTTTCGATTCAGCATATAGTCTTCGAAGTTTTGATTTGTTTATCATTGTTTATTTCTATGTTTCAAAACATCAATAATTGTACAAAGTTAAATCGCTCTAATTAAATAAATTCCATTCTCATTGGTAAAGCAATAATGTCTTGTACAAAATTTGAAATAATACTCAAAATAAACTAAAACTAGAAATTTATGCTAATACGAAAAACTAAGTAAAACTTCTTTTGCTAAAAGTTATGTCTAGGTCCAGATAGTCCTTGATCCAATCCCTGAAGCAACATTCCCTCATGTTATTTTGCACTACTCGCATCTTCCTTTTAAGGAATTTCTTCCTTTTAGGTGGAGAGGGAATGCCATCATCACCTGCAAACACTTTTACAGAAATGAAGGTTTATCAGATGTCTTACATCAAGAGAATTAACAGGTGTATAACTTTAAGTCATACCATTGTTAAGTCTGTTCAGGAATTTCCTTTCAGCAAGCCTCCTTAATTTATCTTCGTACTTACACATGTGGCAATTCCTTTCGTATAGACCCCATCCTTGCAGATGAGTTTCCTCATAGTTGTCTAACAACTCATGCAATTGTTTTGTTTTAATTCCATCAGGCGGAATATCACAATGTTGCATGAAATGAGTGAAGGTGTCAGACAAGCCATTGAGAGTAATTTCTATCTCATCTTCTAAAGACAATTGTGTTCCAAACTTTTTGATTAGTTTGAACATTTTGGTCAAGTAAGAACAATATTCTCTAACATTGTTAAACTCAGCCATGCTCGTCTCTTGAAGGTAATTGCGCATAATGGACCCCAAAGTTGGTTCGTTTCTAATGCGCACTAAGCATCGTTTGGATGGTAAATGGCTAACAATAAAATAGACAACTATAAGCAGACAGGTTTAATATTAATACTTATAATTAACGAAATTTGGACTTTTTATCGAAAAAGTTCTCCCACTATTTTATCGAAACAATAACCCCTTCTAGTTTCGGGAAAAATCTATTTCCTAGTAGGTCTTGACGTCCCAGCAGCAATTAGTTGCACCCATGACTCGTGGCCATACAATTAATTCCCTAGGTAGGTATACATTTTACCAATTGTGTCTACTACACAACCTTCAAGCTATTTTGCCTCGTTTTTCGCATTTATCTAGCACTGCTACATCATAAATGTTACTACGCGTTAAGTCTAACCCATTTAATCATGATAAGAAACGGGCCCGGTCATGAATTCTCCGTAATTAGTTATCGGTCGATCTTCACGTCCCGACCAGTCCTTACCCTTGTCAAGTTTTAGAAAACTAGAATCAAGGAATTTCGTGTATTGCCCCTTTCTTCGACTCGGGTGCCAGACTCTGGATCACCTCTATCGATAAGTAGACAACATACACTAGTCCCTATTAATGGAAGGCTTGGATTTATAAAACTTCATTTTATATTTAACCCAATATGACTTAATATTTATTCGAGAGGGGAATTTTCGGTTTTTGAATGTTTAAGGAAACTCTCCTCGAGATCTCACCGCTTTAATTATGCTTTATCTTTTATTTACGATCTAGATTCTAGCGCGCAAACACACAAGCAATCATAAATCGACTAATAAATAAAAGCCATACAAGCCTAGCATGCATACTACCACAATATGTTTTCGATCGGGAGCCTCCTATGCAGGCCATCATCGAGCCAATGATGTTGGCCCAATTGGTCAATCTAAAGGGTTCTCAAAGGACCTATGCTATTACACGATGTACCATGCATACATGGCCTTCAATTCTTCTTGGGCTCCCACCTTGCTTGTAAATGGGCCTCCATCCTAGACTAGGAAAGCAATAAAGCCCTATTCTATTACAAAGGCTCAAAGTGGCCCAAAAATAATAACAGGCTCGCAGTCCCAATAAAAAACCATGCATTAAATTAAATCAATCACATCTAACCTAAGGTCAAGGCTCGGCTCAATCGAAAACCACGTAAACAGTTCACGTAGAGCAAGAAACATGCAAACAACTTTTACGTATTTCTTTCTTAATTTTAAAACTACCTTTTAAAACTAACTTCCTATGATTCTTGCTTTTTAGTCACTACTAATTATGACAAATAAATTCTCGGATAAATAAAAACAAGTTTTCTGCCTCAAATAAAGATTCTGATTTTTCAACTTTTGAAAATTGCAATTCAGCCCCTATACTTTCAGAAATTGCACTTTTGACCCCAAAACTTTTGAAAAGTTGCAAATTACCCCCAAAACAATTTGCAAACTGACCCCTGAACTTTTGGAAATTGCAAAACAATCCTTGAATTTTTGGAAATTGCAAAACAGCCCAAAAACCCGTGCAATTGAATTTTCAGAAACAGTCCAGATTTTACAAAAATTTCCAGAAACAGAAAAATTAATTTTCAGCCCTTAATTTTGAGATTTGCGATTAATTGCACCAAGAGTCCTGATTTTTAGAAAAACTATAAATTCGCCACAGATCTTAAAAGTCAATTTACCCAATCATAGATCCAGTCATAACAAGCAAGAATCAATCAACAGAACATAATTATCACGCGTTTTCATACATACAATCAAGCATATACAGTGAAAACACATTATGTTCTGGCCTTTTCGTATAAAAACGTATGGAGTTGGCTCTGATACCACTGTTGTGATATTCTATTATGGGGCTCGATTGTCAATACAACAGAGTGCGGAATTTAAAATTTTTTGAGGTCCCTAATAGTCCCATAAATCTTTCTCCACAGTTTATTATACGAAAATGTTGAATCAAACACTTAATTTAAACATAGGGGGTTAATCGCAATTTACCTCACAACGGATTTGTGGTGGTTTCCTCCAGGTGTTTGGTTTGATCCACAGCTTGAGTGATCCATGTGTCTCACCTCCAAAGTTTAGTCCACACCAACTGGATTGTAGTGACGCCTACAAGTCTTAGGCTCAGAACTGGATCTCGCAGGTTTGTCAGCAAAGGATTGTAGATCTGGATCTGGACTTTAGATCTGGATCTAGATTGGGAGACACAGATGGAAGAAACGAATCACAGGACTTATGTGATCGGAACAGGGCTCGACAAGGTTGGGTTCGGCCAGTTCTGGTTCGGTTCGGCCGAGCTAGGTTCGGGCGACTTGGGTTTGGGGCGAAAGCTTTGGGGCGACTTTGTAAATAATAATACTTGTGCAAAAACTGATTTTCTCCCTTATGCAAAAATCGATTTCTCTCAAAAGGTTTTAGGTTTTGTGCTTCTCTCAAAAATCTAACCTCTCTTAATGAAGAGAAGAGAAGGAGTATTAATAAGAGAAGAGTCCTTCTCTAAAAAGATATCTCATTCCCTTGTCTATCAAATCTTCATTCCTTATCAACTTAGGAATGTGAGATTTGATAGATCTCTTCTAACTTGCTCTCCAAGTAAAACTCCTTTTCTTTATTAAACAAAAATCGCCCCTACCCCTTTTCTAGTTAATTGCAAAATCAACCCATAATTATCCAATACTAAAATTGGTTAATTATTTATTCTTCCAATTAATTAACTACTTTAATTAATTCTATAATTAATCAGATAACTCTAATTAATTAATTAAACATTAATCAATTAGATATCTAATTAATATTCTCCAATTGAATTAATACCATAATTCAATTAATTTGATTTAACAACTTTAAATCATTTGCTTTCCTTTAAGACAGTCACCGTCCAATTGTATTGTGTGTGACCCTCTGGGTTCACCATCAACTGGCAGCAGACCCACGACTTTCGTGATTTAATTAACGAGCAATTAAATGCTCCGACCAATTAAACAACTTTTAATTGACCACTCCTAGAATTAATTTCCTTATTAATTCAGGAGTACCCACACTTCATGGTCGATGTCTAGCCACAAGCCCATGAAGCCCAATCAAAGGTGAATTGATAATTGTGAACCTCACCTCTTATAATTGCCATGTACATACGGTCCTTCCACGATGATTTCCCGATCGAGACCTAGGGTGTGTGAATTGATCGGCACCTCTAATTATCTCAATACTGTACTTTCTAATTCTGGATAATAATTCTGGTGTGACTGCTTAATTTGGAAACCCCTTTCCAAATTTGTCACCAACCATGGCCATGGGTTTCTAGGAACATATTATCGAAGAACGTACAGGAAATACTCTCACCTTATCAGGGTGAGTCGATAGATCCTTTCTTAGTACTAACCACTCACGTACAGTTGTGTACGCACCCAACTTAGGCACTTTGCGGCCAGGCTACGTGACCAGTACCTAAATCTAAGTACGCACACTCGTGCACCGAATTCGCCCTGGCACCTCAAGTCTAAGGACTAAATCGTACACTATTATAAGCCTTGAGAAACATCCCATCACCGATATGCGTCATGCGCTTCCACAATGGGTTTCTCTATTCGGGTCGTTCGATGCATTCAATCCTCCATTGAACCACCTACTCATATGCACTGGCCTCAAATGCCTTGCTCATGAAACGCTACAAATTCACTCCATGTGAATCATGCATACTTGTACAAGTCTTTGCGATTCCTACGATACCCCGTCTCGTTCGGTTTTAAGATCACGACCTTTGAGACTGTTTCATGATTGCACTCAGTACTGAAGTGCATCGCTCCATAGTCTATTGTGACCTTAGGATTTCATCCAATCGCTTAGATAAGTTCGAGAGAGATGAAAATTGGCCATTGTTCAATTTCACGTACTATGAATGAACGGGCGTATTAATTATAAACAATAAGAAAATAGTACTTCAACAAGCTAATTAATATTGGCTTGCTGGGCACTATCCTATCACATACAGCGCTGGTATATCAAATGGTCAGTCCGCTCCTAGAAAGTACGTTCAAGAAGGCGATTCATCAGTTGGTCGCTTTTGAAATGATAGATGATCGTCGAAAGGAATATTTTAAAACGGCGCACATTCGGTTGAACCGTTATGACGAAGTATATTCTCCTTCCGAGCTTCCGGACGTCGTTTATCAAAAATTTCCTTTGGCTCACCTCGTCAAAGAGTTTGGAAAACCATTGCCGATTCCTCCTTCAGATATTAATGACGAGGTCGATGACAATTTTATCGATCCAGAGGAAGAGGAAGACGATATCGAGTCAGCAAAACAAGGAGACGTCGCTAGCGAACAGAAGATTCTGGACGGCGACCAAGCTGTGTGATACATTGATCTGTGAAATAACCTTTGTAACTATTTACCGTAGGTTTAATTGTAATATTACTTTTTTATCCCTTTGTAAGATAAACGTTTCATATTCTGACAATCACGTCCTTTCGTCTTCTCTGTAATAATTCAGACAAGTCAATAACTTTGCCGTAATCATTATGCGTATGTCTTTTCAAATTCTAGAGTTTATTCCAAGGCCAGTTTCTGTATTTCGCGCCCTTTCTTTGGGACTATCGCGTCTTTTCGTATAGTATAAATATAAAAGGTAAAAACTTGACTCGCTATTTACCGCTTTACTCATTTCTTAACAGAATACTCTTTCTTCAGCAGGTCGATAAGCTTTCTCGATATTTTAATTTTACTTTTTGAATTCCGATCATGAGTAATCTTTTTTGTAACACATCGAAGCGTCCTTCCCATGAGAACGCTAAAAATATCAGACTGAAGAAGTCTCGAACAGAGGGGCCCTCGATGGAACCTCCTCGTTCATCCTCCGTTAGTAGGTCGGCGACCGATACTCCTGTTATCCCTTCTGAACCTTTTTATGTAGTTAGTTCATCTTTTGTACAACCAAACTTTTCTTCTTCTGGTGAATTAGGAAGTAGGCCTTCCCTCGGTCGGGTGGATTTTGGTGATATGTCCAACGTGGAGCAGACTTTTAATATACCTGTTTCTTCGGGTGTTTCTTCTTTTGAGCATGGTTTTCATGGAGGGGTTCCTAATAACTCCGTTCCTTCCACTATTTTTACTGCCCAGCTTGTCAGCGGACACCAAAGGGGAGATGCCACGGGGGCAGTTGGTGGAGATTCTTTTTTGGATCGGTCCATGACACAATCTGTTTCCCACGATTTTTCTGATTTTTTATTTAATGATACAACTGTTGTTACTACTTCCTTCGAATCCGGCGGGCCTTCTGGAGGTCGAATTGGGTCAAGGTCCGGTCGTCGGACCGTTATTTCTGCTTCGGGTAAGGAGACCTCGGTTAGTCCCAACGAGAGAGAATCTCCCCGTCCGTTAGATGACAGTTGCATCCTCGAGCAAGTTGAGGATATTATGCAGTCGGCGACTCCACGCCCTGACGGTGTTCCTTCTGTTAGTGAACTGCCTGGCTCTGTTGAGCCTGATGCTTTGTCCTGGGACCTAGGCCAGAGCACTATTTTGCATGGTGAGTTGAGGAAGCTTGAGGGTACTTCCAATGTTCGCCTTGTTCAGTCGCTGGTGAAGTTATGCGAGCAGGTAGACACATATTTGATTTTTTTTCCCGCTTTTATTTTGATTGCCTTGTTGTGTAGGGGCTTTCCTCATTCTTTTCTTTTCTAGGCCAAATATTTTGCACTCCAGCTGGGTGTGCAAAATGACGATCTGTGGATCGGTAAGGAAGCTTATCAACGTCGTTTGGAGTCGGAGACGGCGAAGGCGACAGGGCAGACTCTCCAGCTGCAGCTTGCCAATGATGACCTAAAAATATTGCAAGAAGAGAAGTCTGTCTGGGAGAAGGAGAAAAGTGATTTGGTTCAGGCTGCTGCCCTAGCAGAGGAGTCTCGACGGCAGGCCTATGATGAAGGTTACGATGCCGGTTATCTAAAGCGTCAGGAGGAGTTGATGGCGTTTGTAGTTAACTTGACTTCTCGGAGGACTGTTTCTGCTAGTCGGCCTGTTGATAACAACCCTTCTCGGTGACCTGTTCGACCCGGCTATTATTTTGTGTATGGTACAGGAACGACTTGAGCAGCGCTTGCGATCTGTTCAAAACCCGTGGGCTAGAACCACGGAACTCCAGGAGAGCTTAGCGGCCTGCTCTTCCTTCTGCAGAGAAATAAAAGTGGCACAGTCAAGCGGACATGTTCCGGGTAGACTACCTAGATACGACGGAACCACTGATCCAGATGACTATATCTTTAGCTACACAAACATAATGAGCTTATATGCTCACTCGGCAGAGTTCACCGCTAAGCTGATGGTGACCACGTTAGAAGGACTAGCTTTGGACTGGTTCGCCAAGCAACCAGCCAACTCCATATTCAGTTTTCGGAAATTATGCAACAAACTGAAACAGCAGTTCGCCAGTCAAAAGAGACAAAAATTGCCAATGAGCTATTTAGTAACCATTTATCAACTAGAGGGCGAATCCCTAAGGAACTGGTTGGCAAGATTTAATGTCGAATTGCTCAAAATCGAATCCCCCAATATCGATTACATAATCTCCATTCTCTTCGACCTCACAAAGAATAGGCAGTTCGGAAATGCCCTTAGCCGAAAGCAACCAAGAACATTCACTGACATCATGAGCTTGGCATCTAAGTACATGACCCAAGAAGAGATGAATTCTTTTAAAGATAAGAACAAAAACAAAGCTACGGCCTCAGGCTCCAAACGGCAAGATAGAATTCCTGCCCAAAGATCCATGGACTATGAACAATCTTTTAGAAAAGGCAACGTCTTCCAGCGATTAGAATACAATAAAAACGACCAGGACAGACAACCTAACATCTATCAAAGACCTAGAACCACTGAGCCAGCAATCCAGAGCAGGGTCAATCAAGTAGAGCACCCGAGGCTAACCGTTCCTATAGAAGAAATCTTGGCTGTACTAGAAAGGAATAATTGGATCCCAGAAGCGAAGAAAATCGCTCAGCCCAGACCAGGTGGACGAAACTATGACTTATACTGCAAATATCACCGGGCACACGGGCACCGCACTGAAGATTGTTTTCACCTTAAAAAAGAGATAGAAAAGCTGATCGAACAAGGAAAACTAAATGACTATTTGGAGCGGGATAACCGCAAGCGAGGAAGAAGCAGGAGTCCTCGGTATAACAACGAAAGAAGAAATTCCCGTAGAAGGTCCACTAATGATGGTCCCCCACAAGAATTAAATAATGACCAGATTAACGGTACCATCCACATGATCTCAGGGGGACCCGCAGGCGGAGACAGTCGTAATGCTCGCCGAAGGACTGCTAGATCCATAATCGGAAGCTTAAAGTACCCGAAAGAAGTATGGACCCTAGAAAACAAAGCAACGACCCACCAGCTAATTAGTTTCAACGAAGGCGAAGTACCCAAAAACCTTGTTTGGGACACGAAAGAGGATAGCCCCGACTTCCCGATGGTGGTATCGCTAGAAATAGCGAATTACAGCGTCAAAAGAATCCTAATCGATAATGGAAGCTCAGCAAATATCATCTCTAAAAAGGTCCTAGCCCATATGAACTTGGGACAAATAACATTCCAAAAAGTAGCCACGCCTTTAGTAGGATTCGGGGGATCAGAGATTGTCCCCATTGACACAATAACTTTGAGTGTCTCACTCGGGAAGAAACCATATCGGACGGTGAAGCTAGTAAAATTTTTAGTAGTAGAAACTCCCTTTGCCTACAATGCGATCCTAGGGCGACCAGCACTCAACCTATTCCGAGCTGTAGTTTCAACATACCATCAGGAAATAACATTTCCAACTGACGTAGGGATTGGAGAAATAGTGAACGATCATTGCATGGCATGGGACTGCTACAACACATCATTAACCTTGGGAAATCGCCAAAGATCGATTACCCCAAGCAAAAGAAAGCTTGAAGACGACGATGATAGAATCGGAGTTGATATCCCTAGCACCGACCGAATAGATAAGAAGGGAAAGGAACCAGTGGATTTAGCTTTAAAACCACCGGAACATAAAGATGTCATATTGGTACAAGGGGACCCAACAAAAACAACAAGAATAGGAACCGAATTAAGCAAAGAAGGGGAAGTAATGTTGGTCAACTTTCTCAGAAATAATGTAGACATCTTCGCTTGGAGCGCGAACGACATTGAAGGGATTGACCCCCGGGTAATCAGTCATTCACTAAAAATCGACCCTTTGGCAAAACCTGCTAGACAAAAGAAGAGGAATCACGGGCCAATAAAGGATAAAATAATTAAGGAAGAAGTAGAATGGCTACTCAAGGCAAAACAAATTAGAGAAATACACTTCTCGGAATGGCTATGTAATGTTGTGCTAGTAGCAAAGGGAGACAAAAAGGATAACAAATGGAGAATGTGCAACGATTTCACCGACCTTAATAAATTATGCCCGCGGGATCCATATCCTCTCCCAAGGATCGACTTATTAGTCGACTCAACCGCTGGCTTTGCAATTTTCAGTATGATGGATGCTTTCCAAGGTTTCTATCAAATATACATGGATGAGCGGGACCAAGAGAAAACTGCGTTCATAACCGAGCAGGGAGTATATTGCTTTATAGTGATGCCGCTTGGCTTGAAGAACGCCGGGGCCACTTACCAAAGGTTAGTTAACATGATGTTTAAAGAATTAATTGGAGAAATAATGGAAGTATACGTAGACGATATGCTAGTCAAGAGCATGAATGAAGTCGATCATGTGAAGCACCTCGATCGATGCTTCCAAATATTGAGAAAGTATCGAATGAAACTAAACCCTGTAAAATGCACTTTCGGGGTTAAATCTGGAAAATTTTTGGGATATCTGGTACATCAACGAGGAATCGAGGCCAACCCAGAAAAAATTCGAGCCATAACTGAAATGAAGCCTCCAAAAATGATCTCCCAAGTACAGAGCTTGGTAGGTAAAATCGTGGCATTAAACAGATTCATATCCAAGTCGGCTGACAGAAGTTTGCCGTTTTTCCAAACCCTTCGAAAAGCGAAAAACTTTGCTTGGACCGAAGAATGCGACCAGGCCTTTGATCGATTAAAAGAATACCTAACGACGTCCCCGCTATTGGCCAAACCAACCGAAGGAGAACCATTATATTTATACATATCGATCTCCGAAGTGGCCATCAGTTCGGTATTAGTTAAAGTGGATGGCCTAGAATACAAGCCTGTTTATTACTTAAGCAAACTACTGCAGGGGGCCGAGAAAAACTACTTGGAAATAGAGAAATTCGCCTTGGCCTTAGTAGTGGCAGCAAGAAAACTCCGACCCTATTTTCTAACCTATAAAGTTGTGGTATTAACCAACCAACCATTAAGACAGGTCTTAGAAAAGCCAGAAGCCTCTGGAAGACTGATCAAATGGGCGATCGAACTCGGTCAGTTCGATATCGAGTACAAACGAAGAATTACAATTAAAGCCCAAGTCTTAGCCGATTTTCTATTAGAAACTCCGAGCCAGGCAGTTGAACATCCTGAATCAACCAGCCATGCCAATGATATCCTGATCGTAGAAAATTAAACCTGGTTAATGCACGTCGACGGCGCTTCATGCCTGAGGGAGGAGGTGCTGGAATCAACTTTATCGGGCCAAATAAGGAGGATATCAATTACGCAATAACACTAGACTTCATCGTGACAAACAACGAAGCAGAATATGAAGCATTGATCGCAGGAATGGAAATGGCAATCAAGGCCGACATAAAGAATCTTAAAGTATTAACCGATTCGGAGTTAGTACAAAGACAAATAGAGGGCCTATATGAGTCAAAGGAATTTAACATGATCAAATATCTGGCCAAAGTAAAAAAATTGGCTGAAAAATTCGAAAGTTTTGGGATACAGAACATCCCATGATCGGAAAATAGATGGGCTGATCAACTCTCCAGATTTACTGGATCCGATGACGGAAAGAATGAGAGAGTAATCAATTGGTTAATTTCTAATACACCAGCGATCGATATCGATGAAACACCGATCACTCAAGTAATGGAAATCGAAGAAGTCGAAGCAAACTGGATGACTCCAATGATAGAATATCTTCGAGAAGGAAAATTACCCCTGGACCAAAACGAAGCTCGTAAAATAAAATATCGGGCTCCAAAGTATACATTAATAGAAGAAAAACTTTACCGAAGATCAGTATCGGGAATTCTTCTAAGATGCATCTCCGAATCTCAAACCGATGATATACTCCGAGAAGTACATGAAGGAGAAGCAGGAAATCACAGCTGATGAGGGGTAATTTAGATTCCTTGCCTCTGTGGGCCCGATGCTATTCGAATAATACTAGATACTATCCAGGAGCTTGTCCAGGGCATAGTATTAACTGTTCCGAGCTCATTTCAGAACCCAAGATCGAAGGGTACTGTTGGGCCGAGCCCAGGCCCAAGCCCGTCAGATCAGCTATAAATACCCACGCATTTATGACAACATACAACTTCCCGGGGGGGCTCTTGCTTCGAGACTGCAGCTCGGACAAACTTGGGAAATGTAGTATAGCTTTGGTCATTTGTATTTCACTCCTCTAGTTTGTACGACATCCAATAATGCTCGAGTAGGACCCTAAATTCTTGTATATGTACCCATCTAATTCGAATACCATCACTATTGATCTTTACTTTCCTTAGAATATTGTTATTATTGCACTACAACCCATCCTTGATCGAACAAACGAAATCACGTAAGATCAATTGGCGCCCACCGAGGGACCTTATTCGAGCATTAGATCGAAATATGCCTACCACGAGGAGAAATACGTATAGAGCCTTCCCAGGCAGCAGGAGCACAGAATCCGATCGACATCGAGCCAGACGATCTGTCGTGTGGGACTCACCAACCGCCATTTGTTCTTAGCAAATATCCTCCGACCAGCGGAGTAAAGGTAAAAGTTCTATGTTTATAAATGAATAAATTTCACGAATATTATTCTCGACTAGCCAAGATCAGATTAATCCGATCATCGGTCAACGTCAAAAGATCGTGAAAAGTCTGAGTTGCAACTTATTAAGGCTCGGAATTTATCTGTCCGATCTTCATATTTAGTGATCTCAGGCTAAATTATGCGAGTCAAATTATTATCAATTATCTGATGGTTTTCTTGATCAGTTGGAATAGAAGTAGTTACATTCTATTGCTCGATGATAATCTCTAAATATGAATATGAATATCAATAAATGTTCGTACCACGGCAACAAGTCATCGAAGTCGAGATCAAGGGTGTGCTATTGTTCGATCGATAAAAGAAATTTGCAATCCCAAAGGGAATATATATATAACCTCACGATAAATCCCATCGAGCCTCACTCAAATTCGATCAGAGAAGTAGAAAAGACAGGAATAAAACAAGAAAATTCGAGCAAGAAACAAAGCTTATTTATTGGTATTCTTCGAACAAGTTACAAGCGAAACTTCGGATATAATATTAAATTTCGAGCTCAAGAGATACAGTACAATCACTCCTACACTATTACAAGTTCTGCGAGTAAGTCTATCCTGATACATATTCGGTCATCGTCCCTATTAGATCGCTCCAGATGCAGAACTCAGCAGTGATTCTTCATGATCATCACTAGCCACGTGTCGCACATCCGTCTTCGTACGGGATGAAAGCCGGATCAAAACTCTTCTCCGGGGATTCAGACCGACCTTAGGTCTTCATCTGTAAATAATGATTGAAATCCTCAATCATTATTTACAGGTTAATCCGAACCGGTGCAGCGGAGGGTTATCTCAGCGGAGGCGCCCCAAGTAAGCTCGAAGGAACTATACTTCAAGAAAGCCCTCGAGGAAGCTGATGCTTCAGATTTAAAGAGCTCCTCTCAGATTAACCAGCTGCCCGATCAGATGCTACACTAGAAGACCGGAGTTCTAACCCGCACCAGATAAGATATGTCTGGGAAAACAGGTTGTCTGCCGGTATTCTAGGCGCATTTTCTTTTGCCTGTCGATATTCTAAGCGGAAAAGGTTACACCTAAAAGACCAGGGTCGGGAAATAAAGTTCGAATTCTTATCTCAAATTCCTCTATTTTGGAAATAATGCGAGTCAAAAGCAAAATTCGATCCACGATGGTCGGACGAAACATGATGACAAAAAATGAAGAATATCAAATAAACAAAGGGGAACTATTTATAGCGGTAAAGTTTTTGAATCAATGGCCCAGATAACAGATCGTGGACGGTTACGATGAACGCAATAAATGAGCTGACCGATACGTTTCCCGAGAAATAGGGTCCTGTTTGGTTAGGGGAACATACAGTTTAACAATGTGCAAAGGAGGGCTTATTTGAAAAGTTTCGCTCGAACAAATTTTTTATTTATTACCCTGCTCAAAAGACAGCACAGGAATCGGGAGCACTTGTCTGAAAGTTCAACCTTCGTTCACATGATATTATAAATATGAAGCCGTTATTCTTACAATTAACTAATGGAACTCGAATCGAAAAAGTTATGATCAGTCTATTCGGATAAAACTCTCGAACTTGAAAGTTTGACGATTATGGAAATTCAGCACTATGAGGATCAATTACAACATATTTCTTATTAATTTAGGGTCTACCAAAAATATTTATCTAATACTTACTCGGACAAATGGTGTTCGGTTATTCCTTTATTGATATTAGAGGAACGAAGCCGGGTTATTGAAGATGGGAATTTATCTAAATATTTTTAATTTATCGACAAGGTAAAGAGGAAAAACATTTATATTATTTCGGGAAATACAAGATGTGTGACATACATTTCGAACATAGCACAAGCTAAATATGTTACATAAGAATCCCTTTACTTTCTACAATCCTATGAAATTTTCGGTCTCTTCTCCTTCTGCTTTTTCGGAATAATTTGGCTCCGACCGGGGAAATCTCCTTAGGACCCGCAGGTTTTTAACTTTATTTACGATTCTCCGAAGACGAAGGATTGAGCACATGGTTCATCGAGTAAATGAATTCTTCAGTACTCCCGCTCCTATACGTCTTTCTAAATGCATTGTAGCAACAGGTCCCTAGTCGAAGACTTGTGCTATAACCTGCGAACTCCATAGGCCTGGCTTATTGGCCTTCCAGATGGAGATTATATTTGCCTGCCGATACTCTAAGCGAAGATCTAAATAGTGTTTCTTCCGCTCGAAAATTGCTCTGCTTAAAGATCGTTCGAAATCTGAGCTCAAATAAGTGAATTAATGAAAGAACGGTCTTAGTCACCATGATCGGACGAATTGAGTACTAATGCAATAAATGAGATGGTTTTTAAGGAATGATGGCCTTTTATAGAGAAAATTGAAAGGAATCCAACGGCAGGTAATTCGCATAACGAAGGGATAAGATCTAAGAACTGTTGCGATTCCCGATAAAAGAGGAACCAGTCGGAAAAGGACAATACTTATCGAAAATTGGAAACATTGACAACAGCCAAAGAAAACAAGGGGTATTAGTCCGAACGAAATTAGAACCTCGCAAGAAATATTTTCTATTAAGACAGAAGGATTGTTTATTAAGTCCTAGATTTATTTGTTATCTATTATCCGTCTATTTGTTTTCCATCTAACGGAAGACTATCATTTCGTCAGAAGTTATTTTCGATCAAAATTATATTTAATGGAAATTCGTTTCACCAATGTGCCTATCTGCTCGTCGTATGCTAGCATTGTCAATCTCTACTCATCTATTATTCTGATATTCTCGATCTACATTCATTTAATATCAGTCTATATTTATCTCCGTTTGTTACTAAGGGTGAAAGCCGTTGCTATGCCCCTTAGATCGAAATTATTAAATGGGTGAAAGCCTCTGCTAGGACCCAAGGGCTAAAAATGCTCTGAAACGACTAAGGGTGAAAGCCGTTACTATGCCCCTTAGATCGAAATTATTAAATGGGTGAAAGCCTCTGCTAGGACCCAAGGGCTAAAAATGCTCTGAAACGACTAAGGGTGAAAGCCGTTGCTATGCCCCTTAGATCGAAATTATTAAATGGGTGAAAGCCTCTGATAGGACCCAAGGGCTAAAAATGCTCTGAAACGACTAAGGGTGAAAGCCGTTGCTATGCCCCTTAGATCGAAATTATTAAGTGGGTGAAAGCCTCTGCTAGGACCCAAGGGCTAAAAATGCTCTGAAACGACTAAGGGTGAAAGCCGTTGCTATGCCCCTTAGATCGAAATTATTAAATGGGTGAAAGCCTCTGCTAGGACCCAAGGGCTAAAAATGCTCTGAAACGACTAAGGGTGAAAGCCGTTGCTATGCCCCTTAGATCGAAATTATTAAATGGGTGAAAGCCTCTGCTAGGACCCAAGGGCTAAAAATGCTCTGAAACGACTAAGGGTGAAAGCCGTTGCTATGCCCCTAGATCGAAATTATTAAATGGGTGAAAGCCTCTGCTATGACCCTGGGGCTAAAAATGCTCTAAAACGACTAAGGGTGAAAGCCGTTGCTACGCCCCTTAGATCGAAATTACTAAATGGTTGAAAGCCTTTGCTACGATCCAAGGTGTAAATTATCAATCGTACGAGATTCCAATATACGTCCTATTTCGAACTACAGCAATCACAATCCGCCAAGATGGCCTATTATTATTATGCTAGTATTATTTATTTTTGATCAGTATATAAAGGTCAACTATCACTTATATCCGGATATCAGAGGTCGAAGAACATCAATTATTCGTTATTATCATACACTTGTTAAGATCATTGGAGAATGATACTTGTTGCTCATATTTTTGAAGTGAAGAAATCGATGTTCGGTAACAATATACGAAAAAAATCTTGCCGTAAGGATAAGGAAGGAAATAAATATTTTTATTCATGATCTTTCGGACGTTTACAAGAAGTTTTGTGATTACAATAATTAAAGCAAAGCTCTACATTCAACGTGACCCTATTACAAATTATCCATACGCTAAGATATTCTTATACTCGAAGAAGGAAGGCGGGGCTAGAGTAACACTTCTACCCTTCATCCAACACTTCCTCAAGGGTTGCCCCATGTCGGACCAGATAGAGATACAGGGAAGCAATCTCTAGAGAAATTATTCCACGCAATCCCGAAGGCAATATTCTTCAAGAAATATCTTGAAGAAGTGGAGATCTAGTGCAGGAAAACTCCTCCAGCAGTCGACCCACTATCCGACTGGGTGGATTGACAGGATACAAAAGTTCGGACCAGTCTCAAATGGTTGGCATCAGAGAGAGCTGGTCGCCTGCCGGTACCCCAGTCGCAATCTTTTTCGCCTGTCGATACCCTAGTCGAAATTATTCCCCATACAGGGACTTTGATGAAATCGAAAAAGAAAATTCTGGTCCGAATTTTGAACAATTTAATTTCTGATATTAAATGGAACGTGGAGTAGATCGATGGAAGTAAAACTGCAACCATATTGATCGAACGAAATATTTACAGACAAGTGAAAATTATGAAGGTAAACTCAGAGCTATTTATAGGAGAAAGAATTCCGTTTCAATGGTGTAGATCTCTTTAGATGAACGGCGGCAATACGAACATTAAAAGCGCTCTGACCGCTCAGATTCCCGACGAATCAGGGACTATTTTGATAAGAGAAGATGGGATGTAACGGTAACTCATTCATTAAAGTGAACAAACTAATGGCTAAAATAGGAGCAATTAATGCGCCGATCGTTGCGCTTCCCAGAAATTCGGGAATCATATGAGTAAACGAAGAAAAAGTCAAAATCAATAGCGCTCAAGGTATTTGTAGCTTTGATTCCGGTTGTCAAAAAGAATCACAAGAAGAAATTCGGAAAAGTATTATCTACTCATCTAAGATCGACCAATGTTGGCAAGGAATACTATTTAAACATATAAGAATGATAGTAAAAGATTTAAGAAAAAGTTTATTATTTCCAAAGTTCGATACATTGAGCAGTCTCAAGTTACAAAGATATCAGCTCCTATTATACATAGGGCTAATCACTTTATGTGAATACATTTTATAATTTCATGAAGACCAATCTCTATATCCAAACAAGAAAGGGACTTCACGGACACCCAATCCTATGAAATTTTCGGCGGACGATGATGTCCTTACTCGAAAGAAAGGAACCCATCGAGCCCACGATATTATATCCTCTTTCATAAGTTTTCGAAGTGAAGAAGGATGATGCACCTTTTTCTAGGTGTAAAGTGAATACTTTGTGAGAACTTCAATCCCCGAAGCATCACCTCCTCACATCTTCCAGAAGAACCAAACAAACCGTCGAACATCCTCGCAAAAATTTGATGCTTAAGTCTATCCTCGGCCATGGAAGGTCTAGAAAACTATTAGGGTCGTGGATGGTCAGCAATAAAGCTTATCGGCCTTCATGGTCGAAGTACTGTTCGCCTGTCGATACCCTAGTCGAGGTTGAAATACAAATTTGACTATGGTATGCGAAATAAGTCCTAAATCGAAATTCAAAATATTGAGTCATACAACAAAATCTTTTAGTTAGCGAAACAAAGAGCCCCATTTATAAGTACTATTCTCAAAATCCAACGGCTAGCAGAAAACGAAAGGAACGGTCAAGATCGAAAGATTGTTGCGCTTCCCGAGAATTTCACCGGGAAGAGAAAATGATATAATCTGGAAATCGAGCAGAAGTAATATACCAAGATCGAAGAACGAAGATTACGAGCATAAGACCAAACGAAGAAAGCAAACTAAAGCATGGACAGAAAAGAGTACATTGAATTATGGACAAACTTGTAATACGAGAAACTAATAGATTATTACAAACCATAGGGGATAAAAATGTCTGAAATTATTCATGATCACATGAGTAAAAACAATATAGCCATACTACAAGCCCGGGTAAATGAAAAGCAACATCTAGAGAAGCTTATTGTCGGAGAAAATCTTTCGAAGCTCGGCATTCCGAGCCTCATATCCAGCTTCATATCCACGATCATAAGCCTCCTTTTCTAGACGCTTGAATTCTTGCCTCTCCTGCTCATGAAGACTTTTCAGTTTGTCAAGCTCCTCATTCAGCTGCTTGTGGATCTCCTCTCCTTTTTCTTTAACAGACTTCTCCCTCTCTAGAGCAAGCTTCTCCGCGAAGAGGCGGTCGAATTCGGCTTTCTTTTCCTCCAGCTCGAGGAAAATAACAGTGCGCTGATTGTTCTCCCGCTCAGCAAACGTTTTAAGCTCAATAAAATCCTGTCCGGCCTGTCAAAGGAATCGTCACTATTTTTATAAAAAAAAAATAAAAAAAAATAGATATATACCTGAAACAGGAAGTGCTGCCCAGACTCGAACAACTCTTCTATGTTTCTTTCTTTGGACGTGTTTCTCTCCTTGGGCATGTTAGTTTCCGAAGAAGTAAAGTTAACTTGCAACAAATTATCCATGGGATCAGTCTTAGAAGAAGACCCATCTTTCAACTCCTCGGACTGGGAAGAAGTAACCTTCGGAGGAATGGAGTCAACGAGGGGTTGAGGAGGATTATCAATCCCTAAAGCTTTAACAGAGGCCCCTCCACCAATCTCTGACTTGGATTTTTTGCTAGGATTCCCTGTGGGAGGAACGGTCGAAGTATCGAAAGATGACTTGCTACCAATAGCAAGATTTTGCAAAGCCTCAATGGGGGTGACCCCATCGGAATAAGGCCTCTTGTTAGAAGAGGGAATAGGAGTCTTTTCTCGGACGGGATCTCCACTCGGAGAGTCGGCCGCTTTCGGGGAAGAACCCTCGGGCGCAGCCTCGAGCTCTTCATCCAGAATGGACTTGCTGGAAGTACCCTTGGTTTGCTTGGAGGAAGTGGTTTTCTCTCTCTTATTTTCTCCCCCTTTAGGAGCTTTCGGGAAAGACGTAGAAGTTTTAGAAGAAGATTTGGAGGGTTTGGCCTCCTTGGCAGGTTTCTGCTCTTTGCTTGGATTCTTATTCTTCGAACCGCCAAATAACGATTTGGGGTCGATAGCTTTCCCTAGTACATTTTCCATAATAAGCGGATTTGGGGTCGATAGTTCGGATTCTTATTCTTGGAGGGATTCGAAGAAGGCGGAAAATATGGCAAGAGCTCCGATCTCTATAAGCAAAGATGTCGTATGAATAATGAAGAGAGATTCTAATATTTATAGACACTACGCCCTGCGATTACGATAATGGATCGACGCAACCTTTAAGGAAAAATCCCGTATGGAATAGGTGAAGTCCTAGCATAAAGAGTTATCGAGCCTTGAAAATTAAAATGATATATGGATATTAGTAAAGTTGGAATTTACAAGTTACACGAATCGAATAAAAAAAGGAAACAAATCCGTTTACAAGAATGATTTACATGGGTAAATACGATTAGTTCCTAACTGCAAAACTATGAATCGCTCCTCCCAGCACGCTCGACTCCAGTAACTTGCTAGATAGAAAATCAGGCGATATATGTTAAGAAGTGGAGCAATTACTCGGTTTGATCGAGAGTTCGATCGTCTTCTTTATCCGGTACATCGCCTATGTTGACATCTTCGCCTTTTCCCCCCGACACAGAAGGAGGATCGTCGGTGAAACGCTCGAGCACATCGGGGTTAGGCATCGGAATGCCATACTCCTCAACTAAGGGGGCAAAGCGATGATCCTGCCAATTAGTATCCATCTTGGGTAGAGAGGAAGCTTTGTAATCTTTCCCTTCAGCGTTCTTGAAAGGGTTAATATGCTTAAAGTACTCATCCATATCATCCGGAATTTTCTTGGCCGCGACCAATTGTTGAACCCCTTTATAAAAGATCGTCTGAAGGATTTCTCCCATTTTCCTTTGAACTAAAGGATTCAAGACAGGGGATTCCAAGAACTCTCGTATGGCAGGAATCTCGGCTTCTTCCCGGCCCTGAGCATATGCGCGCTCGGAATCTTGCTTTGCCAACTCAAGTTCTATCTTTACCTTCTTCAACTCTTCCTCGAGGGCACTTCTCTCTTTAACGGATGCCAGCAAGTCCTCCTCTACAGACGAGGAACGTTTCATAGTTTCCTCGTTGAGCTCCTTCTTTACTTGGGATAATTCTCGCTGAGTTTCTGCCAGTTGAGATCGAAGAACTTGGTTGTCAGAAAAAATTTGCGCATACGCATCATGAGCGTCCTGCGATTCCTGCTCCAATAGCGCCAAACGATAGGTTTGGAGGGCGAACAAATCCCCGACCTATAAGACATTTTCGGATATCAGCAAGGGTTAGGGACTCTAGAAGGGATAAATAAGTGACTGATTTTCACCTCATGATATGTTCGGGAGAAATCGCTCAAAACCTCGAAATCGCCTTTGACAGAATGGAGCAGCATATCCCTCTTAAACCGACTAGCCATAAAGATTCTAGCGGCTTTGTCGAATTCGTTCTCCCCATTCACATCCAGATCGGTCAGAATGGTGCCATTTTCAGGGTATCCAGCAGCTCTGCCACTTCGAAAATGCTCATCCATAAAATCCGCCACATCAGGCTCCGACCTACCTTCTCGACAAGGGACAGAGTCAGAATTCACGCCAAAAGGTTTTACCCTCCTCGAGGGCCCGGGGTGTTCAGCGTTTCTTTTCTGACCCAGAAGCTTCTCGTATTCCTGGATACCCTGAATCCGGTTCCAGGAATGTTGACTGTAGCCGACAGACGAAAGAGCAGAAGTATCAGGGGAGAACAAGGTTCGAAGAGGTCCGGCTGTGGCAGAATTCAGCGAACTCATAGTGCCAACCCCTCTCAAATCGGGAATCATAGATGGTATGACAGCTGAACTTCCACCCAAATTGCTCATGTCCGCTTTTCTTTCGGAGGCATAAGGTAACGGATCGAAATAAAATCGCTTATCTTCAACCAGGCCGGCAGCAGACATTCGAAATTTCTCAACAACTCGACCTGCAAGGATAATACGAATCGGGCACGAGTTTAAACAAGGAGAATTGTTTAATAAAACCTAAGAGTAGGCAGAAGATAAGAAGCATACCTAAAGAAAGAGGAGCAAGGGTCGGAGCACTAGAGGTTCGCAGAAGGGATCCTTCCGAGGATTGGCTAGGGTATTTAATCGCCGGAGCAGGATAATTACAATGGCTCAACCCGGCCAATCGCAAAACGCCTTCCAGAATCAGGAATCTAGTCTGGTAAGGGTTAGACTGCAACTGCTCCAGCAGTTCATCAGAAAGACGATGGCTGAGCTTCTCTTTGATTCTGCGAGAACCGTATGTCCAAGTATTTGCACCATCCCATCGATACGGTCTTGTTTTCGAACTACCTTCAGATATTGGAAGATCAGGGCCCTTCACAAAAAAGAATCTCCTCTTCCAACCTATACTCTTATCCGTTGATATTTTCGTAAGAAAAGGCCGTTTCGACCGCGGACGGATGGACACGAACCCCATATTCGAACCCTTGCATGGGTCCATTCGGAATATCTGCCAAAAGTTGCTAAAGGAGGCCTCTTCCCCTTTTGCCTCCATAAGAGCGCAAAATGCTACTATATATGCAACGGAATGCGGGAAAAGCTGAGCAGGGGAAAGCGAAAAGAAGTTCAAGACATTTCTAATAAGAGGAGCGAACGGGATACGCAAGCCATAGGAAAATTGACCCTCATAGAAGGCTTGACAACCAGCCGGGGGTTCGGTAGCACGATCGGTATAAGAAGGAACGACGATCGAAAAACCTTTGGGAAGAAATTTCCCAAACTCCGCCTCGAGATAAGCACGATCCTTCTTCGAAAAACAACAGGAAGTTTCGCTAGCAGGAAGTTTCGACTAATTCGAGATCACGGCCTTTGAGGCATGAGTATGTTTGAAAATCCTGACAAAAGCACCTTCGCCGATGCTGCGTTTTTCGATCTCATTTTCTTCGAGATCCTCGCTCGGATCCTCATCCTCACCTCCTTGATGAAACTCCCCTTCTTCGAAATCATCCACAAGCTTTAATAAAGGATCGGACTCTTGGTTCTCTTCGACCTTATTCTTGCCCTTAGCGCTTCTAGAGCTTGACATAATGAAACGAGAGACAAATATATATAAGGCAAATGCTGTTTCGAACTCAAACGCTTCGAGCTCAAGAGAGAACGTAATATGTAAATCATTTTTCAACGAATCAACATATATATACGGGGTTAAAAGGGTAAAATTGCAAATAGGTCCCCGAGTAACCGCGACGGTTGAACTTACCCTGAGTAAAAAATTAGGGTTATTCCTCACAGAATAGCACTATTGATCCTTCATTTTCTAAGTTGCGGAATAAGTTCCTTGCAAATTTTTCCTGGGAATCTCGTAGATCCTCTTTGTTATGATCGAAAAATTTGGAAAGCATTCATCAAGGGATCGAACGACACATCGCGGAACCACAAAGGATATTGCTACTTCAAGATCCTCCGACAAGGATATCTTTACAACACGCCGGTATATGTTTCCTTATATATGCACTCTTTTTCCCTGGCTCGGTTTTTATCCCAATGGGTTTTTCCGGGTTAGGTTTTTAACGAGGCATAACCTAAAGGCATTATGAACGGCTCATCTTATAATAACGTGGGACGCAACTTGTACTTCTTCGAGCGCAAGCTCCACTTCATGCTCCAGAAGTAGGGGAGTATTGATGAGGGGTAATTTAGATTCCTTGCCTCTGTGGGCCCGATGCTATTCAAATAATACTAGATACTATCCCCAGAAACCAAGAGCTGGTCCAGGGCATAGTATTAACTGTTCCGAGCTCATTTCAGAACCCAAGATCGAAGGGTACTGTTGGGCCGAGCCCAGGCCCAAGCCCGTCAGATCAGCTATAAATACCCACGCATTTATGACAACACACAACTTCCCGGGGGGGCTCTTGCTTCGAGACTGCAGCTCGGACAAACTTGGGAAATGTAGTATAGCTTTGGTCATTTGTATTTCGCTCCTCTAGTTTGTACGGCATCCAATAATGCTCGAGTAGGACCCTAAATTCTTGTATATGTACCTATCTAATTCGAATACCATCACTATTGATCTTTACTTTCCTTAGAATATTGTTATTATTGCACTACAACCCATCCTTGATCGAACAAACGAAATCACGTAAGATCAACAGCGGAGCAAGGGCCTTGGCTTTAAAATGCCTTAGAACCGGATATTATTGGCCTACCATCAACAATGTTGCAACCAAATATGTCCAAAAATGTCATCATTGTCAAATACATGCTAATGTAAGTCATCAACCAGCCGAAAACATGCACCCCATACCAGTATGTTGGCCATTCGATCAATGGGGAATGGACATTGTGGGACCTTTTCCAGCAGCAAGATCCAAAAAAGCATATGTTTTAGTCGTTGTAGAGTATTTCAGTAAGTGGATAGAATGCATTGCCCTTGCTCGAATAACCCAATTCCAAGTGATTAATTTCTTATGGAAATTCATAGTATGTCGATTCGGAATCCCAAGGATTCTAATCTCTGATAATGGAACCCAATTTGCGGGAAGGCAGGTCTTAGAATGGTGTGCAAAACTAGGAATTCAGCAAAATTTCACCTCGGTTGGGCATCTTAGAGCAAATGGACAAACTGAAGTAGCGAACCGAGAAATAATCAAATCTTTGGAGAAAAGATTAGGGGCAGCCAAAGGAAAATGGCTAGATGAACTCCCAGGAGTACTTTGGGCTAATCGAACCACAGTCAGGACCTCAACCGGGGAAACCCCATTCAGCCTAGTATATGGCTCTGAAGCTGTTATTCAGATCGAAACACTAATTCCAACACCGAGAATTGAAATGTATGACGATCAGGAAAATGAAAAGACAAGAGAAAATGATATTGATTTAACAGAAGCTTTAAGAGAAAAAGCGGCCGTACGTTTGCAAGTCACTAAAGCAAATATGGAAAGGGCGTATAATCCAAAGGTACGCATCCGAACCTTTAAAGAAGGGGACCTGGTCTTGAAAAAGGTAGAAGTATCCAAACATGTGGGAAAGTTACAACAAAATTGGGATGGACCATACGTTGTCATTGGTGTAGGAAAGAAAGGCTCATACAAAATTGCACATTTGGATGGAACAGCCTTACCAAGAACCTGGAATGCAGTCAACCTTAGAAAATACTATGGTAAATAAATTATAGTAGATCATGCTGTTTTATTTTTATTAGTAAGTATTATTCATTGTAGTAAAGGCCTTAGCCTACAGTTCGATTTTTAAAGATTTTAGCAATTTTAAAATATTAAATCAAGATTGAGTATAAAATCGATTTATTCGGTAGACACTCCTCGGAATTCTACGATCGTATTGGTTGAGATCAAGATACAACAAGTCGAGTATAAATTGATCCGCTCAATAAACGCTCCTCGATCCAACCATACAATGAGTTGAGTATAAATTGATCCGCTCAATAAACGCTCCTCGATCTACTTCAAAAGGCTTTTGGTATTAAAACATAAGTCTAAATAAAAATAAAAAAAAGGAGTTGAGTATAAATTGATCCGCTCAATAAACGCTCCTCGATCTATTTATAGCGATTAAAAAGGATTTTGGTATTAAAACCTAAGTCTAAATGAAAAAGAGTTGAGTATAAATTGATCCGCTCAATAAACGCTCTGATAGGATAGTGCCCTGCAAGCCAGTTCTGTTAGCTTGTAATAGATCTATCCTGTATGAAACGATCTTTGATTTTATAATAATACGCATGTTTATTTATATATGTATAAGGATAAACAATGGCCAACTTCATCTTTCGCGAATACATTTAAGCGATTGGTTGAAACCCTTAGATTACATTTGACTATGGGACGATTCACTTCAGTACTGAGTGCAATCATGAAACAGTCTCAAAGGTCGTAATCTTAAAAGTGTTCCAAGTCATAGATTCCGAACGAGACGGGGTATCGTAGGAATCGCAAAGACTTGTACGAGTATGCATGATTCACATGGAGTGAATTTGTAGTGTTTCATGAGCAAGGAATTTGAGTCCAGTGCATACGAGTAGGTGGTTCAATGGAGGATTGAACGCATCGAACGACCCGAACAGAGAAACCCATTGTGGAAGCGCAAGACGCATATCGGTGATGGGATGTTTCTCAAGGAATATAATAGTGTACGATTTAGTCCTTTGACTTGAGGTACTAGGGCGAATTCGGTGCATGGAAGTGCGTACTTAGATCTAGGTATAGGCCACGTAGCTTGGTAATAACATGCCTAGGTTGGGTGCGTATGGACATGTACGCGAGTGGTTAGTACCGATATGGAATCTATTGACTCACCGTAATGGGTGAGAGAATTTCCTATACGATTCTTAGATAATATATCCAAGGATTCTGCGGCCGCAGTCGGTGACGGATTTGGAAAGGGGTTTCCAAATTTAGAAGGTCACAAAGGTATATTATCCTGAATTAGAAAGTATAGTTATCGAGATAAATTTAGAGGTGCCGATCAATTCACACACCCTAAGTCTTGATCGGGAATATTAGTCGATAGAAGGACCGTATGTACATGGCAATTATATGAGACGAGGTTCACAAATATCAATTCACCTGAAATTGGGCTTCATGGGCTTGTGGCTAGACATCGACCATGAAGTGTGGGTACTCCTGAATTAATAGAGGATTTAATTCTAGGAGTGGTTAATTAAAGGTTGTTTAATTAACCGGAACAATTTATTGTTCATAAATTAAATCACGAGGGATTCGTGGGCCTGCTGCCAGTTGATGGTGAACCCAGAGGGTCACACATACTACAATTGGACGGTGACTGTTATAAAAGGACATGAAAGGAATTAATTGATTTAAAGGTAATTAAATCAATTAAATGAATTAAAAGTATTTAATTCAAGTGGGAGATTAATTAATTGGCTAACTTAATTAATAATTGAGTTACTAGTTAATTAAAAGAAATATTGATTTAATTGGACTGGGCATTTAATTAAAGTAGTTAATTAAATGGTGGATTGCAAGACATGGACTTCTATTAATTAAAGCCCATAAGGAGTCTTGCAAACCCTAGGTCAGAAGGAGTCTATAAAAGGGGAACTACATGAGCTTAAAAGCTAACACCCTGAAAAGAAAACCCTAGCCTCTCTCTGCCCTAAGTAGCCGCCCCCTCTCCAAGCTAACCCTAGCTAGCCGCCGCCGCCACCTCAAGCCGCCGCCACCTGCTGCCGTGGACTGCTTGGTGCCGCCGCCGCCATCTCCCCTGTTCCATTGTGTTAGATCTTGATCTGTCAAGAGATCTAATACAATCCTGCAATAACAAATCTCCTGAATCCAGTTCTGAGCCTAAGATCTTGAGGTGTTTCCAGAATCCAATTGGTGTGGACTATCCCTGGAGGTGAGACACTTGGATCACTCCTGTGAACCAGATCAGATTCAGAAACGAAGCCGGAGGTTTCCACCACCTTGCCTGTGGTGAGGTATATCGCAAAAACCCCCTTTGTTAATTCATTGTGTGCGTTTTTGTTCTTGCTTTTGTATACATAATATGGAGACATCTTTTATGGGACCATTGGATACCTCGAAAAATTTTAAATTCCGCACTTTGTTGTCTGACAAATCGAGCTATATCCCAACAGTGGTATCAGAGCCAACTCCATTATTATTATACAAAAGCCTGAACATAATTGTGTTCACCGTATATATTTAATTATATGTATAAGAACACATGATAATTATGTTCTGTAAGTTGATTCTTGTTTGTTATGACTAGATCTATCAATAGGTAAAACTGCTTTTCAAGATCTGTGCCGTTTTTATAGTTTTTGAAAACTTCAGGTCTTTTGGGGTAGAAATCGCAAATCAGGGTTTTTGAGTGCTGAAAATTCGAAATTTTTGAAATCTGAAAATCTGAAATTTCTGGACTATTTTTGCAATTCTGGTCGCACGGTTTTTGGGGTCATTTTGCAAATTCTGAAAACTTAGGGACTGTTTTGCAATTACCGAAACTTGAGGGGTCAATTTGAAAAATCGAAAATTTTCAAAATTCAAAATTTTATTTTCTGGAATCTGCCCAAATCTGCCCAGGGGTGTTTTTGTAACTTTTTAAAAGTTTTGGGGTCAAAGTGCAATTTTCGAAAGTTGAGGGGCCGAAAATGAAATTTTCAAAAGTTGAAAAACAGATTCTGAAATTGAGCAGAAAATTAATTTTTGTTTACCCGGATATTTATTTTGTCATAATTAGTAGTGACTAAAAGGCAAGAATCATAGGAAGTTAGTTTTAAAAGGATGTTTTAAAATTAAGATAGAAGAAAGTAAAAGATGTTTACATGTTTCTTGCTCTACGTGAACTGTTTACGTGGTTTTCGATCGAGACGAGCCTTGACCTTAGGGTAGATGTGATTGGTTTAATTTATTGCTTGGTTTTTATTGGGCCTGCGAGCCTATTATTGTTTTTGGGCCACTTTGAGCCTTTGTAATAGAATAGGGCTTTACTGCTTTCCTAGTTTATGATGGAGGCCCATTTACAAGCAAGGTGGGAGCCCAAGAAGATAAGAAGGCCATGTATGCATGGTACAATGTGTAATAGCATAGGGCCTATTTGAGAACCCTTTAGATTGACCAATTATGCCAACATCATTGGCTCGATGATGGCCCACATAGGAGGCTCCCGATCGAAAACATATTGTGGTAGTATGCATGCTAGGCTTGTATGGCTTTTATTTATTTGTCGATTTATATTTGGCTGCGCGCTAGAATCTAGATCGTAATAAAAGATAAAGCATAACTGAATCGGTGAGATCTCGAGGAGAGTTAGCATAACTTTCAAAACCAGAAAACCCCCTCTCGAATTAAATATTAAGTCATATTGGATTAAAATAAAATGAAGTATTTATATAAATCCAAGCCTTCCATCAATAGGGACTAACGTATGTTGTCTACTTATCGATAGAGGTGATCCAGAGTCTGGCACCCGAGTCGAAGAAAGGGACAATACGTGAAATTCCTTGACTCCTGTTTTTAACTAAACATGACAAGGGTAAGGACTGGTCGGGATGTGAGGATCGACCGATAACTAGTTACGGAGAACTCACGACCGGGCCCGTTGCTTATCACGATTGATGGGTTAGACTTAACGATTAGTAACACTTATGATGTAGCAGTGCTAGATAAGTGCGAAAGCCGAGGCAAAATAAGCTTGAAGGTTGTGGAGTAACACAATTGGTAAAATGTATACCTACCTGGAGAATTGGTTGTATGGCCACGAGTCGTGGGTGCAATTAATTGCTGCTGGGACGTCAAGACCTACTAGGAATTAAATTTCCCGAGCAATCAAAGGGGTGATTGTTTCGATAAAATAGTGGGAGAACTTTTTCGAAAACAAGTCCAAATTCGATAATTATAAGTATTAGGCATAAGATCAGTTAGCTAAATGTTGTCTTCTTTCCAATTGTAGATATTAAGTACAATGTCTAAGAATCCATTATCTGTTATCCTCGACGCAAACAAATTGAATGGCTCAAACTTTGTTGACTGGCTGAGAAATCTCAGAATCGTCCTCGACTCCGAGCGACGTAGCTATGTGCTCGACACACCCATGCCTGCTGCACCCGCAGCACGAGCTACTGAGGAACAACGAACCGCCCATGCAAAAAGGGTTGATGATGATCTTCAGGTTCGATGTCTCATGCTAGCCTCGATGTCGAATGAACTGCAGAAACAGCATGCTGCTATGCCGCTTGCTAGAGAGATACTTCTCCACCTCCAGCAGATGTTTGGAGAGAGGTCTCGTACCGAAAGGTTCGCGACCACTAAGGAGTTGTTTCATCTCAAGATGGCTGAGGGAAGCAGTGTCAAGGATCACTGTCTACGCTTCATCAACCTGGTTGAAAAACTGGGGCGATTGGAAGTAGACTTGCACGCTGATCTTAGCACTGACCTCCTTCTCCATACACTGCCCCGTTCTTTTGACCAGTTCGTGTTGAACTTCAACATGGAGGATAGAACCCTCGCTCTTCACGAACTGACCAATTTGTTGGTAACGGCAGAATCGACTCTCAAGAAAGAGAAGCCGGTGATGATTGCACACCAATCGAAGGCTGCAAAGCCTAAGAGAGGTAAGAAGAAGAAGAAAAGTGTTTCTTCGAAGGCAATCACCAAGGTGGTTGAAAAGAAGCGCAAGAGCCCAGAAGACGAATGTTTCCACTGCAAGAAAGCAGGGCACTGGAAAAGGAACTGCCCAGACTACCTAAAGATGAAATTGGTAGCCAAAGGTATTTTCTTGGTTGAAGTTAATATTTCTATTAACTGTGCATCGTGGGTGTTAGACACCGCAGCAGGTTCTCATATCTGCAATGATTTGCAGGTGATGGGAGCAGTAAAATACCTGAAGCCCGGGGATAGAATCCTGCGTTTTGGAAACGGAGCTAGGATCGCCGCTGAGGCTATTGGGGACGTCGAATTGGTTTTAGGAAATTTTACTTTGGTTTTAAGGGATTGTCTGTACGTACCAACGATAATTAAGAACATCATTTCTATACCAATGCTAGACATTGATGGTTTTAATTTTTCCATTGAAAATGGAGTTTTTAGCATATTTAAAGGTGGTTTAATGTATGCTTGTGGTACTTTGATAGATGGTCTTTATTCCCTAGAACCTGTTAAATCCGACGTCATGCACATTCAATCTAGAAAAAGAAAATATGATAATCAAACTCCACAACTTTGGCACGCTAGACTTGGACATATTTCCAAGAGTAGGATTCAAAAGTTGGTTTCCTCTAAGGCTCTTGAAATAAAGAACTTGGATGAACTCCCAACTTGCGAATCTTGTCTCAAAGGAAAGATGACCAAATCACCCTTCACAGGGAATCCCGAGCGAACCAAACAAACACTGGATTTAATCCATACTGACGTTTGTGGACCATTGAGTGTCAATGCGAAAGGAGGATTCTCTTACTTCGTAACATTCACCGACGATTTTAGTCGTTATGGATATGTGTATCTCATGAAACACAAATCCGTAACTTTTGAGAAATTCAAAGAGTTTCGAATGGAAGTTGAGAATCAACTTGGACATAGTATTAAAGCACTTCGTTCTGATAGAGGTGGAGAGTACTTAAGCCAAGAATTCCTTGATTATCTAAAAGAGAATGGAATTCTCGCCCAGCGAACTCCCCCTAGGACGCCCCAACTCAATGGAGTGTCCGAGCGGAGGAACCGAACTTTGTTAGACATGGTTCGTTCCATGATGAGCTTCGCTGACCTTCCCTTTTCGTTTTGGGGCTTAGCCCTATTAACTGCATCGAAGATACTAAACATAGTACCTTCGAAGTCAGTGCCGACAACACCGCACCAAGTATGGTATGGTAAGGCACCCGTGTATTCGTACTTACGAGTATGGGGATCTCCTGCGTATGTAAAGAACAAGAAGGGAGATAAGCTAGATAGTAGATCTAGTTTGTGCAAATTTGTGGGGTATCCAAAGGAATCCATTGGATACCTGTTCTTCGATCCTAAAGAACGTAATACGTTCGTATCTAGGAACGCCCACTTCTTTGAAGAGGATTTCCTCTCCAACCGAAATGGGACAATCGTAGAACTTGATGAAGTCCAGGAATCGGACCCATCCTCACAAACAGTGGGAGCTGAACCAGGATTTACTGAACCTACTAGTACACCTACTCTTCGAAGGTCTGATCGAATTCGTAAGGAGCCAGAGCGATTTGGTTTCATTCACGAAAACGAAAGAGGTGATAATGATCCAAGGACCTATCAAGAAGCGATGTCAGACATAGACTCGGGTGCGTGGCTCGAAGCCATGCAATCCGAAATGGATTCCATGCATTCCAACAAGGTTTGGACCTTGGTCGATCCACCTGAGGGAACTATCCCTGTAGGATGCAAATGGATCTTCAAGCGTAAGCTTGGAATGAATGGAGAGGTTTTAACTCACAAGGCACGCTTAGTGGCGAAGGGGTATTCTCAAAGGCCTGGAATAGACTATGAGGAAACCTTCTCTCCCGTAGCGATGTCCAAATCCATTCGGATATTGCTTGCCATTGCCGCATGGCATGATTATGAGATATGGCAAATGGACGTAAAGACCGCCTTCCTCAATGGAGACATTGACAAGGAGATCTTTATGCAACAACCTGAAGGTTTTGCATCCAAAGGAAGTGAACACAAATTGTGTAAACTTCAAAGGTCAATATATGGCCTCAAACAGGCATCCCGAACCTGGAACATACGATTTGATGAGACAGTCAAGGCATTTGGCTTCATCAAAAATGTATATGAACCTTGTGTGTACAAGAAGAATAGTGGGAGTTCGATACAATTCATTATTTTGTACGTCGATGACATTTTGCTAATCGGAGACGATATCAAGATGTTAGCGCAGACTAAAGCGTGGTTATCCGCGCAGTTCTCTATGAAAGATATGGGAGACGCATCTTACGTATTGGGAATACGTATCTATAGGGATAGATCGAAGAAGATGATTGGACTCTCCCAATCTCAGTACATTAACACAATCTTGAAAAGATTCAAGATGGAAGAATCCAAGAGAGGATTGCTTCCAATGAGACATGGTATCTCTCTTTCTAAGTCTATGTGCCCTACAACTGACGAAGAAAAGACGAGAATGTCTCTCATACCTTATGCCTCTGCTATAGGGAGTATAATGTATGCGATGTTGTGTACTCGACCAGACATAGCACACACTCTAAGTCGAGCCGCTATCAGTCAAATCCAGGCGAAGAGCACTGGACTGCCGTAAAAGCAATCCTAAAGTACCTGCGAAGGACTAAGGATATGTTTTTGGTCTACGGTGGTAGTGGAGAACTGAAACTTGAAGGATTCACTGATGCAAGTTTCCAGTCTGATGTGGATGACTTCAAATCCAACTCTGGATACATATTCCGCATCAATGGTGGAGCAGTTAGTTGGAGGAGCTGTAAACAGTCTACCACTGCTGATTCAACCACAGAAGCAGAATATATTGCAGCATCAGATGCAGCAAAAGAAAGTGTATGGATGAAAAACTTCATCCAAGAACTAGATGTTGTTCCTAGCATTGCTGAACCTGTAGTCGTCTTCTGTGACAACAACGGGGCGATAGCTCAAGCGAAGGAGCCGAGATCACACCATCAATCCAAACACGTACAGAGGAAATACCACGTGATCAGGGAGATCATGGGTAGAGGAGACATGCACATGGAGTATGTCAAATCGGAAGACAACGTAGCTGACCCACTAACTAAGCCACTTTCACAAAAGGCGTTCGATAGTCATCTAGAGCAGATGGGACTTAGAACCATAGGTGAATGGCTTTAGGGCAAGTGGGAGATTGATAGGATAGTGCCCTGCAAGCCAGTTCTGTTAGCTTGTAATAGATCTATCCTGTATGAAACGATCTTTGATTTTATAATAATACGCATGTTTATTTATATATGTATAAGGATAAACAATGGCCAACTTCATCTTTCGCGAATACATTTAAGCGATTGGTTGAAACCCTTAGATTACATTTGACTATGGGACGATTCACTTCAGTACTGAGTGCAATCATGAAACAGTCTCAAAGGTCGTAATCTTAAAAGTGTTCCAAGTCATAGATTCCGAACGAGACGGGGTATCGTAGGAATCGCAAAGACTTGTACGAGTATGCATGATTCACATGGAGTGAATTTGTTGTGTTTCATGAGCAAGGAATTTGAGTCCAGTGCATACGAGTAGGTGGTTCAATGGAGGATTGAACGCATCGAACGACCCGAACAGAGAAACCCATTGTGGAAGCGCATGACGCATATCGGTGATGGGATGTTTCTCAAGGAATATAATAGTGTACGATTTAGTCCTTTGACTTGAGGTACTAGGGCGAATTCGGTGCATGGAAGTGCGTACTTAGATCTAGGTATAGGCCACGTAGCTTGGTCATAACATGCCTAGGTTGGGTGCGTATGGACATGTACGCGAGTGGTTAGTACCGATATGGAATCTATTGACTCACCGTAATGGGTGAGAGAATTTCCTATACGATTCTTAGATAATATATCCAAGGATTCTGCGGCCGCAGTCGGTGACGGATTTGGAAAGGGGTTTCCAAATTTAGAAGGTCACAAAGGTATATTATCCTGAATTAGAAAGTATAGTTATCGAGACAAATTTAGAGGTGCCGATCAATTCACACACCCTAAGTCTTGATCGGGAATATTAGTCGATAGAAGGACCGTATGTACATGGCAATTATATGAGACGAGGTTCACAAATATCAATTCACCTGAAATTGGGCTTCATGGGCTTGTGGCTAGACATCGACCATGAAGTGTGGGTACTCCTGAATTAATAGAGGATGTAATTCTAGGAGTGGTTAATTAAAGGTTGTTTAATTAACCGGAACAATTTATTGTTCATAAATTAAATCACGAGGAATTCGTGGGCCTGCTGCCAGTTGATGGTGAACCCAGAGGGTCACACACAATACAATTGGACGGTGACTGTTATAAAAGGACATGAAAGGAATTAATTGATTTAAAAGTAATTAAATCAATTAAATGAATTAAAAGTATTTAATTCAAGTGGGAGATTAATTAATTGGCTAACTTAATTAATAATTGAGTTACTAGTTAATTAAAAGAAATATTGATTTAATTGGACTGGGCATTTAATTAAAGTAGTTAATTAAATGGTGGATTGCAAGACATGGACTTCTATTAATTAAAGCCCATAAGGAGTCTTGCAAACCCTAGGTCAGAAGGAGTCTATAAAAGGGGAACTACAAGAGCTTAAAAGCTAACACCCTGAAAAGAAAACCCTAGCCTCTCTCTGCCCTAAGTAGCCGCCCCCTCTCCAAGCTAACCCTAGCTAGCCGCCGCCGCCACCTCAAGCCGCCGCCACCTGCTGCCGTGGACTGCTTGGTGCCGCCGCCGCCATCTCCCCTGTTCCATTGTGTTAGATCTTGATCTGTCAAGAGATCTAATACAATCCTGCAATAACAAATCTCCTGAATCCAGTTCTGAGCCTAAGATCTTGAGGTGTTGCCAGAATCCAATTGGTGTGGACTATCCCTGGAGGTGAGACACTTGGATCACTCCTGTGAACCAGATCAGATTCAGAAACGAAGCCGGAGGTTTCCACCACCTTGCCTGTGGTGAGGTATATCGCAAAAACCCCCTTTGTTAATTCATTGTGTGCGTTTTTGTTCTTGCTTTTGTATACATAATATGGAGACATCTTTTATGGGACCATTGGATACCTCGAAAAATTTTAAATTCCGCACTTTGTTGTCTGACAAATCGAGCTATATCCCAACACGCTCCTCGATCCAACCATACAAAGAGTTGAGTATAAATTGATCCGCTCAACAAACGCTCCTCGATCTACTTAAAAAGGCTTTTGGTATTAAAACCTAAGTCTAAATAAAAAAAAAAGGAGTTGAGTATAAATTGATCCGCTCAATAAACGCTCCTCGATCTATTTATAGCGATTAAAAAGGCTTTTGGTATTAAAACCTAAGTCTAAATGCAAACGAGTTGAGTATACATTGATCCGCTCAATAAACGCTCCTCGATCTACTTTTAACGAGTAAAAAGGCTTTTGGTATTAAAACCTAAGCCTAAATGCAAACGAGTTGAGTATACATTGATCCGCTCAATAAACGCTCCTCGATCTACTTTTAACGAGTAAAAGGCTTTTGGTATTAAAACCTAAGTCTAAATGCAAACGAGTTGAGTATACATTGATCCGCTCAATAAACGCTCCTCAATCTACTTTTAACGAGTAAAAGGTTTTTTGGTATAAAACCTAAGTCTAAACAAAAAGAGTCGAGTATAAATTGATCCGCTCAATAAACGCTCCTCAATCTACATCCAACGATCAAAAAGATTTGGTAAATACACCTAAATCTTAGAAATAAGTTGAGTATAAATTGATTTGCTCGATAAACGCTCCTCACAAATAAGATTAAGACGAAATCAACAACAAGAAGAATGCAAGGAATAAAAATAAAGTTTTATTCATCTGTGAACATGTAATAAATTACATACAAAAAGCTTTGATCAGATTACAAAGGTCTAAATACGATTTACACATCGTTACAATTGTTTAGATAAAATGATCCTATTCTATAGATCAGGGATCTTCACGACAATGTCCACGGAAACATCAATCTCCTCCCTAGTGCCTCGACGATTCTGATCGACCACCTAAGAAGCATGCTGCTCAGGATGATCGACTTCTTTAGTTCGATGGCCAGGCTCTGAAGATCAAATGTTCTTCCAGACTAAATGAGCATTACCAGCCAGATAACCGGCAATACTCATTCACCCACAACAGAGATACTGCTTTTACATTAAAGTTGATTTTTACTCTAGAGCAGCATCTCTTCGGGGCCGTCGTGAACATTAAAATTTACCAGCACACCCCGGTGGTCTATCAATCCGGAGGTAACATCCAAACGCGGCGGTGCCTGGTAAATATGAACCCTCCATGTGCTAACAGAAACAACAGACCTCAAACCTGTGAAGACAAAGGTTGAGGCCTCATGGGACCCGTTAGTACAAGGTAGGGCTTCCATGGGACCCGTCAGTACAAGGAAGATGAAATTTAAGTTATTATGATATGAATCACGATAATGTGACTTTTTGAATATTATGGGATCAGAAGGCAAAATAAAATTTAAGGAAACTGAGATCTCCATCCCTTTTTTAGAGTTACAAGTGATATATGGAAATCGCCTCCCTATTTATAGGGATAGATCTGAGTAATCCAACGGCTGGGTAGATATTTAATCAAGGGATGGAAATGCGACCTTTTGACTTCCGGTAATTAATGCGAAGTAAGTTGGAACGACACCTCTCTGATCGACTCAACGAATCGATGACAAAAGAAACTTTAGATCCAAGCGATCACAGAACAATCGAAGCAGATCTAAAGGAGCTCCGGACCAGAAAGGTTTGCACGCTCACATATGATAGTCGCCCGACAGAAAGCTTAAGATCCTCAACGAAGGCATGCAAGTTTACAACGAAATGAAAAAATACTGGCTCGCCTAGAAGTATAAGACCAAACCCTCCAGCATACGAGGGTCGTCACTGCCTCATATATTATATGGAAAATTATTAATTGGCTATACAAGAACTCCACTGGAGTCCAAGGAGTCTGACACCGATATTAAGGCGGTAATTACCATCATTCCAGACTGCACTATCGCCGCTGCCTAACATTCCAAAGAATTGCTGAAGGAGGTCTGAACAGGCCAGATCTGGCTAATAATTCTACATTTTTCAATTCCTCTCATATCAAAGAAATGATATATTGATACACTGGTTGTTCGGTTTGAGGAACATGGAACTCACAATCAGTACAGAGAAACATAAATTCTAGGAAGATACCTAGAGAGATATCTTCTCTTCAAACTTAATCCTATGGTAAGAAAAGCAGAGTTCAACAGAAGAAATGATAGCCTCCTTATATAAGATATACATGACAAAAAAAGACAAATTTACAAGGCATTGATTGAACATCGACCAGAACGCTGAGCGTTCCTTAACAGTTATTCAATCGATTATCGATACAAGTGGCCTACTGTCTACATTTTAATGTATAACGTGACTCTGGATATAACCCAAGGGACCATACTTGGTTGATCATCATTCTTAATTTAAAAAGTTTGATTTGCATAACAAACGTTATATCACTCAGTTACTTAAACACTGATCGAGCAAGACTAAGCTACATTTTCAAAGACTGGATATTCTCCCAGAATATCAATATCAGATAAGTATGCTAATCTATACAGATTATTTCAAGAAGTTATATTTATGCATAACATCAAAATATGCATAACAAAATATATCTACGGATTGAAATACATGGATCTGCCCGTAAAAGATCATAGCTTTAATTAAATCATTCTTCCCGTACAAAAACTTCAGCCCAAGCAACTACACAAAAAGTTTGGGCACTACAAAAAAAAAAAAAAAAAAAAGAGAAGAAACTCAAAATAACAGCCGGGTCGAACAGGTCACCGAGAAGGGTTGTTATCAACAGGCCGACTAGCAGAAACAGTCCTCGGAGGAGTCAAGTTAACTACAAACGCCATCAACTCCTCCTGACGCTTTAGATAACCGGCATCGTAACCTTCTTCATAGGTCTGCCGTCGAGACTCCTCTGCTAGGGCAGCAGCCTGAACCAAATCACTTTTCTCCTTCTCCCAGACAGACTTCTCTTCTTGCAATATTTCTAGGTCATCATTGGCAAGCTGCAGCTGGAGAGTTTGCCATGTCGCCTTCGCCGTCTCCGACTCTTTTGTCTCTTTTGACTGGCGAACTGCTGTGTAAGTTTGTTGCATAATTCCCGAAAACTGAATATGGAGTTGGCTGGTTGCTTGGCGAACCAGTCCAAAGCTAGTCCTTCTAACATGGTCACCATCAGCTTAGCGGTGAACTCTGCCGAGTGAGCATATAAGCTCATTATGTTTGTGAAGCTAAAGATATAGTCATCTGGATCAGTGGTTCCGTCGTATCTGGGTAGTCTACCCGGAACCTGTCCGCTTGACTGTGCCTCTTTGATTTCTCTGCAGAAGGGAGAGCAGGCCGCTAAGCTCTCCTGGAATTCCGTGGTTCTAGACCACGGGTTTTGAACAGATCGCAAGCGCTGCTCAAGTCGTTCCTGTACCATCTTTTCGATTTCTCTTTCCAAGAACCGCATAGTTCGTGGTCGATCAGGGATTGAATTGCCTGCGTCATCCTCGATGGGGATTATCGTATGTTCTTTGGACCCGCTGCGTCCCGGCTGCGGTCTTCTTTGACCCGGTTTTTTCCGGAGATTGTCATCGGAGGGTTTTGAGTTCCCTCTTTGCGGACTGTGTAATGAGCGGTGCTCGCTTACCGGGCTATCAGCTTGTTGAGAGATTTGATCATTATGCCTTGGCGTCCTATGAATTGGATTTGCCCTAGTAGCCCTAGGGTTTCGAGGAAACTGTTCGAGTACGAGTAATTCCTCAGGACTGAAAGATTTAAAAAGCATAGCAATCTGTCGCAACTTCTCCTGAGCGTCCGAGAGGGGAACAGGGATCGCTGGAGGTACAGATTCTTCCGGTATTGTACCGGTAGGAATCCCTTGGGGTTCCTGCTGGTGCGGAAGAGGTTCCTGCAAATTGTCATTGGTCTCAGGGGCTTTGTTATCAGTATTGCCCTGTGGATCTTCAGATGTGTTATGAGGGTTAGTTGTGTTACTTCTTGCTCCATTACGAGCGCTCTTCCTTGGGCGAGCCATATGTCGATCGAATAATTAACCTAGCCCCTCGGTGGGCGCCAAATGATTTAACCGAATTTCGTCAGGTAAGATTATATCAGTAAATAGGTGATAATAGGGATTCTCAATCAATATGATTTAAAGGGCTCTGTTACTTTATTTCGGATGGATCAATCTCAAGGAAGAACAATTAGATAGAACAATCGGTAACAAAGACAATCAATGAATATAATAGTATATCAGAAGCCTTTTTATTCAATAATCTTAGATTCTTTCTGTATGCAGGCGTAAGTTGAGTATGTAAAGTGTGTGTAATACAATGATTAACTAGGAATTTATATCACATTAAACCTAGCTTTACAAGGAAACATAATCCTAATAGGACTCGGCCCAATCGTCCTTCTTGAGTCTGGATTGTAGTCTGCTTGTTGACGAGAGTCGTATTCTACCGGGTCGATAAAATGATCCCGAATTAACTCGTCTGGTCGAACCGATCTTTTATCCCTTAGTCGATCCGAACATTATAAGGGGTGCGAAATAGCCCCCATCAAGCTCGAAGAAGTATGTACTGCTTCGATCATGGGGATGAGCAAACCATCTATAATGTGCTTCGGATATGCCTCGTTAAAAACCTAACTCGGAAAAACCCAATGGGATAAAAACCGAATTAGGGAAAAAGAGTGCACATCTTGGAAACAATCTAATGGCTTTACTGTGATGATATAAAATTTGACATTAACAACCTTCGTCTGGCCTTTCGAATTGATTCATGAACAAAGTATACTTCCACATTGGTTACCGTACTGCCGCAATCGCCTCCTTATTTTCGATCACAGGACAAAGCGAAAGAATGGGTCGATAAATGAACATCGATACCCAAGAGGCGTGTCTTTTCATATGTGGCTTCTCGGCTTCCATTTGCAGAAAGTATAGGGGTCTAAAATGCAATTACCAGAAAGATAGTTTTGAATTAGCCCTGGGGGAGTTCAACCGTCACGGTTATACGGGGTCCGGCTTGCAATTTACCTTTTTAACCTGGTATATATATGTTGACTTGTTGAAAATTATTTACAATGCAACTTTCTTCCTAAGATCGGAGCATAGAGATCGAACGAGCTGTTATTTTCGGATACTTGCTTCTTTCTAACAATGTCTAGTTCGAGAAATTTGAGGGGCAAGCGCAAAGTCTGAGAAGACCAAGAATCTGATCCTGTCTTGAGGCTTATTGATAATTTCGAGGAAGGGGAATTTGATCCCGAGCGTGAGGATGTTGATCAGGTTGAAGATCTTGAGGAAAACGTGGTCGAGAAGCATAGCATCGGTGATAATACCTTTGTTAGGATATACAAACCAGAAGGTCCTTCTAGAATGGTCGGTCATAATAAGGCTGAGCTTGGCGCCGTTCAAACTTCCTGCATTTTTGGTAAGGACGACCGCCCTTATTTGGATAAAGAGTTCGGGAAATTTCTTCCTAAGGGTTTCTCGATCGTCATCCCTTCTTATCGTCAACGCGTGACTGATCCTCCAGCGGGGTGTCAGGCATTTTATGAAAAGCAATTTTCTCATGGATTGCGCATCCCTTTTATTCCCCTGATCAAAAGCATTTTAACGTCTTTTTATCTTTCCCTCGCTCAGATTATTCCGAACTCTATTGCGTACATTGTAGCATTCAGCGTTCTTATGGAAGCCTAAGGGGAAGAGGCTTCCTTTCGAAATTTCTGGCAAATGTTCCAGATGGATATGTCTAAGGGCTCCAACGCGGGGTTCGTATATTTCTCTCAATGGTCGAGTCGACCCATCCTTTCGAGCATGGCTATGGATAAAACCAAGATTTGGAAAAGAATGTTCTTCTTCGTGAAAGGTCCTGATATCCCCGTCTCGGAAGGAAGTTCGAAAACTAGACTATACCGATGGGATGGCGTAGGGTCTTGGGTATATGGTCGCCGCAGAATCAAGGAAAAGCTTAGTCATCACCTTTCTGACGAACTATTGGAACAGTTGCAGTCCAATCCCTACCAGACCATGCTACTTGTTCAAGAAGGGGTTTTGAGGATGGCAGGCCTGAGTAAATGCGATTACCCCGCTCCGATGGATGAATTTTCTATTTCTTCGTTAGCTCGATCCCTTGACGGGTCTATCCGATCGTTCGAAAATATGTCCAAACCGGCCGCTTTACCTCGCGCCCCTCTTACTTTAAGTATGCTACTATCATTCATATTTTAATGCCCGATAAATTGTATTTTCTCATCTGGCTTTCTAAATGCATTGCATTTTCTTTGCAGATTAAATTGTTGAGAAGTTCCGACTGTCCCTTGTTCGCTAGATCGAGACCGCCACTTTCAGGCGTGTACCAAACCAATCCCAGCAAATAAAGGAAATCAATCCAGAAGGAATGGAAATAAGTAATTTGGTCGTTGACCCGATTGATATGCCAGCTATACTCCCAGCTTTGAGAGGGGTTGGCGGCACAAGTTCATCAAATCCGGCTGTAGCGGGTCCTTTACGCAGCGTATTCTCGATTGAGACTTCTAATCCATCATCCGCTGGTTACAATCAATATTCCTAGAACCGTATTATGGGTATACAAGAACATGAGGAGTGTATGGCTCGGAAACAAAATGCTGACCATACAGGGCCCTCGAGGAGGGTAAAACCGTTTGGCAGGGGCTCCGACTCGGTTCCTGGATCTGAACCGGATGTAGCAGACTTTATGGATGAGCATTTTTGCGGGTGTAGGGCAGCCGGATATCCGGAGGAAGGAACCATTTTGTTCGATCTCGGACCTGATGGTGAAAATGAGTTTGACAAATCCACAAAAATCTTTATGGTCGGACGGTTCAAGCGGGATTTGCTTCACCATACCGTGAAAAGCGACTTCGAAGTCCTGAGTAACTTCTCTCGAACCTACCCGGAGGTAATAATTGTTAAGTTTTGAGTACTTTATCTTTCTTGATTCTTAAATAGTCTGCTGACATGCTTTACTTCTTCACAGACTGGGGATTATTTTGCCCTTCAGACTTATCGTTTAGCATTGCTAGAATAAGAGTCACAAGAGGCTCACAATGCGCTCGCACAGACTCTGGCCGAGAATAGAACGCTTCGAGCTCAACTGGACGACGCTACGAGTAGACTAACAGATAACCATCGTGAATTATCTAAAACCAAGAAGGAATTAGAGAGTAGTAACAAAAAACACACCCCGTCCGTGGAGGAATATTTGGTGTCAATAGTTAAGGAGAAAAGTGCTCTCGAGGAGGAGCTTAGGAAAGCTAAGGTTGAGCTCGAACAAGCCAAGCAAGACTCCGAGCGTTCGTATTCTCAGGGGCGGGAAGAGGCAGTGATCCCAGCTATACGAGAGTTTTTGAAGTCTCCTGTTCTTGATCCCTTGGTTCGAAAAAGGATAGGCGGGATTCTCCAAACGATTTTCTACAAAGGGGTTCAACAGCTAGTCTCGGCCGAGATAATTCCGGACAAGATGGACGAATATTTTCGACATATGGATCCTTATAAGAATGCAGAAGGAAAAGACTACAAAACTTCGTCATTGCCCCAGGAAACCTTGAGCTGGCAGGATCACCATTTTGCCCCGTTTGTTGAGGAATTTGGCGTTCCAATGCCGAATCCTGATTTGCTTGAGTTATCTGGCAATGACCCCCAATCTGCCTTAGGGGGAGATGATAACTCTGTGAAAATAGAGTTATTGCGTATACTTTTTAGGCGTAAATAAATGTTTTTCAAGAATAATTGTGAGTCGTTTGGGATTTTATTGCATATTTTACTTTTTAGAGTCGATTCACGAATTTAATCAAGTTTTGAGAATAATCCTTGATTTTTTATACTAATTCGATATATTCTCTTGTAGGAGATGAAATGGGCCAATAAAGTTTATAATCAATCGAAAAGGAGAAATTTCAAATCTTGAAAGTACAAAATGATGAAAAGGCATGAGACCAGGGGCTGAAAGTGCAATTAGTGTCCAAATTGTTGAACTTGTGGTGTCATGCGGCTGATTTGTGAGTTAATGGGCTGGCGGCCCATTTGAGAAATTGAAGATTGAAAAGAATCCTACTACACGTAGGATTCAAAAAGAAAATCTGGAAGAGGGAAATAAAAAGGCAAACGGAGAAGAAAAAATACACACACGACATTAGAAAAAAAAGAAGACACGCAAGATCAAGGAGAAACAAGCGCATATCACACTTTTTGCTATTTCCGTTATTCTTTTATTAGAGAAGACTATGAACTCCTCTTTTATTGTTTATTTCGTTAATTCTAGCATGAACTAATTTCTTTTAGTCTAGGGTTTTTACGGATCCATGTTATGCGAATAATGTTTTAGTTTCTTTTCTAGTTTTAATTTAGTGATTTTCGATTTTTATTATCGATATTCGTTTATCTAATTTTGTGCTAATTTACTGTCAAATTGATTGGCCACCTATTTGATTGTTTACTTTTCTTGATTGAACCTGGGAAGGGAATATTAAGAATAGAAGAAGAATTAGGTAGTGGGTTGTATGTTAGTATAGGAATATACCCAACACACCCATATCCAAATTAGGTCATATAATTCATGCATGCTATTAATTCTACTAACTTAGGAATAAGAATAGTAAGTTAATTGCATAGGTTCTTAGGTGATTCGGAAGACACTTAAGGATAGAAGTGAACCCTAGGATAGCGAATAAGAATCACTAGTTAAAATTAGGGAGTTAATTAACATTAGGAGCATAACATAGGTGAAGTTTAACTCTAGACCCTTGTCTCATCGATTGTCTTCTTAAGCACTTTAATCATCATCTTAGATTAGTTATTTTATTTTAGTTTTTAGTAGTTAGTTAATAAACAAACCAACAATATTTTAGCCTAGCTGAATTAGAATAAGAATTTAGGTAGGGAATTTGGTACAATTTTAGTTTCAAGTCCTCGTGGGTTCGACACTCAACTTACTCTTTATTACTTTTGCGATACGTGCACTTGCGTTTATTTGCGTGTGTAAAATCCGCAACAAGTTTTTGGCGCCGTTGCCGGGGACTTTGATAATTAATAATTTACCAAGTTTCAACTTTTATTTTTGTTTTAATTCGATTTATTTTTATAGTTCAAATTTTTCCTTGTAGGTACTCATACCTAGTTTATGCGTAGTGATAAAAAAGCTGAATTAGTAGCTTTTGATCCAGAGATCGAGAGGACTTTCAGACAACGAAGAGCGCTAAACAAGAATCAAGGAAAAGCTGATCTAATGGAGAATCCAAATAATGAAAATCAGGTGAATCCACAGTTAGTAAATCAGCAAAAACGTCCACACGTTCCTGCCGAAATCGAAAGACCCATTAATGAATACATAACACCAATCTTGGGTGTTCTAGATTCAAGCATTGTCAGACCAGAGATTGAAGCAGCTCACTTTGAAGTGAAACCGGTAATGCTGAATCTGATCAATTCCTCTGCTATATTTTCGGGGTTGGCTATGGAAGATCCTCACGCCCATTTGAAGAGCTTTATGGAAATTTGCGATTCATTCAAATTGAATGGGGTTACAGCTGATCAACTACGAATGAAACTTTTCTCCTTTTCCTTAAGGGATCGAGCTCGAGTCTGGCTAAACTCAATGCCACCTAACTCCATCACATCTTGGACTGATTTGACTGAAAAATTCCTAAGGAAATATTTTCCACCCACCAAGAGTGCGAAAGTTCGAATGGAAATTCACTCATTCCAACAAATAGAGGGAGAGTCACTCTACGGTGCATGGGAAAGGTTCAAGGGGCTAATGACACAGTGTCCACAACATGGAATTCCTGGTTGGGAACTGATAAATATCTTCTACACTGGACTAGGGGGACAAATCAGAACCATTCTTGATGCAGCAGCAGGAGGGACATTTTTGGGGAAGACATATACAGATGCCTACGATGTATTAGAAAGAATGACTTACAACAATTACCAGTGGGCATCGGAACGCTCATCAGTGAAACTTGCACCTGGAAAATTTGAGTTAGATGCAATGACAGCAGTGCAAGCACAATTAGCCGTTTTATCCAAGAAGATTGATGGTTTAAGTATGAGTAAACCTGGAGCTAACTCGTTTCAAGCTCAACCAGTCAATATGATTCACAACTCAGAGATTTCCTGTATCATTTGTGGAGGAGAGCATCCGTATGAAAACTGCCCTTCAAATTCGGAGTCAGCATGCTATGTGGGAAACAATCGAAACAATCAAGGGTATAATCCATACTCTAACAGCTATAATCCCGGTTGGCGAAACCATCCCAACTTTTCATGGAGCAATAATCAGCACGTTGGACAGGGATCAAACAATGCCAAAAATCAGCAAAACTCACCAGGGTTTCAGGGTCAACAAAAACAACCACCAACGAACAATAAGCCATCAATAGAAGAGACGTTGGCGCAGTTCATGAGCCAGACAACTGCATCTATTCGAAACCTGGAAACCCAAATGGCTCAATTGGCTCAAGATAGGCAGCACAGACCTCCAGGCTCACTCCCAAGTGACACTGAGAACCCAAGGACCAATCATAACGAACACTGCAAAGCAATCACTCTGAGAAATGGTAGAGAACTCGAAGAGCCCAGCAGAACACAAGTTCGAGTTAAGGATCCCAAGGAAGCTCAAGACAAACCTGAAGACTCTGAGCTAAACAAAGAAAAGGAAGTGGAAAAGGAAAGCGAGAAGAAAGATGTAGCTAATCTACCGGAAATCAAACCTCCACCACCGTTTCCTCAAAGGTTCCAACAACAAAGGAAGAATGATCAGTTCAGAAAATTCCTCGACATCCTGAAACAACTTCACATCAACATTCCATTAGTTGAAGCATTCGAGCAGATGCCAAATTACGTCAAATTCATGAAGGATGTACTGTCACGAAAGAAAAGATTAGGAGAATTTGAAACTGTAGCTCTCACCGAAGAATGCAGTGCAATTTTGCAGAATAAGCTCCCGCCTAAACTCAAGGATCCTGGCAGTTTTACCATTCCATGTAACATTGGCGACAAGTACGTGGGACAAGCATTATGCGACTTAGGGGCCAGCATCAATCTCATGCCCAAATCCGTCTTTCAAAAATTGGGAATTGGGGAAGCAAGGCCAACTACGGTAACTCTTCAATTAGCAGATCGTTCCATTACATACCCTGAAGGAAAAATTGAAGACGTTCTGGTAAAAGTAGATAAGTTTATCTTCCCTGTTGATTTTATTGTGTTAGACTATGAAGCAAATTCGAATGTACCCATCATTTTGGGTAGGCCATTCTTAGCCACTGGAAGAGCATTAATTGATGTACAGAAAGGTGAATTAACCATGAGGGTGCAGGACGAGAAGATTACATTCAATGTGTTCCAAGCCATGAAGCATCCCGACGACGAGGAGGAATGTTCATCAGTATGCATGATCGACTCATTGGTCGCTAAGACCTTTGAAACGTCTATGTACCGAGACCCGTTGGAGGCAGCCCTAAATTTGGATCCTGAGGAGATGGATGATAAAGAAATTGTACAAAGCGTGGCATTCTTACAAGCAAATTCGCGAGTCAATAAACCAGTCAACAAGATTGAAGGATTGGAACTGCCCACGTGCAAGCCTCATCGACCATCAATCGAAGAACCACCATCGCTGGACTTGAAGCCACTGCCAGCACATCTGCAATATGAATATTTGGGGGAATTATCTACATTGCCAGTAATCATCTCTGCATATCTCTCCGAAACCCAAAAAGAGAAATTACTGAGAGTCCTTCGAAGTCATATACGAGCCATTGGGTGGACTATTGCAGACATTAAGGGGATTAGTCCTGCATTTTGCATGCACAAGATCATACTCGATGATGAGGACAAGGGATCAGTCGAACATCAAAGGAGACTAAATCCGATCATGAAAGAGGTAGTCAAAAAGGAAATCATCAAGTGGTTGGATTCTGGAATTATCTTCCCTATTTCAGATAGTAGATGGGTTAGTCCGGTTCAGTGTGTTCCTAAGAAAGGTGGCATGACAGTAGTGAAAAATCAAAACAATGAATTAATCCCGTCAAGAACTGTCACAGGGTGGCGCGTTTGCATGGATTACCGAAAACTGAACAAAGCTACAAGAAAAGATCACTTCCCGCTACCATTCATAGATCAGATGTTAGACAGATTAGCAGGAAGGGCTTAATTTTGTTTTCTAGACGGATTTTCGGGATACAATCAGATTTTCATCGCACCAGCGGATCAAGAAAAGACTACTTTCACATGCCCCTATGGCACATTTGCTTTTAGACGGATGCCTTTTGGATTATGCAATGCACCAGCCACGTTTCAACGTTGCATGATGACAATCTTCACGGACATGATAGAAAAATTTCTCGAAGTCTTCATGGATGACTTTTCTGTGTTTGGTGATTCGTATGATGAATGTCTTGATAACTTAGCCAAGGTTTTGCGCAGGTGCGAAGAAACTAACTTAGTGCTAAACTGGGAAAAGTGTCACTTCATGGTACAAGAAGGAATAGTTTTGGGACACAAAGTATCTAGCAAGGGCATTGAAGTGGACAGAGCAAAGATAGAGACGATAGAGAAACTCCCTCCGCCTACATCAGTCAAGGGAATTCGTAGTTTCCTAGGACATGCCGGATTTTATCGACGTTTTATTAAGGATTTCTCTAAAATCTCTAAACCTTTATGTAATTTGCTTGAAAAAGATGCTAAGTTTATTTTTGATGATTTGTGTATGCAGGCTTTCCAAACATTGAAGGAAAAGTTGGTGACAGCCCCAATAATAGTAGCTCCAGATTGGAATCTTCCATTTGAAGTGATGTGTGACGCAAGCGATGTCGCACTTGGAGCTGTTCTGGGACAGAAAAGGGATAAGATCTTTCACTCAATATACTATGCAAGCAAAACTCTCACTGATGCTCAAGTGAATTACACCGTGACTGAAAAAGAATTGTTGGCAGTAGTGTTTGCTTTTGACAAGTTCCGAGCGTATCTGGTAGGAACAAAGGTGATAGTATATACAGACCACTCCGCAATCCGATATTTGATTGAGAAGAAGGATGCTAAACCAAGGCTAATTCGATGGGTGCTCTTGTTGCAAGAGTTTGATCTCGAGATAAAAGATAGGAAAGGAACCGAGAATCAAGTGGCTGATCACTTGTCAAGATTGGAGGGAGGAAACAAAGAGTCAGGTTCTGTGATGATCAATGAAGTCTTTCCAGACGAACAATTGTTTGCGGTAAATAAACCTACACTTCCATGGTATGCCGACTATGTCAACTATCTAGTAAGTGGCCTACTTCCTCCCGACATTAATTTCCAGCAAAAGAAGAGATTTCTAAACTATGTGAAGAACTTCATTTGGGAGGAGCCTTACTTGTTTAAGAAATGTGGGGATCAAATGATAAGGAGGTGTATTCCCGATGAAAATTTTGAGGAAATTCTGGATAATTGTCACAATTCACCATACGGTGGGCATTTTAAAGGAGATCGCACAGCAGCTAAAATCCTACAATCTGGTTTTTTCTGGCCCACCTTACATAGAGATGCTCATGAGTTTGTGAAGCGTTGTGATCGATGCCAACAGGTTGGAAATTTAACGAAGCGTGATGAGATGCCACTGTCGACTATGTTGGAAGTAGAGCTTTTTGATGTTTGGGGGATTGACTTCATGGGACCATTCATTCCCTCATTTGGAAATCGGTACATCTTAGTTGCAGTTGATTACGTGTCTAAGTGGGTTGAGGCAGAAGCATTCCCAACTGATGATTCGAAGGTGGTGATGCAATTCATTAAGAAGCACATTTTCACAAGATTCGGCACACCAAGAGCCATCATTAGTGATCAAGGATCCCATTTTTGCAATAAGTACTTCAACGCTCTCTTAGCAAAATATGGTGTGCGGCATAAAGTAGCAACTGCATACCATCCGCAGACGAATGGGCAAGCAGAGATCTCTAATCGTGAAATAAAGAAGATCTTAGAAAAAACAGTCAGTCCCACAAGAAAAGATTGGTCAAGGAAGTTGGATGATGCTCTTTGGGCATACAGAACGGCTTTTAAGACGCCAATTGGAATGTCACCATATAGGTTAGTTTTCGGAAAAGCATGTCATCTTCCATTAGAATTGGAGCATAAAGCCTTTTGGGCTGTTCGCAACTTGAACATGAGTTTGGAACTTTCGGAGAAGGAACGGTTGATGCAACTGAACGAACTTGATGAGTTTAGATACATAGCCTATGAGAATGCCAAACTATACAAAGAGAGAACAAAGAAATGGCATGATAGGACTATTACAACTAAGTTGTTTGAACCGGGTCAATTAGTGCTCCTTTTCAATTCTCGTCTCAAACTTTTTCCTGGAAAACTAAAATCTCGATGGTCTGGACCGTTTATAGTCATAAACTCATTCCCACATGGTGCCGTAGAGATAGCCAAAGCTGAGACTGGAAGACAATTCAAAGTAAATGGTCAACGTCTCAAACATTACTTGGGTGGAGAAATTGTGAACGAAAAGACCTCGGTGGTCTTAGAATGAAGTAACATCAGTATCATGTCGAGCTAAGGACATAAAACCAAGCGCTTCTTGGGAGGCAACCCAAGCTTTATTTTTTTTTTGTTTTTGCGTTTTTTTTTTTTTTTTTTTTTTGTTTTGTTCTAGTCTTAGTGTGATCTGTGGTTGTGTTTTTGTCGTATTTTGCAGGTATGTCGAGGTGAATCAGTACAAGCCAGGGCCTAAATTCTCGTCGGAAAAAAAAAAAAAAAAAAAATCTCCGCCCCCGCGAAGAAATTTTCCGCCCCCGCAAAATAGATTCTGGAATTAGAGAAATTTTTTCCACATTTCTCCGCCCCAGCGAACGAAATCTCCGCCCCAGGGAAATAGCTTCTGGAAATTTAAGCTAATTCTTCCATATTTCTCCGCCCCAGCGCAAGAAATCTCCGCCCCAGCGAAACAGCTGCTGGAAATTTAAGCTAATTCCTCCGTATTTCTCCGCCCCAGCGCAAGATATCTCCGCCCCAGCAAAGTAGACTCTGGAATTTTAAGCAAACTCTTATCATCCAACCACCTATCTTCTTCACCTCCACCAATCTACCCCAACCACCAATTCGACTGCCACCATCTCCACCTCAGATCTAACCCGCCGCCCCCCGTCATCTTCCTCAGCCACCCTGCCGTACCCAACCACCACCGCGCCACCAAACCGCCGCCCAGAAACCCCTAACTCCGCCGTGACCTGAAACCCTAACCCAGACCCGAACCACCGCCGTGACCTGCCCCCTACACAGCCGCAGATCCGCCGTCCCTTGCCCAAAACAGCCACTAGACGAAACCCTAACGCCGCAACAGCACCTCTACCTCAATTGGGCATCTCTCAAGGGCCGTTATTGTTTTGGTGGAGTGAACCAAATGTCACCACGAAGTCGAGCGGTCCCGAGGATGATGCGTAGGAGGGACAGATATGCAAGAGATCGCCAGACACAGCCTCGTAGGGACGTATTCTTTTCACTATTCTCTGTTATATTTTGTGGTGGTTTTATTACTGTCTACATGTGCATTTTATCGTTTTTCCTGTTTGGTTAGTTTGGCATGTTTCAACCCGTTTGTTTATGTCACAGTGAGGACACTGTTTGTTCTAAGTTTGGGGGGGGGGGTCGCATTTACTTCATGCATGCTAGGTCAACTTTAACTAATTTTTTGAAATTTTATGTGTTTTTGAATGTTTTGCCTGCACATTTTGAGCACGAATACATAATCGAGAATTTAGGATTACGTTAGAAAATTATAGTTAGAATAGAGCTTAAGAAATCTTTCCTTGCCTACCTAGTCGCTAGATTCGAGGGTTAAAGTGCTAAGAGTCTAGGTGATAGTTTTGCCTAAGTTTGGGGGGAAGGATAACTTTAACAAGAACCAAATGAAGCAAATGAAAAAAAAAAAAAAAAAAAACTATAAGTTAAATTCAAATAAAACAACCTCACTTGTATGAGACCTGAAAAACCTCATCGCTTGAGACTTATACTTGCACTCCTCTAACTTGACTGCGATAAGATGAACGCTATATGGGTGTTTTGATTTAACTATTCGGCACTCCGCTATTTTGACTGCTTCTTTAGAACGAGTTATGAGTGTGAGTGGTGCTAAATATTACTAAAGAAAAATAAAAAATAAATTTGCTAAGTGAAAGTTCGAACTTAAAGAAGTCAATAACTTCGATTGAAAGCTTTGCTAGAACTTAGTGATTGGTATGATAACCTAAGAAAATGGAGAATTTGTTTGGCAAGTAAGGAATTCATGCAATTAGGCTCAATGATTTCGAAGCTATGGTGATCTAGGTGATTCCGACATTCTCGTACTATGTATATACACACATGCAGGAATTACATGATAAAGTTCATAACATTTTGAAAATATTGGTGTGGAGTTAACTTTGAATGCATGACGGTAAATGTTGAAGTTGGTTAGCATTGTTTTGAAATTAGTGTCATTACTCGAGGACGAGCAACAATTTAAGTTTGGGGGTGTGATAACTCTGTGAAAATAGAGTTATTGCGTATACTTTTTAGGCGTAAATAAATGTTTTTCAAGAATAATTGTGAGTCGTTTGGGATTTTATTGCATATTTTACTTTTTAGAGTCGATTCACGAATTTAATCAAGTTTTCAGAATAATCCTTGATTTTTGATACTAATTCGATATATTCTCTTGTAGGAGATGAAATGGGCCAATAAAGTTTGTAATCAATCGAAAAGGAGAAATTTCAAATCTTGAAAGTACAAAATGATGAAAAGGCATGAGACCAGGGGCTGAAAGTGCAATTCGTGTCCAAATTGTTGAACTTGTGGTGTCATGCGGCTGATTTGTGAGTTAATGGGCTGGCGGCCCATTTGGGAAATTGAAGATTGAAAAGAATCCTACTACACGTAGGATTCAAAAAGAAAATCTGGAAGAGGGAAATAAAAAGGCAAACGGAGAAGAAAAAATACACACACGACATTAGAAAAAAAAGAAGACACGCAAGATCAAGGAGAAACAAGCGCATATCACACTTTTTGCTATTTCCGTTATTCTTTTATTAGAGAAGACTATGAACTCCTCTTTTATTGTTTATTTCGTTAATTCTAGCATGAACTAATTTCTTTTAGTCTAGGGTTTTTACGGATCCATGTTACGCGAATAATGTTTTAGTTTCTTTTCTAGTTTTAATTTAGTGATTTTCGATTTTTATTATCGATATTCGTTTATCTAATTTTGTGCTAATTTACTGTCAAATTGATTGGCCACCTATTTGATTGTTTACTTTTCTTGATTGAACCTGGGAAGGGAATATTAAGAATAGAAGAAGAATTAGGTAGTGGGTTGTATGTTAGTATAGGAATATACCCAACACACCCATATCCAAATTAGGTCATATAATTCATGCATGCTATTAATTCTACTAACTTAGGAATAAGAATAGTAAGTTAATTGCATAGGTTCTTAGGTGATTCGGAAGACACTTAAGGATAGAAGTGAACCCTAGGATAGCGAATAAGAATCACTAGTTAAAATTAGGGAGTTAATTAACATTAGGAGCATAACATAGGTGAAGTTTAACTCTAGACCCTTGTCTCATCGATTGTCTTCTTAAGCACTTTAATCATCATCTTAGATTAGTTATTTTATTTTAGTTTTTAGTAGTTAGTTAATAAACAAACCAACAATATTTTAGCCTAGTTGAATTAGAATAAGAATTTAGGTAGGGAATTTGGTACAATTTTAGTTTCAAGTCCTCGTGGGTTCGACACTCAACTTACTCTTTATTACTTTTGCGATACGTGCACTTGCATTTATTTGCGTGTGTAAAATCCGCAACAGGAGATCATTAAGTTAACATAGATGGCGAACCCGATGAGCAAAATGATCAACTCGACCGTCAAGTAGGGCAATAGGGTGGTGACGGCGAAAGTAGCGGCAGCTCCGACAATGGATCAGTTAGCTCGGAAGGAAGTGATTCAAAGTCTAGTAGGTAGAAACCCGATCACAGCTATGTAATAGGAGTAATAGTTGATGTAATAGGATTCTTCCTCAGTGTTTTTCGTTTTCCATAAAATCCTTAACTTGTAAATACTTGTTTATCCACATTTTGCCTTTTTACCGTTCGAAGTCTTCTTTATTTTTCTGGTCGAACTCCTTATTGAATTTCTTGAGAGTCGCACCGGTTCAATTATTGTAAAGGTATGGTGTATCCTCTATAAATACAAGGACTGTTTTGAATCATTTTTCCTATAACTCTTAAGCATTGAGATCGGAGCTCCGCGCTTAATATTTATTTTTGAACTTTCAAATTTATTTCTTCGCTCATCATGGATCAAATATTGGGTAAACCTATCGATCCCCTGTCGTTGTTGGGTGGCTCCAAGAGCAAAGGTTCGCCCAAAGATCAGAAGTCGACTAAGGATAAGAAGTCCTCCAGGGCTTCTGCAACAACTTCCGAGTCTTCCCCCAAAGCCTCTAAGGGAGGGGAGACTAAGAAAGAAAAGCAGGCTTCAACCAAACATGTCAAGATTATTCCTAGCAAATCGATTCTAGATGAGGATCTCGACGAGGAATCTGAGGGCTCCCCGTCGAAACCTCTTGATAATTCCAAACGATCGCTACCTAGACAGAAGGCTTCGGTTCTTGCTTCGCATAAAAGGCCTTATTCTGATGGGATCACCCCCATTGAGACCTTGCAGAAGCTTGTCTCTGGAAATGAGTTGTTGGCCGGTGATTTTGCAGCTTGTTCCCCGAAAGGAAGTTTGGGCAAGAAACTTAAACTGACAGATACTGGTGAAAGCACTTTAGTTTCTGGAGCAACAGCTGAATCCTCGAAAGTTGAGGATCTTTCCGATCCTCGAGCTGCTTCTGCTTCTCCTGTGATCTTTTCTTCCCCGCTAAAAGATGAGTCTGCTCCGAAAGTGGTACTCGAGAATCCTGTTAAGAGTCTCCTGCAGGCTGATATCTCCATTTCTGAAGCGGGCGTGTCTAAGGGAAAAAGCCCTTCAGAACTGTTTCAATCTGGATCGAATTATCTTTTCCAGGTTTTTCTCTCTGTCTCTTCTTCTTCTTTTTTTTTTTTTTTTTTTTACTAACCCATTCATTCGTAAGGTAGGCTGGACAAGAGTTCCTCGAGCTCAAAGTGTTAGCTGAGCGGGAATTGAGCCAACATGCTGCTGTTGCCCTCGAACTGGAGAAGAAGAAAACCGAATTGGACCGTGTACTCGAGGAGAAACTGGCTTTAGAGAAGGAGAAGGCCGCCAAGGATCAGGGGGAAGAAATCCACCAACAGTTGAGCAAAGAGCTCGAAGTGCTCAAATGACTTTATGAACAGGAGAAGAAGGACTTTAAGCTTCGTGAACAGAAGGCTTATGCTTGTGGGTATGATGACCGCAGTGCCGAGCTTCGAAAGATTTTTTCCGATAACAAACTTCTGTAGATGCCTTAATTGTTGATCCTATTGTAATTTTAAATTTCCATTTCGCATTTGTGTTGTAACTCTGAATAAGTTTTAATTTGTTTCGTGTGTTTCCGTTTCTGCATTTCGGACCGTGTACTGGGTCATGCGCCATTTTCATGATTGTTATGCCGTTCTTCGATGGCTATATCTATTCTCTTAATTATGCTGGCATGTTCTCCACTTTTTAATCAACCTACTCCGAGCATAATTGTCATAAAATATTTTATGCTTTGATAATTGTTACTACTATTCGATCTTTGTATAGCCGGCGCAAATGTACTGATGCGAATGTTCGAATATTCTCCTTCGACCGATGGTTTTTGATAATTCAAATTTTCGATCTCGAGTCAAACGATTTATCTTTTTTATCCAAACAATCCCCTATTCATCGGGAAGCGGAACCGTCGGCGCATTTATCGCTCGTATCGCGACCGTTCATTCCAGGAGATCTGAGCCATTGGTGTTTATTTCCTTCCCCTATAAATACTTCTGACTAGTTGTCATTTTACCATCGTATTTTTACTTTTCTTGTAAAACTTTTGTTCGATCTGTATGCACGATTTTTTACCCTTAATGGCCAATCATTTATCCCCCATAAAAATGTTCGAGATTCAAATTCGTACTTTCTTTTCCTTTACTTCCAAAGAAACTTTTGCTTCGACTAGAATATCGACAGACGAATAGCATTGCGACTAGGATATCGCCAGACGACCTGCTTTCTCGGATATCATATATCCAAGACAGGCTCGGACTCCTGTATCCTGTCGCTCTACCCAGTCGTATAGTGGGTCAACTCCTGGAGGAGTTTTCCTTCTCTCGATCTCAACTTCTTCAAGATGTTTCTTGAAGAATGTTTCCTTCGAGATTGCATGGAATAATTTCTTTAGGGATTGCTTCCTGCTACTTCGACCTGGGTGATCGTGTGAGCTAACCAGCAAGGGAGCGGTAGCAAAAATGCTGGAAAAATCACTACTGATCCGACCCCTGCATTCTTGGACGAAGGGTAGATGCAGAAATAGCTCTACTCAGCCCCGTCGTTTGAACGAAGATCCCTAGTGTAGAGCTTGTTCTTTGTAATAGGATAGCACTGAATGTAACCTTCAAATTTTAGCTCGAATTTACATATTGTAATAGAGTAGCATTGAAATCTTTTGTAACTATTTGAAAGCTTATGAAATAAAGGCTTGTTTTTACTTCATTGTCCTTGTGTTTTCCTTTGCTTTTCTTGCTCGTACTTCAACAAGATTGCTCTTTTGATAGAATAATCGAACATCCAACTCTGAAAACAATGAATCGATAATTATTGACTTGCGTTGCTGCTTAATTATGATAATCGATAATTGATATTTCTTTGATATTCTTTGCAAATCTCGATCATTGCAACTTGTAAATCGATCATTGATAGGATCGGAAAATTTTTTGATGACTTGAGCTAAGGGGCATAGCAACGGCATTCACCCTTGGTAGATTTCAAGGGTCTTAGCAACAGCTTTCACCCTTTTCTTTTATTTTTTTGATCTAAGGGGCGTAGCAATGGCTTTCACCCTTAGTCGATTTCGAGGGTCGTAGCAACAGCTTTCACCCGATTTATTTTATTTTCGATCTAAGGGGCGTAGCAACGGCTTTCACCCTTAGTCGATTTCGAGGGTCGTAGCAACAGCTTTACCCGATTTATTTTATTTTCGATCTAAGGGGCGTAGCAACGGCTTTCACCCTTAGTCGATTTCGAGGGTCTTAGCAACAGCTTTCGCCCGATTTATTTTATTTTCGATCTAAGGGGCGTAGCAACGGCTTTCACCCTTAGTCGATTTCGAGGGTCTTAGCAACAGCTTTCACCCGATTTATTTTATTTTCGATCTAAGGGGCGTAGCAACGGCTTTCACCCTTAGTCTATTTCGAGGGTCGTAGCAACAGCTTTCACCCGATTTATTTTATTTTCGATCTAAGGGGCGTAGCAACGGCTTTCACCCTTAGTCGATTTCGAGGGTCTTAGCAACAGCTTTCACCCGATTTATTTTATTTTTGATCTAAGGGGCGTAGCAACGGCTTTCACCCTTAGTCGATTTCGAGGGTCTTAGCAACAGCTTCCACCCGATTTATTTTATTTTCGATCTAAGGGGCGTAGCAATGGCTTTCACCCTTAGTCGATTTCGATTGATATATTTAGAGATTGGGCATAGCTTCATAATATCTTCATGATCAGATAATGAATTAATAATATTTCAGACGAATAAGACTTGTCATTGAATAGATAAGATAATGAATTAATAATATCTCTGGCGAATAAGACTTTCCATTGATTAGATAATCCTTGATTGTGATGCCCCGCTCCCGGGGTTTGGTAAAAATAAATCATCAAAGAGAAAACATAAGGAGGAGTTACCGAAACTTGAACTCCTCCAAACACGGTGGTAGCACGGCGGCGTACTGGTGGCGGTCCGGCAGTGGGCTGGTGGCACGGCAGCGGTGGTGGTGGCGGTTCTCCGGCGGCTTCACGGCGGTGGTGGTGGTGGCCCCTACTTTTCCTACACTTCTCCCTCTTTCTAACTTCTTTCACTATTTCACACTAACTCTCACTCTTCTCACACACTCTCTTTCTCTCTAAATCTCAACTATTTGGATACTAAAATGAAATGAGAAGAATAAAATCTGAAAAATGTTTGGAAAGGTGTTTAAATACACCTTGGAAATATAGGAGACATAATTAGTTTTCAAAAACCAACCAATGCATGTCCACCTTGGGTAGAGAAATTTCTCTACCCAAGGGGCATGCTTGGCCACCCCCTAGGACTAGCTAGGAGAGCTATAAAGGCTCTCCTATCAGCTGAAATCAAGCAGGGGAGAAATTTGCACTTTGCCCCCTGAAGTTTTGGTAAAGTGCATTTTTGCCCCAAAATTATTTATTTTGCACAATTAGATCCAAATATTTTTCAAAAGAGGTATACTAATTATTTTAAAGTATTTTTGTGTTTCTAAATCATTTCAAAGTTAATAAGAACATAGGAGATAAATTAATTGTACATTTTACCCCAAAGTAACACTTAATTTTTAAAAATAAAATATAACACATGAAATTGGATTAAAAATCCACTAAAATACGATTAAAAAGGTCCGAAATTTACGGGGCGTTACAATCCTCCCCCCTTAAAAGAATTTGGTCCCCAAATTCGATTGTGGGATTCATTAGGTTCTGGTTAGAAAGTGTCATTTCCTAATGGAAACATTCTAATCGGGGCAAAATACATGGACAATAAGCCCATACTTAGGATCACATCAAATCCTAGGACCAGAGATGTGTTTAGATCGGCAAAAATAACATTTTCCTGATCTTGACATTGCATACCTTGAGAACCAAACTCGGTATAAATGAGGTTTCTAACGAAGCATGAGCCTTCAACTCATAGGGTAAATTTCCTACCATACTTTAGCGGAACCAAACTATAATACTACGAACAAATGAGATGCTCCAACATCAAATAAAACTCTACATGGTTGCCCAGAAATATAAATTTTACCTTCCACCGCGATATACCCATTTGGCTCATAGAGCTCCTCTCCGGTCATAGCAAAAGCTTTTCCGGGCAGCCCTGACTTTGGTGCTTTTGCATCCTGGGATGAACCTCCGCTTCCCGAAGCTGATGTAACAGATGTTTTGGGGCAATTCTTGATGAAGTGCTCCAAACTTCCACACCTCAGACACTTTCCAGCCTTCCTATAACACTTAGGCTCCCCATGCCCCTTCGAGCCACAATAAGTGCAAGCTCCATTAGATGTCTTTCCGGAATTATTCTGTGGCCAGTTATTCTGTTGAGGACCCTTCGGATTTCCTGAGTTCAACTCTTCTGTCCTTGGTATCTTCCCTGCGTTCTTCCCCAACTGCCAATTCTCCTGAGGAGGCCTCAACTTCTTCTCCGAAAACTGCATATCGTTGAGCTCAATCAACCCGTTCTCAACTCGTATGGCTCTCTCCACCGCCTCAACGTACGATACCATGTTGTGAGAGAGAAGGGCTCGCTGGAGCTCTGGCCTCAAGCATTTTATGAACCTACGAGTGCGACGGGGTTCATCTGTCATCAAGTGGGGAGCATAACGGACTAGTCGGGAGAAAACAGCCTCAAATTGCGGCACCCCCATACTCCCTTGCCTTAGAGCGTTGAATTGCTCCTCACGTTGTTCCCGAACAACAGGTGGAACATACTTGTCATTGAACTCCTTCACAAAGTTCACCCAAGTCCTTTCTATTTGGTCTCGCTCCCAAACTATCTCCCTCGTCTGCCACCAAGATCTAGCGGCATCCTCAAAGCGATAGGTAGCCAATGAAATTTTCAATGTGTCCGAATAGTCCAGGGCTCGGAAAATGTTTTCGATCTCAGCTAGCCAGGCTTCAGCCTTACGATCATCTGGCTCTCCAAGAAACTTGGGTGGTTGGAACCGTAGAAAACGCTCCAAAGTTTGGTCCAAGGCGGGCGGTGTCGGGGTAGGAGGCACGGCCCGTGCAGTGCCTTGCAGAGCTTGGGTGAATTCGGCCAAAGCGGCAATGATGCGCTCAGCCTGATCAACGGGTGTAGTCACTGGTAGGACTACCGGCGCCCCCTCAGAAGGGTCAGAGGTAACCCGTCGGCTAGTACGACTATCAGCTCGATTGCCTGCCATCTGATCATGAGAATGGCTCAGTAGCTAATCGAGACTCAACCCCAAAACCCCATGAAGTAACTAAATATAATCGAACCAAACTAAACATACGTCGTGTATTTTAGTAATATGCCAAAACGTCAAGAACTATCTTAATATGAAACCCTATCAAACTCTCAAGACAAGAAACAAAACAAATTCACATAATATTTTATGCATGATGACCCAAAAGACTTAGAACACAACTCAACATACGACTTCCGAGGATCCATGACTCAATTTTGAAAGCAAAAAGCTCTGATACCATCTGTGACGCCCCGCTCCTGGGGTTGGGTAAAAATAAATCATCAAAGAGAAAACATAAGGAGGAGTTACCGAAACTTGAACTCCTCCAAACACGGTGGTAGCACGGCGGCGTACTGGTGGCGGTCCGACAGTGGGCTGGTGGCACGGCAGCGGTGGTGGTGGCGGTTCTCCGGCGGCTTCACGGCGGTGGTGGTGGTGGCCCCTACTTTTCCTACACTTCTCTCTCTAATTTCTAACTTCTTTCACTATTTCACACTAACTCTCACTCTTCTCACACACTCTCTTTCTCTCTAAATCTCAACTATTTGGATACTAAAATGAAATGAGAAGAATAAAATCTGAAAAATGTTTGGAAAGGTGTTTAAATACACCTTGGAAATATAGGAGACATAATTAGTTTTCAAAAACCAACCAATGCATGTCCACCTTGGGTAGAGAAATTTCTCTACCCAAGGGGCATGCTTGGCCACCCCCTAGGACTGGCTAGGAGAGCTATAAAGGCTCTCCTATCAGCTGAAATCAAGTAGGGGCGAAATTTGCACTTTGCCCCCTGAAGTTTTGGTAAAGTGCATTTTTGCCCCAAAATTATTTATTTTGCACAATTAGATCCAAATATTTTTCAAAAGAGGTATACTAATTATTTTAAAGTATTTTTGTGTTTCTAAATCATTTCAAAGTTAATAAGAACATAGGAGATAAATTAATTGTACATTTTACCCCAAAGTAACACTTAATTTTTAAAAATAAAATATAACACATGAAATTGGATTAAAAATCCACTAAAATACGATTAAAAAGGTCCGAAATTTACGGGGCGTTACATTGATAACATAAAACAAACTGAAACAGAACGAGATTGCAAAATAAAAGATAGGATGGAAATCGCTAGATAGTCTTTATCTTCCAAATATCTTCTTAAATTAACAGCATTCCAAGCCCGAGGCAGGACTTCTCCATTTGGATGAGCAATCTTGCAAGAACCTTTCTTCCCGACCTCGACAATTACATAAGGTCCATCCTAATTAGTCTAAAGTTTGCCAACATGCTTAGAAACCTCTACCTTTTTTAGCACTAGATCTCCAACCTTAAAGGTTCGGATTCTAACTTTCTGATTATAGGCCTTTTCCATGTTGGCCTTTGTAGCCTGGATTTTCATCTTAGCACGATCCCTTTTGCTGTCGGCATGATCAACCTCCATTTCCCTTAACAACTAATTTCTTTCGGAATTATAAAATTCAACCCTGGGAGAAGCTATAAGATTCTCAACGGGGATAACAGCTTCTGACCCATAAACCAAACTGAAAGGGGTTTCTCCCGTGGCAGCTTTTACGGTCGTCCTATTTGCCCATAAGACTCCTGGAAGTTCATCGAGCCACATTCCTTTTGCATCAGATAAGCTCTTTTCCAGAGATCGAACAATCTATCTATTCACAACTTTCGTTTGCCCATTGGCCTGCGGGTGCCCTACTGATGCAAAATTATGTTGTCTTCCGAACCTCTCACACCATTACATGACCTTTTTGCCGGCGAATTGTGTTCCGTTATCGGAGATTAGAACTCTAGGAATCCCGAACCTGCAGACAATGTTTTTCCATAGGAAATTAATGACTTGAAACTGAGTGATCTTAGTTAGAGCAACGCATTCTACCCATTTGCTGAAATATTCTGCAGCGACCAACACATAGTTTTTCTTGTCCCTGGCCGTTGGAAAAGGACCTACGATGTCGATTCCCCATTTTTCAAAAGGCCAACAGATCGGAATAGAGTGCATTTGTTCAGCCGGCTGATGGATCAAATTCGAATGAATTTGACAATGGTGACATTTCTTCACATAATCAACTGAGTCAGAAATAAGAGTGGGCCAATAATATCCTGCTCTCGAACATTTTAGAGCTAATGCTCGAGCGCCACAGTGATTCCCTGCTTCTCCCTCGTGAACCTCCTTCAAAATTATATGATACCGACCTTCGGAAACACATTTCAATAAGATTCCAGAGGAGGATCGCTTATAGAGTTGATCATCAATTAAGGTAAATGACGGAGCTCGGTACTTGATTCTTCGAGCTTCATTGGTATTTTCAGGCAATTTTCCTTCCTTTAAATAATCGATGAAAGGATCGATCCAAGAGATCGTTTGCTCGTCAATTTCCATGACGTCAATACAAGGAATAGCATCTAGATCGATGGCAGATGCATTCGACAAAAGCCATGTAATTATCCTTTCATTCTTTCCATCCGCAATACCAGTGAACTTTGATAGCAAATCGGCCCATAGATTTTCTTCCCTCGGAATAGGTTGAATATCGAACTTTTCGAATTGTGAGATCAAACTTTTGGCTTTGTTCAAATATTTAATCATGTTGAATTCTTTGGCCTCATAGACGCCTTTAACCTGCCTATGGACAAGTTCAGAATCGGTTAACACAATAATTGATTTTACCTTTGCTTTCAGGGCCATTTCTAATCCCGCGATCAGAGCTTCGTACTCTGCTTCGTTGTTCGTAACAACAAAGTCCAAGGTAATGGCGTAACTCAAATCCTCGCCACAGAGTCCTTGAAAATGAATTCCTGCTCCACCTCCTTCCTTGGTCGAAGAGCCATCCACGTGCATCAACCAAACTGGATCCTTATTCTCTTTAACCACATTTACATCGAAAGTTGGTTCGTTCTCTAGGTTTTTCAAGCTAGTGGATTTGACTAGGAAGTCAGCTAACACCTGAGCTTTTATTGCGGTTCGAGGTTTGTACTCAATTTCGAATTGACCCAACTCGACTGCCCAATTTATTAATCTGCCGGACGCTTCTGGCTTTGATAAAACCTGTCTCAATGGTTGGTTAGTTAAAACACTAATCTTATAAGTCTGAAAATAGGGCCTCAATCTTCGTGCAGCTACTACCAAAGCGAGTGCGAATTTCTCGATTTCCATATAATTCTTCTCGGCACCCTGCAACAATTTGCTCAAATAGTAGACTGGCTTGTGCTCTGATTTCTCTAATTTTACTAATACCGAACTAATAGCTTCCTCCGAAATGGCTATGTAAAGGTACAAGGGCTCTTCGTCGGAGGGCTTGGCCAACATCGGCGGTGAGGTTAAGTATGCTTTTAGATATTCAAATGCCTTGTCACATTCGGCACTCCATTCGAAATCCTTTGATTTCCGCAATAATTTGAAGAATGGCAAGCTCTTGTAAGCGGATCGAGAAATGAACCTGTTTAAAGAAATAATTTCCCCGATCAGACTTTGAATGTCTGAAAGTTTTCTCGGTGATTGAAGATCGGTAGTTGCTCGAATTTTTTCTGGGTTAGCTTCGATCCCTCTTTCATGGACGAGATATCCAAGGAACTTTCCCGATCGCACGCCGAAAGTGCATTTTGCTGGATTCAATTTCATTCCATATTTTCTTAGAATAACGAAGCATTTATCGAGATGCTTGATGTGGTCTTCCTCCGTCATACTCTTCACCAGCATGTCATCTACATAGACCTCCATAATTTCTCCTATCAATTCCTTAAACATCATATTGACCAATCTTTGATAAGTTGCACCTGCATTTCTTAAACAAAACGGCATCACTATGAAGCAGTAGACTCCCCGCTCGGTAATGAAAGCGGTTTTATCCTGATCCCTTTCGTTCATAAAAATTTGATAGAATCCCTGAAAAGCATCCATCATGCTAAAAAATACAAAACCCGCGGTGGAGTCTACCAGCATGTCGATCCGAGGCAACGGGTAAGGGTCTCTTGGGCACAACTTGTTTAGATCAGTAAAATCGTTACACATTCTTCATTTATTATCGACCTTGTCACCTTTAGAAACTAGAACTACATTACATAACCAACCATTCGGTAAACTTAATTTCTCTGATTTGACCGCAGCTAGTAACCTATCGACCTCCGCATTGATGATTTTATCTTTCTCGTGCCCGTGATTACGCTTCTTCTGTCTCACGGGCTTGGCCTTTGGATCGATGTTTAAAGAGTGGGTTATCACACGTGGGTCGATCCCCACGATATCATCCGAACTCCAAGCGAAAACATCTATATTTTTTTGTAAAAAGTCGATGAGCATGGTTTCCATTCCTTCACTTAACTCCGTTCCGATCCTGATAAACTTCTCAGGGGATCCCGGGACCAAGGTTACCCTCTTATGATCGGGCGCTTGCATGCTCATGTCAACATTCTTTCCTTTCTTTCCTTGTAGCTTTTCACAATCAGGAATTGGTAAATTCGAAATTGATTCGCATTCTAAATCAGACAATTTTTGTTTTCGTCGGGATTTCAGGTTCAACTTTCTTCTTTATACTCAAAGACGAGTTATAACATTCCCAAGCCATGTATTGATCGTTTCTCATCTCCCCAACTCCTCCATCAGTTGGAAATTTCACCTTTTGATGATAGGTAGAAACAACTGCCTTGAAAGCATTCAAGGCTGGTCTTCCCAGTATGGCGTTGTAAGCGAAAGGTGTTTCAACCACCAGAAACTTTATCGCTCTCGTCACCATCTTCGGCTTTTTCCCAAGAGTTGTGCTCAATAGAATGGTTCCTAGTGGAACAATCTCCGAGCCTCCAAATCCGACTAATGGAGTTGCTACTCGATCCAGATAAGGATGTTGAAGATTCATCCGTGTAAGAGCTTCGGAGGATATAATATTTGCCGAACTTCCATTCTCAACCAAAACTCTTTTGACCTCAAAGTTAGCAATTTTCAGAGTTAGTACCATGGAAAAGTCTGGATCATCTTCACTTATATCCCAAGTGACGATCTGCATCGCTGAAGCTTATAACTTGATTTTCTATGGATGGGAATTCCAAAGAGAATATTTCCTTTTTGGTCGTAACAGCTGTTTTTATCGACCTCATCGTCCTCTTTCTCGCATTCTTGTTGTCTCCTCCCGCCGGCCCACCGGCAATCATATTTATTACTCCGTTCAACTGCTCATCTGCCTGATTTCGACCCTCTCTTTGTTGACTGATAAATTTTCGAGGACTCCTGGATCTATAACGGTTGTTATAGTTACCGCTTTTAACAAACTCCTTAAGTTTTCCTTGCACGATTAATTTTTCGATTTCAACCTTCAATTGGTAGCAATTTTCAGTGCTATGTCCCCGAGCTCTATGATATCGGCAATATTTGTCATAACCCATCGCTCCTGGTCTTGCCTGGGTAATTCTTTGAGCCTCGGGAATTAAATTCCCTTCATCCAATACAGTCAAAATTTCCTCTTTTGAGGTGTTCAACTCGGTAAAATGGATTTTTCCAGGTTGTGGAGGCTGATTTTGATCGATAGATGGACCATAGGCATTAGTTCTTTGGGTCGGCACCCGCGGTTTGTAGGTGTTGAGTCTTTGCCATACTTATCCTCTATTCGATCCTCCATAATCACCTGGTTTTGGAATTGGAGCTCGATCTTGCTTTTTGTTGAGAGGGAGTTTTATGTTGTGCGCATTTTTTAGCTTATTCATCTCTTCCTGAATCATATACTTCTCAGCAATCTCCATTATCCGCTCGAAAGACTTTGGTTGCTTTCTGCATAATGCATTTCCGAACTGTGTGTTCCTTGTCAATTCGAATATTAGAGAAGACGAATATTCGATTTGTGGGGTATCAGCTTTCAGAAGTTCGATACTGAATCTTGCCAGCCATTGCCTCAAAATTTCTCCATCCAATTGCTTAACCGTTCCCAAATGATTCGCTGGCAACCTAGGTTTTCTCTGGCTTGCAAATTGGTGTTTCAACTTGTCACAAAATTCGTCGAAAGAAAATATAGAATTTGGCGGCAGTTTTCCGAACCAATCAAGGGCAATTCTTTCGAATGTGGTGACCATGATTTTGCAGCAAAAGTCTTCCGAGTGTCCATATAAATTCATCACATTGATAAAATTGTTCATATGTTCTCCGGGGTCAGTAGTCCCATTATACCGTGGTAATCTTGTTAGTACTGTTTCAGTATTTCTAGCTTCTCGTATCTCTCGGCAAAATGGCGAGCATCGCATGATACTATTTCCGATCTCCCTATCCCGGATAGTTTCTCTGTTTTGAATTAACTCAGTGCACCTAGCGGCTGCATTGGCGTGACGAACTTCCATCACCGTGTCTTCCCCATCCAATTTCTTGGCAACTCGCTCTTGCACCATTCTTTCCAGCTCAGAATCTGTAATCATCTTATAAATCGGTTTTTTGCTTTTCACCTTATCTATAGGTTGACTCTCCCCTACTACCGAATCCTCCACATCATGTTCCGTCTTTTGAGGAATTCCTGGTCGAACGTTAGTCTTCGACGGGGCTGCTCGGGGAAGGTTTGGTGCCGGTGCATTTGATATAGATCGTGGTACGCTTTTCTCCTTTTGGATGTTCGAAGAAGGAAATTTTGCTCTACCATGCACTGTTGGCTGATCTACGGGTGATTGTTCGGCCCTTCCACTATTCAGAAACTCCCTGCACATAGTGCCTATGATAGACCTCAGATCAGCGACAGTCGTGTGGATAGGTGCGTTGTCCTGGGGAATGACTGGTGGAGTTTCTGGTTGTTGAGCCGCTCGAGATAGATTATCGGGCTCATTGTTAACTGAGTTTTGTGCTCCGGCTGCGTGAGAAAGCTCTCCTCGAATATATGTATTTCTCCTCGTAGTAGGCATTTTTCGATCTAACACCCAAATAAGGCCCCAAGGTGGGCCCCAATTGATCTTACGCGATTTCATATATGATCAATGAAGTGAAGAAAATAACTAAAGACACAATTAAATGAATGAAAGATATATATATATATATATATATATATATATATATATATATATATATATATATATATATATATATATTCTGAACGTGCGAGTACAGATTACAAATGATGGGGGGTCCTATTTGAGCATTATAGGATGTCGTACAAGCTAGAGGAATAATACATAATAAGTGACCTATGCTAACTTTCCAAGATGGCTCCGAGCAGAAATTTCGAGTAGAGAGCACCTGGGAAAGCGTGTCTGGCGTCATAAATGCTGGTGGTATTTATAGTTGAAATGGTGAGCTAGCTGGTCCATCCGCAGGGATATATTTCTCGGCCCAAAGGCTTGGGCCTGTGATCGGCCCAACAGTAACCTCCGATCATGAGCTCTCTCTGGTTGATCGGATTGCAAAGACTGTGACTTGGGCTCGATTCTACACTTCCAAGGTCGGGATTCATGTTCTTCACTCTTGTCAGGGCTCCTCAAAGTAGAGTCCAAAATATCCCTTATCACTTTCAGACATTTTCGAGCAAAGGGTTATAAAAAGAGATTTTACTCAAATGGCTTTATTTCTCAAGCCTTTTCTGAGCCAAGACTCGTATTAACAGCTTTCAGTGTTGGTCGAGACAATTTGGTAATAAACTCAGTTAAAAGGTTTTCTGATCGACAGTTTATGCTCATAAAATCGGAATTTTTACCAGCTTAAGGGTTTTATCCCATTAGAGATCGTAGATTATAGATCCTAGATCGAGCTTTATCGATCAGCATTAGCGTCGCATAAAGCGTTGATGTGTACTTTAGCTTGAATCGATCGATAATGATGAGGATTGATCAAGATTGAGACGCTCCAGATCGAGATTGAAATGCTCCAGATCGATATTGATCAGGTCGAAGAATCCGACCAGGCTAAATACGAAATAGCAGCCGTCAGTACGAAACCCGCCTCTCAAGCGGAAGTGTATATGTAGCTTGGAGAAGTAAAATTATGCCTTTGAATGGCTTCTGATGTATATCGAACATGCCTTGTTAAAAACCTTGCTTGGAAAAACCCATTGGGATAAGAACCGACCAAGGAAAAAAGAGTACATATCCTTCGTGATATTAGGGTTTGTCAATGTATGGGTATTGTGTCGTATGGATCTCTGAGTATAGCATAATTTCTTCAATGGTTGAATTTGCAATTCTCCATAACCATAATCAGCAAGGAGATCGGAGCAGTTAAAAATCCCATACAGTAATTTTTCGATCCTTTTAAACCATGGTCTAAGCTTTTAATTTTGTATTTGGATGGTAAACCAATTATCAGGTTTAACCTTTTGTACATCGTAGATCGTAGATCGAAGATTGTAGATCGAGCTTTACCGATTGGTGGTTTATGCTCATAAAATTAGATTTTTTATCAACTCAATGGCTTTGTTCCTTTATCCATCATAGATCGTTGATCGCATATTATCAATCGATGGTTTATGCTTAATATGTTCTTGGGGAAGTTTTACCTTAATGGTTTTACTCAATATTTTTCGATCAGGATTTTATACCAAATTATTGGCTTTACTCTTTATTTTCGATTTAAGAGTTTATACCAAATTAATGGTTTTACTCATTTTTCTGACATAAGAGTTTATACCAAATTAATGGTTTTACTCATTTTAGAGTTTATACCAAATTAATGGTTTTACTCTTTATTTTCGATTTCAGAGTTTATACCAATCTAATGGTTTTACTCATATTTCATTTGAGAGTTTATACCAAATTAATGGTTTTACTCATTTTTTCTTTTTTATATATAAGAGTTTATACCAAATTAATGGTTTTACTCATATTTTCGATTTCAGAGTTTATACCAAATTAATGGTTTTACTCATTTTAGAGTTTATACCAAATTAATGGTTTTACTCATACTTTCGATTTCAGAGTATATACCAAATTAATGGTTTTACTCCTTTTTTCTTTTTTATATATAAGAGTTTATACCAAATTAATGGTTTTACTCATATTTTCGATTTAAGAGTTTATACCAAATTAATTATTTCACTCCTTATTTTCGATTTCAGAGTTTATACCAAATTAATGGTTTAACTCATATTTTCGATTTCAGAGTTTATACCAAATTAATGGTTTTACTCATTTTTTATATAAGAGTTTATACCAAATTAATGGTTTTACTCATATTTTCGATTTCAGACTTTACACCAAATTAATTGTTTTACTCCTTTTTTCTTTTTTAAATATAAGAGTTTATACCAAATTAATGTTTTACTCATATTTTCGATTTAAGAGTTTATACCAAATTAATGGTTTTACTCTTTATTTTCGATTTCAGAGTTTATACCAAATTAATGGTTTTACTCATATTTTCGATTTCAAAGGTTATACCAAATTAATGGTTTTACTCATATTTCATTTAAGAGTTTACAAATTAATGGTTTTACTCATTTTTTCTTTTTTATATATAAGAGTTTATACCAAATTAATGGTTTTACTCATTTTTTATATAAGAGTTTATACCAATTTGATGGTTTTCACTCACGATCGAGACAATTTGATAATGTCTTTTTCCGAGCCAATAGTCTTAGCAATAGCTTTCACTCTTGGTCGAGACATTTAAATATAAGTCTTTTTCCGAGCCAAGAGTCATAACAATGGTTTTCGCTCTCGGTCGAGACAATTTGATAATGTCTTTTTCCGAGCCAATAGTCTTAGCAATAGCTTTCACTCTTGGTCGAGACATTTAAATATAAGTCTTTTCCCGAGCCAAGAGTCATAACAATGGTTTTCACTCTCGGTCGAGACAATTTGATAATGTCTTTTTCCGAGCCAATAGTCTTAGCAATAGCTTTCACTCTTGGTCGAGACATTTAAATATAAGTCTTTTCCCGAGCCAAGAGTCATAACAATGGTTTTCACTCTTGGTCGAGACAATTTGATAATGTCTTTTTCCGAGCCAATAGTTTTAGCAATAGCTTTCACTCTTGGTCGAGACATTTAAATATAAGTCTTTTTCTGAGCCAAGAGTCATAACAATGGTTTTCACTCTCGGTCGAGACAATTTGATAATGTGTTTTTCCGAGCCAATAGTCTTAGCAATAGCTTTCACTCTTGGTCGAGACATTTAAATATAGATCTTTTTTTGAGCCAAGAGTCATAACAATGATTTTCACTCTCGGTCGAGACAATTTGACAATGTCTTTTTTCAAGCCAATAGTCTTAGCAATAGCGTTCACTCTTGGTCGAGACATTTAAATATAAGTCTTTTTCCGAGCCAAGAGTCATAACAATGGTTTTCACTCTTGGTCGAGACAATTTGATAATGTCTTTTTTCGAGCCAATAGTCTTAGCAATAGCTTTCACTCTTGGTCGAGACATTTAAATATAAGTCTTTTTCTGAGCCAAGAGTCATAACAATGGTTTTCACTCTCGGTCGAGACAATTTGATAATGTCATTTTCAGAGCCAATCAATAATAATGAAAACCCAATTTCACAAGTAAACCAACCAGATAGCTGAAATTAATTCTCCTAATTAATAGAATAATAGCAATCAAGTAGCTGAATACTGATCTCACAATTTCAGAGCCAAGCTACCAGCACTAAGTAATTCTCCATATAGCAACCAATGGAGTTCATCAAATTATTCCAAGCCACCAGTAATAAGCAGCTCAATTAATCAATCAGGCAGCTCTCTGTTTGTTTGTTGTTGATCATGATAGTTACTCGGGGAAGATAAGATGAGCAGTTGCCAAATTCAGTCCATTATTGCAATTTCATCAAAGATATTAATAATCTAAACATCATATTAAGGCAAATCATCCCAAATTAAGGATTCTAACAACCATAATAATCGACAAGGAACCAAAATCAGCCTAATTTAAGAATTTGAGGGGCTTGTAATCGGATTGAAAGTTCTTGCCTGATTTCGATTACAGAGTTATAACAATAGGTTTTACTCTTGTTAACTTCGATTCTCAGGACGAACAAAAGTTCTTGCCTGATTTCGATCACAGAGTTATATCAATAGATTTTACTCTTATTAATTTCGAGTATTAATTTCGATCATAGAGTTGTATCAATAGAGTTTACTCTTTGGCTCTCGATCCTCCAGAGTCTTGTAAAAATTACCACCATTCATGTAAGCAGATAATCCATGTATATACAATTGATTCTTGTAAAACTCCAACCAATCAAGGAAGCAGCTCAATTCAAGTATATATATGATCTTACGTGATTTCGTTTGTTCGATCAAGGATGTGTTGTAGTGCAATAATAATAATATTCAAAGGAAAGTAAAGATCAATAGTAATGGTATTCGAATTAGATGGGTACATATACAAGAATTTAGGGTCCTACTCGAGCATTATTGGATGCCGTACAAACTAGAGGAGCGAAATACAAATGACCAAAGCTATACTACATTTCCCAAGTTTGTCCGAGCTGCAGTCTCGAAGCAAGAGCCCCCGGGAAGTTGTGTGTTGTCATAAATGCGTGGGTATTTATAGCTGATCTGACGGGCTTGGGCCTGGGCTCGGCCCAACAGTACCTTTCGATCTTGGGTTCTGAAATGAGCTCGGAACAGTTAATACTATGCCTTGGACCAGCTCTTGGTTTCTGGGGATAGTATCTAGTATTATTCGAATAGCATCGGGCCCACAGAGGCAAGGAATCTAAATTACCCCTCATCAATACTCCCCCACTTCTCGAGCGTGAAGTGGAGCTTGCGCTCGAAGAAGTACAAGTTGCGTCCCACGTTATTATGAGATGAGCCGTTCATAATGCCTTTAGGTTATGCCTCGTTAAAAACCTAGCCCGGAAAAACCCATTGGGATAAAAACCGAGCCAGGGAAAAAGAGTGCATATATAAGGAAACATATACCGGCGTGTTGTAAAGATATCCTTGTCGGAGGATCTTGAAGTAGCAATATCCTTTGTGGTTCCGCGATGTGTCGTTCGATCCCTTGATGAATGCTTTCCAAATTTTCCGATCATAACAAAGAGGATCTACGAGATTCCCAGGAAAAATTTGCAAGGAACTTATTCCGCAACTTACAAAATGAAGGATCAATAGTGCTATTCTGTGAGGAATAACCCTAATTTTTTACTCAGGGTAAGTTCAACCGTCGCGGTTACTCGGGGACCTGTTTGCAATTTTACCTTTTTAACCCCGTATATATATGTCGATTCGTTGTAAAATGATTTACATATTACGTTCTCTCTTGAGCTCGAAGCGTTTGAGTTCGAAACAGCATTTGCCTTATATATATTTGTCTCTCGTTTCATTATGTCAAGCTCTAGAAGCGCTAAGGGCAAGAATAAGGTCGAAGAGAACCAAGAGTCCGATCCTTTATTAAAGCTTGTGGATGATTTCGAAGAAGGGGAGTTTCATCAAGGAGGTGAGGATGAGGATCCGAGCGAGGATCTCGAAGAAAATGAGATCGAAAAACGCAGCATCGGCGAAGGTGCTTTTGTCAGGATTTTCAAACATACTCATGCCTCAAAGGCCGTGATCTCGAATAAGTCGGAACTTCCTGCTAGCGAAACTTCCTGTTGTTTTTCGAAGAAGGATCGTGCTTATCTCGAGGCGGAGTTTGGGAAATTTCTTCCCAAAGGTTTTTCGATCGTCGTTCCTTCTTATACCGATCGTGCTACCGAACCCCCGGCTGGCTGTCAAGCCTTCTATGAGGGTCAATTTCCCTGTGGCTTGTGTATCCCGTTCGCTCCTCTTATTAGAAATGTCTTGAACTTCTTTTCGCTTTCCCCTGCTCAGCTTTTCCCGCATTCCGTTGCATATATAGTAGCGTTTTGCGCTCTTATGGAGGCAAAAGGGGAAGAGGCCTCCTTTAGCAACTTTTGGCAGATATTCCGAATGGACCCATGTAAGGGTTCGAATATGGGGTTCGTGTCCATCCGTCCGCGGTCGAAACGGCCTTTTCTTACGAAAATAACAACGGATAAGAGTATAGGTTGGAAGAGGAGATTCTTTTTTGTGAAGGGCCCTGATCTTCCAATATCTGAAGGTAGTTCGAAATCAAGACCGTATCGATGGGATGGTGCAAATACTTGGACATACGGTTCTTGCAGAATCAAAGAGAAGCTCAGCCATCGTCTTTCTGATGAACTCCTGGAGCAGTTGCAGTCTAACCCTTACCAGACTAGATTCCTGATTCAGGAAGGCGTTTTGCGATTGGCCGGGTTGAGCCATTGTAATTATCCTGCTCCGGCGATTAAATACCCTATCCAATCCTCCGAAGGATCCCTTCTGCGAACCTCTAGTGCTCCGACCCTTGCTCCTCTTTCTTTGGGTATGCTTCTTATCTTCTGCCTACTTTTAGGTTTTATTAAACAATTCTCCTTGTTTAAACTCGTGCCTGATTCGTATTATCCTTGCAGGTCGAGTTGTTGAGAAATTTCGAATGTCTGCTGCTGTCCCGGTTGAAGATAAGCGATTTTATTTCAATCCGTTACCTTATGCCTCCGAAAGAAAAGCGGACATGAGCAATTTGGGTGGAAGTTCAGCTGTCATACCATCTATGATTCCCGATTTGAGAGGGGTTGGCACCATGAGTTCGCTGAATTCTGCCACAGCCGGACCTCTTCGAACCTTGTTCTCCCCTGACACTTCTGCCCTTTCGTCTGTCGGCTACAGTCAACATTCCTGGAACCGGATTCAGGGTATCCAGGAATACGAGAAGCTTCTGGGTCAGAAAAGAAACGCTGAAAACCCCGGGCCCTCGAGGAGGGTAAAACCTTTTGGCGTGAATTATGACTCTGTCCCTTGTCGAGAAGGTAGGTCGGAGCCTGATGTGGCGGATTTTATGGATGAGCATTTCCGAAGTGGCAGAACTGCTGGATACCCTAAAAATGGCACCATTCTGACCGACCTGGATGTGAATGGGAGAACGAATTCGACAAAGCAGCTAGATTCTTTGTGGCTAGTCGGTTTAAGAGGGATATGCTGCTCCATTCTGTCAAAGGCGATTTCGAGGTTTTGAGCGATTTCTCCCGAACATATCATGAGGTGAAAATCTGTCACTTATTTATCCCCTTCTAGAGTCCCTAACCCTTGCTGATATCCGAAAATGTCTTATAGGTCGGGGATTTGTTCGCCCTCCAAACCTATCGTTTGGCGCTATTGGAGCAGGAATCGCAGGACGCTCATGATGCGTATGCGCAAATTTTTTCTGACAACCAAGTTCTTCGATCTCAACTGGCAGAAACTCAGCGAGAATTATCCCAAGTAAAGAAGGAGCTCAATGAGGCAACTATGAAACGTTCCTCGTCTGTAGAGGAGGACTTGCTGGCATCCGTTAAAGAGAGAAGTGCACTCGAGGAAGAGTTGAAGAAGGTAAAGATAGAACTTGAGTTGGCAAAGCAAGATTCCGAGCGTGCATATGCTCAGGGCCGGGAAGAAGCCGAGATTCCTGCCATATGAGAGTTCTTGGAATCCCCTGTCTTGAATCCTTTAGTTCAAAGGAAAATGGGAGAAATCCTTCAGACGATCTTTTATAAAGGGGTTCAACAATTGGTCGCGGCCAAGAAAATTCCGGATGATATGGATGAGTACTTTAAGCATATGAACCCTTTCAAGAACGCTGAAGGGAAAGATTACAAAGCTTCCTCTCTACCCAAGATGGATACTAATTGGCAGGATCATCACTTTGCCCCCTTAGTTGAGGAGTATGGCATTCCGATGCCTAACCCCGATGTGCTCGAGCGTTTCACCGACGATCCTCCTTCTGTGTCGGGGGGAAAAGGCGAAGATGTCAACATAGGCGATGTACCGGATAAAGAAGACGATCGAACTCTCGATCAAACCGAGTAATTGCTCCACTTCTTAACATATATCGCCTGATTTTCTATCTAGCAAGTTACTGGAGTCGAGCGTGCTGGGAGAAGCGATTCATAGTTTTGCAGTTAGGAACTAATCGTATTTACCCATGTAACTCATTCTTGTAAACGGATTTGTTTCCTTTTTTGATTCGATTCGTGTAACTTGTAAATTCCAACTTTACTAATATCCAGATATCATTTTAATTTTCAAGGCTCGATAACTCTTTATGCTAGGACTTCACCTATTTCATACGGGATTTTTCCTTAAAGGTTGCGTCGATCCATTATCGTAATCGCAGGGCGTAGTGTCTATAAATATTAGAATCTCTCTTCATTACTCATACGACATCTTTGCTTATAGAGATCGGAGCTCTTGCCATATCTTCCGCCTTCTTCGAATCCCTCCAAGAATAAGAATCCGAACTATCGACCCCAAATCCGCTTATTATGGAAAATGTACTAGGGAAAGCTATCGACCCCAAATCGTTATTTGGCGGTTCGAATAATAAGAATCCAAGCAAAGAGCAGAAACCTGCCAAGGAGGCCAAACCCTCCAAATCTTCTTCTAAAACTTCTGCGTCTTCCCCGAAAGCTCCTAAAAGGGGAGAAAATAAGAGAGAGAAAACCACTTCCTCCAAGCAAACCAAGGGTACTTCCGGCAAGTCCATTCTGGATGAAGAGCTCGAGGCTGCGCCCGAGGGTTCTTCCCCGAAAATGGCCGACTCTCCGAGTGGAGATCCCATCCGAGAAAAGACTCCTATTCCCTCTTCTAACAAGAGGCCTTATTCCGATGGGGTCACCCCCATTGAGGCTTTGCAAAATCTTGCTATTGGTAGCAAGTCATCTTTCGATACTTCGACCGTTCCTCCCACAGGGAATCCTAGCAAAAAATCCAAGTCAGAGATTGGTGGAGGGGCCTCTGTTGAAGCTTTAGGGATTGATAATCCTCCTCAACCCCTCGTTGACTCCATTCCTCCGAAGGTTACTTCTTCCCAGTCCGAGGAGTTGAAAGATGGGTCTTCTTCTAAGACTGATCCCATGGATAATTTGTTGCAAGTTAACTTTACTTCTTCGGAAACTAACATGCCCAAGGAGAGAAACACGTCCAAAGAAAGAAACATAGAAGAGTTGTTCGAGTCTGGGCAGCACTTCCTGTTTCAGGTATATATCTATTTCTTTTTTTTTTTTTTATAAAAATAGTGACGATTCCTTTGACAGGCCGGACAGGATTTTATTGAGCTTAAAACGTTTGCTGAGCGGGAGAACAATCAGCGCACTGCTATTTTCCTCGAGCTGGAGGAAAAGAAAGCCGAATTCGACCGCCTCTTCGCGGAGAAGCTTGCTCTAGAGAGGGAGAAGTCTGTTAAAGAAAAAGGAGAGGAGATCCACAAGCAGCTGAATGAGGAGCTTGACAAACTGAAAAGTCTTCATGAGCAGGAGAGGCAAGAATTCACGCGTCTAGAAAAGGAGGCTTATGACCGTGGATATGAAGCTGGATATGAGGCTCGGAATGCCGAGCTTCGAAAGATTTTCTCCGACAACAAGCTTCTCTAGATGTTGCTTTTCATTTACCCGGGCTTGTAGTATAGCTATATTGTTTTTACTCATGTGATCATGAATAATTTCAGACATTTTTATCCCCTATGGTTTGTAATAATCTATTAGTTTCTCGTATTACAAGTTTGTCCATAATTCAATGTACTCTTTTCTGTCCATGCTTTAGTTTGCTTTCTTCGTTTGGTCTTATGCTCGTAATATTCATTCTTCGATCTTGGTATATTACTTCTGCTCGATTTCCAGATTATATCATTTTCTCTTCCCGGTGAAATTCTCGGGAAGCGCAACAGTCTTTCGATCTTGACCGTTCCTTTCGTTTTCTGCTAGCCGTTGGATTTTGAGAATAGTACTTATAAATGGGGCTCTTTGTTTCGCTAACTAAAAGATTTTATTGTATGACTCAATATTTTGAATTTCGATTTAGGACCTATTTCGCATACTATAGTCAAATTTGTATTTCAACCTCGACTAGGGTATCGACAGGCGAACAGTACTTCGACCATGAAGGCCGATAAGCTTTATTGCTGACCATCCACGACCCCAATAGTTTTCTAGACCTTCCATGGCACTGGATAGACTTAAGCATCAAATTTTTGCGAGGATGTTCGACGGTTTGTTTGGTTCTTCTGGAAGATGTGAGGAGGTGATGCTTCGGGGATTGAAGTTCTCACAAAGTATTCACATTACACCTAGAAAAAGGTGCATCATCCTTCTTCACTTCGAAAACTTATGAAAGAGGATATAATATCGTGGGCTCGATGGGTTCCTTTCTTTTGAGTAAGGACATCATCGTCCGCCGAAAATTTCATAGGATTGGGTGTCCGTGAAGTCCCTCTCTTGTTTGGATACAGAGATTGGTCTTCATGAAATTATAAAATGTATTCACATAAAGTGATTAGCCCTATGTATAATAGGAGCTGATATCTTTGTAACTTGAGACTGCTCAATGTATCGAACTTTGGAAATAATAAACTTTTGCTTAAATCTTTTACTATCATTCTTATATGTTTAAATAGTATTCCTTGCCAATATTGGTCGATCTTAGATGAGTCGATAATACTTTTCCGAATTTCTTCTTGTGATTCTTTTTGACAACCGGAATCGAAGCTACAAATACCTTGAGCGCTATTGATTTTGACTTTTTCTTCGTTTACTCATATGATTCCCGAATTTCTGGGAAACGCAACGATCGGCGCATTAATTGCTCCTATTTTAGCCATTAGTTTGTTCACTTTAATGAATGAGTTACCGTTACATCCCATCTTCTCTTATCAAAACAGTCCCTGATTCGTCGGGAATCTGAGCGGTCAGAGCGCTTTTAATGTTCGTATTGCCGCCGTTCATCTAAAGAGATCTACACCATTGAAACGGAATTCTTCCTCCTATAAATAGCTCTGAGTTTACCTTCATAATTTTCACTTGTCTGTAAATATTTCGTTCGATCAATATGGTTACAGTTTTACTTCCATCGATCTACTCCACGTTCCATTTAATATCAGAAATTAAATTGTTCGAAATTCGGACCAGAATTTTCTTTTTCGATTTCATCAAAGTCCCTGTATGGGGAATGATTTCGACTAGGGTATCGACAGGCGAAAAAGATTGCGACTGGGGTACCGGCAGGCGACCAGCTCTCTCTGATGCCAACCATTTGAGACTGGTCCGAACTTCTGTATCCTGTCAATCCACCCAGTCGGATAGTGGGTCGACTGCTGGAGGAGTTTTCCTGCACTCGATCTCCACTTCTTCAAGATATTTCTTGAAGAATATTTCCTTCGGGATTGCGTGGAATAATTTCTCTAGAGATTGCTTCCCTGTATCTCTATCTGGTCCGACATGGGGCAACCCTTGAGGAAGTGTTGGATGAAGGGTAGAAGTGTTACTCTAGCCCCGCCTTCCTTCTTCGAGTATAAGAATATCTTAGCGTATGGATAATTTGTAATAGGGTCACGTTGAATGTAGAGCTTTGCTCGATTTTCTTAATTATTGTAATCACAAAACTTCTTGTAAACGTCCGAAAGATCATGAATAAAAATATTTATTTCCTTCCTTATCCTTACGGCAAGATTTTTTCTGTATATTGTTACCGAACATCGATTTCTTTACTTCAAAAATATGAGCAACAAGTATCATTCTCGAATGATCTTAACAAGTGTATGATAATAACGAATAATTGATGTTCTTCGACCTCTGATATCCGGATATAAGTGATAGTTGACCTTTATATACTGATCAAAAATAAATAATACTAGCATAATAATAATAGGCCATCTTGGCGGATTGTGATTGCTGTAGTTCGAAATAGGACGTATATTGGAATCTCGTACGATTGATAATTTACACCTTGGATCGTAGCAAAGGCTTTCAACCATTTAGTAATTTCGATCTAAGGGGCGTAGCAACGGCTTTCACCCTTAGTCGTTTTAGAGCATTTTTAGCCCCAGGGTCATAGCAGAGGCTTTCACCCAATTAATAATTTCGATCTAAGGGGCATAGCAACGGCTTTCACCCTTAGTCGTTTCAGAGCATTTTTAGCCCTTGGGTCCTAGCAGAGGCTTTCACCCATTTAATAATTTCGATCTAAGGGGCATAGCAACGGCTTTCACCCTTAGTCGTTTCAGAGCATTTTTAGCCCTTGGGTCCTAGCAGAGGCTTTCACCCATTTAATAATTTCGATCTAAGGGGCATAGCAACGGCTTTCACCCTTAGTCGTTTCAGAGCATTTTTAGCCCTTGGGTCCTAGCAGAGGCTTTCACCCATTTAATAATTTCGATCTAAGGGGCATAGCAACGGCTTTCACCCTTAGTCGTTTCAGAGCATTTTTAGCCCTTGGGTCCTAGCAGAGGCTTTCACCCATTTAATAATTTCGATCTAAGGGGCATAGCAACGGCTTTCACCCTTAGTCGTTTCAGAGCATTTTTAGCCCTTGGGTCCTAGCAGAGGCTTTCACCCATTTAATAATTTCGATCTAAGGGGCATAGCAACGGCTTTCACCCTTAGTAACAAACGGAGATAAATATAGACTGATATTAAATGAATGTAGATCGAGAATATCAGAATAATAGATGAGTAGAGATTGACTATGCCAGCATACGACGAGCAGATAGGCACATTGGTGAAACGAATTTCCATTAAATATAATTTTGATCGAAAATAACTTCTGACGAAATGATAGTCTTCCGTTAGATGGAAAACAAATAGACGGATAATAGATAACAAATAAATCTAGGACTTAATAAACAATCCTTCTGTCTTAATAGAAAATATTTCTTGCGAGGTTATAATTTCGTTCGGACTAATACCCCTTGTTTTCTTTGGCTGTTGTCAAAGTTTCCAATTTTCGATAAGTATTGTCCTTTTCCGACTGGTTCCTCTTTTATCGGGAATCGCAACAGTTCTTAGATCTTATCCCTTCGTTATGCGAATTACCTGCCGTTGGATTCCTTTCAATTTTCTCTATAAAAGGCCATCATTCCTTAAAAACCATCTCATTTGTTGCATTAGTACTCAATTCGTCCGATCATGGTGACTAAGACCGTTCTTTCATTAATTCACTTATTTGAGCTCAGATTTCGAACGATCTTTAAGCAGAGCAATTTCCGAGCGGAAGAAACACTATTTCGATCTTCGCTTAGAGTATCGGCAGGCAAATATAATCTCCATCTGGAAGGCCAAAAAGCCAGGCCTATGGAGTTCGCAGGTTATAGCACAAGTCTTCGACTAGGGACCTGTTGCTACAATGCATTTAGAAAGACGTATAGGAGCGGGAGTACTGAAGAATTCATTTACTCGATGAACCATGTGCTCAATCCTTCGTCTTCGGAGAATCGTAAATAAAGTTAAAAGCCTGCGGGTCCTAAGGAAATTTCCCCGGTCGGAGCCAAATTATTCCGAAAAAGCAGTAGGAGAAGAGACCGAAAATTTCATAGGATTGTAGAAAGTAAAGGGATTCTTGTGTAACATATTTAGCTTGTGCTATGTTCGAAATGTATGTCACACATCTTGTATTTCCCGAAATAATATAAATGTTTTTCCTCTTTACCTTGTCGATAAATTAAAAATATTTAGATAAATTCCCATCTTCAATAACCCGACTTTGTTCCTCTAATATCAATAAAGGAATAACCGAACACCATTTGTCCGAGTAAGTATTAAATAAATATTTTTGGTAGACCCTAAATTAATAAGAAATATGTTGTAATTGATCCTCATAGTGCTGAATTTCCATAATCGTCAAACTTTCAAGTTCGAGAGTTTTATCCGAAAAGACTGATCATAACTTTTTCGATTCGAGTTCCATTAGTCAATTGTAAGAATAACGGCTTCATATTTATAATATCATGTGAATGAAGGTTGAACTTTCAGACAAGTGCTCCCGATTCCTGTGCTGTCTTTTGAGCAGGGTAATAAATAAAAAAGTTGTTCGAGCGAAACTTTTCAAATAAGCCCTCCTTTGCACATTGTTAAACTGTATGTTCCCCTAACCAAACAGGACCCTATTTCTCGGGAAACGTATCGGTCAGCTCATTTAATGCGTTCATCGTAACCGTCCACGATCTGTTATCTGGGCCATTGATTCAAAAACTTTACCGCTATAAATAGTTCCCCTTTGTTTATTTGATATTCTTCATTTTTTGTCATCATGTTTCATCCGACCATCGTTGATCGAATTTTGCTTTTGACTCGCATTATTTCCAAAATAGAGGAATTTGAGATAAGAATTCGAACTTTATTTCCCGACCCTGGTCTTTTAGGTGTAACCTTTTCCGCTTAGAATATCGACAGGCAAAAGAAAATGCGCCTAGAATACCGGCAGGCAACCTGTTTTCCCAGACATATCTTATCTGGTGCGGGTTAGAACTCCGGTCTTCTAGTGTAGCATCTGATCGGGCAGCTGGTTAATCTGAGAGGAGTTCTTTAAATCTGAAGCATCAGCTTCCTTGAGGGCTTTCTTGAAGTATAGTTCCTTCGAGCTTACTTGGGGCGCCTCCGCTGAGATAACCCTCCGCTGCACCGGTTCGGATTAACCTGTAAATAATGATTGAGGATTTCAATCATTATTTACAGATGAAGACCTAAGGTCGGTCTGGATCCCCGGAGAAGAGTTTTGATCCGGTTTCATCCCGTACTGATTTAGCCGGATTTCGTCAGGTTAATTGAATATCAGTGAATTTGTGATATCGGGGGGTTTTCGATATTTATATATATGTTATATAGGGCTCTGTTACTTTATTCCGGATGGATCGGTACAAAGAAAAGCAATATTCAAGAACAAGAAGTAAAACCACAAAACAAAGCTAAGAACACACCGATATGAAGGTAAAAAGCTCTGTAATAATATTGAATATTATTGAGTTGTGCTGTTGTAAGCAGTGTTAAATCCTGTATTCTTAGAGTTCAGGAATTTCGTAGTTGTCTAATACAATGATTAACTAGGTATTTATATAATTTTAAACCTAGCGTTACAAGGAAACATAGTCCTAATAGGACTCGGCCCAAATATCCTTCTTGAGTCCGGAGTATAATCATCTATCGAAGCGAGCTGCACTTGGTCGGGTCAGTAAGATAATTCCGATCTGTTTGAATTGGTCGAATCGATCTTATCTTCTTCATTCGATCCGAGTAGTATGTAGGGTGCGAAATAGCCCCCATCAGTACTCCCTCACTTCTTCGAGCGTATAGATAATAGAAGCTCGTAGAAGTAGATAAATTTTTACGACTGTTTGATTTCTATGAATGGAGCCTCGTTAAAAACCTTTCTTAAGAAAAAACCCTGTGGGAAAAAATCTTAAGTAAGGAAAAGAGTGCTACATATCATAGATAGTCGTTTTCTCTGTCTGATTACGAATCGCCACGCGTCTATTCAGGAGGCTTTTCGTATCCTTCCGTTTTTGGCGGGAATATGAGTAGCTGCGATGAGTTCGAAACGTCTTGTCTCATCTTATTATAAATAGGTGACTTTTGAGTTCGCCATTTCTCTTTTATACTTCCTTACAACTCGTAATCATTTTCTTGATTTGTCGTTCATCTCATAAAATTTTTCCTTTTATCGACCTTCATCTTCCGAGAACCAGAATATATGGCTTTTGTAAGAAGATCTTCTTCTTCTTCTAGAGAGATCGTCGCCCCCGATAACGAGGAGGAGTTGCATTCTAATCCTTTGGGCGAACAAACTACAGTATCTGACTTCGTCGTCCCTGTAGAAGATACTTTCAGGGTACGAATCCTTTCTGATGCAGATGTGGCTGCCCGAGCCAAAAAGGGCAAAGGTACTGTTCCTCAGATTTCCGAACCAATTGAGGACGTAGCTTGTGCCTATACGGTGGAAACATTCCCGGAGGTTGCGAATAATTATACCAAATATTTTCCGGAAGGTTCTGAGATAATTCTTCCTTCCCCTACTGATAGGGTCACGTCTCCACCGGAGGGATGTCGAGCCTTTTATACGGCTCACTTCAATAGCGGACTGCGTCTTCCTTTGTCTCCCTCTTTCTCGAAGTTTTGAAAACTTTCAGTGTGTGCTTGACACAGCTGGTTCCAAATTCCGTTGCTTTTGTGGTTTGTTTTTCCGTTTTGATGATCGCAAAGGGGTTTAAACATTCTTTTCGTAATTTTACGCAACTTTTCCGCTTCAATATTTCTAGCTCTTCAAATCGTGGATATTTCTTCGCTAGTCAGCGGCCTAGTCGAGCAATCTTTGACGCCCCTGTTTCTAGTAATCCTTCATGGAAATCTCATTTCTTCTTTGTTCGTCCTCCGTCTAATATTTGTTTGGCGGATGGTTCGACCATGCCTTTTTCATGGGATCATGGTTCCAGTTGGATTCCTGGAGGTCGCTTACCGACTGGTGAACTTGTTCCTGACGATGTACAGTTTATCACTGAGATCCCCGAAATGCGTGCAAACAAATATCAAAGCGCTCTTCTGATCGGGGAGGCTTTCCTTCGTAAGGCGGGGTTAAGTGTTCATAACTTTCCCATCAGTTCATCATCTGAACCTCTTGGTTAGTACTTTATTTTATCTTAGTGCTGTAACTACACCTTTTATACGGAGAAACTAACTTTTATTTTGTTTCTTTTTCAGCCCATATGGTAGAAAACTCTCGACATTCTTCGAAGGGAAAAATGGTGCTGTCGAAATCTTCCAAATCCGTAGAGAACGTCCCTATCGAGCAGAGAGCGTCGCGAAAAAGGAAGCTGGAGTTGGGTCATGAATCTGAGGAGAATAGAGAGGAATCTCCAGATTCTTCTCGTGAGTCCCCTATTCGTCAGGGCACGGGATCTGGTTATCCTCCTCTTCATCTTAGATCCTCTTTGGGTATTCGAGGATGTCGCAGCTGATCAATGCCTCATCCTACTAATAATCCAGTGGGTAGAAAAAGGAGTTACTATGGACGTTCTGGTGACGACCTTTCTTTACTCGGAGATAAACATCCAAAACCTACTCTGGTCGAAATGATCGAGGATCATTTAGAGGGAAGGAGGGCCGCTGGTTATTCCGAGAAGGATTCTCTTGTTCATGATGATAGTGAGAACGCGGTCGATAAGGCGACCCGTGTTCTTTTGTCTGGCGTTTTTACTCGCGATCTCAATAAGCTTCTTCATAAGGATCCTCTGGAGAAATTCCAGCGAGCTTCTCTTTATGCTGAGAAGGTGATATCTTTTTCCTTCAGATAATTTTAAGGGTTTTCCTTAATTTACTAATCCATCTCTTTTTCTTGCTCTCTTTGTTCTTCCAGACTAAAACTTGTCTCGCGTCATACGCCTATGAAAATGCACTTTGGAAACAACAGTGCGAGTTCCTGGAAGAGAAGTATAAAGCTTTACTTCATAAATCCTCCGGTTCAGAGGTTGGTCCCTCAACATCTTCTTCCGTTCCCATCGTAGAGACTCGTGCTATCGGGACCGAAGATCAAGAAATGATAGACAGGGTGATGGAGGTTTCACGTGCTCAAGAGCAGGCCAATCAAATGGCTAAAAAGTTAGAGGAATTGCAGTTACAGAGCACGACTCGAATTAGTGAGCTTGAATCTCAGGTATCAAACCTTGAAACTTCTTTAGAGGAGTACGAAAAGGATATCCCACTTAGTGGGCTTAAGGATCGATATGGTAGGAATCCTGATGAAAGAGTTGTTCGTGAATTCCTTAATTCTCCTGTTCATACGGCGTTGGTGTATCGGATGGTCGGTCCTCTTCTTGAGAATACTTTTAAGAAGGCGATTCATCAGCTGGTCGCTTTAGAGATGATCGACGACCGTCGAAAGGAGTATTTTAAGGCGGCGCACATTCGGTTGAATCGCTATGGCAAACTTTATTCTTCTTCCGAGGTTCCAGATGTTGTATATCAAGGTTTTCCTCTGGCTCACCTTGTCGAAGAATTTGGAAATCCATTGCCGATTCCTCCTTCTGATGTTAACGATGAGCTCGATAATACTTTTATCGATCCAGAAGACGAAGAAGAAGAAGAAGATGATATATGCATGACTGAGGACGTCGGTAGCGAACAGAAGATTCCGGATAGAGACCAGGCTTCTTGAAATAGTGATTTATTTTTGAAATAATCTTTGTAATTATTCATTCGTAGGTTTTAATTGTAACTTTAGCTTTCCTTACTTTGTACGCTAAACGTTTCGTATTCTGACAGTCGTGTCATTTCACATTCGCCGTAATAATCCAGACAAGTCATTTGATTTGTCGTAATCATTATGTGTGTGTCTTTTCAAATTCTAGCGTTTGCTCCAAGGTCAGTTTTCCCGTTTCGCGCCCTTTCTTTAGGTCTGTCGCGTCCTTTCGTGTAGTATAAATACGAAAGGTAAAAACTTGACTTGTTTTTTACTGCTATACTCCTCTCTTAACAGAATACTCTTTCTTTAGCTAGTCGATAAACTTTCTCGATATTAATTTGTATTTTTCCATAATCCGATCATGAGTAACCTTTTTGGTAATACTTCGAAGCGACCATCCCGTGAGGGCGCTCGGGATAATAGATCCAAAAGATCTCGAAGAGATGGGCCGTCGATGGAGCCTCCTCGTTCGTCCCCAACAATTAGGTCGGAGATCGATACTCGTGTTATTGCTTCTGAACCTCTCTCCGTGGTAAACTCGTCGTTTTCAGAACCAATCTTTTCTGCTTCCACTCAAGTAGGAAGCATGCCTTCCCCTGGTCGAGTTGCTTTTGGCGATATGTCCAACGAGGAATCGGTTTATAATATAGCTGTTAGTTCAAATGCTTCTTCCTTTGAGCACGTTCTTCATGGAGGGGATTTTGCTATTTCCCTTCCTTTGTCTGCTTCTACTGCCCTGATTGCCAGTGATGGGCAAGTTGGCGATGGTTTTTCTGTTAATCCTTCCGTAACGCAATCTATTTTGCAAGATTGTCCTGAATATTTGTTTCATGATACCACTGTAACGACTGCTTCTTTTGAATCTGGGGGACCTTCTGGGGGTCGGTTTGGGTCGAGGTCTGGTCGTCGAACCGTTATTTCTGCTTCGGGCAAGGAGACCTCCGTTAGCCCCAACGAGAGAGACTCTCCCCGTCCGTTAGACGATCGATGCATCCTTGAACAAGTTAAGGATATTATGCTGTCAGAGACTCCACGCCCTGATGGTGTCGCTTCTAATAGTGAATTGTCTGGCTCAGTTGAGCCTGATACTTTGTCTTGGGATCTGGGTTTGAGCACCATTCTGCCCGGAGAGTTGAAGAAACTTGAGGGTACTTCAAACGTACGCCTTGTTCAATCGCTAGTGAAGATATGCGAACAGGTGGATGAATCTTTCATTGTTTTATTTGTTTTTATTTTGACTGCCTTGTTACATAAAGGCTGTTTTCTTTTTCCAGGCTAAGTACTTTGCACTCCATCTGGGTGTGCAAAACGATGAACTGTGGAATAGTAAGGATTCTTACCGAGAACGGTTGGCGTCGGAGTCGGCAAAGGTCGCAGGGCAGACTCTCCAGCTGCAGCTCGTCAATGATGATTTGAAAAAATTGCAGGAGGAGAAGTCTGTCTGGGAGAAGGAGAAAAACGACTTGGTTCGGGCTGCTGCCCTTGCAGAGGAGTCTCAACGGCGGTCCTATGAGGAAGGATATGACGCCGGTTATCTAAAGCGTCAAGAGGAGTTGATGGCGTTTGCTGGCAGCTTGACTCCTCGGAGGACTGTTTCTAGTAGTCGACCTACTGACCGTTCTTCTCAGTGATCTTTGTTCGACCTGGCAGGCCTTGGACTGTCTATTTTTTTTTTTTTTTTTTTATTTTTTTTTTTTGCTGCCCAATTTTTGTGCATATGTTTGGGCTGAAATTTTTGTAATGGGAGAAGTACTAAATTGGAAATTATGACCTTCTTGTAGGCAGATTCTTGCCTATATCTATTTTCTTCTTCTTGTTATGCACATTTTGCCTTTATGCATAAATATAATCATCATGAAATAATCAGAATTGTTTAGCACACGTATCTGAAATTGATCTTTGCGGAGAATATTTAGGATAGAGAAAAGCTATCTTGATCTTGATGTTTGCTCAAATCAAATCTTTGTTGATCAACCCAGTATAGTCCCTTGGGTTATATTCAAAATCATGTTTGCGCATAATCATGCAGATAGTAGGTTTATTCGTATTGGATAGTCGATTGAATTGCTGTTAGGGAACGTTCAGCATTTTGGTCGATGTTCAATCCATGCCTTGTAAAATTGTCCTTTTGTGACACATACTTTTATATAAGGAGGCTTTTTATACCTTTTGTTGAACTCTTCTTTTCTTTTCATAAGACTAAGAGAAAATAACCCTTTCAGTATCCTCCAAAGCTTTATGTTTCTCATTATCAACTTCGAACTACTTGTTCTTCAACCAATGTTTCGTTTATAGCATATCTTTGATATGGGAGGAATTGGAAATTGTAGAAGTCTTAGTCAGATCTGACCTGTTCAGACCTCCTTAAGCAATTCTCTGGTATGTTAGGCAGTTACGTCCTTGCTGTTTTGAATAAGGAGGACTATTCTCCTGATTTCTATATCAGATATCTTGGATTCCAGAGGAGTTCCTGTATGGCTTAGTCAATGGTCATCCATATGATGTATGAGGCAGTGACGTCCCTCGTATGGTGAAGGGTTTGGTCTTTTATCTTTTATCGAGCAACAGTCCTTTTCGCTGCGATTTTAAAGCTTGTATGACTTCGTTTGTGGATTCTAGGGTTTTAAGCCATCGACCATGAAGTATGATTGTGCCGGTATGTCTAATCCAAAGCTTTTTTAGGTTTGATCATTTCGATCTATGGCCTCTTTTGTTATCGACTAGTTGAGGCGATTAGATAGTGCCGTTCCAACTTACTAGCATTTATTGCGGGGAGTCAAGGGGTCGCATCTGTGTTCGTTGATCAAATGCTTTTTCAGCCGTTGGATTGTTTGAGTCTATCCCTATAAATAGGGAGACGGTTTGCATATTCCATTTGCCATTTCTCAAAAAGGATGGAGATCTCAGTTTCCTTAGATTTTGTTTTGCCTTCAGATCCCATAATATTGAAAAAGTCGCATTATCGTGATTCACTCTGTAATAACTTGATGTTCATCTACCTTGTACTGACGGGTCCCATGGAAGCCCTACCTTGTACTAACGGGTCCCATGAGGCCTCAAATGTTGTTTTCACAGATTTGAGGTCCGTGGTTTCTGTTTGCACATGGGGGGTTCATACTTACCAGGCATCCTTATTCTTGGATGTTACCTCAGGAGTGGTCGTCCACTGGGTTGCGCTGGTAAGTTTTATCCTTTACGACTCATCCAAAGAGATGCTGCTTCAGAGTAAAAGTCTACCCCATTATACAAGCAGTGTCTTATTGTGGGTGAATGAGTATTGCCGGTTTATCTGGCTGGTAATGCTCATTTCGTCTGGAGGAACATTTGATCTTCAGAGCCTGGCCATCGAACCAAAGAAGTCGACCATCCTGAGCAGAGTGCTTCTTAGGTGGTTTATTATAATCGACGAGGTACTAGGGAGGAGATTGGTGTTTCCGTGGACATTGTCGTGAAGATAGCCGATCCTATAGGATCATTTTAACTAAATCATTGTAATGATCTTTAAGTAACAAGCAGATCTTTGTAACGTAGGATTTTTGTATGTAACTGATTTGATGAATAAAATATTACTTTTATCTCTTGCATCTTCTTTGTCGTTGATTCTGTCATAATTTTTATTTACGAGGAGCAATTTCCGAGCAGATGGAGTCATATTTGATTCATCTTCAAAACTTTAGGAGTATCAGCAGATCTTTTAGATCGTTAGGAATAGATCGAGCGGATCGATGTTTACTCGACTCTTTTTTATTAGACTTAGGTTTTTAACCCAAAAAGTCTTTTTGATCGTTGAAGATATATCGAGGAGTTTTTATCGAGCGGATCGATGTTTACTCAACTCGTTTTGATTAGACTTAGGTTTTTAACCCAAAAAGTCTTTTTAGGATGTTGGATACGTATCGAGGAGTTTTTATCGAGCGGATCGATGTTTACTCGACTCTTTTTGATTAGACTTAGGTTTTTAACCCAAAAGTCTTTTTAGGATGTTGGATACGTATCGAGGAGTTTTTATCGAGTGGATCGATGTTTACTCGACTCTTTTTTATTAGACTTAGGTTTTTAACCCAAAAAGTCTTTTTGATCGTTGAAGATATATCGAGGAGTTTTTATCGAGCGGATCGATGTTTACTCAACTCGTTTTGATTAGACATAGGTTTTTAACCCAAAAAGTCTTTTTGATTGTTGAAGATATATCGAGGAGTTTTTATCGAGCGGATCGATGTATACTCGACTCGTTATAATTTAGACTTAGGTTTTTTTGTACCAAAAGCCTTTTAATCGTTGAAATATGGGCGAGGAGTTTGTATTGAGCGGATCAATGTATACTCGACTCGCTTTTGAATATATCGAGGAGTTTTTATCGAGCGGATCGATGTTTACTCAACTCATCTGTAATTTAGACTTAGGTTCATCACCAAAAAGTCCTTTTTGTCGTTGATATAAATCGAGGAGTGTTTATTGAGCGGATCAATGTATACTCGACTCGTTTCGTTCTAATTTTTATCAATATGATAGTGTAATTCGAAGGAGCGTTAACCGAAATAATCGATGTATGGAAAATGCTAAAAATCTTTACTAATTGATTTGTAGGCTAAGGCCTTTGTTACAAGGATTAAAACTTGATAAAATAAAATAAAACAATGCAGTATAATCTGCTAAAATTTATTTACCATAATATTTCCTAAGGTTGACCGCATTCCAGGTTCTTGGTAAGGCTGTTCCATCCAAGTGTGCAATTTTGTATGAACCTTTCTTTCCTACGCCAATGACGATGTAAGGTCCATCCCAATTTTGTTGTAACTTTCCCACATGCTTGGATACTTCTACCTTTTTCAAGACCAAGTCTCCTTCTTTGAAAGTTCGAATGCGTACTTTTTGATTGTATGCTTTCTCCATATTTGCTTTAGTGGCTTGTAGGCGTACGGAAGCTTTATCTCTTAAAGCTTCTGTTAAATCAATGTCATTTTCTCTCGCCTTTTCATTTTCTTGATCATCGAACATCTCTATTCTTGGCGTTGGGATTAAGGTTTCAACAGGAATAACAGCCTCCGACCCATATACCAAGCTAAATGGGGTTTCCCCGGTTGAGCTCCTTACTGTGGTTCGATTAGCCCATAGTACTCCTGGGAGTTCATCAAGCCATTTTCCTTTGGCCGATCCTAATCTTTTTTCCAAAGATTTTATTATTTCTCGGTTTGCTACTTCGGTTTGTCCATTCGCTCTTGGATGCCCGACCGAAGTGAAATTTTGTTGAATTCCCAGTTTCGAACACCATTCTATTACTTGTTTTCCCGCGAATTGGGTTCCATTATCGGAAATTAGGATCCTCGGGATGCCAAATCGACAAACTATGAACTTCCATAGGAAGTTGATCACTTGGAATTGAGTTATTCGTGCGAGGGCGATGCATTCTATCCATTTGCTGAAATATTCTACAGCGACCAGGACGTAAGCTTTTTTGGATCTGGCCGCCGGGAATGGCCCCACGATGTCCATTTCCCATTAATCGAAAGGCCAACATACTGGAATTGGATGCATGTTTTCCGCTGGTCGATGACATATGTTAGCATGGATCTGGCAGTGATGACATTCTTGGACATATCGAGCGGCATCTTTATTGATGGTAGGCCAATAGTAACCTGTCCTGAGACATTTTAAGGCCAATGCCCTTGATCCGCTGTGATTTCCTGCATCTCCTTCGTGTATATCTCGTAGTATATCAATGGTTTGTGATTCAGAGACGCATTTCAGAAGAATTCCTGATACTGATCTTCGGTAGAGTTTTCCTTCTACAAGTGTATACTTTGGAGCTCGATATCTTATTTTCCGAGCTTCATTTTGGTCAGGTGGTAATATTCCTTCTCGAAGATAGTCTATCATCGGGGTCATCCAGTTTTCTTCGACTTCTTCGATTTCCATTATATCGACTACCGGTGTTTCATCGATATCGATTGCCGGCGTATTAGAGATCAACCAGTTGATTACCCGTTCGGTCTTTCCGTCATGGGATCCTGTGAACTTTGATAGCTGGTCGGCCCATTTATTTTCCGAACGCGGAATGTTCTGAATACCGAAGCTTTCAAATTTTTTAGCTAGTGTTTTCACTTTGGCGAGGTATTTGACCATATTGAATTCTTTAGCCTCGTATAGGCCTTCAATTTGTCTTTGCACTAACTCTGAATCAGTTAATACTTTAAGACTTTTTATGTTGGCTTTAATCGCCATTTCCATCCCCGCAATCAATGCTTCATATTCAGCTTCATTGTTTGTTACAACGAAGTCCAATGTTATCGCGTAATTCAAATCTTCCTTATTCGGTCCGGTGAAGTTGATTCCGGCGCCTCCTCCTTCTCGGCATGAAGCACTGTCGACATGCATTAACCAAGTTTGATCTTCTATGATCAAGACATCCTCGTTGAGGCTGCTCGATGATTCACTTGCCTGTGTCGGTGTTTCTAATATAAAGTCAGCCAACACTTGTGCCTTAATTGCGATTCTTGGTTTGTAATCGATTTCAAACTGGCCTAGTTCGATCGCCCATTTAATTAGTCTTCCTGAGGCTTCTGGTTTTGCTAAGACTTGTCTTAGCGGTTGATTTGTCAAAACCACTATTTTGTAAGTTAAAAAGTAAGGTCGAAGTTTTCGTGCAGCCACTACTAAGGCCAGCGTGAATTTTTCTATTTCCAAGTAATTCTTCCTTGCCCCTTGCAATAACTTGCTGAGATAATAGACAGGCTTATGCTCTGAGCCCTCTATCTTAATTAGTACTGAACTAATGGCCGTATCGGAGATGGAGATGTAGATATACAACGGTTCCCCTTCCGTTGGTTTGGCTAACATCGGTGGTGTCGTCAAATATTCTTTGAGTTGTTCGAAGGCTCGTTCGCATTCTTCGGTCCAAGCGAATTTTTTTGCTTTTCGAAGCGTTTGGAAAAAGGGCAAGCTTTTGTCCGCAGATTTTGATATGAGTCTATTCAATGCTACGATTTTCCCAACCAAGCTTTGTACTTGAGAGATGGTTTTGGGAGGTTTCATTTCAGTTATGGCTCGAATTTTCTCTGGGTTGGCTTCTATTCCTCGCTGGTGTACCAAGTATCCCAAAAATTTTCCTGACTTAACACCGAAGGTGCATTTCGCAGGGTTCAACTTCATACGGTATTTTCTTAGGATTTGGAAACATCGATCTAGATGTTTTACGTGATCCGCTTCATTCATACTTTTGACTAACATGTCGTCTACATAGACTTCCATTATTTCTCCGATTAATTCTCTGAACATTAGGTTTACTAACCTTTGGTAAGTAGCCCCGGCATTCCTCAATCCGAATGGCATTACAATAAAGCAGTATACTCCTTGCTCGGTTATGAACGCGGTCTTCTCTTGATCCCGCTCATCCATGTATATTTGGTAAAACCCTTGGAAGGCGTCCATCATGCTGAATATCGCGAAGCCAACGGTCGAGTCGACCAATAAGTCAATCCTTGGGAGGGGGTATGGGTCGCGTGGACATAACTTGTTAAGGTCGGTGAAATCATTACACATTCTCCATTTGTTGTCCTTTTTATCCCCTTTTGCTACTAGTACAACATTACATAGCCATTCCGAGAAATGTATTTCTCGGATTTGTTTTGCTTCAAGCAGTCTTTCTACCTCGGCTTTGATAATTTTATCTTTTACTGGTCCATGATTTCTCTTCTTCTGTCTGGCGGGTTTTGCTGAAGGGTCAATTTTTAGGGTATGCTTGATTACCCGAGGATCGATTCCTTCAATGTCATTCGCGCTCCAGGCGAAGACGTCGGCATTGTCTCTGAGGAAGTCGATTAACATTATTTCCCCTTCTTTGCTTAGTTCTGTTCCTATTCTTGTTGTTTTCGACGAGTCGCCTTCTACTAGGATTATATCTTTATGTTCTGGGGGTTTCAAGGATAAGTCTAGTGGTTCTTTTCCCTTTTTATCTAATCGATCAGTAGTAGGAATTTCAACATCATTTCTAATGAGATCGTCTTCGATCTTTCTCTTGCTTGGAGTAATAGACTTAGGGTGTTCTTTCAAAGTTAATGATGTGCTGTAGCAATCCCACGCCATACAGTGGTCGTTCGTTATTTCTCCGATGCCCATATCGGTCGGAAATTTTATCTTCTGATGATAGGTAGAGACTACAGCTCGGAAAAGGTTAAGGGCTGGTCGCCCTAATATAGCGTTATAAGCGAAGGGTGTTTCTACCACTAGGAATTTTACTAACTTCACTGTCCGGAGTGGTTTCTTTCCAAGTGACACACGTAAAGATATTGTTCCGCTGGGGATGATCTCGGACCCTCCAAAGCCTACTAACGGCGTAGCTACTTTTTGTAGGTTTATTTGTCCCAAGTTCATTTGGGCTAAAACCTCCCGGGAGATGATATTTGCTGAGCTTCCATTATCGATTAGGATTCTTCTTACATTATAATTCGCTATCTCTAACGATACTACCATAGGAAAATCGGGGTTATCCTCTTTTGTATCCCAAATGATGTTTTTAGGTACTTCGCCTTCGTTAAAGCTGATCGGCTGGTGATTTGTCGACCTGTTTTCCAGAGTCCATATTTCTTCTGGATATTTAGAATTTCCAATTATGGATCGGGCTGTCCTTCGTCGTGCGTTACGACTATCTCCACCCGCGGGTCCCCCGGATATCATATGGATAGTCCCATTGATCTGGTCGTGATTCAACTCCTGAGTAGGTCGACGTTCAGGCGACCTTCGATGAGAACTTCTCCTTTGATTACCGTTCCGAGGGCTTCTACTTCTTTCCCTTTTGCGATTATCTCGCTCTATGTATTCGTCAAATTTTCCTTGTTCGATCAGTTTTTCAACTTCTCTCTTAAGGTGAAAACAATTCTCCGTTCGGTGTCCATGTGCCCTATGGTACTTACAGTATTGATCGTAGTTTCGAGACCCTGGTCTTGGCTGGGCGATTTTCCTCGCCTCGGGAATCCAGTTATTTCTTTCTAGAACTTCCAATATTTCTTCCATTGGAGCATTTAACCTTGGGTGTTCCACTTGATTCACCCTGCTTCTCATTGGTTGTTCAGGGTTTCTTGGTTTTTGATAGAAATTAGGTTGCCTTTCTCGGTCGGTTTTGCTGTATTCCAATCGTTGGAAGACGTTACCTTTTCTGATAGATCGCTCATAATCCACGGACCTTTGGTCAGGAATCCTGTCATGTCGTTTAGAGCCCGAAGCTGTGGCTTTCTTTTTGTTTTTGTCCTTAAAGAAATTCATCTCCTCTTGGGTCATATATTTAGACGCCAAGCTCATGATGTCGGCAAACGTTCTTGGTTGCTTTCTACTAAGAGCGTTTCCGAACTGCCTGTTTTTTGTGAGGTCAAAGAGAATAGAAATTATGTAATCGATATTCGGAGAATCGATCTTGAGTAGTTCTACATTAAATCTTGCCAACCAGTTCCTCAGGGATTCCCCTTCTTGTTGATGTATGGTTCCTAGGTAGCTCATCGGGAGTTTTTGCCTTTTCTGACTGGCAAACTGCTGCGTCAATTTATTGCATAATTCCCGGAAACTGAATATGGAGTTGGCAGGTTGTTTTGCGAACCAATCCAACGCTAGGCCCTCGAATGTGGTCACCATTAACTTGGCGGTGAATTCGGCAGAGTGGGCATATAAATTCATTATATTAGTGAAGCTAAAAATATAATCATCCGGGTCGGTGGTTCCGTCATATCGGGGTAGTCTACCAGGGACCTGTCCAATGGATTGCGCTTCTTTTATTTCTCTGCAGAAGGGAGAACATGCTGCAAGGCTCTCCTGGAGTTCCGCGGTTCGGGTCCACGGGTTTTGAACAGATCGTAGGCGTTGCTCCAGTCGTTCCTGTACTATTCTCTCGATTTCTCTTTCCGAGAATCGAGTCGCTCGTGGTCGATCTGGGATAGCATCATCTATGTCATCCTCGATAGGGATTATTGTTCGTTCCTTCGATCCGCTGCGACCCACCTGTGGCCTTCTTCGACCTGGTTTTCTTCGGGGATGGTTATCGAAGGGTTTAGAATTGCCCTGCTGTGGGCTGTGTAGCGAGCGTCGCTCACTTGCTGGGCTGTCCGCTTGATGAGAGGTTTGTTCGTTTGGCCTTGGCATTCCTGGTGCAGGAGTTGCCCCGGGAGCCGTAACGTTTCGAGGAATTTGGTCTAAAACTAGCAATTCTTCTGGAGAGAGTGATTTGAAGAGCATTGCTATTTGTCTCAGTTTTTCCTGAGCGCCTGGGAGAGGAACGGGTATTTCGGGGAGTTCCGGTTCTTCCTGTATTGCACCGGTAAGACCTCCTTGGTGTTCCTGCTGACGGGAACGGGTATCTGGGAGATTTTCATTGGTGTTGGGAATGTTGTTATCGTTGTTGTCTTGTGGATCTTCGGATGTGTTGTGGCCGGTGGTCGTATTACTTCTTGCTCCAATGCGAGCGCTTTTCCTTGGGCGAGCCATGTGTCGATCGAATAATTAACGTAGCCCCTCGGTGGGCGCCAACTGATTTAGCCGGATTTCGTCAGGTTAATTGAATATCAGTGAATTTGTGATATCGGGGGGTTTTCGATATTTATATATATGTTATATAGGGCTCTGTTACTTTATTCCGGATGGATCGGTACAAAGAAAAGCAATATTCAAGAACAAGAAGTAAAACCACAAAACAAAGCTAAGAACACACCGATATGAAGGTAAAAAGCTCTGTAATAATATTGAATATTATTGAGTTGTGCTGTTGTAAGCAGTGTTAAATCCTGTATTCTTAGAGTTCAGGAATTTCGTAGTTGTCTAATACAATGATTAACTAGGTATTTATATAATTTTAAACCTAGCGTTACAAGGAAACATAGTCCTAATAGGACTCGGCCCAAATATCCTTCTTGAGTCCGGAGTATAATCTTCTATCGAAGCGAGCTGCACTTGGCCGGGTCAGTAAGATAATTCCGATCTGTTTGAATTGGTCGAATCGATCTTATCTTCTTCATTCGATCCGAGTAGTATGTAGGGTGCGAAATAGCCCCCATCACGTACGAAGACGGATGTGCGACACGTGGCTAGTGATGATCATGAAGAATCACTGCTGAGTTCTGCCTCTGGAGCGATCTAATAGGGACGATGACCGAATATGTATCAGGATAGACTTACTCGCAGAACTTGTAATAGTGTAGGAGTGATTGTACTGTATCTCTTGAGCTCGAAATTTAATATTATATCCGAAGTTTCGCTTGTAACTTGTTCGAAGAATATCAATAAATAAGCTTTGTTTCTTGCTCGAATTTTCTTGTTTTATTCCTGTCTTTTCTACTTCTCTGATTGAATTTGAGTGAGGCTCGATGGGATTTATCGTGAGGTTATATATATATTCCCTTTGGGATTGTAAATTTCTTTTATCGATCGAACAATAGCACACCCTTGATCTCGACTTCGATGACTTGTTGCCGTGGTACGAACATTTATTGATATTCATATTTAGAGATTATCATCGAGCAATAGAATGTAACTACTTCTATTCCAACTGATCAAGAAAATCATCAGATAATTGATAATAATTTGACTCGCATAATTTAGCCTGAGATCACTAAATATGAAGATCGGACAGATAAATTCCGAGCCTTAATAAGTTGCAACTCAGACTTTTCACGATCTTTTGACGTTGACCGATGATCGGATTAATCTGATCTTGGCTAGTCGAGAATAATATTCGTGAAATTTATTCATTTATAAACATAGAACTTTTACCTTTACTCCGCTGGTCGGAGGATATTTGCTAAGAACAAATGGCGGTTGGTGAGTCCCACACGACAGATCGTCTGGCTCGATGTCGATCGGATTCTGTGCTCCTGCTGCCTGGGAAGGCTCTCCTGTGATATATGTATTTCTCCTCGTGGTAGGCATATTTCGATCTAATGCTCGAATAAGGCCCCACGGTGGGCGCCAATTGATCTTACGTGATTTCGTTTGTTCGATCAAGGATGGGTTGTAGTGCAATAATAATAATATTCAAAGGAAAGTAAAGATCAATAGTAATGGTATTCGAATTAGATGGGTACATATACAAGAATTTAGGGTCCTACTCGAGCATTATTGGATGCCGTACAAACTAGAGGAGCGAAATACAAATGACCAAAGCTATACTACATTTCCCAAGTTTGTCCGAGCTGCAGTCTCGAAGCAAGAGCCCCCGGGAAGTTGTGTGTTGTCATAAATGCGTGGGTATTTATAGCTGATCTGACGGGCTTGGGCCTGGGCTCGGCCCAACAGTACCCTTCGATCTTGGGTTCTGAAATGAGCTCGGAACAGTTAATACTATGCCTTGGACCAGCTCTTGGTTTCTGGGGATAGTATCTAGTATTATTCGAATAGCATCGGGCCCACAGAGGCAAGGAATCTAAATTACCCCTCATCAATATAATTACTGGGAATTAGTATATTAATCAACTAAGCTGCTGAACTTGTAAAACTTCAACCATTATAGGAAGCAGCTCAATTCAAGTATTTACAATTACTGGAAATTAGTATAATAATTGATCTTACGCGTTTTCGTTTGTTCGATCAAGGGTGGATTGCAATGCGATAATAACAATATTAAATGGAAAGTAAAGATCAATAGTAATTGTATTCGAATTAGCTGAGCACAAACTACAAGTATTTAGGGTCCTACTCGAGCATTATTGGATGACGTACATGCAAGAGGGCGAAATACATATAAGTGAAACTATTCTATTATTCCCAAGTGAGTCCGAGCAGCAGTCTCGAAGGAAGAGCACCTGGGAAGTTGTGTCGTCGTCATAAATGCTTGGGGTATTTATAGCTGTGCTGATGGGCTTGGGCCTGGGCTCGGCCCAACAGTATCCTTCGATCTCGGATTCTCTTTGTAAGCTCGGAACAATACACTTAGGGGCCTGGCTCGGCTCGTCGTTCCTGGGGGCAAGGATTGGCGTTACTCGATTCTCACCGAGCTTGTGAGGACAGGGGATCCAAATTACCCCTCATCAATACTCCCCCACTTCTCGAGCGTAAAGAGGAGCTTGCGCTCGAAGAAGTACAAGTTATATTGCCCGCTGGTATGAGATGTGCCGTTCGGAACATGCTTCGGATATGCCTCGTTAAAAACCTAACCCAGAAAAACCCATTGGGATAAAAACCGAGCTAGGGAAAAAGAGTGCATATAGAAACAACATATATCGGCATGTCGAGATAATAACCTTGTCCTTCTTTGTTTACGTATGATCTCCCAATTGGTATGTTTCCTCGTTGTGAAATACCGCGACGCTTTCTTCATTTCCTTAGCGAATGCTTCCTTTATTTTTCGATCATAACGCAAAGGACCCATGAGACTCCCAAGGATAATTTGCAAGGAACATATCTCGCAACCTGGAAAATGATGGTTCAAAAGTGCAATTCTCTGAGGGATAACCCTAAGTTTTTACCCAGAGTAAGTTCAACCGTCGCGGTTACTCGGGGACCTGCTTGCAATTTTACCTTTTTAACCCCGTATATATATGTTGATTCGTTGGAAAATTATTTACATATTACATTCTCTCTTGTGCTTGAAGCGCTTGTGTTCGAAACAGCATTTGCTTTTGTATACTTGTTTCTCAATCCATAATGTCGAGCTCTAGAAGTGCAAGGGGCAAGAATAAGGTCGGAGAAAACCAAGAATCCGATCCTTTATTAAAGCTTGTAGATGAATATGAAGATGGGGAATTTCATCAAGGAGGCGAGGATGAGGATCCGAGCGAGGATCTCGAAGAAAACGAGGTCGAGAAACGCAGCATTGGCGAGGGTGCTTTTGTCAGGATTTTCAAACATACGCATGCCTCTAAGGCTGTGACCTCGAATAGGTTGGAACTTCCTGCTAGTGAAACTTCCTGTTATTTCTCGAAGAAGGATCGTGTTTATCTTGAGGCGGAGTTCGGGAAATTTCTTCCCAAAGGGTTTTCGATCGTCATTCCTTCTTATACTGAACGTGCTATCGATCCTCCGGCTGGCTGTCAAGCCTTCTACGAGGATCAATTTCCTTATGGTTTGCGTATCCCGTTTATTCCCCTTGTCAGAAATATCCTGACTTTCTTTTCACTTTCTCCCGCTCAGCTTCTCCCGCACTCTGTTGCGTATATAGCAGCGTTTAGCGCTCTTATGGAGGCAAAGGGGGAAGAGGCCTCCTTTAGTAATTTCTGGCAAATATTCCGAATGGACCTGTGCAAGGGCCCAAATATGGGGTTTGTGTCCATCCGCCAGCGGTCGAAGCGGCCCTTTCTTACGAGAATAACAACGGAAAAGAGTATAGGTTGGAAGAGGAGATTCTTTTTTGTGAAGGGCCCTGATGTCCCTATATCAGAAAGTAGCTCGATGATGAGACCCTATCGGTGGGATGGAGTCAACTCTTGGTCATATGGTCCTCGCAAGATTAAAGAGAAACTCAACCACCGCCTTTCCGACGAATTTCTCGAGCAGTTGCGGTCTAATCCTTACCAAACCGAGCTCCTTATTCAGGAAGGTGTTTTGCGGTTGGCTGGGTTGAGCCGCTGTGATTATCCTGCTCCAACACTCAAATATTCTCGTCTTGTATCCGATCAATCCTTAGAAAGGTCGTTTCCCCAGTTTGGTGACTCATCAGCTTCTGCCGTTCTGCCTCTCGCCTCTCTTTCTTTGGGTATGTTGGCTTGTTCCTATCTTGAGGCGTGATGAATCATTAATTTACATTCATGCGCCCCTCGTATTTCCTTTGCAGATCAAATCGTTGAGAAGTTCCGACTTTCTGCAGCCGGTCCGGTTGAAGATAAACCATTTTATTTCGATCCGTTGCCACATACTTCCGAAAATAGAGCGGGTACAAGTAACTTGGGCGGAAACTCAGTTACTATTCCAGTCGCAATTCCCGATCTGAGAGGCGTTGGTACTATGAGTTCCTTAAACTCCGCCTCTGCTGGACCTCTTCGAACTTTGTTTTCCCCCGATACTTCTGCTCTTTCATCTGTTGGCTATAGTCAACATTCCTGGAATAGGATTCAGGGTATTCAGGAGTATGAGAAGCTTCTGAGTCGAAAGAGGAATGCTGAGCACCCGGGGCCCTCGAGGAGGGTAAAACCTTTTGGTGTGAATTCTGACTCGGTTCCATGTCGAGAAGGTAGGTCGGAGCCTGACGTGGCAGACTTTATGGACGAGCATCTCCGCGGTAGCAGGGCTGCTGGATACCCTGAAGATGGTAGCGTTCTAACTGACCTGGACTCGAGTGGTGAGAATGAATTTGACAAAGCCGCTAGAGTTTTCATGGCTAGTCGATTCAAGAGGGATATGCTGCTTCATACCGTCAAGGGTGACTTCGAGGTTTTGAGTGATTTTTCTCGAACATATCATGAGGTGATAATCTGCCTTTTAACTATCTCTTCTTTCTTCAGAGTCCCCTATGTTTGCTGATATCATATATTATCTCATAGGTCGGGGATTTGTTCGCTATTCAAACCTATCGTTTAGCATTGCTGGAGCAGGAGTCGCAGGATGCTCATGATGCGTATGCGCAAATTTTCGTCGATAATCATACTCTTCGATCTCAATTAGCAAAAAGTCAACAAGAATTATCTCAAATAAAGAAGGAGCTCAAAGAAGCGACTATGAAACGCTCTTCCTCTGTAGAAGAGGATTTGCTGGCATCTGTTAAAGAGAGAAGTGCCCTCGAGGAAGAGCTGAAGAAGGTAAAGATCGAACTTGAGCTAGCAAGGCAAGATTCCGAGCGTGCATATGCCCAAGGCCGGGATGAGGCTGTGATTCCGGCCATACGAGAATTCTTGGAATCTCCTGTCTTAGATCCCTTAGTCCAAAGGAGAATGGGAGGGATTCTCCAAACGATCTTCTACAAAGGGGTTCAACAATTGGTTTCGGCCGGGAGAATTCCAGATAATATGGACGAATATTACCAGCACTTGAACCGTTTTAAAAATGCTGAAGGGAGGGATTACAAAGCTTCCTCTTTACCCAAGACGGATATAAGATGGCAGGATCATCGCTCTGCCTCTTTAGTAGAGGAGTATGGCATTCCGATGCCTAACCCTGACTTGCTTGAGCACTCTAACGACGACTACCCTTCTGCTTCGGGGAAAAAAGAAGATGTTAACATAGAGGATGAATTGGATAAGGAAAATGATCGATCCGTTGACCAAACTAATCCGTTAGGCAGCGGCAGTGAAGATGGCGTCGGTCCGAATGCTAAGTTCGATCACGCCGGAGGGGGTGATCTATAGTTTCGTAGTTAGGGATCGAATGTATACATGTATGTCACTCACTTTTGTAATTGGATTTGTTTTCCTTTTGGTTTAATTCGTATAATTTGTAAATTCCAATCTTGACAATGTTTAGACATTATTTGTCTCTCGTAGTTCGATATTTTCTCGTGATCTATGCTCGATATCTATTTATTCCATATAGAATCTTTCTTGATAGTCGCGTCGATTCAACTATTAACAATTATAGGGTCTAGCGCCTATAAATATCAGGACCTCTTCAGACTTTGTTAGAAAATATTCTTAGAGATCGGAGCTCTTCCTCTATATTTTGTATTCTTTTAATTTCTTAACTCTCTCCCTGTTTATTATGGAAAACGTACTAGGCAAAGCAATCGACCCCAAACAGCTGTTTGGTGGCTTGAAGAATAAGAATCCGAGCAAAGAGCAGAAAACTGCCAAGGAGGCCAAACCCTCCAAATCTTCTTCTAAGACCTCTGTGTCTTCCCCGAAAGCTCCTAAAGGGGGGGGAAATAAGAAAGAGAAAAGCACTTCCTCGAAGCAAAACAAGGGCAGTTCCAGCAAGTCTGTTCCTACTTCGAACAAAAGGCCTTATTCCGATGGGGTCACTCCCATTGAGGCTTTGCAAAATCTTGCTATTGGTAGCAAATCATCCTTTGATGCTTCAACCGTTCCTCCCGCAGGAGGTCTCAGCAAAAAACTCAAGTTAGAAATTGGTGGAGGGGCTTCTGCTGAAGCTTTGAAAATTGATAATCCTCCAAAGGTTACTCCTTCCCTGCCCGAGGAGTCGAAAGATGGGTCTCCTTCTAAGGCTGATCCCATGGATAGTTTGTTGCAAGCTAACTTTACTTCTTCCGAACCCAACATGTCCAAGGAGAGAAACATAGAAGAGCTGTTTGAGTCTGGGACGCACTTCCTGTTTCAGGTATATCTATTTATTCCTCTCTCTCTCTCTCTTTTTTTTTTTTTTTTTAAGCTGCCGATCCTTTTACCAGGCCGGACAAGATTTTATTGAGCTTAAAACGTTTGCTGAGCGGGAAACCAATCAGCGTGCTGCTATTTCCCTCGAGCTGGAGGAGAAGAAAGCCGAATTCGACCGTGTCTTCGCGGAGAAGGTTGCTCTAGAGAGGGAGAAGTCTGTCAAAGAAGACGGAGAGGAGATTCACAGGCGGCTGAATGAGGAGCTCGAAAAACTGAAAAGTCTTCACGAGCAAGAGAGGCAAGACTTCACGCGTCGAGAAAAGGAGGCTTACGACCGTGGATATGAAGCTGGATGTGAGGCTCGTAATGCCGAGCTTCGGAAGATTTTCTCCGACAATAAGCTTCTCTTGATGTTGTCTTTTATTTTGCCGGACTTGCTGTATGGCTATATCGTTTTTACTCTTGTGCGATCATGAATAATTTCAAACATTTTATCCCCTATGGTTTGTAATAATCTATCTGCTTCTCTGATTGCATGTTCTTCTATAATTTGATGTATTCTTTTCTTTCCATGCTTTAGTTTGCTTTCTTCGTTTGACCTTGTGCTCACGATTCTCGATCTTCGATCTTTGTGTATTAAATTCTGCTTAATTTCCGAAATATATCACTTTCTCTCTTCACTGAAATTCTTGGGAAGCGCAACAGTATTTCTATCTTGACCGTTCCTTTTGTTTTCTGCTAGTCGTTGGATTTTGAGAATGGTACCTATAAATGGGGCTCTTCGTTTTGCCTCCTTATAAGATTTTTCAAAAATAGATTCCTTCGACCATGCTGACTGAAAGATTTTGTTGTATGACTCAATATTTCGAATTTCGAGTTAGGACTTATTTTGCATACCATAGTCAAATTTGTATTTCATCCTCGACTAGGGTATCTGCAGGCGAACACTATTTCGACCCTGAAGGCCAATAAGCTTTATTGCTGACCATCCACGACCCCAGTAGCTCCCTCGACCTTCTATGGCCGGGGTGAGACTTAAACATCGACTTTTTCGCGAGGATGTTCGACAGTTTGTTTGGTTCTTCTGGAAGATGTGAGGAGGCGATGCTTCGAGGATCGAGGTCCTCAAAAAGTATTCACATTACACCTAGAAAAAGATGTATCGTTCCTCTTCTCTTCGAAAACTATAAAAAGGATACAACGCTGTCGGGTTGATGGACTCCTTTCTTTCGAGTAAGGACATTATTGTCAGCCGAAAATTTCATAGGATTGCCTGTTCATGAAGGTCTCCTCGTGTTCGGATATATAGATTAGTTCTATGTCGATAATCTCAAGATTGTATAATGTATTGGCATCAAAAGATTAGCTCGATATGTAATAGGAGTTGACATCTTTGTAACTTGTAATTCCTCAATGTACCGAACTTCAGAAATAATAATATTCCTTGACTAAACCCTTTCAGTTATTCTTATATGTTTAATAGTATATTTTGCCAATCTCGGTCGATCTTAGAGGAGTTGATAATGCTTTCTTGATTAGTTGAAATCCGAATCTCTCTTTGTGATCCTCTTTGACGTTCAGAATCGAGGTTACAAGTACTTCGAGCGCTATTAAATTTGACTCTTTCTCCATTTCTTCGTAGGATTCCCGAATTTCTGGGAAACGCAACGGTCGGCGCATTTCATGCTCATATCTTAGCCCTTAGTTTCGTTCAGCTTTGGCGATTGAGTTTTTACCGTTACGTCCCGTCTTCTCTTAGCAAAACAGTCTCTGATTTGTTGGGAATCTGAGCGGTCAGAGCGCTTTTAATGTTCGTATTGCTACCGTTCATCTAAAGAGATCTACACCGTTGAAACAGAATTTTTCCCCCTATAAATACCTCTGAATTTACCTTCGTATTTTTTACTTGTCCGTAAACATCTCGTTCGATCAATATGGTTGTATTTTTACTTCCATCGACCGTCTTTATGTTCCATTCGATCTCAGCAATAAAAACGTTCGAGATTCGGACTCGAACTCTCTTTTTCGACCTCTTCGGCGTCCCTGTATGGGGAATAATTTTGACTAGGGTATCGACAGGCGAAAAGGATTGCGACTGGGGTACCGGCAGGCGACCAGCTCTCTCTGATTCCTACCATTTGAGACTGGTTCGTACTCCTGTATCCTGTCAATCCACCCAGTCGGATAGTGGGTCAACTTCTGGAGGAGTTTTCCTGCACTCGATCTCCATTTTTTCAAGATATTACTTGAAGAATGTTGCCTTCGAGATTGCGTGGAATAATTTCTCTAGGAATTGCCTCCCTGTTTCTCGATCTGGTCCGGCATGGGATAACCGTTGAGTAAGGGTTGGATGAAGGGTAGAAGTGTTCCTCTAGCCCTACCTTCCTCCTTTGATTATGAAAACATTCTTGCGCATGGTTAATTTGTAATAGGGTTAAAATAAATGTAGAGTCTCAGCTTTTCTCGACTTTTCTTATTAGTGTAATTATGAACTCTCTTGTAACCGTTTGAAAGATCATGAATGAAATATTTATTTCCTTTGTCAATTCTATTTGCTGATCTGCAGAATTGCTTCTATATATCGCTGTCGAGCATCAAGTTTTCCGCCTCAAAAATATAAATAAACGCTGTTTTCCTGCGACTCCGATAAGTATTTAGATAATAAACGATAATCGATGCTTTTCGACCATCGATATTCAGATAACCGATAATTGACGTTTTTTGCCGATTTCTTTTGTCGAAAGAGTGATCGGAAATTAATATTACTTGAATAATAATAGTCGGCTTAGCAGATCTTGATTGCTGTAGTCCGAGATAGGATAAAATTTTCGGTATAATCGATAACTTGCATTTAGGGTCTTAGCAACGGCTTTCACCCTTTTGATAATTTCGATCTAAGGGGCATAGCAACGGCTTTCACCCCTAGTCGTTTCAGAGCATTTTTAGCCTGAGGGTCGTAGCAACGGCTTTCACCCATTTGATAATTTCGATCTAAGGGGCATAGCAACGGCTTTCACCCTTAGTCGTTTCAGAGCATTTTTAGCACGAGGGTCGTAGCAACGGCTTTCACCCATTTGATAATTTCGATCTAAGGGGCATAGCAATGGCTTTCACCCTTAGTCGTTTCAGAGCATTTTTAGCCCGAGGGTCGTAGCAACGGCTTTCACCCATTTGATAATTTCGATCTAAGGGGCATAGCAACGGCTTTCACCCTTAGTCGTTTCAGAGCATTTTTAGCCTGAGGGTCGTAGCAACGGCTTTCACCCATTTGATAATTTCGATCTAAGGGGCATAGCAACGGCTTTCACCCTTAGTCGTTTCAGAGCATTTTTAGCCCGAGGGTCGTAGCAACGGCTTTCACCCATTTGATAATTTCGATCTAAGGGGCATAGCAACGGCTTTCACCCTTAGTCGTTTTAGAGCATTTTTAGCCCGAGGGTCGTAGCAACGGCTTTCACCCTTAGTCGTTTCAGAGCATTTTTAGCCCGAGGGTCGTAGCAACGGCTTTCACCCATTTGATAATTTCGATCTAAGGGGCATAGCACCGGCTTTCACCCTTAGTCGTTTCAGAGCATTTTTAGCCCGAGGGTCGTAGCAACGGCTTTCACCCATTTGATAATTTTGATCTAAGGGGCATAGCAACGGCTTTCACCCTTAGTCGTTTCAGAGCATTTTTAGCCCGAGGGTCGTAGCAACGACGTTCACCCATTTGATAATTTCGATCTAAGGGGCATAGCAACGGCTTTCACCCTTAGTCGTTTCAGAGCATTTTTAGCCCGAGGGTCGTAGCAACGGCTTTCACCCATTTGATAATTTCGATCTAAGGGGCATAGCAACGGCTTTCACCCTTAGTCGTTTCAGAGCATTTTTAGCCCGAGGGTCGTCACCCATTTATTCCGATCCAAGGGCGTAGCAACGGCTTTCACCCTTGGTCGGTTTTCGAGGGTCATAGCAACAGCTTTCACCCGTTAATAGTTGATGGAGAAAAATAGAGATTGATAATTGGTGAATATAGATCAAGAATATCGGAATAATAGACGAGTAGAGATCAATAATAAAACACGACGAGTAAATATCATCATTGGCGAAACGAATTTTCACTGGATATAACTCTGATCGGAATAAATTGCGAGAAAAAATTGTCTTCTGGAATCGGGAGAATAGACGAAACATAGCGAGATAGCCAATAGTAAATAACCCTATAATACCTTTGTCTTAATAAGAATATTTCTTGCGAGGTTCTTGTTATATCCGACCTAAGCCCTTTGTATGTATTGCCAATTTTTGATAAGTTTCATCCTTCCCAAATGGTTCCTCAATCATTGGGGATTGCAACGGTCTGCAGATCTTAACCATTCGTTTTACTAATTATCTGCCGTTGGATTCTCTTCAATTTCCACTATAAAAGGTAGTTAATCCCTTGAGATTGTTTCAATGGTAGAACTGGCGTCTTATTCCTTCGACCATGGTGATCGGGATCATTATTCTTTTAGTCCAACTATTCAAGCTCAAACTTCGAATATTCTTTGAGCCGAACATCCTTCATTTAGAAGGGAAACTATCTCGACCTCGCTTAGAATATCGACAGGCAAATACCACTTCCATCTTGAAAGCCAATATGCCAGATTCATGGAGTCCGCAGGTTATAGCACAGGTCTTCGATTAGGGACCTGTTGCTAGAATGCATTTATGAACGCATATTGAGGAAGAAGATGACGAAGACTGTAACTACCCGATAGACCGTGCACCTAACCCTTCGTCTTCGGAAAACCATAAATAAGGTTAAAAGCCTGCGTCTCTGAAGGAGATTCCATTGCTCGGGGATAAGTTATTCCGAATACTCGATAGGAGAAGAGATCGAAAATTTCATAGGATTGTAGAAAGTAATAGCATACTTATGTAATATATAGGCTTGAGCTATGCTCGATATGTATTTCCCATATCTTGTATTTTCCGAGACAATATATTATAAATACACTTCGTCTTCGTTTTGTTGATAACATAAAACATAGTCAGATAATTTTTCATCTCCAATACCTCCATTTCGATCTTCTAATATCGATAAAGAAATAATCAAATACCACTTGCTTGATCGAGTAATAGATATTTTAGTGGACCCTAAAATAATAAGGAACATGTTGCAATTGATCTTTGGTAGTGTCAAATTTGTATAGTCGCATAACTTTTCAAGTCGAGAGATCTGTTCGAATAGACCGATTATGGTTCTTTCAAATCGAATAGCATTACTTGATTGTAAAATATTTGAAAAGATTGAACTTGTGTTTAAATTACCAATCTTCAACAGTAACGCTATGAGTATGTCATACCGAACTGGTATTCAAAATGTCAGAATTTTCCTATACGCCCTGCTAAACCGTGTGTCCTCCTAACCAAACAGGACCCTATTTCTCGGGAAACGTATCGGTCAGTCCATTTAATACGGACATCCTAGCCGCTTATAATCTATTATCTGAGCCGTTGATTTAAAATCCCTTACCACTATAAATAGGTCCCTTCATGTATACGACACTCCTCATTTTCTCCTTTATGCTTCCTCCGATCACTATGGGTCGAGATTTAAATTTGATTCATATTTTCTCCCAGATCAAGGAATTTGAGATTAGACTTCGAACACTGTTTTTCGATCTTAGCTCTTTTGGTACAATCCTTTTCGCTTAGAATATCGACAGGCAAAAGAAATTGCGCCTAGAATACCGGCAGGCAACCTGTTTTCCCAGACATATCTTATCTGGTGCGGGTTAGAATTCCAGTTTTCTGGCGTAGTATCCGATCGGGCAGCTGGTTAGTCTGAGAGGAGTTCTTTAAATCTGAGGCATCAGCTTCCTCGAGGGCTTTCTTGAAGTATAGTTCCTTCGAGCTTGCTTGAAGCGCCTCTGCTGAGATAACCTTTTGCTGCTCCGGTTCGGACTAACCTGTAAATAATGATTGGGTATTTTAATCATTATTTACAGATGAAGACCTAAGGTCGGTCTGAAGCCCTGGAGAGGAGCTCCGATCCGGCCTTTGTCCCGTACGAAGACGGATGTGCGACACGTGGCTAGTGATTGCCTAGAAGAATCGCTGCTGAGTTCTGCATCTGGAGCAATCTTAGGGAATGAAGACCGAGCTTGTAATAAAGTAGAATTACTCGTAGAATTTGTAATTGGGTAGGAGCCATTGTAATGTATCTCTTGAGCTCGAGTTTTAATATTACCCGAGGCTTCTCTTGTAACTTGATTAAAGAATATCATTAATAAAACTTTGTTTTCAGATCGAATTTCTTTATTTTATCCTTTTATGTCTCTTCAATTTCTTCGATCGAATATGAGCAAGACTCATTGGACTTGTACTTCAATTGCGAAGTTATTTATCCCCAACCTTCGAGATCATGAATCCCTATTTAGCGATCGAGCTATACTCCATCCTCGATTGCGACTTCGAGGACTCATATAGCCTGTTCCCGTCGTTTTTACAGGAGATCATTGATATCTACCTGTAAGGTTCCCTTAGAAACCTTTATCGAGCAAAGGAATCTAAACAAACCTATTCCTACTGATCGAGATTAGCATCAGATAGTCGACGAATACGGATTATGAGAAATAACACATTCTGAAATCATTAATTATGATGGTCGGAAAAATAAATTCCGAGTATCCATAGATTGCAATTCCATAGATTCTCATAAGCTTTTGTCGTAAATTGATGATCAAGCTACTTGTATCTAGAATGATATCTTTGAAATATCTAACTCGGTTAGGAATAGAGAACTGACCATTAGTGGAAAATAAATCCGAAGAAGGAAATAACGAACTAAACTATCATAGAGTAGAATTACCGATCTAAAGGTCGGAACTTCAACCCATTTTATCTTTGACCTTTATCTGATGATCGTCTTGCTGATCGGAAGGCATCTCGGAAAATAGATTGCTGAGTTACTAATTAATGATTCGCACGCAACTGATTGTCGCGTTCGTTGTTCACTAAATTTCGTGCTCCCACTGCATGGGAAGGCTCTCCTCTGAGATACGTATTTCTCCTCGTAGTAGGCATATTTCGATCTAATACTCGAATAAGTGCCCCACGGTGGGCGCCAATTGATCTTACGCGTTTTCGTTTGTTCGATCAAGGGTGGATTGCAATGCGATAATAACAATATTAAATGGAAAGTAAAGATCCATAGTAATTGTATTCGAATTAGCTGAGCACAAACTACAAGTATTTAGGGTCCTACTCGAGCATTATTGGATGCCGTACATGCAAGAGGGCGAAATACATATAAGCGAAACTATTCTATTATTCCCAAGTGAGTCCGAGCAGCAGTCTCGAAGGAAGAGCACCTGGGAAGTTGTGTCGTCGTCATAAATGCTTGGGGTATTTATAGCTGTGCTGATGGGCTTGGGCCTGGGCTCGGCCCAACAGTATCCTTCGATCTCGGATTCTCTTTGTAAGCTCGGAACAATACACTTAGGGGCCTGGCTCGGCTCGTCGTTCCTGGGGGCAAGGATTGGCGTTACTCGATTCTCACCGAGCTTGTGAGGACAGGGGATCCAAATTACCCCTCATCAATAATCAATCAAGCAACTACATTAATATTGATACGTGAAGATTACTTCTGTATTTGTGAAATATCCCATATCTATGAACAACTGTGAGGTCGATTGCTGGAATCCAACAAATTCCAGATGAAAAATAAGTTAAGCATACATACCATTGATGTAGCTAATTACGACCAGGGGGCGAAAGAAAACCGAGCAAATAACCTAGAAATCACAAAGCCCGAGATTGTTCTTCCCGGCCCGAATTACAAAAATGATGAATTAGCAGTAGCAAACTGAAATTAAATTCACTTATGATTGATTCCAGCCGAAACCGATCAGAAAATCAAGCCTGAACTAATTGAATCGATGAGCCTGAAAAAATGGAGTGAGGCCCGAAATCCTTAAACGACCAATTAGCAGCTGGAATCGCAAATTCATGTAGAACTTTGTGAATACGAACACCGAAGAACAGGGAAACGTGACCAATTTCAGATGAATCCGCCGAAATCACAAAGCCCGATAAAGTTCTTCACGGCCCGGATTATAGGAATGATGGATCGTTATCAGTAATATAGGATTGATGTAATAAACACTAAATTCGACCACTACAGAACATGAATCAATCACCAATTCACCGCAAATAGCCCAAAAACCAGAATAACGAAGAACCGTAGAAGGGGATCGCGATTTTTGCCTGCTTCCTCTTTCAATCACTGAAAATCAGCCTAGTAATGCAAATTAAACCCGTGGATGATGCTTATGTGTCTCCAGGAGGTGAGTGACGAAGAGGAATTGCACAAATCCGAAGAGAAATCAGAAATCTCTAAAACCTAATATTTTGGGGTTTTTTTGAGTTCTAATCGTAATCGGCAAAAGAAACGAAGCATATAAAGAATTGAATTGAGATTTATGCCGGAGAGTGATGATTAAAACAAGTATAAGCTTGTAATGTTTTGCTAAGAATTGAGTGGGCAAGGTGAATGGATATGGCAGACTATGTGAAATTTCATATACCAGCGGTGTATTTGCACATAGTTCGGGGAGAGAGGTGATCTTTTTCCTTGGATTGACCATATGTCGTTCGAGCAATTAACCTTGCCCCATGGTGGGCGCCAACTGATTTAACCGTTTTTCGTTAGGTTCAGTCAATATTATCGGAATAGATTTGAGGGCAGATTAAGTTACTCAGGATGATGCAATACAAGAAAAAGTAAAGTAAGAACAATGATGATAACGTAGAATTAATGGAGAGCAAAAGCTATTTTATTAGTTTTATATCAGAATGCCCAAGTATGTAGGCTTAAGCTCTGATTTTTTTAGTTGTCGTAATACAATGATGATCTAAGTATTTATATGATATTAACCCTAGCTATACAAGGAAACATAATCCTACTAGGACTCGGAGTATCAATACTTCTTGAACTCGGATTTCAGTCTGATCGATGAGAATAGATATCTCTGGTCGGGTCGAGTGGCTATTAGCAGGTAAGCTTCCTGGTCGAGCCGATCAAGTATCTTCTAGTCGCTTCGAGTGTTATATGGGGTATAAAATAGCTCCCATAAAAAATATAATATTAAATCTTACACAAATGAAAAAAAAAATATATTTTTAATTGTGTTTATAAAAATTCACATTTTAAATAAAATAATTTAAGAATAATGAAAGAAAAAGAGAGAAATGGAAAATAAACTTGTGCCTTATAATTTCTGCTAGGTATATAAGAAAAAGAACTTATGAAAATCCGGTATGCCCTAAAATCCATCAAAACATATGGGCCTAATGATATCTGGTAGGTATATTTGGGCTTTTTCTTATGAATATGTACATGGGCCTTACAGCCTTTTAAATATCATTTGGATGGGAAAATTGATATTTAAAAGGCCAGTATATAGGGGGAGCGGATTTTCTATCACACATTGGTATCTCACCTTTGTGTCACACCAATGTATGATAGACATATGTCACCTACTCAAAATTAATTATGTACCGGATAATTTACTCTAATACTTAACATATTTTTAATGGTAATTAATTAAGAAATGATTGTAAATCAAACAAGGAAAGAGATAGAAAAAAGGTAATTAGAAAAAAATATCTCTGCGTTTTTATTGTAGATATTATGGCTCCATCTTCTCCACCATTCTTAATAGTTTTTAATTCAAATTCATTATGGTTTACTTCTCATTTTCATCAATCTTACATTGTTCTATGTGTATTGCTAATCATACATAATCGTTTAAATTTTTGCCGCATATTTTTTGATAGCTCAATTACAAAAATTAAGGTTATGATTATTCAATTTCCGGTTCATTTAGCCTTTTGAAATGCACTAATGAAAACGTCTGAAAATTTTTGACAAAAAAAAATTGCATATGCAAGTATATCAAAGCAAAAGAATGAAAAAATTATGAAAAAAATGGAAGAATTTTGATTGAGATTTTTTAGAAGAAGAGTGGAGAAGAAGGAGCCATAATCTTTACCATAAAAATGTAAATATTTTTTCTAGTTACCTTTTTTCCTTCACTTTTCTTGTTTAATTTATAATAATTCCTCATTTAATTACCTTTAAAAATATGTTAAGTATTAGAGTAAATTATCTAGTACATAATTAATTTTGAGATAATGACACATGTCTATCATATATTGGTGTGACACAAAGGTGAGACACCAATGTGTGATAGAAAATCCGCTCCCGTATATAGGAAGGTTATTTTGGAGTGACAACCGACTTATTTTAAAATGGATGCACAACTTTTAATTTGTAATTTTACACGTGTTGGGGAAATCTGCATGGCGAAATAGTTGAGAAAAGCTGTGATACGAATCATAAATCAATTTCCCAAAAATATTATCAGAAACCGAGTTTGTAAACCCTCTCTTTCTCTCTCCACATTACTCTCGTGTCTATATATGGTTAGATAAATCTGCACTTGATTCAATATTTTTATCTCAATTTTCTTGGCCACAGCCTCCTAAACGATATCATAACCTTTTTTTTTGGCCAAATTTGCACTGTTTGTCTATCTATTTGTCCTTCATTTCAATCATGGGATAGAGAAGATGGAATCATTACAAGGGCACAGCGCTTCGCACAACAATTTGGTAATAGTCCACTTTCTTAATTTTTTAAACGAAAAATGAAGGATCTTGATTTTCTCGAAAAACCCATTTGGGAAATTTGAATAATTTCTCGATTTTATGTACTTTGTTGCACTTTTGCAATAGTTTTCTTGATTTAATTTCTTTTAAAACTCTGTAATGCGCCATGTAATTTCTCCAGTCTTGGCATTCTTATGTGGCATATGTATGACACATGAAATGCCAATTGATATCACCAATTCGCATTTTTTGTGGCATTTTTTTAAGAGAATGTTGTAAATTGAGTGCCCCAGTTGATATCTATTGCAATTTTATTAATTACAGAGTAGCTTACTAGTTCACCTGTGTGACAATTTAACTTTTTTTGATTTATTACTGTCTAATTTGGAGAGTCAATTGGTTCAAGTGACCACATGGGTTTAATCTATATGTTATGGGATTTTATTGTGCAAGATTTCAGTTTCTAATTCTTATTTTATCATATGTCTTAAGAACCCCCTGAGGTCGTCTTACAAGGAAACCCTTGACGTTTCAGAAATTACATGGAGACCCTCTATGGTTTAGACTATGTACCAAAATACCGCTTACAACGACACCCCTTGCAACTTCTAAAAAAAAAACCCTGTAAGGGTTATCCTTATAATTTTTGGAACCATAAGTTCGTTATGTAAAGGGGGTCCGAATGTAAATCACCCTTAAATTTAAAATAACCTAAATCAGAGATCTGCATGTATAATTGCAGGATGAGTCACTAATCAGCCATATGCTTGAAAAAAACGGAAACTCTAATTCCACTGTGCCTACAAGTAGACTGGAAAGGTTGTTAAGAGAAAGAGAGCTAAGAAGGTCCACAAGGTCTCCTCATTCTAATGAAGAATCAAGAGATAGTAATGGGGATGTGGATGTTTTTGGATACATAAATGACCTATATATATCTGATGGATATAGAGAGGAAGATTTCTTCGAAGGGAGATACCCAAATGATGGATGGGGAAAACAAGATGCTCGAGTCCGAAAACAAAGGCTACTTGTGGTGGCCAATCGGCTACCAGTGTCTGCAGTTAGAACGGGTGAAGACTCGTGGGCACTTGAAATAAGTGTAGGAGGCTTAGTTAGTGCTCTTTTGGGTATGAACTAGATTTTGATGCCTATATTAAAAAATGATTCCATATTATGGTTTTATAATTTTTTTTTTTAAATTATAAAGGTATCAATGAGTTTGAAGCAAGATGGATAGGGTGGGCAGGTGTAAACGTACCCGATGAAGTCGGACAGAGATCACTAACTAAAGCTCTTGCTAAAAAGGTTTGTAGGAAACGTAACATATGGAAGTTGTTTTTAATTACCTGAGACTAAAAATATGTCCGATTTTTTATTTTTTTCCAGAGGTGCATTCCAGTGTTTCTTGATGAAGAAATTGTTCACCAATACTATAATGGCTATTGTAACAATATATTATGGCCACTTTTCCATTATCTTGGGCTTCCACAGGAAGACCGCCTTGCTACTACACGTAGTTTTCAGTCTCAATTCGCTGCTTACAAAAAGGCAAACCAAATGTTTGCGGATGTTGTAAATGAGCATTACAAGGAGGGTGATGTTGTTTGGTGTCATGATTATCATCTTATGTTTCTTCCAAAATGTCTTAAAGATTATAACAATAAAATGAAAGTTGGTTGGTTTCTCCACACACCTTTTCCTTCCTCGGAAATTCATCGTACATTGCCATCAAGATCAGAACTTTTAAGATCTGTTCTTGCTGCTGATTTGGTTGGGTGAGTAAATTTTTAGTCAAAATTATATATTTACAATGTAACATTTTAGTCCAAGATTGTTTCACTAGTTTGGGAGAATGAATGAATAGATTTTGTGTCTCCCTTTGTCTAACGTGTGCAAGAAGTGAAAAATATCATTATCATACATGTGTATTTTTCTGATTAATTTTTTGTGGCTCTTAGATTCCACACTTACGATTATGCAAGACACTTTGTAAGTGCGTGTACTCGAATTCTTGGGCTGGAAGGCACGCCTGATGGTGTGGAAGATCAAGGAAAGCTGACTCGTGTGGCAGCGGTATAATAATGAAAATTTTGGAATTTTTTCTTTTCTTTTTACAACTCACCTTTGCAAAAGAGTTGCAATTTATAAACGTCACTATTAAGTTAAGACTAATTTCATGACTTCGGAACTACAGTTTCCCATTGGTATAGATTCCGATCGGTTTATTCGAGCTCTTGAGCTTCCTCAAGTGAAGGACCATATTAAAGAATTGAAAGAAAGATTTGCTGGTCGAAAGGTGATTGTAACGTAAAGAGACCATATTTACTTTAATATTTTTAAGACATTGTGCAGCATATTTTATTTAAATTTTTATATGGTTTTTGAGTTGATTCAAATTATTTTGCTTGGATGAATTTGAACAGGTAATGCTAGGGGTTGATCGTCTAGATATGATTAAGGGAATACCCCAAAAGATTTTGGCATTTGAAAAGTTTCTTGAAGAAAATCCAATTTGGCGCGACAAGGTCGTTTTAGTACAAATTGCTGTACCAACAAGGACAGATGTTCCTGAATGTACGTATCCTTTTGTTTTTTAGCTCATTGAGAATCATATCGTCTTAAATATAATTAATGATATTTTCGCTTATTTGGGTTTGTATATTATTCTAGATTTTCTTTTATATATGTATATATATACTTAGAACAAATTGGTAAAAAAAAATGAAGAAGAACAGGTTGAAGGTTTCAACATTTTGTTTAATAAGATAATTTATCCTGTTATCTATATTCTGGCTATACATAGTTCCCAATTTTGCAATGATGATGTACACTATTCTACTCTAGTTTTACATATTCTTTGTCTATTGGCAGATCAAAAGCTTTCGTCCCAAGTTCATGAGATTGTTGGACGGATAAATGGAAGATTTGGGACCCTTACAACTGTTCCAATACATCATTTAGTGAGATAATTTTCCTTCAAGATTATCGATGTTGGGATATAATTTTTAATTAAAGAAAATATTTACCATGCTGAATAGGAAGAAGCATCATCAAATATTGAAGGTCTTTCGCTGAATAGTTCTTAAAGGTCATGTAATACTAAAAAACTTAGCTAGAGTGTTTAGTCCATTTGTTCGATGATGTATAAGTATTTACACACACATCTAAGTTTGGAAATGCTATTAAACATTTTCCTTGGATTTTTCAAGGTCATATTTTCCATGTAAAAGACGCTAAACTTTAATTCTATTCCCTAAAGAGTAACTAGATAACTGAAGCTGTTTTTTTCCCTAATATTGATCTAAGGTATTGAGTACTGTAAGTTTCTATATAATGGCTCTGGATTTTTTTTACAGGACCGATCTCTTGATTTTCATGCTCTATGCGCATTATATGCTGTCACTGGTACACATTTTCGTACCCTGTTTGATCTCTTTCACTGTCTAAAAATTTGCAAGACTGTCATTATTGGATCAAGTTACTCCCACAGAAAACTTTGGATGTACTGAAATTTGTCGTAATCTTTATATGTGTAGACAAAAGAAAAAGATTTTGAAAATAATATGTTTATTTATCATTAAGCATGCTAATTGCCCCCTTTAACTCATGAGCGCTTGTTTGAGTTAGATGTTGCTCTCGTTACATCTTTAAGAGATGGAATGAATCTTGTGAGCTATGAGTTTGTGGCCTGCCAAGCTTTAAGGAAAGGGGTGCTCATTCTAAGTGAGGTACCTATGTTTAAGACAATTATCGTAATGATTATGTAGTCTGAAAATTGGTTTAAAGTCTCTAATATTATTTTATGTTCTTTACTTTCCTTTTTCTAGTTTGCTGGCGCTGCTCAGTCTCTTGGAGCCGGAGCAATTTTAGTGAACCCTTGGAATGTTACAGAAGTTGCTGCATCAATTGGTTATGCTTTAAGTATGCCTTCGGACGAAAGAGAAAAACGACATCGCCACAATTTCACTCATGTTACTACTCACACATCCCAAGAATGGGCTGAAACGTTTGTAAGGTAAGTATCGACTGGAAGCTATAGTTTCAACTAGTAATAATATTGATTCTGCGATATATTTATCTGAATCTAGTATTTTCTTGTATATAGTGAACTCAATGATACTGTTGTTGAAGCTCAGCTGAGAACTCGGCAAATTCCACCTTTACTTCCTAAGGAAGAGGCGGTTGATCATTATTTGCGGTCAACTAATCGTCTACTTATTTTGGTATTCTTGTTCTCATCTCGTAAAACTAAAACAATATTCATTTTTTATTTCCTTCTCCAAGCAACTAGTGTTTTTCTTTACAGGGATTTAATGCAACACTAACTGAACCTGTGGACACTCAAGGAAGAAGAATCGACCAGTTCAAAGAAATGGAGCTTAAGTTACATCCTGAGTTGAAAGAATCCTTGAAAAGACTTTGTGACGATCCAAAAACAACAATAGTTGTACTTAGTGGAAGTGATAGAAACGTTCTTGATGAGGTTTTCTGCTTCCACTTATCATCCACTTTTCCATCAGCACATTCAACTTGTTGACTGACATATTCTGCAGAACTTCGGAGAATATAATTTGTGGTTGGCAGCAGAACACGGGATGTTTTTGCGTCTTACCACAGGAGATTGGATGACAACAATGCCTGAAAATCTAACTATGGATTGGGTTGACAGTGTAAAGGTTGGTTCGTAATTGATGTTTATCCTTTTAGTACATTTATTTTTTTATATTAGAAATTTATGAAATCCCGTTTGTTTCAGCATGTGTTCGAATATTTTACAGAGAGAACTCCGCGTTCTCATTTTGAGCTTCGTCAGACCTCTCTAGTATGGAATTATAAGTATGCAGGTGATTTATTTCTATGTATATATTACTCCTTTCTGTATGTGCAACTTTCACTTGTATTGTTTTACCTCATCTTATTGGTGATTTGTGACAATATGCTTAGATATTGAATTTGGGAAGCTTCAATCGAAGGATCTGTTGCAACATCTATGGACAGGCCCGATTTCGAATGCCTCCGTAGATGTTGTTCAAGGTGCACGATCTGTTGAGGTGCGAGCAGTTGGTGTGACCAAAGTGAGTCTTCTCTTCTGGTATAATAATGTCAACATTTTTCATTACTCGAGACAATTGGCGAGTCTAAATCTTGTGTGTATTTCCACTTCAGGGTGCTGCAATTGACCGAATCTTAGGGGAAATTGTTCATCACAAAAACGTAAAAGCTCCTATTGATTATGTTCTATGTATTGGACACTTTCTGCCAAAGGTACTCAATTATGTCTATATTAAATTTAAATCTTTAGTATTGGTTAATTATGATTGTTTATCATGAGATGTTGGAATTATTTGCTCATAAATTTATTTAAGCACAAAAAATAAGAATTCTTTTTTGGGGATTCATCCAAAGAAAAAGTAAAAAGTGAATTTTATAAATAAATGTAATAGGAGTGGGGAGTTAAAAAGCTAAGACGACTTTAAATTTAAGGGAAAATAGGAAAAGCAAAAAATTGATGTGTCATGACATGACTTCTCTTTTTATATAGTATAGATATATTTCATTGAAAAATACACCCATGTGTTCTATTAATTAGTAGAGAGTCATAAAAATGTGAACTACCTGTTAAACTATAATTAAACGTGTGATGACAAATGTACTCTTTTATAAGATATATTTTAAGTCTTTAGTATTAGTTCATTATGATTGTTTATTATGAGTTGTTGGGATTATTTGCTATACATTTTATTGAAAAATACACCCATGTGTTCTATTAATTAGTAGAGGGTCATAAAAATGTGAACCACCTGTTGTTTTTTTATTAAATTTATTATTTTCTATAACTAGATTGGGAAAGTGTGGGGGATTTTTTAATGAGAAAACAATGGGTATATGGCAATTATTATAACTAATATGGAGGGTTCATGACAATTTACCCCGCATAATGTTAATTTTATCTTCATGTGATATGAAAAAGATCACTTCACCCCCTATTATCTTATAGAAGATTAACACTGCCTCCCTGACATTAAACTTAAAAAAAAATATATGAAATTGACAAACTACCCCAACTTATAAATGTGACACTTTACCCTTTGTGTTATTATCATTGTGTCACTTTACCTCCTTGTGTTACGATAAATGTGTCATTTTACCTTTCTAAGCTATGATAATTGTGACACTTTACCCCCTAAGGGTACTTTTGTCTTTTTACGCAACACTCTTCATGCACAATCTCAATTTCGGGCAAGTATGTTTCACTCTTCGTGGAAGGAGGTAAATTGCTAAATTTTTCACAAGGGGATAAAGTGTAGGGGTAAGTTGAACATTAGGCATATCACTCAGGAAGTCAGGTTAAGACGTCGACTTATAGACATACAGGGGTTCGAGGAACTATATGTGGAGCAATTCGGCATAAATTGATACCGAGGAGGAACTATATGTGGAGCAATTCGGCATAAATTGATACCGACTCCTCAGAATGAAATTATTATGGAATACAATCTTTTCTTTCCCTATTTAAAAATAAAGGTTGGAATGAACGTAAAACAAGAATTCTTGGAATGCCGTGGAGATTTACTATTTCACCAATCGAGTCACAGTAGAGAAATTTGCAGTTAACTCCTAATACGGAGTATTTACTATGTAAGGTGAATTCATGAGGTGTTTCGGTGAAGAACGAAAATGGTTTTATTTATTTGCTATGTATGAAAATGTTTCAGGACGAAGACATCTACACGTTCTTTGAGCCAGAATTACCGTCAGGACCGACACCTATTGCAAGAGCCAAGATGACCAACTCTCTTAACAGATCATCTGCTTCAAATTCTACAGGGAGAAATGGTTTACCTGCAATTTGCCGGAAAGCTCCTATACCTTTTCCAACACAAGAGAAAAGAGTAAGCGGTCTTAATGGAAACGGGAATTGGTGGTCTAGAATGCGCGATAGGATGACCGTGCACGAGGGCTCATCGGTTCTTGATCTCAAGGGTGAAAATTATTTCTCGTGTGCTGTAGGGAGGAAACGTTCTAACGCGAGATATCTTCTTGGATCATCAGCTGAAGTTGTGTCATTACTCAAGGAATTGGCACATTGTCAGCATTTAAATGGTTAGAGAATTAGCTTAGTTGATTTTAAACAGGGTTATGATTGTGGTAAGTCCTCTAATTGATGTGACAACTATAAATTATTTTGGGTGATTTTTTGGGTGACTAACTGAAAATCTGAAACTAGCACATTGATCAAGTTGTTTATTGAATTGGAGATCATTTATGGGCTTGTTTCGATTGTTTCGATTCTTAAATTAAATGAAATCAAATGAGTTTTGAAGGGAAAAGCAAGATACCAATTTATGCGAAATATGCATGAAATGAAATTATCTTGTGAAATTTTTATTATCTTGTGAAATTTTTATTGCATAGAATATCCTTGTATTTTTAAAAATAGAATCTCCTTGTATTTTTAAAAATTCAGCACGAAACTTCCAGCATGTTTAAAATAGGTAATTTTTATGGGTTTTTGTCATTTTGCACCCTGAAATTATCGAATTTTGGTATTTTGCACTCTAATTTAAAAGTTTTGTCACTTTGCACCCTGAAAATATAATTTAGTCGGCACTTTGCACCCTAGTGTGTGATTTAGAGAGAAAATTCATTGGTTGAAGGGTAGAATAGTTATTTTCAATTTTTTTTCACTTTGCACCTTTAAAATATAAAATGTTGGCATTTTGCACCCTAAAATTATAAAATATTAGAATTTTTTACCCCGGTTTAAAATTTTGGCACTCTGTACCTTAAAAATATAATTTGTATGACATTTGATACCCTAATGTATTTTTCTTAAAAAAACAAACTCATAAATGTCGGCGATGTAGAGATAAAATGGTCATTTCTATGCACAACAATCAAAAATTTATTATTCTAAATTTATTTTACTCTATAGTAACTTATTTTAACATTTTCTCTCAGTAAAATTTAGATTTAAAAAAAGACATTGTCTTCACTTTATTTTCAAGTATCTTCTAGATTATTTTGCAAAGTGCCAAAAGCCTATAATTCCAAGGTGCAAAGTGCAAAAAGCCTGATTTCTTATTGACTTATTCAAGAACTTAATTTTCGAATATACCATATTAGGTTGTAAGGATCAACATGTAGTGTTTTAAAAATTGGTTTCTCGACATGTATCGATTCAAAATGAGATACTTTTTATAAATTGGTCTCTTCAACGGATATAATTTCAAGCTCAAGTATAAATAGTTCAGTTCAAGAGTTGTAGAAGATACGAAGCAACATAACTGAGAGCAATCGAAGCAGAATTCTTCTAAGTTTCAAAACTCAAGAACAGAACACTCATCAGCCTAGTCATCTGTTGACGAAAGCCGAAGTTGAAGATAAAAGATAAACACATTTTCTGAGTGAATCTGTAAAAGAGAGTATTGTGAGAAACTGTTATCCATCTTTGTGAGTGATAAAGCTTTGCCATATATGACTTCTTTGTGATTTCCTATAACGAACTTGTGGTCAGTTCATTTGTTGTTCGGCGCAAGCAGAGTGCATTGTAATCTTAATGATTATAGTATAACCCAAGATCTTCGTGACTTGGAACAGTGGAAAAGTGCTGATGGCTGAAGCTGCAAAGCTTGCTGCTATCTACTCGTCTGACTCATATTCATATATTCCTTCATCAATTTAACATCCTAATATTTATATTTGCACATTTTTTGTAGTAAGTTGTTTTTACTGAATTTATTGATAAAAAATAAACTCTTTTTTGAGGTGATCTACCATCAAACCCCCTAAGGTTTATCATAGTTACAGAAATCACTATCTAGTTTAAAAAATTACAAGGACATCCCTTTCAGTGTGTTTTTGAAAACATTTTTTCAAGTTGTAGGGGTGTCTTTGTAAGACTTGTTGGACCACTAGGGGTCTCTTTATAATTTTTGAAACGTCAAGGAAGTTACTTGTAATATGACTAAACCTCAGGAGGTCTGAGCGTAAACACCCTTTTTTTTGTTCGTTGTCATTTTCATTATCATTTTACTCATTGAAATCCAGAGACCACACCAATCAATATTTTAGTTTATTCAAATTGATATAAATACAAAAAATAAATACTCTCTTTACCAACTAATTTAAGAGCTTATTAGTTATTTAATTGGTTTTGTGTTGTAGTTAACATGTCTCAACAACAAATGCCTGTCAAAAAGACTCAAGTTCATGTTCCTTTGGCTTCCTACTGCCATAGGGATGGGCTTCCACCAACAAGAGAGGGAGGTCTGGAGAATCCATCTTTCCCATCCAAGCACCGGTTATCAACAAACCTAACCGCATGTTACCTCCTCCAATTGAAAAACCCAATGTAGTAAGAAATCCTCTAGATCTTTCACTAAAGAAGATATATCTAGAATTGTTGCACATGGAAGGCGATGATGCACACAACCAATTTTCGCCCCCAAATAAGCTGATCATCCTAAGTGCTAATCCAAACGTCCAATCATCCAACAAAGGAAATGATGTGTTGGTTGATGAGTATAGTAGTAGGGAAGCTCACGAGAGGCCAACCCAAAGAAGCACTGAAGTTGCACATTTGTTGCATGTGTGGAAACGGGTTTGATACCTACTTCGCGTTGGGGGGACATAGGTCCGGCCACAAAAAGAAGGGGAACAAATTGAGCCGGGCTAACCCATTGTTGGCCGCATTTCAATACGGATAAAGAACAAATACACGGACAGAGTCAATGCCAATGTAGCTAAGGTGGAAAAATATTGAAAACGAGTGCAAAAAGTGCAAGAGGAGGTTCACGAAGCCTCAAGGATTGGCAGCGCATAATAGGTTCTATCGCAAGAGAGGGAATTAACAACGCTTTGTTCAAGATTTCAATTGTCTTAAGTAATCCCTATGTTCCTTACATGGAATTAATCGAGAATTTGAGAGGGATTATTATTGTGAATGTAAATATTTTAATTTATTTTTCAGTGAGTAATCAATTAATATTGATATTATACGTGATAGATTGAAATTTAATTATTTACATAATATATATATATATATATATATATATATATATATATATATATATATATATATATATATATATATCACTTATAATAAAACAAGAAACAACAATATAAAAATTCTTGATTCCAACAACCAATGTATAACATCCATCACCAATCGAGATATCTTCAAAAATTAACTTACCCCTCACTACAAAGACAAATCATAATACCGATATTCATGAGCACATGTAAAACCTTGCGGCCCTAATTTTTTGGAGCAACACCAATCTAATCGACTTGATTCGAGATCTTGTAAACCACTTATTCCAGTTTGTGCAGAGAAACTTCGCTTCAGAATGCATGTTTATATATATATATATATATATAAATAACTAAAAGTCGTTTGAGTTTAATGATTATGTACGAGCTGAGTCTAAATATAGTTATAGTGAAACTCCGCGCAATCTTTGTGCACTTCATGCACTACCATAATTCAATATGGATCGCTTATCCATGTATACTAAGGGACACTTGAAAAGTTGCAAGACAACCTAATTTTATCATTAAACTTTCATGGATCCATTTTGTGTAGGTTTGTTGTCTGCATTAACATGAATGTTTCACATTGCTTACCAAAAGAATGCAAGGGAGTTCTATAGGAAAGGAAATTAATACTAAAAGCAAGGGATAAGGTGAAGCCGTACGTACTGGTCTACATCACATGAACTGCTATTGATAATTAATTAAAGTTCTTGATTAAATATTTAAAACAATGCTAAAATCTGGTGATCACAATTGATTGCGATTCTAAATAGGCATATTACTTGAAATATCTCTCTCTGGCCCTTTTTTTATTATTTTATTTATGCAGCTAATTACATAAATACCCTGAACGAAGATTTGTTGGTCGAGCGACCACGTCCTCTTTTCTCACGTGGGGGAGCCTGATCGATGTTCTCACGACCATGTTTGCCTTTGTGTCTAAGGCTTACTAGTTCGTTGTTCTCCTCAACTTCAACACTTCTATAAATGACATCGAGTAGAGCTATGTACGTGGAGTCGATTTCGACCCCTTGCAGACACTCGCGAACCTCATTTCAGTTAGTGCTTACCGTGGATGTTCTTTTTGCTATTGAAGAGATAAGTTATTAAATGCATTTTAAAATGTCTAGATAAATCTTGGAATCTTCCGAATTAGATCAATCTATGTATAACTTTAGTTCATGTAGTTACTTTGTGCATATATTTAGTAAGGGGGAAGAACGTAATTAAATATTGGTACATGTACCAGACTAGATGATGATAGAAATAGTGTCCTGCAAACCTATTTCTTCCATTTTTCATTCTTTCTCTAAAAATTCTAACTCAATTATGTTCCAAAATTAATATTTTTCACACGCGTTTCACTCAAATAAAGGAAGAAAAACAACATAAAAGGTTAGCAGTTGCAAGTTACTTGAATTTTTGATGTATTTTTTGAGTGATTTGGTTCGCAAAATGCAGAAATATTTCTACTGCAATTTTCGCGTTTTTGTGGCATTTAGCATTTTGGTATATATAAACGCCAAACGCCATGCTTTCCTTCATGGTGTTTGGTATTGTCAAACGCTAAACGCTCATGACGATAAGCATGGTGTTTGGCGTTTGTATACCCAAACGTCATGCATATCTTCATGGCGTTTCGTATTTCCAAATGCCAGACGCGAAATGCCAGAATTTAAATTTGAGAACGTATTTTTTATTTAGATAGTTGTGCATTAATTTTCGTTTTTACTTGTAGGAATAGACAAAATTATGATATATCTTCGGTTTGGGGGTGTATTTACACGCCAAACGGATGGAAAATGGGAATGGAATGGTGATGAATGATTTGTGGAAACAATATTGGTGGATAGGAGTATTTCGTTTGAAGAACTACTTGACAAAATTTGTGAAAAGTTGAATTTAGAGGTATACTAATAATATTGAGATATATCGCAGATGTGCTGAGTACAAAATAGTGATCATATCAAATGAATCACATTGGGAGATAACAAAGTACTATGTCCATAATATTATTGAATTAAATTTGTTCGTGATTTGTTCTCGGAGGAGAGAAGAAATTCTGAGGATAGAGGAAACTCCGGGGAGAAAAGAGAATTCGAAGAAACTTATAACCCGGGGTAAAGGAATTTTTTTTTGACGAAGTTAGCTTCAATAATAACATTCATGGATGTGATATAGGAGGATCAAGTGCACATGGTGATGTTGATGAGAAGATCATTGCCTGTAATTAAACTTTACATACAGTTGAGGAAGATTAACCTAGATGACGTACTCCTATATTCAATCAGTGGCCTCCGTATTTTACCGACAACGAAGGCGGTAATATAGGTTATGACAACTGTAACTTTGACTGCTATGGTGGTTATGGTGGTGCTGATGTATGTGGTGAACACCGTAACTTTGATGTAGGCGGTTAAGAATCTTTTGCAGGAACATCAAAGGATCCATCAAAGACACCATACGAATTATGGTTTGGCAAGGCACCCTCATACGCATTCATGCGCATATGGGGATCTCCCGCTTACGTTAAAAAGCTAGTGGGAGATAAATTGGAAACTAAATCCACTTTGTGCAAATTCGTGTGGTATCCGGAAAACTCAATAGGATACGAGTTCTACGATCCTACAAGATAAACTACGTTTGTCTCAAGGAACGCACACTTCTTGGAGAAGGATTTCTTGGTGGACAAGAAAGAAAACAACGTAGAACTAGATGAGGTCATAGAAGCTGAAAATGCCGAAGAGGTCGATCAAGCTGACCCGTCACCACAGGCAGTGGGAGAACAAGAGCATGAAAGTGCACCAGAAAGTACACCGATACTTCGTAGGTCAGAAAGACAACGTAGAGAACCCGAGAGGTACTACGGTCTGCTGCATGAGACTGGACAGACTCTAACCGACCCAAGGACTTACGAAGAGGCTATGCTAGACATAGACTCGAGAAAGTGGCGCGAAGCCATGGAATCCGAATTGGACTCCATGCACTCAAACAAGGTCTGGGCCTTGGTTGATCCACCAGTGGGAGTGACTCCCGTGGGTTGCAAGTGGATCTATAAGCGAAAGCTTGGAGTGAACGGAGAGGTAATAACCTACAAGGCGCGACTAATGGCAAAAGGATACACTCAAAGGCCAGGTATCGACTTTGAGGAGACCTTCTCGCCCGTTGCAATGCCTAAATCCATTCGAATCTTGCTGGCCATAGCTGTGTGGTATAACTACGAGATATGGCAGATGGATGTGAAGACTGCCTTTCTCAATGAGGACATTGACAAGGGGATCTACATGGAGCAACCAAAAGGATATGCATCCAAAGGAGATGAACACAAGGTGTGTAAACTCCAGAGGTCCATTTATGGACTGAAGCAAGCTTCCCGAAGTTGGAACATCCGTTTCGATGAAACAATCCAAACTTTTGGATTGATCAAAAACGTGTTCGAACCTTGCCTGTACAAGAAGATCAGTGGGAGTACAGTTGAATTTTTGGTGCTTTACGTTGATGAAATTCTTCTCATTGGAAACAATGTGAAAATGTTGTCCGAAACTAAAGCATGGTTATCTACACAATTCTCAATGAAGGATTTGGGAGAAGCATCATTTGTACTAGGTATAAGGATCTACCGAGAAAGATCAAAAGGACTGCTGGGCCTCTCCCAATCCCAATACATAGATAAAATCTTGAATAGATTTAATATGGAAGAATCCAAGAGAGGATTGCTTCCAATGAGACATGGAATTGCATTGTCTAAGTCTATGGCCCCCAAGATGCCTGAAGAGAGAAGCAATATGTCTCGAGTACCATATGCATCTGGAATAGGAAGCATAATGTATGGTATATTATGTACTAGACCAGGCGTAGCGTACGCTTTAAGCTTTACTAGTCGCTATCAGTCTGATCCAGGAGAGCAGCACTGGATAGCCGTAAAGGCAATTCTGAAGTACCTGAGAAGGACTAAGGAATTGTTCTTGGTATACGTGAGGAGAATTGAAATTGGAAGGCTATACAAACTCGAGCTTCCAATGTGATGTAGACGACTTCAAGTCGACATCTGGATACGTATTCGGCCTCAATGATTGTGGGGTTAGCTGGAAGAGCTCCAAGCAAGACATTACTGCAGATTCAACCACAGAAGCAGAATACATTACCGCGTGTGATGCAGCAAAGGAAAGTGTTTGGATGAGGAACTTCATCCAGGAATTGGATGTGATACCTAGCATCGCTGAGCCCATTACTATCTTCTGTGATAATAATGGGGCAATAGCGCAAGCAAAGGAGCCGAGATCTCATCAGAAATCCAAGCACGTACAAAGACGATACCACGTGATAAGAGATATAATTGGTAGAGGAGACATTAAGATGAAACGTGTCGACTCAGAAGATAATACTGCGGATCCGCTAACGAAGCCTCTGCCTCAAAAGGCATTTGAGAAACATCTGCTTAAGATGGGACTCAAGAAAATAAAAGACTGGCTTTAGGACAAGTGGGAGATTGATAGAAATAGTGTCCTGCAAGCCAGCTGTATGGCTAGCATTTATTGTAATAAATAAGGAACTATTCAATTTTGATTAATAAAAGCACTTTATTATATGGCCATCTTTATCTTATGTAATAATTATCTACGCATAAGGATAGAAGTCCTTAGATCACAGGGCTATGGGACAACCCGTGGACTGATCTCCAAGGCTATGATCTAGAACATATTTAAGAGTCGTAGAATCCAATCGAGATAGGACATCGTCGGATTCGGTTAGACTCTCACTATTGTGTATACTCCGATGAACTGGAGAATGCTGGGGTCCACGAGCGTGACTGCGATAGTCGATACACATAAGTGGGTGGCTTGCTGGGATGGCAAGCGCTTTGAATACCCTAATTAGGAAATAACTCACCATGGAAGCGGTAGTCGCATATCGGGGTTGAAGTTATTCCAATTTACAATAGTATGCGAGGAACGATCCCTAATTACTTGAGATGACAGGGTTTATCTGGTACAAGAACGTCTATGCTTTGATATGAGTTCCGACTGACTGGATATCACCAGAAAGTCTCTGTGGACTCATATTGGGTATAGAAGAACTCGTATGCAGATTCATATCATCAACGAAGGATCCATTGACCTGACTTGATAGGTTGGGAAATTCTCCTATGGTTTTCTGTGAGAAATTAATTCTGGTAAAATCCTTGGCCAAGGTATCTAACGGCTTTATGTAAGTAGCTCATAAATATTAAGTCAAAGAGAATTATTTCGAGACCAGAATACATAAAGTCAAGACAAAATAAAAGGGAGATCGATGAAAGACCATACCATTAAGTCTCGACTGGGAGATTGATCGATGGAGAGATTATGTCGTACATGGAAATTGTAAATGAGTTAAAAGGATCACTGAATTAATTCACCAGTGATTGGGCTCCATGGGCTTGTGGCTGGACATCGACCGTGGAGTGTGGGAGAATTCCCAAATTAGCAGGGGTGCTAATTTTGGAATGATCAGTTGACAGAGTGTTCGATTGATTTAGAGTAGATATTGCTCGAATAATTAAATTATATTAATTATAACCCACGACCAATTATGTGGTGAACCTACGGGGGCAGACACAGTACACAAGAAGCGAAAGCGAGGAAAAGAGAACAAACTGGGTCGACCGAATCGATTGGGTCGATTGGGTCGACTGGGTCTAAAAATTGACTGGGTCGATTAAAGTGACTGGGTCGACCCAATTGGAGCAAAAATGGATCGATTGGAATTGGATCAAGATCATAAATTAAATTGGAATTTAATTTGTGAGCTAATTAATTAAGTTGAATTTAATTAATTAAAGGAAAAATTAATTAAATAGATTTGGAGTCTAGTTTAATTAATTGGGAGATTAATTAATTAATTGAGCTATTTAATTGAGAAATTAAATGAAGCCTAATTAAATTAATTAAGTGGGCCATGGATTAATTAGGAAGACTTGGTCTTCTAATTAAAGAGGGCCATGACCCATGTAGGAGAATTAAAGTCCTAATCCTAAGAGGACTAGGTTAATGAGATAACTATAAATGGGTAACTTATAGTTATATCAAAAACACAACTCTAAGAGCAAAAACCAAGCAAAGGAAAAATTCTCTCTCCCCTCTCCTAGAAGAAATCAGCCGAACCCCCTCTTCCACTTTGGAAGAATTTTTCAATTTCTATTCGCTCCTAAGTCGTTCTTTAATCCAATATATTAATATATCCTATGTTCTAGTCTATTAGGTTATATTAATTTTCGTGATATTGTGGTGTATCAACTCGTAGTGGCGCAACACGTGGGGCGCTGCAAGAAGGCTTTGGATCGACCTACCCGAGGGAGAAACGTAACTTTGCTGAGCTATTTGGATTTGCAAGGAGACAGTTATAATTTGGATCTAATTATTCTTGTCGTTATTATATTCATATATATACAACTAGAGATTATCCTGGCAAGATTCCGTAAGAGGTCCTATAAAATTTTAAATTCCGCTGTGCCTAGAGCTGTTTATCTTACCGAATCCCAACAGATGAGTGGTAGGATTTTCCTATAAATACACATATATTCTTCCCATTTTACAATAAGTCAAGTTGAGAAATCAATAAATTCTCTTGAGTGAGTTTGAATATTTTAGTGCTTATGCTCTCCAATTTCTAACAGATTGGTATCAGAGCCACTTTGTTTGAGAGATGTATAAGTTTGAAGAAAGATATGTCGAACGGAACTCCACTTTTAGTTCCACAACTTACCAAAGAACATTTTGGTAATTCATGTCTTTGAATGAAGGCCTTGCTTGGATGTTATGAAGCTTGGGAGGCGGTGGAAAACGGTGTAAAGACTAACGATGTAGCCTCTGTTAAGAAAGATCAAAAGGCTCTCACCCTCATCTATCAAAGTTTGGATGAGAAAATGTTCAAGAAGGTTGCTAGTGCAACCAATTCCAAGCAAGCATGTGATATTCTTCAAACTTCTTTTAAAGGGGCTGATAAAGTGAAGACTCGAAATAATAAGAGGAGAGTTAGAATCGCTACATATGAAGGAAACCGAATCGGTTTCGGATTATATTTCAAGAGTTTTGACTGTTTTCAATGAAATGAAGAGAAATGGAGAAGAATTGAAGGATGATCGGATCGTTGGAAAAATAGTACGATCATTAGATTCGAAGTTCAACTACGTGGTAATCGCCATTGAAGAGTTTAAAGACTTGGACACCATGACCATTAAAGAGCTTGCCGGATCTTTGCAAGCTCAGGAAGAATGATTGAAGCCGAAGCAAGAATCGGTGGAGCAAGCTTTGCAAGCAAAGCTTTCAATGAATGAAAAAGAGGAAAGGAATGTCACGTCTCATAGAAGCCGAGGTCGAGGATGTGGACAAGGTCGTGGTCGTGGAAGAGGTGGCAACCAACCTTCGTTTAATGAGGAAATAAATTTTTTTCCATAATTTAATTATTTGGAATTATTTATCTTTTTTTTTTCTTTTTCAGAAAACTAATCATCCAAAATTATTTTAAATTTATTTATTTTCAGAAAATAATTATTCAAATTATTTATAAAATTTTCTTTATAAAAATTAATGTTCAAGATTAACTAAATTATATTAATACTTAAAAAACTTATTTTCTAATTTATTAAATTCGGAAAAATATTTAATCAAATATATTTTATTTTATTTTCAAATTATTTATTTTCCAAAACAAATTATTCAAAATAATTTTATTTTTTTATTTTCCCAAATTATGAATTATTTTATTGAATTAATAATTATTGTACCCTTGAAATTATTATCATTTCGAAAAGTAATTTAATCATGATCTTGTTCGGAAAATAATTCATTATTATTTAACCTTATTTTTTTTCAAAATTATTTAAATAATATATTTATTTTTGGAAAATAATTATTCATAAAAATTGGTTTATTATTTATTTTCAGAAAATATTTAATTATTTTCAAAATATTATCCCAAATTATTTTAATTATTTCCAGAAAATAATTAACACAATTTATTATAAATTTTATTTTCAAAAATTCATATACATATATATACATACATATATATATATATATATATATATATATATATGTATTTATATGTATATTGTTTTTTTCTTTCACTACTTAAAAATTAACAAAAGGCCCATTTTCTAAACGGCCTGTTGCTCTGTTAAATTTGCAACAGACAAAACGCAGTCCTCGGTCACTCCCCTAGTAGTGGTCGGTGGTTGCCTGCCGACGGTGGGCAGGTTCCGGCCAATCCCACCGGAAAAATGCACAAGAGATCCTATTTTTGATATTTGCACAAATTATCCCCAAACAAAATAGATCAGGTTTTTGACACCAAAACTTCAAACCCTTAATCTCCAAATATATTTTAAAAATCGAAATCTTGCATGAAAATCTATAGATCTAAAAAAAATCTAAAACCTAAACATATAGGTATCAACATGCTTTCCAAATTACACTCTTAACTTTTATTTAGCCATAAAAACATTTTATGAAAGTAATTTATTTCTCACTTAAACATCGACATATGAATTTAAAACAAGAACACCTCGAAATTATCACATCTTTTAACTTATATAAATTTAAAAATTTTGAACATAATACATTCAATTAAAGTTTTATAATATTTCATTGGATTTCAAACTTCAAATAAGGTTTTAAAGATTGCTCCAAAAATTCAAGTAAAAGAGGTGCTTAAGAGGGTTTTTACCCGAAATCGAAAAGGATAAGTGTTTCTTCTTTCTTCACTCTCTATCCTCTATCTCCGAAGAAGGTGTAGCAACAGTGGCGGCGGCAGAAGGATGGTGGCTCCTCCTTTTTCTTGAAGATTCATTCATTAAAATTATGTTCTCTCTTCCTTTTTCACTAATCTTTTTTAAGTGTTTTTATGTAGTAAAGAGGAGTGAATATAATGAGTGAGTGTACGTATATAGGATTGTATATATATACACTCCTAAAATGAGATGCATATACATCAATACATACAACATGGGGAAGAGAAATATTATCATTACTTTCTTGGGTCTTTCTAATATAAGATTTTGTGGAACAATGGTGTATATAAGATATGCAATTTTAACCACACAAAAAATTCAACAATAAAATTGAGCCACAAATTTTGATCAAAATGTCCCTTGGTGATGTGGCATTGAACATTACATTGAAATTACCAAAAATCAGAAAATATGAAATTATTAAATTACCCCATCAAAAGTTGCCAAATTGCCCTATCATAAAGATGTATTATTCATCATCTCTCTTTGAACGTCTTCCTCTTAAATCATTAAGTCTCTCTCTTTGAACGTCCTCCTCCTAAATCTTCAAGAAATTAGTCAATCCTAATCGGCTCTCGACTCCTACCTCGACGAGGCGTGGCTGCGGAAGAAGGGCTACCCAATCGGCCCGACTCCTACCTCGACGAGGCATGGTTGCGTAAGAAGGGATATCTTTTCTTTCTCTTTTCTTAGAATCTTGAATCAATGGCCCTCGTGCTTCGCCTCATAGTATTCCGCCATTAGTTTATAAATTTTAGGTACTTGATTGGGTTTTCTTCTTCCACCATTACTATTATCAATTCGCACCACCATTTTTTCACAAATTTCCTTCCATCGCTTGATTTGGCTGTTTCAAGTCTCAATTTTCGAATTAATCACTTGATTGTAAGTCGTTTTCTTCTCAATTTTCCATTTCTTCTACTTCATGAGTATAATTTTCATTTTTTGTAAATTTATTAACTTGGTATGTATATCGGCATGTTGAGTAATTAAGTTCAGGCTTTCAATTGGTAATTTCTTTCGTTCCATTATCTTGTTTAATGAAATTTTTGGAGGTGTTATGTTTCTTAATTTTAGATGATTTAAGCTAATTTCTTTAGTTTAGTAGCTGAAAGTTTATTTTTTTTTATTTTTTTTTTGCAAAATCTACTAGTTTTATAAAGGATACAATATAAAGTATCTTGTTCTCATCTTCGCACTTCTGTTTGATGGCAGATTGCTACCCTGATTGCTGTATACGCAAACTGGAGTTTTGATGCAATAGAAGATATAGGATGGGGTTGGGTTGGGGTTATATGGCTATATAACATCGTAACATATCTCCCACTTGATTTTATCAAATTCATCATCAAATATGTGTTGAGTTGAAGGGCATGGAATCTTGTCTTTGAGCCAAGGGTAAGGGAAAACCGTAATGGTTTCTTCTCTAAGTATATTTGTGAAGCTTTTGTTTGATATATTTGGAGTTGGTTAAATATTGGGTTCTGTGTTGATTTATGCTACGATCCATAATATATCCTAGAATTTTGGAAAATTGTGTATTCTCTTCTGTTTTCCTAGTAGTTTTTTTTTTCTTTCAAGGGATTTGTGACAAAAATGAGGTAGGATGAGACATTGTTAATGCGTGCTATAGCTGATTAACTCCCATTCTGGAAAATCGCAGAAAGCTTTTATTTTCATGTATAATTTCATAAGAAGAGAATAGAAGGATGATTTTTTTTACTATTCTAGTGAATATGGCATATCACTCACACTATTAGTATTTTTCACCTCTCCAAGTGATCTATTTACGTGATTTTTTCATATGTTTGCTATATTGTATTTTTTTAATAAGTTGTTATATTGCATTTGACTATGAAGTAACATTGTATAATTTACGACTTTGTTGTCTCTGTAGTGTTTATTTTTTAATACTATAGCATCAGTGATAAGCATAGAACAAAAAGGATTATTTTGTCTTTTGGAAAGATTTTAAAAAGGGTAATTTTGTATTTAACAAAAAATATAATTTAAATTTAAATTTTAACATGACACGTGTCACCAATATAAGTGCTATCTTATATGCTATCCGCCCCTCGAAATCTCATTTTAGACAAGCCCTTCTTTCTTCTTCCACCAATGTTTGCATTTCTTGTGTGATGAGCTTTCTTTTGCCCAAGAGGAATTGCGGCAGTCTTAGAGTCTCAAGAAAGGAGTAATTATTACACTGCAGGATTTGAAAAGATTGGGGCAAATTTGCACTTTACCCCTGAGCTTTGAAAAGTGCATTTTTGCCCCATAAATATAAAATTCTCCACACTTAGGTCCAAAATAAATTGCAAATAGACCCATCATTTTAAAAGGTACTTAAATATTTTTCTAAATTACTTCTAAGCCCCTATTGACATAAGAAGTAATTGTTATACACAATATAGCATAAAATCAAACACTTTAATTTAAAATATAGTAGCATACAATATTAGATAATTGTCTGATTAAAATACATTAAATAATCCTAAAACTTGTGGGTTTTTCAATTTCTGGGGCTGCCAAGGTGCATATAGTTTGATTCTCGGTAGACTCCCAAGATACAACAGTATGTTGTTCATTATTTGCACAAATAATGAACCCACGACGAACTTGAACAAATATAAATTTCAAACTAAATTTTGATGAAAGTAAGAGAAAGCGTTTATTATTTTTCTTTTTAGTTACTATACATTAATTCGGAATTGGCCAGATTATGTCTCATATTTATAGAGACAAAAATGCCTCTTGGAAAGGGACACAATGTTTTGAGAGAATTTTAAAAAAGCCACATTTAAACAATTTATTTTCTAAAAAGCCATTAAAAACTTTAAATTTTAAAAAATGACATAGGATTAACTAGCCAACTTAACCAACTTAATTAAATCTTTCTAATTAAAATAAACTTTAAGAAATATACCCCTAAATTTTAACAATTCAAAATCAACCCTATTTCTTCAAATTTTCATTCTTTCTCTAAAAATCCTAACTTCCAAAATTAATATTTTTCACACGCGTTTCACTCAAATAAAGAAAGAAGAACAACATAAAAGGTTAGCAGTTGCAAGTTACTTGAATTTTTGAGGTATTTTTGAGTGATTTGGTTCGCAAAATGCAGAAATATTTCTATTGCAATTTTCGCGTTTTTGTGGCATTTAGCATTTTGGTATATATAAACGCCAAACGCCATGCTTTCCTTCATGGTGTTTGGTATTGTCAAACGCCAAACGCTCATGACGATAAGCACGGCGTTTGGCGTTTGTATACCCAAACGTCATGCATATATTCATGGCGTTTCGTATTTCCAAATGCCAGACGCGAAATGCCAGAATTTAAATTTGAGAACGTATTTTTATTTAGATAGTTTGTGCATTAATTTTCGTTTTTACTTGTAGGAATAGACAAAATTATGATATATCTTCGGTATGGGGGTGTATTTACACGCCAAACGGATGGAAAATGGGAATGGAATGGTGATGAAAGATTTGTGGAAACAATATTGGTGGATAGGAGTATTTCGTTTGAAGAACTACTTGACAAAATTTGTGAAAAGTTGAATTTAGAGGTATACTAATAATATTGAGATATATCGCAGATGTGCTGAGTACAAAATAGTGATCATGTCAAATGAATCACATTGGGAGATAACAAAGTACTATGTCCATAATATTATTGAATTAAATTTGTTCGTGATTTGTTCTCCGAGGAGAGAAGAAATTCTGAGGATAGAGGAAACTCCGGGGAGAAAAGAGAACGAAGAAACTTATAACCCGGGGTAAAGGAATTTTTTTTTGAGGAAGTTAGCTTCAATAATAACATTCATGGATGTGATATAGGAGGATCAAGTGCACATGGTGATGTTGATGAGAAGATCATTGCCTGTAATTAAACTTTACATACAGTTGAGGAAGATGAACCTAGATGACGTACTCCTATATTCAATCAGTGGCCTCCGTATTTTACCGACAACGAAGGCGGTAATATAGGTTATGACAACTGTAACTTTGACTGCTATGGTGGTTATGGTGGTGCTGATGTATGTGGTGAACACCGTAACTTTGATGTAGGCGGTTAAGAATCTTTTTCAGGAACATCCAAGGATCCATGTTCAATACTCCCAAGGGCAACAAGAACCGCCGCTAATCTAATACCGGAAGCCCCCGTGGCTCCAACGTTCCCTCTTCCTCTATCGGATACACAGGGGAAATAGAGACAGATCGCTATGCTATTCAAATCACTGTACCCAGGGGAAAATCTGGTCCCCGAGCAGGTGCCCATAGACCCTAGAACTACTAGGGCAAATCACATTCGGAGAGTTCCAAGTCATGTAAATCAAATATCCGAGCAAGCAGACAGCCCTGTGAGCAAACAACGATTCTGCATAGTCCACAAAGGAGTGATACGAAACCAACCGATGAGCCAATTCAAATAAAAACAGATCGGACAAAGCCACTACCGACCCGCCGAGGATCGAAGGAACATACCATAATTCCCATTGAGGACGACGTCCTTGATGGAATACCTAATCGACAAAGAGCGGTCTGCATCTCGGAACGAGAAATTGAGAGGATGGTACATGAGCGTCTAGAGCAACGGCTTCGGACAATCCAAAAATCCGTGGGCAGAAACATGGAGCTCCAAGAAAGCCTAGCGGCATGCTCCCCCTTTTGTAGGGAGATAAAAGAAGCTCAATCATCCGGCCAAGTCCCCGGACGACTACCAAGATACAATGGAACCACCGATCCCGATGATTATATTTTCAGCTTCACGAATATTATGAATTTATATGCTCACTCGGCGGAATACACCGCCAAACTATTGGTTACCACATTTGAAGGACTAGCTTTGGATTGGTTTGCAAAACAACCCACCAACTCTATCTTCAGTTTTCGTGAATTATACAATAAATTGACACAACAATTCGCCAGCCAGAAAAGACAGAAACTGCCAATGAGCTACCTTGGAACCATCCATCAACAAGAGGGAGAGTCTTTGCGAAACTGGTTGGCGAGATTTAGTGTGGAATTATTAAAAATCGATTCCCCAAACATCGATTACATAATCTCCATCCTCTTCGATCTTACCAAAAATAGGCAATTCGGGAATGCTCTCAGCAGAAAGCAACCAAGAACTTTTGCAGATATTATGACCTTGGAATTGAAATACATGACTGAGGAGGAGATGAACTCTTTCAAAGACAAGAATAGAAACAAAACTCCCGCCGCCGGATCAAGGCGGCAAGATAAAGCTCCTACCTTAAGACCTACTGATTGCAATCGGTCCTTCAAAAAAGGAAATGTCTTTCAACGACTAGAATACAATCGGAACGATCAAGATAAAAGACCTAATATCTATCCTAGATCAAGGTCAGCCGAACCGGCTAACAGAAATCGAATAAATCAGGTAGAATACCCACGACTGACTGATCCTATTGAAGAAATTCTTGTAGTATTAGAAAGGAAGAGCTGGATTCCGCCGGCGAAAAGAATTGCACAACCGAGGCCCGGCGCGCGAAACTACAATCTATATTGTAGGTATCACCGCGCCCATGGACACCGAACGGAAGACTGTTTTCACCTAAAACAGGAAATCGAAAGACTAATTGAACAAGGAAAGTTGGACGATTATCTAGAGCGGAACAATCGCAAGAGAGATAGAAGCAGGAGTCCTCGAAACAATAACCAGAGAAGGACCCCGAGAAGAAGGTCCCCTAATAATGGTCCGCCACAAGAATTGAACGATGATCAAATTAATGGCACCATCCATACTATCTCAGGGGGACCAGCCAGAGGAGAGAGTCGTAATGTTCGCCGCAGAACCGCGAGGTCTTTATTAGGAAATGTTAGATATCCTAAAGAAATATGGACACTAGAAAACAAACCACCAAAAGAACAACTCATCAGTTTCAATGAGAGCGAAGTACCAAGAAACTTCGTTTGGGATATGAAAGAAGACAATCCTGACTTCCCGATGGTGGTATCACTCGAGATAGCAAACTACAACGTTAAGAGGATCCTAATCGACAATGGAAGCCCAGCGAACATTATATCTAAGGAGGTCTTAACACGGATGAATTTAGGAGAAATAACATTCCAAAAAGTAGCCACTCCTTTAGTAGGGTTTGGAGGCTCCGAAATAGTCCCCTATGGGACGATAAATCTAAGTGTATCGCTGGGAAAGAAACCACAGCGCGCAGTGAAACTGATAAAGTTCCTGGTCGTAGAGACTCCCCTCGCGTTAAATGCAATATTAGGACGACCTGCCCTCAACCTATTCCGAGCAGTCGTATCGACCAACCATCAGAAGATAAAATTTCCGACAGACATGGGAATCGGAAAAATAGTGAACGATCATTGTATGGCATGGGATTGTTACAATACGTCCTTAACATTGGGGAACCGTTCCAAATCGTTTACACCAGCTAAAAGGAATCTCGATGACGACATCGAAAGAGCCGAAGTCGAAATCCCCAGCACTGACTGGATAGATCGAAAAGGAAAGGAGACGGTCGATCTAACCATAAGGCCACTAGAACATAAGGATATTATGCTCGTTCCACGAGATCCTTCGAAAATGACCAGGATTGGAACCGAACTCAACTCGGAAGGGGAAGTATTGCTGATAAACATTCTAAGGAAAAACGTCGACATATTCGCTTGGAGTGCGAACGATATCGAGGGCATCGACCTAAGGGTAATTACTAATGAGGGATATTTTGGGCTCTACCTTCAAGAGCACGGCCAAGAGCGAAGATTGTGGATCCCGACCCGAAGGCATAAAATCGAGCCCGAGACACAATTTATCTTATTCGATCTATCAGAAAGAGATAGTCGAAGGTTACAGTTGGGCCGACCTCAGGCCCAGGCCTATAGGCCGAGAAATAAATCCCTGCGGATGGACCAGCTAGCCCACCATTCCAACTATAAATACCACGAGCATTTATGATGCTGAGGATGGTCACGTTTTCCCAGGTGCTCTCGGCTCGAAGCTGCTGCTCAGAGCCATCTCAGAAAGTTAGCATAGGTCATTGTAAATATATCTATCCTCTAGCTTGTACGGAATCCTATAATGCTCAGATAGGACCCTATTGCTTATAATCTGTATTTCGCAAGATCGAAATATATATATATTTGATCTCTCCATCATTTAATTGTGCCCTCAGCAATTTCCTTTACTTCTTTGATCGTATACGAAACTATGTAAGATCAATTGGCACCCACCGTGGGGCCTTATCTGGGTGTTAGATCGAAAAATGCCTACTACGAGGAAAAATACATATATTCGAGGACGACCTTCCCAGGCAGCCGGAGCGCAGGACTCAGTTAATAATGAGCCTGATAATCTGTTTCGAGCGGCTAAGCAATCGGAATCTCCTTCATTCATTCCCCAAGACAGTATTTCGATCCATACGAATTTCACCGAGCGGAGGTCGGAAATAGCTTCGTACGATGCTCCAACTAGGTTACTGCGGTATAACGGGTCTACCGACCCCGGGGAACAGATTAGCAATTATAGTTCATGATAAGGGGTAATTTGGATCCCGTACCTTAACAAGCTCGGTGTGTATCGAGTAACGCCAATCCTTGCCCCCCAGGAACGACGAGCCGAGCCAGGCCCCTAATTATATTGTTCCGAGCTTACAAAGAAAATCCGAGACCATGAGATACTGTTGGGCCGAGCCCAGGCCCAAGCCCGTCTGCTCAGCTATAAATACCCCACGCATTTATGACGACGGGACACAACTTCCCAGGTGCTGTTCCTTCGAGTCTACTGCTCGGATTCGCTTGGAATCAACAGCATAGGTTAGAATATATGTATTTCACCCTCTAGCTTGTACGGCATCCAATAATGCTCGAGTAGGACCCCAAATACTTGTAATTTGTACTCAGTCAATTCGAATACAATTACTATTGGTCTTTACTTTCCATTTAATATTGTTGATACCGCACTGCAATTCTATCCTTGATCGAACACACGAAAACGCGTAAGATCAATTGGCGCCCACCGAGGGGCTCTATTCGAGTTTTAGATCGAAATATGCCTACTACGAGGAGAAATACGTATATCAGAGGAAAATCTTCCCATGCAATGGGAGCGCAAAATTCAGTGAACAATGAACACGATAATTAGTCGCATGCGAATCATTAATTAGTAACTTGGCAATCTGTTTTCCAGGGTGCTTTCGAACCAGCAAGACGCTCATCAGATAAAGGTCGAAGATAAAATGGGTTGAATTTCCAACTTTTAGATTGTTAATTCTATTCTGTGATAGTTTAGTTCGTTATTTCTTTCTTCGGATTTATTTTCCACAAATGATCAGTCCTCTATCCTTAACCCGAGTTAAATATTGCAAAGATATCATTCTAAATACAATTAGCTTGATCATCAATTTATGGCAAAAAAGTTGTGAGAATCTATGGATTTGCAATTTATTGATGTTTGGAATTTATTTTTCCGACCATCATAATTAATAATTTCAGAATGTGTTATTTCTCAATTCGTATTCATCGACTATCTGATGTTAATCTCGATCAATGGGAATATATTTGTTTAGTTTCCTTTGCTCGATAAAAGTTTCTAAGCGGACCTTGCTATTAGATATCATTGAACGCCCAGTAAAACGACGGGAATAGGTTATATGAGCCTTCGAAGTCGCAACTAAGGATGCAGTGCAGCTCGATCGATAAATAGGGATTCATGATCTCAAGGGTAGAGATAATTCGGGAATAACTACAAATTCCGATGAGTCTAACTCGAAGTCGATCAAAGGAATTGAAGAGACATAAAAGGATAAAATAAAGGAATTCGACCTGAAAACAAAGTTTTATTGATGATATTCTTTGAATCAAGTTACAAGAGAAGCCTCGAATATAATATTAAAATCCGAGCTCAAATAATACATCACTAATGCTCCTGCCCTATTACAAACTCTACAAGTTATTCTACTTCGTTACATGCTTGGTCTTCCTTCCCTAGGATCGCCCCAGATGCAGAACTCAGCAGCGATTCTTCTTGGCAATCACTAGCCACGTGTCGCACATCCGTCTTCGTGCGGGATAAAAGCCGGATCGCAGCTCCTCCCCAGGGCTCTACAATCCTATTAAATTTTTGGTTCCCTCTTCTATCGTTTACTCAGAGTAACCTAGCTCCGAGCAGGGAATCTCCTTTGGATCCGCAGGCTTTTAACTTTATTTACGATCTTCCGAAGACAAAAGGGCGAACACATGGCTTATCGAGTGACTATATTCTGGATAGTTCGCTCCCCGCTGTGTCTTCCTAAATGCATTGTAGCAACAGGTCCCTAATCGAAGACCTGTGCGACAGCATGTGGACTTCGTGAATCTGGCATATTGGCTTTCAAGATGGAAATTGTATTTGCCTGACGATATTCTAAGCGAGGTCGGGTTAGAAGACTGTCACTCTTAAAAATTGTTCGAAGTCTGAGCTCAAATAGTTGAATTGATGGAGTAACAATCTTGATCAGCATGGTCGGACAGATAAAATGCTGGTACAACGAATAAGAAAATCTCAATAGTATGACACCCCTTTTTATAAGTAAAAAGATGAAGGAATCCGGCGGCAGATAATTCGCGAAATGAATGGATGAGATTTGTCGACCCTTGCAATTCTCGATAAATGAGGAACCATTTGGAAAAAATCAAACATGACAAGATTGGGAACTTATAGACAAAGAGTTTTCTTGACAAGGCATAAAATTTATTTATTAAGCCCTAAGGTTATTTGCTATTGGCTGTTTCTCTATGATTCATCTTTTCTCATGATTGCAGAAGACTATTATCTCGTCAAAATTTATTTCGATCAGAGTTATATATTCAGTAGAAACTAATCTCGTCAATATTCATATTCATTCATCTCTTTCTTATATTATCGATCTCGGTTCATCTGTTGTTCAATCTCTTCTCGTCTCCATCTACTATTAAAAAAGGGTGAAAGCTGTTGCTATGACCCTCGAAAATCGACCAAGGGTGAAAGCCGTTGCTACGCCCCTTGGATCGAAAAATAAAAATGGGTGACGACCCTCGGGCTAAAAATGCTCTGAAACGACTAAGGGTGAAAGCCTCTGCTATGCCCCTTAGATCGAAATTATTAAATGGGTGAAAGCCGTTGCTACGACCCTCGGGCTAAAAATGCTCTGAAACGACTAAGGGTGAAAGCCTCTGCTATGCCCCTTAGATCGAAATTATTAAATGGGTGAAAGCCGTTGCTACGACCCTCGGGCTAAAAATGCTCTGAAACGACTAAGGGTGAAAGCCTCTGCTATGCCCCTTAGATCGAAATTATTAAATGGGTGAAAGCCGTTGCTACGACCCTCGGGCTAAAAATGCTCTGAAACGACTAAGGGTGAAAGCCTCTGCTATGCCCCTTAGATCGAAATTATTAAATGGGTGAAAGTCGTTGCTACGACCCTCGGGCTAAAAATGCTCTGAAACGACTAAGGGTGAAAGCCTCTGCTATGCCCCTTAGATCGAAATTATTAAATGGGTGAAAGCCGTTGCTACGACCCTCGGGCTAAAAATGCTCTGAAACGACTAAGGGTGAAAGCCTCTGCTATGCCCCTTAGATCGAAATTATTAAATGGGTGAAAGCTGTTGCTACGACCCTCGGGCTAAAAATGCTCTGAAACGACTAAGGGTGAAAGCCTCTGTTATGCCCCTTAGATCGAAATTATTAAATGGGTGAAAGCCGTTGCTACGACCCTCGGGCTAAAAATGCTCTGAAATGACTAAGGGTGAAAGCCTCTGCTATGCCCCTTAGATCGAAATTATTAAATGGGTGAAAGCCGTTGCTACGACCCTCGGGCTAAAAATGCTCTGAAACGACTAAGGGTGAAAGCCTCTGCTATGCCCCTTAGATCGAAATTATTAAATGGGTGAAAGCCGTTGCTACGACCCTCGGGCTAAAAATGCTCTGAAACGACTAAGGGTGAAAGCCTCTGCTATGCCCCTTAGATCGAAATTATTAAATGGGTGAAAGCCTTTTACGACCCTCGGGCTAAAAATGCTCTGAAACGACTAAGGGTGAAAGCCTCTGCTATGCCCCTTAGATCGAAATTATTGAAGGGGTGAAAGCTGTTGCTACGACCCTAAGTACAAATTATCAACTAAACAAGATTCCGATACATATCCTATCTCGAACTACGACAATCATGATCCGCTAAGATCGCCTATTATTATTCAAGTATTATTAATTCTCGATCACTCTACCGGCAAATGAAATCAGCAAAGACGTCAATTATAAATTATCTGAATATCAATGGTCGAAGAGTGTCAATTATCGTTTATTATCCAGATACTTATCGGAGTCGTTGGAAGATAGCGTTTATTTATGTCTTTAAGGCAAAGAAATTGATGCTCGGTAGCAATATATAGAAGCAATTTTGCAGATTAGCTAATAGAACTGATGAAGGAAATAAATATTTCATTCATGTTCTTTCAAACAGTTACAAGAGGATTCCTGATTACAATAATAAACGAAATTGAACAAAGCTGAGACTTTACATTTAATTAAATCCTAGTACAAGAATTGTCTACAAGAATGTATACTTCGAACTTCATTGTCACCCCCAGTTTATAAACTGCCAATGGTGATCAAAGGGGGAAGGCGGGGCTAGGATAACACTTCTACCCTTCATCCTTCGCCTCCTCAATGATTGTGCCACGCCGGACCAGGTCGAGAAACAGGGAAGCAATCTCTAGAGAAATTACTCCACGCAATCTCGGAGGCAACATTCTTCAAGAAACATCTTGAAGAAGTGGAGATCGAGTGCAGGAAAACTCCTCCAGCAGTCGACCCACTATCCGACTGGGTGGATTGACAGGATACAGGAGTTCGAACCAGTCTCAAATGGTTGGAATCAGAGAGAGCTGGTCGCCTGCCGGTACCCCAGTCGCAATCCTTTTCGCCTGTCGATACCCTAGTCGAAGTTATTCCCCATATAGGGACGCCGAAGAGGTCGAAAAAGAGAGTTCTAGTCCGAATCTCGAACGTTTTTATTGCTGAGATCGAATGGAACATAAAGACGGTCAATGGAGGTAAAAATACAACCATGTTGATCGAACGAGATATTTACAGACAAGTAAAAAATACGAAGGTAAACTCAGAGGTATTTATAAGGGGAAGAATCCCATATCAACGGCGAGGATCTCTCGAAATAAACGGCTACGATATATGCATTAAAAGCTCTGACCGCTCCAATTCCCGATAAATGCGCCGACCGTTACGCTTCCCAAAAAATTCGGGAATGCTATGGGTAAATGAAGAAAAAATCAAATGCAATAGCGATCGAAGTACTTGTAGCCTCTATTCCGGTCGCCAAAGAGAGTCACAAAGAGAAATTCGGAAAAGGCACTATCAACTCGTCTAAGATCGACCGAGATTGGCAAAATACACTATTTGAACATATAAAATAACTAAAAGTTTAGTCAAGGAATTATTATTTTCGAGGTTCAATACATTGAGGAATTACATGTTACAAAGGTATCAATTCCTATTACATATCGAGCTAATCTTTCCATGCCAGTACATTCTATAATCTTGAGATTATTGACAAAGAACTAATATATCCGAATATAAGGAGACTTTCATGAGCAGGAAATCCTATGAAATTTTCGGCTGACGATAATGTCCTTACTCGAAAGAGAGCAGCCCATCAAGCCGACAGTGTTATGTCCTTTTATAGTTTTTAAAAGAGAAGAGGGGTGATGCATCTTTTTCTAGGTGTAATGTGGATACTTTTTGAGGACCTCGATCCTCGAAGCATCACCTCCTCACATCTTCCAGAAGAACCGAACAAACTACCGAACATCCTCGCAAAAATTTTGATGCTTAAATCTCTCCCCGGCCATAGAAGGTCGAGGGAGCTTCCGGGGTCGTGGATGGTCAGCAATAAGGCTGTTCGGCCTTCAAGGTCGAAATAGTGTTTGCCTGCAGGTATCCTAGTCGAAATAGAAGTACTAACCAGCCTACAACCTGCAAAATAGGTCCTAACTCGAAAATCAAAAGTTGGATCATGCAACGAGATCTTTTAGATAGCATGATAGAAGGACTTTGCCTTCAAATAATTTTATAAGGGTACAAGATGAAAAGACCCCATTTATAGGTACTATTCTCAGGATCCAATGGCTAGCAGAAAACCGAAAGAATGATCGAGATCGGCAGACCGTTGCGCTTCCCGAGAATTTTAGCGGGAAGAGAAAGTAATATAATTTTGGAAATCAAGCAGAATTAATATACCAAGATCGAAAGTTGAAGATCGCGAGCATAAGACCAAACGAAGAAAACAAACTAAAGCATGGACAGAAAAGAATACATCAAATTATGGAAGGACATGCAATCTGAGAAGCAAATAGATTATTACAAACCAGAGGGGATAAAATGTCTGAAATTGTTCATGATAACACTAGAGTAAAAACAATATAGTCATACAGCAAATCAGGGTAAATAAAAAACATCTAGAGAAGCTTATTGTCGGAGAAAATCTTCCGAAGCTCGGCATTACGAGCCTCACATCCAGCTTCGTATCCACAATCGTAAGCCTCCTTCTCTCGACGCGTGAAGTCTTGTCTCTCCTGCTCGAGAAGATTTTTAAGTTTTTCGAGGTCCTCATTCAGCTGCTTGTGGATCTCCTCTCCATCCTCTTTAACAGACTTCTCCCTCTCTAGAGCAAGCTTCTCCGCGAAGACACGGTCGAATTCGGCTCTCTTCTCCTCCAGCTCGAGGGAAATAGCAGCACGCTGATTTGTTTCCCGCTCAGCAAACGTTTTAAGCTCAATAAAATCTTGTCCGGCCTGTTAAAAGGATCGACAACGTTTAAAAAAAAAAAAAAAAAAAAAAAAAAAAAGAGAGAAAGAGAGAGAAAAAGGAATCTTTTATACCTGAAACAGGAAATGCGTCCCAGACTCAAACATCTCTTCTATGTTTCTCTCCTTGGACATATTGGGTTCGGAAGAAGTAAAGTTAGCTTGCAACAAACTATCCATGAGATCAGCCTTAGGAGACCCATCTTTCGACTCCTCAGGCAGGGAAGGAGTAATCTTCGGAGGAGTGGGGTCAACGCGGGGTTCGGGAAGATTGTCAATTTTTAAAGCCTCAGCAGAAGCCCCTCCACTAGTTTCTAACTTGAGCTTTTTGTTGAGACCTCCTGCGAGAGGAACGGTCGAAGCAACGGGGGATGATTTACTACCAATAGCAAGATTTTGCAAAGCCTCAAGGGGAGTGACCCCATCGGAATAAGGCCTCTTGTTCGAAGAGGGAACAGGAATCTTTTCTCTGACAGGATCTTCACTCGAAGAATCGACAACTTTAGGGGAAGAACCCCCGAGCGAAGCCTCGAGCTCTTCGTCCAAAATGGACTTGCTGGAACCGCCCTTGTTTTGCTTTGAGGAAGTGCTTTTCTCTTTCTTATTTTCCCCTCCTTTAGGAGCTTTCGGGGAAGACACAGAGGTCTTAGAAGAAGACTTGGAGGGTTTGGCCTCCTTGGCAGTTTTTTGCTCCTTGCTCGGGTTCTTATTCTTCAAGCCACCAAACAACTGTTTGGGGTCAATTGCTTTGCCTAGTATGTTTTCCATAATGAACAGGGAGAGAGGTAAGAAATTAGAAGGATACAAAGTATAGAGGAAGAGCTCCGATCTCTAAAAATGTTTTCTGACAAAGTTTGAAGAGGTTCTGATATTTATAGGCACTAGACCCTATAATTGTTAATAGTGGAATCGACGCGACTGTCGAGAAAGATTCTGTATGGAATAAATAGATATCGAACATAGATCACGAGAAAGTATTGAACTACGAAAGGCAAATAATGTCTAAATATTGGTGGGATTGGAATTTACAAATTACACGAATTAAACCGAAAGGAAAAAAAATCCGATTACAAAAGTGAGTTACATACATGTATACATTCGATCCCAAACTACGAAACTATAGATCACCCCCTCCTGCGTGATCGAACTTAGCATTCGGACCAACGCCTTCTCCACTGCCGCTGCCTAACAGATTAGTCCGGTCAACGAATCGATCATTTTCCTTATCCGATTCGTCCTTTATGTTAACATTTTCTTCTTTCCCTGAAGTAGAAGGGTAATCATTGTTAGAGCGCTCGAGCAAGTCAGGGTTAGGCATCGGAATGCCATACTCTTCTACTAAGGAGGCAAAGCAGTGATCCTGCCATCTTATATCCGTCTTGGGTAAAGAGGAAGCTTTGTAATCCTTCCCCTCAGCATTTTTAAAAGGGTTCATGTGCTGATAATATTCGTCCGTATTATCTGGAATTATCCCGGCCGAAACCAATTGTTGAACCCCTTTGTAGAAGATCGTTTGGAGAATCCCCCCCATTCTTCTTTGGAAGGGATCTAAGACAGGAGATTCCAAGAATTCTCGTATGGCCGGAATCACAGCCTCATCCCGGCCTTGGGCATATGCACGCTCGGAATCTTGCTTCGCCAGCTCAAGTTCAATCTTTATCTTCTTCAGCTCATCCTCGAGGACACTTCTCTCTTTAACAGATGCCAATAAATCCTCTTCTACAGAGGAGGAGCGTTTCGTAGTCGCTTCCTTGAGCTCCTTCTTTACTTGGGATAATTCCCGATGGCTCTCTGCCAGTTGAGATCGAAGGGCTTGATTATCAACAAAAATTTGCACATATGCGTCGTGAGCATCTTGTGATTCCTGCTCTAGTAGTGCCAAACGATAAGTTTGAATAGCGAACAAGTCCCCGACCTATGAGATAGTTTAAAACATCAGCAACATTAGGGACTTTAAAGAAAGAAGAGATAATCAAAAGACAAATGTCCACCTCATGATATGTTCGAGAGAAGTCACTCAAAACCTCGAAGTCACCCTTGACGGTGTGAAGCAGCATATCCCGTTTGAATCGACTAGCCATAAAAACTCTAGCGGCTTTGTCAAATTCATTCTCACCAGCTGAGTCCAGATCAGTTAGAATGCTACCATCCTCAGGGTACCCAGCAGCCCTGCTACCGCGGAGATGCTCGTCCATAAAATCCGCCACATCAGGCTCCGACCTACCGTCTCGACATGGAACCGAATCAGATTTCACGCCAAAAGGCTTTACCCTCCTCGAGGGCCCAGGGTAATCAGCATTCCTCTTTCGACTCAGAAGCTTCTCATACTCCTGAACGCCCTGGATCCTGTTCCAGGAATGTTGACTATAGCCAACGGATGAAAGAACCGAAATATCGGGGGAAAACAAAGTTCGAAGAGGCCCAGCAGAGGCGGAATTCAAGGAACTCATAGTACCAACGCCTCTTAGATCGGGAATTGTGACTGGAATAGTAACTGAGTTTCCGCCCAAGTTACTTGTACCCGCTCTATTTTCGGAAATACGTGGCAACGGATCGAAATAGAACGGTTTGTCTTCAACCGGACAGGCCACAAATAGTTGGAATTTCTCAACAATTTGACCTGCAGAGGAAATACGAGGGTCGCGTAAATGTAAATTAATGATCCGTCGCATCTCAAGATAGGAACAAGTTGAAAACATACCCAGAGAAAGAGAGGCGAGAGGCGGAGCGGAAGAAGCTGACAAGTCACCGAACTGAGGAAGCGACCCTTCTAAGGATTGATCAGATACGGGACGAGAATATTTGAGTATTGGAGCAGGATAATCACAGCGGCTCAACCTAGCCAATCGTAAAACACCTTCCTGAATCAGGAGCTCGGTTTGGTAAAGATTTGACCGCAACTGCTCAAGAAATTCGTCGGAAAGCCGATGGTTGAGTTTCTCTTTAATCTTGCGAGGACCATATAACCAAGAGTTGACTCCATCCCATCGATAAGGTCTCATCTTCGAGCTACCTTCTGATATAGGGACATCAGGGCCCTTTACAAAGAAGAACCTCCTTTTCCAACCTACACTCTTTTCCGTTGTTATTCTCGTAAGAAAGGGCCGTTTCAACCGCTGGCGGATGGACACAAACCCCATATTCGAGCCCTTGCACAGATCCATTCGGAATATTTGCCAGAAATTACTAAAAGAGGCCTCTTCCCCCTTTGCCTCCATAAGAGCGCTAAACGCTGCTATATACGCAACGGAGTGCGGGAGAAGCTGAGCGGGAGAAAGTGAAAAGAAAGTCAAGATATTTCTGACAAGGGGAATGAACGGGATACGCAAACCATAAGGAAATTGATCCTCGTAGAAGGCTTGACAGCCAGCCGGGGGATCGGTAGCACGTTCGCTATAAGAGGGAATAACGATCGAAAACCCCGTGGGAAGAAATTTCCCGAACTTCGCCTCGAGGTAAGTGCGATCCTTCTTTGAAAAACAGCAGGAAGTCTGGCTGGCAGGAAGTTCGGACTTGTTCGAGGTGATGGCGGTAGAAGGATGCGTATGTTTAAAAATCCTGACAAAAGCACCCTCGCCGATGCTGCGTTTCTCAACCTCATTTTCTTCCAGATCCTCACTCGGATCCTCATCCTCGCCTCCTTGATGAAACTCCCCATCTTCATAATCATCTACAAGCTTAAATAAAGGATCGGACTCTTCATTTTCTCCGACCTTATTCTTACCTCTTGCGCTTCTAGAGCTCGACATTATGGATTGAGAAACAAGTATACGAAAGCAAATGCTGTTTCGAACTTAAACGCTTCGAGCTCAAGAAAGAATGTAATATGTAAATAATTTTTCAACAAGTCAACATATATATACGAGGTTAAAAAGGTAAATTGCAAATAGGTCCCCGAGTAACCGCGACGGTTGAACTTACTCTGGGTAAAAACTTAAGGTTATCCCGCAGAGAATTGCACTTTTGATCCTTCATTCTCCAAGTTGCGGGATATGTTCATTGAAAGTTATCCCTGGGAGTCTCATGAGTCCTTTATGTTTATGGTCGAAAAGTAAAGGGAGCATTCGCTAAGGAAATGAAGAAAGCGTCGCGGTAACTCATAACGAGGAACATACCTGATGGGGGCTATTTCGCACCCTACATACTACTCGGATCGAATGAAGAAGATAAGATCGATTCGACCAATTCAAACAGATCGGGATCATCTTATTGACCCGGCCAAGTGCAGCTCGCTTCGATAGAAGATTATATTCCGGACTCAAGAAGGATATTTGGGCCGAGTCCTATTAGGACTATGTTTCCTTGTAACGCTAGGTTTAAAATTATATAAATACCTAGTTAATCATGGTATTAGACAACTACGAAATTCCTGAACTCTAAGAATACAGGATTTAACACTGCTTACAACAGCACAACTCAATAATATTCAATATTTTTACAGAGCTTTTTACCTTCATATCGGTGTGTTCTTAGCATTGTTTTGTGGTTTTACTTCTTGTTCTTGAATATTACTTTTCTTTGTAACCGATCCATCCGGAATAAAGTTACAGAGCCCTATATAACATATATATAAATATCGAAAACCCCCCCCGATATTACCAATTTACTGATATTCAATTAACCCGACGAAATCCGGCTAAATCAGTTGGCGCCCACCGTGGGGCTACGTTAATTATTCGATCGACACATGGCTCGCCCAAGGAAAAGCGCTCGCATTGGAGCAAGAAGTAATACAACCACCGGCCACAACACATCTGAAGATCCACAAGACAACAACGATAACAACATTCCCAACACCAATGAAAATCTCCCAGATACCCGTTCCCATCAGCAGGAACACCAAGGAGGTCTTACCGGTACAATACCGGAAGAACCGGAACTCCCCGAAATACCCGTTCCTCTCCCAGGCGCTCAGGAAAAACTAAGACAAATAGCAATGCTCTTCAAATCACTCTCTCCAGAAGAATTGCTAGTTTTAGACCAAATTCCTCGAAACGTTACGGCTCCCAAGACAACTCCTGCACCAGGAATACCAAGGCCAAACGAACAAACCTCTCAACAAGCGGACAACCCAGCAAGTGAGCGACGCTCGCTACACAGCCCACAGCAGGGCAATTCTAAACCCTCCGATAACCATCCCCGAAGAAAACCCGGTCGAAGAAGGCCACAGGCGGGTCGCAGCGGATCGAAGGAACGAACAATAATCCCTATCGAGGATGACATAGATGATGCTATCCCAGATCGACCACGAGCGACTCGATTCTCGGAAAGAGAAATCGAGAGAATAGTATAGGAACGACTGGAGCAACGCCTACGATCTATTCAAAACCCGTGGACCCGAACCGCGGAACTCCAGGAGAGCCTTGCAACATGTTCTCCCTTCTGCAGAGAAATAAAAGAAGCGCAATCCATTGGACAGGTCCCGGGTAGACTACCCCGATATGACGGAACCACCGACCCGGATGATTATATTTTTAGCTTCACTAATATAATGAATTTATATGCCCACTCTGCCGAATTCACCGCCAAGTTAATGGTGACCACATTTGAGGGCCTAGCGTTGGATTGGTTCGCAAAACAACCTGCCAACTCCATATTCAGTTTCCGGGAATTATGCAATAAATTAACGCAGCAGTTTGCCAGTCAGAAGAGGCAAAAACTCCCGATGAGCTACCTAGGAACCATACATCAACAAGAAGGGGAATCCCTGAGGAACTGGTTGGCGAGATTTAATGTAGAACTACTCAAGATCGATTCTCCGAATATCGATTACATAATTTCTATTCTCTTTGACCTCACAAAAAACAGGCAGTTCGGAAACGCTCTTAGTAGAAAGCAACCAAGAACGTTTGCCGACATCATGAGCTTGGCGTCTAAATATATGACCCAAGAGGAGATGAATTCCTTTAAGGACAAAAACAAAAATAAAGCCACAGCTTCGGGCTCTAAACGACATGACATGATTCCTGACCAAAGGTCCGTGGATTATGAGCGATCTATCAGAAAAGGTAACGTCTTCCAACGATTGGAATACAACAAAACCGACCGAGAAAGGCAACCTAATTTCTATCAAAAACCAAGAAACCCTGAACAACCAATCAGAAGCAGGGTGAATCAAGTGGAACACCCAAGGTTAAATGCTCCAATGGAAGAAATATTGGAAGTTCTAGAAAGAAATAACTGGATTCCAGAGGCGAGGAAAATCGCTCAGCCAAGACCAGGGTCTCGAAACTACGATCAATACTGTAAGTACCATAGGGCACATGGACATCGAACGGAGAATTGTTTTCACCTTAAGAGAGAAGTTGAAAAACTGATCGAACAAGGAAAATTAGACGAATACATAGAGCGAGATAATCGCAAAAGGGAAAGAAGTAGAAGCCCTCAGAACGGTAATCAAAGGAGAAGTTCTCATCGAAGGTCGCCTGAACGTCGACCTACTCAGGAGTTGAATCACGACCAGATCAATGGGACTATCCATACTATATCCGGGGGACCCGCGGGTGGAGATAGTCGTAACGCACGACGAAGGACAGCCCGATCCTTAATTGGAAATTCTAAATATCCAAAAGAAATATGGACTCTGGAAAACAGGCCGACAAATCACCAGCCGATCAGCTTTAACGAAGGCGAAGCACCTAAAAACATCATTTGGGACACAAAAGAGGATAACCCCGATTTTCCTATGGTAGTATCGTTAGAGATAGCGAATTATAATGTAAGAAGAATCCTAATCGATAATGGAAGCTCAGCAAATATCATCTCCCAGGAGGTTTTAGCCCAAATGAACTTGGGACAAATAAACCTACAAAAAGTAGCTACGCCGTTAGTAGGCTTTGGAGGGTCCGAGATCATCCCCAGCGGAACAATATCTTTAAGTGTGTCACTTGGAAAGAAACCACTTCGGACAGTGAAGTTAGTAAAATTCCTAGTGGTAGAAACACCCTTCGCTTATAACGCTATATTAGGGCGACCAGCCCTTAACCTTTTCCGAGCTGTAGTCTCTACCTATCATCAGAAGATAAAGTTTCCGACCGATATGGGCATCGGAGAAATAACGAACGACCACTGTATGGCGTGGGATTGCTACAGCACATCGTTAACTTTGAAAGAACACCCTAAGTCTATTACTCCGAGCAAGAGAAAGATCGAAGACGGTCTCATTAGAAATGAGGTTGAAATTCCTAATACTGATCGATTAGATAAAAAGGGAAAAGAACCATTAGACTTATCCTTGAAACCCCCAGAACATAAAGATATAATCCTGGTAGAAGGCAACTCGTCGAAAACAACAAGAATAGGAACAGAACTGAGCAAAGAAGGGGAAATAATGTTAATCGACTTCCTCAGAGACAATGCCGACGTCTTCGCCTGGAGCGCGAATGACATTGAAGGAATCGATCCTCGGGTAATCAAGCATACCCTAAAAATTGACCCTTCAGCAAAACCCGCCAGACAGAAGAAGAGAAATCATGGACCAGTAAAAGATAAAATTATCAAAGCCGAGGTAGAAAGACTGCTTGAAGCAAAACAAATCCGAGAAATACATTTCTCGGAATGGCTATGTAATGTTGTACTAGTAGCAAAAGGGGATAAAAAGGACAACAAATGGAGAATGTGTAATGATTTCACCGACCTTAACAAGTTATGTCCGCGCGACCCATACCCCCTCCCAAGGATTGACTTATTGGTCGACTCGACCGCTGGCTTCGCGATATTCAGCATGATGGACGCCTTCCAAGGGTTTTACCAAATATACATGGACGAGCGGGATCAAGAGAAGACCGCGTTCATAACTGAGCAGGGAGTATACTGCTTTATTGTAATGCCATTCGGATTGAGGAATGCCGGGGCTACTTACCAAAGGTTAGTAAACCTAATGTTCAGAGAATTAATCGGAGAAATAATGGAAGTCTATGTAGACGAAATGTTAGTCAAAAGTATGAATGAAGCGGATCACGTAAAACATCTAGATCGATGTTTCCAAATCCTAAGAAAATACCGTATGAAGTTGAACCCTGCGAAATGCACCTTCGGTGTTAAGTCAGGAAAATTTTTGGGATACTTGGTACACCAGCGAGGAATAGAAGCCAACCCAGAGAAAATTCGAGCCATAACTGAAATGAAACCTCCCAAAACCATCTCTCAAGTACAAAGCTTGGTTGGGAAAATCGTAGCATTGAATAGATTCATATCAAAATCTGCCGACAGAAGCTTGCCCTTTTTCCAAACGCTTCGAAAAGCAAAAAACTTCGCTTGGACCGAAGAATGCGAACGAGCCTTCGAACAACTCAAAGAATATTTGACGACACCACCGATGTTAGCCAAACCAACGGAAGGGGAACCGTTGTATATCTACATCTCCATCTCCGATACGGCCATTAGTTCAGTACTAATTAAGATAGAGGGCTCAGAGCATAAGCCTGTCTATTATCTCAGCAAGTTATTGCAAGGGGCGGAGAAGAATTACTTGGAAATAGAAAAATTCACGCTAGCCTTAGTAGTGGCTGCACGAAAACTTCGACCTTACTTTTTAACTTACAAAATAGTGGTTTTGACAAATCAACCGCTAAGACAAGTCTTAGCAAAACCAGAAGCCTCAGGAAGACTAATTAAATGGGCGATCGAACTAGGCCAGTTCGAAATCGATTACAAACCAAGAATCGCAATTAAGGCACAAGTGTTGGCTGATTTTATATTAGAAACACCGACACAGACAACTGAATCATCAAGCAGCCTCAACGACGATGTCTTGATCATAGAAGATCAAACTTGGTTAATGCATGTCGACGGTGCTTCATGCCGAGAAGGAGGAGGCGCCGGAATCAACTTCACCGGACCGAATAAGGAAGATTTGAATTACGCAATAACATTGGACTTCGTTGTAACAAACAATGAAGCTGAATATGAAGCATTGATTGCGGGAATGGAAATGGCGATTAATGCCAATATAAGAAGTCTTAAAGTATTAACTGATTCAGAGTTAGTACAAAGACAAATTGAAGGCCTATACGAGGCTAAAGAATTCAAAATGGTAAAATACCTCGCCAAAGTGAAAACACTAGCTAAAAAATTTGAAAGCTTCGGTATTCAGAACATTCCGCGTTCGGAAAATAAATGGGCCGACCAGCTATCAAAGTTCACAGGATCCCATGACGGAAAGACCGAACGGGTAATCAACTGGTTGATCTCTAATACGCCGGCAATCGATATCGATGAAACACCGGTAGTCGATATAATGGAAATTGAAGAAGTCGAAGAAAACTGGATGACCCCGATGATAGACTATCTTCGAGAAGAAAAATTACCACCTGACCTAAATGAAGCTCGGAAAATAAGATATCGAGCTCCAAAGTATACACTTGTAGAAGGAAAACTCTACCGAAGATCAGTATCAGGAATTCTTCTGAAATGCGTCTCTGAATCACAAACCATTGATATACTACGAGAAATACACGAAGGAGATGCAGGAAATCACAGCGGATCAAGGGCATTGGCCTTAAAATGTCTCAGGACAGGTTACTATTGGCCTACCATCAATAAAGATACCACTCGATATGTCCAAGAATGTCATCACTGCCAGATCCATGCTAACATATGTCATCGACCAGCAGAAAACATGCATCCAATTCCAGTATGTTGGCCTTTCGATCAATGGGGAATGGACATCGTGGGGCCGTTCCCGGTGGCCAGATCCAAAAAAGCTTACGTCCTGGTCGCTGTAGAATATTTCAGCAAATGGATAGAATGCATCGCCCTCGCACGAATAACTCAATTCCAAGTGATCAACTTCCTATGGAAGTTCATAGTTTGTCGATTTGGCATCCCAAGGATCCTAATTTCCGATAATGGAACCCAATTCGCGGGAAAACAAGTAATAGAATGGTGTTCGAAAATGGGAATTCAACAAAATTTCACTTCGGTCGGGCATCCAAGAGCGAACGGACAAACCGAAGTAGCAAACCGAGAAATAATAAAATCTTTGGAAAAAAGATTAGGATCGGCCAAAGGAAAATGGCTTGATGAACTCCCAGGAGTACTATGGGCTAATCGAACCACAGTAAGGAGCTCAACCGGGGAAACCCCATTTAGCTTGGTATATGGGTCGGAGGCTGTTATTCCTGTTGAAACCTTAATCCCAACGCCAAGAATAGAGATGTTCGATGATCAAGAAAATGAAAAGGCGAGAGAAAATGACATTGATTTAACAGAAGCTTTAAGAGATAAAGCTGCCGTACGCCTACAAGCCACTAAAGTAAATATGGAGAAAGCATACAATCAAAAAGTACGCATCCGAACTTTCAAAGAAGGAGACTTGGTCTTGAAAAAGGTAGAAGTATCCAAGCATGTGGGAAAGTTACAACAAAATTGGGATGGACCTTACATCGTCATTGGCGTAGGAAAGAAAGGTTCATACAAAATTGCACACTTGGATGGAACAGCCTTACCAAGAACCTGGAATGCGGTCAACCTTAGGAAATATTATGGTAAATAAATTTTAGCAGATTATACTGCATTGTTTTATTTTATTTTATCAAGTTTTAATCCTTGTAACAAAGGCCTTAGCCTACAGTTCAATTAGTAAAGATTTTTAGCATTTTCTATACATCGATTATTTCGGTTAACGCTCCTTGGAATTACACTATCATATTGATAAAAATTAGAACGAAACGAGTCGAGTATACATTGATCCGCTCAATAAACACTCCTCGATCTATATCAACGACAAAAAGGACTCTTTGGTGATGAACCTAAGTCTAAATTACAGATGAGTTGAGTAAACATCGATCCGCTCGATAAAAACTCCTCGATATATCTTCAACGATCAAAAAGACTTTTTGGGTTAAAAACCTAAGTCTAATCAAAACGAGTTGAGTAAACATCGATCCGCTCGATAAAAACTCCTCGATATATCTTCAACGATCAAAAAGACTTTTTGGGTTAAAAACCTAAGTCTAATCAAAACGAATTGAGTAAACATCGATCCGCTCGATAAAAACTCCTCGATATATCTTCAACGATCAAAAAGGCTTTTGGTACAAAAAAAAAAAAAAAAAAAACCTAAGTCTAATCAAAACGAGTTGAGTAAACATCGATCCGCTCGATAAAAACTCCTCGATATATGTTCAACGATCAAAAAGACTTTTTGGGTTAAAAACCTAAGTCTAATCAGAAAGAGTCGAGTAAACATCGATCCGCTCGATAAAAACTCCTCGATACGTATCCAACATCCTAAAAGGACTGTTGGGTTAAAAATCTAAGTCTAATCAGAAAGAGTCGAGTAAACATCGATCCGCTCGATAAAAACTCCTCGATACGTATCCAACATCCTAAAAGGACTGTTGGGTTAAAAACATAAGTCTAATCAAAACGAGTTGAGTAAACATCGATCCGCTCGATAAAAACTCCTCGATACGTATCCAACATCCTAAAAAGACTTTTGGGTTAAAAACCTAAGTCTAATAAAAAAGAGTCGAGTATACATTGATCCGCTCAATAAAAACTCCTCGGTATATTTACAACGATTGGAAAAATTTCAGCTGATAAAAACCTAAGTCTAAATTGTAACAAGTGGAGTAAACATTGATCCGCTCAATAAACACTCCTCGATCTATTCCTAACGATCTAAAAGATCTGCTGATACTCCTAAAGTTTTGAAGATGATGTTGGGATATAGCTCGATTTGTCAAACAACAAAGTGCGGAATTTAAAATTTTTTCGAGGTATCCAATGGTCCCATAAAAGATGTCTCCATATTATGTATACAAAAACTTAAACAAAAACGCACACAATGAATTAACAAAGGGGGTTTTTTGCGATATACCTCACCACAGGCAAGGTGGTGGAAACCTCCGGTCTTCGATTCTGATTCTGATCCGGTTCACAGGAGTGATCCAAGTGTCTCACCTCCAGGGATAGTCCACACCAATTGGATTCTGGCAACACCTCAAGATCTTAGGCTCAGAACTCGATGCAGGAGATTTGTTATTGAAGGATTGTATGAGATCTCTTGACAAATCAATATCTAATACAATGGAGGAGGAGATCTCGGCGGCGGCGGCACCAAGGAGCTCACGGCAGCACAGTGGCGGCGGCTAGTGGTGGCGGCGGCGGCTAGGGTTTGCTTGGAGAGGGGGCGGCGCTTTTAGGGCAGAGGGAGGCTAGGGTTTTTCTTTCTTAGGTGTTAGCTTTTAAGCTCATGTAGTTCCCCTTTTATAGACTCCTTCTGACCTAGGGTTTGCAAGACTCCTTATGGGCTTTAATTAATAGAAGCCCATGTCTTGCAATCCTTCATTTAATTAACTACTTTAATTAAATGCCCAGTCCAATTAAATCAATATTTCTTTTAATTAACTTAGCAACTCAATTATTAATTAAGTTAGCCAATTAATTAATCTCCCACTTGAATTAAATACTTTTAATTCATTTAATTGATTTAATTACCTTTAAATCAATTAATTCCTTTCATGTCCTTTTATAACAGTCACCGTCCAATTGTATTGTGTGTGACCCTCTGGGTTCACCATCAACTGGCAGCAGGCCCACGAATCCCTCGTGATTTAATTTATGAACAATAAATTGTTCCGGTTAATTAAACAACCTTTAATTAACCACTCCTAGAATTAAATCCTCTATTAATTTAGGAGTACCCACACTTCATGGTCGATGTCTAGCCACAAGCCCATGAAGCCCAATTTCAGGTGAATTGATATTTGTGAACCTCGTCTCATATAATTGCCATGTACATACGGTCCTTCTATCGACTAATATTCCCGATCAAGACTTAGGGTGTGTGAATTGATCGGCACCTCTAAATTTGTCTCGATAACTATACTTTCTAATTCAGGATAATATACCTTTGTGACCTTCTAAATTTGGAAACACCTTCCCAAATCCGTCACCGACCACGGCCGTGGATTCCTTGGATATATTATCTAAGAATCGTATAGGAAATTCTCTCACCCATTACAGTGAGTCAATAGATTCCATATTGGTACTAACCACCCGCGTACATGTCCATACGCACCCAACCTAGGCATGTTATGACCAAGCTACGTGGCCTATACCTAGATCTAAGTACGCACTTTCATGCACCGAATTCGCCCTAGTACCTCAAGTCAAAGGACTAAATCGTACACTATCATATTCCTTGAGAAGTATCCCATCACCGATATGCGTCATGCGCTTCCACAATGGGTTTCTCTGTTCGGGTCGTTCGATGCGTTCAATCTTCCATTGAACCACCTACTCGTATGCACTGGACTCAAATTCCTTGCTCATGAAACACTACAAATTCACTCCATGTGAATCATGCATACTCGTACAAGTCTTTGCGATTCCTACGATACCCTGTCTCGTTCGGAATCTATGACTTGGAACAGATTTAAGATTACGACCTTTGAGACTGTTTCATGATTGCACTCAGTACTGAAGTGAATCGTCCCATAGTCAAATGTAATCTAAGGGTTTCAACCAATCGCTTGAATGTATTCGCGAAAGATGAAGTTGGCCATTGTTTATCCTTATACTCGTATAAATAAACGTGCGTATTAAATCATTTATACCAAAGAAAGATAATGATAGTTTCACTACAAGCTAAATATATTGGCTTGCAGGGCACTATTCCATCAATCTCCCACTTGCCCTAAAGCCAATCACAAACGTTTCTAGGACCCATCTTTCTAAAGATGTTCTTCGAACTCATTTCATGATATAGCCTCTTTTAGTGGATCCGCTAAGTTGTCTTCCGAGTCGACGCGATCCATTACGCGCGTTAACTCTACCAATGATTTCTCTAATCAAATGGTACTTTTCTTTCAATTATGTTTAGATTTCTGGTAAGATCTCGAATGCTTTGCTTTGACAATAGCTCCAATGTTATCATAGAAGATAACCATGAGCTTCGCAATGCTAGGCACTACATCCAACCATAGGATGAAGTTTTATATCTAAACACTTTCTTAAGTCGCATTCAATGCTACATTTAATGCTGCAATATATCTTGCTTCAGTGGTTTGAATGGTTACGGTGAATTGCTTGGAACCCTTTCAAATTCACCGTTACCCCATTGATGCAGGATATGTATCCAAAGTTGGATATTCTTAATTCATCCACATCAGACTGAAAATTCGAATCAGTGAATCCTTCGAATTTTAATTCTCCACTACCACCGTAGACCAAGAACAAATCCTTAGTCTTTGTCAAGAGCTTAAGGATATCTTTTACGGTGGTCCAGTACTTCTTCACTGGAGTTTGACTAGCAACTGCTCGCGATACTTGAGCATGTTCTACGTCTGGTCTAGTACATAGTAAAGCATGCCACATGCAACCTTTTGTTTGAAACATAAGGTATTTGAGACATCCTCCTTTGTTCTCATTTGATGAAGGGCACATCAATTTTGGATCAAGGCATACGGGTCTCACTAGAAGTAATCCTTTCTTGGATTCTTCATACTGAATATTTTCAGTATTAATTCTATGTACTTAGATTTAGAGAGTGTCAGCATCTTTTTCTGATCTATTCTATAGATACGTATCCCAATACGCAAGATGCTTCTCCTAAATCTTTCATGGAGAATTGCATGGACAATCATGCTTTCGTCTGTGCTAATATTCCGATATCATCCCAGATAACCAGAACATTATCGACATATAAAATATGAGCTTCATCGCGCTCCCACTAATCCTTTTGTACACTCATTGTTCATGTTCGTTTTGATGAAGTCAATTGTTTTGACTATCTCATCAGAAGAAATGTGAATCTAAATGGATTCAGATATCGCTAATGGAGAAAAGGTTTCATCAAAGTCTGTTCCAGAACATTGTGAATAACCCTTTTACCACTAGTCGATTCTTAGAGGTCAATACTTCTCCATTCATTCCAAGTTTGAAGATCCATTTATAACTTATAACCAACTTATAGGGATAAATCCCTTGGGTGGATCAATCAAGGTTATACCTTGTTGGAATGGATGGGATCCATTTTGGTTTGCATGGCTTTGAGCCATGCACTCGAGTTTATGTCTGACATCGCTTCTTGATAGGTCTTTGGATTACTTTCCACATTCTCGTTTTCGTGAATGAAACCAAATCGCTTTGGCTCCTTACGAATTCGATCAGACCTTCGAAGAGTAGGTGTACTAGTAGGTTCAGTAAATTCTGGATTAACTCCCACTGTTTGCAGGGATGGGTCCAAATCTTGGACTTCATCAAGTTCCATGACGTTTCCATTTCCTTTGACGAGAGATTCATCAACAGAGGAACTGGTATCTAGGAGAAACGGTTGTTTCTCATTGTCGTGGAACAGGTATCCAATGGATTTCGTTGGATACCCCACAATTATATACAAATTAGATCTACTAGCCAATTTATCTCCTTTCTCGTTTCTACTATCGCCAGGAGATCTCCATGCTCAGAGGTAAGAGCACAGAGGTATTTTGCCGTACCTTTCTTGGTAAAGCTTTGTAGGCACAAACTTTGAAGGTACTTTGCTTAGTATCTTCGATGCAGTCAGGAGCACTAACCCCTAGAATGCATAAGGAAGCTTTTACAAAACTCAATATGGATCGAACAATGTTAGAATCCATCTCTTTAGACACTTCAATAAGTCGTGACGTCTTAGGAGGAGTTTGTTGTATGAGAATTCCATTCTCATCAAGATAATTGAGGAATCCTTGACAAGTATTTGCTATCTCGATTAGATCGAATGGTCGTAATACTTTGTCTTTGTCGATTTTCTACTTCGCATTGAAATACCTTTCTTGGTTTTTCAGATTTGCATCTCACTAGATTCATTTCTTACTAACGACCAGGGTCTTTAGTAAAAAGGTACGAAGTATGAGTAATCCCCTCTCACAGTAACCTTTAGTGATCCATACTCATGGATTAAATCCATATTTTATTTGGTTCGCTCTTGATTCCCTGTGACGGGAGATCTGGTCATATCTCCTTTGAGACATGATTCGCAGGTTGGAAGTTCATCCAAGTTCTATTTTTCAAGAAGCTTAGGCGAAACCAACTTTTGAATCCTACTCTTGGAGATGTGTCCAAGTCTAGCATACCAAAGTTATGGATTATTATCTTTGTATTAATTTGAATTTCACACATTAATTCAAATAAAATTGAGCTAATGGTTTAATTCAATTAATTTACTTCCTTTCAATTAACTTCTTTAATTGAATCTTTTTCCTTTTCATTTAACCCTTTAATCGAAACGTTGCTTAATTAATTAGATCATCTAATCAATTAAACACATCAGTGCCTTTCTTAGATGCAGTGGGATAATTCGACTTATAGGCTACTTGCGTTCTTTTGACTACCTTTATGGTCGAATTAGAAGAGAATAAATTCCTCTTCATTTTACTCTTCTATGACTTTGCAGTCCACGAAGTGTAAACGATCGTGATAGGTTTATCCTGTTTGCCTTTAACCAATTCTTTGGTTGATTCATGAAATGTGATCAACTTATCAAATAAGATCAGTTTATTTCAAGAGTCATTTGAATGAGCGGGAGGAGAATTTAGGAGGAAGTTAATGTTAAGATCACTTGCAGGCTTACGTTTAATCGATCCAGTTTTCAACTAGATTGATAAAATAAAGACAGTGATCCTTGACACTGGTTCCTTCAATTATTCTCGAGTTTTGAAACAATTCCTTTAGAAGTCTCGAACCATATTGATTCAAGACTACTCCTCAAAACAAGCCTTTTGAGGTGGAGGTTTGTTTCAGAAGATTGGTCCTCAAAACGGGCCTTTTGAGGTGGAAGCTTCAAACATGCTTCTTATGTTGCTTCCATAGCTCGTTCAATCTTGATGCTTATTTGAGGAAACGATCATTTAAGATTCCCATACTCTATAGGTGATTCGTTTCACTTTTGAGATTCATCTATATATGAGAAACGATCATTAATATTCCCATATTCTACGGGTGATTCGTTTCTTATATTTTGACTTATCTCATAAGCGCATAAGGAATAGGATTGTCATTTAAGAACATCATTCCACTCTTGGAATTCAAGACAATTCTCAAGTTTCTTGCCTAGTCGATATTTTAATCCAGTTATTCTATTAGTCGAAAATAAATAGTAAAATGGACAATTACTGATATCTCAGTATCTAATTTAAAGAGAAGACAAACATTCAGTGGACTAGTTAGTGAATAATACTTATAATCTACGAAGGTTGGACTTTCTATCGTAGAAGTTCTCCCACTATTTTATCGAAACAATTACCCCTTCAATTGTTCGGGAAATTCTATTTCCTAGTAGGTCTTGACGTCCCAGCGGCAATTAATTGCACCCACGACTCGTGGCCATACAACCAATTCCCCAGGTAGGCATACTTATTGCGAATTGTGTTACTCCACAACCTTCAAGCTATTTTGCCTCGGTTTTCGCACTTATCTAGCACTGCTACATCATAAGTGTTACTAATCGTTAAGTCTAACCCATCAATCATGATGAGCAACGGGCCCGGTCGTGAGTTCTCCGTAACTAGTTATCGGTCGATCCTCACATCCCGACCAATCCTCACCCTTGTCGTGTTTAGTTAAAAACAGGAGTCAAGGAATTTCACGTATTGTCCCTTTCTTCGACTCGGGTGCCAGACTCTGGATCACCTCTATCGATAAGTAGACAACATACGCTAGTCCCTATTGATGGAAGGCTTGGATTTATATAAATACTTCATTTTATTTTAATCCAATATGACTTAATATATAATTCGAGAGGGGGTTTCTGGTTTTGAAAGTTATGCTAACTCTCCTCGAGATCTCACCGATTTAGTTATGCTTTATCTTTTATTACGATCTAGATTCTAGCGCGTAGCTAAATATAAATCGACAAATAAATAAAAGCCATACAAGCCTAGCATGCATACTACCACAATATGTTTTCGATCGGGAGCCTCCTATGTGGGCCATCATCGAGCCAATGATGTTGGCCCAATTGGTCAATCTAAAGGGTTCTCAAACAGGCCCTATGCTATTACACATTGTACCATGCATACATGGCCTTCTTATCTTCTTGGGCTCCCGCCTTGCTTGTAAATGGGCCTCCATCCTAAACTAGGAAAGCAGTAAAGCCCTATTCTATTACAAAGGCTCAAAGTGGCCCAAAAACAATAATAGGCTCGCAGGCCCAATAAAAACCAAGCAATAAATTAAACCAATCACATCTACCCTAAGGTCAAGGCTCGTCTCGATCGAAAACCACGTAAACAGTTCACGTAGAGCAAGAAACATGTAAACATCTTTTACTTTCTTCTATCTTAATTTTAAAACATCCTTTTAAAACTAACTTCCTATGATTCTTGCCTTTTAGTCACTACTAATTATGACAAAATAAATATCCGGGTAAACAAAAATTAATTTTCTGCTCAATTTCAGAATCTGTTTTTCAACTTTTGAAAAATTTCATTTTGACCCCTCAACTTTCGAAAATTGCACTTTGACCCCAAAACTTTTTAAAAAGTTATAAAAACACCCCTGGGCAGTTTCGGGCAGCAGACCAGAAAATAAAATTTTGAATTTTGAAAATTTTCGATTTTTCAAATTGACCCCTCAAGTTGAAATTTTCAGATCTCAAAAATTTCGAATTTTCAGCCCTCAAAAACTCTGATTTGCGATTTCTGCCCCAAAAGTCCTGAAGTTTTCAAAAACTATAAAAAACGGCACAGATCTTGAAAAGCAGTTTTACCCATTGATAGATCTAGTCATAACAAGCAAGAATCAATTTACAGAACATAATTATCACGTGTTCTCATACATATAATTAAACATATACGGTGAACACAATTATGTTCAGGCTTTTGTATAATAATAATGGAGTTGGCTCTGATACCACTGTTGGGATATAGCTCGATTTGTCAAACAACAAAGTGCGGAATTTAAAATTTTTTCGAGGTATCCAATGGTCCCATAAAAGATGTCTCCATATTATGTATACAAAAACTTAAACAAAAACGCACACAATGAATTAACAAAGGGGGTTTTTTGCGATATACCTCACCACAGGCAAGGTGGTGGAAACCTCCGGTCTTCGATTCTGATTCTGATCCGGTTCACAGGAGTGATCCAAGTGTCTCACCTCCAGGGATAGTCCACACCAATTGGATTCTGGCAACACCTCAAGATCTTAGGCTCAGAACTCGATGCAGGAGATTTGTTATTGAAGGATTGTATGAGATCTCTTGACAAATCAATATCTAATACAATGGAGGAGGAGATCTCGGCGGCGGCGGCACCAAGGAGCTCACGGCAGCACAGTGGCGGCGGCTAGTGGTGGCGGCGGCGGCTAGGGTTTGCTTGGAGAGGGGGCGGCGCTTTTAGGGCAGAGGGAGGCTAGGGTTTTTCTTTCTTAGGTGTTAGCTTTTAAGCTCATGTAGTTCCCCTTTTATAGACTCCTTCTGACCTAGGGTTTGCAAGACTCCTTATGGGCTTTAATTAATAGAAGCCCATGTCTTGCAATCCTTCATTTAATTAACTACTTTAATTAAATGCCCAGTCCAATTAAATCAATATTTCTTTTAATTAACTTAGCAACTCAATTATTAATTAAGTTAGCCAATTAATTAATCTCCCACTTGAATTAAATACTTTTAATTCATTTAATTGATTTAATTACCTTTAAATCAATTAATTCCTTTCATGTCCTTTTATAACAGTCACCGTCCAATTGTATTGTGTGTGACCCTCTGGGTTCACCATCAACTGGCAGCAGGCCCACGAATCCCTCGTGATTTAATTTATGAACAATAAATTGTTCCGGTTAATTAAACAACCTTTAATTAACCACTCCTAGAATTAAATCCTCTATTAATTTAGGAGTACCCACACTTCATGGTCGATGTCTAGCCACAAGCCCATGAAGCCCAATTTCAGGTGAATTGATATTTGTGAACCTCGTCTCATATAATTGCCATGTACATACGGTCCTTCTATCGACTAATATTCCCGATCAAGACTTAGGGTGTGTGAATTGATCGGCACCTCTAAATTTGTCTCGATAACTATACTTTCTAATTCAGGATAATATACCTTTGTGACCTTCTAAATTTGGAAACACCTTCCCAAATCCGTCACCGACCACGGCCGTGGATTCCTTGGATATATTATCTAAGAATCGTATAGGAAATTCTCTCACCCATTACAGTGAGTCAATAGATTCCATATTGGTACTAACCACCCGCGTACATGTCCATACGCACCCAACCTAGGCATGTTATGACCAAGCTACGTGGCCTATACCTAGATCTAAGTACGCACTTTCATGCACCGAATTCGCCCTAGTACCTCAAGTCAAAGGACTAAATCGTACACTATCATATTCCTTGAGAAGTATCCCATCACCGATATGCGTCATGCGCTTCCACAATGGGTTTCTCTGTTCGGGTCGTTCGATGCGTTCAATCTTCCATTGAACCACCTACTCGTATGCACTGGACTCAAATTCCTTGCTCATGAAACACTACAAATTCACTCCATGTGAATCATGCATACTCGTACAAGTCTTTGCGATTCCTACGATACCCTGTCTCGTTCGGAATCTATGACTTGGAACAGATTTAAGATTACGACCTTTGAGACTGTTTCATGATTGCACTCAGTACTGAAGTGAATCGTCCCATAGTCAAATGTAATCTAAGGGTTTCAACCAATCGCTTGAATGTATTCGCGAAAGATGAAGTTGGCCATTGTTTATCCTTATACTCGTATAAATAAACGTGCGTATTAAATCATTTATACCAAAGAAAGATAATGATAGTTTCACTACAAGCTAAATATATTGGCTTGCAGGGCACTATTCCATCAGATGAATCAAGTATGACTCCATCTGCTCGGAAATTGCTCCTCATAAATAAAAAATATGACTGAATCAACGACAAAGAGGATGCAAGGGATAAAAGTAATATTTTATTCATCAAATCAATTACATACAAAAGTCCTACGTTACAAAGGTCTACATACTACTTAAAGATCATTACAATGATTTAGATGAAATGATCCTATAAGATCGGCGATCTTCACGACAATGTCCACGGAAACACCAATCTCCTCCCTAGTACCTCGTCAATTATAATAAACCACCTAAGAAGCATGCTGCTCAGGATGGTCGACTTCTTTGGTTCGATGGCCAGGCTCTGAAGATCGAATTTTCTTCCAGACTAAATGAGCATTACCAGCCAGATAACCGGCAATACTCATTCACCCACAACAAGATACTGCTTTTACTTTAAAAATAAAACATTTTACTCTAAAGCAGCATCTCTTCGGGGTGGTCGCGAAACAGTAAACCTACCAGCGCACCCCAGTGGCCTATCACTCCGGAGGTAACATCCAAGAGCGAGGATGCCTGGTAAGTATGAACCCCCCATGTGCAAACGGAAACCACGGACCTCTAATTGATGAAAACAAAAGCTGAGGCCTCATGGGACCCGTTAGTACAAGGAAGGGCTGACATGGAACCCGTCAGTACAAGGTAGATGAACATCAAGTTATTACAGAGTGAATCACGATAATGTGACTTTTTGAATATTATGGGATCTGAAGGCAAAACAAAATCTAAGGAAACTGAGATCTCCATCCTTCTTGAGAAATGACAAATGGAATATGCAAACCGTCTCCTTATTTATAGGGATAGACTCAAACAATCCAACGGCTGAAAAAGCATTTGATCAACGGACACAGATGCGACCCCTTGACTCCCCGCAATAAATGCTAGTAAGTTGGAACGACACTATCTAATCGCCTCAACTAGTCGATAACAAAAGAGGCCATAGATCGAAATGATCAAACCTTAAAAAGCTTTGGATTAGACATACCGGCACAATCCTACTTCATGGTCGATGGTTTAAAACGCTAGAATGCACAAACGAAGTCATACAAGCTTTAAAATCGCAGCGAAAAGGACAGTTGCTCGATAAAAGATAAAAGACCAAACCCTTCACCATACGAGGGATGTCACTGCCTCATACATCATATGGATGACCATTGACTAAGACATACAGGAACTCCTCTGGAATCCAAGATATCTGATATAGAAATCAGGAGAATAGTCCTCCTTATTCAAAACAGCAAGGACGTAACTGCCTAACATACCAGAGAATTGCTTAAGGAGGTCTGAACAGGTCAGATCTGACTAAGACTTCTACAATTTCCAATTCATCCCATATCAAAGATATGCTATAAACGAAACATTGGTTGAAGAACAAGTAGTTCGAAGTTGATAATGAGAAACATAAAGCTTCGGGGATACTGAAAGGGTTATTTTCTCTTAGTCTTATGAAAAGAAAAGAAGAGTTCAACAAAAGGTATAAAAAGCCTCCTTATATAAAAGTTTGTGTCACAAAAGGACAATTTTACAAGGCATGGATTGAACATCGATCAAAATGCTGAACGTTCCCTAACAGCAATTCAATCGACTATCCAATACGAATAAACCTACTATTTGCATGATTATGCGCAAACATGATTTTGAATATAACCCAAGGGACTATACTGGGTTGATCAACAAAGATTTGATTTGCAGAGCAAACATCAAGATCAAGCTAGCTTTTCTCTATCCTAAATATTCTCCGCAAAGATCAATTTCAGATACGTGTGCTAAACAATTCTGATTATTTCATGATGATTATATTTATGCATAAAGGCAAAATGTGCATAACAAGGAGAAGAAAATAGATATAGGCAAGAATCTGCCTACAAGAAGGTCATAATTTCCAATTTAGTATTTCTCCCATTACAAAAAATTTTTCAGCCCAAACATATGCACAAAAGTTGGGCACCAAAAAAAAAAAAAAAAAAAAAAAAAAAAAAAAAAAAAAGAGACAGTCCAAGGTCTGCCAGGTCAAATAAAGATCACTGAGAAGAATCGCCAGAGGGGCGACCAGCTGAGATAGGCCTCCGAGGAGTCAGGTTACCAGCAAACGCCATCAACTCCTCCTGACGCTTGAGATAACCGGCATCAAAACCGTCCTCATAAGCCTGCTGACGAGATCCCTCTGCCGAAGCGGCGGCCTGAACTAAGTCACCTTTCTCTTTCTCAAGAACAACTTTGTCAGCCTCTAATTTTTGGAGGTCATCTTGGGCAAGCTGCAGTTGCAAAGACAGCCCTGCGGATTTAGCTTTTTCTGACTCCAACTGACCTTGATGAGCTCTCCGACTACTCCACAGTTAGTCATTTTGCACACCCAGCTGAAGTGCAAAATATTTGGCCTACAAAGAAAAACAATGAGAAAAATCCTCTCAAGACATGAAAGTCGAAATAAAAATAGGGAAAATTATCGAAAGATATGTCTACCTGCTCGCACATCTTAACGAGAGACTGGACAAGGCGTACATTTGAAGTACCCTCAAGTTTCTTCAGCTCACCAGGCAAAATGGTGCTCAAACCCAGATCCCAGGACAAAGCATCAGGCTCAATTGAGCCAGGCAATTCACTACTAGAAGGAACACCGTCAGGCCGCGGAGTCTCTGACAACATAATATCTTTGACCTGCTCGAGAATACAACGATCATCTAACAGACGAGGAGATTCTCTCTCGTTGGGGCTAACAGAGGTCTCCTTGCCCGAAGCTGAAATAACGGTTCGACGACCAGACCTCGACCCAAACCGACCCCCAGAAGGTCCCCCAGATTCAAAAGAAGCAGTCGTTACAGTGGTATCATGAAACAAATATTCAGGACAATCTTGCAAAATAGATTGCGTTACGGAAGGATTAACAGGAAAACCATCTCCAACTTGCCCTTCACTGGCATTCAGGGCAGTAGAAGTAGAAAAAGGAAGGGAACTAACAAAATCTCCTCCATGAGACCCATGCTCATAAGAAGAAAAACCTGAAGAAACAGGTGTGTCGTAAACATGCTCCATGTTGGATGGATCCCCAAAAGCTAATCGACCAGGGGAAGGCCTACTACCTACCCCGGTGGAAGAAGGAAAATTTGGTTGAAGAAGTGACGAACTAACTTCTGAAAAAGGTTGGGACGTGATAGCAGGACTATCGATCATCGAACTACTAATCAAGGACGAACGAGGAGGCTCCATCGAAGGCCCGTCTCTTCGAGATTTTTTCGATCTGTTATCCCGGGCGCCCTCACGGGAAGGTCGCTTCGAAGTATTACCAAAAAGGTTACTCATGATCGGATTATGGAAAAATACAAATTAATATCGAGAAAGCTTATCGACTAGCTAAAGAAAGAGTATTCTATTAAAGGAGGAGTATAGCAGTAAAAAACAAGTCAAGTTTTTACCTTTCGTATTTATACTACACGAAAGGACGCGACAGACCTAGAGAAAGGGCGCGAACTAGGAAAACTGACCTGGGAGCAAACGCTAGAATTTGAAAAGACACACACATAATGATTACGGCAAATTAAATGACTTGTCTAAATTATTACGGCGAATGTGAAAAGACACGACTGTCAGAATACGAAACGTTTAGCGTACAAAGTAAGGAAAGCTAAAGTTACAATTAAAACCTACGAATGAATAATTACAAAGATTATTTCAAAAAAAAATCGCTATTTCAAGAAGCCTGGTCGCTATCCGGAATCTTCTGTTCGCTACCGACGTCCTCAGTCATGCATATATCGTCTTCTTCTTCTTCGTCTTCTGGATCGATAAAAGTATTATCGAGCTCATCGTTAACATCAGAAGGAGGAATCGGCAATGGATTTCCAAATTCTTCGACAAGGTGAGCCAGAGGAAAACCTTGATATACGACATTGGGAACCTCGGAAGAAGAATAAAGTTTGCCATAGCGATTCAACCGAATGTGCGCCGCCTTAAAATACTCATTTCGACGGTCGTCGATCATCTCTAAAGCGACCAGCTGATGAATCACCTTCTTAAAAGTATTCTCAAGAAGAGGACCGACCATCCGATACACTAACGCCGTATGAACAGGAGAATTAAGGAATTCACGAACGACTCTTTCATCAGGATTCCTACCATATCGATCCTTAAGCCCACTAAGTGGGACATCCTTTTCGTACTCCTCTAAAGAAGTTTCAAGGTTTGATACCTGAGATTCAAGCTCACTAATTCGAGTCGTGCTCTGTATCTGCAATTCCTCTAACTTTCTAGCCATTTGATTGGCCTGCTCTTGAGCACGAGAAACCTCCATCACCCTGTCTATCATTTCTTGATCTTCGGTCTCGGTAGCACGAGTCTCTACAATGGGAATGGAAGAAGATGTTGAGGGACCAACCTCTGAACCGGAGGATTTATGAAGTAAAGCTTTATACTTCTCCTCCAGGAACTCGAACAGTTGTTTCCAAAGTGCATTTTCATAGGCGTATGACGCGAGACAAGTTTTAGTCTGGAAGAACAAAGAGAGCAAGAAAAAGAGATGGATTAGTAAATTAAGGAAGACCTTTAAAATTATCTGTCAATATGATTGAAGGAAAAAGATATCACCTTCTCAGCATAAAGAGAAGCTCGCTGGAATTTCTCCAGAGGATCCTTATGAAGAAGCTTATTGAGATCGCGAGTAAAAACGCCAGACAAAAGAACACGGGTCGCCTTATCGACCGCGTTCTCACTATCATCATGAACAAGAGAATCCTTCTCGGAATAACCAGCGGCCCTCCTTCCCTCTAAATGATCCTCGATCATTTCGACCAGAGTAGGTTTTGGATGTTTATCTCCGAGTAAAGAAAGGTCGTCACCCGAACGTCCATAGCAACTCCTTTTTCTACCCACTGGATTATTAGTAGGATGAGGCATTGACCAGCTGCGACATCCTCGAATGCCCAAAGAGGATCTAAGATGAAGAGGAGGATAACCAGATCCCATTCCCTGACGAATAGGGGACTCACGAGAAGAATCTGGAGATTCCTCTCTATTCTCCTCAGATTCATGACCCAACTCCAGCTTCCTTTTTCGCGACGCTCTCTGCTCGATAGGGGCGTTCTCTACGGATTTGGAAGATTTCGACAGCACCATTTTTCCCTTCAAAGAATGTCGAGAGTTTTCTACCATATGGGCTGAAAAAGAAAACAAAATAAAAGTTAGTTTCTCCGTATAAAAGGTATAGTTACAGCACTAAGATAAAATAAAGTACTAACCAAGAGGATCAGATGATGAACTGATGGGAAAGTTATGAACACTTAACCCCGCCTTACGAAGGAAAGCCTCCCCGATCAGAATAGCGCTTTGATATTTGTTTGCACGCATTTCGGGGATCTCAGTAATAAACTGTACATCGTCAGGAACAAGTTCACCAGTCGGTAAGCGACCTCCAGGAATCCAACTGGAACCATGATCCCATGAAAAAGGCATGGTCGAACCATCCGCCAAACAAATAGTAGACGGAGGACGAACAAAGAAGAAATGAGATTTCCATGAAGGATTACTAGAAACAGGGGCGTCAAAGATTGCTCGACTAGGCCGCTGACTAGCGAAGAAATATCCACGATTTGAAGAGCTAGAAATATTGAAACGGAAAAGTTGCGTAAAATTACGAAAAGAAGGTTTAAACCCCTTTGCGATCATCAAAACGGAAAAACAAACCACAAAAGCAACGGAATTTGGAACCAGCTGTGTCAAGCACACACTGAAAGTTTTCAAAACTTCGAGAAAGAGGGGAGACAAAGGAAGACGCAGTCCGCTATTGAAGTGAGCCGTATAAAAGGCTCGACATCCCTCCGGGGGAGACGTGACCCTATCAGTAGGGGAAGGAAGAATTATCTCAGAACCTTCCGGAAAATATTTGGTATAATTATTCACAACCTCCGGGAATGTTTCCACCGTATAGGCACAAGCTACGTCCTCAATTGGTTCAGAAATCTGAGGAACAGTACCTTTGCCCTTTTTGGCTCGGGCAGCCACATCTGCATCAGAAAGGATTCGTACCTTGAAAGTATCTTCTACAGGGACGACGAAGTCAGATACTGTAGTTTGTTCACCCAAAGGATTAGAATGCAACTCCTCCTCATTATCGGGGGCGACGATCTCTCTAGAAGAGGAAGAAGATCTTCTTACAAAAGCCATGTATTCTGGTTCTCGAAAAATGAAGGTCGATAAAAGGAAAAATTTTATGAGATGAACGACTAATCAGGAAAATGATTACAAAGTTGTAAGGAAGTATAAAAGAGAAATGGCGAACTCAAAAGTCACCTATTTATAATAGAATGAGACAAGACGTTTCGAACTCATCGCAGCTACTCATATTCCCGCCAAAAACGGAAGGATACGAAAGGCCTCCTGAATAGACGCGTGGCGATTCGTAATCGAACAGAGAAAACGACTATCTATGATGTGTAGCACTCTTTTCCTTACTTAATATTTTTTCCCACAGGGTTTTTTCTTAAGAAAGGTTTTTAACGAGGCTCCATTCATAGAAAACAAACAGTCGTAAAGATTCATCTACTTCTACGAGCTTCTATTATCTATACGCTCGAAGAAGTGAGGGAGTACTGATGGGGGCTATTTCGCACCCTACATACTACTCGGATCGAATGAAGAAGATAAGATCGATTCGACCAATTCAAACAGATCGGGATCATCTTATTGACCTGGCCAAGTGCAGCTCGCTTCGATAGAAGATTATATTCCGGACTCAAGAAGGATATTTGGGCCGAGTCCTATTAGGACTATGTTTCCTTGTAACGCTAGGTTTAAAATTATATAAATACCTAGTTAATCATGGTATTAGACAACTACGAAATTCCTGAACTCTAAGAATACAGGATTTAACACTGCTTACAACAGCACAACTCAATAATATTCAATATTTTTACAGAGCTTTTTACCTTCATATCGGTGTGTTCTTAGCATTGTTTTGTGGTTTTACTTCTTGTTCTTGAATATTACTTTTCTTTGTAACCGATCCATCCGGAATAAAGTAACAGAGCCCTATATAACATATATATAAATATCGAAAACCCCCCCCAATATTAACAATTTACTGATATTCAATTAACCCGACGAAATCCGGCTAAATCAATACCAATTGGGAGATTGTGCGTAAACAAAGAACGACAAGGTAATTATCTCGACATGCCAATGCATGTATTGTTTCAATATGCACTCTTTTTCCCTAGCGTGGTTTTTATCCCAATGGGTTTTTCCGGGTTAGGTTTTTAACGAGGCATATCCGAAGCATGTTCCGAACAGCACATCTCATACCAGCGGGCAATATAACTTATACTTCTTCGAGCGCAAGCTCCTCTTTACGCTCGAGAAGTGGGGGAGTATTGATAAGGGGTAATTTGGATCCCGTACCTTAACAAGCTCGGTGTGTATCGAGTAACGCCAATCCTTGCCCCCCAGGAACGACGAGCCGAGCCAGGCCCCTAATTATATTGTTCCGAGCTTACAAAGAAAATCCGAGACCATGAGATACTGTTGGGCCGAGCCCAGGCCCAAGCCCGTCTGCTCAGCTATAAACACCCCACGCATTTATGACGATGGGACACAACTTCCCAGGTGCTGTTCCTTCGAGTCTACTGCTCGGATTCGCTTGGAATCAACAGCATAGGTTAGAATATATATATTTCACCCTCTAGCTTGTACGGCATCCAATAATGCTCGAGTAGGACCCCAAATACTTGTAATTTGTACTCAGTCAATTCGAATACAATTACTATTGGTCTTTACTTTCCATTTAATATTGTTGATACCGCACTGCAATTCTATCCTTGATCGAACACACGAAAACGCGTAAGATCAGTTCAGTACCAAATATTTAACTTCTCTGAAGAAAGTTGATAATCCGCAATTCGAGTATTAATTTTATCTAAATTCAAATCGACAAGGATTATAAAGTTCGGAAATACGTTATTATGGACTAGGAAGACTATTTACTTTATTTTTAGTTTGTTGTGTGGAGAATTATCTATTCAACGAAAAGTCTTATTCACCAAAGATGTTATTAATTCATTATCTGAACACGAAGATATTATGGGGCTATGCTCGATCTCTAAATGTATCAAACAAATATCGACTAAGGGTGAAAACTGTTGCTATGTTCCTTAGGTCGAGATAAAAACGAAAAGGGTGAAAGCCGTTGCTAAGACCCTCAGGTGAAAGCTGTTGCTATGACCGATAAAAACGAAAAGGGTGAAAGCCGTTGCTATGACCCTCAGGTGAACGCTGTTGCTATGACCGATAAAAACGGAAAGGGTGAAAGCTGTTGCTAAGACCCTCAGGTGAAAGCTGTTGCTATGACCGACAAAAACGAAAAGGGTGAAAGCCGTTGCTAAGACCCTCAGGTGAAAGCTATTGCTATGACCGATAAAAACGAAAAGGGTGAAAGTTGTGGCTAAGACCCTCAGGTGAAAGCTGTTGCTATGACCGATAAAAACGAAAAGGGTGAAAGCTGTTGCTAAGACCCTCAGGTGAAAGCTGTTGCTATGACCGATAAAAACAAAAAGGGTGAAAGCTGTTGCTAAGACCCTCAGGTGAAAGCTGTTGCTATGACCGATAAAAACGAAAAGGGTGAAAGCTGTTGCTAAGACCCTCAGGTGAAAGTTGTTGCTATGACCGATAAAAATGAAAAGGGTGAAAGCTGTTGCTACGACCCTCGAAACCGACTAAGGATGAAAGCCGTTGCTATGCCCCTTAGATCGAGATAGAAATGAAAAGGATGAAAGCTGTTGCTAGAAACACTGGAATTAAGCAACCTCGGAAATGTGATAAAAATCATTTTCTACACTTTATTTGATCAGTAAATTATTGGATTTATTTTCCAAGCTATTCGATTCGATCATCGTTAATGAATGTTATTTTCTACACTTTGTTTGGTCAGTAAATTTTTGGTTTTATTTTCCAAGCTATTCGATTCGATCATCGTTAATGAATGTTATTTTCTACACTTTATTTGGTCAGTAAATTATTGGATTTATTTTCCAAGCTATTCGATTCGATCATCGTTAATGGATGTTATTTTCTACACTTCATTTGATCAGTAAATTATTAGATTCATTCTCCAAGTTATACGATCCGATCATTGTTAATGAAGGTTATTTATCTAATTAAATCTTTTAGAACTATGGAACGACCGATGTAAATGGACAAGGAAATTTTCGTCAGATACTTTACTCGATCAACTAACATAGAAATAATTTGGTTTTCTCGGTTGGTAGCTATTTCAAAGGGAGTAGAGCGTGCGATCGATGAAATACCAGTAAATCTATTGGTATGATGGTAATAGATTATACAAATCTTTGAAGTTGCAACCTATTTTGGAGTACCATTCAATTACCGAAGGAACCTATGTTTCCAAAGAAATGGTTTGATAACTTCAAGATAATTACACAAAGTTGCAATCATTCAAGTTTTATCACATCTTATATATGTTCGACCAACGAAGTCGAGAAAAACCCAAACAATTCAAGAAGAACATACAACGAAGATTGAGCAGAAAACAAAGTCTTTATTTATTTTTCGAACGAATTACAAGGGAATTCTCGAGTACAATAATGAAATGCGAGCTCAAAAAATAATAATACACTTACTCCTACCGTACTACAAATTCTACGAGCAAAATTAAGCGCGTTCGATCCACATTCCTGCGTCCGCACCAGATGCAGAACTCAGCAAAGATTCTTCATGACAATCCCTCGCCACGTGTCGCACATCCTCGAGCGTCCTGTGGAACGGGCTAAAAGCTAGATCGGAGCCTATCTCCAGGGTTTTTAACCGATCTTAGATCTTCATCTGTAAATAATGATTGTTATGCACAATCATTATTCACACCCTAATCCGATCCAGAACAGCGGGAAGTTACCCCAGCTGAATTACTCCAAGCAATCTCGAAGGAACTATACTTCAAGAAAATTCTTGAAGAAGTCGATGCTCGAGATTTAAAGAACTCCTCCGAGGTTAACCCACTGTCCGACCGGATGGAGCGCCAGAAAACCGGAGTTCTAACCCGACTCAGATGAATTAGATCCAAGAGAGCAGGTTGCCTGCCGGTATTCTAGGCGCAATTTCTTTTGCCTGTCGATATTCTAAGCGAGAGAGGCTACACCAAAGGGACCAGGATCGAAAAACAGGGTCCGAATCCTAATTTCAAACTCCTTTATTCTAGAGGTGTTACGGATCATTTTGCTAAAAGAATGCAAAACTCGAGCTGTGGTGATCGGACGAGGCATTGGTGATGAGTGAAGAATGTGACGGAAAAAAATGGAACTATTTATAACAGCGAAGGGTTAGAACCGACGGACCAGATAATAGGTCATGAACGGTTATGATCCAAACAATAAATGTACTGACTGTTACATTTCCCAAGAAATAGGATCCTGTTTGGTTGGGAGAAGAAATAATCTTATAGACACATAAAGATGGTTCCGTGGTTCCATGGTTCTTATCTGTTAACCAATCTAAAGGTCAACGCTGGAAACAAAAATGTTTGCCTAAAATTTGATCTTTTGGACGTGCTGTTCAAAAAATGATGCCGGTTGGGGAAACTCAATGCATTATCATGGGCGAGAAATCGCGCTCGAACATCAATTTGTTTTGCGACAATTTACAACCAATCATTAATGCTCAGATTGGAAAGACTATGATCGGCCCAATCAACACCAGTCCATCAATTACAACGAGCTAAGCATCAAAAACGATTCGGAGGTTATTATTTGTTTAACCAACGATTTTTGGGCTAAAATGTTCGTCCAATTTCTATCCTTCAACCGTTATATTCAATCAAAAATGCAAACCCGAATGATTGATACAAATAATATTACCAACAGTTCATGGTCGGTTGGAATTTCTCAAATCAAAGAGTCGGTCAATTTTAGAAATTCGGTTATGACTAAGGATCGGTTAAAAACTTATATTTAGAAATTTTCCAAAGGAAGATTAATTGATTACTTATCAGGTTACATATTCATTGCTCGCTCAAATAGAGGTGTTTGATTATTCTCATATCAGTTTAATATATTCAAGTCCGATCGGGTTATCAAAGATAAGAGTTCATCTGACTATTATTTGATCGACCAACAAAGAAGAAATGAAGAGGTTTATAAAAATTATTCCGAAAATAAAAATATATACAATTTTGATCCTATTACAAAGGTATTAAAGTTCAAAAGAGCAAGAATATTGAAGATACATTTTGAGCATAGTACAAGCTAATACATTACATTCCGAACCTATTACATTCTACAATACTATGAAATTTTCGGTTTCTTCTCCTACCAATCGATCGAGAAAATTCAGCTCCGAGAGTGGAATCTCCTTTAGACCCGTAGGCTTTTACCTATATTTGTAGTCCTCCGAAGACGTAGGGGCTAATGCATAATTTTCTAGATAACTTTATCCTACGACGCAGCCCCTAGTACGTCTTCCCAAATGCATTGTGGCAACAGGCCCCCCGAGCGGAGAACCATGCCAGAGGAACGATAAAAGCTACCAACTATCCCTGGAGAACTTGATGCTCATACTCCACCAACACTTTTGCAGGTCGAGCAGTTCTCCGAACCCCGAAGTAGTCAGCCATAAAAAGTATTATCCTTAATTAACTGACCCCGGGCAAGGATCGGTAGCTTATGAGTTTTCTGGATTTGGCTTATTGGCCTTCCAGATCGAGAATGTATTTGCCTGTCGATATTCTAAGCGAGTTTGAAGCAAACTCGTTTCTCAAAAAGACTGTTCGAAGTCTAAACTCGAAAAGTTGAGTTGATAGAATAATGGTTTTGATCACCATGATCGGATAAATAAAGAACCAGTAGGATGAAAGATATAGTCTCAAGGATACAACACCACCTTTTATATAAGGGGATGGGATGGATCCAACGACAAATAATTTGGTAAGTGAACGGACAAGATTTAACAACCGTTGGGATTCCCAATGGGTAAGGAACTGTTTGGCTACAGTAGATAGCTCGTTTAAACTCGTCAACGTCCGGAATACGTAAGCGACAATCAAGCAGAAATTATTAGATCAAACAAGGCAAGAATATCATGAAGTATTATTCACAAAAATTTCTGAATAGGTGAAACGATACAGAGCTATATCTCAATCCTATTACAGCGAGATTTATCAAAGTTACAACCTACCTCAGTCCTATTACATTTCGATCCTACTACAATCGGCAGTATAAGCGCAAACGGACGATAATGTCCTTACTCAAAAGATTTACAAGGATAGCGAATATTGGGTGTTGGTTGATAGTTGGGATAAGAAATTGAAGGCTTAAGTTCGATGCTTAAAATCGGGTAACCAATACCGAACGCCACTTCAATCGTTGAATGCTTGAACCCCTCCAACACCTTATCGGGTTGAGGAAACTGCTAGGGCCGTGGATGGTCAGCAATGAAGCTTGATGGCCTTCAAGGTCGAATAGATCTTCGTCTGCAGATATTCGAGTCGAAGTCGAGATAACCAACATCGTAGAACTCGAAAGATAAGTCCTACTTCGGATTTCGGAATATTGGATTAAAAGACGGTATTTCTTGAGCAACATGGTCGAAGAAAATCTACAAGGGAAATATTTACCCCAGAAAGTAAAGGAAAGCCCCATTTATAGGCACAGCCCAACCTAATCCAACGGTTAAAATATAACAAATCGCGCGATCAGGATTTAAGGACCGATCAGTTTCCCGAGGAATAAGGAAATGTTTTACAAAAAAAAAAAAAAAAAGAAAAAAAAGAAGAGAAAGAGGGATATATGGAGCAGGTTTCGGTATCCAAGAAAATAACCCGAGCAAGAAAACTCGATCCAAGATAGAGATAGTATTCTGTTATCACAATAATAGAACAATCATCACCCCCAGAAAAGATCAGATATAGAAAGAACTAAAGTTCACTAAAGTCAACAATGTAGATTGACGAATACAATCGCTATCACTGCTACTCGATCTATCATCACCTTCATCGCTACTTTGGTCCTCAGTAGAAGAACTGCTTGCCCTAGGGGAATAAATGTTTTCTTCTTCCCGATCATTAGAATCGCCATCAATATTCACCTCCTCGCTCTCTTCCACCGTATTTTCCGCTTCGAGCATATCTGGGTTGGGCATGGAAACCCCGAATTCAGCGAGGAATGGGGCATACTCATGATCTTGAAGAGGCGTCGAGGAAAGGGGATTCCAAAAATTCCTTTACAGCTGGAAGTCTGCCCTCTTCGCGACCCCTAGCGTATGCCTGATCGGAAAGCATCTTAGTTTGCTTAAGATCCGACCTCAACTTCTCGACCTCTTTCTCAAGTGTCCTTTTCCCTCCGATCTCTTTCCTGGCCTCTGCGAGTTCCTTTTCGACCTCAGACAGCTTGGCAGTAGTCTGTCTCAACTGACCAGCAATAACAGCGTCTTCCTTCAAGATGTCGCAGAGAGCATTATGAGCTTGTTGAGATTCTTCCTCTAAAATTGCTAACCGATGAGATTGGTGAGCGAATAGATCTCCGGCCTGGAGAAGAATCAGATATCAGTGATAAGATGGAGTTTCAAAATAAATTAGTATGTACGAAGAAAACATGTACCCTTTGATGTGCATAAGCAAAATCACCCATGATTTGAAAGCCGTCTTTATGAAAGAGCTCGGTATTATCATCCTTAAATCATCCGGCCATCAAAATTCTGAATGACTTATCCACAGCGTGTTTGCCATTGGGGCCAAAGTCAGATTCGATCGTCCCACTCTCGGGAAATCCAGCGGCCCTTGGTCCTCGAAGGTGATCCTCTATGAAATCTGCCAAACCCGGTTCGGTCCGGCCGGGTTGACATTGGATCTCGCCTGGTTCCCAACCAAATTGGGATGGACCATACATCGTCGTTGGTGTAGGAAAGAAAGGAAAGAAAGGTTCATAGAAAATTGCACACTTGGACGGAACGCCCCTACCGAGGACTTGGAATACGGTCAACCTGAGAAGATACTATGGAAAATAAATCCTACAAGCTATCCTACTATTCTATTTAAATTTTGTTTATTTTAACTTTTTCATACTATTGGTTGTAATAAAGGCTTCGGCTTAAAAAATTTCTTCTGAAATATAATGATTATGAGTTATCAGCCAAAGTCAGAGATTCAAAAGGTTAAAACCAACATTTGGTAAACAACCAAACCTACAGAGTTGAGTAAAAATCGACCTGTTCGATAGACACTCCTCGTTCTCAAAAAAGCACAAGGGTTTACAGGTTAAAGCCAAACATTGTTAAAACACCTAAGTCTTAAAGAGTTGAGTAGTATCGATCCACTCGATAAACACTCCTCGATCTCCATCCCAACGATGACTGAATAGGTTAAAGCCAAACATTGGTAAAAAACCTAAGTCTTAAAGAGTTGAGTAGAATCGATCCGCTCGATAAACACTCCTCGATCTCCATCCCGACGATGACTGAATAGGTTAAAGCCAAACATTGGTAAAAAACCTAAGTCTTAAAGAGTTGAGTAGAATCGATCCGCTCGATAAACACTCCTCGATCTCCATCCCGACGATGACGGAATAGGTTAAAGCCAAACATTGGTAAAAAACCTATGTTTTAAAGAGTTGAGTAAAATCGATTCGCTCGATAAACGCTCCTCGATTTCCATCCCGACGATTTAATAGGTTAAAGCCAATAATTAGTAAAAAAACCTAAAGAGTTGAGTAAAATCGATTCGCTCGATAAACACTCCTCGATATCCACAAGAACAATTAAATAGGTTAAAGCCAATAACTGGTAAAAAAACCTAAAGAGTTGAGTAAAATCGATTCGCTCGATAAACACTTCTCGATCTCCAAAAAACCGACAAAGTTAAGAGAAATCAAAGCAAGAACAAACTCACGAAGACAACAGACATAGAAGAATATAAAGTTTTATTCATCTGAATGCAAGAACATCCGTAGATTTACATATTGTTACAAATACAAAAGTGGAAAATCCTATCCAATAGATCGGAGTCTTTTACGACAATGTCCACGGAAACATCGATCTTCATCCAGCTACCTCCAAATTTCCCTCCAACCACCTAAGAAGCATGCTGCTCAGGATGGTCGACTTCTTTAGTGCGATGACCAGGCTTCGAAGGTCGATATTCTCCTTAGTCGAAACGGCCATTACAAGCCAGATATCCGATTGCAATTATTCGACCAAAATGAGCTCCCGCTTGGAAGATGGGGTTGATTTTTACTCCAAAGCAGGATCTCGCGAGGACAATCATGAAAGTTAAAATTTACCAGCACACCCAGGCGATCTATCACTCCGGAGGTAACCTCCAAGAATAGGGATGCCTGGTAAGTATGAACCCTCCATGTGCTAACAAAATACCATCGACCTCAAACCATGAAGACAAAAGCTGAGGCTACATGGGACCCGTCAGTACTAGGTAGGGCATCAATGGGACCTGTCAGTACAAGGCAAATGATGCTTGAGTTATTATAAGATAATAGATCACGATAATGTGACATTTTGAAAATTATGGGGTCACTGGGCAAAATAAAACCAAAGAAACTGATATCTCCATTTCGTACGGCATGGATAAATATGAAAGAAACTACCTACCTATTTATAGGGAAATGATAAAGCTAATCCAACAGCTGGTAGAAGATCTAAAGACGGGACTGCGACTTTTGACCTCCCCCATTTAATACGGGTAAGTTGGAACGACACTATATTAGTTGATGAAGCTGCTCGATGAGAATGAAGTATCAAGGTCGAAACAACCAGAATGGAAAATCCATATACGTTCCAGAGGATTCATTGAAGACAACTTGAAACTTTACAAAGGATTCTTGACCGACGAACAAAACCCGTAAGAAAAGGAAATCTACCATGGGGGATGATTACTTCTACGAGAAATAAATGATACATAAGCAGGAAGACAAAATAGTTGATCGTTTTGACGACAAATAAGAGCCTGACGACATAAAATCAAGCTTTCCTCTCAGAGTCCAAGAAATCTGACAGAATAATAACGGAGACAGTCATCCTTGCTAGAGCATACGGACTTGTCACTACCTCACATTCCAAAGAATTGCTTAAGGAGGTCTGAACAGGCTAGATCTACTTAATGGTTCTACATTTTCCAATTCCTCCCATACCAAAAAATTGACATGTTGGTACACTGGTTGTTTTATTTGGGGATACTGAAGCTTGCAATCAGTAGACAAAAACATGGGAAGGCAACAAACAGGATTTTCTAAGGGATTTAACTCTAAAAGAAATACCTCAAAAAGAAGTTGCGAGGAAAACCTTATATAGAACTTCATAACAAACAAAAACTATATCTGACAACGATGACTGATCGATCATCGACAAGCGTGATAAGCTTACAGTCCTTCGAAAGCTGAATACAAGAAAGAAGTCTAGAGAAATATCCCTTTTTGAAAAGCTCAACAATTTTTGATGTACAAAGGGATTAAAGGAATTGACTAAGGATTGCTCATAGTCAATCAAAGAAATTATTTACTTGCTTACGTTCTGAAATTACTCGTGGCTGGTCAAACAGCCATAAACATCACTCTCAGACAAAGCTGATCGCCCTCAAGAAAATACAAGAGCAAAATATCTTGGCAAATAACCATATATTGGTTACAGCCAATATTCTAAAAAAAAAAATAATGAAGAAGCAGGTCATCAAGACTGATTGTCATCGCCAGGTCGACCGGAAGAAGCACCCCTCCGAGGAGTAGCAGTGTCCAGAAACATCATCAGCTCCTCCCGATGCTTCTGATAACCGGCATCATAGCCTTGGTCATATGCATGCCGACGAGACTCCTCTAAATGGGCGTTCAACTAGGACAGATCATCCCTCTCCTTCTCAACATCTAACTTCTCTTCACGTGAAGATCTCATTAAGTAGCCTAATTTGGAGAGTCTGCCCCTCGACCTTCACGGTCTCCGAGTCCAAGCGAAGCTTCAGGTTCTCTTTATTGAACCATAATTCATCACCCTGAACACCCAGTTGGAGAGCATACTATTTTCACTGAAAAAGAGAAAACTCGTATGTAACAAAGAGAACCAAGACAATACAAGAATAAACTCAGAAAAGAGAAATACCTGCTCAAATAGCTTGACAAGGGACTGAACGAGGCGAACATTGGACGTACCCTCATGCTTTTTCAACTCACCGGGCAAAATGGTACTGAGACCCAAATCCCAAGACAAAGCATCAGGTTCACAAGAATCAGGCAGCTGACTGTTAAGGGGGGATTTTATCATGACGAGGAATTTCGGACCCCATTATATCCCTAACTTGTTCAAGAATACAACGATCGTCCAACATACGCGGGGATTCCCTCTCGTTGGGACTTACGGAAGTTTCTTTCACTAAATAAGAAATAACGGTCCACCGACCGGACCTGGGTCCAGCCTGACCTCCGGACGAACCACCGATTTCAAAAGAAGTAGCCATAACAGTAGTATCACTAAGTAAAAGTCAGGAAAACCCTGCGTTACAGACTATGACAAAGATGGATTCAAGAGGGGACCACCGCTACCCGTTCCTACGGTAGCATCCCTTTGGCTTCCACTATGATGGGGGCTATTTCGCACCTCTTATAATATCCGGATCGACTAAGGGTTATGGAATCATTTCGACCAGACAAACCCATTCGGGAGCTTCTATCGACCCAAGCAGGATATGCACCTCAACGAGCAGAATAGAATCCTGACTCAAGAAGGACCAATGGGCCGAATCCTATTAGAACTAGGTTTCCTCGTAACACTAGGTTAATGGTGATATAAATACCAAGTTAATCATTGTATTAGGGGGATTCAATTTTACGGAGTATATGCTTACATAATAGCATAATCCCAGATTATTCAATAAGAATAACTTATTCATCATATTCATATTGTCTTTATTGTTGAGATTGTTTAGATTACTTATTGTTCCCTTCATATAGTTCTTCCTTGAAATCGATCCATCCGGAATAAAGTAACAGAGCCCCTTTAATTCAAATTAATTGACGATCCCCAAACATCACAATTTCATTGATATAATTAACCCTACGAAATTCGGTAAAATCAGTTGGCGCCCACCGAGGGGCTAGGTTAATTATTCGATCGACATATGGCTCGCCCAAGGAAGAGCGCTCGTAATGGAACAAGAAGTAACACGACCAACCAACGTGATGCGTCTGAGGATCTACAGGGCAATACCGATAATAACGCCCGTGTATCCAACGACAACCAGCAACATAATGAGCATCATCAGAATCAGGAGGAACTACAAGGGATCCCTACTGGCACAATACTGGAAGAACATGTGGCTCCAACAATCCCAGTTCCCCTGTCAGATGCTCAGGAGAAATTTCGACAGATCGCTATGCTCCTTAAATCACTCTCCCCAGGGGAATTACTCGTACTCGAACAAGTTCCTCGAAACGTTAGAACTACTAGGGTAAATCCCACTCAAAGAACGCTGAGGCAGAACGATCAAATCTCTCAACAAGCTGACAGCCCGGCGAGCGAGCGACACTCGCTACACAGTCCGCAGTAGGGCAACTCAAAACCCTCCGATGTCAACATCCGAAGAAAACCGGATCGAAGGAGACCACAACGCAACGAATCAAAGGAACACACCATAATCCCTATAGAGGATGATGAGGGATATTTCGGGTTTCTGCTTTTTTCTTTACAGCTACACAAGATCGAGCGCTAGTTATCTCGAAAGATCCAGTTCGAACCCGTTATCGGAATACCATAAGTATAAGGCTACCCTGGATCCAAAATTACTGTTGGGCCAAGCTCTGACCCGAACTTATGGGCCGAAGATTTGCACATCTGTGGGTGGACCACCTGAACCCCACTTTCAGCTATAAATACCCCATGCATTTATGATACTGGACACGATTTTCCAGGTGCTCCTTCCTCGAAGCTACTGCTCGGAATCACTTGGAAATATAGACTTAGGATCTTTTGTATTTCACCCTCTAGCTTGTACGGCATCCAATAATGCTCGAATAGGACCCTTAAACACTTGTATTTGTACTCATTCGATTCGAATACAATTACTTTGGTCTTTACTTCACTTTATTTTTGTTATTATTGTATTACATCCCACCCTTGATCGAACAAACGAAACCACGTAAGATCAATTGGCGCCCACCGTGGGGCCCTATTCGAGTATTAGACCAAAATATGCCTACTACGAGGAGAAATACATATGTTAGAGGAGAGCCTTCCCAAGCAGTGGGAGCACAAAATTCTGTCAACAATGAACCTGATAACTTATCGCGCGCCGCTCAACAACAACCAGAGGCACCGCCGGCGGTTCCGCAAGATAACATCCCAATACACACGACCATTGGAGATTTGAGGTCTATAATAGGCACCATGTGCAGGGAATTCATGAACAGTGGAAGAGCAGATCAATCACCCGTCGATCAACCAGGGATTCAGGGAAGACCTGAAATACCTTCATCGAACTTACAAAAGGAAAATGATATGTCACATGCCCCATCAATGCGTCCACAAAGGACTGCACCCTCGAAAGTCAATGCCCGATCAGAAAACCCCCCTGCACGAGTGCACGATCTGGAGGATTCTGTTGTGGGGGAAAGTCACACCGCCGGCGCTGCGAGAAGAAATAAACCAACTTACAAGAGGATTACAGAATCTGAATTGGAGATAATAGTACAGGAAAGGGTAGCTAAGAAATTGGAAGAACAGGATACAATTATAGAGATTCCCTTCACTAATCAAGCTGTCAGGCAAGCGGGGAATACCCTGACTAGAGGAAACCTACGAGAGAGGGAGGTCTCGAATAATATCATGCGATGTTCACCCTTTTGTAGAGAAATACGCGAAGCTCGAAACACAGAAACGGTGCCAACCAGGCTCCCTCGGTATAACGGGACTACCGACCCCGGCGAACACATTAACAGCTTCGTTAATGTTATGAACTTGTATGGACACTCGGATAATTTCTGTTGCAAGATTATGGTCACCACTTTTGAAGGGATTGCCCTCGATTGGTTCGGAAAGTTACCTCCGAACTCCATATTTTCTTTCGAAGAATTTTGCGATAAGCTGAAGCATCAATTCGCTAGCCAAAGGAAGCCGAGATTGCCAGCAAATCATCTGGGCACTGTGAAACAATTGGAAGGAGAAACGTTGAGGCAATGGCTGGCAAGGTTTAGTATTGAGCTCTTGAAAGTGGATACCCCGCAGATTGAATATCTGTCCTCGTTAATGTTCGAGCTGACTAGAAGCACACAGTTTGGGAATGCATTATGTAGAAAGCAACCAAAATCCTTCGAACGGATAATGGAAATTGCTGAAAAGTATATGATACAGGAAGAGATGAACAAATTGAAGAGTTCACATCTAGATAAGTCTCATCTCAACAAAAAACAAGATCGGACTCCGATCCCAAAACCAAGTGATTATGGAGGGTCAAGTAAAGGGTCCGTTTGGCAGCGAATCAACACTTTTAAGCCGCATATGCCACCCCAAGGACCGAATTCGTATGGACCCCCTTATGAGCGAAATCGAGCCCCAAGGCCGGGTAAAATTCAATTTACTGAGCTTAACAGTTCAAAAGAAGAGGTGTTGACCGTATTGGAAGAAGGGAATTTAATTCCGGAAGCCCAAAGGATCACACAGGCGAGGCCGGGTGCGCCTGGATATGACCAATACTGCCGATACCATCGAGCTAGAGGCCATAGTACGGAAAATTGTTATCAGTTGAAGGTCGAGATCGAAAAGTTAATCAACCAAGGAAAACTCAAAGAATTTGTTAAGAATGGCAACTATAACAATCGCTACAGATCCCGTAGTCCAAGGAAACTTAACGCTCGGCAGAGACAAATTCAAAGTCAGATGGAAGAGCAATCGAATGGTGTGATCAACATGATCGCAGGTGGACCGGCGGGTGGAGATAGTAGGAATGCCAGAAAAAGGACTTTAAGGTCAATCAGGACAGGAGTGTCCACAAGAAGGGAAGTTCTATCTTTGGAGTTTCCATCAGTGGAGAATCAAGTCATCAGCTTTAGCGAGGCAGATCGACCAGCAGATGTTAGTTGGGACTCGAATGAAGATGATCCAGACTTTTCGATGGTGTTAACACTAAGAATTGCAAATTTCGAGGTCAAAAGAGTGCTGGTCGATAACGGGAGTTCAGCAAACATAATTTCATCGGAAGCTCTTACAAGAATGAAACTCTGTCATCCACATTTGGATAAGGTAACCACCCCTTTGGTTGGTTTCGGGGGATCGGAAATCACTCCGCTCGGAACCATACTTTTAAGTACCACTCTAGGCTTAAAACCAAAGAATGTCACAAGAATGATCAAGTTCCTAGTGGTGGACACGCCGTTCGCTTACAATGCTATCTTGGGAAGACCCGCTCTGAATACTTTTAAGGCTATCGTATCCACCTACCATCAGAAGATAAAGTTCCCAACTGACGGAGGAGTAGGTGAGAGGAGGAACGACCAGTATATGGCTTGGGAGTGTTACAGTTCGTCCTTGACTATCAAGGAAAAGGTGGAGCCCGAGCTCCCTAACAAAAGAAAGATAAATGAATTAGCCTCTAACTCCGGAACTCCGATTCCTGATTATGAAAGACTAGATGTAAAGAAAGGGAGAATCGTTGATATGAGTGTGCAAGCACCTGATCACAAAAAGGTGAACTTGGTACCTGGATCTCCAGAAAAATTCACAAAAATAGGAACGGAGCTAAGTAATTGCATGGAAGCAAAGCTCATCGGATTCTTGCAGGAAAATGTGGATGTCTTCGCATGGAGTTCGGACGACATAGTAGGAATAGACCCGCGTGTAATAACGCATTCCTTAAATATCGACCCAAAGGCCAGACCGGTGAGGCAGAAGAAGCGTAATCACGGACGAGAGAAAGACAAGATAATTAACGCAGAGGTCGATAGATTGTTGGCGGCAGGACAAATCAAAGAGATAAAATTTACGGAATGGCTGTGTAATGTGGTCTTAGTCTCCAAGGGGGAAAAAGTCGAGAACAAATGGAGAATGTGCAATGATTTCACCGACTTGAACAAATTATGTCCAAGGGATCCTTACCCCTTGCCTCGAATTGACATGCTCGTAGATTCCACTGCAAGATTTGTGTTGTTTAGTATGATGGATGCGTTTCAAGGATTTTATCAGATTTTCATGAACGAAAGAGATCAGGACAAAACGGCATTTATCACCGAACGAGTAGTGTACTGTTTCATCGTTATGCCCTTCGGTTTGAGGAACGCCGGTGCAACATATCAGAGATTGGTCAATATGATGTTCAAAGAGTTAATAGGAGAAATTATGGAAGTATATGTAGATGACATGCTCGTAAAAAGCATGTCTGAGAAGGATCATATTAACCATCTTGATAGGTGTTTCCAAATCTTGAGGAAGTATGGGATGAAGTTAAATCCGACAAAATGCACATTTGGGGTGCGATCAGGAAAGTTCCTGGGATATTTAGTTCATGAGAGGGGGATCGAAGCTAATCCTGAAAAAATCCGAGCGATCACTGATCTCCATCCACCGAGGAAACTCTCAGACGTCCAAAGTCTGATCGGAAAAATCATCTCATTGAATAGATTCATCTCCAGATCCGCTGACAAGAGTTTACCTTTCTTCAAACTGTTGCGTAAATCTAAGAATTTCGAGTGGAACGATGAATGCGATAAGGCTTTCGAAGAACTGAAAGCATACTTAACCTCGACACCCATGCTAGCAAAACCTTCCGAAGGGGAACCCCTATATTTGTACATAGCTGTGTCAGAAGAAGCCATTAGCTCGGTTCTGGTCAAACTAGATAAAGCTGAACATAAACCAGTTTACTATTTGAGTAAATTGTTGCAGGGTGCCGAAAAGAACTATATGGAGATTGAAAAATTCGCGCTTGCCCTAATTGTGGCTGCCCGGAGATTGAGACCCTATTTTCAAACATATAAAATCATTGTTTTAACTAACCAACCTTTAAGACAGGTTCTGTCCAAACCAGAAGCTTCAGGCAGGTTGATAAAGTGGGCGGTCGAGCTCAGCCAATTTGAAATTGAATACCGACCACGGGTCGCTGTGAAGGCGCAAGTATTAGCTGATTTTGTGCTTGAATCAACCAACATATCAAACGGGAAAGAAGGAACAACCTCGGAAATAGCTATGGTGGAAGAAGCAAACGATCAAGTTTGGCTAATGCATGTGGACGGGTCTTCGACCAAGGAAGGAGGAGGAGCTGGGATACACTTCCAAGGGCCCAATGCTGAAGACCTGAGCTATGCGATAACTTTGGATTTTGTCGTCACCAACAATGAGGCCGAATACGAAGCATTGATAGCTGGATTAGAGATGGCCATCAAGGCAAAGGTAAAATCGATTATCGTACTAACAGATTCGGAACTGGTTCACAGACAGGTGAAAGGCACGTACGAGGCCAGAGAATTCAACATGATTAAATATCTGAACAAAGCAAAGAAATTAATCTCAGAGTTCGATAAGTTTGACATTCAACCGATACCAAGAGAAGAGAATCTCTGGGCCGATATATTGTCGAAATTCACAGGACTAGTCGACGGAAAGACTGAGAGGACAATCACTTGGCTGCTGTCGAATATGTCTGCTATCGAGTTAGATGCAGCCCCTGCAATTGATGTTATGGAAATTGAAGGACCGAGCGAGTCATGGAGCGACCCTCTTATCGCCTATCTTAGGGACGGAAAACTGCCGGAAAATGCAAACGAGGCTCGGAGAATCAAATATAGAGCGCCGTCATTTACTTTAATGGATAATCAACTCTATAAGCGTTCCTCTTCGGGAATTCTATTGAAATGTATCCGCGAAACACACTACGAGGCAATATTGAGAGAGGTTCATGAAGAGGAAGCAGGAAATCATTGTGGCGCTCGAGCGTTAGCTCTTAAATGCTCAAGATCTGGATATTATTGGCCTACACTCTTTTCTGATTCTGTCGAATATGTGAAAAAGTGCCATCACTGTCAAATTCATTCAAACTTGATACACCAACCGGCCGAACATATGCATTCGATCCCTATTTGTTGGCCCTTCGACAAATGGGGCATCGATATTGTGGGACCTTTCCCAACAGCGCGAGCCAGGAAAAATTATGTACTAGTAGCGGTGGAATATTTCAGCAAGTGGGTCGAATGTGTTGCCTTGACCAAAATCACCCAATTTCAAGTTATTAATTTTTTATGGAAAAATATAGTCTGCAGGTTCGGAATCCCCAGGGTTCTGATATCAGATAACGGAACGCAGTTTGCAGGAAAAAGGGTCACGGATTGGTGTGAAAGATTTGGAATACAACAGAACTTTGCGTCTGTCAGCCACCCTCAGGCTAATGGACAAACTGAAGTAGTAAATCGGGAAATTGTTCGATCTCTGGAGAAGCGCTTATCGGAAGCGAAGGGAAAATGGCTGGATGAACTACCGGGAGTATTATGGGCCAACAGGACAACAGTTAAAGCAGCAACTGGAGAAACTCCATTCAGTTTGGTTTATGGGTCGGAGGCTGTTATCCCAGTAGAGAATCTTATACCTTCACCCAGGGTCGAATTTTATGATCCCGAAGAAAATCAATCGCTGAGGCAGATGGAAGTTGATCACGCGGATGCTCGAAGGGACCGCGCAAAGTTGAAAATTCAAGCCGCCAAAGCCAACATGGAAAAGTCCTATAATCGAAATGTGAGGATTCGATCCTTCAAAGTGGGAGACCTGGTGCTCAAAAAAGTGGAAGTGTCAAAGCACGTAGGAAAACTACAGCCCAATTGGGAGGGCCCATTCGTGATCGTAGAGGTTGGAAGAAAAGGTTCTTATAAAATTGCACAACCTAACGGAGAGATACTGCCTCGTGCTTGGAATGCGATCAACTTAAGAAGATATTATGGAAGATAGTTAAAATCGAGGCTTCTACTTTTTAGTTATCTTGTTCTGTTTTCTTTGACTATAACTATTTGGCAAACTATGTGTTTAACGAAGAATTGGGTTATTTGAAGAATGTTTATTCGGACTATTTATTCAATGAAAGTTTATTTCGCCTACATTCTTACTTAATCGTCATATTCCTGATATTCTCGATTCTATATTCATTATTTATCGATCTCTATTTTTCTCTATCAACTATTGAATGGGTGAAAGCCTCTGCTATGACCCACGAGCTAAAAATGCTCTAAAAACGACTAAGGGTGAAAGCCTCTGCTATGCACCTTAGATCGAAATTATTGAATGGGTGAAAGCCTCTGCTATGACCCAAGGGCTAAAAACGCTCTAAAAACGACTAAGGGTGAAAGCCTCTGCTATGCCCCTTAGATCGAAATTATTGAATGGGTGAAAGCCTCTGCTATGACCCAAGGGCTAAAAACGCTCTAAAAACGACTAAGGGTGAAAGCCTCTGCTATGCTCCTTAGATCGAAATTATTGAATGGGTGAAAGCCTCTGCTATGACCCAAGGGCAAAAAACGCTCTAAAAACGACTAAGGGTGAAAGCCTCTGCTATGCCCCTTAGATCGAAATTATTGAATGGGTGAAAGCCTCTGCTATGACCCAAGGACTAAAAACGCTCTAAAAACGACTAAGGGTGAAAGCCTCTGCTATGCCCCTTAGATCGAAATTATTGAATGGGTGAAAGCCTCTGCTATGACCCTCGAGCTAAAAAACGCTCTAAAAACGACTAAGGGTGAAAGCCTCTGCTATGCCCCTTAGATCGAAATTATTGAATGGGTGAAAGCCTCTGCTATGACCCAAGGACTAAAAACGCTCTAAAAACGACTAAGGGTGAAAGCCTCTGCTATGCCCCTTAGATCGAAATTATCAAAAAAGGGTGAAAGCCTCTGCTATGACCCTCGAGCTAAAAAATGCTCTAAAAATGACTAAGGGTGAAAGCCTCTGCTATGCCCCTTAGATCGAAATTATTGAATGGGTGAAAGCCTCTGCTATGACCCTCGAGCTAAAAATGCTCTAAAAACGACTAAGGGTGAAAGCCTCTGCTATGCCCCTTAGATCGAAACAAACTTTCTATTGAAAGATTGAAACATTCTATGGAAGTTAGATCGAAATAAACATTCTATTAAAGATTGATCTAAATACTAATATAAAAAAAAAAAAAAAAAAAAAAAGAAGGAGAAGAGAGACGGAGAATATCATTCCGAGCAAATATCATATCATTACAACAAGGGTTATACTACAACAAGGAAAGAAAACCGTTACAACAAGAAGAGAGACGGAGAATATCATTCCGAGCAAATATCATATCATTACAACAAGGGTTATACTACAACAAGGAAAGAAAACCGTTACAACAAGGATGGTGTTACAAAGAGAAGTCTTAACTCATCATACAAAGGTAAACCACAGTATTACTAAACCACAGTATAACTAAACGAAATTATTTTCGGAAAGGATCTTTCGAACTTCAGCACTACGATCAGTATACCCGCGAATGTAAGCTTCTTTCTCACGAAGCTCAGAGTGTCTCTTCTCACGTTCGTAAATACCTTTGAGTTTCTCAAACTCTGAACTTAACTTGTCCTGAGATATTCTCTCCTTGAAAAATCTATTAGCTTCCAATGCACGTTCCAGCTCGATCTTCTTCCCGATAAGCTCGAGCGAAATAGAGGTCCGCAGTTCGAACTCATGTTTGGCCAATGCACAAAGCTTAGAGAAGACCACCCTAGCCTGAACTTATAAGAAAATATGTTATAACAGAAATGAAGAGATTAAGCAGTCATGACAAAGAGGTGAGAATGAATTACTTGGGCAAGAGATTCCAACCCAGAATAAAACAGGAACGAGGAATATTCTCCAGTCGAAAAGTCACCCCCGGAGATAGAAACATTGGACCGAAGAAGGGTCAGGTCGGTTTTCTCGTGTGACACTTGGTTAAAAGGAGATATGTCCCTTTTAAACAAAGATTCGCTGACCAACGAAGATACGGATTGAAAAGGGACGTGCCCGGTGACATCCTCCGCAAAAGAAACCTTTTTTATTCTCTTGTTGGAGCCCTTAGTTTTCGAACGCAAAGAAAGGGCAACGGTCGAGTGTTTATTCCCCTCATGGAAATTTTGCTGATCAGAACTAGCGGATGTAATTGATGATCGATTTCTTTTCCTTAATTTTCTACTAACAATTGGCCTGGGAAAAGGCGTGGAAGAAATCACAAGAGCGTTCGAATTTTTATTCATACCTCAATTTTCGGGTAAAGATCCAACCAAAATAATTTTTTAAAGGGAGCTCCGAACACTGTGAGCAATACCAATGCGAAAGCAATTAAAAGTGCCCTCGCTACTTATAAGAAAAACGACATCACGCGAAATCGCAATGATTGGTAAATCACTACTCCCGAGAAAGACTCAATGACGCAGCTGAGTACGTAAGACTGACGTTATAAAATTGAGCAGAAAGTTCAAACAGGCAATAGCCTAAAATAGCATAAAGGAAAAGAGATTCAAATTCAAGCACCCACTAAATATGCAAGAGCAAAAGATTATAAGATAAGTACATTGGTTAGCTATGTCAGTCAAATTACATAGTGATCGTTATTGATTAAGACTCTTTCACGCCTGAACCATGGTCCAATCTATCTAGCTCCTCTGATTCGCTAGAACTGCTTTCCGAGCCATCAGAATCACCTTTACTCGAGCTGCTGCCTTCTCCATCATGACTTTGCGCATCAGACGCAGATTTACTCGAACCAGAAGAAGGGGTGCCTTGTACACTCTGACCGTGAGAATCCCCTTCAATATCTACATCTTCGCTTTCGGATTGGGCTTCGAGCTCATCAGGATTTGGCATCAATGCACCAAATTCCTCAAGAAAAGGAGCAAACTCGTGAGTGGCAAATTCCTCGAGCTTAGGAGGAAGGGAAGACGCTTTGTAGTCTTCACCGAAGATATTCTTGTAAGGATTCATCTTAGGAAGGAAGTCATCAAGGGCGCCTTCGATCTTAGCAGCTGTAAGGAGATGCTGAGCCCCTTTAAAATAGAAGGCTTGATTAATCTCTCCCGACCGTAATCGAACCAAGGCGTCGAGGATCGGAGACTCTAGGAACTCCCTTATGGCGGGAAGCCTGGCTTCGACTCGACCCCGTTCATAAGATTGTTCGGCAGACACTTTGGTTTGCTCAAGCTCCTGCTTTAATTTCCCCACTTCATCCTCTAAGGCCCTCTTTGTTTCCAACTCTTTCCTAGTTCTCTCGAGTTCAATTTCGACCTCAGATAACTTGATCTTGGCATCCTCTAGCTGACTGGTCTTCGCAGCTTCATCCTTCAGAACATCGCATAAGGCTTTCTGTACCGCCTGAGACTCTTCGCTCAATACGGACAGGCGAAGAGCGATTTGAGTAAATAGGTCTCCGGCCTGTGAAGGAAAAGATACGTAAAAGCATGAGATGAGGATTATAGGGGAAAAGCAAGAAACTTTCGGAATTAGACGGTACCATCTGCTGAGCGTGGGCATAATCGCCAAATATCTCAAAATCTTTCTTAACAAAAGATTGGATAGTATCATCCCTGAATCGCCCAGCCAAGAACATCCGGAGAGACTTATCCACCGCATGCTCACCCTCGGAACCCAAATCAGATTCGATGGTCCCACAGTCCGGATATCCGGCTGCCCTCGGTCCTCGCAGATGATCCTCGATGAAATCTGCCAAATCTGGCTCGGAATGACCAGCCCGACATGGTATAGGGTTCGGCCCTCGAGCAAAAGGCTTGACTCTCCTGGAGGACTCAGGAACATTGCTACTTCTTTTGCGATTCATCCTGGCCTGCAAAATCTCTCTGGCACGATCCTCCAGGAGAGTATAGTTACTGAATCCCTCGTCGTTCGGGTTGGAGGAGGTGTTCGGAAAAACAAATCGAAGGATTCCGGGACCCTGGAAATCGGAGGTCCCCTCCGCCTCGGCCCTAGACCGAGAGGTTCCTGCTTGGGTAATCGGGGGAACAATCACTAAAGCATTTGAGGTCGACGCGGTCCCTACTGGGGCCTTAGATTTCTTCGTTTTCCGAAGATTAGTTGATGTTTGAGGACGAGGTCGACCCTTATTACCCTTCGAAAAGGAAGCAACGTGCGGGCCAGATACCGATGTACGGAATTTGTCAACGATATCAGCTAACGTGGAAGGGGGGTTAGCGGGATCGATCTGAGCTTTCCCAAAGTCGATCAGATCGGCAGGAAAAGAGCAACTACTGAGCTCGGCCATTCGCAAGACTGCTTCTTGAGTCATTAGAGTGGTCTGATGAGGATCAGCACGAAGAGATTGCAGAAATTTATCTGTTATCTCATTCTTCATACTCCCCACAAGACGGCGTTTTCCGTATATCCATTCCTTTGCCCCAGGCCAATCAAAGGGAGTAGGCTCGGGATTTTCTTCAGAAGACGAAGACTCTGGCCCTCGAACGAAGAAGAACTCATGCTTCCATCCCTTCAGATTGCTACTCACGTTGGTCGATAAGATCGAAATCTTCGGCCTCTGAGAAAAGTATACGTAACCTACGTTTGAAGAGGTGGAAGCACTCATCTGGAATATCCGCCAAAAATTCTGAAAGGATGCCTTTTTCCCCTTAGCTTTCATCAACACGCAGAAAGCTATAATTAGGCCAATCGAATTCGGTAAGATCTGGCAAGGAGCCAACTTAAAAGCATCAAGAAGGTTTTCTAGCAGAGGAGGGAAGGGGATGCGTAAGCCGTAGTGGAAATGTTTGGAATAAAAGGCTTGACAGCCGGCAGGAGGGTCGGTAACTCGTTGATCGGGAGAAGGAAGCACTATCGAAAAACCGGCACCTAAATATCGACCAAATTCTTCTTGCAACTGCGTCAAGTCTGTCTCCTTATACGAACAGACGATCTCATCTGCCCTCTCCTCGGTCATGTTTAGAGCTGCGCTAGTCGAGGGCTCTTCCCAATCATAGATTGTAACCACCACATTACGGTTCAGTCTATACTTCTGCTGCTCATTGTTACCCAAAGGAAGCTCCCCATCCTCTATATCTTCCTTTTCAGAAACTGTTGCCTCGCCGGAATTCTCATCTTCGCTATTTCCGGTGTCAGAATTTGATTCCCGCTCCTCTCCGCTGGAATCCGAGGTGGAACCTGAGCTTTGCGGATTCTCGTTTTCGGAGGGTCGACTCTCTACAGCTTTTTTCCCCTTTCGGTTATCGACCTCATTCTCCTCTGAGGGAGATTTCCCCTTCAAGTCTACTGAACTCGACATACCGTTATATAAGATGACTGTTCAAAAATGGCTAATAAAACTCACTTATCGATCTGTCTGCTCCGATCTAAAGTTCTCTCCTCAGAATTTGTGAGGAACAGCGACCCTCCGTATAACTATATAAATAGGGACAAAATGGGAAATTGCAAATCAGTCCCCGAGTAACCGTGACGATTGGACTCTTTTGAGGTAAATTTGAAGTCATATTCTCAAGAATTGCACCTATAGCCCCTATACTTTTCAGAATTCCTGAATTAAAGATCCACATCACGAATAACAAGGACGACGTTAAGACCGCACCATCAAGAAATTGTTTAAGTATGCACTCTTTTTCCCTGACCCGGTTTTTATCCCAGAAGGGTTTTTCCGAGCCAGGTTTTTAATGAGGCATACCCGAAACGATAAGCCGAGATCAATTTATCCTACGATTATATATACTTCTTCGAGCTTAAGTTCCACGTTACGCTCGAGAAGTGGGGGAGTATTGATGAGGGATATTTCGGGTTTCTTCTTTTTTCTTTACAGCTACACAAGATCGAGCGCTAGTTATCTCGAAAGATCCAGTTCGACCCCGTTATCGGAATACCATAAGTATAAGGCTACCCTGGATCCAAAATTACTGTTGGGCCAAGCTCTGACCCGAACTTATGGGCCGAAGAATTGCACATCTGCGGGTGGACCACCTGAACCCCACTTTCAGCTATAAATACCCCATGCATTTATGATACTGGACACGATTTTCCAGGTGCTCCTTCCTCGAAGCTACTGCTCGGAATCACTTGGAAATATAGACTTAGGATCTTATGTATTTCACCCTCTAGCTTGTACGGCTTCCAATAATGCTCGAATAGGACCCTTGAACACTTGTATTTGTACTCATTCGATTCGAATACAATTACTTTGGTCTTTACTTCACTTTATTTTTGTTATTATTGTATTACATCCCACCCTTGATCGAACAAACGAAACCACGTAAGATCAGAGGATAACGTTGGCGAGGCGATACCGAATCGACCAAGAACTATGCGATTCTCGGAAACAGATATCGAAAAGATGGTACAAGAACGACTCGAGCAATGCTTACGATCCGTTCAAAACCCGTGGCCCAGAACCACAGAGCTCGAGGAGAGCCTAGCAGCATGCTCTCCCTTCTGCAGAGAAATAAAAGAAGCACAGTCAATCGGACAGGTCCCGGGTAGACTACCCAGATACGACGGAACCACTGATCCGGACGACTTCATCTTTAGTTTCACAAACATAATGAACTTGTATTCTCACTCAGCAGAGTTCACCGCTAAGCTGATGGTGACCACACTATAGGGACTAGCTTTGGACTGGTTCGCCAAACAACTAGCCAACTCCATATTCAGTTTTCGAGAATTATGTAAAAAACTGACACAGCAATTCGCCAGCCAAAAAAGACAAAAATTGCCGATGAGCTATTTAGGAACCATTTATCAACAAGAAGGTGAATCTTTAAGGAATTGGTTAGCAAGATTTAATGTCGAATTACTCAAAATCGATTCCCCCAATATTGATTACATAATCTCGATTCTCTTCGACCTCACAAAGAATAGGCAGTTTGGGAACGCCCTCAGTCGAAAGCAACCAAGAACGTTCGCGGACATCATGAGCCTGGCATCTAAGTATATGACCCAAGAAGAGATGAACTCTTTCAAAGATAAAAACAAAAATAAAGTTACGACCTCAGGCTCAAAACGACAAGATAGAATTCCTGCCCAAAGATCCATGGACTATGAACGATCTCTTAGAAAAGGCAACGTCTTCCAGCGATTAGAATATAACAAAAACGACCAGGATAGACGACCTAACATCTATCAAAGACCTAGAATCAGCGAACCAGCGACCCAGAGCGGGGTCAATCAAGTGGATCACCCAAGACTAACCGTTCCAATAGATGAAATCTTGGCCATACTAGAAAGGAATAATTGGATCCCAGAAGCAAAGAAAATCGCTCAGCCCAGACCAGGTGGACGTAACTATGACTTATACTGCAAGTATCACCGGGCACACGGGCACCAAACGGGAGATTGTTTTCACCTAAAAAGAGAAATCGAAAAGCTGATCGAACAAGGAAAACTGAATGAATATTTGGAGCGCGACAACACAAGCGAGAAAGAAGCAGGAGTCCTCGGTATAACCACCCAAGAAGAAGTTCACGAAGAAAGTCCCCTAATGAAAGTCCCCCTCAAGAATTAAACAATGATCAGGTCAACGGAACCATACACACGATCTCAGGGGGACCCGCAGGGGGAGATAGTCGTAATGCTCGTCGAAGGACTGCTAGATCCATAATCGGAAGCCTAAAATACCCGAAAGAAATATGGACCCTAGAAAACAAAGCAACGACGCACCAGCTGATTAGTTTCAACGAAGGAGAAGTACCCAAAAACCTAGTTTGGGACACAAAAGAGGATAGCCCCGACTTCCCGATGGTGGTATCCCTAGAGATTGCAAATTACAACGTCAAGAGAATTCTGATCGATAATGGGAGCTCCGCAAATATCATCTCTAAAGAGGTACTAGCCCAGATGAACTTGGGGCAAATAACATTCCAAAAGGTAGCTACGCCATTGGTAGGATTCGGAGGATTCGAAATTATCCCCAGTGGGACAATTAATTTGAGTGTTTCACTCGGAAAGAAACCATATCGAACAGTGAAGCTGGTAAAATTTTTAGTAGTAGAAACTCCGTTCGCCTACAATGCAATTTTAGGGCGACCAGCCCTCAACTTGTTCCGAGCTGTCGTCTAAACTTACCATCAAAAAATTAAATTTCCGACCGACATAGGTATCGGGGAAATAGTGGACGACCATTGTATGGCATGGGATTGCTACAGTACATCGTTAACTTTGAAAAGCCCCCCTAAAATGATTACCCCGAGCAAAAGAAAGCTCGAAGACGACGTTAGTAGAAATGAGGTTGAAATCCCTTGCACTGATCGAATAGACAAAAAGGGCATAGAGCCGATGGGCTTAGCCTTAAAACCACTGGAACATAAGGATGTCGTACTAGTACAGGGGGACTCATAAAAAACAACGAGAATTGGAACAGAGTTGAGCAAGGAAGGGGAAGTAATGTTGATCAACTTTCTCAGAAACAATATGGATATCTTCGCCTGGAGCGCGAACGACATCGAAGGGGTTGACCCTCGTGTAATCAGTCATTCTCTAAAAATCGACCCTCTGGCAAAACCTGCCAGGCAAAAGAAGAGAAATCATGGGCCAGTGAAGGATAAAATAATTAAAGCCAAAGTAGAAAGGCTACTCAAAGCAAAACAAATTCGAGAAATACACTTCTCAGATTGGCTATGTAATGTCGTGCTAGTAGCAAAGGGAGATAAAAAGGATAACAAATGGAGGATTTGCAACGATTTCACCGACCTTAACAAATTGTGCCCACGAGATCCATATCCTCTCCCAAGGATCGATCTATTAGTAGACTCCACCGCTGGTTTTGCAATTTTCAGTATGATGGATGCTTTCCAAGGTTTTTATCAAATATACATGGACGAGCAGGACCAAGAGAAAACTGCGTTCATAACCGAGCAAGGAGTGTATTGCTTTATAGTGATGCCGTTCGGCGTAAGGAACGCCGGGGCCACTTACCAAAGGTTAGTAAACCTAATGTTTAAAGAATTAATTGGAGAAATAATGGAAGTCTACGTGGATGACATGCTAGTCAAAAGTATGAATGAAGCGGATCACATAAGACATCTTGATCGATGCTTCCAAATATTGAGGAAATACCGCATGAAGCTAAATCCCGCAAAGTGCACCTTCGGTGTTAAATCCGGAAAATTCTTGGGCTATTTGGTACATCAACGAGGAATTGAGGCCAACCCAGAAAAAATCCGAGCAATAACTGAAATGAAGCCGACCAAAACCATCTCGCAAGTACAAAGCTTAGTAGGAAAGATCGTAGCATTGAACAGATTCATATCCAAATCGGCTGACAGAAGTTTACCTTTCTTCCAAACACTTCGTAAGGCAAAAAACTTTGTTTGGACAGAAGAATGTGATCGAGCTTTCGACCAGCTAAATGAATACCTGACAACATCCCCGTTGTTGGCCAAACCAACAGAAGGGGAACCATTATATATCTACATCACGATCTCCGACGCGGCCGTTAGCTCGGTCTTGGTCAAAATGGAAGGTTTGGAACATAAGCCTATCTATTACTTAAGCAAATTATTACAAGGGGCAGAGAAGAACTACTTGGAGATTGAAAAATTCGCTTTGGCCTTAGTAGTAGCAGCACGAAAACTCCGACCTTACTTTCTGACATACAAGATAGTGGTTTTAACAAACCAACCGCTAAGGCAGGTCTTAGCAGAACCAAAAGCCTCTGGAAGACTGATCAAATGGGCGATCGAACTTGGTCAATTCGAAATCGAGTACAAACCAAGAATTGCAATTAAAGCACAAGTATTAGCCGACTTCCTACTGGAAACTCCGACACAAGTGAGCGAACCAATAAATAGCCTTGACGACGATGTATTGATCATAGAAAACCAGACCTGGTTAATGCATGTTGACGGTGCTTCGTGCCGAGAGGGAGGAGGTGCCGGAATCAACTTCACCGGACCAAATAAAGAGGATATAAATTATGCGGTAACGTTGGACTTCGTTGTAACAAACAATGAAGCGGAATATGAAGCGCTGATCGCAGGGATGGAGATGGCAATCAAAGCCAACATTAAAAACCTTAAAGTATTAACCGATTCAGAGTTAGTACAAAGACAAATAGAAGGCCTATATGAGGCGAAGGAGTTTAATATGGTAAAATACCTCGCCAAAGTGAAAGAGTTGGCTGAGAAATTCGAAAGTTTCAGTATACAGAACATCCCACGATCGGAAAATAAATGGGCTGATCAACTTTCCAGGTTCACTGGATCCCATGACGGAAAAACCGAAAGGGTGATCAACTGGTTAATCTCCAACGCCCAGAAATCGATATCGATGAAATACCAGTCGTCGAAATAATGGAAATCGAAGAAGCTGAAGAAAATTGGATGACTCCAATGATAGACTATCTTCGAGAAGGAAAATTGCCACTTGAACAAAATGAAGCTCGGAAAATAAAATATCGGGCTCCAAAATATACATTGGTAGAGGGAAAACTTTACCGAAGATCGGTGTCAGGAATCCTTCTAAAATGCATCTCCGAGTCGCAAACCACCGACATCCTATGAGATATACATGAAGGAGATGCAGGAAATCATAGCGGAGCAAGGGCATTAGCTTTAAAATGCCTCCGAACAGGTTATTATTGGCCTACCATCAACAACGACGCCATCCAATATGTCCAAAAATGTCATCACTGCCAAGTCCATGCTAATATATGTCATCAACCAGCAGAAAACATGCACCCAATACCGGTATGTTGGCCATTCGAACAATGGGGGATGGACATTGTAGGACCGTTCCCAGCGGCCAGATCCAAGAAAGCTTATGTCCTGGTCGCTGTTGAATACTTCAGCAAATGGATAGAATGCATTGCCCTTGCCCTGATAACTCAATTCCAAGTGATTAACTTTCTTTGGAAATTCATAGTATGTCGATTTGGCATCCCGAGAATCTTGATTTCCGACAATGGAACCCAATTCGCGGGAAAGCAGGTAATTGAATGGTGTCCGAACCTAGGAATTCAGCAAAATTTCACTTCGGTCGGACATCCTAGAGCGAACAGACAGAATGAGGTAGCAAACCGAGAAATAATAAAATCCTTGGAAAAAAGATTAGGCGCAACCAAAGGAAAATGGCTCGATGAACTCCCAGGAGTGCTTTGGGCCAATCGAACCACTGTTAGGAGCTCAACCGGGGAAACACCATTTAGTCTGATATATGGCTCCGAAGCTGTTATTCCGGTCGAAACTTTAATTCCAACACCAAGGATTGAAATGTATGACGACCAGGAAAATGGAAAGATAAGAGAAAATGATATTGATTTAACTGAAGCTCTAAGAGAAAAAGCGGCCGTACGTTTGCAAGCCACTAAATCAAATATGGAAAAGGCTTACAATCAAAAGGTACGCATCCGAACCTTCAAAGAAGGAGATCTGGTCTTGAAAATGGTAGAAGTATCCAAGCACGTGGGAAAGTTACAACAAAATTGGGATGGACCTTACATTGTCATTGGTGTAGGAAAGAAAGGTTCATACAAAATTGCACACTTGGATGGAACAGCCTTACCAAGAACCTGGAATGCAGTCAACCTTAGAAAATACTATGGTAAATAAATTTTAGTAGAACATGCTGCTTTACTTTGTTTATTTTAGTAAGATTTATTCGTTGTAATAAAGGCCTTAGCCTACAGTTCGTTTATTAGAAAGATTTTTTAGCAATTTTAAATCAAGATTGAGTGTAAATCGATTGATTCGGTAAACACTCCTCGTGATCCTACGATAAGTATTGGTCAAATTCAAAATACGAACGAGTCGAGTATACATTGATCCGCTCAATAAACACTCCTCGATCTAACTACCAACGAGTCGAGTATACATTGATCCGCTTAATAAAAACTCCTCGATCTACATTTAACGATTACAAGACTCTGGTATTGAAAACCTAAGTCTACGCAAAAACGAGTCGAGTATACATTGATCCGCTAAATAAACACTCCTCGATTATCTTTCAACGATTAAAAGACTTCTGGTATTAAAAACCTAAGTCTAAACTAAAGGAGTTAAGTATACATTGATCCGCTCAATAAACACTCCTCGATCTACATTTAACGATTACAAGACTCTGGTATTGAAAACCTAAGTCTACGCAAAAACGAGTCGAGTATACATTGATCCGCTCAATAAACACTCCTCGATTATCTTTCAACGATTAAAAGACTTCTGGTATTAAAAACCTAAGTCTAAACTAAAGGAGTTAAGTATACATTGATCCGCTCAATAAACACTCCTCGATCTACATTTAACGATTACAAGACTCTGGTATTGAAAACCTAAGTCTACGCAAAAACGAGTCGAGTATACATTGATCCGCTCAATAAACACTCCTCGATTATCTTTCAACGATTAAAAGACTTCTGGTATTAAAAACCTAAGTCTAAACTAAAGGAGTTAAGTATACATTGATCAACTCAATAAACACTCCTCGATCTACATTTAACGATTACAATACTCTGGTATTGAAAACCTAAGTCTACGCAAAAACGAGTTGGATATACATTGATCCGCTCAATAAACACTCCTCGATTATCTTTCAACGATTAAAAGACTTCTGGTATTAAAAACCTAAGTCTAAACTAAAGGAGTTAAGTATACATTGATCCGCTCAATAAACACTCCTCGATCTACATTTAACGATTACAATACTCTGGTATTGAAAACCTAAGTCTCAATAAAGCGAGTCGAGTATACATTGATCCGCTCAATAAAGACTCCTCGATTATCTTTCAACGATTAAAAGACTTCTGGTATTAAGAACCTAAGTCTAAACTAAAGGAGTTAAGTATACATTGATCCGCTCAATAAACACTCCTCGATCTTACATTTAACGATTACAATACTCTGGTATTGAAAACCTAAGTCTCAATAAAGCGAGTCGAGTATACATTGATCCGCTCAATAAACACTCCTCGATTATTTTTTGACGATTAAAAGACTTCTGGTATTAAAAACCTAAGTCCAAACTAAAGGAGTTAAGTAAACATTGATCCGCTCAATAAACACTCCTCGATTAACTCTTCAAAAGACTTTGGGTATTAAAAACTAAGTCTAAACAAAAAGAGTCGAGTATACATTGATCCGCTCAATAAACACTCCTCGATTATTTTTCAACGATTAAAAGACTTCTGGTACTAAAAACCTAAGTCGAAACTAAAGGAGTTAAGTAAACATTGATCCGCTCAATAAACACTCCTCGATGACAATCACAAATAAGATTAAAACCGAATACAACAACAGGAAGAATGCAAGGAATAAAAATAAAGTTTTATTCATCTTTTTACATGTAAAAGAGTTACAAAAACTGGATTACAAAGTCTATATACGATTACATTGGTTTAGATAAAACGATCCTACACTATAGATCGGCAATCTTCACGACAATGTCCACAGAAACATCAATCTCCTCCATAGTACCTCGAGGGTCGGAATTAACCACCTAAGAAGCATGCTGCTCAGGATGGTCGACTTCTTTCGTTCGATGTCCAGGCTCTGAAGATCAAATGTTCTTCCAGATGAAATGAGCATTACCAGCCAGATAACCAGCAATACTCATTCACCCACAACGAGATACTGCTTTTACAATAAGAATTATAACATTTTACTCTAAAGCAGCATCTCGCAAGGACCGTCGCGGTGAAGAACTTTACCAGCACACCCCGGTAGTCTATCACTCCGGAGGTAACATCCAAGAGCGGGGGTGACTGGCAAATATGAACCCTCCATGTGCAAACAGAAACCACGGACCTCAAACCCGTGCATACAAAGTTCGAGGCCTCATGGGACCCGTTAGTACAAGGTAGGGCTTCCATGGGACCCGTCAGTACAAGGCAGATGAAATTTAAGCCATTGTGATATAAATCACGATAATGTGACTTTTTGAATATTATGGGATCAGAAGGCAAAATGAAATCTAAGGAAACTGAGATCTCCATCTTTTCTGAGAAAAAATAAAAGACAAGAAAACTGCCTACTTATTTATAGGCGCTCGTACAAATGATCCTACGGCTGGATAGAAATCTGATCAAGGGACGAAAAAGGACCTTTTGACTCCCCGTGATAAATGCAAGTAAGTTGGAACGGCGCCTCACTGATCGACTAATCGAATCGGAGATAAAAACGAAAGAAGATCGCTTCGATCAATGCACTAGAAAGCAGATCTAAAAGAGCTCCAGACTAAGGAAATTTACACACTCACATATGCTATTCGCTCGTGCAAATACGTATTCGGACCTACGAGGTCGTAACTGCCTCATATGTCACAGAGAATAATTATTAGCTAACCATGTTCGGACCTCATTTGGAATCCAAGAAATCTGACATGGAAATCAGGAGAATAGCCGTCATAACTCAAGATTTCAAAAAAGTCACTGCCTAAAATTCCAAAGAATTGCTGAAGGGGGTCTGAACAAGATAGATCTAGCTAATAATTCTACGTTTTCCAATTCCTCCCATATGAAAGAAATGATATATTGATACACTGGTTGCTTTATTCGAGAAACAAGGAACTCACAAGCACTACAGAGAAACATGGATCTTAAGAACTTATCTAGAACGATTTTGCAGTTTCAGAAAAAAGAAGAAGAGCAGAGCTCAACAGTGGAAATAACAACGTCTTTAAATAAGATATCTTTAACTAAAAGACAAATTTACAAGGGACTGGTCGAACAACGATGACAATGCTGAGAATTTCTTTAAAATATTCGATCAACTATCTACATGGATGCTTTGCTATTCATATTTTTATGTCTAAACGCGACTTCTGGAAGACCATAAGGGATCATGCTCGGTTGATCATCTTTCTTATACTTCATTTTAAAGAATTTATTTTGTAGAAACAGACGTTGTAACATTCAGTTACTTACACATTGATCAAGCAAGACTAAAGCTACATTTTCAAAGACTAGACGTCCTCCGAGAAGACCAACATGAGATGAGTATACTAATCTATACTGATTACTTCAAGAAGTTATAGTTATGCATAACAGCAAAATATGAACAAACAAAATATATCTACGGATTGAAATTCATCAAGGCATGGATTTGCCTGTAAAAGATCATAGTCTCAATTAAATCCACCCATACAAACACTACAAAAAAATGCCTTTCTCTTGACGAAATTTTTCGTCATGAAAACATGATTTTTCGTCACAAGAGGCTGTTATGACGAATTTTTTCGTCACAAGATTCGTTGTAGAGGCCCTGTCTTAACAGGTTTCATGTGGCGGAATTCAAATTCGCCACAACCTATTGTGACAAAAATTAGTCTGCCACATAATTAGTCATGTTATGACGAAATTTTTTGTCATAAGAGACCATAAATTTTGTCATAAAAATACTAATTTCGTCACAACAATAGTGTATTTTTGGGTTCCTTTTGTGACAATTAGATTCGTCACATAAATCCTTAATGTTACAGCGAAAAGTTTGTCGCATAAACATATTTTTTCAGTCACAATAAGCTACTTTCGTCACCACAACACTTTATTTTTTAGTAAATCTTGTGACAATTGATTTCGTCATATGAATTGATTATGTTATGACGAAATTTTTGTTGTATAAACTGAATATTTTCGTCCTAAAATACTAATTTCGTCACTACAATTGTTTCTTTGTGGGTATCTCTTGTGACAATTAATTTCGTCAGATATGCTTTGTTCTATTATGACAAAAGCTGTCACAAAGTTATTTTTCAAAATTTATGAAAATACTTTTATGACCAAAAAAATCATCACATATGATTTAATATTTCATTTTATAAAATAATCTATTTAATCACAACAATTTGTGAATTTTGTTATACCTGTAATTTTTATACACCAAGAATTCATTACATTTGTATCAATCCAACAATTGCAACCAATTAACTACATTGATTTCAAATTACTATATATACAAACCAACAAAAATAATTCAACTACACTATTATCAAAATATTCATCCAAGTCAATTAACAAAATACACATCTCTTCAATTACTTCTATCCAACCTACAAAAGTTCCATAAACTATAGAAAGGATAACTTACAAGAGTTATTTAAATCCATAAATTAGATATTCAAATATGCACATACATCTAGACCACGAACAACTAATGTAGTAACTTGTAGATTGTGTCTACACATTTCCTGAACAAAAACGAACATCTTGACATCCTGCAAACACATACACCAAAACAACTATCAGATAATAAAATACATCGATCAAAAATACAAATATCACTATCACACTTGACAATATAATTTACACCAAGTTTATTTCCGGTAGGGCAACAAATTACAATGTTTACATAGGTTAAATTTTCACCACGGTGGGAGTTTGAGTCCTTAACAAGGAAATCATGTAAAATAGGAATTAAGTTTTAATTGAACACTACATATATAAACAACTTTACAATTATTTTGTACTTTTGGTCCCGAAATAGTTCATGGGATCAAAAGTTCAAAATATGATTTTAATTTTTATCAAATACCCAGTATATAATCAACTTTACAATTATTTTGCAGTTTTGGCCCCAAAAGAGTTCATGAGATCAAAAGTGCAAAATAGGAATTAAGTTTTAATCAAAGTCTACATATATAAACAATTTTGCAATTGTTTTGCACTATTGGTCCCGAAATATTTCATGAAACCAAGCAAATCACATATAAACTCAAAATTAGAAAATATCTCATGCCGAAACTTCCATATTTAATCATCTCCTAAATCAAACTTATACAGAGATGAATACAAATATTATAAGCAGACGTGGTAGATCATTATCATAAAATGATTTTGATGGATGACCATGTGATACACAAGCAACACTAAGCACCTCGGATAAGTGATATATATCACATCCCTCAATTTCGGGAAAAAGTTTCTAAACCCTGCTGGAAAAAAATATATGCAATTTGATTCAAATGTGGACCAAGAGAAGTAAAATATATAATGTAGCTTGATTCGAATCAATTCAGCAAAAGTAACCCATTCACCTAGAAAAATCCAGTGAATCCATTACTCCAAAAGTGAAATATGTTTTCGAATAAAGAAGTAATAACATGGCAGTTAACAATTCTAATCATTGAACCCAACACTTTATCCCGTCAATACAAGCTAATATATATAAAATTGAAGAACTTTTTAGAAGTTAAAACTCCTGCACCAATTATCAACATGCCAAGGGCTAAATACCTAAAGTATCAACCATAAACTAAACCTATCAACTAAAATCAAGCAAAGAACTGATAAATCAACCCCAAAAATAATAATAAGAGGAAATATTTACCCGTGGATATATATTGTTCCATTGCAATTAAACTGCTGCTGTTATTGCTCTTCCCTTTCCCTCCGATCGACAGGCATGCATATGATAGGCTTCAAGTAAGTGCAGCTAACTTCTCCACATATATATCATTGATTGTTGTTATTCTCTGTAATAGAACATATATTAAGACGGATAATTCATCCATCTTTTGAGTGGCAGAGGAGGAGAAGTGCTGACAAAACAACAAATGAAGGAGTCAATTAATTTCAATTTCTGATTCATTATATATATTATGAATTAGGAAATTAAAGAGAATCCAATCCATACAATCTTAATTTAGCAAGAGTGGTGGAGCTGGAAATTAATTAATTCATTAATGAATCAATTCAAAGAGAGAGAAACAATTAGTACTTTCAGCATCCTCTGCATCAGTTTGTTCTTTGCTCAAGAGCTTCGAAAATCACCAAATGCAACATATATAAAACACCAGCTCCTGTCATATCAAATTCCAAAATCACCAAATAATCCTTGTTGAGGAATTAATTACCACAATACACCAATATATATAAAATTGAAGAACTTTTTAGAAGTTAAAACTCCTGCACCAATTATCAACATACCAAGGGCTAAATACCTAAAGTATCAACCATAAACTAAACCTATCAACTAAAATCAAGCAAAGAACTGATAAATCAACCACAAAAATAAAAATAAGAGGAAATATTTACCCTTAGAGACTGGGCAGACCGGGTCGCGCGAGTTCGGGCAGGAACAGGGGCGGGCTGGGCCGGGCCGCGCGAGTTCTGCCAGATGCAGGGGTGGGTCACGTGGGTTTGGGCGACTGGGGCAGGCGACTCGCTCAGCTCGAGCAGTGGTGGAGTCGGGCGGGCTTGGGTTGGGTCGCGATGGGATCGAGGTTTGGGTGTGAAGTATGGCTGCAAGATTCATTGATGGTTGTGTGACAAGGTGGTGTTTAGGGTTTAGGGTGGGAGAGTGAGGAAGAGCGGCAGTGAGAAGGAAGAGTGAGAGAAAGGAAGAGTGGCTGTTTTGAGAGAAAGAAAGAAGAATGAAATTAGGGCTTTATGCCCTAATAAAGACGTCGTTTGAAAAAAAGAAGTAATTTTTGTTTTAAATAATTAATTATTATTAACACTTTTGAAACTAACTAATCAATTATTACATAAAATTGATGAAATTAAAACATAATTAATGCTATAAAAATGGCTAAATGGAATGAAAATATGGGTTAAACCAATGAAATAAAATTAGTGGAAAATGAGTTAAATCAATGAAAATAATGAGAGTCGATCGTGAATTGACCAATGTCAATATTATTGACATTATGGTTATGTACATTGAGATTATTCGAAATCAAATCGATACTTGGTTCGAAATTAATTAATTAGTAGCTAATTCAAAATTATTAACTAAATGGTTATGTACATTGAGGTTATTCGTGATCAGATCGATCGATTCTCAATTTATAACGTTAATTGACAAATTTTGTTGACCTTAAGGTTATGTACATTGAGGTTATTCGAAACCAATTGGATACTTAGCTCAAAATTAATCAGTCAATAATTCAAAATTATTGACTATATGGTTATGTACATTGAGGTTGTTCGCAATTAGATCAATTGATTCTCAATTTGTAATGTTATTTGATCAATTGTTGACCTCATGGTTATGTATAATGAGGTTATGCGAAATCAAATTGATATTTAACTCGAAATTAATTAGTTGCTAATTCAAAATAGTTGACTATATGATTATGTACATTGAGTTTATTTGCTATAAGATCGATCGATTCTCGAGTTGTACGTAACATTAATTGATCAATTGTTGACCTTAAGCATTTTGTACATTGAGGTTATTCTCTTATTGAATTGAATGTTATTTTCATTGAGATTATTCGAAATTAAATTGATACTTGATTTGGAAATAATTAGTCACAAATTCAAAATTATTGATTATATGGTTATGTACATTGATATTATTCGCAATCAGATCGACCGATTCTCGATTTGTGACTTTAATTGACCAGTTGTTAACCTTAGATTTATTTATGTATATTAAGGTTATTCAAAATAAAATCGATACTTGTCTTGGAATTAATTAGCTTTTGATGAAGTAATATTATTGCCACGGGTTAAAAAAAGTTTACGGAAAAACTATTGTTGTGACTAATACAAAAAGTCGTCACGTAAAGGCAAAGTTATATGACGAAACAACACTTTTGTCATATGAGCCATCTTATTTTTGTGACGAATATAAAATTTCGTCACATGAAATATGTTCTTATATAACGAATGTTCTTTTTGTCATATGAGCCACACAATTTTTATGACGAAAAAAAAAATTCATCACATGAAATTTGTTATTATATGATGAAATCAAATTTCGTCATAAAAGCCATAATATTCTTGTGACTAATGCAATACTTAGTCACATGAAATTTGTTATTATATGACGAAAATATTTATTGTCATATGTGACATGTTGTTATGTGACGAAAATAGAAAATCGTCACATGAAATTTGCACATATATGACGAATTATTTTTTTGTCATATGAGCGATGCTACCTTGTGACAAAAATATGAATCGTCACATGAACTTTGCTCATATTTGACAAAATTATTTTTCGTCATATGAGACTTACCATCTTGCGACGAACATGGAAGCTTGTCGCATCAAGTTGGTGTTCTTGCGACGAAAATTATTTCGCCATATCAACATAGGTTTCATGTGACGCAAGTTGCATTCGTCACATGACATAAGTTTGTTGTGACAATTTTCTTTTACGTCATAACAATTTGTCACAAAAAAACCATTTTTTTGTAGTGAAAAAGCTGCAGCCCCAGCACATACACAAAAGGTTAGGGCAATAATAATAAAAAAAAAAAAAAGAGAAGAAACTCAAGGTAACGGCAAGGTTGAAATCGGATCAGCGAGGAGGATTGCTATCATCAGAACGCCTAGCAGATGCACTCTTCAGGGGAGTTAAGTTACCTGCAAACGCCATCAACTCCTCCTGGCGCTTCAGGTAACCGGCATCATAACCTTCCTCATAGGCCTGCCGTCGAGACTCCTCTGCTAGAGCAACAGCCCGAACCAGGTCACTTCTCTCCTTCTCCCAAGCAGACTTCTCTTCTTGCAATATTTTTAGGTCATCATTGGCAAGTTGCAGCTGGAGAGTCAGCCCTGTGGCCTTCGCCGTTTCCGACTCCAAACGACGTTGGAAAGCCTCCTTACCGTTCCACAGATCATCATTCTGCACACCTAGCTGGAGTGCAAAATATTTGGCCTAGAAAAAGAAAAAGAATGAGAAAAGCCCTCACACAACAAGAGAATCGAAATAAAAGGAGGAAAAATTATCAAAGATGTATCTACCTGCTCGCATAACTTCACCAGCGATTGGACAAGGCGAATGTTGGAAGTACCCTCAAGCTTCCTCAACTCTCTAGGCAAAATAGTGCTCAAGCCTAGGTCCCAGGACAAAGCATCAGGCTCAACAGAGCCAGGCAGTTCGCTGGTAGAAGGTACACCGTCGGGGCGCGGAGTCTCCGACAACATAATATCCTTAACCTGCTCAAGGACGCAACGGTCATCTAATGGACGAGGGGATTCCCTCTCGTTGGGACTAACTGAGGTCTCCTTACCCGAAGCAGAAATAATGGTTCGATGACTAGACCTCGATCGAATCAGACCTCCAGAAGGCCCACCAGATTTGAAAGAAGTAGTCATCACGGTAGTATCATTAAACAGATATTCAGGACAATCTTGAAAAATAGATTGTGTTACGGAGGGATTAACAAAGGAGCCCCCATCAACTTGGCCTCCGCTGATGACCGGGGCAGTAGAGGTAGAAAAAGGAAGGGAATTAACAAAGTCCCCCCAATGAAAACCACGCTCAAAAGAAGAAACGCCTGAAGAAACAGGTATATCAAAAGTCTGCTCCACATTGGACGAATCACCAAAAGCCACCCGACCAGGGGGAGGCCTACTTCCTACTTCAGTAGAAGAAGAAAAATTTGGTTGTACAAAAGACGAACTAATTACAGAAAAAAGGCTCAGAAGGGATAACAGGAGTGTCGATCACCGACCTAGTTATTGAAGACGAACGAGGAGGTTCTATCGACGGCCCCTCTGTTCGAGACTTTTTTAGTCTGGTATTCCTAGCGCCATCACGGGAAGGTCGCTTCGAAGTATTGCCAAAAAGATTACTCATAATCGGATTGTTGAAAATTACAAATTAAATATCGAGAAAGCTTATCGACTAGCTGAGGAAAGAGTATTCTATTAGAAGAGATGAGTATAGCGGTAAAAATCAAGTCAAGTTTTTACCTTTTATATTTATACTATACGAAAAGACGCGACAGACCCAAAGAAAGGGCGCGAAACACAGAAAATAGCCTTGGAATAAACAATAAAATTCGAAACGACATACTCATAATGATTACGGCGAAGTTAATGATTTGTCTGAATTATTACAGAGAACACGAAAGGACGTGACTGTCAGAATAGAAAACGTTTATTTTACAAAGGGAAGAAAAGGTAAAATTACAATTAAACCTATAAGTAAATAGTTACAGAAGTTATTCCAGAAGATCAAAATATCATACAGCTTGGTCGCTATCTGGAATTTTCTGTTCGCTACCGATTTCTCCTTCCCCCACTCTCTCAATATCTTCTTCTTCATCATCTTGATCGATGAAATTGTTATCGAGCTCATCATTGATATCTGAAAGAGGAATTGGCAACGGTTTCCCAAACTCTTTAACAAGGTGAGCCAAAGGAAAATTTTGATAAACGACATCCGGAAGATCGGAAGGAGAATATACTTCACCATAACGGTTCAACCGAATATGCGCCGCTTTAAAATATTCCTTTCGACGATCATCTATCATTCCTAAAGCGGCCAACTTATGAATTTCTTTCTTGAACGTATTTTTTAAGAGCGGACCGACCATTTGATTTACCAGCGCCGTATGAACAGGAGAACTGAGGAATTCACGAATCACTTTTTCATCGGAATTACGACCATAACGATCCCTGAGTCCACTTAGAGGAATGTCCTTCTCATACTCCTCTAATGAAGCTTGGAGACTTGATACTTGAGATTCTAACTCACTAATCCGAGCAGTACTCTGAAATTGGAGCTCTTCTAACTTTCTAGTCAATTGATCGGCTTGTTCTTGAGTGCGAGAAGTCTTCAGAACTCTGTCTATAATCTGCTGGTCATCAGTCCCCGTGGCCCGAGTCTCTACGATCGGAACAGAAGAAGTCATTGAGGGACTGACCTCTGAACCAGAAGTCCTGCCAAGCAAGGTTTTATACTTCTCTTCCAGGTATTCACACTGTTATTTCCAAAGAGCAGTTTCATAAGCGTATGATGCCAAACAAGTCTTGGTCTGAAAAGAACAAAGGGAGTAGAAAGAAATGGATTAGCAAATTAAAATAATCCTCGAAGAAAATTACTTTATTAGAGCAATAAAAAAGATACCACCTTTTCAGCATAAAGAGAAGCTCGCTGAAATTTTTCCAAGGGATCCTTCCGAAGAAGCTTATTCATGTCACGAGTAAAAACTCCGGACAAAAGAACACGAGTGGCCTTATCAACTGCGTTTTCGCTCTCATCATGGACTAAAGAATCATTCTCGGGATAGCCAGCAGCTCTTTTTCCCTCCAAATGATCCTCTATCATCTCAACCAAAGTAGGCTTTGGATGATTATCGCCGAGTAAAGAAAGATCGTTACCAGAACGACCATAGTAACTCCTTTTCCTATCCACCGGGTTGTCATTGGGATAAGGCATCGACCAGCTGCGAAATCCACGTATACCCAAAGATGTCCTAAGCTGGAGAGGGGGATAACCAGATCCAGTTCCCAAACGAACAGGGGATTCTTGAGAAGAATCTGGAGATTCCTCTCTATTCTCCTCAGACTCATGACTCAACTCCAATTTTCTCTTCCGAGATGCTCTCTGCTCGATTGGACAAAACTATTTTTCCTATTGAAGAATGTCGGGAATTTTCCACCATATGAACTGAAAAAGAAGCATATCCAAAGTCAGATTTTCTGCAAAAAGAGGATCATCTTAACACTATACTGAAATAAACACTTACCAAGCGAATCAGATGACGAGGGAATTGGAAAAACATGAGCACTTAATCCCGCTTTGCGAAGAAAAACTTCCCCTATAAGAAGAGCACTCTGATATTTGTTGGCACGTATAGCCTGGATTTCTCCGATAAACTGAGGATCGTCGGGAATAAGTTCACCAGTCGGATGGCGAACTCCGTAAACCCATTTGGAATCATGATCCCATGAAAAGGGAGTAGTCAAACCATCTGCCAAACGAAGATCAGATGGTGGACGAACAAAGAAAAAATGTGATTTCCAGGAAGGGTTGCTAGAAACCGGGGAGTCGAAGATTGCGCGACTAGGTTTCTGACTAGCAAAGAAATATCCACGATTTGAAGAACTAGAAATGTTAAAACGAAACAATTGAGTAAAATTATGAAAGGAGGGTTGGAATCCTTTCGCTATCATCAAAACAGAGAAACATACTACAAATGCCACGGAATTTGGGACTAATTGAGTCAGCGAGACACTGAATATTCTCAAAATATCAAGAAAGAGGGCAGACAACGGAAGACGCAGACCACTATTAAAATGGGCTGTGTAAAAGGCTCGACATCCCTCCGGCGGAGATGTAACCCTGTCAGTAGGAGAAGGGAGAATTATCTCAGAACCGGCGGGAAAATATTTGGTATAATTGCTCACGACCTCAGAGAAATTATCCTCGGTGTAAGCACAGGCTAGATCTTCAATTGGTTCAGAAATTTGAGGAGCTGTACCTTTGCCTTTCTTAGCTCTGGCAGCGACGTCGGTATCAGATAAAATCTGCACCTTAAAAGTATCCTCAGTAGGAACAATGAACTCAAAAACCCCGACCTGCTCGCCTAAAGGATTGGACTGCAAAACCTCTTCGATAGTAGGAGCGACACCCTCGCTTAAAGACGAGGAAGATTTTCTCATAGATGCCATTTTTGGGATTCTCGGATGATATGAATCGATAGAAAGAATCCCAGAAAGACAAACGACCAATCAAGAAAATGACTACAAGATCAAAGGAAGCATAAAGTAAAAGAATGACTGATATAACAGTCACTTATTTATAGGAAAAAGTGAAAAGACGTTTCGAACTTCTCACGGCTGATCACATTCCCGTCAAATGGGAAAGAGTGAAACGCTTCCCCAAAGGGACACGTAGCGGTTTACAATTGGAACAAGAGAACGACTATCTATGAGACGTAGTACTCTTTTCCTTACTTAAGATTTTTTCCCACAGGGTTTTTTCTTAAGTAAGGTTTTTAACGAGTCACAATTCATAGAAATTACAGTGGAAATTGACTTTCTACTTCTACGAGCTTCTACTACATATACGCTCGAAGAAGTGAGGGAGTACTGATGGGGGCTATTTCGCACCTCTTATAATATCCGGATCGACTAAGGGTTATGGAATCGTTTCGACCAGACAAACCCATTCGGGAGCTTCTATCGACCCAAGCAGGATATGCACCTCAACGAGCAGGATAGAATCCGGACTCAAGAAAGACCAATGGGCCGAATCCTATTAGAACTAAGTTTCCTTGTAACACTAGGTTAATGATGATATAAACACCAAGTTAATCATTGTATTAGGGGGATTCAATTTTACGGAGTTTATGCTTACATAACAGCATAATCCCAGATTATTCAATAAGAATAACTTATTCATCATATTCATACTGTCTTTATTGTTGAGATTGTTTAGATTACTTATTGTTCCCTTCATATAGTTCTTCCTTGAAATCGATCCATCCGGAATAAAGTAACAGAGCCCCTTTAATTCAAATTAATTGACGATCCCCAAACATCACAATTTCAGTGATATAATTAACCCTACGAAATTCGGTAAAATCACACTAATAACTAATTAAGTAGTAGTAGAGGAAGGATTTGGGTTGTCAAGAGTATACTCTGGCAAACTGTGCTCAGAGGAAGGGACAGCAGTAGAAACATGAATGTTAAAGAAATGCTCCATATTGGACATGTCTCCAAAATCAACCCGACCAGGGGAAGATCTCCTTTTGAACTCAGTTGAGACAACAGGATTTTGTTGAGAGAGCTCCGAGCTAATATTCAGATCGGATGAACGCTCGGAAGGGACGACAGGTGTCTGAGTCCTCGACCTTTTAATGTTTTGAAATCGAGGAGGATCTGCCGAGGGTCCCTCGTTGCGTGGTCTCTTAGGTTTAGGGTTTCTGACATTATCGCCTGAAGAACGCTTTGAGGTGTTATCGAAAAGATTACTCATATTCGGAAATTAAAAAATGATTTTAACTATCGAAGAAGCTTATCGACCTCCCTTGAGAGAATATTCTATCGGAATTGAGTAGTGCGGTAAATAACGAGTAAACTTTTTACCGTATGTATTTATACTGAAAGAAAAGACGCGGCAGACCCTAAGGACGGGCGCGAAACAGAAAACATGGCCAATGGATGATCGCACAAATTCGAAACGACATAAAACATAATGATTACGCCTGAATTAAAGATTTATGTCTAAACTATCATAATTAATGGAGAAGCGGAAACATCACGCATGAAGAATACAAATCGTCTTATTCCAAAGTATAAAAAAAAGGATAATATTACAAATTATACGGTAATAATCAAAAGTTATATCCCGCCACTATCCAAAGTCCTTTGGTCGCTCCCTAGCACGACCTGATCGCCAGCTGGAACATCCTGATCGCCCGTCGTTCCTCCTTCATCATCTGCATTGTTGACAACTTCAGGATTCACCTCCTCACTCTCTCGGTCAACAAAATTATTATCGACTTCAGGATTAATGTCTGAACAAGGAGTCGGCAAAGGTTCTCCAAACTCCTCGACCAGATGAGCCAATGGAAAATGTTTGTATTTAACATTTCTCCAAACTCCTCGACCAGATGAGCCAATGGAAAATGTTTGTATTTAACATTCAGCAGATCGGATGAAGAATACTCCTCACCATGCATAACGATTGAGGCTAACATGCGTAGCTCTGAAATACTCCCTCCGACGATCTTCGATTAATCCCATAGCGACCATCTGATGGATCGCTTTCTTGAAAGTGCTTTCAAGGAGCGGACCGACTTTTTGGTGCATTAAAGCAGTATGAACAGGAGAACTAAGGAAATTGCGGATCACCTTCTCGTCAGAATTCCTACCATATCGATCAGTGTGTCCGCTGAGGGGAAGATCCTTTTCATACTCTTCCAAGGAAGTAGCGACCTGCGACTCCAGCTCACTGATCCGAATAGTGCTTTGAACTTGACAATCTTCCAGCTCCTTGGCCAGCTGGTTGACCCGCTCTTCAGCGCGGGAAGTCTCTAAAATATTATTCAAAATTTCGGGATCATCTATTCCCATAGCTGGAGGATTAGTGGATGAAGGTGGAAGAGAAGAAGACGTGGAAGGACCGGCCCCTGAAGCAGATGCTTTCTGAAGCAATGCATTATTCCTTTCCTCGAGAAATTCGCACTGTTGCTTCCAAAGAGCAGCTTCATAAGCGTATGACGTCAGGCAAGTATTAGTCTGTGAAATTAAAAGAATGAATCAATAAATAGGAAACACATTTAAGAAAGTTGGAAAGAAACATACATAATGGTAAATACCTTCTCAGCGTAAAGAGAAGCTTTCTGTAACTTCTCCAAGGGATACTTGCGGAGCAACTTGTTGATGTCACGTGTAAAAACACTAGAAAGAAGGATACGGGTAGCCTTATCAACTTCATTTTCGTTCTCGTCATTGATCAAAGAAGCTTTCTCGGAGTATCCAGCCGCCCTCTTTCCCTGTAAATGATCTTCGATCATTTCGACGACAGTAGGCTTCGGGTGATGTTCACCAAGCAAAGAGAGATCCTCACCAGAACGACCATAGTATTGCTTTCTCCTTTTTACCGGCATGTCAATAGGATGGGGCATCGACCAGCTACGACAACCACGGATACCAAGGGAAGTTCTGAGCTGGAGAGGCGGATAACCCTGTCCAGTCCCTGGATGGTCCGGAGTCGATGAAAACGAAGGTTGCAGAGGAGCTTCTTGAGAAGAATCTGGAGAATCCTCTCTATAATCCTCTGAATCATGGCCCAAATCCAATTTTCTCTTTTTGGACACTCTTTGTTCGATTGGATGGTTCTCCATAATTTTGTTGGATTTGACAAAACCATCTTCCCTTTTGAAGAGTGCCGGGAATTCTCTACCATGAAAACTGGAGAAAACAAGCTCCCGTCAAATAAAATGCTCACAGAAAATATGAAATAAATACAATAAGGAAATATAACGCTTACTAAGTGACTGTGAGGAAGAAGAGATAGGAAAGGTATGAGAGCTCAGGCCCGCCTTACGAAGAAAAGCCTCTCCAATAAAAAGGGCACATTGGTACTTGTTAGCGCGCATCTCCACTATCTCGTCCAGTAACTTTGGATCATCGGGAATAAAGTGGCCCGTAACAGAGCGACCACCAGAGATCCACTTGGAATCATGGTCCCACGAGAATGGCTTGGTGGAACCATCTGCTAAGACAAGATGCGAAGGGGGACGAACAAAGAAAAAATGAGATTTCCAAGCAGGATTGCTTGAAACGGGGGAAATCAAAGATAGAGAGACTAGACTTCTGACTAGCAAAGAAGTACCCGTGATTGGAAGAACTAGAAATATTGAAACGAAATAACTGGGTAAAATTACGAAGAGAAGGTTGAAACCCTTGTGCAATCATCAGGACAGAAAAACAAACGACAAATGCTACGGAATTGGGAACTAGTTGTGTCAAAGAGACGCTGAATATCCTTAAGATATCAAGAAATAAGGAAGACAGTGGAAGACGGAGACCATGATTGAAATGGGCAGTGTAAAAAGCCCGACAACCTTCTGGCGGAGAGGTAACCCTGTCGGAAGGAGATGGAAGAATAATCTATGAACCCTCCGGGAAATATTTTGTATAATTATGCAAGACCTCATGGAAAGTCTCATCGGTATAAGCACAGGAAAGGTTCTCGATCCGATCAGAAACTTGGGGAACGATACCCTTGCCTTTCTTAGCCTTGGCCGCGACCTCGGCATCAGATATGATCCGCACTGAAAAGATGTCTTTCTCAGGAATAATCATCTCGGATATTCCTGCCTTAATAGATGGAGGGCTAGAGGAAGCCCCCGCGTCGATAACAGGAGTGACTTGTTCAAGAGAAGAAGAGGAAGGGTTATTCGAAATAGAGGCCATGATATTTTATCCTCGGAAAATGGTGATCGATGAATACAATATATTGGAAGAAATTATCGAGTAAGAAAATTACTGCGAGAAAATGGGAGCTGGAAAGTGAAAAAGGGTTAAAACAGCGATCACCTATTTATATAGAAGGACGAAAAGACGTTTCAAACCTCTTGGGCCTTATCATATTCCCGCCAATCAGCAAAGAAGAATTACCTCCTCGAAGAAGAAACAACATTACAAATCGAAAAACAACAAAACGACTATCTATGATGCGTATAACTCTTTTCCTTGCTTAGGATCCTTTCCCAAAGGGTTTTTTCCAAGTAAGGTTTTTAACGAGGCACAATTCATTGAATAAACAGTCGCGTAAGACCATCTACTTCTACAAACGTCTACTACATAAACGCTTGAAGAAGTGAGGGAGTACTGATGGGGGCTATTTTACACCCTTTATAACACTCGGAACGACAAGACAATACTTGATCGACTCGATCAGGAAAGCTGTTTCGCTAAAGAGCCATGCGATCCGTAGTGATCAAGCCTGAAGTCCGAATTCCTGAAGGATTATTATACCAAGTCCTATTAGGACTAGGTTTCCTTGCATAGCTAGGGTTGTTAACATATAAATACCTAGTTAAACATTGTATTTTGGGGAAGAACAATTCAGAACTTACGCCTCCATACTTGGGCAATCTGATAATAAATTTATAGAAAAGCATTTGCTATACTATACTCAACATTCTTCATCTTGTGTTCATATTTTGCTCTTTACATATTTGTTCTTTCTTGAGATTGATCCATCCGGAATAAAGTAACTAGGCCCTATAATACATATAATCTAACCAGGCCCTATAATACATATAATCTAACCCCGTAAACCTCAATTATTGATTTAATCAAACCCTACGAAAAACGGTTAAATCATATATATATATATATATATATATATATATATATATATATCTAACATAACAAGAAACACACACAAGAGAAAAATATAAGTCTTGCAAACTACTCTCTTACCTCTCTCCAAGAAGAGTTTTCGATTTTTCCGCCTTTTGTTCTCTAGTTTGGATCTTAGTAATTTCTATATTCTAGCCGATTAGAATTATTAAGATTTTCGTGCAATTGTGGTGTATCAACTTGTAGAGGCACAACACGTGGGGCGCTAACTAAAGCTTGGGACCAAAGGTGCAAAGCAAATGAGAGGACTACTTCTACAGAGTTCAACATTGCTTTGGATTAGCAAGGAACGAGGTATAAAATAGATCTGTTTATTTGTTCTTATTTTATATTAGTTTAAGTAGATACCGGATTGTATCCTGACAAGATTCCCAAGAGGAGCCTATATTTCCGCTACCTGAGGCTCGTTTTCGCGTAAGAATCCCAATAGCGTACCGAAGAACATGTTTTCATTAGCTATCAAAAAGCTTGGAGGGCAAAATAAGTTGCTCAAGATCTTGTTAGGGGTACATTAGATGAAAATTTTGCCAAGCTACCCTCCTATGGTTACATAATTGAGAAAAAGAATCCTAGCACGTACACTCGCATACATACGTACTTCTAGAAATAAATTTAAATATTTATTCATGGCATTAGGAACGCCTATTCAAGGAATACTTTACCTAAGAAATGTAATTGTAATTGATGCAACATTTATGAGGAATAAATATAACAGAACCGTTCTAATTGCAAGCGTGACGGACTGTGATCATCACTGTTATCCAATTGCATGGGGGGTAGCTGATTTAAGCTGTTGATTAGATTAATATGCATGTTAGATCTGTTGGATAGATCTGTAGTTTTTCAACTGAATTGTTAAAATTGTGACTTTAGATTCGTTATTGTTATCATGTTTTTAGTTTTGGATTAAATTAATTAAAATTGTTGATTTTAATTAATTAAAAAATCAAGAAATTGTTACGTAAAAACATACTGGGAACCGAAATATGAAAATTTCACGGCGATTACACGACAGACGCACAACGACTGCACGGCTACTGCACACTGCAGTTGCACGACATACGCACATCGACGGCATGCCTACTACAAGGCAGTTGCACACAGCAGTTGCACGACAGTTGCACACAACAGTTGCATGGCAGTTGCATGTAAACTGCACGCACACGACAATGAAAAACTAGGGTTTCAGAATTCTCGTTTTTGGATAACCTTGAATAAAATCTTGGAGATTTGGTTGTTATGGAATCTTGGTGAATCTTGTATTGTTCTTGAAGATCTAACTAACTAGGAAACTTAGAGTTTCATTTATGATAAGACGCTTAATTAAAATTATTGTATTTTAATTAATTACCGAGATTGTAGATCTTAGAGATTTAATTAACTAAAAAACTTAGAGTTTCATTTATGATAAGAAATTTAATTAAAATTAATATGTTTTAGTTACTTACCAAAGACTATGGATCTTATAGATCTAATTAAACAATGAAACATAGAGTTTCAAGATAGGATAGATAACTAATTGGATTTTGTTTTTATCATTAATTTGCAAGATTAGACTTTTTGTTGCTCAAGCAAGAGCATAATAGTCCTTTTAATATTGGGAATTCAAAATTAATTATATGGATAATTTTTCGAATTAAAATTTAAAGAAGCCGGTAAATTTACATTATTGCTCTTATGTGAATTTATGCATGTTCTTGCTTGAATATGTTGCCCTTAAGCCCTATCTAGTTTATTATTGGTTTTTTCATTCTGGGTTGTAATTTAAATGAGACTGATTGTTGCCCTTCTTTGTTGAAATTAAAATGTAATAGAATAGAGTCTTAAGTTAGACTTAGATTAGGCTTGGAGCTCTAAAGACCTCATGGAGACTTTCGAGACCAACATGGAGGCCGTTTACCCTGGAGGACATGGAGGCCCAATTATGAAAGATGGTGGACATTACAAATGAAGGCCCATGTATGCATGGGATTTATTTTGTAATAGATTAGGCCATTTATTTTCACCCTAGAATGACCAATTCGTCCATCACATGGCTCGTGACGGATCGCATAGGAAAGGGCATCGATCAATCCTATGTACAATGTTAGGTGATGAATGTTTACTTTTTCGTAATTATTCTTTGATGTATGAGATGCATGCTTAGGATAGAAAAACATAAATAAGATAATTGATAATCTGATGAGACCTCGCACTTGAACTTTTCATAAAATCTCCAATTGAACCTAAAAATTTAATTATAATATTAAATCGGGAAATAGGCTCATAGAATGGTTTTTATGGTTCCAGCCTATCCAATTACTAGGTCTTAGACATATCGTACGAATATATCTCGATGTCTCACGAGTCGCGGGTCGAGTTATAGGAAAATGGTATGTATATTGCCTCGATGCACAGTTTTGTGTCAAGAGAGGGGATAGCAATGTTCTAGGCGCTATCTAACGAGTCGTGGGGCGTCTAGGATTGAACTATTTCTCTTCACGAGTATTGTACATGATTTAACACGAGTAAGTATGAATGTCTCATGAGTCGTAGATCCACACCCAAAAACGAGGCTAAATGAACTTAAGGGTTAGCTGCGATGGTTAACCAGCGACAGTTCGCCCACCAAGTAGATCAATTGGTATGGCCAACAAGTCTTGGGTACTGAGCGGTTGCATCTGGGCCTTGAGCCCATTAGAAAATTCTTACTTCCCGAAACTTATGTGGGGGCATAAGTATTCGATAAAAATAGTGGGAGTAATTTACAAATAAAAACCATGTTTGTAAATTATGCATTGATATTAATCTTCCGCGTATTTATTTCCTTTTATCGTCGTGTTTATGATAGTTTTTCATATCCTATAACATTACCATCATACTTGAATCAAATAACATTGGAGGTTGAATCTATTTTTTGATATTTGTTATCTTAGAGTGAGTACAGTGAAGACAAGTGGATTTGGACCAACGACTGTGCTATAAATGCCCTCTCGTAGTAGTGTTAAAACTGTGATAATTTGAAAAGAGGCCATAAGGGCAGTTGAATAATTTTAATCTCCGAAATGTTACCGCAATATTGGCTGTCAGCTCCGAGGCGGAGGACACGATAGCGGTGGATGAGTCCAGCGAGGAGTTGGCAGTACATGCTTTGATGCCCGTTATAGCAGAGGATCACAGCGTCAGGGCTGGTGTTGGTCCCAAGTGGTCAGTTGAGGTCTAGAGGGGGGGGTGAATAGACCATTGAAAATTTTAGACTTTAAAACTTTTTAAGTCGTCTGTCAGTAGACAAAGATGATCGAGAATAGTAAGTTGACTAAGCTGATCGCAAACACTGTTTTGAACAGTAGAGTTGACCACTCTTCTAATAATTACTTAGCTGAATTCAGCAAAATCAATTTTAAAACAGAATACTTGCAGCGGATGTTATCAAGTGTTTTTCACATGTAAACTTAGTCTCTTAAAGATTTTATCCCCAGTTTTAAAGCTGCTTTAAAATCTTTAAACAAGTGATTCAAGTGTCAAACTTATGCAATTTTAAAATATGCAAGAAAACTTATGCAAATGTAAACACCAGAATTTTTATAGTGGTTATATGGATTTAAATCATATAGTCCACTCTCCCAAGTCACTTAGATATTGGGTTATACTAGAAAACACACAGTTAAAAGTATACAATACTTGCACCAATCAACAAATGAAAAGACCACAAGTGCGCACTAGAAAATCACTAAGATAACCTATTCTACAGAGTTTTATCACTCACAAAGACTGATAAAATCTCTTCACAACACTCTCTAACAAAATCAGTCAGATTTATGGGTTTTTTCTTTGATGTTCAACTTCGGCTTTTGTCAACAAATGACTAAGCTGATGAGTGAGCTGTTCTTGAGTTCTTGAGACTTAGAGGAATTCTGTTTCGAAATTTCTTTCAGAAAAATGTGTTGTTGTGTATTTTTTTCTTCTCTCAAACTCTTGAATTATTTATACTCTCAATTTGAAAAATGTCCGTTGAAGAAAGACAAGCTTTAAATCCTCGAGTACTGGTCCTTGTTTCCTGAAAACGGCTCTCTGCAACTGCTACAGTACAGTCTGCTGTACTTTCTGTCAACCACATTTAATGCACCAAGCTGATACGCGGATTTCTTCAATCATTTGCCATAAATATATTACCGTTGGGCAGACTTCCTGATCATCTTCACTAAGCTAATTGAGTTCTCTCGTCTGATGAAGTACTTAGCTGATATCCGTTAGAACCAGTCTGATTTGAGTCTGCTGATTTCCAGCAAACTGATTTCTTCCATCAGCAGCAGATCAGTAGTCTTTTGGACCAAGAGAGATTTTGACCCATCTGATTTGTCTTTTTAGTTGGACAAAATTCTTCTAAGGGAATTTACTAAGCATTCCTTACTTAGCTGATCTTGATGTTTTGGAAATCATCAAAACCTCCCTTAACTTTTAACTTCTTTGCACTCTATCTTCATCTTCATCCAACAATTTCCCCCTTTTTGATGATGACAAAACATCAGCTAAGTACCTGTACATAAACTAAAGTTTTATAAATAATAGTATGTTGGAAGAAAAACTTGAACTTTTATAAATAATAAGAGTTGATTACAAGTTACAAGTTTTTAAGCATATGAGATAACTGAAAAGTAAAGTAAACTGATACAATGATAAGCTAGTCTAGCTATCAGTTTCTTCACTGACTTCTTCTACATCTTCTTCATCCTCTTCTTCATCAAAACTCTCTTCATCTTCATCATTTTCATCCTCAGGAGCCAGATTTTTGTTTGCAGCTTCCATTTTTAACTGGCGGTCTGCTTCATCAATCCTTCTCTTGAGACGTTCTAAGTTCTTGTATTTCACATAGGGATCAAGTTGCTCTTCAGGTGTATCTTTGGTAGCAGTAATCTCTTTGTCAGATTTTGCTGTTTTCTTGGCTTCTTCCTCAGCAACTTGTTGCCCATCAGTCTCCTTATCAACTTCTTCATCTCCAGCTTTCTTTTCAAGTACTGGTTTCTCTGACTCTTCAGTTGGTTTTTCTTGAGCAGCAGTAGAGTCCTTTTGAGCAGTAGTTTGAGCAGTTGTTGTAGCTGATTTATCTTCCCCCTTTTTATCATCATCAGAAGGGTCGAGTTCAACAGCAGAGATGTTGACAGCAGCGAAAAGTATTCTGATGTTCTGATCCACAATGTCCAGTTGATCAGTTTGACGAATTTGAGTAGATTTGATGATGCCAGCTTGATCATTGACACAATCAATATTAAGTTGAAGGGTGGAGACTTCTTCATGGACCTTGTTGGTAGTGGATTCAATTTCCCTCATCAAAAGAAAGTTCTTCTCCGTCTCTGCATCTGAAACTTGTTTGAAGACTCTTAACAGATCAACAATATCTGATTCATTTCTCTGAAGAGCTGTGTGAAGGTGATTTACATCAGCCTCAACGTCTTCAACATTCTTGTTCAGGTTGATCATATTTTGAGTCAGCATCAATGAATTGTCCGGTGGCAGAGGAAAGTTATCAATGGCGTCTCTCACCATCTTAGCATTCTCTTCCTGCATCTGCTTCATCAGCAACCTATTCTGATGGGGGCTATTTCGCACCACTTATAATATTCGGATCGACTGAGAGATATCAGGTCGGTTCAACCATACAAGCTCGTTCGAGATTTTCTTTCGACCCAGTTGAAGACGACTCCCCTCAGCGAGCAGACTACAATCCGGACTCAAGAAGGACGATTGGGCTGAGTCCTATTAGAATTATGTTTCCTTGTAAAGTTAGGGTTAATGTCATATAAATGCCTAGTTAAACATTAGATTGGGGGACGGAAACACAACTTACGCCTGTATACTTGCGCAATCTAAGATCATATTGAATAGAAAAGCTTTTGCTATACTATTTACTCATTGACTGTCTTGATTACTGATTGTTCTTTAACATAATTGTTCTTCCTTGAGATTGATCCATCCAGAATAAAGTAACCGAGCCCTATAATTTGTATAGAATTTGACACCCATATTACAACTTTATTGATTTAATCGTACTCGACGAAAAATGGTTTAATCAGTTGGCGCCCACCGTGGGGCTAGGTTAATTATTCAATCGACATATGGCTCGCCCAAGGAAGAGCGCTCGTAACGGAGCAAGAAGTAACACAACCAACCAGCATAACACGTCTGAGGATCCGTAGGGCAATACCGATAATAACGCCCCTGTAACCAACGACAATCAGCAACATAACGAGCATCATCAGAATGAGGAGGAACCACAAGGGATCCCTACTGGTGCGGTACCGGAAGAACGCGCTGATAGGATAGTGCCCTGCAAGCCAACAAAATAGCCTGTATTAGGGAACATTATTTTATCTTGAAAGAATCTTTGATTTATCAATTAATACGAACTGTTTATTTTATTGAGAATTCATAATATAAACAAATGGCCATCTTCATTTTTCGTGAATACATTTAAGCGATTGGTTGAAACCCTGAGATCACTCATGACTACGGGACTATTCACTTCAGTATTGGATGCGATTAATCATGAAACAGTCTCAAAGGTCGTGATCTCAAAATTGTTCCAAGTCATAGATTCATATCAAGACGGGGTATCGAATGAATCGTCAAGACTTGTACGATTATGCATGATTCACTTAAAGTGAATTTGTTGTTGTTTCATGAACAAGACATTGTTAATGTCAGTGCATATGACTAGGTGGTTCGATAGGGGATCGGACGCATCGAACTACCCGAACAGAGAGACCCATTGTGGAAGTGCGTAAAAAGCATATCGGTGGTGGGATGTCTCTCAAGACTTATAACAGTGTACGATTTAGTCCTTAGACTTGAGATGCTAGGGCGAATTCGGTATACGGGTGTGCGTACTTTGATTTAGGAGCCGGGCACATAGCTTGTCCATTGTGCGCCTACGTTGGGTACGTATAGTCGTATGCGCGGATGGTTAGCATCAATATAGGATCTACCGACTCATCGTAATGGATGAGGGAATTTCCTGTACATTCTTAGATGATGCATTCCGAGAAATCCATGGCCATGGTCAGTGACGGATTTGGAAAGGGGTTTTGATAACGTCGTGAAAAAGTCATTATTACGTGTCTTCTTAAGCCGAAAACAACTTGCTTTGATTCGAGTTTTGCGTGCTTTTGTTTATTTTCGCGTTCTTTTGCATTTTTGGTCCTTTGTTGGACATTTGTATGTTTTGGTTGTTGTTTGTGTGTTTTATTGTTGTTTTGTGTGTTTTTGTAGGGAGATGTAGAAAAGGGCTTCAAAGGAATGAAGAACCCGGAGCAAATTGTACAAGAATGTAGATAGCTGCTCACTAGAACATGCATAAATATTTGATGGATGATCTAAATGAGCTGAATTTTGGATATGTCATAGATGAGTGATTTATCTACGCTACGGACTTTACGGATCCGGATTCGGAGTTCGGAATCAAAAGATATGCTGCTCGGAAAGAAGTGTGGCAGAGCAGGAAACCTACTGCATGTACCTCGCGGCCGCGAGGTTTAACCTCGCGGCAGCGAGGTTCAACCTCGCTGCAGCGAGGTGTTCACCGACTGCAGGCTCGCGGCCGCAAGCCCTGGTCTCGCAGCCGCGAGGCCTGCTCTGTTTTTCAGCGTGTTTGGAGGGTGTTTTTTGTACTTTGCCTTGTATCTCCCACTTGTAATTCTAACCCTTTAGGGGGCTTTTGGTCTTGTTTTCCCTTAGGTTAAGAGGAGAGGAGGACACAACTTGCAACATATCTTGGAATCATTCCACTCTTGTGCCTCTTTTTCTCTTTAAGCTTCCCTCAACTTTTTCTCTTTGTTTTCCTTTGTTTTTCTTGTATTTGAAGACTCCACCAAGGGGGTGAGTTAATCACCACCCTGGGGGAGTGATTAGGTGGTGATTAAAGGGAGGAGAATCCTTGTCTCGATTCCATTTCGATTAGGTGATTTCTTTCCATCTCTTAGTTATTTATGATTAGGAGATGAGTTTGTTATTTCCTTTTTGGATGAATGATTGTGTATTGGAATTCTCCGGATTTATATAAATTTATGTTATTGTTTGATTAATGATGTCTTGATGATTAGTATGGTGCTTATATGTGTTCGTTAATCCGATTCCGTGTTTATTGTTCGTCTTGTGGTTTGACAACCCTTGGAAATGAGTGTTATTGATTCTTGATTGCTAGATATAGTGATTTTGAGGATTTGATTATGAATTTGGATTGTGAATCGATTTTAGGATAGACATATACCTATGTCGTTTCATTTTCGTTTAAGGTTTGAGTTTAAATGACATCGATTAGATTTTAGTCCATTTATATGTAAATTGGCTTAGTTTAATTTGATAGGTTGGTATGCTATCGAAAGATACATATGAATGTCATTGAATCCTTGAATAGCAAACACGAGCACAATATATTAATTGTCGAGTCATTGTTATCGTTTGATTAATTATGTTTGATGTTGGGTTATGTTTGATTTGTTGGGGTTATTGTTTTATCGCACTTTTGGCCATCTACCTTTAATGCAACATAGACATAGGATGTAGAAAGTTAGGTGAGTGACGATTTGTGGATTTCAACCTAGGATAGACATATACCTAGTTTGGTCTGTGTTTGTATAATGGGTTCGTCCGTAAATGCATCAAATAACTTAGATTCTCTTTATTCGGGGATTCGGGTTAGTTTTAGGTCCCGGGTGACAACGGTACGCCTTAGAATCCTCTTTTGGGTTCGAACTTTCCTTTGAGCATCGGTTGACAGCGATGTTCGTTATTGATCCGGAGATGGAGAGTTTGGGTAGATTGGTAGAGTTAAGTCAAACCGACAGGGAGACTTAACTAATTTGAACTCATAAACAACAACTAATTCTAGAATTGTTTGCATAGCTAACCTAACAACCGCATGATTTATCTGCTTTAACTAATCGCTTATGAATCCTCCTTACCGCATAATTAACTCCCCATTTACTTGCTTTCGTAGTTAGATTTACTTTATCGCTCTTAGTTAAATAAAATCACCCTTACCAATATTTGGGTTCGATATTATTGTATTAAGCGATCTTAAATGAAATAAACCGTCGATTGATTCGTTTATTCCCACCTTTTACTCATTCGTGGGGATTCGATACTCGGTATGTACTTATCGTTTTATATTACTTGTAACGACCGTATACTTGCGTAGTTTACGTACTCATATTTTTGATATGTCATAGATGAGTGAGTTAGCTACGCTACGGACTTTACGGATCTTCATTCGGAGTTCGGAATCAAAAGATATGCTGCTCGGAAGGAAGTGCGGCAGAGCTGGAAGCTTACTGCCAGATATACACCGCGGTGTGTGAACCTTACACCGCGGTGTAAGGCATGTCACACCGCGGTGTATGATATATACACCGCGGTGTACCCCTGTTCTCGCCCCTGCTCTCAGCTGATGTTTATCTACGGGAAGCAGGGGTGTTTTTGGACAATTCCCCTTGTTTTCCCTTGTAATTAAAACCTTCTTTGGGGACTTTTTAGTCTTTGTTACCATAGTTTTTGGGGTAATTTAGACTTTAGGAGGATTTACTTTTGTTAGGTTAAAGGATAGGGAAGTGAAATTCATTACACAACTTTTACATCTCAAAAACCTTCTGGCCGCCCTTTTGAAGACTTCACTTTGCTTTCACTTTTGGCTTGGAGAATACAAAGGCTTGAGAGAAGAGTTGTCTTGGATTTCATCATCTAAGCTTATTTCTTAACCCTTATCTTGTTTACTTTGTATTTATGAATTCCTTTAAAGTAATGGAAATTATGTTGATTAATATGAGTAGCTAGGTATTTTATTCCTAGGTTTTTATGAAGCTTATGATTGATCTATGATTGAATGATGAATTAATGATTGATTCTATGCTTACAAATGTTTGATAATCTAGTTTGAGCTTTTGTCAACTTATGGTTATGCCAACCATAGGATGAAATGGATTGATCTTTAATTGCTAGAAATAGTTGATTAAAGATTAGATTATAAAACTAGGTTGTGATTTGATTTTAGGATAGAAATATACCTAGGTCATCTCATGTTCTAATAAGGTTTGAGAATTAATGCATCACTTAGGCTTAATCCTTTTAGACATAAATTGGATTAGTCTACTTTGGTAGGTTTGTACGCTATCGGAAGATACGTATGAATAATTTACGAAACCTTGAACATCAAACATAAGTATAGTTATCAACTTGTGAATCATTCAAGGTTAGATCGCTCTAAGTGACATAGAAATCTAGGAACCTTTATTAATCGAATCAAAGTATTGTGTTTTTATTCATTTCGCTTTTAAGTGTTCAAACAAACTACAATCTCACTACTATCGTTCATATAAGTTCTCGTAAGATATTAGAATAGAACTTGATAATTATTCGTTAAATTCCTCGTGGGTTCGACACCCTTTACCACTTTATTACTTGCATACGACCGTATACTTGCGCGTTTACGTACTCGTATTTGGAGCGTAACAAGTTTTTGGCAAAAACTTGTTGCGTGCCAAATACTAATACGCAAACTACGCAAGTATACGGTCGTTACAAGTAATATAAAACGATAAGTACATACCGAGTATCGAATCCCCACGAATGAGTAAAAGGTGGGAATAAACGAATCAATCGAAGGCTTATTCTATCTAAGAATGCTTGATACAAAAGGATCGAACCCAAATATTGATAAGGGTGATTTTATTTAACTAAGAGCGATAAAGTAAATCTAACTACGAAAGCAAGTAAATGGGGAGTTAATTATGCGGTAAGGAGGATTCATAAGCGATTAGTTAAAGCAGATAAATCATGTCGTTGTTAGGTTAGCTATGCAAACAATTCTAGAATTAGTTGTTGTTTGTGAGTTCAAATTAGTTAAGTCTCCCTGTCGGTTTGACTTAACTCTACCAATCTACACAAACTCTCCATCTCCGGATCAATAACGAACATCGCTGTCAACCGATGCTCAAAGGAAAGTTCGAACCCAAAAGAGGATTCAAAGGCGTACCGTTGTCACCCGGGACCTAAAACTAACCCGAATCCCCGAATAAAGAGAATCTAAGTTATTTGATGCATTTACGGATGAACCCATTATACAAACACGGACCAAACTAGGTATATGTCTATCCTAGGTTGAAATCCACAAATCGTCACTCACCTAACTTTCTACATCCTATGTCTAGGTTGCATTAAAGGTAGATGGCCAAAAGTGCGATAAAACAATAAACCCAACAAATCAAACATAACCCAACATCAAACATAATTAATCAAACGATAACAATGACTCGACAATTAATATATTGTGCTCGTGTTTGCTATTCAAGGATTCAATGACATTCATATGTATCTTTCGATAGCATACCAACCTATCAAATTAAACTAAGCCAATTTACGTATAAATGGACTAAAATCCAATCGATGTCATTTAAACTCAAACCTTAAACGAATATGAAACGACATAGGTATATGTCTATCCTAAAATCGATTCACAATCCAAATTCATAATCAAATCCTCAAAATCACTATATCTAGCAATCAAGAATCAATAACACTCATCTCAAAGGGTTGTCAAACCACAAGACGAACAATAAACACGGAATCGGATTAACGAACACATATAAGCACCATACTAATCATGAAGACATCATTAATCAAACAATAACATAAATTTATATAAATCCGGAGAATTCCAATACACAATCATTCATCCAAAAAGGAAATAACAAACTCATCTCCTAATCATAAATAACTAAGAAATGGAAAGAAATCACCTAATCAAAATGGAATCGAGACAAGGATTCTCCTCCCTTTAATCACCACCTAATCACTCCCCAAGGGTGGTGACTAACTCACACCCTTGGTGGAGTCTTCAAATACAAGAAAAAAGCAATAAAAACTAAAGAGAGAGTTGATGGAGGCTTGAGAGGAAAAGGGAGGCTAGGAGGAAGTTTTGTTGTGGAAGTTGTGTTTTAATTCCTCCTCCTAACCCTCTTAACCTAGGGAATCAAGACCAAAATGTCCCCCCAAGATGTTTTAATTACAAGTGGGAGAAAGAAGGCAAAGTACAAGAAACACCCTCTAAACACGCTGAAAAACAGAGCAGGTCTCGCGGCCGCGAGCCTGAACCTCGCGGCCGCGAGGAACAAGCCGTAAGTTGGCTGCCTCACCTCGCGGCCGCGAGCTTGAAGCTCGCGGCCGCGAGCTTTCTGCCGCACTTCCTTCCGAGCAGCATAACTTTTGAATCCGAACTCCAAATGCAGATCCGTAAAGTCCGTAGCGTAGCTAACTCACTCATCTACGACATATCCAAAATTCAGCTCATTTGGATCATCGATGTAATATTTATGCATGTTCTAGTGAGCAGCTATCTACATTCTTGTACAATTTGCTCCGGTTCTAATTCCTTTGAAGCCCTTTTCTACATCTCCCTACAAAAACACACAAAACACAATCAAAACACACAAAAGTCCAACAAAGGACCAAAAACGCAAAAGAACGCGAAAATAAGCAAAAGCACGCAAAACTCGAATCAAAGCAAGATATTTTGGGCTTAAAGAGATAGGTAATAACGAAGTTCTCACGGCGTTATCAACACACCCAAACTTAAACACTTGCTCGTCCTCGAGCAAAGAAAACAAAACAAGAACCAAACGTGCATGCTTAAGATCAAAATGCCAAAGCTTAACACTTTCAAATTATTCTTTAAACAAGTTCCACGTGTGTGTGATGACTTCGGCTAGGTTCTATTTTAGGTGAATACGCCCCAATAGATTAAAATCATCGGTTCTACTTGCATGGGCTCCTCACGTTAACTTAGACTATCTCCTAACCTTAGGTTTCAAACCTTAAGCTCCAATTACATCATGAAACTAAGTTGTAGGTAATTTAAGAGTATTTTCCCTATTCTTGAACTAATTGACAATATTAGTCCCTAGCTCTTTTCTCACCATACTTTGCTTTTCTTTTGATTTACAATAATAACATAGCACTTTGTGCTTTACAATGATATTACAATACAAATCTAGCACTATTGATGGTTGCTTGTGATTCTAAACATTTAACTTTGTGGGTTACTAGCACCATTCCTTTCCTTTGTGCATTATATTTGAATTTTTCACTACAAAACTTGCACAATTATAATGACATAGAGTTATTACAAAAATCATCCATGAATTTCATCAATGAAGGCTTAGCCTTTCTTTTCTCTCATAGAAGGGCATACATTTTAGCAACTTCTCTACTCATTTCTTTTAAGAGCTAGGTGTTCAAAAGTTTTTCATTCTTGAAAAGGGTTCACTCCCCCAAACTTAGGCCATTTTGTTCCTTTTACACTTTGTTTTCAAACTAAAGTTTGGAGAGAAACTAAGTTACGCAAGAGGAGTCCTAGATCCTATTATCACTAAAGTTCTTTATCCACCTCAAATACAATCTAGCCTTAGCCAATGTCCTCAAATTTTGTAGAAGCATACTCAAATAATAATAAGAATTTGAAAAAATTTGGCGGGTCGACCTAGCATGTATGCAAGTACTTGCGACCTCTCTCCCCCAAACTTAAAACGCACAATGTCCCCATTGTGTGTGATGGGGGCTATTTTACACCCCTTATAACATTCGGAACGACTAAGACTATGCATGATCGATCCGACCAGGAAGCTGTTTTATTAACATGCTACGCGCTCCGACCAGAGGCCTCATTCCATAAGCGACCAAGGGTGAAGCCCAAATTCCAGTAGGATTATTATACCAAGTCCTATTAGGACTATGTTTCCTTGTATGGCTAGGGTTCATATCTTATAAATACCTAGATCAACATGGTACTACACACACAAGAATAGGGCTGACGCCTACATATTTTGTACAGAGCATTGTAATATCTTTACTCTAATAAAATAGCTTTTGCTCTCCATTAATTCTACGTTATTATCATCGTTCTTGTTCTACTTTTTCTTGTATTGCACCATCCTGAGTAACTTAATCTGCCCTCAAATCTAATCCTATAATATTGATTGAACCTAACGAAAAATGGTTAAATCAGTTGGCGCCCACCGTGGGGCAAGGTTAATTGCTCGAACGACACATGGTCAATCCAAGGAAAAAGATCACCTCTCTCCCCTTACTATGTGCGATTACACCTCTGATTTACCACCAAATTCGGCCTTTTTCGTGATTTTTCGAATCTATGACATATTGCTTCAAATTGGTTCCGTGATTTTGCTCTTTGTAATGCTTAATCACCATTCACGACTCCAATTTCGCAGTTCCCAAATCAATTTCGAAAAAAAATTTTGACGGAGGAGGATACCGATCCCCAATTTTCTATTCATCAATTTTCGGCTGTTTAGGTTGATTGCTTTCAATTTTCAGCTTCTTGCATCTGTTACTCATCATCTACGAAGCCGATTTCATAACCTTGCAGTCAATACATTGAGTATTTAATTCGGGCCGTCAAGAAAAAAATTTGGGCTGGCAGATTTCCGCCCCCTGCTGATTAAAAATCACTCCTTGATTGCCTAATTTTAGTTTCCCATAATTAATTTGTGTTTCGGAGCTTGGGGCTGTTAAGAACAAATTCGGGCCGTCAAGAACAAACTCGGGCCGCGAATTCCAGCGAGTTTGGGTTTAATTTTTGAGATGTTTTCTTCTCCTTTTCCTTGACTAGTAAGTGTGGTACATTGGCCTCAAATTAATTGCTTCTATTCAACAATAACTTTCAATCTGATTTCAAGCCCTTCGAATTCTTAATTTTGGCTGATTTTGCTTCCTTAATGATTATTATGGTTGTTATAATCCTTAATCTGGGGTGATTTGCCTTAATTTGATGTTTGGATTATTGAGATGTTCGGTGAAATTGCAATAGTGGACTAAATTGGGCAATTTTGCTCATCTTCTCTTCTCCTAGTAGCTATTGTGATCAGCAGCAAACAAACAGGGATAAAAACTCCAAATTGACTACGGCCTTTCTCATAGTAGTTGAAATTAATTAATGGCTGTGGTTGTAACTTACTTTATCAATTACTTTATTGAAATGAACTACTTGGAGATAGTTGTTGTAGAACAATGGTGAAATATCACTAGTTTTCTTAATTTCATTCGGTGGTTCAATGGATATCAGAGCTGCCTGGTTGATTAATTGAGATTTAGATGCTTGTTGGTGGAAAATCTTTAATTAAAGTGAGCTGCTTGTTATTTGATTTGCTGGTAGCTTGAATTAATTTGATTAACTTCATTGGTTGCTACATGGAGAATTACTTAGTGCTGGTAGCTTGGCTTTGAAATTGTGAGATCAGTGTTCAGCTACTTGATTGCTATTATTCTATTAATTACATCGAGGAGAATTAATTTCAGCTATATGCTTGGTTTACTTGCGAAATTTGGTTTTCATTGCTAAGACTATTGGCTCGGAAATATATTATCAAATTACCTCGACCGAGAGTGAAAACCATTGTTATGACTCTTGGCTCGGAATAAGACATTATCAAATCACCTCGATCCAGCTATACAAACGAGTCGAGTATACATTGATCCGCTCAATAAACACTCCTCGATCCAGCTATACAAACGAGTCGAGTATACATTGATCCGCTCAATAAACACTCCTCGATCCAGCTATACAAAAGAGTCGAGTATACATTGATCCGCTCAATAAACACTCCTCGATCCAGCTATACAAACGAGTCGAGTATACATTGATCCGCTCAATAAACACTGTTGGTCCCAAGTGGTCAGATGAGGTCTAGAGGGGGGGGGGGGGTGAATAGACCTCTGAAAATTTTTGAACTTAAAAACTTTTCAGTCTTCTGTCAGCAGACTAAGCTGATGAAGAACAGTAAGCAGACTAGTCTGATCGTGAACAAATCTTGAACAGACGACTGACCACTCTTCTTACAGTGACTTAGCTGTTTTTCAGCAAAACAGTTTTCCAAGAGTATACTTGCAGCGGATTGTTTGAAAGTGTTTTTCACAAGTAAACTAAGTTCCAAAAGATTTTATCCCCAGTTTTCAAACTCCTTATAAAATCTTTTGTTTGATTCAAAGTGATTAAGATGCAAACTTTAAAATATGCAAGAAAACTTTAAATGCAAGATAACACAAAGAATTTTTATAGTGGTTATATGGATAGAAATCCTTTAGTCCACTCTTCCAGATCACACAGATTCTGGGTTATACTATAATCACTTAGATTACAATATTTCTCCACTTACACCTAAACAACTAATGAGAAGGCTGTAAGCTCACAATAGGAATTCACAAAGAAGACCTATCCTCTAAAGTAGAATCACTCACACAGATGGATTCTCACTTCGCACAACACTCAGCTATTACAAAATCACTCAGATAATGTTTTTCTGATTTCTTCAACTGGGTTTCTGTCAACAGATGACTTCCACCAGACGAGTGAGCTGTTCGAGCTTTTGAGACTTAGAGAAATTCTGCTTCAAAATTTCGATCTCTGATTGTTGTTGTGTTCTTGCTCGATTTGAAATTCAGCTCTATTTATACATGGAAATGAAGTTATGACCGTTGAAGGCAAGTCACAAATCAAATCCATCCTTCAGCTCTTTTTGAAACGGCTCCCTGCAGCATTCCGTACTGTGTACAGTACCTTTCTGTCCATCGCATTTAATGCTGCATTTAATGCACTCTGCTGATCCGAGGATATCTTCAATCATTTGCCATTACTACCCTTCTCTTACAGCATTTATTACACCAAGTGCATTTATTACCGTTGGACTAATCTCTTGACCTCTTCTACTCTGCTGATCAAAACGACTCTGCTGATAGACACTCTGCTGATCAAATACTGAACTCATCTGATTTGACTCGGCTGATGATCTACCCTTCTGTTCGCTGATTCAGCAAGAGATCACTAGTCTTCTGAGCTTTGAACTTTGAACTCTTCTGATGTCTTCTTTTACTTGTTCAAAATTCTTCTAAGGGAACTAAGCTTTTCCATACTTAGCTGATTATGATGTTTTGGAAATCATCAAAACCTTCCCTTAATTACTTGTCTTCTTTCATCTTCATCTTCATCCAACAATTTCCCCCTTTTTGATGATGACAAAACTCCAGCTAAGTACCTGTACCTAAACTAAAGTTTTGATCCTCAAAAATTTCTGAGATAGAAATGATATGTTGGAGTCAAACTTGCAATTTTATAGATATTGAACTGATTACATTTTACAAGTTGAAAGATGAGAAGTACAAAATACTTTAAAAGATTACAAGGATTTTTAATATAAAGAAAATCTAGCCAAGCTAGTCTTCTGTCTTCTTTTCTTCCTTGTCTTCTTTCTCAGATTCTTCTTCAGATAATTTAGAAGTCTCAGCTTCCAAATTTTCAGAGAACCTTTTCTTCAGCAGCTCTAACTTCTTCTTCTTAGCATCTGGATCAAGCTGTTCCTCAGCTGAATCTTTGGCAGCAGCTAGTTCTTTGTCTGACTTGGCTTTTGCTTCAGATTCTTCCTCTTCAGCTTGGTCTTCTTCTTCTGTTATTCTCTTATCTGTTGGTCTGCTTGATTCTTCCATATTTTTAGCAGTCTCACCAGCAGATTCTTCTAACACTTCAGTTGCTTCATCTTGTTTGTCTTCTTCCTCTTCAACAGATCTTCTGACTCTTTCATAGGAAGTTCCAACTCTCATCTGTCCAAATATCCTTTCTTCCCCCTTTTTGTCATCATCAGCAGGGACAGGTGGATATTGTGGTACAACTGGTGTAATTAGAAGAGAATCACATAGAAGTTTGATGTTCTCTTCTATTGCATTGATCTGAGCTTGCTGTTTAAGTTGATTGGCTTTGAATGCTTTCATCTCCTTGAGCAGATCTTCTCCTTGATCACCTAATTGGATTTGAGTTCCCAGAATCCAATTTGATGAGGCCTTGAATTCTTGCATCATGTTGCCCATGACTTCATCTTCTGCTTGGAGAGCCATCTCAACTGTTTGTTCAATCTGCTTCCAACCTTCAGTAGTGCTTTGTGTCCTTCTCCTAAGTACATCCATATCCTGACATATAGATTGTACATTTTGAGCAGTATCTTTCATTAAATCAGTAGGGACAGCAGCAGCAACCTTCTGAATAGGTTGATGAACAGCAGCTAACACTTCTGCTTTTAACTCTTCTTTCATCTCCTTCATGGATTTGGTAAACATTTGATGAATGGAGTCTAACAGATATGTCTCTGTTGTAGCAGCAGGTGTTTCTTTGGTAAGTTGCTCTGTTGGTTGAAATGTCAGTGCAAGAGACTGATCTGCTGAGCTATCAGCAAGGCTTGGAGTGCTTTCCTTTTCCTTAGCCTGATCATCTCCTTTATCAGCAACTTCTTTCTCCTTTAACTGATCTGCTGGAATTTCTTCTTCCTTCTTTGATTCATCAGCAGCATCAGACTTATCATCCTGCACTTTGTCTTGATCAGATGGGTCTGAAGTACCCTCAATTTGCTTTGGTTGATCAGAAGACTTGTCTTTTTCTTCATTAGCAGGTGATATTATCTTCTTGACAGTTTCAACTGTCTGCATCAGTCCTTCATTGTCCACTGCTGACCTGTTACAAATCCAAGTAAAGTTGTCAAGAGGAATAAAAGTAGTTGTTGGTTCCTCTGGCAGCTCTTCATAGGGTTTGATGTTTGGTCCATAGACAATGTGCTTGATGTTAGGAAGTGGGACCAGTGAGCTTGGTTGTCCCCTTAACTTCCTTGCTTTCTTGGCCCAAAGCTCCATTGCTTGAGCAATAGCCAACTTAATAGATCTTTCTTTGAGATCTACAGAGTCATCAAAATCCTCAGAAATGGATGCAAAGATCTTCTTGGCCTCTTCCTTGACTATGTGACATGTCCTCATCCTTAACCTGTCCAGAAAGAATTCTGAATCAAGTGCTTGAATGAGTGAATTTGTCTCAAGCCACTTCAATACCCAATCTTCTGTAGCCTTGAATTCTTTCCACTTAGCCATTTCAGCAGGACTCTTTGTCAATCTGAATTCTCTCCATCTATTGTATTTAATCTTTTCAGAATGGAAGAGTGTCAGACGGTTGACTCTCTCATTTTCAGCGTCTAGTCTTCTGAGAAATTCTTCAAAGATCTCAGGATCTTCCCTGACAATCTCTAAAGATAATCTTATTTCATCTCTCCTCTTTTCCTTGATCTTAGGTGCAGGCATAGCTGGGATTGGTTTGCTTGGATCTCTTTGCTCACCAATAACTATCCCACCAGTACGCTGAGGACCATGAGCATCCTTGATGCTTGCTTCAATGACAGCAGCCAACTCTGCTGCCTCAAAAGCATCTCTCTGCTCTTGAGTCATTTTGCTGGCTTCTTCCTCCAGCTTTTTCAGTTCTAGGCTTTTCAGCCTATCTTCTTCTGCTTTCTCAGCAGCAATCCTTTGCTTTTCAGCAGCATCCAGTCTCATCTTCTCTGCAGCAGTCACATAAGTTGAGGTTTTGCCTAACCTCTTTCTTCTAGATTCAGGGCTTTCAACTGCTTGGATAGGTGTTGCAGCAACTGGAGTAGGATGTATCAACAGAATTTCTCCCTCTAGTGGTGTACTAGTCTGCTGTTCCTTTTCTACATCAGCAGATAGTGCAGCAGTTGAGGCTTCTGTTGTCACTTCAACTGTAGGAACACTTTCGGGCTCAGCAGTAGTAGCCTTGGCAGCTTCAACAACTGGTTCTTCAACATTTAATGGTCTTTCTGCTTCAGTTGTTGTTTTTCTTACAGTTCCAACAGGCTCTTCAGGGAAAGTGACCTTTCTCTTGGCCTTTGACTTAGGTATCTTCTTGATAGCAGGGGGGTTGGCAGTAGGAGGTCCCCTTGCCTCACTCCTAGTCCTTAGTCTCTTCAATCTTTGAAGTGGAATTTCCTCTTCAGATTCAGTTTCTTCAGAGGATGACCCTGTCTTCATATTTTCAATTTCAACAGTGAAGTCATCTACCACCTTCTTAGAGACTTCAATTTCAGGTTCTGCTGATCCAGACACAACAGCTGACTGTGCTGTTGGCTCAGCAGACTGACTAGTCTGACCTTCCTTCTTGCTCTTCTTAGAAGGGGTCTTTTTGGATTGTTTGGAGGCTTTTCTCTTTGGTTTTTCTACCAGTTGCCTTACTGGTTCGTAGAGTTTGAATTCTTTGCTTCCATGGGTTTGTTTTCCTCCACCCATAGGGCAATGCAGAGAAGCAAACAAGTTACTCAGCAGAATGGCATGAGAATGCCTTTTGTCACTTAACAGCTCATAAACATGAGCAGCCCAGTTCACTTTCATCCCATAGTAAATGCAAATCATAGTGTGAAGCCTTCTTCTAGGTAGGCCATCCAGAGAACCCGTAGCACAATCCAAAACCTTTGCTATGATATCAGCAAATCTTTGGTATTCATCCTTCAGCTGGGTCTTCATTAAAGTCCCAGTCATCTCCTCTCCCTTCTTAGCACAAATTCTCCAAAATTCCTCTTCTTTTTCTGACCCTAACGAGGTCACATCTCCTCCCTTGTCTGTCAGCTTATAAATTTCATGAAGAACAGCAGCAGATACAGCGATTTTCTTACCACCTATGACAGCAGTCATAACGGTGTCATCATCGTTGAACTCCCTGGAAGTGTAGAAGTGGTATACATCTTCAAGATAAACCCTATCTTCGTGTGCTTCCAAGACTGGGACCAAAGATGCTTCCTTTATCTTTTCCAGTAAAGCGCGCATCAAATCGGTGCCAGAGAAATGGAATTTGCTGTAGTTGAAGTATCTTCCTTCAATAACTTTGTCCATTTCTGAGATTTGTGAGTAAATTCTGCAAAATAGTGAACTTTCGCAACAAGAGGGTTTGAGAGATAGAAAGTTTGAGAATTTTTGAGTGCGTAAGACGACTATGCTGTTCAGATCGGATTTTATAGGTTTCCTTTTGATTTGGTTTTCGTGATTTATCTAAACCGTTGATCTAATCTGACAGTTTTTAATCGTGCGGATGAGAGTCGCGGATTTCAATTTTATTATCTTAATGTCAGATGGGCGGGAAACTCTATCGACACTAATCTGTTTACTTATAAAAGCGCGTTTTTAAAGTGCAATTTATAACCATGCTTATATAATAAATCAGATGAGTAGAGTTTAACTTATCTGACAGACGAGTGATCTGTTATCTGATATTACTAGAGAATGCCAATAGCTAGTAATCTTCCTCTGCTGTTTGTCAATCCAGCAAGATAAAATAATCTTCAATCTTCAAGAATTAAGAACACATCTTCTTGGTAACATAACTTCAACTAACTGTCATTAACAGATTTCATCTTTAGAACAGAAGTACCGCTAGTCTTACACGTTCCCCCTGTCTTTAAGAATTCATAAGTTAACTAGTCTGTTGAAAGTTAATTCTTGAATGAAATAATTGATGACTAAGCTGTTGAACTCCAGTCTTCTGATGAGTTCCCCCTCAGCTTATGCATCCAGGTTAAGTAATCCTAACTCAGCTCTTAGAGTTGAGAACCTTACTTCACTTAGAGGTTTGGTGAAGATGTCAGCAATCTGATTATCAGTATGAACATACTCAATCATTACATTGCCTTTTTCCACATGATCTCTAATGAAATGATGTTTAATCTCAATATGTTTAGTCCTTGAATGACTTGTAGTGTTCTGAGTAAGTGAGATTGCACTTGTATTGTCACAGTAGATTGGAATTCCACTGATCTTGATGTTGTAGTCTTCTAGTTGATGCTTCAACCAAAGTATCTGTGCACAGCAAGCTCCAGCAGCTATATATTCAGCTTCAGCAGTAGATATAGAAACTGAGGTTTGCTTCTTACTCATCCATGAGATCAGACGACTGCCCAAGAACTGACAGGCACCTGTTGTGCTCTTTCTGTCAATCTTGCAGCCAGCAAGGTCTGAATCTGAATAGCCAACTAGTTCAAATCCAGATTCTCTAGGATACCATAATCCCAATTCTTGAGTGCCTTTAACATACTTCAATATCCTCTTGGCAGCTAAGAGATGAGATTCTTTGGGGTTTGATTGAAATCTTGCACAGACTCCAACTGAGTACATTATGTCAGGTCTGCTTGCTGTTAGATACAACAATGAACCTATAATGCCTCTATATTTGGTTATGTCCACTGATTTGCCATCTTCATCTTTATCCAAACGAAGACTTGTAGACATAGGAATGGTAGCTGTTGAGCTAGTTTCCATACCAAATTTCTTGAACAGATCTCTTGTGTACTTTGCTTGGCTGATGAATATCCCATCAGGCAACTGTCTAACTTGCAATCCAAGAAAATAGTTAAGTTCACCCATCATGCTCATTTCAAACTTATTCTGCATCAGCTTGGAGAACTTATCACACATCTGTTGGTTAGTTGAACCAAAAATAATATCGTCCACATATATTTGCACAAGTAATATATGATTTTCCCATTCAATAGTGAACAAGGTTTTATCTACCTTACCTTTACGAAATCCTTTAATTAAAAGAAAATCAGATAGGGTATCATACCATGCTCTTGGAGCTTGTTTCAGTCCATAAAGGGCTTTCTTCAGACGATATACTTTGTCTTCTTCTTGATAGACTTCAAATCCAGGAGGTTGTTCAACATACACTTCTTCTTGCAATTCTCCATTGAGAAAAGCAGACTTCACATCCATTTGATAGACAGTGAAGTTCTTGTAAGCAGCATAGGCTAGAAACAGTCTGATTGCTTCAAGTCTTGCTACTGGTGCAAAAGTTTCATCAAAGTCAATTCCTTCTTCTTGACAATAACCCTTGGCCACTAGTCTTGCTTTGTTTCTGGTGACAACACCATCTTCATTCATCTTATTTCTGAATACCCACTTAGTGCCAATTACTCTTTGATGACTTGGTCTAGGAACTAAGTACCAGACTTCATTCCTTTCAAATTGATTCAACTCTTCTTGCATAGCTTCTATCCAGAAGGAGTCATTTAGAGCTTCTTCAATTTGTTTAGGCTCTATTTGAGATAGAAATGTGACAAACATAGCATCTTGTGCAGCTGCTCTTCTTGTTTTCACTCTATCTAAAGGATCACCAATGACTAACTCAGGAGGGTGATTCTTGAGCCATCTGAGATCAGGTTGCAAATCAGGATGTTGTCCTCTGTCTTGATCTTGCAACACTACTGTTGGAGTTCCAGTAGTAGTCTGTTGAACATTTGCCGTCTGTTGAACAGTCTCTGGTCTGTCAGCTGTTTGCAACTCGTCTGTTAGACAATCAGCACTGTGATTATGAACAGCACTTGAGTTAGCAGCTGAGCTTAGATTAGGTAGTATGATGGGAACATATTCTTCATTTCTTCCAACGTCTAACTTCTGTAAATCAGCAGACAGATCTTGATTTACACTTTGATTCTTTTCAGAAGATTGACTTGGCTCATCAAATACTACATGGATAGATTCTTCTATTAGTAATGTTCTTTTGTTAAAAACTCTATAAGCCTTACTAACAGTAGAGTATCCTACAAAAACAGCTTCATCAGCCTTTTCTGCAAATGCAGTAAGGTGATTTTTCCCATTATTCAATACAAAACATTTACAACCAAAAATCTTAAAGTAATGAATGTTTGGTTTTCTATTGTTCCAAACTTCATATGGAGTCTTGTTCTGATTTTTGTTGATCATACATCTGTTTTGGGTGAAGCATGCTGTGTTTGTTGCTTCTGCCCAAAATCTTTGTGGCAGCTTAGCTTCAGCTATCATGGTTCTGACAGCTTCTTTTAGTGTTCTGTTTCTCCTTTCAGCAACACCATTCTGTTGAGGGGTTCTTGCAGCAGAATACTCATGATGTATTCCCTTCATGTTACAATATTCTTCAACAGTAGAGTTTGTAAACTCTGTCCCTCTATCTGATCTGATCTTCAATATTTTGATACTCTTTTCATTCTGGATCAGTTCCATCAGATTGGTAAGATGTTCCTTGGTTTCACTTTTCTTCTTCATGAAAATCACCCAAGTATATCTTGAATAGTCATCCACAACAGCTAGGCAGTATTTCTTTCCACCATTGCTGACTGGATCAATGGGTCCAAATAAGTCCATATGCAACAGCTCCAATATCCTTCCAGAAGATTGGTGCTTCTTTTCTTTAAAAGATGACTTGATTTGTTTACCCTTCTGACAGGCGTCACAGAGCTTGTCTTTGCTCATGACTGCTTTTGGAATCCCTTCTACCAAATCATTCTTGATTAATCTATTTATGGTCTTGAAGTTTAAATGATTCATCCTCTTGTGCCATAGCCAACTGACTTCACTTGGTGCAGATGCCACCAAACAAACACTTGAATTCTTGTCAGCAGAATTCCAGTCGACTATGTAGACATTCCCTTGTCGTCTTCCAGATAAAATTACCTTCTTTGTACCAATTTGTTCAACGTAGCACTTATCTGTTGAGAAGATGACTGAATATCCCTTGTCACAAAATTGACTTATGCTCAGCAGATTATATTTTAGGCCTTTAACATAGGAGACGTCAGATATCTCTATGTTTCCCTTGATTAATCTTCCTTTAGCTTTAATCTTGCCTTCTTTGCTGTCTCCAAAAGTGACTTTTGGACCATCCACAGCAACTGCATCAGTCAACTCATGTATGTTTCCACACATGTGCCTTGAACATCCACTGTCCAAGTACCAAATCTTCTCTACTTTACTCCTACTCCTAATCCTAACCTACAAAACAAAAATAAAATTGTTTTAGGTACCCTTATTGAGAGGGTCCTGAAGGATTAGTTCCACCCTTGACAACCCAAGATGTTGAAGTCTTAGGCTTCTTAGGTTTCGGAGTTTTAGGAGCATGAACAGTTTCATTTTTATCATAGCTATCAGATAAGTCATGTTGATGATCAGTATGATATGAATAATGTTCATAAGCAGGGTAAGGTGCATGATAAGCAGGGTATGCATGCATTGGATGAGCAGGGTAAGGTGCATAGTAATTAGGAAACTGAGGTGCATGATACATAGGATGATATGCAGCAGGATGCACATAATATGATTCATTTCCATACCAAGCATTTTGATTTTTCTTATTCTTATGCTTCTTTGGTTTACTAGATGCTTGCTCAACTTGTTTAGACTTAGATTTACCAACAGACTGGTTCAATTTAGCTTTATCAGCAGACTTCTTAGGACTCTGCTGTTTGGTCTTACTAGTCTGATTTCCTACACTAGGCTCTTTGCTCTTTTTAGCCTTAGGAGATTTCTTCTCCTTTACCACTTTCTCAGATGAGGTCGATTTAGAAGTTTGAACATACAGAATGACCTTACTATTGTCAGCTGATACAAATTTTTCAGTATGGTTCAACTCTAATTTTTCCTTTTCTAAAGGTGTCTCCTGTTTACTAGATGTATGCATGGATGCAACAGAAGACTTATCATGAGACTCAATAATTTTCTCAAGTTCCATGATTTTTCCTTTATGAACCTCACATTCAGCTTTCAGAGATTCATGCTCTTGCTCAAGCTGTTTATATTCAGCTGATTCCCTTGGCTTTTCAGCTAAGAGTTTCAGTGAACTATTTTGCTCTTTTAGCAGGATCATCTCTTCCTTAAGCTTTTTGTATGCTTCAGCAATACCAGTATTGTTAAGCATCATTTGTTCAAATGAATTAAATAATTCATCATTAAGAGGAGTTACCTCATCCTCAGAGTCATCAGAGTCCTTTGCCATCAGGCACAGGAGAGCAGGTTTTTCTTCATCAGAAGATTCTTCATCAGACGAGTCTGAGTCTGAATCAGATGAGTAGACAGCAGCTGGCTTTTCTGCTTCAGCCATCATTGCCTTGCCTCTCTGATGCTTTCTTTCTTTTCTCATTTTCTTCTCTTCCTTAGTGTACTTCTCTGCTTTTGGATATGGGCAGTCTCTTATGAAGTGTCCCAATTTCCTGCAGTTGTAACACATCAGTTTTGATTTATAATCCTCTTTATCCTGAGAAGAAAAGTTAGGTTTAGAAGTAGAAGCAGCATGATTGTATTTGTTTTTCATCTTTCTCTTATAGAACTTCTTGAAGTTGTTCATCAATAATGCTACATCTCCAGCAGTGTACTCCTTTTTGTTGAGTAGAGTGGCCTCATCAGATGAGTCCATTTCTGCATTTCTTTGGGCTGGTCTTCTGGTGTTTTCAGCAGCAACAAGTGCAGCTGTGGGTCCTGAAGTTGAGGTTTCTTCAATTCCCATCCTTGGCAGTTTATACTCATAAGCCTTGAGTACGGAGAACAGCTCTGTTAGAGAAATCTTGCCCAGATCTCTTGATTCTTCCATTGCTGTCACCTTCATGTTGAATTTGGAGGGTAGGGCCTTCAGTACTTTGACAGTGATTTCTTTGTCAGTGAAAGTCTTTCCCAGCTTCAAAACTTCGTTCAGAGTTCTGGTGAATCTGGTATCCATCTGATCAATGGTTTCTCCAGACTTCATCTTGAAGTTGTCCAGCTTTTCCAATGCAACACTGAGCTGATGCTCTTTAATAGCATCATTTCCTTCACTCATGTCTCTGACCTTATCCCACATCTCCTTTGCAGTTTTGCAATGTTTGACCTTGTCAAACCGATCATTATCCAGGGCTTTGGTCATGATGAATCTCCCAACTTTATCAAGATTGTAAAGCTTTATCTCTTCTGGAGTCATCTCATGAAGGTCTTTCTCCACAACCGTATCTACTTCATTTATCTTTATGGTCTTTGTGAATCTGAATGGACCTTTAATGATACATGTATGCATGTTGTCATTATAGGCAGCAAGGAAAATCTCCATTCTGATTTTCCAGTCCTCAAAGGACATACCAGCAATGTGGGGAACATGGCTGATACAATCCATTTTTCAAAAAGTTTTTGTTTTTCAAAAAGATGCTCTTTTGAAAAGTTTTGAAAACCTTTGAAAAACACTCGGATCAAGCTCGTTGATCAGGCAGCTGATTCTAATGAACCACCTGCTCTGATACCACTTGTTGGTCCCAAGTGGTCAGATGAGGTCTAGAGGGGGGGGGGTGAATAGACCTCTGAAAATTTTTGAACTTAAAAACTTTTCAGTCTTCTGTCAGCAGACTAAGCTGATGAAGAACAGTAAGCAGACTAGTCTGATCGTGAACAAATCTTGAACAGACGACTGACCACTCTTCTTACAGTGACTTAGCTGTTTTTCAGCAAAACAGTTTTCCAAGAGTATACTTGCAGCGGATTGTTTGAAAGTGTTTTTCACAAGTAAACTAAGTTCCAAAAGATTTTATCCCCAGTTTTCAAACTCCTTATAAAATCTTTTGTTTGATTCAAAGTGATTAAGATGCAAACTTTAAAATATGCAAGAAAACTTTAAATGCAAGATAACACAAAGAATTTTTATAGTGGTTATATGGATAGAAATCCTTTAGTCCACTCTTCCAGATCACACAGATTCTGGGTTATACTATAATCACTTAGATTACAATATTTCTCCACTTACACCTAAACAACTAATGAGAAGGCTGTAAGCTCACAATAGGAATTCACAAAGAAGACCTATCCTCTAAAGTAGAATCACTCACACAGATGGATTCTCACTTCGCACAACACTCAGCTATTACAAAATCACTCAGATAATGTTTTTCTGATTTCTTCAACTGGGTTTCTGTCAACAGATGACTTCCACCAGACGAGTGAGCTGTTCGAGCTTTTGAGACTTAGAGAAATTCTGCTTCAAAATTTCGATCTCTGATTGTTGTTGTGTTCTTGCTCGATTTGAAATTCAGCTCTATTTATACATGGAAATGAAGTTATGACCGTTGAAGGCAAGTCACAAATCAAATCCATCCTTCAGCTCTTTTTGAAACGGCTCCCTGCAGCATTCCGTACTGTGTACAGTACCTTTCTGTCCATCGCATTTAATGCTGCATTTAATGCACTCTGCTGATCCGAGGATATCTTCAATCATTTGCCATTACTACCTTTCTCTTACAGCATTTATTACACCAAGTGCATTTATTACCGTTGGACTAATCTCTTGACCTCTTCTACTCTGCTGATCAAAACGACTCTGCTGATAGACACTCTGCTGATCAAATACTGAACTCATCTGATTTGACTCGGCTGATGATCTACCCTTCTGTTCGCTGATTCAGCAAGAGATCACTAGTCTTCTGAGCTTTGAACTTTGAACTCTTCTGATGTCTTCTTTTACTTGTTCAAAATTCTTCTAAGGGAACTAAGCTTTTCCATACTTAGCTGATTATGATGTTTTGGAAATCATCAAAACCTTCCCTTAATTACTTGTCTTCTTTCATCTTCATCTTCATCCAACAAACACTCCTCGATCCAGCTATACAAACGAGTCGAGTATAAATTGATCCGCTCAATAAACACTCCTCGATTCAGCAATACAAACGAGTCGAGTATACATTGATCCGCTCAATAAACACTCCTTGATCCAGCTATACAAACGAGTCGAGTATACATTGATCCGCTCAATAAACACTCCTCGATCCAGCTATACAAACGAGTCGAGTATACATTGATCCGCTCAATAAACACTCCTCGATCCAGCTATACAAACGAGTCGAGTATACATTGATCCGCTCAATAAACACTCCTCGATCCAGCTATACAAACGAGTCGAGTATACATTGATCCGCTCAATAAACACTCCTCGATCCAGCTATATAAACGAGTCGAGTATACGTCGAGTATACATTGATCCGCTCAATAAACACTCCTCAATCCAGCTATACAAACGAGTCGAGTATAAATTGATCCGCTCAATAAACACTCCTCGATTCAGCAATACAAACGAGTCGAGTATACATTGATCCGCTCAATAAACACTCCTCAATCCAGCTATACAAACGAGTCGAGTATACATTGATCCGCTCAATAAACACTCCTCGATCCAGCTATACAAACGAGTCGAGTATACATTGATCCGCTCAATAAACACTCCTCGATTCAGCAATACAAACGAGTCGAGTATACATTGATCCGCTCAATAAACACTCCTCGATCCAGCTATACAAACGAGTCGAGTATACATTGATCCGCTCAATAAACACTCCTCGATTCAACAATACAAACGAGTCGAGTATACATTGATCCGCTCAATAAACACTCCTCGATTCAGCAATACAAACGAGTCGAGTATACATTGATCCGCTCAATAAACGCTAATCGATTAGTTTTTAAACAACTACAAAGACTTCTGGAATAAACCTAAGTCTAAATAAAAACGAGTCGAGTATACATTGATCCGCTCAATAAACACTCCTCGATCAAAGTTCAACGATCAAACAAACTATAGGATAAAAACCTAAGTCTAAACAAAAAAAGTTGAGTATAAATCGATCCGATCGATAAACACTCATCGATCTCCAAAGAGAAGATTTGAAAGGTTAAAACCAATTATTGGTAAACAACCTAAGTCATAATATTTGAGTAAAATCGATCCGCTCGATAAACACTCACCGATCTCCCAAAAATGACTTAGTGGTTAAAACCAATAATTGGTAAACAACCTAAGTCTTACAATTTGAGTAAAATCGATCCGCTCGATAAACACTCACTGATCTCCAAAAAATGACTTACTGGTTAAAACCAATAATTGGTAAACAACCTAAGTCATACAATTTGAGTAAAATCGATCCGCTCGATAAAAACTCACCGATCTCCAAAAAATGACTTACTGGTTAAAACCAATAATTGGTAAACAACCTAAGTCATACAATTTGAGTAAAATCGATCCGCTCGATAAACACTCACCGATCTCCAAAAAATGACTTACTGGTTAAAACCAATAACTGGTAAACAACCTAAGTCATAATATTTGAGTAAAATCGATCCGCTCGATAAACACTCACCGATCTCCAAAAAATGACTTAGTGGTTAAAACCAATAATTGGTAAACAACCTAAGTCATAATGTTTGAGTAAAATCGATCCGCTCGATAAACACTCACCGATCTCCCAAAAATGACTTAGTGGTTAAAACCAATAATTGGTAAACAACCTAAGTCATAATTTTTGAGTAAAATCGATCCGCTCGATAAACACTCACCGATCTCCAAAAAATGACTTAGTGGTTAAAACCAATAATTGGTAAACAACCTAAGTCATAATATTTGAGTAAAATCGATCCGCTCGATAAACACTCACCGATCTCCCAAAAATGACTTAGTGGTTAAAACCAATAATTGGTAAACAACCTAAGTCATAATTTTTGAGTAAAATCGATCCGCTCGATAAACACTCACCGATCTCCAAAAAATGACTTACTGGATAAAACCAATAATTGGTAAACAACCTAAGTCATACAATTTGAGTAAAATCGATACGCTCGATAAACACTCAGCGATCTTCAAAATTAAAGAAATTGAAGGGTAAAAACCATTAATTTGGTATGAACTCTTGATCGAGTAAAACCATTAAGTTGGTAAAAACTCTCAAATAAAAATTAAAGAGTAAAACCACTTAAATTGGTATAAACTCCTGATCGAAAAATATTGAGTAAAATCATTAATTTGGTAAAACTTCCTCAAATACATATTGAGCATAAACCATCAATCGGTAAAAGCTCGATCTACAATCTTCGATCTTCAATCTACTATCTTCAATCTACGATCTTCGATCTTCGATCTACAATCTTCGATCTTCGATCTACAATATTCGATCTACGATCTATGATCTACAAAACCGATAATTGGTTTACCATCCAAATACAAAATTAAAGATCAGACCATGATTTGAAAGGATCAAAAAATTACTATATGGAATTTTTAACTGCTCCGATCTCCCTACTGATTATGGTTATGGAGAATTGCAAATTCAACCATTGAAGAAATTATACTATACTCAGAGATCGATACGACACAATACCCATGCATTGACAAACCCTAAATATCACGAAGGATATGTACTCTTTTTCCCTTGGTCGGTTTTTATCCCAATGGGTTTTTCCAAGCAAGGTTTTTAACGAGGCATGTTCGATATACATCAGGGAGCCATCCAAAGGCATAATTTTACTTCTCCGAGCTACATATATACTTCCGCTTGAGAGGCGGGTTTCGTACTGACGGCTGCTATTTCGTATTTAGCCTGGTCGTCTTCGACCTGATCAATATCGATCCGTAACATTTCAATCTTGATATGGAGCGTCTCAATCTTGACCAAACCTCATCATTATCAAGCTAAAGTACACATCAACGCTTTATGTGACGCAAATGCTGATCGATAGAGCTCGATCTAAGATCCATAATCTACGATTTCTAATGGGATAAAACCCTTAAGCTGGTAAAAATTCTGATTTTATGAGCACAAACTGTCGATCAGAAAACCTTTTAACTGAATTTATTACCAAATTGTCTCGACCAAGACTAGAAGCTGTTGCTACGACCCTTGGCTCGGAAAAAGGATTGAGAATAAAGCCATTTGAGTAAAATCTCTTTTTATAACCCTTTGCTCAGAAATGACTAAAAGCAAGAGTGAAATCCATTGATATGACTCTATGCTCGAACAAGACATAATAGAAAATTTGAGTAAAACCATTCATTTGGTATAAACTCAATGCTCGAAAATGTATAATAGTATGGGTAATATCTGCTGATATAATTCTTTACTCGATAAAGATTTAACATTAAAGGGCATATTGGGCCCCTCAACTTTGAAGAAGTGGCTTTCCAGTTCAAAAGCATCTGATTTTATTAAGCGTCTCTCATGAATATATACTCTTTTTCCCTTCCTTGGTTTTTATCCCACAGGGTTTTTCCGAGCTAGGTTTTTAATGAGGTATATCCGACGCATCCCAATTTTGAGGACGATCAGCACCTTCGCTCGGTTTATTTCTGCGAGCTTCAGCCTCACTTCTGTTCGATTTTAATGAGGTATTATCCCATCTTCGCTCGCGACTAATCATATTCTCACCAATCATTGAAGAAGAAACGTCTCCTCAAAAGAGAAACAACATTACGGTTCGAAAAGGACAAAACGACTATCTATGAAGTGTAGTACTCTTTTCCTTACTTAGGATTTTTTCCCACTGGGTTTTTTCCAAGTAAGGTTTTTAACGAGGCACAGTTCATAGAAAGGACAGTCGTAAAAGACCATCTACTTCTACGAGCTTCTATTACATATACGCTCGAAGAAGTGAGGGAGTACTGATGGGGGCTATTTTACACCCCTTATAACATTCGGAACGACTAAGACTATGCATGATCGATCCGACCAGGAAGCTGTTTTATTAACATGCTACGCGCTCCGACCAGAGGCCTCATTCCATAAGCGACCAAGGGTGAAGCCCAAATTCCAGTAGGATTATTATACCAAGTCCTATTAGGACTATGTTTCCTTGTATGGCTAGGGTTCATATCTTATAAATACCTAGATCAACATGGTACTACACACACAAGAATAGGGCTGACGCCTACATATTTTGTACAGAGCATTGTAATATCTTTACTCTAATAAAATAGCTTTTGCTCTCCATTAATTCTACGTTATTATCATCGTTCTTGTTCTACTTTTTCTTGTATTGCACCATCCTGAGTAACTTAATCTGCCCTCAAATCTAATCCTATAATATTGATTGAACCTAACGAAAAATGGTTAAATCAGTGTGAGTTGAGAAAAATGGAGGGAGGTCGACACGACAACCACGCAAGCACACAAAGAAAAGAAAAACAAACAAAACAAAGAAATCAACAAGGTAAATGATCGAACACGGCTATATCCAATTCAAGCAAGCATAGATAATCTAAACCAATCAAGTACGGACATATAGATATATCATTGTAAGCGCAAAATAAGCCAAACGGAATGCAAAAATGTAAAGGTTACGCCCTTTTGTCGATCATGGAGTCCGTGCATCCCGTGGTTAACTTCCGTCTCGGATCCTCAATCATGCTTGCCATTACTTCGTTATCATGCACAATCATCACCTACAACACAACACAAACAAAAGCAAAACAAAACAAAACAAGACAAGATGATGAAAAAGGGAAATAATGCTTGTTTTAAGTCACGAGCTTGACTTGATACGAGGGATGAATTGATTGTCACCAAAACTACTCCCATCATCCATGATTCCACCAAACAGGCTCATCAAAATCTTAAGCTCTTCGCAATAGGCCGATCAAACCTCGCAAAGAAAGAAAAAGATCAAAATTAGCACAAAGTATTAAGCTATCAAAAACAAACTTAGCCATCAATATCATCATTTACTCCGCACGTTACCACATTCCCCGGCAACGGCGCCAAAAACTTGTTGCGTGCCAAATACTAATACGCAAACTACGCAAGTATACGGTCGTTACAAGTAATATAAAACGATAAGTACATACCGAGTATCGAATCCCCACGAATGAGTAAAAGGTGGGAATAAACGAATCAATCGAAGGCTTATTCTATCTAAGAATGCTTGATACAAAAGGATCGAACCCAAATATTGATAAGGGTGATTTTATTTAACTAAGAGCGATAAAGTAAATCTAACTACGAAAGCAAGTAAATGGGGAGTTAATTATGCGGTAAGGAGGATTCATAAGCGATTAGTTAAAGCAGATAAATCATGTCGTTGTTAGGTTAGCTATGCAAACAATTCTAGAATTAGTTGTTGTTTGTGAGTTCAAATTAGTTAAGTCTCCCTGTCGGTTTGACTTAACTCTACCAATCTACCCAAACTCTCCATCTCCGGATCAATAACGAACATCGCTGTCAACCGATGCTCAAAGGAAAGTTCGAACCCAAAAGAGGATTCAAAGGCGTACCGTTGTCACCCGGGACCTAAAACTAACCCGAATCCCCGAATAAAGAGAATCTAAGTTATTTGATGCATTTACGGACGAACCCATTATACAAACACGGACCAAACTAGGTATATGTATATCCTAGGTTGAAATCCACAAATCGTCACTCACCTAACTTTCTACATCCTATGTCTAGGTTGCATTAAAGGTAGATGGCCAAAAGTGCGATAAAACAATAAACCCAACAAATCAAACATAACCCAACATCAAACATAATTAATCAAACGATAACAATGACTCGACAATTAATATATTGTGCTCGTGTTTGCTATTCAAGGATTCAATGACATTCATATGTATCTTTCGATAGCATACCAACCTATCAAATTAAACTAAGCCAATTTACGTATAAATGGACTAAAATCCAATCGATGTCATTTAAACTCAAACCTTAAACGAATATGAAACGACATAGGTATATGTCTATCCTAAAATCGATTCACAATCCAAATTCATAATCAAATCCTCAAAATCACTATATCTAGCAATCAAGAATCAATAACACTCATCTCAAAGGGTTGTCAAACCACAAGACGAACAATAAACACGGAATCGGATTAACGAAAACATATAAGCACCATACTAATCATGAAGACATCATTAATCAAACAATAACATAAATTTATATAAATCCGGAGAATTCCAATACACAATCATTCATCCAAAAAGGAAATAACAAACTCATCTCCTAATCATAAATAACTAAGAAATGGAAAGAAATCACCTAATCAAAACGGAATCGAGACAAGGATTCTCCTCCCTTTAATCACCACCTAATCACTCCCCAAGGGTGGTGACTAACTCACACCCTTGGTGGAGTCTTCAAATACAAGAAAAAAGCAATAAAAACTAAAGAGAGAGTTGATGGAGGCTTGAGAGGAAAAGGGAGGCTAGGAGGAAGTTTTGTTGTGGAAGTTGTGTTTTAATTCCTCCTCCTAACCCTCTTAACCTAGGGAATCAAGACCAAAATGTCCCCCCAAGATGTTTTAATTACAAGTGGGAGAAAGAAGGCAAAGTACAAGAAACACCCTCTAAACACGCTGAAAAACAGAGCAGGTCTCGCGGCCGCGAGGAACAAGCCGTAAGTTGGCTGCCTCACCTCGCGGCCGCGAGCTTGAAGCTCGCGGCCGCGAGCTTTCTGCCGCACTTCCTTCCGAGCAACATAACTTTTGAATCCGAACTCCAAATGCAGATCCGTAAAGTCCGTAGCGTAGCTAACTCACTCATCTACGACATATCCAAAATTCAGCTCATTTGGATCTTCGATGTAATATTTATGCATGTTCTAGTGAGCAGCTATCTACATTCTTGTACAATTTGCTCCGGGTTCTAATTCCTTTGAAGCCCTTTTCTACATCTCCCTACAAAAACACACAAAACACAATCAAAACACACAAAAGTCCAACAAAGGACCAAAAACGCAAAAGAACGCGAAAATAAGCAAAAGCACGCAAAACTCGAATCAAAGCAAGATATTTTGGGCTTAAAGAGATAGGTAATAACGAAGTTCTCACGGCGTTATCAGGTTTCCAGATTTAGCAGTCACACTGGAAGTATTATCCTGAATTAGAAAGTACAGGATCGAGATGATTAGAGGTGCCGACCAATTCACACACCCTAGTTCTCCATCGGGAAATTAGTCGTTAGAGGGACCGTATGTGCATGGTACTTATAAGAGGTTTAAGGTTCACTGAAATCAATTCACCTGAAGTTGGGCCTCATGGGCTTGTGGCTAGACATCGACCATGAGGTGTGGGTACTCCTGAATTGATGGTAGATTAATTCTGGAGTGGTCAATTGAAAGTAGTTTAATTGATCGGAGCGATTAATTAAATAATTAATTGCTCATTAATTAAATCACAGAAATGTGAGCCTGCGGCCAATTGATGGTGAACCTAGAGGGTCACACACAAAAGCTGGAATTGTGATAGTCTGTTGTAGAACGAAACGATTTAAAGAAGTTAAATCAAGATAAGAAATTAAAGGGTTAATTCCTGGAGAGAGAAAATTAATTAGATTTATCTAATTAAATTAAATTAAATCTTTAAATAAATTTATTGGATTATTTAATTAAAGTATTAATTAAATAAATGGGCCATTTAATTAAAGTGGTTAATTAAATGACTTGGGCTATTTAATTAAAAGGACTAATTAAATAGAGGGGTTGGGCCAAACTTATCTGACGGCCCATTAGCTAAGAGATAAGATTAGGGATAGGTTTTGAACTCTCCTATAAAAAGGAGTCTTGGAGAATCAAAACCCTAACACAAGCAAAAACTCTAAACCCTAATCTCTCCTCTCCTAGCCGTCGCCGTCTACTACCTAGCCGCCGCCGCCGCCGTGGTTGTAGATCGGCCGTGATCCACCTCTCTCCTTCTTCCGATCTACATCTAGAGTTGGATCTAAATCCAACTCTTGAATCTGAGCTACTTTTCTCCTAGTTCTGAGCCTGAGGATTAAAGTGATTGCAGATCCAGCTGGTGTGGACTTTTCTCTAGAGGCACAACACTTGGGGTGGTCTAGTGATCCGACAAGAAGACCGGAGAAACCACCACCTTGCCTGTGGTGAGGTAAAATCGCAATTTTACCACTATATTTATTGTTGTATTTGTATGCTTAAATAAATTCAACCTTATTCATATGTACTAATAAGACCCCTGGGATGTGGATATAAAAATTTTAAATTCCGCACCGTTGTAGTTGACAATTATACCCACAAAATCCCAACAGTGGTATCAGAGCCTAACTTATTATGTACATATGAAAAAGGTCTGAACGCATCAAATTATGTGATTATATGTATTTGTTGTGTTCTGATATTTGATTCTTACTTGTTATGATAAATTGAGTGTTCGGATTTTTGCACTTTTCGGTTTTTGGGCCTAAATTGTAATTTCCGAAAATTGGAGGGCTAATTGCAAATTATGATTTTTTATAAATCTGGACAGAAATTAAAATTTTGTTTTTCTGCAATTCTGGACCAAATTGTAAATTCTGGAAATTTTCAAAATCTGGACCATTTTGCAATTTACGAAAGGTTAGGGGTGTTTTTGCTATTTTTCGTAAATCTGGGGTCTGTTTTGCAACAAACAAAAGTTTCTGGAAATTTTATTAATTTTCTGCTTTCTGGTCCAATTTGCATATTCTGGAAACTTTGGGGCTAATTTGTAATTTCCAAAAGTTGAGGGGTCAAAGTGTAATTTTTAAAAATTCAGGGGCCGAACTGCAATGTTTCAAACTTGAAACACAGAAACTGTTTTGTGCACTAAAAGGGTTTAGTAAATCCGGAAAGTCAATTTTATCATAATTAGTAGGGACTTAAAGTGAGAATCAAAGGGTCATTTTAAAGGAGGTTTAAAATGATGTTAGAGATTGTTTTAGAAAGGGGTTTTAAAACTAGAATCTTAAGTTTTAAAATGGGATAAGAAATAAAAAATTAGGTTTTGCTTGTTTCTTGCTCTACGTGAAATTGTTTACGTGGTTTTCGATCGCGCCGAGCCTTGACCCTTATGGTAGATGTGATTGGTTATTTTTCATCTTATTGGTTTTATTGGGCCTGCGAGCCTTAAGTTTTGGGCCACTTTGAGCCATTGTAATAGATAGGGCTTTACTGTTTTATTAGTTTAGAATGGAGGCCCGTTACAAACAAGGTGGGAGACAAGAAGACAAAAGGCCATGTATGCATGGTAAAATGTGTAATAGAGTAGGTCTCTTTGAAACCTAATAGATTGATCAATAGGACCATCGTCTTTGGCTCGATGGTGGTCCGCATAGGAGGCTCCCGATCGAAAACATACTGTGGTAGCATGCATGCTTGGTGTGTATGTGTTTATTTACGTATTTATATCTAAGCTTGTATGGTGTTGCGCGCTAGTTATATTTAGATCGTAAATAAAAGATAATGCATAACTGGAACGGTGAGATCTCGAGGAGAGTTACCTCAAACTCTTAAACCCGAAAAACCCCTCTTGAAAATAATATTAAGTCACATTGGGTACATTTAAAATGATGTTTTAAAGATCCAAGCCTTCCATCAATAGGGACTAGTGTAAGTTGTCTACTTATCGTTGAAGGTGATCCAGAGTCTGGCACCCTAGACGAAGAAAGGGACAATACACAAAATTCCTTGATTCCTGTTTTTAACTAAACTCGACAAGGGTGAGGACTGGTCGGGATATGATTATCGACCGATAACTAGTTACGGGGACTTCACGACCGGGCCAGTTGCTCATCATGATTGATGGGTTAGACTTAACGATTAGTAACACTTATGATGTAGCAGTGCTAGATAAGTGCGAAGACCGAGGCAAAATAGCTTGAAGGTTGTGGAGGAACACAACTGGTAAAAGTATACCTACCTGGGGATTTAATTGTATGACCGCGAGTCGTGGGTGCAATTAATGTCTGCTGGGACGTCAAGACCTACTAGGAGATTAGATTTCCCGAACAATTGAAGGGGTAATTGTTTCGAGAAAATAGTGGGAGAACTTTCTCGATAACAAGTCCAACATCGTTAATTATAAGTATTAATATAGATCAGTCAGCTAAACGTTATCATTTACTTTTGTAGATCAATTCCGCAAAAATGTCTAAGAATCCATTAGCTATCATCCTTGACACTAACAAACTGAACGGATCAAATTTTGTCGATTGGCTTAGAAATATGAGGATAGTCCTCGACTCCGAGAAAAGGAGTTACATTCTCGATGCACCCATGCCTGGTGCACTTCCGGAAGGGGTTTCGGAAGAGGAACGAGCTACCCATCAAAGGTGGGTCGATGATGATATTCAGGTTCGTTGCCTCATGCTGGCATCAATGACCAATGAGCTGCAGAAACAGCATGCAAGGATGTTGCATGCTGCTGACATAATTCTTCATCTCCGAGAGCTGTTTGGAGAGAAGTCTAGGACCGAAAGGTTCAGAACTACAAAAGAATTATTCAATCTGAGAATGGTTGAGGGTTCAAGTGTGAAGGATCACTGTTTACGCTTCATTAATCTGGTTGAAAAACTGGAGAACTTGGACGTAGACCTGCATGCTGACCTTCGCAATGACCTCCTCCTCCATACTCTGCCGCGCTCATTTGATCAGTTCGTGCTAAACTTCAATATGGAAGATAGAGAGCTCGCTCTACACGAACTGACCAATTTATTGGTCACGGCGGAATCAACCTTGAAAAGGGAGAAGTCTATCATGATTGCTGAGCAACCCAAGGCTGCAAAGCCTAAGAAGGGCAAGAAAAAGAAGAAGAATGTAATCTCTTCTAAAACAACCAAGAAGGTTGTCGAGAAGAAAAGAAAAAGCCCAGAAGATGAATGTTTCCACTGCAAGAAAGCAGGGCACTGGAAAAGGAACTGCCCAGACTACCTGAAAGAGGTGGTCAAAGGTATTTTCTTTATTGAAGTTAATATTTCTATTAACTATGCATCATGGGTGTTAGACACCGCAGCCGGTTCTCATATCTGCAATGATTTGCAGGTAATGGGAGCAGTAAGGCCTCTTAAACCTGGGGATAGAATCCTGCGCTTTGGAAACGGAGCTAGGGTTGCGGCAGAGGCCATAGGAGACGTTGAATTAGTCCTAGGAAATTATTCTTTGGTTTTGAAAGACTGTTTGTACGTACCAACAATTATCAAAAACATTATTTATATTCCTCTTTTGGACAATGATGGTTTTTGTTTTTCCATTTCTAATGGAAAGTTTAGCATAATAAAAGGTGGTTTTACTTATGCTTGTGGTACTTTGATAGATGGTCTTTATTCCTTAGAACCTGCTAATTCTAATGTCATGCACATTCAATCAAAGAAAAGAAAACAAGATGAAAACAATCCACAACTTTGGCACGCTAGGCTTGGACATATTTCCAAGAGTAGAATTCAAAAGTTGGTCTCCTCTAGGGCTCTTGAAATAAGGAACCTAGATGATCTCCCAACTTGCGAATCCTGTCTCAAGGGAAAAATGACCAAGGCGCCTTTTACTGGGAAACCGGAGCGAACCAAACAAACCTTGGATTTAATCCATACTGATGTTTGTGGACCACTGAGTATCAGTGCGAGAGGAGGATTCTCATACTTCATAACCTTCACAGACGACTTCAGTCGTTATGGGTATGTATACCTGATGAAGTATAACTCCGAAGCTTTTGATAAATTTAAAGAGTTTCGAATGGAAGTTGAGAATCAACTTGGACATAGTATCAAGGCACTTCGGTCGGATCGAGGTGGTGAATACTTAAGTCAAGAATTCCTCGATTATCTTGTAGAGAATGGAATTCTCTCTCAGCGAACTCCTCCTAGAACACCGCAATTGAATGGTGTGTCTGAGAGAAGGAACAGAACTTTGTTAGACATGGTTCGTTCCATGATGAGTTTCGCTGACCTTCCTTTTTCGTTTTTGGGCCAAGCCCTATTAACTGCTTCGAAGATACTTAACATTGTACCTTCAAAGCCGGTGCCGACGACGCCATACCAAGAGTGGTATGGTAAAGCACCCATATACTCATATCTACGAGTATGGGGATCTCCTGCCTATGTAAGAAACAAGAAAGGAGATAAACTAGATAGTAGATCTAGTTTGTGCAAATTTGTGGGGTATCCAAAGGAATCCATTGGATACCTGTTCTACGAACCTAAGGAACAAAAGATGTTTGTGTCCAGGAACGCCCACTCCTTGGAGGATGACTTCCTCACTAAAAGAAGCGGAATATCCGTAGAACTGGATGAAGTCCAGGAATTGGACCCATCCCCACAAGCAGTGGGAGTTGATCCTGAACCCGTTGAACCATCTAGTACACCAGTACTTCGTAGGTCCGATCGAGTTCGTAGAGAGCCTGAAAGATATGGCTTTATTCACGAAAACGATCAATTGGACACTGATCCAAGGACATACGAAGAAGCTATGTCAGACATAGATTCGGGTGCATGGCAGGAAGCCATGCAATCCGAAATGGATTCCATGCATTCCAACAAAGTATGGACTTTGGTTGATCCACCTGAGGGAACCATCCCTGTAGGCTGCAAGTGGATCTTCAAGCACAAGCTAGGAATGAATGGAGAGGTATTAACTCATAAGGCTCGGCTTGTGGCAAAAGGTTATTCTCAAAGACCTGGAATAGACTATGAGGAAACCTTCTCGCCAGTAGCGATGTCTAAATCCATTCGGATACTATTAGCCATAGCCGCGTGGCATGACTACGAGATATGGCAAATGGATGTAAAGACCGCCTTTCTCAATGGCGACATTGATAAGGAAATTTATATGCAACAGCCAAAAGGCTTTACATCTAAAGGAAGTGAGCATAAGGTTTGCAAACTTCAAAGGTCAATCTATGGCCTAAAACAGGCGTCCCGAATCTGGAACATACGTTTTGATGAGACAGTCAAGGGGTATGGCTTCATCAAGAACGTTTATGAGTCATGTGTGTACAAGAAATTCGATGGGAGCTCGGTACAATTTATTGTGTTATATGTCGATGACATTCTGTTGATCGGAGACGATATCAGAACTGATGAGGGGTAATTCGGATCCCCTGTCTTTCTAGGCTCAACGTAGTTCGAATAGCATCGAATCCTATCCCCAGGAACCAAGAGCCGAACCAAAGCCTGAAAATGATTGTTCCGAGCACATAAGAGAACCGGGGATCGAAGGACGCTGTTGGGCCGAGCCCAGGCCCAAGCCCGCCAATTCGGCTATAAATACCCCATGCATTTATTGCACAACACAACTTCCCAGGGGGCACTAGCCTTGAAACTGCTGTTCGGATTCACTCGAGAATAGTAGTGTAGGTTTTCTCATATGTATTTCGCCCTCTAGCTTGTACGGCATCCAATAATGCTCGAATAGGACCCTAAATACTTGTATTTGTACTCATTCAATTCAAATACAAATACTTTGCTCTTTACTTTCCTTTTATTATTGTTATTATTGTATTACATCCCACCCTTGATCGAACTAACGAAATCCCGTAAGATCAATTGGCGCCCACCGTGGGGCCCTGTTCGAGTATTAGATCGAAATATGCCTACTACGAGGAGAAATATGTATGCCAGCGAAAGGCTTTACTGGTCAGAAACTCCGCCAATCACTATTCGAGGTGATCCCCCAACCACCCGAGCGTTCGAAGTTGAAAATAATACCTATCCAATGAATTTCCGAACTTAATGTTAGCGACTTTATCCTGGGATTGTCGCGGCTTATCTTTTTCTTCAATGGATTTATTTTCCACAAAGGAACCATTTTCTTCGATAATCATTAACGTCGTAGACTTAGAAAATCTACGCAATTAGAGCTTATCGATGGTCGGAATTTATTTTTCCGATCGTAATATTTATTATTTTCAAAAGAAAAATTCTTCGAATCAGCTATCTTTGGGTTCAGTTGCATAATTCTTATACATTACTTATGAGTTACCTATATTTTTATCAATTCGATGGGGATAAGTTGAATATTTGAACAACAACAACAAGTTATAAGTTGGAGCTAAATATCAGCGATCGTTCGACTAATAAAAGGAAGATTAAATGGCGAAATTCGATTAAGAGAATAAAAGCTTTATCATTCAAATTCTTCAAATAAGTTACAAAGTAAAGCCTCGAATAAAATTCGAACTCAAGAAGTACAATACAATCATTCCTATCCTATTGTGAGTTCTACGAATAATTCTACCCCATCACGTTCTCGGTCTTCATTCGCCCCAAATGCAGAACTCAGCAGTGATTCTTCTTGATAATCACTAACCACGTGTCGCACATCCGTCTTCGTACAAAATAAAAGCCGGATCGAAGCTTCTCTTCGGAACTCCAAACCGACCTTGGTCTTCATCTGTAAATAATGATTGTCAAAATCAATCATTATCTACCGACCGATCCAAACCGGCGCAGCAGAGGATTATCTCAGCGAAGGCACCCCAAGCAGGCTCGAGGGAGCTATGTTTCAAGAAAGCCCTCGAGGAAGCTGATGCCTCAGATTTAAAGAACTCCTCTCAGATAAGCCGGCTGCCCGATCGAGTACTGCGCCAGAAAACCGGAGGGCAAACCTACCCAAGACAAAGTATATCCAGGAAGGTAGGTTGCCTGCCGGTATTCTAAGCGCAACTCCTTTTGCCTGTCGATATTCTAAGCGAAGATTACATCAAAAGGACTGAAGTCGGGAAATAAGGTTCGGGTTCTTATCTCAAATTCCATTATTTCGGAAGCTAAATGAATCGAAAGTGGAGTTCGACCCATATTGATCGGACAAAACGTAATGGTAAAATGAAAAATATCAGATCACGAAAGGGAAACTATATATAGCAGCCAAGTTTGTGAACCGACGGTCCAGATAACGGTGCACGGACGGTTAGGATATAGGCGGTAAATGGACTGACGGTTACATTTCCCGAGAAATAGGGTCCTGTTTGGTGACAAGGACACATGATTCAACAGGGCGTATAGGAGAATTATGATATTCTAAATACCAGACCGTCAAGTAACGCTGTTCGACTCGGAGGAATCGTAATCGGACTATTCGAACAGAAATATCGACCTGAAAAATCACGCAACTATGCACTACCAAAGTTCAATTGCCAGATATTCTTTATTGATTTTAGCGCCACTAAAATATTTGTCTATTACTTAATCGAGCAAATGATGTTTGATTATTTTCTTTATTAATATTAGAGGATCGGAATGGAGATATTGAAGATGAGAGTTTATCTAATTATGTCTATTTTTATCAGCAAAACGGAGAAGAAATGTATTTATATTATCTCGGAAAATACAAAATATGGAAAATACATATCGAGCATAGCTCAAGCCCTCATATTACATCAGAACGCTATTATTTTCTACAATCCTATGAAATTTTCGGTCTCTTCTCCTATTGTTTATCAGGGATAACTTAGCTCCGACCATGGAATCTCCTTCGGACCCGCAGGCTCTTAACTTTATTTACGATTCTCCAAAGACGAAGACTTGAGGGTACGGTTCATCGAGTAAATGAATTCTGCAGAACTCCCACCCTTGTACGTCTTCCTAAATGCATTGTGGCAATAGGTCCCTAATCGAAGACCTATGCAATAACCCGCGAGCTCTGTAGATCTGGCTTATTGGTTTTCAAGATGGAGATCGTATTTGCCTGCCGATACCCTAAGCTAAAATCAAAGTAGTGCTTTTTCTGATCGAAAATCCCTCTGCTTAAAGATTGTTCGAAATCTAAGCTCAAATAGGTGAATTAATGAAATAATAATCCTAGTCATCATGGTCGGACGAATTGAATGCCAACACAATGGATGAGATGGTTTCTAAGGAATGACCACCTTTTATAGAGAAAATTCGAAGGAATCTAACGGCTGCTGATTCGCATAACGAAGGGATAAGATATAAGAACTGTTGCGATTCCCGATAAGTAAGGAACCGTTTGGAAGAGATCATTGCTCATCAAAGAATTGGAAACCTTCATGACAGCTGGGATTATTATTCTTCTCTCTTATTATTTAAGAAGGGGTCTTTTACTTTTAGTGTCACACTTTAGTCCCTAATGACCTCGGGCTTCCGTCAGTATGCTTATATGCTCATCTTTTGCTAGTATTGACAATCTTTATCTCCGCTATTATTCTGATATTCGGAATCTGCATTCATTTAAACATCAGTTTCTATTATCTTCTTTCATTATCAAAAGGGTGAAAGCCTCTGCTAGGACCCTCGAGCTAAAAATGCTCTGAAAACGACTAAGGGTGAAAGCCTCTGCTATGCCCCTTAGATCGACATTATCAAAAGGGTGAAAGCCTCTTCTAGGACCCTCGAGCTAAAAATGCTCTATAAACGACTAAGGGTGAAAGCCTCTGCTATGCCCCTTAGATCGACATTATCAAAAGGGTGAAAGCCTCTGCTAGGACCCTCGAGCTAAAAATGCTCTGAAAACGACTAAGGGTGAAAGCCTCTGCTATGCCCCTTAGATCGACATTATCAAAAGGGTGAAAGCCTCTGCTAGGACCCTCGAGCTAAAAATGCTCTATAAACGACTAAGGGTGAAAGCCTCTGCTATGCCCCTTAGATCGACATTATCAAAAGGGTGAAAGCCTCTGCTAGGACCCTCGAGCTAAAAATGCTCTGAAAACGACTAAGGGTGAAAGCCTCTGCTATGCCCCTTAGATCGACATTATCAAAAGGGTGAAAGCCTCTGCTAGGACCCTCGAGCTAAAAATGCTCTATAAACGACTAAGGGTGAAAGCCTCTGCTATGCCCCTTAGATCGACATTATCAAAAGGGTGAAAGCCTCTGCTAGGACCCTCGAGCTAAAAATGCTCTATAAACGACTAAGGGTGAAAGCCTCTGCTATGCCCCTTAGATCGACATTATCAAAAGGGTGAAAGCCTCTGCTAGGACCCTCGAGCTAAAAATGCTCTGAAAACGACTAAGGGTGAAAGCCTCTGCTATGCCCCTTAGATCGACATTATCAAAAGGGTGAAAGCCTCTGCTAGGACCCTCGAGCTAAAAATGCTCTATAAACGACTAAGGGTGAAAGCCTCTGCTATGCCCCTTAGATCGACATTATCAAAAGGGTGAAAGCCTCTGCTAGGACCCTCGAGCTAAAAATGCTCTGAAAACGACTAAGGGTGAAAGCCTCTGCTATGCCCCTTAGATCGACATTATCAAAAGGGTGAAAGCCTCTGCTAGGACCCTCGAGCTAAAAATGCTCTATAAACGACTAAGGGTGAAAGCCTCTGCTATGCCCCTTAGATCGACATTATCAAAAGGGTGAAAGCCTCTGCTAGGACCCTCGAGCTAAAAATGCTCTAAAAACGACTAAGGGTGAAAGCCTTAGCTATGCCCCTTAGGTCGAAACTATCAAGTAGGTGAAAGCCGTTGCTAAGACCTTAAGTGCAAGTTATCGATTACACCGAATAATTCAAATAATATTCTATCTCGCAATAAAGCGATCAAGATCCGCTGACATGCCTATTATTATTCACGTATTATCAATCTTCAATCACTCTAGAGGAAAATGAAATCGACGAAGAACGTCAATTATTAGTTATCCTTTGTTATTACCAATTATCTGGATATCGATGATCGAAGAATGTAAATTATCGTTTATTATCTAAACACCTACCGCAATCGCTGTAGAATAGCGATTATTTATGTTTTGCGATGAAGAGCTAGATGCTCGATATCAGTATATAAAGCAATCCTACGAATTAACAAAATTGAGTTGAAGAAGGAAGCAAATTTTTCATTTATGATCTTTCAAACAATTACAAGAGGACTTGTGATTACAGTAATAGAGAAAATCGAGCAAAGATGAGATTTTACATTAAATCCTCCTACAAGAACTGTCTACAAAGATGTACACCTCAAGCTCCATTATCACTCCCAGTTTATAAACTGTTAATAGTGATCAGAGGAGGAAGGCGGGGCCAGAATAACACTTGCCTCCGAGAAATTCGGATCTCAGCTAATCAAGAAAGCGTTATCAACTCGTCTAAAATCGAACGAGATTGGCAGAATACACTATTAAAACATATAAGAATGATTAAAAAGATTCGGTCAAGGAATATTATTATTTCCGAAGTCCGATATATTGAGGAATTACAAGTTACAAAGATATCAACTCCTGATACATCTCGAGCTAATCTCTTGATGCCAATACAATATTGAGATTATCAACAAAGAACTAATCTATATGTTCTAAACGTAGGAGACCTTCATGAGCAGGAAATCCTATGAAATTTTCGGCTGACGATAATGTCTTTACTCGAAAGAGAGCAACCCACCAAACCGGCAGTGTTCTATCCTTTCCGTAGTTTTCAAAGAGAAGAGGGGAATGCATCTTTTTCTAGGTGTAATGTGAATACTTTTTGAGGAGCTCGATCCTCGAAGCATCACCTCCTCACATCTCCCCAAAAATGGATGATTGATGGAGCTATCGGGGTCGTGGATGGTCAGCAATAAAGCTGCTCGGTCTTCAGGGTCTAAATACTATACGCCTGCAGATACCCTAGTCGAATTTAAAACGAAGCTTTGGCTATAGTAGGCAAAATAAGTCCTAGTTCGAAAGTCGAAACGCTGAGTCATGCAACAGTTTCTTTTAGCCAGCATGATCGAAGAAATCTATACTTGGGAAACCTTATATAGAAATGAGAAACGAAGAGCCACATTTATAGGTACTACCCTCGAAATCCAACGGCTATCAAAAAAGCAAAAGGAACTGTCAAGATTGGAAGACTACTGTGCTTCCCGAGATCTTCAGCGAGAAGAAAAAATAATGTATTTTGAAAAATAAGCAAAAGTTAATATACCAAGGTCGAAGATCAAGAATTGCGGGCACAAGGCCAAATGGAGAAAACAAACAAAGCATGGATAGAAAAGAACTCATCAAGTCACAGAAGAACAAGCAATACAAGAAGCAAATAAATTATTACAAACCAGAGGGGATAAAATATCTGAGATTATTCATGATCACACGAAAGAAAATAAATATATATAGTCATACAGCAGATCCGAATAAATAAAATATTTAGAGGAGCTTATTATCGGAGAAAATTTTCCGAAGCTCAGCAGAACGAGCCTCGCGTCCAGCTTCATATCCACGGTCGAAAGCCTCCTTTTCTCGACAAGTGAATTCTTGTCTCTCCTGCTCGTGAAGACTTTTCAGTTTTTCGAGCTCCTCATTCAGCTGCTTGTGGATCTCCTCTCCATTTTCTTTAACAGACTTCTCCCTCTCTAGAGCAAGCTTCTCCGCGGAAACACGGTCGAATTCGGCTTTCTTCTCTTCCAGCTCGAGGGAAATAGCAGCACGATGATTCGTCTCCCGCTCAGCAAAAGTTTTAAGCTCAATAAAATCTTGTCCGGCCTGTCAAAGAATAGGCACTGTTCGTAAAAAAAAAAAAAAAAAAAAAAGGGGTTAGTTATACCTGAAATAGGAAATGCTGTCCAGACTCGAACAACTCCTCTATGTTTCTCTCCTTGGACATGTTCCTTCCTTTGGGCATGTTAGTCTCCGAAGAAGTAAAATTAACCTGCAACAGACTATCCATGGGATCAGACCCATCTTTCGACTCTTCAGGCGCGGAAGAAGTAACTTTTGGAGGATTGGAGTCAACAAGGGGATCGGGAGGATTATCAATTTTTAAAGGTTCAGCAGAAGCCCCCCCACCTATTCCTAACTTGAGTTTCTTGTTGAGACCTCCTGCGGGAGGAACGGTTGAAGTATCGGGAGATGATTTACCACCAATGGCAAGATTTTGTAAAGCCTCAATGGGAGTGGCCCCATCAGAATAAGGCCTTTTGTTGGAAGAAGGAACAGAAGTATTTTCTCTCACGGGATCTTTGTTTGAAGGATCGACAACTTTCGGGGAAGAACCCCCGAGCGCAGCCTCGAGCTCCTCGTCCAAAATGGACTTGCTAGAACTGCCCTTGTTTTTTTTTGAGGAAGTGTTTTTCTCTTTCTTGTTGTCTTCCCCTTTAGGAGCTTTTGGGGAAGACACAGAGGTCTTAGAAGAAGATTTGGAGGTTTTGGCCTCCTTGGCAACTTTTTGCTCCTTGCTCGGATTCTTATTTTTCGAACCGCCAAATAACGATTTGGGATCGATAGCTTTCCCTAGTACGTTTTCCATGATAAGCGGATTTGGGGCCTACGGTTCGGACTATTACTCTTAGAGGAATTCGAAGAAGGCAGAAAATATGGCAAAAGCTCCGATCTCTATAAGCAAGATGTCGTATGAATAATGAAAAGAAACCCTAATATTTATAGACACTACGCCCTGTGATTACGATAATGGATCGACGCAACCTTTAAAGAAAAATCCCGTATGGAAAGGGCGATATCCGAGCATAAATTTATCGAACCTTGAAAATTAAAATGGTATCTGGATATTAGTAAGATCGGAATTTACAAGTTACAGCAGTCAAATCAAAAAAGAAACAAATCCGTTTACAAAAATGAGTTACATGGGTATACACGATTAGTTCCTAACTACAAAACTATGAATCGCCCCTTCAAGCACGATCGGCTCCGATAACTCGCTAAATAGAAAGTCAGGCGATACATGTTAGAAGCGGAGCAATTACTCGGTTTGGTCAAGAGTTCGATCGCCTTCTTTATCCGATACATCGCCTATGTTGACATCTTCACTTTTTTCCTCCGACACGGGAGGATAGTCGGTTAAACGCTCGAGCACATCAGGGTTAGGCATCGGAATGCCATACTCCTCGACTAAGGGGGCAAAGCGATGATTTTGCCAATTAGTATCCATCTTGGGTAGAGAGGAAGCTTTATAATCCTTCCCTTCAGCGTTCTTAAAAGGGTTCATGTGCTTAAAGTACTCGTCCATATCATCCGGAATCTTCTTGGCCGCGACCAATTGTTGAACCCCTTTATAAAAGATCGTCTGAAAGATTTCTCCATTTTCCTTTGAACTAAGGGGTCCAAGACAGGGGATTCCAGGAATTCTCGTATGGCAGGGATCTCGGCTTCTTCCCGGCCTTGGGCATACGCACGCTCGGAGTCTTGCTTCGCTAGCTCGAGTTCAACCTTTATCTTCTTTAGCTCCTCCTCGAGGGCACTTCTCTCCTTAACAGATGCTAGTAAATCTTCTTCTACGGAGGAGGAATTTTTCTTAGTCGCTTCCTTGAGCTCCTTCTTTACTTGGGATAATTCTCGCTGAGTTTCTGCCAGTTGAGATCGAAGAGCTTGATTGTCAGAAAAAATCTGCGCATATGCATCATGAGCGTCCTGCGATTCCTGCTCCAATAGCGCCAAACGATAGGATTGGAGGGCGAACAAATCCCCCACCTAAGAGACATTTTCGGGTATCAGCAAGATTTAGGGACTCTAGAAGGAAATAAATAGGATTATGACCTCATGATATGTTTGGGAGAAATCGCTCAAAACCTCGAAATCACCTTTGACGGAATGGAGCAGCATATCCCTCTTAAACCGACTAGCCATAAAGATTCTAGTGGCTTTGTCGAATTCGTTCTCCCCATTCATATCCAGATCGGTCATAATGGTACCGTCTTCAGGATATCCAGCTGTTCGGCCGCCTCGGAAATGCTCATCCATGAAATCCGCCACATCAGGCTCCGACCTACCTTCTCGACAAGGGACGGAATCAGAACTCACGCCAAAAGGTTTTACCCTCCTCGAGGACCCGGGGTGCTTGGCGTTTCTTTTCTGACCCAGAAGCTTCTCGTATTCCCGGATACCCTGGATCCGGTTCCAGGAATGTTGACTGTAGCCGACAGACGAAAGAGCAGAAGTATCAGGGGAGAACAAGGTTCGAAGAGGTCCGGCCGTGGCAGAATTCAGTGAACTCATAGTACCAACCCCCCTTAAATCGGGAATCATACATGGTATGACAGTCGAATTTCCACCCAAGTTATTCATATCCTTTTTTTCTTCGGAGGCATAAGGTAACGGATCGAAATAAAATCGCTTATCTTCGACCGGGCCGGCTGCGGATATTCGAAATCTGTCAACAACCCGACCTGCAAGGATAAAACAAATCGGGCACAAGTTTAAACAAGAAGAATTGTTAAATAAAACATAAAGGTAAGCAGAAGAGGAGAAGCATACCCAAAGAAAGAGGAGCAAGGGTCGGAGCACTAGAGGTTGTCTGAACATCGGATCGCAGAAGGGATCCTTCGGAGGATTGGCTAGGGTATTTGATCGCCGGAGCAGGATAATTACAATGAGTCAACCCGGCCAATCGCAAAACGCCTTCCTGAATCAGGAATCTAGTCTGGTAAGGATCAGACTGCAACTGCTCAAGGAGTTCATCAGAAAGACGATGGCTGAGCTTCTCCTTGATTCTGCGAGAATCGTATGTCCAAGTATTTGCACCATCCCATCGATACGGTCTTATTTTCGAACTACCTTCTGAGATAGGAACATCAGGGCCCTTCACGAAAAAGAATCTCCTTTTCCAACCTATGCTCTTGTCCGTTGTTGTTTTCGTAAGAAAAGGTCATTTCGATCGCGGGCGGACGGACACGAACCCCATATTCGAACCCTTGCATGGGTCCATTCGGAAAATCTGCCAAAAGTTGCTGAAGGAGGCCTCTTCCCCTTTTGCCTCCATAAGAGCGCAAAACGCTAGTATATATGCAACGGAGTGTGGCAGAAGCTGAGCAGGGGAAAGTGAAAAGAAGTTCAGGATATTTCTGATAAGAGGAACGAACGGGATACGCAAGCCGCAGGAAAATTGACCCTCGAAGAAGGCTTGACAGCCAGCTGGGGGCTCGGTAGCACGTTCGGTGTAAGAAGGAACGACGATCGAAAAACCTTTGGGAAGAAATTTCCCAAACTCCGCCTCGAGATAAGCACGGTTATTTTTCGAGAAACAACAGGAAGTTTCGCTAGCAGGAAGCTCTGACTTATTCGAGATTACGGCCTTTGGGGCTTGCGTATGTTTGAAGATCCTGACAAAAGCACCTTCGCCAATACTGCGTTTCTCTACCTCATTTTCTTCGAAATCCTCGCTCGGATCCTCATCTTCCCCTTCTTGACGAAGTTCCCCATCTTCGAAGTCATCTACAAGCTTATACAAAGGATCGGATTCTTGACTCTCTTCGACCTTATTCTTGCCCTTTGAACATCTAGAACTTGACATTATGAATTCGGAAATGAATGTACTAAAGTAACTACCTTTTCGATTCAAACACTTCGAGCTCAAGAGAAAATATAACATGGAAGTAATTTTTCAACGGGTCAACATTTATATACGGGGTTAAAAAGGTAAAATTGCAAAGAGGTCCCCGAGTAACCGCGACGGTTGAACTTACCAAGGGTAAAAACTTTGGGTTATCCCTCTCAAAATAGCCTTTTTGATCCTTCATTTTCTAGAATTGCGGAATTTGTCCTTGCGATTTATCCCTAAGGATCTCGGAGGCCTGATGGAATAGTGCCCTGCAAGCCAATATATTTAGCTTGTAGTGAAACTATCATTATCTTTCTTTGGTATAAATGATTTAATACGCACGTTTATTTATACGAGTATAAGGATAAACAATGGCCAACTTCATCTTTCGCGAATACATTTAAGCGATTGGTTGAAACCCTTAGATTACATTTGACTATGGGACGATTCACTTCAGTACTGAGTGCAATCATGAAACAGTCTCAAAGGTCGTAATCTTAAAAGTGTTCCAAGTCATAGATTCCGAAACGAGATGGGGTATCGTAGGAATCGCAAAGACTTGTACGAGTATGCATGATTCACATGGAGTGAATTTGTAGTGTTTCATGAGCAAGGAATTTGAGTCCAGTGCATACGAGTAGGTGGTTCAATGGAAGATTGAACGCATCGAACGACCCGAACAGAGAAACCCATTGTGGAAGCGCATGACGCATATCGGTGATGGGATACTTCTCAAGGAATATAATAGTGTACGATTTAGTCCTTTGACTTGAGGTACTAGGGCGAATTCGGTACATGAAAATGCGTACTTAGATCTAGGTATAGGCCACGTAGCTTGGTCATAACATGCCTAGGTTGGGTGCGTATGGACATGTACGCGGGTGGTTAGTACCAATATGGAATCTATTGACTCACTGTAATGGGTGAGAGAATTTCCTATACGATTCTTAGATAATATATCCAAGGAATCCACGGCCGTGGTCGGTGACGGATTTGGGAAGGTGTTTCCAAATTTAGAAGGTCACAAAGGTATATTATCCTGAATTAGAAAGTATAGTTATCGAGACAAATTTAGAGGTGCCGATCAATTCACACACCCTAAGTCTTGATCGGGAATATTAGTCGATAGAAGGACCGTATGTACATGGCAATTATATGAGACGAGGTTCACAAATATCAATTCACCTGAAGTTGGGCTTCATGGGCTTGTGGCTAGACATCGACGATGAAGTGTGGGTACTCCTGAATTAATAGAGGATTTAATTCTAGGAGTGGTCAATTAAAGGTTGTTTAAATGACCGGAACAATTTATTGTTCATAAATTAAATCACGAAGGATTCGTGGGCCTGCTGCCAATTGATGGTGAACCCAGAGGGTCACACACAATACAATTGGACGGTGACTGTTATAAAAGGACATGAAAGGAATTAATTGATTTAAAGGTAATTAAATCAATTAAATAAATTAAAAGTATTTAATTCAAGTGGGAGATTAATTAATTGACTAACTTAATTAATAATTGAGTTGCTAATTAATTATGCAAAAGAAATAATGATTTAATCGGACTGGACATTTAATTAAGTAGTTAATTAAATAAAGGATTGCAAGACATGGGCCTTTATTAATTAAAGCCCATAAGGAGTCTTGCAAACCTAGGTCAGAAGGAGTTTATAAATAGAGCACAACAAGAGCTCAAATGGGTAACACCTTAAAAGAAAAACCCTAGCCTCCTTTTGCCCTAAGTAGCCGCCGCCCCCTCCTAGCTAGAAACCCTAGCTGCCGCCGCCGCCACCTTAAGCCGCCGCCACCTGCTGCCGTGGGCTACCTTGGTGCCGCCGCCGCCATCTCCCTGTTCCATTGTGTTAGATCTTGATCTGTCAAGAGATTCAACACAATCCTGCAATAACAAATCTCCTGAATCCAGTTCTGAGCCTAAGATCTTGAGGTGTTGCCAGAATCCAATTGGTGTGGACTATCCCTGGAGGTGAGACACTTGGATCACTCCTGTGAACCAGATCCAGATTCAGAAACGAAGTCGGAGGTTTCCACCACCTTGCCTGTGGTGAGGTATATCGCAAAAACCCCCTTGTTAATTCATTGTGTGCGTTTTTGTTTCATGTTTTTGTATACATAATATGGAGACTTATTTTATGGGACCATTGGATGACTCGAAAAATTTTAAATTCCGCACTTTGTTGAATGACAAATCGAGCCATATCCCAACAGTGGTATCAGAGCCAACTCCATTATTATTATACAAAAGCCTGAACATAATTGTGTTCACCGTATATGTTTAATTATATGTATGAGAACGCATGATAATTATGTTCTGTAAGTTGATTCTTGCTTGTTATGACTAGATCTATCATTGGGTAAAACTGCTTTTCAAGATCTGTGGCGTTTTTATAGTTTTTGAAAACTTCAGGACTTTTTGGGGCAAAAATCGCATATTAGGGTTTTTGGGGCTGAAAATTCGAAATTTTTGAAATCTGGAAATTTGAAAATTCTGGACTGTTCTTGCAATTCTGGTCGCATGGTTTTTGGGGTCGTTTTGAAATTTCTGAAAACTTTGGGGCTGTTTTGCAATTACCGAAACTTGAAGGGTCAATTTGAAAAATCGAAAATTTTCAAAATTCAAAATTTTATTTTCTGGTCTGCTGCCCGAAACTGCCCAGGGGTGTTTTTGTAACTTTTTAAAAGTTTTGGGGTCAAAATGCAATTTTCGAAAGTTGAGGGGTCGAAAATGAAATTTTCAAAAGTTGAAAAACAGAATCTGAAATTGAGCAGAAAATTATTTTTTTATTTACCCGGATATTTATTTTGTCATAATTAGTAGTGACTAAAAAGCAAGAATCATAGGAAGGTAATTTTTAAAAAAATGTTTTAAAATTAAGATAGAAGAAGGTAAAAGTTGTTTACATGTTTCTTGCTCTACGTGAACTGTTTACGTGGTTTTCGATCGAGCCGAGCCTTGACCTTAGGTTAGACGTGATTGGTTTAATTTATTGTTTGGTTTTTAATGGGCCTGCGAGCCTTTTATATTTTTGGGCCACTTTGAGCCTTTGTAATAGAATAGGGTTTTACTGCTTTCCTAGTTTAGGTTGGAGGCCCGTTTACAAGCAAGGTGGGAGCCCAAGAAGATATGAAGGCCATGTATGCGTGGTACACTGTGTAATAGCATAGGCCTGTTTGAGAACCCTTTAGATTGACCAATAGGGCCAACATCATTGGCTCGATGATGGCCTGCATAGGAGGCTCCCGATCGAAAACATATTGTGGTAGTATGCATGCTAGGCTTGTATGTCTTTTATTTATTAGTCGATTTATGATTACTTGTGTGTATGCGCGCTAGAATCTAGATCGTAATAAAAGATAAAGCATAATTGAAGCGGTGAGATCTCGAGGAGAGTTAGTATAACTTTCAAACCAGTAAACCCCCTCTTGAATTAAATATTAAGTCATATTGGATTAAAATAAAATGAAGTATTTATATAAATCCAAGCCTTCCATCAATAGGGACTAGCGTATGTTGTCTACTTATCGATAGAGGTGATCCAGAGTCTGGCACCCGAGTCGAAGAAAGGGACAATACGTGAAATTCCTTGATTCCTATTTTAACTAAACATGACAAGGGTGAGGATTGGTCGGGATGTGAGGATCGACCGATAACTAGTTACGGAGAACTCACGACCGGGCCCGTTGCTCATCATGATTGATGGGTTAGACTTAACGATTAGTAACACTTATGATGTAGCAGTGCTAGATAAGTGCGAAAACCGAGGCAAAATAGCTTGAAGGTTGTGGAGTAACACAATTGGCAATAAGTATGCCTACCTGGGGAATTGATTGTATGGCCACGAGTCGTGGGTGCAATTAATTGCCGCTGGGACGTCAAGACCTACTAGGAAATAGAATTTCCCGAACAATTGAAGGGGTAATTGTTTCGATAAAATAGTGGGAGAACTTCTACGATAGAAAGTCCAACCTTCGTAGATTATAAGTATTGTTCATTAACTAGTCCACTGAATGTTTGTCTTCTCTTTAAATTAGATACTGAGATATCAGTAATTATCCATTTTACTATTTATCCTCGACTAATAAAATAGCTGGATTAAAATATCGACTAGGCAAGAAACTTGAGAATTGTCTTAAATTCCAAGAATGGGAATGATGTTCTTAAATGACAAGCCTATGCCTTATGCGCTTCTGAGATAAGTCAAAATATAAGAAACGAATCACCCGTAGAATATGGGAATATTAATAATCGTTTCTCATATAAAGATGAATCTCAAAGGTGAAACGAATCACCTATAGAGTATGGGAATCTTAATGATCGTTTCCTCAAATAAGCATCAATATTGAACGAGCTAGGGAAGTGACATGAGAAGCATGTCTGAAGCTTCTGAAACAAACACCTCAAAAGGCTTGTTTTGAGGACCAGTCTTCTGAAACAAACCTCCAACTCAAAAGGCTTGTTTTGAGGAGTAGTTTTGAATCAATATGATTCGAGACTTCTAAAGGAATTGTTTCAAAACTCGAGAATAATTGAAGGAACCAGTGTCAAGGATCACTGTCTTTGTTTTATCAATCTAGTTGAAAACTGGATCGATTAAACGTAAGCCTGCAAGTGATCTTAACATTAACTTCCTCCTAAATTCTCCTCCCGCTCATTCAAATGACTCTTGAAATAAACTGATATTATTTGATAAGTTGATCACATTTCATGAATCAACCAAAGAATTGGTTAAAGGCAAATAGGATAAACCTATCATGATCGTTTACACTTCGTGGACTGCAAAGTCATAGAAGAGTAAAATGAAGAAGAATTTATTCTCTTCTAATTCGACCATAAAGGTAGTCAAAAGAACGCAAGTAGCCTATAAGTCGAATTATCCCACTGCATCTAAGAAAGGCACTGATGTGTTTAATTGATTAGATGATCTAATTAATTAAGCAACGTTTCAATTAAAGGGTTAATTTAAAAGGAAAAGGATTCAATTAAAGAAGTTAATTGAAAGGAAGTAAATTAATTGAATTAAACCATTAGCTCAATTTTATTTGAATTAATGTGTGAAATTCAAATTAATACAAAGATAATAATCCATAACTTTGGTACGCTAGACTTGGACACATCTCCAAGAGTAGGATTCAAAAGTTGGTTTCACCTAAGCTTCTTGAAAAATAGAACTTGGATGAACTTCCAACCTGCGAATCATGTCTCAAAGGAGAGATGACCAGATCTCCCGTCACAGGGAATCAAGAGCGAACCAAATAAAATCTGGATTTAATCCATGAGTATGGATCACTAAAGGTTACTGTGAGAGGAGATTATTCATACTTCGTACCTTTTTACTAAAGACCCTGGTCGTTAGTGAGAAATGAATCTAGTGAGATACAAATCCGAAAAACCTTTCAAGGTATTTCAATACGAAGTAGAGAATCAACAAAGACATAGTATTATTCGATCTGATTGAGATAGTAAATACTTGTCAACGATTCCTCAATTATCTTAATGAGAATGAGATTCTCATACAACAAACTCATCCTAAGACGCCTCAACTTATTGAAGTGTCTAAAGAGATGGAATCTAACATTGTTAGGCATTGTTCGATCCATATTGAGTTTTGTTAAAGCTTCCTTATGCATTCTAGGGGTTAGTGCTCCTGACTGCATCGAAGATACTAAGCAAAGTACCTTCAAAATTTGTGCCTACAAAGCTTTACCAAGAAAGGTATTGCAAAATACCTCTGTGCTCTTACCTCTGATCATGGAGATCTCCTGCCGATGGTAGAAACAAGAAAGGAGATAAATTGGCTAGTAGATCCAATTTGTATATAATTGTGGGGTATCCAACGAAATCCATTGGATACCTGTTCCACGACAATGAGAAACAATTGTTTCTCCTAGATACCCGTTCCTCTGTTGATGAATCTCTCGTCAAAGGAAATGGAAACGTCATGGAACTTGATGAAGTCCAAGATTTGGACCCATCCCCGCAAACAGTGGGAGTTAATCCAGAATTTACTAAACCTACTAGTACACCTACTCTTTGAAGGTCTAATCGAATTCGTAAGGAGCCAGAGCGATTTGGTTTCATTCACGAAAACGAGAATGTGGAAAGTAATCCAAAGACCTATCAAGAAGCGATGTCAGACATAGACTCGGGTATGTGGCTCGAAGCCATGCAAACGAAAATGGATCCCATCCATTCCAACAAGGTATAACCTTGATTGATCCACCCGAGGGATTTATCCCTATAAGTTATACATTATAAGTGGAACTTCAAACTTGGAATGAATGGAGAAGTATTGACCTCTAAGAATCGACTAGTGGTAAAAGGGTTATTCAAAATGTTCTGGAACAGACTTTGTTGAAACCTTTTCTCCATTAGCGATATCTGAATCCATTTAGATTCACATTTGTTCTGATGAGATAGTCAAGACAATTGACTTCATCAAAACGAACATGAACAATGAGTGTACAAAAGGATTAGTGGGAGCGCGATGAAGCTCATATTTTATATGTCGATAATGTTCTGGTTATCTGGGATGATATCGGAATATTAGCACAGACGAAAGCATGATTGTCCATGCAATTCTCCATGAAAGATTTAGGAGAAGCATATTGCGTATTGGGATACGTATCTATAGAATAGATCAGAAAAAGATGCTGACACTCTCTAAATCTAAGTACATAGAATCAATACTGGAAATATTCAGTATGAAGAATCCAAGAAAGGATTGCTTCCAGTGAGATCCGTATGCCTTGATCCAAAATTGATGTGCCCTTCATCAAATGAGAACAAAGGAGGATGTCCCAAATACCTTATGTTTCAAACAAAAGGTTGCATGTGGCATGCTTTACTATGTACTAGACCAGACGTAGAACATGCTCAAGTGTCGCGAGCAGTTGCTAGTCAAACTCCAGTGAAGAAGTACTGGACCACCGTAAAAGATATCCTTAAGCTCTTGACAAAGACTAAGGATTTGTTCTTGGTCTACGGTGGTAGTGGAGAATTAAAATTCGAAGGATTCACTGATTCGAATTTTCAGTCTGATGTGGATGAATTAGATATATCCATTTTGGATACATATCCTGCATCAATGGGGTAACGGTGAATTTGAAAATGTTCCAAGAAAATCACCGTAACCATTCAAACCACTGAAGCAAGATATATTGCAGCATTAAATGTAGCATTAAATGCGGCTTAAGAAAGTGTTTAGATATAAAACTTCATCCTATGGTTGGATGTAGTGCCTAGCATTGCGAAGCTAATGATTATCTTCTATGATAACATTGGAGCTATTGTCAAAGCAAAGTATTCGAGATCTTACCAGAAATCTAAACATAATTGAAAGAAAAGTACCACTTGATTAGAGAAATCATTGGTAGAGTTAACGCGCGTAATGGATCGCGTCTACTCGGAAGACAACTTAGCGGATCCACTAAAAGAGGCTATATCATGAAATGAGTTCGAAGAACATCTTTAGAAAGATGGGTCCTAGAAACGTTTGTGATTGGCTTTAGGGCAAGTGGGAGATTGATGGAATAGTGCCCTGCAAGCCAAATATATTTAGCTTGTAGTGAAACTATCATTATCTTTCTTTGGTATAAATGATTTAATACGCACGTTTATTTATACGAGTATAAGGATAAACAATGGCCAACTTCATCTTTCGCGAATACATTTAAGCGATTGGTTGAAACCCTTAGATTACATTTGACTATGGGACGATTCACTTCAGTACTGAGTGCAATCATGAAACAGTCTCAAAGGTCGTAATCTTAAAAGTGTTCCAAGTCATAGATTCCGAAACGAGACGGGGTATCGTAGGAATCGCAAAGACTTGTACGAGTATGCATGATTCACATGGAGTGAATTTGTAGTGTTTCATGAGCACGGAATTTGAGTCCAGTGCATACGAGTAGGTGGTTCAATGGAAGATTGAACGCATCGAACGACCCGAACAGAGAAACCCATTGTGGAAGCGCATGACGCATATCGGTGATGGGATACTTCTCAAGGAATATAATAGTGTACGATTTAGTCCTTTGACTTGAGGTACTAGGGCGAATTCGGTGCATGAAAGTGCGTACTTAGATCTAGGTATAGGCCACGTAGCTTGGTCATAACATGCCTAGGTTGGGTGCGTATGGACATGTACGTGGGTGGTTAGTACCAATATGGAATCTATTGACTCACTGTAATGGGTGAGAGAATTTCTTATACGATTCTTAGATAATATATCCAAGGAATACACGGCCGTGGTCGGTGACGGATTTGGGAAGGTGTTTCCAAATTTAGAAGGTCACAAAGGTATATTATCCTGAATTAGAAAGTATAGTTATCGAGACAAATTTAGAGGTGCCGATCAATTCACACACCCTAAGTCTTGATCGGGAATATTAGTCGATAGAAGGACCGTATGTACATGGCAATTATATGAGACGAGGTTCACAAATATCAATTCACCTGAAGTTGGGCTTCATGGGCTTGTGGCTAGACATCGACCATGAAATGTGGGTACTCCTGAATTAATAGAGGATTTAATTCTAGGAGTGGTCAATTAAAGGTTGTTTAAATGACCGGAACAATTTATTGTTCATAAATTAAATCACGAAGGATTCGTGGGCCTGCTGCCAATTGATGGTGAACCCAGAGGATCACACACAATACAATTGGACGGTGACTGTTATAAAAGGACATGAAAGGAATTAATTGATTTAAAGGTAATTAAATCAATTAAATAAATTAAAAGTATTTAATTCAAGTGGGAGATTAATTAATTGACTAACTTAATTAATAATTAAGTTGCTAATTAATTATGCAAAAGAAATAATGATTTAATCGGACTGGGCATTTAATTAAGTAGTTAATTAAATAAAGGATTGCAAGACATGGGCCTTTATTAATTAAAGCCCATAAGGAGTCTTGCAAACCTAGGTCAGAAGGAGTTTATAAATAGAGCACAACAAGAGCTCAAATGGGTAACACCTTAAAAGAAAAACCCTAGCCTCCTTTTGCCCTAAGTAGCCGCCGCCCCCTCCTAGCTAGAAACCCTAGCTGCCGCCGCCGCCACCTTAAGCCGCCGCCACCTGCTGCCGTGGGCTACCTTGGTGCCGCCGCCGCCATCTCCCTGTTCCATTGTGTTAGATCTTGATCTGTCAAGAGATTCAACACAATCCTGCAATAACAAATCTCCTGAATCCAGTTCTGAACCTAAGATCTTGAGGTGTTGCCAGAATCCAATTGGTGTGGACTATCCCTGGAGGTGAGACACTTGGATCACTCCTGTGAACCAGATCCAGATTCAGAAACGAAGTCGGAGGTTTCCACCACCTTGCCTGTGGTGAGGTATATCGCAAAAACCCCCTTGTTAATTCATTGTGTGCGTTTTTGTTTCATGTTTTTGTATACATAATATGGAGACTTATTTTATGGGACCATTGGATGACTCGAAAAATTTTAAATTCCGCACTTTGTTGTATGACAAATCGAGCCATATCCCAACAAGGCCCTCCTTGTTAAAATCGACAATCCTGGAAAGCATCCATCTAGGGGTCGAACAACGCATCTTGGAACCAAAAAGGATATTATTACTTCAGCATCCTCCGACAAGGGTAACTTCAGAACACGCCGGTGTATGTTTTCTTGTATATGCACTCTTTTTCCCTAGCTCGGTTTTTATCCCAGTGGGTTTTTCCGAGTTAGGTTTTTAACGAGGCATATCCTAAAGACATTATGAACGGCTCGTCTCATTATAGCATGGGACGTATTTTGTACTTCTTCGAGCGCTCGCTCCGCTTCGCACTCGAGAAGTGGGGGAGTATTGATGAGGGGTAATTCGGATCCCCTGTCTTTCTAGGCTCAACGTAGTTCGAATAGCATCGAATCCTATCCCCAAGAACCAAGAGCCGAACCAAAGCCTGAAAATGATTGTTCCGAGCACATAAGAGAACCGGGGATCGAAGGACGCTGTTGGGCCGAGCCCAGGCCCAAGCCCTCCAATTCGGCTATAAATACCCCATGCATTTATTGCACAACACAACTTCCCAGGGGGCACTAGCCTTGAAACTGCTGTTCGGATTCACTCGAGAATAGTAGTGTAGGTTTTCTCATATGTATTTCGCCATCTAGCTTGTACGGCATCCAATAATGCTCGAATAGGACCCTAAATACTTGTATTTGTACTCATTCAATTCAAATACAAATACTTTGCTCTTTACTTTCCTTTTATTATTGTTATTATTGTATTACATCCCACCCTTGATCGAACTAACGAAATCCCGTAAGATCAAGAACGTTGACGCAGACGAAAGCGTGGTTATCCACGCAATTCTCCATGAAGGATATGGGAGACGCATCTTACGTACTAGGCATACGTATCTATAGAGATAGATCGAAGAAGATGTTAGGTCTCTCCCAGTCCCAGTACATTAACACTATACTGAAAAGATTCAGTATGGAAGAATCCAAGAAAGGATTGCTTCCAATGAGACATGGAATCTATCTTTCTAAATCAATGTGCCCTACGAGTGATGAAGAAAGAAAGAGAATGTCTCTCATACCTTATGCATCTGCCATTGGCAGCATAATGTATGCAATGTTATGTACTAGACCTGACGTAGCTCACGCTCTCAGTGTAACGAGCCGCTACCAGTAGAATCCAGGGGAGGAACACTGGACCGCCGTAAAGGATATCCTAAAGTACCTGAGAAGGACTAAGGATATGTTCTTGGTCTACGGTGGTAGTGGAGAATTGAAACTCGAAGGATTCACTGATTCGAGTTTTCAGTCTGACGTGGATGATTTTAAATCCAATTCTGGATATATATTTTGCCTCAACGGCGCAGCGGTGAGTTGGAAGAGCTCCAAACAGTCGACCACTGCAGACTCAACCACTGAAGCAGAATATATCGCCGCATCAGATGCAGCGAAGGAAAGTGTTTGGATGAGAAACTTCATCCAAGAGCTGGATGTGGTACCTAGCATTGCAAATCCCATAGTAGTCTACTGCGACAACAATGGGGCAATTGCACAAGCGAAGGAGCCGAGATCACACCACCAGTCCAAACACGTATTGAGGAAATACCATGTGATCAGGGAGATCATAGGTAGAGGAGACATTCAAATGGAGCGTGTCGACTCAAAGGATAACGTAGCTGATCCACTAACTAAGCCATTATCGCAAAAGGTGTTCGAAGAGCATCTGTCAAGGATTGGTCTTAGAAACGTTTGTGATTGGCTTTAGGGCAAGTGGGAGATTGATAGGATAATGCCCTGCAAGCCAACAAAATAGCTTGTATTAGGGAACATTATTTTATCTTGAAGGAATCTTTGATTTATCAATTAATACGAACTGTTTATTTTATTGAGAATTCATAATATAAACAAATGGCCATCTTCATCTTTCGCGAATACATTTAAGCGATTGGTTGAAACCCTGAGATCACTCATGACTACGGGACTATTCACTTCAGTATTGGGTTTGATTAATCATGAAACAGTCTCAAAGGTCGTGATCTCAAAATTGTTCCAAGTCATAGATTCATATCAAGACGGGGTATCGAATGAATCGTCAAGACTTGTACGATTATGCATGATTCACTTAAAGTGAATTTGTTGTTGTTTCATGAACAAGACATTGTTAATGTCAGTGCATATGACTAGGTGGTTCGATAGGGGATCGGACGCATCGAACGACCCGAACAGAGAGACCCATTGTGGAAGTGCGTAAAAAGCATATCGGTGGTGGGATGTCTCTCAAGACTTATAACAGTGTACGATTTAGTCCTTAGACTTGAGATGCTAGGGCGAATTCGGTATACGGGTGTGCGTACTTTGATTTAGGAGCCGGGCACATAGCTTGTCCATTGTGCGCCTACGTTGGGTACGTATAGTCGTATGCGCGGATGGTTAGCATCAATATAGGATCTACCGACTCATCGTAATGGATGAGGGAATTTCCTGTACATTCTTAGATGATGCATTCCGAGAAACCCATGGCCATGGTCAGTGACGGATTTGGAAAGGGTTTTCCAGATTTAGCAGTCACACTGGAAGTATTATCCTGAATTAGAAAGTACAGGATCGAGATGATTAGAGGTGCCGACCAATTCACACACCCTAGTTCTCCATCGGGAAATTAGTCGTTAGAGGGACCGTATGTGCATGGTACTTATAAGAGGTTTAAGGTTCACTGAAATCAATTCACCTGAAGTTGGGCCTCATGGGCTTGTGGCTAGACATCGACCATGAGGTGTGGGTACTCCTGAATTGATGGTAGATTAATTCTGGAGTGGTCAATTGAAAGTAGTTTAATTGATCGGAGCGATTAATTAAATAATTAATTGCTCATTAATTAAATCACAGAAATGTGAGCCTGCGGCCAATTGATGGTGAACCTAGAGGGTCACACACAAAAGCTGGAACTGTGATAGTCAGTTGTAGAACGAAACGATTTAAAGAAGTTAAATCAAGATAAGAAATTAAAGGGTTAATTCCTGGAGAGAGAAAATTAATTAGATTTATCTAATTAAATTAAATTAAATCTTTAAATAGATTTATTGGATTATTTAATTAAAGTATTAATTAAATAAATGGGCCATTTAATTAAAGTGGTTAATTAAATGACTTGGGCTATTTAATTAAAAGGACTAATTAAATAGAGGGGTTGGGCCAAACTTATCTGACGGCCCATTAGCTAAGAGATAAGATTAGGGATAGGTTTTGAACTCTCCTATAAAAAGGAGTCTTGGAGAATCAAAACCCTAACACAAGCAAAAACTCTAAACCCTAATCTCTCCTCTCCTAGCCGCCTCCGCCGCCGTGGTTGTAGATCGGCCGTGATCCACCTCTCTCCTTCTTCCGATCTACATCTAGAGTTGGATCTAAATCCAACTCTTGACACTTGTTCACAAGCAAAGGGTAAGGGAATTGCTATGGGTCCTCAAGACAAGGTGCAGCAAGATGCTACTAAGGACTTCAATCTGAGTTCTGTACCTGAGTTTCAAAAGAGAATATCTGATCTTGGGAATAATTTTTCCAAACCATCAAAGAATCAGAAAGTAGCTAGTAACAAAGCTCAAATAGACACTGAGGGGGAGGAAAAGTGGCAGCATGTTACAAGAAAAAACAAACAGAGGAGAAAAGTGCAGTATGCAACTGATACTGAAACTAGCAAGAAGGTGCCAGGTAAATTGCAACAAAGGTATGTCCCAAAACATAAATCTGGTTTACAGGGGAGTGCCACCCCTGGAAATGTTTTGTCTGATGGAAAGGGGAGTGCCACCCCACTTATTGCTCATGATGGTTTACAGGGGGGTGCCACCCCTGGAATTGCTAGTAGTAAATCTGCTGTTGTTGTTGATGATAATGTGAATTCTGTGATCTTGCCTGTCAATTTGACCTCTGTGAAGTTGACTGACACTGTGAAATCAGTTGATACTTTGCCTGTTTTGAATGAGCCTAAGGAGAATGAGTCTGTTAGAGGTAAGGGAAAAGAAACTGAGGGGGGTAAGTCTAGATCTGCTGGTGGGAGTAAGTTAAAGAAAAGAATGATAAGTCTGATTCTGGTGGGGGGTCTAAGGAAAATGTTAATTTGAAAACTTTGAGTAAAAACGTTTTGCCTGAACAATCTGTGAATGAGAAGGTTTTAAATGAAAACGAACTTGCTGTTGAAACTGTGTGTAGTCTTAAGGAAGTGTCCAAGGATGATGTCTGTCTTCATGGTTATGTTAAGGAGGGTAGTAAATCTCTTACAGTTACTCACTCTGAAATTAATTTGGGAGATATACCTGTGGGAACTCTTTTTGAATGCAAGGATTGTGGCCAAGAATTTGACCACAACTTGGTCCAAATCCAAACACTTTCCAACTCCGAAGTTAACTCTGAATATGAGGTGTGTGAAAATGAACTTGGAGAGGAACATGTCAGAAAATAAAAAGAGAGAAAGTTGAAGCACTTAATAAGGAGGAAAATGAATTAACATCTGAATATGCCAATACTGATTTTACTAATACTGACGTCGAATTGGACAACATTTATGCTGATCTTAAGGAGAAAATGTTAAAAAGAAAAGAAAAAAAGAAATTGAAAAAACTGAAAATGCAAAAACCTAATGATCAAATCACTAAAGAAACACACAATTCAGGTAAATCTAAGAGTAGGAAAAACAAGAACATTGTTAGTACGGTTAAAGTGGTTCAGGAGGGAGTCAGCATCTCCCCAATCAATTCCAACCCCAATGATCTTATACATCCTACCTTAGATGGTCCTGTTAGGGATTCTGATGGTGAACAAATGGAACATGATTGTCCATCTGCCTCCAAGCTAAGCTCTAATCCTGCCAAACACCCCAAAGCTAAGCGTCGTATTGTCCTTTCCAATCAAAGGAAGGTCAAGTTTGCTAATAATTTTGAATGCTTAGGGACCCAGTTTGGCTCTGATCATACTGATAACCCTATGCCCCATACCACTGTTTTAAAGAATGTTTCCTCGCCAATGGATGATGATCCGACACTTGGTGATTCCTCTATGCATGTTGATGAGGATCTTCTGGAAAGAAGACCCTCAGTTTCTATTTCTCTTAAAGCTAAAATTCTGAAGGAACTCGATATTTCAGTTCCTGAAGCTGTTTTGGCCCAATCCAGTGTTTCTGATGGGGAGGTTAATGGGCATAGGAGGTCTTCTAGACTCAATATGAAAAGAGGGGTAACTATGGAATCAGGAGATATGTCTCAATGATTTTAACTTGGAACGTGAGGGGTCTTGGGAACCTTAAATCCCAGCGGAATGTGAAAAAACTAAAAAAAGCTAACAAAATTAAAATCATGATTATTCTTGAACCTATGGTGTCCTTGGAAGTCATGAATTTTAAGAAGATCTTTAATTTTGATCATGTGGTTAGTAATTCGAATAATAAGCTGTGGGTGTTCTTTGATAGAAGTTACTTGGTTACTGTTATTGAAGATCATCCCCAGTTTTTGCATGTTTCTTTTTCCTCACCCCTTCTCCCTAAAGTTGTTTTCCTTACTTGTGTGTATGCTCTGCATCAGAGAAGTCATAGGAGAGATTTGTGGGGTGGGCTTCGGAGGAATTTAACTAGTGAGCCTTGGCTCGTGGTCGGGGATTTTAACATCATCTTAGATCCTTCTGAGAGAAAGGGAGGGGCTGCTCCTCATCTTAGTTCTATGGGGGACTTCTCTGACTGTCTTCTTGACTGCTCTCTGTCTGATTTAGATTCCATAGGATCAAAGTTTACTTGGTACATGAACTTTGTTTGGCAGAAGTTAGACAGGTGTTTGGCCAATCCTGCTTTGCATGAGATGTTTGATTCCATTGTTGCTAATTTCCTCCCTAGGATGCGTTCGGATCATTCCCCTATGCTAATTAATTTTCAATTTAAGCATATCCCAGTGATTACACCTTTCAGATACTTAAGTGCCTGGGCCCTTCATTCTGGGTTTTTGCAGGTGGTTAAGGACTGTTGGGAGGTTAACACTAATCTTTATGGTATACTTAATTTGAAAGTTAAGCTGCATAGGATGAAACAAAGACTACGGTGGTGGAACAAATCTGTTTTTGGCAATATTTTTGAGAGACTTAATAGCTCCACCACCGCTGTCAAAGCTGCTCAGGATAGATTTGATGATGATCCTAGTCAAAGAAACTTGATTGAGTAAAATAGGCTGAATGCTCTACATACCCTCTCTTTGAAAATGGAGGAGGAATATTGGAGACAAAAAGCCAAAATTAAATGGGCTGGGGAGGGTGAGAGAAACACTAAGTTTTTTCATGATCTTGCTAAGAGAATAAAAGGTCAATCTGTTATTCATAGAATTAAGGATGTGAATGGGAATTGGGTTACTGATTGTAATTTGATAAGATCTTCTACTGCTGATTACTTTGAGAATGTGTTGTCTACTGTTGAGCCTAATCTTGTAGTTGATAGTCTTGATTTGATTCCTTCCGTCCTTGATCAATCTGATAATGTTGCTTTGACTGTTCCCCCTTCCCTTGATGAAGTGAAAGCTGCTGTCTTCAGCATTGCTCCCGAGAGTGCTGCTGGACCTGATGGCTTCAGCTCTCACTTTTATCAAACTTGTTGGGAAATTGTCAAGAAGGATCTACTTGATGCTGTAGTAGATTTCTTCTCTGGCTCTTCTCTTCCCAAAAGCATCACTGCTACAACAATTGTGCTTCTTCCAAAAGTACAAAATGCTGTTAGCTGGTCTGAGTTTCGGCCTATTAGTCTTTGTAATGTCTCTTGTAAGATTTTTACAAAGATTTTGAATGATAGGCTTGTGAGTGTGCTGCCTAGGCTAATTTCTGAAAATCAATCTGGGTTTATGCAGGATAGACTTATTGCTGATAATATTTTGCTTGCTAAAGAACTGGTGCATGAGATTAATCATCCTAGGGCTAAAAGTGGTAATATGATTATCAAACTTGATATGGCTAAAGCTTATGATAGAGTCCATTGGCCTTTTTTGTTTGCTGTGCTTAGGAAGTTTGGTTTTTCTGATCATTTTATTTCCTTTCTTAGATGCACTGTTGAACATACTTACTCCTCTGTGCTGGTCAATGGTCAGCCTTCCGGCTTCTTTAGATCTAGGAGAGGGGTTAGGCAGGGAGATCCTATTTCTCCCACTCTTTTTATTTTGGCTTCTGAGTTTTTGAGTAGAGGTCTTACCAAGTTGTTTCTTGATCATCCGGATATTCAGTATTTCACTAATGGGGTTTTTGTGTGTCTCACTTGGCTTATGCGGATGATTGCATAATTTTTGCAAAGTCCACATATAAGTCAATTACTAAGATCATAAACTTTCTTGATTACTACTCTAGGGTGTCTGGTCAAGCTGTCAATCCTCAGAAGAGTAAGATTATTGTTGGGAAGGGTTGTCATAGGAGAGCTCAGGCCCATATTAAAACCATTTCTGGTTTTACTATGGATAGTCTCCCTTTAGAGTACCTTGGTACCCCTTTGTTTAAAGGGAAGAAAAACATTGTGCTTTTTGACCCCTTACTGGCTAAAATTAGATCTCATCTGACTGGTTGGGAGACCAAGTCCCTTTCCCCTGGTGGTAAACTTACGCTTTTGAAAAGTGTGCTCAATTCTATTCCCACTTATACTTTACAGGTAGTCTTTCCTTCTACTAGATTATTAGTTGAGCTTGAGAGGCTTTTTGCTAGATTCTTCTGGAGTAAGTCCAGCGGTCAGAAGATACACTGGTCTTCTTGGAAGAATATCTGTTTTCCCTCTTTAGAAGGTGGTCTAGGGATTAGGCGATTGTCTGATGTTGCTACTGCCTTTTCCTACAAGCTTTGGTGGAGGGTTAGGGAGAATGATGGGATTTGGTCTAGATTCATGGTAGAGAAGTATACAAAGTCCCACCATTTCTATACTGCTTTAAATGCTAGATATAAATCTCAAGTTTGGAAGCGTATGTGTAAGGTAAGACACTTGTTTTCTGAGAATGTCTTCTGGGGATTACGAAATGGGCATATATCCTTTTGGCATGATCATTGGATCAGTGACAGGCCTTTAAAATATCTGCCTATTCCTAATCTTCCAGTTGATAATCTTAGAGTGTGTGATTTCTTTGTGCATAATGAGTGGAATGTGGAGCTTCTTCTTTCCTGCCTGCCTGCTAATGTTGTGAGTGATATTGTCTTGCTGCATATTGACTTGAATGAACATGATGTTATTACTTGGAAGCACGCTCCTGATGGTTTGTTCAATATTAAAGGTTCTTGGAATTTCACTAGACTTAGGAAGCCAGTAGATTTGTTAATGAAACATGTGTGGAACTCTCTTGTCCTGCCGTCTGTTTCTATTTTCATCTGGAGGCTTTTGAACAATTGGATCCCTGTGGATAGTATTATGCAATCCAGAGGGATTCAGTTAGCTTCAAAATGTCAATGTTGTTTTGAGATTGAGAGTATCCAACATGTTTTTATTAATGGGTCCGTGGCCTCCCAAGTTTGGGAATATTTTGCTAATCTGTTTGGTGTGAAGAAGGTTTTGACTGACAATCCCAGGTTTCTTTTGTCTGTTTGGGTTAATTCCTCTACCTTTTGTGGTCCAGGGCATTTAAGGTCTGTTGTGGCCATCTATGTCCTCTGGAACTTATGGAAGTGTAGGAATAATTCCAAACATCACAATAAGAAACACCCTGCTTTGAATTTTATCAATAGGACAATTTCTGAGGTTAAGTCTTTGTACTCAACTTCAAAAATTAGACCTTGTCATTGGAAGGGAGATTTAAATATTCTTAGATCTTGGGGTATCAATGTCAAACCTCCTTTAGACCCAAAATGTATTATAGTTAACTGGATTCTTCCTCCTTCTGGTTTTGTTAAGCTTAATACAGATGGTTGCTCAAGGGGAAATCCAGGGGCTGGAAGCTTGGGTGGGATTGTGAGGGATGCTGATGGGAAGATGGTGTTTAGCTTTTGTGATTTTATTGGGCAATGTACAAACACTGAGTCCGAGATGAATGCTTTAATCAGGGGATTAGAACTTTGTGATTCTTTTGGGCTTTCTAATGTGCTGGTTGAGGTGGACTCTCAGGTTCTGTGTTCGGTCCTAAAAGGTAAAAAGCAGGTACACTGGAAACTTGTGAATCATTTATATAAAGCTCAGAAACTTTTACAAAAACTTGACTCTTCAGTGAATCACATCTACAGGGAAGCTAATCAGGTTGCTGATTACCTATCCAACTTGGGATGTGATTCACAAGAATCACATATTTTCCATCCTGGTGAGGGGGATAGGAAATTACAGGGTCTTATTTGGTGTGATAGATTTCAAATGCCTTCTTTTAGACACACCAAATAAACCCTATCTACCTCTATATGATACTGATATCCAGGGTAGTTTATCAGACTGTTCTGATACACTATCAGGGGGGAGTTCCTTAGCTGCATTTCATATAGAGTAGTTCCACTATCTGTGCATATAGTTATATCTTTTTCTCTGGCCCGCACCCCTGGCCTTTCATTTGCTATCACTTGATTTTCCCTTGCATTCTCTGAGGTTAGCTATCCTTGTTTTTGCATGGTTCCGCCATCTCTCGTGGCCTTATCAATATTAGCTAACTTACAGGTCCCACCTCACTCACCACTTCTAAATTTTGCCTATTATGCACGACACACACTTGTTATATCTGGGTCACAGTGTGTAAGTTGGTCTGCACCGACTTATTCACTCAGGGACAAGCTTTAGTTGCATATCATTTGCACTTTACAGCATATATTCCCTTTGCATGATAGGAAGCCCTTTGTTTTATTTGTTGGATGAGTTCCCTGGTCCATTGGCAATTCTACCATTTGGTTATCCTTGCTTCCAATGCCTGGCAGTCATTTTTGCATGTAGGTCTGGTCATCTTATATGACTGGACAAGTTCGCTCATCTCACATGTGTGGACTTCACTCATTTTTTCTGTCAGGTAATTGATACCAATAAATCACCACTTCTATATTAAACCATGCCTTTGCACATTTCACACACTATATTTGATGGTTGTTGTTGGGTTGAGGTGTTGGTGTTGTTGGTTGTTAGAGATTTTCTGGTACATGGATATCCTCGTGGTTGGGGTTACCTTCATGGTGTCCATTTCAGGGGCTGTTTCTATGGTGGTGTCATTTACACTTTGGACACTATTTGGTTGCTTTGTGTACTCAGTGGTTGTATGGTGATGGATGTTGGTTTTTTGCTAGTAGTTCACCTCTTCTCTCAGGACTTATAGGTGGATATATATTTAAGGTTGTTTGAGGCGTTGATACTTATCTTTGACCTTTCGGTGCTAGTGGCTCTTTTTTCATCAGGGCTCAACGGTGACTATATGGTGGAGGCTGATGGATGATTTGCCATGTTTGCTTTGGTTTCTCTTACTTTGGTTCCGCCCCTGCGTGGGTATTTTGTCATTTTGTTGATTTGTGTATTTCGTACCCTTGCATGGGTTTCTCCCGATATGTGGGCTTTTTGTTACTTGTGCCCCTGTGTGGGTAGTTTGCCAGCATGTTGGTGGTTCACTTTGCTTTCTCGCTTTGTTGTCTTTTGGTTTTTTATTTCTTTCGTTTTAGGGGTTGGTTCCTTTGTCCCTTACACATTTATGGGGTTATATAAATTGTGAGTTCCCCCTCACACTATTACATCTAAATCCAATTCTTGAATCTGAGCTACTTTTCTCCTAGTTCTGAGCCTGAGGATTAAAGTGATTGCAGATCCAGCTGGTGTGGACTTTTCTCTAGAGGCACAACACTTGGGGTGCTCTAGTGATCCGACAAGAAGACCGGAGAAACCACCACCTTGCCTGTGGTGAGGTAAAATCACAATTTTACCACTATATTTATTTTTGTATTTGTATGCTTAAATAAATTCAACCTTATTCATATGTACTAATAAGACCCCTGGGATGTGGATATAAAAATTTTAAATTCCGCACCGTTGTAGTTGACAATTATACCCACAAAATCCCAACACGCGCGGCTCCAGCAATCCCGGTTCCCCTGTCAGACGCTCAGAAGAAGTTACGACAGATTCCTATGCTCCTTAAATCCCACTCAAAGGACGTCGAGGCAGAACGATCAAATCTCTCAACAAGCTGACAGCCCGGCAAGCGAGCAGCACTCGCTACACAGTCCGCAGAAGGGCAATTCAAAACCCTCCGATGACAACGTCCGAAGAAAAGCAGATCGAAGGAGACCGCAACCCGGACACAGCGGATCCAAGGAACATACCATAATCCCCATCGAGGATAACGTAGGTGATGCAATCCCAAATCGACCACGAACTATGCGATTCTAGGAAAGAGAAATCGAAAAGATGGTACAGGAACGACTTGAGCAACGCCTACGATCCGTTAAACACCCATGGGCCAGAACCACAGAACTCCAGGAGAGCCTAGCAGCATGCTCTCCCTTTTGCAGAGAAATAAAAGAAGCTCAGTCAACCGGACAGGTTCCAGGTCGACTACTCAGATATGACGGAACTACTGATCCAGATGACTATATTTTTAGCTTTACGAACATAATGAACTTATATGCTCACTCGGCAGAATTCACCGCTAAGTTAATGGTGACCACGTTAGAGGGACTCGCTTTGGATTGGTTCACCAAGCAGGCCGCTAACTCCATATTCAGTTTCCGGGAATTATGCAACAAACTGACACAGCAGTTCGCCAGCCAGAAGAGGCAAAAACTTCCAATGAGCTATTTAGGAACCATTTATCAACAAGAGGGCGAATCCCTAAGGAACTGGCTGGCAAGGTTTAATATAAAATTGCTCAAGATCGATTCCCCAAATATCGATTACATAATCTCCATTCTCTTCGACCTCACCAAGACTAGGCAGTTTGGAAATGCCCTCAGCCGGAAGAACCAAGAACATTCGCTGATATCATGAACTTGGCATCGAAATATATGACCCAGGAAGAGACGAACTCTTTTAAAGATAAGAACAAAATTAAAGCTACGGCCTCAGGCTCCACACGGCAAGATAATTCCTGTTCAAAGATCCATGGGCTATGAACGATCATTTAGAAAAGGCAACGTCTTCCAGCGATTAGAATACAATCGAAACGACCAGGACAGACGACCCAATACCTATCAAAGACTTAGAACCGCCGAGCCGACAATCCAGAGCAGGGTTAATCAAGTAGAACACCCAAAGCTGACTGCTCCACTAGAAGAAATCTTGGCTGTACTAGAAAGGAACAATTGGATCCCGGAGGCAAAGAGAATCGCTCAACCCAGACCAGGTGCACGAAACTATGAATTATACTGCAAATATCACCGGGCACATGGGCATCGCACTGAAGATTGTTTTCACCTTAAAAGAGAAATTGAAAAACTAATCGAACAAGGAAAACTAGATGACTATTTAGAGCGAAATAACCGCAAGAGAGGAAGAAGTAAGAGTCCTCGGAATAATAATCAAAGAAGGAATTCCTGTAGAAGGTCTCCTGATGATGGTCCCCCACAAGAGTTGAACAATGACCAGATTAACGGTACCATTCATACAATCTCAGGAGGACCCGCCGGAGGGGACAGTCGTAATGCTCGACGAAGGACCGCCAGTTCCATAATCGGAAGCTTAAAATACCCGAAAGAGGTATGGACTCTAGAAAGCAAATCAACAAACAACCAGCTGATCAGTTTCAAAGAGGGCGAGGTACCCAAAACCTTATTTAGGACACAAAAGAGGATAGCCCCGACTTTCCAATGGTGGTATCGCTAGAAATAGCGAATTACAACGTCAAAAGGATCCTGATCGATAATGGAAGCTCAGCAAATATCATCTCTAAAGAGGTCTTAGCCCAGATGAACTTGGGGCAAATAACATTCCAAAGGGTAGCTACGCCTTTAGTAGGATTTGGAGGATCCGAGATTGTCCCTAGTGGTACAATAACTTTAAGTGTCTCACTCGGGAGAAAGCCACGTCGGACGGTGAAGCTAGTCAAATTTTTAGTAGTAGAAACTCCTTTTGCCTACAATGCGATCTTAGGGCGACCTGCCCTCAATCTATTCTGAGCTGTTGTTTCAACTTACCATCAGAAGATAAAATTTCCAATTGACACAGGAATCTGAGAAATTGTGAATGATCATTGTATGGCATGGGATTGCTACAACACATCATTAACTTTGACAAACAGCCCTGAATCGATTACCCCAAGCAAAAGAAAGCTCGAAGTCGACGTTGACAGAATCGAAGTGGAAATCCCTAGCACCGACCGAATAGATAAGAAGGGAAAGGAACCGGTAGATCTAGCTTTGAAACCACCGGAACACAAAGATGTCCTACTAGTGCAGGGGGACCCGACTAAAACAACAAGAATTGCAACCGAATTGAGCGAAGAGGGGGAAATAATGTTGATCAACTTTCTCAGAAATAATGCAGATATCTTCGCCCGTATAATCAGTCATTCGTTAAAAATCGACCCCATGGCAAAACCTGCTAGACAAAAGAAGAGGAATCATGGGCCAATAAAGGATAATATAATCAAGGCAGAAGTAGAAAGGCTACTCAAAGCAAAACAAATTCGAGAAATACACTTCTCGGAATGGCTATGTAATGTTGTGCTAGTAGCAAAAGGGGATAAAAAGGATAACGAGTGGAGAATGTGCAATGATATCACCGACCTTAATAAATTATGTCCGCGCGATCCATATCCCCTCCCAAGGATCGACTTATTAGTCGACTCAACCGCTGGCTTTGAGATTTTCAGCATGATGGATGCTTTCCAAGGTTTTTATCAGATATACATGGATGAGCGAGACCAAGAGAAAACTGCTTTCGTAACCGAGCAGGGAGTGTATTGCTTCATAGTTATGCCATTTGGATTGAGGAACGCCGGGGCCACTTACCAAAGGTTAGTAAACCTGATGTTCAAAGAATTAATTGGAGAAATAATGGAAGTTTACCTAGATGATATGCTGGTCAAAAGCATGAATGAAGCTGATCATGTAAGGCATCTCGATCGATGCTTCCGAATATTGAGAAAGTACCGAACGAAGCTAAATCCTGCAAAATGCACTTTCGGTGTTAAGTCAGGAAATTTTTTGGGATATTTTGTACATCGACGAGGAATCGAGGCCAATCCAGAAAAAATTCGAGCCATAACCGAAATGAAACCTCCCAAAACGATCTCCCAAGTGCAGAGCTTGGTAGGAAAGATCGTGGCGCTAAATAGATTCATATCCAAATCGGCTGACAGAAGTTGGCCTTTCTTCCAAACTCTTCGAAAAGCAAAAAACTTTGTTTGGACCGAAGAGTGCGACCAGGCATTCGATCGGCTAAAGGAATATCTAACGACATCCCCGCTATTGGCCAAACCAACCGAGGGAGAACCATTATACGTCTACATATCGATCTCCGACGTAGCCATTAGTTCGGTCTTGGTTAAAATGGAAGGCTTAGAACATAAGCCTGTTTATTACTTAAGCAAATTACTACAAGGGGCCGAGAAGAACTACTTGGAAATAGAGAAATTCGCTTTGGCCTTAGTAGTGGCAGCACGCAAACTCCGACCTTATTTTCTAACTTACAAAATTGTGGTGTTAACCAACCAACCATTGAGAAAGGTCTTAGCAAAGCCAGAAGCTTCTGGAAGATTAATCAAATGGGCAATCGAACTCGGTCAGTTTGAAATCGAGTACAAACCAAGAATTACGATTAAAGCCCAAGTCTTAACTGATTTCCTACTAGAAACTCCGACCCTGGCAACCGAGCATACTGAATCAACCAGCCTTGCCAATGATATCTTGATCGTAGAAAATTAAATTTGGTTGATGCACGTCGACGGTGCTTCAAGTCGAGAAGGAGGAGGTGCCGGAATCAACTTTACCGGACCAAATAAGGAGGATATAAATTATGCAATAACACTGGACTTCGTCGTAACAAACAACGAAGCAGAATTTGAAGCATTGATCGCTGGAATGGAAATGGCAATCAAGGCCGACATAAAAAGTCTCAAAATATTAACCGATTCAGAGTTAGTACAAAGGCAAATAGGAGGCCTCTATGAGGCAAAAGAATTTAATATGGTCAAATACCTTACCAAAGTGAAAAAATTTGCTGAAAATTTTGAAAATTTTGGGATACAGAACATTCCACGGTCGGAAAATAAATGGGCCAATCAATTGTCGAGATTTACAGGATCTAACGATGGAAAAACCGAGAGGGTAATCAACTGGGTAATTTCCGATACGCCGGCAATCGATATCGATGAGACACCGGTCGCTCAAATGATGGAAATCGAAGAAGCCGAAGAAAACTGGATGACTCCAATGATAGAATATCTTCGAGAAGGAAAATTGCCGCTTGACCAAAACGAAGCTGGGAAAATAAAATATCGGGCTCCAAGATATACATTAATAGAAGAAAAACTTTACCGAAGATCAGTGTCGGGAATTCTTCTAAGATGCATCTCCGAATCTCAAACCAACAATATACTCCGAGAAGTACATGAAGGAGAAGCAGGATATCACCTCGGAGCAAGGGCCTTGGCTTTAAAATGCATCAGAACTGGATATTATTGGCCTACCATCAACAATGATGCAATCCAATATGTCCAAAAATGTCATCATTGCCAAGTCCATGCTAATATAAGTCATCAACCAGCCGAAAACATGCACCCCATACCGGTATGTTGGCCGTTTGACCAATAGGGAATGGACATCGTGGGACCTTTCCCAGCTGCTAGATCCAAAAAAGCATATGTTCTGGTTGCCGTAGAATACTTCAGCGAATGGATAGAATGCATTGCCCTTGCTCGAATAACTCAATTCCAAGTGATCAATTTCCTATGGAAGTTCATAGTATGTCGATTTGGCATCCCAAGAATTCTAATCTCAGATAACGGAACCCAATTTGCGGGAAAACATGTAATGGAATGGTGTACAAAGCTAGGAATTTAGCAAAACTTCACTTCAGTTGGGCATCCTAGAGCGAATGGACAAACTGAGGTAGCGAACCGAGAAATAATAAAATCTTTGGAGAAAGATTAGGGGCAGCCAAAGGAAAATGGCTAGATGAACTCCCAGGAGTACTTTGGGCTAATCGAACCACAGTCAGAACCTCAACCGGGGAAACCCCATTCAGCCTAGTATATGGCTCCGAAGCTGTTATTCCGATCGAAACACTAGTTCCAACACCGAGAATTGAAATGTATGACGACCAAGAAAACAAAAAGGCAAGAGAAAGTGATATCGATCTAACAGAAGCCTTACGAGAAAAAGAAGCGGTACGATTACAGCTCACTAAAACAAATATGGAGAAAGCCTACAATAAAAAAGTACGCATACGAACCTTCAAGGAAGGAGACTTGGTGTTAAAAAAGGTAGAGGTATCCAAGCACGTGGGAAAATTACAACAGAATTGGGATGGACCATACATTGTCATCGATGTAGGAAAGAAAGGTTCATACAAGATTGCACACCTGGACGGAACACCCCTACCAAGACTTGGAATGCAGTCAACCTCCGAAGATACTATGGAAGATGAATCCTAGTAAATTATCCTGCTTTATTTCCTTTGTTTTATTTTCATGTTATTTCTACTTAAATTAGCTGTAATAAAGGCTTTGGCCTGAAATTTATCATCAAAGAATTTTAATACAAAATCAGAAGTTCATTTGAATAAAAGGCGAAGCTGATGGGGGCTATTTCGCACCCTACATACTACTCGGATCGAATGAAGAAGATGAGATCGATTCGACCAATTCAAACAGATCGGAATTATCTTACTGACCCGGCCAAGTGCAGCTCGCTTCGATAGAAGATTATACTCCGGACTCAAGAAGGATATTTGGGCCGAGTCCTATTAGGACTATGTTTCCTTGTAACGCTAGGTTTAAAATTATATAAATACCTAGTTAATCATTGTATTGGACAACTACGAAATTCTTGAACTCTAAGAATACAGGATTTAACACTGCTTACAACAGCACAACTCAATAATATTCAATATTATTACAGAGCCTTTTACCTTCATATCGGTGTGTTCTTAGCTTTGTTTTGTGGTTTTACTTCTTGTTCTTGAATATTGCTTTTCTTTGTAACCGATCCATCCGGAATAAAGTAACAGAGCCCTATATAACATATATATAAATATCGAAAACCCCCCGATATCACAAATTTACTGATATTCAATTAACCCGACGAAATCCGGCTAAATCAGTTGGCGCCCACTGTGGGACTACGTTAATTATTCGATCGACACATGGCTCGCCCAAGGAAAAGCGCTCGCATTGGAGCAAGAAGTAATACGACCACCGGCCACAACACATCCGAAGATCCACAAGACAACAACGATAACGACATTCCCAACACCAATGAAAATCTCCCAGATACCCGTTCCCGTCAGCAGGAACACCAAGGAGGTCTTACCGGTGCAATACAGGAAGAACCGGAACTCCCCGAAATACCCGTTCCTCTCCCAGGCGCTCAGGAAAAACTGAGACAAATAGCAATGCTCTTCAAATCACTCTCTCCAGAAGAATTGCTAGTTTTAGACCAAATTCCTCGAAACGTTACGGCTCCCGGGACAACTCCTGCACCAGGAATGCCAAGGCCAAACGAACAAACCTCTCATCAAGCGGACAGCCCAGCAAGTGAGCGACGCTCGCTACACAGCCCACAGCAGGGCAATTCTAAACCCTCCGATAACCATCCCCGAAGAAAACCAGGTCGAAGAAGGCCACAGGCGGGTCGCAGCGGATCGAAGGAACGAACAATAATCCCTATTGAGGATGACATAGATGATGCTATCCCAGATCGAACACGAGCGACTCGATTCTCGGAAAGAGAAATCGAGAGAATAGTACAAGAACGACTGGAGCAATGCCTACGATCTGTTCAAAACCCGTGGACCCGAACCGCGGAACTCCAGGAGAGCCTTGCAGCATGTTCTCCCTTCTGCAGAGAAATAAAAGAAGCGCAATCCATTGGACAAGTCCCGGGTAGACTACCCCGATATGACGGAACCACCGACCCGGATGATTATATTTTTAGCTTCACTAATATAATGAATTTATATGTCCACTCTGCCGAATTCACCGCCAAGTTAATGGTGACCACATTCGAGGGCCTAGCCTTGGATTGGTTCGCAAAACAACCTGCCAACTCCATATTCAGTTTTCGGGAATTATGCAATAAATTAACGCAGCAGTTTGCCAGTCAGAAGAGGCAAAAACTCCCGATGAGCTACCTAGGAACCATACATCAACAAGAAGGGGAATCCCTGAGGAACTGGTTGGCAAGATTTAATGTAGAACTACTCAAGATCGATTCTCCGAATATCGATTACATAATTTCTATTCTCTTTGACCTCACAAAAAACAGGCAGTTCGGAAACGCTCTTAGTAGAAAGCAACCAAGAACGTTTGCCGACATCATGAGCTTGGCGTCTAAATATATGACCCAAGAGGAGATGAATTCCTTTAAGGACAAAAACAAAAATAAAGCCACAGCTTCGGGCTCTAAACGACATGACAGGATTCCTGACCAAAGGTCCGTGGATTATGAGCGATCTATCAGAAAAGGTAACGTCTTCCAACGATTGGAATACAGCAAAACCGACCGAGAAAGGCAACCTAATTTCTATCAAAAACCAAGAAACCCTGAACAACCAATCAGAAGCAGGGTGAATCAAGTGGAACACCCAAGGTTAAATGCTCCAATGGAAGAAATATTGGAAGTTCTAGAAAGAAATAACTGGATTCCCGAGGCGAGGAAAATCGCTCAGCCAAGACCAGGGTCTCGAAACTACGATCAATACTGTAAGTACCATAGGGCACATGGACACCGAACGGAGAATTGTTTTCACCTTAAGAGAGAAGTTGAAAAACTGATCGAACAAGGAAAATTAGACGAATACATAGAGCGAGATAATCGCAAAAGGGAAAGAAGTAGAAGCCCTCGGAACGGTAATCAAAGGAGAAGTTCTCATCGAAGGTCGCCTGAACGTCGACCTACTCAGGAGTTGAATCACGACCAGATCAATGGGACTATCCATACGATATCCGGGGGACCCGCGGGTGGAGATAGTCGTAACGCACGACGAAGGACAGCCCGATCCATAATTGGAAATTCTAAATATCCAAAAGAAATATGGACTCTGGAAAACAGGTCGACAAATCACCAGCCGATCAGCTTTAACGAAGGCGAAGTACCTAAAAACATCATTTGGGACACAAAAGAGGATAACCCCGATTTTCCTATGGTAGTATCGTTAGAGATAGCGAATTATAATGTAAGAAGAATCCTAATCGATAATGGAAGCTCAGCAAATATCATCTCCCGGGAGGTTTTAGCCCAAATGAACTTGGGACAAATAAACCTACAAAAAGTAGCTACGCCGTTAGTAGGCTTTGGAGGGTCCGAGATCATCCCCAGCGGAACAATATCTTTAATTGTGTCACTTGGAAAGAAACCACTTCGGACAGTGAAGTTAGTAAAATTCCTAGTGGTAGAAACACCCTTCGCTTATAACGCTATATTAGGGCGACCAGCCCTTAACCTTTTCCGAGCTGTAGTCTCTACCTATCATCAGAAGATAAAGTTTCCGACCGATATGGGCATCGGAGAAATAACGAACGACCACTGTATGGCGTGGGATTGCTACAGCACATCGTTAACTTTGAAAGAACACCCTAAGTCTATTACTCCGAGCAAGAGAAAGATCGAAGACGATCTCATTAGAAATGAGGTTGAAATTCCTACCACTGATCGATTAGATAAAAAGGGAAAAGAACCACTAGACTTATCCTTGAAACCCCCAGAACATAAAGATATAATCCTAGTAGAAGGCGACTCGTCGAAAACAACAAGAATAGGAACAGAACTGAGCAAAGAAGGGGAAATAATGTTAATCGACTTCCTCAGAGACAATGCCGACGTCTTCGCCTGGAGCGCGAATGACATTGAAGGAATCGATCCTCGGGTAATCAAGCATACCCTAAAAATTGACCCTTCAGCAAAACCCGCCAGACAGAAGAAGAGAAATCATGGACCAGTAAAAGATAAAATTATCAAAGCCGAGGTAGAAAGACTTCTTGAAGCAAGACAAATCCGAGAAATACATTTCTCGGAATGGCTATGTAATGTTGTACTAGTAGCAAAAGGGGATAAAAAGGACAATAAATGGAGAATGTGTAATGATTTCACCGACCTTAACAAGTTATGTCCACGCGACCCATACCCCCTCCCAAGGATTGACTTATTGGTCGACTCGACCGCTGGCTTCGCGATATTCAGCATGATGGACGCCTTCCAAGGGTTTTACCAAATATACATGGACGAGCGGGATCAAGAGAAGACCGCGTTCATAACCGAGCAGGGAGTATACTGCTTTATTGTAATGCCATTCGGATTGAGGAATGCCGGGGCTACTTACCAAAGGTTAGTAAACCTAATGTTCAGAGAATTAATCGGAGAAATAATGGAAGTCTATGTAGACGACATGTTAGTCAAAAGTATGAATGAAGCGGATCACGTAAAACATCTAGATCGATGTTTCCAAATCCTAAGAAAATACCGTATGAAGTTGAACCCTGCGAAATGCACCTTCGGTGTTAAGTCAGGAAAATTTTTGGGATACTTGGTACACCAGCGAGGAATAGAAGCCAAACCAGAGAAAATTCGAGCCATAACTGAAATGAAACCTCCCAAAACCATCTCTCAAGTACAAAGCTTGGTTGAGAAAATCGTAGCATTGAATAGATTCATATCAAAATCTGCGGACAGAAGCTTGCCCTTTTTCCAAACGCTTCGAAAAGCAAAAAACTTCGCTTGGACCGAAGAATGCGAACGAGCCTTCGAACAACTCAAAGAATATTTAACGACACCACCGATGTTAGCCAAACCAACGGAAGGGGAACCATTGTATATCTACATCTCCATCTCCGATACGGCCATTAGTTCAGTACTAGTTAAGATAGAGGGCTCAGAGCATAAGCCTGTCTATTATCTCATCAAGTTATTGCAAGGGGCGGAGAAGAATTACTTGGAAATAGAAAAATTCACGCTGGCCTTAGTAGTGGCTGCACGAAAACTTCGACCTTACTTTTTAACTTACAAAATAGTGGTTTTGACAAATCAACCGCTAAGACAAGTCTTAGCAAAACCAGAAGCCTCAGGAAGACTAATTAAATGGGCGATCGAACTAAGCCAGTTCGAAATCGATTACAAACCAAGAATCGCAATTAAGGCACAAGTGTTGGCTGACTTTATATTAGAAACACCGACACAGGCAACTGAATCATCGAGCAGCCTCAACGACGATGTCTTGATCATAGAAGACCAAACTTGGTTAATGCATGTCGACGGTGCTTCATGCCGAGAAGGAGGAGGCGCCGGAATCAACTTCACCGGACCGAATAAGGAAGATTTGAATTACGCGATAACATTGGACTTCGTTGTAACAAACAATGAAGCTGAATATGAAGCATTGATTGCGGGAATGGAAATGGCGATTAAAGCCAACATAAAAAGTCTTAAAGTATTAACTGATTCAGAGTTAGTGCAAAGACAAATTGAAGGCCTATACGAGGCTTAAGAATTCAATATGGTCAAATACCTCGCCAAAGTGAAAACACTAGCTAAAAAATTTGAAAGCTTCGGTATTCAGAACATTCCGCGTTCGGAAAATAAATGGGCCGATCAGCTATCAAAGTTCACAGGATCCCATGACGGAAAGACCGAACGGGTAATCAACTGGTTGATCTCTAATACGCCGGCAATCGATATCGATGAAACACCGGTAGTCGATATAATGGAAATCGAAGAAGTCGAAGAAAACTGGATGACCCCGATGATAGACTATCTTCGAGAAGGAAAATTACCACCTGACCAAAATGAAGCTCGGAAAATAAGATATCGAGCTCCAAAATATACACTTGTAGAAGGAAAACTCTACCAAAGATCAGTATCAGGAATTCTTCTGAAATGCGTCTCTGAATCACAAACCATTGATATACTACGAGAAATACACGAAGGAGATGCAGGAAATCACAGCGGATCAAGGGCATTGGCCTTAAAATGTCTCAGGACAGGTTACTATTGGCCTACCATCAATAAAGATGCCGCTCGATATGTCCAAGAATGTCATCACTGCCAGATCCATGCTAACATATGTCATCGACCAGTAGAAAACATGCATCCAATTCCAGTATGTTGGCCTTTCGATCAATGGGGTATGGACATCGTGGGGCCGTTCCTGACGGCCAGATCCAAAAAAGCTTACGTCCTCGTCGCTGTAGAATATTTCAGCAAATGGATAGAATGCATCGCCCTCGCACGAATAACTCAATTCCAAGTGATCAACTTCCTATGGAAGTTCATAGTTTGTCGATTTGGCATCCCGAGGATCCTAATTTCCGATAATGGAACCCAATTCGCGGGAAAACAAGTAATAGAATGGAGAATGGTGTTCGAAACTGGGAATTCAACAAAATTTCACTTCGGTCGGGCATCCAAGAGCGAACGAACAAACCGAAGTAGCAAACCGAGAAATAATAAAATCTTTGGAAAAAAGATTAGGATCGGCCAAAGGAAAATGGCTTGATGAACTCCCAGGAGTACTATGGGCTAATCGAACCACAGTAAGGAACTCAACCGGGGAAACCCCATTTAGCTTGGTATATGGGTCGGAGGCTGTTATTCCTGTTGAAACCTTAATCCCAACGCCAAGAATAGAGATGTTCGATGATCAAGAAAATGAAAAGGAGAGAGAAAATGACATTGATTTAACAGAAGCTTTAAGAGATAAAGCTGCCGTACGCCTACAAGCCACTAAAGCAAATATGGAGAAAGCATACAATCAAAAAGTACGCATCCGAACTTTCAAAGAAGGAGACTTGGTCTTGAAAAAGGTAGAAGTATCCAAGCATGTGGGAAAGTTACAACAAAATTGGGATGGACCTTACATCGTCATTGGCGTAGGAAAGAAAGGTTCATACAAAATTGCACACTTGGATGGAACAGCCTTACCAAGAACCTGGAATGCGGTCAACCTTAGGAAATACTATGGTAAATAAATTTTAGCAGATTATACTGCATTGTTTTATTTTACTTTATCATGTTTTAATCCTTGTAACAAAGGCCTTAGCCTACAGTTCAATTAGTAAAGATTTTTAGCATTTTCTATACATCGATTATTTCGGTTAACGCTCCTTGGAATTACACTATCATATTGATAAAAATTAGAACGAAACGAGTCGAGTATACATTGATCCGCTCAATAAACACTCCTCGATTTATATCAACGACAAAAAGGACTTTTTGATGATGAACCTAAGTCTAAATTACAGATGAGTTGAGTAAACATCGATCCGCTCGATAAAAACTCCTCGATATATTCAAAAGCGAGTCGAGTATACATTGATCCGCTCAATACAAACTCCTCGCCCATATTTCAACGATTAAAAGGCTTTTGGTACAAAAAACCTAAGTCTAAATTATAACGAGTCGAGTATACATCAATCCGCTCGATAAAAACTCCTCGATATATTTCAACGATTAAAAGGCTTTTGGTACAAAAAACCTAAGTCTAATCAAAACGAGTTGAGTAAACATCGATCCGCTCGATAAAAACTCCTCGATATATCTTCAACGATCAAAAAGACTTTTTGGGTTAAAAACCTAAGTCTAATCAAAAAGAGTCGAGTAAACATCGATCCGCTCGATAAAAACTCCTCGATACGTATCCAACATCCTAAAAAGACTGTTGGGTTAAAAACCTAAGTCTAATCAAAACGAGTTGAGTAAACATCGATCCGCTCGATAAAAACTCCTCGATATATCTTCAACGATCAAAAAGACTTTTTGGGTTAAAAACCTAAGTCTAATCAAAAAGAGTCGAGTAAACATCGATCCGCTCGATAAAAACTCCTCGATATATCTTCAACGATCAAAAAGACTTTTTGGGTTAAAAACCTAAGTCTAATCAAAAAGAGTCGAGTAAACATCGATCCGTTCGATAAAAACTCCTCGATACGTATCCAACATCCTAAAAAGACTTTTGGGTTAAAAACCTAAGTCTAACCAAAAAGAGTCGAGTATAAATTGATCCGCTCTATAAACACTCCTCGATCTATTCCTAACGATCTAAAAGATCTGCTGATACTCCTAAAGTTTTGAAGATGAATCAAGTATGACTCCATCTGCTCGGAAATTGCTCCTCGTAAATAAAAATTATGACAGAATCAACGACAAAGAAGATGCAAGAGATAAAAGTAATATTTTATTCATCAAATCAGTTACATACAAAAATCCTACGTTACAAAGATCTGCTTGTTACTTAAAGATCATTACAATGATTTAGTTAAAATGATCCTATAGGATCGGCTATCTTCACGACAATGTCCACGGAAACACCAATCTCCTCCCTAGTACCTCGTCGATTATAATAAACCACCTAAGAAGCACGCTGCTCAGGATGGTCGACTTCTTTGGTTCGATGGCCAGGCTCTGAAGATCAAATGTTCTTCCAGATGAAATGAACATTACCAGCCAGATAACTAGCAATGCTCACTCACCCGCAAGAAGATACTGCTTTTACATTATCTATCAAACATTTTATCCTAAAGCAGCATCTCTTCGGGACCGTCGTGAAACGGTGAGTTTACCAGCCACCCCGGTGGTCTATCACTCCGGAGGTAACATCGAAGAGCGGAGGTGGTTGGCAAGTATGAACCCCCCATGTGCAAACGGAAACCACGGACCTCTAATTGATGAAGACAAAAGCTGAGGCCTCATGGGACCCGTTAGTACAAGGAAGGGCTGACATGGGACCCGTCAGTACAAGGTAGATGAACATCAAGTTATTACAGACTGAATCACGATAATGTGACTTTTTGAATATTATTGGATCTGAAGGCAGAATGAAATCCAAAGAAGTTGAGATCTCCATTCTCTTTGGGAAATTGCAAAGGAAGAATGCAAACCACCACCCTATTTATAGGTATAGACTCAAACAATCCAACGGCTGAAAAAGCATTTGATCAACGGACACAGATGCGACCCTTTGACTCCCCGCAATAAATGCTAGTAAGTTGGAACGGCACTATCTAATCGCCTCAACTAGTCGATAACAAAAGAGGCCATAGATCGAAATGATCAAACCTAAAAAAGCTTTGGATTAGACATACCGGCACAATCATACTTCATGGTCGATGGCTTAAAACCCTAGAATCCACAAACGAAGTCATACAAGCTTTAAAATCGCAGCGAAAAGGACAGTTGCTCGATAAAAGATAAAAGACCAAACCCTTCACCATACGAGGGACGTCACTGCCTCATACATCATATGGATGACCATTGACTAAGCCATACAGGAACTCCTCTGGAATCCAAGATATCTGATATAGAAATCAGGAGAATAGTCCTCCTTATTCAAAACAGCAAGGACGTAACTGCCTAACATACCAGAGAATTGCTTAAGGAGGTCTGAACAGGTCAGATCTGCCTAAGACTTCTACAATTTCCAATTCCTCCCATGTCAAAGATATGCTATAAACGAAACATTGGTTGAAGAACAAGTAGTTCGAAGTTGATAATGAGAAACATAAAGCTTTGGAGGATACTGAAAGGGTTATTTTCTCTTAGTCTTATGAAAAGAAAAGAAGAGTTCAACAAAAGGTATAAAAAGCCTCCTTATATAAAAGTATGTGTCACAAAAGGACAATTTTACAAGGCATGGATTGAACATCGACCAAAATGCTGAACGTTCCCTAACAGCAATTCAATCGACTATCCAATACGAATAAACCTACTATCTGCATGATTATGCGCAAACATGATTTTGAATATAACCCAAGGGACTATACTGGGTTGATCAACAAAGATTTGATTTGCAGAGCAAACATCAAGATCAAGCTAGCTTTTCTCTATCCTAAATATTCTCCGCAAAGATCAATTTCAGATACGTGTGCTAAACAATTCTGATTATTTCATGATGATTATATTTATGCATAAAGGCAAAATGTGCATAACAAGGAGAAGAAAATAGATATAGGCAAGAATCTGCCTACAAGAAGGTCATAATTTCCAATTTAGTACTTCTCCCATTACAAAAATTTCATCCCAAACATATGCACAAAAATTGGGCAGCAAAAAAAAAAAAAAAAAAAAAAAAAAAAAGACAGTCCAAGGCCTGCCAGGTCGAACAAAGATCACTGAGAAGAACGGTCAGTAGCTCGACTACTAGAAACAGTCCTCCGAGGAGTCAAGTTGCCAGCAAACGCCATCAACTCCTCTTGACGCTTTAGATAACCGGCGTCATATCCTTCCTCATAGGACCGCCGTTGAGACTCCTCTGCAAGGGCAGCAGCCCGAACCAAGTCGTTTTTCTCCTTCTCCCAGACAGACTTCTCCTCCTGCAATTTTTTCAAATCATCATTGACGAGCTGCAGCTGGAGAGTCTGCCCTGCGACCTTCGCCGACTCCGACGCCAACCGTTTTCGGTAAGAATCCTTACTATTCCACAGTTCATCGTTTTGCACACCCAGCTGGAGTGCAAAGTACTTAGCCTGGAAAAAGAAAACAGCCTTTATGTAACAAGGCAGTCAAAATAAAAACAAATAAAACAATGAAAGATTCATCCACCTGTTCGCATATCTTCACTAGCGATTGAACAAGGCGTACGTTTGAAGTACCCTCAAGTTTCTTCAACTCTCCGGGCAGAATGGTGCTCAAACCCAGATCCCAAGACAAAGTATCAGGCTCAACTGAGCCAGGCAATTCACTATTAGAAGCAACACCATCAGGGCGTGGAGTCTCTGACAGCATAATATCCTTAACTTGTTCAAGGATGCATCGATCGTCTAACGGACGGGGAGAGTCTCTCTCGTTGGGGCTAACGGAGGTCTCCTTGCCCGAGGCAGAAATAACGGTTCGACGACCAGACCTCGACCCAAACCGACCCCCAGAAGGTCCCCCAGATTCAAAAGAAGCAGTCGTTACAGTGGTATCATGAAACAAATATTCAGGACAATCTTGCAAAATAGATTGCGTTACGGAAGGATTAACAGAAAAACCATCGCCAACTTGCCCTTCACTGGCAATCAGGGCAGTAGAAGCAGACAAAGGAAGGGAAATAGCAAAATCCCCTCCATGAAGAACGTGCTCAAAGGAAGAAGCATTTGAACTAACAGCTATATTATAAACCGATTCCTCGTTGGACATATCGCCAAAAGCAACTCGACCAGGGGAAGGCATGCTTCCTACTTGAGTGGAAGCAGAAAAGATTGGTTCTGAAAACGACGAGTTTACCACGAAGAGAGGTTCATAAGCAATAACACGAGTATCGATCTCCGACCTAATTGTTTGGGACGAACGAGGAGGCTCCATCAACGGCCCATCTCTTCGAGATCTTTTGGATCTATTATCCCGAGCGCCCTCACGGGATGGTCGCTTCGAAGTATTACCAAAAAAGTTACTCATGATCGGATTATGGAAAAATACAAATTAATATCGAGAAAGTTTATCGACTAGCTAAAGAAAGAGTATTCTGTTAAGAGAGGAGTATAGCAGTAAAAAAACAAGTCAAGTTTTTACCTTTCGTATTTATACTACACGAAAGGACGCGACAGACCTAAAGAAAGGGCGCGAAACGGGAAAACTGACCTTGGAGCAAACGCTAGAATTTGAAAAGACACACACATAATGATTACGGCAAATTAAATGACTTGTCTGAATTATTACGGCGAATGTGAAAAGACACGACTGTCAGAGTACGAAACGTTTAGCGTACAAAGTAAGGAAAGCTAAAGTTACAATTAAAACCTACGAATGAATAATTACAAAGATTATTTCAAAAATAAATCACTATTTCAAGAAGCCTGGTCGCTATCTGGAATCTTCTGTTCGCTACCGACGTCCTCAGTCATGCATATATCGTCTTCTTCTTCTTCTTCGTCTTCTGGATCAATAAAAGTATTATCGAGCTCATCGTTAACATCAGAAGGAGGAATCGGCAATGGATTTCCAAATTCTTCGACATGGTGAGCCAGAGGAAAACCTTGATATACGACATCTGGAACCTCGGAAGAAGAATAAAGTTTGCCATAGCGATTCAACCGGATGTGCGCCGCCTTAAAATACTCCTTTCGACGGTCGTCGATCATCTCTAAAGCGACCAGCTGATGAATCGCCTTCTTAAAAGTATTCTCAAGAAGAGGACCGACCATCCGATACACCAACGCCGTATGAACAGGAGAATTAAGGAATTCACGAACAACTCTTTCATCAGGATTCCTACCATATCGATCCCTAAGCCCACTAAGTGGGACATCCTTTTCGTACTCCTCTAAAGAAGTTTCAAGGTTTGATACCTGAGATTCAAGCTCACTAATTCGAGTCGTGCTCTGTAACTGCAATTCCTCTAACTTTCTAGCCATTTGATTGGCCTGCTCTTGAGCACGAGAAACCTCCATCACCCTGTCTATCATTTCTTGATCTTCGGTCCCGGTAGCACGAGTCTCTACGATGGGAACGGAAGAAGATGTTGAGGGACCAACCTCTGAACCGGAGGATTTATGAAGTAAAGCTTTATACTTCTCTTCCAGGAACTCGCACTGTTGTTTCCAAAGTGCATTTTCATAGGCGTATGACGCGAGACAAGTTTTAGTCTGGAAGAACAAAGAGAGTAAGAAAAAGAGATGGATTAGTAAATTAAGGAAAACCCTTAAAATTATCTGTCAATATGATTGAAGGAAAAAGATATCACCTTCTCAGCATAAAGAGAAGCTCGCTGGAATTTCTCCAGAGGATCCTTATGAAGAAGCTTATTGAGATCGCGAGTAAAAACGCCAGACAAAAGAACACGGGTCGCCTTATCGACCGCGTTCTCACTATCATCATGAACGAGAGAATCCTTCTCGGAATAACCAGCGGCCCTCCTTCCCTCTAAATGATCCTCGATCATTTCGACCAGAGTAGGTTTTGGATGTTTATCTCCGAGTAAAGAAAGGTCGTCACCAGAACGTCCATAGTAACTCCTTTTTCTACCCACTGGATTATTAGTAGGATGAGGCATTGACCAGCTGCGACATCCTCGAATACCCAAAGAGGATCTAAGATGAAGAGGAGGATAACCAGATCCCGTGCCCTGACGAATAGGGGACTCACGAGAAGAATCTGGAGATTCCTCTCTATTCTCCTCAGATTCATGACCCAACTCCAGCTTCCTTTTTCGCGACGCTCTCTGCTCGATAGGGGCGTTCTCTACGGATTTGGAAGATTTCGACAGCACCATTTTTCCCTTCGAAGAATGTCGAGAGTTTTCTACCATATGGGCTGAAAAAGAAACAAAATAAAAGTTAGTTTCTCCGTATAAAAGGTGTAGTTACAGCACTAAGATAAAATAAAGTACTAACCAAGAGGTTCAGATGATGAACTGATGGGAAAGTTATGAACACTTAACCCCGCCTTACGAAGGAAAGCATCCCCGATCAGAAGAGCGCTTTGATATTTGTTTGCACGCATTTCAGGGATCTCAGTGATAAACTGTACATCGTCAGGAACAAGTTCACCAGTCGGTAAGCGACCTCCAGGAATCCAACTGGAACCATGATCCCATGAAAAAGGCATGGTCGAACCATCCGCCAAACAAATATTAGACGGAGGACGAACAAAGAAGAAATGAGATTTCCATGAAGGATTACTAGAAACAGGGCATCAAAGATTGCTCGACTAGGCCGCTGACTAGCGAAGAAATATCCACGATTTGAAGAGCTAGAAATATTGAAGCGGAAAAGTTGCGTAAAATTACGAAAAGAAGGTTTAAACCCCTTTGCGATCATCAAAACGGAAAAACAAACCACAAAAGCAACGGAATTTGGAACCAGCTGTGTCAAGCACACACTGAAAGTTTTCAAAACTTCGAGAAAGAGGGGAGACAAAGGAAGACGCAGTCCGCTATTGAAGTGAGCCGTATAAAAGGCTCGACATCCCTCCGGTGGAGACGTGACCCTATCAGTAGGGGAAGGAAGAATTATCTCAGAACCTTCCGGAAAATATTTGGTATAATTATTCACAACCTCCGGGAATGTTTCCACCGTATAGGCACAATCTACGTCCTCAATTGGTTCGGAAATCTGAGGAACAGTACCTTTGCCCTTTTTAGCTCGGGCAGCCACATCTGCATCAGAAAGGATTCGTACCCTGAAAGTATCTTCTACAGGGACGACGAAGTCAGATACTGTAGTTTGTTCGCCCAAAGCATTAGAATGCAACTCCTCCTCGTTATCGGGGGCGACGATCTCTCTAGAAGAAGAAGAAGATCTTCTTACAAAAGCCATATATTCTGGTTCTCGGAAGATGAAGGTCGATAAAAGAAAAAATTTTATGAGATGAACGACAAATCAGGAAAATGATTACGAGTTGTAAGGAAGTGTAAAAGAGAAATGGCGAACTCAAAAAGTCACCTATTTATAATAAGATGAGACAAGACGTTTCGAACTCATCGCAGCTACTCATATTCCCGCCAAAAACGGAAGGATACGAAAAGCCTCCTGAATAGACGCGTGGCGATTCGTAATCGGACAGAGAAAACGGCTATCTATGATATGTAGCACTCTTTTCCTTACTTAAGATTTTTTCCCACAGGGTTTTTTCTTAAGAAAGGTTTTTAACGAGGCTCCATTCATAGAAAACAAACAGTCGTAAAAATTTATCTACTTCTACGAGCTTCTATTATCTATACGCTCGAAGAAGTGAGGGAGTACTGATGGGGGCTATTTCGCACCCTACATACTACTCGGATCGAATGAAGAAGATGAGATCGATTCGACCAATTCAAACAGATCGGAATTATCTTACTGACCCGGCCAAGTGCAGCTCGCTTCGATAGAAGATTATACTCCGGACTCAAGAAGGATATTTGGGCCGAGTCCTATTAGGACTATGTTTCCTTGTAACGCTAGGTTTAAAATTATATAAATACCTAGTTAATCATTGTATTGGACAACTACGAAATTCTTGAACGCTAAGAATACAGGATTTAACACTTCCTACAACAGCACAACTCAATAATATTCAATATTATTACAGAGCCTTTTACCTTCATATCGGTGTGTTCTTAGCTTTGTTTTGTGGTTTTACTTCTTGTTCTTGAATATTGCTTTTCTTTGTAACCGATCCATCCGGAATAAAGTAACAGAGCCCTATATAACATATATATAAATATCGAAAACCCCCCGATATCACAAATTTACTGATATTCAATTAACCCGACGAAATCCGGCTAAATCAGAAGCATTAACAAGAGTTGAGTACGAATTGATCAATTCGATAAACGCTCCTCAAATCTCTGCGATCAACTTGGTTTAATCCGAAAGGTTGATCTAATGGATAACGAGTCGAGTAAAATTGATTCGCTCAATAAACGCTCCTCGATCTGAAGGTCTTAAAACGAGTCGAGTATAAATTGATTCGCTCAATAAACGTTCCTCGACCTATATCTAACGATCAAACAAATTTTAGGTATGAAAAACCTTTGTCTTAAAACGAGTTAAGTACAAATTGATCCGCTCAATAAACGCTCCTCGTCCATTTCTAATGATTAAAAGACTTTGGTATAAGAACCTAAGTCTAAATAAAAAGAGTTGAGTATAAATTGATCCGTTCAATAAACGCTCCTCGATCTATATCTAGCGATCAAACAAATTTTAGGTATGAAAAACCTAAATTTTTAAAACGAGTTGAGTACAAATTGATCCGCTCAATAAACGCTCCTCGTCCATTTCTAAAGATTAAAAGACTTCGGTATAAGAACCTAAGTCTAAATAAAAAGAGTTGAGTATAAATTGATCCGCTCAATAAACGTTCCTCGATCTATATCTAGCAATCAAACAGATTTTAGGAATGAAAAACCTAAATTTTTAAAACGAGCTGAGTACAAATTGATCCGCTCAATGAACGCTCCTCGTCCATTTCTAACGATTAAAAGTCTTCGGTATAAGAACCTAAGTCTAAATAAAAAGAGTTGAGTATAAATTGATCCGCTCAATAAACGCTCCTCGACCTATATCTAACGATCAAGCAGATTTTAGGTATGAAAAACCTATGTCTTAAAACGAGTTGAGTACAAATTGATCCGCTCAATAAATGCTCCTCGTCCATTTCTACCGATTAAAAGACTTTGCTATGAAAACCTAAGTCTAAATAAAAAGAGTTGAGTATAAGTTGATCCGCTCAATAAACACTCCTCGATCTCATATCTGACGACCAAAGTTGAGAGACAGTAATCACTCCTAAATATCAATAATAAATAAAGAACATGTTGAGAAGAAATCAACAGCAAAAAATGTAGCAAGGTAATACTACAACAGTTTTATTCATCTAAGCTCGGAGAACAAATTACATACAAAGTCTCGATCAGAATACAAAGAATTTTCTGCACATCGCTACAACTGCTTAAATAAAATAAACATATCCGATGGATCGGAGATCTTCACGACAATGTCCACGGAAACACCGATCTCCTCCCTAGTGCCTCGATGATTGTAACTGACCACCTAAGAAGCATGCTGCTCAGGATGGTCGACTTCTTTGGTTCGATGGCCAGGCTCTGAAGATCAAATGAGCATTACCAGCCAGATAACCGGCAATACTCATTCACCCACAACAAGATACTGCTTTTACATTAAGGTTTGACATTTTACTCTAAAGTAGCATCTCTTCGGGGCGGTCGTGAACATTAAAATTTACCAGCACACCCCGCCGGCCTATCACTCCGGAGGTAGCATCAAAGAGTAGGGGTGCCTGGTAAATATAAACCCTCCATGTGCAAACAGAAAACCACGGATCTCAAACCCGTGAATACAAGGTTCGAGGCCTCATGGGACCCGTCAGTACAAGGTAGGGCTTCCATGGGACCTATCAGTACAAGGCAGTTGAAATTCAAGTCATTATGATAATATGAATCACGATAATGTGACTTTTTGAATATTATGGGATCTAAGGGCAAAATGAAATTCAAGGAAAATGAGATATCCATCTTTTATGAGAAATTATAAACAAAGTATGGAAACTGCCTACTTATTTATAGGCACATATGCAAGTGATCCTACGGTTAAATAGAGATCTGATCAAGGGACGAAAGCGCGACCTTTTGACTGCCCGTAATCAATGCGAATAAATTGGAACGGCTCCTCTATGGTCAAATTGCCTATTCGATTCGAAGAAAAGAATCCAAATCTAAGCGATCAATGCAAAATAAGAGCAGATCTAAAAGAGCTCCAGACCAGAGAAGTTTGCACACTCACATATGCTAGTCGCTTGATAAAGAGCGAGAAATCCTCGACATTTCAACAAAGTACTAGCTCGATTAAAGATCTCATACTCTGGCCTATGAGGTCGTAACTTCCTCATATGTCACATGGAAAAACTATTAACTAACCATATTTAGACCTCTATTGGAATCCAAGAAATCTGACATGAAAATCAGGAGAATAGTCGTCATTATTCCAGACTACAAAAAAGTCACCGCCTAACATTCCAAAGAATTGCTAAAGGAGGTCTGAATAAGCTAGATCTAAGTAATATTTCTACATTTTCCATTCCTCCCATATCAAAGAATTGATATATTGATACGTCGGTTGCTTTATTTGAGGAACATGGAACTCACAATCAGTACAGAGAAACATGGATTTTAAGAAGATACCTAGAACGATATCTTCTCTGCAAACTTTGACCTATGACAAGAAAAGCAGAGCTCAACAGAAGGAATGACAGCCTCCTTATATAAGATGTACATGACAAAAGGACAACTTACAAGGCATTGGTCGAACATCAACTAGAACGCTGAGCGTTCCTTAACAATTATTCAATCAGTTATATGCATGGATGGCCTAATGTCCACATTTAACATGGATTTTAAGAAGATACCTAGAACGATATCTTCTCTGCAAACTTTGACCTATGACAAGAAAAGCAGAGCTCAACAGAAGGAATGACAGCCTCCTTATATAAGATGTACATGACAAAAGGACAACTTACAAGGCATTGGTCGAACATCAACTAGAACGCTGAGCGTTCCTTAACAATTATTCAATCAGTTATATGCATGGATGGCCTAATGTCCACATTTTAAACGTCTAACATGACTTTGGAACAAGCCAAAGGGACCATACTTGGTCGATCATCATTCTTATACTTGATTTGAAAAAAAAAGATTAATATCAGATAAGTAAGCTAATCTCTCCTGATTATTTCGAGAAGTTATACTTATTCACAACAGCAAAAGGTGCATGACAAAAGATATCTCCTGACTAAAATTGATAAAGGCATGGATCTGCTCATAAAAGATTATCATTTTCATTAGTTCATTATCCCCATACAAAAATTCAGCCCAAACAACCGCACAAAAGGTTGGGGCACTACCACCAAAAAAAAAAAAAAAAAAAAAAAAAAAAAAAAAAAAAAGAAGAAGAGAAAAGAAGAAACTCAAGATAACAGCCGGGTCGATCAGGTCACTGAGAAGGGTTGTTATCAACAGGCCGACTAGCAGAAGCACTCCTCCGAGGAGTCAAGTTACCTGCAAACGCCATCAATTCCTCCTGACGCTTTAGATAACCGACGTCATAACCTTCCTCATAGGCCCGCCGACGAGACTCCTCTGCAAGGGCAGCAGCTTGAACCAAATCACTTTTCTCCTTCTCAAGGACATATTTCTTTTCTTCTAATTTTTGAAGGTCATCTTTGGCAAGCTGCAACTGGAGGGTCTGCCTTGCGGCTTTCGCCGTCTCTGAGTCCAAACGACGTTGATAGGCATCCTTACGGATCCACAGATCATCATTTTGCACACCCAGCTGGAGCGCAAAATACTTGGCCTGGGAAAGAAAAAAGCCCTTACATAAATCGCCCCCGAGGCAACGCCCACTTGGCTTCCGCTGACAATCGGGGAAATGGAAGAAGAAAAAGGAAGGGAATTATCAGGAACATGCTCATATGTGCCATGTTCGAAAGAAGAAGTGCCTGAAGAAAAGGGTACGTTAAAAGCTTGCTCCATAAATGACGAATCTCCAAAGGCCACCCGACCAGGGGATGGCCTCCTCCCTACCTCACCGGAGGAGGAAAGTTTTGTTGTGTAAAAGATGAGCTAACTACAGGAAAAGATTCAGAAGGAATCACGAGAGTATCGATCGCTGACCTTCTAATTGAGGACGAGCGAGGTGGTTCTATCGAGGGCTCCTCTGTGCGAGACCTTTTAGGTCTAGTATTTCTAGCACTCTCGCGTAATGGACGTTTTGAAGTATTACCAAAAATATTACTCATGTTCGAAATCCAAAAAAGAAAACTAAATTATCGAGAAAGCTTATGGACCTGCTAACGAAAGAGTATTCTATTGAGAAATGAGTAAAAGCAGTAAATAGCGAGTAAAGTTTTACCTTTTGTATTTATACTATACGAAAAGACGCAAGAGACCCAAAGAAAAGGCGCGAAACTCAGAAACTAGCCTAGGAATAGACGCAAGAATTCGAAAAGACATATGCATAATGATTACGGCAAAGTTAATAGCTTGTCTAAATTATTGTCAACAAAGGAGACGAAAAGACGTAACTGTCAGAATATGAATCGTCTATTGTACAAAGGGATAAAAAAAGTAATATTACAAATCAACTTATGATGATTGTTGTAACACCCCTAATTAAGCAATCAATTGAAGTGTTATTAATAAAGATTTATTATTAATTAGTTTATACAATTTTCATAAGTAAATAGGTGAAAACAAAGTTTCACCAAACAAGACTTAAGGTAAGAAAAATCTAGACAATAAAACTTTTACCCCAACCCCTTAACATTATTACAATAAAGCCATTCTTCCTTCCTATTTAAGATAAGTATAGAGTCATTAAACTGATCACACTTTCCTCCAAATAAACAAAGAAAACGTCCATAAGAGCTTAAGAACACTAGGAAGAAATAGAAGCAAGTCAAGGTAAGAATTCTTCTCCAAACTTATATACCTGAAGTTCTTCTCTTTAAATACCTAATATCTAATGAAAACTTTTGATTCCAGTTAATATTTGAATCAATTTAAAGTTGGAAAGAAGTAGGTTCAAGTCTTGTATCAATCCATCACTTACAAAGGAAGTTATTAAGGTAAACTTACAATCTACACAATTCTGCGCAGTGTTATTGTTTGGCCTATAAGTTGAGTTCGGTTTGGAATTTTTAGAATCTGTTTGTTGAGTTGGAAAGAAGACAAAATTTGGTGTGTTCAAGTAGTATTTTGGTCTGCCATGTCCGGTTCATATGCCGGTGGTGGCTCGATTTCAGAACAGCTGAAACAGGGGAGTTAAATTCACTAGGACTGTTTTGGGGTTTTAAGTGTTTATGTTTATTTTTGACTCATCTTATGACATAACTTTACTTTTCATAACCTTATAATATCTTCTGTTAATTTATGTCTTTTATGTTATGAAAAATGGCTAACCTTTGTATTTACCTTCTATTAACTAGTTGAAAAGAAAAATTGTTAATCAACCTATCATGGATTCCTTTTGAATTTCTGCTGGAAATTTTGACTTTAATATACTATTGATTCTGGCCATTTAAAATTATATCCTTCAATCTAATGAAACTATTTTGAGTTAGGAAACCATAGGATTTTGTTTCAGGTCATTCCATTACATATATAAAAAGTTATTCAAACAATAAGCTTGGCTGCCAACACAAAAATTAAAAGCCGACTAAATGAAATGGTTTGTTTGTTCATTTATTTACACTATCTGAAACTCCTAGGATTATAGTTTCATTATTCTTAGTTTACTTCAAGTTTAGTGATGATTATAATATACTACATATTTTAATAAGTGCTTACTTAAATTAGGTCGGGAGAATACGATCGAACCAAGTTAACAAGATAGAATTGAACTTCGGGTGAGGCTTCTCGTTCTTTCTTCAGCCCTCTTGGCACAACGCCCTGAGAACAAGAACAACTTTGATATTCTAAATTTCATATTATTCCAAAGCACAAACTCATTCTATTATATATATGTTCTACTTTCTGACTTGATTGAGCCCGTTCTTGATATAACATGTTCTTGTTGATTCTGATTGTGCTTCACACCGATTTTGACATTTCAATGACAACCCTCATTTCTTTCATTCGATCTAGTAGGTAATATTATCCCGATTTATGGATTATGTCTATCTTTTGTTATGTTACTATCACCCTTGGGGACGCCCTTGGGAAGTTGGGCCCTGGGACTAACAAAGTTGACGGCTGGGCGACATCGGGTCGTCGGTTTATGATCTCTTTGATTAGTACCCCTCTGTGGTTTAGTTACGGGTAAGTGATCCGAACTGAACTGACATGCACCCGGGCATGTCCACTGTTTTGTTTGGCGAGGTCGCTCCTCGTAGGGAGGTATAAGGTGGATAAGATTTGTACTTGATAATTTTTTTTGTTTACCAAATAAGAACATGAAATTCTGAATTTCGCTCTCCTTACTTCTTGATCTTATAAATAATGCTTCATATACTCTCTAATTTTTCTATTCCTTTCTAGTTCACTATCCATATTCTTGTTAATACGTATATAACTTTGTTTTGGCATCACAATTTCTCACTAAGTCGAACAAGACTTACACCTCTTTCTATTGTTGTTCTTTTCTCAGATTGACTTTGGAAACTAAGAATCAAGAGATGAAGAATGCGAGATAATTGTTGAGTTTCATAAGTCATATATGTAAACGCTTTATTATCATATGTTAGTTTTCAACATATTAAGTGCTAGGTTTGGATTCTCTTTTGGATTGTAATACGTAAAGTAGGAGAAAGTGACTAATATGCGTTACTTTAAATATGAGTCACTCTTTGTTTTGAAACTTTGTAAATATAGAACTTCCGCTGTATAGATTATAATTATAGTGCTTATCTTATAACATGGAATGTTCTGTTAGAATTGACACACGACCAATTCAATTAAATCGACATTTACAAGAGTTAAGTCAATTGAGTTAGTCGGGCGTCATCAGAGTGGTATCAGAGCGACAAGCTATAAGTCAGGGATATGATTCTTGGAAAATAAGGTTTGTTAAACGTAGATATTAGATTCTGATTGATTATTTGGAACTTGACATTTATGTGTTAAACTTTATGTTTTCAAAAGTCAGTACCAAGTTACTTTTTTTTTTAGTCTATCATGACCTCATGTTAATTATATTCTGATATATTAAGGATTTGATTCCTATGACCACAGGATGGCTGATCGAAATTATAGTAATGGCTTACCTTTAACTAATGGGCATTATGGACCAGCACGTACTATACATCTCCGTAGAAATGCTCCTATTCTGACTTTCACTCCCCAGGGTACCCAATTGATTGGGCATTACCCCGATCATGTTGTACGCAGCATGGAAAATGATAGAGATAGAGTAATGAACGAAAAGGAAGAAATTCTAGCTGCATATGTGAGACAAGGCTCCCAGTTAGTAGATTTACAAAACGAACGAACACTACTCCAAGACCAAGTACAAGCAATGCAAGAAAAACTTCTCGAATTTCAGCGTGAATTAATGGGAATTTCAGCAGCTTGGGAAGCCCAATCACATGCTCGCACTCAAGAAAGAAACCATACATTATTCGAGCTTCAAAGGTACGTAGATACGATACTAGGAATTTTGCGCAACGAAGTGGAGCACACTATGTTTCTGGCCGAAGGATATGATAATTTGGGAAATCTGATTGAGCTACTGAGAAGAAGAAACTCCGACTATTATGACTTGATCGATACTGCTCGCCTTAGAGCTCAAACGATAACTTACGGAGCATTGTTTGGCCAAAATGATGAAGCAAGTTTTCCAAGGATACAAGTGGCAGCAGGAGAAGGACCTTCTACAAACACCCGTCAGCCAAATCCTACATTTGATCCATCAACGGAATATATACAGCAAGGTATTTTGCTTGGAGAAGGGGTTGAAGTAGGAGAAGTCGGACAAATTGTACCACCCGTGGCTAATTTTGAAAATGAGGAAGAACCAGAGGAAGATCCAGCCTGGATGTATGAACTAACTGATATAGATCAAGAAGAAGGGGTTGATTTGAGGAATGCAGAAGAAGGGGCTGATTTGAGGAATGCAGATGATGGGACGGTTAGTGGAGCGGAGATACCCGCACCACCACGTACCAACCCATGATCTTAACACGACTAGCTTGTCACTAGTTTTCCCTTTTAGTGACAAGTTAGAATTTTGTTTGTCTAGTATTATCTCTAGAACTAACTATAAGTTAGGAGATAATATTTAGACACTTGGCTAGTTATTGTAAAACCTTAATGATACTCTTTAGATATATACTAATATTAATATAACTATATAGGCTAGTACTCAAGTTAACTCTTTTTGTCTTAGTCTTGGAATTTAATATCCTTAGAGTTAACATTAGAATATATGACTTTTGCTATGTAATCCGTGTATGTTACTATGGCACAATATTTCATAGGAATGCATTTTGCATTATCATTTTGTATTTTACTATGCTATAATATTATATGTGTGCATCAAATCATATGTAACAATACATTTAAGACACTAACATATCTACATTTCTTAGAATGGCACGAACAAGGAATCAAACTACGCCCACCAGTCCACGAGCTACACCACCATTAAATACTCAAACAAACCCGACACCAACTCCAGACGGAAATGATCCCAATCAAGGACAAAACTTTGCTAATATAGGACCTGCCATGGCACAACAACCTTTCCATAGAGATGGAGTACCAGACCTCACACAAATGTTTTCATTTATGCATCAATATATACAATTTTGTCAACAACAAACACCTGCGAACGGCTCCACTAATGCATTAGTTCATCCGACTATGGATCAAACACTTGAAAGGTTTCTTCGTTTCCAACCCCCAAAATTCTTTGGAGAACCTAATGATCACAAGGCAGAATTATGGCTTTCCGAAATAGAGAATATTTTTAATGTACTAGATTACACCGATGCGCAGAAAATAAGTTTCGGCACATTTCGATTAGAGGATACAGCTAGACATTGGTGGAGAACGGTGGAACAACGATGGCAACATGATAATACCCTTCGTACTTGGGAGAATTTTGTAAGAGAGTTTAATTCTAAATACATTCCTCAAGTTGTGCAAACCCGTCGTGAAAGAGAATTCCTAGACTTAACCCAAGGTACAATGACCGTGTCCCAATATGAAGATCGATTTACTAAACTTATTAGGTATGCTCCACATTACCAAAATGACGAGGTCAGAAAGGTGAGGAAATTTATTGAAGGACTAAATTTGGAATTACGATGGGCAATAATTTCTACGGACACCACTAGTTATACCCATACAGTAGAAAAAGCATTGCAAGTAGAGTCGGAGATGAAAGAGTTAATGAAGGTTGAAGAACAACTCAAACGAAATCGTCCATCAAGCTCTAGATGGGATAATGTAGGAAAATTCAATCAAGGGAATAAAATTTCAAAGACAGTTCATGGGGATCTCAAGAAGAATAATAATACGAAGACAAGATCTGCTACTAACCAAATGAGATCGATAGTGAGAGGGCCATGTAACTTTTGTGGCCACCCAAGTCACAATGAGGAAGCTTGCTGGAAAAAGAGTGGACGATGTATCGCATGTGGTAGTGATCGACATCTTATCAAAGATTGCCCAAGGGCGAAGAATAGCGGCACAACACCCCAAGCGAAGCAAGGTGGACAATCAATTGGCCAAACTGGAAGACCTAAGGTCCCTGCTCGTGTTTACGCATTGGATGCCAATGAGGAAGTACCTGACCCAACGGCCGTGGTGGAAGGTAAAATCCATATACTTGGCAAAATTGGCAAAGCTCTATATGATCCTGGAGCTACCCATTCTTTTATTGCTACTTCTTTTTCAACCAACATGTCCTTGGAATTTGAAAAATTGCCTTACACTTTTGAAGTAAGTACACCTATGGGTATTAGTATGACTACGGATTTGGTTTGTAAAGCATGCCCAATTATGATAGACGGTATTAATTACCCGACTGACTTAATCCAACTAAACATCCAAGGATACGATGTCATCCTAGGGATGGATTGGTTGTACCAACATCAAGCCGAACTAAATTGTTATACCAAAGAGATAAAACTTAACAAGATTACACCAAGAGAACTCGAGGTTAGCCAGAAGAAACAACAACCAATACCAATCATCTCGGCAATTGAAGCAAGGGAAATACTACAAGATGAAGGCTATGGATTCTTGGCTTATTTGATAAATAAGCCCAAAGACATAATTCAAATAGAGGAAGTTCCGGTAGTAAATGAGTTCGTGGAAGTATTTCCTGAGGAACTAATTAATTTACCTCCGGATCGCGAAATTGAATTTGTCATTGAAACTCTACCCGGGGCAGCACCCATCTCAAAAACCCCTTATCGTATGGCTCCTGCCGAGTTAAAAGAATTGAAAACTCAGTTACAAGATCTGATTGAACGAGGGTTCATTCGACCTAGTTCTTCCCCTTGGGGAGCACCAGTCTTGTTCGTTAAAAAGAAAGATGGATCTCTTCGATTATGCATCGATTATCGAGGACTGAATAGTGTCACTATAAAGAATAAGTACCCTTTACCACATATCGATGAACTATTTGACCTATTACAAGGATCACATGTGTACTCAAAGTTGGATCTTAGACAAGGTTACTACCAATTGAAAATTCAAGAGAAAGATGTTCCAAAAACTGCTTTTAACTCAAGATATGGCCATTTTGAATTTCTAGTTATGCCATTTGGGTTAACAAATGCACCAGCGGCTTTTATGGATATGATGCACCGAATATTCAAACCTTTTCTAGACAACTTTGTTGTAATATTCATAGATGATATCTTGGTATTCTCAAAGACGAAGGAAGAGCATGCACATCATCTCAGGATAGTACTAAGGACTTTGAAAGAGAATAAGCTTTACGCCAAATTTAGTAAATGTGAGTTCTGGTTGGAACGAGTGACGTTCTTAGGACATGTGATATCCAATGCTGGTATTGAAGTTGATCCTTCCAAAGTAGAAGCAATTGTCAATTGGAAACAACCAACAAATGTTACTGAAGTACGTAGCTTTTTGGGACTAGCTGGTTATTACCGCAAATTTGTCAAGGACTTCTCTAAAATTGCGGCACCATTAACACAATTGACCCAAAAGCAATGTAAGTTTATATGGAGTGATAAATGTGAATCAAGCTTTCAAGAGCTCAAGCGGAGATTGACAACCGCCCCCATACTAGCTTTACCCAAAGGTCCGTGTGGATTTGTTATCTATACAGACGCATCAAAAGAAGGTTTTGGATGTGTACTGATGCAGAATGAGAGGGTAATTGCATATGCCTCAAGGAAACTAAAACTACATGAACAAAATTACCCCACTCACGACCTAGAATTGGGAGCAATCGTGTTTGCTTTGGCAAAATGGAGACATTACCTGTACGGGACAAATTTTGTAGTATACACTGACCACAAAAGTTTGAAATACTTGTTCACTCAGAAAGAATTAAATATGAGGCAGCGCAGGTGGATGGAATTCCTTGAAGACTATGATTGTTCAATTTTATATCATCCTGGAAAGGCTAATGTAGTAGCCGATGCCTTGAGTCGAAAGGCAAAGATTCAAAATATCAAAGGGAAAGAACAAACATATGTGAAAGCTATGATATGTATGCAAGCTCATAGGCGATTGACCAACTTAGATATGCAACCAGAATGGTGCACTCAAATTCGAAAAGCTCAACACGAAGATGAAGATATTCGAAAACAAATGGAATTCGTGGACAAGAAATTAGATTCAAAATTTGACATGGATCGATCAGGTATACTACGATTCCAAAATCGAGTTTGGGTTCCAAAAACTATGCGAAAGGAATTGATGGAGGAAGCGCATAGAGCAAGGTACACAGTTCATCCTGGGGGTACTAAAATGTACAAGGACTTAAAGAAACAATTTTGGTGGAATGGGATGAAGCGTGACATTGCTGACTATGTAAAGAAATGCATGACTTGCCAATTGGTAAAAGTTGAACATCAACATCCTGCCGGAAAACTGCAACCACTACCGATACCTGACTGGAAATGGGATCAAATTACTATGGATTTCGTAACAGGTCTACCAACTGTAAGAAATGGATTCAACAGTATCTGGGTTATTGTGGATAGGCTTACTAAGTCGGCTCACTTTCTTCCTGTAAAGACAAACTACAATGTGGAAACATTGGCTGAATTATACAAGAAAGAGATCATTAGACTTCATGGGTTACCATCTAGTATAATTTCAGACAGAGATCCTAAATTTACTTCGAGGTTATGGAAACAGTTACAAGAAAATCTTGGAACTAAGCTGAAATTCAGCACAGCTGCACATCCTGAAACAGATGGACAGTCAGAGCGAGTTATTGGCTTCTTAGAGGACATGTTGAGAGCATGCGTGTTGGACTTCAAAGGTAGTTGGGACCAACATTTACCACTTATAGAATTCGCATACAATAATAGTTATCATGCTTCCATTCAAATGGCACCATACGAAGCATTATATGGCAGAAAATGTCGCTCCCCACTCCATTGGGATTTGGACGAGTGGAGAGCAACTTCAGATGGCTCACGTAGAGAGATAAGACCAGAGATTATTCAGGAAGCCATTGATAAGGTACACATAATCAAACAAAGAATAAAAGCTGCACAAGACCGACAAAAAAGTTATGCCGATCGCCGTAGAAGAGATCTAGAATTTGATATAGGGGACAAAGTATTTCTAAAAGTATCACCCAGGAAAGGATTCAAAAGAATAGGGAAAGGTGGAAAATTAAATCCACGTTATGTAGGACCTTTTGAAATCATTGAACGAATAGGCAAATTGGCCTACAAATTAGATTTACCCCCAAATCTTACGGGAATTCATAACGTGTTCCACGTATCACAACTGAGAAAATACCAGCCAGACGAATCCCACATTTTAGAACCCGATTGTCTACAAATCGAAAGTGACCTATCTTACAAAGAAATACCAGTTCACATCCTTGATCAAAAGTTCCAGGAGCTTCGCAACCGCAAGATACCTTTGGTAAAAGTATTATGGAGAAATCAAAATGTAGAAGAAGCAACATGGGAACGAGAAGAAGAAATGAGGAAGCATCATCCCGAGCTCTTCACTTCAGGTTAGAATCTGGAGACCAGATTTCTTTAAGAGGGGGAGATTGTAACACCCCTAATTAAGCAATCAATTGAAGTGTTATTAATAAAGATTTATTATTAATTAGTTTATACAATTTTCATAAGTAAATAGGTGAAAACAAAGTTTCACCAAACAAGACTTAAGGTAAGAAAAATCTAGACAATAAAACTTTTACCCCAACCCCTTAACATTATTACAATAAAGCCATTCTTCCTTCCTATTTAAGATAAGTATAGAGTCATTAAACTGATCACACTTTCCTCCAAATAAACAAAGAAAACGTCCATAAGAGCTTAAGAACACTAGGAAGAAATAGAAGCAAGTCAAGGTAAGAATTCTTCTCCAAACTTATATACCTGAAGTTCTTCTCTTTAAATACCTAATATCTAATGAAAACTTTTGATTCCAGTTAATATTTGAATCAATTTAAAGTTGGAAAGAAGTAGGTTCAAGTCTTGTATCAATCCATCACTTACAAAGGAAGTTATTAAGGTAAACTTACAATCTACACAATTCTGCGCAGTGTTATTGTTTGGCCTATAAGTTGAGTTCGGTTTGGAATTTTTAGAATCTGTTTGTTGAGTTGGAAAGAAGACAAAATTTGGTGTGTTCAAGTAGTATTTTGGTCTGCCATGTCCGGTTCATATGCCGGTGGTGGCTCGATTTCAGAACAGCTGAAACAGGGGAGTTAAATTCACTAGGACTGTTTTGGGGTTTTAAGTGTTTATGTTTATTTTTGACTCATCTTATGACATAACTTTACTTTTCATAACCTTATAATATCTTCTGTTAATTTATGTCTTTTATGTTATGAAAAATGGCTAACCTTTGTATTTACCTTCTATTAACTAGTTGAAAAGAAAAATTGTTAATCAACCTATCATGGATTCCTTTTGAATTTCTGCTGGAAATTTTGACTTTAATATACTATTGATTCTGGCCATTTAAAATTATATCCTTCAATCTAATGAAACTATTTTGAGTTAGGAAACCATAGGATTTTGTTTCAGGTCATTCCATTACATATATAAAAAGTTATTCAAACAATAAGCTTGGCTGCCAACACAAAAATTAAAAGCCGACTAAATGAAATGGTTTGTTTGTTCATTTATTTACACTATCTGAAACTCCTAGGATTATAGTTTCATTATTCTTAGTTTACTTCAAGTTTAGTGATGATTATAATATACTACATATTTTAATAAGTGCTTACTTAAATTAGGTCGGGAGAATACGATCGAACCAAGTTAACAAGATAGAATTGAACTTCGGGTGAGGCTTCTCGTTCTTTCTTCAGCCCTCTTGGCACAACGCCCTGAGAACAAGAACAACTTTGATATTCTAAATTTCATATTATTCCAAAGCACAAACTCATTCTATTATATATATGTTCTACTTTCTGACTTGATTGAGCCCGTTCTTGATATAACATGTTCTTGTTGATTCTGATTGTGCTTCACACCGATTTTGACATTTCAATGACAACCCTCATTTCTTTCATTCGATCTAGTAGGTAATATTATCCCGATTTATGGATTATGTCTATCTTTTGTTATGTTACTATCACCCTTGGGGACGCCCTTGGGAAGTTGGGCCCTGGGACTAACAAAGTTGACGGCTGGGCGACATCGGGTCGTCGGTTTATGATCTCTTTGATTAGTACCCCTCTGTGGTTTAGTTACGGGTAAGTGATCCGAACTGAACTGACATGCACCCGGGCATGTCCACTGTTTTGTTTGGCGAGGTCGCTCCTCGTAGGGAGGTATAAGGTGGATAAGATTTGTACTTGATAATTTTTTTTGTTTACCAAATAAGAACATGAAATTCTGAATTTCGCTCTCCTTACTTCTTGATCTTATAAATAATGCTTCATATACTCTCTAATTTTTCTATTCCTTTCTAGTTCACTATCCATATTCTTGTTAATACGTATATAACTTTGTTTTGGCATCACAATTTCTCACTAAGTCGAACAAGACTTACACCTCTTTCTATTGTTGTTCTTTTCTCAGATTGACTTTGGAAACTAAGAATCAAGAGATGAAGAATGCGAGATAATTGTTGAGTTTCATAAGTCATATATGTAAACGCTTTATTATCATATGTTAGTTTTCAACATATTAAGTGCTAGGTTTGGATTCTCTTTTGGATTGTAATACGTAAAGTAGGAGAAAGTGACTAATATGCGTTACTTTAAATATGAGTCACTCTTTGTTTTGAAACTTTGTAAATATAGAACTTCCGCTGTATAGATTATAATTATAGTGCTTATCTTATAACATGGAATGTTCTGTTAGAATTGACACACGACCAATTCAATTAAATCGACATTTACAAGAGTTAAGTCAATTGAGTTAGTCGGGCGTCACAATTGTTACAAAAGATATTTCCCAGATCAACGTATCGCTCCTCGCTTCATACAACCTGGTCGCCATTCGGAACTCCCTGATCACCAGCGACATCTGCTTCATTCGCTGCCTCCATATTCTCCTCCTCTTCTTCTGGATCGATGAAATTATTATCAACCTCCTCATTGATATCTGAAGGAGGAATTGGCAATGGCCTACCGAACTCTTTGACCAGGCGAGCCAAAGGAAATTTTTGATAAATGACATCCGGTAGCTCGTGATTTAACCGAATTTCGTCGGGTAAGATTATATCAGTAATTAGGTGATATTGGGGATTCTCAGTTAATACGAATTAAAGGGCTCTGTTACTTTATTCCGGATGGATCAATCTCAAGGAAGAACAATTTAGAGGGAACAACAAGTAATAAAGACAATCAATGTATATGAATATGAATATGAAGAAAAAGCTTTTCTTATTGAATAATCTTAGATTATGTTGTTATGCAGGCATAAGTTGAGTATGTGAAGCGTGTGTAATACAATGATTGACTAGGTATTTATATCATATTAAACCTAGCTTTACAAGGAAACATAATCCTAATAGGACTCGGCCCAATTGTCTTTCTTGAGTCCGGATTGTAGTCTGCTTGTTGAGGAGGGTCGTATTCTACCGGGTCAATAAGATGATCCCGAACTGACTTGTCTGGTCGAACTGATCTTTTATACTTCAGTCGATCCGCACATTATAAGGGGTACGAAATAGCCCCCATCAGTAGTCCCTCACTTCTTCGAGCGTATATGTAGTAGAAGCTCGTAGAAGTAGACGGTTTCTTACGACTGTTATTTTCTATGAGTCGTGCCTCGTTAAAAACCTTACTTAGGAAAAAACCCTGTGGTTAAAAATCCTAAGTAAGGAAAAGAGTGCTACGCATCATAGATAGTCATTTTCTCTTTCCAATTATGAACCGCTACGCATCCCTTTGGGTAGACTCTTCATCTTTTTCCGTTTTCGGCGGGAAAGTGATTAGTTGTGAGGAGTTCGAAACGTCTTTTCACTTCTCAGTATAAATAGGAGACTATTAAGTTTGTCATTTTTACTTTATACTTCCTTCCACTTCGCAGTCGTTTTCTTGCTCGGTCGTTCATCATTTAAAGTTTTCCTTTTATCGACTTATATCCTTCGAGGATCAAAAAAAATGTCTTCTATAAGAAAATCCTCTTCCTCCTTTAGGGAGAATGTCACTCCCGTTATCAAGGAAGAATTGCGTTCTAATCCTTCGAGTGAGCAAATTGGAGTTTCAGAATTCATTGTTCCTGTTGAAGATACCTTTAAGGTACAAATTCTTTCTGATACGGACGTCGCTGCCCGAGCTAAGAAAGGCAAAGGCACAACTCCTCAAATTTCTGAACCGATTGAGGATCTAGCTTGTAGACAGGGTTCTGGAGACTTCCCGCGCTCAAGAACAGGCTACCCAATTAGCTAAAAAGTTGGAAGAGTATCAATTTCAAAGTACTGCTCGAACTAATGAGTTGGAATCTCAAGTATCAAGTCTTCAAGCTTCTCTAGAGGAGTATGAGAGGGACATTCCTCTTAGTGGACTCAAGGATCGTTATGGCTGGAATCTTGATGAAAAAGTGATTCGTGAATTCCTCAGCTCTCCTGTTCATACAGCGCTAGTACATCAAATGGTTGGTCCGCTCCTAGAAAGTACGTTCAAGAAGGCGGTTCATCAGTTGGTCGCTTTTGAAATGATAGATGATCGTCGAAAGGAATATTTTAAAACGGCGCACATTCAGTTGAACCGTTATGGCAAAGCATATTCTCCTTCCGAGCTTCCGGACGTCGTTTATCAAAAATTTCCTCTGGCTCACCTCGTCCAAGAGTTTGGAAAACCATTACCGATTCCTCCTTCAGATATTAACGATGAGGTCGATAACAATTTATCGATCCAGAGGAAGAAGAAGAAGATATTGACATAGCAGAGGAAGGAGACGTCGCTAGCGAAAAGAAGATTCTGGATGACGACCAAGCTGTGTGATACATTGATCTCTGGAATAACCTTTGTAACTATTTACCGTAGATCTAATTGTAATATTATTATTTTATCCCTTTGTGAGATAAACGTTTTGTATTCTGACAGTCACGTCCTTTCGTCTTCTCTGTAATAATTCAGACAGGTCATTAACTTTGCCGTAATCATTATGCGTATGTCTTTTCAAATTCTAGTGTTTATTCCAAGGCCAGTTTCTGTATTTCGCGCCCTTTCTTTGGGTCTATCGCGTCTTTTCGTATAGTATAAATATAAAAGGTAAAAACTTGACTCGCTATTTACCGCTTTACTTATTTCTTTAACAGAATACTCTTTCTTCAGCAGGTCGATAAGCTTTCTCGATATTTTAATTTTACTTTTTGAATTCCTGTCATCCCTTCTGAACCTTTTTCTGTAGTTAGTTCATCTTTTGTACAACCAAACTTTTCTTCTTCTGGTGAAGTAGGAAGTAGGCCTTCCCCTGGTAGGGTTGCCTTTGGTGACTCGTCATTTATGGAGCAAGCTTTTGACGTACCCTTTTCTTCAGGCACTTCTTCTTTCGAAAATGGCACATATGAACATGTTCCCGTTAATTCTCTTCCTTTTTCTACTTCTGTTGCCCCAGTTGTCAGCGGAGGCCAAGTTGGTGTTGTTTCGGAGGTGTTTAATCAGGGTTCCTTTGTAAATCCCTCCGCAACACAACCTATTTCTCAAGATTTCCCTGATTACTTGTTTAATGATACAACTGTTGTTACTACTTCGTTCGAATTCGGCGGGCCTTCAGGAGGTCGGACCGGATCAAGGTCCGGTCGTCGAACCATTATTTCTGCTTCGGGTAAGGAAACCTCAGTGAGTCCTAACGAGAGGCCATCCCCTCGGATGTTAGATGACCGCTGCATTCTCGAGCAAGTTAAGGATATTATGCAGTCCTGATGGTGTTCATTTTGGGTAGTGAACTGCTTGGCTCTGTTGAGCCCGATGCTTTGTCCTGGGACCTGGGCATGAGCACTATTTTTCCTGGCGAGTTGAGGAAACTCGAGGGTACCCCCAATATTCACCTTGTTCAGTCGCTGGTGAAGATATGTGAGCAGGTAAATATATTTTGATCCTTTTTTCCGCTTTTATTTGGATTGCCTTGTTATATAAGAACTTTTTGCTTTTTCAGGCTAAGTATTTTGCACTTCAGCTGGGTGTGTAAAATGACGATCTGTGGATCGGTAAAGATGCCTATCAACATCGTTTGGAGTCGGAGACAGCGAAGGCCGCAGGGCTGACCCTTCAACTGCAGCTTGCCAAAGATGATCTTCAAAAATTAGAGGAGGAGAAAGTCGTCCTTGAGAAGGAGAGAAATGGTTTGGTTCAGGCTGCTGCCTTGGCGGAGGAGTCTCGTCGGCAGGCCTATGAAGAAGGTTATGAAGCCGGTTATCTAAAGTGCCAGGAGGAATTGATGGCGTTTGCAGGTAACTTGACTCCTCTGAGGAGTGCTTCTGCTAGGCGGCCTGGTGACAGCAATCCTTCTCAATGATCTGTTTCCGACCTGGTTGTTATTTGGAATTTCTCTCCTTTTTTTTTTTTTTGTAGTGTCCAACCTTCTGTGTGGCTTTTTGTGCTGAATTTTTGTACGGGGAGAATAAATTTAATGAAAATGATAATTTTTGTGACTAGATCCAAATCTTGATCAATCCTTAGTAGATATCTTTTGTTACGCACATTTTGTCGCTATGAATCAGTATAGCTTCTCGACATAATCAGGAGAGATTACTTATCTGATATTGATCTTCTGGGAGAATATCCAATCTTCAAAAATGTAGCTTAATCTTGCTTGATCAGTGTTTAAGTAACTGAATGATATAACTTTGTTATGTACATCAAACTTTTTAAATTAAGAATGATGATCGACCAAGTATGGTTCCTTGGGTTATTTCCACAGTCACGTTTAGGCATTAAAATGTGGACAGTAGGCCGCTTGTGTCGATAATTGATTGAATAACTGTTTAAGGAACGCTCAGCGTTCTAGTCGACGTTCGATCAATGCCTTCTAAATTTTTCCTTTTGTTATGTATATCTTATATAAGGAGGCTATTATTCTTTCTGTTGAACTCTGCTTTTCTCATCATAGGTTTAAGTTTGCGGAGAAGATATCGTTCTATGTATCTTCTTAGAAATCCATGTTTTTCTGTACTGATTGTGAGTACCTTGTCCTTCAGATAAGGCAACCAGTGTACCAAATATATCAAATATCTTGATATGGGAGGAATTGGAAAATGTAAACTTATTTGTTAGATCCAGTCTGTTCAGACCTCCTTCAGCAATTCTTTGGAATGTTAGGCAGGGATTTTTTTGTAGTCCTGAATAATGACGATTATTCTCCTGATTTCCGTGTCAGATTTCTTGGATTCGAATAGAGTTACTGTGTAGCCCATCAATAATTTTTCATATAATATATGAGGCAGTGACGACCCCCATATGCTGTAGGGTTAGGTCTTATGAATCTAGGCGATCCAATATCTTTTATAATGGTGTAAACTTTGCATGCTTTTGTTGAGGATTTCGAGCTCTTACCGAGCGACTAGCATATATGAGTGTGTTAAACATTCCTGGTCTGAAGCTCTTTTAGATCTGCTTTATTGTGCATTGATAGCTTCGATCTTCTTTCTCTTTTATCATCGATTCGTTGAGTCGATAAGGGAGGCGCCGTTCCAACTTACTTGCATTTATTACGGGAAGTCAAAAGATCGCATTTCTGTCCCTTGATCAAATCTCCATCCATCCGAAGGATTAATTAGATCTATCCCTATAAATAGGGAGGCGGTTTCCATATTTCAATTGTAACTCTCAAAAAGGATAGAGGTATCAGTTTTCTTTAACTTTACTTTGCCTTCTGATCCCATAATCTTCAAAAAGTCACATTATCATGATTCATATCAGAATAAATTAAATTTCATCTGCCTTGTACTGACGGGTCCCATGGCAGCCCTACCTTGTACTAACGGGTCCCATGAGGCCTCGAACTTTGTATACACGGGTTTGAGGTCCGTGATTTCTGTTTGCACATGGAGGGTTCATACTTACCAGGCACCGCCGTGTTTGGATGTTACCTCCGGATTTATAGACCATCGGGGTGTGCTGGTAAATTTTTTCTTCTTCGACGGTCCTGAAGAGATGCTGCTCTAGAGTAAATTTCAACCCTAATGTAAAAGCAGTATCTCTGTTGTGGGTGAATGAATATTGCTGGTTATCTGGCTGGTAATGCTCATTTCGTCTGGAAGAACATTTGATCTTCAGAGCCTGGCCATCGAACCAAAGAAATCGACCATCCTGAGCAGTATGCTTCTTAGGTGGTCAGTTACAACTATCGAGGCACTAGGGAGGAGATTGATGTTTCCGTGGACATTGTCGTGAAGATCACCGATCTATAGTATAGGATTGTTTTATCTAAAGAAATGTAATGATGTGTAAATCGTATATAGACTTTTGTAATTTGATCTTCAGCTTTTGCCTGTAATTTTTTACATATTCATTGATGAATAAAACTTTATTTTTACTCCTTGCATTCTTCTTGTTGTTGAATTCGGCTTAATCTTATTTATGATTGTCATCGAGGAGCATTTATCGAACAAATCAATTTATACTCAACTCTTTTCTTTTAGACTTAGGTTTTTATACCAAAATCTTTGTGATCATTTAAAAATTAATCGAGGAGCGTTTATTGAGCGGATCAATTTATACTCAACCCTTTTCTTTTAGACTTAGGCTTTTATACCAAAAGTCTTTGTGATCGTTTAAAAATTAATCGAGGTGCGTTTATTGAGCGGATCAATTTATACTCAACTCTTTTCTTTTAGACTTAGGTTTTTATACCAGAAGTCTTTTTAATCGTTGAAAACTTAATCGAGGAGTGTTTATTGAGCGGATCAATGTTTTACTCAACTCTTTTTATTTAGACTTAGGTTTTCATACCAGAAGTCTTTTTAATCGTTGAAAATTTAATCGAGGAGTGTTTATTAAGCGGATCAATGTTTACTCAACTCTTTTCATTTAGACTTAGGTTTTTAATACCAGAAGCCTTTTAATCGTTATGAATAGATCGAGGAGTGTTTTTTGAGCGGATCAATTTATACTCAACTCTTTTTATTTAGACTTAGGTTTTTATACCAGAAGTATTTTTAATCGATGAAAACTTAATCGAGGAATGTTTATTGAGCGGATCAATTTATACTCAATTCTTTTTATTTAGACTTAGGTTTTTATACCAGAAGTCTTTTTAATCGTTGAAAACTTAATCGAGGAGTGTTTATTGAGCGGATCAATTTATACTCGACTCGTTGTATGGTTGGATCGAGGAGTGTTTATTTAGCGGATCAATTTGTACTCAGCTCGTTGTATGGTTGGATCGAGGAGTGTTTATTGAGCGGATCAATGTGTACTCAACTCGTTGTATGGTTGGATCGAGGAGTGATTATTGAGCGGATCAATGTGTACTCAACTCGTTGTATGGTTGGATCGAGGAGTGTTTATTGAGCGGATCAATGTATACTCAACTCGTTGTATCTTGATCTCAACCAATATGATAGTAGAATTTCAATGAGTGTTTACCGAAACAATCGATTTATACTCAATCTTGATTTAATATTTAACATTGCTAACAGGTATATTAAAAATTGAGCCATGGGCTACGACCTTTATTTACAATAAAAAAAAAAGGCATATTCTACTATAATTTATTTACCATAGTATTTTCTAAGGTTGACTGCATTCCAAGTTCTTGGTAAGGCTGTTCCATCCAAGTGTGCAATTTTGTATGAGCCTTTATTTCCTACGTCAATGACAACGTATGGTCCATCCCAATTCTGTTGTAGCTTTACCACATGTTTGGATACTTCTACATTTTTTAAGACCAGGTCCCCTTTTTTGAAGGTTCGGATGCGTACCTTTTGATTATACGCCCTTTCCATATTTGCTTTAGTCACTTGCAAACGTACGGCCGCTTTTTCTCTTAAAGCTTCTGTTAAATCAATATCATTTTCTCTTGTCTTTCCATTTTTCTGGTCGTCATACATTTCAATTCTTGGTGTCGGAATTAACGTTTCAACAGGAATAACAGCTTCCGAGCCATATACTAGACTGAACGGGGTCTCCCCGGTTGAAGTTCTGACCGTGGTCCGATTAGCCCATAGCACCCCTCGGAGTTCATCTAGCCATTTTCCCTTGGCTGCCCCTAATCTTTTCTCCAAGTATTTTATTATTTCTCGGTTTGCTACCTCAGTCTGTCCGTTCGCTCTAGGATGCCCGATCGAAGTGAAATTTTGCTGAATTCCTAGTTTTGAACACCAATCTATTACCTGTTTTCCCGCAAATTGTGTTCCATTATCAGAAATTAGAATTCTCGAGATGCCAAATCGACATACTATGAATTTCCTGAGGAAGTTGATCACTTGGAACTGAGTTATCCGTGCAAGGGCGATGCATTCTATCCATTTGCTGAAGTATTCAACAGCAACCAGAACATATGCTTTCTTGGATCTAGCTGCTGGGAAAGGTCCTACAATGTCCATTCCCCATTGATCGAACGGCCAACATACTGGTATCGGGTGTATGTTTTCGGCTGGTTGATGACATATATTAGCATGGACTTGGCAATGATGACATTTTTGGACATATTGTATGGCATCATTGTTGAGGGTAGGCCAATAATAACCTGTTCGAAGGCATTTTAAAGCCAAGGCCCTCGCTCCGCTGTGATTCCCCGCGTCTCCCTCGTGTACCTCCCGGAGGATATCGTTGGTTTGAGATTCGGAGATGCATTTTAGAAGGATTCCCGACACTGATCTTCGGTAAAGTTTTCCTTCTATTAATGTATACTTCGGAGCCCGGTATTTTATTTTTCGAGCTTCGTTTTGGTCCAGTGGCATTTTTCCTTCTCGGAGATACTCTATCATTGGAGTCATCCAGTTTGCTTCGGTTTCTCCAATTTCCATGATTTCTGCGACCGGTGTCCCATCGATATCGATTGCCAGCGTATTTGAGATTAGCCAGTGGATCACCCTTTCGATTTTTCCGCCGTGGGAACCTGTGAACCTAGATAGCTGATCGGCCCATTTATTTTCTTCGCGCTGAATGTTCTGTATACCAAAACTTTCTAAATTTTCAGCCAATTTTTTCAATTTGGCAAGGTATTTTATCATATTAAATTCCTTAGCCTCATAAAGACCTTTTATGTGTCTCTGTACTAACTCTGAATCGGTTAATACTTTAAGGTTTTGTATCTTGGCCTTGGTCGCCATTTCCATTCCTGCGGTCAGTGCTTCATATTCTGCTTCGTTGTTTGTTACGACGAAGTCCAAAGTTATCGCGTAATTTATATCCTCCTCATTAGGTCCGGTAAAGTTGATTCCAGCACCTCCTCATTCTCTGCATGAGGCGATGTCGACGTGCATTAACCAGGTCTGGTTTTCTACGATCAAGATATCATTGGCAAGGCTGGTTGATTCAGGATGTTCAATTGCCTGGCTCGAGGTTTCTAATAGAAAATCGGCTAAGACTTGGGCTTTAATTGCAATTCTTGGTTTAAACTCGATATCGAACTAACTGAGTTCGATCGCCCATTTGATCAGTCTTCCAGAGGCTTCTGGTTTTGCTAGGACCTGTCTTAATGGTTGGTTGGTCAATACCACGATTTTGTAGGTCAAAAAGTAAGGTCGGAGTTTTCGTACTGCTACTACTAAGGCCAAGGCGAATTTTTCAATTTCCAAATAGTTCTTCTCTGCCCCTTGTAATAATTTGCTTAAGTAATAGATAGGCTTATGTTCTAAACCTTCTATTTTGACCAGAACTGAACTAACGGCCGCATCAGAGATTGAGATGTAGATGTATAATGGTTCTCCTTCAGTCGGTTTGGCCAACTACGGGGATGTTGTCAGGTATTCTTTTAGCTGGTCGAAAGCCCGATCGCATTCTTCGGTCCAAACAAAGTTCTTCGCCTTTCGAAGGGTTTGGAAGAAAGGCAAATTTCTGTCAGCCGATTTTGATATGAAGATGTTTAATGCTACGATTTTCCCTACCAAGCTCTGTACTTGGGAGATCGTCATTGGAGGCTTCATTTCAGTTATGGCTCGAATTTTTTCTGGGTTGGCTTCGATTCCTCGTTGATGTACCAGATAGCCCAAGAATTTTCCTGATTTAACACCGAAGGTGCATTTGGCGAGATTTAGCTTCATGCGGTACTTTCTCAATATTCGGAAGCATCAATCGAGATGTCTTATGTGATCTGCTTCATTCATGCTTTTGACCAGCATGTCGTCTACGTAGACTTCCATTATTTCTCCAATTAATTATTTGAACATTTGGTTTACTAACCTTTGGTACGTGGCCCCGACATTCTTTAACCCAAATGGCTTAACTATGAAGCAATATACTCCTTGCTCGGTTATGAATGCAGTTTTCTCTTGGTCTTGCTCATTCATGTATATTTGATAAAAACCCTGGAAAGCATCCATCATGCTGAAGATCGCAAAGCCAGCGGTTGAGTCGACTAATAAGTCGATTCTTGGGAGGGGATACGGATCGCGTGGGCATAATTTGTTAAGGTCGGTAAAATCGTTGCACATTCTCCACTTGTTATCCTTTTTATCCCCTTCTGCTACTAGAATAACATTACATAACCATTCCGAGAAGTGTATTTCTCGAATTTGTTTTGCTTTGAGTAGCCTTTCTACTTCTGCTTTGATGATTTTATCTTTTACTGGCCCATGATTTCTCTTCTTTTGTCTAGCAGGTTTTGCCAAAAGGTCGATTTTTAGCGAGTGGTTGATTACTCGAGGGTCAATCCCTTCAATGTCGTTCGCACTCCAAGCGAAGACATCCATATTATCTCTGAGAAATTTGATCAACATTACTTCCCCTTCCTTGCTTAATTCAGTACCTATTCTCGTTGTTTTCGATGAGTCCCCTTGTACCAGTATGACATCCTTATGTTATGGTGGTTTTAAAGCTAAATCGACCGGTTCTTTTCCCTTTTTATCTATTCGGTCAGTGCTAGGGATTTCAACCTCGTTTCTACCGACATCGTCTTCGAGCTTTCTTTTGCTTGGAGTAATTTGTTCAGGGGGGTTTTTCAAAGTTAATGATGTGCTGTAGCAATCCCATGCCATACAATGATCATTCACTCTTTCCCCGATACCTGTATCAGTCGGAAATTTTATCTTCTGATGGTAAGTTGAGACAACAGCTCGGAACAAGTTGAGGGCAGGTCGCCCTAAGATTGCATTGTATGCAAAAGGAGTTTCTACTACTAAAAATTTTACCAACTTCACTGTTCGATGTGGTTTCTTCCCGAGTAAGACACTTAAACTTATTGTTCCACTTGGGACAATTTCGGATCCTCCAAATCCCACTAACGGTGTAGCTACCTTTTGGAGTGTTATTTGTCCCAAGTTCATCTGGGCTAGGACCTCTCTAGAGATGATATTCGCTGAGCTCCCATTATCGATCAGGATCCTTTTGACGTTGTAGTTTGATATTTCTAGCGACACCACCATCTGGAAATCGGGGTTATCCTCTTTTGTGTCCCAAACTAGATTTTTGGGTACTTCGCCATCGTTAAAACTGATCGGCGGGTTGTTTGTTGATTTACTTTCTAGAGTCCATACTTCCTCCGAGTATTTTAAGCCTCCGATTATGGATCTAGCAGTTCTTCGTCGAGCGTTACGACTATCCCCGCCGGCGGGTCCTCCGGAAATTGTATGGATGGTACCATTGATCTGGTCATGGTTCGACTCCTGTGCAGGACCATCCTCGGGTGACCTTCGACGGGAGTTCCTCCTTTGATTATTATTCCGAGGGCTCCTACTTCTTCCTCTTTTGCGGTTTTCCCGCTCTAAATAATCGTTTAGTTTTCCTTGTTCGATTAGTTTTTCAATTTCTCTACTAAGGTGAAAACAATCTTCAGTGCTGTGCCCATGTGCTCTATGATATTTGCAATACAACTCATAGTTTCGGGCACCTGGTCTGGGCAGACCGATTTTCTTCACTTTCGGGATCCAATTATTCCTTTCTAATACGGGCAGGATTTCTTCTATCGAAACAGTTAGCCTTGGGTGTTCTACTTGATTAACCCCGCTCCTGATTGCCGGTTCTGTGGTTCTAGATCTTTGATAGATGTTAGGTCGTCTGTCCTGATCATTTTTATTGTATTCTAATCGCTGAAAAACGTTGCCTTTTCTAAACGTCCGTTCGTAGTCCATGGATCTTTGGGCAGGAATTCTATCTTGCCGTTTGGAGCCCGAGGCCGTAATTTTATTTTTGTTCTTATCTTTAAAGGAATTCATATCTTCTTGGGTCATATATTTAGATGCCAAGCTCATGATGTCGGCGAACGTTCTTGGTTGTTTTCGGTTGAGGGCATTTCCGAACTGCCTATTCTTCGTGAGGTCGAAGAGAATAGAGATTATGTAATTGATATTTGGGGAATCGATTTTGAGCAATTCTACATTAAATCTTGCCAACCAGTTTCTTAGGAGTTGGCTCTTGTTGATAGATAGTTCCCAAGTAGCTCATTGGAAGTTTTTGCCTCTTCTGACTGGCAAACTGCTGCGTCAATTTGTTGCATAATTCCCGAAAACTGAATATGGAGTTGGCTGGTTGCTTGGCGAACCAGTCCAAAGCGATTCCTGGTCACCATTAATTTAGCGGTGAATTCCGCCGAGTGAGCATATAAGTTCATTATGTTCGTGAAGCTAAAAATATAGTCATCTGGATCAGTGGTTCCATCATATCTGGGTAGTCTATCCGGAATCTGTCCGGTTGATTGCGCCTCTTTTATTTCTCTGCAAAAGGGAGAGCACGCTGCTAGGCTCTCCTGGAGTTCCGTGGTTCTGGTCCATGGGTTTTGAACGGATCGTAAGCATTGCTCGAGTCGTTCCTGCACCATCCTTTCGATTTCTTTTTCTGAGAATCGGATTGTTCTTGGTCGATCTGGGATCGCCTCGCCCACGTCATCCTCGATGGGGATTATGGTATGTTCCTTTGACTCGTTGCGTTGTGGTCTGCTTCGATCCGCTTTTCTTCTGACGTTGTCATCGGAGGGTTTTGAATTGCCCTGCCGCGGACTGTGTAGCGAGCGCCGCTCGCTCGTCGGGCTGTCAGCCTGTTGAGAGATTTGATCATTTTGCCTCGGCGTTCTCTGAGTGGGATTTGCCCTAGTAGTTCTAACGTTTCGAGGAACCTGTTCAAGTACGAGTAATTCCTCTGGGGAGAGTGATTGAAGGAGCATAGCAATCTGTCGTAACTTCTCCTGAGCGTCTGACAGGGGGACCGGGATTGTTGGAGCCGCATGTTCTTCCGGTACTGCGCCAGTAGGGATCCCTTGTGGTTCTGATCTTACGCGTTTTCGTTTGTTCGATCAAGGGTCGATTGCAATGCGATAATAAAAATATTAAATGGAAAGTAAAGATCAATAGTAATTGTATTCGAATTAGCTGAGCACAAACTACAAGTATTTAGGGTCCTACTCGAGCATTATTGGATGCCGTACATGCAAGAGGGCGAAATACATATAAGCGAAACTATTCTATTATTCCCAAGTGAGTCCGAGCAGCAGTCTCGAAGGAAGAGCACCTGGGAAGTTATGTCGTCGTCATAAATGCTTGGGGTATTTATAGCTGTGCTGATGGGCTTGGGCCTGGGCTCGGCCCAACAGTATCCTTCGATCTCGGATTCTCTTTGTAAGCTCGGAACAATACACTTAGGGGCCTGGCTCGGCTCGTCGTTCCTGGGGGCAAGGATTGGCGTTACTCGATTCTCACCGAGCTTGTGAGGACAGGGGATCCAAATTACCTCTCATCAATACTCCCCCACTTCTCGAGCGTAAAGAGGAGCTTGCGCTCGAAGAAGTACAAGTTATATTGCCCGCTGGTATGAGATGTGCCGTTCGGAACATGCTTCAGATATGCCTCGTTAAAAACCTAACCCGGAAAAACCCATTGGGATAAAAATCGAGCTAGGGAAAAAGAGTGCATATAGAAACAACATATATCGGCATGTCGAGATAATAACCTTGTCCTTCTTTGTTTACGTATGATCTCCCAATTGGTATGTTTCCTCGTTGTGAAATACCGCGACGCTTTCTTCATTTCCTTAGCGAATGCTTCCTTTATTTTTCGATCATAACGCAAAGGACCCATGAGACTCCCAAGGATAATTTGCAAGGAACATATCTCGCAACCTGGAAAATGACGGTTCAAAAGTGCAATTTTCTGAGGGATAACCCTAAGTTTTTACCCAGAGTAAGTTCAACCGTCGCGGTTACTCGGGGACCTGCTTGCAATTTTACCTTTTTAACCCCGTATATATATGTTGAATCGTTGGAAAATTATTTACATATTACAATCTCTCTTGTGCTCGAAGCGCTTGTGTTCGAAACAGCATTTGCTTTTGTATACTTGTTTCTCAATCCATAATGTCGAGCTCTAGAAGTGCAAGGGGCAAGAATAAGGTCGGAGAAAACCAAGAATCCGATCCTTTATTAAAGCTTGTAGATGATTATGAAGATGGGGAATTTCGTCAAGGAGGCGAGGATGAGGATCCGAGCGAGGATCTCGAAGAAAACGAGGTCGAGAAACGCAGCATTGGCGAGGGTGCTTTTGTCAGGATTTTCAAACATACGCATGCCTCTAAGGCTGTGACCTCGAATAGGTTGGAACTTCCTGCTAGTGAAACTTCCTGTTATTTCTCGAAGAAGGATCGTGTTTATCTTGAGACGGAGTTCGGGAAATTTCTTCCCAAAGGGTTTTCGATCGTCATTCTTTCTTATACTGAACGTGCTACCGATCCTCCGGCTGGCTGTCAAGCCTTCTACGAGGATCAATTTCCTTATGGTTTGCGTATCCCGTTTATTCCCCTTGTCAGAAATATCCTGACTTTCTTTTCACTTTCTCCCGCTCAGCTTCTCCCGCACTCTGTTGCGTATATAGCAGCTTTTAGCGCTCTTATGGAGGCAAAGGGGGAAGAGGCCTTCTTTAATAATTTCTGGCAAATATTCCGAATGGACCTGTGCAAGGGCCCAAATATGGGGTTTGTGTCCATCCGCCAGCGGTCGAAGCGGCCTTTTCTTACGAGAATAACAACGGAAAAGAGTATAGGTTGGAAGAGGAGATTCTTTTTTGTGAAGGGCCCTGATGTCCCTATATCAGAAAGTAGCTCGAAGATGAGACCCTATCGGTGGGATGGAGTCAACTCTTGGTCATATGGTCCTCGCAAGATTAAAGAAAAACTCAACCACCGCCTTTCCGACGAATTTCTCGAGCAGTTGCGGTCTAATCCGAGCTCCTTATTCACGAAGGTGTTTTGCGGTTGGCTGGGTTGAGCCGCTGTGATTATCCTGCTCCAACACTCAAATATTCTCGTCTTGTATCCGATCAATCCTTAGAAGGGTCGTTTCCCCAGTTTGGTGACTCATCAGCTTCTGCCGTTCTGTCTCTCGCCTCTCTTTCTTTGGGTATGTTGGCTTGTTCCTATCTTGAGGCGTGATGAATCATTAATTTACATTCATGCGCCCCTCGTATTTCCTTTGCAGGTCAAATCGTTGAGAAGTTCCGACTTTTTGCAGCCGGTCCGGTTGAAGATAAACCATTTTATTTCGATCTGTTGCCACATACTTCCGAAAATAGAGTGATTACAAGTAACTTGGGCGGAAACTCAGTTACTATTCCAGTCGCAATTCCCGATCTGAGAGGCGTTGGTACTATGAGTTCCTTAAACTCCGCCTCTGCTGGACCTCTTCGAACTTTGTTTTCCACCGATACTTCTGCTCTTTCATCCGTTGGCTATAGTCAACATTCCTGGAATAGGATTCAGGGTATTCAGGAGTATGAGAAGCTTCTGAGTCCAAAGAGGAATGCTGAGCACCCGGGGCCCTCGAGGAGGGTAAAACCTTTTGGTGTGAATTCTGACTCGGTTCCATGTCGAGAAGGTAGGTCGGAGCCCGACGTGGCGGACATTATGGACGAGCATCTCCGCGGTAGTAGGGCTGCTGGATACCCTGAAGATGGTAGCGTTCTAACTGACCTGGACTCGAGTGGTGAGAATGAATTTGACAAAGCCGCTAGAGTTTTCATGGCTAGTCGATTCAAGCGGGATATGCTGCTTCATACCGTCAAGGGTGACTTCGAGGTTTTGAGTGATTTTTGTCGAACATATCATGAGGTGATAATCTGCCTTTTAACTATCTCTTCTTTCTTCAGAGTCCCCTATGTTTGCTGATATCATATATGATCTCATAGGTCGGGGATTTGTTCGCAATTCAAACCTATCGTTTAGCATTGCTGGAGCAGGAGTCGCAGGATGCTCATGATGCGTATGCGCAAATTTTCGTCGATAATCAAACTCTTCGATCTCAATTAGCAAAAAGTCAACAAGAATTATCTCAAATAAAGAAGGAGCTCAAAGAAGCGACTATGAAACGCTCTTCCTCTGTAGAAGAGGATTTGCTGGCATCTGTTAAAGAGAGAAGTGCCCTCGAGGAAGAGCTGAAGAAGGTAAAGATCGAACTTGAGCTAGCAAGGCAAGATTCCGAGCGTGCATATGCCCAAGGCCGGGATGAGGCTGTGATTCCGGCCATACGAGAATTCTTGGAATCTCCCGTCTTAGATCCCTTAGTCCAAAGGAGAATGGGAGGGATTCTCCAAACGATCTTCTACAAAGGGGTTCAACAATTGGTTTCGGCCGGGAGAATTCCAGATAATATGGACGAATATTACCAGCACATGAACCCTTTTAAAAATGCTGAAGGGATGGATTACAAAGCTTCCTCTTTACCCAAGACGGAAATAAGATGGCAGGATCATCGCTTTGCCTCTTTAGTAGAGGAGTATGTCATTCCGATGCCTAACCCTGACTTGCTTGAGCACTCTAACGACGACTGCCCTTCTGCTTCGGGGAAAAAAGAAGATGTTAACATAGAGGATGAATTGGATAAGGAAAATGATCGATCCGTTGACCAAACTAATCCGTTAGGCAGCGGCAGTGAAGATGGCGTCGGTCCGAATGCTAAGTTCGATCACGCCGGAGGGGGTGATCTATAGTTTCGTAGTTAGGGATCGAATGTATACATGTATGTCACTCACTTTTGTAATTGGATTTGTTTTCCTTTTGGTTTAATTCGTATAATTTGTAAATTCCAATCTTGACAATGTTTAGACACTATTTGCCTTTCGTAGTTCGATATTTTCTCGTGATCTATGCTCGATATCTATTTATTCCATATAGAATCTTTCTTGATAGTCGCGTCGATTCCACTATTAACAATTATAGGGTCTAGCGCCTATAAATATCAGGACCTCTTCAGACTTTGTTAGAAAATATTCTTAGAGATCGGAGCTCTTCCTATATATTTTGTATTCTTTTAATTTCTTAACTCTCTCCCTGTTTATTATGGAAAACATACTAGGCAAAGCAATCGACCCCAAACAGCTATTTGGTGGCTTGAAGAATAAGAATCCGAGCAAAGAGCAGAAAACTGCCAAGGAGGCCAAACCCTCCAAATCGTCTTCTAAGACCTCTGTGTCTTCCCCGAAAGCTCCTAAAGGGGGGGAAAATAAGAAAGAGAAAAGCACTTCCTCGAAGCAAAACAAGGGCAGTTCCAGCAAGTCTATTTTGGACGAGGAGCTTGAGGCTGGATTCGGGGGTTCTTCCCCGAAAGTTGTCAATTCTTCGAGTGAAGATCCTGTCAGAGAAAAGACTCCTATTCCTACTTCGAACAAAAGGCCTTATTCCGATGGGGTCACTCCCATTGAGGCTTTGCAAAATCTTGCTATTAGTAGCAAATCATCCTCTGATGCTTCAACCGTTCCTCCCGCAGGAGGTCTCAGCAAAAAACTCAAGTTAGAAATTAGTGGAGGGGCTTCTACTGAAGCTTTTCTTCGAGTGAAGATCCTGTCAGAGAAAAGACCCCTGTTCCTACTTCGAACAAAAGGCCTTATTCCGATGGGGTCACTCCAATTGAGGCTTTGCAAAATCTTGCTATTGGTAGCAAACCATCCTCTGATGCTTCAACCGTTCCTCCCGCAGGAGGTCTCAGCAAAAAACTCAAGTTAGAAATTGGTGGAGGGGCTTCTGCTGAAGCTTTGAAAATTGATAATCCTCCAAAGGTTACTCCTTCCCTGCCCGAGGAGTCGAAAGATGGGTCTCCTTCTAAGGCTGATCCCATGGATAGTTTGTTGCAAGCTAACTTTACTTCTTCCGAACCCAACATGTCCAAGGAGAGAAACATAGAAGAGCTGTTTGAGTCTGGGACGCACTTCCTGTTTCAGGTATATCTATTTATTCCTCTCTCTCTCTTTTTTTTTTTTTTTTTTTTTAAGTTGTCGATCCTTTTACCAGGCCGGACAAGATTTTATTGAGCTTAAAACGTTTGCTGAGCGGGAAACCAATCAGTGTGCTGCTATTTCCCTCGAGCTGGAGGAGAAGAAAGCCGAATTCGACCGTGTCTTCGCGGAGAAGGTTGCGCTAGAGAGGGAGAAGTCTGTCAAAGAAGACGGAGAGGAGATTCACAGGCGGCTGAATGAGGAGCTCGAAAAACTGAAAAGTCTTCACGAGCAAGAGAGGCAAGACTTCAAGCATCGAGAAAAGGAGGCTTACGACCGTGGATATGAAGCTGGATGTGAGGCTCGTAATGCCGAGCTTCGGAAGATTTTCTCCGACAATAAGCTTCTCTAGATGTTGTCTTTTATTTTCCGGACTTGCTGTATGGCTATATCATTTTTACTCTTGTGCGATCATGAATAATTTCAAACATTTTATCCCCTATGGTTTGTAATAATCTATCTGCTTCTCTGATTGCATGTTCTTCTATAATTTGATGTATTCTTTTCTTTACATGCTTTAGTTTGCTTTCTTCGTTTGACCTTGTGCTCACGATTCTCGATCTTCGATCTTTGTGTATTAAATTCTGCTTAATTTCCGAAACATATCACTTTCTCTCTTCACTGAAATTCTTGGGAAGCGCAACAGTCTTTCGATCTTGACCGTTCCTTTTGTTTGCTGCTAGCCGTTGGATTTTGAGAATGGTACCTATAAATGGGGCTCTTCGTTTTGCCTCCTTATAAGATTTTTCAAAAATAGATTCCTTCGACCATGCTGACTGAAAGATTTTGTTGTATGACTCAATATTTCGAATTTCGAGTTAGGACTTATTTTGCATACCATAGTCAAATTTGTATTTCATCCTCGACTAGGGTATCTGCAGGCGAACACTATTTCGACCCTGAAGGCCAATAAGCTTTATTGCTGACCATCCACGACCCCAGTAGCTCCCTCGACCTTCTATGGCCGGGGTGAGACTTAAACATCGACTTTTTCGCGAGGATGTTCGACAGTTTGTTTGGTTCTTCTGGAAGATGTGAGGAGGCGATGCTTCGAGGATCGAGGTCCTCAAAAAGTATTCACATTACACCTAGAAAAAGATGTATCGTTCCTCTTCTCTTCGAAAACTATAAAAAGGATACAACGCTGTCGGGTTGATGGACTCCTTTCTTTCGAGTAAGGACATTATTGTCAGCCGAAAATTTCATAGGATTGCCTGTTCATGAAGGTCTCCTCGTGTTAGGATATATAGATTAGTTCTATGTCGATAATCGCAAGATTGTATAATGTATTGGCATCAAAAGATTAGCTCGATATGTAATAGGAGTTGACATCTTTGTAACTTGTAATTCCTCAATGTACCGAACTTCGGAATATATTCCTTGACTAAACCCTTTCAGTTATTCTTATATGTTTAAATAGTATATTTTGCCAATCTCGGTCGATCTTAGAGGAGTTGATAATGCTTTCTTGATTAGTTGAAATCCGAATATCTCTTTGTGATCCTCTTTGACGTTCGGAATCGAGGTTACAAGTACTTCGAGCGCTATTAAATTTGACTCTTTCTCCATTTGTTCGTAGGATTCCCGAATTTCTGGGAAACGCAACGGTCGGCGCATTTCATGCTCATATCTTAGCCCTTAGTTTCGTTCAGCTTTGGCGATTGAGTTTTTACCGTTACGTCCCGTCTTCTCTTAGCAAAACAGTCTCTGATTTGTTGGGAATCTGAGCGGTCAGAGCGCTTTTAATGTTCGTATTGCTACCGTTCATCTAAAGAGATCTACACCGTTGAAACATAATTTTTCCCCCTATAAATACCTCTGAATTTACCTTCGTATTTTTTACTTGTCCGTAAACATCTCGCTCGATCAATATGGTTGTATTTTTACTTCCATCGACCGTCTTTATGTTCCATTCGATCTCAGCAATAAAAACGTTCGAGATTCGGACTCGAACTCTCTTTTTCGACCTCTTCGGCGTCCCTGTATGGGGAATAATTTCGACTAGGGTATCGACAGGCGAAAAGGATTGCGACTGGGGTACCGGCAGGCGACCAGCTCTCTCTGATTCCAACCATTTGAGACTGGTTCGTACTCCTGTATCCTGTCAATCCACCCAGTCGGATAGTGGGTCAACTTCTGGAGGAGTTTTCCTGCACTCGATCTCCATTTTTTCAAGATATTACTTGAAGAATGTTGCCTTCGAGATTGCGTGGAATAATTTCTCTAGGAATTGCCTCCCTGTTTCTCGATCTGTTCCGGCATGGGACAACCGTTGAGGAAGGGTTGGATGAAGGGTAGAAGTGTTCCTCTAGCCCTACCTTCCTCCTTTGATTATGAAAACATTCTTGCGCATGGTTAATTTGTAATAGGGTTAAAATAAATGTAGAGTCTCAGCTTTGCTCGACTTTTCTTATTAGTGTAATTATGAACTCTATTGTAACCGTTTGAAAGATCATGAATGAAATATTTATTTCCTTTGTCAATTCTATTTGCTGATCTGCAGAATTGCTTCTATATATCGCTGTCGAGCATCAAGTTTTCCGCCTCAAAAATATAAATAAACGCTGTTTTCCGGCGACTCCGATAAGTATTTAGATAATAAACGATAATCGATGCTTTTCGACCATCGATATTCAGATAACCGATAATTGATTTTTTTGCCGATTTCTTTTGTCGAAAGAGTGATCGAAAATTAATATTACTTGAATAATAATAGTCGGCTTAGCAGATCTTGATTGCTGTAGTCCGAGATAGGATAAAATTTTCGGTATAATCGATAACTTGCATTTAGGGTCTTAGCAACGGCTTTCACACTTTTGATAATTTTGATCTAAGGGGCATAGCAACGGCTTTCACCCTTAGTCGTTTCAGAGCATTTTTAGCCCGAGGGTCGTAGCAACGGCTTTCACCCTTAGTCGATTCAGAGCATTTTTAGCCCGAGGGTCGTAGCAACGGCTTTCACCCATTTGATAATTTCGATCTATGGGGCATAGCAACGGCTTTCACCCTTAGTCGTTTCAGAGCATTTTTAGCCCGAGGGTCGTAGCAACGGCTTTCACCCATTTGATAATTTCGATCTAAGGGGCATAGCAACGGCTTTCACCCTTAGTCGTTTCAGAGCATTTTTAGCCCGAGGGTCGTAGAAACGGCTTTCACCCATTTGATAATTTCGATCTAAGGGGCATAGCAACGGCTTTCACCCTTAGTCGTTTCAGAGCATTTTTAGCCCGAGGGTCGTCACCCATTTATTCCGATCCAAGGGGCGTAGCAACGGCTTTCACCCTTGGTCGGTTTTCGAGGGTCATAGCAACAGCTTTCACCCGTTAATAGTTGATGGAGAAAAATAGAGATTGATAATTGTTGAATATAGATCAAGAATATCGGAATAATAGACGAGTAGAGATTGATGGAATAGTGCCCAGCAAGCTAATGTTAATTAGCTTGTTGAAGTACTGTTTTCTTATGGTTTATAATTAATACGCCGTTCATTCATAGTATGTGAAACTGAACAATGGCCAACTTCATCTCTCGCGAACCTATCTAAGCGATTGGATGAAATCCTGAGGTCACAATAGACTATGGGACGATTCACTTCAGTACTGAGTGCAATCATGAAACAGTCTCAAAGGTCGTGATCTTAAAATCGTTCCAAGTCATAGATTCCAAACGAGACGGGGTATCGTAGGAATCGTCAAGACTTGTACAAGTATGCATGATTCACATGGAGTGAATTTGTAGAGTTTCATGAGCAAGGAATTTGAGTCCAGTGCATATGAGTAGGTGGTTCAATGGAGAATTGAACGCATCGAACGACCCGAACAGAGAAACCCATTGTGGAAGCGCATGACGCATATCGGTGATGGGATGTTTCTCAAGGCTTATAATAGTGTACGATTTAGTCCTTAGACTTGAGGTACTAGGGCGAATTCGGTACATGGATGTGCGTACTTAGATTTAGGTGCTGGTTACGTAGCTTGGCCACAAAGTGCCTAAGTTGGGTGCGTACAAAAGTGTACGCGAATGGTTAGTACTAAGAAAGGATCTAACACCTCATCCTGATAAGATGAGAGCATTTCCTGTACGTTCTTCGATAATATGTTCCTAGAAACCCATGGCCATGGTTGGTGACGAATTTGGAAGGTATTTCCAAATTAGGCAGTCACACCGGAATTATTATCCAGAATTAGAAAGTACAGAATCGAGATAATTAGAGGTGCCGATCAATTCACACACCCTAGGTTTCGATCGGGAAATCAGTTGTAGAAGGACCGTATGTACATGGCAATTATAAGAGGTGAGGTTCACAATAAATCAATTCACCTTTGATTGGGCTTCATGGGCTTGTGGCTAGACATCGACCATGAAGTGTGGGTACTCCGGAATTAATAGAGGATTTAATTCTAGGAGTGGTCAATTAAAAGTAGTTTAATTGATCGGAGCATTTAATTGCTCGTTAATTAAATCACGAAAGTCGTGGGCCTGCTGCCAGTTGATGGTGAACCCAGAGGGTCACACACAATACAATTGGACGGTGACTGTCTAAAAGGAAAGTAAGTGATTTAAAGTTGTTAAATCAAGGTAATTGAATTATGGTATTAATTCAATTGGAGATTATTAATTAGATGACTAATTGATTAATTGATAATTAATTAATTAGAGTTATCTGATTAATTTTGGAATTAATTAAAGTGGTTAATTAATTGGAAGAATAAATAATTAACCAATTTAAGTATTGGATAATTATGGGTTGATTTTGGAATTATCTAAAATTAGGGGGCATGGGCTATTTTAGTAGTTAAAAAGAAAAGGTTTTGTTTCTTGAAAAGCAAGTTTGAAGAGATTTATCAAATCTCATATTCCTAAGGATAAGGAATGAAGATTTGATAAACAAGGAAAGGAGATCTTTTTGGAGAAGGACTCTTCTCCTATAAATACTCCTTCTCCTCTTCATTATTAAATAGCTAACCAAGTTGCACTCAAAGACAAGAAAACTTTTGAGAGAAAAACAAAATACTTTTGCTGAAAATTGAGAGAGAAAAATCGTGTGAGGAAAAGATTTTTCGACAAGAAATTTTAATTGCAAAAATCGCCCCAAGGTTTCCGCCCCTAAACCCTAGTCGCCCAACCTAGCTTTGGCCGAACCCAAATCGGACCAAACCTGACCCTGGCCGAACCCTGCTCGGACCAGATCTAACCCTGGCCGAACCCTGCTCGACCACATAAGCTCTGTGGGTCGATTCTTCCATTGTTATCTCCCGTTCCTTTGCTGACAAACCTGCGAGATCCAGTTCGTAGCCTAAGACTTGTAGGTGTCACTACAATCCGATTGGTGTGGACTAGCTTTGGAGGTGAGACATATGGATCACTCTATCTGTGGATCGAACCAAACACTTGGAGGACACGGCAACCACAACTTGGTGGTCAGGTAATTTGCGATTAACCCCCTTCGTGTTTTATTGATGTTTGATTCATCCTTATTCGTATAATAACTATGGAGAAAGAATTCATGGGACTGTTAGGAACTCGAAAAAAAATTTTTAAATTTCCGCACTCTGTTGTATTGACAATCGAGCCCTAGCCAAGATATCCCAACAGTGGTATCAGAGCCAACTCCATACGTTTTTATACGAAAAGGCCTGAACATAATGTGTTTTCACTGTATATGCTTGATTGTATGTATGAGAACGCATGTTAATTATGTTTTAGTGATTGATTATTGCTTGTTATGACTGGATCTATGATTGGGTAAAACTGCTTTTTTAGATCTGTGGCGAATTTATAGTTTTTCGAAAAATCAGGGCTTTTATGCAAAATCGCAAAACACGATAATTAGGGCTGAAAATTTAATTTTCTGTTTCTGGAAATTTTTGAAAAATCTGGATGTTTTCTGAAAATCTGATCGCACGCAATTTTGGACCATTTTGCAATTTTCGAAAATTCGAGGACTGTTTTGTAATTTCCGAAACTTCAGGGGTCTGTTTGCAAATTCGAAAATTTTCTGGATTTCAAAATTTTAATTTTCTGCTCATTCTGTCCGAAAACTTTTTTGGGGGTATTTTGTAACTTTTCAAAAGTTTTGGGGTCAAAAGTGCAATTTCCGAAAGTATAGGGGCCGAACTGCAATTTTCAAAAGTTGAAAAATCAGAATCTGAAATTAAGGCAGAAAAGTTGTTTTGTTTATCCGAGAATTTATTTTGTCATAATTAGTAGTGACTAAAAAGCAAGAATCATAGGAAGTTAGTTTTAAAAGGTGTTTTAAAATTAAGATAGAAGAAAGTAAAAGATGTTTACATGTTTCTTTGCTCTACGTGAACTGTTTACGTGGTTTTTCGATCGCGCCGAGCCTTGACCTTAGGTTAGATGTGATTGGTTTAATTTAATGCATGGTTTTTTTGGGCCTGCGAGCCTGTTATTATTTTTGGGCCACTTTGAGCCTTTGTAATAGAATAGGGCTTTACTGCTTTCCTAGTTTAGGATGGAGGCCCATTTACAAGCAAGGTGGGAGCCCAAGAAGAATTGAAGGCCATGTATGCGTGGTACATTGTGTAATAGCATAGGTCCTTTGAGAACCCTTTAGATTGACCAATTGGGCCAACATCATTGGCTCGATGATGGCCCGCATAGGAGGCTCCCGATCGAAAACATATTATGGTAGTATGCATGCTAGGCTTGTATGGCTTTTATTTATTAGTCGATTTATGATTGCTTGAGTGTTTGCGCGCTAGAATCTAGATCGTAAATAAAAGATAAAGCATAATTGAAGCGGTGAGATCTCGAGGAGAGTTTCTTCAAACTTTCAAAACGAAAATTCCCCTCTCGAATAAATATTAAGTCATATTGGGTTAAATTATAAAATGAGGTTTTATAAAATCCAAGCCTTCCATTAATAGGGACTAGTGTATGTTGTTTACTTATCGATAGAGGTGATCCAGAGTCTGGCACCCGAGTCGAAGAAAGGGGCAATGCACGAAATTCCTTGTTCTAGTTTTCTTAAAACTTGACAAGGGTAGGGACTGGTCGGGACGTGAAAATCGACCGATAACTAGTTACGGAGAATTCATGACCGGGCCCGTTGCTTATCATGATTAATGGGTTAGACTTAACGCGTAGTAACATTTATGATGTAGCAGTGCTAGATAAATGCGAAAAACGAGGCAAAATAACTTGAAGGTTGTCTAGTAGACACAATTGGTAATATGTATACCTACCTAGGGAATTAATTGTATGGCCACGAGTCGTGGGTGCAACTAATTGCTGCTGGGACGTCAAGACCTACTAGGAAATAGACTTTTCCCGAAACTAGAAGGGGTTATTGTTTCGATAAAATAGTGGGAGAACTTTTTCGATAAAAAGTCCAAATTTCGTTAATTATAAGTATTAATATTAAACCTGTCTGCTTATAGTTGTCTGTTTTTAAATGTTAGCCATTTACCATCCACTATCCGATCCTCGATGCGTTTAAGAACCGAACCAACTTTGAAAAAGGTGATGTGCAATTTCCTCTACGAAAGCGACATGGCTAAGTTTGACAATGTTAGGGAATATTGTTCTTACTTAAGCAAGACATTCGAGCTGATCAAAGGGTTTGGAGCCCAATTGACTCTCGAAGATGAGATAACGATAACTCTTCAAGGATTATCTGAGAACTTCACTCATTTTATGCAACATTGCGTTATTCCGCCTGATGGAATACAGACAAAGCAATTGCATGAGTTGTTAGACAAATATGAAGAAGCTCATCAACGTGGTTTTGGTCTGTATGATTGGAATTGCCCTCTGTGTAAGTACGAAGAGAAAATAAGGAAGCTTGTTGAAAAGGATTTCCTGGAAAGACTTGACTACGGTATGACTTTTTAAGTTATACACTTGTTGAATCTTTTTGATGTAAGACATCTGATTAAAACTTTCATTTCTGTAAAAGCATTTACAGGCGATGATAGTCTTCCCGCTCAATCTAAAAGGAGGAAAATCCTTGAAAGGGAGATGCAAGTAGTGCAGAGCGAGATGAGGAAACTGGAATTCCGGGACTGGGTCAAGGAAGAATTGTACCTAGACATTCCTTTTTAGCAAAAGAAGTTTTTCTTAGTTTTTTCGTATTAGCATGAGTTTTAAGTTTTAGTTTACTTTGAGTATTATTTCACATTTTGTACGAGACGTTATTGCTTTACCATTGAGAAATGGAATTTATTTAATTAGAGCAATTTAACTTTGTACAAATGTCGATGTTTTGAAACATAGAAATAAACAATGATAAACAAATCAAAAACTTTGAAAAACTATGTGCTAAATCGAAAACAAGCAAAACAAACGAGATAATCGTTTACGCTTGAAATGTTCATTCTGGACATTCTTCCTAAAGAGAGATGCGAAAGGGAAGTTTTATTTACTGTTCCTGAGATAATGAACTTGAGTAAAATCGGAACTTTCAAATCTTGAAGGAATGATAACCGAAGAGAAGGATTGCTAAGGCATTCCAAAACATTTCAATCGATATGAACTAAAAGCACTAGTTCAAAAGAAATCTACTTCATATATACTTACGATTTCAATCGTTAAAGTATATGTGTACTTGGCTGAAGTACAATTCTGAAACTATTGAAGTAACTCAATAGACGTTTTGGAAATGAAGTAACTAGATGCATTATGTCGAAAGCAATTTGATTTAATCAAACCTGCTGAAACATAAGCAACTTAACACCTCGATTATCTAAGACGAGAATAGAATTCTCATGAAGCAAATCAAAGAAGAAATCGAACTTTGTTTGATTCACGACTCTGATCTTGCTCAGTTTCCTTTATTCAAATTAGGGGATACCTTCCCTTGACTCTTCAAAGATACTTGGTATAGTATATTTCGAAGTAAGTCCTTACATCGCCATGTCTTTTAAGACATAGCAGAACACCCTTATATGAGAAATTAGATGGTAGATCTAGTTCATATAAAGTTTATGGGGTATTCAACAAAACCCATTGAATACCTGTTCCACGACAACGAGAAACAAAAAGTATCTCGTAAGTAGCTTGTTCCTCTGTTGACAAGACCTTGTCAAAGGAAATAAGGAACGTCGTAGAACTTGATGAAGTCCAAGGATTGGACCCGTCCCCATGAACAGTGGGAGTAAACACTGAAAACTGCTGAATCAATCTATGCACAAAGAAATCGTAATCTGATCAAATTCGTAAGGAACTCAAAATTCCATTTTACGAAATTGAGAAATTGGATTCTAATCAAAGATTACAAAGAGATTATGTTAAACGTGATCTAAGGGATATGGCACATAGCCATAAGATTCGAAGTTGAAAACTTTGACTCACTTAAATGGCAATAGGTCATTATTCAAAAGTCCTTTTAGGATTGATGAAAAGGCCTTATGTCTATTAACTACGTCAAAATTCATTTCGAAACTATTAGCCATAGAAAGGTGGTTTTGACTACCGAAGGCATGACTATTGGATATGAATCCTGCATCTCACAATTGAAAATTGATGAGAAGATCTCTATTCTAATCCAAAGGTCAATCTATGACTTTTTCCCAAATTTGGAACATGCAACTTGATAGTTGATCAAGAATGTTGAAGTTGTCAAAAGGCATATAGATTCCAAATGTGCAAAAGAATCAGTGGGAGTGTAGTTGAGTTCGAAGCGCAACAAGATGATGTTCTGTACATCAAGCAAGATATAAGAATATCAGAGAAGCACAGACGAAAGCGTGTTCTTCACGCAATTCTCCATGATAAGATTTGGAATTACATCTCACGTACTGGCAATACGTATCTATGGTAGATAGAAGGAAGAAGATGTAATGATTTACCAAATCAAAGTACAAAGACTATATATTGATTGAATTCAATATGGAAGAATCCAAGTAAGGATTAGTTCCAAAAGAGACAAAATCTCTCTCACTTATTTAATGAGCCCTAAATTAATGAGTGAAGAAGTAACTGTCTCAAGAAACCTAATGCTTTGGCATTTGGATTGCATGTAGCATGCAAAGTCTTGTACTAGACCTGACTCGTCAAAATGCTCTGAACGAGCTACTGATAGTCAAACACCAGTAAAGGACACTGGTCTACCATAAAAGGAAATCCTCGAAGATAATTAAAGGATGCAACGCTGGTTTATGGTAGTAGTGGAGAATTGAAACTCGAAGGATTTTTGAAATTCGAGATTTCCAGTCTGAAGTGGATTATTTATTCTGTCTCGATAGAGCAAAAGTAAATTGGAAGAAATTCCAATAATATACCATTGCCGATTCAAACAAGAATAAAAGGGCACCATTATGATGCTGCACAAAAGAAAGTGTTTAGATGAGAAATTTTCATCCAACGACTGGATGAAATACCTAGCATGACAAAAGCCTATCATAATCTTAACCGATTTAGATGAGGCAATTGCTCAATGAAAGGAAATCGAGATCTCACCCATAATCTGAACGCAACACCGTATGATTGAACCAGTCATGGGTAGTTGAGACGAGTAGAAGTATTACTTCATCTCGACAAAGACAACTTAGCAGATCCACTAATTAAGCTCTCTCACAAATGGTTCGAGGGACATCTTGGTATAGATGGGTCTTAGAAATGTTGTGATTGGCTTTAGGGCAAGTGGGAGATTGATGGAATAGTGCCCAGCAAGCCAATGTTAATTAGCTTGTTGAAGTACTGTTTTCTTATGGTTTATAATTAATACGCCGTTCATTCATAGTATGTGAAACTGAACAATGGCCAACTTCATCTCTCGCGAACCTATCTAAGCGATTGGATGAAATCCTGAGGTCACAATAGACTATGGGACGATTCACTTCAGTACTGAGTGCAATCTTGAAACAGTCTCAAAGGTCGTGATCTTAAAACCGTTCCAAGTCATAGATTCCAAACGAGACGGGGTATCGTAGGAATCGTCAAGACTTGTACAAGTATGCATGATTCACATGGAGTGAATTTGTAGAGTTTCATGAGCAAGGAATTTGAGTCCAGTGCATATGAGTAGGTGGTTCAATGGAGGATTGAACGCATCGAATGACCTGAACAGAGAAACCCATTGTGGAAGCGCATGACGCATATCGGTGATGGGATGTTTCTCAAGGCTTATAATAGTGTACGATTTAGTCCTTAGACTTGAGGTACTAGGGCGAATTCGGTACATGGATGTGCATACTTAGATTTAGGTGCTGGTCACGTAGCTTGGCCACAAAGTGCCTAAGTTGGGTGCGTACAAAAGTGTACGCGAATGGTTAGTACTAAGAAAGGATCTAACACCTCATCCTGATAAGATGAGAGCATTTCCTGTACGTTCTTCGATAATATGTTCCTAGAAACCCATGGCCATGGTTGGTGACGAATTTGGAAGGTATTTCCAAATTAGGCAGTCACACCGGAATTATTATCCAGAATTAGAAAGTACAGAATCGAGATAATTAGAGGTGTCGATCAATTCACACACCCTAGGTTTCGATCGGGAAATCAGTTGTAGAAGGACCGTATGTACATGGCAATTATAAGAGGTGAGGTTCACAATAAATCAATTCACCTTTGATTGGGCTTCATGGGCTTGTGGCTAGACATCGACCATGAAGTGTGGGTACTCCGGAATTAATAGAGGATTTAATTCTAGGAGTGGTCAATTAAAAGTAGTTTAATTGATCGGAGCATTTAATTGCTCGTTAATTAAATCACGAAAGTCGTGGGCCTGCTGCCAGTTGATGGTGAACCCAGAGGGTCACACACAATACAATTGGACGGTGACTGTCTAAAAGGAAAGTAAGTGATTTAAAGTTGTTAAATCAAGGTAATTGAATTATGGTATTAATTCAATTGGAGATTATTAATTAGATGACTAATTGATTAATTGATAATTAATTAATTAGAGCTATCTGATTAATTTTGGAATTAATTAAATTGGTTAATTAATTGGAAGAATAAATAATTAACCAATTTAAGTATTGGATAATTATGGGTTGATTTTGGAATTATCTAAAATTAGGGGGCATGGGCGATTTTAGTAGTTAAAAAGAAAAGGAGTTTTGTTTCTTGAAAAGCAAGTTTGAAGAGATTTATCAAATCTCATATTCCTAAGGATAAGGAATGAAGATTTGATAAACAAGGAAAGGAGATCTTTTTGGAGAAGGACTCTTCTCCTATAAATACTCCTTCTCCTCTTCATTATTAAATAGCTAACCAAGTTGCACTCAAAGACAAGAAAACTTTTGAGAGAAAAACAAAATACTTTTGCTGAAAATTGAGAGAGAAAAATCGTGTGAGGAAAAGATTTTTCGACAAGAAATTTTAATTGCAAAAATCGCCCCAAGGTTTTCGCCCCTAAACCCTAGTCGCCCAACCTAGCTCTGGCCGAACCCAAATCGGACCAAACCTGACCCTGGCCGAACCCTGCTCGGACCAGATCTAACCCTGGCCGAACCCTGCTCGACCACATAAGCTCTGTGGGTCGATTCTTCCATTGTTATCTCCCGTTCCTTTGCTGACAAACCTGCGAGATCCAGTTCGTAGCCTAAGACTTGTAGGTGTCACTACAATCCGATTGGTGTGGACTAGCTTTGGAGGTGAGACATATGGATCACTCTATCTGTGGATCGAACCAAACACTTGGAGGACACGGCAACCACAACTTGGTGGTCAGGTAATTTGCGATTAACCCCCTTCGTGTTTTATTGATGTTTGATTCATCCTTATTCGTATAATAACTATGGAGAAAGAATTCATGGGACTGTTAGGAACTCGAAATTTTTTTTTTAAATTTCCGCACTCTGTTGTATTGACAATCGAGCCCTAGCCAAGATATCCCAACAGATATCAATAATAAAACACGACGAGTAAATATCATCATTGGCGAAACGAATTTTCACTGGATATAACTCTGATCGGAATAAACTGCGAGAAAAAATTGTCTTCTGGAATCGGGAGAATAGACGAAACATAGCGAGATAGCGAGATAGCCAATAGTAAATAACCCTATAATACCTTTGTCTTAATAAGAATATTTCTTGCGAGGTTCTTGTTATATCCGACCTAAGCCCTTTGATCATGAATCCCTATTTAGCGATCGAGCTATACTCCATCCTCGATTGCGACTTCGAGGACTCATATAGCCTGTTCCCGTCGTTTTTACAGGAGATCATTGATATCTACCTGTAAGGTTCTCTTAGAAACCTTTATCGAGCAAAGGAATCTAAACAAACCTATTCCTACTGATCGAGATTAGCATCAGATAGTCGACAAATACGGATTATGAGAAATAACACATTCTGAAATCATTAATTATGATGGTCGAAAAAATAAATTCCGAGTATCCATAGATTGCAATTCCATAGATTCTCATAAGCTTTTGTCGTAAATTGATGATCAAGCTACTTGTATCTAGAATGATATCTTTGAAATATCTAATTCGGTTAGGAATAGAGAACTGACCATTAGTGGAAAATAAATCCGAAGAAGGAAATAACGAACTAAACTATCATAGAGTAGAATTACCGATCTAAAGGTCGGAACTTCAACCCATTTTATCTTTGACCTTTATCTGATGATCGTCTTGCTGATCGGAAGGCATCTCGGAAAATAGATTGCTTAGTTACTAATTAATGATTCGCACGCGATCGATTGTCGCGTTCGTTGTTCACTGAATTTCGCGCTCCCACTGCATGGGAAGGCTCTCCTCTGAGATACGTATTTCTCCTCGTAGTAGGCATATTTCGATCTAATACTCGAATAAGTGCCCCATGGTGGGCGCCAATTGATCTTACGCGTTTTCGTTTGTTCGATCAAGGGTGGTTTGCAATGCGATAATAACAATATTAAATGGAAAGTAAAGATCAATAGTAATTGTATTCGAATTAGCTGAGCACAAACTACAAGTATTTAGGGTCCTACTCGAGCATTATTGGATGCCGTACATGCAAGAGGGCGAAATACATATAAGCGAAACTATTCTATTATTCCCAAGTGAGTCCGAGCAGCAGTCTCGAAGGAAGAGCACCTGGGAAGTTGTGTCGTCGTCATAAATGCTTGGGGTATTTATAGCTGTGCTGATGGGCTTGGGACTGGGCTCGGCCCAACAGTATCCTTCGATCTCGGATTCTCTTTGTAAGCTCGGAACAATACACTTAGGGGCCTGGCTTGGCTCGTCGTTCCTGGGGGCAAGGATTGGCGTTACTCGATTCTCACCGAGCTTGTGAGGACAGGGGATCCAAATTACCCCTCATCAGGTTCCACCTGATTCTGATGATGCTCGTTCTACTGCTGGCTGTCGTTGGATACAGGGGCGTTATTATCGGTATTGCCCTGTGGATCCTCAGACGCATTTTGCTGGTTGGTTGTGTTACTTCTTGCTCCGTTACGAGCGTTCTTCCTTGGGCGAACCATATGTCGATCGAATAATTAACCTAGCCCCACGGTGGGCGCCAACTGATTTAACCGAATTTCGTCGGGTAAGATTATATCAGTAATTAGGTGATATTAGGGATTCTCAATTAATACGAATTAAAGGGCTCTGTTACTTTATTCCGGATGGATCAATCTCAAGGAAGAACAATTTAGAGGGAACAACAAGTAATAAAGACAATCAATGTATATGAATATGAATATGAAGAAAAAGCTTTTCTTATTGAATAATCTTAGATTATGCTGTTATGCAGGCATAAGTTGAGTATGTGAATCGTGTGTAGTACAATGATTACCTAGGTATTTATAGCATATTAAACCTAGCTTTACAAGGAAACATAATCCTAATAGGACTCGGCCCAATTGTCCTTCTTGAGTCCGGATTGTAGTCTGCTTGTTGAGGAGGGTCGTATTCTACCGGGTCGATAAGATGAGCCCGAACTGACTTATCTGGTCGAACCGATCTTTTATACTTCAGTCTATCTGCACATTATAAGGGGTGCGAAATAGCCCCCATCAGCTCGGAAGGAGAATATTCTTCACCATAGCGGTTCAGCCGAATGTGCGCTGCTTTAAAATATTCCCTTCGACGATCCTCTATCAGTTCCAGAGCGACCAACTGATGAATCGCCTTCTTAAAGGTACTCTCCAGGAGCGGACCGACCATTTGATATACCAACGCTGTATGAACAGGAGAGCTAAGGAATTCACGAATAACTTTTTCATCAGAATTCCGGCCATAACGATCCCTGAGTCCACTAAGAGGAATGTCCCTCTCATACTCCTCTAAAGATGCCTGAAGACTCGATACCTGAGATTCCAACTCGCTAATTCGAGCAGTACTCTGAAATTGATAATCTTCCAACTTTTTAGCCAATTGATTAGCTTGTTCTTGAGCGCGAGAAGTCTCCAGAACCCTATCTATAATCTCCTGGTCATCAGTCCCCGTAGCCCGAGTCTCTACGACCGGAAGAGAAGATGTCATCGAGGGACCAACCTCTGAACCAGAAGTCTTATGAAGTAAAGTCTTATATTTCTCATCCAGAAACTCACATTGTTGTTTCTAGAGAGCGGCTTCATAGGCATATGATGCCAAAAAAGTCTTAGTCTGAAAGAGAAAAAGATAAAAGAAATAAATTAGCGAGCTAAAGTATTCGTTAAGAATAATTACCCTACGAGTGCACATGAAAGGAGAACACCTTTTCAGCATAAAGAGAAGCTCGCTGAAATTTCTCTAAAGGTCCTTCCGAAGGAGCTTGTTCATATCGCGAGTAAACACACCTGATAAAAGCACATGAGTTGCCTTATCCACCGCATTCTCCCTCTCATCATGAACTAAAGAATCGTTCTCAGGATAACCGGCGGCTCTCCTCCCCTCTAGATGGTCCTCGATCATCTCAACGAGAGTGGGCTCCGGATGATTCTCGCCTAGTAGAGACAGATCCTCGTCTGAGCGACCATAGCAACACCTTTTTCTCTCCATTGGCTTATCATTAGGATGGGGCATCGACCAGCTACGGCATCCAAGTATGCCTAGGGAAGTTCGAAGTTGAAAAGGAGGATAACCAGATCCTGTCCCCAGGCGAACAGGAGATTCTTGGGGAGGAATCTGGAGATTCCTCTCTGTTCACATCAGAATCATTACTCAATTCTAATTTTCTTTTCTGGGACGCCCTTTGCTCGATAGGAACGTTCTCTATGGTTTTGGTGGATTTAGATAGTACCATTTTTCCCATTAAAGAGCGTCGGGAGTTTTCTACCATAAGAGCTGAGAATAAAACAAAATTGAAATTAGACTTAGTGCTAAAAGAGTATCACGACACGATATTAAAATAAATACTTACCCAATGATTCGGAAGAAGAAGAAATTGGAAAGATATGAGTACTCAATCCCGCCTTGCGAAGAAAAACCTCGCCAATAAGAAGAGCACTTTGATACTTGTTGGCGCGCATAGCCTGGATTTCACCAAGGAACTGGGGGTCATCAGGAATAAGGTCCCCTGTCGGCAGGCGACCACCATAAATCCATTTGGAATCATGGTCCCATGAGAAGGGCTCATTCGAACCGTCCGCCAAACGAAGATGAGAAGGCGTACGAACGAAGAAAAAATGAGATTTCCAGGATGGATTGCTAAAAACTGGGGAATCGAAGATGGAGCGACTAGTCTTTTGGCTAGCAAAAAAGTATCCACGGTTAGAAGAACTAGAAACGTTGAAACGAAACAGTTGTGTAAAATTGCAAAAAGAGGGTTGGAATTCTTTCGCTAACATCAAAACGGAAAAACAGACCACAAAGGCCACTGAATTTGGGACCAATTGAGTCAAAGATACACTAAATATCCTCAGAATATCAAGAAACAGAGCGGACAATGGAAGCCGTAGGCCGTAATTAAAGTGGGTTGTATAAAAAGCTCGGGAACCCTCCGGTGGAGAAGTAACCCTATCAGAGGGAGAAGGAAGGATGATTTCAGAACTTTTCGGAAAATATTTTGCATAATTATCCACGACCTCGTGGAAAGTTTTCTCGTTGTAAGCACAAGCGAGATCCTCAATCTGTTCCGAAATTTGAGGAACAGTACCCTTGCCTTTCTTGGCCCTAGCAGCAACATCCGTATCGGATATGATTTGCACCTTAAAAGTGTCCTCAGTCGGAATGATAAATTCTGACGCTCCGGTCTGCTCATTCGAAGGACTTGGGGGAATCACCTCCTCGATAATAGGAGTGATTCTTTCCCTTGAAGACGAGGAAGATTTTCATAGAATCGAAGCCATTGTGTTGAACCCTCGAAGAATACGAATCGATAAAGACAACTTGAGAATGAAATAATCGAGTGAGAAAACGACTGCAGAAATAGGGGAAGTAGAAAGTAAAAATTGACTGAAGGAACAATGACCTATTTATAGAGAGAAATGAGAAAACGTTTCGAACCTCTCACGACTGATCGCATTCCCGCCAAAACAGCAAAGAAACGAAACGCTTCCTCGAAGGGCCACGTAGCGAATCGGGATCGGAGGAACAAGAAATGACTATCTATGAGGAGTAGCACTCTTTTCCTTATTTAGGATTTTTTCCCACAGGGTTTTTTCCTAGATAAGGTTTTTAACGAGGCACAACTCATAGAAAATACGGTCGTAATCAGCCATCTACTTCTACGAGCTTTTACTACATATACGCTCGAAGAAGTGAGGGAGTACTGATGGGAGCTATTTCGAACCCCTTATAATATTTGGATCGACTGAGAGATATCAGGTCGGTTCGACCATACAAGCTCGTTCAGGAATTTCTTTCGACCCAGTTGAAGACGACTCCCCTCGGCGAGCAGACTACAATCCGGACTCAAGAAGGACGATTGGGCCGAGTCCTATTAGAATTATGTTTTCTTGTAAAGTTAGGGTTAATGTCATATAAATGCCTAGTTAAACATTAGATTGGGGGACGGATACACAACTTACGCCTGTATACTTGGGCAATCTAAGATCATATTGAATAGAAAAGCTTTTGCTATACTATTTACTCATTGACTGTCTTGATTACTGATTGTTCTTTTACATAATTGTTCTTCCTTGAGATTGATCCATCCAGAATAAAGTAACAGAGCCCTATAATTTGTATAGAATTTGACCCCCATATTACAACTTTATTGATTTAATCGTACTCGACGAAAAACGATTTAATCATATTCCTTTCTTCCATCTCCTTAAGAGAGTTTTCTAGCATCATCTGAAAGGATTCCATTAGTGACGAGTGCATGTCAGCTGTTGGAATGGAGGTTTAGGCAGATTGCTTTTCTTGGTGGACTGGGATATCTTCCAGAACAGCTTCATCTTCAGCTTGGACATGTGCTGAAGGTGCTTGGACAGCAATCTGTTATTCCACCTTTATAGTTTCAGGAGTTCCATCTGCAGATACAACAGTTGTCTGATGGATCAGTCTAGTAGTAGGCATTGTTTCTTGTGCAGGTGCCTTTACTCCTGATTGCTCCTGATATTTTCTGACTTCAGAGTCAAATGTTATCTGTTGAAGAATTGGTAAGGTGGGCAGATCACTAGGAGTGCCTTGATCATATCTGGAACGTTCAGCCTACTTCTCTAAAGCAGTGTACATTGCTATTTGCACAGCCCTATCAACAGGATGCACAGCCCCATCAACAGGATCATCTCTTTGTCTTCGTTTGGCTGGCAGTGCATTTTTTATGGTTTCAACATCCTTTGCAACGATCCCTCTTGCATAACCATGGAAAACATCACTCACACTTTCTGGATCTAAGGCCTAAGTAATTGAAGAAGTATGTAGCCAGCTGAGGACCCATTTTTCCTCATCAGCAAACTCCTTCCAGGACTGGATCTCTTCAATAGATTTGCTGACTCTGTAGTTTCTCCATTTCATGTATCTGATCTTCTCTTGGAGAAACAGAGTTCTTCGCTGCAGCTTTTTGTCAAAGTCTTCCAAAGCTGCCTCAAACCTGTCAAAGGCAAGTGGGTTAGATTTGACAATGTCCAAAGCCCACTTTAACGGAAAAGGCTTCTTTTGATGCCTCCAGCCCTGCGCGGACCATGAGCATCCTTCTTGCTAAGCTCCAATGCCTTAGCCAAGTCTGCATCCTCCTTTGCCTGAAGCTTAGCATCAATCAACTTCTTTCTTTGAGCAGCTTTTTTAGCTTCTGCTTTGCTGAGTTCAACGACTTTGTGAAACTCTTCTTCATCCCTTTTCCGCTGCTCTGCTTCTTCCCACTTTTTCTTATTAATAGCAGACACCTTCTTCTTTATAATTCTTTTTCTCTTTTTCTTGCCAGTTGTCTGAGCTTGTTCAGCAGCAGTACTTTCAGGGGCAGCAGTTGCAATTGGTGCAGCTGCAATTGGTTCGATGATCTGCACTTCTAGATCATCTTGAGGTTGATTAACCTCAGCTGTTGGAGCGTTTGAGGCAGTCTGTTGAGTAGCTTTCTCATCAGCTGACTCCTTGGCAGTAGACTTCTCTTCTGCTCCAGCAGGCCTCTCTGCTGATGGAGGACTTTGTCGCACTAAGTCAGATAACTCAGTGAGAGATGACACATAGGTCATCTTCTTTCTAACAGTGGCCTTAGTATGAACCACTTTTCCTTGAGCAGGTCTGGAGGTTGCGGAGTCTCTAAGTTGACTCCTTGTTCTTGCAGCAACATTCTCCGATGGCTTTTCAGTAGAAATGGTTCTGGATGGAGAACCGTAAGCAACATCTTCAATTTTCTTTGTTGTCTGAGCTATGATGGCATCAACAACAATTTTCTCAGTATCTTCTTCTGTTCTGGCTTCAACAGCTGGGTCAGCTATTTGAACAGAGGACTTTGAAGCAGGCACATTGCTTCCCTTTCTCTTTGCAGCAGTTGTCTTCTTAGGTGCATCAACAGCTTTCCTCTTGGGTTGTTCTTTCACCTCTTGATAAACATTCATGGCTTTTGCAGGATGAATGGCTTTTCCATAAGTCATTCCACAGTGAAGACTCGAAAACAGATGGCTGAGGAATATCCTATGATAAGTCTTCCCTTTCTTGATGTGTTCAGCCAGAATATACCATACAAAAGTAGCCCAGTTCATTGTCATTCCATAGTGAACTGCTATCATGGCGTGATACCTCTTCATAGGTACCCTGTCAAGTGAGAATGTGCAGTTCTCAATGACCTTAGCAAAAATATCAGCCATCCGCTGATATTCATCCTTCAGATGATTCTTCTTTATGTTACCAGCAAAAATTTCTCCTTGCTTTGCACAGATATTCCAGAACTTTGCTTCTTCTGGCTCAGCCAAGGTGGTGATGTTTGTTCTTCCATCCATGGGCAGACCATACTTCTCACTCAATAGAGCAGGAGTGATGCATATATCAACTCCTCCAACTCTAGCCTTTATCTCTTTCTTCTTAAAGTCAGGTTCATCAGACGAACCGTAGAATTCCATAATTTGATCATTATACACCATGTCTTCATGAGCTTTCATGAAAGTTACCAGCTTCGCGGCCTAAAACTTCTCAAGGATCTCTTTCATCAATGGAGTTCCAGTTGCGTGGAGAGTTGAGTAGACGAGATACCTTCCTTCTTCTTTGGATCCCATGACGATTTTTCTTAAAATATTAAAGTAAAGAGAGTAGATTTGCAGTAGAAATGAAGGCAAATATTCTCTCTGAATGCTTTGAAATTTTGAGGGTGCGTAAAAGAGCAGTAAGCTGATCAGATATGAATTTATAGATGTGAAGACGCTTCAGTTTCCGTGTTTCACGCGAACCGTTAGATCAGTTATCTGTCAGACATAATCGTGGGGCGAGATACGCGTGTTTCAAATTTCAAAAACATTAAATGACTGGCGGGAATGTGAACCGACCTAGTCTCTTTTGTAAAAGCGTATTTTTAAAATAACATTTTAAGTGCAACACTTATACAAAATATCAGATGAGTAAATAGTAACTTATCTGACAGACGAGTGTTCTGAAAACTGATATTACTAGTGAAAGCCAATAGCTAGTAATCTTCCTCTGCTGTTTGTCAATCCAGCAAGATAAATTAATCTTCAATCTTCAAGAATAAAGAACCTTTGTGTTGAACACATAACTTCAACTAACTGTCATCAACAAATTTCATCTTTTAATTAGAAGTACTGCTAGTCTCACATGTTCCCCCTGACTTCAAGAATCCATCAGTTAACTAGTCTGATGAAAGTTAACCTTGAAGATGATAAGATGAGTAAGCTGGTGAGCTCAAGTCTTCTGATGAGTTCCCCCTCAGCTTATGCATCCAAATTTAGTAGTCCTAGTTTAGCTCTTAGAGTTGAAAACCTTGCATCACTTAGTGGTTTGGTGAAGATGTCAGCAATCTGATTGTTAGTATAAACATACTCAATTATAACATTTCCTTTTTCCACATGATCTCTGATAAAATGATGCTTGATCTCAATATGTTTAGTCCTTGAATGACTTGTAGTATTCTGAGTAAGGGAGATGGCACTTATATTATCATAGTAGATTGGAATTCCACTCATCTTTATGTTGTAATCTTCTAGTTGATGCTTCAACAAAAGTATACGTGCACAACATGCTCCAGTGGCAATGTATTCAGCTTCAGCAGTAGAGATAGATACTGAAGTCTACTTCTTACTCATCCATGAAATCAGACGACTACCTAAAAATTGACAGGCGCCAGTAGTACTCTTCCTATCAATCTTCTAGCCAGCAAGGTCAGAATCAGAATAACCTATAAGTTCAAATCCAGATTCTCTAGGGTACCACAACCCCAGTTCTTGAGTGCCGTTAAGGTATCTGAGTATCCTCTTGGCAGCTAAGAGATGAGATTCCTTAGGGTTTGATTGATATCTCGCACAAACCCCAACAGAATACATAATATATGGTCTGCTAGCTGTTAGATATAACAGTGCCTATTATGCCTCTGTATATGGTTATATCCACTGATTTGCCATCTTCATCTTTATCCAAACGAAGTCCAGTAGACATAGGAACACTAAAAGTAGAGCTAGTTTTCATACCAAATTTCTTGAACAGGTCTTTTGTGTATTTAGCTTGGTTGATGAGTATTCCATCAACTGTCTAACTTGCAAACCAAGAAAATAATTTAGTTCACCCATCATGCTCATTTCAAATTTATTCTGCATCAGCTTGGAGAACTTGTCACACATTTGTTGGTTTGTTGATCCAAAAATAATATCGTCTACATATATTTGCACAAGCAATATATGATCCTCCCATTCAACAGTAAACAAAGTTTTATCTACTTTACCTTTTCGAAATCCTTTGATTAAAAGAAAATCAGATAAAGTGTCATACCATGCTCTTGGAGCCTATTTCAGTCCATAGAGATCTTTCTTCAGACGATACACCTTGTATTCTTCTTTGTATGATTCAAATCCTGGTGATTGTTCAACATATACTTCTTCTTGCAATTCTCCATTGAGAAAGCAGACTTCACATCCATCTGATAGACAGTGAAGTTCTTGTGAGCAGCATAGGCAAGAAACAGTTTGATTGCTTCTAGTCTTGCTACTGGGGCAAATGTTTCATCAAAGTTGATGCCTTCTTCTTGGAAATAACCCTTGGGCACTAATCTTGCTTTATTTCTGGTGACAATACCATCTTCATTCATCTTATTCCTGAATACCCACTTAGTGTCAATTACTCTTTGATGACTTGGTCTGGGAACTAAGTACCAGACTTTATTCCGCTCAAATTGATTTAGCTCTTCTTGCATGGCTTCAATTCAGTTAGAATCACTAAGAGCTTCTTCAATCTCTTTGGGCTCAATTTGGGATAGGAAGCTGACAAACATTGCATCATTTGCTGCAGCTCTTCTTGTCTTTACTCTATCCTGGGTAATTCTTGAGCCATCTGAGATCAGGTTGCAAATCTGGATGTTGTCCTCTAAATTGATCTTGCAACACTACTGTTGGAGTTCCAGTAGTAGTCTGTCGAACATATGTAGTCTGTTGAACAGTCTCTGGTCTGTCAGCTCTTTGCAACTCGTCTGTTAGACAATCAGAAGGCTGATTTTGAACAGCATTTGAGTTAGCAGCTGAGTTGAGACCAGGTAGTATGATGGGTACATATTCATCATTTCTTTCAACACTCAATTTTTGAAAATCAGTAGACAGATTTTGATTAGTACTTTGATTATTTTCAGAAGATTGATTTTGTTCATCAAATACTACATAAATAGATTTTTCTACAAGTAAAGTTTTTTTGTTAAAGACCCTGTAAGCTTTACTAACAGTAGAGTAACCTACAAAAACAGCTTCATCAGCCTTTTCTGCAAAAGCAGTAAGGTGATTTTTGTTGGGATATTTTGACTAGGGCTCGATTGTCAATACAACAAAGTGCGGAATTTTAAAATTTTTCGAGTTCCTAAAAGTCCCATGAATACTTTCTCCATAGTTATTATACGAATAGGTATGAATCAAACATCAATAATACACGAGGGGGTTAATCGCAAATTACCTGTCACCATTGGGATTCCCGTGTGCTCCGAGTATTTGGTTTGATCCACAAATTGAGTGATCCATATGTCTCACCTCCAAAGCTAGTCCACACCAATTGGATTGTAGCGACCCCTACGAATCTTAGGCTACGAACTTGATCTCGCAGGTTTGTCAGCAAAGGAACGGAGACACCAATGGAAGAATTCGATCCACAGTCCTTATGCGATCGAGCAGGGTTCGACCAAGTCCAGATCTGGTCCGAGCAGAGTGCGGCCAGGGTCAGGTTTGGTTCGGTTTTGGTTTGGCCGAATCTAATTGGGCGGCTAGGGTTTAAGGGGCGAAAAACTTTTGGGGCGATTTTGTAATTAAAAAATTCTTCTTTGAAAAATCTAACTCTCTCGATTTTTCTCTCAAAATTTTCAGCAACTTTTTCTCTCAAAAGCTTTTTAGGGTTTTCAAAAACCAGTGCAAAAACTTGTGTTAGCATTTATTGTTAATGAAGAGAAGGTAAGGAGTATTTATAGGAGGAGAGTCCTTCTCCAAAAAGATCTCATTTCCTTGTTTATCAAATCTTCATTCCTTATCCTTAGGAATGTGAGATTTGATAAATCTCTTCATACTTGATATACAAGAAACAAAACTCCTTTTCTTTCCTAACTACTAAAATCGCCCCCTAGCCCCTAAGTTTGGATAATTCCAAAATCAACCCATAATTATCCAATACTTAAATTGGTTAATTATTTATTCTTCCAATTAATTAACTACTTTAATTAATTCCATAATTAATTAGATAACTCTAATTAATTAATTATCAATTAATCAATTAGTCATCTAATTAATAATCTCCAATTGAATTAATACCATAATTCAATTACCTTGATTTAACAACTTTAAATCACTTTCTTTATTTCCTTTAAGACAGTCACCGTCCAATTGTATTGTGTGTGACCCTCTGGGTTCACCATCAACTGGCAGCAGGCCCACGACTTACGTGATTTAATTAATGAGCAACTAAATGCTTCCGATCAATTAAACTACTTTTAATTGACCACTCCTAGAATTAAATCCTCTATTAATTCCGGAGTACCCACACTTCATGGTCGATGTCTAGCCACAAGCCCATGAAGCCCAATCAAAGGTGAATTGATTTATTGTGAACCTCACCTCTTATAATTGCCATGTACATACGGTCTTTCTACGACTGATTTCCCGATCGAGACCTAGGGTGTGTGAATTGATCGGCACCTCTAATTATCTCAATAACTATACTTTCTAATTTTCCGACAATGATTTCAGTGTGACTGCCAAATTTGGAAAGTCCTTCCAAATGCATCACCGACTATGGCCATAGATTCCTCGAAATCAATTATCTAAGAAACGTATAGGAAATTCTCTCATCTTATCAAGATGAGGCGTTAGATCCTCTCTTAGTACTAACCACTCGCGTACACTTTTGCACGCACCCAACTTAGGCACTTGGTGGCCAGGCTACGTGACCAGTACCTAAATCTAAGTACGCACATCCATGTACCGAATTCGCCCTAGTACCTCAAGTCTAAGGACTAAATCGTACACTATTATAAGCCTTGAGAAACATCCCATCACCGATATGCGTCATGCGCTTCCACAATGGGTTTCTCTGTTCGGGTCGTTCGATGCGTTCAATCCTCCATTGAATCACCTACTTATATGCACTGGACTCAAATTCCTTGCTCATGAAACTCTACAAATTCACTCCATGTGAATCATGCATATTTGTACAAGTCTTGACGATTCCTACGATACCCCGTCTCGTTTGGAATCTATGACTTGGAACGGTTTTAAGATCACGACCTTTGAGACTGTTTCATGATTGCACTCAGTACTGAAGTGAATCGTCCCATAGTCTATTGTGACCTTAGGATTTCATCCAATCGCTTAGATAGGTTCGCGAGAGATGAAGTTGGCCATTGTTCAGTTTCACATACTATGAATGAACGGCGTATTAATTATAAACCATAAGAAAACAGTACTTCAACAAGCTAATTAACATTGGCTTGCTGGGCACTATTCCATCAATCTCCCACTTGCCCTAAAGCCAATCTCAACATTTCTAAGACCCATCTATACCAAGATGTCCCTCGAACCATTTGTGAGAGAGCTTAATTAGTGGATCTGCTATGTTTGTCTTTGTTGAGATAACGTAGTACTTATACGCGTCTCAGCTACCTATGACTTGTTCAATCATACGGTATTGTGTTCAGATTATAGGTGAGATCTCGATTTCCTTTCATTGAGCAATTGCCTCATCTAAATCGGCTAAGATTATGATGAGCAAATGTCATGCTAGGTATTTCATCCAATCGTTGGATGAAAATTTCTCATCTAAACACTTCCTTTTGTGCAGCATCATAATGGTGCCCTTTTATTCTTGTTCGAATCGGCAATGGTATATTATTGGAATTTCTTCCAATTTACTTTGCTCTATCGAAACAGAATAAATAATCCACTCCAGACTGGAAATCTCAAATTTCAAAAATCTTTTGAGTTTCAATTCTCCACTACTACCATAGACCAACATTATATCCTTTAATTATCTTCGAGGATTGCATTTATGGTAGACCAGTGTCCTTGACTGGCGTTTGACTATCATCAGCTCGTTCAGAGCATTTTGACGGGTCAGGTCTAGTACAAGACTTTGCATGCTACATGCAACCCAAATGCCAAGCATAAGGCTTCTTGAGACAGTTACTTCTTTACTCATTTAAATTTAGGGCTCATTAAATAAGTGAGAGAGATTTTGTCTCTTTTGGAAACAATCCTTTCTTGGATTCTTCCATATTGAATTCAATCAATATATAGTCTTTGTACTTAGATTTGGTAAATCATTACATCTTCTTCCTTCTATCTTCCATAGATACGTATTGCCAGTACGTGAGATGTAATTCCAAATCTTATCATGGAAAATTGCGTGAGGAACACGCTTTCGTCTGTGCTTTTCTGATATTCTTATATCTTACTTGATGTACAGTTCATCATTTTGTTGCGCTTCGAACTCAACTACACTCCCACTGATTCTTTTGAACAATTGGAATCCATATGCCTTTTGACAACTTCAACATTCCTGATCAACTATCAAGTTGCATGTTCCAAATTTGGGAAAAAGTCATAGATTGACCTTTGGATTAGAATAGAGATCTTCTCATCAATTTTCAATTGTGAGATGCAGGATTCATATCCAATAGTCATGCCTTCGGTAGTCAAAACTACTTTTCTATGGCTAATAGTTTTCGAAATGAATTTTGACGTAGCTAATGGATATAAGGTATTTTCATCAATCCTAAAAGGACTTTTGAATAATGACCTATTGCCATTAAGTGAGTCAAAGTTTTCAACTTCGAATCTTATGGCTATGTGCCATATCCCTTTGATCATGTTTAACATAATCCTTTTGTAATCTTGGATTGGAATCCAATTTCTCAATTTCGTAAAATGGAATTTTGAGTTCCTTACGAATTTGATCAGATCACGATTTCTTTGTGCATGGATTGATTCAGCAGTTTTCAGTGTTTACTCCCACTGTTCATGGGGACGTGTCCACTCCTTGGACTTCATCAAGTTCTACGACATTCCTTATTTCCTTTGACAAGGTCTTGTCAACAGAGGAACAAGCTACTTACGAGATACTTTTCGTTTCTCATTGTCGTGGAACAGGTATTCAATGAATTTTGTTGAATACCCCATAAACTTTATATGAACTAGATCTACCATCTAATTTCTCATATAAGGGTGTTCTGCTATATCTTTAAAAGACATGGCGGTGTAAGAACTTACTTCGAAATATACTATACCAAGTATCTTTGAAAAGTCAAGGGAAGGTATCCCCTAAAGTGAATGAAGGAAACTCAGCAAGATCAGAGTCGAGATTCAAACAAAGTTCGATTTCTTCTTTGATTTGCTTCAAGAGAATTCTATTCTCGTCTTAGATAATCGAGGTGTTAAGTTGCTTATGTTTCAGCAGGTTTGATTAAACCAAATTGCTTCTGACATAATGCATCTAGTTACTTCATTTCCAAAACGTCTATTGAATTACTTCAATAGTTTCAGAATTGTACTTCAGCCAAGTACACATATATTTTAATGATTGAAATCGTAAGTATATATGAAGTAGCATCCCTTTGAACTAGTGCTTTTAGTTCATGTCGATTGAAATGTTTTGGAATGCCTTAGCAATCCTTCACTTCGGTTATCATTCCTTCAAGATTTGAAAGTTCCGATTTTACTCAAGTTCATTATCTCAGGAACAGTAAATAAAAACTTTCCTTTCGCATCTCTCTTTAGGAAAAATGTCCAGAGTGAACACTTCAAGCGTAAATGATTATCTCGTTTGTTTTGCTTGTTTTCGATTTAGCACATAGTTTTCAAAGTTTTTGATTCGTTTATCATTGTTTATTTCTATGTTTCAAAACATCAACATTTGTACAAAGTTAAATTGCTCTAATTTAAATGAATTCCATTTCTCAATGGTAAAGCAATAACGTCTCGTACAAGATGTGAAATAATACTCAAAGTAAACTAAAACTTAAAACTCATGCTAATACGAAAATCTAAGAAAAACTTCTTTTGCTAAAAAGGAATGTCTAGGTGCAATTCATTCTTGACCCAGTCCCGGAATTCCAGTTTCCTCATCTCGCTCTGCACTACTTGCATCTCCCTTACAAGGAATTTCCTCCTTTTGGGTTGAGCGGGAAGACTATCATCGCCTGTAAATGCTTTTACATAATTGAAAGTTTTAATCAGATGTCTTACATCAAAAAGATTCAACAAGTGTATAACTTAAAAAGTCATACCGTAGTCAAGTCTTTCCAGGAAATCCCTTTCAACAAGCTTCCTTATTTTCTCTTCGTACTTACACAGAGGGCAATTCCAATCGTACAGGCCAAAACCGCCTTGATGAGCTTCTTCATATTTGTCTAACAACTCATGCAATTGCTTTGTTTGTATTCCATCAGGCGGAATATCGCAATGTTGCATAAAATGAGTGAAGGTCTCAGATAATCCTTGAAGGGTTATCGTTATCTCATCTTCGAGAGTCAATTGGGCTCCAAACCCTTTCATCAGCTCGAATGTCTTGCTCAAGTAAGAACAATATTCCCCAACATTGTCAAACTTAGCCATGTCGGTTTCGTAGAGGAAATTGCACATTACTTTTAAAGTTGGTTCGGTTCTCAAACGCGTCAAGGATTGGATAGTGGATGGTAAATGGCTAACATTTAAAAACAGACAACTATAAGCAGACAGGTTTAATATTAATACTTATAATTAACGAAATTTGGACTTTTTATCGAAAAAGTTCTCCCACTATTTTATCGAAACAATAACCCCTTCTAGTTTCGGGAAAAGTCTATTTCCTAGTAGGTCTTGACGTCCCAGCAGCAATTAGTTGCACCCACGACTCGTGGCCATACAATTAATTCCCTAGGTAGGTATACATATTACCAATTGTGTCTACTACACAACCTTCAAGCTATTTTGCCTCGTTTTTCGCATTTATCTAGCACTGCTACATCATAAATGTTACTACGCGTTAAGTCTAACCCATTAATCATGATAAGCAACGAGCCCGGTCATGAATTCTCCGTAACTAGTTATCGGTCGATTTTCACGTCCCGACTAGTCCCTACCCTTGTCGAGTTTTAAGAAAAACTAGAATCAAGGAATATCGTGTATTGCTCCTTTCTTCGACTCGGGTGCCAGACTCTGGATCACCTCTATCGATAAGTAAACAACATACACTAGTCCCTATTAATGGAAGGCTTGGATTTTATAAAACCTCATTTTATAATTTAACCCAATATGACTTAATATTTATTCGAGAGGGGAATTTTCGTTTTTGAAAGTTTAAGGAAACTCTCCTCGAGATCTCACCGCTTCAATTATGCTTTATCTTTTATTTACGATCTAGATTCTAGCGCGCAAACACACAAGCAATCATAAATCGACTAATAAATAAAAGCCATACAAGCCTAGCATGCATACTACCACAATATGTTTTCGATCGGGAGCCTCCTATGCGGGCCATCATCGAGCCAATGATGTTGGCCCAATTGGTCAATCTAAAGGGTTCTCAAAGAACCTATGCTATTACACAATGTACCACGCATACATGGCCTTCAATTCTTCTTGGGCTCCCACCTTGCTTGTAAATGGGCCTCCATCCTAAACTAGGAAAGCAGTAAAGCCCTATTCTATTACAAAGGCTCAAAGTGGCCCAAAAATAATAACAGGCTCGCAGGCCCAATAAAAACCATGCATTAAATTAAACCAATCACATCTAACCTAAGGTCAAGGCTCGGCGCGATCGAAAACCACGTAAACAGTTCACGTTGAGCAAAGAAACATGTAAACAACTTTTACTTTCTTCTATCTTAATTTTAAAACACCTTCTAAAATTAATTTCCTATGATTCTTGCTTTTTAGTCAATACTAATTATGACAAATAAATTCTCGGAAAAACAAAAACAACTTTTCTGCCTTAATTTCAGATTCTGATTTTTCAACTTTTGAAAATTGCAGTTCGGCCCCTATACTTTCAGAAATTGCACTTTTGACCCCAAAACTTTTGAAAAGTTACAAAATACCCCCAAAACAGTTTTCGGACAGAATGAGCAGAAAATTAAAATTTTGAAATCCAGAAAATTTTCGAATTTGCAAACAGACCCCTGAAGTTTCGGAAATTACAAAACAGTCCTCGAATTTTCGAAAATTGCAAAATGGTCCAAAATTGCGTGCGATCAGATTTTCAGAAAACACCCAGATTTTTCAAAAATTTCCAGAAACAGAAAATTAAATTTTCAGCCCTATTTTTCAAGTTTTGCGATTTTTGCATAAAAGCCCTGATTTTTCGAAAAACTATAAATTCGCCACAGATCTAAAAAAGCAGTTTTACCCAATCATAGATCTAGTCATAACAAGCAAGAATCAATCACTAGAACATAATTAACATGCGTTCTCATACATACAATCAAGCATATACAGTGAAAACACATTATGTTCAGGCCTTTTCGTATAAAAACGTATGGAGTTGGCTCTGATACCACTGTTGGGATATTCTAGTATAGGGCTCGATTGTCAATACAACAAAGTGCGGAATTTTAAAATTTTTCGAGTTCCTAAAAGTCCCATGAATACTTTCTCCATAGTTATTATACGAATAGGTATGAATCAAACATCAATAATACACGAGGGGGTTAATCGCAAATTACCTGTCACCATTGGGATTCCCGTGTGCTCCGAGTATTTGGTTTGATCCACAAATTGAGTGATCCATATGTCTCACCTCCAAAGCTAGTCCACACCAATTGGATTGTAGCGACCCCTACGAATCTTAGGCTACGAACTTGATCTCGCAGGTTTGTCAGCAAAGGAACGGAGACACCAATGGAAGAATTCGATCCACAGTCCTTATGCGATCGAGCAGGGTTCGACCAAGTCCAGATCTGGTCCGAGCAGAGTGCGGCCAGGGTCAGGTTTGGTTCGGTTTTGGTTTGGCCGAATCTAATTGGGCGGCTAGGGTTTAAGGGGCGAAAAACTTTTGGGGCGATTTTGTAATTAAAAAATTCTTCTTTGAAAAATCTAACTCTCTCGATTTTTCTCTCAAAATTTTCAGCAACTTTTTCTCTCAAAAGCTTTTTAGGGTTTTCAAAAACCAGTGCAAAAACTTGTGTTAGCATTTATTGTTAATGAAGAGAAGGTAAGGAGTATTTATAGGAGGAGAGTCCTTCTCCAAAAAGATCTCATTTCCTTGTTTATCAAATCTTCATTCCTTATCCTTAGGAATGTGAGATTTGATAAATCTCTTCATACTTGATATACAAGAAACAAAACTCCTTTTCTTTCCTAACTACTAAAATCGCCCCCTAGCCCCTAAGTTTGGATAATTCCAAAATCAACCCATAATTATCCAATACTTAAATTGGTTAATTATTTATTCTTCCAATTAATTAACTACTTTAATTAATTCCATAATTAATTAGATAACTCTAATTAATTAATTATCAATTAATCAATTAGTCATCTAATTAATAATCTCCAATTGAATTAATACCATAATTCAATTACCTTGATTTAACAACTTTAAATCACTTTCTTTATTTCCTTTAAGACAGTCACCGTCCAATTGTATTGTGTGTGACCCTCTGGGTTCACCATCAACTGGCAGCAGGCCCACGACTTACGTGATTTAATTAATGAGCAACTAAATGCTTCCGATCAATTAAACTACTTTTAATTGACCACTCCTAGAATTAAATCCTCTATTAATTCCGGAGTACCCACACTTCATGGTCGATGTCTAGCCACAAGCCCATGAAGCCCAATCAAAGGTGAATTGATTTATTGTGAACCTCACCTCTTATAATTGCCATGTACATACGGTCTTTCTACGACTGATTTCCCGATCGAGACCTAGGGTGTGTGAATTGATCGGCACCTCTAATTATCTCAATAACTATACTTTCTAATTTTCCGACAATGATTTCAGTGTGACTGCCAAATTTGGAAAGTCCTTCCAAATGCATCACCGACTATGGCCATAGATTCCTCGAAATCAATTATCTAAGAAACGTATAGGAAATTCTCTCATCTTATCAAGATGAGGCGTTAGATCCTCTCTTAGTACTAACCACTCGCGTACACTTTTGCACGCACCCAACTTAGGCACTTGGTGGCCAGGCTACGTGACCAGTACCTAAATCTAAGTACGCACATCCATGTACCGAATTCGCCCTAGTACCTCAAGTCTAAGGACTAAATCGTACACTATTATAAGCCTTGAGAAACATCCCATCACCGATATGCGTCATGCGCTTCCACAATGGGTTTCTCTGTTCGGGTCGTTCGATGCGTTCAATCCTCCATTGAATCACCTACTTATATGCACTGGACTCAAATTCCTTGCTCATGAAACTCTACAAATTCACTCCATGTGAATCATGCATATTTGTACAAGTCTTGACGATTCCTACGATACCCCGTCTCGTTTGGAATCTATGACTTGGAACGGTTTTAAGATCACGACCTTTGAGACTGTTTCATGATTGCACTCAGTACTGAAGTGAATCGTCCCATAGTCTATTGTGACCTTAGGATTTCATCCAATCGCTTAGATAGGTTCGCGAGAGATGAAGTTGGCCATTGTTCAGTTTCACATACTATGAATGAACGGCGTATTAATTATAAACCATAAGAAAACAGTACTTCAACAAGCTAATTAACATTGGCTTGCTGGGCACTATTCCATCAATTTTTCCCATTATTTAAAACAAAGCATTTACAACAAAAAATTTTAAGGTAATCAATATTTGGCTTCTTGTTGTTCCAAGCTTTATATGGAGTCTTGTTTTGATTTTTGTTGATCATGCATCTGTTCTGGGTGAAGCAGACTGTATTTGTAGCTTCTGCCCAGAATCTTTGGGGCAGCTTTGCTTCAGCTATCATGGTTCTGGTAGCTTCTTTTAGAGTTCCTTTTCTCCTTTCAGCAACTCCATTTTGTTGAGGGGTTCTAGCAGCAGAGTACTCATGACTGATGCCTCTGATGTTACAATACTCTTCAACAGTAGAGTTTGTGAACTCAGTCCCTCTATCTGATCTGATCTTTAATATCTTCATACTTTTCTCATTCTGGATCAGCTCCATCAGATTAGTAAAATGCTCCTTGGTTTCACTTTTCTTTTTCATGAAAATTGCCCAAGTGTATCTTGAATAGTCATCCACAACAGCTAAGCAGTATTTCTTCCCACCATTGCTGATTGGATCAGTGGGTCCCCATAAGTCCATATGTAGCAACTCCAAAATCCTTGTAGAAGATTGGTGCTTCTTGCTCTTGAAAGATGACTTGATTTGTTTACCCTTCTAACAGGCGTCACAGTTGAGTATACATTGATCCGCTCAATAAACACTCCTCGATGAAGTCTTCAATGATTAAAAAGACTTCTGGTATTAAAAACCTAAGTCTAAATGAAAAGAGTTGAGTATACATTGATCCGCTCAATAAACACTCCTCGATTAAGTCTTCAACGATTAAAAAGACTTATGGTATAAAAACCTAAGTCTAAATAAAAGAGTTGAGTATACATTGATCCGCTCAATAAACACTCCTCGATTAAGTTTTCAACAATTAAAAAGACTTCTGGTATAAAAACCTAAGTCTAAATAAAAAGAGTTGAGTATACATTTGTGACGGTCCGGCTCCGCGTGTCCGTCGGATAACGGTCGAAAAGTTATTATTATTTTAGAAAAGTGTTAAAAATATCGAAACTTTTTTTTTTATTGGAACGATGAATTAAAATGTTTTAAAGCGGAAGCTATTTAAAACGAAATAAGAACAATTTAAATTACTAAGTTTTTTTTTTACGAACAAATAAAATCAATTTTCATAGTCCAAAATTAAAGGTTTTAAGGCGGAAGCATTTAATCAGAACATATCAAAAAATTTGAACAAAATCAACCGAGAGAGATAAACAAATAATTTATGAAAATCCTTTCACTTTTATAAAAATAAAAATCATCTTTAACGATTCAAATATTCTAAGCAAGGTTTTAACCAAAATCAAAAAGAGAATAAATCGACAACAAAATATTACTACTCTCCCGAATACTAGGGTGGGACCGCAACCGTGATGACCTAACCGCAACCCGATTTTTATTTCCAGAACGCCTGAAACTGAAAAGAGTGAAACATAGAACGCATAAGTTGATCGTCCAACTTAGTGAGGCTATGTGCGAATTTGCATGGTGATGTGTGAATGCAACATATTATATAACATAAGCATGTCATCAAGCAAATAAACATATATTCAAGACGGAAGAAACACGGAATTCACATAATCAAGAATTTGCTGATGCCGTCCTCCACTTACCCTCCATCCTCAGTCTGATGTCCATCCAAACTCACCAAGTAAGGAGCGACCTTACTATCTGAAATGCATCGACATGTCTTTGCCGGAGTTCGTCCTTACTCCCCAAGTGTTCCTCCCCACTTGGGTTGTAAGGCCAGGCCTACGGGTAACCGTGACAATCCTGCCGGCCCTTGCCGGCCAGGTTGGCATCGGGTCCATATACCAATCAAAAGGGGGCCCACACAAAATCCAAAACAAACGGAAACATATAGTCGGAAACAAACGGAACATAACATATCAAACATATTAACATATTATCAACATTTAATAACTTATCAAATAAAATTTTGGGTATCATGATAATTTCGAAAAATATATTCGCAACTAGTAGATTCGGATGTAGCATGTATTTGAATAATCATGTTGAAATGCTAAGTGATTTCATGCGAGTAATGTTGACCTAATAAGTCAACCTATTCGTGACGACATGCAAGAAAAGTTAGAATAAAATTCATGCTTTGATTATTAAGAGCCTAAGTGCATGTTTGGACTCGATCTACTAGCACATCGAACCGACATACAAATTAAACACACAACGCTCACCTTTGTCGCTTAGTATAGCGACTAAAACTCCACAAATGAAGCGTATCCGAAACCTGAGTGATGGGGGCTATTTCGCACCCTACATACTGATCAGATCGAACAGAGATTATAAGACCGGTTCGACCAATTACAAAGGATCGGGATCTTCTTACTGACCCAGCCTGATGCCGCTCGCTCCGAGTAAATATTACACTCCGGACCCAGGAAGGATAGGTTGGGCCGAGTCCAACTAGGACTATGATTCCTTGTAATACTAGGTTTAGCATAATATAAATACCTAGTTATTCGTTGTATAAGACAACTATGAATTCTCTTAATTCTGAGATTACACAAGAATACATTGATAACAATAGAACTAAATAATATCCATTATTATTGCAGAACTTTACCTCCATATCATTGCGTTCTTAATTACGTTAATGGTTTTACTTCTTGCCTTTGATTATTGCTTTTCTTTGTAAACGATCCATCCAGAATAAAGTAACGGAACCCAATATACTGAATAATTCAATATCCAAACCCCCGATATCACAAATTCACTGATATTAAATTAACCCGACGAAAAACGGTTAAATCAGTTGGCGCCCACCGTGGGGCTAGGTTAATTATTCGATCGACATATGGCTCGCCCAAGGAAAAGCGCTCGTATCGGAGCAAGAAGTAACACAACCACCGGTCATGACACATCTGAAGATCCACAGGAGAACGACAATAATAACGTTCCCAACACCGACGAGAATTTACAGAATACCCATCCCCGAGATCATGAACCCCTAGGAGGTCCTCCCGGCACGATACAGGAAGAGCCGGAAGTCCCCGAGATCCCTGCTCCTCTCCCGGGTGCTCAGGAGAAATTACGACAAATAGCGATGCTCTTTAAATCACTCTCCCCGGAAGAATTACTTGTGCTTGATCAAATTCCGCAAAATCCTAGGGCTGCCAGGACAATTCCTGCTCGGAGAACGCCCGGACAAAACGATCATGTATCTCAACAAGCTGATAGCCCACCAAGCGAGCACCGCTCGCTACACAGTCCACAACAGGACAATTCGAAACCCTCCGACAACAATCCTCGAAGGAAACGAGGTCACAGAAAAACCCCGGCGAGGCGCAGTAGATCCAGGGAACGAACAATTATCCCTATTGAGGATGATATAGATGATACAATCCCTGATCGACCACGAACGGCTCGACTGACGGAAAGAGAAATTGAAAGGATGGTGCAGGACCGACTTGAACAACGCTTACGGTCTATTCAAAATCCGTGGGCCCGAACCACGGAACTCCAGGAAAGCCTTGCGGCCTGTTCTCCCTTCTGCAGGGAAATAAAAGAGGCACAATCGATCGGACAAGTCCCGGGCAGACTACCTCGCTATGATGGAACCACTGACCCGGATGATTATATTTTTAGCTTTACGAATATAATGAATTTATATGCCCACTCTGCTGAATTCACTGCCAAATTAATGGTAACCACATTCGAAGGACTCGCGTTGGACTGGTTCGCGAAACAACCTGCCAACTCCATATTCAGCTTTAGGGAACTCTGTAACAAATTGACACAGCAGTTCGCCAGCCAGAAGAGACAAAAACTTCCAATGAGCTACCTTGGAACTATATATCAACAAGAAGGAGAATCCCTAAGGAATTGGTTGGCCAGATTCAACGTAGAATTGCTTAAAATCGATTCCCCAAATATCGATTACATAATATCTATCCTCTTCGATCTCACTAAAAACAGGCAGTTCGGAAATGCCCTCAGTCGAAAGCAACCAAGAACGTTCGCCGACATCATGAGCCTAGCATCTAAGTATATGACCCAAGAAGAGATGAATTCTTTTAAGGATAAAAACAAAAACAAAGTTACGGCTACAGGGTCTAAGCGGCATGATAGGATTCCCGCCCAAAGATCCTTGGATTACGAGCGATCTTCCAAGAGAGGTAACGTTTTCCAGCGACTGGAATACAGCGGAGCCGACCGAGAAAGGCAACCTAATTTCTACCAAAGACCAAGAAACCCTGAAACACCAATCAGAAGCAGAGTGAATCAAGTAGAACACCCAAGATTAAATGCTCCAATCGAAGAAATCTTGGAAGTTCTAGAAAGGAATAATTGGATTCCTGAGGCGAGGAAAATCGCTCAGCCCAGACCAGGGTCTAGAAACTATGATCAATACTGTAAGTACCATAGGGCACATGGGCATCGAACGGAAAATTGTTTTCACCTTAAGAGAGAAGTTGAAAAACTGATCGAGCAAGGAAAACTAGACGAATACATAGAACGAGATAATCGCAAAAGGGAAAGAAGCAGAAGCCCCCGGAACGGAACTCAAAGGAGAAGTTCTCATCGAAGGTCACCAGAACATCGACCTACTCAGGAGTTGAATCACGACCAGATCAATGGAACTATCCACACTATATCCGGGGGGCCTGCGGGTGGAGATAGTCGCAATGCCCGACGAAGAATGGCCAGATCCTTAATTGCAAATTCTAAATATCCAAAAGAAATATGGACGTTAGAAAATAGGCCAACAAATCACGAGCCGATTAGCTTTAACGAAGGCGAAGTACCTAAAAACATTACTTGGGATACGAAAGAAGATAACCCAGACTTCCCTATGGTAGTGTCGTTAGAAATAGCGAATTACAATGTGAAAAGAATCCTAATCGATAATGGAAGCTCAGCAAATATCATCTCCAGGGAGGTTTTAGCACAAATGAACCTCGGACAAATAAACCTACAAAAGGTAGCCACACCGTTAGTAGGCTTTGGAGGGTCCGAGATCATCCCCAGCGGAACGATATCTTTGAGTGTATCGCTCGGAAAGAAGCCACTTCGAACAGTGAAGCTGGTAAAATTCCTAGTGGTAGAAACACCCTTCGCTTATAACGCTATATTAGGGCGACCAGCCCTTAACCTTTTTCGAGCTGTGGTCTCTACCTATCACCAGAAAATAAAATTTCCGACCGATAGCGGCATTGGAGAAATAACGAATGACCACTGTATGGCGTGGGATTGCTACAGCACGTCGCTGACCTTGAGAGAACATCCTAACCCTATTACACCGAGCAAGAGAAAGATCGAAGACGATCCAATTAGAAATGAGGTCGAAATTCCTATTACTGATCGATTAGATAAAAAGGGGAAAGAACCACTAGATTTATCCTTGCAACCCCCAGAACATAAAGATATAATTCTGGTAGAAGGCGACTCGTCCAAAAGGACAAGAATTGGTACAGAATTGAGCAAAGAAGGAGAAGTAATGTTAATCGAATTTCTAAGAAATAACGTGGACGTTTTCGCTTGGAGTGCAAATGACATCGAAGGGATCGATCCTCGAGTAATCAAGCATACCCTAAAAATTGACCCTTCGGCGAAACCCGCCAGACAGAAGAAAAGAAATCATGGACCAGTGAAAGATAAAATCATTAAAGCCGAAGTTGAAAGACTGATGGAAGCAAAACAAATCCGAGAAATACATTTCTCGGAGTGGCTATGTAATGTTGTACTAGTAGCAAAGGGGGATAAAAAGGACAACAAATGGAGGATGTGTAATGATTTCACCGACCTTAACAAGTTATGTCCACGCGACCCTTACCCCCTCCCAAGAATCGACTTATTGGTCGACTCGACTGCTGGCTTCGCGCTGTTCAGCATGATGGACGCCTTCCAAGGCTTTTACCAAATATACATGGACGAGCGCGACCAAGAGAAGACCGCATTCGTAACCGAACAGGGAGTATACTGCTTTATAGTAATGCCGTTCGGATTAAGGAACGCTGGGGCTACATACCAAAGATTGGTAAACCTAATGTTCAGGGAGTTAATCGGAGAAATAATGGAGGTCTATGTAGACGACATGTTAGTTAAAAGTATGAATGAAGCAGATCACGTAAAACATCTAGATCGATGTTTCCAAATCTTAAGAAAATATCGTATGAAGTTGAACCCCGCAAAATGCACCTTCGGTGTTAAGTCAGGAAAATTTTTGGGATATTTGGTACACCAGCGAGGAATAGAAGCCAACCCAGAAAAAATTCGAGCCATAACTGAAATGAAACCTCCCAAGACCATCTCTCAAGTGCAAAGCTTGGTTGGGAAGATCGTAGCGTTGAATAGATTTATATCTAAATCGGCGGATAGAAGCTTGCCCTTTTTCCAAACACTTCGAAAAGCGAAAAACTTCGTTTGGACCGAAGAATGTGAACGAGCTTTCGAACAACTCAAAGAATATTTAACATCCCCTCCGATGTTGGCCAAACCGACAGAAGGGGAACCATTGTACTTATACATCTCCATCTCCGATACGGCCGTTAGCTCAGTCCTAATTAAGATAGAGGGTTCAGAGCATAAGCCTGTCTATTATCTCAGCAAGTTATTACAAGGGGCGGAGAAGAATTACTTGGAAATAGAAAAATTCACGCTGGCCTTAGTAGTGGCTGCACGAAAACTCCGACCCTACTTCTTAACCTACAAAATCATCGTTTTGACGAATCAACCGCTAAGGCAAATCCTAGCGAAACCAGAAGCCTCCGGACGACTAATCAAATGGGCCATCGAACTCAGCCAGTTCGAGGTAGACTACAAACCGAGGATTGCCATCAAGGCCCAGGTGTTGGCCGATTTTATACTAGAAACACCGACGCAGGCCACCGAATCGTCGAGCTGCCACAACAACGATGTCTTGATGATCGAGGATCAAACTTGGTTAATGCATGTCGACGGTGCTTCATGCCGAGAAGGAGGAGGCGCCGGAATCAACTTCACTGGACCAAATAAGGAAGATTTGAATTACGCGATAACATTGGACTTCGTCGTAACAAACAATGAAGCCGAATATGAAGCGTTAATCGCAGGAATGGAGATGGCGATAAAAGCCAACATAAAGAGTCTTAAGGTACTAACTGATTCGGAATTAGTACAAAGACAAATAGAAGGCCTATACGAAGCTAAAGAATTCAATATGATCAAATACCTCGCCAAAGTGAAATCTCTAGCTGGGAAATTTGAAAGCTTCAGTATCCAGAACATCCCACGTTCGGAAAATAAATGGGCCGATCAGCTATCAAAATTCACAGGATCCCATGACGGAAAGACCGAACGGGTGATTAACTGGTTGATATCTAATACACCAGCAATCGACATCGATGAAATACCAATAATCGATATAATGGAAATCGAAGAAGCCGAAGAAAACTGGATGAACCCAATGAAAGACTATCTTCAAGATGGAAAACTACCATCTGATCAGAATGAAGCTCGGAAAATAAAATATCGAGCCCCAAAGTATACACTTATAGAAGGAAAACTCTACAGACGATCAGTATCGGGAATTCTCTTGAGATGCATCCCTGAATCACAAACCAGGGATATACTGCGAGAAATACATGAAGGAGACGCAGGAAATCACAGTGGATCGAGGGCATTGGCCTTAAAATGTCTCAGAACAGGTTACTATTGGCCAACCATCAATAAAGATGCCGCTCAATATGTCCAAGAATGTCATCACTGCCAGATCCATGCTAACATATGCCATCGACCAGCAGAAAATATGCACCCTATCCCGATTTGTTGGCCATTCGATCAATGGGGAATGGACATCGTGGGACCTTTCCCAACAGCTAGATCAAAGAAATCCTATGTCCTGGTCGCTGTAGAATACTTCAGCAAATGGATAGAATGCGTCGCCCTCGCACGAATAACCCAATTCCAAGTTATTAACTTCCTCTGGAAATTCATAGTCTGTCGATTCGGCATCCCAAGGGTCCTTATCTCCGATAACGGAACTCAATTCGCGGGAAAACAGATAATAGAATGGTGTACAAGACTCGGAATTCAACAAAATTTTACCTCGGTAGGACATCCTCGAGCAAATGGACAAACTGAAGTAGCAAACCGAGAGATAATAAAATCTTTGGAAAAAAGGTTAGGAGCCGCCAAAGGAAAATGGCTCGATGAGCTACCAGGAGTTTTGTGGGCTAATCGAACTACGGTAAGAAATTCAACTGGGGAAACCCCATTCAGCTTGATATATGGGTCGGAAGCTGTTATCCCTGTGGAAACTTTAATTCCAACTCCAAGAATAGAGATGTTCAATAAAGAAGAAAATGAAAAGGCGAGGGAAAATGACGTTGATTTAACAGAAGCCTTAAGAGATAAAGCTGCTGTACGCCTACAAGCCACTAAGGCAAATATGGAGAAAGCATACAATCAAAAAGTACGCGTCCGAACCTTCAAAGAAGGGAACTTGGTTTTGAAAAAGGTAGAAGTATCCAAGCATGTGGGAAAGTTACAACAAAATTGGGATGGACCTTACATCGTCATTGGCGTAGGAAAGAAAGGTTCATACAAAATTGCGCACATGGATGGGACAGCCTTACCAAGAACCTGGAACGCAGTCAACCTTAGGAAATACTATGGTAAATAAATTTTAGCAGATTATACTGCATTGTTTTATTTTTACTTTATCAAGTTTTAATCCTTGTAACGAAGGCCCTAGCCTAGAGTTCAAATAAGTAAAAATTTTAGCATTTTTCTATACATCGATTACTTCGATTAACGCTCTGTGGAATTACACTAGCATATTGATAAATATTAGAACGAAACGAGTCGAGTATACATTGATCCGCTCAATAAACACTCCTCGATCTATATCAACAACAACAAAGACTTTTTGGTGATAAACCTAAGTCTGAATTATAAATGAGTCGAGTATACATTGATCCGCTCAATAAACACTCCTCATTCCGACGACAAAAACGAGTTGAGTAAACATCGATCCGCTCGATAAAAACTCCTCGACATATATATTCAACGATCAAAAAGACCTTTTGGTGATAAACCTAAGTCTGAATTATAAATGAGTCGAGTATACATTGATCCGCTCAATAAACACTCCTCATTAACAAAACGAGTCGAGTAAACATTGATCCGCTCAATAAAAACTCCTCGATATATCTATAATAATCAAAAAGACTTTTGGTACGAAAAACCTAAGTCTAAAACAAAACGAGTTGAGTAAACATCGATCCGCTCGATAAAAACTCCTCGACATATATATATTCAACAGCAAAAAAGACTTTTTGGTGATAAACCTAAGTCTGAATTTTAAATGAGTCGAGTATACATTGATCCGCTCAATAAACACTCCTCATTCCGACGACAAAAACGAGTTGAGTAAACATCGATCCGCTCGATAAAAACTCCTCGACATATATATTTAATAATCAAAAAGACTTTTGGTACGAAAAACCTAAGTCTAAAACAAAACGAGTTGAGTAAACATCGATCCGCTCGATAAAAACTCCTCGACATATATATATTCAACAGCAAAAAAGACTTTTTGGTGAAAAACCTAAGTCTGAATTTTAAATGAGTCGAGTATACATTGATCCGCTCAATAAACACTCCTCGTTCCGACCACAAAAACAAAACGAGTCGAGTAAACATTGATCCGCTCAATAAAAACTCCTCGATCGAACACAACAAACATAAAGACTTTTGGTACGAAAAACCTAAGTCTAAAACAAAACGAGTTGAGTAAACATCGATCCGCTCGATAAAAACTCCTCGACGTATAAATATTCAACGATCAAAAAGACTTTCAGGTACTAAAAACCTAAGTCTAAACAAAAAGGGTTGAGTAAACATCGATCCGCTCGATAAAAATTCCTCGACATATATATATTCAACGATCAAAAAGACTTTTTGGTATGAAAAACCTAAGTCTAAAACAAAACGAGTTGAGTAAACATCGATCCGCTCGATAAAAACTCCTCGACATATATATATTCAACTATCAAAAAGACTTTTTGGTATGAAAAACCTAAGTCTAAAACAAAACGATTTGAGTAAACATCGATCCGCTCGATAAAAAACTCCTCGATATATGTTCAACGATCAAAGAGATTTTTGGGTTAAAAACCTAAGTCTAAACAAAACGAGTTGAGTAAATATTGATCCGCTCAATAAAAACTCCTCGATTAATTACAACGACAAAGAAGGATTTTGTTATGAAATCCTAAGTCTAAATTATAGCAAGATTGAGTACACATTGATACGCTCAATAAAAACTCCTCGATCTACTCCTAACGATCTAAAAAAGATCCGCTGATACTCCTAAAGTTTTGAAAGATAAATCAAGTATGAATTCATCTGCTCGGAAATTACTCCTCGTAAATAAAATTATCAAACGACAAAGAAGATGCAAGGAATAAATAATATTTTATTCATCAAATCAATTACATACAAATATCCTACGTTACAAAAATCTGCTCGCTATCTAAAGATCGTTACAATGATCTAGTTAAATTGATCCTATGGGATCGACTATCTTCACGACAATGTCCACGGAAACACCAATCTCCTCCCTAGTACCTCATCGATCATAATAAACCACCTAAGAAGCATGCTGCTCAGGATGGTCGACTTCTTTGGTTCGATGGCAGGGCTCTGAAGATCATATGTGATTCCAGATGAAATGAACACTACCAGCCAGATAAGCTAGCAATGCTCACTCACCCAGAAGAAGATACTGCTTTTACTTTATCTATAAAACATTTTACTCTAGAGCAGCATCTCTTCGGGACCGTCGTGAAACGGTAAATTTACCAGCCACCCCGGCGATCTATCACTCCGGAAGTCACATCCAAGAGCGAGGGTGACTGGCAAATATGAACCCCCCATGTGCAGACGGAAACCACGGACCTCTAAGGTGATGAAGACCAAAGCAGAGATCTCATGGGATCCGTCGATACAAGGAAGGGCTGACATGGGACCCATCAATACAAGACTGGGGATAATTCCTTTACTGCGAACGAACAAATCACGATAATGTGATTTCTTGAACATTATGGGGTCCGAAGGCAAAATGAAATCTAAGGAAACAGAGATCTTCATTGTTATGAATGGAAAATAAGGAAACTGCCTACTTATTTATAGGCGCCCGTGAGAATGATCCTACGGATAATAGGAGTTTAATCAAGGGACGAAAACGCGACCCTTTGACTTCCCGAATTAAATGCAAGTAAGTTGGAACGGCGCCCCGTCTGATCGACTCAACAGATCGATGACAAACAAATCTACTGATCGAAGCGATCGACAAATAATCCAAGAAAACTTAAAGAAGTTCAAAGACCAAAACGACCTGCACGATCATATATGAGGGTCGCCTAATAGAAAATATTAAGAACTCCTCGACGAAGGCATGCAAAATTAGACCGTTGAAAGAGGATAATTGCTTAAAAACGACCAGAGCCTCCACCATACGGGGGTCGTAACTGCCTCATACATCATAGGGGGACTACTAAATTGGCCAAACAAGAATTCCATTTAGAATCCAAGAAATCTGACATCGAAATCAGGAGAATAGCCCTCCCTATTCGAAACTATAAGGCCGTCACTGCCTAATTTTCCAAAGAATTGCTGAAGGAGGTCTGAACGGGTCAGATCTCGCCAGGACTGTTACATTTTCCAATTCCTCCCATATCAAGAGTATGATATACTGGCTAGGGATATGTATAGTTGAAAAGCTAATAATGGAAGACATGGATAGGTGAAAAGCACCTAAAGGAAAATTTCTCTCTGGGGAAAAGAAAAACTGAAATTCAACGGGAGGAACAATAACCTCCTTATATAAGATATATGTCATATAAGGACAAATTCATAAGGCATGAATCGAGCATCGACCAGACAGCTAAGGGTTTACACAACGACGATCGGCTGGATCGATCAACAAAGATTAAATATGCGAAGCAAATATTATACCATTCAGTTATCTTACAAGCGCCCAAAGCAAGATCAAGCTTACTTTCTCCATACTCAAATCTCTCCGCAGAAATAAAAATTCAGATAAGTAAAACTAATCTTTGTCAATTACTACATGATGGTATATTTGTGCGTAGCAATTACATATATAAAAAAGATATATCATTAGAATCAAGGCAAGAATCTGCCTACAGAAGAGATCATAATATTTCCATTTTAGTACTTCTCCCATTACAAAATTTCAGCCCAAACGAATGCACAAATGTTGGGCGATAAAAAAAAAAAAAAAAAAAAAAAAAAAAAAAAAAAAGACAGTCCAAGGTCTGCCAGATCGAATAAAGATCATTGAGAAGAATCGCCAGAGGGGCGACCAGCAGAAACAGGCCTCCGAGGAGTTAGGTTACCAGCAAACGCCATCAACTCCTCCTGGCGCTTAAGATAACCGGCATCATAACCATCATCATATGCCTGTTGACGAGATCCCTCTGCCGACGCGGCAGCCTGAACTAGGTCGCCTTTCTCTTTCTCAAGAATAACTTTGTCAGCCTCTAACTTTTGGAGATCATCTTTAGCAAGTTGCAGCTGCAGCTCCAAACCCCTGGTTTTAGCTTTCTCCGACTCTAGCTGACCTTGAAGAGCTCTCCGACTATTCCACAGTTCATCATTTTGCACACCCAGCTGGAGTGCGAAATACTTGCCCTAAAAACAGAAAGAGTAAGAAAAACCGCCGTACAACAAAGAATTCAAAACAAAGAATAGGAAAAATGTTCGAAATATGTTTACCTGTTCACATATCTTCACCAGAGATTGAACAAGGCGAACATTGGAAGTACCTTCGAGCTTCCTCAATTCGCCGGGCAAAATAGTACTCATGCCTAAGTCCCAAGACAAAGCATCAGGTTCAACAGAACCAGGCAGTTCGCTTGTCAAAGGGACACCGTCGGAACGTGGAGTCTCCGACAAAAGAATGTCATTAACCTGCATAAGCACGCAGCGATCATCTAACGGACGAGGGGAGTCCCTCTCGTTGGGACTAACAGAGGTCTCTTTGCCGGAAGCAGATATAATGGTCCGACGACCAGACCTCGACCCAGACCGACCCCCAGAAGGTCCCCCAGACTCAAAAGAAGCAGTCGTTACAGTGGTATCATGAAACAGATATTCAGGACCATATTGCGAAATAGACTGCGTTATGGAAGGATTGACAGAAAAACCATCACCGACTTGCCCTTCACTAACTAGCAGGGCAGTAGAAGTAGAAAAAGGAAGGGAACTAACAAAATCCCCTCCATGAGATCCATACTCGTAAGAAGAAAAACCTGAAGAAACAGGTATGTCGTAAACCTGTTCCATGTTGGATGGGTCTCCGAAAGCTAATCGACCTGGGGAAGATCTATTACCTCCCGCGGGGGTAGAAGAAAAGTTTGGTTGGAGGAGCGACGAACTAACTTCTGATAAAGGTTGGAACGTGGTAATAGGAGTATCGATCATCGAGCTACTAACTGAGGACGAACGAGGAGGCTCCATCGAAGGCCCTTCTCTTCGAGATTTTTTAGATCTATCTCTAGCGCCCTCACGAGAAGGTCGCTTTGAAGTATTACCGAAAAGGTTACTCATGATCGGACTAAAGAAAAATACAAATTACTATCGAGGAAGTTTATCGACTAGCTAAAGAAAGAGTATTCTGTTAAGAGAGGAGTATAGCAGTAAAAAACAAGTCAAATTTTACCTCTCGTATTTATACTACACGAAAAGACGCGACTGACCCGAAGAAAGGGCGCGAAACAGGAAAACTGACCTTGGAGCAAACGCTAGAATTTGAAAAGACACATACATAATGATTACGGCAAATTAAATGACTTGTCTGAATCATTACAGCGAATGTGAAAGGACACGACTGTCAGAATACGAAACGTTTGGTGTACAAAGTAGGAAAGCTAAGTTGCAATTAAACCTACGAGTGGATAATTACAAATATTATTTCAAAAATAAAACCACTATTTTAAGAAGCCTGGTCGCTATCGGGAATCTTCTGTTCGCCACCGACGTCCATGTCGTCTTCTTCTTCTTCTTCATCTTCCGGATCGATAAATGTATCATCGAGCTCATCGTTAACATCTGAAGGAGGAATTGGCAATGGATTTCCGTATTCTCCGACAAGGTGAGCTAAAGGAAGACCTTGATATACGACATCTGGAACTTCAGAGGAAGAGTAAAGCTCGCCATAACGATTCAACCGGATATGAGCTGCCTTAAAATACTCCTTCCGACGATCCTCGATCATCTCCAAAGCGACCAGTTGATGAATCGATTTTTTAAAGGTATTCTCAAGAAGAGGACCGACCATCCGGTACACCAACGCCGTATGAACAGGAGAGTTGAGAAATTCTCGAACAACTTGTTCGTCGGATTTCCTAACATATCGATCTCTTTGCCTAAGTGGGACGTCGTTTTCATACTCCTCTAAAGAAGCTTCAAGGCTTGACACTTGAGATTCAAGCTCACTAATCCGAGTCGTGCTCTGCAACTGCAATTCTTCTAATTTTCTTGCCATTTGATTGGTTTGTTCCTGAGCGCGAGAAACCTCTATCGCTCTATCTAGCATTTCTTGGTCTTCGGTCCCGGCAGCACGAGTCTCTACGACAGGAATAGAGGAAGATGTTGAGGGACCAACTTCTGAACCAGAAGACTTGTGAAGTAAAGCTTTATACTTCTCTTCAAGGAAATCGCACTGTTGTTTCCAAAGAGAATTTTCATAGGCGTATGATGTCAGACAGGTGTTGACCTGAAATAACGAAAGGGTCAGAAAGAAACAAGTTAGCAAATTGAGAAAATCTTAAAAGATCACTTCATCAAAATAATAGAAAGAAAAAGGATCTCACCTTTTCAGCATAGAGAGAAGCTCGCTGGAATTTCTCCAAAGGATCCTTATGAAGAAGCTTATTAAGATCGCGAGTATGAACGCCAGATAAAAGAATACGGGTCGCCTTATCGACCGCATTCTCGTTATTATCATGAATAAGAGAATCCTTCTAGGAATAACCAGCGGCCCTCCTTCCCTCTAAATGATCCTCGATCATTTCGACCAGAGTAGGATTTGGATGTTTATCCCCGAGTAAAGAAAGGTCGTCACCAGAACGTCCATAGTAACTCCTCTTTCTATCAACTGGATTATTAGTGGGATGAGGCATCGACCAGCTACGACATCCTCGAATACCCAAAGATGTTCTAAGATGAAGCGGAGGATAACCGGATCCCATGCCCTGACGAATAGGGGACTCGCGTGGAGAATCCGGAGATTCCTCTCTATTCTCCTCGGATTCGTGACCCAATTCCAATTTCCTCTTTCGAGACGCCCTCTGCTCGATAGGATTATTCTCCACTGACTTGGAAGATTTCGACAGCACCATTTTTCCCTTCGAAGAGTGTCGGGAGCTTTCTACCATATGAGCTGAGAAAGAAACAAAATAAAGTTAGTTTCTCCATATAAAAAGTATAGTGACAATACTAAAGATCAAATAAAATGCTAACCTAGAGGCTCAGATGATGAACTGATGGGAAAATTATGGACGCTTAACCCCGCTTTACGAAGAAAAGATTCCCCAATCAGAAGAGCGCTTTGATATTTGTTTGTACGCATCTCGGGAATCTCAGTGATAAACTGTACATCGTCAGGAACAAGTTCACCAGTCGGTGAGCGACCTCCGGGAATCCACCTGGAACCATGATCCCACGAGAAAGGCGTGATCGAACCATCCGCCAAACGGAGATTAGGCGGAGGACGAACAAAGAAGAAATGAGATTTCCAAGAAGGATTACTAGAAACCGGAGCATCAAAGATTGCTCGGCTGGGCCGCTGACTAGCGAAGAAGTATCCACGGTTTGAAGAACTAGAAATATTAAAACGAAAAAGTTGCGTAAAATTACGGAAAGAAGGTTTAAATCCCTTTGCAATCATCAGAACGGAAAAACAAACCACAAAAGCAACAGAATTTGGAACCAGTTGTGTCAAGCACACGCTGAAAGTTTTTAGAACTTCCAGAAAAAGGGGAGATAAAGGAAGACGCAGTCCGCTATTAAAGTGAGCCGTGTAAAAGGCTCGACATCCCTCCGGTGGAGAAGTGACCCTATCAGTAGGGGATGGAAGAATCATTTCAGAACCTTCCGGAAAATATTTGGTATAGTTATTCACGACTTCAGGGAACGTTTCCTCTGTATATGCGCAAGCTACATCCTCAATTGGTTCAGAAATCTGAGGAACGGTACCTTTGCCCTTTTTGGCTCGGGCGGCTACATCCGCATCGGAAAGGATTCGTACCTTGTAAGTATCTTCTACAGGGATAACAAGGTCAGATACCGTAGTCTGTTCACCCAGAGGATTAGAATGTAACTCCTCCTCGTTATCGGGGGCAATGATCTCTCTAGGAGAAGAAGAAGATCTTCTAACGGAAGCCATCTATATTCTAGTTCTCGGAAGAAGAAGGTCGATGAAAGGAAAATTTTATACGACGAACGACCAAACTAGAAAATGACTGCGATCTAAAAGCAAATATAAAAGAGAAATGGCAAACTCGAAAGTCACCTATTTATAAGGAAATGAGAAAAGACGTTTCGAACTTATCACAGCTACTCAAATTCCCGCCAAAAACGGAAGGATACAAAAAGCCTCCTGAATAGACGCGTGGCGATCCACGATTAGACAGAAGAAACGACTATCTATGATACGTAGCACTCTTTTCCTTACTTAAGATTTTTTCCCACTGGGTTTTTTCTTAAGTAAGGTTTTTAACGAGGCTCCGTTCATAGAAAAGAAACAGTCGATCAGATTTATCTACTTCTACGAGCTCCTATTATCTATACGCTCGAAGAAGTGAGGGAGTACTGATGGGGGCTATTTCGCACCCTACATACTGATCAGATCGAACAGAGATTATAAGACCGGTTCGACCAATTACAAAGGATCGGGATCTTCTTACTGACCCAGCCTGATGCCGCTCGCTCCGAGTAAAGATTACACTCCGGACCCAGGAAGGATAGGTTGGGCCGAGTCCAACTAGGACTATGATTCCTTGTAATACTAGGTTTAGCATAATATAAATACCTAGTTATTCGTTGTATAAGACAACTATGAATTCTCTTAATTCTGAGATTACACAAGAATACATTGATAACAATAGAACTCAATAATATCCATTATTATTGCAGAACTTTACCTCCATATCATTGCGTTCTTAATTTCGTTAATGGTTTTACTTCTTGCCTTTGATTATTGCTTTTCTTTGTAAACGATCCATCCAGAATAAAGTAACGGAACCCAATATACTGAATAATTCAATATCCAAACCCCCGATATCACAAATTCACTGATATTAAATTAACCCGACGAAAAACGGTTAAATCACTGAGCAAGTATGTATACGACTTAGAAACATAACTAATGAAAATCCTACACAAGGATTTCCTACTAACAAACACATCGCACAAAATTGCTTAAAACTTTCGACAGCAACTCCACTTAAAATTAATTATTTTCAAAACTCAAAATACTAATTAAATAAAACAGCTCCAAAACATCATTTTCCAGATTTACAAAACAAACCCCTAAACTTTTAAAACTATCCATTTTTTCGAAAATTTGGAACAAACTTTAAATCAAATAATTTTTAACTAAAACCATATCGAGAAGACGAGAATCAAGTAAAAACATATTATTAAGTATCTTCTTACTCCAAAAATCGAACTTTTAAAATCCAAAAGTTTAAAACTTTTCAAAAACACCCTCATAGTTTTCAAAAACATAATAAAATCAACTTTCTTGAAAAATAATTGAAGATCCAAGCATCTAAGCAATATTTAAAAATAATCAAGCATATTTTTCACTATAAAACTAAGATTAAAAATAATTTTTAATAACTTTTCACCAACTAACAATGAGAAACAAAATTTCTTTGATCATAAATTTTCATCGGTAAAATTTACAAATTTCAATCTTATAACAATAGTGAACAAAGCACTACATCAATTTAACTAATCAAAAATTTGTAAAAGTAACCATGTAGAAACAGCAACAAAACAGCACCTTTACCCCCTTATTTATAGATTTACGAAAATAACCCCAAAAGTTTCAAAAACTCCCTTTTTGCAAAATATCGAAACAAACTTCAACACAATTGCTTTTCAAGTAAACCTAACCAAATATCAAACAAAAATAAATATTTCCAGTCCATTATACTCTCAAATTTTTGCATTCCTAACCTTGAACTTTTAAAATCTTTCAAAATACCCCCCAAAGTTTCTAAAATTATGATCAATAACCTTTTTAGAAAAAATAAATCAAGATCCAAACATATAATCAATATTTAAACAAAATCTAAGCAAGTCACATTGAATATTAAATATGAACTCAACAATTTATCACAAGGACAAACTAAACTTCTTCAACATATACTTTAAAGAAAAGAAAGTAATATCACAAAGACTAAAGAACACATGCATATATGTATTTTTACCCAAAGCAACGAAGGGGGTGAAAATCTCTTCATTTCCAGAACTCCGAAGGTGGTGGTGGCAGCTCCGGTGGCAGTGGTGGCAGCTCCGGTGGTGGTCCATAACAAAAGCCCTCAAATCCTTACTTTTCACCATTTTCTCAGGGCTTTCGATTCACTTAGGGAGTTCCAAACGACGATCCGAACGGTCAGTATGTAGCCCCATGTGCGTAGAACCTTGACGCAAAATTTGGGCATGATCCAACGGTGGACGAAGGCGGATCGATCGGAAAACCGAGGCTGTGCTGAGTATACCCGAAATTTATCTTTCTAAATGTGTTGTCTCTTTTCTCTCTTTTATTTTCTCTCTAATTCTAACTTAACTATGAACTCTAAGGTGTAAAATGAGTGGAGAGAAATCTGAAAATGAGGAGAAAGGTGATTAAATACACCTTGGGAAGATGGGAGATATAATTACTTCCCATAAAACAAGCCAATGCATGTTCATCTTGGATAGAGAAATCTCTCTAACCAAGAGACATGCTTGGCCACTCCCTATGGCAGGCTAGAAGAGCTATAAAGGCTCTCCTATTAGCAGCAATCAAGTATGGGGCAAAATTTGCACTTTGCCCCCTGAAGTTTCGGTAAAGTGCATTTTTTCCCCAGAAATTATTTATTTTGCACAATAAAGTCAAAATATTTTTCAAAAGAGGTATACTATTATGCTAAAGTATTTTTGTGCTTTTAAATCATTTCAAAGTTAATAAGGACATAGGACATAATTAAATTGTATATTTTAGTTCAAATTAATGTTTAACTTTGAAAATAAAAAGTAGCACATAAATTTGGATTAAAAATCCAATCAAACGGGTTCGAAATTTTGGGGGCGCTACAACATTGATCCGCTCAATAAACACTCCTCGATTAAGTTTTCAATGATTAAATAGACTTATGGTATTAAAAACCTAAGTCTAAATGAAAAGAGTTGAGTATACATTGATCTGCTCAATAAACACTCCTCGATTAAGTTTTCAACGATCACAAAGACTTTGGTATAAAAACCTAAGTCTAAAAGAAAAGAGTTGAGTATAAATTGATCCGCTAAATAAACGCTCCTCAATTAATTTTTAAACGATCACAAAGACTTTGGTATAAAAACCTAAGTCTAAAAGAAAAGAGTTGAGTATAAATTGATCAGTTCGATAAATGCTCCTCGATGACAATCATAAATAAGACTAAGCCGAATTCAACAACAAGAAGAATGCAAGGAGTAAAAATAAAGTTATATTCATCTATGAATATGTAAAAATTTACAGGCAAAAGCTGAAGATCAAATTACAAAAGTCTATATACGATTTACACATCATTACATTTGTTTAGATAAAACGATCCTATACTATAGATCGGTGATCTTCACGATAATGTCCACAGAAACATCAATCTCCTCCCTAGTGCCTCAATAGTTGTAACTGACCACCTAAGAAGCATGCTGCTCAGGATGGTCGACTTCTTTGGTTCGATGGCCAGGCTCTGAAGATCAAATGTTCTTCCAGACGAAATGAGCATTACCAGCCAGATAACCAGCAATACTCATTCACCCACAACAGAGATACTGCTTTTACATTAGAGTTGATTTTTACTCTAAAGCAGCATCTCTTCGGGGCGGTCGTGAACATTAATTTTTACCAGCACACACCGGTGGTCTATCAACCCGGAGGTAACATCCAAGAGCGGCGGTGCCTGGTAAAAATGAACCCTCCATGTGCAAACAGGAAACCACGAACCTCAAACCCATAAATACAAGGTTCGAGGCCTCATGGGACCCGTCAGAACAAGGTAGGGCTTCCATGGGACCCGTCAGTACAAGACAGAAGAAATTTAAGTTATTATAATATGAATCACGATAATGTGACTTTTTAAATATTATGGGATCAGAAGGCAAAGTGAAGTTCAAGAAAACTGATACCTCCATCCTTCTTGAGAGTTACAATAGAAATATGGAAACCGCTTCCCTATTTATAGGGATAGATCTAATTAATCCTATGGCTGGATGGAGATTTGATCAAGGGACAGAAATGCGATCTTTTGACTTCCCGTAATAAATGCAAGTAAGTTGGAACGGCGCCTCCCTGATCGACTCAACGAATCGATGATAAAAGAGAAAGAAGATCGAATCGATCAATGCACAATAAAGCAGATCTAAAAGAGCTTCAGACCAGGAAAGTTTTACACACTCATATATGCTAGTCGCTCGGTAAGAGCTCGAAATCCTCAACAAAAGCATGCAAATTTTACACCATTATAAAAAATACTGGATCGCCTAGAGGCATAAGACCTAACCCTACAGCATATGGGGGTCGTCACTGCCTCATATATTATATGAAAAATTATTGATGGGCTATACAGTAACTCTATTGGAATCCAAGAAATCTGACACGGAAATCAGGAGAATAATCGTCATTATTCAGGACTACAAAAAAATCACTGCCTAACATTCCAAAGAATTGCTGAAGGAGGTCTGAACAGACTGGATCTAACAAATAAGTTTACATTTTCCAATTCCTCCCATATCAAGATATTTGATATATTTGGTACACTGGTTGCCTTATCTGAAGGACAAGGTACTCACAGTCAGTACAAAAAAACATGGATTTCTTCTCCGCAAACTTAAACCTATGATGAGAAAAGCAGAGTTCAACAGAAGGAATAATAGCCTCCTTATATAAGATTTACATAACAAAAGGACAAATTTAGAAGGCATTGATCGAACGTCGACTAGAACGCTGAGCGTTCCTTAAACAGTTATTCAATCAATTATCGACACGAGCGGCCTACTGTCCACATTTTAATGCCTAAACGTGACTTTGGAAATAACCCAAGGGACCATACTTGGTCGATCATCATTCTTAATTTAAAAAGTTTGATGTACATAACAAAGTTATATCATTCAGTTACTTAAACACTGATCGAGCAAGATTAAGCTACATTTTTGAAAACTGGATATTCTCCCAGAAGATCAATATCAGATAAGTAATCTCTCCTGATTATGTCGAGAAGCTATACTTATTCATAGCGACAAAATGTGCGTAACAAAAGATATCTACTAAGGATTGATCAAGATGTGAATCTAGTCACAAAAGATTATCATTTTCATTAAATTCATTCTCCCCGTACAAAAATTCAGCACAAAAAGCCACACAGAAGGTTGGGCACTACAAAAAAAAAAAAAAAAGGAGAGAAATTCCAAATAACAACCAGGTCGGAAACAGATCATTGAGAAGGATTGCTGTCACCAGGCCGCCTAGCGGAAGCACTCCTCAGAGGAGTCAAGTTACCTGCAAACTCCATCAATTCCTCCTGACGCTTTAGATAACCGGCTTCATAACCTTCTTCATAGGCCTGCCGACGAGACTCCTCCGCCAAGGCAGCAGCCTGAACCAAATCATTTTTCTCCTTCTCAAGGACGACTTTCTCCTCCTCTAATTTTTGAAGATCATCTTTGGCAAGCTGCAGTTGCAGGGTCAGCCCTGCGGCCTTCTCTGTCTCCGACTCCAAACGATGTTGATAGGCATCTTTACCGATCCACAGATCGTCATTTTGCACACCCAGCTGAAGTGCAAAATACTTAGCCTGAAAAAAGCAAAAAGTGCTTATATAACAAGGCAATCCAAATAAAAGCGGAAAAAAGGATCAAAATATATTTACCTGCTCACATATCTTCACCAGCGACTTAACAAGGCGAATATTGGGGGTACCCTCGAGTTTCCTCAACTCGACAGGCAAAATAGTGCTCATGCCCAGGTCCCAGGACAAAGCATCGGGCTCAACAGTGCCAGGCAGTTCACTACCAAAAGGAACACCATCAGGACGTGGAGTCACCGACTGCGTAATATCCTTAACTTGCTCGAGAACGCATCGGTCATCTAACATCCGAGGGGATGGCCTCTCGTTAGGACTCACTGAGGTCTCCTTACCCGAAGCTGAGATAACGGTCCGCCGACCGGACCTTGATCCAGTCCGACCTCCGGACGGCCCGCCAGATTCAAAAGAAGTAGTCATCACAGTAGTATCATTAAACAAGTAATCAGGGAAATCTTGAGAAATAGGTTGTGTTGCGGAGGGATTTATAAAGGAACCCTCAGTAATTACCTCCGAGACAACACCAACTTGGTTTCCGCTGACCACCGGGGTATCAGAAGTAGAAAAAGGAAGGGAATTAACAGAAACATGTTCATACGTGCCATGTTCAAAAACAGAAGTGCCTGAAGGAAACGGTAAGTCGAAAGCTTGCTCCATGAATGATGAATCGCCAAAGGCCACCCGACCAGGGGAAGGCCTCCTTCCCGCCTCGCCAGAGGAGAAAAGGTTTGGTTGTGAGAAAGATGAACTGACTACGGAAAAAGGTTCAGAAGGAACAACGAGAGTATCGATCACCGACCTAGTAATGGAAGATGAACGAGGAGGTTCTATCGAGGGCCCCTCTGTTCGGGACTTTTTCAGTCTAGTATTCCTAGCGCTCTCGCGGGAAGGACGCTTCGATGTGTTACCAAAAAGATTACTCATGATCGGAATTCAAGAAGTAAAATTAAAATATTGAGGAAGCTTATCGACCTGCTGAAGAAAGAGTATTCTGTTAAAGAAATAAGTAAAGCGGTAAATAACGAGTCATGTTTTTACCTTTTATATTTATACTATACGAAAAGACGTGATAGACCCAAAGAAAGGGCGTGAAATACAGAAACCAGCCTTGGAATAAATGCAAGAATTTGAAACGACGTACGCATAATTATTACGGCGAAGTTAATGACTTGTCTGAATTATTACAGAGAACACGAAAGGACATGACTGTCAGAATACAAAACGTTTATTTTACAAAGGGATATAAAAGTAATATTACAATTAGATCTACGGTAAATAGTTACAAAGGTTATTCCAGAGATCAATGTATCACACAGCTTGGTCGTCATCCGGAATCTTCTGTTCGCTAGTGACGTCTCCTTCCTCTGCTATGTCAATATCTTCTTCTTCTTCCTCTGGATCGATAAAATAGTTGTCGACCTCATCATTAATATCTGAAAGAGGAATCGGCAATGGTTTTCCGAACTCCTTAACGAGGTGAGCCAAAGGAAAATTTTGATAAACGATGTCCGAAAGCTCGGAAGGAGAATATACTTCGCCATAACGGTTCAGCCGAATATGCGCCGCCTTAAAATATTCTTTTCGACGATCATATATCATTCCAAAAGCGACCAACTGATGAATCGCCTTTTTGAACGTGCTTTCTAAAAGTGGACCGACCATCTGATATACCAGCGCTGTATGAATAGGAGAGCTGAGAAGTTCACGAATCACCTTTTCATCGGGATTTCGGCCATAACGATCCCTGAGTCCACTAAGAGGAATGTCCCTCTCATACTCCTCTAGAGAAGCCTGAAGACTCGATACTTGAGATTCCAACTCACTAATTCGAGCAGTACTTTGAAATTGATAGTCTTCCAACTTTTTAGCTAATTGGGTAGCTTGTTCTTGAGCGCGGGAAGTCTCCAGAACCCTGTCTATAATCTCCTGGTCATCAGTCCTCGTAGCCCGAGTCTCTACGACCGGAACGGAAGAAGTCGTTGAGGGACCAACCTCCGAATCAGAAGACTTATGAAGTAAAGTTTTATATTTCTCATCCAAAAACTCACATTGTTGTTTCCAGAGAGCAGTTTCATAGGCATCTGATGCCAAACAAGTCTTAGTCTGAAAGAAAAAAAAAGGAGGGTGAAAAAGAAAAGTATTAGCAAACTAAAGTGATCCTCAAAGAAAATTATCTTATAAGCACAATCAAAAAGAGATCACCTTTTCAGCATAAAGAGAAGCTCGCTGAAATTTCTCCAAGGGATCTTTTCGAAGAAGCTTATTCATGTCACGAGTAAAGACGCCGGACAAAAGAACACGAGTGGCCTTATCCACTGCATTTTCGCTCTCGTCGTGAACCAAAGAATCATTCTCAAGATAGTCAGCAGCTCTTTTTCCCTCTAGATGATCCTCGATCATTTCAAGCAAGGTAGGTTTTGGATGGTTATCGCCGAGTAAAGAAAGATCGTTACCAGAACGACCATAATAACTCTTCTTTCTCCCCACCGGATTGTCATTGGGATGAGGCATCGACCAGCTGCGACATCCACGTATACCCAAAGATGTCCTAAGCCGGAGAGGGGGATAACTGGATCCCGTCCCCTGACGAATAGGAGATTCTTGAGAAGAATCTGGAGATTCCTCTCTATTCTCCTCAGAATCATGACTCAACTCCAATTTTCTCTTCCGAGATGCTCTCTGCTCGATAGGAACATTCTCTATGGTTTTAGTGGATTTAGACAACACCATTTTTCCCTTTGAAGAATGTCGGGAATTTTCTACCATATGAGCTGGAAAAAGAAACACAGTCAAACACAGACCCACTGCAGAAAAGAGATCATCACAACAATATGCTGAAATAAATGCTTACCAAGTGATTCAGATGTCGAAGCGATTGGAAAAACATGAGTACTCAATCCTGCCTTGCGAAGGAAAACTTCTCCAATAAGAAGAGCACTCTGATATTTATTAGCACGCATAGCTTGGATTTCACCAATAAACTGAGGGTCGTCAGGAATAAGTTCACCGGTTGGCCAACGACCTCCGTAAACCCATTTGGAGTCATGATCCCACGAAAAGGGCGTAGTCGAGCCACCCGATGGTGGACGAACAAAGAAAAAATGAGACTTCCAGGAAGGATTGCTAGAAACTGGGGTGTCAAAGATTGCCCGACTAGGCTTCTGGCTAGCGAAGAAATATCCGAGATTGGAGGAACTAGAAATGTTAAAGCGAAACAATTGCGTAAAATTACGAAAGGAAGGTTGGAATCCTTTCGCTATCATCGAAACAGAAAAACAAACCACGAAGGCCACGGAATTGGGGACTAATTGAGTCAAGGACACACTGAATATTCTTAGAATATCAAGAAAAAGGGCAGAAAACGGAAGACGCAGACCGCTATTAAAATGGGCCGTATAAAAGGCACAACATCCCTCCGGCGGGGATGTAACCCTATCAGAAGGAGAAGGGAGAACTATCTCGGAACCCTACGGGAAATATTTGGCATAATTTTTCGCAACCTCAGAGAAAGTATCTATAGTGTAAGCACAAGCTAGATCCTCAATCGGTTCAGAAATTTGAGGAGCTGTGCCTTTGCCTTTCTTAGCTCGGGCAGCGACGTCCGTATCAGAAAGAATTTGTACCTTAAAGGTATCTTCGGCGGGAACAATGAATTCTGAAACTCCAGTTTGCTAGCTCGAAGGATTAGAATGCAACCCTTCCTCGATAATGGGAGTGACATTCTCCCTAATGGAGGAAGAAGATTTTCTTAAAGAAGCCATTTTTTGGATTCTCGGAGGATATAAGTCGATAAAAGGAAAACTTTAAATGATGAACGACTAAGCAAGAAAATGACTGCGAAGTGTAAGGAAGTATAAAGTAGAAATGACAAACTTAATAGTCACCTATTTATACTGAGAAGTGAAAAGACGTTTCGAACTCATCACAACTAATCACGTTCCCGCCGAAAACGGAAGAAGATAAAAAGCCTCCCCAAAGGGACGCGTAACGGTTCATAATTGGAAAGAGAAAACGACTATCTATGATGCGTAGCACTCTTTTCCTTACTTAGGATTTTTTTCCCACAGGGTTTTTTCTTAAGTAAGGTTTTTAACCAGGCGCGACTCATAGAAAATAAGAGTCGTAAGAAACCGTCTACTTCTATGAGCTTCTACTACATATGTGCTCGAAGAAGTGAGGGAGTACTGATGGGGGCTATTTCGCACCCCTTATAATGTGCGGATCGACTGAAGTATAAAAGATCGGTTCGACCAGACAAGTCAGTTCGGGATCATCTTATCGACCCGGTAGAATACGACTCTCCTCAACAAGCAGACTACAATCCGGACTCAAGAAGGACAATTGGGCCGAGTCCTATTAGGATTATGTTTCCTTGTAAAGCTAGGTTTAATATGATATAAATACCTAGTTAATAAATGTATTACAGGGGCTTCACATACTCAACTTATGCCTGCATAACAGCATAATTCCAAGATTATTCAATAAGAAAAGCTTTTTCTTCATATTCATATACATTGATTGTCTTTATTACTTATTGTTCCCTCTAAATTGTTCTTCCTTGAGATTGATCCATCCGGAATAAAGTAACAGAGCCCTTTAATTCGTATTAATTGAGAATCCCTAATATCACCTAATTACTGATATAATCTTACCCGACGAAATTCGGTTAAATCATAAACCCATTGTGGAAGCGCATGTCGCATATCGGTGATGGGATGTTTCTCAAGACTTATAAAAGTTTACGATTTAGTCCTTCGACTTGAGGTGCTAGGGCGAACTCGGTGCATGAGTGTGCGTACTTAGATATAGGTACTGGTCACGTAGCTTGGCCATAAAGTGCCTAAGTTGGGTGCATACAGTTATGTACGCGAGTGGTTAGTACTAAGAAAGGATCTATCGACTCATCTTGATAAGGTGGGAGAATTTCCTGTACGTTCTTAGATAATAGTTTCGAGAAACCCACGCCCGTGGTCGGTGACGGATTTGGGAAGGGGTTTCCAAATTTAGCAGTCACACTGGAATTGCTATCCAGAATTAGAAAGTACATAATCTAGATAATTAGGGGTGCCGATCAATTCAAACACCCTAGGTCTCGATCGGGAAATTAGTCTTTAGAAGGAACGTATGTACATGGCATTTATAAGAGGTGAGGTTCACAAATATCAATTCACCTTTAATTGGGCTTCAAGGGCTTGTGGCTGAACATCGACCATGAAGTGTGGGTACTCCTGAATTAATAAGGAAATTAATTCTAGAGTGGTCAATTAAAAGTGTTTAATTGATCGGAGCATTTTATCGCTCGTTAATTAAATCACGAAAGTCATGGGCCTTCTGCCAATTAATGGTGAACCCAGAGGGTCACACACAATACAATTGGACAGTGATAGTCATAAAAGGGAAATAAGATGATTTAAGGTAGTTAAATCAAAGTTATTGAATTAAGGTATTAATTCAAAGAGGAGGATTATTAATTGGGATTATCTAATTAATTAATTGGATTATCTGATTAATTATGAAATTAATTAAAGTGGTTAATTAATAAAGATGGAAGAATATTTAATTGTCAATTTTCGGATTGGCCAATTATATGACATGGGGCGATTTTTGGCTACTTGGGCAAGGTGGGCAATTTCGGATAGGCATTAAGAAGGGAAGAGTTTGTTTCTTGGTTATCAAGTAACAAACAAGAGATTTGGTCAAATCTTGTTTCCTATTATGATAAGGAAAAGATTTGCCATATCTTGATGAGATACCTAATAAGAGAAGATCTCTTCTCTTATAAATATCAGTCATCTTACATCTTCCGATAGGTTAACAAGTTTTACACTACACAAGAAGAAAAGAAAATTGCCAACCCTAAATCACCCCAAGCCCCAAGTTCGGCCAAACCCTAGCTGCGCACCCTAGGACGATCCAAACCCTAGTCGCGCCGCCTCTGGCCGATCCAACCTAGCCACATAAGTCCTGTGGTCGTGGTTGTCTTCATGTTGTTCTCCTCATCCGAATCCAGATCTAGATTCTGATCAAGATCTGTCCGTTCCTTTCTTGACAATCTCCAAGATCTAGTTCGTAGCCTACGACTTGGAGACGTTGCTACAATCCAATTGGTGTGGATACATTCTGGAGGTGAGACACTTGGATCACTCAGTTGTGAATCAAACAAAGAAGCCCGGAGGTTTAGGCTGACGGCAACGTTAGGGAGTCCGGAGACGTCGGCGGGGGCCTCGAGAAGAGTTATCTTTTCTGTTTAACAGCCTGCCCACCCTAGAATCGGCTCAGCCGGAGGTAGGGTCCAGCTACTGGAAGAGCACCGCACGTCGCGTGGTGTCCGGTGCGCCCCCGGCGGCCCATGAAAATCCGGAGGACCGAGTGCCGTCCGCGCCCGGTCGTACTCATAACCGCATCAGGTCTCCAAGGTGAACAGCCTCTGGTCGATGGAACAATGTAGGCAAGGGAAATCGGAAAAATGGATCCATAACCTCGGGAAAAGGATTGGCTCTGAGGGCTGGGCATGGGGGTCCCAGTCCCGAACCCATCGGCTGTCGGCGGACTGCTCGAGCTGCTCCCGCGGCGAGAGCGGGTCGCCACGTGCCGGCCGGGGGACGAACTGGGAACGGCTCCTTCGGGGGCCTTCCCCGGGCGTCGAACAGCCAACTCAGAACTGGTACGGACAAGGGGAATCCGACTGTTTAATTAAAACAAAGCATTGCGATGGTCCCTGCGGATGCTAACGCAATGTGATTTTTGCCCAGTGCTCTGAATGTCAAAGTGAAGAAATTCAACCAAGCGCGGGTAAAGGTTTATTTGGTGTGTCTAAATGAAGGCATCAGGAACTTGTCACACCAAATAATACCTTTCAATTTCCTATCCCCCTCACCAGGATGGAAAATGTATGATTCCTGTGAATCACATCCCAGGTTGGCTAAATGATCAGCAACCTGATTAGCCTCCCTAAAGATATGATTCACTGAAGAATCAAGTTTTTGCAAGAAATTTTGAGCTTTGTACAATAAATTCACAAGTTTCCAATGTACCTGCTTTTTACCTTTTAAGATTGAACACAGAACCTGAGAGTCCACCTCAACCAGTACATTGGAACATCCAAAAGATTCACAAAGTTCCAGTCTCCTGATTAAAGCCCTCATCTCTGATTCAGTGTTTGTACAAAGCCCAATAAAGTCACAAAAGACAAATATCATGTTCTTGATGAAGCCAAACGATTTGACTGTCTCATCTAAACGCTTGTTCCAATTTCGGGATGCTTGTTTAAGTCCATAAATGGACCTTTGTAGTTTGCAAACCTTTTGCTCACTACCTTTGGGTATGAAACCTTTTGGTTGCTCCTTATAAATTTCTTCTTCAATGTCTCCATTGAGAAAAGCGGTTTTCACATCCATTTGCCATATCTCATAGTCGTATCATGCGGCTATGGCAAGCAAGATCCGAATGGACTTCGGCATGGCCACCGGCGAGAAGGTTTCCTCAAAGTCGATGTCAGGCCTTTGAGTGTATCCCTTCGCAACTAGCCTTGCCTTGTAGGTCGACATCTCTCCATTTACTCCAAGATTTCGCTTATAGATCCACTTGCAACCAACGGGTACTACTCCCTTTGGTGGATCTAGCAAGGTCCATACCTTGTTTGAGTACATGGAGTCCAATTCGGCTCTCATGGCTACACGCCATTTTCCCGAATCTATGTCCAACATAGCTTCTTCATAAGTCCTTGGATCAATATCCAATTGCCTCGTTTCATGTATCAATCCAAACCGTTCGGGTTGTTTATGTTCACGAGTGGACCTACGAAGTTGTTGTGTACTAGTGGTTTCCACACTACTCTCATTTGTTTCCATCTCTTGTGATGATTCATCCGTCTCACGAACTTCGTCCAATTCTATCTCCACCTTTTCATTATCAAGAAGACGTTCTTCCAAGAAAATGGCGTTCCTAGAAACAAACACATTTTGTTCCTTAGGATCATAGAATTGATATCCAATAGACTCTCTAGGATATCCCACAAATTTGCATAAGGTCGACTTGGCTTCCAACTTATCTCCCACTAGCTTCTTGACATAAGCGGGAGACCCCCAAATTCTCATGAATTTATAAGAGGGTGCTTTGCCAAACCACATCTCATGAGGTGTCTTAGGCACAGTTTTCGAAGGTACTACGTTTAGTATCTTTGAAGCTGTAAGAAGTGCCAAACCCCAAAAGCTTCTAGGTAAATCCGTGAAACTCATCATGGATTGAACCATGTCCAACAGAGTTCTATTCCTTCTCTCCGATACTCCGTTCAATCGAGGAGTACCCGGAGGAGTCCACTTTGAGAGAATCCCATTCTCTTTCAAATAACCGAGGAATTCGCTACTCAAGTATTCTCCACCTCGATCGGATCGAAGTGACTTAATACTTTTACCGAGTTGCTTTTCTACTTCATTTCGAAACTCTTTGAACCTTTCAAAAGCTTCGGACTTATGTGTTATGAGATACACATATCCATACCATGAATGATCATCGGTAAAGGTTATGAAGTACTTATAACCTCCTCGAGCACTAACACATAGTGGTCCACATATATTCGTATGGATCAAATCCAAAGTGCTTGAAGCACGTTCCGGTTTCCCAAAAAATGGCAATTTGGTCATTTTTCCCTTTAAGCAAGATTCGCAAGTTGGGAACTCATCCAAGTCAACTATTTCTAGAGATCCATTTGAGAGCAACCTTTGAATCCTCTTCTTGGAAATATGTCCAAGTCTAGCATGCCATAGATATGCGGAGTTATCGTTATTTGCCTTTCGTTTCTTAATATTATCGTGAACATGCAATATAGTATTAGATGTTCTGGACGTTTCAAGATTATACAATCCATTACTAGTGTACCATTTGCATATAAAGAACCATTCTTTGAGATGCTAAAAATTCCATTCATAATGGTAAAACAAAAATCTTCTTGATCCAAAACAAGAATGGAAATAAGGTTCTTGATTAAAGTAGGTACATAGAGACTATCTCTAAGGACTAGCTTACAATGTCCTACATCTAGTACTACATCCCCTATTGCTTCGGCTGCAACTTTTGCACCATTGCCCAAGCGGAGAATCCAATCTTTAGGTTCAAGGGGCCTTGTTGTTCTCATCACCTGTTTGTCATTACAAAGGTGAGAACCACGAGCGGTGTCCAACACCCAATTAACATTATTCATGGAAATATTAAATTCAACGAAAAATATACCTTGATTCTTATTTGGGACGGTTTTAAGGTAAAGAGGACAATTCCTCTTCCAATGCCCTTCTTGATTAAAATTGAAACAAATACCCTTAGGCACCTTTCCCTTCGCAACTTTAGGAGTAGCCTTAAGAGGCTTCTTGTCCTTAGAGGAACTTTTCCCCTTCTTTTTCTTTCCCTTTGCCTTTCGGCCCTTGGAATAAGAGGGAGCAAACATCACATGTTTCTCCTTTACTAAAGAGCTTTCCGCCGTGTGAAGCATATTAACAAGTTCACGAAGTCCAACTTCCATGTTATGCATGTTAAAACAAAGTTGTCAAATGAGCGGGGCAATGATTGAATGATCAAATCCATATAGAGTTCATTGTCCATAACCACGTTAAGATGAGCAAGCTTTTCAATGAGTCCAATCATTTTAAACCCATGCTCACGGACCGATGAACCCTCAATCATGCGAGCTTGGAAAAGCTCCTTATCTCAGAATCGAGAACAATGCGAAGGTTGTGGAGCCAATCGGAGTAATTTGGCCCGGTGAGTTTGTTTGAGTCAAGTATCAAATGAAGTGGGTTCTTTGCCATTTTAAAACACTTTTAAATCTACAAAGGCAAAAAAGATTATGTAGCGTTCATTCAATTTTTCAATATTCTTTATGATCTTTGACTTCTAACCATAAAGGTCTCCCACTATTTTGTCGAATCCCATGCCCCCACATGGTAAACGAGAAATCGAATTTCTTAGTAGGTCTCAAAGTCCTAAAGACAATATCCACACCCACGACTCGTGAGACGTGTGGTCAATTCAATAGGTAGACAACAAATTGCCAATCGTTTCTACCAAACGACCTTTGAGAATATTTTGCCTCGCTTTTCGTATGGACCCACGACTCGTTCGACATCCATATTATTAAATGTTAAGTCTACACCATCAATCTTGATAAGACATACCCCAATCATGGACGTTCCACGACTCGTGAGACTACGCCATGACCCGAATATGCCCTACCCTTGGCACTTTAACTCGTGCATCAAGGAAACGATCATATTGCTCTAATTACACCCGTTCCACGACTCGTGAGACAACGGATGAATCGAATACAACTCATGACCGAGCCCTATAGATGGAAGGCATGGACTACGAAAACTCGCTTGTCCATTATGACTTAATTATTAAACTCGATTGGGTCGAGTGGAGGTTTTTAATTATTTGAAGTTTCAAGATCTCACCAAATTTTAGTTGTTTATCTTTGTTAGGTGATCTATCCTAACATGCATCACATACATCAAATGGATAAAATACCAACAAAGCATAAACGGCCCTAGCATGCTCCTATCGTGTGGTGGTTGATCATGGGCCGATCCTATGCGGTCCATTCCGAGCCAAGGAATGTCCCAATTGGTCAATCTAGGGTAAGCAAACAAATGGAAATAGAATCCTATTCTATTACATATGCATCACCATGCATAAATGCCTTCAAAGTCTTCAAGTCCTCCAAGTCCTTCGATTCCTTCACAAGTCCTTCAAGTCCTTCTTCTTGAATAAACCTCACAACCTAATGCCTTCTCTCTTTACATTGACATAAGTCAAGAAATAAGAGGCATGCAAGCCCCATTTAATTACAAACCCAAATCATCAAATGAATTACAAGATTAATATCCAATCACATAAGGTCAAGGCCACTAGATCATCCACCCATACATTCATCACACAATGGGGCATCGATAAAGTAAATTTACCAAGAAGATTATCTACCAATTTCTAAAGGATTAAGGCATGTACTTTGTGGTGTCCCAATTTAATGAGACCAAAGAACACAAATTTAGATAACTTGATGTAGGAGCTCGATAGGTGTTTGAATTTCGGTTTTATGACCAATCCGGCTCATCCTTAAGTTATCCATAAGTGAAGAGGCTTACCCACAGCCCTACATCACCTTAGGAAACCGTAGGACTCATAAGATTTAGGCAATTTTACCTGTGGGTGTGCGATTGTTCCACTACAATCCGGCACTTACGGTCTTTTCACCAAAAACCAATTTTCAAACTTAAACCACCCTTACTCCATACATCCCTATATCCAATAAAGTGTTCATAAACATTATCTAACCATAATCAACTCAACCACAAAAACAGTCACTAAATCCGAAAGCAAATCGGTTGATGCACTTCAAATTTTAACGAACCGTTTTCATCAAAACGTAAGGAAACATTCATAACACTTATGAATCATGAATCTAATATGAAATAGCATGATTTGGCTCCGATACCACTTGATGGTAATGGTCCTAAGGTCAGCCAATACGCAGCGAAAAACAAAATTTTAATCGGGGACAAAAAGGCCCAAAAAGCAACTACTTTGCCAGATAAACTTTGGAGACCTTCTACCATTACTATCCTAGGATCATCATGCATTCAATGTTCATATTAGAAGGAAAGATATCAAGTCATACCTCTCCCAATCTTGGGAGGTGAAGAGCCGCAAAGAATCGGGACAAAAGAGTAACACCCGAAACCTTCAAGCTCACGGGTTTTGTATCTTCTTCGAAACTCCTTGCTCCGAGCTCACGGGTTCCGTACCTCCTATGAAACTTCTTGCTCCGAGAACCTCAAGAAAATACCACACCAAGATCTCCAAGTGTAGATCCTCCAAAGTTAGCCCACACACACAAGTGATAGCACTCAAGGAGTAAAGAAGATGAACTAAATCTTGCAAATACACCCTCAATCTATTAGCTATAATGAAGCAGTACTTGAATCAAGTTAGAAACTTGATGAAGGAAGAGAAAGAGATGAAGAAAACAACTTTTCTTACTAGGGTGTGAGAGAAATCCGAACACACACTAAAAGGTGTAGTGTGTGTTTTTGTCTTGCAACTTCTAAACTATCTAAAATGAAGACAATATCTCATCTTATGTCTTGTAAACAATGCAATGTAGATTATTGTAGGATCAAATCCACCAATAAGACTTGTAGCTTTATTGTGCTTCCCAACCACACTACTTTTGATACAAGTTAGTGGTGGGGGCCAACCCTGGTTCGTACAGAATTTTTGGGGTATCCAGTGAAATCCATTGGATACATGTTCTACGACAATGAGAAACGAAAGCTTCTCGTAAGTAGCATGTTCCTCTGTTGATGAAATTTTCATCAAAGGAAATAGGGAATGTCATAGGACTTGATGATGTCCAAGATTTGGACCCATTCCCACAAATAGTAGGAGCAACCTCTGAAACCTACTTAACCGAGTGACGCACAAATACTTCGTAATCTAATCAAATTCGTAAGCAACTCAAAATTCCATCTTACTAGATTGAGAAATTGGATATTAATCCGAGATAACAAAGAAATTATGTTTAACATAGTATAAGGGACATGGCATGAAGCCATAAGATCCGAAATGGAAAAGTTTCAACTTATTTGACTCGCTTAATGGCGATAGGTGATTCTTCAAAAGCCGTTTTAGGACTAATGAAGATACCTTCTCCCCATTTGCAACGTCAAAATCCATTTCGAAACTATTAGCCATAGAAGGGTGGTTTTGACAACCAAAATATGACTATTGGATATGTGCCTATCACAATTTGAAAATTGATAAGAAGATCTTTATTCAAATCCAAAGGTCAATCTATGACTTTTTCCCGAACATGGAAGATGCAACTTGATAAGTTGATCAAGAATGTTGAATTTGTCAAAAGGCATATGGATTCCAATTGTGCAAAAGGATCAGAGGGAGCATAGTAAAGTTCGTAACGTAACATGACGACGTTCTGTATATCAAGTACGATATCAGAATATCAAGCGCAGACGAAAACATATTTTTCACGCAATTATCCATGATAAAGATTTGGGAGTTACATCCACGTACAGGCAATTCGTATCTGTAGAGATAGAGCGAAGTAGATGTTGCAATTCTCTGAATCTAAGTACATAAACTGAATATTGAATAAATTCAATTTGGAAGAATCCAAGAAAGGATTATTTCCAAGGAGACACAAAATCTCTTTCTTATTTAATGAGCCCTACATATAAATAAGTAAAGAAGAGATTGTCTCAAGAAGGCTTATGCTTTGGCATTTGGATTGCATGTAGCATGCAAAGTCTTGTACAAGACCTGACTGATTAAAAGATTTGACCTTCACGAGCTACTGTTGGTCGAACACCAGTAAAGGACATTGCACTACCGTAAAAGCAATCCTCGAAGATAATTAAAGGATATATTGCTGGTCTGTTGTAGTAGTGGAGGATTGAAACCCGAAGGATTTAGTGATTCGAGATTTCCAGTCTAAGGTGGATGATTTATTTGTCTCGATGGAGCAGAGGTAAATTGGAAGAAATTCTAATAGTATGCCATTGCCAACTCAAAACAGAATATATGTCGCAGCATTGGGATGCAGCAGAAGAAAATGTTTAGATGAGAAACATTCATTCAATGATTGGATAAAGTACCTAGCATGACAAAAGCCTATCGTAATCGTCACTGATTTAGATAAGGCGATTGCTCAATGAGAGGGAAACAAGATCTCACCGATAATCTAAACACAAAACCATATGATTGGACAATTCATAGGTAGTTGAGACACGTAGAAGGGTTGCGTCATCTCAACAAAGACAACTTAGCAGATCTACTAATGAAGTTCTTTCACAAAAGGGTTCGAGGGACATCTTTATGAGATGGGTCTTAGAAATGTTGTGATTGGCTTTAAGGCAAGTGGGAGATTGATAGGATAGTGCTCAACAAGTCAATATTAATTAGCTTGTAAGAGGACTATTTTCTTATGGTTTATAATTAATACGCCTGTTTATTTATAGTACGTAAATTAAACAATGGTCAACTTCATCTCTCGCGAAGTTATCTAAGCGATTGGATGAAATCGTAAAATCACATTAGACTATGGGACGATTCACTTCAGTATTGAGTGCAATCATGAAACAGTCTCTAAGGTCGTGATCTTAAAACACGTTCCAAGTCATAGATTCCGAACGAGATGGGGTATCGAAGGAATCGCTAAGACTTGTACGATTATGCATGATTCATATGGAGTGAATTTGTAGAGTTTCATGAACAAGACATTTGATGTCAATAAATGTGATTAGATGGTTAGATAGAGAAGATCGAACGCATCGAACGACCCGAATAGAGAAACCCATTGTTGAAGTGCATGTCGCAAATCGGTGATGGGATGTTTCTCAAGTCTTATAATTGTGTACGATTTAGTCCATAGACTTGAGGTGCTAGGGAGAATTCGGCGTATGAGTGTGCGTACTTAGATTTAGGTACTGGTCACGTAGGCTGACCATAAAATGCCTAAGTTGGGTGCGTACAGTTGTGTACGCGAGCGGTTAGTACTAAAAAAGGATCTATCCTGATAAGGTGGGAGATTTTCCTGTACGTTCATAGATAATATGTTCCGAGAAACCCATGGCCATGGTCAGTGACGGATTTGGAAAGGTGTTTACAAATTTAGCAATCACACTAGAATTATTATCCAGAATTAGAAAGTACAAAATCGAGATAATTAGAGGTGCCGATCCATTCACACACCCTAGGTCTCGGTCGGGAAATTAGTCTTTGGAAGGACCTTATGTATATGGCATTTATAAGAGGTGATGTTCACAAATATCAATTCACCTATAGTTGGGTTTCAAGGGCTTGTGGCTAGACATCAACGATGAAGTGTGGGTACTCCTGAATTAATAAGGAAATTAATTTTGGAGTGGACAATTAAAACTGTTTAATTGATCGAAGCATTTAATTGCTCGTTAATTAAATCACGAAAGTCGTAGGCCTGCTGCCAATTGAAGGTGAACCCAGAGGATCGCACACTATACAGTTGGACAGTGACATTCATAAAAGGAAATGAATGTTTTAAAGTAGTTAAATAAAGGTTCATGAATTAAAGTGTTAATTCAAGGAGGATAATATTAATTGGGATATCTAATTAATTATTGTCAATTAATTAATTGGATTATCTAATTAATAATGATATTAATTAAAGTGGCTAATGAATAAAATGGAAGATTAATAATTATGTAATTTTCGGATTACATAATTAGGCATAGGGGCGATTTTTGCTTGTAAAGGAATGGAAGAGTTTGTTTCTTGTTTAACAAGTAACAAACAAGAGATTTGGTTAAATCTTGTTTCCTATTGTGATTAGGAAAGGATTTACCAAATCTTGATGAGATATATAATAAGAGAGTGATTCTTCTCTTATAAATATAACTCATCATACTGATAGGATAGTGCCCAGCAAACCAATATTAATTAGCTTGTTGGAGAATTGTTTTCTTATGGTTTATAATTAATACGCCTGTTTATTTATAGTACGTAAATTAAACAATGGTCAACTTCATCTCTCGTGAACTTATCTAAGCAATTGGATGAAATCCTAAGGTCACAATAGACTGTGGGACGATTCACTTCAGTACAGAGTGCAACCATGAAACAGTCTCTAAGGTCGTGATCTTAAAACCGTTCCAAGTCATAGATTCCGAACGAGACGGGGTATCGAAGGAATCGCTAAGACTTGTACGAGTATGCATGATTCACATGGAGTGAATTTGTAGCGTTTCATGTGCAAGGCATTTGAGGCCAGTGCATATGAGTACGTGGTTCAATAGAGGATCGAACGCATCGAACGACCCGAACAGAGAAACCCATTGTGGAAGCGCATGTCGCATATCGGTGATGGGATGTTTCTCAAGGCTTATAATAGTGTACGATTTAGTCCTTAGACTTGAGGTGCTAGGGCGAACTCGGTGCATGAGTGTGCGTACTTAGATTTAGGTACTGGTCACGTAGCTTGGCCATAAAGCTCCTAAGTTGGGTGCGTACAGTTATGTACGCGAGTGGTTAGTACTAAGAAAGGATCTATCGACTTATCCTGATAAGGTGGGAGAATTTCCTGTAAGTTCTTAGATAATAGTTCCGAGAAACCCACATCCGTGGTCGGTGATGGATTTGGGAAGGGGTTTCCAAATTTAGCAGTCACACTGGAATTACTATCCAGAATTAGAAACTACAGAATTGAGATAATTGATAGGATAGTGCCCAGCAAGCCAACAAATATAAGCTTGTTAAGGAACTTCCTTTAGAAGCAATCTTATGATTCATAAGATAATACGCCCGTTTGTTCATAGTACGTGAATTAAACAATGGCCAACTTCATCTCTCGCGAACGTATCTAAGCGATTGGTTGAAACCCTGAGATCACTCATGACTACGGGATTATTCACTTCAGTATTGGGTGCGATTAATCATGAAACAGCCTCAAAGGTCGTGATCTCAAAAATGTTCCAAGTCATAGATTCATATCGAGACGGGGTATCGAATGAATCGTCAAGACTTGTAGGATTATGCATGATTCACATGGAGTGAATTTGTTGTCGTTTCATGAACAAGGCATTGAATGCTAGTGCATATGACTAGGTGGTTCGATAGGGGATCGAACGCATCGAACGACCCGAACAGAGAGACCCATCGTGGAAGTGCGTTAAGCATATCGGTAATGGGATGTCTCTCAAGACTTATAATAGTGTACGATTTAGTCCTTTGACTTGAGGTACTAGGGCGGATTCGGTACACGGGAATACGTACTTTGATTTAGGAGCCGATCACATAGCTTGGTCATTGTGCGACTACTTTGGGTACGTATGAACGTGTGCGCGGATAGTTAGTACTACTATAGGATCTATCGACTCATCCTGATAAGATGAGAGAATTTCCTGTACGTTCTTAGATAATAAATCCGAGGAATCTACGGCCGTAGTCGGTGACGGATTTGGAAAGGGGTTTCCAAATTTAGCAGTCACACTGGAATTATTATCCTGAATTAGAAAGTACAGAATTGAGATAATTAGAGGTGCCGACCAATTCACACACCCTAGGTCTCAATCGGGAAATTAGTCGCTAGAAGGACCGTATGTACATGTCATTTATAAGAGTTGGAGGTTCACGAATATCAATTCACCTGAAGTTGGGCCTCATGGGCTTGTGGCTAGACATCGACCATGAGGTGTGGGTACTCCTGAATTAATAAGGAAATTAATTCTAGAGTGGTCAATTAAAGTGGTTAATGGATCGGAGCAATTAATTGCTCACTAATTAAATCACGAAAGTCGTGAGCCTGCTGCCAATTGATGGTGAACCTAGAGGGTCACACACAATACAATTGGACAGTGACAGTCTGAAAGGAATCAATTGATTTAAGGAATTAAATCAATATATGAATTAAAGTATTAATTCATGAAGAAGAATAATTAATTAGAAGTAACTAATTAATTAATCGAGAATTAAAGTGTTAATTCGAAGTGGAAAATCATTAATTAGAAGTAACTAATTAATGAATCAATTGGAATTTCTAATTGATTAAATCCTCAATTAAAGTGTTAATTGGAAATGATTAATTAATTAATAGTGGATTAATTAATTAAAGCATATGGGCCAATTATTGTTAAGATAAAATGATCTAGGATTGATTATTCTTACATGGGCCGATTTTGCTAAGGGTGACTTGAATTAATTTAAGATTGATGAAGCATGTAGGCATGGTTAAATTAATTAATTGATCTCTTGATCAATTAATTTAGTCATGGCCGAACCATGCTAAGTAAATTAATTGATCTTATGATTAATTATTCAAAGGGGGGCGATTTTGATGGAAAAAGGTTAGGGAAGATTTTCTTGTGAAGAGATATAGCATATCTTGTGAAGAGATATGACATATCTTGTTTCCTTAGGAGATAAGGAAAAAGAGATATATTTTATATCTAGAAGGACTCTTCTAAATATAAGAGATATATCATAATCTCTTCAAGATAGCAAGAAAATCTCAACAAACTAACAACCCCATTAAATAGGGAGAGAGAGATCGAAAATTTGATAAGACCTAGTCGAAATTTTCAGCCAACTAATTGAGAAGGAAAAATCGATTTCTCTCCCTGTTTAGTTTTCTCCAAAAATCGCCCCACCCATGTGAAGGATTTTTCTCCAAGCTTCTTCCCGGATCTGAATCCAATTCCTGACGAGACGATTCCTTAATCCTAGTTCTGAGCCTGGGGATTTCGCGAAGTCACTCAAATCCAACTGGTGTGGACTATCTCTAGAGGCACAACACTTGGGGTGCTCTAGTGAACAACCGAAGATCGGAGGAAACCACCACCTTGCCTGTGGTGAGGTAAAATGGCTTTTATCACCTATTTAATTTTAGTATATGCATGCTTTAATTAAATTCAACCTTTATTCATATGTGCTAATAAGAAACCCTGGGATTTGGTGTATGATAAAAATTTTTAAATTCCGCACTGTTGTAGTTGACAAATTATACCCAAAAACCCAACAGTGGTATCAGAGCCTAACTTATTATGCACATATGAAAAAGGCCTGAACACTTCAAATTTTCGTGAATATGTTTATTTGTCGTGTTATATGCATGGATCTTGCTGATTATGATTAATTATGTGTTCGGATAAATAGCATAATTCTTATTTGGGCCAGATCTGCAATTTGCGATTATTACTGAACTAAAACTGCAATTTACGATTTTTAGAAAATCTGGACAGAATCTGAAATTTTAATATTCTGGAAATTTTGGGCTGAAATTGAAATTCTGTTTTTCTAAGCGATAGGGGTCTGTTTTGCAATTTCCGTAAGTTGTGGGGCTGTTTTGCAATTTACGAAAACTTCAGGGGCTGTTTTGCGATTAACAAAAGTTTCTGGAAATAAAATATTAATTTCTGTTTTTCTGGGCCAATTTGCAAGTTCTGGAATTTTTGGGGCTGATTTATCAATTCCGAAAGTTTTGGGGTCAAAACGTAATTTTCGAAAATTGAAGGACCAAACTGTAATTTTCAAAATTTGAAATTTCCAGAACATGAATTATGTTTTAAAAGGTGTTTTATTATCCGAAGGATTAATTTTTCATAATTAGTAGTGGACTAAAGTAAGAACCATGAGATTTTTTAAAAGGTGGTTTTAAAATAGGAATTGTGATTTAATTTTAAAAGGTGGTTTTAAAATAAATCAAAGGGTCATTTTAAAATGATAGTTAAGAGATTGTTTTAGAAAGGGGTTTTTAAAACTAGAATCTAAAGTTATTTTAAAAGGTAGTTTTAAAGTGACATAAGAAATAAGAAAATTATAATTTTGCTTGTTTCTTGCTCAACGTGAAATTGTTTACGTGGTTTTCGATCGCGCCGAGCCTTGACCTTTAGGTTAGATGTGATTGGTTGTTTTAATCTTATTGGTTTTATTGGGCCTGCGAGCCTTAAGTTTTTGGGCCACTTTGAGCCATTGTAATAGATAGGGCTTTACTGTTTTATTAGTTTAGGATGAAGGCCTGTTACAAGCAAGGTGGGAGCCCAAGAAGACTAAAGGCCATGTATGCATGGTAAAATGTGTAATAGAGTAGGTCTATATGAAACCCAATAGATTGACCAATAGGACCATCGTCTTTGGCTCGATGGTGGTCCGCATAGGAGGCTCCCGATCGAAAACATACTGTGGTAGCATGCATGCTACGTGTGAATGTTTTATTTTATTTGTTGATTTATTTTTGGCTTGCGCGCTAGAATTTAGATCACTAAATAAGTTATAAAGCATAATTAATGCTGTGAGATCTCGAGGAGAGTTACCTCAAACTTCCTAAAACCGAAAATCCCCTCTCGAATTAAAATATTAAGTCATATTGGGTAAACTATAAAATGATGTTTTATATATCCAAGCCTTCCATCAATAGGGACTAGTGTATGTTGTCTACTTATCGATAGAGGTGATCCAGAGTCTGGCACCCGAGTCGAAGAAAGGGACAATACACGAAATTCCTTGATTCTTGTTTTTAACTAAACTCGACAAGGGTGGGGACTGGTCGGGATGTGAAAATCGACCGATAACCAGTTACGGGGATTTCATGACCGGGCCAGTTTCTCATCAAGATTGACTGGGTTAGACTTAAACGAGTAGTAACATTTATGATGTAGCAGTGCTAGATAAATGCGAAAATCGAGGCAAAATAGCTTGAAGGTTGTGGAGTAACACAATTGGTAAAAGTATACCTACCTAGGGAGTTAATTGTATGACCGCGAGTCGTGGGTGCAATTAATGTCTGCTGGGACGTCAAGACCTACTAGGAAATAGAATTTCCCGAACAATGCAAGGGGTTATTGTTTCGATAAAATAGTGGGAGAACTTTTTCGATAGAAAGACCAATCTTCGTTAATTATAAGTATTATCTTAAATCTGTCTGCTAATTGTTGTCTATTATTTATATTTAGCCATGCCAATATTTACTGTCAATTGCGAACAAACGATATTGCAAATCTGGATATCATCACTCCACGATGAAGGCATGACTGGGTTCAAAAATATTAGTGAATATTGCACTTACCTTATCAAGAGGCTAAATCGAATCAATGAGCTTGGAGCTAAATTGACTCTAGATGATAAAATGGTAATCATCACAAATGGCCTGCCTGAATCATTCTCTCATTTTATCGATCATTGTGAAGTTCCACATAAAGGAATTGAGACCAATGATTTGCATAAGTTGTTAGACAAATATGAGAAAGCCCTCGAAAGAGGACAAGGATTGATCGAAGGAAAGAATTGTCCCTTATGTAAGAAAAATGAGGAACTAAGTAACATGACTGATGAGGAATTCCGAAACATACTTGACCAAGGTATAACCTAAGTTATTTCCTTTTGATGAAAAACATCTTAAGATCTTCTTTTGATGTAAATCATCTAACATTTCTGGTTTCTGTAAAAGTGTTTACAGAGGATGACTGGAACGTGCTGCAAGTGACCAAGTCTGGGTTTCAATTGCACATGAGGGAAACATACTTCAAGGAATGGGTCAAGGAGCATCTGGATTTTTCTTATTAGCATATGTTTTTCTTTAATTCTGGATTTAGGCATTAGTTAGAGTTTTGTCTATTTATTTCGAACTTTGTACGAAACTTCTTAGCTTTACCATTATGAATGGAGTTATTTTAATTAAAGCTTTTAATTCGTACATAATTGCTTTACCGTTGTAAATAAAGTAAAGAAATAAGCATTGATAAAACTTAAAATATGCTAAATCAAGAAAAGAAAAACAAAATTAGATAATTATCCACATTCGATCATAATTCTTAAAAGAAGGAATCAATGAATTGTTTTCAATCATGGCTCTTGAAAAATAGAAGATTGATGAATTCAAAACATGTGAATCCTGTCTGAATAGGAAATCAATCGATTAAAGGTATTTTGAAATACCAAGTGTTTAATGAATGAAATTCGTGAACACACATGTGGATCACTAAAATAATAGTGCGAGTTATTAATTGCTTCATAAAGTATCCTAATAGCATTTAGGATATGAGTGCTTTGAAAGTACAAGTTTTTGGAAAGGTTGAAGGGTTCAAAGTGTTTCATAAAGGCACTAAGTAAAGTGCAAGTATGGAAATGTTGAAAGGATTCAAAGGATTCCAAAATCGAAGCAATTAAGGGCATTAAAGTATGGTCATTCGATATAATCGAAGTGATTAATACATAAGTCCTTGATTACTCAAATTATCTAAATCAAGAATATAATTCTTGAATAGCAAGTTAAATCTAATAAAAGGAATCGAACTATGAAAGACTAGATTCATTCCTTAAATTAGTATTGCTAAAACTACTCAATCAATTCTGGGGGTCAACCCCATGACTCTAGAAGGGTACTTTGACTAGTAACCTCTTTAAGTCAATTCCTTCGAAAGACCGTACTAACCCAAGTATGGTATATCATCCATGAATGATAAAATTGGATAGCGGATCCAATTGAGAAAATTTGTAGGGTATTCAACGAAATCCATTGAATACCTGTTCCATGATCCTAAAGAACGAAAGTAGTCCGTTCCTAAGGATTCCCAATTCTTATAGGGTGGTTCCCACGCTAATAGAAATGGGATATTACCATGGAACTTGATGAAGTCTTAGACTTGGACACATCCCTACAAATAGTGGGAGTATATTTTCAAACCTACTGCACCAAAATTTTGTACACCAAATTTCGAAGATTCGATCGAATTCGAAAAGAACTAGTACGTTCACGAATATGATCGATTGGATAGTGATCCAAGAACTTTCGAAACATCTATGTATAACATAGATTCGGGCACATAGCTTAAACGCCATGTGATCTAAGTAGATTGTGAATAATCTATTTGGAGACAACGAATCATAGAAGCTTCGTGTGACTGCGAATAATATCCATTGGATTTAAATCCAAAGGAAAATCTATGACTCTGGACCAGTATCCCGAAGCTGGAACATGCAACTAGATGAGATAGTCAAAGTAGTTGACTTTATCAAAATTGCATGTAAATCCCGATGTACAAAAGAATCAGTGGGAGCTTTTGCATTGTTCGTAATATAAACACTAAAGTTGACATAGATGTTGTAAGAGTGTTAAACGTAGACGAAAGCGTGTTCATTCACGTAATCCTTCATTAAAAGATTTAAGGGATACATCTCACGTATTGGCAGTACGTATCTATTGTGATAGATTAGAGAAGATGTTTGAAATCCCAAATCTTAGTACATGGACAAAAACTGAATAAAATCAGTATGGAAAGTCATAGAGAGGACAATTTCCATAGAGATATAAAATCGCTCTCAAAGTCAATGAGCCCTACATTTGATGAGTAAAGAGGATAATATCTCTGAACACCTTCCATATAAAAGGTGGCATAGTATATGCAAAGTCATGTACAAGACCAGACTAAACACATGCTATGAGTATCATAAGCTGATGTTAGTCGAACACCAGTAAGGAGTACTGGATTACCGAAAAGAGCATTCCTTAAGAACTCTAGGAGTTTTGAGGATATATTGCTGGTCAACGGTAATAATGAAGAATTGGAACTCGAAGGATTTAGTGATTCGAGTTTCCCGTCTGATGTGAATATAATATTATGGTTTTATGGGGCAACGATGATTTGAAAGGGGTTCAAAAGGGCAATCGATGCCGGGTAACCATAAAACAGAATATTTCGCAGTATTGAATACAGCGAAGGAAAGTGTTTGGACGAAAACTTCTTCCAATAAATTGGAAGTAGTACCTAGCATTGCGAAGCCTATAGTTATCTTCAATGATAACTTAAGGCAATTGCTTTAGCAAAGGAATCGAGATCTCACCCATGATCTAAACACAAGTATACCATATGATCTGGCAAATCATAGGTAGAACGAGACGTGGGGTAAACCACGTCAAGAGACAACATAGCAGATCCACTAATTAAGTCATAATCACAAAAGGGTTCGACGGACATCTGGAGTGAGATGGGCCTTAGAAACATATGTGGTTGGCTTTAGGGCAAGTGGGAGATTGATAGGATAGTGCCCAGCAAGCCAACAAATATAAGCTTGTTAAGGAACTTCCTTTAGAAGCAATCTTATGATTCATAAGATAATACGCCCGTTTGTTCATAGTACGTGAATTAAACAATGGCCAACTTCATCTCTCGCGAACGTATCTAAGCGATTGGTTGAAACCCTGAGATCACTCATGACTACGGGATTATTCACTTCAGTATTGGGTGCGATTAATCATGAAACAGTCTCAAAGGTCGTGATCTCAAAAATGTTCCAAGTCATAGATTCATATCGAGACGGGGTATCGAATGAATCGTCAAGACTTGTAGGATTATGCATGATTCACATGGAGTGAATTTGTTGTCGTTTCATGAACAAGGCATTGAATGCTAGTGCATATGACTAGGTGGTTCGATAGGGGATCGAACGCATCGAACGACCCGAACAGAGTGACCCATCGTGGAAGTGCGTTAAGCATATCGGTAATGGGATGTCTCTCAAGACTTATAATAGTGTACGATTTAGTCCTTTGACTTGAGGTACTAGGGCGGATTCGGTACACGGGAATACGTACTTTGATTTAGGAGCCGATCACATAGCTTGGTCATTGTGCGACTACTTTGTGTACGTATGAACGTGTGCGCGGATAGTTAGTACTAATATAGGATCTATCGACTCATCCTGATAAGATGAGAGAATTTCCTGTACGTTCATAGATAATAAATCCGAGGAATCTACGGCCGTAGTCGGTGACGGATTTGGAAAGGGGTTTCCAAATTTAGCAGTCACACTGGAATTATTATCCTGAATTAGAAAGTACAGAATTGAGATAATTAGAGGTGCCGACCAATTCACACACCCTAGGTCTCAATAGGGAAATTAGTCGCTAGAAGGACCGTATGTACATGGCATTTATAAGAGTTGGAGGTTCACGAATATCAATTCACCTGAAGTTGGGCCTCATGGGCTTGTGGCTAGACATCGACCATGAGGTGTGGGTACTCCTGAATTAATAAGGAAATTAATTCTGGAGTGGTCAATTAAAGTGGTTAATTGATCGGAGCAATTAATTGCTCACTAATTAAATCACGAAAGTCGTGAGCCTGCTGCCAATTGATGGTGAACCTAGAGGGTCACACACAATACAGTCGGACAGTGACAGTCTGAAAGGAATCAATTGATTTAAGGAATTAAATCAATATATGAATTAAAGTATTAATTCATGAAGAAGAATAATTAATTAGAAGTAATTAATTAATTAATCGAGAATTAAAGTGTTAATTCGAAGTGAAAAATCAATAATTAGAAGTAACTAATTAATGAATCAATTGGAATTTCTAATTGATTAAATCCTCAATTAAAGTGTTTAGTGGAAATGATTAATTAATTAATAGTGGATTAATTAATTAAAGCATATGGGCCAATTATTGTTAAGATAAAATGATCTAGGATTGATTATTCTTACATGGGCCGATTTTGCTAAGGGTGACTTGAATTAATTTAAGATTGATGAAGCATGTAGGCATGGTTAAATTAATTAATTGATCTCTTGATCAATTAATTTAGTCATGGCCGAACCATGCTAAGTAAATTAATTGATCTTATGATTAATTAGTCAAAGGGGGGCGATTTTGATGGAAAAAGGTTAGGGAAGATTTTCTTGTGAAGAGATATAGCATATCTTGTGAAGAGATATGACATATCTTGTTTCCTTAGGAGATAAGGAAAAAGAGATATATTTTATATCTAGAAGGACTCTTCTAAATATAAGAGATATATCATAATCTCTTCAAGATAGCAAGAAAATTTCAACAAACTAACAACCCCATTAAATAGGGAGAGAGAGATCGAAAATTTGATAAGACCTAATCGAAATTTTCAGCCAACTAATTGAGAAGGAAAAATCGATTTCTCACCCTGTTTAGTTTTCTCCAAAAATCGCCCCACCCCTGTGAAGGATTTTTCTCCAAGCTTCTTCTCGGATCTGAATCCAATTCCTGACGAGACGATTCCTTAATCCTAGTTCTGAGCCTGGGGATTTCGCGAAGTCACTCAAATCCAACTGGTGTGGACTATCTCTAGAGGCACAACACTTGGGGTGCTCTAGTGAACAACCGAAGATCGGAGGAAACCACCACCTTGCCTGTGGTGAGGTAAAATGGCTTTTACCACCTATTTAATTTTAGTATATGCATGCTTTAATTAAATTCAACCTTTATTCATATGTGCTAATAAGAAACCCTGGGATTTGGTGTATGATAAAATTTTTTAAATTCCGCACTGTTGTAGTTGACAAATTATACCCAAAAACCCAACAATAATTAGAGGTGCCGATCAATTCACACGCCCTAGGTCTCGATCGGGAAATTAGTCTTTATAAGGACCGTATGTACATGGCATTTATAAGAGGTGAGGTTCACAAATATCAATTCACCTTTAATTGTGCTTCATGGGCTTGTGGCTAGACATCGACCATAAAGTGTGGGTACTCCTGAATTAATAAGGAAATTAATTCTGGAGTGGTCAATTAAAAGTGTTTAATTGATCGGAGCATTTTATCGTTCGCTAATTAAATCACGAAAGTCGTGGGTCTGCTGCCAATTGATGGTGAACCCAGAGGGTCACACAAAATACAATTGGACAGTGACAGTCATAAAAGGGAAATAAGATGATTTAAGGTAGTTAAATCAAAGTTATTGAATTAAGTTATTAATTCAAAGAGGAGGATTATTAATTGGAATTATCTAATTAATTAATTGGATTATCTGATTAATTATGAAATTAATTAAAGTTGTTAATTAATAAAGATGGAAGAATAATTAATTGTCAAATTTCGGATTGGCCAATTATATGACATGGGGCGATTTTTGGCTATTTGGGCAAGGTGGGAATTTTGGATAGGCATTAAGAAGGGATTAGTTTGTTTCTTGGCCAATAAAGGATTGTTTCCAAAGAGACACAATTTCTCTCTCACTTATTTAATGAGCCCTACATGTAATAAGTAAGAGAAGAAATTGCCTCAAGAAGCCTTATGCTTGGGCATTTGGATTGCATGTAGCATGCAAAGTCTTGTACAAGGCCTGACTCATCAAAAGCTCTGATCTTTCACGAGCTACTTTTAGTCGAATGACAGTAAAGGACACTGGACTACCATAAAAGCAATCCTCGAAGATAATTAAAGGATATATTGCTGGTCTATGGTAGTAGTGGAGGATTGAAACTCGAAGAATTTAGTTATTCGAGATTTCAAGTCTAAGGTGGATAAATTATTCTGTCCTGATGGAGCAGAGGTAAATTGGAAGAAATTACAATAGTATACCATTGCCAACTCAAACAGAATATACGCAGCATTGAAGATGCAGCAGAAGAAAGTGTTTGGATGAGAAACATTCATCCAATGATTGGATGAAGTACCTAGCATGGCAAAAGCCTATCATAATCTTAACTGATTTAGATAAGGCAATTGCTCAATGAAAGGAAACGAGATCTCACCGATAATCTGAAAACAATACCATATGATTGAACAAATCATGGGTAGTTCAGACGCGTAGAAGGGTTACGTCATCTCAACAAAGACAACTTAGCAGATCCACTAATTAAGCTCTTTCACAAAAGGGTTCGAGGGACATCTTTATAAGATGGGTCTTAGAAATGTTGTGATTGGCTTTAGGGCAAGTGGAAGATTGATAGGATAGTGCCCAGCAAGCCAATATTAATTACCTAGTTTGAGAACTGTTTTCTTATGGTTTATAATTAATACGCATGTTTATTTATAGTACGTAAATTAAACAATGGTCAACTTCATCTCTCGCGAACTTATCAAAGCGATTGGATGAAATCCTAAGGTCACAATAGACTATGGGACGATTCACTTCAGTACTGAGTGCAATCATGAAACAGTATCTAAGGTCGTGATCTTAAAACCGTTCCAAGTCATAGATTCCGAACGAGACGGGGTATCGAAGGAATCGCTAAGACTTGTACGAGTATGCATGATTCACATGGAGTGAATTTGTAGCGTTTCATGAGCAAGGCATTTGAGGCCAGTGCATATGAGTAGGTGGTTCGATAGAGGATTGAACGCATCGAACAGAGAAACCCATTGTGGAAGCGCATGTCACATATCGGTGATGGGATGTTTCTCAAGGCTTATAATAGTGTACGATTTAGTCCTTAGACTTGAGGTGCTAGGGCGAACTCCGTACATGAGTGTGCGTACTTAGATTTAGGTACTGGTCACGTAGCCTAGCCATAAAGTGCCTAAGTTGGGTGCCTACCATTATGTACGCGAGTGGTTAGTACTAAGAAAGGATCTATCGACTCATCCTGATAAGGTGGGAGAATTTCCTGTACGTTCTTAGATAAAAGTTCCGAGAAACCCACGGCCGTGGACGGTGACGGATTTGGGAAGGGGTTTCCAAATTTAGCAGTCACACTGTGTAACGGCCCGACTCCGCGGGTCCGTCGGATAACGGTCGAAAAGTTATTATTATTTTAAAAAAATAGTTAAAATATCAAAATATTTTAAAAGAAACGATAAATTAAAATCGATAATTAAAGATTTTAAGCGGAAGCGGTTTAAAACGAAATGAGAACAATTTCGGTTACTAATTTTAAAGCGAAAGTAATTAAAACAAATTTTAACGGATGACAAGACAAGGTGAAACAACTTGTGGGACCTAACAGAAATACAAGAAGATTAAGATTAACATTTTATAAAATTTAAAAATCATTTTCGATAGATATTCCCATTTTACAAAATTAGCTAAAATACCAAGTTATTTAGCAAGATATAATAACAATGAACTTAGACATTATAGAAGATTTAAAACATAAGTTCAAACGAAAATCTTAAAATCAAATAAGAATTTAGACAAAAGTTCAACTACTTTCTGGAACTAGGGTGGGACGGCAACCGTGATGACCTAACCGCAACATGAACTATCGTTTACCCCAAATACCTGTAGCTGAAAAGATTGAAACACGGAATGCATAAGTTGATCGTCCAACTTAGTGAGGCTATAGTGCACTTGTGCGAGATGCAACATAATATACATGAGCATATACAACAGTGCAGTAAATTAACATATATAACAATTTAAGCACGTTAAACAAGTAACCAACATTTGTTGATGCCGTCCTCCTCTTACCCTCCAATCCACAGTCAGGAAAACCACCACCGAACACTCCAAGTAAGGTGCGACCTTACATAACAGTGCGCATTGACGTCAAATGCCAGGAGTTTGACATTCACTCCCCAAGTGGCTCGTGAAGCAGGTCTACGGTGGATCGAGGTAACCCTCCGGCCCTTACATTCCGGGTTAACCACGATTCCGCACACCAAAATAGGGGCCCACACAGTAACAGTAAACAGTACAGTACAGTAACAGTAACAGTTCAGTAACAGGAAATCGGTAAACAACTCAATAACGGTTCATCATACAATATGAATGACTCATAAGCACATAAACATATACCATAATTCAACGTGTAACTTTTCCTAGCAGCCGGGTTCTTTATGTTATCATACATCACATGCTTGTTCGTTTAGAAACTAAGTTACAGTTATGACTCGACCTACTAGCACATTAGACTTACACACAAGTAACACATAGCACTCACCTGAAGAGCTTATTACGGCGATCAAAATTCCACAGTGAAGTGTATCCAAAACCTGAGCAAATACGTTTATGACTAAGAATATATCTAATAAGCTTACTAAAACGTAACTAATGAAAATCCTACACAAGGATTTCCTAAACTAACATATCACACAAAAGTGCTTAGAACATAGGACATCAACTTCAGTTAAGAGATATTATTTCTAAAACTCAAAAATACTAATTAAATAAGACGACTCCAAAACAGCAAATTTTTGCCTTCATTTTTCAGATTTTCAAAACAGCCCCTAAACTTTTAAGAATATACATTTTTGTAAAAATTTGCAACAAACTTTAAATCAAAAGATTTTTAGGTAAACTCATATCGAAAATCAAATAAAAGTATTGAGTATATTGTTACTTCAAAAATCAAATCTTTAATTTTTCCACAAGTTTAAAACTTTTCAAAAAGCACTCATAGCTTTCAAAAACTTAATAAAATCAACTTTCTTGAAAAATAATTCAAGATTCAAGCATTTAAGCAATATTTAAAAATAAGCAATAATCCATCATAATTTCAATATAAAAATAATAAGTTTTAATAACTTTTCACAAACTAACAATGAGATATAAAAGTTTTTCATTATAAATTTTCTTAGGAATATTTTCAATCTTAAAACACAAGTTATCAAAGCACTACTTCAAATCAATTTATCAAAAGTTTATAAAAGTAACCATGTAAAAACAGCGACCAAACAGCACATTTACCCCCTTATTTTCGGATTTACAAAAATAACCCCAAATATTTTAAAAACTCCAATTTTTACAAAATATCGAAACAAACTTTAAAACAAATACTTTTCATGTAAACCTAACCAAATATAAACAAAAATAGATTTTTCAGTCCATTAGACTCTCAAAAGTTTCGTACCCAACCCTTGAACTTTTAAAATCTTTCAAAAATACCCCCCCAAAGTTTCAAAAATTATTAACAATAACTTTCTTACAAAAATAAATCAAATCCAAATATCTAATAAACATTTATTTAAACCAAACAAAACTACACTATCCTTATAGCTAAAATTGAGTTAATCGAGATACATGCATAACATAGTATGAACTCAAACTAAACTCTAAAGCCTAAAGTTAATCACAATGTAATTAATGCACAATAACATTTAGGCTTAATGAACTATCTAACGAACTCAAATCGAGAAATGAAGACCGAAAATAGAATACCCATTGCGAGATGAAGTCGCTGGCCGGAGCAGGCACCGTTGACCACCGTTGACCGACCGTTGACCGCCGTTGACCGACACCGGAAAATGAGCCGAACCCACCATTCCGCTCTCCTCTAAGCCTAGAACACCGTGGTGAAGCTCGATTGTCAAAGAAATGACCGGAAAAGGGACATGCAAGGACACCCACTTAAAACCGCACCTTCCATCTCAAATTTCCGCAATAAAACACCTTCTATTCTTTCAATAACCACCACCATTGTGTTCCTCTCATCGAGTAGATCAATTTTGACTACTTATTCGCCCGATTTGGTTAAGAAATGAGAAAGTTATAAGTAAATTAAAGAAAGGGGGTTTATGTGTGAGAAAACACATTTTAGTGTGTGTAATTGGTGGAGGAGACAATAATGAAGGAGATGTACCTTGTTTATAAGATATTTAATGCTTATTTGCAATTAACACCCTCAAAGAAATGGGTAGTCCTATTTAAATTCCTTAGTCTTGGGATGTTACATCAATTTCCCGTTTTTATTTTATTCTTGCATTTAAATCCTCAAAATAACACAAGAGTGAGTATTTATAATTCATAATTTGCACAACAATAATAGTTTGAGTGAATATTAATTTAAAGCACTTCAAATTTAAAAAAAAAATGCTCTCTCGTTGAATTTTTAACAACATAGATATCAATTTTAATTTTTTATTATTAAATTCACACAATTAAAAATTATCAAATTTCAAGTAAATAAAATTTATAGGAAAAAAAATTCATAAAGGAATTTTCGGGGTTTTACACACTGGAATTACTATCCAGAATTAGAAAGTGCAGAATCTAGATAATTAAGGGTGCCGATCAATTCAAACATCCTAGGTCTCGATCGGGAAATTAGTCTTTAGAAGGACCGTATGTACATGGCATTTATAAGAGGTGTGGTTCACAAATATCAATTCACCTTTAATTGGGCTTCATGGGCTTGTGGCTAAACATCGACCATGAAGTGTGGGTACTCCTGAATTAATAAGGAAATTAATTCTGGAGTGGTCAATTAAAATTGTTTAATTGATTGGAGCATTTTATCGCTCTTAATTAAATCACGAAAGTCATGGGCCTTCTGCCAATTGATGGTGAACCCAGAGGGTCACACACAATACAATTGGACAGTGACAGTCATAAATGAGAAATAAGATGATTTAAGGTAGTTAAATCAAAGTTATTGAAAAAAGCTATTAATTCAAATAGGAGGAATATTAATTGGGATTATCTAATTAATTAATTGGATTATCTGATTAATTATGAAATTAATTAATGTGGTTAATTAATAAAGATGGAAAAATAATTAATTGTCAATTCTCGGATTGGCCAATTATATGACACGGGGCGATTTTTGGCTATTCGGGTAAGGTGGACAATTTTGGATAGGCATTAAGAAGGAATTGTTTGTTTCTTGGTTATCAAGTAACAAACAAGAGATTTGGTCAAATTTTGTTTCCTATTATGATAAGGAAAAGATTTGCCATATCTTGATGAGATACCTAACAAGAGAAGATCTCTTCTCTTATAAATATCAGTCATCTTACATCTTCCGATAGGTTAACAAGTTTTACACAACACAAGAAGAAAAGAAAATTGCCAACCCTAAATCGCCCCAAGCCCCATGTTCGGCCAAACCCTAGCCGCGCACCCTTGGCCAATCCAAACCCTAGACGTGCCGCCTCTGGCCGATCCAACCTAGCCGCATAAGTCATGTGGTCGTGGTTGTCTTCATGTTGTTCTCCTCATCCGGATCCAGATCTAGATTCTGATCAAGATCTGCCTGTTCCTTTCTTGACAATCTCCAAGAACTAGTTCGTAGCTTGCGACTTGGAGACGTTGCTACAATCCAATTGGTGTGGATACATTCTGGAGGTGAGACACTTGGATCACTCAGTTGTGTATCAAATAAAGAAGCCCGGAGGTAACCACCACCGTGTTGTGGTGAGGTATATCGCATATCACCCCTCTCTTTGTTTTTATTATTGTTTGATTCAACCTTTTTGTATATATAAATATGGAGACAGATTTATGGGACTGATGGGTGCCTCGAAAATTTTTTAATTCCGCACTTTTGTTGTTCTGACAATCGAGGTATCCCAACAATGGTATCAGAGCCAACTCCATAATTATTATGCGAATAGGCCTGAACATAATAGTGTATATGTATACGTGTGATTAAGTATATGGATACGTGTGATTATTATGTTCTGTGATTTGATTCTTACTTGTTATGACTAGATCTATGATTGGGTAAAATTGCTTTTTCGGATCTGTGACAAATTTATAGTTTTTCGAAACTTCAGGACTTTTTGTGCTTAAAATCGCATATCATGAAAATTAGGGCTGAAAATTTAATTTTCTATTTCTGGAATTTTTTTGAAAAATCTGGACTGTTTTGAAATTCTGGTAGATTAGTAATTTTTGGTCGTTTTTACAATTTCCAAAAATTAAAGGACCATTTTCTAATTTTTGAAAGTTCAGGGGTCTGTTAGCAAAATTCAAAAATATTCTGGATTCAAAATTTTATTTTCTGGTCCTCTGTCCGAAACTGTTTTTGGGGGTGTTTTGTAACTTTTCAAAAACTTTGGGGTTAAAACTGCAATTTTCGAAAGTTGAGAGGCCGAACTGCAATTTTCAAAAGTTGAAAAATCCGAATCTGTTTTTAAGCAGAAAACTTGTTTTGTTTACCCGAGAATTTATTTTGTCATAATTAGTAGAGACTAAAAAGTAAGAACCATATGAAGTTGTTTGCTTGTTTCTTGTTCTATGTGAACTGTTTACATGATTTTCGATCGCGCCGAGCCTTGACCTTAGGTTAGATGTGATTGGTTTAATTTAATGTATGGTTTTTATTGGGCCTGTGAGCCTGTTTTTATTTTTGGGCCACTTTGAGCCTTTGTAATAGAATAGGGCCTTACTGCTTTACTCGTTTAGAATGGAGGCCCGTTTACAAGCAAGGTGGGAGCTCAAGAAGAGAAGAAGGCCATGTATGCGTGGTTATTTATGTAATAGCCTAGGTCCTTTGAGAACCCTTTATATTGACCAATTGGGCCAACATCATGGCTCGATAATGGCCCGCATAGGAGGCTCCCGATCGAAAACATATTGTGGTAGCATGCATGCTAGGCTTGTATGGCTTTTATTTATTTGTCGATTTGTGATTGCTTGTGTGTATGCGCGCTAGAATCTAGATCGTAAATAAAAGATAAAGCATAATTAAAGCGGTGAGATCTCGAGAAGAGTTTATTCAAACTTTCAAAACCGAAAATCCCCTCTCGAACAAATATTAAGTCATATTGGTTTAACTATAAAATATAAATTCAAGCCTTCAATTAATAGGAACTAGTGTATGTTGTCTACTTATCGATAGAGGTGATCCAGATTCTGGCACCTAAGTCGAAGAAAGGGACAATACACGAAATTCCTTAATTCTTGTTTTCTTAAAAACTTGACAAGGGTGGGGACTGGTCGGGACGTGAAAATCGACCGATAACCAGTTACGGGGATTTCATGACCTAGCCCGTTGCTCATCATGATTAATGGGTTAGACTTAACGCGTAGTAACATTTATGATGTAGCAGTGCTAGATAAATGCGAAAAACGAGGCAAAATAGCTTAAAGGTTGTGGAGTATCACAATTGGTAAAAGTATACCTACCAAGGGAATTAATTGTATGGCCACGAGTCGTGGGTGCAATTAATGGCCGTTGGGACGGCAAGACCTACTAGGAAATAGAATTTCCCGAAACTAGAAGGGGTTATTGTTTCGATAAAAATAGTGGGAGAACTTTTTCGATAAAAAGTCCAAATTTCGTTAATTATAAGTATTATTTTTAAATCTGTCTGCTTATTGTTGTCTATTTAAGTGTTTAATATAGCCATTAAAATCCACAATCATGTACGAATAAACTTTGGCACAAAGCATGAGGTATTCACTCCACGGGACAAGCAAGGATAGGTTTAACAATAAAGAAAATTGTTCTTACCTAATCAATATAATATATCAAATCAAAAGCTAGGCGCTGATTTGAATCAAGAAGATATGAAATAGTAATTATTCTCAATAGCTTGTCTGACTCATTTTCTCATTTTGTGTATCATTGTGAAATTCCGTGTTTTGAGATTAAAACAAATAATTTACGCAAGTTGTTAGACAAATGTGAGAAAGCCCATCTACAGGGATTGAGTCTGAGTGAAAGAAGGGATTGCCCCTTGTGTAGGAAAGATAAAGAACTAAGGAAGTTCGCTAGAAAGAAATTCCTGAAGAGAATTAACAAAGGTTAACCTAGTTATTTATTTTGATGTATAACATCTCATAGACCCTCACATCTGTAAAAGAGTTTGCAGATGCTGATGGCATTCCCTTGCCCTTGGGAAAGAAGGCACATCTTAATAGACAGAAGCAATCATCGCTTCAATGAATAAGGGAAAAATGATTCAGGAATTAAGTCAAGAAGAATCTAAACTTCACTTTTTGGCAAAAGAGTTTTACTTAGTTTTTTCGTATTAGCATGAGTTTTCGTTTTATTTTGTTTTTTAGTATTATTTCGAATTTTTGTACAAGACATTATTGCTTTACCATTATGAATGGAATACTTTAATTAAAGCAATTTAACTTTGAATAAATATAGATGCTTTGAAGCATAGAAATAAAATAATGATAAACAAATCAAAACTTTGAAAGCTACATGCTAAATCGAAAAGGTAGTAAAACAAACAAGATAATCGTCCACGTTTGAAATATTTATTTTGGACATTCTTCCAAAAGAAGGACTCGAAAGGGAGTGTTCATCTACTGCTCTTGAAATATAGAACTTGGATGAACTCGTAACTTTCGAATCTTGTCTTGAAGGAATAATAACCGAAATCAAAAGTTTGGTAGGCATTCCAAGCATTTTAACCAAATGGATTTAATCCATAAGGACAAACGTGGAGAACTAAAAGCACTAGTTCAAAAGGACGTTACTTTATATATATTTACGATTTTTAAATCGTCAAAGTGTATGCGTACATTGTGAAGCACAATTCTAAAACTGTTGAAGCAATTCAATAGAAGTTTTAGAAATGAAGTAACTAAGTACATTATGTCGAAAGCATTTTTTGATCTAATCAAACTTGCCTAAACATAAGCAACTAACTCCTCGATTATCTAAACCAGAATAGAATTCTCACGCAGCGAATCAAAGAAGGAATCGAACTCTGTTAAAACTTAGTTCTTTTCATGATTGTGATTTGGCTGAACTTCCTTTATTCAAATTAGTGGATAGCCTCTCCCGACTCTTCAAAAGATACTTGGTCTAGTACATTTTGAAATGAGTCCTTACACCGCCGTAGATCCACTAATTAAGCTCTTTCACAAAAGGGTTCGAGGGACATCTTTATAAGATGGGTCTTAGAAATGTTGTGATTGGCTTTAGGGCAAGTGGGAGATTGATAGGATAGTGCCCAGCAAGCCAATATAATTAGCTTGTTGGAGAACTATTTTCTTATGGTTTATTATTAATACGCCTGTTTATTTATAGTACGTAAATTAAATAATGGACAACTTCATCTCTTGCGAACTTATCTAAGCAACTGGATGAAATCCTAAGGTGACAATAGACTATGGGACAATTTACTTCAGTACTGAGTGCAATCATGAAACAGTATCTAAGGTCGTGATCTTAAAACCGTTCCAAGTCATAGATTCCGAACGAGATGGGGTATCGAAGGAATCGCTAAGACTTGTACGAGTATGCATGGTTCACATGGAGTGAATTTGTAGCGTTTCATGAGCAAGACATTTGAGGCCAGTGCATATGAGCTAGGCTAATTATTCGATCAGTTGGCGGGGGCTATTTCGCACCCCTTAATGTGCGGATGACGTGGGCCAGGCGATCCCAGATCGACCAAGAACAATGCGAAATAGGATTATGTTTCCTTGTAAAGCTAGGTTTAATAGAATACGACTATTTCGCACCCCTTATGTTTCCCGGATCGCTTCGCCCACGTCCTACTACTACTGATGGGGGCTATTTCGCACCCCTTATAATGTGCGGATCGACTGAAGTATAAAAGATCGGTTCGACCAGACAAGTCAGTTTGGGATCATCTTATTGACCCGATAGAATACGACTCTCCTCAACAAGCAGATACAATCCGGACTCAAGAAGGACAATTGGGCCGAGTCCTATTAGGATTATGTTTCCTTGTAAAGCTAGGTTTAATATGATATAAATACCTAGTTAATCATTGTAATACAGGGGCTTCACATACTCAACTTATGCCTTCATAACAGCATAATTCCAAGATTATTCAATAAGAAAAGCTTTTTCTTCATATTCATATACATTGATTGTCTTTATTACTTATTGTTCCCTCTAAATTGTTCTTCCTTGAGATTGATCCATCCGGAATAATGTAACAGAGCCCTTTAATTCGTATTAATTGAGAATCCCTAATATCACCTAATTACTGATATAATCTTACCCGACGAAATTCGGTTAAATCAGTTGGCGCCTGATTTAACCGGATTTCGTCGGGTTATTAGTATCAGTGAATTGGTGATCTTGGGGGTTTTCAATATACTTTTTTATAGGGCTCTGTTACTTTATTCATGATGGATCAATCTCAAGGAAAAGCAATATTCGTTAGAGCAATGAAGTAATAAAGACAATCAACAAAAAGAACCTTGTTAATTTGGTGAATCGGTGATCTTTTTGTATATAATCTGGGATTATGCTGTTTTGTAAGCATAAAATCCGTAAAGTAGAATGTGTCTTATACAATGATTAACTAGGTATTTATATCATACTAAACCTAGCGTTACAAGGAATCATAGTCCTTATAGGACTCGGCCCAAATATCCTTCTTGGGACCGGACCATTGTCTTCTAATCGAAAAGAACTGTATTCGGCCGGGTCGTTCAAGAAGATCCGGAACTATCTCATTTGGTCGAATCGATCTCATGTTCTTTACTCGATCCGTGCTGTATGTAGGGTGCGAAATAGCCCCCATCAGTACTCCCTCACTTCTTCGAGCGTATAGATAATAGAAGCTCGTAGAAGTAAACCAGTTTATACGACCGTTTCTTGTCTATGAGTGGTGCCTCGTTAAAAACCTTTCTTAAGAAAAAACCCAGTGGGAAAAAATCTTAAGTAAGGAAAAGAGTGCAAACCCTCATAGATAGTCGTTCTTTCTTTTTTGGCGGGAATATGATTAGTTGTGATGAGTTCGAAACGTCTTATTTCACTTCAGTATAAATAGGTGACCTTTGAGTTCGCCATTTTTCCTTTATACTTCCTTTTACTTTGCAGTTATCTTCTTGTTTAGTCGCCTATCACACAAAGTTTTTCCTTTATCGACCTTCAACTTCCGAGATTCTGAAAACATGGCTTCTGTAAGAAAATCTTCTTCTTCTCCTAAGGACAATGTAGCCCCTAATAACGAGGAGGAGTTACATTCTAATCTTTTGGGCGAACAAGCTGCAGTTTCTGAATTCGTCATCCCTGTAGAAGATACTTTCAAAGTACGAATCCTCTCTGAAGCGGATGTTGCAGCCCAGGCCAAAAAGGGCAAGGGTACCGTTCCTCAGATTTATGAACCAATTGAGGACGTAGCTTGTGCTTATACGGTGGATACATTTGATGGAATAGTGCCCAGCAAGCCAATATTAATTAGCTTGTTGAAATACTATTTTCTTATGGTTTATAATTAATACGCCCGTTCATTCATAGTATGTGAAACTGAACAATGGCCAACTTCATCTCTCGCGAACTTATCTAAGCGATTGGATGAAATCCTAAGGTCACAATAGACTATGGGACGATTCACTTCAGTACTGAGTGCAATCATGAAACAGTCTCAAAGGTCGTGATCTTAAAACCGTTCCAAGTCATAGATTCCGAACGAGACGGGGTATCGTAGGAATCGCCAAGACTTGTACAAATATGCATGATTCACATGGAGTGAATTTGTAGAGTTTCATGAGCAAGGAATTTGAGTCCAGTGCATATGAGTAGGTGGTTCAATGGAGGATTGAACGCATCGAACGACCCGAACAGAGAAACCCATTGTGGAAGCGCATGTTGCATATCGGTGATGGGATGTTTCTCAAGGCTTATAATAGTGTACGATTTAGTCCTTAGACTTGAGGTGCTAGGGCGAATTCGGTGCACGAGTGTGCGTACTTAGATTTAGGTACTGGTCACGTAGCCTGGCCACAAAGTGCCTAAGTTGGGTGCGTAGACGACTGTACGCGAGTGGTTAGTACTAAGAAATGATCCATCGACTCATCCTGATAAGATGAGAGTATTTCCTATACGTTTCTTAGATAATTGATTCCGAGAAATCTATGGCCATAGTCGGTGATGCATTTGGAAGGGGTTTCCAAATTTGGCAGTCACACTGGAATCATTGTCGGAAATTAGAAAGTATAGTTATCGAGATAATTAGAGGTGCCGATCAATTCACACACCCTAGGTCTCGATCGGGAAATCATTCGTGGAAGGACCGTATGTACATGGCAATTATAAGAGGTGAGGTTCACAATAATCAATTCACCTTTGATTGGGCTTCATGGGCTTGTGGCTAGACATCGACCATGAAGTGTGGGTACTCCTAAATTAATAGGAAAATTAATTATAGGAGTGGTCAATTAAAAGTTGTTTAATTGATCGGAGCATTTAATTGCTCGTTAATTAAATCACGAAAGTCGTGGGCCTGCTGCCAGTTGATGGTGAACCCAGAGGGTCACACACAATACAATTGGACAGTGACAGTCATAAAGGGAAATAAGTGATTTAAAGTTGTTAAATCAAAGATATTGAATTAAAGTATTAATTCAATGGGAGAATATTAATTGGGTATCTAATTGATTAATGTTTAATTAATTAATTAAGATTATCTAATTGATTATAAATAATTAAAGTTGTTAATTGGTAAAGAAGGAAGAATAAATAATTAGCAATTTTCGGATTGGCTAATTAAAGGCAAGGGGCGATTTTTTGGAGAGGAAAAGAAGGGAAGAGTTTGTTACTTGGTCATCAAGCTACAAACAAGAGATTTGGTCAAATCTTGTTTCCTATTATGATAAGGAAAAGATTTGCCATATCTTGATGAGATATCTAATAAGAGAAGAACTCTTCTCTTATAAATATCAGTCATCATATATCTTCCAAAGTGACACAAGGTTGAGAAAATAGTTTTACACAACACAAGAAGAAAAGAAATTGCCAACTCCAAAAAACCGCCCCTAGCCCCTACTTCTCGGCCAAACCCTAGCCGCCGCCCTAGTTGGATCCAAACCCTAGCCGCCGCCCTAGGTGGATCCGAAGCCTAGCCGCGCCGCCCTTGGTCGATCCAACCTAGCCGCATAAGTCGTGTGGTCGTGGTTGTCTTCCTGCAATTCTCCAAATCCAGATCCAATTGATATCCTGATATAGATCTGCTCATTCCTTTCTTGACAATCTCCAAGATCTAGTTCTTAGCCTGTGACTTGGAGACGTTGCTACAATCCAATTGGTGTGGATACATTCTGGAGGTGAGACACTTGGATCACTCCGTTGTGAATCGAACAAAGAAGCCTGGAGGTAAACACCACCAAGCTGTGGTGAGGTAAATTGCGAAAACCCCCTTTGATAATTATGTTATTGTTTGATTCAAGCTTTTCGTATAAATAACTATGGAGATCTATTTATGGGACAATTAGGAACCTCGAAAAATTTTAAATTCCGCACTTTGTTGTATTGACAATCGAGCCCTATACTAGAATATCCCAACAGTGGTATCAGAGCCAACTCCATACGTTTTTATACGAAAAGGCCTGAACATAATGTGTTTTCACTGTATATGCTTGATTGTATGTATGAGAACGCATGTTAATTATGTTCTAGTGATTGATTCTTGCTTGTTATGACTAGATCTGAGATTGGGTAAAACTGCTTTTTTAGATCTGTGGCGAATTTATAGTTTTTCGAAAAATCAGGGCTTTTATGCAAAAATCGCAAAACATGAAAATTAGGGCTGAAAATTGAATTTTCTATTTCTGGAAGTTTTTGAAAAATCTGGGTTATTTCTGAAAATATGATCGCACGCAATTTTGGACCATTTAGCAATTTTCAAAAATTCGAGGACTGTTTTGTAATTTCCGAAACTTCAGGGGTCTGTTTGCAAATTCGAAAATTTTCTGGATTTCAAAATTTTAATTTTCTGCTCATTCTGACCGAAAACTGTTTTGGGGGTATTTTGTAACTTTTCAAAAGTTTTGGGGTCAAAAGTGCAATTTCCGAAAGTGTAGGGGCCGAACTGCAATTTTCAAAAGTTGAAAAATCAGAATCTGAAATTAAGGCAGAAAAGTTGTTTTGTTTATCCGAGAATTTATTTTGTCATAATTAGTAGTGACTAAAAAGCAAGAATCATAGGAAGTTAGTTTTAAAAGGTGTTTTAAAATTAAGATAGAAGAAAGTAAAAGTTGTTTACATGTTTCTTTGCTCTACGTGAACTGTTTACGTGGTTTTCGATCGCGCCGAGCCTTGACCTTAGGTTAGATGTGATTGGTTTAATTTAATGCATGGTTTTTTTTATTGGGCCTGCGAGCCTGTTATTATTTTTTGGGCCACTTTGAGCCTTTGTAATAGAATAGGGCTTTACTGCTTTCCTAGTTTAGGATGGAGGCCCATTTACAAGCAAGGTGGGAGCCCAAGAAGAATTGAAGGCCATGTATGCGTGGTACATTGTGTAATAGCATAGGTTCTTTGAGAACCCTTTAGATTGACCAATTGGGCCAACATCATTGGCTCGATGATGGCCTGCATAGGAGGCTCCCGATCGAAAACATATTGTGGTAGTATGCATGCTAGGCTTGTATGGATTTTATTTATTAGTCGATTTATGATTGCTTGTGTGTTTGCGCGCTAGAATCTAGATCGTAAATAAAAGATAAAGCATAATTGAAGCGGTGAGATCTCGAGGAGAGTTTCCTTAAACTTTCAAAACCGAAAATTCCCCTCTCGAATAAATATTAAGTCATATTGGGTTAAATATAAAATGAGGTTTTATAAAATCCAAGCCTTCCATTAATAGGGACTAGTGTATGTTGTTTACTTATCGATAGAGGTGATCCAGAGTCTGGCACCCGAGTCGAAGAAAGGAGCAATACACGAAATTCCTTGATTCTAGTTTTCTTAAAACTCGACAAGGGTAAGGACTGGTCGGGACGTGAAGATCGACCGATAACTAGTTACGGAGAATTCATGACCGGGCCCGTTGCTTATCATGATTAATGGGTTAGACTTAACGCGTAGTAACATTTATGATGTAGCAGTGCTAGATAAATGCAAAAAACGAGGCAAAATAACTTGAAGGTTGTGTAGTAGACACAATTGGTAATATGTATACCTACCTAGGGAATTAATTGTATGGCCACGAGTCGTGGGTGCAACTAATTGCTGCTGGGACGTCAAGACCTACTAGGAAATAGATTTTTCCCGAAACTAGAAGGGGTTACTGTTTCGATAAAATAGTGGGAGAACTTTTTCGATAAAAAGTCCAAATTTCGTTAATTATAAGTATTAATATTAAACCTGTCTGCCTATAGTTGTCTGTTTTTAAGTGTTAGCCATTTACCATCCACTGTCCGATACTCGATGCGTTTAAAAACCGAACCAACTTTGAAAAAGGTGATGTGCAATTTCCTCTACGAAACCGACATGGCTAAGTTTGACAATGTTAGGGAATATTGTTCTTACTTAAGCAAGACATTCGAGCTGATCAAAGGGTTTGGAGCCCAATTGACTCTCGAAGATGAGATAACGATAACCCTTCAAGGATTATCTGAGACCTTCACTCATTTTATGCAACATTGCGCTATTCCGCCTGATGGAATACAAACAAAGCAATTGCATGAGTTGTTAGACAAATATGAAGAAGCTCATCAACGTGGTTTTGGTCTGTATGATTGGAATTGCCCTCTGTGTAAGTACGAAGAGAAAAAGGAAGCTTGTTGAAAAGGATTTCCTGGAAAGACTTGACTACGGTATGACTTTTTAAGTTATACACTTGTTGAATCTTTTGATGTAAGACATCTGATTAAAACTTTCATTTATGTAAGAGCATTTACAAGCAATGATAGTCTTCCCTCTCAACCTAAAAGGAGGAAATTCCTTGAAAGGGAGATGCAATTAGTGCAGAGAGAGATGAGGGAACTCGAATTCCGGGACTGGGTCAAGGAAGAATTGTACCTAGACATTCCTTTTAGCAAAGAAGTTTTTTCTTAGTTTTTCGTGTTAGCATGAGTTTTAAGTTTTAGTTTACTTTGAGTATTATTTCACATTTTGTACGAGACCTTATTGCTCTACCATTGAGAAATGGAATTTATTTAATTAGAGCAATTTAACTTTGTACAAATGTTGATGTTTTGAAACATAGAAATAAACAATGATAAACGAATCGAAACTTTGAAGACTATATGCTAAATCGAAAACGAGTAAGACAAACTGGATAATCGTCCGCGCTTGAAATGTTCACTCTGGACATTCTTCCTAAAGATGCGAAAGGAAAGTTTTTATTTACTGATTCCTGAAATAATGAACTTTGGTAAATTCGGAACTTTCAAATCTTGAAGGAATGATAACCGAAGTGAAGGATTGCTAAGGCATTCCAAAACATTTCAATCGACATGAACTAAAAGCACTAGTTCAAAGGGATGCTACTTCATATATACTTACGATTTCAATCGTTAAAATATATGTGTACTTGGGTGAAGTACAATTCTGAAACTATTGAAGTAATTCAATAGACGTTTTGGAAATGAAGTAACTAGATGCATTATGTCGAAAGCAATTTGATTTAATCAAACCTGCTGAAACATAAGCAACTTAACACCTCGATTATCTAACACGAGAATAGAATTCTCATGAAGCAAATCAAAGAAGAAATCGAACTTTGTTTGATTCTCGACTCTGATCTTGCTGAGTTTCCTTCATTCACTTTAGGGGATACCTTCCCTTGACTCTTCAAAGATACTTGGTATAGTATACTTCGAAGTAAGTTCTTACACCGCCATGTCTTTTAAGACATAGCAGAACACCCTTATATGAGAAATTAGATGGTAGATCTAGTTCATATAATGTTCATGGGGTATTCAACAAAACCCATTGAATACCTGTTCCACGACAATGAGAAACGAAAAGCATCTCGTAAGTAGCTTATTCCTCTGTTGACAAGACCTTGTCAAAGGAAATAAGGAATGTCGTAGAACTTGATGAAGTCCAAGGATTGGACCCATCCCCATTAACAGTGGGAGTAAACACTAAAAGAAACTACTGAATCAATCCACGCACAAAGAAATCGTAATCTGATCAAATTCGTAAGGAACTCAAAAATTCCATTTTACGAAATTGAGAAATTGGATTCTAATCAAAGATTACAAAGAGATTATGTTAAACGTAATCTAAGGGATATGGCACATAGCCATAAGATTCGAAGTTGAAAACTTTGACTCACTTAAATGGCAATAGGTCATTATTCAAAAGTCCTTTTAGGATTGATGAAAAATACCTTATAGCTACGTCAAAATTCATTTCGAAACTATTAGCCATAGAAAGGTGGTTTTGACTACCGAAGGCATGACTATTGGATATGAATCCTGCATCTCACAATTGAAAATTGATGAGAAGATCTCTATTCTAATCCAAAGGTCAATCTATGACTTTTTCCCAAACTTGGAACATGCAACTTGATAGTTGATCAAGAATGTTGAATTTGTCAAATGGCATATGGATTCCAATTGTGCAAAAGAATCAGTGGGAGTATAGTTGAGTTCGAAGCGCAACAAGATGATGTTCAGTACATCAAAACAAGATATAAGCATATCAGAGAAGCACAGACGAAAGCGTGTTCTTCACGCAATTTTCCATGATAAGATTTGGAATTACATCTCACATACTGCCAATACGTATCTATGGTAGATAGAAGGAAGTAGATGTTGCAATTCACCAAATCTAAGTACAAAGACTATATATTGATTGAATTCAATATGGAAGAATCCAAGAAAGGATTGTTTCCAAAGAGACAGAAACTATCTCACTTATTTAATGAGCCCTAAATTAATAAGTAAAGAAGTAACTGTCTCAAGAAGCCTTATGCTTGGCATTTGGGTTGCATGTAGCATGCAAAGTCCTGTACTAGACCTGACTCATCAAAATACTCTGATCATTCACGAGCTATTGATAGTCGAACGCCATTCAAAGACACTGGTCTACCATAAAAGCAATCCTCGAAGATAATTAAAGGATATAATGCTGGTCTGTGGTAGTAGTGGAAAATCGAATACTCGAAGGATTTTAGAAATTCGAGATTCCCAGTCTGAAGTGGATAATTTATTCTATCTCGATAGAGCAAAGGTAAATTGGAAGAAATTCCAGTAATATACCATTGCCGATTCAAACAAGAATAAAGGGCACCATTATGATGCTGCACAAAAGAAGGTGTTTAGATGAGAAACTTTCATCCATTAGATGAAATACCTAGCATGACAAAAGCCTATCGTAATCTTAACCGATTTAGATAAGGCGATTGCTCAATGAAAGGAAATCGAGATCTCACCTATAATCTGAACACAATACCGTATGATTGAACCAGTCATAGGTAGTTGAGACGAGTAGAAGTATTACTTCATCTCGACAAGGACAAACTTAGCAGATCCACTAATTAAGCTCTTTCACAAATGGTTCGAGGGACATCTTGGTATAGATGGGTCTTAGAAATATTGTGATTGGCTTTAGGGCAAGTGGGAGATTGATGGAATAGTGCCCAGCAAGCCAATATTAATTAGCTTGTTGAAATACTATTTTCTTATGGTTTATAATTAATACGCCCGTTCATTCATAGTATGTGAAACTGAACAATGGCCAACTTCATCTCTCGCGAACTTATCTAAGCGATTGGATGAAATCCTAAGGTCACAATAGACTATGGGACGATTCACTTCAGTACTGAGTGCAATCATGAAACAGTCTCAAAGGTCGTGATCTTAAAACCGTTCCAAGTCATAGATTCCGAACGAGACGGGGTATCGTAGGAATCGCCAAGACTTGTACAAATATGCATGATTCACATGGAGTGAATTTGTAGAGTTTCATGAGCAAGGAATTTGAGTCCAGTGCATATGAGTAGGTGGTTCAATGGAGGATTGAACGCATCGAACGACCCGAACAGAGAAACCCATTGTGGAAGCGCATGTCGCATATCGGTGATGGGATGTTTCTCAAGGCTTATAATAGTGTACGATTTAGTCCTTAGACTTGAGGTGCTAGGGCGAATTCGGTGCACGAGTGTGCGTACTTAGATTTAGGTACTGGTCACGTAGCCTGGCCACAAAGTGCCTAAGTTGGGTGCGTAGACGACTGTACGCGAGTGGTTAGTACTAAGAAAGGATCCATCGACTCATCCTGATAAGATGAGAGTATTTCCTATACGTTTCTTAGATAATTGATTCCGAGAAATCTATGGCCATAGTCGGTGATGCATTTGGAAGGGGTTTCCAAATTTGGCAGTCACACTGGAATCATTGTCGGAAATTAGAAAGTATAGTTATCGAGATAATTAGAGGTGCCGATCAATTCACACACCCTAGGTCTCGATCGGGAAATCATTCGTGGAAGGACCGTATGTACATGGCAATTATAAGAGGTGAGGTTCACAATAATCAATTCATCTTTGATTGGGCTTCATGGGCTTGTGGCTAGACATCGACCATGAAGTGTGGGTACTCCTAAATTAATAGGAAAATTAATTATAGGAGTGGTCAATTAAAAGTTGTTTAATTGATCGGAGCATTTAATTGCTCGTTAATTAAATCACGAAAGTCGTGGGCCTGCTGCCAGTTGATGGTGAACCCAGAGGGTCACACACAATACAATTGGACAGTGACAGTCATAAAGGGAAATAAGTGATTTAAAGTTGTTAAATCAAAGATATTGAATTAAAGTATTAATTCAATGGGAGAATATTAATTGGGTATCTAATTGATTAATGTTTAATTAATTAATTAAGATTATCTAATTGATTATAAATAATTAAAGTTGTTAATTGGTAAAGAAGGAAGAATAAATAATTAGCAATTTTCGGATTGGCTAATTAAAGGCAAGGGGCGATTTTTTGGAGAGGAAAAGAAGGGAAGAGTTTGTTACTTGGTCATCAAGCTACAAACAAGAGATTTGGTCAAATCTTGTTTCCTATTATGATAAGGAAAAGATTTGCCATATCTTGATGAGATATCTAATAAGAGAAGAACTCTTCTCTTATAAATATCAGTCATCATACATCTTCCAAAGTGACACAAGGTTGAGAAAATAGTTTTACACAACACAAGAAGAAAAGAAATTGCCAACTCCAAAAAACCGCCCCTAGCCCCTACTTCTCGGCCAAACCCTAGCCGCCGCCCTAGGTGGATCCGAAGCCTAGCCGCGCCGCCCTTGGTCGATCCAACCTAGCCGCATAAGTCGTGTGGTCGTGGTTGTCTTCCTGCAATTCTCCAAATCCAGATCCAATTGATATCCTGATATAGATCTGCTCATTCCTTTCTTGACAATCTCCAAGATCTAGTTCTTAGCCTGTGACTTGGAGACGTTGCTACAATCCAATTGGTGCGGATACATTCTGGAGGTGAGACACTTGGATCACTCCGTTGTGAATCGAACAAAGAAGCCTGGAGGTAACCACCACCAAGCTGTGGTGAGGTAAATTGCGAAAACCCCCTTTGATAATTATGTTATTGTTTGATTCAAGCTTTTCGTATAAATAACTATGGAGATCTATTTATGGGACAATTAGGAACCTCGAAAAATTTTAAATTCCGCACTTTGTTGTATTGACAATCGAGCCCTATACTAGAATATCCCAACAACATTTCCGGAGGTTGTGAATAATTATACCAAATACTTTTCGAATGGCTCCGAGATCATTCTTCCTTCTCCTTCTGACAGGGTCACATCTCCACCGGAGGGATGTCGAGCTTTTTATACGGCTCACTTCAATAGCGGCCTGCGTCTTCCCTTGTCTCCTCTCTTTCTTGAAGTTTTGAAAACATTCAGTGTGTGCCTGACACAGTTAGTTCCAAATTCTGTTGCCTTTGTGGTTTGTTTTTCTGTAGTGTTTGTGAGTTCCTTGTTTCTCAAATAAAGCAACCAATGTATCAATATGCCATTGATTTGATATGGGAGGAATTGGAAAAGGTAGAATTATTAGTCAGATCTGTCTTGTTCAGACCCCCTTCAGCAATTCTTTGGAATATTAAATAGTGACCATTTTGGAATCTTGAGTAATGACGGCTATTCTCCTGATTTCCATGTCAGATTTCTTGGATTCCAAATGGAGTTCTTGTATGGCTAACTTAGTAGTCCACGTATGATGTATGAGGCAGTGACGACCCTTGTATGATGGAAGGTTTGGTCGTTTTACCTCCAGGCAAGCAAGTATCCTTTCTTCAACGGTTTAAATTTGCATGCCTTCGTTGAGGATCTTTTAACATTTTCTATTGAGCGACCATCATATGTGATCGTGCGGATCTTCCTGGTCCTGAACTTCTTTAAGCTTTCTTGGATTATTGTGTTGATCGCTTCGATCTGAAGATTTCTTTGTTATCGACTAGATGAGTTGATTAGACGGGTGCCGTTCCAACTTACTTGCATTTATTTCGGGGAGCCAAAAGGTCGCATTTTCGTCCCTTGATCCAATTCCTATCAACCGTAGGATCATTTTCACGAGCACCTATAAATAAGTAGGCAGTTTTCTTATCTTCTATTCATAACAATGGAGATCTCAGTTTTCTTAGATTTCATTTTGCCTTCTGATCCCATAATATTCAAAAAGTCACATTATCGCGAGTCATATCATAATGAATTAAATTTCATCTGCCTTGTACTGACGGGTCCCATGGAAGCCCTACCTTGTACTAACGGGTCCCATGAGGCCTCGAACTTTGTATACACGGGTTTGAGGTCCGTGGTTTCTGTTTGCACATGGAGGGTTCATGCTTACCAGGCACCGCCGTGTTTGGATATTACCTCCGGATTGTTAGACCATCGGGGTGTGCTGGTAAATTTACTGTTTTACGTCCGCTCCGAAGAGATGCTGCTTTAGAGTAAAATGTTTTAATTTTAAAGTAAAAGCAGTATCTTGTTGTGGGTGAATGAGTATTGCCAGTTATCTGGCTGGTAATGCTCATTTCATCTGGAAGAACATTCAATCTTCAGAGCCTGGCTATCGAACTAAAGAAGTCGACCATCTTGAGCAGCATGCTTCTTAGGTGGTTGATCATAGTCGACGAGGCACTAGGGAGGAGATTGGTGTTTCCGTGGACATTGTCGTGAAAATCGCCAATCTTATAGGATCATTTCATCTAAATCATTGTAACAATCTTTAAGTAGCATGTAGACCTTTGTAACGTAGGATTTTCGTATGTAACTGATCTGATGAATAAAATATTACTTTCATTCCTTACATCTTCTTTGTCGTTTGATTCTGTCATAATTTTTATTCACGAGGAGTATGATCTTACGTGGTTTCGTTAGTTCGATCAAGGGTTGGATATATGACAATAATAACAATAAATAAAGTAAAGTAGAGATCAAATGTAATTGTATTCGAATTAATTGAGTACGAATACAAATATTTAGGGTCCTACTCGAGCATTATTGGATGCCGTACAAGCTAGAGGGCGAAATAATAGTAGATCTAGAGCCTATACTTCCTATTGTTTCCGAGCAGTAGCTTCGAGGAGGGAGCACCTGGAAAATCGTGTCCAATATCATAAATGCACGGGGTATTTATAGCTGAAATTGGGGTTCAGGTGGTCCACCCACAGACATGTAATTCTTCGGCCCACAAGTTTGGTTCAGAGCTCGGCCCAACAGTAACTTTGGATCCTGGGCTGGCTTGCATTTATGGTATTCGGACATTGGGGTCGAACTTGATTCTTCGAGGTAAGTACCGCTCGATCTCGTGTAACTGTAAAGAAAAGTAGGATCCGAGATACCCCTCATCAATACTCCCCCACTTCTCGAGCGCAAAGTGGAACTTAAGCTCGAAGAAGTATGCATAACCGTTGATAAAGGAGTAGGATAAATCGATCTCGGCTTATCGTTTCGGGTATGCCTCATTAAAAACCTGACTCGGAAAAACCCTTTTGGGATAAAAACCGGCTCAGGGAAAAAGAGTGCATACTTGAACGATTTCTTAGTGGCGCGGTCTTAACATCATCCTCGTTGTTTGTGATGTGCATCTTTAATTCAGAAATTCCGGAAAGTATAGGGGCTGTAGTTGCAATTTCTGAAAATGCGACTCCAAATTTACCTTAAGAGAGTTCAATCGTCGCGGTTACTCGGGGACTGATTTGCAATTTCCCATTTTGTCCCTATATATATAGCTATACAGAGGGTCGCTATTCCTTACAAATACTGAGGAGAGAAATTTAGGTCGGAGTAGACGGGTCGATACATAAATTTCATTAGCCATTTTTTGAACAGTCATCTTACATTTATTATGTCGAGCCCAGTAAATTTGAAAGGAAAGTCTCCTTTAGAGGAGAATGAGGTCGATAACCGCAAGGGGAAAAATGTTGTGGAGAGTCGATCATCTGAAAACGAGAATCCGCAAAGCTCGGGTTCCGCTTCGGATTCCAGCGGAGAGGAGCGGGAGTCGAGTTCTGAAAGTGGAGATAGTGAAGACGAAAATTCCAATGAGGCAACAGTTTCCGAGCGGGAAAATATAGAGGACGGGGAGCTTCCTTTGGGTAACAACGAGTAGTATAAATACAAATTGAACCGTAACGTAGTGATTACGATCTATAATTGGGAAGAGCCCTCGACTAGCGCAGCTCTAAATATGACAGAGGAGAGGGCAGATGAGATCGTCTGTTCCTATAAGGAGACAGACTTGGCGCAGTTGCAAGAAGAATTCGGTCGATATCTAGGCGCCGGTTTTTCGATTGTACTTCCCTCTCCCGATCAGCGAGTTACCGATCCTCCTGCCGGTTGCCAAGCCTTTTATTCCAAACACTTCCACTACGGCTTACGCATCCCCTTCCCTCCTTTGCTAGAAAACCTTCTGGATGCTTTCAAGTTAGCTCCTTGCCAGATTTTACCAAATTCGATCGGCCTGATCATGGCTTTTTGCGTGTTGATGAAGGCTAAGGGGAAAAAGGCAACGTTTCAGAATTTTTGGCGGATATTCCAGATAAGTGCTTCCACCTCTTCAAACGCAGGTTACGTATACTTTTCTCAGAGGCCGAAGATTTCTATCTTATCGACCAACGTAAGTAGTAATCTGAAGGGATGGAAGCATGAGTTCTTCTTTGTCCGGGGGCCAGAGTTTCCGTCTTCTGAAGAAAATCCCGAGCCTACTCCCTTCGAGTGGCCTGGAGCCAAGGAGTGGATATATGGAAAACGCCGTCTCTTGGGGAATATGAAAAATGAGATAACAGATAAATTTCTGCAATCTCTTCGTGCTGATCCTCATCAGACCGCTCTAATGACTCAAGAAGCAGTCTTGCGATTGGCCGAGCTCAGCAATTGCACTTTTCCTGCCGATCCGATCGAATACGGGAAAGCTCAGATCGATCCTGCTAACCCCCCTTCCACATTGGTTGATATCGTTGACAAATTCCGTACATCGGTAACTGGTCCGCACGTTGCTTCCTTTTCGAAAGGTAGTAAGGGTCGACCTCGTCCTCAAATGTCAACGAATCCTCGAAAAGCAAAAAAGTCCAAAAACGCGGTGGGGATCGCATCGACCTCGAGTGCTTTAGTGACTGTTCCCCCGATTACCCAAGCAGGAACCTCTCGGTGTAGGGCCGAGACGGCGGGGGTCTCCGATTTCCAGGGTTCCGGGATCCTTCGATCCGTTTTTCCGAACGTATCCTCCAATCCGAACGATGAGGGATTCAGTAATTATACTCTCCTGGAGAATCGTGCCAGAGAGATTTTGCAGGCCAGGATGAATCGTAAGAGAAGTAGCAATGTTCCTGAGTCCTCAAGGAGAGTCAAGCCTTTTGCTCGAGGGCCAGACCCTATACCATGTCGGGCTGGTCATTCCGAGCCAGATTTGGCAGATTTTATCGAGAATCATTTGCACGGACCGAGGGCGGCCGGATATCCAGACCATGGGACCATCGAATCTGATTTGGGCTCCGAGGGTGAGCATACGGTGGACAAGTCTCTCCGGATGTTCCTGGCCAGTAGATTCAGAGATGATACTATCCAATCTTTCGCTAAGAAAGATTTCGAGATACTTGGCGATTATGCCCATGCTCAACAAATGGTACTGTCTAATTCCGAAAGTTTCTAGCTTTTTTCCTTACAATCTTTATCTTGTGCTTTTACGTATCCTTTCCTTTACAGGCCGGAGACCTATTTATTCCAACTGCTCTTCGACTGTCCGTATTGAGCGAAGAATCTCAGGCGGTACAGAAGGCCTTATACAATGTTCTGGAGGATGAGGCTGCGAAGACCAGTCAGCTAGAAGATGCCAAGATTAAGTTGTCCGAAATCGAGATTGAGCTTGAGAGGACTAAGAAAGAGTTGGAAGCAAAGAAAGCCTTAGAGGAAGAGGTGGAGAAATTAAAGCAGGAGCTTGAGCGAACCAAAGTGTCTGCCGAACAGTCCTATGAACGGGGTCGAAACGAAGCCAGGCTTCCCGCCATAAGAGAGTTCCTAAATTCTCCGATCCTCGATGCCTTAGTTCGGTTACGGTCGGGAGAAATCAATCAAGCCTTCTATTTCAAAGGAGCACAGCATCTCCTTACAGTTGCTAAGGTTGAAGGCTCCCTTGATGACTTCCTTCCTAAAATGAATCCTTACAAAAATATCTTTGGTAAGGATTACAAAGCGTCTTCCCTTCCTCCTAAGCTCGAGGAATTAGCCACTCACGAGTTTGCTCCATTTCTTGAGGAATTTGGAGCACCGATGCCTAATCCTGATGAGCTCGAAGCCCAATCCGAAAGTGAAGATGTGGATATTGAAGGGGATTCCCGTGATCGGAGTGAACAAGGCACCCCCTCTTCTGGTTCGAGTGGGTCTGCGTCTGACGTACAAAGTCATGATGGAGGAGGTAGCAGCTCAGGCAAAGATGACTCTGACGGCTCGGGAAGCGGTAGTAGCGAATCAGAGAAAGAAGATAGATCGGACCGTGGTTCGGGCGTGAAAGTGTCCAACCAATAACGTTTGCTGTGTAATAGGACTAACTTAGCAAATCAATGTATTTGCTTACTTGTAATCTTTTCCTGTTGCCTATTTAGTGGGCACTTGAATATGAATCTATTTCTTTATGCTATTTTTAGACCATGGCCTTTGATCTTTTACAACGTCACTCTTGCGTGTTTAGCTGCGTCATTGGATCTTTTTTGGAAGTAGTGCTTTACCAATCATTGCGATTTTGCCTGATGTTGTTTCTCTTATAAGTAGCAAGGGCACTTTTGTTGCTTTCGTATTGATATCGTTCATAGTGTTCGGAGCTTTCTTAAAAATCAGTTCGGTTGGATTTTTACTCGAAGGTTGAGAGATGGACAAAAATTCGATCGCTCTTGTGATTTCTTCCATGCCTTTTTCCAGGCCAAGTGTTAGTAGAAAATCAAGAAAAAGAAATCGATCATCAATTACATCCACTAATTCTGACCAGCAAAACTTCCATGAGGGGAATAAACACTCGACCGTTACCCTTCCTTCATGCATGAAAACTAGGGGCTCCAATAAGGGAATAAAAAAGGTTTCTTTTGCGGAAGATGTCACTGGGCACGTCCTTTCTCGATCCGTACCTTCAATGGTCAATGGATCTTCGTTTACAAAGGACATAGCTCCTTTTGACAAGGTGTCTCACGAGAAAACCAACCTGACCCTTCTTCGATCCCGCGTTTCTGTCTCCGAGGGTGACTCTTCGACTGGAGAATATTCCTCGTTCCTGTTTTATTCTGGGTTGGAAACTCTTGCCCAAGTAATTCTTTCTCACCCCTTTGTCATGACTGTTTAATCTCTTTATTTCTGTTATAACATATTTTCCTGTAAATTCAGGCTAGGGTGGTCTTTTCTAAGCTTTATGCATTGGCCAAACATGAGTTCGAGCAGCGGGTTTCTATTTCACTTGAGCTTATCGGGAAGAAGATCGAACTGGAACGTGCATTGGAAGCTAATCGATTTTTCAAGGAAAAGATATCTCAGGACAAGTTAAGTTCAGAATTGGAGAAACTCAAAGGTATTTACGAACGTGAGAAGAGACACTCTGAGCTTCGTGAGAAGGAGGCTTACATCCGCGGGTATACTGATCGTAGTGCTGAAGTTCGAAAGATCCTTTCCGAAAATAATTTCGTTTAGTAACTCCGTGGTTTTCCTCCATATCATGAGTTAAGACTTCTCGTTGTAACACCATCCTTGTTGTAATGGTTTTCCTTTCTTGTTGTAGTATAACCCTTGTTGTAATGATATAATATTTGCTGTAATAATATTCTCCGTTTCTCTTTTTTTTTTTTTTTTTTTTTTTTTTTTTTTTTTTTTTTTTTTTTAGTATCGAACTTCTCGGGAAGTGAAAAAGTCAGAGCTTTAAATGCTCGTATCGTGACCATTCATCCTGAGATATATGTACCGTTGATGCCGAATTCTTTCCCCTATATATAGCTTTCCACGTTATTCTTGTTTTTTACTCTTCTGTAAACATTTTATTCGATCGATATGGTTGTGTTTTTACCTCTGTCGATCGGCTCCCCGTTCCATTCATTGTCAGTAATTGAAATGTTCGAAGTTTTCATTCGAACCTTTTTTCCTCGTTTTGTTGGCAATCATATTTGAAAAAACTCTCGGCTAGGGTATCGACAGGCGAAAATAATTGCGACTAGGGTACCGGCAGGCGACCTGCTCTCTCTGATTCCAAATCCTTGAGGCGGGCTCGACTTCCTATATCCTGTTCTCTATCCAGTTGGGATAGTGGGTCTACTGCTGGAGGGGTTTTCCTGCTCTCGATCTCCACGTCTTCGAGGCGTCTTCTTGAAAGGTGTGGCCCTCGAGCTTACTAGGAGCGCCCCCAACTGGAGTCGCTTCCCTGTTTTTCGATTCGGTCCTTTATGGGCTTGTTTGTAAGGAAGCAGCGGATGAAGGGTAGAAGTGTACCAGCCTCTCATTCCTCCTTTGTGTATCCATAGGGAATAACCATTTGTAATAGGGTTTAACCAGATGTAAAATATTCCGATTAGCTCAATTTCTTGAATGTAAACAAGAGTTCATATGTAATTCTCCTGAAAATTTATGAATATTTTCTGTTATATTGTCGTTAATCTCTGAATTCACAATTCGCAGTTTTCACGAGATAGTCATTTGAGAAATTTATAATAGAATTTAGATCAATCTTCAATAGAATGTTTCAAGTTTTTCAATAGAATGTTTGTTTCGATCTAAGGGGCATAGCAGAGGCTTTCACCCTTAGTCGTTTTTAGAGCGTTTTTAGCTCGAGGGTCATAGCAGAGGCTTTCACCCATTCAATAATTTCGATCTAAGGGGCATAGCATAGGCTTTCACCCTTAGTCGTTTTTAGAGCGTTTTTAGCTCGAGGGTCATAGCAGAGGCTTTCACCCATTCAATAATTTCGATCTAAGGGGCATAGCAGAGGCTTTCACCCTTAGTCATTTTTAGAGCGTTTTTAGCTCGAGGGTCATAGCAGAGGCTTTCACCCATTCAATAATTTCGATCTAAGGGGCATAGCAGAGGCTTTCATCCTTAGTCGTTTTTAGAGCGTTTTTAGCTCGAGGGTCATAGCAGAGGCTTTCACCCATTCAATAATTTCGATCTAAGGGGCATAGCAGAGGCTTTCACCCTTAGTCGTTTTTAGAGCGTTTTTAGCTCGAGGGTCATAGCAGAGGCTTTCACCCATTCAATAATTTCGATCTAAGGGGCATAGCAGAGGCTTTCATCCTTAGTCGTTTTTAGAGCGTTTTTAGCTCGAGGGTCATAGCAGAGGCTTTCACCCATTCAATAATTTCGATCTAAGGGGCATAGCAGAGGCTTTCATCCTTAGTCGTTTTTAGAGCGTTTTTAGCTCGAGGGTCATAGCAGAGGCTTTCACCCATTCAATAATTTCGATCTAAGGGGCATAGCAGAGGCTTTCACCCTTAGTCGTTTTTAGAGCGTTTTTAGCTCGAGGGTCATAGCAGAGGCTTTCACCCATTCAATAATTTCGATCTAAGGGGCATAGCAGAGGCTTTCACCCTTAGTCGTTTTTAGAGCGTTTTTAGCTCGAGGGTCATAGCAGAGGCTTTCACCCATTCAATAATTGATAGAGAAAAATAGAGATCGATAATAATGAATATAGATCGAGAATATGACGAATAAGTAAGGATGTAGGCGAAATAAGCTTTCATTGAATAAATAGTCCGAATAAACATTCTTCAAGTAACCCAATTCTTCATTAAACACATATTGTTTGCCAAATAGTTATAGTCAAAGAAAATGGAACAAAATAACTAAAAAGTAGAAGCCTCGATTGTAACTATCTTCCATAATATCTTCTTAAATTGATCGCATTCCAGGCTCGAGGCAGTATTTCTCCGTTAGGGTGTGCAATCTTATAAGAACCTTTTCTCCCAACCTCCACGATCACGAAGGGGCCCTCCCAATTGGGCTGTAGTTTCCCTACGTGCTTTGATACTTCCACTTTTTTGAGCACCAGATCTCCCACTTTGAAGGATCGAATCCTCACATTCCGATTATAGGACTTTTCCATATTGGCCTTGGCGGCTTGAATTTTTAACTTCGCGTGGTCCCTTCGAGCATCTGCGTGATCAACTTCCACCTGCCTCAGCGATTGGTTCTCTTCGGGATCATAAAATTCGACCCTGGGAGAAGGTATAAGATTCTCTACCGGGATAACAGCCTCCGACCCATAAACCAAACTGAATAGAGTTTCTCCGGTTGCCGCCTTGACTGTTGTCCTGTTGGCCCATAATACTCCCGGTAGTTCATCCAGCCATTTTCCCTTCGCTTCCGATAAGCGCTTCTCCAGAGATCGAACAATTTCCCGATTCACTACTTCAGTTTGTCCATTAGCCTGAGGGTGGCCAACAGACGCAAAGTTCTGTTGTATTCCAAATCTTTCACACCAATCCGTGATCCTCTTTCCTGCAAACTGCGTTCCGTTATCTGATATTAGAACCCTGGGGATTCCGAACCTGCAGACTATATTTTTCCATAAAAAATTAATAACTTGAAATTGGGTGATTTTGGTCAAGGCAACACATTCGACCCACTTGCTGAAGTATTCCACCGCTACTAGTACATAATTTTTCCTGGCTCGCGCTGTTGGGAAAGGTCCCACAATATCGATGCCCCATTTGTCGAAGGGCCAACAAATAGGGATCGAATGCATATGTTCGGCTGGTTGGTGTATTAAGTTCGAATGAATTTGACAGTGATGGCATTTTTTCACATACTCGACAGAATCAGAAAAGAGTGTAGGCCAATAATATCCAGATCTCGAGCATTTAAGAGCTAACGCTCGAGCGCCACAATGATTTCCTGCTTCCCCTTCATGAACTTCCCTTAATATGGCATTGTAGTGTGATTCGCGGATACATTTTAAGAGAATTCCCGAAGAGGACCGCTTATAGAGTTGATTCTCCATCAAAGTAAATGATGGCGCTCTATATTTAATTCTCCGAGCCTCATTTGCATCCTCCGGCAGTTTTCCGTCCCTAAGATAGGCGATAAGAGGGTCGCTCCATGACTCACTCGGTTCTTCAATTTCCATAACATCAACTGGAGGGGCTGCATCTAGCTCGATGGCAGACATATTCGATAGCAGCCAAGTAATTGTTCTTTCAGTCTTTCCGTCGGCCAGTCCTGTAAATTTCGACAATATATCGGCCCAGAGATTCTCTTCTCTTGGTATCGGTTGAATATCAAATTTATCGAACTCTGAGATTAACTTCTTCACTTTGTTCAGATATTTAATCATGTTGAATTCTCTGGCTTCGTACGTGCCTTTCACTTGTCTGTGAACAAGTTCCGAATCTGTTAGCACGACAATCGATCTTACCTTTGCCTTAATGGCCATTTCTAATCCAGCTATCAATGCTTCGTATTCGGCCTCATTGTTGGTGACGACAAAATCCAAAGTTATTGCATAGCTTAGGTCTTCAGCATTGGGCCCTTGGAAGTGTATCCCAGCTCCTCCTCCTTCTTTGGTCGAAGATCCGTCCACATGCATTAGCCAAACTTGATCGTTTGCTTCCTCCACCATAGCTAATTCCGAGGTTGTTCCTTCTTTCTCGTTTGATATGTTGGTTGATTCAAGCACAAAATCAGCTAGCACTTGCGCGTTCAAAGCGACTCGTGGTCGGTATTCAATTTCGAATTGGCTGAGCTCGACCGCCCACTTTATTAACCTACCTGAAGCTTCTGGTTTGGATAGAACCTGTCTTAAAGGCTGGTTAGTTAAAACAATGATTTTATACGTTTGAAAATAGGGCCTTAACCTCCGGGCTGCCACAATTAGGGCAAGTGCAAATTTTTCAATCTCCATATAGTTCTTTTCGGCACCCTGCAACAACTTACTCAAATAGTAAACTGGTTTGTGCTCAGCTTTATCTAGTTTGACCAGAACCGAGCTAATGGCTTCTTCTGACACAGCTATGTACAGATATAGGGGTTCCCCTTCAGATGGTTTTGCTAGCATGGGTGTCGAGGTTAAGTATGCTTTCAGTTCTTCGAAAGCCTTATCACATTCAGCGTTCCACTCGAAGTTTTTAGATTTACGCAACAGTTTGAAGAAAGGTAAGCTCTTGTCCGCGGATCTGGAGATGAATCTATTCAACGAGATAATTTTTCCAATCAAACTTTGAACGTCTGAAAGTTTCCTAGGTGGATGGAGATCGGTTATTGCTCGGATTTTTTCTGGATTAGCTTCGATCCCCCTCTCATGAACTAAATACCCAAGAAACTTTCCTGATCGCACCCCGAATGTGCATTTCGCTGGATTTAACTTCATCCCATATTTCCTCAAAATTTCGAAGCACCTACCAAGATGTTTAATATGATCCTCTTCGGACATACTTTTTACGAGCATGTCGTCTACATACACTTCCATGATTTCTCCTATTAATTCTTTGAACATCATATTGACCAATCTCTGATACGTTGCGCCGGCGTTCCTTAAACCAAAAGGCATAACGATGAAGCAGTACACTCCCCGTTCGGTGACGAATGCCGTTTTATCCTGATCTCTTTCGTTCATGAAGATCTGATAAAACCCTTGAAATGCGTCCATCATGCTAAACAACACAAATCCCGCAGTGGAGTCTACGAGCATGTCAATCCGAGGCAAGGGGTAAGGGTCCCTGGGACATAACTTGTTCAAATCGGTGAAATCGTTGCACATTCTCCATTTATTTTCGACCATTTCCCCCTTAGAGACTAGGACCACGTTACATAACCATTCGGTGAACTTTATCTCTTTTATCTGTCCTGCTGCTAACAATCTATCGACCTCCGCATTAATTATTTTGTCTTTCTCTCGCCCGTGATTACGCTTCTTCTGCCTTACTGGTTTAGCCCTCGGGTCAATATTTAAAGAATGCGTTATTACACGCGGGTCAATTCCCACTATGTCGTCCGAACTCCATGCAAAAACGTCAACATTTTCCTGTAAGAATCCGATGAGCTTCGCTTCCATGTCATTACTTAGCTCCGTTCCTATTTTTGTGAATTTTTCTGGAGATCCAGGTACCAAATTCACTTTTTTGTGACCAGGTGCTTGCATACTCATGTCAATAATTCTTCCTTTCTTTCCATCCATTCTTTCATAATCGGGAATCGGAGTCCCGGAGTTAGAGGTTAATTCGTTTATTTTCCTTTTGTTAGGGAGCTCGGGCTCCACCTTTTCTTTGATAGTTAAGGATGAACTGTAACATTCCCAAGCCATGTACTGGTCATTCCTCATTTCTCCGACTCCTCTCTCAGTTGGGAACTTTATTTTTTGATGGTAGGTAGATACGATAGCCTTAAAGGCATTCAGTGCAGGTCTTCCTAGAATGGCATTGTAAGCAAATGGCGCGTCCACGACTAGAAACTTGATCATTCTCGTGACATTCTTTGGTTTGAGCCCTAGAGTGGTGCTCAGAAGTATGGTCCCGAGCGGAATGATCTCCGATCCCCCGAAACCGACCAAGGGAGTAGTTACCTTATCCAAGTGTGGATGACAGAGATTCATTCTTGCAAGAGCTTCCGATGAAATTATGTTTGCCGAGCTCCCGTTGTCGACCAGCACTCTTTTGACCTCGAAGTTCGCAATTCTTAATGTTAATACCATGGAGAAATCTAGATCATCTTCATTCGTATCCCAACTAACGTCTGCGGGTCGATCCGCTTCGCTAAAGCTGATGACTTGATTCTCCATTGATGGAAATTCCAAAGATAGAACCTCCCTTTTTGCGGATACTCCTGCCCTGATTGATCTTAAAGTCCTTTTTCTGGCATTCCTACTATCTCCGCCTGCCGGTCCGCCTGCAATCATATTGATCACACCGTTCGATTGTTCTTCTGTCTGATTCTGAATTTGCCTCTGCCGAGAGTTAAGTTTTCTCGGACTACGGGATCTGTAGCGATTGTTATAGTTGCCATTCTTAACAAATTCTTTGAGTTTTCCTTGGTTAATTAATTTTTCGATCTCGACCTTCAATTGATAACAATTTTCCGTACTGTGGCCTCTAGCTCGATGATATCGACAGTATTGGTCGTATCCGGGCGCACCCGGCCTCGCCTGTGTGATTCTTTGGGCTTCCGGAATTAAACTCCCTTCTTCCAATACAGTCAACACCTCCTCCTTTGAACTGTTGAGCTCAGTAAACTGGATTTTACCCGGCCTTGGGGCTCGATTTCGATCATAAGGAGGTCCGTATGAGTGCGGTCCTTGGGGTGGCATATGCGGCTTGAAAGTGTTGATTCGCTGCCAAACGGATCCTTTACTCGGCCCTCCATAATCACTTGGTTTTGGGATCGGAGTCCGATCTTGTTTTTTGTTGAGATGAGACCTATCTAGATGTGAACTCTTCAATTTGTTCATCTCTTCCTGTATCATATACTTTTCAGCAATTTCCATTATCCGTTCGAAAGATTTTGGTTGCTTTCTGCATAACGCATTCCCAAATTGGGTGCTTCTAGTCAGTTCGAACATCAACGAGGACAGATATTCGATTTGCGGGGTATCCACCTTCAAGAGCTCAATACTAAATCTTGCCAGCCATTGCCTCAACGTCTCTCCTTCCAACTGTTTCACAGTGCCCAGATGATTTGCCGGCAGTCTTGGCTTCCTCTGGCTAGCGAATTGATGCTTCAGCTTATCGCAAAATTCTTTGAAAGAAAATATAGAGTTCGGAGGTAACTTTCCGAACCAATCGAGGGCAATCCCTTCAAAAGTGGTGACCATAATCTTGCAACAGAAATTATCCGAGTGTCCATACAAGTTCATAACATTAATAAAGCTGTTAATGTGTTCGCCGGGGTCGGTAGTCCCGTTATACCGTGGGAGCCTGGTTGGCACCGTTTCTGTGTTTCGAGCTTCGCGTATTTCTCGACAAAAGGGTGAACATCGCATGATATTATTCGAGACCTCCCTCTCTCGTAGGTTTCCTCTGGTCAGGGTATTCTCCGCTTGCCTGGCAGCTTGATTAGTGAAGGGGATCTCTATCATAGTACCCTGTTCTTCCAACTTCTTAGCTACTCTTTCTTGTACTATTATCTCCAATTCGGATTCAGTAATTTTCTTGTAAGTTGGTTTATTTCTTCTCACAGCGCCAGCGGTGTGACTTTCCCCCACAACAGAGTCCTCGAGATCGTGCACCTGTGCAGGAGGGTTTTCTGATCGGGCGTTGACTTTCGAGGGTGCAGTCCTTTGTGGACGCATTGATGGGATATGTGACATATCATTTTCTTTCTGTAAGTTCGATGAAGGTATTTCAGGTCTTCCCTGAATCCCTGGTTGGTCGACGGGCGATTGATCTGCCCTTCCGCTGTTCATAAACTCCCTGCACATGTTGCCTATTATAGACCTCAAATCTCCAATGGTCGTGTGTACTGGAATGTTATCTTGCGGAACCGCCGGTGGTGCCTCTGGTTGTTGTTGAGCGGCGCGCGACAAGTTATCAGGTTCATTGTTGACAGAATTTTGTGCTCCCCCTGCTTGGGAAGGCTCTCCTCTAATATATGTATTTCTCCTCGTAGTAGGCATATTTCGGTCTAATACTCGAATAACGCCCCACGGTGGGCGCCAATTGATCTTACGTGGTTTCGTTAGTTCGATCAAGGGTTGGATATATGACAATAATAACAATAAATAAAGTAAAGTAGAGATCAAATGTAATTGTATTCGAATTAATTGAGTATGAATACAAATATTTAGGGTCCTACTCGAGCATTATTGGATGCCGTACAAGCTAGAGGGCGAAATAATAGTAGATCTAGAGCCTATACTTCCTATTGTTTCCGAGCAGTAGCTTCGAGGAGGGAGCACCTGGAAAATCGTGTCCAATATCATAAATGCACGGGGTATTTATAGCTGAAATTGGGGTTCAGGTGGTCCACCCACAGACATGTAATTCTTCGGCCCACAAGTTTGGTTCAGAGCTCGGCCCAACAGTAACTTTGGATCCTGGGCTGGCTTGCATTTATGGTATTCGGACATTGGGGTCGAACTTGATTCTTCGAGGTAAGTACCGCTCGATCTCGTGTAACTGTAAAGAAAAGTAGGATCCGAGATACCCCTCATCAGAGTAATTTCCGAGTAGATGGATTTGTACTTAACTCATACTCCTGACTTAGACGTGTTAGTAGATCATTTTTAGATCGTTAGGAATAGATCGAGGAGTGTTTATTGAGCGGATCAATGTATACTCAACTCTTTTATAATTTTGACTTAAGTTTTTATAACAAAAGCCTTTTTAGATCGTTGGGGATAGATCGAGGAGTGTTTACTGAGCGGATCAATGTATACTCAACTCTTTTTTATGATTTAGACTTAGGTGTTCTTACCAAAAGTCTTTTTATTGTTGTAAATAGTTCGAGGAGTGTTTATTGAGCGGATCAATGTATACTCAACTCGTTATAGTTTAGACTTAGGTTTTTCGTACCAAAAGTCTTTTAATCATTTGAAAATAGTTCGAGGAGTGTTTATTGAGCGGATCAATGTATACTCGACTCGTTATTGTTTAGACTTAGTTTTTTCGTACCAAAAGTCTTTTTCTCGTTGAAATCGATCGAGGAGTGTTTATTGAGCGGATCAATGTATACTCGGCTCGTTATTATTTAGACTTAGGTGTTTGGTACCTGAAGTCCTTTAATCGTCGAAGTTGATCGAGGAGTGTTTATTGAGCGGATCAATGTATACTCGACTCGTTGTAGTTTAGACTTAGGTTTTTAGTACCTGAAGTCTTTTAGTCTCCGATGTAAATATATCGAGGAGTTTTTATCGAGCGGATCGATGTTTACTCGACTCGTTTTGTTTAGACTTAGGTTTTTAGTACCTGAAGTCTTTCAATCATTGTAGATATGTCGAGGAGTTTTTATCGAGCGGATCGATGTTTACTCAACTCGTTTTTTGTTTAGACTTAGGTTTTTAGTACCTGAAGTCTTTCAATCGTTGTAGATATATCGAGGAGTTTTTATCGAGCGGATCGATGTTTACTCGACTCGTTTATAAATTTGAATTTAATCAACAGTTTATCGTAGAATTGCTAGGAGTGTATATCGAATCAAATCGATTTATACCCGATCTTTATTTATAATTAAATTGTGGGCTTAAGCCATTCATTACAACGAATAAAAACTAATTGAAATAATCAAAGTAAAACAGTAATACTTATTTAAAATTTACCATAATATTTCCTAAGGTTGACAGCATTCCAGGTCCTTGGTAAGGCTGTTCCATCCAAGTGTGCTATCTTGTATGAACCTTTCTTTCCTACGCCAATGACAACGTAAGGTCCCTCCCAATTTTGTTGCAATTTTCCCACATGTTTGGATACCTCTACCTTTTTTAAGACCAGGTCTCCTTCTTTGAAGGTCCGGATGCGTACTTTTTGATTGTATGCTTTTTCCATATTTGCTTTCGTGGCTTGTAGGCGTATAGCGGCTTTTTCTCTCAAAGCTTCTGTTAAATCGACGTCATTTTCTCTTGCCTGTTTATTTTCCTGATCGTCGACCATCTCGATCCTTGGCGTTGGGATTAGAGTTTCAACAGGAATAACAGCTTCTGAACCATATACTAAACTGAATGGTGTCTCGCCTGTTGAAGTTCTGACTGTGGTTCGATTGGCCCAAAGTACTCCTGGGAGTTCGTAAAGCCATTTACCTTTGGCTGCTCCTAATCTTTTCTCCAAAGACTTTATTATTTCTCTATTTGCTACTTCGGTTTGTCCGTTCGCTCTAGGATGTCCGACCGCGGTAAAGTTTTGCTGAATTCCTAAGTTTGAACACCATTCAATTACTTGTTTCCCAGCGAATTGGGTTCCATTGTCAGAAATTAAAATTCTCGGGATGCCAAATCGGCACACTATGAATTTCCAAAGAAAGTTAATTACTTGGAACTGAGTTATCCGGGCAAGGGCAATGCATTCTATCCATTTGCTGAAGTATTCTACGGCGACCAGGACATAAGATTTCTTGGATTTAGCCGCTGGGAATGGTCCCACGATGTCCATTCCCCATTGATCGAATGGCCAACATATAGGGATTGGGTGCATATTTTCCGCTGGTTGATGACATATATTAGCATGGACTTGGCAGTGATGACATTCTTGGACATATTGAGCGGCATCCTTATTGATGGTGGGCCAATAATAACCTGTTCTGAGGCATTTCAAAGCCAAAGCCCTTGATCCGCTGTGATTTCCTGCGTCCCCTTCGTGTATTTCTCGTAGTATATCGGTGGTTTGTGATTCAGAGACGCATCTTAGAAGAATTCCTGATACTGATCTTCGATAGAGTTTTCCTTCTAGGAGGGTGTATTTTGGGGCTTGATATCTTATTTTCCGAGCTTCATTCTGGTCAAGTGGTAGCTTTCCTTCTCGAATGTAGTCTATCATTGGTGTCATCCAATTTTCTTCTACTTCTTCGATTTCCATTATATCGACCACCGGAGATTCATCGATATCGATTGCCGGTGTATTAGAGATTAACCAGTTGATCACTCGTTCGTTCTTCCCGTCTTGGGATCCTGTGAATTTAGACAATTGATCGGCCCATTTGTTTTCCGATCGTGGAATGTTCTGTATGCCGAAGCTGTCAAATTTTTCGGCTAGTGCTTTTACTTTGGCTAGGTATTTGATCATATTGAATTCTTTTGCTTCGTACAGGCCTTCTATTTGTCTTTGTACTAACTCTGAATCGGTTAATACTTTAAGATTCTTTATGTTGGCTTTAATCGCCATCTCCATTCCCGCGATCAATGCTTCATATTCTGCTTCATTGTTTGTTACGATGAAGTTCAACGTTATCGCATAATTCAAATCTTCTTTGTTTGGTCCAGTGAAGTTGATTCCGGCGCCCCCTCCTTCCCGGCATGAAGCACCGTCGACATGCATTAACCAAGTTTGATCGCCTATGAACAAAACATCGTCGTAGAGGCTACTCGAAGATTCCGTTGCCTGTGTTGGTGTTTCCAATAGAAAATCAGCTAACACTTGGGCCTTAATTGCTATTCTCGGCTTGTAATCGATCTCGAACTGGCCGAGCTCAATTGCCCATTTGATTAGTCTTCCGGAGGCTTCCGGTTTTGCTAAGACTTGTCTTAGTGGTTGATTCGTTAAAACAATGATTTTGTAAGTTAAGAAGTAAGGTCGAAGTTTTCGTGCAGCCACCACTAAGGCCAGCGTGAATTTTTCAATTTCCAAATAATTCTTCTCCGCCCCTTGTAATAATTTGCTTAGATAGTAGACAGGTTTATGCTCTGAGCCTTCAATTTTAATTAGTACTGAACTGATGGCTACGTCGGAGATGGAGATGTACATATACAATGGTTCTCCTTCCGTCGGTTTGGCCAACATCGGAGGTGTTGTCAAATATTCCTTGAGTTGTTCAAAAGCTCGATCGCATTCTTCGGTCCAAACAAAGTTTTTCGCCTTTCGGAGAGTCTGGAAAAAAGGCAGGCTTCTGTCTGCTGATTTTGATATGAATCTGTTTAACGCTACAATTTTCCCGACCAAACTTTGTACTTGTGAGATGGTCTTGGGAGGTTTCATTTCAGTTATGGCTCGAATTTTTTCTGGGTTGGCTTCTATTCCTCGCTGGTGTACCAAATAGCCCAAGAATTTTCCTGACTTAACACCGAAGGTGCATTTTGCGGGGTTTAATTTCATACGGTATTTTCTTAAGATTTGGAAACATCGATCAAGATGTTTTATGTGATCCGCTTCGTTCATGCTTTTGACCAACATATCGTCCACATAGACTTCTATCAATTCTCCGATTAGCTCTTTGAACATTAGGTTTACCAACCTTTGGTAGGTGGCCCCGGCATTCCTTAAGCCGAATGGCATTACTATAAAACAATATACACCCTGCTCGGTTACGAATGCAGTTTTTTCTTGGTCTCGCTCATCCATGTATATTTGGTAAAATCCCTGGAAGGCGTCCATCATGCTGAATATTGCAAAGCCAGCGGTTGAGTCAACCAATAGGTCAATCCATGGGAGAGGATATGGGTCGCGTGGGCATAGTTTGTTTAGGTCGGTAAAATCATTACACATTCTCCATTTGTTGTCCTTTTTATCCCCTTTTGCTACGAGAACAACATTACATAGCCATTCTGAGAAGTGGATTTCTCGGATTTGTTTTGCTGCCAGTAGTCTTTCTATCTCGGCTTTGATAATTTTATCTTTTACTGGACCATGATTTCTTTTCTTTTGTCTGGCGGGTTTTGCCACAGGATCTATTTTTAGGGAATGCTTGATTATTCGAGGATCAATTCCTTGAATGTCATTCGCGCTCCAGGCGAAGACGTCGACATTATCTCTGAGGAAGTTGACTAGCATTACTTCCCCTTCCTTGCTCAATTCAGTACCTATTCTCGTCGTTTTGGATGAGTCCCCTTGTACTAGAATTACTTCTTTATGATCTGGGGGTTTTAATGTCAGATCTAGTGGTTCCTTTCCCTTTTTATCTATTCGATCAGTACTAGGGATTTCGATCTCATTTCTAACTAGATCATCTTCGATTTTTCTTTTGCTCGGGGTAACTGATTTGGGCTGTTGTTTCAAAGTTAACGAGGTACTATAACAATCCCACGCCATATAGTGATCATTGGTTATTTCTCCGACACCGTTGTCGGTAGGAAATTTTATTTTCTGGTGATAAGTAGACACAACGGCTCGGAATCGGTTGAGAGCTGGTCGCCCTAATATTGCGTTATAAGCGAAGGGTGTTTCTACTACTAGAAATTTTACTAGCTTCACCGTCCGGCGTGGTTTTTTTCCTAGCGATACACTTAGGCTTATTGTTCCACTGGGGATGATTTCGGATCCTCCAAATCCTACCAATGGTGTAGCTACTCTCTGTAGGTTTATTTGTCCCAAGTTCATCTGGGCTAAAACTTCTCGGGAGATGATATTCGCCGAACTCCCATTATCGATTATGATCCGTTTGACATTATAGTTCGCTATTTCAAGCGATACCACCATTGGGAAATCGGGGTTATCCTCTTTTGTGTCCCAAACGATGTTTTTGGGAACTTCGCCTTCGCTGAAGCTGATCGGCTGGTCGTTTGACGACTTGTTTTCCAGAGTCCATATTTCTTTTGGATATTTAGAGTTTCCAATTATGGATCTGGCGGTTCTTCGTCGAGCATTACGACTATCGCCGCCCGCGGGTCCCCCGGCTATTGTATGAATGGTTCCATTGATCTGGTCATGGTTTTGCTCCTGCGTAGGAGCATGCACTGGTGTCCTTCGACGAGAATTCCTCCTTTGATTATTATTCCGAGGGCTTCTACTTCTTTCTCTTTTGCGGTCATCACGATCTATATATTCATCTAATTTTCCTTGTTCGATTTGTTTTTCAACTTCTCTTTTTAGATGGAAACAATTTTCAGTCCGATGTCCGTGTGCTCTATGGTACTTGCAGTATAGGTCGTAGTTTCGAGACCCAGGCCTGGGCTGGGCGATCTTCCTGGCTTCGGGGATCCAGTTATTTCTTTCTAGAATTTCCAATATTTCCTCCATCGAGGTATTTAACCTCGGGTGTTCCACTTGATTCACCCTGCTTCTGATCGGTGGTTCAAGGTTTCTTGGTCTTTGATAAAAATTAGGTTGCCTCTGTTGGTCGGCTTTGTTGTATTCCAATCGCTGGAAAACGTTGCCTTTTCTTAAAGATTGCTCATAATCCATGGATATTTGGGCAGGAACCCTGTCATGCCATTTGGAGTTTGATGTTGTGGATTTGTTTTTGTTTTTATCCTTAAAAGAATTCATCTCTTCTTGGGTCATATACTTAGATGCTAAGCTCATGATGTCGGCAAACGTTCTTGGTTGTTTTCGACTGAGGGCATTTCCGAACTGCCTATTCTTCGTGAGGTCGAAAAGAATAGATATTATGTAATCGATATTCGGGGAATCGATTTTGAGTAACTCCACGTTAAATCTTGCCAACCAATTTCTTAGGGATTCTCCCTCTTGTTGGTGTATGGTTCCTAAGTAGCTCATCGGGAGTTTTTGCCTCTTCTGACTGGCGAACTGCTGCGTCAGTTTGTTGCATAATTCTCTAAAACTTAATATGGAGTTGGCTGGTTGTTTGGCGAACCAGTCCAACGCGAGTCCTTCGAATGTGGTCACCATTAACTTGGCAGTGAATTCGGCAGAGTGAGCATATAAGTTCATTATATTCGTGAAGCTAAAAATATAATCATCCGGGTCAGTAGTTCCATCATATCGGGGTAGTCTACCCGGGACCTGTCCAATGGATTGTGCTTCTTTTATTTCTCTGCAGAAGGGAGAACAAGCCGCAAGGCTCTCCTGGAGTTCCGCGGTTCGGGCCCACGGGTTTTGAGCAGATCGTAGGCGTTGTTCGAGTCGTTCCTGTACCATCCTTTCGATTTCTCTTTCCGAGAAACGGGTTGTACATAGTCGATCTGGGATTATATCTTCTATGTCATCCTCGATGGGGATTATCGTATGTTCCTTGGACCCACTGCGTTCTGGCTGTGGTTTTCTTTGTCCTAATTTTCTTCGGGGATGGTTATCGGAAGGTTTAGAATTGCCCCGCCTCGGACTGTGCAGTGAGCGCTGCTCACTTGCTGGGCTGTCGGCTTGTTGAGACGTCTGATCGTTTCGCCTCGGCGCTCTCGGAGCAGGAGTCGTCCTGGGAGCCCTAATGTTCTGAGGAATTTGATCAAGTACGAGTAACTCTTCGGGAGAGAGCGATTTAACGAGCATTGCTATTTGTCGCAATTTCTCCTGAGCGCCTGGGAGAGGAACAGGGATTTCAGGGACTTCCTGTTCTTCTGGAATTGTACCGGGAAGACCTCCTTGGGGTTCATGCTGATCGGGGTGAGGATCTTGCAAATCTTCATTGATGTTTTGAGCGTTATTATTGTCGTTGTCCTGTAGATCTTCAGATGTGTTATGACCGGTGGTTGTGTTACTTCTTGCTCCGATTCGAGCACTTTTCCTTGGGCGAGCCATATGTCGATCGAATAATTAACCTAGCCCCTCGGTGGGCGCCAACTGATTTAACCGGATTTCGTCGGGTTATTAGTATCAGTGAATTGGTGATATTGGGGGTTTTCAATATACTTTTTTATAGGGCTCTGTTACTTTATTCAGGATGGATCAATCTCAAGGAAAAGCAATATTCGTTAGAGCAATGAAGTAATAAAGACAATCAACAAAAAGAACCTTGTTAATTTGGTGAATCGGTGATCCTTTTGTATATAATCTGGGATTATGCTGTTTTGTAAGCATAAAATCCGTAAAGTAGAATGTGTCTTATACAATGATTAACTAGGTATTTATATCATACTAAACCTAGCGTTACAAGAAATCATAGTCCTTATAGGACTCGGCCCAAATATCCTTCTTGGGACCGGACCATTGTCTTCTAATCGAAAAGAACTGTATTCGGCCGGGTCGTTCAAGATGATCCGGAACTATCTCATTTGGTCGAATCGATCTCATGTTCTTTACTCGATCCGTGCTGTATGTAGGGTGCGAAATAGCCCCCATCAGCGCCCACCGTGGGGCTAGGTTAATTATTCGATCGATATATGGTTCACCCAAGGAAGAACGCTCGTAACGGAGCAAGAAGTAACACAACCAACCAGCATAATGCGTCTGAGGATCCACAGGGCAATACCGATAATTACGCCCCTGTATCCAACGACAGCCAGCAGCAGAACGAGCATCATCAGAATCAGGTGGAACCACAAGGGATCCCTACTGGCGCAGTACCGGATGAACATGCGGCTACAACAATCCCGGTCCCCCTGTCAGACGCTCAGGAGAAGTTACGACAGATTGTTATGCTCCTTAAATCACTCTTCCCAGAGGAATTACTCGTACTTGAACAGGTTCCTCGAAACGTTAGAACTACTAGGGCAAATCCCACTCAGAGAACGCCGAGGCAAAACGATCAAATCTCTCAACAGGCTGACAGCCCGGCGAGCGAGCGGCGCTCGCTACACAGTCCACGGCAGGGAAATTCAAAACCCTCCGATGACAACGTCAGAAGAAAAGCGGATCGAAGGAGACCACAACGCAATGAGTCAAAGGAACATACCATAATCCCCATCGAGGATGACGTGGGCAAGGCGATCCCAGATCGACCAAGAAAAATGCGATTCTCGGAAAGAGAAATTGAAAGGATGGTGCAGGAACGACTCGAGCAACGCTTACAATCCGTTCAAAACCCATGGACCAGAACCACAGAACTCCAGGAGAGCCTAGCAGCGTGCTCTCCCTTTTGCAGAGAAATAAAAGAGGCGCAATCAACTGGACAGGTTCCGGGTAGACTACCCAGATATGATGGAACCACTGATCCAGATGACTATATTTTTAGCTTCACGAACATAATGAACTTATATGCTCACTCGGCGGAATTCACTGCTAAATTAATGGTGACCACGTTGGAAGGACTCGCTTTGGACTGGTTCGCCAAGCAACCAGCCAACTCCATATTCAGTTTTCGGGAATTATGCAACAAATTGACACAACAGTTTGCCAGTCAGAAGAGGCAAAAACTTCCAATGAGCTACTTGGGAACTATCTATCAACAAGAGCCAACTCCTAAGAAACTGGTTGGCAAGATTTAATGTAGAATTGCTCAAAATCGATTCCCCAAATATCGATTACATAATCTCTATTCTCTTCGACCTCACGAAGAATAGGCAGTTCGGAAATGCCCTCAACCGAAAACAACCAAGAACGTTCGCCGACATCATGAGCTTGGCATCTAAATATATGACCCAAGAAGATATGAATTCCTTTAAAGATAAGAACAAAAATAAAATTACGGCCTCGGGCTCCAAACGGCAAGATAGAATTCCTGCCCAAAGATCCATGGACTACGAACGGACGTTTAGAAAAGGCAACATTTTTCAGCGATTAGAATACAATAAAACGATCAGGACAGACGACCTAACATCTATCAAAGATCTAGAACCACAGAACCGGCTATCAGGAGCGGGGTCAATCAAGTAGAACACCCAAGGCTAACTGTTTCGATAGAAGAAATACTGCCCGTATTAGAAAGGACTAATTGGATCCCGGAAGTGAAGAAAATCGCTCTGCCCAGACCAGTTGCCCGAAACTATGAGTTGTATTGCAAATATCACAGAGCACATGGGCACCGCACTGAAGATTGTTTTCACTTTAGGAGAGAAATTGAAAAACTAATCGAACAAGGAAAACTAAACGATTATTTAGAGTGGGATAACCGCAAAAGAGGAAGAAATAGGAGCCCTCAGAATAATAATCAAAGGAGAAATTCCCGTCGAAAGTCACCCGAGGATGGTCCTGTACAGGAGTCGAACCATGACCAGATCAATGGTACCATCCATACAATTTCCGGAGGACCCGCAGGCGGGGATAGTCGTAACGCTCGACGAAGAACTGCTAGATCCATAATCGGAGGCTTAAAATACTCGAAGGATGTATGGACTCTAGAAAATAAATTAACAAACAACCAGCCGATCAGTTTTAACGAGGGCGAAGTACCCAAAAATCTAGTTTGGGTCACAAAAGAGGATAACCCCGATTTCTCGATGGTGGTGTCGCTAGAAATAGCAAACTTCAACGTCAAAAGGATCCTGATCGATAATGGGAGCTCAGCGAATATCATCTCTAGGTAGGTCCTAGCCCAGATGAACTTGGGACAAATAACACTCCAGAAGGTAGCTACACCGTTAGTGGGATTTGGAGGATCCAAAATTGTCCTTAGTGGAACAATAATTTTAAGTGTCTCACTCGGGAAGAAACCACATCGGACAGTGAAGCTGGTAAAATTTTTAGTAGTGGAAACTCCTTTTGCATACAATGCATTCTTAGGGCGACCTGCCCTCAACTTGTTCCGAGCAGTTGTCTCAACTTACCATCAGAAGATAAAATTTCCGACTGATACAGGTATCGGGGAAATAGTGAATGATCATTGTATGGCATGGGATTGCTACAGCACATCATTAACTTTGAAAAACCCCCCTGAACCAATTTCTCCGAGAAAAAGAAAGCTCGAAGACGATGTCGGTAGATACGAGGTTGAAATCCCTAGCACTGACCGAATAGATAAAAAGGGAAAATAACCGGTCGATTTAGCTTTAAAACCACCAGAACATAAGGATGTCATACTGGTACAAGGGGACTCATAAAAAACAACGAGAATAGGTACTGAATTAAGCAAGGAAGGGGAAATAATGTTGATCAACTTTCTCAGAGATAATATGGATGTCTTCGCTTGGAGTGCGAACGACATTGAAGGGATTGACCCTCGAGTAATCAACCACTCGCTAAAAATCGACCCTTTGGCAAAACCTGCTAGACAAAAGAAGAGAAATCATGGGCCAATAAAAGATAAAATCATCAAAGCAGAAGTAGAAAGGCTACTCAAAGGAAAACAAATTCGAGAAATACACTTCTCGGAATGGTTATGTAATGTTGTTCTAGTAGCAAAAGGGGATAAAAAGGATAACAAGTGGAGAATGTGCAACGATTTTACCGACCTAAACAAATTATGCCCGCGCGATCCGTATCCCCTCCCAAGGATCGACTTATTAGTCGACTCCGCTGGCTTTGCGATCTTCAGCATGATGAATGCTTTCCAGGGTTTTTATCAAATATACATGAATGAGCAAGACCAAGAGAAAACTGCATTCATAACCGAGCAAGGAGTATATTGCTTCATAGTTATGCCATTTGGGTTAAAGAACGTCGGGGCCACGTACCAAAGGTTAGTAAACCAAATGTTCAAAGAATTAATTGGAGAAATAATGGAAGTCTACGTAGACGACATGCTGGTCAAAAGGATGAATGAAGCGGATCATATAAGACATCTCGATCGATGCTTCCGAATATTGAGAAAGTACCGCATGAAGCTAAATCCCGCCAAATGCACCTTCCGTGTTAAATCAGGAAAATTCATGGGCTATCTGGTACATCAACGAGGAATCGAAGCCAACCCAGAAAAAATTCGAGCCATAACTGAAATGAAGCCTCCAAAGACGATCTCCCAAGTACAGAGCTTGGTAGGGAAAATCGTAGCGTTAAACAGATTCATATCAAAATCGGCTGACAGAAGTTTGCCTTTCTTCCAAACCCTTCGAAAGGCGAAGAACTTTGTTTGGACCGAAGAATGGGATCGGGCTTTCGACCAGCTAAAAGAATACCTGACAACATCCGCGTTGTTGGCCAAACCGACTGAAGGAGAACCATTATACATCTACATCTCAATCTCCGATGCGGCCGTTAGTTCAGTTCTGGTCAAAATAGAAGGTTTAGAACATAAGCCTATCTATTACTTAAGCAAATTATTACAAGGGGCAGAGAAGAACTATTTGGAAATTGAAAAATTCACCTTGGCCTTAGTAGTAGCAGCACGAAAACTCCGACCTTACTTTTTGACCTAGCAAAACCAGAAGCCTCTGGAAGACTGATCAAATGGGCGATCGAACTCAGTCAGTTCGATATCGAGTTTAAACCAAGAATTGCGATTAAAGCCCAAGTCTTAGCCTATTTTCTATTAGAAACCCCGAGCCAGGAAATTGAACATCCTGAATCAACCAACCTTGCCAATGATATCTTGATCGTAGAAAACCAGACCTGGTTAATGCACGTTGACGGCGCCTCATGCAGAGAAGGAGGAGGTGCTGGGATCAACTTTACCGGACCTAATGAGGAGGATATAAATTACGCGATAACTTTGGACTTCGTCGTAACAAACAACGAAGCAGAATATGAAGCACTGATCACAGGAATGGAAATGGCGACCAAGGCCAAGATACAAAATCGATTCAGAGTTAGTACAGAGACAGATAGAAGGTCTTTATGAGGCTAAGGAATTTAATATGATAAAATACCTTGCCAAAGTGAAAAAATTGGCTGAAAATTTTGAAAGTTTTGGTATACAGAACATTCCGCGCGAAGAAAATAAATGGGCCGATCAGCTATCTAGGTTCACAGGTTCCCACGACGGAAAAACCGAAAGGGTGATCCACTGGCTAATCTCAAATACGCCGGCAATCGATATCGATGAGACACCGATCGCAGAAATCATGGAAATTGGAGAAACCGAAGCAAACTGGATGACTCCAATGATAGAGTATCTCCGAGAAGGAAAAATGCCACTGGACCAAAACGAAGCTCGAAAAATAAAATACCGGGCTCCGAAGTATAGATTAATAGAAGGAAAACTTTACCGAAGATCAGTGTCGGGAATCCTTCTAAAATGCATCTCCGAATCTCAAACCAACGATATCCTCCGGGAGGTACACGAGGGAGACGCGGGGAATCACAGCGGAGCGAGGGCCTTGGCTTTAAAATGCCTTCGAACAGGTTATTATTGGCCTACCCTCAACAATGATGCCATACAATATGTCCAAAAATGTCATCATTGCCAAGTCCATGCTAATATATGTCATCAACCAGCCGAAAACATACACCCGATACCAGTATGTTAGCCGCTCGATCAATGGGGAATGGACATTGTAGGACCTTTCCCAGCAGCTAGATCTAAGAAAGCATATGTTCTGGTTGCTGTTGAATACTTCAGCAAATGGATAGAATGCATCGCCCTTGCACGGATAACTCAGTTCCAAGTTATCAACTTCCTCTGGAAATTCATAGTATGTCGATTTGGCATCCCGAGAATTCTAATTTCTGATAATGGAACCCAATTTGCGGGAAAACAGGTAATAAGAATGGTGTTCAAAACTAGGAATTCAGCAAAATTTCACTTCGGTCGGGCATCCTAGAGCGAACGGACAGACTGAGGTAGCAAACCGAGAAATAATAAAATCCTTCGAGAAAAGATTGGGGGCAGCCAAGGGAAAATGGCTAGATGAACTCCCAGGGGTGCTACGGGCTAATCGGACCACGGTCAGAACTTCAACCGGGGAGACCCCGTTCAGTCTAGTGTATGGCTCGGAAGCTGTTATTCCTGTTGAAACGTTAATTTCGACACCAAGAATTGAAATGTATGACGACCAGGAAAATGGAAAGACAAGAGAAAATGATATTGATTTAACAGAAGCTTTAAGAGAAAAAGTGGTCGTACGTTTGCAAGTGACTAAAGCAAATATGAAAAGGGCGTATAATCAAAAGGTACGCATCCGAACCTTCAAAAAAGGGGACCTGGTCTTAAAAAAGGTAGAAGTATCCAAACATGTGGGAATGCTACAACAGAGTTGGGATGGACCATACGTTGTCATTGACGTAGGAAAGAAAGGCTCATACAAAATTCCACACTTGGATGGAACAGCCTTACCAAGAACTTGGAATACAGTCAACCTTAGAAAATACTATGGTAAATAAATTATAGTAGAATATATGCCTTCTTTTTTATTGTAAATAAAGGCCTTAGCCCACGGCTCAATTTTTAATATACCTGTTAGCAATTTTAAATATTAAATCAAGATTGAGTATAAATCGATTGTTTCGGTAATCACTCCTTGGAATTCTAATATCATATTGGTTAAGATCAAGATACAACGAGTTGAGTATACATTGATCCGCTCAATAAACACTCCTTGATCCAACCATACAACGAGTTGAGTACACATTGATCCGCTCAATAAACACTCGTCGATCCAACCATACAACGAGTTGAGTACACATTGATCCACTCAATAAACACTCCTCAATCCAACCATACAACGAGTTGAGTACACATTGATCCGCTCAATAAACACTCCTCAATCCAACCATACAAAGAGTTGAGTACACATTGATCAGCTCAATAAACACTCCTCGATCCAACCATACAACGAGTTCAGTACACATTGATCCGCTCAATAAACACTCCTCGATCCAACCATACAACGAGTCGAGTATAAATTGATGCGCTCAATAAACACTCCTCGATTAAGTCTTCAACAATTAAAAAGACTTCTGGTATAAAATCCTAAGTCTAAATAAAAAGAGTTGAGTATACATTGATCCGCTCAATAAACACTCCTCGATTAAGTTTTCAACAATTAAAAAGACTTCTGGTATAAAAACCTAAGTCTAAATAAAAAGAGTTGAGTATACATTGATCCGCTCAATAAACACTCCTCGATTAAGTCTTCAACGATTAAAAAGACTTCTGGTATTTAAAACCTATGTCTAAATGAAAAGAGTTGAGTATACATTGATCCGCTCAATAAACACTCCTCGATTAAGTCTTCAACGATTAAAAAGACTTCTGGTATAAAAACCTAAGTCTAAATAAAAGAGTTGAGTATACATTGATCCGCTCAATAAACACTCCTCGATTAAGTTTTCAACAATTAAAAAGACTTCTGGTATAAAAACCTAAGTCTAAATAAAAAGAGTTGAGTATACATTGATCCGCTCAATAAACACTCCTCGATTAAGTTTCCAGCGATTAAATAGACTTATGGTATTAAAAACCTAAGTCTAAATGAAAAGAGTTGAGTATACATTGATCCACTCAATAAACACTCCTCGATTAAGTTTTCAACGATCACAAAGACCTTGGTATAAAAACCTAAGTCTAAAAGAAAAGAGTTGAGTATAAATTGATCCGCTCAATAAACGCTCCTCGATTAATTTTTAAACGGTCATAAAGACTTTGGTATAAAAACCTATGTCTAAAAGAAAAGAGTTGAGTATAAATTGATCCGTTCGATAAATGCTCCTCGATGACAATCATAAATAAGATTAAGCCGAATTCAACAACAAGAAGAATGCAAGGAGTAAAAATAAAGTTATATTCATCTATGAATATGTAAAAAATTACAGGCAAAAGCTGAAGATCAAATTACAAAAGTCTATATACGATTTACACATCATTACATTTGTTTAGATAAAACGATCCTATACTATAGATCGGTGATCTTCACGACAATGTCCACGGAAACATCAATCTCCTCCCTAGTGCCTCTATAGTTGTAACTGACCACCTAAGAAGCATGCTGCTCAGGATGATTGACTTCTTTGGTTCGATGGCCAGGCTCTGAAGATCAAATGTTCTGCCAGACGAAATGAGCATTACCAGCCAGATAAACAGCAATACTCATTCACCCACAACAGAGATACTGCTTTTACATTAGAGTTGATTTTTACTCTAAAGCAGCATCTCTTCGGGGCGGTCGTGAACATTAATTTTTACCAGCACACAACGGTGGTCTATCAACCCGGAGGTAACATCCAAGAGCGGCGGTGCCTGGTAAAAATGAACCCTCCATGTGCAAACAGGAAACCACGAACCTCAAACCCGTAAAAATAAGGTTCGAGGCCTCATGTGACCCGTCAGTACAAGACAGAAGAAATTTAACTTATTATAATATGAATCACGATAATGTGACTTTTTGAATATTATGGGATCAGAAGGCAAAGTGAAGTTCAAGAAAACTGATACCTCCATCCTTCTTGAGAGTTACAATAGAAATATGGAAACCGTCTTCCTATTCATAGGGATATATCTAATTAATCCTACGGCTGGATGGAGATTTGATCAAGGGACAGAAATGCGATCTTTTGACTTCCCGTAATAAATGCAAGAAAGTTGGAACGGCGCCTCCCTGATCGACTCAACGAATCGATGATAAAAGAGAAAGAAGATCGAAGTGATCAATGCACAATAAAGCAGATCTAAAAGAGCTTCAGACCAGGAAAGTTTTACACACTCATATATGCTAGTCGCTCGGTAAGAGCTCGAAATCCTCAACAAAAGCACGCAAAGTTTACACCATTATAAAAAATACTGGATCGCCTAGAGGCATAAGACCTAACCCTACAGCATATGGGGGTCGTCACTGCCTCATATATTATATGAAAATTTTTTGATGGGCTATACAGTAACTCTATTAGAATCCAAGAAATATGACACGGAAATCAGGAGAATAATCGTCATTATTCAGGACTACAAAAAAATCACTGCCTAACATTCCAAAGAATTGTTGAAGGAGGTCTGAACAGACTGGATCTAACAAATAAGTTTACATTTTCCAATTCCTCCCATATCAAGATATTTGATATATTTGGTACACTGGTTGCCTTATCTGAAGGACAAGGTACTCACAGTCAGTACAGAAAAACATGGATTTCTTCTCCGCAAACTTAAATCTATGATGAGAAAAGCAGAGTTCAACAGAAGGAATAATAGCCTCCTTATATAAGATATACATAACAAAAGGACAAATTTAGAAGGCATTGATCGAACGTCGACTAGAACGCTGAGCGTTCCTTAAACAGTTATTCAATCAATTATCGACACGAGCGGCCTACTGTCCACATTGTAATGCCTATACGTGACTTTGGAAATAACCCAAGGGACCATACTTGGTCGATCATCATTCTTAATATAAAAAGTTTGATGTACATAACAAAGTTATATCATTCAGTTACTTAAACACTGATCGAGCAAGATTAAGCTACATTTTTTAAAACTGGATATTCTCCCAGAAGATCAATATCAGATAAATAATATCTCCTGATTATGTCGAGAAGCTATACTGATTCATAGCGACAAAATGTGCGTAACAAAAGATATCTACTAAGGATTGATCAAGATGTGGATCTAGTCACAAAAGATTATCATTTTCATTAAATTCATTCTCCCCGTACAAAAATTCAGCATAAAAAGCCACACAGAAGGTTGGGCACTACAAAAAAAAAAAAAAAAAAAAAAAGGAGAGAAATTCCAAATAACAACCAGGTCGGAAACAGATCATTGAGAAGGATTGCTGTCACGAGGCCGCCTAGCAGAAGCACTCCTCAGAGGAGTCAAGTTACCTGCAAACGCCATCAATTCCTCCTGCGCTTTAGATAACCGGCTTCATAACCTTCTTCATAGGCCTGCCGACGAGACTCCTCCGCCAAGGCAGCAGCCTGAAACAAATCATTTTTTCTCCTTCTCAAGGACGACTTTCTCGTCCTCTAATTTTTGAAGATCATCTTTGGCAAGCTGCAGTTGCAGGGTCAGCCCTGCGGCCTTCGCTGTCTCCGACTCCAAACGATGTTGATAGGCATCTTTCCCGATCCACAGATCGTCATTTTGCACACCCAGCTGAAGTGCAAAATACTTAGCCTGAAAAAACAAAAAGTGCTTATATAACAAGGCAATCCAAATAAAAGCGGAAAAAAGGATCAAAATATATTTACCTGCTCACATATCTTCACCAGCGACTGAACAAGGCGAATATTGGGGGTACCCTCGAGTTTCCTCAACTCGCCAGGCAAAAGAGTGCTCATGCCCAGGTCCCAGGACAAAGCATCGGGCTCAACAGAGCCAGGCAGTTCACTACCAAAAGGAACACCATCAGGACGTGGAGTCACCGACTGCGTAATATCCTTAACTTGCTCGAGAACGCAGCGGTCATCTAACATCCGTGGGGATGGCCTCTCGTTAGGACTCACTGAGGTTTCCTTACTCGAAGCTGAGATAACGGTCCGCCGATCGGACCTTGATCCAGTCCGACCTCCGGACGGCCCGCCAGATTCAAAAGTAGTAGTCATCACAGTAGTATCATTAAACAAGTAATCAGGGAAACCTTGAGAAATAGGTTGTGTTGCGGAGGGATTTATAAAGGAACCCTCATTAATTACCTACGAGACAACACCAACTTGGTTTCCGCTGACCACCGGGGTAGCAGAAGTAGAAAAAGGAAGGGAATTAATAGAAACATGTTCATACGTGCCATGTTCAAAAACAGAAGTGCCTGAAGGAAACGGTAAGTCGAAAGCTTGCTCCATGAATGATGAATCGCCAAAGGCCACCCGACCAGAGGAAGGCCTCATTCCCGCCTCACCAGAGGAGGAAAGGTTTGGTTGTGAGAAAGACGAACTGACTACGGAAAAAGGTTCAGAAGGAACAACGAGAGTATCGATCACCGACTGATCTTACGCAAATTCGTGTGAGTGATTGATGCGTATAATAATCGAACAAGTACACAATAACGATATGAAAGATCAACAATATTGTATTTAAAATGGCTCGATTACAATGCTATAAGAATACAAAGGTTTAGAGTCCTATCCGAGCCCCATTGGATGCCGTACAAGCTAGAGGGCAAAATACATGTGATTCTATGCCTATATTCCCAAGCGGTTCCGAGCTGTAGCTTCGAGGAGGGAGCACCTGAAAAAATCCCCTGATATCATAAATGCATGGGGTATTTATAGCTGAAATCGGGGTCTAGGTGATCTATCTGCAGACATGCAATTCTTCGGCCCATAAGTTTGGATTAGAGCTCGGCCCAACAGTAACTTTGGATCCAGGGCCGTCTGTACTTATGGTACTTGAACATCGGGGTCGAACTTGATCTTCCGAGATTCATACTGTTCGATCTCGCATGATTGTAAAGAAAAGTAGAGCCCAAAATATCCCTCATCAATACTCCCCCACTTCTCGAGCGTAAAGTGGAGCTTAAGCTCGAAGAAGTATGCATAGCCAAGGACGATAGAATGAATCGATCTCGGCATAATGTTTCGGGTATGCCTCATTAAAAACCTGACTCGGAAAAACACTTCTGGGATAAAAACCGGGTCAGGGAAAAAGAGTGCATACCTAAGAAACCTCATAATAGCGCCGTCCTGATATCGTCCTTGTTGTTCGTTGTTGGAATAGGAGCTCGTGATTTGGATATTTCATTGCCATTTTATCTATTTTAACCTCCTTATCCCAAGGGTTGGTGTGAAAATATGGAGTTTACATCTCTGGAATGCGTCGCTCGCTATGTGGATCTCCAATTTAGGAATTCCGGAAAGTACTAGGGCTGTAGGTGTAATTTTTCGAAAATATGATTTTAAATCTACCTTAAGGGAGTTCAACCGTTGCGGTTACTCGGGGACCGATTTGCAATTTCCCATTTTGTCCCTGTATATATAGTTATACGGAGGGTCGCTGTTCATCAAAGATTCTGAGGAGAAAACTTCAGATCGGAGCAGGCAGATCGATAAGTAAGTTCTAGCAGCCTTTTTCGAGCAGTCTTCATATATTCGTTATGTCGAGTTCGGTATACTTGAAGGGAAAATCTCTTTTAGAGGAGAATGAGGCCGATAATCGAAAAGAGATAGAAGTTGTAGAAGCTCGATCATCTGAGATCGAAAATCCGCAAAACTCGAGTTCCGCCTCCGATTCCAGCGAGGAGGGGCGGGAATCGAATTCTGAAACGGAAGACAGCGAAGATGAAAATTCGGGCGAAGCAACAGTCTCTGATGAGGAAGACGTAGAGGGTGGGGACCTTCCCTTGGGGAAAAACGAGCAAAAGAAATATAGGTTGAACCGTAATGTTGTGGTCACGATCTTTGACTGGGAAGAGCCCTCGACCAGCGCAGGTCTAAACATGACTGAGGAGAGGGCCGATGAGATTGTCTGTTCCTATACGGAGAAAGATCTGGGCCAGTTGCAGGAAGAATTCAGCCAATATTTAGGGGCCGATTTCTCGATTGTGCTTCCTACCTCTGATCAACGGGTTACCGACCCTCCCGCGGGCTGTCAAGCCTTCTATTCCAAACATTTCCATTACGGCCTACGCATCCCCTTCCCTCCTCTGATAGAAAACATTCTGGATGCTTTTGAGTTGAATCCTTGCCAGATTTTGCCAAACTCAATCGGTCTAATTATAGCCTTTTGCGTGCTGATGAAAGCCAAGGGGAAAAAGGCGGTCTTTCAGAACTTTTGGCGGATATTCCAGATGAGTGCTTCCACGTCTTCGAACGCAGGTTATGTATATTTTTCTCAGAGACCAAAGATTTCGATCTTATCAGCCAACGTCAGCAGCAATTTGAAAGGATGGAAGCAAGAGTTCTTCTTTGTTCGAGGACCAGAGTCCCCGCCTTCTGAAGATAATTCCGAGCCTACTCCATTCAATTGGCCTGGAGCAAAGACGTGGATATACGGTAAATGCCGTCTCGTGGGAAGTATGAAAAATGAGATAACAGATAAATTTCTGCAATCTCTTCGTGCTGACCCTCATCAGACCGCGTTGATGACTCAGGAGGCGGTCTTGCGATTGGCCGAGCTCAGTAATTGCACTTTTCCTGCCGATCCGATTGAGTATGGGAAGGCTCGGATCGATCCCGCTAACCCCCTTCCACGTTAGCTGATATTGTTGATAAATTCCGTACATCAGTAGCTGGTCCACATGTTGCTTCCTTTTCAAAGGGTAATAAATGTCGGCCTCGTCCTCAAACGTCAACAACATCTCGGAAAGCGAAAAGGTCCAAGGCTCAGGTTGGGATCACGTCAACCTCAAATGCCTTAGTGGCTATTCCCCCAATTACCGAAGTAGGAACCTCACGCTCTCGGGTTGAGGCGGAGGGGACTCCTAATTTCCAAGCTTCCGGCGTCCTTCGGTCTGTTTTTCCAACTAGCACTTCTAACCCGAATGATGCGGGGTATAGTAACTACACTTTAATGGAGAATCGTGCCAGGGAGATTTTGCAGGCCAGGGCGGCTCGCAAAAGAAGTAGCGATGCCCCTGAGTCCTCTAGGAAAGTCAAACCCTTTGGTCGAGGACCGGATTCGATTTCTTGTCGGACTGGCCACTCCGAACCGGATCTGGCTGACTTCATCGAGGATCATCTGCAAGGGCCCAGGTCGGCTGGATACCCCGAGGGTGGGACAATTGAATCTGACTTAGGTCCCGAGGGCGAGCATACTGTGGATAAATCTCTTCCGATGTTCTTGGCCGGGAGGTTCAAGGATGATACTATTCAATCTTTTGTTAAGCAGGATTTTGAGATAGTAGGCGATTACGCCCACGCTCACCAAAGGGTACTGTCTATTCTGAATGTTTCTAGCCTTTTCCTTATAATTCTTATTTTGTGTTTTACATATCTTTTTCTTTGCAGGCCGGAGACCTGTTTACTCAAACTGCTCTTCGACTGGCCGTATTGAGCGAAGAATCTCAGGCGGTACAGAAAGCCCTATACAATGTTCTAAAGGATGAAGCTGCAAAGACCAGTCAGCTAGAGGATGCCAAAATTAAGCTGTCTGAGGTCGAGATAGAACTCGAGAAGACTAAGGAGGAGTTGGAGGCGAAGAGGGCCTTAGAGGGTGAAGTGGAGAAATTAAAGCTGGAGCTTGAGCAAACCAAGGTGTCCGCCGAACAGTTTTATGAGCGAGGTCGAGCCGAAGCCAGGCTTCCCGCCATAAGGGAGTTCCTGGAGTCTCCGATCCTTGATGCCTTAGTTCGCTTGCGGTCAGGTGAAATTAACCAAGCCTTCTACTATAAAGGAGCTCAGCACCTCCTTACAGCAGCCAAGATCGAAGGCGCCCTTGATGACTACCTTCCTACCATGAATCCTTATAAGAATATCTTTGGTAAAGATTATAAAGCGTCTTCCCTTCCTCCCAAGCTCGAGGATTTGGCCGCTCATGAGTTCGCTCCTTTTCTTGAGGAATTTGGAGTGCCGATGCCAAATCCTGATGCGCTCGAAGCCCAATCTGAGAATGAAGACGTGGATATTGAAGGGGATTCTCGGGACCATGGGGAGCAAGGCATCTCTTCTTCCGATTTGAGTAAATCTGTGGCCGATGCACAAAGTAATGATGGAGAAGGGAGCAGCTCGAGTAAAGGTGATTCCGATTGCTCGGAAAGTGGTTCTAGCGAAACAGAGGAACAAGACAGATCGGACCATGGTTCCGATGTGAAAGAATCCAACCAGTAACGATTACTATGTAATAGGATTTACTCAGCGAACCAATGTACTTGTATACTTATAATCTTCTGCTCTTGCCTATTTAGTGTACGCTCGAATTTGAATTTCTTTCCTTGATGCTATTTTTAGGCTATCGTCTGTTTGAACTTTCTGTTGAATTTTATAACGTCACTCTTGCGTACTCAGCTACGTCATTGAATCTTTTTTGGGAGTAGTGATTTACCAATTATTGCAATTCGCATGATGTCGTGTCTCTTATAAATACCAAGGCCGTTTTACGTTGGTTCCACAATAACATTGCTCACAGTGATCGGAGCTTTTAGAAAATTACTTCGGTTGAATCTTTACCTGAAAATCAAGAGATGAATAAAAATCCGAACGCTTTCGTAATTTCTTCCGCGCCTTTCTCCATGCCCAGTGACGGCATAAATATAAGGAAAAGAAGTCGAACACCAATCAAGTCCCTTAGTTCCGATCAGCTAAACTCTTATGAATGAAATAAATCTTCGACTATTGGTCTTTCTTCGTGCTTGAAATCCAGGGGTTCAAACAAGAAAATTAATAAGGTTTCTTTTGTGAAGGATGTAATTGAGCGCACTCGTTTTCAATCCGCACCTTCATCGGTCGGAGAATCTTTTGATTCGTCGTTTCCTTCTGGTGTCTCTTCATTTAAGGGAAACATAGCTTCTTTTGATACAGTGTTACATGAGAAATTCGACCTGACCCTTCTTCGGGCCAATGTCTCTATCTTCGAGGCGGTTCTCTCGAGTGGAGAATATTCCTCGTTCCTGTTTCAGTCTGGGTTGGAATCCCTTGCCCAGGTAATTCTTCCTAATCTCTTTACCATGATTTTCTAATTTCTTTATTCCTGCCATGACGTATCTTTTATAAGTTCAGGCTGGCAAAGATTTTTCTAGGCTTTATGCGTTGGCCAAACATGAGATCGAACAACGGGCCTCTATTTCGCTCGAGCTGATCAGGAAGAAGACTGAGCTGGAACGCGCACTGGAAGCTAATAGATTTTTCAAGGAGAGATTGTCTCAGGATAAGTTAAGCTTGGAATTGGAGAGGCTCAAAGATATCTCCGAACGTGAGAAAAGAAACTCCGAGCTTCGTGAGAGGGAGGCTTATATCCGCGGATATGCTGATCGTAGTGCTGAAGTTGGAAAAGTCCTTTTTGAAAATAATTTCGTTCAGTAATATTGTGGTTTTCCTTTGTATCATGAGTTTGCTAAGATTTTTCTTTGTTGTAACACCATACTTGTTGTAACGATATCTTTGTTGTAATGATAATATTGCTGGAATGTTGTTCTCTTTCTTTCTTTTTTTTTTTTTTCACTGTCCCTCATTTGTTGGGGAGTGTAACGGTCAGAGCTCTTAATGTTCGTATCGCCGCCGTTCAGTCCAAGAGATCTACACCGTTGTTACGGAATTCTTTCCCCTATATAAAGCTTCCTAAATTACCTTCATTTTTTACTCCTCTGTAAATGTTTCATTCGATCGATATGGTTGTGTTTTTGCCTTTGTTGATCGGCTCCATGTTCCGTTCAATGTCAGTAATTGAAGCGTTCGAGGTTTTTATCCGAACCTTCTTTCCAAACTTTCTTGGAATTCCCATATGAAAATCTCTCGGCTAGGGTATCGACAGGCGAAAATAATTACGACTAGGGTACCGGCAGGCGACCTGCTCTCTCTGATTCCAAGTCTTTGAGGCGGGCTCGACTTCCTGTACTCTGTCCTCCATTCAGTCGGGATAGTGGGTCTACTGCTGGAGGGGTTATTCTACGCTCGATCTCCACGTCTTCGAGGTGGCTTCTTGAAGGATGTGGTCTTCGAATTTACTAGAAGCGCCCCCAACTGGAGTTGCTTCCCTGTCTCTCGATTTGGTCCTTCACGGACTTATTTGCAAGGAAGCATTGGATGAAGGGTAGAAGTGTACCAGCCTCATTTTCCTTCTTCGGGCATCCATAGGAATAACCATTTGTAGTAGGGTTGTAAAATATTCCGAATAGCTCAATTTCTTGAATGTAACCAAGAGTTCACATGTAATTTATCTGAAAGTTTATGAATGAAAATTTTCTTTTATATTGTTGTCGATCTTTGAATTTGTTCTCCGTAATTTGCAACATTCGCGAGATAATTTTTGAGATTCATAATAATTTGAAGTTCGATCTTTAGAACTCTTGAATCTTTCGCGAGATATTTCTCATAGTTTAGGTTCTTCTCGGGACAATAGTCGTTGTGGAGAAATAATATGATAGGATTTAGATCGATTTTGAATATACTCTTGACTTAAGGGGCATAGCGACGGTTTTCACCCTTGGTCATTTCAGAGCGTTTTTAGCTCGAGGTTCATAGTAGAGGCTTTCACCGACTCCATATTTTCGATCTAAGGGGCATAGCAACGGCTTTCACCCTTAGTCGTATCAGAGCATTTTTAGCTCGAGGGTCATAGCAGAGGCTTTCACCCGTTCAATATTTTCGATCTAAGGGGCATAGCAACGGCTTTCACCCTTAGTCGTATCAGAGCATTTTTAGCTCGAGTGTCATAGCAGAGGCTTTCACCCATTAAATATTTTCGATCTAAGGGGCATAGCAACGGCTTTCACCCTTAGTCGTATCAGAGCATTTTTAGCTCGAGGGTCGTCACCCATTTTTATCCTTATCGATCCAAGGGGCATAGCAACGGCTTTCACCCTTGGTCGATTTTCGAGGGTCGTAGCAACAGCTTTCACCCGTTTATAGTCGATGGCGAAAAATAGAGATCGATAATAGATGGATATAGATAAAAAATATCCAGAATATGACGAATAAATAAGAATTTAGGCGAAATAAACTTTCATTGAATAAATACTCAGTCTGAATAAACATTCCTCGAATAACTCAGTCGGAATAAATCTTCATTGAACACGTATTTTACTAAATCGCTAGAGACAAAGAAAACAGAACAAGATGACTAAAAAGTAGAAGCCTTGAATGTAACTATCTTCCATAATATCTTCTTAAATTAACCGCATTCCATGCTCGAGGTAGTATCTCTCCGTTAGGGTGAGCAATCTTGTAAGAACCTTTCCTTCCAACTTCCACGATCACAAAGGGGCCCTCCCAATTGGGCTGTAGTTTCCCGACGTGCTTTGATACTTCCATTTTTTTGAGCACCAGATCTCCAATCTTGAAAGATCGAATCCTCACATTTCGATTACAAGACTTTTCCATGTTGGCCTTGGTGGCTTGAATTTTCAATTTCGCGCGGTCCCTTCGACCATCCGCGTGATCAACTTCCATTTGCCTCAGAGATTGGTTTTCTTCTGGATCATATAATTCGACCCTGGGAGAAGGTATAAGATTCTCTACTGGGATAACAGCCTCCGACCCATAAACCAAACTGAATGGAGTTTCTCCGGTTGCCGCTTTAACTGTTGTCCTATTGGCCCATACTACTCCTGGCAGTTCATCCAGCCATTTTCCCTTTGCTTCCGATAAGCGCTTCTCCAGAGATCGAACAATTTCCCGATTTGTTACTTCAGTTTGTCCATTAGCCTGAGGGTGGCCAATAGACGCGAAATTCTGTTGTATTCCGAACTTTTCACACCAATCCGTGATCCTTTTTCCTGCAAACTGTGTTCCGTTATCTGATATCAGAACCCTGGGGATTCCGAATCTGCAGACTATATTTTTCCATAAGAAATTGATAACTTGAAACTGGGTGATCTTGGTCAAGGCAACACATTCGACCCATTTGCTGAAATATTCCACCGCCACTAGCACATAATTTTTTCTGGCTCGTGCAGTTGGGAAAGGTCCAACAATATCAATGCCCCATTTGTCAAAGGGCCAACAGATTGGAATAGAATGCATATGCTCAGCCGGTTGATGAATCAAGTTCGAATGGATTTGACAATGGTGGCATTTTTTCACATAATCGACAGAATCAGAGAAAAAAGTAGGCCCATAATATCCCGACCTCGAGCATTTAAGTGCTAAGGCCCTAGCGCCACAATGGTTTCCCGCCTCCCCCTCGTGAACTTCTTTTAAAATAGCAATGTAGTGCCTTTCATGGACACATTTTAATAGAATTCCTGAGGAGGATCGCTTGTAGAGTTGATCACTGATCAGAGTAAACGATGGCGCTCTATACTTGATCCTCCGAGCTTCATTTTGATCTTCCGGAAGTTTTCCTTCTTTAAGATAGGCAATAAGAGGGTTGCTCCATGAGTTGTTTGGTTCATCGATCTCCATGATATCGATTGTAGGGGCTGCATCCAGTTCGATAGCAGACGTATTCGAAAGCAGCCACGTGATTATCCTCTCATTCTTCCCATCAGCCAAACCTGTGAATTTTGATAATACATTTGCCCATAAATTTTCCTCTCGTGGTACAGGTTGAATATCAAACTTGTCGAATTCAAAGATCAATTTCTTCGTTCTGCTCAGGTATTTGATCATATTGAACTCCCTGGCCTCGTACGTGCCTTTCACCTGTCTATGAACAAGTTCCGAATCGGTTAAGACAACAATTGACCTTACCTTTGCCTTAAGAGCCATCTCTAGCCCTGCGATCAATGCCTCATATTCGGCCTCGTTGTTGGTCACGACGAAATCTAAAGTTATAGCATAACTCAAGTCTTCACCATTGGGCCCTTGGAAATGAATTCCTGCTCCACCTCCATCCTTGGTAGAGGATCCGTCCACATGCATCAGCCAGATTTGATTTTCGGCTTCTTCAACCATACTTAGCTCGGAGATTGCTCCTTCTGATAAGCCAGTTGATTCGAGTACGAAGTCAGCGAGTACCTGTGCTTTTATGGCGACCCGCGGTTGATACTCGATTTCGAACTGACCAAGCTCAACCGCCCATTTGATCAATCTGCCTGATGCTTCTGGTTTTGACAGGACCTGTCTCAAAGGTTGATTTGTTAAAACAATGATTTTGTATGTTTGAAAATAAGGCCTTAGCCTTCGGGCAGCTACCACCAATGCTAGTGCAAATTTTTCGATCTCCATGTAGTTCTTTTCGGCACCTTGCAGTAACTTACTTAGATAATAAACTGGTTTATGGTCAGTTTTATCAAGTTTCACCAAAACCGAACTAATGGCCTCTTCGGATACTGCTATATATAAATACAGAGGTTCTCCTTCAGATGGTTTGGCCAGCATGGGTGGGGAGGTCAGGTACACTTTCAATTCTTCAAAGGCCTTTTCACATTCTGCACTCCATTCGAAGTTCTTAGATTTTCGCAGAAGTTTGAAGAATGGTAAACTTTTGTCAGCGGATCGGGAAATGAATCTATTCAATGAAATAATTTTTCCAATCAAACTTTGGACGTCTGAGAGCTTCCGTGGCGGCTGGAGGTCGGTGATTGCTCGAATTTTTTCCGGATTTGCTTCGATTCCTCTTTCATGGACCAAATATCCGAGGAATTTTCCTGATCGTACACCAAAAGTGCACTTGGCTGGGTTCAGCTTCATTCCATACTTTCTCAAGATTTCGAAACACCTGTCCAGGTGGCGAATGTGATCCTCCTCCGTCATACTCTTTACGAGCATGTCGTCTACATAGACTTCCATTATTTCGCCTATCAGTTCTTTGAACATCATGTTAACTAGTCTCTGATAGGTTGCACCTGCATTCTTTAAGCCAAAAGGCATAACAATGAAACAGTACACTCCCCTCTAAGTGATGAATGCTGTTTTATCCTGGTCTCTTTCGTTCATGAAAATTTGGTAAAATCCTTGGAACGCATCCATCATACTAAATAAGATAAAACCTGCGGTTGAATCTACCAGCATATCGATCCGAGGCAGTGGATACGGGTCTCTAGGGCATAATTTGTTTAGGTCGGTAAAGTCATTGCACATCCTCCATTTGTTTTCGACCTTTTCTCCTTTAGAGACCAGGACCACATTACATAGCCATTCTGTGAATTTGATCTCCCTGATCTGACCTGCCGCTAATAACCTATCAACCTCTGCATTGATTATCTTGTCCTTTTCGCGACCGTGATTGCGTTTTTTCTGCCTTACTGGTTTTGCTTTCGGATCAATGTTAAGTGAATGTGTTATCACACGCGGGTCGATTCCCACGATATCATCCGACCTCCAGGCAAAAACATCCACATTTTTTTGTAAAAATTCTATGAGCATAGTTTCCATGCCTTCGCTTAATTCCGTTCCAATTCTAGTGAACTTTTCGGGGGAACCTGAAACCAAAATCACTTTTTTGTGGTCGGGCGCTTGCACGCTCATGTCAACGTTTTTTCCTTTCTTTCCTTGAAATTTTTCGCAGTCGGGAATTGGCGTTTTTAATTCAGTCCCTAAATCAGTTATCTTTCTCTTAGCTGGGAGTTCGGGCTCCACCTTCTTTTTTATGCTTAGAGACGAATTATAACATTCCCATGCCATGTATTGATCGTTTCTCATCTCTCCCACTCCTCCCACGGTCGGGAATTTTATCTTTTGATGATAAGTAGATACGACAGCCTTGAAGATATTTAGGGCTGGTCTCCCTATTATGGCGTTATAGGCGAACGATGTATCTACTACCAGGAATTTAACCATTCTTGTTACATTCCTCGGTTTGTTTCCTAGAGTCGTGCTTAAAAGAATGGTTCCAAGCGGAACAATCTCTGATCCACCAAATCCGACCAAAGGAGTGGTTACTTTATCTAAACGTGGGTGACAAAGATTCATTCTTGTGAGAGCTTCTGACGAAATAATATTTGCCGAGCTTCCATTGTCGACCAACACCCTCTTGACCTCGAAATTAGCAATTCTCAACGTCAATACCGTGGAAAAGTCTGGGTCATCCTCACTCGTATCCCAACTAACATCCGAGGGTTGATCGGCCTCACTGAAGCTTATAACTTGATTTTCCATGGAGGGGGATTCTAAGGACAGAATCTCCTTTTTAGCAGAGACTCCCGCTTTTATCGACCTCATAGTTCTTTTTCTAGCATTTCTGCTATCGCCTCCTGCTGGTCCACCTGCGATCATGTTTATCACTCCATTCGATCGCTCTTCCGCTTGGCTTCGAATTTGCCTTTGCTGATTGCTAAATTTTTGCGGACTTCGGGATCTATAACGATTGTTATAGTTGCCATTTTTGACAAATTCTTTTAATTTTCCTTGGGCAATCAATTTTTCTATTTCGACCTTCAATTGGTAACAGTTTTTGGTACTATGTCCTCGAGCTCGATGATATCGACAGTATTGGTCATATCCAGGCGCACCCGGCCTTGCCTGTGTGATCCTCTGGGCTTCCGGAATCAAATTCCCTTCTTCCAACACGGTCAACACTTCTTCTTTTGAACTGTTAAGCTCAGTAAATTGAATTTTACCCGGTCTCGGAGCTCGATTTCGATCATAAGGAGGTCCGTATGAATTCGGACCTTGGGGCGGCATATGCGGCTTAAAAGTGTTGATTCGCTGCCAAACGGATCCTTTGTTCGATCCTCCATAATCACCCGGTTTTGGGATCGGAGCCCGATCTTGTTTCTTGTTGAGATGAGACTTATCTACATGTGAACTCTTTAATTTGTTCATCTCTTCCTGTATCATATACTTTTCAGCAATTTCCATTATCCGTTCGAAGGATTTTGGTTGCTTTCTACATAATGCATTTCCAAACTGGGTGCTCCTAGTCAGCTCAAACATCAGGGAGGACAGATACTCGATCTGCGGGGTATCCACCTTCAAGAGCTCGATACTAAATCTTGCTAGCCATTGCCTCAACGTCTCTCCTTCCAATTGTTTCACAGTGCCCAGGTGATTCGCTGACAATCTTGGCTTCCTTTGGCTAGCGAACTGATGTTTTAGCTTATCGCAGAATTCTTCAAAAGAAAATATGGATTTCGGAGGTAATTTCCCGAACCAATCGAGAGCAATCCCTTCAAAAGTGGTGACCATAATCTTGCAACAGAAATCTTCCGAGTGTCCGTATAGGTTCATCACATTAACAAAGCTGTTAATGTGTTCTCCGGGGTCGGTAGTCCCGTTATACCGTGGGAGCCTGGTTGGCACCGTTTCTGTGTTTCGAACTTCGCGTATCTCTCGATAAAAGGGTGAGCAGCACATGATATTATTCGAGACCTCCCTCTCTCGTAGGTTTTCTCTATTCAGAGCATTCCCCGCTTGCCTGGCAGCCTGATTAGTGAAGGGAATCTCTATCATAGTATCTTGCTCTTCCAATTTTTTAGTCATCCTTTCCTGTACTATTTTCTCCAATTCTGATTCGGTAATTCTCTTGTAAGTAGGCTTGTTTCTTATCACCGCGCCGGCGGTATGACTTTCTCCCACAACAGAATCCTCTATATCGTGCACCCGTGCGGGTGGATTTTCAGATCGGGCATTGACTTTCGAGGGTGCAGCCCGACGTGGATGCGTCGATGGGGCATGCGACATATCGTTTTCCTTCTGCAAATTCGATGAAGGTATCTCTGGTCTTCCCTGATCCCCTGGCTGGTCGACAGGTGATTGATCTGCCCTTCCGCTATTCATGAATTCCCTGCACATTGTGCCTATTATAGATCTTAAATCACCAATGGTCGTGTGTATTGGAATGTTATCTTGCGGAACCGCCGGTGGCACCTCTGGTGGTTGTTGAGCGGCGCGCGATAGATTATCGGGTTCATTGTTGACAGAATTTTGTGCTCCCACTGCATGGGAAAGCTCTCCTCTAATGTATGTATTTCTCCTCGTAGTAGGCATATTTCGATCTAAGACTCGAACAAGGCCCCTCGGTGGGCGCCAAATGATCTTACGCAAATTCGTGTGAGTGATTGATGCGTATAATAATCGAACAAGTACACAATAACGATATGAAAGATCAACAATATTGTATTTAAAATGGCTCGATTACAATGCTATAAGAATACAAAGGTTTAGAGTCCTATCCGAGCCCCATTGGATGCCGTACAAGCTAGAGGGCAAAATACATGTGATTCTATGCCTATATTCCCAAGCGGTTCCGAGCTGTAGCTTCGAGGAGGGAGCACCTGAAAAAATCCCCTGGTATCATAAATGCATGGGGTATTTATAGCTGAAATCGGGGTCTAGGTGATCTATCTGCAGACATGCAATTCTTCGGCCCATAAGTTTGGATTAGAGCTCGGCCCAACAGTAACTTTGGATCCAGGGCCGTCTGTACTTATTGTACTTGGACATCGGGGTCGAACTTGATCTTCCGAGATTCATACTGTTCGATCTTGCATGATTGTAAAGAAAAGTAGAGCCCAAAATATCCCTCATCAACGACTTAGTAATTCCTAGCGCTGTTCAGAAGGTTCAGAAGGAACAACGAGAGTATCTATCGAGGGCCCCTCTGTTCGGGACTTTTTCAGTCTAGTATTCCTAGCGCTCTCGCGGGAAGGACGCTTCGATGTGTTACCAAAAAGATTACTCATGATCGGAATTCATGAAGTAAAATTAAAATATCGAGAAAGCTTATCGACCAGCTGAAGAAAGAGTATTCTGTTAAAGAAATAAGTAAAGCGGTAAATAGCGAGTCAAGTTTTTACCTTTTATATTTATACTATACGAAAAGACGTGATAGACCCAAAGAAATGGCGCGAAATACAGAAACCAGCCTTGGAATAAACGCAAGAATTTGAAACGATGTACGCATAATGATTACGGTGAAGTTAATGACTTGTCTGAATTATTACAGAGAACACGAAAGGACATGACTGTCAGAATACAAAACGTTTATTTTACAAAGGGATAGAAATGTAATATTACAATTAGATCTACGGTAAATAGTTACAAAGGTTATTCCAGAGATCAATGTATCACACAGCTTGGTCGTCATCCGGAATCTTCTATTCGCTAGCGACGTCTCCTTCCTCTGCTATGTCAATATCTTCTTCTTCTTCCTCTGGATCGATAAAATAGTTGTCGACCTCATCGTTAATATCTGAAGGAGGAATCGAAAATGGTTTTCCGAACTCCTTAACGAGGTGAGCCAAAGGAAAATTTTGATAAACGATGTCCAAAAGCTCGGAAGGAGAATATACTTCGCCATAACGGTTCAGCCGAATATGCGCCGCTTTAAAATATTCTTTTCGACGATCATCTATCATTCCAAAAGCGACCAACTGATGAATCGCCTTCTTGAACGTGCTTTCTAAAAGTGGACCGACCATCTGATATACCAGCGCTGTATGAACAGGAGAGCTGAGGAATTCACGAATCACCTTTTCATCGGGATTTCGGCCATAACGATCCCTGAGTCCACTAAGAGGAATGTCCCTCTCATACTCCTCTAGAGAAGCTTGAAGACTCGATGCTTGAGATTCTAACTCACTAATTCGAGCAGTACTTTGAAATTGATACTCTTCCAACTTTTTAGCTAATTGGGTAGCTTGTTCTTGAGCGTGGGAAGTCTCTAGAACCCTGTCTATAATCTCCTGTTCATCAGTCCTCGTAGTCCGAGTCTCTACGACCGGAACGGAAGAAGTCGTTGAGGGACCAACCTCCGAATCAGAAGACTTATGAAGTAAAGTTTTATATTTCTCATCCAAAAACTCACATTGTTGTTTCCAGAGAGCAGTTTCATAGGCATATGATGCCAAACAAGTCTTAGTCTGAAAGAAAATAAAAGGGGGGTGAAAAAGAAAAGTATTAGCAAACTAAAGTGATCCTCAAAGAAAATTACCTTATAAGCACAATAAAAAAGAGATCACCTTTTCAGCATAAAGAGAAGCTCGCTGAAATTTCTCCAAGGGATCTTTCCGAAGAAGCTTATTCATGTCACGAGTAAAGACGCCAGATAAAAGAACACGAGTGGCCTTATCCACTGCATTTTCGCTCTCGTCGTGAACCAAAGAATCATTCTCAAGATAGCCAGCGGCTCTTTTTCCCTCTAGATGATCCTCGATCATTTCAAGCAAGGTAGGTTTTGGATGGTTATCTCCGAGTAAAGAAAGATCGTTACCAGAACGACCATAATAACTCTTCTTTCTCCCCACCGGATTGTCATTGGGATGAGGCATCGACCAGCTGCGACATCCACGTATACCCAAAGATGTCCTAAGCCGGAGAGGGGGATAACCGGATCCCGTCCCCTGACGAATAGGAGATTCTTGAGAAGAATATGGAGATTCCTCTCTATTCTCCTCATAATCATGACTCAACTCCAATTTTCTCTTTCGAGACGCTCTCTGCTCGATAGGAACATTCTCTATGGTTTTAGTGGATTTAGACAACACCATTTTTCCCTTTGAAGAATGACGGGAATTTTCTACCATATGAGCTGGAAAAAGAAACACAGTCAAACACAGACCCACTGCAGAAAAGAGATCATCAGAACAATATGCTGAAATAAATGCTTACCAAGTGATTCAGATGTCGAAGCGATTGGAAAAACATGAGTACTCAATCCTGCCTTGCGAAGGAAAACTTCTCCAATAAGAAGAGCACTATGATATTTATTAGCACGCATAGCCTGGATTTCACCAATAAATTGAGGGTCGTCAGGAATAAGTTCACCGGTTGGCCAACGACCTCCGTAAACCCATTTGGAGTAATGATCCCACAAAAAGGGCGTAGTCTAGCCACCCGATGGTGGACGAACAAAGAAAAAATGAGACTTCCAGGAAGGATTGCTAGAAATTGGGGAGTCAAAGATTGCCCGACTAGGCTTCTGGCTAGCGAAGAAATATCCGCGATTGGAGGAACTAGAAATGTTAAAACGAAATAATTGCGTAAAATTACGAAAGGAAGGTTGGAATCCTTTCGTTATCATCAAAACAGAAAAACAAACCACGAAGGCCACGGAATTGGGGACTAATTGAGACATGGACACACTGAATATTCTTAGAATATCAAGAAAAACGGCAGAACGGAAGACGCAGACCGCTATTAAAATGGGCCGTATAAAAGGCGCGACATCCTTCCGGCGTGTATGTAACCCTATCAGAAGGAGAAGGCAGAACTATCTCGGAACCCTCCGGGAAATATTTGGCATAATTGTTCACAACCTCAGAGAAAGTATCTACAGTGTAAGCACAAGCTAGATCCTCAATCGGTTCAGAAATTTGAGGAGTTGTGCCTTTGCCTTTCTTAGCTCGGGCAGCGACGTCCGTATCAGAAAGAATTTGTACCTTAAAGGTATCTTCGGCGGGAACAATGAATTCTGAAACTCCAGTTTGCTCGCTCGAAGGATTAGAATGCAACCCTTCCTCGATAATGGGAGTGACATTCTCCCTAAAGGAGGAAGAAGATTTTCTTAAATAAGCCATTTTTTGGATTCTCGGAGGATATAAGTCGATAAAAGGAAAACTTTAAATGATGAACGACTAAGCAAGAAAATGACCGCGAAGTGTAAGGAAGTATAAAGGAGAAATGACAAACTTAATAGTCACCTATTTATACTGAGAAGTGAAAAGACGTTTCGAACTCATCATAACTAATCACGTTCCCGCCGAAAACTGAAGAAGATAAAAAGCCTCCCCAAAGGGAAGCGTAGCGGTTCATAATTGGAAAGAGAAAACGACTATCTATGATGCGTAACACTCTTTTCCTTACATAGGATTTTTTTCCCACAGGGTTTTTTCTTAAGTAAGGTTTTTAACGAGGCACGACTCATAGAAAATAACAGTCGTAAGAAACCGTCTACTTCTACGAGCTTCTACTACATATGCGCTCGAAGAAGTGAGGGAGTACTGATGGGGGCTATTTCGCACCCCTTATAATGTGCGGATCGACTGAAGTATAAAAGATCGGTTTGACCAGACAAGTCAGTTCGGGATCATCTTATCGACCCGGTAGAATACGACTCTCCTCAACAAGCAGACTACAATCCGGACTCAAGAAGGACAATTGGGCCGAGTCCTATTAGGATTATGTTTCCTTGTAAAGCTAGGTTTAATATGATATAAATACCTAGTTAATCATTGTATTACAGGGGCTTCACATACTCAACTTATGCCTGCATAACAGCATAATTCCAAGATTATTCAATAAGAAAAGCTTTTTCTTCATATTCAAATACATTGATTGTCTTTATTACTTATTGTTCCCTCTAAATTGTTCTTCCTTGGGATTGATCCATCCGGAAGAAAGTAACAGAGCCCTTTAATTCGTATTAATTGAGAATCCCTAATATCACCTAATTATTGATATAATCTTACCCGACGAAATTCGGTTAAATCATAAACCCATTGTGGAAGCGCATGTCGCATATCGGTGATGGGATGTTTCTCAAGACTTATAAAAGTTTACAATTTAGTCCTTCGACTTGAGGTGCTAGGGCGAACTCGGTGCATGAGTGTGCTTACATAGCTTTAGGTACTGGTCACGTAGCTTGGCCATAAAGTGCCTAAGTTGGGTGCATACAGTTATGTACGCGAGTGGTTAGTACTAAGAAAGGATCTATCGACTCATCTTGATAAGGTAGGAGAATTCCCTGTACGTTCTTAGATAATAGTTCCGAGAAACCCACGCCCGTGGTCGGTGACGGATTTGGGAAGGGGTTTCCAAATTTAGCAGTCACACTGGAATTGCTATCCAGAATTAGAAAGTACATAATCTAGATAATTAAGGGTGCCGATAAATTCAAACACCCTAGGTCTCGATCGGGAAATTAATCTTTAGAAGGAACGTATGTACATGTCATTTATAAGAGGTGAGGTTCACAAATATCAATTCACCTTTAATTGGGCTTCAAGGGCTTGTGGCTGAACATCGACTATGAAGTGTGGGTACTCCTGAATTAATAAGGAAATTAATTCTAGAGTGGTCAATTAAAAGTGTTTAATTGATCGGAGCATTTTATCGCTCGTTAATTAAATCACGAAAGTCATGGGCCTTCTGCCAATTAATGGTGAACCCAGAGGGTCAAACACAATACAATTGGACAGTGATAGTCATAAAAGGGAAATAAGATGATTTAAGGTAGTTAAATCAAAGTTATTGAATTAAGGTATTAATTCAAAGAGGAGGATTATTAATTGGGATTATCAAATTAATCAATTGGATTATCTGATTAATTATGAAATTAATTAAAGTGGTTAATTAATAAAGATGGAAGAATAATTAATTGTTAATTTTCGGATCGGTCAATTATATGACATTGGGCGATTTTTGGCTACTTGGGCAAGGTGGGCAATTTTGGATAGGCATTAAAGAAGAGAAGAGTTTGTTTCTTGGTTATCAAGTAACAAACAAGAGATTTGGTCAAATCTTGTTTCCTATTATGATAAGGAAAAGATTTGCCATATCTTGATGAGATATCTAATAAGAGAAGATCTCTTCTCTTATAAATATCAGTCATCTTACATCTTCCGATAGGTTAACAAGTTTTACACAACACAAGAAGAAAAAAAAATTGCCAACCCTAAATCACCCCAAGCCCCAAGTTCGGCCAAACCCTAGCCGCGCACACTAGGACGATCCAAACCCTAGTCGCGCCGCCTCTGGCCGATCCAACCTAGCCGCATAAGTCCTGTGGTCGTGGTTGTCTTCATATTTTTCTCCTCATCCGGATCCAGATCTAGATTCTGATCAAGATCTGCCCGTTCCTTTCTTGACAATCTCCAAGATCTAGTTCGTAGCCTACGACTTGGAGACGTTGCTACAATCCAATTGGTGTGGATACATTCTGGAGGTGAGACACTTGGATCACTCAGTTGTGAATCAAACAAAGAAGCCCGGAGGTAACCACCACCGTTCTGTGGTGAGGTATATCGCATATCACCCCCCTCATTGTTTTTGTTATTGTTTGATTCAACATTTTCGTATATATAAATATGGAGACATATTTATGAGACTAATGGGTGTCTCGAAAAATTTTAAATTCCGCACTTTTGTTGTTCTGACAATCGAGGTATCCCAACACATACATCTTCCATAAGGTTAATCAATTGACAAGACACAATTTGCATAACACAAGAAAAGAAAAGAAAGCTGAAAATTGCACAAGGAAAATTGGCCAACCCTAATCGCCCCAACCCTGGTTCGGCTAACCCTAGCCGCGCCCCTTGGCTGATCCAACCCCGGTTCTTATAGAATTTGTGGGGTATCCAACGAAATCCATCGGATATCTATTCTACGACAAAGAGAAACGAAAGCTTCTCGTAAGTAGCATGTTCCTCTGTTGATGAAAACTTCGTCAAAGGAAATAGGGAGTGTCATAGGGCTTGATGAATTCAAAGATTTGGACCCATCCCCAAAAATAGTGGGAGCAAACCCCGAAACCTACTGAACCGAGTCACGCACAAATACTTCATAATCAAATCAAATTCGTAAGGAACTCAAAATTCAATCTTACGAAATTGAGAAATTGGATATTAATCCGAGATTACAAAGAAATTATTTTTAACATAATATAAGGGACATGGCATGAAGCCATAAGATCCGAAATGGAAAAGTTTCAACTTATTTGACTCGCTTAATGGCGATAGGTGATTCTTCAAAAGCCGTTTAAGGACTAATGAAGATACCTTCCCTCCATTTGCAAAGTCAAAATCCATTTCGAAACTATTAGCCATAGAAGGGTGGTTTTGACTACCAAAATATGACTATTGGGTATGAATCCTGCCTCTCACAATTTGAAATTGATGAGAAGATCTTTATTCAAATCCAAAGGTCAATCTATGACTTTTTCCCGAACATGGAATATGCAACTTGATAAGTTGATCAAGAATATTGAATTTGTCAAAAGGCATATAGATTCCCAATGTGCAAAAGGATCAGTGGGAGCATAGTAAAGTTCGTAACGTAACATGACGACGTTCTGTATATCAAGTACGATATCAGAATATCAAGCGCAAACGAAAACATGTTTTTCACGAAATTATCCATGATAAAGATTTGGGAATTACATCTCAGGTACTGGCAATTCGTATCTGTAGAGATAGAGCGAAGTAGATGTTGCAATTCTCTGAATCTATGTACATAGACTAAATATTGAATAAATTCAATATGGAAGAATCCAAGAAAGGATTGTTTCAAAGGAGACACAAAATCTCTCTTTCTTATTTAATGAGCCCTACATATAAATAAGTAAAGAAGAGATTGTCTCAAGAAGGCTTATGCTTTGGCATTTGGATTGCATGTCGCATGCAAAGTCTTGTGCAAGACATAACTGATTAAAAGCTCTGATCTTCACGAGCTACTGTTAGTCGAACACCAGTAAAGGACACTGGACTACCGTAAAAGAAATACTCGAAGATAATTGAAGGATATATTGCTGGTCTGTGGTAGTAGTAGAGGATTGAAACCCGAAGGATTTAGTGATTCGAGATTTGCAGTCTAAGGTGGATGATTTATTCTATCTCGATGGAGTAGAGGTAAATTGTAAGAAATTTCAATAGTATACCATTGCCAACTCAAAACAGAATATATGTCGCAGCATTGGGATGCAGCAGAAGAAAGCGTTTAGAAGAGAAACATTCATCCAATGAAACAGTCTCTAAGGTCGTGATCTTAAAACAAGTTCCAAGTCATAGATTCCGAACGAGACGGGGTATCGAAGGAATCGCTAAGACTTGTACGATTATGCCTGATTCACATGGAGTGAATTTGTAGAGTTTCATGAAGAAGACATTTGATGTCAGTGCATGTGACTAGGTGGTTCAATAGAGAAGATCGAACGCATCGAACGACCCAAACAGAGAAACCCCTTGTGAAAGCGCATGTTGCATATCGGTGATGGGATGTTTCTCAAGGCTTATAATAGTGTACGATTTAGTCCTTAGACTTGAGGTGCTAGGGCGAATTTGGTGCATGAGTGTGCGTACTTTGATTTAGGTACTGGTCACGTAGCCTGACCATAAAGTGCCTAAGTTGGGTGCGTACAGTTGTGCACGCGAGCGGGTAGTACTAATAAAGGATCTATCCTGATAAGGTGGGAGAATTTTCTGTACGTTCTTAGATAATATGTTCCGAGAAACCCATGGCCATGGTCAGTGACGGATTTGGAAACGGATTTCCAAATTTAGTAGTCACACTGGAATTATTATCCAGAATTAGAAAGTACATAATCGAGATAACTAGAGGTGCCGATCAATTCACACACCCTAGGTCTCAGTCGGGAAATTAGTCTTTAGAAGGACCGTATGTACATGGCATTTATAAGAGGTGAGGTTCACAATATCAATTCACCTGAAGTTGGGCTTCCTGGGCTTCTGGCTAGACATCGACCATGAAGTGTGGGTACTCCTGAATTAATAAGGAAGTTAATACTGGAGTGGTCAATTAAAGTGTTTAATTGATCGGAGCATTTAATTGCTCGTTAATTAAATCACGAAAGTCGTAGGCCTGCTGCCAATTGAAGGTGAACCCAGAGGGTCGCACACTATCCAGTTGGACAGTGACATTCATAAAAGGAAATGACTGTTTTAAAGTAGTTAAATCAAAGTTCATGAATTAAAGAGTTAATTCAAGGAGGAGAATATTAATTGGAATATCTAATTAATTATTGTCAATTAATTAATTGGATTATCTAATTAATAAAAATATTAATTAAAGTGGTTATTGAATAAAATGGAAGATTAATAATTAAGTAATTTTCGGATTACATAATTAGGCACAGGAGCTATTTTTGCTTGTAAAGGAATGGAAGAGTTTGTTTCTTGTTTAACAAGTAAGAAACAAGAGATTTGGTTAAATCTCTTTTCCTATTGTGATAAGGAAAGGATTTACCAAATCTTGATGAGATATCTAATAAGAGAAGGATTCTTCTCTTATAAATATAACTCATCAAACATCTTCCATAAGGTTAATCAATTGACAAGACGCAATTTGCATAACACAAGAAAAGAAAAGATAACTGAAAATTACACAAGAAAAATCACCCAACCCTAAACGCCCCAACCCAAATTCGGCCAACCCTGGTTCGGCTAACCCTAGCCGCACCCCTTGGCTGACCCAACCCTAGCTGCACAAGTCTTGTGGCCGAATCATCTTCCAGTCGATCTCCTCACCTGGATCCAGATCTAAGTCCTGATCAAGATCTGCCGGTTCCTTCATTGCCGATCTTAAAGATCTAGTTCGTACCCTGCGACTTGGAGACGTTGCTACAATCCAACTGGTGTGGATACACTCTGGAGGTGAGACAGGTGGATCACTCCATTTTGAATCAAATAAGAAGCCTGGAGGAAACCACCACCGAGCTGTGGTGAGGTATATCGCATATCACTCCTCTTAGTTTTTATTATTGCTTGATTCAACCGTATATATAATATGGAGACAGATTTCATGGGATTGATGGGTGCCTCGAAAAAATTTTAAATTCCGCACTTTTGTTGTTCTGACAACCGAGGTATCTCAACAACTCCTTTCCTTTTGAATATTCGAAGATGGGATTTCAGGTCTCCCATGCGCCGCAGGCTGATCTACTAGCGACTGATCAGCTCATTCGCTGTTCAAAATTTCCCTGCACATTGTGCCGATAATGGATCTTAGATCGACAACAGTTGTGAGGATCGGAATATCATCTTGGGGAATAATCGACGGAGCTTCTTGTTGTCGAGCCGCTTGAGAAAGATTATCGGGCTCATTGTTAAAAGAATTCTATTCCCCAGCCACATGTGAAGGCTCTCCTCGCATGTATGTATTTTGCCTCGTTGTAGGCATTTTTCGATCTAACACCCAAATAAGGCCCATCGGTGGGCGCCAATTGATCTTTCGTGGTTTCATTCGGGATCAATAAAGGAAAGTAAAGACAAATAAAGGTGCGGTAATGCTAATAAAGGGCTCAAATATGTATATTATATATCATGATTAAAAACAATACATTTTGAGCATTACTGGATGCCGTACAAGCTAGAGACTAATACATACAATGTGATCGAATCTAAGTTTTGATGATGCTTCGAGTTGTAGCTTTGAGCAAGGAGCACCTGGGGAATCGTGTATGGCGTCATAAATGCCTGTGGTATTTGTAGTTGAGGCGGTGTGCCAGCTAAACCATCCGCAGAAGTGTATTTCTCGGCCCAAGGGCTTGGGCCTAGGATCAGTCCAACAGTGGAGTCTGAGCATGAACCCCTTTGCCAACGATCGGACTAGGCTGACTAGTATTGGAGATCGGCTGATACGACTTCGAGGTCGGATTCCGTGGTTTCTAATCATACAAGTCCTTCTTGAAATAGAATATCCAAAGTACCCCTCATCGTGAAGACCCATGTATGCATGGGATTTATTTTGTAATAGATTAGGCCATTTATTTTCACCCTAGACTGACCAATTCGTCCATCACGTGGCTCGTGATGGATCGCGTGGCAATGGGCAATCGATCAATGCTAGGTGATGAATGTTTACTTTTTCGTAATTATTTTTTGATGTATGAGATGCATGCTTAGGATAGAAAAACGTAAACAAGATAATTGATAATCTGATGAGACCTCACACTTGAACTTTTCATAAAACCTCCAATTGAACCTAAAAATTCAATTATAATATTAAATCGTTAAACGGGCTCATAGAATGGTGTCAATGGTTTAAGCCTATCCAACTACTAGGTCTAAGAAATATCGTATGAATATATCTCGATGTCTCACGAGTCGCGGGTCGAGTTATAGGAAGATGGTATGTATATTGCCTCGATGCACATTTTTGTTCCAAGAGAGGGGATAGAAAGGTTTTAGGCGCTGTCTCACGAGTCGTGCGGCGTCTAGGATTGAACTATTTCTCTTCTCGAGTGTTGCACATAATTTAACGCGAGTAAGTATGGATGTCTCACGAGTCGTGGAATCATACCGAAAAACGAGGCTAAATGAACTCAAGGACTAACTGCGATGGTTAACCGGCGACATGTTCGCCCACCAAGTGGATCATTTGGTATGGGCAACAAGTCTTGGGTACTGAGCGATTGCATCTAGGCCTTGAGCCCAATAGAAAATTCTTATTTCCCGAAGCTTATGTGGGGGCATAATTATTCGATAAAAATAGTGGGAGTAATTTACAAATAAAAACCATGTTTGTAAATTATGCATTGATATTAACCTTCCATGTATTTATTTCCTTTTATCGTCGTGTTTATCATAGTTTTTCATAAGTGATATATCCTATAACATTACCATCATACTTGAATCAAATAAAGTGACTGAACCCAAATGAATTTTGAATGACTTCATAAATTGAGAATTATTCTAGAGTCCAAGCAATGACTCATCTCTTGAAAGAATTCATTTGTTTTCCTTTCGAAGATATACTTCAATTGGAATGGTATATGTTTCACCAATGGGTTGAGGGTGGTTCTCAAGCCCAACTTTTCTTGAAGGTGAACATGAAGTCTCCCTTAAATGGGAAGTTAGAACATCTCATTGAAAGGCCTCAAAAAGCTCGAGAGACGGAATATGAGGAATGGATCCTCTCTAAAGAGAAATAACCTTAGAGGTTTTTCTATAAGGATTATATGTTGAAAAGTCAATCAAAATGGTCTTTCCACGGATTAAAGATTAAGGGAAAGAGGGAAATAAGGAATTGAACCTACTCATCCCGTGAGGATGATTAAATTTTATGGCACTTAACCTTATGGTCAAGTTATGCATAATGGTGTTAAACGCTCGATGAAGTACTCATTGATGCATTAAATGCGTCTAAAGCCATGAATTATTTAGATTGCTAGGATTTGCTTATACCATCCTTTGTCTTAAGGGATGTGATAGTTCCATAAATGGTATGGATAAGCAAATGGGTATGAATACTCATGCAACTACTAAATATAATATGCATAGTCAATAAAATATGAATAATCAAGATTCCACACACTTGAGTCGTTGTATAACCAAAAGACGATACACGAGCACTAAAATAAATTTATGAATTAAAGATTCAAAAGATTGAACAAGACTAGGTTGAGCTTGACAAGTTGCTTGAAATAGTAACCGACTATCGAATCTTGCCTAACGAAAATTAAATTACTAGTTGGTTGCTAGGCAACCAAGAGGGATAAACAATTGCAGTGGATTTAATCCATTAAAAAGGTTGTAGAAACAATAAAGCATTAGTGGGAGATAAGGCGTCTCTTGTACCCTCATGTGTAAAAGCACGTTGTGAAGTACAATTCCAAATTATTTATGGTGTAAAGAAGAGAGCCTGATCAACTTAGCATGTAGAGATTTGGATCGATTCAAATTGGAACATGCATTGGAAAATACGCCATTGATTATTTAATAGAGAATTAGATTCTTGAAATTTAAGGCAAACGAATTCTATGGTTTTGTAAGACAAACAACCTTTCTCTCAAGAAAAAAAAATCTAACTCCTTGGAGAAGGATTTCTTGTTGGACAATAAAGAAAACAACATAAAGCAAGATGAGATTCATGAAATCGACCCATCTCCACAGGCAGTGGGAAACTAACCAACTAGTACACATGAACTTTGAAGGTCTGAAAGACAACGTAGGGAACCCAAGAGGTACTACAGTCAGCTGCATAAAATTGGACAGTCTGAGACTGATCCAATGACCTACAAAGAAGCTATGCAAGACATAAATTTGAGAAGGTGGCACAAAGACATGGAATCTTACATGGACTACATGCACTCTAACAAGGTTTGTACCTTAGTAGATCCACCAGTAGGAGTAGCTCGCTTGGGTTGCAAGTGGATTTATAAGCGAAAGCTTGAGGTGAACGGAGAGGTTATTACCTACAAGGCACGACTAGTCGCAAAATGATACACTCAAATGTCGAGCATTGACTTTGATGATTTTTTGCATGTAGCGATGCCCAAATCCATTAAGATACCAACGTAGTATTAACTACAAGATATGGAAAATGGATGTAAAGATCGTTTTTCAATAGGGATATTGATAAGGAGATCTACACAAAGTAACCAAAAAGGATATACATCCAAGGAAAACGAGCACAAAGTGTGTAACCTACGTGTTGGGATTCTTACGGGAAAATGAGCCTCATGCAGCGGAAAAATAAAACTTTAGGCTCCCCTTGAGAATCTTGCTAGGATACAATCCGGTATATATTTAAACCAATATAAATTAAGAACATACAAACAGATCTAGTTTATACCTCGTTTCTTGCACTTCCAAAGCAACTCTGTATATCTGGATCTGTGCAAAACTTTGACAGCATAATCACCCCATTTGTTTCTCCATAAATTGGACATGCAACTTTTGTAAAACGCCCCACGTGTTGTGTTTCTACGATTCACTACACCACAATCACACGAATACTTTAATTGATCTGGTCGGCTAGAACACAGATAAATCAGTTGAGAAACTGAAGACAAGAAGAGCAAGAAGTTGATTGACATCTTGCTCAGGGTGGGCGGTTTTTGGCTTAGGAGTGGCTAGGGTTTTTTTCTTGTTTTCACTTTTGAGTAGAAGACTAAAAAGTGTAACTTAGTTTCCACGACTAATAAGTCTTATTTATAGATACTAGGAATCCTAGATTCCTTAGATATCTTTCAAACCCTGTTCACACTAGAAGACTCATATTACTTTTGCAACAAGACTAAGTCTTCTATTTTAATTAGGCTAGTCCTTAATTAATTAATTTTCAAGAGCAATCTTGCTATTAATTCAAGGGCCTAGTCTATTAATTAAATAGGGGCTCCAATTCCAAATTTGGCCCATTTAATTAGTTAACATTTAATTAATTTGGACTCCAAGTCCATTTAAATAAATCCACTTTCATAAATTAAATCCAATTTAATTCATAGAATGATCCGATCTAGTTAGACCATCTCCAACCCGCATGGGTCGACCCAGTCGATCCCACCTTTCTTCATTTCACATGTTTTCACTTCATGTGTATTGTGTATGTCTCCGAAGGTCCACCACATAATTGGCCGCGGGTTATAACTAAATGTGCATTTAATTATTCGAGTAAACATATACTCTATATCAATCGAACACTCTGCCTATTGACCATTCCAAAATTATCACCCCTGCTAATTTGGAAATTCTCCCACACTCCACAATTGATGTCTGGCCACAAGCCCATGGGGCCAAATAACTGGTGAATTAATTCAGTGAACCTTTAGCCTTTACAATTACCATGTACGACTTAATCCTTCCATTAGTTGGTCTCCCAGTCAAGACTAAGGTTATGGACTTTCATCGGTTTCCTTACTTGTCTCGACTTTATGTATTTTGGTCTCGAAACTATTCCCTTTGACTTAACTTTTATGAGCTACTTTCATAAAATCGTCAGATACCTTGACCAAGGATTTACCGGAATACGTTTCTCACAGAGATTCATAGAAGAAGCTCACAACCAATCAAGTTGGGTCAACGGATCCTCTGTTGATGATATGAACCTGCATACACGTTCCTCTATACCCAACATGAATCCACAGAGACCTTCTGGTAGACTCTAGTCAGTCTGGACTCATATCAAAGCATAGATGTTCGTGCACCAGATAAACCCTATCACCTCAAGTAATAAGGATTGTTCCCTGTACACTATTGTAAATAGGAAAAACTTATCCCCGATTTGCGACTACCGTTTCCATGGTGAGTTATTTCCTAGGTGGGGTATGCAGTGCGCTTGCCATCCCAGCAAGCTACCCACTCGTGTGTATCGACTATCCTTGTCATGCTCGTAGACCCCAACATCCTCCAGTTCATTGCAGTATACACACTCGTGAGGGTCTAACCGAATCCATTGATGTCCCATCTCAAATGAATTCTACGACCCTTGAATTAGTTTTAGATCACGTCCTTGGAGATCAGTTCACGGGTTGTCCCATAGCCCTGTGATCTAAGGACTTCCATCCTTATGTTAGATAATATTCCTAAGATGAAGATGACCATATAAAGAAATGCATTTATTAATCAAATTAAATAGTTCTTTTAATTATTTCTAATTAAATGCAGCCAAATCAGTTGGCTTGCAGGACACTATTCCATCAATCTCCCACTTGTACTAAAGCTAACTCTTCGTACGTCTGATTCCCATCTTTGATAGATTTTTCTCGAATGCCTTTTGAGTCAATGGCTTAGTTAGCAAGTCCACCCTATTATCCTTTGAGGTGACACGTTCCATGTTTATGTCTCCTCTACCAATTATATAACATATCAAATGGTATCATCTTAGTTCGTGCTTGGATTTCTAATGAGATCTCGACTCCTTCGCTTCCGAGATAGCTCCATTATTATCATAGAAGATAGTAATGGCTCGACAATGCTAGGTACGACGTCCAATTCTTGGACGAAGTTTTTCATCCAATCACATTTCTTTGCAGCTTCACATGCTAAAATGTTTTATGCCTCGGTGGTCGAATTTTCGATAGTATCCAACTCACCACACCACCATTGAGGCAGAAATATCCAGATGTTGACTTGAAACCATTTACATCACATTGGAAGCTATAATCAGTATAGCCTTCAAATTTCAATTCTCCCCCGCCGTATACCAAGAAAATTCTTTAGTCCTTTTCAGGTACTTCAGAATAGACTTCACGGCTACCCAGTGCTGCTCTTCTAGGTCAGACGAATAGGGACCATTTATGCTCAGAGTGTACGCTATATCTGGTCTTGTACATAACATACCATATTATGCTTCCTATCACAGAGGCATGTGGTATCTTAGACATCTTGTTTCTCTCCTCAGAGGTCTTTGGGACCATAGACTCAGAGAGAGCAATGCCATGTCTCATCGGAAGCAATCCTCTCTTGGATTCTTCCATATTGAATGTCTTCAGTATTTTATCTATGTACTTTAATTTGGGAAAGGCCCAGCTGTCCTTTCGATCTATCCATGTAGATCCTTGTACCTAGTATAAAGGATTCTTCTCCCAAATCCTTCATTGAGAATTATGTAGAAAACCATGCTTTCGTTTCGGATAACAATTTTGCATCATGTCCCATGAGTAGAATGTTATCAACATAAAAATTTAACTGTACTCCCCCGAACTTTCTTGTACACACACTGCTCGAACACGTTTTCGACGAATCCAATGGTTTGGAGTATATCATCAAAACGTATGTTCCAACTTCGGGAAGCTTGCTTAAGTCCATATTGGACCTTAGGAGTTTGCACACTTTGTGCTCATCTCCCTTGGATGTATATTATTTTTGGTTGCTTCATGTAGATCTCCTTATCAATGTCTCCATTGAAAAATAATCTTTACATCCTTCTGCCATATCTCGTAGCTAATTCTACGCAGCTATGGCCAACAATATCTGAATGGATTTGGGCATCGCTACTTTCATCAAAGTCCATACTCGACATTTGAGTGTATCATTTTGCGACTAATCGTGCCTTATAGGTAATAACCTCTCCGTTCACTCCAAGCTTTCGCTTATAGATCCACTTGCAACCCAAATGAGCTATTCCAACTGGTGGATCCACTACGGTACAAACCTTGTTAGAGTGCATGGAGTCCATTTCAGATTCCATGGCTTTGTGCCAACTTTCCAAATCTATGTCTTACATAGCTTCTTCGTAGGTCATTGGATTAGTCTCAGACTGTAAAATTTCATGCAGCAGACTGTAGTACCTCTCAGGCTCCCTATGTTGTCTTTCAGACCTTCGAAGTTCATGTGTACTAGTTGGTTCGTTTTCATGCTCAGGTTCTCCCACTGCTTGTGGAGATGGGTCGATTTCATGAACCTCATCTGGTTCTATGTTGTTTTCTTTCTTGTCCAACAAGACATCCTTCTCCAAGAAGCTAGTTTTCCTTGAGACAAAGGTTGTTTGTCTTAGAGGAACATAGAACTCGTATCCTATTGAGATTTTGGATACACCACGTATTGCATAAGATGGATTTTATTTCCAGCTTATCTCCCACTAGCTTATTCACATAAGCGACATACCCCATATGCACATGAATGCATATAAAGGTACAATACCAAAACCCATATCACTTGATATGTTTTGGAACTGGCTTCATAGATACTTAGCTCAGTAACTTCGATTATCTTGATCAAGGTTTATTTGATTGAATAAGGAATTTCATGTAAGATTTCTTAATGGACATTTAAATATCCAGAATGCTCGACACCTGAAAATGCTTCGAGCGGGTCTTACATTTCGAGACTCTAATTCTCTTTTAAATAATCAATGGCGTATTTGCCAATGCATTTTGATTTTGAAAGATCCAAATCTCTTACATGCTTTCATTGATTAGGCTCTCTTCTTTATTCCAAAAATAATTCGGAATTGTACTTTACAATGTACTTTTACCCATGAGGTTACAAGAGACGCCTTATCTGCCACTAATGCTTTAGTGTTTCTACACACTGTTAAATTGATTAAATCCATTGCAATTGTTTATCCTTCTTGGTTGCCTAGCAACCAACTACTAAATTTAATTTCCTTTTAAGAAAGATTCAGAAGTTGGTTACTATTTCTAGCTTCCCAGCCAACTTCGACCTAGTCGAGCTCAATCTTTTGAATAATTTGGAAATTTGTTTTAATGCTCGTGTATCGCCTTTAGGTTATACAACGACTCAACTGTGTGGAATCTTGATTATTTATATTTTATTGACTATGCATATTATATTAGACGTTACATGAGTATTCACACCCATTTGCTTATGCATACCTTTTGCTTATAAGTCTTATAGCACAATAAGTTCCAATAATTATGGAACTATCACATCCCTTAAGACAAGGGATGGTATAAGCAAATTTTAACGATCTAAATAATTCATGGCTTTAGATGCATTCAATGCATCAATGAGTACTTCATCGGGCGTCCAACACCCTTATGCATAACTTAACCATAAGGTTAAGTTCAATAAAATTTAATCATCCCTTAATGGATGAGTATGTTCAATTCCTTATTTCTCTATTTTCGTTCAATTCTTTATTTCTCTATTTTCCTTGATCTCAATCCATGGAAGAACTATTTTTGATTGACTTTTCAACTTATCATCCTTACAGGAAAAAAAATTTCCTCTAAGGTTATTTTCCTTCAAAGAGGGATACATTCCTCTTCTTCCATCTCTTGAGCCTTTTAACAAGATGTTACTTCCCATTCAAGGGAGATTTCATGTTTGCCTTCAAGAAAATTTGGGCTTGAGAACCATCCTCAACCCATTGGTGAAACTTATCACCTTTCTTATTTGAAGAATAACTTCGAAAAAGGCAGCTTGTTGAAACCTATCACTATTCCAGTCGAAGCTTAACATCGAATGGATAACCAATGAAATCTTTGTAAGGAGATGAGTCCTTGCTTGGACCCGAGAATAATTCTCATGTTTTGAAGTCATTCAAAATTCATTTGGGTTCAGTCAATTTATTTGATTCTAGTATGACGATATATATTCTAGGATATATCACTTATGAAAAACTATCATAAACACAACAATAAAAGGAAATAAATACGCGGCAGATTAATATCAATGCATAATTTACTAACATGGTTTTCATTTGTAAATTACTCCCACTATTTTTATCGAATACTTATGCCCCCACATAAGCTTCGGGAAATAAGAATTTCCTAATGGGCTCAAAGCCCAAATTCAATCGCTCAGTATCCACGACTCGTTGGCCATACCAATTGATCCACTTGGTGGGTGAACATGTCGCCTGTTAACCATGGAGCTAACCCTTGAGTTCATTTTGCCTCATTTTTTGGTATGGACCCACGACACGTGAGACATCCATACTTACTAGCGTTAAATCATGTCCGATACTCGTGAAGAGAAATAGTTCAATCCTAGAAGCCCCACGACTCGTGAGACAGCGCATAGAACCCTGCTATCCCCTACCTTGGCACTAAACTGTGCATTGAGGCAATAGACATACCATCTTCCTATAACTCGACCCACGACTAGTGAGACATCGAGATATACTCGTATGATATGCTTAAGACCTTGTAATTGGATTGGCTCGGACCATAAACACCATTCTATGCACCCATTTTACGATTTAATATTATAATTGAATTTTAGGTTCAATTGAAGGTTTTATGAAATGTTCAAGTGTGAGGTCTCATCATATTATCAATTATCTTGTTTACGTTTTTCTATCCTAAGCATGCATCTCATACATCGAAGAATAATTACGAAAAAATAAACATTCATCACCTAGCATTGCACATATGATTGATCGATTGCCCATCCTATGTGATCCATCACGAGCCACATGATGGACCAATTGATCAGTCTACGGTGAAAATAAATGGCATAATCTATTACATCATAATTCCCATGCATACATGGGCCTTCACTTGTAATGTCCACCATCTTTCAGAATAAGGCCTCCATGTCCTCCAAGGTAATGGGCCTCCATGTTGATCTCCAGAGTCTCCATGAGGTCTTTCGGGCTCCAAGCCTAATCTAAATCTAACTTAATACCCTATTCTATTACATTTGAATTCAACAAAGAAGGGGCACCAATCAGACCCATTTAATTACAACCCATAATGAAAAACCAACATTAAACTACATAAGGCTTAAGGGCAATTCAGTCAATCCACATATTCAAGCAAGAACATGCATAAATTCACATAAGGGCAATAATATAAATTTTAATTCAAAACATTATCTATGTAATTAATTTTGAATTTTCCAATATTAAAAAGGACTATTGTGCTCTTGCTTGAGTATCAAGGAATCTAATCTTGCAAGTTAATTTAAGATAGAAATAAAATCCAATTTAATTATCTATTCTTATCTTGAAACTCTAAGTTTTCTTGTTTAATAAGATCTCTAAGATCTATAATCAAGGTAACTTGCCAGAAGATATTAATTTTAATTAAATGTCTTATCACAAATGAAACTCTATGTTTTCTTGTTTAATAAGATCTCTAAGTAACTCACTAGAAGGCAAATGTCTTATCACAAATGAAACTCTAAGTTTCCTTGTTTAAGGAAATCTCTAAGATCTTTAATCATAGTAATTAACTAGAAGACATTAATTTTAATTAAATATCTTATCTTAAATGAAACTCTAAGTTTCCTAGTTAGTTAGATCTCTAAGATTAATCCAAGATTCCATAACAACCAAATCTCCAAGATTTTGTCCAAGATTATCCAAAATTCTGCCACAAAAATTTTGAACCACCATGTCATGGCCATAAATCGTTCAGCTTCAAGTTGACTAAAATCCAACATTTTGCAATTAACAAAATTAAATTGCAATTTAATACATGAGGTGGCTTCAAATCTTACGTAACAAAAATTGAGCATATATGGCAAATTAAAACAACATGCACGCAATAACACACATGGTCACGTGAATTGTGATTACAACAGAAAATCAAAAATTTGTGCTGAGCACTAAGGGTCGACATAAATTCTCACCAAGAGAATAAAGTGTCGATACAATAATTTTGTTTTGATTCCTTAATTAACTAAAATCAACAGTTTTAATTAATTTAATCTAAAATTAAAAACATGATAATATTAACGAATCTAAAATTACAGTTTTAACAAGTGAGTTAAAAACTACAGATCTATCCAACCGATCTAATCTACAGATTTAACATGCATGTTAATCTAATCAACATCTAAACTCAAACATATAATTTTAATCCACATAATTTCTTCATTAGTTTAAATATAGAGCCGGATCTGGCTTTGATACCACTGTTTGGATTCTTACGGGAAAACGAGCCTCCGGCAGCGGAAAAGTAAAAATTTTAGGCTCCCCTTGGGAATCTCGCCAGTATACAAACCTGTATATATTTAAACTAATATAAATTAAGAACGTATAAATAGATCTAGTTTATACCTCGTTCCTTGCATTTCAAAAGGAACTCTGTATATCTGGATCTTTGCAGAACTTTTACAGCAAAATTGCCCCATTTGTTTCTCCATAAAGTGGACCTATAACTTTTGTAAAACACCCCACGTGTTGCATCTCTTCAGTACACCACAATTACACGAACACTCTAATTAATCTGATCGGCCAGAACACAGATAAATTAGACGAGAAACTGAAGACAAGAAGAGCAAGAAGTCGATTGACTTCTTGCACAGGGTGGGCGATTTTTGGCTTAGGAGTGGCTAGGATTTTTTTTCTTGTTTTCACTTTTGAGTAGAAGACTAAAAAGTGTAACTTAGTTTAAAAGACTAATAAGTCTTATTTATATATACTAGGAATCCCAGATTCCTTATATATCTTTTAAACTCTGTTCACACTGGAAGACTCATATTACTTGTCCAATAAGACTAAGTCTTCTATTTTAATTGGGCAGGCCTTAATTAATTTTCAAGAGCAATCTTGCAATTAATTCAAGGACCTAGTATATTAAGGGCTACAATTAATCTCCAAATTAATTGGCCCATTTAATTAATTCACATTTAATTAATTTGGACACCATGTCCATTTAATTAAATCCACTTACGTAAATTAAATCCAATTTAATTCATAGGGTGATCCGATCTAGTATGACCATCTCCCGCCCGCATGGATCGACCCAGTCGATCCCACCTTTCTTCATTTCACTTGTTTTCGCTCCATGTGTATTGTGTATGTCCCTGTAGGTCCACAACATAATTGGTCGCTGGTTATAACTAAATATGCATTTAATTATTCGAGTAAACATATACTCTAAATCAATCAAATACTCTGTCAATTGAACAATCCAAAATGAGCACCCCTGCTAATTTGGAAATTCTCCCACACTCCATAGTCGATGTCTAGCCATAAGCCCGTGGAGCCCAATCACTGGTGAATTAATTCAGTGAACCTTTAACCTTTACAATTACCATGTACGACTTAATCCTTCCGTTAGTTGGTCTTTCAGTCAAGACTAAGGTTATGGACTTTCATCGGTTTCCTTACTTGTCTCAACTTTATGTATTCTGGTCTCGAAATTATTCCCTTTGACTTAACCTTTATGAGGTACTTTCATAAAATCGTCAGATACCTTGACCAAGGATTTACTGGAATACGTTTCTCACAGAGATTCATAGGAGAAGCTCCCAACCTATCAAGTCGGGTCAACGGATCCTCTATTGATGATATGAACCTGCATACACATTCCTCTATACCCAACATGAATCCACAGAGACCATCTAGTAGACTCCAGTCAGTCGGGACTAATATCAAAGCATAGGCCATATCCAGTCAGGGTATCGAAGGAATCATCAAGACTTGTAGGATTATGCATGATTCACATGGAGTGAATTTGTAGAGTTTCATGAACAAGATATTTCATGTCAGTGCATACGAATAGGTGGTTCGATAGGAGATCGAACGCATCAAGCGACCCGAACAGAGAAACCTATTGTGGAAGTGCATAAAGCATATCAGTGATCGGATGTTTCTCAAGACTTATAATAGTATACGATTTAGTCCTTAGACTTGAGATGCTTGGACGAATTCGGCATACGGGTGTGCGTGCTTTGACTTAGGAGCCGCTCACTTAGCCTGACCATTGTGTGCCTACTTTGGGTACGTATAGTTGTATGTACGAATGGTTAGCATCAAGATGGGATCTACCAACTCATTGTAATGAATGAGGGAATTTCCTATACGTTCTTAGATAATATATTCCGAGAAACCCATGGCCATGGTCGATGGCAGATTTGGAAAGGGGTTTTCCAAATTTAGCAGTCACACTAGAATTATTATCTAGAATTAGAAAGTACAAAATCGGGATAATTAGAGGTGTTGACATTTTCACGCACCCTAGGTCTCGATCGAAAACTTAGTCGTTGGAGGGACTGTATGTATATGGTACTTATAAGTGGTGAGGTTCACTAATATCAATTCACTTGAAGTTGGGCCTCATGGGCTTGTGGCTAGACATCGACCTGAGATGTGGATATTCCTGAATTAATGAGAGATTAATTCTGGAGTGGTCAATTAAAGGGGTTTAATTGATCGGAGCAATTAACTGAATATTAATTGCTCATTAATTAAATCACGAAAGTCGTGGGCCTACGTCCAATTGATGGTGAACCTAGAGGGTCACACACAATACAGTTGGACAATGACAGTCAATTAAGGAAAGGTTTGATTTAAAGAGGTAAATCAACAAATGAATTAAAGAGTTAATTCTGTGAGAGAAATAATTAATTAGATAGTCTAATTAATTAAATGTTAATTAAAGAGTTAAATAATAAAGAGAGAGAGAAAATTAACTAGATTAATCAGGTTAATTAAATTAATGTAAGACATGGGCCAATTTAATTAATGGCCCATACTATGTCTTGCACATTAGGTAGGGGTGCACATGGTTTTCAAAACCATACCGGACCGTCCCGTACCGTACCGAACCGTACCGAATGTTAGGTTTTTTTTTCTCAAAACCGAAGGCCTTGGTATGGATGAAAACCGTACCGAGTATATTGGTATGATTTTGGTTTTAGACTTCTCATACCATAAAAAACTGTACCGTACCTAAATTGAAATGAAACATGAATTAACTATTCATTTTTTTTTATATTTACAACTAAATTTAATAAATTTATATTTTTAAATTTATAATTTAAATATTATTGAATACTATATTATTTATAATTTATATTATAGTCCATCATGTTATAATTACTACATTGTCAGTGTTTAATTAAAAAAAATATGCTCTGATTTAGCACAAATTAAACTTGTTATATGTTGAAAACTTAAAATTCAAAAATTCTAGACAACAAATACCAAATAGTAAGTTTCTTCACATAATAAAAACAATGATCAAATAATTCACCAATTAATTTTATTCAATTAGGTCGAACTACAGCGTCAAATTTGTGAACATTTTCTTTTCTGGTGCTTTATTTAATGAAAAAATAGTTTATAAGATATTATATTATTAATTTTTGTATAATTGTCAACTATGTAATCAATTATATAAGAAAAATTGCACGAAAAAAGTTTGTTCGAAAAAACCGCAAAACCGTATCGGAACCGCACAAAACCGAGTTTGTTGGTATGGTTCATAAAACTCTAGTTTGGTTTTGAGTTTTTAAAAACCGCACTAATTGGTACGGTACAAATATTGTAAAAATACCGCAGAACCGTACCATGTGTACCCCTAACATTAGGGGCTTTGAAGGTAGCTATAAAAAGGAGTCAAGACAAGACTCAAAATCCTAAGCAAAAACCAAACCATGGTCGCCCCCCTCAAGCCCTAGCCGCCCCCTCTCCCTCTTGCTTTCTCCTTCACCTAGAGTTGGATCTAGATCCAGTTCCTCCATTGATAAACCTTCTCTCTTAGTTCTTAGCCTCGGGTTCGAAGGTGTTGCTATCATCCTACTGGTGTGGACTACTCTAGAGGCACAACACGTGGGGTGCTTCAGTGATCAAAGAGAAGACTGAAGACAAACACCACCTTGCCTGTGGTGAGGTAATTTTCGAATTACACCCTATTTATTTTGCAATTGTTGTAAAATTTGTTTCAACCTATTCGTCTGAGCTAGATGAGAAATCCTAGGATTTTGGGATGTATGAAAAAAATTTAATTCCGCACTGCTGTATGACAATCATACCCCATGAAATCCCAATAATGGTATATGAGCCAGGTTCACTATGCCCATACGAAAACGCCTAAACACTACAAAATATATTTTTATATTTATTTATTATGTTCTATGATTTGATTCTTGCTTGTTATGGTATATTATGTGTTCGGATATTTGCATAATTTGTTTTTCGGCCTAAACTGCAATTTCTAAAAATTAAAGGGCTAATGTGCAAATTGTGATTTTTATAAATTCTGGACAGAAAGTTAAATTTTGTATTTCTGCACTTCTGGACCAACAATTGTATTTTCTGGATCTTTCAAAATCTGGGCCGTTTTGCAATTTACGTATGGTCAGGGGTTGTTTTTGCAATTACCGTAAAAATATGGGGTCTGTTTGCAATTAACAAAAGTTTCTGGAAATATTTGTTAATTTCTGCTTTCTGGTCCATTTTGCGTATTCTGGAAATTTTGGGGCTGATTTGTAATTTCCGAAAGTTGAGGGGTTGAAATCTAACTTTCAAAAATTCTGGGGCCAAACTGCAATTTTTCAAAAGTTGAAAACAAAAACTGTTTTGTGCACTAAAGGAGTTTAGTACTTCCGAAAAATTTAATTATATCATAATTGGTGGAGACTAGAGTATGAATTAAGGAGTTATTTTAAAAGGGGTTTTAAAATAAAAATTGTGGATTGTTTTAAAAGGAGTTTTAAAACTAGAATCTTAATGTATTTTAAAATAAGATAAGAAATAAGAAAATGTGCTTTGCTTGTTTCTTGTTGCTTGTTTCTTGCTCTATGTGAACTATTTAGGTGGTTTACGTTCGCGCCAAGCCTTGAACCTAGGGTAGATGTGATTGGTTAATTTTAATTATGTTGGTTTTATTGGGCCTGGGAGCCATAAATTTTTGGGCCACTTTGAGCCTTTGTAATAGATTAGGACTTTATTGTTTTAAGAGTTTAGGATGGAGGCCCGTTACAACCAAGGTGGGAGCCCAAGAAAAGTGAAGGCCATGTATGCATTGTTATTAATGTAATAGCCTAGATCCTATGAAACCCAATTAGATTGACCAATTGGACCAACATCTTTGGCTCAATGATGGCCCGAATAGAAGGCTCCTGATCGAAAATATATTGTGGTAGAATGCATGCTAGGTGTATATGTTTATTTACTGATTTATCTTTTAGCATGTACGGTGATGCCCGCTAGTAATTTAGATCGTATCTAAAAAGATAAAGCATAACTAGAACGGTGAGATCTCGAGGAGAGTTACCTCAAACTCTTAGACCCGAAAACCCCTCTTGAAAATAATATTAATTCATAATGGGTACATTTATATGAAGTTTTAAGATCCAATCCTTCTATCAATAGGACTTAGCGTGAGTTGTCCACTTATTGATTACGGTGATCCAGAGTGTGGCACCCAAATCGAAGAAAAAGACAATACGCGAAATTCCTTGATTCTCATTTTAAGTAAACGTGACAAGGGTGCGGATGGGTCGGGACATGAACATCGACCGATAACTAGTTACAGGGAATCATGATCGGGCCTGTTGCTCATCAAGATTGATGAGTTAGACTGGACGAATAGTACCACTCATGATGTAGTAGTGCTAGATGAGTGCGAAAATCGAGGCAAAATAGCTTGAAGGTTGTGTATAGACACAATTGGTAAAACTATACCTACCTGGTTACGTCAAGACCAGCTAGGAAATAAGATTTCCAAAACCATTGAAGGGGTAATTGTTTCGAGAACATAGTGGGAAAACTTTTTGGGTAACAAGTCTAATAATCGTTTATTATAAGTATTAATTTAGATCAGTCAGTTAAACGTTATCATATTTTTTTGTAGATCATTTTTGCGAAAATGTCTAAGAATTCATTATCTATCATCCTTGACACTAACAAATTGAACGGATCAAATTTCATCGACTAGCTAAGAAATTTGAGGATAGTCCTCGACTCTGATCGTCGGAGCTATATGCACCCATGACTTCTGCACTTTCGGAAGGAGTTTCGGAAGTGGAACGAGCCAACCATGAGAAATGGGTTGACGATGACATTCAGCTTCGTTGCCTCATGCTAGCATCTATGACATGAGCTGTAGAAACAACATGCAAAGATGTAGCATTCTGCTGACATAATTCTCCATCTCCGAAAGTTATTCGGAGAAAAGTCTCGAACCGAAAAGTTCAAGATGACGAGGGAGTTGTTCAATATGAGAATGGCAGAGGGTTCAAGTGTGAAAGATCACTGCCTTCGTTTTAAAAATCTGGTTGAAAAACTGGAGAACTCGGACGTAGATTTGGACGCTGATATTTCCATTAACCTCCTCCTCCATACTCTGCCGCGCTCATTTGATCAGTGCGTGTTGAATTTCAACATGGAGGAGAGAAATCTCGCTCTTCACGTACTTACCAATTTATTGGTTACAGCAGACGCTACCCTTAAGAAGGAAAAATTTGTCCTGATTGCTAAGCATTCCAAGGCTGCAAAGCCGAAAAAGGACAAGAAAAAGAAGGAAGTGTTCTCTTCCAAAACAACCAGAAGGTTGTCGAGAAAATGCCTAAGAGCCCAGAAGATGAATGTTTCCACTGGAAGAAAGTAGGGCACTGGAAAAGGAACTGCCCTAACTACCTTAAGACGGTAGCCAAAGGTATTTTCTTTATTGAAGTTAATATTTCGATTAATTGTGCTTCATGGGTGTTGGACACAGCAGCTGGTTCTCATATCTGCAATGATTTGCAGGTGATGGGAGCAATAAGGCATCTTAAGCCTGGCGATAGGATTCTGTCTTTTGGAAATGGAGCAAGGGTTGCGGCAGAGGCCTTAGGAGACGTAGAATTAGTGATAGGGAATTTTTCTTTGGTTTTAAAGGACTGTTTGTACGTACCGACAATTATCAAAAACATTATTTCGATTCCTTTGCTGGATAATGATGGTTTTTGTTTTTCCATTTCAAATGGAAGTTTTATCATAACGAAAGGTGATTTTACTTTGATAGATGGTCTTTATTCCCTTGAACAAACTAATTCTAACGTATTGCACATTCAATCCAAGAAAAGAAAACAAGATGATAATAGTCCACAGTTATGGCACGTTAAGCTTGGACATATATCCAAGAGTAGAATTCTAAAGTTGGTCTCCTCTAGGGCTCTTGAAATACAGAACCTAGATGATCTCCCAACTTGCGAATCCTGTCTCAAGGGAAAGATGACAAAACGCCTTTTACTGGGAAACCGGAGCGAACCAAACGAACCTTGAATTTGATCTATACTGATGTTTATGGACCACTGAGTATCAGTGCAAGAGGAGGATTCTCTTACTTCATAACCTTCACAGACGACATAGTCATTTTGGGTCTGTGTACCTAATGAAGTATAAATTCGAAGCCTTTGAAAAGTTCAAAGTGTTTCAAATGGAAGTTGAGAATCAACTTTGACACAGTATTAAGGCACTTCGGTCAAATCGAGGTGGGGAATACTTAAGTCAAGAATTCCTCGATTATCTTGTAGAGAATGAGATTCTCTCATAGCGAACTCCTTCTAAACACCACAGTTGAATGGTGTGTCTGAGAGGAGGAATCAAACTTTGTTGGACATGGTTCATTCCATGATGAGTTTCGCTAATCTTCCTTTTTCGTTTTAGGGTTTAGCCCTCTTAACGGCTTCGAAGATACTTAATATAGTACCTTCAAAGTTGGAGCCGACGACGCCACACCAAGAGTGGTATGGTAAAGCACCTGTGTATTCGTATTTACGAGTATGGGGATCTTCTGCCTATGTTAGGAATAAGAAAGGAGATAAACTGGATAGTAGATCTAGTTTGTGCAAATTTGTGGGGTATCCATGATAAAAATAGTGTCTGGCAAGCCAACTGTATGGCCGTCATTTATTGTAATAAATGAAGGAACAATTCAATTTAGATTAATAAATGCATTTTCATATATGGGCCGATTTTAATCGTTGCTGCAATTTCAATTGTTGAAGGACAAAATTTTGGCCCAAAATAAAATATAGTTGCAGGACAAAAATCTGGCCCAATTTAACAACCACAATTAAGTGTACCGGGTTTTTATATTACCCAAGGGTCAAGATTGTTTACTTTGGTCAATTAGTCGGGCCATTCGTCGATTCGGGTTACGATTGACCCAATTTTACATTGCCCAAGGTCAACATTGTTGACTTTGATTTTTATCCGTTTCAAATCTGAGCAATGTCTCTCTCTTGTTCTTTCTAGTTCCTCTTGGAAAATTGAGCCTTTCTCAGTCAATCTGTCTATCTGCTTGGCTTCGCTATCATTCATGACTTGTATTGTAGTTGGCCTTGATATCTTTGGTATTTTTCCCATGCTTTCTGTTGGTCAACAATTGACTAGGGAGTGACTCGTTCGGACTGTACTACCACATTTCTTTACGTTCGGTCTGACCGGTGTAGCGGAATGATTATCGAAATGATCTGGTGATTAGATTTGCAATTTCGGTAAGACTTGGTCTGAACTGAATTAGTCGTGCCACTCGTCGATTCGGATTACGATTGACCCAATTATATATTATCCTAGGGTCAACATTGTTGACTTTGGTCAATAAATCGTGCCATTCGTCGATTAGGATTACGATTGACCCAATTATATATTACCCTAGACTCAACATTGTTGACTTGGATCAATTAATCGTGCCATTCATCTATTTGGATTACGATTGACCCAATTGTACATTACCCTGGGGTCAACATTGTTGACTTTGATCAATTAGTCATGTCATTCGTCGATTCGGATTACGACCAATTATACATTATCCTAGGGTCAACATTGTTGACTTTGGTTAATTAGTCGTACCAATTGTCGATTCGGATTACGATTGACCCAATTATACATTACCCTAGGGTCTACATTGTTGACTTTGGTCAATTAGTCGTGCCAATCGTTGATTCGGATTACGATTGACCCAATATACATTACCCTATGGTCAACATTGTTCACTTTGGTCAATTAGTCGTGCCAATTGTCGTTTCGGATTACGATTGACCCAATTATACATTACCCTAGGGTCATCATTGTTGACTTTGGTCAATTTGTCGTGCTTACATCCCTAGGGTCAACATTGTTTACGTTGGTCAATTAGTCGTGCCATTCGTCATTTCAAATTACGATTGACCCAATTATACATTACCCTAGGGTCAACATTGTTGACTTTGGTCAATTAGTTGTGCCAATCTTCGATTCGGATTACGATTGACCCAATTATACATTATCCTGGGTCAACATTGTTTACTTTGTTTAATTAGTCGTGTCATTCGTCATTCGAATTACGATTGACCTAATTATACATTACCCGAGGGTCAACATTATTGACTTTGATCAATTAGTTGTGCCAATCATCGATTCGGGTTACGGTTTACCCAATTATACATTATCATAGGGTCAACATTGTTGACTTTGGTCAATTAATCGTGCTATTCGTCGTTTAGGATTACGATTGACCCAATTATACATTACCCTAGGGTCAACATTGATATACAGAAAAGATATGAAAACCCTGTTATAAAATTTTATTAAGTTATTAAGTACCTTCATCTTGACCTTATGCATTCTGATTTCCTGGGTTGTTTTTGTAATTGTTGATGATATGAACCTATTGGGATGAATTATAACACTTGTCTTCACTGTACTCACTCTAAGATAACAAATATCAAATGGTAGAAGACTTCATTTGTTGGATGAAGATGAAGATAGAGTGCAAAAATTTGAAGGAGGTTTTGATGATTCCTAAACCATCAAAATCAACTAAATAAGGAATGCTTTGATCCCTTAAAAGAATTTTGACCATGTAAGAAGACTATCAGAAGGGTCAAAAGTTCAAGGTCCAGAAGACTACTGATCTTATGCTGAATTCTAAATCAGACAAATAGTTTATCAGTTGACTCAAATCAAATTAGTTTAAGTTTTATCCGTGGAGTATCTATCAGACGAGTTGATGGGGGCTATTTTGCACCCCTTATAATGTACGGATCGACTGAAGAACATAAGATCGGTTCGACCAAACAAGACAGTTCGGGATCATCTTATCGACCCGGCCGAATACAGCTCTCTTCGACAAAAAAGACTACACTCCGGACTCAAGAAGGATATTTGGGCCGAGTCCTATTAGGATTATATTTCCTTGTAACGCTAGGTTTAGTATGATATAAATACCTAGTCAATCAATGTATGAAAAAACTCCTAATCACAAGGCAAATACGCCATTGAACTCTGCATAAACAGCAGAACCTACTATTATTCAATAAAGAAAAGAGCTTTCTCTTCATATTTGTGTTATTTTTACATTGGTTACGATATTTACTTGTTGTTCCTACGAAATTGCTCTTCCTTGAGATCGATCCATCCTGAGTAAAGTAACAGAGCCCTATAAATCATACATATTGAGAATCCCCAATATCATAATTTTACTGATACCTTTAATCCGACGAAATTCGGTTAAATCAGTTGGCGCCCACCGTGGGGCTAGGTTAATTATTCGATCGACATATGGCTCGCCCAAGGAAAAGTGCTCGTATTGGAGCAAGAAGTAACACAACCACCGGTCATAACACATCTGAAGATCCACAGGACAATAATGATAATAACGCCCACGACACCAACGAGAATTTGCAGGGTCCTCTTCCTCATCAGCAGGAACCCCAAGGAGATCTTCCTGGTACAATACCGGAAGAACCGGAAGTCCCTGCGATCCCCGTTCCTCTCCCGGGCGCTCAGGAGAAATTGCGACAGATTGCAATGCTCGTTAAATCACTCTCTCCAGAGGAATTACTCGTACTTGAACAAGTTCCTCGAAACGTTAGGACTGCTAGGGCAAATCCCGCTCAAAGAGCGCCAAGGCAAAACGATCAAACCTCTCAACAAGCTGACAGCCCGGCAAGCGAGCGGCGCTCGCTACACAGTCCACAGCAGGGCAATTCAAAACCCTCCAATAACCATCCCCGAAGGAAACCAAGAAAAAAAAAACCACAGCCGGGACGCAGCGGGTCCAAGGAAAATACAATAATCCCTATCGAGGATGACATAGATGATGCAATCCCAGATCGACCACGAACAACGCAATTCTCGGAAAGAGAAATCGAAAGGATGGTACAGGAACGACTTGAACAACGCCTACGATCTGTTCAAAACCCGTGGGCCCGAACCACGGAACTCCAGGAGAGCCTTGCGGCATGTTCTCCCTTCTGCAGAGAAATAAAGAAGGCACAGTCAATCGGACAGGTTCCGGGTAGACTACCCCGATACAACGGAACCACTGATCCAGATGACTATATTTTTAGCTTCACCAATATAATGAACTTATACGCTCACTCGGCGGAATTCACCGCCAAATTAATGGTAACCACATTTGAAGGACTCGCTTTGGACTGGTTCGCCAAGCAACCTGCCAACTCCATATTCAGTTTTCGGGAATTATGCAACAAATTGACACAGCAGTTTGCCAGTCAGAAGAGGCAAAAACTTCCGATGAGCTACTTAGGAACTATACACCAACAAGAGGGAGAATCCTTAAGAAACTGGTTGGCGAGATTTAACCTAGAATTACTTAAAATCGATTCCCCAAATATCGATTACATAATTTCTATTCTCTTCGACCTCACGAAGAATAGGCAGTTCGGAAATGCCCTCAGTCGAAAACAACCAAGAACGTTCGCCGACATCATGAGCTTGGCATCTAAATATATGACCCAAGAAGAGATGAATTCCTTTAAAGATAAAAACAAAAACAAAGTCACAACCTCAGGCTCCAAACGACAAGATAGGATTCCTGCCCAAAGATCCATGGATTATGAACGATCTTTTAGAAAAGGCAACGTTTTCCAGCGATTGGAATACAATAAAACCGACCAAGACAGACAACCTAATTTCTATCAAAGACCAAGAAACCCCGAACTAGCGATCAGAGGCAGGGTTAATCAAGTAGAACACCCAAGGCTAAATGCTACGATAGAAGAATTAATGGAAGTACTATAAAGGAATAATTGGATCCCTGAAGCGAAGAAAATCACTCAGCCCAGACCAGGATCACGAAACTATGAGTTATACTGCAAATACCATCGGGCACACGGACATCGAACAGAAAATTGTTTTCACCTTAAAAAAGAAATTGAAAAACTAATCGAACAGGGAAAACTAGACGACTCTCTAGAGCGAGATAACCGCAAGAGGGGAAGAAGTAGAAGCCCTCGGAATAATAATCAGAGAAGGAGTTCCCGTCGAAGGTCACCCGAGCACGTTCCTACACAGGAGTTGAACCATGACCAGATCAATGGAACCATCCATACAATTTCCGGAGGACCCGCAGGCGGGGATAGTCGTAACGCCCGACGAAGGACCGCTAGATCCATAATTGGAAGCTTAAAATACACAAAAGAATTATGGACTCTAGAAAACAAATCAACAAACGACCAGCTGATCAGCTTTAACGAGGGCGAAGTACCCAAAAACATTGTTTGGGACACAAAAGAGGATAACCCCGATTTCCCGATGGTGGTGTCGCTAGAAATAGCAAATTACAACGTCAAAAGGATCCTAATCGATAATGGGAGCTCGACGAATATCATCTCCCGGGAGGTTTTAGCCCAGATGAACTTGGGACAAATAAACCTACAGAAAGTAGCTACGCCATTAGTAGGATTTGGAGGATCCGAAATTGTCCCCAGCAGAACGATAACCTTAAGTGTATCACATGGGAAAAAAACCGCACCGGACAGTGAAGCTAGTAAAATTTCTAGTGGTAGAAACACCCTTCGCTTATAACGCAATATTAGGACGACCAGCCCTCAACCTATTCCGAGCCGTTGTCTCTACTTATCATCAGAAGATAAAATTTCCGACCGACAGAGGTATCGGGGAAATAACGAATGATCACTGTATGACATGGGATTGCTACAGCACCTCATTAACTTTGAAAAACCACCCCAAATCAATTACCCCGAGCAAATGAAAGCTCGTAGACGATGTCATTAGAAACGAGGTTGAAATCCCTAGCACTGATCGAATAGATAAAAGGGGAAAAGAGCTGCTAGATTTAGCTTTGAAGCCACCAGAACATAAGGATGTAATTCTAGTGCAAGGGGACTCGTCGAAAACAACAAGAATAGGTACTGAGTTGAGCAAAGAAGGGGAAGTAATGTTGATTGACTTTCTCAGAGATAATGTTGACGTCTTCGCTTGGAGCGCGAATGACATTGATGGAATTGATCCTCGAGTAATCAAGCATTCGCTAAAAATTGATCCCTTGGCAAAACCCGCTAGACAAAAGAAGAGAAATCACGGGCCAGTAAAAGATAAAATCATCAAAGCTGAAGTAGAAAGGCTACTTGAAGCAAAACAAATCCGAGAAATGAATTTCTCAGAATGGCTATGTAATGTCGTTCTAGTAGCAAAAGGGGATAAAAAGGATAACAAGTGGAGAATGTGTAATGATTTTACCGACCTTAATAAATTATGCCCGCGCGATCCATATCCCCTCCCAAGGATCGACTTATTAGTTGACTCAACCGCTGGCTTCGCGATCTTCAGCATGATGGATGCCTTTCAAGGGTTTTATCAAATATATATGGATGAGCGGGACCAAGAGAAGACTGCGTTCATAACCGAGCAGGGAGTATATTGCTTTATAGTAATGCCTTTCGGCTTAAGGAATGCCGGGGCTACTTACCAAAGGTTAGTAAACCTAATGTTCAAAGAGTTAATTGGAGAAATAATGGAAGTCTACGTAGACGACATGTTACTCAAAAGCATGAATGAAGCGGATCACGTAAAACATCTTGATCGATGTTTCCGAATATTGAGAAAATACCGCATGAAGTTAAATCCCGCGAAATGCACTTTCGGTGTTAAGTCGGGAAAATTCTTGGGCTATTTGGTATGTCAACGAGGAATCGAAGCCAACCCAGAAAAAATTCGAGCCATAGCTGAAATGAAGCCTCCCAAGACCGTCTCCCAAGTACAAAGCTTGGTAGGGAAAATCGTAGCGCTGAACAGATTCATATCAAAATCAGCAGACAGAAGTTTGCCCTTCTTCCAAACGCTTCGAAGAGCAAAAAACTTTGTTTGGACTGAAGAATGCGATCAGGACTTCAACTAGCTCAAAGAATATTTAACAACATCCCCGTTGTTGGCCAAACCGACGGAAGGGGAACCATTGTATATCTACATCTCGATCTCCGATGCGGCCGTTAGTTCAGTACTGATCAAAATAGAAGGATCAGAACATAAGCCTGTCTATTATTTAAGCAAATTACTACAAGGGGCGGAGAAGAATTACTTGGAAATTGAGAAATTCGCGTTGGCCTTAGTAGTGCCAGCACGAAAACTTCGACCTTACTTTTTAACCTACAAAATCGTGGTTTTAACAAACCAACCAATAAGACAAGTCTTAGCAAAGCCAGAAGCTTCCGAAAGACTAATCAAATGGGCGATCGAACTCGGTCAATTCGAAATCGACTACAAACCGAGAATTGCGATTAAGGCCCAAGTGTTAGCTGATTTCCTACTGGAAACTCCCACACAAGCAACTGAACTATCGAACAGCCTCAACGACAATATCTTGATCATAGAAGATCAAACTTGGTTAATGCATGTTGACGGTGCTTCGTGCCGAGAAGGAGGAGGCGCTGGAATCAACTTCACCGGACCGAATAGAGAGGATATAAATTATGCAATAACATTGGACTTCGTCGTAACAAACAATGAAGCAGAATATGAAGCGTTAATCGCAGGAATGGAAATGGTGATCAAGGCCAACATTAGAAGCCGTAAAGTATTAACCGATTCAGAGTTAGTGTTGGGATAGTGGTTGGGATGCCTCGATTGTCAGAATAACGACAGTGCGGAATTTAAAATTTTTCGAAGCACCCAAGGTCCCATATTGATTCTCCATATTAATTATACGTAAGCAAGAACAAAAACACACATAGTAATTAAACAAGGGGGGCTTTTGCGATATACCTCACCACAGGCAAGGTGGTGGAAACCTTCAGTTCTGGATCTGATTTGGATCTGGTTCACAGAAGTGATCCAAGCGTCTCACCTCCAAAGTTAGTCCACACCAATCGGATTCTGGCAACACCTCAAGATCTTAGGCTCAGAACTGGATTCAGGAGGTTTGTCGAAGCAGGATTGTGTAGATTCTCTTGACAGGTCAAGATCTAACACAGAGGAACCAAGGGAGAGGGGTGGCGGCACTAGAGCTGTTGGGTTTGTGCCTCGATTGTCAATACAACAGAGTGCGGAATTTAAAATTTTTCAAGACACACCCACAGTCCCATAAATAAAGTCTCCATATTATGTATACGAAAAGCAAGAAACGAACGCAAGCATAAATAAAACATAGGGGGTTAATCGAAATTACCTCACCACAGCTCGGTGGTGGTTACCTCCAGGCTTCATGTTCGATTCACAATATAGTGATCCAAGTGTCTCACCTCCAGAATGTATCCACACCAACTGGATTGTAGCAACACTTCCAAGTCGTAGGCTAAGAACTGGAACTTGAAAGTTTGTCAACAAAGGTACTTCTGAACTTGATCAGGACTTTGATCTAGGTTCGGGTTTGGAGATCAACTGGAAGAAGACCAAACACGTAGGGCTTATGCGGCTGGATTTGGTTCGGCCAAGCTTGGATCGGCCAGGTTAGGTTCGGCCGAGCTAGGATGGGCGACTAGGGTTCGGGGCGAAATAGTTTGGGGCGGATATGCAATTTCTAAAACTTATTTTCGAAAATCAGATTTTTTTTTCTCTCAAAAATCGGCTATAACTTTCTCTCAAAAGTTTTGCAGAGTTTTCTCTCAAAAGTTTTCAGTCTCATTTTTTTTTGAATGAAGAGAGGAGAAGAAGTATTTATAGGAGAAGAGTCCTACTCCTATAAGATATCTTCTTCCTTGTCTATCAAATCTTTTCTTCCTTATCTAATTAGGAATCTAAGATTTGATATATCTCTTCTTGCTTATCTTCCAAGATTAAAAACTTCCTTTTCCTTATCTTCAAAAATCGCCCCCTATCACTTCTATTTGTGATAATTACAAATCGATCCCTTTGTCATTTAATTGGCTAATCCGAAAAATTACCAATTAAATTTATTCTTCCAACTTAATTAATTAACCACTTTAATTAATTTCATAATTAATCAGATAACCCTTAATTAATTAATTGAACATTAATTAATTAAATATCTAATTAATAATCTCTTACTTGAATTAATGCTTTAATTCAATAACTTTGATTTAACAACTTTAAATCATTCACATTTCCCTTAATGACTGTCACTGTCCAATTGTATTGTGTGTGACCCTCTGGGTTCACCATCAATTGGCAGTAGGCCCACGACTCTCGTGATTTAATTAACGAGCAATTAAATGCTCCGATCAACTTTAAACTATCTTTAATTGACCACTCCAGAATTAATTTCCTTATTAATTCAGGAGTACCTACACTTCATGGTCGATGTCTAGCCACAAGCCCATGAAGCCCAACTTCAGGTGAATTGATATTTGTGAACCTCACCTATTATAACTGCCATGTACATACGGTCCTTCCATGACTGATTTCCCGACCGAGACCTAGGGTGTGTGAATTGATCGGCACCTCTAATTATCTCGATTCTGTACTTTCTAATTCAGGATAGTAATTCCAGTGTGACTGCTAAATTTGGAAGTCCCTTCCGAATTCGTCACTGACCGTGGCCACGGGTTTCTCGGAACTATTATCGAAGAACGTACAGGAAATTCTCCCACCTTATCAGGATGAGTCGATGGATCCTTTCTTAGTACTAACCACTCGCGTACACTTCCGTACGCACCCAACTTAGGCATGTTATGACCAAGCTAAGTGGCCTATACCTAAATCAAAGTACGCACTTTCATGCACCGAATTCGCCCTAGCACTTCAAGTCTAAGGACTAAATCGTACACTATTATAATCCTTGAGAAACATCCCATCACCGATATGCGACATGCGCTTCCACAATGGGTTTCTCTGTTCGGGTCGTTCGATGCATTCGATCCTCTATCGAACCACCTAGTCATATGCACTGGCCTCAAATGCCTTGTTCATGAAACTACAACAAATTCACTCCATGTGAATCATGCATAATCGTACAAGTCTTGACGATTCATTCGATACCCCGTCTCGATATGAATCTATGACTTGGAACGTTTTCGAGATCACGACCTTTGAGACTGTTTCATGATAAGTGCACTCAGTACTGAAGTGTATAGTCCCATAGTCTATTGTGAACTCAGGATTTCATCCAATCGCTTAGATAGGTTCGCGAGAGATGAAGTTGGCCATTGTTTAATTCACGTACTATGAATAAACGGGCGTATTAATTATAAACCATAAGAAGATAGTCCTCAAACAAGCTAATTTAGATTGGCTTGCCGGGTACTATTCTATCAATCTCCCACTTGCCCTAAAGCCAATCACAACATTTCTAAGACCCATCTATACCAAGATGTCCCTCGAACCATTTGTGAAAGAGCTTCATTAGTGGATCTGTTAAGTTGTCTTGTTGAGATGACGTAGTACTTTTACTCGTCTCAACTACCTATGATTTTTTCAATCATTTGGTTTTGTGTTTAGATTCTTGATGAGATCTCGATTTTCTTTCATTGAGCAATAGCTTTGTTTAAATCGGTTAGGATTATAACAATCTTTCGTCATGCTAGGTAATTCATCCAATGGATGAATGTTTTCTCATCTAAACACCTTTTTGTGTGTGTGTGCAGCATCACAATGGTGCTTTTATTCTGATTGAGTTGGCAATGGTATACTATTGGAATTTCTTCCAATATACCTCTGCTCCATCGAAACAGAATAAATCATCCACTTTTGACTTTGAAAATCTCGAATTAATAAATCCTTCGAGTTTCAATTCTCCACTATTACCATAGACCAGCAACACATCCTTTAATTATCTTCGAGGATTGCTTTATGGTAGTCCAGTGTCCTTGACTGGAGTTTGACTTATCAGTAGCTCGTGAAATATCAGAGCTTTTGATGAGTCAGGTCATGTACAAGACTTTGCATGCTACATGCAATCCAAACGCTTAAGCATAAGGCTTCTTGAGACAATTTCTTCTTTACTTATTAAATGCAGGGCATTCACATTAAATAAGACAGAGAAATTCATATCTCTATGGAATTGATCCTTTCTTGGATTTTCCATATAGTCTTTGTACTTAGATTTGTGAATTTCAACATCTACTTTTCTTTATCTACTTTAGATACGTATCGCCAGTACGTGAGATGCAATTCCAAATCTATTCATGGAGAATTGCGTGATTAACACGCTTTCGTCTGTGCTTCTCTGATATTCTTATATCAATCTTGATGTATAAAACATCTTCTTGTTACTTTTCGAACTCAACTGTACTCCCACTGATCCTTTTGCACAAATGGAATCCATATGCCTTTTGACAATTCAACATTCTTGATTGACTTATCAAGTTGCATGTTACAATTCGGAAAAAGTCATAGATTGACCTTTGGATTTGAATAGAGATCATCTCATCAATTGTGAGATGCAGAATCCATTTCCAATAGTCATATCTCGGTAGTCAACAACCACCTTTCTATGGCTAATAGTTTCAAAATGGGTTTTGACGTTTTAAATGGAGAGAAGGTATTTTCATAGATCTTTTAAAGGACTTTTGAATAATCACCTATCGCCATTTAGCGAGTCAAACTTATCACTTTGAATCTTATGGCTTCATGCCATATCCCTTGATTTATGTCTAAACATATTTTTTTTTTTATTTTTTTTTTTGTAATCTTGGATTAAATATCTAATCACTCAATTTCGTAAAATGGAATTGTGAGTTCCTTACGAATTTGATTAGATTACTAAGAATTTGTGCAAAAATCGGTTCATTGGGTTTCGGGGTTTACTCCCACTATTTGTGGGGATGGGTCCAATGTCTTTTGGACTTCATCAAGTTTTATGACATTCCCTTATTTCCTTTGACAAAAGATTCGTCAACATAGGAATAAGCTACTCACGAGATACTTTCGTTTCTCGTTGTCATAGAACAGGTATCCAATGGATTTCTTTGGATACCCCACAAATATTTGTATGAATCGGATCTACCATCGAATTTCTCATACATGGGTATTCTCTCATTTCATAAATGATTTGGTAGTGTAAGAACTTTCTTCGGAAGGCACTACACCAAGTTTCTTGAAGAGTCAGGAGAGGCTATCCCCTTAATGTGAATGAAGGAAGTTTAGCAAGATCATAGTTGTGAATCGAACTAGGTTCGACCCCCTTCTTGATTTGCTTCATGAGAATTCTATTCTCGTTTTAGATAATCGTGGAATTAATTGCTTATGTTTCAGCAAGCTTGATTAGATCAAAAGTGCTTTCGTCATAATGCATTTAGTTGCTTCATTTCCAAGACGTCTGTTGAATTGCTTCAATAGTCTCAGAATTGTACTTCAATTAAGACACATATACTTTGACGATTAAGAAATCGTAAGTATATCTGAAGTAACGTTCTTCTTGAACTAGTGCTTTTAGTTCTTCCACGTTTGTCGTAATGGATTGAATCCATTCGGTTGAATTGTTTGGAATGCTAAATATTCCATTAATTTCGGTTATCATTCCTTCAAGATTTGAAAGTTATGAATTTATCCAAGTTCCTTATTTCAAGAACAATAGATAAAAGCTTCCCTTTCGTATCTATCTTCAGGAAGAATGTCCAAAAAGAACATTTCAATCGTGGACGATTATTTTGCCACGTTTTTCGATTCAGCATATAGTTTTTCGTAGTTTTGATTTGTTTATCATTATATTTATTTCTATGCTTTAAAGCATCAATATTTGTACAAAGTTAAATAGCTTTAATTAAATAAATTCCATTCTCAATGGTAAAGCAATAATGTCTTGTACAAAAATTTGAAATAAAATCTCAAAGACAAACTAAAACTAAAGACTTATGCTAATACGAAAAACTAATATCTCTTTATGCAAAGTTCTAGGTCTAGATAGTCCTTGACCCAATCCCTGAAGCGATTCTCCCTTATCTCTCTATGCATTGATTGCATCCTCTTTTTAAGGAATTTCTTCCTTTTAGGTCGAGAGGGAACACCATCATCACCTGCAAACACTTTTACAGACATGAAAGTTCTATCAGATGTCTTACATCATAAAGAATTTAACAGGTGTATAACTTAAAAGTCATACCATTGTTAATTCTGTTCAGGAATTTCTTTCCAGCATAATCCTTCATTTGTTCTTCGTAGTCACATATATGGCAGCCCCACTCATATAGACCATATCCAAGCAGATGGACATCCTCATATTTGTCTAACAACTCATGCAAGTGTTTTGTTTCAATTCCATCAAACGGAATATCACAATGTTGCAAGAAATGATCGAAGTCTTCAGACAAGCCATTGAGAGTAATGGTTATCTCATCTTCTTTAGATATTCGAGTTCCAAACTTTCTGAGTCGTTTGAACATCTTGGCTAAGTAAGAACAATATTCTCTAACATTGTCAAACTCATCCATGTTTGTCTCATAGAGTGAATAGCTCATAATGTTCCCCAAAGTTTGTTCGGTTTGAAAACGTAACACAACTTGTTTGAATGGGACAGTGGATGGTGAATGGCTAACAAAAATAGACAACATATAAGCAGACAGGTTTAACATTAATACTTATAATTAACGAAATTTGGAATTTTTATCGAAAAAGTTCTCCCACTATTTTATCGAAACTGTGACCCCTTCTAGTTTCGGGAAATTCTATTTCCTAGTAGGTCTTGACGTCCCAGCAGCAATTAATTGTACCCACGACTCGTGGCCATACAATTAATTCCCTAGGTAGGTATACATATTACCAATTGTGTCTACCACACAACCTTCAAGCTATTTTGCCTCGTTTTTCGCATTTATCTAGCACTGCTACATCATAAATGTTACTACGCGTTTAAGTCTAACCCATTAATCGTGATAAGCAACGGGCCCGGTCGTGAACTCCCCGTAACTAGTTATCGGTCGATATTCACATCCCGACCAATCCCTACCCTTGTCGTATTTAGTTAAAAATAGGAATCGAGGAATTTCGTGTATTGCCCCTTTCTTCGACTCGGGTGCCAGACTCTGGATCACCTTTATCGATAAGTAGACAACTCACACTAGTCCCTATTAATGGAAGGCTTGGATCTATAAAACTTCATTTTATAGTTTACCCAATATGACTTAATATTTATTCGAGAGGGGATTTTCGGTTTTGAAAGTTTGAAGAAACTCTCCTCGAGATCTCACCGTTTCAATTATGCTTTATCTTTTATTACGATCTAGATACTAGCGCGCATACACACAAGCAATCATAAATCGACAAATAAATAAAAGCCATACAAGCCTAACATTCATGCTACCACAATATGTTTTCGATCGGGAGCCTCCTATGCAGGCCATCATCGAGCCAGTGATGTTGGCCCTATTGGTCAATCTAAAGGGGTTCAAACAGGCCTATGCTATTACACAATGTACCACGCATACGCGGCCTTCAATTCTTCATGGGCTCCCACCTTGCTTGTAAACAGGCCTCCATCCTAGACTAGGAAAGCAGTAAAGCCCTATTCTATTACAAAGGCTCAAAGTGGCCCAAAACAATAACAGGCTCGCAGGCCCAATAAAACCAAACATTAAATTAAACCAATCACATCTACCCTAAGGTCAAGGCTCGGCGCGATCGAAAACCACGTAAACAGTTCACGTTGAGCAAGAAACATGTAAACATCTTTTACTTTCTTTCTTAATTTTAAAACTACCTTTTAAAACTAACTTCCTATTGATTTCTTACTTTTAGTCACTACTAATTATGACAAGAAAAATTCTCGGATAAACAAAACAAGTTTTCTGCTTTAAAACAGATCCGGATTTTCAACTTTTGAAAAAATTGCAGTTCGGCCCCTGTACTTTCGGAAATTGCACTTTTAACCCCAAAACTTTTGAAAAGTTACAAAACACCCCCAAAACAGTTTTCGGACAGAAGGACCAGAAAATAAAAATTTTGAATCCAGAAAATATTTCGAATTGCAAACTGACCCCTGAAATTTCGGAAATTACAAAATAGCCCATAAATTTTCGAAAAATTGCAAAATGGTCCAAAAACCCGTGCGATCAGAATTTCATAATCAGCCCATAAATTTCTAAAATTTCCAGAAACAGAAAATTAATTTTCAGCCCTAATTTTCAAGATTTGCGATTATTGCAAAATAGTCCTGATTTTTCGAAAAACTATAAAAACGCCACAGATCTGAAAAAGCAGTTTTACCCAATTATAGATCCAGTCATAACAAGTAAGAATCAATCGACAGAACATAATTCTAAAGTGTTTTCATACACATAATCAAACATATACGATAAACACATTATGTTCAGGCTTTTACGTATAATAAGTATGGAGTTGGCTCTGATACCACTGTTGGGTTTGTGCCTCGATTGTCAATACAACAGAGTGCGGAATTTAAAATTTTTCAAGACACACCCACAGTCCCATAAATAAAGTCTCCATATTATGTATACGAAAAGCAAGAAACGAACGCAAGCATAAATAAAACATAGGGGGTTAATCGAAATTACCTCACCACAGCTCGGTGGTGGTTACCTCCAGGCTTCATGTTCGATTCACAATATAGTGATCCAAGTGTCTCACCTCCAGAATGTATCCACACCAACTGGATTGTAGCAACACTTCCAAGTCGTAGGCTAAGAACTGGAACTTGAAAGTTTGTCAACAAAGGTACTTCTGAACTTGATCAGGACTTTGATCTAGGTTCGGGTTTGGAGATCAACTGGAAGAAGACCAAACACGCAGGGCTTATGCGGCTGGATTTGGTTCGGCCAAGCTTGGATCGGCCAGGTTAGGTTCGGCCGAGCTAGGATGGGCGACTAGGGTTCGGGGCAAAATAGTTTGGGGCGGATATGCAATTTCTAAAACTTATTTTCGAAAATCAGATTTTTTTTTTCTCTCAAAAATCGGCTATAACTTTCTCTCAAAAGTTTTGCAGAGTTTTCTCTCAAAAGTTTTCAGTCTCATTTTTTTTTGAATGAAGAGAGGAGAAGAAGTATTTATAGGAGAAGAGTCCTACTCCTATAAGATATCTTCTTCCTTGTCTATCAAATCTTTTCTTCCTTATCTAATTAGGAATCTAAGATTTGATATATCTCTTCTTGCTTATCTTCCAAGATTAAAAACTTCCTTTTCCTTATCTTCAAAAATCGCCCCCTATCACTTCTATTTGTGATAATTACAAATCGATCCCTTTGTCATTTAATTGGCTAATCCAAAAAATTACCAATTAAATTTATTCTTCCAACTTAATTAATTAACCACTTTAATTAATTTCATAATTAATCAGATAACCCTTAATTAATTAATTGAACATTAATTAATTAAATATCTAATTAATAATCTCTTACTTGAATTAATGCTTTAATTCAATAACTTTGATTTAACAACTTTAAATCATTCACATTTCCCTTAATGACTGTCACTGTCCAATTGTATTGTGTGTGACCCTCTGGGTTCACCATCAATTGGCAGTAGGCCCACGACTCTCGTGATTTAATTAACGAGCAATTAAATGCTCCGATCAACTTTAAACTATCTTTAATTGACCACTCCAGAATTAATTTCCTTATTAATTCAGGAGTACCTACACTTCATGGTCGATGTCTAGCCACAAGCCCATGAAGCCCAACTTCAGGTGAATTGATATTTGTGAACCTCACCTATTATAACTGCCATGTACATACGGTCCTTCCATGACTGATTTCCCGACCGAGACCTAGGGTGTGTGAATTGATCGGCACCTCTAATTATCTCGATTCTGTACTTTCTAATTCAGGATAGTAATTCCAGTGTGACTGCTAAATTTGGAAGTCCCTTCCAAATTCGTCACTGACCGTGGCCACGGGTTTCTCGGAACTATTATCGAAGAACGTACAGGAAATTCTCCCACCTTATCAGGATGAGTCGATGGATCCTTTCTTAGTACTAACCACTCGCGTACACTTCCGTACGCACCCAACTTAGGCATGTTATGACCAAGCTAAGTGGCCTATACCTAAATCAAAGTACGCACTTTCATGCACCGAATTCGCCCTAGCACTTCAAGTCTAAGGACTAAATCGTACACTATTATAATCCTTGAGAAACATCCCATCACCGATATGCGACATGCGCTTCCACAATGGGTTTCTCTGTTCGGGTCGTTCGATGCATTCGATCCTCTATCGAACCACCTAGTCATATGCACTGGCCTCAAATGCCTTGTTCATGAAACTACAACAAATTCACTCCATGTGAATCATGCATAATCGTACAAGTCTTGACGATTCATTCGATACCCCGTCTCGATATGAATCTATGACTTGGAACGTTTTCGAGATCACGACCTTTGAGACTGTTTCATGATAAGTGCACTCAGTACTGAAGTGTATAGTCCCATAGTCTATTGTGAACTCAGGATTTCATCCAATCGCTTAGATAGGTTCGCGAGAGATGAAGTTGGCCATTGTTTAATTCACGTACTATGAATAAACGGGCGTATTAATTATAAACCATAAGAAGATAGTCCTCAAACAAGCTAATTTAGATTGGCTTGCCGGGTACTATTCTATCAAGAGCAGCCCACGGCAGCAGGTGGCGGCGTCTCTAGGTGGCGACGGCGGCTAGAGTTTCTAGCACAAGGGGGCGGCGGCTAGGGTTGAGAGGAGAGGCTAGGGTTTTCTTCTTAGGGTGTTAGCTTTTTGAGCTCAAGTAGAACCCCTTTTATAGACTCCCTCTTGATCTAGGTTTTGCAAGACTTCTTATGGGCTATTAATTAAAGGCCCATGTCTTGCAAGCCTTTTCATTTAATTAATTACTTAATTAAATGCCCAGTCCAATTAAATCATTATTTCTTTTATATAATTAATTAGCAACTCAATTAAGTATTTAATTAATCAAGTTAGCCAATTAATTAATCTCCCACTTGAATTAAATACTTTTAATTCATTTAATTGATTTAATTACCTTTAAATCAATTAATTCCTTTTGTATCCTTTTCAACAGTCACCGTCCAATTGTATTGTGTGTGACCCTCTGGGTTCACCATCAATTGGCAGCAGGCCCACGAATTCCTCGTGATTTAATTTATGAACAACCTTTAATTGACCACTCCTAGAATCAATTCTTCTATTAACTCAGGAGTACCTATACTTCATGGTCGATGTCTAGCCACAAGCCCATGAAGCCCAACTTCAGGTGAATTGATACATGTGAACCTCGTCTCATATAATTACCATGTACATACGGTCCTTCTATCGACTAATATTCCCGATCAAGACTTAGGGTGTGTGAATTGATCGGCACCTCTAAATTTGTCTCGATAACTATACTTTCTAATTCAGGATAATATTCCATTGTGACCTTCTAAATTTGGAAACCCCCTTTCCAAATCCGTCACTGACTGCGGCCGCAGATTCCTTGGATATATTATCTAAGAATTGTATAGGAAATTCTCTCACCCATTACAGTGAGTCAATAGATTCCATATCGGTACTAACCACTCGCGTATATGTCCATACGCACCCAACCTAGGCATGTTATGACCAAGCTACGTGGCCTATACCTAGATCTAAGTACGCACTTCCTTGCACCGAATTCGCCCTAGTACCTCAAGTCAAAGGACAAAATCGTACACTATTATAATCCTTGAGAAACATCCCATCACCGATATGCGTCATGCGCTTCCACAATGGGTTTCTCTGTTCGGGTCGTTCGATGCATTCAATCCTCCATTGAACCACCTACTCGTATGCACTGGCCTCAAATGCCTTGCTCATGAAACGCTATAAATTCACTCCATGTGAATCATGCATACTTGTACAAGTCTTGGCGATTCCTACGATACCCCGTCTCGTTCGGAATCTATGACTTGGAACAGTTTTAAGATTACGACCTTTGAGACTATTTCATGATTGCACTCAGTACTGAAGTGAATCGTCCCATAGTCAAATGTAATCTAAGGGTTTCATCCAATCGCTTAAATGTATTCGCGAGAGATGAAGTTGGCCATTGTTTATCCTTATACTCATATAAATAAACGCGCGTATTATTATAAAATCAAAAGATTGTTTCTTACAGAATAGACCTATTACAAGCTAATTGAACTGGCTTGCTGGGCACTATTCTATCAATCTCCCACTTGCCCTAAAGCCATTCACCTATGGTTCTAAGACCCATCTTCTCCAGATGACTATCGAACGCCTTTTGTGAAAGTGGCTTAGTTAGTGGGTCAGCTATGTTGTCTTCCGATTTGACATACTCCATGTGCATGTCACCTCTACCAATGATCTCCCTGATCACATGGTATTTCCTCTGTACGTGTTTGGATTGATGGTCTGATCTCGGCTCCTTTGCTTGAGCTATCGCCCCGTTGTTGTCACAGAAGACGACTACAGGTTCAGCAATGCTAGGAACAACATCCAGCTCTTGATGCGGCAGTGGTAGACTGTTTACAGCTTTTCCAACTGACCGCTCCTCCATTGATGCGGAATATGTATCCAGAGTTGGATTTGAAGTCATCCACGTCAGGCTGGAAACTCGAATCAGTGAATCCTTCAAGTTTCAGTTCTCCACTACCACCGTAGACCAAAAACATATCCTTAGTCCTTCGCAGGTACTTTAGGATTGCTTTTACGGCAGTCCAGTGCTCTTCGCCTGGATTTGACTGATAGCGGCTCGTTACACTTAGAGCGTGTGCTATGTCTGGTCGAGTACACAACATCGCATACATTATACTCCCTATAGCGGAGGCATAAGGTATGAGAGACATTCTCGTCTTTTCTTCGTCAGTTGTAGGGCACATAGACTTAGAAAGAGAGATACCATGTCTCATTGGAAGCAATCCTCTCTTGGATTCTTCCATTTTGAATCTCTTCAAAATAGTGTTGATGTACTGAGATTGGGAGAGTCCTATCATCTTCTTCGATCTATCCCTATAGATACGTATTCCCAATACGTAAGATACGTCTCCCATATCTTTCATGGAAAACTGCGCGGATAACCACGCTTTAGTCTGTGCTAACATCTTGATATCGTCTCCGATTAACAAAATGTCATCGACGTACAAAACAATGAATTGTATCGAGCTCCCACTATTCTTCTTGTACACACAAGGTTCATATACGTTTTTGATGAAGCCAAATGCTTTGACTGTCTCATCAAATCGTATGTTCCAGGTTCGGGATGCCTGTTTGAGGCCATAGATTGACCTTTGAAGTTTACACAATTTGTGCTCACTTCCTTTGGACGCAAAACCTTCAGGTTGTTGCATAAAGATCTCCTTGTCAATGTCTCCATTGAGAAAGGCGGTCTTTACGTCCATTTGCCATATTTCGTAGTCATGCCACACGGCTATGACAAGTAGTATCCGAATGGATTTCGACATCGCCACGGGAGAGAAGGTTTCCTCATAGTCTATTTTAGGCCTTTGAGAATACCCTTTCGCCACTAAGCGAGCTTTATGAGTTAATACCTCCCCATTCATTCCAAGCTTGCGCTTGAAGATCCATTTGCATCCTACAGGGATAGTTCCCTCAGGTGGATTGACCAAGGTCCAAACCTTGTTGGAATGCATGGAATCCATTTCGGATTGCATGGCATCGAGCCACGCACCCGAGTCTATGTCTAACATCGCTTCTTGATAGGTCCTTGGATCATTATCACCTTTTTCGTTTTCGTGAATGAAACCAAATCGCTCTGGCTCCTTACGAATTCGATCAGACCTTCGAAGAGTAGGTATACTAGTAGGTTCAATAAATTCTGGTTCAGCTCCCCCTGTTTGTAGGGATGGGTCCGATTCTTGGACTTCATCAAGTTCTACGATTGTCCCATTTCGGTTGGTGAGGAAATCCTCTTCCAAGAAGTGGGCGTTCCTAGATACGAACGTATTACGTTCTTTAGGATCGAAGAACAGGTATCCAATGGATTCCTTTGGATACCCCACAAATTTGCACAAACTAGATCTACTATCTAGCTTATCTCGCTTTTTGTTTACATACGCTGGAGACCCCATACTCGTAGATACGAATACACGGGTGCTTTACCATACCATACTTGGTGCGGTGTCGTTGGCACTGACTTCGAAGGTACTATGTTTAGTATCTTCGATGCAGTTAATAGGGCTAAGCCCCAAAACGAAAAGGGAAGGTTAGCGAAGCTCATCATGGAACGAACCATGTCTAACAATGTTCAGTTCCTCCGCTCGGACACTCCATTGAGTTGGGGCGTCCTAGGGGGAGTTCGCTGGGCGAAAATTACATTCTCTTTCAGATAATCAAGGAATTCTTGGCTTAAGTACTCACCACCTCTATCAGAACGAAGTGCTTTAATACTATGTCCAAGTTGATTCTTGAATTTCTTAAAAGTTTCGGATTTGTGTTTCATAAGATACACATATCCATAACGACTAAAATCGTCGGTGAATGTTACGAAGTAAGAGAATCCTCCTCTCGCATTGACACTCAATGGTCCACAAACGTCAGTATGGATTAAATCCAATGTTTGCTTGGTTCGCTCAGGATTCCCGGTGAAGGGTGATTTGGTCATCTTTCCTTTGAGAAAAGAATCGCAAGTTGGGAGTTCATCCAAGTTCTTTATTTCAAGAGCCTTAGAGGAAACCAGCTTTTGAATCCTACTCTTTGAAATATGTCCAAGTCTAGCGTGCCAAAGTTGTGGAGTTTGATTATCATATTTTCTTTTCCTAGATTGAATGTGCATGACGTCGGAATTTGTAGGTTCTAGGGAATACAGACCATCTATCAAAGTACCACGAGCATACATTAAACCACCTTTAAATATGCAAAAAGCTCCATTTTCAATGGAAAAATTAAAACCATCAATATCCAACACAGGTATAGAAATGATGTTCTTAATAATGTTTGGTACGTACAGACAATCCCTTAAAATTAAAGTAAAATTTCCTAAAACCAATTCGACGTCCCCAATAGCCTCAGCGGCGATCCTAGCTCTGTTTCCAAAACGCAGGATTCTATCCCCGGGCTTCAGGTATCTTACTGCTCCCATCACCTGCAAATCATTGCAGATATGAGAACCTGCCGCGGTGTCTAAGACCCACGATGCACAGTTAATAGAAATATTAACTTCAACCAAGAAAATACCTTTGGCTACCAATTTCATCTTTAGGTAGTCTGGGCAGTTCCTTTTCCAGTGCCCTGCTTTCTTGCAGTGGAAACATTCGTCTTCCGGGCTCTTGCGCTTCTTTTCAACCACCTTTGTGACTGCCTTCGAAGAAAATACCTTCTTCTTCTTCCTACCTCTCTTGGGCTTTGCAGCCTTCGATTGGTGTGCAATCATTACCGGCTTCTCTTTCTTGAGAGTCGATTCTGCCGTTACCAACAAATTGGTCAGTTCGTGAAGAGCGAGGGTTCTATCCTCCATGTTGAAGTTCAACATGAACTGGTCAAAAGAACGGGGTAGCGTATGGAGAAAGAGGTCAGTGCTAAGATCAGCGTGCAAATCCACGTCCAATCTTCCCAGTTTTTCAACCAGGTTGATGAAACGCAGACAGTGATCCTTGAAACTGCTTCCCTCAGCCATCTTGAGATGAAACAACTCCTTAGTGGTCGCGAACCTTTCGGTACGAGACCTCTCTCCAAACATCTGCTGGAGGTGGAGAAGTATCTCTCTAGCAAGCGGCATAGCAGCATGCTGTTTCTGCAGTTCATTCGACATCGAGGCTAGCATGAGACATCGAACCTGAAGATCATCATCAACCCTTTTAGCATGGGCGGTTCGTTGTTCCTCACTAGCTCGTGCTGCGGGTGCAGCAGGCATGGGTGTGTCGAGCACATAGCTTCGTCGCTCGGAGTCGAGGATAATTCTGAGATTTCTCAGCCAGTCAACGAAGTTTGAGCCATTCAATTTGTTTGCGTCGAGGATAACAGATAATGGATTCTTAGACATTGTACTTAATATCTACAAATGGAAAGAAGACAACGTTTGGCTAACTGATCTTATGTCTAATACTTATAAATATCGAAGTTTGGACTTGTTTTCGAAAAAGTTCTCCCACTATTTTATCGAAACAATCACCCCTTTGATTGCTCGGGAAATTTAATTCCTAGTAGGTCTTGACGTCCCAGCTGCAATTAATTGCACCCACGACTCGTGGCCATACAACCAATTCTCCAGGTAGGTATACTTTTTACCAATTGTGTTACGCCACAACCTTCAAGTTATTTTGCCTCGGTTTTCGCACTTATTTAGCACTGCTACATCATAAGTGTTACTAATCGTTAAGTCTAACCCATCAATCATGATGAGCAACGGGCCCGGTCGTGAGTTCTCCGTAACTAGTTATCGGTCGATCCTCACATCCCGACAAGTCCTCACCCTTGTCGTGTTTAGTTAAAAACAGGAGTCAAGGAATTTCACGTATTGTCCCTTTCTTCGACTCGGGTGCCAGACTCTTGATCACCTCTATCGATAAGTAGACAACATACGCTAGTCCCTATTGATGGAAGGCTTGGATTTATATAAATACTTCATTTTATTTTAATCCAATATGACTTAATATTTAGTTCGAGAGGGGAATTACACTACCATGTCATTTAAGACATAGCAACACACCCTTATATGAGAAATTAGATGGTAGATCTGATTCATATAAAGTTTGTGGGGGTATCCAACAAAATCCATTGGATAACTTGTTCTACGACAAAGAGAAACGAAAGTATCTCGTAAGAAGCTTGTTCCTCTGTTGACAAAACTCTTGTCAAAGGAAATAAGGAATGTCATAGAACTTGATAAAGTCCAAAGAACTGGACCCATCCCCACAAACAGTGGGAGTATACCCCGAAACCTACTGAACCGATCCATGCACAAATTAGTAATCTAATCAAATTCGTAAGGAACTCAAAATTCCATTTTACGAAATTGAGAAACTGGATTAAAATCCAAGATTACAAAAGAACTAAGGGATATGGCATGAAGCCAAAAGATTCAAAGTGGAAACTTTGACTCACCTAATGGCGATAGGTCACCCTTCAAAAGTCCTTCTAGGACCGATGAAAGTACCTTCTCCGTTTGCTACGTCAAAATCCATTTCAAAACTATTAGCCATAGAAAGGTGGTTTTCACTACCGAAGAATGACTATTGGATATGAATCCTGCATCTCACAATTGAAAATTGATGAGAAGATCTCTATTCAAATCCAAAGGTCAATCTGTGACTTTATCCCGAACATGGAACATGCAACTTGATAAGTCAATCAAGAATGTTGAAGTTGTCAAAAGGCATATGATTCCAAATGTGCAGAAGGATCAGTGGGAGCATAGTTAAATTCGCAACGAACGAGATGTTGATCTACACATCAAGTACGATATAAGAATATCAGAGAAGCACAGACGAAAGCGTTTTATTCACGCAATTTTCCATGATATGATTTGGAATTACATCTCACGTACTGGCAATACGTATTTATGGAGATAAAAGCGAAGTAGATGTTGCAATTCACCAAATCGAAGTACAAAGACTATATATTGATTAAATTCAATATGGAAGAATCCAAGAAAGGATTAGTTCCAAAGAGACAAAGCTCTCTTACTTATTTAATGAGCCCTAAATTTAATAAGTAAAGAAGTAACTGTCTCAAGAAGCCTTATGCTTTAGGCATTTGGATTGCATGTAGCATGCAAAGTCTTGTACTAGACCTGACACATCAAAATGCTCTGATCATTCAAGAGATACTAATAGTCGAACACCAGTTAAGGTCACTGGACTACCATTAAAGCAATCCTCGAAGATAATTAAAGGATATAATGCTGGTCTGTGGTAGTAATGGAAAATTGAAAACTCGAAGGATTTAAAGATTCGAGATTCCCAGTCTGAAGTGGATGATTTATTCTGTCTCGATGAAGCTAAGGTAAATTGGAAGAAATTCCAATAGTATACCATTGCCGACTCAATCAGAATAATAGCACCATTATGATGTTGCACAAGAGAAAGTGTTTAGACGAGAAACATTCGTCCAATGATAGGATGAATTACCTAGCATGGCAAAAACCTGTTATAATCTTAACAGATTTAAACAAGGCAATTGCTCAATGAAAAGGAAACGAGATCTCACCGATGATCTGAACACAATATCATATGATTGAACAAGTCATAGATAACTGAGACGCGTAAAAGTACTACGTTATCTCAAAAAGACAAACTTGGCAGATCCACTAATTAAGCTCTTTCACAAATGGTTCGAAGGACATCTTGGTATAGATTGGTCTTAGAAATGTTGTGATTGGCTTTAGGGCAAGTGGGAGATTGATAGGATAGTGCCCAGCAAGACAATATTAATTAGCTTGTTGAAGTACTATTTTCTTATGGTTTATAATTAATATGCCCGTTCATTCATAGTACGTGAAACTGAACAATGGCCAACTTCATCTCTCGCGAACTTATCTAAGCGATTGGACGAAATCCTGAGGTCACAATAGACTATGGGACGATTCACTTCAGTACTGAGTGCAATCATGAAACAGTCTCAAAGGTCGTGATCTTAAAACCGTTCCAAGTCATAGATTCCGAATGAGATGGGGTATCGTAGGAATCGCCAAGACTTGTACAAGTATGCATGATTTACATGGAGTGAATTTGTAGCGTTTCATGAGCAAGGCATTTGAGGCCAGTGCATATGAGTAGGTGGTTCAATGGAGGATTGAATGCATCGAACGACCCGAATTCCTCTGCAATTTTGTCGTTCCATGATCTTGTTAACTTATGATGCAAATCGAAAACTTTTAACAGAAAAGAACTTTTTAACATAATTCTTGTAATCTAATGATTCATGGTCTTGTAGTTTTATAAAACAACTTTCAACAGATACTCTTTTTGTTGAACATAGAATTCTTGGGGATTCCCCAAGTTAGAAGAAATATTTTTCTTTGCTCGAGTAATATTTTTGACCATTAAATCAGCAATTACGCAGAAGAGATGTGATAGAATTTCAATCGATCTTGAATATAATTTTCGATCTAAGGAGCGTAGCAACGGCTTATATTTATTTAACAATTTCGATCTTAGGGGCATAGCAACGGCTTTCACCCTTAGTCGTTTCAGAGTCTTTTTAGCCCGATGGTCGTAGCAACAGCTTTCACCCATTTAATAATTTCGATCTAAGGGGCATAGCAACGGCTTTCACCCTTAGTCGTTTCAGAGCATTTTTAGCCCGAGGGTCGTAGCAACGACTTTCACCCATTTAATAATTTCGATCTAAGGGGCATATCAACGGCTTTCACCCTTAGTCGTTTCAGAGCATTTTTAGCCTGAGGGTCGTAGCAACGGCTTTCACCCATTTAATAATTTCGATTTAAGGGGCATAGCAACGGCTTTCACCCATTTAATAATTTCGATCTAAGGGGCATAGCAACGGCTTTCACCCTTGGTCGTTTCAGAGCATTTTTAGCCCGAGGGTCGTAGCAACGGCTTTCACCCATTTAATAATTTCGATCTAAGGGGCATAGCAACGGCTTTCACCCTTAGTCGTTTCAGAGCATTTTTAGCCCGAGGGTCGTAGCAACGGCTTTCACCCATTTAATAATTTCGATCTAAGGGGCATAGCAACGGCTTTCACCCTTAGTCGTTTCAGAGCATTTTTAGCCCGAGGGTCGTAGCAACGACTTTCACCCATTTAATAATTTCGATCTAAGGGGCATAGCAACGACTTTCACCCTTAGTCGTTTCAGAGCATTTTTAGCCCGAGGGTCGTAGCAACGGCTTTCACCCATTTAATAATTTCGATCTAAGGGGCATAGCAACGGCTTTCACCCTTAGTCGTTTCAGAGCATTTTTAGCCCGAGGGTCGTAGCAACGGCTTTCACCCATTTAACAATTTCGATCTAAGGGGCATAGCAACGGCTTTCACCCTTAGTCGTTTCAGAGCATTTTTAGCCCGAGGGTCGTAGCAACGGCTTTCACCCATTTAATAATTTCGATCTAAGGGGCATAGCAACGGCTTTCACCCTTAGTCGTTTCAGAGCATTTTTAGCCCGAGGGTCGTAGCAACGGCTTTCACCCATTTAATAATTTCGATCTAAGGGGCATAGCAACGACTTTCACCCTTAGTCGTTTCAGAGCATTTTTAGCCCGAGGGTCGTAGCAACGGCTTTCACCCATTTAATAATTTCGATCTAAGGGGCATAGCAACGGCTTCCACCCTTAGTCGTTTCAGAGCATTTTTAGCCCGAGGGTCGTAGCAACGGCTTTCACCCATTTAATAATTTCGATCTAAGGGGCATAGCAACGGCTTTCACCCTTAGTCGTTTCAGAGCATTTTTAGCCCGAGGGTCGTAGCAACGACTTTCACCCATTTAATAATTTCGATCTAAGGGGCATAGCAACGACTTTCACCCTTAGTCGTTTCAGAGCATTTTTAGCCCGAGGGTCGTAGCAACGGCTTTCACCCATTTAATAATTTCGATCTAAGGGGCATAGCAACGGCTTTCACCCTTAGTCGTTTCAGAGCATTTTTAGCCCGAGGGTCGTAGCAACGACTTTCACCCATTTAATAATTTCGATCTAAGGGGCATATCAACGGCTTTCACCCTTAGTCGTTTCAGAGCATTTTTAGCCTGAGGGTCGTAGCAACGGCTTTCACCCATTTAATAATTTCGATTTAAGGGGCATAGCAACGGCTTTCACCCATTTAATAATTTCGATCTAAGGGGCATAGCAACGGCTTTCACCCTTGGTCGTTTCAGAGCATTTTTAGCCCGAGGGTCGTAGCAACGGCTTTCACCCATTTAATAATTTCGATCTAAGGGGCATAGCAACGGCTTTCACCCTTAGTCGTTTCAGAGCATTTTTAGCCCGAGGGTCGTAGCAACGGCTTTCACCCATTTAATAATTTCGATCTAAGGGGCATAGCAACGGCTTTCACCCTTAGTCGTTTCAGAGCATTTTTAGCCCGAGGGTCGTAGCAACGACTTTCACCCATTTAATAATTTCGATCTAAGGGGCATAGCAACGACTTTCACCCTTAGTCGTTTCAGAGCATTTTTAGCCCGAGGGTCGTAGCAACGGCTTTCACCCATTTAATAATTTCGATCTAAGGGGCATAGCAACGGCTTTCACCCTTAGTCGTTTCAGAGCATTTTTAGCCCGAGGGTCGTAGCAACGGCTTTCACCCATTTAACAATTTCGATCTAAGGGGCATAGCAACGGCTTTCACCCTTAGTCGTTTCAGAGCATTTTTAGCCCGAGGGTCGTAGCAACGGCTTTCACCCATTTAATAATTTCGATCTAAGGGGCATAGCAACGGCTTTCACCCTTAGTCGTTTCAGAGCATTTTTAGCCCGAGGGTCGTAGCAACGGCTTTCACCCATTTAATAATTTCGATCTAAGGGGCATAGCAACGACTTTCACCCTTAGTCGTTTCAGAGCATTTTTAGCCCGAGGGTCGTAGCAACGGCTTTCACCCATTTAATAATTTCGATCTAAGGGGCATAGCAACGGCTTCCACCCTTAGTCGTTTCAGAGCATTTTTAGCCCGAGGGTCGTAGCAACGGCTTTCACCCATTTAATAATTTCGATCTAAGGGGCATAGCAACGGCTTTCACCCTTAGTCGTTTCAGAGCATTTTTAGCCCGAGGGTCGTAGCAACGACTTTCACCCATTTAATAATTTCGATCTAAGGGGCATAGCAACGACTTTCACCCTTAGTCGTTTCAGAGCATTTTTAGCCCGAGGGTCGTAGCAACGGCTTTCACCCATTTAATAATTTCGATCTAAGGGGCATAGCAACGGCTTTCACCCTTAGTCGTTTCAGAGCATTTTTAGCCCGAGGGTCGTAGCAACGGCTTTTACCCATTTAATAATTTCGATCTAAGGGGCATAGCAACGGCTTTCACCCTTAGTCGTTTCAGAGCATTTTTAGCCCGAGGGTCGTAGCAACGGCTTTCACCCATTTAATAGTTGATGGAGAACAATAGAGATTGATAATAGATGAATGACGATCGAGAATATCCAGAATATGACGAATAAATGATGATTTTGACGAGATGAATTTCCATTGAATAAATAACTTAATTCGAAATAAACTTTCATTGATCATATAGTTTTCTTAATTGCGAGAAACAAAGAAACAGAACGAGATGCCTAAATAGTAATAGCCTAGAATATTAACTATTTTTCTTCATCTCCCATAATATCTCCTCAAATTAACGGCATTCCAGGCTCGAGGTAGGACCTCTCCATTAGGATGAGCAATTTTGTAAGAACCTTTCTTTCCAACCTCAACGACCACGAAGGGGCCATCCCAATTGGGTTGACGTTTTCCAACATGCTTTGAAACTTCTACCTTATTGAGCACTAAATCTCCCACTTTGAATGTTTGGATTCGAACGTTTCGATTATAGGATTTTTCCATGCTAGATTTGGTAGATTGAATTTTCAACTTTGCTTGGTCCCTGCGACCATCTGCGTGATCAACTTCCATTTCCCTTAGAGATTGGTTTTCCTCGGGATCATAAAATTTGACCCTGGGAGAAGGTACGAGGTTCTCGACTGGAATAACAGCTTTCGATCCATACACCAGACTGAATGGAGTTTCTCATGTTGCAGCTTTAACTGTAGTCCTATTGGCCCACAATACCCCTGGCAGTTCGTCGAGCCATTTTCCTTTTGCCTCAGATAGACGTTTTTCCAGAGATCGAACGATCTCTCTGTTCACGACTTCAGTTTGTCCATTAGCTTGAGGATGCCCTACTGATGCGAAATTCTGCTGTATTCCGAATTTCTCGCACCACTCTGTGATCCTATTTCCGGCGAACTGCGTTCCGTTATCAGATATCAAAATCCTGGGAATTTCGAACCTACAGACGATATTTTTCCATAAGAAATTTATAACTTGGAACTGAGTAATCTTTGTCAGGGCAACGCATTCGACCCATTTGCTGAAATATTCTACTGCAACCAATACGTAATTTTTCCGGGCTCTGGCTGTTGGAAAAGGCCCCACAATATCGATGCCTCATTTATCAAAAGGCCAACATATCGGAATTGAGTGCATATGTTCGGCCGGTTGATGGATCAAATTCGAATGAATTTGACAATGGTGACATTTCTTCACATAGTCAACAGAATCAGGAAAAAGAGTAGGCCAATAATATCCTGACCTCGAACATTTAAGAGCTAATGCTCGAGCACCGCAATGATTTCCTGCCTCTCCCTCGTGAACTACTTTTAAAATGGCATTATAGTGCATTTCGGAAATACATTTCAATAAAATTCCAGAAGAAGATCATTTATAGAGTTGATTGTCAACTAAAGTGAATGATGGCGCTCGGTATTTGATCCTTCGAGCTTCGTTTGAGTTTTCTGGAAGCTCCCCTTCTCTGAGATAAGAAATAAGAGGGTTGATCCAGGAAATCCTAGGCTCATCGATTTCCATGATGTCAACGGAGGGAATCACATCTAGTTCGATAGCAGATGCATTCGATAATAACCATGTGATTATCCTCTCATTCTTCCCATCAGCAAGTCCAGTGAACTTTGATAATAGGTCTGCCCAAATATTTTCCTCCCTTGGTATGGGCTGAATATCAAACTTGTCGAACTCAGAGATCAACTTTTTTGTTTTGTTCAAATATTTGATCATATTGAATTACCTGGCCTCGTAAGTGCCTTTCACCTGTCTATGAATGAGTTCAGAATCTGTTAATACAACAATTGATTTTGCCTTTGCTTTATGGCCATTTCCAATCCAGCGATTAGTGCTTCATACTCTGCTTCGTTGTTTGTAATGACGAAGTCCAAAGTTATAGCGTAACTCAAGTCCTCACCATTGGGTCCTTGAAAATGAATTCCTGCTCCACCTCCTTCCCTGGTCGAGGAACCATCCACGTGCATCGGCCATACCTGATCTTCTGCTTTCTCGACCATTCTTACCTCGGAGATCGTCCCTTCTTCCGCATTCAATATGCCTGTTGACTCGACTATGAAGTCAGCCAATACCTGTGCCTTTATCGCAACTCGTGGTTGATATTCAATCTCAAATTGACCTAGCTCGACTGCCCATTTTATTAACCTGCCGGATGCTTCTGGTTTTGATAGGACCTGTCTTAGAGGTTGATTTGTTAAGACGATGATCTTGTATGTTTGAAAATAGGGCCTTAACCTTCGCGCAGCTACCACCAAGGCAAGCGCAAATTTCTCAATCTCCAAGTAATTTTTCTCCGCACACTGCAATAACTTGCTCAAATAGTACACAGGCTTATGCTCAGACTTATCGAGCTTTACCAAGACCGAGCTGATAGCCTCCTCCGATATGGCTATGTATAAATATAGAGGTTCTCCATCGGATGGCTTGGCCAACATTGGCGGTCAGGTTAAGTATGCTTTTAGGTCTTCGAAAGCCTTATCGCATTCTTCATTCCACTCGAAGTTCTTAGATTTACGTAACAGTTTGAAGAATGGTAAACTCTTGTCAGCAGATCGTGAGATGAATCTATTCAACGAGATAATCTTTCCAATCAGGCTTTGGACATCTGATAGCTTTCTTGGTGGATGTAAATCGGTAATTGCTTGAATCTTTTCAGGATTGGCTTCGATGCCTCTTTCGTGGACGAGATATCCGAGGAATTTTCCCGATCGCACCCCAAAAGTGCACTTGGCGGGATTCAACTTCATTCCATACTTCCTTAGAATTCCAAAACATCGATCAGGATGGTTGATGTGGTCCTCCTACGTCATACTCTTTATGAGCATGTCATCTACATAAACTTCCATGATTTCCCCTATCAAATCTTTAAACATCATATTGACTAACCTTTGATAGGTTGCGCCCGCATTCCTTAAGCCAAAAGGCATGACAATGAAGCAGTAGACTCCTCGCTCGGTGATGAATGCTGTTTTATCCTGGTCTCTTTCATTCATAAAGATCTGATAAAATCCTTGGAAAGCATCCATCATACTAAAAAATACGAACCCCGCGGTTAAATCTACAAGCATATCGATCCAAGGTAACGGATAAGGATCTCTTGGACACAATTTGTTTAGATCCGTAAAGTCATTACACATTCTCCATTTGTTTTCGATCTTTTCGCCCTTAGAAACTAGGACCACATTACATAGCCATTCTGTGAACTTTATTTCCCTGATCTGACCCGCTGCTAGTAATCTATCGACCTCTGCATTGATTATTTTGTCCTTTTCGCGACCATGATTGCGCTTCTTTGCCTTACAGGTTTTGCCTTTGGATCAATGTTCAATGAATGTGTTATCACCCGCGGGTCGATTCCAATTATGTCGTCTGAGCTCCAGGCAAAAACGTCCACGTTTTTCTGTAAAAATTCAACGAGCATGGTTTCCATGCCCTCGCTTAACTCTGTTCCGATTTTGGTGAATTTCTCAGGGGATCCTGGAACTAGAGTTACTTTTCTGTGGCCTGGTGCTTGCACACTCATGTCGACATTTTTCCCTTTCTTTCCTTGTAATTTCTCGCAGTCGGGAATTGTGGTTTTTACACCAGGCTCCAATTCAGCTATTTTTCTCTTAATCGGGAGTTCGGGTTCTTCTTTCTTTTTAATGCTTAAAGATGAATTATAGCATTCCCAAGGAATGTATTGATCGTTCCTCATTTCTCCTACCCCTGCCACGGTTGGGAATTTTATCTTTTGATGGTAGGTAGATACAACTGCCTTGAAGATATTTAGGGCTGGTCTCCCTAATATGGCGTTATAAGCAAACGATGTGTCTACTACCAGGAATTTGATCATCCTTGTTACATTTTTTGGTTTGCTTCCTAAAGTCGTGCTCAAGAGAATGGTCCCAAGCGGAACGATCTTCGATCCCCCAAAACCAACCAAAGGAGTGGTTACTCGATCCAGACACGGGTGACAAAGATTCATCCTCGTAAGAGCTTCCGAGGAGATAATGTTTGCCGAGCTTCCGTTATCGACTAGCACCCTCTTGACCTCAAAATTATCGATTAGCAATGTCAATACCATGGAAAAATCCGGATCGTCTTCACTTGTGTCCCAATTAACATCCGAAGGTCGATCAGCCTCACTGAAGCTTATAACTTGATTTTCCATGGAGGAAAACTCCAAGGATAGAATTTCCCTCTTTGCGGAGACTCCAGCCTTTATCGACCTCAACATTCTTTTTCTAGCATTTCTGCTATCTCCTCCTGCTGGTCCGCCAGCAATCATGTTTATCACTCCATTCGACCGCTCTTCCATTTGATTTCGAGCCTGCCTTTGTTGAGTATCAAATTTTTGTGGGCTTCTTGACCTATAACGATTGTTATGGTTGCCTCCTTTGACAAATTCTTTTAATTTTCCTTGTCCGATTAGCTTTTCAATCTCAACTTTCAGTTGGTAACAATTTTCGGTGCTGTGCCCCCGAGCCCGATGATATCGACAGTTGCACTTGGCCTAGCCTGAGTAATCCTTTGAGCCTAGGGAATCAAGTTCCCTTCTTCTAACACAGTTAACACTTCTTCCTTTGAACTGTTAAGTTCTGTAAACTGAATTTTTCCCGATCTTGGAGGTCGAATTCGTTCAAAATAAGGTCCATAGGAATTCGATCCTTGGGGTGGCATATGTGGCTTATAAGTGTTGATTCTTTGCCAGACTGATCCTTTGTTCGACCCTCCATAGTCACCAGGTTTCGAGATGGGTGCCCGATCTTGTTTCCTGTTGAGAGGAAGGTTCACAGTGTGCGAACTTTTTAACTTATTCATCTATTCCTGAATCATGTATTTCTCGGCAATTTCCATTATTTGTTCGAAGGATTTTGGTTGTTTTCTGCATAAGGCGTTTCCGAACTGAGTACTCTTTGTTAGTTCAAACATTAGAGATGATAAATATTCGATCTGCGGGGTATCGACTTTGAGGAGTTCGATACTGAACCTTGCTAACCATTGTCTCAAAGTTTCTCCTTCCAGTTGTTTTACGGTTCCCAAATGATTTGCTGGTAACCTCGGTTTCCTTTGGCTAGCAAATTGATGTTTTAATTTATCGCAAAATTCCTCGAAGGAAAATATGGAGTTAGGTGGCAACTTTCCGAACCAGTCGAGGTCAATTCCCTCAAAGGTAGTAACCATGATCTTGCAACAAAAGTCCTCAAAATGTCCGTATAGGTTCATCACATTAATAAAGCTGTTAATGTGTTCCCCGGGGTCGGTAGTCCCGTTATACCGTGGCAGCCTGGTCGGTACAGTTTCCGCGTTTCGAGCTTCGTATATTTCTTGACAAAATGGCGAACAACGCATGATACTGTTTGAAACCTCCCTGTCTCGTGGATTTTCTCTACTCGGAACATTTCCTGCTCTCCTGGCAGCATGATTGGTATGAGGAATCTCTATCAACGTACCCTCCTCTTCCAACTTCTTAGCTACTCTCTCCTGCACTATCCTTTCAAGTTCGGATTCAGTAATTCTTTTGTAGGTCGACCTTTGGCCTCTGACAGCACCAGAAGGGTGGCTCTCCCCAACTACTGAATCTTCCACATCATGAACTGACTTCGGTGGGATCTCTGCCCGAGCATTGATTTTCGATGGTGCGGCTCGAGGAGGGTTTAATGCTGGCGCGTGCGATATTGATCGCAGTACACTATTCTCCTTTTGGATGTTCGAAGATGGTATCTCCGGTCTACCGTGAACTGCTGGCTGATCTACAGGTGATTGATCAGCCCTTCCGCTGTTCAGAAATTCCCTGCACATCGTGCCTATAATGGACCTTAGATCACCGACAGTCGTGTGAATTGGAACATTATCCTGCGGAACAATTGGTGGAACCTCTTCTTGTTGAGCCGCGCGCGACATATTGTCGGGCTCATTGTTGACCGAATTCTGTGCTCCTGCTGCATGGGAGGGTTCACCTCGGTTATATGTATTCCTCCTCGTAGTAGGCATATTTCGATCTAATACTCGAATAAGGCCCCACGGTGGGCGCCAATTGATCTTACGTGTTTTCGTTAGTTCGGATAAGGGTGGTGTAAAATGCCGTGGTAATGTATGTAAATGAAGATAAAAGATCAATAGAATTATATTCAGAAGGATTGAGTACAGATTACAAGAATTGGGAGTCCTATCCGAGCATTATTGGATGCCGTACAAGCTAGAGGGTGAAATACATATAAAATAGCCTATACTATTCTTCCTAAGTAGTCCCGAGCAGCAGCCTCGGAGGAAGAGCACCTGGGAAGTTGTGTCGTCGTCATAAATGCTTGGGGTATTTATAGCGAAGACCTGGAGCCAGGTGAACCAACCACAGGTGTGTATTGCTCAGCCCATGGGCCTGGTCCTATGCTTGGCCCAACAGTGATTTGGACCCTAAGCTTCCTTAGTTGAGTCAGCGCAGGATTCCTGAACTGTGAGCTCGAATTTATGCTTATGAGACCGAGAATGATGAATTTCGAACTCTCTAGGCTGTAGTTGCGTTGAGTCCAAGTTACCCCTCATCAAATCTAGATTCCAAAGCATAAGGTTTCTTGAGACATTTACTTCTTTACTCATTTAAATGTAGGGCTCATTAAATAAGTAAGAGAAATTTTGTCTATTTGGAAATAATCCTTTCTTGGATTCTTCCATATTGAATTTAATCAATATACAGTCTTTGCACTCTGATGTGGTGAATTGCAACATCTACTTTGCTTTTATCCCCATAAATACGTATTGCCAGTACGTGACATGTGATTCCCAAATCTTATCATGGAAAATTGCGTGAAGAACACTCTTTCGTCTGTGCTTCTCTGATATTCTTATATCGTACTTGATGTGTAGATCATCATCTCGTTGTGTTACGAATTTAACTATGCTCCCACTGATCCATTTGCACATTTGGAATCCATATGCCTTTTGACAGATTCAACATCCTTGATTGATTTATCAAGTTGCATGTTCCATGATTGGAAAAAGTCATAGATTGACCTTTGGATTTGAATAGAGATCTTCTCATCAATTTTAAATTGTGAGATGCAGGATTCATATCCAATAGTCATAACTTTGGTAGTCAAAACCACCTTTCTATGGCTAATAGTTTCGAAATGGATTTTGACGTAGCCAATGGTCAAATGGCATTTTCATTTGTCCTAGAAGGACTTTTGAATAATGACCTATCGCCATTAGGTGAGTCAAGCTTTCACTTTGAAACTTATGGCTTCATGCCACATCCTTTAGTCTCTTTGTAATCTTGGATTAGAATCCAATTTCTCAATTTTCTTAAAATGGAATTTTGAGTTCCTTACGAATTTGATTAGATTACTAATTATTTGTGCATGGTTCGGTTCAGTAGGTATCGGGGTTTACTCCCACTGTTTGTGGGAAGTTCTTGGACTTCATCAAGTTCTATGACCTTTCTTATTTCCTTTGACAAGAGTTTATCAACAGAGGAACAAGCTTCTTACGAGATACTTTCGTTTCCCGTTGTCGCAGAACAGGTATCCAATGGATTTCGTCGGATACCCCACAAACATTATATGAATCAGATCTACCATCCAATTTCTCATATAAGGGTGTTTTGCTATGTCTCAGATGACATGGCGGTGTAAGAACTTACTTCAGAAAATACTAGACCAAGTACTTTTGAAGATGATCTTACAGGATTTCGTTAGTTCGATCAAGGGTGGGATGTAGTGCAATAATAACAATATTTAAAGGAAAATAAAGACCAAAAGTAGTTGTATTCGAATATAATGAGTACAAATACAAGTATTTAGGGTCCTATCCGAGCATTATTGGATGCCGTACAAGCTAGAGGGCGAAATACATATGATCCTAAGCCTTTGCTCCCAAACGGTTCCGAGCAATAGCTTCCAGGAGGGAGCACCTGGAAAGTCGTGTCCGGTATCATAAATTCATGGGGTATTTATAGCCGAGCATACGGGCTTGGGCCTGGGTTCGGCCCAACAGTACTCTTCGACCTCGGGTTCTTGTACGAGCCAGACATAGTTAATTATGAGCTCATGCTTGACTGGTTGTCCCTGGATCCGAGAACCGGCACTATCCGATCCATATCAGGCTCGAGCGGATTAAGGGATCTAAATCACCCCTCATCAATACTCCCCCACTTCTCGAGCGTAGAGAGGAACTTGCGCTCGAAGAAGTATAAGTTGCGTTGCCTGTTGTCGTGGATCGTGCCGTTCAGGACATGTTTCGGATATGCCTCGTTAAAAACCTAACTTGGAAAAACCCATTGGGATAAAAACCGAGCTAGGGAAAAAGAGTGCACATGCAAGAAACATCACTTCGGTGTGTTGAGATAGTACGTTCGTCGTTTTTATAAGGCCTCCCAACTGAAATATTCTCCGTTGTGAATCAACATGAGATTTTCTCCAAATACTTCCCTTATTTTCCGAGCATAAGCCTAGAGGGCCTATAAGATTTTCCGGGGCGACTTCCATGGAACATACCCCACAGTCTTGAAAAACGAAGGGTTAAAAATGCAATTTTCAGAGAAATAACTTTGAGCTTTTACCAAAGGTAAGTTCAACCGTCGCGGTTACTCGGGGACTTGTTTGCAATTTTACCTTTTTAACCCCATATATATATGTTGACTCGTTGAAAACTTATTTACATATTATATTCTCTCTTGAGCTCGAAGTGTTTGAGTTCGAAACAGCATTTGCTTTATATTTATCTCTCGATCCATTATGTCAAGCTCTAGAAGTATTAAAGGCAAAAATAAGGTTGAAGAGAATCAAGAGTCCGATCCTTTGTTTAAGCTTGTAGATGACTTTGAAGAAGGGGAATTTCGTCGAGAAGGTGAAGATGAGGACCCGAGTGAGGATCTCGAAGAAAACGAGGTCGAGAAACGCAGTATCGGCGAAGGTGCTTTTGTCAGGATCTTCAAACATACGCAAGCTCCAAAGGCCGTGATTTCGAATAAGTCAGAGCTTCCTGCTGGTGAAACTTCCTGTTATTTCTCAAAAAAGGACCGTGCTTATCTCGAGGCGGAGTTTGGGAAATTTCTTCCCAAGGGTTTTTCGATCGTCGTTCCGTCTTACACCGAACGTGCTACCGAACCCCCAGCTGGCTGTCAAGCCTTCTACGAGGGTCAATTTTCCTGTGGCTTGCGTATCCCGTTCGTTCCTCTCATCAGAAATGTCCTGAACTTCTTTTCGCTTTCCCCTGCTCAACTTCTCCCACACTCCGTTGCATATATACTAGCGTTCTGCACTCTTATGGAGGCCAAAGGGGAAGAGGCTTCCTTTAGCAACTTCTGGCAGATATTCCGAATGGACCTAGGCAAGGGTTCGAATATGGGTTTCGTGTCTATCCGCCCACGGTCTAAACGGCCTTTCCTTACAAAAATAACAATGGATAAGAGTATAGGCTGAAAGAGAAGATTCTTTTTCGTGAAGGGCCCTGATGTTCCTGTCTTAGAAGGTAGTTCGAAAACAAGACCTTATCGATGGGATGGTGCAAATACTTGGACATACGGTTCTCGCAGAATCAAAGAAAAACTCAGCCATCGTCTTTCTGACGAATTTCTCGAGCAGTTGCAGTCTAATCCTTACCAGAGTAGATTCCTAATTCAGGAAGGCGTTTTGCGATTGGCTAGGTTGAGTCATTGTAATTATCCTGCTCCGGCGATTAAGTACCCTAGCCAACCCTTCGAAGGACCCCTCCTGCGAACCGATGTTCCGCCAACTTCTAGTGCTCCGAGTCATGCTCCTCTTTCTTTGGGTATGCTTTTCATCTTCTGCTCATTCTTATGTTTCATTAAACAATTCTTCTTGTTTAAACTAGTGCCCGATTCGTATCGTCTCTGCAGCTCGAATTGTTGAAAGATTTCGAATGTCCGTTGCCGGCCCGGTTGAAGATAAGCGATTTTACTTCGATCCGTTACCTTATGCCTCCGAAAGGAAAGTGGACATGAACAATTTAGGTGGAAGTTCAATTGTCATACCATCCATGATTCCCGAATTGAGAGGGGTTGGTACCATGAGTTCACTGAATTCTGCTACAGCCGGACCTCTTCGAACCTTGTTCTCCCCTGACACTTCTGCTCTTTTGTCTGTCGGCTACAGTCAACACTCCTGGAACCGGATCCAGGGTATCCAGGAATACGAGAAGCTTCTGGGTCAGAAAAGAAACGCCGAGCACCCTGGGCCCTCGAGGAGGATAAAACCTTTTGGCGTGAGTTCTGATTCCGTCCCTTGTCGAGAAGGTAGGTCGGAGCCTGATGTGGCGGATGTCATGGATGAGCATTTCCGAAGCGGCCGAACAGCTGGATATCCTGAAGACGGTACCATTATGACCGATCTGGATATGAATGGGGAGAACGAATTTGACAAAGCCACTAGAATCTTTATGGCTAGTCGGTTTAAGAGGGATATGCTGCTCCATTCCGTCAAAGGTGATTTCGAGGTTTTGAGCGATTTCTCCCGAACATATCATGAGGTGAAAATCTATCTCCTATTTATTTCCTTCTAGAGTCCCTAAATCTTGCTGATACCCGAAAATGTCTCTTAGGTGGGGGATTTGTTCGCCCTCCAATCCTATCGTTTGGCGCTATTGGAACAGGAATCGCAGGACGCTCATGATGCATATGCGCAGATTTTTTCTGACAATCAAGCTCTTCGATCTCAACTGGCAGAAACTCAGCGAGAATTATCCCAAGTAAAGAAGGAGCTCAAGGAAGCGACTACGAAAAATTCCTCCTCCGTAGAAGAAGATTTACTAGCATCTGTTAAGGAGAGAAGTGCCCTCGAGGAAGAGCTTAAGAAGATAAAGGTTGAACTCGAGCTAGCGAAGCAAGACTCCGAGCGTGCGTATGCCCAAGGCCGGGAAGAAGCCGAGATCCCTGCCATACGAGAATTCCTGGAATCCCCTGTCTTGGACCCCTTAGTTCAAAGGAAAATGGGAGAAATTCTTCAGACGATCTTTTATAAAGGGGTTCAACAATTGGTCGCGGCCAAGAAGATTCCGGATGATATGGACGAGTACTTTAAGCACATGAACCCTTTTAAGAACGCTGAAGGGAAGGATTACAAAGCTTCCTCTCTACCCAAGATGGATACTAATTGGCAAGATCATCGCTTTGCCCCCTTAGTCGAGGAGTATGGCATTCCGATGCCTAACCCTGATGTGCTCGAGCGTTTAACCGACGATCCTCCCGTGTCGGAGGAAAAAGGCGAAGATGTTAACATAGGCGATGTATCGGATAAAGAAGGCGATCGAACTCTTGACCAAACCGAGTAATTGCTCCGCTTCTAACATGTATCGCCTGACTTTCTATTTAGCGAGTTATCGGAGCCGAACGTGCTGGAAGGGGCGATTCATAGTTTTGTAGTTAGGAACTAATCGTGTATACCCATGTAACTCATTTTTGTAAACGGATTTGTTTCTTTTGTTGGTCCCAAGTGGTCAGATGAGGTCTAGAGGGGGGGGGTGAATAGACCTCTGAAAATTTTGAACTTAAAACTTTTCAGTGTTCTGTCAGCAGACTAAGCTGATGAAGAACAGTAAGATTACTTCGCTGATCAAGAACGAGTCTAGAACAGCAGAGTGACCACTCTTCTTATATATACTTAGCTGTTTTTCAACAAAACAGTTTTCCAAAGAGTATACTTGCAGCGGATTGTTTGAAAGTGTTTTTCACAAGTAAACTAAGTTCTTAAAAGATTTTATCCCCAGTTTCGAAACTCCTTATAAAATCTTTCAGTAATTCAAGGTGTTTAAATATGCAAACTTTAAAATATGCAAGAAAGCTTAAATGCAAGATAACACAAAGAATTTTTATAGTGGTTATATGGATAGAAATCCTTTAGTCCACTCTTCCAGATCACTTAGATTCTGGGTTATACTATAATCACTTAGATTACAATATTTCTCCACTTACACCTAGACAACTAATGAAAAGGCTGTAAGCTCACAATAGGAATTCACAAAGAAAACCTATCCTCTAAAGTAGAATCACTCACAAAGACGGATTCTAACTTCGCACAACACTCAGCTATTACAAAATCACTCAGATAATGTTTTTCTGTTTTCTTCAACTGGGTTTCTGTCAACAGATGACTTCCACCAGACGAGTGAGCTGTTCGAGCTTTTGAGACTTAGAAAAATTCTGCTTCAAAATCGAAATCTCTGATTGTTGTTGTGTATCTCTCTCTTCGAACTTAGCTCTATTTATACATGGAGATGAAAATATGACCGTTGAAGGCAAATCAAATCTTCAAATCCATCTTTCAGCTCTTTTGAAACGGCTCCCTGCAGCAATCCGTACAGTGTACAGTACTTTCTGTCCATCACATTTAATGCTGCATTAAATGCACTCTGCTGATACGAGGATATCTTCAATCATTTGCCATTACTACCCTTCTCTTTCAGCATTTATTACACCAAGTGCATTTATTACCGTTGAACTGATCTCATGATCTCTTCCACTCTGCTGATCGAAGCAACCCTTCTGATAGGTACTCTGCTGATCAAATACTGAACTAATCTGATTTGACCCGGCTGATGACCTACCCTTCTGTTTGCTGTTTCAGCAAGAGATCACTAGTCTTCTGGTCTTTGAACTCTTCTGATATCTTCTTTACTTGTTCAAAGATTCTTCCAAGGGAACTAAGCTTTCCATACTTAGCTGATTATGATGTTTTGGAAATCATCAAAACCTTCCCTTATATTTTGACTTCTTTCTTCTTCATCTTCATCCAACAATTTCCCCCTTTTTGATGATGACAAAACTTCAGCTAAGTACCTGTACCTAAACTAAAGTTTTGATCCTCAAAAATTTCTGAGATAGAAATAGTATGTTGGATTCAAACTTGCAATTTTATAGATGATTAAATTGATTACAGATTACAAGTTTTGAAGAATGAAAAGTGCAAAGTACTTTTTAAAAGGTTACAAGGATTTTAAGATAAAAGGAAATCTAGCCTAAACTAGTCTTCTTCCTTCTTCTCTTCTTCAGCTTCCTTGTTCTCTTTTTCAGATTCTTCATCAGATGACTTAGAAGTCTCAGCTTCCAGCTCTTCAAAGAACCTTTTTCTTAGCAGCTCTATCTTTTTATATTTTACATCAGGGTCAAGCTGTTCTTCAGCTGAATCTTTGGCAGCAGCTAGTTCCTTGTCAGACTTGGCTTTTGCTTCAGATTCTTCAGATTCAGCTTGCTCTTCTTCTGTAAATCTCTCATCTGTTGGTCTGCTTGATTCTCCCATATTTCTTTCAGTGTCACCATCAGATTCTTCCAACACTTCAGTTGCTTCAGCTTGGTTATCTTCATCCTTTTCAAGAGAAGGACCAACTTTCTTCTGTCCAAATACCCTTTCTTCCCCCTTTTTGTCATCATCAGCAGGGTTGATTGGATATTGTGGCACAACTGGTGTAATTAGAAGTGAATCACAGAGAAGCTTGATGTTCTCTTCCATAGCATTGATCTGAGCTTGCTGTTTGAGTTGATTGGCCTTAACAGTTTTGACTTCCTTGAGCAAATCTTCTCCTTGATCACCCAATTGAATTTGAGTTCCCAAAATCCAATTTGATGAAGCAGTGAAGTCTTTCATCATATTTCCCATGACTTCATCTTCTGCTTGGAGAGCCATTTCAACTGTTTGTTCAATCTGTTTCCAACCTTCAGTAGTGCTCTGAGTCCGTCTTCTAAGTATATCCATATCTTGACAGATGGATTTAACATTCTGAGCAGTGTCTTCTATCAGATCTGTTGGGACAGCAGTAGCTTTCTGAGTAGGTTGTTTGACAGCAGCTAACACTTCTGCAGGTAATTCTTCCTTCATATCCTTCAAAGATTTGGTGATCATTTGTTGGATGGAGTCCAACAGATTTGTCTGAGCACTTTGAGAAGTTGAAGGCATATTTGTTGTAGCAGGAAATGTTTCCTTGATATGTTGCTCTGTTGGTTGAGTTGTTAATGCAAGAGACTGATCTGCTGGACTACCAGCATGGCTTGGAGTGCTTTCCTTCTCCTTAGCTTGATCATCTCCTTCAGCAGCAACTTCTTTGTCCTTGATCTGATATGCTGGAATTGTTTCTTCTTTCTTTGAATCATCAGCAGCGTCAGACTTATCACCCTGTGCTTTGTTCTGATTAGATGGGTCTGATGTACCCTCTTTTTGCTTTGGTTCATCAGAAGACTCTGCTTTTTCTTTATCAGCAGGGGATATAATCTTCTTGACAGTCTCAACTGTCCTCATCAATCCTTCATTGTCCACAGCTGACCTGTTGGAAATCCAAGTAAAGTTATCAAGAGGAATAAAAGTAGATGTAGGTTCCTCAGGCAGCTCTTCATAAGGTTTGATGTTTGGCCCGTAGACAATGTGTTTGATGTTAGGAAGAGGGACCATTGAGCTTGGTTGTCCCCTTAACTTCCTTGATTTCTTTGCCCAAAGCTCTATTGCTTGAGCAATAGCCAACTTTATAGATCTTTCCTTGAGGTCTTCAGATTCCTCATAGTCTTCAGGAATTGATTTGTAGATCTTCTTGGCTTCAGCCTTTACAAAGTGACTTATCTTTAGCCTTAACTTGTCCAGAAAGAATTCTGAATCAAGTGCTTGAATTAGAGAACCTGTCTCCAGCCACTTCAGTACCCATGCTTCTTCAACAGCAAAGGCTTTCCATTTGGTCATTTCAGCTGGACTCTTTGTCAGTCTGAATTCCCTCCACCTGTTGTATCTGATTTTTTCATTAGTGAACTGTGTCAGGCGGTTGACTCTGTCATTTTCAGCATCAAGCCTCTTCAGGAATTCTTCAAAGATGGCAGGATCATGCCTGACAATCTCTAAAGACAATCCGATTTCTTCTCTCCTCTTTGACTTTATTTTTGGTGCAGGCATAGCTGGTATTGGTTTGTTTGGATCCCTTTGTTCACCAATAACTATCCCACCACTATGCTGACGACCATGAGCATCTTTGGTGCTTGCTTCAATGGCAGCAGCCAACTCCGCTGCCTCATTCTTTTTTGATTTGACTGCTGTAACTTGTAAATTCCGATCTTACTAATATCCAGATACCTTTTTAATTTTCAAGGTTCGATAACTTTATGCTCGGATATCGCCCTTTCCATACGGGATTTTTCTTTAAAGGTTGCGTCGATCCATTATCGTAATCACAGGGCGTAGTGTCTATAAAGATTAGGGTTTCTTTTCATTATTCATACGACATCTTGCTTATAGAGATCGGAGCTTTTGCCATATTTTCTGCCTTCTTCGAATCCCTCTAAGAGTAATAGTCCGAACTGTAGGCCCCAAATCCGCTTATCATGGAAAACGTATTAGGGAAAGCTATCGATCCCAAATTGTTATTTGGCGGTTCGAAAAATAAGAATCCGAGCAAGGAGCAGAAAGTTGCCAAGGAGGCCAAAACCTCCAAATCTTCTTCCAAAACCTCTGTGTCTTCCCCAAAAGCTCCTAAAGGGGAAGACAACAAGAAAGAGAAAAACACTTCTTCAAAACAAAACAAGGGCAGTTCTAGCAAGTCAATTTTGGACGAGGAGCTCGAGGCTGCGCTCGGGGGTTCTTCCCCGAAAGTTGTCGATCCTTCAAACAAAGATCCCGTGAGAGAAAATACTTCTGTTCCTTCTTCAAACAAAAGGCCTTATTCTGATGGGGCCACTCCCATTGAGGCTTTACAAAATCTTGCCATTGGTGGTAAATCATCTCCCGATACTTCAACCGTTCCTCCCGCAGGAGGTCTCAACAAGAAACTCAAGTTAGGAATAGGTGGGGGGGCTTCTGCTGAAGCTTCAGGAATTGATAATCCTCCCCGACCTCTTGTCGATTTCTCTCCTCCAAAAGTTGCTTCTTCTCTGCACGAGGAGTTGAAAGATGGATCTCCTTCTAAGGTTGATCCCATGGGTAACTTGTTGCAAGCTAACTTTACTTCTTCGGAGACTGACATACCCATGGAGAGAAACGCATCCAAGGAGAGGAACATAGAAGAGTTGTTTGAGTCTGGGCAGCACTTCCTTTTTCAGGTGTGCATCTATTTATTCTTCCTTTCTTCTTCCTCTCCTTCCTCTCATTTTTTTTTAGCGCTGTTGATCCTTTTAACAGGCCGGACAAGACTTTATTGAGCTTAAAACATTTGCTGAGCGGGAGACCAATCAACGTGCTGCTATCTCTCTCGAGTTGGAGGAGAAGAAAGTCGCGTTCGACCGTGTCCTCGCAGAGAAGCTTGCTTTAGAGAGGGAGAAGATTGCTAACGAGCGTGGAGAGGAGATCCATAAGCAGCTGAACGAGAAACTCGAAAAACTGAAGAGCCTTCACGAGCAGGAGAAACAAGATTTCACACGTCGAGAAAAGGAGGCTTATGATCGTGGATTTGAAGCAGGATGTGAGGCTCGTAACGCTGAGCTTCGAAAGATTCTCTCTGACAATAAGCTTGTTTAAATGTTGTCTCTTATTTACCCGGGCTTGTAATATGTCTATACTGTTTTTACTTGTGCGATCATGAATAATTTTCAGATATTTTATTTTCTATGGCCTGTAATACTTTATTTTCTCCTCGAATCGCATGTTCCTCTTATGTGTTCTTTCTTTGATCATGCTTTAGTTTGCCTTCTTAATCTTTTGATCTTGGCGTAGTAATTCCGCTTATTTTCCAAAAGTAATATCACTTTCTCGTCCCGGCGAAATTCTCGGGAGTCGCGACAACCTTTTGATCTTGACCATTTCTTTTGTTTTTTTTGATAGCCGTTGGACTTTGAGAATAGTATCTATAAATGGGGCTCTTCATTTTGCATTCTTATAATATCTTTCGAAAACAGATTCCTTCGATCATGCTGATTAGAAGATCTTGTTGCACGACTCAATATTTCGAATTCCGGGTTAGGAGTTATATTGCGTATCATAGCAAGATTTATACTTCGATCTCGACTAGGGTATCTGCAGGCGAACGCTATTTCAACCTTGAAGACCGATAAGCTTTATTGCTGACCATCCACGACCCCAATGGCCCATGGCCTTTTTGTGGTTTTGGGAGGCTCTGGCGTCAAGTTTTCCGAGGGTATGACGCAACTTGCTAGGTTTTCTTTTGAAAACGTTTCGGGTAGTGATTCGGAGATTGACGTCCTTCATAAAATGTTCATGTTTCTCCCGGGAAAGAGATGTATTGCCCTTCTCCTTTTCGGAGAAATACAACCATAGTCGAAGACTCGTTGGCTCGATAGGCGTTTCCTGGTCAAGTAAGGACATTATCGTCCGCCGAAAATTTCATAGGATCGGCCAGTTATGAAGATGTAATAGGGGTTGATGTTTTTGTATCTTGCAATTGCTTCATATGTCAAGCTCGGAAAATACTTTTTATCGATCTTTACGACGGCTTTATTTATCTTTAGGCCGATTTCTTCATTATTTTTTCTTTGATGATTGGAGCTGAGTCTACGATGAATTCGGATAGGAATGAACTCGAGTGGAACAATTTTGACATTTTCTTCACTTTTTTTTTTTTTTTTTTTCCGAAACAGTTTCTGTATTTTCGGGAATCGTAACGGTCGGCGCATTTACTGCTTATATCTCAGCCGTTAGTATCATCAAATCTGAGTCGTTAATTGCTTTTTTCTTCCACTATATATAGTTCCGTTGTTACCTTTAAATTTAATGTTTCAGTAAGATTTCTGATCGGCTCTATGATTGAGATTTTACTCTCTCTGGCCATAATATTCCATTTATTATCTCCGACTGAACTGTTCGAGGTTCTCCTTCGAACTATCTTCCTTCATAAATTTTGCTATCTCTTGATGGCAACTTCTTTCGATTAGGGTATCGGCAGGCGAAAGTAATTGCGACTGGGGTACCGGCAGGCGACCAGTTCTCTTTGACTCCAAGTCTTTGAGGCAGGTTCGATCTTCTGTATCCTGTCAATCCACCCAGTCGGATAGTGGGTCGACTGCTGGAGGAGTTTTCCTGCACTCGATCTCTACTTCTTCAAGATATTCCTTGAAGAATGTTGCTTTCGAGATTGCGTGGAATAATTTTTCTAGGGGTTGCCTCGCTATTTCTCGATCTGGGCCGGCGTGGAGCACGTACTGAGGAAGTGATGGATGAAGGGTAGAAGCGTTGTTCTAGCCCCGTCTTACTCCTTCGATCACGGAGAGAATCTAGTGTAGGATTAATTTGTAATAGGGTTACACTAAATGTAAAGTCTTTGCTTGACTTTAGTAATTTCGAACTCTTTTGTAACTGTTTGGAATGTCATGAATAAGATATTTATTTCTCTTATCATTCTTCCTTGTTGTCCTGCAGAATTGCTTTCGTATACCGTCGTCGAGCATCAATTCTTCTGTCTTAAAAATATGATCAAGCGCTATTCTTTACCATGTTTGATAAATATTTAGCTAATAGATGGCATCCGACATTCCTCGATTTTGAGTATAACCTGTATGGGGCTTATATTTCCCCGTCATATACATAATAATTAAGAGATCGAATAGAAGAATCCAAAATGACCTTTGAGTAACAATCTTAATCTGAGGGGCCAAATTCCCTAGTCGGACAAATAATCGTGAAGTAATAATCGAAATAGGGTCTTGATCGATCTTGCATAATAATTTTGATTTAAGCGTCAAGATGATGGCTGTTAGCCTTAAACGAATGAATAATTTACGGAGAGATAACAGAATAGAATGCTGGTTGATCTAGGTTGATCGAGGATAATAATTTCGATCTAAGGGGCGTAGCAACGGCTTTCACCCTTAGTCGTATTAGAGCATTTTTAGCCCTTGGGTCATAGCAGAGGCTTTCACCCATTAATAATTTCGATCTAAGGGGCATAGCAACGGCTTTCACCCTTAGTCGTATCAGAGCATTTTTAGCCCTTGGGTCATAGCAGAGGCTTTCACCCATTAATAATTTCGCTCTAAGGGGCATAGCAACGGCTTTCACCCTTAGTCGTATCAGAGCATTTTTAGCCCTTGGGTCATAGCAGAGGCTTTCACCCATTAATAATTTCGATCTAAGGGGCATAGCAACGGCTTTCACCCTTAGTCGTATCAGAGCATTTTTAGCCCTTGGGTCATAGCAGAGGCTTTCACCCTTTAATAATTTCGATCTAAGGGGCATAGCAACGGCTTTCACCCTTAGTCGTATCAGAGCAATTTTAGCTCGAGGGTCGTCACCCATTTTTATTTTTCGATCCAAGGGGCGTTGCAACGGCTTTCACCCTTGATCGATTTTCGAGGGTCCTAGCAACAGCTTTCACCCTTAGATAATAGTAGACTGAGATGAATACGGATAGAATAACAGAGATCGATAATATAAGGGAGAGATGAATGAATATGAATATTGATGAAATTAGTTTCCATTGAATATGTAACTCTGATCGAAATACGTTCTGACGAGAAAATAGTCTTCTGAAAAGATGAATCATGGAGAAACAGCCAGTGGTGAATAACCCAATAATCCTTATGCCTTTGTCGAGAAAATTCTTTGTCTGTAGGTTCCCAATTTCGATAAGTTTGATTTTTTCAAAACGGTTCCCGTTTTTCCGGGAATCGCAACGGTCGACAAATCTTGTCCGTTCACTTCGCGAATTATACGCCGTTGGATTCTTTTCTGTTTTCGGCTATAAAAGTCTGGCATATTGTTGAAATTATCTCATTCGTTGCATCGGGAATTTATCTATCTGATCATGGTGGTCAAGGCGATTATTCAATTAACTCAACTGTTTGAGTTCGGACTTCGAACAATTTTTAAGCGGAACAATCTTCGAGCGGAAGAAAAATTACAGCAACCACGCTTAGAATATCGACAGGCAAATGCGGTTTCCACCTGGAAAGCCAATAAGCCAGGCCCATGGACCTGTTGCTACAATGCATTTAGGAAGACGTGCTGGGAACAGAATGCCGGAAAATACTGCCGAGCGTTCGCCCCTCTGTCTTCGGAAGATTGCAAATAAAGTTAAAAGCCTGCGGGTCCAAAGGATATTCCGCGCTCGGAGCTAAATTATCCCGAGTAACCGATAGGACGGGAGACCGAAAATTTCATAGGATTGTAATAATGTATTGATGTAATGTAAAGGCTGGTGGTATGCTCGATATGTATTTTCCACATCTTGTATTTTTCGAGATAATATAAGTACGTTTCCTCTCCGTTTTGTTGACAACATCGATCATATCAAGATAAATGTTCATCTGATGTAGATAGGGGACTTTTCTGATTGTCTTCTTGACTGCTCTTTGTCTGATGTAGATTCCATAGGATCCAAGTTTACTTGGTACAGGAACTTTGTTTGGCAGAAGTTAGATAGGTGTTTGGCCAATCCTGCTTTGCATGAGATGTTTGATTCCATTGTTGCTAATTTCCTCCCTAGGATGCAATCAGATCATTCCCCTATGCTACTTAACTTTCAATTTAAGCATATCCCGGTGATTACACCTTTCAGATACTTAAGTGCCTGGGCCCTTCATTCTGGGTTTTTGCAGGTGGTTAAGGACTGTTGGGATGTTAACACTGAATTTTCTGGTATACTTAATTTGAAAGTTAAGCTACAAAGGATGAAGCAAAGATTGAGGTGGTGGAACAAATCTGTTTTTGGTAACATTTTTGAGAGACTTAATAGTTCCACCACTGCTGTCAAAAATGCTCAGGAACGATTTGATGATGATCCCAGTGAGGAAAATTTGACTGAGTTAAATAGGCTAAATGCTTTACATACCCTTTCCTTGAAAATGGAGGAGGAGTATTGGAGACAAAAAGCCAACATTAAATGGGCTGGTGAGGGTGAGAGAAACACCAAGTTTTTTCATAATCTTGCTAAGAGGAAAAAAGGGCAATCTGTTATCCATAGAATTAAGGATGGGAATGGGAACTGGGTCACTGATTGTAATCTGATTAGATCTTCAGCTGCTGAGTACTTTGAAAATGTGTTGTCTACTGTTGAGCCTAATCTTGTGGTTGATAGTCTTGATTTGATTCCTTCTGTCCTTGACCAATGTGATAATGTTGCTTTGACTGCCACCCCCTCCCTTGATGAAGTGAAAGCTGCTGTCTTCAGCATTGCTCCCGAGAGTGCTGCTGGACCTGATGGCTTCAGCTCTCACTTTTATCAAACCTGTTGGGATATTGTCAAGAAGGACCTACTTGATGCTGTAGTAGACTTCTTCTCTGGCTCTTCTCTTCCCAAAAGCATCACTGCTACAACAATTGTGCTTATTCCGAAAGTACAAAATGCTGTTAGCTGGTCTCAGTTTCGCCCTATTAGTCTTTGTAATGTCTCCTGTAAGATTTTTACAAAGATTTTAAATGATAGGCTTGTGAGTGTGTTGCCTAGGCTTATTTCTGAAAATCAATCTGGTTTTATGCAGGATAGACTTATCGCTGATAATATTTTGCTTGCAAAAGAACTGGTGCATGAGATTAATCACCCTAGGGCTAAAAATGGTAATATGATTATCAAACTTGATATGGCTAAAGCGTATGATAGAGTCCATTGGCCTTTTTTGTTTGCTGTGCTTAGGAAGTTTGGTTTTTCTGATCATTTTATAGCCCTTCTTAGTTGCACTGTTGAACATACTTACTCCTCTGTGCTTGTTAATGGTCAGCCTACTGGCTTCTTTAGATCTAGGAGAGGGGTTAGACAGGGAGATCCCATTTCTCCCACCTTGTTCATTTTGGCTTCTGAGTTTTTGAGTCGGGGCCTTAATAGGTTGTTCCTTGACCATCCTGATATTCAGTATTTCACTAATGGGGGTTTTTGTGTGTCTCACTTGGCTTATGCGGACGATTGCATAATTTTTGCAAAATCCACATATAAGTCTATCACGAAGATCATGAACTTTCTGGATTACTATTCTAGGGTGTCTGGTCAGGCTGTCAATCCGCAGAAGAGTAAGATTATTGTTGGGAAGGGGTGTCATAGGAGAGCCCGGGCCCATATTAAAACCATTTCTGGTTTTACTATGGATAGTCTCCCTTTAGAGTACCTGGGTGCCCCTTTGTTTAAAGGGAAGAAAAACATGGCCCTTTTTGACCCCTTATTGTCTAAGATTAGATCTCATCTGACTGGTTGGGAGACTAAGTCCCTTTCTCCTGGTGGTAAGTTGGTGCTTTTGAAGAGTGTGCTCACTTCTATTCCCACTTATACTTTACAGGTCACCCTCCCCTCTACTAGGTTGGTTAATGAGCTTGAGAGACTCTTTGCTAGATTCTTCTGGAGTAAGACCAGTGGTCAGAAGATACACTGGTCTTCCTGGAAGAATATCTGTTTTCCCTATTTGGAAGGTGGTCTTGGGGTTAGGAGGTTGTCTGATGTTGCTACTGCCTTTTCCTATAAACTTTGGTGGAGGGTTAGGGATAATGATGGGATTTGGTCTAGATTCATGGTCGAAAAATATACAAAGTCCCATCACTTCTATACTGCTTTGAATGCCAGATATAAATCTCAAGTGTGGAAGCGTATGTGTAAAGTTAGACACTTGTTTTCTGAGAATGTCTTTTGGGGGTTACGAAATGGACATATATCTTTCTGGCATGATCATTGGATTAGTGACAAGCCTTTAAAATATCTGTCTATTCCTAACCTCCCAGTTGATAATCTTAGAGTGTGTGATTTTTTTGTGCATGATGAGTGGAATGTGGATCTTCTCCTTTCCTGTCTGCCTGCTGATGTTGTGAGTGATATTGTCTTGTTGCATATTGATTTGAATGAGCAGGATGTGATTACTTGGAAGCACACCTCTGATGGTTTGTTCAATATAAAAAGTGCTTGGAATTTTACCAGACTTAAGAAGCCAGCAGACTTGTTGATGAAACATGCGTGGAACTCTCTTGTCATGCCTTCTGTTTCTATTTTTATTTGGAGGCTTTTGAACAATTGGATTCCTGTGGATAGTGTTATGCAGTCCAGAGGGATTCAAATGGCGTCAAAATGCCAATGTTGCTTTGACAACGAGAGTATTCAACATGTTTTTATCAATGGTTCGGTGGCCTCCCAAGTCTGGGAGTTTTTCTCTAATTTATTTGGTGTAAAGAAGGTCTTGACTGATAACCCCAGGTTTTTGTTGTCTGTTTGGATTAACTCCTCTACTTTTTGTGGTCCAGGACATTTGAGGTCTGTGGTGGCCATTTATGTTCTTTGGAACCTATGGAAGTGCAGGAATAACTCCAAACATCATAACAAAAATCACCCTGCTTTAAACATTATCAATAGGTCAATTTCTGAGGTGAAGTCTTTGTACTCAACTTCAAAAATTAGACCTTGTAATTGGAAGGGCGATTTAAGTATTCTTAGATCTTGGGGTATCAATGTCAAACCTCCTTTAGAACGTAGATGTTTTATGGTTAACTGGCTTCTCCCTCCTGTTGGTTTTGTTAAGTTGAATACAAATGGCTGTTCGAGGGGAAATCCAGGAGTTGGGAGTCTGGGTGGTATTGTTAGAGATGCTCATGGGGAGATGATATTTGGGTTTTGTGATTTTATTGGGCTTTGTACAAACACTGAATCAGAGATGAGGGCTTTAATCAGGGGACTGGAACTTTGTGTTTCTTTCGGATATTCAAATGTACTGGTTGAGGTGGACTCTCAGGTTCTGTGTTCGATCCTGAAAGGTAAAAAGCAGGTACACTGGAAACTTGTGAATTATTTATATAAAGCTCAAACTCTTTTGCAAAATCTCGATTCCTCAGTGAATCATATCTACAGGGAGGCTAATCAGGTTGCCGATCACTTAGCTAACCTGGGATGTGATTCACAGGAATCATACATTTTCCATCCTGGTGAGGGGGATAGAAAATTGAAAGGCCTTATTTGGTGTGACAAGTTTCAAATGCCTTCCTTTAGGCACACCAAATAAACCTTCCTTACCTCTATATGATATTGATGTCCAGGGTAGTTTATCAGACCGTTCTGATACACTATCAGGGGGTAGTTCCTTAGCTGCATTTCATATAGAGTAGTTATCCTATCTGTGCATATAGCTGATCATTTTTACTTTGGCCCGCACCCCTGGTCTTTCTCTTTCCATCATTTGATTCTCCCTTGCTTTCTGAGGTTAGCTATCCTTGTTTTTGCATGATTCAGCCATCTCTCATGGCTTTATCAATATTAGCTAACTTACAGGACACACTTCACTCACCTCTTCTAGATTGTGCCTCCTATGCACTGCACACACTTGTCGTGTCTTTGTCACAGTGTGTAAGTTGGTCTGCACCGACTCACTCACTCAGGGACAACCTTTAGATGCATCTCATTGCACTTTACAGCATATTTTCCCTTTGCATGATAGGAAGCCCTTTATTTTATTTTCTGGATGAGTTCCCTGGTCCATTGGCAATTCTACCATTTGGTTATCCTTGCTTCCAATGCCTGGCAGTCAATTTTTTGCATATAAGTCGGGTCATCTTTGATGGTGACTCGCAAGTTCATTCATCTCACATGTGTGGACTTCACTCATTATTTCTGCCAGGTAATTGATCCCAGTAAATCACCACTTCTATACTTAACCAGGCCTTTGCACTTTTCACACACTATTTTATGTTGGTTTTGGTGGCGGTGAGAGGTTGGTGGTGTTGGTTGTTTTGGTAGAGTTGTGGTGGCGCTTTTTATCTCTGTGCCTTGGCATCCACTTTGTTTCTTCGTGGTTGTTTTGGTTGGTGGACTTTTTGTTTGTGGTCCAGCTTTTCTCCCAGGGCTCAGAGGTGGCTATATGTTGGAGGCTGTTTGAGGAGTTGCTCAGAGGACTATGGATGGTGACTATAGATGGACTTTTGCTAGTGGCTTCGTTTCTCATCAGGGCTCAAAGGTGACTATACTATGGAGGCTGATGGAAGAAGTTGCTACTTTTGCTTTGGTTGTTATTTTGCTATACGTTGGAGGCTGCTTGAGGAGTTGCTCAGATGACTTTTGATGGTGGCTATAGATGGACTATTGCTAGTGGCTTCATTTCTCATCAGGGCTCAAAGGTGACTATATTATGGAGGCTGATGGAAGAAGTTGCTACTTTAGTTTTGGTTGTTATTTTGTTTTTGCCCCTGCGTGGGTGTGTTGGCTTGTTTCTTTTTGTGCCCCTGTGTGGGTTGTTTATTTTGCCTTTTCGCTTTGCTTTCTCGCTTTGTTGTATTCGTTTTTCTTTTGCCTCCCCTGTTTTTGGGGTTGGTCCCTTGGTTCCGTACATTTTATTGGGGTTATATAAATTGTGAGTTCCCCCTCACGTTATTTCATCCATTTTGATCTTCTAATATCGATCAAGAAATAATCAAATATCACCTGCCTGCTTGAATAATAGATAAATATTTTTGCGGACCAGAAAATGATAAGGAAAACGTTGCCATAAATCTTTATCACTGCTGAATTTCCATAATTGCATAACTTCCAGGCCGAGAGTTCTGTTCGACTCGACCGATTATAGTTCTTCTAAGTTGGCAGCATAAAAGCATAACAATAAATACTTGAGTGTAAAAACATCTGAATAAACTGAATATGAATCCGACATGCCATTCTTCAATAATAATGTTACGAATACGTTATAACGGTTCAAAATTTAGAATGTCGTAATTTTTCTATACTCCCCACTGAATCGCGTGTCCTTCTTGCCAAACAGGGCCCTATTTCTCGGGAAATGTAACGGTCATTCCATTTATTATGGACATCAAACCGCTCGTAGCCAGTTATCTGGGCCGTTGATTTAAAATCCCTTACCACTATAAAAGGTCCCTTCGTGTATACAACACTTCTCACTTTTTCCTTATGCTCCCTCCGATCACCATGGGTCGAGCTTTAGATTTGATTCATACTTTTTCCAAGATAAAGGAGTTTGAGGTTAGACTCAGAACCCTGTTTTTCGATCTTAGCTCCTTTAGCATAAGCTTTTTCGCTTAGAATATCGACAGGCAAAAGAAATTGCGCCTAGAATACCGGCAGGCAACCTGTTTTCCCAGACATATCTTGTCTGTGACGGGTTAGAATTCCGGTCTTCTGGTGCAGTACCCGATCGGGCAGATGGTTACTCCGATAGGAGTTCTTTAAATCTGAGGCACCAGCTTCCTCGAGGTCTTTCTTACGAGATAGTTCCTTCGAGTTCCTTTGGAGCGCCTCTGCTGGGATAACCATTTGCTGCTCCGGTTCGGAGGTGTATGTGCGACACGTGGCTAGTGATTGCCAAGAAGAATCACTGCTGAGTTCTGCATCTGGAGCGAATGAAGACCGAGAACGTAATGGGGTAGAATTATTCGTAGAACTCACAATAGGATAGGAATGATTGTATTGTACTTCTTGAGTTCGAATTTTATTCGAGGCTTTACTTTGTAACTTATTTGAAGAATTTGAATGATAAAGTTTTTATTCTCTTAATCGAATTTTGCCATTTAATCTTCCTTTTATTAGTCGAACGACTGCTGATATTTAGCTCCAACTTATAACTTGTTGCCGTTGTTCAAATATTCAACTCATCCCCATCGAATCGAGAAAAATATAGGTAACTCATAAGTAATGTATAAGAATTATGCAACTGAACCCAAAGATAGCTGATTCGAAGAATTTTTCTTTTGAAAATAATAAATATGACGATCGGAAAAATAAATTCCGACCATTGATAAGCTCTAATTGCATAGATTTTCTAAGTCTACGACGTTAATGATGATCGAAGAAAATGGTTCCTTTGTGGAAAATAAATCCAGTGAAAAAAAGATAAGCCGCGACAACCCCAGGATAAAGTCTCTAACATTGAGTTCGGAAATTCATTGTATAGGTATTATCTTCAACTTCGGACGCTCGGGTGGTTGGGGGATCACCTCGGATAGTGATTGGCGGAGTTTCTGACCAGTAAAGCCTTTCGCTGGCATACATATTTCTCCTCGTAGTAGGCATATTTCGATCTAATACTCGAATAAGGCCCCTCGGTGGGCGCCAATTGATCTTACAGGATTTCGTTAGTTCGATCAAGGGTGGGATGTAGTGCAATAATAACAATATTTAAAGGAAAATAAAGACCAAAAGTAGTTGTATTCGAATTGAATGAGTACAAATACAAGTATTTAGGGTCCTATCCGAGCATTATTGGATGCCGTACAAGCTAGAGGGCGAAATACATATGATCCTAAGCCTATGCTCCCAAACAGTTCCGAGCAATAGCTTCCAGGAAGGAGCACCTGGAAAGTCGTGTCCGGTATCATAAATGCGTGGGGTATTTATAGCCGAGCATACGGGCTTGGGCCTGGGTTCGGCCCAACAGTACTCTTCGACCTCGGGTTCTTGTACGAGCCAGACATAGTTAATTATGAGCTCATGCTTGACTGGTTGTCCCTGGATCCGAGAACCGGCACTATCCGATCCATATCAGGCTCGAGCGTATTAAGGGATCTAAATCACCCCTCATCAGAAGAGTTAGGGGAGGCTATCCCCTAATGTGAATACAGGAATTTAGCAGAATCAGTGTCGTGAATCGAACCAAATTTTATCAACAAAGTTTGATTCCTTCTTTGATTTGCTTCATGAGAATTCTATTCTCCTTTAGATAATCGAGGATTTAGTTGCTTATGTTTCAGCAAGTTTGATTAGATCAAATTGCTTTTGACATAATGCATCTAGTTATTTCATTTCCAAAACGTCTATTGAATTACTTCAATAGTTTCAGAAGGTTAATCGCAATTTACCTCACCACGGAATTGTGGTGGTTTTCACCAGGTGTTTGGTTCGATCCACAGCTTGAGTGATCCATGTGTCTCACCTCCAAAGTAAGTCCACACCAATCGGATTGTAGTGACACCTACATGTCTTAGGCTACGAACTGCATCTCGCAGGTTTGTCAGTAAGGGATTTCAGATCTGGATCTGGACTTGAGATCTGGATCAGGACTTGGAGATACAGATGGAAGAATCGACTCACAGGGCTTATGTGATTGAGCAGGGTTCGGCCAGGGCAGATCTGGTCGAGATTGGGTTCGGCCAAGATCAATTTGGGCGACTAGGGTTTGGGGCGAAACTATAAGGGGGCGATTTGTAATTAAAGATTCTTGTTCGAAAAATCTGATTTCCTTACTCGATTTTTCTCTCCCAATTTTCAGCAAAGTATTTTGTTTTCTCTCAAAAGTTTTTCTTGTCTTGGAGTGCAACTTAGTTGTTAATGAAGAGAAGAGGGAAGAGTATTTATAAGAGAAGAATCCTTCTCTTGATAGATATCTTCTTTCCTTTATCTACCAAATCTCCAAATCTTTTATTCCTTATCAACTTAGGAATGTGAGATTTGATAGATCTCTTCTTGCTTGTTCTTCAAGAATTAGAACTCTTCTTCCTTTAATCATCAAAATCGCCCCTATCCCCTATTTCAAGATAATTGCAAAATCAACCCATAATTTATTTCCTCTTCCAATTAATTAACTACTTTAATTAATTTCATAATTAATCAGATAACTCTAATTAATTAATTGAACATTAATCAATTAGATATCTAATTAATATTCTCCTATTGAATTAATACCATAGTTCAATTACCTTGATTTAACAACTTTAAATCACTTGCTTTCCTTCAAGACAGTCACCGTCCAATTGTATTGTGTGTGACCCTCTGGGTTCACCATCAACTGGCAGCAGGCCCACGACTATTGGTTAATTATTTATTCCTTCTTCCAATTAATTAACTACTTTAATTAATTCCATAATTAATCATATAACTCTAATTAATTAATTAAACATTAATCAATTAGATATCTAATTAATAATCTCCAATTGAATTAATACCATAATTCAATAACTTTGATTTAACAACTTTAAATCATTTGCTTTCCTTTAAGACAGTCACCGTCCAATTGTATTGTGTGTGACCTTCTGGGTTCACCATCAACTGGCAGCAGGCCCACGACTTTCGTGATTTAATTAACGAGCAATTAAATGCTCCGATCAATTAAACAACTTTTAATTGACCACTCCTAGAATTAATTTTCCTATTAATTTAGGAGTACCTACACTTCATGGTCGATGTCTAGCCACAAGCCCATGAAGCCCAATCAAAGGTGAATTGATAATTGTGAACCTCACCTCTTATAATTGCCATGTACATACGGTCCTTCTACGATGATTTCTCGATCGAGACCTAGGGTGTGTGAATTGATCGGCACCTCTAACTATCTCGATACTGTACTTTCTAATTCTGGATAATAATTCCGGTGTGACATATTATCCAGAATTATAGGAACATATTATCAAAGAACGTACAGGAAATACCCTCACCTTATCAGGGTGAGTCGATAGATCCTTTCTTAGTACTAACCACTCGCGTACAGTTGTGTACGCACCCAACTTAGGCACTTTGTGGCCAGGCTACGTGAACAGTACCTAAATCTAAGTACGCATACTCGTGCACCGAATTCGCCCTAGCACCTCAAGTCCAAGGACTAAATCGTACACTATTATAAGCCTTGAGAAACATCCCATCACCGATATGCGTCATGCGCTTCCACAATGGGTTCCTCTGTTTGGGTCGTTCGATGCATTCAATCCTCCATTGAACCACCTAGTCATATGCACTGGCCTCAAATGCCTTGCTCATGAAACGCTAAAAATTCACTCCATGTGAATCATGCATACTTTTACAAATCTTGGCGATTCCTACGATACCCCGTCTCGTTCGGAATCTATGACTTGGAACGGTTTTAAGATCACGACCTTTGAGACTGTTTCATGATTGCACTCAGTACTGAAGTGAATCGTCCCATAGTCTATTGTGACCTCAGGATTTCATCCAATCGCTTAGATAAGTTCGCGAGAGATGAAGTTGGCCATTGTTCAGTTTCACGTACTATGAATGAACGGGCATATTAATTATAAACCATAAGAAAATAGTACTTCAACAAACTAATTAATATTGGCTTGCTGGGCACTACTCTATCAATCTCCCACTTGCCCTAAAGCCAATCACAACATTTCTAAGACCTATCTATACCAAGATGTCCTTCGAACCATTTGTGAAAGAGCTTAATTAGTGGATCTGCTAAGTTTGTATTTTTGAGATAACGTAGTACTTTTACGCGTCTCAGTTATCTATGACTTGTTCAATCATAGATATTGTGTTCAGATCATCGGTGAGATCTCGTTTCCTTTTCATTGAGCAATTTCCTTGTTTAAATCGGTTAAGATTATAACAGGTTTTTGCCATGCTAGGTAATTCATCCAATCATTGGACGAATGTTTCTCGTCTAAACACTTTCTCTTGTGCAGCATCATAATGGTGCTATTATTCTGATTGAGTCGGCAATGGTATACTATTGGAATTTCTTCCAATTTACCTTAGCTTCATCGAGACAGAATAAATCATCCACTTCAGACTGGGAATCTTGAATCTTTAAATCCTTCGAGTTTTCAATTTTCCATTACTACCACAGACCAGCATTATATCCTTTAATTATTTTCGAGGATTGCTTTAATGGAAGTCCAGTGTCCTTTACTGGTGTTCGACTATCAGTAGCTCTTGAATGATCAGAGCATTTTGATGTGTCAGGTCTAGTACAAGACTTTGCATGCTACATGCAATCCAAATGCCTAAAGCATAAGGCTTCTTGAGACAGTTACTTCTTTACTTATTAAATTTAGGGCTCATTAAATAAGTAAGAGAGCTTTGTCTCTTTGGAACTAATCCTTTCTTGGATTCTTCCATATTGAATTTAATCAATATATAGTCTTTGTACTTCGATTTGGTGAATTGCAACATCTACTTCGCTTTTATCTCCATAAATACGTATTGCCAGTACGTGAGATGTAATTCCAAATCATATCATGGAAAATTGCGTGAATAACACGCTTTCGTCTGTGCTTCTCTGATATTCTTATATCGTACTTGATGTTTAGATCAACATCTCGTTCGTTGCGAATTTAACTATGCTCCCACTGATCCTTCTGCACATTTGGAATCATATGCCTTTTGACAACTTCAACATTCTTGATTGACTTATCAAGTTGCATGTTCCATGTTGGGGAAAAAGTCACAGATTGACCTTTGGATTTGAATATAGATCTTCTCATCAATTTTCAATTGTGAGATGCAGGATTCATATCCAATAGTCATTCTTCGGTAGTGAAAACCACCTTTCTATGGCTAATAGTTTCGAATTGGATTTTGACGTAGCAAACGGAGAAGGTACTTTCATCGGTCCTAGAAGGACTTTTGAAGGGTGACCTATCGCCATTAGGTGAGTCAAAGTTTCCACTTTGAATCTTATGGCTTCATGTCATATCCCTTAGTTCTTTTGTAATCTTGGATTTGAATCCAGTTTCTCAATTTCGTAAAATGGAATTTTGAGTTCCTTACGAATTTGATTAGATTACTAATTTGTGCATGGATCGGTTCAGTAAGGAGAATAGAATTCTAAACAAAGCAAATCAAAGAAGAAGATCGAGCTTTGATAAAACTTGGTTCGACTCTCGACTGTGATCTTGCTAAATTCCTATATTCATATTAGGGGATAGCCTCCCCTGACTCTTCAAAAGTACTTGGTCTAGTATTTTTGAAGTAAGTTCTTACACTACCATGTCATTTAAGACATAGCAACACACCCTTATATGAGAAATTAGATGGTAGATCTGATTCATATAATGTTTGTGGGGTATCCATCAAAATCCATTGGATAACCTGTTCTACGACAAAGAGAAACGAAAGTATCTCGTAAGAAGCTTGTTCCTCTGTTGACAAAACTCTTGTCAAAGGAAATAAGGAATGTCATAGAACTTGATGAAGTCCAAAGAACTGGACCCATCCCCACAAACAGTGGGAGTAAACCCCGAAACCTACTGAACCGATCCATGCACAAATTAGTAATCTAATCAAATTCGTAAGGAACTCAAAATTCCATTTTACGAAATTGAGAAACTGGATTCAAATCCAAGATTACAAAAGAACTAAGGGATATGGCATGAAGCCATAAGATTCAAAGTGGAAACTTTGACTCACCTAATGGCGATAGGTCACCCTTCAAAAGTCCTTCTAGGACCGATGAAAGTACCTTCTCTGTTTGCTACGTCAAAATCCATTTCGAAACTATTAGCCATAGAAAGGTGGTTTTCACTACCGAAGAATGACTATTGGATATGAATCCTGCATCTCACAATTGAAAATTGATGAGAAGATCTCTATTCAAATCCAAAGGTTAATCTGTGACTTTTTCCCCAACATGGAACATGCAACTTGATAAGTCAATCAAGAATGTTGAAGTTGTCAAAAGGCATATGATTCCAAATGTGCAGAAGGATCAGTGGGAGCATAGTTAAATTCGCAACGAACGAGATATTGATCTACACATCAAGTACAATATAAGAATATCAGAGAAGCACAGACGAAAGCGTGTTATTCACGCAATTTTCCATGATATGATTTGGAATTACATCTCATGTACTGGCAATACATATTTATGGAGATAAAAGCGAAGTAGATGTTACAATTCACCAAATCGAAGTACAAAGACTATATATTGATTAAATTCAATATGGAAGAATCCAAGAAAGGATTAGTTCCAAAGAGACAAAGCTCTCTTACTTATTTAATGAGCCCTAAATTTAATAAGTAAAGAAGTAACTGTCTCAAGAAGCCTTATGCTTTAGGCATTTGGATTGCATGTAGCATGCAAAGTCTTGTACTAGACCTGACACATCAAAATGCTCTGATCATTCAAGAGCTACTGATAGTCGAACACCAGTAAAGGACACTGGACTACCATTAAAGCAATCCTCGAAGATAATTAAAGGATATAATGATGGTCTGTGGTAGTAATGGAAAATTGAAAACTCGAAGGATATAAAGATTCGAGATTCCCAGTCTGAAGTGGATGATTTATTCTGTCTCGATGAAGCTAAGGTAAATTGGAAGAAATTCCAATAGTATACCATTGCCGACTCAATCAGAATAATAGCACCATTATGATGCTGCACATGAGAAAGTGTTCAGACGAGAAACATTCGTCCAATGATTGGATGAATAACCTAGCATGGCAAAAACCTGTTATAATCTTAACCGATTTAAACAAGGCAATTGCTCAATGAAAAGGAAACGAGATCTCACCGATGATCTGAACACAATATCATATGATTGAACAAGTCATAGATAACTGAGACTCGTAAAAGTACTACGTTATCTCAAAAAGGACAAACTTAGCAGATCCACTAATTAAGCTCTTTCACAAATGGTTCGAGGGACATCTTGGTATAGATGGGTCTTAGAAATGTTGTGATTGGCTTTAGGGCAAGTGGGAGATTGATAGAGTATTGCCCAGCAAGCCAATATTAATTAGCTTGTTGAAGTACTATTTTCTTATGGTTTATAATTAATACGCCCGTTCATTCATAGTACGTGAAACTGAACAATGGCCAACTTCATCTCTCGCGAACTTATCTAAGCGATTGGATGAAATCCTGAGGTCACAATAGACTATGGGATGATTCACTTCAGTACTGAGTGCAATCATGAAACAGTCTCAAAGGTCGTGATCTTAAAACCGTTCTAAGTCATAGATTCCGAACGAGACGGGGTATCGTAGGAATAGCCAAGACTTGTACAAGTATGCATGATTCAAATGGAGTGAATTTGTAGCGTTTCATGAGCAAGGCATTTGAGGCCAGTGCATATGAGTAGGTGGTTCAATGGAGGATTGAATGCATCGAACGACCCGAACAGAGAAACCCATTGTGGAAGCGCATGACGCATATCGGTGATGGGATGTTTCTCAAGGCTTATAATAGTGTACGATTTATTCCTTGGACTTGAGGTGCTAGGGCGAATTCGGTGCACAAGTATGCGTACTTAGATTTAGGTACTGGTCACGTAGCCTGGCCACAAAATGCCTAAGTTGGGTGCGTACACGACTGTACGCGAGTGGTTAGTACTAAGAAAGGATCTATCGACTCATCCTGATAAGATGAGAGTATTTCCTGTACGTTCTTCGATAATATGTTCCTAGAAATCCATGGCCATGGTTGGTGACGAATTTGGAAGGTATTTCCAAATTTAGCAGTCACACCGGAATTATTATCCAGAATTAGAAAGTACAGTATCGAGATAATTAGAGGTGCCGATCAATTCACACACCCTAGGTCTCGATCGGGAAATCATCGTAGAAGGACCGTATGTACATGGCAATTATAAGAGGTGAGGTTCACAATTATCAATTCACTTTTGACTGGGATTCATGGGCTTGTGGCTAGACATCGACCATGAAGTGTAGGTACTCCTAAATTAATAGGAAAATTAATTCTAGGAGTGGTCAATTAAAAGTTGTTTAATTGATCGGAGCATTTAATTGCTCGTTAATTAAATCACGAAAGTCGTGGGCCTGCTGCCAGTTGATGGTGAACCCAGAGGGTCACACACAATACAATTGGACGGTGATTGTCTTAAAGGAAAGCAAATGATTTAAAGTTGTTAAATCAAAGTTATTGAATTATGGTATTAATTCAATTGGAGATTATTAATTAGATATATAATTGATTAATGTTTAATTAATTAATTAAAGTTATCTAATTAATTATGGAATTAATTGAAGTAGTTAATTAATTGGAAGAAGGAATAAATAATTAACCAATTTTAGGATTGGATAATTATGGGTTGATTTTGCAATTAACTAGAAATGGGGAAGTGGGCGATTTTTGTGAATAAGGAAAAAGAGTTTTATTTCTTGGAAAGCAAGCTAGAAGATATTTACCAAATCTCACATTCCTAAGTTGATTAGGAGTGAAGATTTGATAAGGGAAGGAGATATCTCTTTAGAGAAGGTTTCTTCTCTTATAAATACTCCTTCTCTTCTCTTCATTAAGAGAGGTTAGATTTTTGAGAGAAGCACAAAACCTAAAAACTTTTGAGAGAAAATTATCTTTGCTGAAAATTGAGAGAAGTCGATTTTTACATGAAAAGAAATTCAGTTTTTGCACAAGAATTATAAACTACAAAATCGCCCCAAGAGTTTTCGCCCCGAACCCAAACTCGGCCGAACCCTGAGCTGGCCGAACCCAACCTGGTCGAGCCCTGTTCCGATCACACAAGTCTTGTGATCCTTTTCTTCCATCTGTATCTCCTAACCCTGATCGAGATCTTAAGTCCAGATCAGAATCCGAAATCCTTTGCTGACAAACCTGCGAGATCCAGTTCTGAGCCTAAGACTTGTAGGTGTCACTACAATCCGATTGGTGTGGACTAACTTTGGAGGTGAGACACATGGATCACTCAAGCTGTGGATCGAACCAAACACATGGAGGAAACCACCACAAATCCGTGGTGAGGTAAATTGTAATTAAACCCCCTATGTTTAATTAAGTGTTTGATTCATGCTTTTCGTATAATAAACTGTGGAGAAAGAATTATGGGACATATAGGGACCTCGAAAAATTTTAAATTCCGCACTTTGTTGTATTGACAAATCGAGCCCTATCTAGAAATATCCCAACAGTGGTATCAGATCCAGGTTCATACGTTTTTATACGAAAAGGCCTGAACATAATGTGTTTTCACTGTATATGCTTGATTGTATGTATGAGAACGCATGATAATTATGTTCTATCGATTGATTCTTGCTTGTTATGACTGGATCTATGATTGGGTAAAATTGCCTTTTAAGATCTGTGGCGAATTTATAGTTTTTCGAAAAATCAGGACTTTTATGCAAAATCGCAAATCGCAATAATTAGGGCTGAAAATTAATTTTTCTGTTTCTGGAAATTTTTGTAAAATCTGGACTGTTTCTGAAATTTCAATCGCACGGGTTTTTGGGCTGTTTTGCAATTTCTGAAAATTCAAGGACTATTTTGTAATTTCCGAAAGTTCAGGGGTCAGTTTGCAAATTCAAAAATTTTCTGGATTTCAAAATTTTATTTTCTGGTCCTTCTGTCCGAAAATTGTTTTGGGGGTATTTTGTAACTTTTCAAAAGTTTTGGGGTCAAAAGTGCAATTTCCAAAAGTATAGGGGCCGAACTGCAATTTTCAAAAGTTGAAAAATCAGAATCTTAATATGAGGCAGAAAACTTGTTTTATTTATCCGAGAATTTATTTGTCATAATTAGTAGTGACTAAAAAGCAAGAATCATAGGAAGTTAGTTTTAAAAGGTAGTTTTAAAATTAAGAAAGAAATACTTAAAAGTTGTTTGCATGTTTCTTGCTCTACGTGAACTGTTTACGTGGTTTTCGATCGCGCCGAGCCTTGACCTTAGGTTAGATGTGATTGGTTTAATTTAATGCATGGTTTTTATTGGGCCTGCGAGCCTGTTATTATTTTTGGGCCACTTTGAGCCTTTGTAATAGAATAGGGCTTTACTGCTTTCCTAGTTTAGGATGGAGGCCCGTTTACAAGCAAGGTGGGAGCCCAAAAAGAATTGAAGGCCATGTATGCATGGTACATTGTGTAATAGCATAGGTCCTTGGAGAACCCTTTAGATTGACCAATTGGGCCAACATCATTGGCTCGATGATGGCCTGCATAGGAGGCTCCCGATCGAAAACATATTGTGGTAGTATGCATGCTAGGCTTGTATGGCTTTTATTTATTAGTCGATTTATGATTGCTTGTGTGTATGCGCGCTAGAATCTAGATCATAAATAAAAGATAAAGCATAATTGAAGCGGTGAGATCTCGAGGAGAGTTTCCTTAAACTTTCAAAAACCGAAAATTCCCCTCTCGAATAAATATTAAGTCATATTGGGTTAAATATAAAATGAAGTTTTATAAATCCAAGCCTTCCATTAATAGGAACTAGTGTATGTTGTCTACTTATCGATAGAGGTGATCTAGAGTCTGGCACCCGAGTCGAAGAAAGGGGCAATGCACGAAATTCCTTGATTCTAGTTTTAATAAAACTTGACAAGGGTAGGGACTGGTCGGGACGTGAAGATCGACCGATAACTAGTTACGGAGAATTCATGACCGGGCCCGTTGCTTATCATGATTAATGGGTTAGACTTAACGCGTAGTAACATTTATGATGTAGCAGTGCTAGATAAATGCGAAAAACGAGGCAAAATAGCTTGAAGGTTGTGTGGTAGACACAATTGGCAATAAGTATGCCTACATAGGGAATTAATTGTATGGCCACGAGTCCTGGGTGCAACTAATTGCTGCTGGGACGTCAAGACCTAGGAAATAGATTTTTTTTTCCCGAAACTAGAAGGGGTTATTGTTTCGATAAAATAGTGGGAGAACTTTTTCGATAAAAAGTCCAAATTTAGTTAATTATAAGTATTAATATTAAACCTGTCTGCTTATTGTTGGATAAGGATGAAGATGAAGGCACTAAAGAAAGTTTGATAAGGGAGGTTTTGATGCATTCCAAAACTTCATAAATTGGCTAAGTATGGAGTAACTTAGCTGATAGACTTATCAAGGAATTTTGACTAAGTAATGAAGACATCAGAAGAGTCAAAGTTTCAAGGTCCAAGACTTCTGATCTGCTGAAGTAAAGTTATCAGATTAGTGAAGATCAGCCGACTCAAATCAGATTTGTTCAAGTTTGAGATCAGCCGAGTTCACCATCAGACTTGTACTTTCGTCAGCCAAGTGAAGAAGATCATGAAGTGTTCCCAACGGTAATAAATGCCCCTTGGTGTAATAAATGCTGAAGTACGAGGATATTTAAGACAAATGATTGAAGAAAAGCTTCGCATCAGCCGAGTGCATTTAATGCTGCATTTAATGCTGCCTGCAGAATAGTACTGTTTACAGTACGGGCAGACTGCAAAAGAGCCGTTCGCGGATTTTAAGGACCAGTACTCGAGGAATTTGAATCCTGTCTCTCTTCAACGGACACTTTTCAATCCTCAAGTATAAATAGCTGAAAGAGACGAAGAAGAAGCAAGCAACACACTTTCTGAGAGAAATTTCCGAAGCAAAATTCTTTAAGTCTCAAGAACAGCTCACTCATCAGCTGAGTCATTTGTTGACGAAAGCAGAGTTGAAGAATCAAGAAAAATACATCTTCTGAGTGATTTTGTAAACAAGAGTGTTGTGCGGAGTTGTGATCCATCTTTGTGAGTGATCAAACTTCAGAGGATAGGTTTTCTGTGTGATTTCCTATTGCGAACTTGTGGTCGTTTCATTTGTTGTTCGACGCAAGCAGAGTATACTGTAAACTTTGTGATTATAGTATAACCCAAGATCTAAGTGACTTGGAAGAGTGGACTAAAGGATATTCAAATCCATATAACCACTATAAAAATTGATTGTGTTTTTACATTGCTTTTAAACTTGCATATTTTCTGTTTGCATAAAAACACGTTAAGTTAACTGTTTTGAAAAGAAGTTAAAAGGAGTTTATAAAACTGGGGAATCACTTTTCAAACTACTAAGTTTACTTGTGAAAAACACTTTGAAAATCCGCTGCAAGTACTCTAAGTATTAAAACTGATTTCTGCAAAATCAGCTAAGTAACTATCAGACGAGTGGTCAACAAGACTGTTCAAAGATTTGTTCGCGAACAGAATTCTAACTTACTAATCTGATCAGCTTAGTCTGTTCAGTAAGAGTAAAGTTTTAAAGTTAAATTTGAAGAAAATTTTTAAAGAGGTTTATTCACCCCCCCCCCTCTAAACCTCTTCTGACCACTTGGGACCAACACTTATAGTTGTCTATTTTATTGTTAGCCATTTACCATCCATTGTTCCGTTCAAACGAGTATTGATGAATGTTAGAAGGGAAAATACTTTGGGGCCTATGATGTGCTATTATCTTCAAATAAAGACCATGGCTGAGTTTAAGAATGTTAGAGAATATTGTTCTTACTTAACCAAGATGTTCAAGCGAATCAAAGGGTTTGGAGCCCAAGTGATTCACGAAGATGAGATAGAAATTACCACGCATGGTCTTTCTGACATCTTCACTCATTTCATGCAACACTGTGAAATTCTGCTTGTTGATATTAAGACAAAGCAATTGCATGAGTTGTTAGACAAATATGAACAAGCTCATCTAAAAGGTCTTGGTCTACATGAAGAAAATTGCCCACTGTGTAAGCACGAAAAGAAAATAGGAAAGCTCAATGAAAAGGAATTCCTGGATAGACTTAACTATGGTATGATTTTTTAAATTATACATTTGTTAAATCTTTATGATGTAAGACATCTGATAAAACTTTCATTTCTGTAAAAGAGTTTACAGCGGATGAAACTATTCCCTCTCCACCTACAAGGAGGAAATTCCTTGAAAGGAAGATGCGTGCAGTGCAGGACAAGTTGAGGGATATCGAATTCAGGGACTGGGTCAAGGAAGTATTGAACCTAGACATTCCTTTCTAGAAGAAGTTTTTCGTATTAGCATAAATTTCTAGTTTTAGTTTATTTTGAGTATTATTTCGAATTTTGTACAAAACCTTATTGCTTTACCATTGAGAAATGGAATTTATTTAATTAGAGCAATTTAACTTTGTACAAATGTTGATGTTTTGAAACATAGAAATAAACAATGATTAAACAAATCAAAACTTCGAAGACTATATGCTGAATCGAAAGACCAGATAATCGTTCTCACTGAAATGTTTATTTTGGACATTCTTCCTAAAGAAAGATTCGAAGGAAAGGTTTTTGTCTACTGTTCTTGAAATAAGGAACTTAGATAAAACTCCGAACTTTCAAATCTTGTCTTAAAGGATTAATAACCGAAATAAAGGATTGCTAGGCATTCCAAACATTTCAAAAATTGATTAAGAACTAAAAGCACTAGTTCAAAAGGATACTATTTCATATATACTTACGATTTCAATCGTTAAAGTATATTTGTACATTGTAGAAGTACAATTCTGAAACTATTGAAGTAATTCAATAGACGTTTTGGAAATGAAATAACTAGATGCATTATGTCAAAAGCAATTTGATCTAATCAAACTTGCTGAAACATAAGCAACTAAATCCTCGATTATCTAAATTAAAGGAGAATAGAATTCTCATGAAGCAAATCAAAGAAGGAATCAAACTTTGTTGATAAAATTTGGTTCGATTCACGACACTGATTCTGCTAAATTCCTGTATTCACATTAGGGGATAGCCTCCCCTAACTCTTCAAAAGTACTTGGTCTAGTATTTTCCGAAGTAAGTTCTTACACCGCCATGTCATCTGAGACATAGCAAAACACCCTTATATGAGAAATTAGATGGTAGATCTGATTCATATAATGTTTGTGGGGTATCCGACGAAATCCATTGGATACCTGTTCTGCGACAACGGGAAACGAAAGTATCTTGTAAGAAGCTTGTTCCTCGGTTGACAAACTCTTGTCAAAGGAAATAAGAAAGGTCATAGAACTTGATGAAGTCCAAGAACTGGACCCATTCCCACAAACAGCGGGAGTAAACCCCGAAACCTACCGAACCGAACCATGCACAAATAATTAGTAATCTAATCAAATTCGTAAGGAACTCAAAATTCCATTTTACGAAATTGAGAAATTGGATTCAAATCCAAGATTACAAAGAGACTAAAGGATGTGGCATGAAGCCATAAGTTTCAAAGTGAAAGCTTGACTCACCTAATGGCGATAGGTCATTATTCAAAAGTCCTTCTAGGACAAATGAAAATGCCATTTGACCATTGGCTACGTCAAAATCCATTTCGAAACTATTAGCCATAGAAAGGTGGTTTTGACTACCAAAGTTATGACTATTGGATATGAATCCTGCATCTCACAATTTAAAATTGATGAGAAGATCTCTATTCAAATCCAAAGGTCAATCTATGACTTTTTCCAATCATGGAACATGCAACTTGATAAGTCAATCAAGGATGTTGAATCTGTCAAAAGGCATATGGATTCCAAATGTGTAAATGGATCAGTGGGAGCATAGTTAAATTCGTAACACAACGAGATGATGATCTACACATCAAGTACGATATAAGAATATCAGAGAAGCATAGACGAAAGCGTGTTCTTCACGCAATTTTCCATGATAAGATTTGGGAATCACATCTCACGTACTGGCAATACGTATTTATGGGGATAAAAGCAAAGAAGATGTTGCAATTCACCACATCAGAGTACAAAGACTGTATATTGATTAAATTCAATATGGAAGAATCCGAGAAAGGATTATTTCCAAAGAGACAAAATTTCTCTTACTTATTTAATGAGCCCTACATTTAAATGAGTAAAGAAGTAACTGTCTCAAGAAACCTTATGCTTTGTCATCTGGATTGCATGTAGCATGCAAAGTCTTGTACTAGACCTGACTCATCAAAATGCTCTGATCATTCACGAGCTGCTGATAGTCAAACACCAGTAAAGGACACTGGTCTACCATAAAAGCAATCCTCGAAGATAATTAAAGGATACAATGCTGGTCTGTTGTAGTAAGTGGAAAATTGAAAACTCGAAGGATTTAAAAAATTCATGATTTCCAGTCTAAGTGGATGACTTATTCTGTCTCGATGAAGCTAAGGTAAATTGGAAGAAATTCCAATAGTATACCATTGCTGACTCAATCAGAATAATAGCACCATTATGATGCTGCATAAGAGAAAGTGTTTAGACGATAAACATTCGTCCAATGAGTGAATGAATTACCTAGCATAGCTAAAGCTTGTCCTAGTCTTAACCGATTTAGACAAGGCAACCGCTAAATGAAAGGGAAACGAGATCTCACCGATGATCTGAACACAATATCATATGATAATACAAATCATAGATACTGAGACGCGTAAAAGCACTACGTTATCTCAAAAGGACAAACTTAGCAGATCCACTAATTAAGCTCTCTCACAAATGGGTTCGAGGGACATCTTGGTATAGATGGGTCTTAGAAATGTTGTGATTGGCTTTAGGACAAGTGGGAGATTGATAGAGTAGTGCCCAGCAAGCCAATATTAATTAGCTTGTTGAAGTACTATTTTCTTATGGTTTATAATTAATACGCCGTTCATTCATAGTACGTGAAACTGAACAATGGCCATCTTCATCTCTCGCGAACTTATCTAAGCGATTGGATGAAATCCTAAGGTCACAATAGACTATGGGACGATTCACTTCAGTACTGAGTGCAATCATGAAACAGTCACAAAAGTCGTGATCTTAAAACCGTTCCAAGTCATAGATTCCGAACGAGACGGGGTATCGTAGGAATCGCAAAGACTTGTACAAATATGCATGATTCACATGGAGTGAATTTGTAGAGTTTCATGAGCAAGGAATTTGAGTCCAGTGCATATGAGTAGGTGGTTCAATGGAGGATTGAACGCATCGAACGACCCGAACAGAGAAACCCATTGTGGAAGCGCATGTCGCATATCGGTGATGGGATGTTTCTCAAGGCTTATAATAGTGTACGATTTAGTCCTTCGACTTGAGGTGCTAGGGCGAATTCGGTGCACGAGTTTGCGTACTTAGATTTAGGTGCTGGTCACGTAGCCTGCCCACAAATTGCCTAAGTTGGGTACGTAGACGAATGTACGCGAGTGGTTAGTACTAAGAAAGGATCCATCGACTCATCCTGATAAGATGAGAGAATTTCCTATACGTTTCTTAGATAATTGATTCCGAGAAATCTATGGCCATAGTCGGTGATGCATTTGGAAGGGGTTTCCAAATTTGGCAGTCACACTGGAATCATTGTCGGAAATTAGAAAGTATAGTTATCGAGATAATTAGAGGTGCCGATCAATTCACACACCCTAGGTCTCGATCGGGAAATCAGTCGTGGAAGGACTGTATGTACATGGCAATTATAAGAGGTGAGGTTCACAATAATCAATTCACCTTTGATTGGGCTTCATGGGCTTGTGGCTAGACATCGACCATGAAGTGTGGGTACTCCTGAATTAATAAGGAAATTAATTCTGGAGTGGTCAATTAAAAGTAGTTTAATTGATCGGAGCATTTAATTACTCGATAATTAAATCACGAAAGTCGTGGGCCTGCTGCCAGTTGATGGTGAACCCAGAGGGTCACACACAATACAATTGGACGGTGACTGTCTTGAAGGAAAGCAAGTGATTTAAAGTTGTTAAATCAAGGTAATTGAATTATGGTATTAATTCAATAGGAGAATATTAATTAGATATCTAATTGTTTAATGTTCAATTAATTAATTAGAGTTATCTGATTAATTATGAAATTAATTAAAGTAGTTAATTAATTGGAAGAGGAAATAAATTATGGGTTGATTTTGCAATTATCTTGAAATAGGGGATAGGGGCGATTTTGATGATTAAAGGAAGAAGAGTTCTAATTCTTGAAGAACAAGCAAGAAGAGATCTATCAAATCTCACATTCCTAAGTTGATAAGGAATAAAAGATTTGGAGATTTGATAGATAAAGGAAATAAGATATCTATCAAGAGAAGGATTCTTCTCTTATAAATACTCTTCCCTCTTCTCTTCATTAACAACTAAGTTGCACTCCAAGACAAGAAATACTTTTGAGAGAAAACAAAATACTTTGCTGAAAATTGAGAGAGAAAAATCGAGTAAGGAAATCAGATTTTTCGAACAAGAATCTTTAATTACAAATCGCCCCCTTATAGTTTCGCCCCAAACCTTAGTCGCCCAAATTGATCTTGGCCGAACCCAATCTCGACCAGATCTGCCCTGGCCGAACCCTGCTCGATCACATAAGCCCTGTGAGTCGATTCTTCCATCTGTATCTCCAAGTCCTGATCCAGATCTCAAGTCCAGATCCAGATCTGAAATCCTTTACTGACAAACCTGCGAGATGCAGTTCGTAGCCTAAGACTTGTAGGTGTCACTACAATCCGATTGGTGTGGACTAACTTTGGAGGTGAGACACATGGATCACTCAAGCTGTGGATCGAACCAAACACCTGGTGAAAACCACCACAATTCCGTGGTGAGGTAAATTGCGATTAACCCCCCTTGTGTTTAATTTATTGTTTGATTCAACCTTTTCGTATAATAAACTGTGGAGAAAGATTTATGGGACTATTAGGAACCTCGAAATATTTTAAATTCCGCACTTTGTTGTATTGACAAATCGAGCCCTATCTAGAAATATCCCAACAGTGACCCACAGGTCCCAGGATCGTAACCTGGCTCTGATACCACTGTTGGGATAGTGGTTGGGATGCCTCGATTGTCAGAACAACGACAGTGCGGAATTTAAAAATTTTCGAAGCACCCAAGGTCCCATATTGATTCTCCATATTAATTATACGTAAGCAAGAACAAAAACACACATAGTAATTAAACAAGGGGGGGTTTTGCGATATACCTCACCACAGGCAAGGTGGTGGAAACCTTCAGTTCTGGATCTGATTTGGATCTGGTTCACAGAAGTGATCCAAGCGTCTCACCTCCAAAGTTAGTCCACATCAATCGGATTTTGGCAATACCTCAAGATCTTAGGCTCAGAACTGGATTCAGGAGGTTTGTCGAAGCAGGATTGTGTAGATTCTCTTGACAGGTCAAGATCCAACACAGAGGAACTAAGGGAGAGGGGTGGCGGCACTAGAGCAGCCCACGGCAGTAGGTGGCGGCGTCTCTAGGTGGCGACGGTGGCTAGGGTTTCTAGCACAAGGGGGCGGCGGCTAGGGTTGAGAGGAGAGGCTAGGGTTTTCTTCTTAGGGTGTTAGCTTTTTGAGCTCAAGTAGAACCCCTTTTATAGACTCCCTCTTGACCTAGATTTTGCAAGACTTCTTATGGGCTTTTAATTAAAGGCCCATGTCTTGCAAGCCTTTTCATTTAATTAATTACTTAATTAAATGCCCAGTCCAATTAAAACATTATTTCTTTTATATAATTAATTAGCAACTCAATTAAGTATTTAATTAATCAAGTTAGCCAATTAATTAATCTCCCACTTGAATTAAATACTTATAATTCATTTAATTGATTTAATTACCTTTAAATCAATTAATTCCTTTTGTATCCTTTTCAACAGTCACCGTCCAATTGTATTTTGTATGACCCTCTGGGTTCACCATCAATTGGCAGCAGGCCCACGAATTCCTTGTGATTTAATTTATGAACAATAAATTGCTCCGGTCAATTAAACAACCTTTAATTGACCACTCCTAGAATCAATTCTTCTATTAACTCAGGAGTACCTACACTTCATGGTCAATGTCTAGCCACAAGCCCATGAAGCCCAACTTCAGGTGAATTGATACTTGTGAACCTCGTCTCATATAATTACCATGTACATACGGTCCTTCTATCGACTAATATTCCCGATCAAGACTTAGGGTGTGTGAATTGATCGGCACCTCTAAATTTGTCTCGATAACTATACTTTCTAATTCAGGATAATATTCCATTGTGACCTTCTAAATTTGGAAACCCCATTTCCAAATCCGTCACCGACTGCGGCCGCAGATTCCTTGGATATATTATCTAAGAATCGTATAGGAAATTCTCTCACCCATTACAGTGAGTCAATAGATTCCATATCGGTACTAACCACTCGCGTATATGTCCATACGCACCCAACCTAGGCATGTTATGACCAAGCTACGTGGCATATACCTAGATCTAAGTACGCACTTCCATGCACCGAATTCGCCCTAGTACCTCAAGTCAAAGGACTAAATCGTACACTATTATAATCCTTGAGAAACATCCCATCACCGATATGCGTCATGCGCTTCCACAATGGGTTTCTCTGTTCGGGTCGTTCGATGCATTCAATCCTCCATTGAACCACCTACTCGTATGCACTGGCCTCAAATGCCTTGCTCATGAAACGCTACAAATTCACTCCATGTGAATCATGCATACTTGTACAAGTCTTGGCGATTCCTACGATACCCCGTCTCGTTCGGAATCTATGACTTGGAACAGTTTTAAGATTACGACCTTTGAGACTGTTTCATGATTGCACTCAGTACTGAAGTGAATCGTCCCATAGTCAAATGTAATCTAAGGGTTTCATCCAATCGCTTAAATGTATTCGCGAGAGATGAAGTTGGCCATTGTTTATCCTTATACTCATATAAATAAACGCGCATATCATTATAAAATCAAAAGATTGTTTCTTACAGAATAGACCTATTACAAGCTAATTGAACTGGCTTGCTGGGCACTATTCTATCAGTTAGTGCAAAGACAAATAGAAGGCCTATACGAGGCTAAGGAATTTAATATGGTTAAATACCTTGCCAAAGTGAAAACACTAGTGGAAAAATTCGAAAGCTTCGGTATACAGAACATTCCACGTTCGGAAAACAAATGGGCCGATCAACTATCTAGGTTCACAGGAGCCCATGACGGAAAAACTGAAAGTGTGATCAACTGGTTAATCTCTAGTACACCGGCCATCGACATCGATGAAGTACCGGCGGTCGATATAATGGAAATCGAAGAAGCAGAAGAAAATTGGATTACTCCAATGATAGACTATCTTCGAGAAGGAAAATTGCCGCTTGACCAGAATGAAGCTCGAAAAATAAAATATCGGGCTCCAAAATATACATTAGTAGAAGAAAAACTCTACCGGAGATCAGTATCAGGAATTCTTCTGAAATGCGTCTCTGAATCACAAACCACTGATATTCTACGAGAGGTACATGAAGGAAACGCAGGGAATCACAGCGGAGCAAGGGCATTGGCTTTAAAATGCCTCCGAACAGGTTATTATTGGCCTACCATCAACAATGATGCCGCTCAGTATGTCCAAAAATGTCATCACTGCCAAGTCCATGCTAATAAATGTCATCGACCAGCAGAAAATATGCACCCTATACCAGTATGTTGGCCTTTCGATCAATGGGGAATGGACATCGTGGGACCGTTCCCAGCGGCTAGATCCAAGAAAGCTTATGTCCTGGTCGTTGTGGAATACTTCAGCAAATGGATAGAATGCATCGCCCTTGCACGAATAACTCAATTCCAAGTAATCAACTTCCTATAGAAATTCATAGTATGTCGATTTGGCATCCCGAGGATCCTAATTCTGATAATGGAACCCAATTCGCGGGAAAACAGGTAATAGAATGGTGTTCAAAACTAGGGATTCAACAAAATTTCACTTCGGCCGGGCATCCTTGAGCGAACGGACAGACCGAAATAGCAAACCGACAAATAATAAAATCCTTGGAAAAAAGATTAGGAGCGGCCAAAGGAAAATGGCTCGATGAACTCCCAGGAGTACTTTGGGCTAATCGAACCACCCTCAGGAGCTCAACCGGGGAAACCCCATTCAGCCTGGTATATGGTTCGGAAGCTGTTATTCCTGTTGAAACTCTAATTCCAACACCAAGAATTGAAATGTACGATGATCAGGAAAATGAAAAGACAAGAGAAAATGATATCGATTTAACAGAAGCTTTAAGAGAAAAAGCCGCTGTACATTTGCAAGTCACTAAAGCAAATATGGAAAAGGCATACAATCAAAAGGTACGCATCCGAACCTTCAAAGAAGGAGACCTGGTCTTGAAAAAGGTGGAAGTATCAAAGCATGTGGGAAAATTACAACAAAATTGGGATGGACCTTACGTTGTCATTGGCGTAGGAAAGAAAGGTTCATACAAAATTGCACACTTGGATGGAACAGCCTTACCAAGAACCTGGAATGCAGTCAACCTTAGGAAATACTATGGTAAATAAATTTTAGCAGATTATGCTGCTTTATTTTATTTTATTTTATCAAGATTTAATCTTTGTAATAAAGGCCTTAGCCTACAGTTCAATTATTAAAGATTTTAGCAATTTTAAATATTAAGGCAAGATTGGGTATAAATCGATTGTTTCGGTAAAAACTCCTTGGAATTCTACTATCATATTGGTTGAGATCGGGACAAAAGGAGTTAAGTATACATTGATCCGCTCAATAAACACTCCTCAATCCAACCATACAAACGAGTCGAGTATACATTGATCCGCTCAATAAACACTCCTCGATCTGTTTACAACGACTAAAAGGCTTTTGGTATAAAAACCTAAGTCTAAATTATAACGAGTCGAGTATACATTGATCCGCTCAATAAACACTCCTCGATCTGTTTACAACGACTAAAAGGCTTTTGGTATAAAAACCTAAGTCTAAATTATAACGAGTCAAGTATACATTGATCCGCTCAATAAACACTCCTCGATCTGTTTATAATGACTAAAAGGCTTTTGGTATAAAAACCTAAGTCTAAATTATAACGAGTCGAGTATACATTGATCCGCTCAATAAACACTCCTCGATCTGTTTACAACGACAAAAAGACTTTTGGTATAAAAACCTAAGTCTAAATTATAACGAGTCGAGTATACATTGATCCGCTCAATAAACACTCCTCGATCTGTTTTGAACGACCAAAATAGGCTTTTGGTATTAAAAACCTAAGTCGAGACAAAAAAGAGTTGAGTATACATTGATCCGCTCAATAAACACTCCTCGATCTGTTTACAATGACTAAAAGACTTTTGGTATAAAAACCTAAGTCTAAATTATAACGAGTCGAGTATACATTGATCCGCTCAATAAACACTCCTCGATTTGTTTTGAACGACCAAAATAGGCTTTTGGTATTAAAAACCTAAGTCGAGACAAAAAAGAGTTGAGTATACATTGATCCGCTCAATAAACACTCCTCGATTATATTTAACGATTATATGACTTTTGGTATTGAAACCTAAGTCTAAATAAATATAAACGAGTCGAGTATACATTGATCCGCTCAATAAACACTCCTCGTTTATTCTTCAAAGATTTATAAAGCTTATGGGTTAAAAAACCTAAGTCGAGACAAAAAAGAGTTGAGTATACATTGATCCGCTCAATAAACACTTCTCCATTATATTTAACGATTATATGACTTTTGGTATTGAAACCTAAGTCTAAATAAATATAAACGAGTCGAGTATACATTGATCCGCTCAATAAACACTCCTCGTTTATTCTTCAACGATTTATAAAGCTTATGGGTTAAAAACCTAAGTCTAGACAAAAAAGAGTTGAGTATACATTGATCCGCTCAATAAACACTCCTCGATTATATTTAACAATTATAAGGCTTTTGGTATAAAAACCTAAGTCTAAACAAAAAGAGTCGAGTAAACATTGATTCGCTCAATAAGCACTCCTCAATCTGTTTTAAACGACCAATAAGAATTGGTAAAAAGCTATATCTTGGAAATGAGTAGAGTGTAAATGAATCTGCTCGATAAACGCTCCTCATAAACAAGATTAAAACAATACCAATGACAAGAAGAATGAAAAGAATAATTGTAAAATTTTATTCATCTGTGTTCAAGGAACATGCAATAAATTACATACAAATAGCTCTGATCAGATTACAAAGGTCTATATACGATTTACACATCGTTACAACTATTAAACGATCCTATCCTATGGATCTGAGATCTTCACGACAATGTCCACGGAAACATCAATCTCCTCCCTAGTGCCTCGATGGTTGTAACTGACCACCTAAGAAGCATGCTGCTCAGGATGGTCGACTTCTTTGGTTCGACGGCCAGGCTCTGAAGATCAAATGTTCTTCCAGATGAAATGAGCATTACCAGCCAGATAACCAGCAATACTCATTCACCCACAACAAGAGACACTGCTTTTACATTAGAGTTGATTTTACTCTAGAGCAGCATCTCTTCGGGGCGGTCGTGAACATTAACTTTTACCAGCACACCCCGGTGGTCTATCAATCCGGAGGTAACATCCAAAAGCGGCGGTGCCTGGTAAAAATGAACCCTCCATGTGCAAACAGGAAACCACGGACCTCAAACCCGTAAATACAAGGTTCAAGGCCTCATGGGACCCGTCAGTACGAGGTAGGGCTTCCATGGGACCCGTCAGTACAAGGCAGAAGAAAATTAAGTTATTATGATATGAATCACGATAATGTGACTTTTTGAATATTATGGGATCTGAAGGTAAAATAAAATCCAAGGAGACTGAGATCTCCATCCTTTTTGAGAAATTGCAAATGAAGCATGTAAGTCACTTCCCTATTTATAGGGATAGACCTAAGCAATCCAACGGCTGAAAAAGTATTTGATCAGGGACGGAAATGCGACCGTCTGACTTCCTATAATTAATGCAAGTAAGTTGGAACGGCACTATCTAATCGACTCAACCAGTCGATAACAAAAAAAGCCGTAGATCGAAGCGATCAACAAGATAATCCATGCAGACTCGAAGAAGCTCCAGACAAGAAAGCTCTATATGCTCACATATGATAGTCGCTCAACAGAAAAACTTAAAGATCCTCAACGAAGGCATGCAAGTTTAAACCGTTGTAAAAAGGATACTTGCTCGCCTAGAGGTAAAAAACCAAACCTTCCACCATACGAGGGTCGTCACTGCCTTATGCATCATATGAGGAACTATTGACTTAGCCATACAAGAACTCCATTGAAGTCCAAGAAATCTGACGTCGTTACTAAGACGATTAATACCACCATGCCAGACTACACTATCGTCACTGCCTAATTTTCCAAAGAATTGCTGAAGGAGGTCTGAACAGGTCAGATCTGGCCAAGACTTCTACGTTTCCCGATTCCTCCCATATCAAAGAAATGATATAATGATACACTGGTTGAGGAACATATAGTTCACAGTTAATGCAGAGAAACATAAAGTTTAGGAAGATACTGAAAGGGATATCTTCTCTTAGTCCTATGAAAAGAAAAGCAGAGTTCAACAGAAGGAATAATAGCCTCCTTATATACGATATATATCACAAAAGGACAAACTTACAGAGCACGGATTGAACATCGACCAAAACTCTGAGCGTTCCTTAACAACTATTCAATCGATTATCGATACGAGTGACCTACTATCTACATTTTGATGTACAACGTGATTTTGGATATAATCCAAGGGACTATACTGGGTTGTTCAACAAAAAATTTGATTTGCAGAGCAAACATTATATCATTCAGTTACTTAAATAGTGACCGAGAAAGATTAAGCTACCTTTTCTCTATTCTGAATATTCTCCGCAAAGATCAATATCAGATAAGTACGCTAATCTATGCTGATTATTTCATGATGATATATTTATGCATAACATCAAATTGTGCATAACAAAATATATCTACAGAATAAAATTGATCAAGGCAAGAATCTGCCTACAAAAGATCATAGTTTCCAATTTAGTTGTTCTCCCAATACAAGAAATTCAGCCCAAGTAACTACACAAAAAGTTGGGCACCAAAAAAAAAAAAAAAAAAAAAAGAAGGGGTCCAAGGCCTGCCAGGTCGAACAAGTCACTGAGAAGGGTTGTTATCTACAGACCGACTAGCAGAAACAGTCCTCCGAGGAGTCAAGTTACCAGCAAACGCCATCAACTCCTCTTGACGCTTTAGATAACCGGCGTCATAACCTTCCTCATAGGACCGCCATCGAGACTCCTCTGCTAGGGCAGCAGCCTGAACTAAGTCACTTTTCTCTTTCTCCCAGACAAACTTTTCTTCTTGCAATTTTTTCAAATCATCATTGGCAAGCTGCAGTTGGAGACTCTGCCCTCTGACCTTGGCCGACTCCGATTCCAAACGACGTTGATAAGCATTTCTGCTTATCCACATATCGTCATTTTGCACACCCGGCTGGAGTGCAAAGTACTTAGCCTGGAAAGAGAAAACACTCCTTATGTAACAAGGTAATCAAAATGAAAGCAAGAAAAATAATGAAAAGATAGGTCTACCTGCTCGCACAACTTCACTAACGACTGAACAAGGCGCACATTGGAAGTATTCTCAAGCTTCCTCAATTCACCGGGCAAAATAGTGCTCAAGCCCAGATCCCAGGACAAAGCATCAGGCTCAACAGAGCCCGGCAGTTCACTAAGAAGAGGGACATTGTCAGGGCGGGGACTCACTGACCGCAAAATATCCTTAACCTGCTCAAGGATGCAACGATCGTCTAATGGACGAGGAGATTCCCTCTCATTAGGACTAACTGAGGTTTCCTTCCCCGAAGCAGAAATAACAGTTCGGCGACCAAACCTTGACTCAAACCGACCTCCAAAAGGTCCTCCAGATTCGAAAGAAGTAGTCATCATAGTAGTATCATTAAACAGATAATCAGGACAATACTGGAAAATAGATTGTGTGACGGAGGGATTAACAAAGGAGCCCTCATCAACTCGGCCTCCATTGACGACAGGGTCACTAGAGGTAGAAAAAGGAAGGGAATTAACAAAATCCCCTCCATGAAAACCATGTTCAAAAGAAGAAACGCCTAAAGAAACAGGTGGTATGTCAAAAGTCTGCTCCACGTTCGACGAATCACCAAAAGCCATCCGACCAGGGGAAGGCCTACTTCCTACTTCAGTAGAAGAAGAAAAATTTGGTTGTACAAAAGACGAACTAATTACGGAAAAGGGTTCAGAAGGGATAACAGGAGTGTCGATCACCGACCTAGTCATTGAAGACGAACGAGGAGGCTCTATCGAGGGCCCCTCTCTTCGAGATTTTTTAGGTCTGGTATCCCTAGCGTCCTCACGGGAAGGTCGCTTCGAAGTATTGCCAAAAAGATTACTCATGATCGGATTGTTGAAAAGTACAAAGTAAATATCGAGAAAGTTTATCGACTAGCCAAGGAAAAAGTATTCTATTAGAAGAGATGAGTATAACGGTAAATATCAAGTCAAGTTTTTACCTTTTATATTTATACTACACGAAAAGACGCGACAAACCTATAGAAAGGGCGCGAAATACTGAAGATAGCCTTGGAATAAACAAAAGAATTTGAAACGACATACGCATAATGATTACGGCGAAGTTAATGATTTGTCTGAATTATTACAAAAGAACACGAAAGGACGCGACTGTCAGAATACGAAACGTTTATTTCAAAGGGATAAAAGGATAAATTTACAATTAAACCTACGGGTAAATAATTACAAAGATTATTTCAAAAGATCGATATATCATATAGCTTGGTCGCTATCCGAAATTTTCTGTTCGCTACCGACATCCTTTTCCTCTGCTATGCCAATATCTTCTTCTTCTTCTTCACCATCTGGATCGATAAAGGTGTTATCGAGCTCATCATTGATATCTGAAGGAGGAATCGGCAATGGTTTTCCGAACTCTTTGACAAGGTGTGCCAAAGGAAAATTTTGATATACGACATCTGGAAGCTCGGAAGGAGAGTATACTTCGCCATAGCGGTTCAACCGAATATGTGCCGCTTTAAAATATTCCTTTCGACGATCATCTATCATGTCGAAAGCGACCAACTGATGGATTGCCTTCTTGAACGTATTTTCTAAGAGTGGACCGACCATTTGATTTACCAACGCCGTATGAACGGGAGAATTAAGGAATTCACGAATCACTTTTTCATAAGAATTACGACCGTAACAATCCCTGAGTCCGCTGAGAGGAATGTCCTTCTCATACTCCTCTAATGAAGCTTGGAGACTTGATACTTGAGATTCTAACTCACTAATCCGAGCAGTACTCTGAAACTGGAACTCCTCTAACTTTTTAGCCGTTTGATCGGCATGCTCTTGAGCACGGGAAGTCTCCAAAACCCTGTTCATGATCTCCTGGTCTTCAGTCCCCGTAGCCCTAGTCTCTACGACCAGAACGGAAGAAGGCGTTGATGGGCCTACCTCTGAACCAGAGGACTTATGGAGTAAAGCTTTGTATTTCTCCTCCAGAAACTCACATTGTTGTTTCCAGAGAGCAGTTTCATAAGCATATGAGGCTAAACAAGTCTTAGTCTGAAAAAAGTAAAGGAGTAAAACAAAAAAATAAGTTAGCAAAATAGAAAGACCTTCAAAAGGAAATATCTTATAAAGCAAACTTAAAAAGAGGTTACCTTTTCAGCATACAGAGAAGCTCGCTGAAATTTCTCCAGAGGATCCTTTCGAAGAAGCTTATTCAGATCGCGAGTAAAAACACCGGACAAAAGAACACGAGTCGCCTTATCGACCGCGTTCTCGCTCTCATCATGGACAAGAGAATCTTTCTCAAAATAACCAGCAGCCCTTTTTCCCTCTAAATGATCATCAATCATTTCAACCAAAGTAGGTTTTGGATGATTGTCGTCAGGTAAAGAGAGATCGTTACCAGAACGACCATAGTAACTCCTCTTTCTCCCCACCGGATTGTCGTTAGGATGAGGCATCGACTAGCTGCGACATCCACGAATACCTAAGGATGTCCTAAGCTGAAGGGGGGATAACCGGATCCAGTCCCTTGACGAATAGGGGAATCTTGCGAAGAATCTGGAGATTCCTCTCCATTCTCCTCAGTGTCATGACTCAACTCTAGCTTTCTCTTCCGAGACGCTCTCTGCTCGATAGGGACGTTCTCAATGGATTTGGAGGATTTGGACAACACCATTTTTCCCTTTGAAGAATGTCGGGAATTTTCTACCATACGAGCTGAAAAAGAAACAAGATGAAAGTCAGTTTCTAGAAGGTATCATCACAACACTAAGCTAAAATGAAGTACTTATCAAGTAATTCAGATGATGAACTGATTGGAAAATTATGAGCACTCAATCCGGCTTTACGGAGGAAAGTTTCCCCAATCAGAAGAGCACTCTGATATTTGTTGGCACGCATAGCGGGGATTTCACCGATAAACTGAGCATCATCAGGAATGAATTCACCGGTCGGCAGGCGACCTCCGTAAACCCATTTGGAGCCGTGATCCCACGAGAAGGGTATAGTCGAACCATCCGCCAAACGAAGATGAGGTGGGGGGCGAACAAAGAAAAAATGAGATTTCCAGAAAGGGTTGCTAGAAACAAGGGAATCGAAGATTGCTCGACTAGGCTTCTGACTAGCGAAGAAATATCCGCGATTGGAAGAACTGGAAATATTGAACCGGAAAAGTTGTGTAAAGTTACGAAAGGAAAGCTTGAACCCTTTCGCGATCATTAAGACAGAAAAACAAACCACGAAGGCCACATAATTAGGAACTAATTGTGTCAAGGACACACTGAATATTTTTAGAATATCAAGAAAGAGGGGAGACAACGGAAGACGCATACCGCTATTAAAGTGGGCCGTGTAAAAGGCTCGACATCCTTCCGGTGGAGATGTAACTCTATCAGAAGGAGAAGGAAGAATTATCTCAGAACCCTCCGGGAAATATTTGGCATAATTATTCACAACCTCCGGAAAAGTGTCCACCGTATAAGCACAAGCTAGGTCCTCAATTGGTTCAGAAATTTGAGGAGCAGTACCTTTGCCCTTTTTGGCTCGGGCAATGACATCTGTATCAGAAAGAATTTGTACCTTAAAAGTTTCTTCAACAGGAACGACAAATTCAGGAACTGCATTCTGTTCGCCCAAAAAATTAGAATGCAACTCCTCCTCGTTATAAGGAGCAACATTCTCCCTAGAGGAAAAGAAGATTTTCTTAAAGAAGCCATATTTTCGGATTCTCGGAGGATATAAGTCAATAAAAAGAAAACTTTATATGATGAACGACTAAGCAAGAAAATGACTACGAACTATATGCAAGTATAAAGGAGAAATGACGAACTCACAAGTCACCTATTTATACTGAGAAGAGAAAAGACGTTTCTGTTAGAGTAGTGCCCTACAAGCCAATCGGTTGTCTTGTAAATACTCTTGTAATCAATCTTATTCATGATCAATAAAAGTTCGCATTGGCAATTCTTCATTATTGTGATACATCTAAGCAATTTATGAAGCCCTTAGATCGTGGAAACTATGGAACATGGTGCATCCCTCTATGGAATATGTTCTACTATGGTTTAAGATCTTAAAAGCTTTCCAAGTCGTAGAATACAATTGAGACAGGGCATCATTGTATTCAGTAAGACTTGCACGAGTATGCATTCTCTTTTGCATGAGGATGGATAGTTCCATGGACATCGATATGGTAGATATCAATGCATATGAGTGGGCGGCTTGATGAGATCAAGCGCGTCGAAACCCCGCAAGAAGAATCTCATCTTAGGAGTTTATCGGAGATGAAGATTTCTTCTACTTACGATAGTGTACGTAAATTGGTCCTTTGACTTGAGACGTTAGAGTGAACTTCATGCGGAGCGTTTATGCTTTGATGTGTTACTCGACTACTAATTAGTGAGTCATTATAGTTTCACGTTGGGTATGGATTGCTTCGTAGTGAGGTTAATGACGTCAATAAAGGATCCATTAATTCCCACCGTGATGTGGTTGGGCGATTTCCTATGCATTCTTTTGTATGGATTGATTCCGGGAATCTTCGGCCGAAGTGAGTGATGTTAGATTTGGAAAGGGAGTTTCCAAATGGGTAATCACTAAAAGGAATCACCATAAAGAATAAAAACGCATAGTTATCAAGGCTAATTGGAATGCGTTGGACTCCATGTCCTAGGCCTCGATCGGGAAATAAGTTATTGGAAGGAGCATACGTGCATGGTATGCGTAAGAGGATTGATGAGATCAATTCAAGAAAGGTTCACACTTTTTATTCATCATTAGTTAGGACTCGTCGACCGTGACTAGACGACTACCTCGAGTGTTGGGTACTCTAGATTTGATGAGATCATATCTAAGAGTGATTGATTAAAAGTAGTTTAATTAATCTTTTTAATTAAATCACAAATGGTTTGTGAGCCCACGGTTAATTGATGGTGAACCCAAGGGGCCACACATAATAGCTCAAGATGCAACTTAGTTCAATCTATTAAAAGTCAAATTGGATTTGACAAGAAGTAGTAATTAATTAATGGAGATTAATTAATTAAAGGACTCTATTAATTTAAGTGTTAAATTAATTTAGTCAGAAGGGTCTAATTAATTGAAGGAAGAAATAAATGGGTTTCTAATTTTGAATTAGAGATTGGATTTATTAATTGGGAAATAAATGTCCAATTAACCCATGACCAATTTATATTAGTCTTATGAGATGATCATATATGATATGATATAATGTTAATATATATATGTGATATATATATACAAGAGAGAGAAATAAATATCTTATCAAGAGTTAGTGGTGGCCCCCACCACTAACTTGTATCAAAAGTAGTGTGCTTGGGAAGCTCAAGAAGTGTGCTTGGGAAGCACAATAAAGCTACAAGTCTTATTGGTGGATTTGATCCAACAATAAACTACATTGAATAATGTACACACATAAAAGATAAGATGTTGCCTTCATTCATTAGAGGTTGTAGATGCAAGACAAAAACACACACTACACCTTTTAGTGTGTGTTCGGATTTCTCTCAAACCCTAGAAAGAAAAGTTGTTTTCTTCATCTCTTTCTCTTCCTTCATCAAGTTTCTAACTTGATTCAAGTACTACTTCATTCTAGCTAATAGATTGAGGGTGTATTTGTAAGATCTAGTTCATCTTCTTTGCTCCTTAAGTGATATCACTTGTGTGTGTGGGCTATCTTTGGAGGATCTACACTTGGAGATCTTGGTGTGGATATTCTTGAGGATCTTGAAGAAAGAAGTTTCAAAGGAGGAGATTCTAGCTTGGAGCTTGGAGGTGTTGAACCCGTGAGCTTGGAGGTTCTTGAAGGTTTCGGGTGTTACTTGCTTGTCCCGATTCTTTGCGGCTCTTCACCTCCCAAGATTGGGAGAGGTATGACTTGATATCTTTCCTTCTAATATGAACTTAGTATGCATGATAATCCTAGGATAGTAATGGTAGAAGGTCTCCAAAGTTTTCTTGCAAAGTAGTTGCATTTTTGGGCCTTTTTTTTTGTCCCGTTTAAAAATTTTCGTTATCCGCTGCGTTTTGGTTGACCTTAGGACCATTACCATCAAGTGGTACCAGAGCCAAATCATGCTATTTCATATTAGATTCGTGATTCATAAGTGTTATGAATGTTTCCTTACGTTTTGGTGAAAACGGTTTGTTAAAATTTGAAGTGCATCAACCGATTTGCTTTTGGATTTAGGGGCTATTTTTGTGGTTTATTATGGTTAGATAATGTTTATGAACACTTTGTTGGATATAAGGATGTATGGAGTAAGGGTGGTTTTAGTTTGAAAATTGGTTTTTGGTGAAAAGACCGTATGTGCCGGGTTGTAGTGAAACAATCGCACCCACCGGTAAAATTGCCTAAATCTTGTGAGTCCTACGGTTTCCTAAGGTAATGTAGGGCTGTGGGTAAGCCTCTTTACTTATGGATAACTTTAGGATGAGCCGGATTGGTCATAAAACCGAAATTCAAACACCTATCGAGCTCCTACATCAAGTTATCTAAATTTGTGTTCTTTGGTCTCATTAAATTGGGACACCACAATGTACATGCCTTAATCCTTTAGAAATTGGTAGATAATCTTCTTGGTAAATTTACTTTATCGATGCCCATTTGTGTGATGAATGTATGGGTGGATGATCTAGTGGCCTTGACCTTATGTGATTGGATATTAATCTTGTAATTCATTTGATGATTTGGGTTTGTAATTAAATGGGGCTTGCATGCCTCTTATTTCTTGACTTATGTCAATGTAAAGAGAGTAGGCGTTAGGTTGTGAGGTTTATTCAAGATGAAGGACTTGAAGGACTTGTGAAGGACTTGAAGGACTTGAAGACCTTGAAGGCCATGTATGCATGGTGATGCATATGTAATAGAATAGGATTCTATTTCCATTTGTTTACTTACCCTATATTGACCAATTGGGACATTCCTTGGCTCGGAATGGACCGCATAGGATCGGCCCATGATCATCCACCACGCGATAGGAGCATGCTAGGGCCGTTTATGCTTTGTTGGTATTTTATCCATTTGATGTATGTGATGCATGTTAGGATAGATCACCTAACAAAGATAAACAACTAAAATTTGGTGAGATCTTGCAACTTCAAATAATTAAAAACCTCCACTCGACCCAATCGAGTTTAATAATTAAGTCATAATGGGCAAGCGAGTTTCGTAGTCCATGCCTTCCATCAATAGGGCTCGGTCATGAGTTGTATTCGATTCATCCGTTGTCTCACGAGTCGTGGAACGGGTGTAATTAGAGCAATATGATCGTTTCCTTGATGCACGAGTTAAAGTGCCAAGGGTAGGGCATATTCGGGTCATGGCGTTGTCTCACGAGTCGTGGAACGTCCATGATTGGGGTATGTCTTATCAAGATTGATGGTATAGACTTAACGTTTAATAATATGGATGTCGCACGAGTCGTGGGTCCATACGAAAAGCGAGGCAAAATATTCTCAAAGGTCGTTTGGTAGAAACGATTGACAATTTGTTGTCTACCTATTGAATTGACCACACGTCTCACGAGTCGTGGGTGTGGAAGATGTCTTTAGGACTTTGAGACCTACTAAGAAATTTGATTTCTCGTTTACCATGTGGGGGCATGGGATTCGATAAAATAGTGGGAGACCTTTATGGTTATAAGTCCAAGATCATAAAGTATATTGAAAAAATTGAATGAACGCTAAACATAATCTTTTTCGTCTTTGTAGATTTAAAAGTGTTTTAAATGGCAAAGAACCTGATGAGGGGTATCCTGGATCCTACTTTTCTTTACAGTTACACGAGATCGAGCGGTACTTACCTCGAAGAATCGAGTTCGAGTCCGATGACTGAAATACAGTGAGTGCAAGCCAACCCAGGATCCAAAGTTACTGTTGGGCCGAGCTCTGAACCAAACTTATGGGCCGAAGAATTACATGTCTGCGGATAGACCACCTAGACCCCAATTTCAGCTATAAATACCCCATGCATTTATGATATTGGACACGATTTTCCAGGTGCTCCCTCCTCGAAGCTACTGCTCGGAACCACTTGGTAAAATAGGCATAGCATCTTGTGTATTTCACCCTCTAGCTTGTACGGCATCCAATAATGCTCGAGTAGGACCCCTAATATTTGTACTTGTACTCAATTAACTCGAATACAATTACACTTGATCTTTACTTTTCCTTTTTATTTCATTATCATCGTATTACATCCCACCCTTGATCGAACTAACGAAACCACGTAAGATCAATTGGCGCCCACCGAGGGGCCTACTATTCGAGTATTAGACCGAAATATGCCTACTACGAGGAGAAATACATATATTAGAGGAGAGCCTTCCCAAGCAGTGGGAGCACAAAATTCTGTCAACAATGAACCTGATAACTTGTCGCGCGCCGCTCAACAACAACCAGAGGCACCGCCGGCGGTTCCGCAAGATAACATTCCAATACACACGACCATTGGAGATTTGAGGTCTATAATAGGCACCATGTGCAGGGAGTTTATGAACAGCGGAAGAGCAGATCAATCACCCGTCGACCAACCAGGGATTCAGGGAAGACCTTAAATACCTTCATCGAACTTACAGAAGGAAAATGATATGTCACATATCCCATCAATGCGTCCACAAAGGACTGCACCCTCGAAAGTCAATGCCCGATCAGAAAACCCTCCTGCACGAGTGCACGATCTGGAGAATTCTGTTGTGGGGGAAAGTCACACCGCTGGCGCTGCGAGAAGAAATAAACCAACTTACAAGAGAATTACAGAATCCGAATTGGAGATAATAGTACAGGAAAGAGTAGCTAAGAAATTGGGAGAACAGGATACTATGATAGAGATTCCCTTCACTAATCAAGCTGCCAAGCAAACGGGGAATACCCTGACTAGAGGAAACCTGCGAGAGAGGGAGGTCTCGAATAATATCATGCGATGTTCACCCTTTTGTCGAGAAATACGCGAAGCTCGAAACACAGAAACGGTGCCAACCAGGCTCCCACGGTATAACGGGACTACCGACCCCGACGACCACATTAACAGCTTTGTTAATGTTATGAACTTGTATGGACACTCGGATAATTTCTGTTGCAAGATTATGGTCACCACTTTTGAAGGGATTGCCCTCGATTGGTTCGGAAAGTTACCTCCGAACTCCATATTTTCTTTCGAAGAATTTTGCGATAAGCTGAAGCATCAATTCGCTAGCCAGAGGAAGCCAAGACTGCCGGCGAATCATCTGGGCACTGTGAAACAATTGGAAGGAGAGACGTTGAGGCAATGGCTGGCAAGATTTAGTATTGAGCTCTTGAAAGTGGATACCCCGCAAATTGAATATCTGTCCTCGTTGATGTTCGAGCTGACTAGAAGCACCAAGTTTGGGAATGCGTTATGCAGAAAGCAACCAAAATCTTTCGAACGGATAATGGAAATTGCTGAAAAGTATATGATACAGGAAGAGATGAACAAGTTGAAGAGTTCACATCTAGATAAGTCTCATCTCAACAGAAAACAAGATCGGGCTCCGATTCCAAAACCAAGTGATTATGGAGGATCAAGTAAAGGATCCGTTTGGCAGCGAATCAACACTTTTAAGCCGCATATGCCACCCCAAGGACCGAATTCGTATGGACCTCCCTATGATCGAAATCGAGCCCCAAGGCCGGGTAAAATTCAGTTTACTGAGCTTAACAGTTCAAAAGAAGAGGTGTTGACCGTATTGGAAGAAGGGAATTTAATTCCGGAAGCCCAAAGAATCACACAGGCAAGGCCGGGCGCGCCAGGATATGACCAATACTGTCGATATCATCGAGCTAGAGGCCATAGTACGGAAAATTGTTATCAGTTGAAGGTCGAGATCGAAAAGTTAATCAACCAAGGAAAACTAAAAGAATTTGTTAAGAATGGCAACTATAACAATCGCTACAGATCCCGTAGTCCGAGAAAACTTAACGCTCGGCAGAGGCAGATTCAAAGTCAAGCGGAAGAACAATCGAACGGTGTGATCAACATGATTGCAGGTGGACCGGCGGGTGGAGATAGTAGGAATGCCAGAAAAAGGACTTTAAGGTCAATAAGGACATGAGTGTCCACAAAAAGGGAAGTTCTATCTTTGGAGTTTCCATCAATGGAGAATCAAGTCATCAGCTTTAGCGAGGCGGATCGACCCGCAGATGTTAGTTGGGACACGAATGAAGATGATCCTGACTTTTCCATGGTATTAACACTAAGAATTGCAAATTTCGAGGTCAAGAGAGTGCTGGTCGATAATGGGAGCTCGGCAAACATAATTTCATCAGAAGCTCTTACGAGAATGAAACTCTGTCATCCACATTTGGATAAGGTAACCACCCCTTTGGTCGGTTTCGGGGGATCGGAGATCACTCCACTCGGAACCATACTTTTGAGTACCACTCTAGGATCAAAACCAAAGAATGTCACGAGAATGATCAAGTTCCTAGTGGTGGACACACCGTTTGCTTACAATGCCATCTTAGGAAGACCCGCTCTGAATACTTTTAAGGCTATCGTATCCACCTACCATCAGAAGATAAAGTTCCCAACCGACGGAGGAGTAGGTGAGATGAGGAACGACCAGTACATGGCCTGGGAGTGTTATAGTTCGTCCTTGACTATCAAGGAAAAGGTGGAGCCTGAGCTCCCTAACAAAAGAAAAATAAATGAATTAATCTCTAACTCCGGAACTCCGATTCCTGATTATGAAAGACTGGATGGAAAGAAAGGGAGAATCATTGACATGAGTGTGCAAGCACCTGATCACAAAAAGGTGAACTTGGTACCTGGATCTCCAGAAAAATTCACGAAAATAGGAACGGAGCTAAGTAATTGCATGGAAGCAAAACTCATCGGATTCTTGCAAGAAAATGTGGACGTCTTCGCATGGAGTTCGGATGACATAGTAGGAATCGATCCGCGTGTGATAACGCATTCCTTGAATATTGACCCAAGGGCCAGACCGGTAAGGCAGAAAAAGCGTAATCATGGACGAGAGAAAGACAAGATAATTAACGCAGAGGTCGATAGATTGTTAGCAGCAGGACAAATCAAAGAGATAAAATTCACGGAATGGCTGTGCAATGTGGTCTTAGTTTCCAAGGGGGAAAAGGTCGAGAACAAATGGAGGATGTGCAATGATTTCACCGACTTGAACAAATTATGTCCAAGGGACCCTTACCCCTTGCCCCGAATTGACATGCTCGTAGATTCCACTGCAGGATTTGTGTTGTTTAGCATGATGGACGCGTTTCAAGGATTTTATCAGATCTTCATGAACGAAAGAGATCAGGACAAAACGGCATTTATCACCGAACGAGGAGTGTACTGTTTCATCGTTATGCCCTTCGGATTAAGGAATGCCGGTGCAACATATCAGAGATTGGTCAATATGATGTTCAAAGAGTTAATAGGAGAAATTATGGAAGTATATGTAGATGACATGCTCGTGAAAAGCATGTCTGAAGAGGATCATATTAACCATCTCGATAGGTGTTTCCAAATCTTAAGAAAGTATGGGATGAAATTAAATCCTGCAAAGTGCACATTTGGGGTGCGATCAGGAAAATTCCTTGGATACTTAGTTCATGAGAGGGGGATCGAAGCTAATCCAGAAAAAATCCGAGCAATCACTAATCTCCATCCACCGAGGAAACTCTCAGACGTTCAAAGTCTGATCGGAAAAATCATCTCATTGAATAGATTCATCTCCAGATCCGCTGACAAGAGTTTACCTTTCTTCAAACTGTTGCGTAAATCCAAGAATTTCGAGTGGAACGATGAATGCGATAAGGCTTTCGAAGAACTGAAAGCATACTTAACCTCGACACCCATGCTAGCAAAACCATCCGAAGGGGAACCCCTATATTTGTACATAGCTGTGTCAGAAGAAGCTATTAGCTCGGTTCTGGTCAAAATAGATAAAGCTGAGCATAAACCAGTTTACTATTTGAGTAAATTGTTGCAGGGTGCCGAGAAGAACTATATGGAGATTGAAAAATTCGCGCTTGCCCTAATTGTGGCTGCCCGGAGATTGAGACCCTATTTTCAAACATATAAAATCATTGTTTTAACTAACCAACCTTTAAGACGGGTTCTGTCCAAACCAGAAGCTTCAGGCAGGTTGATAAAGTGGGCGGTCGAGCTCAGCCAATTTGAAATTGAATACCGACCACGGGTCGCTGTGAAGGCGCAAGTGCTAGCTGATTTTGTGCTTGAATCAACCAACATATCAAACGGGAAAGAAGGAACAACCTCGGAATTAGCTATGGTGGAGGAAGCAAACGATCAAGTTTGGCTAATGCATGTGGACGGATCTTCGACCAAGGAAGGAGGAGGAGCTGGGATACACTTCCAAGGGCCCAATGCTAAAGACCTGAGCTATGCGATAACTTTGGATTTTGTCGTCACCAACAATGAGGCCGAATACGAAGCATTGATAGCTGGATTAGAGATGGCCATTAAGGCAAAGGTAAGATCGATTGTCGTGCTAACAGATTCGGAACTTGTTCACAGACAGGTGAAAGGCACTTACGAGGCCAGAGAATTCAACATGATTAAATATCTGAACAAAGCGAAGAAGTTAATCTCAGAGTTCGATAAGTTTGACATTCAACCGATACCAAGAGAAGAGAATCTCTGGGCCGATATATTGTCGAAATTTACAGGACTGGCCGACGGAAAGACTGAGAGAACGATCACTTGGCTGCTATCGAATATGTCTGCCATCGAGTTAGATGCAGCCCCTGCAATTGATCTTATGGAAATTGAAGAGCCGAGCGAGTCATGGAGCGACCCTCTTGTCGCCTATCTTAGGGACGGAAAACTGCCGGAAAACGCAAATGAGGCTCGGAGAATCAAATATAGAGCGCCGTCATTTACTTTGATGGATAATCAACTCTATAAGCGTTCCTCTTCGGGAATTCTATTGAAATGTGTCCCCGAAACACGCTACAACGCAATATTAAGAGAAGTTCATGAAGGGGAAGCAGGAAATCATTGTGGCGCTCGAGCGTTAGCTCTTAAATGCTCGAGATCTGGATATTATTGGCCTACACTCTTTTCTGATTCTGTCGAGTATGTGAAAAAATGCCATCACTGTCAAATTCATTCGAACTTAATACACCAACCAGCCGAACATATGCATTCGATCCCTATTTGTTGGCCCTTCGACAAATGGGGCATCGATATTGTGGGACCTTTCCCAACAGCGCGAGCCAGAAAAAATTATGTACTAGTAGCGGTGGAATACTTCAGCAAGTGGGTCGAATGTGTTGCCTTGACCAAAATCACCCAATTTCAAGTTATTAATTTTTTATGGAAAAATATAGTCTGCAGGTTCGGAATCCCCAGGGTTCTAATATCAGATAACGGAACGCAGTTTGCAGGAAAAAGGATCACGGATTGGTGTGAAAGGTTTGGAATACAACAGAACTTTGCGTCTGTTGGCCACCCTCAGGCTAATGGACAAACTGAAGTAGTAAATCGGGAAATTGTTCGATCTCTGGAGAAGCGCTTATCAGAAGCGAAGGGAAAATGGCTGGATGAACTACCGGGAGTATTATGGGCCAACAGGACAACAGTCAAAGCGGCAACTGGAGAAACTCCATTTAGTTTGGTTTATGGGTCGGAGGCTGTTATCCCAGTAGAGAATCTTATACCTTCTCCCAGGGTCGAATTTTATGATCCCGAAGAGAACCAATTGCTGAGGCAGGTGGAAGTTGATCACACGGATGCTCGAAGGGACCGCGCGAAGTTAAAAATTCAAGCCGCTAAGGCCAACATGGAAAAGTCCTATAATCGGAATGTGAGGATTCGATCCTTCAAAGTGGGAGATCTGGTGCTCAAGAAAGTGGAAGTATCAAAGCACGTAGGGAAACTACAGCCCAATTGGGAGGGCCCCTTCGTGATCGTGGAGGTTGGGAGAAAAGGTTCTTATAAGATTGCACACCCTAACGGAGAGATACTGCCTCGAGCTTGGAATGCGATCAATTTAAGAAGATATTATGGAAGATAGTTACAATCGAGGCTTCTACTTTTTAGTTATTTTGTTCCGTTTTCTTTGACTATAACTATTTGGCAAACCATATGTGTTTAATGAAGAATTGGGTTGTTTGAAGAATGTTTATTCGGACTATTTATTCAATGAAAGCTTATTTCGCCTACATTCTTACTTATTCGTCATATTCTCGATCTATATTCGTTATTATCGATCTCTATTTTTCTCTATCAATTATTGAATGGGTGAAAGCCTCTGCTATGACCCTCGAGCTAAAAACGCTCTAAAAACGACTAAGGGTGAAAGCCTCTGCTATGCCCCTTAGATCGAAATTATTGAATGGGTGAAAGCCTCTGCTATGACCCTCGAGCTAAAAACGCTCTAAAAACGACTAAGGGTGAAAGCCTCTGCTATGCCCCTTAGATCGAAATTATTGAATGGGTGAAAGCCTCTGCTATGACCCTCGAGCTAAAAACGCTCTAAAAACGACTAAGGGTGAAAGCCTCTGCTATGCCCCTTAGATCGAAATTATTGAATGGGTGAAAGCCTCTGCTATGACCCTCGAGCTAAAAACGCTCTAAAAACGACTAAGGGTGAAAGCCTCTGCTATGCCCCTTAGATCGAAATTATTGAATGGGTGAAAGCCTCTGCTATGACCCTCGAGCTATAAATGCTCTAAAAACGACTAAGGGTGAAAGCCTCTGCTATGCCCCTTAGATCGAAATTATTGAATGGGTGAAAGCCTCTGCTATGACCCTCGAGCTAAAAACGCTCTAAAAACGACTAAGGGTGAAAGCCTCTGCTATGCCCCTTAGATCGAAATTATTGAATGGGTGAAAGCCTCTGCTATGACCCTCGAGCTAAAAACGCTCTAAAAACGACTAAGGGTGAAAGCCTCTGCTATGCCCCTTAGATCGAAATTATTGAATGAGTGAAACAATCTGCTATGACCCTTAGATCGAGACAAACATTCTATTGAAAAACTTGAAACATTCTATTGAAGATTGATCTAAATTCTATTATAAATTTCTCAATGACTATCTCGTGAAAATTGCGAATTATGAATTCAGAGATTAACGACAATATAACAGGAAATATTCATTCATAAATTTTCAGAAGAATTACATATGAACTCTTGTTTACATTCAAGAAATTGAGCTAATCGGAATATTTTACATCTGGTCAAACCCTATTACAAATGGTTATTCCCTATGGATACGCAAAGGAGGATTGAGAGGCTGGTACACTTCTACCCTTCATCCGCTGCTTCCTTACAAACAAGCCCATAAAGGACCGAATCGAAAAACAAGGAAGCAACTCCAGTTGGAGGAGCTCCTAGTAAACTCGAGGGCCACACCTTTCAAGAAGACGCCTCGAAGACGTGGAGATCGAGAGCAGGAAAACCCCTCCAGCAGTAGACCCATTATCCCAACTGTGACAGGGTACAGGAGGTCGAGACCTACTCAAAGATTTGGAATCAGAGAGAGCAGGTCGCCTGCCGGTACCCTAGTCGCGGATCTTTTCGCCTGTCGATACCCTAGCCGAAATTTATCATAGGGGTACTCCGAAGAGTTCGGAAAAGAAGGTTCGAATAAAAATCTCGAAGGATATAATCAAAGACATTGAATGGAGTATGGAATTATTCGACGAAAGTAAAAACACAACCATATCGATCGAACGAGACATTTACAGACAAGTAAAGGTGAAAGTAAAATTAGAACTATATATAGGGGAAAGAATTCGGCACTAACGGTATAGATCTCTCAGGTTGAATGGCCACGATACGAGCATTAAAAGCTCTGACCGTTTCACTTCCCGAGAAATGAGGGACCCCAAAAAAAAAAAAAAAAAAAAAAAAAGGGGAAAGACAGAAGGGAATATTATTCCAGCAAATATTATATCATTACAACAAGGGTAATACTACAACAAGAAAGGAAAACCGTTTCAACAAAGGTGATGTTACAAGGAGAAGTCTTAACTCATGATACAAAGGAAAACCACAGAATTACTAAACGAAATTATTTTCGGAGAGGATCTTTCGAACTTCAGCACTACGATCAGTATACCCGCGGATGTAAGCTTCTTTCTCACGAAGCTCAGAGTGTCTCTTCTCACGCTCGTAAATACCTTTGAGTTTCTCTAATTCCGAACTTAACTTGTCCTGAGATATTCTCTCCTTGAAAAATCTATTAGATTCCAATGCACGTTCCAGCTCGATCCTCTTCCCGATAAGCTCGAGCGAAATAGAAGTCCGTTGTTCGAACTCATGTTTGGCCAATGCATAAAGCTTAGAAAAGACCACCCTGGCCTGAACTTATAAGAAAATATGTTATAACAGAAATAAAGAGATTAAACGGTCAACACAAAGAGGTGAGAAAGAATTACTTGGGCAAGAGATTCCAACCCAGAATTAAACAAGAACGAGGAATATTCTCCAGTCGAAAAGTCCGCCTCGGAGATAGAAACACCAGCCCGAAGAAGGGTAAGGTCAGATTTATCATGGGACACTTTGTCAAAAGAAGCCATGTCCTTTTTAAACGAAGATCCGCTGACCAACGAAGGTATGGATTGAAAAGGGACATGTCCGATTACACCTTCCGCAAAAGAAACCCTTTTCGTTCTCTTATTGGAGCCCCTAGTTTTCAAGCACGAAGAAAGGGCAGCGGTCGGATACTTCTTTCCCTCGGGGAAGTTTTGCTGATTGGACCTAATGGATGAAATTGACGATCGATTTCTTTTCCCTGATTTTCTACCAATATTTGACTTGGAGAAAGACGTGGAAGAAATGGCGAGAACATTCGAATTTTTATTCATCTCTCGTTTTTTGGCTAAAGATCCAACCAAGATAATTTTAAGGAAAGCTCCGAACACTGTGAGGAATATCAGTGCAAAGACAACATAAAGTGGTCATGCTATTTATAAGAAAAACGACATCATGCAAATTGCAATGATTGGTAAAACACTACTCCCAAAAAAGATCCAATGACGCAGCTAAGTACGTAAGAATAACGTTATAGAATTCAACAGAAAGTTCAAACAGGTAATAGCCCAAAGATAAGCATAAAGGAAAGAAATTCAAATTCAAGCACCCACTAAATAGATAAGAGGAAAAGATTACAAGTAAAGAAGTACATAGATTCACTAAGTCAGTTCTATTACATAGCAATCGTTATTGGTTAGACTCTTTCACGCCTGAATCATGGTCTGGTCTATCTTGTTTCTCTGGATCGCTAGAGCTGCTTTCCGAGCCGTCAGAATCACCTTTGCTTGAGCTGCTACCTCCTCCATCATGACTTTGTGCGTCGGACGCAGATTTACTCGAACCGGAAGAAGGAGTGCCTTGTTCACTCTGATCGCGGGAATCCCCTTCAGAATCAACGTCTTCGCTTTCGGATTGGGCTTCGAGCTCATCAGGATTTGGCATCGGAGCACCAAATTCCTTAAGAAAAGGAGCAAACTCGTGAGTGGCAAGTTCCTCGGGCTTAGGAGTAAGGGAAGACGCTTTATAATCTCTACCAAAGATATTCTTGTAAGGATTCATCTTGGGAAGGAAGTCATCAAGGCCGCCTTCAATCTTAGCAGCTGTAAGGAGATGCTGAGCTCCTTTAAAGTAGAAGGCTTGATTAATTTCTCCCAACCGTAATCGAACCAAGGCGTCGAGGATCGGAGACTCTAGGAACTCCCTTATGGCGGGAAGCCTGGCTTCGACTCGACCCCGCTCATAAGACTGTTCGGCAGACACTTTGGTTTGCTCAAGCTCCTGCTTTAATCTCTCCACTTCCTCCTCTAAGGCCCTCTTTGTTTCCAACTCTTTCCTAGTTCTCTCGAGTTCAATTTTGACCTCAGACAACTTAATCTTGGCGTCCTCAAGCTGACTGGCCTTAGTAGCTTCATCCTTCAGAACATTGCATAAGGCTTTCTGTACCGCCTGAGACTCTTCGCTCAAAACAGACAGTCGAAGAGCAGTTTGAGTAAATAGGTCTCCGGCCTGTAAAGGAAAAGATATGTAAAAGCACAAGATGAAGATTATAGGGAAAAAGTTAGAAACTTCCGGAATTAGAACAGTACCATCTGCTGGGCGTGGGCATAATCGCCAAATATCTCAAAATCTTTCTTAGCAAAAGATTGGATAGTATCATCCCTAAATCTCCCGGCCAAGAACATCCGGAGAGACTTATCCACCGTATGCTCACCCTCGGAACCCAAATCAGATTCGATGGTCCCACAATCCGGATATCCGGCCGCCCTCGGTCCTTGCAGATGATCCTCGATGAAATCTGCCAAATCTGGCTCGGAATGACCAGCCCGACATGGTATGGGATTCGGCCCACGAGCAAAAGGTTTGAGTCTCCTGGAGGACTCGGGAACATTGCTACTTCTTTTGCGATTCATCCTGGCCTGCAAAATCTCTCTGGCACGATCCTCCAGGAGAGTATAGTTACTGAATCCCTCGTCGTTCGGGTTGGAGGAGATATTCGGAAAAACCGATCGAAGGATTCCGGGACCCTGGAAATCGGATGCCCCTTCCGCCTCGGCCCTAGACCGAGAGGTTCCTGCTTGGGTAATTGGGGGAACAATCATTAAAGCATTTGAGGTCAACGCGATCCCAACTGGGACCTGGGACTTCTTCGTTTTCCGAGGATTCGTTGATGTTTGAGGACGAGGTCGACCCTTATTACCCTTCGAAAAGGAAGCAACGTGCGGGCCAGCTATCGATGTACGGAATTTGTCAACAATATCAGCTAACGTGGAAGGGGGGTTAGCAGGATCGATCTGAGCTTTCCCGTATTCGATTGGATCGGCAGGAAAAGTGCAACTACTGAGCTCAGCCAATTGCAGGACTGCTTCTTGAGTCATTAGAGCGGTCTGATGGGGGTCAGCACGAAGAGATTGCAGAAATCTATCTGTTATCTCATTTTTCATACTCCCCACGAGACGGCGTTTTCCATATATCCACTCTTTGGCTCCAGGCCAATCGAAGGGAGTAGGCTCGAGATTTTCTTCAGAAGACGGAGACTCTGGCCCTCGAACAAAGAAGAACTCATGTTTCCATCCCTTCAGACTGCTACTCACGTTGGTCGATAAAATCGAAATCTTCGGCCTCTGAGAAAAATACACGTAGCCCGCGTTTGAAGAGGTGGAAGCACTCATCTGAAATATCCGCCAGAAATTCTGAAACGCTGCCTTTTTCCCCTTAGCCTTCATCAATACACAAAAAGCTATGATCAGGCCGATCGAATTCGGTAAGATCTGGCAAGGAGCCAACTTGAAAGCATCCAGAAGGTTTTCTAGCAAAGGGGGGAAGGGGATGCGTAAGCCGTAATGGAAATGTTTGGAATAAAAGGCTTGGCAACCGGCAGGAGGGTTGGTAACTCGTTGATCGGAAGAGGGAAGCACAATCGAAAAACCGTCGCCTAGATATCGACCGAATTCTTCTTGCAACTGCGCCAAGTCTGTCTCCTTATAGGAACAGACGATCTCATCCGCCCTCTCCTCAGTCATATTTAGAGCTGCGCTAGTCGAGGGCTCTTCCCAATCATAGATCGTAATCACCACATTACGGTTCAGTTTATATTTCTGCTGCTCATTGTTACCCAAAGGAAGCTCCACATCCTCTGTATTTTCCATTTCAGAAACCGTCGCTTCGCTAGAATTTTCGTCTTCACTATTTCCAGTTTCCGAGTTCAACTCCCGCTCCTCTCCGCTGGAATCCGAAGCGGAACCCGAGCTTTGCGGATTCTCGTTTTCAGATGATTGACTCTCTACAACTTCTTCCTCCTTGCGGTTATCGACCTCGTTCTCCTCTAAGGGAGATTTTCCTTTCAAATCTACTGAGCTCGACATAATAAATATAAGATGACTGTTCAAATATGGCTAATAAAACTCACTTATCGACCTGTCTGCTCCGATCTAAAGTTCTTTCCTCAGAATTTGTGATGAACAGCGACCCTCCGTGTAACTATATATACAGGGACAAAATGGGAAATTGCAAATCAGTCCCCGAGTAACCGCGACGGTTGGACTCTCTTGAGGTAAATTTGAAGTCATATTTTCAGAAATTGCACCTACGGCCCCTATACTTTCCAGAATTCCTAAATAAAGATCCACATCACGAACAACAAGGACGATCCTATAACTGCGCTATCAAGAAATTGTTTAAGTATGCACTCTTTTTCCCTGACCCGGTTTTTATCCCAGAAGGGTTTTTCCGAGCCAGGTTTTTAATGAGGCATACCCGAAACGATAAGCCGAGATCGATTTATCCTACTGTTATACATACTTCTTCGAGCTTAAGTTCCACTTTACGCTCGAGAAGTGGGGGAGTATTGATGAGGGGTATCCTGGATCCTACTTTTCTTTACAGTTACACGAGATCGAGCGGTACTTACCTCGAAGAATCGAGTTCGAGTCCGATGACTGAAATACAGTGAGTGCAAGCCAGCCCAGGATCCAAAGTTACTGTTGGGCCGAGCTCTGAACCAAACTTATGGGCCGAAGAATTACATGTCTGCGGATAGACCACCTAGACCCCAATTTCAGCTATAAATACCCCATGCATTTATGATATTGGACACGATTTTCCAGGTGCTCCCTCCTCGAAGCTACTGCTCGGAACCACTTGGTAAAATAGGCATAGCATCTTGTGTATTTCACCCTCTAGCTTGTACGGCATCCAATAATGCTCGAGTAGGACCCCTAATATTTGTACTTGTACTCAATTAACTCGAATACAATTACACTTGATCTTTACTTTTCCTTTTTATTTCATTATCATCGTATTACATCCCACCCTTGATCGAACTAACGAAACCACGTAAGATCAGAACCCACTTCATATGATACTTGACTCAAACAAACTCACTGGGCCAAATTACTCCGATTGGCTCCGCAACCTTCGCATTGTTCTCGATTCTGAGAAAAGGAGCTATGTCCTGTCCGCCCCACCCCCTGTGGCTTTACCGACTAATTCGTCGGATGAGGAACGGGCCACCTTTGACAAATGGGTCGAAGATGATCTTCAGGCCCGTTGCCTCATGTTGGCCTCAATGTCAAGTGAGCTTCAAAAGCAACATGAGAACATGTCTCATGCCTCGGATATCCACCTTCACTTGTCCGAGTTGTACTCGACTCCGGGTCGGCAAGAACGTTACTTGGCAAGTAAGGAACTTTTCCAATCTCGCATGATTGAGGGTTCATCGGTCCGTGAGCATGGGCTTAAGATGATTGGACTCATTGAAAATCTTGCTCATCTTAACGTGGTTATGGACAATGAACTCTATATGGATTTGATCCTTCAATCATTGCCCCGCTCATTTGACAACTTTGTGATGAACTTTAACATGCATAACATGGAAGTTGGACTTCATGAACTTGTTAATATGCTTCACACGGCGGAAAGCTCTCTAGTAAAGGAGAAACATGTGATGTTAGCTCCCTCTTCTTCCAAGGGCCGAAAGGCAAAGGGAAAGAAAAAGAAGGGGAAAAGTTCTTCTAAGGACAAGAAGCCTCTTAAGGCCACTCCTAAAGTTGCGAAGGGAAAGGTGCCTAAGGGTATTTGTTTCCACTGTAATAAAGAAGGGCATTGGAAGAGGAATTGTCCTCTTTACCTTAAAACCGTCCCAAATAAGAATCAAGGTATATTTTTCGTTGAAGTTAATATTTCCGTGAATAATCCTAATTGGGTGTTGGACACCGCTTGTGGTTCTCACCTTTGTAATGACAAACAGGTGATGAGAACAACAAGGCCCCTTAAACCCGAGGATTGGATTCTCCGCTTGGGCAATGGTGCAAAAGTTGCAGCCGAAGCAATAGGGGACGTAGAACTAGATGTAGGACATTGTAAGCTAGTCCTTAGAGATTGTCTCTATGTACCTACTTTAATCAAGAACCTTATTTCCATTCCTGTTTTGGATCAAGAAGGTTTTTGTTTTACCATTATGAATGGAATTTTTAGCATTTCAAAGAATGGTTCTTTATATGCAAAAGGTACACTAGCTAATGGATTGTATAATCTTGAAACTTCCATAACATCTAACACTATATTGCATGTTCACGATAATATTAAGAAACGAAAGGCAAATAACAATAACTCCGCATATCTATGGCATGCTAGACTTGGACATATTTCCAAGAAGAGGATTCAAAGGTTGGTATCAAATGGGTCTCTAGAAATAGTGGACTTAGATGATTTCCCAACTTGCGAATCTTGCTTAAAGGGAAAAATGACCAAATTGCAATTTTCTGGGAAACCGGAACGTGCTTCAAGCACTTTGGATTTGATCCATACGGATATATGTGGACCACTAAGTGTTAGTGCTCGAGGAGGTTATAAGTACTTCATAACCTTTACCGATGATCATTCACGGTATGGATATGTGTATCTCATAACACATAAGTCCGAAGCTTTTGAAAGGTTCAAAGAGTTTCGAAATGAAGTAGAAAAGCAACTCGGTAAAAGTATTAAGTCACTTCGATCCGATCGAGGTGGAGAATACTTGAGTAGCGAATTCCTCGGTTATTTGAAAGAGAATGGGATTTTCTCAAAGTGGACTCCTCCGGGTACTCCTCAATTGAACGGAATATCGGAGAGAAGGAATAGAACCCTGTTGGACATGGTTCGATCCATGATGAGTTTCACGGATTTACCTAGAAGCTTTTGGGGTTTGGCTCTTCTTACAGCTTCGAAGATACTAAACGTAGTACCTTCGAAAACTGTGCCTAAGACACCTCATGAGATGTGGTTCGGCAAAGCACCCTCTTATAAATTCATGAGAATTTGGGGGTCTCCCGCTTATGTCAAGAAGCTAGTGGGAGATAAGTTGGAAGCCAAGTCCACCTTATGCAAATTTGTGGGATATCCTAGAGAGTCTATTGGATATCAATTCTATGATCCTAAGGAACAAAATGTGTTTGTTTCTAGGAACGCCATTTTCTTGGAAGAACGTCTTCTTGATAATGAAAAGATGGAGATAGAATTGGAGGAAATTCGTGAGACGAATGAATCACCACAAGAGATGGAAACAAATGAGAGTAATGAGGAAACCACTAGTACACAACAACTTCGTAGGTCCACTCGTGAACGTAAACAACCCGAACGGTTTGGATTGATACATGAAACGGGGCGATTGGATATTGATCCAAGGACTTATGAAGAAGCTATGTTAGACATAGATTCGGGAAAATGGCATGAAGCCATGAGAGCCGAATTGGACTCCATGTACTCAAACAAGGTATGGACCTTGGTAGATCCACCAAAGGGAGTAGTACCCGTTGGTTGCAAGTGGATCTATAAGCGAAAGCTTGGAGTAAATGGAGAGGTGTCGACCTACAAGGCAAGGCTAGTAGCGAAGGGATATACTCAAAGGCCGGGCATCGACTTTGAGGAAACCTTCTCGCCGGTGGCCATGCCGAAGTCCATTCGGATCTTGCTTGCCATAGCTGCATGGTACGACTATGAGATATGGCAAATGGATGTGAAAACCGCTTTTCTCAATGGAGACATTGAAGAAGAAATTTATATGGAGCAACCAAAAGGTTTCACACCCAAAGGTAGTGAGCAAAAGGTTTGCAAACTGCAAAGGTCCATTTATGGACTTAAGCAAGCATCCCGAAATTGGAACAAGCGTTTTGATGAGACAGTCAAATCGTTTGGCTTCATCAAGAACATCTATGAACCTTGTGTGTACAAGAAGGTTAGTGGGAGCTCGATAGAGTTTATAGTGCTTTATGTCGATGATATTCTTCTCATTGGGAATGAAGTAGGAATATTAGAGAAGACTAAAGCATGGTTATCTACAAAATTCTCCATGAAAGATTTGGGAGAAGCTTCCTTTGTATTGGGAATACGGATCTATAGAGATAGATCTAAAAGGTTGCTAGGGCTATCCCAAATGTTGTACATAGAAAAGATACTAAAGAGGTTTAGTATGGATGATTCGAAGAAAGGGTTTCTTCCAATGCGACATGGAATCCATATCTCCAAGTCGATGTCTCCCAAGACTGACGATGAAAGAGAAAGGATGTCAAAGATACCTTATGCGTCCGCTATAGGGAGCATAATGTACGCCATGCTATGTACTAGGCCAGATGTGGCACAAGCTCTTAGTGTCACTAGCCGCTTTCAATCCGATCCAGGTGAGAGTCACTGTAGTGCCGTAAAAGCAATCCTCAAGTACTTGAGAAGAACTAAGGATTTGTTCTTGGTCAATGGTAATGGAGAATTAAATCTTGAAGGTCACACTGACTCTAGTTTTCAGTGTGATGTAGATGACTTCAAGTCTATGTCAGGATTTGTATTTTGCTTGAACGGAGGTGCAGTAAGTTGGAAGAGTTCCAAACAGGAAACTGTATCCGATTCTACAACCGAAGCAGAATACATAGCTGCATGTGATGCTGCTAAGGAAGGTGTTTGGATGCGAAACTTCATCCAAGAGTTGGGTGTAGTTCCTAGCATTGCCGAACCCGTTGCTATCTTTTGTGATAACAATGGGGCCATTGCGCAAGCAAAGGAGCCAAGATCTCATCAAAGATCCAAGCACGTATTGAGGCGATATCATTTGATACGAGATATCATTGATAGAGAAGACGTGAGAGTGGCGCGCGTTGACTCAAAAGAAAATGTGGCGGACCCACTGACTAAACCATTGCCAATCAAGGCTTTTGAAGGACATCGCCTTAAGATGGGCCTTAAAGTTATGAACGATTGGCTTTAGTGCAAGTGGGAGATTGTTAGAGTAGTGCCCTGCAAGCCAATCGGTTGTCTTGTAAATACTCTTGTAATCAATCTTATTCATGATCAATAAAAGTTCGCATTGGCAATTCTTCATTATTGTGATACATCTAAGCAATTTATGAAGCCCTTAGATCGTTGAAACTATGGAACATGGTGCATCCCTCTATGGAATATGTTCTACTATGGTTTAAGATCTTAAAAGCTTTCCAAGTCGTAGAATGCAATTGAGACAGGGCATCATTGTATTCAGTAAGACTTGCACGAGTATGCATTCTCTTTTGCATGAGGATGGATAGTTCCATGGACATCGATATGGTAGATATCAATGCATATGAGTGGGCGGCTTGATGAGATCAAGCGCGTCGAAACCCCGCAAGAAGAATCTCATCTTAGGAGTTTATCGGAGATGAAGATTTCTTTTACTTACGATAGTGTACGTAAATTGGTCCTTTGACTTGAGACGTTAGAGTGAACTTCATGCGGAGCGTTTATGCTTTGATGTGTTACCCGACTACTAATTAGCGAGTCATTATAGTTTCACGTTGGGTATGGATTGCTTCGTAGTGAGGTTAATGACGTCAATAAAGGATCCATTAATTCCCACCGTGATGTGGTTGGGCGATTTCCTATGCATTCTTTTGTATGGATTGATTCCGGGAATCTTCGGCCGAAGTGAGTGATGTTAGATTTGGAAAGGGAGTTTCCAAATGGGTAATCACTAAAAGGAATCACCATAAAGAATAAAGACGCATAGTTATCAAGGCTAATTGGAATCCGTTGGACTCCATGTCCTAGGCCTCGATCGGGAAATAAGTTATTGGAAGGAGCGTACGTGCATGGTATGCGTAAGAGGATTGATGAGATCAATTCAAGAAAGGTTCACACTTTTTATTCATCATTAGTTAGGACTCGTCGACCGTGACTAGACGACTACCTCGAGTGTTGGGTACTCTAGATTTAATGAGATCATATCTAAGAGTGATTGATTAAAAGTAGTTTAATTAATCTTTTTAATTAAATCACAAATGGTTTGTGAGCCCACGGCTAATTGATGGTGAACCCAAGGGGCCACACATAATAGCACAAGATGCAACTTAGTTCAATCTATTAAAAGTCAAATTGGATTTGACAAGAAGTAGTAATTAATTAATGGAGATTAATTAATTAAAGGACTCTATTAATTTAAGTGTTAAATTAATTTAGTCAGAAGGGTCTAATTAATTGAAGGAAGAAATAAATGGGTTTCTAATTTTGAATTAGAGATTGGATTTATTAATTGGGAAATAAATGTCCAATTAACCCATGACCAATTTATATTAGTCTTATGAGATGATCATATATGATATGATATAATGTTAATATATATATGTGATATATATATACAAGAGAGAGGAATAAATATCTTATCAAGAGTTAGTGGTGGCCCCCACCACTAACTTGTATCAAAAGTAGTGTGCTTGGGAAGCTCAAGAAGTGTGCTTGGGAAGCACAATAAAGCTACAAGTCTTATTGGTGGATTTGATCCAACAATAAACTACATTGAATAATGTACACACATAAAAGATAAGATGTTGCCTTCATTCATTAGAGGTTGTAGATGCAAGACAAAAACACACACTACACCTTTTAGTGTGTGTTCGGATTTCTCTCAAACCCTAGAAAGAAAAGTTGTTTTCTTCATCTCTTTCTCTTCCTTCATCAAGTTTCTAACTTGATTCAAGTACTACTTCATTCTAGCTAATAGATTGAGGGTGTATTTGTAAGATCTAGTTCATCTTCTTTGCTCCTTAAGTGCTATCACTTGTGTGTGTGGGCTATCTTTGGAGGATCTACACTTGGAGATCTTGGTGTGGATATTCTTGAGGATCTTGAAGAAAGAAGTTTCAAAGGAGGAGATTCTAGCTTGGAGCTTGGAGGTGTTGAACCCGTGAGCTTGGAGGTTCTTGAAGGTTTCGGGTGTTACTTGCTTGTCCCGATTCTTTGCGGCTCTTCACCTCCCAAGATTGGGAGAGGTATGACTTGATATCTTTCCTTCTAATATGAACTTAGTATGCATGATAATCCTAGGATAGTAATGGTAGAAGGTCTCCAAAGTTTTCTTGCAAAGTAGTTGCATTTTTGGGCCTTTTTTTTGTCCCGTTTAAAAATTTTCGTTATCCGATGCGTTTTGGTTGACCTTAGGACCATTACCATCAGTTTCGAGCTCGTCACAACTAATCACATTCCCGCCAAAAACGGAAGGAGATCAAAAGCCTCCCGAAAGGACGCGTGGCGATTCGTAATTGGAAAGAGAAAACGACTATCTATGATGCGTAGCACTCTTTTCCTTACTTAAGATTTTTTCCCACAGGGTTTTTTCTTAAGAAAGGTTTTTAACGAGGCACCATTCATAGAAGATAAACAGTCGTATAAAAATATCTACTTCTACGAGCTTCTATTATCTATACGCTCGAAGAAGTGAGGGAGTACTGATGGGGGCTATTTTGCACCCCTTATAATGTACGGATCGACTGAAGAACATAAGATCGGTTCGACCAAACAAGACATTTCAGGATCATCTTATCGACCCGGCCGAATACAGCTCTCTTCGACAAAAAGACTACACTCCGGACTCAAGAAGGATATTTGGGCCGAGTCCTATTAGGATTATATTTCCTTGTAACGCTAGGTTTAGTATGATATAAATACCTAGTCAATCATTGTATGAAAAAACTCCTAATCACAAGGCAAATACGCCATTGAACTCTGCATAAACGGCAGAACCTACTATTATTCAATAAAGAAAAGAGCTTTCTCTTCATATTTGTGTTATTTTTACATTGGTTACGATATTTACTTGTTGTTCCTACGAAATTGCTCTTCCTTGAGATCGATCCATCCTGAGTAAAGTAACAGAGCCCTATAAATCATACATATTGAGAATCCCCAATATCATAATTTTACTGATACCTTTAATCCGACGAAATCCGGTTAAATCACGAGTCATTTCGATCAGCAGAGTGGAAGAGATCAAGAAGTCTGCCCAACAGCAATAAATGCACCTGGAGTAATAAATGATGCCGGAGAAAGGAATTAATGGCAAATAATTGAAGACATTCTCGGACTAGCAGGATGCATTTAATGCGACTGACAGGAAAGTATAGCAGGATGTACAGTGCAACAGTTGCAGAGAGCCGTTCCAGGAAATGGGGGACCAGTACTTGTAGCTTTGAAATTTGTCTCATCTTCAACGGATGGATTTCAAAAACAAGTATAAATAGAGCTGGATTTAAGAGTTAGAGACAGCACAACAAGCTGGTATGATATTTCATACACGAAGCAGAATTTTTCTAAGTCTCCAAAGCTTAAGAACAGCTCACTCGTCTGCTGAAGTCATTTGTTGATAGATGCTAAGTTGAAGCAAAAATAATACATCTTTCTGAGTGAATATGTATTAGAAGAGTGTTTTGAGAAGTAGATATCCATCTAAGTGAGTGATATTACTTTAGAGAGTAGGAGTTTCTTTGTGATTTCCTCTTGTGAACTTACGACTCATCATTTGTTGTAGAGCGTAAGCAGAGTGTATTGTAAACTAAATGTTTATAGTATAACACAAGATCTTCGTGACTTGAAAGAGTGGACTAAAGGATTTTCATCCATATAAGCCGCAGTGGTCTTCACATTAGGAAAATGGAGACACTATCTCTACGGAGTATCGTTTGTGATCTTCACCGATCACAAAAGCTTGATATACTTGTTCTCCCAAAAAGAATTAAACATGCGCCAAAGAAGATGGATGGAGTTCCTGGATGACTATGACTGCTCATACAATATCATTCCGGGAAGGCAAATTTAGTCGCTGATGCTTTAAGCCGCAAAGTTAAAGTATCAAACCTTATGTCAAAAGAATGGGAAATGTTGGAAGAAGCATGCGAATGGAGACCCGAGGAAATACGCATGGGCATACTTTTTAATAGATTACAAATCCAGCCTTACATTTTTCAAGAGATCGTTGCAACTCAACATGACGATGAAGAAATTCAGAAGTTAAAGCAGACGTTACTTGAAAAATCAGGTTCACCATTTCATACAGATACTAATAGAACACTAAGATTCAAGACAAGGCTATGTGTTCCCAGGAACCCCAACTTAAAAGAATGCATCCTGAAGGTACCAAAATGTATCAAGATCTAAAGCAACACTTTTGGTGGCCTAATATGAACCGAGAAATCGCTGAGTACATCTCACGATGCCTAGTATGCCAACAAATAAAAGTTGAACATCAAAGACCATCAGGTTTGCTTCAACCTTTGTCGATACAATGGAAGTGGGAATCAATAAACATGGATTTCGTCACCAGCCTACCGCGGAGCCAACTCAAACACGATTCAGTTTGGGTCATCATCGATCGACTAACTAAAGTGGCTCATTTCATACCTATCAGCATCAACTCTCCAGTGGATAAGCTCGCAGAACTATATAAAAACGAGATTATCCGCTTGCATGGTGTACCAAAAGATATCACATCTGATCGAGACCCGAGGTTTCTATCACGCTTATGGAGAAAACTTCAGGAAGCCTTTGGAACTCAGTTACAATTCAGCACTACCGCTCACCCTCAAACTGATGGCCAGTCTGAACGAACCATCCAGACGCTTGAAGATATGCTTCGTGCTTGCGTCCTAGACTTCAAGGCCAGTTGGGACAGACATCTGCCGATGGTGGAGTTCGCATATAACAATAGTTATCAAGCATCTATTCAAATAGCCCTATTTGAAGCCTTATACGGGAGAAAATGTAGATCCCTGAGTCACTGGGACCCAGGTGAACGCCAAGTATGATCATCTGAGACCACTCCAGTCAATTTAGATCTACTCCATGAAGCAGAGAAAGTTATTCAGATCGTCAGAAAACGAATGCTAGCTGCCCAGAGCAGACAAAAAAGCTACCCGGATCGTCTAAGAAAACCTCTGGAGTTTGAGGTCGGAGATGAATTTTTCCTTAAAGTCTCGCCAAAGAAAGGATTGATAAAACATGGAAAAGGAGGAAAACTTAGTCCACGATATGTCGGACCATTTGAAATCCTGGAAATGGTTGGGGTTGTTGCCTACAAACTTGACTTACCTCCAAACTTGGGAAGAGTTCACGACGTTTTTCACGTATCTCTCCTGAAGAAATACCATCCTAATCCGTCTCATGTACTCTAATTACAACTTCATGAAGATTTGACCTATGAAGAAAGACCCATGCGTGTGCTAGATCAAAAATTTCAAGAACTTCAAAATCGAAAGATACCTTTGCTAAAAATATTATTGAAAAGTCACTCCATCGAAGAAGCTACATGGGAACTAGAGGAGCGAATGCATAAACATTATCCAGAACTGTTTCAAGTTTCAGGTACGAATTTGGGGACCAAATTCATTTAAGGGGGGAGATAGTAAAAACCCCAAATTTTTGCTTTTAAAATTTTAAATTTTAACCCAAAGCCTTAAAAAATTAAATAAAGTGTTGAAATTTTAATTGGGACCTGATTGTACAATTCTCGAAATTTTGGGGTAAAAAATGAAAACTTCAAAAATTACAGGGATCCTTTTGCAATTTCATCCTAAATTAACCATGTGCTTAATTCTAATAAAGACAACTAATGGGACACTTGTTTATAATCTTTCTTTCTAATTGTATTTAGCGGAGCCATGCAAACTTCCACATGTATGCAATCTTGGAAAATTTTGTTTGGCTAAACACCTCTATAAATACTTCCTCTACTTGAACTTGAATAGCATAAGATATCGTGACCCTAGTAAGTGTATGTGAGAGAGAGAGAGCAAGTTACAAGAAAAAATTGGAAGGAAAAGAAGGTGAAAAAGAGGAAAGAAATTGAGAAAGGAGTTGAGAAAATAGGAAACTTGGGGAGATAGTGAAAGTAATTGAGAGGGGGAGAAAGGGAGTTTATTGCCGGAACATCTCGGCACCACCGCTGCTAATCTCGGCAGCCATTATTGCCGCCAGCAGCAGCAAAAATGGCCACCGAGAACAGCGGCATTTCCTCACTAGTGGCAGCGGTATGCTGCCGTGAACAGTAGCAACATGCTGCTATTCCGGCAGCCTTTGAAGGTGGCCTGGCGACGTCGGGCCACCCATGAGTTGATATATTTTAGAGTTCGTTCCGTTTCATTTTCAAATTATGTTGTTTCAAATCTTTTACCGCATTTAATCGTTGAATTTATCGTGTTATAGGTGATCGTTAGGAGTAAGTGACGCTTTTGATAATCCGAGTTTCCGGTGAAAAAGGTGAGCGTGGGAGTTTAAATAACGAGGAGTTAATCTCGACTCATCGTTATTTAAGTGCGTTATAATTTATTTATATTCGTTAAGTTAAGTGTAGTAATAATTATCTTAAACTTTCAGAATTCAACAACTAAAATTATTCCTTTGATAAACTTTTAATTAAGTAGTTGATAATTTCATAACTTTTAAAAGGATTGGTATAAAATATCCATCTATAATTAAAATGGTAGGAAATTGCTATTACATGGAAATTGTTGGTGGTTTGATGCATGGTAATTGACGTGTGATTAAATGGGACTGATTTTGCAATTTATGTTTAGAATGTGATAATGTGTTATTTGTTGATTTCTATTGGAATAGTTCTATGTTGATAATTATCCGGGTGTAGTACTTTATCTCACCCGGATAAAAAGTTGATTATGTTAATTAATTATTTGCTGTTGTTTTGGGCCCATTTGGCTTGTGCGGTTATGTGGTTAAGTTGAATAGCATGGGCTATTAACTCGATCATGATCCCCTGGCTTGGCTCGTATATTCGAAAGAACGGGGTCTCTCGGATATACGAAGTCATTTTTGGATGCAATGACTAGTCATGCATAAGGTGTGTATGGGGAAATATCATAAGGTGTGTTTGGGGAAGCAAGCTTTGGAAGTCTACAGACACCGAGACGTGCCCTTTTATACTGTACAGTAATATTTGTTTTGTTTACTTCATTTGACATTCGTTGCTCTTTTCTTTGAAATTATTTGAATCACGCACACCCACCTCACTAAGTTGCATGTCAACTTACGCAATGTGTTTTATTAATTTTCAGATTTTCGGATATAGCATAGAAGCCAGGAGGATTTTTGTCAGCATCGAACTAGAATTTTGAAGCTTATATATATGTAAAATAGCTACTATTAGTATTAACTTATAATTTGTAAAAATCGACTTATGTAAATATTAATTAAGTAATTTTGGTCGGGGCGTTACAGATTCCATCGAGGGCATAGACCCGAGAATTATCACACACTCACTAAAGATCGACCCAAAAGCAAAGCCAGCAGGGCAGAAGAAGCGAAATCATGGTCCTACAAAGGATAAGATAATTAAAGCAGAAGTCGAAAGGCTTCTAATGGCTAAACAAATTAGGGAGATACATTTCTCGGAATGGTTGTGCAACGTGGTATTAGTCGCCAAAGGGGATAAAAAGGACAATAAATGGAGGATGTGTAATGACTTCACCAATCTCAACAAGCTATGTCCACGTGACCCTTATCCTCCTCCGAGAATTGATCTACTGGTCGACTCGATAGCAGGATTCGCAATTTTTAGCATGATGGATGCTTTCCAAGGTTTTCACCAATTTTACATGGACGAGCGCGATCAGGAAAAGACGGCCTTTGTTACTGAACAAGGAGTATACTGTTTCATGGTAATGCCTTTTGGATTAAGGAACACTGGAGCAACTTACCAAAGACTGATTAATTTAATGTTTAGAGAATTGATCGGAGAGATAATGGAGGTCTATGTGCATGACATGCTAGTAAAAAGCATGAACGAGGAAGATCATATTAATCATATTAATTCAAGATCCTAAAAAAAACCGCATGAAGCTAAATTCGGCAAAGTGTACCTTCGGGGTTAAGTCTGAAAAATTCCTGGGTTACCTAGCTCACCAGCGAGGGATAGAAGCAAACCTAGAAAAGATACGAGCTATAACAGAAATGAAACCTCTGAGGACAATCTCTCAAGTACAAAGCTAGGTTGGAAAGATTTTTGCACTAAATAGATTCATTTCCAAATCAGGTGATAAAAGCCTACCCTTCTTTCAAACCTTGAGGAAAGCAAAAACTTTCTTATGGACTGAAGATTGTGACCGAGCATTCAATCAATTGAAAGAGTATTTAACATCGCCTCCCTTACTAGCTAAACCAACTGAAGGACAACCTTTGTTTATTAACATATCCATCTCCAAAGTAGCCATAAGTTCAATTTTGGTAAAGATTAAGCCAATATATTACCTAAGCAAACTGTTACAAGGAGCATAAAATAATTACTTGGAGATAGAAAAATTTTCTTTGTCTTTGGTAGTAACGGCGCAAAAACTTTGACCATACTTTTTGGCCTACAAAATTATTGTACTCACTAATCAACCACTGAGACAAGTCTTAACGAAACCGGAAACCTCAGGGAGACTGATCAAGTGGGCTATCAAGCTAGGTCAATTCGAGATTGAATATAGACCGCGAACTGCCATAAAGGCACAAGTCCTCTCTGATTTCCTCTTGGAAACCCGGAGCTCATCTATTGAGCCACCCAACGGCACAGCTGGATGTGATAATGACGTGATGATTGTCCAAAATCACACTTGGTTAGTGCATGTAGATGGGGCCTCGAATAGGGAAGGAGGAGGAGCTGGAGTTAATTCAAAGGACCAGAAAATGAGGATTTGAACTACGCAATTACTCTAGATTTTATGGTGACTAACAATGAGGCCAAATATGAAGCTTTGATTGCGGGGATGGAAATGGCCATTAAGGCTGGAATCAAGACTTTAAGAGTATTAACTGACTCAGAATTGGTTCAGTGTCAGATAGAGGGCTTCTACGAGGCGAAGGAATACAACATGATAAAATACCTCGCTAAGGTTAAACCGCTCGCGGGAAAATTTGATAAGTTCGAAATACAGAATATCCCACGATCAGAGAACAAATGGGCAGATCAGCTTTCTCGGTTTAGAGGATTGAGGGATGGCCAAACCGAAAGGGTAATCACTTGGCTGATTTCGAATACCCCAGCAATAGACATAGACAGCCTACCTAATCCAGAAATAATGGAAATCGATTTGGGAAAAGATAGTTGGAATACTCCAATAATGCAATATCTGTCAGATGGGTCCCTCCCAATGGATCAGAATGATGCTCGAAGAATAAAATATCGAGCACTCAGATATGCGATCTTAGACGGAAAACTTTATAAAAGATCAGTCTCAGACGTCCTTTTAAAATGTATTTCCGAGCTACAGATCCAGGATGTACTCAAGGAGGTTCACGAATGAGAGGCAGAAAACCATAGCGGAGCTCGAGCACCGGCGTTAAAGTGTCTACAAACAGGTTAATATTGGCCTACCATAAACCATGATACAACAGAATATGTAAAAAGATGCCACTACTGTCAAATTCATGCAAATATAAACCATCAGCCCGCAGAAAAGATGCACTCCGTACCTATTTGTTGGTCATTTGACCAATGGGGGATAGACATAGTTGGCCCATTCCCGGTGGCGAGATCACAAAAAAGCTACGTATTGGTTGCAGTGGAATACTTTAGCAAATGGATCGAATGCATCGTTCCAGCATGAATTACACAATTCCAAGTCATTAACTTCTTATGGAAATATATAGTCTGTCGATTTGGAATCCTTTAAGTTCTCATCTCCAATAATGGGACTCAATTCGCGGGAAAACAAGTATTGGATTGGTGTTCAAAATTTGGGATTCAACAAAACTTTATGTAACGCCCCGTAAATTTCGGACCTCTTTAATCGTATTTTAGTGGATTTTTAATCCAATTTCATGTGTTATATCTTATTTTTAAAAATTAAGTGTTACTTTGGGGTAAAATGTACAATTTAATTATTTCCTATGTCCTTATTAACCTTGAAATGATTTAAAAGCACAAAAATACTTTAAAAAAATTAGTATACCACTTTTGAAAAATATTTGGACCTAATTGTGCAAAATAAATAATTTTTAGGGCAAAAGTGCACTTTACCGAAACTTCAGGGGGGCAATGTGTAAATTCTGCCCACACTTGATTGCAGCTTCTAGGAGAGCCTTTATAGCTTCCTAGGGTGGCCAAGCATGCCCCTTGGGTAGAGAAATTTCTCTACCCAAGGTGGACATGCATTGGTTGGTTTTTGAAGACTAATTATGTCTCTTATCTTCTCAAGGTGTATTCAAACACCTTTAAACTCTCACTTTCAGATTTTCTTCACCCTATTTGCACTTAAGTTTTCATAGTTATGTTAGAATTAGAAAGGAAAAGAGAGTGTGTGAGAAGAGTGAGAGTTAGTGTGAAATAGTGAAAGAAGTTTGAAAGAGGGAGAAGTGTAGGAAGAGTAGGGCCACCACCACCGCCATGAAGCCGCCGGAGGACCACCAGCCACTGCCAGACCACCACCAGTACGCCTCCGTGCTACCAATGTGTTTGGAAGAGTTCAAGTTTCGGTAACTTACGTTTTCTCTTTGATGGTTTATTTTGCCCAACCTTAGAAACCCTAGCTTTTTACTCTTAAAAATATTTTAGTATCTTTAAAACAATGTTAACTCTACATAATAGAGTTAATTTCTATGTATTTTTGTGGGGAATGACATGAATTTCTGGAGATCTTAGATCGTTTTCACTCGGTTTAACTTGGTTTGTTGGATGAAGATGAAGATGAAAGAAGTCAAAATTTAAGGGAAGGTTTTGATGATTTCCAAAACATCATAATCAGCTAAGTATGGAAAGCTTAGTTCCCTTAGAAAGATCTTTGAACAAGCAAGGAAGATATCAGAAGAGTTCAAAGACCAGAAGACTAGTGATCTCTTGCTGAAACAGCAAACAGAAGGGTAGGTCATCAGCCGAGTCAAATCAGATGAGTTCAGTATTTGATCAGCAGAGTACCTATCAGAAGGGTTGCTTCGATCAGCAAAGTGGAAGAGATCATGAGATCAGTTCAACGGTAATAAATGCACCTGGTGTAATAAATGCTGAAAGAGAAGGGTAGTAATGGCAAATGATTGAAGATATCCTCGGATCAGCAGAGTGCATTTAATGCAGCATTAAATGTGATGGACAGAAAAGTACTGTACACTGTACGGTTTGCTGCAGAGAGCCGTTTCAAAAGAGCTGAAGGATGGATTTGATTTGTGACTTGCCTTCAACGGTCATATTTTCATCTCCATGTATAAATAGAGCTGAATTTCAATCGAGCAACAACACAACAACAATCAGAGATCGAAATTTTGAAGCAGAATTTCTCTAAGTCTCAAAAGCTCAAACAGCTCACTCGTCTGGTGGAAGTCATCTGTTGACAGAAACCCAGTTGAAGAAATCAGAAAAACATTATCTGAGTGATTTTGTAATAGCTGAGTGTTGTGCGAAGTTAGAATCCGTCTTTGTGAGTGATTCTACTTTAGAGGATAGGTTTTCTTTGTGAACTCCTATTGTGAGCTTACAGCCTTTTCATTAGTTGTTTAGGTGTAAGTGGAGAAATATTGTAATCTAAGTGATTATAGTATAACCCAGAATCTGTGTGATCTGGAAGAGTGGACTAAAGGATTTCCATCCATATAACCACTATAAAAATTCTTTGTGTTATCTTGCATTTAAAGTTTCTTGCATATTTTAAAGTTTGCATTTTAAACACTTTGAATCAAACAAAAGATTTTATAAGGAGTTTGAAAACTGGGGATAAAATCTTTTAGAACTTAGTTTACTTGTGAAAAACACTTTCAAACAATCCGCTGCAAGTATACTCTCTGAAAAACTGTTTTGCTGAAAAACAGCTAAGTCACTGTAAGAAGAGTGGTCAGTCGTCTGTTCAAAATTTGTTTACGATCAGATTAGTCTGCTTACTGTTCTTCATCAGCTTAGTCTGCTGACAGAAGACTGAAAAGTTTTTAAGTTCAAAAATTTTCAGAGGTCTATTCACCCCCCCCCCCCTCTAGACCTCATCTGACCACTTGGGACCAACAAGTGGTATCAGAGCAGGTGGTTCATTAGAATCAACTGCCTGATCAACGAGCTTGATCCAAGTGTTTTTCAAAGGTTTTTAAAACTTTTCAAAAGAGCATCTTTTTGAAAAATCAAAACTTTTTGAAAAATGGATTGTATCAGCCATGTTCCCCACATTGCTGGTATGTCCTTTGAAGACTGGAAGATTAGAATGGAAATCTTTCTAGCAGCCTACAATGATAACATGTACACATGTATCATTAAAGGTCCATTCAGATTCACAAAGACCATAAAAATAAATGAAGTAGATACGGTTGTGGAAAAAGACCTTCATGAGATGACTCCTGAAGAAATTAAGCTTTTCAATCTTGATAAAGTTGGGAGATTCATCATGACTAAAGCCCTGGATAATGATCGGTTTGACAAGGTCAAACATTGCAAGACTGCAAAGGAGATGTGGGACAAAGTCAGAGATATGAGCGAAGGCAATGATGCAATAAAGGAGCATCAGCTCACTGTTGCCTTGGAGAAACTTGACAACTTCAAGATGAAGTCTGGAGAAACCATTGATCAAATGGATACCAGATTCACCAGAACTCTGAATGAAGTCTTAAAGCTGGGAAAGACCTTCATTGACAAAGAGATCACTGTCAGAGTACTAAAGGCTCTACCTCCAAAGTTCAACATGAAAGTGACAGCAATGGAAGAATCAAGGGATTTGGGAAAAATCTCTCTTACTGAGCTGTTTTCTGTACTCAAGGCATTCGAGTATAAACTGCCTAGGATGGGAATTGAAGAAACCTCAACTTCAGGACCCACAGCTGCACTTGTTGCTGCTGAAAACACCAGAAGACCAGCACAGAAAAGCAAAGAAGTGGACTCATCTGATGAAGCCACTCTACTCAACAAAAAGGAGTACACAGCTGGAGATGTTGCACTGTTGATGAATAACTTCAAGAAGTTCTACAAAAGAAAAATGAAGAACAAATACAACAATGCTTCTACTTCTAAACCTAACTTTTCTTCTCAGGATAAAGATGATTATAAAGCAAAACTAATGTGTTACAACTGCAGGAAATTGGGACACTTCATCAAAGACTGCCCATATCCAAAAGCAGAAAAATACACTGAAGAGGAGAAGAAAATGAGAAAAGAAAGAAAGCATCAGAGAGGCAAGGCTATGATGGCAGAAGAAGAAAAGCTAGCTGCTGTCTACTCATCTGATTCAGACTCAGACTCGTCTGATGAAGAATCGTCTGATGAAGAAAAACCTGCTCTCCTGTGCCTGATGGCAAAGGAATCTGATGACTCAGAGGATGAGGTAACTCCTCAAGAAAATGAACTGTTTAATTCTCTAGAGCAAATGATGTTGAATAATACTACTATTGCTGGAGAATTTGTTAAGCTTAAGGAAGAGATGAACTTGCTAAAAGAGCAAAATAGTTCACTGAAACTTCTAGCTGAAAAGCCAAAAGAATCAGTTGAATATAAACAGCTTGAGCAAGAGCATGAATCTCTGAAAGCTGAATGTGAGGTCTATAAAGGAAAAATCATGGAACTTGAGAAAATTATTGAGTCTCATGATAAGTCAATTGTTGCATCCATGCATACATCTAAGAAACAGGAGACACCTTTAGAAAAGGATAAACTAGAGTTGAATCATACTGAAAAATTCATTTCTGCTGACAATAGTAAGGTCATTCTGTATGTTCAAACTGCTAGACCTACCTCAACTGAGAAAGTGGTAAAGGAGAAGAAATCTCCTAAGGCTAAAAAGAGCAAAGAGCCTAGTGTAGGAAATCAGACTAGTAAGACCAAACAGCAGAGTCCTAAGAAGTCTGCTGATAAAACTAAAGTCAATCAGACTAGTGGTAAAACTAAGTCAAAATCATTTGAGCAAGCATCTAGTAAACCAAAGAAGCATAAAAACAAGAAAAATCAAAATGCTTGGTATGGAAATGAGTCATATTATGTGCAACCTGTTGCATATCATCCTATGTATCATGCACCTCAATTTCCTAGTTACTATGCACCTTATCCTGCTCATCCAATGCATGCATATCCTGCATATCATGCACCTTACCCTGATTATGAACATTATTCTTATCATACTGATCATCAACATGACTTATCTGATAATTATGGTAAAAATGAAGCTGTTCATACTCCTGTTAAGTCTCAGAAGCCTAAGAAGCCTAAGACATCAACATCTTGGGTTGTCAAAGGTGGAACTAATCCTTCAGGACCCTCTCAATAAGGGTACCTAAAACAATTTTACTTTTGTTTTGTAGGTTAGGATTAGGAGTAGGAGTAAAGTAGAGAAGATTTGGTACTTGGACAGTGGATGTTCAAGACACATGTGTGGAAACATACATGAGCTGACTGATGCAATTGCTGTGGATGGTCCAAGTGTTACATTTGGAGACAGCAAAGAAGGCAAGATTAAAGCTAAAGGAAGAATAATCAAGGGAAACATAGAGATATCTGACGTCTCATATGTTAAAGGCCTAAAGTATAATCTGCTTAGCATAAGTCAATTTTGTGACAAAGGATATTCAGTCATCTTCTCATCAGATAAGTGCTATGTTGAACAAATTGGTACAAAGAAGGTAATTTTATCTGGAAGACGACAAGGAAATGTCTACATAGTCGACTGGAATTCTGCTGACAAGAATTCAAGTGTTTGTTTGGTGGCATCTGCACCAAGTGAAGTTAGCTGGCTATGGCACAAAAGAATGAATCATTTAAACTTCAAGACCATAAACAGATTAATCAAGAATGATTTGGTAGAAGGGATTCCAAAAGGAGTCATGAGCAAAGACAAGCTCTGTGATGCATGTCAGAAGGGGAAACAAATCAAGTCATCATTCAAAGAAAAGAAGCACCAATCATCTGGAAGAATATTGGAGCTACTGCATATAGACTTATTTGGACCCATTGATCCAGTCAGCAATGGTGGAAAGAAATACTGCCTAGCTGTTGTGGATGATTATTCAAGATATACTTGGGTGATTTTCATGAAAAAGAAAAGTGAAACCAAGGAACATCTTACCAATCTGATGGAACTGATCCAAAATGAGAAGAGCATCAAAATATTGAAGATCAGATCAGATAGAGGGACATAGTTTACAAACTCTACTGTTGAAGAGTATTGTAGCATAAAAGGAATACATCATGAGTATTCAGCTGCAAGAACCCCTCAACAGAATGGTGTTGCTGAAAGGAGAAACAGAACACTAAAGAAAGCTGTCAGAACCATGATAGCTGAAGCTAAACTGCCTCAAAGATTTTGGGCAGAAGCAACAAATACAGCATGCTTTACCCAAAACAGATGTATGATCAACAAAAATCAGAACAAAACTCCATATGAAGTCTGGAACAACAGAAAACCAAACATTCATTACTTTAAGATTTGGTTGTAAATGTTTTGTATTGAATAATGGGAAAAATCACCTTACTGCATTTGCAGAAAAGGCTGATGAAGCTGTCTTTGTAGGATACTCATCTGTTAGTAAAGCTTATAGAGTGTTTAACAAAAGAACATTACTAATAGAAGAATCTATCCATGTAGTATTTGATGAGCCAAGTCAATCTTCTGAAAAGAATCAAAGTGTTAATCAAGACCTGTCTGCTGATTTACAGAAGTTGGACATTGGAAGAAATGAAGAATATGTTCCCATCATACTACCTAATCTCAGTTCAGCTACAAACTCAAGTGCTGTTCAAAATCACAGTGCTGATTGTCTAACAGACGAGTTGATAACAGCTGACAGACCAGAGACTGTTCAACAGACTACAAAGGTTCAACAGACTACTACTGGAACTCCAACAGTAGTGTTGCAAGATCAAGACAGAGGACAACATCTTGATTTGCAACCTGATCTCAGATGGCTCAAGAATCACCCACCTGAATTAGTAATTGGTGATCCTTTAGATAGAGTGAAAACAAGAAGAGCTGCTGCACAAGATGCCATGTTTGTCACATTTCTATCTCAAATAGAGCCTAAGCAAATTGAAGAAGCTCTCAGTGATTCCTTCTGGATTGAAGCCATGCAAGAAGAGTTGAATCAATTTGAAAGGAATGAAGTCTGGTACTTAGTTCCTAGACCAAGTCATCAAAGAGTCATTGGCACTAAGTGGGTTTTCAGGAATAAGATGAATGAAGATGGTGTTGTCACCATAAATAAAGCAAGACTAGTGGCCAAGGGTTATTGTCAAGAAGAAGGAATTGACTTTGATGAAACTTTTGCACCAGTAGCAAGACTTGAAGCAATCAGACTGTTTCTAGCCTATGCTGCTTACAAGAACTTCACTGTCTATCAGATGGATGTGAAGTCTGCTTTTCTCAATGGAGAACTGCAAGAAGAGGTATATGTTGAACAACCCCCTGGATTTGAAGTCTATCAAGAAGAGGACAAAGTATATCGTCTGAAGAAAGCCCTCTATGGACTGAAACAGGCTCCAAGAGCATGGTATGATACCCTATCTGATTTTCTTTTACTTAAAGGATTTCGAAAAGGTAAAGTAGATAAAACCTTGTTCACTATTGAATGGGAAAATCATATATTACTTGTGCAAATATATGTGGACGATATTATTTTTGGTTCAACTAACCAACAGATGTGTGATAAGTTCTCCAAGCTGATGCAGAATAAGTTTGAAATGAGCATGATGGGTGAACTTAATTATTTTCTTGGATTGCAAGTTAGACAGTTGCCTGATGGAATATTCATCAGCCAAGCAAAATACACAAGAGATCTGTTCAAGAAATTTGGTATGGAAACTAGCTCTACTGCTACAATTCCTATGTCTACAAGTCTTCGTTTGGATAAAGATGAAGATGGCAAATCAGTAGACATTACCAAATATAGAGGCATTATTGGTTCATTGTTGTATCTAACAGCAAGCAGACCTGATATAATGTACTCAGTTGGAGTCTGTGCAAGATTTCAATCAAACCCCAAAGAATCTCATCTCTTAGCTGCCAAAAGAATATTGAAGTATGTTAAAGGCACTCAAGAATTGGGATTGTGGTATCCTAGAGAATCTGGATTTGAGCTCATTGGTTATTCAGATTCAGACCTTGCTGGCTGCAAGATTGACAGAAAGAGCACAACAGGTGCCTGTCAGTTCTTAGGTAGTCGTCTGATCTCATGGATGAGTAAGAAACAGACTTCAGTTTCTATATCTACTGCTGAGGCTGAATATATAGCTGCTGGAGCTTGCTGTGCACAAATACTTTGGTTGAAGCATCAACTAGAAGATTACAACATCAAAATCAGTGGAATACCAATCTACTGTGACAATACAAGTGCAATTTCACTTACTCAGAACACTACAAGTCATTCAAGGACTAAACATATTGAGATCAAGCATCATTTCATTAGAGATCATGTGGAAAAAGGCAATGTTTTGATAGAGTATGTTCATACAGACAATCAGATTGCTGATATTTTCACTAAACCTCTGAGTGAAGCAAGGTTCTCAACTCTAAGAGCTGAGTTAGGACTACTTAATTTGGATGCATAAGCTGAGGGGGAACTCATCAGAAGACTGGAGTTCAACAGCTTAGTCATCAGTTACTTTATTCAAGGATTAACCTTCAACAGACTAGTTAACTTATGAAATCTTAAAGACAGGGGGAACGTGTAAGACTAGCGGTACTTCTGCTCTAAAAGATGAAATCTGTTAATGCCAGTTAGTTGAAGTTAATTTATCAAGAAGACGTGTTCTTAATTCTTGAAGATTGAAGATTATTTTATCTTGCTGGATTGACAAACAGCAGAGGAAGATTACTAGCTATTGGCATTCTCTAGTAATATCAGATAACAGATCACCCGTCTGTCAGATAAGTTAAACTCTACTCATCTGATATCTTATATAAGCATGGTCATAAAACGTATCTTCAGAAACGCGCTTTTATAAGTAACATATTAGTGTCGATAGAGTTTCCCGCCCATCTGACATTAGAATAATAAAATTGAAATCCGCGACTCTCATCCGCACGATTAAAAACTGTCAGATTAGATCAACGGTTCTGATAAATCACGAAAACCTAATCAAAAGGAAACCTATAAAATCCGATCTAAACAGTTTAGTCGTCTTACGCTCACAAACAATCTCAAACTCTCTAACTCTCAAACCCTCTTGCTTCGAAAGTTCACTGTTCTTTTGCAGAATCCACTCACTAATTTCAGAAATGGACAAGATTATTGACGGAAGATATCTAAACTACAGCAAATTCCACTTTTCGGGTACTGATTTGATGCGCTCATTGATGGAGAAAATCAAAGAGGCTTCTCTGGTCCCAGTGTTGGAAGCACACGAAGATAGGGTCTATCTTGAAGATGTATACCATTTCTACATGACCAGAAAATTCAACAGTGATGACACTGTTATGACTGCCGTCATCGGTGGTAAGAAGGTTGCTGTATCTGCTGCTGTTCTTAGTGAAATTTATAAGCTGACGAACAAGGGAGGAGATGTGACAGACCTTGGGTCTGAAAAGGAAGAAGAGTTTTGGGCTATTTGTGCGAAGGAAGGAGAAGAGATGACTGGGACTTTGATGAAGACCCAGCTGAAGGATGAATATCAGAGGTTTGCTGATATTATTGCCAAGGTACTGGATTGCAGCACAAGCTCTCTGGATGGGCTACCCAGAAGGAGATACTACACAATGGTGTGTATCTACTACGGTTTATAGGTTAACTGGGCTGTTCACGTCTATGAGCTGCTAAGTGACAAAAGGCACTCTCATGCTATTCTGCTGAGTAATCTGTTTGCCTCACTACAATGCCCTATGGGTGGTGGGAAGCAAACTCATGGTAGTAAAGAATTCAAACTCTACGAGCCAGTGAGACAAATAGTGGAGAAACCTAAAAGAAAAGCCCCTGCAAAATAAAAAAAGACCCCTTCTAAGAAGAGCAAGAAGGTGGGTCAGACAAGTAAATCTGCTGAGCCAACAGCACAGTCTGCTGTTATAGCTGGATCAGCACAACCTGAAGCTGAAGTTCCTCAAAAAGTAATAGATGACTTCACCATTGAAGTTGAAAATATGGAAACAGGCTCATCACCTGAAAGAACTGAATCTGAGGAGGAAATTCCTCTTCAAAGGTTGAAAAGATTAAGGACTAGGAGTGAGGCAAGGGGACCTCCTACTGCAAAACCTCCTGCCAAGAAAATTCCTAAGTCCAAGGCAAAGAGAAAGGTAAATTTCTCTGAAGAACCTGTAGCAACAGTAAGAAAAACAACAACAGAAGCAGAAAGGCCATTGACAATTGAAGAACCTACTGTTAAAGCTGCTAAAGTTGCTGCTGCTGAAGCTAAAGTTGTTTCTGAAGTTGGAGTGTCAACAGAAGACTCGACTGCTGCACTATCTGCTGATGTAGAAAAGAAACAGCAGACTAGTACAACACAAGAGGGAGAAATACTATTGCTGCACCCTACTCCAGTTGCTGCAACCCCTATTCAAGTAGTTGAGAGCCCTGAATCTAGAAGAAAGAGGATTGGCAAAACTGCAACTTATGTAACTGCTGCAGAAAAGAAAAGATTGGATGATGCTGAAAAGCAAAGGATAGCTGCAGAGAAAGCAGAGGAGGAAAGGCTGAAGAGCCTAGAACTAAAAAGGCTGGAGGAAGAAGCCAGCAAAATGACCCAAGAGCAAAGGGATGCTGTTGAGGCAGCAGAGTTGGCTGCTGCTATTGAAGCAAGCACCAAGGATGCTCATGGACATCAGCATACTGGTGGGATAACTATTGGTGAACCAAGGGATCCAAACAAACCAATACCAGCTATGGCTGCACCTAAGACAAAGCCAAAGAGGAGAGAAGAAATTAGACTGTCTTTGGAGATTGTCAGGGAAGATCCTGCTATCTTTGAAGAATTCCTAAAAAGGCTTGATGCTGAGAATGAAAGGGTCAACCGCCTGACACAGTTCAATAATGAGAAGATCAGATACAACAGGTGGAGGGAATTCAGACTGACAAAGAGTCCAGCTGAAACGACCAAATGGAAAGCCTTTGCTGTTGAAGAAGCATGGGTATTGAAGTGGCTTGAGACAGGTTCTCTCATTCAAGCACTTGATTCAGAATTCTTTTTGGATAGGTTAAGAATGAGAATAAGCCATATAGTCAAAGCTGAAGCCAAGAAGATCTTTGAGTCCATCTCTGAAGATTTTGATGAATCAGTGGACCTCAAAGAAAGATCAATTAAGTTGGCAATTGCTCAAGCAATGGAGCTTTGGGCAAAGAAGTCAAGGAAGTTAAGGGGACAACCAAGCTCATTGGTCCCTCTTCCTAACATCAAACACATTGTCTACGGGCCAAATATCAAACCTTATGAAGAGCTGCCTGAGGAACCTACATCCACTTTTATTCCACTTGATAACTTTACTTGGATTTCTAACAGGTCAGCAGTGGACAATGAAGGAATGATGAAGACAGTTGAAACTGTCAAGAAGATTATATCACCTGCTGATAAAGAGAAAGCAGAGTCTTCTGATCAACCAAAGCAAATAGAGGGTACATCAGACCCATCTGATCAGAACAAAGCACAAGGTGATAAGTCTGATGCTGCTGATGACTCAAAGAAGGAAGAAGCAATTCCAGCAGATCAGATGAAGGACAAAGAAGTTGCTGCTGAAGGAGATGATCAAGCTAAGGAGAAGGAAAGTACTCCAAGCCATGCTGATATTTCAGCAGATCAGTCTCTTGCATTGATAACTCAACCATTAGAGCAACTTATCAAAGAAACACCTGCTGATACAACAGATATGCCTTCAACTTCTCAGAATATTCAGACAAATCTGTTGGATTCCATCCAACAAATGATCATCAATTCTCTGAAGGATATGAAGAAAGAATTAGCTGCAGAAGTGATAGCTCCTGTCAACCAACCAAGTCAGAAAGCTGCTGCTGTCCCAACCGATCTGATAGAAGACACTGCTTATAATGTTAAATCCATCTGTCAAGATATGGATATACTTAGAAGACGGACTCAGAGCACTACTGAAGGTTGGAAACAGATTGAACAAACAGTTGACATGGCCCTCCAAGCAGAAGATGAAGTCCTAGGAAATATGATGAAAGACTTCACTGCTTCATCAAATTGGATTTTGGGAACTCAAATTCAATTGGGTGATCAAGGAGAAGACTTGCTCAAGGAAGTCAGAACTGTTAAGGCCAATCAACTCAAACAGCAAGCTCAGATCAATGCTATAGAAGAGAACATCAAGCTTCTCTGTGATTCACTTCTAATTACACCAGTTGTGCCACAATATCCAATCAACCCTGCTGATGATGACAAAAAGGGGGAAGAAAGGGTATTTGGACAGAAGAAAGTTGGTCCTTCTCTTGAAAAGGAAGAAGATAACCAAGCTGAAGCAACTGAAGTGTTGGAAGAATCTGATGGTGAAACTGAAAGAAATATGGGAGAATCAAGCAGACCAACAGATGAAAGAATTACAGAAGAAGAGCAAGCTGAATTTGAAGAATCTGAAGCAAAAGCCAAGTCTGACAAGGAACTAGCTGCTGCCAAAGATTCAGCTGAAGAACAGCTTGACCCTGATGTAAAATATAAAAAGATAGAGCTGCTAAGAAAAAGGTTCTTTGAAGAGCTGGAAGCTGAGACTTCTAAGTCATCTGATGAAGAATCTGAAAAAGAGAACAAGGAAGCTGAAGAAGAGAAGAAGGAAGAAGACTAGCTTAGACTAGATTTCTTTATCTTAAAATCCTTGTAATCTTTTAAAGTACTTTGCATCTTTCACTCTTTAAAACTTGTAATATGTAATCAATTTAATCATCTATAAAATTGCAAGTTTAAATCCAACATACTATTTCTATCTCAGAAATTTTTGAGGATCAAAACTTTAGTTTAGGTACAGGTACTTAGCTGGAGTTTTGTCATCATCAAAAAGGGGGAAATTGTTGGATGAAGATGAAGATGAAAGAAGTCAAAATTTAAGGGAAGGTTTTGATGATTTCCAAAACATCATAATCAGCTAAGTATGGAAAGCTTAGTTCCCTTAGAAAGATCTTTGAACAAGCAAGGAAGATATCAGAAGAGTTCAAAGACCAGAAGACTAGTGATCTCTTGCTGAAACAGCAAACAGAAGGGTAGGTCATCAGCCGAGTCAAATCAGATGAGTTCAGTATTTGATCAGCAGAGTACCTATCAGAAGGGTTGCTTCGATCAGCAGAGTGGAAGAGATCATGAGATCAGTTCAACGGTAATAAATGCACCTGGTGTAATAAATGCTGAAAGAGAAGGGTAGTAATGGCAAATGATTGAAGATATCCTCGGATCAGCAGAGTGCATTTAATGCAGCATTAAATGTGATGGACAGAAAAGTACTGTACACTGTACGGTTTGCTGCAGAGAGCCGTTTCAAAAGAGCTGAAGGATGGATTTGATTTGTGACTTGCCTTCAACGGTCATATTTTCATCTCCATGTATAAATAGAGCTGAATTTCAATCGAGCAACAACACAACAACAATCAGAGATCGAAATTTTGAAGCAGAATTTCTCTAAGTCTCAAAAGCTCAAACAGCTCACTCGTCTGGTGGAAGTCATCTGTTGACAGAAACCCAGTTGAAGAAATCAGAAAAACATTATCTGAGTGATTTTGTAATAGCTGAGTGTTGTGCGAAGTTAGAATCCGTCTTTGTGAGTGATTCTACTTTAGAGGATAGGTTTTCTTTGTGAACTCCTATTGTGAGCTTACAGCCTTTTCATTAGTTGTTTAGGTGTAAGTGGAGAAATATTGTAATCTAAGTGATTATAGTATAACCCAGAATCTGTGTGATCTGGAAGAGTGGACTAAAGGATTTCCATCCATATAACCACTATAAAAATTCTTTGTGTTATCTTGCATTTAAAGTTTCTTGCATATTTTAAAGTTTGCATTTTAAACACTTTGAATCAAACAAAAGATTTTATAAGGAGTTTGAAAACTGGGGATAAAATCTTTTAGAACTTAGTTTACTTGTGAAAAACACTTTCAAACAATCCGCTGCAAGTATACTCTCTGAGAAACTGTTTTGCTGAAAAACAGCTAAGTCACTGTAAGAAGAGTGGTCAGTCGTCTGTTCAAAATTTGTTTACGATCAGATTAGTCTGCTTACTGTTCTTCATCAGCTTAGTCTGCTGACAGAAGACTGAAAAGTTTTTAAGTTCAAAAATTTTCAGAGGTCTATTCACCCCCCCCCCCCCTCTAGACCTCATCTGACCACTTGGGACCAACATGGTTTTTTCTCGTGGTGAGTCACGTATTCATTTTGATATTTTCTTGTGAATTTTTCAGATTTTTCTCTTGATTTTTGGATGTGCAAACAGAAGGCTCTTCGCTAGGGCGAAAAATCTCCTCGCTGGGGCGGAAAATCTCTCCGCTGGAGCGAAATCACAAAGCAGACCTCCTCTGGGGCGTACTAATTTTCCGTTGGGGCACAAGATTTCTGCGAATTTTTCTTTTAGTGCCCTAGTTTCACTTGGAAACCTATTTATAAATGGAGGAAGAGAGAGAAACGAATCTTGGAACACTTTTTGACAAGAGGAGAGACCAAGAACAAGAAAATATCATTGAGAAGCGTGGAAAAACATCTGAGAAGACAATTCTTGAAGATTGGGGAAACAGATCTACTTCTCTTTTCTCATCTTTTGAAATTTCTTTTATCTTTTGTGTTCTTGTAATCATGACTTTGATTATTCTTGAGTTTATTTCCGTTTTAGCTATGAACTAAATTTACTTTCTAGGATTGCAATGGAATTATTGGTTTAAATTGATTGTTGTTTATTTTTCCTTATTCTATTTTATTGAGATCTATTGTTTACCCATTCTTGTGCTTAAATTTCATTAGTCTGGCCAACTATTGTTTAACAAATCTAATTGAATCGGGAGAGGAAATTACGTTTTAGGTTAAAGATTGGGTATCCTTTGTACGAATTGCACCCACATCGAATTGGGTAATTTGTTTAGCAATTAAGATAGGAATATACTTAATTGCCTTAGTTAGTCAGCATTAGGGCTTGTTCTTGATTCAATCTGGCCTAACTTCATTGGCATAGGAATATAGCTCTTTGATTAGGTTAGATTAGTTTTGCAATATTCTGGAAAGAAATTGTAAAAACTTAAGTGCCCTAGACTAGCAATAAACCTTAATTGAAATAGAATTGTTGGGAAAATAAAAGCAATTAGTTTAACATTGAAGGAAGTTGTGATCCTAGGCTTTAATCATCATAGTTAATCTTGTCAGTTTATAATTTAGTTTTACTTTCATTGTTGCTTAGTTATAATAATCTAAATTTAAAGATTCGTTTAATTTGGATAAGAAAAAGAGTGATTCTTAGTAATTAGTTAGTTTAGCGCATTAATTCCCTGTGGAGACGATACTCTACTTATCATTATATTACTTGTTGCGATTGCGTATACTTGCGTTTAGAAATCCTGCATCATGTTTTTGGCGCCGTTGATGGGGAATTATTTGCGCTATTTTGCTAATATTAATATCAATCGTTCTTTTCTTAGATCAAATTTTTATTTGTTTTCTCTTTCTTTATTTTCAGGACATTTATTCTTTGCATGCGAAGCGATCGAAATAAAATACTTATTCCATTAGATCTTGAAATCGAGCGCACAATTCGAAGATTAAAATTACTGAAAATAAGTTCCGAGTCTCAAGGTCCGATTATGGGCGAACCAGTCTGTTGGATGAAGATGAAGATGGAGTGCAAAGAAGACAAGAAGATAAGGGAAGGTTTTGATGAATTCCAAAACGTCAAAATCAGCTAAGTATGGAAAGCTTAGGTCCCTTAGAAGAATTTTGAACAAGTGAAGAAGACATCAGAAGAGTTCAAGATTCGAAGCCCAGAAGACTACCGATCTCACGCTGAAACAGCAATCAGAAGGGTAGGTCATCAGCTGACTTAAATCAGATTAGTTCAGTATTTGATCAGCAGAGTATCTATCAGCAGAGTTGCATCGATCAGCAGAGTAGAAGAGATCAAGAGATTAGTCCAACGGTAATAAATGCACTTGGAGTAATAAATGCTGCAAGAGAAGAGTAGTAATGAAAAATGATTGAAGAATATTCTCGGATCAGCATGGTGCATTTAATGCAGCTACAGGAAAGTACAGCAGAAATAGTACTGTAGCAGGGAGTCGTTCTGAATTTGGGCTAAGGCTATGGATTTGAAGTGTGATTTGCTTCAACGGTCATATTTTCGAATCCAAGTATAAATAGAGCTGATTTCGAAGAGAGAAAAACACAACAACATTTCTGAGATTTCGTTTTTGAAGCAGAAAATTTCTAAGTCTCAAGAAGCTCGAACAGCTCACTCGTCTGGTGGAAGTCATCTGTTGACAGAAACCCAGTTGAAGAAAATAGAAAAATACATTCTGAGTGATTTTGTATTTAGCTGAGTGTTGTGCGAAGTTTAAATCCGTCTTTGTGAGTGATTTAACTTCAGAGGATAGGTCTTCTTTGTGATTTCCTATTGTGAGCTTATAGCCTTTTCATTTATTGTCTAGGTATAAGTGGAGAAATATTGTAAACTGTGTGTTTATAGTATAACCCAGAATCTAAGTGATCTGGAAGAGTGGACTAAAGGATTTCCATCCATATAACCACTATAAAAATTCTTGGTGTTATTCTTGCATTTAAATTTTCTAGCATATTTTGAAATTGCATAAGTTTACACTTTGAATTGATTGAAAGATTTTAAAAGGAGTTTTTAAACTGGGGATAAAATCTTTTTAGGAACTTAGTCTACTTGTGAAAAACACTTTCAATCATCCGTTGCATGTAAACTCTTGAAAAACTGATTTTGCTGTAATCAGCTAAGTTGTTATAAGATAAGTGGTCACTCTGCTGTTCATTTACGATCAGCAAAGTAAGCTTACTGTTCTTCATAAGCTTAGTCTGCTGACAGACGACTGAAAAGTTTTTAAGTCAAAAATTTTCAGAGGTCTATTCACCCCCCCCCCCCACTAGACCTCATCTGACCACTTGGGACCAACAAGTGGTATCAGAGCAGATGGTTCATTAGAATCAGCTGCCTGATCAACGAGCTTGATCCAAATGTTTTTTTAAAAGTTTTCATAACTTTTCAAAAGAGCATCTTTTTGAAAAACAAAAACTTTTTGAAAAATGGACTGTATCAGCCATGTTCCCTACATTGCTGGTATGTCGTTTGAAGACTGGAAAATCAGGATGGAGATTTTCCTAGCTGCTTATAATGATAACATGTACACATGTATCATAAAAGGTCCATTCAGATTCACCAAGACGATAAAGATAAATGAAGTTGATACCGTGGTGGAAAAAGATCTTCATGAGATGACTCCAGAAGAAATAAAGCTTTTCAATCTGGATAAGGTCGGAAGATTCATCATGACTAAAGCCCTGGATAATGATCGGTTTGACAAAGTCAAACATTGCAAAACTGCAAAGGAGATGTGGGATAAAGTCAGAGACATGAGCGAAGGAAACGACGCCATTAAAGAGCATCAGCTGAGTGTTGCTCTAGAAAAGCTGGACAATTTCAAGATGAAATCTGGAGAGACCATTGATCAGATGGATACCAGGTTCACCAGAACACTCAATGAAGTTTTAAAGCTTGGAAAAACCTTCACGGACAAGAAGATAACCATCAGAGTGCTGAAGGCTTTACCTCCAAAATTCAACATGAAGGTGACAATAATGGAAGAATCAAGAGATTTGGGAAAAATCTCTCTTACAGAGCTGTTCTCAGTACTCAAGGCGTATGAGTATAAACTGCCTAGAATGGGAATTGAAGAAACCTCAACTTCAGGACCCACAGCTGCCCTGGTTGCTGCTGAAAATCCCAGAAGACCAGCACAGAAAAGCAAAGAAGTGGACTCATCTGATGAAACCACATTACTCAACAAAAAGACGTACACTGCTGGAGATGTTGCATTGCTGATAAACAATTTCAAGAAGTTCTACAAAAGAAAAATGAAGAACAAATACAACAATGCTTCTACTTCTAAACCTAACTTTTCCTCTCAAGACAAGGATGATTATAAAGCCAAACTAATGTGTTATAACTGCAGGAAATTGGGACACTTCATCAAAGACTGTCCATATCCAAAAGCAGAAAAATACATTGAGGAAGAGAAGAGAATCAGAAAAGAAAGAAAGCATCAGAGAGGCAAGGCAATGATGGCTAAAGCAGAAAAGATGACTGCTGTCTACTCATCTGATTCAGATTCAGACACGTCTGATGAAGAATCTTCTGATGAAGAAAAACCTGCTCTCCTCTGCCTGATGGCAAAGGAATCTGATGACTCTGAGGATGAGGTAACTCCTCTTGATAATGAATTATTTAATTCATTTGAACAAATGATGCTTAACAATACTGGTATTGCTGAAGCATATAAAAAGCTTAAGGAAGAGATGACATTGCTAAAAGAGCAAAATAGTTCACTGAAACTCACAGCTGAAAATCCAAGAGAATCAACTGAATATAAACAGCTTGAGCAAGATCATGAATCTCTGAAAGCTGAATGTGAAGTGTATAAAGGAAAAATCATGGAACTTGAAAAAGTCATTGAGTCTCATGAGAAATCATCTGTTGCATCCACTCATATGTCTAGTAAACAGAAGATGCCTTTAGAACAGGATAAGCTAGAATTGAATCATACTGAAAAATTTATATCTGCTGACAATAGTAAGGTCATTCTGTATGTTCAAACTACTAAACCTGCTTCACCTGAGAACGTGTTAAAGGATAAGAAATTTCCTAAGGCTAAAAAGAGCAGAGCCTAGTGTAGGTAAACAGACTATTAAGACCAAACAGCAGAGTCCTAAGAAGTCTGCTGATAAAGCTAAACTGAATCAGACTAGTGGTAAAACTAAGTCGTCTGTTAATGAGCAAGCCTCTAGTAAACCAAAGAAGCATAAGAATGATAAAAATCAAAATGCTTGGTATGGAAATGAGTCTTATTATGTGCAACCTGCTGCATATCCTCCTATGTATCATGCACCTCAATTTCCTAGGTACTATGCACCTTACCCTGCTCATCCAATGCATGCATACCCTGCTTATCATGCACCTTACCCTGCTTATGAACATTATTCTTATCATATTGATCATCAACATGACTTATCCACGAACTATGATAAAAATGAAATTGTTCATGCTCCTGTCAAAGCTCAGAAGCCTAAGAAGCCTAAGACATCAACATCTTGGGTTGTCAAAGGTGGAACTAATCCTTCAGGACCCTCTCAATAAGGGTACCTAAAACAATTTTATTTTTGTTTTGTATGTTAGGATTAGGAGTAGGAGTAAAATAGAGAAGATCTGGTACTTGGATAGTGGTTGTTCAAGGCACATGTGTGGAAGCATACATGAGCTGACTGATGCAGTTGTTGTGGATGGTCCAAAGGTTACTTTTGGAGACAGCAAAGAAGGCAATATTGTATCTAAAGGACTATTAATCAAAGGAAACTTAGAGATATCTGACGTCTCATATGTTAAAGGCCTAAAGTACAACCTGCTGAGCATAAGTCAATTTTGTGACAAAGGATATTCAATGATTTTCTCAACAGGTAAGTGCTATGTTGAACAGATTGGTACGAAAAAGGTAATTTTATCTGGAAGACGACAAGGGAATGTCTACATATTTGACTGGAATTCTGCTGACAAGAATTCATGTGTTTGTTTGGTGGCATCAACACCAAGTGAAGTCAGTTGGCTGTGGCACAAAAGGATGAATCATTTAAACTTCAAGACCATAAACAGATTGATAAAGAATGATTTGGTAGAAGGGATTCCAAAAACAGTCATGAGCAAAGATAAGTTCTGTGACGCATGTCAGAAGGGTAAACAAATCAAGTCATCATTCAAAAGCAATAAGCACCAATCTTCAGAAAGAATCTTGGAGCTGCTACACATGGACTTATTTGGACCCATTGATCCAGTCAGCAATGGTGGAAAGAAATACTGCCTAGCTGTTGTGGATGACTATTCAAGATATACTTGGGTGATATTCATGAAAAAGAAAAGTGAAACCAAGGAACATCTTACAAATCTGATGGAACTGATCCAGAATGAGAAAAGTATAAAAATATTAAAGATCAGATCAGATAGAGGGACAGAGTTCACAAACTCTAGTGTTGAAGAGTATTGTAACATCAAAGGAATACATCATGAGTATTCAGCTGCTAGAACCCCTAAACAGAATGGTGTTGCTGAGAGAAGAAACAGAACACTAAAGGAAGCTGTCAGAACCATGATAGCTGAAGCTAAACTGCCTCAAAGATTTTGGGCAGAAGCAACAAACACAGCATGCTATACCCAAAACAGATGTATGATCAACAAAAATCAGAACAAGACTCCATATGAAGTTTGGAACAACAGAAAACCAAACATTCATTACTTTAAAATTTTTGGTTGTAAATGCTTTGTACTAAATAATGCGAAAAATCACCTTACTGCATTTGCAGAGAAGGCTGATGAAGCTGTTTTTGTAGGATACTCTACTGTTAGTAAAGCTTATAGAGTTTTTAACAAAAGAACATTGCCAATAGAAGAATCCATTCATGTAGTATTTGATGAGCCAAGTCAATCTTCTGAAAAGAATCAAAATGCCAATCAAGATCTGTCTACTGATTTACAGAAGTTGGATATTGGAAAGAATGAAGAATATGTTCCCATCATACTACCTAATCTCAATTCAGCTGCTAGCTCAAGTGCTGTTCAAAATCACAGTGCTGATTGTCTAACAGACGAGTTGCAAACAGTTGACAGACCAGAGACTGTTCAACAGACGGCAAATGTTCAACAGACTACTACTGAATCTCCAACAATAGTGTTGCAAGATCAAAACAGAGGACAACATCCAGATTTGCAACCTGATCTCAGATGGCTCAGGAATCACCCACCTGAGTTAGTGATTGGTGATAAACAAATTGAAAAAGCTCTTAGTGATTCCTTCTGGATTGAAGCTATGCAAGAAGAGTTGAATCAATTTGAAATGAATGAAGTCTGGTACTTATTTCCAAGACCAAGTCATCAAAGAGTAATTGGCACTAAATGGGTGATGAGGGGTAATTTAGATTCCTTGCCTCTATGGGCCCGATGCTGTTCGAATGACACTAGATACTATCCCCAGAGAGCAAGAAGTTGGTCCAGGGCATAGTATTAACTGTTCCGAGCTCATTTCAGAACCCAAGATCGAAGGGTACTGTTGGGCCGAGCCCAGGCCCAAGCCCGTCAGTTCAGCTATAAATACCCATGCATTTATGACAACACACAACTTCCAAGGTGCTCTTGTTTCGTGACTGCTACTCGGACACATTTGGGAAATATAGTATAGTTTTGGTCATTTGTATTTCGCTCCTCTAGTTTGTACGGCATCCAATAATGCTCGAGTAGGACCCTAAATTCTTGTATTTGTACCCAGCTAATTCGAATACAATTACTATTTGATCTTTACTTTCCTTTTAAATATTGTTATTTTCACTCTACAACCCACATTTGATCGAACAACGAAATCGCGTAAGATCAATTGGCGCCCACCGAGGGGCCCTTATTCGAGTATTAGACCGAAATATGCCTACCATGAGGGGAAATCCATATGTTAGCTGAAAACCTTACTAAGTCTGAAACTCTGTTATTCGTTATCCAAGGCGGTCCTCCGACTATTAGGGCATTCATCAATTCGAGATCGAAGATAATGCCTATACAATAAACTTCCGAGCTTAATATTAGCGATTTTATCCGGGGATTGCACAGCTTATCTATTTTTTCCCGATGGATTGATTTTCCACAAGGATCCATTTTCTAGTGTGAAAGTAAATAAGAAGTTTCACCGAGGTAGCCCACAACAAACTAACATAGAGTTAGTCCGGTCGACTCGATCAGAGCTTATCGATGGTCGGAATTTATTTTTCCGATCAACATATTTGTTACTTTCAAAAACAAATTCCTCAAATCAGCTATTTATGAGTTCAATCACATAATCTGTATACATTATTTATCGGTTACTTCTATTTTTCTCGATTCGATTGGGATGAGTTGAACATTTGAACAACGGCAACAAATTATTTAAAATCATCAAAGTCGAAGTTAAACGGTGAAATTCGATCAGAGAACGAAAGCTCTATCATTAATATTTCTTCAAATAAGTTACAAAGAAAAGCCTCGAATCAATTTCGAACTCAAGAAGTACAATACGATCGCTACTATCCTATTACAAGTTCTACGAATAATTCTACCATGTTACGTGCTCAGTCTTCATTCCCTAAGATCGCCCCAGATGCAGAACTCAGCAGTGACTCGTCCTAGTAATCACTAGCCACGTGTCGCACATCCATCTTTGAACGGGGTAAGGGCCGGATCGCAGCTCCTCTCCTGGGCTTCGGACCGACCTTAGATCATCATCAGTAAACAATGATTGAAATACTCAATCACTGTTTACAGGATTATCCGAACAGGTGCAGCAAAGGGTTATCTCAGCAGAGGCAGCTCAAGGAAGCTCGAAGGAACTATACTTCAAGAAAGCCCTTGAGGAAGCTGATGCCTCAGATTTAAAGAACTCCCCTCAGAATAACCAGCTGCCCGATCGGATACTACGCCAAGATACTAGAGGTCTAACCCACACCAGAAATGATATGTCTGGGAAAACAGGTTGCCTGCCGGTATTCTAGGCGCAAGTTCTTTTGCCTGTCGATATTCTAAGCGAAGAGGGGTACACCAAAAAGACCAGAGTCGAAGAATAAGGTTCGAATTCTTATCTCAAATTTCTTTATTTTGGAAGCAATACGAATCGAAAGCAAGATTCGACCCATATCGGTCGGACAAAGCATAATAGAGAAAATGAAGAGTATCGGATAAACCAAAGGAGAACTATCTATAGCAGCAAAGTTTTTGAACCAATGGTCCAGATAACAAATCACCGACGGTTGGGATGTAAGTATTAAATGAACTGACCGTTACATTTTCCGAGAAATAGGGTCCTGATTGGTTAGAAGGAAACACGGTTTAACAGGCCGTATAGGAAAATTTATAACATTCTAAACACCAGACCGATATGACATAGTTATAACATTATTGATGAAGATTGGCAATTTAGGTTCAAGATCAGTTCATTCAGATGTTTTTACAGTCACTGTTCGACTGGGAAGAATCATGATCGGTTCGAACAGAACTCTCGACCAAAAAATCATGCGACTATTAAAATCCGGTAGTGCCAAGGATTAATGGCAACATTTTCCTTATTAATTTTAGGTCCACTAAAATATTTATTGCTCGATCAATCAAGCGGTGTTTGAGTATTTCTTTATCGATATTAGAGGATCGATGTGGAAGTATTGAAGATAAGAATCTATCTAATTATGTTTATTCTATCAACAAAACATGGAAGAAGTGTATTTATATTATCTCGGAAAATACAAGATGAGGAAAATACATGTTGAGCATAACTCAAGCCTATATATTACATAAAAACGCTATTACTTTCTACGATCCTATGAAATTTTCGGTCTCTTCTCCTATTGCTTTTTCTGAATAATTTGGCTCCGACCGTGGAAATCTCCCTAGGACCCGCAGGCTTTTAACTTTATTTACGATCTTCCGAGGACAAAAGGGCGAACACATGGCTTATCGAGTGACTATATTCTGGATAGTTCGCTCCCTGCTGTGTTTTCCTAAATGCATTGTAGCAACAGGTCCCTAATCGAAGACCTGCGCGACAGCCTGTGGACTTCCTGAATCTGGCATATTGGCTTTCAAGATGGAAATTGTATTTGCCTGACGATATTCTAAGCGAGGTCGGGTTAGAAGACTGTCATTCTTAAAGATTGTTCGAAGTCTGAGCTCAAATAATTGAATGGATGGAGTAACAATCTTGATTAGCATGGTCGGACAGATAAAATGCGGATACAACGAATAAGAAAATCTCAATAGCATGACACCCCTTTTATAAATAAAAGATGAAGGAATCCGGTGGCAGATAATTCGCGAAATGAATGGATGAGATTTGTCGACCCTTGCAATTCTCGATAAATGAGGAACCATTTAGAAAAAATCAAACATGACAAGATTGGGAACTTATAGACAAAGAGTTTTCTCGACAAGGCATAAAATTTATTTATTAAGCCCTAAGGTTATTTACTATTGGCTGTTTCTCTATGATTCAGCTTTTCTCATGATTGCAGAAGACTATTATCTCGTCAAAATTTATTTCGATCAGAGTTATATATTCAGTGGAAACTAATCTCGTCAATATTTATATTTATTCATCTCTTTCTTATATTATCGATCTCGGTTCATCTATTGTTCAATCTCTTCTCGTCTCCATCTACTATTAAAAAGGGGTGAAAGCTGTTGCTATGACCCTCGAAAATCGACCAAGGGTGAAAGCTGTTGCTACGCCCCTTAGATCGAAATTATTAAATGGGTGAAAGCCTCTGCTAGGATCCAAGGGCTAAAAATGCTCTGAAACGACTAAGGGTGAAAGCTGTTGCTATGCCCCTTAGATCGAAATTATTAAATGGGTGAAAGCCTCTGCTAGGACCCAAGGGCTAAAAATGCTCTGAAACGACTAAGGGTGAAAGCTGTTGCTATGCCCCTTAGATCGAAATTATTAAATGGGTGAAAGCCTCTGCTAGGACCCAAGGGCTAAAAATGCTATGAAACGACTAAGGGTGAAAGCTGTTGCTATGCCCCTTAGATCGAAATTATTAAATGGGTGAAAGCCTCTACTAGGACCCAAGGGCTAAAAATGCTCTGAAACGACTAAGGGTGAAAGCTGTTGCTATGCCCCTTAGATCGAAATTATTAAATGGGTGAAAGCCTCTGCTAGGACCCAAGGGCTAAAAATGCTCTGAAACGACTAAGGGTGAAAGTTGTTGCTATGCCCCTTAGATCGAAATTATTAAATGGGTGAAAGCCTCTGCTAGGACCCAAGAGCTAAAAATGCTCTGAAACGACTAAGGGTGAAATTCATTGCTATGCCCCTTGTAAATTATCAATCGCACGAGATTCTGATATACGTCCTATTTAGAACTACAGCAATCACAATCCGCCAAGATGGCCAACTATTATCATTATTATTCCAGTATTATCAAATTTTGATCGGTCTACAAAGATCAACTGTTACTTATATCTGAATATCAGAGATAGAAGAATGTCAATTATTCTTTATTATCAATACACTTATGGAGATCATTCGAGAATGATATTTGTTGCTCATATTTTTGGGCGAAGAAATCGCTGCTCGGTAACAATATACGAAAACAGTTCTGCAGTAGGGATAAGAGAGAAAATAAATATTCTTATTCATGATCTTTCGAATGGTTACAAGAAATTTCGTGATTATAATAATAAAGAAAATCGAGCAAAGCTGAAACTCTACATTCAACGTGACCCTATTACAAACCCAATTTTCGACCAAATGGAGCGACAGGATATCGGAATTCTAACCCGTCTCAGGAGAGATGACTCCAAAGAAGCAGGTCGCCTGCCGGTACCCTAGTCGCAATCCTTTTCGCATGTCGATACCCTGGTCGAAATTATTCCCCATACAGGGACGCCGAAGAGATCAAAGAAGAGAGTTCGAGTCCGAATCTCGAACGCTTTTATTGCTGAGACCGAATCGAAAATAAAGATGGTTGATGGAGGTAAAAATGCAACCATATTGATCGAACGAAATGTTTACAGACAAGTAAAAATATGAAGGTAAATTCAGAAGTATTTATAGGGGGAAGAATTCCGTATCAACGATGTAGATCTCTTCAGATGAACGGTGGCAATATGTATATTAAAAGCGCTCTGACCGCTCAGATTCCCGATAAATCAGGGACTGTTTAGTTAAAAGAAGGCGGGACGTAACGGTAAAAACTCAATCACAAAAGCTGAACAGAACTAATGGCCAAAATGCGAGCAATAAATACAGCGACCGTTCCACTTCCCGAAAATTCAGGAACCGTGTGGGTAAATGAAGAAACAGTCAAATTCAACAATGCTCGAAATAATTATAGTTTAATTTCCGATCGTCAAAGAAAGTCACCAAGAAAAAGTCGGACTATAACTGATCAAGGAACCATTATCAATAACTCGTCCAAAGATGGACCAAGATCGGTAAAGAGCTTTATTTAAGCAGATAAGAACGAATGTATGAAATTAATCGAGAAATTATTATTTCCAGAGTTCGATACATTGAAGAGTTACAAGTTACAAAGATATCAACTCCTATTACATTTTATAATTCTACAAACACCTACAAAGACTAATCTTTGTATCCGAGCGAGATAGGGACTTCATAGCCACCCAATCCTATGAAATTTTCGGCGGACGATAATGTCCTTACTCGAATTGGAGGAGCCTGTCAAGCCAACAGGCTTTTGTCTTTATTTATGATTCCTCAAAAAGGAGAAGGGTAAGGCATCTTTTTCTAGGTGTAACATGAATACTTTATTGAGGGCCTCGACCCTCGAAGCTCCACCCCTTACATCCTCGAGGAAGAACCGAACAAACCGCTGGAGACCCCTAAAAGATTTGATGCTTGAACTTCTCCTAAACCACGGAGGGTCGTGGGGACTGCCCGGGTCGTGGGTGGTCAGCAATAAAGCTGACCGGTCTCCAAGGTCGGAATAATGTTCGCCTGCAGATACCCTAGTCGAGGTCGAAGTACCAGTTAGTCTATGACCTGCAGAATAGGTCCTAACTCGAAATTCAAAATATTGGGCCATGCAACAAGATCTTTTAACCAGCATGGTCGAAGGAGTCTGCTTTAAAAATAATTTTATAAGGATACAAATTGAAGAACCCTATTTATAAGTACTATTCTCAAAATCCAACGGCTAGCAGAAAACGAAAGGAACGGTCAAGATCGAAAGACTGTTGCGCTTCCCGAGAATTTCACCGGGAAGAGAAAGTGATATATTCTGGAAATCGAGCAGAAGTAATATACCAAGATCGAAGAACGAAGATTACGAGCATAAGACCAAACGGAGAAAGCAAATTGAAGCATGGACAGGAAAAAGTACATCAAATTATGGACAAACTTGTAATCCGAGAAACTAATAGATTATTACAAACCATAGGGGATAAAAATGTCTGAAATTATTCATGATCACATGAGTAAAAACAATATAGCCATACTACAAGCCCGGGTAAATGAAAAGCAACATCTAGAGAAGTTTGTTGTCGGAGAAAATCTTTCGAAGCTCGGCATTCCGAGCCTCATATCCAGCTTCATATCCACGGTCATAAGCCTCCTTTTCTAGATGCGTGAATTCTTGCCTCTCCTGCTCGTGAAGACTCTTCAGTTTTTCGAGCTCCTCATTCAGCTGCTTATGGATCTCCTCTCCACTTTCTTTAACAGACTTCTCCCTCTCTAGAGCAAGCTTCTCCGCGAAGACACGGTCGAATTCGGCTTTCTTCTCCTCCAGCTCGAGGGAAATAGCGGCACGATGATTGGTCTCCCGCTCAGCAAACGTTTTAAGCTCAATAAAATCTTGCCCGGCCTGTCAAAAGGAATCGTCACCTCAAAAAAAAAAAAAATATATATATATATATATATATATATATAATAATAATAAGAATACCTAAAACAGGAAATGCTGCCCAGACTCAAACAACTCTTCTATGTTTCTCTCCTTGGACATGTTTCTCTCCTTGGGCATGTTAGTTTCCGAAGAAGTAAAGTTAGCTTGCAACAGACTATCCATGGGATCAGCCTTAAGAGGAGACCCAATTTTCGACCCTTCAGGCGCGGAAGAAGTAATTTTTGGAGGAATGGAGTCAACAAGGGGTTTGGGAGGATTATCAATTTCTAAGGATTCAGCAGAAACCCCTCCACCAATCGTTGACTTGGGTTTTTTGCTGAGATTCCCTGTGGGAGGAACGGTCGAAACATCGGAAGATGACTTGCTACCGATAGCAAGATTTTGCAATTCCTCAACAGGAGTAACCACATCGGAATAAGGCCTTTTGTTCGAGGAAGAAACAGAAGCCTTTTCTCTCACAAGATCTTCGTTCGAAGAATCGACAACTCTCGGGGAAGAAACCCCGGGCGCAGCTTCGAGTTCTTCGTCCAAAATGGACTTGCTAGAACTGCCCTTGTTTTGTTTTGAAGAAGTACTTTTCTCTTTCTTGTTGTCTCCCCCTATAGGAGCTTTCGGGGAAGACACTGAGGTCTTAGAAGAGGATTTGGAGGTTTTGGCCTCCTTGGCAATCTTCTGCTCTTTGCTCGGATTCTTATTCTTCGAACCGCCAAATAACGATTTGGGGTCGATAGCTTTCCCTAGTACATTTTCCATAATAAGCGGATTTGGGGTCGATAATTCGGATTCTTACTCTTTGAGGAATTCGAAGAAGGCAAAAAATATGACAAGAGCTCCGATCTCTATAAGCAAAGATGTCGTTTGAATAATGAGAAAAGATCCTAATATTTATAGACACTACGCCCTGCGATTACGACTCTGGATCGACGCAACCTTTAAAGAAAAACCCCGTTTGGAATGGGTGAAATCCGAGCATAAAGAGTTATCGAACCTTGGAAATTAAAGTAATATATGGATATTAGTAAGATTGGAATTTACAAGTTACACGAATCAAATCAAAGAAGAAAATAAATCCGTTTACAAAAATGAGTTACATGGGTGATTTACGATTAATTCCTAATTACAAAACTATGAATCGCCCCTTTCAGCACGTTCGACTCCAATAACTTGCTAGATAGAGGATCAGGTGATATATGTTAGAAGTGGAGCAATTACTCGGTTTAATCGAGAGTTCGACCGTCTTCTCTATCCGGTACGTCGCCCATGTCGACATCTCCGCCCTTTTCCCCCGACATGGAAGGAGGATCGTCGGTTAAACAATCGAGTACATCGGGGTTAGGCATCGGAATACCATACTCCTCAACTAAGGGGGCAAAGCGATGATCCTGCCAATTACTATCCATCTTGGGTAGAGAGGAAGCTTTGTAATCCTTCCCTTCAGCGTTCTTGAAAGGGTTCATATGTTTAAAGTACTCATCCATATCATCCGGAATCTTCTTGGCCGCGACCAATTGTTGAACCCCTTTATAAAAGATCGTCTGGAGAATTTCTCCCATTTTCCTTTGAACTAAAGGATTCAAGATGGGGGATTCCAAGAATCCTCGTATGGCAGGAATCTCGGCTTCTTCCAGGCCTTGAGCATATGCGCGCTCGGAATCTTGTTTTGCCAACTCAAGTTCTATCTTTACCTTCTTCAACTCTTCCTCGAGGGCACTTCTCTCTTTAACGGATGCCAGCAAGTCCTCCTCTACAGACGAGGAACATTTCATAGTTGCCTCGTTGAGCTCCTTCTTTACTTGGGATAATTCTCGCTGAGTTTCTGCCAGTTGAGATCGAAGAACTTGGTTGTCAGAAAAAATTTGTGCATATGCATCATGAGCGTCCTGCGATTCCTTCTCCAATAGCGCCAAACGATAGGTTTGGAGGGCGAACAAATCCCCGACCTATAAGACATTCTCGGATATCAGCAAGGGTTAGGGACTCTAGAAGGGGATAAATGAGAGACAGATTTTCACCTCATGATATGTTCGGGAAAAATCGCTCAAAACCTCGAAATCGCCTTTGACAGAATGGAGCAGCATATCCCTCTTAAACCGACCAGCCATAAAGATTCTAGCGGCTTTGTCGAATTCGTTCTCCCCATTCGCATCCAGATCGGTCACTCAGGGTATCCAGCAGTTCTGCCACTTCGAAAATGCTCATCCATAAAATACGCCACATCAGGCTCCGACCTACCTTCTCGACAAGGGACAGAGTCAGAATTCACGCCAAAAGGTTTTACCCTCCTCGAGGGCCCGGGGTGTTCAGCGTTTCTTTTCTGACCCAGAAGCTTCTCGTATTCCTGGATACCCTGGATCCGGTTCCAGGAATGTTGACTGTAGCCGACAGACGAAAGAGCAGAAGTGTCAGGGGAGAACAAGGTCCGAAGAGGCCCAGCTGTGGCAGAATTCAGCGAACTCATAGTGCCAACCCCTCTCAAATCGGGAATCATAGATGGTATGACAGCTGAACTTCCACCCAAATTGCTCATGTCCGCTTTTCTTTCGGAGGCATAAGGTAACGGATCGAAATAAAATCGCTTATCTTCAATCGGGCCGGCAGCGGACACTTGAAATTTCTCAACAACTCGACCTGCAAGGATAATATGAATCGGGCACGAGTTTAAACAAGGAGAATTGTTTAATAAAACCTAAAAGTAAGCAGAAGATAAGAAGCATACCCAAAGAAAGAGGAGCAAGGGTCGGAGCACTAGAGGTTCGCAGAAGGGATCCTTCGGAGGATTGGCTAGGGTATTTAATCGCCGGAGTAGGATAATTACAATGGCTCAACCCGGCCAATCGCAAAACGCCTTCCTGAATCAGGAATCTAGTCTGGTAAGGGTTAGACTGCAACTGCTCCAGGAGTTCATCAGAAAGACGATGGCTGAGCTTCTCTTTGATTCTGCGAGAACCGTATGTCCAAGTATTTGCACCATCCCATCGATACGGTCTTGTTTTCGAACTACCTTCAGACATTGGAAGATCAGGACCCTTCACAAAGAAGAATCTCCTCTTCCAACCTATACTCTTATCCGTTGTTATTTTCATAAGAAAAGGCCGTTTCGACCGCGGACGGATGGACACGAACCCCATATTCGAACCCTTACATGGGTCCATTCGGAATATCTGCCAAAAGTTGCTAAAGGAGGCCTCTTCCCCTTTTGCCTCCATAAGAGCGCTAAACGCTGCTATATACGCTACAAAATGCGGGAGAAGCTGAGCAGGGGAAAGCGAAAAGAAGTTCAAGACATTTCTAACAAGGGGAATGAACGGGATACGCAAACCATAAGAAAATTGATCCTCGTAAAAGGCTTGACAGCCAGCCGGGGGATCGGTAGCACGTTCGGTATAAGAGGGAATGACGATTGAAAACCCTTTAGGAAGAAATTTCCCGAACTCCGCCTCGAGGAAAGAGAGATCCTTCTTCGAAAAACAGCAGGAAGTCTGGCTGGCAGGAAGCTCTGACTTGTTCGAGATGGTGGCGGTAGAAGGTTGCGTATGTTTGAAAATCCTGACAAAAGCACCCTCGCCGATGCTGCGTTTCTCGACCTCATTTTCTTCAAGATCCTCGCTCGGATCCTCATCCTCGCGCCATTGACAAAATTCCCCATCCTCATAATCATCAACAAGCTTCAGCAAAGGATCGGACTCTGGGTTTTCTCCGACCTTATTCTTGCCCCTTACACTTCTAGAGCTCGACATTATGAATTGAGAAAACAAATATACAAAAGGCAAATGCTGTTTCGAACTCAAACGCTTCGAGCTCAAGAGAGGACGTAATATGTAAATAATTTTTCAACGAATCGACATATATATACGGGGTTAAAAAGGTAAAATTGCAAACAGGTCCCCGAGTAACCGCGACGGTTGAACTTACCCTGGGTAAAAACTCAGGGTTATTCCTCACATAATAGCACTTTGATCCTTCATTTTCTAAGATTACGGAATAAGTTCCTTGCAAATTTTTCCTGAGAATCTCGTGGGTCCTCTTTTTTATGATCGGAAAATTTGGAAAGCATTCATTAAGGGATCGAACAACACATCGCGGAACCATAAAGGATATAACAATTTCAAGATCCTCCGACAAGGATATCTTTACAATACGCCGGTATATGTCTTCTTATATATGCACTCTTTTTCCCTGGCTCGGTTTTTATCCCAATGGGTTTTTCCGGGCTAGGTTTTTAATGAGGCATATCCTAAAGACATTATGAATGGCTCATCTCATAATAGTGTGGGACGCAACTTGTACTTCTTCGAGCGCAAGCTCCACTTCACGCTCGAGAAGTGGGGGAGTATTGATGAGGGGTAATTTAGATTCCTTGCCTCTATGGGCCCGATGCTGTTCGAATGACACTAGATACTATCCCCAGAGAGCAAGAAGTTGGTCCAGGGCATAGTATTAACTGTTCCGAGCTCATTTCAGAACCCAAGATCGAAGGGTACTGTTGGGCCGAGCCCAGGCCCAAGCCCATCAGTTCAGCTATAAATACCCATGCATTTATGACAACACCCAACTTCCAAGGTGCTCTTGTTTCGTGACTGCTACTCGGACACATTTGGGAAATATAGTATAGTTTTGGTCATTTGTATTTCGCTCCTCTAGTTTGTACGGCATCCAATAATGCTCGAGTAGGACCCTAAATTCTTGTATTTGTACCCAGCTAATTCGAATACAATTACTATTTGATCTTTACTTTCCTTTTAAATATTGTTATTTTCACTCTACAACCCACCTTTGATCGAACAACGAAATCGCGTAAGATCAATGGGTTTTCAGAAATAAGATGAATGAAGATGGTATTGTTACCAGAAATTAAGCAAGATTAGTGGCCAAGGGTTATTGTCAAGAAGAAGGAATTGACTTTGATGAAACATTTGCACCAGTAGCAAGACTTGAAGCAATCAGACTGTTTCTTGCCTATGCTGCTTACAAGAACTTCACTGTCTATCAGATGGATGTGAAGTCTGCATTTCTCAATGGAGAATTGCAAGAAGAAGTGTATGTTGAACAACCACCTGGATTTGAAGCTTATCAACAGGAAGACAAGGTGTATCGTCTAAAGAAAGCCCTATATGGACTGAAATAGGCTCCAAGAGCATGGTATGATACCCTATCTGATTTTCTTTTAATTAAAGGATTTCGTAAAGGTAAGGTAGACAAAACTTTGTTCACAATTGAATGGGAGAATCATATATTAATTGTGCAAATATATCTAGACGATATTATTTTTGGTTCAATTAACCAACAGATGTGTGACAAGTTCTCCAAGCTCATGCATAACAAGTTTGAAATGAGCATGATGGGTGAACTAAATTATTTTCTTGGCTTGCAAGTTAGACAGTTGCCTGATGGAATATTCATCAACCAAGGAAAATACACAAGAGATCTGTTTAAGAAATTTGCTATGGAAACTAGCTCTACTGCTACTGTTCCAATGTCTACAAGTCTTCGTTTGGATAAAGATGAAGATGGCAAATCAGTAGACATAACCAAATACAGAGGCATTATTGGGTCACTGTTATATCCAACAGCAAGCAGACCTGATATCAGGTACTCAGTTGGGGTTTGTGCGAGATTTCAATCAAATCCTAAGGAATCTCATCTCTTAGCTGCCAAGAGAATTCTGAAATATATTAAGGTCACTCAAGATTTGGGATTGTGGTATCCTAGAGAATCTGGATTTGAGCTTATTGGATATTCAGATTCAGACCTTGCTGGCTGCAAAATTGATAGGAAAAGCACAACAGGTGCTTGTCAATTTTTGGGCAGTCGTCTGATCTCATGGATGAGTAAGAAACAGACTTCAGTATCCATATCTACTGCTGAAGCTGAATATATAGCTGCTGGAGCATGCTGTGCACAAATACTTTAGTTGAAGCATCAACTGGAAGATTACAATATCAAGATCAGTGGAATTCCAATCTACTGTGACAATACAAGTGCAATCTCACTTACTCAGAACACTACAAGTCATTCAAGGACTAAGCATATTGAGATCAAGCATCACATCATTAGAGATCATATGGAAAAAGGCAATGTAATGATTGAGTATATTCATACTGACAATTAGATTGCTGATATTTTCACTAAACCTTTAAGTGAAGTAAGGTTTTCAACTCTAAGAGCTGAACTAGGATTATTAAATTTGGACGCATAAGCTGAGGGGGAACTTATCAGAAGACTGAAGTTCATCAGCACGGTCATCCATTATTATTTTCAAGGATTAACTCTCAACAGACTAGTTAACTTATGAATTCTTAAAGTCAGGGGGAGACTAGCGGTATTTCTGATTAAAAGATGAAATTGGTTAATGACAGTTAGTTGAAGTTATGTTATCAGAGGATTTGTTCTTAATTCTTGAAGATTGAAGATTAATTTATCTTCCTGGATTGACAAACAGCAGAGGAAGATTACTAGCTATTGGCTTTCTCTAGTAATATCAGATAACAGATCACTCGTCTGTCAGATAAGTTAAACTCTACTCTTCTGATACATTATATAAGCATGGTTATAAATCGCATCATTTGAAACACGCCTTTATAAGTAACAGATAAGTGCCGATTGAGTTTCCCGCCCATCTGACATTAAAATAATAAATTTGAAGTCCGCAATTCTCACCCGCATGATTTAAAAAGTGTCAGATTGATCTTACGGTTCATATTTATCACGATAATCAACACCAAAAGAAACCTATAAAATCCGATCTGAACAGATTAGTCGTCTTACGCTCACAAAAATTCCTAAATTCTCTAACACTCTAAGCTACTTGTTCCCTAGCTCTCTGTTTTCTACAGAATTTCATCACTTAATCACAAAATGGAAGTTATTGAAGGAAGATATTTAAGCTACGACAAATTCTTCTTGTCTGGTACTGATTTGATGAGGGAAATCATGAAGAAGATCAAGGAAACATCTCTAGTACCCATCCTGGAAGCTCATGAGGAGCGTGTATACCTTGAAGATGTTGATGATTTCTACAGAACCAGAAAGTTCAACACTGAAAGAACCACTATGACTGCAAATGTTGGAGAAAAGAAGATTTGTATCTCTGCTGCTGTATTAAATGATGTTGGGCTGACTAATGAAGGAGGAGATGTGACAGACCTTGGGTCTGAAAAAGAAGAGGAATTTTGGGCAATTTGTGCTAAAGAAGGGGAGGAGATGACAGGAACTCTGATGAAGACTCAATTGAAAGATGAGTATCAGAGGTTCGCTGATATAATTGCTAAGGTACTGGACTGCAGTACAAGCTCTTTGGATGGTTTACCCAGGAGAAGATATTACACTATGATCTGCATATATTATGGTTTGAAAATCAACTGGGCTGTTCATGTATTTGACCTATTGAGTGATAAGAAGGTTAAATATGCAATTCTGCTCAGTCATGTATTTCTGAGTTTGGGTTGCCCATTGGGAAGTGGCAAGACCATTCATGGAGGCAAGGAGTTTAAACTGTATGAGCCAGTTAGAAGTGTAGCTACTTCTAAGAGAAAAGCTCCTGCTAAAGCTGCTAAGGCACCTGCTAAGAAGAGCAAAAAGACTGGTCAGACCAGCAGGTCTGCTGATCAAATAGTAAGTTCTACTGTTGAAGCTGGATTAGCACAGCCTGAAATTGTGATCCCTGAGAAAGTCATTGATGACTTTGCTAAAGAAGTTGAAGAAATGGAGACTGGATCATCTCCAGAAAGGACAGAATCTGAGGAAGTTGTCCCTATTCAACCTGCCAAGAGAATGAGGACAAGGAGTGCTGCTAAAGGACCTCCTCAAGCTAATCCTTCAAGGAAAATTGCCAAGTCAAGGGCAAAAAGAAAAGTCACATTCTTTGAAGAACCAACTGAAACAGTGAGGGAGACATCAGCATCAGCAGAGAGACCTGCTGTTATTGAAAAACCTGCTGCTAAACATGCTGAAGACTCATCTGTTGCACTATCTGCTGAAGTTAGGGAAGCACTATCTGCTGAAGTTAGAGAAGAATAGCAGACTAGTACAACAAATGAAGGGGATGCACTTCTTCGGCACCCTACTCCTGTTGCTGCCACTCCACTTCAAACAGTGGAAAGTCCTGAAGCAAAGAAGAGAAGGACTGGTAAGATTGTGATTCCCAACCTTATTGCTGCTGAATAGAAAAGTTTAGATGAGGCAGAAAGGAAAAGAAAGGCTGAAGAAAAGGGTGAGGAAGATCGCCTTAAGGCTCTTGAGCTCAAGAGACTGGAAGAAGACGCCAGTAAAATGACTCAAGAACAAAGGGATGCTGTTGAGGCAGCAGAGTTGGCTGCTTCTATTGAAGCAAGCACTAAGGACTCACATGGTCCAAAGCATACTGGTGGCATTGTAATTGGTGAACAGAGAGATCCCACCAAGCCTAAACCAGTCATGCCTACTCCAGCTATACAACCTAAAAGAAGAGAAGAGGTCAAACTGGCATTGGAGATTGTCAGAGATGACCCTGATGCTTTTGAAGAGTTCATCAAAAGGTTGGATGCTGAAAATGCAAAGATCACTCGTCTGACGATGTTCAACAAAGAAAAGATCAGATATAATAGATGGAGAGACTATCGTCTGACAAAAAGCAAAGATCAAACTGCAAGTTGGAAGCCCTTTGCTGATGAAGAAGCTTGGGTGCTAAAGTGGCTTGAGACAGGTTCTATTACTCAAGCACAAGACTCAGAATTCTTTCTGGACAAATTGAGATTGAGGATCAGTCACATTGTAAAGGCAGAGGCAAAGAAGATTTATGAATCTGTTCCTGAGGAGTTTGCTGAAGATGAAGACCTCAAGGAAAGATCAATCAAGCTAACAGTTTCCCAAACAATGGAAACTTGGGCCAGAAAGACTAGAAAGATGAAGGGGCAACCAAGCACTATGATTCCCCTTCCTAGTCTGAAGCAGATTGTCTATGGTCCTAATATTAGGCCATATGAAGAACTACCAGAGGATCCTATCTCACCTTTTGTTCCTATTGATGATCTAACTTGGATTACTCACAGGACTGCTTTGGATGAAGCTGGCACAAAGCACACCATTATAAATGTTAAGAAGATCCAAGCACCCCCTGCTGACCAAGGCAAAGAGAAGGAAGGTACTTCTGATCCTGCAAATCAAAACAAAGGAAAAGAGGGTACTTCTGACCCTGCTGATCAGGACAAAGAGAAAGAGAAGGAAAGCACCTCTGCTCTGGTAGATCAAGATAAAGAAAAGGAGGATAAGTCTGACCCAGTTGATAAATCAAAAGAAGAGGAAATCACTCCAAATCAAGTTGATCAGATTAAAGAAAAGGAGGTTACTGCTGAGCAAAATGATCAGACTAAGGAGAAGGAAAGCACTCCTGGTCAAGCTGATGAGACCAAAGAAGAAGAGACTGCTTCTGATCCAGCAGATCAGATTACAGAGGAGACAACTCAAGCAGCAGATCAGATTACTGAAGAGGCAACTCTTGCCTTACCTCCAATTCCATCTGAAGTTGCCCCTACTTCTCAGAACTTACAGCAAACATCTCTGTTGGATTCAATTCAGCAGATGATTTCAAAATCAATGAAGGAGTTAGAAGAAAAGGTGACTGCTAATCTGTTGACTGCTGTAAGTCAACCAACTCAGAAAGCTGCTGATGTTCCAACCTCTCTGATAGAAGACACTGCTCAAAATGTGAATTCTATCTGTCAAGATATGGATGTCATCAGGGCAAGGACCCAAAGTACTGCTGCTGGTTGGAGACAGGTTACAGAAACAGTTGAAATGGCTATTCATGCTGAAGATGAAGTATTAGAAAATATGATGAAGGACTTCAAGGCATCTGCTGATTTGCTGCTGGCAACTCAAATTCAGTTAGGTGACCAAGGTGAAGTTGTTCTCAACAGAATGGAAGCATTTGAGGCCAATCAGCTTAGACAACAAGCTCAACTGGATGCCATGGAAGAGAATATCAAACTTCTTTGTGATTCACTTCAGATCACACCAGTCTTACCAAAATATCCAATCAACCCTGCTGATGATGACAAAAAGGGGGAAGATAGGGTACTTAGGGAAGATAAGGTACCTTGTGATGAAGAAGAATATGCTGAATTAGAAGGAACTGAAGTACTGGAGGAATCTGCTAAAAATGAAAAGACTGATGAAGATAATGAAGGCACAAGCAGACCAACAGATGAGAAGATCACAGAAGAGGAAAAGGAAGCTGAGGAAACTGAAGCTAAAGCAAAAGCTAAGTCTGACAAAGAAATAGCTGCTGCTAAGGACTCAACAGAAGAACAGCTAGATCCTGATGTCAAGAAAAAGAAGTTGGAGCTGTTAAAACAAAAATTCTTAAAGAGTTAGAAGCTGAGTCTTCCACACCTGAAGAAGAAAAAGAGGACAAGCAAGAAGACAAAACAGAAGACTAGTTTAGTTTAGGTTACCTATTCTTGAAATCTTTGTAATTTACTTTTTGCACATCTCATCTACCAAACTTGTAATATGTAATCTTTTCAGAATCTATAAAAATATTCAAGTTTGAAATCCAATAGACTATTTCTATCTCAGAAATTTTTTAGGATCAAAACTTTAGTTTAGGTACAGGTACTTAGCTGGAGTTTTGTCATCATCAAAAAGGGGGAAATTGTTGGATGAAGATGAAGATGGAGTGCAAAGAAGATAAGAAGATAAGGGAAGGTTTTGATGAATTCCAAAACGTCAAAATCAGCTAAGTATGGAAAGCTTAGGTCCCTTAGAAGAATTTTGAACAAGTGAAGAAGACATCAGAAGAGTTCAAGATTCGAAGCCCAGAAGACTACCGATCTCACGCTGAAACAGCAATCAGAAGGGTAGGTCATCAGCTGACTTAAATCAGATTAGTTCAGTATTTGATCAGCAGAGTATCTATCAGCAGAGTTGCATCGATCAGCAGAGTAGAAGAGATCAAGATATTAGTCCAACGGTAATAAATGCACTTGGAGTAATAAATGCTGCAAGAGAAGGGTAGTAATGACAAACGATTGAATAATATTCTCGGATCAGCATGGTGCATTTAATGCAGCTACATGAAAGTACAGCAGAAACAGTACTGTAGCAGGGAGCCGTTCTGAATTTGGGCTAAGGCTATGGATTTGAAGTGTGATTTGCTTCAACGGTCATATTTTCGAATCCAAGTATAAATAGAGCTGATTTCGAAGAGAGAAAAACACAACAACATTTCTGAGATTTCGTTTTTGAAGCAGAAAATTTCTAAGTCTCAAGAAGCTCGAACAGCTCACTCGTCTGGTGGAAGTCATCTGTTGACAGAAACCCAGTTGAAGAAAATAGAAAAGTACATTCTAAGTGTTTTTGTATTTAGCTGAGTGTTGTGCGATGTTTAAATCCGTCTTCGTGAGTGATTTAACTTCAGAGGATAGGTCTTCTTTGTGATTTCCTATTGTGAGCTTATAGCCTTTTCATTTGTTGTCTAGGTATAAGTGGAGAAATATTGTAAAGTGTGTGTTTATAGTATAACCCAGAATCTATGTGATCTGGAAGAGTGGACTAAAGGATTTTCATCCATATAACCATTATAAAAATTCTTGGTGTTATTCTTGCATTTAAATTTTCTAGCATATTTTGAAATTGCATAAGTTTACACTTTGAATTGATTGAAAGATTTTAAAAGGAGTTTTTAAACTGGGGATAAAATCTTTTTAAGAACTTAGTCTACTTGTGAAAAACACTTTCAATCATTCGCTGCAAGTAAACTCTTGAAAAACTGATTTTGCTGTAATCAGCTAAGTTGTTATAAGATATGTGGTCACTCTACTGTTCATTTACGATCAGCAAAGTAAGCTTACTGTTCTTCATAAGCTTAGTCTGCTGATAAGCGACTGAAAAGTTTTTAAGTCAAAAAATTTCAGAGGTCTATTCATCCCCCCCCCCCTCTAGACCTCATCTGACCACTTGGGACCAACACAGTTGATGAAGAAGCAGCAACTGCTGCTTATCGCTCTATCAGAGATTATGCAGTCCCTCATGTTGAAGGACTAAGATCGAGTATTGCTAGGCCAACTGTCGAGGCCAATAATTTTGAGATCAAGCCAGCAGTCATACATATGCTTGAGTCGAAACAATTCTTCGGACATGCTCATGAGGATCCGAACAAACACTTGAAACTATTTTTGAGGATGTGTGATACATTCAAATTTAATGGAGTATCATCAGATGCTGTCAGACTGATATTGTTCCCATTCTCTTTGACTGGGAAGGCTGCAGATTGGTTAGAAGCTCTGCCAGATGAGTCAATTACAACGTGGAATCAGTTGGTGGATAAATTTTTTAGCTAAGTTTTTTCCACCTGCAAAAACTGCTCGGATGAGGAACGACATCATTGATTTTCTGCAATATAAGATGAAACTTTAGATGAAGCCTGGGAGAGGTTTAAGGATATGCTAAAAAAGTGTCCTCACCATCAGATTCCAGATTGGCTACAAATTCAATCTTTTTATAATGAGCTTACAGATAACATAAAAGGAAATCTCGATGCTGCAGCAAATGGTGCTCTTTTGGGAAAATCTCCTGATGAAGCCAGAGATATTATTGAGGAAATGGCATCAAATATTCAGCAGCGGTCATCAAGACGCACGGAGCAGAACAAGATAGCTGGAGTCATAGAAGTTGACGTTATTATTTCTTTAACATCTCAATTGGCAGCTCTCACAAAAAAACTTGATGAGAATTGTGGCAGAAACAATGTTCAAAGAATTTATGCCACTTGTGACATTTGTGGAGATAATCATTTGGTAGCATACTGTCCTGAGAATCCAGAATCTGTCAATTTCGTGGGAAATTCTAACCGTCAGAGGAACAATCCTTATTCCTACACATATAATCCAGGATGGAGAAATCACCCTAATTTCTCATGGGGTGGTAATCAATCACACATTCAAGCTCAAGGACCAATTGCACCTCCGGGTCTTCAACAACCTCAAGCACCTATACATCCACAAACACAAGCACAAAAACCTACTACAGAAGAGTTGTTGCTCCAATTCATGCAGAACCAGAACGCTTTGATCCGGGCTTTGGAGACTCAGATTAGCCGATTGGCTGATAGTCTTAATGCTCGACCTCATGGAGCTTTGTCGGCAGATACTGAGACAAACCCAAGAAATGATAACATGCAGTACTGTAAAGCTATAACTCTCAGAAATGGAAGGGAGATTGAGGGTAATACCAGAAAGCTTGAGCAAGAAGAAGTGAAGCCACCGAGTGAATCAATAGAGAGTGAGCAAAATAATGGAGATGATGTGGAAAATAAATCCAAAAAATGGAGAAACTAAAAGTTCAAGAATATCCACCACCTCCATTCCCCCAGAGATTACAAAAACAAAAGCTGGATAAACAGTTTCAAAAATTTCTTGATATCTTCAAGAAGTTATCCATCAACATTCCCTTTGTTGAAGCCCTTGAGCAGATGCCCAGTTATGAGAAATTCATGAAAGACATCTTATCGAGGAAAAGAAGGTTGGGAGACTATGAAACTGTAGCACTTACTGAGGAGTGCAGTGCCCTTATTCAAAGAAAGCTTCCACCGAAATTGAAAGATCCTGGGAGTTTCACTATTACGTGCAAGATTGGAAATCAGTTGATCAATAAGGCATTATGCGATTTAGGTGCAAGTGTAAATTTGATGCCATTGTCGATCTTTAGAAAGCTTGGTTTGGGGGAAGCAAAGCCCACTTCTGTTATGTTGCAAATGGCGGATCGAACTCTTAGTTATCCGAAAGGAATAATTGAAGACATCTTGGTTAAAGTGGACAAATTTATATTCCCGACAGACTTCATAGTTCTGGATATGGAGGAAGATCGAGATATGCCAATCCTACTTGGAAGGCTTTTTCTAGCTACCGGTCGAGCCTTGATTGATGTTGAAAAAGGAGAACTCAAGATGAGAGTTCAAGATCAAGAAGTAACCTTCAATATCTATTCATCGTTGAAGCACCATCATAAAAAGGAAGATTGTTTCTCAATCAATGTGGTAGAAAATACTATTTCTGATACATTTCTACATAATCATCATGATGATTTGTTTGAAACTCCATTGATTTCGAAATATGATGAGAAATGTGACAAGTTGGTCGATTTTGTGAGAACTCTTGATCTTAGTCAAAGATCTACCAAACCAACCTTGAAAAGTGAGGTGGCGAAAAGCCCGGTAAAGTCTGCAAATGCTAAGAAGTCGTTAATTGAAGAACCCCCAGATTTAGAGCTCAAACAGTTTGGGGAAATGAAAAATGAAAGAAATTTCCAGAGTATGTTCTGCCCCCGAGAAAGAATGTATCGCCCCAGCGAAAAATTGAAGGGACGGAATTTTGAATGAATTTTCAGAACACACTCCGCTGGGGCGGAGAAATAATACCACCCCCTTCGGGAATTTTGAGCTGATTTTCCAGAACCACCTTCGCCCCCGCACAAAACCACCTCCGCCCCTGCAAAAATCTCAAACCCTTACATTAAACATTCTCCACCACCAGATGAGATATAGGACGAAGATTGAACTCCAGCTGAAATCAGGGACGTTCTTTACTTGCTTTATTTTTTTTATATTTTCTTGGTGTTCAGCTTCAAATTAGTTTATCTGCTATCTTCGTCAATTTCATCATTGAGGACAATGCATTTCTTAAGTTTGGGGGTGATTGCATTTACGTCGTGCATGCTAGGTTGATTTTTTATCAAAATTTTTTAAATTTTATGTGTTGTTAATTGTTTTTTCCTGCAAAAATTCGGAGCACGAATGTATAATCGAGGATTTAGGATGAAGTCAGAGAAGTATAGTCTAGGATAGAGCTTAAGAAATTTTATCTTGCCTACCCGATCTCTAGATTCGAGGGTTAGAAAACTCGGAATCTAAGTGATAGTTTTGCCTAAGTACGGGGATAAGGATGACTTTAATAAGAACCGAATTAAGCAATGTACTGAAAAGCTTTAAGTTGAATTAAAAGAAAATAACCTCACTTGTATGAGACCTGAAAAATCTCGTCGCTTGAGACTTATACTTGTACTCCTCTAACATGACTGCGATAAGATGAACGATGTATGGGTGCATTGACTTACTTATTCTGCACTCCTCTATGTTGACTGCTTCTTTAGAACAGGTTATGAGTGCGAGTAATGCTAAATATACTTGAGTTGTGCTAAATAATGAATAAAAAAAAGCAAAGTGAAAGTTCAAAATCAAAGGATTCCACAACTTCGACTGAAAGCATTGTTAGAACTTAGTGACTAGTTTAATGACCTGAGAAGATAGAGAATAGGCTTGGCAATTTAAGAATTCATGCAATTAGGCTCAATGATTTTGAAGCTATAGTGATCTGGGTGATTCCGACATTCTCGTATTTTGTACACACACGCAGGAATTACATGATACAATGCATAACGTTTTGAAAGTGTTGGTTATTAGTTTGACTTGGAATGCATGATTGTAAATTTTTGAGTTGTTGTCCTTTGTTATATGCGTGTCCAATCTTTATGGTTGTTTCTTTTTGTCTTCTACTCCTTTCTTTTGCTCGAGACTAGCAAAATAGTAAGTTTGGGGGTGTGTTAACTCTACAAAATAGAGTTAATTTCTATGTATTTTTGCGGGGAATGACATGAATTTCTGGAGATCTTAGATCGTTTTCACTCGGTTTAACTTGGTTTTTTCTCGTGGTGAGTCATGTATTCATTTTGGTATTTTCTTGTGAATTTTTCAGATTTTTCTCTTGATTTTGGGACGTGCAAACATAAGGCTCTTCGCTGGGGCGGAAAATCTCTCCGCTGGAGCGAAATCACAAAGCAGACCTCCTCTGGGGCGAACTAATTTTCCGCTGGGGCACAAGATTTCTGCGAATTTTTCTTTTAGTGCCCTAGTTTCACTTGGAAACCTATTTATAAGTGGAGGAAGAGAGAGAAACGAATCTTGGAACACTTTTTGACAAGAGGAGAGACCAAGAACAAGAAAATATCATTGAGAAGCGTGGAAAAACATCTGAGAAGACAATTCTTGAAGATTGGGGAAACAGATCTACTTCTCTTTTCTCATCTTTTGAAATTTCTTTTATCTTTTGTGTTCTTGTAATCATGACTTTGATTATTCTTGAGTTTATTTCCATTTTAGCTATGAACTAAATTTACTTTCTAAGATTGCAATGGAATTCTTTGTTTAAATTGATTGTTGTTTATTTTTCCTTATTCTATTTTATTGAGATCTATTGTTTACCCATTCTTGTGCTTAAATTTCATTAGTCCGGCCAACTATTGTTTAACAAATCTAATTGAATCGGGAGAGGAAATTAGGTTTTAGGTTAAAGATTGGGTAACCTTTGTACGAATTGCACCCACATCGAATTGGGTAATTTGTTTAGCAATTAAGATAGGAATATACTTAATTGCCTTAGGTAGTCAGCATTAGGGCTTGTTCTTGATTCAATCTGGCCTAACTTCATTGGCATAGGAATATAGCTCTTTGATTAGGTTAGATTAGTTTTGCAATATTCTGGAAAGAAATTGTAAAAACTTAAGTGCCCTAGACTAGCAATAAACCTTAATTGAAATAGAATTGTTGGGAAAATAAAAGCAATTAGTTTAACATTGAAGGAAGTTGTGATCCTAGGCTTTAATCATCATAGTTAATCTTGTCAGTTTATAATTTAGTTTTACTTTCATTGTTGCTTAGTTATAATAATCTAAATTTAAAGATTCGTTTAATTTGGATAAGAAAAAAAGTGATCCTTAGTAATTAGTTAGTTTAGTTCAATAATTCCCTGTGGAGACGATACTCTACTTATCATTATATTACTTGTTGCGATTGCGTATACTTGAGTTTAGAAATCCTGCATCAAGCAACTTAAATTATATTATTAAGTCTCTTGAGTTATGTCTAAGATGTATTTGATGGGGGCTAATTCGCACCTCTTATAATTATTCGGATTGACTAAAGATTATGGAATCGGTTCGACCAGACAAGCCCATTCGGGAGCATCTATCGACCCAGCTGGATGCGATCCTCCTCAACGAACAGGATACAATCCGGGCACAAGAAGGACAATGGGCCGAGTCCTATTAGAATTATGTTTCCTTATAACACTAGGTTAATTATGATATAAATACCTACTTAATCATTGTATTACAGACATTCAGGATACTGAGTTGATACCTGCATAAAGGTATAATCAAAGATTATTCAATAGGAAAAACTTATTCTTTACATTCATATTCGTATTCATTGATTGTCTTGATTACTAATTGTTCCCTTCAAATTGTTCTTCCTTGAGATTGAACCATCCTGAATAAAGTAACAGAGCCCTTTAAATCGTATATATTAAAGATCCCCCAACTTCACAATTTCACTGATATAATTAACCCAACGAAATTCGGTTAAATCAGTTGGCGCCCACCGTGGGGCTAGGTTAATTATTCGATCGACATATGGCTCGCCCAAGGAAGAGCGCTCGTAACGGAGCAAGAAGTAACACGACCAACCAGCATGATGCGTCTGAGGATCCACGGGGCAATACCGATAATAACTCCCCTGTATCCAACGATAGTCAGCAACAGAATGAGCATCATCAGAATCGGGTGGAACCACAAGGGATCCCTGCTGGCACAGTACCGGAAGAACACGCGGCTCCAACGATCCCGGTCCCCTTGTCGAATGCTCAGGAGAAATTTCGACAGATCGCTATGCTCCTTAAATCACTCTCCCCAGAGGAATTACTCGTACTCGAACAAGTTCCTCGAGACGTTAGAACTGCTAGGGCAAATCCCTCTCAAAGAACGCCGAGGCAAAACGATCAAATCTCTCAACAAGCTGACAACCCAGCAAGTGAGCGACGTTCACTACACAGTCCATAGCAGGGCAATTCAAAACCCTCCGATGATAACGTCTGAAGAAAAGCGGATCGAAGGAGACCACAACGCAACGAATCAAAGGAACACACCATAATCCCCATCGAGGATGACGCAGGCGAGGCGATCCCAAATCGACCAAGAACAATGCGATTCTCGAAAATAAAAATCGAAAAGATGGTACAAGAACGACTCGAGCAACACTTACGATCCGTTCAAAACCCATGGACCAGAACCACAGAACTCCAGGAGAGCCTAGCAGCGTGATCTCCCTTCTGCCGAGAAATAAAAGAGGCACAGTCGACCGGACAGGTTCCAGGTAGACTGCCTAGATACGATGGAACCACTGATCCGGACGATTATATTTTTAGCTTCACAAACATAATGAACTTATATGCTCACTCGGCGGAGTTTACCACTAAATTAATGGTGACCACGTTGGAAGGTCTCGCTTTGGACTGGTTCGCTAAGCAACCAGCCAACTCCGTATTCAATTTTCGGGAATTATGCAACAAATTGACACGCCAGTTTTCCAGTCAGAAGAGGCAAAAACTTCCCATGAGCTACTTGGGAACTATCCATCAACAAGAGGGAGAATCCTTGAGAAATTGGCTGGTGAGATTTAATGTAGAATTACTCAAAATCGATTCCCCGAATATCGATTACATAATCTCTATTCTTTTTGACCTCACGAAGAATAGGCAGTTCGGAAATGTCATCAGCCGAAAACAACCAAGAACATTCGCCGACATCATGAGCTTGGCGTCTAAATATATGACCCAAGAAGAGATGAATTCCTTTAAAGATAAGAACAAAATTAAAGTTTCGGGCTCAGGCTCCAAACGACAAGATAGAATTCCTACCCAAAAATCCGTAGACTATGAACGGACGTTTAGAAAAAGCAACGTTTTTCAGCTATTGGAGTACAATAAGAACGATCAGGATAGGCGACCTAACGTCTATCAAAGACCTAGAACCGCAGAACCGGCAATCAGGAGCAGGATTAATCAAGTAGAACACCTAAGATTAACTATTTCGATAGAAGAAATCCTGTCCGTACTAGAGAGGAATAATTGGATCCCGGAAGCAAAGAAAATCGCTCAACCCGGACCTGGCGCCCGAAACTATGAGTTGTACTGCAAATATCACAGGGCACATGGGCACCGCACTAAAGATTGTTTTCACCTTAAGAGGGAAATAGAAAAACTAATCGAACAAGGAAAACTAGACGACTATTTAGAACGGGATAACCGCAAAAGAGGAAGAAGTAGGAGCCCTCGGAATAATAATCAAAGGAGGAATTCCCGTCGAAAGTCACCCGAGGATGGCCCTGCACAGGAGTTTAACCATGACCAGATCAATGGTACCATCCATACAATTTCAGGAGGACCCACCGGCGGGGATAGTCGTAATGCTCGACGAAGGACCGCCAGATCAATAATCGGGGGCTTAAAATACGCAAAGGAAGTATGGACTCTAGAAAGTAAGTCATCGAAGTACCCAAAAATATAGTTTGGGACTCTAAAGAAGATAGCCCCGATTTCCCGATGGTGGTGTCGCTAGAAATAGCGAACTACAACGTCAAAAGGATCCTGATCGATAACGGAAGCTCAGCGAATATAATCTCTAGGGACATCTTAGCCTAGATGAACTTGGGGCAAATAACATTCCAAAAAGTAGCTACACCGTTGGTGGGGTTTGGAGGATCCGAAATTGAGAGAGAAATCGAACAGTGAAACTGGTAAAATTGAGAGAACAAAAATTATCTTTGCTGAAAATTGAGAGAGAAATCGATTTTGCATAAGAGAGAAAATCAAATTTTTGCACAAGAATTATTATTTACAAATTCGCCCCATAACCTTCGCCCCAAACCCAAGTCGCCCGAAGCTGCTCTCGGCCGAACCTGAGCTGGCCGAACCCAACCTGGCCGAGCCCTGTTCGAATCACACAAGTCCTGTGATTCGATTCTTCCATCTGTATCTCCTAATCCTGATCCAGATCTTAAGTCCAGATCCAGATCTAAAATCCTTTGCTGACAAACCTACGAGATCCAGTTCGTAGCCTAAGACTTGTAGGTGTCACTACAATCCAGTTGGTGTGGACTAACTTTGGAGGTAAGACACATGGGTCACTTAAGATGTGGATCGATCCAAACACCTGGAGGAAACCACCATAATTTCGTGGTGAGGTAAATTGCGAAAAACCCCCCTTGTGTTTATTTAATTGTTTGATTCAACCTTTTCGTATAATTAACTGTGGAGAAAGATTTATGGGACTATTAGGGAACTCGAAAAATTTTAAATTCCGCACTTTGTTGTGTTAACAATCGAGCCCCATAGTAGAATATCCCAACAAGTGAATCGTCCCATAGTCTATAGTGATCTAAGGATTTCATCCAATCGCTTATGTGATTCGCGAGAGATGAAGTTGGCCTTTGTTTGATTTACATATTATAAATAAACGGGCGTATTAAGTCATTTATTCTGTAAAAAGATAATGATAGTTACAATACAAGCTAAATATATTGGCTTGCAGGGCACTATCCCATCAATCTCCCACTTGCCCTAAAGCCAACCACAAACGTTTCTAGGAACCATCTTTTAAAGATGTTCTTCGAACTCTTTTCGTGATATAGCCTCTTCTAGTGGATCCGCTAAGTTGTCTTCTGAGTTGACGCGATCCATTATGTGCGTTAACTCTACCAATGATTTCTCTAATCAAATGGTACTTTTCTCTCAATTGTGCTTAGATTTCTTGTAAGATCTCGCATGCTTTGCTTTAGCAATAGCTCCATTGTTATCCTAGAAGATAACCATGAGCTTCGCAATGCTAAGCACTACATCCAACCATAGGATGAAGTTTTATATCCAAACACTTTCTTAAGCCGCATTTAATGCTACATTTAATGTTGCAATGTTTCCAGCTTCAGTGGTTTAGATGGTTACGGTGATTTGCTTGGAACCCTTTCAAATTTAAGTGTCTACACCAGTGGAACAATTTTCAGCAAAGATAACATTCCAAAAAGTAGCTACACCAGTGGAACAATAACTTTAAGTGTCTCACTCGGAAAGAAACCATATCGAACAGTGAAACTGGTAAAATTTTTTGTAGTAGAAACTCCATTCACCTACAATGCAATTTTAGGGCAACCTGCCCTCAACCTGTTTCGAGCTGTTGTCTCAACTTATCATCAGAAGATAAAATTTCCGACCGACACAGGTATCGGGGAAATAGTAAATGACCATTGTATGGCATGGGATTGCTACAGCACATCGTTAACTTTGAAAAACCCCCTGAAGCAATTACCCCGAGCAAAAGAAAGCTCGAAGACGATGTTGGTAGAAAAGAGGTTGAAATCCCTAGCACTGACCGAATAGATTAAAAGGGAAAGGAGCCGGTGGATTTAGCCTTAAAACCACCAGAACATAAGGACGTCATTCTGGTACAAGGGGACTCATCGAAAACAACAAGAATAGGTACAAAATTAAGCAAGGAAGGGGAAGTGATGTTGATCAACTTTCTCAGAAATAATATGGATGTCTTCGCTTGGAGTGCGAACGACATTGAAGGGATTGACCCTCGAGTAATCAACCATTCGCTAAAAATCGACCCTTTAGCAAAACCAGCTAGACAAAAGAAGAGAAATCATGGGCCAGTAAAAGATAAAATCATCAAAGCAGAAGTAGAAAGACTACTCAAAGAAAAACAAATTCGGGAAATACACTTCTCGGAATGGCTATGTAATGTTGTTCTAGTAGCAAAAGGGGATAAAAAAGATAACAAGTGGAGAATGTGCAACGATTTTACCGACCTTAACAAATTGTGTCCGCGCGATCCGTATCCGCTCCCAAGGATCGACTTATTAGTCGACTCCACCGCTGGCTTTGCAATCTTCAGCATGATGGACGCTTTCCAAGGTTTTTATCAAATATACATGAATGAGCAAGACCAAGAGAAAACTGCATTCATAACCGAGCAAGGAGTATATTGCTTCATAGTTATGCCATTTGGGTTAAGGAACGCCGGGGCCACTTACCAAAGATTAGTAAACCTAATGTTTAAAGAATTAATTGGAGAAATAATGGAAGTCTACGTGGACGACATGCTAGTCAAAAGCATGAATGAAGCGGATCATATAAGACACCTTGATCGATGCTTCCAAATATTGAGAAAATACCGCATGAAGCTAAATCCCGCAAAGTGCACCTTTAGTGTTAAATCGGGAAAATTCTTGGGCTATTAGGTACATCAATGAGGAATTGAGGCCAACCCAGAAAAAATTCGAGCAATAACTGAAATGAAGCCTCCCAAAACCATCTCCCAAGCACAAAGCTTGGTAGGGAAGATCGTAGCGTTGAACAGATTCATATCCAAATCGGCTGACAGAAGTTTGCCTTTCTTCCAAACCCTTCGTAAGGCAAAAAACTTTGTTTGGACAGAAGAATGCGATCGGGCTTTCGACCAGCTAAAAGAATATCTGACGACATCCCCGCTGTTTGGCCAAACCAACCGAAGGGGAACCATTATATATCTACATATCGATCTCCGATGCGGCCGTTAGTTCAGTCTTGGTCAAAATAGAAGGTTTGGAACATAAGCCCATATATTACATAAGCAAATTATTACAAGGGGCAGAGAAGAACTACTTGGAGATTGAAAAATTCGCTTTGGCCTTAGTAGTGGCAGCGCGAAAACTCCGACCTTACTTTTTGACCTACAAAATCGTGGTTTTAACAAACCAACCGCTAAGGCAGGTCTTAGCAAAGCCAGAAGCCTCCGGAAGACTAATCAAATGGGCGATCGAACTCGGTCAATTCGAAATTGAGTACAAACCAAGAATTGCAATTAAAGCCCAAGTATTAGCTGACTTCCTACTAGAAACTCCGACACAAGTGACCAAACCGATGAACAGCCTTAACGATGATATCTTGATCATAGAAAACCAGACCTGGTTAATGCATGTTGACGGTGCTTCGTGCCGAGAAGGAGGAGGCGCCGGAATCAACTTCACCGGACCAAAAAAAGAGGATATAAATTATGCGATAACATTGGACTTCGTTGTAACAAACAATGAAGCGGAATATGAAGCGCTGATCGCAGGAATGGAAATGGCGATCAAGGCCGACATTAAAAGCCTCAAAGTATTAACCGATTCAGAGTTAGTACAAAGACAAATAGAAGGCCTATATGAGGCTAAGGAATTTAATATGATCAAATACCTCGCCAAAGTGAAGAAATTGGCTGAAAAATTCGAAAGTTTCGGTATACAGAACATCCCACGCTCGGAAAATAAATGGGCTGATCAACTTTCTAGTTCACTGGATCCCATGACGGAAAAACCAAAAGGGTGATCAGCTGGTTAATCTCCAACGCACCAGCAATCGATATAGATGAGACACCAGTCGTTGAAATAATGGAAATCGAAGAAGCTGAAGAAAACTGGATGACTCCAATGATAGACTATCTTCGAGAAGGAAAATTGCCACCTAACCAAAATGAAGCTCGGAAAATAAAATATCGGGCTCCAAAATATACGTTGGTAGAAGGAAAACTTTACCGAAGATCGGTATCAGGAATTCTTCAAAAGTGCGTCTTCGAATCGCAAACCATCGATATCCTACGAGAGGTACATGAAGGAGACGCAGGAAATCACAGCGGGGCAAGGGCATTGGCTTTAAAATGCCTCCGAACAGGTTATTATTGGCCTACCATCAACAACGATGCCATTCAATATGTTCAAAAATGTCATCACTGCCAAATCCATGCTAATATATGTCATCGACCAGCAGAAAACATGCACCCAATACCGGTATGTTGGCCGTTCGATCAATGGGGAATGGACATTGTGGGACCGTTCCCAGCGGCTAGATCCAAGAAAGCTTATGTCCTGGTCGCTGTTGAATACTTCAGCAAATGGATAGAATGCATCGCCCTTGCACGGATAACTCAGTTCCAAGTGATTAACTTTCTGTGGAAATTCATAGTATGTCGATTTGGCATCCCGAGAATTTTGATTTCTGATAATGGAACCCAATTCGCGGGAAAACAGGTAATTGAATGGTGTTCAAAACTAGGAATTCAGCAAAATTTCACTTCGGTCGGGCATCCTAGAGCGAACGGACAGACTGAGGTAGCAAACTGAGAAATAATAAAATCCTTGGAAAAAAGATTAGGAGCAGCCAAAGGAAAATGGCTTGATGAACTCCCAGGAGTGCTTTGGGCCAATCGAACCACAGTCAGAACTTCAACTGGGGAGACCCCATTCAGTCTAGTATATGGCTCGGAAGCTGTTATTCCTGTCGAAACGTTAATTCCAACACCAAGGATTGAAATGTATGACGACCAGGAAAATGGAGAGATAAGAGAAAATGATATTGATTTAATTGAAGCTCTAAGAGAAAAAGCGGCCGTACGATTGCAAACCACCAAATCAAATATGGAGAAGGCTTACAATCAAAAGAACTGGGAAGGACCTTACATTATCGTCATTGTAGGGAAGAAAGGATCATACAATATTGCACAATTGGATGGAACACCCCTACCAAGGACCTGGAATGCGGTCAACCTCCGGAAATACTATGGGAAATGAATCCTAGTAAATTATCCTTCTTTATTTCTTTTGTTTTATTTTTCCATATTACCTCTACTAACTATAACAAAAGGCTTTGGCCTAGAAATTATTATCAAAGAATTCTAAATACAAAACAAGAAATTTATTTGAGTAAACTGATTAACGAAGAGTTGAGCCAGAATCGTTCAACGCTCCTCGGAATTCTACGATGGTAGTAATTGAAGATCAAGATACAACGAGTCGAGTATACATTGATCCGCTCAATAAACACTCCTCGATCTAAATTTAACGATTACAACACTTTGGGTATAAAAACCTAAGTCTCAATAAAACGAGTCGAGTATACATTGATCTGCTCAATAAACACTCCTCGATCTACATTTAACGATTACAAGACTTTGGTTATAAAAACCTAAGTCTCAATAAAACGAGACGAGTATACATTGATCCGCTCAATAAACACTCCTCGATCTACATTTAACGATTACAAGACTTTGGGTATAAAAACCTAAGTCTCAATAAAACGAGTCGAGTATACATTGATCCGCTCAATAAACACTCCTCGATCTACATTTAACGATTACAAGACTTTGGGTATAAAAACCTAAGTCTCCATAAAACGAGTCGAGTATACATTGATCCGCTCAATAAACACTCCTCGATCTACATTAAACGATTAAAAGACTTTGGGTATAAAAACCTAAGTCTCAATAAAACGAGCCGAGTATACATTGATCCGCTCAATAAACACTCCTCGATCTACATTTAACGATTACAAGACTTTGGGTATAAAAACCTAAGTCTCAATAAAACGAGCCGAGTATACATCGATCCGCTCAATAAACACTCATCGATCTACATTTAACGATTACAAGACTTTGGGTATAAAAACCTAAGTCTCAATAAAACGAGTCGAGTATACATTGATCCGCTCAATAAACACTCCTCGATCTACATTTAACGATTACAAGACTTTAGGTATAAAAACCTAAGTCTCAATAAAACGAGTCGAGTATACATTGATCCGCTCAATAAACACTCCTCGATCTACATTTAACGATTACAAGACTTTGGGTATAAAAACCTAAGTCTCAATAAAACGAGTCGAGTATACATTGATCCGCTCAATAAACACTCCTCGATCTACATTAAACGATTAAAAGACTTTGGGTATAAAAACCTAAGTCTCAATAAAACGAGCCGAGTATACATTGATCCGCTCAATAAACACTCCTCGATCTACATTTAACTATTAAAAGACTTTGGGTAAAAAACCTAAGTCTCAATAAAACGAGTCGAGTATACATTGATCCGCTCAATAAACACTCCTCGATTATTTTTCAACGATTAAAAAGACTTCTGGTATTAAAAACCTAAGTCTCAATAAAACGAGTCGAGTATACATTGATCCGCTCAATAAACACTCCTCGATTATTTTTCAACGATTAAAAGATTTTGGGTATAAAAACCTAAGTCTCAATAAAATGAGTCGAGTATACATTGATCCGCTCAATAAATACTCCTCGATTATTTTTCAACGATTAAAAGACTTCTGGTATTAAAAACCTAAGTCTCAATAAAACGAGTCGAGTATACATTGATCCGCTCAATAAACACTCCTCGATTATTTTTCAACGATTAAAAGAGTTCTGGTATTAAAAACCTAAGTCTCAATAAAATGAGTCGAGTATACATTGATCCGCTCAATAAACACTCCTCGATTAAGTCTTCACCAATTAAAAAGACTTTTGGTATAAAAACCTAAGTCTAAACAAAAAGAGTTGAGTATATATTGATCCGCTCAATAAACACTCCTCGATTATTTTTCAACGATTAAAAGACTTCTGGTATTAAAAAACCTAAGTCTAAACAAAAGGAGTTAAGTAAACATTAACCCGCTCAATAAACACTCCTCGATTAAGTCTTCAACAATTAAAAGGCCTCTGGTATTAAAAACCTGAGTCTAAAAGAAAAAGAGTTGAGTATAAATTGATATGTTCGATAAATACTCCTCGATGACAATCATAAATAAGATTAAAGTCGAATACAACAACAGGAAGAATGCAAGGAATAAAAATAAAGTTTTATTCATCTATCAACATGTAAAAGAGTTACAGGCAAAAGCTGAAGATCAAAATTACAAAGTCTGTATACGATTACACATCATTACATTTGTTTAGACTAAATGATCCTACACTATAGATAAATGATCTTCACGACAATGTCCACAGAAACATCAATCTCCTCCCTAATGCCTCGATAGTAGTAACTGACCACCTAAGAAGCATGCTGCTCAGGATGGTCAACTTCTTTGGTTCGATGGCCGGGCTCTGAAGATCAAATGTTCTTCCAGATGAAATGAGCATTACCAGCCAGATAACCAGCAATACTCATTCACCCACAACAGAGATACTGCTTTTACATTAGTGTTGAAATTTACTCTGAAGCAGCATCTCTTCAGGACCGTCGAAGAAGGAAAAAATTTACCAGCACACCCCGATGGTCTATCAATCCGGAGGTAACATCCAAACACGGCGGTGCCTGATAAATATGAACCCTCCATGTGCAAACAGAAACCACGGACCTCAAACCCGTGTATACAAAGTTCGAGGCCTCATGGGACCCGTTAGTACAAGGTAGGGCTTCCATGGGACCCGTCAGTACAAGGCAGATGAAATTTAATTCATTATGATATGACTCGCGATAATGAGACTTTTTGAATATTATGGGATCAGAAGGCAAAATGAAATCTAAGGAAACTGAGATATCAATCTCTGCCTACTTATTTATAGGCGCTTGTGCAAATGAGCCTACTTATTTATAGGCGCTTGTGCAAACATAAAAGATATGGAAACGGCCTACTTATTTATAGGCGCTTGTGCAAATGATCCTACGGTTGGATAGAAATCTGATCAAGGGACGGAAATGCGACCTTTCGACTTCCTGTAATAAATGTAAGTAAGTTGGAACGGCACCTCACTGACCGACTCAACAAATCGGTGATAAAAGCGAAAGAAGATCGCTTCGATCAATGCACAAGAAAGCAGATCTAAAAGAGCTCCAGGCCAGGAAAATTTACACAATCACATATGCTAGTCGCTTGATAAAAAACCAAAAAGATCCCCGATATTACATCAAGATGTAAGCTCGACTAAAGGAATGAAGAACTTCGTGCTCTGACCTATGAGGTCGTAACTGCCTCATATGTCACAAAGAATAATTATTACCTAACCATGTTCGGACCTCAGTTGAAATCCAAGAAATCTGACATGGAAATCAGGAGAATAGACGTCATTACTCAAGATTTCAAAAAAGTCACTGCCTAAAATTCCAAAGAATTGCTGAAGGGGGTCTGAACAAGCTAGATCTGGCTAATAATTCTACGTTTTCCAATTCCTCCCATATCAAAGAAATGATATATCGATACACTGGTTGCTTTATTCGAGGAACAAGGAACTCACAATCACTACAGAGAAACATGGATCTTAAGAACTTATCTAGAACGATTTTGTAGATTCAGAAAATTTAAAAGAAGAGCAGAGCTCAACAGTAGAAATAAAAACGTCCTTAAATAAGATATCTTTAACTAAAGGACAAATTTACAAGGGACTGGTCGAAAAGCGATGACAAAGCTGAGAATCTCTTTAAAATATTCAACTGTCTACATGGATGCCTTGCTATCGATATTTTTATGTCTAACACGACTTCTGGAAGACCATAAGGGATCATGCTTGGTTGATCATCATTCATATAGTTCATTTGAAAAAGTTTGATTTGCAGAAACAAACGTTGTGTCATTCAGCTACTTAAACATTGATCAAGCAAGACTAAAGCTACATTTTCAAAGACTAGATGTCCTCCGAGAAGACCAACATGAGATAAGTATACTAATCTATACTGATTATTGCAAGAAGTTATATTTATGCATAACAGCAAAATAAGAACAACAAAATATATCTACGGATTGAAATTCATCAAGGCATAGATTGGCCTGTAAAAGATCACAGTCTCAATTAAATCTACCCATACAAGAAACTGCAGCCCAAGCAACTACACAAAAGGTTGGGACACTAAAAAAAAAAAAAAAAGAGACGCATAGCAGCGAGGTCGAAATCGGATCAGCGAGAAGGGTTGTTGTCACCAGGACGCCTAGCAGATGCACTCTTCAGAGGAGTTAAGTTACCTGCAAACGCCATCAACTCCTCCTGACGCTTCAGATAACCGGCATCATAACCTTCCTCATAGGCCTGCCGTCGAGACTCCTCTGCTAGAGCAACAGCCCGAACCAAGTCACTTCTCTCCTTCTCCCAAGCAGACATCTCTTCTTGCAATATTTTTAGGTCATCATTGGCAAGTTGCAGCTGGAGAGTCTGCCATGTCGCCTTCTCCGTTTTCGACTCCAAACGACGTTGATAAGCTTCTTTACTGTTCCACAGATCGTCATTTTGCACACCCAGCTGGAGTGCAAAATATTTGGCCTAGAAAAGAAAAAGAATAAGAAAAACCCCCCACACAACAAGGCAATCAAAATAAAAGAGGAAAAAATAATCAAAGATGTGTCTACCTGCTCGCATAACTTCACCAGCGATTGGACAAGGCGAACATTGGAAGTACCCTCAAGCTTCCTCAACTCACCAGGCAAAATAGTGCTCAGCCCTAGGTCCCAGGACAAAGCGTCAGGCTCTACAGAGCCAGGCAGTTCGCTAGCAGAAGGGACACCGTCGGGACGCGGAGTCACCGACAGCATAATATCCTTAACTTGCTCGAGAACACAACGGTCATCTAACGGACGAGGGGATTCCCTCTCGTTGGGACTAACTGATCTCTCCTTACCCGAAGCAGAAATAACGGTTTGACGACCGAACCTTGACCAATTCCGACCTCCAGAAGGCCCACCAGATTCGAAAGAAGTAGTCATCACAGTAGTATCATTAAACAGGTAATCAGGAAAATCTTGAGAAATAAGTTGTGTGGTGGAGGGATTGACAAAGGAGCCCTCATCAACTTGGCCTCCGCTGACAACCGGGGCAGCAGAGGTAGAAAAAGGAAGGGAATTAACTAAATTCCCTCCATGAAAACCATGCTCGAAAGAAGAAACACCTGAAGAGACAGGTATATCAAAAGTCTGCTCCACGTTGGACGAATCACCAAAAGCCACCCGACCAGGGGAAGGCCTACTTCCTACTTCAGTAGAAGAAGAAAAATTCGGTTGTACAAAAGATGAAGTAATTACAAAAAAAGGTTCAGAAGGGATGACAGGGGTGTCGATCACCGACCTAGTGATAGAAGACGAACGAGGAGGTTCCATCGAGGGCCCCTCTGTTCGAGACTTTTTTAGTCTAGTATTCCTAGCGCTCTCACGGGAAGAACGCTTCGATGTGTTACCAAAAAGATTACTCATGATCGGAATTCGGAAAAGTAAAATTAAGTATCGAGAGAGCTTATCGACCTTCTAAAGAAAGAATATTCTGATTATAGCAATATGAAAAGCGGTAAATAGCGAGTCAAGTTTTTACCTTTTATATTTATACTTTACGAAAAGACGCAATAAACCCAAAGATAGGGCGGGAAATACAGAAACCAGCTTTGGAATAAACACTAGAATTTGAAACGACATACTCATAATGATTACGGCGAAGTTAATGACTTGTCTGAATTATTACAGAGAACACGAAAGGACGTGACTGACAGAATACAAAACGTTTATTTGACAAAGGGGTAAAAAGGTAATATTACAATTAAACCTGTGAGTAAATAGTTACAAAGGTTAATCCAAGAGATCGATATATCATACAGCTTGGTCGCTATCCGGAATCTTCTGTTCGCTACCAACGTCTCCTTCTTCTGCATTGTCTATATCTTCTTCTTCTTCCTCTCGATCGATAAAATTGTTATCGACCTCATCATTAATATCGGAAGGAGGAATTGGCAATGGTTTTCCAAACTCTTTAACGAGGTGAGCCATAGGAAAGTTTTGATAAACGACGTCCGGAAGCTCAGAAGGAGAATATACTTCGCCATAACGGTTCAGCCGAATGTGCGCTGCCTTAAAATATTCCTTTCGGTGATCATCTATCATTTCTAAAGCAACCAATTGATGAATCGCCTTCTTGAACGTATTTTCTAAGAGCGGACCGACCATTTGGTATACCAGCGCCGTATGAACAGGAGTGCTGAGGAACTCACGAACCAATTTTTCATCGGGATTACGACCATAACGATCCCTCAGTCCACTAAGAGGAATGTCCTTCTCATACTCCTCTAGAGAAGCTTGAAGACTTGATATTTGAGATTCCAACTCGCTAATCCGAGCAGTACTCTGAAATTGGACCTCTTCTAACTTTTTAGCCAATTGATTGGCTTGTTCCTGAGCGCGGGAAGTCTCCAGAACTCTGTCTATAATCTCCTGGTCATCAATCCCTGTAACCCGAGTCTCTACGACTGGAATAGAAGAAGTCGTTGAGGGACCAACCTCCGAATCAGAAGACTTATGGAGCAAAGCTTTATACTTCTCTTCCAAAAATTCACACTGTTGTTTCCAGACAGTAGTCTCATAAGCATATGATGCCAAACAAGTCTTAGTCTGAAAGAACAAAAGGAGTAGAAATAAATGGTTTAGCAAATTATAATGATCCTCAAAGAAAATTGCATTATTAGCACAATCAAAAAGATATCACCTTTAAAGCATAAAGAGAAGCTCGCTGAAATTTCTCCAAGGGATCCTTCTGAAGAAGCTTATTCATGTCACGAGTAAAAACGCCGGACAAAAGAACACGAGTGGCCTTATCCACTGCGTTTTCGCTCTCATCGTGAACCAAAGAATTGTTCTCAGGATAGCCAGCGGCTCTTTTTCCCTCTAAATGATCCTCGATCATTTCGACCAAAGTAGGCTTTGGATGTTTATTGCCGAGTAAAGAAAGATCGTTACCAGAACGACCATAACAATTCCTTTTCCTATCCACCGGGTTGTCATTGGGATGAGGCATCGACCAGCTGCGACATCCACGTATTCCCAAAGATGTCCTAAGCTGGAAAGGGGGATAACCAGATCCGGTTCCCTGGCGAACAGGGGAGTCTTGAGAAGAATCTGGAGATTCCTCTCTATTCTCCTCAGACTCATGACTCAACTCCAATTTTCTCTTCCGAGATGCTCTCTGCTCAATAGGAATGTTCTCTATTGTTTTGGTAGATTTAGACAACACCATTTTTCCTTTTGAAGAATGTCGGGAATTTTCTACCATATGAGCTGAAAAAGAAACACGACCAAAGTCAGATTTTCTGCAAAAATGGGATCATCGTAACACTATGCTGAAATAAACACTTACCAAGTGAATCAGATGACGAAGGGATTGGAAAAATATGAGCACTCAATCCCGCTTTGCGAAGAAAAATTTCTCCTATAAGAAGAGCAATCTGATATTTGTTGGCACGCATAGCCTGGATTTCACCGATAAACTGAGGATCGTCGGGAATAAGTTCACCAGTCGGCAGGCGACCTCCGTAAACCCATTTGGAGTCATGATCCCACGAATAGGGCGTAGTCGAACCATCTGCCAAACGAAGATCAGATGGTGGACGAACAAAGAAAAAATGAGATTTCCAGGAAGGGTTGCTAGAAACTGGGGAGTCAAAGATTGCGCGACTAGGTTTCTGACTAGCGAAGAAATATCCGCGATTGGAGGAACTAGAAATGTTAAAATGAAATAATTGCGTGAAATTGCGAAAGGAGGGTCGGAATCCTTTCGCTATCATCAAAACAGAAAAACATACTACGAATGCCACGGAATTTGGGACTAATTGAGTCAGGGAGACACTGAATATTTTCAAAATATCAAGAAAAAGGGCAGACAACGGAAGACGCAGACCGCTATTAAAATGGGCTGTGTAAAAGGCTCTACATCCCTCCGGCGGAGATGTAACCCTGTCAGTAGGAGAAGGGAGAACTATCTCGGAACCTTCCGGGAAATATTTGGTATAATTGCTCACGACCTCAGAGAAAGTATCCACAGTATAAGCGCAAGCAAGATCCTCAATCGGTTCAGAAATTTGAGGAACTGTACCTTTGCCTTTTTTTAGCTCTGGCAGCCACATCTGTATCAGACAGAATTTTGATAGGATAGTGCCCTGCAAGCCAGTTCTGTTAGCTTGTAATAGATCTATCCTGTATGAAACGATCTTTGATTTTATAATAATACGCATGTTTATTTATATATGTATAAGGATAAACAATGGCCAACTTCATCTTTCGCGAATACATTTAAGCGATTGGTTGAAACCCTTAGATTACATTTGACTATGGGACGATTCACTTCAGTACTGAGTGCAATCATGAAACAGTCTCAAAGGTCATAATCTTAAAAGTGTTCCAAGTCATAGATTCCTAAACGAGACGGGGTATCGTGGGAATCGCAAAGACTTGTACAAGTATGCATGATTCACATGGAGTGAATTTGTAGTGTTTCATGAGCAAGGAATTTGAGTCCAGTGCATACGAGTAGGTGGTTCAATGGAGGATTGAACGCATCGAACGACCCGAACAGAGAAACCCATTGTGGAAGCGCGTGACGCATATCGGTGATGGGATGTTTCTCAAGGAATATAATAGTGTACGATTTAGTCCTTTGACTTGAGGTACTAGGGCGAATTCGGTGCATGAAAGTGCGTACTTAGATCTAGGTATAGGCCACGTAGCTTGGTCATAACATGCCTAGGTTGGGTGCGTATAGACATGTACGCGAGTGGTTAGTACCGATATGGAATCTATTGACTCACTGTAATGGGTGAGAGAATTTCCTATACGATTCTTAGATAATATATCCAAGGATTCTGCGGCCGCAGTCGGTGAAGGATTTGGAAAGGGGTTTCCAAATTTAGAAGGTCACAAAGGTATATTATCCTGAATTAGAAAGTATAGTTATCGAGAAAAATTTAGAGGTGCCGATCAATTCACACACCCTAAGTTTTGATCGGGAATATTAGTCGATAGAAGGACCGTATGTACATGGCAATTATATGAGACGAGGTTCACAAATATCAATTCACCTGAAATTGGGCTTCATGGGCTTGTGGCTAGACATCGACCATGAAGTGTGGGTACTCCTGAATTAATAGAGGATTTAATTCTAGGAGTGGTCAATTAAAGGTTGTTTAATTGACCGGAACAATTTATTGTTCATAAATTAAATCACGAGGGATTCGTGGGCCTGCTGCCAGTTGATGGTGAACCCAGAGGGTCACACACAATACAATTGGACCGTGACTGTTATAAAAGGACATGAAAGGAATTAATTGATTTAAAGGTAATTAAATCAATTAAATGAATTAAAAGTATTTAATTCAAGTGGGAGATTAATTAATTGGCTAACTTAATTAATAATTGAGTTGCTAGTTAATTAAAAGAAATATTGATTTAATTGGAATGGGCATTTAATTAAAGTAGTTAATTAAATGGAGGATTGCAAGACATGGGCTTCTATTAATTAAAGCCCATAAGGAGTCTTGCAAACCCTAGGTCAGAAGGAGTCTATAAAAGGGGAACTACATGAGCTTAAAAGCTAACACCCTGAAAAGAAAACCCTAGCCTCCCTCTGCCCTAAGTAGCCGCCCCCTCTCCAAGCTAACCCTAGCTAGCCGCCGCCACCTCAAGCCGCCGCCACCTGCTGCCGTGGGCTCCTTGGTGCAGCCGCCGCCATCTCCCTGTTCCATTGTGTTAGATCTTGATCTGTCAAGAGATTCAACACAATCCTGCAATAACAAATCTCTTGAATCGAGTTCTGAGCCTAAGATCTTGAGGTGTTGCCAGAATCCAATTGGTGTGGACTATCCCTGGAGGTGAGACACTTGGATCACTCCTGTGAACCAGATCAGATTCAGAAACGAAGCCGGAGGTTTCCACCACCTTGCCTGTGGTGAGGTATATCGCAAAAACCCCCTTTGTTAATTCATTGTGTGCGTTTTTGTTCTTGCTTTTGTATACATAATATGGAGACATCTTTTATGGGACCATTGGATACCTCGAAAAATTTTAAATTCCGCACTTTGTTGTCTGACAAATCGAGCTATATCCCAACAGTGGTATCAGAGCCAACTCCATTATTATTATACAAAAGCCTGAACATAATTGTGTTCACCGTATATGTTTAATTATATGTATAAGAACACATGATAATTATGTTCTGTAAGTTGATTCTTGCTTGTTATGACTAGATCTATCAATGGGTAAAACTGCTTTTCAAGATCTGTGCCGTTTTTATAGTTTTTGAAAACTTCAGGACTTTTGGGGTAGAAATCGCAAATCAGGGTTTTTGAGGGCTGAAAATTTGAAATTTTTGAAATCTGAAAATCTGAAAATTATGGACTATTTTTGCAATTCTGGTCGCACGGTTTTTGGGGGTCGTTTTGCAATTTCTGAAAACTTAGGGGCTGTTTTGCAATTACCGAAACTTGAGGGGTCAATTTGAAAATTGAAAATTTTCAAAATTCAAAATTTTATTTTCTGGTCTGCTGCCCGAAACTGCCCAGGGGTGTTTTTGTAACTTTTTAAAAGTTTTGGGGTCAAAGTGCAATTTTTGAAAGTTGAGGGGCCGAAAATGCAATTTTCAAAAGTTGAAAAACGGATTCTGAAATTGAGCAGAAAATTAATTTTTTGTTTACCCGGATATTTATTTTTGTCATAATTAGTAGTGACTAAAAAGCAAGAATCATAGGAAGTTAGTTTTAAAAGGATGTTTTAAAATTAAGATAGAAGAAAGTAAAAGATGTTTACATGTTTCTTGCTCTACGTGAACTGTTTACGTGGTTTTCGATCGAGACGAGCCTTGACCTTAGGGTAGATGTGATTGGTTTAATTTATTGCTTGGTTTTTATTGGGCCTGCGAGCCTATTATTGTTTTTGGGCCACTTTGAGCCTTTGTAATAGAATAGGGCTTTACTGCTTTCCTAGTTTAGGATGGAGGCCCATTTACAAGCAAGGTGGGAGCCCAAGAAGATAAGAAGGCCATGTATGCATGGTACAATGTGTAATAGCATAGGGCCTGTTTGAGAACCCTTTAGATTGACCAATTGGGCCAACATCATTGGCTCGATGATGGCCCACATAGGTGGCTCCCGACCAAAAACATATTGTGGTAGTATGCATGCTATGCTTGTATGGCTTTTATTTATTTGTCGATTTATATTTGGCTACGCGCTAGAATCTAGATCGTAATAAAAGATAAAGCATAACTGAATCGGTGAGATCTCGAGGAGAGTTAGCATAACTTTCAAAACCAGAAACCCCCTCTCGAATTAAATATTAAGTCATATTGGATTAAAATAAAATGAAGTATTTATATAAATCCAAGCCTTCCATCAATAGGAACTAACGTATGTTGTCTACTTATCGATAGAGGTGATCCAGAGTCTGGCACCCGAGTCGAAGAAAGGGACAATACGTGAAATTCCTTGACTCCTGTTTTTAACTAAACATGACAAGGGTGAGGACTGGTCGGGATGCGAGGATCGACCGATAACTAGTTACGGAGAACTCACGACCGGGCCCGTTGCTTATCACGATTGATGGGTTAGACTTAACGATTAGTAACACTTATGATGTAGCAGTGCTAGATAAGTGCGAAAGCCGAGGCAAAATAAGCTTGAAGGTTGTGGAGTAACACAATTGGTAAAATGTATACCTACCTAGAGAATTGGTTGTATGGCCACGAGTCGTGGGTGCAATTAATTGCTGCTGGGACGTCAAGACCTACTAGGAATTAAATTTCCCGAGCAATCAAAGGGGTGATTGTTTCGATAAAATAGTGGGAGAACTTTTTCGAAAACAAGTCCAAATTCGATAATTATAAGTATTAGGCATAAGATCAGTTAGCTAAATGTTGTCTTCTTTCCAATTGTAGATATTAAGTACAATGCCTAAGAATCCATTATCTGTTATCCTCGACGCAAACAAATTGAATGGCTCAAACTTTGTTGACTGGCTGAGAAATCTCAGAATCGTCCTCGACTCCGAGCGACGTAGCTATGTGCTCGACACACCCATGCCTGCTGCACCCGCAGCACGAGCTAGTGAGGAACAACGAACCGCCCATGCAAAAAGGGTTGATGATGATCTTCAGGTTCGATGTCTCATGCTAGCCTCGATGTCGAATGAACTGTAGAAACAGCATGCTGCTATGCCGCTTGCTAGAGAGATACTTCTCCACCTCCAGCAGATGTTTGGAGAGAGGTCTCGTACCGAAAGGTTCGCGACCACTAAGGAGTTGTTTCATCTCAAGATGGCTGAGGGAAGCAGTGTGAAGGATCACTGTCTGCGTTTCATCAACCTGGTTGAAAAACTGGGGCGATTGGACGTGGATTTACACGCTGATCTTAGCACTGACCTCCTCCTCCATACGCTGCCCCGTTCTTTTGACCAGTTCGTGTTGAACTTCAACATGGAGGATAGAACCCTCGCTCTTCACGAACTGACCAATTTGTTGGTAACGGCAGAATCGACTCTCAAGAAAGAGAAGTCGGTGATGATTGCACACCAATCGAAGGCTGCAAAGCCTAAGAGAGGTAGGAAGAAGAAGAAGGTTATTTCTTCGAAGGCAATCACAAAGGTGGTTGAAAAGAAGCGCAAGAGCCCAGAAGACGAATGTTTCCACTGCAAGAAAGCAGGGCACTGGAAAAGGAACTGCCCAGACTACCTAAAGATGAAATTGGTAGCCAAAGGTATTTTCTTGGTTGAAGTTAATATTTCTATTAACTGTGCATCGTGGGTGTTAGACACCGCAGCAGGTTCTCATATCTGCAATGATTTGCAGGTGATGGGAGCAGTAAGATACCTGAAGCCCGGGGATAGAATCCTGCATTTTGGAAACGGAGCTAGGATCGCCGCTGAGGCTATTGGGGACGTCGAATTGGTTTTAGGAAATTTTACTTTGGTTTTAAGGGATTGTCTGTACGTACCAACGATAATTAAGAACATCATTTCTATACCAATGCTAGACATTGATGGTTTTAATTTTTCCATTGAAAATGGAGTTTTTAGCATATTTAAAGGTGGTTTAATGTATGCTTGTGGTACTTTGATAGATGGTCTTTATTCCCTAGAACCTGTTAAATCCGACGTCATGCACATTCAATCTAGAAAAAGAAAATATGATAATCAAACTCCACAACTTTGGCACGCTAGACTTGGACATATTTCCAAGAGTAGGATTCAAAAGTTGGTTTCCTCTAAGGCTCTTGAAATAAAGAACTTGGATGAACTCCCAACTTGCGAATCTTGTCTCAAAGGAAAGATGACCAAATCACCCTTCACAGGGAATCCCGAGCGAACCAAGCAAACATTGGATTTAATCCATACTGACGTTTGTGGACCATTGAGTGTCAATGCGAGAGGAGGATTCTCTTACTTCGTAACATTCACCGACGATTTTAGTCGTTATGGATATGTGTATCTCATGAAACACAAATCCGAAACTTTTGAGAAATTCAAAGAGTTTCGAATGGAAGTTGAGAATCAACTTGGACATAGTATTAAAGCACTTCGTTCTGATAGAGGTGGAGAGTACTTAAGCCAAGAATTCCTTGATTATCTAAAAGATAATGGAATTCTCGCCCAGCGAACTCCCCCTAGGACGCCCCAACTCAATGGAGTGTCCGAGCGGAGGAACCGAACTTTGTTAGACATGGTTCGTTCCATGATGAGCTTTGCTGACCTTCCCTTTTCGTTTTGGGGCTTGGCCCTATTAACTGCATCGAAGATACTAAACATAGTACCTTCGAAGTCAGTGCCGACAACACCGCACCAAGTATGGTATGGTAAGGCACCCGTGTATTCGTACTTACGAGTATGGGGATCTCCTGCGTATGTAAAGAACAAGAAGGGAGATAAGCTAGATAGTAGATCTAGTTTGTGCAAATTTGTGGGGTATCCAAAGGAATCCATTGGATACCTGTTCTTCGATCCTAAAGAACGTAATACGTTCTTATCTAGGAACGCCCACTTCTTGGAAGAGGATTTCCTCTCCAATCGAAATGGGACAATCGTAGAACTTGATGAAGTCCAGGAATCGGACCCATCCTCACAAACAGTGGGAGCTGAACCAGAATTTACTGAACCTACTAGTACACCTACTCTTCGAAGGTCTGATCGAATTCGTAAGGAGCCAGAGCGATTTGGTTTCATTCACGAAAACGAAAGAGGTGATAATGATCCAAGGACCTATCAAGAAGCGATGTCAGACATAGATTCGGGTGCGTGGCTCGAAGCCATGCAATCCGAAATGGATTCCATGCATTCCAACAAGGTTTGGACCTTGGTCGATCCACCTGAGGGAACTATCCCTGTAGGATGCAAATGGATCTTCAAGCGTAAGCTTGGAATGAATGGAGAGGTTTTAACTCACAAGGCACGCTTAGTGGCGAAGGGGTATTCTCAAAGGCCTGGAATAGACTATGAGGAAACCTTCTCTCCCGTAGCGATGTCCAAATCCATTCGGATATTGCTTGCCATTGCCGCATGGCATGACTATGAGATATGGCAAATGGACGTAAAGACCGCCTTTCTCAATGGAGACATTGACAAGGAGATCTTTATGCAACAACCTGAAGGTTTTGCGTCCAAAGGGAATGAGCACAAATTGTGTAAACTTCAAAGGTCAATATATGGCCTCAAACAGGCATCCCGAACCTGGAACATACGATTTGATGAGACAGTCAAGGCATTTGGCTTCATCAAAAATGTATATGAACCTTGTGTGTACAAGAAGAATAGTGGGAGTTCGATACAATTCATTGTTTTGTACGTCGATGACATTTTGCTAATCGGAGACGATATCAAGATGTTAGCGCAGACTAAAGCGTGGTTATCCGCGCAGTTCTCTATGAAAGATATGGGAGACGCATCTTACGTATTGGGAATACGTATCTATAGGGATAGATCGAAGAAGATGATAGGACTCTCCCAATCTCAGTACATTAACACAATCTTGAAAAGATTCAAGATGGAAGAATCCAAGAGAGGATTGCTTCCAATGAGACATGGTATCTCTCTTTCTAAGTCTATGTGCCCTACAACTGACGAAGAAAAGACGAGAATGTCTCTCATACCTTATGCCTCTGCTATAGGGAGTATAATGTATGCGATGTTGTGTACTCGACCAGACATAGCACACGCTCTAAGTGCAACGAGCCGCTATCAGTCAAATCCAGGCGAAGAGCACTGGACTACCGTAAAAGCAATCCTAAAGTACCTGCGAAGGACTAAGGATATGTTTTTGGTCTACGGTAGTAGTGGAGAACTGAAACTTGAAGGATTCACTGATGCAAGTTTCCAGTCTGATGTGGATGACTTCAAATCCAACTCTGGATACATATTCCGCATCAATGGTGGAGCAGTTAGTTGGAGGAGCTGTAAACAGTCTACCACTGCTGATTCAACCACAGAAGCAGAATATATTGCAGCATCAGATGCAGCAAAAGAAAGTGTATGGATGAAAAACTTCATCCAAGAACTGGATGTTGTTCCTAGCATTGCTGAACCTGTAGTCGTCTTCTGTGACAACAACGGGGCGATAGCTCAAGCGAAGGAGCCGAGATCACACCATCAATCCAAACACGTACAGAGGAAATACCACGTGATCAGGGAGATCATGGGTAGAGGAGACATGCACATGGAGTATGTCAAATCGGAAGACAACGTAGCTGACCCACTAACTAAGCCACTTTCACAAAAGGCGTTCAATAGTCATCTAGAGAAGATGGGTCTTAGAACCATAGGTGAATGGCTTTAGGGCAAGTGGGAGATTGATAGGATAGTGCCCTGCAAGCCAGTTCTGTTAGCTTGTAATAGATCTATCCTGTATGAAACGATCTTTGATTTTATAATAATACGCATGTTTATTTATATATGTATAAGGATAAACAATGGCCAACTTCATCTTTCGCGAATACATTTAAGCGATTGGTTGAAACCCTTAGATTACATTTGACTATGGGACGATTCACTTCAGTACTGAGTGCAATCATGAAACAGTCTCAAAGGTCGTAATCTTAAAAGTGTTCCAAGTCATAGATTCCTAAACGAGACGGGGTATCGTGGGAATCGCAAAGACTTGTACAAGTATGCATGATTCACATGGAGTGAATTTGTAGTGTTTCATGAGCAAGGAATTTGAGTCCAGTGCATACGAGTAGGTGGTTCAATGGAGGATTGAACGCATCGAACGACCCGAACAGAGAAACCCATTGTGGAAGCGCGTGACGCATATCGGTGATGGGATGTTTCTCAAGGAATATAATAGTGTACGATTTAGTCCTTTGACTTGAGGTACTAGGGCGAATTCGGTGCATGAAAGTGCGTACTTAGATCTAGGTATAGGCCACGTAGCTTGGTCATAACATGCCTAGGTTGGGTGCGTATAGACATGTACGCGAGTGGTTAGTACCGATATGGAATCTATTGACTCACTGTAATGGGTGAGAGAATTTCCTATACGATTCTTAGATAATATATCCAAGGATTCTGCGGCCGCAGTCGGTGACGGATTTGGAAAGGGGTTTCCAAATTTAGAAGGTCACAAAGGTATATTATCCTGAATTAGAAAGTATAGTTATCGAGACAAATTTAGAGGTGCCGATCAATTCACACACCCTAAGTCTTGATCGGGAATATAAGTCGATAGAAGGACCGTATGTACATGGCAATTATATGAGACGAGGTTCACAAATATCAATTCACCTGAAATTGGGCTTCATGGGCTTGTGGCTAGACATCGACCATGAAGTGTGGGTACTCCTGAATTAATAGAGGATTTAATTCTAGGAGTGGTCAATTAAAGGTTGTTTAATTGACCGGAACAATTTATTGTTCATAAATTAAATCACGAGGGATTCGTGGGCCTGCTGCCAGTTGATGGTGAACCCAGAGGGTCACACACAATACAATTGGACGGTGACTGTTATAAAAGGACATGAAAGGAATTAATTGATTTAAAGGTAATTAAATCAATTAAATGAATTAAAAGTATTTAATTCAAGTGGGAGATTAATTAATTGGCTAACTTAATTAATAATTGAGTTGCTAGTTAATTAAAAGAAATATTGATTTAATTGGACTGGGCATTTAATTAAAGTAGTTAATTAAATGGAGGATTGCAAGACATGGGCTTCTATTAATTAAAGCCCATAAGGAGTCTTGCAAACCCTAGGTCAGAAGGAGTCTATAAAAGGGGAACTACATGAGCTTAAAAGCTAACACCCTGAAAAGAAAACCCTAGCCTCCCTCTGCCCTAAGTAGCCGCCCCCTCTCCAAGCTAACCCTAGCTAGCCGCCGCCACCTCAAGCCGCCGCCACCTGCTGCCGTGGGCTCCTTGGTGCCGCCGCCGCCATCTCCCTGTTCCATTGTGTTAGATCTTGATCTGTCAAGAGATTCAACACAATCCTGCAATAACAAATCTCTTGAATCGAGTTCTGAGCCTAAGATCTTGAGGTGTTGCCAGAATCCAATTGGTGTGGACTATCCCTGGAGGTGAGACACTCGGATCACTCCTGTGAACCAGATCAGATTCAGAAACGAAGCCGGAGGTTTCCACCACCTTGCCTGTGGTGAGGTATATCGCAAAAACCCCCTTTGTTAATTCATTGTGTGCGTTTTTGTTCTTGCTTTTGTATACATAATATGGAGACATCTTTTATGGGACCATTGGATACCTCGAAAAATTTTAAATTCCGCACTTTGTTGTCTGACAAATCGAGCTATATCCCAACAGTGGTATCAGAGCCAACTCCATTATTATTATACAAAAGCCTGAACATAATTGTGTTCACCGTATATGTTTAATTATATGTATAAGAACACATGATAATTATGTTCTGTAAGTTGATTCTTGCTTGTTATGACTAGATCTATCAATGGGTAAAACTGCTTTTCAAGATCTGTGCCGTTTTTATAGTTTTTGAAAACTTCAGGACTTTTGGGGTAGAAATCGCAAATCAGGGTTTTTGAGGGCTGAAAATTTGAAATTTTTGAAATCTGAAAATCTGAAAATTCTGGACTATTTTTGCAATTCTGGTCGCACGGTTTTTGGGGGTCGTTTTGCAATTTCTGAAAACTTAGGGGCTGTTTTGCAATTACCGAAACTTGAGGGGTCAATTTGAAAATTGAAAATTTTCAAAATTCAAAATTTTATTTTCTGGTCTGCTGCCCGAAACTGCCCAGGGGTGTTTTTGTAACTTTTTAAAAGTTTTGGGGTCAAAGTGCAATTTTTGAAAGTTGAGGGGCCGAAAATGCAATTTTCAAAAGTTGAAAAACGGATTCTGAAATTGAGCAGAAAATTAATTTTTTGTTTACCCGGATATTTATTTTTGTCATAATTAGTAGTGACTAAAAAGCAAGAATCATAGGAAGTTAGTTTTAAAAGGATGTTTTAAAATTAAGATAGAAGAAAGTAAAAGATGTTTACATGTTTCTTGCTCTACGTGAACTGTTTACGTGGTTTTCGATCGAGACGAGCCTTGACCTTAGGGTAGATGTGATTGGTTTAATTTATTGCTTGGTTTTTATTGGGCCTGCGAGCCTATTATTGTTTTTGGGCCACTTTGAGTCTTTGTAATAGAATAGGGCTTTACTGCTTTCCTAGTTTAGGATGGAGGCCCATTTACAAGCAAGGTGGGAGCCCAAGAAGATAAGAAGGCCATGTATGCATGGTACAATGTGTAATAGCATAGGGCCTGTTTGAGAACCCTTTAGATTGACCAATTGGGCCAACATCATTGGCTCGATGATGGCCCACATAGGTGGCTCCCGACCAAAAACATATTATGGTAGTATGCATGCTATGCTTGTATGGCTTTTATTTATTTGTCGATTTATATTTGGCTACGCGCTAGAATCTAGATCGTAATAAAAGATAAAGCATAACTGAATCGGTGAGATCTCGAGGAGAGTTAGCATAACTTTCAAAACCAGAAACCCCCTCTCGAATTAAATATTAAGTCATATTGGATTAAAATAAAATGAAGTATTTATATAAATCCAAGCCTTCCATCAATAGGAACTAACGTATGTTGTCTACTTATCGATAGAGGTGATCCAGAGTCTGGCACCCGAGTCGAAGAAAGGGACAATACGTGAAATTCCTTGACTCCTGTTTTTAACTAAACATGACAAGGGTGAGGACTGGTCGGGATGTGAGGATCGACCGATAACTAGTTACGGAGAACTCACGACCGGGCCCGTTGCTTATCACGATTGATGGGTTAGACTTAACGATTAGTAACACTTATGATGTAGCAGTGCTAGATAAGTGCGAAAGCCGAGGCAAAATAAGCTTGAAGGTTGTGGAGTAACACAATTGGTAAAATGTATACCTACCTAGAGAATTGGTTGTATGGCCACGAGTCGTGGGTGCAATTAATTGCTGCTGGGACGTCAAGACCTACTAGGAATTAAATTTCCCGAGCAATCAAAGGGGTGATTGTTTCGATAAAATAGTGGGAGAACTTTTTCGAAAACAAGTCCAAATTCGATAATTATAAGTATTAGGCATAAGATCAGTTAGCTAAATGTTGTCTTCTTTCCAATTGTAGATATTAAGTACAATGTCTAAGAATCCATTATCTGTTATCCTCGACGCAAACAAATTGAATGGCTCAAACTTTGTTGACTGGCTGAGAAATCTCAGAATCGTCCTCGACTCCGAGCGACGTAGCTATGTGCTCGACACACCCATGCCTGCTGCACCCGCAGCACGAGCTAGTGAGGAACAACGAACCGCCCATGCAAAAAGGGTTGATGATGATCTTCAGGTTCGATGTCTCATGCTAGCCTCGATGTCGAATGAACTGTAGAAACAGCATGCTGCTATGCCGCTTGCTAGAGAGATACTTCTCCACCTCCAGCAGATGTTTGGAGAGAGGTCTCGTACCGAAAGGTTCGCGACCACTAAGGAGTTGTTTCATCTCAAGATGGCTGAGGGAAGCAGTGTGAAGGATCACTGTCTGCGTTTCATCAACCTGGTTGAAAAACTGGGGCGATTGGACGTGGATTTACACGCTGATCTTAGCACTGACCTCCTCCTCCATACGCTGCCCCGTTCTTTTGACCAGTTCGTGTTGAACTTCAACATGGAGGATAGAACCCTCGCTCTTCACGAATTGACCAATTTGTTGGTAACGGCAGAATCGACTCTCAAGAAAGAGAAGTCGGTGATGATTGCACACCAATCGAAGGCTGCAAAGCCTAAGAGAGGTAGGAAGAAGAAGAAGGTTATTTCTTCGAAGGCAATCACAAAGGTGGTTGAAAAGAAGCGCAAGAGCCCAGAAGACGAATGTTTCCACTGCAAGAAAGCAGGGCACTGGAAAAGGAACTGCCCAGACTACCTAAAGATGAAATTGGTAGCCAAAGGTATTTTCTTGGTTGAAGTTAATATTTCTATTAACTGTGCATCGTGGGTGTTAGACACCGCAGCAGGTTCTCATATCTGCAATGATTTGCAGGTGATGGGAGCAGTAAGATACCTGAAGCCCGGGGATAGAATCCTGCATTTTGGAAACGGAGCTAGGATCGCCTCTGAGGCTATTGGGGACGTCGAATTGGTTTTAGGAAATTTTACTTTGGTTTTAAGGGATTGTCTGTACGTACCAACGATAATTAAGAACATCATTTCTATACCAATGCTAGACATTGATGGTTTTAATTTTTCCATTGAAAATGGAGTTTTTAGCATATTTAAAGGTGGTTTAATGTATGCTTGTGGTACTTTGATAGATGGTCTTTATTCCCTAGAACCTGTTAAATCCGACGTCATGCACATTCAATCTAGAAAAAGAAAATATGATAATCAAACTCCACAACTTTGGCACGCTAGACTTGGACATATTTCCAAGAGTAGGATTCAAAAGTTGGTTTCCTCTAAGGCTCTTGAAATAAAGAACTTGGATGAACTCCCAACTTGCGAATCTTGTCTCAAAGGAAAGATGACCAAATCACCCTTCACAGGGAATCCCGAGCGAACCAAGCAAACATTGGATTTAATCCATACTGACGTTTGTGGACCATTGAGTGTCAATGCGAGAGGAGGATTCTCTTACTTCGTAACATTCACCGACGATTTTAGTCGTTATGGATATGTGTATCTCATGAAACACAAATCCGAAACTTTTGAGAAATTCAAAGAGTTTCGAATGGAAGTTGAGAATCAACTTGGACATAGTATTAAAGCACTTCGTTCTGATAGAGGTGGAGAGTACTTAAGCCAAGAATTCCTTGATTATCTAAAAGATAATGGAATTCTCGCCCAGCGAACTCCCCCTAGGACGCCCCAACTCAATGGAGTGTCCGAGCGGAGGAACCGAACTTTGTTAGACATGGTTCGTTCCATGATGAGCTTTGCTGACCTTCCCTTTTCGTTTTGGGGCTTGGCCCTATTAACTGCATCGAAGATACTAAACATAGTACCTTCGAAGTCAGTGCCGACAACACCGCACCAAGTATGGTATGGTAAGGCACCCGTGTATTCGTACTTACGAGTATGGGGATCTCCTGCGTATGTAAAGAACAAGAAGGGAGATAAGCTAGATAGTAGATCTAGTTTGTGCAAATTTGTGGGGTATCCAAAGGAATCCATTGGATACCTGTTCTTCGATCCTAAAGAACGTAATACGTTCTTATCTAGGAACGCCCACTTCTTGGAAGAGGATTTCCTCTCCAATCGAAATGGGACAATCGTAGAACTTGATGAAGTCCAGGAATCGGACCCATCCTCACAAACAGTGGGAGCTGAACCAGAATTTACTGAACCTACTAGTACACCTACTCTTCGAAGGTCTGATCGAATTCGTAAGGAGCCAGAGCGATTTGGTTTCATTCACGAAAACGAAAGAGGTGATAATGATCCAAGGACCTATCAAGAAGCGATGTCAGACATAGATTCGGGTGCGTGGCTCGAAGCCATGCAATCCGAAATGGATTCCATGCATTCCAACAAGGTTTGGACCTTGGTCGATCCACCTGAGGGAACTATCCCTGTAGGATGCAAATGGATCTTCAAGCGTAAGCTTGGAATGAATGGAGAGGTTTTAACTCACAAGGCACGCTTAGTGGCGAAGGGGTATTCTCAAAGGCCTGGAATAGACTATGAGGAAACCTTCTCTCCCGTAGCGATGTCCAAATCCATTCGGATATTGCTTGCCATTGCCGCATGGCATGACTATGAGATATGGCAAATGGACGTAAAGACCGCCTTTCTCAATGGAGACATTGACAAGGAGATCTTTATGCAACAACCTGAAGGTTTTGCGTCCAAAGGGAATGAGCACAAATTGTGTAAACTTCAAAGGTCAATATATGGCCTCAAACAGGCATCCCGAACCTGGAACATACGATTTGATGAGACAGTCAAGGCATTTGGCTTCATCAAAAATGTATATGAACCTTGTGTGTACAAGAAGAATAGTGGGAGTTCGATACAATTCATTGTTTTGTACGTCGATGACATTTTGCTAATCGGAGACGATATCAAGATGTTAGCGCAGACTAAAGCGTGGTTATCCGCGCAGTTCTCTATGAAAGATATGGGAGACGCATCTTACGTATTGGGAATACGTATCTATAGGGATAGATCGAAGAAGATGATAGGACTCTCCCAATCTCAGTACATTAACACAATCTTGAAAAGATTCAAGATGGAAGAATCCAAGAGAGGATTGCTTCCAATGAGACATGGTATCTCTCTTTCTAAGTCTATGTGCCCTACAACTGACGAAGAAAAGACGAGAATGTCTCTCATACCTTATGCCTCTGCTATAGGGAGTATAATGTATGCGATGTTGTGTACTCGACCAGACATAGCACACGCTCTAAGTGCAACGAGCCGCTATCAGTCAAATCCAGGCGAAGAGCACTGGACTGCCGTAAAAGCAATCCTAAAGTACCTGCGAAGGACTAAGGATATGTTTTTGGTCTACGGTAGTAGTGGAGAACTGAAACTTGAAGGATTCACTGATGCAAGTTTCCAGTCTGATGTGGATGACTTCAAATCCAACTCTGGATACATATTCCGCATCAATGGTGGAGCAGTTAGTTGGAGGAGCTGTAAACAGTCTACCACTGCTGATTCAACCACAGAAGCAGAATATATTGCAGCATCAGATGCAGCAAAAGAAAGTGTATGGATGAAAAACTTCATCCAAGAACTGGATGTTGTTCCTAGCATTGCTGAACCTGTAGTCGTCTTCTGTGACAACAACGGGGCGATAGCTCAAGCGAAGGAGCCGAGATCACACCATCAATCCAAACACGTACAGAGGAAATACCACGTGATCAGGGAGATCATGGGTAGAGGAGACATGCACATGGAGTATGTCAAATCGGAAGACAACGTAGCTGACCCACTAACTAAGCCACTTTCACAAAAGGCGTTCAATAGTCATCTAGAGAAGATGGGTCTTAGAACCATAGGTGAATGGCTTTAGGGCAAGTGGGAGATTGATAGGATAGTGCCCTGCAAGCCAGTTCTGTTAGCTTGTAATAGATCTATCCTGTATGAAACGATTTTTGATTTTATAATAATACGCATGTTTATTTATATATGTATAAGGATAAACAATGGCCAACTTCATCTTTCGCGAATACATTTAAGCGATTGGTTGAAACCCTTAGATTACATTTGACTATGGGACGATTCACTTCAGTACTGAGTGCAATCATGAAACAGTCTCAAAGGTCGTAATCTTAAAAGTGTTCCAAGTCATAGATTCCTAAACGAGACGGGGTATCGTGGGAATCGCAAAGACTTGTACAAGTATGCATGATTCACATGGAGTGAATTTGTAGTGTTTCATGAGCAAGGAATTTGAGTCCAGTGCATACGAGTAGGTGGTTCAATGGAGGATTGAACGCATCGAACGACCCGAACAGAGAAACCCATTGTGGAAGCGCGTGACGCATATCGGTGATGGGATGTTTCTCAAGGAATATAATAGTGTACGATTTAGTCCTTTGACTTGAGGTACTAGGGCGAATTCGGTGCATGAAAGTGCGTACTTAGATCTAGGTATAGGCCACGTAGCTTGGTCATAACATGCCTAGGTTGGGTGCGTATAGACATGTACGCGAGTGGTTAGTACCGATATGGAATCTATTGACTCACTGTAATGGGTGAGAGAATTTCCTATACGATTCTTAGATAATATATCCAAGGATTCTGCGGCCGCAGTCGGTGACGGATTTGGAAAGGGGTTTCCAAATTTAGAAGGTCACAAAGGTATATTATCCTGAATTAGAAAGTATAGTTATCGAGACAAATTTAGAGGTGCCGATCAATTCACACACCCTAAGTCTTGATCGGGAATATTAGTCGATAGAAGGACCGTATGTACATGGCAATTATATGAGACGAGGTTCACAAATATCAATTCACCTGAAATTGGGCTTCATGGGCTTGTGGCTAGACATCGACCATGAAGTGTGGGTACTCCTGAATTAATAGAGGATTTAATTCTAGGAGTGGTCAATTAAAGGTTGTTTAATTTACCGGAACAATTTATTGTTCATAAATTAAATCACGAGGGATTCGTGGGCCTGCTGCCAGTTGATGGTGAACCCAGAGGGTCACACACAATACAATTGGACGGTGAGTGTTATAAAAGGACATGAAAGGAATTAATTGATTTAAAGGTAATTAAATCAATTAAATGAATTAAAAGTATTTAATTCAAGTGGGAGATTAATTAATTGGCTAACTTAATTAATAATTGAGTTGCTGGTTAATTAAAAGAAATATTGATTTAATTGGACTGGGCATTTAATTAAAGTAGTTAATTAAATGGAGGATTGCAAGACATGGGCTTCTATTAATTAAAGCCCATAAGGAGTCTTGCAAACCCTAGGTCAGAAGGAGTCTATAAAAGGGGAACTACATGAGCTTAAAAGCTAACACCCTGAAAAGAAAACCCTAGCCTCCCTCTGCCCTAAGTAGCCGCCCCCTCTCCAAGCTAACCCTAGCTAGCCGCCGCCACCTCAAGCCGCCGCCACCTGCTGCCGTGGGCTCCTTGGTGCCGCCGCCGCCATCTCCCTGTTCCATTGTGTTAGATCTTGATCTGTCAAGAGATTCAACACAATCCTGCAATAACAAATCTCTTGAATCGAGTTCTGAGCCTAAGATCTTGAGGTGTTGCCAGAATCCAATTGGTGTGGACTATCCCTGGAGGTGAGACACTTGGATCACTCCTGTGAACCAGATCAGATTCAGAAACGAAGCCGGAGGTTTCCACCACCTTGCCTGTGGTGAGGTATATCGCAAAAACCCCCTTTGTTAATTCATTGTGTGCGTTTTTGTTCTTGCTTTTGTATACATAATATGGAGACATCTTTTATGGGACCATTGGATACCTCGAAAAATTTTAAATTCCGCACTTTGTTGTCTGACAAATCGAGCTATATCCCAACAAATTTGCACCTTAAAAATGTCCTCAGTAGGAAAAATAAATTCAGATACCCCAACCTGCTCGCTTGAAGGATTAGAATGTAGCACCTCCTCGATAGTAGGAGCGACTCTCTCACTTAAAGACGAGGAAGATTTTCTCATAGAAGCCATTCTTGGGATTCTCGGAAGATATGAATCGATAGAAAGAGTTTCGGAAAGACAAACGACCAATCAAGAAAATGACTGCAAGATTAAAGGAAGCACAAAGTAAAAAATGACTAATATAACAGTCACCTATTATTTATAGGGAAAGGAGAAAAGACGTTTCGAACTTCTCGCAGCCGATCGCATTCCCGCCAAATGGGAAAAAGTGAAACACTTCCTCAAAGGGACACGTAGCGATTCATAATTGGGACAAGAAAACGACTATCTATGAGGCGTAGTACTCTTTTCCTTACTTAAGATTTTTTCCCATCGGGTTTTTTCTTAAGAAAGGTTTTTAACGAGGCACAATTCATAGAAATTACAGTCGAAATTGACCTTCTACTTCTACGAGCTTCTATTACATATACGCTTGAAGAAGTGAGGGAGTACTGATGGGGGCTAATTCGCACCTCTTATAATTATTCGGATTGACTAAAGGTTATGGAATCGGTTCGACCAGACAAGCCCATTCGAGAGCATCTATCGACCCAGCTGGATGCGATCCTCCTCAACGAACAGGATACAATCCGAGCACAAGAAGGACAATGGGCCGAGTCCTATTAGAATTATGTTTCCTTATAACACTAGGTTAATTATGATATAAATACCTAGTTAATCATTGTATTACAGACATTCAGGATACTGAGTTGATACCTGCATAAAGGCATAATCAAAGATTATTCAATAGGAAAAACTTATTCTTTACATTCATATTCGTATTCATTGATTGTCTTGATTACTAATTGTTCCCTTCAAATTGTTCTTTCTTGAGATTGATCCATCCTGAATAAAGTAACAGAGCCCTTTAAATCGTATATATTAAAGATCCCCCAACTTCACAATTTCACTGATATAATTAACCCAACGAAATTCGGTTAAATCAGTATTGATTTGGGATATTGATACATGAATATTTCTTATTGATAGTTGATTTTGTTGAATATTTAAAAGATCTATATTTTTCTCCATAAAATGATATTCTTGGAGTTTGTTGGAATTTTCTTAAATAAAAAAAAAGTGTATTTTTCTCAAAGATTTACTTGTGTAAATTCACTCAATATATGCCATATTATAGATCTACAAGATATTTATGAAAGATTTAACATTTATGGAAATTTTGAGTGTTAAAATGATTTAATTGTTTGTTTAGAGTTATTTATGCAAGTCTAAAAATTAGGGGTGTTTGGTGCAAATTTGGTGAGGTGGTCGGAGCCACCCCACCTCCGGCAGCAAACTTGCTGCCGGGTCTATAGCACGGCCTGTTGCTTGTGCAACAGGCCACTAAGGCTTTATGTGGGATGGCCCTTTGGGCCAGTCCACATCATTAATTAAAAAAAAAAAGTAAATATATTTTTAATAAATTAGTATTATAATAATAAAATGTATAATTGAATTATAAAATAATTCTGGAAATTGTAAAAGTAATTTTTAAGTATATATTCTGAAAAATATTAAATATTTTCAAAAATAGAATAATTATTTGCATAACATAAAATAGTTTGAAACCTATCTTTAAATACTAAATTCTTAAAATACAATAGAATAAATTTGAGAAAATAAGAATTAAATAAATCTAAAAATAATTTTATAAATTTATAAATGAATTGTGAAAATAAAATTTATAATTATTAAAAATAATTTAATAATGATTTAACATTTAATTTGGAAAACAATAATACTACATAATAAAATTATAAAATAAATCTAGAAATTATTGAAAAGATTTTTAAGTATATAATCTGAAAATATTAAATATTTTTTTAATAGAAGAATTATTTTAAAATGAAAAGGGTTTGAAATGTATTTAATAGTATTTGAAACGGATATAATTAATGATAAGTATTTAGAATTATGTATTTCTGAAAATTAAATAGAATAAAATTCTAGATAATAAAATAAACTTAGAAATAACTTTCAAAATTAATAACTAAATTTGAAAACAAATTTCTAAATATTGAAAATAATTTTTAATAATTATTTAACACTAAATTTTGAAAAATAAAAATAATAAATAATTTCGAAAATAAAATTAAATAATTTTAATTAATATTTTTTTAAGATATAAATAATAAATAAATTTTTTTGGAAAATAAATATTTATTTAATTTAATTAATAAATATATTTTCGAAAATAAATATATTACTTGGATAATTTTGAAAAGAAAAAAGGGTTAAATAAAATGAAATAATTTCAAGGGAACTTTAATTCTTAATTAAAAAATAATCCATAATTTGGGAAAATAAAATAAAATAGTTTTGATTAAATGATTTTCTAAATTATGGACCCGAAAATAACATTAATAAATAAATAAAGTTTTCAAAATTAGAAAAATAAGTAATTTTAAAACAAACTTTGATTTACTCAAATTAAATGAATGCCTATTATTAATGAATTTTCTTGGATTTTTATAAATCCTTATTCGTGTCTTTCCATACAACGTAGCTCTACGAACCCCTAAATCGGGTTAATTAATTTAAGTTGGATCATGGTCTCATTTCGTCCATGACCCGACTATAATTGCGACTAAAGTATTTCTTTAGTCAATCATAAGTTCTTGTTCGAGTTTAGATCCTTAAACGTTACGTAAATATGTACAGGATCTGGAATCGCCATTCTACCGAGAAACTTTCAAGAACCGTAAGCAGAACAGGTGAGCGCTGTGTTCATTCGTGTGTTAGTCCGATATGCTAGTAGGTCGAGTCTGAGCATGTAATTAGGTTGTAAATAACTAGAACATCACGTGCTATGCTAGTTACCTCGTGTATGTTAGTAATAGGCTGACTTGTATGAATCATTTATCAAATCAACATGATTATCCTAATACATGCTACATCGAATCTAGATCTACTTAGTTGCGAATATGTTCACCCAGCTATATGTTTGAATTGGTTTCGGTGAATCGTTTGATGAGGGGTAATTCAGATTCCTTGCCTCTGTGGGCCCGATGCTATTCGAATAACACTAGATACTATCCCCAGAAACCAAGAGCTGGTCCAGGGCATAGTATTAACTGTTCCGAGCTCATTTCAGAACCCAAGATCGAAGAGTACTGTTGGGCCGAGCCCAGGCCCAAGCCCGTCAATTCAGCTATAAATACCCATGCATTTATGACAAGACACAACTTCCCAGGTGCTCCTGCTTCGAGACTGCTGCTCGGACATACTTGGGAAATATAGTATAGCTTTGGTCATTTGTATTTCGCTCCTCTAGTTTGTACGGCATCCAATAATGCTCGAGTAGGACCCTAAATTCTTGTATTTGTACCCAGTTAATTCGAATACAATTATTATTGATCTTTACTTTCCTTTTAAATATTGTTATTATTGCACTACAACCCACCCTTGATCGAACAAACGAAATCACGTAAGATCAATTGGCGCCCACCGTGGGGCCTTATTCGAGTATTAGACCGAAATATGCCTACCACGAGGGGAAATCCATATGTTAGCTGAAAGCCTTACTAAGTCTGAAACTCTGTTATTCGTTATCCAAGGCGGTCCTCCGACTATTAGGGCGTTCATCAATTCGAGGTCGAAGATAAAGCCTATACAATAAACTTTCGAGCTTAATATTAGCAATTTTATCCGGGGATTGCACAGCTTATCTATTTTTCCCGATGGATTTATTTTCCACAAAGGATCCGTTTTCTAGTGTGAAAGTAAATAAGAAGTTCCACCGAGGTAGCCCACAATAAATTAACATAGAATTAGTCCGGTCGACTCGATCAGAGCTTATTGATGGTCGGAATCTATTTTTCCGATCATCATTTTTATTACTTTCAAAAACAAATTCCTCGAATCAGCTATTTATGAGTTCAATCGCATAATCTGTATACATTATTTATCGGTTACTTCTATTTTTCTCGATTCGATTGGGATGAGTTGAACATTTGCACAACGGCAACAAATTATTTAAAATCATCAAAGTCGAAGCTACAAATCAGCAATCGTTCGATTGATAAAAGAAGTTAAACGGTGAAATTCGATCAGAGAACGAAAGCTCTATCGTTAATATTCTTCAAATAAGTTACAAAGTAAAGCCTCGAATAAATTTCGAGCTCAAGGAGTACAATACGATCACTACTATCCTATTACAAGTTCTACGAATAATTCTACCATGTTACGTGCTCAGTCTTCATTCCCTAAGATTGCCCCAGATGCAGAACTCAGCAGTGATTCATCCTGGCAATCACTAGCCACGTGTCGCACATCCATCTTCGAACGGGGTAAGGGCCGGATCGCAGCTCCTCTCCTGGGCTTCAGACCGACCTTAGATCGTCATCAGTAAACAATGATTGAAATACTCAATCACTGTTTACAGAATAATCCGAACCGGTGCAGCAGAGGGTTATCTCAGCAGAGGCACCCCAAGGAAGCTCGAAGGAACTATACTTCAAGAAAGCCCTCGAGGAAGCTGATGCCTCAGACTTAAAGAGCTCCTCTCAGAATAACCAGCTGCCCGATCCGATACTACACCAAGAAACCAGAAGTCTAACCCGCACCAGAAATGATATGTCTGGGAAAACAGGTTGCCTGCCGGTATTCTAGGCTCAAGTTCTTTTGCCTGTCGATATTCTAAGCGAAGAGGGTTACGCCAAAAAGACCAGAGTCGAAGAATAAGGTTCGGATTCTTATCTCAAATTTCTTTATTTTGGAAGCAATACGAATTGAAAGCAAGATTCGACCCATATTGGTCGGACAAAGCATAATGGAGAAAATGAAGAATATCGGATAAACCGAAGGAGAACTATTTATAGCAGCGAAGTTTTTGAACCAATGGTCCAGATAACAAATCACGGACGGTTGGGATGTAAGTAATAAATGAACTGACCGTTACATTTCCCGAGAAATAGGGCCCTGTTTGGTTATAAGGACACATGATTTAACGGGGCATGTAGGAGATTTATAACATTCTAAACACCAGACCGATACGACATACTTATAGCATTATTGATAAAGATTGGCAATTAGGGTTCAAGTTCAGTTCATTCAGGCATTTTTACAGTCATTATTCGACTTAGAAGGACCATGATCGGTTCATTCGAACAGGACTCTCGACCAAAAAATCATGCGACTATGGAAATCCGGCAGTGCCATGGATTAGTGGCAACATTTTTCTTATTAATTTTAGGTCCGCTAAAATATTTATCTATTGCTCGATCAAGCAAGTGGTGTTTGAGTATTTCTTATTCGATGTGAGAGGATCGATGTGGAATTATTGAAGATGAGAATCTATCTAATTATGTTAATTCTATCAACAAAACATGGAAGAAGTGTATTTATATTATCTCGGAAAATACAAGATGAGGAAAATACATGTTGAACATAACTCAAGCCTATATATTACATAAGAACGCTATTACTTTTTACAATCCTATGAAATTTTCGGTCTCTTCTCCTATTGCCTTTTTCGGAATAATCTGGCTCCGACCGTGGGAATCTCCTTAGGACCCGCAGGCTTTTAACTTTATTTACGATTCCTCGAAGACAAAGGATTGAGCACATGGTTCATCGAGTAAATGAATTCTTCAGTACTCCCGCCCCTGTACGTCTTTCTAAATGCATTGTAGCAACAGGTCCCTAGTCGAAGACCTGTGCTATAACCTGCGAACTCCATAGGCCTGGCTTATTGGCCTTCCAGATGGAGATTATATTTGCATGCCGATACTCTAAGCGAAGATCGAAATAGTGTTTCTTCGGCTCGGAAATTGCTCTGCTTAAAGATCGTTCGAAATCTGAGCTCAAATAAGTGAATTAATGAAAGAACGATCTTAGTCACCATGATCGGACGAATTGAATGCTAATGCAACAAATGAGATGGTTTTTAAGGAATGATGGCCTTTTATAGAGAAAATTGAAAGGAATCCAACGGCAAGTAATTCGCATAACAAGGGATAAGATCTAAGAACTGTTGCGATTCCGGATAAAAGAGGAACCATTCGGAAAAGATCAATACTTATCAAAAATTGGAAACATTAACAACAGCCAAAGAGAACAAGGGGTATTAATTCGAACGAAATTAGAACCTCGCAAGGAATATTTTCTAAGTCATAGACCTAGTTGTCGTCTATTATCCATCTAATTGTGCTCCATCTATTATCTCAATCACGGAAGACTATCATTTCATCAGAAGTTATTTCGATCAAAATTATGTTTAATGGAAATTCGTTTCTACCCATCTATTATTCTGACATTGTCGAACTACATTCCTCTATTATCAACCTCTACTCATCAATTGTTCTGGTGTTCTCGATCTGCATTCATCTAATGTCAGTCTCTATTTATCTCCGTCTATTATAAAGGGTGAAAGCTGTTGCTACGACCCTCGAAAATCGACCAAGGGTGAAAGCCGTTGCTATGCCCCTTGGATTGAAAAGAATAAAAATGGGTGACGACCCTGGGGCTAAAAATGCTCTAAAACGACTAAGGGTGAAAGCCGTTGCTATGCCCCTTAGATCGAAATTATTAAATGGGTGAAAGCCTCTGCTATGACCCTGGGGCTAAAAATGCTCTAAAACGACTAAGGGTGAAAGCCGTTGCTATGCCCCTTAGATCGAAATTATTAAATGGGTGAAAGCCTCTGCTATGACCCTGGGGCTAAAAATGCTCTAAAACGACTAAGGGTGAAAGCCGTTGCTATGCCCCTTAGATCGAAATTATTAAATGGGTGAAAGCCTCTGCTATGACCCTGGGGCTAAAAATGCTCTAAAACGACTAAGGGTGAAAGTCGTTGCTATGCCCCTTAGATCGAAATTATTAAATGGGTGAAAGCCTCTGCTATGACCCTGGGGCTAAAAATGCTCTAAAACGACTAAGGGTGAAAGCCGTTGCTATGCCCCTTAGATCGAAATTATTAAATGGGTGAAAGCCTCTGCTATGACCCTGGGGCTAAAAATGCTCTAAAACGACTAAGGGCCCCTTAGATCGAAATTATTAAATGGGTGAAAGCCTCTGCTATGACCCTGGGGCTAAAAATGCTCTAAAACGACTAAGGGTGAAAGCCGTTGCTATGCCCCTTAGATCGAAATTATTAAATGGGTGAAAGCCTCTGCTATGACCCTGGGGCTAAAAATGCTCTAAAACGACTAAGGGTGAAAGCCGTTGCTATGCCCCTTAGATCGAAATTATTAAATGGATGAAAGCCATTGCTACGACCGAAGGTGTAAATTATAAATCGCACGAGATTCCGATATACGTCCTATTTAGAACTACAGCAATCACAATCCGCCAAGATGGCCTACTATTATTATTATTCCAGTATTATCAATTTTTGATCAGTCTACAAAGATCAACTGTTACTTATATCTGAATATTAGAGATCGAAGAATGTCAATTATTCTTTATTATCAATACACTTATTGAGATCATTCGAGAATGATATTTGTTGCTCATATTTTTGGGGCGAAGAAATCGGTACTCGGTAACAATATACGGAAACAGTTCTGCGGTAAGGATAAGGGAGAAAATAAATATTCTTATTCATGATCTTTCGAACGATTACAAGAAATTTCGTGATTACAATAATAAAGAAAATCGAGCAAAGCTGAAAATCTACATTCAACGTGACCCTATTACAAATTAACCATACCCTAGAACACTTTCATAATCAAAGGAGGAAGGTGGGGCTAGAATAACACTTCTACCCTTCATCCTTCGCTTCCTCAATGGTTGTCCCATGTCGGACCGGATCGAGAAACAGGGAAGCAATCTCTAGAAAAATTATTCAACGCAATCTCGGAGGTAACATTCTTCAAGGAACATCTTGAAGAAGTGGAGATTGAGTGCAGGAAAACTTCCCCAGCAGTCGACCCACTATCCGACTGGGTGGATTGACAGGATACAGGAGTGATAGGATAGTGCCCAGCAAGCCAACAAATATAAGCTTGTTTAGGTACTTCCTTTAGAAGCAATCTTATGATTCATAAGATAATACGCCTGTTTACTCATAGTACGTGAATTAAACAATGGCCAACTTCATCTCTCGCGAACGTATCTAAGCGATTGGATGAGACCCTGAGATCACTCATGACTACGGGATTATTCACTTCAGTATTGGGTGCGATTAATCATGAAACAATCTCAAAGGTCGTGATCTCAAAAATGTTCCAAGTCATAGATTCATATCGAGACGGGGTATCGAATGAATCGTCAAGACTTGTAGGATTATGCATGATTCACATGAAGTGAATTTGTTGTCGTTTCATGAACAAGGCATTGAATGCTAGTGCATATGACTAGGTGGTTCGATAGGGGATCGAACGCATCGAACGACCCGAACAGAGAGACCCATCGTGGAAGTGCGTTAAGCATATCGGTAATGGGATGTCTCTCAAGACTTATAATAGTGTACGATTTAGTCCTTTGACTTGAGGTACTAGGGCGGATTCGGTACACGGGAATACGTACTTTGATTTAGGAGCCGATCACATAGCTTGGTCATTGTGCGACTACTTTGGGTACGTATGAACGTGTGCGCGGATAGTTAGTACTAATATAGGATCTATCGACTCATCCTGATAAGATGAGAGAATTTCCTGTACGTTCTTAGATAATAAATCCGAGGAATCTACGGCCGTAGTCGGTGACGGATTTGGAAAGGGGTTTCCAAATTTAGCAGTCACACTGGAATTATTATCCTGAATTAGAAAGTACAGCATTGAGATAATTAGAGGTGCCGACCAATTCACACACCCTAGGTCTCAATCGGGAAATTAGTTGATAGAAGGACCGTATGTACATGGCATTTATAAGAGTTGAAGGTTCACGAATATCAATTCACCTGAAGTTGGGCCTCATGGGCTTGTGGCTAGACATCGACCATGAGGTGTGGGTACTCCTGAATTAATAAGGAAATTAATTCTGGAGTGGTCAATTAAAGTGGTTAATTGATCGGAGCAATTAATTGCTCACTAATTAAATCACGAAAGTCGTGGGCCTGCTGCCAATTGATGGTGAACCTAGAGGGTCACACACAATACAGTTGGACAGTGACAGTCTGGAAGGAATCAATTGATTTAAGGAATTAAATCAATATATGAATTAAAGTATTAATTCATGAAGAAGAATAATTAATTAGAAGTGACTAATTAATTAATCGAGAATTAAAGTGTTAATTCGAAGTGGAGAATCATTAATTAGAAGTAACTGATTAATGAATCAATTGGAATTTCTAATTGATTAAATCCTCAATTAAAGTATTAATTGGAAAGGATTAATTAATTAATAGTGGATTAATTAGTTAAACACATGGGCCGACCCATATGAAAGTTAATTGATCTAGGATTAATTAATTTAAGCATATGGGCCAATTATTGTAAGGATAAATTAATCTGGGATTAATTAATCTTACATGGGCTAATTTTGGGAACTATGATCAAATTAAGTTTAGGACTAATTAAAAGCATAAGAAGCCGATTTCTTGTTAATTAATTGGGCCGATTTTTGCTAGTCTTGAATTAATTTGATTATGTTGGATTATGATAGGGATTAAAAGAGTTTGTGTTTTCTTGTGTAACTAGGAAAGAGATTGAAAGAGATCTTCTTTCCTAATGTGATAAGATTTGTGTATATCTTATCTCTTGAAAAGAATATATTCTTTCAAGAGTTAGATGTCTATTAGGAGAAGGAGACTTCTAATAGAGACATCTATAAATACTAGATATACATAATCAAATATACACTAACAAATCCTAAGAGATTTATTCTAAGAAAAGAAAGAAAATCTCAACACAAGAAAAACAAAGAAGGCCGAAAATTTCAGCCCTCATTCTCGCCCCTACTGAAAACCGAACCCTGTGCAAAATCGCCCCACCCCTGTGAAGGATTTTTCTCCAAGTCTTCTTCCCGGATCTGCATCCAATTCCTGACGAGGCAATTCCTTAATCCTAGTTCTGAGCCTGGGGATTTCGTGAAGTCACTCAAATCCAGCTGGTGTGGACTATCTCTAGAGGCACAACACTTGGGGTGCTCTAGTGAACAAACGAAGACCGGAGAATTACCACCACCTTGCCTGTGGTGAGGTAAAATTGTTTTTACCTACTTTTATTTAATTCAAGTATATGCATGCTTTAATTAAATTCAACCTTTATTCATATGTGCTAATAAGAAACCCTGGGATTTGGTGTATGATAAAAATTTTAAATTCCGCACTGTTGTAGTTGACAAATTATACCCAAAAACCCCAACAGTGGTATCAGAGCCAGGCTTATTATGCACATATGAAAAAGGCCTGAACACTTCAAATTTTCGTGAATATGTTTATTTGTCGTGTTCTATGCATGGATCTTGCTGATTATGATTAATTATGTGTTCGGATAAATAGCATAATTCTTATTTGGGCCAGATCTGCAATTTGCGATTATTACTGGACTAAAACTGCAATTTACGATTTTTAGAAAATCTGGACAGAATCTGAAATTTTAATATTCTGGAAATTTTGGGCTGAAATTGAAAATCTATTTTTCCAAGCGATAGGGGTCTGTTTTGCAATTTCCGTAAGTTGTGGGGCTGTTTTGCAATTTACGAAAACTTCAGGGGCTGTTTTGCGATTAATAAAATTTTCTGGAAATAAAATATTAATTTCTGTTTTCTGGGCCAATTTGCAAGTTCTGGAATTTTTGGGGCTGATTTATCATTTCCGAAAGTTTTGGGGTCAAAACGTAATTTTCGAAAATTGAAGGACCAAACTGTAATTTTCAAAATTTGAAATTTCCAGAACCTGAATTATGTTTAAAAGGTGTTTTATTATCCGAAGGATTAATTTTTCATAATTAGTAGTGGACTAAAGTAAGAACCATGAGATATTTTAAAAGGTGGTTTTAAAATAGGAATTGTGATTTAATTTTAAAAGGGGGTTTTAAAATAAAATCAAAGTGTCATTTTAAAAAGGGGTTTTAAAATGATAAGTAAGAGATTGTTTTAGAAAGGAGTTTTTAAAACTAGAATCTAAGGTATTTTAAAAGGTAGTTTTAGAATAACATAAGAAATAAGAAAATTAATCTTTGCTTGTTTCTTGCTCAACGTGAAATTGTTTACGTGGTTTTCGATCGCGCCGAGCCTTGACCTTTAGGTTAGATGTGATTGGTTGATTTTAATCTTATTGGTTTTATTGGGCCTGCGAGCCTTAAGTTTTTGGGCCACTTTGAGCCATTGTAATAGATAGGGCTTTACTGTTTTATTAGTTTAGGATGGAGGCCCGTTACAAGCAAGGTGGGAGCCCAAGAAGACTAAAGGCCATGTATGCATGGTAAAATGTGTAATAGAGTAGGTCTATATGAAACCTAATAGATTGACCAATAGGACCATCGTCTTTGGCTCGATGGTGGTCCGCATAGGAGGCTCCCGATCGAAAACATACTGTGGTAGCATGCATGCTAGGTTGAATGTTTTATTTTATTTTATTTGTTGATTTATTTTGGCTTGTGCGCTAGAATTTAGATCACTAAATAAATTATAAAGCATAATTAAAGCGGTGAGATCTCGAGGAGAGTTACCTCAAACTTCCTAAAACCGAAAATCCCCTCTCGAATTAAAATATTAAGTCATATTGGGTAAACTATAAAATGTTGTTTTATAGATCCAAGCCTTCCATCAATAGGGACTAGTGTATGTTGTCTACTTATCGATAGAGGTGATCCAGAGTCTGGCACCCGAGTCGAAGAAAGGGACAATACACGAAATTCCTTGATTCTTGTTTTTAACTAAACTCGACAAGGGTGGGGACTGGTCGGGATGTGATTATCGACCGATAACTAGTTACGGGGACTTCACGACCGGGCCAGTTTCTCATCAAGATTGACTGGGTTAGACTTAAACGAGTAGTAACATTTATGATGTAGCAGTGCTAGATAAATGCGAAAATCGAGGCAAAATAGCTTGAAGGTTGTGGAGTGACACAATTGGTAAAAGTATACCTACCTAGGGAGTTAATTGTATGACCGCGAGTCGTGGGTGCAATTAATGTCTGCTGGGACGTCAAGACCTACTAGGAAATAGAATTTCCCGAACAATGCAAGGGGTTATTGTTTCGATAAAATAGTGGGAGAACTTTTTCGATAGAAAGACCAATCTTCGTTAATTATAAGTATTATCTTAAATCTGTCTGCTTATTGTTGTCTGTTATTTATATTTAGCCATGCCAAAATTCACTGTCAATTGCGAACAAACTATATTGCAAATCTGGATATCATCACTCCACGATGAAGGCATGACTGGGTACAAAAATATTAATAAATATTGCACTTACCTGATCAAGAGGCTAAAACGAATCGATGAGCTTGGAGTTATATTGACTCTAGATGATAAAATGGTAATCATCACAAATGGCCTGCCTGAATCATTCTCTCATTTTATCGATCATTGTGAAGTTCCACACAAAGGAATTGAGACCGATGATTTGCATAAGTTGTTAGACAAATATGAGAAAGCCCTCGAAAGAGGACAAGGATTGATCGAAGGAAAGAATTGTCCCTTATGTAAGAAAAATGAGGAACTGAGTAACATGACTAATGAGGAATTCCGAAACATACTTGACCAAGGTATAACCTAAGTTATTTCCTTTTTGATGAAAAACATCTTAAGATCTTCTTTTGATGTAAATCATCTAACATTTCTGGTTTCTGTAAAAGTGTTTACTGAGGATGACTGGAACGTGCTGCAAGTGACCAAGTCTGGGTTTCAATTGCACATGAGGGAAACATACTTCAAGGAATGGGTCAAGGAGCATCTGGATTTTTCTTATTAGCATATGTTTTTCTTTAATTTTGGATTTAGGCATTAGTTAGAGTTTTGTCTATTTATTTCGAACTTTGTACGAAACTTCTTAGCTTTACCATTATGAATGGAGTTATTTTAATTAAAGCTTTTAATTCGTACATAACTGCTTTACCGTTGTAAATAAAGCAAAGAAATAAGCATTGATAAAACTTAAACAATTATGCTAGATCAAGAAAAGAAAAACAAATTAGATAATTATCCACATTCGATCATAATTCCTAAAAGAAGGAATCGATGGATTGCTTTCAATCATGACTCTTGAAAAATAGAAGATTGATGAATTCAAAACATACGAATCCTGTCTGAATAGGAAATCAATCGATTGAATAAAGGTATTTTGAAATACCAAGTGTTTAATGAATGAAATTCGTAAACACGCATGTGGATCACTAAAGTAATAGTGCGAGTAATTAATTGCTTCATATTATATCCTAATAGCATTTAGGATATAAGTACATTGAAAGTACAAGTTTTTGGAAAGATTGAAGGGTTCAAAGTGTTTCATAAAGGCACTAAGTAAAGTGCAAGTATGGAAATGTTGAAAGGATTCAAAGGATTCCAAAATCGAAGCAATTAAGGGCATTAAAGTATGACCATTCGATTTAATCGAAGTGATTAATACATAAGCCCTAAATTACTCAAATTATCTAAATGAAGAATAGAATTCTTGAATAGCAAGTTAAATCTAATAAAAGGAATCGAACTATGAAAGACTAGATTCATTCCTTAAATTAGTATTGCTAAAACTCCTCAATCAATTCTGGGGGTCAACCCTATGACTATAGAAGGATACTTAAACAAGTATTTTCTTAAGTCAATTCCTACGAAAAACCGTACTAACCCGGTATGGTATATCATCCATGAATGATAAAATTGGATAGTGGATCCAATTGAGAAAATTTGTAGGGTATTCAACGAAATCCATTGGATACCTGTTCCATGATCCTAAAGAACGAAAGTAGTCCGTTCCTGAGGATTCCCGATTCTTAGAGGGTTGTTCCCTCGCTAATAGAAATGGGATATTACCATGGAACTTGATGAAGTCCTAGACTTGGACACATCCCTACAAATAGTGGGAGTATATTTTCAAACCTACTGCACCAAAATTTTGTACACCAAATTTCGAAGATTCGATCGAATTCGAAAAGAACTGGTACGTTCACGAATATGATCGAATGGATGGTAATCCAAGAACTTTCGAAATATCTATGTATAACATAGATTCGGGAACATAGCTTAAAACGCCATGTAGTCTCAGTGGATTTCCAAATAATCCATTTAGAAACACTGAACCATAGAAGCTTCGCATGAACACGAGGCATAACCATTGGATGTAATTCCAAAGGTGAATCTATGATTCTAGTCCAGTATCCCGAAGCTGGAACATGCAACTAGATGAGACAGTCAAGGCGGTTGGCTTTATCAAAATTGCATGTAAATCTCAATGTACAAAAGAATCAGTGGGAGTTTTTGCATTGTTCGTAAAATAAAACACTAAAGTTGACATAGATGATGTAAGAGTGTTAAACGCAGACGAAAGCGTGTAAATGCACGTAATTCTTCATTAAAAGATTTAAGGGATACATCTCACGTATTGGCAGTACGTATCTATTGTGATAGATTAGAGAAGATGTTTGAAATCCCAAATCTTAGTACATGGACAAAAACTGAATAAGATCAGTATGGAAAGTCATAGAGAGGACAGTTTCCATGGAGATATAAAATCTCTCTCAAAGTCAATGAGCCCTACATTTGATGAGTAAAGAGGATAATGTCTCTATACACCTTCATACTAAAAGGTAGCATAGTATATGCAATGTCATGTACAAGACCAGACTAAACACATGCTATGAGTATCATAAGCTGATGTTAGTCAAACATCAGTAAGGAGTACTGAATTACCGAAAAGAGCATTTCTTAAGAACTCTGGGAGTTCTGAGGATATATTGCTGGTCAACGGTAATAATGAAGAATTGGAACTCGAAGGATTTAGTGAATCGAGTTTCCCGTCTGAAGTGAATTTAATATTCTGGTTTTATGGGGCAACGATGTTTTGAAAGGGGTTCAAAAGGGCAATCGATGCCAGGTAACCATAAAACAGAATATTTCGCAGTATTGAATACAGCGAAGGAAAGTGTTTGGACGAAAACTTCTTCCAACTGGAAGTAGTACCTAGCATTGCGAAGCCTATAGTTATCTTCTATGATAACTTAGGGCAATTGCTTTAGCAAAGGAATCGAGATCTCACCCAAGATCTAAACACAAGTATACCATATGATCTGGAAAATCATAGGTAGAATAAGACGTGGGGGCACGTCAAGAGACAACATAGCAGATCCACCAATTAAGTCATAATCACAAAAGGGTTCGACGGACATCTGGAGTGAGATGGGCCTTAGAAACGTATGTGGTTGGCTTTAGGGCAAGTGGGAGATTGATAGGATAGTGCCCAGCAAGCCAACAAATATAAGCTTGTTTAGGTACTTCCTTTAGAAGCAATCTTATGATTCATAAGATAATACGCCTGTTTATTCATAGTACGTGAATTAAACAATGGCCAACTTCATCTCTCGCGAACGTATCTAAGCGATTGGATGAAACCCTGAGATCACTCATGACTACGGGATTATTCACTTCAGTATTGGGTGCGATTAATCATGAAACAATCTCAAAGGTCGTGATCTCAAAAATGTTCCAAGTCATAGATTCATATCGAGACGGGGTATCGAATGAATCGTCAAGACTTGTAGGATTATGCATGATTCACATGAAGTGAATTTGTTGTCGTTTCATGAACAAGGCATTGAATGCTAGTGCATATGACTAGGTGGTTCGATAGGGGATCGAACGCATCGAACGACCCGAACAGAGAGACCCATCGTGGAAGTGCGTTAAGCATATCGGTAATGGGATGTCTCTCAAGACTTATAATAGTGTACGATTTAGTCCTTTGACTTGAGGTACTAAGGCTGATTCGGTACACGGGAATACGTACTTTGATTTAGGAGCCGATCACATAGCTTGGTCATTGTGCGACTACTTTGGGTACGTATGAACGTGTGCGCGGATAGTTAGTACTAATATAGGATCTATCGACTCATCCTGATAAGATGAGAGAATTTCCTGTACGTTCTTAGATAATAAATCCGAGGAATCTACGGCCGTAGTCGGTGACGGATTTGGAAAGGGGTTTCCAAATTTAGCAGTCACACTGGAATTATTATCCTGAATTAGAAAGTACAGCATTGAGATAATTAGAGGTGCCGACCAATTCACACACCCTAGGTCTCAATCGGGAAATTAGTTGATAGAAGGACCGTATGTACATGGCATTTATAAGAGTTGAAGGTTCACGAATATCAATTCACCTGAAGTTGGGCCTCATGGGCTTGTGGCTAGACATCGACCATGAGGTGTGGGTACTCCTGAATTAATAAGGAAATTAATTCTGGAGTGGTCAATTAAAGTGGTTAATTGATCGGAGCAATTAATTGCTCACTAATTAAATCACGAAAGTCGTGGGCCTGCTGCCAATTGATGGTGAACCTAGAGGGTCACACACAATACAGTTGGACAGTGACAGTCTGGAAGGAATCAATTGATTTAAGGAATTAAATCAATATATGAATTAAAGTATTAATTCATGAAGAAGAATAATTAATTAGAAGTGACTAATTAATTAATCGAGAATTAAAGTGTTAATTCGAAGTGGAGAATCATTAATTAGAAGTAACTGATTAATGAATCAATTGGAATTTCTAATTGATTAAATCCTCAATTAAAGTATTAATTGGAAAGGATTAATTAGTTAAACACATGGGCCGACCCATATGAAAGTTAATTGATCTAGGATTAATTAATTTAAGCATATGGGCCAATTATTGTAAGGATAAATTAATCTGGGATTAATTAATCTTACATGGGCTAATTTTGGGAACTATGATCAAATTAAGTTTAGGACTAATTAAAAGCATAAGAAGCCGATTTCTTGTTAATTAATTGGGCCGATTTTTGCTAGTCTTGAATTAATTTGATTATGTTGGATTATGATAGGGATTAAAAGAGTTTGTGTTTTCTTGTGTAACTAGGAAAGAGATTGAAAGAGATCTTCTTTCCTAATGTGATAAGATTTGTGTATATCTTATCTCTTGAAAAGAAGATATTCTTTCAAGAGTTAGATGTCTATTAGGAGAAGGAGTCTTCTAATAGAGACATCTATAAATACTAGATATACATAATCAAATATACACTAACAAATCCTAAGAGATTTATTCTAAGAAAAGAAAGAAAATCACAACACAAGAAAAACAAAGAAGGTCGAAAATTTCAGCCCTCATTCTCGCCCCTACTGAAAACCGAACCCTGTGCAAAATCGCCCCACCCCTGTGAAGGATTTTTCTCCAAGTCTTCTTCCCGGATCTGCATCCAATTCCTGACGAGGCAATTCCTTAATCCTAGTTCTGAGCCTGGGGATTTCGTGAAGTCACTCAAATCCAACTGGTGTGGACTATCTCTAGAGGCACAACACTTGGGGTGCTCTAGTGAACAAACGAAGACCGGAGAATTACCACCACCTTGCCTGTGGTGAGGTAAAATTGTTTTTACCTACTTTTATTTAATTCAAGTATATGCATGCTTTAATTAAATTCAACCTTTATTCATATGTGCTAATAAGAAACCCTGGGATTTGGTGTATGATAAAAATTTTAAATTCCGCACTGTTGTAGTTGACAAATTATACCCAAAAACCCCAACAAGGAGTTCGAACCAGTCTCAAATGGTTGGAATCAGAGAGAGCTGGTCGCCTGCCGGTACCCCAGTCGCAATCCTTTTCGCCTGTCGATACCCTAGTCGAAGATATTCCCCATACAGGGACGCCGAAGAGGTCGAAAAAGAAAGTCCTAGTCCGAATCTCGAACGTTTTTATTGCTGAGATCAAATGGAACATAAAGACGGTCGGGGGAAGTAAAAATACAACCATGTCGATCGAACGAGATGTTTACAGACAAGTGAAAAATATGAAGGTAAACTCAGAAGTATTTATAGGAGGAAGAATTCCGTTTCAATGGTGTAGATCTCTTTAAGATGAACGGTGGCAATGCGAACATTAAAAGCGTTCCCGACAAATCAGGGACTGTTTTTGATACGACAAATCAGGGACTGTTTTGATAAGAGAAGATGGGACGTAACGTTAACTCATTCATTAAAGTGAACAAACTAATGGCTAGAATAGGAGCAATTAATGCACCGATCGTTGCGTTTCCCAAAAATCCGGGAATCATATGAGTAAACGAAGAAAAAGTCAAAATCAATAGCGCTCGAAATATTTGTAGCCTCGATTCCGGCTGTCAAAAAGAATAACAAAAAGAAATTCAGAACGGTATTATCGACTCGTCTAAGATCGACCAATATTGGCAAAGAATACTATTTAAACATATAAGAATGACAGTGAAGATTTAGTCAAGGAATTGTTAGTCGATACATTGAGGAATTACAAGTTACGAAGATATCGAGCTGTTCTTTCGATGACAATACATTCTACGATCTTAAGATTAAATCTGAACAGGAGGAAACCTTCATGAGCGGGCAATCCTATGAAATTTTCAGCTAACGATGATGTCCTTACTCGAAGAGAGGGGTGACGCATCAAGCCGACAGCATTGTAACCTTTCTACTAGTTGTCGAAGAAAAGAGGGGTGATGCATCTTTTTCTAGGTATAATGTGAATACTTTTTGAGGACCTCGATCCTCGAAGCATCACCTCCTAATATTTTCCAAAAGAACCAAACAAATGGTCGGACATCCTCGCTAAAATTTGACGCTTAAGTCTCACCTCGGCCATAGGAAGTCGAGGGAGCTACCGGGGTCGTGGATGGTCAGCAATAAGGCTGTTCGGCCTTCAAGGTCGAAATAGTTCGAGGTTAAAGTACAAATTTAACTATGATATGCAAAATAAATCCTAACTCGAAAGTGATATACGGTCGAGATCAAAAGATTATCGCGCTTCCCGAGAATTTCGGCGGGAAGAGAAAGTGATATTATCTTTGGAAAATAAGCTGAATTAGTATACCAAGATTGAAGATCAAAAATCGCGAACACAAAGTCAAACGAGGAAAGCAAACTAAAGCATGGACAGGAATACACATCACGTTATAGAAGAACATACAATTCGAGAAACAAAGAGATTATTACAAACCATAGAGGATAAAAATCTCTGAAATTATTCATGAGCACATGAGTAAAAACAATATAGCCATACTACAAGCCCGGGAAAATGAAAAACAACATCTAGAGAAGCTTGTTGTCGGAGAAAATCTTTCGAAGCTCGGCATTGCGAGCCTCACATCCCGCTTCGTATCCACGGTCGTAGGCCTCCTTTTCTCGACGCGTGAATTCTTGCCTCTCCTGCTCATGAAGACTTTTCAGTTTGTCGAGTTCCTCATTCAGCTGCTTGTGGATCTCCTCTCCATTTTCTATAAAAGACTTCTCCCTTTCTAGAGCAAGCTTCTCCGCGAAGAGACGGTCGAATTCGGCTTTCTTCTCCTCCAGCTCGAGGAAAATAGCAGCGCGCTGATTGGTCTCCCGCTCAGCAAATGTTTTAAGCTCAATAAAATCTTGTCCGGCCTGTCAAAGGAATCGTCATTATTATTTTCCTTATTGATTATTAAAAAAAAAAAATAAATAAATAAATATATATATATATATATATATATATATATATACCTGAAACAGGAAGTGCTGCCCAGACTCGAACAACTCTTCTATGTTTCTCTCCTTGGACATGTTTCTCTCCTTGGGCATGTTAGTTTCCGAAGAAGTAAAGTTAACCTGCAACAGACTATCTATGGGATCAGCCTTAAAAGGAGACCCATTTTTCGACTCATCAGGCAGGGAATAAGTAACTTTTGGAGGAATGGAGTCAACAAGGGGTTTGGGAGGATTATCAATTTCTAAGGCTTCAGCAGAAGCCCCTCCACCAATTGCTAACTTGGGTTTTTTGCTGAGACTTCCTGCGGGAGGGACGGTTGAAGCATCGGAAGATGACTTGCTACCAATAGCAAGATTTTGCAAAGCCTCAATAGGAGTAACCCCATCGGAATAAGGCCTTTTGTTCGAAGAAGGAACAGGAGTCTTTTCTCTGACAGGACCTTCACTCGAAGAATCGACAACTTTTGGAGAAGAGCCCCCGAGCGAAGCCTCGAGCTCTTCGTCCAAAATGGACTTGCTGGAATTGCCCTTGATTTGCTTGGAGGAAGTGCTTTTCTCTTTTTTATTTTCTCCCCCTTTAGGAGCTCTTGGGGAAGACTCAGAGGTCTTAGAAGAGGATTTGGAGGGTTTGGCCTCCTTGGCAGGTTTCTGCTCTTTGCTCGGATTTTTATTCTTCAAGCCCCCAAACAGCGATTTAGGGTCGATAGCTTTGCCTAGTACATTTTCCATGATAAGCTGATTTGGGGACAATAGCTCGGATTCTTGTTCTTTAAAGAATTCGAAGAATGTGAAATATATAGGGAGAGCTCCGATCTCTATAAGCAAGATGTCGTGTGAATAATGAGAAGAGATCTTAATATTTATAAACAATGGACACCCTACAAATATGATAATGGATCGACGCAACCTTTAAGAAAAATCCCGTTTGGAATGAATAAAGTTCGAGCATTAAGTATGAAGAGTTATCGAACTTTGAAAAGTTTCCTGAATGATATCCAGATATTTGAAAGCTTGGGATTTACAAGTTACACGAATCAGATCAAAAAAGAAAATAAACCCGTTTACAAAATTGAATTACATGGGTAAATACGATTGATTCCTAACTACAAAACTATGAATCGCTCCCTCCGGCACGCTCGACCCCAGTAATTGCTAAACAGAAGATCAGACGATATATGTTCGAGAACAATTACTCAGTCTGATCGAAAGACCGATCATCTTCCTTATCTGGTGCATCATCTATGTCGACATCTTCGCTTCTTTCCCCTGAAACAATAGGAGGGTCATCATTGGAACGTTCGAGCATATCGGGATTAGGCGTTGGAATGCCATATTCCTCAACTAAGGGGGCAAAGCGATGATCCTGCCAGTTAGTATTCGTCTTGGGTAGAGAGGAAGCTTTATAATCCTTTCCTTCAGCGTTCTTGAAAGGGTTCATATACTTAAAATACTCCTCCATGTCATCCGGAATTTTCTTGGCCGCGACTAATTGTTGAACCCGTTTATAAAAGATCGTCTGAAGAATTTCTCCCATTTTCCTTTGGATTAAAGGATCTAAGACAGGGGATTCCAAGAATTCTCGTATGGCCGGAATCTCGGCTTCTTCCCGACCCTGGGCATAGGCATGTTCGGAATCTTGCCTTGCTAACTCAAGTTCTATTTTCACCGTCTTCAACTCTTCCTCGAGGGCACTTCTCTCTTTAACGGATGCCAGTAAATCCTCTTCTACAGATAAGGAATGTTTCATAGTCGCTTCCTTGAGCTCTTTCTTTACTTGGGATAATTCCCGCTGGCTCTCTGCCAGTTGAGATCGTAGGGCTTGATTATCAACAAGAATTTGCGCATATGCGTCGTGAGCATCTTGTGATTCCTGCTCTAGTAGTGCCAAACGATAGGTTTGAATAGCGAACAAGTCCCCGACCTATGAGATAGTTTAAGACATCAGCAAACATTATGGACTTTAAAGAAAGAAGAGATAGTCGAAAGACAAATTTTCACCTCATGATACATTCGAGAGAAGTCACTCAAAACCTCAAAGTCGCCTTTGACGGTGTGAAGCAGCATATCCCGTTTGAACCGACTAGCCATATAGATTCTAGCGGCTTTATCGAATTCATTCTCACCACCCGCATCCAGATCAGTTTGAATGGTGCCATCTTCAGGGTACCCAGCAGCCCTGCTACCTCGAAGATGTTCGTCCATAAAATCCACCACATCGGGTTCCGACCTACCTGCTCGACAGGGAACCGAATCAGAACTCGCACCAAAAGGTTTTACCCTCCTCGAGGGCCCCGGGTGGTCAGCATTCCTCTTACGACTCAGAAGCTTCTCATACTCCTGAATACCCTGGATCCGGTTCCAGGAATGTTGACTATAGCCAACGCTTGAAAGAATGGAAGTATCGGGGGAAAATAATGTTCGAAGAGGCCCAACAGAGGCAGAGTTCAAGGAACTCATAGTACCAACGCCTCTCAGTTCGGGAATTGCGACTGGAATAGTAACTGAGTTTTCGCCCAAGCTACTTGTACCCGCCCTGTTTTCGGAAGTACGGGGCAACGGATCAAAATAGAACGGTTTGTCTTCAACCGGGCAGGCCGCAGATAGTCGGAATTTCTCAACAATTTGACCTGCAAAGGAAATACGAGAATCGCATAAATGTAAATTAATGATCCATCGCGCCTCAAGATAGGAACAAGCTGAAAACATACCCAAAGAAAGAGAGGCGAGAGGTGGAGCGGCAGAAGCTAACAAGTCACCAAACTGGGGAAGTGACCCTTCTAAGGATTGATCAGATACGGCACGAGAATATTTGAGTATTGGAGCAGGATAATCACAGCGGCTCAACCTAGCCAATCGTAAAACACCTTCCTGAATAAGGAGCTCGGTTTGATAAAGACTAGACCACAACTGCTCAAGAAATTCGTCGGAAAGGCGATGGTTGAGTTTCTCTTTAATCTGGCGAGGACCGTATGACCAAGAGTTGACTCCGTCCCATCGATAGGGTCTCATCTTCGAGCTACCTTCCGATATAGGGACATCAGGGCCCTTCACAAAGAAGAATCTCCTTTTCCAACCTATACTCTTTTCCGTTGTTATTCTCGTAAGAAAAGGCCGCTTCGACCGCTGGCGGATGGACACAAACCCCATATTTGGGCCCTTGCACAGGTCCATTCGGAATATTTGCCAGAAATTACTAAAGGAGGCTTGTTCCCCTTTTGCCTCCATAAGAGCGCTAAACGCTACTATGTATGCAATGGAATGCGGGAGAAGCTGAGCAGGGGAAAGCGAAAAGAGTTCAAGACGTTTCTAATAAGGGGAACGAACGGGATACGCAAGCCACAGGAAAATTGACCCTCATAGAAGGCTTGACAGCCGGCTGGGGGCTCGGTAGCACGTTCAGTATAAGAAGGAACGACGATTGAAAAACCTTTGGGAAGAAATTTCCCGAACTCTGCCTCGAGGAAAGAGTGATCTTTCTTTGAAAAACAGTAGGAGGTCTGGCTGGCGGGAAGTTCTGACTTGTTCGAGATGGTGGCGGTAGAAGGTTGCGTATGTTTGAAAATCCTGACAAAAGCACCCTCGCCGATGCTGCGTTTCTCGACCTCATTTTCCTCGAGATCCTCGCTCGGATCCTCATCCTCGCATCCTTGATGAAACTCCCCATCCTCATAATCATCAACAAGCTTCAGCAAAGGATCGGACTCTGGGTTTTCTCCGATCTTATTCTTGCCCCTTGCGCTTCTAGAGCTCGACATTATGGATTGAGAAACAAATATACGAAAGGCAAATGCTGTTTCGAACTCAAACGCTTCGAGCTCAAGAGAGAACGTAATATGTAAATAATTTTTCAACGAATCGACATATATATACGGGGTTAAAAGGTAAAATTGCAAACAGGTCCCCGAGTAACCGCGACGGTTGAACTTACCCTGGGTAAAAACTTAGGGCTATTCCTCACAGAATAGCACTTTGATCCTTCATTTTCTAAGTTGCGGAATGAGTTCCTTGAAAATTTTTCCTGAGAATCTCGTAGGTCCTCTTTGTTATGATCGGAAAATTTGGAAAGCATTCATCAAGGGATCGAACGACACATCGCGGAACCATAAAGGATATTACTACTTCAAGATCCTCCGACAAGGATATCTTTACAACACGCCGGTATATGTTTTCTTATATATGCACTCTTTTTCCCTGGCTCGGTTTTTATCCCAATGGGTTTTTCCGGGCTAGGTTTTTAACGAGGCATATCCTAAAGACATTATGAACGGCTCATCTCATAATAACGTGGGACGCACTTGTACTTCTTCGAGCGCGAGCTTCACTTCACGCTCGAGAAGTGGGGGAGTATTGATGAGGGGTAATTTAGATTCCTTGCCTCTGTGGGCCCGATGCTATTCGAATAACACTAGATACTATCCCCAGAAACCAAGAGCTGGTCCAGGGCATAGTATTAACTGTTCCGAGCTCATTTCAGAACCCAAGATCGAAGAGTACTGTTGGGCCGAGCCCAGGCCCAAGCCCGTCAATTCAGCTATAAATTCCCATGCATTTATGACAAGACACAACTTCCCAGGTGCTCCTGCTTCGAGACTGCTGCTCGGACATACTTGGGAAATATAGTATAGCTTTGGTCATTTGTATTTCGCTCCTCTAGTCTGTACGGCATCCAATAATGCTCGAGTAGGACCCTAAATTCTTGTATTTGTACCCAGTTAATTCGAATACAATTATTATTGATCTTTACTTTCCTTTTAAATATTGTTATTATTGCACTACAACCCACCCTTGATCGAACAAACGAAATCACGTAAGATCATCGTTAAATGTTGATAATATGTTAATATGTTTGATATGTTATGTTTCGTTTGTTTTCGACTATATGTTTCCGTTTGTTTTCGATTTTGTGTGGGCCCCCTTTTGATTGGTATATTGACCCGATCCCAACTTGGCCGGCAAGGGCCGGCAGGATTGTCACGGTTACCCGTAGGCCTGGCCTTACAACCCAAGTGGGGAGGAACACTTGGGGAGTAAGGACGAACTCCGGCAAAAACATGTCGATGCATTTCAGATAGTAAGGTCGCTCCTTACTCGGTGAGTTTGGATGGACATCAGAATGAGGATGGAGGGTAAGTGGAGAACGGCATCAGCAACTCTTGGTTGTTTGAACTCTATGCTTTGATTTTAAGAATGTGATATATGCTTAATTCGTTTATACGCTCACGATATATATTATGTTGCATCCATGTGTCTCACGCACAATGCACCACAGCCTCACTAAGTTGGACGATCAACTTACGCGTTCCTTTTATTAATCTTTTTAGATGCAGGAGTCTCGAGTTATGATGGTTGAGTTAGTTCCCGGGATCCAGTCAGTCATTGAGGGATTGTCCTCCCTTTTGTTTTACTTGCTTTCGCAACTCTACTACTTTGTTGTCACCTTGTTATAAGGTTGAACGATGTATTTTGAATATTGTATTTATGTTTTCCGTAGGCTTGCGGGGTTACTCGTATGAACGTGTATTTTGCCTTCTCCGTATATAACGGAGCTAGTGGGCCTTTTAAATTTTAAATTTGGATTTATCGCATGCTTAATTTTTGTCATCATGTTTAAAAAAAAAAAGTTCAGCAACTCTGATGGGTTATCCCGCCCCGGGCGATCCCAAACTCAGGGATGGCCCACGTTGGACCCAACCCGGGAAGGGGGCATCACACTTTATATCGGTAGGACACCCAAGGGCTAATGGTCAAACAGAAGTGGCGACCAGAGAAATTACTAAGTCTTTGGAAAAAAGATAGATGCTGCCAAGGGAAAATGGTTGGACGAGCTCCCCGGAGTAATTTGGGCTAATCGAACAACTGTTAAAACCTCAACCGGTGAGACTCCCTTCAGTTTAGTATATGGATCTGAAGCTGTTATTCCAGTCGAAGCATTGATTCCAAGCCCGAGGATCGAATTGTTCGATGAAGAAAGTAACTAAGCAAGAAGGAAAGATGATGTCGATCTAACGGATGCGTTAAGGGAAAAAGTTGTAGTCCGTTTGCAGGTTACCAAGTCGAACATGGAAAAAGCTTACAATCAAAGAGTCTGAATGATCTTTTAAAGAAGGAGATTTGGTCTTAAAGAAAGTAGAAGTATCAAAGCATGTGGGAAAGTTGCAACAAAATTGGGATGGACCGTACATCGTCATTGGCGTAGGAAAAAAGGGATCATACAAAATTGCTCACATGGATGGTACACATTTACCGAGAACATGGAATGCAGTCAACCTAAGGAGATACTATGGACGTTGATGAGCGTTGCCTGAACATCGATTTTTAAATTTTAATTTGTTATTTTGTTCTTGCGTAATTTTTTCTATTTAACCGTTTGCTTCAATTTAAAATAATAAAAGTTTTTGCTTATTTCTTGAAATACTGTTCCATTATTATGATTAAAGTCTATAGAAAAAGCCATTGCTTAAAATAAAAGGTTAAAACCAATAATTGGTAAAAAAAACTTTAGTATATAATGAGTAAAACCGATTGGGTTGCTAAACACTCATCGATCTCCAATTCTCGAATTAAAAGGTTAAAACCAATAATTGGTAAAAAAAAACCTTTGTATATAATGAGTAAAGCCGATTGGGTCCGTAAACACTCATCGATCTCCTATTCTCGAATTAAAAGGTTAAAGCCAATAATTGGTAAAAAGCCTATGTGTAAAATGAGTAAAACCGATTGGGTCGGTAAACACTCATCAATCTCCTATTCTCGAATTAAAGTGTTAGAGCCAATAATTGGTAAAAAGCCTAAGTATAAAATGAGTAAAATCGATTGAGTCGGTAAACAATCATCGATCTCCTATTCTCGAATTAAAAGGTTAAAGCCAATAATTGGTAAAAAGCCTAAGTATAAAATGAGTAAAATCGATTGGATAGGTAGACACTCATCGATCACCTACTCTCGAATTAAAAGGTTAAAGCCAATAATTGGTAAAAAGCCTAAGTATAAAATGAGTAAAATCGATTGGGTCGGTAAACACTCATCGATCTTCAATTCTCGAATTAAAAGGTTAAAACAAAAAATTGGTAAAAAACATAAGTATAAAATGAGTAAAACCGATTGGCTCGGTAAACACTCATCGATCTCCAATTTTCGAATTAAAAAGGCTAGAACCAAAAATTGGTAAAAAAAACCTAAGTATTGGGTCGGTAAACACTCAGCTCTCTCCAATTCTCGAATTAAAAGGTTAAAACCAAAAAATTGTTAAAAAAAACCTAATTATAAAATGAGTAAAACCGATTGGCTCGGTAAACACTCATCGATCTCCTATTTTGGAATTAAAAAGGTTAGAACAAAAAATTGGTAAAAAACCTAACTATAAAATGAGTAAAAACCGATTGGGTCGGAAATACACTCGTCGATCTCCAAGTATTGAATTAAAAAAAGAACAAGTACTCGCCATTGATTTAAGCAACAAAGGAAAATCATGCACGGAAAATATGGAAAAATTGAACTTTTATTAGATTCATTCTAACAAATACACGATTACATCTTTTGCTTTACAGATTGCTACACAACAGAAATAAAAAGCCTTATCTAACAGGTTGATGCCTTCACAACAATGTCCACGGAAACTTCAATCTCCTCCCTAGTACCTCGACCTTCTTCTTCGACCACCTAAGAAACATGCTGCTCAGGATGGTCGACTTCTTTAGTTCGATGGCCAAGCTCGGAGGATCGATTCCCATTTTAATAGAATTAACCTCCAAAATGAGATCCTGGTGGGATCGCTGCAAAAGTGAAAATCTACCAGCATATCCCGACATTGGGGCACTCCGGAAGTAACCTCAAGAACGAGGATGCTGGGTAGATCTGGACCCTCCATGTACTGATCAAATACCACGGACCCTGAAGTTTGGACGACTAAGGCTGAGGCCACGTGGGACTTGTAAGTACTAGGTAGGGCGCTAATGGGACTCGTCAGCACTAGGCATGATGAAAGACAGGCAATCGCGAAAGCAATGTTCATAGTAGTGTGCCTTTTTAAAGGTTATAGGATCACTTGGCAAAACCAACTCAGAGGAGACTATATTTCCCATCTTTGCGCTATGATTAGAAAATGGTAAATGAGTTGTTGCCTTTTATAGGCGTAATAAGGTTGATCCTACGGGTAGGGAAAGATTAGATCAATGGCGGTAAATTTGATTTATCAACTCCCCGTATTTATGGCCAATTAGTTGGAACGGTCGCACTCGTTGTCGATGACCTAACTCAATAAATTGGGAAACTAGTCAGAATGACTCATCATATTAAGATTGATTTCCGAAGAATTAATAGGTTGATCGTAATACTTTATCGACGTCTTCACACAAAGGTAATATCGAGGTCGAAAAGTAAGATAAAAATCCCCTTGGGATATAACGAATTGGAATAATCTGGAGAAAAGGTGATAATGTTTAAACATTAAGACATATTATTGCCAAAAGAAGTTACAAGGAAAATGCAGAAACTCTAAGAAAATTACATGTTTTACACAAAATACTATGGACACCTATGTTAAGAAAGCCAGAATAGAATCCAGCTTTTCTCTTAGCTCGGCAAAACCTCCCAGAGTATAAGGAGCAGAAGTTTTTTTCCCGAGCAGATATTCGATCTCGTCACTGCCTCATATTCCAGAAGAGTGCATTGAGAGATCTTAGGACATTAGACCAACCGGACAGGTCTATATTTTCCAATTCCACCCATACCAAATTACTTGCATTATGGATTGTATGTGGTAAGTAAGATGATTGTATAATTCTGGGATAATGAAAGTAACAAGCTATGAATAGATGCATTTTTCAGAGATTCGGATACGGTGTTAATATATTAGAGAGCAGATTTGTCCTTAAGATATTCGAAAGCAGAAGCGAAGGCCTTTATATAGATCTTCAGAAGACAAAGCCACGTCGGAGATCTCCGACCTGCAGAATACGAATTTCGACAAGTATAAAGAGTTAGGTGTTTCGACAAAGGACATCAACTTAGGTATCTAGACAAGATATTGAATATGGATCTCGACAAAATCAAGAATTGAGTATCTCGACAAGAAATACATAATTCATAAATTGAAGTTCATAAACATTTGAATGGACACAAGAGATTAAAAGATCAAAGTAATTTAATTAATAAAGTTATTACATTTTACAATATTACAAAATCAGAATCACTTTCCTAGTACATTAAAGCTTACAACAATTACAGAAGGCTAATGATGTTTTCTCGACTACAATGATCGATGTCCGAGTTGTTGCATGTACTTCTCGAGACAGGCTCCTTGATGACAAAGTATCCTCCTTGATCAAAGAATGACTCTACCCCTTAATAATACATCACCGAGGAGGGAGACCGATAGCTTCAACAGGGGCTTTTGCAAGGAGGGAGAATCATTGAAGCTAATAACATGATTCTCCATGGAAGGAGGTTCTAGTGACAAGATTTCCTTCTTGGTCGAGATAACAGCCCTGATCGACCTCATAGTCCTTTTTCTCACACTATCCCCACCTGCAGGTCCCCCTGCGATCATATTGATCACACCGTTTACTTGTTCCTCCATTTGGTCTCGCACTTCACGTTGTTGTGTGATAAATTTTCGAGGACTCCTGGACCTATAACAATTGTTATAGTTTCCCTTTCTGACAAACTCTTTCAACTTTCCTTGGTCGATCAACTTCTCGATTTCTAGCTTTAACTGAATTCTGTAATATGCCCACGAGCCCTGTGATATCTGCAATACTTATCATAATTTTGGGCCTTGCTTGAGTAATTCGTTGTGCCTCGGGGATCAGATTCCCTTCCTCGAGTACAATTAGCATTTCCTCTTTCGAGATGTTCAACTCTGTGAAATGAATTTTTCCAGACTCCCTCCTAGGTGGATGGTCGGACACAGGTGGTTGACCGTAGACTTGGTCTTTGGGTCTGCACACAACCATAGACATTGGGTCTTTGGGTCTGCACCTGTGGTTTGAAAACATTGAGTCTTTGCCATACCGACCTTTATTAGATCCACCGTAATCACCTGGCTTCGGGATAGGCGCTCTATCCTGATTCTTTCCGATCGGGAGCCTTGGGTTTGGTGCATTTTTCAATTTATTCATTTCCTCTTGGATCATATATTTCTCGGCTATTTCCATGATCCGCTTAAAAGATTTTGGCTATTTTCTACACAGAGCATTTTCGAACTGTGTATTCTTCGTTAGTTCGAACATCAGAGAGGATAGATACTCAATTTGTGGAGTATGAACTTTCAAGAGCTCGATACTGAATCTTGTCAACCATTGCCTAAAAGTTTCCCCGTCCATCTGTTTCACAGTTCCTAGGTGATTCGCAGGCAATCTAGGCTTCCTCTGACTTGTGAATTGGTGCTTCAACTTTTCACAAAACTCATCAAAAGAGAAGATGGAGTTCGGCGGTAATTTTCCAAACCAATCAAGAGCAATCCCTTCAAAAGTTGTGACCATTATCTTGCAACAAAAATCCTCCGAGGGTCCATACAAATTCATCAAGTTGATAAAGCTGTTTACGTGCTCTATAGGATCGGTAGTTCCGTTATATCGAGGCAATCTTGTGGGCGCGGTTTCAGTATTACGGGCTTCTCGATTTTCCTGGCAGAACGGTGAACATCTCATGATGTTGTTCCCGACCTCTCGATCTCGAAGATTTTCACGGATAACATCTCTATTTGACATCAGTTCGGTGAGCCTAAGAGTTATGCCAGCATGGTGGGCTTCTCTCGCCGTCTCCTCCCTGTCCAACTTCTTTGCAACTCTTTCTTGCACAATCTTTTCCAACTCTGCTTCGGTGACCCTACGGTAGACAAATTTATTCATTTTGTCTACACCCTTCGGTTGACTTTCTCCGACCACGGAATCCTCCAGATCATGTACGTCCTTGGATGGCAAACTAGATAGAATATTGGTCTTTGTCTGAGCTCGAGAAGGATTGACCATGGGAGTACCAGCCATCGATCGCAGTATAATCCTTTCCTTCTGAAGGTTCGAGGCAGGAATTTTAGGTCTCGCTTGAGCGGCAGGCTGGTCAACTGGAGATTGATCCGCTCTTTCAGTGTTCAAAACATTCCTGCACATCGTTCCGATAATCGTTAAGTCAGCAACTGTCGGTCATATTAGTGCTTTTTTTCTGTAAAACAACCGGCGGAACTTCTGGTTGTCAAGCTGCTCGAGACAAATTATCGGCCTCATTGTTAACAGAATTTTGTGCTAATCCTGCGTGAGAAGGTTCCCCCGATTGTATGTGAAACGCATTCTAGTAGGCATATTTTCGATCTAACACCCAAATAAGTGCCCCACGGTGGGCGCCAATTGATCTTACGTGGTTTCGTGCGTGATCAATTTAGGAAAGTAATGATAAAAGTATGTGATGGATTGGTTGGGTCAATCTCAAATAAATATATTTCGAACACAAGTATAATGTTTACAGAAGGGTGTGGCCTATTTGAGCATTATAGGATGTCGTACAAGCTAGAGACTAAATTCAGTACAATAGAGTGATCTAATCTAACTCGAAAGGGGAAATTCGAGCAGTAGCATCGATCAAGGAGCACCTGGAAAAGCGTGACTGATGTAATAAATACGGTTTGTATTTATACTTGAGGCGTCGTGCTAGGTGAACCTTCCATAGGGATACATTTCTTAGCCCACAGACCTGGGCCTGGTTTCGGCCCAACAGTAAATCCGAGCAATAACCCCTTCCTGGCGATCGCATTGGGCTGATTGGGGATCGTAGCGTTGAGATCAGAATTATGTCTTAGAGGTCGGAATTCCTGATCTTCGATCAAATATGACTCCCAAAATAGAAAATCCAAAGTACCCCTCATCTGACTTCGATTAGCAGAAGTAATTTGGTCGGAATACGGGCTAAGGAGATCGAAAACGTGCCTGTAAGTTGTAAAACATATACATCGACCTAAATGCCTTCAATAGAATATGTAATCACTGGCGGAGCCACATTCAAGTTAAGGGGGTGCATGGAACCCCCCTCAAATTTTGATCTTAACTATAATATGTATAAGTAATTTTTTGTTTATATCTACAATTAAAGTGTAATTTGTTACTTTTTTGTTTATTTGCAATTTGAAATGTAATAAAAGACACTTTTTTAATATTAAGAATCACTCCAATTTCATAACCATTTCTCTCTCATCTTCATCTCTATTGAAGAGGACCTTTTCTGCTATAAAGTATATTAAAAACTGATCGATTAAGGAGTCGGATGCAAAATATGAATAGATAAAGGACTATATAGTTACTATTATAACAAAATATGTATTTGATATCGTTTCGAATGATTTAATCGTTAGACAATTCTTTATCATAATAAACCAACTTGAACAATAGTAATATATATATTTATATTATTGATTTTTGAGTTTGAATCAATTTTCTTCAAATTTGATTGTTATGTAATAGTTGTTTCTTTTTTAATATTTATTTTCTATTAATATTTTAGATTTTAATATGTTTTTAAGTTTTATAGTGACCCGGTGAAAAAAAAATTTAGCTCCACCACTATATGTAATACAAAATACCCCACATCAGACTTTCTTTAACAAAATTTCAAAATAGATATATAATTCGAAAAACTTAAATATAATTAATGTCTGAATTTCACTCGGATTCGTTTATCAAATGAGTTATCGTCTTATGGGTTTACAAAATTAGAGAATAGATCTCGATAACCGCAACATTCCATTCTTCTGTATTTGCTACATCACGGGACAATGTGAAAGGTAAAGATCCATCCATGCAGTTCTAATAGTTGACTCTAAAATTTTATTGGATTGTTTTGTTTTTATTACCTTCTTTTACTCGTGACCATCTTCTTTTATTTGTGACCATGACTATTCTAGCCATAACTATGTTGCCATATTACACAAGTTAAACGGCACTATTGTAATGGGCAAACTAAAAATATAAAATTTGGTGTAGAAAAAGAAAGAAAGGAGGAAATAGCATAATAGGACACTTTGCAATTTTAGTACTGTAGGATACATAAATTTATATTTAGTACCATAATTTAAAAGTCTGGTTGCAATTGTCATATCACCATCCAATAATTAGACGAAAATGAATAGAATGGGCCACGTACACATTACATGATAGTTGTCTCGACTTTTGGAGAGAAAATAATCACGTTTTTCTTACTTTTGCAGAAGAAATTATCACATTATTTTATCTTTTGATGAAAAATATTATAACGTTTCATTGGCCTTTTCACGTTATCACATGATCATTTTCACTCGAGATAACAGTCCGTACATGACCGATTTCTTCAATTTTGGTCAAATCATTTGATGGTGATATGAACATTGCAACCAATGTTTAAACTGTGGTACTAAATGTGCATTGATATATTCAGTGATATCGATATTGCAAAATACTCTATTATATGGTAAAAAATTTATAATTTTACCATATCGAAATTCTCTATAAAGAGAATTGCATTTCTGGTACTAAGTTTAACGCAAATTTTTACTTTTGGTACCAAACAAATGCAGGTGGACACATTTGACACCATAATTTAATTAACAAATCGTTTCACATTTGTACCGCCATTGAATAAATTTAAAAATTACTATCAAATTGGTGACGTGTTCATTAAGTCAGTTTTAATTATTTTGAAATTAGTATTATAACTTATACTTGACAATTCTACCCTATAATATTTCATGCTGACAAAGTAACATGTCATTAGAATTTTCAGCTAGTATTAGTTATGGTGAAATTGAATTAATGGCCACATCACCAATTTGATGGTACGGCGATTTTCAAATTTAGTTAACTGCTCTACCAAATGTAAAACGATTTGTTAAATTATAGTACAAAATGTGTTTACATGTATTTGTTTGATATCAAAAGTAAAAATTCACATAAAACTCAATCCGAAAATGTAATTCTCTCTCTATATATTTCATTTACTTTCAGGATATGAAAAGGCAAGCTAAACAAATAGGGCTTCCCTACTATTGCACGCCTTGGAATATGAATATGGTGGTCCTTTCTCTCGAATTTGTAACCCATTTCCTTAACTCTTAATCGCTTACCATGTCAAGAGGGTGACCTCCATTAGCCTCTAGGTCATAACTATACAAAATCATCATTAAGTCAAATTATTTTGAAATATTTAGGTCAGTCGACTGTTTGTTCTATGTTAGTTCTACATTTGCAGGAAACAAAAATGTCATTTTCGAAGAATAATTAAAGGTTATTAGCAAGAAGATCCGTTTCTTTTACCATTTCCCTTTTTCAATTCTTGTCCACGTTAAAGTTAATGTGTTTTCCCTAGGTTAATGAATATCCACATAGAAGATACATGAAATATTATATACAATGTATATATAGAAGAATAATTGAGTACATGAATACTTAATTAGGTGCATGCTTTAACAAGTTAGTATTTATAAATTTGATTTAATAATACATATATACATCATCATATGCTTAGAAATTTAGTATAAATAGATGTAAAAAATTTACTTGTAATTTATGAAGTCTTCAACAAGAATAAAAGAAAGGAGAGACATACTCTAAGTATTTCTGTGTGGATCTTGTTCTCTAAACTCACAAAATATCCAATAGTCCAGAAGAGCCTTTCTTTTATTATTGTCCAAATTAACATCATTGCTCAACCCGTTCTGTTCTTCCTTTTATTTTTTATCTTTTTATGATGAGACTCAACATGGTCTTCAAAATTTGATCTAGTGGATTTAATTTTGCAAAAACTAATTATAATAAAAATTACTATTGTGCAAATGAAAATTTTAAGTATTGCCAAAAGTTATATCTTGGGACTATTAGAAAATATTGATTCTTTGTATACTTTGTAAATTTTTATAGTGATTAGGGCCAGCCATTCACCATGAAAAACAGATAAAACTACAATTTTCACTTAGGCAATCGAAAACTATGATCAGAAGATGTGTTACCGATATTCTTTAATGACAGGACTCTTTATATTTATTAATTGGGCTAGGACTCTATTACAATTGTTATTTAGTTCGATTAGGACTTTATCTTTATCGATTAGATAGATTATGAGCTTTATCGTATCAATTGGTATCATATATAGCGGGTTGAGATCACATCAGGCTTCGCTTGAAGTAGTTTGAGATCTCATCATCTCGCTCACGATACTATGTCCGATGAAGAACGTTTGGATCGATTGGAGAGTTCTCTCCATGAGATTCGAGAATCTGTTAATTGACTCTTTGAACTTTACTCTCTTAATCATGGAAGTAAATCTCGAATATTGATTAAGGATCAAAGGAGCAATAAACTGTCTTTGTCGTTGATTACATTAAAAAAAAGAGACAGAAACCAGATCTATAACATTTGCAATTTTATCAAAAATAGATGGTGTCATAACTTGCAAATTTGCATCTACTCCAATGTTAAAAAATAAATCTATAATAGACCCAAAATTTGTGGAATCGTCAAAATCAGTCATGCAATTGGGATCGACTGAAGTGGGTTCAATAAAAAAAATTGATATCAACTGCCCAGTCAAATTCATATTCAGAATCGAAGAAATTGTTGAAATTGATTGGTCAATCAAGATCTATAAGTTGTCTGAATATTTCAAGCTCATTTGAATTGGTCGAATTAAAACTCTTGTAAAGCCACAAGTCAACATCAATGCTTCCTATAAATTTCTTGGTGGCTAATCGAATGAAGACTGCTCGATTCATGCCAATGAGGGATCATCTGCAAAGAAAGTCACAAAGATTTTGTTGGGATCCGGGAGGTGTTGAGACGATAGTCCAGAATATGAACCTTGAGGATAAGGTTCGATTTTAAGGGGTGGAGAATGTTATGATACTAATTTTATTATGTTACCGTAGTTATAGAATTCTTTCCTTTTGGTTAATTATTTTCTTCTCTTAGTTCTTCTATTTTTATAGGAGCCTATTACATATTTATCTAGTTGTTTGAGTTTAAGTTCTATATAAGCATTCATTGAATCTTCTTATGGTTACTCCACCAAAAGTGAGGTTGTGGTTACTCTTACGATTCTAAAGTAGGATTATGTTTCTTCTTACGTCCACTAAAGTAAGAAATATAAAGATGATGCCATAAAATTGTATCAAGATGTCTAAAAACTTTTATTGCATCAAACTAGTACTCGAACCAAATTTGGACAAGAATTTTTCGAATGTAAACTAGAAAAGCCACTTCTTTTGTTACTTAATTTCAAAAGCTTTCTTCCAATTGTTGTCCAAGACACTCATTATTTAATTAAAAAATAAGGTTCATTTTGAAACTCTATGTTTACCTTGACATTCTTTTTTTTTTCCTTCGTTAGTAATTTCTTTATACTTTTCCTTTAAAGTTTCCAAAAAAATAAAACATAAAAACAACTTTAACATATACCAGGTACGAAACTTTATTCCATATATCAATCTACTCAAAATCATTATATATACTTTTTTTATTAATTTTTTAAAATGTTTTTAGTACGAGTTTCTATCAGCTAATTAAATGCTGATTTGTTTTTCACATTATTAGATTATAAAAGAGTTCCAATGCAAGCAAAAAGTCTCAAAATTGTACTTTATTTTTGTTTTTTTAATAAAGAAAAAACAATTTAATGTTTTTGACAAATTCAATCGATGAAATCTTGATCAATGATCAAAACCAACATATGAAACGAAATTTTGAATAAATGAATCAAACTGGTTCAAGATCATAATACAACCGTGGAAGTGGTCCCAGGGACGGACCTAGACCCTTTGTGTCGGGGGGCCAAAATTTATACAGTAGTCAAGTGGAGATATACGATTTTTATTAAGGGGCGAGATTTTTTTTGGTAATATACTTGATATTCTTACTGTTATTCTGATAATGTGATAAAAAATTATGTCAAGATTAAGTCATATTATTATCCACAAACGTAGAAACATAAATATATATCATAAAAATAATATCGTTTCAACTATGGTTGGCGATGTTTGTTTGATTAAAAATCGTCTACCTGAGAACTAGCTAATTAAGCATAAAAATAAATTACGACTAGAAAACTTTAAGCCCAAGTGTTCCATTAACAAAATTTAGATAGCTTCACAACTCTATAATTTGAACACCTAAGCTTTACCATTCGCAACTCATAAAATAGTGTAATTTGAAGGATAAAAAATTGTGCTTAAAAATATATATACAAAGTTAAGGTAATCAATAAACAAAAATATTGCAAAATAAAATTGAACTATTAAAAGGGGGAAAAACACACCTAACTTTAGCATTCACACCTAACCTAGAGGAAAGTCATACTAACATAAAAAATGTTGTTGCGAGGGATTGAACACTGAACCTTGGCTTAACAAATACATATCATAAACACGTGATCAAGTGAAGATATTTTATTAGTTTTTACTACGAATACTACTAATAATACTGCAACGAATTTTTCTGGGGGACCATGACCCACCCCCCCTACCCCAGTGCCCAAAGGGATCACGTCCCTGAGTGATCCCAAAGCTACCAGCCTACCACCCGCGTCTTACATGTCATATACTCGTATATAATTTTACTCTTTAATTTGAAGATATAGCCATGGATCAAAATTTCGGTACAAATGTATGTTTTGGTCAGTCAAATATTGGAAATTTTTCGAGACTATTCGGAAATGTTTCGGAAACACTAAGGAACATTTATAAAAAAATTACTAAATTTAGGAAAATAACAGAGTTTAAGGCAAATAAATAGTTTCGAAATTACATCTTGTTTTCGTTTTGCCTGATTTAAAAACGAAAACTTTTCGATCTTTAAAAGATGAAAATTTTGATCCAGGAATATATCCACAAAATTAAGTTGGAAGTCAAAAGTTCTTTCCTAAAAAGGAGGAAAGTATCTCCCAAAATCATCTAGAAGAATATATATTCTTATCTTCAAATAACATTTTATCTTGTGCACAACCTCTTATCCAGCAATTCAGTTTTTTACAACTTCGCCTAATTAAAAACTTAACTTTTAATTGACTATTTCTCCTATGTACCTAAGTAATATAAACAGAAATAAAATTGTAAAATCACATCCACAAATTTTAAAGTTAGAACACCAATAAAACCGGGGTAAAAGCAAAATACTCCCCTATGTTATATTAAACCTGTAAGAAACTATTTAGTGTTGCGCCAAACTTCCTTGTGTTTTCAAAAACTTTGCATAAAACACCCAATTTGTAAAAAATAGGCCATTTTGGATCTACATATTTCAAGAAATAATTTTTAAAAATATATTTAAAATGATTTCTTGAAAAATGTCGATCCATAACGACCTATTTTTTACAAATTGGGATTTTTTTGTAGGGTTATTAAAAACACAAGGAAGTTTGACGCAATAAAAATTTCACAGGATAGTTTCTTACAGATTTAAACATAATACAGGGAGTATCTTGCATTTTCCCCAATAAAACCCTATAAAAGATTTGTTAATTATAAACTTGATTAGAGGAGTCGAACAAACATAGACTCCTCGTACCATCAGTGAAACTTCCATATCATTAATCTAGTCGAACTAATCAATCATGTGGTAATTTTTTTTTGACTAATCAATTATGTGGTAATTTAATTATCCCAACATTGGAATTTGGAACATTATTTATTCAATATGGGCGTGTACCAAAAAAAAAAAAAAAAAAAATATGGGCAACTTTTCATGAAGACAAATGCGAAAGGAATTCTAAGCTGAAAAAGGGATACATACAAGATTCAAAAAAAAAAAAAAAAAAAAAAAAAAAAGATTCTGTTTCAAGATACATATAAATCTTTCTATAAATATATTCAGCATATCCTATTTCATTATTCTGTGCTCCATAGATTTCTTTAACCATGGAGAATTTCCACTTATTCCTTTTATTGATTCTTTTCCTCCCTCTCCTGTCTTCATGTACCGAGAAACAGGTTATGTATTTATTACAATTCTTTTCTCACTAATTAGAAGATTAAGAATTATTTCTGATTTCTGATTCAATTTTCATGGAAAATAGGTATATATAGTATACTTTGGATATCACAATGGAGAAAAAACTATTCGTGAAATCGAAGAAAACCATCTCTCGTATTTATTTTCCGTGAAAGATAGTGAAGACGATGCAAAATCTTCTCTTGTTTATAGTTACAAGCATAGCATCAACGGATTCGCGGCTTTACTCACTCAGGATGAAGCTTCTAAACTATCAAGTAATAAGCTTCTACGTCCTAATAAGTAGAAATTGATTAATGTTACGTTTTACCCCCTATGTAATGATAAATGTGACAATTATCCTCTACTTTTGTCTTTCTAGAATTTCCGCCGGAGAGTAAAATGCTCTTTTTCAAATTATTGGACATAAATTGAACATTATGCATTTCAGAGCGGGGTAAATTAACATTAATCCATTAATTTTATATATAAGCGTGTGTGCTTGTTTGAGTAAATATGTATATATGTACATAGAGGGAATTTTGTTTTTCATACCAAATTTGTACATATTTTATACATTTGGTATTGAAAAAGACAAATTTAATACCAAAATTGAAGGATTTTTTCCATATTTTTTTCTCCATAAATTTACAAAGCCAAATTTTGTGTTCTTTATATGGATGGAAAGCTCTTGACGAAATCTTTCGAATGGTATAAGTTTAAGTTCATGAAACACAATTAATAATCCGCAAAAAATTAACATAGTTTCGAGATATTAATCAAAATAAAATCATATTTCATTATTTACAAGGACTCACACCACAATAATTTCCAAATATGATATAGGGCACATAAGCATGCTATGGTGAAAATTTGGTACATAATTTTAAGCATACCAAAAAGCTCAAATACATGTGAAAAAAGTCATTCAATTCTGGTATTAAATGTACCTTTATCAAAGGTTTCATACCAAATGTACAATATATACATATGTTAATTGTGTGCATATATGGATGATGATGATTGGTTTAATTTTGGTTAATTTGAATTAATTACAGAGAAGGAAGAAGTATTGTCTGTGTATCAGAGCAATCCAAGAAAATATTCATTGCATACTACAAGATCATGGGAGTTCGCAGGTGTACAAGAGACGAGAAATGTGAACAATTTGAAGAAAGATGATTTGTTGCTTAAATCTAGATATGGGAAAGATATTATTGTTGGCATGCTAGACAATGGTATGCATTCCAAATCCTAACACAAACTCATACAAATAAACACTCAAATATTCTATGGTTTTGAAATATTAATATTATTGGTTTTATTTACTATACTTAGATTATTACTAGATTGTTTATTATAATGATTGACTGACTGGTCAACCATAGCACGAGATAAAGAATAATGAAGCTTCGGTTCTAAAAATTTCTATAGAACCCAAATATTTTATTTATAAACATTTTATTTAAGTATTTTGTGATTACTCACTCGTTTAGAAAATAGAAAAAAAATGTGGGGACTTGTTATTTAGTTATTCATGACCAAATTTTATGTTGATTTTCATTTTCAGGGGTGTGGCCAGAATCAAAGAGCTTTAGCGATGAAGGAATGGGGGCCATTCCACAATCATGGAAAGGAATTTGCCAATCTGGTGATGCATTCAACTCATCAAGTTGTAATAAGTGAGTCCATTTATTTTTAATTTCCTTTATATTTTGAAATTATTGGAAAAAAATAATCTCCATATTTAGGCTGGTGGTAGATGTTATTTCCATGAATGTGTAAATGTAAATGAGCAAAAGACAAAAACATCCCCTATGTTTTGTCTAACTCCCAAAAATCCCCTTGTTATTTTAACTACCAAAAAACTCCCTGTGTTTGATTTTAAATACCACACTCGACCTAAGTAGTATATACTTATAATTTTATTTTTGAATTTTGGTGTAATGACAAGATTACCCCTATGTGTTTGTTTTTTCTTAAATTTATTTATTATTTTTGAAAAAACTAAGTATATACTACTTGAGTGGAGTGTGGTATATAAAATCAAACACAGGGGGTTTTGAGGATTTAAAATGACACATAGGGGTTTTTTTGGACAAAGCATAGGGGTGTTTTTATCTTTTGATGTCAGGGGTAAAATTGTCATATCAAAAGTAAAATGTAAACAAATACTTGGTATTGCATGAGATATAGTATTTGGTATGCTGAATATATATCCAATATAATTAGTATTTTTTTTCTGGAAAAGGAAAAGAAGCAAACAGCATATAATAGGCTCGTAAAATTGTAATAAGTGAGTCCATTTATTTTTAATTTCCTTTAAATTTTGAATTTATTGGAAAAGTAAATCTCCATATTTAGGTTATCTTTCTTTAATTAGCTGGTGGTAGATGTTATTTCCACGAATGTGTAAATATAAATATACCACGTGAAGATTGCGTGAGATATAGTATTTGGTATGCTGAATATGTATCCAATATAAGTAGTATTTGGATGCATGGATCAAAATTTCATTTCGAATCTATGTTTCGGTCAGTCAAGTATTGGAAATTTTTTGAGACTATTCGGAAATGTTTCAGAAACACTAAAGAAAAATTATTAAAAAAGTTACTAAATTTATGAAAATAACTTAGTTTAAGGCAAATAAATAATTTTGAATTACATCTTATTTTCGTTTTGCCTTATTCAAAAGCGGAAACTTTTCGATATTGGTTAGATGATGTAATAAATTGTGATACACAGTCTATAGGAAAACAATAAACATGGTCTATATATGCATATGTTTCCGAAATATCATTATTTGTTTGGTAACTTCGGCATTAGTAAAGGAGAAATGCTGACATGTCTCACCTTGTAGACAAACTGTTTCTACCAATTTTTTGGGATTTATGCACATATTTTTTTTAGGAACATTTGGATTTATACATATTAGTGAAATGCAAAATCACATTCTATACTTTGTCTAAATAATAAAACCCTTTCTTGTATTATTTTATTACCAAAAAATCCATTGTGTTATTATTTTTGTTAGCAAAAATTTTTATTTAAAATTTATTCATAAATCATAGGGAGGTTATTGTCAAATTTTGTAACGAGGATTGTTGCTCATTCTTAAATTTAAGGGGGGATTTATTGCCAATTTTTTATGTGGATAGTAGTGTTTTTGAATTTTTTGGTCGGAGTATAATTGTTTGTCCTAGGAGAGGTTTTTTTGTTAATAAAAATTAGCACAAGGAGAGTTTTTGTTAATAAAAATAATACGAAGAGGTTTTTGCTAATTAGACAAACTATAGAGGGTGTTTTGATTTCACTCTACGTATAATTGTTGTTGCAAATAAGTAAAGCTAATTGATTTTAATTTTTCTTTCAGAGAACTTGGAATAATTATGTTTGTAACATAGGTTGGTTCTTGGTTGTTAAATATTGAATCAAATTTAACTCTTTTTTTTATCATATAACATGATATATAAGTTTTTGATGTTGTTTAATTGATAAATGAATTTTTAACAAGCAGACTAACTGAATTTAAAATATTGGTTTAGTTTTTAAATTTTTAAATTATAATATACATATATCCACCATTAAAACTTCACTTCTAATTATATTGGAACTGATTCTGAGAACTAGCTTCTTAAATCGTCTTGTAATTTTGGTCATGTAGTTGTTTAACATTTTTTATTTTATACGGAGTCAGTGACAATTTACTTCCTTTTTTTTTATTTGCATAATGTTCAATTTATTTTTATGTAATTTAAAAAAAGAACATTTTATCCCCTTTAATCAAATTGTGTCCCTCACATTTTTAAACTTATAAAAAGTTACTAATTTTGTAAACCACCCTTATTTTATTATTATGATTAATGTGACATTTTACCTCTATCTTATGATAAACGCGGTAACTTATCCGTGTTATGATAAATATTGCACTTTAACCCTTTATGTTACAAAAATATTTTTCATCTCCACTATCAATTTCGGCGAATGAATTAAAATATCTATATGAAAGAGATAAATTATATCTTTAAATTTTTTATAGAGGGATAAAATGTTTTTTTTTTCAAATCATACGAAAATAAATTAAAAATTATGAATTTCACAAGAGATAAATTGTAATTTACTCGTTTTATATCCCAGTTTTTGGTTCCATTTTAAGGAATCGAACGAACGAAAGACCCTTAGGAACCAAAAAGGAAAAAAAAAGCACAAAAAGACTTATAAAAGTGCAAAAGTTTTGGACCTGTAGGATTAGAAATGCAATTTCTCAAATCACGTCTCCTTGCGCTTACCGCTTAAATAAAATTTAAAATAATACGAAAAAAGCCCCAAAAATTAAAAAAAAAAGGAATCCTATGTTATTCAATTATTGTGTTCACGAATTTTAGTGTATCAAATTTGTGTATCACTAATAATAACTAATTGTGACTTCTATATTTCATAATTATTTTAATTATCACGTATACATGTACAAATTTAGGATCTTGAACGTTCACGAATCGAGTTCTCGATTAAACCTAATTTTAATTACCATTTTACAGGAAAATAATAGGTGCTCGATACTACATCAAAGGCTACGAAGCATACTACGGTCCACTGAACCGAACCCTAGACTACCGCTCCCCTCGCGACAAAGACGGCCATGGCACCCACACATCCTCCACAGTCGGCGGCCGCCGTGTTGACAATGTCTCCGCCATCGGCGGCTTCGCTCGGGGCACCGCCTCAGGCGGCGCCCCTCTTTCTCGGCTCGCTATTTACAAAGTCTGTTGGGCGATTCCAGGTGAGGGCAAAGAAAACGGCAACACATGCTTCGAAGAAGACATGTTAGCAGCAATTGACGATGCCATTGGAGATGGAGTAGATGTGTTGAGTATTTCGATCGGATCTACACAGCCGACGCCCTACAATGAAGACGGAATTGCAGTTGGGGCTTTACATGCTGTTAAGAGAAATATTGTGGTGGCTTGTAGTGCCGGAAATTCTGGTCCTGGTCCGTCTACTTTGTCTAATCTGGCTCCATGGATTATCACAGTTGGTGCGAGCAGTGTGGATCGGAAATTCGTTGCCCCTGTTTTACTTGGAAGTGGGTTAAAAATTGAGGTAAATTTTTTCTTTTTTTTTTTGAAAAATATTGAGGTAATTAAATAGTGTGGATCGGAAATTCGTTGCCTCTGTTTTACTTGGAAGTGGGTTAAAAATTGAGGTAAATTTTTTCTTTTTTTTTGAAAAATATTGAGGTAATTAATTGATTAGTACTTGCTTATCAATTTACCTATTTATATTTGCCTAATAGAAAGTATGGAGATTACCACCTCCTCCTGAAATTAAAACTAGGAAAATTGAAATTGTGGTGTTATTCACGTGTGAGAAAATAGGATTGACTCTAATGTTTTGGTAGAGAATAATTTTAATCCTAGTTATATCTCATAATACAGTATATATTTTTCTGATATATATCTAATAGAAAAAATTTACTTCCCTATTAAAAAATATATGGACTTCCCCTTTGAAAAATGGAATACGAACAAGTAGTCCTTAAGTGAGATAAATTTGTGTGTTTCTTAATACAATTTTATATGAGTATTTCAGTCTTAACACGAAAAATAAGGGCTGTTCGGTGAATTCTTTTTCTAACATGAAAAGGAATGGCCATGTTTGTTGCTTTTTTGGTGTGAGAAATAAATTGAGGTCGAAAGAAATTCCATTTTCGTAATGTTGCTTGTTTGAGGTATTTGTTATGAAATAAATAGTTGGTACAAGTTTTAGAAATGAGTAATTTTTTTTAGACATTACGGAAAAAAGAGAAATAGTGTAAGAGGCATGTTACTTTATGTCAAATGATGTTCTGTGGGATAAGTAGTTTAAAATAAGTTACTTTACAATAAATCAAAGAAAGTTTGTTTAACTTGATGAGATTAATTCCGAAAATTGAGAAATGATAAATTTATTTCTCAGAAAAATGTTGTCTGTTTGGCTTTTTTAGAGAGCACCAAAATTCTCTCTGGAAAGCGAGATAAACAGGCCTGAAGTATTTCAACTATTTTCTTACGAGGAGATGATTTCCCTATTTCAAATCAATTGACTTTTCTTTTTATGGATGTTTGCTTGCAGGGAGAAGCAGCAACTCCACATAAGTTGGAAAAGAAGTTATATCCATTAGTATATGCAGCTCAAGTAATCAATTCTGATGTGCCCAAAAACTTATCCGGGTAATTCATTCTCATTCTCTCTTCTTTTTCAGTTAAATTCTTGATTAATTAGGAGATTTATCCATAAATCTGAGATGGGATTTTTATATATTACAGGCAATGTTTACCGGGTTCCCTTTCTCCGAAGAAGACAAAGGGAAAAATTGTACTGTGTTTAAGAGGGAATGGAACGAGAGTCGGTAAAGGCAGGGAGGTGAAAAGGGCTGGTGGGGTTGGATTCATCTTAGGTAATAGCAAAGCAAATGGTAATGAATTAGCAGCTGATGCTCATTTCCTTCCTGCCACTTCTGTCACTTATGAAAATGCTCTAAAAATTCTCAAATACATTAGTTCTACAAAAGCACCAAAGGCATATATAGTTCCATCTAAGACAGAATTAGACACCAAGCCATCACCATTCATGGCTTCTTTTACCAGTAGAGGCCCAAACACGATTTCACCCGATATCTTAAAGGTAATGAAGTTTACTTGTATCCAATATATAGAATGGATCCTAACATATTATGCAAAAATACCCCATGTGCTTTGCCGAATTGGCAAAATTTTGCCCGTGTTAATTTTATTAACAAAAACCCGCCCGTTTCTTTTTTATTGGCAACAAGTCTCATTTAAAATACATTCACAAATCATAGAGGTTATTGCCAATTTCCAAAGTTAACAGGGGGATACTTGCCATTTTTATAAGTAAATAGGGGTGTTCCACATCTTTTGGTTGGCTTATAATAGTCATTTTGGCCTGGGAAGTTTTTTTGCTGATAATAATTAGCACAAGGAGGGTTTTGGTGATAAAAATAACACAAGGATTTTTTTTCTAAATAAGCAAAGTTTAGGGGTATTTTTGCATTTCACGCTACAATATATCACTACAATATATCCCAGTACTTTGAATATTAATAGCCATTTGGATTTGCTTGACATATGTACAGCCGGATATTACGGCTCCAGGGTTAAACATTTTGGCAGCATGGAGTGAAGCATCGTCTCCCACAAAGTTGGATATGGATCATCGAGTTGTGAAATATAACATTCTATCAGGAACTTCAATGTCGTGTCCACATATAGGAGGGGCTTCTGCACTTCTCAAGGCCATACATCATAGTTGGAGTAGTGCTGCAATAAGATCTGCCCTAGTAACCTCCGGTATGCACATACTTACATTTATATATGCATGTTAAAAATAATTATGGAAAATTAAGTATAATGATTGTTTCGTTTATTGAATTGTGACGTGAAAGTTATGGACAAAATACAAAGATGGCGTTTATATATATATATATATATATATATATATATATATATATAAGTATCCTTAAATTTAGATCTAAATGTGAAAATACCCCCTGTGCTTTACCTAATTGCCAAAAAAACCCTGTGCTACTTTTATTAGCAAAATCCCTCAACTGTTCTTTTTATATTATTTTTTCCCTAAGTCAATAAAGATGTTATTGTCAATATTATAAGTGAACCGGTGCTTTATTGCCAATTTTCAAAGTTAATAGGGGGATTTTTGTCAATTTTAGGTGAATATGGGTATTTTGGCATTTTATGGTGGAAGTATAATTAGTATTTTCATACAAAGTATGTATCCTACTTGGGAGGAGTTTTTTTGCTAATAAAAAATAACACTGGGAGGTGGGTGTTTGGCTGTTTGCTAATTAGACAAAGCATAGGGGATATTTTTGCCTTTCACTCTTTGTCTAGTAGAATATGAACATTTATATTTTCTGATTTTTCCTTTGCAGCGGAATTGAATAACAACGAAGGCAAAATGATTACGGACGCATCTGGCGATCCTGCAGATCCTTTCCAATTTGGATCGGGCCATTTCAGACCAACAAAAGCAGCAGATCCCGGACTTATATACGATGCTTCCTATACCGACTATCTTCTCTTCCTATGCAGCAGCAATGAAGTTCAAAATCTCGATTCTTCATTCAAGTGCCCCAAGAATAATTCACCTTCTCCTAGTAACCTTAACTATCCATCACTGGCAATACCCAAACTCAATGGCACGGTGACTATTGTAAGAACTGTGACAAACGTTGGAAGCAGTATGAGTGTGTATTTCGTCAGCGTGAAACCTCCACTCGGGATCTCTGTTAAAATCTCTCCTCCAATTCTTTACTTTAACCGCACCGCCCAGAAGAAGAGTTTTACTATCACGGTAAAAAGACAGAATGAAATGACAGATACCATTGAGAAAGGCAAGTATGAATTTGGGTGGTATACATGGTTTGATGGAATCCATGTTGTAAGAAGCCCCATGGCAGTTTCAGTAGCTTAGATTTATATTTCAATATATTATTTACTATGCTTTTGAGCTGGGATGAAGAATAAATCATTATTGACTTTTTATAGATTTTTATTCGCAACCTAGCTTAAGGAAATTCATGATGAATTAATATTAGTATATATGTTGATAAATTTACCAAATCACATTATCAGTTTGAAAATTCTTATCCAGATTGGGTTTGGCTATATTCGACGTAGTTGCATGACAAGTATAATACATTTGTTTTGGAATTGGATAAAATTTTTAAGAGAGTGATAAGCAAGTATAATATAATTGTAATATGGTTGGATGAATTTTGAAAAAATTTCAAGTTACAATCAAATTCAATAAGTATAATTATGCTTTGTACCAAAAAAAAAAAAATAAGTATAATTATGCTAGATTAATAGGATTTAAAGGCATGACCGCTTCATAATTTGTAAGTTTCTCGAATTGCATTATGCAAGAGACACACAGGATATGCAGGAGACGCAAGTAGCGTTTGTATTTTTCCATGTGAGATTAGTGACAAATAAATTGCATTTTTATGTGAGATTAGTGACTAATTTATCAAAATTTCCAATAATAAATGGTTCCTTCTTCTAAAATTTCAAGCTAATTTTTTCCATTTATAAAAGAAAATTAAAACTGCAAAAGTATGTAATAAGGTACTTAATGATACGCATGCCATTTGGTTCAGTTGATAATATATAGTAGTGTGGCCAGTGTTTTAAAAATCGGACCGGTCATTTAACCGGAAGTCCTACTGGTTACTGGTTCGATCGGTTAGATCGAGTCGACTACTGATTCGATCGGTATAATCGGTGTGACTTTATTATTATGTAATATTTACACACACACACACATATATATATATATATATATATATATATATATATATATATATATATATATATATATATATATATATATATATATATATATATATATATATATATATATAAAGATACATATTTTTGAATTATCTAAAATACAATTATAATTCAAAAAATTATCATTCTTTGTCAATATAAATTTTTATTGTTTCATGCAAATAATCAAAATGTTTTAAAAAATTAAGATCAATGACAAAAATATTGTTGGTACCAAGTGGTCAGATGAGGTATAGAGGGGGGTGGGGATGAATAGACCTCTGAAAATTTTGACTTTAAAATTTTTCTAACTTTTCTACGAACGTACTAAGTTGATCAAGAGTTGTAAGTATACTAAGCTGATCTCGCACAAAGCTTCGAATAGCAGAGTTGACCATTCTTCTGATTATGACTTAGCTGATTTCAGTAAAATCAGATTTAAGTCAGATTACTTGCAGCGGATTTTATAAGTGTTTTTCACAAGTAAGCTTTTCAATTTAAAAGATTTGTCCCAGTTTTTAAACTCATTTTCAAAATCTTTTAAACAGTTTACTCAAGTATTTAAGTATGCTCTTTGAAAATATGCAATAAAATAATGCAAGTGTAAACATAGTGGTTATATGGATTTAAATCCTTTAGTCCACTCTTCCAAGTTGATTTAACCGGATTTCGTCGGGTTATTAGTATCAGTGAATTTGTGATATTGGGGGTGTTCAATATGTTTATTTATAGGGCTCTGTTACTTTATTCAGGATGGATCAATCTCAAGGAAAAGCTATATTCGTTAGAGCAATTAGCAATAATGACGATCAACACAAAAGGGATTATATGAATATGGTGAATCAGTAATTCTCCTTGTATTATCAGGGATTATGCTGTTTTGTAAGCATAAAATCCGTAAAATAGAATGTGTGTAATACAATGATTAACTAGGTATTTATATCATACTAAACCTAGTGTTACAAGGAAACATATTTCTAATAGGACTCGGCCCATTAGTCCTTCTTGAGTCCGGATTGTAGTCTGTTCGCCATGGCAAGTCGTTTTTTAACTGGTCGATAGAAGATCCCGAACGAGCTTATATGGTCGAACCTATTCGTTATCTCTTAGTCGGTCCGAATATAATAAAGGGTGCGAAATAGGCCCCATCAGTACTCCCTCACTTCTTCGAGCGTATATGTAGTAGAGGCTCGTAGAAGTAGAAGGTTAATTTCGATTGTAATTTCTATGAATTGTGCCTCGTTAAAAACCTTATTTAAGAAAAAACCCATTGGGAAAAAATCTTAAATAAGGAAAAGAGTACTACGCCTCATAGATAGTCGTTCTTGTGTTCCAATTGTGAACCGCTACGTGTCCCTTTGGGGAGGCGTTCCACTTTTTCTTAATTGGCGGGAACGTGATAGGCCGTGAGGAGTTCAAAACTTCTTTTCTCTCTCAGTATAAATAGATGACCTTTGAGTTTCATTTTTCCTTTATACTTCCTTATAGCTTGTAGTCACTTTCTGGTTTAGTCGTTCATCACATAAAGCTTTTCTTTTTATCGACCTATATCCTTTGAGAGCCTGAAAATATGGCTTCTTTGAGAAAACCTTCTTCTTCCTCGAAGGAGTATGTTGCTTCCCATTGCGAAGGGGAGTTGCGCTCTAGTCTGTTGGGCGAACAATCCGCAATTTCTGAATTCGTTGTTCCTGTAGAAGATACCTTTAAGGTACAGATCCTTTCTGAAGCAGAGGTTGCAGCCCGAGCCAAAAAGGGCAAAGGTACAGCTCCTCAAATTTCTGAACCGATTGAGGATCTAGCTTGCGCTTATACGGTGGACACTTTTCCAGAGGTTGTGAATAATTATGCCAAATATTTCCCGGAGGGTTCTGAGATAATTCTCCCTTCCCCTTCTGAAAGGGTCACTTCTCCGCCAGAAGGATGTCGTGTCTTTTATACGGCTCACTTTAATAGCGGCCTTCGCCTTCCGTTGTCTCCCCTTTTTCTTGATATCTTGAGAATATTTAGTGTGTCCTTGACACAATTAGTTCCGAATTCTGTAGCTTTCCTGGTTTGCTTTTCTGTCCTGATGATTGCAAAAGGGCTAAAACCTTCCTTTCGTAACTTTACACAACTTTTCCGGTTCAACATATCCAGTTCTTCCAATCGCGGGTATTTCTTTGCCAGTCAGAAACCTAGTCGGGCGATCTTCGACGCTCCAGTCTCTAGTAACCCTTTTTGGAAATCTCATTTTTTCTTTGTTCGCCCCCCACTTCATCTTCGTTCGGCTGATGGTTCGACTATACCCTTCTCGTGGGATCACGATTTTAAATGGGTATACGGAGGTCGCTTGCCGACTGGTGAATTCATTCCTGACGATGCTCAGTTTATCGCTGAAATCCCCGATATGCGTGCAAACAAATATCAGAGTGCTCTTCTGATTGGGGAGACTTTCCTTCGTAAAGCGGGATTGAGCGTTCATACTTTTCCAATTAGTTCAACATCGGAATCACTGGGTAAGCATTTTTCTTTAATATAGTGATACGATAATATCTTCTTATATAGAGAAATTAACTTTTGTTCGGTTTCTTAATCAGCTCATATGGTAGAAAATTCTCGACATTCTTCAAAGGGAAAAATGGTGTTATCCAAATCCTCTAAATCTATAGAGAACAATCCAATCGAGCAGAGAGCTTCTCGGAAGAGGAAACTGGAGTTGAGTCCTGAGTCTGAGGAGAACGGAGAGGAGTCTCCAAATTCTTCCCAAGATTCCCCTATTCGGCAAGGGACTGGGCTCGGTTATCCCCCCTTCAGCTTAGAACATCCTTGGGGATTCGTGGACGCCGTAGTTGGTCGATGCCTCATCCCAGCGACAACCCGGTGGGGAGAAAAAGGAGCTATTATGGTCGTTCTGGCTATGATCTTTCTCTACTTGGCGACAATCGTCCGAAACCTACTTTAGTTGAAATGATCGAAGATCATTTAGAGGGGAAGAGAGCCGCTGGTTATTCTGAGAAAGATTCTTTTGTCCACGATGAAAGTGAGAACGCGGTCGATAAGGCGACTCGCGTTCTCTTATCCGGGGTTTTTACTCGTGATTTGAACAAACTTTTCCGTAAGGATCCTCTGGAGAAATTTCAGCGAGCCTCACTTTATGCTGAAAAGGTAAATTCTTTTGAGCTCGCTTTATAGGACATTCTTGATTTCGAAGATATCTTTGTTAACTTGTTTCTTGTTTTTACCCCTTTGCTTTTTCAGACTAAGACTTGTCTTGCCTCATACGCATACGAAACTGCACTCTGGAAACAGCAATGTGAGTTTCTAGATGAGAAAAATAAAGCTCTGCTTCGTAAGTTTTCTAGTTCAGAGGTTGGTCCCTCAACATCTTCATCCATTCCTGTGGAAGAGACTTCTGCTACTGGGACTGAAGATCAAGAGATCATAAATAGGATTATGGAGATTTCCCGCGCTCAAGAGCAAGCTAATCAAATGGCTAAAAAGCTAGAGGAATTCCAAATGCAGAGTACGGCTCGAATTAGCAAGCTAGAATCTCAAGTATCAGGTCTTCAAACTTCTTTAGAGGAGTATGAAAATGATGTCCCTCTCAGTGGACTCAAGGATCGATATGGTAGGAACCCTGATGAAAAAGTTATCCGTGAATTCCTTAATTCTCCTGTCCATACAGCGTTGGTGTATCAGATGGTCGGTCCTCTTCTGGAGAATACTTTCAAGAAGGCGGTTCATCAGCTGGTCGCTCTAAAGATGATCGATGACCGTCGAAAGGAGTATTTTAAGGCGGCACACGTTCGGTTGAATCGTGATGGCAAAATTTATTCTTCTTCTGAGCTTCCAGATGTCGTATATCAAGGTTTTCCTTTGGCTCACCTTGTCGAAGAATTTGGAAAACCATTGCCGATTCCTCCTTCTGACGTTAATGATGAGCTTGATAATACTTTTATCGATCCAGAAGACGAAGAAGAAGAAGAAGAAGAAGGAGTTGGTATGACTGAGAACGTCGATAGCGAGCAGATAATCCCAGATAGCGACCAGGCTCTATGATATATTTTTACTTTTGAAATAATCTTTGTAATCATCTAACTGTAGGTTTTAATAGTAATTTTACCTTTTCGTCCTTTAGTACCTAAACGTTTCATATTCTGACAGCCATGTCTTTTCATCTTCACCGTAATAATTCAGACAAGTCATTAAGTTCGCCGTAATCATTATGTGTGTCTTTTCAAATTCTGTTGTGTATTTCAAAGTCAGTTTTTCTAGTTCGCGCCCTTTCTTTTAGGTCTGTAGCGCCTTTTCGTATAGTATAAATACTGAAGGTAAAAAAACTTGACTTGTCATTTACCGTTATACTCGTCTTCTTCTAACAGAATACTTTTACTTTGGCTGGTCGATAAACTTTCTCGTTACTTGTTTTACTCTTTTTCAATAATTCGACCATGAGTAACCTTTTCGGTAATACTTCGAAACGACCTTCTCGTGAGAGCGCTAGGGATAAAAGATCCAAAAAATCTCGAAGAGATGGGCCGTCGATGGAGCCTCCTCGTTCGTCCCTAACAATTAGGTCGGTGGTTGATACTCGTGTTATCCCTTCCGAACCCTTTTCCACGATTAGTTCGTCTTTTGTACAACCAAATTTTTCTTCTTCTACTGAAATTGGGAATAGGCCTTCCCCTGGTCGGATGGCTTTTGGTGATACATCCCACGTGGAACAGACCTTTGATATGCCTGTTTCTTCTGGTGTTTATTCTTTCGAGCATGTTTTTCATGGAGGGGATTTTGCTAATTCCCTTCCTTTGTCTACTTCTAGTGCTCCAATTGCCAGCGAAGGGCAAGTTGGTGATGGCTTTTTTGTCAATCCTTCTACAGCACAATCTATTTTGCAAGATTGTCCTGATTTTTTATTTCATGATACCACGGTGACGACTACTTCTTTTGAATCTGGGGGACCTTCTGGGGGTCGGTTTGGGTCGAGGTCTGGTCGTCGGACCGTTATTTCTGCTTCGGGCAAGGAGACCTCCATTAGCCCCAACGAGAGAGATTCCCCCCGTCTGTTAGATGATCGATGCATCCTTGAGCAGGTTAAGGATATTACGTTGTCAGAGACTCCACGCCCCGACGGTGTCCCATCTAATAGCGAACTGCCTGGCTCAGTTGAGCCTGATGCTTTGTCTTGGGATCTGGGTTTAAGCACTATCTTGCCTAGTGAGCTGAGGAAATTTGAGGGTACTTCAAATGTACGCCTTGTCCAGTCTCTTGTTAAGATGTGCGAGCAGGTAGACATATCTTTCGACAATTTTCCTTATTTTTATTTCGACTTTCATGTCTTGTGAGGGTTTTTCTCATTCTTCTTCTTTTTAGGCCAAATATTTTGCACTCCAACTGGGTGTGCAAAATGACGAACTGTGGAATAGTAGGGGTGCTCATCAAGGTCAGTTGGAGTCAGAGAAAGCTAAAGCCGCAGGGCTGTCGTTGCAACTGCAGCTTGCCCAAGATGATCTCCAAAAATTAGAGGCTGACAAAGTTGTTCTTGAAAAAGAAAAAAGTGATTTAGTTCAGGCTGCCGTCTTGGCAGAGGAATCTCGTCGGCGGGCCTATGAGGAAGGTTATGATGCCGGTTATCTCAAGCGTCAGGAGGAGTTGATGGCGTTTGCTGGTAACTTGACTCCTCGTAAGTCCGTTTCTGCTAGTCGGCCTATTGATGGCTCCTCACAGTGATCTGTTCGATCTGGCAGGCCTTGGGCTGTCTTTTTTTTTTTTTTTTTTTTTTTTTTTTTTTTTTCTGCCCAACTTTTGTGTATTTGTTTGGGCTGGTATTTTTGTAATGGGAGAAGTACTAAATTGGAAATTATGACCTTTTTGTAGGCAGATTCTTGCCTTAATCAATTTTCTTCTGTAGATATTCTTTGTTATGCATATTTTGCTATTATGCAGGAATACAACTTCTTTGAAGTAAAAAATATAGATTAGTATACTTATCTCATGTTGGTCTTCTGGGAGGAGGTCCATCCTTTGAAAATGTAGCTTTAGTCTTGATGTAGCGATGTTTAAGTAACTGAATGTTACAACGTTTGGGATTGCAAATTAAATCCTTTAAAATGAAGTATAATAACGATGATCAATTGAGCAAGGTTCCTTATGATCTCCCAGAAGTCGTGTTAATAGTGAAGTCTTCACGTAGATATCTAATTGAATAAAGAAATTCTCAATTTTGTCGTCGCTGTTCGATCAGTCCTTTACCATTTTGTCTTTTAGTTAAAGACATCTTATATAAAGACGTTGTCTCTTTGTTGAGCTCTGCTCTTCTATGTTTTGAAACTGCAAAATTGCTCTAGATAAGCTCTCGAGATTCATGTTTTTCTGTAGTGCTTGTGAGTTCCTTGTTTCTCAAATAAAGCAACCAATGTATCAATATATCATTGGTTTGATATGGGAGGAATTGGAAAATGTAGAATTATTAGCCAGATCTATCTCTTTCAGACCCCCTTCAGCAATTCTTTGGAATATTAGGTAGTGACTATTTTGGAATCTTGAGTAATGACGGCTATTCTCCTGATTTCCATGTCAGAATTCTTGGATTCCAAATGGAGTTCTTGTATGGCTAACTTAGTAGTCTCTATATGATTTATGAGGCAGTGACGACCCTTGTATGGTCGAAGTACCCTTTTTTCAACAGTTTAAACTTGCATGCCTTTGTTGAGGATCTTTAAATTTTTCTTATCGAGCGACCAACTTATTGATCGTGCACACTCTTCTGGGCTGGGGCTTCTTAAAGCCTCCTTGGATTATTTTATTGATCGCTTCGATCCGCAGATTCTTCTCTTGTCGACTGGTTGAGTCGGTCAAACGGGTGCCGTTCCAACTTACTTGCATTTATTTCGGGGAGTCAAAGGGTCGCATTTTCGCCCCTTGATCAAATTCCTATCAACCGTAGGATCATTTTCACAAGCGCCTATAAATAAGTAGGCATTTTCCTTCTCTTTTATTCATAACAGATGGAGATTTCGGTTTCTTTAGATTTCATTCTGCCTTCTGATCCCATAATATTCAAAAAGTCACATTATCGCGATTTGTATCACAATGGCTTGGATTTCACTTGCCTTGTACTGACGGGTCCCATGGAAGCCCTACCTTGTACTAACGGGTCCCATGAGGCCTCAAATGTTGTTTTCACGGATTTGAGGTCCGTGGTTTCTGTTTGCACATGGAGGGTTCATACTTGCCAGCCCCCCTCGCTCTTGGATGTTACCTCAGGAGTGATAGACTACTGGGGTGCGCTGGTAAGTTTACTGTCTTACGACTGCCCCGAAGAGATGCTGCTCAAGAGTAAAATGTTTTATCTTTAAAGTAAAAGCAGTATCTTGTTGTGGGTGAATGAGTATTGCCTGTTATCTGGCTAGTAATGCTTATTTCATATGGAAGAACATTCGATCTTCAGAGCCTGGCCATCAAACTAATGAAGTCGACCATCCTGAGCAGCATGCTTCTTAGGTGGTTGTTCATAATCGTCGAGGTACTAAGGAGGAGATTGATGTTTCCGTGGACATTGTCGTGAAGATCGCCGGTCCATAGTGTAGGATCGTTTTATATAAACAAATGTAATCGTAGATAGGCTTTGTAATCGAGTTTTTGTAACTCCTTTATACGTAAAAAGACGAATAAAACTTTATTTTTATTCCTTGCATTCTCCCTGTTATTGTGTTCGGTTTTAATCTTATTCGTGATTGTCATTGAAGAGTGTTTATTGAGTGGATCAATGTATACTCGACTTGTTATTATTTAGACTTAGGATTTCTTACCAAGAGTCTTTTACTCGTTGTAAATAGATCGAGGAGTGTTTATTGAGCGGATCTATGTATACTCGACTCGTTATTATTTAGACTTAGGTTTTCTTACCAAAAGTCTTTTAACCGTTGTAAATAGATCGAGGAGTGTTTGTTGAGCGGATCAATGTATACTCGACTCGTTATTATTTAGACTTAGGTTTTCTTACCAAAAGTCTTTTAATCGTTGAAAGATAATCGAGGAGTTTATATTGAGCGGATCAATGTTTACTCGACTCGTTTTATTTGAGACTTAGGTTTTTAATTACCAAAAGCCTGTTGATCGTTGAAAGATAATCGAGGAGTTTATATTGAGCGGATCAATGTTTACTCGACTCGTTTTATTTGAGACTTAGGTTTTTAATTACCAAAAGTCTGTTGATCGATGAAAGATAATCGAGGAGTTTATATTGAGCGGATCAATGTTTACTCGACTCGTTATTATTTAGACTTAGGTTTTTAATTACCAAAAGTCTGTTGATCGTTGAAAGATAATCGAGGAGTTTATATTGAGCGGATCAATGTTTACTCGACTCGTTTTATTTGAGACTTAGGTTTTTAATTACCAAAAGTCTGTTGATCGTTGAAAGATAATCGAGGAGTTTATATTGAGCGGATCAATGTTTACTCGACTCGTTTTATTTGAGACTTAGGTTTTTAATTACCAAAAGTCTGTTGATCGTTGAAAGATAATCGAGGAGTTTATATTGAGCGGATCAATGTTTACTCGACTCGTTTTATTTGAGACTTAGGTTTTTAATTACCAAAAGTCTGTTGATCGTTGAAAGATAATCGAGGAGTTTATATTGAGCGGATCAATGTTTACTCGACTCGTTTTATTTGAGACTTAGGTTTTTAATTACCAAAAGTCTGTTGATCGTTGAAAGATAATCAAGGAGTTTATATTGAGCGGATCAATGTTTACTCGACTCGTTTTATTTGAGACTTAGGTTTTTAATACCAGAAGTCTTTTAATCGTCGTAAATGGATCGAGGAGTTTATATTGAGCGGATCAATGTATACTCAACTCGTTTGTATTCTGAATTTAACCAACACTTATCGTAAAATCGCAAGGAGTGTTTTACCGAATCAATCGATTTATATTGAATATTAAAAATCTTTTTGATAATCGAGTTGTAGGCTAAAGCCGTTTATTACAAAAAACTTACTGAAATAAATCAAAGTAAATAAAAAGTGATCTATTAAAATTTATTTACCATAGTATTTTCTAAGGTTGACTGCATTCCAGGTTCTTGGTAAGGCTGTTCCGTCCATGTGTGCAATTTTGTATGAACCTTTCTTTCCAACACCAATGACGATGTAAGGTCCATCCCAATTTTGTTGTAACTTTCCCACATGCTTGGATACTTCTACCTTTTTCAAAACCAAATCCCCTTCTTTGAAGGTCCGAATGCGTACCTTTTGATTGTAAGCCTTTTCCATATTTGATTTAGTGGCTTGCAAACGTACGGCTGCTTTTTCTCTCAGAGCTTCGGTCAAATCAATATCATTTTCTCTTGTCTTTTTGTTTTCCTGGTCGTTGTACATTTCAACCCTTGGTGTTGGGATTAATGTTTCAACCGGAATAACAGCTTCTGAGCCATATACTAAACTGAATGGTGTCTCCCCTGTTGAATTTCTGACCGTGGTTCGATTGCCCCACAGTACTCCTGGGAGTTCGTCGAGCAATTTACCTTTGGCTGCTCCTAATCTTTTCTCCAAAGACTTTATTATTTCTCGATTTGCTATTTCGGTTTGTCCGTTCGCTCTAGGATGCCCGACCGAAGTAAAGTTTTGCTGAATTCCTAAGTTCGAACACCATTCAATTACTTGTTTTCCCGCGAATTGGGTTCCATTGTCCGAAATCAAAATTCTCGGGATGCCAAATCGACACACTATGAATTTTCCAAAGAAAGTTAATCACTTGGAACTGAGTTATCCGGGCAAGAGCAATACATTCTATCCATTTGCTGAAGTATTCAACAGCGACCAGGACATAAGCTTTCTTGGATCTGGCTGTTGGGAATGGACCTACAATGTCCATGCCCCATTGGTCGAAAGGCCAACATATCGGTATTGGGTGCAGGTTTTCAGCCGGTTGGTGGCATATATTAGCGTGGTCCTGACAATGATGACATTTTTGGACATATTGGATTGCATCATCGTTGATGGTGGGCCAGTAATAACCTGTTCGGAGGCATTTTAAAGCTAATGCCCTTGCTCCGCTGTGATTTCCTGCGTCTCCTTCGTGTACCTCTCGAAGGATATCGGCAGTTTGCGACCCGGAGATACATTTTAAGAGGATTCCTGATACCGACCTTCGGTAAAGCTTCCCTTCTACCAATGTATATTTTGGAGCCCGATATTTTATTTTCCGAGCTGCATTTTATTCAAGGGGTAATTTTCCTTCTCGAAGATAGTCTATCATCGGAGTCATCCAATTTTCTTCAGCTTCTTCGATTACCATTATATCGACTACCAGTGTTTCATCGATATCGATCGTCGGTGTATTAGAGATTAACCAGGTGATCACCCTTTCGGTCTTTCCATCGTGGGATCCTGTGAACTTAGATAGTTGATCAGCCCATTTGTTTTCCGAACGTGGAATGTTCTGTATGCCGAAACTTTCAAATTTCTCAGTTAGCATTTTCACTTTAGCGAGATATTTAACCATATTAAATTCTTTAGCCTCGTATAAACCTTCTATTTGTCTTTGTACTAACTCTGAATCGGTTAATACTTTAAGATTTTTTATGTTGGCTTTAATCGCCATTTCCATTCCTGCGATTAACGCTTCATATTCTGCTTCATTGTTTGTTACGATGAAGTCCAACGTTATCGCATAATTCAAATCTTCTTTATTTGGTCCGGTGAAGTTGATTCCGGCGCCTCTTCCTTCTCAGCATGAAGCACCGTCGACATGCATTAATCAAGTTTGATCTTCTATGAACAAGACATCGTCGTTGAGGCTGCTCGAAGATTCAGTTGCCTGTGTCGGTGTTTCCAACAGAAAATCAGCTAACACTTGGGCCTTAATTGCGATTCTTGGTTTGTAATCGATTTCGAACTGACCTAGTTCGATTGCCCATTTGATTAGTCTTCCGGAGGCTTCTGGTTTTGCTAAGACCTGTCTTAATGGTTGATTTGTTAAAACCACTATTTTGTAGGTTAAAAAGTAAGGTCGAAGTTTTCTTGCAGCCATTACTAAGGCAAGAGTGAATTTCTCGATTTCCAAATAATTTTTCTCCGCCCCTTGCAATAATTTGCTTAAATAATAGACAGGCTTATGTTCTGAAGCCTCTATCTTGATCAGTACTGAACTAACGGCCGCGTCGGAGATTGAGATGTAAACATATAACGGTTCTCCTTCTGTCGGTTTGGCCAACATCGGGGGTGATGTCAAATATTCTTTTAGCTGATCAAAAGCCCGATCGCATTCTTCTGTCCAAACAAAGTTTTTTGCTTTTCGAAGTGTTTGGAAAAAGGGCAAACTTCTGTCTGCAGATTTTGATATGAATCTGTTCAATGCTACGATTTTCCCTACCAAGCTTTGTACTTGGGAGATGGTTTTGGGAGGTTTCATTTCAGTTATGGCTCGGATTTTTTTTGGGTTGGCTTCTATCCCTCGTTGGTGTACTAAATAGCCCAAAAATTTTCCTGACTTAACACCGAAAGTGCATTTCGCGGGGTTTAATTTCATACGGTATTTTCTTAAGATCCGGAAACATCGATCGAGATGTTTTACGTGATCCGCTTCGTTCATGCTTTTTACCAGCATGTCGTCCACATAGACTTCCATCAATTCCCCGATTAACTCTTTGAACATTAGGTTTACCAACCTTTGGTAGGTGGCCCCAGCATTCCTTAAGCCGAATGGCATCACTATAAAGCAATATACTCCCTGCTCGGTTACGAATGCAGTCTTCTCTTGGTCCCGCTCATCCATATATATTTGGTAGAATCCTTGGAAGGCATCCATCATGCTGAATATTGTGAAGCCAGCGGTCGAGTCAACTAATAAGTCGATCCTTGGGAGAGGATATGGGTCGCGTGGGCATAGTTTGTTAAGGTCGGTAAAATCATTACACATTCTCCATTTGTTGTCCCTTTTATCCCCTTTTGCTACTAGAACCACATTACATAGCCATTCTGAGAAGTGGATTTCTCGGATTTGTTTTGCTTCCAGTAATCTTTCTATCTCGGCTTTGATAATTTTATCTTTTACTGGGCCATGATTTCTCTTCTTTTGTCTGGCGGGCTTTGCCAAAGGATCAATTTTTAGGGAATGCTTGATTATTCGAGGATCAATTCCTTCAATGTCATTCGCGCTCCAGGCGAAGACGTCGACATTATCTCTGAGGAAGTTGACTAACATTACTTCCCCTTCCTCGCTCAATTCAGTACCTATTCTCGTCGTTTTGGATGAGTCCCCTTGTACTAGAATTACCTCCTTATGCTCTGGGGGTTTCAAAGCCAGGTCTAACGGTTCCTTTCCCTTTTTGTCTATTCGATCAGTATTAGGGATTTCAATCTCGTTTCTAACAAGATCATCTTCGATTTTTCTTTTGCTCGGGGTAACTGATTTGGGGTGTTCTTTCAAGGTTAGCGAGGTACTGTAGCAATCCCACGCCATACAGTGATCATTGGTTATTTCTCCGATACCATTGTCGTTAGGAAATTTTATCTTCTGGTGATAAGTAGAGACAACAGCTCTAAATAGGTTGAGAGCTGGTCGTCCTAATATTGCGTTATAAGTGAAGGGTGTTTCTACTACTAGAAATTTTACTAGCTTCACTGTCCGGTGTGGTTTTTTCCCTAGCGATACACTTAAGCTTATTGTTCCGCTGGGGATGATTTCGGATCCCCCAAATCCTACCAATGGTGTAGCAACTTTCTGTAGGTTTATTTGTCCCAGGTTCATCTGAGCTAAAACGTCTTGGGAGATGATATTCGCTGAACTCCCATTATCGATTAGGATCCGTTTGACGTTATAGTTCGCTATTTCTAGCGACACCACCATCGGGAAATCGGGGTTATCCTCTTTTGTGTCCCAAACAATGTTTTTGGGTACTTCGCCTTCGTTGAAGCTGATCGGCTGGTCGTTTGACGACTTGTTTTCCAGAGTCCATATTTCTTTTGGGTATTTTGAGTTTCCAATTATGGATCTGGCATTTCTTCGTCGAGCGTTACGACTATCGCCGCCCGTGGGTCCCCCGAATATTGTTTGAATGGTCCCATTGATCTGGTCATGGTTTTGCTCCTGTGTAGGACCATGCTCGGGTGTCCTTCGACGAGAATTTCTCCTTTGATTATTATTCCGAGGGCTTCTACTTCTTTCTCTCTTGCGGTCATCACGCTCTATGTATTCGTCTAGTTTTCCTTGTTCGATTAGTTTTTCAACTTCTCTTTTTAGGTGAAAACAATTTTCCGTTCGATGTCCGTGTGCCCTATGGTACTTGCAGTATAGGTCGTAGTTTCGAGACCCAGGTCTGGGCTGGGCGATTTTCCTGGCTTCGGGGATCCAGTTATTTCTTTCTAGAACTTCCAATATTTCTTCCATCGGAGCATTTAACCTCGGGTGTTCCACTTGATTTACCCTCCCTCTGATCGGTAGTTCGAGGTTTCTTGGCCTTTTGATGAGGGATATTTCGGGTTTTCGCTTTTTTCTTTACAACTACACGAGATCGAGCGTTATTTATCTCGAAAGATCCAGTTCGACCCCGATGACGGAATACCATAAGTATAAGGCTGCCCCGGATTCAAAGTTACTGTTGGGCCAAGCTCTGACCCAAATTTAAGGGCCGAAGAATTGCACATCTGCGGGTAGACCACCTGAACCCCATTTTCAGCTATAAATACCCCATGCATTTATGATGCTGGACACGATTTTCCAGGTGCTCCCTCCTCGAAGCTACTGTTCGGAACCACTTGGAAATATAGGCTTAAGATCTATTGCATTTCACCCTCTAGCTTGTACGGCATCCAATAATGCTCGTGTAGGACCCTAAATATTTGTACTTGTACTCAATTTACTCGAATACAATTACATTTGGTCTTTATTTTCCTTTTAACATTATTATCATTGTATTACTTCCCACCCTTGATCGAACTAACGAAACCACGTAAGATCAATTGGCGCCCACCGTGGGGCCCTATTCGAGTATTAGACCGAAATATGCCTACTACGAGGAGAAATACATATGTAAGAGGAGAGCCTTCCCAAGCAGTGGGAGCACAAAATTCTGTCAATAATGAACCTGATAACTTATCGCGCGCCGCTCAACAACAACCGGAGGCACCGCCGCCGGTTCCGCAAGATAACATTCCAATACATACGACCATTGGAGATTTTAGGTCTATAATAGGCACCATGTGCAGGGAGTTTATGAACAGCGGAAGAGCAGATCAATCGCCCGTCGACCAACCAGGGATTCAGGGAAGACCCGAAATACCTTCGTCGAACTTACAGAAGGAAAATGATATGTCACATATCCCATCGCTGCGTCCACAAAGGACTGCACCCTCGAAAGTCAATGCCCGATCAGAAAACCCTCCTGCACGAGTGCACGATCTGGAGGATTCTGTTGTGGGGGAAAGTCACACCGCCGGCGCTGCGAGAAGAAATAAACCAACTTACAAGAGAATTACAGAATCCGAATTGGAGATAATGGTACAGGAAAGAGTAGCTAAGAAATTGGAAGAACAGGATACTATGATAGAAATTCCCTTCACTAATCAAGCTACCAGGCAAGCGGGGAATATCCTGACTAGAGGAAACCTACGAGAGAGGGAGGTCTCGAATAATATCATGCGATGTTCACCCTTTTGTCGAGAAATACGCGAAGCTCGAAACACAGAAACGGTGCCAACCAGGCTCCCTCGGTATAACGGGACTACCGACCCCGGCGAACACATTAACAGCTTTGTTAATGTTATGAATTTGTATGGACACTCGGATAATTTTTGTTGCAAGATTATGGTCACCACTTTTGAAGGGATTGCCCTCGATTGGTTTGGAAAGTTACCTCCGAACTCCATATTTTCTTTCGAAGAATTTTGCGATAAGCTGAAGCATCAATTCGCTAGCCAGAGGAAGCCGAGATTGCCAGCAAATCATCTGGGCACTGTGAAACAATTGGAAGGAGAGACGTTGAGGCAATGGCTGGCAAGATTTAGTATTGAGCTCTTGAAAGTGGATACCCCGCAGATTGAATATCTGTCCTCGTTGATGTTCGAGCTGACCAGAAGCACCCAGTTTGGGAATGCATTATGCAGAAAGCAACCAAAATCCTTCGAACGGATAATGGAAATTGCTGAAAAGTATATGATACAGGAAGAGATGAACAAATTGAAGAGTTCACATCTAGATAAATCTCATCTCAACAAAAAGCATGATCGGGCTCCGATCCCAAAACCAGGTGATTATGGAGGGTCGAATAAAGGATCCGTTTGGCAGCGAATCAACACTTTTAAGCCGCATATGCCACCCCAAGGACCGAATTCGTATGGACCCCCTTATGAGCGAAATCGAGCCCCAAGGCCGGGTAAAATTCAATTTACTGAGCTTAACAGTTCAAAAGAAGAGGTGTTGACCGTATTGGAAGAAGGGAATTTAATTCCGGAAGCCCAAAGGATCACACAGGCGAGGCCGGGCGCGCCTGGATATGACCAATACTGTCGATATCATCGAGCTAGAGGCCACAGTACGGAAAATTGTTATCAGTTGAAGGTCGAGATCGAAAAGTTAATCAACCAAGGAAAACTCAAAGAATTTGTTAAGAATGGCAACTATAACAATCGCTACAGATCCCGTAGTCCGAGAAAACTTAACGCTCGGCAGAGACAAATTCAAAGTCAGGCGGATGAACAATCGAACGGTGTGATCAACATGATTGCAGGTGGACCGGCGGGTGGAGATAGTAGAAATGCCAGAAAAAGGACTTTAAGGTCAATCAGGACAGGAGTGTCCACAAAAAGGGAAGTTCTATCTTTGGAGTTTCCATCAATGGAGAATCAAGTCATCAGCTTTAGCGAGGCGGATCGACCCGCAGATGTTAGTTGGGACACGAACGAAGATGATCCAGACTTTTCCATGGTGTTAACACTAAGAATTGCAAATTTCGAGGTCAAAAGAGTGCTGGTCGATAACGGGAGCTCGGCAAACATAATTTCATCAGAAGCTCTTGCAAGAATGAAACTCTGTCATCCACGATTGGATAAGGTAACCACCCCTTTGGTCGGGTTCGGGGGATCGGAGATCACTCCGCTCGGAACCATACTTTTGAGTACCACTCTAGGATTAAAACCAAAGAATGTCACGAGAATGATCAAGTTCCTCGTGGTGGACACGCCGTTTGCTTACAATGCCATCTTGGGAAGACTCGCTCTGAATACTTTTAAGGCTATCGTATCCACCTACCATCAGAAGATAAAGTTCCCAACTGACGGAGGAGTAGGGGAGATGAGGAACGACCAGTACATGGCTTGGGAGTGTTATAGTTCGTCCTTAACTATCAAGGAAAAGGTGGAGCCCGAGCTCCCTAACAAAAGAAAGATAAATGAATTAGTCTCTAACTCCGGAACTCCGATTCCCGATTATGAAAGACTAGATGGAAAGAAAGGGAGGACCGTTGACATGAGTGTTCAAGCACCTGATCACAAAAAGGTGAACTTGGTACCTGGATCTCCAGAAAAATTCACAAAAATAGGAACGGAGCTAAGTAATTGCATGGAAGCAAAACTCATCGGATTCTTGCAGAAAAATGTGGATGTCTTCGCATGGAGTTCGGACGACATAGTAGGAATCGACCCGCGTGTGATAACGCATTCCTTAAATATTGACCCAAAGGCCAGACCGGTGAGGCAGAAGAAGCGTAATCACGGACGAGAGAAAGACAAGATAATTAACGCAGAGGTCGATAGATTGTTAGCAGCAGGACAAATCAAAGAGATAAAATTCACGGAATGGCTATGTAATGTGGTATTAGTCTCCAAGGGGGAAAAGGTCGAGAACAAATGGAGAATGTGCAATGATTTCACCGACTTGAACAAATTATGTCCAAGGGACCCTTACCCTTTACCTCGAATTGACATGCTCGTAGATTCCACTGCAGGATTTGTGTTGTTTAGCATGATGGATGCATTTCAAGGATTTTATCAGATCTTCATGAACGAAAGAGATCAGGACAAAACGGCATTTATCACCGAACGAGGGGTGTACTGTTTCATCGTTATGCCTTTCGGTTTAAGGAACGCCGGTGCAACATATCAGAGGCTGGTCAATATGATGTTCAAAGAATTAATAGGAGAAATTATGGAAGTATATGTAGATGACATGCTCGTGAAAAGCATGTCTGAAGAGGAGCATATTAACCATCTTGATAGGTGTTTCCAAATCTTGAGAAAGTATGGGATGAAGTTAAATCCGGCAAAGTGCACATTTGGGGTGCGATCAGGAAAGTTCCTTGGCTATTTAGTTCATGAGAGGGGGATCGAAGCTAATCCAGAAAAAATCCGAGCGATCACTGATCTCCATCCACCGAGGAAACTCTCAGACGTTCAAAGTCTGATCGGAAAAATCATCTCGTTGAATAGATTCATCTCCAGATCCGCTGACAAGAGTTTACCTTTCTTCAAACTGTTGCGTAAATCTAAGAACTTCGAGTGGAACGATGAATGCGATAAGGCTTTCGAAGAACTGAAAGCGTACTTAATCTCGACACCCATGCTAGCAAAACCATCCGAAGGGGAACCCCTATATTTGTACATAGCTGTGTCAGAAGAAGCCATTAGCTCGGTTCTGGTCAAACTAGAAAAAGCTGAACACAAACCAGTTTATTATTTGAGTAAATTGTTGCAGGGTGCCGAAAAGAACTATATGGAAATTGAAAAATTTGCACTTGCCCTAATTGTGGCTGCCCGGAGATTAAGGCCCTATTTTCAAACATATAAAATCATTGTTTTAACTAACCAACCTTTAAGACAGGTTCTGTCCAAGCCAGAAGCTTCAGGCAGGTTAATAAAGTGGGCGGTCGAGCTCAGCCAATTCGAAATTGAATACAGACCACGAGTCGCTGTTAAGGCACAGGTGCTAGCTGATTTTGTGCTTGAATCAACTAGCATATCGAACGGCAAAGAAGGAACAACCTCGGAATTAGGTATGGTGGAAGAAGCAAACGATCAAATTTGGCTGATGCATGTGGACGGATCTTCGACCAAAGAAGGCGGTGGAGCTGGGATTCACTTCCAAGGGCCCAATGCTGAAGACCTGAGCTATGCGATAACTTTGGACTTTGTCGTCACCAACAATGAGGCCGAATATGAAGCATTGATAGCTGGATTAGAAATGGCCATTAAGGCAAAGGTAAAATCGATTGTCGTGCTAACAGATTCGGAACTTGTTCATAGACAGGTGAAAGGCACTTATGAAGCCAGAGAATTCAACATGATTAAATATCTGAACAAAGTGAGGAAGTTAATCTCAGAGTTCGATAAATTTGACATTCAACCAATACCAAGGGAGGAGAATCTCTGGGCCGACATACTATCGAAGTTTACAGGACTGGTCGACGGAAAGACTGAGAGGACAATCACTTGGCTGCTATCGAATATGTCTGCTATCGAGTTAGATGCAGCCCCTGCAATTGGTGTTATGGAAATTGAAGAGCCGAGCGAGTCATGGAACGACCCTCTTATCGCCTATCTTAGGGACGGAAAACTGCCGGAGAATGCAAACGAGGCTCGGAGAATCAAATATAGAGCGCCGTCATTTACTTTGATGGATAATCAACTCTATAAGCGCTCCTCTTCGGGAATTCTATTAAAATGTATCCGCGAAACACACTACGAGGCAATATTGAGAGAGGTCCATGAAGGGGAAGCAGGAAATCATTGTGGAGCTCGAGCGTTAGCTCTTAAATGCTCAAGATCTGGATATTATTGGCCTACACTCTTTTCTGATTCTGTCGAGTATGTGAAAAAGTGCCATCACTGTCAAATTCATTCGAATTTGATACACCAACCGGCCGAACATATGCATTCGATCCCTATTTGTTGGCCCTTCGACAAATGGGGCATCGATATTGTGGGACCTTTTCCAACAGCGCGAGCCAGAAAAAATTATGTACTAGTAGCGGTGGAATATTTCAGCAAGTGGGTCGAATGTGTTGCCTTGACCAAAATCACCCAATTTCAAGTCATTAATTTTTTATGGAAAAATATAGTCTGCAGGTTCGAAATCCCCAGGGTTCTGATATCAGATAACGGAACGCAGTTTGCAGGAAAAAGGGTCACGGATTGGTGTGAAAGATTCGGAATACAACAGAACTTTGCGTCTGTTGGCCACCCTCAGGCTAATGGACAAACTGAAGTAGTAAATCGGGAAATTGTTCGATCTCTGGAGAAGCGCTTATCGGAAGCAAAGGGAAAATGGCTGGATGAACTACCGGGAGTATTATGGGCCAACAGGACAACAGTCAAAGCGGCAACCGGAGAAACTCCATTCAGTTTGGTTTATGGGTCGGAGGCTGTTATCCCAGTAGAGAATCTTATACCTTCTCCCAGGGTCGAATTTTATGATCCCGAAGAAAACCAATTGCTGAGGCAGATGGAAGTTGACCACGCGGATGCTCGAAGGGACCGCGCAAAGTTGAAAATTCAAGCCGCCAAGGCCAACATGGAAAAGTCCTATAATCGGAATGTAAGGATTCGATCCTTCAAAGTGGGAGATCTGGTGCTCAAAAAAGTGGAAGTATCAAAGCACGTAGGAAAACTACAGCCCAATTGGGAGGGCCCATTCGTGATCGTAGAGGTTGGGAAAAAAGGTTCTTATAAGATTGCGCACCCTAACGGAGAGATATTGCCTCGAGCTTGGAATGCGATCAATTTAAGAAGATATTATGGAAGATAGTTACAATCGAGGCTTCTACTTTTTAGTTATCTTGTTCTGTTTTCTTTGACTATAATTATTTGGCAAACTATATGTGTTTAATGAAGAATTGGGTTATTTGAAGAATGTTTATTCGAACTAGTTATTCAATGAAAGCTTATTTCGCCTACATTCTTACTTATTCGTCATATTCCCGATATTCTCGATCTATATTCATTATTATCGATCTCTATTTTTCTCTATCAACTATTGAATGGGTGAAAGCCTCTGCTATGACCCTCGAGCTAAAAATGCTCTAAAAACGACTAAGGGTGAAAGCCTCTGCTATGCCCCTTAGATCGAAATTATTGAATGGGTGAAAGCCTCTGCTATGACCCTCGAGCTAAAAACGCTCTAAAAACGACTAAGGGTGAAAGCCTCTGCTATGCCCCTTAGATCGAAATTATTGAATGGGTGAAAGCCTCTGCTATGACCCTCGAGCTAAAAACGCTCTAAAAACGACTAAGGGTGAAAGCCTCTGCTATGCCTCTTAGATCGAAATTATTGAATGGGTGAAAGCCTCTGCTATGACCCTCGAGCTAAAAACGCTCTAAAAACGACTAAGGGTGAAAGCCTCTGCTATGCCCCTTAGATCGAAATTATTGAATGGGTGAAAGCCTCTGCTATAACCCTCGAGCTAAAAACGCTCTAAAAACGACTAAGGGTGAAAGCCTCTGCTATGCCCCTTAGATCGAAATTATCAAAAAAGGGTGAAAGCCTCTGCTATGCCCCTTAGGTTGAAACAAACATTCTATTGAAAAATTGAAACATTCTATGGAAATTCGATCAAAATAAACATTCTATTAAAGATTGATCTAAATTCCATTATTAATTTCTCCACGACGACTATGGCGCCGAAAAAAGGACCAAAATTATGAGAAATATCTAGCGAGAGATCCAAGAGTTGAAAGATCGAACTTCAAATTAATTATGAATTTCAATGACTGTCTCGTGAAAATTGCGAATTATGAATTCAGAGATTAACAACGACAACAAATATAAAAGAAGATATTCATTCATAAATTTTCAGATGAATTACATGTGAACTCTTGTTTACATTCAAGAAATTGAGCTAATCGGAATATTTTACATCTGGTTCAACCCTATTACAAATGGTTATTCCCTATGGATACCCAAAGGAGGAATGAGAGGCTGATACACTTCTACCCTTCATCCGCCGCTTCCTTACAAACAAGCCCACGAAGGACCAAGTCGAAAAACAGGGAAGCAACTCCTAGTAAACTCGAAGGACAAACCTTTCAAGAAGACGCCTCCAAGAACTGGAGTTTGAGAGCAGGAAAACCCCTCCAGCAGTGGACCCACTATCCCAACTGGATAGAGGACAGGGTACAGGAGGTCGAGACCGACTCAAAGATTTGGAATCAGAGAAAGCAGGTCGCCTGCCGGTACCCTAGTCATAGTTCTTTTCACCTGACGATACCCTAGCCAAAAGTTATCATAGGGGTACTCCAAAGAGTTCAGAAAAGAGTGTTCGAATAAAAATCTCGAATGATATAATCACTGACATTGAATGGAGTATGGAATTATTCGACGAAAGCAAAAACACAACCATATCGGTCGAACGAGACGTTTACAGACAAATAAAAGTGAGAATAAATTTAGAGCTATATGTAGGGGAAAGAATTCGGCATCAACGGTATAGATCTCTCAGGTTGAATGGCCACGACACGAGCATTAAAAGCTCTGACCGTTTCACTTCCCGAGAAATGGTCTCCAAAAAAAAAAAAAAAAAAAAAAAAAAAAGGAGAGACGGAGAATATCATTCCAAGCAAATATTATATCATTACAACAAGGGTTATACTACAACAAGAAAGGAAAACCGTTACAACAAGGATGGTGTTACAAAGAGAAGTCTTAACTCATTATACAAAGGTAAACCACAGTATTACTAAACGAAATTATTTTCGGAAAGGATCTTTCAAACTTCAGCACTACGATCAGTATACCCGCGAATGTAAGCTTCTTTCTCACGAAGCTCAGAGTGTCTCTTCTCACGTTCGTAAATACCTTTGAGTTTCTCTAATTCTGAACTTAACTTGTCCTGAGATATTCTCTCCTTGAAAAATCTGTTAGCTTCCAATGCACGTTCCAGCTCGATCTTCTTCCCGATAAGCTCGAGCGAAATAGAGGTCCGCTGTTCGAACTCATGTTTGGCCAATGCATAAAGTTTAGAGAAGACCACCCTAGCCTGAACTTATAAGAAAATATATTATAACAGAAATAAAGAGATTAAACAGTCATGACAAAGAGGTGAGAATGAATTACTTGGGCAAGAGATTCCAACCCAGAATAAAACAGGAACGAGGAATATTCTCCAGTCGAAAAGTCACCCTCGGAGATAGAAACATTGGACCGAAGAAGGGTCAGGTCGGTTTTCTCGTGTGACACTTTGTCAAAAAGAGCTATGTCCCTTTTAAACAAAGATCCGCTGACCAACGAAGATACGGATTGAGAAGGGACGTGCCCAGTGACATCCTCCGCAAAATAAACCTTTTTTATTCTCTTGTTGGAGCCCCTAGTTTTCGAACACGAAGAAAGGGCAACGGTCGAGTGTTTATTCCCCTCATGGAAATTTTGCTGATCAGAACTAGTGGATGTAATTGGTAATCGATTTCTTTTCCTTAATTTTCTACTAACACTTGGCCTGGGAAAAGGCGTGGAAGAAATCACAAGAGCGTTCGAATTTTTATTCATCCCTCAATTTTCGGGTAAAGATCCAACCAAAACAATTTTTTTTAAAGGAAGCTCCGAACACTGTGAGCAATGCCAATGCGAAAGCAATTAAAAATGCCCTCGCTACTTATAAGAAAAAACGACATCATGCAAAATCGCAATGATTGGTAAATCACTACTCCCAAGAAAGATTCAGTGACGCAGCTGAGTACGCAAGACTGACGTTATAAAATTTAGCAGAAAGTTCAAACAGGCAATAGCCGAAAATAGCATAAAGGAAAAGAGATTCAAATTCAAGCACCCACTAAATATGCAAGAGCAAAAGATTATAAGATAAGTACATTGGTTCGCTAAGTCAGTCAAATTACATAGCGATCGTTATTGATTAAGACTCTTTCACGCCTGAACCATGGTCCGATCTATCTAGCTCCTCTGATTCGCTAGAACTGCTTTCCGAGTCATCTGAATCACCTTTATTCGAGCTGCTGCCTTCTCCATCATGACTTTGCGCATCAGACGCAGATTTACTCGAACCAGAAGAAGGGGTGCCTTGTACACTCTGACCGCGGGAATCCCCTTCAATATCCACATCTTCGCTTTCGGATTGGGCTTCGAGCTCATCAGGATTTGGCATCGGTACACCAAATTCCTCAAGAAAAGGAGCAAACTCGTGAGTGGCAAATTCCTCGAGCTTAGGAGGAAGGGAAGACGCTTTATAGTAATTACCGAAGATATTCTTGTAGGGATTCATCTTAGGAAGGAAGTCATCAAGGGCGCCTTCGATCTTAGCAGCCGTAAGGAGATGCTGAGCTCCTTTAAAGTAGAAGGATTGATTAACTTCTCCCGACCGTAATCGAACCAAGGCGTCGAGGATCGGAGACTCTAGGAACTCCCTTATGGCGGGAAGCCTGGCTTCGACTCGACCCCGTTCATAAGATTGTTCGGCAGACACTTTGGTTTGCTCAAGCTCCTGCTTTAATTTCCCCACTTCATCCTCTAAGGCCCTCTTGTTTTCCAACTCTTTCCTAGTTCTCTCGAGTTCAATTTCGACCTCAGACAACTTAATCTTGGTATCCTCTAGCTGACTGGCCTTCGCAGCTTCATCCTTCAGAACATCGCATAAGGCTTTCTGTACCGCCTGAGACTCTTCGCTCAATACGGACAGCCGAAGAGCAGTTTGAGTAAATAGGTCTCCGGCCTGTAAAGGAAAAGATACGTAAAAGCACGAGATGAGGATTATAGGGGAAAAGCTAGAAACTTTCGGAATTAGAAAGTACCATCTGCTGAGCGTGGGCATAATCGCCAAATATCTCAAAATCTTATTTAACAAAAGATTGGATAGTATCATCCCTGAATCTCCCGGCCAAGAACATCCGCAGAGACTTATCCACCGTATGCTCACCCTCGGAACCCAAATCAGATTCGATGGTCCCACAGTCCGGATATCCGGGCGCCCTCGGTCCTTGCAGATGATCCTCGATGAAATCTGCCAAATCTGGCTCGGAATGACCAGCCCGACATGGTATAGGGTTCGGCCCTCGAGCAAAAGGCTTAACCCTCCTGGAGGACTCAGGAACATTGCTACTTCTTTTGCGATTCATCCTGGCCTGCAAAATCTCTCTGGCACGATCCTCCAGGAGAGTATAGTTACTGAACCCCTCGTCGTTCGGGTTGGAGGAGATGTTCGGAAAAACAGATCGAAGGATTCCAGGACCCTGGAAATCGGAGGCCCCCTCCGCCTCGGCCCTAGACCGAGAGGTTCCTGCTTGGGTAATCGGGGGAACAATCACTAAAGCATTTGAGGTCGACGCGATCCCAACTGGGGCCTTAGACTTCTTCGTTTTCCGAAGATTCGTTGATGTTTGAGGACGAGGTCGACCCTTATTACCCTTCGAAAAGGAAGCAACGTGCGGGCCAGATACCGATGTACGGAATTTGTCAACGATATCAGCTAATGTGGAAGGGGGGTTAGCGGGATCGATCTGAGCTTTCCCGAAGTCGATCGGATCGGCAGGAAAAGTGCAACTACTGAGCTCGGCCAATCGCAAGACTGCTTCTTGAGTCATTAGAGCGGTCTGATGAGGATCAGCACGAAGAGATTACAGAAATTTATCTGTTATCTCATTTTTCATACTCCCCACGAGACGGCGTTTTCCGTATATCCACTCCTTTGCTCCAGGCCAATCGAAGGGAGTAGGCTCGGGATTTTCTTCAGAAGGCGGAGACTCTGGCCCTCGGACAAAGAAGAACTCATGCTTCCATCCCTTCAGATTGCTACTCACGTTGGTCGATAAGATCGAAATTTTCGGTCTCTGAGAAAAGTATACGTAACCTGCGTTTGAAGAGGTGGAAGCACTCATCTGGAATATCCGCCAAAAATTCTGAAAGGCTGCCTTTTTCCCCTTATCTTTCATCAACACGCAAAAAGCTATAATTAGGCCGATCGAATTCGGTAAAATCTGGCAGGGAGCCAACTTAAAAGCATCCAGAAGGTTTTCTAGCAGAGGAGGGAAGGGGATGCGTAAGCCGTAGTGGAAGTGTTTGGAATAAAAGGCTTGACAGCCGGCAGGAGGGTCGGTAACTCGTTGATCGGGAGAGGGAAGCACTATCGAAAAACCGGCGCCTAGATACCGACCGAATTCTTCTTGCAATTGCGTCAGGTCTGTCTCTTTATAGGAACAGATGATCTCATCTGCCCTCTCCTCAGTCATGTTTAGAGCTGCGCTAGTCGAGGGCTCTTCCCAATCATAGATCGTAATCACCACATTGCGGTTCAGTCTATATTTCTGCTGCTCATTGTTACTCAAAGGAAGCTCCCCATCTTCTGTATCTTCCCTTTCAGAAACTGTTGCCTCGTCGGAATTTTCATCTTCGCTATTTCCAGTGTCAGAATTCAACTCCCGTTCCTCTCCGCTGGAATCCGAGGCGGAACCCGAGTTTTGCGGATTCTCGTTTTCAGATGATCGATTCTCTACAGCTTTTTTCCCTTTGCGGTTATCGACCTCATTCTCCTCTAAGGGAGATTTCCCCTTCAAGTCTACTGAACTCGACATAATAAATATAAGATGACTGTTCAAAAATGGCTAATAAAACTCACTTATCGATCTGTCTGCTCCGATCTAAAGTTCTCTCCACAGAATTTGTGAGGAACAGCGACCCTCCGTATAACTATATATACAGGGACAAAATGGGAAATTGCAAATCAGTCCCCGAGTAACCGCGGCGATTGGACTCTCTTGAGGTAAATTTGAAGTCATATTCTCAGAAATTGCACCTACAGCCCCTATACTTTCCAGAATTCTTGAATTAAAGATCCACATCACGAACAACAAGGACAATTTTAAGACTGCGCTATCGAGAAATCGCTTAAGTATGCACTCTTTTTCCCTGACCCGGTTTTTATCCCAGAAGGGTTTTTCCGAGCCAGGTTTTTAATGAGGCATACCCGAAACGATAAGCCGAGATCGATTTATCCTACTGTTATATATACTTCTTCGAGCTTAAGTTCCACTTCACGCTCGAGAAGTGGGGGAGTATTGATGAGGGATATTTCGGGTTTTCGCTTTTTTCTTTACAACTACACGAGATCGAGCGTTATTTATCTCGAAAGATCCAGTTCGACCCCGATGACGGAATACCATAAGTATAAGGCTGCCCCGGATCCAAAGTTACTGTTGGGCCAAGCTCTGACCCAAATTTAAGGGCCGAAGAATTGCACATCTGCGGGTAGACCACCTGAACCCCATTTTCAGCTATAAATACCCCATGCATTTATGATGCTGGACACGATTTTCCAGGTGCTCCCTCCTCGAAGCTACTGTTCGGAACCACTTGGAAATATAGGCTTAAGATCTATTGCATTTCACCCTCTAGCTTGTACGGCATCCAATAATGCTCGTGTAGGACCCTAAATATTTGTACTTGTACTCAATTTACTCGAATACAATTACATTTGGTCTTTATTTTCCTTTTAACATTATTATCATTGTATTACTTCCCACCCTTGATCGAACTAACGAAACCACGTAAGATCACCTTTGGTAGAAATTAGGTTGCCTTTGTTGGTCGGCTTTGTTGTACTCCAATCGCTGGAAAACGTTGCCTTTTCTAAAAGATTGCTCATAATCCATGGATCTTTGGGCAGGAACCTTGTCATGCCGTTTGGAGCCTGAAGTTGTGGCTTTGTTTTTGTTTTTATCCTTAAAAGAATTCATCTCTTCTTGGGTCAAATACTTAGATGCCAAGCTCATGATGTCGGTAAACGTTCTTGGTTGTTTTCGACTGAGGGCATTTCCGAACTGCCTATTCTTTGTGAGGTCGAAAAGAATAGATATTATGTAATCGATATTTGGAGAATCGATCTTGAGTAACTCCACATTAAATCTCGCCAACCAGTTTCTTAGGGATTCTCCCTCTTGTTGGTGTATGGTTCCTAAATAGCTCATCGGGAGCTTTTGCCTCTTCTGACTGGTAAACTGCTGCGTCAGTTTGTTGCATAATTCCCTAAAACTGAATATGGAGTTGGCTGGTTGTTTGGCGAACCAGTCCAATGCGAGTCCTTCGAATGTGGTCACCATTAACTTGGCGGTGAATTCGGCAGAGTGGGCATATAAGTTCATAATATTCGTGAAGCTAAAAATATAATCGTCCGGGTCAGTAGTCCCATCATATCGGGGTAGTCTACCCGGGACCTGTCCAATGGATTGTGCTTCTTTTATTTCTCTACAGAAGGGAGAACAAGCTGCAAGGCTCTCCTGGAGTTCCGCGGGTCGGGCCCACGGGTTTTGAACAGGTCGTAGGCGTTGTTCGAGTCGCTCCTGTACTATCCTTTCGATTTCTCCTTCCGAGAAACGGGTTGTTCGTCGATGATCTGGGATTGCATCGTCTATGTCATCCTCGATAGGGATTATTGTACGTTCCTTGGACCCGCTGCGCTCTGGCTGTGGTTTTCTTTGTCCTGGTTTTCTTCGGGGATGGTTATCGGACGGTTTAGAATTGCCCCGCCGCGGACTGTGCAGTGAGCGGCGCTCACTTGCTGGGCTGTCGGCTTGTTGAGACGTTTGATCGTTTTGCCTTGGCGCTCTTGGAGCAGGAGTTGTCCTGGGAGCCCTAACGTTCTGAGGAATTTGATCAAGTACGAGTAACTCTTCTGGAGAGAGTGATTTAACGAGCATTGCTATTTGTCGCAATTTCTCCTGAGCGCCCGGGAGAGGAATAGGGATTTCAGGGACTTCTGGTTCTTCTGGAATTGCACCGGGAAGACCTCCTTGGGGTTTCCTGCTGATCGGGGTGAGGATCTTGCAAATTCTCGTTGGTGTTTTGAGCGTTATTATTGTTGTTGTCCTGTAGATCTTCAGATGTGTTATGACCGGTGGTTGTGTTACTTCTTGCTCCGATACGAGCACTTTTCCTTGGGCGAGCCATATGTCGATCGAATAATTAACCTAGCCCCACGGTGGGCGCCAACTGATTTAACCGGATTTCGTCGGGTTATTAGTATCAGTGAATTTGTGATATTGGGGCTGTTCAATATGTTTATTTATAGGGCTCTGTTACTTATTCAGGATGGATCAATCTCAAGGAAAAGCTATATTCGTTAGAGCAATTAGCAATAATGACGATCAACACAAAAGGGATTATATGAATATGGTGAATCAGTAATTCTCCTTGTATTATCAGGGATTATGCTGTTTTGTAAGCATAAAATCCGTAAAAAAGAATGTGTGTAATACAATGATTAACTAGGTATTTATATCATACTAAACCTAGTGTTACAAGGAAACATATTTCTAATAGGACTCGGCCCATTAGTCCTTCTTGAGTCCGGATTGTAGTCTGTTCGCCATGGCAAGTCGTTTTTTAACTGGTCGATAGAAGATCCCGAACGAGCTTATATGGTCGAACCTATTCGTTATCTCTTAGTCGGTCCGAATATAATAAAGGGTGCGAAATAGCCCCCATCACAAGTCACTTGGATCTTTAGTTATACTAGAAAACACAAAGTTAACAGTTTACAATGCTTGCGCCAATCAATAAATGAAAAGGTTACAAGTGAGTAATAGGAAATCACAAAGAGGACCTATTCCACAGAGTTTTATCACTTCACTAAGATGGATAACAACTCCTCACAACACTCTCAGACAAAATCACTCAGATTTTTATATGTATTTCTTTGATCTTCAACCTCGGCTTTTGTCAACAAATGACTAAGCTGATGAGTGAGTTGTTCTTGAGACTTAGAAGAATTCTGCTTCGAAAATTTCTCTCAGAAAATGTGTTGTTGTATCCCTTCTTCTCTCAAACTCTTGAACTATTTTTACTCTCAGTTTGAAAAATGTCCGTTGAAGAGAGACAAGCTTCAAATCCTCGAGTACTGGACCCCATTTCCTGGAAACGGCTCTCTGCAACTGTTACTGTACAGTCTGCTGTACATTCTGTCAGCCGCATTTAATGCACTCAGATGATACTAGGATTTCTTCAATCATTTGCCATAAATACCCTCATTCTTCAGCATTTATTACCCCAAGTGCATTTATTACCGTTGGGTAGACTTCCTGATCGTCTTCACTCAGCTGATTGAATCCTCTAGTCTGATGAAACACTTAGTTAATCTGAACCCATCTGATTTGACTTGGCTGAATTTCACCAGACTGATGTCTTTCTTCAGCAGCAGATCAGTAGTCCTTTGGACCATGAGATTTTGACCCTTCTAATTTGACTTCTTACTTAGTCAAAATTCTTCCAAGGGATTTATTAAGCATTCCTTACTTAACTGATTATGATGTTTTGAAAATCATCAAAACCTCCCTTAATTCTTTACACTCTATCTTCATCTTCATCCAACAATTTTCCCCTTTTTGATGATGACAAAACTTCAGCTAAGTGCCTGTACCTAAACTAAAGTTTTAATCCTAAAAAATTTATGAGATAGCAATGATTTGTTGGAAGAAAAACTTGAAATTTTATAAATGATAACAGTTGATTACAAGTTACAAGTTTTGAACAGATGAGATAACGGAAAAGTAAATTGATACATAGATTTTTACATTAGTGATCTATTCTAGTTATCAGTCTATTCACTTTCTTCTTCTTTTTCTTCTTCACCCTCTTCATCAAATTCATCCTCATTGTGGCGCCCCGCTTCTCAGGGTTGGGTCCAACGTGGCCCATCCCCGAGTTTGGGATCGCCCGGCGCGGGATAACCCATCAGAGTTGCTGAATTTTTTTTTTCTTTCTGAACATGATGACAAAAATAATTAAAGCATGCGATAAAACCATATTTAAATATTTAAAGGGCCCACTAGCTCCGTTATATACAGAGAAGGTAAAATATACGTTCATACGAGTAACCCCGCAAGCCTACGGAAAACATAAATACAATATTCAAAATACATCATTCAACCTTATAACAAGGTGACAACAAAAGTAGTAGAGTTGCGAAAGCAAGTAAAACAAAAGGGAGGACAATTCCTCAATGACTGACTGGATCCCGGGAACTGACTCAACCATCATAACTCGAGACTCCTGCATCTGAAAAGATTATTAAAAGGAACGCGTAAGTTGATCGTCCAACTTAGTGAGGCTGTGGTGCATTGTGCGTGAGACACATGGGTGCAACATAATATATATTGTGAGCATATAAACGAATTAAGCATATATCACATTCTTAAAATCAAAGCATAGAGTTCAAACAACCAAGAGTTGTTGATGCCGTTCTCCACTTACCCTCCATCCTCATTCTGATGTCCATCCAAACTCACCGAGTAAGGAGCGACCTTACTATCTGAAATGCATCGACATGTCTTTGCCGGAGTTCGTCCTTACTCCCCAAGTGTTCCTCCCCACTTGGGTTGTAAGGTCAGGCCTACGGGTAACCGTGACAATCCTGCCGGCCCTTGCCGGCCAGGTTGGCATCGGGTCCATATACCAAACAAATAGGGCCCACACAAAATCGGAAACAAACGGAAACACATAATCGGAGACAAACGGAAATATAACATATCAAACATATTTAACAACTATAATATGCAATTTTAGGTGTCATGATAGTTTAGTAAAATGTATTTGCACTAAGTAGGTTTTTATATAGCATTTATTAGGACAGTCATGTTGTTATGCTAAGTGATTCATACAAGTCAACCTATTTGCAATATTTACTAGGTGAGAACCATAGCACATGTTCGGATCATTCATAGCTTATGTACATGCTTAGACTCGACCTACTAGCATATTAAACTGACACGCAAATGAACACACGGCGCTCACCTGTGCTGCTTACGGTTCTTGAAAGTTTCTCGGTAGAACGGCGATTCCAGATCCTGTACATATTTACGTAACGTTTAAGGATCTAAACTCGAACAAGAACTTATGATTGACTAAAGAAATACTTTAGTCGCAATTATAGTCGGGTCATGGACGAAATGAGACCATGATCCAACTTAAACTAATTAACCCGATTTAGGGGCTCATAGAGCTACGTTGTATGGAAAGCCACGAATAAGGATTTATAAAAATCCAAGAAAATTCTTAAATATTAGGCATTAATTTGATTTCAGTAAATCAAAGTTTATATTAAAATTACTTATTTTTTTAATTTTAAAAACTTTATTTATTTATTAATTTTATTTTCGTATTAATTAAATTTAGAAAATCATTTAATAAATCACATACATGCAAAAATACTTTTAAAACCAATTCTTTTAAAAATCATTAGAACACCCGAAAATTCAGATTATAAGCATCAACAAATCTGAAAATTAAAGATATGACATCAACTAAAATTTTAAGGGTTTTCAATAGATTTTTCGAGAACTTAAAAAAACTACAATGTATTCTAATGTGGGCAAAAAGGGATATAAAGGAAGGGGTTTTACCCAAAACTTGAACTCCTCCAAACACGGTGGTAGCACGGCGGCGTACTGGTGGTGGTCCGGCAGTGGGCTGGTGGTCCTCCGGCGGCTTCACGGTGGTGGTGGTGGTGGCCCTACTCTTCCTATACTTCTCCCACTTTCTAACTTCTTTCACTAACTCTCACCTTTTCTCACAAACTCTCTTTTTATCTTAAACTCTAACTTAACTATGAATTCTAAGGTGTAAAATAAGTGGAGAAAATCTGAAAATTAAGAGAAGGGTGAAGAAAATCTGAAAATGAGTGTTTAAAGGTTTTTAAATATACCTTGAGAAGATATGAGACATAATTAGTCTTCATAAACCAACCAATGCATGTATACCTTGGGTAGAGAAATTTCTCTACCCAAGGGGCATGCTTGGCCACCCTAGGAAGCTATAAAGGCTATCCTAGCAGTTGTAATCAAGTAGGGGCGGAATTTGCACTTTGCCCCCTGAACTTTTGGTAAAGTGCATTTTTGCCCCAAAAATTATTTATTTTGCACAATCAAGTCCAAGTATTTTTCAAAAGAGGTATACTATTGTTTCAAAGTAATTTTGTGTTTCTAAATCATTTCTAATTTAATAAAAACATATGAGATAATTTAAATTATACATTTTACCTCAAATTAACACTTAAATTTTCGAAATAAAATATAACACATGAAATTGGATTAAAATTCAATAAAATATGATTAAAGAGGTCCGAAATTTACGGGGCGTTACAATCCTCCCCCCTTAAAAGAATTTGGTCCCCAAATTCGATTGTGGAATTCAGAAGGTTTGGGCTAGAAAGCGTCACTTTCAAAATGACAACATTCTAATCGGGGAAAAATACATGGACAATAAGCCCATACTTAGAATCATATCAAATTCTAGAGCCAGAGATGTGACTAGATCGGCAAAAATACCATTTCCTCGATATTAACCTTGTTTACCTTGAGAACTAAACCCATTATAATCGAGGTAACTAACGAAGTATGAGCCTCCAACTCATAGGGTAAATTTTCTACCATACTTTATTGGAACTATAATATAATAATACAAATGAATGAGATGCTCAACATCAAATAAAACTCTACATGGTTGCCCAAAAATATAAATTTTACCTTCTATAATGACATCCCCATTTGGCTCATAAAGCTCCTCTCCAGTCATAGCAAAAGCTTTTCCAGGAATCCCTGACTGTGCTTTTCCAGCCTGAGATGATCCTCCGCTTCCCGGAGCTGAGGTAACAAATGCTTTGGGGCAATTCTTGATGAAGTGCTCCAGACTTCCACACCTCAGACACTTTCCAGCCTTCCTATAACACTTAGGCTCCCCATGCCCCTTCGAGCCACAATAAGTGCAAGCTCCATTAGGTGTCTTTCCCGAATTATTCTGTGGCCAGTTACTCTGTTGAGGACCCTTCGGATTTCTTGAGTTCAACTCTCCTGTCCTTGGTATCTTCCCTGCGTTCTTGCCCAACTGCCAATTCTCCTGAGGAGGCCTCGACTTCTTCTCCGAAAACTGCATATCGTTGAGCTCAATCAACCCGTTCTCAACTCGTGTGGCTCTCTCCAACGCCTCAACGTACGATACCATGTTGTGAGAGAGAAGGGCTCGCTGGAGCTCTGGCCTCAAGCATTTTATGAACCTGCGAGTGCGACGGGGTTCATCTGTCATCAAGTGGGGAGCATAACGGACTAGTCGGGAGAAAATAGCCTCAAATTGTGGCACCCTCATACTCCCTTGCTTTAGAGCATTGAATTGCTCCTCACGTTGTTCCCGAACAACAGGTGGAACATACTTGTCGTTAAACTCCTTCACAAAGTTCACCCAAGTCCTTTCTATTTGGTCTCGTTCCCAAACTATCTCCCTCGTCTGCCACCAAGATCTAGCGGCATCCTCAAAGCGATAGGTAGCCAATGAAATTTTCAATGTGTCCGAATAGTCCAGGGCTCGGAAAATGTTTTCGATCTCAGCTAGCCAGGTTTCAGCCTTACGATCATCTGGCTCTCCAAGAAACTTGGGTGGTTGGAACCGTAGAAAACGCTCCAAAGTTTGGTCCAATGCGGGTGGTGTTGGGGTTGGAGGCACGGCCCGTGCAGTGCCTTGCAGAGCTTGGGTAAATTCGGCCAAAGCGGCAATGATGCGCTCAGCCTGATCAACGGGTGTTGTCACTGGTGGGACTACCGGTGCCCCCTCAGAAGGGTCAGAGGTAACCCGTCGGCTAGTACGACTATCAGCTCGATTGCCTGCCATCTGATCATGAGAATGGCTCAGTAGCTAATCGAGACTCAACCCCAAAACCCCATGAAGTAACTAAATATAATCGAACCAAACTAAACATACGTCGTGTATTTATTAATATGCCAAAACGTCAAGAATTATCTTAATACGAAACCCTATCAAACACTCAAGGCAAAACCAAAACAAATTCACATAATATATTATGCATGATGACCCAAAAGACTGAGAAAACGACTCAACATACGACTTCCGAGGATCCATGACTCAATTTTAAAAACAACAGCTCTGATACCATCTGTGGCGCCCCGCTTCTCAGGGTTGGGTCCAACGTGGCCCATCCCCGAGTTTGGGATCGCCCGGCGCGGGATAACCCATCAGAGTTGCTGAATTTTTTTTTTCTTTCTGAACATGATGACAAAAATAATTAAAGCATGCGATAAAACCATATTTAAATATTTAAAGGGCCCACTAGCTCCGTTATATACAGAGAAGGTAAAATATACGTTCATACGAGTAACCCCGCAAGCCTACGGAAAACATAAATACAATATTCAAAATACATCATTCAACCTTATAACAAGGTGACAACAAAAGTAGTAGAGTTGCGAAAGCAAGTAAAACAAAAGGGAGGACAATTCCTCAATGACTGACTGGATCCCGGGAACTGACTCAACCATCATAACTCGAGACTCCTGCATCTGAAAAGATTATTAAAAGGAACGCGTAAGTTGATCGTCCAACTTAGTGAGGCTGTGGTGCATTGTGCGTGAGACACATGGGTGCAACATAATATATATTGTGAGCATATAAACGAATTAAGCATATATCACATTCTTAAAATCAAAGCATAGAGTTCAAACAACCAAGAGTTGTTGATGCCGTTCTCCACTTACCCTCCATCCTCATTCTGATGTCCATCCAAACTCACCGAGTAAGGAGCGACCTTACTATCTGAAATGCATCGACATGTCTTTGCCGGAGTTCGTCCTTACTCCCCAAGTGTTCCTCCCCACTTGGGTTGTAAGGTCAGGCCTACGGGTAACCGTGACAATCCTGCCGGCCCTTGCCGGCCAGGTTGGCATCGGGTCCATATACCAAACAAATAGGGCCCACACAAAATCGGAAACAAACGGAAACACATAATCGGAGACAAACGGAAATATAACATATCAAACATATTTAACAACTATAATATGCAATTTTAGGTGTCATGATAGTTTAGTAAAATGTATTTGCACTAAGTAGGTTTTTATATAGCATTTATTAGGACAGTCATGTTGTTATGCTAAGTGATTCATACAAGTCAACCTATTTGCAATATTTACTAGGTGAGAACCATAGCACATGTTCGGATCATTCATAGCTTATGTACATGCTTAGACTCGACCTACTAGCATATTAAACTGACACGCAAATGAACACACGGCGCTCACCTGTGCTGCTTACGGTTCTTGAAAGTTTCTCGGTAGAACGGCGATTCCAGATCCTGTACATATTTACGTAACGTTTAAGGATCTAAACTCGAACAAGAACTTATGATTGACTAAAGAAATACTTTAGTCGCAATTATAGTCGGGTCATGGACGAAATGAGACCATGATCCAACTTAAACTAATTAACCCGATTTAGGGGCTCATAGAGCTACGTTGTATGGAAAGCCACGAATAAGGATTTATAAAAATCCAAGAAAATTCTTAAATATTAGGCATTAATTTGATTTCAGTAAATCAAAGTTTATATTAAAATTACTTATTTTTTTAATTTTAAAAACTTTATTTATTTATTAATTTTATTTTCGTATTAATTAAATTTAGAAAATCATTTAATAAATCACATACATGCAAAAATACTTTTAAAACCAATTCTTTTAAAAATCATTAGAACACCCGAAAATTCAGATTATAAGCATCAACAAATCTGAAAATTAAAGATATGACATCAACTAAAATTTTAAGGGTTTTCAATAGATTTTTCGAGAACTTAAAAAAACTACAATGTATTCTAATGTGGGCAAAAAGGGATATAAAGGAAGGGGTTTTACCCAAAACTTGAACTCCTCCAAACACGGTGGTAGCACGGCGGCGTACTGGTGGTGGTCCGGCAGTGGGCTGGTGGTCCTCCGGCGGCTTCACGGTGGTGGTGGTGGTGGCCCTACTCTTCCTATACTTCTCCCACTTTCTAACTTCTTTCACTAACTCTCACCTTTTCTCACAAACTCTCTTTTTATCTTAAACTCTAACTTAACTATGAATTCTAAGGTGTAAAATAAGTGGAGAAAATCTGAAAATTAAGAGAAGGGTGAAGAAAATCTGAAAATGAGTGTTTAAAGGTTTTTAAATATACCTTGAGAAGATATGAGACATAATTAGTCTTCATAAACCAACCAATGCATGTATACCTTGGGTAGAGAAATTTCTCTACCCAAGGGGCATGCTTGGCCACCCTAGGAAGCTATAAAGGCTATCCTAGCAGTTGTAATCAAGTAGGGGCGGAATTTGCACTTTGCCCCCTGAACTTTTGGTAAAGTGCATTTTTGCCCCAAAAATTATTTATTTTGCACAATCAAGTCCAAGTATTTTTCAAAAGAGGTATACTATTGTTTCAAAGTAATTTTGTGTTTCTAAATCATTTCTAATTTAATAAAAACATATGAGATAATTTAAATTATACATTTTACCTCAAATTAACACTTAAATTTTCGAAATAAAATATAACACATGAAATTGGATTAAAATTCAATAAAATATGATTAAAGAGGTCCGAAATTTACGGGGCGTTACACTCATCATCATCATCTTCTCCACTGGAAAACTTCTCAGGAGCTAGATTTGTGCTTGCAACTTCAATCTTTCTTGAGATCTTCCATTCTCTTATACTTCACATAGGGATCAAGTTGCTCATCAGGTTTATCCTTGGTAGCAGCAATCTCTTTGTCAGATTTTGCTGTTTCCTTGGCTTCTCTTTTCCAGCAGCTTGTTGATCATCAACTTCCTTAGCAGCTTCTTCATCTCCAGCTTTCTCTTCAAGTACTGGTTTGTTCGAGTCTTCATCTTGAGTTGGCTTTTCATCCCCAACAGAGTCTTTCTCAGCAGTTACTTGAGCAGTTGCTATGACTGATATCTCTTTCCCCTTTTTATCATCATCCGCAGCCGAGATGTTAACAACAACACAAAGTCTTCTGATGTTTTGATCCACTATGGTCAGCTGTGCAGAATGATGATTCTGAACTGATTTGATGGCGCCAGCTTGTTCATTGACACAATCAACATTGAGTTGAAGTGTAGAGATTTCTTCATGAACTTTGTTGGTACTGGAGTTCATCTCTTTTACCAAAGCAAGGTTCTTTTCAGTCTCCATCTGATTTAATAGTTTTTCGTAGGGTTTGGTTAAATCAATGATAAAGGTTTATGAGGTAAAATTATATAAAGATTAGAGGGCCTAGTTACTTTATTCCGGAAGGATCAATCTCAAGGAAGATCAATATGTAAAGAAGATCAAGACACGAAACAATGAATAAGGAATATAGTATAGCAAAAACTTTTCTATTAAGTTGATATTAGATTGCCCAAGTATGTAGGCGTAAGTTCACAAGAATATTGTTATCGTATTACAATTGGTGATCCAGCTATTTATATGATATTAACCCTAGCTTTATAAGGAAACATAATCCTGCTAGGACTCGTGGTATTAATCCCTCTTGAACTAGGATATCGGTCTGATCGCCGTGAATAGATATCTTTGGTCGGATCGAGTGGCTGTTAGCGAATGAGCTTCTTGGTCGAGCCGATCGAGTATCTTCTAGTCATTCTGAGAGTTATGAGGGGTGTAAAATAGCCCCCATCAGTACTCCCTCACTTCTTCGAGCGTATATGCAATAGAAGCTCGTAGAAGTAAATGGTCTTATCCGACTGTCTTTTCTATGATTTGTGCCTCATTAAAAACATTACTTAGAAAAAACCCTGTGGGAAAAAATCCAAAGCAAGGAAAAGAGTGCTACATTTCATAGATAGTCGTTTTGTCGTTTCCGAACTGTATCGTTGTTCCTTTTCGAGGAGGCGGTTTTTCTTCATTGATTGGCGGGAATATGATCAGTCGCGAAAGGATTGAGGCGTCTTTTCGGCCTTCTATATAAATAGGCGATCGCAGTTTCACCCATTATTTACTTTCCACCTTCTATTTTCTTGCAGAAATTCTCTTAGTCGATAACTCTTCTAGATATCATAATTGTTGAGCATTACTTTTTCGAAGATCAAAATAATATGGCTTCCATCTCGAGAAATTCTTCCTCCTCTTCTGTTGAGGAAATTGCTCCTGTTATCGACGTGGGGGCTTCTCCCAGCCCTCCACCAGAACGGACGGGACCGTCGGATATAAACATTCCTGACGAAGACACTTTCAAGGTGCGGATCATCTATGATGCTGAGGTCGCGTCCAAGGCTAAGAAAGGCAAAGGTACTAACCCTCAGATATCCGATCCAGTCGAAACCCTTTCCTGCGTTTATACCGAAGAGAATTTTCATGAGGTTTTGGATAATTATGCAAAATACTTCCCGGAGGGCTCCGAAATTATTCTTCCATCCCCCGCCGATAGGGTAACCTCACCGCCGGAAGGCTGTCGAGCTTTTTACACTGCCCATTTTAATCACGGTCTTCGTCTACCTTTGTCTGCCTTATTTCTAGATATTTTAAAGATATTCAATGTTTCTTTAACATAACTGGTCCCTAACTCAGTAGCTTTCGTCGTTTGTTTTTCTGTCCTGATGATTGCCAAAGGGTTCCAACCCTCTTTTCGTATATTTACTCAGTTATTTCGTTTTAATATTTCTAGCTCTTCCAATCATGGTTACTTTTATGGCAGTCAAAAGTCTGGTCGATCTATCTTTGATTCTCCAGTTTCCAGCAACTCCGACTGGAAATCTCGCTTTTTCTATGTTCGCCCTCCCACTCATCTTACTTTAGCCGATGGCTCCACCAAGCCTTTCTCATGGGACCACGATTCCAAGTGGATTTTTGGTGGTCGCTCTGTTGAGGGTCAATTTATTCCCGATGATCCTAAGTTGGTGGAGGAGATATCGAAAATGCGTGCTGACAAATATCAATGTGCTCTTCTTATTGGTGAGGCCTTTCTTCGTAAGGCAGGCCTAAGTTCTCACACTTTTCCCATTTCTTCTTCTTCTCAGTTGCTCGGTAAGCATTATATTTCACCGTCGTAATTTAATCTTTTCTTCCAATAAAATTTGTAACTGGATTCTTGTTTTCTTCAGTCTCTATGGTAGAGAATTCCCGGCATTCTTGCAAAGGAAAGATGATTTTATCGAAGTCTACCAAGACAGTGGAGAACCATCCAATTGAGCAAAGAGTATCAAGAAAGAGAAAATTGGATTTGGGACAAGATTCTGATGATTATAGAGAGGAATCCCTAGATCCTTCCCAGGAGACTCCTCAGGAACACTCTTCTTCACCAACTCCGGGTCCTACAGGGACAGGACAGGGTTATCATCCTCTCCATCTCAGATGTTCCCTCGGTATCCGTGGTTGTCGTAGCTGGTCGATGCCCCATTCAACTGGCACGTCAGCTAAAAGGAGAAAGCAGTTCTACGGTCGCTCTGGTGAGGACCTTACTTTACTTGGCGAACAGCACCCAAAGCCTACCCTTGTCGAGATGATCGATGATCATCTAGCGGGAAAGAGGGCGGCCGATTATTCTAAACACGATTCTTTGATCCATGATGAGAAGGAGAATGCAGCAGATAAGGCTACTCGTATCCTTCTCTCTAGCGTTTTCACACGTGACATTAATAAGATGCTCCACAAAGATCCTTTGGAGAAGTTACAGAAGGCTTCTCTTTATGCCGACAAGGTAAATACCGTTACGTGTCTTTCTTTTCATGTTAACCTTCATGAAGGGTTTTTCACTCAAACGACTTATCCTTTTGATTCCTCAGACTAGCACTTGTCTTTTGTCATTCGCTTATGAAGCAGCCCTATGGAGGCAACAATGTGAATTTCTCGAGAAGAAGAATAGGGCATTGCTTCGAAAGGTGTCTGCTTCGGAAGGTGGCGCGACAGAAGCCGGTCCTTCCACATCTTCCTCTCATCCACTCCAAGTCGAAGATACTCATGATATGGGGACCGACAATCCCCATGTTTTAAATAGTATTTTGGAGACTTCTCGTGCCCAAGAGCGAGTTAAGCTGGCCAAAGAGTTGGACGATCACCAAGTCCAATACAAAACTCGTATCAATGAATTGGAGTCACAAGTTGCTAGTCTTCAGGATTCTCTGAATGAAAGCGAAGAGAATCTTCCTCTTGGTGGTCTTACCGATCAATACGGTAGGAATCCTAGTGAGAAGGTGATTCGTGAATTTCTTAATTCTCCGGTTCATACCGCCTTGGTGTATCAGAAGGTTGGTCCCCTCCTTGAAAGTACCTTTAAGAAAGCAATCCATCAAATGGTCGCTATGGGATTGATCGAGGACCGCCGAAGGGAGTACTTTAGGACCATACATGTCAGCCTTAATCGTTATGGCGAGGAGTATTCTTCTTCTGATCTGCCGAGCATCGAATACAAACATTTTCCTTTGGCTCATTTGGTCGAGGAGTTTGGAAAACCTTTACCGAATCCTCCTTCAGATATAAATCCCGAAGTCGATAATAATTTAGTCGATCAAGAGAGCGAGGAGGAGAACCTCGACACCGTGACAAATGCAAATGGAGAAGAAGGGGCAACCGACGATCAGGAAGTTCTTGTTGGCGATCAGCAGGAGATAGTAGAGAGCGACCAACGGACTTTGGATAGGAGCAAGAAATAATTTTTGAATAATTATTTGTCAATGCGTAACCTGTAATTTTACTCCTTTGACTTTTCGAGTAAGACGATTTGTATTCCTAATTTATGATATTAACTCCTTTATTTGGTCAGGTTCTCCATTTCGCGCCTGTCCCCAAGGTCTGTCGCATCCTTTCATTTAGTATAAATACCAATGGTAAAAAGTTTAATCGCTATTTTACTGCACTTCTCAATTCCGATAAAATATTCTCTCCAGAAGGTCGAAAAGCTTTGCTCGATATTTTATAATTTTCTTTGCATTTCCGAGGATGAGTAATCTTTTCGGTAATACTTCCAAGCGTTCTTCACGCGACCTTCCTAGAAATTCAAAGTCGAAAAGGTCCCATAACGAGGGGCCTTCTGCTGATCCCGCTTGATTCCAGACCGTGGGGAGCTCGGGGGTGCAAACTTCTACTATCCCACCGAGTTGTTCGAGCTATGTGAATACTCGCCCAGATTCTCCTCATCAAAATCCCACCATTTCTTCCGATGTTCAAAGGAGACCTTCTCCTGGTCGGATTGCCTTTGGAGATATGTCTAACATGGAGCCATCCTTTAACATTCCTGTTTCCTCAACTATTCCTTCCTCTGAGCATAGTTTGCATAACTATACTCTTGATAATTCAATTCCTTCTTCTTCTGCAACTGAGTTGGTCGTTTGCCAAGGTGAAAAGGACGTTACCGTGGGGCCAGGTAGCGGCGGCCCCTTTTTGGGTCCATCATTGTCACAGTCAATAACCCAAGGCTTTCCTGAATTTTTATTTTCTGATACTACTATAGTAACCACCTCCTTTGAGGCTGGTGCTTCTTCTGGAGATCATATTGAGCAGGGGTCTGGTCGAAGGTTCCAATACTCAGACTCAGGGAAAGAGATACCTTTGATAGAATCATCGCGTTACTTCGACCAGCGCTGTATCCTGGAGCAGTTAATGATATAACTGAATCCCAGTTCCCTCGTCATGATAAGATTCCTCTTGATTCAGTCTTTCCGGATTCTGGTGGGCCAGATCCTTTGTCGTGGGAGCTAGGTCTCAGCACCATCTTGCCGGGCGAGCTGAAAAGGCATGAGGGTTCTTCCAATCTTCACCTCGTGCAATCCCTCTTCAGGCACTTCGAGCAGGTATCATTCCTTTTAGCTTGTTCCCTTAAGAGGTTCTCACTTTCTTTCTGCTTACATTTCCTTTTCTTTTTTAGGGGAAATACTATGCTCTGCACTTAGGTATGCAGAGTGCCGAGTTATTTTCGAGCAAGGAGATCCTGCGGCGTCAACTGGATGCAGAGAGGGAGAAGGTTAGGGGGCTTTCTCTTCGGCTCGAGCTTCTTGATGATGATATGAAGAAACTGCGTGATGAAAAAGCAGCTCTTGAAGGGGAGCGGGATGATCTGGATCGGGTTAGTGCTGATTTAGAGGAGTCTCGTCGGCATGCTTATGAACAAGGCTATCATGAAGGTTATCAGAAGCGTCAGGAGGAGCTGATGGCGTTTCTGAATACTGCTACTCCTCGGAAGGGTGCTTCTTCGAACCGACCCTCCGGTGGCGATGAGTCTTGATGACTTGTTTTCCCTTTCCTTTTTTTTTTTTTTTTTTTTTTTTGTAGAACGTAGCCTGTATGTGGTCGTTAGGGGATAATTTATCCTTAGCATTTTTTGTATGACCACGATATTTTGCTGTAAATACTCTATGGTAATCCCAATCTTTATTGGAGAATGAAATTGAATTATCTGATCGAGTAGGTAAATTTAGATTCAAAACATCTTTATCCCATTACTTTTGTAAGCAAATTTAAACTGCTTGTTAAGTAAGTGATTCAAATATAGAGCTCCATAAAAAACTTATCTAGATTGGGTTGAAGGCGACCAACTTTGTGGAAAGGAGCAATCTGTTGCTGCCGATCATTCATGAGGACTTTCAAAATTAAGAAGTTCCTCACAATCTTGTTCTTTATTGTTGAGGTGTCGGACTTAGTAAGCCATTCGTTGACTATGCATAGTTCTTAGCCAACCCTTTTAATCATGTTGGATTTTAAAAATTGTTGACTGTTTAACTAGGATCTTTTCTGGATGATACTTTCATCTCTTCAGTTTTCAAAGAAGCTGGGTAGTAAGCTTATCATGGTCATCGATAATCGATCAGTTGCCGTTGTCAGACATAACTCTGTCTTTTATGAAGTCCTATAAAAGGGCTTCATTGCAACTTTTCTTTAAGCATTACTTTTCCTTAGAATTGAATCTCTTAGTAGAGCTTGTCTGCTACCTTTTTAACTCCATGTTTCTGTGTACTTATTGCGAGCTTCATTTTTCTCAAATAAAACAACCCTTATGCCTTCAGGTCATATCCTTGGTGTGGGAGGAATTAGAATATGTAGAACTATCAGTTAGATCCAGCTTGTTAAGACCTCCTTAAGCAATTCTTTGATATATGAGGCAGTGACAAGTCTGTATGCATGCCTTGGCAAGGATGACTGTCTCTTCTACTAGTCCATCAGATTTCTTCGACTCCAAGAGGAAAGCTGGATTCTATGTTGTCAGGCTCTTATTTGTCGTCAAAACGATAAACTATTTTGTCTTTCCCGCGTATAGATCATTCATTTTTGGTAGAAGTAACTATTCCTCGTTGTAGATCTTCCTTTCCCAAGGATTCTGATTGTCAATCGAGCCTCCTTTGTAAAGTTCTAAGTTGTCTCTTAATGAATCAGCTTGAACATGTATTGACTTTCATACGCTAGTCGTTTTCGACCTTGAAACCTCATTCTCAACGAGCAGCTTTATCAACTAACTTAGCGCCGTTCCAACTTACTCGCATTAAATAGGGGATGTCAAAAGTCGCATTCTAGTCCTTTTGATCAGATTTTTATCCAGCCGTAGGATTAACTTAAAATTTCCCTATAAATAGATAGGCAGTTTCTTCCCACATTTATTCATATTGTACGAAATGGAGATATTAGTTTCTTTGGGTTTTACCTTGCCCAGTGATCACATAATTTTCAAAAAGTCACATTATCGTGATCTATTATCTTATAATAACTCAAGCATCATTTGTCTTGTACTGACAGGTTCCATTGATGCCCTACCTAGTACTGACGGGTCCCATGTGGCCTCAGCATTAGTCTTCATGGGGTTGGGGTCCATGGTATTTTGTAAGCACATGGAGGCTTCATACTTACCAGGCATCCCTGTTCTTGGATGTTACTTCCGGAGTGATAGGCCGCCGGGATGTGCTGGTAAATTTTAACTTTTGCGACGGTCTGCGCGAGATCCTGCTTTAGAGTAAAAATCACCCCCATCTTTCAAGCAGGAGCTCGTTTTGGTCGAATGATCGCTACAGGATATCTGGCTTGTAATGGCCATTCCGACTAAAGGGAGGATCGATCTTCAGAGTCTAGCCATCGAACTAAAGAAGTCGACCATCCTGAGCAGCATGCTTCTCAGGTGGTTTGAGAGAAACGAGGAGGCACCTGGATGAAGATCGATGTTTCCGTGGACATTGTCGTGAAAAGTTTCGATCTATTCAATAGGACTTTCCACTTTTGTATTTGTAACGATATGTAAATCGAGAATGTTCTTTGTATTCAGATGAATAAAACTTTATATTTCTTTATATCTGTTATCTTCATAAGCTTGTTCTTGCTTTGATTTCTCCCGATCTGTGATTAGGTTTTTTACCAATAGTTGGCTTTAGCCTGTTTAATCGTCGTTTTTGGAGATCGATGAGTGTTTATCGAGCGGATCGATTTTACTCAGTTTTGTACTTATGTTTTTTACCGAGAATTGGCTTTAACCTATTAATCATCGTTTTTTTTGGAGGTCGAAGATTGTTTTTCGAGCGGATCGATTTTACTCAGTTTTGTACTTAAGTTTTTTTACCAATAATTGGCTTTAACCTATTAATTGTCGCTTTTTAGAGGTCGAAGAGTGTTTATCGAGCGGATCGATTTTACTCAATTTTGTACTTAGGTTTTTTACCAATAATTAGCTTTAACCTATTTAATCGTCGTTTTTGGAGATCGATGAGTGTTTATCGAGCGGATCGATTTTACTCAATTCTATACTTAGGTTTTTTTACCAATAATTGGCTTTAACCTATTTAATCGTCATTTTTGGAGATCGTTGATTGTTTATCGAGCGTGGTTCGATCAAGGGTTGGATATATGACAATAATAACAATAAATAAAGTAAAGTAGAGATCAAATGTAATTGTATTCGAATTAATTGGGTACGAATACAAATATTTAGGGTCCTACTCGAGCATTATTGGATGCCGTACAAGCTAGAGGGCGAAATAATGGTAGATCTAGAGCCTATACTTCCTATTGTTTCCGAGCAGTAGCTTCGAGGAGGGAGCAACTGGAAAATCGTGTCCAATATCATAAATGCACGGGGTATTTATAGTTGAAATTGGGGTTCAGGTGGTCCACCCACAGACATGTAATTCTTCGGCCCACAAGTTTGGTTCAGAGCTCGGCCCAACAGTAACTTTGGATCCTGGGCTGGCTTGCATTTATGGTATTCGGACATTGGGGTCGAACTTGATTCTTCGAGGTAAGTACCGCTCGATCTCGTGTAACTGTAAAGAAAAGTAGGATCCGAGATACCCCTCATCAATACTCCCCCACTTCTCGAGCGCAAAGTGGAACTTAAGCTCGAAGAAGTATGCATAACCGTTGATAAAGGAGTAGGATAAATCGATCTCGGCTTATCGTTTCGGGTATGCCTCATTAAAAACCTGACTCGGAAAAACCCTTTTGGGATAAAAACCGGCTCAGGGAAAAAGAGTGCATACTTGAACGATTTCTTAGTGGCGCGGTCTTAACATCATCCTCGTTGTTTGTGATGTGCATCTTTAATTCAGAAATTCCGGAAAGTATAGGGGCTGTAGTTGCAATTTCTGAAAATGCGACTCCAAATTTACCTTAAGAGAGTTCAATCGTCGCGGTTACTCGGGGACTGATTTGCAATTTCCCATTTCGTCCCTATATATATAGCTATACAGAGGGTCGCTATTCCTTACAAATACTGAGGAGAGAAATTTAGGTCGGAGTAGACGGGTCGATACATAAATTTCATTAGCCATTTTTTGAACAGTCATCTTACATTTATTATGTCGAGCCCAGTAAATTTGAAAGGAAAGTCTCCTTTAGAGGAGAATGAGGTCGATAACCGCAAGGGGAAAAATGTTGTGGAGAGTCGATCATCTGAAAACGAAAATCCGCAAAGCTCGGGTTCCGCTTCGGATTCCAGCGGAGAGGAGCGGGAGTCGAGTTCTGAAAGTGGAGATAGTGAAGACGAAAATTCCAATGAGGCAACAGTTTCCGAGCGGGAAAATATAGAGGACGGGGAGCTTCCTTTGGGTAACAACGAGCAGTATAAATACAAATTGAACCGTAACGTAGTGATTACGATCTATAATTGGGAAGAGCCCTCGACTAGCGCAACTCTAAATATGACAGAGGAGAGGGCAGATGAGATCGTCTGTTCCTATAAGGAGACAGACTTGGCGCAGTTGCAAGAAGAATTCGGTCGATATCTAGGCGCCGGTTTTTCGATTGTACTTCCCTCTCCCGATCAGCGAGTTACCGATCCTCCTGCCGGTTGCCAAGCCTTTTATTCCAAACACTTCCACTACGGCTTACGCATCCCCTTCCCTCCTTTGCTAGAAAACCTTCTGGATGCTTTCAAGTTGGCTCCTTGCCAGATTTTACCAAATTCGATCGGCCTGATCATGGCTTTTTGCGTGTTGATGAAGGCTAAGGGGAAAAAGGCAACGTTTCAGAATTTTTGGCGAATATTCCAGATAAGTGCTTCCACCTCTTCAAACGCAGGTTACGTATACTTTTCTCAGAGGCCGAAGATTTCTATCTTATCGACCAACGTAAGTAGTAATCTGAAGGGATGGAAGCATGAGTTCTTCTTTGTCCGGGGGCCAGAGTTTCCGTCTTCTGAAGAAAATCCCGAGCCTACTCCCTTCGAGTGGCCTGGAGCCAAGGAGTGGATATATGGAAAACGCCGTCTCTTGGGGAATATGAAAAATGAGATAACAGATAAATTTCTGCAATCTCTTCGTGCTGATCCTCATCAGACCGCTCTAATGACTCAAGAAGCAGTCTTGCGATTGGCCGAGCTCAGCAATTGCACTTTTCCTGCCGATCCGATCGAATACGGGAAAGCTCAGATCGATCCTGCTAACCCCCCTTCCACGTTGGCTGATATCGTTGACAAATTCCGTACATCGATAACTGTCCCGCACGTTGCTTCCTTTTCGAAAGGTAGTAAGGGTCGACCTCGTCCTCAAATGTCAACGAATCCTCGAAAAGCGAAAAAGTCCAAAGACGCGGTGGGGATCGCATCGACCTCGAGTGCTTTAGTGACTGTTCCCCCGATTACCCAAGCAGGAACCTCTCGGTGTAGGGCCGAGACGGCGGGGGTCTCCGATTTCCAGGGTTCCGGGATCCTTCGATCCGTTTTTCCGAACGTATCCTCCAATCCGAACGATGAGGGATTCAGTAATTATACTCTCCTGGAGAATCGTGCCAGAGAGATTTTGCAGGCCAGGATGAATCGTAAGAGAAGTAGCAATGTTCCTGAGTCCTCCAGGAGAGTCAAGCCTTTTGCTCGAGGGCCAGACCCTATACCATGTCGGGCTGGTCATTCCGAGCCAGATTTGGCAGATTTTATCGAGAATCATTTGCACGGACCGAGGGCGGCCGGATATCCAGACCATGGGACCATCGAATCTGATTTGGGCTCCGAGGGTGAGCATACGGTGGACAAGTCTCTCCGGATGTTCCTGGCCAGTAGATTCAGAGATGATACTATCCAATCTTTCGCTAAGAAAGATTTCGAGATACTTGGCGATTATGCCCATGCTCAACAAATGGTACTGTCTAATTCCGAAAGTTTCTAGCTTTTTTCCTTACAATCTTTATCTTGTGCTTTTACGTATCCTTTCCTTTACAGGCCGGAGACCTATTTATTCAAACTGCTCTTCGACTGTCCGTATTGAGCGAAGAATCTCAGGCGGTACAGAAGGCCTTATACAATGTTCTGGAGGATGAGGCTGCGAAGACCAGTCAGCTAGAGGATGCCAAGATTAAGTTGTCCGAAATCGAGATTGAGCTTGAGAGGACTAAGAAGGAGTTGGAAGCAAAGAAAGCCTTAGAGGAAGAGGTGGAGAAATTAAAGCAGGAGCTTGAGCGAACCAAAGTGTCTGCCGAACAGTCCTATGAACGGGGTCGAAACGAAGCCAGGCTTCCCGCCATAAGAGAGTTCCTAAATTCTCCGATCCTCGATGCGTTAGTTCGGTTACGGTCGGGAGAAATCAATCAAGCCTTCTATTTCAAAGGAGCACAGCATCTCCTTACAGTTGCCAAGGTTGAAGGCTCCCTTGATGACTTCCTTCCTAAAATGAATCCTTACAAAAATATCTTTGGTAAGGATTACAAAGCGTCTTCCCTTCCTCCTAAGCTCGAGGAATTAGCCACTCACGAGTTTGCTCCATTTCTTGAGGAATTTGGAGCACCGATGCCTAATCCTGATGAGCTCGAAGCCCAATCCGAAAGTGAAGATGTGGATATTGAAGGGGATTCCCGTGATCGGAGTGAACAAGGCACCCCCTCTTCTGGTTCGAGTGGGTCTGCGTCTGACTCACAAAGTCATGATGGAGGAGGTAGCAGCTCAGGCAAAGATGACTCTGACGGCTCGGGAAGCGGTAGTAGCGAATCAGAGAAAGAAGATAGATCGGACCGTGGTTCGGGCGTGAAAGTGTCCAACCAATAACGTTTGCTGTGTAATAGGACTAACTTAGCAAATCAATGTATTTGCTTACTTGTAATCTTTTCCTGTTGCCTATTTAGTGGGCACTTGAATATGAATCTATTTCTTTATGCTATTTTTAGACCATGGCCTTTGATCTTTTAGAACGTCACTCTTGCGTGTTTAGCTGCGTCATTGGATCTTTTTTGGAAGTAGTGCTTTACCAATCATTGCGATTTTGCCTGATGTTGTTTCTCTTATAAGTAGCAAGGGCACTTTTGTTGATTTCGCATTGATATCGTTCATAGTGTTCGGAGCTTTCTTAAAAATCAGTTCGGTTGGATTTTTACTTCGAAGGTTGAGAGATGGACAAAAATTCGAACGCTCTTGTGATTTCTTCCATGCCTTTTTCCAGGCCAAGTGTTAGTAGAAAATCAAGAAAAAGAAATCGATCATCAATTACATCCACTAATTCTGACCAGCAAAACTTCCATGAGGGGAATAAACACTCGACCGTTACCCTTCCTTCATGCTTGAAAACTAGGGGCTCCAATAAGGGAATAAAAAAGGTTTCTTTTGCGGAAGATGTCACTGGGCACGTCCTTTCTCGATCCGTACCTTCAATGGTCAATGGATCTTCGTTTAAAAGGGACATAGCTCCTTTTGACAAGGTGTCTCACGAGAAAACCAACCTGACCCTTCTTCGATCCCGCGTTTCTGTCTCCGAGGGTGACTCTTCGACTGGAGAATATTCCTCGTTCCTGTTTTATTCGGGGTTGGAAACTCTTGCCCAAGTAATTCTTTCTCACCCCTTTGTCATGACTGTTTAATCTCTTTATTTCTGTTATAACATATTTTCCTGTAAATTCAGGCTAGGGTGGTCTTTTCTAAGCTTTATGCATTGGCCAAACATGAGTTCGAGCAGCGGGTTTCTATTTCACTTGAGCTTATCGGGAAGAAGATCGAACTGGAACATGCATTGGAAGCTAATCGATTTTTCAAGGAAAAGATATCTCAGGACAAGTTAAGTTCAGAATTGGAGAAACTCAAAGGTATTTACGAACGTGAGAAGAGACACTCTGAGCTTCGTGAGAAGGAGGCTTACATCCGCGGGTATACTGATCGTAGTGCTGAAGTTCGAAAGATCCTTTCCGAAAATAATTTCGTTTAGTAACTCCGTGGTTTTCCTCCATATCATGAGTTAAGACTTCTCGTTGTAACACCATCCTTGTTGTAATGGTTTTCCTTTCTTGTTGTAGTATAACCCTTGTTGTAATGATATAATATTTGCTGTAATAATATTCTCGTTGTAAGAATGGTTTTTTTTTTTTATATCGAACTTCTCGGGAAGTGAAACAGTCAGAGCTTTAAATGCTCGTATCGTGACCATTCATCCTGAGATATATGTACCGTTGATGCCGAATTCTTTCCCCTATATATAGCTTTCCACGCTATTCTTGTTTTTTACTCTTCTGTAAACATTTTATTCGATCGATATGGTTGTGTTTTTACCTCTGTCGATCGGCTCCCCGTTCCATTCATTGTCAGTAATTGAAATGTTCGAAGTTTTCATTCGAACCTTTTTTCCTCGTTTTGTTGGCAATCCTATTTGAAAAAACTCTCGGCTAGGGTATCGACAGGCAAAAATAATTGCGACTAGGGTACCGGCAGGCGACCTGCTCTTTCTGATTCCAAATCCTTGAGGCGGGCTCGACTTCCTATATCCTGTTCTCTATCCAGTTGGGATAGTGGGTCTACTGCTGGAGGGGTTTTCCTGCTCTCGATCTCCACGTCTTCGAGGCGTCTTCTTGAAAGGTGTGGCCCTCGAGCTTACTAGGAGCGCCCCCAACTGGAGTCGCTTCCCTGTTTTTCGATTCGGTCCTTTATGGGCTTGTTTGTAAGGAAGCAGCGGATGAAGGGTAGAAGTGTACCAGCCTGTCATTCCTCCTTTGTGTATCCATAGGGAATAACCATTTGTAATAGGGTTTAACCAGATGTAAAATATTCCGATTAGCTCAATTTCTTGAATGTAAACAAGAGTTCATATGTAATTCTCCTGAAAATTTATGAATATTTTCTGTTATATTGTCGTTAACCTCTGAATTCACAATTCGCAGTTTTCACGAGATAGTCATTGAGAAATTTATAATAGAATTTAGATCAATCTTCAATAGAATGTTTCAAGTTTTTCAATAGAATGTTTGTTTCGATCTAAGGGGCATAGCAGAGGCTTTCACCCTTAGTCGTTTTTAGAGCGTTTTTAGCTCGAGGGTCATAGCAGAGGCTTTCACCCATTCAATAATTTCGATCTAAGGGGCATAGCAGAGGCTTTCACCCTTAGTCGTTTTTAGAGCGTTTTTAGCTCGAGGGTCATAGCAGAGGCTTTCACCCATTCAATAATTTCGATCTAAGGGGCATAGCAGAGGCTTTCACCCTTAGTCGTTTTTAGAGCGTTTTTTAGCTCGAGGGTCATAGCAGAGGCTTTCACCCATTCAATAATTTCGATCTAAGGGGCATAGCAGAGGCTTTCACCCTTAGTCATTTTTAGAGCGTTTTTAGCTCGAGGGTCATAGCAGAGGCTTTCACCCATTCAATAATTTCGATCTAAGGGGCATAGCAGAGGCTTTCACCCTTAGTCGTTTTTAGAGCGTTTTTTAGCTCGAGGGTCATAGCAGAGGCTTTCACCCATTCAATAATTTCGATCTAAGGGGCATAGCAGAGGCTTTCACCCTTTGTCGTTTTTAGAGCGTTTTTAGCTCGAGGGTCATAGCAGAGGCTTTCACCCATTCAATAATTTCGATCTAAGAGGCATAGCAGAGGCTTTCACCCTTAGTCGTTTTTAGAGCGTTTTTTAGCTCGAGGGTCATAGCAGAGGCTTTCACCCATTCAATAATTTCGATCTAAGGGGCATAGCAGAGGCTTTCACCCTTAGTCGTTTTTAGAGCGTTTTTAGCTCGAGGGTCATAGCAGAGGCTTTCACCCATTCAATAATTGATAGAGAAAAATAGAGATCGATAATAATGAATATAGATCGAGAATATGACGAATAAGTAAGGATGTAGGCGAAATAAGCTTTCATTGAATAAATAGTCCGAATAAACATTCTTCAAGTAACCCAATTCTTCATTAAACATATATTGTTTGCCAAATAGTTATAGTCAAAGAAAATGGAACAAAATAACTAAAAAGTAGAAGCCTCGATTGTAACTATCTTCCATAATATCTTCTTAAATTGATCGCATTCCAGGCTCGAGGCAGTATTTCTCCGTTAGGGTGTGCAATCTTATAAGAACCTTTTCTCCCAACTTCCACGATCACGAAGGGGCCCTCCCAATTGGGCTGTAGTTTCCCTACGTGCTTTGATACTTCCACTTTTTTGAGCACCAGATCTCCCACTTTGAAGGATCGAATCCTCACATTCCGATTATAGGACTTTTCCATGTTGGCCTTGGCGGCTTGAATTTTTAACTTCGCGCGGTCCCTTCGAGCATCTGCGTGATCAACTTCCACCTGCCTCAGCGATTGGTTCTCTTCGGGATCATAAAATTCGACCCTGGGAGAAGGTATAAGATTCTCTACCGGGATAACAGCCTCTGACCCATAAACCAAACTGAATGGAGTTTCTCCGGTTGCCGCCTTGACTGTTGTCCTGTTGGCCCATAATACTCCCGGTAGTTCATCCAGCCATTTTCCCTTCGCTTCCGATAAGCGCTTCTCCAGAGATCGAACAATTTCCCGATTCACTACTTCAGTTTGTCCATTAGCCTGAGGGTGGCCAACAGACGCAAAGTTCTGTTGTATTCCAAATCTTTCACACCAATCCGTGATCCTTTTTCCTGCAAACTGCGTTCCGTTATCTGATATTAGAACCCTGGGGATTCCGAACCTGCAGACTATATTTTTCCATAAAAAATTAATAACTTGAAATTGGGTGATTTTGGTCAAGGCAACACATTCGACCCACTTGCTGAAGTATTCCACCGCTACTAGTACATAATTTTTCCTAGCTCGCGCTGTTGGGAAAGGTCCCACAATATCGATGCCCCATTTGTCGAAGGGCCAACAAATAGGGATCGAATGCATATGTTCGGCTGGTTGGTGTATTAAGTTTGAATGAATTTGACAGTGATGGTATTTTTTCACATATTCGACAGAATCAGAAAAGAGTGTAGGCCAATAATATCCAGATCTCGAGCATTTAAGAGCTAACGCTCGAGCGCCACAATGATTTCCTGCTTCCCCTTCATGAACTTCCCTTAATATGGCAATGTAGTGTGATTCGCGGATACATTTTAAGAGAATTCCCGAAGAGGACCGCTTATAGAGTTGATTCTCCATCAAAGTAAATGATGGCGCTCTATATTTAATTCTCCGAGCCTCATTTGCATCCTCCGGCAGTTTTCCGTCCCTAAGATAGGCGATAAGAGGGTCGCTCCATGACTCGCTCGGTTCTTCAATTTCCATAACATCAACTGGAGGGGCATCTAGCTCGATGGCAGACATATTCGATAGCAGCCAAGTAATTGTTCTTTCAGTCTTTCCGTCGGCCAGTCCTGTAAATTTTGACAATATATCGGCCCAGAGATTCTCTTCTCTTGGTATCGGTTGAATATCAAATTTATCGAACTCTGAGATTAACTTCTTCACCTTGTTCAGATATTTAATCATGTTGAATTCTCTGGCTTCGTAAGTGCCTTTCACTTGTCTGTGAACAAGTTCCGAATCTGTTAGCACGACAATCGATCTTACCTTTGCCTTAATGGCCATTTCTAATCCAGCTATCAATGCTTCGTATTCGGCCTCATTGTTGGTGACGACAAAATCCAAAGTTATTGCATAGCTTAGGTCTTCAGCATTGGGCCCTTGGAAGTGTATCCCAGCTCCTCCTCCTTCTTTGGTCGAAGATCCGTCCACATGCATTAGCCAAACTTGATCGTTTGCTTCCTCCACCATAGCTAATTCCGAGGTTGTTCCTTCTTTCTCGTTTGATATGTTGGTTGATTCAAGCACAAAATCAGCTAGCACTTGCGCCTTCACAGCGACTCGTGGTCGGTATTCAATTTCGAATTGGCTGAGCTCGACCGCCCACTTTATTAACCTACCTGAAGCTTCTGGTTTGGACAGAACCTGTCTTAAAGGCTGGTTAGTTAAAACAATGATTTTATACGTTTGAAAATAGGGCCTTAACCTCCGGGCTGCCACAATTAGGGCAAGTGCAAATTTTTCAATCTCCATATAGTTCTTTTCGGCACCCTGCAACAACTTACTCAAATAGTAAACTGGTTTGTGCTCAGCTTTATCTAGTTTGACCAGAACCGAGCTAATGGCTTCTTCTGACACAGCTATGTACAGATATAGGGGTTCCCCTTCAGATGGTTTTGCTAGCATGGGTGTCGAGGTTAAGTATGCTTTCAGTTCTTCGAAAGCCTTATCACATTCAGCGTTCCACTCGAAGTTCTTAGATTTACGCAACAGTTTGAAGAAAGGTAAGCTCTTGTCCGCGGATCTGGAGATGAATCTATTCAACGAGATAATTTTTCCAATCAAACTTTGAACGTCTGAAAGTTTCCTAGGTGGATGGAGATCAGTTATTGCTCGGATTTTTTCGGGATTAGCTTCGATCCCCCTCTCATGAACTAAATACCCAAGAAACTTTCCTGATCGCACCCCGAATGTGCATTTCGCTGGATTTAACTTCATCCCATATTTCCTCAAAATTTCGAAGCACCTACCAAGATGTTTAATATGATCCTCTTCGGACATACTTTTTACGAGCATGTCGTCTACATACACTTCCATGATTTCTCCTATTAATTCTTTGAACATCATATTGACCAATCTCTGATACGTTGCGCCGGCGTTCCTTAAACCAAAAGGCATAACGATGAAGCAGTACACTCCCCGTTCGGTGACGAATGCCGTTTTATCCTGATCTCTTTCGTTCATGAAGATCTGATAAAACCCTTGAAATGCGTCCATCATGCTAAACAACAAAAATCCCGCAGTGGAGTCTACGAGCATGTCAATCCGAGGCAAGGGGTAAGGGTCCCTGGGACATAACTTGTTCAAATCGGTGAAATCGTTGCACATTCTCCATTTATTTTCGACCTTTTCCCCCTTAGAGACTAGGACCACGTTACATAACCATTCGGTGAACTTTATCTCTTTTATCTGTCCTGCTGCTAACAATCTATCGACCTCCGCATTAATTATTTTGTCTTTCTCTCGCCCGTGATTACGCTTCTTCTGCCTTACTGGTTTAGCCCTCGGGTCAATATTTAAAGAATGCGTTATTACGCGCGGGTCAATTCCCACTATGTCGTCCGAACTCCATGCAAAAACATCAACATTTTCCTGTAAGGATCCGATGAGCTTCGCTTCCATGTCATTACTTAGCTCCGTTCCTATTTTTGTGAATTTTTCTGGAGATCCAGGTACCAAATTCACTTTTTTGTGACCAGGTGCTTGCATACTCATGTCAATAATTCTTCCTTTCTTTCCATCCAGTCTTTCATAATCGGGAATCGGAGTCCCGGAGTTAGAGGTTAATTCGTTTATTTTCCTTTTGTTAGGGAGCTCGGGCTCCACCTTTTCTTTGATAGTTAAGGATGAACTGTAACATTCCCAAGCCATGTACTGGTCATTCCTCATTTCTCCGACTCCTCTCTCAGTTGGGAACTTTATTTTTTGATGGTAGGTAGATACGATAGCCTTAAAGGCATTCAGTGCAGGTCTTCCTAGAATGGCATTGTAAGCAAATGGCGCGTCCACGACTAGAAACTTGATCATTCTCGTGACATTCTTTGGTTTGAGCCCTAGAGTGGTGCTCAGAAGTATGGTCCCGAGCGGAATGATCTCCGATCCCCCGAAACCGACCAAGGGAGTAGTTACCTTATCCAAGTGTGGATGACAGAGATTCATTCTTGCAAGAGCTTCCGATGAAATTATGTTTGCCGAGCTCCCGTTGTCGACCAGCACTCTTTTGACCTCGAAGTTCGCAATTCTTAATGTTAATACCATGGAGAAATCTGGATCATCTTCATTCGTATCCCAACTAACGTCTGCGGGTCGATCCGCTTCGCTAAAGCTGATGACTTGATTCTCCATTGATGGAAATTCCAAAGATAGAACCTCCCTTTTTGCGGATACTCCTGCCCTGATTGATCTTAAAGTCCTTTTTCTGGCATTCCTACTATCTCCGCCTGCCGGTCCGCCTGCAATCATATTGATCACACCGTTCGATTGTTCTTCTGTCTGATTCTGAATTTGCCTCTGCCGAGAGTTAAGTTTTCTCGGACTACGGGATCTGTAGCGATTGTTATAGTTGCCATTCTTAACAAATTCTTTGAGTTTTCCTTGGTTAATTAATTTTTCGATCTCGACCTTCAATTGATAACAATTTTCCGTACTGTGGCCTCTAGCTCGATGATATCGACAGTATTGGTCGTATCCGGGCGCACCCGGCCTCGCCTGTGTGATTCTTTGGGCTTCCGGAATTAAATTCCCTTCTTCCAATACAGTCAACACCTCCTCCTTTGAACTGTTGAGCTCAGTAAACTGGATTTTACCCGGCCTTGGGGCTCGATTTCGATCATAAGGAGGTCCGTATGAGTGCGGTCCTTGAGGTGGCATATGCGGCTTGAAAGTGTTGATTCGCTGCCAAACGGATCCTTTACTCGGCCCTCCATAATCACTTGGTTTTGGGATCGGAGTCCGATCTTGTTTTTTGTTGAGATGAGACCTATCTAGATGTGAACTCTTCAATTTGTTCATCTCTTCCTGTATCATATACTTTTCAGCAATTTCCATTATCCGTTCGAAAGATTTTGGTTGCTTTCTGCATAACGCATTCCCAAATTGGGTGCTTCTAGTCAGTTCGAACATCAACGAGGACAGATATTCGATTTGCGGGGTATCCACCTTCAAGAGCTCAATACTAAATCTTGCCAGCCATTGCCTCAACGTCTCTCCTTCCAACTGTTTCACAGTGCCCAGATGATTTGCCGGCAGTCTTGGCTTCCTCTGGCTAGCGAATTGATGCTTCAGCTTATCGCAAAATTCTTCGAAAGAAAATATAGAGTGTCCATACAAGTTCATAACATTAATAAAGCTGTTAATGTGTTCGCCGGGGTCGGTAGTCCCGTTATACCGTGGGAGCCTGGTTGGCACCGTTTCTGTGTTTCGAGCTTCGCGTATTTCTCGACAAAAGGGTGAACATCGCATGATATTATTCGAGACCTCCCTCTCTCGTAGGTTTCCTCTGGTCAGGGTATTCCCCGCTTGCCTGGCAGCTTGATTAGTGAAGGGGATCTCTATCATAGTACCCTGTTCTTCCAACTTCTTAGCTACTCTTTCTTGTACTATTATCTCCAATTCGGATTCAGTAATTTTCTTGTAAGTTGGTTTATTTCTTCTCACAGCGCCAGCGGTGTGACTTTCCCCCACAACAGAGTCCTCCAGATCGTGCACCTGTGCAGGAGGGTTTTCTGATCGGGCGTTGACTTTCGAGGGTGCAGTCCTTTGTGGACGCATTGATGGGATATGTGACATATCATTTTCTTTCTGTAAGTTCGATGAAGGTATTTCAGGTCTTCCCTGAATCCCTGGTTGGTCGACGGGCGATTGATCTGCCCTTCCGCTGTTCATAAACTCCCTGCACATGGTGCCTATTATAGACCTCAAATCTCCAATGGTCGTGTGTACTGGAATGTTATCTTGCGGAACCGCCGGTGGTGCCTCTGGTTGTTGTTGAGCGGCGCGCGACAAGTTATCAGGTTCATTGTTGACAGAATTTTGTGCTCCCCCTGCTTGGGAAGGCTCTCCCCTAATATATGTATTTCTCCTCGTAGTAGGCATATTTCGGTCTAATACTCGAATAACGCCCCTCGGTGGGCGCCAATTGATCTTACGTGGTTTCGTTGGTTCGATCAAGGGTTGGATATATGACAATAATAACAATAAATAAAGTAAAGTAGAGATCAAATATAATTGTATTCGAATTAATTGGGTACGAATACAAATATTTAGGGTCCTACTCGAGCATTATTGGATGCCGTACAAGCTAGAGGGCGAAATAATGGTAGATCTAGAGCCTATACTTCCTATTGTTTCCGAGCAGTAGCTTCGAGGAGGGAGCACCTGGAAAATTGTGTCCAATATCATAAATGCACGGGGTATTTATAGTTGAAATTGGGGTTCAGGTGGTCCACCCACAGACATGTAATTCTTCGGCCCACAAGATTGGTTCAGAGCTCGGCCCAACAGTAACTTTGGATCCTGGGCTGGCTTGCATTTATGGTATTCGGACATTGGGGTCGAACTTGATTCTTCGAGGTAAGTACCGCTCGATCTCGTGTAACTGTAAAGAAAAGTAGGATCCGAGATACCCCTCATCAGAGCGGATCGATTTTACTCAATTATTTGACTTAGGTTGTTACCAATTATTGGTTTTAACCAGTAAGTCCGTCGCTTTTGGAGATCGATGAGTGTTTATCGAGCGGATCGATTTTACTCAATTCTTTGACTTAGGTTGTTTACCAATTATTGGTTTTAACCAGTAAGTCCGTCACTTTTGGAGATCGAGGAGCTTTTATCGAGCGGATCAAGTTTACTCAATTCTTTGACTTGGGTTGTTTGCCATTTATTGGTTTTAACCAGTAAGTCCATCGCTTTTGGAGATCGACTAGTGTTTATCGAGCGGATCGATTTTACTCCATTCTTTGACTTAGGTTGTTTACCAATTATTGGTTTTAACCCTTTGAATCTTTGATTTGGCTAATAACTCATAACCAATGAACATATTTCCACAGAATTTTTAAGCAAAAGCTTTTTATTGCAACAAACGGTACTAACAAAATTAAATGATAATTAAGATAATAAAGAAAAGAAAAGATGAGGATGACTTGAAAAATTCAACGTCCATAGTATCTTCTCAGGTTGACTGCATTCCAAGGCCTCGGTAGGGGTGTTCCATCCATGTGTGCAATTTTGTAAGAACCTTTATTTCCTACACCAACGACGATGTAAGGTCCATCCCAATTCTGTTGCAATTTCCCGATGTGCTTGGACACCTCTACCCTTTTTAGTACTAAGTCCCCTTCTTTGAAGGTTCGTATGCGGACCTTTTGGTTGTATGCTTTTTCCATATTTGATTTAGCGACCTGCAACAGTACTGAAGCTTTTTCTCTTAAGGCTTCGGTTAGGTCGACATCATTTTCTCTAGTCTTTTCATTTTCCTCGCTGATAATACATCTCGATCCTCGGTGTTGGGACCAATGTTTTGATTGGAATCACAGCCTCCGAGCCGTACACCAAACTGAACGGGGTCTCGCCAGTTGAGGCCTTAACAGTTGTTCGATTCGCCCAAATCACTCCAGGGAGTTCGTCCAGCCATCTTCCTTTGGCTGCCCCTAATATTTTCTCCAAAGATTTGACTATTTCACGATTTGCTACTTCAGTTTGTCCGTTCGCTCTTGGGTGTCCTAACGAGGTAAAGTTTTGTTGAATTCCCAACTTAGAGCACCATTCCAGCATTTGTTTCCCCACGAATTGAGTTCCATTGTCAGAAATTAGGATTCGTGGGATGCCAAATCGACACACTATGAACTTCCATAGGAAATTAATTGTGTTATCCGAGCCAGAGCGATGCATTCTATCCATTTGCTGAAATACTCGACAACAACTAGAACATAAGTTTTCTTTGACCTGGCCACTGGGAAAGGTTCCACGATGTCTATTCCCCATTGATCAAAAGGCTAGCACACAGGTATAGGGTGCATCTTTTCGGCGGGTTGATGGCTTACATTAGCGTGAACTTGGCAATGGTGACATTTTTGCACATATTCCACGGCATCTTTGTTTAAATTAGGCCAATAGTATCCTGTGCGGAGACATTTCAAAGCTAAGGCCCTGGCTCCACTGCGGTTTCCTGCCTCTCCCTCGTGTATTTCTTGAAGTATATCATTGGATTGAGGTTCGGAAATGCATTTTAGTAGAATTCCAGATACCGATCTTCTATAGAGTTTTTCCTCTATCATTGTGTATCTTGGTGCTCGATATTTTATTTTCCGAGCCTCATTTAGGTCAGGTGGCAGGTTTTCTTCGCGGAGGTAATCTATCATTGGAGTCATCCAGTTCTTTTCTGCTACTTCGATTTCCATCATTTCAGCGACGGGCGTCTCGTCAATGTCGATTGCTGGGGTATTCGAGATCAACCAATTGATCACTCTTTCTTTTCGGCCATCTCTTGATCCCGTGAATCTAGAGAGTTGATCTGCCCATTTGTTTTCTGAACGGGGAATATTCTGTATTTAAAAATTCTCGAATTTCCCAGTTAATTCTTTTACTTTGGCGAGGTACTTGATCATGTTGAATTCCTTTGCTTCGTATAGACCTTCAATTTGTCTCTGTACCAATTCTGAATCAGTTAATACATTGAGGCTTTTTATGTTGGCTTTGATCGCCATTTCCATTCCTGCAATCAATGCTTCATACTCCGCTTCGTTGTTAGTCACCACGAAGTCTAACGTGATTGCATAGTTTATATCTTCATTATTTAGCCCGGTAAAATTGATTCCAGCACCGCCTCCCTCTCAGCTCGAGGCACCGTCGACATGCATTAGCGAAGTGTGACTTTCGACAATCAAGATATCGCTATCACAACCTGTCAAGTCGTTAGGTTCTTGTATTGAGGTCGGAGTTAATAATAGAAAGTCGGCCAGGACTTGAGCCTTAATAGCGACTCGTGGTTTATATTCAATTTTGAATTGTCCTAATTCGATTGCTCATTTGATCAATCTTCCAGAGGCTTCTGGCTTCGCCAAGACCTGCCTCAGTTGTTGGTTTGTGAGCACGACTATTTTATAGGTCAAAAAGTATGGTTGGAGTTTGCGGGCTGCCACTACTAAGGTTAAAGCAAATTTCTCCATCTCCATATAATTCTTCTCCGCTCCTTGTAGTAATTTGCTTAGATAGTAGACAGGCTTATGTTCAGTGCCTTCTATCCTTACCAAAACGGAACTAATGGCAACTGTGGAGATGGATATGTAAATGTACAACGGTTCACCTTCGGTTGGTTTGGCTAATAATGGAGAAGAAGTTAAGTATGCTTTTAGTTGGTTGAATGCTTGATCGCACTCTTCAGTCCAAACAAAGTTTTTCGCCTTGCGTAAAGTTTGAAAGAAAGGCAAACTTCTATCCGCTGACTTGGAGATGAATCTGTTTAATGCGACAATTTTTCCTACTAAACTTTGCACTTGGGAGATCGTCTTAGGTGGTCTCATTTCTGTTATGGCTCGAATCTTTTCGGGATTAGCTTCAATCCCTCGTTGATGGACCATATATCCCAAGAATTTTCTGGACTTAACCCCAAAAGTACATTTTGCGGGATTAAGCTTCATGCGGTATTTTCTCAATATCTGGAAACATCGATCAAGGTGCTTTACGTGGTCGGCTTCATTCATGCTTTGGACCAACATATCATCCACGTATACTTCCAATATTTCTCCAATCAGCTCCGTAAACATTAAGTTAACCAGTCTTTGGTAGGTGGCACCAGCATTCCTTAGGCCGAATGGCATTACAATAAAGCAATATACTCCTTGTTCTGTTATGAAAGCAGTTTTCTCCTGGTCTCGCTCATCCATGTAGATTTGATAGAAACCTTGAAAGGCGTCCATCATGCTAAAAATTGCAAATCCTGCCGTTGAGTCGACCAATAGATTGATCCTCGGGAGAGGGTAAGGATCTCGTGGACATAATTTATTAAGGTCAGTGAAATCATTGCACATCCTCCACTTGTTGTCCTTCTTATCCCCCTTAGCCACTAAGACAACATTGCATAGCCATTCCGAGAAGTGTATTTCCCGAATTTGTTTAGCTTTGAGCAGCCTCTCGACTTCTGCTTTGATTAACTTATCTTTTATCGGCCCATGATTCCTCTTCTTTTGTCTTGCTGGTTTTGTCATTGGATCAATCTTTAGTGAATGATTGATTACTCTTGGGTCAATGCCCTCAATGTCATTTGCACTCCAAGCGAAGATGTCAACATTATTCCTTAGAAAGTTTATTAACATTACTTCCCCTTCCGGACTGAGTTCGGTTCCGATCCTGGTCATTTTTTAAGGATCTCCTTGTAGGAGCATAATATCCTTGTGTTCTGGCGGCTTTATGTTTAGATCGATCGGCTCCTTTCCCTTCCGATCTATTCTGTCAGTAATGGGGATCTCGACTTCAGCTCTTTCGATGTCGTCCTTGAGCTTCCTTTTAGCTGGGGTAAACGATTTGGATCGGTTTCCCAGTGTTAGGGAGGTGCTATAACAATCCCACGCCATGCAGTGATCATTTACTATTTCTCCGATCCCAGACTCTGTCGAAAATTTTATCTTCTGATGGTATGTCGACACTACTGCTCGGAATAGGTTGAGGGCAGGTTGTCCTAATATTGCATTGTATGCGAAAGGAGTCTCCATGACCAAGAACTTTATCATTTTTATTGCGCGCTGTGGTCTCTTTCCCTACGAGACACTCAAATTTATAGTCCCATATGAGACTATTTCTGAGCCTCCAAATCCTACTAAAGGAGTGGCTACCTTTTGAAACGTTATTTTTCCCAGGTTCATATGCGTTAGGACTTCCTTAGATATGATGTTCGCCGAGCTTCCATTATCAATTAGGATCCTTTTAACATTGTAGTTTGCTATCTCGAGCGATACTACCATCGAAAAGTCAGGGTTGTCTTCCTTCGGATCCCAAACAATGTTCCTTGGTACTTCATTCTCATTGAAACTAATGAGTTGTTCTTTCGGTAGTTTGCTTTCTAGCGTCCATACTTCTTTTGGATATCTAATATTTCCCACTATGGACCTCGCGGTTCTACGACGAGCATTACGACTGTCTCCCCCGGCTGGTCCTCCGGAGATTGTATGGATGGTGCCGTTAATTTGATCATTGTTCAATTCTTGTGGTGGACCATTATTGGGGGACCTTCTTCTCGGGGTTCTTCTCTGATTATTAACTCGAGGACTCCTGCTTCTGTTTCTCTTGCGATTGTTTGGTTCGAGATAGTCGTCCAACTTTCCTTGTTCGATCAGCCTTTCAATTTCCTGCTTCAGGTGAAAACAATCTTTGGTGCGATGTCCATGGGCACGATGATATCTACATATAGATTGTAGTTTCGAGCACCTGGCTTTGGTTGTGCAATTCTTTTTGCTGGTGGAATCCAATTGTTCCTTTCAAGTACTACCAGAATTTTTTCGATAGGAACAGTCAATCGGGGGTATTCCACCTGGTTTATTCGATTCCTATTTGCTGGTTCGGCCGATCTCGATCTAGGATAGACATTAGGTCTTTTATCCTGATCGTTCTGATTATACTCTAGTCATTGAAAAACATTTCCTTTTCTGAAGGATCGATCGTAATCCATTGGTCTTGAAACAGGAGCTTTGTCTTGCCGCCTCGATCCGGATGCGGGGGCTTTGTTCCTATTCTTATCCATGGAAAAATTCATCTCTTCTTGAGTCATATATTTCGATGCCAAGGTCATAATATCCGCAAAAGTTCTCGGTTATTTTCTACTTAGGGCCTTCCTGAACTGCCTGTTTTTGGTGAGATCGGAAAGGATGGAGATTATGTAGTCAATATTCAGGGAATCAATTTTTTAATAATTCCACGTTGAATCTTGCCAACCATTTTCTCAAGGATTCTCCCTCTTGTTGATGAATGGTTCCAAGGTAGCTCATCGGCAGTTTCTGTCTTTTCTGGCTAGCAAATTGTTGAGTCAGTTTGTTGCATAACTCACGAAAGCTTAATATGGAATTGGTGGGTTGTTTTCCGAACTAATCCAAAGCTAATCCTTCAAATGTTGTAACCATAAGTTTAGCGGTATATTCTGCCGAGTGTGATCTTACGTGGTTTCGTATATGATCAAAGAAGTGAAGAAAATAGCTAAAGACACAATTAAATGAATGAAAGATCAGCAATATATATATTTCGAACGTGCGAGTACAGATTACAAATGATGGGGGTCCTATTTGAGCATTATAGGATGCCGTACAAGCAAGAGGATAGATACATAAAAATAACCTATGCTAACTTTCCAAGATGGCTCCGAGTAGCAGCTTCGAGTAGAGAGCACCTGGGAAAGTGTGTAAGCCCCCCTCGCTTCATAAATGCTCGTGGTATTTATAGTTGAAATGGGGAGCTACCTAGTCCATTTGTAGGAATATATTTCTCAGCCCATAGGCCTGGGCCTGAGGTCGGCCCAACAGTGTCCTTCGACTATGAGCTCTCTCCGATCGATCGGATTGGATAAATTGTGACCTGGGCACGATTTTATGCCTTCAGGGTCGGGATCCACAACCTTCGATCTTGCCTGGGCTCCTAAAAGTAGAGTCCAAAATATCCCTCATCAATACTCCCCCACTTCTTGAGCGCAAAGTGAAGCTTAAGCTTGAAGAAGTATGGACTGCTTCGAATATTGGAATGAGCAAACCATCTAAAATGTGCTTCGGATATGCCTCGTTGAAAACCTAACTCGGAAAAATCCATTGGGATAAAAACCGAATCAAGGAAAAAGAGTGCACATCTTGGAAACAATTTAATGACTTTATTGTGATGGTATAAATTTTGACATTAACAATCTTCGTCTGGCTTTTTAAATTGAATCACGATCAAAGTATCCTTCCACATTGGCTACCGTACTTAGGGCTGAAAATCAAACCAAGTTACTCGATACTCGGCTCGAGTTCGTTCGATAAAAGCTCGTTTGAGCTCGGTTCGTCAGATAAATCAAACAAGCTTGAACAAGATTTCTCGTTCGATAACTTTTAAAGTTCGGCTCGAGCTCGACTCGATAAGCTAAAAATTGAAAAAACACATGTAAAATATCAAGCTACTCGATACTCGGCTCGAGCTCGTTCGATAAAAGCTCGTTTGAGCTCGGTTCGTTAAGAAATCAAACCAAGCTCAAACACAAAATTTCAAGCTCGATAAAATTCAAACCAAGCTTGAACAACGTGTCGTTCGATACTACTCGGCTCGTTTACACCCCTAACCGTACTGCCGTAATTGACTCCTTATTAATACTTCCCTATTTCTCCGACCGTAGGATAAAATAAAGCGTTGGGCAATAAATATATATATCGAAGAGGCGTATCTTTTTATGTTTTAGTTCTCAGCCCCCAATTGCGGAAAGTATAGGGGTCGAAAATGCAATTACCGAAAAGATAGTTTCGAATTTTCCCTGAGGGAGTTCAACCGTCGCGGTTACTCAGGGACCGGTTTGCAATTTACCTTTTTGACCTTATATATATATGCTGATTGTTGGGGGCTCACTTGCACAAGATTCTCAAAAAATCCTAGATCGGAGCTGATGAGGGGTAATTTAGACCCCGCTATCTTCCCCGATCCAACACCGAGTGGCTTCAGCTCCCCAATACAGAGGGAAGTTGCCAAACTCGAGCCCATGATCATATATTCACGGCTTGCTCGAGAAGATTGATGAGGGGTAATTTAGACCCCGCTATCTTCCCCGATCCAACACCGAGTGGCTTCAGCTCCCCAATACAGAGGGAAGTTGCCAAACTCGAGCCCATGATCATATATTCACGGCTTGCTCGAGAAGATCAATCAGGGGGTACTGTTGGGCTAAAGGCAGGCCCAAGCCCATCTGTTCAGCTATAAATACCCGCGCATTTATGATGTTAGGGACGACTTCCCAGGTGCTCTCTTCTCGAAGCTACAGTTCATAGCAGCTCGGGATTATAGCTCTAGATCGAACACATGTATTTCACCCTCTAGCTTGTACGGCATCCTATAATGCTCGGATAGGACCCTAGAAATATTTGTACTTGTACTCATTTAACTCGAATACAATTACATTTGATCTTCACTTTACTTTATTTGTGATTATTGCGATACATTCACACCCTTGATCGAACCAACGAAACCACGTAAGATCAATTGGCGCCCACCGTGGGGCTTTATTCGAGTATTAGATCGAAATATGCCTACTACGAGGAGAGGTACATATGTTAGCAGAGAGCCTCACTAACCAGAAACTCCGCAATTCACTGTCTAGGTTGAACCTCCGTCCAGCGGAGCATTCGTCAGTTTGAGTTCGAAGATAAGGTCTATGGGACGAATTTCCGACCTTAAGATCGACGGTTATTTTACGATTATCAAGCTTATTTGTTACCTCATTGGATTTATTTTCTATGAGTGATCCATTCTCAACTAACATAAGCAAGCAAGAAGTGCAAGGATATCGTCCACAGAGAACTAATACAAAATTAGCCCAATCGATTCAATCATCAACTTAAAGAGTAAGGGAAAAGGAAATCTATAGATGTACAGGTTATTAATGGTCGGAATTTATTTTTCCGATCATAGTATTGATTAATTTCGAGAATGAAATTTATGGGAATTCTCAAATCAATTGGGAGTAATTAAATGAAGTTATGCGAAGTTATGCAAATCCTCGAAAATTACACAAAGTTCATTCAAGAGCAAATTTTTATTATTGATGTCATTCAAACAAATTACAAATGCGTAGCTTCGAATACAGAATTCGAGCTCCAGAAATAAAGTACAACTATTCCTACCCTATTACAAATTCTCCGAATAATTCTGTGCTATTACAACTTGGTCTCCCTTCCCTAAGATCGCCCCAGATGCAGAACTCAGCAGTGATTTTTCCTGGCAATCACTTGCCACGTGTCGCACATCCATCTTCGTACGGGATAGAGGCCGGATCGGAGCTCCTTTCCAGGACTTTAAACCGATCTTAGGTCTTCGTCGGTAAACAATGATGGTCGAAATCAACCATTATCTACCGATCGATCCGAACCGGAGCAGCAAAGGGTTATCCCAGCAGAGGCGCTTCAAGGGAGCTCGAAGGAACTATCTCGTAAGAAAGCCCTCGAGGAAGCTGGTGCCTCAGACTTAAAGAACTCCGCTCGGAGTAACCAGCTGCCCGATCAAGTACTACGCCTAGAAACCGGAGCTCTAACCCGCACCAGAGATGATATGTCTGGCAAAACAGGTTGCCTGCCGGTATTCTAGGCGCAATTTCTTTTGCCTGTCGATATTCTAAGCGGAAAGCTTAAACCAAGGGAAGCAAGGTCGAAAAACAAAGTTCGAACTCTAATTTCAAACTTCTTTATCTGGGAGAAAATACAAGTCAAACCTAAAACTCGACCCATGGTGATCGGAGGGAGCATAAAGGAGAAAATGAGAAATGTGGTATACGCAAAGGGACCTATTTATAGTGATAAAGAATTTTGAATCAACGGCCCAGATATTAGATTACGTATTAAATGGACTGACCGTTACATTTCCCGAGAAATAGGACCCTGATTGGTTACGAGGACTCATGCTTTAACGGAGCGCATTGGAGATCTACAACTTTCTAAATACTGAAATGATATGACGAGTTTATAACATTATTGATAAGGGTTGATAATTTAGGTTCAAGTTCAGTCTCGTCCAGACATTCTTATAATCATTCGTTCGATATAGAAGAGCCACGAATGGATATTTCGAACAAGAGCTTTCATACGAAAATTCGTTCGACTACGGATATTTGGCGGTGCTTAAGACCTATTAATTTCAGGTCTACTAAATTATTACTCGATCAAGCAAGTGGTACTTGATTATTTCTTTATCAACATTAGAGAATCAAAATGGAGTTGCAGGAAATAAAATTTATCTAGTTATGCTTCATGTTATCAACAAATCGAAAATGAAGTGTTTATAGTATATCATCTCGAAAAAGTACAAAGTATTGCCTTTCAAGATGGAAGTTGTATTTGCCTGTCGATATTCTAAGCGAGGATCGAGATGCTTTTTCTTCTGCTCGAAAGTTTTTCTGCTTATAGATCGATTGAAATCTGAGCTCAAAAAGTTGAATTAATCGAGTAATCGTCTTGGCCTCCATGATCAGATAAGAAAATTCTCGATGCAACGAATGAGGTAATTTCAGCAATATATCAGCCTTTTATAGCCGATATCAGCAGTAGGGTTATTCACTACTGGCTGTTCCTCCGTAACCCATCCTTCTCATAGCTGCAGAAAACTATTTTCTCATCAAAATTTACTTCAATTTAGTCAATATCCGTATTCATTCATCTCTCCCTGATATTATTGATCTCTCTTATTCTGTCTGTGCTTGTCTCAATCTACTATTATACAAGGGTGAAAGCCTCTGCTATGACCCTCGAGCTAAAAATGCTCTGATACGACTAAGGGTGAAAGCCTCTGCTATGCCCCTTAGATCGAAATTATTGAACGGGTGAAAGCCTCTGCTATGACCCTCGAGCTAAAAATGCTCTAAAAACGACTAAGGGTGAAAGCCTCTGCTATGCCCCTTAGGTCGAAATTATCGAATGGGTGAAAGCCTCTGCTATGACCCTCGAGCTAAAAATGCTCTAAAAACGACTAAGGGTGAAAGCCTCTGCTATGCCCCTTAGATCGAAATTATTGAACGGGTGAAAGCCTCTGCTATGACCCTCGAGCTAAAAATGCTCTAAAAACGACTAAGGGTGAAAGCCTCTGCTATGCCCCTTAGATCGAAATTATTGAACGGGTGAAAGCCTCTGCTATGACCCTCGAGCTAAAAATGCTCTGATACGACTAAGGGTGAAAGCTGTTGCTACGCCCCTTAGATCGAAACTATTACCCTCGATCAACCAAGATCAACTGGTACTCTATTCTATTATTATTCGATCGTCTAAGGCTAGTAGCCATCTTCACAACACTTAAATCAAAGCTATTATTCGAGATTGAACAAGGCCCTGTTCGATTATTACTTCACAATTATTTGTCCAAAGTACAGAATTTGGCCCTTCAAATTAGAATTTGTCACTCGAAGAACATTTTGTATTCCTCTACCTGGATGTCTTAATTACATGGCGAGAGAATAAAAGCCTCTTACAAGCTATACTCAAAGTCGAGGGATATCGATTATCATCTATCATCTAAGTATTATTCAAAGTAGATAAAGAATGTCTCTTGATCATATTTTGGAGGCATGAAAAATTGACGCTCGATAACAACATACAAAAGCAATTCCACAAGGAAGGGTGATAAAGAAATGAATATCTTATTCATGTAATTCCAAACAGTTACAAAAGAATTCGAAATTACAAGGATAAGAGAAGTCAAGCAAAGACTTTACATTTAATGTAACCCTATTACAAATAAATCCTACACTAGATTTTCTCCGTGGTTGAAGGAGTAAGACTGGGCCAGAACAACGCTTCTACCCTTCATTCATCATTTCCTCAGTACTTGCTCCACACCGGTCCAGATCGAAAAATAGCGAGGCACCTAGAAAAATTATTCCACGCAGTCTCGAAGGTAACATTCTTCAAGAAATATCTTGAAGAAGTAGAGATCGAGAGCAGGAAAACTCCTCCAGCAGTTGACCCACTATCCGACTGGATGGAAATCAGGGTACCGGAATTCTAACCTGTCTCAGGAGGGATGAATCCAAAGAAGCAGGTCGCCTGCCGGTACCCCAGTCGCAATTATTTTCGCCTGTCGATACCCTAGTCGAATTGAGTTGCCATCATGAGATATAGGAATTTAAAAATAGTTCGAAGGAGAACTTCGAACAATTTGATCAAAGAAAGGAAACGAGGCAGGATGGCTAGAAAGAGTAAATCTTCAGTCATAGGACTGATCAAAATTGTTACTGAAATATAAAATCTGGGGGTATCCGCGGAACTATATATAGTGAAGAGAAAGAGCAATTAACGACTAAGATTTAATGGTGCTAACGGCTGAGATATGAGCAGTAAATGCGCTGACCGTTACGATTCCCGAAATTGCAGAAACCATTCCGGAAGAGAAATGAAGAAAATGTCAAAGTTATTCTACTCGAGTTCATTCCTATCCGAATTCATCGTAGTCCCAGTTCCTATCATCCAAGAGAAATCATAAAGAGATCTAAATACAGCGTGTAAAGAAAGCGTCATCAGATAATGGCCTGAGAATAAGTAAAGCCGTCGAAATATTGATAAAAAGTATTTTCCGAGCTTGGCATAGGAAATAATTACAAGATAAAAGATATCAACCCCCGTCACATCTTCGTAACTGACCGACCCTATGAAATTTTCGGCGGACGATAGCGTCCTTACTCAACCAGGAGACGCCTATCGAGCCAACAGGTCTTCGACTGTGGTCATGTTTCTTCGAAAAGGAGAAGGGCAATACATCTCTTTACCAGGAGAAACGTGAACATTTTATAAAGGACGTCAATCTCTGAAGCAATGCCCGAAACATTTTCAAAAGGGAGCCTAGCAAATTGCATCATACCCTAAACCACAGAGGGTCGAGACTTTCAGGGTTGAAATAGTTTCGCCCGCAGATGCCCTAGTCGAAATTAAAGTATAAACCTGACTATAATACGCAAAGTAGCTCCTAACCCGAAATTCGAAATATTGAGGCATGCAACAAGATCTTCTATTCAGCATGATCGAAGGAATCTGTATTCAGAAAATATTATAAGAATGCAAAACGAAGAAAATACTATTCTCAAAAATCCATCGGCTATAAGAAAGCGATCCAGGTCAAAAGATTTTCACGACTCCCAAGAACTTCACCAGGAAAAGAAAGTGATATTACTTTTTGGATTTAAGCGGAATTACTACGCCAAGATCGAAAATTCAGGAAAGCAAACTAAAGAATGATAAAAGAAAGAACACACAAAAGAAGCATACGATTCGAGAAGAAAGTAAATTACTGCAAACCATAGAAAATAAAATGTCTGAAAATTATTCAGGATTACACAACAGGTAAAAAAACATTTCAGCTGTACTACAAGTCCGAGAAAATAAAAGACAACGCCTAGAGGAGATTATTGTCAGATAAAATCTTCCGAAGCTCGGCACTACGAGCCTCATATCCAGCTTTATATCCACGATCGAAAGCTTCCTTTTCTCGACGAGTGAATTCCTGCTTATCCTGCTCGTGAAGACTTTTCAGTTTTCCGAGCTCTTCGCTCAGCTGCTTATGGATCTCCTCTCCACTTTCTCTAACAGATTTCTCTCTCTCTAGAGCGAGCTTCTCCGCAAGGACACGGTCGAACTCGGTTTTCTTCTCCTCCAGCTCCTGAGAAATAGCAGCACGATAATTGATCTCCCGCTCAGCAAATGTCTTAAGCTCGATAAAATCTTGCCCGGCCTGCCAAAGAAGTTGGACATTTTTCAAATTGATCTTCATAAAAAAAAAAAAAAAAAAAAAAAAAAAATAAATAATATAATAATAATATACATATATATATAAATAGATATACCTGAAACAGGAAATGCTGCCCGGACTCGAACAACTCCTCTATATTCCTCTCCTTAGACGCATTTCCCCCTTTGGGCATGTTAGTCTCCGAAGAAGTAAAGTTAACCTGCAACAGGCTATCCAAGGGATCGGACCCATCTTTCGACTCTTCAGCCCCGGAAGAAGCAACTTTTGGATGATCGGGATCGACCCGGGGTTCCGGAGGATTATCAGTTTTTAAAGCGTCAGCAGAAGCCCCCTCGTCGGTTCCTAATTTGAATTTCTTACTAAAACCTCCTTCGGGAGGAACAGTCGAAGTGTCGAGAGACGATTTACTTCCAATGACAAGATTTTGCAAGGCCTCAATAGGAGTGGGCCCGTCAGGGTAAGGCCTCTTGTTGGAAGAAGGAACAAAAGGATTTTCTCCCACGGGATTCTTGTTCGATGAATCGATAACTTTTGGAGAAGAACACTCGTACGCAGGTTCGAGTTCTTCGTCCAAGATGGACTTGCGGGAACCACCTTTGTTTTGTTTTGAAGAGACACCTTTCTCCTTCTTGTCCTCTCCTTCTTTAGCGGTTCTCGGGGAAGACGCAGAGGCCTTAGAAGAAGACTTGGATGTTTTGGTTTCCTTAGCAATTTTATGCTCCTTACTTGGATTCTTAGTCTTCGAGCCGCCAAATAGCATTTTGGGGTTAATAGGCTTCCCTAGTGTGTCTTCCATGATGAGTGGATTGGAGGTCGATAGTTCGGACTATTACTCTGGAAGGGATTCAGAGAAGACAGGAAATATGGCAAGAGCTCCGATCTCTATAAGCAAGGCGTCGTATGAATAATGAAAAGAAACCCTAATATTTATAGACACTACGCCCTCCGATTGCGATAATGGATCGACGCAGCATTTAAAGAAAAATCCCGTATGAAAAGGGCGAATATCCGAGCATAATGTTATCGAAATCTTAAAAATTAATAGTAACTGGATATTAGTAAGATCGGAATTTACAAGTTACGGCAGTCAGGTCGAAACAGAAAACAAATCCGATTACAAAAATGGATTACATGGGTCGATACGATTAAATTCCTAACTACAAAACTTTAAGTTGCTCCCCCGGCATAATCGACTCCGATATTGAAATTGGATAATTACCCAGCTTGGTCGAAAGATCGATTGTCTCCCTCAACCGAAGCATTGCTTGCGTTGGCATCCCCACCCTTTTCCCCTAGCACAATGGGAGGATCGTCGCAGGCGTATTCGAGCACATCGGGGTTAGGAATCGGAATGCCGTACTCCTCAACTAAGGGGGCGTAGCGATGATTCTGCCAATTAGCATCCATCTTGGGTAGAGAGGAAGCTTTGTAGTCCTTCCCTTCAGCGTTCTTGAAAGGGTTCATGTGCTTAAAGTACTCGTCCATGTCATCCGGAATTTTCTTGGCCGCAACCAATTGTTGAACCCCTTTGTAAAAGATTGTCTGAGCAATTTCTCCCATTTTCCTTTGGACTAAAGGATTTAATACGGGAGATTCCAAAAATTCTCGTATGGCTGGAATAGTAGCCTCTTCCCGACCTTGGGCATACGCACGCTCGGAGTCTTGCTTCGCCAGCTCCAGCTCTATTCTCACCTTCTTCAGCTCCTCCTCGAGGGCACTTCTCTCTTTGACGGATGCCAGCAGATCCTCTTCCACGGACGAGGAACATTTCACAGTAGCTTTTTCGAGCTCCTTCTTCACTCGAGATAATTCTCGTTGATTTTCTTCTAACTGGGCTCGAATAGTTTTGTTATCAACAAGAATCTGAGCACATGCGTCATGAGCATCCTGCGATTCTTGCTCCAATAAAGCTAAGCGATAGGTTTGGATAGCAAATAAGTCTCCGATCTGCGAAGTAGTTCAAACATATCAGCAAAATGTCGAGGGCACCGAAGAAAGAAAAGAAAATCAAAGATAAACGTTTACCTCGTGATACGTTCGGGAAAAATCACTCAAAACCTCGAAGTCACTTTTAACGCTCTGAAGCAGGATATCCCGCTTGAACCGACTAGCCATATAAATTCTGGCGGACTTGTCGAACTCGTTCTCACCACCCGAATCCAGATCAGTTAGAATGCTACCATCTTCAGGGTACCCAGCAGCCCTGCCACCCCGAAGGTGCTCGTCCATGAAATCTGCCACATCAGGTTCTGATCTGCCTTCTCGACACGGAACAGGGTCAGAACTCACACCAAAGGGTTTTACCCTCCTAGAGGGTCCAGGATGTTCAGCATTTCTCTTGCGACTCAAAAGTTTCTCGTACTCCTGAACACCCAGAACCCGATTCCAGGAATGCTGACTATAACCAACCGAAGAAAGAGCAGGAGTGTCAGGGGAAAACAGGGCTCGAAGTGGCCCAGCAGAGGCGGAATTCAAGGAGCTCATAGTACCAACACCTCTCAGTTCGGGAATCGTGAGCGGAACAATAACAGAGTCTCCGCCCAAGTTACTTGTACCAGTTCTATTTCCGGGAGTATGAGACAACGGGTCAAAATAAAATGGTTTATCTTCAATTAATTCGGCAGCAGATACTCGGAGTTTCTCAACGACTCGACCTACAGGAACAATACGCTTTAGGCACGGTTCTTTACAAAGAAAAACTATTCGATAAAACCTTAAATAGACAAGGTAATAAACATACCCAAGGAAGGAGTGGCAAAAGGCGGAACACTAAGAATTGGAAGGCCATCGACCTGCAGAAGCGATCCTTCGGAAGTTTGGTTGGGATATTTAATCGCGGGGGCAAGATAGTCGCAATGGCTCAGTCCACCCAATCGCAAAACGCCTTCCTGAACTAGGAACCTGGTATGGTAAGGATTGGACCTCAGCTGCTCGAGAAATTCATCAGAAAGACATTGCCTAAGCTTCTCTTTGATGCTACGAGAACCATACGACCAAGAGGTTACGCCATCCCATCGATATGGTCTTGTCCTCGAACTACCTTCGGACGTTGGAACATCAGGACCTTTCACAAAGAAGAACCGCCTTTTCCAACCTTTGTCCTTTTTCGTCGTTATGTTGGTAAGAAAAGGCCGTTTCGACCTCTGACGGATGGATACGAATCCCGCATTCGAACCTTTGCCTAGGTCCATTCGGAAGGTGTCCCAAAAATTGCTAAAGGAGGCCTCTTCTCCTTTCGCCTCCATGAGAACACTGAATGCTGCTATATAAGCAATAGAGTGCGGAAGAAGCTGAGCGGGGGACAGCGAAAAGAAAGAAAGTATACACCTTAAGAGGGGACTGAATGGAATGCGCAAACCACACGAAAATTGACCTTCATAGAAGGATTGACAGCCAGTCGGGGGCTCGGTGGCGCGTTCGGAATAAGAGGGAATTACGATGGAAAACCCTTTGGGAAGAAATTTCCCATATTCCCCCTCGAGATAAACACGATCTTTCTTCGAAAAGCAACAGGAAGTCTCTTTAGCGGGGAGTTCCGACCTGTTTGAGGCCATTGTCTCGGGGGCTGGCACAGGTTTGAAAATTCTGACAAAGGCTCCCTCACCGATGCTGCGCTTCTCAACCTCATTTTCTTCGAGATCCTCGCTTGGATCATCATTCTCGCCTCCTGGATGAAATTCTCCATCTTCATAATCGTCAACGAGCTTTAACAAAGGATCAGATTCTTGACTCTCTTCGACCTTACTCTTGCCCTTGACGTTCCTAGAGCTTGACATAACTAATTGAAAGACAAATATATAATGCAGATGCTGTTTCGAACCCAAATACTTCGAGCTAAAGAGGGAATATAATATGTAAATAAATTTTCAACGAGTCAACTTATATATATATGGGGTTAAAAAGGTAAATTGCAAACTGGTCCCCGAGTAACCGCGACGGTTGAACTTACCATGGATAAAAACTCAAAGCTATTTCTCTGAAAATTGCACTTTCAGTCCTTCGTTTCCTAAGACTGGGGAATACACCATGGAAGTCGCTTCCGGAAAATATTGTTGGCCCTCTAGGTCTGTGCTCGGAAATAAGGAAAGCATTCGAAGAAAGTCTCATGACAATTCACAGCTAAGGGCATTTCAATTGAGGGGCTCTACTAAAACGATGGACATCTAAGTATTCCCTCCGCACTCCTAAACGATATCTCTAGCATATGCACTCTTTTTCCCTGGCTCGGTTTTTATCCCAATGGGTTTTTCCGAGTTAGGTTTTTAATGAGGCATATTCAAAACACATTCCCAACGACTCATTTCAATCCAACGGACAACGCAACTTAAACTTCTTCGAGCGCAAGCTCCTCTTTACGCTCGAGAAGTGGGGGAGTATTGATGAGGGGTAATTTAGACCCCGCTATCTTCCCCGATCCAACACCGAGTGGCTTCAGCTCCCCAATACAGAGGGAAGTTGCCAAACTCGAGCCCATGATCATATATTCACGGCTTGCTCGAGAAGATCAATCAGGGGGTACTGTTGGGCTAAAGGCAGGCCCAAGCCCATATGTTCAGCTATAAATACCCGCGCATTTATGATGTTAGGGACGACTTCCCAGGTGCTCTCTTCTCGAAGCTACAGTTCATAGCAGCTCGGGATTATAGCTCTAGATCGAACACATGTATTTCACCCTCTAGCTTGTACGGCATCCTATAATGCTCGGATAGGACCCTAGAAATATTTGTACTTGTACTCATTTAACTCGAATACAATTACATTTGATCTTCACTTTACTTTATTTGTGATTATTGCGATACATTCACACCCTTGATCGAACCAACGAAACCACGTAAGATCAGGAGCAAAGAGATCGATAAGAAAACTTAAAGATACGTCCGACCATCCTTCTCGTATTTACAATGTCTAGCCCAATAGATCCAAAAGGCAAAGCCAAAGTAGCGGAAGAACAAGAGAGTGGTCCTGATGAGATGCAGGCTGAGACTACCCGATCGCCAGTGGCGGAAAATTTGGGGAGCCTGAGCTCTGATTCCGACCCTGAAAGGGAAGAAGGAGAGCTCAATTCTGACTCAGAGGATGATGAAGACGACAGTTCGATTGAGGCTACTGATGAAGAAACCGCGGAAGACGATAGCCTTATATTGGCCGACAATGAACAGATGAAATACAGAATATGTACCAAGGTTATCATTACAATTTTTAAATGGGTAGAACCGTTGACCAGCGTAAGGCTTAATAAAATCGAGCGCAGGGCTGATCAAATTGCTTGCCGTTATACTGAAAAACATCGAGAATATTTAGAACATGAGTTCGGTAAGTATATTTCGGACAAATACTCGATCGTTATACCGACTCCCGAGCCACGTGTTACTAATCCACCGGAGGGGTGCCAAGCTTTCTATACCAGGCAATTATTTTACGGTCTACGCATTCTCTTCGCCCCTTTGATTCGTAGTATTCTAGAGGCTTTCTCTCTTAGCCCCTCTTAGATTCTTCCGAACTCAATTGGGTATATAGTCGCATTTTGCGTGATAATGAAGGCAAAAGGAAGAAAGGCGACCTTTCAAAATTTCTGGCCAGTCTTCCAGATGAGTTCGTCCACATTTTCGAATGCTGGTTATGTATATTTTTCGCAAAGATCGAATCGATCAATATTGTCGAGCAATGTCTCAAGCAACCTGAAAGGTTGGAAAGAAGAGTTTTTCTTCGTTCGTGGGCCTGATACCACGCCTTCTGCAGAAGTTCCTGAACCGACCCCCTATAAGTGGGCAGGGGAGCAGTCTTGGATCTACGGTAGGCGGAGCCTTAAAGGAAGAATGAATCAGGAGCTACCGGATGAGTTTTTGCGGACCCTTCAACCCGACCTGTATCAAACTGCTCTAATGACCCAAGAGGGGGTCTTGAGAATGGCTGGGCTCAGCAAATGTTCTTATCCTGCCCCCGCGATCACATTTGGTCATCTTTCTTCGACGCCAGCCGATATCCAAACCAATCAAGTTGTAAGGACTGCTGGGGAGGCTGACGCCGTTGTTGCTTCTCTTACTCTAGGTACGCTTATTTGTTTCTTATAATTCAACGGATTTTCCTTTGGTTGGAATTAACATTCTTTGGTTCTCAGCTGAGGTCGTTGAGAGATTTCGAACCTCTATAGCCGGCTCGAATGTTGCTTCTTTTTCAAAAGGGACCCAAGGCCAGCCCTGTAAACAAAAGAAATCAAGGGCTAATTTGAAGATCGGAGGAGCCATTCCCAGGACTGATACTACTGCAGTTCCGGACCTAGCTGTGAGTTTTCCTCAAATTGCTGCCGAGGGAACTTCACAATCCTGAGCTGCTGGGCCTCTACAGTCGGTATTCTTGATTGACACGTCTGATCCGAACACAGCTGGATATAGCTATTACACATTCAAGGGAATCCAAGCCCAACAGATAATTGAAACTAGAACGGCTCGGAAAAGAAACAACGAAGAACCTGAGTCCTCAAGAAGGGTAAGGCCCTTTGGTCGGAAACCTGGCCCGATCCAATGTCGACCCGACCGAACCTAACCAGATTTGGCAGATTTCATAGAGGGATCACCTTCGAGGACCAAGGACCGCTGGATTCCCAGAGAGTAGGACAATCGAGTCTGACTTTGGCCCCAATGGCGAACATGCTGTGGATAAGTCATTCAGAATTCTGATGGCCGGAAGTTTTAAGGATGCTAAAACCGAGCTCTTCCATAAAGATGGTTTTGAAATCATGGGTGATTATGCTTATGCACATCAGAGGGTACACGTTTTTTTCGTACGTACTAATTTTTCTCGAAACTCCGCCTTATTACTGATATCTGTTCCTTTTTTTTTTCCTGGCCGGAGATTTATTTGCTCATCAATCTCATCGACTAGCGATCTTAGAGGAAGAATCTCAACAGGCTCATAATGCTCTCCACGATATACTGAAGGAAGATGCCATCACGGCCGGTCAATTGAGGCAGACTACTGTCAAGCTATCTGAGGTCGAAAAGGAGCTCGTCGAAGCTAGGAAAGAGCTTGAAGGGAAGAGGGCCCTCGAGGAAGAGGTCGAAAAATTAAGGTCGGATCTTGAGCAAGCTAAGATGCTTTCCGGTCAGTCTTACGCTCGAGGTCGAGAAGAAGCCAAACTCCCAGCTATAAAGGAGTTTTTGGAGTCCCCTTTCCTTGGTGCCTTGGTTCGATTGCGGTCAGGTCCGATTAATCAGGCCCTTTTCTATAAAGGAGTTAAGCAGCTCATCGTGGCCAGAAAGATTCCAGGCGTTCTTAACGACTATCTTCCCCATACCATTATAAAAACATTTTTGGGGAAAACTACAAAGCTTCCTCTCTTCCTCCCGAAATTGTTGGTCTTCAAGGTCATGAGTATGCCCAATTTCTCACTGAGTTCGGGGTTCCCATGCCCAACCCTGATATGCTCGAAGCGGAAGATGCGGTGGAAGAGAGCGAGGAGATGAATATTGATGGCGATTCTAATGATCGGGGAGAAGAAAACATCTCTTCCCCTAGAGCAAGTAGTTCTTCCGCTGATGACCAAAGTAGCGATGAAGGGGATGATAGCTCGAGTAGCGGTGATAGCGATAGCTCGAAAGGTGATTCTGACGAAGAAAACGAAAAGGCGGAGGAGGGTCGCGATTCTAGTGCTGATGAATCCGATCATTGAAAAATATTATGTAATAGGACTTCCTTTATTAACTTTTCTTTTGTAGTTTATGAATCTGTGTACTTCTTGCCTTCTCGTATATACTTCGCATTCCTTAACCCACAATATTGTCATCTTAGCGAGAACTTTGGTTACTTTATATCGAATCTTTTCTGTGGGTGATGACTGTTCCATTATTGTGATAACAAGATGCTATCCTTGCTATAAATACTAGGGCCATTTCACATCATCTCACCATATCATCGAATATTGAGATCGGAGCTCCTAAAAATATATAAATTCCAAAGCCTCTGCAAGAACTTCTATGCCTTCCCCCAAATCTCATAAGGTTAGCGAAGGAAAGAAAGAAAAATTGGTTTCGATTAAACCTGCTAACTCTGGCAAAATGACCTCTTTAGGGGAAGATGCCGTTGAGCGCGCATCCTTTTCTATTTCACCAAAGCCTTTTAAGGTCGAAAAACCTTTCGATCCAATGCCTGTCTTTTCTTCTAAAGCTCTCTCTCTAGGAATGGATATATCTTATCTCGATGTAGCAATACTCGGGAAACCTGTTCCGAACCTTTTGCAGGCTGACATTTTTATTTCCGAGGTCGACATGTCGAAAAGAAAAAGTCCTTCGTATTATTATCCTTAATCCGATCTCTCACATCTCAGGCCGGTCAGGACTTTTTTGAGCTCAAGATATTAGCGGAGTGTGAGATCGAACGGCCCTCGAATTATTGCCCTCAAATTGGCAAAGAATAAGATCGAGCTGGATTGTGCACTTGAGGTCACTAGATCTTTTGAGGAGAAACTGGGTTTTTTTTAAATTTTTGCCAACTGAGGCGAATTCCAATTTCCGAGCGTTGAACGGACTGACTAAGCGGTTGTCTTTCCTCTATAGCGATCTACGTGATTTTTCCACCAAATATTTCCTTATTCCTCGAGAAACTGAACCGTCATTAAATCTTGATCGCACGACTTGTTACATTTCAACTGTTGGATAAAGTTGAGCTGCGTCTATAAATGGGGCTTTTCTTTAGTTTTTTAGATAAAAACTCTCTTCCTTTTTTGCAGATTTTCTTCAATCATGTTGCTCAAGAAATATCGTCCTTCGACCCAATATTTCAAAATCCGAGGTAGGACTTATTTTTCATGTTCTATAATGTTGATTACCTCGATTTCGACTAGAATATCTGCAGACGAAGAACTATTCGATCTTGAAGGCCAACAAGCGTCATTGCTGACCATCCACGGCCCCACTAACTCCCTCGACCTGGCAAGTGTTGGAAGGGTTCAAGCATAAAGTTTTCAAGGATGTTTAGCTATGGGTCATTATTCCTCTGGCACGGTTCTCATACTGAGGGACCTATTGCCACAATGTTTTTCGAGGATGTGAAAAGGGTGCGGCGTCAGCGAATGAAGTGGCGTTCGATATGGGTTACTCGATCATCGAACTAAGGCCGTTAATTCCTTATCCCAATAATCAACCAACACCCAATATTCACTATCCTTGTAAATCTTTCGAGTAAGGACATTATCGTCCGTTTGTGCTTATACTGCTAATTGTAGTAGGATCGAAATGTAATAGGATCGAAGTAGGTTGTAGCTTTGACAAATACTGGTGTAATAGGATTGAGATATAGCTCTGTATCATTTCACTTATTCAGAAATCTTTGTGAATAATACTTCACAATAATCTTGCTTTGTTTGATCTAATAATCTCTGCTTGATTGTTGCATATGTATTCCGGACGCTAATGAGTTTAAACGAGCTATCTACTGTAGCCAAACAGTTCCTAATTCATCGGGAATCCCAACGGTCGTTAAACCTTGTCCGTTTAATTAACAAATTATTGCCGTTAGATCCATCCCATCCCCTACTATAAAAGATGGTGTTGTATCCTTGAGACCATCTCTCTCATCCTACTGGTTCTTTATTTATCCGATCATGATGATCAAAACCATTACTCTATCAACTCAACTTTTTGAGTTTAGACTTCGAACAGTCTTTTTTCGAAACAAAATTGCTTCGAACTCGCTTAGAATATCGTCAGGCAAATATATTCTCAATCTGGAAGGCCAATAAGCCAAATCCAGAAAATCCATGAGTTACCGATCCTTGCCCGGGGTCAGTTAATTAAGGATAATACCTTGCTATGGCTGACTACTTCGGGGTCCGGAGAACTGCTCGACCTGCAAAAGTGTTGGTGGAGTATGAGCATCAAGTTCTCCAAGGATGGTCGATAGCTTTTATCATTCCTCTGGCATGGGTCTCCGTTCGGGGGGCCTATTGCCACAATGCATTTAGGAAGACGTACTAGGGGCTGCGTCGGAGGATAAAGTTACCTAGATAATTATGCATTAGCCCCTACATCTTCGGAGGACCACAAATAAAGACAAAAGCCTGCGGGTCTAAAGGAGATTCCATGCTCGGAGATGGACTATCTCGATCGACTGGTAGGAGAAGAAACCGAAAATTTCATAGGATTGTAGAATGCAATAGGATCGGAATGTAATGTATTAGATTGTACTATGCTCAAAATGTATCTCCAATATCCTTGTACTTTTGAATTTTTGTACCTTTGTAATAGGATCAAAACTGTACATATTTTCTTTTTCGAAATAATATTTATAAACTTTTTCTTCTCTTCTTTGTTGGTCGATCAAATAATAGTCAGATGAACTCTTATCATTGATAACCCGATCGAACTTGTGTTGGTCCCAAGTGGTCAGATGAGGTCTAGAGGGGGGGGGGGGGTGAATAGACCTCTGAAATTTTTTGAACTTAAAAACTTTTCAGTCTTCTGTCAGCAGACTAAGCTGATGAAGAACACTAAGCAGACTGGGCTGATCGTGAACAAATCTTGAACAGCAGACTGACCACTCTTCTTACAAATACTTAGCTGTTTTTCAGCAAAACAGTTTTCCAAAGAGTATACTTGCAGCGGATTGTTTGAAAGTGTTTTTCACAAGTAGACTAAGTTCTTTAAAAGATTTTATCCCCAGTTTTGAAACTCCTTATAAAATCTTTTAATAACTCAAGGTGCTTAAATATGCAATCTTTAAAATATGCAAGAAAACTTAAATGCAAGATAACACAAAGAATTTTTATAGTGGTTATATGGATAAAAATCCTTTAGTCCACTTTTCCAGATCACTTAGATTCTGGGTTATACTATAATCACAAAGATTACAATATTTCTCCACTTATACCTAGACAACTAATGAAAAGGCTATAAGCTCACAATAGAAAATCACTAAGAAATTCTACTCTCTAAAGTTTGATCACTCACAAAGATGGATCACAACTCCGCACAACACTCAGCTATTACAAGATCACTCAGATCGTAATTTTCTGTTTTCTTCAACTGGGTTTCTGTCAACAGATGACTTCCACCAGACGAGTGAGCTGTTCGAGCTTTTGAGACTTAGAATAATTTTGCTTCAAAGACGAAATCTCTGATTGTTGTTGTGTGTCTCTATCTTCGAACTTAGCTCTATTTATACTCGGATTTGAATTTATGACCGTTGAAGCAAATCAAATCTTCAAATCCATAGCCTTAGCCCCATTTCAGAACGGCTACCTGCTACAGTACCTTTTCTGCTGTACTTTCCTGTAGCTGCATTAAATGCACTCTGCTGATACGAGGTTTTCTTCAATCATTTGCCATTACTACCCTTCTCTTACAGCATTTATTACACTAAGTGCATTTATTACCGTTGGACTCTTCTCATGATCTCTTCTACTCTGCTGATCGAAGCAACCCATCTGATAGTCACTCTGCTGATCAAACTCTGAACTAATCTGATTTGAGTCAGCTGATGGTCTACCCTTCTGTTTGCTGTTTCAGCGTGAGATCACTAGTCTTCTGGGCTTTGAACTTTGAACTCTTCTGTTGTCTTCTTTACTTGTTCAAAATTCTTCTAAGGGAACTAAGTTTTCCATACTTAGCTGATTATGATGTTTTGGAAATCATCAAAACCTTCCCTTAATTTCTTGTCTTCTTTGCACTTTGATCTTCATCTTTATCCAACAATTTCCCCCTTTTTGATGATGACAAAACTTCAGCTAAGTACCTGTACCTAAACTAAATTTCTAATCCTAAAAAATTTCTGAGATAGAAGTAGTGTGTTGGATTCAAACTTGCAATTTTATAGATAATTGAACTGATTACATATTACAAGTGTTGAAAGATGAGAAGTGTAAAATACTTTAAAAGATTACAAGGATTCTTAATATAAAAGAGAGATCTAGCCTAAACTAGTCTTCTTCCTTCTTTTCTTCTTCTGCTTCCTTGTCTTCTTTATCAGATTCTTCATCAGATAGTTTGGAAGTTTTAGCTTCCAATTCTTCAAAGAATCTTTTCCTCAACAGCTCTATCTTCTTATACTTGACATCAGGATCAAGCTGTTCTTCAGCTGAGTCTTTGGCAGCAGCTATCTCTTTATCAGACTTAGCTTTTGCTTCAGCTTCAGCATTGTCAGCTTCTTCTTCTTCTGTGATCTTCTCTTCTGTTGGTCTGCTTGTTTCTTCCATATGTTTATCAGTTTCACCACCAGCAGATTCTTCCTACACTTCAGTTTCTTCAGCACCATCTTGATTTTCTTCTTCCCTTACAAAAGAAGTTCCAACTCTTTTCTGTCCAAATACCCTCTCTTCCCCCTTTTTGTCATCATCAGCAGGGTTGATTGGATATTGTGGCAAGATTGGTGTAATCTGAAGTGAGTCACAAAGAAGTTTGATGTTTTCTTCCATGGCATTTATTTGAGCTTGTTGTTTGAGTTGATTGGCCTTAAAGTCTTTCACTTCTTTGAGCAAATCCTCTCCTTGATCACCCAATTGAATTTGAGTTCCTAAAATCCAATTTGATGAAGCAGTGAAGTCTCTCATCATATTTTCCATGACTTCATCTTCTGCTTGGAGGGCCGTTTCAACTGTTTCTTCAATACGTTTCCAACCATTAGCAGTGCTCTGAGTCCTTCTTCTAAGTATGTCCATATCTTGACAAATGGACTTAACATTTTGAGCTGTATCTTCTATCAGATTGGTCAGAATAGCAGCAACTGTTTGATTTGGTTGACGTACAGCAGCCAACACATCTGCTTTTAACTCCTTCTTCATTTCCTTCAATGAATTTGATATCATTTGCTGAATTGAATCCAACAAAGATGTTTGTGCAGCCTGAGAAGTGGAAGGAATATCTGTTGGAATGGGAGGTAGAGCAAGAGGTGTTTCTCCACTTGGTTGCTCTGCTGGTTGAATTGTTGATCCAAGAGACTGATCTGCTGGACCAGAAGTAGACTCAGCTTCCTTGGCCTTATCAGCATGACTAGGAGTGCTTTCCTTCTCCCTAGTCTGATCATCTTTTTCAACAGCAGCCTCCTTTTCTTTGATCTGATCAGCTGGAACAGTTTCTTCTTTCTTTGAATCATCAGCTGTTTCAGACTTGTCACCCTTTTCTTTGTTCTGATCAGATGGGTCAGATGTACCCTCTTTGTTCTTTTGTTGATCAGAGGACTCCTCTTTTTCTTTGTCAACAGGGGACTTGATCTTCTTAACAGTCTCAACTGTTTTCATCAAACCTTCATTATCAACAGCAGACCTGTGAGAAATCCATGTAAAATTGTCAAGAGGAATAAAAGGTGAGTATGGTTCCTCAGGTAGCTCTTCAAATGGTTTGATGTTTGGACCATAGACAATGTGCTTGATGTTAGGAAGAGGGACCAGTGAGCTTGGTTGTCCCTTCAGCTTCCTAGACTTCCTTGCCCATAGCTCCATTGCTTGAGCAATAGCCAACTTGATGGATCTTTCCTTGAGGTCTACTAATTCATCAAAGTCCTCAGAAATAGACTCAAAGATCTTCTTTGCTTCAGCCTTGACTATGTGACTTATTCTTAATCTTAACCTATCCAGAAAGAATTCTGAATCAAGTGCTTGGATTAAGGATCCAGTCTCAAGCCACTTCAATACCCAGGCTTCTTCAGCAGTGAAGGCTTTCCACTTGACCATTTCAGCTGGACTCTTTGTCAGTCTGAATTCTCTCCATCTGTTGTATCTTATCTTTTCAGCATTGAATAACGTCAGATGGTTGATTCTTTCACCTTCAGCATCCAACCTCTTAAGGAATTCTTCAAAGATGGCAGGATCATTCCTGACAATCTCTAAAGACAATCTATTCTCCTCTCTTCTTTTTGGCTTTGTCTTTGGTGCAGGCATAGCTGGTATTGGTTTGTTAGGATCTCTTTGTTCACCAATAACTATTCCACCAGTATGCTTTGGTCCATGAGCATCCTTGGTGCTTGCTTCAATAGCAGCAGCCAACTCTGCTGCCTCAACAGCATCCCTTTGCTCTTGAGTCATCTTGCTGGCCTCTTCTTCCAGCCTTTTTAACTCTAGGCTTTTCAGCCTATCTTCTTCTGCCTTTTCTGCAGCTATCCTTAGCTTTTCAGCAGCGTCTTGTCTTTTCTTTTCAGCAGCAGTTAGGTAAGTGGCAATCTTACCAGTCCTCTTCCTCCTTGATTCAGGACTTTCAACTGCTTGAAGAGGGGTTGCAGCAACTGGAGTAGGATGCAGCAAGAGTGCATTTCCTTCATATGTTGTACTAGTCTGCTGTGCTTCTTCAACTTCAGCAGATAGTGCAGCAGATGAGTCTTCCGTAGATACTCCAACTGCAGAAACAATTTCAGTCTTAGCAGCAGCAGCTTTAGCAGCCTTGACAGCAGGTTCTTCAATAGTTAATGGCCTTTCTGCTTCTGTTGTTGTTTCTCTTACTGTTGCAACTGGCTCCTCAGAGAAAGTGACCTTTCTCTTGGCCTTTGATTTTGCAATTCTTTTGGCAGGGGGGTTGGCAGTAGGAGGTCCCCTTGCCTCACTTCTAGTTCTCATCCTTTTCAACCTTTGAAGAGGAATCTCTTCATCTGACTCTGTTCTTTCAGGTGAGGAACCTGTATCCATCTTTTCAAGCTCAGCAGTGAAGTCATCTATCACCTTCTCAGGGACTTCAATCTCAGCTTCTATTGATCTAGCTTTAACAGTAGAGCTTGCTGCTTGATCAGCAGACTTGCTTGTCTGACCCTCCTTCTTGCTTTTCTTAGAAGAGGTCTTCTTAGACTTAGTAGAAGCCTTTCTTTTGGGTGCAGCTACTACTTTCTTTACTGGTTCGTACAGCTTGAACTCTTTACTACTATGAGTAGTCTTTCCACCAGCCATAGGACAGTTTAGTGACATGAACAGATGGCTAAGCAAAATGGCATGCGAAGTCCTCTTGTCACTCAGCAGATCATAGACATGTTCTGCCCAGTTCACCTTCAGGCCATAGTAGATACAAATCATGGTATAGTACCTCCTCCTAGGTAACCCATCTAAAGAGCTTGTGCTGCAATCCAGTACTTTCGCGATGATGTCTGCGAACCTCTGATACTCATCTTTCAGCTGAGTCTTCATCAGAGTTCCAGTCATCTCTTCTCCATTTTTAGCACAAATACCCCAAAATTCATCCTCTTTCTCAGACCCTAGGTCTGTTACGTCTCCTCCCTTATTTGTCAATTTATAAATTTCACTTAAAACAGCAGCAGAGACAGCAATTTTCTTACCACCGATAACAGCAGTCATAACAGTTTCATCATCATTGAACTTCCTGGTCGTGTAGAAGTGATATACGTCTTCTAAGTAGACCCTGTCTTCGTGTGCTTCCAGAACTGGAACCAAAGATGCCTCTTTAATTTTCTCCATGAGTGAGCGCATCAGATCAGTACCCGAAAAGTGAAATTTGCTGTAGTTTAGGTATCTTCCGTCAATAATCTTGTCCATTTCTGAGATTAGTGAGTAGAATCTACAAAAACAATGAACTTTCGAAGCAAGAGAGTTTGAGAGTCAGAGAGTTTGAGAGTGTTTGAGTGCGTAAGACGACTATGCTGTTTCAGATCGGATTTTATAGGTTTTCTTTAGTTAGGTTTCCGTGATTGATCTGAACCGATGATCTAATCTGACAGTTTTAAATCGTGTGGATGGGAGCTACGAATTTCAATTTTATTATTTTAATGTCAGATGGGCGGGAAACTCTATCGACACTAATCTGTTACTTATAAAAGCGCGTTTCAAAAGATACGATTTATAATCATGCTTATGTAAGATATCAGATGAGTAGAGTTTAACTTATCTGACTGACGAGTGATCTGTTATCTGATATTACTAGAGAAAGCCAATAGCTAGTAATCTTCCTCTGCTGTTTGTCAATCCAGCAAGGTGAAATGATCTTCAGTCTTCAAGAAATAAGAACAGATCTTCTGATAACATAACTTCAACTAACTGACATTAACAAATTTCATCTTTAATTTAGAAGTACCGCTAGTCTTACACGTTCCCCCTGAGTTTAAGAATTCATAAGTTAACTAGTCTGTTGAAGGTTAATTCTTGAATAAAACAACGGATAACTAAGCTGTTGAACTTCAGTCTTCTGATGAGTTCCCCCTCAGCTTATGCTTCCAAATTAAGTAGTCCTAGCTCAGCTCTTAGAGTTGAAAACCTTACTTCACTTAAAGGTTTTGTGAAAATGTCAGCAATTTGATTATCAGTATGAACATACTCAATCACAACATTGCCTTTTTCCACATGATCTCTAATGAAATGATGCTTGATCTCAATATGTTTAGTCCTTGAATGACTTGTAGTGTTCTGAGTAAGAGAGATTGCACTTGTGTTATCACAGTAGATTGGAATTCCACTGATCTTGATGTTGTAGTCTTCTAGTTGATGCTTCAACCAAAGTATTTGTGCACAGCAAGCTCCAGCAGCTATATATTCAGCTTCAGCAGTAGATATAGAAACTGAAGTCTGTTTCTTACTCATCCATGAGATCAGACGACTACCTAAGAACTGACAGACACCTGTTGTGCTCTTTCTGTCAATCTTACAGCCAGCAAGGTCTGAATCTGAATAACCAATAAGTTCAAATCCAGATTCTCTAGGATACCACAATCCCAATTCTTGAGTACCTTTAATGTATTTCAATATCCTTTTGGCAGCTAAGAGATGAGATTCCTTGGGGTTTGAAATCTTGCACAGACTCCAACCGAGTACATTATATCAGGTCTACTTGCTGTTAGATACAACAATGAACCAATAATGCCTCTATATTTGGTTATGTCCACTGATTTGCCATCTTCATCTTTATCCAAACGAAGACTTGTAGACATAGGAATTGTAGCAGTTGAGCTAGTTTCCATACCAAACTTCTTGAACAGATCTCTTGTGTATTTTGCTTGGCTGATGAATATTCCATCAGGAAACTGTCTAACTTGCAGACCAAGAAAATAGTTAAGTTCACCCATCATGCTCATTTCAAACTTATTCTGCATCAGCTTGGAGAACTTATCACACATCTGTTGGTTAGTTGAACCAAAAATAATATCGTCCACATATATTTGCACAAGTAATATATGATTTTCCCATTCAATTGTAAACAAGGTTTTATCTACCTTACCTTTACGAAATCCTTTAATTAAAAGAAAATCAGATAGGGTATCATACCATGCTCTTGGAGCCTGTTTCAGTCCATAGAGGGCTTTCTTCAGACGATATACCTTGTCCTCTTCTTGATAGACTTCAAATCCAGGTGGTTGTTCAACATATACCTCTTCTTGCAGTTCTCCATTGAGAAAAGCAGACTTCACATCCATCTGATAGACAGTGAAGTTCTTGTAAGCAGCATAGGCTAGAAACAGTCTGATTGCTTCAAGTCTTGCTACTGGTGCAAATGTCTCATCAAAGTCAATTCCTTCTTCTTGACAATAACCCTTGGCCACTAATCTTGCTTTATTTCTGGTAACAATACCATCTTCATTCATCTTATTTCCGAAAACGCATTTAGTGCCAATTACTCTTTGATGACTTGGTCTAGGAACTAAGTACCAGACTTCATTTCTTTCAAATTGATTCAACTCTTCTTGCATAGCTTCAATCCAGAAGGAATCATTTAGAGCTTCTTCAATTTGTTTAGGCTCTATTTGAGATAGGAAGGTGACAAACATAGCATCCTGTGCAGCAGCTCTTCTTGTTTTCACTCTATCTAAAGGATCACCAATTACTAACTCAGGTGGGTGATTCTTGAGCCATCTGAGATCAGGTTGCAGATCAGGGTGTTGTCCTCTGTTTAGATCTTGCAACACTACTGTTGGAGTTCCAGTAGTAGTCTGTTGAACATTTGCAATCTGTTGAACAGTCTCTGGTCTGTCAGCTGTTTGCAACTCGTCTGTTAGACAATCAGCATTGTGATTTTGAGCAGCACTTGAGTTAGCAGCTGAACTGAGATTAGGTAGTATGATGGGAACATATTCTTCATTTCTTCCAATGTCTAACTTCTGTAAATCAGTAGACAGATCTTGGTTAACACTTTGATTCTTTTCAGAAGATTGACTTAGCTCATCAAATACTACATGGATAGATTCTTCTATCAATAAAGTTCTTTTGTTAAAAACTCTGTAAGCTTTACTAATGGTTGAGTATCCTACAAAGACAGCTTCATCAGCCTTTTCTGCAAATGCAGTAAGGTGATTTTTCCCATTATTCAATACAAAACATTTACAACCAAAAATCTTAAAGTAATGAATGTTTGGTTTTTTGTTGTTCCAATCTTCATATGGTGTCTTGTTCTGATTTTTGTTGATCATGCATCTGTTTTGGGTAAAGCAGGCTGTATTTGTTGCTTCTGCCCAAAATCTTTGTGGCAGCTTGGCTTCAGCTATCATGGTTCTGACAGCTTCTTTTAGTGTTCTGTTTCTCCTTTCAGCAACACCATTCTGTTGAGGGGTTCTAGCAGCTGAATACTCATGGTGTATTCCTTTGATATTACAATACTCTTCAACAGTAGAGTTTGTAAACTCTGTCCCTCTATCTGATCTGATCTTCAATATTTTTATACTCTTCTCATTCTGGATCAGTTCCATCAGATTAGTAAGATTTTCCTTGGTTTCACTTTTCTTCTTCATGAATATTACCCAAGTATATCTTGAAAAATCATCCACAACAGCTAGGCAGTATTTCTTTCCACCATTGCTGACTGGATCAATGGGTCCAAATAAGTCCATATGTAGCAGCTCCAATATTCTTTCAGAAGATTGATGCTTCTTGCTTTTGAAAGATGACTTGATTTGTTTACCCTTCTGACATGCGTCACATAGCTTGTCTTTGCTCATGACTGCCTTTGGAATCCCTTCTACCAAATCATTCTTGATTAATCTATTTATGGTCTTGAAGTTTAAATGATTCATTCTCTTGTGCCATAGCCAACTGACTTCACTTGGTGCAGATGCCACCAAACAAACACTTGAATTCTTATCAGCAGAATTCCAGTCGACTACATAGATATTTCCTTGTCATCTTCCAGATAAAATTACCTTCTTCGTACCAATCTTCAACATAGCACTTATCTGTTGAGAAGATAACTGAATATCCTTTGTCACAAAATTGACTTATGCTCAGCAGATTATATTTGAGGCCTTTAACATATGAGACGTCAGATATCTCAATGTTTCCTTTGATTAATCTTCCTTTAGCTTTAATCTTGCCTTCTTTGCTGTCTCCAAATGTAACACTTGGACCATCCACAACAACTGCATCAGTCAACTCATGTATGTTTCCACACATGTGTCTTGAACATCTACTGTCCAAGTACCAAATCTTCTCTACTTTACTCCTACTCCTAATCCTAACCTACAACACAAAGATAAAATTGTTTTAGGTACCCTTATTGAGAGGGTCCTGAAGGATTAGTTCCACCTTTGACAACCCAAGATGATGAAGTCTTAGGCTTCTTAGGCTTCTGAGTTTTAACAGGAGCATGGACAGTTTCATTTTTATCATAAGTATCAGATAAGTCATGTTGATGATCAGTATGATAAGAGTAATGTTCATAAGTAGGGTAAGGTGCATGATATGCAGGATAGTAACTAGGAAATTGAGGTGCATGATACATAGGATGATATGCAGCAGGTTGCACATAATATGACTCATTTCCATACCAAGCATTTTGATTTTTCTTGTTTTTATGCTTCTTTGGTTTACTAGATGCTTGCTCAATTGATTTTGACTTAGTTTTACCACTAGTCTGATTGACTTTAGCTTTATCAGCAGACTTCTTAGGACTCTGCTGTTTGGTCTTACTAGTCTGATTTCCTACACTAGGCTCTTTACTCTTTTTAGCCTTAGGTGTTTTCTTCTCCTTTAACACATTCTCAGGTGAAGTAGGTCTAGGAGTTTGAACATACAGAATGACCTTACTATTGTCAGCTGATATGAATTTTTCAGTATGGTTCAATTCTTACTTATCCTGTTCTAAAGGTATCTTCTGTTTACTAGATGTATGCGTGGATGCAACAGAGGATTTTTCATGGGACTCAATAACCTTTTCAAGTTCCATGATTTTTCCTTTATGGACTTCACATTCAGCTTTCAGAGACTCATGTTCTTGCTCAAGCTGTTTATATTCAACTGATTCCTTTGGCTTTTCAGCTAAAAGTTTCAGTGAATTATTTTGCTCTTTTAGCAATATCATCTCTTCCTTAAGCTTTTTGTATGCTTCAGCAATACCAGTATTGTTAAGCATCATTTGTTCAAATGAATTAAATAATTCATTGTTAAGAGGAGTTACCTCATCCTCAGAGTCATCAGATTCCTTTGCCATCAGGCATAGGAGAGCAGGTTTTTCTTCATCAGACGATTCTTCATCAGACGTGTCTGAATCTGAATCAGATGAGTAGACAGCAGTCAGCTTTTCTGCTTCCGCCATCATAGCCTTGCCTCTCTGATGCTTTCTTTCTTTTCTCATTTTTTTCTCTTCTTCAGTGTACTTCTCTGCTTTTGGATATGGGCAGTCTTTGATGAAGTGTCCCAATTTCCTGCAGTTGTAACACATTAGTTTTGCTTTATAATCATCTTTATCTTGAGAAGAAAAGTTAGGTTTAGAAGTGGAAGCATTGTTGTATTTGTTCTTCATTTTTTTTTTGTAGAACTTCTTGAAATTGTTCATCAACAGTGCAACATCTCCAGCAGTGTACTCCTTTTTGTTGAGTAGAGTGGCTTCATCAGATGAGTCCACTTCTTTGCTTTTCTGTGCTGGTCTTCTGGTGTTTTCAGCAGCAACCAGTGCAGCTGTGGGTCCTGAAGTTGAGGTTTCTTCAATTCCCATCCTAGGCAGTTTATACTCGAATGCCTTGAGTACAGAGAACAGCTCAGTAAGAGAGATTTTTCCCAAATCCCTTGATTCTTCCATTGCTGTCACTTTCATGTTGAACTTTGGGGGTAGGGCCTTTAGCACTCTGACAGTGATCTCTTTGTCAGTGAAGGTCTTTCCCAACTTTAAGACTTCATTCAGAGTTCTGGTGAATCTGGTATCCATCTGATCAATGGTTTCTCCAGACTTCATCTTGAAGTTGTCAAGTTTCTCCAAAGCAACAGTGAGCTGATGCTCCTTTATTGCATCATTGCCTTCGCTCATGTCTCTGACTTTGTCCCACATCTCCTTTGCAGTCTTGCAATGTTTGACCTTTAGTCATGATGAATCTCCCAACTTTATCTAGATTGTAAAGCTTTATTTCTTCTGGAGTCATCTCATGAAGGTCTTTTTCCACAACCGTATCTACTTCATTTATCTTGATGGTCTTTGTGAATCTGAATGGACCTTTAATGATACATGTATACATGTTGTCATTGTAGGCTGCTAGAAAGATTTCCATTCTAATCTTCCAATCCTCAAAAGACATACCAGCAATGTGGGGAACATGGCTGATACAATCCATTTTTCAAAAAGTTTTGATTTTTCAAAAAAAATGCTCTTTTGAAAAGTTTTGAAAACCTTTGAAAAACACTTGGATCAAGCTCGTTGATCAGGCAGCTGATTCTAATGAACCACCTGCTCTGATACCACTTGTTGGTCCCAAGTGGTCAGATGAGGTCTAGAGGGGGGGGGGTGAATAGACCTCTGAAAATTTTTGAACTTAAAAACTTTTCGTTCTTCTGTCAGCAGACTAAGCTGATGAAGAACAGTAAGCAGACTGGGCTGATCGTGAACAAATCTTGAACAGCAGACTGACCACTCTTCTTACAAATACTTAGCTGTTTTTCAGCAAAACAGTTTTCCAAAGAGTATACTTGCAGCGGATTGTTTGAAAGTGTTTTTCACAAGTAGACTAAGTTCTTTAAAAGATTTTATCCCCAGTTTTGAAACTCCTTATAAAATCTTTTAATAACTCAAGGTGCTTAAATATGCAATCTTTAAAATATGCAAGAAAACTTAAATGCAAGATAACACAAAGAATTTTTATAGTGGTTATATGGATAAAAATCCTTTAGTCCACTCTTCCAGATCACTTAGATTCTGGGTTATACTATAATCACAAAGATTACAATATTTCTCCACTTATACCTAGACAACTAATGAAAAGGCTATAAGCTCACAATAGAAAATCACTATGAAATTCTACTCTCTGAAGTTTGATCACTCACAAAGATGGATCACAACTCCGCACAACACTCAGCTATTACAAGATCACTCAGATCGTAATTTTCTGTTTTCTTCAACTGGGTTTCTTTTAACAGATGACTTCCACCAGACGAGTGAGCTGTTCGAGCTTTTGAGACTTAGAATAATTTTGCTTCAAAGACGAAATCTCTGATTGTTGTTGTGTGTCTCTCTCTTCGAACTTAGCTCTATTTATACTTGATGAGGGGTAATTCGGATCCCCTGTCTTTCTAGGCTCAACGTAGTTCGAGTAACACCGAATCCTATCCCCAGGAACCAAGAGCCGAACCAAAGCCTGAAAATGATTGTTCCGAGCATATAAGAGAACCGGGGATCGAAGGACACTGTTGGGCCGAGCCCAGGCCCAAGCCCTCCAATTCGGCTATAAATACCCCATGCATTTATTACACAACACAACTTCCCAGGTGCACTAGCTTTGAAACTGCTGCTCGGATTCACTCGAAAATAGTAGTGTAGGCTTTCTCATATGTATTTCGCCCTTTGGCATGTACGGCATCCAATAATGCTCGAATAGGACCCTTGAATACTTGTATTTGTACTCATTCAATTCGAATACAATTACTTTGGTCTTTACTTTCCTTTTATCATTGTTATTATTGTATTACATCCCACCCTTGATCGAACTAACGAAATCCAGTAAGATCAATTGGCGCCCACCGTGGGGCCCTCTGTTCGAGTATTAGATCGAAATATGCCTACTACGAGGAGAAATATGTATGCCAGCGAAAGGCTTTACTGGTCAGAAACTCCGCCAATCACTATCCGAGGTGATCCCCCAACCACCCGAGCGTTCGGAGTTGAAAATAATACCTATCCAATGAATTTCCGAACTTAATGTTAGCGACTTTATCCTGGGATTGTTGCGGCTTATCTTTTTCTTCAATGGATTTATTTTCCACAAAGGAACCATTTTCTTCGATAATCATTAACGTCATAGACTTAGAAAATCTATGCAATTAGAGCTTATCGATGGTCGGAATTTATTTTTCCGATCGTAATATTTATTATTTTCAAAAGAAAAATTCCTCGAATCAGCTATCTTTGGGTTCAGTTGCATAATTCATATACATTACTTATAAGTTACCTATATTTTTTCTCGATTCGATTGGACTGAGTTGAATATTTGAACAACGGCAACAAATTATAAGTCGGAGCTAAATATCAGCAGTCGTTCGACTAATAAAAGGAAGATTAAATGGTGAAATTCGATTAGAGAATAAAAGCTTTATCATTCAAATTCTTCAAATAAGTTACAAAGTAAAGCCTCGAATAAAATTCGAACTCAAGAAGTACAATACAATCACTCCTATCCTATTGTGAGTTCTACGAATAATTCTACCCAGTTACGTTCTCGGTCTTCATTCGCTCCAGATGCAGAACTCAGCAGTGATTCTTCTCGGCAATCACTAGCCACGTATCGCACATCCGTCTTCGAACGGGATAAAAGCCGGATTGGAGCTTCTCTCCGGGGCACCAGACCGACCTAAGATCATCATCAGTAAACAATGATTGAAACGCGCAATCATTGTTTACAGGATAATCCGAACCGGAGCAGCAAAGGTTTATCCCAGCAGAGGCGCTCCAAAGGAACTCGAAGGAACTATCTCGTAAGAAAGCCCTCGAGGAAGCTGGTGCCTCAAATTTAAAGAACTCCTCTCGGAGTAACCAGTTGCCCGATCGGGTACTGCATCAGAAGACCGGAATTCTAACCCATCACAGACAAGATATGTCTGGGAAAACAGGTTGCCTGCCGGTATTCTAGGCGCAATTTCTTTTGCCTGTCGATATTCTAAGCGAAAAAGCTTATGCTAAAGGAGCTAAGATCGAAAAACAGGGTTCTGAGTCTAACCTCAAACTCCTTTATCTTGGAAAAAGTATGAATCAAATCTAAAACTCGACCCATGATGATCGGAGGGAGCATAAGAAAAAAGTGAGAAGGGTTATATACACGAAGGGACCTTTTTATAGTGGTAAGGGTTTTTAAATCAACGGCCCAGATGACAGGCTACGAGCGGTTTGATGTCCATAATAAATGGAATGACCGTTACATTTCCCGAGAAATAGGGCCCTGTTTGGCAAGAAGGACACGCGATTCAGTGGGGAGTATAGAAGAATTACGACATTCTAAATTTTGAACCGTTATAATGTATTCGTAACATTATTATTGAAGAATGGCATGTTGGATTCATATTCAATTTATTCAGATGTTTTTACACTCAAGTATTTATTGTTATGCTTTTATGCTGCCAACTTAGATGAACTATAATCGGTCGAGTCGAACAGAACTCTCGGCCTGGAAGTTATGCAATTATGGAAATTCAGCAGTGATAAAGATTTATGGTAACGTTTTTCCTTATCAATTTCTGGTCCGCAAAAATATTTATCTATTATTCAAGCAGGCAGGTGATATTTGATTATTTCTTGATCGATATTAGAAGATCAAAATGGAATTATGGAAGATGAACATTTATCTTGATATGATCGATGTTGTCAACAAAACGGAGAGGAAACGTACTTATATTATCTAAAAAAATACAAGATGTGGAAAATACATATCGAGCATAGCACCAGCCTTTACCTTACATCAATATATTATTACAATCCTATGAAATTTTCGGTCTCCCGTCCCATCGGTTACTCGGGATAATTTAGCTCCGAGCGTTGAATATCCTTTGGACCCGCAAGCTTTTAACTTTATTTGCAATCTTCCGAAGACAGAGGGGCGAACGCTCGGCAGTATTTTCCGGCATTCTGTTCCCAGCACGTCTTCCTAAATGCATTGTAGCAACAGGTCCATGGGCCTGGCTTATTGGCTTTCCAGATGGAAACCGCATTTGCCTGTCGATATTCTAAGCGTGGTTGCTGTAATTTTTCTTCCGCTCGAAGATTGTTCCGCTTAAAAATTGTTCGAAGTCCGAACTCAAACAGTTGAATTAATCGAATGATCGCCTTGACCACCATGATCAGATAAATAAATTCTCAATGCAACGAGTGAGATAATTTCAACAATATGCCAGCCTCTTATAGCCGAAAACAGAAAAGAATCCAACGGCGTATAATTCGCGAAGTGAACGGACAAGATTTGTCGACCGTTGCGATTCCCAGTAAAACGGGAACCGTTTTGAAAAAATCAAATTTATCGAAATTGGGAACCTACAGACATAGAGTTTTCTCGACAAAAGCATAAGGATTATTGGGTTATTCACCACTGGCTATTTCTCCATGATTCATCTTTTCTCATGATTGTAGAAGACTATTTTCTCGTCAAAATGTATTTCGATCAGAGTTACATATTCAAGGAAAACTAATTTCATCAATATTCATATTCATTCATCTCTCCCTGATATTATCGATCTCTGTTATTCTATCCGTATTTGTCTAAGTCTACTATTATCTAAGGGTGAAAGCTGTTGCTATGACCCTTGAAAATCGACCAAGGGCGAAAGCCGTTGCAACGCCCCTTGGATCGAAAAATAAAAATGGGTGACGACCCTCGAGCTAAAAATGCTCTGGAACGACTAAGGGTGAAAGCCGTTGCTATGCCCCTTAGATCGAAATTATTAAAGGGTGAAAGCCTCTGCTATGACCCAAGGGCTAAAAATGCTCTGGAACGACTAAGGGTGAAAGCCGTTGCTATGCCCCTTAGATCGAAATTATTAAAGGGTGAAAGCCTCTGCTATGACCCAAGGGCTAAAAATGCTCTGGAACGACTAAGGGTGAAAGCCGTTGCTATGCCCCTTAGATCGAAATTATTAAAGGGTGAAAGCCTCTGCTATGACCCAAGGGCTAAAAATGCTCTGGAACGACTAAGGGTGAAAGCCGTTGCTATGCCCCTTAGATCGAAATTATTAAAGGGTGAAAGCCTCTGCTATGACCCAAGGGCTAAAAATGCTCTGGAACGACTAAGGGTGAAAGCCGTTGCTATGCCCCTTAGATCGAAATTATTAAAGGGTGAAAGCCTCTGCTATGACCCAAGGGCTAAAAATGCTCTGATACGACTAAGGGTGAAAGCCGTTGCTACGCCCCTTAGATCGAAATTATTATCCTAGATTAACCAGCATTCTATTCTATTATCTCTCCGTAATTATTCATTCGTCTAAGCCTAACAACCATCATCTTGACGCTTAAATCAAAATTATTATTCGAGATCGATCAAGACCCTATTTCGATTATTACTTCACGATTATTTGTCCGACTAGGGAATTTGGCCCCTCAGATTAAGATTGTTACTCAAAGGTCATTTTGGATTCTTCTATTCGATCTCTTAATTATTATGTATTTGACGGGGAAATAAAAGCCCCATACAGGTTATACTCAAAATTGAGGAATGTCGGATGTCATCTATCAGCTAAATATTTATCAAACATGGTAAAGAATAGCGCTTGTTCATGTTTTTAAGACGGAAGAATTAATGCTCGACGACGGTATACGAAAGCAATTCTACAGCACAACAAAGAAGGATGATAAAAGAAATAAATATCTTATTCATGACATTCCAAACAGTTACAAAAGAGTTCGAAATTACAAAGATAAGAAAAGTCAAGCAAAGACTTTACATTTAGTGTAACCCTATTACAAATTAATCCTACACTAGATTCTCTCCGTGATCGAAGGAGTAAGACGGGGCTAGAACAACGCTTCTACCCTTCATCCATCACTTCCTCGGTACTTACTCCACGCCTGTCCAGATCGAGAAATAGCGAGGCAACCTCTAAAGAAATTATTCCACGCAATCTCGGAGGCAACATTCTTCAAGAAATATCTTGAAGAAGTAGAGATCGAGTGCAGGAAAACTCCTCCAGCAGTTGACCCACTATCCGACCGGCTGGATTAACAGGATACAGGATTTTGAACCAGTCTCAAATGGTTGGAATAAGAGAGAGCTGGTCGCCTGCCGGTACCCCAGTCGCGATCTTTTTCGCCTGTCGATACCCTAGTCGAAGTCATTCCCCGTTTTAAGACAGCGAAGAGGTTAAAAAAGAGAGTTCTAGTCCGAATCTCGAACATTTTTATGGCCGAGAACCAATGGAACATAAAGATGGTCAATGGAGGCAGAAATACGACCATGTTGATCGAACAAAATACTTACAGACAAGTAAAATATACGAAGGTAAACTCAGAAGGTATTTATAGGCGGAAAAATCCCATTTCAACGGAGGAGATCTCCTTGAATAAACGGTGCCGATACATACATTAAAAGCGCCCTGACCGCTCAAATCCCCAACGAATTAGGAATCGTTTTCCCAACCAAAGTTGGATGGTTAAGATATGAGCAGTAAATGCGCCGACCGTTACGCTTCCAAAATATTCGGGAATACCATAGATGAGTAAAGAAAAAGTCAAAATCAAGATCGCTCAAAGTACTCGTCACTTTGATTCCGACCATCAACTAAAACAAGAAAGGGAAATTCGGATTTCAACTAGTCAAGAAACCATTATCAACTCGTCTAAAATCGACCGAGATTGGCAGAATACACTATCAAAACATATAAGAATGGTTAAAAAGATTCGGTTAAGAAATATTATTATTTCCGAAGTTCGATATATTGAGAAATTACAAGTTACAAAGATATCAACTCCTGATACATCTCAAGCTAACCTCTTAATGCCAATACAGTATTGAGATTATCAACAAAGAATTAATCTATATGTCTAAACATAAGGAGACCTTCATGAACAAGTAATCCTATGAAATTTTCGGCTGGCGATAATGTCCTTACTCGAAAGAGAGCAGCCCATCAAGCCGGCAGGGTTCTATCTTTTCCATAGTTTTTTTTTTAAAAAAAAAAGAGAGAAGAGGGGAATGCATCTTTTTCTAGGTGTAATGTGAATACTTTTTAAGGAGCTCGATCCTTAAAGCAGCACCCCCTCACATCTTCCAGGAGAGCTGAATAAACCGCCAAACATCCCCGCAAAAAATTTCAACGTTTAAATCTCTCCCCGACCATAGAAGGTCGATGGAGATATTGGGGTCGTGGATGGTCAGCAATAAAGCTGCTCGGTCTTCAGGGTCTAAATACTGTACGCCTGCAGATACCCTAGTCGAATTTAAAACGAAGCTTTGGCTATAGTATGCAAAGTAAGTCCTAGTTCGAAATTCGAAACGCTGAGTCATGCAACAGTTTCTTTTAGCTAGCATGATCGAAGAAATCTATACTTGGAAAACCTTATATAGAAATGAAAAACGAAGAACCACATTTATAGATACTACTCTCGAAATCCGACGGCTAGCAAAAGGAACGATCAAGATTGAAAGACTACTGCACTTCCCAAAAAATTCAGCGGGAAGAAAGAATGATATATTTTGAAAATTAAGCAAATTTGATGTACCAAGATTACAGATCGAGAATCACGAGCTCAAGCCCAAATAAAGAAAGCAAACAAAGCATGGACAGAAAAGAACACATCAAGATACAAAAGAACAAGCAGTCCGAGAAGCAAATAAATTATTACAAACCAGATGGGATAAAATGTCTGAAATTGTTCATAATCACATGAGAAATAAAAACAGTGGATCCGGATAAATAAAACATTTAGAGAAGCTTGTTATCGGAGAAAATTTTCCGAAGCTCGGAACTACGAGCCTCACGTCCAGCTTCATATCCACGGTCGTAAGCCTCCTTCTCTCGACGCATGAATTCTTCCTTCTCCCGCTCGTGAAGACCCTTCAGTTTTTCGAGCTCCTCACTCAGCTGTTTGTGGATCTCCTCTCCACTTTCTTTAACCGACTTCTCCTTCTCTAGAGCAAGTTTCTCCGCGAAGACACGGTCGAATTCGGCTTTCTTCTCCTCCAGCTCGAGGGAAATAGCAGCACGATGATTGGTCTCCCGCTCAGCAAAAGTTTTAAGCTCAATAAAATCTTGCCCGGCCTGTCAAAGAAATAGACACTGTTCATAAAAAAAAAAAAAAAAAAAAAGTTAACCTGAAACAGGAAGTGCTGCCCAGACTCGAACAACTCTTCTATGTTTCTCTCCTTGGACATGTTTCTCCCTTTGGGCATATTAGTCTCCGAAGAAGTAAAGTTAACCTGCAACAGACTATCTATGGGATCGGACCCATCTTTTGACTCTTCAGGCGCGGAAGAAGTAACTTTTGAAGGAATGGGGTCAACCCGGGGTTCGGAAGGATTATCAATTCTTAAAGCTTCAGGAGAAGCCCCCCCACCATTTCCTAACTTGAGTTTCTTTTTTGAAGGAATGGGGTCAACCCGGGGTTCGGAAGGATTATCAATTCTTAAAGCTTCAGGAGAAGCCCCCCACCATTTCCTAACTTGAGTTTCTTGCTGAGACTCCCTGTGGAAGGATTGGTCGAAGCATCGGGAGATGACTTGCTACCAATAGCAAGATTTTGCAATGCCTCAACAGGAGTAACCACATCAGAGTAAGGCCTTTTGTTCGAAGAGGGAACAGAAGAATTTTCTCTCATAAGATCTTCGTTCGAAGAATCGACAACTTTCGGGGAAGAACCCCCAGGCGTGGTTTCAAGTTCTTCGTCCAAAATGAACTTGCTAGAATTCCCCTTGTTTTGTTTTGAAGAAGTACTCTTTTCTTTCTTGTTGTCTCCCCCTATAGGAGCTTTCGGGGAAGACACAGAGGTCTTAGAAGAAGATTTGGAGGGTTTGGCCTCCTTGGCAACTTTCTGTTCTTTCTGCTCTTTGCTCGAGTTCTTATTCTTCGAACCACCAAATAACGATCTGGGATCGATAGCTTTGCCTAATACATTCTCCATAATAAGCGAATTCGGGATCGATAAGCTAGGATCTTTACTTTTTAAGGAATTTAGAAATGCAGAAAATATGGGGAGAGCTCCGATCTCTGTAAGAAAGGATGTCGTGTGAGTAATGAGAAGAGATCCTAATATTTATAGACGCTACGCACTACGATTGTGATAGTGAATCGACGCGACCGTGAAGAAAAATCCAACTCGGATAAACAAAGTTCGAGCAGAAACTGTGAAAGGTTATCAATATTATAAAGTTAGAATTCACAAGTTACACGAATCAGATTAAAAAATATAAAATTAACTCGTGTACAAAATTGGGTCACATGAGTAAATACAATTGATTCCTAACTAGAGAACCTTGAATCGCCCCCTCCGACTTGATCAACCCCAGTAACTCGCCAAACCGAAGATCAGACGATATATATATTTGAAGCTGGATAATTACCCAGCTTGCTCGAAAAATCGACCGTCTCCCTTATCCGGGGCATTGCCTATATTGACATCTTCGCCTCTCTCCCCGGACACATTAGAAGGATCATCGCAGGAGTACTCGAGCACATCAGGGTTAGGCATCGGAATGCCATACTCCTCAACTAAGGGGGCAAAGCGATGTTCCTGCCAGTTAGTATTCGCCTTGGGTAAAGAGGAAGCTTTATAATCCTTTCCTTCAGCATTCTTGAAAGGGTCCATATGCTTATAGTATTCATCCATATCATCCGGGATTTTCTTGGCCGCGACCAATTGTTGAACCCCTTTATAGAAGATCGTCTGAAGAATTTCTCCCATTTTCCTTTGAACTAAAGGATTCAAGGCAGGGGATTCCAAGAATCCTCGTATGGCAGGAATCTCGGCCCTGAGCGTATGCGCGCTCGGAATCTTGCTTTGCCAACTCAAGTTCTATCTTTATCTTCTTCAGCTCTTCCTCGAGGGCACTTCTCTCTTTAACGGACGCCAGCAAGTCCTCTTCTATTGAGGAGGAATGCTTCGTATTCGCTTTCTCGAGCTCCTTCTTTACTTGGCACAATTCTCGCTGACTCTCCGCCAGCTGAGATCGAATGGCCTGGTTATCAGCAATAATCTGGGCATATGCATCATGAGCGTCCTGCGATTCCTACTCTAGTAACGCCAAACGATAGGATTGAAGGGCGAATAAATCCCCGACCTACAAGACATTTTCGAGTATCAATAAAAGCTAGGACTTCTAAAGAAAGAACAGACAATCAAAAGACGAGTATTTACCTCATGATACGTTCTGGAAAAATCACTCAAAACCTCAAAATCCCCTTTGACGGAATGAAGCAGGATATCCCGTTTAAAACGACTAGCCATGAAGATTCTAGTAGCCTTATCGAATTCATTCTCCCCACCCGCATCCAGATCAGTCAGAATAGTGCCATCTTCAGGGTATCCAGCAGCTCTGCTACCTCGAAGATGTTCTTCCATAAAGTCTGCCACATCAGGCTCCGACCCACCTTCTCGACATGGAACAGAGCCAGATTTCGCACCAAAAGGTTTTAATCTCCTTGAGGGTCCGGGATGTTCAGCGTTTCTTTTTCGACTCAGGAGCTTCTCATACTCCTGGATACCCTGAATCCGGTTCCAGGAATGCTGACTATAACCAACCGATGAAAGAGCAGAAGTGTCAGGGGAAAACAGGGTTCGAAGAGGTCCGGCAGTGGCGGAGTTCAGGGAACTCATAGTGCCAAGCCCTCTTAAATCGGGGATCATTGAAGGAATGACAACTGGATTCCCACCTAAGTTACTTGCGTCTGTTCTTCTTTCGGAAGCGTAAGGTAACGGGTCGAAATAAAATTGTTTATCTCCGACCAAGCCGGCAGGGGATACTCGAAATTTCTCGACGATTCGGTCTACAGGAATAATACGATTAGGGCACGGGTTTAAACAAGAAGAATCGTTCAATCAAATCTTTAAGTAAGCTGAAGATAGAAAACGTACCCAGAGAAAGGGTGGCAAAGGGCTGAGCACCAGAGGTTGGCAGGACATTGGTTTGCGAACGAAACCCGTAAGGAGATTGACTAGGATATTTGATCGCCGGGGCAGGGTAATCACAGCGGCTCAACCCAGCCAATCGTAAAACGCCTTCTTGAATTAGGGACTTGGTATGGTAAGGATTGAATCGCATTTGTTCGAGAAATTCGTCGGAAAGACGCTGTCTGAGCTTTTCTCTGATTCTGCGAGAACCATACGACCAAGAATCTGCGCCATCCCATCGATATGGTCTAGTCTTTGAACTACCTTCCGACACAGGAACATCAGGACCTTTCACGAAGAAGAATCTCCTCTTCCAGCCTATACTCTTCTTCGTTGATAACTTAGTAAGAAAAGGTCGTTTCGACCTCTGGAGAATGGATACGAACCCCGCATTGGAGCCCTTATTCAATTCCATTCGGAAAGCATGCCAGAAGTTACTAAAAGAGGCCTCTTCCCCTTTTGCCTCCATGAGAGCACTGAATGCCACTATGTAGGCGACGGAGTGCGGGAGAAGTTGAGCTGGGGACAGCGAAAAGAAAGAAAGGACATTTCTGATAAGGGGAATGAATGGAATACGTAGACCACAGGAGAATTGGCCCTCGTAAAACGATTGACAGCCAGCTGGGGGCTCGGTAGCACGGTCGGAATAAGAAGGAATGACGATCGAAAACCCTTTTGGAAGATATTTCCCAAACCCCGTCTCAAGATAAACGCGATCTTTCTTCGAAAAACAACAGGAGGTTTCTTTAGCAGGAAGTTCTGACGTGTTCGAGGTCATGACCTCAGAGGTGAGCTTGGGTTTGAAAATTCTGACAAAGGCACCCTCACTGATGCTGCGCTTCTCAACCTCATTTTCTTCGAGATCCTCGCTCGGATCATCATCCTCGCCTCCTGGACGGAATTCTCCATCCTTGTAATCATCAACGAGCTTTAACAAAGGATCAGATTCTTGACTCTCTTCGACCTTATTCTTGCCCTTTGAACTTCTAGAACTTGACATTATGAATTCGGAAATGAATGTACTAAAGTAACTACCTTTTCGATTCAAACACTTCGAGCTCAAGAGAAAATATAACATGGAAGTAATTTTTCAACGGGTCAACATATATATACGGGGTTAAAAAGGTAAAATTGCAAAGAGGTCCCCGAGTAACCGCGACGGTTGAACTTACCAAGGGTAAAAACTTTGGGTTATCCCTCTCAAAATAGCCTTTTTGATCCTTCATTCTCTAGAATTGCGGAATTTGTCCTTGCGATTTATCCCTAAGGATCTCGAAGGCCCTCCTTGTTATAATTGACAATCCTGGAAAGCATCCATCTAGGGATCGAACAACACATCTTGGAACCAAAAAGGATATTATTACTTCAGCATCCTCCGACAAGGGTAACTTCAGAACACGCCGGTGTATGTTTTCTTATATATGCACTCTTTTTCCCTAGCTCGGTTTTTATCCCAGTGGGTTTTTCCGAGTTAGGTTTTTAACGAGGCATATCCTAAAGACATTCTGAACGGCTCGTCTCATTATAGCATGGGACGTATTTTGTACTTCTTCGAGCGCTCGCTCCGCATCGCACTCGAGAAGTGGGGGAGTATTGATGAGGGGTAATTCGGATCCCCTGTCTTTCTAGGCTCAACGTAGTTCGAATAGCACCGAATCCTATCCCCAGGAACCAAGAGCCGAACCAAAGCCTGAAAATGATTGTTCCGAGCATATAAGAGAACCGGGGATCGAAGGACACTGTTAGGCCGAGCCCAGGCCCAAGCCCTCCAATTCGGCTATAAATATCCCATGCATTTATTACACAACACAACTTCCCAGGTGCACTAGCTTTGAAACTGCTGCTCGGATTCACTCGAAAATAGTAGTGTAGGCTTTCTCATATGTATTTCGCCCTTTAGCATGTACGGCATCCAATAATGCTCGAATAGGACCCTTGAATACTTGTATTTGTACTCATTCAATTCGAATACAATTACTTTGGTCTTTACTTTCCTTTTATCATTGTTATTATTGTATTACATCCCACCCTTGATCGAACTAACGAAATCCAGTAAGATCAATACTCGGATTTGAATTTATGACCGTTGAAGCAAATCAAATCTTCAAATCCATAGCCTTAGCCCAATTTCAGGACGGCTACCTGCTACAGTACCTTTTCTGCTGTACTTTCCTGTAGCTGCATTAAATGCACTCTGCTGATACGAGGTTTTCTTCAATCATTTGCCATTACTACCCTTATCTTACAGCATTTATTCCACTAAGTGCATTTATTACCGTTGGACTCTTCTCATGATCTCTTCTACTCTGCTGATCGAAGCAACCCATCTGATAGTCACTCTGCTGATCAAACTCTGAACTAATCTGATTTGAGTCAGCTGATGGTCTACCCTTCTGTTTGCTGTTTCAGCGTGAGATCACTAGTCTTCTGGGCTTTGAACTTTGAACTCTTCTGTTGTCTTCTTTACTTGTTCAAAATTCTTCTAAGGGAACTAAGTTTTCCATACTTAGCTGATTATGATGTTTTGGAAATCATCAAAACATTCCCTTAATTTCTTGTCTTCTTTGCACTTTGATCTTCATCTTTATCCAACAACTTGAATATTTTAAACTAATACGAGAATAACCAAACACCTCTTTTTGAGCGAGCAATGAATAAGTAATTTGATAAGTAATCAATTAATCTTCCTTTGGAAAATTTCTAAGTATGAGTATTTAACCGATCCTCAGCATAACCGAATTTTTGAAATTGACCGAACTCTTTAATTCGAGAATCTCCGACCGAACATAAATCATCGATAATAATACTTGTATTAACCATTCGGGTTTGCATTGTTGATCAAATATAATGGTTGAAGGATAGAAATTGGACGAACACTTTAATCCGAGAATCGTTACTTAAACAAATAATAACTTTTGAATCATTTTTGATGCTCATCTCATTGTAATTGATGGACCGGTGCCGATTGGGCCGATCACAGTCTTTCCAACCCGAGCATTAATAATTGGTTGTAAATTGTCGAAAACCAAACTGGTGTTCGAGCGCGACTTCTCGATCATAATAATGCATTGAGTTTTCCAAACTGGTATCGTATTTTGAATAACACGTCCAAAAGATCGAATTTTAGACAAACATCTTTGATTCCAGCGTTGCCCTTTAGATTGGTTAACAGATAAGAACCACTGAACCATCTTTATGTGTCTATAAGATGACTCTTCTCCCAACCAAACAGGATCCTATTCCTTGGGAAATGTAATAGTCAGTACATTTATTGTTTAGATCATAGCCGTCCGTGACATGTTATCTGGTCCGTCGGCTTTAACCCTTCGCTGTTATAAATAGTTCCAATTTTTTCCGTCACATTCTTCACTCATCACCAATGCCTCGTCCGATCACTACAGCTCGAGTTTTGAATTCTTTTAGCAATATGATCCGTAGTACTTCTAAAATAAAGGAGTTTGAAATTAGGACTCGGACCCTATTTTTCGATCCTAGTCCCTTTGGTGTAGCCTCTCTCGCTTAGAATATCAACAGGCAAAAGAAATTGCGCCTAGAATACCGGCAGGCAACCTGCTCTCTTGGATCTAATTCATATGAGCCGGGTTAGATTTTCGGTTTTCTAGCTCTGTGTCCGGTCGGACAGTGGGTCAACCTTGGAGGAGTTCTTTAAATCTCGAGCATCGGCTTCTTCAAGGAGTTTCTTGAAGTATAGTTCCTTCGAGATTGCTCGGAGTAATTCCGCTGGGGTCATTTCCCGCTGTCCTGGATCGGTAATTCGGGTATGAACAATGACTGCCACAACTATTGGGCATAGCAATCATTGTTCATGCACGACGATCTTAGATCGGTCTAAATGTCCTGGTGATGGACTCTGATCCAGCTTTTATCCTGTTCCGCAGAACGCTTGAGGATGTGCGACACGTGGCGAGTGATTGACATGAAGAATCTTTGCTAAGTTTTGCATCTGGTGCGGACGCAGGAATGTGGATCGAACACGCTTAATTTTGCTCGTAGGATTTGTAGTAGGGTAGGAGTGAGTGTATTATTCTTTTTGAGCTCGAATTTCACTATTGAACTCGAGAATTCGTTTGTAATTTGTTCGAAGAATAAATAAAAACTTTGTTTCCTGCTCATCTTCGTTGCATGTTCTCTTATATTTGCTGGGTGTTTTCTTGACTTTGTTGGTCGAATAATAATATATATACGATGTGATAAAACAAAATGAACTTGGATGATTGCAACTTTGTGTAATTAACTTGAAATTATCAAACCTTTTGTTCGGAAACATAGGTTCCTTCGGCAATTGTGATCTAGCACGGTTTCGTGGTATAATCGATTATAATGTAAACGATGTAAACACAAACACAACTAAATGAAGAAAAGTTCAATAATGTGTATTACGATCGTAAACGTATAGATTACAAGCATAGGGGGTCCTATTTGAGCATTATAGGATGCCGTACAAGCTAGAGTGTGAAATACATATAAAGTGCCCTAAACTATCTTTTCGAGCAGCGGCTTCGAATAGAGTGCACCTGGGAAAGCGTGTGTTTCTTCATTAATGCTTGCAGTATTTATAGCTGAGGAGATGAGCTTCCTGGACCGTCCGTACGCATATATTACACGGCTCATAGGCCCGGGCCTGCGGTCGGCCCAACAGTAATCATAGATCATAAACTTTTTCTACGAAAGGTTGGATCGGAATATCTGTGACCCGAGCTTGATTTTACTTCTGAATGATCGGGGATCGATGACGCTCGACCTCACTTGGGCTCCTAAAGATAGACTCCCAAAATACCCTTCATCAATACTCCCCCACTTCTCGAGTGCAAGGTGGAGCTTAAGCTCGGAGAAGTATGTGTTACGTCGGGATGGGCGAGTCTATTATGATGTCTCGGATAAACCTCGTTAAAAACCTAATTCGAAAAAACCCATTGGGATAAAAACCGAACCAGGGAAAAAGAGTGAATATCATGGAAACACCATAATGACTGTTGTGATATATAAATTTTCTCGTCGATAATGATTGTCAGGCTTTTCAAAAGCATCATCGCTTCATAATTCGTGATGCCGTGATAGACTCCTTGTTAATACTGCCTTGTTTTTTCCTATCAAGCTTCTCCGATCGTATTGTAGCAAACGAACACTGATGTCCAAACGTTGTTTCCCTTCATGTGTTGGACTGCGGCCCATAAATCCATAGAGTATAGGGGTCTAATGCGCAATTAAAGGGAAAGTAGTTTTGAAATTACCCTGAGGGAGTTCAATCGTTGCGACTACTCGGGGACCGGTTTGCAATTTACCATTTTGACCATATATAAATAAGCTGATCGTTGGAGGTTCATTTGCACAAGACTCTAAAAAAAAACCCTAGATCGGAGCGTATAGATCAATAAGAAAACCTTGATACTCGTCCGATTGTCCTGTGCATATAATGTCTAGTTCAACAGATCCCAAGGGAAAAGTCAAGGCTGTGGAAGAACAGGAGAGTGGTCCCTACGAGATGCTGGTTGTGGATACTCGATCCTCTGAAGCTGAGATTTCAAGGGTCCCGAGCCCTAATTCTGGTTCTGATAAGGAGGGAGAGGAGTCAAACTCGGGTTCGGAGAGCGGTGAAAGTGATACCTCGAGCGAGGCCACCGACGAAGAGGCTGCGGAGGACGATGATCTTCCCTTAGGAAAGAATGAGCAGGCCAAGTACAAAATAGGTAAAAATGTTGTTGTTACAATTTTTGAGTGGATGGAACCTTCAACCAGTGTACGGCTTAATAAAACCGAGCAGAAGGCCGATCAAATCGTTTGCCGTTATACTGAAAAGCATCGAGAATACTTGGAAACCGAATTTGGTAAGTATTTAGGTGACGAATTTTCGATCGTCGTTCTGACTCCTGAGCAGCGTGTCACCGATCCTCCCGAGGGGTGCCAGGCTTTTTACACTAGGTAGTTCTTTTACGGGCTACGTATCCCTTTTATTCGTTTAATTTGTAGCATTTTAGAGGCTTTTCATCTTGCTCCATCCCAAATGTTGGATGAAGATGTAGATGAAGATGAAAGAAGTCAGAATTTAAGGGAAGGTTTTGATGATTTCCAAAACATCATAATCAGCTAAGTATGGAAAGCTTAGTTCCCTTGGAAGAATTTTGAACAAGTAAAAGAAGACATCAGAAGAGTTCAAAGTTCAAAGTTCAGAAGACTAGTGATTTCTTGCTGAAACAGCAAACAGAAGGGTAGGATATCAGCCGAGTCAAATCAGATTAGTTCAGTATTTGATCAGCAGAGTACCTATCAGAAGGGTTGCTTAGATCAGCAGAGTAGAAGAGATCATGAGATCAGTTCAACGGTAATAAATGCACCTAGTGTAATAAATGCTGAAAGAGAAGGGTAGTAATGGCAAATGATTGAAGATATCCTCGGATCAGCAGAGTGCATTTAATGCAACATTTAATGCGATGGACAGAAAAGTACTGTACACTGTACGGTTTGCTGCAGAGAGCCGTTTCAAAAGAGCTGAAGAATGGATTTGATTTGTGACTTGCCTTCAACGGTCATATTTTCATCTCCATGTATAAATAGAGCTGAATTTCAATCGAGCAACAACACAACAACAATCAGAGATCGAAATTTTGAAGCAGAATTTCTTTAAGTCTCAAAAGCTCGAACAGCTCACTCGTCTGGTGGAAGTCATCCGTTGACAGAAACCCAGTTGAAGAAATCAGAAAAACATTATCTGAGTGATTTTGTAATAGCTGAGTGTTGTGCGAAGTGAGAATCCATCTTTGTGAGTGATTCTACTTTAGAGGATAGGTCTTCTTTGTGATTTCCTATTGTGAACTTACAGCCAGTTCATTTGTTGTCTTGGTGTAAGTGGAGAAATATTGTAATCTAAGTGATTATAGTATAACCCAGAATCTAAGTGATCTGGAAGAGTGGACTAAAGGATTTTTATCCATATAACCACTATAAAAATTCTTTGTGTTATCTTGCATTTAAGCTTTCTCGCACATTTTAAAGTTTGCATATTTAAACACTGTGAATCAATCAAAAGATTTTATAAGGAGTTTTAAACTGGGGATAAAATCTTTTAGAACTTAGTTTACTTGTGAAAAACACTTTCGAACAATCCGCTGCAAGTATACTCTTTGGAAAACTGTTTTGCTGAAAAACAGCTAAGTATCTGTAAGAAGAGTGGTCAGTCGTCTGTTCAAGATTTGTTCACGATCAGACTAGTCTGCTTACTGTTCTTCATCAGCTTAGTCTGCTGACAGAAGACTGAAAAGTTTTTAACTTCAAAAATTTTCAGAGGTCTATTCACCCCCCCTCTAGACCTCATCTGACCACTTGGGACCAACAAGTGGTATCAGAGCAGGTGGTTCATTAGAATCAGCTGCCTGATCAACGAGCTTGATCCAAGGGTTTTTCAAAGGTTTTTAAAACTTTTCAAAAGAGCATCTTTTTGAAAAACCAAAACTTTTTGAAAAATGGATTGTATCAGCCATGTTCCCCACATTGCTGGTATGTCCTTTGAGGACTGGAAGATTAGAATGGAAATCTTTCTAGCAGCCTACAATGATAACATGTACACATGTATCATTAAAGGTCCATTCAGATTCACAAAGACCATCAAAATAAATGAAGTAGATACGGTTGTGGAAAAAGACCTTCATGAGATGACCCCTGAAGAAATTAAGCTTTTCAATCTTGATAAAGTTGGGAGATTCATCATGACTAAAGCCCTGGATAATGATCGGTTTGACAAGGTCAAACATTGCAAGACTGCAAAGGAGATGTGGGACAAAGTCAGAGATATGAGCGAAGGCAATGATGCTATAAAGGAGCATCAGCTCACTGTTGCCTTGGAGAAGCTGGATAACTTCAAGATGAAGTCTGGAGAAACCATTGATCAAATGGATACCAGATTCACCAGAACTCTGAATGAAGTCTTAAAGCTGGGAAAGACCTTCACTGACAAAGAGATCACTGTCAGAGTACTAAAGGCTCTACCTCCAAAGTTCAACATGAAAGTTACAGCAATGGAAGAATCAAGGGATTTGGGAAAAATCTCTCTTACTGAGCTGTTTTCTGTACTCAAGGCATTCGAGTATAAACTGCCTAGAATGGGAATTGAAGAAACCTCAACTTCAGGACCCACAGCTGCACTGGTTGCTGCTGAAAACACCAGGAGACCAGCACAGAAAAGCAAAGATGTGGACTCATCTGATGAAGCATCACTACTCAACAAGAAGGAGTACACTGCTGGAGATGTTGCACTGTTGATGAACAATTTCAAGAAGTTCTACAAAAGAAAAATGAAGAACAAATACAACAATGCCTCTTCTTCTAAACCTAACTTTTCTTCTCAAGATAAAGATGATTATAAATCAAAACTAATGTGTTACAACTGCAGGAAATTGGGACACTTCATCAAAGACTGCCCATATCCAAAAGCAGAAAAGTACATTTAAGAGGAAAAGAAAGTGAGAAAAGAAAGAAAGCATCAGAGAGGAAAAGCAATGATGGCTGAAGCAGAAAAGCTGACTGCTATCTACTCATCTGATTCAGATTCAGACTCGTCTGATGAAGAATCTTCTGATGAAGAAAAACCTGCTCTCCTGTGCCTGATGGCAAAGGACTCTGATGACTCTGAGGATGAGGTAACTCCTCTTAATGATGAATTATTTAGTTCATTTGAACAAATGATGCTTAACAATACTGGTATTGCTGAAGCATATAAAAAGCTTAAGGAAGAGATGATCCTGCTAAAAGAACAAAATAGTTCACTGAAACTCTTAGCTGAAAAGCCAAGGGAATCAGCTGAATATAAACAGCTTGAGCAAGAGCATGAATCTCTGAAAGCTGAGTGTGAGGTTTATAAAGGAAAAATCATGGAACTTGAGAAAATTATTGAGTCTCATGATAAGTCTACTGTTGCATCCATGCATACATCTAGTAAACAGGAGACACCTTTAGAAAAGGATAAATTAGAATTGAATCATACTGAAAAATTCATATCAGCTGACAATAGTAAGGTCATTCTGTATGTTCAAACTTCTAAACCTACCTCATCTGAGAAAGTGGTAAAGGAGAAGAAATCTCCTAAGGCTAAAAAGAGCAAAGAGCCTAGTATAGAAAAACAGACTAGTAAACCCAAACAGAAGAGTCCTAGGAAGTCTTCTGATAAGGTTAAGACTAATCAGACTAGTGATAAAGCTAAGTCGTCTGTTAAAGAGCAAGCATCTAGTAAACCAAAGAAGCATAAAAACAAGAAAAATCAAAATGCTTGGTATGGAAATGAGTCATATTATGTGCAACCTGCTGCATATCATCCTATGTATCATGCACCTCAATTTCCTAGTTACTATGCACCTTACCCTGCTCATCCAATGCATGCATATCCTGCATATCATGCACCTTACCCTGCTTATGAACATTATTCTTATCATACTGATCATCAACGTAACTTATCTGATAACTATGATGAAAATAAAGCTGTTCATGCTCTTGTCAAAACTCAGAAGCCTAAGAAGCCTAAGACATCAACATCTTGGGTTGACAAAGGTGAAACTAATCCTTCAGGACCCTCTCAATAAGGGTACCTAAAACAATTTTATTTTTGTTTTGTAGGTTAGGATTAGGAGTAGGAGTAAAGTAGAGAAGATTTGGTACTTGGACAGTGGATGTTCAAGGCACATGTGTGGAAACATACATGAGTTGACTGATGCAGTTGCTGTGGATGGTCCAAGTGTTACATTTGGAGACAGCAAAGAAGGCAAGATTAAAGCTAAAGGAAGATTAATCAAGGGAAACATAGAGATATCTGACGTCTCCTATGTTAAAGGCCTAAAGTATAATCTGCTGAGCATAAGTCAATTTTGTGACAAAGGATATTCAGTCATCTTCTCAACAGATAAGTGCTACGTTGAACAGATTGGTACAAAGAAGGTAATTTTATCTGGAAGAAGACAAGGAAATATCTACATAGTTGACTGGAATTCTGTTGACAAGAATTCAAGTGTTTGTTTGGTGGCATCTGCACCAAGTGAAGTCAGTTGGCTGTGGCACAAGAGAATGAATCATTTAAACTTCAAGACCATAAACAGATTAATCAAGAATGATTTGGTAGAAGGGATTCCAAAAACAGTCATGAGCAAAGACAAGCTCTGTGACGCATGTCAGAAGGGTAAACAAATCAAGTCATCTTTCAAAAGCAAGAAGCATCAATCTTCTGAAAGAATATTGGAGCTACTACACATGGACTTATTTGGACCCATTGATCCAGTCAGCAATGGTGGAAAGAAATACTGCCTAGCTGTTGTGGATGATTATTCAAGATATACTTGGGTGATTTTCATGAAGAAGAAAAGTGAAACCAAGGAACATCTTACAAATCTGATGGAACTGATCCAGAATGAGAAGAGTATCAAAATATTGAAGATCAGATCAGATAGAGGGACAGAGTTTACAAACTCTACTGTTGAAGAGTATTGTAACATGAAAGGAATACATCATGAGTATTCAGCCGCTAGAACCCCTCAACAGAATGGTGTTGCTGAAAGGAGAAACAGAACACTAAAGAAAGCTGTCAGAACCATGATAGCTGAAGCTAAACTGCCTCAAAGGTTTTGGGCAGAAGCAACAAACACAGCATGCTTTACCCAAAACAGATGTATGATCAACAAAAATCAGAACAAGACTCCATATGAAGTTTGGAACAACAGAAAACCAAACATTCATTACTTTAAGATTTTTGGTTGTAAATGTTTTGTATTGAATAATGGGAAAAATCACCTTACTGCATTTGCAGAAAAGGCTGATGAAGCTGTCTTTGTAGGATACTCATCTGTTAGTAAGGCTTATAGAGTTTTCAATAAAAGAACATTACTAATAGAAGAATCTATCCATGTAGTATTTGATGAGCCAAGTCAATCTTCTGAAAAGAATCAAAGTATTAATCAAGATCTGTCTACTGATTTACAGAAGCTAGACGTTGGAAGAAATGAAGAATATGTTCCCATCATACTACCTAATCTAAGTTCAGCTGCTAACTCAAGTGCTGTTCAAAATCACCGTGCTGATTGTCTAACAGACGAGTTGCAAACAGCTGACAGACCAGAGACTGTTCAACAGACTGCAAATGTTCAACAGACTACTACTGAAACTCCAACAGTAGTGTTGCAAGATCAAGACAGAGGACAACATCCTGATTTGCAACCTGATCTCAGATGGCTCAAGAATCACCCTCCTGAATTAGTCATTGGTGATCCTTTAGATAGAGTGAAAACAAGAAGAGCTGCTGCACAAGATGCCATGTTTGTTACATTTCTATCTCAAATAGAGCCCAAGCAAACTGAAGAAGCTCTCAATGATTCCTTCTGGATAGAAGCTATGCAAGAAGAGTTGAATCAATTTGAAAGGAATGAAGTCTGGTACTTAGTTCCTAGACCAAGTCATCAAAGAGTAATTGGTACTAAGTGGGTTTTCAGAAATAAAATGAATGAAGATGATGTTGTCACCAGAAACAAAGCAAGACTAGTGGTCAAGGGTTATTGTCAAGAAGAAGGAATTGACTTTGATGAAACTTTTGCACCAGTAGCAAGACTTGAAGCAATCAGACTGTTTCTAGCCTATGCTGCTTACAAGAACTTCACTGTCTATCAGATGGATGTGAAGTCTGCTTTTCTCAATGGAGAATTGCAAGAAGAAGTGTACGTTGAACAACCTCCTGGATTTGAAGTCTATCAAGAAGAGGACAAAGTATATCGTCTGAAGAAAGCCCTCTATGGACTGAAACAGGCTCCAAGAGCATGGTATGATACCCTATCTGATTTTCTTTTAGTTAAAGGATTTCGAAAAGGTAAGGTAGATAAAACCTTGTTCACAATTGAATGGGAAAATCATATATTACTTGTGCAAATATATGTGGACGACATTATTTTTGGTTCAACTAACCAACAGATGTGTGATAAGTTCTCCAAGCTGATGCAGAATAAGTTTGAAATGAGCATGATGGGTGAACTTAATTACTTTCTTGGATTGCAAGTTAGACAGTTGCCTGATGGAATATTCATCAGCCAAGCAAAGTACACAAGAGATCTGTTCAAGAAATTTGGTATGGAAACTAGCTCTACTGCTACAATTCCTATGTCTACAAGTCTTCGTTTGGACAAAGATGAAGATGGCAAATCAGTAGACATTGCCAAATACAGAGGCATTATTGGTTCATTGTTGTATCTAACAGCAAGCAGACCTGATATAATGTACTCAGTTGGAGTCTGTGCAAGATTTCAATCAAACCCCAAAGAATCTCATCTCTTAGCTGCCAAAAGAATATTGAAATATGTTAAAGGCACTCAAGAATTGGGATTGTGGTATCCTAGAGAATCTGGATTTGAACTCATTGGTTATTCCGATTCAGACCTTGCTGGTTGCAAGATTGACATAAAAAGCACAACAGGTGCCTGTCAGTTCTTAGGTAGTCGTCTGATCTCATGGATGAGTAAGAAACAGACTTCAGTCTCTATATCTACTGCTGAGGCTGAATATATAGCTGCTGGAGCTTGCTGTGCACAGATACTATGGTTGAAGCATCAACTAGAAGATTACAACATCAAAATCAGTGGAATACCAATCTACTGTGACAATACTAGTGCAATCTCTCTTACTCAGAACACTACAAGTCATTCAAGGACTAAACATATTGAGATCAAGCATCACTTCATTAGAGATCATGTGGAAAAAGGCAATGTTATGATTGAGTATGTTCATACAGACAATCAGATTGCTGATATTTTCACTAAACCATTAAGTGAAGCAAGGTTCTCAACTCTAAGAGCTGAGTTAGGACTACTTAATTTGGATGCATAAGCTGAGGGGGAACTCATCAGAAGACTGGAGTTCAACAGCTTAGTCATTCACTATCTTATTCAAGGATTAACCTTCAACAGACTAGTTAACTTATGAATTCTTAAAGACAGGGGGAACGTGTAAGACTAGCGGTACTTCTGCTCTAAAAGATGAAATCTGTTAATGTCAGTTAGTTGAAGTTAATTTATCAAGAAGATGTGTTCTTAATTCTTGAAGATTGAAGATTATTTTATCTTGCTGGATTGACAAACAGCAGAGGAAGATTACTAGCTATTGGCATTCTCTAGTAATATCAGATAACAGATCACTCGTATGTCAGATAAGTTAAACTCTACTCATCTGATACCTTATATAAGCATGGTCATAAAACGTATCTTCAGAAACGCGCTTTTATAAGTAACAGATTAGTGTCGATAGAGTTTCCCGCCCATCTGACATTAAATTAATAAAATTGAAATCCGCGACTCTCATCCGCACGATTAAAAACTGTCAGATTAGATCAACGGTTCTGATAAATCACGAAAACCTAATAAAAAGGAAACCTATAAAATCCGATCTAAACAGTTTAGTCGTCTTACGCACACAAGCATTCTCAAACTCTCTAACTCTCAAACCCTCTTGCTTCGAAAGTTCACTGTTCTTTTGCAGAATCTACTCACTAATCTCTGAAATGGACAAGATTATTGACGGAAGATACCTAAACTACAGCAAATTCCACTTTTCGGGTACTGATTTGATGCGAACATTAATGGAGAAGATTAAGGAGGCATCGTTGGTTCCAGTTTTGGAAGCTCACGAAGACAGAGTCTACCTGGAAGATGTGTATCACTTCTACACTACCAGGAAGTTCAATGATGATGAAACCGTCATGACTGCTGTTATTGGTGGTAAGAAAGTTGCTGTATCTGCTGCTGTTCTTAGTGAAATTTATAAGCTTAAGAACAAGGGAGGAGATGTGACAGACCTTGGGTCTGAAAAGGAAGAAGAGTTCTGGGCTATTTGTGCCAAGAAGGGAGAAAAGATGACTGGGACTTTGATGAAGACCCAGCTGAAGGATGAATACCAGAGATTTGCTGATATCATAGCAAAGGTACTGGATTGTGTTACAAGTTCCTTGGATGGGCTTCCAAGGAGAAGATACTACACAATGGTGTGTATCTACTACGGCTTAAAGGTTAACTGGGCTGCTCACGTTTATGAGCTGCTAAGTTATAAGAGGCATTCGCATGCTATTTTACTTAGCAATCTGTTTGCATCCCTGCAATGCCCATTGGGACCAGGGAAGAATACTCATGGTAGCAAAGAGTTCAAACTCTACGAACCAGTGAGAAAAATAGTAGAAGAACCCAAAAGAAAAGCCCCTGCAAAATCCAAGAAGGGCCCCTCTAAGAAGAGCAAGAAGGAGGGACAGACAAGTCAAGTTACTGAGCCAACAGCACAGTCTGCTGATGAGACTGTTTCAGCACCTCCTGAGGATGAAGTTCCTGAAAAAGAAATTGAAGATTTTACTAAGGAGATTGAGCAGATGAGTACTGCCTCTTCTCCTGAACGGACAGAATCTGAGGAAGAAATTCCTCTTCAAAGGTTGAAGAGGATGAGAACAAAGAGTGAGGCAAGGGGACCTCCTACTGCCAACCCCACTGTCAAAAAGATTGCAAAGTCAAAGGTTAAGAGAAAGGTCACTTTCTCTGAAGAACCTGTTGCAACTGTTAGAGAGACAACATCAGAAGCAGAAAGGCCATTGACAATTAAAGAACCTGCTGTTGAAGCTGATAAAGTTGCTGCTGCTGAAGCTAAAGTTGTTTCTGAAATTGGAGTATCAACAGAAGACTCATCTGCTGCACCATCTGCTGAAGTTGAAGGAGCACAGCAGATTAGTACAACACATGAAGGAGATGCACCTTTGTTGCATCCTACTCCAGTTGCTGCAATCCCTCTTCAAGCAATTGAGAGTCCTGAAACAAGGAGAAGAAGGACTGGCAAAATTGCTACTTATCTGACTGCTGCAGAAAAGAAAAGATTAGATGCTGCTGAGAAGCAAAGGATAGCTGCAGAGAAGGCGGAAGAGGATAGGCTGAAAAGCCTAGAATTAAAAAGGCTGGAAGATGAAGCCAGCAAGATGACTCAGGAGCAGAGGGATGCTCTTGAGGCAACAGAGTTGGCTGCTGCTATTGAAGCAAGCACCAAGGATGCTCATGGACATCAGCATACTGGTGGGATAGTTATTGGTGAACCAAGGGATCAAAACAAACCAATACCAGCTATGCCTGCACCTAAGACAAAGCCAAAGAGGAGAGAAGAAATTAGACTGTCTTTGGAGATTGTCAGGAAAGATCCTGCTATCTTTGAAGAATTCCTAAAAAGGCTTGATGCTGAGAATGAAAGGGTCAACCGCCTGACACAGTTCACTAATGAGAAGATCAGATACAACAGGTGGAGGGAATTCAGACTGACAAAGAGTCCAGCTGAAATGACCAAATGGAAAGCCTTTGCTGTTGAAGAAGCATGGGTACTGAAGTGGCTTGAGACGGGTTCTCTCATTCAAGCACTTGATTCAGAATTCTTTCTGGACAGGTTGAGAATAAGGATAAGTCACTTAGTCAAAGCTGAAGCCAAGAAGATTTTTGAGTCTATTGCTGAGGATTATGATGATTCAGTAGACCTCAAAGAAAGATCTATCAAATTGGCTATTGCTCAAGCAATGGAGCTTTGGGCAAAGAAATCAAGGAAGTTAAGGGGACAACAAAGCTCATTGGTCCCTCTTCCTAACATCAAACACATTGTCTACGGGCCAAACATCAAACCCTATGAGGAGCTACCTGAGGAACCTACATCCACTTTTATTCCTCTTAATAATTTTACTTGGATTTCCAACAGGTCAGCAGTGGACAATGAAGGACTGATGAAGACAGTTGAGACTGTCAAGAAGATTATATCCCCTGCTGATAAAGAGAAAGCAGAGTCCTCTGATCAACCAAAGCAAATAGAGGGTACATCAGACCCATCTGATCAGAACATTGCACAGGGTGATAAGTTTGATGCTGCTGATAATTCAAAGAAAGAAGAAGCAATTCCAGCAGATCAGACCAAGGACAAAGAAGTTGCTGCTAAAGGAGATGATCAAGCTAAGGAGAAGGAAAGCACTCAAAGCCATGCTGATGGATCAGCAGATCAATCTCTTGCATTGACAACTCAACCATCAGAGCAACTTATGAAAGATACACCTGCTGCTACATCAGATATGCCTTCAACTTCTCATGGTGTTCAGACAAATCTGTTGGACTCCATCCAACAAATGATCACCAATTCTCTGAAGGATATGAAGAAAGAATTAGCTGCAGAAGTGATAGATGCTGTTAAACAACCAAGTCAGAAAGTTGCTGCTGTCCCAACCGATCTGATAGAAGACACTGCTCACAATGTTAAATCCATCTGTCAAGATATGGATATGCTTAGAAGACGGACTCAGAGCACTACTGAAGGTTGGAAACAGATTGAACAAACTGTTGAATTGGCTCTCCAAGCAGAGGATGAAGTCATGGGAAACATGATGAAAGACTTCAAGGCTTCATCAAATTGGATTCTGGGAACTCAAATCCAATTGGGTGATCAAGGAGAAGATCTGCTCAAGGAAATGAGAGCATTCAAAGCCAATCAACTCAAACAACAAGCTCAGATCAATGCTATGGAAGAGAACATCAAACTTCTATGTGATTCACTTCTAATTACACCAGTTGTGCCACAATATCCACCTGTCCCTGCTGATGATGACAAAAAGGGGGAAGAAAGGGTATTTGGACAGCAAAGAGTTGGAACCTCTTTCATATTGGATGCTGAAGATCAAGATGCTGAAGCAACTGAAGTGTTGGAAGAATCTGCTGGGGAGACTGATAAACATATGGGAGAATCAAGCAGACCAACAGATAAGAGAATTACAGAAGAAGAAGAGCAAGCTGAATTTGAAGAATCTGAAGCAAAAGCCAAGTCTGATAAGGAAATAGCTGCTGCCAAAGATTCAGCTGAAGAACAGCTTGATCCAGATGTCAAGAAAAAGAAGCTAGAGCTGTTGAAGAAAAGATTCTTTGAAAATTTGGAAGCTGAGTCTTCCAAGTCATCTGATGAAGAATCTGAAAAAGAAGAGAAGAAGGAAGAAGACTAGTTCAGATTTCTTTTCTTTCTTGTATTTTCTTTTGTATCTTGCATCTTTCATGCTTTAAAAACTTGTAATATGTAATCAGTTCAATCATTTATAAAATTGCAAGTTTAAATCCAACATACTATTTCTATCTCAGAAATTTTTGAGGATCAAAACTTTAGTTTAGGTACAGGTACTTAGCTGGAGTTTTGTCATCATCAAAAAGGGGGAAATTGTTGGATGAAGATGTAGATGACGATGAAAGAAGTCAGAATTTAAGGGAAGGTTTTGATGATTTCCAAAACATCATAATCAGCTAAGTATGGAAAGCTTAGTTCCCTTGGAAGAATTTTGAACAAGTAAAAGAAGACATCAAAAGAGTTCAAAGTTCAAAGTTCAGAAGACTAGTGATTTCTTGCTGAAACAGCAAACAGAAGGGTAGGATATCAGCCGAGTCAAATCAGATTAGTTCAGTATTTGATCAGCAGAGTACCTATCAGAAGGGTTGCTTAGATCAGCAGAGTAGAAGAGATCATGAGATCAGTTCAACGGTAATAAATGCACCTAGTGTAATAAATGCTGAAAGAGAAGGGTAGTAATGGCAAATGATTGAAGATATCCTCGGATCAGCAGAGTGCATTTAATGCAGCATTTAATGCAATGGACAGAAAACTACTGTACACTGTACGGTTTGCTGCAGAGAGCCGTTTCAAAAGAGCTGAAGAATGGATTTGATTTGTGACTTGCCTTCAACGGTCATATTTTCATCTCCATGTATAAATAGAGCTGAATTTCAATCGAGCAACAACACAACAACAATCAGAGATCGAAATTTTGAAGCAGAATTTCTTTAAGTCTCAAAAGCTCGAACAGCTCACTCGTCTGGTGGAAGTCATCTGTTGACAGAAACCCAGTTGAAGAAATCAGAAAAACATTATCTGAGTGATTTTGTAATAGCTGAGTGTTGTGCGAAGTGAGAATCCATCTTTGTGAGTGATTCTACTTTAGAGGATAGGTCTTCTTTGTGATTTCCTATTGTGAGCTTACAGCCAGTTCATTTGTTGTCTTGGTGTAAGTGGAGAAATATTGTAATCTAAGTGATTATAGTATAACCCAGAATCTAAGTGATCTGGAAGAGTGGACTAAAGGATTTTTATCCATATAACCACTATAAAAATTCTTTGTGTTATCTTGCATTTAAGCTTTCTCGCACATTTTAAAGTTTGCATATTTAAACACTGTGAATCAATCAAAAGATTTTATAAGGAGTTTTAAACTGGGGATAAAATCTTTTAGAACGTAGTTTACTTGTGAAAAACACTTTCGAACAATCCGCTGCAAGTATACTCTTTGGAAAACTGTTTTGCTGAAAAACAGCTAAGTATCTGTAAGAAGAGTGGTCAGTCGTCTGTTCAAGATTTGTTCATGATCAGACTAGTCTGCTTACTGTTCTTCATCAGCTTAGTCTGCTGACAGAAGACTGAAAAGTTTTTAAGTTCAAAAATTTTCAGAGGTCTATTCACCCCCCCTCTAGACCTCATCTGACCACTTGGGACCAACACCAAATTCTTCCAAATTCGATCGGGTATATCGTCGCCTTCAACGCGTTGATGAAGGCCAAAGGGAAGAAAGCAGCCTTTCAAAACTTCTGGCGGGTCTTCCAAGTGAGTTCATTGACATCTTCGAACGCTGGGTACGTATACTTCTCGCAAAGGTCGAATCGATCAATACTATCAAGCAATGTCTCGAGCAACCTAAAAGGTTGGAAAAAAGAGTTCTTTTTTGTCCGAGGCCCCGATACTCCACCTTCTGTAGAGACTCCAGAACCGACCCCTTAATGGCCCGGAGAGAGGTCTTGGATTTACGGTAGGCGGAATCTCAAAGGACGAATGACACGAGCTCCCGGATGAATTTTTGCAGACCCTCCATCCTGATCTTTATCAAACCGCTTTACTGACCCAAGAGGGGGTCTTGAGAATGGCAGGGCTCAGCGGATGTTCTTACCCTGCCCTTGCAATTAATTTTGGCGAATCTTCGACCACGCCTTCGGACAATCCAACTAACCAAGTTGCTGGAATTGATGAGGAGGATGCCGCAATAATTGATCCTTCCCCCTTAGGTATACTATCTCTTTTCCTATAATCAAATTGATTTCCTTTGGCTCGAAATTATACCCATTTTTGATTTACAGCTGCGATTGTTGAGAAGTTTTGAACCTCCGTAGCCGGTTCGGTCGTTGCTTCATTTTCTACAGGGTCCCAAGGCCAACCTCGCAAGCAGAAGAAATCAAGGGCCACCTTGATGATCAGAGGAACCATTCCCAGAACTGACACTTCTGCAGCTCCGAACATAGCTACAGTCTTTCCTCAGATTGCTGCCGAGGGGATTTCACAATCTCGAGCTTCTGGCCGTCTGCAATCAGTATTCTTGATTGGCACGTCTGATCGGAACGCGGCGGGGTATAGCTATTATACGTTAAAGGGGATCCAATCCCAAGAGATAATTGAAGCTCGAATGGCCCGGAAAAGGAATAGCAAGGATCCCATGTCCTCAAGAAGAGTAAGGCCATTTGGTCAGAGTCCAGGCCCGATTCAATATCGACCAGGTCTCACAGAACCAGATTTGGTAGATTTTATAGAAGATCATCTTCGCGGACCGAGGGCCGCTGGGTTTCCAGAGGACGGGACCATCGAGTCTGACTTTGGCCCCAACGGTGAACATACAGTGGACAAGTCCTTCCGAATTCTGATGGCCGGAAGGTTTAAGGATGATAATACCGAGCTTTTCCAGAAAGACGGTTTTCAGATCATGGGCGATTACGCTTATGCACATCAGAGGGTACATGTTTTCTTCGAATGTATTAACTTTTTTCGAAATCTCGCCTTATTACTGATGTACTTTTGCAGGCTGGAGATTTATTTACTCATCAATCTCATCGATTAGCCATTTTAGAAGAGGAGTCTCGACAAACTCATACTGCTCTCCATGACATTCTGAAAGAGGAAGCTGTTACGGCCGGTCAGTTGTGAGAGACTAATGCCAAGCTTTCTGAGGTCGAGAAGGAGCTCGGGGAGGTTAAGAAAGAGCTCAAAGAAAAGAGGGCCCTCGAGGAAGAGGTAGCAAAGTTAAAGTCGGATCTTGAGCATGCTAAGGCATCATCCGATCAAGCATATACTCGAGGTCGAGAAGAAGGCAAGCTTCCAGCTATAAGGGAGTTTTTAGAGTCCCCCTTTCTTGATGCCTTGGTTCGGTTATGTTCGGGCCCCATCAATCAAGCTTTCTTTTATAAAGGAGTTCAGCAACTCATCGTGGTCGGAAGAATCCCGGGAGTTCTCGCCGAATATCTTCCCTTTATGAACGCCTATAAAAGTATCCTTGGGGAGAATTACAAAGCTTCGTCCCTTCCTCCCAAAATTGAGGGTCTAGAAGGCCATGAGTATGCTCCGTTCCTTGCTGAATTCGGTGTTCCCATGCCCAATCCTGATATGCTCGAAGCGGAGAGTTCGGGGGAAGAGGATGAGGAAGTGGATATCGAGGGTGAATCCGATGATCGGGAAGGAGAAAATATCAATTTCCCTAGGACAAATAACTCCAGTTCTGATTATCAAAGTAGCGGCGAAGGGGACGATAGCTCGAGTAGCACTGCTGATGACAGTTCGGAAGGTGATTCTGAGGAAGAGGGCGAAAAGGCGGAGGAGGGTCGTGATTCTAGTGCTGAAGAATCTGATCACTGATGAATATTATGTAATAGGACTTTACTGACTCTTATTTTGTAGTTTATCGATCCATGTACTTCTCGCTTTCTCAATCGTACGTACATTTTTGTCCTTGCATTTCTTAAATCAAACTGTTATCTTAACGAGAGCTTTTGTTACCTTATACCGAATCTTTCCTGTGGGCGACGACCATTTTATTATTATGCTAACAGGATGCTTTCTTTGCTATAAATACCAGGGCCATCTTACTTCATTTCATCGTAATATCCAACACTGGGATCGGAGCTCCCTTAATTATATATAAATTCGAACTTCAGACTTTTTTTTTGAATCATTCATGGATCCAATCTTGGGTAACCCCCTCGACCCAAATTGCTATTAGATGGTGCCGCATATAAGACTCGACCAAAAGGCCAAAAAACGAATAAAGGGAATAGAAACTCCAATTCTTTAAATCCGCTACCTCTGGCAAGTTGAATAAGGTCGAAAGACCCTTCGAACCAACTCCTGCCTCTTCACCTGAGGCCCTTTCTCTTGAGATCGGGAAATCTGTTCCGAACCTTCTGCATGCTGATATCTCTATTGTTGAGACTGTCATGTTGAAAGGAAAAATTCCTTTGTACCTGTTTCAGTCGGGGTCGAATTTTCTTGCTCAGGTTATTTTCTTAAACCTCTCTTTTCTCTCTCTCTCCCTCTCTCTCTCTCTCTCTTTTTTTTTAATCTCTCACATCTCAGGCCAGTCAGGACTTTCTTGAGCTCAAGATGCTTGCATAGCGCGGGATCGAACACTAAGCTGCTGTATCCCTCGAGTTGGCAAAGAATAAGATCGAGCTTGGTCGCCTACTTGAAGCCAATAGATCCCTTGAGGATAGACTGGTTCTGAAGAAAGAAAAGGCTGCCCGTAATCGAGGAGAGGAGATCTTGGAGAAGCTAAGCAAAGAGCTAGAGGGGCTCAGGGGTATCTACGAACGGGAAAAGAAGGAGTCCGGGCTTCGTGAGCAAAAAGCCTATGTTCAGGGGTACAATGACCGTAGCATTGAGCTTCGGAAGATTTTCTCCGAGCATAAACTTCTGTAGGTGTAATTTGATTTATTCTGTTGTAATCTGTAATCTTGACCGATAGTGTTTTTACTCTTCTGCCCTAGGCCTTGCGATATACCTTGATTAATAAGTTGTTATCAATATGCAACCAGATTTCTACTGGTATAGTTTTGTGCTTTGATGTTCGAATATTTTATCGACCGAAGCGATTTCCGAATTTTCGAGCGTATAATGGGCTGATTTAGCAATTTCCTTTCCTTCATAGTAGTTTTCATGATTTTTTTTTTTACCAAAACCTCCTTACTCCTCGGGAAGCTGAAAGGTTATTAAATCCTGACCGCATAAATCGTTATATCTCATCCGTTGGATCACATTTAAGCTGCTTCTATAAATGGGCCTTTTCCTAACCGCTTAAATGGATATTCAACCCTTTATAGAGTTTTTCTTCGACCATGTTGATCAAGGAATACCCTTTTGCATCCCAATACTTCAAAATCCGAGCTAGAACGTATTTCGCGAGTCATAAAGTATTGTGTATTTTATTATCAATTAGGATATCTGCAGATGAAGAAATATTCGCCCTTGAAGGCCAACAAGCTGCATTGCTGACCACCCACGGCCATAAAAACCCCGCCGGCCCTGCGAAGAGTTGGAGGAGTCTGAGCGTGAAGTCTGCAAGGGTGCTAAGGGATGGGTCATTATTCCTTTGGCACGGTTCTCATAATGAGGGACCTATTGCCACAATGCCCGCCGAGGGTGTGGATGGGTGCGAACTTAATGAATGGAGTGGCGTTCGAATTGAGTTATTCGATCACAAGTATCGAACTAGCCCTTCAATTTCCCCTTCCTATTATCAACCAACACCCAATATTCGCTATCCTTGTAAATCTTTCGAGTAAGGGCGTTATCGTTCGTTTAGACTTATACCGCGAATTTCCCTTTTTACCTTTAGAATGACTAATCAATCATAGAGGCCAGTAGCTCCCACTAGTCAAGCCTAAAGAAGAGCCTATTCGATCTCTTGGCCTGGAAGGTAGGACCAACTAGATATCTTACTGGAATCACGAGATATAATTAAGATGGATTGTGCCTGGTTTGTAATAGGATCCGCATTTTCTTCTTGTAGCTTGTAATAGGACCGAAATTTTCTTCTTGTAGCTTATAGTAGGATCGAAATTTTCCCTGTTGAAGTTTTGTGCCCTTGTAAAAAAATCGAGACTTTAATAAACTTCTTTATTTTAAACAAGATCCGTGAGTATTTCCCATTAGTATGGTCATGTTCGATCTTGAACGACTGACTAACCATCCTTTAATTTGATCAATTCTATCTAAATAATTTTTTTTTATTTGTGCCTTGAGCATTAATAAATGTTTGCATGATGTCGATAACCAAGTTGGTATCTGAGTGCCCTTTGTTGCTCATAATACTTGCATTCAGTCTTCCGAACCCATATTTTATATTGAATACATGTTCAAGAGATCGAATATGGGTAAATATCTTGGATTCGGGCGTTGTCCTCTAGATCAGTCCACAGATAAGAGATACAAGATCATCTTCACGCTTTTCACGACCGCTTCTCTAGAAATTATTCGATTATGACAGGTATATCCCTTTGCGCTCTCAATAATTTTATCGTGTTTCGAGGTTCCTGACTTGTTTTTATAAGACTTATTTCCTTTTCCTACTAAACAAGTCCTCATTCATTGGGAATCACAACGGTCAGTACATTTATTGCTGTAATCGCAACCGTTCATGTGCTATTATCTCATCCGTCAATCTTGACCCTTTGCTGTTATAAATATTTCCAATTTACCTTCACATTTTTCACTTTTCACCAATGCCTCATCCGACCACTACAGCTCGAGTTTTGAACTCTTGTAGCAAAATATTCCACATTATTCCTGAAATAGAAGAGTTTGAAATTAGAACTTGCACCCATGTTTTTCGATCGCAGTCCCTTTGGTAAAGCTTTCCTCGCTTAGAATATCGATAGGCAAAAGAAATTGCGCCTAGAATACCGGCAGGTAACCTGCTCTCTTGGATCCAATTCATCTGTGACGGGTTATAATTCCGGTTTTCTAGCGCTGTGTTCGGTCAGACAACGGGTCAACCTCAGAGGAGTTCTTTAAATCTCGAGCACCAGCTTCTTCGAGGACTTTCTTGAAGTATAGTTCCTTCGAGGCTGCTCGGAGTAACACCGCTGGGGTTGTTTTCCGCTGTCCTGGATCGGATTTGGATGTGAACAACGATTGCCACAACATCTTGGGCATATCAGTCGTTGTTTACGGACGAAGATCTTAGGCCGGTTTAAAAGTCCAAGAAATGGACTCCGATCCGACTTCTGTTCCTTTCCGCAGCACGCCCGTGGATGTGCGACACGTGGCGAGTGATTTACACGAAGAATCTTTGCTGAGTTCTGTATCTGGTGCCGACGCTTGTGGATCGAGCATGCTTAGTCTAGCTCGTAGGATTTGTAGTAGGGTAGGAACGAATGTACTATTCTTTTTGAGCTCGCATTTCACCATTGTATTCGAGACTTCATTTGTATTATGTTCGAAGAATTGAAATAAAACTTTGTTTCCTTGTTATTTTACTGCATATCTTCTTTGAATTTGTCGGATGCTTTCTTGATCTCGTTGGTCGAATAATATATGATACCATGCGATCGAACAAAAATGAACTGGGATGATTGTAAATAACTTGTATAATCATTTCGAAGTTGTCGAACCTGACCCTCGAAAAAATAAATTCCGATCGTGAGTGATTCGTGTAATCATTCCGAAATTTTTAAACCCGATACTCAGAAAAATAAATTCCGATCATGAATAGGCTGCAATTTTAAAGATTTGCATAATCTGTTATCATTATTCCAATAGATCGACTAATATTTTCCTTCAGAATAGCTATTGACCAAGTTGATTGGATTAACTCTGTATTGGTTGATCGAGAAAAATATCTGAGAAACTCTTTCTTGTCCATCTATATTGTGATCGTTCCACTGCTTGAAATGCCTCAATTGGATAAATAATGGGAATCCTCGATGATAAACGAATCAATTAATTGGAAAATACATCCAACAATTTACAGATCGATAAAAAAAATAATGATCTTTCTGAGATCCTTTGATTCAATTGCTGATATTCTATATTCGAAAGTTCACTCTACGGGTCTTAGCAACAGGTTTCATCCTTTTTTATTTTTATTGGTCATAGCAACAGCTTCCGCCTGAGCGTCTTAGCAACAACTTTCACCCTTTTCATTTATTCCGATCTAAGGGGCATAGCAACGGCTTTCACCCTTAATCGATTTGATCGGTCATAGCAACAACTTTCACCTGAGGGTCTTAGCAACAACTTTCACCCTTTTCATTTATTTCGATCTAAGGGGCATAGCAACGGCTTTCACCCTTAGTCGTTTTGATCGGTCATAGCAACAACTTTCACCTGAGGGTCTTATCAACAGCTTTCACCCTTTTCATTTATTTCGATCTAAGGGGCATAGCAACGGCTTTCACCCTTAGTCGTTTTGATCGGTCATAGCAACAGCTTTCACCTGAGGGTCTTAGCAACAACTTTCACTCTTTTCATTTATTTCGATCTAAGGGGCATAGCATGGACTTTCACCCTTAGTCGTTTTGATCGGTCATAGCAACAGCTTTTACATGAGGGTCTTAGCAACAACTTTCACCCTTTTCATTTATTTCGATCTAAGGGGCATAGCAACGACTTTCACCCTTAGTCGTTTTCGAGGATCGTCACCCATTTTGCTGATCCAAGGGGCATAGCAACAACTTTCACCCTTGTTCGATATTTGATTAATAGACATCAAGATTGGCCGTAATAACTTCTCGAATACGACGAATTGATAATATCTCTGGCGAATATGACTTTCATTGGATAGATAATCCTTTACAACATGAGATAAACAAGGACAGGACGAGATAATAAGATAGTAGATAAGCTAGAAATCGGTGAACAATCTTCATTGTCCATAATAATTTATCGAATATGACGATATATCCGGCGAATAAAACTTTTATTGAATAGATAATCCTTTACAACACGAGATAAACACAGGACGAGATAATAAGATAGTAGATAAGCTAGAAATCGGTGAATAGTCTTCGTTGTCCATAATAATGCATTTCCGAACCATGCTCCTTATTAATTTGAATCTTATAGAAGATAAAATAGAGTTCGATGGTGATCATACTTTTTCGGTAGGAATCCCTTGGAATGATCACATAAATTCATTATAATGATAAGACTGTCGATATCATTCCCGAGGTCGGCAGTCCCATTATACGGCGGTAACTTAGCTGGAGCATCGTACGATGCTATTTTCGACCTCAGATCGGCAAGGGCCGTGTGGTCGGAGCATTGTCCTGGGGAAGGATCGGCGGAACTTCTGGTTGTAAAGCCGCTCCGGATAGATTATCGGGCTCATTGTTAACTGAATTCTGAACCCCCGCTGCATGGGAAGGTTCTTCTCGAATATATGTATTCCTCCTCGTAGTAGGCATTTTTCGATCTAACACCCAAATAAGGCCCCACGGTGGGAGCCAATTGATCTAGCACGGTTTCGTGGTATGATCGATTATAATGAAAACGATGTTAACACAAACATAACTAAATGGAGAAATGTTCAATAATGTGTATTACGATCGTAAACGTATAGATTACAATCATAGAGGGTCCTATTTGAGCATTATAGGATGCCGTACAAGCTAGAGTGTGAAATACATATAAAGTGCCCTAAACTATCTTTTCGAGCAGCGGCTTCGAATAGAGTGCACATGGGAAAGCGTGTGTTTCTTCATTAATGCTTGCAGTATTTATAGCTGAGGAGATGAGCTTCCTGGACCGTCCGTACGCATATATTACACGGCTCATAGGCCCGGGCCTGCGGTCGGCCCAACAGTAATCATAGATCATAAACTTTTTCTACGAAAGGTTGGATCGGAATATCTGTGACCCGAGCTTGATTTTACTTCTGAATGATCGGGGATCGATGACGCTCGACCTCACTTGGGCTCCTAAAGATAGACTCCCAAGATACCCTTCATCAAATTGAATGATACTTCAAAAATAGGTTGCAACTTTAAAGATTTGTATAATCTATTACCATCATACCGATAGATTTGCCGACATTTCGTCGATCGCATGCTCTACTCCCTTTGAAATAGTTATCGATCGAGAAGATCAAATTAATTCTGTGTTAGTTGATCGAGTAAAATATCTGACAAAGCTTTCCTTGTCCATTTATATCAGTCACTCCATAGCTCTAAATGACTTAATTGGATAAGTAACATAAATCATCGATGATGATCGGATCGATAACTGGTAAATAAATCCAATAATTTATTGACCCATAAAAGTATAGAGAAATGATTTTCATCTTATTTTCGAGGTTGCTTGATTCAATTGTTGATATTCTCTTTTCGCATGTTAGCTTTATGGGTCTTAGCAACGGCTTTAACCCTTTTCAATTTTATCGGTCATAGCAATAGCTTTCACCTGAGGGTCTTAGCAACAGCTTTCACCCTTTTCGTTTTTATCGGTCATAGCAATAGCTTTCACCTGAGGGTCTTAGCAACAACTTTCACCCTTTTCGTTTTTATCGGTCATAGAAATAGCTTTCACCTGAGGGTCTTAGCAACAGCTTTCACCCATTTCATTTTCATCGGTCATAGCAATAGCTTTCACCTGAGGGTCTTAGCAACAGCTTTCACCCATTTTCTTTTATTTTCGATCTAAGGGGCATAGCAACGGCTTTCACCCTTAGTCGATTTCGAGGGTCATAGCAACAACTTTCACCCGAGGGTCTTGACACTACAAAAAAAATAGGATTTTTCGACGAAAAATTTCCGACGGACGAAAATCCGTCGAAAATTTCCGACGTATTTTTCGATGGTCACTATTCATCGGAAATGTTCGACAGAATTTCCGACGGGGTATAAATTCCGTCGGAAAAGTCGCTGAAAATAAATAAAAAATAAAAAAAAATTGGTTTCCGACGGACAAATTCCGTCGGAAACTAAGAAAAAAATAAAAAATAAATATTTTTCGACGGAAATATATATCCGTCGGAAAATATTCATAAAAAATAAAGAGAATAATAATTTAATTATTTCCGACGGAACTTTTCCGTCGGAAAATAATTATAAAACTAAAAAATTATAATTTAATTATTTCCAACGGAAAAGTTCCGTCGGAAAATAATAGTAAAAATATAAATAATAATTTAATTATTTTCGACGGAATTTATCCGTCGGAAAATAATAGAATTTTTTTTAAATTGATTTCTATAAAAAATAATAAATTGATTATTTCCTACCGAAAATAATAATAATAAATATAGAATGTTGGTCCCAAGTGGTCAGAAGAGGTTTAGAGGGGGGGTGAATAAACCTCTTTAAAAATTTTCTTCAATTCTAACTTTAAAACTTTTACCCTAACTGAACAGACTAAGCTGATCAGATCCGTTAGTTACAATTCTGCTCGTGAGCAAATCTTTGAACAGTTTTGTTGACCACTCGTCTGATGGTGACTTAGCTGATTTTGTTAAAATCAGTTTTAATACTTAGAGTACTTGCAGCGGATTTATAAAGTGTTTTTCACAAGTAGTCTTAGCAGTTTGAAAAATGTTTCCCCAGTTTTGTAAACTCCTTTTAAATCCTTTTTCAAACAGTTAACTTAATGTGTTTTATGCAATCAGTAAATATGCAAGTTTAAAAGCACAGTAAAAACACAAAGAATTTTTATAGTGGTTATATGGATAAAAATCCTTTAGTCCACTCTTCCAGATCACTTAGATTCTGGGTTATACTATAATCACACAAATTACAATATTTCTCCACTTATACCTAGACAACTAATGAAAAGGCTATAAGCTCACAATAGAAAATCACTAAGAAATTCTACTCTCTGAAGTTTGATCACTCACAAAGATGGATCACAACTCCGCACAACACTCTTGTTTACAAAATCACTCAGAAGATGTATTTTTCTTGATTCTTCAACTCTGATTTCGTCAACAAATGACTAAGCTGATGAGTGAGCTGTTCTTGAGACATAAAGAATTTTGCTTCGAAAATTTCTTAGAGATTGTGTTGCTTCTTTCTTCTTCGTCTCTTTCAGCTATTTATACATGAGGATAGAAAAATGTCCGTTGAAGAGTGACAAGATTCAAATTCCTCGAGTACTGGTCCTTAAAATCCGCGAACGGCTCTTTTGCAGTCTGTCCGTACTGTAAACAGTACTATTCTGCAGGCAGCATTAAATGCAGCATTAAATGCACCCAGCTGATGCGAAGCAAGTCTTCAATCATTTGTCTTAAATAACCTCGTACTTCAGCATTTATTACTCCAAGGGGCATTTATTACCGTTGGGAACACTTAATGATCTTCTTCACTTGGCTGACGAAAGTGCAGGTCTGATGGCGAACTCGGCTGATCTCAAACTTGAACAAATTTGATTTGAGTCGGCTGATCTTCATCAGTCTGATAACTTTACTTCAGCAGATCAGAAGTCTTGGACCTTGAAACTTTGACTCTTCTGATATCTTCTTTACTTAGTCAAAATTCCTTCCAAAGGGATCATCAGCTAAGTTACTCCATACTTAGCCAATTTTGAAGTTTTGGAATGCATCAAAACCTCCCTTATCAATTTGTCTTCAGTGCCTTCATCTTCATCCTTATCCAACAATTTCCCCCTTTTTGATGATGACAAAACTTCAGCTAAGTACCTGTTAAAATACCTAAGCTAAGGATTGTAACCTTCAAAATTTTCTGAGATAGAAAATATATGTTGGAAACAGAAACTTGAACTTTTATTAATAATTTGATAAATAAGTACAAGTACAAGTTCATCAGATGAGGATTCTGAAGAATAGATACAAGTAAACTGATTACAAAGATTTTTCAATATCTAACTATCAGCTTCTTCATCTGATCCTTCAAGCACTTCTTCATATTCATAAGATGACTCTTCGTCATCTTCTTCATCATCAGCTTCCTCTTCCAAGATTGCTTTAGCAGCTTCCATCTTCTCTTTGAGTTGCTGCTCTTTAATTAGCTCCATTGCTTTCTTGGCAGATTCAGTGTTCTTGTACTTGGTAGTTTCTTTTTCAGCCTTTTCTTCTTCTTCGACCTTTCCAAGTTTTTCAGATTTGTCAGCAGTGTCTTCAGTCTCCTTGACATTATCAGTTGCAGCAGCAGTTTCCTTAGCTGGTTCTTCCCTTTTATCTTCCCCCTTTTTGTCATCATCAACCTTGATGACATTAGAAGGTGCAACAGCAGGGTTGAGAGCAACTGTTGGAATCTTCACTTCAGCACACAAAGCCTTTAGATTCTGATTGACAACATCATGACTTGCTGTGAGATGATGAATGTCAGTGCTAATAACGTCAGTCTGATCATTGAAGTAATCAATGTTAAGGTTGATAGTTGCAATTTCATTCTGAACTTCTTGTGATGCCTTTGCCACTTCTTGCAACATCCCTAAGTTGACTTCCTTCTCCTCTTTGCTGACTTGAATGAAGGTTGAGGTTAGATCAGCAATCTTGTGCTCAGCTGTCTTTAATGCAGTGTGAAGGTGGTTCACATCACCCTTCACATCTTCAACATTTTTGTTCAGCTCTCTCAGACTGTGCACTAACTGTAATGAATTGTCTTGGGGAATAGGAATACTGTCAATTTCTTTCTTGATGGTCTCTGCTGTTGATCCTTGAACAGTTTCCATGTTGGTCCCAAGTGGTCAGAAGAGGTTTAGAGGTGGGGTGAATAAACCTCTTTAAAAATTTCTTCTAATTTAATTTCTAAAACTTTCACTCAACTGAACAGACTAAGCTGATCAGATTAGTTAGTTACAATTCTGTTCGCGAACAAATCTTTGAACAGTCTTGTTGACCACTCGTCTGATTATTACTTAGCTGATTTTGTTAAAATCAGTTTTAATACTTAGAGTACTTGCAGCGGATTTTCAAAGTGTTTTTCACAAGTAATCTTAGCAGTTTGAAAAAAACGTTTCCCCAGTTTTATAAACTTCTTTTTAACTCTTTTTCAAACAGTTAATCTTAACGTGTTTTTATGCAAACAGAAATTATGCAGATTTAAAAGCAATGTAAAAACACAAGTAATTTTTATAGTGGTTATATGGATTTGAATATCCTTTAGTCCACTCTTCCAAGTCACACAGATCTTGGGTTATACTATAATCACAAAGTTTACAGTATACTCTGTTTGCGTCGAACAACAAATGAAACGACCACAAGTTCGCAATAGGAAATCACACAGAAAACCTATTCTCTGAAGTTTGATCACTCACAAAGATGGATCACAACTCCGCACAACACTCTTGTTTACAAAATCACTCAGAAGATGTATTTTTCTTGATTCTTCAACTCTGCTTTCGTCAACAAATGACTCAGCTGATGAGTGAGCTGTTCTTGAGACTTAAAGAATTTTGCTTCGAAAATTTCTCAGAGATTGTGTTGCATGTTTCTTCTTCGTCTCTTTCAGCTATTTATACTTGAGGATTGAAAAGTGTCCGTTGAAGAGAGACAGGATTCAAATTCCTCGAGTACTGGTCCTTAAAATCCACGAACGGCTCTTTTGCAGTATGTCCGTACTATAAACAGTACTATTCTGCAGGCAGCATTAAATGCACTCGGCTGATGCTAAGCGATTCTTCAATCATTTGTCTTTAATAACCTCGTACTTCAGCATTTATTACACCAAGGGGCATTTATTACCGTTGGGAACACTTCATGATCTTCTTCACTTGGCTGACGAAAGTATAAGTCTGATGGTGAACTCGGCTGATCTCAAACTTGAACAAATCTGATTTGAGTCGGCTGATCTTCACTAGTCTGATAACTTTACTTCAGCAGATCAGAAGTCTTGGACCTTGAAACTTTGACTCTTCTGATGTCTTCATTACTTAGTCAAAATTCCTTGATAAGTTTATCAGCTAAGTTACTCCATACTTAGCCAATCTTTAAAGTTTTGGAATGCATCAAAACCTTCCTTATCAAATTTCCTTTAGTGCCTTTATCTTCATCCTTATCCAACAATTTCCCCCTTTTTGATGATGACAAAACTTCAGCTAAGTACCTGTCAAATACCTATGCTAAAGATTGTAATCCTCAAAATTTTCTGAGATAGAAAAAGTATATTGGATTGAACTTGACTTTTTATTGATTTTGAAAAAGCATTACATGTACAAGTTCATCAGATGAGATTTCTGAAGAATAGATAAAATAAACTGATTACAATGAATTTATAATTTCTAACTATCAGCTTCTTCATCTGATCCTTCAAGCACTTCTTCATATTCATAAGATGATTCTTCATCATCTTCTTCATCATCAGCTTCTTCTTCCAAGATTGCTTTGGCAGCTTCCATCTTCTCCTTAAGTTGTTGTTCTCTAATAAGCTCCATTGCTTTCCTGGCATATTCAGTGTTCTTGTACTTGGTAGTTTCTTTTTCAATCTTTTCTTCTTCTTCTACCTTTCCAAGCTTTTCAGTCTTGTCAGCTTCAGTCTTGTCAGCTGTTTCTTCAGTTTCCTTGGCTTCAATAGTTGCAGCAGCAGTTTCCTCCTTAGTTGGTTCTTCAGCAGAAGATTCCTTTGCTGGTTCTTCCCTTTTATCTTCCCCCTTTTTGTCATCATCAACTCTGATGACATTGGAAGGTACAACAGCAGGGTTGAGAGCAACTGTTGGAATCTTCACTCCAGCACATAAAGCCTTTAGATTCTGATTAACAACGTCATGACTTGCTGTTAGATGATGAATATCAGTGCTGATGACGTCAGTCTTGTCATTGAAGTAGTCAATGTTAAGGTTGATAGTTGCAATTTCATTCTGAACTTCCTGTGAGGCCTTTGCCACTTCTTGCAACATCCCTAGATTGATTTCCTTCTCTTCTTTACTGACTTGAATGAAGGTTGCAGTCAGATCAGCAATCTTGTGCTCAGCTGTTTTTAATGCAGTGTGAAGGTGGTTGACATCACCCTTCACATCTTCTACGTTCTTGTTCAACTCTCTCAAACTGTGCACTAACTGCAATGAATTGTCTTGAGGAAATGGAATACTGTTAATTTCTTTCTTGATGATCTCTTCTGTTGATCCTTGAACAGTTTCCAGCTGAAGTCTGTTGGTTTCTGCCAACTCTGCTTTAAGTTCAACCTTCAGCTCCTCCTTAACCTTCATTAGCTGTTGCTTGTGCTTATCTTCCAGTTCCTTTAGTTGGTTTTCCATAAGCATCTGGATTGCTTCCATCAGTGATGAATGTTGATCATCTGATGATCTTCAGAAGTCTTAGCTTGCAGCTCAATAGCTAAGGACTTATCAGCTTCCTTGTGTTCATCAGTGACATCATCATAGAACAGATTTGTGACAGTGCCGTCATCATTGAAGCAAGTTGTTTGTCTGATTTGCCTCACAATGATCCAAGGGTTAACAAACGCATTGTTTCCCTTAGGCACTTCAACAAACGGCTGTACTTCCTTGCCAAAAATTATTTGTTGAATGCTTGGGAGCAGTGGCAAGTCACTTGAACACCCTTGTTGATATTTTGACCTTTTTGCCCATCTCTTCAAGGCAGTCATAACAGCAAACTTAATTGCTCTTTCTTCAGCATCTTTAGACTTTTTCTTCTTATCAGACAAGGTGTTTTGAATTTTCTTGGCCTCCTCCAATGCAAAACCTTTTGCATAACTATGCATGACGTCTCTTACATAGCTGGGATCAAGGGCCTTTTGAATGGAGTTTGTCTTTAGCCAGTTCAGAACCCAACGTTCTTCATCAGCCAACTCCTTCATGCTTTGAAGTTCTGTTATTGACTTGTTCAGCCTGTTGTCCCTCCAACTGATATACCTTGGCTTTTCTTGGTTGAACAGAGTCTTCAACATAAGCTTCTGATCATAGTAAGCTAGAGACTTCTCAAATTTCTTGAAGAACTCCTTATCAGCATACACTATTTCAAAGGCTCTTCGAACTTCAAACTTTTCCTTTGATTTGGTTTTGGGGGCAGGCAGTAGTATCTTTTTCTTGTCTTCTCCATCTTTGCCTTCGCCAATCTTGATGCCACCTCCATGGACAGGTCCATAGGCATCAACTTTGCTCAATTCCAAAACCATTTCCATTTCAGCATCCTCAGCAGCTTTCCTTTCTGCTTCAGACATGCGCCTTCTGGCTTCATCCTTTGCTTCTTGAGCTTTGCTTAGCTCAAGTGCCTTCTTTTCCTCGGCTTCATCTTGCTTCCTTTGTTCAGCTTCCTCTCTTGCCTTCTTGTCTGCTTTAGAGATTTTCTTTCTCTTAAGCACTATCTTCCTCTTCCCTTTATCAACGGGAGCAGGAGTTGGACCAGCAGATGATAGGGGAGCAGCAGCAATAGGATAAATGATTTGGACATCTGGATCTTCTTGAGGTTGAGCAACCTCAGCTGTTGGTGTGACTTGACTTTGCTGTTGCTCATCAGCTTTGTTAGTCACAACAGTCTCAACTGTTTCAGCAGGCCTTTCAGCAGCTTCAGGGTCTTCCCTAGCTACATTTTCCAAAACCGTTGGTTTTTCTATGAAAGTCATCTGCTTTCTAGCAGACTTCTTAGTTCTTCCTTCACGGTAAGTAGTTGTAGCTGTATCTCTCTGTTGACTTCTTGTTCGTTGAGAGATACCTTCAGCAGGCCTCTCTGCTGATGGAGTTCTTGATGGTGATGCAGGGGATCCAGTCCTTACATCAGCAATAATGTTTTCAACGATTTTAGTGGCTTCAGCAGCAGAAGTCACTTTCTCCATCTGCTTAGGAATCTTTTCCTTAGGCTTGTCAGCAGCCTTCTTTTTTTCTGGACTCAACAGCTAAATCAGCAGTCTTGACCAGTTTCCTCTGCCACTTGGCAGGAACCTCTTTTGGTTCCTCAACATCAGCTTCTTCAGGCTCACTAGCCTTCCTTTTCTGAACAGGCATGTACTTGGACAATGCCTTGGACTTGTGGATCTCTTTTCCATTCTTTGTGTCACAGCCCAGTTTTGACAGCAGATAACTGAGTGTGATTCTGTGGTTGGTGGAGGGGCCTTTTCCTTTCTTATCATCAAGAAAATCAGCCAATATATACCAAACTATGATTGACCAGTTTACCACCAGTCCATAGTAGATGGCAGCCATGATGCTGAACCTTTTCATGGTGACAGCATCTAGTGAGAAGGTGCAGTTCTCGATCAGCTTAGCTACCATATCAGCCATCCGCTGATATTCATCTCTCAGTTGTCTCTTCCTTATGTTTCCAGACATCACTTCTCCCTCCTTGGCGCAGATCGCCCAGAATTGTTGGTGCTTATCTTCCGTCAGTACAGTGACGTCATGTCGTCCACTGTTAGGAAGTCCAAACGTTTCGTGCAGAGCAGCAGGAGTAATAGTGATAGATTTACCTCCCACTGTAGCCTTAATCTCCAGTGCGTTGTAGTCAGCTTTTGCTGTGTTGTAGTACTCCATCACTTGATCAGTCCAGATCACTCCCTCATTATATTCCATAAAATTTACCAAGTTCGCAGATTTGAACTTCTCCAGAAGTTCTTTCATCAGTGTCGTACCAGATTGGTAGTAGGAATCATATACGAGAAACATACCTTCAGCGGCCATTGTTAATCTGTTGAAGGTTAGGAAAACAGAGAGAAATTTGCAGAGAATTGCAGGTAATTTTCTCACAAGTACTTTTGAATGCTTAGAGTGCGTAAAGAACTACACGACTGATCAGATGGGGATTTATAGAGTTGGGGTATCTTGAATTCCGTGATATCCGCCAACCGTTAGATCCGTTTTTCTGTCAGTGCTGATCGTGCGGCGTCAGTTACGACTTTTCGAATTCAAAAGATATTTAATGAAGAGCGGGAATATGTACCGCCCAACAGTTACTTATAAAAGCGTATTTTGAATAAAACGTTTTGAATAGTTCGCTTTTAATTAAGTAATCAGATGAGTATAATGAACACTTATCTGATGGACTACTGTCCTGATGACATAGTTGTTATCAGAGAATGCCAATAGCTGATAACCTTCCTCAGCTGTTTGTCAATCCAGCTAGATAAAATAACTTTAATCTTCGATAGTTGAGTCTTCTGATGAAAACATAACTTCAACTAACTGTCATTAACAAATTTCATCTTTAATTCAGAAGTACCGCTAGTCTTACACGTTCCCCCTGAGTTTAAGAATTCATAAGTTAACTAGTCTGTTGAGAGTTAATCCTTTGAAGATAAAAACGAATAACTGAGCTGTTGAACTTCAGTCTTCTGATGAGTTCCCCCTCAGCTTATGCTTCCAAATTAAGTAGTCCTAGCTCAGCTCTTAGAGTTGAAAACCTTACTTCACTTAAAGGTTTAGTGAAAATATCAGCAATCTGATTGTCTGTATGAACATACTCAATCATTACATTGCCTTTTTCCACATGATCTCTAATGAAGTGATGCTTGATCTCAATATGCTTAGTCCTTGAATGACTTGTAGTATTCTGAGTAAGTGAAATTGCACTTGTATTATCACAGTAGATTGGAATTCCACTGATCTTGATGTTGTAGTCTTCTAGTTGATGTTTCAACCAAAGTATTTGTGCACAGCAAGCTCCAGCAACTATATATTCAGCTTCAGTAGTAGATATAGAAACTGAAGTTTGTTTCTTACTCATCCATGAGATCAGACGACTACCTAAGAATTGACAGGCACCTGTTGTGCATTTTCTGTCAATCTTGCAGCCAGCAAGGTCTGAATCTGAATAACCAATAAGTTCAAATCCAGATTCTCTAGGGTACCACAATCCCAATTCTTGAGTGCCTTTAATGTATTTCAATATCCTCTTGGCAGCTAAGAGATGAGATTCTTTGGGGTTTGATTGAAATCTTGCACAGACTCCAACTGAGTACATTATATCAGGTCTGCTTGCTGTTAGATACAACAATGAACCTATAATGCCTCTATATTTGGTTATGTCCACTGATTTGCCATCTTCATCTTTATCCAAACGAAGACTTGTAGACATGGGAATGGTAGCAGTTGAGCTAGTTTCCATACCAAATTTCTTGAACAGATCTCTTGTGTATTTTGCTTGGCTGATGAATATTCCATCAGGCAACTGTCTAACTTGCAATCCAAGAAAATAATTAAGTTCACCCATCATGCTCATTTCAAACTTATTCTGCATCAGCTTGGAGAACTTATCACACATCTGTTGATTAGTTGAACCAAAAATAATATCGTCCACATATATTTGCACAAGTAATATATGATTTTCCCATTCAATTGTGAACAAGGTTTTATCTACCTTATCTTTTCGAAATCCTTTAATTAAAAGAAAATCAGATAGGGTATCATACCATGCTCTTGGAGCCTGTTTCAGTCCATATAAGGCTTTCTTCAGACGATATACTTTGTCCTCTTCTTGATAGACTTCAAATCCAGGAGGTTGCTCAACATACACTTCTTCTTGCAGTTCTCCATTGAGAAAAGCAGACTTCACATCCATCTGATAGACAGTGAAGTTTTTATAAGCAGCATAGGCAAGAAACAGTCTGATTGCTTCAAGTCTTGCTACTGGTGCAAAAGTCTCATCAAAGTCAATTCCTTCTTCTTGACAATAACCTTTGGCCACTAGTCTTGCTTTGTTTCTGGTGACAACACCATCTTCATTCATCTTATTTCTGAATACCCACTTAGTGCCAATTACTCTTTGATGACTTGGTCTAGGAACTAAGTACCAGACTTCATTCCTTTCAAATTGATTCAACTCTTCTTGCATAGCTTCTATCCAGAAGGAATCATTTAGAGCTTCTTCAATTTGTTTAGGCTCTATTTTAGATAGAAATGTGACAAACATGGCTTCTTGTGCAGCAGCTCTTCTTGTTTTCACTCTATCTAAAGGATCACCAATCACTAACTCAGGTGGGTGATTCTTGAGCCATCTTAGATCAGGTTGTAGATCAGGATGTTGTCCTCTGTCTTGATCTTGCAACACTACTGTTGGAGTTCCAGTAGTAGTCTGTTGAACATTTGCAGTCTGTTGAACAGTCTCTGGTATGTCAGCTGTTTGCAACTCGTCTGTTAGACAATCAGCACTGTGATTTTGAACAGCACTTGAGTTAGCAGCTGAACTTAGATTGGGTAGTATGATGGGAACATATTCTTCATTTCTTCCAATGTCTAGCTTCTGTAAATCAGTAGACAGATCTTGATTAACACTTTGATTCTTTTCAGAAGATTGACTTGGCTCATCAAATACTACATGGATAGATTCTTCTATTAGTAATGTTCTTTTGTTAAAAACTCTGTAGGCCTTACTAACAGTAGAGTATCCTACAAAAACAGCTTCATCAGTCTTTTCTGCAAATGCAGTAAGGTGATTTTTCCCATTATTCAATACAAAACATTTACAACCAAAAATCTTAAAGTAATGAATGTTTGGTTTTCTGTTGTTCCAAACTTCATATGGAGTCTTGTTCTGATTTTTGTTGATCATACATCTGTTTTGGGTAAAGCATGCTGTGTTTGTTGCTTCTGCCCAAAATCTTTGTGGCAGCTTAGCTTCAGCTATCATGGTTCTGACAGCTTCCTTTAGTGTTCTGTTTCTCCTTTCAGCAACACCATTCTGTTGAGGGGTTCTAGCGGCTGAATACTCATGATGTATTCCTTTCATGTTACAATACTCGTCAACAGTAGAGTTTGTAAATTCTGTCCCTCTATCTGATCTGATCTTCAATATTTTGATACTCTTCTCATTCTGGATCAGTTCCATCAGATTTGTAAGATGTTCCTTGGTTTCGCTTTTCTTCTTCATGAAAATCACCCAAGTATATCTTGAATAATCATCCACCACAGCTAGGCAGTATTTCTTTCCACCATTGCTGACTGGATCAATGGGTCCAAATAAGTCCATATGTAGTAGCTCCAATATTCTTTCAGAAGATTGATGCTTCTTGCTTTTGAAAGATGACTTGATTCGTTTACCCTTCTGACATGCGTCACAGAGCTTGTCTTTGCTCATGACTGTTTTTGGAATCCCTTCTACCAAATCATTCTTGATTAATCTGTTTATGGTCTTGAAAGAGTGCGTAAAGAGCGACTCGACTGATCAGATGGGGATTTATAGAGTTGGGGTATGTCGGTTTCCGTGATATCCGCCAACCGTTAGATCCGTTTTTCTATCAGTGCTGATCATGCGGCGTCAGTTACGACTTTTCAAATTCAAAAGATATTTAATGAGGAGCGGGAAAATGTACCGCCCGTCAGTTACTTATAAAAGCGTATTTTTAGGTAAAACGTTTTAAATAATTCCGCTTTTATATCAGTAATCAGATGAGTAAAATAAACACTTATCTGATGGACTACTGTCCTGATGACATAGTTGTTATCAGAGAATGCCAATAGCTGATAACCTTCCTCAGCTGTTTGTCAATCCAGCTAGATAAAATAACTTTAATCTTCGATAGTTGAGTCTTCTGATGAAAACATAACTTCAACTAACTGTCATTAACAAATTTCATCTTTAATTCAGAAGTACCGCTAGTCTTACACGTTCCCCCTGAGTTTAAGAATTCATAAGTTAACTAGTCTGTTGAGAGTTAATCCTTGAAGATAATAGAGATGAGTAAGCTGTTGAACTCTAGTCTTCTGATGAGTTCCCCCTCAGCTTATGCTTCCAAATTGAGTAGTCCTAGCTCAGCTCTCAAAGTTGAAAACCTTACTTCACTTAAAGGTTTAGTGAAAATATCAGCAATCTGATTGTCAGTATGAACATACTCAATCATAACATTGCCTTTTTCCACATGATCTCTAATGAAGTGATGCTTGATCTCAATATGCTTAGTCCTTGAATGACTTGTAGTGTTCTGAGTAAGAGAGATTGCACTTGTATTGTCACAGTAGATTGGTACTCCACTGATCTTGATGTTGTAGTCTTCTAGTTGATGTTTCAACCAAAGTATCTGTGCACAGCAAGCTCCAGCAGCTATATATTCAGCTTCAGCAGTAGATATAGAAACTGAAGTCTGTTTCTTACTCATCCATGAGATCAGACGACTACCTAAGAACTGACAAGCACCTGTTGTGCTCTTTCTGTCAATCTTGCAGCCAGCAAGGTCTGAATCTGAATAACAAATAAGTTCAAATCCAGATTCTCTAGGATACCACAATCCCAATTCTTGAGTGCCTTTAACATATTTCAATATCCTCTTGGCAGCTAAGAGATGAGATTCCTTGGGGTTTGATTGAAATCTTGCACAGACTCCAACTGAGTACATTATGTCAGGTCTACTTGCTGTTAGATACAACAATGAACCAATAATGCCTCTATATTTGGTAATGTCTACTGATTTGCCATCTTCATCTTTATCCAAACGAAGACTTGTAGACATAGGAATTGTAGCAGTTGAGCTAGTTTCCATACCAAACTTCTTGAACAGATCTCTTGTGTATTTTGCTTGGCTGATGAATATTTCATCAGGCAACTGTCTAACTTGCAGACCAAGAAAATAGTTAAGTTCACCCATCATGCTCATTTCAAACTTATTCTGCATCAGCTTGGAGAACTTATCACACATCTGTTGTTTAGTTGAACCAAAAATAATATCGTCCACATATATTTGCACAAGTAATATATGATCTTCCCATTCAATTGTAAACAAGGTTTTATCTACCTTACCTTTACGAAATCCTTTAATTAAAAGAAAATCAGATAGGGTATCATACCATGCTCTTGGAGCCTGTTTCAGTCCATAAAGGGCTTTCTTCAGACGATATACTTTGTCCTCTTCTTGATAGACTTCAAATCCGGGAGGTTGTTCAACATACACTTCTTCTTGCAATTCTCCATTGAGAAAGGCAGACTTCACATCCATCTGATAGACAGTGAAGTTCTTGTAAGCAGCATAGGCTAGAAACAGTCTGATTGCTTCAAGTCTTGCCACTGGTGCAAAAGTCTCATCAAAGTCAATTCCTTCTTCTTGACAATAACCCTTGGCCACTAATCTTGCTTTGTTTCTGGTAACTGATAGGATAGTGCCCTGCAAGCCAGTTCTGTTTGCTTGTAATAGATCTATCCTGTATGAAACGATCTTTGATTTTATAATAATACGCATGTTTATTTATATATGTATAAGGATAAACAATGGCCAACTTCATCTTTCGCGAATACATTTAAGCGATTGGTTGAAACCCTTAGATTACATTTGACTATGGGACGATTCACTTCAGTATTGAGTGCAATCATGAAACAGTCTCAAAGGTCGTAATCTTAAAAGTGTTCCAAGTCATAGATTCCGAACGAGACGGGGTATCGTAGGAATCGCCAAGACTTGTACAAGTATGCATGATTCACATGGAGTGAATTTGTAGTGTTTCATGAGCAAGGAATTTGAGTCCAGTGCATACGAGTAGGTGGTTCAATGGAGGATTGAACGCATCGAACGACCCGAACAGAGAAACCCATTGTGGAAGCGCATGACGCACATCGGTGATGGGATGTTTCTCAAAGGAATATAATAGTGTACGATTTAGTCCTTTGACTTGAGGTGCTAGGGCGAATTCGGTGCATGGAAGTGCGTACTTAGATCTAGGTATAGGCCACGTAGCTTGGTCATAACATGCCTAGGTTGGGTGCGTATGGACATGTACGCGAGTGGTTAGTACCGATATGGAATCTATTGACTCACTGTAATGAGTGAGAGAATTTCCTATACGATTCTTAGATAATATATCCAAGGAATCTGCGGCCGCAGTCGGTGACTAATTTGGAAAGGGATTTCCAAATTTAGAAAGGTCACAAAGGTATATTATCCTGAATTAGAAAGTATAGCTATCGAGACAAATTTAGAGGTGCCGATTAATTCACACACCCTAAGTCTTGATCGGGAATATTAGTCGATAGAAGGACCGTATGTACATGGTAATTATATGAGACGAGGTTCACAAATATCAATTCACCTGATATTGGGCTTCATGGGCTTGTGGCTAGACATCGACCATGAAGTGTGGGTACTCCTGAATTAATAAAGGATTTAATTCTAGGAGTGGTTAATTAAAGGTTGTTTAATTAACCGGAACAATTTATTGTTCATAAATTAAATCACGAAAGATTCGTGGGCCTGCTGCCAGTTGATGGTGAACCCAGAGGGTCACACACAATACAATTGGACGGTGACTGTTATAAAAGGAAATGAAAGGAATTAATTGATTTAAAGGTAATTAAATCAATTAAATGAATTAAGAGTATTTAATTCAAGTGGGAGAATTAATTAATTGGCTGACTTAATTAATTAAATACTTAATTGAGTTGCTAATTAATTATGCGAAAAGAAATATTGATTTAAATGGACTGGGCATTTAATTAAAGTAGTTTAATTAAATGAAGGATTGCAAGACATGGGCTTCTATTAATTAAAGCCCATAAGGAGTCTTGCAAACCCTAGGTCAGAAGGAGTCTATAAAAGGGGAACTACTTGAGCTAAAAAGCTAACACCCTAAGAGAAAAACCCTAGCCTCCCTCTGCCTAAAAGCGCCGCCCCCTCTCCAAGCTAGAAACCCTAGCTGCTAGCCGCCGCCGCCACCATAAGCCGCCGCCACTGTGCTGCCGTGAGCTCCCTGGTGCCGCCGCCGCCGTGATCTCCCCTTCCATTGTATTAGATCTTGATTTGTCAAGAGATCTCATACAATCCTTCAATAACAAATCTCCTGCATCGAGTTCTGAGCCTAAGATCTTGAGGTGTTGCCAGAATCCAATTGGTGTGGACTATCCCTGGAGGTGAGACACTTGGATCACTCCTGTGAACCGGATCAGAATCAGAATCGAAGACCGGAGGTTTCCACCACCTTGCCTGTGGTGAGGTATATCGCAAAAACCCCCTTTGTTAATTCATTGTGTGCGTTTTTGTTCTTGCTTTTGTATACATAATGTGGAGACATCTTTTATGGGACCATTGGATACCTCGAAAAATTTTAAATTCCGCACTTTGTTGTCTGACAAATCGAGCTATATCCCAACAGTGGTATCAGAGCCAACTCCATTATTATTATACAAAAGCCTGAACATAATTGTGTTCACCGTATATGTTTAATTATATGTATGAGAACACGTGATAATTATGTTCTGTAAGTTGATTCTTGCTTGTTATGACTAGATCTATCAATGGGTAAAACTGCTTTTCTAGATCTGTGCCGTTTTTATAGTTTTTGAAAACTTCAGGACTTTTGGGGCAGAAATCGCAAATCAGGGTTTTTGGGGGCTGAAAATTCGAAATTTTTGAAATCTGAAAATCTGAAAATTCTGGACTGTTTTTGCAATTCTGGTCGCACAGTTTTTGGGGTCATTTTGCAATTTCTGAAAACTTAGGGGCTGTTTTGCAATTACCGAAACTTGAGGGGTCAATTTGAAAAATCGAAAATTTTCAAAAATTCAAAATTTTATTTTCTGGTCTGCTGCCCGAAACTGCCCAGGGGTGTTTTTGTAACTTTTTAAAAGTTTTGGGGTCAAAGTGCAATTTTCAAAAGTTGAGGGGCCGAAAATGCAATTTTCAAAAGTTGAAAAACAGATTCTGAAATTGAGCAGAAAATTAATTTTTGTTTACCCGGATATTTATTTTGTCATAATTAGTAGTGACTAAAAAGCAAGAATCATAGGAATTAGTTTTAAAAGGATGTTTTAAAATTAAGATAGAAGAAAGTAAAGGATGTTTACATGTTTCTTGCTCTACGTGAACTGTTTACGTGGTTTTCGATCGAGACGAGCCTTGACCTTAGGGTAGATGTGATTGGTTTAATTTATTGCTTGGTTTTTATTGGGCCTGCGAGCCTATTATTATTTTTGGGCCACTTTGAGCCTTTGTAATAGATTAGGGCTTTACTGCTTTCCTAGTTTAGGATGGAGGCCCATTTACAAGCAAGGTGGGAGCCCAAGAAGATAAGAAGGCCATGTATGCATGGTACAATGTGTAATAGCATAGGGCCTGTTTGAGAACCCTTTAGATTGACCAATTGGGCCAACATCAATTGGCTCGATGATGGCCCACATAGGAGGCTCCCGATCGAAAACATATTGTGGTAGTATGCATGCTAGGCTTGTATGGCTTTTATTTATTTGTCGATTTATATTTGGCTACGCGCTAGAATCTAGATCGTAATAAAAGATAAAGCATAACTGAATCGGTGAGATCTCGAGGAGAGTTGGCATAACTTTCAAAACCAGAAACCCCCTCTCGAATTAAATATTAAGTCATATTGGATTAAAATAAAATGAAGTATTTATATAAATCCAAGCCTTCCATCAATAGGAACTAACGTATGTTGTCTACTTATCGATAGAGGTGATCCAGAGTCTGGCACCCGAGTCGAAGAAAGGGACAATACGTGAAATTCCTTGACTCCTGTTTTAACTAAACATGACAAGGGTGAGGACTGGTCGGGATGTGAGGATCGACCGATAACTAGTTACGGAGAACTCACGACCGGGCCCGTTGCTCATCACGATTGATGGGTTAGACTTAACGATTAGTAACACTTATGATGTAGCAGTGCTAGATAAGTGCGAAAGCCGAGGCAAAATAAGCTTGAAGGTTGTGGAGTAACACAATTGGTAAAATGTATACCTACCTGGAGAATTGGTTGTATGGCCACGAGTCGTGGGTGCAATTAATTGCTGCTGGGACGTCAAGACCTACTAGGAATTAGAATTCCCGAGCAATCAAAGGGGTGATTGTTTCGATAAAATAGTGGGAGAACTTTTTCGAAAATAAGTCCAAATTCGATAATTATAAGTATTAGGCATAAGATCAGTTAGCTTAATGTTGTCTTCTTTCCAATTGTAGATATTAAGTACAATGTCTAAGAATCCATTATCTGTTATCCTCGACGCAAACAAATTGAATGGCTCAAACTTTGTTGACTGGCTGAGAAATCTCAGAATCGTCCTCGACTCCGAGCGACGTAGCTATGTGCTCGATACACCCATGCCTGCTGCACCCGCAGCACGAGCTACTGAGGAACAACGAACCGCCCATGCTAAAAGGGTTGATGATGATCTTCAGGTTCGATGTCTCATGCTAGCCTCGATGTCGAATGAACTGCAGAAACAGCATGCTGCTATGCCGCTTGCTAGAGAGATACTTCTCCACCTCCAGCAGATGTTTGGAGAGAGGTCTCGTACCGAAAGGTTCGCAACCACTAAGGAGTTGTTTTATCTCAAGATGGCTGAGGGAAGCAGTGTCAAGGATCACTGTCTGCGTTTCATCAACCTGGTTGAAAAACTAGGGCGATTGGAAGTAGACTTGCACGCTGATCTTAGCACTGACCTCCTTCTCCATTCGCTGCCCCGTTCTTTTGACCAGTTCGTGTTGAACTTCAACATGGAGGACAGAACCCTTGCCCTTCACGAACTGACCAATTTGTTGGTAACGGCGGAATCGACTCTCAAGAAAGAGAAGCCGGTAATGATTGCACACCAATCGAAGGCTGCAAAGCCCAAGAGAGGTAAGAAGAAGAAGAAGGTAGTTTCTTCGAAGGCAATCAAAAAGGTGGTTGAAAAGAAGCGCAAGAGCCCAGAAGACGAATGTTTCCACTGCAAGAAAGCAGGGCACTGGAAAAGGAACTGCCCAGACTACCTAAAGATGAAATTGGTAGCCAAAGGTATTTTCTTGGTTGAAGTTAATATTTCTATTAACTGTGCATCGTGGGTGTTAGACACCGCAGCAGGTTCTCATATCTGCAATGATTTGCAGGTGATGGGAGCAGTAAGATACCTGAAGCCCGGGGATAGAATCCTGCGTTTTGGAAACGGTGCTAGGATCGCCGCTGAGGCTATTGGGGACGTCGAATTGGTTTTAGGAAATTTTACTTTGGTTTTAAGGGATTGTCTGTACGTACCAACAATAATTAAGAACATCATTTCTATACCAATGCTAGACATTGATGGTTTTAATTTTTCCATTCAAAATGGATCTTTATGCATATTTAAAGGTGGTTTAATGTATGCTTGTGGTACTTTGATGGATGGTCTTTATTCCCTAGAACCTGTTAAATCCGACGTTATGCACATTCAATCTAGAAAAAGAAAATATGATAATCAAACTCCACAACTTTGGCACGCTAGACTTGGACATATTTCCAAGAGTAGGATCCAAAAGTTGGTTTCCTCTAAGGCTCTTGAAATAAAGAACTTGGATGAACTCCCAACTTGCGAATCTTGTCTCAAAGGAAAGATGACCAAATCACCCTTCACAGGGAATCCTGAGCGAACCAAACAAACATTGGATTTAATCCATACTGACGTTTGTGGACCATTGAGTGTCAATGCGAGAGGAGGATTCTCTTACTTCGTAACATTCACCGACGATTTTAGTCGTTATGGATATGTGTATCTCATGAAACACAAATCCGAAACTTTTGAGAAATTCAAAGAGTTTCGAATGGAAGTTGAGAATCAACTTGGACATAGTATTAAAGCACTTCGGTCTGATAGAGGTGGTGAGTACTTAAGCCAAGAATTCCTTGATTATCTAAAAGAGAATGGAATTCTCGCCCAGCGAACTCCCCCTAGGACGCCCCAACTCAATGGAGTGTCCGAGCGGAGGAACCGAACTTTGTTAGACATGGTTCGTTCCATGATGAGCTTTGCTGACCTTCCCTTTTCATTTTGGGGCTTGGCCCTATTAACTGCATCGAAGATACTGAACATAGTACCTTCGAAGTCAGTGCCGACAACACCGCACCAAGTATGGTATGGTAAGGCGCCCGTGTATTCGTATCTACGAGTATGGGGATCTCCTGCGTATGTAAAGAACAAGAAGGGAGATAAGCTAGATAGTAGATCTAGTTTGTGCAAATTTGTGGGGTATCCAAAGGAATCCATTGGATACCTGTTCTTCGATCCTAAAGAACGTAATACGTTCGTATCTAGGAACGCCCACTTCCTGGAAGAGGATTTCCTCTCCAATCGAAATGGGACAATCGTAGAACTTGATGAAGTCCAGGAATCGGACCCATCCTCACAAACAGTGGGAGCTGAACCAGAATTTACTGAACCTACTAGTACACCTACTCTTCGAAGGTCTGATCGAATTCGTAAGGAGCCAGAGCGATTTGGTTTCATTCACGAAAACGAAAGAGGCGATAATGATCCAAGGACCTATCAAGAAGCGATGTCAGACATAGACTCGGGTGCGTGGCTCGAAGCCATGCAATCCGAAATGGATTCCATGCATTCCAACAAGGTTTGGACCTTGGTTGATCCACCTGAGGGAACTATCCCTGTAGGATGCAAATGGATCTTCAAGCGTAAGCTTGGAATGAATGGAGAGGTTTTAACTCACAAGGCACGCTTAGTGGCGAAGGGGTATTCTCAAAGGCCTGGAATAGACTATGAGGAAACCTTCTCTCCCGTAGCGATGTCCAAATCCATTCGGATATTACTTGCCATTGCCGCATGGCATGATTATGAGATATGGCAAATGGACGTAAAGACCGCCTTCCTCAATGGAGACATTGACAAGGAGATCTTTATGCAACAACCTGAAGGTTTTGCGTCCAAAGGAAGTGAGCACAAATTGTGTAAACTTCAAAGGTCGATATATGGCCTCAAACAGGCATCCCGAACCTGGAACATACGATTTGATGAGACAGTCAAGGCATTTGGCTTCATCAAAAACGTATATGAACCTTGTGTGTACAAGAAGAATAGTGGGAGCACAGTACAATTCATTGTTTTGTACGTCGATGACATTTTGTTAATCGGAGACGATATCAAGATGTTAGCACAGACTAAAGCGTGGTTATCCGCGCAGTTCTCTATGAAAGATATGGGAGACGCATCTTACGTATTGGGAATCCGTATCTATAGGGATAGATCGAAGAAGATGATAGGACTCTCCCAATCACAGTACATTAACACAATCTTGAAAAGATTCAAGATGGAAGAATCCAAGAGAGGATTGCTTCCAATGAGACATGGTATCTCTCTTTCTAAGTCTATGTGCCCTACAACTGACGAAGAAAAGACGAGAATGTCTCTCATACCTTATGCCTCTGCTATAGGGAGTATAATGTATGCGATGTTATGTACTCGACCAGACGTAGCACACGCTCTAAGTGTAACGAGCCGCTATCAGTCAAATCCAGGCGAAGAGCACTGGACTGCCGTAAAAGCAATCCTAAAGTACCTGCGAAGGACTAAGGATATGTTTTTGGTCTACGGTGGTAGTGGAGAACTGAAACTTGAAGGATTCACTGATGCAAGTTTCCAGTCTGACGTGGATGACTTCAAATCCAACTCTGGATACATATTCCGCATCAATGGTGGAGCAGTCAGTTGGAAGAGCTGTAAACAGTCTACCACTGCTGATTCAACCACAGAAGCAGAATATATCGCAGCATCAGATGCAGCAAAAGAAAGTGTATGGATGAAAAACTTCATCCAAGAATTGGATGTTGTTCCTAGCATTGCTGAACCTGTAGTCGTCTTCTGTGACAACAACGGGGCGATAGCTCAAGCGAAGGAGCCGAGATCACACCATCAATCCAAACACGTACAGAGGAAATACCACGTGATCAGGGAGATCATGGGTAGAGGTGACATGCACATGGAGTATGTCAAATCGGAAGACAACGTAGCTGACCCACTAACTAAGCCACTTTCACAAAAGGCGTTCGATAGTCATCTAGAAAAGATGGGACTTAGAACCGTAGGTGAATGGCTTTAGGGCAAGTGGGAGATTGATAGGATAGTGCCCTGCAAGCCAGTTCTGTTTGCTTGTAATAGATCTATCCTGTATGAAACGATCTTTGATTTTATAATAATACGCATGTTTATTTATATATGTATAAGGATAAACAATGGCCAACTTCATCTTTCGCGAATACATTTAAGCGATTGGTTGAAACCCTTAGATTACATTTGACTATGGGACGATTCACTTCAGTATTGAGTGCAATCATGAAACAGTCTCAAAGGTCGTAATCTTAAAAGTGTTCCAAGTCATAGATTCCGAACGAGACGGGGTATCGTAGGAATCGCCAAGACTTGTACAAGTATGCATGATTCACATGGAGTGAATTTGTAGTGTTTCATGAGCAAGGAATTTGAGTCCAGTGCATACGAGTAGGTGGTTCAATGGAGGATTGAACGCATCGAACGACCCGAACAGAGAAACCCATTGTGGAAGCGCATGACGCACATCGGTGATGGGATGTTTCTCAAAGGAATATAATAGTGTACGATTTAGTCCTTTGACTTGAGGTGCTAGGGCGAATTCGGTGCATGGAAGTGCGTACTTAGATCTAGGTATAGGCCACGTAGCTTGGTCATAACATGCCTAGGTTGGGTGCGTATGGACATGTACGCGAGTGGTTAGTACCGATATGGAATCTATTGACTCACTGTAATGAGTGAGAGAATTTCCTATACGATTCTTAGATAATATATCCAAGGAATCTGCGGCCGCAGTCGGTGACTAATTTGGAAAGGGATTTCCAAATTTAGAAAGGTCACAAAGGTATATTATCCTGAATTAGAAAGTATAGCTATCGAGACAAATTTAGAGGTGCCGATTAATTCACACACCCTAAGTCTTGATCGGGAATATTAGTCGATAGAAGGACCGTATGTACATGGTAATTATATGAGACGAGGTTCACAAATATCAATTCACCTGATATTGGGCTTCATGGGCTTGTGGCTAGACATCGACCATGAAGTGTGGGTACTCCTGAATTAATAAAGGATTTAATTCTAGGAGTGGTTAATTAAAGGTTGTTTAATTAACCGGAACAATTTATTGTTCATAAATTAAATCACGAAAGATTCGTGGGCCTGCTGCCAGTTGATGGTGAACCCAGAGGGTCACACACAATACAATTGGACGGTGACTGTTATAAAAGGAAATGAAAGGAATTAATTGATTTAAAGGTAATTAAATCAATTAAATGAATTAAGAGTATTTAATTCAAGTGGGAGAATTAATTAATTGGCTGACTTAATTAATTAAATACTTAATTGAGTTGCTAATTAATTATGCGAAAAGAAATATTGATTTAAATGGACTGGGCATTTAATTAAAGTAGTTTAATTAAATGAAGGATTGCAAGACATGGGCTTCTATTAATTAAAGCCCATAAGGAGTCTTGCAAACCCTAGGTCAGAAGGAGTCTATAAAAGGGGAACTACTTGAGCTAAAAAGCTAACACCCTAAGAGAAAAACCCTAGCCTCCCTCTGCCTAAAAGCGCCGCCCCCTCTCCAAGCTAGAAACCCTAGCTGCTAGCCGCCGCCGCCACCATAAGCCGCCGCCACTGTGCTGCCGTGAGCTCCCTGGTGCCGCCGCCGCCGTGATCTCCCCTTCCATTGTATTAGATCTTGATTTGTCAAGAGATCTCATACAATCCTTCAATAACAAATCTCCTGCATCGAGTTCTGAGCCTAAGATCTTGAGGTGTTGCCAGAATCCAATTGGTGTGGACTATCCCTGGAGGTGAGACACTTGGATCACTCCTGTGAACCGGATCAGAATCAGAATCGAAGACCGGAGGTTTCCACCACCTTGCCTGTGGTGAGGTATATCGCAAAAACCCCCTTTGTTAATTCATTGTGTGCGTTTTTGTTCTTGCTTTTGTATACATAATGTGGAGACATCTTTTATGGGACCATTGGATACCTCGAAAAATTTTAAATTCCGCACTTTGTTGTCTGACAAATCGAGCTATATCCCAACAGTAACAATACCATCTTCATTCATCTTATTTCTGAAAACCCATTTAGTGCCAATTACTCTTTGATGAATTGGTCTAGGAACTAAGTACCAGACTTCATTCCTTTCAAATTGATTCAACTCTTCTTGCATAGCTTCATTCCAGAAGGAATCATTTAGAGCTTCTTCAATTTGCTTAGGCTCTATTTGAGATAGAAAGGTGACAAACATAGCATCTTGTGCAGCAGCTCTTCTTGTTTTCACTCTATCTAATGGATCACCAATCACTAACTCTGGTGGGTGATTTCTGAGCCATCTAAGATCAGGTTGCAGATCAGGATGTTGTCCTCTGTTTTGATCTTGCAGCACTACTGTTGGAGTTCCAGTAGTAGTCTGTTGAACATTTGCAGTCTGTTGAACAGTCTCTGGTCTGTCAGCTGTTTGCAACTCGTCTGTTAGACAATCAGCACTGTGATTTTGAACAGCACTTGAGTTAGCAGCTGAGCTGAGATTAGGTAGTATGATGGGAACATATTCTTCATTTCTTCCAATGTCTAACTTCTGTAAATCAGTAGACAGATCTTGATTAACACTTTGATTCTTTTCAGAAGATTGACTTGGCTCATCAAATACTACATGGATAGATTCTTCTATTAGTAATGTTCTTTTATTGAAAACTCTATAGGCCTTACTAACAGTTGAGTATCCTACAAAAACAGCTTCATCAGCCTTTTCTGCAAATGCAGTAAGGTGATTTTTCCCATTATTCAATACGAAACATTTACAACCAAAAATCTTAAAGTAATGAATGTTTGGTTTTCTGTTGTTCCAAACTTCATATGGAGTATTGTTCTGATTTTTGTTGATCATGCATCTGTTCTGAGTAAAGCATGCTGTATTTGTTGCTTCTGCCCAAAATCTTTGTGGCAGCTTGGCTTCAGCTATCATGGTCCTGACAGCTTCTTTTAGTGTTCTGTTTCTCCTTTCAGCAACACCATTCTGTTGAGGGGTTCTAGCAGCTGAATACTCATGATGTATTCCTTTGATATTATAATACTCTTCAACAGTAGAGTTTGTAAACTCTGTCCCTCTATCTGATCTGATCTTCAATATTTTTATACTCTTCTCATTCTGGATCAGTTCCATCAGATTGGTAAGATGTTCCTTGGTTTCACTTTACTTCTTCATGAAAATCACCCAAGTATATCTTGAATAGTCATCCACAACAGCTAGGCAGTATTTCTTTCCACCATTGCTGACTGGATCAATGGGTCCAAATAAGTCCATATGTAATAGCTCCAATATTCTTCCAGAAGATTGGTGCTTCTTGCTTTTGAAAGATGACTTGATTTGTTTACCCTTCTGACATGCGTCACATAGCTTGTCTTTGCTCATGACTGCCTTTGGAATCCCTTCTACCAGATCATTCTTGATTAATCTGTTTATGGTCTTGAAGTTTAGATGATTCATTCTCTTGTGCCATAGCCAACTGACTTCACTTGGTGCAGATGCCACCAAACAAACACTTGAATTCTTGTCAGCAGAATTCCAGTCAATTATGTAGATATTTCCCTGTCTTCTTCCAGATAAAATTACCTTCTTTGTACCAATCTGTTCAACATAGCACTTATCTGTTGAGAAGATGACTGAATATCCTTTGTCACAAAATTGACTTATGCTCAGCAGATTATACTTTAGGCCTTTAACATATGAGACGTCAGATATCTCTATGTTTCCCTTGATTAATCTTCCTTTAGCTTTAATCTTGCCTTCTTTGCTGTCTCCTAATGTAACCTTTGGACCATCCACAGCAACTGCATCATTCAACTCATGTATGTTTCCACACATGTGTCTTGAACAACCACTGTCCAAGTACCAAATCTTCTCTACTTTACTCCTACTCCTAATCCTAACCTACAAAACAAAAGTAAGATTGTTTTAGGTACCCTTATTGAGAGGGTCCTGAAGGATTAGTTCCACCTTTGACAACCCAAGATGATGAAGTCTTAGGCTTCTTAGGCTTCTGAGTTTTTACAGGAGCATGAACAGTTTCATTTTTATCATAAGTATCAGATAAGTCATGTTGATGATCAGTATGATAAGAATAATGTTCATAAGCAGGATAAGGTGCATGATATGCAGGATATGCATGCATTGGATGAGCAGGGTAAGGTGCATAGTAACTAGGAAATTGAGGTGCATGATACATAGGATGATATGCAGCAGGTTGCACATAATATGACTCATTTCCATACCAAGCATTTTGATTTTTCTTGTTTTTATGCTTCTTTGGTTTACTAGATGCTTGCTCAATTGATTTTGACTTAGTTTTACCACTAGTCTGATTGACTTTAGCTTTATCAGCAGACTTCTTAGGACTCTGATGTTTGGTCTTACTAGTCTGATTTCCTACACTAGGCTCTTTGCTCTTTTTAGCCTTAGGAGATTTCTTCTCCTTTAACACATTCTCAGATGAAGTAGGTCTAGCAGTTTGAACATACAGAATGACCTTACTATTGTCAGCTGATATGAATTTTTCAGTATGGTTCAATTCTTGCTTATCTTGTTCTAAAGGTATCTTCTGTTTACTAGATGTATGCGTGGATGCAACAGATGATTTTTCATGAGACTCAATAACTTTTTCAAGTTCCATGATTTTTCCTTTATAAACATCACACTCAGCTTTCAGAGATTCATGTTCTTGCTCAAGCTGTTTATATTCAGCTGATTCCTTTGGCTTTTCAGCTAAAAGTTTCAGTGAATTATTTTGCTCTTTTAGCAATATCATCTCTTCCTTAAGCTTCTTGTATGCTTCAGCAATACCAGTATTGTTAAGCATCATTTGTTCAAATGAATTAAATAATTCATTGTCAAGAGGAGTTACCTCATCCTCAGAGTCATCAGATTCCTTTGCCATTAGACAGAGGAGAGCAGGTTTTTCTTCATCAGACGATTCTTCATCAGACGTGTCTGAATCTGAATCAGATGAGTAGACAGCAGCAAGCTTTTCTGCTTCAGCCATCATTGCCTTGCCTCTCTGATGCTTTCTTTCTTTTCTCATTTTCTTCTCCTCCTCAGTGTACTTTTCTGCTTTTGGATATGGGCAGTCTTTGATGAAGTGTCCCAATTTCCTGCAGTTGTAGCACATTAGTTTTGCTTTATAATCATATTTTTCTTGAGAAGAAAAGTTAGGTTTAGAAGTAGAAGCATTGTTATATTTGTTCTTCATTTTTCTCTTGTAGAACTTCTTGAAATTGTTCATAAGCAATGCTACATCTCCAGCAGTGTACTCCTTTTTGTTGAGTATCGTGGCTTCATCAGATGAGTCCACTTCTATACTTCTTTGAGCTGGTCTTCTTTGATTTTCAGCAGCAACCAGTGCAGCTGTGGGTCCTGAAGTTGAGGTTTCTTCAATTCCCATTCTTGGCAGTTTATACTCATAAGCCTTGAGTACGGAGAACAGCTCTGTAAGAGAAATCTTGCCCAGATCTCTTGATTCTTCCATTGCTGTCACCTTCATGTTGAACTTGGAAGGTAGAGCCTTCAGTACTCTGACGCTTATCTCTTTGTCAGTGAAGGTCTTTCCCAGCTTTAGAACTTCATTCAATGTTCTGGTGAATCTGGTATCCATCTGATCAATGGTCTCTCCAGATTTCATCTTGAAGTTATCCAGCTTCTCCAAAGCAACACTGAGCTGATGCTCTTTTATGGCATCATTGCCTTCGCTCATGTCTCTGACTTTGTCCCACATCTCCTTTGCAGTTTTGCAATGTTTGACCTTGTCAAACCGATCATTATCCAGGGCTTTAGTCATGATGAATCTCCCAACTTTATCTAGATTGTAAAGCTTTATTTCTTCTGGAGTCATCTCATGAAGGTCTTTTTCCACAACCGTATCAACTTCATTAATTTTTATGGTCTTTGTGAATCTGAATGGACCCTTAATGATACATGTGTACATGTTGTCATTGTAGGCTGCTAAAAAGATTTCCATTCTAATCTTCCAGTCTTCAAAAGACATACCAGCAATGTGGGGAACATGGCTGATACAGTCCATTTTTCAAAATGTTTTGATTTTTCAAAAAGATGTTCTTTTGAAAAGTTTTAAAAACCCTTGAAAAACACTCGGATCAAGCTCGTTGATCAGGCAGCTGATTCTAATGAACCACCTGCTCTGATACCACTTGTTGGTCCCAAGTGGTCAGAAGAGGTTTAGAGGGGGGGTGAATAAACCTCTTTAAAAATTTTCTTCAATTCTAACTTTAAAACTTTTACCCTAACTGAACAGACTAAGCTGATCAGATCCGTTAGTTACAATTCTGCTCGTGAACAAATCTTTGAACAGTTTTGTTGACCACTCGTCTGATGGTGACTTAGCTGATTTTGTTAAAATCAGTTTTAATACTTAGAGTACTTGCAGCGGATTTATAAAGTGTTTTTCACAAGTAGTCTTAGCAGTTTGAAAAATGTTTCCCCAGTTTTGTAAACTCCTTTTAAATCCTTTTTCAAACAGTTAACTTAATGTGTTTTATGCAATCAGTAAATATGCAAGTTTAAAAGCACAGTAAAAACACAAAGAATTTTTATAGTGGTTATATGGATAAAAATCCTTTAGTCCACTCTTCCAGATCACATAGATTCTGGGTTATACTATAATCACACAGATTACAATATTTCTCCACTTATACCTAGACAACTAATGAAAAGGCTATAAGCTCACAATAGAAAATCACTAAGAAATTCTACTATCTGAAGTTTGATCACTCACAAAGATGGATCACAACTCCGCACAACACTCTTGTTTACAAAATCACTCAGAAGATGTATTTTTCTTGATTCTTCAACTCTGCTTTCGTCAACAAATGACTAAGCTGATGAGTGAGCTGTTCTTGAGACTTAAAGAATTTTGCTTCGAAAATTTCTCAGAGATTGTGTTGCTTCTTTCTTCTTCGTCTCTTTCAGCTATTTATACTTGAGGATCGAAAAATGTCCGTTGAAGAGTGACAAGATTCAAATTCCTCGAGTACTGGTCCTTAAAATCTGCGAACGGCTCTTTTGCAGTCTGTCCGTACTGTAAACAGTACTATTCTGCAGGCAGCATTAAATGCACCCAGCTGATGCGAAGCAAGTCTTCAATCATTTGTCTTAAATAACCTCGTACTTCAGCATTTATTACTCCAAGGAGCATTTATTACCGTTGGGAACACTTAATGATCTTCTTCACTTGGCTGACGAAAGTGCAGGTCTGATGGCGAACTCGGCTGATCTCAAACTTGAACAAATCTGATTTGAGTCGGCTGATCTTCATCAGTCTGATAACTTTACTTCAGCAGATCAGAAGTCTTGGACCTTGAAACTTTGACTCTTCTGATGTCTTCTTTACTTAGTCAAAATTCCTTCCAAAGGGATCATCAGCTAAGTTACTCCATACTTAGCCAATTTTGAAGTTTTGGAATGCATCAAAACCTCCCTTATCAATTTGTCTTCAGTGCCTTCATCTTCATCCTTATCCAACATAGAATATAAAAATAATTGAATTATATAGCCGGAAAAATTAAATATTTTGATCCATATTATTGCAAATTTCGTGACTTGACTCATTCTTCATAAATTTTGATCGATTTAAACCACTTTTTGCAATAATTTGAATTTTCGAGCCAAGTTAGTTTCTCGTTTGGATCTTCGATTGAAAAAATTTTGAAATAATTTTCCCTAAACTTTGATTTACGAAGGGGTTAGTGGTCTTGTACAAGTTAGTCTCCCATTTTGATCTTCAATTGACGAAATTTCGAAATAATTCCCCTAAACTTTGATTTATATAAGTAGGGGTTACTGGTTATGTAAAAGTTAGTCGTCTCCCATTTAGATCTTCGATTGATTTTGAATAACCTCAATGTACATGTATTCAACAATCTGATTTCGAATAACCTCAATGTACATAACCCTATGGACAATAATTTCATTTTTGGTGAATTAACGTTAAAAATCGAGAATCGATCAATCTGATTTCGAATAAGCTCAATGTACATAACCTTATGGTTAATAATTTCGATATTGGTCAATTAACATTAAAAAACCAAGAATCGATCATTCTGATTCGAATAACCTCAATGTACATAACCCTATGGTCAATAATTTAATTTTTGGTGAATTAACGTTTCAATCTGATTTTGAATAACCTCAATGTACTTTACCCTGTGGTCAATAATTTCGATATTGGTCAATTAACGTTAAAAAACCAAGAATCGATTCGTACAGTTCTATTTTTTATCCATTCGTACAGTTGACCAGTCAACTCGACTAAATTTATAGAAATTATACTAAATAATTTAATTAATATATTTCAATAATAATTTGATAATATCATATGCCACTATAAATATTAATATTTAAAAGATTTAATACATCACCAATATGAATAATTTTACATGATAAGTTATTTAAATAATTAAATTTTTTTGCCAAGTACTGTAGATAATGGAATAAAAATAATGGGATGGGGGAGTATTTTTTAATTTCAACAATTTAATGAACTAATTTGATTAGTTAATTATAAACTTTTTTTAATTAATGATTTAAGATAAAAAAAATACAAAATAAAAAATATTGAAATGAATTGCCCTAATTTCATTCCATCTCCTTTTTTTTTAATTGTTTCATTTTTTCTCTAATTTAGAAAATTTACAAAATTGATAATATATAGAAAAGCCCTAATTTCTCCCAACCCTACAAACACACTCTCTTTCTCCCTATTTCCTTTCCCGACCCGCCGCACCCCTATTTCACTCTCTCTTTCTCCACAGCTGCGCAACACTTTCCACAGCCGCAGCAGCCGCCGGTCCTTCCCGCAACAGCAACAGCAGGCCTTCCCGCAGTCGCGACACAGTTTTCCCGCAGCCGCGCGGAGCCCTAGTCCTTCCTGCAGCCGTCGGAACCCCTTCAAGCCGGCCAGCCCTAACCCCTAAGGCTTGTTCCTTCAAATAAGTTCTTCAATTTTTTGTGGGCTGCTGTTTATTTTTTTTTCTAGAAAAATTAAATTGAAATTGAATTTTTTGTGTTTGAAGTATATTTATTTGACATTTCTAAAATAACTATAGTTGTGTGTGAACCCCTAAGGCCCGATTCATTATGTGAAGTAGCTAGTGTGTTTTGTGCTTGAAATAATTAGAATGAGTTTTTTATGGCGAAAAATCTTAAAGGAATGAGTTTCTTTGTTAAAGTTATCAACTTGTAAGTGTGATATATGACGTTATCTAATGTTGTATTCTGTTATCCATTCTATCTTAATTTCACCTTATTTTGTTCATCTTCTAGTTCTAGTCCTAAGAAAATACTATTTGCTAGTATTGAAGAAGAGCTAAAAAGTATTGGTCAGTTGGCAGCAATTAACTTGAAGAAGGATATGATCTGTCATGTTGTTCCCTTTTTTGTTTCTGTCCCATACAATTTTAAATATTTACCTCATATTGTTTAACTTCAACCTAGTAGAAAGTGTACTCTTGTTTGACTATTGGATTGCATATGAAAGAATGAATTACTTTTTCTCAGAATCCTATCTGCTCAAGATTCTTCATTGTTTTCCATAGACTGAAAGTTTATGCATCTACCTCTGCATAACATGTAAATGCGCATTCTGTAATTGACAAATTATGGAATATGAAGGAAAATAAATTCACCCATCAAGACTATTGCTTCTTTATTTTTTATGCATGTAGGATAGTTATGGTTTTAAACTGGTTACTAGTGCCCAAAGGCCTAATGAATAAGCTTATTGGTAATTAGTTTAATAAATAAATTATCGCTTAAGTAATGTTGAGAGTTTTATCAAAACAGTGTTATGATTTAATTAAGGAGAGCAGTCTCAGTTGCACTCTACCATTTTACACTTTTATTCTGTTTGGTTATGATGTCACAAGACCCAAGGACGTGAATCAATCGCTGCCAAATTAGTAGCCAATCTTATTACAGAATCTGGTGCATGATCGTGTCCTTGCTTGTGATCTCCACTCTGGGCAGTCCATGGTTTACTTTGATATTCCAGTGGATCACATATACTGTCAGGTAATTTTGCTCGAAGTTTTCATCTTTTGTTACTTGTTATTGTGTGTAATTACTCACATTGTTCTCGTTGATTCTTTCCAAAAGCCTGTTATCCTCGATTATCTTGCCAGCAAGAAGATATGTTCCAGTGACTTGGTAGTGGTCTCACCTGATGTTGGAGGCGTTGTAAGAGCTAAAGCTTTTGCCAAGAAGTTATCTGATGCCCCTTTAGCCATTATAGACAAAAGGCGTCAGGGTCATAATGTCTCTGAGGTAATTTTTCATCATATGCTATATATAATAGATTTTTGCTCTCTTGAACTTTACTAGTAAAAACTGAGAGGTTGAAAATTACAGCTGGTTAAACATAGCCATCAAGATTTTATCAAGGGTTATTTGGTGCAATTTTGCACCATTTTCCACTTAATAATACGTTCTTTGACAACATGAAAAATGAGAGCTTTAAAATTTCTAAAACTTAGAATGACCCATCGAGGCAAACTCAAGGATCAAAGTGGAAGAGAATTATAAGAATGATGATGCAATGACAAAAACCCTCATGGTGCACCGGGGGATAAGTAATGAAAATAACACCATTTACTTAAATATTAGCACCACAGCCTAAGAATAAATATGTCTTATAATACTCTCATGTGATATGGTCAAATTTGATCCTCTGCTTAAAATATTGCTATCAACTCTAGCCCTATCTACGTTGCTCTGTAACTTACAACCTTTCACTCTCTCTCCACTGGAATCATGCCAATAATATTATAGACACTACAATATATTTCTTACTAAAACGATATATAGGATTCTTGTAAAACCCCGAAAACTCATTTATGAATTTTCTTTTCTATAATTTTAAATTTAGGTCGAATTATGTTATTCAAATTTATATACTTGAATTATTACTGGTGTGCAGATTTATGCATTATTAATAGCTCACTCTTGTGTTATTTGAGGATGGAAATGCATAGATAAAATAAAAAGGGAGCTTGTTGAATTGTCCCGAGACTTTGAGAACTAAAAAGTGACTACCCATTTCTTGAGAATGTTAAATGCAAAACACACATTAAATACAAAGAAAAATCACTTCATTACCTCATTATCTTCTTCTCCCACCATTTACACACACTGAAACGTGTGTTTTCACACACTAAAACCTCCTTTCTTATTTTGTTGATAACTTCCTCAATTCTTGACCAAATCGAGCGAATAAGTAGTCTAAATTTATCTCCTCGACGAGAGCTTTCTTTGGTACCATTATTAGTCGGAAATTATTGCCGGAAAAGTAACGGCGGCGGCGGCAAGTGGCGGCTTCAAAGTGGGTCTTCTTGGATGGAGGTTTTTCGACCACCTTTTCAATGATTAGGCTCCAAAATAGTGTTTTAGGCACAAAGGAGAGTCGGATGATAATTTTGGCTCATTTTCCGGTTGCGGTCAATGGTGGTCAACAGCGATTAACGGTGGTCAACGATGGTCAACTCTGGCTGGTCCAAACAGCGGCTTCATCTCGACTCGAGTTTTCCGTATCCGGTGTCCATTTTATGATTTGAGTTCGTTTAGGTGAAAGCGACAAACAACCATCTCTTTAATCCGTAATAGGTGAGAGCCTTATCTTGTTTGTGTCTTTATGTTTAATTATTGTATGAGCATGTTGATATGTGTATACTTAAATGTTATAGTAAAATGTTTGGGGTTGTGCGTTGGCGATGTTCGCTGTAATTGATCGCACTTGATAGGTGGAAATGAAAATATTACTCATATAATAGGATTTATATTTGTTTTGCCCTAAAGAATTTGGTTGGGCATGACGGGAGTTTGTTAAATCCTACATTTCATTTGAACATGCTTCTTGGATTTCAAGTTTGGGGACAAACTGCATACTTACTTTCGTAATGTGTATAAATTAGATCGTTTGAATACTCATAAGTATGTGTTATACTTAAGATTGCTAGAGTATATGGAATACTCGTATTTATTGTTTTGTGCTATGGGAATGTTTTAGTTTACATAAATGCAGGTGTAGATAATGTTCGTTTTATGCCTTAATTGTGTCATTATGTGATTGTTGGGGTAATATGCCCGCGATGCTCGCAGTTGATGTTCATTTGAGTGTTCTTGATCTCTCAAAAATGTTAGATTAATTATCTTCACCGTTTGCAATAATTGTTGAAGATGAAATATGATAGTAGCAATTATGTGAAATACGTAATGATTGTATTGCTTGTTCTTAAATGAATACTGTTGGGATAGGGGTATATTACTTTATTTCCCCTGTTCATAGTGAGCGACAGGGGTATATTACTTTATTTCCCCTGTTCATAGTGAGCTACAGGTGTGCATTACTTTATCTCCCCTGTTCATAGTGAGTGACAGAGTGTATTTCTTTATCTTCCCTGTTCATAGTGAGTGACAGAGTGTATTTCTTTATCTTCCCTGTTCATAGTGAGCGACATGGGTATATTACTTTATTTCCCCTGTTCATAGTGAGCTACAGGTGTGCATTACTTTATCTCCCCTGTTCATAGTGAGTGACATAGTGTATTTCTTTATCTTCCCTGTTCATAGTGAGTGACAGAGTGTATTTCTTTATCTTCCCTGTTCATAGTGAGCGACAGGGGTGTAGTACTATATCTCTCCCTGTTCATAGTGAGCGATAGTGGTGGGTTCGGATAAATCTGGGGACTTGTCAGGTTGACTCCGTAATCGATCATTATCTTGGTCTCGTATATCTCGATATACATGACCTAAATTGGCAGCAATGCATTTAGTGAGTGTTGGTAAGATTGGCCCCTTACCCTTAGTGATAATGCGGGATTTAATATCCTTATAATGAGAAAGTGGTTATATTGAATATTTTATTGATTTCTTGAACGTGTAGTTACTTATATAATTTATCAATGCGAAAGACGTTAAATTATCATTATTGTGAATTTGTTTTCATAACAAATCTTTTAGCAAGTGCATAAAATTCACTTATGTGGCGAGATCAAATAATGAAGTATCTTCTTAGTGAATGAGTGGTTATCTTGAACCTGATATTATTTATATATTGAATTAATGTTGAACTACATATTATCAAAAGTTTGAATTATCTAAATTGCGGATTTGCTTGTTATAACAAATCTTTTACCACATGCATAAGAATTCACATTTACACGTGCACCAGCCTCACTAAGTTGATTTATTCAACTTACGCTTTCAATTTATTACTTTTTCAGAGGTACAGGAAAGCGAGGAAATTGAGAAGTGATCAAAGGTTCCTATCTTAAATAGTTTCTTGCTATGATATTTCTTGACAAAATGTTCTATTTGTCCAATTATCGAATTATATTTGTTCAGTCTTAGTATTGAAGAAAACTTTCTCAATTTCAACTTGTTCGATACTTGTTTAGATTTTAAATGTTTATGGCATTTGTAACTGAAAGTCAGTTTACTTTGAGCATGTTACTAGGTCGGGCTGTTACAATTCTATCCTCTGAACAAGAAATTAAGATTGGTTAGTGTTAGTATTAGTATAAATTCACCAAGTACCCCTGAAATACTCGCATAAACAAAAAAGATTAATTAAGTCACATGGCTACAAATATTTAAATCCAAGAATTCCCATGCATCTAATTCTTACACTTCATGAAAAATAATTTTGAAAAAAGGTGTTGACTTTTGAAGTAATTATTTATTATAAGCGGATGGACTTCTTGATGTACCAAGTCTTCGTCATTATAAACACTCGTCGGTCAATCGATTAATATCGAGGACCTCCCCATCGAATTCACATGGTATATTAGCAAATAAGCATGACGTCGGCGTCGACCTCGGTCTCTTCGACTTATCCGACATAGTGGCCGACGTCCTCTTATGTTTGATCCACTAACAATCGGATCGAATCAATTGCTGAGGATCCATATCCGAACCATAATGTCCAATCATGATTCGACCCGGTGGCCCATCTGGAAAACTATAAATAACCCTCATAAATGAGATAAAAGGGACGCACACTCCGACTATCAATTACACTCCGATCTCCACCCTTATCTCGGGACTTACTTTAGCATCGGAGGGTTATCGCCGGGTAACCACCGGCATTAACCTGACGTGGTTGTCTTTGTTTTCAGGTTAGGATTCCATATACAAATCGAGGACAAGCATAGCTGACCTGCCGATCCTCTCATTGGCGAGTCGTGTTCGACAAGGAATAACTACCCTAACGATAACTCACTCATCAATTGGCGCCGTCTGTGGGAACATAACTTTAAAAACGTGAAAAAAAATGACTACAAGATCAAAAACAGTCCAAGCGCGAGAGAAGGAGGGAAATCGCGATCAAAATGGAGAGGGTCAAGGAGATAATTTAATAACTCGTGATCCTGATCCAGCACCTCATGTCGCGGCTGGGGCTTCAAGACCGCCGGCTCCCCCGATAATACAGCTTACAAGAGACGATCTAAAAGCCATTCTCGATGAAGCCAAAAAGGAGTGGCTCGCGGAGATTAAAGAAACCGCCATTCAAACTCGACGACCCCCGCATGTCACCGCCTTTGGTGCACGAGCAGGATTCGAGGCAAATGAAGCAATCAGTCGAGCCGATCAACATCAGGTCAGGCATGGCGCGGAAGAAGACTTGCAGGAGCAATCAGTCAGAGAGGTCAACAAATTGGCCTCAGAAGTAAGATCGCTGCACCAAAAGTTAGACAAACAAGAAAGGAAGAATGAGCCTCCAGTATCAAACTCTCGATTAAGGAAATCACCATTTTGTGATGAAATATTCTTTGAAAGGTTGCCTCTCGACAAGAGATTGCCCACTCAGTTACCCCGTTACTTTGGAACGGAAGATCCCGATGAACACCTGGCCTCATTTAATCTCCAAATGCAGCTTCACGGCATCTCCGATAATGTAGCAGCAAAGGCATTCTCCACCACACTAGCCGGAATGGCTCAATCCTGGTTCGGAAGATTGGAGGAAAAATCTATCTTCGACTACGACCAACTCTGTGACAAGTTTATGAGTCAGTTTGGTAGTAAGAGGGCGGTCAGACCCCCTACAAACCATTTATATTCAATCATACATAACCCAGGAGAAACTTTCAGAAATTTCATGGGAAGGTTTAACAATGAGCTCCTTAAGGTTGAAATGCCAAGAGTTGATTTTTTAATTACCGTTCTTTTCCAAAGCACCTTAAATCGAGGATTCGCCAGTGCAATAGTAAGAGAAAACCCCGCTACGTATGAAAAATTGATGGAAATGGCAAATCAATACATGAATGAAGAAGAAATGAATAAATTGATAGGAACCTTCTTTGGGTTGACAAAACCTGATGAGGGACAGTCGTCTGGCATCCCTGATAGACCAATCGAGGGGCCGCAACCCAATCGGTCTTATGAAGGAAGAAACAGAAAGGTATATAGAGAAGAGAGAAATCACCATCCGGGAAGACAAGGATTGGGGAGGTCGAACAAAGAATACTACGATAATTACACTCCCCTCAAAAAGCTAAGATCCGAAATCTTATTCGCTGTTCAGGACCACAACCTGCTGAGAAAACCGGCTCCGATTAAGGACTACCCAGCCTCAAAAAAGTATTGTCGATTTCATCGACAGAGAGGACACGATACGGATGACTGCTATCAACTTAGAGACGAAATTGAAAGATTGATAGCAGAAGGGCACCTCACTGGATACGTAAAGACGTCAAGGAATGAGCAACCTAGGAATCGACAGAAAGACAACAAGTCACGTTCGAGATCCCCCGCTAGAAGAGAGCAACGCTCGAAGGATAGAGAAGACCAGCCGAGAAGAGCACAACCTGGAACGATAGTCAATATGATCTCTGGAGGCCCGGCGGGGGGAGATAGTAAAAATTCAAGAAGGGTAGTGTCTCGGGTTATAAGAGATAGAGCCCAAAATGAAAGAAGGGAAGTGTTCTCAATAAGACCAACCCAGCAGGACAAAATGATCAGTTTCGATGAGTCTGACCTACAAACCAATTTCATACCATTCAACAACCAGGATGTACCAGACTGCCCTATGGTAATCACAGCACAAATTGCGGGGGCTACTGTTAAGAGAATCTTGATAGATTCAGGCAGTTCAGCAAATATCCTCTTCCAAGATGCTTTAGAGCGAATGGATCTCGGCCCTACTCCCCTCGACGCAGTGGCTACCCCACTTGTAGGTTTTGGAGGCGCTCAAGTTATTCCCAATGGTACACTCACTTTGTCTCTTTCCTTGGGAGATGAAGGAAACTCGAGAACGAGAATGATTAAATTTTTGATTGTCGACGCACCTTGTGCCTACAATGTCATATTGGGAAGACCGGCATTAAATAGTTTCCAGGCCGTTATCTCGACTTACCACCAGAAGATGAAATTTCCGACCACTCCAGGGATAGGAGAAGTTCGAGGAAATATAAGGGAAGGCTGGGACTGTTACACGGTATCATTAGACAAACAGTATAAAAAAGAAGACTCTTTCTTCGGTAACGAAAAGCCGCCAGCGGAGCAGCAGAATAGTCCATCGACACCGGTCGATGTGGATGGGGTTAAGAAAACGTGTTTTGCTGAAAGAAGCGAGATACAAAAGGAGATGAATCCCAAAAAGAGAAAATTCGAAAGAATTGAACCTTCTGAAGGGCATAAATCGATCGAATTGGTACCAGGGGAATCATCGAAAACGACGAGGATAGGCACTCAACTATCTGAAGGGCTCGAAACTCAGTTGATCGAATTCTTGAGAGAGAATGTGGACGTCTTCGCTTGGTCAACCACTGACCTCCGAGGAATAGATCCGAAGATCATCGTACATAGACTCAATATCGATCCGTCATCTCGACCAGCGAGACAAAAGAAACGAAATTTTGGTCCAGAGAGAAACAGGATTATAAAGGAGGAAGTGAAGAAACTTCTAGATGCTGATTACATCGCTGAGATACAATTTACGGAGTGGCTGTGCAATGTCGTCCTAGTTTCCAAGGGAGGAGGAAAGTGGAGAATGTGTAATGACTTTACGGATCTTAACAAACTATGTCCGAGGGATCCATATCCGCTTCCGAGAATCGACTCCCTGGTTGACTCCACTGCTGGCTGTGCTATTTTGAGCATGATGGATGCATTCCAGGGGTTTTATCAAATTTTTATGGCACTGGAGGATCGAGACAAGACAGCTTTTATTACCGAAATGGGTGTATATTTCTTCAAAGTAATGCCCTTCGGATTAAGAAATGCAGGAGCCACTTATCAAAGGCTGGTAAATAAGATGTTCGAAGGCTTGTTGGGGAAATCGATGGAAGTATACGTTGATGACATGCTAGTCAAAAGCCTAAATGAGAAAGATCATCTGGAACACATTAAAGAGGCCTTCGACATAATGAGGAAATATGGAATGAAGCTCAACCCAGCCAAATGTACTTTCGGGGTTAGGTCAGGAAAATTCCTTGGGTACTTGGTAAACGAGAGAGGTATTGAAGCGAACCCAGAAAAGATACAAGCAGTCATCGATTTAAAGGCTCCTCGGAACTTAAATGAAGTACAAAGGCTGGTTGGAAAAATCACAGCCCTCAATCGATTCATATCTCGTTCAGCAGATAAGAGCCTCCCTTTTTTCAAAATAATGAGGAATGCAAAGAAATTCGAGTGGTCGAAAGAATGCGACCAGGCATTCGAAGAACTCAAATCCTATCTTATGTCACCTCCCCTTTTGGCCAAACCAAAAGATAATGAAGATCTATACCTCTATATCGCAGTTTCCGAACAAGCGATCAGCTCAGCTCTTATCAGGATGGAAGCAAAAGAAAACAATCCGATTTATTATGTAAGTCGTGTCTTGCAAGGCCCCGAAAGAAATTATTCCGAGATTGAAAAGTTTGCTCTCTCTATCGTAACTACTGCGCGGAAATTGAGACCCTATTTCCAGTCGCACAAAGTTATAGTCCTAACCATCCAACCACTGAGGCAAACACTTTCGAAGCCTAATGCGTCGGGAAGGCTAATCAAATGGGCAGTCGAACTAGGAGAGTATGACATCGATTATTTGCCGAGAACCTCGGTCAAAGGGCAGATATTAGCTGATTTTGTACTAGAAAGCACTGTAACGATAGAAGAAAAGGAGGAGCAGTGGATGCTACATGTCGACGGATCCTCAACGTCGACAGGCGGTGGTGCAGGAATTTACTCTCAAGGCCCAAACGGGGAAGAGCTTGAATTTGCTTTAAAATTAGACTTTCTAGTATCCAACAACGAAGCGGAATATGAGGCCCTGCTGGCAGGATTGAAAATGGCAGTAGAAACAGGAATAAAAAACTTAATTGCTTACACCGACTCACAGCTCGTGGAAAAGCAATTTAAGGGTCTTTTCGAGACCAAAGAAGAGTCAATGATCAAATATTTAGCTTTGGTCAACAAGCATGTATCGCGACTCGATGCATTCCAACTCGAATATATAAGGAGGACAGAGAATACGAGGGCCGATGCTCTCTCCAAGTTCGGAAATCTAATAGAAGGAATCAAGACTCGGAAGGTAACACTGTTGATTTCAGAGAAACCGGCCATCGATACCAAGAAGAGTCCCCCTGGAGCGGATATACTCTATCTCGATGACGATCGCAGTAGTTGGAAAGCTCCAATACTGGATTATCTAGTGAACGGAACCCTCCCAACAAACAACACTGAAGCAAGAAGACTCAAGTATAGGGCACCCCGCTACGCAGTCATTGGAAACGAATTGTATCGACGATCTGTCTCAGGAGTGCTGCACAAATGCGTAGCTTCTCCCCAGATCGACCTAATACTAAAGAAAGTCCATGAAGGATCTTGTGGAAGTCATTCGGGAGGCAGAGCTTTAGCAGTTCGAATATCGCATTTGGGATATTATTGGCCTTCCTTGGTCAAAGACGCCAATGATTATGCTAAAAGGTGTGCCAAATGCCAATATCACGCCACCTTGCCGAATCAACCGGCGCAAAAGATGGAGTCAATATCCATTGCTTGGCCTTTCGATCAATGGGGTGTAGACTTGGTCGGACCGCTACCAATGGCGCGAGGACAGAAACGTTATTTACTAGTAGGAGTGGAATATTTCAGTAAATGGGTAGAAGTGGTGCCACTAAAGCAAATCTCTCAGACCCAAATAATCAACTTCTATTGGTCGATCATCTGCAGATTTGGCATACCTAGAGTAATCATCTCAGATAATGGACCCCAATTTGTGGGGAAAAGAGTAGTGGATTGGTGTTCGAAACACAAAATCGATTTGCGTTTTACTTCGGTAGGTTGCCCGCAAACAAACGAACAGACTGAGGTAACCAACCGAGAGATCGTAAAGCTTTTAAAGAAAAGATTATCAGAAGCGGGAGGTGCTTGGCTCGATGAGTTACCATGGGTCGTTTGGGCCAATAGAACAAAGGAAAGAGCTGCAACTGGGGAAACTCCTTTTAGTCTCGTGTATGGTTCTGAGGCAGTTGCTCCCGCTGAACTGGAAGTCACATCGCCGAGGACTGATATGTACAACGAATCGGATAATACGGACAAAAGGAATTTCGAACTTGATCAGGCGGAAGCAAAACGAGAAAGAGCCTCCACCCGAATCCAAGCATACAAGACTACCATGGCAAGGGCTTACGATAAAAATGTAAGATTAAAATCTTTTCAAGTAGGAGACCTCGTCCTAAAACGAGTAGACGTATCAAAGCAAAAAGGTAAGCTCGATTGCAATTGGGAAGGGCCTTTCAAAGTAATCGAAGCAGGCAGAAAAGGCGCATATCGATTAAGCACAATGGAAGGAGAACTCGTGAAGAGAACCTGGAACGGGAGAAACCTCAGAAAATTCTACGCTTAAGAAATTTTCTTTAGTTTGTCTATATTTCCAGATGTTTTTGTAGTTTCCTGGAAAGGAAGAATCTAACTTTTATTTTGGAATGAATATAAAAAACTCTTTTGTTACTTTCTAATACTATCATATAGATGCGCAGAGGCATCGGGAGGAAATCGCCAATGTCCCTCGATAGCCGCAGAGGCATCGGGAGGAAATCACCAATGTCCCTCGATAGCTGCAGAGGCATCGGGAGGAAATCACCAATGTCCCTCGATAGCCGCAGAGGCATCGGGAGGAAATCGCCAATGTCCCTCGATAGCCGCAGAGGCATCGGGAGGAAATCGCCAATGTCCCTCGATAGCCGCAGAGGCATCGGGAGGAAATCGCCAATGTCCCTCGATAGCCGCAGAGGCATCGGGAGGAAATCGCCAATGTCCCTCGATAGCAGCAGAGGCATCGGGAGGAAATCGCCAATGTCCCTCGATAGCCGCAGAGGCATCGGGAGGAAATCGCCAATGTCCCTCGATAGCCGCAGAGGCATCGGGAGGATATCGCCAGTGTCCCTCGACAGCCGTTGAGGCATTGGGATGAATTCTACAAATCGTCAAAACCGCCCAACCTACATCAAAAAACTTGCGTGGCAAAAGCTATAAATAAGCTAAGGGCAAATGTATCTCGATTATGGTAAATACATCGATCATAAATTACATTGACAAACTTAATGAGATAAACTCGAGATCGACTACTACATCGAAAAATCGAACTTGCGTAGCAAAAGCTATAAATAAGCTAAGGACAAAATGTATCTCGATTATGGTAAATACATCGATCATAAATCACATTGACAAACTTGATGAGATAAACTCGAGATCGACTACTACATCGAAAAATCGAACTTGCGTAGCAAAAGCTATAAATAAGCTAAGGACAAAATGTATCTCGATTATGGTAAATACATCGATCATAAATTACATTGACAAACTTGATGAGATAAACTCGAGATCGACTACTACATCGAAAAATCGAACTTGCGTAGCAAAAGCTATAAATAAGCTAAGGACAAAATGTATCTCGATTATGGTAAATACATCGATCATAAATTACATTGACAAACTTGATGAGATAAACTCGAGATCGACTACTACATCGAAAAATCGAAATTGCGGAGCAAAAAGCTATAAATAAGCAAAGAAGTGATATATCTCGATTATAATAAAGGCTTGGATCATGAAGTCCATATCAACAAACACATTCGGAAATAAAAATTAAAATTCAAATAAAAGGAACAAGTCAACAAAATTGAAGTATTAATGAATATTTTATTTCTTATATCGACATGGATACAAATGTACGAGTGAAATCGACTAAGTTGAGGATACAAATATATAAAGAAACCTAGTACAGACTATTACATTGACTAAATCGACTAAGTTGAGGAAATCCCGAGTTTTCCTACATATTCGGCAACCGAGGACTGCTGATGACGACCGACTTCGGATTAGCTATAGGCTTAAATATGGAGGTTTTCCGCCTATAGCTTTTCCTCTCATTGATCGGGGCCTTGAAGGGACGATTCGTCCTCGGCGTCAGCGAAGGACAGGAGGATCTTTTAATTGCAGCATGCTTACCAGACAGACACACACCATCTCAGTCAATAATTCGACCATGGGTGATGGGTCTCTCTGGTTCGACCAAGTGACAGAAGAGGAAAAAGCCGCTCAATATTTTTGCGCTTTAAGTCCTCCACCATCTGATCGGCTGCCATACCTTCTACCTCACCCCTGTCCCCCGACAAAAACGGAAGCACCTCGAAATTACCAAGGACCCGGCATATGTTGCAAAGTGCCGAGCCAATGAGGATTCCGAGATGCCCCCGGGCAGACCTCGTCGTCGTTACCGATGCCACCCATTCGAACAACGAGGCCCACCCATTGAAGTACTCCCTTTACCGATACCACCCAATCGAAAAGAATATCAACATTTTTTATATCGATCAGGAGGTCGAACAAGATGAAAGGTCCCAAAGTAGGATAACGGACCCTTCGATAACTTATTCTCAATGATCGAACTATCGATGGGATTTTTCGTCGGATATTTCTTAAAAAGGAACATGTTGTTATGATTTGGAAGTGAAGAATATTGGACATCCCTTTACCTATTTATAGGATTGGCCCCTCCAATCCAACGGCCCAGATTTATTAGGATCAACGGTCAGGATGGAACGCATTTAAGTAGCCGACTGTTACGCTACCCAAGGTAACTAACGCGGACTATATCCAACGGTCAAGGAAACGCCACGATCAACGGCTGAGATTGACCCCATTTAATGCGCAAACCGCCTCAACTACCCAGTGTATTTAATGGTTCGACTAGTAATCAGGAAAACGATCCAGCGACGTCGAACAAATTAAATTAGATGGAGATTTAATCGAACCAATCCGACTATGCGATCAGATAAGAAATAACCTTCATCGAACATACTCGAATGGCGCGAAAGCCAAATTAGCACACATGTATAAGAATTTATCACACGCTAGCAGAACGAAGATAAATAAATAGAACGCTATAAATTAAGTAAAAAAGGGGAAATATTCGACATTTCTTAGACACAACATATAAACAACAAAACACGCCGCCCACACGCGACTCGATAACCAAGGAACCAAGCTTTAGAGGAAATAAAAGTTTTAAAACTCAAGGCCAAAACAAATGCCGTCAACAATCATGGTGGGTCTCGAAATTGAGACGATCAATATGATCGGAGGAGGTCGTCTTGGGGACTTCACCTCCCTGGTCAGCACTCTCAGCTCTCAGCTTCGCCGCTTGCAACTCGAGTAGGAATCCAAATTCATGGTCCTCAGGAGCGCTCTTGGAATGGTCATCTATCAAAAAATCCAAGTCGAGTGGAACACCATTTTCATCAGAAGTAGCGCTGAGCTTCGTCTCATCAAAACGATCATTCAAGAAGCCAAGAGCCCTACACTGTTTCCAACCCTTCTCAAAGACCTTGGACAAGTCGGTCCCGGATTGGCGTTCGACCAACTCCTCGTAGACAACGCTGTTGAAAAATTCGGTAACGATGGCCTTCCTTTCAACAGCTGTGGCCTCACTACGACTCTTCAATCCTTCCCGTCGACCCAATTCAAAGCTATCGGCAACCTCTTCCTTTAGCTTTGTAGCAAACTCTTGACCCTTCCGGTCGAGTTCTGCCTCCAACTCGGCGATACGACTATCTTTGGTCGCCGCTTCTTTCTCCAGAATAGCTACCTTCTCATCGACCTCCTTCTTCTTCTCCTCCAGTTGACCAACCTTCTTCTTCAAATGCGAGCTAGAGCCTTTACTCTTCTCATAACGCTTCCTCAAACCATCCTGTCGGGCAGCAGAGGAATAGATGGTCTGACCTAACTGCGAGATACAAATTTTTATGCATTATTAGTATGAACTAAAGAAAAATAGAACGTAAATCTACTTTGAAAGACGAATACCGATAAAAGGAGGGACGCCTGTAAGCGTAGGATGTCCGCTCCATCTTTCTTCAACAGCGTGGCATGGTCCTCAAAGGACACTGTCGACAAGAATTTCTGCCACGCCTGTGGGGTGATTGAAGAATCCAAAATTGCAGGATTCATCATTGAGATACCAGCTGCCCTCGATCCATACATTCTTTTGTGCTCCTCAAGAATAGATTCTAAGTTACCTCCGGCGGGGAGAGGGATCTCACTACTTGTCGGGGCCGGTGAATCTTCCAACCTAGCCTTTTTCGACGAGGGTAGCTCTTCCTGATCGACTTCAGCCGACATAGGCCTTTTTCCCTTGTCAACATCTTGTTCTCCCTCCGCTCTAGGGTCTGCCTTTAAGGGGACGGTGCTCGAGTGACCAAGAGGTTTCGGGTCCTTGTCGGTAGCAGTGGTCGGAGACGAGGGCACAGGTGGCTTCACGATATTTTGAGACTTCCATATAGCTCTCATAGCACGGTTAGCCATAGGGATTACGCTTGTCTCTGCACAAATGGATTTATTTAGATAATACATCGATATATTATATAAAGAAATACAACAAACGATCAAAAATACCTAAGGTAGGACAATCGACAGGTAAAGGAGCCATCGACATTCCTCCTAGACTCAATATAGGCTCCCGCAGGAGAGCGTTGGTGTCATAGGTCGACTCCGACAACTGAGAAAGAAAGTCGGGCCCCCAGGACGGTTCGGGAATATTCCTCAACAAAATGCCACCCGACCTCCATTCACGTGTCGTCCTCCATACATAGTTCTCGGGGTCGTGAACGAAAATAAACCTATTCTTCCAACCTTTTCCATATGACGATTTTAGATCACTAAGAAACCTAACTTTGGGTTTAGACCGTACGAAGTAAAAACCTTCGTTGGACTGAGGAGAAGGGCGAACGTCGAAAAGACCACAAAAATTAGCAAAAGACGCGGGTTGACCAATTGCTTTCATCACTATGCAAAACGCAATGATATATCCAATAGCGTTAGGGACCAATTGAGTAGGGCATAACCCGAGACCATTCACTATATCGATGAATTCACTAGCTAAAGGAAAACGAAGACCGTTCTCCAAACTATCGATATGAAAAGCTCTAAAACCACTCGGAGGCTCGTTCATCCTCTCATCCGAGGACGGCATTCTAATACCCCAACCCGATGGGAATTGATATTTCGACAGTAATGACTCATCCGACATGCGTATACGACACGCCGATATGGCACTGAACAATTCCTTGGTTCGATGACGGTCCGACTTAGACCTAGAAGGAATCATGACTTCCTTCTTCGGATGCCTTACAGAACCTATCTACACACCTTCCCCTTCCCCGACAGATTCATTTCCTATAGACTTAGACCCACCAGACATAAGTAAGAAAAAGAGTTAGAAATACCTAAGGGAAAAGGAGTACTCCGACTAAGAGCTGGCAGGCTATCGCTGATCGACGCGGCTCCGACGATTATCCTCCCAAAATGTTTTCAATGATTGTGAACAGTCATGCTCTTGACATCCTATATATAGCTACAAAAACTACCGCTTCACCAAATTTGCACAATACCCCTTGAAAAGACGCGACGTTTGAACTTCCACCCCTAATATAGATATTTCCCGCCGAATTAAACCCTACACCAGCGAAGGCGCGATAGCATAGATATTTTGGCGGGAAATTCTACTCCGACACTTTAAGTCCCAGACTTCGATTTGCAATCGCACTCTAGAACTTGGGGGACTCCCAATGATACTAGCAGAATTTAAAAATTCAAACAAACACTAATTCAAATTTCCAGAGTTCGACTTACGCTCAAACTCTAGAACTTGGGGGACTCTTGATGTACCAAGTCTTCGTCATTATAAACACTCGTCGGTCAATCGATTAATATCGAGGACCTCCCCATCGAATTCACATGGTATATTAGCAAATAAGCATGACGTCAGCGTCGACCTCGGTCTCTTCGACTTATCCGACATAGTGGCCGACGTCCTCTTATGTTTGATCCACTTACAATCGGATCGAATCAATTGCTGAGGATCCATATCCGAACCATAACGTCCAATCATGATTCGACCCGGTGGCCCATCTGGAAAACTATAAATAACCCTCATAAATGAGATAAAAGGGACGCACACTCCGACTATCAATTACACTCCGATCTCCACCCTTATCTCGGGACTTACTTTAGCATCGGAGGGTTATCGCCGGGTAACCACCGGCATTAACCTGACGTGGTTGTCTTTGTTTTCAGGTTAGGATTCCATATACAAATCGAGGACAAGCATAGCTGACCTGCCGATACTCTCATTGGCGAGTCGTGTTCGACAAGGAATAACTACCCTAACGATAACTCACTCATCACTTCTAGCCTTTCCTTAGGATAAATGATATGTTCTTCCATGTCTAAGTGATACACGGAGGTATTCTTCGTAAAACATGTCTTACTAATTGTAAACTCTTGTAGCTGGGAAGGACATAACAGCAATGCTGTCAGTGCCCTTCTTCAAAGTAAAATGTTAAAAGTAATAGCCATCAGTTTATTAAGTTCTTAATGCTTGGTTTGAAACTTTTATGGCCTAAATTCTACTAATAGGCAGAACATAATATCAGCAGATAATGTCCTCTCATTTTTTTGAGTTTGAATTTATTAGCAGAAAGCTTCTACTTGAAACTAAGCTGCTTTAGACCCTTTCATGACTAAACAATATATGTTGCAGTATAATTAAATGACTCTTGTTCCAGATTTGTTCCCATATTCTGCATTCTTTGTTTTTGTTTTCTTCTCTTTGAATCTGAATTTTGATTTGTTGGTGCAAGTCTCTATGAAATTGATAATTTTCTGTGTAATAGTTTGTTAGCAATGCAGGATGAATAAAGTAAAGCTAAAAGAAGGGCCTTAATGCAGTGAAGGCAGTGCCAAATACATTCATATATAGCATGATATTTTAGACAATAATACAATCACTTTGAATTCTATTCTTTTGCATATTGTAATATCTGCCTAATTCCAATATTCTAATATTATGTAGGTTAATTTGGAGTTGATATTGCAGTAAGAAACGTATTGCGCAACTTTCAATATTATGTAATTTAAGTACATTTTAAGTTATTATTGTGAAATATTTTACGATTATGAATTTTTTAATTTGTGTTTTGATTATGTAAACAATATATGTTTTTATTTATTGGGGGGAAATAAGAAAAAATAAAAAACTTTTTTTTTAATTTTTTTTTCCATTTCCGACGGAATTAAATCCGTCGGAAAATATAAAGAATTAATTTTTTTAAAATAATTCCGACGGATACAATCCGTCGGAAAAAGTAAACTAAAATGAAATTTCCGACAGTTGAGTTTTCCGTCGGAAATATTCCGATGGATTTTCGACAGATTTGTTCGTCGGAAATTTTCCTTTTTCCGATGGATTTTCCTTTTAATTTGGCCGTCCGAAATTATCCGTCGGAAAATCCGTCCAAAATTTTCCCACGCCACTTTTTCCCACGGATTTTTCGACGGTCGAAATCCGTCGAAAAATTGGTTTTCCGACGGATTTTTGCTGAAATCCGTCGGAAAATCCTGTTTTTCTTGTTGTGTGATGGAATAGTGCCCAGCAAGCTAATATTAATTAGCTTGTTAAAGTACTGTTTTCTTATGGTTTATAATTAATACGCCCGTTCATTCATAGTACGTGAATTGAACAATGGCAAACTTCATCTCTCGCGAACTTATCTAAGCGATTGGATGAAATCCTAAGGTCACAATAGACTATGGAACGATTCACTTCAGTACTGAGTGCAATCATGAAACAGTCTCAAAGGTCGTGATCTTAAAACCGTTCCAAGTCATAGATTCCGAACGAGACGGGGTATCGTAGGAATCGCCAAGACTTGTAAAAGTATGCATGATTCACATGGAGTGAGTTTGTAGTGTTTCATGAGCAAGGCATTTAAGGCCACTGCATATGAGTAGATGGTTCAATGGAGGATTGAACGCATCGAACGACCCGAACAGAGAAACCCATTGTGGAAGCGCATGTCGCACATCGGTGATGGGATGTTTCTCAAGGATTATAATAGTGTACGATTTAGTCCTTGGACTTGAGGTGCTAGGGCGAATTCGGTGCACGAGTGTGCGTACTTAGATTTAGGTACTGGTCACGTAGCCTGGCCACATAAGTGCCTAAGTTGGGTGCGTACACAACTGTACGCGAATGGTTAGTACCAAGAAAGTATCTATCGACTCATCCTAATAAGGTGGGAAAATTTCCTATACATTCTTAGATAATTGATTCCGAGAAATCTATTGCCATAGTCGGTGATGCATTTGGAAGAGGTTTCCAAATTTGGCAGTCACACTGGAATCATTGTCGAAAAATTAGAAAGTATAGTTATCGAGATAATTAGAGGTGCCGATCAATTCACACACCCTAGGTCTCGGTCGAGAAATTAGTTGATAGAAGGACCGTATGTACATGACAATTATAAGAGGTGAGGTTCACAATTATCAATTCACCTTTAATTGGGCTTCATGGGCTTGTGGCTAGACATCGACCATGAAGTGTGGGTACTCCTGAATTAATAGGAAAATTAATTCTGGTGTGGTCAATTAAAAGTTGTTTAATTGATCGGAGCATTTAATTGCTCGTTAATTAAATCACGAAAGTCGTGGGCCTGCTGCCAATTGATGGTGAACCCAGCGGGTCACACACAATACAATTGGACAATGACAGTCATGAGGGATAAAAATGATTTAAAGTTGTTAAATCAAAGAAATTGAATTAAGGTAATAATTCAATGGGAGAATATTAATTAGATATCTAATTGATTAATGTTCAATTAATTAATTTTAATTATGAAATTAATTAAAGTAGTTAATTAATGTAATTGAAAGATTATATAATTAACCAATTTTAGGATTGAATAATTATGTGGGTTGATTTGTAATAATCCTAAAGTTGGGACATAAGGGGGCGATTTTATGAGATAAAGGAAAAGGAGTTTTATTCTTGCAAAACAAGTAAGAAGAGATCTATCAAATCTTGTATTCCTAAGTTGATAAGGAATGAAGATTTGATTAGATAGGGAAGAAGATATCTTCTAGGAGAAAGACTCTTCTACTATTTATACTTCTTCTCATCTCTTCTTCCATAGACACAATAAGAAAACCCAGTGAGAAAACTTTTGAGAGAAAAAAAAAATACTTTGCTGAAAATTAAAGTGAGTAGCCGATTTTTCAAGAAAAGAAATCTGATTTTTCACCAAGAAACTTTATTTGCAAAACCGCCCCATTACTTTCGTCCCTAACCCAAAGTCGCCCGAATCAAGGTTGGCCGAACCCAAGCTGGCCGAACCTGACCTGGCCGAGATTGCTCTGATCACATAAGTCCTGTGATTGGTCTTTTTCCATTAGATCTCCCAATCCGGATCCAGATCTATGTCCAGATCCAGATCTACAGTCCTTTGCTGACAAGCCTTCAAGATCCAGTTCGTAGCCTAAGACTTGGAGGTATCACTACAATCCAGTTGGTGTGGACTACAGTTTGGAGGTGAGACACATGGATCACTCGTGTTGTGGATCGAACGAAACGCTTGGAGTTAACCACCACCAAGAAGTGGTGAGGTAAATTGCAAAACCCCCTTCTTAGTTTATGTTTTGTTTGGTTCAACCTTTTTGTATAATAACTGTGGAGAAAGATTTATGGGACTAATAGGGAACTCGAAATTTTTTAAAATTCCGCACTTTGTTGTATTGACAATCGAGCCCCATATTTAGAGAAAATCCCAACAGTGGTATCAGAGCAAACTCCATATGTTTTATTCAAAAAGACCTGAACATAATGTGTTTTCACCGTATATGCTTGATTGTATGTATGAGAACGCGTGATAATTATGTTATGTGAGTTGATTCTTACTTGTTATGAGTAGATCTATGATTGGGTAAAACTGTTTTTCCAGATCTGTGGCAAATTTATAGTTTTTCGAAAAATCAGGACTCTTAGTGCAATTAATCGCAAATCTCAAAATTAAGGCCGGAAGATTAATTTTTCTATTTCTGGAAATTTTTGAAAAATCTGGGCTATTTCTGAAAATTAGATCGCACGGGTTTTAGGACCATTTTGCAATTTCTAAAAATTCAAGGACTGCTTTGTAATTTCCGAAAGTTCAGGGGTCAGTTTGCAAAATTCAAAAATTTTCTGGATTTCAAAATTTTATTTTCGGGTCCTTCTGTCCGAAACTGTTTTGGGGGTATTTTGTAACTTTTCAAAAGTTTTGGGGTCAAAAATGCAATTTTCGAAAGTATAGGGGCTGAACTGCAATTTTCAAAAGTTGAAAAATCAGAATCTGAATTTAAGGCAGAAAACTTGTCTTGTTTATCCGAGAATTTATTTTGTCATAATTAGTAGTGACTAAAAGTAAGAATCATAGGAATTAATTTTAAAAGGTCGTTTTAAAATTAAGAAAGAAATACGTAAAATTAGTTTGCATGTTTCTTGCTCTACGTGAACTGTTTACGTGGTTTTCGATCGCGCCGAGCCTTGACCTTAGGTTAGATGTGATTGGTTTAATTTAATGCATGATTTTTATTGGGTCTGCGAGCCTGTTATTATTTTTGGGCCACTTTGAGCCTTTGTAATAGAATAGGGCTTTACTGCTTTCCTAGTTTAGGATGAAGGCCCGTTTACAAGCAAGGTGGAAGCCCAAGAAGAATTGAAGGCCATATATGCATGGTACATTGTGTAATAGCATAGGTCCTTTTGAGAACCCTTTAGATTGACCAATTGGGCCAACATCATTGGCTCGATGATGGCCTGCATAGGAGGCTCCCGATCGAAAACATATTGTGGTAGTATGCATGCTAGGCTTGTATGTCTTTTATTTATTAGTCGATTATGATTGCTTGTGTGTTTGCGCGCTAGAATCTAGATCGTAAATAAAAGATAAAGCATAATTGAAGCGGTGAGATCTCGAGGAAAGTTTCCTTAAACTTTCAAAATCGAAAATCCCCTCTCGAATAAATATTAAGTCATATAGGGTTAAATATAAAATGAGGTTTTATAAAATCCAAGCCTTCCATTAATAGGGACTAGTGTATGTTGTCTACTTATCGATAGAGGTGATCCATAGTCTGGCACCCGAGTCGAAGAAAGGGACAATGCACGAAATTCCTTGATTCTAGTTTTAATAAAACTCGACAAGGGTAGGGACTGGTCGGGACGTGAAGATCGACCGATAACTAATTACGGAGAATTCATGACCGGGCCCGTTGCTTATCATGATTAATGGGTTAGACTTAATGCGTAGTAACATTTATGATGTAGCAGTGCTAGATAAATGCGAAAAACAAGGCAAAATAGCTTGAAGGTTGTGTGGTAGACACTATTGGCAATAAGTATGCCTACCTAGGGAATTAATTGTATGGCCACGAGTCGTGGGTGCAACTAATTGCTGCTGGGACGTCAAGACCTACTAGGAAATAGATTTTTCCCGAAACTAGAAGGGGTTATTGTTTCGATAAAATAGTGGGAGAACTTTTTCGATAAAAAGTCCAAATTTCGTTAATTATAAGTATTAATATTAAACCTGTCTGCTTATAGTTGTCTGTTTTATTGTTAGCCATTCACCATCCACTGTTCCGTTCAAACGAGTATTAATGAATGTTAGAAGCGAAAATACTTTGGGGGCTATGATGTGGTATTATCTTCAAGAAAAGACCATGGCTAAGTTTAATAATGTTAAGGAATATTGTTGTTACTTAACCAAGATGTTGAAACGACTCAAAAGGCTTGGAGCCCGATTGATTCTCGAAGATGAGATAGAAATTACCACACATGGTCTTTCTGACATCTTCACTTATTTCATACAACATTGTGATATTCCGCCTGATGGAATTAAAACAAAACAATTGCATGAGTTGTTAGACAAATATGAAGAAGCTCATCTGAAAGGTCTTGGACTATATGAAGAAAATTGCCGACTGTGTAAGCACGAAAAGAAAATAGGAAAGCTTACTGAAAAGGAATTCCTGGATAGACTTAACTACGGTATGATTTTTTAAATTATACATTTGTTAAATCTTTTTGATGTAAGACATCTGATAAAACTTTCATTTATGTAAAAGAGTTTACAGCGGATGAAACTATTTCCTCTCCACCTATAAGGAGGAAATTCCTTGAAAGGAAGATGCAAGCAGTGCTACAAGAGTTGAGGGAAAAGGAATTGGGTCAAGGAAGTACTGAACCTAGACAATCCTTTTTAGAAGAAGTTTTACTTAGTTTTTCGTATTAGCATGAGTTTCTAGTTTTAGTTTATTTTGAGTATTATTTCAAATTTTGTACGAAACTTTATTGCTTTACCATTGAGAATGGAATTTATTTAATTAGAGCAATTTAACTTTGTACAAATGTTGATGATTTGAAACATAGAAATAAACAATGATAAACGAATCAAAACTTCGAGGACTATATGCTGAATCGAAAAACTGGATAATCGTCCACACTAAAATGTTTATTTTGGACATTCTTCCTAAAGAGAGATTCGAAAGGAAAGTTTTTTGTCTACTGTTCTTGAAATAAGGAACTTGGATAAAACTCCGAACTTTCAAATCTTGTCTTAAAGGAATAATAACCGAAATAAAGGATTGCTAGGCATTCCAAACATTTCAAATCGATTAGAACTAAAAGTACTAGTTCAAAAGGATGCTACTTCATATATATTCGCGATTTTCAATCGTTAAAATATATTTGTACTTTTTAGAAGTACAATTCTAAAACTGTTGAAGTAACTCAATAGACGTTTTGGAAATGAAGTAACTAAAGAGCATTATGTCGAAAGCAATTTGATCTAATCAAGCTTGCTGAAACATAAGCGACTAAATCCTCGATTATCTAAAAGGAGAATAGAATTCTCACAAAGCAAATCAAAGAAGAAGATCGAACTTTGATAAAACTTGGTTCGACTCTCAACTATGATCTTGCTAAATTCCTATATTCACATTAGGGGATAGCCTCCCCTGACTCTTCAAAAGTACTTGGTCTAGTATTTTTCGAAGTAAGTTCATACACCGCCATGTCATTTAAAGACATAGCAAAACACCCTTATATGAGAAATTAGATGGTAGATCTGATTCATATAAAGTTTGTGGGGTATCCAACGAAATCCATTGGATACCTGTTCTACGATAATGAGAGACGAAAGTATCTCGTAAGTAGCTTGTTCCTCTGTTGACGAATCCTTGTCAAAGGAAATAAGAAAGGTCATAGAACTTGATGAAGTCCAAGGAACTGGACCCATCCCCACAAACAGTGGGAGTAAACCCTGAAACCCGCTAAACCGATCCATGCACAAATAAAGGATATGGAATGAAGCCATAAGATTCAAAATGAAAGTTTGACTCGCTTAAATGGCGATAGGTCATTATTCAAAAGTCCTTCTAGGACCAATGAAAATACCATTTGACCATTGGCTACGTCAAAATCCATTTAGAAACTATTAGCCATAGAAAGGTGGTTTTAACTACCAAAGTTATGACTACTGGGTATGAATCCTGCATCTCACAATTGAAAATTGATGAGAAGATCTCTATTCAAATCCAAAGGTCAATCTATGACTTTTTTCAAATCTTGGAACATGCAACTTGATAAGTCAATCAAGAATGTTGAATCTGTCAAAAGGCATATGGATTCCAAATGTGCAAAAGGATCAGTGGGAGCATAGTTAAATTCATAATGCAACGAGATAATGATCTACACATCAAATACGATATAAGAATATCAAAGAAACACAGACGAAAGCGTGTTATTCGAGCAATTTTCAATGATAAGATTTGGGAATTACATCTCACGTACTGGCAATACGTATTTATGGAGATAAAAGAAAAGTAGATGTTGCAATTCACAAAATCAAAGTACAAAGACTGTATATTGATTAAATTCAATATGGAAGAATCCAAGAAAAGATTGGTTCCAAAGAGGCAAAATTTCTCTTACTTATTTAATGAGCCCTACATATAAATGAGTAAAGAAATAACTGTCTCAAGAAGCCTTATGCTTTTGGCATTTGGATTGCATGTAGCATGCAAAGTCTTGTACTAGACCCGACTCATCAAAATGCTCTGATCATTCACGAGCTGCTGATAGTCAAACACCAGTCAAGGACACTGGACTACCATAAAAGCGATCCTCGAAGATAATTAAAGGATATAACGCCGATCTGTGGTAGTAAGTGGAGAATTGAAACTCGAAGGACTTAGAACTTCGAAATTTCCAGTCCGAAGTGGATGATTTATTCTGTCTCGATGAAGTTAAGGTAAATTGGAAGAAATTCCAATAGTATACCATTGCCGACTCAATCAGAATAATAACACCATTATGATGCTGCACAGGAGAAAGTGTTTAGATGAGAAATTTTCATCCAACAATTGAATGAAATACCTAGCATGACAAAAGCCTATCATAATCTTAACCGATTTAGATAAGGCAATTGATCATGAAAGGAAAACGAGATCTCACCTATAATCTGAACACAATGCCACATATGATTATACAAATCAGAGGTAGTTGAGACGAGTAGAAGTAATACGTCTTCTCAACAAGGACAACTTAGTAGATCCACTAATTAAGCTCTTTCACAATTGAGTTCAAGGGACATCCTTAAAAGGGTGGGTCTTAGAAACGTTGTGATTGGCTTTAGGGCAAGTGGGAGATTGATGGAATAGTGCCCGGCAGGCCAATATTAATTAGCTTGTTAAAGTACTGTTTTCTTATGGTTTATAATTAATGTTGGGATATGGCTCGATTTGTCATACAACAAAGTGCGGAATTTAAAATTTTTCGAGTCATCCAATGGTCCCATAAAATAAGTCTCCATATTATGTATACAAAAGCATGAAACAAAAACACACACAATGAATTAACAAGGGGGTTTTTGCGATATACCTCACCACAGGCAAGGTGGTGGAAACCTCCGACTTCGTTTCTGAATCTGGATCTGGTTCACAGGAGTGATCCAAGTGTCTCACCTCCAGGGATAGTCCACACCAATTGGATTCTGGCAACACCTCAAGATCTTAGGCTCAGAACTGGATTCAGGAGATTTGTTATTGCAGGATTGTGTTGAATCTCTTGACAGATCAAGATCTAACACAACGGAACAGGGAGAGGGCGGCGGCAGCACCAAGGCAGCCCACGGCAGCAGGTGGCGGCGGCGGCTAGGGTTTCTAGCTAAGGGGGGCGGCGGCTACTAGGGCAAAATGAGGCTAGGGTTTTTCTTTCAGGTGTTACCCATTTGAGCTCTAGTTGTGCTCTATTTATAAACTCCTTCTGACCTAGGTTTGCAAGACTCCTTATGGGCTTTAATTAATAAAGGCCCATGTCTTGCAGTCCTTTATTTAATTAACTATTTAATTAAATGCCCAATCTTGATAAATCACTATTTCTTTTACATAATTAATTAGCAACTCAATTATTAATTAAGTTAGCCAATTAATTAATCTCCCACTTGAATTAAATACCTTTAATTCATTTAATTGATTTAATTACCTTTAAATCAATTAATTCCTTTCATGTCCTTTTATAACAGTCACCGTCCAATTGTATTGTGTGTGACCCTCTGGGTTCACCATCAATTGGTAGCAGGCCCACGAATCCTTCGTGATTTAATTTATGAACAATAATTTGTTCCGGTCAATTAAACAACCTTTAATTGACCACTCCTAGAATTAAATCCTCTATTAATTCAGGAGCACCCACACTTCATGGTCGATGTCTAGCCACAAGTCCATGAAGCCTAACTTCAGGTGAATTGATATTTGTGAACCTCGTCTCATATAATTGCCATGTACATACGGTCCTTCTATCGACTAATATTCCCGATCAAGACTTAGGGTGTGTGAATTGATCGGCACCTCTAAATTTGCCCCGATAACTATACTTTCTAATTCAGGATAATATTCCTTTGTGACCTTCTAAATTTGGAAACCCCTTTCCAAATCCGTCACCGACTACGGCCGTAGATTCCTTGGAGATATTATCTAAGAATCGTATAGGAAATTCTCTCATCCATTACAATGAGTCAATAGATTCCATATTGGTACTAACCATCCGCGTACATGTCCATACGCACCCAACCTAAGCATGTTATGACCAAGCTACGTGGCCTATACCTAGATCTAAGTACGCACTTTCATGCACCGAATTCGCCCTAGTACCTCAAGTCAAAGGACTAAATCGTACACTATTATATTCCTTGAGAAGTATCCCATCACCGATATGCGTCAAGCGCTTCCACAATGGGTTTCTCTGTTCGGGTCGTTCGATGCGTTCAATCTTCCATTGAACCACCTACTCGTATGCACTGGACTCAAATTCCTTGCTCATGAAACACTACAAATTCACTCCATGTGAATCATGCATACTCGTACAAGTCTTTCCGATTCCTACGATACCCCGTCTCGTTTCGGAATCTATGACTTGGAACACTTTTAAGATTACGACCTTTGAGACTGTTTCATGATTGCACTCAGTACTGAAGTGAATCGTCCCATAGTCAAATGTAATCTAAGGGTTTCAACCAATCGCTTAAATGTATTCGCGAGAGATGAAGTTGGCCATTGTTTATCCTTATACACATATAAATAAACATGCGTATTAAGTCATTTATACTAAAGAAAGATAATGATAGTTTCACTACAAGCTAAATATATTGGCTTGCAGGGCACTATTCCATCAATTAATACGCCCGTTCATTCACAGTACGTGAATTGAACAATGGCCAACTTCATCTCTCGCGAACTTATCTAAGCGATTGGATGAAATCCTAAGGTCACAATAAACTATGGAACGATTCACTTCAGTACTGAGTGCAATCATGAAACAGTCTCAAAAGTCGTGATCTTAAAATCGTTCCAAGTCATAGATTTCGAACGAGACGGGGTATCGTAGGAATCGCCAAGACTTGTACAAGTATGCATGATTCACATGGAGTGAATTTGTAGTGTTTCATGAGCAAGGCATTTCAGGCCAGTGCATATGAGTAGATGGTTCAATGGAGGATTGAACGCATCGAACGACCCGAACAGAGAAACCCATTGTGGAAGCGCATATCGCACATCGGTGATGGGATGTTTCTCAAGGATTATAATAGTGCACGATTTAGTCCTTGGACTTGCGGTGCTAGGGCGAATTCGGTGCACGAGTGTGCGTACTTAGATTTAGGTAATTGTCACGTAGCCTGGCCACATAAGTGCCTAAGTTGGGTGCGTACACAACTGTACGCAAATGGTTAGTACTAAGAAAGGATCTATCGACTCATCCTGATAAGGTGGGAGAATTTGCTATACATTCTTAGATAATTGATTCCGAGAAATCTATGGCCATAGTCGGTGATGCATTTGGAAGGGGTTTCCAAATTTGGCAGTCACACTGGAATCATTGTCGGAAAATTAGAAAGTATAGTTATCGAGATAATTAGTGGTGCCGATCAATTCACACACCCTAGGTCTCGGTCGGGAAATTAGTTGATAGAAGGACCGTATGTACATGACAATTATAAGAGGTGAGGTTCACAATTATCAATTCACCTTTAATTGGGCTTCATGGGCTTGTGGCTAGACATCGACCATGAAGTGTGGGTACTCCTGAATTAATAGGAAAATTAATTCTGGAGTGGTCAATTAAAAGTTGTTTAATTGATCGGAGCAGTTAATTGCTCGTTAATTAAATCACGAAAGTCGTGGGCCTGCTGCCAATTGATGGTGAACCCAGAGGGTCACACACAATACAATTGGACAGTGACAGTCATGAGGGATAAAAATGATTTAAAGTTGTTAAATCAAAGAAATTGAATTAAGGTAATAATTCAATGGGAGAATATTAATTAGATATCTAATTGATTAATGTTCAATTAATTAATTAGAGTTATCTGATTAATTATGAAATTAATTAAAGTAGTTAATTAATGTAATTGGAAGATTATATAATTAACCAATTTTAGGACTGGATAATTATGTGGGTTGATTTGTAATAATCCTAAAGTTGGGACATAAGGGGGCGATTTTATGAGATAAAGGAAAAGGAGTTTTATTCTTGGAAAACAAGTAAGAAGAGATCTATCAAAACTTGTATTCCTAAGTTGATAAGGAATGAAGATTTGATTAGATAGGGAAGAAGATATCTTCTAGGAGAAGGACTCTTCTCCTATATTGATGAGGGGTAACTTGGATCCCCTGTCCTCACAAGCTCGGTGAGAATCGAGTAACGCCAATCCTTGCCCCCAGGAACGACGAGCCGAGCCAGGCCCCTAAGTGTATTGTTCCGAGCTTACAAAGAGAATCCGAGATCGAAGGATACTGTTGGGCCGAGCCCAGGCCCAAGCCCATCAGCACAGCTATAAATACCCCAAGCATTTATGACGACAACACAACTTCCCAGGTGCTCTTTCTTCGAGACTGCTACTCGGACTCACTTGGGAATAATAGAATAGTTTCGCTTATATGTATTTCGCCCTCTTGCATGTACGGCATCCAATAATGCTCGAGTAGGACCCTAAATACTTGTAGTTTGTGCTCAGCTAATTCGAATACAATTACTATTGATCTTTACTTTCCATTTAATATTGTTATTATCGCATTGCAATCCACCCTTGATCGAACAAACGAAAACGCGTAAGATCAATTGGCGCCCACCGTGGGGCACTTATTCGAGTATGAGATCGAAATATGCCTACTACGAGGAGAAATACGTATCTCAGAGGAGAGCCTTCCCATGCAGTGGGAGCGCGAAATTCAGTGAACAACGAACGCGACAATCAGTCGCGTGCGAATCATTAATTAGTAACTCAGCAATCTATTTTTCGAGATGCCTTCCGATCAGCAAGACGATCATCAGATAAAGGTCAAAGATAAAATGGGTTGAAGTTCCGACCTTTAGATCGGTAATTCTACTCTATGATAGTTTAGTTCGTTATTTCCTTCTTCGGATTTATTTTCCACTAATGGTCAGTTCTCTATTCCTAACCGAGTTAGATATTTCAAAGATATCATTCTAGATACAAGTAGCTTGATCATCAATTTACGACAAAAGCTTATGAGAATCTATGGAATTGCAATCTATGGATACTCGGAATTTATTTTTCCGACCATCATAATTAATGATTTCAGAATGTGTTATTTCTCATAATCCGTATTCGTCGACTATCTGATTCTAATCTCGATCAGTAGGAATAGGTTTGTTTAGATTCCTTTGCTCGATAAAGGTTTCTAAGGGAACCTTACATGTAGATATCAATGATCTCCTATAAAAACGACGGGAACAGGCTATATGAGTCCTCGAAGTCGCAATCGAGGATGGAGTATAGCTCGATCGCTAAATAGGGATTCATGATCTCGAAGGTTGGGGATAAATAACTTCGCAATTGAAGTACAAGTTCCAATGAGTCTTGCTCATATTCGATCGAAGAAATTGAAGAGACATAAAAGGATAAAATAAAGAAATTCGATCTGAAAACAAAGTTTTATTAATGATATTCTTTAATCAAGTTACAAGAGAAGCCTCGGGTAATATTAAAACTCGAGCTCAAGAGATACATTACAATGGCTCCTACCAAATTACAAATTCTACGAGTAATTCTACTTTATTACAAGCTCGGTCTTCATTCCCTAAGATTGCTCCAGATGCAGAACTCAGCAGCGATTCTTCTAGGCAATCACTAGCCACGTGTCGCACATCCGTCTTCGTACGGGACAAAGGCCGGATCGGAGCTCCTCTCCAGGGCTTCAGACTGACCTTAGGTCTTCATCTGTAAATAATGATTAAAATACCCAATCATTATTTACAGGTTAGTCCGAACCGGAGCAGCAAAAGGTTATCTCAGCAGAGGCGCTTCAAGCAAGCTCGAAGGAACTATACTTCAAGAAAGCCCTCGAGGAAGCTGATGCCTCAGATTTAAAGAACTCCTCTCAGACTAACCAGCTGCCCGATCGGATACTACGCCAGAAAACCGGAATTCTAACCCGCACCAAATAAGATATGTCTGGGAAAACAGGTTGCCTGCCGGTATTCTAGGCGCAATTTCTTTTGCCTGTCGATATTCTAAGCGAAAAGGATTGTACCAAAAGAGCTAAGATCGAAAAACAGGGTTCGAAGTCTAATCTCAAATTCCTTGATCTGGGAGAAAATATGAATCAAATTTAAATCTCGACCCATAGTGATCGGAGGAAGCATAAAGGAGAAAATGAGGAGTGTCGTATACATGAAGGGACCTATTTATAGTGGTAAGGGATTTTAAATCAACGGCTCAGATAATAGATTATAAGCGGCTAGGATGTCCGTATTAAATGGACTGACCGATACGTTTCCCGAGAAATAGGGTCCTGTTTGGTTAGGAGGACACACGGTTTAGCAGGGCGTATAGGAAAATTCTGACATTCTGAATACCAGTTCGGTATGACATACTCATAGCGTTATTGTTGAAGATTGGTAATTTAAACACAAGTTCAATCTTTTCAAATATTTTACAGTCAAGTAATGCTATTCGATTTGAAAGAACCATAATCGGTCTATTCGAACAGATCTCTCGACTTGAAAAGTTATGCGACTATACAAATTTGACACTACCAAAGATCAATTGCAACATGTTCCTTATTATTTTAGGGTCCACTAAAATATCTATTACTCGATCAAGCAAGTGGTATTTGATTATTTCTTTATCGATATTAGAAGATCGAAATGGAGGTATTGGAGATGAAAATTTATCTGACTATGTTTTATGTTATCAACAAAACGAAGACGAAGTATATTTATAATATATTGTCTCGGAAAATATAAGATATGGGAAATACATATCGAGCATAGCTCAAGCCTATATATTACATAAGTACGCTATTACTTTCTACAATCCAATGAAATTTTCGATCTCTTCTCCTATCGAGTATTCGGAATAACTTATCCCCGAGCAATGGAATCTCCTTCAGAGACGCAGGCTTTTAACCTTATTTATGGTTTTCCGAAGACGAAGGGTTAGGTGCACGGTCTGTCGGGTAGTTACAGTCTTCGTCATCTTCTTCCTCAATATGCGTTCATAAATGCATTGTAGCAACAGGTCCCTAATCGAAGACCTGTGCTATAACCTGCGGACTCCATGAATCTGGCATATTGGCTTTCAAGATGGAAGTGGTATTTGCCTGTCGATATTCTAAGCGAGGTTGAGATAGTTTCCCTTCTAAATGAAGGATGTTCGGCTCAAAGAATATTCGAAGTTTGAGCTTGAATAGTTGGACTAAAAGAATAATGATCCCGATCACCATGGTCGAAGGAATAAGACGCCAGTTCTACCATTGAAACAATCTCAAGGGATTAACTACCTTTTATATTGGAAATTGAAGAGAATCCAATGGCAGATAATTAGTAAAACGAATGGTTAAGATCTACAGACCGTTGCAATCCCCAATGATTGAGGAACCATTTGGGAAGGATGAAACTTATCAAAAATTGGCAATACATACAAAGGGCTTAGGTCGGATATAACAAGAACCTCGCAAGAAATATTCTTATTAAGACAAAGGTATTATAGGGTTATTTACTATTGGCTATCTCGCTATCTCGCTATGTTTCGTCTATTCTCCCGATTCCAGAAGACAATTTTTTTCTCGCAATTTATTCCGATCAGAGTTATATCCAGTGAAAATTCGTTTTCGCAAATAATGATATTTACTCGTCGTGTTTTATTATTGATCTCTACTCGTCTATTATTCCGATATTCTTGATCTATATTCAACAATTATCAATCTCTATTTTTCTCCATCAACTATTAACGGGTGAAAGCTGTTGCTATGACCCTCGAAAACTGACCAAGGGTGAAAGCCGTTGCTACGCCCCTTGGATCGGAATAAATGGGTGACGACCCTCGGGCTAAAAATGCTCTGAAACGACTAAGGGTGAAAGCCGTTGCTATGCCCCTTAGATCGAAATTATCAAATGGGTGAAAGCCGTTGCTACGACCCTCGGGCTAAAAATGCTCTGAAACGACTAAGGGTGAAAGCCGTTGCTATGCCCCTTAGATCGAAATCAAATGGGTGAAAGCCGTTGCTACGACCCTCGGGCTAAAAATGCTCTGAAACGACTAAGGGTGAAAGCCGTTGCTAAGCCCCTTAGATCGAAATTATCAAATGGGTGAAAGCCGTTGCTACGACCCTCGGGCTAAAAATGCTCTGAAACGACTAAGGGTGAAAGCCGTTGCTATGCCCCTTAGATCGAAATTATCAAATGGGTGAAAGCCGTTGCTACGACCCTCGGACTAAAAATGCTCTGAATCGACTAAGGGTGAAAGCCGTTGCTATGCCCCTTAGATCGAAATTATCAAATGGGTGAGAGCCGTTGCTACGACCCTCGGGCTAAAAATTCTCTGAAACGACTAAGGGTGAAAGCCGTTGCTATGCCCCTTAGATCGAAATTATCAAAAGGGTGAAAGACGTTGCTAAGACCCTAAATGCAAGTTATCGATTATACCAAAAATTTTATCCTATCTCGGACTACAGCAATCAAGATCTGCTAAGCCGACTATTATTATTCAAGTAATATTAATTTCCGATCACTCTTTCGACAAAAGAAATCGGCAAAAAACGTCAATTATCGGTTATCTGAATATCGATGGTCGAAAAGCATCGATTATCGTTTATTATCTAAATACTTATCGGAGTCGCCGGAAAACAGCATTTATTTATATTTTTGAGGCGGAAAACTTGATGCTCGACAGCGATATATATGAAGCAATTCTGCAGATCAGCAAATAGAATTGACAAAGGAAATAAATATTTCATTCATGATCTTTCAAACGGTTACAAGAGAGTTCATAATTACACTAATAAGAAAAGTCGAGCAAAGCTGCGACTCTACATTTATTTTAACCCTATTACAAATTAACCATGCGCAAGAATGTTTTCATAATCAAAGGAGGAAGGTAGGGCTAGAGGAACACTTCTACCCTTCATCCAACCCTTCCTCAACGGTTGTCCCATGCCGGACCAGATCGAGAAACAGGGAGGCAATTCCTAGAGAAATTATTCCACGCAATCTCGAAGGCAACATTCTTCAAGTAATATCTTGAAAAAATGGAGATCGAGTGCAGGAAAACTCCTCCAGAAGTTGACCCACTATCCGACTGGGTGGATTGACAGGATACAGGAGTACGAACAAGTCTCAAATGGTTGGAATCAGAGAGAGCTGGTCGCCTGCCGGTACCCCAGTCGCAATCCTTTTCGCCTGTCGATACCCTAGTCGAAATTATTCCCCATACAGGGACGCCGAAGAGGTCGAAAAAGAGAGTTCGAGTCCGAATCTCGAACGTTTTTATTGCTGAGATCGAATGGAACATAAAGACGGTCGATGGAAGTAAAAATACAACCATATTGATTGAGCGAGATGTTTACGGACAAGTAAAAAATACGAAGGTAAATTCAGAGGTATTTATAGGGGGAAAAATTCTGTTTCAACGGTGTAGATCTCTTTAGATGAACGGTAGCAATACGAACATTAAAAGCGCTCTGACCGCTCAGATTCCCGACAAATCAGAGACTGTTTTGCTAAGAGAAGACGGGGCGTAACGGTAAAAACTCAATAGCCAAAGCTGAACGAAACTAAGGGCTAAGATATGAGCATGAAATGCGCCGACCGTTGCGTTTCCCAGAAATTCGGGAATCCTACGAACAAATGGAGAAAGAGTCAAATTTAATAGCGCTCAAAGTACTTGTAACCTCGATTCCGAACGTCAAAGAGGATCACAAAGAGAGATTCGGATTTCAACTAATCAAGAAAGCATTATCAACTCCTCTAAGATCGACCGAGATTGGCAAAATATACTATTTAAACATATAAGAATAACTGAAAGGGTTTAGTCAAGCAATATTATTATTTCCGAAGTTCGGTACATTGAGGAATTACAAGTTACAAAGATGTCAACTCCTATTACATATCGAGCTAATCTTTTGATGCCAATACATTATACAATCTTGAGATTATCGACATAGAACTAATCTATATATCCGAACACGAGGAGACCTTCATGAACAGGCAATCCTATGAAATTTTCGGCTGACAATAATGTCCTTACTCTAAAGAAAGGAGTCCATCAACCCGACAGCGTTGTATCCTTTTTATAGTTTTCGAAGAGAAGAGGAACGATACATCTTTTTCTAGGTGTAATGTGAATACTTTTTGAGGACCTCGATCCTCGAAGCATCGCCTCCTCACATCTTCCAGAAGAACCAAACAAACTGTCGAACATCCTCGCGAAAAAGTCGATGTTTAAGTCTCACCCCGGCCATAGAAGGTCGAGGGAGCTACTGGGGTCGTGGATGGTCAGCAATAAAGCTTATTGGCCTTCAGGGTCGAAATAGTGTTCGCCTGCAGATACCCTAGTCGAGGATGAAATACAAATTTGACTATGGTATGCAAAATAAGTCCTAACTCGAAATTCGAAATATTGAGTCATACAACAAAATCTTTCAGTCAGCATGGTCGAAGGAATCTATTTTTGAAAAATCTTATAAGGAGGCAAAACGAAGAGCCCCATTTATAGGTACCATTCTCAAAATCCAACGACTAGTAGAAAACAAAAGGAACAGTCAAGATCGAAAGACTGTTGCGCTTCCCAAGAATTTCAGTGAAGAGAGAAAGTGATATGTTTCGGAAATTAAGCAGAATTTAATACACAAAGATCGAAGATCGAGAATCGTGAGCACAAGGTCAAACGAAGAAAGCAAACTAAAGCATGGAAAGAAAAGAATACATCAAATTATAGAAGAACATGCAATCAGAGAAGCAGATAGATTATTACAAACCATAGGGGATAAAATGTATGAAATTATTCATGATCGCACAAGAGTAAAAACGATATAGCCATACAGCAAGTCCGACAAAATAAAAGACAACATCTAGAGAAGCTTATTGTCGGAGAAAATCTTCCGAAGCTCGGCATTACGAGCCTCACATCCAGCTTCATATCCACGGTCGTAAGCCTCCTTTTCTCGACGTGTGAAGTCTTGCCTCTCTTGCTTCTGAAGACTTTTCAGTTTTTTGAGCTCCTCATTCAGCCGCCTGTGAATCTCCTCTCCGTCTTCTTTGACAGACTTCTCCCTCTCTAGAGCAACCTTCTCCGCGAAGACACGGTCAAATTCGGCTTTCTTCTCCTCCAGCTCGAGGGAAATAGCAGCACGCTGATTGGTTTCCCGCTCAGCAAACGCTTTAAGCTCAATAAAATCTTGTCCGGCCTGGTAAAAGGATCGGCAGCTTAAAAAAAAAAAAGAGAGAGAGAGGAATAAATAGATATACCTAAAACAGGAAGTGCGTCCCAGACTCAAACAACTCTTCTATGTTTCTCTCCTTGGACATGTTGGGTTCGGAAGAAGTAAAGTTAGCTTGCAACAAACTATCCATGGGATCAGCCTTAGAAGGAGACCCATCTTTCGACTCCTCGGGCAGGGAAGGAGTAACCTTTGGAGGATTATCAATTTTCAAAGCTTCAGCAGAAGCCCCTCCACCAATTTCTAACTTGAGTTTTTTGCTGAGACCTCCTGCGGGAGGAACGGTTGAAGCATCAGAGGATGATTTGCTACCAATAGCAAGATTTTGCAAAGCCTCAATGGGAGTGACCCCATCGGAATAAGGCCTTTTGTTTGAAGTAGGAACATGAGTCTTTTCTCTGACAGGATCTTCACTCGAAGAATTGACAACTTTCGGGGAAGAACCCCCGAATCCAGCATCAAGCTCCTCGTCCAAAATAGACTTGCTGGAACTGCCCTTGTTTTGCTTCGAGGAAGTGCTTTTCTCTTTCTTATTTTCCCCCCCTTTAGGAGCTTTCGGGGAAGACACAGAGGTCTTAGAAGAAGATTTGGAGGGTTTGGCCTCCTTGGCAGTTTTCTGCTCTTTGCTCGGATTCTTATTCTTCAAGCCACCAAACAGCTGTTTGGGGTCGATTGCTTTGCCTAGTACGTTTTCCATAATAAACAGGGAGAGAGTTAAGAAATTAAAAGAATACAAAATATAGAGGAAGAGCTCCGATCTCTAAGAATATTTTCTAACAAAGTCTGAAGAGATCCTGATATTTATAGGCGCTAGACCCTATAATTGTTAATAGTGGAATCGACGCGACTATCAAGAAAGATTCTATATGGAATAAATAGATACCGAGCATAGATCACGAGAAAATATCGAACTACGAAAGGCAAATAATGTCTAAACATTGTCAAGATTGGAATTTACAAATTATACGAATTAAACCAAAAGGAAAACAAATCCAATTACAAAAGTAAGTGACATACATGTATACATTCGATCCCTAACTACGAAACTATAGATCATCCCCTCCGGCGTGATCGAACTTAGCATTCGGACCGACGCCATCTTCACTGCCGCTGCCTAACGGATTAGTTTGGTCAACGGATCGATCATTTTCCTTATCCAATTCATCCTCTATGTTAACATCTTCTTTTTTCCCCGAAGCAGAAGGGTAGTCGTCGTTAGAGTGCTCAAGCAAGTCAGGGTTAGGCATCGGAATGCCATACTCCTCTACTAAAGAGGCAAAGTGATGATCCTGCCATCTTATATCCGTCTTGGGTAAAGAGGAAGCTTTGTAATCCCTCCCTTCAGCATTTTTAAAAGGGTTCATGTGCTGGTAATATTCGTCCATATTATCTGGAATTCTCCCGGCCGAAACCAATTGTTGAACCCCTTTGTAGAAGATCGTTTGGAGAATCCCTCCCATTCTCCTTTGGACTAAGGGATCTAAGATGGGAGATTCCTAGAATTCTCGTATGGCTGGAATCACAGCCTCATCCCGGCCTTGGGCATATGCACGCTCGGAATCTTGCCTTGCTAGCTCAAGTTCGATCTTTACCTTCTTCAGCTCTTCCTCGAGGGCACTTCTCTCTTTAACAGATGCCAGCAAATCCTCTTCTACAGAGGAAGAGCGTTCCATAGTCGCTTCTTTGAGCTCCTTCTTTATTTGAGATAATACTTGTTGACTTTTTGCTAATTGAGATCGAAGAGTTTGATTATCGACGAAAATTTGCGCATACGCATCATGAGCATCCTGCGACTCCTGCTCCAGCAATGCTAAACGATAGGTTTGAATAGCGAACAAATCCCCGACCTAGATAATATATGATATCAGCAAACATAGGGGACTCTGAAGAAAGAAGAGATAGTTAAAAGGCAGATTATCACCTCATGATATGTTCGAGAAAAATCACTCAAAACCTCGAAGTCACCCTTGACGGTATGAATCAGCATATCCCGCTTGAATCGACTAGCCATGAAAACTCTAGCGGCTTTGTCAAATTCATTCTCACCACTCGAGTCCAGGTCAGTTAGAACGCTACCATCTTCAGGGTATCCAGCAGCCCTGCTACCGCGGAGATGCTCGTCCATAAAGTCCGCCACGTCGGGCTCCGACCTACCTTCTCGACATGGAACCGAGTCAGAATTCACACCAAAAGGTTTTACCCTCCTCGAGGGCCCCGGGTGCTCAGCATTCCTCTTTCGACTCAGAAGCTTCTCATACTCCTGAATACCCTGAATCCCATTCCAGGAATGTTGACTATAGCCAACGGATGAAAGAGCAGAAGTATCGGGGGAAAACAAAGTTCGAAGAGGTCCAGCAGAGGCGGAGTTTAAGGAACTCATAGTACCAACGCCTCTCAGATCGGGAATTGCGACTGGAATAGTAACTGAGTTTCCGCCCAAGTTACTTGTACCCGCTCTATTTTCGGAAGTATGTGGCAACGGATCGAAATAAAATGGTTTATCTTCAACCGGACCGGCTGCAGAAAGTCGGAACTTCTCAACGATTTGACCTGCAAAGGAAATACGAGGGGCGCATGAATGTAAATTAATGATTCATTACGCCTCAAGATAGGAACAAGCCAACATACCCAAAGAAAGAGAGGCGAGAGGCAGAACGGCAGAAGCTGATGAGTCACCAAACTGGGGAAACGACCCTTCTAAGGAATGATCGGATACAAGACGAGAATATTTGAGTGTTGGAGCAGGATAATCACAGCGGCTCAACCCAGCCAACCGCAAAACACCTTCCTGAATAAGGAGCTCAGTTTGGTAAGGATTAGACCGCAACTGCTCGAGAAATTCGTCGGAAAGGCAGTGGTTCAGTTTCTATTTAATCTTGCGAGGACCATATGACCAAGAGTTGACTCCATCCCACCGATAGGGTCTCATCTTCGAGCTACTTTCTGATATAGGGACATCAGGGCCCTTCACAAAAAAGAATCTCCTCTTCCAACCTATACTCTTTTCCGTTGTTATTCTCGTAAGAAATGGCCGCTTCGACCGCTGGCGGATGGACACAAACCCCATATTTGGGCCCTTGCACAGGTCCATTCGGAATATTTGCCAGAAATTACTAAAGGAGGCCTCTTCCCCTTTGCCTCCATAAGAGCGCTAAACGCTGCTATATACGCAACAGAGTGCGGGCGAAGCTGAGCGGGAGAAAGTGAAAAGAAAGTCAGGATATTTCTGACAAGGGGAATAAACGGGATACGCAAACCATAAGGAAATTGATCCTCGTAGAAGGCTTGACAGCCAGCCGGAGGATCGGTAGCACGTTCAGTATAAGAAGGAATGACGATCGAAAACCCTTTGGGAAGAAATTTCCCGAACTCCGCCTCAAGATAAACACGATCCTTCTTCGAGAAATAACAGGAAGTTTCACTAGCAGGAAGTTCCAACCTATTTGAGGTCACAGCCTTAGAGGCATGCGTATGTTTGAAAATCCTGACAAAAGCACCCTCGCCAATGCTGCGTTTCTCGACCTCGTTTTCTTCGAGATCCTCGCTCGGGTCCTCATCCTCGCCTCCTTGACGAAATTCCCCATCTTCATAATCATCTACAAGCTTTAATAAAATATCGGATTCTTGGTTTTCTCCGACCATATTCTTGCCCCTTGCACTTCTAGAGCTCGACATTATGGATTGAGAAACAAGTATACAAAAGCAAATGCTGTTTCGAACACAAGCGCTTCGAGCACAAGAGAGAATGTAATGTGTAAATAATTTTCCAACGAATCAACATATATATACGGGGTTAAAAAGGTAAAATTGCAAGCAGGTCCCCGAGTAACCGCGATGGTTGAACTTACTCTGGGTAAAAACTTAGGGTTATCCCTCAGAGAATTGCACTTTTGAACCGTCATTTTCCAGGTTGCGAGATATGTTCCTTGCAAATTATCATTGGGAGTCTCATGGGTCCTTTGCGTTATGATCGAAAAATAAAGGAAGCATTCGCTAAGGAAATGAAGAAAGCGTCGCGGTATTTCACAACGAGGAAACATACCAATTGGGAGATCATACGTAAACAAAGAAGGACAAGGTTATTATCTCGACATGCCGATATATGTTGTTTCTATATGCACCCTTTTTCCCTAGCTCGGTTTTTATCCCAATGGGTTTTTTCGGGTTAGGTTTTTAACGAGGCATATCCGAAGCATGTTCCGAACGGCACATCTCATACCAGCGGGCAATATAACTTGTACTTCTTCGAGCGCAAGCTCCTCTTTACGCTCGAGAAGTGGGGGAGTATTGATGAGGGGTAACTTGGATCCCCTGTCCTCACAAGCTCGGTGAGAATCGAGTAACGCCAATCCTTGCCCCCAGGAACGACGAGCCGAGCCAGGCCCCTAAGTGTATTGTTCCGAGCTTACAAAGAGAATCCGAGATCGAAGGATACTGTTGGGCCGAGCCCAGGCCCAAGCCCATCAGCACAGCTATAAATACCCCAAGCATTTATGACGACAACACAACTTCCCAGGTGCTCTTCCTTCGAGACTGCTGCTCGGACTCACTTGGGAATAATAGAATAGTTTCGCTTATATGTATTTCGCCCTCTTGCATGTACGGCATCCAATAATGCTCGAGTAGGACCCTAAATACTTGTAGTTTGTGCTCAGCTAATTTGAATACAATTACTATTGATCTTTACTTTCCATTTAATATTGTTATTATCGCATTGCAATCCACCCTTGATCGAACAAACGAAAACGCGTAAGATCATATATATACTTCTTCTCATCTCTTCTTCAATAGACACAATAAGAAAACCAAATGAGAAAACTTTTGAGAGAAAAAAAAATACTTTGCTGAAAATTAAAGTGAGTAGCCGATTTTTCAAGAAAAGAAATCTGATTTTTCACCAAGAAACTTTATTTGCAAAACCGCCCCATTACTTTCGTCCCTAACCCAAAGTCGCCCGAATCAAGGTTGGCCGAACCCAAGCTGGCCGAACATGACTTGGCCGAGATTGCTCTGATCACATAAGTCCTGTGATTGGTCTTCTTCCATTAGATCTCCCAATCCGTATCCAGATCTAAGTCCAGATCCAGATCTACAGTCCTTTGCTGACAAGCCTTCAAGATCCAGTTCGTAGCCTAAGACTTGGAGGTGTCACTACAATCCAGTTGGTGTGGACTAAACTTTGGAGGTGAGACACATGCATCACTCGTGTTGTGGATCGAACGAAACGCCTGGAGGTAACCACCACTGATGAGGGGTATTTTAGGGCTCCGCTTTTTCTACAACCATGTCAGATCGAACAATATTTGTCTGAGGAGCTCGATTTGGACCCCAATGCTCAAGTATACAATGTATAGACGGACCTGGATCAAAGGTTACTGTTGGGCCGAGCTCTGGTTACTGTTGGGCCGAGGAATGCATATCTGCGGGTGGATCACCTAAACCCCGTTCTCGGCTATAAATACCCCATGCATTTATTACACCAGACACAACTTCCCAGAGCTTTGAGACTGCTGCTCGGATTTACTCGAGAATATTAGTATAGGCTTTCTCATATGTATTTCGCCCTTTAGCATGTACTGCATCCTATAATGCTCGATTAGGACTCCAAACACTTGTAATCTGTACTCGATAATTCAGAATACAATACTATTGATCTTTCTAATTTATTGTATAACATATTTGCTGCATTGATTATCCACCCTTGATCGAACACACGAAAACGCGTAAGATCAATTGGCGCCCACCGAGGGGCCTTATTAGAGTATTAGATCGAAATATGCCTACTACGAGGAAAAATACGTACAATCGAGGAGAACCCTCCCAGGCAGCAGGAGCGCAGAATTAAGTCAATAACGAGCCCGATAATCTATCTCGTGCGGCTCAACAACCAGAGATTCCACCAATAGTTCCCCAGGATAATATTCCAATCCACACAACCGTTGGTGATCTAAGATCTATCATAGGCACAATGTGCAGGGAGTTCCTGAACAGTGGGAGGGCTGATCAATCACCCGTAGACCAACCGGGAAATCACGGGAGACCTGAAATACCTTCTTCGAACATCCAGAAGGAAAATAGCATACTGCGATCTATATCGCGTGCCCCAGCTACGAATCCTCTTCGAGCAATGCCCTCGAAAAACAACGCCCGATCGGAAAACCCACCAAGATCGGTACATAATCTGGAGGATTCAGTGGTAGGAGAGAGCCACTCTGCTGGCGTGGTTGGAGGTAGAAAGTCTGCCTACAAAAGAATTACCGAATCAGAGTTAGAAAAGATAATATGCGAGAGAGTAGCTAAGGAATTGGGAAAAGAAGAAACGATGATAGAGGTCCCCCGTAACAATCAGGCCGTCAGGCGAGGGGAGATTACTCTAACTAGAGGGAACTTACGAGATAGAGAGGTTTCAAACAGTATCATGCGCTGTTCGCCATTTTGTCGAGAGATACGAGAAGCTCGAAACTCAGAAATGGTGCCAACAAGGCTGCCGCGGTATAACGGGACTACCGACCCCGGAGAACACATCAACAGCTTTATTAATGTGATGAACTTGTACGGACATTCGGAGGATTTCTGTTGCAAAATTATGGTCACTACTTTTGAAGGAATTGCTCTCGATTGGTTCGGGAAGTTACCTTCTAACTCCATATTTTCTTTTGGGGAATTCTGTGATAAACTGAAACATCAATTTGCTAGCCAGAGGAAGCCAAGACTGCCAGCGAATCACCTGGGCACCGTAAAACAATTGGAAGGAGAGACGTTGAGGCAATGGCTAGCAAGATTTAGTATTGAGCTCCTGAAAGTAGATACCCCGCAGATCGAGTATCTGTCCTCCCTGATGTTCGAACTAACCAAAAGCACTCAATTTGGAAATGCTTTGTGTAGAAAACAACCTAAGACCATCGAACGGATAATGGAAATTGCAGAGAAGTACATGATACAGGAAGAGATGAACAAATTGAAGAGTTCACATGTTGACAAGTCTCATCTCAACAAGAAGCAAGATCGGGCTCCGATCCCAAAACCAGGTGATTATGGGGGATCGAGCAGAGGATCTGTCTGGCAACGAATTAATACTTATAAGCCACATATGCCGCCTCAAGCCCCAAATTCATATGGACCTCCATATGACCGGATTCGAGCCCCGAGACCGGCTTAAATTTAGTTTACCGAGCTTAACACCTCAAAGGAAGAAGTACTAACCGTGTTGGAAGAAGGAAATTTAATCCCTGAAGCTCAAAGGATCACCCAAGCCAGAGCAGGGGCACCAGGATATGAGCAATACTGTCGGTATCACCGTGCTCGGGGACATAGTACTGAAAATTGTTATCAATTGAAAGTTGAGATTGAAAAATTAATTGCCCAAGGAAAACTGAAAGAGTTTATCAAAGGTAACAACTATAACGGTCGTTATAGATCCCGAAGTCCGCGAAAGTTTAATAACCAGCAAAGACGAATTCAAAGCCAAGCAGAAGAGCGTTCGAATGGAGTGATAAACATGATCGCAGGCGGACCAGCGGGAGGTGATAGCAGAAACGCTAGAAAAAGAACTTTGAGATCGATAAAAGCTGGAGTCTCTACTAAGAGAGAGATTCTATCCTTAGAATCTCCCTCCATAGAAAATCAAGTTATAAGCTTCAGTGAGGCCGACAGACCCTCTGATGTCAATTGGGACACAAGTGAAGACGATCCGGACTTTTCCATGGTGTTGACATTGAGGATTGCTAACTTCGAAGTAAAGAGGGTGCTGGTCGATAACGGGAGCTCGGCAAACATAATTTCGTCGGAAGCTCTTACAAGAATGAACCTCTGTCATCCACGTTTGGATAAGGTAACCACCCTTTTGGTCGGTTTCGGGGGGTCGGAAATCATTCCGCTCGGGACCATACTCTTGAGTACCACCCTAGGGACCAAACCAAAGAATGTCACGAGAATGATCAAGTTCCTAGTGGTGGATACGCCGTTTGCTTACAATGCCATTTTGGGAAGACCTGCTCTGAATATTTTTAAGGCTGTCGTATCTACCTACCATCAAAAGGTAAAGTTCCCAACTGAGGGAGGAGTAGGAGAAATGAGGAACGAGCAATACATGGCCTGGGAGTGTTACAGTTCGTCTTTAACTATCAAGGAGAAAGTGGAGCCCGAACTCCCGACCAAGAGAAAGATAAGTGATTTAGCGTCTGAGTTGGAAAAGCCAATTCCCGACTGCGAAAAATTCCAAGCAAAGAAAGGAAAAAACGTTGACATGAGCGTACAAGCGACTGACCACAAAAAGGTGACTTTAGTTCCTGGATCCCCAGAAAAGTTCACTAAAATTGGAACGGAATTGAGCGAGGGCATGGAAACCATGCTCATAGAATTTTTGCAGAAGAATGTGGATGTTTTTGCCTGGAGCTCGGATGATATCGTGGGAATCGACCCGTGAGTGATAACACATTCACTAAACATCGATCCGAAAGCAAAGCCTGTGAGGCAGAAGAAGCGCAATCATGGTCGCGAAAAGGATAAAATAATTAATGCAGAAGTCGATAGATTGTTAGCAGCAGGACAGATCAGGGAAATCAAGTTCACAGAATGGTTATGTAATGTGGTCCTGGTCTCTAAAGGGGAAAAGGCCGAAAACAAATGGAGAATGTGCAATGATTTCACCGACCTAAACAAATTATGCCCAAGAGATCCTTATCCACTGCCCCGGATCGATATGCTAGTAGATTCCACTGCAGGGTTTGCGTTGTTTAGTATGATGGATGCATTCCAAGGTTTTTACCAAATTTTCATGAACGAAAGGGACCAGGATAAAACAGCGTTCATCACGGAAAGAGGAGTCTATTGCTTCATTGTTACGCCTTTTGGCCTAAGAAATGCGGGTGCAACCTATCAGAGGCTAGTTAACATGATGTTCAAAGAATTGATAGGCGAGATAATGGAGGTCTACGTAGACGACATGCTCGTAAAGAGTATGACGGAGAAGGACCACATTGGCCATCTGGACAGATGTTTCGAAATCCTGAGAAAATATGGGATGAAGCTGAATCCAGCCAAGTGTACCTTTGGTGTGCGATCGGGAAAATTCCTCGGATACTTAGTCCACGAAAGAGGAATCGAAGCAAACCCGGAAAAAATTCGAGCAATCACCGATCTCCAGCCACCACGGAAGCTCTCGGATGTCCAAAGTTTGATCGGAAAAATCATTTCATTGAATAGATTCATCTCCCGATCTGCCGACAAAAGTTTACCATTTTTCAAGCTCCTACGGAAATCTAAGAACTTCGAATGGAATGCAGAGTGCGATAAGGCATTCGAGCAGTTGAAAGTGTACCTGACCTCGCCACCCATGCTGGCCAAACCATCTGAAGGAGAGCCTCTATATCTATACATAGCTGTGTCGGAAGAGGCCATTAGTTCGGTTTTGGTGAAACTTGATAAGACTGAGCACAAACCGGTTTATTATCTATGTAAGTTATTGCAAGGCGCCGAGAAAAACTACATGGAAATCGAGAAATTCGCACTAGCGTTGGTAGTGGCTGCCCGAAGGCTAAGGCCTTACTTTCAAACATACAAGATCATTGTCCTAACAAATCAACCTTTGAGACAGGTCTTATCCAAACCGGAAGCATCAGGCAGGTTAATCAAATGGGCAGTCGAACTTGGTCAATTCGAAATAGAGTATCAACCGCGAGTCGCCATAAAAGCTCAAGTGTTAGCTGACTTCGTGCTCGAATCAACAGGCATATCGAACACCGAAGAAGCAGTTTCCGAGCTAAATATGGTCGAAGAAGTCAAGAGTCAAATCTGGCTAATGCATGTAGACGGGTCCTCAACCAAGGATGGAGGTGGAGCAGGAATTCATTTCCAAGGACCCAACGGTGAGGATTTGAGTTATGCTATAACATTGGATTTCGTCGTGACCAACAACGAGGCCGAGTACGAAGCATTGATCGCAGAATTAGAGATGGCTCTTAAAGCAAAGGTAAAATCAATTGTTGTACTAACAGATTCAGAGCTTGTTCATAGGCAGGTAAAAGGCACGTACGAGGCCAGGGAGTTCAATATGTTCAAATACTTGGCCAGAACGAAAAAATTGACTTCTCAATTTGACAAGTTCGATATTCAACCTGTGCCGAGAGAGGAAAATTTATGTGCGGATACATTGTCAAAATTCTCAGGTCTGGCCGACAGAAAGAATGAAAGAATAATCACGTGGTTGCTATCGAATACATCCGCTATCGACCTGGATGCGGCCCCGGCCATCGATATCATGGAGATTGATGAACCAAGTAACTCATGGTGCAACCCCTTTGTTGCCTATCTTAAGGAAGGGAAACTTCCGGAAAACCCAAACGAGGCTCGGAGGATCAAATACAGAGCGCCGTCGTTTACCCTGATCGGTGATCAACTCTATAAACGATCCTCCTCAGGAATCCTGTTAAAATGCGTCCCTGAAATTCACTACAATGCTATTTTAAAAGAAGTTCATGAGGGGGAAGCGGGAAACCATTGTGGTGCTCGGGCCTTAGCGCTTCAATGCTCGAGATCTGGATATTATTGGCCTACTCTTTTCTCTGATTCAGTTGATTATGTGAAGAAATGCCACCATTGTCAAATTCATTCGAACTTGATTCATCAACCGGCTGAACACATGCATTCTATTCCTATTTGTTGGCCCTTTGATAAATGGGGCATTGATATTGTAGGACCTTTTCCAACAGCAAGAGCTCGAAAAAATTATGTGTTGGTTGCAGTCGAATATTTTAGCAAATGGGTCGAATGCGTCGCTCTAACCAAGATCACTCAGTTCCAGGTTATTAATTTCTTATAGAAGAATATTATTTGCAGATTTGGGATTCCTAGGATCTTAATATCAGATAATGGAACACAGTTCGCCGGAAAAAGGATCACGGAATGGTGCGAAAAGTTCGGAATACAGCAGAATTTTGCATCTGTAGGTCATCCCCAAGCTAATGGGCAGACGGAAGTCGTGAACAGGGAAATCGTTCGATCCTTGGAAAAACGCCTATCTGAGGCAAAAGGAAAATGGCTCGATGAACTTCCAGGGGTTTTATGGGCCAATAGGACTACTGTTAAAGCCGCAACGGGAGAAACTCCATTTAGTCTGGTCTATGGATCAGAGGCCGTTATCCCAGTAGAAAATCTCGTACCTTCCCCCAGGGTCGAATTTTACGATCCCGAAGAAAACCGATCCCTAAGGGAGGTGGAAGTCGATCACGCGGATAGTCGAAGGGACCGTGCGAAATTAAAAATCCAGTCCACAAAGTCTAGCATGGAAAAATCTTATAATCGAAATGTTCGAATCCGAACATTCAAGGTGGGGGATCTGGTGCTAAAGAAGGTGGAAGTATCGAAGCGCGTTGGAAAACTCCAACCTAATTGGGAAGGCCCTATCGTGGTCGTTGAAGTCGGAAGAAAAGGTTCTTACAAGATTGCTTACCCTGATGGGGAGGTACTACCTCGAGCTTGGAACGCTATTAATCTGAGACGATATTATGGAAGATAATCGAATTCAAAACTACTGCTGATTAGTCATCTTGCTTTGTTCTCTTAGTTTCTAGTAAATTAGTAATTTACATATTCAATGAAGGCCTGTTCTCGACTCAGTTGTCCAAAGGATGTTTATTCCGATTGAGTATTTATTCAATGAAAGTTTATTTCGCCTAAATTCTTATTTATTCGTCATATTCTGGATATTCTCGATCTATATTCATCTATTATCAATCTCTCTTTTATCAATTATTAAGGGTGAAAGTTGTTGCTATGACCCTCGAAAATCGACCAAGGGTGAAAGCCGTTGCAACGCCCCTTGGATCGAAAAATAAAAATGGGTGACGACCCTCGAGCTAAAATTGCTCTGATACGACTAAGGGTGAAAGCCGTTGCTATGCCCCTTAGATCAAAATTATTGAAAAAGGGTGAAAGCCTCTGCTATGACCCAAGGGCTAAAAATGCTCTGATACGACTAAGGGTGAAAGCCGTTGCTATGCCCCTTAGATCGAAATTATTGAAAAGGGTGAAAGCCTCTGCTATGACCCAAGGGCTAAAAATGCTCTGATACGACTAAGGGTGAAAGTCGTTGCTATGCCCCTTAGATCGAAATTATTGAAAAGGGTGAAAGCCTCTGCTATGACCCAAGGGCTAAAAATGCTCTGATACGACTAAGGGTGAAAGCCGTTGCTATGCCCCTTAGATCGAAATTATTGAAAAAGGGTGAAAGCCTCTGCTATGACCCAAGGGCTAAAAATGCTCTGATACGACTAAGGGTGAAAGCCGTTGCTATGCCCCTTAGATCGAAATTATTGAAAAAGGGTGAAAGCCTCTGCTATGACCCAAGGGCTAAAAATGCTCTGATACGACTAAGGGTGAAAGCCGTTGCTATGCCCCTTAGATCGAAATTATTGAAAAATGGTGAAAGCCTCTGCTATGACCCAAGGGCTAAAAATGCTCTGATACGACTAAGGGTGAAAGCCGTTGCTATGCCCCTTAGATCGAAATTATTGAAAAAGGGTGAAAGCCTCCGCTATGACCCTCGGGCTAAAATTGCTCTGACACGACTAGGGATGAAACCCATTTACTAAGGTCTTTTAAATCGAAAGCATATCCAAGATCGGTCAAGATTCTATTATCTCTACATGGCAGCTATTGATTCCTAAAAATTTTCTCTTGTAAGATTCAGATGTCGCAAAAATCGGACTTCAAATCAAATCGACAACAATATATAAAGAAGATTTTTCATTCCTCGAAGTTTCGGATAAATTGCATAAAAACTATTGATTACAATCAGAAAATCGAACTGATCCGGAAATATTACAAATGATACGATCCTGTCACATATGAATATTCCTACCGATGCCTAAAGTAAAAAAGTGAAGCAGGAACACTTCTACCCTTCGTTCGATCTTCTGATCTCCCGCGGATGTAAGCTTCCCTCTCGCGAAGCTCGAAGTTCCTCTTCTCACGTTCGTAGATATCTTTGAGTCTCTCTAATTCTGAACTTAACTTATCCTGAGACAATTTTTCCTTGAAAAATCTATTAGCTTCCAGTGCGCGTTCCAGCTCGATCTTTTTCCCAATCAACTCGAGCGAAATAGAAGCCCGTTGTTCGATCTCATGATTGGCCAACGCATAAAGCCTAGAAAAGTCTTTGCCAGCCTTAACTTATAAGAAAATACATCATAACAGAAATAAAGGAGTTGGAGAGTCATGATAAAGAAGTTAGAAAGAATTACCTGGGCAAGAGATTCCGACCCAGAATGAAACAGGAACGAGGAATATTCTCCAGTCGAGAAGACCGCCTCAGAGATAGAAACATCGGCCCGAAGAAGGCTCAAGTCAGATTTCTCATGTGACACTGTATTAAAAGGAGTCACACCACTTTTAGATGAAGATCCTCCGACCAACGAAGGTACGGATTGGAATAAAGTACGCCCAGATACTTCATCCGCAAAAGAAACCTTTTTAATTCTCTTATTTGAGCTCCTAGATCTCAAGCACGAAGAAAAGGCAACAGTCGAAGATTTATTTTCCCCATGAAAGTTTAACTGATCAGAACTAGCGGATTTAATTGGGGATCGGTTTCTTTTCCTTGTTTTTCTACCATCACGTGGTCCGGAGAAAGGCGCGGGAGAAATCACAAGAGCGTTCGAATTTTTATTCATCTCTTGATTTCCAAGTAAAGATTCAACCGAGATGATTTTCTAAAGCTCCGATCGCCGTGAGCAATATTATTGTGAAAGCAACGCAAAAGACCTGGGTATTTATAAAGACATGACATCATGCGAACTATAATAATTGGTAGGTCGCTACTCCCAAGAAAGATTTGATGACGCAAATAAGTATGCAAGAATGACGTTATAAATTTAGCAAGACAGTCAAACAGGCAAAAGATTGAGCATGGCATTAAGGAAAAGTTAAATTTGAGCATTCAACAAATAGACAAAGCAGAAGATTATAAATATACAAAGACAATGGTTCAATAAGTAAATCCTATTACATAATAATCGTCACTGGCTGGATTCATTCCCGACCAGGATCATAGTCCATTTTCCCTTGTTCCTCTGCTTCGCTAGAACCGCTTTCCGAACCATTGGAATCACCTTTACTCGAGCTGCTCCCTTCTCCATCATTACTTTGTGCATCGGCCGCAGGTTTGCTCAAATCGGGGGAAGAGTTATCTTGCTCCCCCTGATTCCGAGAATCCCCTTTGATATCCACATCTTCATCTTCAGATCGAGCTTCGAGCGCATCGGGATTTGGCATCGGCACTCCAAATTCCTCTAGAAAGGAAGCGAACTCATGAGCGGCCAAATCCTCGAGCTTGGGAGGAAGGGACGACGCTTTATAATCTTCACCAAAGATATTTTTATAAGGATTCATGTTAGGAAGGTAGTGATCAAGGGCGCCTTCAATCTTGGCAGCCGTAAGGAGGTGCTGAGCCCCTTTATAGTAGAAGGCTTGGTTAATTTCACCCGACCGTAAGCGAACCAAGGCATCAAGGATTGGAGACTCCAGGAACTCCCTTATGGCAGGAAGCCTAGCTTCGGCTCGACCTCGCTCATAAAGCTGTTCGGCGGACACTTTGGTTTGCTCGAGCTCCAGTTTAGTTTCGCCACTTCACCCTCTAAGGCCCTCTTCGCCTCCAACTCCTTCTTAATCTTCTCGAGTTCTATCTCGACCTCAGACAACTTAGTTTTGGCATTCTCTAGCTGACTGGTCTTTGCAGCTTCATCCTTCAAAACATTGTATAGGGCTTTCTGTACCGCCTGAGACTCTTCGCTCAGTACGGCCAGTCGAAGAGCAGTTTGAGTAAACAAGTCTCCGGCCTGCAAAGAAAAAGATATGTAAGACACAAAATAAGAATTATAAGGGAAGAACTAGAAACTTTCAGAATAGACAGTACCCTTTGATGAACATAGGCGTAATCGCCTACTATCTCAAAATCCGGCTTAACGAAAGATTGGATAGTATCATCCTTGAACCTCCCGGCCAAGAACATCCGAAGAGATTTATCCACCGTATGCTCGCCCTCGGGACCTAAGTCAGATTCAATTGTCCCACCCTCGGGGTATCCGGCCAATCTGGGCCCTCGCAGATGATCCTCGATGAAGTCAGCCAGATCCGGTTCGGAATGACCAGTCCGGCAAGAAATCGAATCTGATCCTCGACCAAAAGGTTTAACTCTCCTGGAGGATTCAGCAACATCGCTACTTCTTTTGCGAGCCGTCCTGGCCTGCAAAATCTCCCTGGCACGATTCTCCATCAAAGTGTAGTTACTGTACCCTGCGTCATTCGGGTCAGAAGTGCCAGTGGGAAAAACGGACCGAAGGACGTCGGAATCTTGGGAATTAGGAGCCCCCCCCACCTCAACTCGAGAGCGAGAGGTTCCTACTTCGGTGATTGGGGGAATAATCACTAAGGCATTCGAGGTTGGCATGATCCCAACCTGGGCCTTAGACTTTTTCGCTTTCCGAGAAGTTGTTGATCTTTGGGGACGAGGCCGACCTTTATTACCCTTCGAAAAGGAAGCAACATGTGGACCGGCTACTGATGTACGGAATTTATCAACAATATCGGCTAACGTAGAAGGGGGGTTAGCGGGATCGATCTGAGCCCTCCCATACTCGATCGGATCGGCCGGAAAAGTGCGATTGCTGAGCTCGGCCAATCGCAAAACCACCTCCTGAGTCATCAACGCGGTCTGATGAGGGTCAGCACGAAGAGATTGCAGGAATTGATCCGTTATCTCATTCTTCATACTTCCCTCAAGACGGCGTTTACCGTATATCCATGTCTTTGCTCCAGGCCAAGAAAACGGAGTAGGTTCGGGGTTATCTTCGGAAGGAGGAGTCTCTGGTCCTCGAACAAAGAAGAACTCTTGCTTCCATCCTTTCAAATTGCTACTGACGTTGGCCGATAAGATTGAAATCTTTGGTCTCTGAGAAAAATATACATAACCTGCGTTCGAAGACGTGGAAGCACTCATCTGGAATATCCGCCAAAAGTTCTGAAAGGCCGCCTTTTTCCCTTTGGCTTTCATCAGCACGCAAAAGGCTATAATCAGACCAATCGAGTTCGGTAAAATCTGGCAAGGAGTCAATAGGAAAGCATCCAGAAGGTTCTCTATCAAAGGAGGGAAGGGGATGCGTAGGCCATAATGGAAATGTTTCGAATAAAAGGCTTGACAACCCGCGGGAGGATCAGTAACCCGTTGGTCGGGGGTAGGAAGTACTATCGAAAAACCGGCGCCTAAATATGGGCCAAACTCTTTTTGCAACTCGCCCAGATCTTTTTCCTGGTAGGAACAAACGATCTCGTCTGCCCTCTCCTCAGTCATGTTTAGACCTGCGATGGTCGAGGGCTCTTCCCAATCGAAGATCGTGACCACCACGTTGCGGTTCAATCTATATTTCCTTTGCTCATTTTTCCCCAAAGGAAGGTCCCCATCCTCTACATCTTCCTCATCAGAGACCGTTGCTTCACCCGAATTTTCATCGCCGCTATCTCCCGTTTCAGAATTCGATTCCCGTTCCTCCACGCTGGAATCGGAGGTGGAACTCGAATTTTGTGAATTCTCGATCTCAGATGATCGAGCTTCTACAGCTTCTTTCTCTTTCCGATTATCTGCCTCATTCTCCTCTGAAGGAGATTTTCCCTTCAAGTCTACTGAACTCGACATAATGAATGTATGAAGACTGCTCGAAAAAGGCTGCTCGAACTTACTTATCGATCTGTACGCTCCGATCTAATTTTTTCTTCTTGAGAGTCTTTGATGAATGGTGACCCTCCGCAAAACTATATATACAAGGACAAAACGAGAAATTGCAAACTGGTCCCCGAGTAACCGCGTCGGTTGAACTTCCTCAAGGTAAACTTAAAATCATATTTCCAAGAATTACATTTAAGGCCCCATACTTTTCGAAATTCCCAAATTGAAGACCCACACGACAAGCGGCGCATCGAAGAAATGCTAGCTCCGAATTCCAACATAATCCTGTGAGATAATGAAACTCAATTAAACTGCTCCAGTAAAATGGCGATGAAATATCCAAATCACAAGCTCCAATTCCATCAACAAACGACAAAGGTAATATCTGGACGGCATAGTTACATGGTTTCTCAAGTGTGCACTCTTTTTTCCTAGTTCGGTTTTTATCCCAATGGGTTTTTCCGAATTAGGTTTTTAATGAGGCATACCCGAAGCCAGGGCCGAGGTTGATTCATTCTCCCTGATCGTCCTAGACTATATGTACTTCTTCGAGCTCAAGCTTCACTTTACGCTCAAGAAGTGGGGGAGTATTGATGAGGGGTATTTTAGGGCTCCGCTTTTTCTACAACCATGTCAGATCGAACAATATTTGTCTGAGGAGCTCGATTTCGACCCCAATGCTCAAGTATACAATGTATAGACGGACCTGGATCAAAGGTTACTGTTGGGCCGAGCTCTGGTCCAAACTCGTGGGCCGAGGAATGCATATCTGCGGGTGGATCACCTAAACCCCGTTCTCGGCTATAAATACCCCATGCATTTATTACACCAGACACAACTTCCCAGGTGCACTAGCTTTGAGACTGCTGCTCGGATTTACTCGATAATATTAGTATAGGCTTTCTCATATGTATTTCGCCCTTTAGCATGTACGGCATCCTATAATGCTCGAATAGGACTCCAAACACTTGTAATCTGTACTCGATAATTCAGAATACAATACTATTGATCTTTCTAATTTATTGTATAACATATTTGCTGCATTGATTATCCACCCTTGATCGAACACACGAAAACGCGTAAGATCAACCACCAAGCAGTGGTGAGGTAAATTGCAAAACCCCCTTCTTAGTTTATGTTTTGATTGGTTCAACCTTTTTGTATAATAACTGTGGAGAAATATTTATGGGACTAATAGGGAACTCGAAAAATTTTAAAATTCCGCATTTTGTTGTATTGACAATCGAGCCCCATATTTAGAGAAAATCCCAACAGGTCTTAGCAACAACTTTCACCCTTTTCATTTTCATCGGTCATAGCAATAGCTTTCACCTGAGGGTCTTAGCAACAACTTTCACCCTTTTCGTTTTCATCGGTCATAGCAATAGCTTTCACCTGAGGGTCTTAGCATCAACTTTCACCCTTTTTTGATACTTGGTTGACACGTATTGAGATTGGCCATATTCTTAAAGTACTTTTCCGAATGTAATGAAATGATAATATCTTTGGCGAAACAAGACTTTCATTGAATAGATAATCCTCTACGACCCGAGATAAAAGAGGCAGAACTAGATAATAAGACAGTAGATAGGCTAGAAACCGGTAAATAGTCTTCATCGTTCATAATAATGCATTTTCGAGCTGTGTGCTCCTTGTCTATTTGAACTTAGAGAAGATAAATACTCGATTTCCTGGGTATCAAAACCTTTGTTCGACCGCTCCCAATCAATCAAACTGGTGTTTTAATTTGTTACATTCCGCAGCAGAAGTCCCTCGAATAATCACATAAACTCATCATATTGATATGTTCCCCGGGGTCGGTAGTCCCGTTATACCGTAGTAACTTTGTTAGAGCATCGTACGATGCTATTTCTGATCTCAGATCGGCGACAGCCGTATGGGTCGAAACATTGTCCTAGGGAACGATTGGTGGCACTTCCGGTTGTTGAGCTTCTCGAGATAGATTATCAGGCTCATTGTTAACTAAGTTCTGTGCTCCGGCCACATGGGAAGGCTCTCCTCGAATATATGTATTTCTCCTCGTAGTAGGCATTCTTCGATCTAACACCCAAATAAGGCCCCACGGTGGGCGCCAATTGATCTTACGTGGTTTCGTATATGATCAAAGAAGTGAAGAAAATAGCTAAAGTCACAATTAAATGAATGAAAGATCAGTAATATATATATTCCGAACATGCGAGTACATATTACAAATGATGGGGGTCCTATTTGAGCATTATAGGATGCCGTACAAGCAAGAGGATAGATACATAAAAATAACCTATGCTAACTTTCCAAGATGGCTCCGAGCAGCAGCTTCGAGTAGAGAGCACCTGGGAAAGCGTGTAAGCCCCCCTCGCTTCATAAATGCTCGTGGTATTTATAGTTGAAATGGGGAGCTACCTAGTCCATCCGTAGGAATATATTTCTCAGCCCACAGGCCTGGGCCTGAGGTCGGCCCAACAGTGTCCTTCGACTATGAGCTCTCTCTGATAGATCGGATTGGATGAATTGTGACCTGGGCACGATTTTATGCCTTCAGGGTCGGGATCCACAACCTTCGACCTTGCCTGGGCTCCTAAATGTAGAGTCCAAAATATCCCTCATCAGAGTGAGCATATAAACTCATTATGTTCGTAAAACTGAATATATAATCGTCGGGATTAGTGGTTCCGTCATATCTCGGTAGTCGTCCCGGAATCTGCCCGGAGATTGAGCTTCTTTTATTTCCCTGCAAAAGAGTGAGCATGCTGCGAAGCTTTCTTGGACCTCGGCGGGTTGGTTGTGATTTCGCTCGTCGATCGATTTTGTATCGCTTCTTTGTGGACTATGTAATGATCTCTGCTCGCTCATAGGGCTATCTGCTTGTTCCGATACCTGCTCAACCTGCCTCGGAGTTCTCCGACCTGGATTCGCCCTAGTTGCTCTAGGGTCTCTGGGAACATGCTCGGACACCAGCAGTTCTCCTGGGTATAATGAGTTAAACAGCATTGTGATCTGTCTTAATTTCTCCTGTGTTTCCGCCAATGGGACAGGGATTGTAGGAGCCACGGGGGCTTCTGGTATCGTATTGGCGGCGATTTGTTGCTGTCCTTGAGAATTTTGCACATGGATCCCTTGGCGTTCTTCATGATTTGGCAATTGATTGTTTTCTCGTTGATTATCATCATCGTTAATGATTGGGTTGTCATTCGTCGTATCGTTTTGTAATTCATCTGACGTCATAGGTGGATGCGTCGTGTTGCTTCTTGCTTCGTTGCGAGCGTTCTTCCTCAGGCGAGCCATATGTCTATCGAATAATTAACTTAGCCCCACGGTGGGTGCCAACTGATTTAACCGTTTTTCCTAGGGTTTGGTTAAATCATTGATAAAGGTTTATGAGGTAAAATTATATAGAGATTAGATGGCCTAGTTACTTTATTCCGGATGGATCAATCTCAAGGAAGAACAATATGTAAATAAGATCAAGAACACGAATCTATGAATAAGGAATATAGTATAGCAAAAGCTTTTCTATTAAGTTGATATTAGATTGCCCAAGTATGTAGGCGTAAGTTCACAAGAATATTGTTATCGTAATACAATTGGTGATCCAGCTATTTATATGATATTAACCCTAGCTTTACAAGGAAACATAATCCTGCTAGGACTCGGGGTATCAATCCCTCTTGAACTAGGATATCGGTCTGATCGCCGTGAATAGATATCTCTGGTCAGACCGAGTGGCTGTTAGCGAATGAGCTTCTTAGTCGAGCCGATCGAGTATCTTCTAGTCACTCCGAGAGTTATGAAGGGTGTAAAACAGCCCCCATCACCATCTCATTGACTTGTCTAAAGACCCTTGTCAAATCTGTAATGTCAGACTTGTGTCGTTGAAGAGCAGTGTGAAGGTGACCTACATCAGCCTTGACGTCTTCAATGTTTCTATTCATTCCAAGTATGTTCTGAGTCAACATCATAGAATTGTCCTGTGGCAGAGGAAAGTTGTCAATGACCTTTTTCACCATTTTGGCATTCTCTTCTTGCATCTGCTTCATCAACAACCTATTCCTCTCTTCCATTTCCTTCAAAGAATTTTTTTTCAGCATCTGTATTGATTCCATCAGTGAGGAATGAATATCACCTGTTGGAATTGAGGTTGAAGCAGTTTGATCTTCCTGGTGGACAGTAGTATCTTGCAGAACAGCTTCATCTCCAGCCTTCCACTCAAGTGCTGAAGGTGTTTTGGCAGGAGCCTGTTCTTGCATCTGAACTGTTTCAGCAGTTCCATCTTTAGACACAACAATTGTCTGATTGATCAGGAGAGCAGGCAACCATTCCTTTGCAGGTTTCTTCACTTTTGACTGCTCCTGGAACTTACTTACTTCATAACCGAAGGCTATCTGTTGAACACTTGGTAAGCTGGGCAGGTCACTGGAAAAACCTAGACCATATCTAGCTCTATCTGCCCACTTTTCCAATGTTGTGTAAGAGGATCATCTCTTCTTCTTCTTGATAGAATATTGCCCTGCAAGCCAATATTAATTAGCTTTTAAGAGGACTATCTTCTTATTGTTTAATAATTAATATGCCCATTTATTTATAGTACGTAAATTAAACAATGGTCAACTTCATCTCTCGTGAACGTATCTAAGCGATTGGATGAAATCCTAAGGTCACATTCGACTATGGGACGATTCACTTCGGTATTGAGTTCAATCTTGAAACAGTCTCTAAGGTCGCGATCTTAAAACCATTCCAAGTCATAGATTCCGAACGAGACAGGGTATCGAAGGAATCGCTAAGACTTTTACGATTATGCATGATTCACATGGAGTGAATTTGTAGACTTTCATGAACAAGACATATTATGCTAGTGCATATGACTAGGTGGTTCGATAGGGGATCGAACGCATCGAACGACTCGAACAGAGAAACCCATTGTGGAAGCGCATGACGCATATCGGTGATGGGATGTTTCTCAAGGCTTATAATATTTAGTCCTTAGACTTGAGGTGCTAGGGAGAATTCGGTGCATGGGTGTAAGTACTTAGATTTAGGTACTGGACGCGTTACTGGACCATAATGTGCCTAAGGTGGGTGCGTACAGTTGTGTACGCGAGTGGTTAGTACTAAGAAAGGATCTATCGACTCATCCTGATAAGGTGGGAGAATTTCCTGTACGCTCTTAGATAATAGATTCCGAGAAATCCACGGTCGTGGTCAATGACAGATTTGGAAAAGGGTTTCCAAATTTAGCAGTCACACTGGAATTATTATCCAGAATTAGAAAGTACAGAATCGAGATAATTAGAGGTGCCGATCAATTCACACACCCTAGGTATTGGTCGGGAAATTAGTCTTGGAAGGATCGTATGTACATGGCAATTATAAGAGGTGAGGTTCACAAATATCAATTCACCTGAAGTTGTGCTTCATGGGCTTGTGGCTATACATCGACCATGATGTGTGGGTACTCTTGAATTAATAAGGAGATTAATTCTGGAGTGATCAATTAAAAGTGTTTAATTGATCAGAGCAATTAATTGCTCATTAATTAAATCGCGAAAGTTTTGGGCTTGCTGCCAATTGATGGTGAACCCAGAGGGTCACAGACAATACAGTTGGACAGTGACAGTCATAAAAGAAAATAGTTGATTTAAGGAAGTTAAATCAAAGTTAATGAATTAAAGTGTTAATTCAAAGAGGAGAGCTATTAATTGGAATATCTAATTAATTAAATGGATTATCTAATTAATTATAATATTAATTAAAGTGTTAATTAATAAAATGGAAGAATAAATAAATTGAGCATTTTTCGGATTGCACAATTTTATGGCTAAGGGGCGATTTTGATAGGTGAAAGAGTGGAAGAGTTTATTTCTTGTTTAAAAGTAACAAGCAAAAGATTTGATCAAATCTTGTATCCTATTGTGATAAGGAAATGATTCAACTAATCTTGATGAGATATCTGATAAGAGAAGGATTCTTCTCTTATAAGTATATCTCATCACATATCTTCCAAAGCTCATGAAATGAGACTGCATTAATTGATTAATACACAACAAGAAGAAAAGAAAAGCTGAAAAATTGATAGGCCAATTTTCGGCCAACCCTAATCGACCCAAACCCTAGCCGCCCAAAGCCCTAGCCACACAAGCCCTATGGCCAAGCCCTTCTTCCTTCTGTTCTCTTCATCTTGATCCAGATCCTAATCTAGATCTGCCTCTTACTTCGTTGACAATCTCCAAGATCTAGTTCGTAGCCTGTGACTTGGAGACATTGCTACAATCCAACTGGTGTGGATACGTTCTGGAGGTGAGACAGTTGGATCACTAAGTTGTAAATTAGACAAGAAGCCCGGAGGTTACCACCACTGAGCCGCAGTGAGGTAAATCGCATATTACCCCCTTTTTGTTTTAATTGTTGTTTGATTCAACCTTTCGCATATGTAATGTGGAGATCAATTTCTTGGTACTGATGGGTGCCTCAGAAAAATTTTAAATTCCGCACTTTGGTTGTTTTGACAACCGAGGTATCCTAACAGTGGTACCAGAGCTAACGCCATTATTATTATGCAAAAAGGTCTGAACGTAATAAAATATATGGATACTTGCGTTTATTATGTTCTGTGTGATGATTCTTACTTGTTATGATGAGATCTACGATTGGGCAAAACTGCATATTCAGATCTGGGGCAAATTTATAGTTTTTCGAAACTTCAGGACTTTTATGCAAAATTGTAAATTTAAAAAATCAAGGCAGGAAATTTATTTTCTATTTTCTAGAAATTTTTGAAAAATCTGGACTATTTTTGCAAATCAGGTCGGTACGTAATTTTGGGTCTTTGTTGGTCCCATGTGGTCATATGAGGTCTACAGGAGGGGGTGAATAGACCTATGAAAATTTTTAGACTTTAAACTTTCAAGTCGTCTGTCAGCAAACTAAGCTGATATAGAACAGTAAGCTGACTGAGTTGTTAGTGAACAAATCTTTAACAGTAGAGTTGACCACTCTTCTTATAGTTACTTAGCTGATTTCAGCAAAACTCAGTATTAATAATAGAATACTTGCAGCGGATAAATAAGTGTTTTTCACAAGTAGACTTAGTCTTTTAAAAGATTTTATCCCCAGTTTTAACAAACTCCTTTTTAAAATCTTTCAACAGTTTTCTAAAGTGTTTTATGCAAACTTTGAAAATATGCAAGGAAATATTGCAAGTTAAAACACAAAGAATTTTTATAGTGGTTATATGGATGAAAATCCTTTAGTCCACTTTTCCAAGTCACTTAGATCTTGGGTTATACTATAAACACACTGTTTAAAATATACTCTACATACGCCAAAACAACAAATAAAGAGGCCGTAAGCTCACAATAGGAAATCACTAAGAAGACATATCCTCTGAAGTTAGATCTCTCACTTAGATGGATCTACGCTTCTCACAACACTGTAGTTACATTTTCACTCAGAAAAATGATTTAACTTGAACTTCAACTTGGTTCTGCCAACAAATGACTTCGCCAGATGAGTGAGCTGTTCTTGAGACTTAGAGAGATTTTGCTTCGGAAATTTTCTCAGAGTTGTGTTGTTGTTCTTCTCTCTCAAGCTCGCGAACTATTTATACTCCAGATTTGAAAAATGTCCGTTGAAGAAAGACAAGATTCAAATACCTCGAGTACTGGTCCTTAATTTCTGCGAACGGCTCTTTGTACAGTACTGTCAACAATACTTTCTGTCAGCAGCATTTAATGCACTGAGCTGATACGAGGATTTCTTCAATCATTTGCCATAAATACCCTCAATCTTCAGCATTTATTACTCCAGGTGCATTTATTACCGTTGGAGAGACTTCCTGATCATCTTCACATGGCTGATAAGAATCACTCATCTGATGATGAACTGAGCTGATCCCAAACTTGAACAAATCTGATTTGAGTCTGCTGATTTTCACCAAACTAATTTCTTTCTTCAGCAGTAGATCAGTAGTCTTCTGGACCAAACTGAAGTTTGACTTGACTGATTTGTCTTTGAGGTTGATCAAAATTCTTCTAAGGAACTTTATTAAGCATTCCTTACTTAGTTGATTAAGATGTTTTAGAAATCATCAAAACCTCCCTTTAACTTCTAACTTCCTTGTCTTCTGATCTTCATCTTTATCCAACAATTTCCCCCTTTTTGATGATGACTTCAGCTAAGTACCTGTACCTAAACTAAAGTTTTAATCCTCGAAGATTTCTGAGATAGAAATAATATGTTGGAGTAAAAACTTGAACTTTATTGATAATTGAGCTTTAGTATAAGTTACAAGTTTTCAACAGATGAGATTACAAGGAAGGATAAACTGATACAAGAAAACATAAGCTTTAGTGATCTGATTCTTCATCGGTCGTTTCTTCTTCAATCTCCACATACTTTTCTTCTCCATCTTCATCATCAATTTCATCATCTTATTTCATCTATCACATCATCAGGCAGAAAGTTTTTCTTAGCAGCTTCCATCTTTTCTTGACGTTCTGCTTCTTCAACCCTTCTCTTGATGCGTTCCAGATTTTTGTACTTCACAAATGGATCCAGTTGCTCCTCAGGTGTATCCTTGGATGCAACAAGCTCTTTGTCAGACTTTACTGGTTCCTTGGATTCTTCTTCCTTCTCATCAGCAACTTCTTCATCAGCAGTTTCCTTAGCATCTGCTTGGGCATCAGCTACCTTTTCTTCAGCAGCTTCAGCTTTCTCCTTTTAAAAAGCTTTCTCTTTAGCTTCTTCAGCTTGTTTTTCAAGTACTGGCTCCTCTTCAACAGGTTTTTCTTTGTCAGCAGAGTCTTTTGGTTGCTCAGGTACTTGAACAGCTTTAGTTGCTCGAGCTGACTTCTCTTCCCCTTTTTTATCATCATCGGCAGGGTTGAGTTCAGCAGCTGGAATATTGATAGCAGTGCAGATTCTTCTGATGTTGTCATCCATTGTGGCAAGTTGAGATGTATGATGATTCAGACTAGGTCTGAGTCAGGCAGTCTGATCATTGAGATAGTCCATGTTGAGTTGTAAAGTAGCCACTTCATCATGAACTTTTGTGGCAGTTTCGTCTATATGACGTACAAACCCAAGGCTCTTCTCTATTTCAGCATCAACAAGCTTGGTGATCAGGCCAAGAACATCAGCAATGTCTCCTTCATGTCTTTTAAGAGCTGTGTGAAGGTGATTTACATCAGACTTCACATCTTCAACATTTTTGTTTATGTTGATCAGACTCTGAAGCAATTGAAGAGAGTTATCAGGCGGCAAAGGAAAATTTTCAATTGCATCTTTGATTATTTTTCTGTTTTCTTCCTTTTTTCCAAAGACTGGTCCAGCATCAAGGAAGAGTGCTTGTCTGATGTAGGAATGGACGTGGAAGCTGATGGTTTTGTTTGATGGACTGGGACATCTGCTAGAACCTCTTCTTCTTCATCTTTCTGATCTGGTTCAGCAGTGTCTTGAACTGCTACGTGTACAACAATAGCTCCAGCTTCCCTTTGAACATTTTCTTCATCATTTTGGGCAACTTCTTGTTGAACAGCAGCCTGTTCTTCCACCTTAATTGTTTCAGGGGTTCCATTTTCTGATATTGATGTAGTCTGATGGATAACCTTTGTAATTGAAGGCAAGGATCCTTTGACAGGTGCCTTAACTACTTTTACGTCCTGAAAAGTGCTTACCTCAGGACCAAATGTAATCTGTTGAAAACTTGGCAGAGTGGGAAGGTCACTTGGAGATCCTTTGAAGTACCCTGACCTTTCAGACCACTTCTCTAGGGCCTGGTAAACAGCTATCAACACTGCCCTTTTGATAGGATCTTCATTTCTTTTCCTCTTTAGTGGCAATGCATCCTTAATCTTTTTGGCTTCTCTGGCCACAATTCCCCTTGCATAATGATGGAAGACATCTCTTGCATGATCAGGGTCTAAGGCTTTTGTGATGGAAGCTGTTTGTATGAAATTAAGTACCCATTTCTCTTCTTCTTCAAACTCCTTCCAAGCCTTGATTTGTTCAACAGACTTGTTCACTCTGTAGTTCCTCCATTTGTTATATCTGATCTTCTCTTGAACGAACAAAGTAGCCTGTTGGAGCTTCTTGTCAAAATCTGCAAGTGCAGCCTCAAATCTTGCAAAAGCTCCTGGGTGTCCATTTACAATGTTCAATGCCCACTTCACAGCAAATGGACATTTTTCCACCCTTTATCCTGAAGGGAGAATTTGTCTTGCATTCATAGACTCTCTAATTCTGATTCCTCCAGCTCTTCTTGGTCCATGAGCATCCTGCTTGCTCAGTTCCAGAGCTTTAGCTATATCAGCATCTTCTAAAGCCTTCAGCTCGGCTTCAGTCATCTTTTTCTTTTTGGCTTCTTATTCAGCCTCCAACTTGCTCAGTTCTACTGCTCTGTCAAAGTCTTCCTGAGCTTTCTTTGCTGCTTGTTCTTCCTCCCTTCTTCTTTTCTCAGCAGCAAAAATTCTGACTTTGATGATTCTCTTTCTTTTCGGCTTAGCAGTAGCAGGTGCAGCAGCAGTTGGTTCTGGTGCAGCAGTTGAGATTGGAACAGCTGCTTTTGGTTCGATGATCTGCACTTCAGGATCATCTTGAGGTTTGGCAACCTCAACTATTGGAGTAGATTGTTGAGTAGCTGTTGCAGCAGCTGACTCATTAGTAGTAGTCTCTTTCTCAACTTCAGCAGGCCTCTCTGCTGATTGAGGGCCTTCCCTAACTAAATTAGATGACTTAGTAGGAGATGGTTCAAAAATTATTTTCCTCTTTGCAGAAGTCTTCTTGGGAACCACTTTCTCTTGAGCAGGCTTAGATGCTGCTGTGTCCTTCAATTGACTTCTTGTCCTTTTTGCAACATTCCCAGTAGGCATATCTTCATAAATGGTTCTGGAAGGAGAACCATGAGACATATCTAGTATCTCCTTTGTTGTCTGATTGATGATATCATCAGCAACAGTCTCCTTATCTGTTCTGGCTTTAAAAGCTAGCTTAGCTGTTTGAACAGATACCTTCCTCATTTTACTGGCAGCTTTCTTCTTTGGCTCTTCTGGAAGCCCTTTAGTTTCTTTCTTTTAGTCATCCTTTTCTACATCATCGCCTTTGAGTTGTGGATGGGCTTTCCAAGAGTCATGCCACATCCAAGAGTAGAGAACATGTGTTTTAGGAATATTCTGTGATGAGTATTCCCCTTCTTGTGATGATTCGCCACAATGTACCATACCAAAACAACCCAATTCACTTCAAACCCGTAGTGAACTGCAATCATTTTATGGAATCTATTCATTGGGATGCTATCCAAAGAAAATGTACAGTTCTCGATGATCTTTGCGAACATATCAGCCATCCGCTGATATTCATCCTTAAGTTGTTTCTTCTTGATATTGCCAGACAGGATCTCCCCTTCTTGAGCACAGATGCTCCAGAACTCCTGTTCCTTTGATTCAGCCAAAGTTGAAATGCATGTTCTTCCCTTCAAAGATAGACCATACTTCTCATTCAGTAGCTTTGGAGTGATGCACACATCCTTTCCTCCAACCTCACCCTTAATCTCCAATTTCTTGAAGTCAGGCTTGTAGATCATTTCCTCGTGAGCCTCCATGTAATCGACCAGCGAGGCTGCTTTGAATTTCTCCAGAATTTATCTCATCAAATCCGTTCCAATTTTGTGATACGTCTCGTAAATGAGATTGATAGGATAGTGCCCAGCAAGCCAATACTAATTAGCTTGTTAGAGTACTATTTTCTTATGGTTTATAATTAATACGCCCGTTTATTCATAGTACGTGAATTAAACAATGGCCAACTTCATCTCTCGCGAACCTATCTAAGCGATTGGATGAAATCCTAAGGTCACAATAGACTTTGGGACGATTCACTTCAGTACTGAGTGCAATCATGAAACAGTCTCAAAGGTCGTGATCTTAAAACCGTTCCAAGTCATAGATTCCGAACGAGACGGGGTATTGTAGGAATCGCCAATACTTGTACAAGTATGCATGATTCACATGGAGTGAATTTGTAGCGTTTCATGAGTAGGTGGTTGAATGGAGGATTGAACGCATCGAATGACCCGAACAGAGAAACCCATTGTGGAAGCGCATGACGCATATCGGTGATGGGATGTTTCTCAAGGCTTATAATAGTGTACTATTTAGTCCTTGGACTTGAGGTGCTAGGGCGAATTCGGTGCATGAGTGTGCGTACTTAGATCTAGGTATAGATCACGTAGCCTGATCATATTATGCCTAGGTTGGGTGCATATAGTTGTGTACGCGAGTGGTTAGTACTAAGAAAGGATCTATCGACTCATCCTGATAAGGTGGGAGAATTTCCTGTACGTTCTTCGATAATATGTTCCTAGAAATCCATGGCCATGGTTGGTGACGAATTTGGAAAGGGGTTTCCAAATTTAGCAGTCACACTGGAATTATTATCCAGAATTAGAAAGTACAGAATCGAGATAATTAGAGGTGCCGATCAATTCTCATACCCTAGGTTTTGATCGGGAAATTAGTCTTTAGAAGGACCGTATGTACATGGCAATTATAAGAGGTGAGGTTCACAATTATAAATTCACCTTTAATTGGGCTTCATGGGCTTGTGGCTAGACATCGACCATGAAGTATGGGTGCTCCTGAATTAATAAGGAAATTAATTATGGAGTGGTCAATTAAAAGTTATTTAATTGATCGGAGCAATTAATTGCACGTTTATTAAATCACGAAAGTCGTGGGCCTGCTGCCAATTAATAGTGAACCCAGAGGGTCACACATAATAGAATTGGACAGTGACTGTCATAAAGGAAGCAAGTTATTTAAAGTTGTTAAAATCAAAGTAATTGAATTGAGGTATTAATTCAATGGGAAGAATATTAACTCGATATCTAATTGATTAATGTTTAATTAATTAATTAGAGTTATCTGATTAATTGTGAAATTAATTAAAGTAGTTAATTAATGAAGATGGAAGATTAAATAATTAATCAATTTTAGGATTGGATAATTATATAGGTTGATTTGTAATAATCTTAAAATTAGGGCATAGGGGGCGATTTTTGTAAAGAAGGAAAAAAAGTTTTTAATCTTGGAGAACAAGCAAGAAGAGATCTATCAAATCTTGCATTTCTAAGTTGATAAGGAATGGGGATTTGATAGATATGGAAGAAGATATCTTTTAAGAGAAGGACTCTTCTCTTATAAATACTTCATCTCATCTCTTCATTCATAACCTTGAAACACAAGAAAAACTTTTGATAGAACAAAATTACTCTGCTGAAATTAAAAGGAGAAACCGATTTTTAGAGAAGAAAAATCTGATTTTTGCACGAAGAATTTTTATTACAAAATCGCCCAACAAACTTTCGACCCAAAACCCTAGTCGCCCAAACAAGCTCGGCCGAACCTGGCCTGGCCGATCCTGACTTGGCCGAAACTAATCTGATCACATAAGCCCTGTGATTAGTCTTCTTCCACTAGATCTCCCAATCCAGATCCAGATCTAATTCCTGATCCAGATCTACAGAGTCCTTTGCTGACAAACCTTCAAGATCCAGTTCGTAGCCTAAGACTTGGAAGAGTCACTACAATCCCGTTGGTGTGGATCAACTTTGGAGGTGAGACACATGGATCACTCATATTGTGGATCGAACGAAACGCCTGGAGGTAACCACCACCGAGCTGTGGTGAGGTAAATCGCAAAACCCCCCTTTATGTTTATGTTTGATTCAACCTTTTCGTATAATTAACTATGGAGAAATATTTATGGGACTAATAGGGACCTCGAAAAATTTTAAATTCCGCACTTTGTTGTATTGACAATCGAGCCCCAACCAGAAATATCCCAACAGTGGTATCAGAGCCAACTCCATACGTTTTATACGAAAAGGCCTGAACATAATGTGTGTTCACCGTATATGTTTAATTATGTGTATAAGAACGCGTGATAATTATGTTCTGTTAATTGATTCTTGCTTGTTATGACTAGTCTATGATTGGGTAAAATTGCCTTTTAAGATCTGTGGCAAATTTATAGTTTTTCGAAAAATCAGGACTCTTTGTGCTATTATCGCAAATCATGTAAATTTGGGCTGAAAAATTCAATTTTCTGTTTCTGGAAATTTTTGTAAAATCTGGGCTGTTTCTGAAATTCTGATCGCACGGGTTTTTGGGCTGTTTTGCAATTTTCAAAAATTCAAGGACTGTTTTTGTAATTTCCGAAAGTTCAGGGGTCAGTTTGTAAAATTCGAAAATATTCTGGATTTCAAAATTTTATTTTCTTGTCCTTCTGTCCGAAAATAGTTTTGGGGGTATTTTGTAACTTTTCAAAAGTTTTGGGGTCAAAAGTGCAATTTCCAAAAGTATAGGGGCCGAACTGCAATTTTCAAAAGTTGAAAAATCAGAATCTGTTTTTAAGGCAGAAAATTTGTTTTGTTTACCCGAGAATTTATTTGTCATAATTAGTAGTGACTAAAAAGCAAGAATCATAGGAAGTTAGTTTTAAAAGGTAGTTTTAAAATTAAGAAAGAAATACGTAAAAGTTGTTTGCATTTTCTTGCTCTACGTGAACTGTTTACGTAGTTTTCGATCGCGCCGAGCCTTGACCTTAGGTTAGATGTGATTGGTTTAATTTAATGCATGATTTTTATTGGGCCTGCGAGCCTGTTATTATTTTTGGGCTACTTTGAACCTTTGTAATAGAATAGAGTTTTACTGCTTTCCTAGTCTAGGATGGAGGCCCATTTACAAGCAAGGTGGGAGCCCAGGAGAAATTGAAGGCCATGTATGCATGGTACATTGTGTAATAGCATAGGTTCTTTGAGAACCCTTTAGATTGACCAATTGGGCCAACATCATTGGCTCGATGATGGCCTGCATAGGAGGCTCCCGATCGAAAACATATTGTGGTAGTATGCATGCTAGGCTTGTATGGCTTTTATTTATTAGTCGATTTATGATTGCTTGTGTATGCGCGCTAGAATCTAGATCGTAAATAAAAGATAAAGCATAATTGAAGCGGTGAGATCTCGAGGAGAGTTTCTTTAAACTTTCAGAACCGAAAATTCCCCTCTCGAATAAATATTAAGTCACATTGGGTTAAATATAAAATGAGGTTTTATTAATCCAAGCCTTCCATTAATAGGAACTAGTGTATGTTGTCAACTTATCGATGGAGGTGATCCATAGTCTGGCACCCGAGTCGAAGAAAGGGGCAATATACGAAATTCCTTGATTCTAGTTTTTCTAAAACTCGACAAGGGTAGGGACTGGTCGGGACGTGAAGATCGACCGATAACTAGTTACGGAGAACTCATGACCAAGCCCGTTGCTTATCATGATTAATGGGTTAGACTTAACGCGTAGAAACATTTATGATGTAGCAGTGCTAGATAAATGCGAAAAACGAGGAAAAATAGCTTGAAGGTTGTGTAGTAGACACAATTGGTAAAAAGTATACCTACCTAGGGAATTAATTGTATGGCCACGAGTCGTGGGTGCAACTAATTGCTGCTGGGACGTCAAAACCTACTAGGAAATAGATTTTTCCCGAAACTAGAAGGGGTTATTGTTTCTATAAAATAGTGGGAGATTTTTTTTGATAAAAAGTCCAAATTTCGTTAATTATAAGTATTAATATTAAACCTGTCTGGTTATTGTTGTCTGTTTTAGGTTAGCCATTCACCATCCACTGTCTCGTTCAAACGATACTTAGTGCGTGTTAGAAACGAATCAACTTTGGGAAGTATGATGTGCAATTACCTTCACGAAACAACCATGGCTAAGTTTAACAATGTTAAGGAATATGGTTGTTACTTAACCAAGGTGTTCAAACGAATCTAAGGGTTTGGAGCCCAAATGATTCTCGTAGATGAGATAGAGATTACTCTACATGGTCTTTCTGACACCTTCACTCATTTCATGCAACATTGTGATATTCCGCCTGATGGAATTGAAACAAAACAATTGCGTGAGTTGTTAGACAAATATGAAGGAGCTCATCTGCAAGGATTTGGACTGTATGAAGCAAATTTCCCTCTTTGTAAGAACGAAAAGAAAATAAGGAAGCTCAATGAAAAGGAATTCCTGGATAGACTTAACTACGGTATGACTTTAATTTATACATCTGTTAATTCTATTTTATTTAAGACATCTGATAAAATTTTCATGTCTGTAAAAGAGTTTACAGGAGATGACAGTATTCCCACTCCACCTAAAAGGAGGAAATTTCTTGAAAGGAAGATGCAAGCAGCGCAGAGAGAGTTGAGGGAAAACGAATTCAGGGACTGGGTCAAGGAAGAACTGAACCTAGATATTCCTTTTTAGCAAAAGAAGTTTTACTTAGTTTTTCGTATTAGCATGATTTTTAGTTTTAGTTTATTTTGAGTATTATTTCAAATTTTTATACATAACATAATTGCTTTACCATTGAGAATGGAATTTATTTAATTAAGGCTATTTAACTTTGTACAAATATTGATGTTTTGAAACATAGAAATAAAACAATGATAAACGAATCAAAACTTCGAAAAACTGCCTGCTGAATCGAAGATGAGTAAGACAAACTAGATGATCGTCCGCACTTGAAATGTTTATTTTGGATATTCTAAAGAAAGATTCGAAAGAAAGGTTTTCATCTACTGCTCTTGAAATAAAGAACTTGGATGAACTCACAACTTTCAAAATCTCGAAGGAATAATGACCGAAATAAAGGATCGCTAAGGCATTCCAAACATTTCAATCAATGAGAACTAAAAGCACTAGTTCAAAAGGATGCTACTTCATATATACTTATGATTTCAATCGTCAATGTATATGTGTACTTTATTCAAGTACAATTCTAAAACTATTGAAGTAATACAATAGACGTTTTGGAAATGAAGTAACTAAGTGCATTATGTCAAAAGCATTTTGATCTAATCAAACTTGCTGAAACATAAGCAACTAACTCCTCGATTATCTATAAAACGAGAATAGAATTCTCATGAAGCAAATTAAAGAAGGAATCAAACTTTGTTGATAAAACTTGGTTCGATTCACGACTGTGATCTTGCTATATTCCTTTATTCATATTTGGGGTAGCCTCCCCTGACTCTTCAAAAATACTTGGTCTAGTACTTTTCGAAGTAAGTTCTTACACCGCCATGTCATTTAAGACATAGCAAAATACCCTTATATGAGAAATTAGATGGTAGATCTGATTCATATAATGTTTGTGGGGTATCCAACGAAATCCATTGGATACCTGTTCTACGACAACGAGGAATGAAAATATATCGTAAGTAGCTTATTCCTCTGTTGACGAAACCTTGTCAAAGGAAATAAGAAATGTCATAGAACTTGATGAAGTCCAAGAATTGGACCCATCCCCACGAACAGTGGGAGTAAACCCTGAAACGTGCTGAACCGATCTTTGCACAAACGCTTCGTAATCTAATCAAATTCGTAAGGAACTCGAAATTCCATTTTACGAAATTGAGAAAGTGGATTTTAATCCAAGATTACAAAGAGATTATGTTAAACATAATCAAAAGGGATATGGCATGAAGCCATAAGATTCAAAGTGGAATGTTTGACTCGCTTAATGGCGATAGGTCATTATTCAAAAGTCCTTTTAGGACCAATGAAAATACCTTCTCCATTTGCGACGTCAAAATCCATTTCGAAACTATTAGCCATAGAAAGGTGGTTTTGACTACCGAAGTATGACTATTGGATATGAATCCTGCATCTCACAATTGAAAATTGATGAGAAGATCTCTATTCAAATCCAAAGGTCAATCTACGATTTTTTCCCAAATTTGGAACATGCAACTTGATAAGTTGATCAAAAATGTTGAAGTTGTCAAAAGGCATATGGATTCCAATTGTGCAAAAGGATCAGTGGGAGCATAGTTGAGTTCGAAACGCAACAAGATGATGTTCTGCACATCAAGTACAATATAAGAATATCAGAATAGCACAGACAAAAGCCTGTTCTTCATGCAATCCTCCTTGATAAGATTTGTGAATTACATCTCACGTACTGGCAATACGTATTTATCGAGATAAAAGCGGAGTAGTTGTTGCAATTCACCGAATCAATGTACAAAGACTACATATTGATTAAATTCAAAATGGAAGAATCCAAGAAAGGATTGGTTCCAAAGAGACAAAATCTCTCTTACTTATTTAATGAGCCCTACATATAAATGAGTAAAGAAGAAATTGTTTCAATAAGCCTTATGCTTTGGCATTAGGATTGCATGTAGCATGCAAAGTCTTGTACAAGACCTGACTCATCAAAAGCTCTGATCATTCACGGGCTACTGATAGTCGAACACCAGTAAAGGACACTGGACTACCATAAATGCAATCCTCGAAGATAATTAGAGGATATAATGCTGGTCTGTGGTAGTAGTGGAGAATTGAAACTCGAAGGATTTAGTGATTCGAGATTTCCAGTCTGAAGTGGATGATTTATAATGTCTCGATGGAGCAGAGGTAAATTGGTAGAAATTCCAATAGTATACCATTGCTAACTCAATCAAAATAAACGCAGCATTGGGATGCGGCAGAAGAAAGTGTTTAGATGAGAAGGTTTCATCCAATAATTGGATGAAATACCTAGCATGGCAAAAGCCTATCGTAATTATAACCGATTCAACTAAGGCAATTGCTCAATGAAATGAAAAATGAGATATCACCGATAATCTGAACACAATACCATATGATTGAACAAGTCATAGGTAGTTGAGACGCGTAGAAGTAACACGTTATCTCAACAGGACAAACTTAGCAGATCCACTAATTAAGCTCTTTCACAAATGGGATCGACGGACATCCTTAAAAGGATGGGTCTTAGAAATGTTGTGATTGGCTTTAGGGCAAGTGGGAGATTGATAGGATAGTGCCCATCAAGCCAATGCTAATTAGCTTGTTAGAGTATTGTTTTCTTATGGTTTATAATTAATACGCCCGTTTATTCATAGTACAAGAATTAAACAACGGCCAACTTCATCTCTCGCGAACTTATCTAAGAGATTGGATGAAATCCTAAGGTCACAATAGACTATGGGACGATTGACTTCATTACTGCGTACAATCATGAAACAGTCTCAAAGGTCGTGATCTTAAAACCGTTCCAAGTCATAGATTCCGAACGAGAGGGGGTATCGTAGGAATCGCCAAGACTTGTACAAGTATGCATGATTCACATGGAGTGAATTTGTAGCGTTTCATGAGCAAGGAATTTGAGGCCAGTGCATATGAGTAGGTGGTTCAATGGAGGATTGAACGTATCGAACGACCCGAACAGAGAAACCCATTGTGGAAGCACATGACGTATATCGGTGATGGGATGTTTCTCAAGGCTTATAATAGTGTACGATTTAGACCTTGGACATGAGGTGCTAGGGCGAATGCGGTGCATGAGTGTGCGTACTTAGATCTAGGTATAGATCACATAACCTGATCATAACATGCCTAGGTTGGGTGGGTATAGTTGTGTACGCGAGTGCTTAGTACTAAGAAAGGATCTATCGACTCATCCTGATAAGGTGGGAGAATTTCCTGTACGTTCTTCGATAATATGTTTCTAGAAATCCATGGCCATGGTTGGTGACGAATTTGGAATGAGGTTTCCAAATTTAGCAGTCACACTGGAATTATTATCCAGAATTAGAAAGTACAGAATCGAGATAATTAGAGGTGCCGATCAATTCACACCCTAGGTTTCGATCGGGAAATTAGTCTTTAGAAGGACAGTATGTACATGGCAATTATAAGAGGTGAGGTTCACAATTATCAATTCACCTTTAATTGGGCTTCATGGGCTTGTGGCTAGACATCGACCATGAAGTGTGGGTACTCCTGAATTAATAAGGAAATTAATTCTGGAGTGGTCAATTAATAGTTGTTTAATTGATCGTAGCATTTAATTGCTCGTTAATTAAATCACGAAAGTAGTGGGTCTGCTGCCAATTGATGGTGAACCCAGAGGGTCACACACAATACAATTGGACAGTGACAGTCATAAAGGAAGCAAGTGATTTAAAGTTGTTAAATCAAAGTAATTGAATTAAGGTATTAATTCAATGGGAAGAATATTAATTAGAATGTTTAATTAATTAATTAGAATTATCTTATTAATTGTGAAATTAATTAAAGTAGTTAATTAATGAATATGGAAGATTAAATAATTAACCAATTTTAGGATTGGATAATTATATGGGTTGATTTGTAATAATATTAAAATTAGGGCATAGGGGTCGATTTTTGTAAAGAAGGAAAAAGAGTTTTTAATCTTGGAGAACAAGCAAGAAGAGATCTATCAAATCTTGCATTCCTAAGTTGATAAGGAATGGAGATTTGATAGATATGGAAGAAGATATCTTTTAAGAGAAGGACTCTTCTCTTATAAATACTTCTTCTCATCTCTTCATTCATAACCTTGAAAACACAAGAAAAACTTTTGAAAGAACAAAATTACTCTGCTGAAATTAAAAGGAGAAACCGATTTTTAGTGAAGAAAGAAATCTGATTTTTGCACGAAGAACTTTTATTACAAAATCGCCCAACAAACTTTCAAACCTGGTCGCCCAAACAAGCTCGGCCGAACCTGGCCTGGCCGATCCTGACTTGGCCGAAACTAATATGATCATATAAGCCTTGTGATTAGTCATCTTCCACTAGATCTCCCAATTCAGATCCAGATCTTAGTCCTGATCCAGATCTACAGAGTTCTTTGCTGACAAACCTTCAAGATCCAGTTCGTAGCCTAAGACTTGGAGGTGTCACTACAATCCAGTTGGTGTGGATCAACTTTGGAGGTGAGACATATGGATCACTCATATTGTGGATCGAACGAAATGCCTGGAGGTAACCACCACCGAGCTGTGGTGAGGTAAATCGCAAAACCCCCCTTTATGTTTATGTTTGATTCAACCTTTTCGTATAATTAACTATGGAGAAAGATTTATGGGACTAATAGGGACCTCGAAAAATTTTAAATTCCGCACTTTGTTGTATTGACAATCGAGCCCCAACTATGATTTAACCCAATTTCGTCGGATTAAAGGTATCAGTAAAATTGTGATATTGGGGATTCTCAATATGTATGATTTATAGGGCTCTGTTACTTTACTCAGGATGGATCGATCTCAAGGAAGAGCAATTTCGTAGGAACAACAAGTAAATATCGAAACCAACGTTAGAATAACACAAATATGAAAAGAAAACTCTTTTCTTTATTGAATAATAGTGGGTTCTGCCGTTTATGCAGAATTCAATGGCGTATTTGCCTTGTGATTAGGAGTTGTCTAATACAATGATTGACTAGGTATTTATATCATACTAAACCTAGCGTTACAAGGAAATATAATAATAATAGGACTCGGCCCAAATATCCTTCTTGAGTCCGGAGTGTAGTCTTCTTGTCGAAGAGAGCTGTATTCGGCCGGGTCGATAAGATGATCCCGAACTGTCTTGTTTGGTCGAACCGATCTTATGTTCTTCAGTCGATCCGTACATTATAAGGGGTGCAAAATAGCCCCCATCAGTACTCCCTCACTTCTTCGAGCGTATAGATAATAGAAGCTCGTAGAAGTAGATATTTTTATACGACTGTTTATCTTCTATGAATGGTGCCTCGTTAAAAACCTTTCTTAAGAAAAAACCCTGTGGGAAAAATCTTAAGTAAGGAAAAGAGTGCTACGCATCATAGATAGTCGTTTTCTCTTTCCAATTACGAATCGCCACGTGTCCTTTCGGGAGGCTTTTGATCTCCTTCCGTTTTTGGCGGGAATGTGATTAGTTGTGACGAGTTCGAAACGTCTTTTCTCTTCTCAATATAAATAGGTGACTCGTGAGTTCGTCATTTCTCCTTTATACTTGCTTATAGTTCGTAGTCATTTTCTTGCTTAGTCGTTCATCATATAAAGTTTTCTTTTTATCGACTTATATCCTCCGAGAATCCGAAAATATGGCTTCTTTAAGAAAATCTTCTTTTTCCTCTAGGGAGAATGTTGCTCCTAATAACGAGGAGGAGTTGCATTCTAATTTTTTGGGCGAACAAAATGTAGTTCCTGAATTTGTCGTTCCTGTTGAAGACACTTTTAAGGTACAAATTCTTTCTGATACAGATGTCGCTGCCCGAGCCAAAAAGGGCAAAGGTACTGCTCCTCAAATTTCTGAACCAATTGAGGACCTAGCTTGTGCTTATATGGTGGACACTTTTCCGGAGGTTGTGAATAATGATGCCAAATATTTCCCGGAGGGTTCTGAGATAATTCTCCCTTCTCCTTCTGATAGAGTTACATCTCCACCGGAAGGATGTCGAGCCTTTTACACGGCCCACTTTAATAGCGGTCTGCGCCTTCCGTTGTCTCCCCTCTTTCTTGATATTCTAAAAATATTCAGTGTGTCCTTGACACAATTAGTTCCTAATTATGTGGCCTTCGTGGTTTGTTTTTCTGTCTTAATGATCGCGAAAGGGTTCAAGCCTTCCTTTCGTAACTTTACACAACTTTTCCGGTTCAATATTTCCAGTTCTTCCAATCGCGGATATTTCTTCGCTAGTCAGAGGCCTAGTCGAGCAATCTTCGATTCCCCTGTTTCTAGCAACCCTTTCTGGAAATCTCATTTTTTCTTTGTTCGCCCCCCACCTCATCTTCGTTTGGCGGATGGTTCGACTATACCCTTTTCGTGGGATCACGGCTCCAAATGGGTTTACGGAGGTCGCCTGCCGACCGGTGAATTCATTCCTGATGATGCTCAGTTTATCAGTGAAATCCCCGCTATGCGTGCCAACAAATATCAGAGTGCTCTTCTGATTGGGGAAGCTTTCCTCCGTAAAGCGGGATTGAGTGCTCATAATTTTCCAATCAGTTCATCATCTGAATCACTTGGTAAGTACTTCATTTTAGCTTAATGTTGTGATGATACCTTCTAGAAACTGACTTTCATCTTGTTTCTTTTTCAGCTCGTATGGTAGAAAATTCCCGACATTCTTCAAAGGGAAAAATGATGTTGTCCAAATCCTCCAAATCCATTGAGAACGTCCCTATCGAGCAGAGAGCGTCTCGGAAGAGAAAGCTAGAGTTGAGTCATGACTCCGAGAAGAATGGAGAGGAATCTCCAGATTCTTCGCAAGATTCCCCTATTCGTCAAGGGACTGGATCCGGTTATCCCCCCCTTCAGCTTAGGACATCCTTAGGTATTCGTGGATGTCGCAGCTGGTCGATGTCTCATCCTAACGATAATCCGGTGGGGAGAAAGAGGAGTTACTATGGTCGTTCTGGTAACGATCTCTCTTTACCTGACGACAATCATCCAAAACCTACTTTGGTTGAAATGATTGAGGATCATTTAGAGGGAAAAAGGGCTGCTGGTTATTCTGAGAAAGATTCTTTTGTTCATGATGAGAGCGAGAACGCGGTCGATAAGGCGACTCGTGTTCTTTTGTCCGGTGTTTTTACTCGCGATCTGAATAGGCTTCTTCGAAAGGATCCTCTGGAGAAATTTTAGCGAGCTTCTCTGTATGCTGAAAAGGTAACCTCTTTTTAAGTTTGCTTTATAAGATATTTCCTTTTGAAGGTCTTTCTATTTTGCTAACTTATTTTTTGTTTTACTCCTTTACTTTTTTCAGACTAAGACTTATTTAGCCTCATATGCTTATGAAACTGCTCTCTGGAAACAACAATGTGAGTTTCTGGAGGAGAAATACAAAGCTTTACTCCATAAGTCCTCTGGTTCAGAGGTGGGCTCATCAACGTCTTCTTCCGTTCCGGTCGTAGAGACTAGGGCTACGGGGACTGAAGACCAGGAGATCATGAACAGGGTCCTGGAGACTTCCCGTGCTCAAGAGCAAGCCGATCAAACGGCTAAAAAGTTAGAGGAGTTCCAGTTTCAGAGTACTGCTCGGATTAGTGAGCTAGAATCTCAAGTATCAAGTCTCCAAGCTTCATTAGAGGAGTATGAGAAGGACATTCCTCTCAGCGGACTCAGGGATCGTTACGGTCGTAATTCTGATGAAAAAGTGATTCGTGAATTCCTTAATTCTCCCGTTCATACGGCGTTGGTAAATCAAATGGTCGGTCCGCTCTTAGAAAATACGTTCAAGAAGGCAATCCATCAGTTGGTCGCTTTCGACATGATAGATGATCGTCGAAAGGAATATTTTAAAGCGGCACATATTCGATTGAACCGCTATGGCGAAGTATACTCTCCTTCCGAGCTTCCAGATGTCGTATATCAAAATTTTCCTTTGGCACACCTCGTCAAAGAGTTCGGAAAACCATTGACGATTCCTCCTTCAGATATCAATGATGAGCTCGATAACACCTTCATCGATCCAGATGATGAAGAAGAAGAAGAAGATATTGGCATAGCAGGGGAAAAGGACGTTGGTAGCGAACAGAAAATTCCGGATAGCGACCAAGCTATATGATATATTGATCTTTTGAAATAATCTTTGTAATTATTTACCCGTAGGTTTAATTGTAAATTTATCCTTTCATCCCTTTGAAATAGACGTTTCTTATTCTGACAGTCGCGTCCTTTCGTGTTCTTTTGTAATAATTCAGACAATTCATTAACTTCGCCGTAATCATTATGCGTATGTCGTTTCAAATTCTATTGTTTATTCCAAGGCTATCTTCAGTATTTCGTGCCCTTTCTTTAGGTCTGTCGCGTCTTTTCGGGTAGTATAAATATAAAAGGTAAAAACTTGACTTGATATTTATCGTTATACTCATCTCTTCTAATAGAATACTTTTTTATTGGCTAGTCGATAAACTTTCTCGATATTTACTTTGTACTTTTCAACAATCCGATCATGAGTAATCTTTTTGGCAATACTTCGAAGCGACCTTCCCGTGAGGGCGCTAGGGATACCAGACCTAAAAAATCTCGAAGAGAGGGGCCCTCGATAGAGCCTCCTCGTTCGTCTTCAATGACTAGGTCGGTGATCGACACTCCTGTTATCCCTTCTGAACCCTTTTCCGTAATTAGTTCGTCTTTTGTACAACCAAATTTTTCTTCTTCTACTGAAGTAGGAAGTAGGCCTTCCCCTGGTCGGATGGCTTTTGGTGATTCATCGAACGTGGAGCAGACTTTTGACATACCACCTGTTTCTTCAGGCATTTCATCTTTAGAACATGGTTTTCATGGAGGGGATTTTGTTAATTCCCTTCCTTTTTCTACCTCTAGTGCCCCTGTCGTCAGCGGAGGCCGAGTTGATGAGGGCTCCTTTGTTAATCCCTCCGACACACAATCTATTTTCCAGGATTGTCCTGATTATCTGTTTAATGATACTACTGTGATGACTACTTCTTTCGAATCTGGAGGACCTTCTGGAGGTCGGTTTGAGTCAAGGTCTGGTCGCCGAACTGTTATTTCTCCTTCGGGGAAGGAAACCTCAGTTAGTCCTAACGAGAGGGAATCTCCTCGTCCGTTAGACGATCGTTGCATCCTTGAGCAGGTTAAGGATATTTTGCGGTCAGTGAGTCCCCGCCCTGACAATGTCCCTCTTCTTAGTGAACTGCCGGGCTCTGTTGAGCCTGATGCTTTGTCCTGGGATCTGGGCTTGAGCACTATTTTGCCCGGTGAATTGAGGAAGCTTGAGAATACTTCCAATGTGCGCCTTGTTCAGTCGCTAGTGAAGTAGTGCGAGCAGGTAGACCTATCTTTTCATTATTTTTCTTGCTTTCATTTTGATTGCCTTGGTACATAAGGAGTGTTTTCTCTTTCCAGGCTAAGTACTTTGCACTCCAGCTGGGTGTGCAAAATGACGATCTGTGGATAAGCAGAAATGCTTATCAACGTCGTTTGGAATCGGAGTCGGCCAAGGTCAGAGGGCAGAGTCTCCAACTGCAGCTTGCCAATGATGATTTGAAAAAAATGCAAGAAGAATAGTCTGTCTGGGAGAAAGAGAAAAGTGACTTGGGTCAGGCTGCTGCCCTAGCAGAGAAGTCTCGACGGCGGTCCTATGAGGAAGGTTATGACGCCGGTTATCTAAAGCGTCAAGAGGAGTTGATGGCGTTTGCTGGTAACTTGACTCCTCGGAGGACTATTTCTGCTAGTCGGTCTGTTGATAACAACCCTTCTCAGTGATTTGTTCGACCTGGCAGGCCTTGGACCCCTTTTTTTTTTTTTTTTTTTTTGGTGCCCAACTTTTTGTGTAGTTGCTTGTGCTGAATTTTTTGTATTTGGAGAACGACTAAATTGGAAACTATGATCTTTTGTTGGCCGATTCTTGCCTTGATCAATTTTATTCTGTAGATACATTTTGTTATGCACAATTTGCTGTTATGCATAAATATATCATCATGAAATAATCAGCATAGATTAGCGTACTTATCTGATATTGATCTTTGCGTAGAATATTCAGAATAGAGAAAATGTAGCTTAATCTTTCTCGGTCACTATTTAAGTAACTGAATGATATAATGTTTGCTCTGCAAATCAAATTTTTTGTTGAACAACCCAGTATAGTCCCTTGGATTATATCCAAAATCACGTTGTACATCAAAATGTAGATAGTAGGTCACTCGTATCGATAATCGATTGAATAGTTGTTAAGGAACGCTCAGAGTTTTGGTCCATGTTCAATCCGTGCTCTGTAAGTTTGTCCTTTTGTGATATATATCGTATATAAGGAGGCTATTATTCCTTCTGTTGAACTCTGCTTTTCTTTTCATAGGACTAAGAGAAGATATCCCTTTCAGTATCTTCCTAAACTTTATGTTTCTCTGCATTAACGGTGAACTATATGTTCCTCAACCAGTGTATCATTATATCATTTCTTTGATATGGGAGGAATTGGAAAACGTAGAATTATTAGCCAGATCTGGCTTGCTCAGACCTCCTTCAGCAATTCTTTGGAAAATTAGGCAGTGACGATAGTGTAGTCTGGCGTGGTGGTATTTATCGTCCCAGTACCGACGTCAGATTTCTTGGACTCCAATGGAGTTCTTGTATGGCTAAATTAATAGTTCCCCATATGATGTATGAGGCAGTGACGACCCTCGTATGGTGGAAGGTTTGGTCTTTTATGATAGAAATAGTGTCCTGCAAGCCAGCTGTATGGCTAGCATTTATTGTAATAAATGAGGAACTATTCAATTTCGATTAATAAATGCACTTTATTAAATGGTCAACTTTATCTTATGTAATAATTATCTACGCATAAGGATAGAAGTCCTTAGATCACAGGGCTATGGGACAACCCGTGGACTGATCTCCAAGGCCGTGATCTAGAACATATTCAAGAGTCGTAGAATCCAATTGAGATAGGACATCATTGGATTCGGTTAGACTCTCACTATTGTGTATACTCCGATGAACTGGAGGACGCTGGGGTCCACGAGCGTGACTGGGATAGTCGATACACATAAGTGGGTGGCTTGCTGGGATGGCAAGCGCACTGAATACCCCAATTAGGAAATAACTCACCATGGAAGCGGTAGTCGCATATCGGGGTTGAAGTTATTCCAAATTTATAATAGTATACGAGGAACGATCCCTAACTACTTGAGGTGATAGGGTTTATCTGGTGCGAGAACGTCTATGCTTTGATATGAGTTCCGACTGACTGGGGATTGCCAGAAAGTCTCTGTGGACTCATATTGGGTATAGAGGAACTCGTATGCAGATTCATATCATCAACAAAGGATCCATTGACCCGACTTGATAGGTTGGGAAATTCTCCTATGGATTTCTGTGAGAAATTAATTCTGGTAAAATCCTTGGCCAAGGTATCTGACGACTTTATGTAAGTAGCTCATAAAGATTAAGTCAAAGAGAATTTATTTCAAGATCAGAGTACATAAGGTCAAGACAAAAGGAAAGGGAATCCGATGAAAGACCATGCCCTTAAGTCTCGACTGGGAGATTGATCGATGGAGAGATTATGTCGTATATGGAAATTATAAATGATAAAAGATTTACTGAATTAATTCACCAGTGATTGGGCTCCATGGGCTTGTGGCTGGAATTCGACCGTGGAGTGTGGGAGAATACCTAAATTGGCAGGGGTGCTAATTTTGGAATGGTCAATCGACAGAGTGTTCGATTGATTTAGAGTAAGTCTTACTCGAATAATTAAATAATATTTAATTATAACCCACGGCCAATTATGGGCTTTGAGTCTGATTTAATTAAATGGGAGATTAAGTTAATTAATTGGGCTATTTAATTGGGAGATTAAATTAGGCCTGGTCAAATTAATTAACTGGGCCATGAATTAATTAGAAGACTTGGTCTTCTAATTAAAGAGGGCCATGGCCCATGTAGGAGAGAAGAACCCTAGTCCTAATAGGACTAGGTTAGAGAGAAAAACTATAAGTAGCTTTCTTATAGTTGATTTTTCACAAAAAACTCCATATGCAAAATTGAGCAAGAACAAAAATTCTCTCTCCCTCTCCCTAGCTATATCGACCGAACCCTTCTTCCACTTGGAAGAATTTTTCGTTTTCGAGTTTTGTTCCTATATCGTTCCTAATTCCTAGTTTATAATATATCTCGTGTTCTAGCTGATCGAGATATATTATTTTCGTGATATTGTGGTGTATCAACTCGTAGAGGCGCAACACGTGGGGCGCTACTCAAAAGGTCTGGGTCAATTTTGCCGGAGCAGAATTCAGAGCTCGTTTTGCTAGCCGAGGATTTGCAAGGAGATAGGTATAAACGAGAAAACTTATACTATCGTTTTATTTATATTCATATATATACAACTAGAGAATATCCTGGCAAGATTCCGTAAGAGGTCCTAAAATTTTATATTCCGCTGTGCCTAGGGCTGTTTATCTTACCGAATCCCAACATTTTATCTCTAGGCGAGCAAGTATCCTTTTTACAACGGTTTAAACTTGCATGCCTTCGTTGAGGATCTTTAAGTTTTTCTGTTGAGCGACTATCATATGTGAGCATACAGAGCTTTCTGGTTTGGAGCTTCTTCAAGTCTGCTTGGATTATCTTGTTGATCGCTTCGATCTACGGCTTCTTTTGTTATCGACTGGTTGAGTCGATTAGATAGTGCCGTTCCAACTTACTTGCATTAATTATAGGAAGTCAGACGGTCGCATTTCCGTCCCTTGATCAAATACTTTTTCAGCCTTTGGATTGCTTAGGTCTATCCCTATAAATAGGGAAGTGACTTGCATGCTTCATTTGCAATTTCTCAAAAAGGATGGAGATCTCAGTCTCCTTGGATTTTATTTTACCTTCAGATCCCATAATATTCAAAAAGTCACATTATCGTGATTCACATCATAATAGTTTAATGTTCTTCTGCCTTGTACTGACGGGTCCCATGGAAGCCCTACCTTGTACTAACGGGTCCCATGAGGCCTCAATCTTTGTTTTTACAGATTTGAGGTCCGTGGTTTCTGTTTGCACATGGAGGGTTCATATTTGCCAGTCACCCCCGCTCTTCGATGTTACCTCCGGAGTGATAGACCGCCGGGGTGTGCTGGTAAATGTAATTATCGCGATGGTCCTTGCGAGATGCTGCTTCAGAGTAAAATGCCAACTCCTAATGTAGAAGCAGTATCTTGTTGTGGGTGAATGAGTATTGCCAGTTATCTGGCTGGTAATAACCAATTCGTCTGGAGGAACATTTGATCTTCCGTCCCTGACCATCGAACTAAAGAAGTCGATCATCCTGAGCAGCATGCTTCTTAGGTGATTTATCATAATCGTTGAGGTACTAGGGAGGAGATTGGTGTTTCCATGGACATTGTCGTGAAGATCCCAGATCCATAGGATAGGATCGTTTAATAGTTGTAACGATTTGTAAATCGTATATAGATCTTTGTAATCTGATCAGAGCTATTTGTATGTAATTTATTGCATGTTCCTTGAACACAGATGAATAAAATTTTACAATTATTCTTTTCATTCTTCTTGTCATTGGTATAGTTTTAATCTTGTTTATGAGGAGCGTTTATCGAGCAGATTCATTTACACTCTACTCATTTCCAAGATATAGATGTTTTTACCAATTCTTATTGGTCGTTTAAAATAGATTGAGGAGTGCTTATTGAGCGAATCAATGTTTACTCGACTCTTTTTGTTTAGACTTAGGTTTTTATACCAAAAGCCTTATAATTGTTAAATATAATCGAGGAGTGTTTATCGAGCGGATCAATGTATACTCAACTCTTTTTTGTATAGACTTAGGTTTTTAACCCATAAGCTTTATAAATCGTTGAAGAATAAACGAGGAGTGTTTATTGAGCGGATCAATGTATACTCGACTTGTTTATATTTATTTACACTTAGGTTTCAATACCAAAAGTCATATAATCGTTAAATATAATCGAGGAGTGTTTATTGAGCGGATCAATGTAAACTCAACTCTTTTTTGTCTCGACTTAGGTTTTTAATACCAAAAGCCTATTTTGGTCGTTCAAAACAGATCGAGGAGTGTTTATTGAGCGGATCAATGTATACTCGACTCGTTATAATTTAGACTTAGGTTTTTATACCAAAAGCCTTTTAGTCGTTGTAAACAGATCGAGGAGTGTTTATTGAGCGGATCAATGTATACTCGACTCGTTATAATTTAGACTTAGGTTTTTATACCAAAAGCCTTTTAGTCGTTGTAAACAGATCGAGGAGTGTTTATTGAGCGGATCAATGTATACTCGACTCGTTATAATTTAGACTTAGGTTTTTATACCAAAAGCCTTTTAGTCGTTGTAAACAGATCGAGGAATGTTTATTGAGCGGATCAATGTATACTCGACTCGTTTATTGTTTAGACTTAGGTTTTAAATACCAAAAGTCTTTTAATCGTCATAAGTAGATCGAGGAGTTTTTATTGAGCGGATCAATGTATACTCGACTCGTGTATTGTTTAGACTTAGGTTTTAATACCTAATGTCTTTTAATCGTCATAAGTAGATCGAGGAGTTTTTATTGAGCGGATCATTGTATACTCGACTCATGCATTGTTTAGACTTAGGTTTTTATACCAAAAGCCTATTTTGGTCGTTCAAAACAGATCGAGGAGTGTTTATTGAGCGGATCAATGTATACTCGACTCGTTATAATTTAGACTTAGGTTTTTATACCAAAAGCCTTTTAGTCGTTGTAAACAGATCGAGGAGTATTTATTGAGCGGATCAATGTATACTCGAGTCGTTATAATTTAGACATAGGTTTTTATACCAAAAGTCTTTTGATTGTTGGAAAAGAATTGACCGATGTGTTTTTATTGAGCGGATCAATGTATACTCGACTCGTTTGTATGGTTGGATTGAGGAGTGTTTTTTGAGCGGATCAATGTATACTTAACTCCTTTTGTCCCTATCTCAACCAATATGATAGTAGAATTCCAAGGAGTTTTTACCGAAACAATCGATTTATACCCAATCTTGCCTTAATATTTAATATTGCTAAAATCTTTAATATTTGAACTGTAGGCTAAGGCCTTTATTACAAAGATTAAAACTTAATAAAATAAAATAAAATAAAGCAGCATAATCTGCTAAAATTTATTTACCATAGTATTTCCTAAGGTTGACTGCATTCCAGGTTCTTGGTAAGGTTGTTCCATCCAAGTGTGCAATTTTGTATGAACCTTTCTTTCCTACGCCAATGACAACGTAAGGTCCATCCCAATTTTGTTGTAATTTTCCCACATGCTTTGATACTTCTACCTTTTTCAAGACCAGGTCTCCTTCTTTGAAGGTTCGGATGCGTACCTTTTGATTGTATGCCTTTTCCATATTAGCTTTAGTGACTTGCAAACGTACAACGACTTTTTCTCTTAAAGCTTCTGTTAAATCGATATCATTTTCTCTTGTCTTTTCATTTTCCTGATCATCGTACATTTCAATTCTTGGTGTTGGAATTAGAGTTTCAACAGGACTAACAGCTTCCGAACCATATACCAGGCTGAATGGGGTTTCCCCGGTTGAGCTCCTGACGGTGGTTCGATTAGCCAAAAGTACTCCTGGGAGTTCATCGAGCCATTTTCCTTTGGCCGCTCCTAATCTTTTTTCCAAGGATTTTATTATTTCTCGGTTTGCTACTTCGGTCTGTCCGTTCGCTCTAGGATGCCCGACCGAAGTGAAATTTTGTTGAATCCCTAGTTTCGAACACCATTCTATTACCTGTTTTCCCGCGAATTGGGTTCCATTATCAGAAATTAGGATTCTCGGGATGCCAAATCGACATACTATGAATTTCCATAGGAAGTTGATCACTTGGAATTGAGTTATTCGTGCAAGGGCGATGCATTCTATCCATTTGCTGAAGTATTCCACAACGACCAGGACATAAGCTTTCTTGGATCTAGCCGCTGGGAACGGTCCCACGATGTCCATTCCCCATTGATCGAAAGGCCAACATACTGGTATAGGGTGCATATTTTCTGCTGGTCGATGACATATATTAGCATGGACTTGGCAGTGATGACATTTTTGGACATACTGAGCGGCATCATTGTTGATGGTAGGCCAATAATAACCTGTTCGGAGGCATTTTAAAGCCAATGCCCTTGCTCCGCTGTGATTCCCTGCGTTTCCTTCATGTACCTCTCGTAGAATATCAGTGGTTTGTGATTCAGAGACGCATTTCAGAAGAATTCCTGATACTGATCTCCGGTAGAGTTTTTCTTCTACTAATGTATATTTTGGAGCCCGATATTTTATTTTCCGAGCTTCAGTATGGTCAAGCGGCAATTTTCCTTCTCGAAGATAGTCTATCATTGGAGTCATCCAATTTTCTTCTGCTTCTTCGGTTTCCATTATATCGACCGCCGGTACTTCATCGATGTCGATGGCCGGTGTACTAGAGATTAACCAGTTGATCACCCTTTCAGTTTTTCCGTCATGGGCTCCTGTGAACCTAGATAGTTGATCGGCCCATTTGTTTTCCGAACGTGGAATGTTCTGTATACCGAAGCTTTCGAATTTTTCCGCTAGTGTTTTCACTTTGGCAAGGTATTTAACCATATTAAATTCCTTAGCCTCGTATAGGCCTTCTATTTGTCTTTGCACTAACTCTGAATCGGTTAATACTTTTAAGGCTTCTAATGTTGGCCTTGATCGCCATTTCCATTCCTGCGATTAACGCTTCATATTCTGCTTCATTGTTTGTTACGACGAAGTCCAATGTTATTGCATAATTTAAATCCTCTTTATTCGGTCCGGTGAAGTTGATTCCAGCGCCTCCTCCTTCTCGGCAGGAAGCACCGTCAACATGCATTAACCAAGTTTGATCTTCTATGATCAAGATATCGTCGTTGAGGCTGTTCGATAGTTCAGTTGCTTGTGTGGGGGTTTCCAGTAGGAAATCAGCTAACACTTGGGCCTTAATCGCAATTCTCGGTTTGTAGTCGATTTCGAATTGACCGAGTTCGATCGCCCATTTGATTAGTGGTTGGTTTGTTAAAACCACGATTTTGTAGGTTAAAAAGTAAGGTCGAAGTTTTCGTGCTGCCACTACTAAGGCCAACGCGAATTTCTTAATTTTCAAGTAATTCTTCTCCGCCCCTTGTAGTAATTTGCTTAAATAATAGACAGGCTTATGTTCTGATCCTCCTATTTTGATCAGTACTGAACTAACGGCCGCATCGGAGATCGAGATGTAGATATACAATGGTTCCCCTTACGTCGGTTTGGCCAACAACGGGGATGTTGTTAATTATTCTTTGAGCTGGTTGAAGGCCTGATCGCATTCTTCGGTCCAAACAAAGTTTTTTGCTTTTCGAAGCGTTTGGAAGAAGGGCAAACTTCTGTCTGCTGATTTTGATATGAATCTGTTCAGCGCAACGATTTTCCCTACCAAGCTTTGTACTTGGGAGATGGTCTTGGGAGGCTTCATTTCAGCTATGGCTCGAATTTTTTCTGGGTTGGCTTCGATTCCTCGTTAATGTACCAAATAGCCCAAGAATTTTCCCGACTTAACACCGAAAGTGCATTTCGCGGGATTTAACTTCATGCTGTATTTTCTCAATATTCGGAAACATCGATCAAGATGTTTTACGTGATCCGCTTTGTTCATGCTTTTGACTAACATGTCGTCTACGTAGACTTCCATTATTTCTCCGATTAACTCTTTGAACATTAGGTTTACTAACCTTTGGTAAGTAGCCCCGGCATTCCTTAAGTCGAATGGCATTACTATAAAGCAATATACTCCCTGCTCGGTTATCAACGCATTCTTCTCTTGGTCCCGCTCTTCCATATATATTTGATAAAACCCTTGAAAGGCATCCATCATGCTGAAGATCGCGAAGCCAGCGGTTGAGTCAACTAATAAGTCGATCCTTGGGAGGGGATATGGATCGCGCGGGCATAATTTATTAAGGTCGGTAAAATCATTACACATTCTCCAATTGTTATCCTTTTTATCCCCTTTTGCTACTAGAACGACATTACATAGCCATTCTGAGAAATGTATTTCTCGGATTTGTTTGGCTTCAAGTAGCCTTTCTACTTCAGCTTTGATGATTTTATCTTTTACTGGCCCGTGATTTCTCTTCTTTTGTCTAGCGGGTTTTGCCAAGGGATCAATTTTTAGCGAATGCTTGATTACTCGAGGATAAATTCCTTCAATGTCATTCGCGCTCCAAGCAAAGACGTCAACATTATCTCTGAGAAAGTCAATCAACATTACTTCCCCTTCTTTGCTCAACTCGGTACCTATTCTTGTATTCGATCAGTGCTAGGGATTTCAACCTCGTTTCTAATGACATCGTCTACGAGCTTTCTTTTGCTCGGGGTAATTGGTTTGGGGTGGTTTTTCAAAGTTAATGAGGTGCTGTAGCAATCCCATGCCATACAGTGATCATTCATTATTTTCCCGATACCTCTGTCGGTCGGAAATTTTATCTTCTGATGATAAGTAGAGACAACGTCTCGGAATAGGTTGAGGGCTGGTCGTCCTAATATTGCGTTATAAGCGAAGGGTGTTTCTACCACTAGAAATTTTACTAGCTTCACTGTCCGGTGCGGTTTTTTCCCGAGTGATACACTTAAGGTTATCGTTCCGCTGGGGACAATTTCAGATCCTCCAAACCCTACTAATGGCGTAGCTACTTTCTGTAGGTTTATCTGTCCCAAGTTCATCTGGGCTAAAACCTCCCGGGAGATGATATTCGCCGAGCTCCCATTATCGATTAGGATCCTTTTGACGTTATAATTTGCTATTTCTAGCGACACCACCATTGGGAAATCGGGGTTATTCTCTTTTGTGTCCCAAACAATGTTTTTGGGTACTTCGCCCTCGTTAAAGCTGATCAGCTGGTCGTTTGTTGATTTGTTTTCTAGAGTCCATATTTCTTTTGGTTATTTTAAGCTTCCAATTATGGATCTAGCGGTCCTTCGTCGGGCATTACGACTATCCCCGCCTACGGGTCCTCCGGAAATTGTATGGATGGTTCCATTGATCTGGTCATGGTTCAACTCCTGTGTAGGACCGTGCTCGGGTGACCTTCGACGGGAACTCCTTCTTTGATTATTATTCCGAGGGCTTCTACTTCTTCCCCTCTTGCGGTTATCTCGCTCTAGATAGTCGTCTAGTTTTCCCTGTTCGATTAGTTTTTCAATTTCTTTTTTAAGGTGAAAACAATTTTCTGTTCGATGTCCGTGTGCCCGTTGGTATTTGCAGTATAACTCATAGTTTCGTGATCCTGGTCTGGGCTGAGCGATTTTCTTCGCTTTAGGGATCCAATTATTCCTTTCTAGTACTTCCAATATTTCTTCTATCGGAGCATTTAGCATTGGGTGTTCTACTTGATTAACCCTTCCTCTGATCGCTAGTTCGGGGTTTCTTGGTCTTTGATAGAAATTAGGTTATCTGTCTTGGTCGGTTTTATTGTATTCCAATCGCTGGAAAACGTTGCCTTTTCTAATAGATCGTTCATAATCCATGGATCTTTGGGCAGGAATCCTATCTTGCCGTTTGGAGCCTGAGGTTGTGACTTTGTTTTTGTTTTTATCTTTAAAGGAATTCATCTCTTCTTGGGTCATATATTTAGATGCCAAGCTCATGATGTCGGCGAACGTTCTTGGTTGTTTTCGACTGAGGGCATTTCTGAACTGCCTATTCTTCGTGAGGTCGAAGAGAATAGAAATTATGTAATCGATATTTGGGGAATCGATTTTAAGTAATTCTACGTTAAATCTCGCCAACCAGTTTCTTAAGGATTCTCCCTCTTGTTGGTGTATAGTTCCTAAGTAGCTCATCGGAAGTTTTTGCCTCTTCTGACTGACAAACTGTTGTGTCAATTTGTTGCATAATTCCTGAAAACTGAATATGGAGTTGGCAGGTTGCTTGGCGAACCAGTCCAAAGCGAGTCCTTCAAATGTGGTTACCATTAATTTGGCGGTGTATTCCGCCGAGTGAGCGTATAAGTTCATTATATTGGTGAAGCTAAAAATATAGTCATCTGGATCAGTGGTTCCGTCGTATCGGGGTAGTCTACCCGGGACCTGTCCGATTGACTGTGCCTCCTTTATTTCTCTGCAGAAGGGAGAACAGGCCGCAAGGCTCTCCTGGAGTTCCGTGGTTCGGGCCCACGGGTTTTGAACAGATCGTAGGCGTTGTTCAAGTCGTTCCTGTACCATCCTTTCGATTTCTCTTTCTGAGAATCGCATTGTTCGTGGTCGATCTGGGATTGCATCATCTATGTCATCCTCGATAGGGATTATTGTACGTTCCTTGGACCCGCTGCGTCCCGGCTGTGGTTTTCTTTGTCCTGGTTTCCTTCGGGGATGGTAATTGGAGGGTTTTGAATTGCCCTGCTGTGGACTGTGTAGCGAGCGCCGCTCGCTTGCCGGGCTGTCAGCTTGTTGAGAGGTTTGATCGTTTTGCCTTGGCGCTCTTTGAGCGGGATTTGCCCTAGCAGTCCTAACGTTTCGAGGAACTTATTCAAGTACGAGTAATTCCTCTGGAGAGAGTGATTTAACGAGCATTGCAATCTGTCGCAATTTCTCCTGAGCGCCCGGGAGAGGAACGGGGATCGCAGGGACTTCCGGTTCTTCCGGTATTGTACCGGGAAGATCTCCTTGGGGTCCCTGCTGATGAGGAAGAGGACCCTGCAAATTCTCGTTGGTGTCGTGGGCGTTATTATCATTATTGTCCTGTGGATCTTCAGATGTGTTATGACCGGTGGTTGTGTTACTTCTTGCTCCGATACGAGCGCTTTTCCTTAGGCGAGCCATATGCCGATCGAATAATTAACCTAGCCCCTCGGTGGGCGCCAACTGATTTAACCCGATTTCGTCGGATTAAAGGTATCAGTAAAATTGTGATATTGGGGATTCTCAATATGTATGATTTGTAGGGCTCTGTTACTTTACTCAGGATGGATCGATCTCAAGGAAGAGCAATTTCGTAGGAACAACAAGTAAATATCGAAACCAACGTTAGAATAACACAAATATGAAGAGAAAACTCTTTTCTTTATTGAATAATAGTGGGTTCTGCCGTTTATGCAGAATTCAATGGCGTATTTGCCTTGTGATTAGGAGTTGTCTAATACAATGATTGACTAGGTATTTATATCATACTAAACCTAGCGTTACAAGGAAATATAATCCTAATAGGACTCGGCCCAAATATCCTTCTTGAGTCCGGAGTGTAGTCTTCTTGTCGAAGAGAGCTGTATTCGGCCGGGTCGATAAGATGATCCCGAACTGTCTTGTTTGGTCGAACCGATCTTATGTTCTTCAGTCGATCCGTACATTATAAGGGGTGCAAAATAGCCCCCATCAAACTAGAAATATCCCAACAGTGGTATCAGAGCCAACTCCATACGTTTTATACGAAAAGGCCTGAACATAAATGTTTAATTATGTGTATGAGAACGCGTGATAATTATGTTCTGTTAATTGATTCTTGCTTGTTATGACTGGATCTATGATTGGGTAAAATTGCCTTTTAAGATATGTGGCAAATTTATAGTTTTTCGAAAAATCAGGACTCTTTGTGCTATTATCGCAAATCATGTAAATTTGGGCTGAAATTAAAAATTCAAGGACTGTTTTGTAATTTCTTAAAATTCTGGTGTCAGTTTGCGAAATTTGAAAATATTCTGAATTTCAAAATTTTATTTTCTGGTCCTTCTGTCCGAAAATAGTTTTGGGGGTATTTTCTAACTTTTCAAATGTTTTGGGGTCCAAAGTGCAATTTTCGAAAGTATAGGGGCCGAACTGCAATTTTCAAAAGTTGAAAAATCAGAATCTGTTTTTAAGGCAGAAAATTTGTTTTATTTACCCGAGAATTTATTGGTCATAATTAGTAGTGACTAAAAAGCAAGAATCATAGGATGTTAGTTTTAAAAGGTAGTTTTAAAATTAAGAAAGAAATACGTAAAAGTTGTTTACATGTTTCTTGCTCTACGTGAACTGTTTACGTGGTTTTCGATCGCGCCGAGCCTTGACCTTAGGTTAGATGTGATTGGTTTAATTTAATGCATGGTTTTTATTGGGCCTGCGAGCCTGTTTTTATTTTTGGGCTACTTTGAGCCTTTGTAATAGAATAGAGCTTTACTGATTTCCTAGTCTAGGATGGAGGCCCATTTACAAGCAAGGTGGGAGCCCAGGAGGAATTGAAGGCCATGTATGGATCGTACATTGTGTAATAGCATAGGTTCTTTGAGAACCCTTTAGATTGACCAATTGGGCCAACATCATTGGCTCGATGATGGCCTGCATAGGAGGCTCCCGATCGAAAACATATTGTGGTAGTATGCATGCTAGGCTTGTATGGCGTTTATTTATTAGTCGGTTTATGATTGCTTGTGTATGCGCGCTAGAATCTAGATCGTAAATAAAAGATAAAGAATAATTGAAGCTGTGAGATCTCGAGAAGAGTTTCTTTAAACTTTCAAACCGAAAATTCCCCTCTCGAATAAATTTTAAGTCACATTGGGTTAAATATAAAATGAGGTTTTATAAATCCAAGCCTTCCATTAATAGGAACTAGCGTATGTTGTCAACTTATCGATGGAGGTGATCCAGAGTCTGGCACCCGAGTCGAAGAAAGGGGCAATACACGAAATTCCTTGATTCTAGTTTTTCTAAAACTCGACAAGGGTAGGGACTGGTCGGGACGTGAAGATCGACCTATAACTAATTACGGAGAATTCATGACCATGCACATTGCTTATCATGATTAATGGGTTAGACTTAACGCGTAGTAACATTTATGATGTAGCAGTGCTAGATAAATGTGATAAACGAGGCAAAATAGCTTGAAGATTGTGTAGTAGACACAATTGGTAAAAAGTATACCTACCTAGGGAATTAATTGTATGGCCACGAGTCGTGGGTGCAACTAATTGCTGCTGGGACGTCAAGACCTACTAGGAAATAGATTTTTTCCGAAACTAGAAGGGGTTATTGTTTCGATAAAATAGTGGGAGAAATTTTCGATAAAAAGTCCAAATTTCGTTAATTATAAGTATTAATATTAAACATGTCTACTTATTGTTGTCTAATTTATTGTTAGCCATTCACCATCCATTGTCCCGTTCAAACGATACTTAGTGCGTGTTAGAAACGAATCAACTTTGGGAAGTATGATGTGAAATTACCTTCACGAAACAACCATGGCTAAGTTTAACAATGTTAAGGAATATTGTTGTTACTTAACCAAGATGTTCAAACGAATCAAAGGGTTTGGAGCCCAAATGATTCTCGATGATGAGATAGAGATTACTCTACATGGTCTTTCTGACACCTTCACTCATTTCATGCAACATTGTAATATTCCGGCTGATGTAATTGAAACAAAACAATTGCATAAGTAGTTAGACAAATATGAAGGAGCTCATCTACAAGGATTTGGACTGTATGAAGCAAATTGCCCTCTGTATAAGAACGAAAAGAAAATAAGGAAGCACACTGAAAAGGAATTCCTGGATAGACTTAACTACGGTATGACTTTAAGTTATACATCTCTTAATTCTTTTTGATCTAAGACATCTGATAAAACTTTCATGTCAGTAAAAGAGTTTACAGGAGATGACAGTATTCCCTCTCCACCTAAAAGGAGGAAATTTCTTGAAAGGAAGATGCAAGAAGCGCAGAGAGAGTTGAGGGAAAACGAATTCAGGGACTGGGTCAAGGAAGAACTGAACCTAGATATTCCTTTCTAGCAAAAGAAGGTTTACTTAGATTTTCGTATTATTTCATATTTTTATACAAGACATAATTGCTTTACCATTGATAATGGAATTTAGTTAATTAAAGCTTTTTAACTTTGTACAAATATTGATGTTTTGAAACATAGAAATAAAACAATCATAAACGAATCAAAACTTCGAAAAACAGCCTGCTGAATCGAAGATGAGTAAGACAAACTAGATGATCGTCCGCACTTCAAATGTTTATTTTGGATATTCTAAAGAAAGATTCGAAAGAAAGGTTTTCATCTACTGCTCTTGAAATAAAGAACTTGGATGAACTCACAACTTTCAAAATCTCGAAGGAATAATGACCGAAATAAAGGATCGCTAAGGCATTCCAAACATTTCAATCAATGAGAACTAAAAGCACTAGTTCAAAAGGATGCTACTTCATATATACTTATGATTCAATCGTCAATGTATATGTGTACTTTATTCAATTACAATTCTAAAACTATTGAAGTAATTCAATAGACGTTTTGGAAATGAAGTAACTAAGTGCATTATGTCAAAAGCATTTTGATCTAATCAAACTTGCTGAAACATAAGCATCTAACTCCTCGATTATCTATAAAACGAGAATAGAATTCTCATGAAGCAAATCAAAGAAGAAATCAAACTTTGTTGATAAAACTTGGTTCGATTCACGACTGTGATCTTGCTATATTCCTTTATTCATATTTGGGGTAGCCTCCCCTGACTCATCAAAAATACTTGGTCTAGTACTTTTCGAAGTAAGTTCTTAAACCGCCATGTCATTTAAGACATAGCAAAATACCCTTATATGAGAAATTAGATGGTAGATCTGATTCATATAATGTTTGTGGGGTATCCAACGAAATCCATTGGATACCTGTTCTACGACAACGAGGATTGAAAATATCTCGTAAGTAGCTTATTCCTCTATTGACGAAACCTTGTCAAAGGAAATAAGAAATGTCATAGAACTTGATGAAGTCCAAGAATTGGACCCATCCCCACGAACAGTGGGAGTAAACCCTGAAACGTGTTGAACCGATCTTTGCACAAACGCTTCGTAATCTAATCAAATTCGTAAGGAACTCGAAATTCCATTTTACGAAATTGAGAAAGTTGATTTTAATCCAAGATTACAAAGAGATTATGTTAAACATAATCAAAAGGGATATGGCATGAAGCCATAAGATTCAAAGTGGAATGTTTGACTCGCTTAATGGCGATAGGTCATTATTCAAAAGTCCTTTTAGGACCAATGAAAATACCTTCTCCATTTGCGACGTCAAAATCCATTTCGAAACTATTAGCCATAGAAAGGTGGTTTTGACTACCAAAGTATGACTATTGGATATGAATCCTGCATCTCACAATTGAAAATTGATGAGAAGATCTCTATTCAAATCCAAAGGTCAATCTATGATTTTTTCCCAAATTTGGAACATGCAACTTGATAAGTTGATAAAAAATGTTGAAGTTGTCAAAAGTCATATGGATTCCAATTCTGCAAAAGGATCAGTGGGAGCATAGTTGAGTTCGAAACGCAACAAGATGTTGTTCTGCACATCAAGTACGATATAAGAATATTAGAATAGCACTGTTAAAAGCGTGTTCTTCACGCAATTCTCCTTGATAAGATTTGGGAATTACATCTCACCTACTGGCAATACGTATTTATAGAGATAAAAGCGATGTAGATGTAGTAATTCACCGAATCTATGTACAAAGACTATATATTGACTAAATTCAAAATGGAAGAATCCAAGAAAGGATTGGTTCCAAAGAGACAAAATATTTCTTACTTATTTAATGAGCCCTACATATAAATGAGTAAAGAAGACATTGTTTCAATAAGCCTTATGCTTTGGCATTAGGATTGCATGTAGCATGCAAAGTCTTGTACAAGACCTGACTCATCAAAAGCTCTGATCATTCACGAGCTACTGATAGTCGAACACCAGTAAAGAACACTGGACTACCATAAATGCAATCCTCGAAGATAACTAAAGGATATAATGCTGATATGTGGTAGTAGTGGAGAATTGAAACTCGAAGAATTTAGTGATTCCAGATTTCCAGTCTGAAGTGGATCATTTATTCTGTCTCAATGGAGCACAGGAAAATTGGAAGAAATTCCAATAGTATACCATTGCCAACTCAATCAGAATAAACGCAGCATTGGGATGCGGCAGAAGAAAGTGTTTAGATGAGAAGCTTTCATCCAATAATTGGATGAAATACCTATCATGGCAAAAGCCTATCGTAATCTTAACTGATTCAAATAAGGCAATTGCTCAATGAAAGGAAAAACGAGATCTCACCGATAATCTGAACACAATACCATATGATTGAACAAGTCATAGGTAGTTGAGACGCGTAGAAGTAATACGTCATCTCAACAAGGACAAACTTAGCAGATCCACTAATTAAGCTCTTTCACAAATGGGTTCGAGGGACATCCTTAAAAGGATGGGTCTTAGAAATGTTGTGATTGGCTTTAGGGCAAGTGGGAGATTGATAGGATAGTGCCAAGCAAGCCAATACTAACTAGCTTCTTAAAGTACTGTTTTCTTATGGTTTATAATTAATACGCCCGTTTATTCATAGTACGTGAATTAAACAATGGCCAACTTCCTCTCTCGCGAACTTATCTAAGCGATTGGATGAAATCCTAAGGTCACAATAGACTATGGGACGATTCACTTCAGTACTGAGTGCAATCATGAAACATTCTCAAAGGTCGTGATCTTAAAACCGTTTCAAGTCATAGATTCCGAACGAGACGGGGTATCGTAGGAATAGCCAAGACTTGTACAAGTATGCATGATTCACATGGAGTGAATTTGTAGCGTTTCATGAGCAAGGCATTTGAGGTCAGTGCATATGAGTAGGTGGTTCAATGGAAGATTGAATGCATCGAACGACCCGAACAGAGAAACCCATTGTGGAAGCGCATGACGCATATAGGTGATGGGATGTTTCTCAAGGCTTATAATAGTGTACGATTTAGTCCTTGGACTTGAGGTGCTAGGGCGAATTCGGTGCATGTGTGTGCGTACTTAGATCTAGGTATAGATCACGTAGCCTGATCATAACATGCCTAGGTTGGGGTGTATAGTTGTGTACGCGACTGGTTAGTACTAAGAAAGGATCTATCGACTCATCCTGATAAGGTGGGAGAATTTCCTGTACGTTCTTTGATAATATGTTCCTAGAAATCCATGGCCATGGTTGGTGACGAATTTGGAAAGAGGTTTTCAAATTTAGCAGTCACACTGCAATTATTATCCAGAAATAGAAAGTACAGAATCGAGATAATTAGAGGTGCCGATCAATTCTCACACCCTAGGTTTCGATCGGGAAATTAGTCTTTAGAAGGACCGTATGTACATGGCAATTATAAGAGGTGAGGTTCACAATTATCAATTCACCTTTAATTGGGCTTCATGAGCTTGTGTCTAGACATCGACCATGAAATGTGGGTACTCCTGAATTAATAAGGAAATTAATTCTGGAGTGGTCAATTAAAAGTTGTTTAATTGATCGGAGCATTTAAATGCTCGTTAATTAAATCACGAAAGCCAATTGATGGTGAACCCAGAGGGTCACACACAATACAATTGGACAGTGACTGTCATAAAGGAAACAAGTGATTTAAAGTTGTTAAATCAAAGCAATTGAATTAAGGTATTAATTCAATGGGAAGAATATTAATTAGATATCTAATTGATTAATGTTTAATTAATTAATTAGAGTTATCTGATTAATTGTGAAATTAATTAAAGTAGTTAATTAAGGAAGATGGAATATTAAATAATTAACCAATTTTAGAATTGGATAATTATATGGGTTGATTTGTAATAATCTTAAAATTAGGGCATAGGGGGCGATTTTTGTAAAGAAGGAAAAAGAGTTTTTAATCTTGGAGAACACGCAAGAAGAGATCTATCAAATCTTGCATTCCTATGTTGATAAGGAATGGGATTTGATAGATATTGAAGAAGATATCTTTTAAGAGAATGACTCTTCTCTTATAAATACTTCTTCTCATCTCTTCATTCATAACCTTGAAAACACAAGAAAAACTTTTGAAAGAACAAAATTACTCTGCTGAAATTAAAAGGAGAAACCGATTTTTAGAGAAGAAAGAAATCTGATTTTTGCACGAAGAATTTTTATTACAAAATCGCCCAACAAACTTTCGACCCAAAACTCTAGTCGCCCAAACAAGCTCGACCGAACCTGACCTGGCCGATCCTGACTTGGCCGAAACTAATCTGATCACATAAGCCCTGTGATTAGTCTTCTTCCACTAGATCTCCCAATCCAGATCCAGATCTAAGTCCTGATCCAGATCTACAGAGTCCTTTGCTGACAAACCTTCAAGATCCAGTTCGTAGCCTAAGACTTGGAGGTGTCACTTCAATCTAGTTGGTGTGGATCAACTTTGGAGGTGAGACACATGGATCACTCATATTGTGGATCGAACAAAACGCCTGGAGGTTGTTGGGAATCGAACATGACCCGACCCGAGCCGCAGCGGAAGCGGGTAAGGTTTTAAAAATTCGGGTGGTCTTTCGATTCAACCCAAGAATCCATATGCATAATATAAACCGAGTATAAACCAACCATAGGGGGTTTAGGATTTTACCATACTACACTTGGTAGTGATTGGGGCTTTCCAAGCAAGGCGTGGCCGAACTTCTTTGGCTCTCGGAATCAGGAAATTCCAAGTGGTTCTTCGAAAGCTCCTCCAAAGAAAACAACACACAAAGAGTCTTTAAAAAAGAACTCCTCTAAAGAAAGTCCACACTTCACAAGTCTTACAATCTAGAAAGAATTTCTTAGGCTGAGAACTTGAAATTCCTTCGTAATCTATTGAAGTTAGATTGGAAGAGAATTATTACTTAATTCTACTAACTTGAAAGGAAGTATAGAGAAGAAGAACTTTTATTGCAATGACTAAGGGCAAGTAAATGAAAAGCTAGGGCCTCCTATTTATAGAAGAACTTACTTCATCACTAAGCTTTCAACAAAACTTAGTTGAGAAGTTATCCACAAAGCTTATCCGATAAGCTTTGTCATCAACCTTATCCGATAAGGTATATTCCTAGCATATCTTATCCGATAAGCTTTCTGATAAGGTATATTCCCAGCATATCTTATCCGATAAGCTTTGTCATTTACTTAGTTGAGAAGTTTCGTACTTTTCTTAGCTGAGAAGTTTCGTAAATTTCTTAGCCGAGAAGTTTCGCACTTTTCTTAGCTGCGAAGTTTCGCATTTTTCTTAGCCGAGAAGTTCCGTACTTTTCTTAGCTGCGAAGTTTCGTACTTTTCTTAGCTGTGAAGTTTCGTACTTTTCTTAGCCGAGAAGTTTCGTACTTTTCTTAGCCGCGAAGTTTCGTACTTTACTTCTCCTGGAAGCTATCTACTTAGCTTCTCTCAGAAGCTTTGTAGTAAGCTTCTCCAAGAAGCTTTCTACTTAGCATCTCTTAGAAGCTTTGTAGTTAGCTTCTCCTAGAAGCTTCTCTTAATTAATTAGTCCGACTAATTAATCTTATTCTTCCTCTTAATATTTCCTTGATCAATTGTTTAGTTAAGTAAACTCATTTACTTAACTAATTAATTAACTAATCAAGTCTTAATTAATTAATCTAATTAATTAATTTCTTCCAATCTTTGTTAAACTCTTTTAACAACATCATTTTACTTTTAAATAATGAATTCAATATTCTGGTTGCATCTTGTGAATATTATGTGTGACCCCTTAGGTTCACCGTTAGCTAGCCGTGGGCTCACAACACTTTGTGATTTAATTAGTGAATAATTACTATAATTATTCCGTTCAATTAAACACATTTAATTGACCACCTTAGAACTAATCTCCATTAGTCCATGGGTACCCACACTCCATAGTCGATGTCTAGCCACAAGCCCATGGAGCCTACTTAATAGGTGAATGTTGTTCGTGTGAACCTTTCCTTTTATGTTTTCCATGTACGTAAGGTCCTTTCAATGACCAACCTCCCGATCAAGGCCTGGGATATGGTAGTTGATCGGTTTCCCATAATACCTCGATTCTATGTATCTTATTCATCATTAGATTCCCTTGTGACCACAACTTTGGAAACTCCTTCCGAAGTGTCACATACCATGTGATCTTACGTGATTTCATATGCGTGATCGATATGTGTAATAAGTAAACAAGTACTCAACAATGATATAGAGATCAACAATATTGTATTCAAATGGTTCGATTACAATGCTATATGAGTACAAATGTATAGGGTCCTATCCGAGCCCTATTGGATGCCGTACAAGCTAGAGGGCGAAATACAAGTGATGCTAGGCCGATATTCCCAAGCGGTTCCGAGCAGTAGCTTCGAGGAGGGAGCACCTGGAAAATCGCGTCTGGTGTCATAAATGCATGGGGTATTTATAGCTGAAATCGGGGTCTAGGTGATCTATCCGCAGATATACAATTCTCGGCCCATAAGTTTGGATCAGAGCTTGGCCCAACAGTAACTTTGGATCCAGCACCGACTGTATTTGTGGTACTCGGGCATCGGGGTCGAACTTGATCTTTCGAGATGAGTACTGTTCGATTTCGCATGGTTGTAAAGAAAAGCTGAGCCCAAAATATCCCTCATCAATACTCCCCCACTTCTCGAGCGTAAAGTGAAGCTTAAGCTCGAAGAAGTATACATGGCCCAGGACGATTAGGGGGATGAACCAATCTCGGCATAGGCTTTGGGTATGCCTCATTAAAAACCTGACTCGGAAAAACCCTTTTGGGATAAAAAAAAACGGGTCAGGGAAAAAGAGTGCATACTTAAGAAACCATGTAATGATGCCGTATCCGACATCGTCCTTGTCGTTCGTTGTTGGAATAGGAGTTTGTGATTTGATAATTCCATTGCCATTCTATTTGATCTCCTTATCCCGAGGGCTGGTGTGAAAATATGGAGATAATATCCCTCTAATGCATAGCTCGTTATGCGGGTCTTCAAATTAGGAATTCCGGAAAGTATGGGGGCCGCAGGTGTAATTTTTTGAAAATATGATCATAAGTTTACCTAGAGGGAGCCCAACCGTCGCGGTTACTCGGGGACCGGTTTGCAATTTCCCATTTTGTCCCCGTATATATAGTTAGCCGGAGGGTCGTTGTTCATCAAAGATTCTGAGGAGAAAACTTTAGATCGGAGCAGACAGATCGATAAGTAAGTTCTAACAATATTTTTTGAGCAATCTTATCTACTCATTATGTCGAGTTCAGTGGATTTGAAGGGAAAGTCTCCTTTAGAGGAAAACGAGGCCGAGAATCGAGAAGTGAAAAAGATTGTAGGAGCTCGATCATCTGAGATCGAGAATTCACAAAGCTCGAGTTCGGCCTCCGATTCCAGCGGGGAGGGGCGGGAATCGAATTCTGAAACGGAAAATAGCGAAGATGAAAATTCGAGCGAAGCGACAGTCTCTGATAAGGAAGATGTAGAGGATGGGGATCTTCCCTTGGGGAAAAACGAGCAAAAGAAATATAGATTGAACCGTAATGTTGTGATTACGATTTTTGACTGGGAAGAACCTTCGACCAGCGCCGGTCTAAACATGACTGAAGAGAGGGCAGATGAGATCGTCTGTTCTTATAAGGAAAAAGATTTGAACCAGTTGCAAGAAGAATTCAGTCGATATCTAGGCGCCGGTTTCTCGATCGTGCTTCCTACTTCTGACCAACGGGTTACCGACCCTCCCGCGGGTTGTCAAGCCTTCTATTCTAAACATTTCCATTATGGCTTACGCATCCCCTTCCCTCCTCTGATAGAGAACCTCCTGGATGCTTTCGAGCTGGCTCCTTGCCAGATTCTACCGAACTCGATCGGTCTAATCATAGCCTTTTGCGTGCTGATGAAGGCCAAAGGGAAAAAGGCGGTTTTTCAGAACTTTTGGCGGATATTCCAGATGAGTACTTCCACGTCTTCGAACGCGGGTTATGTATATTTTTCTCAGAGGCCAAAGATTTCGATCTTATCAGCCAACGTCAGCAGTAATTCGAAAGGATGGAAGCATGAGTTCTTTTTTGTTCGAGGACCAGAGTCTCCGCCTTCTGAAGATAATCCCGAGCCTACTCCATTCAATTGGCCTGGAGCAAAGACATGGATATACGGTAAACGCCGTCTCGTGGGAAGTATGAAAAATGAGATAACAGATAAATTTCTGCAATCTCTTCGAGCTGACCCTCATCAGACCGAGTTGATGACTCAGGAGGCGGTCTTGCGATTGGCCGAACTCAGTAGTTGCACTTTTCCTGCCGATCCGATCGAATATGGGAAGGCTCGGATCGACCCCGCTAATCCCCCTTCCTCGTTAGCTGATATTGTTGATAAATTCCGTACATCAATAGCTGGTCAACATGTTGCTTCCTTTTCAAAGGGCAATAAAGGTCGGCCTCGTCCTCAAACATTAACAACTTCTCGGAAAGCGAAAAAGTCCAAGGCCCAGGTTGGGATCACTCCAACCTCAAATGCCTTAGTGATTAATCCCCCAATTACCGAAGTAGGAACCTCTCACCCCCGGGTCGAGGCGGAGGGGACTCCTAACTTCCAAGCTTCCGGCGTCCTTCGGTCCGTTTTTTCAACTGGCACTTCTAACCCGAATGACGCGGGGTATAGTAACTACACTTTGATGGAGAATCGTGCCAGGGAGATTTTGCGGGCCAGGTCGGCTCGCAAAAGAAGTAGTGACGCCCCTGAGTCCTCCAGGAGAGTTAAACCTTTCGGTCGAGAACCGGATTCGGTTCCTTGTCGGACTGGCCACTCCGAACCGGATCTGGCTTTCTTCATCGAGGATCATCTGCGAGGGCCCAGGTCGGCTGGATATCCCGAGAGTGGGACCATTGAATCTGACTTAGGTCCTGAGGGCGAGCATACGGTGGATAAATCTCTTCGGATGTTCTTGGCTGGGAGGTTCAAGGATTATACTATCCAATCTTTTGTTAAGCAGGATTTTGAGATAGTAGGTGATTACGCCCATGCTCACCAAAGGGTACTGTCCATTCTGAAAGTTTCTAGCCTTTTCCTTATAATTCTATTCTGTGTTTTACATATCTTTTTCTTTGTAGGCGGGAGACCTGTTTACTCAAACTGCTCTTCGACTGGCCGTATTGAGCGAAGAGTCTCAGGCGGTACAGAAAGCCCTATGCAATGTTCTGAAGGATGAAGCCGCGAAGACCAGCCAGCTAGAGGATGCCAAAATTAAGTTGTCTGAGGTCGAGATAGAACTCGAGAAGACTAAGAAAGAGTTGGAGGCGAAGAGAATCCTAGAGGGTGAAATGGAGAAATTAAAGCTGGAGCTCGAGCAAGCCAAAATGTCCGCCGAACAGTTTTATGAGCGAGGTCGAGCCGAAGCCAGGCTTCCCGCCATAAGGGAGTTCCTGGAGTCTCCGATCCTTGATGCCTTAGTTCGCTTGTGGTCAGGTGAAATTAACCAAGCCTTCTACTATAAAGGAGCTTAGCACCTCCTTACAGCCGCCAAGATCGAAGGCGCCCTTGACGACTACCTTTCTAACATGAATCCTTATAAGAATATCTTCGGTAAAGATTATAAAGCGTCTTCCCTTCCTCCCAAGCTCGAGGATTTGGCCGCTCATGAATTCGCTCCTTTTCTTGAGGAATTTGGGGTGCCGATGCCAAACCCTGATACGCTCGAAGCCCAATCTGAGAGTGAAGATGTGGATATTGAAGGGGATTCTCGTGATCAGGGGGAGCAAGGCATCTCTTCCTCCGATTTGAGTAAGTCTGCGGCCGATGCACAAAGTAACGATGGAGAAGGGAGTAGCTCGAGTAAAGATGATTCTGATGGCTCGGAAAATAGTTCTAGCGAAACAGAGAAAGATGACAAGTCGGACCATGGTTCCGGCATGAAAGAATCTAACCAGTAACGATTACTATGTAATAGAATTTACTCAGCGAACCAATGTACTTGTATATTTGTAATCTTTTGCTCCTTGCCTATTTAGTAGGTGCTCGAATTTGAACTTCTTTCTTTTGATGCTATTTTTAGGATATTGTCTGTTTGAATTTTCTGTTGAATTTTATAACGTCATTCATGCGTACTCAGCTGCGTCATTGAATCTTTCTTGGGAGTAGTGATTTACCAATTATTGCAATTCGCATGATGTCGTTTCTTTTATAAATACCAAGGTCACTTTGTGTTGCTTTCGCACTGACATTGCCCACAGTGTTTGGAGCTTCCCTAAAAATTATTTCGGTTGGATTTTTACCCGGAAACCGAGAGATGAATAAAAATTCGAGCGCTTTCGTGATTTCTTCCACGCCTTTCTCCGGGCCAAGTGTCGGTAAAAAAGTAAGGAAAAGAAACCGATCATCAACTACATCCATTAGTTCTGATCAACAAAACTTCCATGAGGGAAATAAATATTCGACCGTTGCCCTTTCTTCATGTTTGAAAACTAGGGGCTCCAATAAGAGAATAAAAAAGGTTTCCTTCGCGGAGGATGTAATTGGGCGCGTTCCTTTCCAATCCGTACCTTCGTTGGTTAGCAGATCTCTGTCTAAAAGGGATATAGCTCCTTTTGATAAAGTGTCACGTGAGAAATCTGACTTGACCCTTCTTCGGGCCGATGTTTCTATCTCCGAGGCGGTCTTCTCGACTGGAGAATATTCCTCGTTCCTGTTTTATTCTGGGCTGGAATCCCTTGCCCAAGTAATTCTTTCTAACTTCTTTATCATGACTCTCTAATTTCTTTATCCCTGCCATAACCTATTTTCTTATAAGTTCAGGCTGGCAAGGTCTTTTCTAGGCTTTATGCGTTGACCAAACATGAGATCGAACAACGGGCTTCTATTTCGCTTGAGCTGATCGGGAAAAAGATTGAGCTGGAACGTGCATTGGAAGCTAATAGATTTTTCAAGGAGAGATTGTCTCAGGATAAGTTAGGTTCGGAATTAGAGAGACTCAAAGATATCTACGAACGTGAGAAGAGAAACTCTGAGCTTCGTGAGAAGGAAGCTTACATCCGCGGGTACACTGATCGTAGTGCTGAAGTTCGAAAGATCCTTTTCGAAAACAATTTCGTTCAGTAACATTGTGGCTTTCCTTTGTATTATGAGCTTGCTCAGATTTTCCTTTGTTGTAACACCTTCTTTGTTGTAACGATTTTCCTTTCTTGTTGTAGTATAACCTTTGTTGTAATGATAATATTTGCTGGAATGATATTCTCTGTCTCTTTCTTTTTTTTTTTTTTTTTTTTTTAAAGTCCCTCATTTCTCGGGAAGTGAAACGGTCAGAGCTTTTAATGCTCGTATCGTGGCCATTCAGCCCAAGAGATCTATACCGTTGATGCTGAATTCTTTCCCCTATATATAGTTCTAAAATTACCCTCATATTTTACTTGTCTGTAAACGTCTCGTTCGATTGACGTGGTTGTGTTTTTACTTCCGTCGATCAATTCCATATTCCATTCGATGTCAGTAATTATAGCATTCGAGATTTTATTTCGAACCTTCTTTTCCTATCTCTTCGGAATTCCCCTATGATAAATCTTCGGCTAGGGTATCGACAGGCGAAAAGAATCACGACTAGGGTACCGGCAGGCGACCTGCTCTCTCTGATTCCAAATCTTCGAGGAGGTCTCGACTTCCTGTACCCTGTCCTCTATCCAGTTGGGATAGTGGGTCTACTGCTGGAGGGGTTTTCCTGCTCTCGATCTCCATGTCTTCGAGGCGGTTTCTTGAAAGATGTGGTCTTCGAATTTACTAAAAGCGCCTCCAACTGGAGTTGCTTCCCTGTTTTTCGATTTGGTCCTTCATGGGCTTATTTGCAAGGAAGCATTGAATGAAGAATAGAAGTGTACCAGCCTCACTTTCCTTCTTCGGGCATTTACAGGAATTATTTGTAATAGGGTTGAACTAGATGTAAAATATTCCGATTAGCTCAATTTCCTGAATGTAATCAAGAGTTCACATGTAATTTATCTGAAGGTTTTTGAATGAAAATTTTCTTTTATTGTTGTTGATCTTTGAATTTTTGAAATAATTTTTGATATTCATAGTTGACTCGAAGTTCGATCCTTACAACTTTTGAATCTTGTGCGAGATGTTTCTCATAGTTTAGGTTCTTCTCGGAACAATAGTAACGGCTTGATTTAAGGGGTATAGCGACGATTTTTTAGATAAAGGGGGTCATAGTAGAGGTTTTCACCCATTCAACCTTTTCGACCTAAGGGGCATAGCGGAGGCTTTCACCCTTGGTCGTTTTCAGAGCATTTTTAGCTCGAGGGTCATAGCAAAGGCTTTCACCCATTCAACATTTTCGATCTAAGGGGCATAGCAGAGGATTTCACCCTTAGTCGTTTTCAGAGCATTTTTAGCTCGAGGGTCATAGCAGAGGCTTTCACCCATTCAACATTTTCGATCTAAGGGGCATAGCAGAGGCTTTCACCCTTAGTCGTTTTCAGAGCATTTTTAGCTCGAGGGTCATAGCAGAGGCTTTCACCCATTTAATGTTTTCGATCTAAGGGGCATAGCAGAGGCTTTCACCCTTAGTCGTTTTCAGAGCATTTTCAGCTCGAGGGTCATAGCAGAGGCTTTCACACATTTAATGTTTTCGATCTAAGGGGCATAGCAGAGGCTTTCACCCTTAGTCGTTTTCAGAGCATTTTTAGCTCGAGGGTCATAGCAGAGGCTTTCACCCATTCAACATTTTCGATCTAAGGGGCATAGCAGAGGCTTTCACCCTTAGTCGTTTTCAGAGCATTTTTAGCTCGAGGGTCGTCACCCATTTTATTCTTTTCGATCCAAGGGGCATAGCAACGGCTTTCACCCTTGGTCTACTTTCGAGGGTCTTAGCAACAGCTTTCACCCGTTAATAAATAGAGATCGATAATATAGATCAAGAATATCCAGAATATGACGAATAAATAAGAATTTAGGCGAAATAAACTTTCATCGAATAGATACTCAGTCTGAATAAACATTCCTCGAATAACTTAATCGAAATAAATCTTCATTGAATGCGTAATCCACTAAATCAATAGAGTCAAAAGAAAATAGAACAAGATAACTAAAAAGTAGAAGCCTCGAATGTAACTATTTTCCATAATATCTTCTTAAGTTAACCGCATTCCATGCTCGAGGTAGTATCTCTCCGTTAAGATGAGCAATCTTATAAGAACCTTTTCTCCCAACTTCCACGATCACAAAGGGGCCCTCCCAATTGGGCTGTAGTTTTCCGACGTGCTTCGATACTTCCACTTTTTTGAGCACCAGATCTCCCACCTTGAAATATCGAATTCTCACATTTCGATTATAGGACTTTTCCATGTTGGCCTTGGTGGCTTGAATTTTCAATTTCGCGCGGTCCCTTCGACCATCCGCGTGATCAACTTCCATTTGCCTCAGAGATTGGTTTTCTTCAGGATCATAAAATTCGACCCTGGGAGAAGGTATAAGATTCTCTACTGGGATAACAGCCTCCGACCCATAAACCAAACTGAATGGGGTTTCTCCGGTTGCCGCTTTAACTGTTGTTCTATTGGCCCATAATGCTCCTGGCAATTCATCCAGCCATTTTCCCTTTGCGTCCGATAAGCGCTTCTCCAGAGATCGAACAATTTCCCGATTTACTACTTCAGTTTGTCCATTAGCCTGAGGGTGGCCAACAGATGCGAAATTCTGTTGTATTCCGAACTTATCACACCAATCCGTGATCCTTTTTCCTGCAAACTGTGTTCCGTTATCTGATATCAAAACCCTGGGGATTCCGAACCTGCAAACTATATTTCTCCATAAGAAATTGATAACTTGAAACTGGGTGATCTTGGTCAAGGCAACACATTCGACCCATTTGCTGAAATATTCAACCGCCACTAGTACATAATTTTTTCTGGCTCGTGCGGTTGGGAAAGGTCCAACAATATCGATGCCCCATTTGTCAAAGGGCCAACAAATAGGAATTGAATGCATATGCTCGGCCGGTTGGTGAATCAAGTTTGAATGAATTTGACAGTGATGGCATTTTTTCACATAATCGACAGAATCAGAAAAAAGAGTTGGCCAATAATATCCAGACCTCGAGCATTTAAGAGCTAATGCTCGAGCGCCACAATGATTTCCCGCTTCCCCTTCATGAACTTCTCTTAAGATGGCATTGTAGTATGATTCGCGGATACATTTCAGTAGAATTCCCGAAGAGGACCGCTTATAGAGTTGATTGTCCATCAAAGTGAATGACGGCGCTCTATATTTGATTCTCCGAGCCTCATTTGCATTTTCCGGAAGTTTTCCATCCTTAAGATAGGCGATAAGAGGGTCGCTCCATGAGTTGCTTGGCTCTTCAATTTCCATAACGTCGGTGGCAGGGGCTGCATCTAACTCGATGGCTGACATATTTGATAGCAACCAAGTGATCGTTCTTTCCGTTTTTCCGTCGGCCAGTCCTGTGAACTTTGATAATATGTCTGCCCAGAGATTTTCCTCTCTTGGTATAGGTTGAATGTCAAACTTATCGAACTCTGAGATTAACCTTTTCGTTTTGTTTAGATATTTAATCATGTTGAACTCTCTGGCTTCGTAAGTGCCTTTTACCTGCCTGTGAACAAGTTCTGAATCTGTTAGCACAACAATCGATTTTACCTTTGCCTTAACGGCCATCTCTAGTCCAGCTATCAACGCTTCATATTCGGCCTCATTGTTGGTGACTACAAAATCCAAAGTTATCGCGTAACTCAGGTCTTCAGCATTGGGCCCTTGGAAGTGAATCCCAGCTCCACCTCCTTCTTTGGTCGAAGATCCATCCACATGCATCAGCCAGACTTGATCGTTTGCTTCTTCCACCATACCTAATTCCGAGGTCGTTCCTTCTTTCACGTTTTATATGTTGGTTGATTCGAGCACGAAATCAGCTAGCACCTGTGCTTTCACGGCGACACGTGGTTGATATTCGATTTCGAATTGGCTGAGCTCGACCGCCCACTTTATTAACCTGCCCGAAGCTTCTGGCTTGGACAGAACCTGTCTCAAAGGTTGGTTAGTCAAGACAATGATCTTGTATGTTTGAAAGTAGGGCCTTAACCTCCGGGCAGCCACAATTAGGGCAAGTGCGAATTTTTCAATCTCCATATAGTTCTTCTCAGCACCCTGCAACAAATTTACTCAAATAGTAAACTGGTTTATGTTCAGCTTTATCAAGTTTGACCAGAACCGAGCTAATGGCCTCTTCTGACACAGCTATGTACAAATATAGGGGTTCCCCTTCAGATGGTTTTGCTAGCATTGGTGTTGAGGTCAAGTATGCCTTCAGTTCTTCGAAAGCCTTATCGCATTCAGCATTCCACTCAAAGTTCTTAGATTTACGCAAGAGTTTGAAGAAAGGTAAGCTCTTGTCAGCAGATCTAGAGATAAATCTGTTTAACGAAATAATTTTCCCGATCAAACTTTGAACGTCCGAGAGTTTTCTTGGTGGATGGAGATCAGTGATTGCTCGGATTTTTTCAGGGTTCGCTTCGATTCCCCTCTCATGGACTAAATACCCGAGGAATTTTCCTGATCGGACCCCAAATGTGCACTTTGCTGGATTTAACTTCATCCCATACTTCCTCAGAATTTTGAAACACCTATCAAGATGGTCAATATGATCCTCTTCGGACATGCTTTTTACGAGCATGTCATCTACGTATACTTCCATGATTTCTCCTATCAACTCTTTGAACATCATGTTGACCAATCTCTGATATGTTGCGCCGGCATTCCTTAAACCGAAGGGCATAACGATGAAGCAGTACACCCCTCGCTCAGTGATAAACGCCGTTTTGTCCTGATCTTTTTCATTCATGAAAATCTGATAAAATCCTTGAAAGGCATCCATCATGCTAAATAACACAAATCCCGCAGTGGAATCTACGAGCATGTCAATTCGAGGTAAGGGGTAAGGGTCCCTTGGACATAACTTATTCAAATCGGTAAAATCATTACACATCCTCCATTTGTTCTTAATCTTTTCGCCCTTAGAGACCAAGACCACATTGCATAGCCACTCCGTGAATTTTATCTCCTTGATTTGCCCTGCTGCTAGCAATCTATCGACCTCCGCGTTAATTATCTTGTCTTTTTCGCGACCATGATTGCGCTTCTTATGTCTTACTGGTCTGGCCTTTGGGTCAATATTTAAGGAATGCGTTATCACACGCGGGTCGATTCCTACTATGTCGTCCGAACTCCAGGCGAAAACATCCACATTTTCCTGCAAGAATCCGATGAGCTTTGCTTCCATGCCGTTACTCAGTTCCGTTCCTATTTTTGTGAATTTCTCTGGAGATCCAGGGACCAAATTCACCTTTTTGTGGTCAGGTGCTTGCACACTCATGTCAACGATTCTTCCTTTCTTTCCATCTAGTCTTTCATAATTGGGAACCGGAGTTCCGGAGTTCCGGAGTTAGAGATCAATTCATTTATCTTTCTTTTGCCAGGGAGCTCGGGCTCCACTTTCTCCTTGATAGTTAAGGACGAACTATAACATTCCCAAGCCATGTACTGATCGTTTCTCATTTCTCCTACTCCTCCCTCGGTTGGGAACTTTATCTTTTGATGGTATGTAGATACGACAGCCTTAAAAATATTCAGAGCAGGCCTTCCCAAGATAGCATTGTAAGCAAACGGCGTGTCTACCACTAGGAACTTGATCATTCTCGTGACGTTCTTAGGTTTGAGCCCTAGAATAGTACTCAAGAGTATGGTCCCGAGCGGAGTGATCTCCGATCCCCCGAAACCGACCAAAGGGGTGGTTACCTTATCCAAATGTGGATGACAGAGGTTCATTCTTGTAAGAGCTTTCGACGAAATTATGTTTGCCGAGCTCCCATTATCAACCAGCACTCTTTTGACCTCGAAATTAGCAATTTTTAGAGTCAACACCATGGAAAAGTCTGGATTGTCTTCATTCGTATCCCAACTAACGTCCGCGGGTCGATCTGCCTCACTAAAGCTGATAACTTGGTTTTCCATCGATGGAAACTCCAAAGATAGAACTTCCTTTTTTGTGGATACTCCTGCCCTGATTGACCTTAAAGTCCTCTTTCTGGCATTCCTACTATCTCCTCCCGCCGGTCCGCCAGCAATCATGTTTATCACGCCGTTCGACTGTTCTTCTACCTGGCTTCGGATTTGCCTTTGCCGAGCGTTAAATTTTTTCGGACTACGGGATCTGTAACGATTGTTATAGTTGCCATTTTTAACAAATTCTTTTAGTTTCCCTTGGGTGATTAATTTTTCTATCTCGACCTTCAATTGATAACAATTTTCCGTACTATGTCCTCGAGCTCGATGATATCGACAGTACTGGTCATATCCAGGCGCACCGGCCTTGCCTGCGTGATCCTCTGGGCTTCCGGAATTAAATTCCCTTCTTCCAACACGGTCACCACTTCTTCTTTTGAACTGTTAAGCTCTGTAAATTGAATTTTACCCGATCTCGGAGCTCGATTTCGATCATAAGGAGGTCCGTATGAATTCGGACCTTGGGGCGGCATATGCGGCTTAAAAGTGTTGATTCGCTGCCAAACGGATCCTTTGTTCGGTCCTCCATAATCACCTGGTTTAGGGATCGGTGCCCGATCTTGTTTCTTGTTGAGATGAAATTTATCTACGTGTGAACTTTTTAATTTGTTCATCTCTTCCTGTATCATATACTTTTCAGCAATTTCCATTATCCGTTCGAAGGATTTTGGTTGCTTTCTACATAATGCATTTCCAAATTGGGTGCTCCTAGTCAGCTCAAACATTAGGGAGGACAGATACTCGATCTGCGGAGTATCCACCTTCAAAAGCTCGATACTAAATCTTGCCAGCCATTGCCTCAACGTCTCTCCTTCCAATTGTTTCACAGTGCCCAGGTGATTCGCCGGCAATCTTGGCTTCCTTTGGCTAGCGAATTGATGTTTCAGCTTATCGCAGAATTATTCAAAAGAAAATATGGAGTTCGGAGGTAACTTCCCGAACCAATCAAGAGCAATCCCTTCAAAAGTGGTGACCATAATCTTGCAACAGAAATCCTCCGAGTGTCCGTACAAGTTCATCACATTGACAAAGCTGTTAATGTGTTCTCCGGGGTCGGTAGTCCCGTTATACCGTGGGAGCCTAGTTGGCACCGTCTCTGTGTTTCGAGCTTCACGTATTTCTCGACAAAAGGGTGAGCAGCGCATGATATTATTCGAGACCTCCCTCTCTCGTAGGTTTCCTCTAATCAGAGCATTCCCCGCTTGCCTGGCAGCCTGATTAGTGAAGGGAATTTCTATCATAGTATCTTGCTCTTCCAATTTTTTAGTCACCCTTTCCTGTACTATTTTCTCCAATTCTGATTCGGTAATTCTCTTGTATGTTGGTTTGTTTCTTATCATGTCGTCGGCGGTGTGACTTTCCCCCATAGCAGAATCCTCCAGATCGTGCACTCGTGCAGGTGGATTTTCAGATCGGGCATTGACTTTCGAGGGTGCAGCCCAACGTGGATGCGTCAATGGGGCATGCGACATATCGTTTTCCTTCTGTAAGTTCGATGAAGGTATCTCTGGTCTTCCCTGAACTCCTGGTTGGTCGACAGGTGATTGATCTGCCCTTCCGCTATTCCTGAATTCCCTACACATTGTGCCTATTATAGATCTTAAATCACCAATGGTCGTGTGTATTGGAATGTTATCCTGCGGAATCGCTGGCGGCACCTCTGGTTGTTGTTGAGCGGCGCGCGATAGATTATCAGGTTCATTGTTGACAGAATTTTGTGCTCCCGCTGCTTGGGAAGGCTCTCCTCTTACGTACGTATTTCTCCTCGTAGTAGGCATATTTCGATCTAAGACTCGAATAAGGCCCCACGGTGGGCGCCAATTGATCTTACGTGATTTCGTATGCGTGATCGATATGTGTAATAATTAAACAAGTACTCAACAATGATATAGAGATCAACAATATTGTATTCAAATGGTTCGATTACAATGCTATATGAGTACAAATGTATAGGGTCCTATCCGAGCCCTATTGGATGCCGTACAAGCTAGAGGGCGAAATACAAGTGATGCTAGGCCGATATTCCCAAGCGGTTCCGAGCAGTAGCTTCGAGGAGGGAGCACCTGGAAAATCGCGTCTGGTGTCATAAATGCATGGGGTATTTATAGCTGAAATCGGGGTCTAGGTGATCTATCCGCAGATATACAATTCTCGGCCCATAAGTTTGGATCAGAGCTTGGCCCAACAGTAACTTTGGATCCAACACCGACTGTATTTGTGGTACTCGGGCATCGGGGTCGAACTTGATCTTCCGAGATGAGTACTGTTCGATTTCGCATGGTTGTAAAGAAAAGCTGAGCCCAAAATATCCCTCATCACCATGCGCATGGATTTTATCAAGAATCTAATAATTTAGAACACATAGGAGATTCGCTCGACTCATTACATCGAGTCAATGAATTCTATATTGATGTCATCAATCTCCATGTACGACTACCTATACCCAATGTAAAACCACATAGACCCGCTAGTAAGTGGTCGGGAAATACATCAAAGTATAAGCATCCACACATGAGATTACTCTAACCATCTCAAGTCGAAGGACTAATATCCGTACACTAGCATAAATGAGAGAATACTTTGTCACCGATGTGCATTTTATGCCTCCAAGACAAGATTCTCTCGGTGGGGCGTACAGTGCATTTGTTCTACAACAAACCTCCCACTCGTATACACTGGTATCCACATACCGGCATCCATGGAAACACAACGCCTTCCAACTATTGGAACATGTATATTTGTGTGAGTCTATGCTATCCCATCGATGTCCTGTCTCAATGGGTTCTATGACTCAGAACAATTTTAGATCACGACCTTAGAGGCTTATTCCATGATTGGATCGATGCCATGCCCCATAGTCATTTGTGATCTAAGGACTTCATCTAATTGTTGATTGATTACAATTAATGAATTTGGCCAACAAAATATTATTAATCAAAACCAGATTGTTTTTACAAGAGTAGATTACAAGTCATTAATTGGCTTGTTGGGCACTACTCTAACAATCTCCCACTTGCCCTAAAGCCAATTACCCATGGTCCTGAGTCCCATCTTCATAAGATGTCTTTGAAAGACCTTTTGTGATAGGGGTTTAGTCAGTGGGTCTGCCACGTTCTCCTCCGATTCAACACGCTCAACTTTTATGTCGCCTCTACCAGTGATCTCACGAATCAAATGGTATCGTCTCATTATGTGCTTGGATCTTTGATGAGATCTTGGCTCCTTTTCTTGCGCAATAGCTCCATTATTATCACAAAAGATAATAATAGGTTCGGCAATGCTAGGCACAACATCCAACTCTTGGACGAAGTTTTTCATCCAAACACCTTCTTTTGCGGCATCTGATGCTGCAATATACTCTGCCTCAGTAGTTGAATCGGCTATGGTTTCTTGCTTGGAGCTTTTCCAACTAACCGCACCGTTATTGAGGCAGAACACATATCCCGACATAGATTTGGAGTCATCCACATCACTTTGGAAACTTGAATCAGTATAACCCTCAAGCTTCAAATCTCCATTACCATATACTAAGAACAATTCTTTAGTTCTTCTCAAGTACTTAAGAATTGCCTTCACGGCTTCCCAGTGACTGTCACCGGGATCGGATTGGTAGCGGCTCGTTACACTAAGAGCTTGTGCCACATCCGGTCATGTACATAGCATGACATACATTATGCTCCCTACCGCGGATGCATAAGGTATCCTAAACATCCTTTCTCTCTCTTCAACTGTCTTTGGGGCCATAGACTTTGAGAGAGAAACCCCATGTCTAGCCGGGAGCAATCCTCGCTTGGAGTGCTCCATACTAAATCTTTTCAAGATTTTGTCTATGTACAAAGATTGGGATAGCCCAAGCAACCTTTTTGATCTATCTCTGTAGATTCTTATTCCCAATATGAAGGATGCTTCTCTCAAATCTTTCATGGAGAATTGTGTGGACAACCATTCTTTTGTTTGCTCTAATATCCCTACATCATTACCTATGAGTAGGATATCATCAACATAAAGTACGATAAACCTAATTACACTCCCACTAGACTTCTTGTATACACATGGTTCATGTACGTTTTTTGTGAAGCCAAACGATTTGACCGTCTCATCAAAACGTATGTTTCAACTACGGGAAGCTTGCTTATGTCCATAAATGGACTTATGGAGTTTACAAACCTTTTGTTTACTCCCATTGGATATGAAACCTTCTGGTTGCTCCATGTATATTTCTTTATCAATGTTTCCATTGAGAAATGCCGTTTTCACATCCATTTGCCATATCTCATAGTCATACCATGCGGCTATGGCAAGCAAGATCCTGATGGATTTAGGCATAGCTACGGGCAAGAATGTTTCCTCAATGTCAATACCTGGCCTTTGAGTATAACCCTTCGCGATTAGCCTTGCTTTATAGGTGATTACCTCTCCATTTACTCCAAGTTTTCATTTATAGATCCATTTGCAACCTACAGGAACTATTCCTTCAGGTGGATCTATCAATGTCCATACCTCGTTGGAGTATATAGAGTCCATTTCGGATTTCATGGCTTCAAGCCATTTTCCCGAGTTAATATCTGATATTGCCTCCTCGTAAGTTCTTGGATCATCATCCAATTAACCGATTTCGTGTAGAAGTCCATAACGCTCGGGCTCCCATCGAATCCGATCAGACCTTCTTAGAGGTTGTGTACTTGAGGTCTCTTTCATTTGATCATGTGTTTCCATTGGTTGTGGTGATGAGTTCGTCTCACGAACCTCATCTAATTCTATATTAATACCCTTTCTATCTGATAGAAGATCCTTCTCTAGGAAGGTGGCATTTCTAGAAACAAACACTTTTTGCTCCTTTGGATTATAGAAATAATATCCTATCGACTCTTTAGGATATCCCACAAACTTGTACAAGGTGGATCGACTATCCAACTTATCTCCCACTATGTTCTTAACATAAGCGGGAGACCCCCATACTCGCATGTAATGATATGAGGGTGCTTTGCCAAACCACATCTCATGCGGGGTAGATGGCACTGAATTAGAAGGTACTACATTTAGTATCTTTGAAGCCGTAAGAAGGGCTAGTCCCCAAAATGAAATAGGAAGGTCTGTGAAACTCATCATAGAACGAACCATGTCTAACAAAGTTCGATTCCTTCGCTCAGACACTCCATTCAATTGGAGTTTACCAGGCGGAGTCCACTTTGAGAGAATTCCATTTTCTCCAAGATAACCAAGAAATTCATCACTTAAGTATTCGCCTCCTCGATTCGTTCGAAGAGCTTTAATACTATGACCGATTTGATTTTCTATTTCAGCCCTAAACTCTTTGAACATTCAAAAGCTTCGGACTTGTGTGTCATAAGATACACATACCCATATCGAGTGAAGTCATCGGTAAAGGTTATAAAGTAGAAGTACCCTCCTCGCGCACTAACGCTTAGAGGTCCACACACATCGGTATGAATTAAATCCAAAACTTGTGTGGCACGCTCCGGATGTCCAACAAATGGTGATTTGGTCATTTTCCCCTTTAAGCAAGATTCACAAGTTGGTAACTCTTCCGAGTTATCTTTTTCTAGAGACCCGTTTGAGACCAATTTTTGAATCCTCTTTCTGGAAATATGTCCAAATCTTGCATGCCATAAGTAAATGGATTCATGGTTATCTAGCTTACTATTCCTTTGTTGAATGTGCATCAAAGACTTAGTTGGTTCAATGGAGTATAATCCATTTGCTAATGTACCGGCAATAATTAAAGACCCATTTTTGAAAATTGAAAACATTTTATTCAAAATTGAGAAGGTAAAACCTTCTCTATCGAGTACAGGAATCGATATTATGTTTTTAATTACAGACGGTACATAAAGACAATCTTTTAAAAGCAAACATGAACCATTAAAATCTAAAACTACATCCCCTTTAGCTTCTGCAGCAACCTTTGCTCCATTACCAAGGCGAAGGATCTGATCCCATGGCCTAAGGGGCCTTGTTATTCCCATCACGTGTAAATTATTACAAAGATGAGAACCACAAGCGGTGTCCAAAACCCAAGATGCACTATTAGTTAAGAAATTAACTTCAACAAAGAATATACCTTCTTTTAGGGACTTAAGGTAATCAGGACAATTCCTTTTCCAGTGTCCATTCTTTTTACAATTGAAGCATTCATAATTAGATTGGCTTTTAACCTTTCTTTTCTTGATTCCACGTATGGCATGTAATGCTTGGTTATCAGAATAGGAACTCCTTCCTTTCTTTTTCCCTTTCTTTGGCTTTTGGGCCTTAGAGCGGGATGTACTAGCAAACATTATAGGTTTATCCTTTTTAAGGGAAGCCTCTGCCGTGGCAAGCATATTAGCCAATTCATGAATAGACACGTCCATCTTATGCATCGTGTAATTCATTCTGAATTGATTGAACAAGTCGGGCAAGGATTGAAGAATCATATCACCATATGTTTCATTGTTAAAGACCACGCCAAGATTGGCGAGCTTTTCTATAAGCCCGATCATCTTGAGGCCGTGTTCTCTAACACTTGCCCTCGGGCATCCTTGCTCGAAAGAGAGCCTCACTCGTAAGATACCTTTCATTACGATCTTGTACCCCAAAGAGTCCTTTAAGGTGAAAGAGGATCTCGCTTGCTACTTTCATATGCTCATGTTGCCTTTGCAACTCATTTGTCATTGATGCCATAATAATACAACGAGCTTGAATATCATCATCAATATGTTTCTCATATTCAGCCCTTATAGTATCAGTGGCATCATCAGGGATGACAGTGGGAGGAGATTTATCATGAACATAAGTTCTTTTCTCCGAATCAAGAACAATTTTAAGATTTCTAAGCCAATCATTATAGTTGGGACCAATGAGTTTATTTTGGTCGTGAATTAAGGTAAGTTGATTCTTTGCCATTTTTAAAACGTTTTTCAAATCTACAAGTTGCGAAGAAGAGAATATAAGTATTTGATTGATTAATAATTGAATTATGGTTTTGGACTTTAATCATAAAACTACTCCCACTATTTTATCGAATCCTATGCCCCCACATGTAATTCGGGAAATAAATATTTCCTAGTGAGCTTGAGGTCCCGAGTGACTTTGTCCATACCCACGACTCGTGAGACATATGGACAATCCTCCTAGGCAGAAAAACATTTTTCCGATTGCATCAACCATACAACCCTCAAGATTTGTTTTTTGCCTCGCTTTTCACATGGACCCACGACTCGTGCGACATCCATACTACTCCACGTTAAGTCTAAACCCATCAATCTTGATGAGAAATGACCCGGTCAAGGGCACCCCACGACTCGTGAGACAGCACCCAGGACATGACCATCCCCACCCTTGGTACGATTATCTCGTACATTAAGGAAATGAACATATTGCCTCTCGATACCTCGACCCACGACTCGTGAGACATCGAGATACAAAGAAAACAACTTATGTTTACTCCCTATTGATGGAAAGCAATGAACTTGGAAACATTCTTTTCTTTGTTCCTTTATTTGACTTAATATTGTAACACTTGCTTGATTCAAGTCTGGGGTTTTCTTGCAAGATCACATCAATTTATTTTCTATACAATTTACATTCAATCATCATATGAAAAACCAGAATGTAAATTTGCCAACCATGTTTAATTTGTCATTTCATTTCAAAATCCAAATGTTTATTTTGTTTTCAAATTAATGGAATCAAAATCAAACCTCATTTCAAAATGAAAATGAAAATCAAATCAAACAATTCCTTTAGCAATATTATTCAAAACTTTGAATCGCAAATCTTATCATGAGCAATATTATTCAACACTTTGAATCGCAAATCCTATCATGAGCAATATTATTCAACACTTTGAATCGCAAATCCAATCATGAGCAATATTATTCAACACTTTGAATCGCAAATCCAATCATGAGCAATATTATTCAACACTTTGAATCGCAAATCCCATCATGAGCAATATTATTCAACACTTTGAATCGCAAATCCCATCATGAGCAATATTATTCAACACTTTGAATCGCAAATCCCATCATGAGCAATATTATTCAACACTTTGAATCGCAAATCCCATCATGTTTATAACAATTATAAACACACATAAATCGATTTATTTATGCATAAGTAGCTCTGATACCACTTGTTGGGAATCGAACATGACCCGACCCGAGCTGCAGCGGAAGCGGGTAAGGTTTTAAAAATTTCGGGTGGTCTTTCGATTCAACCCAAGAATCCATATGCATAATATAAACCGAGTATAAACCAACCATAGGGGGTTTAGGATTTTACCTTACTACACTTGGTAGTGATTGGGGCTTTCCAAGTAAGGCGTGGCCGAACTTCTTTGGCTCTCGGAATCAGGAAATTCCAAGTGGTTCTTCGAAAGCTCCTCCAAAGAAAACAACACACAAAGAGTCTTTAAGAAAAGAACTCCTCTAAAGAAAGTCCACACTTCACAAGTCTTACAACATAGAAAGAATTTCTTAGGCTGAGAACTTGAACTTCCTTCGTAATCTATTGAAGTTAGATTGGAAGAGAATTATTACTTAATTCTACTAACTTGAAAGGAAGTATAGAGAAGAAGAACTTTTATTGCAATGACTAAGTGTAAGTAAATTAAAAGCTAGGGCCTCCTATTTATAGAAGGACTTACTTCATCACTAAGCTTTCAACAAAACTTAGTTGAGAAGCTATCCACAAAGCTTATCCGATAAGCTTTGTGATCAACCTTATCCAATAAGGTATATTCCTAGCATATCTTATCCGATAAGCTTTGTCATCAACCTTATCCGATAAGGTATATTCCTAGCATATCATATCCGATAAGATTTCTGATAAGGTACATTCCCAGCATATCTTATCCGATAAGCTTTGTCATTTACTTAGTTGAGAAGTTTCGTACTTTTCTTAGCTGAGAAGTTTCGTAAATTTCGTAGCCGAGAAGTTTCGCACTTTTCTTAGCTGCGAAGTTTCGAACTTTTCTTAGCCGAGAAGTTTCGTACTTTTCTTAGCTGCGAAGTTTCGTACTTTTCTTAGCTGTGAAGTTTCGTACTTTTCTTAGCCAAGAAGTTTCGTACTTTTCTTAGCCGCGAAGTTTCGTACTTTACTTCTCCTGGAAGCTATCTACTTAGCTTCTCTCAGAAGCTTTGTAGTTAGCTTCTCCAAGAAGCTTTCTACTTAGCTTCTCTTAGAAGCTTTGTAGTTAGCTTCTCCTAGAAGCTTCTCTTAATTAATTAGTCCGACTAATTAATCTTATTCTTCCTCTTAATATTTCCTTGATCAATTGTTTAGTTAAGTAAACTCATTTACTTAACTAATCAATTAACTAATCAAGTCTTAATTAATTAATCTAATTAATTAATTTCTTCCAATCTTTGTTAAACTCTTTTAACAACATCATTTTACTTTTAAATAATGAATTCAATATTCTGGTTGCATCTTGTGAATATTATGTGTGACCCCTTAGGTTCACCGTTAGCTAGCCGTGGGCTCACAACACTTTGTGATTTAATTAGTGAATAATTACTATAATTATTCCGGTCAATTAAACACATTTAATTGACCACCTTAGAACTAATCTCCATTAGTCCATGGGTACCCACACTCCATAGTCGATGTCTAGCCACAAGCCCATGGAGCCTACTTAATAGGTGAATGTTGTTCGTTTGAACCTTTCCTTTTATGTTTTCCATGTACGTACGGTCCTTTCAATGACCAACCTCCCGATCAAGGCCTGGGATATGGTAGTTGATCGGTTTCCCATAATACCTCGATTCTATGTATCTTATTCATCATTAGATTCCCTTGTGACCACAACTTTGGAAACACCTTCCCAAGTGTCACATACCATGCGCATGGATTTTATCAAGAATCTAATAATTTAGAACACATAGGAGATTCGCTCGACTCATTACATCGAGTCAATGAATTCTATATTGATGTCATCAATCTCCATGTACGACTACCTATACCCAACGTAAAACCACATAGACCCGCTAGTAAGTGGTCGGGAAATACATCAAAGTATAAGCACCCACACATGAGATTACTCTAACCATCTCAAGTCGAAGGACTAATATCCGTACACTAGCAGAAATGAGAGAATACTTTGTCACCGATGTGCATTTTATGCCTCCAAGACAAGATTCTCTCGGTGGGGCGTTCAGTGCATTTGTTCTACAACAAACCTCCCACTCGTATGCATTGGTATCCACATACCGGCATCCATGGAAACACATCGCCTTCTAACTATTGGAACATGTATATTTGTGTGAGTCTATGCGATCCCATCGATGTCCTGTCTCAATGGGTTCTATGACTTAGAACAATTTTAGATCACGACCTTAGAGGCTTATTCCATGATTGGATCGATGCCATGCCCCATAGTCATTTGTGATCTAAGGACTTCATCTAATTGTTGATTGATTACAATTAATGAATTTGGCCAATAAAATATTATTAATCAAAACCAGATTGTTTTTACAAGAGTAGATTACAAGTCATTAATTGGCTTGTTGGGCACTACTCTAACAGAGGTAACCACCACCGAGCTGTGGTGAGGTAAATCGCAAAACCCCCGTTTATGTTCATGTTTGATTCAACCTTTTCGTATAATTAACTATGGAGAAAGATTTATGGGACTAATAGGGACCTCGAAAAATTTTAAATTCCGCACTTTGTTGTATTGACAATCGAGCCCCAACTAGAAATATCCCAACAGTGGTATCAGAGCCAACTCCATACGTTTTATACAAAAGGCCTGAACATAATGTGTGTTCACCGTATATGTTTAATTATGTGTATGAGAACGCGTGATAATTATGTTCTGTTAATTGATTCTTGCTTGTTATGACTGGATCTATGATTGGGTAAAATTGCCTTTTAAGATCTGTGGCAAATTTATAGTTTTTCGAAAAATCAGGACTCTTTGTGCTATTATCGCAAATCATGTAAATTTGGGCTGAAAATTCAATTTTCTGTTTCTGGAAATTTTTGTAAAATCTGGGCTGTTTCTGAAATTCTGATCGCACGGGTTTTTGGGCTGTTTTTCAATTTTCAAAAATTTAAGGACTGTTTTGTAATTTCTGAAAGTTCAAGGGTCAGTTTGCAAAATTCGAAAATATTCTGGATTTCAGAATTTTATTTTCTGGTCCTTCTGTCCGAAAATAGTTTTTGTGGTATTTTCTAGCTTTTCAAATGTTTTGGGGTCCAAAGTGCAATTTCCAAAAGTATAGGGGCCGAACTGCAATTTTCAAAAGTTGAAAAATCAGAATCTGTTTTTAAGGCAGAAAATTTGTTTTATTTACCCGAGAATTTATTGGTCATAATTAGTAGTGACTAAAAAGCAAGAATCATGTTTACGTGGTTTTCGATCGCGTCGAGCCTTGACCTAGGTTAGATGTGATTGGTTTAATTTAATGCATGGTTTTTATTGGGTCTACGAGCCTGTTATTATTTTTGCGCTACTTTGAGCCTTTGTAATAGAATAGGGCTTTACTGCTTTCCTAGTCTAGGATGGAGGCCCATTTACAAGCAAGGTGGGAGCCTAGGAGGAATTGAAGGCCATGTATGCATGGTAAATTGTGTAATAGCATAGGTTCTTTGAGAACCCTTTAGATTGACCAATTGGGCCAACATCATTGGCTCGATGATGGCCTGCATAGGATGCTCCCGATCGAAAACATATTGTAGTAGTATGCATACTAGGCTTGTATGGCTTTTATTTATTAGTCGATTTATGATTGCTTGTGTATGTGCGCTAGAATCTAGATCGTAAATAAAAGATAAAGTATAATTGAAGCGGTGAGATCTCGAGGAGAGTTTCTTTAAACTTTCAAAACCGAAAATTCCCCTCTCGAATAAATATTAAGTCACATTGGGTTAAATATAAAATGAGGTCTTATAAATCCATGCCTTCCATTAATAGGAACTAGTATATGTTGTCAACTTATCTATGGAAGTGATCCAGAGTCTGGCACCCGAGTCGAAGAAAGGTGCAATACACGAAATTCCTTGATTCTAGTTTTTCTAAAACTCGACAAGGGTAGGGACTGGTCGGGACGTGAAGATCGCCCGATAACTAGTAACGGAGAATTCATGACCAAGCCCGTTGCTTATCATGATTAATGGGTTAGACTTAACGCGTAGTAACATTTATGATGTAGCAGTGCTAGATAAATGCAAAAAACGAGGCAAAATAGCTTGAAGGTTGTGTAGTAGACACAATTGGTAAAAAGTATACCTACCTAGGGAATTAATTGTATGGCCACGAGTCGTGGGTGCAACTAATTGCTGCTTGGACGTCAAGACCTACTAAGAAATAGATTTTTCCCGAAATTAGAAGGGGTTATTGTTTCGATAAAATAGTGGGAGAACTTTTTCGATAAAAAGTCCAAATTTCGTTAATTATAATTATTAATATTAAATCTGTCTGCTTATTGTTGTCTGTTCTATTGTTAGCCATTCACCATCCACTGTCCCGTTCAAACGATACTTAGTGCGTGTTAGAAACGAATCAACTTTGGGAAGTATGATGTGCAATTACCTTCACGAAACAACCATGGCTAAGTTTAACAATGTTAAGAAATGTTGTTACTTAACCAAGATGTTCAAACGAATCAAAGGGTCTGGAGCCCAAATGATATTCGAAGATGAGATAGAGATTACTCTACATGGTCTTTCTGACACCTTCACTCATTTCATGCAACATTGTGATATTCCGCATGATGGAATTGAAACAAAACAATTGCATGAGTTGTTAGACAAATATGAAGGAGCTCATCTGCAAGGATTTGGACTGTATGAAGCAAATTGCCCTCTGTGTAAGAACGAAAAGAAAATAAGGAAGCTCACTGAAAAGGAATTCCCGGATAGACTTAACTACGGTATGACTTTAAGTTTTACTTAGTTTTTCGTATTAGCATGAATTTTTAGTTTTAGTTTATTTTGAGTATTATTTCAAATTTTTATACAAGACATAATTGTTTTACCTTTGAGAATGGAATTTATTTAATTAAAGCTATTTATCTTTGTACAAATAATGATGTTTTGAAATATAGAAATAAAACAATGATAAACGAATCAAAACTTCGAAAAACTGCCTGCTGAATCGAAGATGAGTAAGACAAACTAGATGATCGTCCGCACTTGAAATGTTTATTTTGGATATTCTAAAGAATGATTCGAAAGAAAGGTTTTCATCTACTGCTCTTGAAATAAAGAACCTGGATGAACTCACAACATTCAAAATCTCGAAGGAATAATGACCGAAATAAAGGATCTCTAAGGCATTCCAAACATTTAAATCAATGAGAACTAAAAGCACTAGTTCAAAAGGGTGCTACTTCATATATACTTATGATTTCAATCGTCAATGTATATGTGTACTTTATTCAAGTACAATTCTAAAACTATTGAAGTAATTCAATAGACGTTTTGGAAATGAAGTAACTAAGTGCATTATGTCAAAAGCATTTTGATCTAATCAAACTTGCTGAAACATAAGCAACTAACTCCCCGATTATCTATAAAACGAGAATAGAATTCTCATGAAGCAAATCAAAGAAGGAATCAAACCTTGTTGATAAAACTTGGTTCGATTCACGACTGTGATCTTGCTATATTCCTTTATTCATATTTGGGGTAGCCTCCCCTGACTCTTCAAAAATACTTGGTCTAGTACTTTTCGAAGTAAGTTCTTACACCGCCATGTCATTTAAGACATAGCAAAATACCCTTATATGAGAAATTAGATGGTAGATCTGATTCATATAATGTTTGTGGGGTATCCAACGAAATCCATTGGATACCTGTTCTACGACAACGAGGAATGAAAATATCTCGTAAGTAGCTTATTCCTCTGTTGACTAAACCTTGTCAAAGGAAATAAGAAATGTCATAGAACTTGATGAAGTCCAAGAATTGGACCCATCCCCACGAACAGTGGGAGTAAACCCTGAAACGTGCTGAACCGATCTTTGCACAAACGCTTCGTAATCTAATCAAATTCGTAAGGTAACTCGAAATTCCATTTTACGAAATTGAGAAACTGGATTTTAATCCAAGATTACAAAGAGATTATGTTAAACATAATAAAAAAGGATATGGCATGAAGCCATAAGATTCAAAGTGGAAAGTTTGACTCGCTTAATGGCGATAGGTCATTATTCAAAAGTCCTTTTAGGACCAATGAAAATACCTTCTCCATTTGCGACGTCAAAATCCATTTCGAAACTATTAGCCATAGAAAGGTGGTTTTGACTACCGAAGTATGACTATTGGATATGAATCCTGCATCTCACAATTGAAAATTGATGAGAAGATCTCTATCAAATCCAAAGGTCAATCTATGATTTTTTCCCAAATTTGGAACATGCAACTTGATAAGTTGATCAAAAATGTTGAAGTTGTCAAAAGGTATATGGATTCCAATTGTGCAAAAGGATCAGTGGGAGCATAGTTGAGTTCGAAACGCAACAAGATGATGTTCTGCACATCAAGTACGATATAAGAATATCAGAATAGCACAGACAAAAGCGTGTTCTTCACGCAATTCTCCTTGATAATATTTGGGAATTACATCTCACGTACTGGCAATACGTATTTATAGAGATAAAAGCGAAGTAGATGTTGCAACTCACCGAATCTATGTACATGACTATATATTGATTAAATTCAAAATGGAAGATTCCAAGAAAGGATTGGTTCCAAAGAGACAAAATCTTTCTTACTTATTTAATGTGCCCTACATATAAATGAGTAAAGAAGAAATTGTTTCAAGAAGCCTTATGCTTTGGCATTAGGATTGCATGTAGCATGCAAAGTCTTGTACAAGACCTGACTCATCAAAAGCTCTGATCATTCACGAGCTACTGATAGTCGAACACTAGTAAAGGACACTGGACTACCATAAATGCAATCCTCAAAGATAATTAAAGGATATAATGCTGATCTGTGGTAGTAGTGGAGAATTGAAACTCGAAGGATTTAGTGATTCGAGATTTCCAGTCTGAAGTGGATGATTTATTCAGTCTGGATGGAGCAGAGGTAAATTAGAAGAAATTCCAATAGTATACCATTGCCAACTCAATCAGAATAAACGCAGCATAGGGCTGCGGCAGAAGAAATTGTTTAGATGAGAAGCTTTTATCCAATAATTGGATGAAATACCTAGCATGGCAAAAGCCTATCGTAATCTTAACCGATTCAAATAAGGCAATTGCTCAATGAAAGGAAAAACGAGATCTCACCGATAATCTGAACACAATACCATATGATTGAACAAGTCATAGGTAGTTGAGACGTGTAGAAGTAATACGTCATCTCAACAAGGACAAACATAGCAGATCCACTAATTAAGCTCTTTCACAAATGGGTTCGAGGGACATCCTTAAAAGGATGGGTCTTAAAAATGTTGTGATTGGCTTTAGGGCAAGTGGGAGATTGATACGATAGTGCCCAGCAAGCCAATACTAATTAGCTTGTTAGAGTACTGTTTTCTTATGGTTTATAATTAATATGTCCGTATATTCATAGTACGTGAATTAAACAATGACCAACTTCATCTCTCGCGAACTTACCTAAGCGATTGGATGAAATCCTAAGGTCACAATAGACTATGGGATGATTGACTTCAGTACTGAGTGCAATCAAGAAACAGTCTGAAAGGTCGTGATCTAAAAACCGTTCCAAGCCATAGATTCCGAACGAGACGGGGTATCGTAGGAATCGCCAAGACTTGTACAAGTCTCCATGATTCACATGGAGTGAATTTGTAGCGTTTCATGAGCAAGGCATTTGAGACCAGTGCATATGAGTAGGTGGTTCAATGGAGGATTGAACGCATCGAACGACCCGAACAGAGAAACCCATTGTAGAAGCGCATGACGCATATCGGTGATGGGATGTTTCTCAAGGCTTATAATAGTGTACGATTAGTCCTTGGACATGAGGTGCTAGGGCGAATTCGGTGCATGAGTGTGCGTACTTAGATCTAGGTATAGATCACGTAGCCTGATCATAACATGCCTAGGTTGGGTACGTATAGTTGTGTACGCGAGTGGTTAGTACTAAGAAAGGATCTATCGACTCATCTTGATAAGATGGGACAATTTCCTGTACGTTCTTCGATAATATGTTCCTAGAAATCCATGGCCATGGTTGGTGACGAATTTGGAAAGGGGTTTCCAAATTTAGCAGTCACACTGGAATTATTATCCAGAATTAGAAAGTACAGAATCGAGATAACTAGAGGTGCCGATCAATTCTCACACCCTAGGTTTCGATCGGGAAATTAGTCTTTAGAAAGACCGTATGTACATGGCAATTATAAGAGGTGAGGTTCACAATTATCAATTCACTTTTAATTGGGCTTCATGGGCTTGTGGCTAGACATCGACCATGAAGTGTGGGTACTCCTGAATTAATAAGGAAATTAATTCTGGAGTGGTCAATTAAAAGTTGTTTAATTGATCGGAGCATTTCATTGCTCGTTAATTAAATCACGAAATTCGTGGGCCTGCTACCAATTGATGGTGAACCCAGAGGGTCACACACAATACAATTGGACAGTGACTGTCATAAAGGAAGCAAGTGATTTAAAGTTGTTAAATCAAAGTAATTAAATTAAGGTATTAATTCAATGGGAAGAATATTAATTAGATATCTAATTGATAAATATTTAATTAATTAATTAGAGATCTATCAAATCTTGCATTCCTAAGTTGATAAGGAATGGGATTTGATAGATATGGAAGAAGATATCTTTTAAGAGAAGGACTCTTATCTTATAAATACTTCTTCTCATCTCTTCATTCATAACCTTGAAAACACAAGAAAAACTTTTGAAAGAACAAAATTACTCTGCTGAAATTAAAAGGAGAAACCAATTTTTAGAGAAGAAAGAAATCTGATTTTTGCACGAAGAATTTTTATTACAAAATCACCCCACAAACTTTCGACCCAAAACCCTAGTCGCCCAAACAAGCTCGGCCGAACCTGACCTGACCGATCCTGACTTGGCCGAAACTAATCTGATAACATAAGCCCTGTGATTAGTCTTCTTCCACTAGATCTCCCAATCCAGATCCAGATCTAAGTCTTGATCCAGATCTACAAAGTCTTTTGTTGACAAACCTTCAAGATCCAGTTCGTAGTCTAAGACTTGGAGGTATCACTACAATCCAGTTGGTGTGGATCAACTTTGGAGGTGAGACACATGGATCACTCATATGTGGATCGAACGAAATGCTTGGAGGTAACCACCACCGAGCTGTGTTGAGGTAAATCGCAAAAACCCCCTTTATGTTTATGTTTGATTCAACATTTTCGTATAATTAACTATGGAGAAACATTTATAGGACTAATAGGGACCTCGAAAAATTTTAAATTCCGCACTTTGTTGTATTGACAATCAAGCCCCATCTAGAAATATCCCAACAATACATACCTTCAGCTTTAGCTTCTTGTGATTGTGAACCCATGATGATTGATTCTGAAAAGGGTTAGTAGAACGAGAATAGATTTGCAAAAGTATGAAATCAAAAATTCTCTTTGAATCCCTTAGAAATTTTTGAGGGTGCGTAAAAGATCAGGGAGCTGAACATATCTGAATTTAAAGAGTTGAAAGTGTTTCGGTTTTCGTGATTCGTGCGAACCATTAGATCATTTACTGACAGCTTTAATCGTGAGGCAAGATTTACGCGATTCAAAATTCAAAAAGTATTTAATGACTGGCGAGAATTCGAACCGCCTCAGTCGACTTGTAAAAACGCATTTTTAAATATAGCGTTTTTAAGTAACATAGATTATACAAATAATCAGACGAGTAAGCTAATACTTATCTGATCAGACGTGTGTTCTGAATACAGATATTACTAGTGAAAGCCAATAACTAATAATCTTCCTCTGCTGTTTGTCAATCCAGCAAGATAAGTTAGTCTTCATTCTTCAAGAATTAAGAACCTATCTGATGAAAACTTAACTTCAACTAACTGTCATCAACAAATTTCATCTTTTAATCAGAAGTACCGCTAGTCTTACACGTTCCCCCTGACTTTAAGAATCCATAAGTTAACTAGTCTGTTGAGAGTTAACCTTGAAGACGATAAGATGAATAAACTGATGAACTCCAGTCTTCTGATGAGTTCCCCCTCAGCTTATGCATCTAAATTTAGTAGACCTAGTTCAACTATTAGAGTTGAGAACCTTGCATCACTTAGTGGTTTAGTGAATATGTCAGCAATCTGATTGTCAGTATGAACATACTCAACTATAACATTTCCCTTTTCCACATGATCTCCGATGAAATGTTGTTTGATCTCAATATGCTTAGTTCTTGAATGACTTGTAGTGTTCTGAGTAAGAGAGATTGCACTTGTATTTTCACAGTAGATAGACTGACTTCACATCCATCTGATAGACTGTGAAGTTCTTATGAGCAGCATAGGCAAGAAACAATCTGATTGCTTCTAATCTTGCTACTGGGGCAAAGGTTTCATCAAAGTCAATGCCTTCTTCTTGACAGTAACCCTTGGCCACTAATCTTGCTTTATTTCTGGTGACAATACCATCTTCATTCATTTTATTCCTAAAAACCCACTTAGTGCCAATTACCCTTTGATGACTTGGTCTAGGAACTAAGTACCAGACTTCATTCCTTTCAAATTGATTTAGCTCTTCTTGCATGGCTTCAATTTTGTTTGAGTCACTAAGAGCTTCTTCAATCTGTTTAGGCTCTATTTGAGATAGGAATCTGACAAACATTGCATCATTTGCAGCAGCTCTCTTCTTGTCTTTACTCTATCCAAAGGATCACCAATCATTAATTCAGGTCGGTGATTCTTGAGCCATCTGAGATCATGTTGCAAATCTGAATGTTGTCCTCTGTTTTGATCTTGCAACACCACTGTTGGAGTTTCAGTAGTAGTCTGTTGAACATGAGTTGTCTGTTGAACAGTCTCTGGCCTATCAGCTGTTTGTAACTCGTCTGTTAGACAATAAGCAGAGTGATTTTAAAAAACACTTGAGCTAGCAGCTGGGTTGAGATCAGGTAGTATGATGGGTATATATTCTTCATTCTTTTCAATACGCAATTTCTGAAAATCAGTAGACAGACTTGGATTTGAACTTTGATTCTTTTCAGAAGATTGACTTGGTTCATCAAATATTACACGAATAGATTCTTCTACAAGTAAAGTTCTTTTGTTAAAGACTCTATAAGCTTTAATAACTATAGAGTATCCTACAAAAACAGCTTCATCAGCCTTTTCTGCAAAGGCAGTAAGGTGATTCTTCCCATTATTTAAAACAAAGCATTTACAAACAAAAATTCTAAAGTAATGAATGTTTGGCTTCCTGTTGTTCCAAACTTCATATGAATTCTTGTTTTGGTGTTTCTTGATCATGCATCTGTTTTGGGTAAAGCAGGCTGTATTTGTGGCTTCTGCCCATAATCTTTGGGCCAGCTTTGCTTCAGCTATCATAGTTATGGTAGCTTCTTTTAGAGTTCTGTTTCTCCTTTCAGCAATTCCATTTTGTTGAGGGGTTCTGGCAGTAGAGTACTCATGGCTGATGCCTCCGATGTTACAATACTCTTTAACAGTTGAGTTTGTAAATTCAATCCCTCTATCTAATATGATCTTTAATATCTTCATGTTCTTCTCATTTTGAATTAGCTCCATCAGATTTGTAAGATGCTCCTTCGTTTCACTTTTCTTTTTCATGAAAATCACCCAAGTGTATCTTGAAAAATCATCCACAACGGCTAGGCAGTACTTCTTTCCACCATTACTGATTGGATCAATGGGTCCAAATAAGTCCATATTTAGCAGCTCCAAAATCCTTCAAGAAGATTGGTGCTTCTTGCTCTTGAAAGATGACTTGATTTGTCTACCCTTCTGAAAGGCGTCACAGAGCTTATCTTTGCTCATGACTGTTTTGAGAATTCCTTCTACCAGATCATTCTTGATTAGTCTGTTTATGGTCTTGAAATTCACATGATTCATTCTTTTGTGTCATAGCCAACTAACTTCACTTGGTGTAGAAGCCACGAAACAAATGTTTGAATTCTTTTCCACAGAATTCCAGTCGACTATGTAGACATTTCCTTGTCGTCTTCCAGATAAGATGACATTCTTTGTACCAACCTTTTCAACGTAGCACTTATCTGATGAGAAGATAACTGAAAATCCCTTGTCACAAAATTGACCTATGCTCAGAAAATTGTATTTGAGGCCTTTAACATAAGAGACGTCAGATATCTCAATGTTGCCTTTGATTAATGTTCCACATGCTACAATCTTGCCTTCTTTGCTGTCTCCAAAAGTTACTTTAGGACCATCCACAACAACAGCATCAGTCATCTCATGTTGGATGAAGATGAATATCAGAAGACAAGTAATTTAGAAGTTAAAGGGAGGTTTTGATGATTTCCAAAACATCTTAACCAGCTAAGTTAGGAAAGCTTAGTAAAAATCCCTTAGAAGAATTTTGATCAAAGCTAAAAGACATATCAGTCAAGTCAAAATTCAATTTGGTCCCGAAAACTACTGATCTGCTGCTGAAGGAAGAAATCAGATTGGTGAGGAACAGCCATCTCAAATCAGATTAGTTCAAGTTTGGGATCAGCTAAGTTCATCATCAGATTAGTGATACTCATTAGCCAAGTGAAGATGATCAGGAAGTCTCTCCAACGGTAATAAATGCACCTGGAGTAATTAATGCTGAAGACTGAGGGTATTAATGACAAGTGATTGAAGGAAAACCTCGTATCAGCTTAGTGTATTAAATGCTGTCTGACAAAAAGTACTGTTGACAGTACTGCTGCAGAGCAGAGAGCCGTTCGCAGAAATTAAGGACCAGTACCCGAGGAATTTGAATTTTGTCTCTCTTCGACGGACATTTTTCAAACCTGGAGTATAAATAGTTTGCGAGACTGAAGAAGAAGAGAACAACACAACTCTGAGCAAATTTCCGAAGCAAAATCTCTCTAAGTCTCAAGAACTGCTCACTCACCTGGCGAAGTCATTTGTTGACAGAACTTAGTTGAAGATTCAAGCTTAATCATTTTTCTGAGTGAAAAACTGTAAAGGAGTGTTGTGAGAAGAGTAGATCCATCTTTGTGAGTGATCTAACTTCAGAGGATAGGTTTTCTTTGTGATCTCCTATTGTAAGCTTACAGCCACATTCATTTGTTGTTTTGGCGTAAGTAGAGTATACTGTAAACTAAGTGCTTATAGCATAACCCAAGATCTACGTGACTTGGAAGAGTGGACTAAAGGATTTTTATCCATATAACCACTATAAAAATTCTTTGTGTTTGCATTATTCCCTTGCATATTTTCAAAGTTGCATAAAACACTTTAGAAAAACTATTCCAAAGACTAGAAGTTTACTTGTGAAAAATACTTGCAAAATATCCGCTGCAAGTATTCTGTTGTTAAAGCTAAGTTTGCTGGAATCAGCTAAGTAGTAATACGAGAAGTGGTTAACTATGTTGTTCAAAGATTTGTTCGCGATCAGCTTAGTCAGCTTACTAATCAATAACAGCTTAGTCTGCTGACAAACGACTGAAAAGTTTTTAAAGTCTAAAAATTTTCAGAGGTCTATTCACCCCCCTCTAGACCTCATCTGACCACTTAGGACCAACAAGTGGTATCAGAGCGGGTGGTTCATTAGAATCAGCTGCCTGATCAACGAGCTTGATCCAAGTGTTTTTCAAAGGTTTTCAAACTTTTTCAAAAGATCATATTTTTGGAAAATCAAAACTCTTTTAAAATGGATTGTATCAGACATGTTCCCCATATAGGCAGTATTTCTTTCCACCATTGCTGACTGGATCAATGGGTCCAAATAAGTCCATGTGTAGTAGCTCCAATATTCTTTCAGAAGATTGATGCTTCTTGCTTTTGAAAGATGACTTGATTTGTTTACCCTTCTGACATGCGTCACAGAGCTTGTCTTTGTTCATGACTGTTTTTGGAATCCCTTCTACCAAATCATTCTTGATTAATCTGTTTATGGTCTTGAAGTTTAAATGATTCATTCTCTTGTGCCACAGCCAACTGACTTCACTTGGTGCAGATGCCACCAAACAAACACTTGAATTCTTGTCAACAGAATTCCAGTCAACAATGTAGATATTTCCTTGTCTTCTTCCAGATAAAATTACCTTCTTTGTACCAATCTGTTCAACGTAGCACTTATCTGTTGAGAAGATGACTGAATATACTTTGTCACAAAATTGACTTATGCTCAGCAGATTATACTTTAGGCCTTTAACATAGGAGACGTCAGATATCTCTATGTTTCCCTTGATTAATCTTCCTTTAGCTTTAATCTTGCCTTCTTTGCTGTCTCCAACTGTAACACTTGGACCATCCACAGCAACTGCATCAGTCAACTCATGTATGTTTCCACACATGTGCCTTGAACATCCACTGTCCAAGTACCAAATCTTCTCTACTTTACTCCTACTCCTAATCCTAACCTACAAAACAAAAATAAAATTGTTTTAGGTACCCTTATTGAGAGGGTCCTGAAGGATTAGTTTCACCTTTGACAACCCAAGATGTTGATGTCTTAGGCTTCTTAGGCTTCTGAGTTTTGACAAGAGCATGAACAGCTTTATTTTCATCATAGTTATCAGATAAGTTACGTTGATGATCAGTATGATAAGAATAATGTTCATAAGCAGGGTAAGGTGCATGATATGCAGGATATGCATGCATTGGATGAGCAGGGTAAGGTGCATAGTAACTAGGAAATTGAGGTGCATGATACATAGGATGATATGCAGCAGGTTGCACATAATATGACTCATTTCCATACCAAGCATTTTGATTTTTCTTGTTTTTATGCTTCTTTGGTTTACTAGATGCTTGCTCTTTAACAGACGACTTAGCTTTATCACTAGTCTGATTAGTCTTAACCTTATCAGAAGACTTCCTAGGACTCTTCTGTTTGGGTTTACTAGTCTGTTTTTCTATACTAGGCTCTTTGCTCTTTTTAGCCTTATGAGATTTCTTCTCCTTTACCACTTTCTCAGATGAGGTAGGTTTAGAAGTTTGAACATACAGAATGACCTTACTATTGTCAGCTGATATGAATTTTTCAGTATGATTCAATTCTAATTTATCCTTTTCTAAAGGTGTCTCCTGTTTACTAGATGTATGCATGGATGCAACAGTAGACTTATCATGAGACTCAATAATTTTCTCAAGTTCCATGATTTTTCCTTTATAAACCTCACACTCAGCTTTCAGAGATTCATGCTCTTGCTCAAGCTGTTTATATTCAGCTGATTCCCTTGGCTTTTCAGCTAAGAGTTTCAGTGAACTATTTTGCTCTTTTAGCAGGATCATCTCTTCCTTAAGCTTTTTATATGCTTCAGCAATACCAGTATTGTTAAGCATCATTTGTTCAAATGAACTAAATAATTCATCATTAAGAGGAGTTACCTCATCCTCAGAGTCATCAGAGTCCTTTGCCATCAGGCACAGGAGAGCAGGTTTTTCTTCATCAGAAGATTCTTCATCAGACGAGTCTGAATCTGAATCAGATGAGTAGACAGCAGTCAGCTTTTCTGCTTCAGCCATCATTGCTTTTCCTCTCTGATGCTTTCTTTCTTTTCTCACTTTCTTTTCCTCTTCAGTGTACTTTTCTGCTTTTGGATATGGGCAGTCTTTGATAAAGTGTCCCAATTTCCTGCAGTTGTAACACATTAGTTTTGATTTATAATCATCTTTATCTTGAGAAGAAAAGTTAGGTTTAGAAGAAGAGGCATTGTTGTATTTGTTCTTCATTTTTCTTTTGTAGAACTTCTTGAAATTGTTCATCAACAGTGCAACATCTCCAGCAGTGTACTCCTTCTTGTTGAGTAGTGATGCTTCATCAGATGAGTCCACATCTTTGCTTTTCTGTGCTGGTCTCCTGGTGTTTTCAGCAGCAACCAGTGCAGCTGTGGGTCCTGAAGTTGAGGTTTCTTCAATTCCCATTCTAGGCAGTTTATACTCGAATGCCTTGAGTACAAAAAACAGCTCAGTAAGAGAGATTTTTCCCAAATCCCTTGATTCTTCCATTGCTGTAACTTTCATGTTGAACTTTGGAGGTAGAGCCTTTAGTACTCTGACAGTGATCTCTTTGTCAGTGAAGGTCTTTCCCAGCTTTAAGATTTCATTCAGAGTTCTGGTGAATCTGGTATCCATTTGATCAATGGTTTCTACAGACTTCATCTTGAAGTTATCCAGCTTCTCCAAGGCAACAGTGAGCTGATGCTCCTTTATAGCATCATTGCCTTCGCTCATATCTCTGACTTTGTCCCACATCTCCTTTGCAGTCTTGCAATGTTTGACCTTGTCAAACCGATCATTATCCAGGGCTTTAGTCATGATGAATCTCCCAACTTTATCAAGATTGAAAAGCTTAATTTCTTCAGGGGTCATCTCATGAAGGTCTTTTTCCACAACCGTATCTACTTCATTTATTTTGATGGTCTTTGTGAATCTGAATGGACCTTTAATGATACATGTGTACATGTTATCATTGTAGGCTGCTAGAAATATTTCCATTCTAATCTTCCAGTCCTCAAAGGACATACCAGCAATGTGGGGAACATGGCTGATACAATCCATTTTTCAAAAAGTTTTGGTTTTTCAAAAAGATGCTCTTTTGAAAAGTTTTAAAAACCTTTGAAAAACACTTGGATCAAGCTCGTTGATCAGGCAGCTGATTCTAATGAACCACCTGCTCCGATACCACTTGTTGGTCCCAAGTGGTCAGATGAGGTCTAGAGGGGGGGTGAATAGACCTCTGAAAATTTTTGAACTTAAAAACTTTTCAGTCTTCTGTCAGCAGACTAAGCTGATGAAGAACAGTAAGCAGACTAGTCTGATCGTGAACAAATCTTGAACAGACGACTGACCACTCTTCTTACAGATACTTAGCTGTTTTTCAGCAAAACAGTTTTCCAAAGAGTATACTTGCAGCGGATTGTTCGAAAGTGTTTTTCACAAGTAAACTAAGTTCTAAAAGATTTTATCCCCAGTTTAAAACTCCTTATAAAATCTTTTGATTGATTCACAGTGTTTAAATATGCAAACTTTAAAATGTGCGAGAAAGCTTAAATGCAAGATAACACAAAGAATTTTTATAGTGGTTATATGGATAAAAATCCTTTAGTCCACTCTTCCAGATCACTTAGATTCTGGGTTATACTATAATCACTTAGATTACAATATTTCTCCACTTACACCAAGACAACAAATGAAATGGCTGTAAGCTCACAATAGGAAATCACAAAGAAGACCTATCCTCTAAAGTAGAATCACTCACAAAGATGGATTCTCACTTCGCACAACACTCAGCTATTACAAAATCACTCAGATAATGTTTTTCTGATTTCTTCAACTGGGTTTCTGTCAACAGATGACTTCCACCAGACGAGTGAGCTGTTCGAGCTTTTGAGACTTAAAGAAATTCTGCTTCAAAATTTCGATCTCTGATTGTTGTTGTGTTGTTGCTCGATTGAAATTCAGCTCTATTTATACATGGAGATGAAAATATGACCGTTGAAGGCAAGTCACAAATCAAATCCATTCTTCAGCTCTTTTGAAACGGCTCTCTGCAGCAAACCGTACAGTGTACAGTACTTTTCTGTCCATCGCATTAAATGCTGCATTAAATGCACTCTGCTGATCCGAGGATATCTTCAATCATTTGCCATTACTACCCTTCTCTTTCAGCATTTATTACACTAGGTGCATTTATTACCGTTGAACTGATCTCATGATCTCTTCTACTCTGCTGATCTAAGCAACCCTACTGATAGGTACTCTGCTGATCAAATACTGAACTAATCTGATTTGACTCGGCTGATATCCTACCCTTCTGTTTGCTGTTTCAGCAAGAAATCACTAGTCTTCTGAACTTTGAACTTTGAACTCTTCTGATGTCTTCTTTTACTTGTTCAAAATTCTTCCAAGGGAACTAAGCTTTCCATACTTAGCTGATTATGATGTTTTGGAAATCATCAAAACCTTCCCTTAAATTCTGACTTCTTTCATCTTCATCTACATCTTCATCCAACATTTGCCGTTTCATCATGACCAAAGCCCTGGACAACGACATATTTGATAAAGTCAAGCATTGCAAGACTGCAAAGAAATGTGGGACAAGGTACTTCATATGAATTCTTGTTTTGGTGTTTCTTGATCTTGCATCTGTTTTTGGTAAAGCAGGCTGTATTTGTGGCTTCTGCCCATAATCTTTGGGCCAGCTTTGCTTCAGCTATCATAGTTCTGGTAGCTTCTTTTAGAGTTCTGTTTCTCCTTTCAGCAATTCCATTTTGTTGAGGGGTTCTGGCAGTAGAGTACTCATGGCTGATGCCTCTGATGTTACAATACTCTTTAACAGATGAATTTGTAAATTCAGTCCCTCTATCTGATCTGATCTTTAATATCTTCATGTTCTTCTCATTTTGAATTAGCTCCATCAGATTTGTAAGATGCTCCTTCGTTTCACTTTTCTTTTTCATGAAAATCACCCAAGTGTATCTTGAAAAATCATCCACAACGGCTAGGCAGTACTTCTTTCCACCATTACTGATTGGATCAATGGGTCCAAATAAGTCCATATTTAGCAGCTCCAAAATCCTTCCAGAAGATTGGTGCTTCTTGCTCTTAAAAGATGACTTGATTTGTTTACCCTTCTGAAAGTCGTCACAGAGCTTATCTTTGCTCATGACTATTTTGAGAATTCCTTCTACCAGATCATTCTTAATTAGTCTGTTTATGGTCTTGAAATTCACATGATTCATTCTTTTGTGCCATAGCCAACTAACTTCACTTGGTGTAGAAGCCACGAAACAAATGTTTGAATTTTTGTCCACAGAATTCCAGTCGACTATGTAGACATTTCCTTGTCGTCTTCCAGATAAGATGACATTCTTTGTACCAATCTTTTCAACGTAGCACTTATCTGATGAGAAGATAACTGAAAATCCCTTGTCACAAAATTGACTTATGCTCAGAAAATTGTATTTGAGGCCTTTAACATAAGAGACATCAAATATCTCAATGTTGCCTTTGATTAATGTTCCACATGCTACAATCTTGCCTTCTTTGCTGTCTCCAAAAGTTACTTTAGGACCATCCACAACAACAGCATCAGTCATCTCATGTTGGATGAAGATGAATATCAGAACACAAGTAATTTAGAAGTTAAAGGGAGATTTTGATGATTTCCAAAACATCTTAACCAGCTAAGTTAGGAAAGCTTAGTAAAAATCCCTTAGAAAAATTTTGATCAAAGCTAAAAGACATATCAGTCAAGTCAAAATTCAATTTGGTCCCGAAGACTACTGATCTGCTGCTGAAAGAAGAAATCAGATTGGTGAGGAACAGCCATCTCAAATCAGATTAGTTCAAGTTTGGGATCAGCTAAGTTCATCATCAGATTAGTGATACTCATTAGCCAAGTGAAGATGATCAGGAAGTCTCTCCAACGGTAATAAATGCACCTGGAGTAATTAATGCTGAAGACTGAGGGTATTAATGACAAGTGATTGAAGGAAAACCTCGTATCAGCTTAGTGTATTAAATGCTGTCTGACAAAAAGTACTGTTGACAGTACTGCTGCAGAGTAGAGAGCCGTTCGCAGAAATTAAGGACCAGTACCCGAGGAATTTGAATTCTGTCTCTCTTCAACGGACATTTTTAAAACCTGGAGTATAAATAGTTTGCGAGACTGAAGAAGAAGAGAACAACACAACTCTGAGCAAATTTCCGAAGCAAAATCTCTGTACGTCTCAAGAACAGCTCACTCACCTGGCGAAGTCATTTGTTGACAGAACTAAGTTGAAGATTCAAGCTTAATCATTTTTCTCAGTGAAAAACAGTAAAGGAGTGTTGTGAGAAGAGTAGATCCATCTTTGTGAGTGATCTAACTTCTGAGGATAGGTTTTCTTTGTGATCTCCTATTGTAAGCTTACAGCCACATTCATTTGTTGTTTTGGCGTAAGTAGAGTATACTGTAAACTAAGTGCTTATAGCATAACCCAAGATCTAAGTGACTTGGAAGAGTGGACTAAAGGATTTTTATCCATATAACCACTATAAAAATTCTTTGTGTTTGCATTATTCCCTTGCATATTTTCAAAGTTGCATAAAACACTTTAGAAAAACTATTCCAAAGACTAGAAGTTTACTTGTGAAAAATACTTGCAAAATATCCGATGCAAGTATTCTGTTGTTAAAGCTAAGTTTGCTGGAATCAGCTAAGTAGTAATACGAGAAGTGGTTAACTTTGTTGTTCAAAGATTTGTTCGCGATCAGCTTAGTCAGCTTACTAATCAATAACAGCTTAGTCTGCTAATAGACGACTGAAAAGTTTTTAAAGTCTAAAAATTTTCAGAGGTCTATTCACCCCCCTCTAGACCTCATCTGACCACTTGGGACCAACAAGTGGTATCAGAGCGGGTGGTTCATTAGAATCAGCTGCCTGATCAACGAGCTTGATCCAAGTGTTTTTCAAAGGTTTTCAAACTTTTTCAAAGTAGCATATTTTTGGAAAATCAAAACTCTTTGAAAATGGATTGTATCAGCCTTGTTCCCCATATAGCTGGTATGAGCTTCGAAGACTGGAAAATCAGAATGAAGATCTTCTTAGCTACCTACAATGACAACATGTACACATGTATCATCAAAGGTCCATTCAAATTCACCAAGACTATAAAGGTTGATGAAGTAGACATAGTGGTGGAAAAAGATCTACATGAGATGACAGCTGAAGAAATCAAGCTGTTCAATCTCGAAAAAGTTGGCCGTTTCATCATGACCAAAGCCCTGGACAACAACATATTTGATAAAGTCAAGCATTGCAAGACTGCAAAGAAATGCGGGACAAGGTTCGTGATATAAGAGAAGGAAACGACACCATTAAAGAGCATCAACTGAGTGTTGCTCTGATAAAGTTAGACAACTTCAAGATGAAGTCTGCTGAAACCATTGACCAGATGGATACAAGGTTTACAAGGACACTGAATGAAGTTCTCAAACTTGGAAAAACCTTCACTGACAAGGAGATAACCGTCAGAGTACTAAAGGCTCTGCCTCCAAAGTTTAACATGAAGGTGACAACTATGGAAGAGTCAAGAGATTTAGGAAAAATCTCTCTTACAGAGCTGTTCTCAGTACTCAAGGCTTACGAGTATAAACTGCCAAGAATGGGTATTGAAAAAACCTCAACTCCAGGCCCCACAACTGCCCTAGTTGCTGCTGAAAACCCAAGAAGACCAGCTAACAAAAGCAAAGAAGTGGACTCATCTTATGAAGCCACACAACTCAACAAAAAGGAGTACACTACTGGAGACGTTGCATTGCTAATGAACAATTTAAAGAAGTTTAATAAGAGAAAAATGAAGAACAAATACAACAATGCTTTTAATTCTAACCCTACTTCTTCTTCTCAAGATAAGGATTCTTATAAATCCAAACTAATGTGCTATAACTACAGGAAATTTGGACATTTCATCAGAGACTGTCCATATCCTAAAGCTGAGAAGTATACAAAAGAAGAAAAGAGAATCAGAAAGGAAAGAAAGCATCAGAAAGGCAAGGTGCTGTTAGCAGAAGCCGAGAAGCTGACTGCTATCTACTCGTCTGATTCAGACTCAGACACTTCTGATGAAGAGTCTAGTGAAGAAGAAAACCCTGCACTAATCTGCCTGATGGCCAAGGAATTTGATAACTCTGAGGATGATGAGGTAACTCCTCTTGAAAATGAATTTTTCAATTCATTTGAGCAAATGGTAGTTAATAATACAAGTATTGTTGATGAATTTGCTAAGCTTAAGGAAGAGATGATATTTCTAAGAGAAGAAAACAGTTCACTGAAACTTAAGGTTGAAAAACCAAGGAATCAGCTGAATATAAACTGCTTGAGCAAGAAAATGAGTATCTGAAAACTGAATGTGAAGTTTATAAGGGTAAATCATGGAACTTGAAAAGATAATTGAGTCTCATGAAAAATCATCTGTTGCATCCATTCACATGTCCAGTAAACAGAAGATGCCTTTAAAACAGGACAAGTTAGAACTGAACCATACTGAAAAATTTGTATCAGCTGACAACAGTAAGGTCATATTGTATGTTCAGACAACTAAGCCTGCTTCACCTGAGAAAGAATTAAAGGAGAAGAAAGCTCCTAAGGCTAAAAAGAACAAAGAGCCTAGTGTAGGAAAACAGACTGGTAAGTCCAAACAGCAGAGTCCTAGGAAGTCTGCTGATAAGACTAAAACCAATCAGGCTAGTGGCAATACTAAGTCGTCTGTTAATGAGCAAGCATCTAGTAAACAAAAGAAGCATAAGAACAAGAAAAATCAAAATGCTTGGTATGAAAATGAATCATATTATGTGCAACCTGCTGCATATCCTCCTATGTATCATGCACCTCAATTTCCAACTTACTATGCACCATATCCTGCTCATCCAATGCATGCATATCCTGCTTATCATGGATCTTATTCTGCTTATGAACATCATCCTTGTCATACTGATTATCAACGTAACAAATTCGATGGATATGATGAAGATAAACATGTTCATGCTCCTGTTAAAACTCAGAAGCCTAAGAAGCCTAAGACTTCAACATCTTGGGTTGTCAAGGGTGGAACTAATCCTTCATGACCCTCTCAATAAGGGTACCTAAAACAATTTTATTTTGTTTTGTAGGTTAGGATTAGGAGTAGGAGTAAAGTAGAGAAAATCTGGTATTTGGACAATGGCTGTTCAAGACACATGTGTGGAAGCATACATGAGCTGATTGATGCTGTTGCTGTGGATGGTCCCAAAAAAACTTTTGGAGACAGCAAGGAAGGCAAGATTGTAGCAACTTGAAGATTAATCAAAGGCAACATTGAGATATCTGACGTCTCTTATGTTAAAGGCCTCAAATACAATTTGATGAGCATAAGTCAATTTGTGACAAGAGATTTTCAGTAATCTTCTCATCAGATAAGTTCTACGTTGAACAGATTGGTACAAAGAGGATCATCTTATCAGGAAGACGACAAGGAAATGTCTACACAGTGGACTGGAATTCTGTGGACAAGAATTCAAATGTTTGTTTGGTGGCATCAATACCATGTGAAGTCAGTTGGCTGTGGCACAAAAGAATGAATCATGTGAATTTCAGGACCATAAACAGACTAATCAAGAATGATCTGGTACAAGGAATTTCAAAGATAGTCATGAGCAAAGATAAGCTCTGTGGCGCTTGTCAGAAGGGTAAACAAATCAAGTCATCTTTCAAGAGCAAGAAGCACCAATCATCTGGAAGGATTTTGGAGTTACTACATATGGACTTATTTGGACCCATTGATCCAATCAGCAATGGTGGGAAGAAGTACTGCCTAGCTGTTGTGGATGATTATTAAAGATACACTTGGGTGATTTTCATGAAGAAGAAAAGTGGCATCAACCATGAGTATTCTGCTGCCAGAACCCCTCAACAGAATGGAGTTGCTGAAAGGAGAAACAGAACTCTAAAAGAAGCTACCAGAACAATAATAGCTGAAGCAAAAGCTGCCCCAAAGATTCTGGGCAGAAGCCACAAATACAACATGCTTTACCCAAAACAGATGCATGATCAACAAACACCAGAACAAGACTCCATATGAAGTTTGGAAAAAACAGGAAGCCAAACATTCATTACTTTAGAATTCTTGGTTGTAAATGCTTTGTTTTAAACAATGGGAAGAATCAGCTTTCTGCTTTTGCAGAAAAGGCTGATGAAGCTGTTTTCGTAGGATACTCTACAGTCAGTAAAGCTTATAAAGTCTTTAACAAAAGAAATTTACTTGTAGAAGAATCTATACATGTAGTATTTGATGATCCAAACCAATCTTCTGAGAGGAATCAAAGTACTAATTCAAGTCTGTCTACTGATTTTCAGAAATTGAGTGTTGAAAGAAACGAAGAGTATATACCCATCATCTACCTGATCCTAACTCAGCTGCTAACTCAAGCGCTGTTCAAAAGCACATTGCTGATTGTCTAACAGATGAGTTGCAAACAGCTGACAGACCAAAGACTGTTCAACAGACAACAAATGTTCAACAGACTACTACTGAAACTCCAATAGTATTGTTGCAAGATCAAAACAGAGGACAACATTCAGATTTGCAACTAGATCTAAGATGGCTCAAGAATCATCCACCTGAATTAGTAATTGGTGATCCTTTAGATTGAGTAAAGACAAGGATAGCTGCTGCAAATGATGCAATGTTTGTCAGCTTCCTATCTCAAATAGAGCCCAAACTGATTGAAGAAGCTCCTAATGATTCGAATTGGATTGAAGCTATGCAAGAAGAGTTAAATCAATTTGAAAGGAATGAGGTCTGGTACTTAGTTCCTAGACCAGGTCTGGTACTTAGTTCCTAGACCAAGTCATCAAAGGGTAATTGGCACTAAATGGGTATTCAGGAATAAAATGAATGAAGATGGTATTGTCACCAGAAATAAAGCAATATTAGTGGCCAAGGGTTACTGCCAAGAAGAAGGCATTGACTTTGATGAAACCTTTGCACCAGTAGCAAGATTAGAGGCAATCAGACTATTTCTCTCCTATGTTACTCATAAGAATTTAACAGTCTATAAAATGGATGTGAAATATGATTTTCTAAATGGAGAATTGCAAGAAGAAGTATATGTTGAGCAACCTCCTGGATTTGAAGCCTATCAAGAAGGAGACAAGGTATATCGTCTGAAGAAAGCCCTCTATGGACTGAAACAGGCTCCAAGAGCATGGTATGATACCCTATCTGATTTTCTTTTAATTAAAGGATTTCGTAAAGGTAAGGTAGATAAGACCATGTTCACTGTTGAATGGGAGATCATATATTACTAGTGCAAATATATGTGGACGATATTATTTTTGGTTCAACAAATCTACAAATGTGTGACAAGTTCTCCAAGCTAATGCAGAACAAGTTTGAAATGAGCATGATGGGTGAACTAAATTATTTTTTTGGTTTGCAAGTTAGACAGTTGCCTGATGGAATATTCAATAACAAAGCTAAATACACAAAATATCTGTTCAAGAAATTTGGGATGGAAACTAGCTCTACTGTTAGTATTCCTATGTCCTCTGGACTTCGTTTGGATAAAGATGAAGATGGCAAATCAGTAGATATTACCAAGTACAGAGGCATTATTGGGTCACTATTGTATCTAACAGCTAGCAGACCCGATATCATGTACTATGTTGGGGTTTGTGCGAGATATCAATCAAATCCTAAGGAATCTCATCTCCTGGCTGCCAAAAGGATACTTAGATACCTTAAAGGCACTCAAGAATTGGGATTATGGTACCCTAGAGAATCTGGATTTGAACTAATAGGTTATTCAGATTCAGACCTTCCTGGCTGCAAGATTGATAGAAAGAGCACAACAGGTGCCTGTCAATTCTTAGGTAGTCGTCTGATCTCATGAATGAGTAAGAAACAGACTTCAGTGTCTATCTCTACTGCTGAGGCTGAGTACATAGCTGCTGGAGCTTGCTGTGCACAAATACTCTGGTTGAAGCATCAACTAGAAGACTACAACATTAAAGTCAGTGGAATCCCTATCTACTGTGACAATACAAGTGCAATCTCTCTTACTCAAATCACTACAAGTCATTCAAGAACTAAGCATATTGAGATCAAACATCACTTCATCAGAGATCATGTGGAGAAAGGAAATTTTATAATAGAGTATGTTCATACTGACAATCAGATCGCTGACATATTCACTAAACCTCTAAGTGATGCAAGGTTTTCAACTCTAAGAGCTGAACTAGGACTATTAAATTTAGATGCATAAACTGAGGCGGAACTCATCAGAAGACTGGAGTTTATCAGCTTACTCATCTTATCGACTTCAAGGTTAACTCTCAACAGACTAGTTAACTTATGGATTCTTAAAGTCAGGGGGAACGTGTAAGACTAGCGGTACTTCTGATTATTAGATGAAATTTGTTGATGAAAGTTAGTTGAAGTTAAGTTGTCATCAGAGAAGTTCCTAATTCTTGAAGATTGAAGATTAATTATCTTGCTAGATTGACAAACAGTAAAGAAAGATTACTAGTTATTGGCTTTCACTAGTAATGCCTGTTATCAGATCTCTCGTCTGATAAGATAAGTATTGGCTTACTGATCTAATTATTTATATAAAAGCAATGTTACTTAAAACGCTATATTTAAAAACACACTTTTATAAGTCGACTGAGGCGGTTCGCATTCCTTCCAGTCATTTAATGCTTTTTGAATTTTGAAACGCGTAATTGTCGCCCCACGATCAATGCTGACTAAAAACTGATCTAACGGTTCGCGTATAACACGAAAACCGACGCTCTCACCTCTTTAAATTCAGATCTGATCAGCTTACTGATCTTTTACGCACCCTAAAAATTTTCTAAGGCATTCAAAGAATTTTGCTCTCGTTTTACTAAGCTTTCAGATAATCATCATGACTTCACAACAAGAAGCCAAGGCTGAAGGTATGTATCTAGTTTATGACAAATATCACAAAACTGGAACAGAATTGAAGAAGTCAATTCTGGAGAAGTTCAAAGCTGCAACATTGATCAATTTTATGGAGGCGCATGACGATATGTTTTATAAAGATCAAGTTTTGGAGTACTATGGAGCAAAGGATGTTGTTGACTTTAATAAGCTGGAGATTAAGGCAACGGTTGGAGGGAAGGATATATGTATCACACCAAAATTGCTGAATGAACTCTATGGTCTGAAGATGGAAGGAAAAACAGACCTGACCACCATGACCGAAGACAAAGAACAAGAGTTCTGGAGCATTTGTGCCCACAAAGATGAAATCTTATCAGGTAACATAAAAAAGAGACAGTTAAAAGATGAATATCAGCGCATGGCTGATATGGTGGCCAAAGTTATAGAAAATTGCACATTTTTGTTAGATAGTGTTACAATGAAAAGATATCATACTATGATGGCAATACATTATGGATATGAAGTGAACTGAGTAGTTATTGTTTGGTATTTTCATAAGAAGGCACAGACAAATCACAGAATTTTTCTACGTCATATGTTCACTGAGCTGAGATGTGATCTGACAAATGGGAAGGTCGTTCACACTTCTAGGGCGATGCTATCATATCAGGCTGTGAAGGGATCTACCAAGAGAAAGACAGCTGATGAGTCGCCTGTTGAGCCTAAGAAGAAGGCTCCCAGTAAGAAAATGAAAGTACCTGTTCAAACAGCCAAGCCAGCTGTTCAAGCCAGAACAGAGAAGGAGAAGGTAGTTGTTGTTGATGCGATCGTCCGTCAGACAACTAAGGAAATACTGGAGATTTCTACTGGTTCACCTACTAGAACCATATCAGAAGAAAAACCGACTGAAAATGTTGCAAAGAGGACAAGGAGTCAGTTGAAGGACACTGCAGCATCAAAGCCTGTTAAGGAGAAGGTGGTTCCTAAGAAGACTGCCAAAAGTAAGATGGTTTTTGAACCATCTCCCACTAAGTCTGCTGATTTAGTAAGGGAAGGCCCTCAATCAGCTGAGAGGCCTGTTGAAGCTGAAAAGACTACAAAAGCTGCTAAGGAGTCAACTGCTGCTGCTGCAACAGCTCCCCAACAGCCAACTTCAACTGCTGAGGTTTCTAATTCTCTTTTAAATAATCAATGGAGTATTTGCCAATGCATGTTTGATTTTGAAAGATCCAAATCTCTTGCATGCTTTCATTGATTAAGCTCTCTTCTTTATTCCAAAAATAATTCGGAATTGTACTTTACAATGTACTTTTACCCATGAGGGTACAAGAGACGCCTTATCTGCCACTAATTCTTTAGTGTTTCTACACACTTTTAAATGGATTAAATCCATTGCAATTGTTTATCCTTCTTGGTTGCCTAGCAACCAACTACTAAATTTAATTTCCTTTTAATCAAGATTCAAAAGTCGGTTGCTATTTCTAGCATCGCAGCCAAGTTCGACCTAGTCGAGCTCAATCTTTTGAATAATTTGGAAATTTATTTTAGTGCTCGTGTATCGCCTTTAGGTTATACAACGACTCAACTGTGTGAAATCTTGATTATTTATATTTTATTGACTATGCATATTATATTTAGACGTTACATGAGTATTCACACCCATTTGCTTATGCATACCTTTTGCGTATAAGTCTTATAGCGCAATAAGTTCCAACAATTATGGAACTATCACATCCCTTAAGACAAGGGATGGTATAAGCAAATTTTAATGATCTAAATAATTCGTGGCTTTAGATGCATTCAATGCATCAATGAATACTTCATCGGGCGTCCAACACCTTTATGCATTACTTAACCATAAGGTTAAGTTCAATAAAATTTAATCATCCCTTAAGGGATGAGTATGTTCAATTCCTTATTTCTCTATTTTCGTTCAATTCCTTATTTCTCTATTTTCCTTGATCTCAATCCATGGAAGAACCATTTTTTATTGACTTTTCAACTTATCATCCTTACAGAAAAAAAAAGTCCTCTAAGGTTATTTTCCTTCAAAGAGGATACATTCCTCTTCTTCCATCTCTTGAGCCTTTTGAGGCCTTTTAACAAGATGTTACTTCCCATTCAAGGGAGATTTCATGTTTGCCTTCAAGAAAATTTGGGCTTGAGAACCATACTCAACCCATTGGTGAAACTTATCACCTTTCTTATTTGAAGAATAACTTGGAAAAAGGCAGCTTGTTGCCTATCACTATTCCAGTCGAAGCATAACTTCGAAAGGATAACCAATGAAATCTTTGTAAGGAGATGAGTCCTTGCTTGGACTTGAGAATAATTCTCATGTTTTGAAGTCATTCAAAATTCATTTGGGTTCAGTCAATTTATTTGATTCTAGTATGATGATATATATTCTAGGATATATCACTTATGAAAAACTATCATAAACACAACGATAAAAAGAAATAAATACGCGGTAGATTAATATCAATGCATAAATTACTAACATGGTTTTCATTTGTAAATTACTCGCACTATTTTTATCGAATACTTATGCCCCCACATACGCTTCGAGAAATAAGAATTTCCTAATGGGCTCAAGGCCCAAATGCAATCGTTCAGTATCAACGACTCATTGACCATACCAATTGATCCACTTGGTGGATGAACATGTCGCCAATTAACCATCGCAGATAACCCTTGAGTTCATTTTGCCTCGTTTTTTGGTATGGACCCACGACACGTGAGACATCCATACAAACTACCGTTAAATCATGTCCAATACTCGTGAAGAGACATAGTTCAATCCTAGAAGCCCCACGACTCATGAGACAGCGCATAGAACCCTGCTATCCCCTCCCTTGGCACTAAACTGTGCATCGAGGCAATAGACATACCATCTTCCTATAACTCGACCCACGACTCGTGAGACATCGAGATATACTCATATGATATGCCTAAGACCTAGTATTTGGATAGGCTCGGACCATAAACACCATTATATGCGCCCATTTTATGATTTAATATTATAATTGAATTTTAGGTTCAATTGGAGGTTTTATGAAATGTTCAAGTGCGAGGTCTCATCAGATTATCAATTATGTTAATTTTTTCTATCCTAAGCATGCATCTCATACATCAAAGATAATTACGAAAAAATAAACATTCATCACCTAGCATTGCACATATGATTGATCGATTGCCCATCCTATGTGATCCATCACGAGCCACATGATGGACCAATTGATCAGTCTAGGGTGAAAATAAATGGCATAATATATTACATCATAATTCCCATGCATACATGGGCCTTCACTTGTAATGTCCACCATTTTTCAGAATAAGGCCTCCATGTCCTCCAAGGTAATGGGCCTCCATGTTGATCTCCAGAGTCTCCATGAGGTCTTTCTGGCTCCAAGCCTAATCTAAATCTAACTTAAGACCCTATTTTATTACATTTGAATTCAACAAAAAAGGGGCACCAATCAAGGCCATTTAATTTCAACCCATAATGAAAAACCAACATTAAACTACATAGGGCTTAAGGGAAATTCAATCAATCCACATATTCAAGCAAGAACATGCATAAGTTCACATAAGGGCAATAATATAAATTTTAATTCAAAATATTATCTATATAGTTAATTTTGAATTGTCCAATATTAAAAAGGACTATTATGCTCTTGCTTGAGCATCAAGGAATCTAATCTTACAAGTTAAATAAAGATAGAAATACATTCCGATTTAATTATCTATTCTTATCTTGAAACTCTAAGTTTCCTTTTTTAATAAGATCTCTAAGATCTATAATCAAGGTAACATTCCAGAAGAAATTAATTTTAATTAAATGTCTTATCACAAATGAAACTCTAAGTTTTCTTGTTTAATAAGATCTCTAAGTAACTCACTAGAAGGCAAATATCTTATCACAAATGAAACTCTAAGTTTCCTTGTTTAATAAGATCTCTAAGATCTTTAATCTTAGTAATTAACTAGAAGACATTAATTTTAATTAAATATCTTATCTTAAATGAAACTCTAAGTTTCCTAGTTAGTTAGATCTCTAAGATTAATCCAAGATTCCATAACAACCAAATCTCCAAGATTTTGTCCAAGATTATCCAAAATTCTGCCACAAAAATTTTGAACCACCATGTCATGGCCGTAAATCATTCAGCTTCAAGTTGACTAAATTCCAACATTTTGCAATTAACAAAATTAAATTGCAATTTAATACATGAGGTGGGTTCAAATCTTACGTAACAAAAAATGAGCATATATGCCAAATTAAAACAACATGCATGCAATAACACACATGGTCACGTGAATTGTGATTACAAAAGAAAATTAAAAATTTTGTGCTGAGCTCTAAGGGTCGACATAAATTCTCACCAAGAGAATAAAGTGTCGATACAATAAAAAAAATTTCCTTTTGTTTTGTTTTAATTTGTGTTTGATTCCTTAATTAATTAAAATCAACAGTTTTAATTAATTTAATCTAAAATTAAAAACATGATAATATTAACGAATCTAAAATTACAGTTTTAACAAGTGAGTTAAAAACTACAGATCTATCCAACAGATCTAATCTACAGATCTAACATGCATGTTAATCTAATCAGCAGCTAAACTCAAACATATCATTTTAATCAACAGAGTTTGTTCATTAGTTTAAAAATAGAGCCGGATCTGGCTCTGATACCACTGTTTGGATTCTAACGGAAAATGATCCTCCGGCAGCGGAAAAATAAATTTTTTAGGCTCCCCATGAGAATGTTGCCAGTATACAATTAACTAAATATGGGCTACAATTAATCTCCAAATTAATTGGCCCATTTAATTAATTCACATTTAATTAATTTGGACTCCAAGTCCATTTAATTAAATCCGCTTCGTAAATTAAATCCAATTTAATTCATAGGGTGATCCGATCTAGTATGAACATCTCCCGCCCGCATGGGTCGACCCAGTCGATCCCACCTTTCTTCATTTCACTTGTTTTCGCTCCATGTGTATTGTGTATGTCCCCGCAGGTCCACAACATAATTGGCCGCTGGTTATAACTAAATATGCATTTAATTATTCAAGTAAACATATACTCTAAATAAATCAAACACTTTGTCGATTGACCATTCCAAAATGAGCACCCCTGCTAATTTAGAAATTCTCTCACACTCCATAGTCGATGTTTGGCCACAAGCCCGTGGAGCCCAATCACTGGTGAATTAATTCAGTGAACCTTTAACCTTTACAATTACCATGTACGACTTAATCCTTCCATTAGTTGGTCTCCCAGTCAAGACTAAGGTTATGGACTTTCATCGGTTTCCTTACTTGTCTCGACTTTATGTATTCTGGTCTCGAAATTATTCCCTTTGACATAACCTTTATGAGCTACTTTTTGACCAAGGATTTAATGGAATACGTTTCTCACAGAGATTCATAGGAGAAGCTCCCAACTTATCAAGTCGGGTCAACGGATCCTCTGTTGATGATATGAACCTGCATACACGTTCCTCTATACCCAACATGAATCCACAGAGACCTTCTAGTAGACTCCAGTCAGTCGGGACTAATATCAAAGCATAGGTGATCGTGCACCAGATAAACCCTATCACCTCAAGTAATAAGGATTGTTCCTCGTACACTATTGTAAATAGGAATAACTTCATCCCCGATATGCGACTATCGCTTCCATGGTGAGTTATTTCCTAGGTGGAGTATTTAGTACGCTTGCAATCCCAGCAAGCCACCCATTCGTGTGTATCGACTATCCCAATCATGCTCGTAGACTCCAGCTTCCTCCAGTTCATCAGAGTATGCACACTCGTGAGGGTCTAATCGTATCCATTGATGTCCTATCTCAAATGAATTATACGACCCTTGAATTAGTTTTAGATCACGTTCTTGGAGATCAGTTCACGGGTTGACGCATAACCCTGTGATCTAAGGACTCCCATCCTTATGTTAGATAATTATTCATAAGATGAAGATGACCATATAAAGAAATGCATTTATTAATCAAATTGAATAGTTCTTTTAATTATTACAAATTAAATGCAGCCAAATCAGTTGGTTTGCAGGACACTATTCCATCACTCAGTCCATATATGGACAAGCTTCCCGAAGCTGGAACATACGTTTTGATGATATAATCCAAACCTTTCGATTCGTCAAAGATGTGTTCGAGCAGTGTGTGTACAAGAAAATTAGTGAGAGTACAGTTGAATTTTTATGCTTTATGTAGATAACATTCTGCTCATTGGATATGATGCAAAAGTGTTATCTTAAATGAAAGCATGGTTTTCGACACAATTCACAATGAAGGATTTGGGAGAAGCATCATTTGTACTAGGTACAAGGATCTACATGGATAGATCAAGAGGACTGCTGCCCCTCTCCCAATTAAAATACTGATAGGATAGTGCTCAGCAAGGCAACACAATAGCTTGTCATAAGACTGTTCTATGTTGGACAATCTTTGATTTTATATTTAATACGCAAAGTTTATTTATTTCCTGCATAAGATAAACTAATGGCCATCTTCATCTTTCGCGAATACATTTAAGCGATTGGTTGAAACCCTGATGTCACTTATGACTATGGGACGATTCACTTCGGTATTGAGTGCAATCATGAAACTGTCTCAAAGGTCGTGGTTTTAAAACTGTTCCAAGTCATAGATTCCTGTCAAAACAGGGTATCAAAGGAATCATCAAGACTTGTAGGATTATGCATGATTCACATGGAATGAATTTGTAGAATTTCATGAACAAGACATTTCATGTCAGTGCATACGAATAGGTGGTTCGATAGGAGATCAAACGCATCAAGCGACCCGAACAGAGAAACCTATTGTGGAAGTGCATAAAGCATATCGGTGATCGGATGTTTCTCAAGACTTATAATAGTATACGATTTAGTCATTAGACTTGAGATGCTTGGGAGAATTCGGCATACGGGTGTGCGTGCTTTGATTTAGGAGCCGCTCACTTAGCCTGACCATTGTACGCCTACTTTGGGTACGTATAGTTGTATGTGCGAATGGTTAGCATCAAGATGGGATCTACCAACTCATTGTAATGGATGAGGGAATTTCCTATACGTTCTTAGATAATATATTCCGAGAAACCCATGGCCATGGTCGATGACAGATTTGGAAAGGGGTTTTCAAATTTAGCAGTCACACTGGAATTATTATCCAGAATTAGAAAGTACAAAATCGAGATAATTAGAGGTGCCGAGATTTTCACGCACCCTAGGTCTCGATCGGAAACTTAGTCATTGGAGGGACTGTATGTATATGGTACTTATAAGAGGTGAGGTTCACTAATATCAATTCACCTGGAGTTGGGCCTCATGGGCTTGTGGCTAGACATCGACCATGAGATGTGGATATTCCTGAATTAATGAGAGATTAATTCTGGAGTGGTCAATTAAAGGGGTTTAATTGATCGGAACAATTAACTGAATATTAATTGCTCATTAATTAAATCACGAAAGTCATGGGCCTACGACCAATTGATGGTGAACTTAGAGGGTCACACACAATACAGTTGGACAATGACAATCAATTAAGAAAAGGTTTGATTTAAAGAGGTAAATCAACAAATGAATTAAAGAGTTAATTATGTGAGAGAAATAATTATTTAGATAGTCTAATTAATTAAATGTTAATTAAAGAGTTAAATAATAAAGAGAGAGAGAGAAAATTAACTAGATTAATCAGGTTAATTAAATTAAAGGGCTTAATTAAATTAATGTAAGACATGGGCCAATTTAATTAATGGCCCATACCAAGTCTTGCACATTAGGTGATTTGAAGGTGGCTATAAAAAGGAGTCAAGATAAGACTCAAAATCCTAAGCAAAAACCAAACCATGGCCGCCCCCCTCAAGCCCTAGCTGTCCCCTCTCCCTCTTGCTTTCTTCTTCACCTAGAGTTGGATCTAAATCAAGTTCCTCCATTGATAAGACTTCTCTCTTAGTTCTTAGCCTCGGGTTCGAAGGTGTTGCTATCATCCTACTGGTGTGGACTACTCTAGAGGTACAACACGAGGGGTGCTTCAGTGATCAAAGAGAAGACCGAAGACAAACACCACCTTGCCTGTGGTGAGGTAATTTTCAAATTACACCCTATTTATTTTGCAATTGTTGTAAAATTTGTTTCAACCTATTCGTCTGAGCTAAATGAGAAATCCTAGGATTTTGGGATGTATGAAATAATTTTAAATTCCGCACTGTTGTATGACAATCATACCCCATTAAATCCCAATAGTGGTATATGAGCCAGGTTCACTACGCTCATACGAAAAGGCCTAAACACTTCAAAATATATTTGTATATTTATTTTTTATGTTCTATGATTTGAATCTTGCTTCTCATGGTATATTATGTGTTCGGATATTTGCATAATTTGTTTTTCGGCCTAAACTGCAATTTCCAAAAATTAAAGGGCTAATGTGCAAATTGTGATTTTTATAAAATCTGAACAGAAAGTTAAATTTTGTATTTCTGCACTTCTGGACCAACAATTGTATTTTCTAGATTTTTCAAAATCTGGGCCGTTTTGCAATTTACGTATGGTTAGGGGCTGTTTTTGCAATTACCGTAAAAATATGGGGTCTATTTGCAATCAACAAAAGTTTCTGGAAATATTTGTTAATTTCTGCTTTCTGGTCCATTTTGCGAATTCTGGAAATTTTGGGGCTGATTTGTAATTTCCAAAAGTTGAGGGGTCAAAATTTAACTTTCAAAAATTCAGGGGGCTGAACTGCAATTTTTTAGAAGTTGAAAAACAAAAACTTTTTTGTGCACTAAAGGAGTTTAGTACATCCAAAAAGTTTATTATATCATAATTGGTGGAGATTAGAGTATGAATCAAGGGGTTATTTTAAAAGGGGTTTTAAAATAAAAATAAAGGATTGTTTTAAAAGGAGTTTTAAAACTAGAATCTTAACGTATTTTAAAATGGAGTTTTAAAATAAGATATGAAATAAGAAAATGTGATTTGCTTGTTTCTTGCTCTATATGAACTATTTAGGTGGTTTTCGTTCGCGCCAAACCTTGACCCTAGGGTAGATGTGATTGGTTAATTTTAATTCTGTTGGTTTTATTGGGCCTGGGAGCCATAAGTTTTTGGGCCTCTTTGAGCCTTTGTAATAAATTAGGGCTTTATTGTTTTAAGAGTTTAGGATGGAAGCCCGTTACAAGCAAGGTGGGAGCCCAAGAAAAGTGAAGGCCATGTATGCATTGTTATTAATGTAATAGCCTAGATCCTTTGGAACCCAATTAGATTGACCAATTGGGCCAACATCTTTGGCTCGATGATGGCCCGCATAGGAGGCTCCCGATCGAAAACATATTGTGGTAGAATGCATGTTAGGTGTGTATGTTTATTTAATGATTCATCTTTTAGCATGTACGGTGATGCCCGCTAGTAATTTAGATCGTAAATAAAAAGATAAAGCATAACTGGAACGCTGAGATCTCGATGAGAGTTAACTCAAACTCTTAGACCCGAAAACCCCTCTTGAAAATAATATTAAGTCATAATGGGTACATTTATATGAAGTTTTAAGATCCAAGCCTTCTAACAATAGGACCTAGAATGAGTTGTCCACTTATCGATTAAGGTGATCCAGAGTCTGGCACCCAAATCGAAGAAAGAGATAATACGCGAATTTCCTTGATTCTCGTTTTAATTAAACGTGACAAGGGTGGGGACTTGTCGGGACATGAACATCGACCGATAACTAGTTACAGGGATTTCATGATCGGGCACGTTGCTCATCAAGATTGATGGGTTAGACTTAACGAATAGTACCACTCATGATGTAGCAGTGCTAGATGAGTGAGAAAATCGAGGCAAAATAGCTTGAAGGTTGTGTAGAGACACAATTGGTAAAAGTATACCTACCTGGTTACGTCAAGACCACAGCTAGGAAATAAGATTTCCCAAACCATTAAAGGGGGTAATTGTTTCGAGAACATAGTGGGAGAACGTTTTCGGTAACAAGTCTAATAATCGTTAATTATAAGTATTAATTTAGATCAGTCAGTTAAATGTTATCATATTATTTTGTAGATCATTTTGCGAAAATGTCTAAGAATTCATTAGCTATCATCCTTGACACTAACAAACTGAACGGATCAAATTTCGTCGACTAACTAAGAAATTTGAGGATAGTCCTCGACTCTGATCGTCGGAGCTATATGCACCCATTACTGGTGCACTTTCGAAAGGAGTTTCGGAAGTGGAACGAGCCAACCATGAGAAATGGGTTGACGATGACATTCAACTTAGTTGCCTCATGCTAGCATCATTGACCAATGAGCTGTAGAAACAACATGGAAAGATGTAGCATTCTGCTGACATAATTCTCCATCTATGAGAGTTATTAGAAGAAAAGTCTCGGACCGAAAAGTTCAAGATGACGAGGGAGTTGTTCAATATGAAAATGGCTGAGGGTTCAGGTGTGAAAGATCACTGTCTTCGTTTCAATAATCTGGTTAAAAAACTGGAGAACTCGGACGTAGATTTGCACGCTGATATTTCCAATAACCTCCTCCTCCATACTCTATCGCGCTCATTTGATCAGTTCGTGTTGAATTTCAACATGGAGGAGAGAAATCTCGCTCTTTACGTACTGACCAATTTATAGGTTACGGCAGAAGCTACCCTTAAGAAGGAGAAATTTGTCCTGATTACTAAGCATTCCAAGGCTGCAAAGCCGAAAAAGGGCAAGAAAAAGAAGGAAGTGTTCTCTTCCAAAACAACCAGGAGGTTGTCGAGAAAAATCCTAAGAGCCCAGAAGATGAATGTTTCCACTGCAAGAAAGTAGGGCACTGGAAAAGGAACTGCCCTAGCTACCTTAAGACGGTAGCCAAAGGTATTTTCTTTATTGAAGTTAATATTTCGATTAATTGTGCTTCATGGGTGTTGGACACAGCAGCTAGTTCTCATATCTGCAATGATTTGCAGATGATGGGAGCAGTGAGGCATCTTAAGCCATGCGATAGGATTCTGTGTTTTGGAAATGGAGCAAGGGTTGCGGCAGAGGCCTTAGGAGACGTAGAATTAGTGATAGGATTTTTCTTTGGTTTTAAAGGACTGTTTGTACGTACCGACAATTATCAAAAACATTATTTTGATTCCTTTGTAGGATAATGATGGTTTTTGTTTTTCCATTTCAAATGGAAGTTTTATCATAATGAAAGGTGATTTTACTTTGATAGATGGTCTTTATTCCTGGAACAAACTAATTCTAACGTATTGCACATTCAATCAAAGAAAAGAAAACAAGATTATAATAGTCCACAGTTATGGCACGCTAGGCTTAGACATATATCCAAGAGTAGAATTCAAAATTTGGTCTCCTCTAGGGCTCTTGAAATACAGAACCTAGATGATCTCCCAACTTGCGAGTCCTGTCTCAAGGGAAAGATGACGAAAACGCCTTTTACTGGGAAACCGGAGCGAACCAAACGAACCTTGAATTTGATCTATACTGATATTTATGGACCACTGAGTATAAGTGCAAGAGGAGGATTCTCTTACTTCATAACCTTCACAGACGACTACAGTCATTTTGGGTATGCGTACCTAATGAAGTATAAATTCGAAGCCTTTGAAAAGTTCAAAGAATTTTGAATGGAAGTTGAGAATCAATTTTGACACAGTATTAAGGCACTTCGGTCAGATCGAGGTGGGGAATACTTAAGTCAAGAATTCCTCGATTATCTTGTAGAGAATGAGATTCTCTCATATTTAACTCCTTCTAGAACACCACAGTTGAATGGTGTGTTTGAGAGGAGGAATCAAACTTTGTTGGACATGGTTCGATCCATGATGAGTTTCGCTAATCTTTCTTTTTCGTTTTGGGGTTTAGCCCTCTTAACGGCTTCGAAGATACTTAATATAGTACCTTCAAAGTTGGAGCCGACGATGCCACACCAAGACTGGTATGGTAAAGCACCCGTGTATTCGTATTTACGAGTATGAGGATCTCCTGCCTATGTTAGGAATAAGAAAGGAGACAAACTGGATAGTAGATATAGTTTGTGCAAATTTGTGGGGTATCCATGATAAAAATAGTGTCTGGCAAGCCAACTGCATGGCTGTCATTTATTGTAATAAATTAAGGAACAATTCAATTTAAATTAATAAATGCATTTTCATATATGTGCCGATTTTAATCGTTGCTGCAATTTCAATTGTTGAAGGACAAAATTTTGGCCCAAAATAAAATATAGTTACAGGACAAAATTATGGCCCAATTTTAACAACCACAGTTAAGTGGACAGAGTTTTTATATTGACCCAATTATACATTACCCAAGGGTGAAGATTGTTGACTTTGGTCAATTAGTCGAGCCATTCGTCGATTCGGATTACGATTGTCCCAATTTTACATTGCCCAAGGTCAACATTGTTGACTTTGATTTTTATCCGTTTCAAATCTGAGCAAGGTCTCTCTCTTGTTCTTTCTAGTTTCTCTTGGAAGATTGAGCCTTTCTCAGTCAATCTGTCTATCTGGCTTGGCTTCGATATCATTCATGACTTGTATTGTAGTCGGCCTTGATATCTTTGGTCTTTTTCCCATGCTTTCTGTTGGTCAACAATTGACTAGGGAGTGACTCGTTCGGACTGTACTACCACATTTCTTTACGTTCGGTCTGACCGGTGTAGCGGAATGATTATCGAAATGATCTGGTGACTAGATTTGGAATTTTGGTAAGACTTGTTCTGAACTGAATTAGTCGTGCCATTCGTCGATTCGGATTACGATTGACCCAATTATATATTATCCTAGGGTCAACATTGTTGACTTTGGTCAATAAATCGTGCCATTCGTCGATTAGGATTACGATTGACCCAATTATATATTACCCTAGACACAACATTGTTGAATTGGATCAATTAATCGTGACATTCGTCGATTTGGATTATGATAGACCCAATTATACATTACCATAGGGTCAACATTGTTGACTTTGATCAATTTGTCGTGTCATTCGTCGATTCGGATTATGACCAATTATACATTATCCTAGGGTCAACATTGTTGACTTTGGTTAATTAGTCATACCAATCGTCGTTTTGGATTACGATTGACCCAATTATACATTACCCTAGGGTCTTCATTGTTGACTTTGGTCTATTAGTCGTGCCAATCGTTGATTCGGATTACGATTGACCCAATTATACATTACCCTATGGTCAACATTGTTCACTTTGGTCAATTAGTCGTGCCAATTGTCGTTTCGGAATACGATTGACCCAATTATACATTACCCTCGGGTCATCATTGTTAACTTTGGTCAATTAGTCGTGCCAATCATCTATTCGGATTACGATTGACCCAATTTTACATCCCTAGGGTCAACATTGTTTACGTTGGTCGAATAGTCGTGCCATTCGTCATTTCAAAATACGATTGACCCAATTATACATTACCCTATGGTCAACATTGTTGACATTGGTCAATTAGTCGTGTCAATCTTCGATTCGGATTACGATTTACCCAATTATACATTATCCTGGGTCAACATTGTTGACCTTGTTTAATTAGTCGTGTCATTCGTCATTCGAATTACGATTGACCCAATTATACATTACCCAAGGGTCAACATTGTCGACTTTGATCAATTAGTCGTGCCAATTATCGATTCGGGTTATGGTTGACCCAATTATACATTATCATAGGGTCAACATTGTTGACTTTGGTCAATTAATCGTGCCATTCGTCGTTTCGGATTACGATTGACCCAATTATACATTACCCTAGGGTCAACATTGATATACAGAAAAGATATGAAAACCCTGTTTTAAAATTTTATTAAGGTATTATGTACCTTCGTCTTGACCTTATGCATTCTGATTTCCTGGGTTGTTTTTGTAATTGTTGATGATATGAACCTATTGGGATGAATTATAACACTTGTCTTCACTGTACTCACTCTAAGATAACAAATATCAAATGGTAGAAGACTTCATTTGTTGGATGAAGATGAAGATAGTGTGCAAGAATTTGAAGGAGGTTTTGATGATTTCCAAAACATCAAAATCAACTAAGTAAGGAATGCTTTGATCCCTTAGAAGAATTTTGACCATGTAAGAAGACTATCATAAGGGTCAAAAGTTCAAGGTCCAGAAGACTACTGATCTTATGCTGAATTATAAATCAGACGGGTAGTTTATCAGTTGACTCAAATCAGATTAGTTCAAATTTTGATCAGCAGAGTATCTATCAGACGAGTCATTTCGATCAGCAGAGTGGAAGAGATCAAGAAGTCTGCCAATAAATGCACCTGGAGTAATAAATGATGTCGGAGAAGGGTATTAATGGCAAATGATTGAAGACATTCTCGGACCAGCAAGGTGCATTTAATGCGACTGACAGGAAAGTATAGCAGGATGTACAGTGCAAAAGTTGCAGAGAGCCGTTCCAGGAAATGGGGGACCAGTACTTGTAGCATTGAAATTTGACTCATCTTCAACGGATTCATTTCAAAAACAAGTATAAATAGAGCTGGATTCAAGAGTTAGAGACAACACAACAATCTGATATGATATTTCATGCACGAAGCATAATTTTTCTAAGTCTCAAAAGCTTAAGAACAGCTCACTCGTCTGCTGAAGTCATTTGTTGATAGAAGCTAAGTTGAAGCAAAAATAATACATCTTTCTGAGTGAATATGTATTAGAAGAGTGTTGTGAGAAGTAGATATCCATCTAAGTGATTGATATTACTTTAGAGAGTAGGAGTTTATTTGTGATTTACTGTTGTGAACTTACAACTCATCATCTGTTGTAGAGCGTAAGCAGAGTGTATTGTAAACTAAATGTTTATAGTATAACCCAAGATCTTCGTGACTTGAAAGAGTGGACTAAAGGATTTTCATCCATATAAGTCATAGTGGTCTTCGCATTAGGCAAATGGAGACACTATCTCTACGGAGTATCGTTTGTGATCTTCACTGATCACAAAAGCTTGAAATACTTGTTCTCCCAAAAAGAATTAAACATGCGCCAAAGAAGATGGATGGAGTTCCTGGACGACTATGACTTCTCATACAATATCATCCCGGGAAGGCAAATGTAGTCGCTGATGCTTTAAGCCGCAAAGTTAAAGTATCACACCTTATGTCAAAAGAATGGGAAATGTTGGAAGAAGCATGCGAATGGAGACCCGAGGAAGTACACATGGGCATACTTTTTAATAGATTACAATTCCAGCCTTACATTTTTCAAGAGATCGTTGCAACTCAACATGACGATGAAAAATCAGATACTAATGGAACACTAAGATTCAAGACAAGGCTATGTGTTCCTTGGAACCCCAACTTAAAAGAACGCATCCTCGGAGAAGCTCACCGATCGCGATACAGCATCCATCCTGGAGGTACCAAAATGTATCAAGATCTAAAGCAACATTTTTGGTGGCCTAATATGAACCGAGAAATCGCTGAGTACATCTCACGATGCCTAGTATGACAACAAATAAAAGTTGAACATCAAAGACAATCAAGTTTGCTTCAACCTTTGTCGATACAATGGAAGTGGGAATCAATAACCATGGATTTCGTCACCAGCCTACCGCGGAGCCAAGTACTCAAACACGATGCAATTTGGGTCATCATCGATCGACTAACTAAAGGGCTCATTTCATACCTATCAGCATCAACTTTCCAGTGGATAAGCTCTCAGAACTATATAAAAATGAGATTATCCACTTGCACGGTGTACCAAAAGATATCACATCTGATCGAGACCCGAGGTTTCTATCACGCTTATGGAGAAAACTTCAGGAAGCCCTTGGAACTCAGTTACAATTCAGCACTACCACTCACCCTTAAACTGATGGCCAGTCTGAACGAACCATCCAGAATCTTGAAGATATGCTTCGTACTTGCATCCTAGACTTCAAGGGCAATTGGGACAGACATCTGTCGATGGTGGAGTTTGTTGGGATTCGGTAAGATAAACAGCCCTAGGCACAACGGAATATAAAAACTTTTAGGGCCTCTTAAGTAATCTTGCCAGGATATTCTCTAGTTGTATATATATGAATATAATTAAACGATAGTATAAGTTTTCTCGTTTATACCTATCTCCTTGCAAATCCTCGACTAGCAAAGCGAGCTCTGAATTCTGCTCCAGCAAAATCGATCCAGGCTTCTCAGGAGCGCCCCACGTGTTGCGCCTCTACGAGTTGATACACCACAATATCACGAAAATAATATATCTCGATCAGCTAGAACACAAGATATATTATAAACTAGGAATTAGGAACGATTTGGAACAAGGTCGAAAAACGAAAAAATTCTTCCTTGCACAGAAGAGGGTTCGACCGATCACACAGGGAGAGGGAGAGATTTTTGCTCTTGCTTAATTTTTGCTTATGGAGTTGTGTGAAAAATAACTATAAGATAGCTACTTATAGTTATCTCCCTAACCTAGTCCTATTAGGACTAGGTCTTCTCTCTCCTACATGGGCCATGGCCCTCTTTAATTAGAAGACCAAGTCTTCTAATTAATTCATGGCCCAGTTAATTAATTTGACCAGGCCTAATTCAATCTCCCAATTAAATATCCCAATTAATTAACTTAATCTCCCATTTAATTAAATCAGACTCTAAGTCTATTTAATTAAAATCCTTTCCAATTAATTAAATCCAACTTAATTAATTAATGCACAAATTAAATTCCAATTTAATTTATGATCTAGATCCAATTCCAATTGGATCCCATTTTGTTCCAATTAGGTCGACCAAGTCGACCCACCCAATACAATCGACCCAGTCGATTATTCACCCAGTCGACCCAGTCGACTCGGTCGTTCTTATTTCCTCGCTTTCGCTACTTGTGTATTGTGTATGCCCCCGTAGGTTCACCACATAATTGGCCGTGGGTTATAATTAAATATTATTTAATTATTCGAGTAAGACTTACTCTAAATCAATCGAACACACTGTCGATTGATCATTCCAAAATTAGCACCCCTGCAAATTTGGGAATTCTCCCACACTCCACGGTCGATGTCCAGCCACAAGCCCATGGAGCCCAATCACTGGTGAATTAATTCAGTGAACCTATTATCATTTATAATTTCCATATACGACATAATCTCTCCATCGATCAATCTCCCAGTCGAGACTTAAGGGTATGGTCTTTCATCGGATTCCCTTTTCTTTTGTCTTGACCTTATGTACTCTGGTCTCGAAATAAATTCTCTTTGACTTAATCTTTATGAGCTACTTACATAAAGTCGTCAGATACCTTGGTCAAGGATTTTACCAGAATTAATTTCTCACAGAAATTCATAGGAGAATTTCCCAACCTATCAAGTCGGGTCAATGGATCCTTTGTTGATGATATGAATCTGCATACGAGTTCCTCTATACCCAACATGAGTCCACAGAGACTTTCTGGCGATCCCCAGTCAGTCGGAACTCATATCAAAGTATAGACGTTCTCGCACCAGATAAACCCTATCACCTCAAGTAGTTAGGGATCGTTCCTCGTATACTATTATAAATATGGAATAACTTCAACCCCGATATGCGACTACCGCTTCCATGGTGAGTTATTTCCTAATTGGGGTATTCAGTGCGCTTTCCATCCCAGCAAGCCACCCACTTATGTGTATCGACTTTCCCAGTCACGCTCGTGGACCCCAGCGTCCTCCAGTTCATCGGAGTATACACAACATTGAGAGTCTAACCGAATCCAACGATGTCCTATCTCGATTGGATTCTATGACTCTTGAATATGTTCTAGATCACGGCCTTGGAGATCAGTCCACGGGTTGTCCCATAGCCCTGTGATCTAAGGACTTCTATCCTTATGCGTAGATAATTATTACATAAGATAAAGATGACCATTTAATGAAGTGCATTTATTAATCGAAATTGAATAGTTCCGCATTTATTACAATAAATACTAGCCATACAGCTGGCTTGCAGGACACTATTTCTATCAGAGTTTGCATATAACAACAGCTATGAAGCTTCTATTCAGATAGCCCTATTTGAACCCTTATACGGGAGAAAATGTAGATCCCTGATTCACTGGGACCTAGGTGAACGCCAAGTACGATCATCTGAGACCACTCTAGTCAATTTAGATCTTCTCCAAGAAGCAGAGATAGTTATTCAGATCGTCAGAAAACGAATGCTAGCTGCCCAGAGCAGACAAAAGAGTACCCGGATCGTCGAAGAAAAGCTCTGGAGTTTGAGGTCAGAGATGAATTTTTCCTTAAAGTCTCGCCAAAGAAAGGGTTGATAAAACATGGAAAAGGAGGAAAACTTAGTCCACGATATGTCGGACCATTTGAAATCCTTGAAAGAGCTGGTTGGTCTTCTGATCTTGTGACGCTGTACCCCTCCAACCCATTGATTCGTACCCCTCCAACCCATTGATCACCCTTAGGACCTCCGATCGAATGTTGCCTGACCATCTCGGACTGGTCACGGTAATCTTTATTTATAGAAGAAGATATTCGATCGATTAGCCGTCCCGGGTATAAGTTTTTATTTTGCTCTTCTCTGCTCCGAAGCTCGATCGGAGACAAATTAGCGTAGTTCATAGAATTTGTAGTAGGGTAGGAATGAATCCACTATTCTCTTTGAGCTTGAATCTCACCATTGTACTCGAGAATTCATTTGTAATTTGTTCGAAGAATGAATAAAGATTTTGTGTCCTGCTTATTTTCGTTGCAAATTTCCTTGTCTTCGTTGGTCGTGCAATATATAAAACGACCTTTATAAATAAGTAATGTGATCGAACAAAATTTGAACTTGGGCTATTGTAGCTAACTTGTGTAACTTGCCCAAAATCATCGAAAACCTGACGTTCGAAGATAAATTCCTTTGGCGATCGGACAACCTTTGAAATAGGTTGCAACTTTAAAGATTTGTATAATCCACTATCATTATACCGATCGATCTGCTAACATTTCGTCAATTATTGGATCGGTTACTTCAAAGTATATATATCGGTCGTTCCATAGCTCAGATTTGTTTAATCAGACAAATGGTGGGAATCATTGATAATAATTTGTTCGATATCTGGATAATAAATCCATAATAAATAAACCAATAATTTGCTGATCGATTAGAGTATAGAGCAACGATTCTTCATCTTATCTTCGAGATTGTTTGATTCAATCGTTAATGTTCTTTTCGCAAGTTCGATCTAAGGGGCATAGCCACGGCTTTCACCCTTAGTCGGTTTTAAATTGGTCATAGCAACAGCTTTCACCGGAGGGTCATAACAATAGCTTACACCCTTTTTATTTTAATCGGTCATAGCAATAGCTTTCACCTGAAGGTCGTAGCAACAACTTTTACCCTTTTTGTTTTAATCGGTCATAGCAATAGCTTTCACCTGAGGGTCGTAGCAACAACTTTCACCCTTTTTGTTTTAATCGGTCATAGCAATAGCTTTCACCTGAGGGTCGTAGCAACAGCTTTCACCCTTTTTGTTTTAATCGGTCATAGCAACAACTTTCAACTGAGGGTCGTAGCAACAGCTTTCACCCTTTTTATTTTAATCGGTCATAGCAACAACTTTCACCTGAGGGTCGTAGCAACAACTTTCACCCTTTTTTCATTATCTCGAACTAAATGGGCATAGAAATAGCTTTCACCCCTAGTCGATTTTTGAAGAGAGGCCGAGTGCCCATTCCAAAGTTAATATATAGCTTACAGTGGTACATAGAATAAATGAGAGAATTTTGACAATATAAATATTGATTCTTTTCAATAATAGAAGACACACTAGATTCCCATAAAGAATAATGATCGATAGATAATCGAAGAAACCAAATACATAATTTCAATTTCCCGCAGTGCTTCCTAAGATTGACTGCATTCCATGTTCGGGGAAGGAATTCCCCATTTTTATAGGTAATACGAGCATTTCTCCTCAATTTCGATCACGATATAGATACCAGCGAAATTGAGTTGCAATTTTCATTACATGTTTCAAAATATGCGTCTTACTCAAGACTAAGTCATCGACTCTGAAAGCTCGTATCCCGACCTTCCGATCGTATATTTTTCTTCGTTCTAGTTTGGATCAGAATATCGTTCGGGTACGGTCGGAATAGTTTCTGGCTGTTGAGCCATTCAAGATAGATTTATCGAGCCTGTTGTGGACTAAATTCTGCACTCCAGCTACGCGAGAAGACTCTCCTCGAATGTACCTATCTTGCCTCGTAGTAGACATTTTTCGATCTAACACCCAAATAAGGCCCCACGGTGGGCGCCAATTGATCTTACGCGTTTTCGTAGGAGATCAAAGTGTGATATAACCGAGCCAAAATGCAATATATAAAGGAAAAATCAACAATATGTGTATTCCGATCGTGAGTGTACAAATTACAAGGGTCCTATTCGAGCGCTATAGGATGCCGTACAAGCTAGATGCTAAATACATACGAGGAATGATGTCTAATCTAATCTCCTATATTTGTCCGAGCATGAGCATCGAGCTGGGGGTGCGTGGAAGAACGTGTCTATTGTCATAAATGCTTGTGGTATATATAGTAGAGGCGGTGTGCCAGCTGGCCCATCCTTAGGAGAACATTTCTCGGCCCACAGGCTTGGGCCTGGGATCGGCCCATTATTAATTTTCGACCAGGAGTCTTTCTAGAGGTCGGATTGGGCCTGTCATACCCAGAGATCAATTTTATGTTTATGAGGTCGGGATTCGTGGTCCTTTTGTATTAACCCAGCATGAGATCCACAAAGTAGAGAATCCAAAGTATCTCTCATCAGAGCGCGACGCACTGATATTAGATGATAAGGAGAATGCTGCTGATAAAGCTGCTCGAATTCTTCTTTCCACTGTTTTTACCAGAGATATGCAACGCTTTTTCGACAAGGATCCTTTGGAGAGGCTTAGGAAAGCTGCCCAGTCTCATATTAGAGTAAGAGGAGAAGTTTTTGTGCTTCTAATATTTTTTTTTTATTTTTTATTTTATCCTTTAGTGCTTCTTTTAATTTGTCAATCATTTCTATCATCATTCTGGAGCATGTATGGTGTCTTCTATGTATGAATCGGCATTGTTAAAGCAACAATGTCAATTTTTGGATGAGAAAAACAAAGTTCTTCTCCAAACTGTGGCGGACTTAGAGCAACGGTCTACTGGGGCAGGGCCTTCGACGTCTTCCACCCAACAACCTGGTCCTGATGGCAATCCTAATATGGAGACATACAATCCACACATAATTAATACTGTCATGGAGGCTACTCGTGCTCAGGAACGAGGAGATCAGTTGGTTGAAGAGCTAGAAGATCAGCAAATTCAGCATGTGACCCGAGTTAGCGAACTTGAGTCACAAATCACGCATCTTCGAGCTCGCCTCAATGAGCATGAGAAGGATGAAGACCTCGATGGCTTGAACGACAGAGCTGGTGTTGACCCTAAAGAGAAGGTCATTCGAGAATTCATTGCATCTCTAGTCCATTCTTCCCTGGTCCATGAGATGGTCGGTCCGCTCTTAGAGAATACTTTCAAGAAGGTTATTCGTCAACTGGTGGCCCTCAAATTGATCGAAGTCCGCATAGAGGAGTACTTCAAAGCCATTCATGTCAGCCGAGATAGGAATGGCTAGGATTACTCACCTGAAGACGTTCTGACGGTGGAGTAAGAGCATCTTCGTTGGTCACATTTGGTAAAGGAGTTTGGGGTTCCTTTGCCTGTGCCCCCTCCTAATGTAGATCCTCCAAAAGAAGACGGTGAGGGGTACTCTGGAGCTGGTCGTTTGACTAGTCCTCGAGATGAGGAAGATGAGGTGGGTACCGATCAGGAGGACCATAATGATCAAGAACCTTGAGAAAGCTTGGATGAATGATATGTTAATTTTGTATTCTCTGTATTAATTTTCTTCGTACAATGCACTCTTTGTTAATTTGTATACTTTTATCTTTTCGATTATACGTGATAATTTAGACATAAGTCTTTATTGCATAATTTATTTCCTTTATCGGATCCTTTTTCGTCGAACTGATTAATCGACTACTACATTTTATTTTTGAATACGTCTTTTCGCGCCTCCATCAGGCGCCGTCCTGTCTTTTCCTTTAGTATAAATATTGGGGTAAAAAGTTCTCACTATTTTACCGCGCGTTCCCACTTAGATAAAATATTCTCTTGTGTTGTTCGAGCATTCCCCTCGATTTCACAATCTTTCCCTTAATTCTTCGAGATGAGTTCTCTTTTCTCGAATACTTCCAAATGCACTGCGCGAGATCTTCCGAGAAACTTCAAACCCAAGAGATCTCGAACTGGGGGTCCTTCCTCCGAACCTTCAGAACCCCGAACAGCTGCTAGCTCACGGCCTCACACGTCCACCCTTTCTTCGAGCAGAGCAGATAACCCTCAGGGCCCAATAACTCATCCATCAACTATTCAACAAGACATTCGTTCAAGCCCTCCTCCTACTTCAAACATTCAGAGAAGACCTTCTCCTGGGCGAGTTGCCTTTGGAGATTCAGCTTCTGGTGATCGATCTTCTGAGGTCGAAATTCCTACCTCCCTCCCTTTTTCCGAGCCTGGTTCTCAGGATAATCCTACTGCTGACTTTGCTACCAACCAGGGCTAGTCGAGAAGCGAGAACGTGATGGTTGGTGGTGACCAAGCTTCAGATCCCCCTCTGGGCAGCTCCCTCAAACGGTCCACTATGGAGAATTACACCAACTTCCTTTTTGCTGATACTACCACCACCATGCTTGTTTCTTCCTCTGCTGAGGCTAGGATCTCTTCTCAGGGTCGAATGGATCATCAGGCTGAACCTCATGTTCGTTACTCTGATTCGGGAAAAATATTCTGGCGAGTCCTAATCCAATAGGCTCCCCACTTCAGCTTGACGATCGTTGTATTCGGGAGCAGGTTTATGATATTACAGAGTCCAACACTCGTCCCGACAGGGTCCCTTCCGACCCCGTCTACCCCGGGACTTGTGAACTTGACCCGTTATCCTGGAATCTTGGGCTCAGTCCCATCCTTCCTGGCGAGCTGAAGAAATATGAGGATATTTCTAGTCTACGCCTTATTCAAGCTATCTTTGAACACTATGAGCAGGTAATTTCCCTACTTCCTTCCTTTTTTTGGATGTTTCATTCTTTGGCTTCCTTACTAATTTGCCTTTCAATTGCTCAGGGAAAACACATGGTCCTGCAGTTAGGCCTTCAGAATGATGATTCTTTGCTTAGCAAAGAGGCTCTGAGAAGTCGACTAGAGAAAGAGACCAGCTCTCATGAGGCCACTTCACTCCGTAGGCAACTTCTTGCTGATGAAGTTCAGAAGGAGAGAGATGATCTGGCTCAACTGAATAACAATCTAGAGAGCACAATTGAGTCTCGCATTCAGCAGGCGCGGGGGGATTCTCGACGAGGTGCCTTCGACGAAGGTTTCGAGCAGGGATATCAGAAACGCCAGGATGAGTTGATGGCCTTTCTAGGGACTCCAAGGCGTACCTCTTCAACTAGGCCCTCTGGTTCCGACCAGCAATAGTTTAGTAGCAACAATAGTCTAGTTGCTCTTTTTTATTGTCTTTTTTTTTTCTTTTTTTTTGTAAATGAACCAAAATACTTTTGCCCATTTATGAGTATTACGTCTTTCGATTATCTATATCGATTAAGTCTCGTGTGCATGCTACGTCCATTATTCCTTATGTCGTAATATCGTAGGAACCTTCGTCGACTAGACATAAGTCTTTGGGAATACAAAAATTCATATTTAATTGGCGCCTTGTTCCAAGGATGCGACGTTTCTTCTTCCTCCTCATAAAGTTATTCACACTTATAAATTTGTAAGGGAGGTTACCTAAACCCTTCAAGATGGATTCAAATAATTCAATCTTAATAGTTATCTTCGCACTTGAAGAATCATCCCATGAAGTTTTTTATCAAAGCAAATGGCGATTAATTGTCTTTGAATATCTTCCTCATCTTGGTTTGGATGGAATTGGAAAATGGAGGATTAATCTTTTACTAGAGGATCCTCTACATCAAAACCAGTTTTAACGGAAAGCTGGTAAATTCATTAAAAGTGTTGTTACAATTTTCTCCGTCCGGAGTCCTTGCACAAGCCCCTGTTGAAGCTGTCGGTCTCCCTCCTCGGTGATGTATTATTAAGGGGTAGTGTCCTTTGATCAAGGAGGATACTTTGTCATCAAGGAGCCTGTCTCGAGAAGTACATGCAACAACTCGGACATCTATCATTGTAGTCGAGAAAACATCATTAGCCTTCTGTAATTGTTGTAAGCTTTAATGTACTAGGAAAGCGATTCTGATTTTGTAATATCGTAAAATGTAATAACTTTATTAATTAAATTACTTTGATCTTTTAGTCTCTTGTGTCCATTCAAATGTTTATGAACTTCAATTTATGAATTCTATATTTCTTGTCGAGATACTCAATTCTTGATTTTGTCGAGATCCATATTCAATATCTTGTCTAGATACTGAAGTTGATGTCCCTTGTCGAAACACCAAACTCTTTATACTTGTCGAAATTCGTATTCTGCAGGTCGGAGATCTCCAACGTGGCTTTGTCTTCTAAAGATCTATATAAAGGCCTTCGCTTCTGCTTTCGAATATCTTAAGGAAAAATCTGCTCTCTAATATATTAACACCGTATACGAATCTCTGGAAAATGCATCTATTCATAGCTTGTTACTTTCATTATCCCAGAATTATACAGCCATCCTACTTACCACATAAAATCCATAATGCAAGTAATTTGGTATGGTTGGAATTGGAAAATATAGACCTGTCCTGTTGGTCTAATGTCCCAAGATCTCTCGATGCATTCTTCTGGAATATGAGGCAGTGACGAGATCGAATATCTACTCGGGAAAAAAACTACTGCTCCTTATACTCTGGGAGGTTTTGCCGAGCTAAGAGGAAAGCTAGATTCTATTATGGCTTTCTTAACATAGGTGTCCATAGTATTTTGTGTAAAACATGTAATTATCTTAGAGTTTCTGCATTTTCCTTGTAATTTCTTCTGGCAATAATATGTCTTAATGTTTAAACATTATCACCTTTTCTCTAGATTATTCCAATTCATTATATCCCGAGGGGATTTTTATCTTACTTTTTGACCTCCATATTACCTTTGTGTGAAGTAGTCGATAAAGTATTTCGATCAACCTATTAATTCATCGGGAATCAATCTTAATATGATGAGTCATTCCGACTAGTTTCCCAATTAAATGAGTTAGGTCATCGACAACGAATGCGACCATTCCAACTAACTGGCCATAAATACGGGGAGTTGATAAATCAAATTTACCGCCATCGCTCTAATCTTTCCCTACCCGTAGGATCAACCTTGTTACGCCTATAAAAGGCAACAACTCATTTACCATTTTCTAATCGTAGCGCAAAGATGGGAAATATAGTCTTCTCTGAGTTGGTTTTGCCAAGTGATCCTATAACCTTTAAAAAGGCACACTACTATGAACATTGCTTTCACGATTGCCTGTCTTTCATCATGCCTAGTGCTGACGAGTCTCATTAGTGCCTTACCTAGTACTGACAAGTCCCACGTGGCCTCAGCTTAGTCGTCCAACCTTTAGGGTCGGTGGTATTTGATCAGTACATGGAGGGTCCAGATCTACCCAGCATCCTCGTTCTTGAGGTTACTTTCGGAGTGCCCCAATGACGGGATATGCTGGTAGATTTTCACTTTTGCAGCGATCCCAACAGGATCTCGTTTTGGTCGAATAACTGCAACAAGCTATCAGGCTTTTTGGAGGTTAATTCTATTAAAACTGGAATCGATCTTCCGAGCTTGGCCATCAAACCAAAGAAGTCAACCATCCTGAGCAGCATGCTTCTTAGGTGTTCGAAGAAAAAGGTCGAGGTACTAGGGAGGAGATTGATGTTTCCGTGGACATTGTTGTGAAAGCATCAACCTGTTAGATAAGGCTTTTTATTTCTGTTGTGTAGCAATCTGTAAAGCAAAAGATTTAATCGTGTATTTGTAATAATGAATCTAATAAAAGTTCAATTTTTCCATATTTTTCGTGCATGATTTTCCTTTGTTGCTTAAATCAATGGCGAGTACTTGTTCTTTTTTTAATTCAATACTTGGAGATCGATGAGTGTATTTCCGACCCAATCGGTTTTTACTCATTTTATAGTTAGGTTTTTTACCAATTTTTTGTTCTAACCTTTTTAATTTGAAAATTGCAGATCGATGAGTGTTTACCGAGCCAATCGATTTTACTCATTTTATACTTAGGTTTTTTTTACCAATTTTTTGGTTTTAACCTTTTAATTCGAGAATTGGAGAGCGTTGAGTGTTTACAGACCCAATCGGTTTTACTCATTTTATACTTAGGTTTTTTTAACCAATTTTTGGTTCTAACCTCTTTAATTCGAAAATTGGAGATCGATGAGTGTTTACCGAGCCAATCGGTTTACTCATTTTAAACTTAGGTTTTTTACCAATTTTTTGGTTTTAACCTTTTATTCGACAATTGGAGATCGATGAGTGTTTACCGACCCAATCGATTTTACTCATTTTATACTTAGGCTTTTTACCAATTATTGGCTTTAACCTTTTAATTCGAGAATAGTTGATCGATGAGTGTTTACCTATCCAATCGATTTTACTCATTTTATACTTAGGCTTTTTACCAATTATTGGCTTTAACCTTTTAATTAGAGAATAGGAGATCAATGAGTGTTTACCGACTCAATCGATTTTACTCATTTATACTTAGGCTTTTTCCCAATTATTGGCTTTAACATTTTAATTCGAGAATAGGAGATCGATGAGTGTTTACCGACCCAATCGGTTTTACTCATTTTACACTTAAGCTTTTTACCAATTATTGGCTTTAACCTTTTAATTCGAGAATAGGAGATCGATGAGTGTTTACCGACCCAATCGGTTTTACTCATTATATACAAAGGCTTTTTACCTATTATTGGTTTTAACCTTTTAATTCGAGAATTGGAGATCGATGAGTGTCTACCAACCCAATCGGTTTTACTCATTATAATCTAAGGTTTTTTTACCAATTTTTGGTTTTAACCTTTTATTTTAAGCAATGGCCTTTTCTGTAGACTTTAATCATAATAATGGAACAGTATTTCAAGAAATAAGCAAAAACTTTTACTATTTTAAATTGTAGCAAACAGTTAAATAGAAAAAATTATGCAAGAACAAAATAACAAATTAAAATTTAAAAATCGATGTTCAAGCAACGCTCATCAACGTCCATAGTATCTCCTTAGGTTGAATGCATTCCAAGTTCTCGGTAAATGTGTAACATCCATGTGAGCAATTTTGTATGATCCCTTTTTTCCTACGCCAATGACGATGTAAGGTCCATCCCAATTTTGTTGCAACTTTCCCACATGCTTTGATACTTCTACTTTCTTTAAGACCAAATCTCCTTCTTTAAAATACCATTCGGACTCTTTAATTGTAAGCTTTTTCCATGTTCGACTTGGTAACCTGCAAACGGACTGCAACTTTTTCCCTTAACGCATCCATCAGATCGACATCATATTTCCTTCTTGCTTAGTTACTTTCTTCATCGAACAATTCGATCCTCGGGCTTGGAATCAATGCTTCGACTGGAATAACAGCTTCCGATCCATATACTAAACTGAAGGGAGTCTCACCGGTTGAGGTTTTAACAGTTGTTCGATTAGCCCAAATTACTCTGGGGTGCTCGTCTAGCCATTTTCCCTTGGCATCATCTAGTCTTTTTTCCAAAGAATTAGTGATTTCTCTGTTCGTCACTTCTGTTTGACCATTAGCCCGTGGGTGTCCTACCGATATAAAGTTTTGTTGAATCCAAAATTTTGAACACCAATCCAATACTTGTTGTCCCGCGTATTGAGTCCCATTATCGGAGATGAGAACTTAAGGGATTCCAAATCGACAGACTATATATTTCTATAGAAGTTAATGACTTGGAATTGTGTAATTCGTGCTAGAACGATGCATTCAATCCATTTGCTAAAGTATTCCATTGCAACCAATATGTAGCTTTTCTGCGATCTCGCCACGGGGAATTGTCCAACTATGTCTATCCCCCATTGGTCAAATGACCAGGAAATAGGTATGGAGTGCATCTTTTCTGCGGTCTGATGGTTTATATTTGCATGAATTTGACATTAGTGGCATCTTTTTATATATTATGTTGCATCATGGTTTAGGGTAGGCCAATAATAACCTGTTCGTAGACACTTTAACGCCGGTGCTCGAGCTCCGCTATGGTTTTCTGCCTCTCCTTCGTGAACCTCCTTGAGTACATCCTGGATCTGTAGCTTGGAAATGCATTTTAAAAGGACGTCTGAGACTAATTTTTTATAAAGTTTTCCGTCTAAGACCGCATATCTGTGTGCTCGAAATTTTATTCTTCGAGCATCATTCTGATCCATTGGGAGGGACCCATCTGACAGATATTGCATTATTGGAGTCATCCAACTATCTTTTCCCAAATCGATTTCCATTATTTCTGGATTAGGCAGGCTGTCTATGTCTATTGATGGGGTATTTGAAATCAGCCAACTGATTACCCTTTTGGTTTGGCCATCCCTCGATCCTGTAAACCTAGAAAGCTAATCTGCCCATTTGTTCTCTGATTGTGGGATATTCTGTATTTCGAACTTGTCAAATTTTCCCGCGAGCTGTTTTACCTTAGCGAGGTATTTTATCATGTTGTATTCCTTTGCCTCGTATAAGCCCTCTATCTGACACTGAAGCAATTCCGAGTCAGTTAATACTCTTAAAGTCTTGATGCCAGCCTTAATGGCCATTTCCATCCCCAATCAAAGCTTCATATTCGGCCTCATTGTTAGTTACCATAAAATCTAGAGTAATTGCGTAGTTCAAATCCTCATTTTCTGGTCCTCTGAATTAACTCCGGGTCCTCCTCCTTCCCTATTCGAGGCCCTATCTACATGCATTAACCAAGTGTGATTTTGGACAATCATCACGTCATTATCACATCTAGTTGTGCCGTTGGGTGGCTCACTAGATGAGCTCGGGGTTTCCAAGAGGAAATCAGAGTGGACTTGTGCCTTTATGGCAGTTCCCGGTCTATATTCAATCTCGAATTGACCTAGCTCGATAGCCCACTTGATCAGTCTCCCTAAGGTTTCTGGTTTCGTTAAGAGTTGTCTCAGTGGTTGATTAGTGAGTACAATAATTTTGTAGGTCAAAAAGTATGGTCATAGTTTTCGCGCCGTTACTACCAAAGCCAAAGCAAATTTTTCTATCTCCAAGTAATTTTTTTCTGCTCCTTGTAACAGTTTGCTTAGGTAATATATTGGCTTAATCTTTACCAAAATTGAACTTATGGCTACTTTGGAGATGGATATGTAAATAAACAAAGGTTGTCCTTCAGTTGGTTTAGCTAGCAAGGGAGGCGATGTTAAATACTCTTTCAATTGATTGAATGCTCGGTCACAATCTTCAGTCCATAAGAAAGTTTTTGCTTTCCTCAAGGTTTAAGAAGGGTAGGCTTTTATCAGCTAATTTTTAAATGAATTTATTTAGCGCGAAAATCTTTCCAACCTAGCTTTGTACTTGAGAGATTGTCCTCGGAGATTTCATTTCTGTTATAGCTCGTATATTTTCTAGGTTTGCTTCTATCCCTCGCTGGTGAACTAGGTAACCCAGGAATTTTCCAGACTTAACCCAGAAGGTACACTTTGCCGGATTTAGCTTCATGCTGTATTTTCTTAGGATCTTGAATCATCGGTCCAGCTGATTAATATGATATTCCTCGTTCATGCTTTTTACTAGCATGTCATCCACATAGACTCCATTATCTCTCCGATCAATTTTCTAAACATTAAATTAATCAGTCTTTGGTAAGTTGCTCCAGCGTTCCTTAATCCAAAAGGCATTACCACGAAACAATATACTCCTTGTTCAGTAACAAAGGCCATCTTTTCCTGATCGCGCTCGTCCATGTAAATTTGGTAAAAACCTTGGAAAGCATCCATCATGCTAAAAATTGCGAATCCTGCTATCGAGTCGACCAGTAGATCAATTCTCGGAGGAGGATAAGGGTCACGTGGACATAGCTTGTTGAGATTGGTGAAGTCATTACACATCCTCCATTTATTGTCCTTTTTATCCCCTTTGGCGACTAATACCACGTTGCACAACCATTCCGAGAAATGTATCTCCCTAATTTGTTTAGCCATTAGAAGCCTTTCGACTTCTGCTTTAATTATCTTATCCTTTGTAGGACCATGATTTCGCTTCTTCTGCCGTGCTGGCTTTGCTTTTGGGTCGATCTTTAGTGAGTGTGTGATAATTCTCGGGTCTATGCCCTCGATGGAATCTGTAACGCCCCGACCAAAATTACTTAATTAATATTTACATAAGTCGATTTTTACAAATTATAAGTTAATACTAATAGTAGCTATTTTACATATATATTGAGGAATTGCATTTCTAATCCTACAGGTCCAAAACTTTTGCACTTTTATAAGTCTTTTTGTGTTTTTTTTTCCTTTTTGGTTCATAAGGGTCTTTCGTTCGTTCGATTCCTTACAATGGAACCAAAAACTGGGACAATCATATAAAACGAGTAAATGACAATTTATCCCTTGTGAAATTCATAATTTTTAATTTATTTTCGTATGATTTGAAAAAAAAATATTTTATCCATCTATAAAAAATTTAAAGAAATAATTTATCTCTTTCATATAGATATTTTAATTCATTCGCCGAAATTGACAGTGAAGATGAAAAATATTTTTGTAACATAAAGGGTTAAAGTGCAATATTTATCACAACACGGACAAGTTACCGCGTTTATCATAAGATAGGGGGTAAAATGTCATATTAATCATAATAATAAAATACGGGTGGTTTACAAAATTCGTAACTTTTTATAAGTTTAAAAATGTGAGGGACACAATTTGATTAAAGGGGATAAAATGTTCTTTTTTAAATTACATAAAATAAATTGAACATTGTGCAAATTTAAAAAAAGGAAGTAAATTGTCACTGACTCCATATAAAATAAAAAATATTAAATAACTACATGACCAAAAATACAAAACGATTTAAAAAGCTAGTTCTCAAAATCAATTCCAATATAATTACAAGTGAAGTTTTAATGGTGGATATATGTATATTATAATTTATAAATTTGAAAACTAAACCAATATTTTAAATTCAGTTAGTCTGCTTGTTAAAAATTCATTTATCAGTTAAACAACATAAAAAACTTACATATCATGTTATATGATAAAAAAAAAGAGTTAAATTTAATTCAATATTTAACCACCAAGAACCAACCTATGTTACAAACATAATTATTCCAAGTTCTCTGAAAGAAAAATTAAAATCAATTAGCTTTACTTATTTGCAACAACAATTATACGTAGAGTGAAATGCAAAACACCCTCTATAGTTTGTCTAATTAGCAAAAACCTCTTTGTATTATTTTTATTAACAAAAACTCTTCTTGTGCTAATTTTTATTAACAAAAAAACCTCCCCTAAGACAAACAATTGTACTCCGACCAAAAGATTCAAAAACACTACTATCCACTTAAAAAATTGGCAATAAATCCCCCCTTCAATTTAAGAATGAGCAACAATCCTCATTACAAAATTTGACAATAACTTCCTTATGATTTATGAATAAATTTTAAATAAAAATTTTTGCTAACAAAAATAATAACACAATGGATTTTTTGGTAATAAAATAATACAGAAAAGGGTTTTATTATTTAGACAAAGTATAGAATGTGTTTTTGCATTTCTCTAATATGTATAAATCCAAATGTTCCTAAAAAAAAGAAATATATGCATAAATCCAAAAAATTTGGTAGAAACCGTTTGTCTACAAGGTGAGACATGTCAACATTTCTCCTTTACTAATGCCGAAGTTACCAAACAAATAATGATATGTCGGAAACATATGCATATATATGTTATAAAACTTAGGATAAAAAAAATGAACTAGTTGTAGTAAACAAAGTATGATATAAAGGGAGATATAAGGTTATGTAGAGAAAGCTATTTCTTGAAAAGATTGTATGTAGTTTTCTTGATCAATTTCTACACCAAAGTGAAGTATGAAACTCATCTATATATACAAGCTATCAAGGTTACTACATAGCCACATGTCATACAAAGAAATGTAATGGGTGGCTACCATATATGGTTACTCAACAACTTGAAACACTTGTGCATGTCTATAAGCTTCCACAAGTTCTTTCCTTTGCCACAATTAATCTTGCTTTGACACATAAAGAGGTTATGTGTTATCTCCTTATGCAACCAAGTGCAAGAGTATTGTCTTGACATCATACAACTTGAAAATTGCAATGGCATCCACAATCTTTAGTTAAATTTCATAATACTCCCCCTTGGATGCCTATTGCTTCTCTGGAGTATGCCTCATTAAAACCTTGTCAAGAAAACCCATTGGGACAAAAATTTGGACGAAGGAAAAAAGAGTACATAACCATATGGGGCTTATAAGCGTGTAACACTGCCTCGTTAAAACCTTGCCAAGAAAAACCCAATGGGACAAAAACTTGGTCGAAGGAAAAAGAGTTGTTGGTCCCAAGTGGTCAGATGAGGTCTAGAGGGGGGGGGTGAATAGACCTCTGAAAATTTTTTGAACTTAAAAACTTTTCAGTCTTCTGTCAGCAGACTAAGCTGATGAAGAACAGTAAGCAGACTAATCTGATCGTGAACAAATCTTGAACAGCATACTGACCACTCTTCTTACAGTGACTTAGCTGTTTTTCAGCAAAACAGTTTTCAAAGAGTATACTTGCAGCGGATTATTTGAAAGTGTTTTTCACAAGTAAACTAAGTTCTAAAAGATTTTATCCCCAGTTAGAAACTCCTTATAAAATCTTTTGATTGATTCAAAGTGTTTAAAATGCAAACTTTTTTAAAATATGCAAGAAAACTTTAAATGCAAGATAACACAAAGAATTTTTATAGTGGTTATATGGATAAAAATCCTTTAGTCCACTCTTCCAGATCACTTAGATTCTGGGTTATACTATAATCACACAGATTACAATATTTCTCCACTTACACCTAAACAACAAATGTAAAGGCTATAAGCTCACAATAGGAAGTCACTCAGAAATCCTATCCTCTAAAGTAGAATCACTCACAAAGATGGATTCTCACTTCGCACAACACTCAGCTATTACAAAATCACTCAGATAATGTTTTTCTGTTTTCTTCAACTGGGTTTCTGTCAACAGATGACTTCCACCAGACGAGTGAGCTGTTCGAGCTTTTGAGACTTAGAAAAATTCTGCTTCAAAATCAAAATCTCTGATTGTTGTTGTGTTCTTGCTCGATTGAAATTCAGTTCTATTTATACATGGAGATGAAAATATGACCGTTGAAGGCAGATCACAATTCAAATCCATCCTTCAGCTCTTTTGAAACGGCTTCCTGCAGCAATCCGTACAGTGTACAGTACTTTCTGTCCATCACATTTAATGCTGCATTAAATGCACTCTGCTGATACGAGGATATCTTCAATCATTTGCCATTACTACCCTTCTCTTTCAGCATTTATTACACCAAGTGCATTTATTATCGTTGAACTGATCTCATGATCTCTTCCACTCTGCTGATCGAAGCAACCCTTCTGATAGGTACTCTGCTGATCAAATACTGAACTAATCTGATTTGACTCGGCTGATGACCTACCCTTCTATTTGCTGTTTCAGCAAGAGATCACTAGTCTTCTGGTCTTTGAACTCTTCTGATATCTTCTTTACTTGTTCAAAGATTCTTCCAAGGGAACTAAGCTTTCCATACTTAGCTGATTATGATGTTTTGGAAATCATCAAAACCTTCCCTTAAATTCTGACTTCTTTCATCTTCATCTTCATCCAACAATTTCCCCCTTTTTGATGATGACAAAACTCCAGCTAAGTACCTGTACCTAAACTAAAGTTTTGATCCTCAAAAATTTCTGAGATAGAAATAGTATGTTGGATTCAAACTTGCAATTTTATAGATGATTAAACTGATTACAGATTACAAGTTTTGAAGAATGAAAGGTGCAAAGTACTTTTAAAAGGATTACAAGGATTTTAAGATAAAAAAAATCTAGCCTAAACTAGTCTTCTTCCTTCTTCTCTTCTTCTGAAGTTTTCTTCTCTTCTTCTGAAGTTTTCTTCTCTTCTTCAGCTTCCTTGTCCTCTTTTTCAGATTCTTCATCAGATAACTTAGAAGTCTCAGCTTCCAGCTCTTCAAAGAACCTTTTTCTTAGCAGCTCTATCTTTTTATATTTTACATCAGGGTCAAGCTGTTCTTCAGCTGAATCTTTGGCAGCAGCTAGTTCCTTATCAGACTTGGCTTTTGCTTCAGATTCTTCAAATTCAGCTTGCTCTTCTTCTGTAATTCTCTCATCTGTTGGTCTGCTTGATTCTCCCTTATTTCTTTCAGTGTCACCAGCAGATTCATCCAACACTTCAGTTGCTTCAGCTTGGTTATCTTCTTCCTTTTCAAGAGAAGGACCAACTTTCTTCTGTCCAAATACCCTTTCTTCCCCTTTTTTGTCATCATCAGCAGGGTTGATTGGATATTGTGGCACAACTGGTGTAATTAGAAGTGAATCACAGAGAAGCTTGATGTTCTCTTCCATAGCATTGATCTGAGCTTGCTGTCTGAGTTGATTGGCCTTGAAATCTCTCACTTCCTTGAGCAGATCTTCTCCTTGATCACCTAATTGAATTTGAGTTCCCGAAATCCAATTTGATGAAGCAGTGAAGTTTTTCATCATATTTTCCATGACTTCATCTTCTGCTTGGAGGGCCATTTCAACTGTTTGTTCAATCTGTTTCCAACCTTCAGTAGTGCTCTGAGTCCGTCTTCTAAGTATATCCATATCTTGACAGATGGATTTAACATTCTGAGCAGTGTCTTCTATCAGATCGGTTGGGACAGCAGCAGCTTTCTGATTTGGTTGTTTGACAGCATCTAACACTTCTGCAGCTAATTCTTCCTTCATATCCTTCAAAGATTTGGTGATCATTTGTTGGATGGAGTCCAACAGATTTGTCTGAGCACTTTGAGAAGTTGAAGGCATATTTGTTGTAGCAGGAAGTGTTTCTTTGATAAGTTGCTCTGTTGGTTGAGTTATTAATGCAAGAGACTGATCTGCTGGACTACCAGCATGGCTTGGAGTGCTTTCCTTCTCCTTAGCTTGATCATCTCCTTCAGCAGCAACTTCTTTGTCCTTGATCTGATCTGCTGGAATTGCTTCTTCTTTCTTTGAATCATCAGTAGCATCAGACTTATCACCCTGTGCTTTGTTCTGATCAGATGGGTCTGATGTACCCTCTTTTTGCTCTGGTTGATCAGAAGACTCTGCTTTTTCTTTATCAGCAGGGGATATAATCTTCTTGACAGTCTCAACTGTCTTCATCATTCCTTCATTGTCCACAGCTGACCTGTTGGAAATCCAAGTAAAATTATCAAGAGGAATAAAAGTGGATGAAGGTTCCTCAGGCAGCTCTTCATAAGGTTTGATATTTGGCCCGTAGACAATGTGTTTGATGTTTGGAAGAGGGACCAATGAGCTTGGTTGTCCCCTTAACTTCCTTGATTTCTTTGCCCAAAGCTCCATTGCTTGAGAAATAGCCAACTTTATAGATCTTTCCTTGAGGTCTTCAGATTCCTCATAGTCTTCGGGAATTGATTTGAAGATCTTCTTGGCTTCAGCCTTTCTAAGTGACTTATCTTTAGCCTCAACTTGTCCAGAAAGAATTCTGAATCAAGTGCTTGAATTAGAGAACCTGTCTCAAGCCACTTCAGTACCCATGCTTCTTCAACATTAAAGGCTTTCCATTTTGTCATTTCAGCTGGACTCTTTGTCAGTCTGAATTCCCTCCACCTGTTGTATCTGATCTTTTCAGCAGTGAACTGTGTCAGGCGGTTTATCCTTTCATTTTCAGCATCAAGCCTTCTGAGAAATTCTTCAAAAATTGCAGGATCATCCCTGACAATTTCAAGAGATAGTCCGACTTCTTCTCTTCTCTTTGGCTTTATTTTTGGTTCAGGCATAGCTGGTATTGGTTTGTTTGGATCTCTTTGTTCACCAATAACTATCCCACCACTATGCTGATGACCATGAGCATCTTTGGTGCTTGCTTCAATGGCAGCAGCTAACTCTGCTGCCTCAACAGCATCCCTCTGCTCTTGAGTCATTTTGCTGGCTTCTTCCTCCAGCCTCTTAAGCTCTAAGCTTTTCTGCCTTTCTTCTTCTGCTTTCTCAGCAGCTATCCTCTGCTTTTCAGCAGCATCTTGTCTTTTCTTTTCTGCAGCAGTTAAGTAAGTGGCAATCTTGCCAGTCCTCTTTCTTCTGGATTCAGGACTCTCAACTGCTTGAATAGGGGTTGCAACAACTGGAGTAGAGTGCAGCAACAGTGTAGCTCCTTCTTGTGTTGTACTAGTCTGCTGTGCTTCTTTAACTTCAGCAGATAGTGCAGCAGACGGGTCTTCTGTTGACATTCCAACTTCAGAAACAACTTCAGCTTCAGCAGCATCAATCTTAGCAGCTTGGACAGCAGGTTCTTCAATTGTTACAGGTCTTTCTGCTTCTGCTGTTGTTTCTCTAACAGTTGCAACAGGCTCTTCAGAGAAGGTTACCTTTCTCTTAGCCTTTGACTTTGCAATCCTTTTGGCAGGGGGGTTGGCAGTAGGAGGTCCCCTTGCCTCACCCTTTGTTCTCATCCTCTTCAACCTTTGAAAAGGAATTTCTTCCTCAGACTCTGTCCTTTCAGGAGAAGAGTCAATCCTCATCTGCTCAATCTCCCTAGTAAAATCTTCAATTTCTTTTTCTGGAACTTCATCCTCAGGAAGTGCTGAATCAGCCTTAACAGCAGACTGTGCTGTTGGCTCAGCAACTTGGCTTGTCTGTCCCTCCTTTTTGCTCTTCTTAGAGGGGCCCTTCTTGGATTTGGCAGGGGCTTTTCTTTTAGGTTCTTCCACTACTCTTCTCACTGGTTCGTAAAGTTTGAACTCTTTGCTACCATGAGTAGTCTTCCCTGGTCCTAAGGGGCATTGCAGAGATGCAAACAGATTACTGAGTAAAATGGCATGAGAAAGCCTCTTATCACTCAGTAGCTCATAAACATGAGCAGCCCAGTTAACCTTTAAACCGTAGTAGATACACACCATTGTGTAGTATCTTCTCCTTGGAAGCCCATCCAAAGAACTTGTGCTGCAGTCCAGCACCTTGGCTATAATATCAGCAAATCTCTGATATTCATCCTTCAGCTGGGTCTTCATCAAAGTCCCAGTCATCTTTTCTCCTTTCTTAGCACAAATAGCCCAGAACTCCTCTTCTTTTTCAGACCCAAGGTCTGTCACATCCCCTCCTTTGTTCGTTAATTTATAGATCTCACTAAGAACGGCAGACGAGATAGCAATCTTCTTTCCACCAATTTCAGCAGACATAACAGTGTCATTTTTGGAGAATTTCCTGGTCTTATAGAAGTGTTCAACATCCTCCACGTAGACCATGTCTTCATGAGCCTCTAAAACAGAAACCAACGATGCCTCTTTGATCTTTTCCAGTAACGAGCGCATCAGATCAGTGCCAGAGAAATGGAATTTGCTGTAGTTAAAGTATCTTCCTTCGATAATCTTCTCCATTTCTGAATTTTAGAGAGTATAGATCTACAAAAAGCAGTTAACTTTCGCAACAGAAGGGTTTTAGAGAGTTAGAGAGTTTGAGAATATTTAGGTGCGTAAGACGACTATACTGTTTCAGATCGGATTTTATAGGTTTCCTTTTGGTTAGGTTTTCGTGATTTATCAGAACCGTTGATCTTATCTGACAGTTTTTAATCGTGTGGATAGGAAAAGCGGATTTCAATTTTATTATTTTAATGTCAGATGGGCGGGAAACTCTATAGACACTAATCTGTTACTTATAAAAGCGCGTTTCTAATAATACGTTTTATGACCATGCTTATATAAGGTATCAGATGAGTAGAGTTAAACTTATCTGACAGACGAGTGATCTGTTATCTGATATTACTAGAGAATGCCAATAGCTAGTAATCTTCCTCTACTGTTTGTCAATCCAGCAAGATAAAATAATCTTCAATCTTCAAGAATTAAGAATACATCTTCATGACAACTTAACTTCAACTAACTGTCATTAAAAGATTTCATCTTTCAGAACAGAAGTACCGCTAGTCTTACACGTTCCCCCTGACTTTAAGAATTCATAAGTTAACTAGTCTGTTGAAGGTTAATCCTTGAATAAAATAGTGAATGACTAAGCTGTTGAACTTCAGTCTTCTTATTAGTTCCCCCTCAGCTTATGCATCCAAATTAAGTAGTCCTAACTCAGCTCTTAGAGTTGAGAACCTTGCTTCACTTAGAGGTTTAGTGAAGATATCAGCAATCTGATTATCAGTATGAACATACTCAATCACAACATTGCCTTTTTCCACATGATCTCTAATGAAATGATGTTTGATCTCAATATGTTTAGTCCTTGAATGACTTGTAGTGTTCTGAGTAAGTGAAATTGCACTTGTATTATCACAGTAGATTGGAATTCCACTGATCTTGATGTTGTAGTCTTCTAGTTGATGTTTCAACCAAAGTATCTGTGCACAGCAAGCTCCAGCAGCTATATATTCAGCTTCAGCAGTAGATATAGAAACTGAGGTCTGTTTCTTACTCATCCATGAGATCAGACGACTACCTAAGAACTGACAGGCACCTGTTGTGCTCTTTCTGTCAATCTTGCAGCCAGCAAGGTCTGAATCTGAATAACCAATAAGCTCAAATCCAGATTCTCTAGGATACCACAATCCAAATTCTTGAGTGCCTTTAACATATTTCAATATCCTCTTGGCAGCTAAGAGATGAGATTCTTTGGGGTTTGATTGAAATCTTGCACAGACTCCAACTGAGTACATTATGTCAGGTCTGCTTGCTGTTAGATACAACAATGAACCAATAATGCCTCTATATTTGGTTATGTCCACTGATTTGCCATCTTCATCTTTATCCAACCGAAGACTTGTAGACATAGGAATTGTAGCAGTAGAGCTAGTTTCCATACCAAACTTCTTGAACAGATCTCTTGTGTATTTTGCTTGGCTGATGAATATTCCATCGGGCAACTGTCTAACTTGCAATCCAAGAAAATAATTAAGTTCACCCATCATGCTCATTTCAAACTTATTCTGCATCAGCTTGGAGAACTTATCACACATCTGTTGATTAGTTGAACCAAAAATAATATCGTCCACATATATTTGCACAAGTAATATATGATTTTTCCATTCAATTGTGAACAAGGTTTTATCTACCTTACCTTTTCGAAATCCTTTAATTAAAAGAAAATCAGATAGGGTATCATACCATGCTCTTGGAGCCTGTTTCAGTCCATAGAGGGCTTTCTTCAGACGATATACTTTGTCCTCTTCTTGATAGACTTCAAATCCAGGAGGTTGCTCAACATACACTTCTTCTTGCAGTTCTCCATTGAGAAAAGCAGACTTCACATCCATCTGATAGACAGTGAAGTTCTTGTAAGCAGCATAGGCAAGAAACAGTCTGATTGCTTCAAGTCTTGCTACTGGTGCAAATGTCTCATCAAAGTCAATTCCTTCTTCTTGACAATTGGCCACTAGTCTTGCTTTGTTTCTGGTGACAACACCATCTTCATTCATCTTATTTCTGAATACCCACTTAGTGCCAATTACTCTTTGATGACTTGGTCTAGAAACTAAGTACCAGACTTCATTCCTTCCAAATTGATTCAACTCTTCTTGCATAGCTTCTATCCAGAAGGAATCATTGAGAGCTTCTTCAATTTGCTTAGGCTCTATTTGAGATAGAAATGTGATAAACATGGCATCTTGTGCAGCAGCTCTTCTTGTTTTCACTCTATCTAAAGGATCACCAATGACTAATTCAGGTGGGTGATTCTTGAGCCATCTGAGATCAGGTTGTAGATCAGGATGTTGTCCTCTGTCTTGATCTTGCAACACTACTGTTGGAATTCCAGTAGTAGTCTGTTGAACATTTGCAGTGTGTTGAACAGTCTCTGGTCTGTCAGCTGTTTGCAACTCGTCTGTTAGACAATCAGCACTGTGATTTTGAATAGCACTTGAGTTAGCAGCTGAACCAAGATTAGGTGGTATGATGGGAACATATTCTTCATTTCTTCCAATGTCTAACTTCTGTAAATCAGTAGACAGATCTTGATTAACACTTTGATTCTTTTCAGATGATTGACTTGGCTCATCAAATACTACATGGATAGATTCTTCTATTAGTAATGTTCTTTTGTTAAAAACTCTGTAAGCCTTACTAACAGATGAGTATCCTACAAAGACAGCTTCATCAGCCTTTTCTGCAAATGCAGTAAGGTGATTTTTCCCATTATTCAATACAAAACATTTACAACCAAAATTCTTAAAGTAATGAATGTTTGGTTTTCTGTTGTTCCAAACTTCATATGGAGTCTTGTTCTGATTTTTGTTGATCATACATCTGTTTTGGGTAAAGCATGCTATGTTTGTTGCTTCTGCCCAAAATCTTTGTGGCAGCTTAGCTTCAGCTATCATGGTCCTGACAGCTTCTTTTAGTGTTCTGTTTCTCCTTTCAGCAACACCATTCTGTTGAGGGGTTCTAGCAGCTGAATACTCATGATGTATTCCTTTGATATTACAATACTCTTCAACAGTAGAGTTTGTAAACTCTGTCCCTCTATCTGATCTGATCTTTAATATCTTGATACTTTTCTCATTCTGGATCAGTTCCATCAGATTTGTAAGATGTTCCTTGGTTTCACTTTTCTTCTTCATGAAAATCACCCAAGTGTATCTTGAATAATCATCCACCACAGCTAGGCAGTATTTCTTTCCACCATTGCTGACTGGATCAATGGGTCCAAATAAGTCCATATGTAGCAGCTCCAATATTCTTCCAGAAGATTGGTGCTTCTTACCTTTAAATGATGACTTGATTTGTTTACCCTTCTGACATGCGTCACATAGCTTGTCCTTGCTCATGACAGCTTTTGGAATCTCTTCTACCAAATCATTCTTGATTAATCTGTTTATGGTCTTGAAGTTTAAATGATTCATTCTCTTGTGCCATAGCCAACTCACTTCACTTGGTGCAGATGCCACCAAACAAATACTTGAATTCTTATCAGCAGAATTCCAGTCGACTATGTAGATATTTCCCTGTCTTCTTCCAGATAAAATTACCTTCTTTGTACCAATCTGTTCAACATAACACTTATCTGTTGAGAAGATGACTGAATATCCTTTGTCACAAAATTAACTTATGCTCAGCAGATTATATTTGAGGCCTTTAACATATGAGACGTCAGATATCTCAATGTTTCCTCGGATCAGTTTCCCTTTAGCTTTAATCTTGCCTTCTTTGCTGTCTCCAAAAGTTACTTTTGGACCATCCACAGCAACTGCATCAGTCAGCTCATGTATGTTTCCACACATGTGTCTTGAACATCCACTGTCCAAGTACCAGATCTTCTCTACTTTACTCCTACTCCTAATCCTAACCTACAAAACAAAATAAAAATTGTTTTAGGTACCCTTATTGAGAGGGTCCTGAAGGATTAGTTTCACCTTTGACAACCCAAGATGTTGATGTCTTAGGCTTCTTAGGCTTCTGAGTTTTGACAGGAGCATGAACAACTTCATTTTTATCATAGTTATCAGATAAGTCATGTTGATGATCAGTATGATAAGGAAAGTGTTCATAAGCAGGGTAAGGTGCACGATAAGCAGGGTATGCATGCATTGGATGAGCAGGGTAAGATGCATAGTAACCTGGAAATTGAGGTGCATGATACATAGGATGATATGCAGCAGGTTGCACATAATATGACTCATTTCCATACCAAGCATTTTGATTTTTCTTGTTTTTATGCTTCTTTGGCTTACTATATGCTTGCTCAGTTTGTTTTGACTTAGTTTTACCAACAGATTGATTCAATTTAGCTTTATCAGCAGACTTCTTAGGACTCTGCTGTTTGGTCTTACTAGTCTGATTTCCTACACTAGGCTCTTTGCTCTTTTTAGCCTTAGGAGATTTCTTCTCCTTTAATTCTTTCTCAGGTGAAGCAGGTTTAGTTGTCTGAACATAAAGAATGACCTTACTATTGTCAGCTGATATAAATTTTTCAGTATGTTTCAGTTCAATCTTATCCTGTTCTAAAGGTATCTTCTGTTTACTAGATGTATGCGTGGATGCAACAGATGATTTCTCATGAGACTCGATAATCTTTTCAAGTTCCATGATTTTTCCTTTATAGACTTCACATTCAGCTTTCAGAGATTCATGTTCTTGCTCAAGCTGTTTATATTCAGCTGATTCCCTTGGCTTTTCAGCTAAGAGTTTCAGTGAACTATTTTGCTCTTTTAGCAGGATCATCTCTTCCTTAAGCTTTTTATATGCTTCAGCAATACCAGTATTGTTAAGCATCATTTGTTCAAATTAATTAAATAATTCATCATTAAGAGGAGTTACCTCATCCTCGGAGTCATCAGAGTCCTTTGCCATCAGGCACAGGAGAGCAGGTTTTTCTTCATCAGAAGATTCTTCATCAGACGAGTCTGAATCTGAATCAGATGAGTAGACAGCAGTCAGCTTTTCTGCTTCAGCCATCATTGCTTTTCCTCTCTGATGCTTTCTTTCTTTTCTCACTTTCTTCTCCTCTTCAGTGTATTTTTCTGCTTTTGGATATGGGCAGTCTTTGATGAAGTGTCCCAATTTCCTGCAGTTGTAACACATTAGTTTTGATTTATAATCATCTTTATCTTGAGATGAAAAGTTAGGTTTAGAAGTAGAAGCATTGTTGTATTTGTTCTTCATTTTTCTTTTGTAGAACTTCTTGAAATTATTCATCAACAGTGCAACATCTCCAGCTGTGTACTCCTTTTTGTTGAGAAGAGTGGCTTTATCAGATGAGTCCACTTCTTTGCTTTTCTGTGCTGGTCTTCTAGTGTTTTCAGCAGCAACCAGTGCAGCTGTGGGTCCTGAAGTTGAGGTTTCTTCAATTCCTATTCTAGGCAGTTTATACTCGAATGCCTTGAGTACAGAAAACAGCTCAGTAAGAGAGATTTTTCCCAAATCCCTTGATTCTTCCATTGCTGTAACTTTCATGTTGAACTTTGGGGGTAGGGCCTTTAGTACTCTGACAGTGATCTCTTTGTCAGTGAAGGTCTTTCCCAACTTTAAAACTTCATTCAGAGTCCTGGTGAATCTGGTATCCATCTGATCAATGGTTTCTCCAGACTTCATCTTGAAGTTGTCAAGTTTCTCCAAGGCAACAATGAGCTGATGCTCTTTAATAGCATCATTGCCTTCGCTCATATCTCTGACTTTGTCCCACATCTCCTTTGCAGTTTTGCAATGTTTGACCTTGTCAAACCGATCATTATCCAGGGCTTTAGTCATGATGAATCTCCCAACTTTATCTAGATTGTAAAGCTTTATTTCCTCTGGAGTCATCTCATGAAGGTCTCTTTCCACAACCGTATCCACTTCATTGATCTTTATGGTCTTTGTGAATCTGAATGGACCTTTAATGATACATGTGTACATGTTATCATTATAAGCAGCAAGGAAAATCTCCATTCTGATTTTCCAGTCCTCAAAGGACATACCAGCAATGTGGGGAACATGGCTGATACAATCCATTTTTCAAAAAGTTTTGATTTTTCAAAAAGATGCTCTTTTGAAAAGTTTTGAAAACCTTTGAAAAACACTTGGATCAAGCTCGTTGATCAGGCAGCTGATTCTAATGAACAACCTGGCTTTGATACCACTTGTTGGTCCCAAGTGGTCAGATGAGGTCTAGAGGGGGGGTGAATAGACCTCTGAAAATTTTTTGAACTTAAAAACTTTTCAGTCTTCTGTCAGCAGACTAAACTGATGAAGAACAGTAAGCAGACTAATCTGATCGTGAACAAATCTTGAACAGCAGACTGACCACTCTTCTTACAGTGACTTAGCTGTTTTTCAGCAAAACAATTTTCAAAGAGTATACTTGCAGCGGATTATTTGAAAGTGTTTTTCACAAGTAAACTAAGTTCTAAAAGATTTTATCCCCAGTTAGAAACTCCTTATAAAATCTTTTGATTGATTCAAAGTGTTTAAAATGCAAACTTTTTTAAAATATGCAAGAAAACTTTAAATGCAAGATAACACAAAGAATTTTTATAGTGGTTATATGGATAAAAATCCTTTAGTCCACTCTTCCAGATCACTTAGATTCTGGGTTATACTATAATCACACAGATTACAATATTTCTCCACTTACACCTAAACAACAAATGTAAAGGCTATAAGCTCACAATAGGAAGTCACTCAGAAATCCTATCCTCTAAAGTAGAATCACTCACAAAGATGGATTCTCACTTCGCACAACACTCAGCTATTACAAAATCACTCAGATAATGTTTTTCTGTTTTCTTCAACTGGGTTTCTGTCAACAGATGACTTCCACCAGACGAGTGAGCTGTTCGAGCTTTTGAGACTTAGAAAAATTCTGCTTCAAAATCAAAATCTCTGATTGTTGTTGTGTTCTTGCTCGATTGAAATTCAGCTCTATTTATACATGGAGATGAAAATATGACCGTTGAAGGCAGATCACAATTCAAATCCATCCTTCAGCTCTTTTGAAACGGCTTCCTGCAGCAATCCGTACAGTGTACAGTACTTTCTGTCCATCACATTTAATGCTGCATTAAATGCACTCTGCTGATACGAGGATATCTTCAATCATTTGCCATTACTACCCTTCTCTTTCAGCATTTATTACACCAAGTGCATTTATTACCGTTGAACTGATCTCATGATCTCTTCCACTCTGCTGATCGAAGCAACCCTTCTGATAGGTACTCTGCTGATCAAATACTGAACTAATCTGATTTGACTCGGCTGATGACCTACCCTTCTGTTTGCTGTTTCAGCAAGAGATCACTAGTCTTCTGGTCTTTGAACTCTTCTGATATCTTCTTTACTTGTTCAAAGATTCTTCCAAGGGAACTAAGCTTTCCATACTTAGCTGATTATGATGTTTTGGAAATCATCAAAACCTTCCCTTAAATTCTGACTTCTTTCATCTTCATCTTCATCCAACAAGAGTACAGTGTAAGTGTCGTTAATTACACGCTCCCCTGATGCCGACATAAGATCCACAAGTCGCCGCATTCCAATGTTGTAAACCATCTTCCTGAATGTTGTAGTTGGCAATGCTTTAGTGAATAAATCTGAAAAGTTGTTACATGACTGAATCTGAAGAACATCTATATCACCCTTTGTCTGAAGCTCGTGGGTAAAGAAAAACTTTGGTGATATGTGTTTCGTTCTGTCTCATTTAATATATCCATTTTTTATTTGAGCATATACAAGCGGCATTGTCTTCATATAATGATGTTGGCATATTCTTTGTTGAAGGCAACCCACAAGATTCTTGGATATATTGAACCATTGATCTCAACCATAAACATTCTCGACTTGCTTCATGCAATGCCAAAATTTCAGCATGATTGGAAGAAGTGGCTGCTAGGCTGCTAGAGTTTGTTTAACAGATCGCCATGATATTGCACCGCCACCACAAGTAAATACATATCCACTTTGTGATCTACCTTTGTGTGGATCAGAAAGATAACCGACATCTGCATAACCTACTACATGTGCATCGGCATCTCTAGAGTAAAATAAGCCCATGTCTATTGTTCTACGAAGGTAGCGCAATATGTGTTTAACTCCATTCCAATGCCTTCGTGTTGGTGCAGAGCTATACCTTGCCAGTAGGTTAACCGAGAATGCTATATCAGGTCTCGTACAATTCGCAAGATACATCAAGGTTCCAATTGCACTTAGATAAGGTACTGCAGGACCAAGCAATTCTTCATTTTCCTCCCGAGGACGGAAAGGATCTTTATTTATATCCAAAGATCTAACAACAATGGGACTACTTAATGGATGAGTTTTATCCATATAAAATCTCTTCATGATCTTTTCAGTATATGCAGATTGATGGATAAAGATTCCAGTTGATAAATGTTCGATCTGCAGGCCGAGACAAAACTTTGTTTTTCCGAGATTTTTAATCTCATATTCTTTCATCAAATAGTTTGCGGTCTTTGTGAGCTCTTCAGGAGTTCCCACAAGATTTAAGTCGTCCACATATACCGCAATAATGGAAAAGTCATTCTCAAATCTTTTAATGAAAACACATGGACAAATTGGATTGTTAACAAATCCTTCCTTTACGAGATAATCACAGAGCCGATTATACCACATCCGGCCAGACTATTTTAATCCGTACAAGGATCGTTGCAATTTAATTGAATACAATCCATGAGACCTTTGATTATGAGATCCTTCAGGGATTTTGAATCCTTCAGGGATTTTCATATATATATCACGTTCAAGTGATCCTTATAAATATGCGGTAACCACATCCATGAGACGCATGTCCAGTCCTTCAGAGACTGCAAAACTAATCAAATACCGCAACGTGATTACATCAATCACAGGGGAATATGTTTCATCATAATCAATTTCAATTTTTTGTGAGAATCCTTGTGCAACAAGTCGTGCCTCGTATCTCAATATCTCATTTTTCTCATTCCGTTTTTGTACAAATACTCATTTGTACCCGACCGGGTCCACGTTTTCGGGCGTGCGAACTATCGGTCCAAAAACTTTACGATTTTCTAGCGAATTGAGCTCAGCTTGAATTGCATCTTTCCATTTTGGCCAATCATTTCTATGTCGACATTCATCAACCAATCTCGGTTCGGGATCTTCGGGATCCTTATTTATAATATCTAGTGCGACCCCATATGCAAAGACATTGTCCACAATCACATTATTTCTATCCCAGTTTTTTCGGGTATTTAAATAATTCAAAGAGATCTCTTCAAATATCGCCTCTTCAGGGGCATCAGTTTCATTTGCCTCTTCCGGGGCATTTCTTAATTCAGACTGATCAGTTATTTTTTCTATAGCGCTTTGTTTTAAAACAGTTTCCTCTTCACGAGGAATACATACTTCTGGTATCTTTTTCCTTCGAGGATTCTTGTCTTTCGCACCAACTGGGCGTCCACGTTTCATTCGTGGTTTTCCATATTGTCCTGCAGGGACATGTTCTTCAGGGACATCAATCCGTGCTGGTGCAATAACTGCCGGTATATAAGATTTTGTTATTTTCTTTGTATCTACAAATGCATTTGGCAATTGATTTGCAACATTTTGCAAATGTATAATCTTTCTCACTTCTTGCTCACAATTATTTGTACGTGGGTCATAATGAGACAAAGATGGCACATGCCATTTAATTTCACGCCGTTCTTCAGGAACCGACTTCTTATCTCCCCCTAACGGCGGGAAAATTGTCTCGTTAAAAATACTATCAGCATATCTTGCTTTAAACATATCACCCATCGGGGGCTCAAGATATCTGATAATAGACGGTTAATCAAAACCAATGTAGATCCCAAGCCGTCTCTGTGGACCCATTTTTGTTCGTTGTGGCGGTGATATTGGAACATAAACCGCACATCCGAAAATTCTTAAATGTGAAATATCTGGCTATTGGCCTGTCACAAGTTGTAATGGCGAACACGCCTCGAATGAACTTGGTCTAATCCGGACCAGTGAAGCAGCACGTAATATTGCATGTCCCCAAGCAAAGGTAGGTAAATTTGACCTCAAAAGTAAAGGTCTAGCAATTAATTGCAGCCTCTTTGTAAATGACTCAGCTAGGCCATTTTGGGTATGAACATGTGCAATAGAATGTTCAACATCAATTCCAATTGACATGCAATAATCATCAAATGCCTGAGATGTAAACTCACCGGCATTATCAAGACGGATAGTCTTTATCGGATAATCAGGGAATTGTGCCCTTAATTTTATAATTTGAGCAAGAAGCTTGGCAAAAGCCATTGTACGCGTTGACAGTAGGCATACATGGGACCATCTCGAAGATGCGTCTATTAGGACCATAAAATAACGAAATGGTCCGCATGGTGGATCTACAAGACCACATATATCTCCATGAATTCGTTGTAAAAATATTGGGGATTCAGTACCAATCTTCATAGGAGACGGTCTGATAATTAATTTCCCCTGTGAGCATGCCACACACACATTTTCTTGTGGCAAAAGAATCTTCTGGCTTTTTAAAGGATGCCCGCTCGAATTCTTCATGATTCGACGCATCATAATTGCTCCCGGGTGGCCAAGTCTGTTATGCCAAAGCAAGAAGAGTTTTGAATCATTGAACTTCAGGTTCAATACAACATTTGATTCATAAACTCTTATGGTTGCATAATATAAACCCGATGAGAAAACTGGGAGTTTTTCATTTATATGCTTCTGGCATGAAATCATGGATGTGATACAAAGATATTCCATATTCCCCTCATTCATGGTCTCAATATGAAATCCATTCAAACGTATATCTTTGAAACTTAACAAGTTTCTTTTGGATTTCGGAGAGTACAACGCCTCTTTTATTAAAATATTTGTACCACCGGACAATATTATATTGGCTCTTCCGAAGCCTTCAATTAATGTTGTAATACCACAAATTGTACTTACATTAGTCTTTGCTAATTTCAAATTCGAGAAATATTTCTTCTCTCGAAGAATTGTGTGTGTGGTTCCACTGTCAACCAAACAAATATCTTCATTGTTCATGCTCACATCAACGTTATTTTTCATTTTTCTATAACATAAAGATAATGAGATATAAGTTAGAAAACATGCCATTTTATACATAGGTCAAAATTTATATATACATATATATAATACAAAAAAAAACATAAGATACATAATACAAAACGACAAGTTCATTTTCCATTGCCATCAAGTAGTTCATTCTGAACTTTCTCGTTGTCGTCGTAAGCACTGCTGGGCTCAATGAGGAAATCGGCAACATCCAAATGAGTGGTTTCAACTGTATTGATAAAATTAGACTCTTTCTCTTTTTCTTTTATAGAAGCTTGATAAAGATCAACAAGATGTTTTGGCGTACGACACGTACGAGACCAATGTCCTTTAACTCCACACATATAGCAAGTATCATATTTGTACCTTTTAGTACCCTTCCCTTTTTCATATTTAACACCACTATTGTTTCCCTTTGAGTGGTACGGTGCAGTCCTTTTATTAGGACCACTTCGGTTCCTTCCAGAGCCGCCACTATAACCACGGCCGCGTCCACGACCACGACCACGACCACGACCACGTCCACGATTGTTTCCATAATAACTTGCATTCACTTCTGGGAATGAAGTATTTGCATTTACTTCTGGAAATGCTTGGGAACCAGCAGAGTGGGAGTTGTGATTTTTCATTAACAATTATACTGGATATATATTCAACATACCAAATACTATATATCACGCAATATTCATGTGGTATATTTATATTTACACATTCGTGGAAATAACATCTACCACCAGCTAATTAAAGAAAGATCACCTAAATATGGAGATTTATTTTTCCAATAAATTCAAAATTTAAAGGAAATTAAAAATAAATGGACTCACTTATTACAATTTTATGAGCCTATTATATGCTGTTTGCTTCTTTTCCTTTTCCAGAAAAAAAAAATACTATTTATATTGGATACCAAATACTATATCTCATGCAATCTTCACGTGGTATATTTACATTTGAGCAAAAGACAAAAACATCTTATATGTTTGTCTAACTTTCAAAAACTCCTCTGTGTTATTTTAACTCTCACAATATCCCTTGTGATTTCAAATAAGTGCCAAATACACTCCCAAAAAAGAAAGTGTATTTCAAACGCCAAAATTGCAAGTATTTGTTCACATTTTACTTTTGATATGAAAATTTTACCCCTGACATCAAAAGATAAAAACACCCCTATGTTTTGTCCAAAAAAACCCCTATTTGTCATTTTAAATCCTCAAAACCCCCTGTGTTTGATTTTATATACCACTCCACCCAAGTAGTATATACTTAGTTTTTTAAAAAATAATAAATAAATTTAAGAAAAAACAAACACATAGGGGTAATTTTGTCATTCCCCCAAAATTCAAAAATAAAATTAAAAGTATATACTACTTAGGTCGAGTGTGGTATTTAAAATCAAACACATATAATTTTTTGGTAGTTAAAATAACAAGGAGATTTTTGGGAGTTAGATAAAACAAAGGAGATGTTTTTGTCTTTTGCTCATTTACATTTACAAATTCATGGAAATAACATCTACCACCAGCCTAAATATGGAGATTATTTTTTTCCAATAATTTCAAAATATAAAGGAAATTAAAAATAAATGGACTCACTTATTACAACTTGATGAGTTGAATGCATCACCAGATTGGCAAATTCCTTTCCACGATTGTGGAATGGCCCCCATTCCTTCATCGCTAAAGCTCTTTGATTCTGGCCACACCCCTGAAAATGAAAATCAACATAAAATTTGGTCATGAATAATTAAATAACAAGTCCCCACATTTTTTTTCTATTTTCCCTCCAAGAATCCTTTGTTCATATCACATAATATGTGATTTTCGAAACGAGTGAGTAATCACAAAATACTTAAATAAAATGTTTATAAATAAAATATTTGGGTTCTATAGAAATTTTTAGAACCGAAGCTTCATTATTCTTTTTCTCGTGTTATGGTTGACCAGTCAGTCAATCATTATAAACAAAATCTAGTAATAATCTAAGTATAGTAAATAAAACCAATAATATTAATATTTCAAAACCATAGAATATTTGAGTGTTTATTTGTATGAGTTTGTGTTAGAATGCATACCATTGTCTAACATGCCAACAATAATATCTTTCCCATATCTAGATTTAAGCAACAAATCATCTTTCTTCAAATTGTTCACATTTCTCGTCTCTTGTACACCTGCAAACCAATGTTTTCAGAACCGGACTGGACAGTGAATAGGTGAGCCGACTGGTCACTGATTTTACTGGTCGGACCACTGGTCGGACCGGATGACGTCATAATAATGTAATAAATATATTTAATTTTAAGATGCATAAAATTTAAACATTATCCTACAATTGATTAAAAATATAATTTTTTTTTATAATATACTAAAATTAAATCATATAATATTTATCTAACTTATATCATAATGGTAAAATGATAATAATTTGTATGCTCATATAAATATAATATGATTATATTTCTTTATAAAAATTTAAAAGTGTAAGTTAAAAATACAACAAACTAAGAAATTCATAAATTTTGAAATATGGTTATGTATAAAAGTCTAATATTCAATCAAACTTGCATATTAATCGATTCGACTCTTTATCCTAAAAATATTATTGAAAAGAAATAATTTATAGAACAAATTTTAATAAAAAAAATTATTTGAGTACTAATTTTCATTCATAATGTGTAAAATATTTATTGAGTTAATTATCTAATTTATAAATAAATTTGGCTACAAGTTTCTATAATTTATAAATTTTAATTTGTGCGAGAAGTTCAACAAAAATGAAGTAGCTCAAATGGTAAGGAAGTTATTTTTCAACCTAAGAGGTTAGGTGTTCAAACCCCACATTTGACAAAAATTTTTAGTTTATTTTTAACATTAAAAAAATTTAAAAAATCAAAAAAAAAATAAGGAAATTCAGAACCGGGTTAAATCGGTCCATACCGGTTCACCGGTTCGCTGGTTTTGGACCGGTTTAACCCGGTTCAAACTTATTTTTAAAGTAAGTGGTTTTTGAAGGTAAACCGGATCGGACCAACTTCCGGTTCGCAGTCGAACCGGTCGGACCGGCCGATCCGGTCCGGTTTTAGTAACATTGCTGCAAACTCCCATGATCTTGTAGTATGCAATGAATATTTTCTTGGATTGCTCTGATACACAGACAACACAATCCTTCTCTGTAATTAATTCAAATTAACCAAAATTAAACCAATCATCATCATCCATATATGCACACAATTAACATATGTATATATTGTACATTTGGTATGAAACTTATGATAAAGGCACATTTAATATCAGAACTGAATGACTTTTTTCACATTTATTTGAGCTTTTTTGTATGCTTAAAATTATGTACCAAATTTTTACCATAGCATGCTTATGTACCCTATATCATATTTGAAAATTATTGTGTTGTGATTCCTTGTAAATAAATATGATTTTATTTTGATTAATATCTCGAAACTATGTTCATTTTCTGCGGATTATTTATTGTGTTCCATGAACTTAAACTTATATCATTCGAAAGATTTCGTCAAGAGCTTTCCATCCATATAAAGAAGACAAAATTTGGCTTTGTAAATTGGACGGAGAAAAAAATATGGAAAAAATACTTCAATTTTGGTATTAAATTTGTCTTTTTCAATACCAAATGTATAAAATATGTACAAATTTGGTATGAAAAACAAAATTCCCTCTATGTACATATATACATATTTACTCAAACAAGCACACACGCTTATATATAAAATTAATGGATTAATGTTAATTTACCCCGTTCTGAAATGCATAATGTTCAATTTATGCCCAATAATTTGAAAAAGAACATTTTACCCTCCGACGGAAATTTTAGAAAGACAAAAGTAGAGGATAATTGTCACATTTATCATAACATAGGGGGTAAAACGTAACATTAATCAATTTCAACTTATTAGTACGTAGAAGCTTATTACTTGATAGTTTAGAAGCTTCATCCTGAGTGAGTAAAGCCGCGAATCCGTTGATGCTATGCTTGTAACTATAAACAAGAGAAGATTTTGCATCGTCTTCACTATCTTTCACGGAAAATAAATACGAGAGATGGTTTTCTTCGATTTCACGAATAGTTTTTTCTCCATTGTGATATCCAAAGTATACTATATATACCTATTTTCCATGAAAATTGATTTTCTAATTAGTGAGAAAAGAATTGTAGTAAATACATAACCTGTTTCTCGGTACATGAAGCCAGGAGAGGGAGGAAAAGAATCAATAAAAGGAATAAGTGGAAATTCTCCATGGTTAAAGAAAGCTATGGAGCACAGAATAATGAAATAGGATATGCTGAATATATTTATAGAAAGATTTATATGTATCTTGAAACAGAATCTTTTTTTTTTTTTTTTTTGGAATCTTGTATGTATCCCTTTTTCAGTTTAGAATTCCTTTCGCATTTGTCTTCATGAAAAGTTGTCCATATTGAATAAATAATGTTCGGGCTTTTGGCACATTGCACCCTGGAATTATAGGGTTTTGGCACTTTGCACCCTAACTTAAAAATTTTGGCACTTTGCACCCTAGTCAAGCTGATGAGACCATGAAAGAAGACTCTGCTTCTGGTCCAGCAGATCAGTTAACTGAAAAATCAACTCAAGCAGAAGAACAATCCACTGAAAAGGAAGTTCTTGCCTTACCTCCAATCCAAACTGAAGTTGCTTCTACTTCTCAGAGCTTACAGCAAACATCCTTGTTGGATTCTATTCAACAAATGATATCAAGATCAATGAAGGAAATGGAAGAGAAGTTAACTGCAAATCAGAAAGCTGCTGCTGTTCCAATCTATCTGATATAGGATACTGCTTAGAATGTCAAATCTGTCTGTCAAGAAATGGACATTATCAGAAGAAGAACCAAAAGCACAGCTGCTGGTTGGAGAGACATTACAGAAACAGTTGAATTGGCCATCCAAGCTAAGGATGAAACCTTGGAAAATATGATGAGAGACTTCAAGGCATCTGCTGATTTGCTGCTGGCAACTCAAATTCAGTTAGGTGATCAAGGCGAGGTTGTTCTCAACAGAATGAATGCATTTGAAGCCAATCAACTGCGTCAACAGGCTCAACTGGATGCATTTGGAGCAAATCAACTAAGACAACAAGCTCAAATGCATGCTACGGAAGAAAACATCAAGCTTCTCTGTGACTCACTTCTGATCACACCAATCTTACCAAATTATCCGATCATCTCTGCTGATGATGACAAAAAGGGGGAAGATAGGGTACTAAGGGAAGAAAGGGAAGATAAGGTACCTTCTGATGAAGAAGAAAATGCTGAAGCTGAAGGAACTGAAGTGTTGGAGGAATCTGCTGCTGAAGACGAGAATGCTGATAAAGAAAATGAAGGAACAAGCAGATCAACAGATGAGAAGATCACAGAAGAGGAAAGTGAAGCTGAAGAAACTGAAGCTGAAGCAAAAGCTAAGTCTGATAAAGAGATAGCTGCTGCTAAAGACTCAGCTGAAGAACAGCTTGACCCTGATGCTAAACAGAAGAAGTTAGAGCTGTTACAACAAAAACTCAAGGAAGCTGAAGAAGACAAGAAAGAAGAAGACAAGATAGAAGACTAGTCTTGTTTAAGATTACTTATGTTTATTTCCTTGTAATTTTTGTTGCATATCTCATCTGAACAGACTTGTAATATGTAATACTTTTCAAATCTATAAAATGTTCAAGTTTGAAATCCAACAGACTATTTCTATCTCAGAAATTTTTGAGGATCAAAACTTTAGTTTAGGTACAGGTACATAGCTGAAGTTTTGTCATCATCAAAAAGGGGGAAATTGTTGGATGAAGATGAAGATGAAGTGCAAAGAAGATAAGTAATTAAGGGATGGTTTTGATGATTTCCAAAACATCAGAATCAGCTAAGTATGGAAAGCTTAGTTCCCTTAGAAGAATTTTGAACAAGTAAAAGAAGACATCAGAAGAGTTCAAAGTTCAAAGCCCAGAAGACTAGTGATCTCATGCTGAAACAACTAACAGAAGGGTAGGTCATCAGCTTACTCAAATCAGATTAGTTCAGTATTTGATCAGCAGAGTATCTATCAGCAGAGTTGCTTTGATCAGCAGAGTAGAAGAGATCATGAGAGAAGTCCAACGGTAATAAATGCACCGGGTGTAATAAATGCTGGAAGAGAAGGGTAGTAATGGCAAATGATTGGAATTTACTCTCGGATCAGCAGAGTGCATTTAATGCAGCTACAGGAAAGTACAGCAGAAAAAGGACTGTAGCAGGTAGCCGTTCTGAAATTGGGCTAAGGTTATGGATTTGAGATTTGATTTCCTTCAACGGTCATAATTTCAAATTCAAGTATAAATAGAGCTGATTTCGAAGTGAGAAAAATAACATCTGAGATTTCGCATTCGAAGCAGAAATTTATCTAAGTCTCAAGAAGCTCGAACAGCTCACTCGTCTGGTGGAAGTCATCTGTTGACAGAAACCCAGTTGAAGAAAACAGAAAAATACAATCTGAGTGTTTTGTATTAGCTGAGTGTTGTGCGAAGTTAGAATCCATCTTTGTGAGTGATTCTACTTTAGAGGATAGGTTTTCTGAGTGAATTCCTATTGTGAGCTTATAGCCTTTTCATTTGTTGTTTAGGTATAAGTGGAGAAATATTGTAATCTTTGTGATTATAGTATAACCTAGAATCTAAGTGATCTGGAAGAGTGGACTAATGGATTTTTATCCATATAACCACTATAAAAATTCTTTGTGTTATCTTGCATTTAAGTTTCTTGCATATTTTGAACCTTGCATATTTCAACACTTTGAATTATCAAAAGATTTTATAAGGAGTTTTAAAACTGGGGATAAAATCTTTTTAAGGACTTAGTCTACTTGTGAAAAACACTTTCAAACATCCGCTGCAAGTATACTCTTGATAAAACTGATTTTCACTGAGATCAGCTAAGTAAATTGTAAGAAGAGTGGTCACTCTGCTGTTCAAGATTTGTTCACGATCAGCATAATTATCTTACTGTTCTTCATCAGCTTAGTCTGCTGACAGAAGAGTAAAAAGTTTTTAAGTCTAAAATTTTCAGAGGTCTATTCACTCCCCCCCCCCCTCTCTAGACCTCATCTGACCACTTGGGACCAACAAGTTGTATCAGAGCAGGTGGTTCATTAGAATCAGCTGCCTGATCAACGAGCTTGATCCAAGTGTTTTTCAAAGGTTTTCAAAACTTTTCAAAAGAGCATCTTTTTGAAAATTTAAAACTTTTTGAAAAATGGACTGTATCAGCCATGTTCCCCACATTGCTGGTATGTCTTTTGAAGACTAGAAGATTAGAATGGAAATCTTTCTAGCTGCCTACAATGACAACATGTATACATGTATTATTAAAGGTCCATTCAGATTCACAAAGACCATAAAAATCAATGAAGTTGATACGGTTGTGGAAAAAGACCTTCATGAGATGACTCCAGAAGAAATAAAGCTATTTAATCTGGATAAGGTCGGAAGATTCATCATGACTAAAGCCCTGGACAATGATCGGTTTGACAAGGTCAAACATTGCAAGACTGCAAAGGAGATGTGGGATAAAGTCAGAGATATGAGCGAAGGAAACGACGCTATTAAGGAGCATCAGCTGAGTGTTGCTCTGGAAAAGCTGGACAATTTCAAGATGAAATCTGGAGAGACCATTGATCAGATGGATACTAGGTTCACCAGAACATTGAATGAAGTTTTAAAGCTTGGAAAAACCTTCACAGACAAGGAGATAACCATCAGAGTGCTGAAGGCTTTACCTCCAAAATTCAACATGAAGGTGACAGCAATGGAAGAATCAAGGGATTTGGGAAAAATCTCTCTTACAGAGCTGTTCTCAGTACTCAATGAATATGAGTATAAACTGCCTAGAATGGGAATTGAAGAAACCTCAACTTCAGGACCCACAACTGCACTTGTTGCTGCTGAAAACACCAGAAGACCAGCACAGAAAAGTAAAGAAGTGGACTCATCTGATGAAGCCACTCTACTCAACAAGAAGGAGTACACTGCTGGAGATGTAGCATTGCTAATGAATAATTTCAAGAAGTTCTACAAGAGAAAAATGAAGAACAAATACAACAATGCTTCTACTTCTAAACCTAACTTTTCTTCTCAAGATAAAGAGGATTATAAAGCCAAGAAATTGGGACACTTCATCAAAGACTGTCCATATCCAAAAGCAGAGAAATACACTGAGGAAGAGAAGAAGATCAGAAAATAAAGAAAGCATCAGAGAGGCAAGGCAATGATGGCTGAAGCAGAAAAGCTGGCTGCTGTCTACTCATCTGATTTCAGACACATCTGATGAAGAATCGTCTGATGAAGAAAAACCTGCTCTCCACTGCCTGATGGCAAAGGAATCTGATGACTCTGAGGAAGAGGTAACTCCTCTTGACAATGAATTATTCAATTCATTTGAACAAATGATGCTTAACAATACTACTATTGCTGAAGCATACAAAAAGCTTAAGGAAAAGATGATATTGCTAAAAGAGCAAAATAGTTCACTGAAACTCGCAACTGAAAAGCCTAGAGAATCAGCTGAATATAAACAGCTTGAACAAGAACATGAATCTCTGAAAGCTGAATGTGAAGTTTATAAAGGAAAAATCATGGAACTTGAAAAGGTTATTGAGTCTCATGAAAAATCATTTGTTGCATCCACTCACATGTCTAGTAAACAGAAGATGCCTTTAGAACAGGATAAGCACGAATTGAATCATACTGAGAAATTTATATCTGCTGACAATAGTAAGGTCATTCTGTATGTTCAAACTGCTAGACCTGCTTCACCTGAGAAAGTATTAAAGGAGACGAAAACTCCTAAGGCTAAAAAGAGCAAAGAGCCTAGTTTAGGTAAACAGACTAGTTAGACCAAACAGCAGAGTCCTAAGAAGTCTGCTGATAAAGCTAAAGTCAATCAGACTAGTGGTAAAACTAAGTCGTCTATTAATGAGCAAGCTACTAGTAAGCCAAAGAAGCATAAGAATAAGAAAAATCAAAATGCTTGGTATGGAAATGAGTCATATTATGTGCAACCTGCTGCATATCCTCCTATGCATCATGCACCTCAATTTCCTAGTTACTATGCACCTTACCCTGCTCATCCAATGCATGCATACCCTGCTTATTATGCACCTTACCCTGCTTATGAACACTATTCTTATCATACTGATCATCAACATGACTTATCTGCTAATTATGATAAAAATGAAACTGTTCATGCTCCTGTCAAAACTCAGAAGCCTAAGAAGCCTAAGATATCAACATCTTGGGTTGTCAAAGGTGGAACTAATCCTTCAGGACCCTCTCAATAAGGGTACCTAAAACAATTTTATTTTTGTTTTGTAGGTTAGGATTAGGAGTAGGAGTAAAGTAGAGAAGATTTGGTACTTGGACAGTGGTTGTTCAAGGCACATGTGTGGAAACATACATGAGCTGACTGATGCAGTTGCTGTGGATGGTCCAAAAGTTACTTTTGGGGACAGCAAAGAAGGCAAGATTAAAGCTAAAGGAAGACTGATCAGAGGAAACATAGAGATATCTGATGTCTCATATGTTAAGGGCCTCAAATATAATCTGCTGAGCATAAGTCAATTTTGTGACAAAGGATATTCAGTCATCTTCTCAACAGATAAGTGCTACGTTGAACAGATTGGTACAAAGAAGGTAATTTTATCTGGAAGACGACAAGGAAATGTCTACATAGTCGACTGGAATTCTGCTGATAAGAATTCAAACATTTGTTTGGTGGCATCAACACCAAGTGAAGTTAGCTGGCTATGGCACAAAAGGATGAATCATTTAAACTTCAAGACCATAAACAGACTGATAAAGAATGATTTGGTAGAAGGGATTCCAAAAACAGTCATGAGCAAAGACAAGCTCTGTGACGCATGTCAGAAGGGTAAACAAATCAAGTCATCTTTCAAAAGCAAGAAGCACCAATCTTCTGAAAGAATATTGGAGCTGCTACACATGGACTTATTTGGACCCATTGATCCAGTCAGCAATGGTGGAAAGAAATACTGCCTAGCTGTTGTGGAAGATTATTCAAGATATACTTGGGTGATATTCATGAAAAAGAAAAGTGAAACCAAGGAACATCTTACTAATCTGATGGAACTGATCCAGAATGAAAAAAGTACAAAAATATTGAAGATCAGATCAAATAGAGGGACAGAGTTCACAAACTCTACTGTTGAAGAGTATTGTAACATCAAAGGAATACATCATGAGTATTCAGCTGCTAGAACCCCTCAACAGAACAGTGTTGCTGAAAGGAGAAACAGAACTCTGAAGGAAGCTATCAGAACCATGATAGCTGAAGCTAAACTACCACAACGATTTTGGGCAGAACCAACAAATACAGCCTGCTTTACCCAGAACGGATGCATGATCAACAAAAATCAGAACAAGACTCCATATGAAGTTTGGAACAACAGAAAACCAAACATTCATTACTTCAAAAATTTTGGTTGTAAATGCTTTGTATTAAATAATGGGAAAAATCACCTTACTGCATTTGCAGAAAAGGCTGATGAAGCTGTTTTTGTAGGATACTCTACTGTTAGTAAGGCTTATAGAGTGTTTAACAAAAGAACATTACTAATTGAAGAATCCATTCATGTAGTATTTGATGAGCCAAGCCAATCTTCTGAAAAGAATCAAATTACTAATCAAGATCTGTCTACTGATTTACAGAAGTTGAATATTGGAAAGAATAAAGAATATGTTCCCATCATACTGCCTGATCTCAACTCAGCTGCCAACTCAAGTGCTGTTCAAAATCAGATCACTGATTGTCTAACAGACGAGTTACAAACAGCTGACAGACCAGAGACTGTTCAACAGACTACTACTGGAACTCCAACAGTAGTGTTGCAAGATCAAGATAGAGGACAACATCCAGATCTGCAACCTGATCTTAGATGGCTCAGAACTCACCCAACAGAGTTAGTGATTGGTGATCCATTAGATAGAGTGAAAACAAGAAGAGATGTTGCACAAGATGCTATGTTTGTCACCTTTCTATCTCAAATAGAGCCTAAACAAATTGAAGAAGCTCTCAGTGATTCCTTCTGGATTGAAGCTATGCAAGAAGAGTTGAATCAATTTGAAAGGAATGAAGTCTGGTACTTAGTTCCTAGACCAAGTCATCAAAGAGTAATTGGCACTAAATGGGTTTTCAGAAATAAGATGAATGAAGATTGTACTGTTACCAGAAACAAAGCAAGATTAGTGGCCAAGGGTTATTGTAAAGAAGAAGGAATAGACTTTGATGAAACATTTTCACCAGTAGCAAGACTTGAAGCAATCAGACTGTTTCTAGCTTATGCTGCTTACAAGAACTTCACTGTTTATCAGATGGATGTGAAGTCTACGTTTCACAATGGAGAACTGCAAGAAGAAGTATATGTTGAACAACCACCTGGATTTGAAGATTATCAACAAGAAGACAAGGTGTATCGTCTGAGGAAAGCTCTATATGGACTGAAACAGGCTCCAAGAGCATGGTATGATACTTTATCTGATTTTCTTTTAATTAAAGGATTTCGCAAAGGTAAAGTTGACAAAACCTTGTTTACAATTGAATGGGAGAATCATATATTAATTGTGCAAATATATGTGGACGATATTATTTTTGGTTCAACTAACCAACAGATGTGTGACAAGTTCTCCAAGCTCATGCAGAATAAGTTTGAAATGAGCATGATGGGTGAACTCAATTATTTTCTTGGTCTGCAAGTTAGACAGTTGCCTGGTGGTATTTTCATCAACCAAGCAAATACACAAGAGATCTGTTCAAGAAATTTGGTATGGAAACTAGCTCTACTGCTACTATTCCTATGTCTACATGTCTTTGTTTGGATAAAGATGAAGATGGCAAATCAGTGGACATAACCAAATATAGAGGCATTATTGGGTCTCTGTTATATCTAACAGCAAGTAGACCTGATATCATGTACTCAGTTGGGGCTTGTGCAAGATTCTAATCAAATCCCAAAGAATCTCATCTCTTAGCCGCCAAGAGAATACTGAAATATATTAAGGGCACTCAAAAATTGGGATTGTGGTATCCTAGAGAATCTGGATTTGAACTTATTGGATATTCAGATTCAGACCTTGCTGGCTGCAAGATTGACAGAAAAAGCACAACAGGTGCTTGTCAGTTCTTAGGTAGTTGTCTGATCTCATGGAAGAGTAAGAAACAGACTTCAGTTTCTATATCTACTGCTGAAGCTGAGTATATAGCTGCTGGAGCTTGTTGTGCACATATACTTTGGTTGAAGCATCAACTAGAAGATTACAATATCAAAATCAGTGGAATTCCAATCTACTGTGACAATACAAGTGCAATTTCACTTACTCAGAACACTACAAGTCATTCAAGGACTAAACATATTGAGATCAAGCATCACTTCATTAGAGATCATGTGGAAAAAGGAAATGTTATGATTGAGTATGTTCATACTGACAATCAGATTGCTGATATTTTCACTAAACCTTTAAGTGAAGTAAGGTTCTCAACTCTAAGAGCTGAGCTAGGACTACTCAATTTGGATGCATAAGCCGAGGGGGAACTTATCAGAAGACTAAAGTTCATCAGCACAATCATCCATTTTCATATTCAAGGATTAACTCTCAACAGACTAATTAACTTATGAAATCTTAAAGTCAGGGGGAACGTGTAAGACTAGCGGTACTTCTGATTAAAAGATGAAATCTGTTAATGACAGTTAGTTGAAGTTATGTTATCAGAAGATCTGTTCTTAATTTTTGAAGACTAAAGATTATTTTATCTTGTTGGATTGACAAACAGCAGAGGAAGATTACTAGCTATTGGCTTTCTCTAGTAATATCAGATAACAGATCATTCGTCTGTCAGATAAGTTAAAACTTTACTCCATCTGATATCTTATATAAGCATGGTTATGAAATCGCACTTCTAGAAACACGCTTTTTTAAGTAACAGATAGGTAACGCTTGAGTTTCCCGCCTGTCTGACATTAAAATAATAAAATTGAAATCCGCAGCTCCCACCCACACGATTAATAAACTGTCAGATTGATCCAACGTCTCAGATTAATCACGATAACCTAAACAATGGAAAATGTATAAAATCCGATCTGAACAGTACAGTCGTCTTACGCACACACAAACTCTCAAGTTCTCTAACTCTCAAACTCTCTTGCTTTCAATAGTTTACTGCTTTCACAGATTTCTACTCAGTAATCCCAGAAATGGAGAAAATTATTGATGGAAGGTACTTGAACTACAGTAAATTCCACTTCTCTGGCACTGATTTGATGCGCTCAATCTTGGAGAAATTAAAGAGGCATCCTTAGTTCCAGTTTTGGAAGCTCACGAAGATAGGGTTTACTTAGAAGATGTTGATCACTTCTATAAGACCAGGGAATTCACCAAAAATGACACTGTTATGTCAGTTGTCATTGGGGGTAAGAAAATCGCTATCTCTGCTGCTGTTTTAAGTGAGATTTATAAATTGAAAAATGAAGGAGGAGACGTAACAGACCTAGGGTCTGATAAGGTGGAAGAATTTTGGGCAATTTGTGCTAAGAAGGGAGAAGAGATGACTGGGACTCTGATGAAGACTCAGTTAAAAGATGAGTATCAGAGGTTCGCAGACATCATTGCGAAGGTATTGGATTGCTGCACGAGCTCTTTAGATGGGTTACCAAGAAAGAGGTACTACACCATGATTTGTATCTACTATGGACTGAAGGTGAACTGGGCAGCTCATGTCTATGATCTGCTGAGTGACAAAAGGACATCGCATGCAATCTTGCTTAGTCATTTGTTCATGTCACTAAACTGTCCTATGGCTGGTGGAAAGACTATCTACGGTAGTAAAGAGTTCAAGTTGTATGAACCAGTAAGGAAAGTAGTGGCTGCTCCTAAAAGAAAAGCTACTGCCAAGTCTAAGAAAACCCCTTCTAAGAAGAGCAAGAAGGAGGGTCAGGCAAGCCAATCTGCTGATCAAACAGCAAGCCCTGCTGTTGAAGCTGGATCAGCACAGCCTGACGTTGTAATCCCTGAAAAGGTGATTGATGACTTCACCAAGGAGATTGAACAAATGGAGAAGGGTTCCTCTCCTGAAAGAACTGAATCAGAAGAAGAAGTTCCTCTTCAAAGACTGAAGAGAATGAGAACAAAAAGAGAAGCAAGGGGACCTCCCCAAGCTAAGTCTCAACCTGAAGCTTCAAAGAGAATTCCTAAGTCTAAAGCAAAAAGGAAAGTGACATTCTCTGAAGAATCAACAGAAACAGTAAGGGAAACAACAACATCAGCTGAGAGGCCAATCACTGTTGAAGAGCCTGCTGTCAAGCCTGCTGAAGTTGCTGCTGCTGAAATTGGAGTCTCTGCTACAGACTCATCTGCTGTAGTGTCTGCTGAAGTTAGAGAAGAACAGCAGACTGGCACAACAAGTGAAGGAGAAACTCTCCTTCTGCATCCTACACCTGTTGATGCAACTCCACTTCAAGTAGTTGAAAGTCCTGAAGCTAAGAGGAAAAGGACTGGTAAGATCGCAACTTATGTGACTGCTGCTGAAAAGAAGAAACAAGAGGAAGCAGAAAGGAAAAAGAAAGCTGCAGAAAAGGCCGAGGAGGATCGTCTGAAGAATCTTGAGCTCAAAAGACTGGAAGAAGAAGCCAGCAAGATGACTCAAGAAGAAAGGGATGCCATAGAAGAAGCTGAGTTAGCTGCTGCTATTGAAGCAAGTGCTAAGGACGCTCATGGTCCTAAGCAGACTGGTGGTATTGTCATTGGTGAACTAAGAGATCCCACCAAGCCCAAACCAGCTATGCCAACACCAGCAATACAACCTAAGAGAAGAGAAGAGGTCAAATTGGCTTTCGAGATTGTCAGGGATGACCCTGATGCCTTTGAAGAATTCATCAAAAGGTTGGATGCTGAGAATGAGAAGATCACCCATCTGACAATGTTCAACAAAGAGAAGATAAGGTACAACAGATGGAGAGAATTCAGATTAACTAAGAGACCAGAGCAGATTGCTAGTTGGAAAGCATTTGCTACTGAAGAAGCATGGGTGCTGAAGTGGCTTGAGACAGGTTCACTTACTCAAGCATTAGACTCAGAGTTCTACCTAGACAAGTTAAGACTGAGGATCAGTCAAGTAGTGAAGGCAGAAGCTAAGAAGATATATGAATCTATTCCCGAGGAGTATGCTGATGATGAAGACCTCAAGGAAAGATCCATCAAATTGGTTGTTTCCCATACAATGGAAACATGGGCCAAGAAGACTAGGAAGATGGGAGGACAACCAAGCTCCATGATTCCCCTTCCAAGTCTGAAATAGATTGTCTATGGTCCCAATATAAGACCATATGAAGAGTTACCTGAGAATCCAACCTCACCGTTCATACCTCTTGATAATTTTACTTGGATTTCTCACAGGTCTACTGTGGACAATGCAGGTCTGATAAAAACAGTTGAAACTGTTAAGAAAGTTCAGCCACCTGCTGATGAAGAAAAGAAGAAATAAGACACTTCTGTTTCTGAAGATAAAACCAAAGGAAAAGAAGGGTCGTCTGATGTTGCTGATCAACAAAAAGAAAAGGAGGGTACACCTGACCTAACTGATCAGAACAAAGCAAAGGATGACAAGTCTGACCCAGCTGATGAATCAAAGGGAGAAGAAACCATTCCAGCTGATCAGATTATTGAAAAGGAGGCTGCTGCTGAGGAAAGTGATCAGACTAAGGAGAAGGAAAGCACTCCTAGTCAAGCTGATGAGACCATGAAAGAAGACTCTGCTTCTGGTCCAGCAGATCAGTTAACTGAAAAATCAACTCAAGCAGAAGAACAATCCACTGAAAAGGAAGTTCTTGCCTTACCTCCAATCCAAACTGAAGTTGCTTCTACTTCTCAGAGCTTACATCAAACATCCTTGTTGGATTCTATTCAACAAATGATATCAAGATCAATGAAGGAAATGGAAGAGAAGTTAACTGCAAATCAGAAAGCTGCTGCTGTTCCAATCTATCTGATAGAGGATACTGCTTAGAATGTCAAATCTGTCTGTCAAGAAATGGATATTATCAGAAGAAGAACCCAAAGCACAGCTGCTGGTTGGAGAGACATTACAGAAACAGTTGAATTGGCCATCCAAGCTAAGGATGAAACCTTGGAAAATATGATGAGAGACTTCAAGGCATCTGCTGAGTTGCTGCTGGCAACTCAAATTCAGTTAGGTGATCAAGGCGAGGTTGTTCTCAACAGAATGAATGCATTTGAAGCCAATCAACTGCGTCAACAGGCTCAGCTGGATGCATTTGGAGCAAATCAACTAAGACAACAAGCTCAAATGCATGCTATGGAAGAAAACATCAAGCTTCTCTGTGACACACTTCTGATCACACCAATCTTGCCAAATTATCCGATCATCCCTGCTGATGATGACAAAAAGGGGGAAGATAGGGTACTAAGGGAAGAAAGGGAAGATAAGGTACCTTCTGATGAAGAAGAAAATGCTGAAGCTGAAGGAACTGAAGTGTTGGAGGAATCTGCTGCTGAAGACGAGAATGCTGATAAAGAAAATGAAGGAACAAGCAGACCAACAGATGAGAAGATCACAGAAGAGGAAAGTAAAGCTGAAGCAAAAGCTAAGTCTGATAAAGAGATAGCTGCTGCTAAAGACTCAGCTGAAGAACAGCTTGACCCTGATGCTAAACAGAAGAAGTTAGAGCTGTTACAACAAAAACTCAAGGAAGCTGAAGAAGACAAGAAAGAAGAAGACAAGCTAGAAGACTAGTCTTGTTTAAGATTACTTATGTTTATTTCCTTGTCATTTTTGTTGCATATCTCATCTGAACAGACTTGTAATATGTAATACTTTTCAAATCTATAAAATGTTCAAGTTTGAAATCCAACAGACTATTTCTATCTCAGAAATTTTTTAGGATCAAAACTTTAGTTTAGGTACAGGTACATAGCTGAAGTTTTGTCATCATCAAAAAGGGGGAAATTGTTGGATGAAGATGAAGATGAAGTGCAAAGAAGATAAGTAATTAAGGGATGGTTTTGATGATTTCCAAAACATCAGAATCAGCTAAGTATGGAAAGCTCAGTTCCCTTAGAAGAATTTTGAACAAGTAAAAGAAGACATCAGAAGAGTTCAAAGTTCAAAGCCCAGAAGACTAGTGATCTCATGCTGAAACAGCTAACAGAAGGGTAGGTCATCAGCTGACTCAAATCAGATTAGTTCAGTATTTGATCAGCAGAGTATCTATCAGCAGAGTTGCTTTGATCAGCAGAGTAGAAGAGATCATGAGAGAAGTGATAGAATGGTGTCCTGCAAGCCAACTGTTTTGGCTGCATTTAATTGAAAGGACCATTCGATAGGATTAATAAATGCATTTATATATATGGTCATCTTTATCTTATGTAATAATTATCTACGCATAAGGATAGAAGTCCTTAGATCACAGGGCTATGGGACAACCCGTGGACTGATCTCCAAGGCCGTGATCTAGAACATATTCAAGAGTCGTAGAATCCAATCGAGATAGGACAACGTTGGATTCGGTTAGACTCTCACTATTGTGTATACTCCGATGAACTGGAGAACGCTGGGGTCCACGAGCGTGACTGGGATAGTCGATACACATAAGTGGGTGGCTTGCTGGGATGGCAAGCGCACTGAATACCCCAATTAGGAAATAACTCACCATGGAAGCGGTAGTCGCATATCGGGGTTGAAGTTATTCCAATTTACAATAGTATACGAGGAACGATCCCTATCTACTTGAGATGATAGGGTTTATCTGGTGCGAGAACGTCTATGCTTTGATATGAGTCCCGACTGACTGGAGATCGCCAGAAAGTCTCTGTGGACTCATATTGGGTATAGAGGAACTCGTATGCAGATTCATATCATCAACAAAGGATCCATTGACCCGACTTGATAGGTTGGGAAATTCTCCTATGGATTTCTGTGAGAAATTAATTCTGGTAAATTCCTCGGCCGAGGTATCTGACGGCTTTATGTAAGTAGCTCATAAAGGTTAAGTCAAAGAGAATTATTTCGAGACCAGAATGCATAAGGTCAAGACAAAAGAAAAGGGAAACCGATGAAAGACCATACCCTTAAGTCTCGACTGGGAGATTGGTTGATGGAGAGATTATGTCGTATATGGAAATTGTAAATGATAAAAGGTTCACTGAATTAATTCACCAGTGATTGGGCTCCATGGGCTTGTGGCTGAACATCGACCGTGGAGTGTGGGAGAATTCCCAAATTGGCAGGGGTGCTAATTTTGGAATGATCAATCGACAGAGTGTTCGATTGATTTAGAGTAAGTCTTACTCGAATAATTAAATAATATTTAATTATAACCCACGGCCAATTATGTGGTGAACCTACGGGGGAAAACACAATACACATGAAGCGAAAGCGAGGAAATAAGAACGACCGAGTCGACTGGGTCGACTGGGTGAATAATCGGCTGGGTCGATTATTATGGGTGGGTCGACTGGGTCGACCCTATTGGAACAAATTGGGATCCAATTGGAATTGGATCAGGATCATAAATTAAATTGGAATTTAATTTGTGGATTAATTAATTAAGTTGGATTTAATTAATTAGAAGGGATTTTAATTAAATGGGCTTAGAGTCTGATTTAATGAAATGGGAGATTAAGTTAATTAATTGGGCTATTTAATTGGGAGATTAAATAAAGCCTGGTCAAATTAATTAACTGGGCCATGAATTAATTAGAAGACTTGGTCTTCCAATTAAATAGGGCCATGGCCCATGTAGGAGAGAAGAGCCCTAGTCCTAATAGGACTAGGTTAGGGAGATAACTATAAGCTATCTTGTAGTTATTTTACACACAACTCAAGAGCAAAATTTTATCTCCCTCTCCCAAGCATAAAATCGACCGAACCCTGTTCTTCATTTGGAAGAATTTTTCGTTTTCGACTTTGTTCCAAGATCGTTCCTAAATCCTAGATCATAATATATCTTGTGTTCTAGCTGATCAAGATTTATTATTTTCGTGTAATTGTGGTGTATCAACCCGTAGAGGCGCAACACGTGGGGCGCTGCTGCAGAGCTTGGATCGATACTTGCTGGAGGAGAAATCAGAGTTCGTTTTGCTAGCCAAAGGATTTGCAAGGAGATAGGTATAACGTGTAAACTTATACTATCGTTTTTATTTATATTCATATATATACAACTAGAGAATATCCTGGCAAGATTCCGTAAGAGGTCCTAAAATTTTTATATTCCACTGTGCCTAGGGCTATTTATCTTACCGAATCCCAACAGTGGTATCAGAGCCAACTCTAGGCTTTGTATATATATGAATTTGCAAATTCTGTGATTTAAATCATATGTTTGATTTATGTATGGCTAGTTATTTAACTGTATATGTTATAGGACGTAGATCTGTTTTAACTTGGAGTTAAAAGAAAATTTTGATTCGAAATTTTATCACGTTAATTTTTAATTTTTGGATTTGGATTTAATTAATTGGATCTGTTTTTAATTAAATCAAATAGTAATCGAAAAAAAAAAAAAAATTGGAATCCTACCGCGGTGGCACGCGGCGTAGGCGGCCACCGTGGGCTACTGCCCACGGCAGCGTGCGAACAGCACGCTGGCTGCGCGTGCGGCACACGGCAGCAGCCTACGGGCTGTCTGTCGCGTGCTGTCACGCACAGCCGCACGCTGCCGTCCGCTGCCAAGGACAGCCCACGCGCGGACTTTGTGGTCGCGTGTGTTGGCCACGTGGCAGTCCTCGATTGGTCACGTATTGGCTGATTTTTGGTTGGACTCTTATTTTGCCTATTTTGATAAATCTGAAAATCTTGGAGATTTGGTTGTTATGAAATCTTGGTGAATCTTGGATTGATCTTAGAGATCTAATTAACAAGGAAACTTAGAGTTTCATTTGTGATAAGACATTTAATTAGAATTAATGTCTAGTAAGTAACCAAGATTAAAAGATCTTAGAGATCTTATTAAACAAGGAAACTTAGAGTTTCATTTGTGATAAGACATTTAATTAGAATTAATGTCTAGTAAGTTACCAAGATTAAAAGATCTTAGAGATCTTATTAAACAAGGAAACTTAGAGTTTCAATTGTGATAAGAGATTTAATTAAAATTAATCTTTCCTAGTAAGTTACCAAGATTAAAGATCTAAGAGATCTTACTAAATTAGGAAACTTGGAGTTTTGGATAATGTATAAATCTTGGAGGATTTGGACACTACCTTAGTTAACTAATCTAATCAAAATAGGATTATCTTGAGAATCTTAGAGATTTGTAAAATTGGGAAACTTAGAGTTTTGGATAAGATAGTAATCTTGGAAGATTTGTAACTATCTTAATTAACCAACTTTATCAAGATAAGAGTTGTAGATTACTTAGAACTCAAGTAAGAGTTAATTAATCTTAGAGATTAATTGTTAATTCAAAATTAAATTAACTTGGATAATTTTTGTGAATTAAAATTAAAGGAGCCGGTAAATTTACATTTATGCCCTTATGTGAATTTATGCATGTTCTTGAGTGAATATGTGGATTGGTCGATTTTGCCCTTAAGCCCTGTGTAGTTTTGGTTTATTTATTTTATGGGTTGTAATTAAATGGGCCTGATTGGTGCCCTTGCTTGCGCAAACAAATGTAATAGAATAGGGCCTTTATTTCATAAGCTAGGCTTAGATTAGACTTGGAGCCGAGAAGACCTCATGAAGACTTGGAGATCCACATGGAGGCCCATTACCTTGGAGGACATGGAGGCCCAATTCATTACATGGAGGCCCAATCAAGGTGGATATTACAAGAAGGCCCATGATGTATGGGTTTGAAAATTGTAATAGTTAGGACATTTAATTTCCACCCTAGACTGACCAATTGGTCCATCATGTGGCTCGTGATGGATCGCATAGGATGGGCAATCGATCAATCGTATATGCAATGCTAGGTGATCAATGTTTACTTTTTCGTAATTATTCTTTGGTGTATGAGATGCATGCTTAGGATAGAAAAACGTAAACAAGATAATTGATAATCTGATGAGACCTCGCACTTGAACATTTCATAAAACCTCCAATTGAACCTAAAAATTCAATTATAATATTAAATCGTAAAACGGGCGCATAGAATGGTGTTTATGGTCCGAGCCTATCCAATTACTAGGTCTTAGGAATATCGTACGAATATATCTCGATGTCTCACGAGTCGTGGGTCGAGTTATAGGAAGATGGTATGTCTATTGCCTCGATGCACAGTTTAGTGCCAAGGGAGGGGATAGCAAGGTTCTAGGCGCTGTCTCACGAGTCGTGGGGCGTCTAGGATTGAACTATTTCTCTCCACGAGTATTGGACATGATTTAACGCTAGTAAGTATGGATGTCTCACGAGTCGTGGGTCCATAACGAAAAACGAGGCTAAATGAACTCAAGGGTTAGCTGGGATGGTTAACCGGCGACGTGATCGCCCACCAAGTGAATCAATTGGTATGGCCAACGAGTCGTGGGTACTGAGCGATTGCATTTGGGCCTTGAGCCCATTAGGAAATTTTTATTTCCCGAACCTTATGTGGGGGCATAAGTATTCGACAAAAATAGTGGGAGTAATTTACAAATGAAAACCATGTTTGTAAATTATGCATTGATATTAATCTGCCGCGTATTTATCGTCATGTTTATGATAGTTTTTCATAAGTTATGTATCCATGAATATTTACCATCATACTTGAATCAAATAAATTGACTGAACCCAAAGGAATTTTGAATGACTTCAAAACTTGAGAAATTATTCTCGAGTCCAAGCAAGGACTAATCTCCTTACAAAGATTTCATTGTTTTTCCTTTCGAAGTTACACTTCGACTGGAATGGTGATAGGTTTCACCAAGCTGCCTTTTTCGAAGTTACTCTTCAAATAAGAAAGGTGATAAGTTTCACCAGAGGGTTGAGGATGGTTCTCAAGCCCAAATTTTCTTGAAGGCAAACATGAAGTCTCCCATAAATGGGAAGTAACATCTTGTGAAAAGGCCTCAAAAGGCTCGAGAGATGGAAGAAGAGGAATGAATCCTCTCTGAAGGGAAATAACCTTGGAGGTTTTTCTGTAAGGATGATAAGTTGTAAAGTCAATCAAAATGGTTCTTCCATGGATTAAGATCAAGGGAAAGAAGGAATTGAACCTAGTCTTTCCGTAAGGGATGATCACATTTTATTGAACTTAACCTTATGGTCAAGTAATGCATAAGGGTGTTGAACGCCCGATGAAGTACTCATTGATGCATTGAAGGCATCTAAAGCCATGAATTATTTAGATCATTAGAATTTGCTTATACCATCCCTTGTCTTAAGAGATGTGATAGTTCCATAATGGTTGGAACTGATTGCGCTATAATATTTATACACAAAAGATGTACATAAGCAAATGAGTATGGATACTCATATAATGACTAAATATAATATGCATAGTCAATAAAATACAAATAATCAAGATTTCACACACTTGAGTCGTTGTAAACCGAAAGGCAATACACGAGTACTAAAACATATTTCCGAATTAAAAGATTCAAAGACTGAGCTCGACTAGGTCGAACTTGACTGGGATGCTGTAAATAGTAACCGACTTTCGAATCTTGTTTAATGGAAATTAGATTTAGTAATTGGTTGCTAGGCAACCAAGAGGCATAAACAATTGCAATGGATTTAATCCATTTACAAGTGTGTAGAAACAATAAAGCATTAGTGTGAGATAAGGCGTCTCTAGTACCCTCATGGGTAAAAGTACGTTGTGATGTACAATTCCAAATTACTTTTGGAATAAAAGAAGAGAGCCTAATCAATGAAAGCATGTAAAAGATTTGAATCGATTTAAAATCAAACATGCATTGGCAGTAAGCCATTGATTATTTAATAGAGAATCAGATTCTCGAAATGTAAGACCCTCTCGAAACGTTGTCTGTTGTCAAGCATTCTGGACATGTAAATGTCCATTAAAAAATCTTACATGAAATTCCTCATTCAAACAAATGAAACTTGATCGAGAAAATCGAAGATACTGAGCTAATTATCTCTGAAGCCAGATCCAAAACATATCACGTGATATGAGTTTTGGTATTGTACCTTCATATGCATTCATGCGCATATGGGGTCTCCCGCTTATGTGAATAAGCTGGTGGGAGATAAGTTGGATGTAAAGTCCATCTTATGCAATTCGTGGGGTATCCAGAAAACTCTATAGGATACAAGTTCTACGATCCTACAAGATAAACTACGTTTGTCTCAAGGAACGCACACTTCTTGGAGAAGGATTTCTTGCTAGGCAAGAAGGAACACAACATAGAACTAGATGAGGTCACTGAAGCTGAAAAAGCCGAAGAGGTCAATCAAACCGACCCATCACCACAGGCAGTGGGAGAACATGAGCATGAAAGTGCACCAGAAAGTACACCGGTATTTCGTAAGTCAGAAAGACAACGTAGAAAACCCGTGAGGTACTACGGTCTGCTGCGTGAGACTAGACAGTCTCTAACCGACCCAAGGACTTACGAAGAGGATATGCTAGGCATAGACTCGGGAAAGTGGCGTGAAGCCATGGAATTCGAATTGGACTCCATGCACTCGAACAAGGTCTGGGCCTTGGTAGATCCACCAATGGGAGTAGCTCCCGTGGGTTGCAAGTGGATCTATAAGCGAAAGCTTGGAGTGAACGGAGAGGTAATAACCTACAAGGCGCGACTAGTGGCAAAAGGATACACTCAAAGGCCAAGCATCGACTTTGAGGAGACCTTCTCGCCCGTCGCAATGCCTAAATCCATTCGAATCTTGCTGGCCATAAGCTGCGTGGTATAACTACGAGATATGGCAGATGGATGTAAAGACTGCCTTTCTCAATGGGGACATTGATAAGGAGAACTACATGGAGCAACCAAAAGGATATGCATCCAAAGGAGATGAACACAAGGTGTGCAAACTCCAGAGGTCCATTTATGGACTGAAGCAAGCTTCCCGAAGTTGGAACATTCGTTTCGATGAAACAATCCAAACTTTTGGATTCATCAAAAACCTGTTCGAACCTTGTGTGTACAAAAGGGTCAGTGGGAGTACAGTTGAATTTTTGGTGCTTTACGTTGATGACATTCTTCTCATTGGAAACAATGTAAAGGTGTTGTCCGAAACTAAAGCATGGTTATCTACACAATTCTCAATAAAGGATTTGGGATAAGCATCCTTTGTACTAGGTATAAGGATCTACCGATATAGATCAAAAGGACTGCTGGGCCTCTCCCAATCGCAGTACATAGATAAAATCTTGAAGAGATTTGATATGGAAGAATCCAAGAGAGGATTGCTTCCAATGAGACATGGAATTTCACTCTCTAAGTCTATGGCCCCAAAAGACGCATGAAGAGAGAAGCAATATGTCTCGAGTACCATATGCATCCGCTATAGGAAGCATAATGTATGGTATGTTATGTACGAGACCAGACATAGCATACGCTTTAAGCGTTACAAGTCGCTACCAGTCTAATCCAGGTGAGCAGCACTGGATAGCCGTAAAGACAATTCTGAAGTACCTGAGAAGGACTAAGGAATTGTTCTTGGTATACGGTGGAAGAGAATTGAAATTGGAAGGCTATACTGATTCTAGCTTCCAACGTAATGTGGACGACTTCAAGTCGACATCTGGATACGTGTTCTGCCTCAATAGTGGTGCGGTAAGCTGGAAAAGCTCCAAGCAAAACACTACTGCTGATTCAACCACCGAGACATAATACATTGCCGCGAGTGAAGCAGCAAAGGAAGGTGTTTGGATGAAAAACTTCATCCAGGAATTGGATGTGATACCTAGCATTGTCGAGCCATTACTATCTTTTTTGATAATAATGGAGCTATCTCGCAAGCGAAGGAGTCGAGATCTCATCAGAATCCAAGCACGAACTAAGACGATATCATTTGATATGTTATATCATTGGAGACATAAAGATGGAACGTGTCACCTCAAAGGATAATACGACGGACCCGCTATCTAAGCCATTGCCTCAATGGCATCCGAAAGACATCTGTCTAAGATGGGAATCAGAAGTATGAAAAGTTGGCTTTAGTACAAGTGGGAGATTGATAGAATGGTGTCCTGCAAGCCAACTGTTTTGGCTGCATTTAATTGAAAGGACCATTCGATAGGATTAATAAATGCATTTATATATATGGTCATCTTTATCTTATGTAATAATTATCTACGCATAAGGATAGAAGTCCTTAGATCACAGGGCTATGGGACAACCCGTGGACTGATCTCCAAGGCCGTGATCTAGAACATATTCAAGAGTCGTAGAATCCAATCGAGATAGGACATCGTTGGATTCGGTTAGACTCTCACTATTGTGTATACTCCGATGAACTGGAGGACGCTGGGGTCCACGAGCGTGACTAGGATAGTCAATACACATAAGTGGGTGGCTTGCTGGGATGGCAAGCGCACTGAATACCCCAATTAGGAAATAACTCACCATGGAAGCGGTAGTCGCATATCGGGGTTGAAGTTATTCCAATTTACAATAGTATACGAGGAACGATCCCTAACTACTTGAGATGATAGGGTTTATCTGGTGCGAGAACGTCTATGCTTTGATATGAGTCCCGACTGACTGGAGATCGCCAGAAAGTCTCTGTGGACTCATATTGGGTATAGAGGAAATCGTATGCAGATTCATATCATCAACAAAGGATCCATTGACCCGACTTGATAGGTTGGGAAATTCTCCTATGGATTTCTGTGAGAAATTAATTCTGGTAAAATCCTCGGCCGAGGTATCTGACGGCTTTATGTAAGTAGCTCATAAAGGTTAAGTCAAAGAGAATTATTTCGAGACCAGAATGCATAAGGTCAAGACAAAAGAAAAGGGAAACCGATGAAAGACCATACCCTTAAGTCTCGACTGGGAGATTGGTTGATGGAGAGATTATGTCGTATATGGAAATTGTAAATGATAAAAGGTTCACTGAATTAATTCACCAGTGATTGGGCTCCATGGGCTTGTGGCTGGACATCGACCGTGGAGTGTGGGAGAATTCCCAAATTGGCAGGGGTGCTAATTTTGGAATGATCAATCGACAGAGTGTTCGATTGATTTAGAGTAAGTCTTACTCGAATAATTAAATAATATTTAATTATAACCCACGGCCAATTATGTGGTGAACCTACGGGGGCATACACAATACACATGAAGCGAAAGCGAGGAAATAAGAACGACCGAGTCGACTGGGTCGACTGGGTGAATAATCGACTGGGTCGATTATTATGGGTGGGTCGACTGGGTCGACCCAATTGGAACAAATTGGGATCCAATTGGAATTGGATCAGGTTCATAAATTAAATTGGAATTTAATTTGTGGATTAATTAATTAAATTGGATTTAATTAATTAGAAAGGATTTTAATTAAATGGGCTTAGAGTCTGATTTAATTAAATGGGAGATTAAGTTAATTAATTGGACTATTTAATTGGGAGATTAAATAAAGCCTAGTCAAATTAATTAACTGGGCCATGAATTAATTAGAAGACTTGGTCTTCCAATTAAAGAGGGCCATGGCCCATGTAGGAGAGAAGAGCCCTAGTCCTGATAGGACTAGGTTAGGGAGATAACTATAAGTAGCTATCTTGTAGTTATTTTACACACAACTCAAGAGCAAAATTTTCTCTCCCTCTTCCAAGCATAAAGTCGACCGAACCCTGTTCTTCCTTTGGAAGAATTTTTTGTTTTCGACTTTGTTCCAAGATCGTTCCTAAATCCTAGATCATAATATATCTTGTGTTCTAGCTGATCAAGATTTATTATTTTCGTGTAATTGTGGTGTATCAACCCGTAGAGGCGCAACACGTGGGGCGCTGCTGCAGAGCTTGGATCGATACTTGCTGGAGGAGAAATCAGAGTTCGTTTTGCTAGCCAAAGGATTTGCAAGGAGATAGGTATAACGTGTAAACTTATACTATCGTTTTTATTTATATTCATATATATACAACTAGAGAATATCCTGGCAAGATTCCATAAGAGGTCCTAAAATTTTTATATTCCGCTGTGCCTAGGGCTGTTTATCTTACCGAATCCCAACAAGAAGTCCAACGGTAATAAATGCACCGGGTGTAATAAATGCTGGAAGAGAAGGGTAGTAATGGCAAATGATTGGAATTTACTCTCGGATCAGCAGAGTGCATTTAATGCAGCTACATGAAAGTACAGCAGATAAATTTGATTTCCTTCAACGGTCATAATTTCAAATTCAAGTATAAATAGAGCTGATTTCAAAGTGAGAAAAATAACAACATCTGAGATTTCGCATTCGAAGCAGAAATTTATCTAAGTCTCAAGAAGCTCGAACAGCTCACTCGTCTGATGGAAGTCATCTGTTGACAGAAACCCAGTTGAAGAAAACAGAAAAATACAATCTGAGTGTTTTGTATTAGCTGAGTGTTGTGCGAAGTTAGAATCCATCTTTGTGAGTGATTCTACTTTAGAGGATAGGTTTTCTGAGTGAATTCCTATTGTGAGCTTATAGCCTTTTCATTTGTTGTTTAGGTATAAGTGGAGAAATATTGTAATCTTTGTGATTATAGTATAACCCAGAATCTAAGTGATCTGGAAGAGTGGACTAAACGATTTTTATCCATATAACCACTATAAAAATTCTTTGTGTTATCTTGCATTTAAGTTTCTTGCATATTTTGAACCTTGCATATTTCAACACATTGAATTATCAAAAGATTTTATGAGGAGTTTTAAAACTGGGGATAAAATCTTTTTAAGGACTCAGTCTACTTGTGAAAAACACTTTCAAACATCCGCTGCAAGTATACTCTTGATAAAACTGATTTTCACTGAAATCAGCTAAGTAAACTGTAAGAAGAGTGGTCACTCTGATGTTCAAGATTTGTTCACGATCAGCATAGTTATCTTACTGTTCTTCATCAGCTTAGTCTGCTGACAGAAGAGTAAAAAGTTTTTAAGTCTAAAATTTTCAGAGGTCTATTCACCACCCCCCCCCCCTCTAGACCTCATCTGACCACTTAGGACCAACAAATATAATTTCTGGCATTTTCAATCTCGACTTAATATTATAATCTAAATTATGTAAATAACATGCAATATAATAATATGTTATATATGTAAACGTGTGTTTTAGATTTAAAGTAAATAATCTAGAGGATACCTGAAAATAAAATGAAGCCAATGTCTTTTTTCTAATCTAAACTTTACTGAGAGAAAATGTTAAAATAAGTTATTATAAAGTAAAATAAATTTAGAATAACAAGTTTATGATTGTTGTGCATAGAAATGACCATTTTATCTCTACATCGCTAACATTCATGAGTTTGTTTTTTTCAAGAAAAATACATTAGGGTACAAAATGTCATACAAATTATATTTTTAGGGTGCAGAGTGCCGAAAAAATTAAATCAGGGTGAAAATGCTAATATTTTATAATTTTATGGTGTAAAATGCCAACATTCTATATTTTAAGTGTGCAAAATCTATATTGCGTGCAAAGTGAAAAAAAAAATTGAAAATAACTGTTCTACCCTTCAACCAATAAATTTTCTCACTAAAACACACACTAGGGTGCAAAATGTCAAATAAATTATATTTCCAGGGCGCAAAGTGCCAAAACTTTTAAGTCAGGGTGCAAAGTGCCAAAACCATATAATTTCAGGGTGTAAAATGCCAAAAACCCATAATGTTCCAAATTCCAATGTTGTGATAATTAAATTACCACATAGTTGATTAGTCAAAAAAAGAATTACCACATGATTGATTAGTTCGACTAGATTAATGATATGGAGTTTCATTGATGGTACGAGGAGTTAGGGCCGGCCCTAAACATTCGGAGGCCCTTGAGGTCCTTTGTTATAAAAAATATACAATCAATTTAATTTTTTAAAGACAAAAATATTAATTAAATATTGACATATTATATTCTCTAACATTAAGATAGATAATTAAATCTAACATATTATTTTTTACATAGATAATTAAATAACAAACTTATTTAACTTTTAAAAGATTCAACTGTGAATTTTTGTATAATTTTTAATATTAAAAAGATTATTCTAGCCGAAACAAATTTTGCAAGTATATGTAAATCCTTAACTCTATTTCATTCTTTTACAAATATCATAATTGATTGCTTGAGTTTATTTCATTTCGTGATATTATTAACTATATTAATTATATATTAATAAAGGAAAAATTATACATCATTTATAAAAAGATACACATACATATAAAAATATGGAAGAGGCTAGACAAATTTTATTGTGGGTGAAATTCTTTTTTACAATGTACTAAATGAGAAAGTAATAAGTAGAAAAATTATATAATAAAGAAAAAACTGTATTCTTTTTTATAATAATTAAGAAAGAAGTTTTTAAAGCACTTATTAAGGAAAAAATAAAAAAGAAATCATTAAATAAGAAAAAGGATTAAAAGAATAATTACTACCAATGGGAAATAAAAAATACGAATATTATTACAAAAAAAAAAGTTAAATAACATAACACAATCAAAATATAATAAAAAAACTCAATATTGAGATTTGAACCCTAGACCTCTCATTCATCAAAAGAATGTCTTACCAAGTGAATCAAGATACATCTTATGTACATAAAAATAATAAAAATTAAAATATTTAATTTTTTAATTTTCTTAAGACCTATATATAAATTTTGGGGCCCTCCGAACCGGGGGCCCTAGGCGCCGGCCCAAGTTGCCTAGCACTTGGGCCGGCACTGCGAGGAGTCTATGTTTGTTCGACTCCTCTAATCAAGTTTATAATTAACAAATTTTTTATAGGGTTTTATTGGGGAAAATGCAAGATACTCCCCTGTGTTATGTTAAACCCATGGATCAAAATTTCGGTTCAAATGTATATTTCGGTCAGTCAAATATTGAAAACTTTTCGAGACTATTCGGAAATGTTTCGGAAACACTAAGGAATATTTGTAAAAAAAGTTACTAAATTTAGGAAAATAACAGAGTTTAAGGCAAATAAATTGTTGGATATAGATGAAGATGGAATGCACTGAAGTGTATTTAGTTAAGAGAGGTTTTGATAATTTCCAAAACTTCAAATCAGCTATGTAAAGACAACTTAGTTGAAATCCCTTAGATGAATTTTGACCAAGTAAGAAGACTTATTAGACGGGTCAAATATTCAAGGTCCAAAAGACTACTGATCTGCTGAAGGTAAGAAATCAGACTGGTGAAGATCAGCCGACTCAAATCCGATTTGTTCAAGTTTGGGATAAGCTCTGTTCATCATCAGACTTGCGCTTTCATCAGCCAAGTGGAAAGATCAAGAAGTCGTCCCAACGGTAATAAATGCCACTGGAGTAATAAATGCTTAAGTCTAAGGTTATTAATGAAAAATGATTGACGAAAAGACTCGTATCAGCTCGGTGCATTTAATGCTGCCTGACAGAAAGTAAGTTCGCAGTACTGTCACTGTGAAGAGAGCCGTTCGCGGAAATTAACGACCAGAAATCAAGAAATTTGAATTGTGTCTCTCTTCAACGGACATAATTTAAAGAGTGACTATAAATAGCTGAAGAGACGAAGAAAGAAAGATATACAACTTCTGAGAGATTGGATTCAAAGCAAAATATTTTCTAAGTCTCAAAGCTCAAGAACAGTTCACTCGTCTGAAAGTCATTTGTTGACAGAAGCCGTTGAAGTTCAAGAAAACATTTTCTGATTGAATCTGTAAGAGAGAAAAGTTGTGAGAACTAGATATCCATCTTAGTGAGTGATATTACTTCGGAGAGTAGGAGTTTCTTTGTGATTTCCTATTGCGAACTTGTGGCTGATCATTTGTTGTGAAGCACAAGCAGAGTGTACTAATTACTTTGTGTTCTTAGTATAACCCAAGATCTGTGTGACTTGGAAGAGTGGATTAAAGGATATTTAAATTCTTATAACCACTATAAAAATTCTTGTGTTTTTACATTGCTTTTACTTGCATATTTTCAGATCTGCATAAAACACATTATAAAACTGTTTGAAAATTAATATAAAGGAGTTTACAAAACTAGGGATAAAATTTTCAAACTACTAAGTTTACTCGTGAAAAACACTTAAAAATCCGTGCAAGTATTCTGGAATTTGATCTTACGTGATTTCGTTTGATCGATCCGAGTAGTGTAAATGCTATGCTAATGATTGTAAGTAGAAATAAAAGATCAATAGTATTTGTATTCGGAATGATTGAGTACAAATTACAAGTATTATGAGTCCTATTCGAGCATTACTGGATGTCGTACAAGCAAGAGGGTGAAATACGTACAAGACAACCTATACTATACTTCCTAAGTAGTTCCGAGTAGCAGCCTCGGAGGAAGAGCACCTGGGAAGTTATGTTTGTAATAAATGCTAGGGGTATTTATAGCTGAGATAATGGGCTTTCGTACATATTTGCAAGAGTACTTTTCTGGTCCGCTGGCTTGGGCCTGGGCTTGGCCCAATAGTGACCTTCGACCTCGGATTCTCTTTGTTGGCTCGGGACAGTTCACTATATACCCCGACTCGGTTCGGCACTTCTGGGAATGGAAACTGGTGCTGTTCGATCCATCTCGAGCCAGCAAGGATAGGGGATCCAAATTACCCCTCATCAATACTCCCCCACTTCTCGAGCGTAAGGTGGAGCTTGCGCTCGAAGAAGTATAGGCTATGTTGAACGCTGGGGTGAGATGAGCCGTTCAGAATATGTTTCGCGTATGCCTCGTTAAAAATCTAACTTGGAAAAACCCTGTGGGATAAAAACCGAGCTAGGGAAAAAGAGTGCATATATTAGAAACAATATAATGGCGTGCCGAGATATTAACCTTGTCGTCCATTGTTTGCGTACGACCTCTAGATCGGAGTTTTTCTTTACTATCAATTACTGCGATGCTTCATTTAATTCCTTAGCGAATGCTTCTTTAATTCCCGATCGCGATACAAAGGATCAACGGAATACCATAGGAACAAATTCCAAGGAACATATCCCAATTTCTGGAAAGTGAATGATCAAGAATGCAATTCTCAGAAAAATAACTTTAAATTTTTACCCTGTGTAAGTTCAACCGTCGCGGTTACTCGGGGACCTGTTTGCAATTTACCTTTTTAACCCCGTATATATATGTTGACTTGTTGAAAAATTACTCACAAATCACACACTTTCTTGAGCTCGGAGCACTCGGGTCGAAAAAGCATCTGCTTTAGTACAATTGTTTCCCATTCCATAATGTCTAGTTCCAGAAGTTTGAGGGGCAAGAATAAGGTCGGAGAGAACCAAGAGTCCGATCATTTGTTAAAGCCTGTCGACGATTACGAGGAGGGAGAGTTTCATCCAGAAGACGAGGATGCTGATCAGACCGAAGATTTAGAGGAAAACGTGGTCGAGAAGCATAGTATCGGCGAGGGTGCCTTTGTCAGGATTTTTAGACATACATTTCCTTCTAATGCAGCCATCTCGAACATGTCAGAACTTCCTGCCGATCAAACTTCCTGTGGTTTTTCCAAAAAGGACCGCTTTCATCTTGATGCGGAGTTCGGGAAATTTCTTCCTAAAGGTTCTTCGATCGTCATTCCTTCTTACACCGATCGAGCGAACGAGCCTCCAGCCGGGTGTCAGACCTTCTATGAGAAACAGTTCTCTTACGGTTTGCGCATTCCGTTTATCCCTCTTATTAGAAACATTTTGACTTTCTTTTCGCTTTCCCCCGCTCAACTTCTCCCTCACTCCGTCGCGTATATCGTAGCGTTCAGCGCTCTCATGGAAGCCAAGGGGGAAGAGGCTTCTTTTAGTAATTTCTGGCAAATATTTCGAATGGACCTGTGTAAGGGCTCAAATATCGGGTTCGTGTCCATCTGCCAGCGGTCGAAACGGCCTTTTCTTACGAATATAACAACGGAAAAGAGTAAAGGTTGGAAGAGGAGGTTCTTTTTTGTGAAAGGCCCTGATGTTCCAGTATCAGAAGGTAGCTCGAAGACCAGACCATATCGATGGGATGGCATAAATTCTTGGTCATACGGTCGTCGCAGGATTAAAGAGAAGCTCAACCATCGTCTTTCCGACGAATTTCTCGAGCAGTTACGGTCCAATCCTTACCAAACCATGCTCCTAGTTCAGGAAGGTGTTTTGCGGTTGGCTGGGCTGAGCAAATGTGACTATCCTGCCCCAATGATCAAATACTCTTATCCTTTACCTAATCAATCCTTCGAAGGACCCCTTCGGCCGCTCGGCGACTCACCTGCTTCTGCTGCTCCGCCCCTCGCCCCTCTTTCTTTAAGTACGTTTTTAGTTACTTCTTATTTCAAGGTGTGATATAGTAATTCTTCCTGTTTAAACTCATGTATACCTTGTGTTTCCTTTGCAGGTCGAATTGTTGAGAGGTTTCGACTGTCCACTGCTGGCTCGGTTGGAGATATGCCATTCTACTTCGAGCCGTTACCACATACTTCGGAAAGAAGGGTGGATGCGAGTAATTTAGGCGGAGATCCAGTTGATATACCAATTACCCTTTCCGATTTGAGAGGTCTTGGTACTATGAGTTCCTTGAATTCTGCTACTGTTGGACCTCTCCGAACTCTGTTTTCCCCGGATACTTCTACTCTTTCGTCCGTTGGCTATAGTCAACATTCCTGGAACAGAATTCTGGGTGTTCAGGAGTATGAGAAGCTCCTGAGTCGAAAGAGGAATGCTGATCATCCGGGACCCTCTAGGATGGTAAAGCCCTTTGGTGTGAGTTCTAACTCGGTTCCATGTCGAGAGGGTAGGTCGGAGCCAGATGTGGCAGATTTCATGGACGAACATTTTCGCGGTAGCAGGGCTGCTAGATACCCCGAAGACGGGACTATTCTAACCGATCTGGATTCAGGTGGCAAAAATGAATTCGACAAAGCCACTAGAATTTATATGGCTAGTCTGTTTCAAACCATTAAAGGTAATTTTGAGGTTTTGAGTGATTTCTCCCGGACATATCATGAGGTAAGAATTTATCTCTCGGCTATTTATTCTTTCTTTAGGGGTCTCTAACATTTATTGATAACCGAAATTTTCTCATAGGTCGGAGATTTGTTCGCTCTTCAGACCTATCGCTTAGCATTGCTAGAGCAGGAGTCGCAAGACGCTCACGATGCATACGAACAAATTTTTGTTGATAATCAAACCCTTCGATCCCAACTGGCAGAGAGTCAACGAGAATTGTCTCAAGTGAAGAAAGAGCTAGAGAATACAAGCATGAAACATTCCTCCTTTGTGGAGGATGAATTGTTATCAGTAGTTACAGAAAAGAGCGCACTCAAGGATGAGCTTAAAAGAATTAAGATCGAGCTTGAGCAAACCAAGCAAGACTCAGCTCGCGCATATTCTCAAGGGGCAGAAGAGGCGGAAATCCCAGCCATACGAAAGCTTCTTAGTTCCCCCGTTTTCGACCCTTTAGTTCGGAGAAGGATTGGCGGAATCCGTCAAACCATCTTTTATAAGGGGGTTCAACAATTGGTTTCGGCCGATAAGATCCCGGATAAAATGGAAGAATACCTCTTGCATATGAATCCTTTCAAAAATGCCGAAGGAAAAGACTACAAAGCTTCATCATTGCCCCGAAAAATCGTGAACTGGCAAAATCATCGTTTTGCCCCCTTAGTTGAGGAGTTTGGCATTCCGATGCCTAACCCAGATTTGCTCGAGCGGTCCGAAGACAATCATCAATCGACCTTTGGAGAAAACGAAAATGTGAACATAGAGGATGGATTGGATAAGGAAGACGATCGACCCTTTGATCAGACCGATCCATTAGGCAGCGGCGGTGAAGGTGGCGTTGGTCCGAACGCTGGGTTCGAGCATGCTGGGGGGGGGGGGGCGATTCATAGCTTTGTAGTTAGGAATCAAATGTGTATATGTAACTCGTTTTTGTAATCGGACTTGTTTTCTTCACGATTTGATTCGCATGACTTGTAAATCCTAATCTTACAAATATTTAGAGATCATCTGCCTTTCATAGTTCGATATCTTTTCGTACTCTATGCTCGAAATCTATTTATTCCAAGTAGAATCTTTCTTGAAAGTCGCGTCGATTCCACTATCGTAATCATAAGGTGTAGCTAGCGTCTATAAATATGAGGATCTCTTTAATTATTTGCACACCTTTATTTACAGAGATCGGAGCTCTTCTTCTATATTCCGCATTCTTCAAATTACTTAACTCACTCCCCTTTTATCATGGAGGACATACTAGGCAAAGCCATCGATCCCAAACTGCTATTGGGTGGTTCGAGAAACAAAAATCCATCCAAAGAACAAAAACCAGCCAAGGAGGCCAAACCCTCCAAATCGTCCTCTAAAACCTCTGTGTCCTCTCCTAAAGTTCCTAAGGGAGGGGAAAATAAGAAAGATAAAAGCGCTTCATCGAAGCAAACTAAGGGCAACACAAGCAAGTCCATTTTGGATGAGGAGCTTGAGGCTGAGCTCGAGGGTTCTTCCCCGAAAATTGTCGATTCTTCGAGTGGAGAGCCCGTTAGGCAGAAAACTCCCGTTCCTTCTTCGAACAAAAGGCCTTATTCTGACGGGGTCACTCCCATCGAGGCTTTGCAGAAGCTTGCCATCGGTAACAAGCCATCATCTGATGATTCTTCAGCCGTCCCCCCCACAGGAGGTTTGAGTAAAAAACCTAAGTTGGATATTGGTGGAGAAGCTTCTGCTGAATCCTTAAGAACTGATAATATTTTCGAACCCCGAGTTGATTCCGTTCCTCCGACGGTTATTCCTTCCCCGCCTAAGGAGTCGAAAGACGGGCCCATTTCTAAAGCTACGCTCGGGGATCCTGTAGATAGTCCGTTACGGCTTGACCTCACTTCTTCTGAAACCGACATATCCAAGGAGAGAAATCTAGACGAATTGTACCAATCTGGGTCGCACTTTCTATTTCAGGTGTTATAATATCTTTTTCTCTTTGTCTCTTTTTTTTTTTTTTAACTTATCCGAACATTTAATAGGCTGGGCAAGATTTTCTCGAACTCAAAGCGTTTGCCGAGCGGGAATCAAATCAGCATGCTGCTATTTCTCTCGAGCTGGAGAAGAAGAAAACTGAACTAGACCGTGTCCTTGAGGAGAAGCTTGCTTTAGAGAAAGAGAAGGTTGCTAAGGATCAGGGAGAAGAAATTCACAAAGAATTGAACGAAGAGCTCGAGAAGCTCAAAGTTCTTCACGAGCAAGAGAAGAAAGAGTTCGAGCGCCGTGAAAAGGCGGCTTACGACCGTGGATATGAGGCTCGCAGTGCTGAGCTTCGGAAGATCTTCTCCGACAACAAGCTTCTCTAGTTGTTGTCTTTTACTCTTTAGGCTTGCTGTACAACTATGCTGTTTTATCTCTGTGTAACCATGAATAATTTCTGATACTTTTAACTTCTGTTGTTTGTAATAATTTATTTATTTCTCGGATTGCATGCTCTTGTATAATTTGGTGTGTTCTCTTTTATTCGTACTTAGCCTGCTTTCTTCGTTCGAACTTGCGATCTCGACCGACTGATAACAATTTCGCTCATTTCCAAAGTCAGATGACTTTCTTTTCCCGCTCAAATTCTTGGGAAGTGTGGCAGTCTTTTGATCTTGATCGTTCCTTTTGTTTTCTGTTAATTGTTGGATTTTTGAAAATTGCTCCTATAAATGGGGTCTCTCATTTTGTTTCCTTATAAAATTTTTGAAGGCAGATTCCTTCGATCATGCTGATTAAAAGGTCTTGTTGCATGGCTCAACATTTTGAAATTCGAGTTAGAACCTACTTTGCAGATTATAGGCTAATTCGTACTTCTACTTCGACTAGGATACCCGCAGGCGAACGCTATCCCGTCCTTGGAGGCCGATAAGTCTCATTGCTGACCACCCACGACCCAAGTAGCTCCCTCGGCCTTTTGCGGTTTAGGAGAGGCTTAAGCATCAAGTTTTTCAAGGGTGTTCGACGGTTTGTTTGGTTCTTCCTTGAAGATGTCGAGGGGTGGTGCTTCGAGGATCGAGGTCCTCAATAAAGTATTCACATTACACCTAGAAAAGATGTATTACCCCTCCTCTCTTTGAAGAATCATAAATAATGATAAAAGCCTGTTGGCTTGACAGGCTCCTCATATTCGAGTAAGGACATTATCGTCCGTCGAAAATTTCATAGGATTGCCTGGTTATGAAGTCCCTCTCACGTTCGGATATAGAGATTAGTTTTTTGTCGATATTTATAGGATTGTAAAATGTACTAGTATCAAAAGATTGGCTTGATATGTAATAGGAGTTGACATTTTTGTAATTTGTAATCGCTTGATATATCGAACTTGGAAATCATAGTCTTTTGATTGATCTTTACGATCGTTCTAAGTTGCTTAAAGTCAGTGCTTTATCGACCTTGGCCATTCTTAGGCGAGTTACTGATAATGCTTTCTTTATAAGCTATACTCTGAATTTTCTTTGTAACTTTTTTTGATGACCGGAGTCGAGACTATAAGATTCCGAGCACGATTAGATTTGACATTTTCTTCATTTACCCAAACGGTTCCCTAATTTTCGAGAAGCGGAACGGTCGGCGTATTTATTGCTCGTATCTCAGCCATTAGTTCCGATAAATCTGAGTCGTTGATCGCCTTTTGCTTTTACTATATATAGTTTCGTAGTTACCCTCATATTTTTATGCCTCTGTAATTGTTTTGATCGATTATATGATTGAATTTTTGCTTCCTTTGACCATTATGTTTCGCTTCTTATCTCCGATAATACGGTTCGAGGTTCGGGTTCGAACTATCTTCCTTTATTACTTTGGCTGCCTCCAATGGCGAATTATTTCGACTAGGGTATCGACAGGCGAAAAGAATTTCGACTGGGGTACCGACAGGCGACCAGCTCTCTCTGATTCCATCCATTTGAGGCCGGTTCGAATCCCTGTATCCCGTCGCTCCATCCAGTCGGATAGTGGGTAGACTCGTGGGAGAAGTTTTCCTGCACTCGATCTCAACCTTTTCGAGATGCAATTTGAAGAATGTTGCCTTCGGGTTCGGCAGGAATAATTTCAACTGGAGTTGCTTCCCTGTCTTTCAACCTAGTCCGGCGTGGAGCAATTATCGAGGAAACGAAGGATGAAGGGTAGAAGTGTTCTTCTAGCCCCGCTTTCCTCCTTTGGTAACAAAAATATTCTAGCGCAGGGTTAATTATTTGTAATAGGATTACATTAAATGTAAAGTTTTAGCTTTGCTCGATTTTCTTTGTTGTAATCATGAATTCTCTTGTAACTGTTTGAAAGATCACGAATGAAATATTTATTTCCTTTGTCATTCTTACTTGTTACTCTGCCGATTTGCTTCTGTAAATAGCAACCGAGCATCAATTTCTTCGCCTCAAAAGTACGAACGACAAGTGTTGTTCCCTAGTGACTTTGATAAGTAATAATAAAATATTAGCTTTTTTAATGATCGGACATCGACTATATAATCGACCTTTGATTGAACTTCGACCTTTAATATTCAGATATAAACGATAATTGGCGTTCTTCGCCGATCTCATTCGTTGATAGAGTAATCGAAAATCAATTATACTTGGATAAAGGTTGGCGACATTAGTAGATCTCGATCGCTGTAGTTCGAAACAGGGTACCATTGGAATTTTTGGATAATTGATAATTTTGCATTTAGGGTCTTAGCAACGGCTTTCACCCTTCAATTTATTTCGATCTGAGGGGCATAGCAACGGCTTTCACCCTTAATCGTTTTGATCGGTCATAGCAACAGCTTTCACCTGAGGGTCTTAGCAACAGCTTTCACCCTTTTGATTTATTTCGATCTAAGGGGCATAGCAACGGCTTTCACCCTTAGTCGTTTTGATCGGTCATAGCAACAGCTTTCACCCTTTTGATTTATTTCGATCTATGGGGCATAGCAACGGCTTTCACCCTTAGTCATTTCAGAGCATTTTTAGCCCGAGGGTCGTAGCAACAGCTTTCACCCATTTAATAATTTCGATCTAAGGGGCGTAGCAACGGCTTTCACCCTTAGTCATTTCAGAGCATTTTTAGCTCGAGGGTCGTAGCAACGGCTTTCACCCATTTAATAATTTCGATCTAAGGGGCGTAGCAACGGCTTTCACCCTTAGTCATTTCAGAGCATTTTTAGCCCGAGGGTCGTAGCAACGGCTTTCACCCATTTAATAATTTCGATCTAAGGGGCGTAGCAACGGCTTTCACCCTTAGTCATTTCAGAGCATTTTTAGCCCGAGGGTCGTCACCCATTTTTTATTTTTTCGATCCAAGGGGCGTAGCAACGGCTTTCACCCTTGGTCGATCTTCGAGGGTCATAGCAACAGCTTTCACCCCTTTTAAATAGTAGATGGAGACAAAATAGAGATTGATAATAGATGAATAGAGATCGAGAAGTATCAGAATATGATGAATAAATAGGAATATTGGTGAAACAAACTTTCACTGAATAGATAACTTTGTTCGAAATAAACTTTGATGAAATAATAGTCTTCTGTAACCGTGAGAATAGATGAAACATAGCGAGATAGCAAATAGTAAATAGTCCTAGAACTTAACAGATAATCCCTTTGTCTTGATAAGAATTTATTTGTCCGACCATGGTGATCAAGATCATCATTCAATTAATTCAACTATTTGAGTTCGGACTTCGAACAATCTTTAAACGGAACAATCTTCGAGCGGAAGAAAAACTATCCGGACCTCGCTTAGAATATCGACAGGCAAATACAATTTCCATCTGGAAGGCCAATAAGCCAAACCTATGTAGTCCGCAGGTTATTGCGCAGGTCTTCGATTAGGGACCTGTTGCTACAATACATTTAGGAAGCCATACTGGGAGAGAGAACGACGAAGAATACAGTTACCCTACAAACTGTGCGTTCGCCTCTTCGTCTTTGGAAGGTCGTAAATAAAGTTAAAAGCCTGCGGATCCAAAGTAGATTCCATGCTCGGAGCTAAGTATCTTCGAATAAACGATAGGAGAGGAGACCGAAAATTTCATAGGATTGTAGAAAGTAATGGGGTTCTTATGTAACATATTAGCTTGCGCTATGCTCGAAATGTATCTCCCATATTTTTCCTTTGAAATCTTGTATCTTTGTAATAATATTCATAAATGCCTTTTTTTCTTTTCCTTGTTGATAAAGTAAAGCCTAATCAGAAAAGTTCTTGTTTTCGATAATCTGATCTCGAACACCTAAAATAAATAAGAAAATAGCCGAATACCGCACTCTTGAGTGAGTAACAAACAAATACTTTGATAGATCTAAAATCAATAAGGAACTTGTAGCGACTGATCCTTGGTATTGTCGAATTTCCAAAATTGTTGAACTTTTCAATTCGAGAGTTTTGTTCGAGTAGATCGATCATAGCTTCTTCAATTGGAATATCATTAGTTGGTTGTAAAAATCATATTTAGAATATCATGTGCACCACAGTTGAATTTTGGACGAGTGTTCCTGATCCCGGTGCCGTTCTTCGAATAGGGTAATAAGCAAAAATTTGTTCGAACGAACCTTTCGAATGAGTCCCTCTTTTCGCACCGTTAGACCGTACGTCCTCCCAACCAAACAGGACCCTATTCTTGGGAAGCGTATCGGTCAGTTCATTTATTATGTAAACCCTAACCGTTCGCGATCTGTTATCTGGGCCGTTGGTTGAAAATCCCTCACTGCTATAAATAGGTCCACTTATCTATACGACATTCCTCACTTCTCCCTTTATGTTTCCTCTGATCTCCATGGATCGAGTTTTAGATTTGACTCATATTATCTCCAAGATAAAGGAGTTTGAGATTAGAATTCGGACCCTGTTTTTCGATCCTGGTTCCTTTGGTGCAATCTTTTTCGCTTAGAATATCGACAGGCAAAAGAAATTGCGCCTAGAATACCGGCAGGCAACCCGTTTTCTTAGATATACCTTATTTGGGGCGGATTAGAATTCCGGTTTTCTGGCGTAGTATCTGATCGGGCAGCCGGTTAATCTCAGAGGAGTTCTTTAAATCTAGAGCACCAGCTTCCTCGAGGGCTTTCTTGAAGTATAGTTCCTTCGAGTTCGTTTGAAGTACCTCCGCTAAGATAGCTCTCCGCTGCTCCGGGTCGGATTAGGCTGTAGATAATGATTGAGCACAACAATCATTGTTTACAGATGAAGATCTAAGGTCGGTTTGAAACCCTGGAGAGGAGCTCCGATCCGGCTTTTATCTCGTATGAAGACGGATGTGCGACACGTGGCTAGTGATGGCCATGAAGAATCACTGCTGAGTTCTGCATCTGGAGCGATCTAAAGGGAATGATGACCGGATATATAACAGGGTAGAATTACTCGTAGAATTTGTAGTAGGGTAGGAGTGATTGTACTGTATCTCTTGAGCTCGAGTTTTAATATTATACCCGAGGCTTCGCTTGTAACTTGTTTGAGGAATATCAGTAATAAAACTTTGTTTTCTGATCGAATTTCATTATTTTCTTTTTATGTCTTTTCAATTTCTTCGGTCGAATATGAGTAAGACTCGTTGGAACATGTAGTTATCATGAAATTATCTATCTTTTCCATTCGGGACCATAAATTTCTTTTAGCGATCGAACGGTAGCTCACCCTCGGTTGCGATTTCGAGAATTTATATGACCTGTTGCCATTGTATCAACGGACGTTTACTAATATTCGAATGCAGGATCCATTTAGAAATCGTCATCGAGTAAAGGAATGAAATCAGATCTATCCCAATCTGAGATTTAGTAAATATGATGGTCGGAAAAATAAATTCCGAGCATTAATAAACTGTAGCTCCATAGACTTCTCATAACCTTTTGTCGTTAACTGATGATCAAGCTGATTAGATTTTTTCTGTGTTAGTTAGTTGAGGACCATATCTGTGAAGCTTCTTATTCACTTACGAATAGAGAATTGATCATTTGTGGAAAATAAATCCAAGGAAGGAAATAATGAACTAGACAATCACATAACAGAATCACCAATCTAAAGGTCGGAAATTCACCCCATAGGTCTTATCTTCGACCTTAATTTGACGAATGTCTCACTGGTCGGAGGATATCCTGGAAAATAAATGGCGGAGTTTCTGATTAGTAAGTCGCACGCGACAGATTGTCGAGCTCATTGTTGACAGAATTATGTGCTCCTGCTACATGGGAAGGCTCTCCTCTGACAGACGTATTTCTCCTCGTAGTAGGCATATTTCGATCTAATACTCGAATAAGGCCCCACGGTGGGCGCCAATTGATCTTACGTGATTTCATTTGTTCGATCCGAGTAGTGTAAATGCTATGTTAATGATTGTAAGTAGAAATAAGAGATCAATAGTATTTGTATTCGGAATGATTGAGTACAAATTACAAGTATTATGAGTCCTATTCGAGCATTACTGGATGCCGTACAAGCAAGAGGGTGAAATACGTACAAGACAACCTATACTATACTTCCTAAGTAGTTCCGAGTAGCAGCCTCGGAGGAAGAGCACCTGGGAAGTTATGTTTGTAATAAATGCTAGGGGTATTTATAGCTGAGATAATGGGCTTTCGTACATATTTGCAAGGATACTTTTCTGGTCTGCTGGCTTGGGCATGGGCTCGGCCCAATAGTGACCTTCGACCTCGGATTCTCTTTGTTGGCTCGGGACAGTCCACTATATACCCCGACTCGGTTCGGCACTTCTGGGGACGGAAACTGGTGCTGTTCGATCCATCTCGAGCCAGCAAGGATAGCGGATCCAAATTACCCCTCATCAGTATTAAAACTGATATTCACCAAAAATTAGCTAAGTAACTATCAGATTAGTGGTCAGCAAAGCTGTTCAAAGATTTGTTCGCGATCAGCCTTGTAAACATACTGTTATGTAACAGCTTAGTCTGTTTAATTCTAAGTAATAGTTTTAAAGTCAAAATTTGATTAATATTTTCAGAGGTTTATTCACCCTCCTCCCCCCCTCTAGACCTCATCTGACCAATTGGGACCAACAAGTGGTATCAGAGCAGGTGGTTCATTAGAATCAGCTGCCTGATCAACGAGCTTGATCCGAGTGTTTTTCAAAGGTTTTCAAACTTTTCAAAAGAGCATCTTTTTGAAAAATTAAAATTTTTGAAAAATGGATTGTATCAGCCATGTTCCCCCCATAGCTGGTATGAGCTTTGATGACCGGAAGATCAGAATGGAGATCTTCTTAGCTGCCTACAATGATAACATGTACGCATGTATCATCAAAGGTCCATTCAAATTCACCAAGAGCATCAAAGTTGATGAAGTCGATATAACGGTGGAAAAAGATTTGCATGAAATGACAGCCGAAGAAATAAAGCTGTTCAACCTGGACAAAGTTGGGCGATTTATCATGAGCAAGGCCCTTGACAATGACAGATTTGACAAAGTCAAGCATTGCAAGACTGCCAAAGAAATGTGGGATAAGGTCCGTGATATGAGCGAAGGAAACAACGCCATTAAAGAGCATCAGCTGAGTGTTGCTCTGGAAAAGCTGGACAACTTCAAGATGAAGTCTGCGGAAACCATTGATCAAATGGATACAAGGTTTACAAGGACGCTGAATGAAGTTCTGAAGTTTGGAAAAATCTTGACTGATAAGGAGATAACCGTCAAAGTGCTGAAGGCTCTACCTCCAAAGTTCAACATGAAGGTGACAGCCATGGAAGAGTCAAGAGATTTGGGAAAGATCTCACTCACCGAGCTGTTCTCAGTACTCAAGGCATACGAGTATAAACTGCCAAGAATGGGTGTTGAAGAAATCTCTACTTCAAGTCCCACAACTGATCTGGTTGCCGCTGAAAATCCTAGAAGGCCAGCCTATAAAAGCAAAGACGTGGACTCATCTGATGAAGCCACAATACTCAACAAAAAGGAGTACACTACTGGAGACGTTGCATTGCTGATTAATAATTTCAAGAAGTTCTACAAACGAAAAATGAAGAACAAATACAACAATGTTTCTACTTCTAACCCTACTTCTTCTTCTCAATATAAAGATTCTTATAAATCTAAAATGATGTGCTATAACTGCAGGAAATTGGGTCATTTCATCAGAGACTGCCCATATCCCAAAGCTGAAAAGTACACTGAAGAAGAAAAGAGAATCAGAAAGGAAAGAAAGCATCAGAAAGGCAAGGTGCTGGTGGCAGAAGCGGAAAAGCTAGCTGCTATCTACTCATCAGATTCGGATTCAGACACTTCTGATGAAGAGAGACCTGCTCTTCTCTGCCTGATGGCTAAGGAATCTGATGGCTCTGAGGATGATGAGGTAACTCTTCTAGATAATGGATTATTTAATTCATTTGAGCAAATGATGCTTAACAATACCAGTATTGCTGAAGCATTTACAAAGCTTAAGGAAGAGATGATATTGCTAAGAGAGCAAAACAGTTCACTGAAACTTAAGGCTGAAAAGCCAAAAGAATCAGATGAATATAAACAGCTTGAGCAAGAAAACGAATCTCTGAAAGCTGAATGTGAAGTTCTTAAAGGAAAAATCATGGAACTTGAGAAAACAATTGAGTCTCATGAAAAGTCATCTGTTGCATCCACTCATATGTGTAGTAAACAGAAGACACCTTTAGATCAGGATAAGTTAGAACTGAACCATACTGAAAAATTTATATCAGCTGACAACAGTAAAGTCATTTTGTATGTTCAGACTACTAAACTTGCTTCACCTGAGAAAGTGTTAAAGGAGACAAAAACTCCTAAGGTTAAAAAGAGCAAAGAGCCTAGTGTAGGAAAACAGACTGGTAAGTCCAAACAGAAGAGTCCTAGGAAGTCTTCTGACAAGGCCAAAACCAATCAGACTAGTGATAAAACTAAGTCGTCTGTTAATGAGCAAGCATCTAGTAAACCAAAGAAGCATAAAAATAAGAAAAATCAAAATGCTTGGTATGGAAATGAGTCTTATTATGTGCAACCTGCTGCATATCCTCCTATGTATCATGCACATCAATTTCCAACTTACTATGCACCATATCCTGCTCATCCAATTCATGCATATCCGGCTTATCATGCATCTTATTCTGCTTATGAACATTATCCTTATCATGCTGATTATCAACAACATGGCAAATCTGATGGACGTGATAAAGGCAAAACTGTTCATGCTCCTGTTGAAACTCAGAAACCTAAGAAGCCTAAGACATCAACATCTTGGGTTGTCAAAGGTGGAACTAATCCTTCAGGACCCTCTTAATAAGGGTACCTAAAACAATTTTATTTTGTTTTGTAGGTTAGGATTAGGAGTAGGAGTAAAGTAGAGAACACCTGGTACTTGGACAGTGGTTGTTCAAGACACATGTGTGGAAACATACATGAGCTGACTGATGTTGTTGCTGTGGATGGTCCAAATGTGACGTTTGGAGACAGCAAGGAAGGCAAGATTGTAGCAAGTGGAAAGCTGATCAAAGGTAACATTGAGATTTCTGACGTCTCTTATGTTAAAGGCCTCAAATACAATTTGGTGAGCATAAGTCAATTTTGTGACAAAGGATATTCAGTCATCTTCTCAACAGATAATTGCTACGTTGAATAGATTGGTACAAAGAAGGTTATTTTATCTGGAAGACGACAAGGAAATGTCTAAACAGTGGACTGAAATTCTGTTGACAAGAATTCAAGTGTTTGTTTGGTGGCATCAACACCAAGTGAAGTCAGTTGGCTGTGGCACAAAAGAATGAATCATGTGAATTTCAAGACCATCAACAGACTTATCAAGAATGATCTGGTAGAAGGAATTCCAAAGACAGTCATGAGCAAAGATAAGCTTTGTGACGCATGTCAGAAGGGTAAACAAATCAAGTCATCATTCAAAAGCAAGAAGCACCAATCATCTGGAAGGATCTTGGAGCTGCTACATATGGACTTATTTGGACCCATTGATCCAATGAGCAATGGTGGAAGGAAATACTGCCTAGCTGTTGTGGATGATTATTCAAGATACACTTGGGTGATTTTCCTAAAGAAGAAAAGTGAGACCAAGGAGCATCTTACAAATCTGATGGAGAAGATTCAGAAAAAAAAAAGAGTATGAAAATACTAAAAATCAGATCAGATAGAGGGACTGAATTTACAAACTCTATTGTTGAAGAGTATTGTAATGCCAGAGGAATCAGCCATGAATACTCTGCTGCCAGAACCCCTCAACAGAATGGAGTTGCTGAAAGGAGAAACATAACTCTGAAAGAAGCTACCAGAACGATGATAGCTGAAGCTAAGCTGCCTGATGAGGGGTAATTTAGATTCCTTGCCTTTGTGGGCCCGATGCTATTTGAATAACATTAGATCCTGTCCCCGGGAATCAAGAGCTGGTCCAGAGCATAGAATCAACTGTCCCGAGCTCATTTGAGAACCCGAGATCGAAGGGTACTGTTGGGCCAAGCCCAGGCCCAAGCCCATCAGCTCAGCTATAAATACCCGTGCATTTATGGCAAGACACAACTTCCCAGGGGCTCTTGCTTCGAGACTGCTGCTCGGACACACTTGGGAAATATAGTATAGCTTTGGTCATTTGTATTTCGCTCTATAACTTGTACGGCATCCAATAATGCTCGAGTAGGACCCTAAATACTTGTATTTTGCACTCAGTTAATTCGAATACAATTACTATTGATCTCTACTTTCCCTTTTAATATTGTTGTCATCGCACTACAACATTCCCTTGATCGAACAAAACGAAATCTTGTAAGATCAATTGGCGCCCACCGAGGGGCCTTATTCGAGTATTAGATCGAAATATGCCTACAACGAGGAGAAATACGTATATCACAGGAGAGCCTTCCCAGGCAGCAGGAGCACAGAATCCGATCGACATCGAGCCAGACGATCTGTCGTGTGGGACTCACCAACCGCCATTTGTTTTTAGCAAATATCCTCCGACCAGCGGAGTAAAGGTAAAAGTTCTATGTTTATAAATGAATAAATTTCACGAATATTATTCTCGACTAGCCAAGATCAGATTAATCCGATCATCGGTCAACGTCAAAAGATCATGAAAAGTCTATGGAGTTGCAACTTATTAAGGCTCGGAATTTATCTGACCGATCTTCATATTTAGTGATCTCAGGCTAAATTATGCGAGTCAAATTATTATCAATTATCTGATGGTTTTCTTGATCAGTTGGAATAGAAGTAGTTACATTCTATTGCTCGATGATAATCTCTAAATATGAATATCAATAAATGTTCGTACCACGGCAACAAGTCATCGAAGTCGAGATCAAGGGTGTGCTATTGTTCGATCGATAAAAGAAATTTACAATCCCAAAGGGAATATATATATAACCTCACGATAAATCCCATCGAGCCTCACTCAAATTCGATCAGAGAAGTAGAAAAGACAGGAATAAAACAAGAAAATTCGAGCAAGAAACAAAGCTTATTTATTGGTATTCTTCGAACAAGTTACAAGCGAAACTTCGGATATAATATTAAATTTCGAGCTCAAGAGATACAGTACAATCACTCCTACACTATTACAAGTTCTGCAAGTAAGTCTATCCTGATACATATTCGGTCATCGTCCCTATTAGATCGCTCCAGATGCAGAACTCAGCAGTGATTCTTCATGATCATCACTAGCCACGTGTCGCACATCCGTCTTCGTACGGGATGAAAGCCGGATCAAAACTCTTCTCCGGGGATTCAGACCGACCTTAGGTCTTCATCTGTAAATAATGATTGAAATCCTCAATCATTATTTACAGGTTAATCCGAACCGGTGCAGCGGAGGGTTATCTCAGCGGAGGTGCCCCAAGTAAGCTCGAAGGAACTATACTTCAAGAAAGCCCTCGAGGAAGCTGATGCTTCAGATTTAAAGAACTCCTCTCAGATTAACCAGCTGCCCGATCAGATGCTACACTAGAAGACCGGAGCCCTAACCCGCACCAGATAAGATATGTCTGGGAAAACAGGTTGCCTGCCGGTATTCTAGGCGCATTTTCTTTTGCCTGTCGAATATTCTAAGCGGAAAAGGTTACACCTAAAAGACCAGGGTCGGGAAATAAAGTTCGAATTCTTATCTCAAATTCCTCTATTTTGGAAATAATGCGAGTCAAAGGCAAAATTCGATCTACGATGGTCGGACGAAACATGATGACAAAAAATGAAGAATATCAGATAAACAAAGGGGAACTATTTATAGCGGTAATGTTTTTGAATCAATGGCCCAGATAACAGATCGTGGACGGTTACGATGAACGCAATAAATGAGCTGACCGATACGTTTCCCGAGAAATAGGGTCCTGTTTGGTTAGGGGAACATACAGTTTAACAATGTGCAAAGGAGGGCTTATTTGAAAAGTTTCGCTCGAACAAATTTTTTATTTATTACCCTGCTCAAAAGACAGCACAGGAATCGGGAGCACTTGTCTGAAAGTTCAACCTTCGTTCACATGATATTATAAATATGAAGCCGTTATTCTTACAATTGACTAATGGAACTCGAATCGAAAAAGTTATGATCAGTCTATTCGAATAAAACTCTCGAACTTGAAAGTTTGACGATTATGGAAATTCGGCACTATGAGGATCAATTACAACATATTTCTTATTAATTTAGGGTCTACCAAAAATATTTATTTAATACTTACTAGGACAAATGGTGTTCGGTTATTCCTTTATTGATATTAGAGGAACGAAGTCGGGTTATTGAAGATGGGAATTTATCTAAATATTTTTAATTTATCGACAAGGTAAAGAGGAAAAACATTTATATTATTTCGGGAAATACAAGATGTGTGACATACATTTCGAACATAGCACAAGCTAAATATGTTACATAAGAATCCCTTTACTTTCTACAATCCTATGAAATTTTCGGTTTTCTCTCCTATTGTCTACTCGAAGTAACACGGCTCCGAGCGGGGAATTTCCCTCGGATCCGCAGGCTTTTAACTTTATTTATGATTCTCCGAAGACGAAGGGTCGAGCGCACGGTTTGTCGAATAACTGTGTTCTTCGTCATTCTCTCCCCAATATGTCTTCCTAAATGCATTGTAGCAACAGGTCCCTAGTCGAAGACCTGTGCTAAAACCTGCGAACTCCATAGGCCTGGCTTATTGGCCTTCCAGATGGAGATTATATTTGCCTGCCGATACTCTAAGCGAAGATAGAAATAGTGCTTCTTCTGCTCGAAAATTGCTCTGCTTAGAGATCGTTCGAAATCTGAGCTCAAGTAAGTGAATTAATGAAATAATAATCTTAGTCACCATGATCGGATGAATTGAATGCCAGTGCAACAAATGAAACGGTTTCTAAGGAATGATGGCCTTTTATAGAGAAAATTGAAAGGAATCCAACGGCAGATAATTCGCATAACGAAGGAATAAGATCTAAGAATTGTTGCGATTCCCGATAAAAGAGGAACCATTTAGAAAAGATCAATGCTTATCGGAAAGTTGGAAACATTCACAACAGCCAAAGAAAGCAAGGGGTATTAGTTCGAACGAAATTAGAACCTCGCAAGAAATATTTTCTATTAAAACAGAAGGGTTACTTATTAAATCCTAGACCTATTTGTTATCCGTCTAATTGTTTTCCATCTATTACCTCAATCACGGAAGACTATCATTTCCTCAGAAGTTGTTTCGATCAAAATTATGTTCAATAGAAATTCGTTTCTACCCATCTATTATTCTGACATTGTCGAACTACATTCCTCTATTATCAACCTCTACTCATCAATTGTTCTGATATTCTCGATCTGCATTCATCTAATGTCAGTCTCTATTTATCTCCATTTATTATAAAGGGTGAAAGCTGTTGCTACGACCCTCGATAATCGACCAAGGGTGAAAGCCGTTGCTATGCCCCTTGGATCGAAAAGAAATAAAATGGGTGACGACCCTCGGGCTAAAAATGCTCTGAAACGACTAAGGGTGAAAGCCGTTGCTATGCCCCTTAGATCGAAATTGTTAAATGGGTGAAAGCCTCTGCTATGACCCTCGGGCTAAAAATGCTCTGAAACGACTAAGGGTGAAAGCCGTTGCTATGCCCCTTAGATCGAAATTGTTAAATGGGTGAAAGCCTCTGCTATGACCCTCGGGCTAAAAATGCTCTGAAACGACTAAGGGTGAAAGCCGTTGCTATGCCCCTTAGATCGAAATTGTTAAATGGGTGAAAGCCTCTGCTATGACCCTCGGGCTAAAAATGCTCTGAAACGACTAAGGGTGAAAGCCGTTGCTATGCCCCTTAGAACGAAATTGTTAAATGGGTGAAAGCCTCTGCTATGACCCTCGGGCTAAAAATGCTCTGAAACGACTAAGGGTGAAAGCCGTTGCTATGCCCCTTAGATCGAAATTGTTAAATGGGTGAAAGCCTCTGCTATGACCCTCGGGCTAAAAATGCTCTGAAACGACTAAGGGTGAAAGCCGTTGCTATGCCTCTTAGATCGAAATTGTTAAATGGGTGAAAGCCTCTGCTATGACCCTCGGGCTAAAAATGCTCTGAAACGACTAAGGGTAAAAGCCGTTGCTATGCCCCTTAGATCGAAATTGTTAAATGGGTGAAAGCCTCTGCTATGACCCTCGGGCTAAAAATGCTCTGAAAACGACTAAGGGTGAAAGCCGTTGCTATGCACCTTACATCGAAATTATTAAATGGTTGAAAGCCATTACTACGACCCAAAGTGTAAATTATCAATCGTACGAGATTCCGATATACGTCTTATTTCGAACTACAGCAATCACAATCCGCCAAGAGGGCCTATTATTATTATTCCAGTATTATCAATTTTTGATCGGTCTACAAAGATCAACTGTTACTTATATCTGAATATCAGAGATAGAAGAATGTCATTTATTCTTTATTATCAATACACTTGTGGAGATCATTCGAGAATGATATTTGTTGCTCATATTTTTGGCGCGAAGAAATCGCTGCTCTGTAACAATATACGAAAACAGTTCTGCAGTAGGGATAAGAGAGAAAATAAATATTCTTATTCATGATCTTTCGAACGGTTACAAGAAATTTCGTGATTACAATAATAAAGAAAATCGAGCAAAGCTGGAAACTCTACATTCAACGTGACCCTATTACAAATTAGCCATACCCTAGAATACTTTCATAATCAGAGGAGGAAAGCGGGGCTAAAATAACACTTCTACCCTTCATCCTTCGCTTCCTCAATAGTTGTCCCATGTCGGACCGGATCGAAAAACAGGGAAGCAATCTCTAGAAAAATTACTCCACGCAATCTCGGAGGTAACCTTCTTCAAGGAACATCTTGAAGAAGTGGAGATTGAATGCAGGAAAACTTCCCCAGCAGTCGACCCACTATCTGACCGGGTGGATTGACAGGATACAGAAGTTCAAACCAGTCTCAAATGGTTGAAATCAGAGAGAGCTGGTCGCCTGCCGGTACCCCAGTCGCAATCTTTTTCGCCTGTCGATACCCTAGTCGAAGATATTCCCCTTGCAGGAATGCCGAAGAGGTCGAAAAAGAGAGTCCTAGTCCGAATCTCGAACGTTTTTATTACTGAGATCAAACGGAACATAAAGACGGTCAGTGGAAGTAAAAATACAACCATACAGATCGAATGAGATGTTTACAGACAAGTAAAAAATACGAAGGTAAACTCAGAGGTATTTATAGGGGGAAGAATTCCGTTTCAACGGTGTAGATCTCTTTAGATCAACGGTGGCCAAACATACATTAAAAGCGACCTGTCCGCTCAGATTCCCGACAAATCAGGGATTGTTTTGTTAAAAGAAAACGGGATATAATGATAAAAACTCAATCTCCAAAGCTGAACGGCTAAGATGAGAGCAATAAACACGCCGACCGTTACGCTTCCCAGAAGTCCGGGAATACTATGGGTAAATGAAGAAAAAGTCAAATTCAATAGCGCCCGAAGCACTTGTAGCCTTGATTCAGGTCGTAAAAGAGAGTCACAAAAAGAATCAGATTTCAACTAACTAAAAAAGGGCACTATCAACTCGTCTAAGATCGACCGAAGTGGGCAAGATACACTATTTAAACATATAAATGTAACTAAAAGGTTTAATCAAGGAATTATTATTTCCGAAGTTCAACACATTGAGGAATTACAAGCTATAAAGATATTAATTCCTATTACATATCGAGCTAATCTTTCGACGCCAGTACAGTCCACAATCCTGAGATTATTGACAAAGGACTAATATATCCGAACAGTAGGAGACCTTCATGAGCAGGCAATCCTATGAAATTTTCGGCTGACGATAATGTTCTTACTCGAAAGAGGGGAGCCCATAAAGCCAACAGCGCTATGTACTTTTTTATGGTTTTCGAAGAGAAGAGGGTTGATACAGCTTTTTTATTTTTGGGTGTAATGTGGATACTTTTTGAGAACCTCGATCCTCGAAGCATCGCCTCCTCACATCTTCCAGAAGAACCGGACAAACTGTTGAACATCCTCGTAAAAATTTTTATGCTCAAGTCTCTGCTCGGCCGTAGAAGGTCAAGGGAGCTATCGGGGTCGTGGATGGTCAGCAGTAAGGTTGTTCGACCTTCAAGATCGAAATAATGTTCGCCTGCAAGTATCCTAGTCGAATTAGAAGTACTAACCAGCCTGCAACATGCAAAATAGGACCTTACTCGGAAATCAAAAAGTTGGGTCATGCAACAAGATCTTTTAGATAGCATGATCGAAGGACATCGTTTTCAAACAATTTTATAAGGGAACAAGATGAGAGACCCCATTTATAGGTACTATTTTCAAAATCTAACGCCTGGCTGAAAGCAGAATGAGCGGTCAAGATCGACAGACTGTTGCGCTTCCCGAGAATTTCAGCGGGAAGAGAAAGTAATATAGTTTCGGAAATTAAGCAGAATTAATGTACCAAGATCGAAGATTAAAGATCAAAAGCATAAGACCAAACGAAGAAAGCAAACTAAAGCATGGACAGAAAAGAATACATCAAATTATGGAAAAACATGCAAGAAGCAAATAGATTATTACAAACCAGAGGGGACAAAATATCTAAAATTGTTCACGATCACACTAGAGTAAAAACAATATAGTCATATAACAAGTCAGGGTAAACAACATCTAGAGAAGCTTATTGTCGGAGAAAATCTTCCGAAGCTCGGCATTACGAGCCTCATATCCAGCTTCGTATCCACGGTCATAAGCTTCCTTCTCTCGACGCGCGAAGTCTTGCCTCTCCTGCTCGTGAAGACGTTTTAGTTTTTTGAGCTCCTTATTTAGCTGCTTGTGGATCTCCTCTCCATCCTTTTTAACAGACTTCTCCCTCTCTAGAGCAAGCTTCTCCGCAAAGACACGGTCGAATTCGGCTTTCTTCTCCTCCAGCTCGAGGGAAATAGCAGCACGCTGATTTGTTTCCCGCTCAGCAAACGTTTTAAGTTCGATGAAATCTTGTCCGGCCTGTCAAAAGGAATCGTCACCTCTAAAATATATATATATATATATATATATATATATATATATATATATATATATATATATATATATATATACCTGAAACAAGAAGTGCTGCCCAGACTCGAACAACTCTTCTATATTTCTCTCCGTGGACATGTTTCTCTCCTTGGGCATGTTAATTTCTGAAGAAGTAAAGTTAACCTGCAACAGACTATCCATGGGATCAGCCTTAAGAGGAGACCCATCTTTCGACCCCTCAGGTAGGGAAGAGGTAACTTTTGGAGGAATGGAGTCAACAAGGGGTTTGGGAGGATTATCAATTCCCAAGGCTTCAGCAGAAACCCCTCCACCAACCGCTGACTTGGGTTTTTTGCTGAGACTCCCTGCGGGAGGAACGGTCGAAACATCGGAAGATGACTTGCTACCAATAGCAAGATTCTGCAATGCTTCAACAGGAGTAACCACATCAGAATAAGGCCTTTTGTTCGAAGAAGGAACATAAGCCTTTTCTCTCACAGGAACTTCACTCGAAGAATCGACAACTTTTGGAGAAGAGCCCCCGAGCTAAGCCTCGAGCTCTTCGTCCAAAATGGACTTGCTGGAATTGCCCTTGATTGGCTTTGAGGAAGTACTCTTCTCTTTCTTATTTTCTCCTCCTTTAGGAGCTTTCGGGGAAGACACAGAGGTCTTAGAAGAAGATTTGGAGGGTTTGGCCTCTTTAGCAGGCTTCTGCTCTTTGCTCGGATTCTTATTCTTCAAGCCCCCAAACAGCGATTTAGGGTCGATAGCTTTGCCTAGTACATTTTCCATGTTAAGCGGATTTGGGGTCAATAGCTCGGATTCTTGCTCTTTAAAGAATTCGAAGAATGTGGAAAATATGGGGAGAGCTTCGATCTCTTTAAGCAAAATACCGTGTGAATAATGAGGAAAGATCCTAATATTTATAGACACTACGCCCTACAAATACGATAATGGATCGACGCAACTTTTAAGAAAAATCCCGTTTGAATTGGGTAAAGTTCGAGCGTAAAGTGTAAAGAGTTATCGAACTTTGAAAAGCTTCCTGAATAGTATCTAGATATTTGTAAGGTTGAAATTTACAAGTTACCCGAATCAAATCAAAAAAGAAGATAAACCCGTTTACAGAATTGAGTTACATGGGTAGATACAATTGATTCCTAACTACAAAACTATGAATCGCCCCCTCCGGCACGCTCGACCCCAGTAACTTGCGAAACAGAAGATCAGACGATATATATTTGAAGTTGAACAATTACTCAGTCTGGTCGAAAAATCGATCGTCTTCCTTATCTGGTGCATCACCTATATCGACATCATTGCCTTTTTCCCCTGGCACAATAGGAGGATCGTCGTTGGAACGCTCGAGCACATCGGGGTTAGGCATCGGAATGCCATACTCCTCAACCAAGGGGGCAAAGCGGTGATCCTGCCAGTTAAGATTCGTCTTAGGTAGAGAGGAGGCTTTATAATCTTTCCCTTCAGCGTTCTTGAAAGGGTTCATATACTTAAAATACTCCTCCATGTCATCCGGAATTTTCTTGGCTGCGACTAATTGTTGAACCCCTTTATAAAAGATCGTCTGAAGGATTTCCCCCATTTTCCTTTAGACCAAAGGATCTAAGACGGGAGATTCCGAGAATTCTCGTATGGCCGGAATCACTGCCTCATCACGGCCTTGGGCATATGCACGCTCAGAATCTTGCTTCGCTAGCTCGAGTTCAATCTTTATCTTCTTTAGCTCTTCCTCGAGGGCACTTCTCTCTTTAACAGATGCCAGCAAATCTTCTTCTACAGAGGAGGAACGTTTCGTAGTCACTTCCTCGAGCTCCCTCTTTACTTGGGATAATTCTCGCTGGCTCTCTGCCAGTTGAGATCGAAGGGCTTGATTATCAACAAAAATTTGCGCATATGCGTCGTGAGCATCTTGTGATTCCTGCTCTAGTAGTGCCAAACGATAGGTTTGAATAGCGAACAAGTCCCCGACCTATGAGATAGTTCAAGACATCAGCAAACATTATGGATTTTAAAGAAAGGAAAGATAGCCGAAAGACAAATGTTCAACTCATGATATGTTCGAGAGAAGTCACTTAAAACCTTGAAGTCACCTTTAACGGTGTGAAGCAGCATATCCCGTTTGAACCGACTAGCCATATAGATTCTAGCGGCTTTATCGAATTCATTCTCACCACCCGCATCCAGATCAGTTTGAATGGTGCCATCTTCAGGATACCCAGCAGCCCTGCTACCTCGAAGATGTTCGTCCATAAAATCCACCACATCGGGCTCCGACTTACCTGCTCGACAAGGAACTGAATCAGAACTCACACCAAAAGGTTTTACCCTCCTCGAGGGCCCTGGGTGGTCAGCATTCCTCTTTCGACTCAGAAGCTTCTCATACTCTTGAATACCCTGGATCCGGTTCCAGGAATGTTGACTATAGCCAACGCTTGAAAGAAGGGAAGTATCGGGGGAAAATAAAGTTCGAAGAGGCCCAGCAGAGGCAGAGTTCAAGGAACTCATGGTACCAACGCCTCTCAGTTCGGGAATTGCGACTGGAATAATAACTGGGTTTCCGCCCGAACTACTTGTACCCGCCCCGTTTTCGGAAGTACGGGGAAACGGATCGAAATAGAACGGTTTGTCTTCAACCGGGCAGGCCGCAGATAGTCGAAATTTCTCTACAATTTGACCTGCAAAGGAAATACAAGAATCGCATGAATGTAAATTAATGATACATCGCGCCTCAAGGTAGGAATAAGCTGAAAACATACCCAAAGAAAGAGAGGCGAGAGGTGGAGCGGCAGAAGCTGACAAGTCACCGACCTGGGGAAGCGACCCTTCTAAGGATTGATTAGATACGGCACGAGAGTATTTGAGTATTGGAGCAGGATAATCACAGCGGCTCAACCTAGCCAATCGTAAAACACCTTCCTGAATAAGGAGCTCGGTTTGATAAAGGTTAGACCGCAACTGCTCCAGGAATTCATCGGAAAGGCGATGCTTGAGTTTCTCTTTAATCCGGCGAGGACCATATGACCAAGAGTTGACTCCATCCCATCGGTAAGGCCTCATCTTCGAGCTACCTTCCGATATAGGAACATCAGGGTCCTTCACAAAGAAGAATCTCCGTTTCCAACCTATACTCTTTTTCGTTGTTATTCTCGTAAGAAAAGGCCGCTTCGACCGTTGGCGGATGGACACAAACCCCATATTTGAGCCCTTGCACAGGTCTATTCGGAATATTTGCCAGAAATTGCTAAAAGAGGCCTCTTCACCCTTTGCCTCCATAAGAGCGCTAAACGCTGCTATATACGCTACAGAGTGCAAGAGAAGCTGAGCGGGAGAAAGTGAAAAGAAAGTCAAGATGTTCCTAACAAGGGGAATGAACGGGATACGCAAACCATAAGAAAATTGATCCTCGTAAAAGGCTTGACAGCCAGCCGGGGGATCGGTAGAACGTTCAGTATAAGAGGGAATGACGATTGAAAACCCTTTAGGAAGAAATTTCCCGAACTCCGCCTCGAGGAAAGAGAGATCCTTCTTTGAAAAACAGCAGGAAGTCTGGCTGGCAGGAAGCTCTGACTTGTTCGAGATGATGGCGGTAGAAGGTTGCGTATGTTTGAAAATCCTGACAAAAGCACCCTCGCCGATGCTGCGTTTCTCGACCTCATTTTCTTCGAGATCCTCGCTCAGATCCTCATCCTCGCGTCCTTGACAAAACTCCCCATCCTCATAATCATCAACAAGCTTCAGCAAAGGATCGGACTCTGGGTTTTCTCCGACCTTATTCTTGCCCCTTGCGCTTCTAGAGCTCGACATTATGGATTGAGAAACAAATATACAAAAGGCAAATGATGTTTCGAACTCAAACGCTTCGAGCTCAAGAGAGGATGTAATATGTAAATAACTTTTCAACGAATCGACATATATATACGGGGTTAAAAAGGTAAAATTGCAAACAGGTCCCCGAGTAACCGCGACGGTTGAACTTACCCTGGGTAAAAACTTAGGGTTATTCCTCACTGAATAGCACTTTGATCCTTCATTTTCTAAGATTACGGAATAAGTTCCTTGCAAATTTTTCCTAAGAATCTCGTGGGTCCTCTTTGTTAAGATCGGGAAATTTGGAAAGCATTCATCAAGGGATCGAACGACACATTGCGGAACCATAAAGGATATAACTACTTCAAGATCCTCCGACAAGGATATCTTTACAACACGCCGGTATATGTTTTCTTATATATGCACTCTTTTTCCCTGGCTCGGTTTTTATCCCAATGGGTTTTTCCGGGCTAGGTTTTTAACGAGGCATATCCTAAAGACATTATGAACGGCTCATCTCATAATAGTGTGGGACGCAATTTGTACTTCTTCGAGCGCAAGCTCCACTTCACGCTCGAGAAGTGGGGGAGTATTGATGAGGGGTAGTTTAGATTCCTTGCCTTTGTGGGCCCGATGCTATTTGAATAACATTAGATCATGTCCCCGGGAATCAAGAGCTGGTCCAGAGCATAGAATCAACTGTCCCGAGCTCATTTGAGAACCCGAGATCGAAGGGTACTGTTGGGCCAAGCCCAGGCCCAAGCCCATCAGCTCAATTATAAATACCCGTGCATTTATGGCAAGACACAACTTCCCAGGGGCTCTTGCTTCGAGACTGCTGCTCGGACACACTTGGGAAATATAGTATAGCTTTGGTCATTTGTATTTCGCTCTATAACTTGTACGGCATCCAATAATGCTCGAGTAGGACCCTAAATACTTGTATTTTGCACTCAGTTAATTCGAATATAATTACTATTGATCTCTACTTTCCTTTTAATATTGTTGTCATCGCACTACAACATTCCCTTGATCGAACAAAACGAAATCTTGTAAGATCACTGCCTCAAAGATTTTGGGCAGAAGCAACAAATACAACATGCTTTACCCAAAACAGATGCATGATCAACAAGCACCAAAACAAGACTCCATATGAAGTTTGGAACAACAGGAAGCCAAACATTCATTACTTTAGAATTTTTGGTTGTAAATGCTTTGTTAAATAATGGGAAAAATCACCTTACTGCTTTTGCAGAAAAGGCTGATGAAGCAGTATTTGTAGGATATTCTACTGTTAGTAAAGCTTATAGAGTCTTTAACAATGTTGGGATTTTATGGGTATGATTGTCAACTACAACGATGCGGAATTTAAAATTTTTAATACACCAATTCCCAGGGTTAACTTAGTAGCACATACGAAAAGGTTGAATACAATTTAGCAAATAAATTACTAAATTAAAGTTGGTAAATAGCAATTTACCTCACCACAGGCAAGGTGGTGGTTTTTCCTCTGGTCTTCATTCAGATCTGATGGATCCGGTTCGTGAGAAGCACCCCATGTGTTGTGCCTCTAGAGAATAGTCCACACCAGCTAGATATGTGACTGCTTCGATCCCCAGGCTCAGAACTAGGATGGAAACATGTCAAAAATCAAGATCAATTCTTGATGTACATGAAGAAGGAAGAGAGAGAAGGGCGGCGATTTTAGGAGTTAGGGTTAGGGTTGAAGTGTTTCTTCCCTTTTGGATTCTCTCTCTATTTTGCCATTCCTTCATTTGGTTTGAGTCTCTAAGACTCCCTATTTATAGAGAACACCAAAAACCCTAACTCCTTGTGCAAGACTTCAGTTAATGGGCCACTAATTAAACTGGCCCATGTCTTGCATCTATTTAATTAATACTTTAATTAAATAGCCCACTCATTTAATTAACACTTTAATTAAATGGCCCATTCATTTAATTAACACTTTAATTAAATAGCCCATTAAATCTAATTAAAGATTTAATATTTTAATTAACCCTTTAATTAATAATTTAATTAATTAGAATAATCTAATTAATTTTCTCTCTCTTAGAATTAACCCTTTAATTCTATTGATTTAATTCTTTAAATCAATTCTTTCTTCAGTTGACTGTCACAGTTCTAACTGATTGTGTGTGACCCTCTAGGTTCACCATCAATTGGCCGCAGGCTCACAATTACGTGATTTAATTAGTGAGCAATTAATATTTCATTAATTGCTCCGATCAATTAACCACTTTAATTGACCACTCAAGAATTAATCTCCCTATTAATTCAGGAGTACCCACACCTCATGGTCGATGTCTAGCCACAAGCCCATGAGGCCCAACTTCAGGTGAATTGATCTCAGTGAACCTCACCTCTTATAAGTACCATGTACATACGGTCCCTCTATCGACTAATTTCCCGATCGAGACCTAGGGTGTGTGAATTGGTCGGCACCTCTAATTATCTCGATAACTATACTTTCTAATTCAGGATAATAATTCCAGTGTGACTGCTAAATCTGGAAACCCCTTTCCAAATCCGTCACCGACCGTGGCCACGGGTTTCTCGGAACATATTATCTAAGAATGTATAGGAAATTCTCTCAACGAACTACGTCGAGTCGGTAGATCCCATTTTGATGCTAACCACCCGCGCATACGACTATACATACCCAACGTAGGCGCACAATGGACAAGCTATGTGCCCGGCTCCTAAATCAAAGTATGCACACCCGTATACCGAATTCGCCCTAGCATCTCAAGTCTAAGGACTAAATCGTACACTGTTATAAGTCTTGAGAGACATCCCATCACCGATATGCTTTTACGCACTTCCACAATGGGTCTCTCTGTTCGGGTCGTTCGATGCGTTCGATCCCCTATCGAACCACCTAGTCATATGCACTGACATCAAAATGTCTTGTTCATGAAACGACAACAAATTCACTTCATGTGAATCATGCATAATCCTACAAGTCTTTGCGATTCCCTCGATACCCCGTCTCGATAGGAATCTATGACTTGGAACATTTTCGAGATCACGACCTTTGAGACTGTTTCATGATTAATCGCACCCAATACTGAAGTGAATAATCCCTTAGTCATAAGTGATCTCAGGGTTTCATCCAATCGCTTAAGTTATTCGCGAGAGATGAAGTTGGCCATTGTTTGATTTATATAGCATAAACAAACGATCGTATTAATTCATTTATACTAGAGAAAGTTTATCACGTGATAGTCCTTATACAAGCTAAAATCTATTGGCTTGCAGGGCACTATCCCATCAAACAAAAGAACTTTACTTGAAGAATCCATTCATGTAGTATTTGATGAACCTAGTCAATCTTCTGAAAAGAATCAAAATACTGATCAGAATCTGTCTACTGATTTTCAAAAATTGAGTGTTGAAAAGAATGAAAAATATATTCCCATCATACTACCTGATCTCAACTCAGCTGCAAACTCAAGTGCTGTTCAAAATCACAATGCTGATTGTCTAACAGAGGAGTTGCAAACAGCTGACAGACCAGAGAATGTTCATCAGACAACTGATGTTCAACAGACTACTACTGGAACTCCAACAGTAGTGTTGCAAGATCACAACAGAGGTCAACATTATGATTTGCAACCCGATCTTAGATGGCTCAAGAATCACCCACCAGAGCTGGTGATTGGTGATCCTTTGGATAGAGTAAAGACAAGGAGGGCTGCTGCAAGTGAAGCAATGTTTGTCAGCTTCCTATCTCAAATTGAGCCCAAACAGATTGAAGAAGCTCTAAGTGATTCAAACTGGATTGAAGTTATGCAAGAAGAGCTAAATCAATTTGAAAGGAATGAAGTCTAGTACTTAGTTCCTAGACCAAGTCATCAAAGAGTAATTGGCACTAAATGGGTATTCAGGAACAAATGAATGAAGATGGTGTTGTCACCAGAAATAAAGCAAGATTAGTTGCAAAAGGCTATTGTCAAGAAGAAGGTATTGACTTTGATGAAACTTTTGCACCAGTAGCAAGATTAGAGGCAATCAGACTCTTTCTTGCCTATGCTGCTCACACGAATTTCACAGTCTATCAAATGGATGTGAAATCAACTTTTCTCAATGGAGAATTGCAAGAAGAAGTTTATGTTGAACAACCACGTGGATTTAAAGCATATCAAGAAGAAGACAAGGTATATCGTCTGAAGAAAGCCCTCTATGGACTGAAACAGGCTCCAAGAGCATGGTATGATACCCTATCTGATTTTCTTTTAATTAAAGGATTTCGCAAAGGTAAGGTAGACAAGACCCTGTTCACTATTGAATGGGAAAATCATATATTGCTCGTGCAAATATATGTGGACAACATCATTTTTGGTTCAACAAATCAACATATGTGTGATAAGTTCTCAAAGCTGATGCAGAACAAGTTTGAAATGAGCATGATGGGAGAACTTAACTATTTTCTTGGCTTGCAAGTAAGACTGCTGCCTGATGGAATATTCATCAGCCAAGCAAAATACACAAAGGATCTGTTCAAGAAATTTGGTATGGAAACTAGCTCTACTGCTAATATTCCAATGTCTACTAGTCTTCGTTTGGATAAAGATGAGGATGGCAAATCAGTAGACATAACCAAGTACAGAGGAATTATTGGGTCACTATTAAACTTAACAGCTAGCAGACCTGATATCATGTACTCTGTTGGGGTTTGTTCGAGGTATCAATCAAATCCTAAGGAATCTCATCTCTTAGCTGCCAAAAGGATACTCAAATATCTTAAAGGTACTGAAGAATTGGGATTGTGGTATCCTAAGGAATCTGGATTTGAACTTATTGGATATTCAGATTCTGACCTTGCTGGCAGTATGATTGACAGGAAAAGCACAACAGGTGCCTGTCAGTTCTTAGGTAGTCGTCTGATCTCTTGGATGAGTAAGAAACAAACTTCAGTATCCATATCAACTGCTGAAGCTGAATATATAGCTGCTGGAGCTTGCTGTGCACAGATACTATGGTTGAAGCATCAACTAGAAGATTACAACATCAAAATCACTGGAATCCCTATCTACTGTGACAATACAAGTGCAATCAACCTTACTCAAAATACTACGAGTCATTCAAGGACTAAGCACATTGAGATCAAACATCATTTCATTAGAGATCATGTGGAGAAAGGAAATGTCATGATAGAATATGTGTTTACTGAAAATCAGATTGCTGACATCTTCACAAAACCTCTATGTGGGACAAGGTTTTCAACTCTAAGAGCTGAACTAGGTCTACTAAAATTAGATGCATAAGCTGAGGGGGAACTCATCAGAAGACTGAAGTTCAACAGCTTACCTCATCATATTATCTTCAAGGATTAACTCTCAACAGACTAGTTAACTTATGAATTCTTAAAGACAGGGGGAACGTGTAAGACTAGCGGTACTTCTGATTAAAAGATGAAATTTGTTGATGAAAGTTAGTTGAAGTTATGTTTTCATCAGAAGATTAAAGTCTTGAAGATTGAAGATTAATTATCTAGCTGGATTGACAAACAGCCGAGGAAGGTTATCAGTTATTGGCTTTCACTGATAGCAATCTGTCATCAGGACGTTAGTCTCATCAGATAAGTACTTTAATTACTCGTCTGATCAACTGTGTAAAAGCTCACTGTTTAAAAACGTTTTCTTTTAAAATACGCTTTTACAAGTTAAACTAAGGCGGTTCGCATTCCCGCCTGTCATTAAATGCTTTTTGAATTTGAAAAGGCGTAACTGACGCCGCACGACAGAACGGACAAGAAACGGATCTAACGGTTGGCTGGTACCACGGAAATCGAAATACCCTAACTCTATAAATCCAGATCTGATCAGACTTGTCGTTCTTTACGCACCCAAATATACTTAGAGCATTTGTGAGAAAATATTTTTGCACTCTATCTTCTGCAAACTTCGTTTTTCACTAACTTCCCACATATTCACTATGAGTTCTAGTCAAGAAGCTAAGGCGGAGGGTATGTATCTGGTTTATGATGCGTACTATCAGTCTGGTACCAATTTGATGAAGCAACTGTTAGAGAAGTTCAATGCTGCTTCCCTGGTGAGTTTCATGGAACTACACGAAGGATTGGTCTGGAAGGACCAAGTTTTGGAATATTACAGGATGGCTGAAGTGGACTTCACAAAAAGGGAGATTAAGGCTACTGTCGGGGGTAAATTCATAGTTATCACCCCTGTTCTGCTTCATGAAACGTTTTGTCTGCCAAACAGTGGACGAGATGATGTCACCACCCTAGCTGAGGATAAACTTCAAGATTTCTGGGCAATCTGTGTCAAGGAGGGTGAGATGTTGACTGGAAACATCAAGAAGAAGCAACTTAAGGATGAGTATCAGCGCATGGCTGATATGGTTGCCAAGCTGATAGAAAACTGCACCTTCTCTCTTGATGCAGTGACCATGAAGAGATATAGCATTATGCTGGCTATCTACTATGCTTTGGAAGTAAATTGGTCAGTGGTTGTTTGGTACATACTGGCTAATTTTCATGAGAAGAAAGGCAATTACTCTACTCAACAGACTAATCACAGAATCACACTGAGCTATCTGCTTTACAACATGGGTTGTGAAATGACTAATGGGAAAGAGATTCATAACGCTAAGGCAATGGCCAAGTACTTACCTGCTATGAAGAGGAAAGCTGATGAAGTTGAGGCTGAAGAAGATGTAAAGGAATCTAAGGAAGAGGTTCCTGCCAAGAAGCAAGAGAAAGAAGTTCAACCTGTTGTTCAGGCTAAGAAGAAGAAGGCTGATGAGCCAAAGGAAGTGGCTCAAAAGAAAAAAACCAAGACTTCTGTTCAAACAGCCCAGCCAGCTGTTGAAGCCAAAACAGAAGAGTCTGGAGCGAAGAAGGTTGTTGATCAGATCATCGATCAGACAACTGCGGAGATCAGGAATACGTCTCCTACCTCATCTTCAAGAACACCATCTGCTGAACATCCTGATGAGACTGTTGCTCACAGGATCAGAAGTCAACTCCGCGATACAGGTGCTTCCATGCCTGTTCAAGGAGGAAGGGCAAAAAGAACTATAAGGATAAGAATGACTTTTGTTGATTCACCCACTGAGTTATCAGACTTAGTGCGACAAAGCCCTCCATCAGCAGAGAGGCCTGCTGGTACTGAAGAAAAGTCTGCTGCTGAAAAGATTGATGCTCAACAGACTGCTCCAAAAGAACCAACAGTTGAGGTTGCTCAACCTCAAGATGATCCAGATGTGATGATCATCAACCCTATATCAGCTGCACCCATTGCATCTGCTGGTCCTGCTCCCAACCTGCCCAAGTTGACAAAGGAAAAAAACATTCTTATCAGAAAGAAGAAAATTTCTGCTGCTGATAAGAAGAAGAGAGAGGAAGCTGAGCAGAGAAAGAGAGTCGAACATGAGGAGAAAAGGGCCCTTGAACTCAGCAAGATTCAGGCCGAAAAGGATGAACAGAGAAGGAAGATGTCTGAAGCAAAACGTAAGGCTGCTGAAGATGTTGAACTTACTGTGGTCATTGAGCTGAGCAAGAAGGATGCTCATGGCCCTGTTCATGCTGGTGGAATAATGATTGATGAATCTTTAGAAGCCAAGCCAAAGATGCCTACTGGCACAGTCAAGCCTAAGGCCAAGTTTCAAGTCAAAAAATCCTTTGACATCATTAATTCTGATAAATCTGTCTTCAACAGGTTTGAGAAGGCTCTGGCTTATTTTGATCAGAAACTGATGCTCAAGACCTTATTCACTCATGAAAAACCAAGATATATGAAGTGGAGAGACTACAGAATGAATAAGTCTGTTGAAGAGCTTCAGAATTGGAGGGAGTTTGCTGATGAAGAAAGGTGGGTTCTTCAATGGCTGAAAACTGACACCATCTCACAAGCCTTGGATCCTGATTTCGTCAGAGATGCTATGCATCAGTATGCCAAGGACTTTGCTACTGAAGAAGCAAAGATTATTTCAAACACTTTGCCAGTCAAGAGAAGAAAGTCTGATGATCATATTGAGAGGGCCATTCAAATTGCTGTAATGTCTGCCCTGAAGAATTGGGATGCTAAATCAAGATATCAGAAAGGTTCTTCAAGTGATCTACCCTCGTTGCCAAGCATTCAACAGATAACATTTGGCAAAGAAGTGAAAGAATATTATGAAGTCCCTAAAGTAAAGACTTCTGCTCCAAAGCCGTGGCGTGTTGTGAGACAAATTCGTCAAACAACAGTCTTTCCTGATGAAGGCAAAATAATAAATAAAATCTTTGAAGACGTCACTGATCAGCCCAGTGATGTTAATGAACCCTTAGCAATTGAGTGGAAGGCTAAGGAGTCATCTGTTGATCAAGAGACTGAGTTGAAAGATGCCCCTGTTCACCATGAAAGTGAAGATGACCAGACTGCTAATCCTTCTGCTTTATCAGCTGATATGCACTCATCACTGATGGAAGCCTTCCAGATGCTGTTAGAGAATAACTTAAAGGAAATGGAAGCAAGGAACAGACAACAGCTGGAAGTGATGCAGCAAGCCTTGGAGGAATCCAACATACTACAATTAGAGCAAATGCAGAAAGCCACTAAAAAGATTGTCCAAGATGCTGTTGATAATTTCCCTCTGCCAGATGATAGTGCACTGAAGAGAAGTGTGCTGGACATGAACAGAAATGTTGAAGACATTAAGGCAGATGTAGATCATCTTCATAATGCTCTGAAAAGAGCTGAAAATAACATTGCTGATCTCACTGCATCCTTCATCAATGTCGGTGAACAAGAAAAGGCAGTAAATGTAGCACTGTTGCAAGAAGTCAATAAAGCTGGAGATGTTATTCAAGAAGAACTTGCCACAATGCAAATCAATGTTGACTGCCTAAATGATCAGAATGATATCATCAACACAACTCTCAATCATGTAACTGCCAGTCATGATGTAGTAAATCAGAACTTGAAGGCTTTATGTGTAGTAATGAAGATACAGTCTGTTGCACTCAACCCTCCTATCAAACCTGCTAGTGTCACCAATTCTGATGATGACAAAAAGGGGAAGAGAAAAGGGAAGAGGAGCCAACTCTTCAAGCTGTTGCTGCTGAAAACAGTCAAGTAGTTGAAGAAAAAGCTGAGGAAGCTGTTGCTAGTGAAACCAAGAAGACTGATGCTGCTGAAGAGACTGAAAAGGTTGAAGGCAAAGAAGAAGCTGCAGAAGAAACCAAGGACAAAGCCAAGGCTGATGAGGAAAAGGCTACATCCAAGGATTCTGATGGAGAAAAAGCTGAGCTCTATACCAAGTATAAAAATGTAGAGAGAATCAAGAGAAAGATGGAGGAATTAGCCAAAGAGCAAGAAATCAAAGAGAAGATGGAAGCTGCTAAGTCCAATCTACTCTTGGATGTTGATGCTGATGAGGAAGAAGAAGATGATGAAGAATCTTCATATGAATATTATGAAGAAGTTGAAGGAAGTGAAGAAGCTGATGATTAGAATAGATAAATCATTGTAATCAGTTTTTCTTTATCTTCTGACAGACATCTCATCTGAACAGAAATGTACTTGTAATAATTTTCATATTATCAATAAAAAGTTCAGTTCTGTTTCCAACATATATTTTCTAACTCAGAAAATTTTGAGGATCAAAACTTTAGTATAGGTAAACAGGTACCAAGCTGAAGTTTTGTCATCATCAAAAAGGGGGAAATTGTTGGATAATGATGAAGATGGAATGCACTGAAGTGTATTTAGTTAAGGGAGGTTTTGATGATTTCCAAAACTTCAAATCAACTATGTAAAGACAACTTAGAAGAATTTTGACCAAGTAAGAAGACTTATCAGACGGGTCAAATATTCAAGGTCCAAAAGACTACTGATCTGCTGAAGGAAAGAAATCAGACTGGTGATGATCAGCCGACTCAAATCAGATTTGTTCAAGTTTGGGATCAGCTCTGTTCATCATCAGACTTGCGCTTTCATCAGCCAAGTGGAAAGATCAAGAAGTCGTCCCAACGGTAATAAATGCCACTGGAGTAATAAATGCTGATGTCTAAGGTTATTAATGACAAATGATTGAAGGAAAGACTCGTATCAGCTCGGTGCATTTAATGCTGCCTGACAGAAAGTACAGTTCGCAGTACTGTCACTGTGCAGATAGCCATTCGCGGAAATTAAGGACCAGAAATCAAGAAATTTGAATTGTGTCTCTCTTCAACGGACATAATTTAAAGAGTGACTATAAATAGCTGAAGAGACGAAGAAAGAAAGATATACAACTTCTGAGAGATTGAATTCAAAGCAAAATATTTTCTAAGTCTCAAAGCTCATGAACAGCTCACTCGTCTGCTGAAAGTCATTTGTTGACAGAAGCCGTTGAAGTTCAAGAAAACATTTTCTGAGTGAATCTATAAGAGAGAAAAGTTGTGAGAAGTAGATATCCATCTTAGTGAGTGATATTACTTCGGAGAGTAGGAGTTTCTTTGTGATTTCCTATTGCGAACTAGTGGCTGATCATTTGTTGTGAAGCACAAGCAGAGTGTACCAATTACTTTGTGTTCTTAGTATAACCCAAGATCTGTGTGACTTGAAAGAGTGGATTAAAGGATATTTAAATCCATATAACCACTACAAAAATTCTTGTGTTTTTACATTGCTTTTACTTGCATATTTTCAGATCTGCATAAAACACGTTATAAAACTGTTTGAAAATTAATTTAAAGGAGTTTACAAAACTGGAGATAAAATTTTCAAACTACTAAGTTTACTTGTGAAAAATACTTTAAAAATCTGCTGCAAGTATTCTGGTATTAAAACTGATTTTCACCAAAAATCAGCTAAGTAACTATTAGATTAGTGGTTAGCAAAGTTGTTCAAAGATTTGTTCGCGATCAGCCTTGTAAACATACTGTTCTGTAACAGCTTAGTCTGTTTAATTCTAAGTAACAGTTTTAAAGTTAAAATTTGATTAAAATTTTCAGAGGTCTATTCACCCTCCCCCCCTCTAGACCTCATCTGACCACTTGGGACCAATATAAATAGTTTCGGAATTACATCTTGTTTTCGTTTCGCCTGATTCAAAAACGGAAACTTTTCAATGTTTTCGATGGAAAAGATGGAAATTTTGGTCCATGGTTAAACATGCAAGAAACTATCCTGTGAAATTTTTATTGCGCCAAACATTCTTGTGTTTTTAATAACCCTACAAAAAAAACCCAATTAGTAAAAAATAGGTCGTTATGGATCGACATTTTTCAGGAAATCATTTTAAATATATTTTTAAAAATTATTTCTTGAAATATATAGATCCAAAACGGCCTATTTTTTACAAATTGAGTGTTTTTTGCAGGGTTTTTTGAAAATACAAGGAAGTTTGACGCAACACTAAATAGTTTCTTGCTGGTTTAATATAACACAGGGGAGTATTTTGCTTTTACCCCGGTTTTATTGGTGTTCTAACTTTAAAATTTGTGGATGTGATTTTACAATTTTATTTCTGTTTATATTACTTAGGTACATAGGAGAAATAGTCAATTAAAAGTTAGTTTTTAGTTAGGCGAAGTTGGAAAAAACTGAGTTGCTGGATAAGAGGTTGTGCACAAGATAAAATGTTATTTGAAGATCTTCTAGATAATTTTTGGAGATACTTTCCTCCTTTTTAGGAAAGAATTTTTGACTTCCAACTAAATTTTGTGGATATATTCATGGATATTTTCATCTTTTCCATCGAAAATATCGAAAAGTTTTCGTTTTTGAATCAGGCAAAACGAAAACAAGAAGTAATTCCAAAACTATTTATTTGCCTTAAACTCTGTTATTTTCCTAAATTTAGTAACTTTTTTTATAAATGTTCCTTAGTGTTTCCGAAACATTTCCGAATTGTCTCGAAAAGTTTCCAATATTTGACTGACCGAAACATACATTTGAACCGAAATTTTGATCCGTGGCTATATCTTCAAATTAAAGAGTAAAATTATATACGAGTATATGACATGTAAGACGCGGGTGGTAGGCTGGTAGCTTTGGGATCACTTCCACGGTTGTATTAAGATCTTGAACCAGTTTGATTCATTTATTCAAAATTTCGTTTCATATGTTGGTTTTGATCATTGATCAAGATTTTCATCGATTGAATTTGTCAAAAACATTAAATTGTTTTTTCTTTATTAAAAAAACAAAAATAAAGTACCATTTTGAGACTTTTTGCTTGCATTGGAACTCTTTTATATTCTAATATTTTGAAAAACAAATCAACATTTAGCTGATAGAAACCCGTACTAAAAACATTTTAAAAAATTAATAAAAAAAGTATATATAATGATTTTGAGTAGATTGATATATGGAATAAAGTTCGTACCTGGTATATGTTAAAGATGTTTTTATGTTTTATTTTTTTTGGAAACTGTTAAGGAAAAGTATAAAGAAATTACTAACGAAGGAAAAAAAAAGAATGTCAAGTTAAACATAGAGTTTCAAAATGAACCTTATTTTTTAATTAAATAATGAGTGTCTTGGACAAAAATTGGAAGAAAGGCTTTTTAAATTAAGTAACAAAAGAAGTGGCTTTTCAAGTTTACATTCGAAAAATTCTTGTCCAAATTTTGTTCGAGTACTAGTTTGATGCAATAAAAGTTTTTAGACATCTTAATACGATTTTCTGGCATCATCTTTATATTTCTTACTTTAGTGGACGTAAGAAGATAATCTTACTTTAGAATCGTAAGAGTAACCACAACCTCACTTTTGGTGGAGTAACCATAGGAAGATTCAATGAATGCTTATATGGAACTTAAAACCCAAACAAGTAGATAAATATGTAATAGGCTCCTATAAAAATAGAAGAACTAAGAGAAGAAAATAATTAACTAAAAGGAAAGAATTCTAATAACTATGTTAACATAATAAAATTAGGATCATAACATTCTCCACCCCTTAAAGTCGAACCTTATCCTCAAGGTTCATATTCTGGACTATCGTCTCAACACCTCCCGGATCCCAACAAAATCTTTGTGACTTTCTTTGCAGATGATCCCTCATTGGCATGAATCGAGCTGTCTTCATTCGATTAGCCACAAAGAAATTTATAGGAAGCATTGATGTTGACTTGTGGCTTTACAAGAGTTTTAATTCGTCCAACTCAAATGAGCTTGAAATATTCAGACAACTTATAGATCTTGATTGACCAATCAATTTCAACAATTTCTTCGATTCTGAATATGAATTTGACTGGGCAGTTGATATCAATTTTTTTTATTGAACCCACTTCAGTCGATCCCAATTGCATGACTGATTTTGACGATTCCACAAATTTTGGGTCTATTATAGATTTATTTTTTACATTGGAGTAGATGCAAATTTGCAAGTTATGACACCATTTATTTTTGATAATATTGCAAATGTTATAGATCTGGTTTCTGTCTCTTTTTTTTAATGTAATCAACGACAAAGACAGTGTATTGCTCCTTTGATCCTTAATCAATATTCGAGATTTACTTTCATGATTAAGAGAGTAAAGTTCAAAAAGTCAATTAACAGAATCTCGAATCTCATGGAGAGAACTCTCCAATCGATCCAAACGTTCTTCATCGGACATAGTATCGTGAGCGAGATGATGAGATCTCAACCCACTTCAAGCGAAGCGTGATGTGATCTCAACCCGCTTTATATGATACCAATTGATACGATAAAGCTCATAATCTATCTAATCGATAAAGATAAAGTCCTAATCGAACTAAATAACAATTGTAATAGAGTCCTAGCCCAATTAATAAATATAAAGAGTCCTATCATTAAAGAATATCGGTAACACATCTTTTGATCATAGTTTTCGATTGCCTAAGTGAAAATTGTAGTTTTATCTGTTTTTCATGGTGAATGGCTGGCCCTAATCACTATAAAAATTTACAAAGTATACAAAGAATCAATATTTTCTGATAGTCCCAAGATATAACTAATTTTGGCAATACTTAAAATTTCATTCGCACAATAGTAATTTTTATTATAATTAGTTTTTGCAAAATTAAATCCACTAGATTAAATTTTGAAGACCATGTTGAGCCTCATCATAAAAAGATAAAATAAAAGGAAGAACAGAACGGGTTGAGCAATGATGTTAATTTGGACAATAATAAAAGAAAGGCTCTTCTGGACTATTGGATATTTTGTGAGTTTAGAGAACAAGATCCACACAGAAATACTTAGAGTATGTCTCTCCTTTCTTTCATTCTTGTTGAAGACATCATAAATTACAAGTAAATTTTTACATCTATTTATACTAAATTTCTAAGCATATGATGTATATATGTATTATTAAATCAAATTTATAAATACTAACTTGTTAAAGCATGCACCTAATTAAGTATTCATGTACTCAATTATTCTTCTATATATACATTGTATATAATATTTCATGTATCATCTATGTGGATATTCATTAACCTAGGGAAAACACATTAACTTTAACATGAACAAGAATTGAAAAAGGGAAATGGTAAAAGAAACGGATATTCTTGCTATTAACCTTTAATTATTCTTCGAAAATGACATTTTTGTTTCCTGCAAATGTAGAACTAACAGAGAACAAACATGTCGACTGACCTAAATATTTCAAAATAATTTGACTTAATGATGATTTTGTATAGTTATGACCTAGAGGCTAATGGAGGTCACCCTCTTGACATGGTAAGTGATTAAGAGTTAAGGAAATGGGTTACAAATTCGAGAGAAAGGACCACCATATTCATATTCCAAGGCGTGCAATAGTAGGAAAGCCCTATTTGTTTAGCTTGCCTTTTCATATCCTGAAAGTAAATGAAATATATAGAGAGAGATAATTACATTTTCGGATTGAGTTTTATGTGAATTTTTACTTTTGATATCAAACAAATACATGTAAACACATTTGGTACTATAATTTAACAAATCGTTTTACATTTGGTAGAGCAGTTAACTAAATTTAAAAATCGCCGTACCATCAAATTGGTGATGTGGCCATTAATTCAATTTCACCATAACTAATACTAGCTGAAAATTCTAATGACATGTTACTTTGTCAGCCTGAAATATTATAGGGTAGAATTGTCATCCAATATAAGTTATGATACTAATTTCAAAATAATTAAAACTGACTTAATGAACACGTCACCAATTTGATAGTAATTTTAATTTTATTTAATGGCGGTACAAATGTGAAACGATTTGTTAATTAAATTATGGTGTCAAATGTGTCCACCTGCATTTGTTTGGTACCAAATGTAAAAATTTGCGTTAAACTTAGTACCAAAAATGCAATTATCTTTATAGGGAATTTCGATCTGGTAAAATTATAAATTTGTTACCATATAATAGAGTATTTTGCAATATCGATATCACTGAATATATCAATGCACATTTAATACCACAGTTTAAACATTGGTTGCAATGTTCGTATCACCATCAAATGATTTGACCAAAATTGAAGAAATCGGTCATGTACGGACTGTTATCTCGAGTGAAAATGATCATGTGATAACGTGAAAAGGCCAATGAAACGTTATAATTTTTTCATCAAAAGATAAAATAATGTGATAATTTCTTCTGCAAAAGTAAGAAAAATATGATTATTTTCTCTCCAAAAGTCGAGACAACTATCATGTGCGGTGTACGTGGCTCATTCTATTCATTTTCGTCTAATTATTGGATGGTGATATGACAATTGCAACCAAAATTTTAAATTATGGTACTAAATATAAATTTACGTATCCTACAATATAAAATTGCAAAGTGTCCTATTATGCTATTTCCTCCTTTCTTTCTTTTTCTACACCAAATTTTATATTTTTAGTTTGCCCATTACAATAGTGCCGTTTAACTTGTGTAATATGGCAACATAGTTATGCCTAGAATAGGCTGCATGCATGGTCAAAAAAAAAAAAAAGATGGTCACAAGTAAAAGAAGGTAATAAAAACAAAACAATCCAATAAAATTTTAGAGTCAACTATTAGAACTGCATGGATGGATCTTTACCTTTCACATTGTCCCGTGGTGTAGCAAATACAGAAGAATGGAATGTTGCGGTTATCGAGATCTATTCTCTAATTTTGTAAACCCATAAGACGATAACTCATTTGATAAACGAATCCGAGTGAAATTCAGATATTAATTATATTTAAGTTTTTTGAATTATATATCTATTTTGAAAATTTATTAAAAAAAGTCTGATGTGGGGTATCCTGTATTACATATAATGGCGGAGCTAGAATTTTTTTTCACCGGGTAACTATAAAACTTAAAAACATATTAAAATCTAAAATATTAATAGAAAATAAATTTTAAAAAGAAACAACTATTACATAACAATCAAATTTGAAGAAAATTGATTCAAACTCAAAAATCAATAATATAAATATATATATATTACTATTGTTCAAGTTGGTTTATTATGATTAAAAACATTCTAACGATTAAATCATTCGAGACGATATCAAATACATCTTTTGTTATAATAGTAACTATATAGTCCGTTATCTATTCATATTTTGCATCCGACTCCTTAATCGATAAGTTTTTAATATACTTTATAGCAGAAAAGGTCCTCTTCAATAGAGATGAAGATGAGTGAGAAATGGTTATGAAATTGGAGTGATTCTTAAAATTAAAAAAGTGCATGTCTTTTATTACATTTCAAATTGCAAAATAAAAAGAAATTATTGATATTTGAGTTAAAATCATTGACTTGTTAGATTTATCTTACTCTAATAAATATGGAGTCTTGGACCCCTTTCATTTAAAAAATTAATCTTCATTAGTGGGTTCCATCACAAAGAAAGTAATAAATTACACTTTATTGTAGATATAAACAAAAAATTACTTATACATATTATAGTTAGGATCAAAATCTTACCTTGAGTGTGGCTCCGCCGGTGATTACATATTCTACTGAAGGCATTTAGGTCGATGTATATGTTTTACAACTTAATGGCACGTTTTCGATCTCCTTAGCCAGTATTCCGACCAAATTACTTCTGCTAATTGAATTCAGATGAGGGGTACTTTGGATTTTCTATATTGTGAGTCATATCTGATAGAATACCAGGAATTCCGAACTCTAAGACATAATTCCAATCTCAACGCTACGATCCCCAATCAGCCCAGTACGATCGCCAGGAAGGGGTTATTGCTCAGATTTACTGTTGGGTGAAACCAGGCCCAGGCCTGTGGGCTAAGAAATGTATCCCTATGGAAGGTTCACCTAGCACGACGCCTCAAGTATAAATACAACCCGTATTTATGACATCAGTCACGCTTTCCCAGGTGCTCCTTGATCGAAGCTACTGCTCGAATTTCCCATTTCGAGTTAGATTAGATCATTCTATTGTATTGAATTTAGTCTCTTGCTTGTACGGCATCCTATAATGCTCGGATAGGCCACACTTCTGTAAACATTATACTTGTGTTCGAAATATATTTATTTGAGATTGACCCAACCAATCCATCGCATACTTTTATGATTACTTTCCTAAATTGATCACGCACGAAACCACGTAAGATCAATTGGCGCCCACCGTGGGGTACTTATTTGGGTGTTAGATCGAAAATATGCCTACTAGAATGCGTTTCACATACAATCGGGGCAACCTTCTCACGCAGGATTAGCACAAAATTCTGTTAACAATGAGGCCGATAATTTGTCTCGAGCAGCTTGACAACCAGAAGTTCTGCCGGTTGTTTTACAAAAAAAAGCACCAATATGACCGACTGTTGCTTACTTAAGATCGATTATCGGAACGATGTGCAGGAAATTTTTGAACGCTGAAAGAGCGGATCAATCTCCAGTTGACCAGCCTGCCGCTCAAGCGAGACCTAAAATTCCTGCCTCCAACCTTCAGAAGGAAAGGATTTGATCGATGGCTGGTACTCCCACGGTCAATCCTTCCCGAGCTCAGACAAAGACCAATATTCTATCTGGTTTGCCATCCAAGGACGTACATGATCTGGAGGATTCCGTGGTCGGAGAAAGTCAACCGAAGGGTGTAGACAAAATGAATAAATTTGTCTACCGTAGGGTCACCGAAGCAGAGTTGGAAAAGATTGTGCAAGAAAGAGTTGCAAAGAAGTTGGACAGGGAGGAGATGGCGAGAGAAGCCCACCATGCTGGCATAACTATTAGGCTCACCGAAACAGATGTCAAATAGAGATGTTATCCGTGAAAATGTTCGAGATTGAGAGGTCGGGAACAACATCATGAGATGTTCATCGTTCTGCCAGGAAAATCGAGAAGCCCGTATTACTGAAACCGTGCCCACAAGATTGCCCCGATATAATGGAACTACCGATCCTGGAGAGCACGTAAACAGCTTTATCAACTTGATGAATTTGTATGGACACTCGGAGGATTTTTGTTGCAAGATAATGGTCACAACTTTTGAAGGGATTGCTCTTGATTGGTTTGGAAAATTACCGCCGAACTCCATCTTCTCTTTTGATGAGTTTTGTGAAAAGTTGAAGCACCAATTCACAAGTCAGAGGAAGCCTAGATTGGCTGCGAATCACCTAGGAATTGTGAAACAGATAGACGGGGAGACTTTTAGGCAATGATTGACAAGATTCAGTATCGAGCTCTTGAAAGTTCATACTCCACAAATTGAGTATCTATCCTCTCTGATGTTCGAACTAACGAAGAATACACAGTTCGGAAATGCTCTGTGTAGAAAATAGCCGAAATCTTTTAAGCGGATCATGGAAATAGCCGAGAAATATATTGATGAGGGGTAATTTAGATCCCCTGCCTTCATCGGATCGATGTTGTTCGAATAACAACAGATCCTGTCCGTAGGAACCAAGAGCTGGCCCTGGGTTCTAAATAAGGTTTTCCGAGCCTTTGAAGAGAACCCGAGCTTGAGAGGTGTTGTTGGGCCTAGCCCGGGCCCAAGCCCATTAATTCTGTTATAAATACCCCACACATTTATGACGACAACACAACTTCCCAGGTGCTCTCACTTCGAAACAGCTGCTCGGACACACTTGGGAATATTAGGATAGGCTAGCTCGTATATATTTCGCCCTCTAGCTTGTACGGCATCCAATAATGCTCGAATAGGACTCCAAATTATTGTAACTTGTACTCAATCACATTGAATACAATATTATTGATTTTTCTCTTCTATTTGTTTGCATTCATATCACATCGCAATACACTTTGATCGAACCAACGAAAATGCGAAAGATCAATTGGCGCCCACCATGGGGCCCTATTCGAGTGTTAGATCGAAATATGCCTACTACGAGGAGAAATATGTATGTTAGTTGGAAGCCTTACTGATCTGAAACTCTGTTATTCACTATTGGGGCATTCGTCATTTCAAGGACGAAAATAAGACCTATGCGATGGATTTCCGAGCTTAAGATTAGTGGTTTAATCTATAATTGCACAGCTCATTTATTTCTTCGATGGATTTATTTTCCACGGAGGATCCATTTCCATAAGCGAATAAGAAGTTCCACATATATCGTCCATAACAGATTGACGTAGAATTAATTCCGCCCACTCGATCGACGGTTAATGTCAAAGGCTTAGAAAATCTATGGAGTTGCAGCTTATTAACGGTCGGAATTTATTTTTCTGATCATCATATTTATTAACTTCAAAGACAAATTTTTCGAATCAGTTATTTAAGAGATCAGTTGCATAATCTGTATACATTATTTGTCGGCTATTTTGTATTTTTCTCAAGTCGGTTGGGATAAGTTGAATATTTAAACAACAGCAACTAATTAGATAAATTCTCGAGGTAATGGTTGAATATTGGCAATCGTTTCGACCAATGAAGGAATTCAAATAATGAAATTCGATCAGAGAACGAAGCTTTATCATTAAAATTCTTCAAACAAGTTACAAAGTAAAGCCTCGAATATAATTCGAGCTCAAGAAGTACAATACAATCACTTCTACCTTATTACAAGATCTATGGATAATTCTATCCTGATTCGTGCTCGGTCTTTATCCCCTAAGATCGCTCCAGATGCAGAACTCAGCAGTGATTCTTATTGGCAATCACTCGCCACCTGTCGCACAGCCATCTTCGAACGGGATAAGGGCCGGATCGCAGCTCCTCCCTAGGGCTTCAGACCAACCCAAGGTCTTCATCTGTAAATAATGATGGAAATACTCGATCATTATTTACAGGTTAATCCGAATCGGTGCAGCAGAGGATTATCCCAGCGGAGGCACCCCAAGCAAGCTAATATGTTACATAAGAACACCTTTACTTTCTAAAATCCTATTAAATTTTCGGTTCCCTCTCCTATCGTTTACTCTGAGTAACCTAGCTCCGAGCAGTGAATCTCCTTTGGATCCGCAGGCTTTTAACTTTATTTACGATCTTCCGAAGACAAAAGGGCGAACACATGGCTTATCGAGTGACTATATTCTGGATAGTTTGCTCCCCGCTGTGTCTTCCTAAATGCATTGTAGCAACAGGTCCCTAATCGAAGACCTGCGCGACAGCATGTGGACTTCGTGAATCTGGCATATTGGCTTTCAAGATGGAAATTGTATTTGCCTGACGATATTCTAAGCGAGGTCGGGTTAGAAGACTGTCACTCTTAAAAATCGTTCGAAGTCTGAGCTCAAATAGTTGAATTGATGGAGTAACAATCTTGATTAGCATGGTCGGACAGATAAAATGCTGGTACAGCGAATAAGAAAATCTCAATAGTATGACACCCCTTTTATAAGTAAAAAGATGAAGGAATCCGGCGGCAGATAATTCGCGAAATGAATGGATGAGATTTGTCGACCCTTGCAATTCTCGATAAATGAGGAACCATTTGGAAAAAATCAAACATGACAAGATTGGGAACTTATAGACAAAGAGTTTTCTTGACAAGGCATAAAATTTATTTATTAAGCCCTAAGGTTATTTGCTATTGGCTGTTTCTCTATGATTCATCTTTTCTCATGATTGCAGAAGACTATTATCTCGTCAAAATTTATTTCGATCAGAGTTATATATTCAGTGGAAACTAATCTCGTCAATATTCATATTCATTCATCTCTTTCTTATATTATCGATCTCGGTTCATCTATTGTTCAATCTCTTCTCGTCTCCATCTACTATTAAAAAAGGGTGAAAGCTGTTGCTATGACCCTCGAAAATCGACCAAGGGTGAAAGCCGTTGCTACGCCCCTTGGATCGAAAAATAAAAATGGGTGACGACCCTCGGGCTAAAAATGCTCTGAAACGACTAAGGGTGAAAGCCTCTGCTATGCCCCTTAGATCGAAATTATTAAAAGGGTGAAAGTTGTTGCTACGACCCTCGGGCTAAAAATGCTCTGAAACGACTAAGGGTGAAAGCCGTGCTATGCCCCTTAGATCGAAATTATTAAACGGGTGAAAGCTGTTGCTACGACCCTCGGGCTAAAAATGCTCTGAAACGACTAAGGGTGAAAGCCGTTGCTATGCCCCTTAGATCGAAATTATTAAACGGGTGAAAGCTGTTGCTACGACCCTCGGGCTAAAAATGCTCTGAAACGACTAAGGGTGAAAGCCGTTGCTATGCCCCTTAGATCGAAATTATTAAAAGGGTGAAAGCTGTTGCTACGACCCTCGGGCTAAAAATGCTCTGAAACGACTAAGGGTGAAAGCCTCTGCTATGCCCCTTAGATCGAAATTATTAAAAGGGTGAAAGCTGTTGCTACGACCCTCGGGCTAAAAATGCTCTGAAACGACTAAGGGTGAATGCCTCTGCTATGCCCCTTAGATCGAAATTATTAAATGGGTGAAAGCCGTTGCTACGACCCTCGGGCTAAAAATGCTCTGAAACGACTAAGGGTGAAAGCCTCTGCTATGCCCCTTAGATCGAAATTATTAAATGGGTGAAAGCTGTTGCTACGACCCTAAGTGCAAATTATCGACTGAACAAGATTCCGATACATATCCTATCTCGAACTACGGCGATCATGATCCGCTAAGATTGCATATTATTATTCAAGAATTATTATTTCTCGATCACTCTATCGACAAATGAAATCGGCGAGGACGACAATTATAAGATATCTGAATATCATTGGTCGAAGAGTATCAATTATCGTTTATTATTTAGATACTTATCGGAGTCGCTGGAAGACAGCGTTGATTTATGTTTTTGAGGCAAAGAAATTGATGCTCGATAGTAATATATAGAAGTAATTCTGCAGATTAGCTAATAGGACTGACGAAGGAAATAAATATTTCATTCATGATCTTTCAAACAGTTACAATGTGACGGCCCGAGCCCCCGGGTCGGGTCCTACATGGACCCACCCCCGAGTCCGGGTCCGTATTCGGTGAACACAACCAAATTTTGAGTAAATTTTTTTTTTTTTTAAAACAAACAAGCAGCTCATTAACATTAATTCGAATCATAGTTCAAACATGAAAGAATAAAAACCCAAAACACTGCTATGTGCAGGAGCGGGCACAATATTCAAAATAAGCGTATACAACGCAATAACAAGTTTCCACAGTAAACACTCTTAAGTATTAATCATGCCAGATACATAAAAGACACAAAAAATAACAACATAATAAAAGCAAAAGATAACGAGGATGACCCTCGACGATCGACAGATAGGATCTCGGAGACGGACAACACCAACGCTAGACATCAAACCATAGGAAGCCTGTATCTGAAAAAGAAGTAAACGCGAATGCGTAAGTTGATCGTCCAACTTAGTGAGGCTGTAGTGCACATGTGCGTGTGATGCATGGATGCGACATACTGTACATGAACATATATAACATTTCAGTAAATAAAAACATGCGATAACAATTTAATCACATTAAACAAGTAACCAACAGTTGCTGATGCCGTCCTCCTCTTACCCTCCAGTCCATATTATGACGCCCCCACTGAACACTCCAAGTAAGGAGCTACCTTACTAACTGTGCGCATAGACGTCTCATGCCAGGAGTTTGACATTCACTCCCCAAAGTGTAACCTCCACACTTGGCTCGTGAAGCGGGTCTACGGTGGATCGAGGTAACCCTCCGGCCCTAACCTTCCGGGTTACCACGATTCCGCACACCAAAAATAGGGCCCACACAATAATAACAAACAATACAGTACAGTAACAATACAGTACAATAACAATCGAGTAACAGGGAATCAGTAACCAACTCAACAACAATAATCAAGACTATTCGGTATACAATATCAAGTACTCATAGGCACATAAGCATTATCATAATAATTCAACAAGAATAGTTCGTCATAGCAGTCGAGTTATTCATTGTATCATACTTCACATGCTCGTTCGTTTAGGAACTAAATTACAGCTCTGACTCGACCTACTAGCACATTCATACATACGCACAAGTAACATACAACACTCACCTGTATAGCTTACGATTCTCGAGGAAATGCGGAAAAGTAGCGTCTTCGGTTCCTGTATACGTTTATGTAACGATCTTAGAATCTAATTACTCCATATTAGTCGAGCAAACAATTGAATCGTGGTTGTTCAATATCGAAGCCACGATCAAAACTTGCACATTTACGTCCGATCTAAGGGTTCTATGGTTCGTTCATGAAGCGTGGTAAACATAGCCACAAAAGGGTTAAACTACAACAAAACCGTTCTAATTGAGCTTTAAAATGTTAAATTAAGGGTTTTAAGTTAAGTTATTACTTTCAAGATACTTTACATTCATTAATCAAACAATAACTTATTTTTAAATTTAGAGTTTAAGTTTATTTGAAATCTTTATTATTACTATTAATTTGAAGTCAAACTTTACTCGATAATTTAACCCCTTTATTTATTTATTTATTTATTTTTTTTAAATTTTTTTTTGTTTTTTTTTTTTTTTTTTTTTAGAAAATATTTATTCAAATTATTTATTAATTTTCTATACAAAAATAATGTTCAAGATTAATTAAAATTACATTAATACTTTTATTTTCGAATTTATTAAATTCAAGAAGGTTTAATCAAAAATATATTATTTATCTTTCAAATTATTTATTTTCCAAGAATATTATTCAAAATTATTTTATTTTCCTTAATTAATAATTAAAGTATCCTTGAAATTATTTTCATTTCAAAATAATTTATTTAATCATGATCTTATTCGTAAAATAATTTATTATTAATTAATCTTCTTCTTCTTCTTCTATATATATATATATATATATTTATATATAAGTATTTTATTTCCGGAAATTATTTATCCAAAATTATTCTAATTATTATTTTCAAAAGTTTAGTTAAATAGTTATTCAAAATTATCTAAACTTTTTTAATTTACTTTTTTGAATTTAATTTTTGACAAATATTCAAGTATAGTTATCAAAATTATATTAAATACTACAAACTTTATTATTATTATTTTTTTTCTCTTTTCTTTTCTTTTCTTTCCTTTTTCTTTTTTTTTTTTTTTTTTTTTTTTTTTTTTTTTATATGGGCAGGCCCTGATGGCCAGCCCACTTACCAAGTAGCAACAGGCCCATTAAATGGGCCTGTTGTTCTGTTGCAAATTGCAACATGCTGTTGCAATTTGCAACAGCAACAGAACAAACAAGAACAGCAACATACAAACAAGAACAGCCACGGTCACTGCTATGGCAGTGGCCGATGGCTGTTTGCCGGCGGTGGGGTGGCTCCGGCCAATCCCACCGGAAAATGCACACGAGATCAAAATTTTTTTTTTTTAGATTTGCACAAATAATCCCCAAGTAAAATAGATCAAGTTTAGACATCAAAAACTTTCAAACTTTTATAACAAAATTGAAATCTTGCATGAAAATCCATAGATCCAAAAATCTAAAAACATAAACATATAGGTATAACATGTTTTCTAAATGACACTCTTTCACTTTATTTAGCCATAAAAATATTTTATAAAAATACTTTCTTTCTCACACAAATTTCAACATATGAATTTAAAACAAGAACACCACAAAATTATCAAACTTTTAACTAATATAATCTTTTAACTAATATATAAATCTAAAAATTTGAACAGTAAACATTCATCTAAAGTTGGGTTTCAAAACTTCAAATGAGTTTTTAAAGATTGTTCCACATAATCAAGTAAAAAGGTGCTTAAGGGATTTTTGAACATTCTTACAAGCTTCCAAGTTAGCCTTTCCCTTTTTTTTTTTTTTTTTCCGGTTCACGAAGGCGGCAGCGGCGGCGGCAGTGGCGGCGGCAACAGCGGCGGAGGAGGCGGCAGCGGCGGCAGCAGTGGCTCACGGAGGCAGCGGTGGCTCACGGTGGTGGTCCGTCGGGAGGTGGTGGTGATGGTGGTGTTTTCCTCCTATTTTCTCCTACCCTCTATATATATTTTCAAGAACCTTCACTTTTCTATCTAATTTTCTCTCTAAGTCTCTCCAATTTACTCCAAGGAAATGAATGGTGTAGGGGAACATAAAAATCTGATTTTTGGGGTATAATAAGAGTGGTGAAGTGTTTGAATGGAGAATGTGGGGGTAGAGGTATGGCTATACTTCAAGTAGGGGCATGGCTACTTCATAGGGTCATGGCCATAGTTGATTTCTTGGCTTTCCACTCATTACATTGTTTGATGTAGGATTTGAAAAGATTGGGGCAAATTTGCACTTTGCTCCCTGAGCTTTGGTAAAGTGCATTTTTGCCCCAAAAACATAAAAATAAAACGCGCGATCAAAACCATACTTTTATAAACTTTTCTAAAACTTTCATAAGGTTTTCATTACCTTCCAAATCATTTTCAAGTTCTATTTTTGCGCTCGAAATTTTTTTTTTTTTTTGTATGTTTAAGCTTAGATAAATACTAAATTTCATTGAAAATAAAATTCGTCAAACAAAATCAAATTAAAAATTCAATAATTCCATTTTAAAATATTTTAAATTTACGGGGTGTTACATACAAGAGGATTCCTGATTACAATAATAAACAAAATCGAACAAAGGATGTACACTTCGAACTAAATCCTAGTACAAGAACTATCTACAAGGATGTACACTTCGAACTTCATTGTCACTCCCAGTTTATAAACTGTTAATGGTGATCAAAGGAGGAAGGCGGGGTTAGGATAACACTTCTACCCTTCATCCATCGCTTCCTCAATGGTTGTCCCATGTCGGACCAGATCGAGAAACAGGGAGCAATCTCTAGAGAAATTACTCCACGCAATCTCGGAGGCAACATTCTTCAAGAAACATCTTGAAGAAGTGAAGATCGAGTGCAAGAAAACTCCTCCAGCAGTCGACCCACTATCCGACTGGGTGGATTGACAGGATACAGGAGTTTGAACCAGTCTCAAATGGTTGGAATCAGAGAGAGCTGGTCGCCTGCCGGTACCCCAGTCGCAATCCTTTTCGCCTGTCGATACCCTAGTCGAAGTTATTCCCCATACAGGGATGCCGAAGAGGTCGAAAAAGAGAGTTCTAGTCCGAATCTCGAACGTTTTTATTGCTGAGATCGAATGGAACATAAAGACGGTCGATGGAGGTAAAAATACAACCATGTTGATCGAACGAGATATTTACAGACAAGTAAAAAATACGAAGGTAAACTCAGAGGTATTTATAAGGGGAAGAATTCCGTGTCAACGGTGTAGATCTCTTTAGATGAACGGTGGCAAAACATACATTAAAAGCGCCCTGTCCGCTCAGATTCCCGACGAATCAGGGACTGTTTTGTTAAAAGAAGACGGGACGTAACGATAAAAACTCAATCACCAAAGCTGAATGGCTAAGATACGAGCAATAAATGCGCCGACCGTTACGCTCCCTAAAAGATCGGGAATACTATGGGTAAATGAAGGAAAAAGTCAAATTCAATAGCGTTCGAAGTACTTGTAACCCCGATTTCGGTCGTCAAAGAGAGTCACAAAGAGAAATTCGGATTTCAACTAATCAAAAAAGCACTATCAACTCGTCTAAGATCGACCGAGGTTGGCAAGGTACACTATTTAAATAACTAAAAGGTTCAATCAAGGAATTATTATTTCCGAAGTTCAATACATTGAGGAATTACAAGTTACAAAGATATCAATTCCTATTACATATCGAGCTACTCTTTCGATGCCAATACATCCTACAATCTTGAGATTATTGACAAAGAACTAATATATCCGAACATGAGGGGATCTTCATGAGCAGGCAATCCTATGAAATTTTCGGCTGACAATAATGTCCTTACTCGAAAGAGAGGAGCCTATCAAGCCGACAGCGTAATGTCCTTTTTATAGTTTTCAAAGAGAAGAGGGGTGATGCATCTTTTTCTAGGTGTAATGTGGATACTTTTTGAGGACCTCGGTCCTCGAAGCATCACCTCCTCACATCTTCCAGAAGAGCCGAACAAACTGTCGAACATCCTCGCAAAATTTTTGATGCTTAAATCTCTCCTCGGCCATAGAAGGTCGAGGGAGCTAACGGGGTCGTGGATGGTCAGCAATAAGGGTGTTCGGCCTTCAAGGTCGAAATAGTGTTCGCCTGTTGGTATCCTAGTCGAAATAGAAGTACTAACCAGCCTACAACCTGCAAAGTAGGTCCTAACTCGAAAATCAAAAAGTTGGATCATGCAACGAGATCTTTTAGATAGCATGATAGAAGGACTTTGCCTTCAAATAATTTTATAAGGGTACAAGATGAAAAGACCCCATTTATAGGTACTATTCTCAGGATCCAACAGCTAGCAGAAAACCGAAAGAACGGTCGAGATGGGCAGACCATTGCGCTTCCCGAGAATTTTAGCGGGAAGAGAAAGTAATATAATTTTGGAAATCAAGCAGAATTAATATACCAAGATCGAAGATCGAGAATCGCGAGCACAAGGCCAAACGAAGAAAGCAAACTAAAGCATGGACAGAAAAGAACACATCAAATTATAGAAGAACATGCAATCCGAGAAGCAAATAGATTATTACAAACCAGAGGGGTAAAATGTCTGAAATTGTTCATAATCACACAAGAGTAAAAACAATATAGCCACACAGCAAATCCGGATAAATAAAAACATCTAGAGAAGCTTATTGTCGGAGAAAATGTTCCGAAGCTCGGCATTACGAGCCTCACATCCAGCTTCGTATCCACGATCGTAAGCCTCCTTTTCTCGACGCGTGAAGTCTTGCCTCTCCTGCTCGTGAAGACATTTTAGTTTTTCGAGCTCCTCATTCAGCTGCTTGTGGATCTTCTCTCCATCTTCTTTAACAGACTTCTCCCTCTCTAGAGCAAGCTTCTCCGCGAAGACACGGTCGAATTCGGCTTTCTTCTCCTCCAGCTCGAGGGAAATAGCAGCACGCTGATTTGTTTCCCGCTCAGCAAACGTTTTAAGCTCAATTAAATCTTGTTCGGCCTGTTAAAAGGATCAGCAACATAAAAAAAAAAAAAAAAAAAAAAAAAAAGAAAGAAAAGAGAGTAGATATACCTGAAACAGGAAGTGCGTCCCAGACTCGAACAACTCTTCTATGTTTCTCTCCTTGGACATGTTGGGTTCGGAAGAAGTAAAGTTAACTTGCAGCAAACTATCCATGGGATCAGCCTTAGAAGGAGACCCATCTTTCGACTCCTCGGGCAGGGGAGGAGTAACTTTGGGAGGAGTGGGGTCAACGCGGGGTTCAGGAGGATTATCAATTTTTAAAGCTTCAGCAGAAGCCCCTCCACCAAGTCCTAACTTGGGTTTTTTGCTGAGACCTCCTGCGAGAGGAACGGTTGAAGCATCGGAGGATGACTTGCTACCAATAGCAAGATTTTGCAAAGCCTCAATGGGAGTGACCCCGTCGGAATAAGGCCTTTTGTTCGAAGAAGGAACATGAGTCTTTTCTCTGACAGGATCTTCACTCGAAGAATCGACAACTTTCGGGGAAGAACCCCCGAACGCAGCCTCGAGCTCTTCGTCCAAAATGGACTTGCTGGAACTGCCCTTGTTTGGCTTTGAGGAAGTGCTTTTCTCTTTCTTATTTTCCCCCCCTTTAGGAGCTTTCGGGGAAGACACAGAAGTCTTAGAAGAAGATTTGGAGGGTTTTGTCTCCTTGACAGTTTTTTGCTCTTTGCTCGGATTCTTATTCTTCAAGCCACCAAACAACTGTCTCGGGTCGATTGCTTTGCCTAGTATGTTTTCCATAATAAACAGGGAGAGAGTCAAGAAGTTAGAAGAATACAAAATATAGAGGAAGAGCTCCGATCTCTAAGAATATTTTCTGACAAAGTTTGAAGAGATTCTAATATTTATAGGCACTAGACCCTATAATTGTTATTAGTGGAATCGACGCGACTATCAAGAAAAGATTCTATATGGAATAAATAGATATCGAACATAGATCATAAGAAAATATTGAACTATGAAAGGCAAATAATGTCTAAATATTGGCGGGATTGGAATTTACAAATTACACGAATTAAACCGAAAGGAAAACAAATCCAATTACAAAAGTGGGTTACATACATGTATACGTTCGATCCCTAACTACGAAACTATAGATCACCCCCTCCTGCGTGATCGAACTTAGCATTCGGACCGACGCCATCTTCACCGCCGCTGTCTAACGGATTAATCCGGTCAACGGATCGATCATTTTCCTTATCTGATTCTTCCTCTATGATAACATCTTTTTCTTTCCTTGAAGTAGAAGGGTAATCGTACTCGAGCAAGTCAGGGTTAGGCATCGGAATGCCATACTCCTCAACTAAGGAGGCAAAGCGGTGATCCTGCCATCTTATATCCGTCTTGGGTAAAGGGGAAGCTTTGTAATCCTTCCCTTCAGCATTTTTAAAAAGGGTTCATGTGCTGATAATATTCGTCCATATTGTCTGGAATTCTCCCGGCTGAAACCAATTGTTGAACCCCTTTGTAGAAGATCGTTTGGAGAATCCCTCCCATTCTCCTTTGGACTAAGGGATCTAAGACGGGAGATTCCAAGAATTCTCGTATGGCCGGAATCACAGCCTCATCCCGGCCTTGGGCATATGCACGTTTGGAATCTTGCTTTGCTAGCTCAAGTTCGATCTTTATCTTCTTCAGCTCTTCCTCGAGGGCACTTCTCTCTTTAACAGATGCCAGCAAATCTTCTTCCACGGACGAAGAACGTTTCTTAGTAACTTTTTCGAGCTCCTTCTTTGTTTGAAATAATTTTTGTTGACTTTAGCTAACTGAGATCGAAGAGTTTGATTGTCGGCGAAAATTTGCGCATACGCATCGTGGGCATCCTGCGACTCTTGCTCCAGCAATGCTAAGCGATATGTTTGGGTGGCGAACAAATCTCCGATCTATGAAGTAAGTTGAGATAGCACAGAAATGTTAAGGGCACTAAAGAGAGAGCAGTTAGTCAAAAGACGAGTGTTTACCTCGTGATACGTTCTGGAGAAATCACTCAAGACCTCAAAATCCCCTTTGACGGAATGAAGCAGGATATCCCGTCTAAACCGACTAGCCATGTAGATTCTAGTGGCTTTGTCAAACTCATTCTCACCACCCGGATTCAGGTCGGTTAGAATGCTACCACCTTCAGGGTATCCAGCAGCCCTGCTACTACGGAGATGCTCGTCCATGAAATCCACCACATCGGGTTCAGACCTACCTTCTCGACATGAAACAGAGTCAGAACTCACACCAAAAGGTTTTAACCTCCTTGAGGGTCCGGGATGTTCAGCGTTTCTTTTCCGACTCAGGAGCTTCTCATACTCCTGGATACCCTGAATCCGGTTCCAGGAATGCTGACTATAACCAACCGACGAAAGAGCAGAAGTATCGGGGGAAAATAAGGTTCGAAGAGGCCCGGCAGTGGCGGAGTTCAGGGAATTCATAGTGCCAAGCCCTCTCAAATCGGGGATCATAGATGGTATGACGACTGGATTCCCACCTAAATTACTTGCGTCCGTTCTTCTTTCGGAAGCATAAGGTAACGGGTCAAAATAAAATCGTTTATCTCCGACCAAGCCGACAGCGGACACTCGAAATTTCTCGACGACTCGACCTACATGAATAATACAAATAGGGCACGGGTTTAAACAAGAAGAATCGTTCGATCAAACCTTTAATAAGCAGAAGATAGTAAACATACCCAAAGAAAGAGTGGCAAAGGGCGGAGCACCAGAGATCGGCAGGTCAGTGGTTTGCAGAAGGGATCCTTCGGAAGATTGGCTGGGATATTTAATCACCGGGGCAGGATAGTTATAGTGACTCAACCCATCCAATCGCAAAACGCCTTCCTGAACTAGGAACTTGGTCTGGTAAGGATTGGACCGCATTTGCTCGAGAAAAACATCGGAAAGACGCTGTTTGAGCTTCTCTCTGATTCTACGAGAACCATACGACCATGAGTCTGCACCATCCCATCGATACGGTCTAGTCTTTGAACTACCTTCTGATATTGGAACATTAGGACCTTTCACAAAGAAGAACCTCCTCTTCCAACCTGTACTCTTTACCGTTGTTATCTTGGTAAGAAAAGGTCGTTTCGACCTCTGGCGGATAGACACGAACCCCGCATTTGAACCTTTGCCTAACTCCATTCGGAATATATGCCAAAAGTTGCTAAAGGAGGCCTCTTCCCCTTTTGCCTCCATAAGAGCACGGAATGCTACTATATATGCAACAGAGTGCGGGAGAAGTTGAGCGGGGGACAGCGAAAAGAATGTAAGGACATTTCTGATAAGGGGAATGAACGGAATACGCAAACCACAGGAAAATTGGCCCTCATAGAAGGATTGACAGCCAGCCGGGGGCTCGGTAGCACGTTCGGAATAAGAAGGAATGACGATCGAAAACCCTTTGGGAAGAAATTTCCCAAACTCCGCCTCGAGATAATCGCGATCCTTCTTCGAAAAACAACAGGAAGTTTCTTTAGCGGGAAGTTCTGATCTGTTTGAGGTCACGGACTCGGAAGCAAGCGTAGGTTTGAAAATTCTGACGAAGGCACCCTCACCGATGCTGCATTTCTCGATCTCATCCTCTTCAAGATCCACGCTCGGATCATCATCCTCACCTTCTTGACGAAATTCCCCATCTTCATAATCATCAACAAGCCTTAATAAAGGATCGGACTCTTGTTTTTCTTCGACCTTATCCTTGCCCTTTGAACTTCTAGAGCTTGACATTATGGGTTCAGAAATGAATGTATTAAAGCAAGTGCCTTTTTCGACTCAGATACTCCGAGCTCAAGAGAGAATGCAATGTGGAAGTAATTTTTCAACGGGTCAACATATATATATGGGGTTAAAAAGGTAAAATTGCAAACAGGTCCCCGAGTAACCGTGACGGTTGAACTTACTCAGAGTAAAAATCTAATGTTATCCTTCTAAGAATTGCACTTTCGGTCCGTCACTTACAAATGGTGAAATAAGTTCCCCAGAAATTATCCCCAGGGTATTCCATTTAACCTCCTTATTATGATCGGAAAATTTGGAAAGTATTCATTAAGAAATTGAGTTAAGCATCGTGGAACAGTAAAGAATATTACAATTTCGAGGTCCTACTACGAAGTTATTTTTACAACACGCCGGAATATTGTTTCTTGTATATGCACTCTTTTTCCCTGGCTCGGTTTTTATCCCAATGGGTTTTTCCGAGTTAGGTTTTTAACGAGGCATATCCAAAATACATTATGAGCGGCTCATCTCGAAGTAGCGTGTGACGTAGCTCGTACTTCTTCGAGCGCAAGCTCCACTTCACGCTCGAGAAGTGGGGGAGTATTGATGAGGGGTAATTTAGATCCCCTGCCTTCATCGGATCGATGTTGTTCGAATAACAACAGATCCTGTCCGTAGGAACCAATAGCTGGCCCTGGGTTCTAAATAAGGTTTTCTGAGCCTTTGAAGAGAACCCGAGCTTGAGAGGTGCTGTTGGGCCTAGCCCGGGCCCAAGCCCATTAATTCTGTTATAAATAACCCACACATTTATGACGACAACACAACTTCCCAGGTGCTCTCACTTCGAAACAGCTGCTCGGACACACTTGGGAATATTAGGATAGGCTAGCTCGTATATATTTCGCCCTCTAGCTTGTACGGCATCCAATAATGCTCGAATAGGACTCCAAATTATTGTAACTTGTACTCAATCACATTGAATACAATATTATTGATTTTTCTCTTCTATTTGTTTGCATTCATATCACATAGCAATACACTTTGATCGAACCAACGAAAACGCGTAAGATCATATATGATCCAAGAGAAAATGAATAAATTAAAAAATGCACCAAACCCAGGGCTCCCGATCGGAAAGAATCAGGATAGAGCACCTATCCCGAAGCCAGGTGATTACGGTGGATCCAACAAAGGCTCGGTATGGCAAAGACTCAATGTTTTCAAACCACAGGTGCAGAGCCAAAGACCCAATGTCTATGGTTGTGTGCAGACCCAAAGACCAAGTCTACGGTCAAACACCTGTGTCTGACCATCCACCTAGGAGGGAGTCTGGAAAAATTCATTTCACAGAGTTGAACATCTCAAAAGAGGAAATGCTAATTGTACTCGAGGAAGGGAATCTGATCCCCGAGGCACTGCGAATTACTCAAGCAAGGCCCAGAACACTGAATTATGATAAGTATTGAAGATATCACAGGGCTCGTGGACATATTACAGAAATCAGTTAAAGCTAGAAATCGAGAAGTTGATCACCAAGGAAAGTTGAAAGAGTTTGTCAGAAAGGGAAACTATAACAATCGTTATAGGTCCAGGAGTCCTCGAAAATTTATCACACAACAACTTGAAGTGCGAGACCAAATGGAGGAACAAGTAAACGGTGTGATCAATATGATCGCAGGGGGACCTGCGGGTGGGTATAGTAAAAACGTGAAAAAGGACTATGAGGTCGATCAGGGCTGTTATCTCGACCAAGAAGGAAATCTTGTCACTAGAACCTCCTTCCATGGAGAATCATGTTATTAGCTTCAATGATGCGGATAGACCATCCGATGTTACTTGGGATGTAAGTGATGATGATCCATATTTTTCGATGGTTCTAACTTTGAGAATCAATATGATCGCAGGGGGACCTGCGGGTGGAGATAGTAAAAATGCGAGAAAAAGGACTATGAGGTCTATCTGGCTGGTATCTCGACCAAGAAGGAAATCTTGTCACTAAACCTCCTTCCATGGAGAATCATGTTATAAGCTTCAGTGACGCGGATAGACCTTCCGATGTTACTTGTGATGTAAGTGACAATGATCCAGATTTTTCCATGGCTCTAACTTTGAGAGTTGCAAACTTTGAAGTGAAGAGGGTTTTAATTGATAACGGTAGCTTTGCAAATATTATCTCCTCCGAGGCTCTTGCTCGGATGAACCTCAAACATCCATATCTCGATCATGTTTCAACTCCCTTAATCGGATTTGGTGGTTCTGAAATCATTTAATTGGGAACCATTCTATTGAGCACAACACCGGGGAAGAAACCAAAATGTGTAACAAGGATGGTGAAATTCTTGGTGGTGAATACACATTTCGCTTACAATGTTATTGATTTTACCAAATTTCGTTAGTGATTTAACCGGATTTCTTCGGATTAAAGGGTATCAGTAAAATTATGATATTGGGGATTCTCAATATGTATGATTTATAGGGCTCTGTTACTTTACTCAGGATGGATCGATCTCAAGGAAGAGCAATTTCGTAGGAACAACAAGTAAATATCGAAACCAACATTGGAATAACACAAATATGAAGAGAAAACTCTTTTCTTTATTGAATAATAGTAGGTTCTGCCGTTTATGCAGAATTCAGTGGCGTATTTGCCTTGTGATTAGGAGTTGTCTAATACAATGATTGACTAGGTATTTATATTCTACTAAACCTAGCGTTACAAGGAAATATAATCCTAATAGGACTCGGCCCAAATATCCTTCTTGAGTCCGGAGTGTGGTCTTCTTGTCGAAGATAGCTGTATTCGGCCGGGTCGATAAGATGATCTCGAACTGTCTTGTTTGGTCGAACCGATCTTATGTTCTTCAGTCAATTCGTACATTATAAGGGGTGCAAAATAGCCCCCATCAGTACTCCCTCACTTCTTCGAGTGAATAGATAATAGAAGCTCGTAGAAGTAGATATTTTTATACGACTGTTTATCTTCTATGAATGGTGCCTCGTTAAAAACCTTTCTTAAGAAAAAACCTTGTGGGAAAAAATCTTAAGGAAAAGAGTGCTACGCATCATAGATAGTCGTTTTCTCTTTCCAATTACGAATCGCCACGCGTCCTTTCGGGAGGCTTGTGATCTCCTTCCGTTTTTGGCGGGAATGTGATTAGCTGTGATGAGTTCGAAACGTCTTTTCCCTTCTCAGTATAAATAGGTGACTCGTGAGTTCGTCATTTCTCCTTTATACTTGCTTATAGTTCGTAGTCATTTTCTTGCTTAGTCGTTCATCATATAAAGTTTTCTTTTTATCGACTTATATCCTCCGAGAATCTGAAAATATGGCTTCTTTAAGAAAATCTTCTTTTTCCTCTAGGGAGAATGTTGCTCCTAATAACGAGGAGGAGTTGCATTCTAATTTTTTGGGCGAACAAAATGTAGTTCCTGAATTTGTCGTTCCTGTTGAAGACACTTTTAAGGTACAAATTCTTTCTGATACAGATGTCGCTGCCCGAGCCAAAAAGGGCAAAGGTACTGCTCCTCAAATTTTTGAACCAATTGAGGACCTAGCTTGTGCTTATACGGTGGACACTTTTCCGGAGGTTGTGAATAATTATGCCAAATATTTCCCGGAGGGTTCTGAGATAATTCTCCCTTCTCCTTCTGATAGAGTTACATCTCCACCGGAAGGATGTCGAGCCTTTTACACGGCCCACTTTAATAGCGGTCTGCGCCTTCCGTTGTCTCCCCTCTTTCTTGATATTCTAAAAATATTCAGTGTGTCCTTGACACAATTAGTTCCTAATTATGTGGCCTTCGTGGTTTGTTTTTCTGTCTTAATGATCGCGAAAGGGTTCAAGCCTTCCTTTCGTAACTTTACACAACTTTTCCGGTTCAATATTTCCAGTTCTTCCAATCGCGGATATTTCTTCGCTAGTCAGAGGCCTAGTCGAGCAATCTTCGATTCCCCTGTTTCTAGCAACCCTTTCTGGAAATCTCAATTTTTCTTTGTTCATCCCCCACCTCATCTTCGTTTGGCGGACGGTTCGACTATACCCTTCTCGTGGGATCACGGCTCCAAATGGGTTTACGGAGGTCGCCTGCCGACCGGTGAATACATTCCTGATGATGCTCAGTTTATCAGTGAAATCCCCGCTATGCGTGCCAACAAATATCAGAGTGCTGTTCTGATTGGGGAAGCTTTCCTTCGTAAAGCGGGATTGAGTGCTCATAATTTTCCAATCAGTTCATCATCTGAATCACTTGGTAAGTACTTCATTTTAGCTTAGTGTTGTGATGATACCTTCTAGAAACTGACTTTCATCTTGTTTCTTTTTCAGCTCGTATGGTAGAAAATTCCTGACATTCTTCAAAGGGAAAAATGGTGTTGTCCAAATCCTCCAAATCCATTGAGAACGTCCCTATCGAGCAGAGAGCGTTTCGAAAGAGAAAGCTAGAGTTGAGTCATGACTCCGAGGAGAATGGAGAGGAATCTCCAGATTCTTCGCAAGATTCCCCTGTTCGTCAAGGGACTGGATCCGGTTATCCCCCCTTCAGCTTAGGACATCCTTAGGTATTCGTGGATGTCGCAGCCTGTCGATGCCTCATCCTAACGATAATCCGGTGGGGAGAAAGTGGAGTTACTATGGTCGTTCTGGTAACGATCTCTCTTTACCTGACGACAATCATCCAAAACCTACTTTGGTTGAAATGATTGAGGATCATTTAGAGGGAAAAAGGGATGCTGGTTATTCTGAGAAAGATTCTCTTGTCCATGATGAGAGCGAGAACGCGGTCGATAAGGCGACTCGTGTTCTTTTGTCCGGTGTTTTTACTCGCGCTCTGAATAAGCTTCTTCGAAAGGATCCTCTAGAGAAATTTCAGCGAGCTTCTCTGTACGCTGAAAAGGTAACCTCTTTTTAAGTTTGCTTTATAAGATATTTCCTTTTGAAGGTCTTTCTATTTTGCTAACTTATTTTTTTGTTTTACTCCTTTACTTTTTTCAGACTAAGACTTGTTTAGCCTCATATGCTTATGAAACTGCTCTCTGGAAACAACAATGTGAGTTTCTGGAGGAGAAATACAAAGCTTTACTCCATAAGTCCTCTGGTTCAGAGGTAGGCCCATCAACGTCTTCTTCCGTTCTGGTCGTAGAGACTAGGACTCTGGGGACTGAAGACCAGGAGATCATGAACAGGGTCCTGGAGACTTCCCGTGCTCAAGAGCAAGCCGATCAAACGGCTAAAAAGTTAGAGGAGTTCCAGTTTCAGAGTACTGCTCGGATTAGTGAGCTAGAATCTCAAGTATCAAGTCTCCAAGCTTCATTAGAGGAGTATGAGAAGGACATTCTTCTCAGCAGACTCAGGGATCATTACGGTCGTAATTCTGATGAAAAAGTGATTCGTGAATTCCTTAATTCTCCCGTTCATACGGCGTTGGTAAATCAAATGGTCGATCCGCTCTTAGAAAATACGTTCAAGAAGGCAATCCATCAGTTGGTCGCTTTCGACATGATAGATGATCGTCGAAAGGAATATTTTAAAGAGGCACATATTCGGTTGAACGGCTATGGCGAAGTATACTCTCCTTTCGAGCTTCCAGATGTAGTATATCAAAATTTTCCTTTGGCACACCTCGTCAAAGAGTTCGGAAAACCATTGCCGATTCCTCCTTCAGATATCAATGATGAGCTCGATAACACCTTCATCGATCCAGATGATGAAGAAGAAGAAGAAGATATTGGCATAGCAGAGGAAAAGGACGTCGGTAGCGAACAAAAAATTCCGGATAGCGACCAAGCTATATGATATATCGATCTTTTGAAATAATCTTTGTAATTATTTACCCGTAGGTTTAATTGTAAATTTATCCTTTCATCCCTTTGAAATAAACGTTTCGTATTCTGACAGTCACGTCCTTTCGTGTTCTTTTGTAATAATTCAGACAAGTCATTAACTTCGCTGTAATCATTATGCGTATGTCGTTTCAAATTCTATTGTTTATTCCAAGGCTATCTTCAGTATTTCGCGCCCTTTCTTTAGGTCTGTCGTGTCTTTTCGTGTAGTATAAATATAAAAGGTAAAAACTCGACTTGATTTTTACCGTTATACTCATCTCTTCTAATAGAATACTTTTTCCTTGGCTAGTCGATAAACTTTCTCGATATTTACTTTGTACTTTTCAACAATCCGATCATGAGTAATCTTTTTGGCAATACTTTGAAGGGACCTTCCCGTGAGGGCGCTAGGGATACCAGACCTAAAAAATCTCGAAGAGAGGGGCCCTCGATAGAGCCTCCTCGTTCATCTTCAATGACTTGGTCGGTGATCGACACTCATGTTATCCCTTCTGAACCCTTTTCCGTAATTAGTTCGTCTTTTGTACAACCAAATTTTTCTTCTTCTACTGAAGTAGGAAGTAGGCCTTCCCCTGGTCGGATGGCTTTTGGTGATTCGTCGAACGTGAAGCAGACTTTTGACATACCACCTGTTTCTTCAGGCGTTTCTTCTTTTGAACATGGTTTTCATGGAGGGGATTTTGTTAATTCCCTTCCTTTTTCTACCTCTAGTGCCCCTGTCGTCAGCGGAGGCCGAGTTGATGAGGGCTCCTTTGTTAATCCCTCCGTCACACAATCTATTTTCCAGGATTGTCCTGATTATCTGTTTAATGATCCTCCTGTGATGACTACTTCTTTCGAATCTGGAGGACCTTCTGGAGGTCGGTTTGAGTCAAGGTCTGGTCGCCGAACTGTTATTTCTGCTTCGGGGAAGGAAACCTCAGTTAGTCCTAACGAGAGGGAATCTTCTCGTTCGTTAGACGATCGTTGCATCCTTGAGCAGGTTAAGGATATTTTGCGGTCAGTGAGTCCCCGCCCTGACAATGTCCCTCTTCTTAGTGAACTGTCGGGCTCTGTTGAGCCTGATGCTTTGTCCTGGGATCTGGGTTTGAGCACTATTTTGCCCAGTGAATTGAGGAAGCTTGAGAATACTTCCAATGTGCGCCTTGTTCAGTCGCTGGTGAAGTTGTGCGAGCAGGTAGACCTATCTTTTCATTATTTTTCTTGCTTTCATTTTGATTGCCTTGTTACATAAGGAGTGTTTTCTCTTTCCAGGCTAAGTACTTTGCACTCTGGCGGGGTGTGCAAAATGACGATCTGTGGATAAGCAGAAATGCTTATCAACGTCGTTTGGAATCGGAGTCGGCCAAGGTCAGAGGGCAGAGTCTCCAACTGCAGCTTGCCAATGATAATTTGAAAAAATTGCAAGAAGAAAAGTCTATCTGGGAGAAAGAGAAAAGTGACTTAGTTCAGGCTGCTGCCCTAGCAGAGGAGTCTCGACGGCGGTCCTATGAGGAAGGTTATGATGCCGGTTATCTAAAGCGTCAAGAGGAGTTGATGGCGTTTGCTGGTAACTTGACTCCTCGGAGGACTGTTTCTGCTAGTCGGTCTGTTGATAACAACCCTTCTCAGTGATTTGTTCGACCTGGCAGGCCTTGGACCCCCTTTTTTTTTTTTTTTTTTTTTTTTTTTGGTGCCCAACTTTTTGTGTAGTTGCTTGGGCTGAATTTTTTGTATTGGGAGAACGACTAAATTGGAAACTATGATCTTTTGTAGGCAGATTCTTGCCTTGATCAATTTTATTCTGTAGATACATTTTGTTATGCACAGTTTGCTGTTATGCATAAATATATCATCATGAAATAATCAGCATAGATTAGCGTACTTATCTGATATTGATCTTTGCGGAGAATATTCAGAATAGAGAAAAGGTAGCTTAATCTTTCTCGGTCACTATTTAAGTAACTGAATGATATAATGTTTGCTCTGCAAATCAAATTTTTTGTTGAACAACCCAATATAGTCCCTTGGATTATATCCAAAATCACGTTGTACATCAAAATGTAGATAGTAGGTCATTCGTATCGATAATCGATTGAATAGCTGTTAAGGAACGCTCAGAGTTTTGGTCGATGTTCAATCCGTGCTTTGTAAGTTTTTCCTTTTGTGATATATATCGTATATAAGGAGGCTATTATTCCTTCTGTTGAACTCTGCTTTTCTTTTCATAGGACTAAGGGAAGATATCCCTTTCAGTATCTTCCTAAATTTTATGTTTCTCTGCATTAACTGTGAACTATATGTTCCTCAACCAGTGTGTCATTATATCATTTCTTTGATATTGGAGGAATTGGAAAACGAAGAATTATTAGCCAGATCTGGCCTGCTCAGACCTCCTTCAGCAATTCTTTGGAAAATTAGGCAGTGACGATAGTGTAGTCTGACGTGGTGGTATTTATCGTCCCAGTACCGACGTCATATTTCTTGGACTCTAATGGAGTTCTTGTATGGCTAAATTAATAGTTCACCATATGATGTATGAGGCAGTGACGACCCTCGTATGGTGGAAGGTTTGGTCTTTTATCTTTAGGCGAGCAAGTATCCTTTTTTACAACGGTTTAAACTTGCATGCCTTCGTTGAGGATCTTTAAGTTTTTCTGTTGAGCGACCATCATATGTGAGCATACAGAGCTTTCTGGTCTGGAGCTTCTTCAAGTCTGCTTGGATTATCTTGTTGATCGCTTCGATCTACGGCTTCTTTTGTTATCGACTGGTTGAGTCGATTAGATAGTGCCGTTCCAACATACTTGCATTAATTATAGGAAGTCAGACGGTCGCATTTCTGTCCCTTGATCAAATACTTTTTCAGCCGTTGGATTGCTTAGGTCTATCCCTATAAATAGGGAAGTGACTTGCATGCTTCATTTGCAATTTCTCAAAAAGGATGGAGATCTCAGTCTCCTTGGATTTTATTTTACCTTCAGATCCCATAATATTCAAAAAGTCACATTATCGTGATTCACATCATAATAGTTTAATGTTCTTCTGCCTTGTACTGACGGGTCCCATGGAAGCCCTACCTTGTACTAACGGGTCCCATGAGGCCTCAATCTTTGTTTTTACAGATTTGAGGTCCGTGGTTTCTGTTTGCACATGGAGGGTTCATATTTGCCAGTCACCCCCGCTCTTCGATGTTACCTCCGGAGTGATAGACCGCCGGGGTGTCCTGGTAAATGTGCTTATCGCGATGGTCCTTGCGAGATGCTGCTTCAGAGTAAAATGCCAACTCCTAATGTAGAAGCAGTATCTTGTTGTGGGTGAATGAGTATTGCCAGTTATCTGGCTGGTAATAACCAATTCGTCTGGAGGAACATTTGATCTTCCGTCCCTGACCATCGAACTAAAGAAGTCGATCATACTGAGCAGCATGCTTCTTAGGTGATTTATCATAATCGTTGAGGTTCTAGGGAGGAGATTGGTGTTTCCATGGACATTGTCGTGAAGATCCCAGATCCATAGGATAGGATCGTTTAATAGTTGTAACGATTTGTAAATCGTATATAGATCTTTGTAATCTGATCAGAGCTATTTGTATGTAATTTATTGCATGTTCCTTGAACACAGATGAATAAAATTTTACAATTATTCTTTTCATTCTTCTTGTCATTGGTATCGTTTTAATCTTGTTTATGAGGAGCGTTTATCGAGCAGATTCATTTACACTCTACTCATTTCCAAGATATAGATGTTTTTACCAGTTCTTATTGGTCGTTTAAAACAGATTGAGGAGTGCTTATTGAGCGAATCAATGTTTACTCGACTCTTTTTGTTTAGACTTAGGTTTTTATACCAAAAGACTTATAATTGTTAAATATAATCGAGGAGTGTTTATTGAGCTGATCAATGTATACTCAACTCTTTTTTGTCTAGACTTAGGTTTTTAACCCATAAGCTTTATAAATCGTTGAAGAATAAACGAGGAGTGTTTATTGAGCGGATCAATGTATACTTGACTCGTTTGTATTTATTTAGACTTAGGTTTCAATACAAAAAGTCATATAATCGTTAAATATAATCGAGGAGTGTTTATTGAGCGGATCAATGTATACTCAACTCGTTTGTATTTATTTAGACATAGGTTTCAATACCAAAAGTCATATAATCGTTAAATATAATCGAGGAGTGTTTATTGAGCGGATCAATGTATACTCAACTCTTTTTTGTCTAGACTTAGGTTTTTAACCCATAAGCTTTATAAATCGTTGAAGAATAAACGAGGAGTGTTTATTGAGCGGATCAATGTATACTCGACTCGTTTATATTTATTTAGACTTAGGTTTCAATACCAAAATCCTATTTTAGTCGTTCAAAACAGATCAAGGAGTGTTTATTGAGCGGATCAATGTATACTCGACTCGTTATAATTTAGACTTAGGTTTTTATACCAAAAGCCTTTTAGTCGTTGTAAACAGATCGAGGAGTGTTTATTGAGCGGATCAATGTATACTCGACTCGTTATAATTTAGACTTAGGTTTTTATACCAAAAGCCTTTTAGTCGTTGTAAACAGATCGATGAGTGTTTATTGAGCGGATCAATGTATACTCGACTCGTTATAATTTAGACTTAGGTTTTTATACAAAAAGCCTTTTAGTCGTTGTAAACAGATCGAGGAGTGTTTATTGAGCGGATCAATGTATACTCGACTCGTTATAATTTAGACTTAGGTTTTTATACCAAAAGCCTTTTAGTCGTTGTAAACAGATCGAGGAGTGTTTATTGAGCGGATCAATGTATACTCGACTCGTTTATTGTTTAGACTTAGGTTTTAAATACCAAAAGTCTTTTAATCGTCATAAGTAGATCGAGGAGTTTTTATTGAGCGGATCATTGTATACTCGACTCGTGTATTGTTTAGACTTAGGTTTTTATACCAAAAGCCTATTTTGGTCGTTCAAAACAGATCGAGGAGTGTTTATTGAGCAGATCAATGTATACTCGACTCGTTATAATTTAGACTTAGGTTTTTATACCAAAAGCCTTTTGATTGTTGGAAAAGAATTGAGCGAGGAGTTTTTATTGAGCGGATCAATGTATACTCGACTCGTTTGTATGGTTGGATTGAGGAGTGTTTATTGAGCGGATCAATGTATACTTAACTCCTTTTGTCCCGATCTCAACCAATATGATAGTAGAATTCCAAGGAGTTTTTACCGAAACAATCGATTTATACCCAATCTTGCCTTAGTATTTAAAATTGCTAAAATCTTTAATAATTGAGTTGTAGGCTAAGGCCTTTATTACAAAGATTAAAACTTAATAAAATAAAATAAAGCAGCATAATCTGCTAAAATTTATTTACCATAGTATTTCCTAAGGCAATTTTGTATGAACCTTTCTTTCCTACGCCAATGACAACGTAAGGTCCATCCAAGTATGCAATTTTGTATGAACCTTTCTTTCCTACGCCAATGACAACGTAAGGTCCATCCCAATTTTGTTGTAATTTTCCCACATGCTTTGATACTTCTACCTTTTTCAAGACCAGGTCTCCTTCTTTGAAGGTTCGGATGCGTACCTTTTGATTGTATGCCTTTTCCATATTTGCTTTAGTGACTTGCAAACGTACATCGGCTTTTTCTCTTAAAGCTCCTGCCAAATCGATATCATTTTCTCTTGTCTTTTTATTCTCCTGATCATCGTACTTTTCAATTCTTGGTGTTGGAATTAGAGTTTCAACAGGAATAACAGCTTCCGAACCATATACCAGGCTGAATGGGGTTTCCCCGGTTGAGCTCCTGACGGTGGTTTGATTAGCCCAAAGTACTCCTGGGAGTTCATCGAGCCATTTTCCTTTGGCCGCTCCTAATCTTTTTTCCAAGGATTTTATTATTTCTCGGTTTGCTACTTCGGTCTGTCCGTTCGCTCTAGGATGCCCGACCGAAGTGAAATTTTGTTGAATCCCTAGTTTCGAACACCATTCTATTACCTGTTTTCCCGCGAATTGGGTTCCATTATCAGAAATTAGAATCCTCGGGATGCCAAATCGACATACTATGAATTTCCATAGGAAGTTGATCACTTGGAATTGAGTTATTCGTGCAAGGGCGATGCATTCTATCCATTTGCTGAAGTATTCCACAGCGACCAGGACATAAGCTTTCTTGGATCTAGCCGCTGGGAACGGTCCCACGATGTCCATTCCCCATTGATCGAAAGGCCAACATACTGGTATAGGGTGCATATTTTCTGCTGGTCGATGACATATATTAGCATGGACTTGGCAGTGATGAAATTTTTGGACATACTGAGCGGCATCATTGTTGATGGTAGGCCAATAATAACCTGTTCGGAGGCATTTTAAAGCCAATGCCCTTGCTCCGCTATGATTCCCTGCGTTTCCTTCATGTACCTCTCGTAGAATATCAGTGGTTTGTGATTCAAAGACGCATTTTAGAAGAATTCCTGATACTGATCTCCGGTAGAGTTTTTCTTCTGCTAATGTATATTTTGGAGCCCGATATTTTATTTTCCGAGCTTCATTCTGGTCAAGCGGCAATTTTCCTTCTCGAAGATAGTCTATCATTGGAGTCATCCAATTTTCTTCTGCTTCTTCGATTTCCATTATATCGACCGCCGGTACTTCATCGATGTCGATGGCCGGTGTACTAGAGATTAACCAGTTGATCACCCTTTCAGTTTTTCCGTCATGGCTCCTGTGAACCTAGATAGTTGATCGGCCCATTTGTTTTCCGAACGTGGAATGTTCTGTATACCAAAGCTTTCGAATTTTTCCGCTAGTGTTTTCACTTTGGCAAGGTATTTAACCATATTAAATTCCTTAGCCTCGTATAGGCCTTCTATTTGTCTTTGCACTAACTCTGAATCAGTTAATACTTTAAGGCTTCTAATGTTGGCCTTGATCGCCATTTCCATTCCTGCGATTAACGCTTCATATTCTGCTTCATTGTTTGTTACGACGAAGTCCAATGTTATTGCATGATTTAAATCCTCTTTATTCGGTCCGGTTAAGTTGATTCCCGCGCCTCCTCCTTCTCGGCACGAAGCACCGTCAACATTCATTAACCATGTTTGATCTTCTATGATCAATATATCGTCGTTGAGGTTGTTCGATAGTTCAGTTGCTTGTGTGGGAGTTTCCAGTAGGAAATCAGCTAACACTTGGGCCTTAATCGCAATTCTCGGTTTGTAGTCGATTTCGAATTGACCGAGTTCGATCGCCCATTTGATTAGTCTTCCGGAAGCTTCTGGCTTTGCTAAGACTTGTCTTAGTGGTTGGTTTGTTAAAACCACGATTTTGTAGGTTAAAAAGTAAGGTCGAAGTTTTCGTGCTGCCACTACTAAGGCCAACGCGAATTTCTTAATTTCCAAGTAATTCTTCTCCGCCCCTTGTAGTAATTTGCTTAAATAATAGACAGGCTTATGTTCTGATCCTTCTATTTTGATCAGTACTGAACTAACGGCCGCATCGGAGATCGAGATGTAGATATACAATGGTTCACCTTCCGTCGGTTTGGCCAACAACGGGGATGTTGTTAAATATTCTTTGAGCTGGTTGAAGGCCTGATCGCATTCTTCGGTCCAAACAAAGTTTTTTGCTTTTCGAAGCGTTAGGAAGAAGGGCAAACTTCTGTCTGCTGATTTTGATATGAATCTATTCAGCGCTACGATTTTCCCTTCCAAGCTTTGTACTTGGGAGATGGTCTTGGGAGGCTTCATTTCAACTATGGCTCGAATTTTTTCTGGGTTGGCTTCGATTCCTCGTTGATGTACCAAATAGCCCAAGAATTTTCCCGACTTAACACCGAAAGTGCATTTCGTGGGATTTAACTTCATGCGATATTTTCTCAATATTCGGAAACATCGATCAAGATGTTTTACGTGATCCGCTTCGTTCATGCTTTTGACTAACATGTCGTCTACGTAGACTTCCATTATTTCTCCGATTAACTCTTTGAACATTAGGTTTACTAACCTTTGGTAAGTGGCCCCGGCATTCCTTAAGCCGAATGGCATTACTATAAAGCAATATACTCCCTGCTCGGTTATGAACGCAGTCTTCTCTTGGTCCCGCTCATCCATATATATTGGATAAAACCCTTGAAAGGCATCCATCATGCTGAAGATCGCGAAGCCAGCGGTTGAGTCAACTAATAAGTCGATCCTTGGGAGGGGATATGGATCGCGCGGGCATAATTTATTAAGGTCGGTAAAATCATTACACATTCTCCACTAGTTATCCTTTTTATCCCCTTTTGCTACTAGAACGACAATACATAGCCATTCTGAGAAATGTATTTCTCGGATTTGTTTTGCTTCAAGTAGCCTTTCTACTTCAGCTTTGATGATTTTATCTTTTACTGGCCCGTGATTTCTCTTCTTTTGTCTAGCGGGTTTTGCCAAGGGATCAATTTTTAGCGAATGCTTGATTACTCGAGGATCAATTCCTTCAATGTCGTTCGCGCTCCAAGCGAAGATGTCAACATTATCCCTGAGAAAGTCAATCAACATTACTTCCCCTTCTTTGCTCAACTCAGTACCTATTATTGTTGTTTTCGACGAGTCCCCTTGCACTAGAATTACATCCTTATGTTCTGGTGGCTTCAAAGCTAAATCTAGCAGCTCTTTTCCCTTTTTATCTATTCGATCAGTGCTAGGGATTTCAACGTCGTTTCTAATGACATCGTCTACGAGCTTTCTTTTGCTCGGGGTAATTGATTTGGGGTGGTTTTTCAAAGTTAATGAGGTGCTGTAGCAATCCCATGCCATACAGTGATCATTCATTATTTCCCCGATACCTCTGTCGGTCGGAAATTTTATCTTCTGATGATAAGTAGAGACTACGGCTCGGAATAGGTTGAGGGCTGGTCGTCCTAATATTGCGTTATAAGCGAAGGGTGTTTCTGCCACTAGAAATTTTACTAGCTTCACTGTCTGGTGCGGTTTTTTCCCGAGTGATACACTTAAGGTTATCGTTCCGCTGGGGACAATTTCGGATCCTCCAAATCCTATTAATGGCGTAGCTACTTTCTGTAGGTTTATTTGTCCCATGTTCATCTGGGCTAAAACCTCCCGGGAGATGATATTCGCCGAGCTCCCATTATCGATTAGGATCCTTTTGACGTTGTAATTTGCTATTTCTAGCGACACCACCATCGGGAAATCGGGGTTATCCTCTTTTGTGTCCCAAATAATGTTTTTTGGGTACTTCGCCCTCGTTAAAGCTGATCAGCTGGTCGTTTGTTGATTTGTTTTCTAGATTCCATATTTATTTTGGGTATTTTAAGCTTCCAATTATGGATCTAGCGGTCCTTCGTCGGGCGTTACGACTATCCCCGCCTGCGGGTCCTCCGGAAATTGTATGGATGGTTCCATTGATCTAGTCATGGTTCAACTCCTGTGTAGGACCGTACTCGGGTGACCTTCGACGGGAACTCCTTCTTTGATTATTATTTCGAGGGCTTCTACTTCTTCCCCTCTTGCGGTTATCTCGCTCTAGATAGTCGTCTAGTTTTCCCTGTTCTATTAGTTTTTTAATTTCTTTTTTAAGGTGAAAACAATTTTCTGTTCGATGTCCGTGTGCCCGATGGTATTTGCAGTATAACTCATAGTTTCGTGATCCTGGTCTGGGCTGAGCGATTTTCTTCGCTTCAGGGATCCAATTATTCCTTTCTAGTACTTCCAATATTTCTTCTATCGGAGCATTTAGCCTTGGGTGTTCTACTTGATTAACCCTGCCTCTGATCGCTAGTTCGGGGTTTCTTGGTCTTTGATAGAAATTAGGTTGTCTGTCTTGGTCGGTTTTATTGTATTCCAATCGCTGGAAAACGTTGCCTTTTCTAAAAGATCGTTCATGATCCATGGATCTTTGGGCAGGAATCCTATCTTGTCGTTTGGAGCCTGAGGTTGTGACTTTGTTTTTGTTTTTATCTTTAAAGGAATTCATCTCTTCTTGTGATGAGGGGCATTCTGGATCCTACTTCTCTTTACAATTACATGAGATCGAGCGGTACTTACCTCGAAGAATCGAGTTCGAGTCTGACGGTGGTTTTGCAGTAAAAGTAAACAAGCCCAGGATCCAAAGTTACTGTTGGGCCGAGCTCTGAATCAAACTTATGGGCCGAAGAATTACATGTCTGTAGGTAGACCACCTAGACCCCATTTTCAGCTATAAATACCCCCTGCATTTATGATATTGGGGGACTTCCCAGGTGCTCTCTCCTCGAAGCTACAGTTCAAAGCAGCTCGGAATTGTAGCTTTAGATCGAACATATGTATCTCACCCTCTAGCTTGTACGGCATCCTATAATGCTCGGATAGGACCCTAGATATATTTGTATTTGTACTCATTTAATTCGGATACAATTACATTTGAATCTTCACTTTGCTTTACTTGTGATTATTGTGATGCATCCACACCCTTGATCGAATTAACGAAACTACGTAAGATCAATTGGCGCCCACCGAGGGGCCCTATTCGAGTATTAGATCGAAATATGCCTACTACGAGGAGAAATACATATATTAGAGGAGAGCCTTCCCAAGCAGGGGGAGCACAAAATTCCGTCAATAATGAACCTGATAATTTATCACGCGCCGCACAACAACAACCGGAGATGCCACCAGCGGTTCCACAAGATAACATTCCAGTGCACACAACCATTGGTGACTTAAGATCTATAATAGGCACAATGTGCAGGGAGTTCTTGAACAGCGGAAGGGCAGATCAATCACCTGTAGACCAACCAGGGATTCAGGGGAGACCAGAGATACCTTCATCGAACTTGCAAAAGGAAAATGATATGTCGCAAGCCCCGTCGACACATCTACGACGAGCAGCACCCTCGAAAGCCAATGCCCGGTCTGAAAACCCACCTGCACCAGTGCACGATCTGGAAAATTCTGTTGTGGGGGAAAGTCACACCGCCGGCGCTGTAAGAAGGAACAGACCAATTGGCAAGAGAATTACAGAATCTGAATTGGAGAAAATAATACAGGAAAGGGTGGCTAAAAAATTGGAAGAGCAGGATACCATGATCGAGATTCCCTTCACTCATCAAGCTGCCAGGCAAGTAGGGAACTCCCTGACTAGAGGAAACATACGAGAAAGGGAGGTCTCGAATAATATCATGAGATGTTCACCCTTTTGTCAAGAAATACGCGAAGCTCGAAACACAGAAACAGTGCCGACCAGGCTCCCTCGGTATAACGGGACTACCGACCCCGGAGAACACATTAACAGCTTTGTTAATGTTATGAATTTGTATGGACACTCGGATAATTTCTGTTGCAAGATTATGGTCACCACTTTCGAAGGAATTGCCCTCGATTGGTTTGGAAAGTTACCTCCAAACTCCATATTTTCTTTCCAAGAATTTTGCGATAAACTGAAGCATCAATTCGCTAGCCAGAGGAAGCCAAGATTGCCAGCAAACCATCTGGGCACTGTGAAACAATTTGAAGGAGAGACGTTGAGGCAATGGTTGGCAAGATTTAGTATTGAGCTCTTGAAAGTGGATACCCCACAAATTGAATATCTGTCCTCGTTGATGTTCGAGCTGACCAGAAGCACCCAGTTTGGGAATGCATTATGTAGAAAGCAACCAAAATCCTTCGAGCGGATAATGGAAATTGCTGAAAAATATATGATACAGGAAGAGATGAACAAATTGAAGAGTTCACATCTAGATAAATCTCATCTCAACAAAAAACAAGATCGTGCTCCGATCCCAAGACCAGGTGATTATGGGGGATCGAGTAGAGGATCCGTCTGGCAGCGGATCAACACTTCTAAGCCGCATATACCACCCCAAGGGCTGAATTCATACGGACCTCCTTATAATCAAAATCGAGCCCCGAGGCCGGGTAAAATTCAGTTTACCGAACTTAACAGTTCTAAAGAAGAAGTGTTGACTGTGTTAGAAGAAGGTAATTTAATCCCGGAAGCCCAAAGGATCACACAGGCGAGGCCAGGCGCACCAGGCTATGACCAATACTGTCGGTATCATCGGGCGAGAGGTCATAATACGGAAAATTGTTATCAGTTAAAGGTTGAGATCGAAAAGTTAATCAACCAGGGTAAACTGAAAGAATTTGTTAAGAATGGCAACTATAACAACCGCTACAGATCCCGTAGCCCGAGAAAACTTAACGCCCGGCAGAGACAGATTCAAAATCAGACAGAAGAACAATCGAACGGTGTGATCAACATGATTGCAGGTGGACCGGCAGGTGGAGATAGTAGGAATGCCAGAAAACGGACTTTAAGGTCAATCAGGACAGGAGTGTCCACAAAAAGGGAGGTTCTATCTCTGGAATTCCCATCCATGGAGAATCAGATCATCAGCTTTAGCGAGGCGGATCGACCCGCGGATGTTAGTTGGGACACGAATGAAGATGATCCAGACTTTTCCATGGTATTAACACTAAGAATTGCAAATTTCGAGGTCAAAAGAGTGCTAGTCGATAATGGGAGCTCGGCGAACATAATTTCATCAGAAGCTCTTACAAGAATGAAACTCTGTCATCCACGTTTGGATAAGGTAACCACCCCTTTGGTCGGATTCGGCGGATCTGAAATCACCCCGCTCGGAACCATACTTTTGAGTACCACTCTAGGAACAAAACCAAAGAATGTCACGAGAATGATCAAGTTCCTAGTGGTGGATACGCCGTTCGCTTACAATGCCATCTTGGGAAGACCCGCTCTGAATACTTTTAAGGCTATCGTATCCACATACCATCAGAAGATAAAGTTCCCAACCGACGGAGGAGTAGGAGAGATGAGGAACGACCAGTACATGGCCTGGGAGTGTTATAGTTCGTCCTTGACCATCAAGGAAAAGCTGGAGCCTGAGGTCCCTAGCAAAAGAAAAATAACTGAGTTAGTCTCTAACTCCGGAACCCGAATTCCTGAGTATGAAAGACTGGATGGAAAGAAAGGGAAGATCGTTGACATGAGTGTACAAGCACCTGATCACAAAAAGGTGAACTTGGTACCTGGATCTCCAGAAAAATTCACAAAAATAGGAACGGAGCTAAGTATTGGCATGGAGGCAAAGCTCATCGGATTCTTGCAGAAAAACGTGGATGTCTTCGCATGGAGTTCGGATGACATAGTAGGAATCGACCCGCGAGTGATAACGCATTCCCTGAATATCGACCCAAAGGCCAGACCCGTGAGGCAGAAGAAGCGTAATCACGGACGAGAGAAAGACAAGATAATTAATGCAGAGGTCGATAGATTGTTAGCAGCTGGGCAAATCAAGGAGATAAAATTCACAGAATGGCTATGCAATGTGGTGTTAGTCTCCAAGGGAGAAAAGATCGAAAACAAGTGGAGAATGTGCAATGACTTCACCGACTTAAACAAACTATGTCCAAGGGACCCTTACCCTTTGCCTCGAATTGACATGCTCGTGGACTCCACCGCAGGATTTGTATTGTTTAGTATGATGGATGCATTTCAAGGATTTTATCAGATCTTCATGAACGAAAGAGATCAGGACAAAACGGCATTTATCACCGAACGAGGGGTGTACTGTTTCATCGTTATGCCCTTCGGTTTAAGGAACGCCGGTGCAACATATCAGAGGTTGGTCAATATGATGTTCAAAGAGTTAATAGGGGAAATCATGGAAGTATATGTAGACGACATGCTCGTAAAAAGTATGTCCGAAGAGGATCATATTGATCATCTCGATAGGTGCTTCATAATTTTGAGGAAGTATGGATTGAAGCTAAACCCAGCGAAATGCACATTTGGGGTGCGATCAGGAAAATTCCTTGGGTATTTAGTTCATGAAAGGGGGATTGAAGCTAATCCAGAAAAAATCCGAGCGATCACTGACCTCCATCCACCGAGAAAACTTTCGGACGTTCAAAGTTTGATCGGAAAAATTATCTCATTGAATAGATTCATCTCCAGATCCGCTGACAAAAGCTTACCTTTCTTCAGACTGTTGCGTAAATCTAAGAACTTCGAGTGGAACGCTGAATGCGACAAAGCTTTCGAAGAACTGAAGGCATACTTGACTTCGACACCCATGCTAGCAAAACCATCCGAAGGGGAACCCCTATATCTGTACATAGCTGTGTCAGAAGAAGCCATTAGCTCGGTTCTGGTCAAGATAGATAAAGCTGAGCACAAACCAGTTTACTATTTGAGTAAATTGTTGCAGGGTGCCGAAAAGAATTATATGGAGATTGAAAAGTTTGCACTTGCCCTAATTGTGGCGGCCCGGAGATTAAGGCCCTATTTTCAAACGTATAAAATCATTGTTTTAACTAACCAACCTTTAAGACAGGTTTTGTCCAAGCCAGAAGCTTCAGGCAGATTGATAAAGTGGGCGGTCGAGCTCAGCCAGTTCGAAATTGAATACCGACCACGAATCGCCATCAAGGCGCAAGTGCTAGCTGATTTTGTGCTTGAATCAACCAACATATCGAACGAAAAAGAAGGAACAACCTCGGAATTATGTGTGGTAGAAGAGGCAAACGATCAAGTTTGGCTGATGCACGTGATGGAATAGTGCCCAGCAAGCCAATATTAATTAGCTTGTTGAAGTACTATTTTCTTATGGTTTATAATTAATACGCCGTTCATTCATAGTATGTGAAACTGAACAATGGCCAACTTCATCTCTCGCGAACCTATCTAAGCGATTGGATGAAATCCTGAGGTCACAATAGACTATGGGACGATTCACTTCAGTACTGAGTGCAATCATGAAACAGTCTCAAAGGTCGTGATCTTAAAACCGTTCCAAGTCATAGATTCCAAACGAGACGGGGTATCGTAGGAATCGTCAAGACTTGTACAAATATGCATGATTCACATGGAGTGAATTTGTAGAGTTTCATGAGCAAGGAATTTGAGTCCAGTGCATATGAGTAGGTGGTTCAATGGAGGATTGAACGCATCGAACGACCCGAACAGAGAAACCCATTGTGGAAGCGCATGACGCATATCGGTGATGGGATGTTTCTCAAGGCTTATAATAGTGTACGATTTAGTCCTTAGACTTGAGGTGCTAGGGCGGATTCGGTGCACAAGTGTGCGTACTTAGATTTAGGTACTGGTCACGTAGCCTGGCCACAAAGTGCCTAAGTTGGGTGCGTACACGACTGTACGCGAGTGGTTAGTACTAAGAAAGGATCTATCGACTCATCCTGATAAGATGAGAGTATTTCCTGTACGTTCTTCGATAATATGTTCCTAGAAATCCATGGCCATGGTTGGTGACGAATTTGGAAGGTATTTCCAAATTAGGCAGTCACACCGGAATTATTATCCAGAATTAGAAAGTACAGTATCGAGATAATTAGAGGTGCCGATCAATTCACACACCCTAGGTCTCGATCGGGAAATCATCGTAGAAGGACCGTATGTACATGGCAATTATAAGAGGTGAGGTTCACAATAAATCAATTCACCTTTGATTGGGCTTCATGGGCTTGTGGCTAGACATCGACCATGAAGTGTAGGTACTCCGGAATTAATAGAGGATTTAATTCTAGGAGTGATCAATTAAAAGTAGTTTAATTGATCGGAGCATTTAATTGCTTGTTAATTAAATCACGAAAGTCGTGGGCCTGCTGCCAGTTGATGGTGAACCCAGAGGGTCACACACAAAACAATTGGACGGTGACTGTCTTAAAGGAAAGAAAGTGATTTAAGGTTGTTAAATCAAGGTAATTGAATTATGGTATTAATTCAATTGGAGATTATTAATTAGATGACTAATTGATTAATTGATAATTAATTAATTAGAGTTATCTGATTAATTATGGAATTAATTAAAGTAGTTAATTAATTGGAAGAATAAATAATTAACCAATTTAAGTATTGGATAATTATGGGTTGATTTTGGAATTATCTAAACTTAGGGGCTAGGGGGCGATTTTAGTAGCTAAAAAGAAAAGGAGTTTTGTTTCTTGCAAATCAAGTTTGAAGAGATTTATCAAATCTCATATTCCTAAGGATAAGGAATGAAGATTTGATAAACAAGGAAAGGAGATCTTTTTGGAGAAGGACTCTTCTCCTATAAATACTCCCTTTCCTCTTCATTCTAAAAATGCTATGAGAATAAGTTTTTGCACAAGTTTTGAAAAACCCTAAAAGCTTTTGAGAGAAAAGTTGCTGAAAATTTTGAGAGGAAAAATCGAGAGAGTTAGATTTTTCAAACAAGAATTTTTAATTACAAAATCGCCCCAAAAGTTTTTTCGCCCCTAAACCCTAGCCGCCCAATTAGATTCGGCCGAACCCAAATCGGTCCAAACCTGACCCTGGCCGAACCCTGCTCGGACCAGATCTGTACTTGGCCGAACCCTGCTCGACCGCATAAGTCCTGTGGATCGAATTCTTCCATTGTTGTCTCCGTTCCTTTGCTGACAAACCTGCAAGATCAAGTTCGTAGCCTAAGATTCGTAGGGGTCGCTACAATCCGATTGGTGTGGACTAGCTTTGGAGGTGAGACATATGGATCACTCAATTTGTGGATCAAACCAAATGCTCGGAGGACACGGGAATCCCAATGGTGACAGGTAATATGCGATTAACCCCCTCGTGTTTAATTGATGTTTGATTCATACCTATTCGTATAATAAACTATGGAGAAAAGATTTATGGGACATATAGGAACTCGAAAAATTTTAAATTCCGCACTTCGTTGTATTGACAATCGAGCCCTAGCACAAATATCCCAACAGTGGTATCAGAGCCAACTCCATACGTTTTTATACGAAAAGGCCTGAACATAATGTGTTTTCACTGTATATGCTTGATTGTATGTATGAGAACGCATGTTAATTATGTTCTAGTTATTGATTCTTGCTTGTTATGACTAGATCTATGATTGGGTAAAACTGCTTTTTTAGATCTGTGACGAATTTATAGTTTTTCGAAAAATCAGGGCTTTTATGCAAAAATCGCAAAACACGATAATTAGGGCCGAAAATTTAATTTTCTGTTTCTGGAAATTTTTGAAAAATCTGGGTGTTTTCTGAAAATCTGATCGCACGTAATTTTGGACCATTTTGCAATTTTCGAAAATTCGAGGACTGTTTTGTAATTTCCGAAACTTCAGGGGTCTGTTTGCAAATTCGAAAATTTTCTGGATTTCAAAATTTTAATTTTCTGCTCATTCTGTCCAAAAACTGTCTTGGGGGTATTTTGTAACTTTTCAAAAGTTTTGGGGTCAAAAGTGCAATTTCCGAAAGTATAGGGGCCGAACTGCAATTTTCAAAAGTTGAAAAATCAGAATCTGAAATTAAGGCAGAAAAGTTGTTTTGTTTATCCGAGAATTTATTTTGTCATAATTAGTAGTGACTAAAAAGCAAGAATCATAGGAAGTTAGTTTTAAAAGGTGTTTTAAAATTAAGATAGAAGAAAGTAAAAGGTGTTTACATGTTTCTTTGCTCTACGTGAACTGTTTACGTGGTTTTCGATCGCGCCGAGCCTTGCCCTTAGGTTAGATGTGATTGGTTTAATTTAATGCATGGTTTTTATTGGGCCTGCGAGCCTGTTATTATTTTTGGGCCACTTTGAGCCTTTGTAATAGAATAGGGCTCTACTGCTTTCCTAGTTTAGGATGGAGGCCCATTTACAAGCAACGTGGGAGCCCAAGAAGAATTGAAGGCCATGTATGCGTGGTACATTGTGTAATAGCATAGGTTCTTTGAGAACCCTTTAGATTGACCAATTGGGCCAACATCATTGGCTCGATGATGGCCCGCATAGGAGGCTCCCGATCGAAAACATATTGTGGTAGTATGCATGCTAGGCCTGTATGGCTTTTATTTATTAGTCGATTTATGATTGCTTGTGTGTTTGCGCGCTAGAATCTAGATCGTAAATAAAAGATAAAGCATAATTGAAGCGGTGAGATCTCGAGGAGAGTTTCTTCAAACTTTCAAAAACGAAAATTCCCCTCTCGAATAATTATTAAGTCATATTGGGTTAAATTATAAAATGAGGTTTTATAAAATCCAAGCCTTCCATTAATAGGGACTAGTGTAAGTTGTTTACTTATCGATAGAGGTGATCCAGAGTCTGGCACCCGAGTCGAAGAAAGGGGCAATACACGAAATTCCTTGATTCTAGTTTTCTTAAAACTCGACAAGGGTAGGGACTGGTCGGGACGTGAAAATCGACCGATAACTAGTTACGGAGAATTCATGACCGGGCTCGTTGCTTATCATGATTAATGGGTTAGACTTAACGCGTAGTAACATTTATGATGTAGCAGTGCTAGATAAATGCGAAAAACGAGGCAAAAATAGCTTGAAGGTTGTGTGGTAGACACAATTGGTAATATGTATACCTACCTAGGGAATTAATTGTATGGCCACGAGTCGTGGGTGCAACTAATTGCTGCTGGGACGTCAAGACCTACTAGGAAATAGACTTTTCCCGAAACTAGAAGGGGTTATTGTTTCGATAAAATAGTGGGAGAACTTTTTCGATAAAAAGTCCAAATTTCGTTAATTATAAGTATTAATATTAAACCTGTCTGCTTATAGTTGTCTGTTTTTAAATGTTAGCCATTTACCATCCACTGTCCAATCCTTGATGCGTTTAAGAACCGAACCAACTTGGAAAAGGGAGATGTGCAAATTCCTCTACGAAACCGACATGGCTAAGTTTGACAATGTTAGGGAATATTGTTCTTACTTAAGCAAGACATTCGAGCTGATCAAAGGGTTTGGAGCCCAATTGACTCTCGAAGATGAGATAACGATAACCCTTGAAGGATTATCTGAGACCTTCACTCATTTTATGCAACATTGCGATATTCCGCCTGATGGAATACAAACAAAGCAATTGCATGAGTTGTTAGACAAATATGAAGAAGCTCATCAACGTGGTTTTGGTCTATATGATTGGAATTGCCCTCTATGTAAGTACGAAAGGAAAATAAGGAAGCTTGTTGAAAAGGATTTCCTGGAAAGACTTGACTACGGTATGACTTTTTAAGTTATACACTTGTTGAATCTTTTTGATGTAAGACATCTGATTAAAACTTTCATTTCTGTAATAGCATTTACAGGCGATGAGAGTCTTCCCGCTCAACCCAAAAGGAGGAAAATCCTTGAAAGGGAGATGCAAGTAGTGCAGAGCGAGATGAGGAAACTGGAATTCCGGAACTGGGTCAAGGAAGAATTGTACCTAGACATTCCTTTTTAGCAAAAGAAGTTTTTCTTAGTTTTTTCGTATTAGCATGAGTTTTAAGTTTTAGATTACTTTGAGTATTATTTCACATTTTGTACGAGACTTCATTGCTTTACCATTGAGAATGGAATTCATTTTAATTAGAGCGATTTAACTTTGTACAAATGTTGATGCATTGGAGCATAGAAATAAAACAATGATAAACAAATCAAAACTTTGAAAACTATATGCTAAATCGATAAACAAGCAAATCAAACGAGATAATCGTTTACGCTTGAAGTGTTCATTTTGAACATTCTTCCAAAAGACAGATTTGAAAGGAAAGTTTTTATTTACTGATTCCTGAAATAATGAACTTAGGTAAATTCGGAACTTTCAAATCTTGAAGGAATGATAACCAAAGTGAAGGATTGCTAAGGCATTCCAAAACATTTCAATCGACATGAACTAAAAGCACTAGTTCAAAAGAAATCTACTTCATATATACTTACGATTTCAATCGTTAAAGTATATGTGTGCTTGGCTGAAGTACAATTCTGAAACTATTGAAGTAATTCAATAGAAGTTTTAGAAATGAAGTAACTGGATGCATTGTGTCAAAAGCAATTTGATTTAATCAAACCTGCTGAAACATAAGCAACTTAACACCTCGATTATCTAAAGACGAGAATAGAATTCTCATGAAGCAAATCAAAGAAGAAATCGAACTTTGTTTGATTCACGACTCTGATCTTGCTCAGTTTCCTTTATTCAAATTAGGGGATACCTTCCCTTGACTCTTCAAAGATACTTGGTATAGTATATTTCGAAGTAAGTCCTTACATCGCCATGTCTTTTAAGACATAGCAGAACACCCTTATATGAGAAATTAGATGGTAGATCTAGTTCATATAAAGTTTATGGGGTATTCAACAAAACCCATTGAATACCTGTTCCACGACAATGAGAAACGAAAAGCATCTCGTAAGTAGCTTGTTCCTCTGTTGACAAGACCTTGTCAAAGGAAATAAGGAATGTCGTAGAACTTGATGAAGTCCAAGGATTGGACCCGTCCCCATGAACAGTGGGAGTAAACACTGAAAACTGCTGAATCAATCCATGCACAAAGAAATCGTAATCTGATCAAATTCGTAAGGAACTCAAAAATTCCATTTTACGAAATTGAGAAATTGGATTCTAATCAAAGATTACAAAGAGATTATGTTAAACATGATCTAAGGGATATGGCACATAGCCATAAGATTCGAAGTTGAAAACTTTGACTCACTTAAATGGCAATAGATCATTATTCAAAAGTCCTTTTAGGATTGATGAAAATGCCTTATGTCCATTAACTACGTCAAAATTCATTTCGAAACTATTGGCCGTAGAAAGGTAGTTTTGACTACCGAAGGCATGACTATTGGATATGAATCCTGCATCTCACAATTGAAAATTGATGAGAAGATCTCTATTCTAATCCAAAGGTCAATCTATGACTTTTTCCCAAATTTGGAACATGCAACTTGATAGTTGATCAAGAATGTTGAATTTGTCAAAAGGCATATGGATTCCAATTGTGCAAAAGAATCAGTGGGAGTGTAGTTAAGTTCGAAGCGCAACGAGATGATGTTCTGTACATCAAGCAAGATATAAGAATATCAGAAAAGCACAGACGAAAGCGTGTTCTTCACGCAATTCTCCATGATAAGATTTGGAATTACATCTCGCGTACTGGCAATACGTATCTATGGTAGATAGAAGGAAGAAGATGTAGTGATTTACCAAATCAAAGTACAAAGACTATATTGATTGAATTCAATATGGAAGAATCCAAGTAAGGATTGTTTCCAAAAGAGACAAAGTTTCTCTCACTTATTTAATGAGCCCTAAATTAATGAGTGAAGAAGTAACTGTCTCAAGAAGCCTTATGCTTGGCATTTGGATTGCATGTAGCATGCAAAGTCTTGTACTAGACCTGACTCGTCAAAATGCTCTGAACAAGCTACTGATAGTCAAACGCCAGTCAAGGACACTGGTCTACCATTAAAGCAATCCTCGAAGATAATTAAAGGATATAATGATGGTCTGTGGTAGTAGTGGAAAATTGAATACTCGAAGGATTTTTGAAATTCGAGATTTCCAGTCTGAAGTGGATTATTTATTCTGTTTCGATAGAGCAAGGTAAATTGGAAGAAATTCCAATAATATACCATTGCCGATTCAAACAAGAATAAAAGGGCACCATTATGATGCTGCACAAAAGAAGGTGTTTAGATAAGAAATTTTCATCCAACGATTGGATGAAATACCTAGCATGACAAAAGCCTATCATAATCTTAACCGATTTAGATGAGGCAATTGCTCAATGAAAGGAAATTGAGATCTCACCTATAATCTGAACACAATGCCGTATGATTGAAAAAGTCAAAGGTAGTTGAGACGAGTAGAAGTATTACTTCATCTCGACAAAGACAACTTAGCAGATCCACTAATTAAGCTCTCTCACAAATGGTTCGAGGGACATCTTGGTATAGATGGGTCTTAGAAATGTTGTGATTGGCTTTAGGGCAAGTGGGAGATTGATGGAATAGTGCCCAGCAAGCCAATATTAATTAGCTTGTTGAAGTACTATTTTCTTATGGTTTATAATTAATACGCCGTTCATTCATAGTATGTGAAACTGAACAATGGCCAACTTCATCTCTCGCGAACCTATCTAAGCGATTGGATGAAATCCTGAGGTCACAATAGACTATGGGACGATTCACTTCAGTACTGAGTGCAATCATGAAACAGTCTCAAAGGTCGTGATCTTAAAACCGTTCCAAGTCATAGATTCCAAACGAGACGGGGTATCGTAGGAATCGTCAAGACTTGTACAAATATGCATGATTCACATGGAGTGAATTTGTAGAGTTTCATGAGCAAGGAATTTGAGTCCAGTGCATATGAGTAGGTGGTTCAATGGAGGATTGAACGCATCGAACGACCCGAACAGAGAAACCCATTGTGGAAGCGCATGACGCATATCGGTGATGGGATGTTTCTCAAGGCTTATAATAGTGTACGATTTAGTCCTTAGACTTGAGGTGCTAGGGCGGATTCGGTGCACAAGTGTGCGTACTTAGATTTAGGTACTGGTCACGTAGCCTGGCCACAAAGTGCCTAAGTTGGGTGCGTACACGACTGTACGCGAGTGGTTAGTACTAAGAAAGGATCTATCGACTCATCCTGATAAGATGAGAGTATTTCCTGTACGTTCTTCGATAATATGTTCCTAGAAATCCATGGCCATGGTTGGTGACGAATTTGGAAGGTATTTCCAAATTAGGCAGTCACACCGGAATTATTATCCAGAATTAGAAAGTACAGTATCGAGATAATTAGAGGTGCCGATCAATTCACACACCCTAGGTCTCGATCGGGAAATCATCGTAGAAGGACCGTATGTACATGGCAATTATAAGAGGTGAGGTTCACAATAAATCAATTCACCTTTGATTGGGCTTCATGGGCTTGTGGCTAGACATCGACCATGAAGTGTAGGTACTCCGGAATTAATAGAGGATTTAATTCTAGGAGTGATCAATTAAAAGTAGTTTAATTGATCGGAGCATTTAATTGCTTGTTAATTAAATCACGAAAGTCGTGGGCCTGCTGCCAGTTGATGGTGAACCCAGAGGGTCACACACAAAACAATTGGACGGTGACTGTCTTAAAGGAAAGAAAGTGATTTAAGGTTGTTAAATCAAGGTAATTGAATTATGGTATTAATTCAATTGGAGATTATTAATTAGATGACTAATTGATTAATTGATAATTAATTAATTAGAGTTATCTGATTAATTATGGAATTAATTAAAGTAGTTAATTAATTGGAAGAATAAATAATTAACCAATTTAAGTATTGGATAATTATGGGTTGATTTTGGAATTATCTAAACTTAGGGGCTAGGGGGCGATTTTAGTAGCTAAAAAGAAAAGGAGTTTTGTTTCTTGCAAATCAAGTTTGAAGAGATTTATCAAATCTCATATTCCTAAGGATAAGGAATGAAGATTTGATAAACAAGGAAAGGAGATCTTTTTGGAGAAGGACTCTTCTCCTATAAATACTCCCTTTCCTCTTCATTCTAAAAATGCTATGAGAATAAGTTTTTGCACAAGTTTTGAAAAACCCTAAAAGCTTTTGAGAGAAAAGTTGCTGAAAATTTTGAGAGGAAAAATCGAGAGAGTTAGATTTTTCAAACAAGAATTTTTAATTACAAAATCGCCCCAAAAGTTTTTTCGCCCCTAAACCCTAGCCGCCCAATTAGATTCGGCCGAACCCAAATCGGTCCAAACCTGACCCTGGCCGAACCCTGCTCGGACCAGATCTGTACTTGGCCGAACCCTGCTCGACCGCATAAGTCCTGTGGATCGAATTCTTCCATTGTTGTCTCCGTTCCTTTGCTGACAAACCTGCAAGATCAAGTTCGTAGCCTAAGATTCGTAGGGGTCGCTACAATCCGATTGGTGTGGACTAGCTTTGGAGGTGAGACATATGGATCACTCAATTTGTGGATCAAACCAAATGCTCGGAGGACACGGGAATCCCAATGGTGACAGGTAATATGCGATTAACCCCCTCGTGTTTAATTGATGTTTGATTCATACCTATTCGTATAATAAACTATGGAGAAAAGATTTATGGGACATATAGGAACTCGAAAAATTTTAAATTCCGCACTTCGTTGTATTGACAATCGAGCCCTAGCACAAATATCCCAACAGCACGTGGACGGATCTTCGACCAAGGAAGGTGGCGGAGCTGGGATTCACTTCCAAGGGCCCAATGCTGAAGATCTGAGCTATGCGATAACTTTGGACTTTGTTGTCACCAACAATGAGGCCGAATATGAAGCATTGATAGCTGGATTAGAGATGGCCATTAAGGCAAAGGTAAAATCGATCATCGTACTAACGGATTCGGAACTTGTTCACAGACAGGTAAAAGGCACTTACGAGGCCAGAGAATTCAACATGATTAAATATCTGAACAAAGCAAAGAAGTTGATCTCGGAGTTCGATAAGTTTGATATTCAACCGATACCAAGGGAGGAGAATCTCTGGGCCGATATATTGTCAAAATTTACAGGATTGGCCGACGGAAAGACTGAGAGAACAATCACTTGGCTGCTATCAAATATGTCTGCGATCGAATTAGATGCAGATCCTGCTATTGGAGTTATGGAAATCGAAGAGCCAAGTAGATCGTGGAGCGACCCTCTTATCGCCTATCTCAAGGATGGAAAACTGCCGGATGATGCAAATGAGGCTCGGAGAATCAAATATAGAGCGCCATCATTTACTTTGATGGACAGTCAACTCTATAAGCGGTCCTCTTCGGGAATTCTATTAAAATGTATCCGCGAGTCGCACTACAATGCCATTTTAAGGGAAGTTCATGAAGGGGAAGCAGGAAATCATTGTGGAGCTCGAGCATTAGCTCTTAAATGCTCAAGATCTGGATATTATTGGCCTACACTCTTTTCTGATTCTGTCGAGTATGTGAAAAAGTGCCATCATTGTCAAATTCATTCAAATTTAATACACCAACCGGCCGAACACATGCATTCGATCCCTATTTGTTGGCCCTTCGACAAATGGGGCATCGATATAGTGGGACCTTTCCCGACAGCGCGAGCCAGAAAAAATTACGTACTTGTAGCTGTGGAATATTTCAGCAAGTGGGTCGAATGTGTTGCCTTGACAAAGATCACCCAATTCCAAGTTATTAATTTTTTATGGAAAAATATAGTCTGCCGGTTCGGAATCCCCAGGGTTTTAATATCAGATAACGGAACGCAGTTTGCAGGAAAAAGGATCACGGATTGGTGTGAAAGATTTGGAATACAACAGAACTTTGCGTCTGTTGGCCACCCTCAGGCTAACGGACAAACTGAAGTAGTGAATCGGGAAATTGTTCGATCTCTGGAGAAGCGCTTATCGGAAGCAAAGGGAAAATGGCTGGATGAGCTACCAGGAGTATTATGGGCCAACAGAACAACAGTCAAAGCGGCAACTGGAGAAACTCCATTTAGCTTGGTTTATGGATCGGAGGCTGTTATTCCAGTCGAGAATCTTATACCTTCCCCCAGGGTCGAATTTTATGATCCTGAAGAAAATCAATCGCTGAGGCAAGTGGAAGTTGATCACGCGGATGCTCATAGGGACCGCGCGAAGTTGAAAATCCAAGCCGCCAAGACAAACATGGAAAAGGCTTATAATCGAAATGTGAGGGTTCGATCCTTCAAAATAGGGGATTTAGTGCTCAAAAAAGTGGAAGTATCAAAGCACGTAGGAAAACTACAACCCAATTGGGAGGGGCCATTCGTGATCGTAGAGGTTGGAAAGAAAGGGTCTTATAAGATTGCACGCCCTAACGGAGAAATACTGCCTCGAGCTTGGAATGCGGTCAATTTAAGAAGATATTATGGAAGATAGTTACAATAGAGGCTTCTACTCTTTAGTTATTCTGTTTTCTTTCGACTGTTACTATTTGGCAAACTATATGTGTTTAATGAAGAATTGGGTTATTTGAAGAATGTTTATTCAGACTATGTATTCAATGAAAGTATATTTCGCCTACATTCTTACTTATTCGTCATATTACTGATATTTTCGGTCTCTACTTTTCTCTGTAAAATATTAAATGGGTGAAAGCCTCTGCTATGACCCAAGGGCTAAAAATGCTCTGATACGACTAAGGGTGAAAGCCGCTGCTATGCCCCTTAGATCGAAATTATTGAAAAAGGGTGAAAGCCTCTGCTACGACCCAAGGGCTAAAATTGCTCTAAAAACGACTAAGGGTGAAAGCCTCTGCTATGCCCCTTAGATCGAATATATTAAATGGGTGAAAGCCTCTGCTATGACCCAAGGGCTAAAAATGCTCTGATACGACTAAGGGTGAAAGCCGCTGCTATGCCCCTTAGATCGAAATTATTGAAAAAGGGTGAAAGCCTCTGCTACGACCCAAGGGCTAAAATTGCTCTAAAAACGACTAAGGGTGAAAGCCTCTGCTATGCCCCTTAGATCGAATATATTAAATGGGTGAAAGCCTCTGCTACGACCCAAGGGCTAAAATTGCTCTAAAAACGACTAAGGGTGAAAGCCTCTGCTATGCCCCTTAGATCGAATATATTAAATGGGTGAAAGCCTCTGCTATGACCCAAGGGCTAAAATTGCTCTAAAAACGACCAAGGGTGAAAGCCTCTGCTATGCCCCTTAGATCAAATATATTGAATGGGTGAAAGCCTCTGCTATGACCCAAGGGCTAAAAATGCTCTGATACGACTAAAGGTGAAAGTCTCTGTTATGCCCCTTAGATCGAAAATATTGAATGGGCAAGAGTCTCTGCTATGCCCCTTAGATCGAAAATATCGAATGGGCAAGAGTCTCTGCTATGCCCTTAGGATTGAAACAAGCATTCCATTAGAAAATGAAAACATTTCACGGAAGATAGATCGAGATGAACATTCTATTGAAGAATGACTTAAGTTCTATCAAAGTTTCTTCACGACGGCTACGGCACCAAAAAAAAAAAAAAAAAAAAAAAAAAAAAAAAAAAAAAAAAAAAAAAAAAAAGGGGGAGAAGGAGGGGTAGAAGAGAGACGCAGAATATCATTCCAAGCAAATATTATATCATTCAAATATTATATCGTTACAACAAGAGTTATACTACAACAAGAAAGAAAAACCGTTACAACAAGGATGGCCTTACAAAGAGAAATTTTAACTCGTCATACAAAGGTTAACCAAGGTATTACTAAATAAAATTATTTTCGGAAAGGATTTTTCGAACTTCAGCACTACGATCAGCATACCCGCGGGTGTAAGCTTCTCTCTCACGGAGCTCGGAGTATCTCTTCTCACGTTCATAAATATCTTTAAGTCTCTCTAACTCCGAACTCAACTTATCCTGAGACAATCTCTCCTTAAAAAATCTATTAGCTTCCAGTGCGCGCTCCAACTCGATCTTTTTGCCGATCAGCTCGAGCGAAATGGAAGCCCGTCGTTCGATCTCATGATTGACCAGTGCATAAAGCCTAGAAAGGACTTTGCTAGCCTGAACTTATAAGAAAACACATCATAGCAGGAACAAAGGAATTAGAGGGCCATGACAAAGAAGTTAGGAAAAAATGTACCTGGGCAAGGGATTCCGACCCAGAATGAAACAGGAACGAGGAATATTCCCCAGTTGAGAAGACCGACTCTGAGATAGAAACATCAGTCCGAAGAAGACTCATGTCAGGTTTCTTATAACACACTGCATCAAAACGAGTCCCACTTCTCCCAAACGAAGATCCTCCGACCAACGAAGGAATGGATTGGGAAGAGGAGCGCCCAATTACTTCATCCACAAAAGAAACCTTTTTAGTTCTCTTATCTGAATCCCTAGATTTCAAGCACGATGAAAGGGTAATGATCGATGATTTGTTTTCCCCACGGAAACTTGACTGACCTGTACTAATAGATTTGATCGGTGATCGTTTTCTTTTCCTTATTTTTCTACTATGACTCGGCCCGGGAAAAGGCGCGGGAAAAATCGCGAGAGCGTTCGGATTCTTATTCATCTCTCGATTTTTGGGTAAAGATCCAACCAAGATAATTTCTAAAGAAGCTCCGAACGCTATGAGCGATATCAGTGCAAAAGGCAACGTAAAATGGCCTAGCTATTTATAAGAAAACGGTACGATGCAAATTGCAATGATTGGTAAAACACTGCTTCCAAGAAAGGCCCAGTGACATAACCGAGTACGCAAAGCCGACGTCATGAAACTCAACGCGAAATCCAAACAAGCAATAACACAAAATAGTATAAAAGAAAGAAATTCAAATACGAGAATCCACTAAATAGGGGAGGACAAGGGATCATAAGTACATTGTTGCACCAAGCCAATCCTATTACATAACAATCTTTACGCGTTAGACTCCTTCGGGCCCGAACTACGGTCCGACCCATCTCGTTTCTCCGATTCGCTAGAACAACTTTCCGAACTGTCAGAATCATCTTCACTTGAGCTGCTGCTTTCTTCATCATGACTTCGTGCGCCAGACGCAGGTTGACTCGAACCAGTGCCTTGTACACTTTGATCGCGGGAATCCCCTTCAATATCCACATCTTCATTTTCAGATTGGGCTTCGAGCTCATCAGGATTTGGCATCGCGACACCGAATTCCTCAAGTAAAGGAGCAAACTCGTGAGTGGCAAATTCCTCGAGCTTAGGAGGAAGGGAAGACGCTTTATAATCTTCACCGAAGATGTTCTTGTAAGGGTTCAATTTAGGAAGGAAGTCATCAAGGATTCCTTCAATCTTAGCGGCTGTAAGAAGATGCTGAGCTCCTTTGAAGTAGAAGGCTTGATTAACCGCTCCTGACCGTGATCGAACCAAAGCATCAAGGATCGGAGACTCTAAGAACTCCCTTATGGCAGGTAGCCTGGCTTCAGCTCGACCCCGTTCATAAGACTGTTCGACAGTCACTTTGGTTTGCTCGAGCTCAAGCTTGAGTTTCTCTACTTCGCCTTCTATGGCCCTCTTCGCTTCCAACTCCTCCTTAGTCCTCTGAAGCTCCAACTCGACCTCGGACAATTTAAGTTTGACATCCTCAAATTGACTGGCCTTAGCAGCTTCATCCTCCAGGACTTTGTATAATGCTTTCTGAGCTGCCTGGGACTCTTCGCTCAACACGGCCTGTCGGAGAGCAGTTTGAATAAACAAATCTCCGGCCTGCGAGAAAGAAGACATATAAGAACACGAGATAAGAATTATAAGGAAAAGCCAGAAACTTTCAGAATAAGACAGTACCTTCTGATGAGCATGGGCGTAATCGCCTAGCATCTCGAAATCCTTCTTAGCGAAAGACTGAATAGTGTCATCCTTGAATCTTCCAGCCAGAAACATCCGGAGAGACTTATCCACCGTATGCTCACCCTCAGAGCCCAAATCAGATTCAATGGTCCCGCAGTCCGGGTATCCAGCCGCCCTAGGTCCTTGCAGGTGTTCTTTGATGAAATCCGCCAAATCTGGCTCGGAATGACCAGCCCGACAAGGTATAGGTGTCGGTCCCCGACCAAAGGGCTTAACTCTCCTAGAAGACTCAGGAAGGTTACTACTCCTTTTGCGAGCCATCCTGGCCTGCAAAATCTCCCTGGCACAATCCTCCAGAAGAGTATAATTACTGTATCCCGCGTCATTTGGGTTGGAAGAAACGTTCGAAAAAACAGATCGAAGAGTTTCGGGACCTTGAAAATCGAACGTCCCCTCTGCCTCGGCCCGAGACCGAGAGGTCCCCGCTTCGGTGATCGGGGGAACAATTATTAAAGCGTTTGAGGTCGACGCGATCCCGTGGGAGGCCTTAGATTTTTTCCGAAGATTCTTTGATGCCTGAGGACGAGGTCGACCCTTATTACCTTTCGAAAAGGAAGCAACGTGAGGGCCAGATACCGAGGTACGGAATTTGTCAACAATATCAGCTAACGTGGAAGGGGGGTTAGCAGGATCGATCTGAGCATTCCCAAAGACGATCGGATCGGCAGGGAAAGTGCAACTACTGAGCTCGGCCAATCGCAAAACTGCCTCTTGAGTCATTAAAGCAGTCTGATGAGGGTCAGCACGAAGAGATTGCAAAAAATTATCTGTTATCTCATTTTTCATATTTCCCACGAGCCGGCGTCTTCCGTATATCCACTCCTTCACTCCTGGCCACTCGAAGGGAGTAGGCTCGGGATTTTCTTCGGAAGGCGGGGACTCTGGCCCTCGGACAAAGAAGAACTCACGTTTCCATCCCTTCAGATTGCTACTTACGTTGGTCGATAAGACCGAAATCTTCGGCCTCTGAGAGAAATATACGTAACCTGCGTTTGAAGAAGTGGAAGAACTGATCTGGAATATCCTCCAAAAATTCTGAAAAGCCGCCCTTTTCCCCTTAGCCTTCATCAACACGCAAAAAGCTATGATTAGGCCGATCGAATTCGGTAAAATTTGACAGGGAGCCAACTTAAAAGCATCCAGAAGGTTTTCTAGTAGAGGAGGGAAGGGAATACGTAAGCCGTAGTGAAAGTGTTTGGAATAAAAGGCTTGACAACCGACGGGTGGGTCGGTAACTCGTTGTTCGGGGGAGGGAAGCACTATTGAAAAGCCAGCGCCTAGATATGGACCGAACTCTTTTTGCAACTCCGCCAGGTCTGTCTCCTTATAAGAACAGACAATTTCATCCGCCCTCTCCTCGGTCATGTTTAGAGCTGCGCTGGTCGAGGGCTCTTCCCAGTCATAGATCGTAATCACCACATTACGACTTAGTCTGTATTTTTGTTGCTCATTGTTACCCAAAGGAAGCTGCCCGTCTTCTATATCTTCCCTATCAGAAACTGTTGCCTCGCCGGAATTTCCATCCTCGCTATCCCCAGTGTCAGAGCTCGACTCTCGCTCCTCTTCGCTATTCGAGGCGGAACCCGAGTTTTGTGGATTCTCGTTCTCAGATGATCGATTCTCCACAGTCTCTTTTCCTTTGCTGTTATCGACCTCATTCTCCTCTAAGGGAGATTTTCCTTTCAAATCTGCTGAGCTCGACATAATAAATATAAGACGACTGATCAAATATGGCAAATAAAACTCACTTATCGACCTGTCTGCTCCGATCAAAAGTTTTTCCTCAGAATTTATGAGGAACAGCGGCCCTCCGTGTAACTATATATACAGGGACAAAATGGGAAATTGCAAATCGGTCCCCGAGTAACCGCGACGATTGGACTCTCTTGAGGTAAATTTGAAGTTATATTTTCAGAAATTGCGCCTACGGTCCCTAAACTTTCCAGAATTCCTGAAGTAAAGATCCATATCACAAACAACAAGGACGATCTCATAACTACTCTATCAAGAAATTGTTTAAGTATGCGCTCTTTTTCCCTGACCCGGTTTTTATCCCAGAAGGGTTTTTCCGAGCCAGGTTTTTAATGAGGCATACCAGCAACGATAAGCCGAGATCGATTTACCCCGACGTTAAACATACTTCTTCGAGCTTAAGTTCCACTTTACGCTCGAGAAGTGGGGGAGTATTGATGAGGGGCATTCTGGATCCTACTTCTCTTTACAATTACATGAGATCGAGCGGTACTTACCTCGAAGAATCGAGTTCGAGTCTGACGGTGGTTTTGCAGTAAAAGTAAACAAGCCCAGGATCCAAAGTTACTGTTGGGCCGAGCTCTGAATCAAACTTATGGGCCGAAGAATTACATGTCTGTAGGTAGACCACCTAGACCCCATTTTCAGCTATAAATACCCCCTGCATTTATGATATTGGGGGACTTCCCAGGTGCTCTCTCCTCGAAGCTACAGTTCAAAGCAGCTCGGAATTGTAGCTTTAGATCGAACATATGTATCTCACCCTCTAGCTTGTACGGCATCCTATAATGCTCGGATAGGACCCTAGATATATTTGTATTTGTACTCATTTAATTCGGATACAATTACATTTGAATCTTCACTTTGCTTTACTTGTGATTATTGTGATGCATCCACACCCTTGATCGAATTAACGAAACTACGTAAGATCATCTTGGGTCATATATTTAGATGCCAAGCTCATGATGTCGGCGAACGTTCTTGGTTGTTTTCGACTGAGGGCATTTCCGAACTGCCTATTCTTCGTGAGGTCGAAGAGAATAGAAATTATGTAATCGATATTTGGGGAATCGATTTTAAGTAATTCTACGTTAAATCTCGCCAACCAGTTTCTTAAGGATTCTCCCTCTTGTTGGTGTATAGTTCCTAAGTAGCTCATCGGAAGTTTTTGCCTCTTCTGACTGGCAAACTGCTGTGTCAATTTGTTGCATAATTCCCGAAAACTTAATATGGAGTTGGCAGGTTGCTTGGCGAACCAGTCCAAAGCGAGTCCTTCAAATGTGGTTACCATTAATTTGGCGGTGAATTCCGCCGAGTGAGCGTATAAGTTCATTATATTGGTGAAGCTAAAAATATAGTCATCTGGATCAGTGGTTCCGTCGTATTGGGGTAGTCTACCCGGAACCTGTCCGATTGACTGTGCCTCCTTTATTTCTCTGCAGAAGGGAGAACAGGCCGCAAGGCTCTCCTGGAGTTCCGTGGTTTGGGCCCACGGGTTTTGAACAGATCGTAGGCGTTGTTCAAGTCGTTCCTGTACCATCCTTTCGATTTCTCTTTCTGAGAATCGCGTTGTTCGTGGTCGATCTGGGATTGCATCATCTATGTCATCCTCGATAGGGATTATTGTACGTTCCTTGGACCCGCTGCGTCCCGGCTGTGGTTTTCTTTGTCCTGGTTTACTTCGGGGATTGTTATTGGAGTGTTTTGAATTGCCCTGCTGTGGACTGTGTAGCGAGCGCCGCTCGCTTGCCGGGCTGTCAGCTTGTTGAGAGGTTTGATCGTTTTGCCTTGGCGCTCTTTGAGCTGGATTTGCCCTAGCAGTCCTAACGTTTCGAGGAACTTGTTCAAGTACGAGTAATTCCTCTGGAGAGAGTGATTTAACGAGCATTGCAATTTGTCGCAATTTCTACTGAGCGCCCGGGAGAGGAACGGGGATCGCAGGGACTTCCGGTTCTTCCGGTATTGTACCGGGAAGATCTCCTTGGGGTCCCTGCTGATGAGGAGGAGGACCCTGCAAATTCTCATTGGTGTCGTGGGCGTTATTATCATTATTGTCCTGTGGATCTTCAGATGTGTTATGACCGGTGGTTGTGTTACTTCTTGCTCCGATACGAGCGCTTTTCCTTGGGCAAGCCATATGTCGATCGAATAATTAACCTAGCCCCACGGTGGGCGCCAACTGATTTAACCGAATTTCGTCGGATTAAAGTTTTACGTGATCAGCTTCATTCATGCTCTTGACCAACATATCAACCACGTATACTTCCATTATTTCTCCAATTAATTCTTTAAACATCAGGTTCACTAACCTTTGGTAGGTGGCCCCGGCATTCCTCAAGCCGAACGGCATTACTATAAAGCAATACACTCCTTGCTCGGTTACGAACGCGGTTTTCTCTTGGTCCCGCTCGTCCATGTATATTTGATAGAAGCCTTGGAAAGCATCCATCATACTGAAAATTGTAAAACAAGCGGTGGAGTCGACTAATAAGTCGATCTTTGGGAGATGATATGGATCCCGCGGGCATAACTTGTTTAGGTCGGTGAAATCGTTGCACATCCTCCATTTGTTATCCTTTTTGTCTCCTTTTGTTACTAGAACAACATTACATAGCCATTCTGAGAAGTGTATTTCTCGAATTTGTTTTGCTTTTAGTAGCCTTTCTACTTCTGCTTTGATGATTTTATCTTTTACTGGCCCATGATTTCTCTTCTTTTGTCTGACTGGTTTTGCTAAAGGGTCGATTTTTAGAGTGTGGTTGATTACTCGAGGATCAATCCCTTCAATGTCGTTCACACTCCAAGCGAAGACATCCACATTATTTCTGAGAAAGTTGATCAACATTACTTCCCCTTCCTTGCTTAACTCCGTACCTATTCTTGTTGTTTTTGATGAGTCCCCCTGCACTAGTATGACATCCTTATGTTCTGGTGGTTTTAAGGCTAAATCCACCGGTTCCTTTCCCTTTTTATCTATTCGATCAGTGCTAGGGATTTCAACCTCATTTCTACCAACATCATCTTCGAGCTTTCTTTTGCTCGGGGTAATCGCTTTAGGGGGGTTTTTCAAAGTTAACGATGTCTTGTAGCAATCCCATGCCATACAATGGTCATTCACTATTTCCCCGATACCTGGGTCGGTCGGGAATTTTATTTTTTGATGGTAAGTTGAGACGACTGCTCGGAACAGGTTGAGGGCAGGTCGCCCTAAAATTGCATTGTAGGCGAACGGAGTTTCTACTACTAAAAATTTTACCAGCTTCACTGTTCGATATGGTTTCTTTCCGAGTGAAACGCTCAAAGTAATTGTTCCACTGGGGACAATTTCGGATCCTCCGAATCCCACCAATGGCGTTGCTACCTTTTGGAATGTTATTTGTCCCGGTTCATCTGGGCTAGTACCTCTTTAGAGATGATATTTGCAGTGCTTCCATTATCAATCAGGATTCTTTTGACGTTGTAATTTGCTATTTCTAAGGATATCACCATTGGGAAATCGGGGCTGTCCTCTTTCGTGTCCCAAACAAGGTTTTTGGGTACTTCGCCTTCGTTGAAGCTAATTAGCTGGTGTGTCGTTGCTTTGTTTTCTAAGGTCCATATTTCTTTCGGAAATTTTAGGCTTCTGACTATGGATCTAGCAGTCCTTCGACGAGCATTACGACTATCTCCCCCTGCGGGTCCCCCTGAGATCGTGTGTATGGTTCCGTTGATCTGATCACTATTTAGTTCTTGTGGGGGTCCTTCATTAGGGGACCTTCTGCGTGAATTTCTTCTTGGGTGGTTATACCGAGGACTCCCGCTTCTTTCTCGCTTGCGGTTATCCCGCTCCAAATAGTCATTTAATTTTCCTTGTTCTATCAGCTTTTCGATCTCTCTTTTAAGGTGAAAACAATCTTCAGTGCGGTGCCCGTGTGCCCGGTGATACTTGCAGTATAAGTCATAGTTTCTTCCACCTGGTATGGGCTGAGCGATTTTCTTTGCTTCTGGGATCCAATTATTCCTTTCTAGTACAGCTAAGATTTCTTCTATTGGAACGGTTAGTCTTGGGTGATCTACTTGATTGACCCTGCTCCGGATTGCCGGTTCACTGGTTCTAGGTCTTTGATAGATGTTAGGTTGTCTATCCCGGTCGTTTTTATTGTATTCTAATCGCTGGAAGACGTTGCCTTTTCTAAAAGATCATTCATGGTCCATGGGTCTTTGGGTAGGAATTCTATCTTGCCGTTTGGGGCCCGAGCCTGTAGCTTTGTTTTTGTTCTCATCTTTAAAAGAATTAATTTGACGCCAGGCTCATGATGTCCGCGAACGTTGTTGGTTGTTTTCGGCTGAGGGCGTTTCCAAACTGCCTATTCTTTGTGAGGTCGAAGAGAATCGAGATTATGTAATCAATATTGGGGGAATCGATTTTGAGTAATTCGACATTAAATCTTGCCAACCAGTTCCTTAAAGATTCACCTTCTTGTTGATAAATGGTTCCTAAATAGCTCATTGGCAATTTTTGTCTTTTTTGACTGGCGAATTGCTGTGTTAGTTTGTTGCATACTTCTCGAAAACTGAATATGGAGTTGGCTGGTTGTTTGGCGAACCAGTCCAAAGCTAATCCTTCTAACGTGGTCACCATAAGCTTAGCGGTGAACTCCGCCGAGTGAGAATACAAGTTCATTATGTTTGTGAAACTAAAGATATAGTCATCTGGATCAGTGGTTCCGTCGTATCTGGGTAGTCTACCCGGAACCTGTACGATTGACAGTGCCTCTTTTAGTTCTCTGCAGAAGGGGGAGCACGCTGCTAGGCTCTCCTGGAGTTCTGTGGTTCTGGTCCACGGGTTTTGAACGGATCGTAAGCGTTGCTCGAGTCGTTCTTGTACCATTTTTTCGATTTCTGTTTCCGAGAATCGCATTTTCTTGGTCGATTCGGGATTGCCTCGCCAGCGTCATCCTCGATGGGGATTATGGTGTGTTCCTTTGATTCGTTGCGTTGTGGTCTCCTTCGATCCGCTTTTCTTCGAACGTTGTCATCGGAGGGTTTTGAATTCCCCTGCTGCGGACTGTGTAGCGAGCGTCGCTCACTCGCCGAGCTATCAGCTTGTTGGGAGATTTGATCGTTTTGCCTTGGCGTTCTTTGAGCACGATTTGCCCTAGCAGTTCTAACATTTTGAGGAACTTGTTCGAGTACGAGTAATTCCTCTGGGGAGAGTGATTTAAGGAGCATAGTGATCTGTCGAAATTCTCCTAAGCATCTGACAGGGGGATCGGGATCGTTGGAGTCGCGTGTTCTTCCGGTACTGTGCCAGTAGGGATCCCTTGTGGTTCCACCCGATTCTGATGATTCTCATTCTGTTGCTGATGATCGTTGGATACAGGGGCGTTATTATCGGTATTGCCCCGCGGATCCTCAGACACATCTTGTTGGTTGGTCGTGTTACTTCTTGCTCCGTTACGAGCGCTCTTCCTTGGGCGAGCCATATGTCGATCGAATAATTAACCTAGCCCCACGGTGGGCGCCAACTGATTTAACCGGATTTCGTCGGGTTAATTATATCAGTGAATATGGGATATTGGGGGTTCTCAATATTAATGATTTAAAGGGCTCTGTTACTTTATTCAGGATGGATCAATCTCAAAGAAGAACAATTTTGAGGGAACAACAACTAATTATGACAACCAACGTAAAATTAGTATGAATATCAAGAGAAAGCTCTTTTATTATTGAATAATCTTTAGATTATGTAGTACTTTTGGGCGTAAGCTCCGTTTGTATGAATTGTCTAATACAATGATTTAACTAGGTATTTATATTACAAATAACCTAGCTTTACAAAGAAACATAATTCTAGTAGGACTCGGCCCATTTGTCCTTCTTGAGTCCGGATTTGTAGTCTCCTCGCTGAGGAAGGTCGTATCCCACTGGGTCGACGGATGCTTCTTAATGGGTTTGTATGGTCGAACCGATCTGATATCCCCTAGTCGATCCAAGTATTATAAGGACTACGAAATAGCCCCCATCATTTGAGTACTAAGTCTCCAACTTTAAAGGTTCAGATTCGAACTTTCTGATTATAGGCCTTTTCCATGTTGGACTTTGTAGCCTGAATTTTCAATCTTGCACGATCCCTTCTACTATCTGCATGATCAACCTCCATTTCTCTCAATGATTGACTATCTTCGGAATTGTAAAACTCGATCCTGGGAGAAGGTATAAGAGCTTCAACGTGAATAACAGCTTCCGAACCGTAAACCAGACTAAAAGGAGTCTCGCTTGTAGCAGCTTTTACAGTTGTCCTATTAGCTTTTAAAACTCTTGGATGTTCGTCGAGCCATTTTCCCTTGGCATCAGTTAAGCGCTTTTCCAGGGATCGAACGATTTCTCTATTTACAACCTCTGTTTGTCCATTTGCCTGCGGGTGCCCAACTGAAGTAAAATTCTGTTGTATTCCGAACTTTTCACACCATTCCTTAACTTTCTTACCCGCAAACTGTGTTCCATTGTTGGAGAACAAAATTCTAGGAATTCTGAACCTGCATACAATATTATTCCAATGGAAATTTATAACTTGAAATTGGGTGATTTTAGTTAGAGCAACACATTCGACCCATTTACTGAAGTACTCCACAACGACTAACACATAATTCTTTCTGGCACTGGCGGTTGGAAAATGACCAACAATATTGATGCCCCATTTGTCAAAAGGCCAGCAGATCGGAATATAGTGCATTTGTTCGACGGGCTGATGGATCAAATTCGAATGGAATTGACAATGGTGACATTTCTTCACGTAATCTACTGAGTCAGAAATAAGAGTAGGCCAATAATATCCTGCCCTCGAGCACTTTAGAGCTAATGCTCGAGCACCATAGTGATCTCTTGCTACGCCTTCGTGAACCTCCTTCAGAATAATATTATGCTGATCTTCAAGAATACATTTCAATAAGATTCCGGAGGAGGAGCGTTTGTAGAGTTGACCATCCACCAAGGTGAATAACGGAGCTCGATATTTGATTCTTAGGGCCTCATTTGCATCTTCAGGTAGTTTTCCTTCTTTCAAATAATTGAAGAAAGGATCAATCCAAGAGATCTTTTGCTCGTCAATTTCCGTGATATCGATGCAAGGAGTGACGTTTAGCTCGATGGAGGATGTATTTGATAATAGCCAGGTAATCACCCTCTCATTTTCCCCATTTGCAATTCCCGTGAATTTTGATAGCAAATCTGCCCATAAATTTCCCTTTCTTGGGACAGACTGAATTTCAAACTTTTCGAACATAGAGATCATATTCTTTACATTGTTTAAATATTTGATCATATTGAACTCCTAAGCTTCGTAAATGCCTTTTACCTGTCTATGAACATGTTCGGAATCGGTTTATACAGTAAGTGACTTTACCTTTGCTTTCAAGGCCATTTCCAATCTCGCAATTAAAGCTTCGTATTTTGCTTCATTGTTCATAACAACAATGTCCAAGGTAATGGCGTAACTCAGATCTTCGCCATTTGGTCCTTGAAAATGAACTCCTGCTACGCCTCCTTCCCTGGTTAAAGAGCCATCCATGTGCATTAGCCAGATCGGGTCATCGACCTTTTCGACCACATTTACTTCAGGATTAGTTTCATTTTCTGAGTTCTTCCACCCAGTGGATTCAACCAGGAAGTCAGCTATCACTTGGGCTTTCACCGCAACTCTGGGTTGATATTCGATCTCGAACTGACCCAGTTCGATGGCCCATTGTATTAACCTGCCAGAAGCTTCTGGCTTAGATAAGACCTGTCTCAAGGGTGGATTGGTTAGAACAATAATTTTATAAGTTTGAAAATAAGGCCTCAATCTCCAAGCAGCCACTACTAAGGCGAGCGCGAATTTCTCGATCTCCATATAATTCTTTTCGGCACCCAGCAATAGTTTGCTTAAATAGTAGACTGGTTTGTGCTCGGCTTCTCTAATTTTACCAGAACTGAGCTAATAGCCTCCTCCGAAATGTCTATGTAGAGATATAAAGGTTCTCCATCGAAGGGCTTGGCCAACATTGGTGGCGAGGTTAAGTATGTTTTTAGATCTTCGAAAGCCTTGTCACATTCGGCCCTCCATTCAAAATCCTTCGATTTTCGTTAGAGCTTAAAGAACGGCAAGCTCTTATCAGTGGATCGGGATATGAACCTGTTCAAAGAAATAATATTTCCAATCAAACTCTGGACGTCTGAAAGCTTTCTTGGTGGTTGAAGATCAGTGATGGCTCGGATCTTCTCTGGGATGGCTTCGATCCCTAGTTCGTGAACGAGATAGCCAAGGAATTTTCCTGATCGTACTCTGATAGTGCATTTTGCTGGATTCAACTTCATTCCGTACTTCCTCAAGATTCCGAAGCATCTGTCGAGATGCTTGATGTGGTCTTCTTCCATCATGCTTTTCACGAGCATGTCGTCCATGTAGACTTCCATGATTTCACCTATCAATTCTTTAAACATCATATTAACCAATCTTTGATAAGTAACACCCGCATTTCTCAATCCAAAAGGCATAACGATAAAGCAGTAGACTCCACGCTCAGTGATGAATGCAGTTTTATCCTGATCCCTTTCGTTCATAAGAATTTGATAGAAACCTTGGAAAGCATCCATCATGCTGAAAATACAAAACCTGCAGTGGAATCTACTAACATATCGATGCGGGGCAACGGGTAAGGATCCCTCGGGCATACTTTGTTCAAATCAGTGAAATCGTTGCACATTCTCCATTTATTATCGACCTTTTCTCCTTTAGAGACCAAGACTACGTTACATAACAGTTCAGTGAATTTTATCTCCCTGATCTGACCAGCTGCCAATAATCTATCGACCTCAGCATTGATGATTTTATCTTTCTCGCGCCCATGATTATGTTTCTTCTGTTTCACTGGCTTTGCTTTTGGATCAATATTCAGAGAATGGGTGGTCACCCACGGGTCGATTCCCATAATATCGTCTGAACTCCAAGCGAAGACATCTATGTTCTTTCACAAAAAATCAATAAGCATAGTCCCCATGTCCTCACTTACTTCGGTTCCGATCCTTGTAAATTTTTCAGGGGATCCAGGAACTAGAACAATCTTCTTATGATCAGGGGCTTGCACACTCATGTCCACGTTCTTTCCCTTTTTTCATTGCAACTTTTCACAGTCGGGGATCGGTAATCTTGAAATCGACACTGATTCTAAATCATCCACTTTTCTTTTTCTCAAAATTTCGAGCTCCACCTTTTGTTTTATGGACAGAGAAGAATTGTAGCATTCCCATGCCATGTATTGGTCATTCCTCATTTCGCCTACTCCTCCGTCAGTCGGAAATTTTACCTATTGATGATACGTTGACACTACGGCCTTGAACGCATTCAATGCTGGCCTCCCTAATATTGCATTATAAGCGAAAGGTGTTTCTACTACTAAAAACTTCATGGTTCTGGTTACACTCTTTGGTTTCTTTCCGAGAGTTGTACTTAGCAATATGGTTCCTAATGGGATAATCTCCGAGCCGCTAAATCCAATCAACAGTGTAGCGACTCACTCCAAATAAAGGTGTTAGAGGTTCATCCGAGCAAGAGCCTCGGATGAGATACTGTTTGCCGAACTTCCACTGTCAATCAGGACTCTTTTGACTTCATAATTAGCAATTCTCAGAGTTTGTACCATCGAGAAATCCGGATCATCATCATAATATCCCAAGTGACGTCCGCTGGTTTATCCGTGTCATTGAAGCTTATAACTTGATTTTCCATAGATGAAAGTTCCAAAAGAGAAAAATTCTTTCTTGGTCGAGACAACCGTCTTATCGACATCATCGTTCTCTTCCTTGCATTCCTGCTGGTCCACCAACAATCATGTTTACTACTCCATTCAATTGCTCCTCAGCCTGATTTCGAGCTTTGCGTTGTTGAGTGATGAACTTTCGAGGGCTCCTAGATTTATACCGATTGTTATAGTTTCCTCCTTAAGCTTTCCTTGCACGATTAATTTTTCGATCTCAACTTTCAGCTGATAACAATTTTCGGTGCTATGTCCCCGAGCCCTATGATATCGATAATATTTGTCATAGTTCAAAGTTCCTGGTCTTGCCTGAGTAATTCTTTGAGCCTCTGGGATCAAATTCCCTTCCTCCTATACGGTCAAAATTTCTTCCTTTGTGGTATTTAACTCAGTGAAATGAATCTTTCCTGGTCGTGGAGGCTGATCGGGAATAAGAGGTGAACCGTAGACATTAGATCTTTGGGTCGGCGCCTGGGGCTTGTAGGCGTTGAGTCATTGCCAATACATACCCCCTATTCGATCCTCCGTAAACGCATGGCTTTGGAATAGGTGCTCGATCTTGCTTTTTTCTGAGCTGAAGCTTCGGATTATGAGCATTTTTCAGTTTGTTCATTTCTTCCTGGATCATATATTACTCAGCAATTTCCATGATTCGCTCGAAAGATTTTGGTTGCTTTCTGCATAGCGCGTTCCCGAACTGTGTGTGCCTTGTTAATTCGAACATTAAAGAGGATAGATATTCGATTTGCGGAGTATCAACCTTCAGAAGTTCGATATTGAATCTTGCCAACCATTGCCTCATAGTTTCACCATCCAACTGCTTCACAGTTCCCAAATGATTTGCTGGTAATCTAGGGTTTCTTTGTCTTGGAAATTGGTGCTTTAGTTTGTCACAAAATTCGTCGAAAGAAAATATAGAGTTCGGCGGTAGTTTTCCGAACCAATCGAGGGCAATTCCTTCGAAGGTGGTGACCATGATTTTGCAGCAGAAATCCTCCGAATGCCCATATAAATTCATCACATTGATGAAACTATTAATATGTTCTCCGGGGTCGATAGTCCCCTTATACTGTGGCAATCTTGTTGGTACGGTTTCAGTGTTTCGAGCTTCACGTATCTCCCTACAAAACGATGAACATCTAATGATACTATTTCCGATCTCCCTATCCCTGATGTCTTCTCGGATAGTCTCTCTGTTAGGGATCATTTCAATACTCCTAGCAGTTGTAGCTGCATGGCGAATCTCTACTACTGTGTCCTCCCTATCTAATTTCTTAGCAACTCTTTCCTGCACATTTCTTTCCAGTTCAGACTCTGTGATTCTTTTTTAAGTTGGCTTCTTTGCTTTTTCAGCACCCAAAGGACGAATTTCCCCAACTACTGAATCTTCCAAGTCATGTACTTCCTTTGGAGGTATTCCTGGTCGAACGTTGGACTTCGACGGAATTGCACGGGTAAGGTTTGGCACTGGTGCATCCAATATCGATCGGAGTACACTTTTTTCATTTTGAATGTTTGAAGAAGGAATTTTCGGTCTTCCATGCACCGCGGGCTGATCCACTGGAGACTGGTCAGCTCTTCCACTATTCCAAAATTCCCTGCACATCGTGCCTATTATAGATCTTTAGTCGGCGACAGTTGTACGGATTGGAATATCGTCCTGGGGGACGACCGGAGGAGCTTCTGGCTGTTGAGCCGCTCGAGATAGATTATCGGGCTCATTGTTGACAGAATTCTTTGCTCCAACTGCGTGAGAAGGCTCTCCTCAAAATGTATGTATTTTGCCTCGTAGTAGGCGTTTTTCGAACTAACACCCAAATAAGGCCCCACGGTGGGCGCCAATCGATCTTACGCTATTTCGTAGGGGATCAAAATGGGAATGTAAACAAGCAAGACACAAATATATGAAGGAGAAGATCAATAAAGTATATTTCGATCGTGGGTGTACAGATTACAAGTAATGAGGGTTCTATTTGAGCATTGTAGGATGCCGTAAAGGCTAGAGACTAAATACATACAAGAGTGATATCTAATCTAACTCTCCAAGGTTGGTCCGAGCTGGGATCACCTGGGAAAGCATGTTTGGCGTCATAAATGCTTGTGGTATTTATAGTTGAGGCGGTGTGCTAGCTGAACCATCCGCAGGGGAGCACTTCTTGGCCCAAAGGCCTGGGCCTGAGGTCTGCCCAACAGTAGTCTCCGACCCGGAGCCTTTGCCTGAGAGATCGGACTGAGCATACTGGGGCTTGGGGTTGGTACTATGTCTTCACGGTCGAGAATCATGATCTTCGAACTAGCATAATCTATTTTCGACCTAGCATGAGCTCTTAAATGTAGAGAATACAAAGTACCCCTCATCATATCCCAATAGTGGTATCAGAGCCAACTCCATAATTATTATGCGAAAAGGCCTGAACATAATAGTGTGTTTACGTATATGCGTGATTATATGTATGAATACGTGTGATTATTTTGTTCTGTTACTTGATTATTACATTATATGACTAGATCTATGATTGGGTAAAACTGCTTTTTCGGATCTGTGAAGAATTTATAGTTTTTCGAAACTTCAGGACTTTTTGTGCTAAAAATCGCTAGACATAAAAATTAGGGCTGAAAATTCAATTTTCTGTGTCTGGAAATTCTTGGATAAATCTGGACTGTTTTGAAATTCTGGTCGATTAGTAATTTTGGGTCATTTTTGCTATTTCCAAAAATTAAAGGACTATTTTGTAATTTCCAAAAGTTCAGGGGTCTGTTTGCAAAATTCGAAATTTTTCTTGATTCAAAATTTTATTTTCTGGTCCTCTGTCCGAAACTGTTTTTTGGGGGTGTTATGTAACTTTTCAAAAACATTGGGGTTAAAAGTGCAATTTTCGATAGTTAAGGGGCCGAACTGCAATTTTCAAAAGTTTAAAAATCCGAATTTTTTTTTTATGCAGAAAACCTATTTTTTTTACCCGAGAATTTATTTTGTCATAATTAGTAGTAGGGGTGGCAAATGGATCACCCGGATCGGATCTGGATCGGATCTTTGTGGATCGGATCTCAAATGGATCGGATCCTAAATGGATCCATAATGATGGATCCATTATGGATCCGATCCAAACCGGATTCGGGTGAAAAAAATTCGGATCCATTATGGATCCGAATAGATCCATGACGGATCCACAGTGGATCCGTCATGGATTTCAGTCAATTTTAAATGGATTTGAAATACATCCTAAAACTACTCATTTGAAATTCACTTAAAAAATATTCACATTGTATATTTTTAAAATTTGCACTTTTGGTCCCTTAATTTTTGTATATTGCAATTTTGACCCTAAATTTTCGAAAAATCAAGATTTGCAATTCAGTCCAGTATTTTAAGAAAATTGAAAATTTTAATTTGGCCCCTGATTTTAGAAATCCAAATTTGCACTTTTGGCCCCTCAATTTTCAAAAATTGCAAATTGACCCTAAATTTTTGAAAAAACTAGAATTACGATTCAGTTTATTTTCGAAGATTAAAATTTTCATTTCGGCCCCTGATTTTCAGAAATTCAAAATTTCACTTTTGGTCCCTCAATTTTCAAAAATTGCAATTTGACCCAATTTTTTTGAGAAATCTAGAATTATGATTCAGTTTATTTTCGAAGATTAAAAATTTTCATTTCGGCCCCTGATTTTCAGAAATCCAAATTTGCACTTTTGGCCCCTCAATTTTCAAAAATTGCAATTTGACCCAAATTTTTTGAAAAATCTAGAATTATGATTCCGTTTATTTTCGAAGATTAAAAATTTTCATTTCGGCCCCTGATTTTCAGAAATTCAAAATTTCACTTTTGGTCCCTCAATTTTCAAAAATTGCAATTTGACCCAAATTTTTTAAAAAACCTAGAATTATGATTTAGTTTATTTTCGAAGATTAAAAATTTTCATTTCAGCCCCTGATTTTCAGAAATTCAAATTTTCACTTTTGGTCCCTCAATTTTCAAAAATTGCAATTTGACCCTAAATTTTCACATTTGTGTTATTTGAAATTCTCAATCATGCCTTATAATTTGCTCTATGAGTTAATTTTTGTTGTTGATATCGGGATAAAATCACATAAATTGATTTGGGGCAAAATTATAATTTTTTAAAATTGATGGACCAAAAGTGCAAATTCGGATTTCAGAAAATTGGGCCAAATTGAAAATCTTAATTTTATGAGAATTTTGGACTGAATTGAAACTCTGGGTTTTTCGAAAATTTTGGGTCAAATTGCAATTTTTGAAAATTGAGGGACCAAAAGTGAAATTTTGAATTTCTGAAAATCAGGGGCCGAAATGAAAATTTTAATCTTCGAAAATAAACTGAATCGTAATTCTAGATTTTTCAAAAAATTTGGGTCAAATTGCAATTTTTGAAAATTGAGGGGCCAAAAGTGCAAATTTGGATTTCTGAATATTAGGGGCCGAAATGAAAATTTTTAATCTTCGAAAATAAACTGAATCGTAATTCTAGATTTTTCAAAATTTTTTGGTCAAATTGCAATTTTTGAAAATTGAGGGACCAAAAGTGAAATTTTGAATTTCTGAAAATCAGGGGCTGAAATGAAAATTTTAATCTTCGAAAATAAACTGAATCGTAATTCTAGATTTTTCAAAAATTTAGGGTCAAATTGCAATTTTTGAAAATTGAGGGACCAAAAGTGCAAATTTGAATTTCTGAAATCAGGGGCTAAATTGAAATTTTCAATTTTCTTAAAATACTGGACTGAATTGCAATTCTTGATTTTTCGGAAATTTAGGGTCAAAATTGCAATATACAAAAATTGAGGGACCAAAAGTGCAAATTTTATTCCTGAAAATCAGAATCCGGATTGGAAATTTGAATTTTTTAAATTTTGGGGTCTTCAAAAATTTGGGGTTAAAATTGCAATTTTAAAAAATAAGTACATATATATTTTCATATATTTTCGGATCCGATGGATCCATTAGTGGATCCACTCATGGATCCATCACAATCCATTACTAGTATGTGTTGATCCAATATGAATCCAGATTTTATGAGATCCAATCCAAATCCGATCCGAGTGAAAATTTAATGGATCCTTATGGATCGGATCCTTCGAATTTGGATCGGATCTGGATCAGATCCATGGATCTGATCCATATTGCCACCCCTAATTAGTAGTCACTAAAAAGTAAGAATCATAGGAAGTTTATTTTTAAAAGGGAGTTTTAAGAAGAAGTAAGAAATACGTAAAAGGACATTTGCTTGTTTCTTGCTCTACATGAATTGTTTACGTGGTTTTCGATCGCGCCGAGCCTTGACCTTAGGTTAGATGTGATTGGTTTAGTTTATCGTTTGGTTTTTATTGGGCCTGCGAGCCTAAAATTGTTTTTGGGCCACTTTGAGCCTTTGTAATAGAATAGGGCTTTACTGCTTTACTAGTCTATGATGGAGGCCCGTTGCAAGCAAGGTGTGATCTTACGCGTTTTCGTGTGTTCGATCAAGGATAGAATTGCAGTGCGGTATCAACAATATTAAATGGAAAGTAAAGACCAATAGTAATTGTATTCGAATTGACTGAGTACAAATTACATGTATTTTGGGTCCTACTCGAGCATTATTGGATGCCGTACTAGCTAGAGGGTGAAATACATATATTCTAACCTATGCTATTGATTCCAAGCGAATCCGAGCAGTAGACTCGAAGGAACAGCACCTGGGAAGTTGTGTCCCGTCGTCATAAATGCGTGGGGTATTTATACCTGAGCAGACGGGCTTGGGCCTGGGCTCGGCCCAACAATATCTCATGGTCTCGGATTTTCTTTGTAAGCTCGGAACAATATAATTAGGGGCCTGGCTCGGCTCGTCGTTCCTGGGGGCAAGGATTGGCGTTACTCGATACACACCGAGCTTGTTAAGGCACGGGATCCAAATTACCCCTTATCAATACTCCCCCACTTCTCGAGCGTAAAGAGGAGCTTGCGCTCGAAGAAGTATAAGTTATATTGCCCGCTGGTATGAGATGTGCTGTTCGGAACATGCTTCGGATATGCCTCGTTAAAAACCTAACCCGGAAAAACCCATTGGGATAAAAACCGCGCTAGGGAAAAAGAGTGCATATAGAAACAATACATGCATTGGCATGTCGAGATAATTACCTTGTCGTTCTTTGTTTACGCACAATCTCCCAATTGGTATGTTCCTCGTTATGAGTTACCGCGACGCTTTCTTCATTTCCTTAGCGAATGCTCCCTTTACTTTTCGACCATAAACATAAAGGACTCATGAGACTCCCAGGGATAACTTTCAATGAACATATCCCGCAACTTGGAGAATGAAGGATCAAAAGTGCAATTCTCTGCGGGATAACCTTAAGTTTTTACCCAGAGTAAGTTCAACCGTCGCGGTTACTCGGGGACCTGTTTGCAATTTACCTTTTTAACCTCGTATATATATGTTGACTTCTTGAAAAATTATTTACATATTACATTCTTTCTTGAGCTCGAAGCGTTTAAGTTCGAAACAACATTTGCTTTCGTATACTTGTTTCTCAATCCATAATGTCGAGCTCTAGAAGCGCAAGAGGTAAGAATAAGGTCGGAGAAAATAAAGAGTCAGATCCTTTATTTAAGCTTGTAGATGATTATGAAGATGGGGAGTTTCATCAAGGAGGCGAGGATGAGGATCCGAGTGAGGATCTCGAAGAAAATGAGGTTGAGAAACGCAGCATCGGCGAGGGTGCTTTTGTCAGGATTTTTAAACATACGCATCCTTCTACCGCCATCACCTCGAACAAGCCAGAACTTCCTGGCAGCCAGACTTCCTGCTGTTTTTCAAAGAAGGATCGCACTTACCTCGAGGCGAAGTTCGGGAAATTTCTTCCCACGGGGTTTTCGATCGTTATTCCCTCTTATAGCGAACGTGCTACCGATCCCCCGGCTGGCTGTCAAGCCTTCTACGAGGATCAATTTCCTTATGGTTTGCGTATCCCGTTCATTCCCCTTGTCAGAAATATCTTGACTTTCTTTTCACTTTCTCCCGCTTAGCTTCTCCCGCACTCCGTTGCGTATATTGCAGCGTTTAGCGCTCTTATGGAGGCAAAGGGGGAATAGGCCTCTTTTAGTAATTTCAGGCAAATATTCCGAATGGATCTGTGCAAGGGATCGAATATGGGGTTTTTGTCCATCCGCCAGCGGTTGAAACGGCCCTTTCTTACGAGAATAACAACGGAAAAGAGTGTAGGTTGGAAAAGGAGGTTCTTCTTTGTAAAGGGCCCTGATGTCCCTATATCAGAAGGTAGCTCGAAGATGAGACCTTATCGATGGGATGGAGTCAACTCTTGGTTATATGGTCCTCGCAAGATTAAAGAGAAACTCAACCATCGGCTTTCCGACGAATTTCTTGAGCAGTTGCGGTCAAATCTTTACCAAACTGAGCTCCTGATTCAGGAAGGTGTTTTACGATTGGCTAGGTTGAGCCGCTGTGATTATCCTGCTCCAATACTCAAATATTCTCGTCCCGTATCTGATCAATCCTTAGAAGGGTCGCTTCCTCAGTTCGGTGACTTGTCAGCTTCTTCCGCTCCGCCTCTCGCCTCTCTTTCTCTGGGTATGTTTTCAACTTGTTCCTATCTTGAGACGCGATGGATCATTAATTTACATTTACGTGACCCTCGTATTTCCTCTGCAGGTCAAATTGTTGAGAAATTCCAACTATCTGCGGCCTGTCCGGTTGAAGACAAACCGTTCTATTTCGATCCATTGCCACGTATTTCCGAAAACAGAGCGGGTACAAGTAACTTGGGCGGAAACTCAGTTACTATTCCAGTCGCAATTCCCGATCTAAGAGGCGTTGGTACTATGAGTTCCTTGAATTCCGCCTTTGCTGGGCCTCTTCGAACTTTGTTTTCCCCCGATATTTCGGTTCTTTCATGCGTTGGCTATAGTCAACATTCCTGGAACAGGATCCAGGGCGTTCAGGAGTATGAGAAGCTTCTGAGTCGAAAGAGGAATGCTGATTACCCTGGGCCCTCGAGGAGGGTAAAGCCTTTTTGGCGTGAAATCTGATTCGGTTCCATGTCGAGACGGTAGGTGGGAGCCTGATGTGGCGGATTTTATGGACGAGCATCTCCGCGGTAGCAGGGCTGCTGGGTACCCTGAGGATGGTAGCATTCTAACTGATCTGGACTCAGCTGGTGAGAATGAATTTGACAAAGCCGCTAGAGTTTTTATGGCTAGTCGATTCAAACGGGATATGCTGCTTCACACCGTCAAGGGTGACTTCGAGGTTTTGAGTGACTTCTCTCGAACATATCATGAGGTGGACATTTGTCTTTTGATTATCTCTTCTTTCTTTAAAGTCCCTAATGTTGCTGATGTTTTAAACTATCTAATAGGTCGGGGACTTGTTCGCTATTCAAACTTATCGTTTGGCACTACTAGAGCAGGAATCACAAGATGCTCACGACGCATATGCGCAAATTTTTGTTGATAATCAAGCCCTTCGATCTCAACTGGCAGAGAGCCAGCGGGAATTATCCCAAGTAAAGAAGGAGCTCAAGGAAGCGACTACGAAACGCTCCTCCTCTGTAGAAGAGGATTTATTGGAATCTGTTAAAGAGAGAAGTGTCCTCGAGGATGAGCTGAAGAAGATAAAGATTGAACTTGAGCTGGCGAAGCAAGATTCCGAGCGTGCATATGCCCAAGGCCGGGATGAGGCTGTGATTCCGGCCATACGAGAATTCTTGGAATCTCCTGTCTTAGATCCCTTAGTCCAAAGGAGAATGTGGGGGATTCTCCAAACGATCTTCTACAAAGGGGTTCAACAATTGGTTTCGGCCGGGATAATTCCAGATAATACGGACGAATATTATCATCACATGAACCCTTTTAAAAATGCTGAGGGGAAGGATTACAAAGCTTCCTCTTTACCCAAGACGGATATAAGATGGCAGGATCACCGCTTTGCCTCCTTAGTAGAAGAGTATGGCATTCCGATGCCTAACCCTGACTTGCTCGAGCGCTCTAACAATGATTACCCTTCTACTTCAGGGAAAGAAGAAAATGTTAACATAAAGGACGAATCGGATAAGGAAAATGATCGATCCATTGACCGGACTAATCTGTTAGGCAGCGGCAGTGGAGAAGGCGTTGGTCCGAATGCTAAGTTCGATCACGCAGGAGGGGGTGATCTATAGTTTCGTAGTTTGGGATCGAATGTATACATGTATGTAACTCACTTTTGTAATCGGATTTGTTTTCCTTTCGGTTTAATTCGTGTAATTTGTAAATTCCAATCCCACCAATATTTAGACATTATTTGCCTTTCGTAGTTCAATACTTTCTCGTGATCTATGTTCGATATCTATTTATTCCATACAGAATCTTTCTCGACAGCCGCGTCGATTCCACTATTAACAATTATAGGGTCTAGTGCCTATAAATATCAGAACCTCTTCAAACTTTGTCAGAAAACATTTTTAGAGATCGGAGCTCTTCCTCTATACTTTGTATCCTTCTAATTTCTTACCTCTCTCCCTGTTCATTATGGAAAACATACTAGGCAAAGCAATTGACCCCAAACAGTTGTTTGGTGGCTTTGAAGAATAAGAATCCGAGCAAGGAGCAAAAAACTGCCAAGGAGGCCAAACCCTCCAAGTGTTCTTCTAAGACCTCTGTGTCTTCCCCGAAAGCTCCTAAAGGAGGGGAAAATAAGAAAGAGAAAAGCACTTCCTCAAAGCAAAACAAGGGCGGTTCCAGCAAGTCCATTTTGGACGAAGAGCTCGAGGCTTCGCTCGGGGGTTCTTCCCCTAAAGTTGTCGATTCTTCGAGTGAAGATCCTGTCAGAGAAAAGATTCCTGTTCCCTCTTCGAAGAAGAGGCCTTATTCCGATGGGGTCACTCCCCTTGAGGCTTTGCAAAATCTTGCTATTGGTAGTAAATCATCCCCCGTTGATTCGACCGTTCCTCCCGCAGGAGGTCTCAACAAAAAGCTCAAGTTAGAAACTAGTGGAGGGGCTTCTGCTGAGGCTTTAAAAGTTGACAATCTTCCCGAACCCCGCGTTGACCCCACTCCTCCGAAGATTACTCCTTCCCTGCCTGAGGAGTCGAAAGATGGGTCTCCTGAGGCTGATCTCATGGATAGTTTGTTGCAAGCTAACTTTACTTCTTCCGAACCCAATATGTCCAAGGAGAGAAACATAGAAGAGCTGTTTGAGTCTGGGACGCATTTCCTGTTTCAGGTATAAAAGATTCCTTTTTTTTTTTTTTTTTAACGTTGTCGATCCTTTTAACAGGCCGGACAAGATTTTATTGAGCTTAAAACGTTTGCTGAGCGGGAAACAAATCAGCGTGCTGCTATTTCCCTCGAGCTGGAGGAGAAGAGAGCCGAATTCGACCGTGTCTTCGCGGAGAAGCTTGCTCTAGAGAGGGAGAAGTCTGTTAAAGAGGATGGAGAGGAGATCCACAAGCAGCTGAATGAGAGCTTGAAAAACTAAAAAGTCTTCTCGAGCAGGAGAGACAAGACTTCACGCGTCGAGAGAAGGAGGCTTACGATCGTGGATACGAAGCTGGATGTGAGGCTCGTAATGCCGAGCTTCGGAAGATTTTCTCCGACAATAAGCTTCTCTAGATGTTTTTTATTTACCCTGATTTGCTGTATGACTATATTGTTTTTACTCTAGTGTGATCATGAACAATTTCAGACATTTTATTCCCTCTGGTTTGTAATAATCTATTTACTTCTCAGATTGCATGTCCTTCCGTAATTTGATGTATTCTTTTCTGTCCATGCTTTAGTTTGCTTTCTTCGTTTGGTCTTATGCTCGCGATCTTCAACTTTCGATCTTGGTATATTAATTCTGCTTGATTTCCAAAATTATATTACTTTCTCTTCCCGCTAAAATTCTCGGGAAGCGCAACGGTCTGTCGATCTCGATCGTTCTTTCGGTTTTCTGCTAGCCGTTGGATCCTGAGAATAGTACCTATAAATAGGTTCTTTTCATCTTGTACCCTTATAAAATTATTTGAAGGCAAAGTCCTTCTATCATGCTATCTAAAAGATCTCGTTGCATGGTCCAACTTTTGATTTTCGAGTTAGGACCTATTTTGCAGGTTGTAGGCTGGTTAGTACTTCTATTTCGACTAGGATACCTGCAGGCGAACACTATTTCGACCTTGAAGGCCAAACAGCCTTATTGCTGACCATCCACGACCCCGGTAGCTCCCTCGACCTTCTATGGCCGGGGAGAGATTTAAGCTTCAAAATTTTTGCGAGGATGTTCGGTAGTTTGTTCGGTTCTTCTGGAAGATGTGAGGAGGTGATGCTTCGAGGATCGAGGTCCTCAAAAAGTATCCACTTTACACCTAGAAAAAGATGCATCATCCCTCTTCTCTTTTAAAAACTATAAAAGGACATAACACTGTCGGCTTGATGGGCTGCTCTCTTTCGAGTAAGGACATTATCGTCAGCCGAAAATTTCATAGGATTTCTTGCTCATGAAAGTCTCCTTATATTCGGATATATTAGTTCTTTGTCAATAATCTCAAGATTATAGAATGTACTGGCATCGAAAGATTAGCTCGATATGTAATAGGAATTGATACCTTTGTAACATGTAATTCCTCAATGTATTGAACCTCGGAAATAATAATTCCTTGACTAAACTTTTAGTTATTTTATATGTTCAAATAGTGTATTTTGCCAATCTCGATCGATCTTAGACGAGTTGATAGTGCCTTTTCCGAATTTCTCTTTGTGACTCTCTTTGGCGACCGGAATAGAGGCTACAAGTACTTCGATCGCTATTGCATTTGATTTTTTCTTCATTTACCCATAGCATTCCCGAATTCTTTGGGAAGCGTAACGGTCGGCGCATTTATCGGGAATTGGAGCGGTCAGAGCTTTTAATGCATATATCGTAGCCGTTTATTTCGAGAGATCCTCGCCGTTGATATGGGATTCTTCCCCTTATAAATACCTCTGAGTTTACCTTCGTATTTTTTACTTGTCTGTAAATATCTCGTTCGATCAACATGGTTGTATTTTTACCTCCATCGACCGTCTTTATGTTCCATTCGATCTCGGCAATAAAAACGTTCGAGATTCGGACTAGAACTCTCTTTTTCGACCTCTTCGGCGTCCCTGTATGGGGAATAACTTCGACTAGGGTATCGACAGGCGAAAAGGATTGCGACTGGGGTACCGGCAGGCGACCGGCTCTCTCTGATTCCAACCATTTGAGACTGGTTCGAACTCCTGTATCCTGTCAATCCACCCAGTCGGATAGTGGGTCGACTGCTGGAGGAGTTTTCCTGCACTCGATCTCCACTTCTTCAAGATGTTTCTTGAAGAATGTTGCCTCCGAGATTGCGTGGAGTAATTTCTCTAGAGATTGCTTCCCTGTTTCTCGACCTGGTCCGGCGTGGCACAATCATTGAGGAGGCGAAGGATGAAGGGTAGAAGTGTTATCCTAGCCCCGCCTTCCCCCTTTGATCACCATTGGCAGTTTATAAACTGGGGGTGACAATGAAGTTCGAAGTATACATTCTTGTAGACAATTCTTGTACTAGGATTTAATTAAATGTAAAGTCTCAGCTTTGTTCAATTTCGTTTATTATTGTAATCAGGAATCCTCTTGTAACTGTTTGAAAGAACATGAATGAAATATTTATTTCCTTCATCAGTTCTATTAGCTAATCTGCAAAATTGCTTCTATATATTGCTACCGAGCATCAATTTCTTTGCCTTAAAGACATAAATAAACGCTATCTTCCAACGACTCCGATAAGTATCTGGATAATAAACGATAATTGACACTCTTCGACCATTGATATTCAGATAATTTATAGTTGACGTCTTTGCTGATTTCATTTGCCGGTAGAGTGATCGAGAATTAATAATACTTGAATAATAATAGGCGATCTTAGCGGATCATGATTGTCGTAGTTCGAGATAGGATATGTATCGGAATCTTGTTTAGTTGATAATTTGTACTTAGGGTCGTAGCAACAGCTTTCACCCCTTCAATAATTTCGATCTAAGGGGCATAGCAGAGGCTTTCACCCTTAGTCGTTTCAGAGCATTTTTAGCCCGAGGGTCGTAGCAACAGCTTTCACCCATTTAATAATTTCGATCTAAGGGGCATAGCAGAGGCTTTCACCCTTAGTCGTTTCAGAGCATTTTTAGCCCGAGGGTCGTAGCAACGGCTTTCACCCATTTAATAATTTTGATCTAAGGGGCATAGCAGAGGCTTTCACCCTTAGTCGTTTCAGAGCATTTTTAGCCCGAGGGTCGTAGCAACGGCTTTCACCCATTTAATAATTTCGATCTAAGGGGCATAGCAGAGGCTTTCACCCTTAGTCGTTTCAGAGCATTTTTAGCCCGAGGGTCGTAGCAACAGCTTTCACCCATTTAATAATTTCGATCTAAGGGGCATAGCAGAGGTCACCCTTAGTCGTTTCAGAGCATTTTTAGCCCGAGGGTCGTCACCCATTTTTATTTTTCGATCCAAGGGGCGTAGCAACGGCTTTCACCCTTGGTCGATTTTCGAGGGTCATAGCAACAACTTTCACCCTTTTTTAATAGTAGATGGAGACGAGAAGAGATTGAACAATAGATGAACCGAGATCGATAATATAAGAAAGAGATGAATGAATATGAATATTGACGAGATTAGTTTCCACTGAATATATAACTCTGATCGAAATAAATTTTGACGAGATAATAGTCTTCTGCAATCATGAGAAAAGATGAATCATAGAGAAACAACCAATAGCAAATAACCTTAGGGCTTAATAAATAAATTTTATGCCTTGTCAAGAAAACTCTTTGTCTATAAGTTCCCAATCTTGTCATGTTTGATTTTTTCCAAATGGTTCCTCATTTATCGAGAATTGCAAGGGTCGACAAATATCATCCATTCATTTCGCGAATTATCTGCCGCCGGATTCCTTCATCTTTTTACTTATAAAAAGGGGTGTCATACTATTGAGATTTTCTTATTCGCTGTACCAGCATTTTATCTGTCCGACCATGCTGATCAAGATTGTTACTCCATCAATTCAACTATTTGAGCTCAGACTTCGAACAATTTTTAAGAGTGACAGTCTTCTAACCCGACCTCGCTTAGAATATCGTCAGGCAAATACAATTTCCATCTTGAAAGCCAATATGCCAGATTCACGAAGTCCACATGCTGTCGCGCAGGTCTTCGATTAGGGACCTGTTGCTACAATGCATTTAGGAAGACACAGTGGGGAGCGAACTATCCAGAATATAGTCACTCGATAAGCCATATGTTCGCCCTTTTGTCTTCGGAAGATCGTAAATAAAGTTAAAAGCCTGCGGATCCAAAGGAGATTCCCTGCTCGGAGCTAGGTTACTCTGAGTAAACGATAGGAGAGGGAACCGAAAATTTAATAGGATTGTAGAAAGTAAAGGTGTTCTTATGTAACATATCAGCTTGTACTATGTTCGAAATGTATTTTCCATATTTTCCTTCTGAACTCTTGTATCTTTTTAATAATGTCTATGAATAGAATTTTCACTTTTCCTTGTTAATAGAATAAAGGACAGTCAGACATTTTTATTTTTCCCATAACTTCGATCACGAATATCTAAGATTAACGACGAAAGACCCGAACAGTGGTCTCTAAGAATATTAATGTCTTGGTAGATTTGAGATTAATAAAGAACTTGTTGTGATCGATCCTTGCTATCGCCGAATTTCAAAAGCTAGAGGGTTGATCTTCCAGACAAGTGTCCCTGATCTTCGCACCATTTTGGAGTAGAATAGTAAGTGAAACCATTGTTTGAACGAATGTTTCGAATAAGCCCTTCGTTGCATATCATTGGATTGTATAATCTGCTAACCAAACAGGACCCTATTTCTCGGGAAACGTATCGGTCAGTCCATTTAATGCGGACATCCTAGCCATTCGTAATCCGCTATCTAGGCCGTTGATTCAAAATCTTTTACTACTATAAATAGGTCCCTTTATGTTTACGACACTCCTCACTTTTTCTTTTATGCTTCCTCCGATCACTATGGGTCGAGATTTAGATTTGATTCATATTTTCTCCCAGATAAAGGAATTTGAGATAAGACTTCGAACGCTATTTTTTGATCTTAGCTCTTTTGATACAATCATTTTCGCTTAGAATATCGACAGGCAAAAGAAATTGCTCCTAGAATACCGGCAGGCAACCTGTTTTCCCAGACATATCTTATCTGGTGCGGTTTAGAATTTCGGTTTTCTGTCGCAATATCTGATCGGGCAGCTGGTTAATCTGAGAGGAGTTCTTTAAATCTGAGGCACCAGCTTCCTCGAGGGCTTTCTTGAAGTATAGTTCCTTCGAGCTTGCTTGGGGTGCCTCCGCTGGGATAATCCTCTGCTGCACCGATTCGGATTAACCTGTAAATAATGATCGAGTATTTCCATCATTATTTACAGATGAAGACCTTGGGTTGGTCTGAAGCCCTGGGGAGGAGCTGCGATCCGGCTTTTATCCCGCACGAAGACGGATGTGCGACACGTGGCTAGTGATTGCCAAGAAGAATCGCTGCTGAGTTCTGCATCTGGGGCGATCCTAGGGAAGAAAGACCAAGCATGTAACGAAGTAGAATAACTTGTAGAGTTTGTAATAGGGCAGGAGCATTAGTGCTGTATTATTTGAGCTCGGATTTTAATATTATATTCAAGGCTTCTCTTGTAACTTGATTCAAAGAATATCATCAATAAAACTTTGTTTTCAGGTCGAATTCCTTTATTTTATCCTTTTATGTCTCTTCAATTCCTTTGATCGACTTCGAGTTAGACTCATCGGAATTTGTAGTTATTCCCGAATTATCTCTACCCTTGAGATCATGAATCCCTATTTATCGATCGAGCTGCACTGCATCCTTAGTTGCGACTTCGAAGGCTCATATAACCTATTCCCGTCGTTTTACTGGGCGTTCAATGATATCTAATAGCAAGGTCCGCTTAGAAACTTTTATCGAGCAAAGGAAACTAAACAAATCTATTCCCATTGATCGAGATTAACATCAGATAGTCGATGAATACGGATTGAGAAATAACACATTCTGAAATTATTATTTATGATGGTCGGAAAAATAAATTCCAAACATCAATAAATTGCAAATCCATAGATTCTCACAACTTTTTTGCCATAAATTGATGATCAAGCTAATTGTATTTAGAATGATATCTTTGCAATATTTAACTCGGGCTAAGGATAGAGGACTGATCATTTGTGGAAAATAAATCCGAAGAAAGAAATAACGAACTAAACTATCACAGAATAGAATTAACAATCTAAAAGTTGGAAATTCAACCCATTTTATCTTCGACCTTTATCTGATGACCGTCTTGCTGGTTGGAAAGCACCCTGGAAAACAGATTGCCAAGTTACTAATTAATGATTCGCATGCGACTAATTGTCGTGTTCATTGTTCACTGAATTTTGCGCTCCCATTGCATGGGAAGATTTTCCTCTGATATACGTATTTCTCCTCGTAGTAGGCATATTTCGATCTAAAACTCGAATAGAGCCCCACGGTGGGCGCCAATTGATCTTACGCGTTTTCGTGTGTTCGATCAAGGATAGAATGGCAGTGCGGTATCAACAATATTAAATGGAAAGTAAAGACCAATAGTAATTGTATTCGAATTGACTGAGTACAAATTACAAGTATTTTGGGTCCTACTCGAGCATTATTGGATGTCGTACAAGCTAGAGGGTGAAATACATATATTCTAACCTATGCTATTGATTCCAAGCGAATCCGAGCAGTAGACTCGAAGGAACAGCACCTGGGAAGTTGTGTCCCGTCGTCATAAATGCGTGGGGTATTTATACCTGAGCAGACGGGCTTGGGCCTGGGCTCGGCCCAACAGTATCTCATGGTCTCGGATTTTCTTTGTAAGCTCGGAACAATATAATTAGGGGCCTGGCTCGGCTCGTCATTCCTGGGGGGCAAGGATTGGCGTTACTCGATACACACCGAGCTTGTTAAGGCACGGGATCCAAATTACCCCTTATCAAGGTGGGAGCCCAAGAAGATATGAAGGCCATGTATGCATGGTAGTTTATGTAATAGAATAGGCTTGTTTAAGAACCCATTAGATTGACCAATTGGGCCAACATCATGGCTCGATGATGGCCCGCATAGGAGGCTCCCGATCGAAAACATATATTGGTAGTATGCATGCTAGGCTTGTATGGCTTTTAATTTATTTGTCGATTTATCGCTTGTGTGATGCGCGCTAGAATCTAGATCGTAAATAAAAGATAAAGCATAATTAAAGCGGTGAGATCTCGAGGAGAGTTTATTCAAACTTTCAAAACCGAAAATCCCCTCTCGGACAAATATTAAGTCATATTGGGTTAACTATAGAATGAGCTTTTTTAAATCCATGGCTTCCATTAATAGGAACTAGTGTATGTTGTCTACTTATCGATAGAGGTGATCCAGAGTCTGGCACCCGAGTCGAAGAAAGGGACAATGCACGAAATTCCTTGATTCTTGTTTTCTTAAAACATGACAAGGGTGGGGATTGGTCGGGATGTAAAAATCGACCAATAACCAGTTACGGGGATTTCATGACCGGGCCCGTTGCTCATCATGATTAATGGGTTAGACTTAACGCGTAGTAACATTTATGATGTAGCAGTGCTAGATAAATGCGAAAAACGAGGCAAAATAGCTTGAAGGTTGTGTGGGGACACAATTGGTAAAAGCATACCTACCTAGGGAATTAATTGTATGGCCACGAGTCGTGGGTGCGATTAATGGCTGCTGGAACGTCAAGACCTACTAGGAAATAGAATTTCCCGAAACTAGAAGGGGTTATTGTTCCGATAAAAATAGTGGGAGAACTTTTTCGATAAAAAGTCCAAATTTCGTTAATTATAAAAATTATTTTTAAACATGTCTGCTTATTGTTGTCTATTATATTGTTTAGCCATTCAAAATCCACAATCTCGTTCAAACGAATCTTGTTACGCATCAGAACCGAACCAACTTTGGGGACTATTATGTGCAATTCACTCCACGAGACGAGCATGGCTAGGTTTAACAATGTTAGGGAATATTGTTTTTACCTAACCAAGATAACGAATCGAATCAAAAAGCTAGGCGCTGATTTGACGCTTGAAGATGAGATAGAAATTACTCTCAATGGCTTGTCTGACACCTTCACTCATTTTATGCAACATTTTGACATTCCGTGTGATGAAATCAAAACAAAAGACTTGCATAAGTTGTTAGACAAATATGAAGAAGCCCATCCACAAGGATGCGGTCTGTGTGAATGGAAATGCTCCCTGAGTAAGTACGATCAGAAATTAAGGAAGCTTGCTGAAAAGAAATTCCTGAACAGACTTAAGAACGGTATGACTTAAGTTATTGTTGGGATGTACCTCGATCGTCAGAACAACTAGAGTGCGGAATTTAAAAAAATTTTGAGACACCCATCAGTCCCATAAATCTGTCTCCATAATCAGTTATACGGAAAAAGGTTGAATCAAAGAGTCATATAAACTAAAGGGGGTCATATGCGATTACCTCACCACAGCTTGGTGGTGGTTACCTCCGGGTTATGTTTGATCCACAACTTGAGTGATCCATGTGTCTCACCTCCAAAGTTGATCCACACCAATTGGATTGTAGGGACACCTCCAAGTCGCAGGCTACGAAGTAGATCTTGAAGGTTTGTCAGCAAAGAATTCTGCAGATCATTATCAGGACTTAGATCTGGATCTGGATTGGAGATCGAATGGAAGAAGACAAAACCACAGAGCTTGTGTGATCATATCAGGTTCGGCCAAGTCAGTTTCGGCCTGGTCAGGTTCGGCCGAGTTTGGTCTTGACCAGTTCGGGTTTGGGCGAAAGTTATGGGGTGATTTTGTAGTTAAAAATTCTTGGTGCAATTTTCAGATTTCTCTATGTACATATCGGTTTTCTCCTTGTTTTCAAAAGTCTTGTTTTGCATTGGTTTATTTGGTTATGAATGAAGAGATGCGAAGAAGTATTTATAAGAGAATAATCTTTCTTTTAAAAGATATCTCCTTCCCATCCTTATCAAATCCCCATTCTTTATCAACTTAGGAATGTGAGATTTGATCAATCTCTTCTACCTTGTTTTGCAAGAAACATAACTCTTCCTCTTTTAACTCTTAAAAATAGCCCCCTATGCCCTACTTTCAAGATTATCAAAAATCAACCCATATAATTATTCAATCCTAAAATTGGGTAATTATTTAGTCTTCCAATTTTATTAATTAACAACTTTAATTAATTTCATAATTAATCAGATAATCCTAATAAATTAATTAAACATTAATCAATTAGATATCTAATTAATATTCTTCCATTGAATTAATACCTTAATTCAATGACTTTGATTTAACAACTTTAAATCATTCATTTCCCTTTATGACTGTCACTGTCCAACTGTATTGTGTGTGACCCTCTGGGTTCACCATCAATTTGCAGCAGGCCCACGACTTTCATGATTTAATTAACGAGCAATTAAATGCTCCGATCAATTAAACAACTTTTAATTGACCACTCGAAAATTAATTTCCTTATTAATTCAGGAGTACCCACACTTCATGGTCGATGTCTAGCCACAAGCCCATGAAACCCAATAAAAGGTGACTTGATATTTGTGAACCTCGCTTCTTATAAATGCCATGTACATACGGTCCTTCTAAAGACTAATTTCCCGATCGAGACCTAGGGTGTGTGAATTGATCGGCACCTCTAATTATCTCGATTCTGTACTTTCTAATCCTGGATAATAATTTCAGTGTGACTGCTAAATTTGGAAACCCCTTTCCGAATCCGTCACCAACCATGGCCATGGATTTCTAGGAACATATTATCTATGAACGTACAGGAAATTCTCCCACCTTATCAGGATGAGTCGATAGATCCTTTCTTAGTACTAACCACTCGCGTACACAACTATACGCACCCAAGTTAGACACTTTGTGGCCAGGCTACGTGACAAGTACCTAAATCTAAGTACGCACACTCATGCATCGAATTCGCCCTAGCACCTCAAGTCTAAGGACTAAATCGTATACTATTATAAGCCTTGAGAAACATCCCATCACCGATATGCGTCATGCGCTTCCACAATGGGTTTCTCTGTTCGGGTCGTTCGATGCGTTCGATCCTCTATCAAACCACCTACTCATATGCACTGGCCTCAAATGCCTTGCTCATGAAATGCTACAAATTCACTCCATGTGAATCATGCATACTTGTACAAGTCTTGGAGATTCCTACGATACCCCGTATCGTTCGGAATCTATGACTTGGAACGGTTTTAAGATCACGACCTTAGAGGCTGTTTCATGATTGCACTCTGTTGGTCCCAAGTGGTCAGAAGAGGTTTAGAGGGGGGGTGAATAAACCTCTTTAAAAATTTTCTTCAAATTTAACTTTAAAACTTTACTCTTACTGAACAGACTAAGCTGATCAGATTAGTGAGTTACAATTTTGTTCGCGAACAAATCTTTGAACAGTCTTGTTGACCACTCGTCTGATAGTTACTTAGCTGATTTTGCAGAAATCAGTTTTAATACTTAGAGTACTTGCAGCGGATTTTCAAAGTGTTTTTCACAAGTAATCTTAGCAGTTTGAAAAATGCTTCCCCAGTTTTATAAACTCCTTTTTATCTCTTTTTCAAACAGTTAACTTAATGTGTTTTTATGCAAACAGAAGATATGCAGATTTGAAAACAATGTAAAAACACAAGTAATTTTTATAGTGGTTATATGGATTTGAATATCCTTTAGTCCACTCTTCCAAGTCACACAGATCTTGGGTTATACTATAATCACAAAGTTTACAGTATACTCTGCTTGCGTCGAACAACAAATGAAACGACCACAAGTTCGCAATAGGAAATCACACAGAAAACCTATTCTCTGAAGTTTGATCACTCACAAAGATGGATCACAACTCCGCACAACACTCTTGTTTACAAAATCACTCAGAAGATGTATTTTTCTTGATTCTTCAACTCTGCTTTCGTCAACAAATGACTCAGCTGATGAGTGAGCTGTTCTTGAGACTTAAAGAATTTTGCTTCGGAAATTTACTCTCAGAAAGTGTGTTGCTTGTTTCTTCTTCGTCTCTTTCAGCTATTTATACTTGAGGATTGAAAAGTGTCCGTTGAAGGAAGACAGGTTTCAAATTCCTCGAGTACTGGTCCTTAAAATCCGCGAACGGCTCTTTTGCAGTCTGTCCGTACTGTAAACAGTACTATTCACTTGTTGGTCCCAAGTGGTCAGATGAGGTCTAGAGGGGGGGGTGAATAGACCTCTGAAAATTTTTGAACTTAAAAACTTTTCAGTCTTCTGTCAGCAGACTAAGCTGATGAAGAACAGTAAGCAGACTAGTCTGATAGTGAACGAATCTTGAACAGACGACTGACCACTCTTCTTACAGTGACTTAGCTGTTTTTCAGCAAAACAGTTTTCCAAGAGTATACTTGCAGCGGATTGTTTGAAAGTGTTTTTCACAAGTAAACTAAGTTCTAAAAAGATTTTATCCCCAGTTTAAAACTCCTTATAAAATCTTTTTGATTGATTCAAAGTGTTTAAAATGCAAACTTTAAAAATATGCAAGAAAACTTTAAATGCAAGATAACACAAAGAATTTTTATAGTGGTTATATGGATGAAAATCCTTTAGTCCACTCTTCCAGATCACACAGATTCTTGGTTATACTATAATCACTTAGATTACAATATTTCTCCACTTACACCTAAACAACTAATGAGAAGGCTGTAAGCTCACAATAGGAATTCACAAAGAAAACCTATCCTCTAAAGTAGAATCACTCACAAAGATGGATTCTCACTTCGCACAACACTCAGCTATTACAAAATCACTCAGATAATGTTTTTCTGATTTCTTCAACTGGGTTTCTGTCAACAGATGACTTCCACCAGACGAGTGAGCTGTTCGAGCTTTTGAGACTTAGAGAAATTTTACTTCAAAATTTCGATCTCTGATTGTTGTTGTGTGTGTTTGCTCGATTGAAATTCAGCTCTATTTATACATGGAGATGAAAATATGACCGTTGAAGGCAAGTCACAAATCAAATCCATTCTTCAGCTCTTTTGAAACGGCTCTCTGCAGCAAACCGTACAGTGTACAGTACTTTTCTGTCCATTGCATTTAATGCACTCTGCTGATCCGAGGATATCTTCAATCATTTGCCATTACTACCCTTCTCTTCCAGCATTTATTACACCAAGTGCATTTATTACCGTTGGACTAATCTCTTGATCTCTTCCACTCTGCTGATCAAAACGACTCTGCTGATAGATACTCTGCTGATCAAATACTGAACTAATCTGATTTGACTCGGCTGATGATCTACCCTTCTGTTCGCTGTTTCAGCAAGAGATCACTAGTCTTCTGAGCTTTGAACTTTGAACTCTTCTGATGTCTTCTTTTACTTGTTCAAAATTCTACCAAGGGAACTAAGCTTTCCATACTTAGCTGATTATGATGTTTTGGAAATCATCAAAACCTTCCCTTAAATTTTGACTTCTTTCATCTTCATCTTCATCCAACAATTTCCCCCTTTTTGATGATGACAAAACTCCAGCTAAGTACCTGTACCTAAACTAAAGTTTTGATCCTCAAAAATTTCTGAGATAGAAATAGTATGTTGGAGTCAAACTTGCAATTTTATAGATATTGAATTGATTACATTTTACAAGTTTTGAAAGATGAAAAGTACAAAATACTTTAGAAGATTACAAGGATTTTTAACATAAAAGGAAATCTAGCCTAGACTAGTCTTCTTCCTTCTTCTCTTTTTCTGCTTCCTTGTCTTCTTTTTCAGACTCTTCATCAGATGATTTGGAAGACTCGGCTTCCAAATTTTCAAAGAATCTTTTTCTTAACAGCTCTATCTTTTTATATTTTACATCAGGGTCAAGCTGTTCTTCAGCTGAATCTTTGGCAGCAGCTAGTTCCTTGTCAGATTTGGCTTTTGCTTCAGATTCTTCAAGTTCAGCTTGCTCTTCTTCTTCTGTAATTCTCTTATCTGTTGGTCTGCTTGATTCTCCCATATCTCTTTCAGTTTCACCAGCAGATTCTTCTAACACTTCAGTTTCTTCAGCAGTTTGATTTCCTTCTTCCCTTTGGAAATCAACCCTTTGCTGTCCAAATATCCTTTCTTCCCCCTTTTTGTCATCATCAGCAGGGACAGGTGGATATTGTGGCACAACTGGTGTGATTAGAAGTGAATCACAGAGAAGCTTGATGTTCTCTTCCATAGCATTAATCTGAGCTTGTTGTTTAAGTTGATTGGCCTTAACAGATTTGACTTCCTTGAGCAAGTCTTCTCCTTGATCACCCAATTGTATTTGTGTTCCCAAAATCCAATTAGATGAAGCAGTGAAGTCTTTCATCATGTTGCCCATGACTTCATCTTCTGCTTGGAGAGCCAATTCAACAGTTTGTTCTATCTGCTTCCAACCTTCAGTAGTGCTCTGAGTCCTTCTTCTAAGTATATCCATATCTTGGCAGATGGATTTAACATTGTGAGCAGTGTCTTCTATTATATCAGATGGGACAGCAGCAGCTTTCTGATCTGGTTGTTTAACAGCAGCTATCACTTCTGCAGCTAATTCCTTCTTCATATCCTTCAGAGAATTGGTGATCATTTGTTGGATGGAGTCCAACAGATTTGTCTGAACATCATGAGAGGTTGAAGGCATATCTGAAGTAGCAGCAGGTGTATCTTTCATAAGTTGCTCTGTTAGCTGAGTTGTCAATGCAAGAGATTGATCTGCTGATTCATCAGCAAGGCTTGGAGTGCTTTCCTTCTCCTTAGCTTGATCATCTCCCTCAGCAGCAACTTCTTTATCTTTGTTCTGATCTGCTGGAATTTCTTCTTCCTTCTTTGAATCATCAGCAGCATCAGACTTATCACCCTGTGCAGTGTTCTGATCAGATGGGTCTGAAGTACCCTCTTTTTGCTCTGGTTGATCAGAAGACTTTTCTTTTTCCTTAACAGCAGGGGCTATAATCTTCTTGACAGTCTCAACTGTCCTCATCAATCCTTCATTGTCCACAGCTGACCTGTTAGAAATCCAAGTAAAATTATCAAGTGGAATAAAAGTGGATGAAGGTTCCTCAGGCAGCTCCTCATAGGGTTTGATGTTTGGACCATAGACAATGTGTTTGATGTTTGGAAGTGGGACTAATGAGCTTGGTTGTCCCCTTAGCTTCCTTGATTTCTTTGCCCAAAGCTCCATTGCTTGAGCAATAGCCAACTTGATAGATCTTTCTTTGAGGTCTACTGAATCATCATAATCCTCAGCAATAGACTCAAAGATCTTCTTGGCTTCAGCTTTAACTAAGTGACTTATCCTCATTCTCAACCTGTCCAGAAAGAATTCTGAATCAAGTGCTTGAATGAGAGAACCCGTCTCAAGCCACTTAAGTACCCATGCTTCTTCAGCAGCAAAGTCTTTCCATTTGGTCATTTCAGCTGGACTCTTTGTCAGTCTGAATTCCCTCCACCTGTTGTATCTGATCTTCTCATTTGTGAACTGTGTCAGGCGGTTGACCCTTTCATTCTCAGCATCAAGCCTTTTTAGGAATTCTTCAAAGATAGCAGGATCTTCCCTGACAATCTCTAAAGACAGTCTAATTTCTTCTCTCCTCTTTGGCTTTGTCTTGGGTGCAGGCATAGCTGGTATTGGTTTGTTTGGATCCCTTGGTTCACCAATATCTATCCCACCAGTATGCTGATGTCCGTGAGCATCCTTGGTGCTTGCTTCAATAGCAGCTTCCAACTCTGCTGCCTCAAGAGCATCCCTCTGCTCCTGAGTCATCTTGCTGGCTTCTTCCTCCAGCCTTTTTAGTTCTAGGCTCTTCAGCCTATCCTCTTCTGCTTTCTCTGCAGCCTTCCTTAGCTTTTCAGCATCATCTTGTCTTTTCTTTTCTGCAGCAGTCAGATAAGTAGCAATTTTGCCAGTCCTTCTTCTTCTTGTTTCAGGACTCTCAATTGCTTGAAGAGGGATTGCAGCAACTGGGGTAGGATGCAACAAAGGTGCATCTCCTTCATGTGTTGTACTAATCTGCTGTGCTCCTTTAACTTCAGCAGATGGTACAGCAGATGAGTCTTCTGTTGACCCTCCAACTTTAGAAACAACTTCATCTTCAGCAGCAGCAACTTTAGCAGCTTCAACAGCAGGCTCTTTAATTGTCAGTGGTCTTTCTGCTTCTGTTGTTTCTCTAACAGTTGCAACAGGTTCTTCAGAGAAAGTGACCTTTCTCTTAACCTTTGATTTTGCAATCTTTTTGACAATGGGGTTGGCAGTAGGAGGTCCCCTTGCCTCACTCTTTGTTCTCATCCTCTTCAACCTTTGAAGAGGAATTTCTTCCTCAGATTCTGTTCTCTCAGGAGAGGAAGCAGTACTCATCTGCTCAATCTCCTTTGTAAAGTCTTCAATTTCCTTTTCAGGAACTTCATCTTCAGGAAGTGCTGAGACAGTCTCATCAGTAGACTGTGCTGTTGGCTCAGCAGACTGACTAGTCTGACCTTCCTTCTTGCTCTTCTTAGAAGGAGTCTTTTTCGATTTTGCAGCAGCCTTCCTCTTTGGAGCAGCCACTAACTGTCTCACTGGTTCATAGAGTTTGAATTCTTTGCTACCATGGGTTTGCTTTCCACCTCCCATAGGGCATTGTAGGGATGCAAACAGATTGCTCAATAAAATGGCATGTGAAGGCCTTTTGTCACTCAGCAGCTCATACACATGATCAGCCCAGTTAACCTTAAACCCATAATAGATACACACCATTGTGTAGTATCTTTTCCTTGGCAACCCATCCAAAGAACCTGTAGCACAATCCAGAACCTTTGCTATGATATCAGCAAATCTCTGGTATTCATCCTTCAGCTGGGTCTTCATCAAAGTCCCAGTCATCTGTTCTCCTTTCTTAGCACAAATTGCCCAGAACTCCTCTTCCTTTTCTGACCCTAACGAGGTCACATCTCCTCCCTTGTCTGATAGTTTATAGATCTCACTGAGAACAGCAGCCGAGATCGCAATCTTCTTTCCTCCTATTTCAGCAGACATGATCGTGTCATTTTTAGAGAATTTCCTGGTTATGTAGAAGTGCTCAACATCTTCTAAGTAGACCCTTTCTTCGTGAGCCTCCAAAACAGGAACTAACGAAGCTTCCTTAATCTTTTCCAGCAACGAGCGCATCAGATCAGTGCCCGAAAAATGGAATTTGCTGTAGTTGAAGTACCTTCCTTCGATAATCTTCTCCATTTCTGAAATTTTGAGAGTAGAAATCTACAAAGATGCAGTTAACTTTTTCGCAACAGAAGGGTTTGAGAGTTAGAGAGTTTTGAGAGTATTTGGGTGCGTAAGACGACTGTACTGTTTAGATCGGATTTTATAGGTTTCCTTTTGATTAGGTTTCCGTGATTTATCAGAACCGTTGATCTAATCTGACAGTTTTTAATCGTATGGACAGGAGAGACGGATTTCAATTTTATTATTTTATTGTCAAATGGGCGGGAAACTCTATCGACACTAATCTGTTACTTATAAAAGCGCGTTTCTAAAGATACGTTTTATGACCATGCTTATATAAGGTATCAGATGAGTAGAGTTTAACTTATCTGACAGACGAGTGATCTGTTATCTGATATTAAATGCTGAAGTACGACGGATATTCAATCATTTGTCTTAAATATCCTCGTACTTCAGCATTTATTACACCAAGGGGCATTTATTACCGTTGGGAACACTTTATGATCTTCTTCACTTGGCTGACGAAAGTACAAGTCTGATGGTGAACTCGGCTGATCTCAAACTTGAACAAATCTGATTTGAGTCGGCTGATCTTCACTAGTCTGATAACTTTACTTCAGCAGATCAGAAGTCTTGGACCTTGAAACTTTGACTCTTCTGATGTCTTCATTACTTAGTCAAAATTCCTTGATAAGTTTATCAGCTAAGTTACTCCATACTTAGCCAATATATGAAGTTTTGGAATGCATCAAAACCTCCCTTATCCTACTTTCTTTAGTGCCTTCATCTTCATCCTTATACAACACTTTCCCCCTTTTTGATGATGACAAAACTTCAGCTAAGTACCTGTTGAATACCTAAACTAAAGATTGTAATCCTCAAAATTTTCTGAGATAGAAAAAGTTTATTGGATTGAACTTGACTTTTCATTAATATTGAGAAAGAGTTACATAGTACAAGTTCATCAGATGAGATTTCTGAAGAAATAGATAAAGTAAACTGATTACAAGGAATTTGCAAGTTTTAACTATCAGCTTCTTCATCTGATCCTTCCAGCACTTCTTCATATTCATAAGATGATTCTTCATCATCTTCTTCATCATCAGCTTCTTCTTCCAAGATTGCTTTGGCAGCTTCCATCTTTTCCTTAAGTTCTTCTTCTTGAAGAGCTTTCAAAGCTTCCATGGCCTTCCTGGCAGATTCTGTATTCTTGTACTTGGTATCTTCTTTTTCAGTCTTTTCTTCTTCTTCTACCGTTCCAAGCTTTTCAGTCTTGTCAGCTGTTTCTTCAGTTTCCTTGGCTTCAGTTGTTGCAGCAGTAGTTTCCTCCTTAGTTGATTCTTCAGCAGCGGATTCCTTTGCCGGTTCTTCAGCAGCAAACTCCTTTGCTGGTTCTTCCCTTTTATCTTCCCCCTTTTTGTCATCATCAACTCTGATGACAGCAGAAGGTTCAACAGCAGGGTTGAGAGCAACTGTTGGAATCTTTACTCCAGCACATAAAGCCTTTAGATTCTGATTGACAACGTCATGACTAGCTGTTAGATGATGAATGTCAGTGCTGATGACATCAGTCTTATCATTGAAGTAGTCAATGTTGAGGTTGATAGTTGCAATTTCATTTTGAACTTCCTGTGAAGCCTTTGCCACTTCTTGCAACATCCCCAGATTGATTTCCTTCTCCTCATGACTGACTTTAATGAAGGTTGCAGTCAGATCAGCAATCTTGTGCTCAGCTGATTTTAAAGCAGTGTGAAGATGATTTACATCACCCTTCACATCTTCTACATTCTGGTTCAGTTCTCTTAAGCTGTGCACTAACTGCAGTGAATTGTCTTGAGGAATTGGAATATTGTTGATCTCCTTCTTGATGATTTCTTCTGTTGATCCTTGAACAGTTTCCAGCTGAAGTCTGTTGGATTCTGCCAACTCTGCTTTCAGCTCCTCCTTCGCCTTCAATAGTTGTTGCTTGTGCTTGTCTTCCAGGTCCTTAAGTTGGTTTTCCATCAGCATCTGGATTGCTTCCATCAGTGATGAGTGTTGATCAGCTGATGAAGTAGAAGCATCAGCATCAGCTTCCTTTTCCTCAGTCGCCTGATAAACAGGGACTTCCTCCAAGTCTGTCATCTGATGGTCTTCAGAAGTCTTAGCTGGCAGCTCAATAGCTAAGGACTTATCAGCAGATTTGTGCTCATCAGTGACATCATCGTAGAACAGATTAGTAATGGTTCCATCATCATTGAAGCATGTTGTCTGTCTAATCTGCCTTACAATAATCCAAGGGTTAACAGGAGCATTGTTTCCCTTAGGGACTTCATAGTACGGTTGTACTTCCTTGCCAAAAATGATTTGTTGAATACTAGGCAACAGTGGCAAGTCACTTGAACATCCTTGCTGATATTTTGACTTTTTAGCCCATCTCTTCAGAGCAGTCATAACAGCAAACTTAATTGCTCTTTCTTCAGCATCTTCAGATTTCTTTTTCTTGTCAGGCAAGGTGCTTTTGATTTTCTTGGCCTCCTCCAATGCAAAGCCTTTTGCATAACTATGCATGACATCTCTTACATAGCTGGGATCAAGGGCCTTTTGGATGGAGTTTGTTTTCAGCCAAGTTAGAACCCATTGTTCTTCATCAGCTAACTCCTTCATGCTTTGAAGTTCTGTTATTGACTTGTTCAGCCTGTTGTCTCTCCAACTGATATACCTTGGCTTTTCTTGGTTGAACAGAGTCCTCAACATAAGTTTCTGATCATAGTATGCCAGAGACTTCTCAAATTTCTTGAAAAGCTCCTTGTCAGCATATACTATCTCAAAAGCTTTTCTGACTTCAAACTTATCTTTTGACTTGAGTTTGGGGGCAGGCAGTAATATCTTCTTCTTGTCTTCTTCATCATTCTTGCCTTCTCCAATCTTGATGCCACCTCCATGGACAGGTCCATAGGCATCAACTTTACTCAATTCCAATACCACAGCCATTTCAGCATCCTCAGCAGCTTTCCTCTCTGCTTCAGACATGCGTCTTCTGGCTTCATCCTTTTCTTCTTGAGCTTTGCTTAGCTCAATTGCTTTCTTCTCCTCTAACTCATCCTGTTTTCTTTGTTCAGCCTCCTCCCTTGCCTTCTTGTCAGCTTTGGAAACTTTCTTTTTCCTTAGCACTATTTTTCTCTTGCCTTTATCAGCAGGGGCTGGTCCAGCAGATGATATGGGAGCAGCAGCAATAGGATAGATGATTTGGATGTCTGGATCTTCTTGAGGTTGAGCAACCTCAGCTGTTGATGTGACTTGACTAGACTGTTGCTCATCAACTTTGTCAGTCTCAACAGTCTTAATTGTTTCAGCAGGCCTTTCAGCAGCTTCAGGGTCTTCCCTTGCTACATTCTCCAAGTCCGTTGGTTCTTCTATAAATGTCATCTGTTTTCTGGCAGATTTCTTGGTTCTCCCTTCACGGTAAATGGTTGTAGCAGTATCTCTCTGTTGACTTCTTGTTCGTTTAGAGATACCTTCAGCAGGCCTCTCTGCTGATGGAGTTCTTGATGGTGATGCAGGGGATCCAGTCCGTACATCAGCAATTATGTTTTCCACAATCTTAGTGGCTTCAGCAGCAGAAGTCACTTTCTCCATCTGCTTAGGAATCTTTTCCTTAGGCTTGTTAGCAGCCTTCTTCTTTTTGGTCTCAGCAGCTAAGTCAGCAGTCTTGACCAGTTTTCTCTGCCTTTTGGCAGGAACCTCCTTTGGTTCCTCAACATCAGCTACCTCAGGCTCACCAGCCTTCCTCTTTTGAACAGGCAAGTACTTTGATACTGCCTTAGATTTATGGATCTCTTTTCCATTTTTCATATCACAACCCAGCTTTGACAGCAGATAGCTGAGAGTGATTCTGTGGTTGGTGGTGGGGCCTTTTCCTTTCTTATCATCAAGAAAGTCAGCTAAAATGTACCAGACTATGATTGACCAGTTGATCTCCAGTCCATAGTATATGGCAGCCATGATGCTGAACCTCTTCATGGTAACAGCATCCATTGAGAATGTGCAGTTCTCAATCAGCTTGGACACCATATCAGCCATCCGCTGATATTCATCCTTCAGTTGCTTCTTCCTTATATTTCCAGACAACGTTTCTCCCTCTTTGGCGCAGATCGCCCAGAACTGTTGGTGTTTGTCCTCTGTCAGCACAGTGACGTCATGTCGTCCACTGTTAGGAAGCCCAAACGTCTCGTGAAGAACAGCAGGAGTGATAGTGATAGATTTGTCTCCCACAGTAGCCTTAATTGCTAGTGAGTTATAGTCAGCTTTAGCAGTGTTGTAGTACTCCATCACTTGGTCAGTCCAGATAATTCCTTCGTGGTATTCCATGAAGTTTTTCAGCGAAGCAGCTTTGAACTTTTCGAGCAGTTCTTTCATCAGATCCGTACCGGATTGGTAGTAGGAATCATAGATGAGAAACATACCTTCAGCGGCCATTGTTAATCTGTTGAAGGTTAGAAGAACAAGGAGAAGTATGCAGAGAATTGCAGATAAATTTCTCACAAGTGCTTTTGAATGCTTAGAGTGCGTAAAGAACGACTCGACTGATCAGATGGGGATTTATAGAGTTGGGGTATGTCGGTTTCCGTGACATCCGCCAACTGTTAGATCCGTTTTTCTGTCAGTGCTGATCGTGCGGCGTCAGTTACGACTTTTCGAATTCAAAAGATATTTAATGAAGAGCGGGAATATGTACCCCCAGCAGTTACTTATAAAAGCGTGTTTTGAATAAAACGTTTCAAATAGTTCTGCTTTTATTAAGGTAATCAGATGAGTAACATAAATACTTATCTGATGGACTACTGTCCTGATGACATAGTTGTTATCAGAGAATGCCAATAGCTGATAACCTTCCTCAGCTGTTTGTCAATCCAGCTAGATAAAATAACTTCAATCTTCGATAGTTGAGTCTTCTGATGAAAACATAACTTCAACTAACTGTCATTAACAAATTTCATCTTTAATTCAGAAGTACCGCTAGTCTTACACGTTCCCCCTGAGTTTAAGAATTCATAAGTTAACTAGTCTGTTGAGAGTTAATCCTTGAAGATAATAACGAATTACTAAGCTGTTGAACTCCAGTCTTCTGATGAGTTCCCCCTCAGCTTATGCATCCAAATTGAGTAATCCTAACTCAGCTCTTAGAGTTGAGAACCTTGCTTCACTTAGAGGTTTGGTGAAGATATCAGCAATCTGATTATCAGTATGAACATACTCAATCAAAACATTGCCTTTTTCCACATGATCTCTAATGAAATGATGTTTGATCTCAATATGCTTAGTCCTTGAATGACTTGTAGTGTTCTGAGTGAGTGAGATAGCACTTGTATTGTCACAGTAGATTGGAATTCCACTGATCTTGATGTTGTAGTCTTCTAGTTGATGTTTCAACCAAAGTATCTGTGCACAGCAAGCTCCAGCAGCTATATATTCAGCTTCAGCAGTAGATATAGAGACTGAGGTTTGCTTCTTACTCATCCATGAGATCAGACGACTGCCTAAGAACTGACAGGCACCTGTTGTGCTCTTTCTGTCAATCTTGCAGCCAGCAAGGTCTGAATCTGAATAACCAATAAGTTCAAATCCAGATTCTCTAGGATACCATAATCCCAATTCTTGAGTGCCTTTAACATACTTCAATATCCTCTTGGCAGCTAAGAGATGAGATTCTTTGGGGTTTGATTGAAATCTTGCACAAACTCCAACTGAGTACATTATGTCAGGTCTGCTTGCTGTTAGATACAACAATGAACCAATAATGCCTCTGTATTTGGTAATGTCTACTGATTTGCCATCTTCATCTTTATCCAAACGAAGATTTGTAGACATAGGAATGGTAGCTGTTGAGCTAGTTTCCATACCAAATTTCTTGAACAGATCTCTTGTGTATTTTGCTTGGCTGATGAATATTCCATCAGGCAACTGTCTAACTTGCAACCCAAGAAAATAATTAAGTTCACCCATCATGCTCATTTCAAACTTATTCTGCATCAGCTTGGAGAACTTATCACACATCTGTTGGTTAGTTGAACCAAAAATAATATCGTCCACATATATTTGCACAAGTAATATATGATTTTCCCATTCAATTGTGAACAAGGTTTTATCTACCTTACCTTTTCGAAATCCTTTAATTAAAAGAAAATCAGATAGGGTATCATACCATGCTCTTGGAGCCTGTTTCAGTCCATAGAGAGCTTTCTTCAGACGATATACTTTGTCCTCTTCTTGATAGACTTCAAATCCAGGAGGTTGTTCAACATACACTTCTTCTTGCAATTCTCCATTGAGAAAAGCGGACTTCACATCCATCTGATAGACAGTGAAGTTCTTGTAAGCAGCATAGGCTAGAAACAGTCTGATTGTTTCAAGTCTTGCTACTGGTGCAAAAGTTTCATCAAAGTCAATTCCTTCTTCTTGACAATAACCTTTGGCCACTAGTCTTGCTTTGTTTCTGGTGACAACACCATCTTCATTCATCTTATTTCTGAAAACCCACTTAGTGCCAATTACCCTTTGATGACTTGGTCTAGGAACTAAGTACCAGACTTCATTCCTTTCAAATTGATTCAACTCTTCTTGCATAGCTTCTATCCAGAAGGAATCATTGAGAGCTTCTTCAATTTGCTTGGGCTCTATTTGAGATAGAAATGTGACAAACATGGCATCTTGTGCAGCAGCTCTTCTTGTTTTCACTCTATCTAAAGGATCACCAATGACTAATTCAGGAGGGTGATTCTTGAGCCATCTGAGATCAGGTTGCAAATCAGGATGTTGTCCTCTGTCTTGATCTTGCAACACTACTGTTGGAGTTCCAGTAGTAGTCTGTTGAACAGTCTCTGGTCTGTCAGCTGTTGGCAACTCGTCTGTTAGACAATCAGCACTGTGATTTTGAACAGCACATGAGTTAGCAGCTGAACTTAGATTAGGTAGTATGATGGGAACATATTCTTCATTTCTTCCAACGTCTAACTTCTGTAAATCAGTAGACAGATCTTGATTAGCACTTTGATTCTTTTCAGAAGATTGACTTGGCTCATCAAATACTACATGGATAGATTCTTCTATTAGTAATGTTCTTTTATTGAAAACTCTATAAGCCTTACTAACAGATGAGTATCCTACAAAGACAGCTTCATCAGCCTTTTCTGCAAATGCAGTAAGGTGATTTTTCCCATTATTCAATACAAAACATTTACAACCAAAAATCTTTAAGTAATGAATGTTTGGTTTTCTGTTGTTCCAAACTTCATATGGAGTCTTGTTCTGATTTTTGTTGATCATGCATCTGTTTTGGGTAAAGCATGCTGTATTTGTTGCTTCTGCCCAAAATCTTTGTGGCAGCTTAGCTTCAGCTATCATGGTTCTGACAGCTTCCTTTAGTGTTCTGTTTCTCCTTTCAGCAACACCATTCTGTTGAGGGGTTCTTGCAGCAGAATACTCATGATGTATTCCTTTGATATTACAATACTCTTCAACAGTAGAGTTTGTAAACTCTGTCCCTCTATCTGATCTGATCTTCAATATTTTGATACTCTTCTCATTCTGGATCAGTTCCATCAGATTTGTAAGATGTTCCTTGGTTTCACTTTTCTTCTTCATGAAAATCACCCAAGTATATCTTGAATAATCATCCACAACAGCTAGGCAGTATTTCTTTCCACCATTGCTGACTGGATCAATGGGTCCAAATAAGTCCATATGCAACAGCTCCAATATTCTTCCAGAAGATTGGTGCTTCTTTTCTTTGAAAGATGACTTGATTTGTTTACCCTTCTGACATGCATCACAGAGCTTGTCTTTGCTCATGACTACTTTTGGAATCCCTTCTACCAAATCATTCTTGATTAATCTGTTTATGGTCTTGAAGTTTAAATGATTCATTCTCTTGTGCCATAGCCAACTGACTTCACTTGGTGCAGATGCCACCAAACAAACACTTGAATTCTTGTCAACAGAATTCCAGTCAACTATATAGATATTTCCTTGTCGTCTTCCAGATAAAATTACCTTCTTTGTACCAATTTGTTCAACATAGCACTTATCTGTTGAGAAGATGACTGAATATCCCTTGTCACAAAATTGACTTATGCTCAGCAGATTATACTTTAGGCCTTTAACATATGAGACGTCAGATATCTCTATGTTTCCCTTGATTAGTCTTCCTTTAGCTTTAATCTTGCCTTCTTTGCTGTCTCCAAAAGTAACACTTGGACCATCCACAGCAACTGCATCAGTCAACTCATGTATGTTTCCACACATGTGCCTTGAACATCCACTGTCCAAGTACCAAATCTTCTCTACTTTACTCCTACTCCTAATCCTAACCTACAAAACAAAAATAAAATTGTTTTAGGTACCCTTATTGAGAGGGTCCTGAAGGATTAGTTTCACCTTTGACAACCCAAGATTTTGATGTCTTAGGCTTCTTAGGTTTCTGAGTTTTAGGAGCATGAACAGTTTCATTTTTATCATAGTTATCAGATAAGTCATGTTGATGATCAGTATGATATGAATAATGTTCATAAGCAGGGTAAGGTGCATGATAAGCAGGGTATGCATGCATTGGATGAGCAGGGTAAGGTGTATAGTAACTAGGAAATTGAGGTGCATGATACATAGGATGATATGCAGCAGGTTGCACATAATATGACTCATTTCCATACCAAGCATTTTGATTTTTCTTGTTTTTATGCTTCTTTGGTTTACTAGATGCTTGCTCATTTGATTTTGACTTAGTTTTACCACTAGTCTGATTGACTTTAGCTTTATCAGCAGACTTCTTAGGGCTCTGCTGTTTGGTCTTACTAGTCTGATTTCCTACACTAGGCTCTTTGCTCTTTTTAGCCTTAGGAGATTTCTTCTCCTTTGCCACTTTCTCAGATGAGGCAGGTTTAGAAGTTTGAACATACAGAATGACCTTGCTATTGTCAGCTGATATAAATTTTTCAGTATGATTCAATTCTAATTTTTCCTTTTCTAAAGGTGTCTCCTGTTTACTGGATGTATGCATGGATGCAACAGTAGACTTGTCATGAGACTCAATGATTTTCTCAAGTTCCATGATTTTTCCTTTATAAACCTCACACTCAGCTTTCAGAGATTCATGCTCTTGCTCAAGCTGTTTATATTCAGCTGATTCTTTTGGCTTTTCAGCTAAAAGTTTCAGTGAACTATTTTGCTCTTTTAGCAGGATCATCTCTTCCTTAAGCTTTTTATATGCTTCAGCAATACCAGTATTGTTAAGCATCATTTGTTCAAATGAATTAAATAATTCATCATTAAGAGGAGTTACCTCATCCTCAGAGTCATCAGAGTCCTTTGCCATCAGGCACAGGAGAGCAGGTTTTTCTTCATCAGAAGATTCTTCATCAGACGATTCTGAATCTGAATCAGATGAGTAGACAGCAGTCAGCTTTTCTGCTTCAGCCATCATTGCTTTTCCTCTCTGATGCTTTCTTTCTTTTCTCACTTTCTTCTCCTCCTCAGTGTACTTTTCTGCTTTTGGATATGGGCAGTCTTTGATGAAGTGTCCCAATTTCCTGCAGTTGTAACACATTAGTTTTGATTTATAATCATCTTTATCTTGAGAAGAAAAGTTAGGTTTAGAAGAAGAAGCATTGTTGTATTTGTTCTTCATTTTTCTTTTGTAGAACTTCTTGAAATTATTCATCAACAGTGCAACATCTCCAGCAGTGTACTCCTTCTTGTTGAGTAGAGTGGCTTCATCAGATGAGTCCACTTCAGCATTTCTTTGAGCTGGTCTTCTTTGGTTTTCAGCAGCAACCAGTGCAGCTGTGGGTCCTGAAGTTGAGGTTTCTTCAATTCCCATTCTAGGCAGTTTATACTCGAATGCCTTGAGTACAGAAAACAGCTCAGTAAGAGAGATTTTTCCCAAATCCCTTGATTCTTCCATTGCTGTTACTTTCATGTTGAACTTTGGAGGTAGAGCCTTTAGTACTCTGACAGTGATTTCTTTGTCAGTGAAGGTCTTTCCCAACTTTAAAACTTCATTCAGAGTCCTGGTGAATCTGGTATCCATCTGATCAATGGTTTCTCCAGACTTCATCTTGAAGTTGTCAAGTTTCTCCAATGCAACAGTGAGCTGATGCTCTTTAATAGCATCATTGCCTTCGCTCATATCTCTGACTTTGTCCCACATTTCCTTTGCAGTTTTGCAGTGTTTGACCTTGTCAAACCGATCATTATCCAGGGCTTTAGTCATGATGAATCTCCCAACTTTATCTAGGTTGTAAAGCTTGATTTCCTCTGGAGTCATCTCATGAAGGTCTTTCTCCACAACCGTATCTACTTCATTTATTTTGATGGTCTTTGTGAATCTGAATGGACCTTTAATGATACATGTGTACATGTTGTCATTGTAGGCTGCTAGAAAGATTTCCATTCTAATCTTCCAGTCTTCAAAAGACATACCAGCAATGTGGGGAACATGGCTGATACAATCCATTTTTCAAAAAGTTTTGATTTTTCAAAAAGATGCTCTTTTGAAAAGTTTTGAAACCTTTGAAAAACACTTGGATCAAGCTCGTTGATCAGGCAGCTGATTCTAATGAACCACCCGCTCTGATACCACTTGTTGGTCCCAAGTGGTCAGATGAGGTCTAGAGGGGGGGGTGAATAGACCTCTGAAAATTTTTGAACTTAAAAACTTTTCAGTCTTCTGTCAGCAGACTAAGCTGATGAAGAGCAGTAAGCAGACTAGTCTGATCGTGAACGAATCTTGAACAGACGACTGACCACTCTTCTTACAGTGACTTAGCTGTTTTTCAGCAAAACAGTTTTCCAAGAGTATACTTGCAGCGGATTGTTTGAAAGTGTTTTTCACAAGTAAACTAAGTTCTAAAAAGATTTTATCCCCAGTTTAAAACTCCTTATAAAATCTTTTTGATTGATTCAAAGTGTTTAAAATGCAAACTTTAAAAATATGCAAGAAAACTTTAAATGCAAGATAACACAAAGAATTTTTATAGTGGTTATATGGATGAAAATCCTTTAGTCCACTCTTCCAGATCACACAGATTCTGGGTTATACTATAATCACTTAGATTACAATATTTCTCCACTTACACCTAAACAACTAATGAGAAGGCTGTAAGCTCACAATAGGAATTCACAAAGAAAACCTATCCTCTAAAGTAGAATCACTCACAAAGATGGATTCTCACTTCGCACAACACTCAGCTATTACAAAATCACTCAGATAATGTTTTTCTGATTTCTTCAACTGGGTTTCTGTCAACAGATGACTTCCACCAGACGAGTGAGCTGTTCGAGCTTTTGAGACTTAGAGAAATTCTGCTTCAAAATTTCGATCTCTGATTGTTGTTGTGTGTGTTTGCTCGATTGAAATTCAGCTCTATTTATACATGGAGATGAAAATATGACCGTTGAAGGCAAGTCACAAATCAAATCCATTCTTCAGCTCTTTTGAAACGGCTCTCTGCAGCAAACCGTACAGTGTACAGTACTTTTCTGTCCATTGCATTTAATGCTGCATTTAATGCACTCTGCTGATCCGAGGATATCTTCAATCATTTGCCATTACTACCCTTCTCTTCCAGCATTTATTACACCAAGTGCATTTATTACCGTTGGACTAATCTCTTGATCTCTTCCACTCTGCTGATCAAAACGACTCTGCTGATAGATACTCTGCTGATCAAATACTGAACTAATCTGATTTGACTCGGCTGATGATCTACCCTTCTGTTCGCTGTTTCAGCAAGAGATCACTAGTCTTCTGAGCTTTGAACTTTGAACTCTTCTGATGTCTTCTTTTACTTGTTCAAAATTCTACCAAGGGAACTAAGCTTTCCATACTTAGCTGATTATGATGTTTTGGAAATCATCAAAACCTTCCCTTAAATTTTGACTTCTTTCATCTTCATCTTCATCCAACACACTCAGTACTGAAGTGAATCGTCCCATAGTCTATTGTGACCTTATGATTTCATCCAATCGCTTAGATAAGTTCGCGAGAGATGAAGTGGTCATTGTTTAATTTACGTACTATAAATAAACGGGCGTATTAATTATAAACCATAAGAAAACAGTTCTCCAACAAGCTAATTAATAGCTTGCTGGGCACTATCCTATCGATCTCCCACTTGCCCTAAAGCCAACCACAACGTTTCTAAGACCCATCTTATAAAGATGTCCCTCGAACCCTTTTTGTGAAATAGCTTAATTAGTGGATCTGCTATGTTGTCTTTGTTGAGATGACGTAATACTTCTACGCGTCTCAACTACCTATGATTTGTTCAATCATATGGTATTGTGTTCAGATTATCGGTGAGATCTCATTTCCCTTTCATTGAGCAATTGTCTTATCTAAATCGGTTAAGATTACGATAGGCTTATGCCATGCTAGGTATTTCATCCAATCATTGGACGAAAGTTTTTCATCTAAACACTTTCCTCTGCTGCATCCCAATGCTGCTTATATTCCGTTTGATTTGGCAATGGTATACTATTGGAATTTCTTCCAATTTACCTCTGCTCTATCGAGACAGAATAATTCATCCATATTTAGACTAGAAATCTCGAATAATTTAATCCTCCGAGTTTCACTTCTCCACTACTACCATAGACCAGCAATATATCCTTTAATTATCTTTGAGGATTGCTTTTATGGTAGTCCAGTGTCCTTTACTGGTGTTCGACTATCAGTAGCTCGTGAATGGTCAGAGCTATTGATGAGTCAGGTCTTGTACAAGACTTTGCATGCTACATGCAATCCAAATGCCAAAGCATAAGGCTTCTTGAGACAGTTTCTTCTTCACTTATTTATATGTAGGGCTCATCAAACATGTGAGATAGATTTTGTCTCTTTGGAAACAATCATTTCGTGGATTCTTCCATATTGAATTTATTCAATATATAGTCTTTATACTTAGATTCGGTTAATTGAAACATCTACTTCGCTCTATCTACTATAGATACGTATGATGGAACAGTGCCTAGCAAGCCAATATTAAATAGCTTGTTAAAGTACTGTTTTCTTATGGTTTATAATTAATACGCCCGTTCCTTCATAGTACGTGAATTGAACAATGGCCAACTTCATCTCTCGTGAACTTATCTAAGCGATTGGATGAAATCCTAAGGTCACAATAGACTATAGGACGATTCACTTCAGTACTGAGTGCAATCATGAAACAGTCTTGATGAGGGGTAATTTGGATCCCCTATCCTTGCTGGCTCGATGTGGATCGAACAGCACAGTTTCCGTCCCCTGAAGTGCTGAACCGAGTCGGGGTTTATAGTGAACTGTCCCGAGCCAACAAAGAGAATCCGAGGTCGAAGGTCACTATTGGGCCGAGCCCAGGCCCAAGCCAGCGGACTAGAAAATTACTCTTGCAAATATGTACGAAAGCCCATTATCGCAGCTATAAATACCCCTAGCATTTATTACAAACACAACTTCCCAGGTGCTCTTCCTTCGAGACTGCTGCTCGGAATTACTTGGGAATAACATGATAGGCTAGCTTGTATGTATTTCACCCTCTAGCTTGTACGGCATCCAGTAATGCTCGAATAGGACTCTCGATACTTGTAATTTGTACTCAATCATCTCGAATACAAATATTATTGATCTTTTCCTTCTATTTAGTAGCATTTATACCGCTTCACATACTGTCTTGATCGAACACACGAAAACGCGTATGATCAATTGGAGCCCACCGTGGGGCCTTATTCGAGTATTAGATCGAAATATGCCTACTACGAGTTGAAATACGTATATCAGAGGAGAGCCTTCCCATGCAGCAGGAGCACAGAATTCGGTCGATAATGAGCCCGACGATCTGTCGTATGCGACTCACTAACCAGGGACTCCGCCATTTTGTTTTCAGCGACGATCCTCCGACCAGCGGAGCAAAGGTCAAAGATAAGCCCTATGGAACTAATTTTCGACCTTCGAATTGGTGGTTCTATTATGCGATTGTCCAATTCATTTACCCCTTCGTTGGATTTATTTTCCAAAAATGTTCAGTTCTCTGTTTATAAATGAATAAACTTCACGGATATCGTTCTCAACTAGCCAAGACCAAATTATTCCGATCATCGGTCAACGTCAAAAGGTCATGAAAGTCTATGGGGTTGCAACTTATTAAGGCTCGAAATTTATTTTTCCGATCTTCATATTTAGTGATCTCAGAATAAATTACGCGAATCAATTATTATTTATCGATTATCTGATGATTTTCTTGATCAGTTGGAATAGAAGTAATTACATTCTTTTGCTCGATGACAATTTCTATTGGATCCTGCGATTGAATATCAATAAATGTCCGTACAACGGCAACAAGTCCCCGAAGTCGTAATCCAGGGTGGGCTATAGTTCGATCGCTAAAAGAAATTTTCGATCCTAAAGGGAAGGGATATATAACTTCACGATAACTATAAGTCCCAACGAGCCTCACTCAAATTCGATCAGAGAAATAGAAAAGACGAAGGAATAAAACAAGAAAATTTGAACAAGAAATAAAGCTTTATTATTGATATTCTTCGAACAAGTTACAAGCGAAGCTTCGGACATAATATTAAAATTCGAGCTCAAGAGATACAGTACAATCACTCCTACCCTACTACAAGTTCTACGAGTAATTCTACCCTGATAAATATTCGGTCATCATACCCTTTAGATCGCACCAGATGTAGAACTCAGCAATGATTCTTCATGGCCATCACTCGCCACGTGTCGCACATCCGTCTTCGTACGGGATAGAAGCCGGATCGAAGCTCCTCTCTAGGGTTTCAAACCGACCTTAGATCTTCATCTGTAAACAATGATTGTCGTGCTCAATCATTATCTACAGCCTAATCTGACCCGGAGCAGCGGAGAGCTATCTCAGCGGAGGTACTTCAAACGAACTCGAAGGAACTATACTTCAAGAAAGCCCTCGAGGAAGCTGGTGCTCCAGATTTAAAGAACTCCTCTGAGACTAACCGGCTGCCCGATCAGATACTACGCAAGAAAACCGGAATTCTAACCCGCCCCAAATAAGGTATATCTTGGAAAACAGGTTGCCTGCCGGTATTCTAGGCGCGATTTCCTTTGCCTGTCGATATTCTAAGCGAAAAAGATTGCACCAAAGGAACCAGGATCGAAAAACAGGGTTCGAATTCTAATCTCAAACTCCTTTATCTTGGAGATAATATGAGTCAAATCTAAAACTCGATCCATGGAGATCGGAGGAAACATAAAGGGAGAAGTGAGGAATGTCGTATAGATAAGTGGACCTATTTATAGCAGTGAGGGATTTTCAACCAACGGCCCAAATAACAGATAGCGAACGGTTAGGGTTTACATAATAAATGAACTGACCGATACGCTTCCCAAGAAATAGGGTCCTGTTTGGTTGGGAGGACGTACGGTCTAACGGTGCGAAAAGAGGGACTCATTCGAAAGGTTCGTTGTTGGTCCCAAGTGGTCAGATGAGGTCTAGAGGGGGGGGGGGTGAATAGACCTCTGAAAATTTTTGAACTTAAAAACTTTTCAGTCTTCTGTCAGCAGACTAAGCTGATGAAGAACAGTAAGCAGACTAGTCTGATCGTGAACAAATCTTGAACAGACGACTGACCACTCTTCTTACAGTGACTTAGCTGTTTTTCAGCAAAACAGTTTTCCAAGAGTATACTTGCAGCGGATTGTTTGAAAGTGTTTTTCACAAGTAGACTAAGTTCTAGAAAGATTTTATCCCCAGTTTAAAACTCCTTATAAAATCTTTTGATTGATTCACAGTGTTTAAAATGCAAACTTAAAAATATGCAAGAAAACTTTGAATGCAAGATAACACAAAGAATTTTTATAGTGGTTATATGGATGAAAATCCTTTAGTCCACTCTTCCAGATCACTTAGATTCTGGGTTATACTATAATCACTTAGATTACAATATTTCTCCACTTACACCAAGACAACAAATGAAATGGCTGTAAGCTCACAATAGGAAATCACAAAGAAGACCTATCCTCTAAAGTAGAATCACTCACAAAGATGGATTCTCACTTCGCACAACACTCAGCTATTACAAAATCACTCAGATAATGTTTTTCTGATTTCTTCAACTGGGTTTCTGTCAACAGATGACTTCCACCAGACGAGTGAGCTGTTCGAGCTTTTGAGACTTAGAGAAATTCTGCTTCAAAATTTCGATCTCTGATTGTTGTTGTGTTTTTGCTCGATTGAAATTCAGCTCTATTTATACATGGAGATGAAAATATGACCGTTGAAGGCAAGTCACAAATCAAATCCATTCTTCAGCTCTTTTGAAACGGCTCTCTACAGCAAACCGTACAGTGTACAGTACTTTTCTGTCCATCGCATTAAATGCACTCTGCTGATCCGAGGATATCTTCAATCATTTGCCATTACTACCCTTCTCTTCCAGCATTTATTACACCAAGTGCATTTATTACCGTTGGACTAATCTCTTGATCTCTTCCACTCTGCTGATCAAAACGACTATGCTGATAGATACTCTGCTGATCAAATACTGAACTAATCTGATTTGACTCGGCTGATGATCTACCCTTCTGTTTGCTGTTTCAGCAAGAGATCACTAGTCTTCTGAGCTTTGAACTTTGAACTCTTCTGATGTCTTCTTTGTTTGTTCAAAGATCTTTCTAAGGGAACTAAGCTTTCCATACTTAGCTGATTATGATGTTTTGGAATCATCAAAACCTTCCCTTAAATTCTGACTTCTTTCATCTTCATCTTCATCCAACAATTTCCCCCTTTTTGATGATGACAAAACTCCAGCTAAGTACCTGTACCTAAACTAAAGTTTTGATCCTCAAAAATTTCTGAGATAGAAATAGTATGTTGGATTTAAACTTGCAATTTTATAAATGATTGAACTGATTACATATTACAAGTTTTGAAGAGTAAAAGATGCAAAGTAAAAGATTACAAGGTTTTAAAGATAAAGAAATCTAGTCTAAACTAGTCTTCTTTCTTCTTTTCTTCTGCAGCTTCCTTGTCTTCTTTTTCAGACTCTTCATCAGATAACTTAGAAGTCTCAGCTTCCAAGTTTTCAAAGAATCTTTTTCTTAGCAGCTCTATCTTTTTATATTTTACATCAGGGTCAAGCTGTTCTTCAGCTGAATCTTTGGCAGCAGCTAGTTCCTTGTCAGACTTGGCTTTTGCTTCAGATTCTTCAAATTCAGCTTGCTCTTCTTCTTCTGTAATTCTCTTATCTGTTGGTCTGCTTGATTCTCCCATATCTCTTTCAGTCTCACCAGCAGATTCTTCTAACACTTCAGTTTCTTCAGCATCTTGATTTCCTTCTACCCTTTGCTGTCCAAATATCCTAGATTCCATATTGGTACTAACCACTCGCGTACACAACTATACGCAGCCAACCTAGGCACGTTATGATCAGGCTACGTGACCTGTACCTAGATCTAAGTACGCACACTCATGTACCGAATTCGCACTAGCACCTCAAGTCTAAGGACTAAATCGTACACTATTATAAGTCTTGAGAAACATCCCATCACCGATATGCGTCATGGGCTTCCACAATGGGTTTCTCTGTTCGGGTCGTTCGATGCGTTAGATCCCCTATCGAACCACCTACTCATATGCATTGACATCAAAATGTCTTGTTCATGAAACTCTACAAATTCACTTCATGTGCATCATGCATATTCATACAAGTCTTGACGATTCCTACGATACCCTGTCTCGTTTCGGAATCTATGACTTGGAACGTGTTTTAAGATCACGACCTTAGAGACTGTTTCATGATTGCACTCAATGTCGAAGTGAATCATCCCATAGTCAAATGTGATCTAAGGATTTCATCCAATCGCTTAAATGTATTCGCGAGAGATGAAGTTGGCCATTGTTTATTCTATACATATATAAATAAACGTGGGTATTATTTATAGAATCAAAGATTATTTTTACAGAATAGACCTATTACAAGCTAAAGTGAATCGGCTTGCTGGGCACTATCCTATCACAAACTTGTGAATTATGTGGTATATTTATTGGCCGAAAAATATGTGGGACAAACTTTGGTAACAATCTATAACAATAGGACCAATTATGCAAATTTTTCATCCATTTTCCGCCCAAAATTGAATTTTTCGTCCAAAAATTGACTTAAGTACAAAATTTGTCGAGTACAATTAACATGTAATACCAAATTTATATGTCTTTAAAGTTATAATATTGTAATCTTAAAGTATGGTCACTTGTGATACCAAAAGTGAAATTCTCTATTATTTTATTATTCCTTTCAAGAATGCATGTGATATTTCATCACGTATGACAACATAAGATACATAATTATTTTCAGGTTTTTACAACCTTAGGATGTATTATTTTATAAGAAATACAACATAAACATGATAGCATAACTCATTTAGTTACAAAATATTATAAGCTTTATTGTTGCACAAGACGTCGGATATCAATTGGATATGCATCGGATGGTAGCGCTGCGTTGTATGCTCTTGCAGCTGTGGCTAAATTCAAGTTCTCGGTTGGATGAAAGTTATCAAAAAACACATATTGATTTCTATTATTGCATGGAACTTGGTTACGTGCACATTGTCCATCTGAAGAAACTATACAACATGAAGCGTTGGCTACTGTAATACCTGAAGTATTCACCCACAACTAATTAATATCTAATATGAAGTGAATTTTGGTCATGTTAATATTGTATATCTATGTTCAAAATAAATCATAACAAATTAATATATATATATATATATATATATGTATATATAGGTGCCCAAAATGATTAACATTCCACTAATCATGTCCATATTAATAAAGATATCACATAACTTGATGTATTTTTATTAAACGATGTATTTTAATATAATATAAAATAATATTAAGAAGTAGTGTTAAAACCATGCTTAAAGACATAAAGTTCATTACTTTTCATCAAAATCGAAATTTGTGTAAACTTAACAATGACATGAATTAGTTCAGATCTTAACAATTAATTACACATATATATTAACAAAAATAAGAATCAAATTGTTGGTGAGATTTGAGGTTATTTGTCACTAATTATCAGTATGGTATAAAACGTAATTTTTGCACTATTATTTTTGTACAAATTAGTATTATGTCAAAGTCGAAAATATCACTTATTATATTGAAATAGTAACAAAATTGATATTTTCAATTAAAATCTTGTTATTTATGAAAAAAAAAAATCGAGCTCACTTTTTATTTATAAAATTTATGTAGTGTGTGTTGGTTATAGCCCTTCAAATTATCATGATCAATCACACTATAAGTGTCCAGTGGCTAATTTGGTCTAGTAAGACCAAGTTGGAGTATACTCCCCACTATATCTCGAAAAGAGTGAATAGTACTTTTGGTCCTTTTTATGGGTTAAATTTTTCATTTTCGTCTCTCTTAAATTTTTTGTTGCAGATTGATCCCTCTTATCAATGAAATATATCACATTCGTCCCTCTTATAACATATTCTTCCCTCTTAAATTTTTTGTAGCAAATTCGTCCCTCTTATCAATGTAGTGTAACACATTAGTCCCTCTTAAACACAAATTCGTCCACTTTAGAATATATTTTGAATTTAAGTGATGTATTTTGTATTTAAGATGGACTAATGTGTTACTCTACATTGATAAGAAGGACGAATTTCATACAAAAAATTTAAAAGGGACGAATGTGATATACTACATTGATAAGAGAGATCAATATGCTACAAAAAATTTAAAAGAAACCAAGGTGCAAAAGATAATACATAAGGAGGACCAAAAGCGGGATTTACTCATCTCGAAAATATATACAATACACCATGTAATTTTAACGTACCTATTGGTTGAGGACCTGCTGATGAAATACTTGTGATATTTATGTAGATAAATTGTGCATCGGGTAGATTGTTGTTCAGGTTGTCAATGAGAGGTCTCAACCTGTTATTAAATAATGATACAGCATTGTTGATGGAATCGACACAAGGAGATCCATTTGTAGGAAATCTTGCCAACTCTTCGGGAAGACAACCTAATAAACCAAGCCCGAAAATCGCAACTCTTCTTGCTCCAAGGCTGTACAATGTCTGGTATTGAAAAACATGTAGAATTATTGTGTACATAAACATATAGATTTTTTTGTTTAGACAAAATAAAATTCTAATATTATATATTATTACTATTATAAATATAAATACATATACACAATTTAATGGAACATTCAATTTGGTATTACTGCAATGTGCGCGGATTATTATATATAAAAAATGATTTCTTGAAATATATCGATCCAAAACGACTTATATTTTACAATTGGGTCTTCTTTGCAGGGTTTGAAAAAACACAAGAAACTTTGGTGCAATAAAAATTTCACACGGTAGTTTCTTGTAGATTTAACATAACACAGGGGAGTTCTTCCATTTTCCCCAAATAACTCGCTATATTTATTAGAAATATGTCACGTGAAGTTGTATAAATCAACCTGAAGTGTTTTAGAAATTATTTCTTGAAATATGTCGATCCAAAAAGACCTATTTTTTACAAATTGGATATTTTTTGCAGGGTTTTTGAAAATACAAGAAAGTTTGGCGCAATAAAAATTTTACAGGATAATTTTATGCAGGTTTAGCATAACACGGGGGAGTATTTTGCATTTTCCCCCAATTCGATATACTTGACATCATTTACCAAAAAAAAATAAGAAATATAATTAAATACTTTTAGACTGCTAATTTGCAAATAAGTCGCTATATTTATTATCTTTTCAATAACAAAAACAATAAATTGAAGAGCATATAGATAATTAAACTAACCGTGAGTTGTTGAGAGTATTTTTGAATCAAGACTTCAGCAAATCGGTCTGGTGTAAACAAAACACTTGTTGGGTATAAACGGGGCATTAAGTAATTATTTATGTAGTCATTGCTCCCTATATTAATTGTGTACAGGCACTTGCTGAGGTACTCATTTATTGTAGTTGATCTGAGTAAATGTGCTATTCGAGATACTGTAATTCCGTGGTTTATCAGTTGTCTATTCATGCTGATTCGATCACCCTGGGTCATATTTCACAAATTAGTTATAAATTATTGTTTACAATTATTAAATAAAGATAAAAAACATAATAATATAATTCGAGGCTTGTTTTGTAGCTAATATATTACTCACTTCGTTCTTCTTTTTAATTTTTTTTACTTTTAGGGTAGAGTTTTAGGTAATAGTTGAAAAAAAAACTATCGAGTATCTTTACTTTTATTTGAAAATTTTGATATAATCGTTGTTAAGAAAAATATCAATTCTTGTTAGCCTTATTTGAAAATAAAATGATTGTTGAACAATGTGTTTGTAGGTAGTATATTATTAAAAAAAGAGTGAATAATTAATTAACTCCCTGTGTTATTCTAAATAGGTAATTTAACTTTCTGTGATAAATAAAAGGGCAAATACCTTCATGTGATATTCTAAATAGGCTATATAACTCCCTGTGATAAGAAAAATGGCAAAATACCTCCCTGTGTTTTTATAAAAGAAGCACATTGCTCCTTCTAAATTACTTATTAATTCATATCACAAGAAGTTAAATTGCTCATTATTTCATTTCACGGGGAAGTATATTGCCTATTTTTATATCACAAGGAGTAAATTGCTCATTATTTCATTTCAAAGGAAGTTAAATTGTCTATTTTTATTTCACATGAAGGTAAATTGCCCATTAGACATATCGTAGGGAGTTAACTTGCAAAAACATATTTGTTTTGCCAAGGTTGTGTGTAGGGGTGGCAAATGGATCACCCGGATCGGATCTGGATCGGATCTTTGTGGATCGGATCTCAAATGGATCGGATCCTAAATGGATCCATTATGGATCCGATCCAAACCGGATCCGGGTGAAAAAAATTCGGATCCATTATGGATCCGAATAGATCCATGACGGATCCACAGTGGATCCGTCATGGATTTCAGTCAATTTTAAATGGATTTGAAATACATCCTAAAACTACTCATTTGAAATTCACTTAAAAAATATTCACATTGTATATTTTTAAAATTTGCACTTTTGGTCCCTTAATTTTTGTATATTGCAATTTTGACCCTAAATTTTTGAAAAATCAAGATTTGCAATTCAGTCCAGTATTTTAAGAAAATTGAAAATTTTAATTTGGCCCCTGATTTTAGAAATCCAAATTTGCACTTTTGGCCCCTCAATTTTCAAAAATTGCAAATTGACCCTAAATTTTTGAAAAAACTAGAATTACGATTCAGTTTATTTTCGAAGATTAAAATTTTCATTTCGGCCCCTGATTTTCAGAAATTCAAAATTTCACTTTTGGTCCCTCAATTTTCAAAAATTGCAATTTGACCCAATTTTTTTGAGAAATCTAGAATTATGATTCAGTTTATTTTCGAAGATTAAAAATTTTCATTTCGGCCCCTGATTTTCAGAAATCCAAATTTGCACTTTTGGCCCCTCAATTTTCAAAAATTGCAATTTGACCCAAATTTTTTGAAAAATCTAGAATTATGATTCCGTTTATTTTCGAAGATTAAAAATTTTCATTTCGGCCCCTGATTTTCAGAAATTCAAAATTTCACTTTTGGTCCCTCAATTTTCAAAAATTGCAATTTGACCCAAATTTTTTAAAAAACCTAGAATTATGATTTAGTTTATTTTCGAAGATTAAAAATTTTCATTTCAGCCCCTGATTTTCAGAAATTCAAATTTTCACTTTTGGTCCCTCAATTTTCAAAAATTGCAATTTGACCCTAAATTTTCACATTTGTGTTATTTGAAATTCTCAATCATGCCTTATAATTTGCTCTATGAGTTAATTTTTGTTGTTGATATCGGGATAAAATCACATAAATTGATTTGGGGCAAAATTATAATTTTTTAAAATTGAGGGACCAAAAGTGCAAATTCGGATTTCAGAAAATTGGGCCAAATTGAAAATCTTAATTTTATGAGAATTTTGGACTGAATTGAAACTCTGGGTTTTTCGAAAATTTTGGGTCAAATTGCAATTTTTGAAAATTGAGGGACCAAAAGTGAAATTTTGAATTTCTGAAAATCAGGGGCCGAAATGAAAATTTTAATCTTCGAAAATAAACTGAATCGTAATTCTAGATTTTTCAAAAAATTTGGGTCAAATTGCAATTTTTGAAAATTGAGGGGCCAAAAGTGCAAATTTGGATTTCTGAATATTAGGGGCCGAAATGAAAATTTTTAATCTTCGAAAATAAACTGAATCGTAATTCTAGATTTTTCAAAATTTTTTGGTCAAATTGCAATTTTTGAAAATTGAGGGACGAAAAGTGAAATTTTGAATTTCTGAAAATCAGGGGCCGAAATGAAAATTTTAATCTTCGAAAATAAACTGAATCGTAATTCTAGATTTTTCAAAAATTTAGGGTCAAATTGCAATTTTTGAAAATTGAGGGACCAAAAGTGCAAATTTGAATTTCTGAAATCAGGGGCTAAATTGAAATTTTCAATTTTCTTAAAATACTGGACTGAATTGCAATTCTTGATTTTTCGGAAATTTAGGGTCAAAATTGCAATATACAAAAATTGAGGGACCAAAAGTGCAAATTTTATTCCTGAAAATCAGAATCCGGATTGAAAATTTGAATTTTTTAAATTTTGGGGTCTTCAAAAATTTGGGGTTAAAATTGCAATTTTAAAAAATAAGTACATATATATTTTCATATATTTTCGGATCCGATGGATCCATTAGTGGATCCATTAGTGGATCCACTCATGGATCCAGAGGATCCATTCATGGATCCATCACAATCCATTACTAGTATGTGTTGATCCAATATGAATCCAGATTTTATGAGATCCAATCCAAATCCGATCCGAGTGAAAATTTAATGGATCCTTATGGATCGGATCCTTCGAATTTGGATCGGATCTGGATCAGATCCATGGATCTGATCCATATTGCCACCCCTAGTTGTGTGCCGGGTTACGACCACAATCTCCAATTTACCTGCTCAATTGCATGACAATTTTAACCACTGGTTTCTATTCCGGCGAATTTAAAACTAAAATTGCTGAAAAATGACTAAACATGTAGAAACTAAAAGTTCCATATTTCTGCGTTTATGCAAAAGTTAAAGGATTAATATTTTTTTACACAAATAATTTTAAGAGTAATTAATTAAAATACCTAACTGGCCAAATTTGGGGACAGTTGTTTATCAATGACTTAATTATGTCAATTTTTGTACTTAGCCTCCTCCAAAATTTATTATATAATTTACTTTAGACCATACAAAAGTCATTACATCCCAAATCAAAGTTTAAGTATTTCTTTTTTACTTCTGATTTCGAAATTGTCTATTAGTTTGCACAAGTATATGTGTTCATTTAAAATTGAAAATCTGGAGAATGTGGCCAATTTTACGATATAATCCAATAATTTGTGATAAATCTAGAAAGACTATTCCTGAAAGTTTTGAGTTTTTAAAGTAAATATTTTGAAACTTTGTAAAGAATAGTGTGTTAAATAGAAATTAGAGGATTTTTTTTCTTAGCCATTGAAAAATTAAATGAGAGAATTTCACTTTTCATACCATAATTCAACCTACTTTAGAGATTTGATACCGCAACTTTTTCTACCGACACATTTGATACCATAACTCAAATCAACTCGACACATTTGATACTTCCGTCAAATTGGAAACAGAATTGTCACGTGGCAGTTAAAACTTTGCACATTTGATACCATAACTTATGTTGACTGATAATTTTACCCCATAACATTTCAGGTTACCAAAAAAGCCCCACATCTCCAAATTTAGTGACGATTTTAGTCCACATTGTTGCCAAATTTCCAAATTGACTCGAATAAGACCACGTGATGACCAATTTAGAACTTTACACATTTGATACCATTACTTATGTTGACTGCTAATTTTACCCCATAACATTTTAGGTTACCAAAAAAGCCCCACATCTCCAAATTTAGTGACGATTTTAGTCCACATTGTTGCCAAATTTCCAAATTGACTCGAATAAGACCACGTGCTGACCAATTTAGAACTTTACACATTTGATACCATTACTTATGTTGACTACTAATTTTACCCCATAACATTTCAGGTTACCAAAAAAGCCCCAGATCTCCAAATTTAGTGACGATTTTGGTCCACATTGTTGCCGAATTTCCAAATTGACTCGAATAAGACCACGTGCTGACCAATTTAGAAAATTTTGCTTATTTTATTTAAATAACTAATTTAATTTATAAACAATATTAATAAATTAAATAATAAATTAACATAAATATCACCAAAATTAAGAAAACATATTCTTTTTAAATATAAGGTTATATAATAGAATTAATCTATTTAATATTTATTAAAATAATAAATTATATAATTAAAAACTATTTAATATTTATTAAAAAATTAAATAATAAATAATTATAATTTAATAAAAAAATCCCCACCCCACCCACCCAACCAACCCACCCCTCCCCCTACCCCCCGATTCCCGAACAGAACCCAGGCCGTCGGCCTGGGTTCTCAGATCCCAGGCCACTGCCGGCCTGGGACAGAAGACCCAGGCCGCCGGCGGCCTGGGAATCGGGGGTAGGGGGAAGGGTGGGGAGGTGGTGGGTGGGGTGTGGGGTGTGGATTTTTTTTAAATTTAAATTATTTATTATATAATATTTTAGTAAATATTTAATAGTTTTAAATTATATAATTTATTATTTTAATAAATATTAAATATATTAATTCTATTATATAAATTTTATATTTAAAAAGAATATATTTTCTTAATTTTGGTGATATTTATGTTGATGTATTATTTAATTTATTAATATTGTTTATAAATTAAATTAGTTATTTAAATAAAATAAGTAAAAAATTTAAATTGGTCAGCACATGGTCTTATTCGAGTCAATTTGGAAATTTGACAACAACGTGGACTAAAATCGTCACTAAATTTGGAGATGTGGGGCTTTTTTGGTAACCTGAAATGTTATGGGGTAAAATTATCAGTCAACATAAATAATGGTATCAAATATGTAAAGTTCTAAATTGGTCAGCACGTGGTCTTATTCGAGTCAATTTGGAAATTTGGCAACAATGTGGACTAAAATCGTCACTAAATTTGGAGATGTGGGGCTTTTTTGGTAACCTGAAATGTTATGGGGTAAAATTATCAGTCATCATAAGTTATGGTATCAAATGTGCAAAGTTTTAACGGCCATGTGACAATCACGTGACAATTCCGTTTTCAATTTGACGGAAGTATCAAATGTGTCGAATTGATTTGAGTTATGGTATCAAATGTGTCGGTAGAAAAAATTGTGGTATCGAATCCCTAAAGTAGGTTGAATTATGGTATGAAAAGTGAAATTCTCTCAAAATTAAATTACCCATATTATTGTGTGCTATTTACCAAATTATCAAAAAAAAAAAAAAAATTACCAAATTTGTTCCGCTATCGTCACGAATTCCAGCGGATCCAGATGCATAGTTTACACCTTTGAGAATTTCCGAGCCTCTTGCAGTTGCAAAGGGTGGAATGGGTTTATCAAAACCTAAAAATTGAGCTGCATGAATAGAGAATAGATTAATCACATTTATGGTTCAGAAATAACAGCTATGCATATAACTTATGATCACTGGCATGTTTGTCCCGTAGGTATTCGACTTGCAATTTTATCCCAGAACTCACCAAATTGAAGAAAATTTTGGACAAAATAAGAATTTATTTTTCAATTTTTGTAAAAATTCCGGAATAGAAAGAACAAGAAAAAAAAAGATTGTCAAAATATCGCGATAAGAAAGAGCAAAAAAATTCTTTTCATTCCAAACTCACAATTAAATTAGAAATATGGGGCAAGATAAGAATTTGTTTAATACTTGTTGCAAAATCGCGATTAGGGAGAGCGGGAATTTTTGTTTGTCCCAAATCACGATTAGGAGCCTTCCTTAAAGCCAAAATCGAATTTTGCGTGGTCCATATTAATTTTTTCTTTACTTTTTAAAGCATGGTCAAAATTCAGCAGCCTGCAAATGAAGCTCACTTTTCTGATTGGGTCGAAAGTCCCAAATTTGCATCAATTTAGTGAATTAGGGAATAAAAATTGTTAACCTGAATACATATGAGACAAACATTTTAGCGACCATAAAACATCTTTCACATAAAAAAAATTTAGCTAGAGAAAAAGAAAAAGAACCGAGAAAATCAGCAATATTTCGTCCATTGCTGAATCTGCCGGTCGCAGTACCGTTGGGATAATCAATCCCATAAGGCGGATAATTTGCCCTAGCCGTTGTGAGAAGAAAATTGTTATTGCCATTATCAAATTGTGAATCTCCAAATAAAAATGAACAAGGAACCTGTTCTTGACTTTGAATAAGTAATTTGGGATTATTAATTACAAAGAAAAGAGTTAACAAAATCCATTGTAAGATGATAGGAGCCATGTGTAGAACAGATAGTAATTTTGAAATAATACGTGATTTTAAGATAATTTTCCATGAGAAATTTATAGAGAAAAAAGTAGGGTAAGTTAAGTCAAGCTATAATATTATTAAAAAAAAAAAAAATCTTATAGCCATAATGAAATGACTTGTTGGGTATAATTAACTATGACATTAAATAACTGTTTTTAAAGTCGTTGTCGTACATTTATATTAATTCTATGTGCAAACACTTTTAATATTCAAGGCGTAAAAGAAAAACGAGGAAATCCCCATTTTTTCTGATGGAAAATGTCCGTCGGAAAATTTGTCTAAAGTATGCTTGTCGGAGATTTTTTGATGGACTTTTCTATAGGATATTTCCGACGGACCAAGTTCGTTGGAAAGTCTGTCGAAATATTTTCGATGGATAGTTTCGTCGAAAAATATTACCTGGTCAACTGTTTGACCTTAATTTTCGACAAAACATTCCGTAGAAAATTAATTATTATTATCAATAATTTTATTTATTAATTTCAAATGTTGTGATGACGTCGTCATCCATTTTTTATTGAACTTCTTATTTTCTCCTTGAAGGCATTGTAGCTATTTTGGTGGACAATTATGCCCTTGTTATGGTTGATACATAGGAGAGTTTTCTTTGTTATGTATATGTATAAGTTATAATAACACATTAATGTTTTTTTCAATTTTTGTCATAATGCTTTTACAATTAAAGTACAAGGAAAAGTAAACAAATTATGGTTATTATAAACATAAATAAAATTATAAATACGTTCAACTTTCACATTTTACCCTTAAGTTTTATAATTTCAAGAAAAATTCATAATTCAAATACAAGGATAAATGAATGAATTCCGTTTAATCATGAGATAAAAAAATTGAACATAAATTATTAGAAATTATAAAAATGCCTATATATTCATAATTAATTTTAACTAAAGTTTTATTTTTACAAAATGTATAAATACTCATTCAAATGCCCGATTTAGTAAAATAGTTATTATAAAATAATAAATATTAAAAATAATTATTATAAATCAATAAACAAAATTAATATATATTATATTTATAAAAAAAAACTCACCATCCCCCCACCCCACCCTACCCTACCCCCACCATCGCATGCCTGGGTTTATCAACCCAGGCCGTGGATGGCCTGACTCCTAGGAGTGTTCATAAAACCCGTCATATCCGACTCACCCGCTAGCTTAATTCGATCAAACCCACCCGCAACCTGTCGGTTTAATTTTTAAAATAATTAATGGCGGGTTGATAATTAATGGCGGGTTGATATGGATCAGATGACGGGTTGAATGGTTAAGAAAATCGATCCACCCGCAACCCGCACTTAATAATTTTTTATGTGCATGTTTGAATAAAAATGAGAAAGAAATCACAAATAATAACAAATAACTAAGAACAAAAAATAAACTTTCTTCAAGTTTCTTATTTATATATTAATGTTCTTCGTATGAATATAATAACCTTTCTTCACGTTTCTTGTTTATATTTATTTTCTTGGTATGAATATGTAGGTAAATAATTTGGTAATCATATTTTTTACTCAAATTTATTTGTAGATTATGATCACTGACACATAATTTGGTAATCATATTTTTTACTCGAATTTATTTGTAGATTATGATCACTGATGCATAAGTCGTCGAGAGTTTATATTTGGCTTATGACAAATTGTTTGAAAATGAGAGATAATTCCTCAAATTTCAAGATAATGATGTTATATACTATTTGATTATATGATTATAGATAAGGAGAATCAATGGGAAGGTGACGTGTAGCAATAATCAATTAAAAGTCATCTCTTTTCAAGATTAAGTTGGCAACCAATAATTTCTCAAATTAATGGCATTGTTTTCGTTCAACCCGTCAATTCTCCGCCAACCTGTCCCCATTCGAACTAGGCAGTTTATGAATATAAAAATGCGGGTGCGGTTTAAAATTTGTGTAACCCGCATTTGTTGGGTCAGGTTGATTTTTTCATGGACACCCGCGTAAACCCGACCGCGTTCACCGCAACTGACTCCTTCCAGGTCGTAACGAGACTGAAATCTTAGATCCCAGGCCGACGGCATGGCTTGGAAGGAGCGGTGCCGGTAGGGACAGCGGGGTGGGTGGAGTTAGGGAATTAGAGATGGGTGAGTTATTTTTTTATTTTCATGTATAAATTAATATTTTAAAGTTTAAGGACCAATGTGCAATTATAATTTTATATATCTGTTGGTCCCAAGTGGTCAGATGAGGTCTAGAGGGGGGGGGGGGGGGGAGTGAATAGACCTCTGAAAATTTTAATCAAATTTTGACTTTAAAACTTTCACTTAACTGTAAGCAGACTAAGCTGTTACAGAGTAGTAAGTTGACGAAGCTGATCGCGAACAAATCTTTGAACAACTTGGTTGACCACTAATCTGATAGTCACTTAGCTGATTTAGTCAAAATCAGTTTTAATACCAGAATACTTGCAGCGGATATTTTAAGTGTTTTTCACAAGTATACTTAGTAGTTTGAATGAATTTATCCCTAGATTTATAAATGACTCTTTTAAAATCCTTTTCAAACAGTTTTATCAAAGTGTTTTTATGCAAACTGAAAATATGCAAGTTAAAATGCAAAGTAAAAATACAAGGATTTTTATAGTGGTTATATGGATGTAAATCCTTTAGTCCACTCTTCCAAGTCACACAGATCTTGAGTTATACTATAATCACTAAGTTTACAGTATATTCTGCTTGCGTCGAACAACAAATGAAACGACCACAAGTTCGCAATAGGAAATGACAAAGAAGACCTATTCTACGGAGACTTACACTCACAAAGACGGATAAGTACTCCTCACAACACTCTCTTTACAGATTCACTCAGAAAATGTATTATCATTAAACTTCAACAAGCTTCTGTCAACAAATGACTTCAGCAGGCGAGTGAGCTGTTCTTGAGCTTCTTGAGACATAGAAAATATTCTGGTTCGTAAATTCTCTCAGTTGTTGTGCGTTTTTTTTCTTCGTCTCTTCAGCTATTTATACTCACGGATTCAAAAAGTGTCCGTTGAAGAGAGACACAATTTGAATTTCTTGGTTTGTGGTCCTTAATTTCCACGAACGGCTCTCTGCACAATGACAGTACTGCAGACTGTACTTTCTGTCAGGCAGCATTCAATGCACCGAGCTGGTACGAGGTATTTCTTCAATCATTTGCCATTAATATCCTCGGACTTCAGCATTTATTACTCCAGGGGCATTTATTACCGTTGAGACGACTTCCTGATCCTTTCCACTTGGCTGATGAGAACACAAGTCTGATCACTGAACATAGCTGATCCCAAACTTGAACAAATCTAATTTGAGTCCGCTGATCTTCACCAGTCTGATTTTGTCCTTCAGCAGATCAGTAGTCTTTTGGACCTTGAATATTTGACCCTTCTGATTTGTCTTTTTACTTGGTCAAAATTCATCTAAGGGTTTTAAACTAAGTTTTCCATACTTAGCTGATCTTGATGTGTTTTGGAAATCATCAAAACCACCCTTATCTTTAATGTACTTATCTTCGTCTTCATCCAACAATTTCCCCATTTTTTATGATGACAAAACTTCAGCTAAGTACCTGTTACCTATACTAAAGTTTTGATCCTCAAAATTTCTGAGATAGAAATATATGTTGGAAAAGAATTTGAACTTTTATAAATGATTGAAAGATATTACAAAGTACAAGTCTTTCAGATGAGATAACTGAAAGGAAAATAAAGTAAACTGATTACAATGAATAATCTATTCTAATCATCAGCTTCTTCACTTCCTTCTTCAATAACTTCCTCATATTCATACTCTGATTCATCATCATCATCTTCATCATCAATTTCATCATCAGCAAGCAGATTTGCCTTGGCAGCTTCCATCTTCTGCTTCATTTCATTTTCACGCATCACTTCCTGTTCTGCTTCAGTAATTTTTCTTTTCAAGCGTTCTACATTCTTGTACTTGGTGAATGGATCCAGTTGCTCTCCAGGAGTCTCCTTTGATGCGGCCAATTCTTTATCAGACTTGACTGGTTCCTTGGGTTCTTCTTCAGAGTCTTCAACATCATCAGTTTCTTTGCCATCAACCTTTCCAACTTCTTCAGCAACATCAGTTTCCTTGTTATCAGCTTCGTCATTTCCTTCAGCCTTTTCTTCAAGTGCTTGGTTCTCTGGCTCTTCTGGTTTCTCTTGAGCAGCAGCAGAGTCTACTTCAGCAGCTTGAACAGTTGTCTCTTCCCTTTTCTCTTCCCCCTTTTTGTCATCATTAGGGTTAACAGGAGGGTTGAGTCCAACATCTTGGATCTTGACAGCAGCACACAAGGTCTTGATGTTCTGGTTTATTAAGTCTGGTTGATTAAGTCTTGGCTTGAGTTGAGATGATTTAGAGCAGTAGTGATGTTGTCAGCTTGATCATTGATGCTGTCAATGTTGAGTAGCAATGTAGAGATTTCCTCATCAATTTTGGTGGCAGTTTTGTGAACTTCTTCTACCAACAAATGATTCTTAGGCGTCTCCTCATCAACAACTTTGACGAATGTGTTTGTCAGATGAGCAATACTATCTTCATTTCTCTTCAAGGCAGCATGAAGATGTCCAACATCAGCTTTGACATCTTCAATACTTCTGTTCATATCTAAGATAATGTGTGTCATCCTCAGAGTATTGTCTTCTGGCAACGGGAAGTTGTCAATGACATCCTTAACCATTTTTGTAGTCTCTTTCTGCATTTGCTCCATCTACAGTCTGTTCCTCCCTTCCATTTCCTTCAAGGAATTTTCAAGCATCATTTGGAAGGCTTCCATCATTTATGAGTGCATATCAGCTGTTGGAATAGGAGTTGATGCAGTTTGATCTTCTTCCTGTTGAACAGGAGTGTCTTTCAGATCAGCTTCTTCTTCAGGCTTTTCCTTAGCAGTCCACTCAATGGCTAAGGGCTCTTTTGCAGCAGCAGTCTGATATGTGACGTCTTCAAAGATCTTATTAACAATTGTGCCATCATCAGTGAAAACAGTAGTCTGGCGGATTTTCCTTATAACAGGCAGACGATTTGCAGCAGTTGTCTTCACTCTAGGCAACTCGTGATAATTCTTCATTTCCTTGCCAAATGTGATCTGCTGTACACTGGGTAGACTTGGCAGATCACTTGGAGAACCTTGTTCATATCTTGATTTTTCAGCCCATTTCACCAAGGCAGTATGAACAGCAATTTGCACAGCCCGTTTGGTGGGATCATCTTGCCTTCTTCTCTTGGCTGGTAATGCATCAGAGATGGTCTTGGCTTCTGCAGTGGCATATTCCTGTGCATATTTGTGCATCACATCTCTGACATAATCAGGATCCAATGCTTTAGTGATTGAAGAAGTTTGCAACCAGCTGAGGACCCACTTCTCCTCATCAGCAAACTCTTTCCAACTCTAGATTTCTACAACATACTTGTTCATCCTAAAATCTCTCCATCTGATGTATCGTTCCTTTTCTTGGATGAACAATGTTTTACGCTGCAGCTTCTGATCAATATCAGCCAGGGCAGCTTCAAATCTGTTGAAAACAGCAAGGTCAGCATTAACAATTTCAAAAGCTTTCCTGACTTCAAACCTTTTCTTCTCAGGTATTTCACTAGCAGGCATTTTCTTCTTTGCGTTCCTTGATTCTCCAATTTTAATGCCACCAGCTACGTTAGGACCATGAGCGTCTTTCTTGCTAAGCTCAAGCACAAGTTCTAACTATGCATCTTCAGTAGCCTTGCGTTCTGTTTTAGACATCTTTCTCCTCTGCTCTTCTTTTTCAGCTTCAAGTTTACTGAGCTCTATGACCCTTTGCTCTTCTTGTTCATCCAACTTCCTCTGCTCTGCTTCTTCCCTTTTTCTTTTATCAGCAGCAGACACTTTCTTCCTTTTGATGACAAGCTTTCTCTTCCCTTTCTTCTTGTCAGCTGTATGTGCTTCTTGGGTAGCAGAAGGTTCAGGACCAGCAGATGCAATTGGTGCAGCTGGAACAGGTTCGATAATCTGCACTTCAGGATCATCATGAGGTTGAGCAACCTCAGCTGTTGGTGCGGTTGAAGTAGTCTGTGGGCCAGTTTGATCAGCAGCTTGCTTCTCCTTAGCAGACTCTTCTTCAGCTCCAGCAGGCCTCTCTGCTGATTGAGGACTTTGTCTGACTAAGTCTGGGGGCTTAGCAGGAGATGGTTCAAAAACCACTTTCCTCTTAGCAGACTTCTTTGTAGCAGGCTTCTCTTTGACAGGTTTAGAAGCAGCAGTGTCTCTCAACTGGCTTCTAGTCCTCTTTGCTACTTTTTCAGCAGATATTTCTTCTGACACTATCCTTGATCGAGAATCAGCTGATATCTCCAAAACTTCATTAGTAATTTTCTTTATAGCAGTGTCAGCAGCAGCTTGCGTTTTCTTGTCTGTTCTGGCTTGAACAGCAGGCTTTGCTGTTTGAGCAGACTTCCTTTGCCTCTTTGCAAGAACGTTGTCCTTAGGTTCTTCAGCTTCTTCCTCCTCATTATCTTTTCTCTTAGTTACCCCCTTAACAGCTTGATATGTAGCCATGGCTTTGGCATTGTGAATCTCCTTTCCATGGGACATTACACATCCCAACTGATGAAACAGGTAACTAAGAGTAATCCTGTGATTGGTTTGCTTCTTCTGGTGAAAGTGCGCCAGAATATACCAGATCACAACAGACCAGTTTGTGACGCCCCGCTCCCCGGGTTGGATCCCACATGGTCCATCCCCGAGTTTGGGATCGCCCGGCGCGGGATAACCCATCAGAGTTGCTGAATTTTTTTTTTTTTTTTTTTTTTTTTTAAACATGATGACATAATTAAAGCATGCGATAAAACTATATTAAAAATTCAAGATGTCTACTAGCTCCGTTGTAGACGGAGAAGGCCAAATATACGGTCATACGGGTAACCCCGCAAGCCTACGGAAAATACAAACACGATATTCAAAATACATTGTTCAACCTTATATCTAGGTGACAACAAAAGTAACAAAGTAGCGAAAGCAAAAGAGACAAAAGGGAACAATCCCTTAACGACCGACTGGATCCCGGAAACTGACTCAACCGTCGTAACCCGAGACTCCTGCATCTGAAAAGATTGATAAAAGGAACGCATAAGTTGATCGTCCAACTTAGTGAGGCTGTGGTGCATTGTGCGTGTGACACATGGATGCAACATAATATATATCGTGAACATATAAATGAATTAAGCATATATCATATACATAAAATCAAAGCATAGAGTTCAAATAACCAAGAGTTGCTGATGCCGTTCTCCACTTACCCTCCATCCTTATCTGATTTCCATCCAAACTCACCAAGTAAGGAGCGACCTTACTATCTGAAATGCATCGACATGTCTTTGCCGGAGTTCGTCCTTACTCCCCAAGTGTTCCTCCCCACTTGGGTTGCAAGGCCAGGCCTACGGGTAACCGTGACAATCCTGCCGGCCCTTGCCGGCCAAGTTGCCATTGGGTCCATATACCAAACAAATAGGGTCCACACAAAATCGGAAACAAACGGAAACACATAATTGTAGACAAACGGAAATATAACATATCAAACATATATAACATATTATCAACATTTAACAACTTATAAGATGCAAATTTCAGGTGTCATGATAGTTTAGTAAAATGTATTTGCAACTAGTAGATTCGGATGTAGCATGTATTGGATTATCATGTTGATATACTTAGGATTTCATGCGAGTAATGTCGACATAACAAGTCCAATCTATTCGTGACAACGTTCAAGAGAAGTTATAATATAACACATGCTTAGACTCGACCTACTAGCATATTAGACTGACACACATATGAACACACAGCGCTCACCTGTGCTGCTTACGGTTCTTGAAAGTTTCTCGGTAGAACGACGATTCCGGATCTTGTACATGTTTACGTAACATTTAAGAATCTAAGCACGAACAAAACTTATGATCGACTAAAGAAACACTTTAGTCACAATTATAGTCGTGTCATGGACGAAACGAGACCATGATCCAACTTAGACTAATTAACCCGGTTTAGGGTTCCTAGAGCTACGTGGTATGGAAAGCCACAAATAAGGATTTATAAAAACCCGAGAAAGTTCTTTAATAATACAACAATTATTTTACGTAATTTCAACAAACAAGTTTAGATGTTAATTTCTTTAGGTTTAGATTTTATTTCAAAATTTTCAAACATCTTTGAATTCTTTAATTATTTTAAAATAGGTAAACATTTAATTCCAATAAATCAAAGTTTTATTTTGAATTATTTATTTTTCTAATTTTGAAAACTTTATTTATTTACTAATTCTATTTTCGAATTAATTAATTCATAAAACATTTAATCAAAACTATTTTATTTTATTTAATCCTCTTTTATTTTTAAAATTATCTAAGTAATAAATTTATTTTCGAAAATATATTTATTATTTAAATTAAATAAATACTTTATCTTTCAGAAAAAAGTTTATTTTCCATAAAATAATTATTTTAAGTTATATTACTTTATTTTCAAAATTATTTATATTTTTCTTTTTTTTTATTATACATATTTCAGAAAATAATTATTTAAAATTATTTAGTATTATTGTCAAAATTATTTATTTTTCAAAAATATTATTATTATTTATTTTAATTTTCTTTTTTTTTTCTTTCTTTTCTTTTTTTTTTTCTTTTTTTTTTCTTTTTTTTTTTTTTTTAACTATGGGCTGGCCCTGATGGCCAGCCCACTTAATTTGTAGCAACAGGCCCATTAATGGGCCTGTTGTTCTGTTGCAAATTGCAACAGAGGATTACCTCTGTTGCAATTTTGCAACAGACAACAAACAAAGCAGCAGCCACGGTCACTGCTATGGCAGTGGCCGGTGGTTGCTTGCCGGTGGTGGGATGGCTCCGGCCAATCCCACCGGAAAATGCACACGAGAACAAATTTTTAGATTTGCATAAATAACCCCCAAATAAAATAGACCAAGTTTAGACACCAAAAATTTTAAAACTTTTATAAAAATTGAAATCTTGCATGAAAATCTATAGATCCAAAAATCTAAAATCATAAACATATAAGTATAAGATGCTTTCTAAATAACACTCTTTCACTTTATTTAGCCATAAAAATATTTTATAAAAATACTTACTTTCTCACACAAACTTCAACATATGAAATTAAAACAAGAACACCACAAAATTATCAAATCTTTTAACTAATATATAAATCTAAAAATTTGAACATTAAACATTCATCTAAAGTTGGGTTTCAAAACTTCAAATAAGTTTTTAAAGATTGTTCCACATAATCAAGTAAAAAGGTACTTAAGGGATTTTTTTAACATTCTTACAAGCTTCCAAGTTAGCCTTTTCCTTCTTCCGGTTCACGGCGGCAGCGGCGGCGGCGGCAGCAGCGGCGGTGGTGGCGGCAGTGATGAAAGTGCAGCGGCGGCGGTAGTGGTGGTGGTCCGTCGGAAGGTGGTGGTGATGGTGGTGTTCCCTCCTATATTCTCCTACCTTCTATATTTTTTTCAAGAACTCTTCACTTCCTCTCTAACTTTCTCTCTAACTTACTTCAAGAAGGAAATGGATGTTGTAGGGGAGACTCAAAAATCTGATATTGGGAGTTATAAATAGGTGATTGAGTGTTTGAATGGAGAAATAAGGGTGGAGTGTTTGAATGAAGAAATGGGTATGGTGTCTCCCTGCCATAGCTGATTTCTTGGCTTACCAAGGAGAAGAAATCATGGCCTGCTCAGCCAATGTAGAAGAAGAGGGCATTTTCGCACTTTTGACCCCTAAAATTTCAAAAAGTGCAAAATGACCCCTAAATAAAAAAATTTCGCACACTTTAGTCCAAACTTATTACAAAATGACCCCAATATTTTTAAAAGGCAGTATACATGTTTTCTAAATTATTTCTAAGTCCAATATTCCATACGAAATAATTAATGCATTTAACATAGCCCAAAAAAAAAAAGTTCAATTTAACTTTAAAACACATTAGCATATAAAATTGGATTAAAAATTCAATAAAATACGATTAGAAAGGTCTAAAATTTACGGGGCGTTACAATCCTCCCTCCTTAAAAGAATTTGGTCCCCAAATTCGATTGTGGGATTCAGAAGTTTCGGGTTAGAGAGCGTCACTTTCAAATGACAACATTCTAATCGGAGCAAAATATATGGACAATAAGTCCTTACTTATGATCACGTCAAATCCTAGGGCTAGAGATGTGGTTAGATCGGCAGAAAATACCATTTCCTCGATCTTAACCTTGCTTACACTGAGAACCAAACTCGTTATAAATGAGGTTTCTAACGAAGTATGAGCCTCCGACTCATAGGGTAAATTTTCTACCCTACTTAATTAGAACTATATTATAATACTAAGAATGAATGAGATGCTCCAACATCAAATAAAACTCAACATGATTCCCAGAAACATAAGGTTTACCTTCCACTGCGTCATTCACATTTGGCTCATTAAGCTCCTTTCCAGTCATAGCAAAAGCTTTTCCACGGTCCCTTGACTGTGCTTTTCCAGCCTGAGATGATCCTCCGCTTCCCGGATTTGAGGTAACAAATGCTTTGGGGCAATTCTTGATGAAGTGCTCCAGACTTCCGCACCTCAGACACTTTCCCGCCTTCCTATAACACTTAGGCTCCCCATGCCCCTTCGAGCCACAATAAGTGCAAGCTCCATTCGGTGTCTTTCCCGAATTATTCTGTGGCCAATTATTCTGTTGAGGACCCTTCGGATTTCCTGAGTTCAACTCTCCTGTCCTTGGTACCTTCCCTGTATTCTTCCCCAACTGCCAATTCTCTTGAGAAGGCCTCGACTTCTTCTCCGAAAACTGCATATCATTGAGCTCAATCAACCCGTTCTCAACTCGTGTGGCTCTCTCCACCGCCTCAATGTACGATACCATGTGGTGAGAGAGAAGGGCTCGTTGGAGCTCTGGCCTCAAGCATTTTATGAACCTGCGAGTGCGACGGGGTTCATCTGTCATCAAGTGGGGAGCATAACGGACTAGTCGGGAGAAAACAGCCTCAAATTGCGGCACCCTCATACTCCCTTGCCTTAGAGCGTTGAATTGCTCCTCACGTTGTTCCCGAACAACAGGCGGAACATACTTGTCATTGAACTCCTTCACAAAGTTCACCCAAGTCCTTTCTATTTGGTCCCGCTCCCAAACTATCTCCCTCGTCTGCCACCAAGATCTAGCAGCATCCTCAAAGCGATAGGTGGCCAATGAAATTTTCAAAGTGTCCGAGTAGTCCAGGGCTCGGAATATGTTTTCGATCTCAGCTAGCCAAGCTTCAGCCTTCCGATCATCTGGCTCTCCAAGAAATTTGGGTGGTTGGAACCGCAGAAAACGTTCCAAAGTTTGGTCCAAGGCAGGCGGTGTTGGGGTTGGAGGCACAACCCGTGCAGTGCCTTGCAGAGCTTGGGTGAATTCGGCTAAAGCGGCAATGATGCGCTCAGCCTGATCAATGGGTGTTGTCATTGGTGGGACTACCGGTGCCCCCTCAGAAGGGTCAGAGGTAACCCGTCGGCTAGTACGACTATCAGCTCGGTTGCCTGCCATCTAATCATGAGAATGGTTCAGTAGCTAATCGAGACTCAACCCCAAAACCCCATGAAGTAACTATATTCAAATCAAATCGAACCAAACATACGTCGTATATTTTTAGTAACCAGCCAAAACGTCAGGAACTACCTTAATACGAAACCCTTTCAAACTCTCAATACAAGCAACAAAACAAATTCACATGACTTATTATGCATGATGACCCAAAAGACTTAGAACACGACTCAACATACGACTTCGGAGGATCCATGACTCAATTTTGAAAACAAAAAGCTCTGATACCACCTGTGACGCCCCGCTCCCCGGGTTGGATCCCACATGGTCCATCCCCGAGTTTGGGATCGCCCGGCGCGGGATAACCCATCAGAGTTGCTGAATTTTTTTTTTTTTTTTTTTATTAAACATGATGACATAATTAAAGCATGCGATAAAACTATATTAAAAATTCAAGATGTCTACTAGCTCCGTTGTAGACGGAGAAGGCCAAATATACGGTCATACGGGTAACCCCGCAAGCCTACGGAAAATACAAACATGATATTCAAAATACATTGTTCAACCTTATATCTAGGTGACAACAAAAGTAACAAAGTAGCGAAAGCAAAAGAGACAAAAGGGAACAATCCCTTAACGACCGACTGGATCCCGGAAACTGACTCAACCGTCGTAACCCGAGACTCCTGCATCTGAAAAGATTGATAAAAGGAACGCATAAGTTGATCGTCCAACTTAGTGAGGCTGTGGTGCATTGTGCGTGTGACACATGGATGCAACATAATATATATCGTGAACATATAAATGAATTAAGCATATATCATATACATAAAATCAAAGCATAGAGTTCAAATAACCAAGAGTTGCTGATGCCGTTCTCCACTTACCCTCCATCCTTATCTGATTTCCATCCAAACTCACCAAGTAAGGAGCGACCTTACTATCTGAAATGCATCGACATGTCTTTGCCGGAGTTCGTCCTTACTCCCCAAGTGTTCCTCCCCACTTGGGTTGCAAGGCCAGGCCTACGGGTAACCGTGACAATCCTGCCGGCCCTTGCCGGCCAAGTTGCCATTGGGTCCATATACCAAACAAATAGGGTCCACACAAAATCGGAAACAAACGGAAACACATAATTGTAGACAAACGGAAATATAACATATCAAACATATATAACATATTATCAACATTTAACAACTTATAAGATGCAAATTTCAGGTGTCATGATAGTTTAGTAAAATGTATTTGCAACTAGTAGATTCGGATGTAGCATGTATTGGATTATCATGTTGATATACTTAGGATTTCATGCGAGTAATGTCGACATAACAAGTCCAATCTATTCGTGACAACGTTCAAGAGAAGTTATAATATAACACATGCTTAGACTCGACCTACTAGCATATTAGACTGACACACATATGAACACACAGCGCTCACCTGTGCTGCTTACGGTTCTTGAAAGTTTCTCGGTAGAACGACGATTCCGGATCTTGTACATGTTTACGTAACATTTAAGAATCTAAGCACGAACAAAACTTATGATCGACTAAAGAAACACTTTAGTCACAATTATAGTCGTGTCATGGACGAAACGAGACCATGATCCAACTTAGACTAATTAACCCGGTTTAGGGTTCCTAGAGCTACGTGGTATGGAAAGCCACAAATAAGGATTTATAAAAACCCGAGAAAGTTCTTTAATAATACAACAATTATTTTACGTAATTTCAACAAACAAGTTTAGATGTTAATTTCTTTAGGTTTAGATTTTATTTCAAAATTTTCAAACATCTTTGAATTCTTTAATTATTTTAAAATAGGTAAACATTTAATTCCAATAAATCAAAGTTTTATTTTGAATTATTTATTTTTCTAATTTTGAAAACTTTATTTATTTACTAATTCTATTTTCGAATTAATTAATTCATAAAACATTTAATCAAAACTATTTTATTTTATTTAATCCTCTTTTATTTTTAAAATTATCTAAGTAATAAATTTATTTTCGAAAATATATTTATTATTTAAATTAAATAAATACTTTATCTTTCAGAAAAAAGTTTATTTTCCATAAAATAATTATTTTAAGTTATATTACTTTATTTTCAAAATTATTTATATTTTTCTTTTTTTTTATTATACATATTTCAGAAAATAATTATTTAAAATTATTTAGTATTATTGTCAAAATTATTTATTTTTCAAAAATATTATTATTATTTATTTTAATTTTTTTTTTTTTTCTTTTTTTTCTTTTTTTTTTCTTTTTTTTTTTCTTTTTTTTTTTTTTTAACTATGGGCTGGCCCTGATGGCCAGCCCACTTAATTTGTAGCAACAGGCCCATTAATGGGCCTGTTGTTCTGTTGCAAATTGCAACAGAGGATTACCTCTGTTGCAATTTTGCAACAGACAACAAACAAAGCAGCAGCCACGGTCACTGCTATGGCAGTGGCCGGTGGTTGCTTGCCGGTGGTGGGATGGCTCCGGCCAATCCCACCGGAAAATGCACACGAGAACAAATTTTTAGATTTGCATAAATAACCCCCAAATAAAATAGACCAAGTTTAGACACCAAAAATTTTAAAACTTTTATAAAAATTGAAATCTTGCATGAAAATCTATAGATCCAAAAATCTAAAATCATAAACATATAAGTATAAGATGCTTTCTAAATAACACTCTTTCACTTTATTTAGCCATAAAAATATTTTATAAAAATACTTACTTTCTCACACAAACTTCAACATATGAAATTAAAACAAGAACACCACAAAATTATCAAATCTTTTAACTAATATATAAATCTAAAAATTTGAACATTAAACATTCATCTAAAGTTGGGTTTCAAAACTTCAAATAAGTTTTTAAAGATTGTTCCACATAATCAAGTAAAAAGGTACTTAAGGGATTTTTTTAACATTCTTACAAGCTTCCAAGTTAGCCTTTTCCTTCTTCCGGTTCACGGCGGCAGCGGCGGCGGCGGCAGCAGCGGCGGTGGTGGCGGCAGTGATGAAAGTGCAGCGGCGGCGGTAGTGGTGGTGGTCCGTCGGAAGGTGGTGGTGATGGTGGTGTTCCCTCCTATATTCTCCTACCTTCTATATTTTTTTCAAGAACTCTTCACTTCCTCTCTAACTTTCTCTCTAACTTACTTCAAGAAGGAAATGGATGTTGTAGGGGAGACTCAAAAATCTGATATTGGGAGTTATAAATAGGTGATTGAGTGTTTGAATGGAGAAATAAGGGTGGAGTGTTTGAATGAAGAAATGGGTATGGTGTCTCCCTGCCATAGCTGATTTCTTGGCTTACCAAGGAGAAGAAATCATGGCCTGCTCAGCCAATGGAGAAGAAGAGGGCATTTTCGCACTTTTGACCCCTAAAATTTCAAAAAGTGCAAAATGACCCCTAAATAAAAAAATTTCGCACACTTTAGTCCAAACTTATTACAAAATGACCCCAATATTTTTAAAAGGCAGTATACATGTTTTCTAAATTATTTCTAAGTCCAATATTCCATACGAAATAATTAATGCATTTAACATAGCCCAAAAAAAAAAAGTTCAATTTAACTTTAAAACACATTAGCATATAAAATTGGATTAAAAATTCAATAAAATACGATTAGAAAGGTCTAAAATTTACGGGGCGTTACACAGTTCACCTCATAGCCGTAGTAAATGGCCATCATAATGCAGTAGCGTTTCATGGTGACACTGTCTAGAGAGAAGGTACAATTCTCTATCAGCTTTGAGACCATATCAGCCATGCGCTGATATTCATCCTTCAGCTGTTTCTTCTTTATGTTGCCAAACATAAATTCTCCTTCCTTGGCACAGATTGCCCAGAACTCTTGGATTTTGTCTTCTGCCATAGAAGACACATCAGTTCTTCCCTGATTTGACAGTCCAAATTTCTCGTGCAACAGAGGAGGAGTGATGACGACTGCTTTTCCTCCGACAGTAGCTTTGATTTCTCATTTTTCAAAATCAACAGCGTCCTTAGCATTGTAGTACTCCATTATTTGATCCTTGTAGACCATTTCTTCATGAGATTCCATGAACTTCACAAGTGTTGCAGCCCTGAACTTCTCCAAGATTTCTTTCATTATAGGGGTGCCAGAATGGTGATATGTATCATAAACTAGATACATACCTTCTGCCTTAGCTTCTTGTTGAGTAGTCATTTTCGATTCTGTAGAAGATTAGAGAAGAAACACAAGAAATTTTGCTTAAATGAAAGCAGAATTTCTCAAAAATGCCTTTGAATATTTTTGGGTGCGTAAAGAGTCACAAAGCTGATCAGATCTGAATTTATAGAGGTTAGGGTATTTTGGTTTTCGTGATACACGCTAACCGTTGGATACGTTTTGTGTCAGTTCTGATCTTGGGGCGTCAGTTACGCGATTCAAAATTCAAAAAACATTTATTGTCAGGCGGGAAAACGAACCACCTCAGTATACTTGTAAAAGTGCGTTTTTGAATAATATGTTTTTTTTAAAAACAACAGAGCTTTTACATAGCTGATCAGACGTGTAAAATAAATACTTATCTGATGGAACTAGTGTCCTGATGACAGACTGTTATCAGTGAAAGCCAATAACTGATAACCTTCCTCGGCTGTTTGTCAATCCAGCTGGATAATTAATCTTCAATCTTCAAACTTTAGATCTTCTAATGAAAACGTAACTTCAACTAACTTTCATCAACAAATTTCATCTTTTAATCAGAAGTACCGCTAGTCTTACACGTTCCCCCTGACTTTAAGAATCCATAAGTTAACTAGTCTGTTGAGAGTTAACCTTGAAGATAATAAGATGAGTAAGCTGATGAACTTCAGTCTTCTGATGAGTTCCCCCTCAGCTTATGCATCCAAATTTAGTAGACCTAGTTCAGCTCTTAAAGTCGAAAACCTTGCATCACTTAGAGGTTTAGTGAAGATGTCAGGGATCTGATTATCAGGATGAACTTTTTCTATTATGACATTTCCTTTTTCCACATGATCTCTTATGAAGTGATGTTTGATCTCTATATGTTTAGTCCTTGAATGACTTGTAGTGTTTTGAGTAAGAGAGATTGCACTCGTATTGTCACGGTAGATAGGTATTCCACTGATTTTGATGTTGTAATCTTCTAGTTGATGCTTCAACCATAGTATTTGTGCACAACAAGCTCCAGTAGCTATGTACTCAGCTTCAGCAGTAGATATGGATACTAAAGTCTGTTTCTTACTCATCCATGAGATCAGGCGACTATCTAAAATTGACAGGCACCTGTTGTGCTTTTCCTATCAATTTTACAGCCAGCAAGGTCAGAATCTGAATATCCAATAAGCTCAAATCCAAATTTTGTAGGGTACCACAATCCCAATTCCTGAGTGCCTTTAAGGTATTTGAGTATCCTTTTGGCAGCTAGGAGATGAGATTCCTTAGGATTTGATTGATATCTCGCACAAACCCCAACAGAGTACATGATATTAGGTCTGCTAGCTGTTAAGTATAACAATGACCCAATAATTCCTCTGTATTTGGTAATGTCCGCTGATTTGCCATCTTCATCTTTATCCAAGCGAAGTCCAGTAGACATAAGAACACTAACAGTAGAGCTAGTTTTCATACCAAATTTCTTGAACAGATCATTTGTGTATTTTGCTTGGTTGATGAATATTCCATCAGGCAACTGTCTTACTTACAAACCAAGAAAATAATTAAGTTCTCCCATCATGCTCATTTCAAACTTGGTCTGCATCAGCTTTGAGAACTTATCACACATCTGTTGATTTGTTGAAGCGAAAATGATGTCGTCCACATATATTTGCACAAGCAATATATGTTCTTCCCACTCAATAGTGAACAAGGTCTTATCTACCTTACCTTTACGAAATCCTTTATTTAAAAGAAAATCAGATAGGGTATCATACCATGCTCTTGGAGCCTGTTTCAGTCCTTAGAGAGCTTTCTTCAGACGATACACCTTGTCCTCCTTCATTATATGCTTCAAATACAGGTGGTTGTTCAACATATACTTCTTCTTGCAATTCTCCATTGAGAAAAGATGATTTCACATCCATTTGATAGACTGTGAAATTTTTATGAGCAGCATATGCGAGAAACAATCTGATTACCTCCAATCTTGCTACTGGTGCAAAATTTTCATCAAAGTCAATACCTTCTTCTTAGCAATAACCTTTGGCAAATAATCTTGCTTTGTTTCTGGTGACAACACCATTTTTATTCATTTTATTTTTGAATACCCATTTAGTACCAATTACCCTTTGATGACTTGGTCTAGGAACTAAGTACCAGACTTCATTCCTTTCAAATTGATTCAGCTCTCTTGCATAGCTTCAATCCAGTTTGAATAATTAAGATCTTCTCAATCTGTTTAGGCTCTATTTGAGATAGGAAGCTGACGAACATTGCATCACTTGCAGCAGCTCTCCTTGTCTTTACTCTATCCAGAGGATCACCAATCACCAGCTCTGGTAGGTGATTCTTGAGCCATCTAAGATCAGGTTGCAAATCTAAATGTTGTCCTCTGTTTTGATCTTGCAACACTACTGTTGGAGTTCCAGTAGTAGTTTGTTGAACAATCTCTGATCTGTCAGCTGTTTGCAACTCTTCTGTTAGACAATCAGCAGTGTGATTTTGAACAGCACTTGAGTTGGCAGCTGAGTTGAGATCAGGTAGTATGATGGGTAATTACTCTTCATTTCTTTCAACACTCAATTTCTGAAATCAGTAGACAGATTTTGATCAGCACTTTGATTCTTTTCAGAAGATTGATTAGGTTCATCGAATACTACATGAATGGATTCTTCTACAAGTAAAGTTCTTTTGTTAAAGACTCTATAAGCTTTACCAACAGTAGAGTATCCTACAAATACTGCTTCATAAGCCTTCTCTGCAAAAGCAGTAAGGTGAATTTTCCCATTGTTTAAAACAAAGCATTTACAACCAAAAATTCTAAAGTAATGAATGTTTGGCTTCCTGTTGTTCCAAACTTTATATGGAGTCCTGTTTTGGTGTTTGTTGATCATGCATCTGTTTTGGGTAAAGCATGTTGTATTTGTTGCTTCTGCCCAAAATCTTTGAGGCAGCTTTGCTTCAGCTATCATAGTTCTGGTAGCTTCTCTTAGAGTTCTGTTTCTCCTTTCAGCAACTTCATTCTGTTGAGGGGTTCTGGCAGCAGAGTATTCATTGTTGATTCCTCTGGCATTACAATACTCTTCAACAGTAGAGTTTGTAAATTCAGTCCCTCTATCTGATCTGATCTTCAATATCTTCATACTCTTCTTATTCTGGATCAGCTCCATCAGATTTGTAAGATGCTCCTTGGTTTCACTTTTCTTCTTCATGAAAATCACCCAAGTGTATCTTGAATAATCATCCACAACAACTAGGCAGTACTTCTTTCCACCATTGTTGATTGGATCAATGGGTCCAAATAAGTCCATATGTAGCAGCTTCAAGATCCTTCCAGATGATTGGTGCTTCTTGCTTTTGAATGATGACTTGATTTGTTTACCCTTCTGACAGGCGTCACAGAGCTTATCTTTGCTCATGACTGTTTTTGGAATTCCTTCTACCAGACCATTCTTGATAAGTCTATTGATGGTCTTGAAATTCACATGATTCATTCTTGTGTGCCACAGCCAACTGACTTCACTTGATGTTGATGCCACTAAACAAATACTTGAACTCTTGTCAACAGAATTCCAGTCAACAGTGTAGACATTTCCTTGTCGTATTCCAGATAAAATAACCTTCTTTGTACCAATCTGTTCAACGTAGCACTTATCTGTTGAGAAGATTATTGAATATCCTTTGTCACAAAATTTACTTATGCTCAGCAAATTGTATTTGAGGCCTTTAGCATAAGAGACGTCAGATATCTCAATGTTGCCTTTGATCAGCTTTCCACTTGCTACAATCTTGCCTTCCTTGCTGTCTCCAAAAGTAACTTTCGGACCATCCACAACAACAGCATCAGTCAGCTCATGTATGTTTCCACAAATGTGTCTTGAACAGCCACTGTCCAAGTACCAAATCTTCTCTACTTTACTCCTACTCCTAATCCAAACCTACAAAACAAAATAAAATTGTTTTAGGTACCCTTATTGAGAGGGTCCTGAAGGATTAGTTCCACCTTTGACAACCCAAGATGTTGAAGTCTTCGGCTTCTTAGGCTTCTGATTTTTGGCAAGAGCATGAACAGTTTAACCTTCATCACGTTTATCATATTTGCTATGTTGTTGGTAATCAGCATGATAAGGATAATGTTCATAAGCAGAATAAGATGCATGATAAGCAGCATATGCATGCATTGGATGAGCAGGATATGGTGCATAGTAAGTTGGAAATTGAGGTGCATGATACATAGGAGGATATGCAGCAGGTTGCACATAAAAGACTCATTTCCATACCAAGCATTTTGATTTTTCTTATTCTTATGCTTCTTTGGTTTACTAGATGATTGCTCATTAACAGACGACTTAGTTTTATTTCTAGTCTGATTAGTTTTATACTTATCAGAAGACTTCCTAGGACTCTTCTGTTTGATTTTACCAGTCTGTTTCTAGGCTCTTTTCTGTTTTTAACCTTAGGAGTTTTCTTCTCCTTTAACACTTTCTCAGGTGAAGCAAGTTTAGTAGTCTGAACATACAAAATGACCTTACTATTGTCAGCTGATACAAATTTTTCAGTATGGTTCAGTTCTAACTTATCCTGATCTAAATGTAACTTTTGTTTACTAGACATATGCGTTGATGCAACAGATGATTTTTCATGAGACTCAATTAACTTTTCAAGTTCCATGATTTTTCCTTTATGGACTTCACATTCAGCTTTCAGAGATTCATTCTCTTCTCAAGCAGTTTATACTCAGCTGATTCTTTTGGATTTTCAGCTTTAAGTTTCAGTGAGTTGTTTTGCTCTCTTAGCAATATCATCTCTTCCTTAAGCTTAGTAAATCTTCAGCAATAGTAGTATTGTTAAGCATCAATTGTTCAAATGAATTAAATAATTCATTATCAAGAGGAGTTACCTCATCGTCCTCATAGTTATCAGATTCCTTGGCCATCAGGCAGAGAAGAGCAGGACTCTCTTCATCAGAAGACTCTTCATCAGAAGTGTCTGAGTCTGAATCTGAAGAGTAGATAGCAGCCAGCTTCTCAGTTTTCTGCTAACAGCACCTTGCCTTTATGATGCTTTCTTTCTTTTCTGATTCTCTTTTCCTCTTCCGTGTACTTCTCAGCTTTAAGATATGGGCAGTCTCTGATGAAATGACCCAATTTCCTGTAATTATAACACATCATTTTGGATTTATAAGAATCCTTATCTTGAGAAGAAGAAGTAGGGTTAGAAGTAGAAGCATTGTTGTATTTGTTCTTCATTTTTCTTTTGTAGAACTTCTTGAAGTTTTCATCAGCAATGCAGCGTCTCCAGCAATGTACTCCTTTTTGTTGAGTATTGTGGCTTCATCAGATGAGTCCACATCTTTGCTTTTGTAGGCTGGTCTTTTAGGATTTTCAGCAGCAACCAGGGCGGCTGTGGGACTTGAAGTTGAGGTTTCTTCAACACCCATTCTTGGAGGTTTATACTCATACGCCTTGGGTACTGAGAACAGCTCGGTGAGTGGGATCTTTCCCATATCTCTTGACTCTTCCATGGCTGTCACCTTCATGTTAAACTTTGGAGGTAGAGCCTTCAGCACCCTGACAGTTATCTCCTAGTCTGTGAAGGTTTTTCCAAGCTTTAGAACTTCATTTAGTGTCCTTATAAACCTTGTATCCATCTGATCAATGGTTTCCGCAGACTTCATCTTGAAGTTGTCCATCTTTTCCAGAGCAACACTCAGTTGATGCTCTTTGATGGCGTCGTTTCCTTCGCTCATATCACGAACCTTATCCCACATTTCTTTGGCAGTCTTGCAATGCTTGACTTTATCAAATCTGTCATTGTCCAGGGCCTTGGTCATGATGAAACGCCAACTTTGTCCAGATTGTACAACTTGATTTCTTCAGCTATCATCTCTGTTAAGTCTTTTTCCACCACTATATCGACTTCATCAACCTTTATAGTCTTGGTGAATTTGAATGGACCTTTGATGATATATGTGTACATGTTATCATTGAAGGCAGCTAAGAAGATCTCCATTACGATCTTCAGTCTTCAAAACTCATACCAGCTATGTGGGGAACATGGCTGATACAGTACATTTTCAAAAAGTTTTTATTTTTCAAAAATGTGCTCTTTTTCAAAAAGTTTGAAAACTTTTGAAAAACACTAGGATCAAGCTCGTTGATCAGGCAGCTGATTCTAATGAACCACCTGGTCTGATACAACTTGTTGGTCCCAAGTGGTCAGATGAGGTCTAGAGGGGGGGGGGTGAATAGACCTCTGAAAATTTTAATCAAATTTTGACTTTAAAACTTTCACTTAATTGTAAGCAGACTAAGCTGTTACAGAGCAGTAAGTTGACGAAGCTGATAGCAAATAAATCTTTGAACAACTTGGTTGACCACTAATCTAGCTGATTTAGTCAAAATCAGTTTTAATACCAGAATACTTGCAGCGGATATTTTAAGTGTTTTTCACAAGTATACTTAGTAGTTTGAAAGATTTTATCCCCAGATTTAGAAACGACTCTTTTAAAATCCTTTTCAAACAGTTTTATCAAAGTGTTTTTATGCAAACTGAAAATATGCAAGTTAAAATTCAAAGTAAAAACACAAGGATTTTTATAGTGGTTATATGGATGTAAATCCTTTAGTCCACTCTTCCATGTCACACAGATCTTGGGTTATACTATAATCACTAAGTTTACAGTATACCCTGCTTGCGTCGAACAACAAATGAAACCACCTCGCAATAGGAAATCACAAAGAAGACCTATTCTACAGAGACTTTTCACTCACAAAGATGGATAAGTACTCCTCACAACACTCTCTTTACAGATTCACTCAGAAAATGTATTATCTTTAAACTTCAACAAGCTTCTGTCAACAAATGACTTCAGCAGACGAGTGAGCTGTTCTTGAGCTTCTTGAGACTTAGAAAATATTCTGCTTCGTAAATTCTCTCAGTTGTTGTGTGTTTTTTTTTCTTCGTCTCTTCAGCTATTTATACTCACAGATTCAAAAAGTGTCTGTTGAAGATAGACACAGTTTGAATTTCTTGGTTTTGTTGGGATAGTGGTTGGGTTGCCTCGATTGTCAGAACAACATACAGTGCGGAATTTTAAAATTTTTCGAAGCACCCAAGGTCCCATATAAGAATCTCCATATTATATATACGCAAGCATGAAACAAAAACACACATTGAATTAAATAAGGGGGTTTTTGCGATTTACCTCACCACAGGCAAGGTGGTGGCAACCTTCAGTTCTGATTCTGAATCTGGATCTGGTTCACAGGAGTGATCTAAATGTCTCACCTCCAAAGATAGTCCACACCAACTGGATTCTGGTAACACCTCCTAGTCTTAGGCTCAGAACTGGATCTAGGAGATTTGTTGTTGCAGGACTGTGCAGATCAACTTGACAAGGCAAGATCTAACACGGTGGAACAAGGGAGAGGCGGCGGCGGCGCTTGGCAGCTCACGGCAGCAAGGTGGCGGCGGCACAAGCTGGGCGTCGCAGGGAGAGGGGCGACTAGGTCAGAGAAGGGAGCTCAGGTTTTTGTGCTAGGGTAGTAGCTTTCTGAGCTCTGATAGAACTCTATTTATAGACTTCTATTTGATCTAGGTTTGCAAGACTCCTTATGGGCTTTTAATTAAAGGCCCATGTCTTGCAAGCCTGTAATTTAATTAACTACTTTAATTAAATGCCCAATCCAAATAAATTAATATTTCTTTTATATAATTAATTATCAACTTAATTAAGTATGTAATTAATTAAGTCAATCAATTAATTAATCTCCAATTGATTTAATTACCTTTATATCAATTAATTCCTTTCATTTCCTTTTTCAACAGTCACCGTCCAATTGTATTATGTGTGACCCTCTGGGTTCACCATCAATTGGCAGCAGGCCCACGAATTCTTCGTGATTTAATTTATGAACAATAAATTGCTCCGGTCAATTAAACAACCTTTAATTGACCACTCCTAGAATCAAATCCTCTATTAACTCAGGAGTACCTACACTTCATGGTCGATGTCTAGCCACTAGCCCATGAAGCCCAACTTCAGGTGAATTGATACTTGTGAACCTCGTCTCATATAATTACCATGTACATACGGTTCTTCTATCGACTAATATTCCCGATCAAGACTTAGGGTGTGTGAATTGATCGGCACCTCTAAATTTGTCTCGATAACTATACTTTCTAATTCAGGATAATATTCCAGTGTGACTCCTAAATTTGGAAACCCCTTTCCAAATCCGTCACCGACTACGGCCGTAGATTCCAAGAATATATTATCTAAGAATCGTATAGGAAATTCTCTCATCCATTACAATGAGTCAATAGATTCCATATTGGTACTAACCATTCGCGTACATGTCCATACGCACCCAACCTAGGCATGTTATGACCAAGATAAGTGGCCTATACCTAGATCTTTGTTCGGGTTGTTCGATGCGTTCAATCCTCCATTGAACCACCTACTCATATGCACTGGCCTCAAATGCCTTGCTCATGAAACACTACAAATTCACTCCATGTGAATCATGCATACTCGTACAAGTCTTGGCGATTCCTACGATACCCCGTCTCGTTCGGAATCTATGACTTGGAACAGTTTTAAGATTACGACCTTTGAGACTGTTTCATGATTGCACTCAGTACTGAAGTGAATCGTCCCATAGTCAAATGTAATCTAAGGATTTCAACCAATCGCTTAAATGTATTCGCGAGAGATGAAGTTGGCCATTGTTTATCCTTATACTCGTATAAATAAACGTGCGTTTTAAGTCATATATATACTAAAGAAAGATAATGATAGTTTCACTACAAGCTAAATATATTGGCTTGCAGGGCACTATCCCATCAATCTCCCACTTGCCCTAAAGCCAATCACAAACATTTCTAGGACCCATCTTTTTAAAGATGTTCTTCGAACTCATTTCATGATATAGCCTCCTTTTAGTGGATCCGCTAAGTTGTCTTCTGAGTCGACGCGATCCATTACGCACGTTAACTCTACCAATGATTTTTCTAATCAAATGGTACCTTTCTTTCAATTGTGTTTAGATTTCTAGTATGATCTCGAATGCTTTGCTTTAGCAATAGCTCCAATGTTATCATGGAAGATAATCATGAGCTTCGCAATGCTAGGCACTACATCCAACTGAAGGATGAAGTTTTATATCCAAACACTTTCTTAAGCCGCATTTAATGCTACATTTAATGCTGCAGTATATCTTGCTTCAGTGGTTTAAATGGTTACGGTGATTTGCTTGGAACCCTTTCAAATTTACCGTTACCCCATTGATGCAGGATATGTACCCAAAAATAGATATATCTAATTCATCCACATCAGACTGAAAATTCGATTCAGTAAATCCTTCGAACTTTAATTTTCCACTACCACCATAGACCAAGATCAAATCCTTAGTCTTTGTCAAGAGCTTAAGGATATCTTTTACGGTGGTCCAGTACTTCTTCACTGGATTTTGACTAGCAACTGCTCGCGATACTTGAGCAAGTTCTACGTCTGGTCTAGTACATAGTAAAGCATGCCACATGCAACCTTTTGTTTGAAACATAAGGTATTTGAGACATTCTCCTTTATTCTCATTTGATGTAGGGCACATCGATTTTGGAACAAGGAATATAGTGTCTCACTGGAAGAAATCCTTTCTTGGATTCTTCATACTGAATATTTTCAGTATTGATTCTATGTACTTAGATTTAGAGAGTGTCAGCATCTTTTCTGATCTACTTCTATAGATACGTATCCCAATACGCAAGATGCTTCTCCTAAATCTTTCATGGAGAATTGCATGGACAACCATGCTTTCGTCTGTGCTAACATTCCGATGTCATACCAGATAACCAGAACATTATCGACATATAAAATATGAGCTTCATCGCGCTCCCACTAATCCTTTTGTACACTCATGGTTCATACTCGTTTTGATGAAGTCAAATGTCTTGACTATCTCATCAGAACAAATGTGAATCTGAATGGATTCAGACATTGCTAATGGAGAAAAGGTTTCATCAAAGTCTGTTCCAGAACATCGTGAATAGCCTTTTTACCACTAGTCAATTCTTATAGGCAACACCTCTCCATTCATTCCAAGTTTGAAGATCCACTTACAACTTATAACCAACTTATAAGGATAAATCCCTCGGGTGGATCAATCATGGTTTATACCTTGTTGGAATGGATGGGATCCATTTCGGGTTGCATGGCTTCGAGCCACGCATCCTAATCTATGTCTGACATCGCTTCTTGATAGGTCCTTGGATCACTTTCCATTTTCTCGTTTTCGTGAATGAAACCAAATCTCTCTGGCTCCTTACGAATTCGATCAGACCTTTGAAGAGTAGGTGTACTAGTAGGTTCAGTAAATTCTGGATTAACTCCCACTGTTTGTGGGGCCGGGTCCAAATCTTGGACTTCATCAAGTTCCATGATGTTTCCATTTCCTTCGAGGAGAAATTCATCAACAGAGGAACGGGTATCTAGGAGAAACGATTGTTTCTCATTGTCGTGGAACAGGTATCTAATGGATTTCGTTGGATACCCCACAATTATATACAAATTGGATCTACTAACCAATTTATCTCCTTTCTCGTTTCTACCATCGGCAGGAGATCTCCATACTCAAAGGTAAGAGCATAGAGGTATTTTGCAATACCTTTCTTGGTAAAGCTTTGTAGGCACGAACTTCGAAGGTACTTTGCTGAGTATCTTCGATGCAGTCAGGAGGACTAACTCCTAGAATGCATAAGGAAGCTTAACAAAACTCAATATGGATCGAACAATGTTAGATTCCATCTCTTTAGACACTTCAATAAGTTGAGGTGTCTTAGGAGGAGTTTGTTGTATGAGAACCCCATTCTCAATGAGATAATTGAGGAATCCTTGACAAGTATTTGCTATCTCAATTAGATCGAATAATACTATGTCTTTGTTGATTCTCTACTTCGCATTGAAATACCTTTCTTGGTTTTTCGGATTTGCATCTCACTAGATTCATTTTTCAATATCGACCAAGGTCATTAGTAAAAGGTACGAAGTATGAGTAATCTCCTCTCACAGTAACTTTTAGTGATCCATATTCGTGGATTAAATCCAGATTTTGATTGGTTCGCTCTGGATTCCCTGTGACGGGAGATCTGGTCATATCTCCTTTGAGACATGATTCGCAGGTTGGAAGTTCATCCAAGTTCTATTTTTCAAGAAGCTTAGGTGAAACCAACTTTTGAATCCTACTCTTGGTGATGTGTCCAAGTCTAGCATAACAAAGTTATGGATTATTATCTTTGTATTAATTGAATTTCACACATTAATTCAATAAGACTGAGTCAATGGTTTAATTCAATTAATTTACTTCCTTTCAATTAACTTCTTTAATTGATTCCTTTTCATTTTCAATTAACCCTTTAATTGAAACGTTGCTTAATTAATTAGATCATCTAATCAATTAAACATATTAGTTCCCTTCTTAGATCCAGTGGGATAATTCGACTTTTAGGCTACTTGCGTTCTTTTGACTACCTTTATGGTCGAATTTAGAAGAGAATAAATTCTTCTTCATTTTACTCTTCTTTGACTTTGCAGTCCATGAAGTGTAAACGATCATGTCAGGTTTATCCTATTTGCCTTTAACCAATACTTTGGTTGATTCATGAAATGTGATCAACTTATCAAATAAGATCAGTGTATTTCAAGAGTCATTTGAATGAGCAGGAGGAGAATTTAGAAGGAAGTTAATGCTAAGATCACTTGCAGGCCTACGTTTAATTGATCCAGTTTTCAACTAGATTGATAAAACAAAGACATTGATCCTTGGCATTAGTTCCTTCATTTATTCTCGAGTTTTGAAACAATTCCTTAGAAGTCTCAAATCAAATCGATTCAAAACTACTCCTCAAAACAAGCCTTTTGAGGTGGAGGTTTGTTTCAGAAGACTGGTCCTCAAAACAGGCCTTTTGAGGTTTGTTTCAGAAGCTTCAGACATGCTACTCATGTTGCTTCCATAGCTCGTTCAATCTTGATGCTTATTAAGATTCCCATACTCTATAGGTGATTCGTTTCAGTTTTGAGATTCATCTTTATATGAGGAAACGATCATTAATATTCCCATACTCTACGGGTGACTCGTTTCTTTTATTTTGACTTATCTCGGAAGCGCATAAGGCATAGGCTCGTCGTTTAAGAACATCATTCCTACTTTTGGAATTTAAGACAATTCTCAAGTTTCTTGTCTACTCAATATTTTGATACAGTTATTTTATTTGTCGAGGATAAATAGTACAATGGATAATTACAGATATCTCAGTATCAAATTTTAAAGAGAAGACAAACATTCAGTGGACTAGTTAATGAATAATACTTATAACCTACGAAGGTTGGACTTTCTATCGTAGAAGTTCTCCCACTATTTTATCGAAACAATTACCCCTTCAATTGTTCGGGAAATTCTATTTCCTAGTAGGTCTTGACATCCCAGCAGCAATTAATTGCACCCACGACTCGTGGCCATGCAACCAATTCCCCAGGTAGGCATACTTATTGCCAATTGTGTCACTCCACAACCTTCAAGCTATTTTGCCTAGGTTTTCGCACTTATCTAGCACTGCTACATCATAAGTGTTACTAATCGTTAAGTCTAACCCATCAATCATGATGAGCAACAGGGCCGGTCGTGAATTCTCCGTAACTAGTTATCGGTCGATCTTCACATTCCGACCAGTCCTCACCCTTGTCGTATTTAGTTAAAAACAGGAGTCAAGGAATTTCGCGTATTGTCCCTTTCTTCGACTCGGGTGCCAGACTCTGGATCACCTCTATCGATAAGTAGACAACATACGCTAGTCCCTATTGATGGGAGGCTTGGATTTATATAAATACTTCATTTTATTTTAATCCAATATGACTTAATATTTAATTCAAGAGGGGATTTACTGGTTTGAATGTTTAAGGCAAACTCTCTCGAGATCTCACCGCTTCAGTTATGCTTTATCTTTTATTTCGATCTAGATTCTAGCGCGCATCTCATACAAGCTAAATATAAATCGACAAATAAATAAAAGCCATACAAACCTAGCATGCATACTACCACAATATGTTTTCGATCGGGAGCCTCCTATGTGGTCCATCATCGAGCCAATGATGTTGGCCCTATTGGTCAATCAAAAGGGTTCTCAAACAGGCATATGCTATTACACAATGTACCATGCATACATGGCCTTCATATCTTCTTGGGCTCCCACCTTGCTTGTAAACGGGCCTCCATTATAAACTAATAAAACAGTAAAAGCCCTATTCTATTACAAAGGCTCAAAGTGGCCCAAAAATTATAAAAGGCTCGCAGGCCTGATAAAAACCAAACATTAAATTAAACCAATCACATCTACCCTAAGGTCACGGCTCGGCTCGATCGAAAACCACGTAAACAGTTCACGTAGTGCAAGAAACATGCAAACAACTTTTACCTATTTCTTTCTTAATTTTAAAACTACCTTTTAAAACTAACTTCCTATGATTCTTACTTTTTAGTCACTACTAATTATGACAAAATAAATATTCGGGTAAACAAAAATAAATTTTCTGCTCAAATTCAGATTCTGTTTTTCAACTTTTGAAAATTGCATTTTCGCCCCTCAACTTTTGAAAATTGCACTTTGACCCCAAAACTTTTAAAAAGTTACAAAAACACCCCACAACAGTTTCAGGCAGCAGATCAGAAAATAAAATTTTGAATTCTGAAATTTTTTGATTTTTCCCTGAATTTTCGGTAATTGCAAAACAGTCCCCAAACATTCGGAAATTACAAAACGACCCCAAAAATGTTTGCGACCAGATTTGCAAAACAGTCCAGTAATTTTGAAATTTCCAGATTTGAAAAAACTTAATTTTCAGCCCTTTAAAACCCTAATCTCGATTTCAATTGCACAAAAGTCCTGAAGTTTTCAGAAACTATAAAATCGGCACAGATCTGAAAAAGCAGTTTTACCCAATCATAGATCTAGTCATAACAAGTAAGAATCAATTTACAGAACATAATTATCACGTGTTTACATATACATAATTAAACATATATGGTAAAAACACAATATGTTCAGGCTTTTCGTATAATAATGATGGAGTTGGCTCTGATACCACTGTTGGGATAGTGGTTGGGTTGCCTCGATTGTCAGAGCAACATACAGTGCGGAATTTTAAAATTTTTCGAAGCACCCAAGGTCCCATATAAGAATCTCCATATTATATATACGCAAGCATGAAACAAAAACACACATTGAATTAAACAAGGGGGTTTTTGCGATTTACCTCACCACAGGCAAGGTGGTGGCAACCTTCAGTTCTGATTCTGAATCTGGATCTGGTTCACAGGAGTGATCCAAATGTCTCACCTCCAAAGATAGTCAACACCAACTGGATTCTGGTAACACCTCCTAGTCTTAGGCTCAGAACTGGATCTAGGAGATTTGTTGTTGCAGGACTGTGCAGATCAACTTGACAAGGCAAGATCTAACACGGTGGAACAAGGGAGAGGCGGCGGCAGCGCTTGGGCAGATCACGGCAGCAAGGTGGCGGCGGCACAAGCTTGGCGGCGCAGGGAGAGGGGCGGCTAGGTCAGAGAAGGGAGCTCAGGGTTTTTGTGCTAGGGTAGTAGCTTTCTGAGCTCTGATAAAACTCTATTTATAGACTTCTATTTGACCTAGGTTTGCAAGACTCCTTATGGGCTTTTAATTAAAGGCCCATGTCTTGCAAGCCTTTAATTTAATTAACTACTTTAATTAAATGCCCAATCCAAATAAATCAATATTTCTTTTATATAATTAATTAGCAACTTAATTAAGTATTTAATTAATTAAGTCAACCAATTAATTAATCTCCCACTTGAATTAAATACTTTAATTCATTTAATTGATTTAATTACCTTTAAATCAATTAATTCCTTTCATTTCCTTTTTCAACAGTCATTGTCCAATTGTATTGTCTGTGACCTTCTGGGTTCACCATCAATTGGTAGCAGGCCCACGAATTCTTCGTGATTTAATTTTTGAACAATAAATTGCTCCGGTCAATTAAACAACCTTTAATTGACCACTCATAGAATCAAATCCTTTATTAACTCAGGAGTACCTATACTTCATGGTCGATGTCTAGCCACAAGCCCATGAAGCCCAACTTCAGGTGAATTGATACTTGTGAACCTCGTCTCATATAATTACCATGTACATACGGTCCTTCTATCGACTAATATTCCCGATCAAGACTTAGGGTGTGTGAATTGATCGGCACCTCTAAATTTGTCTCGATAACTATACTTTCTAATTCAGGATAATATTCCAATGTGACTCCTAAATTTGGAAACCCCTTTCCAAATCCGTCACCGACTACGGCCGTAGATTCCTCGGATATATTATCTAAGAATCGTATAGGAAATTCTCTCATCCATTATAATGAGTCAATAGATTTCATATTGGTACTAACCATTCGCGTACATGTCCATACGCACCCAACCTAGGCATGTTATGACCAAGCTAAGTGGCATATACCTAGATCTAAGTACGCACTTTCATGCACCGAATTCCCCCTAGAACCTCAAGTCAAAGGACTAAATCGTACACTATTATAATCCTTGAGAAACATCCCATCACCGATATGCGACATGCGCTTCCACAATGGGTTTCTCTGTTCGGGTCGTTCGATGCATTCAATTCTCCATTGAACCACCTACTCATATGCACGGGCCTTAAATGCCTTGCTCGTGAAACGCTACAAATTCACTCCATGTGAATCATGCATACTCGTACAAGTCTTGGCGATTCCTACGATACCCCGTCTCGTTCGGAATCTATGACTTGGAACAGTTTTAAGATTACGACCTTTGAGACTGTTTCATTATTGCACTCAGTAAGTGAATCGTCCCATAGTCAAATGTAATCTAAGGATTTCAAACAATCGCTTAAATGTATTCGCGAGAGATGAAGTTGACCATTGTTTATCCTTATACTCGTATAAATAAACGTGCGTATTAAGTCATATATATACTAAAGAAAGATAATGATAGTTTCACTACAAGCTAAATATATTGGCTTGCAGGGCACTATCCCATCAGGTTTGTGATCCTTAATTTTCGCGAACGGCTCTATGCACAGTGACAGTACTGCAGACAATACTTTCTGTCAGACATCATTTAATGCACCAAGCTGATACGAGGTATTTCTTCAATCATTTGCCATTAATATCCTCGAACTTCAGCATTTATTACTCCAGGGGCATTTATTACCGTTGGAACGACTTCCTGATACTTTCCACTTGGCTGATGAGAACACAAGTCTGATGACTGAACAGAGCTGATCCCAAACTTGAACAAATCTGATTTGAGTCGGCTGATCTTCACCTGTCTGATTTTGTCCTTCAGCAGATCAGTAGTCTTCTGGACCTTGAATATTTGACCCATCTGATTTGTCTTTTTACTTGGTCAAAAAATTCTTCTAAGGGTTTTAAACTAAGTTTTCCATACTTAGCTGATCTTGATGTGTTTTGGAAATCATCAAAACCACCCTTATCTTTAATGTACTTATCTTCATCTTCATCCAACAATATCCATTTAAAATTAAATTTTGTAAGGGTAATATGATAATTTTGTGCATTATTGCAAGGGTGAATAAGACATTTTGCTTATCAGATTTTTTTAATTAAAACCGTCGAGGGCAATTAAGTCATTACACAGATTCCGTCCAACTCTGTTAGTTACTGTTAGGATTTTTTTAAATTTTTAAAATTTCAAGGAAGATTATTATAATTATGATTCTTGAAGGGAATTGGATGCGAATGGTATTAAATCACTGAGGAGGTCTATGTCCCTATAAAATATTTTTTAGGCCTTTGCGTAAGAAAAAGAAATTAAAGAACGAAAACAATCTCATCAAGAAAGTCATCCGAACTCATGTCATCAACTTCACTCATCCACAAGAGTCTCCATATTTTCATGATGCAGAGTTTCATAACTACTCATGTCATCAACTTCACTCATCCACAAGTTGATGACATGAGTAGTTATGAAACTCTGCATCATGAAAATATGGAGACTTGACACTTTCCACTTCAACTAAAGAAATCTGGCACTTCGCATATTTGAAATATAATTTATTTGGCACACTGCACCCTAATGTGTGTATTAATGAAGAGTTTTAGTCGCAAGACGGGTAGATTAGTTGTTTTCCAATTTTCTTGGCACTTTGCACTCTAGAAATATAGATGTTAACACTATGCACCTTGCAAATATAGATATTTTGTACTTCGCACACTGAAAATAAAATATTTTTGTACTTTTCACCCGACTTAAAATTTTGACAGAATTTTCTTTTTGATCAAATTACTAAGCTATTCTTAAATAGGAAAGATTTATTTTTTATTTTTTGTAATTCCGAAATTTGACATCCCAGTAGATAATAATTATAGATTTGTAGAGTATGTCGAGTAGAATTATTTTTTTTAAAAAAAAAACTTGTATATGTTGTATAATTTTGTATTGAATATCAGTATATCACAATTGATGCAAATCAGTGTCTATTTAAGGACAATATATAAATATAATTTGCAAAAAAGAATATTTTTTTTTTGTTATTTTTGTGATTGAACTCAAAATAAAAATATTTATTTCCTATTTTTTCAACGAATCTTAGTAATACAATAAAATTATGAATTGTGGTCTAAAATTTTACAATTTTCCTTCGATTAAATGAGCCGTATGGTCCGGACATGACTCAATTTTATCATGATGTGACTCGATTTGAAAAAAAAAAATTAAGAATTGTGGTCTAAAATTATCAAATTAATTTAGTTACACAACTTAATTGCCGATCTAAATTTTTAAAGATTTGTTTTCCCGGTCAACCTTAGATTAGTTGCATGACGATTTTATTCATTAGTTTCCATTGTATTTTCATAGGAATTTATTAAAAGTTAGATTTAATCTTAGTCGAATAAGCACGCGTGATTAGAATTTTGAATGTTCTTCATCAGATCAAATGTATTTATTGAATTTCTAATTAAATAATATCTTAATAAATTCGCTTTATTCATGAGACACTTGTAACTTTTAAAAGGTCAAACATTTTGCATATAGTGTTAATACAATAATTTTACTTGAATACTTAATTGAGATGGAAAAAAAATATTTCTCATTTCAAAATAATTTCAAATATTGAAAATTTTATAATTTTTACTATACATATTTCAAACAATGATGTTTTTATAAAATATTCTAAAACATAATTTAATCGTATCGTATTCTATAATTTTATAAAATTGATATCATCGTGCATATATAGCCGTATTCGTACCCTTACAACATAGGGTCTAACATGTATTTGAGTACTCAAAACTATCATCTTACTAACACTAATGTCTAATGTCATTGTAACTTTATAAACATAAAATATCAATATTTAATTGTGTCATTATTTCAAAGCTTTTTATTCTAAACCAATTCTTCGCCACTGGCGACGACTTTCCAAATCATTAAAAAGAATAATGTAACAAATATAAATACTACCCAACGGCCTAACGTGTATTGACTTCTCATCTTAGCCTGCTAGGGTATTTAATACCGCCTAACTGTTTGGAAATCTGACCCTAAGAATGGATAGAGCCGGGATTAAAACTTAAGGGCCTATTTTGATGGATTTTTGCTCAGTATCACCAATCTCAAACCGAGTTAAAACTCTTTTAAATGAAAATTGACAAAACACATGAATCAATCACAAAACTATTAATCGAAAACCAGTGTACATTTAAACTTTTGAAACCAATAAAAGATTTAATTGATAAATACCACCTATTTTCCCCCCAAAACTCTGTAAATAAAAGATATTGATTTAAGGGTTAATTACATGGACCTCCCCTGAGGTTTGGTGAAACTCGCGTTCATTCCCCTCTAAGAATACTAATTACTCGGACCTCCCCTGAGGTTTGCAAAACCTTACAAAACCCTAACGGAGACTAACGGAGGTGGATGGAATGCTTGAAATTACCCTCTTGCCCTCATCAATTTTAATTACATCGACCTCCCCTAAGGTTTACAAAACCTTACAAAAATTTATATTTGCATATTAGTCCCCAAACTTTAATAAAATTAAATTTACACATAAAAAGAAAAGAAAAACTAACCCCACCCCGATTTATATCACATAAAAAAGAAAAAAATAGTTTATTAGTTATGCAATTAATAGTAATAATAAATATGTAAATAAGATTTTATTTTTGTATTTTATAATAAAATATTATTTAATTGTATTGTATATAAGTAAGATATAAATTTATGATTTCATAGTTGAAAATATTAAACACTTATATATATATATATATATATATATATATATATATATATATATATATATATATATATATATATATATATATATATATATATATATATATATATATATATATAACTGAAATAACCCATAAATTTAATTATTTACAAATACCTCATTAATAATTATTTTATAAAAGGGTATTTGAATTAGTATCTTTAAATTTTGTGAAAAAAATATTTATTGATTTTTTTAGTTAAATTTTATAAAATACATATTTCAATACTGTATAATTTATCAATAGCGTAAAAAATAATTTATTAATTATGTAAACAAGATTTATTTTAGTATTTTATAATAAATATTATTTAATAGTATTGAGTTTAAGTAATAAATATCCCAGGCCGTCGCCGGCATGAATCTGGTGATCTCAGGCCGTCGAGATGGCCTGGGAAGGTGGTGGCGGCGAGGTTGGGGGTTTGGAGTGGGGTGGGGTGGGGTGATTTTAGGGTTTTTTAAAAAAAATTATATTTATATTTTTATTATAAAAATTAAAATATTATTGAATATATATTTTTTTCTTTAAAAATTGTTATGTTATATTTATGAATAATTAAAAAATAAAAATGTCCCAAAAAATAAGTTCTTTAATTATTTCATATCAATAAAACTTTAGTTGATATATGTGTAATATGTGTAATATTTTTTCTGAAACATTATTGGCTAATATAAAATTTTATAAACATGTGTAATATTTTTTCTAAAACATTATTGACCATTATAAAATTTTATATTTATAGACATAAAAATTAAACTTGAGTATTTTCAACATTTTTCTATCAAGTAAAATATAAGAACACTAAAAATAATAATAAAAATAAATTTGAATGTTTATATTTATTTGAATTTATATACACAAATAAGAGGGACAATGTGGAAATCTTTACATTAAAAATAAATTTAATGTTTATATTTATTTGAATAAAAATAATTTTTTTTAAGAGTTAGTAGTGTATTTCTCTTTGCATATATTTTACAATAAGTAAGAAAATACTTTAGAAATATTTAAAATGTTATTTTAAATATAAATATACATTAATAAAGTCATTACACATTTTATATAAATTTAACAACATTTTAATCCACAAATGTAATTTGACATTGCTACTAGATCCATTATAATGCAACAATGTAATATTTGCTGAGAGGGGTAATATAGTCCATACATATTTGCTACAGTAAATCGGGGGCAAAATTGGCAATCTTCAAAAAAATTATGATGACGTAAGCAAAAATTAACGGAACCCTAACAGTTGTAAGGTTTTGCAAACCTCAGGGGAGGTCCGAATAATTAGTATTCTTAGAGGGGAATGGACGCGAGTTTCACCAAACCTCAGGGGAGGTCCCTGTAATTAACCCTTGATTTAACACCAACGACATACTTTCTCCCTAACCCCAACATCTAAAATCAATACAAGTTGGGTTTCAGCTTCTTTAAAACCAGAAAATCCAACATCCAAAAACTAACCAGATGAGGTTTCACCGAACCACCGAAATCATTTTATTTAAACTGAGTCAGAACCCTTCCATGTAGGGTCCAAGGACATGTTTGAATTTTTTCCAAATTATTTCGTGTTTGAACAAAGCGATATAAACATGTTTTCAACTTTATGAAATAAATTATCCACTTCTCAATTTTCTCAAACTATTTTCCAAAAAGTCAAACAAACAATTATTTTTTTTATCTCTAGAAAAATATATTCAAATTTTTACTATGATTTAACATAAAGTAACTCATTTCTTACACAACTCATCCCACATAATAAAAATGATTTGACATTAAGGCCATCCCCTACAGTTAGGGTCATGCTCCACCTTCCACCTTCCGCCCTCCCCCGAGCTACCTCATCTTCAATGGTTAGGGACATGAATTTATTCCAACACCACTCGCCATAATATATAATAATAATAATAATATAAATGACAATTAATAATAACAATAATGATTTTGTCCACCAACAGGTGATTGGTATAGTGGAAGGACTAGTCACTACGAAGTAGCGGATTCAGGTTCGAATCCCTGTTGGGAGAGGTTCCCACTTTATGTGCCCGACACGCCTCGAAAGGGATTAAACCCTTTGGAAACCAAAAAAAAAATAATGATTTTGCCCAATTTCGTTTATATTACGTAAAATAAATAAAGAAATAAAACCAGTACACAAAGATAGATAAAAAGAGATTTATCAAAAAAAAAAAAGATAGATAAAAAGAGTTTGTCTGTATTATTGATCTGATTCGCAATGAATTTGGGGCTGACCAAACTACTCATGATGGGGCAATACAAAGAATATGCTAACTGGACGTTTTATTGAGCTAAAATATCTACCTAAAATATCGAGCTTATATAATACTAGTAAGTGTGGAAGGACAAAAAATCCCCATTACATCAATTATTCTAATATTTATAAGCTAATATGCGTTAACCTAATAAAATAGAATTCTAGAGCCATATGAGTCTTTGTACAGGCCATGATCTGCTTATAGCGAGCCTTGACCATTTGAAGCATCGTATAAAGCACTGAGGTATACTTCGGCTAGACTCGATCGATAATGATGAGGACTGATCTGATAGAAATAGTATCCGACAAGTCAATTGTATGACTGTCATTTAATGTAATAAATGAAAGAACTATTCAATTTAGATTAATAAATGCACAACTTTATCTTATGTAATAATTATCTACGAATAAGGATAGAAATCCTTAGATCACAGGGCTGTGGGACAACCCGTGGACTGATCTCCAAGGCCGTGATCTAGAACATATTCAAGAGTCATAGAATCCAATCGAGATAGGACATCGTTGGATTTGGTTAGATTCTCACTAATGTGTATACTCCGATGAACTAGAGAACGCTGGGGTCCACGAGTGTGACTGGGATAGTCGATTGCCATAAGTGGGTGACTTGCTGGGATGGCTAGTGCACTGAATACCCCAATTATGAAATAACTCACCATGGAAGCGGTAGTCGCATATCGGGGTTGAAGTTATTCCAATTTACGATAGTATACGAGAAACGATCCCTAATACTTGAGGTGATAGGGTTTATTTGGTACGAGAACGTCTATACTTAGATGTGAGTTCCGACTGACTGGAGATACCAGAAAGTCTCTGTGGACTCATGTTGGGTATAGAGGAACTCGTATGCAGATTCATATCATCAACAAAGGATCCATTGACCCGACTTGATAGGTTGGGAATTTCTCCTATGGATTTCTGTGAGAAATTAATTCTGGTAAAATCTTTAGCCAAGGTATCTGATGACTTTATGAAAGTAGCTCATAAAGATTAAGTCAAAGAGAATTATTTCGAGATCAGAATGCATAAGGTCAAGACGGAAAAAAAGGGAACCGATGAAAAGTCCATACCCTTAAGTCTCGACTGGGAGATTAATCGATGGAGAGATTATGTTGTTTATGGAAATTGTAAATGATTAAAAGATTCACTGAATTAATTCACCAGTGATTGGGCTCCATGGGCTTGTGCCCAGACATCGACCGTGGAGTGTGGGAGAATTTCCAAATTGGCAGGGGTGCTAATTTTGGAATGATCAGTCGACAGAGTGTTCAAATGATTTGGAGTATTTAATGCTCGAGTAATTAAAAAAAATTTAATTATAACCCACGACCAATTATGTGGTGAACCTACGGGGGCATACACAATACACATGAAGCGAAAGCGAAGAAAGGAAGAGAAACTGGGTCGACCGAATCGGCAGGGTCGATCTGGTCGATTGGGTCGACTGGGTCGACCCAATTGGAGCGAACATGATCCAATTGGAATTGGATCAAGACTGAAAATTAAATTGGAATTTATTTTATGGGCAAATTAATTAAATTGGATTTAATTAATTATGAGAATATTTAATTAAAATAGACTTAGAGTGCAATTTAATTAAATAAATGAGAAATAAATTAATTGGGCTATTTAATTGGAAAATTAAATGAGGACTCCATTAATTAAAACAAAAATGGGCCATGAATTAATTAGGAGACTTAGTCTTCCAATTAAAAGGGTCATGTCCCATGTAGGAGAGTTAGAAGACTTAGAGTCCTAATCGTAGGAGGATTAGGTTAATGAGATACCTATAAATAGGAGACTTGATGTCATATCTCTCACACACACAACTCAAGAGCCAAAAGGCCTAAGTCAAGAAAAACTTTCTCTCCCTCTCTCCTCTAAGAAATCGGCCGAACTCTACTTCCATTTGGAAGAATTTTTCATTTTCGATTTTAGCTCCTAAGTCGTTCTCTAACCCTAGATCTTAATATATCCTACGTTCTAGCCGATTAGGATACATTAATTTTCGTGATACTGTGGTGTATCAACTCGTAGAGGCACAATTCGTGGGGTGCTACAACAGGGCTTAAGACCGACCCACCTGTAGGGAGAAATGCAACTTTGATAGCTGCTTGGATTTACAAGGAGTCAGGTATAATTTGGATCTAGTTATTCTGATCGTTTTATTTATTCATATATATATATAACCAGTTTAATATTCCGACAAGATTCCGTAAGAGGCCCTAAATTTTTAAATTCCGCTGCCCGTAGGGCTGTTTATCTTACCGAATCCCAACAGTGGTATCAGAGCCAACTTTGGCATATATATATGAATTTGCAAATTCTGTGTTTTAAATCATATGTTTGATTTTTGTATGACAAGTTTGAAAAATCTGAAAATCATGGAGATGAGTGAGATTAGGAAACTTGGAGTTTTGGATAAGGTAGAAATCTTGGTAGATTTGGGAACTACCTTAGTTAACTAATCTAGTCAAAATTGGATTATCTTGAGAATCTTGGAGACTTGGAATATTGGAAAACTTAGAGTTTTGGATAAGATAGGAATCTTAGAGATTTGGAACTATCTTAATTAACCAACTAAATCAAGATATGAAATGTAGATTACTTAGAACTCAAGTAAGAGTTAATTAATTTTAGAGATTAATTGTTAATTCAAAAATAAAAGGAGCCGGTAAATTTACATTTTTGCCCTTATGTGAATTTATGCATGTTCTTGAGTGAATATGTGGATTGGTCGATTTTGCCCCTAAGCCCTGTGTAGTTTTGGTTTATTTATTTTATGGGTTATAATTAAATGGGCATGATTGGTGCCCCTTGCTTGCGCAATTAAAATGTAATGGAATAGGGCCATTTTTGTAAGTTAGACTTAGTTTAGGCTTGGACCCAAGTAGACCTCATGAAGACTTGGAGATCTACAAGGAGGCCCATAACCTTGGAGGACATGGAGGTCCAATTCAATACATGGAGACCCAATCAAGGAGGATATTACAAGAAGGCCCATGCATGTATGGGTTTGAAAATTGTAATAATTAGAACATTTAATTTCCACCCTAGACTGACCAATTGATCCATCGCATGGCTCGTGATGAATCGCATAGGATGGGCGATCGATCAATCATACACTGCTAGGTGATGTATGTTTACTTATATTCTTTGATATATGTCTTGCATGCTTAGAATAGATCACGTAAACAAGATAAAGCATAATCTGATGAGACCTCGCACAAAAACACTTAAAACCTCCAATTGAACTTTAAAACTCAATTATAATATTAAATCGAATAACGGGCGCATATGAATAGTGTCTATGGTCCGAGCCTTTCCAATTACTAGGTCTTAGGCATATTGTACGAATATATCTCGATGTCTCACGAGTCGTGGATCGAGCTATAGGAAGATGATATGTCTATTGCCTCGATGCACGAGTTTAGTGCCAAGGGATGGGATAGCAAGGTTCTATGCGCTGTCTCACGAGTCGTGGGTCCATAACAAAAAACGAGGCTAAATGAACTCAAGGGTTAGCTTCGATGGTTAACCGACACCAAGTGAATCAAATAGAATGGCCAATGAGTCGTGGCTACTAGGAGATTGCATTTGGGCCTTGATCCCGCTAGGATATTTTAATATTCACGAAACATATGTGGGGCATAAGATTTTGATTAAGATAGTGGGAGTAATTTACAAATAAAACCCATGTTTGTAAACTGTGCATATTAAATTAAGGGTAATTTACCCAGACACCCCCCAGGTATAAGCCTAATTACAGGAACTTACCCTCCTGTTACGAAAATTACCAAGACACCCCCTCTGGCAAAACAGTATTACAAGGAGACCCCTTACGGCGTCAAATTTTAACGGTGAAGGATGACGTCATCAATTTATTTTAATGTTTTTCCAATTTTACCCCCAAGGGGTGTATTTGTTATATATTTTGTGTTACAGGGGGTGTTTTTGTAACCATGTAATAAATATTGTAAATAAATTTATTAAATTTTAAAATTATAACAAATGAATTTAAAATTTCATAAATTTATTTACAGTAACACAATTCTATAAATAAAGCTTTAATAACTTTACAATAACACATTTATTTTCATTCAAAAATCAAACAAACCAAATTAAAATTAAATTTATTTACAATAACACAATTATTTAATAACATATATTTTCTTACCAAAAAAAAAAACCTTTTAAAATTTAATAATTTATTTACGATAACATAATTGGTAAATAAAGTTTCACTTTAATAACAAATATTTTTCTTACAAAAATAAAACAAACTCATTTAAAATTTAATAAATTTATCTACAATAACACAATTTCGAATTCTTGAATTCCAGAGAACTTTTCGGGATCTAGGGCTTGGTGATTTTGTTACGGAATTATTGCATTTTTGGTGCCACAACTTAAGCTCACTAGCATTTTTACCCCATATCTTTTTTACCACATATCAAAATTAGCCCTACATCGCCCATGTGCGGACCATGTGACATGTAAATTGTGAATTTTGATCAAATCAAAGTGGAAATTTGAGTTTTTCTATAAATGTAGGGACATATTATAAAGGTGGAAAAGTACAAGGGTCAATTTGCAAATTGGGATAGAGGGGCTGATTTTGCGAATATGGCAAGCTGCCATTGACGTAAAGCTTGGCAAAAGGGGAACCTTCAATTCAGCACCAAATTGGACAAGGTTGGTACCAAAATGATCGCCACACCGAGGGGAGTCTACGGCTGAAAGGGGAGGCGGTGGGTCAAGCTCCACGCGTAAAATTGAAAAAAGCACCAAATTCGTAGATCTGAAAATAGAGTGACGGGATGGACTTTGAACTGATAATTAATGCTTGGGATTTGTAGAGGATGTGAAGACGAGTCTATAGCCATTAAGTAGAGCTCAAACCGTGACCGGAGTTGCCGGAAAAGTGAAAAAAAGGGCGGCGGTTCTGGAGCTTTACGGCGGCAATGGAGATTTTTTCTTTTTTTTTTTTTTTTTTTTTTTTGTAAATATTAAAAACAACTAAGGACATTTTGGACATTTTACGTGTACCGTTAGAGTTGACTAACGGCCGTTAAGTCAAGGGGGTGTCCTGGTAATTTTCGTAACAGGAGGGTAAGTTCCTGTAATTAGGCTTATAACTGGGGGGTGTCTGGGTAAATTACCCTTAAATTAATCTTTCGCGTATTTATTTCTTCTATCGTCTTTTTGTAGATATTATGTCTAAGAATTTGATTTTCATCGTACTTGAACAAAACAAATTGACTGGACCAAACTTCCATGACTAGGTCAGGAACCTTGAGATCATTCTCGTTTATGAAAAGCGAGCCTTTGTCCTTGATGGGCTCCTTCCTGAAGTTGCTCAGGATGCCGATGATAATGAGAAGGAAGCCGTTGATCTATGGCTCGACGATGACTTGTAGTCACGTTGTCTCATGCTGGCATCCATGTCGAATGAGCTTCAAAAGCAACACGAGCATATGAAGTCTGCTTTTGAGATCTACACGCACCTGAATGGTCTATTTGGGGTGCAAAGTAGATACGAGCTGTATGAACCGCCAAGACTCTGCAACAAACTAGCATGGCAGAGGGTACTGATGTTCGTTCTCACTGCATCAAGATGATTGGGCTTATTGAAAAGCTTGGTCAACCTGATGTAAAAATGGACAATAACTGGTGCCAGGATATAATCCTCCAATCGTTGCCGAGACCATTTGAGCAATTTGTAGTTAACTACAAAATGCACAAGATGGATGTTGAACTTCACGAGTTGGCTAATATGCTCGCCACTGCAGAGGCTTCCATGAAAAGAGAGAAGCCAGTGATGGTTGCAACTTCCACCCAATCTAAGTTGAAAAGGACGAAGAAAGGGAAAGGGAATGAAAATGCCACTTCGAGCAAAGGCAAAGGACCATCTGGGCCCGTAGGGAAGAAGAAGCGTAAAGCTTCTGCTGGTAAACAAAAATGTTTCAACTGCAAGAAACCTGGACACTTGAAGAGGAACTGCAAAGAGTTCTTGGAGAGCTCAAAAGGTATATTCCTTATTGAAGTTAATTTGTAAATTAACTGTGCATCTTGGGTATTAGACACTGCTTGTGGTTCTCATCTTTGTAATGATTTACAGGTGATGGGAGCAACAAGGCCACTTAGGCTAGGGGATTGGATCCTGTGATTTGGCAATGGAGCTAGAGCTGCTGCCGAGGCCATAAGCGAAGTGGAGTTAGATTTAGGTGGTAATAATTAGTCTTTATGTACGTTCTTCATGTACTTGGTTTAGTGAAAAATATTATTTCTATTCCTGTTTTGGATAATGAAGGTTTTAATTTTGCTATTAATAAAAGTTCCTTTTCGTTATTCATGAATGATAATTTATTTTTCACTGGTACATTAAAAGATGGACTATATACCATAGAACCACCTAAGTTAGATCTGCACGTACAGAAAAATAAAAGAAAATAAGATAATGAAATATCTGCCCAATTATGGCACGCTCGACTTGGACATATATCCAAGTCAAGGATTCAAAAGTTAGCATCATCTGGCGCGCTTGAAATCAATCGCATTGATGAAATGGCAACATGTGAACCATGTCTAAAGGGTAAAATGGCTAAGCTGCCATTTAAGGGAAACCCTTGATCGAACCAAACAAACATTGGACTTAAAACACACTAACGTATGTGGACCACTAAGAAAAAGTGCCCGAGGTGGCTATGATTACTTCATCACTTTCTCTGACGACTATAGTCGTTATGGATATGTTTTCTTGTTGAAACACAAGTCCGAAGACTTTGAGCGATTCAAAGAATTCAAGATATAAGTAGAGAACCAACTTAGTCATACGATAAAGGCTCTTCGTTCTGACCGAGGTGGAGAATTTCTTAGTAACGAATTTCTGAATTATCTTGTAGAGCATGGAATACTATCGCAGGGGACTCCTCCTGCAACACCCCAATTAAATGGAGTAGTAGAGAGAAAGAATCGAACCTTGATGGACATGGTTCGTTCCACGATGAGTACCACTGACCTTCCTCTTTCTTTTTGGAGACATGCCCTCCTCACGGCAACGAAGATACTGAATATGGTACCTTCAAGACACCATACGAATTATGGTTTGGCAAGTCACCCTCATACGCATTGATTCGCAAATGGGGATCTCCCGCTTACGTTAAAAACCTAGTGGGAGATAAATTGGAAACTAAATCCATATTGTGAAAATTTGTGGGGTATGCAGAAAACTCGATAGGATACGAGTTCTATGATCCTACGAGACAAACTACGTTTGTCTCAAGGAACGCACACTTCTTGGAGAAGGATTTCTTGTTAGACAAGAAGGAACACAACATAGAACTCGGTGAGTCACTGAAGCTGAAAAGGCCGAAGAGGTCTGATGGGGGCTATTTTACACCCCAAAGGATACTCGAGGAATCAAGAAGGATAAGGTCGGCCTGACTAGATACTCAACCTAAATGCGGATCAACTATAATGATCGTCTCGACCTAATAAGAAGTGTCTTAACGACCTAGCTCCAGAGTCCGAAGACTAGAGGGACATCAATCTGAGTTCAATTATGGCTATGTTCCCTGCCTTCGGCATCCCCTCCTTGCGGTTAAGGTAACGACTTCGGGCATGGCCAAGGGAAGAAGACCTATATAAATCCTTCACTTATATTGTATTAGGGCACAACTCAGAATATTGTACTTATGCCTACTTACTTTGTAATACTTGATCAATCTAATAAGAGAGATTTTGCTACACATATTACGTACTATTTCATATTATTCTTGCGTTGCGTATTGTTTATCTTTGAGTAGATCCATCCGGAATAAAATAACTAAGCCTATAAATCATATTCAATCTAACCTCGATCATATTATTATTGATATTACTAAACCTAACGAAATTTGGTAAAATCAGTTGGCGTCCACCGTGGGGCTCAATTAATTATTCGATAGACATATGGCTCGCCCGAGGAAGAACGCACGTAATCACGGAAGAAGCAACACTACGCACACACCCCCACAAACGGATGGGGTGCGCGAGAATACCGATGATAAAGGCATCAACGATCCGTTGGACCAACATCAACAACAGGAGATCGACCATCCCGCTGGTCAAGACTCCAATGCGCAGGATCCTCTGGAACAACATATTCCACAGGCAGATCCAGTCCCAGCGGAGCCTATACTTAAAACGATCCCCCTCCCATTCCAATAGAGGGAAGAAAAGCTTAGACAGTTAGCGCAGTTGATGAATTCTCTATATCCTGAACTCCTAACAATTCCCAAACAAGAGCCTAGAAATTCGAGAACAGCTCCGGTGCAACCTGTTATGAGAATTCAAAGGCCGGTCGATCACGTCTCAGATCAGGCCGATAGCCCAGGCACCGATCGGCAATCTTTGGCTACTCCACACAGGAGTAGCAGAAAACCGATCAATAATCACATCCGAAGAAGACAAAATCGGGCAAGAGCCACTGCTCGTCCCGTAAATCGAGAATTGAAAGAAAATACTATTATCTCTATTGACGACGATATGGTTGATCCAGTACCTAGTCAAACGAAAACCGTGCGGGTTTCGGAAAGAGAAATCGAAAATATGGTATAGGAACGCGTGGAACAATGGTTGCTAGCTACTCAATAGCCATGGGCAAGGAGTAGAGAAGTTCAAGAAAGCATAGCCACATTCTCCCCTTTTTGTAGAGAAATCAAGGAAGCACAATCATCTGGGCAAGTGCCAGGACGTCTACCTCGTTATGTTGGTACCACCGATCCAGACGATTACATATTCATCTTTACAAATATAATGAATTTATAAGCTCACTCGGCTGAATATACGGCTAAGTTAATGGTTATGACGTTTGAAGGGTTAGGATTTGATTGGTTTGGCAAACAACCAACGAATTCCATTTTTAGCTTCCGTGAATTATGTAACAAACTCACTCAACAATTTGCTAGTCAGAAAAGAAAAAAACTCCCTATGATATACTTCGGATCCATCCATCAACAAGAAGGAGAATCTTTAAGGAGTTGGTTGGGAAGGTTGATTGTGGTGCTACTAAAGATCGATTCTCCTAACATCGATTACATAATCTCCATATTGTGCGATCTTACTAAGAACATGCAATTTGGTAATGTTCTAAGTCGAAAATAACCAAGAACATTCGCGGAGATTATGACTTTAGCTTCAAAATATATGATTCAAGAAGAGATGAACTCCTTTAAAAACAAAAATAGGAATAAAGCTTCAACATCGGGGATAAAGCGACAGGATAAAGCACCAATCCCAAAACTAACGGATTACGACCGATCCCTCAGACGAGGGAATGTGTTTCAAAGATTGTATGACAACCGCAATGATCAGGATAAAATACCTAATGTCTAAGCTAGACCCCGATCAGTAGAGCAACCTTCGAGGAATCGGGTAGATCACTTGGAATACACTAAATTGAACGTTCCTAGGGAAGAAATCCTAGTGTTGCTCGAAAGGAACAATTGGATTCCCCCGGCTAAGAGAATTACGCAAGCTAAGCCCAGAGCCAGAAATTACAATTTGTATTGCCGATACCATCGCGCTCATGGCCATCGTACCGAAGATTGTTTCCATCTAAAACGGAAAATCGAGAGGCTGATTCAGGAAGGGAAGTTGGACGAATATGTAGAACGAAATAGTAGAAAAAAGAACAGAACCAGAAGCCCTCGAAATCTTAATCGAAGAAGAACCCCGCCAAGACTAACCCCGAACAACGATCCACCTCAAGATATGGACAACGACCATGTGAACGGAACGATACACATAATTCCGATGGACCTGCGGGATGGGATAGTCGTAACGCGTGCCGACGAACCACCAGATCAATTGAAGAAAGGTCGAAAACACCAGAGAAGGGTATGAACACTTGAGAATAAGGTTCCGAAAGAGCAATCCATCAGTTTCAATGAAAATGAAGTACCTCGGAATATCACATGGGATACCAAGGAAGATAACCTCGACTTCCCTAGGGTAGTATCACTTGAGATAGCAAACTACAATGTCAAAAGGATACTGATTGATAATGGAAGTTCTGCCAACATTATTTCAAGAGAGGTCTTAACGCGGATGAACTTAGGCGAGATAACACTCCAAAGGGTGGCGACACCCTTGGTGGGATTTGGAGGATCAGAAATCGTGCCATCCGGGACCATCAACTTGAGTGTTTCGTTAGGAAAAAGACCTATACGGGTAGTAAAATGATCAAGTTTCTAGTCGTGGAAGCGCCTTTCTCATACAATGTTATATTAGGTCGACCAGCACTCAACATATTCCGAGCAGTCGACTCGACTTACCACCAGAAGATAAAATTTCCTACAGTTTCAGGCATAGGGGAAATAGTTAATGATCATTGTATGGCTTGGGATTGCTATAATACCTCCCTAGCGCTGGGCGATAAATTTAAATCTGTTACTCCAGCAAAAAGAAACCTCGAAGAAAATACTGTTGAAAGTGCTAGAGAAATTGATATCCCGAGTACCGATAGAATAGATCGAAAAGGAAAAGAGCCGGTCGATCTCACCCTTAAGCCACCTGAACATAAGGACATTATGCTGGTAGAAAATGACCCCAAGAAAACCACTAGGATCGGGATAGAACATAGTCCGGAAGGGGAACTCATGCTCGTTAACTTTCTCAGGGAGAACGTTGATGTATTCGCCTGGAGTGCGGAAAATATAGAGGGCATAGACCCGAGAATTATCACACACTCACTAAATATCGACCCGACAACGAAACCAGCACGTCAGAAGAAGCGAAACCATGGTCCTACAAAGTATAAGATAATTAAAGCAGAAGTCGAAAGGCTGCTAATGGCTAAACAAATTAGGGAGATAAATTTCTCGGAATGGCTATGCAATGTAGTATTAGTAGCCAAAGGGGATAAAAAGGACAATAAATGGAGAATGTGCAACGACTTCACCGACCTAAAAAAATTATGTCCTTGTGACCCTTATCCTCTCCCGAGAATTGATCTACTTGTCAACTCGACCGCAGGATTCGCTATTTTTAGCATGATGGATGCCTTCCAAGGTTTTTACCAAATCTACATGGACGAGCATGATCAAGAAAAGACAGCCTTTGTCACTGAACAAGGAGTATACTGTTTCATAGTAATAACTTTGGATTAAGGAATGTTGAAGCAACATACCAAAGACTGGTTAATTTGATGTTCTGAGAATTGATCGGAGAAATAATGGAAGTCTATGTGGACGACATGCTAGTGAAGAGCATGAATGAGGAAGATCATATTAATCACCTGGACCGATGCTTCAAGATTCTAAGAAAATACCGCATGAAGTTAAACCCGACAAAGTGTACATTCGAAGTTAATTCTGGAAAATTCCTGGGTTACCTAGTTCACCAACGGGGGATAGAGGCAAATCCAGAAATGATACAAGATATAACAATCTCTCAAGTTCAAAGCTTGGTTGGAACGATTGTCGCGCTAAATAGATTCATTTCCAAATCAGCTGATAAAAGCCTACCTTTCTTTCAAACCTTGTGGAAAGCAAAAACTTTCTTATGGACTGAAGATTGTGATCGAGCATTCAATCAATGGAAAGAGTATTTAACCTCACCTCCATTACTAGCGAAACCAACTGAAGGACAACCATTATTTATTTACATATCCATCTCGAAGGTAGCAATAAGTTCAGTTTTGGTAAAGATAGAAGGGTCAGAACATAAGCCAGTATATTACCTAAGCAAACTATTACAAAGAGCTGAAAAGAATTACTTGGAAATAGAAATGTTTGATTTGGCCTTGATAGTAGCAGCGCGAAAACTTCGACCATACTTTTTGACTTACAAAATTATTGTACTCACTAATCAACCGCTAAGACAAGTCCTAGTGAAGCCAGAGACCTCGGGAAGATTGAATAAGTGGGCTATCGAGCTAGGTCAATTCGAGATTGAATACAGACCGCGAGCTGCCATAAAGGCACAAGTCCTCGCTGATTTCCTCTTGGAGACCCCGAGCTCATCTAGCGAGACACTCAACGAAACAACAGCGTGTGATAATGACATTTTGGTTGTCTAAAATCATACTTGGTAAATGCATTTCAATGGAGCCTCGAATGAATAGGGAAGGAGGTGGAGCCAGAATTAATTTTAGAGGACCAGAAAATGAGGATATAAACTACGCAATCACTTTAGATTTTATGGTAACTAACAATGAGGCCAAATATGAATCTTTGATTGCAGGGATGGATATGGCCATTAAGGCTGGCATCAAGACTCTAAGAGTATTAACTGACTCATAATTGGTTCAGCGTCAGATCGAGGGTTTATACGAGGCCAAGTAATACAACGTGATCAAATACCTGGCTAAGGTAAAACAACTCGCGGAAAAATTCGGTAAATTCAAAATACAGAATATACCATGGTCGGAGAACAAACGGGCAGATCAGCTTTCTCGTTTCACAGGATCAAGGGATGGCCGAACCGAAAGGGTAATCACTTGGCTGATTTCCGAATACCCCAACAATAGACATAGACAGCCTGCCTAATCCAGAAATAATGGAAATCGATTTGGGAAAAGATAGTTGGATGGCTCCGATAATGCAATATCTGTCAGCCAATGGATCAGAATGAAGCTCGAAGAATAAAATATCGAGCGCCCAGATACGGGATTTTAGACGGAAAATTTTATAAAAGATCAATCTCAGGCGTCCTTTTAAAATGCGTTTCCGAGCTACAGATCCAGGATGTACTCAAGGAGATTCACGAAGGAGAAGCAGGAAACCATAGCGGAGCCCGAGCATGGGCGTTAAAGTGTCTACGAACAGGTTATTATTGGCCTTCCTAAACCATGATGCAACTGAATATGTAAAAAGATGCCACTACTGTCAAATTCATGCAAATATAAACCATCAGCCCACATAAAAGATGCACTCCATACCTATTTGCTGGCCATTCGACCAATGGGGGATAGACATAGTTGAACCATTCCCCGTGGCAAGATCGAAGAAGAACTACGTTTTGGTTGCAGTGGAATACTTTAGCAAATGGATAGAATGCATCGCTCTACCACGAATTACGCAATTCCAAGTCATTAAATTCTTATGAAAATATATAGTCTGTCGATTTGGAATCCCTCGAGTTCTCATCTCCGATAATGGGACTCAATTATAGGGAAAACAAGTATTTAATTGGTGTTCGAAATTTGGGATTCAACAAAACATTACATCGGTAGGACACCCAAGGGCTAATGGTCAAACTGAAGTTATAAACAGAGAAATTATTAAGTCTTTGGAAAAAAGACTAGATGCTGCTAAAGGAAAATGGCTGGATGAACTCCCCGGAGTAATTTGGGCTAATCGAAGAATTGTTAAAGCCTCGACCGATGAGACTCCCTTCAGTTTAGTTTATGGATCAGAAGCTGTCATTCCAGTCGAAACATTAGTTCCAAGCCCGAGGATCGAATTGTTCGATAATGATGGTAACGAAGCAAGAAGGAAAGACGATATCGATCTGACGGCGGCGTCAAGGGAAAAAGCTGCAGTACGTTGGTAGGTCACCAAGTCGAACATGGAAAAGCTTACAATCAAAGGGTCCGAATACGATCCTTTAAGGAAGGAGATTTGGTCTTAAAGAAAGTAGAAGTATCAAAACATGTGGGAAAGTTACAACAAAATTGGGATGGACTTTACATCGTCATTGGCGTAGGAAAGAAGGGTTCATACAAAATTGCTCACATGAATGGTACACCTTACCGAGAACTTGGAATGCAGTCAACCTAAGAAGATACTATGGACGTTGATGAGCGGCACCTCAATGTTATTTTTTTATAATATTTTTTACTAGTTAACCATTTTTTACAATTTAAAATAATAAAAGCTTTTGCTATATTTTTAAATACTGTTTCTTTATTATGATTAAAGTCTATAAAAAGCCATTACTTAAATTAAAGGGTTAAAACCAGTAATAGATAAAAAACCTAAGTATAAAACGAGTAAAACCGATTGGGTCGGTAAACACTCGGCGATCTCCAATTTTCGAATTAAAAGGTTAAACAAAACATTGGTAAAAAACCTAAGTATAAAATGAGTAAAACCGATTGGGTCGGTAAACACTCATCGATCACCAATTTTCGAGTTAAAGGGTTAAAACCAAAAATTGGTTAAAAACCTAGGTATAAAATGAGTAAAACCGATTGGGTCGGTAAACACTCATCGATCTCCCATTTTCGAATTAAAAGGTTAAAACCAAAAATTGGTAAAAAACCTAAGTATAAAATGAGTAAAATCGATTGGGCCGGAAAACACTCATCGATCTCAAATTTTCGAGTTAAAGGGATAAAACAAAAAATTGGTAAAAAAACCTAAGTATAAAATGAATAAAACCGATTGGGTCAGTAAACACTCATCGATCTCCAATTTTAGAGTTAAAGGGTTAAAACCAAAAATTGGCAAGAAACCTAAGTATAAACTGAGTAAAACCGATTGGGTCGGTAAGCAATCATCGATCTCCAATTTTCGAGTTAAAGGGTTAAAATAAAAAATTGTTAAAAAAAAGAAAAAGAAAAAAAGAACCTAAGTATAAAAACCGATTGGGTCAGTAAACACTCATCGATCTCCAATTTTCGAGGTAAAGGATTAAAACAAAAAATTGGTAAAAAACCTAAGATGAGTAAAACAGATCGAGTCGAAATACAAAAATACTCGCCATTAATCTAAGAAGCAAAAGCAAAATCATGTGCGGAAGATATGGAAAAGTTGAACTTTTATTAGATTCATTTTTACAAGTACACGATTACATCTTTCGCCGGTCAAGGCTCGGCGCGATCGAAAACCACGTAAACAGTTCACGTAGAGCTAGAAATAAGCAAACAACTTTTACATATTTCTTTCTTAATTTTAAAACTACCTTTTAAAACTATCTTCTTATGATTCTTACTTTTTAGTCACTACTAATTATGACAAAATAAATTCTCGGGTAAACAAAACAAGTTTTCTGCCTAAAAACATATTCGGATTTTTTAACTTTTGAAAATTGCAGTTCGGCCCCTTAACTTTCGGAAATTGCACTTTTAACCCCAAAGTTTTTGAAAAGTTACAAAACACCCCAAAAAATAGTTTCGGACAGAGGACCAGAAAATAAAATTTTGAATCCAGAACATTTTCGAATTTTGCAAACAGACCCCTGAACTTTCTGAAATTACAAAACAGTCCTTTAATTTTTGGAAATTGCAAAACAGCCCAAAAATACATGCCGACCAGAATTTCAAAAACAGTCCAGATTTTTCTAAAATTTCCAGAAACAGAAAATTAAATTTTCAGCCCTAAATATCTGGATATGCGATTAATTGCACAAAGAGTCCTGAATTTTTGAAAAACTATAAATTCGCCACATATCCGAAAAAGCAGTTTTACCCAATCATAGATCTAGTCATAACAAGTAAGAATCAATTTACAGAACACAATAATCACACGTTTTCATACACATAATCAAACATATATGTAAACACACTATTATGTTCAGGCCTTTTCGCATAATAATTATGGAGTTGGCTCTGATACCACTGTTGGGATACCTCGATAGTTAGAACAACAAAAGTGCGGAATTTTAAAATTTTTCGAGGCACCCATCAGTCCCATAAATTTTTATCCAATTTAGTTATACGAAAATGTTGAATCAAACAGTAATAAAGTGAAGTAGGGGGTTATAAGCGATTTTACCTCACCACAGCTCGGTGGTGGTTACCTCCGAACTTCATGTATGATTCACAACAAAGTGATCCAATTGTCTCACCTCCAAAGTTGATCCACACCAATTGGATTGTAGGGACACCTTCAAGTCGCAGGCTACGAACTAGATCTTGAAGGCTGTCAGTAAAGGAACGTGTAGATCTTGATCAGGACTTAGATCTAGATCTTGATGGGGAGAACGGATGGAAGAAGATTGAGCCACAGGATTTGTGCAGCTGGATCTGGTTCGGCGAAGGCTGGATTCGGCCACGGCAGGGTTCGGCCAAGCTTGGTTTGGCCGAGTATGGATGGGGCGATTGGGGTTAGGAGCTTGGGCGATTTTTCAGCCTTTTCTTTTCTTGTGTTATGCAAAAAAATAATGTCTTGTTGATTTGTTGCTTAACCCCATGGAAGATTTATGATGAGTTATATATATAAGAAAAGAATCCTTCTCTTAATAGATATCTCATCAAGATTTGGTAAATCCTTTCCTTTTCAGAATAGGAAACAAGATTTAACCTAATCTCTTGTTTGTTACTTGTTAAACAAGAAACAAACTCTTCCATTTCCTCAACCCAAAAATCGCCCCTTATGCCTCATCTATGTAATCCGAAAACTACATATTAATTATCTTCCAATTAATTAACTACTTTAATTAATTTCACAATTAATTAGATAATTCTAATTAATTAATTAGACATTAATCAATTAGATATCTAATTAATATTCTCCCATTGAATTATTACTTTTAATTCAATAACTTTGATTTAACAACTTTAAGTTATTCATTTCCCTTTATGACTGTCACTGTCCAATTGTATTGTGTGTGACCCTCTGGTTTCACCATCAATTGGCAGCAGGCCCACGACTTTCGTGATATAATTAACGAGCAATTAAATGCTCCGATCAATTAAACAACTTTTAATTGACCACTCCAGAATTAATTTCCTTATTAATTCAGGAGTACCCACACTTCATGGCCGATGTCTAGCCACAAGCCCATGAAGCCCAATTAAAGGTGAATTGATATTTGTGAACCTCACCTCTTATAAATGCCATGTACATATGGTCCTTCTAAAGACTAATTTACCGACCGAGACCTAGGGTGTGTGAATGGATCGACACCTCTAATTATCTCGATTCTAAATCAGTCACCAACCATGGCCATGGATTTCTAGGAACATATTATCTAAGAACGTACAGGAAATTCTCCCACCTTATCAGGATGAGTCGATAGATCCTTTCTTAGTACTAACAACTTGCGTACACAACTGTACGCACCCAACCTAGGCATGTTATGATCAGGCTACGTGATCTATACCTAGATCTAAGTACGTACACTCATGCACCGAATTTGGCCTAGCACCTCAAGTCTAAGGACTAAATCGTACACTATTATAAGCCTTGAGAAACATCCCATCATCGATATGCGTCATGCGCTTCCACAATGGGTTTCTCTGTTCGGGTCGTTCGATGCGTTCGATTCTTTATCGAACCACCTACTCATATGCATTGGCCTCAAATGCCTTGCTCATGAAATGCTACAAATTCACTCCATGTGAATCATGCATAATCGTACAAGTCTTTGCGATTCCTACGATACCCCGTCTCGTATGAAATCTATGACTTGGAACAGTTTTAAGATCACGACCTTAGAGACTGTTTCATGATTGCACTCAGTACTGAAGTGAATCGTCCCATTGTCTATTGTGACCTTAGGATTTCATCCAATCGCTTAGATAAGTTCGCGAGAGATGAAGTTGGCCATTGTTTTATTTACGCACTATAAATAAATAGGCGTATTAATTATAAACCATAAGAAAACAGTTTTTCAACAAGCTAATTAACATTGGCTTGCTGGGCACTATCCTTTCACATTAAAGGTCCATTTGGATCCATGGTCCCAGGAAAAATCAGAAGGGATAGTCGACCCATCTGCCCATGTTTTATGAGTTGGAGGTCGTACGAAGAAATAACTAGGTTTCAAGTAGGAATTACTAGAAACGGGAGAGAAAAAAATGGCACAACCAGATCTTTGGCTCACGAAGAAGTAACCACGATTTGAAGAACTGGAAATATTAAAGCGAAACAATTGAAAAAAGTTGCGAAAAAATGGTTGAAGACCTTTGGCAACCATTAAAACGGCAAAAGAAACAACAAAAACAACAAAGTTGGGAACCAATTGAGTTAGAGAGACAGTAAAGGTATTTAAGATCTCAAGGAAAAGAGGAGAAAGTGGAAGTCTAAGACCATGCGAAAAATGGGAGGTATAGAAGGCACGACAACCCTTAGAGGGAGAAGTAACCTTGTCAGTCGGGGACGGAAGGAAAATCTCAGAACCTTTGGGAAAGAACCTACTATAGTTGTTCTGCAGTTCGCTCAGGTCTTCCTACTTGAGAATACAAGCGAGGTGCTCAATTGGTTCGGAAACCTGAGGATTGGCGCCGTTAGTTTTTGTAGCAGTTTTAGCGGCTACCTCCTCGTCGGTAAGGATATCTTCCAGCAAGGTATCTGTTGGATAAAGATGAAGATAAGAGTGCACTGAAGTTAGAGAAATTAAGGGAGGTTTTGATGATTTACAAAACTCATCAAGATCAGCTAAGTAAGGAAAACTTAGTTTAAATCCCTTGGAAGAATTTTGACCGAGTATGAAGACAAATCAGAAGGGTCAAATATTCAAGGTCCAGAAGACTACTGATCTGCTGAAGTGAAGAAATAAGACTGGTGTAAGTCAGCCGACTCAAATCAGATTTGTTCAAGCTTGAGATCAGCTCTGTTCATCATCAGACTTGTACTATCATCAGCCAAGTGGAAAGGATCAAGAAGTCGTCCCAATGGTAATAAATGCCACTGGAGTAATAAATGCTGAATTCCGAGGGTATTAATGGCAAATGATTGAAGAAATACCTCGTATCAGCTCGGTGCATTTAATGCTGCCTGACAAAAAGTACAGTCTGCAGTACGGTCAATGTGCAGAGAGCCGTTCACGGAAATTAAGAACCACGAATCAAGAAATTTGAATCGTGTCTCTCCTCAACGGACATAATTCAAATGAGTGAGTATAAATAGCTGAAGAGACGAAGAGAAAACGAGCTACATACACAACAACTGAGAGATTGAATTCGTGTTGAAAAAATAAACTTTAATTATCTAAAATTATCCAATTGAAGAAGTCTTTTCATTTATCTATGTCTATTAATGAGTAGCAAGTTTCTAAGAAGACTTTTAAGTTATCTAAGTCGTATTTATTGTGTAAGTTGGAAGGTTGTTCCAACTCTATAAATATTGTCTTGTAATGTTCATTTAAAAAAAAAGTAGAGAAAAGATAAGAAATCAATATAAACTCTCATATTTCCTCCACTATTCTTTTGAGAGAATTTGAATATTTTAGTGTTTATGCTCTCCAATTTCTAACAAATTGGTATCTAGAGCCACTTTGTTTGAGAGACGTATGAGTTTGAAGAAAGATATGTCGAACGGACTCCATTTTTAGTTCCACAACTTACCAAAGAACATTTTGGTAAGTGGTGCCTCCGAATGAAGGCCCTGCTTGGATGTTATGAAGCTTGGGATACGGTGGAGAATGGTGTAAAGACTGATGATGCAACCTCTGTTAAGAAAGATCAGAAGGCTCTCACCCTCATCTATCAAAGTTTAGATGAGAAGATGTTCGAGAATGTTGCTAGTGCAACCACTTCCAAGCAAGCATGGGATATTCTTCAAACTTCTTTTAAAGGGGCGGATAAAGTGAAGAAAGTACGTCTCCAAACATTAAGAGGTGAGTTTGAATCGCTTCATATGAAGGAATCCGAATCGGTTTCGGATTATATTTCAAGAGTTTTGACCGTGGTCAATGAAATGAAGAGAAATGGAGAAGAATTCAAGGATGATCGGATTGTTGGAAAAATACTCCGATCACTAGATTCGAAGTTCAATTACGTGGTCGTCGCCATTGAAGAGTCCAAGGACTTGGACACCATGACCATTGAAGAGCTTGCCGGATCTTTGCAAGCTCACGAAGAAAGATTGAAGCCGAAGCAAGAACCGGTGGAGCAAGCTTTGCAAGCAAAGCTTTCAATGAATGAAAAGGATGAAAGGAATGTCACGTCTCAAAGAGGCCGAGGTCGAGGTCGAGGTCGAGGACGTGGACGAGGCCGTGGTCGTGGAAGAGGTGCAACCAACCTTCGTATAATGAAGAAAACGGCCAAAATTTCAACCAAGGAAGAGGTCGTAGCCGTGGACGAGGTAGAGGAAGAAATTCGAGGCCAAATCAAGGAAGGTATGACAAGTCGAATATTGAATGCTATACTTGTCATAAATATGGTCACTACTCTTCGGAATGCAGAAATAATGTGGAGGAGAAAAATAATTTTGTGGAGATCAACTATGAAGAGGAGGTCCCCACTTTGCTTCTCGCTTGCAGAAGTGATGGAAATGATGAGTACAATCAGTGGTATCTTGATTCTGGGGCAAGTAGTCATATTTGTAGAAAGAAAGAGTTATTTTCGAAGCTTGATGAATCCATTGACGGTAATATCACATTTGGAGACTCTTTGAAAGTTCAAATAAAAGGAAAAGGTACGATTTTAATTCGATTGAAAGATGGAAGCCATCAATTTATTTCTAATGTGTTTTATGTGCCGGGAATGAAAAGTAATATTTTGAGTTTGGGACACCTTTTGGAGAAAAATTATGATATACATTTGAAAGATAAAAGTTTGATAATGAAAGATGAAAAAGGAAGGTTGTTAGCTAAGGTGCCGATGATGAAAAACAGGATGTTTTTATTAAATATCCAAAGCGATGTTCCAAGATGTTTGAAATCTTGTGTTCAAGATTCTTCTTGGCTTTGGCATATGAGACTTGGGCATTTGAACTTTGACGGTCTCAAAATGATGAGCAAGGAAAGGATGGTAATGGGCTTACCAACTATTGACCTTCCAAATTAACTTTGTGAAGGATGTATTTTTGGCAAACAAGCAAGTTTTCCGAAGGAGTCTTTGACGAGAGCTCAATATCCTTTAGAGTTAATTCACTCGGATGTTTGTGGACCTATCAAGCCATCATCGCTTGGTAAGAATAATTATTTTATTCTATTTATTGATGATTATTCTCGGAAAACTTGGGTGCATTTCTTGAAGGCAAAGTCGGAGGTGTTTGAAACTTTCAAAAAATTCAAAACATTGGTGGAAAAACAAAGCGGTTATCAAATCAAAGCGCTTCGGTCCGATAGAGGAGGATAATTCACTTCAAATGAATTCTAGAATTATTGTGAGGTAAATGGCATCCATCGTCCTATGACGGTTCCAAGATCACCGCAGCAGAATGGCGTAGCCGCGAGAAAGAATCGGACGATTCTCAACATAGCAAGGAGTATGTTGAAAAGTAAGAACATGCCAAAGGAACTTTGGGCGGAAGCAGTTGCATGTGCAGTTTACTTGTCCAACCGGAGCCATACTAAAAGTATTCATGGAAAGACCCCTCAAGAATCATGGAGTGGTTTTAAGCCAAGTGTTTCGCACTTGCGGGTTTTTGGAAGCATAGCCTATGCACATGTGCCAGATCAAAAGAGGACTAAACTTGATGACAAAAGTGAAAGGTACGTCTTTATTGGCTATGATCAAAATTCCAAAGGTTACAAACTGTACAACCCAAACAATCAAAAAATTGTGATAAGTAGAGATGTTGAATTTGATGAAGAAAATTCTTGGGAATGGGACATTACAAATGAAAAGTACAGTTTCAGTCCACTCATTGATGATGAAGGAGATGATGGCACGATGCAACCTAATACACCACCATCAACACCTCCACTACAAAGTCCACAGATTGGTGAAGAAAGTTCAAGTGAAAGACCTCGAAAAACTAGAAGTCTAAGAGATCTTTATGAGGTAACACAAAATTTAAGTGATATGACTCAATTTTGTCTCTTTGCGGATTGTGAGCCTCTAGATTATGAAGAAGCTGCTCGTGATAAAAAATGGAGAAATGCCATGGACGAGGAAATCAACGCAATTAAAAAGAATGATACATGGGACTTGGTGACATTACCTGAAGATAAAAGAACCATTGGAGTCAAATGGGTATTCAAGACAAAAAAGAATTCAAAAGGCGAGGTGGAAAGATATAAAGCGAGACTGGTCGCAAAAGGATACAAACAGAAAGCCGGTATCGACTACGGTGAGGTATTTGCTCCAGTTGCTCGTTTAGAAACTATTCGTTTGATTATTTCTATGGCAGCCCAAAATATTTGGAATATTCATCAAATGGATGTAAAATCCGCATTTTTGAATGGAGTTTTGGAGGAAGAAGTCTACGTTGATCAGCCTTTAGGTTATGAAGTTAAAGGACATGAAGATAAAGTGTTGAAATTGAACAAAGCTCTATATGGCTTGAATCAAGCCCCGCATGCTTGGAATAGTAGAATCGACCAGTACTTCCAAGCAAATGGTTTTTTTAATTGTCCACATGAACATGCACTTTATGTAAAAATGCATAAAAATGGTGATATTTTACTTGTTTGTTTGTATGTAGATGACTTGATTTTGACAGGAAATAATCCAAAAATGTTTGAAGATTTCAAGAAAAATATGGCAAGAAAATTTGATATGACGGACATTGGTTTAATGTCCTACTATCTCGGCATTGAGGTGAAACAAAGGGAGGATGGAATTTTTATATCCCAAGAAGGATATGCCAAGGAAATTCTAAAGAAGTTCAAGATGGAGAATGGCAAACCCGTTGGCACCCCCGTTGAATGTGGAGTAAAATTGTCTAAGCAAGGAGATGGTGAGATGATCAATCCTACATTTTTCAAAAGTCTCGTTGGAAGCTTGAGGTATTTAACTTGTACAAGGCCTGATATTCTTTTTGGTGTTGGACTTGTAAGTCGTTATATAGAGGCTCCTACTGCTTCTCATTTAAAGGCGTCCAAAAGAATACTTCGTTATATTAAAGGTACACTTGACTTTGGAATCTTATATTCATCTTGTCAAGACTTCAAGCTTGTTGGTTATTCTGATAGTGATTGGGCTGGTGATATTGATGATCGAAAAAGTACTACCGGGTTTGTTTACTTTATGGGAAATTTTGCTTTTACTTGGAATTCAAAAAAGCAGCCTATTGTGACTCTTTCTACTTGCGAAGCGGAGTATGTGGCAGCTACTTCTTGTGTTTGTCATGCAATTTGGCTTAGAAGTTTAATGAAGGAACTTCACCAACCACAAGAAGATCCAACGAAGATATTTGTTGATAATAAGTCAGCACTTGCATTGGCGAAAAATCCGGTGTTTCATGAAAGAAGCAAGCATATTGATACTAAGTATCACTTCATTCGGGAATGCATATCTAGGAAAGAAGTTGAGCTTGAATTTGTGAAGTCCCAAGATCAAATTGCGGATATATTCACCAAGCGTTGAGGATTGATGTGTTTCGAAGATTGCGAATGTCTCTTGGCGTAATAAATAAAGTTTAAGAGGGGGTGTTGAAAAAATAAACATTATTTATCTAAAATTATCCAATTGAAGTTGGAAAGTTAAGAAGTCTTTTCATTTATCTATGTCTATTAATGAGTAGCAAGTTTCTAAGAAGACTTTTAAGTTATCTAAGTCGTATTTATTGTGTAAGTTGGAAGGTTGTTCCAACTCTATAAATATTGTCTTGTAATGTTCATTTAAAAAAGTAGAGAAAAGATAAGAAATCAATATAAACTCTCATATTTCCTCCACTATTCTTTTGAGAGAATTTGAATATTTTAGTGTTTATGCTCTCCAATTTCTAACAATTCGAAGCAAAATATTTTCTAAGTCTCAAAAGCCCAAGAACAGCTCACTCATCAGCCTTGTCATTTGTTGACTCAAGCTAAATGTGAAGATCAAAGAAACATACATTTTTCTGAGTGAAACCTGTTAGAGTGTTGTGAGGAGTACTTATCCGTCTTTGTGAGTGATAAGTCTCTGTAGAATAGGACTTCTTTGTGATTTCCTGTTGCGAGCTTACGGCCAGATTCATTTGTTGTTTTGGCGTAAGTGGAGTGTACTAATTACTGAGTGTTCTTAGTATAACCCAAGATCTTTGTGACTTGAAAGAGTGGACTAAAGGATATTTACATCCATATAACCACTATAAATTTCTTTGTGTTTTACATTGCATTTTGCTTGCATATATTTTCAGACTGCATAAAACACTTCATAAAACCGTTTGAAAAAGACATAAAGGAGTTTTTACAAAATTCGGGATAAAATTTTTCAAACTACTAAGTATACTTGTGAAAAACACTTAAAACATCCGCTGCAAGTATTCTGGTATTAAAATTAATTTTGACTAAAATCAGCTAAGTAACTATCAGACTAGTGGTCAACAAAGCTGTTCAAAGATTTGTTCACGATCAGCCTTGTAAGCTTACTGTTCTGTAACAGCTTAATCTGCTTTCTGTTAAGCAAAAGTTTTAAAGTAAAAAAATTTGAGTAAAATTTTCAGAGGTCTATTCACCCCCCACTCTAGACCTCATCTGACCACTTGGGACCAACAAGTGGTATCAGAGGAGGTTGTTCATTAGAATCAGCTGCCTGATCAACGAGCTTGACCCGAGTGTTTTTCAAAGGGTTTCAAAACTTTTTCAAAAGAGCATATTTTTGAAAAATAAAAACTTTTTGAAAATGAATTGTATCAGCCATGTTCTCCACATTGCTGGTATGAGTTTTGAGGATTGGATGATCAGGGTGGAGATCTTCTTAGCTGCCTACAATGATAACATGTACACATGTATCATCAAAGGTCCGTTCAAATTCACCAAGACTATCAAGGTTGATGAATTTGATATAGTAGTGGAAAAAGATTTACACAAGATGACAAATGAAGAAATAAAGTTGTTCAACCTGGACAAAATTGGCCGTTTAATCATGACCAAAGCCCTAGACAATGATAGATTTGACAAAGTCAAGCATTGCAAGACTGCCAAAGAAATGTGGGACAAGGTTCGTGATATGAGTGAAGGAAACGACGCCATCAATGGGCATCAGCTGAGTGTTGCTCTGGAAAAGCTGGATAACTTCAAGATGAAGTCTTCTGAAACCATTGATCAGATTGATACAAGGTTTACAAGGACACTGAATGAAGTTCTAAAGCTTGGAAAAACCTTCACATACAAGGAGATAACCGTCAGAGTGCTGAAGGCTCTACCTCCAAAGTTCAACATGAAGGTGACAGCCATGGAAGAGTCAAGAGACTTGGGAAAGATCTCACTCACCGAGCTGTTCTCAGTACTCAAGGCGTATGAGTATAAACTGCCAAGAATGGGTATTGAAGAAACCTCAACTTCAATTCCCACAGCCGCCCTGGTTGCTGCTGAAAAACCCAGAAGACCAGCCTACAAAAGTAAAGAAGTGGACTCATCTGATGAAGCCACAATACTCAACAAAAAAGAGTACACAGCTGGAGACGTTGCATTGCTAATGAACAACTTCAAGAAGTTCTACAAAAGAAAAATGAAGAACAAATACAACAATGCTTCTACTTCTAACCCTACTTCTTCTTCTCAAGATAAGGATTCTTATAAATCCAAAATCATGTGTTATAATTGCAAGAAATTATGTCATTTCATCAGAGACTGCCCAAAGTGCTGTTAGCAGAAGCCGAAAAGTTAGCTGCTATCTACTCATCAGATTCGGATTCAGACACTTCTGATGAAGAGTCTTTTGAAGAAGAGAGTCCTGCACTTCTCTGCCTGAGGTAACTCCTCTTGATAATGAATTATTTAATTCATCTGAACAAATGATGCTTAACAATACTACTATTGCTGAAGCATTTAGTAAGCTTAAGGAAGAGATGATATTGCTAAGAGAGCAAAACAACTCACTGAAACTTAAAGCTGAAAAGCCAAGAGAATCAGCTGAGTATAAACTGCTTGAGCAAGAGAATGAATCTCTAAAATCTGAATGTGAAGTCCATAAAGGAAAAATCATGGAACTTGAAAAGTTAATTGAGTCTCATGAAAAGTCATTTGTTGCATCCACTCTTATCTCTAGTAAACAGAAGACATCTTTAAAACATGATAAGTTAGAACTGAACCATACTGAAAAATTTGTATCAGCTGAGGATAGTAAGGTCATTTTGTATGTTCAGACTACTAAACCTGCTTCACCTGAGAAAGTGTTAAAGGAGACGAAAACTCCTAAGGCTAAAAACAGCAAATAGCTTAGTGTAGGAAAACAGACTAGTAAGTCCAAACAGAAGAGTCCTAGGAAGTTTTCTGATAAGGCTAAAACCAATCAGACTAGTAAAACTAAGTCGTCTGTTAATGAGCAAGCATCTAGTAAACCAAAGAAGCATAAGAACAAGAAAAACCAAAATGCTTGGTATGGAAATGAGTCTTATTATGTGCAACCTGCTGCATATCCTCCTATGTATCATGCACCTCAATTTCCAACTTACTATGCACCATATCCTGCTCATCCAATGCATGCATATCCTGCTTATCATGCATCTTACTCTACTTATGAACATTATCCTTATCATGTTGATCATCAACAACATAGCAAATCTGATGAACGTGATGAAGATAAAACTTTTCATGCTCCTACCAAAAATCAGAAGCCTAAGAAGCCTAAAACTTCAACATCTTGGGTTGTCAAAGGTGGAACTAATCCTTCAGGACCCTTTCAATAAGGGTACCTAAAACAATTTTTATTTTGTTTTGTAGGTTAGGATTAGGAGTAGGAATAAAGTAGAGAAGACTTGGTACTTGGACAGTGGCTGTTCAAGACACATGTGTGGAAACATACATGAGCTGACTGATGCTGTTGCTGTGGATGGTCCGAAAGTTACTTTTGGAGACAGCAAGGAAGGCATGATTGTAGCAAGTGGAAAGCTGATCAAAGGCAACATTGAGATATCTGACATCTCTTATGTTAAAGGCCTCAAATACAATTTGCTGAGCATAAGTCAATTTTTTGACAAAGGATATTCAGTCATCTTCTCAACAGATAAGTGCTACGTTGAACAGGTTGGTACAAAGAAGGTTATTTTATCTGGAAGACAACAAGGGAATGTCTACACAGTGGACTGGAATTCTGTCGACAAGAGTTCAAGTATTTGTTTGGTGGCATCAACACCAAGTGAAGTCAGTTGGCTGTGGCACAAGAGAATGAATCATGTGAATTTCAAGACCATCAACAGACTTATCAAAAATGATCTGGTAGAAGGAATTCCAAAACAGTCATGAGCAAGGACAAGCTTTGTGACGCATGTCAGAAGGGTAAACAAATCAAGTCATCATTCAAAAGAAAGAAGCACCAATCATCTGGAAGGATCTTGGAGCTGCTACATATGGACTTATTTGGACTCATTGATCCAATCAGCACTGGTGGGAAGAAATACTGCCTAGCTGTTGTGGATGATCATTCAAGATACACTTGGGTGATTTTCATGAAGAAGAAAAGTGAAACCAAGGAGCATCTTACAAATCTGATGGAGCAAATTCAGAACAAAAAGAGTATGAAAATACTGAAGATTAGATCAGATAGAGGGACTGAATTTACAAACTCTACTGATCAAGAGTATTGTAATGCCAGAAGAATCAGTCATGAGTACTCTGCTGCCAGAACCCCTCAACAGAACGGAGTTGCTGAAAGGAGAAACAGAACTCTGAAAGAAGCTACCAGAACCATGATAGCTGAAGCTAAGCTGCCTCAAAGATTTTGGGCATAAGCAACAAATACAACATGCTTTACCCAAAACAGATGCATGATCAACAAGCACCAAAACAAGACTCCATATGAAGTTTGGAACAACAGGAAGCCAAACATTCATTACTTTAGAATTTTTAGCTGTAAATGCTTCGTTTTAAATAATGGGAAAAATCACCTTACTGCTTTTGCAGAAAATGCTGATGAAGCAATATTTGTAGGATACTCTACTGTTAGTAAAGCTTATAGAGTTTTTAACAAAAGAACTTTACTTGTAGAAGAATCCATTAATGTAGTATTTGATGAACCAAATCAATCTTCTGAAAAGAATCAAAGTACTGATCAAAACCTGTCTACTGATTTTCAGAAATTGAGTGTTGAAAGAAATGAAGAGTATATACACATCCTACAACCTGATCTCAACTCAGCTGCTAACTCAAGTGCTGTTCAAAATCATGCTGCTGATTGTCTAACAAAAGAGTTGCAAACAGTTGACAGACCAGGGACTGTTCAACAGACTACTACTGGAACTCAAACTGTAATGTTGCAAGATCAAAACAGAGGACAACATTCAGATTTGCAACCTGATCTTAGATGGCTCAAGAATCACCCACCAGAGCTGGTAATTGGTTATCCTTTGGATAGAGTACAGACAAGGAGAGCTGCTGCAAGTGATGCCATGTTTGTCAGGTTCCTATGTCAAATAGAGCCTAAACAGATTGAAGAAGCTCTTAATGATTCAAACTGGATTGAAGCTATGCAAGAAGAGTTGAATCAATTTGAAAGGAATGAAGTCTGGTACTTAGTTCCTAGACCAAGTCATCAAAGAGTAATTGGCACTAAATGGGTATTCAGGAATAAAATGAAAGAAGATGGTATGGTCACCAGAAACAAAGCAAGTTAGTTGCCAATGGATATTGCCAAGAAGAAGGTATTGACTTTGATGAAACTATTGCACCAGTAGCAAGACTATAGGCAATCAGACTCTTTCTTGCTTATGCTGCTCATAAGAATTTCACAGTCTATCTAACGAATGTGAAATCAACTTTTCTCAATGGAGAATTGCAAGAAGAAGTTTATGTTGAACAACCACCTGGATTTGAAGCTTATCAAGAAGCAGACAAGGTGTATCGTCTGAAGAAAGCTCTCTATGGACTGAAACAGGCTCCAAGAGCATGGTATGATACCCTATCTGATTTTCTTTTAATTAAAGGATTTCGTAAAGGTAAGTTAGACAAGACCTTGTTCACTATTGAATGGGAAAATCATATATTGCTTGTCCAAATATATGTGGACGATATTATTTTCGGTTCAACAAATCAACAGATGTGTGATAAGTTCTCAAAGCTGATGCATAACAAGTTTGAAATGAGCATGATGGGAGAACATAATTATTTTCTTGGTTTGCAAGTAAGACAGTTGCTTGATGGTATATTCATCAATCAAGCAAAATACACAAAGGATCTGTTCAAGAAATTTGGTATGGAAACTAGCTCTACTGCAAATGTTCCAATGTCTACTAGTCTTCGTTTGGATAAAGATGAAGATGACAAATAAGTAGACATAACCAAATAAAGAGGAATTATTGGGTCACTGTTATACTTAACAGCTAGCAGACCTGATATCATGTACTCTGTTGGGGTTTGTGTGAGATATCAATCAAATCCTAAGGAATCTCATCTCTTAGCTGCCAAAAGATTACTCAAATATCTTAAAGGCACTGAAGAATTGGGATTGTGGTACCCTAGGGAATCTGGATTTGAGCTTATTGGATATTCAGATTCTGACCTTGCTGGCTGCAAGATTGATAGGAAAAGCACCACGGGTGCTTGTCAATTCTTAGGTAGTCGCCTGATCTCTTGGATGAGTAAGAAAGAGACTTCGGTATCCATATCTACTGCTGAGGCTAAATACATAGCTGCTGGAGCTTGTTGTGCACAGATATTATAGTTGAAACATCAACTAGAAGACTACAACATTAAAATCAGCGGGATACCTATCTACTGTGACAATACAAGTGCAATCTCACTTACTCAAAATACTACAAGTCAGTCAAGGACTAAACATATTGAGATCAAACATCACTTCATTAGAGATTATGTGGAGAAAGGAAATGTCATGATAGAATATGTTTTTACTGAAAATCAGATCGCTGACATTTTCACAAAACCTCTAAGTGAGACAAGGTTTTCAACTCTAAGAGCTTAACTAGGTCTACTAAAGTTGGATGCATAAGCTGAGGGGGAACTCAACAAAAGACTGAAGTTCATCAGCTTACACATCTTATTATCTTCAAAGGTTAACTCTCAACAGACTAGTTAACTTATGGATTCTTAAAGTCAGGGGGAACGTGTAAGACTAGCGGTAGTTCTGATTAAAAGATGAAATCTGTTAATTAAAGTTAGCTGAAGTTATGATTTCATCAGAAGATCTAAAGGTTGAAGACAGAAGATTAATTATCTAGCTGGATTGACAAACAGCCGAGGAAGGTTATAAGTTATTGGCTTTCACTGATTACAGCCTGTGATCAGGACACTAGTCCATCAGATAAGTACTTTAGTTACTCGTCTGATTAGTTGTGTAAGAGCCTTCTGTTTAAAAACGTAATATTCAAAAATGCGCTTTTACAAGTATACTAAGGCGGTTCGCATTCTCGCCTGACATTTAATGCTTTTTGAATTTTGAATCGCGTAACTGACGCCCGCACGATCAGAACTGATACAAAACATATCTAACGGGTAGCGTGTATCACGGAAACCTAAATACCCTAACTCTATAAAACCAGATCTGACCTTCTACCAAAAATATTCTAAGGCATTTGTAAGAAATTCTGCTGTCATTTCTGCAAAATTTCTTGTGTTCTCTCTAACCTTCTACAGAATCGACAATGACTCCTCAACAAGAAGCGAATGCTGAAGGCATGTCCCTGGTTTATGACACTTATCATCATTCTGGTACATCCGTCATGAAGGAAATCTTAGAAAAGTTCAAAGCGGCTACTCTTGTGAAATTCATGGAAGCCCATGAAAAGATGGTTTGGAAGGACCAAGTAATGGAGTACTACAACACTAAGGACGTTGTTGACCTTGAAAAACAAGAAATCAAGGCTACTGTTGGAGGACAAGAAGTAGTTATTACTCCTGCTGTATTGCACGAAAAGTTTGGGCTATCAAATAAGGAAAGAACTGATGTGTCTTCTATGGCAGAAGACAAGATCCAAGAGTTCTGGGCAATCTGTGCCAAGGGGGGAGAAGTCATGTCTGGAAATATAAGAAGAAGCAGCTGAAGGATGAATATCAGCACATGGCTGATATGGTCTCTAAACTGATAGAGAACTGCACCTTCTCCCTATACAGTGTCACCATGAAACGTTACTGCATAATGATGGTTGTTTACTACGGCTATGAGGTGAACTGGTCTTTTGTGATTTGGTATATTCTGGCGCACTTTCATCAGAAGAAGCAAACAAATTACATGATTACTCTGAGTTACCTGTTTTATCAGCTGGGTTGTGGAATGACCCATGGGAAGGAAATTCACAACGCCAAAGCTATGGCCACATATCAAGCTGTTAAGGGGACAACCAAGAGGAAAATGATGAGGAGGAAGAAGACGAGGAACCTAAGGAAAAGGTTCCTACCAAGAAGCAGAAGAAAGGTACCGAAACAGCTCAGCCTGCTGCTAAGGCAAAAGCTGAGAAAAAGAAGAAGGCTGATGAGACAAAAGAAGTGGATCCTAAGAAATTAAAGAAGGCATCTGCTCAAACAGCTGAGCCAGCTGTTCAAGCCAGAGTAGATGAGCCTGCTGCGAAGGAAGTTGCTGATAATATCATCAATCAGACAACTGCGGAGATAAGGAACATGTCTCCTGCCTCACCTTCAAGGACAATATCTGCTGAACATCCTGATGAGCATGTTGCTCGCAGGACAAGAAGTCAACATAGGGATACAGGAGCTTCCCAACTTATTCAAGGAAGAAGACCAAGGAAAACAATCAGAAAGAGAATGACCTTCATTAAATCTCCTACTGAACTGTCTGACTTAGTCAGAGAAAGTCCTCCATCAGCAGAGAGGCCTGTTGGAACTGAAGAAGAATATACTAAGGAAAAGCAAGCTGATGATCAAACTGCCCCACAGATTACTTCAACAGAACCAACAGCTGAGGTTGCTCAACCTCATGATGATCCTGAAGTGCAGATCATCAATCCCATAGCAGCTGCACCACTTGCATCTGCTGGCCCTGCACCTGCCAGTACTCAAGAAGACCAGTCAGCTAACAAAAAGAAAGGAAATAGGAAGATACTTTTCAAAAGGAAGAAAGTATCAGGTGCTGAGAAGAAGAAGAGGGAAGAGGCAGAGCAGAGAAAAAGGGATGACCAAGAAGAACAAAGGGTCCTTGAGCTCAGCAAGAAAGAAGCTGAAAACAAGAGCATAGAAGAAAGATGTCTGAAGCAGAACGCAAGGCTGCTGAAGACGCTAAAATGGCTCTTGTTATTTAGCTCAGCAAAAAGGATGCTCATGGTCCTAACATTGCTGGAGGCATAAAGATTGGTGAATCTTTAAATTCTAAGAAGAAGATGCCTGTTGGCATGGTTCAAACGAAGAAAAAGTTTGAAGTAAAAAGAGCTTTTGATATTGTGAATTCTGACTCTTCTGTTTTCAACAGATTCGAAAAAGCACTGGCTTACTTTGACAAGAAGTTGATGCTTAAGACCTTGTTCACTCACGAAAAGAAAAGATACATAAAATGGAGAGAGTACAGGGTGAACAAAACAGTTGAGGAGATCCAGAACTGGGAAGAGTTTGCTAATGAAGAGAAGTGGGTTCTTGATTGGCTGAAGACTACTTCCATCACCAGAGCACTGGATCCAGACATCGTCAGAGATAGAATGCATAAGTATGCACATGACTTTACTACTGAAGAAGCAAGGATTATCTCTAACTCTTTGCCAGCCAAAAGAAGGAAGCAAGATGATCCCATAAAAAGAGCTGTGCAAATTGCTACTATGACAGCCTTGGAGAATTGGGCTGCCAGGTCAAGATATGAACAAGGTTCTCCAAGTGATCTGCCTGCTATGCCTGGTGTCCAGCAGATCACCTTTGGCAAGAAAATGAAAGTTATCAAGAATTGCCTAATGTGAAGAAAACTGCTCCTAATCGTCTGCCTGTTGTGAGGATGATTCGTCAGACAACAGTTTTCACTGATGATGGCAAGATTGTTAACAAGATCTTTGAAGACGTCACAGATCAGCCTGATGCTGCTAAAGAACCCTTGGCCATTGAATGGACTGATAAGGAAAAGACTAACGACGAAGCTGATCTGAAAGACACTCCTATTCAACAGGAAGAAGATCAACCTGCATCATCTCAAATTCCAACAGCTGATATGCACTCATCGCTGATGGAAGCCTTCCAAATGATGTTGGAAAATTCCTTAAAAGAAATGGAAGGGAGGAACAAACTGCAACTGGAGAAAATGCAGAAAGACATGGAAGAAAAGAACAAGCTGCAGTTGGAACAAATGCAGAAGAATACTGCAATGATGGTGAAGGATGCCATTGACAGCTTCCCTCTGCCTGAGGATAATACTCTAAAGATGACAAATTGTGTCTTAGATATGAACAGGAGTATTGAAGATGTCAAAGCTGACATGAATCATCTTCATACTGCCGTAAAGAGGAATAAAGACCATATTGCTCATCTCACAGATACATTCATCAAAGTAGCTGAGGAGGAGACAACAAAGAATCACATGTTGGTAGAACAAGTTCATAATGCTGCCACCAGAGTTGATAAAGAAATCTCCACACTTAACATTGATTGCATTAATGATCAAGCTGATCAAATCTCTACCACTCTCAATCATCTCACCACAAGCCACGACCTAATCAATCAGAACAACAAATCATTATGTCCTGCTGTCAGGATCCAACCTGTTGCCCTTAACCTCCTGTCAACCCTGATGATGACAAAAAGGGGGAAGATAAAGGGGAAGAGATAACTATTCATGATGCTGCTACTGAAAATCAAGCACTTGAAGAAAAGGTTGAGGAAACTGATGCTGCCAAAGACAAGGAGACTGATGATAAAGAAGATGAAAAGGCTGCTGCTGAAGAATTTGGAAAGACTAATGGCAAGGAAAAGTCTGAAGAAGAACCCAAGGAACAAGCCAAGTCTGATAAAGAAATGGTTGCATCCAAGGAAACTACTGAAGAACAATCAGGGCCATTCACCAAGTACAAGGATGAAGAGAGGATAAAGAGAAGGATGGAGGAGGTAGAAAAAGAGCTAGAAATCAAATAGAAAATGGAAGCTGCCAAGTCCAATCTAGTCATAGATGATGCTGCTGATGAAGAAGAAGATGAAGATGATGATGATGAAGAATCTTCTTATGAGTATTATGAGGAAGTTGAAGGAGAAAGTGAAGAAGTTGATGACTAGATTATATCAAACCATGGTAATCAGTTTTTTTTATTTTCCTCAGTTATCTCATCTGATGAAAAACTTGTAACTTGTAATCACTTTCAATATATATAAAAGGTCAAAGTTTTATTCCAACTTACATTTCTATCTCAGAAATTTTGAGGATTAAAACTTTAGTTTAAGTAACAGGTACTTAGCTGAAGTTTTGTCATCATCAAAAAAGGGGAAATTGTTGGATAAAGATGAAGATAAAAGTGCACCGAAGTAAGAGAAATTAAGGGAGGTTTTGATGATTTCCAAAACTCATCAAGATCAGCTAAGTAAGGAAAACTTAGTTTAAATCCCTTGGAAGAATTTTGACCGAGTATGAAGACAAATCAGAAGAGTCAAATATTCAAGGTCCAGAAGACTATTGATCTGCTGAAGAGAAGAAATCAGATTGGTGTAAGTCAACCGACTCAAATCAGATTTGTTCAAGCCTGAGATCAGCTTTGTTCATCATCAGACTTGTACTCTCATCAGCCAAGTGGAAAGGATCAAGAAGTCGTCCCAACGGTAATAAATGCCACTGGAATAACAAATGCTGATGTCCGAGGCTATTAATGGCAAATGATTGAAGAAATACCTCGTATCAGCTCGGTGCATTTAATGCTGCCTCACAGAAAGTACAGTCTGCAGTACTGTCACTGTGTAGAGAGCCGTTCGCGGAAATTAAGGACCACAAATCAAGAAATTTGAATTGTGTCTCTCTTCAACGGACATAATTCAAATGAGTGAGTATAAATAGCTAAAGAGACGAAGAGAAAACGAGCTACATACACAACAACTGAGAGATTGAATTCGAAGCAAAATATTTTCTAAGTCTCAAAAACTCAAGAACAGCTCACTCATCAACCTTGTCATTTGTTGACTCAAGCTGAAGCTGAAGATCAAAGAAAGCTACATATTTCTGAGTGAAATCTGTTAGAGTGTTGTGAGGAGTACTTATCCGTCTTTGTGAGTGATAAGTCTCTGTAGAATTGGACTTCTTTGTGATTTCCTGTTGCCATCTTACGGCCAGATTTATTTGTTGTTTTGGCGTAAGTGGAGTGTACTAATTACTGAGTGTTCTTAGTATAACCCAAGATCTTTGTGACTTGGAAGAGTGGACTAAAGCATATTTACATCCATATAACTACTATAAAAATCTTTGTGTTTTACATTGCATTTTGCTTGCATATATTTTCAAACTGCATAAAACACTTCATAAAGCTGTTTGAAAAAAACTTGAAGGAGTTTTTACAAAATTGGGGATAAAATTTTTCAAACTACTAAGTATACTTGTGAAAAACACTTAAAAGATTCGCTGCAAGTATTCTGGTATTAAAACTGATTTTGACTAAAATCAGCTAAGTAACTATCAGACTAGTGGTCAACAAAGCTGTTCAAAGATTTGTTCACGATCAGCCTTGTAAGCTTACTGTTGTGTAACAGCTTAGTCTGCTTTCTGTTAAGCAAAAGTTTTAAAGTAAAAAAATTTGAGTAAAATTTTCAGAGGTCTATTTACCTCCCCCCCCCCTCTAGACCTCATCTGACCACTTGGGACCAACAGTATCCTTTTCAGGAATATCTATTTCCGGGATCTCATTTTGATCAGGAGGAGAGCTCTGGGAACCCTCCAGGTTGATAGTGGGAATCACGTCATCAATGGTCGATGAGTTGGGATTTTTAGAAGTAGAAGCCATATCGATGATTGTTTGGATAATCATCAAAAAATATGTTACTTATGAAGCTTATCGACTTGAAAAATTTACTGCAGAAGATTGGAAGGCAGAGAGTAAAAAGTAATTGTGAAACCAAAGACGAATATATATATATATATATACGAAGTTGAAAGGACATTTTAGCCCCTTCACAACGATTCTTTTTCCTGCCGTCGACTGAAGAAAAGTGACTCCTAGATTCGAAACGACGCCTGTTCACGAGGATGAAGATACAACTAATATGAAAAGATGCATTCTTTTCCTTATTTTGGATTTTTTCCCATAGAGTTTTTTCCAAGTAAGGTTTTTAATGAAGCACAATTCATAAAGCCTAGTCAGTAAAATAACTACTTCTACGAGCTACGACTACATCTTCGATTAAAGAAGTAAGGGAATACTGATGGGGGCTATTTTACAACCCAAAGGATACTCGAGGAATCAGGAAGGATAAGGTCGGCCCGACTAGATACTCAGCCCAAATGCGCATCAACTATAATGATCTTCTCGACCTAATAAGAAGTGTCTCAGCGACCTAGCTCCAGAGTCCGAAGATCAGAGGGACATCAATCTGAGTCCAATTATGGTTATGTTTCCTTGTATAGCTAGGGAAGAAGACCTATATAAATCCTTCACTTATATTGTATTAGGGCACAACTCAGAATATCTCACTTACGCCTACTTACTTTGTAATACTTGATCAATCTAATAAGAGAGCTTTTGCTACACATATTATGTACTATTTCATATTATTCTTGCGTTGCATATTGTTCATCTTTGAGTAGATCCAACCGGAATAAAATAACTAAGCCCGTAAATCATATTCAATCTAACCTCAATCATATTATTATTGATCAAGCCAACCCATCACCACAGGCAGTGGGAGAACAAGAGCATGAAAGTGCTCCAGAAAGTACACCGATATTTCGTAGGTCAGAAAGACAACGTAGAGAACCCGAGAGGTACTACAGTCTTCTGCACGAGACTGGACAGACCCTAACTGACCAAAGGACTTACGATGAAGCTATGTTAGACATAAATTCGGGAAAGTGACGCGAAGCCATGGAATCCGAATTGGACTCCATGCACTCAAACAAGGTCTGGGCCTTGGTAGATCCACCGGTGGGAGTGACTCCCGTGGGAGTGACTTCCGTGGGTTGCAAGTGGATCTATAAGCGAAAGCTAGGAGTGCACCGAGAGGCAATAACCTACAATGCATGACTAATGGCAAAAGGATACACTCAAATGCCAGGCATCGACTTTGAGGAAACCTTCTCGCTCGTCGCAATGCCTAAATCCATTCGAATCTTGCTGGCCATAGCTGCGTGGTATAACTACGAGATATGGCAGATGGATGTAAAGACCGTCTTCCTCAATGGAGACATTGATAAGGAAATCTACATGGAGCAACCAAAAAGATATGCATCCAAAGGAGATGAACACAAGGTGTGCAAACTCCAGAGGTCCATTTATGGACTGAAGCAAGCTTCCCGAAGTTGGAACATCCGTTTCGATGAAACAATCCAAACTTTTTAGATTCATCAAAAACGTGTTCGAACCTTGCGTGTACAAGAAGATCAGTGGGAGTACAGTTGAATTTTTTGGTGCTTTACATTGATGACATCCTTCTCATTGGAAACAATGTAAAGGTGTTGCCCGAAACAAAAGCATGGTTGTCTACACAATTCTCAATGAAGGATTTGGGAGAAGCATCCTTTGTACTAGGTAGAAGGATCTACCAAGATAGATCAAAAGGACTGTTGGGCCTCTCCCAATCACGGTACATAGATAAAATACTGATGAGATTTCGTATGGAAGAATCCAAGAGAATATTGCTTCCGATGAGACATGGAATTGCACTCTCTAAGTCTATGGCCCCAAATACACCTGAGGAGAGAAGCAATATGTCTCAAGTACCATATGCCTCCGCGATTGGAAGCATAATGTATGGTATGTTATGTACTAGACCGGAGGTAGCGTACACATTAAGCATTACGAGTCGCTATCAGTCTGATCCAGGTGAGTAACATTAGATAGCCGTAAAGGCAATTCTGAAGTATCTGAGAAGGACTAAGGTATTGTTCTTCATATACGGTGGAGCAGAATTGAAATTGGAATGCTTTACAGATTCGAGCTTCCAATGTGATGTAGACGACTTCAAGTCAACATCTGGATACGTATTCTGCTTCAATGGTGATGCGGTAAGCTGGAAAGCTCCAATCAAGACACTACCGCAGATTCAACCACTGAAGCAGAATACATTGCCGCATGTGAAGCAGCAAAGGAAGGTGTTTGGATGAAAAACTTCATCCAAGAATTGGATGTGATACCTAGCATTGCTTAGCCCATTACTATTTTCGGTGATAATAATGGGGCAATAGCGTAAGCAAAGGAGCCGAGATCTCATCAGAAATCCAAGCCTGTACTAAGACGATACCATTTGATAAGAGATATCATTGGTAGAGGAGACATTAAGATGGAACATGTCGACTCAGAAAATAATACCGCGGACCCGCTAACGAAGCCACTGCCTCTAAAGACATTCGAGAAACATCTGCTAAAGATGGGACTCAAGAACATAGGAAGTCAGCTTTAGGACAAGTGGGAGATTGATATAAATAGTGTCCGGCAAGCCAACTGTATGGCTGTCATTTAATGTAATAAATGAAGGAACTATTCAATTTATATTAATAAATGCACTTTATTATATGGTCAACTTTATCTTATGTAATAATCATATATGCATAAGGATAGAAGTCCTTAGATCACAGGGTTATGGGACAACCCATGGACTGATCTCCAAGGCAGTGATCTAGAACATATTTAAGAGTCGTAGATTCCAAGCGAGATAGGACATTGTTGAATTCGGTTAGACTCTCACTAATGTGTATACTCCAATGAACTTGAGAACGCTGGGGTCCACGAGCGAGACTGGGATAGTCGATACACATAAGTGGGTGACTTGTTGGGATGGCAAGTGCACTGAATACCCCAATTAGGAAATAACTCACCATGGAAGCGGTAGTCTCATATCGGGGTTGAAGTTACTCCAATTTACGATAGTATACGAGGAACGATCCCCAATACTTTAGGTGATAGGGTTTATCTGGTACGAGAACGTCTATACTTAGATGTGAGTTCCGACCGACTGGAGATTACCAGAAAGTCTCTGGGGACTCATGTTGGATATAGAGGAACTCGTATGCAGGTTCATATCATCAAAAAAGGATCCATTGACCCGACTTGATAGGTTGGAAATTTCTCCTATGGATTTATGTGACAAATTAATTCTGGTAAAATCCTTGGCCAAGGTATCTTACGACTTTATCAAATTAGCTCATAAAGATTAAGTCAAAGAGAATTATTTCGGGATCAGAATGCATAAGGTCAAGACGAAAGAAAAGGGAACCGATGAAAAATCCATACCCTTAAGTCTCGACTGAGAGATTGATCGATGGAGAGATTATGTCGTATATGAGAATTGTAAATGATTAAAAGGTTCACTGAATTAATTCACCAGTGATTGGGCTCCATAGGCTTGTGGCCAGACATCGACCGTGGAGTGTGGGAGAATTCCCAAATTAGCAGGTGTGCTAATTTTGGAATAATCAATCGACAGAGTGTTCAAATGATTTAGAGTATTTAATGCTCGAGTAATTAAATAAATATTTGATTATAACCCACGGCCAATTATGTGGTGAACCTACGGGGGCATACACAATACACATGAAGCGAAAGCGAAGAAAGGAAGAGCAACTGGATCAACCGAATCGACTGGGGCGACTGGGTCGACCTGTTGACTGGTAAACTGGGTCGACCTAATTGGAACGAACGTGATCCGATTGGAATTGGATCAAGACTAGAAATTAAATAGGAATTTAATTTATGGGCAATTTAATTAAATTGGATTTAATTAATTATTGGAATATTTTATTAAATAGACTTAGAGTCCAATTTAATTAAATAAGAAAGAAATAAATTAATTGGGCTATTTAATTGGGGAAAAAAACCCAATTAATTAAATCATGAATGGGCCATGAATTAATTAGGAGACTTAGTCTTCCAATTAAAAGGGCCATGACCCATGTAGGAGAGTTAGAAGACTTAGAGTCCTAATCCTAGGAGGATTATGTTAATGAGATACTTATAAATAGGATATTTGATGTCAAATCTCATACACACAACTCAAGAGCCAAAAAGCCTAAGTCAAGAAAAACTTTCTCTCCCTCTCTCCTCTAAGAAATCGGCCGAACCCTACTTCCATTTGGAAGAATTTTCCATTTTCCATTTTAGCTCCTAAGTCGTTCTCTAACCCTAGATCATAATATATCCTATATTCTATCCGATTAGGATACATTAATTTTCGTGATATTGTGGTGTATCAACTCGTAGAGGCGCAACTTGTGGGGCGCTACAACAGGCTTAAGATCGACCCATCTGTAGGGAGAAACGCAAATTTGCTAGCTACTTGGATTTGAAAGGAGTCAGGTATAATTTGGATCTAATTATTTTGATCCTTTTATTTAATCATATATATACAACCAGTTTAGTATCCTGTCCATATTCCGTAGGAGGCCCTAAAATTTTTAAATTACGCTGCTTGTAGGGCTGTTTATCTTACCGAATCCCAACATGATCGAGATTGAAATGCTCGTGATCGATTTTGATTAGGTCGAAGAATCCGACCTGGCTAAATATGAAATTGCCCCTATCAGTACTCTCCCATTTCTCGAGCAAAAGTGTAGATGTAGCTCGAAGAAGTAAAATATGCCTTTGAACGTCTACCCTGATGTATATTGAACATGCCTCGTTAATAACGTTGATTGAAAAAGCCCTTTGGGACAAAAATCGACCAAGGGAAAAAGAGTACATATCCGTTGAGATATACAAATAGTTGAAGTAGATATGATATATGCCAGTAGCTCCTTATCGTTCCATAATTTCTTCAGGGGTTGGTTGCAGTTTTCCTAGGCGAGAAAAGGAATCGTCACTTATAAGCCAGGAGTTGAATCGTCATTATCTTTGACCCAACCATTGCATGATTATTTGTAGAATACTTGTGAAATATTCTGACCAAGATGTTATCAGATTATTTTAAATCGACGACACTATATTGATCGATTAGTTTATGTCGCCTGTATTTAAATAAAGAGATATATTGTCGAGTGTATACCAAACTGTTGGTTTTACTCCATTCAAAATTGTTAGGTTTGTATCAATTATCGGTTTTAATCCATTGGAGATTGATGATCATAGTGAATGTAGATAATAGATAGAGCTATAACAATCGACAATTTATGCTTATAAAATTGAAATTTTTACCAACATAATGGTTTATGTATTATTTATGATCAAGAGTTTATTCCAAAATAATGGTTTGGCTCATTATTTTCGATCCAGAGTTTATACCAAATTAATATTTTGGATCATTTATTTTAGATCAAGAGTTTACACCAAATTAGTAGTTTTACTCAATATTTCCGATCAAGAGTTTACAACAAATTTGTTGGTCCCAAGTGGTCAGTTGAGGTCTAGGAGGGGGGGGGGGAATAGACCTCAGAAAAATTTAGATTTTAAAACTTTCAAATTTTCTGATGATAACTTAGCTGATTACAACAAAATCAAATTTTCAAACAGAATACTTACAGCGGCTATAAAGCAGTGTTTTCACAAGTACTCTTATAAAGAATTTTATCCCCAGTTTTTGCAAACTCCTTCGAAAAATTCTTCTAACAGTTTTCTAAGTGTTTAATGCAACTTTAAATATGCAAGAAAATAATGCAAGTTAAAAACACAGTTTACTATATACAATGCTTACTAATAATATTGCAAGTTAAATTATGCAAGAATTTTTATAGTGGTTATATGGATAAAAATCCTTTAGTCCACTCTGTCAAGTCCCTTAGATGTTGGGTTATACTATAAGAACACAGTTTACTATATACAATGCTTGCGCTTTACAACAAATGATAAGCCAGCAGTTTGCAGCAGGAAATCACAAAGAAACTCCTACCCTATAAAGTAATATCACTCACTTAGACGAATATCTACTTCTCACAACGCTCCTCTATTACAGATTCACTCAGAAAATGTTTTCTTTTTGCTTCAACTTAGCTTCTGTCAACAAATGACTTCAGCAGACGAGTGAGTTGTTCTTGAGCTTTTGAGACTTAGAGAAATTCTGCTTCGCGTATGAAATCTCAGATTGTTCTGTTGTCTCTAACTCATGAATTCAGCTCTATTTATACTTGCTTTTGAAATCTATCCGTTGAAGGTCAGACAAATTTCAAAGCTACAAGTACTGGTCCCCCTTTTTCCTGGAACGGCTCCCTGCAACTGTTGCACTATAAACTCTGTTGTACTATTCTGCCAGTCGCATTTAATGCATCCTGCTGATCCGAGAATGTCTTCAATCATTTTCCATTAATACCATTCTCTTGCAATATTTATTACTTCAAGTGCATTTATTACCGTTGGGCAGACTCCTTGATCTCTTCCATTCTGCTGATCGAAATGACCCGTCTGATAGATACTCTGCTGATCAAACTTGAACTCATTTATTTGAGTCTGCAGATAACCTATCCGTCTGATTTCGAAGTCAGCTTAAGATCAGTAGTCTTATGGACCTTTGAATTTTGACCCTTCTGATAGTCTTCTTACTTGATCAAACTTCTTCTAATGGTTCCAAGCATTCCTTACTTGGTTGATTCTGATATTTTGGAAATCATCAAAACCTCCCTATCTCCTTGCACTTCTTCTTCATCTTCATCTAACAATTTCCCCCTTTTTGATGATGACAAAACTCCAGCTAAGTACCTGTACCTATACTCAAATTAATATTTTTGAGATAGTAATGATTTGTTGGAAGAAAACTTGAACTTTTATATATTCTAAAATTGATTACAAGTTACAAGTTCTCTGATGAGATATGCATAAAGTAAATTACAGAAAGATATATAGAAATCTAGTCTAGTAAACTAGTCTAGTCTTCCTTCTCTTCTTCTGTGCTTGCTTCTTCATCTTCTTCACTTGAGGAGTTTAAGGCATAAACTCTTTTCTTCAGCTCCTCCATGTCTTTGTACTTTTTGTATGGATTCAGTTGTGCTTCTGGAGAGTCCTTGGATGCAGCACATTCTTTATCTGTCTTTGCTGGTTCCTTAGACTGTTCTGAATCAGAAGAGTTGGAATCATCAGCATTTTCAACTTTTTCTTCCTCAGCAGCTACTTCATCAATTGGTCTACTTGTAGTTTCTCCAGTCTTCTCATCTGCATAATCCTCCAATTGTTCAGTAGCCTCCAATTGCTCAGTAGCATCAGCATCAACAATCTTTGTAACAGATCTTCCCCTTTTTTGTCATCAGCAGCAGGGTTGAAAAGCAGTTCCTTGTGTAATTCCTTTGGCAAGACTGGTGTGATGTTGATTGCTTCACAGATGTGTCTGATGTTCTCTTCAACATAATCCATATGTACATCTCTTCTGGCATGTTGTGCTTCAGCAAAAACCTCTACCTCTTTGATGGTTAATTCATTTCGTTCCAGTAACGTGCCTTGAGTCTCAAAAATTAACTCAACAGCTGTGGTGAAGGTTTTCAGCATCTTTCTACTTGGTTGCTCATGGGCGTGCAGTGCTTCAGCAACAACTCTGTTGACATTGTTCCACTCAGCTGTGTTACTCTGCGTTCTTGCTCCAAGAGTTTCCAAATCCAGCTTGATAGTTCGAATATCCTGCTTGATTTCAGCAATATCTCCAGCTATCTGTGAACTGGGAGCAACAGCAGGTGGTTGTCTTTCAGCAGCAACATTGTTCAGCAGGGTTGAGGCCATTTCCTCGAGTTTCTTCATCTGTTCCCTGTTTCTCTCCTCCATTTCCTTCATAGAGTTGGCAATCAGCTGCTGAATTGACTCCAGTATAGTTGGTTGCACTTCAGTAGATGTTGAAGGAACTTCTGTTGAAGTTGAAGGAATGCCTGCTGGTGCAACTTGGCCTTCTTCAGGGGCTTTCCACTTAAGAGCAAGTGGCTCCTTTTCTCTCATCACATTATCAAGTGAAGTCTTCTGGTGATCATTAGACAACTCCACTGATGATATACTTGCCTTGTTTTCTCCAGTCTTTTGGGCCATTGGCCTCTTCTCTTTCACTGTTACATTATCAGTACCATCAGTAGACACCACAGTTTTATAAATAAAAACATCATGAGATTGAAAGGGTGAGTAATTCTGCTCTGGCAGCTTTTCATAGGTCTTGACAGCTGGTCCAAATATGATCTGTTGTAAGCTCGGCATGGGCGTCATGGAGCTGGATTCTCCCTTCTGAAATCTGATCTTCTTGCCCCACACTGCTCTATCAACAAGGTCTTCATTTTCTTGAGGTTCCTCAGGGACAGAGTCAGTTATCTTCTTAGCTTCAGCATTGGCCAGCTTCCTCATCTTATAATGCAGCATGTTGTGGAAATGGTCTGAATCCAAAGCTTGTTTTATGCAGCAGGTATTAAGCCATCTCAGCACCCAGGCTTCCTCAGTATCAAACTCTTTCCATCGCATAATCTGATCCTTCGTTTTTGTCAGATGATAGTCCCTCCATCTGTTGTATCTTATCTTTTCTGCAACAAAGTGACTCTGACGGATCAACATTTGGTTATACCTCTCCAGTTCAGCTGTAAATTTGTTGAATGCTTCTGGATTGCTGTCTACAATCTACAGAGCAAGTTTGATTTCACTTCATTTCTTCTTTGCTGGCCTGGGAGCAGGCATACCAGTCCTAGGCTCCTTCTTTTTTCCAATCACAATTCTTCCACTTTTTCTAGGACCGTGTGATTCCTTGACATTGGCTTCAAGTGCCTTTGCTAGGTCTTCTGCTTTTTTTCAGCTATTTCAGCCTCAGGTAGCTGCTTCGGCTGAGGTTCTAGCTTACTAAGCTCAACAACTTTTTGGTAGTCTGCTTCTCCCTGTTCTTCTTTTTTCTTCTTCTTGGCAGCTTCTTCCCTCTTCTTCTGGGCAGCAGACATCCTTCCCTTACATTTTCTTTTCTTCCTGAAGGCAGGGGATTCCACTGTTGCAGGTGGAACAACATCAACAGGTTGAGGGTGGATGAGAGGCACATCTGGCACATCCTCCTCAACTGTTGTGCTAGTCTGCTAATTTTCTTCTGGAACAGCAGACTCGGTCAAAGATTGGTTTTCAGCAGGCTTCTCTTCAGCAGCCTTTTCTTCAACATTAATAGGTCTTTCAGCTGAAATTCCATCCTCTCTGACTGTTGTTGGTTCTTCAGAAAAGGTGACCCTCATCCTCGCCTTCGATTTGGTCATAGTTCTAGTGGGTGCTGGTTGCACAGGCAATCTCTTCACTGAAATTCTAGTCCTTTTCCGAGTTATTTGAACTTGGACTGGTTCATCAGATTCAGTTTATTCAAGAGATGTTCCAGTACTCATATCCTCAATTTCTTTTGTCACTTGAGTGACTATCTTATCAGCTATCTTAGCCTCAGACTCTTCTGATCCGGCTTCAACATCAGGGGTAGCTATTTTATCAGCAGACTTATCAGTCTGTTTGGTAGTCTTAACCTTCTTGGCAATAGGCTTTTCAGCCTTTCCCTTAGCCTTACTCTTAGGCGTAGTAAGAAGCTTGGCTTCGCTCCTCACTGGTTCATACATCTTCATCTCCTTTAGCGCATGAACTTGTTTTCCATTCATCATAGAACAGCTGAGAGCCATGAACAGATGACTCAGCATAATGACATGTCCACTCTTCTTCATTTGTAGAACGTTGAAGAAGTGAGCAGCCCAGTTAACCTTCAGTCCATAGTAAGTGCAAATCATTGTATGAAATCTTCTCCTTTGCAAACCATCCAGAGAGCCAATCGAACACTCCAAAACCTTCGCAATAATGTCTGCAAAGTGTTGATACTCGTCTTTCAATTGAGTCTTCATCAACGTCCCAGACATTTCTTCTCCCTCCTTCGCACAAATTTTCCAAAATTCCTCCTCTTTCTCAGAACCCAGTAATGTTACTTATCCTCCCTTGTTTGTTAACTTATAAATTTCTTCTAACACAGCGGGAGAGATGCAAATCGTCTTTCCTCCAACTTTGGCAACCAGAGTGTGTTTCTCCTTGTCAATCTTTCTGGTTCTGTAGAAATCAGCTACATCTTCAACGAAGACCAGTTCTTCGTGAGCCTCCAGAACGTTCACTAGTGAAGATTCCTTAATTTTCTCCATCAATTCCTTCATCAGTGGAGTTCCAGACTAGTAGCACTTGTCGTAGCTTAGGTACCTTCCTTCATGTCCAGCCATTTTTGCTTTGATTGCAGGTAAAACTGTGAGATAAAAGAACTTTAAGATATAAAATAGAAGATCGGTAACTTCTTGAGAGCTTGGAGCTTTTATGTGTGCGTAAGGGCGACCCTTCTGATGAGATCTAGATTTATAGATTTCAATCAGCGTCCGTTTCCGTGTTTCACGAGAACCGTTTGATTGGTCTGACAATTTTTAGATCGTGTGGGCGTGATTTACGGATTTCAAATTTTATATTTTAATGTCAGATGGGCGGGAAACTCAAGCGACACTAGTCTATTATTATAAAAGCGTGATTTTAGATATTACTTTTCTAGTGCACACTTATATAATATATCAGACGAGTAGAGTTTAACTTATCTGATAGATAAGTGATCAGATATCTGATTATTACTAGTGAAAGCCAAAAGCTAGTAATCTTCCTCTGTTGTTTGTCAATCCAACAAGATAAATTAATCTTCAATCTTCAAGAATTAAGAACAAATCTTCGGTGTACATAACTCTAACTAACTGTCATTAACAAATTTCATCTGTAGATTAAGAGTACCGCTAGTCTTACACGTTCCCCCTGACTAAGAATTCATAAGTTAACTAGTATGTTGAGAGTTAACCTTGAAGATGATAAGGTGAGTAAGCTGATGAACTCGAGTCTTCTGATGAGTTCCCCCTCAGCTTATGCATCCTAACTTAGTAGTTGCATCACTTAGTGGTTTGGTGAAGATGTCAGCAATTTGATTATCAGTATGAACATATTCCATGATAACATTCCATTTTTCCACATGATCTCTGATAAAATGATGCTTGATTTCGATATGTTTAGTCATTGAATGACTTGTAGTATTCTGAGTAAGTGAGATGGCACTTGTATTGTCATAGTAGATTAGAATTTCACTGATCTTTATGTTGTAATCTTCTAGTTGATGCTTCAACCAAAATATATGTGCACAACATGCTCCAGCAGTAGTGTATTCAGCTTCAGCAGTAGAGATAGAAACTGAAGTTTGTTTCTTACTCATCCATGAGATCAAACAACTTCCGAAGAATTGATAGGCACCTCTTCCAATCAATCTTGCAACCAGCAAGGTCAGAATTAGAATATCCAATAAGCTCAAGTCCTGATTCTCTAGAGTACCATAATCCCAAATCTAGTGTGCCTTTGAGGTATATGAGAATAGAGCTAGTTTCCATACCAAATTTCTTAAATAGATCCTTTGTGTACTTAGCTTGGTTGATGAAAATTCCATCAGACAACTGTCTAAATTGCAAACCAAGAAAGTAGTTCAGTTCACCCATCATGCTCATTTTGAACTTGTTTTGCATCAGCTTGGAGAACTTGTGACACATCTGTTGGTTAGTTGAACCAAAAATAATATCGTCCACAAATATTTGCACAAGTAATATATGTTCTTCCCATTCAATAGTGAACAAGGTTTTATCTGCTTTACCTTTTTGAAATCCCTTAATTAAAAGAAAATCAGGTAAAGTGTCAAACCATGCTCTTGGAGCCTGTTTCAGTCCATAGAGGGCTTTTTTCAGAAGATACACCTTATCTCCATGTAGATAGACTTCAAATCTAGGTGGTTGTTCAACGTATACTTCTTCTTGCAATTCTCAATTGAGAAAGGCAGACTTCACATCCATCTGATAGACAGTCAAGTTCTTGTGAGCAGCATAGGCTAGAAACAGTCTGATTGCTTCAAGTCTTGCCACTGGTGCAAATGTTTCATCAAAGTCAATGCCTTCTTCCTGGCAGTATCCATTGGCCACAACTCTTACTTTATTTCTGGTGACAACACCATCTTTATACATCATATTTCTGAAAACTCACTTAGTGCCAATGACTCTTTGATGACTTAGTCTAGAAACTAAGTACCAGACTTCATGCCTTTCAAATTGATTCAGCTCTTATTGCATAGCTTCAATCTAGTTGGAATCATTAAGTGCTTCTTCAACTTGTTTAGGCTCTATTTGGGATAGAAAACTGACAAACATAGCATCATTTGCAGCAGCTCTTCTAGTCTTTTCTCTATCCAAAGGATCACTAATCACTAACTCTGGTGGGTGATTCTTGAGCCATCTGAGATCAGGTTGCAAATCAGGATGTTGACCTCTTGATTGATTTTGCAACACTACTGTTGGAGTTCCTGTAGTAGTATGTTTAACATTTGTAGTCTGTTGAACAGTCTCTGGTCTGTTAGATGTTGGTAACTCGTCTGTTAGACAATCAGTAGTCTGATTTTGAACAGCATTTGAGCTAGCAGCTGAGTTGAGATCAGGTAGTATGATGGGTACATATTCTTCATTTCTTTCGACACTCAATTTCTTAAAATCAGTAGACAGATTTGAATTAGCACTTTGATTCATTTCAGAAGATTGATTTGGTTCATCAAATACTACATGAATGGACTCTTCTACAAGTAAAGTTCTTTTGTTAAAGACTCTGTAAGCTTTACTTGATAGGATAGTGCCCAGCAAGCCAGTTCAATTAGCTTGTAATAGGTCTATTCTGTAAGAAACGATCTTTTGATTTTATAATAATACGCACGTTTATTTATATGTGTATAAGGATAAACAATGGCCAACTTCATCTCTCGCGAATACATTTAAGCGATTGGTGAAACCCTTAGATTACATTAGACTATGGGACGATTCACTTCAGTACTGAGTGCAATCATGAAACAGTCACAAATGTCGTAATCTTAAAACTGTTCCAAGTCATAGATTCCGAACGAGACGGGGTATCGTAGGAATCGCCAAGACTTGTACAAGTATGCATGATTCACATGGAGTGAATTTGTAGCGTTTCCTGAGCAAGGCATTTGAGGTCAGTGCATATGAGTAGGTGGTTCAATGGAGGATTGAATGCATCGAATGACCCGAACAGAGAAACCCATTGTGGAAGCGCATGTCGCATATCGGTGATGGGATGTTTCTCAAGGATTATAATAGTGTACGATTTAGTCCTTTGACTTGAGGTGCTAGGGCGAATGCGGTGCATGGAAATGCGTACTTAGATCTAGGTATAGGCCACTTAGCTTGGTCATAACATGCCTAGGTTGGGTACGTATGGACATGTACGCGAGTGGTTAGTACCAATATGGAATCTATTGACTCATTGTAATGGATGAGAGAATTTCCTATACGATTCTTAGATAATATATCCAAGGAATCTGTGGCCGCAGTCGGTGACGGATTTGGAAAGGGGTTTCCAAATTTAGGAGTCACACTGGAATATTATCCTGAATTAGAAAGTATAGTTATCAAGACAAATTTAGAGGTGCCGATCAATTCACACACCCTAAGTCTTGATCGGGAATATTAGTCGATAGAAGGACCGTATGTACATGGTAATTATATGAGACGAGGTTCACAAGTATCAATTCACCTGAAGTTGGGCTTCATGGGCTTGTGGCTAGACATCGACCATGAAGTGTAGGTACTCCTGAGTTAATAGAGGATTTGATTCTAGGAGTGATCAATTAAAGGTTGTTTAATTGACAGGAGCAATTTATTGTTCATAAATTAAATCACGAGGAATTCGTGGGCCTGCTGCCAATTGATAGTGAACCCAGAGGGTCACACACAATACAATTGGACGGTGACTGTTGAAAAAGGAAATGAAAGGAATTAATTGATTTAAAAGTTATTAAATCAATTAGATGAATTAAAGTATTTAATTCAAGTGGGAGATTAATTAATTAGTTGACTTAATTAATTAAATACTTAATTAAGTTGCTAATTAATTATATGAAAGAAATATTGATTTATTTGGATTGGGCATTTAATTAAAGTAATTAATTAAATGAAATGCTTGCAAGACATGGGCCTTTAATTAAAAGCCCATAAGGAGTCTTGCAAACCTAGGTCAAAAGGGAGTCTATAAAAAGGGTTCTACTAGAGCTCAAAAAGCTAACACCCTAAGCAAAAACCCTAGCCTCCTTTGACCTAGTAGCCGCCGCCCCTCTCCCTGCGCCGCCAAGCCTAGTGCCGCCGTGAGCTGCCCTAGCGCCGCCGCCGCCTCTCCCTTGTTCCACCTTGCTAGATCTTGCCCTTCCAAGTTGATCTGCACAATCCTGCAACAACAAATCTCCTAGATCCAGTTCTGAGCCTAAGACTAGGAGGTGTCACCAGAATCCAATTGGTGTGGACTATCTTTGGAGGTGAGACGCTTGGATCACTTCTGTGAACCAGATCCAAATTCAGATTCAGAATCAGAACTGAAGGTTGCCACCACCTTGCCTGTGGTGAGGTAAATCGCAAAAACCCCCTTGTTTAATTCAATGTGTTTTTGTTTCATGCTTGCGTATAAATATTATGGAGATTCTTATATGGGACCTTGGGTGCTTCGAAAATTTTAAATTTCATACTTTTGTTGTTCTGACAATCGAGGCCACCCAACCACTATCCCAACAGTAGTATCAGAGCCAACTCCATCATTATTATACGAAAAGCCTGAACATAATGTGTTTTCATCGTATATGTTTATTTATGTATATGTAAACACGTGATAATTATGTTCTGTAAATTGATTCTTACTTGTTATGACTAGATCTATGATTGGGTAAAACTGCTTTTTCAGATCTGTGCCGTTTTAGAGTTTTTGAAAACTTCAGGACTTTTATGCAAAGTAATCGCATATTAGGGTTTTAGGGGCTGAAAATTAAATTTTTTCGAATCTGGAAATTTCAAAATTACTAGACTGTTTTGCAAATCTGGTCGCACACTTTTTGGGGTCGTTTTGTAATTTCCAAAAGTTTGGGGACTGTTTTGCAATTACCGAAAATTCAGGGAAAAATCAAAAATTTTCAGAATTCAAAATTTTATTTTCTGGTAGCTGCCCGAATCTGCTCAGGGGTGTTTTTGTAACTTTTTAAAAGTTTTGGGGTCAAAGTGCAATTTTCAAAAGTTGAGGGGCGAAAATGCAATTTTCAAAAGTTGAAAAACATAATCTGAATTTGAGCAGAAAATTTATTTTTGTTTACACGAATATTCATTTTGTCATAATTAGTAGGGACTAAAAGGTAAGAATCATAGGAAGTTAGTTTTAAAAGGTAGTTTTAAAATTAAGAAAGAAATAGGTAAAGGATGTTTGCATGTTTCTTGCTCTACGTGAATGTTTACGTGGTTTAATTTATTGTTTGATTTTTATTGGGCCTGCAAGCTTATTATGTTTTTGGGCCACTTTGAGCCTTTGTAATAGAATAGGACTTTACTGCTTTCCTAGTTTAGGATGGAGGCCCGTTTACAAGCAAGGTGGGAACCCAATAACATATGAAGGCCATGTATGCATGGTACATTGTGTAATAGCATAGGGCTTCATGAAAACCCTTTAGATTGACCAATAGGGCCAACATCATTGGCTCGATGATGGCCTGCATAGGAGGCTCCCGATCGAAAACATATTGTGGTAGTATGCATGCTAGGCATGTATGGCTTTTATTTATTTGTCGATTTATATTTAGCTTGTATGAGATGCGCGCTAGAATCTAGATCGTAATAAAATATAAAGCATAACTGAATCGGTGAGATCTCGAGGAGAGTTAGTATAAATTTCAAACCAAAAATTCCCCTCTCGAATAAAATATTAAGTCATATTGGATTAAAATAAAATGAAGTATTTATATAAATCCAAGCCTTCCATCAATAGGGACTAGCGTATGTTGTCTACTTATCGATAGAGGTTATCCAGAGTCTGGCACCCGAGTCGAAGAAAGGGACAATACGTAAAATTCCTTGACTCCTATTTTTTTTAAACACGACAAGGGTGAGGACTGGTCGGGATGTGAGGATCGACCGATAACTAGTTACGGAGAACTCACGACCGGGCCCGTTGCTCATCATGATTGATGGGTTAGACTTAACGATTAGTAACACTTATGATGTAGCAGTGCTAGATAAGTGCGAAAACCGAGGCAAAATAACTTGAAGGTTGTGGAGTAACACAATTGGTAAAAGTATAACTACCTGGAGAATTAGTTGTATGGCCACGAGTCGTGGGTGCAATTAATTGCTGCTGGGACGTCAAGACCTACTAGGAATTAAATTTCCCGAGCAATCAAAGGGGTGATTGTTTCGATAAAATAGTGGGAGAACTTTTTCGAAAACAAGTCCAAAATTCGATGATTATAAGTATTAGACATAAGATCAGTTAGCTAAACGTTGTCTTCTTTCCATTTGTAGATATTAAGTAAAATGTCTAAGAATCCATTATCTGTTATCCTCGACGCAAACAAGTTGAATGGCTCAAATTTTGTTGACTGGCTGAGAAACCTCAAAATTGTCCTCGACTCCGAGCGACGAAACTATGTGCTCGACACACCCATGCCTGCGGCACCCGCAGCACGAGCTACTGAGGAACAACGAACCGCCCATGCTAAAAAGGTTGATGATGATCTTCAGGTTCGATGTCTCATGTTAGCCTCGATGTCGAATGAACTGCAGAAACAGCATGCTGAAATACCGCTTGCTAGAGATATACTTCTCCACCTCCAGCAGATGTTTGGAGAGAGGTCTCGCACCGAAAGGTTCGCGACCACTAAGGAGTTGTTTCATCTCAAGATGGCTGAGGGAAGCAGTGTCAAGGATCACTGTCTGCGTTTCATCAACCTGGTTGAAAAAATAGGGCGATTGGACGTGGACTTGCACGCTGATCTTAGCACTGACCTCCTCCTCCATACGCTGCCCCATTCTTTTGAACAGTTCGTGTTGAATTTCAACATGGAGGATAGAACCCTCGCTCTTCACGAACTGACCAATTTGTTGGTAACGGCAGAATCGACTCTCAAGAAAGAAAAGCCGGTAATGATTGCACACCAATCGAAGGCTGCAAAGCCCAAGAGAGGTAGGAAGAAGAAGAAGGTGTTCTCTTCGAAGGCAGTCACAAAGGTGGTTGAAAAGAAGCGCAAAAGCCCAGAAGACGAATGCTTCCACTACAAGAAAGCAGGGCACTGGAAAAGGAATTGCCCAGACTACCTAAAGATGAAACTAGTAGCCAAAGGTATTTTCTTGGTTGAAGTTAATATTTCTATTAACTGTGCATCGTGGGTGTTAGACACCGCAGCAGGTTCTCATATCTGCAATGATTTGCAGGTGATAGGAGCAGTAAGGTACCTGAAGCCCGGGGATAGAATCCTGCGTTTTGGAAACGGAGCTAGGATCGCCGCTGAGGCTATTAGGGACGTCGAATTGGTTTTAGGAAATTTTACTTTGGTTTTAAGGGATTGTCTGTACATACCAAATATTATTAAGATCATTTCTATTCCTATGTTAGATATTGATGGTTTTAATTTTTCCATTGAAAATTGACCTTTTTTGCATATTTAAAGGTGGTTTAATGTATGCTCGTGGTACTTTGATAGATGGTATGTATTCCCTAGAACCTATAAATTCCGACGTCATGCACATTCAATCTAGAAAAAGAAAATATGATAATCAAACTCCACAACTTTGGCACGCTAGACTTGGACATATTTCCAAGAGTAGGATTCAAAAGCTGGTTTCATCTAGAGCTCTTGAAATAAGGAACTTGGTTGAACTCCCAACTTGCGAGTCTTGTCTCAAAGGAAAGATGACCAAATCACCCTTCACCGGGAATCCGAGAATCCTGAGCGAACCAAGCAAACATTGGATTTAATCCATACTGACGTTTGTGGACCATTGAGTGTCAATGCGAGAGGAGGATTCTCTTACTTCGTAACATTCACCGACGATTTTAGTCGTTATGGATATGTGTATCTTATGAAACAAAAACCCGAAACTTTTGAGAAATTTAAAGAGTTTCGAATGGAAGTAGAGAATCAACTTGGACATAGTATTAAAGCACTTCGTTCTGATAGAGGTGGTGAGTACTTAATCCAAGAATTCCTTGATTATCTAAAAGAGAATGGAATTCTCGCACAACGAACTCCCCCTAGGACGCCCCAACTCAATGGAGTGTCCGAGCGGAGGAACCGAACTTTGTTAGACATGGTTCGTTCCATGATAAGCTTCGCTGATCTTCCCTTTTCATTTTGGGGCTTAGCCCTATTAACTGCCTCGAAGATACTAAACATAGTACCTTCAAAGTCAGTGCCAACGACACCGCACCAAGTATGGTATGGTAAAGCACCCGTGTATTCGTATTTACGAGTATGGGGATCTCCAGCGTATGTAAAGAACAAGAAGGGAGATAAGCTAGATAGTAGATCTAGTTTGTGCAAATTTGTGGGGTATCCAAAGGAATCCATTGGATACCTGTTCTTCGATCCTAAAGAACGTAATACGTTCGTGTCTAGGAACGCCCACTTCTTGGAAGAGGATTTCCTCACCAACCGAAATGGGACAATCGTAGAACTTGATGAAGTCCAAGAATCGGACCCATCCCCACAAACAGTGGGAGCTGAACCAGAATTTATTGAACCTACTAGTACACCTACTCTTCGAAGGTCTGATCGAATTCGTAAGGAGCCAGAGCGATTTGGTTTCATTCACGAAAATGAGAAAGTTGATAGTGATCCAAAGACTTATCAAGAAGCGATGTTAGACATAGACTCGGGTGCGTGGCTCGAAGCCATGCAATCCGAAATGGATTCCATGCATTCCAACAAGGTTTGGACCTTGATCGATCCACCTGAGGGAACTATCCCTGTAGGATGCAAATGGATCTTCAAGCGTAAGCTTGGAATGAATGGAGAGGTATTAACTCATAAAGCTCGCTTAGTGGCAAAAGGGTATTCTCAAAGGCCTGGTATAGACTATGAGGAAACCTTTTCTCCCGTGGCGATGTCGAAATCCATTCGGATAATACTTGCCATAGCCGTGTGGCATGACTACGAAATATGGCAAATGGACGTAAAGACCGCCTTTCTCAATGGAGACATTGACAAGGAGATCTTTATGCAACAACCTGAAGGTTTTGCGTCCAAAGGAAGTGAGCACAAATTGTGTAAACTTCAAAGGTCAATATATGGCCTCAAACAGGCGTCCCGAACCTGGAACATACGATTTGATGAGACAGTCAAAGCATTTGGCTTCATCAAAAACGTATATGAACCTTGTGTGTACAAGAAGATCAACAGTGGGAGCTCGATACAATTCATTGTTTTGTACGTCGATGACATTTTGTTAATCGGAGACGATATCAAGATGTTAGCGCAGACTAAAGCGTGGTTATCCGCGCAGTTTTCCATGAAAGATATGGGAGAGGCATCTTACGTATTGGGAATACGTATCTATAGGGATAGATCGAAGAAGATGATAGGACTCTCCCAATCTCAGTACATCAACACTATTTTGAAGAGATTCAAAATGGAATAATCCAAGAGAGGATTGCTTCCAATGAGACATGGTATCTCTCTTTCTAAGTTAATGTGCCCTACAACCGACGAATAAAAGACGAGAATGTCTCTCATACCTTATGCCTCTGCTATAGGGAGCATAATGTATGCGATGTTGTGTAATCGACCAGACATAGCACACGCTCTAAGTGTAACGAGCCGCTATCAGTCAAATCCAGGCGAAGAGCACTGGACGGCCGTAAAAGCAATCCTAAAGTACCTGCGAAGGACTAAGGATATTGTTTTTGGTCTACGGTGGTAGTGGAGAACTGAAACTTGAAGGATTCACTGATTCGAGTTTCCAGTCTGACGTGGATGACTTCAAATCCAACTCTGGATACATATTCCGCATCAATGGAGGAGCGGTCAGTTAGAAAAGCTGTAAACAGTCTACCACTGCCGACTCAACCACAGAAGCAGAATATATCGCAGCATCAGATGCGGCAAAAGAAAGTGTATGGATGAAAAACTTCATTCAAGAATTGGATGTTGTTCCTAGCATTGTTGAACCTGTAGTCTTCTTTTGTGACAACAACGGGGCGATAGCTCAAGCAAAGGAGCCGAGATCACACCATAAATCCAAACACGTACATAGGAAATACATGTGATCAGGGAGATCATTGGTAGAGGAGACATGCACATGGAGTATGTCAAATCGGAAGACAACGTAGCTGACCCACTAACTAAGCCACTTTCACAAAAGGCGTTCAATAGTCATCTAGAGAAGATGGGTCTTAGAACAATAGGTGAATGGCTTTAGGGCAAGTGGGAGATTGATAGGATAGTGCCCAGCAAGCCAGTTCAATTAGCTTGTAATAGGTCTATTCTGTAAGAAACGATCTTTTGATTTTATAATAATACGCACGTTTATTTATATGTGTATAAGGATAAACAATGGCCAACTTCATCTCTCGCGAATACATTTAAGAGATTGGTTGAAAGCCTTAGATTACATTAGACTATGGGACGATTCACTTCAGTACTGAGTGCAATCATGAAACAGTCTCAAAGGTCGTAATCTTAAAACTGTTCCAAGTCATAGATTCCGAACGAGACGGGGAATCGTAGGAATCGCCAAGACTTGTACAAGTATGCATGATTCACATGGAGTGAATTTGTAGCGTTTCATGAGCAAGGCATTTGAGGCCATTGCATACGAGTAGGTGGTTCAGTGGAGGATTGAATGCATCGAACGACCCCAACAGAGAAATCCATTGTGGAAGCGCATGTCGCATATCGGTGATGGGATGTTTCTCAAAGATTATAATAGTGTACGATTTAGTCCTTTGACTTGAGGTGCTAGGGCAAATTCGGTGCATGAAAATGCGTACTTAGATCTAGGTATAGGCCACTTAGCTTGGTCATAACATGCCTAGGTTGGGTACGTATGGACATGTACGCAAGTGGTTAGTACCAATATGGAATCTATTGACTCATTGTAATGAATGAGAGAATTTCCTATACGATTATTAGATAATATATGCAAGGAAACTGCGGCCGCAGTCGGTGACGGATTTGGAAAGGGGTTTCCAAATTTAGGAGTCACACTGGAATATTATCCTGAATTAGAAAGTATAGTTATCGAGACAAATTTAGAGGTGCCGATCAATTCACACACCCTAAGTCTTGATCGGGAATATTAGTCGATAGAAGGACCGTATGTACATGGTAATTATATGAGACGAGGTTCACAAGTATCAATTCACCTGAAGTTGGGCTTCATGGGCTTGTGGCTAGACATCGACGATGAAGTGTAGGTACTCCTGAGTTAATAGAGGATTTGATTCTAGGAGTGATCAATTAAAGGTTGTTTAATTGACCGGAGCAATTTATTGTTCATAAATTAAATCACGAGGAATTCGTGGGCCTGCTGCCAATTGATGGTGAACCCAGAGGGTCACACACAATACAATTGGACGGTGACTGTTGAAAAAGGAAATGAAAGGAATTAATTGATTTAAAAGTAATTAAATCAATTAGATGAATTAAAGTATTTAATTCAAGTTGGAGATTAATTAATTAGTTGACTTAATTAATTAAATACTTAATTAAGTTGCTAATTAATTATATAAAAAAAATATTGATTTACATGGATTGGGCATTTAATTAAAGTAATTAATTAAATGAAAGGCTTGAAAGACATGGGCCTTTAATTAAAAGCCCATAAGGAGTCTTGCAAACCTAGGTCAAAAGGGAGTCTATAAATAGGGTTCTACTAGAGCTCAAAAAGCTAACACCCTAAGCAAAAACCCTAGCCTCCTTTGACCTACTAGCCGCCGCCCCTCTCCCTGCGCCGCCAAGCCTAGTGCCGCTGCCAGCTGCCGTGAGCTGCCCTAGCGCCGCCGCCGCCTCTCCCTTGTTCCACCGTGCTAGATCTTGCCCTGCCAAGTTGATCTGCACAATCCTGCAACAACAAATCTCCTAGATCCAGTTCTGAGCCTAAGACTAGGAGGTGTCACCAGAATCCAGTTGGTGTGGACTATCTTTGGAGGTGAGACGCTTGGATCACTTCTGTGAACCAGATCCAGATCCAGATTCAGAATCAGAACTGAAGGTTGCCACCACCTTGCTTGTGGTGAGGTAAATCGCAAAAACCCCCTTGTTTAATTCAATGTGCGTTTTTGTTTCATGCTTGCGTATAAATAATATGGAGATTCTTATATGGGACCTTGGGTGCTTCGAAAATTTTAAATTCCGCACTTTTGTTGTTCTGACAATCGAGGCCACCCAACCACTATCCCAACATTACTAACAGTAGAATATCCTACAAAAACATCTTCATCAGCCGTTTTTGCAAAAGGAGTGAGGTGATTTTTCCCATTATTTAACACAATGCATTTACAACCAAAAATTCTAAGTTAATGAATATTTGGCTTCCTGTTGTTCCAAACTTCATATGGCGTCTTGTTCAGGTTCTTGTTGATCATGCATCTGTTTTGGATGAAGCAGGCTGTATTTGTGGCTTCTGCCCAAAATCTATGAGGCAGTTTTGCTTCAGCTATCATTGTTCTGGTAGCTTCCTTCAGAGTTCTGTTTCTCCTTTCAGCAACTCCGTTTTGTTGAGGGGTTCTGGCAGCAGAGTACTCATGGTTGATTCCACTGGCATTACAATACTCTTCAACAATAGAGTTTGTAAACTCAATCCCTCTATCTGATCTGATCTTTAATATCTTCCTGATTTTCTCATTCTAAATAAGTTCCATCAGATTAGTTAGACGCTCCTTGGTTTCACTTTTCTTCTTCATGAAATCACCCAAGTGTATCTTGAATAATCATCCACTACAGCTAGGCAGTATTTCTTTCCACTGTTGCTGATTGGATCAATGGGTCCAAATAAGTCCATGTGTAGTAGCTCCAAAATCCTTGTAGAAGACTGGTGCTTCTTGCTTTTGAAGGATGACTTGATTTGTTTACCCTTCTGATCGGCGTCACACAGCTTGTATGTGCTTATGACTGTTTTTGGAATTCCTTCTACCAAATCATTCTTGATTAATCTGTTGATGGTCTTGAAATTCACGTGATTCATCGTTTTGTGCCAGAGCCAACTGATTTCACTAGGTGTTGAAGCTACCAAGCAAACGTTAGAATCCTTGTCCGCAGAATTCCAGTCGACTACATAAATGTTTCCTTGTCGTCTTCCAGATAAGATGACCTTCTTTGTACCAATCTGTTCAACGTAGCACTTATCTGATGAGAAGATAACCGAGAAACCTTTGTCACAAAATTGACTAATGCTCAGCAGTTGTATTTGAGGCCTTGAACATAAGAGACGTCATATATCTCAATGTTGCCTTTGATCAGCTTTCCGCATGCTACAAGCTTGCCTTCTTTGCTGTCTCCAAATGTAAATTTCGGACCGTCTACAACAACCGCATATGTCAGCTCATGTATGTTGCCACACATGTGTCTTGAACATCCACTGTCCAAGTACCACTTCTTTTCTACTTTACTCCTACTCCTAAACCTAACCTACAAAACAAAAGAAAATTGTTTTAAGGTACCCTCATTGTGAGGGTCCTGGAGGATTAGGTTCACCCTTGACAACCCAAGATGTTGAAGTCTTAGGCTTCTCGGCTTTGACAGGAGCATGAACAGGTTTCTCTTCATCATATTCAACATGTGTTTTATATTGGTAATCAGTATGAAAATGATGATGTTCATAAGCCGATTATGGTGCATGATATGCAGGATATGCATGAATTGGATGAGCAGGGTAAGGAGCATAGTATTGTGGAAATTGAGGTGCATGATATATAGGGGGATATGCAGCAGGTTGCACATAATATGATGACTTATTTCCATACCAAGCATTTTGATTTTACTTGTTCTTATGCTTCTTTGGTTTACTAGATGCTTGCTCATTAACAGACGACTTAGTTTTGTTACTAGTCTGGTTGGTTTTACTTTTATTAGCAGACTTCCTAAGACTCTGTTGTTTAGATTTACCAGTCTGTTTTTCTAATTTTGGCTCTTTGTTCTTCTTAGCCTTAAGAGCTTTCGTCTCCTTCAATTCTTTCTCAGGTGAAGCAGGTTTAGTTGTCTGAACATACAAGATGACCTTACTATTGTCAGCAGATATGAATTTTTCAGTATGATTCTGTTCTAACTTATCCTATTCTAAAGGCATCTTCCGTTTACTAGATGTGTGTGTGGATACAACAGATGACTTATCATGAGACTCAATAACTTTTTCAAGTTCCATGATTTTACCCTTATAAACTTCACATTCAGCTTTCAGAGATTCAGTCTCTTACACAAGCAGTTTTTATTCAGCTGATTCTTTTGGTTTTTCAACCTTAAGTTTCAGTGAACTATTTTGCTCTCTTAGTAATATCATCTCTTCCTTAAGCTTAGCAAATGCAAAAACAATACTTGTCTTATTAACAACCATTTGCTCAAATGAATTAAAAAATTCATTTTCAAGAGGAGTTACCTCATCCTCAGAATCATCAGATTCCTTGGCCATCAGACAGATAAGAGCAGGGTTCTCATCTACAGTAGACTCTTCTTCAGAAGAGTCTGAGTATGGATCAGACGAGTAGATAGCAACAAGCTTCTCTGCTTCAGCCATCAACACCTTCCCTTTCTGATGTTTTCTCTCCTTTCTAATTCTCTTCTCTTCTTCAGTGTACTTTTCAGCTTTAGAATATGGGAATTTCCTGCATTATAACACATTAGTTTGGATTTATAAGCATCCTTACTATCATGAGAAGAAGAGGTGGGGTTAGAAGTAGAAGCATTTTTGTATTTGTTCTTCATTTTTCTCTTGTAGAACTTCTTGAAATTGTTTATCAGCAATGCAACGTCTCCAGCAGTTTACTCATTTTTGTTGAGCAGTGTGGCTTCATCAGATGAGTCCACTTCTTTATTCTTGTTTGCTTTTCTTCTTGGGTTTTTAGCAGCAACAAGTGCAGCTGTGGGGCCTGAAGTTGAGGTTTCTTCAATACCCATTCTTGGCAGTTTATACTCGTATGCCTCGAGTATGGAGAATAGCGCTCTGTTAGAGAGATCTTCCCCAGAGTGATTCTTCCATAGTTGTCACCTTCATGTTGAATTTCGGAAGCAGGGCCTTCAGTACTCTGACAGTGATCTCTCTGTCAATGAAGGTTTTTCCCAGCTTTAAAACTTCATTCAGCGTCCTTGTAAACCTTGTATCCATCTGGTCAATGGTTTCCGCATACTTCATCTTGAAGTTGTCTAACTTTTCAAGAGCAACACTTAGCTGGTGCTTCTTTATGGCGTCATTTCCTTCTCTCATATCAGGAATCTTATTCCACATTTCCTTTGCAGTCTTACAATGCTTGACTTTGTCAAACCGATCATTGTCCAGGGCCTTGGTCAGGATGAAATGGCCAACCTTGTCAAGATTAAACAGCTTCACATCTTCCGTTGTCATCTCTTCAAGTTCTTTATTCACCACTATATCAACTTCATCAAACTTTATAGTCTTGGTGATCTTGAATGGACCTTTTATGATACATGTTGTCATTGCAAGCAGCAAGGAAAATCTCTATCCAGATCTTCCAATCCTCAAAACTCATACCGCCGATGTGGGGAACATGGTTGATACAGTCCATTTTCAAAAAGTTTTTATTTTTAAAGAACGTGCTAGTTTGAAGAATTTAAAACCTTTGAAAAACACTAGGATCAAGCTCGTTGATCAGGCATTTGATTCAAATGAACCACCCGCTCTGATTCCACTTGTTGGTCCCAAGAGGTCAATTGAGGTCTGGGGGGTGAATAGACCTCTGAAAATTTTAGATTTTAAAATTTTCAAGTCATCTGTCAGCAGACTAAGCTGATCATGAATTGTAAGTAGTCTTAGCTGATCGCGCACAAAGCTTGAACAGCAGAGTTGACCACTCTTCTGATGATAACTTAGCTTATTACATCAAAATCAAATTTTCAAACAGAATACTTGCAGCGAATATAAAGCAGTGTTTTTCACAAGTAGTCTTATAAAGAATTTTATCCCCAGGTTTTTCAAACTTCTTTGAAAAATTCTACTAACAGTTTTCTAAGTGTTCAATGCAACATTAAAATATGCAAGAAAATAATGCAAGTTAAAAACACAAATAATTTTTATAGTGGTTATATGGATAAAAATCCTTTAGTCCACTCTTCCAAGTCACTTAGATCTTGGGTTATACTATAAACACACATTTTACAATATACAATGCTTGCGCTTTACAACAAATGATAAGCCATATGTTCGCAACAGGAAATCAGAAAGAAACTCCTACCCTCTGAAGTAATATCACTCACTTAGACGGATATCTACTTCTCACAGCGCTCCTCTATTACAGATTCACTCAGAAAATGTTTTCTTTTGCTTCAACTTAGCTTTTGTCAACAAATGACTTCAGGAGACGAGTGACCTGTTCTTGAGCTTTTGAGACATAGAGAAATTCTGCTTCGCGTATGAAATCTCAGATTGTTGTGTTGTCTCTAACTCTTGAATTCAACTCTATTTATACTTGTTTTTGAAATCTATCCGTTAAAGGTAAGACAAATTTCAAAGCTGGAAGTATTGGTCCCCACTTTTCCTGGAACGGCTCCCTGCAACTGTTGCACTGTACAATTTGCTGTACTATTCTGCCAGTCGCATTTAATGCACCCTGCTCCTTCTTCTCATTTTTCTCTCCTTTTGTCATATATGATGATTTTTTTCTAAATAAAACGACTAATGAAAATGACTTTTATTGAAAACAACTATTACATAAATAAAACACGAAGGATAACTAACAAAGACAACTAATTATTTCACTATACGTTCGATTTGTTATCACAAAGGATAATTTCAAATCAAATTATTCAATATTTGATTCCAACTCCTACGAGAAAGTTCGATTGGTTATACAAATCAAAAAATATCTCATATTATTTTTTGGTTTGCTAATTAACGTTTGAAGTTCAATCAAGCTTCAACAGTGTGTCGTTCGACATTGCTCGACTCGTTTACACCCCTATCCCTATCCATAAGTTCGGTAATACGATAAAAGTAGTTTACTCAATTAATGAAAATGTGAGCATGTAATGTATTTAACACAAAAGATGGTGCAAAGTATTGAAATCATACATATTTCGAAGGTGTAAAGTGATAAAGTTATGTTTTGAGGGTGCAAATTGCCTATTTCCTATATTTTGGGAGTGCAGAAAACCTTTCTTTAAATTTGATTTGGGATTAAATTTTACTTCATCTAACTTTATTTGTATTCCCATCACATCTTTGTACCTTAATGTGACAAAAAATAAGAGAATGCCAATTATACCCATAATTCACGTGACATTTTTTTTTCTAGCTTATATATGTAGCCATCTTATAAGAGATCATTCCACCATCTCAAACTTCATCTAATTTTTTTACCTCATACTGGAAACTAGCCACAAAAAAAAAATATATATATATATATATATATATATATATATATATATATATATATATATATGTCAGATTCTTTGCATTGCAGATAATTGGCTTCACTCAATAAACCAAACTAACACATTAGCGCATGATTATTGACTAAATTTTATTAACCCCAAATATTCATGTAGATTAATAGTAATAAGTTTCAGGTTATTAAGGTTGCTACGTGAAGACTCACCATGGTAACATCTCAATAATAATATTTTTAAGTAAATAAATTTATAATTCAATTTTCCCATGAGTTTTAAATTTTTTCAAACAGGGTAAACACTATTATGTCGCATTTAAAGGCGAAGTACCAGGCATATATGAAAATTGGCACAATGCTCATAAACAAGTGTATAGATATAGTAACGCATGTCACCAATCTTTCAATACTCTGAAGGATGCAGAGAAAGCATACACTTCATCTTTAGAGGCATCTTCTTCTCAAAATACTTCCAACATCTCAAACTCGAGTTCTTCCAAAAGTCGATGCAAGAACAAAGAATTTGAAGAAATACAACGCGAATTATTGGTAACATGGCTACAACGGGATATAGCACAATTAGAGTGAGATGTAGCTCTAAATGTTACCCAGCATATTATTGCGATGATCAAGAACTTGAAAAAATTAGATCTGGACAACAAAGAGGAGAAAATAACTAATTATAAATATTATGTAACTGATCTCTACTTTGTAATGTTCAATTAAATAATTTTGAAGTTTTTTAAGTATTCAACTAAAATTATCGCAATATTACATGTGACATCAAGTGATCGGAATAATCAATCTTTGATAAGTTGCTAATTGTGTCATGACACGAATTAATTCGTTACACTAACTTTTTTTGTGATTATAATTGCCAATATGTTTACTAAATGCAATATAGAATCGAATGAAATAAAAATTGTAATTACGACTAAGAAAGTAACATTAATGGAATATTTTTCAATTATACAATTAATTGTACATAAATATCACATTATTATACTTTGAATGGAATATATGTCAATTATACCCATGTTTTTTTGCTTTAAATTCATCCAGGGTGCATCTAATACAATATATATTTGGAGGGTGCAAAGTAAAGTAAATTTAAATGGTGAAAAAGTCAAATTAACACATTTCTAGGGTGCAATTGAAATAAATCGATATATGTATTCTTACAGTTTCCCACAGTTTCCTTTCCCTTTCCTTGGCAGGTTGCCATTTACAAACCGCATAAATCCAACCAAAATTTTCAATCGTTCAGTTGGGGATATTTATAGGAATATTTCCAGAAATTCTAATTTTCTATTAGATCTCATCATGCATTATACTTAGCAATATTTTTCTAAAACAAAAATCACCTGTTTCCCCAAATTCGTGACTGGCACATCATAACATGGATTACAAAATTAGATTCTTCATTGCGATTGCAGCTACATTTAATGGCATGTTTGTAAGTATAATTGTTTTGCAAAGTTAATTAATTTGTTGATTCATACAGCAAGGGGGGGTGTTTAATATGCTAGTTTTGTGTCTTGTTGGTTTGAAAGTAGTTTATTGAGATTGATTTCGATGCTAAAATAGTATATATTTCATCAGATGCCGTATTGTGTCAATGATTTTTAATTTCATATTTGCCCTAAGTACCCGAGCTTGTTTACTATTTCATTTAGACATACTTTTTAATTAATTAGTTGATTGATACTATAAGGAATGTATTTTTATTAGCAAAAGTAAATTGTGATTACATGTTACTTCTATTCTGAATTTTTTGCACCATTTTCAATAGAGTCATACTTCTATTCTGAATTAGGCAGTGGGGGTTACCTATGTGGAGACAACCTCAATAAATTTGCAACTGACTACAATTTGGGAGAAGGAGATGTTGTATTTTTTCATTACTTGGGAGATTCAAACTTTAAATGTTTTATTTGTTGTGGAAAAACGTATGTTGATAAATATTTTGCATGCAATCAAAGGTTTATATTGAAGTTCTATGCGGAGGCTGGATTAAGTTACAAACGCACTTTGGTAAGAATTCTCATAGATTGTTGATTAGATAGACCATTTGAATAATTGACAACTACCAAAGTCTTCTACATACTTAATGCTATTGTCTTTTCTATGAATGCAGATATTGCCGGATATTTTCTTCGAATATCCCATTAGTAAAAGTAGACCTTTCGTGACAATTTATACCCGTCTTGGAGTTTGGAAGATAAAGATATTACCTTTTAACAGTAATCTTTTAAGGTTGGACGGAAAATGTTGGGAGTCTTTCTCGATTGCACACAAACTGGATGCTAAATTCCTAATCATGTTCGAGTATTGAGAAGGTTTGAAGTTTCAAGCAACTATTTACCAGCGAGGTAACTGTGAGCCATCATTCATGCTCACAGGGAATTCAATGATTCAAGGTGTTGTTTCATAATTTAATTTACTACATTACAAATTATATGTGTCAATATCGTATCAGATTATATTTCTAACATTTCGGTGTATTCGGTTCTGCATAGTTTATGATGAAGAGGAAGCATACAATTGCGAATGCCGTTATTTGAGGCCTGCACCTTCGTCAAACTTAGAACCTGAAGAACCTGAAATTATTTATGTACATGATGACGATGGCAATAATGAGATCAATGTTTCCACGTATAGCGCAACCGAAAACACTGACCACATTATTCAAGATGACAATAATGGATCAGTTGAATTAACATTTCTTACTTCATGGAAGCAAACCCTTAACAAACATAACATCCCTAAGTATTCTACGAGTGCCCCTACAGGATTGGTATTTCTACTATATATTGGCATTTACCTTGAATTAACATTTAATTCACTGAGTAACTTACTCATTGGTGAATTGTTTGCAGTACTTTCCAGCAGACAAAACAAGGCTCTATAACCTACATGAGAAGAAAATGGCAAGATTGAAACTTCCACAATGTAGTCAACAAATTTGGGATGTCTAGGTGCATAAATACAATGATACAGGAAGAAAAACTGCTCGTATTGCATTGGCTTAAGGGTGGAAAGAATTTTCCATTGATAACAATTTAAGAGTAGGTGATTATGTAGAATTCTAAATATTCAAGCCGAATGACCAACTCAATAAGCTTAATGAAGTAATTCAAATCGACATGTTTTACAAGCGATGTTAACAAGGATTATGTTGGTGTTATTTTGCCTTAAACTTGTGTGACTAGTTTTCGAATTAAGACTACGGGAACGTAATTAAAACTACAAATATGTTCCAATAGTTAGACTATGTGATGTTAATGATCATGTTGGTGGTATGTTGCCGGATAATTTTGTGATTAATATTTTATTATGTAGTGTTTTAAAAGGACATGTGACTAGATTATTTTTTATAACTTATTCAAGCCTATAATTTGAAGAATATTGTATTTTTTATGAGTATGAGACAAACAACCTAAAAAAAACACCGAATCAATCTTACATATATATAGAAAACTGGATAAAGTACCGTCTCTAGAAAATAACATGGAGGCGGTGTGAAAATTTTACAAAATTATAGGGGATAAAATGTTCTTTTTAAATCATAAGGGGTAAATAAAACATTATGCATTTGAAAAGGGCAAATTATCATTAAATTTGAAGAAAAATTGGGCTTGGTACTTAATAAAAACGATTTCATATAATACAAAATTTGCATTTTTTTATCCAATAGTACCAAAAAAATATATTTCCCAAACTATTTTACTCAATCAATAAACATACTATGGTGTATCATAGTAAATTAATTTTAATTTAAATTATATAAATTATGTTAAATTGCAATTTAATTAAAGCATACTTAAAAGTAAAGAAACTTAAATTAAAATTAATTAAATTATAAAATGTTAAATATTTGTATATTGCTTTAGACTATCTAGATAAGATTTCTAAGAATAAAATATAAAATGATGACTGATATAGTCATGACATATCATAAAATTTGTTCTAAAATAATATCATAAGAAAATTATATAGTTCATTCCAAGTTTATCCGTTATTCGCCGATTACACATGTTTCATCCGTTTTGTCACAAATTTCAACTAAACTTTAATTGTGTGACAACATAAATGCCAATTTTACTGGTTTCACCAGTTCTTTCACCGAAGTTTCATCGATTCATATATTTTCACTTTTACTTCTATTCATTCAATAAAAAGTTTTGTTATCTGATTTCACTCGTTTTTACCATTTTTACCTATTAAATATATTTTTTCCACAAAATTAACATGTTATTCACCCGAATTTTTCATAGATTAAATATGTTTTTACCGATTTTATCATTTTTTCACCAGATTTACCCGTTTTTACTGGATTTCACTGATTTCATCATTTTTCTTAAAAATTCCACTCGAATTCATTAAATCGAATTCTTTAACCGATTTGACAAGTTTTCATCAATTTTTCACAATTTTCACCCAATTGTTTTTAATCAATTTCAAATGTATACATGCACTTTTTTTAACCGATTTCACATGTTTATTAGACACCTTGACCAGTGTTCACCAATTCACCCGGACTTACACTGATTTCACATGTTTTCCTTTTTTTATTCCAACAAATTTTTTCATCGAAAGTATAAGGTTATGCATGTCTTGATATTCTTTAATAGAGGAGGAAAATTCATGCAAATTACAGAGAAATTACAGGAAAGTTACAAGATAATCAATATTGTTCTAACGTGAATAGAAATGGATAATTAATATTGTTCTAACATACAGAGAAGTTCAAACAAATTAAAATATAAATATCTTGAATATAAGCCATCAATTGTCCACCAGTTATTATTACCAAACATAAACCATTAGACATTGTCAATGAAAAGTAGGAGTATGCTCACTTTGCGAAGTTTGGAACGAGTAGTGAATGCTTCCTGGTGATGCACCCTATACAAAGAAAATTATACTTTGATCAATTATTTAAAAAACGCACATATTAAAATCATACTTAAAAAGACTTACGGTTTGTTGTTGCCATAACAATGTTGTGTTTAGTCCCATCACATTTTTAACTCCCAAACTTCACATCCCACTTGCCTAGGTACCATAGGGTATGAAAATGGCAGCAAACTGCTGTTTGGTTGCATATTCAAAACTATTGGTCTGTTTTGTTGCATATTAAAGATTACTGGAAACTATGGTAGTGGACCATATGAACCCAAATGATGGGTATTCTTGATATGGCTATCAGGATGGGTGCTTTCTTGGGATGGGATTTCGGGATCTTCAGTTGAATTATCCACACGAGTGCTCCTCTCTTTCGGGGTAGGTGTTGCATTTGTCTTCTTTTTCTTTTCTCCATCATCAATGGAAGGATGCTTTAACTCACAAGTGGTTGATTTGTGGCCAAGGACACTTCAAAGATGTGAAGTAATCAATAAATAGACGTGAAAAAACATAATAAAATATATTCCTAACAACATATATTGGCAAACATACCCACACATGCCACATTTTTGTTTCTTTCCTCCGGTTGCTCCTCTACTTTTCTTACGACAAGGATCACGAAAGGTAGTAATCTTCTCAATTACGGGATCTTGTAGGCCTTCATTAGACGAATCAATCTCAACCTTGACTTTATTTTCAGAAGGAACACTACCACATTGAGATTGCATCATTATTTCATCGTTCGCCATTTCAGCTACCTCCCGCACCCGCTTGATAGAATTGGAATATCCCTTCTCAGATTGGGATGATACAAAAGACAAATTGAGGCATTCTTTATTCAATTCGCCAAATCGTTGTTCTTGACTATCGGCAACATGGCAAGGATCAGGAAATTGTTTTCTTAGTAAAGTCCCTACGTCCTTTGACCATCTACGTTTTATCATGTACTCAGGGAACTTCTTGATAGCATAGTACTTCAAAGTTGATATGTGTGTGATGGCCCGGCTCCGCAGGTCCGTCGGATAACAGTCGAAAAATTGTTATTATTTTTAAAAAGTGTTAAAATACTGAAACTTTTTTTTCTTTTTTAAATGGAAACGATAAATTAAATGTTTAAAAGTGGAATCGGTTTAATACGAAATAAGAACAATTTAAATTACTATGTTCAAAACAAAAGTAATTAAAATAAATTTTAGCGGATGACATGACATGGTGAAACAACTTGTGGGACCCAAAAGGAATACAAGAAGATTGAGATTAATATCTGATAAAATTTAAAATCATTTTCGATAGATATTCCCATTTTACAAAATTAGCTAAAATACCAAGATATTTAACACGATATAATAAAAATCAACTTAGACATTATAGGAGATTTAAAACATGAGTTCAAACAAAAATCTTAAAATCAAATAAGAATTTAAACAAAAATTCAACTACTCTCTGGACTAGGGTGGGACTGCAATCGTGATGACCTAACCGCAACATGAACTATCGTTTACCCAAACACTTGTAGCTGAAAAGATTGAAACACGGAATGCATAAGTTGATCGTCCAAGTTAGTGAGGCTGTAGTGCACATGTGCATTGGTGCTACATAATATACATGAGCATATACAACAATACAGTAAATGATCATATCCTATAACAATTTAAGCACGCTAAACAAGCAAGCAGTATTTGTTGATGTCGTCCTCCTCTTACCCTCAAATCCACAGTCAGAAAAATCACAATCAAACACTCCAAGTAAGGTGCGACCTTACATAACAGTGCGCATTGACGTCAAATGCCAGGAGTTTGACATTCACTCCCCAAGTGTAACATCCACACTTGGCTCGTGAAGCGGGTCTATGGTGGATCGAGGTAACCCTCCGGCCCTTACCTTCCAGGTTACCCACGATTCCGCACACCAAAATAAGGCCCAATAGAAATAACAAACAGTACAGTACAGTAACAATCAAGTAACACGAAATTGGTAAACAACTCAATAACAGTTCAACAGACAATATCAATGACTCATAAGCACATAGACATAAGCAATAATTCAACGTGTAACTTGTCCTAGCAGCAGAGTTCTTTATGTTATCATATATCACATGCTTGTTCGTTTAGGGACTAAGTTACAGTTATGACTCGACCTACTAGCACATTCGGACTTACACACAAGTAACACATAGCACTCACCTGAGGAGCTCATTATGGCGATCAAAATTCCACAATGATGTGTATCCAAAACATGAGCAAATACGTATACGGCTAATAAATTATCTTATAATCTTACTTAAATATAATTAAAGAAAATCCTCTCACAAGGATTTTTTAAATTAACATCTCAGACAAGAACTTAAAACTTTCGACATTAAATCATTTAAGTGTATTCATTTTTTGAACTTTAAGATTTCAGAAAATCCAAAATATTTAACAATAGTAACAATCTAAGCGAAATTGGATTGAAACGAGTAAACACAGAGAGAGTGCAATGAAGTGGGCCCGATCCAACACGGACTGGGCCTGAAAGCCAGCTGAATGGACCAGCGGTGGCTGCCCCAAGGACTCCCTAAAATTGCATACAACTCCCCTATAGAATTTAATATTTTAAAATGTACCCCCAAAAATATTTTTCACAGTAAGTTCTTCAAATCAAAAATCTTTGATTAGATTATTTTGTATAAGAACTCAATTACAACATTTAACAAGTTAATAATTAAACACCCTTTTCTTTTGAAAACATTCAAAGTATACCCCAAAAGTTTCGAAAACATTAAAACATTAACTTTCATGCAAAAATAATTCAAGACCCAATATCACAAGAATGTTTAAAAATAATTAAGCAAAAATTCACTATAAAACCAAAATTAATCACAAGTTTTAATAACTTTTCACCAAACTAACAAGGAGAAACAAAAAAAAAATCTTTAACAATAATTTTCTTCGGAAAAATTTCATAAGTTCTCAATATTAAAACAAAAATGAATAAACCACTACTTCAAATCAATTAATCAAGAATTTATAAAAGACCAAGTAAAAACAACGACATATCAGCACCTTTGACCCCTTATTTTCAGATTTACAAAAATAACCCCAAAAGTTTCAAAAACTCAACTTCAACTTTCTTACAAAAAGAAATCAAGATCCATATAACTAATAAACATTTATTTAACCCAAGCAAAACCACATTAAAAATCTAATATTGAATATAAACTAAACAACTTTTCATAAAACTACAATGGATAAAATAAAGTTCTTCAATATTCATGTTTTGTGCAAATGAACACAAATTTCTAAATCTTGAAATAAAATCCATAAACTCAACCCATATATGAAAATGAAATCTATTTTATAATATAATAACTTATATCTATTACTCCTTATAAATGCATGTATGTTTTTCTCCATTTTTCTTTGAAGAACACTTTAAAAGAGAATAAAATAAAATCCAATCAATTAAAGAACACAAGCATAGGTGGATCTTTACCCAATGCAACGAAGTGTATGAAGCTCTCTTCACTTTCAGACCACCGACGGTGGTGGTGGCGGCGGCTCCGGTGGCAGTGGTGACGGCTCCGGTGGTGATCCATAACAAAAGCCCTCAAATCCTTATTTTTCCTCAACTTCTAATGACTGTGGATTCACTCCGGGAGATCAAATCGACGATCCGAACGGTCAATATTTAGCCCCATGTGTGTAGGACCTTCACGCAAAATTTGGGCATGATCCAACAGCGGACGAAGATGGAATGTGTGAAAATCCGAGGCTTGGCTGTATATATCCGAAAATTTTCTTTCTAAATGTGTTATGTCTTTTCTCTCTCTTATTTGATTTATACAATATAATGTGTAGGTAATGAGGTTATTGAGATGATTAAAATCTGATCTTAAGTGTATATAACAAATATATACATATTGGGAAAAGAGGGAGACATAATACTTAATTTTTAAAACTACCAATGCTTGTATACATTGGGTAGAACAATTTCTCCATCCAAGACCATACTTTGCAGCCTAAAGAGTGTGCAAGGAGAGAAAGTAATTACTCTCCTGCAGAAAATCTGCAACTTGGGGCAAATTTGTACTTGCCCCCCGGAAGTTTTGAAAACTTACATTTTGCCCCCAAAAACTAAATTTTGCACTATTTGGTCCAAACTTTTTTGCAAAAGATCCCAACACTTATAGAAGGTATTTCACGCCTTTATAAATTATTTTCAAGTTTAATACGAAATAGTTATTCGCACATTTTAGCTCAAAGTAGCATTAAATATAAAATAGAGAATGTGTCAAAATAAATAGTGATATAGAAAATGACTCCACCATTTCAAAAGAATTTGATAATATTTAAATATATTTCCCACTAAATCAAAGCAGAAAATAGAATCTAACTTTATAAATTCTTCGTAAATCTATACTTTAAAAGAAAGATTTTTAAAAAGAATAATAAAAAGGACAAGAAATTTGTGGGGCGTTACATGATGTGTCGGCATGGGATGCCCTCTGACTCTAGTTTAAAGCAATCACATTGGAACTTTGAAAGACTCTCATCAACTATTACTCTGTGAATTGAAACCTCAGTTTCCTTGTTCTCGCGATATACGAATATTTCATTTTCATCCCTATCTTTGCTTCTACTTTCTTCCACAACACCTTGTTCGTTTCTTATCTCCTTGCGAATCAGAAAATAGATCTTCAACGTGTATATGCTGAGAGCTTGCTCCTCTAACATCTTCGATTGACTTTCTCTAACTTCATGTTCATCTTGCTCAGACAACTTTTGCATCTCTATAAAATCGCTCCTAAGTCTTTGTAGTGTGCGAAAGTAGTGGTCAAGAAAATCAGTTATGCTCATATTGTGGTCGACTCTCAACCTAATTAAGGCATTTACAGACTCAGCTCTCTGCGTAGTTGTCATCATACTCATAAACTGTTCACGAAAGTAAGCTTCCGCCCACCTTTCTCTAATTTCATAGGTGTCAACTACCCATTTGTTATTGGATAAATTGTGCTTCTCCACCATATTAGACCAGGTCGACTCAAACTCTTCAACCGAGCAATTCAAATCCATCAAAGATCAAAAATCATTGCAAAAGGCAGAGTTTTTAATATTTTTGCGGACATTGCGACATAAATGCCAACTACATATCATGTGTCGTGTACCAACAAATTCAGAAATGATAGCTGAATGCATAGTTGTATCTTGATCTGTTAGAACAGCTTCACGAGTTTTGTCTCCCATTGCCTCTAAAAAGCTTGCAAAACCCATTGATAACTTTGAATCGTTTCATTTTGTAGAAAACATGCACCAAATATGCAAGTGGTACCATGGTTATTAACCCTAGAAAATATGACAAGAGGATACAAATACTTATTCGTCTTGTAAGTGCTATCAAATACCAAAACATCACCAAAAGCCTCGTACTCTGCCCTGGAGCAACCATCACACCAAAAAAGTCTAGTAAGGGTGCCATCTTCAACCGAACTGTACTTATAAAAAAGTATAGCATCCTTCAACTTCAATTCTTCTAGATCATTAATCAATGTGTTCATATCCCCTTCTTGTATCCTTTCTGCTCGTAGCTTATTCAACCAATTGTACCCAATCTTCCTTCTCAACGAGAGCTTTCCAGCATCTCCAGCTAATTGCTCCAAGTAATGCATCACCTGGGATGGCTTAAATCCAATCTTAGTCATCAATGCAAGACATTGTGCTACATTATAAAAAAATAAAAATCAATCAACAAAACTCCCAACAAAATAATGTACATCAAGTGACTAAGGATTAATAATGTACCTCTTCATACATCCGTGTAACTCGTGATTTTGATTGTTCAAAAATCTCGAAACAATATATTTTCCAGAATTCAAGTCTCATATCACTCGGAGACTAACTTTGCAGCCACACCTAGCCAATGGTTTAGCTTCTCGAAGCATATTTTGCCCTTCTTCTTTTTTTCCTCGGAACCCTTCTCGGGTACAAACCTATACCCTATTTTTAACTACTTCACCCTTCTTTTGAATACTTCGTCTCCTAACATCAAAACCTTGGGCTTTGACATAAGCAACATAAAAATTTTCTGCCTCATCAATACTATCGAAAATGAGTTGCCCAATCAACTCCTCTTTTATACAAGGATTAACAAAATCTCCTAATTCGTCTTCACATTGCTCATTTACTTCATTCTCATGTCTGCAACAACCTTCATCTTCAACTTTGCTCTCATTTCTATAGTTATAATCTAAATTAAGATAAATAAAACAACCAGCTTAATCAACCCCAAATTCACTTTTTTGCAAATACCCTTCATACATATAAATAAGAACTAACATATAAATCAACCAAAATTCACTTTTTTGCAAATACTCATTGTTCTGCTTTCGAAGACATACATCATTGTAATTTAGTTTTACTAAATAAAACATAAATGTGATAATATAACTTCGAAAAATTATGGGTAATTAACTAGACTTATGATGAGGGGAAAACTGGATCAAAACATTGCTGCAGCCTGATGAGGTCGGAACTCATCATTTCTCGATCTCTTGAACATAATTTTGAGCCCAAGGCGCGGGAATCCTACGCTGATTCCATTATGAGAATTCAAGATCCAAAGTCACTGTTGGGCCGACCTCAGGCCCAGGCCTGTGGGCTTAGTAAAGCACGCCTGTGGGTGGTTCACATGGTCCCAAATCTCAACTATAAATACCCCAAGCATTTATGACGACGAGACAACTTCCCAGGTGATGTTCCTTCGAGACTGCAGCTCGGACTCACTTGGAAGTATTAGTATAGGCTATCTTATATGTATTTCGCCCTCTAGCTTGTACGGCATCCAATAATGCTCGAGTAGGACCCTAAACACTTGTAATTCGTACTCAGTTAATTCGAATACAATTACTATTGATCTTTACTTTCCTTTTAATATCGTTGATATCGCATTGCAATCCATCCTTGATCGAACACACGAAAACGCGTAAGATCAATTGGCGCCCACCGTGGGGCCCTAGTCGAGTATTAGATCGAAATATGCCTACTACGTGGAGAAATACATATATCAGAGGAGAACCTTCCCATGCAGTGGGAGCGCAAAATTCTATTAACAACGAGCCAGATAACCTATCACGCGTAGCTCAACAACCAGAAATTCCACCAGCGGTTCCTCAGGATAATGTTCCAATCCACACAACCGTTGGTGATCTGAGATCCATCATAGGCACAATGTGCAGAGAATTCCTGAACAGCGGAAGGGCCGATCAATCACCCGTAGACCAACCAGGAATTCACGGCAGACCTGAAATACCATCTTCGAACATCCAGAAGGAAAACAGTATACTGCGGTCTATATCGCATGCCCCAGCAACAAACCCTCCGCGAGCTATGCCTTCAAAAATCAACGCCCGATCGGAAATCCCACCAAGATCGATACATAATTTGGAGGATTCAGTGGTAGGAGAGAGCCACACTGCTGGCACTGTTGGAGGCAGAAAACCGACCTACAAAAGAATTACTGAATCAGAGTTGGAAAAGATAGTACGGGAGAGAGTAGCTAAGGAATTGGAAAAGGAAGATACGATGATAGAGATACCCCGTAACAATCAGGCCGCCAGGCAAGGGGAAAACACTCTAACTAGAGGGAACCTACGAGATAGGGAGGTTTCGAACAGTATCATGCGCTGCTCGCCATTTTGTCGAGAGATACGAGAAGCTCGAAACTCGGAAACGGTGCCAACAAGGCTACCACGGTATAACGGGACTACCGACCACGGGGAACACATCAACAGCTTTGTTAATGTGATGAACTTATACGGACATTCAGAGGACTTCTGTTGCAAGATCATGGTTACCACTTTTGAAGGAATTGCCCTCGACTGGTTCGGAAAATTACCGCCCAACTCCATATTTTCCTTCGAAGAATTCTGCAATAAACTAAAACATCAATTCGCTAGCCAGAGGAAGCCAAGGTTACCGGCAAATCACCTTGGAACTGTAAAACAATTGGAAGGAGAGACGTTGAGGCAGTGGCTAGCAAGGTTTAGTATTGAACTCTTGAAAGTTGATACCCCGCAGATTGAATATTTGTCCTCCCTAATGTTCGAACTGACTAGGAGCACCCAGTTCGGAAACGCATTATGCAGGAAACAACCAAAGTCTTTCGAACGAATAATGGAGATTGCTGAAAAGTATATGATTCAGGAAGAGATGAACAAGTTGAAAAATTCGCATGCTATCAAATCTCCCCTCAACAAGAAACAAGGTCGGGCTCCTATCCCGAAACCTGGTGATTATGGGGGATCGAACAAAGGATCTGTTTGACAACGAATTAATACTTATAAGCCGCATGTGCCGCCCCAAGGTCCAAATTCATATGGACCTCCTTACGATCGGACTCGAGCTCCGAGACCGGGTAAAGTCCAGTTTACTGAACTTAACACCTCAAAGGAAGAAGTGCTAACCGTATTGGAAGAAGGGAATTTGATCCCTGAAGCTCAAAGGATCACCCAGGCTAGAGCAGGCGCACCTGGTTATGAACAATACTGTCGATATCACCGAGCTCGGGGACATAGTACTGAAAACTGTTACCAATTGAAGGTCGAGATAGAAAAATTGATTGCCCATGGAAAATTGAAAGAATTTGTCAAAAGCGGCAACTATAACAGTCGTTATAGGTCCCGAAGTCCGCGGAAATTTAACAATCAGCAAAGGCAAATTCAAAGCCAAGCGGAAGAGCGGTCGAATGGAGTGATAAACATGATCGCAGGCGGACCAGCGGGAGGTGATAGCAGAAATGCTAGAAAGAGAACTATGAGGTCAATAAAAGCGGGAGTCTCTGCTAAGAAGGAGATTCTGTCCTTAGAATCTCCCTCCATGGAAAATCAAGTTATAAGCTTTAGTGAGACCGATCGACCCTCGGATGTTAGTTGGGACACGAGTGAGGACGATCCAGATTTTTCCATGGTGTTGACATTGAGAATTGCTAATTTCGAGGTCAAGAGGGTGCTAGTCGATAATGGAAGCTCGGCAAACATTATTTCGTCGGAAGCTCTCACAAGGATGAATCTTTGTCACCCACGTCTAGATAAAGTAACCACTCCTTTGGTCGGATTTGGTGGATCAGAGATCGTTCCGCTTGGAACAATTCTTTTAAGCACGACTCTAGGAACCAAACCAAGAAATGTAACAAGGATGATCAAATTCCTGGTAGTAGATACATCGTTCGCTTATAACGCCATATTAGGGAGACCAGCCCTAAATATCTTCAAGGCAGTCGTATCTACCTATCATCAAAAGATAAAGTTCCCGACCGGGGGAGGAGTGGGAGAAATGAGGAACGACCAATACATGGCATGGGAATGTTATAACTCGTCTTTAAGTATCAAAAAGAAAGTGGAGCCCGAGCTCCCGATTAAGAGGAAAATAAGTGATTTAGGGTCTGAATTAAAAACACCAATTCCCGACTGCGAAAAATTTCAAGAAAAAAAAGGGAAAAACGTCGATATGAGCATGCAAGCGCCCGACCACAAAAAAATAACTTTAGTTCCAGGATCCCCTGAAAAGTTCACTAAAATTGGAACCGAGTTAAGCGAGGGCATGGAAACCATGCTCATTGAATTTTTACAGAAAAATGTGGACGTTTTTGCCTGGAGTTCGGATGATATCGTGGGAATCGACCCACGAGTGATAACACATTCATTAAATATCAATCCGAAAGCCAAACCTGTAAGGCAGAAGAAGCGCAATCATGGTCACAAAAATGACAAAATAATCAATGCAGAGGTCGATAGATTATTATCAGCAGGACAGATCAGGAAAATCAAGTTCACGGAATGGCTATGTAATGTGGTCCTGGTCTCTAAAGGTGAAAAGGTCGAAAACAAATGGAGGATGTGTAATGACTTTACCGACCTAAACAAATTATGCCCGAGAGATCCTTATCCATTACCTCGGATCGATATGCTAGTAGATTCCACTGCAGGATTTGTGTTATTTAGTATGATGGACGCTTTCCAAGGGTTCTATCAGATTTTCATGAATGAAAGGGACCAGGATAAAACAGCATTCATCACCGAGCGGGGAGTGTACTGCTTCATTGTTATGCCTTTTGGCTTAAGGAATGCAGGTGCAACCTATCAGAGGTTAGTTAACATGATGTTCAAAGAACTGATAGGTGAAATAATGGAAGTCTATGTAGACGGCATGCTCGTAAAGAGTATGATGGAGGAGGATCACATTGACCATCTGGATAGGTGTTTCGAAATCTTGAGAAAATATGGGATGAAGCTGAACCCAGCCAAGTGTACTTTTGGAGTACGATCGGGAAAATTCCTCGGATATCTAGTCCACGAAAGAGGAATCGAAGCAAACCCTGAAAAAATTCAAGCAATCACCGATCTCCAACCACCACGAAAGCTCTCAGACGTCCAAAGTTTGATTGGAAAAATTATTTCATTGAATAGATTCATCTCGCGATCTGCCGACAAAAGTTTACCATTCTTCAAACTTTTGCGAAAATCTAAGAACTTTGAATGGAGTGCAGAATGTGATAAGGCCTTCGAAGAACTGAAAGCGTACTTAACCTCACCACCCATGCTAGCCAAACCATCTGAAGGAGAACCTCTATATTTATACATAGTTGTATCGGAAGAGGCCATTAGTTCGGTTTTGGTGAAAATTGACAAAAATGAGCATAAACCAGTTTACTATTTAAGTAAGTTATTGCAAGGTGCTGAGAAAAACTATATGGAGATCGAAAAATTCGCACTGGCCTTGCTGGTAGCTGCCCGAAGGCTAAGGCCCTACTTTCAAACATACAAGATCGTTGTTTTAACAAATCAACCTTTGAGACAGGTCCTATCAAAACCAGAAGCATCAGGTAAGTTGATCAAATGGGCGGTCGAGCTTGGTCAATTCGAAATCGAGTATCAACCGCGGGTCGCCATAAAATCCCAGGTATTAGCTGACTTCGTGCTCGAATCAACAGGCTTGTCGAACATGGAAGAAGGAGCAAAATCCAAGCTAAGTATGGTAGAAGAAGCCAAAGGTCAAATATGGCTGATGCACGTGGACGGATCTTCAACCAGGGATGGAGGTGGAGCGGGAATTCATTTCCAAGGACCCAATGGTGAAGACTTGAGTTACGCTATAACTTTAGATTTCGTCGTAACCAACAACGAGGCCGAGTATGAAGCATTGATCGCAGGGTTAGAGATGGCTCTTAAAGCAAAGGTAAAATCAATTGTTGTATTAACCGATTCAGAACTTGTTCATAGACAGGTGAAAGGCACGTACGAGGCCAGGGAGTTCAATATGATCAAATACTTGAGCAGAACGAAGAAGTTGATCTCTGAATTCGACAAGTTCGATATTCAACCTGTGCCGAGAGAGGAAAATTTATGGGCAGATATATTATCAAAATTCACAGGTTTGGCCGACGGGAAGAATGAGAGGATAATCACGTGGTTGATATCGAACACATCTGCTATCGAACTGGATGCAGCCCCTGCAATTGATATCATGGAAATTGATGAACCAAGCAACTCATGGAGCAACCCTCTTATTGCCTATCTCAAGGAAGGAAAGCTTCCGGAAAATCCAAACGAAGCTCGAAGGATCAAATACAGAGCTCCATCATTTACTCTGATTGGTAACCAACTCTATAAGCGATCCTCCTCGGGAATTTTATTAAAATGTGTCCCGAAAATGCACTACAATGCCATTTTGAAAGAAGTTCACGAAGGGGAAGCGGGAAATCATTGTGGTGCTCGAGCATTAGCTCTTAAATGCTTGAGGTCCGGATATTATTGGCCTACCCTTTTTTCTGATTCTGTTGATTATGTGAAAAAATGCCACCATTGTCAAATTCATTCGAACTTGATTCATCAACCGGCTGAGCATATGCATTCTATTCCTATTTGTTGGCCTTTTGATAAATGGGGCATTGATATTGTGGCCTTTTCCAACAGCAAGAGCTCGAAAGAATTATGTACTGGTTGCAGTTGAATATTTCAGCAAGTGGGTTGAATGTGTTGCTCTAACAAAGATCACTCAGTTCCAAGTTATTAATTTCTTATGGAGAAATATTATCTGCAGATTTGGAATTCCAAGGATCCTAATATCCGATAACAGAACGCAGTTCGCCGGAAAACGAATTACGGAATGGTGCGAAAAGTTCGGAATACAACAGAACTTCGCATCTGTAGGGCATCCCCAAGCTAATGGGCAAACGGAAGTCGTCAACAGAGAGATCATTCGATCCTTAGAAAAACGCCTATCTGAGGCAAAAGGAAAGTGGCTCGATGAACTTCCAGGGGTTTTATGGGCCAATAGAACTACAGTTAAAGCTGCAACAGGAGAAACTCCATTTAGTCTGGTTTATGGGTCAGAGGCCGTTATCCCAGTAGAGAACCTCGTACCTTCCCCCAGGGTCGAATTTTACGATCCCGAAGAAAACCAATCTCTAAGGGAAGTGGAAGTCGATAACGCGGATAGTCGAAGGGACCGTGCAAAGTTGAAAATCCAATCCACAAAGTCTAGCATGGAAAAATTTTATAATCGAAACGTTCGAATCCGAACATTCAAAATGGGGGATTTGGTGCTCAAGAAGGCGGAAGTGTCGAAGCACGTTGGAAAACACCAACCTAATTGGGAGGGCCCCTTTGTGATCGTGGAAGTTGGAAGAAAAGGTTCTTACAAGATTGCTCACCCTAACGAAGAGATACTACCTCGGGCATGGAATGCGGTTAACTTAAGAAGATATTATGGAAGATAGTTACATTCAAGGCTTCTACTATTAGGTTATCTTGTTCTGTTTTCTTTGTTTCTAGTAATTTAGTAAATTACGTGTTCAATGAAGGTTTATTTCGACTGAAGTTATTCGAGGAATGTTTTATCCCGACTGAATATTTATTCAATGAAAGTTTATTTCGCCTAAATTCTTGTTTATTCGTCATATTCTGGATATTCTCAATCTAAATTCATCTATTATCGATCTCTATTTTTCTCCATCAACTATTAACGGGTGAAAGCTGTTGCTATGACCCTCGAAAATCGACCAAGGGTGAAAGCCATTGCTACGCCCCTTGGATCGGAATAAATGGGTGACGACCCTCGGGCTAAAAATGCTCTGAAACGACTAAGGGTGAAAGTCGTTGCTATGCCCCTTAGATCAAAATTATCAAATGGGTGAAAGTCGTTGCTATGACCCTCGGGCTAAAAATGCTCTGAAACGACTAAGGGTGAAAGCCGTTGCTATGCCCCTTAGATCGAAATTATCAAATGGGTGAAAGCCGTTGCTATGACCCTCGGGCTAAAAATGCTCTGAAACGACTAAGGGTGAAAGCCGTTGCTAAGCCCCTTAGATCGAAATTATCAAATGGGTGAAAGCCGTTGCTACGACCCTCGGGCTAAAAATGCTCTGAAACGACTAAGGGTGAAAGCCGTTGCTATGCCCCTTAGATCGAAATTATCAAATGGGTGAAAGCGAAAGCCGTTGCTATGACCCTCGGGTTAAAAATGCTCTGAAGCAACTAAGGGTGAAAGTTGTTGCTATGCCCCTAAGATCGAAATTGTTATGAAAGCCGTTGCTAGGCTCCTTAGGTCGAAAATTATAATCTAGATCGATTGAAATTCTATCATATCTCTTCTGCGTGATTGCTGATTTAAAGATCAAGAAAATTACTCGAGCAGAGAAAAATATTTCTTCTAACTTGGGGAATCCCCAAGAATTCTATGTTCGACAAAAAGAGTATCACTTGAAAGATGTTATATGAAGCTACAGGACCGTGAATCATTAGGTTACAAGAATTATGTTAAAAGTTCTTTTTTGTTAATAAGTCTTCGATTGGCATCATAAGTTAACAAGATCATGGAATGACAAAATTGCAGAGGAACGAAATCGCTATAGAGAATTATAAAAATAGACAATTGCATTTATAAGCAATTTGAACAATTACAAGTGATTCATCGAAGTACGGGGATAGAGATACAACAAGGAAGAATCGAATTCGAAAACGTTATATTCTTTCCTATTTTATTACAAATGCTAAAAATAAGCTGCAAGTCTTCGAAGCCAAATAAGAAGAAACAGGGGAACAAGTCGGAGCTTGCCTCCCGAAATCGTGGTAAATCCGAGACATCCGTCCAATAAACCAGCGGCGAGAAAACAATTTTCCAGCATTCTTGCTACCAGATTCCCGCTAGCTCTCCAAAACTATTATCCGGTCAAGGAAAAACGGACGCATATCTAGTCCACTAACCGACCGGATGAAACGATAGGGTATCGAAATTCTAACCCGTCTCAGGAGGGATGAATCCAAAGAAGCAGGTCGCCTGCCGGTACCCTAGTCGCAATCCTTTTCGCCTGCCGATACCCTAGTCGAAAATGTTTCCCATATAAGGACCCTGAGGAGGTCAAGAAAGAAAGTTCGAATTCGAATATCGAACACTTTAATCGCATAAATGAAATGGAACATGAAGTTGATTGATGGAAGTAAAAACACAACCATGCCAATCGAATATATCATTTACAGACAAGTAAAATATGAAGATAATTCTGGAGCTATATATAGGGGAAGGAATTCCATATCAACGGTGTTGATCTCTTGGGCTGAATGGCCAAGATACGAGCATTAAAAGCTCTGACCGTTTCACTTCCCGAGAAATGAGGGACGATTCAAAAAAAAAAAGGGGGAGAGGGAGAACATCATTCCAGCAATATTATCATTACAACAAAGATTGAGTTACAACAAGAAAGGAAAATCGTTACAACAAGCATGGTGTTACAAAAAAAAAAAAAAAAAAATCTTAGCGAGCTCATGTTACAAAGGAAAACCTCAATATCACTAAACGAAATTATTCTCGAAAAGGATCTTTCGAACTTCAGCACTACGATCAGCGTACCCGCGGATATAAGCTTCCCTCTCACGAAGCTCGGAGTTTCTCTTCTCACGTTCGTAGATATCTTTGAGTTTCTCTAATTCCGAACTTAACTTATCCTGAGACAATCTCTCCTTAAAAAATCTATTAGCTTCCAATGCGCGTTCCAGCTCAATCTTTTTCCTGATCAGCTCAAGTGAAACAGAAGCCCATTGTTCGACCTCATGCTTGGCCAACGCATAAAGCCTAGAAAAGTCTTTGCCAGCCTGAACTTATAAAAGATTTGTCATGGCAAAAATAAAGAAATTAGGGAATCATGTTAAAGAGGTTAGAAAGAATTACCTGGGCGAGGGATTCCAACCCAGACTGAAACAGAAACGAGGAATATTCTCCAGTCGATAAAACCGCCTCGGAGATAGAGACATTGGCCTTCGGATTTTTTAGGTGACACTTTATCAAAAGGAATTATGTCTCTCTTAAGTGGAAAGACACCAGAAGGAAACAACAAATCAAAAGATTTTCCGACCAATGAAGGCACGGATTGGAAAGGAGTGCGCCCAGATACATCCTCCACCAAAGAAACCTTTTTAATTCTCTTGTTCGAGCCCCTGGATTTCAAGCAGGAAGAAAGGGCAACAGTCGAAGATTTATTTCCTTCATGGAAAGTTAGCTTATCAGAAGTAATGGATTTAATTGATGCTTGGCTCCTTTTCCTTATATTGCTACCGTCATCTGGTTTGGGAAAAGACGCGGAAGAAATCACGACAGCGTCCGAATTTTTATTCATCTCTTGATTTCCGGATAAGGATCCGACCGAAATAATTTTCTAAAGCTCCGATCACTGTGAGCAATGTTATTATGAAAGCAACGTAAAATGGCCTGGGTATTTATAAAAGATGCGATATCATGCTAATTACAATAATTGGTAAGTCACCACTCCCAAGAAAGATTCGATGACGCAACCAAGTATGCAAGAATGACGTTATAAAATTCAACAAGATGGATAAACAGGCGATAGGGTAACCATGGCGTTAAAAAAAAAAAAAAAAAAAAAAAAAAAAGGAAAAAGTAAATTCGAGTATCCACCAAATAGAGAAAAGCAGGAGACTAAAAGACGAATTTACAATTACAATGGTTCGCTAACTCCTATTACATGATAATTCTCAACGACTAGATTCCCCCACGCCGGAACCTTTATCCGACTTCTCTTTCCCATTCCCTGTACCGGAATCGCTATCCGAACTCTCAGAATCGCCACTGCTCGAACTACTTCCTTCTTCATTATTATCACTTTGGCCACTAGATGCCGATTCCTCTGACTCGGAAGAAGCAGTGCCTTGTTCTCTACGAGTGTTGGAGTCACCTTCGATGTCCACGTCTTCATCATCGGATTGTGCCTCGAGGATATCAGGATTGGGCATTGGCACTCCGAATTCTTCAAGGAAGGGAAAAAACTCATGGTTTTGGAGGTTCGGAATTTTCGGAGGAAGAGAGGAGGGCTTATAATCCTTCCCATAAACATTTTTGCAGGGATTCATAAACTTGAAATAATCCCCGAGGGCACCGCCAAGTTGTCCGGCCAAAATAAGGTGTTGAACACCTTTATAGTAGAAAGATTGGTTAATTGGCCCAGACCTCGATCGAACAAGAGCGTCGAGGATCGGAGACTCCAAGAACTCCCTTATGGCGGGAAGCCTGGCTTCAGCTCGACCTCGCTCATAAGATTGCTCGGCAGACGCTTTAGCTTTCTCGAGCTCCAGTTTTAACTTCTCCACTTCACCCTCCAAGGCTTTCTTTGCGTTCAGCTCCTCCTTAACTTCCCCAAGCTCTTTCTCGACCTCAGATAATCTAGTCTTGGCATCTTCTAATTGACCGGTTTTTGCATCTTCCTCTCTCAAGACATCGCAAAGGGCCTTCTGCACTGCTTGGGACTCGTCGTTCAGTATGGCCAACCGAAGAGCGTTTTGAGTAAACAAATCTCCGGCCTGCGAAAGGAACGGTATATTAAAGGAAAAGCAAGAATCATGAGAAAAAATATTAAGGGATTCAGAGTATCAAGTACCCTTTGGTGAGCATAGGCATAATCGCCTGCGATCTCGAAATCGTTCTTGACAAATGATTGGGTAGTGTCGTCTTTGAATCTCCCGGCCAGGAATATCCGGAGAGACTTATCCACTGTGTGTTCACCATCGGAACCCAAATCAGATTCGATAGTCCCATTCTCCGGGAATCCAGCGGCCCTTGGTCCTTGGAGATGGTCCTCTATGAAGTCTGCAAGGTCCGGCTCGGAATGGCCAGCCCGACACTGAATAGGATTCGAACCTCGACTAAAGGGTTTGACTCTCCTGGAGGACTCAGGGATATTGCTACCTCTTTTACGAGCCAGCCTGGCCTGCAAAATCTCTCTTGCCCGTTCCTCCATAAAAGTATAATAAATATACCCCACTTCATTGGGATTGGAAGAGCCAGGTGGGAAAACAGATTGAAGGCGAGATGTCCCAACTTCGGCAGTTTGAGGAATAGTTACCAAAGCATTTGAAGCTGCAATCGCACCGACCTCGCGTTAGTCTTAATTGCCTTTCGGGAGACCTTCGACGTTTGGGGACGAGGCCGACCTTGGTTACCCTTCGAAAAGGAAGCAACGTTCCGACCAGCTACTAATGTTCGGAACTTGTCAACAATCCCAGCTGTAAAATGAAGGGAGTTAGCCATGATCGCAAAAAGTTACATCAAAATAATTCAACGCACCTAACGTAGAAGGAGCATTAGCAGGATCAATCCGAGCTTTTCCGTAATCAATTGGGGGGCAGGAAAGGAGCCCCTACTAAGCCCAGCCAATCGCAAAACTGCCTCCTGAGTCATCAAAGCTGTCTGATGAGGGTCAGCTCGAAGAGATTGCAGGAATTCGTCCGAGATTTCACTATTCATTTTTCCTCTAAGACGGCGTTTACCATAGATCCATGATCTTGCCCCGGGCCACACGTACGGAGTGGGCTCGGGATTATCTTCGGTGGATGGAGAATCTGGTCCACGGACAAAAAAGAACTCATGTTTCCAGCCTTTCAGGTTGCTGCTAACATTGGCTGATAAGATCGAGATTTTCGGTCTCTGAGAAAAATAAACATAACCAGCGTTCGAAGATGTGGAAGCACTCATTTGAAATATTCGCCAGAAGTTCTGAAAAACAGCCTTTTTCCCTTTGGCTTTCATCAACACGCAAAAAGCTATAATAAGCCCAATTGAATTTGGTAAAATCTGAGAGGGAGTTAACTCGAAAGCTTCCAAAATACTTTCTACTAAAGGGGGAAAAGGGATACGTAAGCCATAATGGAAGTGCTTAGAATAAAAGGCTTAGCATCCAGCAGGAGGGTCAGTAACTCGTTGTTCAGGAACAGGAAGAACAATCGAGAATCCAGCACCTAGGTATTGACCAAATTCTTCCCGCAATCTTCCCAGATCTGTCTCCACATAGGAACAAACGATCTCGTCTGCCCTATCCTCAGTCATGTTCAGTCCTGCCCTGGTCGATGGCTCCTCCCAGTTGAAGATTGTAACCACGACACTGCCTCCCAATCTATACTTTTTCTGTTCATTTTTCCCTAGGAGAAGGTCGCCGTCCTCTTCGACTCCCTCCTCGGATACTGTGTCTTCGCTCGAGTTGTCTTCACCATTATTTTTCGATCCGGAACGTGATTCTCTCTCTTCCCCATTAGATTCGGAAGAGGGACTCGAATCTCTCGGGTTCTCCACCACGGATGGTCGAACATCTACGACCTGCCTCCCCTCCTGATCATTTTCTCGATCTTCCACTACAGGGGATTTTCCCTTCAAATCTACTGGATTGGACATAGTGAATATACGAAGAGTACTCGAAAAAGATTATAAGAACTCACTTATCGATCTATTCGCTCCGATCTAGGTTATTTCTCCTCAAGATCTTTGATGAACAACGGCCCTCCATCGAGGTATAAATACAGGGGCAAAATGGGAAATTGCAAACAGGTCCCCGAGTAACCGCGACGGTTAAACTCCACAAGGGTGAACTTGAAGTGGTATATCCGATAATTGCATTTATGACCCCAATATTTTCTAAAATCACAAAATTGAAGACCAACACGGGGAAAAAAGTATTTATGGGGACGACGATTTCGCATTCAGCCACCAGTCTACCCTATAAAAATCAAAGGAATATAGAGATATTGTTAAAGATCGACTATAGCAATGCAATAGGTAACAGTGGGGAGATTATAACCTGAGAATCCTATACCAACACTAGACAACGAGGGTAATATTATGGTGACGCAATTTACATAGTTTCCAAGATATGCACTCTTTTTCCCTAGCTCGGTTTTTATCCCAAAGGGTTTTTCCGAATTAGGTTTTTAATGAGGCATATCCGAAACTTGTCCAAAAAATGGCTCATTCACCCGGCGTCCGATTATACTTCTTCGAGCTTAAGCTTCTCTTTATGCTCGAGAAGTGGGGGAGTATTGATGAGGGGAAAACTGGATCAAAACATTGTTGCAGCCTGATGAGGTCGGAACTCATCATTTCTCGATCTCTTGAACATAATTTCGAGCCCAAGGCGAGGGAATCCTACGCTGATTCCATTATGAGAATTCAAGATCCAAAGTCACTGTTGGGCCGACCTCAGGCCCAGGCATGTGGGCTTAGTAAAGCACGCCTGTGGGTGGTTCACATGTGATGGGGGCTATTTCGCACCCTACATACTACTCGGATCGAATGAAGAAGATAAGATCGATTCGACCAATTCAAACAGATCGGGATCATCTTATTGACCCGGCCAAGTGCAGCTCGCTTCGATAGAAGATTGTATTCCGGACTCAAGAAGGATATATGGGCCGAGTCCTATTAGGACTATGTTTCCTTGTAACGCTAGGTTTAAAATTATATAAATACCTAGTTAATCATTGTATTAGACAACTACGAAATTCCTGAACTCTAAGAATACAGGATTTAACACTGCTTACAACAGCACAACTCAATAATATTCAATATTATTTACAGAGCTTTTTACCTTCATATCGGTGTGTTCTTAGCTTTGTTTTGTGGTTTTACTTCTTGTTCTTGAATATTGCTTTTTCTTGTAACCGATCCATCCGGAATAAAGTAACAGAGCCCTATATAACACATATATAAATATCGAAAACCCCCCGATATCACATATTCACTGATATTCAATTAGCCCGACGAAATCCGGCTAAATCAGTTGGCGCCCACCGTGGGGCTACGTTAATTATTCGATCGACACATGGCTCGCCCAAGGAAAAGCGCTCGCATTGGAGCAAGAAGTAATACGACCACCGGCCACAACACATCCGAAGATCCACAAGACAACAACGATAACAACATTCCCAACACCAATGAAAATCTCCCAGATACCCGTTCCCGTCAGCAGGAACACCAAGGAGGTCTTACCGGTGCAATACCGGAAGAACCGGAACTCCCCGAAATACCCGTTCCTCTCCCAGGCGCTCAGGAAAAACTGAGACAAATAGCAATGCTCTTCAAATCACTCTCTCCAGAAGAATTGCTAGTTTTAGACCAAATTCCTCGAAACGTTACGGCTCCCGGGACAACTCCTGCACCAGGAATGCCAAGGCCGAACGACCAAACCTCTCATCAAGCGGACAGCCCAGCAAGTGAGCGACGTTCGCTACACAGCCCACAGCAGGGCAATTCTAAACCCTCCGATAACCATCCCCGAAGAAAACCAGGTCGAAGAAGGCCACAGGCGGGTCGCAGCGGATCGAAGGAACGAACAATAATCCCTATCGAGGATGACATGGATGATGCTATCCCAGATCGAGCACGAGCGACTCGATTCTCGGAAAGAGAAATCGAGAGAATAGTACAGGAACGACTGGAGCAACGCCTACGATCTGTTCAAAACCCGTGGACCCGAACCGCGGAACTCCAGGAGAGCCTTGCAGCATGTTCTCCCTTCTGCAGAGAAATAAAGAGAAGGGCAATCCATTAGACAGGTCCCGGGTAGACTACCCCGATATGACGGAACCACCGACCCGGATGATTATATTTTTAGCTTCACAAATATAATGAATTTATATGCCCACTCTGCCGAATTCACCGCCAAGTTAATGGTGACCACATTCGAGGGCCTAGCGTTGGATTGGTTCGCAAAACAACCTGCCAACTCCATATTCAGTTTCCGGGAATTATGCAATAAATTGACGCAGCAGTTTGCCAGTCAGAAGAGGCAAAAACTCCCGATGAGCTACCTAGGAACCATACATCAACAAGAAGGGGAATCCCTGAGGAACTGGTTGGCAAGATTTAATGTAGAACTACTCAAGATCGATTCTCCGAATATCGATTACATAATTTCTATTCTCTTTGACCTCACAAAAAACAGGCAGTTCGGAAACGCTCTTAGTAGAAAGCAACCAAGAACGTTTGCTGACATCATGAGCTTGGCGTCTAAATATATGACCCAAGAGGAGATGAATTCCTTTAAGGACAAAAACAAAAATAAAGCCACAGCTTCGGGCTCTAAACGACATGACAGGATCCCAGACCAAAGGTCCGTGGATTATGAGCGATCTATCAGAAAAGGTAACGTCTTCCAACGATTGGAATACAGCAAAACCGACCGAGAAAGGCAACCTAATTTCTATCAAAAACCAAGAAACCCTGAGCAACCAATCAGAAGCAGGGTGAATCAAGTGGAACACCCAAGGTTAAATCCTCCAATGGAAGAAATATTGGAAGTTCTAGAAAGAAATAACTGGATTCCCGAGGCGAGGAAAATCGCTCAGCCAAGACCAGGGTCTCGAAACTACGATCAATACTGTAAGTACCATAGGGCACATGGACACCGAACGGAGAATTGTTTTCACCTTAAGAGAGAAGTTGAAAAACTGATCGAACAAGGAAAATTAGACGAATACATAGAGCGAGATAATCGCAAAAGGGAAAGAAGTAGAAGCCCTCGGAACGGTAATCAAAGGAGAAGTTCTCATCAAAGGTCGCCAGAACGTCGACCTACTCAGGAGTTGAATCACGACCAGATCAATGGGACTATCCATACGATATCCGGGGGACCCGCGGGTGGAGATAGTCGTAACGCACGACGAAGGACAGCTCGATCCATAATTGGAAATTCTAAATATCCAAAAGAAATATGGACTCTGGAAAATAGGTTGACAAATCACCAGCCGATCAGCTTTAACGAAGGCGAAGTACCTAAAAACATCATTTGGGATACAAAAGAGGATAACCCCGATTTTCCTATGGTAGTATCGTTAGAGGTAGCGAATTATAATGTAAGAAGAATCCTAATCGACAATGGAAGCTCGGCAAATATCATCTCCCGGGAGGTTTTAGCCCAAATGAACTTGGGACAAATAAACCTACAAAAAGTAGCTACGCCGTTAGTAGGCTTTGGAGGATCCGAGATCATCCCCAGCGGAACAATATCTTTAAGTGTGTCACTTGGAAAGAAACCACTTCGGACAGTAAAGTTAGTAAAGTTCCTAGTGGTAGAAACACCCTTCGCTTATAACGCTATATTAGGGCGACCAGCCCTTAACGTTTTCCGAGCTGTAGTCTCTACCTATCATCAGAAGATAAAGTTTCCGACCGATATGGGCATCGGAGAAATAAGGAACGACCACTGTATGGCGTGGGATTGCTACAGCACATCGTTAACTTTGAAAGAACACCCTAAGTCTATTACTCCGAGCAAGAGAAAGATCGAAGACGATCTCATTAGAAATGAGGTTGAAATTCCTACTACTGATCGATTAGATAAAAAGGGAAAAGAACCACTAGACTTATCCTTGAAACCCCCAGAACATAAAGATATAATCCTAGTAGAAGGCGACTCGTCGAAAACAACAAGAATAGGAACAGAACTAAGCAAAGAAGGGGAAATAATGTTAATCGACTTCCTCAGAGACAATGCCGACGTCTTCGCCTGGAGCGCGAATGACATTGAAGGAATCGATCCTCGGGTAATCAAGCATACCCTAAAAATTGACCCTTCAGCAAAACCCGCCAGACAGAAGAAGAGAAATCATGGACCAGTAAAAGATAAAATTATCAAAGCCGAGGTAGAAAGACTGCTTGAAGCAAAACAAATCCGAGAAATACATTTCTCGGAATGGCTATGTAATGTTGTACTAGTAGCAAAAGGGGATAAAAAGGACAACAAATGGAGAATGTGTAATGATTTCACCGACCTTAACAAGTTATGTCCACGCGACCCATACCCCCTCCCAAGGATTGACTTATTGGTCGACTCGACCGCTGGCTTCGCGATATTCAGCATGATGGACGCCTTCCAAGGGTTTTACCAAATATACATGGACGAGCGGGATCAAGAGAAGACCGCGTTCATAACCGAGCAGGGAGTATACTGCTTTATTGTAATGCCATTCGGATTGAGGAATGCCGGGGCTACTTACCAAAGGTTAGTAAACCTAATGTTCAGAGAATTAATCGGAGAAATAATGGAAGTCTATGTAGACGACATGTTAGTCAAAAGTATGAATGAAGCGGATCACGTAAAACATCTAGATCGATGTTTCCAAATCCTAAGAAAATACCGTATGAAGTTGAACCCTGCGAAATGCACCTTCGGTGTTAAGTCAGGAAAATTTTTGGGATACTTGGTACACCAGCGAGGAATAGAAGCCAACCCCGAGAAAATTCGAGCCATAACTGAAATGAAACCTCCCAAAACCATCTCTCAAGTACAAAGCTTGGTTGGGAAAATCGTAGCATTGAATAGATTCATATCAAAATCTGCGGACAGAAGCTTGCCCTTTTTCCAAACGCTTCGAAAAGCAAAAAACTTCGCTTGGACCGATGAATGCGAACGAGCCTTCGAACAACTCAAAGAATATTTGACGACACCACCGATGTTAGCCAAACCAACGGAAGGGGAACCGTTGTATATCTACATCTCCATCTCAGATACGGCCATTAGTTCAGTACTAATTAAGATAGAGGGCTCAGAGCATAAGCCTGTCTATTATCTCAGCAAGTTATTGCAAGGGGCGGAGAAGAATTACATGGAAATAGAAAAATTCACGCTGGCCTTAGTAGTGGCTGCACGAAAACTTCGACCTTACTTTTTAACTTACAAAATAGTGGTTTTGACAAATCAACCGCTAAGACAAGTCTTAGCAAAACCAGAAGCCTCAGGAAGACTAATTAAATGGGCGATCGAACTAGGCCAGTTCGAAATCGATTACAAACCAAGAATCGCAATTAAGGCACAAGTGTTGGCTGACTTTATATTAGAAACACCGACACAGACAACTGAATCATCGAGCAGCCTCAACGACGATGTCTTGATCATAGAAGATCAAACTTGGTTAATGCATGTCGACGGTGCTTCATGCCGAGAAGGAGGAGGCGCCGGAATCAACTTCACCGGACCGAATAAGGAAGATTTGAATTACGCGATAACATTGGACTTCGTTGTAACAAACAATGAAGCTGAATATGAAGCATTGATTGCGGGAATGGAAATGGCGATTAAAGCCAACATAAAAAGTCTTAAAGTATTAACTGATTCAGAGTTAGTGCAAAGACAAATTGAAGGCCTATACGAGGCTAAAGAATTCAATATGGTCAAATACCTCGCCAAAGTGAAAACACTAGCTGAAAAATTTGAAAGCTTCGGTATTCAGAACATTCCGTGTTCGGAAAATAAATGGGCCGACCAGCTATCAAAGTTCACAGGATCCCATGACGGAAAGACCGAACGGGTAATCAACTGGTTGATCTCTAATACGCCGGCTATCGATATCGATGAAACACCGGTAGTCGATATAATGGAAATCGAAGAAGTCGAAGAAAACTGGATGACCCCGATGATAGACTATCTTCGAGAAGGAAAATTACCACCTGACCTGAATGAAGCTCGGAAAATAAGATATCGAGCTCCAAAGTATACACTTGTAGAAGGAAAACTCTACCGAAGATCAGTATCAGGAATTCTTCTGAAATGCGTCTCTGAATCACGAACCATTGATATACTACGAGAAATACACGAAGGAAATGCAGGAAATCACAGCGGATCAAGGGCATTGGCCTTAAAATGTCTCAGGACAGGCTACTATTGGCCTACCATCAATAAAGATGCCGCTCGATATGTCCAAGAATGTCATCACTGCCAGATCCATGCTAACATATGTCATCGACCAGCAGAAAACATGCATCCAATTCCAGTATGTTGGCCTTTCGATCAATGGGGAATGGACATCGTGGGGCCGTTCCCGGCGGCCAGATCCAAAAAAGCTTACGTCCTGGTCGCTGTAGAATATTTCAGCAAATGGATAGAATGCATCGCCCTCGCACGAATAACTCAATTCCAAGTGATCAACTTCCTATGGAAGTTCATAGTTTGTCGATTTGGCATCCCAAGGATCCTAATTTCTGATAATGGAACCCAATTCGCGGGAAAACAAGTAATAGAATGGTGTTCGAAACTGGGAATTCAACAAAATTTCACTTCGGTCGGGCATCCAAGAGCGAACGGACAAACCGAGGTAGCAAACCGAGAAATAATAAAATCTTTGGAAAAAAGATTAGGATCGGCCAAAGGAAAATGGCTTGACGAACTCCCAGGAGTACTATGGGCTAATCGAACCACAGTAAAGAGCTCAACCGGGGAAACCCCATTTAGCTTGGTATATGGGTCGGAGGCTGTTATTCCTGTTGAAACTTTAATCCCTACGCCAAGAATAGAGATGTTCGATGATCAAGAAAATGAAAAGGCGAGAGAAAATGACATTGATTTAACAGAAGCTTTAAGAGATAAAGCTGCCGTACGCCTACAAGCCACTAAAGCAAATATGGAGAAAGCATACAATCAAAAAGTTCGCATCCGAACTTTCAAAGAAGGAGACTTGGTCTTGAAAAAGGTAGAAGTATCCAAGCATGTGGGAAAGTTACAACAAAATTGGGATGGACCTTACGTCGTCATTGGCGTAGGAAAGAAAGGTTCATACAAAATTGAACACTTGGATGGAACAGCCTTACCAAGAACCTGGAATGCGGTCAACCTTAGGAAATACTATGGTAAATAAATTTTAGCAGATTATACTGCATTGTTTTATTTTACTTTATCAAGTTTTAATCCTTGTAACAAAGGCCTTAGCCTACAGTTCAATTAGTAAAGATTTTTAGCATTTTCTATACATATTGATAAAAATTAGAACGAAACGAGTCGAGTATACATTGATCCGCTCAATAAACACTCCTCGATTTATATCAACGACAAAAAGGACTTTTTGGTGATGTACCTAAGTCTAAATTACAGATGAGTTGAGTAAACATCGATCCGCTCAATAAAAACTCCTCGGTATATTTACAACGATCGGAAAAATTTCAGCTGATAAAAACCTAAGTTTAAATTGTAACAAGTTGAGTAAACATTGATCCGCTCAATAAACACTCCTCGATCTATTCCTAACGATCTAAAAGATCTGCTGATACTCCTAAAGTTTTGAAGATAAATCAAGTATGACTCCATCTGCTCGGAAATTGCTCCTCGTAAGTAAAAATTATGACAGAATCAACGACAAAGAAGATGCAAGGGATAAAAGTAATATTTTATTCATCAAATCAGTTACATACAAAAGTCCTACGTTACAAAGGTCTACATACTACTTAAAGATCATTACAATGATTTAGTTAAAATGATCCTATAGGATCGGCTATCTTCACGACAATGTCCACGGAAACACCAATCTCCTCCCTAGTACCTTGTCGATTATAATAAACCACCTAAGAAGCACGCTGCTCAGGATGGTCGACTTCTTTGGTTCGGTGGCCAGGCTCTGAAGATCAAATGTTCCTCCAGACGAAATGAGCATTACCAGCCAGATAAACCGGCAATACTCATTCACCCATAACGAGACACTGCTTGTATAATGGGGTAGATTTTTACTCTGAAGCAGCATCTCTTTGGATGAGTCGTAAAGGATAAAACTTACCAGCGCAACCCAGTGGACGACCAATCCGGAGGTAACATCCAAGAATAAGGATGCCTGGTAAGTATGAACCCCCCATGTGCAAACGGAAACCACGGACCTCTAATTGATGAAGACAAAAGCTGAGGCCTCATGGGACCCGTTAGTACAAGGAAGGGCTGACATGGGACCCGTCAGTACAAGGTAGATCAACATCAAGTTATTACAGAGTGAATCACGATAATGTGACTTTTTGAATATTATTGGATCTGAAGGCAGAATGAAATCCAAAGAAGTTGAGATCTCCATTCTCTTTGGGAAATTGCAAAGGAAGAAAGCAAACCACCACCCTATTTATAGGGATAGACTCAAACAATCCAACGGCTGAAAAAACATTTGATCAAGGGGCGAAAATGCGACCCTTTGACTCCCCGAATTAAATGCAAGAAAGTTGGAACGGCACCTGTCTGACCAACTCAACCAGTCGATAAGAGAAGAATCTGCAGATCGAAGCGATCAATAAAATAATCCAAGTGGGCTTAAAGAAGCCCTAGCCCAGAAAAGTCTCCACGATCAATATGATGGTCGCCCGACAGAAAAATTTAAAGATCATCAACAAAGGCTTGAAGAAAGGATGCATACTTTTATGGAGACAAAAAGACCAAACCCTCCACCATACGAGGGCCGTCACTGCCTAATACATCATATAGGCAACCATTAACAAAGCCATACAAGAATTACTTCGGAGTCCAAGACATTTGACATAGAAATCAGGAGAATAGTCCTCCTTATTCAAAACAGCAAGGACGTAACTGCCTAACATACCAAAGAATTGCTTAAGGAGGTCTGAACGGGTCAGATCTGGCCAGGACTGCTACATTTTCCAATTCCTCCCATATCAAATCAATGGCATATTGATACATTGGTTGCTTTATTTGAGAAACAAGGAACTCACAAACACTACAGAAAAACATAGATCTCGAGAGTTTATCTAGAGCAATTCTGCAATTTCAGAACATAGAAGAGCAGAGCTCAACAACGAGACAACGTCCTTATATAAGATACCGTTAACTAAAAGACAAATTTGTAAAAGATTGGTCGAACAGCGACGACAAAATTGAGAATTTCTTTATTCGATTAGATATCTACGAGGAAACTTCGCTATTAACACGACTTCTGGGAGCCTATAAGGAACCTCATTCAAGCGATCATCATTCTTATACCTCATTTTAAAGGATTTAATTTGCAATCCTAGACGTAGTAACATTCAGTTACTTAAGCATCACTCAAGCAAGATTAAAGCTACTTTGCAAAGATTAGATTTCCTCACAGAAGACCAACATGAGATAAGTATACTAATCTATATTTCTTTTACTTCAAGGAAGTTGTATTCTTGCATGATAAGTAAAATATGCATAACGAAGAGTATCCACAGAAGAAAATTGGTTAAGGCAAGAATCTGCCAAACAAAAGATCATAATTTCCGATTTAGTCATTCTCCTAATACAATAATCTCTGCCCGAACAACCACAAAAAAGTTGGGCACCAAAAAAAAAAAAAAAAAAAAAAAAAAAGACAGTCCAAGGTCTGCCAGCTCAAATAAAGATCACTGAGAAGAATCGCCAGAGGGGCGACCAGCTGAGACAGGCCTCCGGGGAGTCAAGTTACCAGCAAACGCCATCAACTCCTCCTGACGCTTGAGATAACCGGCATCATAACCGTCCTCATAGGCCTGCTGACGAGATCCCTCTGCCGAAGCGGCGGCCTGAACTAAGTCACCTTTCTCTTTCTCAAGAACAACTTTGTCAGCCTCTAATTTTTGGAGGTCATCTCGGGCAAGCTGCAGTTGCAAAGACAGCCCTGCGGCTTTAGCTTTTTCTGACTCCAACTGACCTTGATGAGCTCTCCGACTACTCCACAGTTCGTCATTTTGTACACCCAGCTGAAGTGCAAAATATTTGGCCTACAAAGAAAAAACAATGAGAAAAATCCTCTCAAGACATGAAAGTCGAAATAAAAATAGGGAAAATTATCGAAAGATATGTCTACCTGCTCGCACATCTTAACAAGAGACTGGACAAGGCGTACATTTGAAGTATCCTCAAGTTTCTTCAGCTCACCAGGCAAAATGGTGCTCAACCCCAGATCCCAGGACAAAGCATCAGGCTCAATTGAGCTAGGCAATTCACTACTAGAAGGAACACCGTCAGGCCGCGGAGTCTCTAACAACATAATATCTTTGACCTGCTCGAGAATACAACGATCATCTAACAGACGAGGAGATTCTCTCTCGTTGGGGCTAACAGAGGTCTCTTTGCCCGAAGCAGAAATAACGGTTCGACGACCAGACCTCGACCCAAACTGACCCCCAGAAGGTCCCCCAGATTCAAAAGAAACAGTCGTTACAGTGGTATCATGAAACAAATATTCAGGACAATCTTGCAAAATAGATTGCGTTACGGAAGGATTAACAGAAAAACCATCGCCAACTTGCCCTTCACTGGCAATCAGGGCAGTTGAAGCAGACAAAGGAAGGGAAATAGCAAAATCCCCTCCATGAAGAACGTGCTCAAAGGAAGAAGCATTTGAACTAACAGCTATATTATAAACCGGTTCCTCGTTGGACATATCGCCAAAAGCAACTCGACCAGGGGAAGGCATACTTCCTACTTGAGTGGAAGCAGGAAAGATTGGTTCTGAGAACGACGAGTTTACCACGGAGAGAGGTTCAGAAGCAATAACACGAGTATCGATCTCCGACCTAATTGTTTGGGACGAACGAGGAGGCTCCATCGACGGCCCATCTCTTCGAGATTTTCTCGATCTGTTATCCCGGGCGCCCTCACGGGAAGGTCGCTTCGAAGTATTACCAAAAAGGTTACTCATGATCGGATTATGGAAAAATACAAATTAATATCGAGAAAGTTTATCGACTAGTTAAAGAAAGAGTATTCTGTTAAAAGAGGAGTATAGCAGTAAAAAACAAGTCAAGTTTTTACCTTTCGTATTTATACTACACGAAAGGACGCGACAGACCTAAAGAAAGGGCGCGAAACGGGAAAACTGACCTTGGAGCAAACGCTAGAATTTGAGAAGACACACACATAATGATTACGGCAAATTAAATGACTTGTCTGAATTATTACGGCGAATGTGAAAAGACACGACTGTCAGGATACGAAACGTTTAGCGTACAAAGTAAGGAAAGCTAAAGTTACAATTAAAACCTACGAATGAATAATTACAAAGATTATTTCAAAAATAAATCACTATTTCAAGAAGCCTGGTCGCTATCCGGAATCTTCTGTTCGCTACCGACGTCCTCAGTCATGCATATATCGTCTTCGTCTTCTTCGTCTTCTGGATCGATAAATGTATTATCGAGCTCATCGTTAACATCAGAAGGAGGAATCGGCAATGGATTTCCAAATTCTTCGACAAGATGAGCCAGAGGAAAACCTTGATATACGACATCTGGAACCTCGGAAGAAGAATAAAGTTTGCCATAGCGATTCAACCGAATGTGCGCCGCCTTAAAATACTCCTTTCGACGGTCGTCGATCATCTCTAAAGCGACCAGCTGATGAATCGCCTTCTTAAAAGTATTCTCAAGAAGAGGACCGACCATCCGATACACCAACGCCGTATGAACAGGAGAATTAAGGAATTCACGAACAACTCTTTCATCAGGATTCCTACCATATCGATCCCTAAGCCCACTAAGTGGGACATCCTTTTCATACTCCTCTAAAGAAGTTTCAAGGTTGGATACCTGAGATTCAAGCTCACTAATTCGAGTCGTGCTCTGTAACTGCAATTCCTCTAACTTTCTAGCTATTTGATTGGCCTGCTCTTGAGCACGAGAAACCTCCATCACCCTGTCTATCATTTCTTGATCTTCGGTCTCGGTAGCACGAGTCTCTACGATGGGAACGGAAGAAGATGTTGAGGGACCAACCTCTGAACCGGAGGATTTATGAAGTAAAGCTTTATACTTCTCCTCCAGGAACTCGCACTGTTGTTTCCAAAGTGCATTTTCATAGGCGTATGACGCGAGACAAGTTTTAGTCTGGAAGAACAAAGAGAGCAAGAAAAAGAGATGGATTAGTAAATTAAGGAAAACCCTTAAAATTATCTGTTAATATGATTGAAGGAAAAAGATATCACCTTCTCAGCATAAAGAGAAGCTCGCTGGAATTTCTCCAGAGGATCCTTATGAAGAATCTTATTGAGATCGCGAGTAAAAACGCCAGACAAAAGAACACGGGTCGCCTTATCGACCGCGTTCTCACTATCATCATGAACAAGAGAATCCTTCTCGGAATAACCAGCGGCCCTCCTTCCCTCTAAATGATCCTCGATCATTTCGACCAGAGTAGGTTTTGGATGTTTATCTCCGAGTAAAGAAAGGTCGTCACCAGAACGTCCATAGTAACTCCTTTTTCTACCCACTGGATTATTAGTAGGATGAGGCATTGACCAGCTACGACATCCTCGAATACCCAAAGAGGATCTAAGATGAAGAGGAGGATAACCAGATCCCGTGCCCAGACGAATAGGGGACTCACGAGAAGAATCTGGAGATTCCTCTCTATTCTCCTCAGATTCATGACCCAACTCCAGCTTCCTTTTTCGCGACGCTCTCTGCTCGATAGGGGCGTTCTCTACGGATTTGGAAGATTTCGACAGCACCATTTTTCCCTTCGAAGAATGTCGATAGTTTTCTACCATATGGGCTGAAAAAGAAACAAAATAAAAGTTAGTTTCTCCGTATAAAAGGTATAGTTACAGCACTAAGATAAAATAAAGTACTAACCAAGAGGTTCATATGATGAACTGATGGGAAAGTTATGAACACTTAACCCCGCCTTACGAAGGAAAGCCTCCCCGATCAGAAGAGCGCTTTGATATTTGTTTGCACGCATTTCGGGGATCTCAGTAATAAACTGTACATCGTCAGGAACAAGTTCACCAGTCGGTAAGCGACCTCCAGGAATCCAACTGGAACCATGATCCCATGAAAAAGGCATGGTCGAACCATCCGCCAAACAAATAGTAGACGGAGGACGAACAAAGAAGAAATGAGATTTCCATGAAGGATTACTAGAAACAGGGGCGTCAAAGATCGCTCGACTAGGCCGCTGACTAGTGAAGAAATATCCACGATTTGAAGAGCTAGAAATATTGAAACGGAAAAGTTGCGTAAAATTACGAAAAGAAGGTTTAAACCCCTTTGCGATCATCAAAACGGAAAAACAAACCACAAAAGCAACGGAATTTGGAACCAGCTGTGTCAAGCACACACTGAAAGTTTTCAAAATTTCGAGAAAGAGGGGAGACAAAGGAAGACGCAGTCCGCTATTGAAGTGAGCCGTATAAAAGGCTCGACATCCCTCCGGGGAAGACGTGACCCTATCAGTAGGGGAAGGAAGAATTATCTCAGAACCTTCCGGAAAATATTTGGTATAATTATTCACAACCTCCGGGAATGTTTCCACCGTATAGGCACAAGCTACGTCCTCAATTGGTTCAGAAATCTGAGGAACAGTATCCTTGCCCTTTTTGGCTCGGGCAGCCACATCTGCATCAGAAAGGATTCGTACCTTGAAAGTATCTTCTACAGGGACGACGAAGTCAGATACTGTAGTTTGTTCGCCCAAAGGATTAGAATGCAACTCCTCCTCGTTATCGGGGGCGACGATCTCTCTAGAAGAGGAAGAAGATCTTCTTACAAAAGCCATATATTCTGGTTCTCGGAAAATGAAGGTCGATAAAAGGAAAAATTTTATGAGATGAACGACTTATCAGGAAAATGATTACAAGTTGTAAGGAAGTATAAAAGAGAAATGGCGAACTCAAAGGTCACCTATTTATAATAAAATGAGACAAGACGTTTCGAACTCATCGCAGCTACTCATATTCCCGCCAAAAACGGAAGGATACGAAAGGCCTCCTGAATAGACGCGTGGCGATTCAACAGAGAAAACGACTATCTATGATGTGTAGCACTCTTTTCCTTACTTAAGATTTTTTCCCACAGGGTTTTTTCTTAAGAAAGGTTTTTAACGAGGCTCCATTCATAGAAAACAAACAGTCGTAAAGATTCATCTACTTCTACGAGCTTCTATTATCTATACGCTCGAAGAAGTGAGGGAGTACTGATGGGGGCTATTTCGCACCCTACATACTACTCGGATCGAATGAAGAAGATAAGATCGATTCGACCAATTCAAACAGATCGGGATCATCTTATTGACCCGGCCAAGTGCAGCTCGCTTCGATAGAAGATTGTATTCCGGACTCAAGAAGGATATATGGGCCGAGTCCTATTAGGACTATGTTTCCTTGTAACGCTAGGTTTAAAATTATATAAATTCCTAGTTAATCATTGTATTAGACAACTACGAAATTCCTGAACTCTAAGAATACAGGATTTAACACTGCTTACAACAGCACAACTCAATAATATTCAATATTATTTACAGAGCTTTTTACCTTCATATCGGTGTGTTCTTAGCTTTGTTTTGTGGTTTTACTTCTTGTTCTTGAATATTGCTTTTTCTTGTAACCGATCCATCCGGAATAAAGTAACAGAGCCCTATATAACACATATATAAATATCGAAAACCCCCCGATATCACATATTCACTGATATTCAATTAGCCCGACGAAATCCGGCTAAATCAACATGGTACCAAATCTCAACTATAAATACCCCAAGCATTTATGACGACGAGACAACTTCCTAGGTGCTGTTCCTTCGAGACTGCAGCTCGGACTCACTTGGAAGTATTAGTATAGGCTATCTTATATGTATTTCGCCCTCTAGCTTGTACGGCATCCAATAATGCTCGAGTAGGACCCTAAACACTTGTAATTCGTACTCAGTTAATTCGAATACAATTACTATTGATCTTTACTTTTCTTTTAATATCGTTGATATCGCATTGCAATCCATCCTTGATCGAACACACGAAAACGCGTAAGATCAACTTAAGATTGAAATTGACTAGACTTAAAATGTTGTATAACTAACCGAGATTAAGAACAGAGGATACACTAATTAATAAAAATACCGTGTAATACCTGTACCCAATGTAATTGATCTGTTGGAGCAAATGAAATTTATGTAACAATGGACAACAATGGTGACAGGAATAATGGGGAACACAAGAGGGTTTCTCTGAAAATTTCAATTTCGAGTTCCTTCCAAGTTAAACAAAATTTCAATTTCGTGCTCCATCTCTGAAATAATTTTCGCACAAGAGGGTTTCTCTAAAATAAGGGAAAGGAAATGGAGATGGTGATAAATGTTTTCATCTTTAAATATTTTCATTAAAGGGCATTTTAGTATTTACAAGTTTTAAGTTGGGTTCGTACTAGGCGTCGTACCTTGCCACGTGGCAGAATATTGCGCGCCCGTAAATGCCTCTTCTACGGGGTGAGTAATGCTAGACAATCCCAACTAATATTGAGCTAAAGAAGCTACATGTAGTAGTATTCTATTAATTCAACATAAAATGACTTTGGGGGCAAAAGTCTAACTGTATAAGAAATTAATGATTAATTTTTAATTAGCCAGCTAATTCCAGTTTGCACTAAAAATGATAATTAAAGCTATATTTAAACCCATATACCTTAACATTTCTTTTTTTTTCTTTTCTTTGATAACCTAGGTGTACAAGCTTATACTAGACTAATCCTGGACCCTCTGAACCCTTGCCCTAGAACCCTGAAGGATGTAAATCGCAGGATGTGCCTCCACCAAGCCTCGGGATCCAACCATACTGTTGTACACTCTATGCACAAAGGAGTCTTCACCACAAATTACTCTTAGATAGACCATAACCTTAACATTTCTTTTTGCACTTTCAATTGGATAGAGGCTTTTTAACATACATTCAGCAAAACTTTTGTATTAACTGTTCATGAACATAATGTTTTAATTTCCTCTTTACATAGTTTTCACTTTGACATGTACATCTGCCCTCAACAAAGCCAGTTCTAAGTACAATCTAAACCTTACGAGAGTTTGATAGGTTCATTTGATAAAATACGCAGCAGATCTAGCTTATTAACCCCTTTCAATTAAACCCTAAATCATTAAATCCTAATTAATCAAATTCAAAATTAATTAACTAAGTTCTAACAAATATATTTATACCTTTACGAACAGGTGATTGGTCTAGTGGAAGGGGCTAGTCACTACAAAGTAGCGGACTCAGGTTCGAATCCCTGTTGGGAGAGGTTCCCACATTATGTGCCCGACGCGCCTCGAAAGGAATTAAACCCTTGGGAAACCAAAAAAAAAAAAATTTATACCTTTAAATCTGAAGAAGACAGCGGGGTGATGGTGCGGTGGTGCGAGGTTGTGCAGTGGTGGTGGAGGTGGTGCGGCCGGCCAGCGCCGCGTGGGGTGTTGGGCTGTTATGGTGATGGTGATGGTGATGGGTACTCGATGGCAAAGGCGCGTGGTGTGTTGCGGTGGTGTGCGCGCTGGGTGTTAATTGCGGTGTGGTGAGCTCACGACGGTGATGGTGGTGCATAGTGGTGGAAGGAAGTGCTGCTGCTAAATGCTTTTCGGTTTTGTGGAAAACTTTTTCTTTTTTCTTTTGTGCACATAGGCAATTCTGCGCTAAAATTGCAACCGAATTTGTTCCGATTGCAATTTTGACCCAGAATTGCAACCGAAGCACCGAATTCAGATCGGTTGTAAATATTATGCACAAACTGAATTTCAGCCCCGATTTCAACCGAAATTATTTCGGTTGTAATTTTATCTACATTTCAAACCGATTTATTTCGATTGCAAAAATTCAGTTGCAATTTCAAATTTTTCTGGCAGTGTGATCAATTTAAAAGGGCTTCCAACACCAAGTGTTCTTGGGTTATGATCAAAATCCTCCTTCAGTATGTGATAGAGGATCGAACAAAAGTATATCGAAGACATCAAATTCCTTGTTATCTTGTGATTCAAATACCGGTGAATTTTCAAGTATGAAATCATGTAATTTGCTTTTAATTTATTTTGGGCCATGTATGTTGATTAATTAAAACCAACAGTCAATGGTATCCTTTTATTCTCAAACATCTTTTGGATCCAAGTTGTGGTCTTCTACCAATACCAAAGCCTACCTACTTAAAATTAGCTAACAAGATATATGTTATTCCAAAGTATAATTCTCCACATCGTATTGCCAAGAAATATTTATTTTATAAATTTAGCTCTTTCTCAAATTTGGCTTACATTGGTGAATATCTGGGTCAGCAACTTCGAATTTCTTTTTTATTTTTATTTTTATTTGTTTAAAACGAAGCACATAGCTTCCGGATAGAAAGAAAAGGTTAACCCTAAACCTATGTTGCACAGACACTGATTCGGCGACTCGAAATCGACACGATTCGGATTCGGAGACTCGTTTTCTAAAAAAATTTCAAGATAAGACAACGTATGGATACGTATATTAAAAAAAACTATATAGTTTATATAAAAATAAAATAAATTAGTATCATAGTCAACGAATTAAAATTCATTCTAATATTTCAAACACAAAATAAAAAGAAAAGATCACAAAAGGAGGGAAAAACAATTTTGGTCCCAAACTTTACCCTAGAAAACACATTTGGTACCATGCTTTGCAGAAAAACATATTTGGTACCACAATTTAGAGAGTCTTGACACATTTAGTCATTCCGTTAAATTTTGGACGGAATTTGCGCGTGTGACCGTCACGCGCCGGTTAAGTTCACGAGTTTTGCACGTGACAAATCGGTCAAAACACTTTTGGTCCCAAACTTTACCCCAGAAAACACATTTGGTACCATGCTTTGCATAAAAACAGATTTGGTACCACAATTTACATACTCTTGACACATTTAGTGTCCCCATTAAATTGATAAAAATCACATATAATGAATAGACAACAATTTCTCTAAAAGATTTGATAATAATCACAAAGTGTACTTAAATCATTGAAAATATTCTTAACAAAAGTACCTTGGATACCTGACTTGGTGCACTTTGACTTGCACTTGTATCCATGGATTAAAATTTCGTTTCAAATGTTTGTTTCAGAGATCCAAATATTGAAAACTTTTCCAAATATTTCAGAAACACTAAGGAAAATGGAAACTACATCTTGTTTTCGGAATTACATCTTGTTTTCGTTTCGCCTGATTAAAAAATGGAAACTTTTCGATGTAAAAGATGGAACTTTTGATCGGTGCTTGTATCAACATTGGAATACAAGTGCAAGTCAAAGTGCACCAAGTCAGGTATCCAAGGTACTTTTGTTAAGAATATTTTTAATGATTTAAGTATATTTTGTGATTTTTATCAAATCTTTTAGAGAAACTGTTGTCTGTTTATTATATGTGATTTTTATCAATTTAACAGGGACGCTAAATGTGTCAAGAGTATGTAAATTGTGATATCAAATCTGTTTTTCTGAAAAGCATGGTACCAAATGTGTTTTCTAGGGTAAAGTTTGGGACCAAAAGTGTTTTGACCGATTTCTCACGTGCAAAACTCGTGACCAATTTGAACTTGACGCGCGCGTGACGGTCACGCGCGAAATTTCCGTCCAAAATTTAACGGAATGACTAAATGTGTCAAGACTCTCTGAATTGTGGTACCAAATCTGTTTTTCTGCAAAGCATGGTACCAAATCTGTTTTTCTGCAAAGCATGGTACCAAATGTGTTTTCTGGGGTAAAGTTTGGGACCAAAAGTGTTTTTCCCTCATCACAAAAGATATCGAAATTCATGCTAATCACAGCGTAAATGATTCAAAACATGTTTCACATGCAAAAAATAAGGTAGAGAGGAAGAGAAATACCTGTAAATTTGAATAAATTGGAAGAGAATTCTTAAACTAAGGTTTATAAAATGAATGAAATTGAGGAGTTTAGGAGTTGTTTAATTTGTGTTTGGAATGAAGAGGAAGAGTACTATGTAGAAGTTTAATCGACTAGTTCACAAAAGTATTTTCTGATTTTTGTTAATTAAGTTTCAAATTTTCAATTTAAACCCACAATTTTGAAAAAAAATGCAAAAAGACCCCCGCCGTGTCCAAGACCGAGTCCTTGACCGTATCCCCGCCGACTCCAAAACTGTATTTTCTCGGACTCGCCACGTGACGAATCCGACGCTTTTCCGAGCCGAGTAGCACGCGTGTCCAAGTCCGTAAAAAATCTAACTCACATACTTAAATTTTTTGAAGTATCCGTGCCTCATAGACCTAAACACATTTGAAGCTCAGCCTAGTAATTATGAATATAAACCATAGAACTTTTTACAACTAGAAATATCAAGAATAATCAAATAAAAGGATTTACTGTTGAAACAAAATATAACCCAAAAAAGGTCCATGTAAAATCACCAATGAACCCAAATTCCATATCATTGACACTAATTAGTTCATTGTTTTCAGAATCGGAACGGACAGTGAGCCGGTGAGCCAACTGATCATTAATTTTATTGGTCGAATCGGTCGGACCACTGATCGAACTGGATAACGTCATAATGATATAATAAATATGTTTAATTTTAAAGTATATACAATATGCATAAAATTTAAAATCCTACGGATTAAAAATAGACAAAAACTTGAAATATATTTAAATTAAATCATATAATATTTATCTAACATATATTATAACGGTAATACGAAACTAATTAGTAAGCTCATATAAATATAATATGATTATATTTATTTACTTAAAATATAAAATTGTAAGTTAAAAATACAACAAACTAAGAGAGTAATAAATTTTCAAAAATATGATTATGCATACAAGTCTAATATTCAAATCGAATTTAAATAGTTTATCGATTTGACTTTTAAACTTTGATACTCTTTATCCTAAAAATAATATAGTTGGAAATAAATATCTTATAGAAACTTTTAATAATAAGAAATTGTGTCATAAAACTAAAATTAGTTCTAATTTTTATTGATAATGTGTAAAATATTAATTTGAATTAATTATCATTGAATTTATAAATAAATTTGGTTATAAATTTTCTATGATATATAAATCTTTATACAAAAGTTTAATAAGTAGTTCAAATGGTAAAGATGTTATGTTATATTGAAGAGGTCTGTTGTTCAAAAATTCCTCGTTCTACAAAAAATTTTAGTTTATTTTTAATATTAAAAAAAAAAAAGGAAAAACAGAACCGATTCATACTGGTTTTTAAGCTCATTGGTTTTAAGGGGTTAACTGGACCGAACAGGTCGGACAGGCCGATTCGATCCGATTTTAAAAATATTGCTACTTACTAAAAATCAAACACCCGATTAATCGAAGAGATAACACTTCATCACCGTTGCTTAGCTAAAAGTGAAATTTAAGTCAATGGGATTCAGCTGAAAATGCATTTTCAATCCTTTAACTTTTAATGGGAAGTAATTTTAAGATAGGTTTTAATTTTAGGTAAGCAATTTCGATCCTCATACTTTTCACTATTTGCAATTCTTTGAAGTTTAAGTTGACTGCAATTTTTGTCTTTGAACTTTTCAGTGTATGCAATTAGGATATTTAGCGGCAGATTTGGTCCTTCAATTTTGGAATTTCAGGAGGTACGGACTCAAAGTCTCAAATTGCTGTCAAATATCTAAAATTGCAGTCAAATGTCTTAAAATCGCAAAACTAAATACTTGAAGGACCGAAATTGCTTTACCAAAGAAAAAATTGTCCCGAAATTGCCAACTAGTAAACGTTAAAAGGGCAAAATAGAATTCATATGGATCACCAAATTAAAGAAGAACAGTTTAACTATTTGAACGTCATTACAACTGTTAGGCATGATGCTCTTAAAGCACGTATTTGACATTCTTTAATTGAAATAAATAAATAAATTTGAAATTAATTTTTCATATAATCATTTCGAATATGTATTTAATGCATAATATAAACATCATAAAATTCCAAGTTTATTAAAGAGACTATGACTTAAGTATATATATTATACTGGAGGATTTAAGTTATAGCTAATAGACTAAAAAGTCCGTAGTGAGTTAAAGTTGAGATCTTTAACTAAGCACTACTAGTACGGTCCACGAAACATTTACAATGTAGTAATTTTGATCCGAATTACTGATGTAGAGACATCGAAGGTGGAGGTACTTTGTGTAATTCGATTACATAGGACTGGACCAGACATGATCTAGAATCATAAATAAGATATTGTTGATATTATGGTTCTAGAACATGTCAACTGATGATCATATGCGAATCGATCTAAATCCTGAGTAGGCATAAACTCCTATTTATGTTAACGAGTTCTTTTGACTCATATGTAATGGTCCGCAACCATGTCGAGCCTAAAACTTATGTCTTGAAGATCCGTTGAGATAAATGGCTGGGAATGTGTTTTACAGATATGGAATCCAACCCTTCTTGCGAGAAGCTGGAATATTGATTCCCTTAAGTGTTGGTTCTGGAACTGAACAGTAGAGCGCTTTGATTTATGAATAAGTTCATAAATCAAACTGTTTACTAGTGAACTAATGGAACTTAAGGATAAAGAAGTAATTAGAGGGCAAAATGGTAATTACGTCTAGCTCTAATTACGAATCAATTATTGGAGGATCAAATTGCATGTAGTGATTATATCAATGGACTATCTTGATCTTTTGAGTAAAATATATTGTAATGACATGAGTGCAATTCCAAGTCATTAGTGGAGTCACTTGTAATTAATAGATCGAATTAATTATATTAAAGAGTTTGATAAATTATTCGATTTATTGGAGCTTGAAGTTACATGTCCATAGGTCCTCAACTACGGCTCCTGTTAATCTACGTTTGAACTTAAGAAATTAGAACAAATTCATTCACGTTGCATTTTGGAAATAGTTTCCCAAAATAGAAACTTCGAATTAATTAGATGAAATTTAATTAATTATGTTAGATTTAATTATAGAATTAAATCTAATGAAAATTGAATACTAGATTCAAGAAAAAGGAAACATTGGCATTTATGGAATTTCTAATTGTAGAAATTCATTATTTACTATGTAAATATATATGATATATTTATATAATAAATAAAAGAAAAAATTATATATTTTTATATGTAATTTTCGAAATTATATATATAAATATATTTATGTATGTTTTAATTAATTACAAGAGTTGTATTTAATTAATAACTCTCTTAAGGTAAGAGAAAGCAGAGTTCTTATCCTAGTAGGAAACTTTGAGAGAGTTATGGTAGGAGTTTAACTCCTCCCATATCTATAAATATAATATGAGATATAGATCTTAGAGAAAATTATTATTGATTTGTGAAATCATTAAGATTACACTCAAAAGAAGAAAAAGTTCTTCAACCCTAAACATACAAAAGCCATCCCTTGTTCAAGAAACAAAGGAGATTTTTTATCATGAAGTTTTGATTTCTGAAACGTGAAAGAAAAGTTCGATTCACTTAAGTTGGTGCCCACACACCTAGTAGAAGGAGAACGTGGTTGATATCAATGGTGAAAAAGATCAAATTCTAGAAAAGCATGAAGCCAAAAGTTCAACCAAAAGAACGAAGGACGGGAAGCTTTCTGTAAGTTTTCTATTTCTTTCTTATACATAATTAAAATAATTATCATTTCTGGGATCCTCGTTTTTTATGTTAGTTATTTTCAAAATATACTATGAACATAAAACCCACCAAATTCCGCAATTGAGTCGAATTAGTTCGATCCTGTTTACTCGTCGGGTCGAATAGTTCGAATCCGATTGGTTAAAACACCAACAATTGGTATCAGAGCGTTCCATAAACGATTTTATTTTAATTGATTGTGGGTATATGCATATTTAAATTGTTTAAATATTGAATGGATGAATGTTTTTATTTATGGGTCGAATTTGGTGTTTTTGTGTTAGGATTTTATTATTGTTATTTAAATTCCTAGATCAACTGTACGCCAATTTTTTTTTGGCATAAGATTTATGTAATTCTTAGATTATTATAGTTATTCTTAGACCAGAAGAAGAAAGAAGACCAAGACTTGCAGCTCGAGCCCGTGATGATCGATTTTTTTTTTTTAACATAATATGTTATGCCTCAACTTTCAGTCTTTTGAATTTTGATTGTGGCCGTCGGCTATTCAATTTTCAGAGGAAACAATTGTTGTGTTTTAAGATGTGATTGGACTTGACATGGCAAAAGGTTGTTGTGAGAGGCAAAATTGGCAAATTATTAAGTGTTAAAGTTTGTCACGTAACCATCATTCGGATGATTGGTGAACAAGCTAAAGTTTAGACCTATTCATTTGGCCGGGCCGTGAGATAGTCTCACAAGCCAATTTAGGAACTGAATTTTGGGCCAGACGTGGGATTGTCCCTCACCTATTCATTTGGGCGGGCCATGAGAGTTTAATTAAATTCTCATGCCGTAAATTAGATTTGCCATGGACCATGTTTTGCTTAAAATAAAAGGCTATTTATTTTATGAAAATAAATTTCAGTTTCTTATTTTAACCTAATATCGCAATTTTTGAATTGTGGAACATAAAATTAAGTTTGAAACTTAATCAAAATTATATTTGGGTTGGAGCACTTTGCAATTTGGGCTTGATGGAAAAGATTACAAGAATGAACTAGAAGATGAAGATTTGTAAATGAAGCTAATTTTGTAATAATTAGGTACTTTTTATTTTCTTTTGGGTTGTAATTGTTCTCATGGGTTTTAATTTTAGAAATACCCAAAAACACCCGACCTGTCCTTTTATTTATGCTTGTGTTATGATTGATAACATGTTCATGCATATTACATGTCATTCATAATACCCACAATCGCTTTATTATGTTCATGCATCGCATATAGATTTTATATTCGATATATGTATGTTTTTATGCATGCATGCGTATAATAGTTTTATGAAAACAAATTTATTTAAATAATGAATTAGTTTAAATGTTGAACTTATGAGCATTATTTAAATTCTGGTGATCCCTGAGTTTGGTAAAAATTTATAAGGGTTCATCTAAAAGTTAGCTCAATTAGAATGTTTAAAGGAACCAAAGTCCAATTTGATTGGATAATTATTAATTTTAGGTCCCATCTCAACTTAGATAATCTAAGATCACCTAATGTCCAATTAGATTGGAAGATAATCTACATAATAAATTAGACCCAATTAGATTGGATTTTAATCCTAAATTAGCTTGAGATTAAAAATCTAGTGATGTTTATGTAGATTATTAAAACATAAATATTTATTTAGATAAAACACATGTTTTAAAATTATTGAGTGGGAGAAGGATATATGTCGATATATCCTACGGTCTCTATTGTTAGTTTAATAAAGTGAGATTTAGATAGCGCTTCGCGGTGCCTATATTGCATCCTCCCTACGGAAGGTGTCTAACATATATCAATAACAAGATTAAACTTCCTTGAGATATGATTTATTGATGTATTTTAGCTTGATCTACCCTACGGTGACAAGTCTAAGTTAAGTCATAAAATCTGAAACAATAGACTACACTCATAAACATGTATTTAAGTTAGTTGAATACATGTTGGCCAAATAATGCGGTAATTAATAGTGAAAGATGAATATGAGATATTTTAGTTCACTTATTAATTTGAGATTGTCTCGAACTTAATTTAGTATTAATATGATCGACCCTACGGCAACATATTAGTAGCTAAATTATTTTATTGCGGATTAGTAAATTGCTTTATGTGTTTTTCTTAAGAGTTGCATTCATGCATCTCGTTGACTATTCCGAAATATGATAATTATTATGAATGTATGATCGAATTTCTATTTACATATTTATTCAATAATTATGTCTATTATAAACTCATTTGTTGGTTTACTCTCGAACGAAAAACTAACTGGGGAACATAATTACGTTAATTGAAAATCCAATATTAGCATACGAATGATTTGTGAAAATCTAGAGTTCTTTCTCACAAAGGATTGTCCTCCAGAACCTCTCGCTGGTGCTTCTCATAACGTACGAGATATATAAAAGAGGCCACCATTGAAGAGATGACTCACATTAGTGTAATTATTGGGTCATTCATGCAAAACTTTTCTGCATTCACATCCAACTATATTGAGAATAAGTTGGTTTATAGCATGACTAAATTGCTAAAACGAATTGTAGACTTTTGAAGCCATATTTAAACATAAGGCTAAAAAGTATGAGACAAACGTTGTCAAGCAAAGTTGTCTTCCTATACTGTTAAGAACAAAAAGAGGAAGAGGGCGAAAGGTGGGTCTGAGTCAAGACACAAGAAAGCTATGGGCATCCTAAGGCAAGTGAAATAAGAAGAACTCCATGAACAAAATCCATAAGAGAAAAATTTTTCATTATGGAGTTCATGTTCATTGAAAGAGAAACTATAAAAGGTATCTCTACGATAAGAAGATCAAAACGAAAAGGTAAATTTGATTCACTGGTTTTTAGAAACTTATTAGTGGAAAATAATTTATCATTTGAATATTTAATTCGGAGGCCACTAATCGCATTTGTTCTTCTTTAGATGTTTAGTTCTTCAAAGGGACTTGCCAAATGGAATGTCATAATGAATGTTGGAAAATGGCCGATCATTTTTGTAAAGACCATATGAACAGTTCACTTAGAATTTAGGAATAGATTCATTGTTTTGAACAATGTATACTTTATTCCTAATCTTTGTTAGAAATTTGATTTCTCAATTATGATTGCATGAATAAGATAGTTATTTTACTTTTTCTGATAATAAGATTGTTATTTTAGAAAATAGTTATCATGCAAACATAGAACATGGACTGTATTATAAATGTCAGAAATGATCGATAAATAATTTATGAATTATTTTAGGTAGCAAATTATTGATCAATGCTATGTTCTAAAACTTCTAAGAGTGATAACACGTATCGTTGGCATCTAAGGTTAGTACATATTAACCTTGATAGGATAAACATGCTGGCAAAGGAATGTCCTTTAAGAGAGTTGAAAGTCAACACTCTTCATGTTTATCTAAAGCTAAAGAAATCTGAATCTTCTGGAAAGATTAAAGAATTCCTAGAGATGTTGAAAAACAGTTAGGTAAATCACTCAAAACTCTTTGATAAGATCAAGGAAGAGAATACTTGGATTACAAATTCAAGAAGTACTCGCTGGAGCATGGAATTCAATCCAACTCATAGCACCTGAAACTCTACAATTGAAGTTTCTTAGAAATGGTTAGATCAATAATGAACCATATTCCTCATTACCAATGTCTTTCTTGTGATAAGCACTAGAAACCGCAATCTACATTTTGAATGTAACAACAAACAAGTCAATCCATAAGACTCCCATAGAGTTGTGGAATGATTGTAAAATTAGTTTACAACACTTTCACTTATGTGAGTGTCTGGTACACGTGTTGAAAGGAATGACTGAAAAGTTGAAACTGTGGTCTGAAGTGTGTCTAATTCTAGGCAACCTATTCGATACTGGAGGAGGTTTTGTAGCATTCAAGATAAAAGAGAATTCATATCGACGAATATCACTTTTATTGAGGAATGTTAGATAACAAACTTTAAACCTCGTAGTTAAATAATATTGGAAGAAATTTAAGCTGATGAGATCGGCACACCTCAGCTAACTACTAATGAATTACCTCAACGAAAGACCACAATTCCTTATTAGAACATCTTGGTACCTCGTCGTAGTGGGAGGGTAGTTAGACTACTCACCTTCTACGAGGATGATGAGAAGTACCTCTAGAAGTGTGAGACACATATCAAGATGATTCATTGTCATACAAACATGCAATGGAAGATTCTAATAAGGAAAAATGGCAAGTTGCGATGAATCCTATAACATCTGGAAAATTTATAGATCCACATGATGATATCAATAATTGGATCTGTAAGAATCAGAGTGGTATGAGCAAGAAAGTATAGACTTTCAAAAGGTTAGGCTAATAGCAAAGGGGTTATACCTGAAAAGAGGGAGTTGACTATGAAGAAACTTTCTCACATGTTGCTAAGCTTAATTCCATACACATCCTCTTATCCATCACATCCAACGTTTATTACATGATATAAAAATTGGATGTCAAGATAGCTTTTCTGAATAGCTATCTTAAGGAGAGCATCTATAAGATGCAACCAGAAGGGTTCACTGATCAAGGCCAAGAGTAGAAAGTCTGTTAGATGCAAAAGTCCATTTGTGGACTTAAGCAAGCACGTAAGTCCTGAAATATAAGGTTTGATGAAACGATCAAAGCCCATTGATTTGAGGAAAACAATTGATAGATCTTGTGTATACAAGTATATCAAAGAAAAGAAAGTGGTTTTCTTAGTAGTTTATATTGATGATGCCTATCTCATTGGGAATGATATATGATATCATATATTGTTAAAAATGATGAGTTCGAGCGAAACGTATTCTCAAATATTCTAGGAAGAGCAATGTGATATATGCTCGTATATTTAGGTGGAGACCTGAACCTTGAAGGATAATTGATTTTGACTCTTAGTCAAAGAAAGTCGAAAGTCGACATCTTGATAGTATAGTTGTTATTTGAAACAATGATGTACTATATGACAGCATAAACTGAATAGCAGCTTGTGAAGCAGCTAAAAGTCAATTACCAAATTGTACCTTCAAAATCGTTTGAAGCACATTTGGAGCAAATGGGTTTGAGAGACATATCTCATATGTTTTAGAGCAAGTGGGAGATTGTTAGGCATGATGCTCTTAAAGCATGTATTTGACATTCTTTAATTGAAATAAATAAATAAATTTGAAATTAATTTTTCATATAATCATTTCGATTATGCATTTAATGCATAATATAAACATCATAAAATTCCAAGTCTATTAAAGAGACTATGACTTAAGTATATACTCCCTCCGTCCCATTTTAATTGTCGTTTTAGGTGTTTTCACACATATTAAGGCACCTACTTAATTGTCTCAATTTTAGGAAAAAAACAAATGATATTCCTAAAATACCCTTACATTATCTCTCTTTCTTTTTCTCTTATTCTCTCTATCTTTCTCTTTCTATCTTTCTTGGAGTAATAAAAAGCAAAGGGCAAAATGGGAAAATATGTCATTAATAGTGCATTGAAACTCTAAAGTGACAGATAATTTGGGACAAAAAAAATTCTCTAAAACGACACTTAAAATGGGACGGAGGGAGTATATTATACTGGAGGATTTAAGTTATAGTTAATAGACTAAAAAGTCCGTAGTGAGTTAAAGTTGGGATCTTTAACTAAGCACTACTAGTACGGTCCACGAAATATTTATAATGTAGTAATTTTGATCCGAATTACTGATGTAGAGACATCGAAGGTGGAGGTACTTTGTGTAATTCGATTACATAGGACTGGACCAGACATGATCTAGAATCATAAATAAGATACCGTTGATATTATGGTTCTAGAACATGTCAACTGATGATCATATGCGAATCGATCTAAATCCTGAGTTGGCATAAACTCTTGTTTATGTTAACGAGTTCTTTTGACTCATATGTAATGGCCCGTAACCATGTCGAGCCTAAAACTTATGTCTTGAAGATCCGTTGAGATAAATGGCTTGGAATGTGTTTTACAGATATGGAATCCAACCCTTCTTGCGAGAAGCTGGAATATTGATTCCCTTAAGTGTTGGTTCTGGAACTGAACAGTATAGCGCTCTGATTTATAAATAAGTTCATAAATCAAAATGTTTACTAGTGAACTAATGGAACTTAAGGATAAAGAAGTAATTAGAGGGGGCAAAACGGTAATTACATCTAGCTCTAATTACGAATCAATTATTGGAGGATCAAATTGCATGTAGTGATTATATCAATGGACTATTTTGATCTTTTGAGTAAAATATATTGTAATGACAAGAGTGCAATTCCAAGTCATTAGTGGAGTCACTTGGAATTAATAGATCGAATTAATTATATTAAAGAGTTTGATAAATTATTCGATTTATTGGAGCTTGAAGTTACATGTCCATAGGTCCTCAACCACGGCTCCTGTTAATCTACGTTTAAACTTAAGAAATTAGAACAAATTCATTCACGATGCATTTTGGAAATAGTTTCCCAAAATAGAAACTCCAAATTAATTAGATGAAATTTAATTAATTATATTAGATTTAATTATAGAATTAAATCTAATGAAAATTAAATACTAGATTCAAGAAAAAGGAAACATTGGCATTTATGGAATTTCTAATTGTAGAAATTCATTATTTACTATGTAAATATATATGATATATTTATATAATAAATAAAAGAAAAAATTATATATTTTTATATGTAATTTTCGAAATTATATATATAAATATATTTATGCATGTTTTAATTAATTACAAGAGTTGTATTTAATTAATAACTCTCTTAAGGTAAGAGAAAGCAGAGTTCTTATCCTAGTAGGAATCTTTGAGAGAGTTATGGTAGGAGTTTAACTCCTCCCATATCTATAAATATAATATGAGATATAGATCTTAGAGAAAATTATTATTGATTTGTGAAATCATTAAGATTACACTCAAAAGTTTAAAAAGTTCTTCAACCCTAAACATACAAAAGCCATCCCTTGTTCAAGAAACAAAGGAGATTTTTTAACATGAAGTTTTGATTTCTAAAACGTGAAAGAAAAGTTCGATTCACTTAAGTTGGTGCCCACACACCTAGTAGAAGGAGAACGTGGTTGATATCAATAGTGAAAAAGATCAAATTCTAGAAAAGCATGAAGCCAAAAGTTCAACCAAAAGAACGAAGGACGGGAAGCTTTCTGTAAGTTTTCTATTTCTTTCTTATGCATAATTAAAATAATTATCGTTTATGGGATCCTCGTATTTTATGTTAGTTATTTTCAAAATATACTATGAACATAAAACCCACCAAATTCCGCAATTGAGTCGAATTAGTTCGATCCTGTTTACTCGTCGGGTCGAATAGTTCGGATCCGATTGGGTAAAACACCAACAACAACAATGTACATATATGTTAGAATTCCATAAAAGCACAAGATTTGGTTCAATGATATTATCACAAATAACATAATTATCAGATTTATATAAATGACAAACTTCTGCACACTTGAGCAAAGGAAATCATGTATCTTAAAAGAATATGGATGCGTCATGTTGATCTGGATGAATGAGTTCGGCTACCTACTGTAGAACTATCTTTCTTCCAGTCCGAATTTTGAAAGCATTTCAATGGTCTAACCTGTAAATGACACCCTTTTGAAATCAGAAACGAAAATAAAAACATTAATCATACTACACTAGAGGGGGAAGAAGGTGAACCTTCCAACGCCTTCTGTGGCCAAATCTGTTATATATAGCCTCTAGCCTCGGAATAATTTGCTTAAACGTAGGTCTTTTAGCTGGATTCTCACTCCAACATTCCTGAATCAGCCTGTAAGAAAAAAAAAAAAAAACGATGAGGCCTTGTCTTAATGGCAAGCTGATGCCCAAAGACTTTAAGGTAGTGTTTGCAACTCCCACCTGAAGTTTGCTCGTAATTCAATTAATATAATTGCAAAAAAAAAAAAAAAAAAGTTCAGAAAACTAATGCTTTGATCCATTAGAACAGCTATAGAACATCTAAGTAGGGAAAGGAAGTGCTTACTCTTTAAGTCCATGACCGTAAAACTTCATTGCAGCTCTAAAAGGAGGTCTCTCTTTTGCAGCATAAATTTTGGGAACTTCATGGTCTTGTTTTGAAGAGAATGGAGGGCATCCCTCAATCATCTACGGTTTAAGTATTACAAAGATCAATTATAAAGCCTGTTTGTAAAAATGAAGATTGTCAAAGAAACACATCTTTGACCCGAAAATCAATAGTCATATGTTCGTATTACTCAATATGGTACATAGTTCCGCATGAGTGAACTAAAGACGATGTAATTACAAAATGGTTCCAAATCTTCGACTCAGAAAAAAAATCATAGTTGGAAAGAGAAATCCATATAATCAAGGGTGATTAACACTCGAACTCCCTAAGACGATGTAAGCATTGTTGAACTTGAATCTGTAAGGAGTGTTCTAACACATAGTCTAAACCAGAGGGAGTTTCCTTGTAATTTCTAAAATGTTAGGAGGTTTCTTGTAAGACGACTAAACGGCAGGGAGTCCAGTCTAAATAACCCTATAATCAAACAATAACACCTTGATTGGTTGGACCTAGCATATGAAGAAAAACTACCTTTTATAAATTCAACCATTAAGCTTTAACTTCATTACCTCTTGCAAAATTAACGCGAATGAGAAAACGTCCACTTTAGTGTCATACTCTTCATTTCTGTAAACCTCTGGAGCCACATATCGACCTGTCAATGTGTAGATAATAAAGAATTAGTTACTCATGTACTATCATAGCAAGAATGAAAATTTAAAAATGATACAATAGTTTTACATCGAGGGAAATGCAAAAATACCCCTATGTTTGGCCTAATTAGCAATAATCCCGGTGTTATTTTTATTACTAAAAGTCCTCCATATGCTCAAATTTTTTTTTTTTTGAAACAAAACACTTGTATTAATAAGGAAAAATATAAGGGGAAAGTGCAGAGGATGCACTTAGAAGAAAGTAAAACAAACAAGACAGACCAAGATGTAATCATTTCTACAATGCTAGCCCTCCATGTGCTCATTTTTAATAGCCAAAAAAAAAAAACCTCCAAAGCCAGAATGTCAGTTTCACTCGAACCAAAAGATGCAAAAACACCCCCATTCACGTAAAAAATTGACAATAACCCCCTCTGTTAACTTTAAAACTTGGCAGTAACTTCCAAGTTCACTTAAAAAATTGACAATAACCTCACTATGATTTATGAAAGAGTTTCAAATGGGGTTTTTTGCTGATAACAAAAGAACACATGACAGGTTGTTGCTAATGAAAATAACACAGAGGCGTTTTTGCTCATTAGAGAAAGCATGGGGGATGTTTTTGCTTTTAGCTTGTTTTATCCCAATCATTTTAGACATAAGAAATACTATTAGCAGTCTAGTGCAAAGAATAGCTACAAAACTCACAAGAAGTATCAAGATAAGTCAATGGCCTGTCTTCTTTGACTCTGTTGGCAACTTTAAGAAGCTTGCTAACTCCGAAATCTGCAACTTTTAGGTGTCCAGAATCATCCCGCAAGATATTCCTGTTATCATAGTCGATCATAGAAGAGAAAATTCTTTTAGAAATTTACAAGAACAAAACTATAATGCTAGTTATACTAAGAAGTCGAATTGTAATGACTTACGAAGGTTCAAGATCACGATGAATAATAGCTTCAGGTTTGTGTTCGTGTAGATAGTTCATTCCCCTGCAAGGCCATATTACATAATGTAAAGACAACATTCAATTGGTCGGTGAATCTGAAACTACTAAATTTACACAAAAATATCGGTGATTTACACTCGGAACCCCTGAGGTTTACCGTAATTACAGAAAACCCCCTGTGGTTTAAAAAATTACAAGGACACCCCTAATAGGGGGGGTTTTGTAAATACTTTTAGAAGTTGTAGGGGTATCTTTGTAAGGATTGTTGAAGATGTAAAGAGTATTTTGGTACATAGACTAAACCAGAGGGGGTTTTCTTGTAATTTCTGAAACGTCAGGGGGTTCCTTGTAAAATCGGAATGTCTACGTTTATGAAAATTAGTAGTCTCAATTTTTTTCTAGACTTTTTGTCATTCGAACTATTTTCAGCGTTACTATTTTTTTTCCTCACTTTACAATTTAAAATCTTTTGCATCAAAGTTCCAATTTCTCGGTTCATTTTCATATTATTTTGCAGCCTTTAATTTGATCAAACTGAGAAATAAGGAAGAAAGCTAAAGAACCTGGCAATATCCATTGCAAATCTGAGAGCTGTAGCAGGTTTAAGTGCACCTTTTATTTTCAAATATTCATGTAGATCACCCTGTATATGCATGAATACATCTCATACTATTAATTAAGAATTTAATTATATATCAAAATTGCGGTAAAGGCAAACCTCCTTCCTAATGAATAATACCTTGGGTAAGTATTCTGTCACAATCATCATAGGACTACTTTGTGTTACAGCACCAAGAAATTGGACAACATTTGGATGTCTAATTTTCTGGAGCAATGCAAGCTCATCTGTAAATGCCCTCCTGCAAAAATCCAGAATATTAGAGAACACCGAATTTTGAAAAAGAAAAAAAAAAAGATACTATGAGATATAGAACTAATGCCAATTTACCCCTGCGATATTCATGATGTTCAATTTATCCCATTGTGATTAAAAAAAGGGCAATTTACTCGCCTGTGAAATATTTACAGGAGCAATTTACCTCCTACAACCGGAGAGTGTAACTCACTTGCCGAAATTGAGAGTGGACTTGAAAAATGTTTTTATAAAATAGTGGGGTAAAGTGCCACATATAAGAGGTGCAGTTTTGTCAATTTCTATTTCTTTTAAGTTTAAAATGTCAGGGAGACAGTGTAAAACTTTTATAAGCTTAGAGGGAGGTAAAGTGCTATTTTTTAAATCATAGGGGGTAAATTGAACATTAAACATATCACAGAGAAGTAAATTGTCATTAACTCATAAGATAAATATGTGAACTCACACTTTATCCTCATCAGCAATTCCTTCCCAGAATGTTTTCACAGCAACTTGCGTACCACCCCATGAGGCTATCTTATAGGTTCCCTGAAAAAAGACGTCCCAACTGTTAGCCAAAAGTGAACTATTACTTAAATAAAGACAAACGAATATTGAAAACTAAGATAAAACTCATATTTTGAATGAAGCACCTTTGTTATTTCAACACTTTTCGTTAAATCAAGCTCTGCGGGGTCGATCTCATATTCTGGTACATCGCGCTCATTTTGTACATGCATTGACGCCATCTAACGGGATAATGTAATATAGCAATAAATTATAGAACGGAGAAACTTGAGTAGAGAAACAAACATGGTCTTGAATCCTAAAAAGAAGTATACACGAGAAAACTAAACTAGGACTTACTAAGCGCTTTGCACCATGGTTCTCCAATAGTTTGATCATGTCATGATTTTTATAATGTATGGCATCTGAAAGAGGCTGTTGAAGCAAGATCATAATATCTTAGAGAAATTTTCTTTAAATATAAATACATCCATTGAGCAAGCTCCTTTAATCTTTAGGTATATAAAGAATTTTCCGCAGTGAAGAATGAAGTTTAAAAATGTAAGCATTGATAATAAGCACACGATTAGGAACACGATAGGTTGCTCTACTCAAATTCTCTAAGCATGTTTTCTGTTACAGAAGTCAAAACTCCACGTGTATCACCTAATCCGAAAATATAGAGTATAGATAAAGGATTGGGAATTCCGCTTTTGCCTAAGGGCAATTCAAAGACCTCGATAATAAGTTGACATAAATGAGAGATTTGTAACGTCTTTATCATTTATATCTCGTAACGTCTTTCTTATCAGTTTTGTAGCATCATTTCATTTCGGATGATCATTATTACGAAAATCATTCGGATTATCGACCGACACTATAAATATATGATCCATTCCAATCTCATGTAACTTAACTCAGATTACAATTCTACGCAACATCAATATGGTCAATTATTATATGTTATGTATTGAACCAACTCAAAGAGTTCCTTTGTACTTATGGCCATCGAATCATCAATCACTTACACGTAACCATTACTTATTGCATAAATGTCCAAACAAAAAGCAAATAGTCTTTCAAACATATATTTCTTGAGCTCACAAGGACGTTTAAGACAATAAGCTTCAGAGACAGGGAGACAAACACACACATAGCATATTCATTTTATATATTCGAAAATATGCAATTAGCATATTTACACTAGGACCCCCTGAGGTTTACTGTAATTGTAAAAAAAACCTTGTGGTTCCAAATATTACAAGTACACCCTTTACAGGGGATTCTTTGTAAACATTTTCAGAAAGGTGAGGATTGTTTGATGTTGTAAGGGGTGTTCTGGTACATAGTCTAAACCAGAGAGGTCTTTTTATAATTTTTGAAAGTCAGGGGTTCCTTGTAAAACGACTAAACCTCAAGAGTTCCGATTGTAAATCACCTCAATAATAGATAATCCATCGAGTTTCGCAAGAATCAGTTTCAATCTCTGACAATCGACAAGATTAAGTCATATGTGATCAACTCAAAATTAATGAGTGAAATGCAAAAACATCACATGTACTTTTATTAACTATCAAAAACTCCCCATTGTTATTTTTATTAATAAAAAAATCCCACCCAAACTAAAAGGGCAATTTTACCCCCACCTAACCCCTCATAACCTAAAAAACTGTCAATAACCCCCTACCACTTAGAAAATTAGCAATTACCCCTGTCCACTTAAAATATTGAACTATTTATGAAGGAATTTCAAATGGAATTTTTTTGCCAAGACAAGGATTTTTACTAATAAAAATAATACAAGGGTGTTCTTGAACATAGCTTAATGGATCAACTCAATACTAGTAAACACATAATTATCAAAAATAAATAAATTTAAATCATTTCATACCGTGCTTCCCCACCGATCATTAAGGTCGATTTCGGCTCCATTTTTTAGCAGAAACTTGGTAACATCATAGTATCCTTGGCAAGCAGCAACATGAAGGGCAGTCCTGTGATCGATATCCCGGAAATTAACATCAGTTCCAGATTCTAGAAGCTTCTGGATGCCTTCCAAATCACCCTCATTTGCCAAATACATTAGCTTCAACCCTGGATCTATATCATTCATATCATCTCCAGAGTCCACGTCATCAGGGGATTCATAGTCTCTCAAAGGCGCCATGGATGATTGCTTCCATAGAACATTTTTCACAGGTGAATCGGATTCCATTCAGTCCACAATTAGTTACAAGAATCTTTTTTTTTTTTTTTTTTTTCAAGAAAACCAAAAAATTTATTCCCTTTTTCCAAGAACCCAAATTGTGCAAATATTTAAGGAGAGCTAAAAAACTATTTTTTTAAAAGAAAAAGAAAAATTAGCGGAAAAAATTGCGCCTAGGTACTAAAGCTAGATTAAGGGGAAAAAACTAAGGAGACGATTCAGGACCCTATAGATTCAGAGAAGAAATTTTAGAATTAATTAATTACTTAAGAAATAAGAAAACAGAAGTCACACTTTTTGGCTTTCGGAGAAGAAAGAGAAGGAGATTTCGTAATTTAAAGGAGCGTTAGTTGGACTAGAAAATAACGTTGACAAATTAAATAGGAGGGCGAGTAACGCGTCAACTTATTATGCTTGAGGTTTTACACGGTCATGGTCTCATGGAGTGGAGATTTATCAAGGGAAAATTACACCCACGCTCCTTCAAATTTAATTAAATTATGGTCATACTTCGGATTTTTGGTATTTTGCATTCTTGAATTATAGGATTTTGGCACTTTGCACTCTAGCTTGTGTTTTAGTGAGAAAATTCATTGATAGAAGGGTAGAATAGTTATTTTCAATTTTTTTTTTTCACTTTGCACCTTGGTAATATATATTTTGCATCCTTAAAATATGGAATCTTGGCATTTTGCACCCTAAAATTATAAAATATTAGATTTTTCACTTGAATTTAATTTTTTTGCACTCTGCACCCTAAAAATATAATTTGTATGACATTTTGCAATGTATTTTTCTTTAAAAAAACATACTCATGAATGTAGAGATAAAATGGGCATTTTTATGCACAACAATTATAAACTTGTTATTCTAAATTTGTTTTAGTTTATAATAACTTATTTTAACATTTTCTCTTTCTAAATTTAAATTAATAAAAAAAGACATTGTCTTCATTTTATTTTCAAATTTCCTCGAGATTATTTACTTTATATCTAAAATACACGTTTACATATCTAAAATATTACTATTTTGCATGTTATTTACATAATTTAGATTATCATATTAAGTCGTGGTTGAAAAGACCTGAAATTATATTTTTTTGGTGCTAAGTGCCAATATTCTATATTTCAGAGTGCAAAGTGTCAGAATCTATACTTTTTGGGTTTAAAGTGCCAAAAATATACGAAAATAACTATTATACTCTTCAATCAATTAGTTTTTCTTCAAAACACACATGGTGCAAATTGCCAACTAAATTGTATTTTCAGGATGCAAAGTGCCAAAATCTCTTATACTTCCTAAAGTTTTCATGTGTAAATTACCGACTAAATTGTATTTTCAGGATGCAAAGTGCCAAAATCTCTTATACTTCCTAAAGTTTGAAGAACTAAAAAAAAAAGAGACTTCCTAAAACTTTAAATAACGATTACGATAATAACCTTATTATTGGGTCTCAATTTCTAATGGGTACTCATACCCTTATAACCATTAAACAAAAATAATTATAATTGTAATATAAAGAAAAAAAATCCTAAATTAAAAAAATGTTTCATTATCGAACACCCCAATTTTACTTCATGTCATCATTCCTGGTTAGCCTTCGCGAGGCTGACCACTCGCATGCTAGCTGACACTAGCAAAGTCTATCGCTTGTAATATATTGGTTTCAATTAATTTGATTGAGGCGAGCGTTGAACTATATATGATTCTGAGACGGTTTTTTGGATGCTAGGATGCAGTGCACTAGTCTGCGGAATATTCGTGGCTATCCTTTGGGTAGCCATTATATATCATGTTAGGTCAGTATTAGGGATATTTTTGCATAAAAAGTATCTCTATAACCCTTCTAACATGGCGGATGGTGGCTACCTCAGAGGATAGCCTCAAAAACTCCCTAGTCTGCACCCCTTTGATGATTGAAAAGTGTCATTTATATTATTTATTTTTTTATCTTATTTTTCTCTTCTTCATGGGATTCTTGGAAAATTCTTGTCCAAGTCTGGCTTGGCCAAACTCATCCAACCACCAAGCAAGTGTATTGCACTTGTTTTGTGATTGATCACTTTTCTGGGAGTTACATCCAATCACAAAGCAAATGTATTTACACTTGTCATGTAGTTAATTTGGGTTCGACCAAACCCAATTTAAGTAATAATTTCCTCACTTATTAATCATCGGAGAATGCAGACCACTACACTGCACCCTAGCATCCAATAAACCGACTGAGACTATCGCTCATTAGTGAAGACCTCCAACCTCTATGTGTGGGTCTCCGTTTGCAAGTTGACGCACATACAATGACGCCTTTCACAAGCATCGACCTTGTCTGCGTGGGAAAGCGGGGTCCACCAAAAGATGGGTGTTCACAATCATTGATATTAGAAAATTAATTGCAAGATGTGCATTTATAATTAATGAAAATTTTTAGGATGTATCTGTAATTTTGTTAAACCTCATAAAGTGCAAAAGAATTATCCCTTTATTAAATATATAGATAATGTCAAGTGGTTACTAAAATAATTAATTGGATTGCTTTCTTATTTAATTATTCTGAAAACTTTTTTTTTTAACAAAAGAATTATGCTTCGACATTATTGTAAGTTTGATTTTCAGCCTATAATCTAATTGGTCAAAAGACATATAATATTAGAATTAAATTATCAAAGAATTATTCGAATATTTCTTAGCTGTTTTACATTAAAATTGACTTTCTACCTTCTCTCTATTCTTTTTTTGTTGGTGTCAAGAGTCAATACAACTTTTTGCAGTGAAAGCACTCTATTAGATCATTGAGTACTTCCTTTTGGAATTTTCGTGGTATCATCCATTATGTTAAAAGAGTGTTTTAGGGACACTTTTTATTTAAAAGTGTCTCTAGAAGTGACCTAACATGACAGATGGTGACTATCTAGAGGGTAGCAAAAAATATTTCTTTTCCACTTATTTGAACCTCGGTGGTTGATTAAAATTGGAATAGTTGTGGCTACCCTTTGGGTAGTCACCATCTGTCATGTTAGGTCACTTTTAGGGACACTTTTATAAAAAAAAGTGTCCCTAAAACCCCCTAACATGGCGGATCCGAGGGTAGCCACGAAAATTCCAAATTCGGCATAATGGAGAAACATAATCTCGCTCCTAGTAGGAAGTTATAAATATGTATTGACAATAAAGGTCAAATCGTGTATTATCTCTTGGAAAATTGCAAAAAATTCCAAACTAATTAGTAATTTTGGATTTTTTTCTAAGTTATATTACTTTGCTAAATTAGTCCCGTAATTTTATATTTTTTTGGAATATCATCCCACTTGTCACATGGATGCTTACATGTCATAACGTGGCAAATTTTATCATAAACAATTATATAAAATTGCAGAATTTGTCCCAAACTACTTACATTTTTTTATTTTTTGTCCCAAACTATATCAATAAGCCGACTTCCGTCCCGTAATTAAAATGACATGGGAAAAAATTTGTTCCAAACTAATTATAAATATTTATTATTTATTAATACAAAAAATGCACAATTTTTTCCTAATGAACTGAGATAGGATTTTTTTCTCAAAAGCGCACATGAATTTCGAAAATTTGTTCTTTTTTCTCTTAAAAAATAAAATTAATGGCAATATACTTCCATGTAATATTCATAATATTACCTTAAATTGCTTCTTTTCAAATTAAAGAGGTAAATTGAACATAATGATTATCATGGGGGATAAATTGTCATTAGTTTCTTAAAAAAGTAAAAGATGAATCGTCATTTCCATAAAATTAGAAATTTAATAATGGACTAAATTCATGCCAAATGACAAATTGTGAGACGAAATTCGACGAATTAATATAGTTTGGGACAAAAAATCAAAATTTATAATTAATTTGGGACGAATTCTACAATCTTATATAATTGTTTATGATAAAATTTGCCACCTCATGACATGTAAGCATCCATGTGGCAAGTGGGACGATATTCCAAAAAAAAATATAAAATTATGGGACTAAATTGACTAAGTGATATAGCTTGGAACAAGAAAATTCAAAATTAATAATTAATTTGTAACGTTTTTGCAATTTTGCCTTATCTCTCACAAAACAGTTTTGAAAAATTATAGTATTGTCTAACCGATAACTATGCACAATTGACAAATAAAGAAATGCAGTCGGTCACCCACGAAAAATTCTCGTTCAAACCTAGGAAACGAGAGATTATATATGTACCAACTGACAAATAATGTAAGAGAGAATTTCACTTTTGATACCATAATTCAACCTACTTTAGGGATTTGATACCATAACTTTTTCTCCCGACACATTTGATACCATAACTCAATTAACTCGACACATTTGATACTTCCGTCAAATTGGAAACGGAATTGTCACGTGATTGTCACGTGGCCGTTAAAACTTTGCACATTTGATACCATAACTTATGTTGACTGATAATTTTACCCCATAACATTTTAGGTTACCAAAAAAGCCCTACATCTCCAAATTTAGTGCCGATTTTAGTCCACATTGTTGCAAAATTTTCAAATTGACTCGAATAAGACCACGTGCTGACCAATTTAGAACTTTACACATTTGATACCATTACTTATGTTGACTGATAATTTTACCCCATAACATTTCAGGTTACCGAAAAAGCCCCATATCTCCAAATTTAGTGACGATTTTAGTCCACATTGTTGCCGAATTTCCAAATTGACTCGAATAAGACCACGTGCTGACCAATTTAGAAAATTTTACTTATTTTATTCAAATAACTAATTTAATTTATAAACAGTATCAATAAATTAAATAATACATTAACTTAACTATCACCAAAATTAAGAAAACATATTCTTTTTAAAAATAAAATTTGTATAATAGAATTAATCTATTTAATATTTATTAAAATAATAAATTATATAATTAAAAACTATTTAATATTTATTAAAATATTAAATAATAAATAATTATAATTTAATAAAAAAATCCCCACCTACCCACCCAACCCACCCCTCCCCCTACCACAAGATTCCCAGGCTGCCGGCGGCCCGGGTCTTCTGTCCCAGGCCACCGCCGGCCTGGGACCGAAGATCCCAAACTGGCAGTGGCCGGGGATCAAAGAACCATGGCCGGCGGTGGCCTGGGAATCGGGGGTTGGGGGGAAGGGTGGGGAGGTGGTGGGTGGGGTGGGGATTTTTTTAAATTAAAATTATTTATTATTTTAATAAATATTAAATATATTAATTCTATTTTATAAATTTTATATTTAAAAAGAATATATTTTCTTAATTTCGGTGATATTTATGTTAAGGTATTATTTAATTTATTAATATTGTTTATAAATTAAATTAGTTATTTAAATAAAATAAGTAAAATTTTCTAAATTGGTCAGCACGTGGTCTTATTCGAGTCAATTTGGAAATTTGGCAACAATGTGGACTAAAATCGTCACTAAATTTGGAGATGTGGGGCTTTTTGGGTAACCTGAAATATTATGGGGTAATATTATCAGTCAACATAAGTAATGGTATCAAATGTGTAAAGTTCTAAATTGGTCAGCACGTGGTCTTAATTATTCGAGTCAATTTGGAAATTTTGCAACAATGTGGACTAAAATCGTCACTAAATTTGGAGATGTGGGGCTTTTTTGGTAACCTGAAATGTTATGGGGTAAAATTATCAATCAACATAAGTTATGGTATCAAATGTGCAAAGTTTTAACGGCCACGTGACAATTCTGTTTCCAATTTGACGGAAGTATCAAATGTGTCGAGTTGATTTGAGTTATGGTATCAAATGTGTCGGGAGAAAAAGTTGTGGTATCAAATCCCTAAAGTAGGTTGAGTTATGGTATCGAAAGTGAAATTCACTCAATAATGTAATGCAGGTTATGCAGCAAAATGGTGAGGCTTATTCAACTTATTCTTATAATACTATTGCCCACGTCATTAATATAATAAGTGCATAAAAAAAGTTCTAGCAAACTAAGCGGGGCTGGTGTGTTTTGACTCTCCCCTCGTTTAGAGTCACGAACGACTCAATTTGGTGCTGATACGTGTCCCGTGTACAACACTCACAAAATTGTTGAATGATCCCAGCTTGTTTTCAAAATGACTCTAATACCCTTGCATTTTTTATTAATAATTTCCCAAACTCATCTTCTTCATTTCCCCCCAACTTCATCCGTTAAGTCATCTCCTTAAGCTGAAAGAAGGTCCAACTTCCCCATTTCGATTCCAGTTCCCGTTGCCATTTCCACAAGTCGAAAAAATCAGCAAGAAACCGAAGAACCACCACCTTAATTTTCCCCTTTCCGATTTAATTTCATCTTACCCTCTTCTTTATGTACGTCGAGAAAAGCTTGAAGGGCCGAAGAAGAAAAATCACCACCATGAAATTATGAATTTGAAATCTCGGTCGAAGGTTAAAAAAGAACCCTAGATATAATCCCACCTTTGTTTCCACACCTTCGTCAGTTTGGATTATTCCCCCCATTAACTTCTTCGTTTTTTCTCCTTGAATAGAACAAGCTTAATTCTTGGAATTGAAATTTTTGTCCTAAATTTTGTAATGACGTCGTCATCGAGTAATTTTGGTACACAATTTTTTATTTGATTTTAATAAGTTCTTAGATTTCTTTATACTTAGTTAAAATATTATGTTGTTATGTAATGTTAGTTAAACTGCATAATGTACGGTTTGTTCGAGAAATTGCATAGTTATACACTGATTCTAGGAATTGGGATTGCTATATGCTAATTTTACGAATTTGTGAGGTAAATATGTTTGTGCATTGAGATTTTAGTTTATCAGTAAAGTTGTTTTTATCTTAATGTAGGTCCGAAATGTGGAAATGGGAGCAATTTTGAATGTCAAGGTTGTGGCAGACATGCTTTTGAAACTGTTGATAATGAACAATGTGAAGACGAGTCAAGAGATGCATTTGATTTTGCTGATCCGTGTATGAAAGAGGATAGGATTAGGCAGGTAGTCTTTAATAGTGTTGATGAGGCAGAATTATTTTACAGTGGGTATGCCAAAGAAGAAGGCTTTAATGTTAGGAAACGAAGTACTCAAATGAAAAATAAGGTATGGGTTTGTAATCGTGCAGGTTTCCGCAAAGAAGATAAAGAAGGATATAAGATACGGGAAGCTAAACCATTGAGTAGGTGTGGATGCAAAGCTTCTTTCAGAGTTAAACGGGACTGGTCATCTGGAAAATATTATGTTTCTAGATTTTTCCCTAAACATAATCATGAGTTACATGGATGCATGAAAAGGTAAATTAATAATATAATTTTATTTTATGTACATTGTTTTATTTTAATATATTATGTGATTGATTGTTTGTTATTGTATATGTCTTAAATAGCTACATGTCTCCTTTGGATAAGTATATGATTAGTTTTATGACTATGTATCTATTTAAGGCATCTGAAGTGATGACTTACTTAGAGCACCTAGTTGGAGGTGCTAAAAAACTCTCTTTTAAAAGGAAGAATGCCTACAATTGGTTATTCAAACTACGAGCAAAAAGGATCCAAGAAGGGGATATGAACACATTGATAAATAATCTCAAAAATGATCAGGTTAAGGAAGCTAGACTTTTTTATAAGTACTGTGTGGACGAAAAAGGCGTACACTTACTAGACTTTTCTGGTATGATGGACCCTCGAGGGCAGAGTACGATGTTTTTGGCGATGTTTTGATATTTGATAGCACGTACAAGAAGAATAGGTATATATATACACCCTCTTGTCATATTTTCTGGGGTAAATAACCATGGTTCAACTTGTATATTTGCTACATGTTTTCTGCAAAATGAAACGGCTGAAAGTTATCAATGGGTGTTGCAAACATTTTTAGAGGCAATGGGAGGTAAAGTTCATAAAGCAGTATTAACAGATCGAGATGCAGCTATGCGTGCAGCTATTGTGTCTGAATTTGGTGGTTCACGACATAGGATATGTAGTTGACATTTATGTCGTAATGTCCGCAAAATTATTAAAAATTCGGCTTTTTGCAATGATTTTTGTTCACTGATGGAGAGTGATCAATTGAAGAGTTTGAAATGTCTTGGTCCGATATTGTGGAGAAACATAATTTATCTGATAACAAATGGGTAATTGACACATATGAAATTAGGGAAAGGTTGGCAGAAGCATACTTTCGTGACAAGTTTATGAGTATGATGACAACCACTCAGAGAGCTGAGTCTGTAAATTCTCTAATCAAGTTGAGTGTTGACCACAAAATTACCATTACAGATTTTCTTAATCACTACAAGCGCACATTAGAAAGACTTAGGAACGACTTCACACATATGCAGAAACAATTTGAGAAAGAAAAACGTGGTGTTAAAGATAGTCCACTGAAGAGTTATGAGGAACAAGCTATTAGCATATACACATTGAAGATCTACTACTTGATCCGCAAGGAGATACGTGATGTTTTAGGTGTTATAACAGAAAGTAGGAGTAAAGATAGTGATGGAAATGATGTCTTTGTATATCGTGAGAACAAGGAAGAGGACTACAAAATTCATGGCTTATAGTGGCAAATTTTGTTGTCACTGAATGTGCAAAGGTTGTCACTAAAATTAATCAGTGACAACCATTCACATTGTCACCTGTTGTCACTACAAATACCGTGGCTAAAAGTTTTAGCCACAATGAAAAAATAGCATCGCTATAACCAATTTTTTCAGCCACAAGTAATTGCATGTCACAAAAAAACAAGGATATAGCCTCGTGCCGAATATCACTATTTCAAAATTAAGTCGTCACTACAGATAGTACTTTCGTCACTAGAAATGATTTATTTAATATTTATCACAATTATTTTTTATTTGAATAACTTATATTGTGACAACAAAAATCGTGGCTAAACAAATTTACTTTTTGTTAAAATTATGAAATATAAAAGATATTGTGACAGGTAACACAGTGGCTATTTTATTAATTTTCTAATAAATATAATTTTAAATATTATCATAATTTTTTAATTAGTCAATAAATAAGAGCTAAAGTGACAACATTATTATGGCTACAAGTAATTTATTTTTCTTTTGACATTTTCATCATCTATTTAATTTCATTTGGATTCTCCCAAATGTCACTACTTTTTTTTTAATTAATTTCATTTGGATTCTCACAAATATATAAACAAAACTACAATAGGCTTCCATAACATTAAAATTCAGTACAACCAAATATATACAAACTAAAGCAACTATTAAAACCAGGAAAAAAGAAAAGGAAATTGTCTAGCAATGATACACACAATGATCAATTGCTTCTGCAAACAAATTAAACGACTTGAAACCTAAAACAAAGGAAATTGTCTAGCAATGATCATTTGCTTTTGCAATGAAATTGTCGAGGCATCTTCAGACCTACAATGTAATAAACAAATAAGAAATTAATTAAATAGTATAAAGGATAAAAATGAGATAAACAATTATTCTACTTGAAAAGTTTGAATAACTTAAAAGGCAAATCACTAGTTTTGCTAATTACATACTCCAATAAAACTGATCAACAAAACATGAAACATATACATAAATGATTCAAGTATTTGAGACCGGCTCAATCCTCATAATTCTTTCTCTGTAGGCTTACTAAACCTTTCTCTTTCAATTATTTACTTTTACAAAGTAGTATCTCCTTTTAATTAATAGAATTAGAACAGTAACAATACTCAACTTAAATCAACAGCAGACCACCAGCAAATTAAATATTAGCTAGCATGCACCAACATTCATTCATATTTAATAGGAGGGTGCATATTCATACCAAAAATCATCAGTACATATTACACATAACAAAGCACCCTATAAAAAACATACACAAATCCACCTTAAGACAATGATAAGACCATCACTATACAAACATAAGATTATAACTTCACAAACTCAAAGTGATATACATATATTATTCCTAGAAAGTTAAATACAAATTGTATTAGATTCCATCAATAATATTCATGAGTAATAGCTTCAAACATTCCCTTTTTTGTGTGTATGTGTGAGAAGAATCAAACATTTCCACCGAAGCAGAAAAAGCAAAACACAACCAAAACTAAAAATTGCATTTCTTGATAACTTCCTAAGAATCACTATTAACAGTTTGATGATGATTATCATAATTCCTCCTATCACTACTACCAAATGCAAACTCTACCCAAATCTCTTTCCTCCTTTCTCCACTACTTATGATCACTGTTAGTAGACCATGAAATTTTCCAAAAATAAATAAATTAATACCCTAGGTAAAAAAGTAGTCAAAACAGTAGTATAAAGAATGAACAGATTTTGAGTTTGGAAACATAAATGACTCTTTAGATAAAGAACTAGTGACTCACATTCGCGTGTAGATGAGTCTGGCCAGCATCGCCTAAACTTTGAAAGAAAGCAGGAAATTGATTTTTGAGATAAGCTTGAACTTGAGCTTGGACTTGAGCCTCTTGGCTGTTAGCTTGGGACTCCAATGCTTCAATGCGTGAGGACATCTCCTTCATGCATTCTTTATCTTCTTCAACTTTCTTCCTTAATTCTTCATTTTCCTTTTCCACCTCCTCGCTAATATTTTGTCCTTTCTTAGAAGGTGGCTTCAGTCCATCTCCACAACCACGAAGACGTCCTGATTTTTCTGGTCCCAAAGCTTCTATAAAAGCTTCATCCTCGTTCATCGGCTCATGGTTATCATCTAGCTCTGGATTTTGCAATCTTGTTATTTTATCCTGTAAAATAACCTTTTAGAATGTAGAATTGCGAAATTATGACATAAAAAAAAATAAGAAAAAAAACTTTACTGACTTACATAAGCATCTTTTGATTCTTTGTCCACCCAATCATTCTTCTTGGTACTAAAGTGAGTTTTCTTCAATGTGTCAGTTCGTGTAGGTTCCACTCCCGTTTCAGTGTCTCGCTTTAATTTAAAAGTAATTGGATTTATTATTTTATAGACAGATATAGGGAGTAGTACAAAAATTATATTTAAAACGCTTACATCTTCATAACAATATTGTGCAATGGATTTTGTCCCACAAGTATGAAGCATCTTCAGTTTGGCCCGATTCTCAGAGTTTCTGTCACTTACATTCTGTATGAAAAAGGGTAATACAATTATATAAAGAAAACCTACTTTGTTCCATAATGTTAAGGTTATTACACTTTTCATATTTTACCATTTTCTGAAAAACTTAAATTTAATGCAGTAACATTTAATTATAATTATGGTTGCTTAATAGATAAGTAAATTTACAGCTACATAAAGTATTTGAAATAACTCACTAACATACCCGAAACTCCTCACTTTCAAAGTAATTGATAAGAAGCTCCCAATCACTTAGTTCTACTCCTTCAGGAGGCTGATTCAAGACATTCTCATCATACTTGTGGTCTTTGTAATATGCATGCAGCTTGTGGCGACGATTCCTATATTGCCGATTCAATTGTTTGAAGAAAACTGCTTTAGTTTGAGAATTGTCTTGAAGATCAAACTTTTGCTGCAATTTTGATGAACAATATAAATATTTGATACATTCCTCAAAACAGAACCAATTTACTAAAGGATAAGTTAAAACGTATATACCTTCATAGCCAGCGACATCTTCCTTTTATTTTCAAATGGAATATCCTTAAAGTAGGGATATTTAAGGGGTGCATACTGCTTAAGCGTAACACAAGCCTCAGTCTTGAAATGACGAGCATTATCACCAACGACCCGCTTTCTGCGTGGATGAATAACAACTTCTAGTTTTCCAGTTCTCCGTCTTTGATTTTGGACAGAAATGCCTTTGGTTGTTCCTCTTCTTCCTTTCTTGCGAGATGTTCCTGACATTAACTTGACATAGTAAGTAGGTGTTTTTACAAAGTGATATCATACAGAAAATATATACATAAACGACATAAAATAATTATAATTTAAAGAACAAAATAGCAGAATTAAAGTAATAAAGAATTAAAAACCACCAATGTCATCAGGTTGTCCAGATACATCTTGTTCTATGATCTGCTCCTGAGATTCTTGAATAAATTGTTGCAATTGAGCTTGCTCATTTAGTTGGCTTCTAGTTCGACCACGAGTAGCCATGTTCAGAATTATACAATCTGCAAAAATTTTGAGCATCAGACTCACCTTAAAAATCAACATAAAGTAATTAAACTTGAATGGCTAGTGAGGTAATTAGGAGCAAATCAATACATAGAGGCTTAATTATTATGATCAAGGACCATAGTCAGAAATTATGTTACTGAAATTAAGAAAAAGACAAACCAAATCATCATGTCTCAACACTTCCATTCTAACTACAATGAATAAATACTAATCTTTGAATTGCATGTGTATAGTTCTATATATATAATATTATCAACAAGAAGTACTAATATCATTCTGGAAGAATGAGAAAGAGATCCACTAAATTCTCAGCAAGATTTATGATATTACACCTATTCTCCATCTCTTAACATTGAATATATTAAGAATTTGATAAAATAAAACCATTAAAGCAAAACGAGTCATTATTTTTTAAATACTTACAATATAGATTAAGAGAAAACGATATCAAAAAGATAAGCCCCTCATTAAACAAGAAGCTAAAGACGAGCTAAATTTCAGCTCTAAAGACTACAGTTGTACAACATTAAAGAAATAGTGTGACATAGCAAAACAATTCATCAAACAGCTGGTGGGATAGTTCCACTTCTTCTCTTGTGAGTATTTCTGGTATAAATTTTCAATCTTATGGGCTAAAATATATTGCCATTTTCCACGTAAAGAAAATGATTTTGTGAAAAAGCATAAAACTAAAACCTACACCTGTTTATGCCTAAGAGGGGGGGGACCTTTTACGTTGTCTAATATACATGCCCATTTCACTATGAAATCAATGAAAAGAAAAGGTCAAACCGTAAGAGATATCTTACCTGAGATGGAGTCGAGAATTAAAGAATTGATAACTAAAAAAGGCGGAGTGCAAACTGTGAGAGAGGAAGATTAGTAATGGGATTCTCGAATTAAATATCAATGAGGTAGTCATTGTTGAAGAAACCGTTCTGATTTTGTGGAAAATATTTGGGCAGAGCAAACGTGTCGAAAACCCACTCCTCCCACCAAAAAACTTGGCGCGAACAAAATTAGTACGAAGAAAACGAATCACCCAAATTAAGGGAAAATTTAAAGATACAAATAAGAATGAGCTGATTCAATGAAAAAACCAAGATGGGGGAAAAATGAGATTCTGAATAAACAAAACCCGTGTGGGTAATAAGCCCTAATTTTCTTATGAAATATGAGTGGCATACCTCTAATTGAAAAAAGAAATTGAAATTCATTGGAGAAGAGTTTGGAGAGAATTACCAACATAAGTTTACTCGTGAAAGTGGTCTTCCATATAATTAGGCAATAATGCATTTGAAGTCCATTAATTTTTAAAGGATAGTGATTTTGGGATAGTTTCTTTTTTAGATAAGCAATTTCGATCCATTTACTTTTTATTGTTTACAATTTTATGACATTTGACTAGAATTTCGAGTATTTGACATTTTATTAGTTGCAATTTTAGGACATTTGACAGCAATTTCAGTATGTTTCTCACGAAATTCAAAATTTTAAATGACCAAAATTGTGACTATATGTTATAATATTACAACCTCCAAAAAGTTCAAGGACATAAATGACAACCTTCTATAATTGCAAACAGTGAAAAGTTATTTTATCAAAATTGCTTACTTTAAAAATAAAATATCCCAAAATCTCTAAAAGCTGATTTTTTTTTTAGCTCAACGATAAACTATATCATCATATCATAATATCTTACATTGAATTAAAAAAAGAGTTAAATGCAAAAATTCCTCATATACCTTGCCTAACTAGAAACCCCCATCACCATTTATACTAGCATAACTCTCGTGTGTTCTTTTTATATTAGTAAAAGAATCCCTATTCAAATTCTCTCACAAGTAAATAAGGAGGTTTTTGACATATTTTTAAGGGAACATGAATGTTATTGCTAGTTTTCAAAATTAATGGGATTATTGTCAAATTTTTAGGTGAATAGGGATATACTTATCACTTTTTCCTTCAAAATATGTATTTCGACTTGGAATGAGGTTTTTGCTAATAAAAAATAGCACATAGGTATTTTAGTCTACACATAACAAATTTCGTCATCTAACTTTCAATAAATTTTAATGTTAATCCTGCAGTTACAAATTTCATCTTCTAACTTTCAATAATTTTCAATTTTTGTCCTTCAATGACATTTTCCCCCAGTAATAGGACGAAAGTGTAATTGTGGTCAAATTTAAAACTTATTGAAAGTTATAGGACCAAATTTGTTATGCGTAAAAATGAAATTGGATGAAAATTAGAGAACTAATTAAATTGTAATTGCGGTCCTAAATTTAAAACTTATTGAAAGTTATAGGACCAAATTTGTTATGCATAGACCTAATTAAAAATGAAGTTGGATGCAAATTAGAGAACTAAATGTACATTCACTATAATTACATAACTATTTTTAGAATGAATACCAAAGTTACATGACATATATATATATATATATATATATTTGGTTTCTCAAGGATTTCTAGTCTACGCATAATAAATTTCGTCCTCTAACTTTCAATAATTTTAATTTTAATCCTGCAGTTACAAATTTCATCTTCTAACTTTCAATAAGTTTCAATTTTAATCCTGCAGTTACAAATTTCGTTTTCTAACTTTCAATAAGTTTCAATTTTCGTCTTTCAATGACATTTCCCCCCCGTAATAGGACGAAAGTGTAATTGTGTTCCTAAATTTAAAACTTATTGAAAGTTATAGGACCAAATTTGTTATGCATAGGCCTAAAAATGAAATTGGATGAAAATTAGAGAACTAATTAAATTCTCTGCTCATAATGCAACATAATTGCTTTGGATATAAAATAAAAGGAAAAAGATCAAATCCCCTATAAAAAAGAAGGTCATACATTTTGCAAATAGTATTTGATAAGTAATTAATATACTTACATGTCAAATAAACCTTTAAAAGGAAATCCCATAAGCCTTCATATTTACTATAGACACAAAGAGATAACTAACATAAACAAATGACAAAGAAAATCAAAGCCGCATCATGTGACTGATTCTAAGAGAAAGATTGACAAGTGAGATCAATAACAAGAGAAAAAGTTCACCATGAGTATTCAGTACCTAGTAGACTCATAAACTACAAATATAAGACAATTCCAAAACAATTTCATTGTGATGACTAGAAAAAATGCACAAAAATGTTAAATACAAGAGCCACATCCACCAAAGATAAATCTGAACCAACCAAAACAGTTTGAAGTGAAGACAAGATGCTAAAAGAGCTACAAAAATAAGTGCCACAACAGTTGTTCACATCTTAAACAACAATAATACGTGTCCATAAAGAGCAAACAAACAAAAAAGAGAGAAGTTTCATGCAATATAACTATCATTTTAGATTCCAAAAAGTTTGAATCCTTGTGCAAATCCTTAGCAAAAAGCAACAAACCTGCAGAGGATAAAATTACACTTAATTAAAAAGACATCACAATCAGACAAATGGAAATATTTTGATTCAAAATTTATATATATCAACCTATATTAATTGTTGAAATCCTTTCATAATACATTCTAATCGTGTTCTCCTTCAGATTCATCCATCTCAGTGTCATCCTCCTTGTCAATTTGCTCTTCATCTTCTTCATTATATTTAGCTAATGTTTCATCGTCTTCATCTTCATCTTCAATAAATTCGTCGAGGTCTTCTTCCACAGGTGCTAAGCCATCAGAATCAATTGTTGCTGCTGGTATATCAGTCCTCTACCATTCCTCAAAGTCATAAGAAATGGTTGATGGGATGCTTGTGCTATCTGGTTCATTTTGCTGGATAGGCTCATTGATAATTGTGGAATTTCCGTCATCATTTTCAAGCACATTCCATGAACTTCGAGCTTCTGCCTTGATCACAACTTTCCAGTCATTGCCAAGTTTGATGTCATTTACATAAAATACTTGTTGGGCTTGCGATGCTAGCACATATGGTTCCTTAGTCTTCCATGGCTTTGACATATCGATACTTGTATAATTGTATTTGTCTTTTTTAATTGATCTACCTTCATACCAGTCACACTTGAACAACACTACATGATTGTTTCCCAAGTAGTCTAACTGAATAATATCAATCAACACACCATAGTAGTCCCTATATCCCGATTCCTCCTCAACTTTTACAACCACACCACAGTTTTGAGTTTTCTTATTAATCTCACGTGGTTTGGTGTGAAATCGTAACCCATTCACGACACAAGCCTCATAGTGAGTTACTCTTTGATCAGGATGATATGCTATGTATTCCAATTTTGTGTGAGCTTTCTCTTTTTCTTCACTTGACAGTGATGCAAACTATGAATACAAATTTAAATTTAGAAAAAAAATAGCACAAAATATTCTTATAAAAAATATGAAAGTACTTATAAAAATACTTACTTGCTTTTCAAACCAAGTAGAGAATGTTTCTTCATGTTTTTTTTCCACATCAGGTGTGTCCAGTCTCTTTAATTCTTCCAAGTGTCCACTAGAAACAAGAACATTGTCCCCTTAGTTTCTGATTTATTTTTCATACTTATCATATATATCAAAAAATTATTTTAGACACGAAATGGAAGTTTTTATATTAAAATACCAGATGAAAGGTAAAACTTCGTCAGTGTTTTTCAAAACATAGGAATGGGCTTGCTGCCATGATTTTTTATCAATAAAGTTATATACTCCTTTTCCTATCAGACGAGTGCTATCTGAAAACACGCTCAAGTTTTGTTGAGATTTCTCCTTACAATTATCGTAATTGCGTTCTACTTTGTTGAATTGTGTTTCAATGTCATCCAAATACATTGAGCAAAATGTTAGGCATTCCTCGGCAATATAACCCTCAGCTATTGATCCTTCTGGAAAAGCTTTGTTATTAACATATCGTTTTAACTTGCACAGGTACCTATAAGACACATTTTACAGTTATAGAGGAAAAAAAGGTTAAGTCTTGAAAACATACTATAACAAATACGTAAAGTTTACCTCTCAATGGGGTACATCCATCGGTATTGAACTGGACCTCCTAACATTGCCTCTCGTGCAAGATGAATAGGCAAATGCACCATGATATCAAAAAAGGCTGGTGGAAATATTCTTTCTAACTTGCATAAGGTTAGTGAAATCTTATTCTCAAGATTCTCCAACTCTTCTGGTTTCAGCTCTTTAGAGCACAATCGTGTGAAGAAATCACTAAGTTCGTTTATTGCATCACATACGTTATCAGACAACGATCCACGTATTGATAATGGCAATAACTTTTGTAAAATTACATGACAGTCGTGAGTTTTCATGCCAGTCAATCGACACTCTTTGGAGTTCACACATTTTGATAAATTTGAGGCATATCCATCTGGAAAGTTCACAGAGGCTAAAAATGCACACAATTTTCTCTTTTCAACCATTGATAATGTATGGCATGCTGGAGGCACCAAATATGAATTCCCATCAAGTTTTGGGTGTAACTGTTTTCTTATACCGAGTGCTTGCAGGTCAAAACGAGCCTTTATATTGTCCTTAGTTTTCCCATCAATATCTAATAATGTGTCCAAGATATTATCACACACATTCTTTTCTATATGCATCACATCTAAGTTATGCCGCAACTTAAGAGTTCTCCAATATGGCAACTTGAAGAAAATGCTATGTTTTTTCCAGTTTAAGTCTTCATTGCGCTTTCTCTTCTTTGGTTGAGTCTTTCCAAAAGTCACTGGCTGGATGCAAGATAGTTGGGCAACCACATCGTATCCTGACATAGGCATCGGCTTGTCTCGATGTTCTTTTTTACCATCAAAAGCACTTTTAAGATCTCTCCATTTATGATCAAGTGGCAAGAACCGTCGATGTCCTTGGTAGCATACCTTTTTTCCATTCTTTAACCAAAAGCTACACGTTTCCTTGTTACATATTGGACATGCCATGTATCCTTTTGTGCACCATCCTGATATAATTCCATATGCAGGAAAATCGTTTATTGTCCATAAAATTGCTGCACGTAGAAAGAAACTAGTACCATCAGAAGCATCATATGTCTCGACCCCGTAATTCCATAAGTCGTGTAGTTCCTCAATCAATGGTTCCAAAAACACATCTATGTCATTTCCTGGAGATTTTGGACCAGAAATGAGCATGGATAGTATAAAAAAAGGAGACTTCATACACTTCCATGGGGGTAGGTTGTAGGGCAAAAGAATGACAGGCCATGTACTATAAGATGTGCTCATGTTCGAGAAAGGATTAAACCCATCAGTTGCTAACCCCAATCTCACATTGCGAGGATCTTCTGCAAAAGATTCATGTAGTTTATCAAATTCTTTCCATTCTTCAGCATCTGCAGGATGCCTCAGTATCCCATCATCCACGCGTCTTTCTTTGTGCCATCTCATATCTAGAGCAGTTTTTTTTGATATAAACAACCTTTGTAGTCTTGGTTTTAATGGAAAATAACGAAGAATCTTTTGAGGAATCTTGCTGCCTTTCTTTCTCCCATTTGTGCTACTGTCAACCTCATTGAATTTATAACGAGGGGAAAAACATTTTGGGCATTGCTCTTCCTTTTCATATTCTTTCCTATATAAAATGCAGTCGTTCACGCATGCATGGATTTTTTTGTAGTGCAAACCAAGATTTTTAATTATCTTTTTGGCTTCATAATATGATTGTGGCAGTGTCTTTCCACTAGGCAGTGCTTTCTGTAACACTTCAAGCAGCATAGAAAAATATTTGTTGCTCCATCTATTAAGAATTTTCAAGTGCATTAGAGAAAGAACGAATGAGAGTTTGCTGAAACCATCACACCCTGGATATAACGGCTGATCGGCATCTTTCAACATTCTCATAAATTTCTCAGAGTCCCACTTTGGCTTTGCATTTTCATTTATGTCAGAATCTTTTCCCCCGCTAGAAATATTTCCATTCCCAACATTTGTCGTCGTTGCTGTATAATAATCTTCCAGCATTTCTTGCATATTTGAAAAATTACTCTGCTCCGTACCCGAATTGTCTCTGCATTCTTCATCCTCAAATTCACTATCTTCATCTTAAGAATCTGATCCCTCCTCATCGAATTCTTCACCGTGCAACACCCACGGAAGGTAACTCTTTACAATTCCATACTCAAGCAAATCAGCTTCTACATCATCTCTATTTTGAAGACGAACATTGTTGCATCTGACACAAGGGCATCTTATCTTTGCATGTGGTTCAATTGAAGTATAAGCAAACTCTAAAAACTTTCGCACCCCTTCTTGATACTCTAGCAATGCTCTATTATCAATTGACATCCAACTCTTGTCCATTTTCAAGTTCTGGGACGACATAAAAAGAAAAAATATATATATAATTTTGAAATATCTTTCATACTAAAACAAAAGGTTTTTATATACACTACTTAGGACATTGGAAATCAATTTAGAAGACAAAACTACAAAGGTCTAGAGGTTATGTGATAATGTCAATGAAAATACTTGAATAAAGTAATTAAGTACACTTGTTCGGCAACTAATAATAGGCCCACTAGATGTAACATTTAATTGATTATTTTCGGGGAAAAAAGAACAAATTGTCTGATCCAAAATAAAAATCATTAGTTGTAGGTGACCCTACTTCTAACTAGCATCAATATATTACAATAGGTGTGTAATAACCCAATTACCAAAGAATTTTTGTGAGAAGCATCAGAGCTCATTTCAATCACAAAATACTTTTATAATGTCTTCAACATCTATTTAATCCAACAATTATCATATAATTTATGTAGTATATAGTTGCTTTTAGTTAAAGAATCTCACTTGACTGTTCAATGTTAACTAGAAGTACATAAATATCATTTACTTAGTTGACATAAATATGCTAATTCACTAATTTAGAATTATTCAAATATTCAAATGCTGAAAAGAATGCACGAGGTAGTGGAACTTGAGGGTTTTTGTCTCCTCTCAAAAAGTTAAAACCTAGAGATTGAGAAAAAGATGCACTCAACTCTCAACAAGATTAATGAAATTATATATGTTCTTCATCTCTTCACATCAAAAAGTAAGAATTCGATAATAATAGAATCATGAAAGCAAGAAAAATCGTTATTTTCAAAATCTTTACATGCTAAATTAAGAAATTAAAACAATATTTAAAAGGTAAACCCCTCACTAAACACAAAACTAAAGACGAGTTAAATTTGGGATCTAAACACTACAATGGTACACATTAAAGGAATGGTGTCAGGCACTACAGAATTTCATCAAACAGTTTATGGACAAGTCCTATCAACTATTCGAAAAGTTGAGTATTTCTCATTAATATCAACACCTAAGAAACTCAAATACCAGGTTCTAGCTAAATTTGTCCAGGATAAGTAAACGTTAAAAGTAATCTAAAGTTTAAACATTTAATTCAGTATCAAATAACATATACTTTTCATTAGAAATGTAAGTAGTTAAATTGCCTAGAAATTGGATTCATATGCAAAATTCAAACAGAGCAAACAAGCAAGATGCAAAAAATAATGCATAGTTGAGTACCTCCCGCCGATCCAAGACCAATTGAGGGTTTAATTAGGAAAGAGATTCCAAGAGAGGCAGAAACGTGGAGAAATAGATTGAGAAAGAAAAAGAGGGAAAGTAGTATAGTTAGTTGGGTGGACTTTAATTAACTGAGCAATAAGAAAATTATGGACTTTTTCAATTTGATAAATATCTATAACTGAGGGAAATTGATTTGGATAGTTATTTTTTTATCTGTAACTCTAGAAGTAAATAAATGAATGAGTGAAAGACAAAAACAACGTCTATGATTTGTCTAACTTCCAAAAAAATTCATGTGTTATTTTAATTTTCAAAAACTCCTTTGTGTTTGAATTTAATTACCACACTCGATTCAAATAGAATTTGACTTTTGACTTTTGACGAAATAATAAAATTACTCCTATGTATTGATTTTTTAAAATTATTTATTCCCTCTAAAAACCTAAATATATATTACTTGGATCGATTGTGATAATAAAAATCATGCACAAGATTTTTTTAATTAAAGTAACAAGGGGATTTTTTTAAGTTAAACAAAGCATAGAGGGTGTTTTTATGTTTCACTCATTCATTTACTTACTTTTAGAGTTACAGATAAAAAATACTTATCAAAATCAATTTACCTCAATCATGGATATTTATCATATTGAAAAAGTCCCTAATTTTCTTCCAAAAGGTTATTGCACAGTTAATTAAAATAACACAAGGGGGTATTTTGTCTTTCGTTGTCAAGAGTAAAATTATCATATTTAAAACAAGATGTGAATAAATACTTGCAATTTTTGCATTTGAATCAAACTTCCTTTTCGGGGTGTAGATCCTCTGTACCACTTTTGATGTACCACTTAAGTGTATCTCCATTAATTAATTGACACTTGCACATATGACAATTATAATAATTCTCACATATGCATGTGTCAATCAATTAGTGGTGATACACTTAAGTGGTACACCAAAAGTTGTACAGAGGATCTTGAGCCCCTTTTCGCAGGGTGGGTTGAGTGGGGATGGGTGTGTATTTGACACTGACTAAGGGGATTTTTAGAAATTAAAATACTACAAGAGATCTTTTAGAAATTTGACAAAATATAAGGAATGTTTTTACCTTTTGCTCATAAATGAATTGTGGGTGTGCATTTTAATAAATGCCGACAAAAAAAAAGAATAAAAAAAAATGAAGAGACGCGTATATAAGCATAGGAGTAGTGTCCATAAACTTTATACTACTATATTGACATTAATTAAAATGTGTATAAATTGTGGTGTTATTTATAGGACGTTAAAACATTCCTACAATTGATTCTCCTTTACATGACGATGCAGTTCACCAACATCAACTTAAGGATTGATTAATTAACCACTTAATTATTTAAAAAAAAAAATCCTATCTTCTTTAAAATCATGTTGATTATTTTGAGATATATATACTTTCTATTTTATTCTCAACTTTTTAAAAAAGTGACAATATTTTCTCTTCACTGTTACTTTTGTGTTTCAGTGACAATATTATCTCATCACTATTTTCTTTTGGTTTATAGTGATAAAATTTTTCTCTTCACTATTACCCCTTGATTTTTAGTGACAGCCTTCGGTTGACACTAAAGTTGAAGAAAGGGTTATAGTGACAACTTTATATATTATCACTATAATTATTCGCATTAATGACAAGTTTGATTTCCCGCCGTTTTTATAAATTGGCACCAAATATTTAGTGACAAAAATTTGTGACAAAATATTAGGTTGTCACTATCAATCACTATTTTCAATAACTGGTGACAAAGAAAAATCTCATCACTATATGTAGATTTATAGTGATAAAAAATTATTTGTCACTGAGATTTTTGTCACTAGAAATAGTTTTTTTTGTAGTGCGATGATGTTTGGATGCACACAGTCATAGTTGATCAAAGTATTTCAAAATTCCAATGCGACTGCTTTAAATTAGAGTCGGAGGGTGTCCCATGCCGACACATTATATCGAATTTGTAGTATTTGAGATTGAAGAAGTTCCCTGACAACATGATTAAACGTAGATGGTTGAAAGAGACAGGGACAGTAGTAACAAATCAATATCCTGAAACTAGTCCTTCTGTTGGCAGTCAAGAACATAGATTTGGGGAACTGAATAAAGATTGTCTTGTTTCGTCCTATTTATCCTCACAAACTGAACATGGCACTTCCAATTTTCTTAAGCATATGTGGGAGATGGTTGAAACAACAAAAGAATCTGAGTGTGGCAGTGTTCCTTCTCCAGACAATGTTACTCCAGACAAAGGCCTCCAAGATCCTCCAATTGAGAAGGTTCATAGCGTTCGTGATCCTGTTCGTAACAAGACGAGAGTAGCCACTGGAGGAAAAAAGCAAAAGTGTGGGATGTGTGGGTATGTTTGTCAATAATTTTCATAAGATTATATTTTTCACGTGTATTTGACTTTGATTTTATGTATTTGATAAGTGTGCCTGGGCATAAATCAACTACTTGTGAGTTAAAGAAAACGAAAACAACAACCAGCCTAGAAGAGTTGAACACTAATGGGGAAGATTCAATTGAAATTCCAGAGACTCTGTACCAAGAAAGTAATCATCCTGCCAGCCATAGTCCAAATTTCGAACATTTGGGGTCATATGATACAGTACCACAGTCCACATTAGTCTTCAATATGCAACGAAACAACCCAATTTTCTTGAATATGCAACCAAACACTAATGTCCTACCATTATACTCTCATGTTTCATACTCGACGGTGGTTGTACCGACTGAAAATATGATGGGACCAAACACATCATTGTTATGGCAACAAGTTGTAAGTCTTCTTGGATTTATTGATTAATATGATACTTTTATAAATATTTGGTTAATGTATAATTGATTTTATATAGGTTCTAGCAACAGGAAATGCTCCATAACTTCATCAAAACATTTCAAATCTTCCAAGCGACGGCACTCCCAAGTTACCTTGACAATTTTAGTGACTTACGATATGTAATAGTTAGACAATTGATGTATATTATTACTTTTTTTTTCCATCCATTGTAATATAATTAATTGTCCTCATCCTTTATTGACATTTGTGAAAACTAGCTATTCGAATATACTTAAATAGGTTTTAGGTTTCTTTATACTTAATTCAAATATTCACTGTTTGATTCATCAAAATTCTTAATTTGGTTCAGATTTATTAGTTTTAAGATTTAGTACAACATAAAATTAATTTTTACTCTAAAGTTTGCAATTGGAAATATTTAAAATAAATAAAGGTTATAGAAAAGTAATGGGAAAAGGTGCCGAAATCTCCAATAACGTCACTGTGTGAATTATAGACTCAAAATCATGAAGTAGACCATAATAAACAACAATCTTGTATAATAATCAAAACATTGTAAGAAGTCATAACATCCATAGACAAACTATAGACACAAACTGGTTCATTCACCATCAACCAATACTAAAATAATCCAGTTAAACAACCAACACCATGGCAATCAGAATCAATATCCAAAACTCCTTAACACAACAAAACCATAATCCAACAACAATAAACACTACACAAGTAACATTACCTACCAACAGTTAGATACACGAGCCAACGTTTAAGACAAAATGAATGTTACGATATGCACTTCATCAGGGTTGTCATTGGCCTGTCGAATTTCAAATTGAACTTCATCCTCGAGTTCTACTTGAGTGTCAGTAACAAAGTTGCTCCAACCTTCAACTAATGCCACACGTGTATAATCAGAGCTAACGTATGTACGAATGTCCACTCTCCACTTGCGCTTACCATATCCGGGACATCTAAATATTGCAACCCTTTTATTATTTTGGCCCAGTGAAGTCCATATCTATGTGGGAAAGTACTGCAAAAATAATGTAGTAAGTTAGGAAATAAACTTCAACTAGGGAAGGTTCAAGATGAAACGATTTCACCTATCCCGATGCAGTACTATTCCTAAAGAACAGTTCGACATGTTGTGTCTCGTGCGAAGAGAAATTTCATTCATGTGGGGGACTGTTGGTTTAATTGGATTAATTATAGCTAATTAAATTGAGTCTAATTAGCCAAAGTTAATTATTACACCTTAATAAATGAAATGAGAAGAGAAGATTGAGTCCCTCCATCCCACATGGAAAAGAAAGAGAAAGTCGAGCTACAAAATTGTTATAAAAAGGGTACCTAGCTTTCAAAGTGGAAAGACTTTGTAGGAATGGACCTAGAGTTATATATGGGCCCAATAATTATTAAAGTCCAAGCTTTACACATTGATCCGTGGGTGATCCAATTAGGATCCGCGTGTGATCCGAACAGAATCCGCGAGACCCGTTTCTAGAAGGTCCAAGAAGGATTCTTGTTGCCCGCCCAATTTTAAATGAAAGGGTGTGTTCACTCGGATTTTGAACCGAACGGGTGGCACCTATTCGAACCGAACCATTATTTAATTTAAATCCGAACTGTCGTGACCCTCCAGCAATAATTTTTCAGTTGCTATAAATAGGAGAGGAATCTGGCCAATTCTTCACACTATTTTTTCAGCAAATAAAGTTCAAATTATTTTCACTTTTCAACTTCTCAAATTAAATAATTTTCTAGTCGAAATTCTGTTTGTTTCAACTCACCCGTGTCCTTTTGTTCGTGCAAAACAACAAGAATCAAGGCTATTGTATCTTGGGAGACCACCGAGGAGTACTGATTGCACCATAGGCAGCCTCGGAAATATTGTCTTAAGGAAATTGCATTCGCAGCCTCATTCCTAATTCCCATTTTCTGATTTTCGTGAATTAACCTTAAGGTTCATAAGTTCTTATTTTATTTTCGGCACAAACTTATATTTGTTTAAAAAGTGTCGATTGCATATTTTTTAAAACCACTTACATAACGTATTCCTATTACTTATTTTTTCCGAACACTTTGATTTTAATTGGCATATGAACTCATATTCCAAAAGTTATCTATATTAATATTAGTACTTAAATTAATTAAGATTATTTCTATCATTTCTTTTATAAACTTACTAAATAGTTTATTAGTAAAGTCATCAACAATTAATTAAACATATAAAACCTTTGCAACATAATTTTGTAGAGTAAAAGTTTCTGAAGCATTTTTCCAAAATAAACTTATCGTTGTAATTTCAAAGCTTTTATTTATTTACATCTCTCCACTACTTAGAGTATTTATAAAGTTTTTAGTATATGTTATTTTTCCATTTAATTAAACTATAGTTAACAATTACTATAGTTATAAGAAATATAGTTAAATATATTTTTATTACACAGATTGTTAAACGCCACCAACAATCTTAAGACAATAATTAATTGTTTAATACATCTGTGTAGATGGCATCAAATAACAATGTGGTGGAGACACCAAAAAGCATTCCTACCCCTCCGTTGATTCCACCCTTCAAATTCAAAGGGGTTGACTTTGTAACATGGCAGGACAAGATGATGTTCTACCTAACAACTTTAGGCGTAACTCGATACCTTACTAAAGAGGTACCAGTGGCTAAGGAGAATCAAACTCCTGAGGAAGTCAAGCAGATCGAGTCGTGGAATCTTAATGACTTTATGTGCCAACATTATATTCTCAGTTGCTTGGACGAGACACTCTACAAGGTTTACAGTCCAATAAAAACTGCTAAACTCATGTGAGAAGGTCTAACAAGAAAATACAGAACTGAAGATTCTGGGTACAGAAAGTTCCTTTTGGATAAGTTCCAGTTCCACCGAATGGTTGATAGCAAATCTGTGTATGAGCAAGTGAATGATCTTCAAACAATTATCAATGAACTTCTGGTTGAAGGGCATGAACTAAGCGAGTCTTACCAAGTTGCCTCCATAATTGGAAAGCTTCCTCCGGTATGGACATGGTTCAAATATCACCTAAGGCACAAGAAGTTGGTTTCAAAATGGACCGTGCAAGATTTTGCAGAAAAGCTGAAGACACAGGAGAATAGCATGATCACCGACAAAGGGTTGAACTATATGGGAATGCCTCATCCCGGGGGAGCTAAGGCTTATATCATGGAAGGATCCAATGATAGCAAGAAGTGTAAGCTAAACAATTCAAACGAAGGGCAAAATAGTAACAAAAAGAGAAAGTTCGAAGGCATATGCTATGTTTGTGAAAAGACCGGGCATCCAGCAAATAAGTGCCGTCATCGCAAAGGACATAACAAAAATGAGGCAAATGTGACTGATGTGACCGTTGACTTCGCTGCGTCTGACATCAACAACTTGTACCTTGCGGCCGTTGTATCTGAAGCATGATAGAAATAGTGTCCTGCAAGCCAACGGTATAGCTAGCATTTATTGTAGTAAATAAAGGAATTATTTAATTTTGATTAATAAAAGCACTTTATTATGTGGTCATCTTTATCTTATGTAATAATTATCTACGCATAAGGATAGAAGTCCTTAGATCACAGGGCTACGGGACAACCCGTGGACTGATCTCCAAGGCCGTGATCTAGAATATATTCAAGAGTCGCAGAATCCAATCGAGATAGGACATCGTTGGATTCGGTTAGACTCTCATTGTTGTGTATACTCCGATGAACTGGAGAACGCTGGGGTCCACGAGCGTGACTGGTATAGTCGATACACATAAGTGGGTGGCTTGTTGGGATGACAAACGCACTGAATACCCCAATTAGGAAATAACTCACCATGGAAGCGGTAGTCGCATATCGGGGATGAAGTTATTCCAATTTACGATAGTATACGAGGAACGATCCTAATTACTTGAGGTGATAAGGTTTATATGGTGCGAGAACGTCTATACTTTGATGTGAGTCCCGACTGACTGGAGATAACCAGAAAGTCTCTGTGGACTCATGTTGGGTATAGAGGAACTCGTATGCAGGTTCATATCATCAACAAAGGATCCATTGACCCGATTTGATAGATTGGAAAATTCTCATATGGATTTCTGTGAGAAATTAATTCTAGTAAAATCCTCGGCCGGGGTATCTGACGGCTTTATATAAGTAGCTCATAAAAATTAAGTCAAAGAGAATTATTTCGAGACCAGAATGCATAAGGTCACGACAAAAGAAAAGGGGACCGATAAAAGACCATACCCTTAAGTCTCGACTGGGAGATTGATCGATGGAGATATTACGGCATATATGATAATTGTAAATGATAAAAGGTTCACTGAATTAATTCACCAGTGATTGGGCTCCATGGGCTTGTGGCCAGACATCGACCGTGGAGTGTGGGAGAATTCCTAAATTGGCAGGGTGCTAATTTTGGAATGATCAGGCAACATAGTGTTCGACTGATTTAAAAGCATTTAATGCTTGAATAATTAAATTAATATCTAATTATAACCCACGACCAATTATGTGGTGAACCTATGGGGGCATACACAATACATCTGAAGCGAAAACGAAGGAAAAGGAAACAACTGGGTCGACCGAATCGACTGGGTCCATTGGGTCGACTGGGTCTGAAAAATCGACTGGGTCGATTGGGTGACTGGGTCGACCAATTGGAACAAGATTGATCCGATTGGAATTGGATCAAGATCATAAATTAAATTGGAATTTAATTTGTATGTTAATTAATTAAGTTGGATTTAATTAATTATCGAAAGATTTATTTAAATAGACTTGAAGTCTAATTTAATTAATTGGGAGAGTAGTTAATTAATTGGGCTATTTAATTGGGAAATTAAATAAAGCCTGATTAAATTTATTAAGTGGGCCATGAATTAATTGGAAGACTTAGACTTCTAATTAAAAGGGTCATGGCCCATGTAGGAGACTAGGGGTGTTCACGGTTCGGATAACCGACCGAACTGAACCGAGTTCGGTGAAAACCGAACCGAACCAAAGCTATTCGGTTCGGTTTTCAGTTTTGAGATTTGGCCTAATTCGGTTTTTGGTTCGGTTCGGTTATTTTTGTTCGGTTAACCGAATCGAACCGAAAACCGAATTTTCGATTCAAATAATTAACATTTTTTGTTCAATTTTATGGACTTTAAAATTCTTTAATCATATGACTGTGGATATGAATATTTTTTTTATTTATGACAATTGAGGATTATTAAATGTTAGTTTTTGCAGTTGTATTGCAAAATTCTTTAATTTTATGCCTATAATATGAATTTTAGTTGTTTAATTTATGTCATTTGATGATTATTAAATGTTAACCACTTTACTATTTAGTTCTATTAATGTTTAATAATGTTTAATGTTATGGTTATCTATTAATTTGATGTTTTTTTATGATAAATGATTTAGTATTTGATTATATAATTTTAATAAATTATCAATAATATAAAATTTCGGTTCGACCGAAACCGAACCGAAAATTTTCGGGTAAAACCAAAAACCGAATTAGGATGTTCGGTTCGGTTTTCAGTTCGAAAAAATCAAGAACCGAAATTTCGGTTCAGTTCGGTTCGGTTCGGTTTTCACCGAATGAACAGCCCTATAGGAGACTTGAAATCCTAGTCCTAGGAAGACTAGGAGAGTTAGACACCTATAAATAAGTGCTTAGGTGTCATAACACACACAACAACAAGAGCCAAAATTCCAAGTCAAGCAAAAACTCTCCCCCTCTCTCCCACTAGTGATCGCCGAACTCTCTCTCTCTTTTGGAGGAGTTTGATTTTTGACTTTTGTTCCAAGTTCGTTCCTAACCTCAGATCTTAATATATCATGTGTTCTAGCCGATCAGGGTCTATTATATTTCGTGTAATTGTGGTCTATCAACCCATAGAGGCGCAACACGTGGGGCGCTGTTGCAGGGCATAGGATTGACCAACCCGAGGGAGAAACTTGACTTCGTCTGCCAACTAGGATTTGCAAGGAGACGGGTATAACGTGGATCTGTTAATATTGTCGTTTATTTAACATTCATATATATACAACTAGAGTAGTATCCTGACAAGATTCCATAAGAGGTCCTAAAAATTATTAAATTCCGCTGTGCCTAAGGCTGTTTATCTTACCGAATCCCAACAGTGGTATCAAAGCCAACTCTAAGCTTTGTATATATATGAATTTGCAAATTCTGTGATTTAAATCATATGTTTGATTTATGTATGGCTAGTTATTTAACTGTATATGTTTTAGGACGTAGATCTGTTAAGTTAGAGTTATTGTAAAATTTTGATTCGAAAATTTGATCGTGTTAATTTGTATTTGGATTTAATTAATTGGATCTGTTTAATTAAATCAGAGTAATCGAACAACAAAAAAAAATTGGGATCAACAGCGGCTAGGTGACCACCGCATGCTGCCGTACGCGGCAGTGTGTGAACAGCGCGCTGTCTGGCGTGCAGCACACGACAGCTGCCCTCGGGCAGTTTGCCGCGTGCTGGCAACGCGCAGCAACACGCTTTCACGCGCGACAGCAGCCACTGCGTGCAGCTCACGCGCGGCCTTTGTGGCCGTTTGTGTGCTGACATGTGGCAGCGTACGATTCGTTCCTTCGTGGTTGAATTTTGGTTGATCTCAAACTCACCTATTTTGGAAGTTCTGAAAATCTTGGAAATTTGGAAGATTAGGAAACTTGGAGTTTTTGGATAAGGTAGAGATCTTGTAAGATTTAAACACTACCTTAATTAAACTAATCTAGTCAAAAATAGGATTATCTTGAGAATCTTGGAGATTTGGAAATTTGAGAAACTTAGAGTTTTGGATATGATAGGAAGATTTGGTCTATCTTAATTAACCAACTTAATCAAGATAAGTATTTTAGATTACTTAGAACTCAAGTAAGAGTTAATTAATCTTAGAGATTAATTGTTAATTCAAAATTGATTAATTTGGATAAATTTTGTGAATTAAAATTAAAAGAGCATGTAAATTTATATTTATGCCCTTATGTGAATTTTTGCATGTTCTTGAGTGAATATGTGGATTGGTCGATTTTGCCCCTAAACCTGTGAAATTTTTGGTTTGTTTATTTTGTAGGTTGTAATTAAATGGGCCTGATTTGTGCCCTTGCTTGCGCAAACGAATGTAATAGAATAGGACCATTTATTTTTATAAGTTAGACTTAGATTAGGCTTGGATCCGAGAAGACCTCATGAAGACTTGGAGATCCGCATGGAGGCCCATAACCTTGGAGGACATGGAGGCCCAATTCATTACATAGAGGCCCAATCAAGGTGGACATTACAAGAAGGCCCATGATGTTTGGGTTTGAAAATTGTAATAGTTAGGACATTTAATTTCCACCCTAGACTGACCAATTGATCCATCGCATGGCTCGTGATGGATCTCATAGGATGGGCAATCGATCAATCATATCTTGTTAGGTGATGTTTGTTTACTCATGTTCTTTGATGTATGTCTTGCATGCTTAGAATAGATCACGTAAACAAGATAAATCATAATCTGATGAGACCTCGCACAAGAAAACTTAAAACCTCCAATTGAACTTAAAATTCAATTATAATATTAAATCGAATAACGAGCACATAAGAATAGTGTCTATGGTCCGAGCCTACCCAATTACTAGGTCTTAGGCATATAGTACGAATATATCTCGATGTCTCACGAGTCGTGGGTCGAGCTATAGGAAGATGATATGTCTATTGCCTCGATGCACGAGTTTAGTGCCAAGGGAGGGATATCAAAGTATTAGGCGCTATCTCACGAGTCGTGGGGCGTCTAAAATTGAATTATTTCTCTCCACGAGTATTGGACATGATTTAACGCTAGTAAGTATGGATGTCTCACGAGTCGTGGGTCCATATCGAAAAACGAGGCTAAATGAACTCAAGGGTTAGCTGCGATGGTTAATCGACGACATAGTCGACCACCAAGTGAATCAAATAGTATGGCCAACGAGTCGTGGGTACTAGGAGATTGCATTTGGGCCTTGAGCCCGCTATGATATTTTAAATTCCCGAAACTTATGTGGGGGGCATAAGATTTTGATTAAAATAGTGGGAGTAATTTACAAATAAAACCCATGTTTGTAAATTGTGCATTTAAATTAATCTTTCGCGTATTTATTTCTTCTGTCGTCTTTTTGTAGATATAATGTCTAAGAATCCGATTTCCATCATACTTGAACAAAACAAATTGACTGGACCCAACTTCCATGACTGGGTCAGGAACCTTAAGATCATTCTCGCTTCTGAAAAGCGAGGTTTTGTCCTTGATGGACCCCCTCTTGAAGTTGCTAAGGATGCCAATGATACTGAGAAAGAAGCCGTTGATCTATGGCTCGACGATGACTTACAGTCACGTTGTCTCATGCTGGCATCCATGTCGAATGAGCTTCAAAAGCAGCACGAGCATATGAAGTCTGCTTTTGAAATCTACACACACCTGAATGGTCTATTTGGGGTGCAAAGTAGATACGAGCGGTATGAAACTGCCAAGATTCTGCAGCAAACGAGGATGGCAGAAGGTACTGATATTCGTTCTCACTGCATCAAGATGATTGGACTTATTGAAAAGCTTGGTCATCTTGACGTAAAGACGGACAAGACCTACTGCCAGGATATAATCCTCCAATCGTTGCCGAGATCATTCGAGCAATTTGTAGTGAAATACAGCATGCACAAGATGGATGTTGAACTTCACGAGTTGGCTAATATGCTCGCCACTGCAGAGGCTTCCATGAAAAGAGAGAAGTCAGTGATGGTTGCAACCTCAACCCAATCTAAGTCCAAAAGGACGAAGAAAGGGAAGGGGAAGGGAAATGCTTCTTCAAGCAAAGGCAAAGGACCATCTGGGCCCGTAGGGAAGGGAAAGAAGCGAAAAGCTTCTGCTGGTGAACAGAAATGTTTCTACTGCAAGAAACATGGACACTAGAAGAGGAACTGCAAAGAGTTCTTGGAGAGCTCGAAATGTATATTCCTTGTTGAAGTTAATTTGTCAATTAACTGTGCATCTTGGGTGCTAGACACTGCTTGTGGTTCTCATCTTTGTAATGATTTACAGGTGATGGGAGCAACAAGGCCTATTAGGCCAGGGGATTGGATCCTGAGATTTGGCAATGGAGCTAGAGCTGCTGCCGAGGCCATAGGCGAAGAGGAGTTAGATTTAGGTGGTAATAAATCAGTCCTTAGGAACGTTCTTTATGTACCTGGTTTAGTGATAAACATTATTTCTATTTCTGTTTTGGATAATGAAGGTTTTAATTTTACAATTAACAAATGTTCCTTTTCGTTATTCATAAATGAAAATTTGTTTTTCACTGGTACATTAAAAGATGGACTATATACTATTGAACCGCCTAAGTTAGTTATGCACGTACAACAAAACAAATGGAAACAAGATAATGAAATCTCAACCCAATTATGGCACGCTCGACTTGGATATATATCTAAGTCAAAGATTCAAAAGTTGGCATCATCTGGCGCGCTTGAAATCAATCGCATTGATGAAATGCCAACATGTGAACCATGTTTAAAGGGTAAAATGGCTAAGTTGTCATTTAAGGGAAACCTTGAGCGAGCCAAACAAACATTGGACTTAATACATACTGACGTATGTGGACCACTAAGAAAAAGTGCCCAAGGTGGCTATGACTACTTTATCACTTTCACTGACGACTATAATCGTTATGGATATGTGTTCTTGTTGAAACACAAGTCTGAAGCCTTTGAGCGATTCAAAGAATTCAAGATGGAAGTAGAGAATCAACTTGGTCATACGATAAAAGCTCTTCGTTCTGACCGAGGTGGAGAATTTCTTAGTAACGAATTTCTTAATTATCTTGTAGAGCATGAAATACTATCGCAGTGGAATCCTCCTGCAACACCCCAATTAAATGGAGTAGCAGGGAGAAGGAATCGAACCTTGATGGACATGGTTCGATCCATGATGAGTGCCACTGATCTTCCTCTTTCATTTTGAGGACATGCCCTCCTCACGGCAACAAGATACTGAACATAGTACCTTCTAAATCCGTAGAAAAGACATCATATGAATTATGGTTTGGCAAGGCATCCTCATACGCATTCATGCGCATATGGGGATCTCCCGCTTACGTTAAAAAGCTAGTGGGAGATAAATTGGAAATCAAATTCACTTTGTGCAAATTCGTGGGGTATCCAGAAAACTCAATAGGATACGAGTTCTACGATCCTACAAGACAAACTACGTTTATCTCGAGGAACGCACACTTCTTGGAGAAGGATTTCTTGCTGGACAAGAAGGAACACAACGTAGAACTAGATGAGGTCACTGAAGCTGAAAAGACCGAAGAGGTCGATCACAGGCAGTGGGAGAACAAGAGCATGTAAGTGCACCAGAAAGTACACCGATACTTCGTAGGTCAGAAAGACAACGTAGAGAACTCGAGAGGTACTATGGTTTGCTGCACGAGACTGGACAGTCTCTAACCGACCCAAGGATTTACGAAGAGGCTATGCTAGACATAGACTCGGGAAAGTGGCGTGAAGCCATGGAATCCGAATTGGACTCCATGCACTCGAACAAGGTATGGGCCTTGGTAGATCCACCAGTGGGAGTGACTCCCGTGGGTTGCAAGTGGATCTATAAGCGAAAGCTTGGAGTGAACGGAGAGGTAATAACCTACAAGGCGCGACTGGTGGCAAAATGATACACTCAAAGGCCAGGCATCGACTTCGAGGAATCCTTCTCGCCCGTCGCAATGCCTAAATCCATCGAATCTTGTTGGCCATAGTTGCGTGGTACAACTACGAGATATGACAGATGGATGTGAAGACTGCCTTTCTCAATGGGGACATTGACAAAGAGATCTATATGGAGCAACCAAAAGGATATGCATCCAAAGGAGATGAACACAAGGTGTGCAAACTCCAGAGGTTCATTTATGGACTGAAGCAAGCTTCCTGAAGTTGGAACATCCGTTTCGATGAAACAATCCAAACTTTTGGATTCATCAAAAACGTGTTCGAACCTTGCGTGTACAAGAAGATCAGTGGGAGTACAGTTGAATTTTTGGTGCTTTACGTTGATGACATTCTTCTCATCTGAAACAATGTTAAAGTGTTGTCCCAAACTAAAGCATGGTTATCTACACAATTCTCAATGAAGGATTTGGGAGAAGCATCCTTTGTACTGGGTATAAGGATCTACCGAGATAGATCAAAAGGACTGCTGGGCCTCTCCCAATCGCAGTACATAGATAAAATCTTGAAGAGATTTAATTATGAAGAATCCAAGAGAGGATTGCTTCCAATGAGACATGGAATTGCACTCTCTAAGTCTATGGCCCCAAAGACGCCTAAAGAGAGAAGCAATATGTCTTAAGTACCATATGCATCCGCTATAGGAAGCATAATGTATGGTATGTTATGTACCGGACCAGACGTAGCATACGCTTTAAGCGTAACAAGTTGCTACCAGTCTGCTCCAGGTGAGCAGCACTGGATAGCCGTAAAGGCAATTCTGAAGTACCTGAGAAGGACTAAGGAATTGTTCTTGGTATACGGTGGAGGAGAATTGAAATTGGAAGGCTTTACAGATTCAAGCTTCCAATGTGATGTAGACGACTTCAAGTCGACATCTGGATACGTGTTCTGCCTCAATGGTGGTGCGGTAAGCTGGAAGAGCTCCAAGCAAGACACTACCGCAGATTCAACCACCGAAGTAAAATACATTGTCGCGTGTGATGCAGCAAAGGAACGTGTTTGGATAAAGAACTTAATCTAAGAATTGGATGTGATACCTAGCATCGCTGAGACCATTACTATCTTCTGCGATAATAATGGGGCAATAGCGCAAGCAAAAGAGCCGAGATCTCATCAGAAATCCAAGCCCGTACAAAGACGATACCACGTGATAAGAGATATCATTGATAGAGGAGACATTAAGATGGAACGTGTCGACTCAGAAGATAATACCGCGGACCCGCTAACGAAGCCTCTGCCTCAAAAGGCATCCGAGAAACATCTGCTAAAGATGGGACTCAAGAACATAAAAAACTGGCTTTAGGACAAGTGGGAGATTGATAGAAATAGTGTCCTGCAAGCCAGCTATATGGCTAGCATTTATTAATAAAAGCACTTTATTATATGGTCATCTTTATCTTATGTAATAATTATCTACGCATAAGGATAGAAGTCCTTAGATCACAGGGCTATGAGACAACCCGTGGACTGATCTCCAAGGCCGTGATCTAGAATATATTCAAGAGTCGCAGAATCCAATCGAGATAGGACATCGTTGGATTCGGTTAGACTCTCACTGTTGTGTATACTCCGATGAACTGGAGAACGCTAGGGTCCACGAGCATGACTGGGATAGTCGATACACATAAGTGGGTGGCTTGCTGGGATGGCAAACGCACTGGATACCCCAATTAGGAAATAACTCACCATGGAAGCTGTAGTCGCATATCGGGGATGAAGTTATTCCAATTTACGATAGTATACGAGCAACGATCCCTAATTACTTGAGGTGATAGGGTTTATCTGGTGCGTGAACGTCTATACTTTGATGTGAGTCTCGACTGACTGGATATTACTTGAAAGTCTCTGTGGATTCATGTTGGGTATAGAGGAACTCGTATGCAGGTTCATATCATCAATAAAGGATCCATTGACCCGATTTGATAGATTGGGAAATTCTCCTATAGATTTCTGTGAGAAATTAATTCTGGTAAAATCCTCGGCCGAGATATCTGACGGCTTTATGTAAGTAGCTCATAAATATTAAGTCAAAGAGAATTATTTCGAGACCAGAATGCATAAGGTCAATACAAAAGAAAAGGGGACCGATAAAAGACCATACCCTTAAGTCTCGACTAGGAGATTGATCGATGGAGAGATTATGGCGTATATGGTAATTGTAAATGATAAAAGGTTCACTGAATTAATTCACCAGTGATTGGCTCCATGGGCTTGTGGCCAGACATCGACCGTGGAGTGTGGGAGAATTCCTAAATTGGCAGGGGTACTAATTTTGGAATGATCAGTCAACAGAGTGTTCGACTGATTTAAAAGCATTTAATGCTTGAATAATTAAATTAATATTTAATTATAACCCACGTCCAATTATGTGGTGAACCTATGGGGGCATACACAATACACATGAAGCGAAAGCGAAAGAAAAGGAAACAACTGGGTCAACCGAATCGACTGGGTCGACTGAGTTTGAAAAATTGATTGGGTCGATTGGGTGACTGTGTCGACTGGGTCGACCCAATTGGAACAAGATTGATCCGATTGGAATTGGATCAAGATCATAAATTAAATTGGAATTTAATTTGTATGTTAATTAATTAAGCTGGATTTAATTAATTATAGAAATATTTAATTAAATAGACTTGGAGTCTAATTTAATTAATTGGGAGAGTAGTTAATTAATTGGGCTATTTAATTGGAAAATTAAATAAAGCTTGATTAAATTAATTATGTGGGTCATGAATTAATTGGAAGACTTAGTCTTCTAATTAAAAGGGCCATGACCCATGTAGGAGACTTAGAATCCTAGTCCTAGGAGGACTAGGAGAGTTAGACACCTATAAATAAGTGCCTATGTGTCATAACACACACACAACAACAAGAGCCAAAATTCCAAGTCAAGCAAAAACTCTCCCCCTCTCTCCCACTAGTGATCGCCGAACTCTCTCTCTCTTTTGGAGGAGTTCGACTTTTGACTTTTGTTCCAAGTTCGTTTCCTAACCCCAGATCTTAATATATCCTGTGTTCTAGCCGATCAGGGTATATTATATTTCGTGTAATTGTGGTGTATCAACCCATAGAGGCGCAACACGTGGGGCGCTGTTGCAGGGCATAGGATCGACCAACCCGAGGGAGAAACTTGACTTCGTCTGCCAACTAGGATTTGCAAAGAGACAGGTATAACGTGGATCTGTTAATACTGTCGTTTATTTAACATTCATATATATACAACTAGAGTAGTATCCTGACAAGATTCCATAGAGGTCCTAAAAATTATTACATTCCGCTGTGCCTATGGCTGTTTATCTTACCGAATCCCAACAAAGCATACCTGATGAGCGATACTAAAGGATGGTAGGTCGACACTGGGGCTACCCGCCACATCTGTTATGACAAGAGCATGTTCACTTCTTTCAAGAAGCTTGAACATGAACATAAGCTCTTCATCGGGAATGATGCTCACTCTGTCGTTGAAGGAGAAGGAAAAGTGACTCTGAAATTCACTTATGGGAAAGATGTCACTTTGAACAATGTACTCTATGTACCCGATATTAGGAAGAACTTGTTTTCCGGTTCTCTCCTTACTAAGAATGGCTTTCGTTTAGCCTTTGAGTCAGATAAATTTGTGCTGACCAAAGGAGGAATGTATGTAGGAAAAGGATATATGTGTGATGGCCTCTTTAAGGCAAATGTAGCCATTATCGGCAAAGAAAACAAATTCATTAATAATAATATATCTAGTTCTACTTGCCTGCTTGAGTCTCCTACATTATGGCATGATAGATTGGGCCACGTTAATTTTCGAAAAATGAAAAAGTTGGCAAATATGGGTTTAATACCAAATTTTGATATTGATAAAAATTACAAGTGTGAAATTTGCGTCGAGGCAAAGTTTGCTAAACAACCTTTCGATTCAGTCGAAAGGAGCTCACAACCCTTAGATTTAATTCACACTGATTTGTGTAATTTAAAGGCAACACCTATTCGTTTATTGATGATTGTACACTTTATTGCTATGTATATTTACACAAGGGAAAAGAAGCAATAAATGCCTTTATAAAATATAAAGCTGAGGTCGAAAATCAGTTAAATAAGAAAATTAAAATTCTTAGATCTGATAGAGGATGTCAATATGAGTTTCCTTTTGAGCAACCATGTGCTGAATCAGGGATAATTCATCAAATGACTTCACCTTACTCACCTCAATCAAATGGGGTAGCTGAACGAAAAAACCGAACTTTAAAGGACATGATTAATGTCATGCTTTTAAAATCTGGTTTACCTAATAACTTGTGGGGGGAAGCTCTCTTTATGGCTAATCACATATTGAATCGAGTTCCCAACAAGAATAACGATACTATTCCATTTGAGTTATGGAAAGGTAGGCAACCTAGCTACAAATACCTCAAAGTTTGGGGGTGCTTGGCTAAGGTGTCAGTTCCAAGACCTAAGAAGGTAAAACTTGGAGCTAAAACTGTTGACTGCTACTATATAGGTACAACTGAAAATAGTAGCCTTTTCAGATTTTTGGTGTTCAAATCTGAAAATAGTGAGGTTCATGTAAATACAATTATTGAATCTCGAGATGAAATATTTTTTAAGAATATATTTCCACATAAGAAGGAATGGATTGTCACTTCTCAAAAGCGGACATACGAATCAATTTCTGGAAGAAATGATTCTCAAGTCGACAATGAAGTTATAGAAGAGCCTAGAAGGAGTAAACGAGCTAAAATAGCTAAATCATTTGGCCCAGACTTCTTAACCTATATGATTGAGGATGATCCTCAAACTTACAAAGAAGCTATGACTGTTCCAGATGCAGCGCATTGAAAAAGGCGATAGATAGTGAGTTACAATCCATCATAAGCAATAATACTTGGGAATTGGTTGATCTTCATACGGGAAGTAAGCCAATTGGATGTAAATGGATTTTCAAAAAGAAATTAAAACCTGAGGTCTATCGATAAATATAAAGCTAGATTAGTAGCTAAGGGGTATTGACAAAAGGAAGGAATAGACTTCTTTGATACATATTCACCGGTAACTAGGATAACATCCATAAGACTGTTAATAGCTCTAGCAGCTATACATGATCTTGAAATTCATCAAATGGATGTTAAAATGGTTTTCCTTAATGGTGAATTAGATGAGGAAATATATATGGAGCAACCTGAGGGTTTCATTGTTAAAGGAAAAGAAAACAAAGTTTGTAAACTTGTTCGTTCTCTTTATGGCCATAAACAAGCTCTTAAACAATGGCACGAGAAGTTTGACAGTGTCATGATTAAAAATGGCTTTCGCATCAACGAATACGACAAGTGCGTATATATCAGAAAATATGGACAAGCAACTGTCATAGTATGTCTTTATGTTGACGATATGTTAATATTTGGGACTAACATGGAGGTTATTAAGTCCACGAAAAAAATATTAACTAATAATTTCGATATGAAGTATCTCGGCGAAGCCGGTGTTATTTTGGGAATTAAAATAACAAGATCATCGAACAGTATCAAATTATCTCAGTCATACTACGTGGAAAAGGTACTTGAGAAGTTTAAGAAACATGGATTTAAAGGAACTAACAATCCTTTTCTTCCATCGGTGGTGCTACACAAAAACAAAGGAGATAGTGTATCACAAAACAAGTATGCTCGTATAATTGGATGTCTCATGTATATCATGAATTACACGAGGCCAGACATCGTCTACTCAGTCAATAAATTGAGTACATATACGAGTAATCGAAGCAAGCTTCACTGGGAAGCACTAATGAGAGTGCTTGGATACCTAAAGAATACATCAGAGTATGCATTACACTATGGAAAATATCCAGCTGTCCTCGAGGGATATAGTGATGCAAATTGTATCTCTGATTCGGAAGAATCAAAGTCTACAAGTAGTTATGTATTCACAATAGGAGGAGGCCCAATCTCATGGAAATCTTCAAAACAGATGTGTATAGCTCGATCCACAATAGAGTTGGAGTTTATAGCTTTGGATAAAGCTGGTGAAGAAGTTGAGTGACTTCATAACTTTCTAGAAGATATTCCACTATGGCCGAAACATGTGTCAGCCATATGTATACATTGCGATAATCAAGCGACTTTACATAGAGCTCACAACTTTATGTATAATGGTAAGTCACGACATATTCGTCGTCGACACAATACCGTGAGACATCTACTCTCAAATGGAATAATTTCCATCGACTTTGTGAAATCAAAAGAAAATCTCGCGGATCCATTTACTAAAGGTTTATTTGGTGAGAGAGTAGAATGTGCATCGAGGGGAATTGGCTTAAAGCCTAAATTAGACTAAGTTACCTCGCACGGAAACTTAACCCTGGTGACTGGAGATCCCACGGACCATGTTCAGTAGGACAACCAGTCTTGGCTAACTTAAAAGAAAGCACTTAAGAGTTTAACAATATCCCATTCTTATGATGCAATAAGTACATGCCTATCGCGTTTAAAAATGTTAAGTTAATGCTTTTAATGACGTCTTTGTCCAGAACAAGTAGAGTATGATAGGATACTCTTGATAGATACGTCACCTATGTCAGTGTGAGCTGGGTCAGCTCGTTGAGAATTTATTTATTAGCTGAATTCTCTAAAGCAATCGCAGAACCCAAGTATGTTCAGGACCGAAATGAACACAACCGAGAGTTTGGGAACAAATCGGTGTACTACTGTGTTAGGTTTATTGTCTTGGTTTACACCAACAGCTGACGGTTCAAGATGAAATATTTCACCGATTGGCTAAGTAAATCCGATAAGCTTCAACTAGGGAAGGTTCAAGATGAAATGATTTCACCTGTCCCGATGCGGTTCTATTCCGAAAGAACAGTTCGACATGTTGAGTCTCGTGCGAAGAGAAATTTCATTCATGTGGGGGATTGTTGGTGTAATTGGATTAATTATAGCTAATTAAATTGAGTCTAATTAGCCAAAGTTAATTATTACACCTTGATGAATGAAATGAGAAAAGAAGATTGAGTCTCTCCATCCCACATGGAAAATAAGGAGAAAGTTGAGCTACAAAATTGTTATAAAACGGGTACCTAGCTTTCAAAGTGGAAATGCTTTATAGGAATGGGCCTAGAGTTATATCTAGGCCCAATAATAATTATTAAAGTCCAAACTTTACACATTGATCCATGGGTGATCCGATTAGGATCCCCATGTGATCTGAACATGATCTGCGAGATCCGTTTCTAGAAGGTCCGAGAAGGATTCGTGTTGCCCCCAATTTTGAATGAAATGGTGTGTTTGGTTAGATTTTGAACCGAACGGGTGGCACCCGTTTGGACCGAACCATTATTTAATTTTAATACGAATTGTTGTTACCCTCCAGCAATAATTTTTCAATTGCTATAAATAAGAGAGGAATCTGGCCAATTCTTTACACTATTTTTTCAGCAAATAAAGTACAAATTATTTTCACTTCTCTACTTCTCAAAGTTAATAATTTTCTAGTCGAAATTCTGTTTGTTCCAACTCGCCCGTGGTCTTTTGTTCGTGAAAAACAACAAGGACCAAGACTGTAGTATCTTGGGAGACTACCGAGGAGTACTGATTGCACCGTAGGCAGCCTCGGAAATATTGTCTTAAGGAAATTGCATTCACAGCCTCAGTCCTAATTTCAATTTTCTGATTTTCGTAAATTAACCTTAAGGTTCATAAGTTCTTATTTTATTTTCGGCACAAACTTATATTTGTTTAAAAAGTATCAATTGCATATTTTTTAAAACCACTTTACATAACGTAATCCTATTAATTATTTTTTCCGAACACTTTGATTTTAATTGGCATCCTATGAACTCCTATTCCAAAAGTTATCTATATTAATATTAGAACTTAAATTAATTAAGATTATATCTATCATTTCTTTTATAAACTTACTGAATTGTTTATTAGTAAAGTCATTAACAATATATTAATTAAACATATAAAACCTTGGCAACATAATTTTGTAGAGTAAAAGTTTCTGAAGCATTTTTCGAAAATAAACTTATCGTTGTAATTTTTCATTTCAAAGCTTTTATTTATTTACATCTCTCCACTACTTAGAGTATTTATATAGTTTTTACTACAATTTATTTTTCCATTTAATTAAACTATAGTTAATAATTACTATAGTTATAAGAAATATAATTAAATATATTTTTATTACACAAATTGTTAAACGCCACCAACAGATATTAGAAAATTAATTGCAAGAGGTGCATTTATAATTAATGAAATTTCTTAGGAATTATCTGTAATTTTGTTAAACCTCATAAAGTGCAAAAGAATTATCCCTTTATTAAATAGATAATGTCAAGTGGTTACTAAAATAATTAGTTGGATTGCTTTGCTATTTAATTATTCTGAAAACCTTTTTTAAAGAAAAGAATTATGCTTCGACATTATTGTAAGTTTGATTTTTAGCCTATAACCTAATTGTTCAAAAGACATATAATATTAGAATTAAATTATCAAAGAATTATTCGAGTATTTCTTAGCTGGTTTACATTAAAATTGACTTTCTACCTTCTCTCTATTCCACTTTTTTGTTGGTGTCAAGAGTCAATACAACTTTTTGTAGTGAAAGCAAAATTCTGTCATTAAAATTGACTTACATTAAAATTAGTTCATTAAAATTGACTTACATTAAAATTAGTTCATTGAGTACTTTCTTTTCCATTTATTTGAAGCTCGGTGGTTGATTAAAATTCTACATAATGGAGTAACATAATCTCGATCCCAGTGGGAAGTTATAAATATTTATTGACAATAAAGGCCAAATCGTGTATTATCTCTTGGAAAAATTGCAAAAAAAATTCAAACTAATTATTGATTTTGAATTTTCATTCCAAGTTATATCACTTTGTCAAATTAGTTCCGTAATTTTATATTTTTTTGGAATATCGTCTCACTTGCCACATGGATGCTTACATATTATAACGTGACAAATTTTATCATAAACAATTATATAAGATTGCAGAATTCGTCACAAACTATTTACAAATTTTTATTTTTTATCCCAAACTATATTAATAAGCCGACTTCCGTCCCGTAATTGAAATGACATGGGAAAAAATTTGTTCCAAACTAATTATAAATATTTATTATTTATTAATACAAAAAAAAATGCACAAATATTTCCTAATGAACTGAGACAGGATTTTTTTCTCAAAAGTGCACATGAATTTAAAAAATTTATACTTTTTTCACTTAAAAAAAAGTTAATGGCAATTTACTTTCATGTAATATTCATAATATTCAATTTACCTTAAATTGCTTCTTTTCAAATTATAAACCTAAACTGAACATAATGAATTTCATAGGGGATAAAATGATAAATTGCCATTAATCCCTTAAAAAAGTAAAAGATGAATCGTCATTTCCATAAAATAAGAAATTTAAGAATGGACTGAATTCATGCTAAATGACAAATTGTGAGACGAAATTCGGTGAAGTAATATAGTTTGGGACGAAAAATCAAAATTTATAATTAGTTTGGGACGAATTCTGCAATCTTATATAATTGTTTATGATAAAATTTGCCACCTCATGACATGTAAGAATCCATGTGACAAGTAAGACGATATTAAAAAAAATATAAAATTACGGAACTAAATTAACTAAGTGATATAGCTTAGAACGAAAATCCAAAGTCACTAATTAGTTTGAGACATTTTTTACAAATTTGCCTTATCTCTTCACGAAACAGTTTTGAAAAATTAGGGTACGTTCGGTTTGATGATATGGCCCAATATTAGCTCTTATCCGCCTGAGTAAATGGACTCCAATTTTCTTAACTCCTGTTCGGTTGGGCTTGTAACTTTCCGGGCAGCCCGTGCTAATCCATCAAAAAGTGGGCCTGCCCACCCTTATACGGTTGATTATAATTGGGCGCCTCCTTGTCCGATTAATAATTAATAGTGGCCCAAATTGATATTTTCACTATAAATAATGCCTCTTATTTTGTGGGTAATTACAATTGAATCGAAGCAAATTAAATAAAACATCAAAAATTTATTTCATTTTCCACCTTATCTTCCCTTTCTCTTCCTCTCAGCTCAAGGCGCGACATTGGCCAATTATTTCTCTCTCTTCAAAATCTTGTTCGGCCATTAATTTCTTGATCTTCAAAACACATTTTTTTTTTTTAATTTGCGAAGCTATACATAAATTATTACTAACTAGGTGTCTTCTACATTGTAGGTTCCGAAGAGCTCCACCTCTACTTGAAGAATCCGTACTTGGTAGCCAAGGTAAAGTATTGGGGTTTTCTTCTTTTGCTCCATAAAAGAAAAATTTAAGAGGGAGATGATGTTTTTTTGCTAAGATCCGGGTTGGGTTTGTATATATCCATAGCTCCCGTAGTTTAATTTTGTGATATGCTATTTTGAGATTTGTTATTCCATGATGGGTTTCAGAAAACCGTACGTAGCTCCAATTATTTTTTTACTTGAAATATTTGATAGAGTTGGATTTTTGCCTTCTTTTGTTCATGGCTTTCTTATTTTTACACTGTTTTAATGAATCTACCCTTGAACCTTGAATGCTAATTAATTTTGTAATTTAATTAGGTACACAATTTGCCAAAAAATGTAAAGTTGGATTTTTATTAAGTTTGGGTTTGGGTTTTTTATGTATGTTCTTTTGGAAATTGTATACACAAACTCAACAAATTATTGAGTGTTCAATTTGCCGTCCCTATTCGTGTAAATATGTTCGTGTGCTAACTTGTTAATTTTGTTTATTGAACTAGGTACACAATTTGCCAAAAATGGAAAGTTGGATTTTGATTAAATATTTTTTTGGGTTTTAAAGTTAAGTGTAAATATGTTTACATTAATTTATGTATATTCTTTTGGAAATTGTATACACAAACTCAAGAATTAGGTAGCATTCTGCCCGTTAATGGAATTGTTAATTTTGTTCATTGATTTATTTGTTAATTTTCATTTTTATGTGTAGATATAATTTTGTTCATGGTTTTTTGTTGCTTATAGTTAATTTAGATAGTGTTATGGGTTTTTGTTCTTAACTCTAAACAGTGGTATGATTCTATTGTTGGTTATAGTTAATTTAGATACATCGTGCAATATAGTTAAGTTCAAGTTTTATATGGCGAAGTTGTTAAATATGTTTTTAACAGCATTACGCGAATGGATCAACGAAGGAAACACCTCTTCCTTGCCATTTTCCATCAATTATTTTGGATGGGTGTTTTTATAATTTCACGACGAATTATTGCACACCACGCCAAGAACTGACCGATACGATATAGCCTTATACGTAGGAAGCGCAAGCAAGCGAAAAATTTACATTATGTGTTTTATGAAGATTCTATAAGGTGTCAAGATATTATACGTCTTAACACGAGTGCGTTTGATAAGTTCTGTTGTTTACTACATAATGTGGGTGGGTTAAGGGATACCAAGTACATTCCCATGCAAGAACAAGTTGTCATGTTCTTATCGGTTCTTTCTCACCACAAAAAGATTCGAGTTGTCCGGACTGACTTTCGTCGATCGGGAGACACCGTGATCAAGTGTTTCTACCGGGTACTTAATTGTTTGCTAAAGCTCCATCCAATTTTGATATCTCAACCTGATCCGATAACAAATGATTGTGATTACCCTAGGTGGAGTTATTTTCCGGTAAGTTAGGTACATTTATGTTTCAACGGATCAAGGGCATTTCGGTCCATTAAAAATTAATTGGGCCAACCGTTCACCTGATTACATTTTGGACGCGGGATTTATCAGCCCACTTGTAATGTGCCGAACAGCAAATTAATTATGGTCCAGATTTATAATAAGCCCAATAGTACCAAAAATAACTAATCTGCCCATTATTTAATGGGCCAAACCGAACGCACCCTTATAGTATTGTCTAACCGATAACTATGCACAATTGACAAATAAAGAAATGCAATTGGCACTACAACATTTTCCACTTTTCCCGACGCTTGTTTCCCGGCGTTTATTAAACTGCAGGGTAAAAGTAGTAAACCCGGCGCTTTTTTTTTTCCTGTTCCCGTCGGTTTAAAAGCGTCGGGTATAGTCCTAATTTCGGCGGATTTTATGCGCCGGGTATATTCTGATGTACCCAGCGCATATCCTGTTGTACCCAATATCCTTTTTTCTTTTTTTTTTTTAATTATGAATACTATTTGATAGAATAGTGCCCAGTAAGCCAATACTAATTAGCTTGTCAGAGTACTGTCTTCTTATGGTTTATAATTAAAACGCCCGTTTATTCATAATACGTGAATTAAACAATGACCAACTTCATCTCTCGCGAACTTATCTAAGCGATTGGATGAAATCCTAACGTCACAATAGACTATGGGACGATTTACTTCAGTACTGAGTGCAATCATGAAACAGTCTCTAAGGTCGTGATCTTAAAACCGTTCCAAGTCATAGGTTTCGAACGAGACGGGGTATCGTAGGAATCGCCAAGACTTGTACGAGTATGCATGATTCACATGGAGTGAATTTGTAGTGTTTCATGAGCAAGGCATTTGAGGCCAGTGCATATGAGTAGGTGGTTCAATGGAGGATTGAACGCATCGAACAACCCGAACAGAGAAACCCATTATGGAAGCGCATGACGCACATCAGTGATGGGATGTTTCTCAAGGATTATAATAGTGTACGATTTAGTCCTTAGACTTGAGGTACTAGGGCGAATTCGGTGCATGAGTGTGCGTACTTAGATTTAGGCACTGATCACATAGCCTGGCCACAAAGTGCCTAAGTTGGATGCGTATAGTTATGTACGCGAGTGGTTAGTACTAAGAAAAGATCTATCGACTCATCCTGATAAGATGAGAGAATTTCCTATACGTTCTTATATAATCTATTCCAAGGAACCTATGGCCATAGTCGGTGATGCATTTGGAAGGGGTTTCCAAATTTGGCAGTCACACTGGAATCATTGTCAGGAATTAGAAAGTATAGTTATCGAAATAATTAGAGGTGCCGATCAATTCACACACCCTAGGTCTCGATCGGGAAATTAGTCAATAGAAGGACCGTATGTACATGGCAATTATAAGAGGTGAGGTTCACAATTATCAATTCACCTTTAATTGGGCTTCATGGGCTTGTGGCTAGACATCGACCATTAAGTGTGGGTACTCCTGAATTAATAAGGAAATTAATTCTGGAGTGGTCAATTAAAAGTGTTTAATTGATCGGAGCATTTAATTGCTCGTTAATTAAATCACGAAAGTCGTGGGCCTGCTGCCAATTGATGTTGAACCCAGAGGGTCACACACAATACAATTGGACAGTGACAGTCATAAAGGAAACAAGTGATTTAAAGTTGTTAAATCAAAACAATTGAATTAAGGTATTAATTCAATGGGAGGAATATTAATTAGATATCTAATTGATTAATGTTGAATTAATTAATTAGAGTTATCTGATTAAATTATGAAATTAATTAAAATAGTTAATTAATGAAGTTGGAAGATTAAATAATTACCCAATTTTAGGATTGGATAATTATATGGGTTGATTTGTAATAATGTTGAAATTGGGACACATAGGGGGCGATTTTTGTAGATAAAAGAAAAGAGTTTTATTTCTTGGAAAGCAAGTAAGAAGAGATCTATCAAATCTTACATTCCTAAGTTGATAAGGAATGGGGATTTGATTGAGAAGGGAAGAAGATATTTTCTAAGAGAAGGACTCTTCTCTTATAAATACTTCTTCTCATCTCTTCATTCACAACCCTGGAAAAACTAAACAAGAGAACAAAATACTCTGCTGAAAAACAAAGAGAGAAACCGATTTTTAGAAAAGAAAGAATCTGATTTTTGCACGAAGAATTTGTTGGTCCCAAGTGGTCAGATGAGGTTTAGAGAGGGGGGGGGGGGGGGTGAATAAACCTCTTTAAAATTTTTTTCCAATTTTAACTTTAAAGATTTTCTCTAACTGTGAGCAGACTAAGTTGATCAGAGTAATAAGTTACAAGTTTGTTCGCGAACAAATCTTTGAACAGGTTTGATGACCACTCGTCTGATAATTACTTAGCTGATTTAGTTAAAATCAGTTTTAATACTTAGAGTACTTGCAGCGGATTTTTCAAAGTGTTTTTCACAAGTATCCTTAGTAGTTTGAAAAATGTTTCCCCAGTTTTACAAACTCCTTTTAAATCTTTTTCAAACAGTTAACTAAAATGGTTTTATGCAAACTTGAAATATGCAAGTAAAAATGCAGATAAAACACAAGGATTTTTATAGTGGTTATATGGATTTGAATATCCTTTAATCCACTCTTCCAAGTCACTTAGATCTTGAGTTATACTAGAAACACAAAGTAACCAGTACACTCTGCTTACGCCTAACAACAAATGAACAGCCCGTAAGTGCGCAGTAAGAAATCACAAAGAAATCCTACTCTCTGAAGTAATATCACTCACGAAGATGGATATCTACTTCTCACAACACTCAGAAGATGTATTTAGCTTTGTTCTTCAACTTCGCTTTTCGTCAACAAATGACTAAGCTGATGAGTGAGCTGTTCTTGAGACTTAAAGAGTTCTGCTTCGAAAATTCTCTCGGAAAGTGTGTTGTTCTCCTTCTCTTCGTCTCTTCCAGCTATTTATACTTGAGGTTTGAAAGATGTCCGTTGAAGAGAGACAAGATTCAAATTCCTCGAGTACTGGTCCTTAAAATCCGCGAACGGCTCTTTTGCAGTCTGTCCGTACTGTCAGCAGTAATATTCTGCAGGCAGCATTAAATGCACCCAGCTGATGCAAAGCATTTCTTCAATCATTTGTCTTCAATAACCTTGTACTTCAGCATTTATTACTTCCAGGGGCACTTATTACCGTTGGGAAGACTTTATGATCCTTTCCACTTGGCTGACGAAAGTGCAAGTCTGATGGCGAACTAGGCTGATCTCAAACTTGAACAAATCTGATTTGAGTCGGCTGATCTTCATCAGTCTGATATCTTTCCTTCAGCAGATCAGAAGTCTTGGACCTTGAAATTTTGACTCTTCTGATGTCTTCTTATACTTAGTCAAAATTCCTTCCAAAGGGATCATCAGCTAAGTTACTCCATACTTAGCGGATTTTGAAGTTTTGGAATGCATCAAAACCTCCCTTATAATTTGTCTTCAGTGCCTTCATCTTCATCCTTATCCAACAGAATTTTTATTACAAAATTGCCCCACAAACTTTTGCCCCAAAACCCTAGTCGCCCAAATCAACCTCGGCCGAACCCAATCTGGCCGATTCTGACTTGGCCGAACCTGATCTAATCACATAACTCCTGTGGTTCGTCTTCTTCTATTAGATCTTCCAATCCAGATCCAGATCTAAGTCCTGATCAAGATCTACAGTCCTTTGCTGACAAACCTTCAAGATCCAGTTCGTAGCCTACGACTTGGAGGTGTCACTACAATCCAATTGGTGTGGATCAACTTTGGAGGTGAGACACATGGATCACTCAAGTTGTGGATCAAACGAAACGCCTGGAGGTAACCACCACCGAGCTGTGGTGAGGTAAATCGCAAAAACCCCCTTTTGTTTATGTTATTGTTTGATTCAACATTTTCGTATAATTCTATGGAGACACATCTATGGGACTAGTGGGCGTCTCGAAAAATTTTAAAATTCCGCACTTTGTTGTATTGACAATCGAGCCCCACAAGATGTATCCCAACAGTGGTATCAGAGCCAACTCCATACTTTTTATACGAAAAGGCCTGAACATAATGTGTGTTCACCGTATATGTTTAATGATGTGTATGAGAACGCGTGATAATTATGTTATGTTGATTGATTCTTGCTTGTTATGACTGGATCTATGATTGGGTAAAATTTCCTTTTAAGATATGTGGCAAATTTATAGTTTTTCGAAAAATCAGGACTCTTTGTGCAATTAATCGCTAAACATGAAAATTAGGGCTGAAAATTCAATTTTCTGTTTCTGAAATTTTTTGAAAAATCTGGGCTGGTTGTGAAATTCTGATCGCACGTATTTTTGGGCCATTTTGCAATTTCCGAAAATTCAAGGACTGTTTTGTAATTTCCGAAAGTTCAGAGGCAGTTTGCAAATTCCAAAATTTTTCTGGATTAAAAATTTTATTTTCTGGTCCTTCTGTCCGAAAATTGTTTTGGGGGTAGTTTGTAACTTTTCAAAAGTTTTGGGGTCAAAAGTGCAATTTCCGAAAGTATAGGGGCCGAACTGCAATTTTGAAAAGTTGAAAAATCAGAATCTGTTTTTAAGGCAGAAAATTTGTTTTGTTTACCCGAGAATTTATTTTGTCATAATTAGTAGTGACTAAAAAGGAAGAATCATAGGAAGTTAGTTTTAAAAGGTAGTTTTAAAATTAAGAAAGAAATACGTAAAAGTTGTTTGCATGTTTCTTGCCCTACGTGAACTGTTTATGTGGTTTTGGATCGCGCCGAGCCTTGACCTTAGGTTAGATGTGATTGGTTTAATTTAATGCATGGTTTTTATTGGGCCTGCGAGCCTGTTATTATTTTTGGGCCACTTTGAGCCTTTGTAATAGAATAGGGCTTTACTGCTTTACTAGTTTAGGCCAGTTTACAAGCAAGGTGGGAGCCCAAGAAGAATTGAAGGCCATGTATGCATGGTACATTGTGTAATAGCATAGGTTCTTTGAGAACCCTTTAGATTGACCAATTTGGCCAACATCATTGCTCGATGATGGCCCGCATAGGAGGCTCCCGATCGAAAACATATTGTGGTAGCATGCATGCTAGGCTTGTATGACTTTTATTTATTAGTCGATTTATGATTGCTTGTGTGTTTGCGCGCTAGAATCTAGATCGTAAATAAAAGATAAAGCATAATTGAAGCGGTGAGATCTCGAGGAGAGTTTCTTTAAACTTTCAAAACCGAAAATCCCCTCTCAAATAAATATTAAGTCACATTGGGTTAAATATAAAATGAGGTTTTATAAATCCAAGCCTTCCATTAATAGGAACTAGTGTATGTTGTCTACTTATCGATGGAGGTGATCCAGAGTCTGGCACCCGAGTCGAAGAAAGGAGCAATACACGAAATTCCTTGATTCTAGTTTTCCTAAAACTCGACAAGGGTAGGGACTGATCGGGACGTGAAGATCGACCGATAACTAGTTACGGAAAATTCATGACCGGGCCCGTTGCTTATCATGATTAATGGGTTAGACTTAACGCGTAGTAACATTTATGATGTAGCAGTGCTAGATAAATGCGAAAAACGAGGCAAAATAGCTTGAAGGTTGTGTAGTAGACACAATTGGTAAAATGTATACCTACCTAGGGAATTAATTGTATGGCCACGAGTCGTGGGTGCAACTAATTGCTACTGGGACGTCAAGACCTACTAGGAAATAATTTTTTCCCGAAACTAGAAGGGGTTATTGTTTCGATAAAAATAGTGGGAGAACTTTTTCGATAAGAAGTCCAAATTTCGTTAATTATAAGTATTAATATTAAACCTGTCTGCTTATTGTTGTCTGTTTTATTGTTAGCCATTCACCATCCACTGTCCGTTCAAACAATACTTAGTGCGTGTTAGAAACGAATCAACATTGGGAAGTAGGATGTGCAATTACCTTCACGAAACAACCATGGCTAAGTTTAACAATGTTAAGGACTATTGTTGTTACTTAACCAAGATGTTCAAATGAATCAAAGGGTTTGGAGCCCGATTCATTCTCGAATATGAGATAGAGATTACTCTACATGGTCTATCTGACACCTTCACTCATTTCATGCAACATTGTGATATTCCGCCTGATGGAATTGAAACAAAACAATTGCATGAGTTGTTAGACAAACATGAAGGAGCTCATCTACAAGGATTTGGACTATATGAAGCAAATTGCCCTCTGTGTAAGGACGAAAAGAAATTAAGGAAGCTTGCTGAAAAGGAATTCCTGAATAGACTTAACAACAGTATGACTTAAAGTTGTACATCTGTTAATTCTTTTTTATGTAAGACATCTGACAAAACTTTCATGTCTGTAAAAGAGTTTGCAGGAGATGACAGTATTCCCTCTCCACCTAAAAGGAGGAAATTCCTTGAAAGGAAGATGCAAGCAGTGCAGAGAGAGATGAGGGAAATCGAATTCAGGGATTGGGTCAAGGAAGAACTCAACCTAGACATTCCTTTTTAGCAAAATAAGTTTTCCTTAGTTTTTCGTATTAGCATGAGTTTTTAGTTTTAGTATTATTTCAAATTTTGTACAAGACATTATTGCTTTACCATTGAGAATGGAATTTATTTAATTAAAGCTCTTTAACTTTGTACAAATGTTGATGCTTTGAAGCAAAGAAATAAAACTATGATAAACGAATCAAAACTTCGAAAAACTGCCTGCTGAATCGAAGACGAGTAAGACAAACTAGATGATCGTCCGCACTTGAAATGTTCATTTTGGACATTCTTCCTAAAGATTCGAAAAGAAAGTTTTTATCTACTGCTCTTGAAATAAAGAACTTGGATAAACTCGGAACTTTCAAATCTTGAAGGAATAATAACCGAAATAGAGGATCGCTAAGGCATTCCAAACATTTCAATCAATAAGAACTAAAAGCACTAGTTCAAAAGGATACTACTTCATGTATACTTGCGATTTTCAATCGTTAAAGTGTATGCGTACTTTGTTGAAGTACAATTCTAAAACTGTTGAAGTAATTCAATAGACGTTTTGGAAATGAAGTAACCAAGAGCATTATGTCAATAGCAGTTTGATCTAATCAAGCTCGCTGAAACATAAGCGACTAAACTCCTCGATTATCTAAACGAGAATAGAATTCTCACGAAGCAAATCAAAGAAGGAATCAAACTTTGTTGATAAAACTTGGTTCGATTCACGACATTGATCTTGCTAAATTCCTTTATTCACATTAGGGGATAGCCTCCCCTGACTCTTCAAAAATACTTGGTCTAGTACTTTTTCGAAGTAAGTTCTTACACCAACATGTCGTTTAGACATATCAAAACACCCTTATATGAGAAATTAGATGGTAGATCTGATTCATATAAAGTTTGTGGGGTATCCAACGAAATCCACTGGATACCCGTTCTACGACAACGAGAAACGAAAAGTATCTCGTAAATAGCTTGTTCCTCTGTTGACGAATACTTGTCAAAGGAAATAAGGAAAATCATAGAACTTGATGAAGTCCAAAGAACTGGACCCATCCCCACGAACAGTGGGAGTAAACCCTGGAACGTGCTGAACCGATCTTTGCACAAACACTTCGTAATCTAATCAAATTCGTAAGGAACTCAAAATTCCATTTTTCGAAATTGAGAAATTGGATTTTAGTGCAAGATTACAAAGAGATTATGTTAAACTTAAATCTAAGGGATATGGCATGAAGCCATAAGATTCAAAGTGGAAAGCTTGACTCGCTTAATGGCGATAGGTCATTATTCTAAAGTCCTTTTAGGACTAATGAAAACACCTTCTGTCCATTGGCTACGTCAAAATCCATTTCGAAACTATTAGTCATAGAAGAATGGTTATGACTACCAAAATATGACTATTGGATATGAATCCTGCATCTCACAATTGAAAATTGATGAGAAGATCTCTATTCGAATCCAAAGGTCAATCTATGACTTTTTCCTGAACTTGGAACATGCAACTTGATAAGTCAATCAAGAATGTTGAAAGAGTCAAAAGGCATATGGATTCCAATTGTGCAAAAGGATCAGTGGGAGCGTAGTTGAGTTCGTAAAACAACAAGATGATGTTATATACATCAAGTGAGATATAAGAATATCAGAGTAGCACAGACGAAAGCGTGTTCTTCACGCAATTCTCCATGATAAGATTAGGGAATTACATCTCACGTATTGGCAATACGTATTTACAGAGATAAAAGCAAAGTAGATGTTGCAATTCACCGAATCTATGTACATAGACTGAACATTGAATAAATTCAATATGGAAGAATCCAAGAAAGGATTATTTCCAAAGAGACAAAATCACTCTTACTTATTTAATGAGTCCTACATATAAATGAGTAAAGAAGAAACTGTCTCAAGAAGCCTTATGCTTTGGCATTTGGATTGCATGTAGCATGCAAAGTCTTGTACAAGACCTGACTCATCAAAAGCTCTGACCTTTCACGGCGACTGATAAGTCGAACACCAGTAAAAGACACTGGACTACCATAAGAGCAATCCTCGAAGATAATTAAAGGATATAATGTTGGTCTGTGGTAGTAGTGGAGAATTGAGACTCGAAGGATTTAGAGGTTCGAGATTTCCAGTCTGAAGTGGATGATTTATTCTGTCTCAATGGACCAAAGGTAAATTGGAAGAAATTCCATTAGTATACCATTGCCAACTCAATCAGAATAATTGCACCATTGTGATGGGGCAGAAGAAAGTGTTCAGATGAGAAATTTTCATCCAATGATTGAATGAAATACCTAGCATGACAAAAGCCTATCGTAATTTTAACCGATTTAGATAAGGCAATTGCTCAATGAAAGGGAAACGAGATCTCACCGATAATCTGAACACAATACCATATGATTGAACAAGTCATAGGAAATTGAGACGCGTAGAAGTATTAAGTCATCTCAACAAGGACAATTTAGCAGATCCACTAATTAAGCTTTTTCACAAATGGGTTCGAGGGACATCTTTGAAAGGATAGGTCATAGAAATGTTGTGATTGGCTTTAGGGCAAGTGGAAGATTGATAGGATAGTGTCCAGCAAGCCAATACTAATTAGCTTGTCAGAGTACTGTCTTCTTATGGTTTATAATTAAAACGCCCGTTTATTCATTGTACGTGAATTAAACAATGGCCAACTTCATCTCTCGCGAACTTATCTAAGCGATTGGATGAAATCCTAAGGTCACAATAGACTATGGGACGATTCACTTCAGTACTGAGTGCAATCCTGAAACAGTCTCTAAGGTCGTGATCTTAAAACCGTTCCAAGTCATAGATTCCGAACGAGATGGGGTATCGTAGGAATCGCCAAGACTTGTACGAGTATGCATGAATCACATGGAGTGAATTTGTAGCGTTTCATGAGCAAGGCATTTGAGGCCAGTGCATATGAGTAGGTGGTTCAATGGAGGATTGAACGCATCGAACGACCCGAACAGAGAAACCCATTGTGGAAGCGCATGACGCACATCGGTGATGGGATGTTTCTCAAGGATTATAATAGTGTACGAATTAGTCCTTAGACTTGATGTACTAGGGCGAATTCGGTGCATGAGTGCGCGTACTTAGATTTTAGGTACTGGTCACATAGCCTGGCCACAAAGTGCCTAAGTTGGGTGCGTATAGTTATGTACGCGAATGGTTAGTACTAAGAAAGGATCTATCGACTCATCCTGATAAGATGAGAGAATTTCCTATACGTTCTTAGATAATCGATTCCAAGGAACCTATGGCCATAGTCGGTGATGCATTTGGAAGGGGTTTCCAAATTTGGCAGTCACACTGGAATCATTGTCAGGAATTAGAAAGTATAGTTATCGAGATAATTAGAGGTGCCGATCAATTCACACACCCTAGGTCTCGATCGGGAAATTAGTCAATAGAAGGACCGTATGTACATGGCAATTATAAGAGGTGAGGTTCACAATTATCAATTCACCTTTAATAGGGCTTCATGGGCTTGTGGCTAGATATCGACCATGAAGTGTGAGTACTCCTGAATTAATACGGAAATTAATTCTGGAGTGGTCAATTAAAAGTTGTTTAATTGATCGGAGCATTTAATTGCTCGTTAATTAAATCACGAAAGTCGTGGGCCTGCTGCCAATTGATGGTGAACCCAGAGCGTCACACACAATACAATTGGACAGTGACAGTCATAAAGGAAACAAGTGATTTAAAGTTGTTAAATCAAAGCAATTGAATTAAGGTATTAATTCAATGGAAAGAATATTAATTAGATATCTAATTGATTAATGTTTAATTAATTAATTAGAGTTATCTGATTAAATTATGAAATTAATTAAAGTAGTTAATTAATGAAGATGGAAGATTAAATAACACTTTTGGTACCATAATTCGCAGAACCCTAGTCGCAGAACCCTAGTCGCCCAAAACCCTAGTCGCCCAAATCAACCTCGGCCGAACCCAATCTGGCCGATTCTGACTTGGCCGAACCTGATCTAATCACATAAGTCCTGTGGTTCGTCTTCTTCCATTAGATCTTCCAATCCAGATCCAGATCTAAGTCCTGATCAAGATCTACAGTCCTTTGCTGATAAACCTTCAAGATCCAGTTCTTAGCCTACGACTTGGAGGTTTCACTACAATCCAATTGGTGTGGATCAACTTTGGAGGTAAGACACATGGATCACTCAAGTTGTGGATCAGACGAAACGCCTGGAGGTAACCACCACCGAGCTGTGGTGAGGTAAATCGCAAAAACCCCCTTTTGTTTATGTTATTGTTTGATTCAAACTTTTCGTATAATTAACTATGGAGACACATCTATGGGACTACTGTGCATCTCGAAAAATTTTAAAATTCCGCACTTTGTTGTATTGAAAATCGAGCCCCACAAGATATACCCCAACAATATTTTTTCTTTTATTCTTTTTCTTTTAAAATTCTATTTTTAATTTTATTCGTTCTTTTAGAAGATACGAAATTAGAATTAGACTTCCAAAACCCTAAACCCCTAACACTCCTTTCTACTCAAATTTTAATCTCTCGAAATTTTGCTCGGATTTCATCAAAATTCCAGTCAATCAACTCGAAATATTTTCAATTTCAATTTCTGTTGGTTCCGTCAATTAGGTTTCGATTTGCTGGAGTCAGTTCACCTTCGCCGTCTATTCCACTTCCATCGCCTCCTTCACTGTCCATTGCTCCGATAAGGTGAGGTCTTTGAATATAGAAGGAAAGGAATGTATGTTCAATTGGAACTATATTGAATCCTCTCACAAATAATTGTTTATGATTTTGATGATTTGAGATTTAAGGATCGGAGCTTACGTGATAGTTTGATATTTTTAATTGGGAGAATTGGGAGTTTTTACAACATGTGTTTCGTTACTTGTTAAATTAATCTTAATGCTTATCACATGTTATTTGATTGATCATTAATTAATTTATGTGTTGCTTCCATTTTTATTGACTCTGAAATATGACTGTTGTATCGATCCAAAAAGAAAAAGAAAAACTGGATGCTGTTTTAAAGCTCAGTTGGTTTTCTTCATTGTATTTACATTTTTCTTCTTATGAAATACTACCAATTATTCAAGTACTGTTCTTTAATGCAAATTCCTGATTGGTTGCATCCCTGCGTATTTCAGGTCATTAATACTCTTCTTGTAATCTAAGCCAATTCTTTCAGTTTTTTATAGAAGGTTGGAGTTGGTTTCAAAGCTACAGCAGCAGCAGAAGGTCGTCACTTGTTTCTCAAACATTGATGAAGTACAAAAGAGCAAGGATAACTTATATTGATGAAGTTATAAAGAAAAAGGAGGGGGAAAGTTCAATATAACTGAGCAGGTGCTTCATTTTCTGCAAATAATGTGTCATTTTTAACATCACCAATTTCAAAACTATCATATTTTTAATTCCTTTTTCCATTCTGAAGAAATTAATATGACCACTAATCGTTTTCGAAAATTCAACGCCAATCAGTTTCCGGTTAAATTCATCATTTGGTGTTCTCTATTCATATTTCGTGTTGCAGAAATTGTTGCCTGTACTTGATGAGTTAGAAACTTTAAAATTTTCTAGTAATGGAATTTTATTTGTCTATAAAGCTCTCCGGTTAACCCTTAATGGAATTTTCTAGTAAACTGCCTATTTTTCGTTTTCTAAAATTTATGTCTATGTTTGGTTCTTGTATTTCAGTTTAGTGAGTTGATACTTAGTAACGAACCGTGGTTTTAGGATGCCAGCCATACAAAATTCCCCTTACTGAACTTCTTTTACCCCATAGAATTTCACCCGTTGAGTATTTTCGCTTGTGATTTTAAGGCTACAGCAGCACAGCAGTATGGGAGTCTCCATTTCTCAGTGCCTCGAAATCTCTCTCTTCTAAGCCTTTCCATAAAGTTTGCTCACATATTATCCGGACAGTTGCTGGAATTCAGGTTGGTGCTACTTTTACTACAACTATTACTATAGTCTCATTACCTAATTTATAGTCTCAGTTGCACGGGTATAAATTTGATTACACGGCCATTGTTTAAAATTTAGATATATATGTACTATACATTTTAACAATCATTTGATTTGCAGAAGATCAGTGAACAAAATCATGCAAACAGAACTCAACTACGGACTTATCACATAACCGAAAAAAAAAGGTTATCCAAGTCTTAGAGCAGAGGTAACTTTTTTAGTTCGTTGTATAATATTTCTTAATTGTGTGGTACCCCTATTCTGATTACTTGATATTTTATTGTTTCTTAGATGTTTATAGAGAAGGGTGAAGAACCTTCTAACTTTGACCCATGGATGAAGGCAAACACGCCGAAGAATGGACAACATGATGCATATACAGCTTCTACTATTGTAAGTAATTGTAAATTTTATATTCTATATTTGTTTTTGAATTTATAATGTTAACCTCCATGTTTTTCTTAACTTGTAGGAAAAGTTGACAAATCTTATTTCAGAAAATCCCGAGGCCATGAACTCTAAGGAAATGAAAGATCAAATTTTGGATGTTGTTTTAGGCCCTGAGAAACACGGACGTTTACGCACATATGGATTTGGTATTACGCCTACTCAAGTCTCGGCCATAAAGAATCAAAATTCGATTATCGACAAGAAGGTTTCCCTTATAGTGGAATCCCTAAAGGAGCGTGTTAGAGAATAATTGAGGATGGAGCTACGAGGAGAGATGGAACAAATGATAGAAAATGCACTTCAATCTCGTTTCAACCAGAATGTTCAATCATCTAAGGTAATGTATGCATTTTAGAGTTATATATGTATGCATAAATATTTGTGAAGTTGTAATATTTGAGATATACAAAACTATATTCTCATTAATAGGAGCCCCCGACCAATATGTATGGAGGGACATCTAGTCTCTCACAACAAGATCATGAGGTGAATGCAGCCCCACAATCTTCAAGTTTACAGGATGCTGCTTTTCCTCGAGAAAGTCATATGCACTCAAGTGTCCAATTTTGCGAGGTAATATTTTTCAAGAGTTTCAAAGTTTTACTTCTTCAAGTTCCTCTAGGCAGATGCAAGAAATTAATCTATTATTTTCAAATTAATTGCAGACGCAAGTACCCATGCAAGAAACTACAGTGAAAAAAAACAAACGAAAAACCACAATACAGGTGAGGTATGTGAGGTTAATGAATATCATGTCTATGTTAAGTTTGCTAATTGTGTTCATGTAAGTTTTTCTATTGGTAATGTCACTAATGAATATCATGTCTATGTTAAAGTTTTATTAGGTTGAATTGATCGTGCTTATTGTTGGTTTATCTTATTTAGCTAGTACCATATGGTTTGGAAATTTCTCTTTAGTTAGTGAATTACATGTCTAGCTATGTTAAGTTTTATTTGGTTGAATGCATCTTGTTTAACTACTACCATATGCTTTAGCAATTATGATTGTGGAAGTGCTTCTATTAGTAATATAATTCATGTCTACGTTAAGTGCTATTTGGTAGAATTCATCGTATTTATTGTTGGTTTGTCTTGTTTATTATATGATAAGTTTCATTTCTTGAATTGACTATTTGTGTTTCATTGTTGTTATGTTTCTAACACATTCATTTTTTGTATTTTAGGAAGGTGTTGCCAAAGAAGAAGGTTTAAGATGAAGGGTTAACTTGCACATAATTTTGTATTTAGTTTGATAGATATTTTTTGTTAATGCAAATTGTTGAGGCATTTCATTTGTTGGATGATTTGGAAAAGATGTATATTTTGATAGTATATATATGATGATTAGAAAAATTATTGTAATTGAATTTGTTAAAAGATCATAAAGAAAAAATTACTGAATTTATATTTGGGATATATAAACGCACTAATAATCAAAAGCATAAAATATATCTTAAAATGAAAATTCTTTTATATTTATAATTAAAAATAGACTTATTCCCGGTGCATTTTAAGCTCCGGAAATAGCTTTAGAAGTGCTGGGAATAGTTATTCCCGGCGGTTTTTTTATTCCCGTCGCCCTTTTTACCCGGCGGCAGTGGGGCGCTTTTAGAAGCGCCGGGAATGTATTCCCGACGCTAATTAAGCTATTCCCGGCGCTTAAATGTTGTAGTGTGGTCACCCGCGAAAAATTCTGGTTCAAACCTAGGAAACGAGAGATTATGTACCAGCTGACAAATAATGTAATGCAGCAAGATGATGAGGCTTATTCCACTTATTCTTATAATATTATTGCCCACGTCATTAATATAACAGTGCATCAAAAAAAGTTCTAGCAAACTAAGGGGTTTTTTGCACTTTGTACCCTCGAAATATAGGAAATAGGCACTTTGCACCCCCGAAAATTAGATATAGCACTTTGCACCCTCAAAATATGAAAAATACAGCACTTTGCACCCTCTTTTATACTTGAGCAAAAACTCAATTAGCAATTAGTTTAAAATATGAGCTAGAAACTAAGTGTTGTTCAAATTCAAATCTAATGCACAAGAATTTCTAGCTCGGACTTGATTGACGCGAACCTCGTTAGGAGCGGAAAAGTCTAAGGGTGAGTTTGGCCCAGCGATTGGAGCTCTTAGAATCACTTTTACATCTCTATTGTGATTTTTGAAGTGTTTGGCCCTGATTATAAAAATTACTTATGTTCAATCGTGATTTACATGGTGTTTGACCCCTAATATCATAATTACTTTTGGGATCTCGAGAAGCAAAAAATCAACTTATTTTAGAAGCAACTAAAGTGTTACTTTTACAAAAGCTATTATACAAAAGAAATTATTCTATAATTAATTTTTTATCATAATCAATTATTACCATAATCAATTTTAGTAAAATTAATTCTCCTATAATTGTTTTTCGAATCGCTAGGCCAAACTCACCATAAATATAAATTTATATCTCACTTACGTGAATTTTTCTCCTAATCTAATACTAGTGTTTGATTAATAATTTTATTTAATTGCAATTCAATAGATTTTTTATCTTGCAATGTTTATTTAGTGATATTAATACAACAATCATTTTCTCTCTCTAAAAAAAAATTCTAATGCAAATTTAAGATATCCAATCACTCCCCTAAAAGAATTAGCAACCACCTCCTAGAAATTAAAACTAATACATGACCATAAAATTTTTCTCCTAAAAATATTACACAACCAACAAACATCCAACCCATGGATCAAAATATTTAAAAAAAAAGAAAAGAAAAAAAACTCAAGGATCAAAATTCTAATACGTTTACATAAATAATATCAAGAATTTTCTGGTTTTAAGCAACCAAATCAAAAATACAAAGTAGTTTCTTTTTCAACACATTTCTTCGATTTACAATTTTTCTAAATATTTCTCGAAAATTCAAAAAAGTTGAAAACTTCCCAAAAGTTTCCGGCATTTAACTAACATAAACATATTACGAAAAGAAAACTTTAATCCATGATACAACCAAAAGAATGAAAATATTCTCAATTATCTCATAAAACATTACACAACTCTTGGAAATTGATGCATAATCCCCTTTATGAAAAATCTCTACGTAATGTGTTATATATTGCACAAAATTTTCACCGTATTATCCAATATTTACCACACATCGTCTCCCTAGTTAAAACTATTAACGTTGTTTAGTTTTCATGTCAGTTACCATTTAAACTAATAAAAGTAACTTAATTATTGTATAATTCATAAAGTATGCTATATATTAATATAATATAATTACATACTATAGGAAAATAGAATTTTATTTATTTTGTATTTATAATTGATACATCGTACAAATTTTTAATATATTAATATTTAAAGAAATATAATGAATTACATAACTCTAAACAATTTAATTCTTATATGTTCTGAATTCAATATTATAAGTGAATTGTGTAGTTCAATTTTTAAATTTGTAACCTTTTTAACCAATTAAAAGTTAATTTAAATGGTCTTCTATAATAATATCAAATTAATAATAATTGTCAGTCATACATTAAAAGGTAAGTTTTTTATGAAATAGAGAATTTTATTTATAATTTAAAATATTTTATAAAACATGAATTTTTTTTAAAAAAGTCCCCCTCCCCATAGCGAAGAGAATACTCCAATACATTAAAGGAACCATTGATCATGGTTTATTTTATCCATCGTCAGGAGACATGAAGGGCTTGTATGGATCGAGTTTGGCCTAGTCTGGTCTCAGCCAAACTGGGCCAAACCTCATTTGGCGATGAACCTATACAGGTTTTAGAACAAATCTTGATTTCAGCCAAGTCTCCAAACCAGCCCAACAATATCTCATGAGTGAATTCAGATTGCAGAGAGTAGTTATTGATGTTTGGGCCACAAATGTAAACATCAGGTAGACTGTTAGTTGTGACCCTTCACTTCTCTAAGCAAATAACTATAGTCTATAGTATACTGCATTTTCTATCATTTTAACAAAGAATAAAGGTATATTCAAATTATTATTTCATAGTTGTCTTTAAATATTATTATCATAATAAAATATTTTATTCTAAATTCATTACACTTCCCTTGGAAATTTACCAAGTTTACGAAATTTATTAAAAATAAATATTGCTCAATCCTTGCATTTTTTTACTCTTATAATTACATTTTCTTAAAAATTCTTTCATAAAATTATTTTCTTCTTCTAAAAATGACACCACTATTCAAATAATTGTTATCAAAATATTTTATTGCATTTTTTCATATTATATTCGATTACATGTTAATTACAAAATAACGTCGTGTCTGATATCGTATATATCTACCTAATTTAAAAAATAACAAAATTATTACTTGTTTTATTTAAATAAATAATTGTTCATCATCTAAATTAATATAAAAATCATATCTAAATAATTACAATCAATTCTCAATCATTACAATATAATAATTCATTATCTCAATCATTACACAATAAAATATTATATTTCAAATCCTATAAATTTATTGATTTGATACCTACTACTTACTTTTCTTCTCCATACCCCAACAACTAAACCACCATCCAAATCAAATCTCAAATTTTCAAAATCCACTAACTATTATTTAATAATGTTTTACCATCTCAATATTCCATTGAAACCATTGGCCAAATCGAGTTTCAACGGTTTCGCCAAAACCACTAAAACCACTTTTCCAAACCAAAATGAGACCAAACCCAGTCAAACTACTTCCATATTAACCCGAAGTTGTTTAAGTACAGTGACAATAATTGGGTTAGAGACCCAAATGATCGAAGCAGTACAAGTGGATTTGTGTTCTACTTCGATGAAGTTGCATTCAACTAGTCATCGAAGAAGCAGTCGGTGGTGATGCTATAGACGTATGAGGCCGAATATGTGACGGCAACATCGAGTCTACCATGCCATCTGGCTAAGGAATTTGCCTAAAGAGTTTAACATCAGCCATGAAGACAAAGATTTATGTCAGAAGACCAAGCTGCTAATATCTTTACGAAGCCACTTCTACGAGAAGCGTTTGAGAAGTTGAGGAGCTTACTCGAGATGAGAGAATAACATTTAAGGGAGCGGGTTGTAATTTGAATTTTAAATTCAAAGTAATCGAGATTCTAGAAGACTAAAATATAGGATTGACTAAGTCCTAGTTTGTTAAGATAGAGTTTAAGAGATTGAAGTTTCTCTTATTTGAGTTTTGAATTTTGTGCAGTTTGTTGCTTAGACATAAGATTTCTCCTTCTATAAATAGGAGTCTTCCCCTACACAATTCACATGCAGAAGAAAAGCAATAAATGCATAAATAATTAAGTAGACTACGTACGTAGAGAAAAACTAGAATAGATCAGTTGACATGTTATTATTCTTTCAACCTCCTCTATGAGAGATTTCTTGTCTAATTAAGATCTTGTGTGTTTATTTCTCATTCGTATATGTAGTTGTTTATCAATTCTCTGTTAGCAATTTTTTATTTTGTGATCTAACATGTGTTATTATAACATATAATAACATATAGACCAGCTATTTAATTAAGGCATAACATCCACTCAATTGATCTGATGAAATATGATGGGTTTTAGAAATATTATTTATTATATACAGTATATTATATGAGTTTAATGTGTAGAAAGTCTAAAGGTCTAATTTGTTATTATTGATGGGTCAGTTTCAAATTAGACAATAAATTTGTAAGAGCAATGGTCCCTAAGAAATGGATAAATACATGTGATTATTCCTTAATTCCCATCAGAAAATAATCAGTCGTACATGTCCATCCACCTCCTTAGAAGATTCAGTGCTTTATCTCTTGGTGAATTTTCAATCATGGCATCAATGGAATCAGTTAGATTCCTTGTTTAATTGCATATTTTATATATCATATTCAAGCAATAACAAGTGATCCTGTTATAGATATTCATATGTAGTTATTCTTAAGATTATTCTTTATTTATGTACTTTATAGTATAAGGATGAATATCTATTGTTATTTGCTTAAATCCATCAAGTGGTATCAGAGCAGCATGTTAATTGTTGATTATGGTATATGTTTGTTGCCTCTTTGTTGTTTATCATAATAGAAATATTAGGGTTCATGTTTATTTGAATTTCTGATATTTTATTGGTGAAATCATATTTTATTGGTGAAATCATATTTTGGGGCTATTATGTTATAAATTATAAAGCAATGAAAGATTTGCTATTTGGTATTGATTTCTACTCATTCGTTTCAGGTACAAAAGTCAAATTTCAGAATTTTGGACTATTTTGATGATGGAATAGTGCCCTGCAAGCCAATATATTTAGCTTGTAGTGAAACTATCATTATCTTTCTTTAGTATAAATGACTTAATACGCATGCTTATTTATATGTGTATAAGGATAAACAATGGCCAACTTCATCTCTCGCGAATACATTTAAGCGATTGGATGAAACCCTTAGATTACATTTGACTATGGGACGATTCACTTCAGTACTGAGTGCAATCATGAAACAGTCTCAAAGGTCGTAATCCTAAAACTGTTCCAAGTCATAGATTCCGAAACGAGACGGGGTATCGTAGGAATCGCAAAGACTTGTACGAGTATGCATGATTCACATGGAGTGAATTTGTAGTGTTTCATGAGCAAGGAATTTGAGTCCAGTGCATACGAGTAGGTGGTTCAATGGAAGATTGAACGCATCGAACGACCCGAACAGAGAAACCCATTGTGGAAGCGCATGACGCATATCGGTGATGGGATATTTCTCAAGGAATATAATAGTGTACGATTTAGTCCTTTGACTTGAGGTACTAGGGCGAATTCGGTGCATGAAAGTGCGTACTTAGATCTAGGTATAGGCCACTTAGCTTGGTCATAACATGCCTAGGTTGGGTGCGTATGGACATGTACGCGAATGGTTAGTACCAATATGGAATCTATTGACTCACTGTAATGGGTGAGAGAATTTCCTATACGATTCTTAGATAATATATCCGAGAAACCCGTGGCCACGGTCGGTGACGGATTTGGAAAGGGGTTTCCAAATTTAGCAGTCACACTGGAATATTATCCTGAATTAGAAAGTATAGTTATCGAGACAAATTTAGAGGTGCCGATCAATTCACACACCCTAAGTCTTGATCGGGAATATTAGTCGATAGAAGGACCGTATGTACATCGCAATTATATGAGACGAGGTTCACAAATATCAATTCACCTGAAGTTGGGCTTCATGGGCTTGTGGCTAGACATCGACCATGAAGTGTGGGTACTCCTGAATTAATAGAGGATTTAATTCTAGGAGTGGTCAATTAAAGGTTGTTTAATTGACCGGAACAATTTATTGTTCATAAATTAAATCACGAAGGATTCGTGGGCCTGCTGCCAATTGATGGTGAACCCAGAGGGTCACACACAATACAATTGGACGGTGACTGTTATAAAAGGACATGAAAGGAATTAATTGATTTAAAGATAATTAAATCAATTAAATGAATTAAAAGTATTTAATTCAAGTGGGAGATTAATTAATTGGCTAACTTAATTAATAATTGAGTTGCTAATTAATTATATAAAAGAAATAATGATTTAATTGGGCTGGGCATTTAATTAAAGTTGTTAATTAAATGAAGGATTGCAAGACATGGGCTTTTATTAATTAAAGCCCATAAGGAGTCTTGTAGACCTATGTCAGAAGGAGCTTATAAATAGAGCACATCTAGAGCTCAAATGAGTAACACTCAAAAAGAAAAACCCTAGCTCCTTTTGCCCTAGTAGCCGCCGCCCTCTCTAGCTAGAAACCCTAGCCGCCGCCACCTTCAGCCGCCGCCACTTGCTGCCGTGGGCTGCCTTGGTGCCGCCGCCGCCCTCTCCTTGTTCCGTTGTGTTAGATCTTGATCTGTCAAGAGATTCAACACAATCCTGCAATAACAAATCTCCTGAATCCAGTTCTGAGCCTAAGATCTTGAGGTGTTGCCAGAATCCAATTGGTGTGGACTATCTTTGGAGGTGAGACACTTGGATCACTCCTGTGAACCAGATCAGAATCAGAAACGAAGCCGGAGGTTTCCACCACCTTGCCTGTGGTGAGGTATATCGCAAAAACCCCCTTGTTAATTCATTGTGTGCGTTTTTGTTTCTTGTTTTTGTATACATAATATGGAGACTTCTTTTATGGGACCATTGGATGACTCGAAAAATTTTAAATTCCGCACTTTGTTGTATGACAAATCGAGCCATATCCCAACAGTGGTATCAGAGCCAGCTCCATTATTATTATACAAAAGCCTGAACATAATTGTGTTCACCGTATATGTTTAATTATATGTATGAGAACGCGTGATAATTATGTTCTGTAAGTTGATTCTTGCTTGTTATGACTAGATCTATGATTGGGTAAAACTGCTTTTCAAGATCTGTGGCGTTTTTATAGTTTTTGGAAACTTAAGGACTTTTTGGGCAAAAATCGCAAATTAGGGTTTTTGGGGCTGAAAATTCGAAATTTTTGAAATCTGGAAATTTGAAAATTCTGGACTGTTCTTGCAATTCTGGTCGCACGGATTTTGGGGTCGTTTTGCAATTTCCGAAAACTTTGGGGCTGTTTTGCAATTACCGAAACTTGAGGGGTCAATTTGAAAAATCGAAAATTTTCAAAATTCAAAATTTTATTTTCTGGTCTGCTGCCCGAAACTGCCCAGGGGTGTTTTTGTAACTTTTTAAAAAGTTTTGGGGTCGAAATGCAATTTTCGAAAGTTGAGGGGTCAAAAATGAAATTTTCAAAAGTTGAAAAACAGAATCTGAAATTGAGCAGAAAATTAATTTTTGTTTACCCGGATATTTATTTTGTCATAATTAGTAGTGACTAAAAAGCAAGAATCATAGGAAGTTAGTTTTAAAAGGATGTTTTAAAATTAAGATAGAAGGAAGTAAAAATTGTTTACATGTTTCTTGCTCTACGTGAACTGTTTACGTGGTTTTCGATCGAGACGAGCCTTGACCCTAGGGTAGATGTGATTGGTTTAATTTATTGCTTATTTTTCATTGGGCCTGCGAGCCTATTATTGTTTTTGGGCCACTTTGAGCCTTTGTAATAGAATAGGGCTTTACTGCTTTCCTAGTTTAGGATGGAGGCCCGTTTACAAGCAAGGTGGGAGCCCAAGAAGATAACAAGGCCATGAATGCATGGTACATTGTGTAATAGCATAGGGCCCGTTTGAGAAACCTTTAGATTGACCAATTGGGCCAACATCATTGGCTCGATGATGGCCCGCATAGGAGGCTCCCGATCGAAAACATATTGTGGTAGTATGCATGCTAGGCTTGTATGGCTTTTATTTATTTGTCGATTTATATTTAGCTTGTATGAGATGCGCGCTAGAATCTAGATCGTAATAAAAGATAAAGCATAATTGAAGCGGTGAGATCTCGAGGAGAGTTAGTATAACTTTCACACCAGTAAACCCCCTCTTGAATTAAATATTAAGTCATATTGGATTAAAATAAAATGAAGTATTTATATAAATCCAAGCCTTCCATCAATAGGGACTAGCGTATGTTGTCTACTTATCGATAGAGGTGATCCAGAGTCTGGCACCCGAGTCGAAGAAAGGGACAATACGTGAAATTCCTTGACTCCTGTTTTTAACTAAACACGACAAGGGTGAGGACTGGTCGGGATGTGAGGATCGACCGATAACTAGTTACGGAGAACTCACGACCGGGCCCGTTGCTCATCATGATTGATGGGTTAGACTTAACGATTAATAACACTTATGATGTAGCAGTGCTAGATAAGTGCGAAAACCGAGGCAAAATAGCTTGAAGGTTGTGGAGTAACACAATTGGCAATAAGTATGCCTACCTGGGGAATTGGTTGTATGGCCACGAGTCGTGGGTGCAATTGATTGCCGCTGGGACGTCAAGACCTACTAGGAAATAGAATTTTCCGAACAATTGAAGGGGTAATTGTTTCGATAAAATAGTGGGAGAACTTCTTCGATAGAAAGTCCAACCTTCGTAGATTATAAGTATTATTCATTAACTAGTCCACTGAATGTTTGTCTTCTCTTTAAATTAGATACTGAGATATCAGTAATTATCCATTTAACTATTTATCCTCGACTAATAAAATAACTGGATCAAAATATCGACTAGGCAAAACTTGAGAATTGTCTTAAATCCCAGAAGCGGGAATGATGTTCTTAAACGACAAGCCTATGCCTTATGCGCTTACGAGATAAATCAAAATATAAGAAACGAATCACCCGTGGAATATGGGAATATTAATGATCGTTTCTAATATAAAGATGAATCTCAAAAGTGAAACGAATCACCTATGAAGTATGGGAATCTTAAATGATCGTTTCCTAAAATAAGCATCAAGATTGAAAGAGCTATGGAAGCAACATGAGGAGCATGTCTGAATTTCCACCTCAAAAGGCCCGTTTTGAGGACCTATCTTTTGAAACAAACCTCCACCTCAAAAGGCTTGTTTTGAGGAGTAGTTTTGAATCAATATGATTCGAGACTTCTAAGGAATTGTTTCAAAACTCGAGAATGAACGAAGGAACTAGTGTCAATGATCACTATCTTTGTTTTATCAATCTAGTTGAAAACTGGATCGATTAAACGTAAGCCTGCAAGTGATCTTAACATTAACTTCCTCCTAAATTCTCCTCCTGCTCATTCAAATGACTCTTGAAATAAACTGATCTTATTTGATAAGTTGATCACATTTCATGAATCAACCAAAGAATTGGTTAAAGGCAAATAGGATAGACCTGTCATGATCATTTACACTTCATGGACTGCAAAGTCAAAGAAGAGTAAAATGAAGAGGAATTTATTCTCTTCTAATTCGACCATAAAGGTAGTCAAAAGAACGCAAGTAGCCTAAAAGTCGAATTATCCCACTGGATCTAAGAAAGGCACTAATGTGTTTAATTGATTAGATTAATTAAGCAACGTTTCAATTAAAGGGTTAATTGAAAACGAAAAGGATTCAATTAAAGATGTTAATTGAAAGGAAGTAAATTAATTGAATTAAACCATTAGCTCAATTTTATTGAATTAATGTGTGAAGTTCAAATTAATACAAAGATAATAATCCATAACTTTGGTACGCTAGACTTGGAAACATCTCCAAGAGTAGGATTCAAAAGTTGGTTTCACCTAAGCTTCTTGAAAAATAGAACTTGGATGAACTTCCAACCTGCGAATCATGTCTCAAAGGAGAGATGACCAGATCTCCCGTCACAGGGAATCAAGAGCGAACCAAATAAAATCTGGATTTAATCCATGAGTATGGATCACTAAAGGTTACTGTGAGAGGAGATTACTCATACTTCGTACCTTTTTGCTAAAGACCCTGGTCGTTAGTGGAAAATGAATCTAGTGAGATACAAATCCGAAAAACCTTTCAAGGTATTTCGATGCGAAGTAGAGAATCAACAAAGACAAAGTATTGCGACCATTCGATCTAGTTGAGATTGCAAATACTTGTCAAGGATTCCTCAATTATCTTAATGAGAATGAGATTCTCATACAACAAACTCCTCTTAAGACGCCTCAACTTATTGAAGTGTCTAAAGAGATGGAATCTAACATTGTTAGACATTGTTCGATCCATATTGAGTTTTGTGAAAGCTTCTTTATGCATTCTAGGGGTTAGTGCTCCTGACTGCATCGAAGATACTAAGCAAAGTACCTTCAAAGTTTGTGCCTGCAAAGCTTTACCAAGAAAGGTATGGCAAAATACCTCTATGCTCTTACTTCTGAGTATGGAGATCTCCTGCCGATGGTAGAAACGAGAAAGGAGATAAATTGGCTAGTAGATCCAATTTGTATATAATTGTGGGGTATCCAACGAAATCCATTGGATACCTGTTCCACGACAATGAGAAACAATCGTTTCTCCTAGATACCAATTCCTCTGTTGATGAATCACACGTCAAAGGAAATGGAAACGTCATGGAACTTGATGAAGTCCAAGATTTGGACCCGTCCCCGCAAACAGTGGGAGTTAATCCAGAATTTACTAAACCTACTAGTACACCTACTCTTCGAAGGTCTGATCGAATTCGTAAGGAGCCAAAGCGATTTGGTCTCATTCACGAAAATGAGAATGTGGAAAGTAATCCAAAGACCTATCAAGAAGCGATGTCAGACATAGACTTGGGTACGTGGCTCGAAGCCATGTAAACCAAAATGGATCCCATCCATTCCACCAAGGTATAACCTTGATTGATCCACCTAAGGGATTTATCCCTATAAGTTGGTTATAAGTTATAAATGGATCTTCAAACTTGGAATGAATGGAGAGGTGTTGACCTCTAAGAATCGACTAGTGGTAAAAAGGGTTATTCACAATGTTCTGGAACAGACTTTGTTGAAACCTTTTCTCCATTAGCGATATTTGAATCCATTTAGATTCACAGTTGTTCTGATGAGATAGTCAAGACAATTGACTTCATCAAAACGAGTATGAACAATGAGTGTACAAAAGGATTAGTGGGAGCGCGATGAAGCTCATATTTTATATGTCGATAATGTTCTGGTTATCTGGGATGATATCGGAATATTAGCACAGACGAAAGCATGATTGTCCATGCAATTCTCCATGAAAGATTTAGTAGAAGCATCTTGCGTATTGGGATACGTATCTATAGAATAGATCAGAAAATGATGCTGTCACTCTCTAAATCTAAGTACATAGAATCAATACTGGAAATATTCAGTATGAAGAATCCAAGAAAGGATTGTTTCCAGTGAGACCCGTATCCCTTGTTCCAAAATCGATGTGCCCTACATCAAATGAGAACAAAGGAGGATGTCTCAAATACCTTATGTTTCAAACAAAAGGTTGCATGTGGCATGCTTTACTATGTACTAGACCAGACGTAGAACATGCTCAAGTGTCGCAAGCAGTTGCTAGTCAAACTCCAGTGAAGAAGTACTGGACCACCGTAAAAGATATCCTTAAACTCTTGACAAAGACTAAGGATTTGTTCTTGGTCTACGGTGGTAGTGGAGAATTAAAATTCGAAGGATTCACTGATTCGAATTTTCAGTCTGATGTGGATGAATTATATATATCCATTTTTGGATACATATCCTGCATCAATGGGGTAACGGTGAATTTGAAAGGGTTCCAAGCAAATCACCGTAACCATTCAAACCACTGAAGCAAGATATATTGCAGCATTAAATGTAGCATTAAATGCGGCTTAAGAAAGTGTTTAGATATAAAACTTCATCCTATGGTTGGATGTAGTGCGTAGCATTGCGAAGCTCATGGTTATCTTCTATGATAACATTGGAGCTATTGTCAAAGCAAAGCATTCGAGATCTTACCAGAAATCTAAACATAATTGAAAGAAAGGTACCATTTGATTAGAAAAATCATTGGTAGAGTTAACGCGGGTAATGGATCGCGTCGACTCAGAAGACTACTTAGCGGATCCACTAAAAGAGACTATATCATAAAATGAGTTCGAAGAACATCTTTAGAAAGATGGGTCCTAGAAACGTTTATGATTGGCTTTAGGGCAAGTGGGAGATTGATGGAATAGTGCCCTGCAAGCCAATATATTTAGCTTGTAGTGAAACTATCATTATCTTTCTTTAGTATAAATGACTTAATACGCATGTTTATTTATATGTGTATAAGGATAAACAATGGCCAACTTCATCTCTCGCGAATACATTTAAGCGATTGGATGAAACCCTTAGATTACATTTGACTATGGGACGATTCACTTCAGTACTGAGTGCAATCATGAAACAGTCTCAAAGGTCGTAATCCTAAAACTGTTCCAAGTCATAGATTCCGAAACGAGACGGGGTATCGTAGGAATCGCAAAGACTTGTACGAGTATGCATGATTGACATGGAGTGAATTTGTAGTGTTTCATGAGCAAGGAATTTGAGTCCAGTGCATACGAGTAGGTGGTTCAATGGAAGATTGAACGCATCGAACGACCCGAACAGAGAAACCCATTGTGGAAGCACATGACGCATATCGGTGATGGGATATTTCTCAAGGAATATAATAGTGTACGATTTAGTCCTTTGACTTGAGGTACTAGGGCGAATTCGGTGCATGAAAGTGCGTACTTAGATCTATGTATAGGCCACTTAGCTTGGTCATAACATGCCTAGGTTGGGTGCGTATGGACATGTACGCGAATGGTTAGTACCAATATGGAATCTATTGACTCACTGTAATGGGTGAGAGAATTTCCTATACGATTCTTAGATAATATATCCGAGAAACCCGTGGCCACGGTCGGTGACGGATTTGGAAAGGGGTTTCCAAATTTAGCAGTCACACTGGAATATTATCCTGAATTAGAAAGTATAGTTATCGAGACAAATTTAGAGGTGCCGATCAATTCACACACCCTAAGTCTTGATCGGGAATATTAGTCGATAGAAGGACCGTATGTACATCGCAATTATATGAGACGAGGTTCACAAATATCAATTCACCTGAAGTTGGGCTTCATGGGCTTGTGACTAGACATCGACCATGAAGTGTGGGTACTCCTGAATTAATAGAGGATTTAATTCTAGGAGTGGTCAATTAAAGGTTGTTTAATTGACCGGAACAATTTATTGTTCATAAATTAAATCACGAAGGATTCTTGGGCCTGCTGCCAATTGATGGTGAACCCAGAGGGTCACACACAATACAATTGGACGGTGACTGTTATAAAAGGACATGAAAGGAATTAATTGATTTAAAGATAATTAAATCAATTAAATGAATTAAAAGTATTTAATTCAAGTGGGAGATTAATTAATTGGCTAACTTAATTAATAATTGAGTTGCTAATTAATTATATAAACGAAATAATGATTTAATTGGGCTGGGCATTTAATTAAAGTTGTTAATTAAATGAAGGATTGCAAGACATGGGCTTTTATTAATTAAAGCCCATAAGGAGTCTTGTAAACCTAGGTCAGAAGGAGCTTATAAATAGAGCACATCTAGAGCTCAAATGAGTAACACTCAAAAAGAAAAACCCTAGCTCCTTTTGCCCTAGTAGCCGCCGCCCTCTCTAGCTAGAAACCCTAGCCACCGCCGCCACCTTGAGCCGCCGCCACCTGCTGCCGTGGGCTGCCTTGGTGCCGCTGCCGCCCTCTCCTTGTTCCGTTGTGTTAGATCTTGATCTGTCAAGAGATTCAACACAATCCTGCAATAACAAATCTCCTGAATCCAGTTCTGAGCCTAAGATCTTGAGGTGTTGCCAGAATCCAATTGGTGTGGACTATCTTTGGAGGTGAGACACTTGGATCACTCCTGTGAACCAGATCAGAATAAAAAACGAAGCCGGAGGTTTCCACCACCTTGCCTGTGGTGAGGTATATCGCAAAAACCCCCTTGTTAATTCATTGTGTGCGTTTTTGTTTCTTGTTTTTGTATACATAATATGGAGACTTCTTTTATGGGACCATTGGATGACTCGAAAAATTTTAAATTCCGCACTTTGTTGTATGACAAATCGAGCCATATCCCAACATTTGATATCAATTTGTTGAAATTCATGGGCCAAAATTTTGAAGTATGTAATTTTTTTTTCCAGTTTTGGTATTATTGTTGAATCAATTTTTGGGAAAATCGATTTATTTTGGTACCACTCTTAATCAGTGTTACGGAAGAAATTCAAGATTTTTTTGTACTGATTGAAATTAAATTGGCTGATTCTGGGTTTCCTTCGGTAATATCATGAAATATACAGTGTATTATATTCCAGAACATTTGACTTGAAAATCAGCATCAATTAAGAGGTGTTTTGCATCGTTTTTTGAAAACTGTATAGTGATATGTTAAATTACTATCTTTTTAATCTTGATGTCACCGTGATGTATTGATGACATAATCATTGACATTAAAGGATTTAATATATACAGTGTACAGTTCATGTTTAATTTTATTTATTTATTTTTAGAACCACAAGGGTAAATAACATATAAGAAATACAAGAAATACAGATAACAATTACAAGATCCTCAATAAAGGTAGGCAAAGAAATAATAGGAAAATGACTTCTCACAGCTACCTTAGCTAAAGTGTGAGCAACAGAATTTTGCTCCTGAAACACGTGAAAGCAACAAAAAAAACTCAAAGCCTCTAGCTAACCTCCTAATACCTTGAAAGATGGGGCTGAGTGCATTTTGGGAGGGATTCAGGACTGAGATTCCTTGAATAACCAACAAACAATCTCCTTCGAGAATCACCTTATTCCATCCTTTTTCAAGGCAAAATTCAACTCCGAACCTAGCTGCCAATGCTTCCGCAGATTTAACAAGAAAAGGAATATCAACCGAACAACTTGTCCAATCAAGACATATACCATTGTAATTCCTTGCTATGACACCAAAACTGCACCGAGCTCCCTCTAAGTCAATTGCAACATCAACATTAATCTTGACAACCTCCCGAGGAGCTTGCCAGTGAGACGAATTTTTGTTCTGAGAAGTATCAACAAACCTTGCTATATTGTCGTGAATAAAAGCATTCTTAAAACGGCCATAGAAATCCTTAGCAAAAGAGACAACTTCTTCAGGCTGAAATTCCGAATTCTCCCACAATTTTTTATTTCTACAGTACCAGATCTACCATGAGATTATAGAAAAAAAAAACGAAAGTCGTAGAATCACATTTGTTGCGGAGCTCCTTAAACCATACCTCAATTTCTGCATTTAGGTTTCCAAAATTTAACAAAGGGATTCCCGAGGCAGCCCATATGAGATTCGCATAAGGGCAGCATAGAATGACATGAATTATAGATTCGGCTTCTGATGAGGGGTACTTTGGAATCTTTATTCTGGGGCTCATGACTGGATCAAAGACCCTAAAATCCGACCTTGATCTCATTGAAGACCCTGAATCCGACCTTGAGCTCATTGAAGACCCTGAATCCGATCTTGAGCTCATTGAGGCATAATTTAGATCCCGAAGCTTTGAACTCCAATTAGCTCAGTCCAATCGCCAGCAGAGGGGCTCATGGTCGAATTTACCATTGGGCCAACCCCAGGCCCAGACCCTTGGGCCAAGAAATATACCCCTGTGGATGGTTCACCTAGCACACCGCCTTAACTATAAATACCACTCGCATTTAAGAAGGAAGCGGGAGATTTTTGGGCTGCTCCATGATCGAAGCCACCTGCTCGAATTTCCACATGAGTTAGATTAGATCACCTTAGTTGTATGTATTTAGCCTCTAGCTTGTACGACATCCTATAATGCTCAAATAGGACCCTCATTACTTGTAATCTGTACACCCCATGATCAAAATATACTTTATTGATCTTCTATCTCATATCATAGTGTATCTTGCATGCTCTACTTTATTTTTTTTGATCTCCAACGAAAAAGCGTAAGATCAATTGGCGCCCACCGTGGGGCCTTATTTGGGTGTTAGATCGAAATATGCCTACTAGGAGGCAATTCACGTACAATCAAGTGAATCTTCTCATGCAGGAGAAGATCAAATTTTTGGATCTCCAAGGTCAAATTCTCAGATCTCCAAGATCAAATTCTCATATCTTCAGGATCAAATTATTAGATCTCTAAGATCAAATTATCAGGTATCCAAGGTCGAATTGTTAGATCTTCAAGGTCGAATTTTTAGATCTCCAAGGTCAAATTCTTGGATCTACAAGATAAAATTCTTGGATCTCCAAGGTCAAATTCTCATATCTCCAAGATCAAATTCTCATATCTTCAGGATCAAATTATTAGATCTCCAAGATCAAATTATCAGGTATCCAAGGTCGAATTGTTAGATCTCCAAGGTCGAATTTTTAGATCTACAAGGTCGAATTCTTGGATCTACAAGATAAAATTCTTGGATCTCCAAGGTCAAATTCTTGGATCTACAAGATCAAATTCTCATATCTTCAGGATCAAATTATTAGATCACCAAGATCAAATTATCAGGTATCCAAGGTCGAATTGTTAGATCTCCAAGGTCGAAGTTTTCAGATCTCCAAGATCAAATTCTTGGATCTACAAGATAAAATTCTTGGATCTCCAAGGTCAAATTCTCAGATCTCCAAATTCTCATATCTTCAGGATCAAATTATTAGATCTCCAAGATCAAATTATCAGGTATCCAAGGTCGAATTGTTAGATCTCCAATGTCGAATTTTTAGATATCCAAGGTCGAATTCTTGGATCTACAAGATAAATTTCTATGATCTCCAAGGTCAAATTCTCAGATCTCCAAGATCAAATTCTCATATCTTCAGGATCAAATTATTAGATCTCCAAGATCAAATTATCAAGTCTCCAAGGTCGAATATTTAGATCTCCAAGATCAAATTTTTAGATCTCCAAGATCAAATTCTTGGATCTACAAGATCAAATTCTCATATCTTCAGGATCAAATTATTAGATCTCTAAGATCAAATTATCATCCAAGGTCGAATTGTTAGATCTCCAAGGTCGAATTTTTATATCTCCGAGATCAAATTCTCATATCTCCAAGGTCAAATTCTCAGATCTCCAAGGTCAAAATCTTCAGGATCAAATTATTAGATCTCCAAGATCAAATTATCAAATCTCCAAGATCAAATTCTTATATCTCTAAGATCGAATTCTTATATCTCCAGGATCGAATTCTTATATCTCCATGATCAAATTCTTATATCTCCAGGATCGAATTCTTATATCTCCAGGATCAAATTATCTGATCAAAAATGAAATGGGAGAAAGCTGTTGCTAAGACCCTTGAAGATCAAATTCTCTGATCAAAAAATGACTAAGGGTGAAAGCCGTTGCTATGCCCCTTAGCTCGAATTTATAATGGGTGAAAGTTGTTGCTAAGACCCTTGAAGATCAAATTCTCTGATCAAAAAACGACTAAGGGTGAAAGCCGTTGCTATGCCCCTTAGCTCAAATTATAATGGGTGAAAGCTGTTGCTAAGACCTTTGAAGATCAAATTCCCTGATAAAAAAACAACTAAGGGTGAAAGCCGTTGCTATGCCCCTTAGATCGAATTTATTATGGGTGAAAGTTGTTGCTAATTAAGACCCTTGAAGATCAAACTCTCTGATTAAAACTAAAGGGTGAAAGCCATTGCTATGACCCTCAGGTGAAAGCTGTTGCTATAACCGATTAAAACTAAAGGGTGAAAGCCATTGCTATAACCCTCAGGTGAAAGCTGTTGCTATGACCGATTAAAACTAAAGGGTGAAAGCCGTTGCTATGACCCTCAGGTGAAAGATGTTGCTATGACCGATTAAAAACCAACTAAGGGTTGAAGTCGTTGCTATGACCCTCAGGTGAAAGCCGAATCTGTTCAAAACTAGAGGGTGAAAGCCGTTGCTATGACCCTCAGGTGAAAGCTGTTGTTATGACCGATTAAAACTAAAGGGTGAAAGCCATTGCTATGACCCTCAGGTGAAAGCTGTTGCTATGACCGATTAAAACTAAAGGTTGAAAGCGATTGCTATGACCCTCCGGTGAAAGCTGTTGCTATGACCGATTAAAACTAAAGGGTGAAAGCCGTTGCTATGACCCTCAGGTGAAAGTTGTTGCTATGATCGATTAAAAACCAACTAAGGGTGAAAGCCGTTGCTATGACCCTCAGGTGAAAGTCGTTGCTATGACCAATTTAAAAACGAATAAGGGTAAAAGCCATTGCTATGCCCCTTAGATCGAATTTATTATGGGTGAAAGCTGTTGCTAAGACCCTTGAAGATCAAATTATCTGATCGAAAATGAAATGGGTAAAAGCCGTAACCTTTGTAAGCATCGACAGTCTGCATGATAGGATCGGATTCCGATCCTTCTTCTACTTTGGCCTTGTCTTTGAAATCTTTCGAACCAGACATTATGGATCTATATGCTATTGGTTATCAGCTTTCAGGGGATTCCGATCCTTCTTCTACTTTGGCCTTGTCTTTGAAATCTTTCGAACCAGACGTTATGGATCTATATGCTATTGGTTATCAGCTTTCAGGGTTTTTAATAAATTCGACCGATAATCTCCGATCTAGGGTTTCGATTATTTATTTCGGAAACTTATGCTGAATTGAAGATCCTGAATTCAGAGCTCATGCTAAATTGAAGACCCTGAATTTCGACCCTGAAGGCATGATTTTGATCCTGAATTATAAGTCGTGTGTGATCAAACACTAGAAAATCCGACCCCGAATGCATAATTTCGATCCCTAATATATTTTGGAGTATCTAAGACATGCACTCTTTTTTCCTGGTTCGGTTTTTATCCCACTGGGTTTTTCCGAGCTAGGTTTTTAACGAGGCATATCCGAAACACAAAATAGCGATCCTCAAGCATTTTCTACTTCTCCGAGCATCAGCTTCACCTTACGCTCGAGAAGTGGGGGAGTATTGATGAGGGGTACTTTGGAATCTTTATTCTGGGGCTCATGACTGGATCAAAGACCCTAAAATCCGACCTTGAGCTCATTGAAGACCCTGAATCCGACCTTCAACTCATTGAAGACCCTGAATCCGACCTTGAAGGCATAATGTAGATCCCGAAGTTTTGAACTCCAATTAGCTCAGTCCGATCGCCAGCAGAGGGGCTCATGGTCGAATTTACCATTGGGCCAACCCCAGGCCCAGGCCCAGGCCCTTGGGCCAAGAAATATACCCCTGTGGATGGTTCACCTAGCACACCGCCTCAATTGTAAATACCACTCGGATTTATGAAGGAAGAGGGAGATTTTTGGGCTGCTCCATGATCGAAGCCACCTGCTCGAATTTCCACATGAGTTAGATTAGATCACCTTAGTTGTATGTATTTAGCCTCTAGCTTGTACGGCATCCTATAATGCTCAAATAGGACCCTCATTACTTGTAATCTGTACACCCTATGATCAAAATATACTTTATTGATCTTCTATCTCATATCATAGTGTATCTTGCATGCTCTACTTTATTTTTTTTGATCTCCAACGAAAAAGCGTAAGATCAGCTTCACCTCCGCACCTGGTGCAAATATCATCCATTATAATTTTTCGTTTACAAAGACGTTCACGAGCAGGTAAGCTTTGTGTGCAGCACGCCCATAAGAATAATTTGCCTTTAGGCGGTACTTTCGTCTTCCAAATCCACCCTCTATCTCCAATCAGCTGTTGATTTGGTTGAGGCAATGTCGAAACTTGTTCGTCTCTCTTTAATCTACGGCCAATATGGTATGCAGATTTAACAGTAAAGTTCCCAGATTTCTCATGGTGCCAAATCAAAATATCTGGAGAATTAATACGACCAAGTGGGATAAATAAAATTTTCTTTGCATTAATAGTATCAAAAATCGATTCAATTAAGCTCTATTCCAATAATGTTGATTTGCTTCAAATAAAGCACATACCTTAGAATCTGGAAGTAGAATATGGGGAATTGAAACAATTTTAAGAGACTCGTAAGAGGATAGCCATTGATCACCCCAAAGTAACCATTATCAGATTTGAGTTTAATATGTTGCCAAAGTAACCATTATTAGATTTAAGTTATTAATATAAAGTTATAAATATGTTATATCTATGCTGAGATAATTATGCCAAAGAAAAATTATTTTAGGTCAGATATAGGTTATTTAAACTCAATCTAAAGAAAATATTTAGAGTCTCATTATTTTTACTCCATTAAGTACAATATCTAGTTTAATTTTTCAATCTCTTTAGTGATTTATCATATTAAATTATTCATGTTTGTGTCGTATTAAACCTTTAAAATAGGTCAAAGTCAATGAGTTGGTTTGATCCTAATTACCGAATTATAATATAATTGAACTTGATTAATCCAAACCCCCCTTAAGTTAATTAGCTATTAAGTGTTAAATCTAAATTTAACTAGGCCAAGAAAAATTCAATTAAGTTATAACGCTAATAAGGGAAGGCACTTCAACATCAGAAAGGACAGACTTGACCTTCTTTATTAAAGACCCACCTTGATTTTGACTAGTAGTATATTACTTCTTTCTTAACTTGATTCTATAGCGTCTCAGAAAAAAAAAAAAAAAAACTTGATTCTATAGGACTTGCTATGCATTAGTACATTAGTGGCTTTTCCAGATGACAAATGTAAAATATAATTTCTTTTCATTTTTAAAAAAAAATATAGCCTTATGAGTGATAATAAATACAAAGTACAAATATCAATTTTATTTTATTTTATTTTTAAATGACTCGTGATCTCCAAAACTCAAATAGCTGGTTCCCTTTATATATAAAACAAGCACACGGGTGAATTCTCACCAGGAACACATGCATGTATCAATTAAGGTCTGAATTAATTCCAATCAATTATATTTTAGGAGTAGTATATTTTAAAGTTGTATAAAAATTAGTAGCTCACCTCGCCTGGAAGATCTTTGGTTCCTGACTTCATTTTGAAGTTTTCCAACTTCTCTAGAGCTATGTCGAAGTTGTGCTCCTTGATTGCATCATTCCCTTCGCTCATGTCGCGAACTTTGTCCCACATTTCTTTAGTTATTTTACAATGTTTGACAAAACATGTCATTGTCTAGGGCTCTCATCTTGATGAATTTGCCAACTTTACAAAATCTTAGATTTCAGTCCATTTTTGCTCCCAACAAAATCGCAGCCCTAACCCTTAAATTTTTAAAACCTTTCAAAAATACCCCCTTATAGTTTCTGTTGGTCCCAAGTGGTCAGAAGAGGTTTAGAGGGGGGGGGGGGGTGAATAAACCTCTTTAAAAATTTCTTCCAAATTTAACTCTAAAACTTTTCTCTAACTGAACAGACTAAGCTGATCAGATTAGTAAGTTACAATTCTGTTCGCGAACAAATCTTTGAACAGCTTTGTTGACCACTCGTCTGATGATTACTTAGCTGATTTTGTTAAAATCAGTTTTAATACTTAGAGTACTTGCAGCGGATTTTCAAAGTGTTTTTCACAAGTAATCTTAGCAGTTTGAAAAATGTTTCCCCAGTTTTATAAACTCCTTTTAACTCTTTTTCAAACAGTTATCTTGACGTGTTTTTATACAATCAGAAAATGTGCAAGTTTAAAAACAATGTAAAAACACAAGTAATTTTTATAGTGGTTATATGGATTTGAATATCCTTTAGTCCACTCTTCCAAGTCACAAAGATCTTGGGTTATACTAAAAACACACAGTAATCAGTATACTCTGCTTACGCCTTACAACAAATGAATAGGCCGTAAGTTCGCAGTAAGAAATCACACAGAAATCCTACTTCTCTGAAGTAATATCACTCACTAAGACGGATATCTACTTCTCACAACACTCTTGATTACAAAATCACTCAGAAGATGTATTTTTCTTGATTCTTCAACTCTGCTTTCGTCAACAAATGACTCAGCTGATGAGTGAGCTGTTCTTGAGACTTAAAGAATTTTGCTTCGAAAATTTCTCAGAGATTGTGTTGCTCTTTCTTCTTCGTCTCTTTCAGCTATTTATACTTGAGGATTGAAAAGTGTCCGTTGAAGAGAGACAGGATTCAAATTCCTCGAGTACTGGTCCTTGAAATTCGCGAACGGCTCTTTTGCAGTCTGTCCGTACTGTGAACAGTACTATTCTGCAGGCAGCATTAAATGCAGCATTAAATGCACCCAGCTGATGCGAAGCAAGTCTTCAATCATTTGGCTTAAATAACCTCGTACTTCAGCATTTATTACTCCTCATTTATTACCGTTGGGAACACTTCATGATCTTCTTCACTTGGCTGACGAAAGTGCAGGTCTGATGGCGAACTCGGCTGATCTCAAACATGAACAAATCTGATTTGAGTCGGCTGATCTTCATCAGTCTGATAACTTTACTTCAGCAGATCAGAAGTCTTGGACCTTGAAACTTTGACTCTTCTGATGTCTTCTTGTACTTAGTCAAAATTCCTTGATAAGATTGTCAGCTAAGTTACTCCATACTTAGCCAAATATGAAGTTTTGGAATGCATCAAAACCTCCCTTATCAAATTTCCTTTAGTGCCTTCATCTTCATCCTTATCCAACAATTTCCCCCTTTTTGATGATGACAAAACTTCAGCTAAGTACCTGTTGAATATCTAAACTAAAGAATGTAATCCTCAAAAATTTTCTGAGATAGAAAATAATATGTTGGAATGAACTTGTCTTTATATTGATATTTGAAAAAATATTACAATGCAAGTTCATCAGATGAGATTTCTGAAGAAATAGATAAAGTAAACTGATTACAATGAATTTATAATTTCTAACTATCAGCTTCTTCATCTGATCCTTCAAGCACTTCTTCATATTCATAAGATGACTCTTCGTCATCTTCTTCATCATCAGCTTCCTCTTCCAAGATTGCTTTGGCAGCTTCCATCTTCTCTTTGAGTTGCTGCTCTTTAATTAGCTCCATTGCTTTCTTGGCTGATTCAGTGTTCTTGTACTTGGTAGTTTCTTCTTCGGTCTTTTCTTTTTCTTCTACCTTTCCAAAATTTTCAGTCTTGTCAGCAGTGTCTCCAGTTTCTTTGGCTTCAATAGTTGCAGCAGCAGTTTCCTTAGCTGGTTCTTCCCTTTTATCTTCCCCCTTTTTGTCATCATCAACCTTGATGACATTAGAAGGTGCAACAGCAGGGTTGAGAGCAATTGTTGGAATTTTCATTTCAGCACATAAAGACTTTAGATTCTGATTGACAACATCATGACTTGCTGTAAGATGATGAATATCAGTGCTGATAACGTCAGTCTGGTCATTGAAGTAGTCAATGTTAAGGTTTATAGTTGCAATTTCATTTTGGACTTCCTGTGAAGCCTTTGCTACTTCTTGCAACATCCCTAAGTTGATTTCCTTCTCTTCTTTACTGACTTGAATGAAGGTTGCAGTTAAGTCTGCTATTTTGTGCTCAGCTGTCTTTAATGCAGTATGAAGATGATTCACATCACCCTTCACATCTTCAACATTTTTGTTCAAATCTCTCAGGCTGTGCACTAACTGCAGAGAATTATCTTGAGGAATGGGAATACTGTTAATTTCTCTCTTGAGGATCTCTGCTGTTGATCCTTGAACAGTTTCCAGCTGAAGTCTGTTTGATTCTTCCAATTCTGCCTTAAGTTCGTTCTTCAGCTCCTCCTTGACCTTCATTAGCTGTGGATTATGCTTCTCTTCCAGTTCCTTTAGTGAATTTTCCATAAGCATCTGGAGTGCTTCCATCAGTGATGAATGTTGATCAGCTGATGAAGCAGAAGCATCAGCATCACCTTCCTTCTCGTTAGTCGCCTGTTGAACAGGGACTTCTTCCATATCAGTCATCTGATGATCTTCAGAAGTCTTAGCTTTCCATTCAATAGCTAAGGACTTGTCAGCTTCATTCTTTTCATCAGTGACATCATCGTAAAACAGGTTAGTTATGGTGCCATCATCATTGAAGCAGGTAGTTTGTCTGATTTGCCTCACAATGATCCAAGGGTTAACAGGAGCATTGTTGCCCTTTGGCACTTCACTGAACTCTTTTACTTCCTTGCCAAAAATTATTTGCTGAATGCTTGGCAGCAGTGGCAAGTCACTTGAACAACCTTGCTGATATTTTGACCTTTTTGCCCATCTCTTCAGGGAGGTCATAACAGCAAATTTAATTGCCCTTTCTTCAGCATCTTCAGACTTTCTCTTCTTATCAGGCAAGGTGCTTTTGATCTTCTTGGCCTCCTCCAATGCAAAGCCTTTTGCATAACTATGCATGACATCTCTTACATAGCTGGGATCAAGGGCCTTTTGAATGGAGTTTGTTTTCAGCCAGGTCAGAACCCATCGTTCTTCATCAGCCAACTCCTTCATATTTTGAAGTTCTGTTATTGACTTGTTCAGCCTGTTGTCTCTCCAGCTGATATATCTTGGTTTCTCCTGGTTGAACAGAGTCTTCAACATGAGCTTTTGATCATAGTATGCCAAGGACTTCTCAAACTTCTTGAACAGCTCCTTATCAGCATACACTATCTCAAAGGCTTTTCTAACTTCAAATTTGTCCTTTGACTTGAGCTTGGCAGCAGGCATTTTTAGCTTTTTCTTTTCTTCTTCATCTTTGCCTTCTCTAATCTTGATGCCTCCTCCATGGATGGGTCCATAGGCATCAGTCTTGCTAATTTCCAACACCATTTCCAGTTCTGCGTCTTCAGCAGCTTTTCTCTCTGCCTCCGACATTTTTCGTCTAGCTTCATCCTTAGCAACTTGAACTTTGCTTAGCTCAAGTACTTTCTTCTCTTCCAGCTCATCCTGCTTCCGTTGCTCAGCTTCCTCCCTAGCCTTCTTATCAGCCTTGGAAATTTTCTTTTTCCTTAGCACGATTTTTCTTTTTCCTTTGTCAGCAAGGGCTGGTCCAGCAGACGATATGGGATTTGCAGCAATAGGATGTATGATTTGGACGTCTGGATCTTCTTGAGACTTGGATGTCTCAGCTGGTTGAGGTACTTGACTTGGCTGTTGCTCATCAGCTTTGTCAAGTGCAGCAGTCTCAGCTGTTGCAGCAGTCTCAACAGCCTTGGCAGGCTCAACAATTTCAGCAGCCTTTTCAGCATTTGCAGGGTCTTCCCTTGCTATATTTTCCAACTCCGTGGGTTCCTCTATAAAGGTCATCTGCTTTCTAGCAGCTTTCTTAGTTAAGCCTTGGACAATTCTTGAAGTAGCAGTATCCTTCTGCTGACTCCTTGTCCTCTTAGAAACATTTTCAGCAGGCCTCTCTGCTGATGGAGTTCTTGATGGTGATGCAGGGGATCCAGTCCTTACATCAACCACTACTGATTTGATGGCTTTAGTGGCTTCATCAGCAGAAGTCACTTTCTCCATCTGCTTGACTTCTTTCTTTTTAGGCTTATCAGCAGCCTTCTTCTTTTTAGTCTCAACAACTAAGTCAGCTGTTTTGACTAGCTTCCTTTGCCTTTTGGCAGGAACCTCTTTTGGTCCCTCAACATCAGCTTCTTCAGGCTCATCAGCCTTTCTCTTTTGAACAGGCAGGTATTTGTTCATGGCTTTGGACTTGTGAATTTCTTTGCCATTCCCCATAGTGCATCCCAGATGGGACAGTAGGTAGCTGAGAGTTATCCTGTGGTTGGTGTGAAGTTCTTTGCCTTTCTTTACTTCAAAGAACTCAGCAAAGATGTACCAGATAATCATGGACCAGTTGACTTCCAATCCATAATAAATGGCAGCCATAATGCTGTATCTCTTCATAGTAACAGCATCAAGAGAAAAGGTGCAGTTTTCCATCAGCTTTGCCACCATATCAGCCATCCGCTGATACTCGTCCTTCAGCTGTCTCTTCCTGATATTCCCAGACAGTATTTCTCCTTCCTTGGCGCAGATCGCCCAAAACTCTTGGTGTTTTGCTTCAGTTAACACAGTGACATCATGACGTCCACTGTTACGAAGCCCAAATTGTTCGTGAAGAACGGTAGGAGTGATGACAACAGATTTGTCACCAACTGTAGCAGTAATCTCCAACTTATCGAAATCAACTTTGGCCGTACTGTAGTATTCCATAACCTGGTCAGTCCAGATTATTCCTTCATGGTATTCCATGAAATTTACCAAGGTTGCAGATTTGAACTTCTCCAGAAGTTCCTTCATCAGTTTTGTGCCAGTTTGGTAGTAGGAATCATACACAAGGTACATGCCTTCAGCAGCCATTTTAGATCTGTAGAGATTAGAGAGAAAAACGAAGAGATTTTGCAGAAAAATTGCTCAAATTTCTCACAAGTACTTTTGAAAATTTAGGGTTCGTAAAGAGCTACTCGACTGATCAGACGAGGATTTATAGAGTTGGGGTATTTCGATTTCCGTGATATCCGCCAACCGTTAGATCCGATTTTCTGTCAGTGCTGATCGTGCGGCGTCAATTACGACTTTTCAAATTCAAAAGATATTTAATGAGGAGCGGAAATATGTACCGCCCGACAGTTACTTATAAAAGCGTGTTTTGAATAAAACGTTTTAAATAGTTTGCTTTTATTTAAGTAATCAGATGAGTATTATAAACACTTATCTGATGGACTACTGTCCTGATGACAATGCTGTTATCAGAGAATGCCAATAGCTGATAACCTTCCTCAGCTGTTTGTCAATCCAGCCAGATAATATAACTTTGCTCTTCGATAGTTGAGTCTTCTGATGAAAACATAACTTCAACTAACTGTCATTAACAAATTTCATCTTTAATTCAGAAGTACCGCTAGTCTTACACGTTCCCCCTGAGTTTAAGAATTCATAAGTTAACTAGTCTGTTGAAAGTTAATCCTTGAATAGAACAACGGATAACTAAGCTGTTGAACTTCAGTCTTCTGATGAGTTCCCCCTCAGCTTATGCATCCAAATTAAGTAATCCTAGCTCAGCTCTTAAAGTTGAAAACCTTACTTCACTTAAAGGTTTAGTGAAAATATCAGCAATCTGATTGTCAGTATGAACATACTCTATCATAACATTGCCTTTTTCCACATGATCTCTAATGAAGTGATGCTTGATCTCTATATGTTTAGTCCTTGAATGACTTGTAGTGTTCTGAGTAAGAGAGATTGCACTTGTGTTGTCACAGTAGATTGGAATTCCACTGATCTTGATGTTGTAGTCTTCTAGTTGATGCTTCAACCAAAGTATCTGTGCACAGCAAGCTCCAGCAGCTATATATTCAGCTTCAGCAGTAGATATAGAAACTGAGGTCTGCTTCTTACTCATCCATGAGATCAGAGGACTACCTAAGAACTGACAGGCACCTGTTGTGCTCTTTCTGTCAATCTTGCAGCCAGCCAGGTCTGAATTTGAATAACCAATAAGCTCAAATCCAGATTCTCTAGGATACCACAATCCCAATTCTTGAGTGCCTTTAATGTATTTCAATATCCTTTTGGCAGCTAAGAGATGAGATTCCTTGGGGTTTGATTGAAATCTTGCACAGACTCCAACAGAGTACATTATATCAGGTCTGCTTGCTGTTAGATACAACAATGACCCAATAATGCCTCTATATTTGGTTATGTCCACTGATTTGCCATCTTCATCTTTATCCAAACGAAGATTTGTAGACATAGGAATAGTAGCAGTTGAGCTAGTTTCCATACCAAATTTCTTGAACAGATCTCTTGTGTATTTTGGTTGGCTGATGAATATTCCATCAGGCAACTGTCTAACTTGCAATCCAAGAAAATAATTAAGTTCACCCATCATGCTCATTTCAAACTTATTCTGCATCAACTTGGAGAACTTATCACACATCTGTTGGTTAGTTGAACCAAAAATAATATCGTCCACATATATTTGCACATGTAATATATGATTTTCCCATTCAATTGTAAACAGGGTTTTATCTACCTTACCTTTACGAAATCCTTTAATTAAAAGAAAATCAGATAGGGTATCATACCATGCTCTTGGAGCCTGTTTCAGTCCATATAGGGCTTTCTTCAGACGATATACCTTGTCCTCTTCTTGATAGACTTCAAATCCTGGAGGTTGTTCAACATATACTTCTTCTTGCAGTTCTCCATTGAGAAAAGCAGACTTCAAATCTTGCTTTCAGAGACTCATATTCTTGCTCAAGCTGTTTATATTCAGCTGATTCCTTTGGCTTTTCAGCTAAAAGTTTCAGTGAATCATTTTGCTCTTTTAGCAATATCATCTCTTCCTTAAGCTTTTTATATGCTCATCCTCAGAGTCATCAGATTCCTTTGCCATCGGGCACAGGAGAGCAGGTTTTTCTTCATCAGACGATTCTTCATCAGACGTGTCTGAATCTGAATCAGATGAGTAGACAGCAGCCAGCTTTTCTGCTTCAGCCATCATAGCCTTGCCTCTCTGATGCTTTCTTTCTTTTCTCATTTTCTTCTCCTCTTCAGTGTATTTTTCTGCTTTTGGATATGGGCAGTCTTTGATGAAGTGTCCCAATTTCCTGCAGTTGTAACACATTAGTTTTGCTTTATAATCATCTTTATCCTGAGAAGAAAAGTTAGGTTTAGAAGTAGAAGCATTGTTGTATTTGTTCTTCATTTTTCTTTTGTAGAACTTCTTGAAATTATTTATCAACAGTGCAACATCTCCAGCAGTGTACTCCTTCTTGTTGAGTAGAGTGGTTTCATCAGATGAGTCCACTTCTTTGCTTTTCTGTGCTGGTCTTCTTTGATTTTCAGCAGCAACCAGGGCAGCTGTGGGTCCTGAAGTTGAGGTTTCTTCAATTCCCATTCTAGGCAGTTTATACTCGAATGCCTTGAGTACAGAGAACAGCTCAGTAAGAGAGATTTTTCCCAAATCCCTTGATTCTTCCATTGCTGTCACTTTCATGTTGAACTTTGGGGGTAGGGCCTTTAGTACTCTGACAGTAATCTCTTTGTCAGTGAAGGTCTTTCCCAACTTTAAAACTTCATTCAGAGTTCTGGTGAATCTGGTATCCATCTGATCAATGGTTTCTCCAGACTTCATCTTGAAGTTGTCAAGTTTCTCCAAAGCAACAGTTAGCTGATGCTCTTTTATTGCATCATTGCCTTCGCTCATGTCTCTGACTTTGTCCCACATCTCCTTTGCAGTCTTGCAATGTTTGACCTTGTCAAACCGATCATTATCCAGGGCTTTAGTCATAATGAATCTCCCAACTTTGTCTAGATTGTAAAGCTTTATTTCTTCAGGAGTCATCTCATGAAGGTCTTTTTCCACAACCGTGTCAACCTCATTGATTTTTATGGTCTTTGTGAATCTGAATGGACCTTTAATGATACATGTGTACATGTTGTCATTATAGGCAGCAAGGAAAATTTCCATTCTAATTTTCCAATCCTCAAAAGACATACCAGCAATGTGGGGAACATGACTGATGCAATCCATTTTTCAAAAAGTTTTGATTTTTCAAAAAGATGCTCTTTTGAAAAGTTTTGAGAACCTTTAAAAAACACTTGGATCAAGCTCGTTGATCAGGCAGCTGATTCTAATGAACCACCTGCTCTGATACCACTTGTTGGTCCCAAGTGATCAGAAGAGGTTTAGAGGGGGGGGGGGGTGAATAAACCTCTTTAAAAATTTCTTCCAAATTTAACTCTAAAACTTTTCTCTAACTGATCAGATTAGTAAGTTACAATTCTGTTCGCGAACAAATCTTTGAACAGCTTTGTTGACCACTCGTCTGATGATTACTTAGCTGATTTTGTTAAAATAAGTTTTAATACTTAGAGTACTTGCAGCGGATTTTCAAAGTGTTTTTCACAAGTAATCTTAGCAGTTTGAAAAATGTTTCCCCAGTTTTATAAACTCCTTTTAACTCTTTTTCAAACAGTTATCTTGACGTGTTTTTATACAATCAGAAAATGTGCAAGTTTAAAAACAATGTAAAAACACAAGTAATTTTTATAGTGGTTATATGGATTTGAATATCCTTTAGTCCACTCTTCCAAGTCACAAAGATCTTGGGTTATACTAAAAACACACAGTAATCAGTATACTCTGCTTACGCCTTACAACTAATGAATAGGCCGTAAGTTCGCAGTAAGAAATCACACAGAAATCCTACTTCTCTGAAGTAATATCACTCACTAAGACGGATATCTACTTCTCACAACACTCTTGATTACAAAATCACTCAGAAGATGTATTTTTCTTGATTCTTCAACTCTGCTTTCGTCAACAAATGACTCAGCTGATGAGTGAGCTGTTCTTGAGACTTAAAGAATTTTGCTTCGAAAATTTCTCAGAGATTGTGTTGCTTTTTTTCTTCTTCGTCTCTTTCAGCTATTTATACTTGAGGATTGAAAAGTGTCCGTTGAAGAGAGACAGGATTCAAATTCCTCGAGTACTGGTCCTTGAAATTCGCGAACGGCTCTTTTGCAGTCTGTCCGTACTGTGAACAGTACTATTCTGCAGGCAGCATTAAATGCACCCAGCTGATGCGAAGCAAGTTTTCAATCATTTGTCTTAAATAACCTCGTACTTCAGCATTTATTACTCCAAGGGGCATTTATTACCGTTGGGAACACTTCATGATCTTCTTCACTTGGCTGACGAAAGTGCAGGTCTGATGGCGAACTCGGCTGATCTCAAACATGAACAAATCTGATTTGAGTCGGCTGATCTTCATCAGTCTGATAACTTTACTTCAGCAGATCAGAAGTCTTGGACCTTGAAACTTTGACTCTTCTGATGTCTTCTTGTACTTAGTCAAAATTCCTTGATAAGATTGTCAGCTAAGTTACTCCATACTTAGCCAAATATGAAGTTTTGGAATGCATCAAAACCTCTCTTATCAAATTTCCTTTAGTGCCTTCATCTTCATCCTTATCAAACAGTTTCGAAGATTAAAAACATTAACTTTATAGCAAAAACAAATCAACATCGAAACATATAAACAATATTTAAACAAAACCAAAGCAAAGTCATTAAATATCTAATATTAAATATAAACTCAACAACTTATCACAAAATCTACAAGGACAAACTAAACTTCTTCAATATCTACTTTAAAGAGAAGAAAGTAAAATCACAAGGATTAAAGAAAACATGCATAGACGGATTTTTACCCAAATCAATGAAGAGGATGAAGCTTTCTTCATTTTCAAACCTCCGAAGGTGGTGGCGGCGGCTCCAGTGTGGTTCATAAGAAAAGCCCTCAAATCCTTATTTTTCACCAACTTCTAAGACTTTTGATTCACTTCCAGAGATCCAAAGGACGATCCGAATGGTCAATATGTAGCCCCGTGTATGTAGGACCGTCACAAAAATTTTGGGCATGATCCAACGATGGACAAAGACGGAATGGTAAAAAAACCGGGCTATGTAGTGAAAATCGAAAAAATGTATCTTTCTAGTGTGTTGTCTATTTTTCCTCTCTTATTTTCTTTATACTAATATAATATATATGTAAATGAGGTAATTAAGAGAATAAAATAATCTCATATTAATTGTGTATAACCAAGTATATATACATTGGGAAAAGAGGGAGACATCATACTTAACTTTTTAAATCCACCAATGCATGTATACATTGTGTAGAACAATTCCTCTACCCAAGACCATGCTTCAGCAGCCCACAAGAGTCAGGGGTGAATTTGTACTTTGCCCCATAAAGTTTTGAAAACTTACATTCCACCCCTTAAAATAAAAATTTTGTGCATCCAAGTCCGAAAAATTTCAAAAATGTCCTAATCTTATTTTAATGTAACTTTTATATTTTGAATTATTTCAAAGTTGAAAAGATCACAAGATTTAATTAAATTGTATATTTTAGTTCAAATTAATGCTTAAGTTCAAAAATAAAACGTGGCTCATAAATTTGGACTAAAAATTTAATAAAAAGGGTTCGAAATTTTTGGGGCTTTACATGTATGAAACAATGTTATTAAAACCGGACCGGACTGGCCGGTCCGACCGGTTCGACCGCGAACCGGAGGCCTGTCCGGTCCGGTCCGGTCAGCCCTATAAAACCAGTTAGGTTAAAACCCAGTTGAAATCGGGTTGAACCGATCCAAAACCGGCGAACCGGTTTGGACTGCGGTTCAATCTTAAAAAAAAATTTAAAAAACTGACTTCTTACTCTTCTGTTAGGGCTACGAGATGGAAACAGAACACAAACATACCAATTGAAATTGAAAGAGGAGCAGCGGCGGCGGATCTCAATTTTTTGGTAAGAACTTTTAATTTCTCTTCAATATTTGTTTGTGAATACCTAATTAGGTTTCTCTTCAAACATATATGTATCTACTTTTAATTTCTCTTCAAACATTTAATTTCTCACCTCTACGGCAATGACAATTACAGGTACATATATATATATATATATACATATATATATATATGGGTAAATACCACTTTTGGTCCCTCTTATCATTAACTTTTTACAGAGTGGTCCCTTTTATGTTTTTTTCCCCACTTTAGTCCCTACTATGAATTATTTGTTTCACTTTAGTCCTTACTATGAATTATGTGTTTCACTTTAGTCCTTATCAGGTGGTTCCGATAACACGTAACATTCATATGATTATTTTTTAGGGCATTTTCGTTCGTTCACTATTGAGACTATTTGAGATATTGTTTAATTGGTGAGCAATTTTGGTGTTTGAAAAAGATTTTAGGAAAAAACTTTAGTTTGGAACGAAATGTACGATTAAGTTTGATTGGAATGAAAGCCTAGTTTGGAAATTTAATTTTTTTTTAAATAATTAGAAGGACGAAAATATCCATGTTAGTTTACTTGAAATGACAAAATTGCCCTCATGAGCATATCCCATGTTATCGGAATCGCCTTGGACCACTTGATAAGGACTAAAGTGAAACAAATAATTCATAGTAGGGACTAAAGTGGGAAAAAAAACATAAGAAGGACCACTTTGTAAAAAGTTAATGATAAGAGGGACCAAAAGTGGTGTTTACCCTATATATATATATATATATATATATATAGCCATAGATATATATTAGCCGTAGATACATTATTAGAGTATCAAAGGAAATTCCTAATTTTGATACTCTAATATACATATATGTTATAGTATATATATATAGCCATATATATATATATATATATATATATATATATATATATATATATATATGTTATATATTATATATAGCCGTAGATATATATATATATGCTGTAGGTATATCTATGTTTTGAGATCATGATTAGATGTTTGATTGTTTATTTTGAACTTATGTTGTTTTAATTGGCCTACTCTTTTATTTAGGATCTATGTGTGATTTTACTTCGGTTAAAGTTTAAACTTGTTAGGTTGTAAGTTGTAACTCTTATGCTTTTATTTTCAATTTTAATTATGCATTGGACAAAATTTATTCATTAACTAAGTGTTCATTTGTGTCTATTATTTTATGTTGAAATATGTTATATATAATAAATTCTTAAAAATTAATAATATATCATTATGACGTACCGGTCCGACCAGTGGTCCGACCGGTTCGACCGGTTAAACCAGTGGCCAGTTGGCTCACCGGTTTAGTGTCCGGTCCGGTTATGAAAACATTGGTATGAAATGTAATTAAAGAAGATATGGTTTTTAAGAAACATACTGATCATGAAAGCAGAAATAAAACATTAAAGTATTCAAAAGCCTTAAATGGTGAAATTTGATCAAAAAGCTTCAATGGTGAAAGTTTAGAAGATAACTCATTTATGTCTAACATAAATGATCTATTGTCTAATAAATCAAAAGAAACATTATGCAGATATATTTCTGGAACCTTTACATAAACATAAAAGAGATACCCCATCCATGATAAAAAAAAAAAAAAAAACTTTAGCCTGTAACATTCAAAAAATGGAGAATCGATCTATTACCTAAAGGGTTCGAACTTTGAAATGATTTGTTGGTTCCAAGTGGTCAGATGAGGTCTAGAGGGGGGGGGGGGGTGAATAGACCTCTGAAAATTTTTGGACTTAAAAACTTTTCTGTCGTCTGTCAACAGACTAAGCTTATGAAGAACAGTAAGCTGACTGTGCTGATCGTGAACAAATCTTGAACAGCAGAGTGACCACTTATCTTACAGCAACTTAGCTGATTTCAGCAAAATCAGTTTTCAAGAGTTTACTTGCAACGGATAATTAGAAAGTGTTTTTCACAAGTAGACTAAGTCTTTAAAAAGATTTTATCCCCAGTTTAAAAACTCCTTTAAAGTCTTTCAATCAATTCAAAGTGTTTACTTATGCAATTTGAAATATGCGAGGAAAACTTAAATGCAAATCAACACAAAGAATTTTTATAGTGGTTATATGGATGAAAATCCTTTAGTCCACTCTTCCAGATCACTTAGATTCTGGGTTATACTATAAACACACAGTTTACAATATATCTCCACTTACACCTAGACAACAAATGAAAAGGCTATAAGCTCGCAATAGAAATCACAAAGAAAACCTATCCTCTGAAGTTAAATCACTCACAAAGACGGATTTAAACTTCGCACAACACTCAGCTAAATACAAAATCACTCAGAATGTATTTTTCTATTTTCTTCAACTGGGTTTCTGTCAACAGATAACTTCCACCAGACGAGTGAGCTGTTCGAGCTTCTTGAGACTTAGAAATTTTCTGCTTCAAAAACGAAATCTCAGAAAAATGTTGTTGTGTGTCTCTCTCTTCGAAATCAGCTCTATTTATACTTGGATTTGAAAATATGACCGTTGAAGCAAATCACACTTCAAATCCATAGCCTTAGCCCAAATTCAGAACGGCTCCCTTCTACAATACTTTTTCTGCTGTACTTTCCTGTAGCTGCATTAAATGCACCATGCTGATCCGAGAATATTCTTCAATCATTTGCCATTACTACCCTTCTCCTGCAGCATTAATTACTCCAAGTGCATTTATTACCGTTGAACTTATCTCATGATCTCTTCTACTCTGCTGATCGAGGCAACTCTGCTGATAGATACTCTGCTGATCAAATACTGAACTAATCTGATTTGAGTCAGCTGATGACCTACCCTTCTGATTGCTGTTTCAGCGTGAGATCAGTAGTCTTCTGGGCTTCGAATTTTGAACTCTTCTGATGTCTTCTTCACTTGTTCAAAATTCTTCTAAGGGACCTAAGCTTTCCATACTTAGTTGATTTTGACTTTTTGGAAATCATCAAAACCTTCCCTTATCTTCTTATCTTCTTTGCACTTCATCTTCATCTTCATCCAACATGATTCATCCTATTTGATTGGATTTATTCGATACAACCTAAAAGCCAATTACAATCAAGGACGATTAATTAGATGGCAATTAGAATTTTGTAGATACCCAGCCAAGATCAGTTACATTAAAAGCACAAAAAATATAATAGCCGATACACTTACCAGATAATTCAAACCTATATAAAATTCATTTTTCAGGAATCATGGATGGAGCCATTGCTACATTAAAGAATTAATGCAAGCAGATTAGGGAAACATTGAAGCAAAAATTTTGAAACTACAAAGCATCGAAAAAGCAATTCAAATGTTTTACCCCACCTATCAACCATCAGAGTTTAGCAAGCTAAGTGTGGTGGACAAAAAAACAATTCAAATGTTTTACCCCACCTATCAACCATTAGAGTTTAGCAAGCTAAGTGTGGTGGACAAAAAAGAAAAAAATACCAAAAACCAAAAGAGGAAGCATCAATAGAATCACCAACAGAAGAATCATCAAGTAAGCGTAAAACATTTTATGTAATATTCAACGGACCAATGGAGAAAGCTATTTTTGATGAATGTCACAAGGCAACTATGCATACTATGCGAAAAAAGGGAATTTTATTCAAATTATATGGCACCCTAGAAGAAGCTAAGCAAGCAGTTGTAGAAAATAAAGAGTTAAAAAAGGCAGACCAAACTTTCAAGAAAGTATTGGTTGACCCACAAAAGGAATTAACAATGATGCAAGTATCGGGAAAAATCTCGAAATTATCCCAAGTACCAACCAGACAAAAACATATTCAAAATTCAAATGAAGACATTAAGTTTTGACGATTTCCAATATCATTCAAACTTAATTAGAAATTGGGACAAAGAAGATTTAAACAGTTTCTTCTATTCAACGGTCAAAGCTTTTAGTTTAAAAGCAGTTGTCATTAGCGGAGCTAGCCCATTGATGGTTTACAAACTTTTTCATTATGGATTACTTAACACCATATACATTGATGAAGGAATCACTATCATACAAGAGCTAAGGATTGGAGTAATAAAGACGATAAATAACTACAGAAAGCATTTTGGGAAGGACCGAGAACTCTTTCTAAGACTTCATGGTTCATATCCATTTTTCAATGAAGCAGGAGAAATTCGAGTACCATCATACTCATTAATCAATATGGGTATATCAAATGGTCAATATCCATTATGAGATGAACCTATTGTTGGGTAAGGATGAAGATGAAGGCACTAAAGGAAATTTGATAAGGGAGGTTTTGATGCATTCCAAAACTTCATATGTGGCTAAGTATGGAGTAACTTAGCTGACAATCTTATCAAGGAATTTTGACTAAGTACAAGAAGACATCAGAAGAGTCAAAGTTTCAAGGTCCAAAACTTCTGATCTGCTGAAGTAAAGTTATCAGACTGATGAAGATCAGCCGACTCAAATCAGATTTGTTCATGTTTGAGATCAGCCGAGTTCGCCATCAGACCTGCACTTTCGTCAGCCAAGTGAAGAAGATCATGAAGTGTTCCCAACGGTAATAAATGCCCCTTGGAGTAATAAATGCTGAAGTACGAGGTTATTTAAGACAAATGATTGAAGACTTGCTTCGCATCAGCTGGGTGCATTTAATGCTGCCTGCAGAATAGTACTGTTCATAGTACGGACAGACTGCAAAAGAGCCGTTCGCGAATTTCAAGGACCAGTACTCGAGGAATTTGAATCCTGTCTCTCTTCAACGGACACTTTTCAATCCTCAAGTATAAATAGCTGAAAGAGACGAAGAAGAAAGAGCAACACAATCTCTGAGAAATTTTCGAAGCAAAATTCTTTAAGTCTCAAGAACAGCTCACTCATCAGCTGAGTCATTTGTTGACGAAAGCAGAGTTGAAGAATCAAGAAAAATACATCTTCTGAGTGATTTTGTAATCAAGAGTGTTGTGAGAAGTAGATATCCGTCTAAGTGAGTGATATTACTTCAGAGAATAGGTCTTCTTTGTGATTTCCTATTGCGAACTTGTGGTCGTTTCATTTGTTGTTCGACGCAAGCAGAGTATACTGTAAACTTTGTGATTATAGTATAACCCAAGATCTGTGTGACTTGGAAGAGTGGATTAAAGGATATTCAAATCCATATAACCACTATAAAAATTACTTGTGTTTTTACATTGCTTTTAAACCTGCACATTTTCTGTTTGCATAAAAACACATTAAGTTAACTGTTTGAAAAAGAGTTAAAAAGGAGTTTATAAAACTGGGGAAGCATTTTTCAAACTGCTAAGATTACTTGGGAAAAACACTTTGAAAATCCGCTGCAAGTACTCTAAGTATTAAAACTGATTTTAACAAAATCAGCTAAGTAACAATCAGACGAGTGGTCAACAAGACTGTTCAAAGATTTGTTCGCGAACAGAATTGTAACTAACTAATCTGATCAGCTTAGTCTGTTCAGTTGAGTAAAAGTTTTAGAGTTAAATTTGGAAGAAATATTTTTTAAGAGGTTTATTCACCCCCCCTCTAAACCTCTTCTGACCACTTGGGACCAACAAGTGGTATCAGAGCAGGTGGTTCATTAGAATCAGCTGCCTGATCAACGAGCTTGATCCAAGTGTTTTTCAAAGGTTTTCAAAACTTTTCAAAAGAGCATTTTTTTGAAAAATTAAAACTTTTTGAAAAATGGATTGTATCAGCCATGTTCCCCACATTGCTGGTATGTCCTTTGAGGACTGGAAAATCAGAATGGAGATTTTTCTAGCTGCTTATAATGATAACATGTACACATGTATCATTAAAGGTCCATTCAGATTCACAAAGACCATAAAAATCAATGAGGTTGACACGGTTGTGGAAAAAGACCTTTATGAGATGACTCCTGAAGAAATAAAGCTTTACAATCTAGACAAAGTTGGGAGATTCATTATGACTAAAGCCCTGGATAATGATCGGTTTGACAAGGTCAAGCATTGCAAAACTGCAAAGGAGATGTGGGACAAAGTCAGAGACATGAGCGAAGGCAATGATGCAATAAAAGAGCATCAGCTAACTGTTGCTTTGGAGAAACTTGACAACTTCAAGATGAAGTCTGGAGAAACTATTGATCAGATGGATACCAGATTCACCAGAACTCTGAATGAAGTTTTAAAGTTGGGAAAGACCTTCACTGACAAAGAGATTACTGTCAGAGTACTAAAGGCCCTACCCCCAAAGTTCAACATGAAAGTAACTGCAATGGAAGAATCAAGGGATTTGGGAAAAATCTCTCTAACAGAACTGTTCTCTGTACTCAAGGCATTCGAGTATAAACTGCCTAGGATGGGAATTGAAGAAACCTCAACTTCAGGACCCACAGCTGCACTAGTTGCTGCTGAAAACACCAGAAGACCAGCATAGAAAAGTAAAGATGTGGACTCATCTGATGAAGCCACTCTACTCAACAAGAAGGAGTACACTGCTGGAGATGTTGCACTGTTGATGAACAATTTCAAGAAGTTCTACAAAAGAAAAATGAAGAACAAATACAACAATGCTTCTACTTCTAAACCTAACTTTTCTTCTCAGGATAAAGATGATTATAAAGCAAAACTAATGTGTTACAACTGCAGGAAATTGGGACACTTCATCAAAGACTGCACATATCCAAAAGCAGAAAAATACACTGAAGAGGAGAAGAAAATGAGAAAAGAAAGAAAGCATCAGAGAGGCAAGGCTATGATGGCTGAAGCAGAAAAGCTGGCTGCTGTCTACTCATCTGATTCAGAACTCATCTGATTCAGATTCAGACACGTCTGATGAAGAATCGTCTGATGAAGAAAAACCTGCTCTCCTGTGCCTGATGGCAAAGGAATCTGATGACTCTGAGGATGAGGTAACTCCTCTTAACAATGAATTATTTAATTCATTTGAACAAATGATGCTCAACAATACTGGTATTGCTGAAGCATACAAGAAGCTTAAGGAAAAGATGATATTGCTAAAAGAGCAAAATATCACTGAAACTTTTAGCTGAAAAGCCAAAAGAATCAGCTGAGTATAAACAGCTTAAGCAAGAGCATGAATCTCTGAAAGCTGAATGTGAGGTCTATAAAGGAAAAATCATGGAACTTGAGAAAATTATTGAGTCTCATGATAAGTCAACTGTTGCATCCATGCATACATCAAGTAAACAGGAGACACCTTTAGAAAAGGATAAACTAGAATTGAACCATACTGAAAAATTCATTTCTGCTGACAATAGTAAGGTCATTCTGTATGTTCAAACTTCTAAACCTACCTCAACTGAGAAAGTAATAAAGGAGAAGAAATCTCCTACTAAAAAGAGCAAAGAGCCTAGTATAGGAAAACATGCTAGTAAACCCAAACAGAAGTGTCCTAGGAAGTCTTCTGATAAGGTTAAGACTAATCAGACTAGTGAGAAAACTAAGTCACCTGTCAATGAGCAAACTACTAGTAAGCCAAAGAAGCATAAAAATAAGAAAAATCAAAATGCTTGGTATGGAAATGAGTCATATTATGTGCAACCTGCTGCATATCATCCTATGTATCATGCACCTCAATTTCCTAGTTACTATGCACCTTATCCTGCTCATCCAATGCATGCATATCCTGCTTATCATGCACCTTACCCTGCTGATGAACACTATTCTTATCATACTGATCTTCAACATGACTATTCTGATAACTATGATGAAAATAAAACTGTTCATGCTCCTGTCAAAACTCAGAAACCTAAGAAGCCTAAGACTTCAACATCTTGGGTTGTCAAAGGTGGAACTAATCCTTCAGGACCCTCTCAATAAGGGTACCTAAAACAATTTTAATTTTGTTTTGTAGGATAGGATTAGGAGTAGGAGTAAAGTAGAGAAGATTTGGTACTTGGACAGTGGATGTTCAAGACACATGTGTGGAAACATACATGAGTTGACTGATGCAGTTGCTGTGGATGGTCCAAAAGTCACTTTTGGAGACAGCAAAGAAGGCAAGATTAAAGCTAAAGGAAGATTAATCAAGGGAAACATAGAGATATCTGACGTCTCATATGTTAAAGGCCTCAAATATAATCTGCTGAGCATAAGTCAATTTTGTGACAAAGGATATTCAGTCATCTTCTCAACAGATAAGTGCTACGTTGAACAGATTGGTACAAAGAAGGTAATTTTATCTGGAAGACGACAAGGAAATATCTACATAGTCGACTGGGATTCTGTTGACAAGAATTCAAGTATTTGTTTGGTAGCATCTGCACCAAGTGAAGTTAGTTGGCTATGGCACAAGAGAATGAATCACTTAAACTTGAAGACCATCAACAGATTAATCAAGAATGATCTGGTAGAAGGGATTCCAAAAACAGTCATGAGCAAAGACAAGCTCTGTGACGCATGTCAGAAGGGTAAACAAATCAAGTCATCTTTAAAAAGCAAGAAGCATCAATCTTCTGAAAGAATATTGGAGCTACTACATATGGACTTATTTGGACCCATTGATCCAGTCAACAATGGTGGAAAGAAATACTGCCTAGCTGTTGTGGATGACTATTCAAGATATACTTGGGTGATTTTCATGAAGAAGAAAAGTGAAACCAAGGAACATCTTACCAATCTGATGGAACTGATCCAAAATGAAAAGAGTACCAAGATATTGAAGATCAGATCAGATAGAGGGACAGAGTTTACAAACTCTACTGTTGAAGAGTATTGTAATATCAAAGGAATACATCATGAGTATTCAGCTGCTAGAACCCCTCAACAGAATGGTGTTGCTGAAAGGAGAAACAGAACACTAAAAGAAGCTGTCAGGACCATGATAGCTGAAGCCAAGCTGCCACAAAGATTTTGGGCAGAAGCAACAAATACAGCATGCTTTACTCAGAACAGATGCATGATCAACAAAAATCAGAACAAGACTCCATATGAAGTTTGGAACAACAGAAAACCAAATATTCATTACTTTAAGATTTTTGGTTGTAAATGTTTTGTACTGAATAATGGGAAAAATCACCTTACTGCATTTGCAGAAAAGGTTGATGAAGCTGTTTTTGTAGGATACTCTACTGTTAGTAAGGCCTATAGAGTTTTCAATAAAAGAACATTACTAATAGAAGAATCTATCCATGTAGTATTTGATGAGCCAAGTCAATCTTCTGAAAAGAATCAAAGTGTTAATCAAGATCTGTCTACTGATTTACAGAAGCTAGACATTGGAAGAAATGAAGAATATGTTCCCATCATACTACCTAATCTAAGTCCAGCTGCTAACTCAAGTGCTGTTCAAAATCACAGTGCTGATTGTCTAACAGACGAGTTGCAAACAACTGACAGACCAGAGACTGTTCAACAGACAACTAATGTTCAACAGACTACTACTGAAACTCCAACAGTAGTGTTGCAAGATCAAAACAGAGGACAACATTCAGACCTGCAACCTGATCTTAGATGGCTCAAAAATCACCCACCTGAGTTAGTGATTGGTGATCCATTAGATAGAGTGAAAACAAGAAGAGCTGCTGCACAAGATGCTATGTTTGTCACTTTTCTATCTCAAATAGAGCCTAAACAAATTGAAGAAGCTCTAAATGATTCCTTCTGGATAGAAGCTATGCAAGAAGAGTTGAATCAATTTGAAAGGAATGAAGTCTGGTACTTAGTTCCTAGAGCAAGTCATCAAAGAGTAATTGGCACTAAGTGGGTATTCAGAAATAAGATGAATGAAGATGGTGTTGTCACCAGAAACAAAGCAAGATTAGTGGCCAAGGGTTATTGTCAAGAAGAAGGAATTGATTTTGATGAAACTTTTGCACCAGTAGCAAGACTTGAAGCAATCAGACTGTTTCTAGCCTATGCTGCTTACAAGAACTTCACTGTCTATCAGATGGATGTGAAGTCCGCTTTTCTCAATGGAGAATTGCAAGAAGATGTATATGTTGAACAACCTCCAGGATTTGAAGTCTATCAAGAAGAGGACAAGGTATATCGTCTAAAGAAAGCCCTCTATGGACTGAAACAGGCTCCAAGAGCATGGTATGATACCCTATCTGATTTTCTTTTAATTAAAGGATTTCGTAAAGGTAAGGTAGATAAAACCTTGTTTACAATTGAATGGGAAAATCATATATTACTTGTGCAAATATATGTGGACGATATTATTTTTGGTTCAACTAACCAACAGATGTGTGATAAGTTCTCCAAGCTGATGCAGAATAAGTTTGAAATGAGCATGATGGGTGAACTTAATTATTTTCTTGGATTGCAAGTTAGACAGTTGCCTGATGGAATATTCATCAGCCAAGCAAAATACACAAGAGATCTGTTCAAGAAATTTGGTATGGAAACTAGCTCAACTGCTACAATTCCTATGTCTACAAGTCTTCGTTTGGATAAAGATGAAGATGGCAAATCAGTGGACATAACCAAATATAGAGGCATTATTGGTTCTTTGTTGTATCTAACAGCAAGTAGACCTGATATAATGTACTCAGTTGGAGTCTGTGCAAGATTTCAATCAAACCCCAAAGATTCTCATCTCTTAGCTGCCAAGAGGATATTGAAATACATTAAAGGCACTCAAGAATTGGGATTGTGGTATCCTAGAGAATCTGGATTTGAGCTTATTGGTTATTCAGATTCAGACCTTGCTGGCTGCAAAATTGACAGAAAGAGCACAACAGGTGCCTGTCAGTTCTTAGGTAGTCGTCTGATCTCATGGATGAGTAAGAAACAGACTTCAGTTTCTATATCTACTGCTGAAGCTGAATATATAGCTGCTGGAGCTTGCTGTGCACAGATACTTTGGTTGAAACATCAACTAGAAGACTACAACATCAAGATCAGTGGAATTCCAATCTACTGTGACAATACAAGTGCAATCTCTCTTACTCAGAACACTACAAGTCATTCAAGGACTAAGCATATTGAGATCAAGCATCACTTCATTAGAGATCATGTGGAAAAAGGCAATGTTATGATTGAGTATGTTCATACTGACAATCAGATTGCTGATATCTTCACTAAACCTTTAAGTGAAGCAAGGTTTTCAACTTTAAGAGCTGAGTTAGGACTCCTCAATTTGGATGCATAAGCTGAGGGGGAACCTGTCAGAAGACTGAAGTTCAACAGCTTAGTTATCCGTTGTTCTATTCAAGGATTAACTTTCAACAGACTAGTTAACTTATGAATTCTTAAACTCAGGGGGAACGTGTAAGACTAGCGGTACTTCTGGATTAAAGATGAAATGTGTTAATGACAGTTAGTTGAAGTTATGTTTTCATCAGAAGACTCAACTATCGAAGAACAAAGTCATAGTATCTGGCTGGATTGACAAACAGCTGAGGAAGGTTATCAGCTATTGGCATTCTCTGATAACAACTATGTCATCAGGACAATAGTCCATCAGATAAGTGTTTATTATACTCATCTGATTACTTAAATAAAAGCGAACTATTTAAAACGCTCTATTTAAAACACGCTTTTATAAGTAACTGTTGGGCGGTACATATTCCCGCTCCTCATTAAATATCTTTTGAATTTGAAAAGTCGTAACTGACACCGCACGATCAGCACTGACAGAAAAACGGATCTAACGGTTGGCGGATATCATGGAAACCGACATACCCCCCAACTCTATAAATCCCCATCTGATCAGTCGAGTCGCTCTTTACGCACTCTAAACTTTCAAAAGTACTTGTGAGAAAATTGAGCAAGTTTTTCTGCAAAATCTCTTCGTTTTTCTCTCTAATCTCTACAGATCTAAAATGGCTGCTGAAGGCATGTACCTCGTGTATGATTCCTACTATCAAACTGGCACAAAACTGATGAAGGAACTTCTGGAGAAGTTCAAATCTGCAACCTTGGTAAATTTCATGGAATACCACGAAGGCATAATCTGGACTGACCAGGTTATGGAGTATTACAAGACGGCAACTGCTGATTACAACTCTATGGAAATCAAAGCAACAGTCGGTGACAAATCTGTTGTCATCACTCCTACCGTTCTTCACGAACAGTTTGGGCTTCGTAACAGTGGACGTCATGATGTCACTGTGTTAACTGAAGCAAAACACCAAGAGTTTTGGGCGATCTGCGCCAAGGAAGGAGAAATACTGTCTGGGAATATCAAGAAGAGACAGCTGAAGGACGAGTATCAGCGGATGGCTGATATGGTGGCAAAGCTAATGGAAAACTGCACTTTTTCTCTTGATGCTGTTACTATGAAGAGATACAGCATCATGGCTGCCATTTATTATGGATTGGAAGTCAACTGGTCCATGATTATCTGGTACATCTTCGCTGAGTTCTTTGAAGTGAAGAAAGGAAAAGAACCTCACACCAACCACAGGATAACTCTCAGCTACCTACTGTCCCATCTGGGATGTGTTATGAAGAATGGCAAGGAAATCCACAAGTCCAAAGCCATGAACAAATACCTGCCTGTTCTAAAGAGGAAGGCTGATGAGCCTGAAGAAGCTGATGTTGAGGAATCAAAAGAGGTTCCTGCCAAAAGGCAAAGGAAACTGGTCAAGACTGCTGATTTAGCTGTTGAGTCCAGAAAGAAGAAGGCTGCTGATAAGCCTAAGGAAAAGATTCCAAAGAAGATGGAGAAAGTGACTTCTGCTGTTGAAGCCACTAAAGCTATTGAAAAAGTAATTGCTGATGTAAGGACTGGATCTCCTGCATCACCATCAAGAACTCCATTAGCAGAGCGGCCTGCTGAAGGTATCTCTCAAAGAACAAGAAGTCAACAGAGAGATACAGCTACTTCTACTTACCGTGAAGGAAGAACCAAGAAGACTGCTAGAAAGCAGATGTCTTTCATAGAAGAACCAACGGAGTTAGAAAATGTAGCTAGGGAAGACCCTGACGCTGCTCAAAGGCCTACTGCAACAGTTGAGACTGTTGCGACTGACAAAGCTGATGTGCAACAGTTGCCTCAAGTCACATCAACAGCTGAGGTTGCTCAACCTCAAGAAGATCCAGATGTCCAAATCATACATCCTATTGCTGCAAATCCTATATCATCTGCTGGACCAGCCCCTGCTGATAAAGGTAAAAGAAAGATAGTGCTAAGGAGAAAGAAAGTCTCCAAAGCTGACAAGAAAGCAAGGGAGGAAGCTGAACAAAGGAAGCAAGATGAAGCTGAGGAAAAGAAGGCACTTGAGCTAAGCAAAGCTCAAGCGGCTAAGGATGAAGCCAGAAGGCGCATGTCTGAGGCAGAAAGGAAAGCTGCTGAGGATGCTGAACTGGAAATGGTGTTGGAAATGAGCAAAGTTGATGCCTATGGACCTGTCCATGGAGGTGGCATCAAGATTGGAGAAGGCAAAGATGGAGAAGAAAAGAAAAAGATATTACTGCCTGCCCCCAAACTCAAGTCAAAGGACAAATTTGAAGTTAGAAGAGCCTTTGAGATAGTGTATGCTGATAAGGAGCTGTTCAAGAAGTTTGAGAAGTCCTTGGCATACTATGATCAAAAGCTCATGTTGAAGACTCTGTTCAACCAGGAGAAACCAAGATATATAAGTTGGAGAGACAACAGGCTGAACAAGTCAATAACAGAACTTCAAAATATGAAGGAGTTGGCTGATGAAGAACGATGGGTTCTGACCTGGCTGAAAACAAACTCCATTCAAAAGGCCCTTGATCCCAGCTATGTAAGAGATGTCATGCATAGTTATGCAAAAGGCTTTGCATTGGAGGAGGCCAAGAAGATCAAAAGCACCTTGCCTGATAAGAAGAGAAAGTCTGAAGATGATGAAGAAAGGGCAATTAAATTTGCTGTTATGACCTCCCTGAAGAGATGGGTAAAAAGGTCAAAATATCAACAAGGTTGTTCAAGTGACTTGCCACTGCTGCCAAGTATTCAGCAGATAATCTTTGGCAAGAAAGTGAAGGAATTTAGTGAAGTGCCTAAGGGAAACAATGCTCCTGTTAACCCTTGGATCATTGTGAGGCAGATCCGACAGACAACCTGCTTCAATGATGATGGCACCGTCACTAATCTGATATACGAAGATGTCACTGATGAACAAAAGAAGTCTGAGGAAAAGAAAGTTGATGAGCCTCTAGCAATAGACTGGAATGCTAGGGACTCTGAAGACCATCAGATGACAGATTTGGAAGAAGTCCCTGTTCAACAGGCGACTGATGAGAAGGAAGCTGATGCTGCTGCTTCTGCTTCATCAGGTGATGAACACTCATCATTGATGGAAGCTTTCCAGATTTTAATGGAAAATTCACTAAAGGAACTGGAAGAGAAGCAAAATCAACAGCTAATGAAAGTCAAGAAGGAGCTGAAGGATGAACTTAAGACAGAATTAGTAGAATCCAATAAACTTCAGCTGGAAACTGTTCAAGGATCAACAGCAGAGATCATCAAGAAAGAAATTAACAGTATTCCTATCCCTCAAGACAATTCATTGCAGTTAGTGCACAGTTTGAGAGAATTGAACAAGAATGTTGAAGATGTGAAGGGTGATGTCAACCACCTTCACACTGCATTAAAAACGGCTGAGCACAAGATTGCTGATCTAACTGCAACCTTCATTCAAGTCAGTAAAGAAGAGAAGGAAATCAATCTAGGGATGTTGCAAGAGGTGGCAAAGGCTTCACAGGAAGTTCAGAATGAGATTGCAACTATCAACCTTAACATTGACTACTTCAATGATAAGACTGACGTCATCAGCACTGATATTCATCATCTCATAGCAAGTCATGATGTTGTCAATCAGAATCTAAAGGCTTTGTGTGCTGGAGTGAAGATTCCATCAGTTGCTCTCAACCCTACTGTTGCACCTTCTAATGTCATCAAGGTTGATGATGACAAAAAGGGGGAAGATAAAAGGGAAGAACCAGCTAAGGAAACTGCTGCTGCAACTATTGAAGCCAAGGAAACTGAAGACACAGCTGAAAAGACTGAAAAGCTTGGAAAGGTAGAAGAAGAAGAAGAAAAGACTGAAAAAGAGGCCACCAAGTACAAGGACACTGAATCTGCCAAGAAAGAAATGGAGCTTATCAAAGAAAAGCAACTCAAAGAGAAGATGGAAGCTGCCAAAGCAATTTTGGAAGAGGAAGCTGATGATGAAGAAGATGACGAAGAGTCATCTTATGAATATGAAGAAGTGCTTGAAGGATCAGATGAAGAAGCTGATAGTTAGAAATTATAAATTCATTGTAATCAGTTTACTTTATCTATTTCTTCAGAAATCTCATCTGATGAACTTGCATTGTAATATTTTTTTTAAATATCAATATAAAGAAAAGTTCATTCCAACATATTATTTTCTATCTCAGAAAATTTTTGAGGATTACATTCTTTAGTTTAGGTATTCAACAGGTACTTAGCTGAAGTTTTGTCATCATCAAAAAGGGGGAAATTGTTGGATAAGGATGAAGATGAAGGCACTAAAGGAAATTTGATAAGGGAGGTTTTGATGCATTCCAAAACTTCATATGTGGCTAAGTATGGAGTAACTTAGCTGACAATCTTATCAAGGAATTTTGACTAAGTACAAGAAGACATCAGAAGAGTCAAATTTTCAAGGTCCAAGACTTCTGATCTGCTGAAGTAAAGTTATCAGACTGATGAAGATCAGCCGACTCAAATCAGATTTGTTCATGTTTGAGATCAGCCGAGTTCGCCATCAGACCTGCACTTTCGTCAGCCAAGTGAAGAAGATCATGAAGTGTTCCCAACGGTAATAAATGCCCCTTGGAGTAATAAATGCTGAAGTACGAGGTTATTTAAGCCAAATGATTGAAGACTTGCTTCGCATCAGCTGGGTGCATTTAATGCTGCCTGCAGAATAGTACTGTTCATAGTACGGACAGACTGCAAAAGAGCCGTTCGCGAATTTCAAGGACCAGTACTCGAGGAATTTGAATCCTGTCTCTCTTCAACGGACACTTTTCAATCCTCGAGTATAAATAGCTGAAAGAGACGAAGAAGAAAGAGCAACACAATCTCTGAGAAATTTTCGAAGCAAAATTCTTTAAGTCTCAAGAACAGCTCACTCATCAGCTGAGTCATTTGTTGACGAAAGCAGAGTTGAAGAATCAAGAAAAATACATCTTCTGAGTGATTTTGTAATCAAGAGTGTTGTGAGAAGTAGATATCCGTCTAAGTGAGTGATATTACTTCAGAGAATAGGTCTTCTTTGTGATTTCCTATTGCGAACTTGTGGTCGTTTCATTTGTTGTTCGACGCAAGCAGAGTATACTGTAAACTTTGTGATTATAGTATAACCCAAGATCTGTGTGACTTGGAAGAGTGGATTAAAGGATATTCAAATCCATATAACCACTATAAAAATTACTTGTGTTTTTACATTGCTTTTAAACCTGAACATTTTCTGTTTGCATAAAAACACATTAAGTTAACTGTTTGAAAAAGAGTTAAAAAGGAGTTTATAAAACTGGGGAAGCATTTTTCAAACTGCTAAGATTACTTGGGAAAAACACTTTGAAAATCCGCTGCAAGTACTCTAAGTATTAAAACTGATTTTAACAAAATCAGCTAAGTAACAATCAGACGAGTGGTCAACAAGACTGTTCAAAGATTTGTTCGCGAACAGAATTGTAACTAACTAATCTGATCAGCTTAGTCTGTTCAGTTGAGTAAAAGTTTTAGAGTTAAATTTGGAAGAAATATTTTTTAAGAGGTTTATTCACCCCCCCCCCCCTCTAAACCTCTTCTGACCACTTGGGACCAACACCTATCCAGGAAATCGAAGATATTTCGGATATTAATTATCAATTATTATTCGGAATATTAGTACAACTTTAAAAAATGACAAACAAACCCAAGTATAAGATCAACTACAAAAATCAATCCGTAATGATATATTTTCATTTCAAAGACAAGTTAAGACGAGAAGAGTTTGAATTTCTTCTGGATTTTGAAGAGACATTGATGAAAATAAAAGGAGATTTTTACAAATTAAGTGAAGAAGAAAAAGAAAAACTATGCCAACAGATAAGGCCATTTAAAGGACACGTATGCAGCTTTTGTAGCAAGGAAGAAAATGAAGGCCCCATAATAGAAGATTAACAAGTGTCGGCAGAAAACAACAAGATGTAAACAGTAGATTTGAGACACGTGTGGATATTGTAAATTAATGTACCCCCTCCTACTTTATGTCTCTACTTTAATAAAGGTGAAAGGACTCTTATCCCTTCACTTGGTTTGTAATGTGTGGACAAAACTTATTATGTTCGCCTATAAATATGAATCCCCTATATAGTTGAAGGGCCAAGTGAAATAATAACAATAAACGTTTGTTTATCTTCTCTCTCTTGAAAATTCTTCCTTGAATGAATTTTTACAGTTCTGAATAGGAAAAATCTATCCATACACAATTAAAAATCATCAATCAAAGCATTCATTCATCAGTTCTAAGCTATCCATAATCAACAAATTCATCAAAATAAAGCAGCGAGCATCAACTAAAACAATTCATTTTTCAGGTATGGCATGTTTTAGTATTCAAACTAATCCGCAAAACAATAATATAGACATTGAGTATGTTTTTATTATACAAATGATTTATGTTTTAGCTAGATATTTAGATGTATGCAGAAAATGAGTTTTATAAATTTAGACATGGTTTGTACGAATAATTATTTATAATATTATATATTAGCTAGGAGAACTTATAGAGAACACATAATATCTACTATTATTGATACAGGAGCATCTCTCTCACATGTTCACCCTTAGACACAACAATTATTGCCGAAGCACCAGTCATAGAAATAGAAACCATAAATGGATCAAAAGAATGCAATAAACAAACTTACATAAAATTAATGTTTCATGAAGAATTAAACTTTAAGTTATCCATCTATATCGACGAAAGTAATATAGGAGCAGATGCCTTGTTAGGAACATATTTTTAGAAAATAAAAGTCATCAAATAAACTCTAAGCACATACCGATATACAATATAGAAATTCCTAAAATTAAGCTACCATATTACGAAATAAACAAAAAAAATTAAATGGACGAACATATACAGATACTAGAACAAGAAGAAACTTTTGGAACATATTCAGCCCAATCAATTATTGAACACAAAAATAAAAAAACTAAAAAGGCAAAAATAGATTTCAAAGAAGGACAACATTTTAATAAATTAGTACTTGAAAGATTAAAAAGAAAGAATGTTACATATCACGGATTTTTTTTTTACCCAAGAAATACCTATAGATATAAAAAGTACTGGATGAACTATTATAATTCCCTTAATAGACAGTGAACAAATAGCATCTAGAATACAAATATTTCGTAATGAGATAGAAACAAAATTGGAACATACAAATTGCTACTATACAAGTATTAATTAAATCCACTTTTAAAGAAGGAATGGATTCACCAATAACTTTAATAGCTTATGACCGAAGAGTAGAAGAAACTAAAGATTCAGTCCTAGGAATAACAATGGGAAATCTAGCTTATAAAACTTTAAAATTCAATCTATGAATTAAACATGCAATCCCATTATCAACAAATAATTTAGATAGTAGTATTTGTTTAGGATATAAATTTGCCCGAAAGATTTAATGGAAGAAGGAGATCAACCATTTAGTTTAACATATACGGTTGAATATGCATTAACAAACAGTCATCATAGCATAATTTTTTTAGATCATGAATCAATTTATTTAGACAAATTCTTTGAAGAAATAGCTCAAATAAAGAAATTACCCATGAAAGGAATAACATTAGGAGAAACTGGTAATCAAATTAGAAAATCAGTCTCATTTAGACAACCCTACGTCAAACAATTACTTCTAGAAAAATCTCGAAAGAAGAGAGTGAATATACAAGATTAGAAAAAGAAGTATCAGATATAAGTAATTTTTTAAGAGAAAAAATATGAATAATAATCCTGAAAATTAGTGCAAAGAAAGGTTAGAATATTTAAGAACGACGTCTATTAGTACTAAAACGTATAAGATGAATAAAAAAATTATAAAAAAAGGAATAAAAGAAGAAAGAAATTTGTGCATAATATGTAATCAACAAGTATCCGCTACCTCCGACCAATTTTTGGTATCAGAGCCAAGCAACGAAAATGGAGAAAACATAGAAAATACAAAATAAATTACAAAGAATTAACGAATAAATTGAACATAACAAATGTTGGGATTCTTATGCCAAAACGAGCCTCAGGCAGCGGAAATATAAAACTTTTTAGGCTTCTCTTGGGAATTTTGCCAGGATACAATCCGGTATATATTTAAACTAATATTAAACAAGTATAATAATTGCTAGATTAAGTTATACATGCTTCCTAGCACTTCCAAGCCAAAATCTGCTTTGTGGGAAATTATCGGAGACGCGAACTCGACTTCTTTCAATTTTCACTTTTAGTCCCAAGCTTTTACTTAGCGCCCTACGTGTTGCGCCTCTACGGTTCAGTACACCACATACACATGAAAACCTTGAGAACTCTGATCGGCTAGAACACAGAAGAAATCAAGATACAAAACTCGAGAAGATAGGGTTTAGGGAAGAGAGAGAGAGTTTTTCTTTTTCTTGCTTTTGAAGAGTTATACAAAGCGTGTATTTAGTATTGTGTCTTGTGTCTTCCCCAAGACTTAATGAGACTCATTTATAGATCTGTAATCCTAGCCCTAATAGGATTTCTAACAAGATTTAACTTTTAAATAGGTTCACCACATAATTGGCCGCAAGTTATAAAGAAATATAGATTTAATTCTTCGAGTAATGTTTGTATAAGTTAGAGTAGGTTTTGAAGATGACAAAAATGTCATAATGGTCTTGAAGATCAAAAGATTAAGTCATCAACTAAGAACAGCTTAGTGAAACCTATCTCAAGGTCCTGAAGCGAAGTAACCGAATCAGCCAAGTGGGATATCAGATTGATTATCATCAGCCGAGTGATCATCAGGAGAGTGATCATCAGCCGAGCGTTCCCATCAGGAGAGTGAAGTCGGTGAAGTAAGCTTATCAACGGTAACCTGCTGAGTGCATTAAATGCGACTGACAGAAAGTACAGCAGACTGTACTGTAGCAGTTGCAGAGAGTCGTTCTTGAAATTGGGGACCAAAATTCGAGGACTGCAGAATTCTGTCTCATCTTCAACGGGCAGAAATTCAAATCCAAGAGTATAAATAGAAGACTAACTGGAGATCTAAAGAAGGACTTGCACAATTCAAGATCACATCTATAGAGCAAGAAAGGAGTGACGAAGCCCAGTCATCTGTTGACGAAGCATTTCGTTGAAGAACAGAGAACTTGCGTTGTCTGTCTGAGTGACTTTCAACTGAGAAAAGAAAAGATTGTATATCCATCTGTGTGAAGTGATATAGCTTCTTAGTGTAGGTTTTCTTTGTGAGCTCCTATACTGAAAATAGCGTGAGGAGTGTAGATCCATCCGTGTGAGTGATCTAGCTTCGGAGAGTAGGATTTCTGTGTGATTTCTTACTGCGCACTTGTGGCCATTTCATTTGTTGTTTGGCACAAGCATTGTATACTGTTAACTTTGTGTTTTCTAGTATAACCCAAGATCTGTGTGACTTGGAAGAGTGGACTAAAGGATTTTTATCCTTATAACCACTATAAAAATTCCTTGTGTTTGATTACTTGTTTTATTTTGCATATTTTCAAAAGTAAACAAACGTTTAAAAGACAAAGCTTTTAAATTGGGAATTTACTAAACTGGGGTAAAACTTTGAAGAGAAACTTGTTTGAAAAACATACTTGATAAAATCCGTTGCATACAAGTTTTGAAACTCTAAGTATATATGAATCAGCCTAGTGAAATCAGATGAGTGGTCAACTCTGCTGTTCAAAGCTTTGTGCGCGATCAGCTTAGTAAACTTATGAATCAGATCAGCTTAGTCTGCTGACAGAAAAAGTTAGAGAAAAAGTTTTAAAGTTTATGAGATCTATTCACCCCCCCCCTCTAGATCTCATTGACCACTTTTGGGACCAACAATTGGTATCAGAGCTGGTGGTTCATGAGAATCAGCTGCCTGATCAAACGAACTTGATCCAAGGTGTGTTTTTCAAATTTTTCAAAAAGAGAGCATATTTTGAAAATCAAAAACTTTTGAAAAATGGATGTCATAAGCCATGTTCCTCACATTGGCCATATGGACTTTGAAAGCTGGAAAATCAGAATGGAAATCCTTCTTGCCGCTTATGACGACAACATGCTTACTTGTTTTACAAAAAGACCATTCAGATTTCAGAAGACTGTGAAGGTTGCCGGCCAACCAGATCAGATAGTTGATAAGGAGCTGGATGAGCTGACTTCCAAAGAAGTCAAGTTAGTAAACCTTGACAAAAAGGCTAAGCTCATAATGTTCAAAGCTGTAGACGAAGAAAGATTCCAGAAGATCAAGCATTTCAAAACTGCTAAAGAGATGTGGGATAAAGTCTGCGAGCTAAGCGAAGGAAACGACGCTATCAAAGAACACAAGCTCAGTGTGGCTCTTGAGGAGTTTGAAAATTTCAAGATGAAGTCTGGTGAAATGATTGATCAGATGGATACCAGATTTAACAAAGCTCTGAACGAAGTTCTAAGGCTTGGTAAAAAGTTTTCAGACAAGGAGATCACCATGAAGGTTCTCAAGGCTCTTCCACCTAAATTCAACATGAGGGTGACAGCTATGGAAGAATCAAGGGATTTCGAGAAGATTTCTCTTTCCGAACTGTTCTCATCCCTCAAAGCATATGAGTATCAAATGCCAAGAATGGGATTAGAAGTGTGAACCAGTTCAGACCCTATTGCTGCTCTAATGGCGTCAGACAAGTCAAGAAAATCAGCAGACAAGTCAAAACAGAAGACTCTGCTGAGTTCAGAAAAAGTCTACACTGCTGACGACGTTACCCTGCTGCTGAATGATTTTGAGAAGTTCTACAAGAAGAAAATGAAATTAAAATATAAAAATGCTACTTCATCTTCTTCTAATCATTTTCAGGAAAACAGAGATTCCTCCAAAGCAAAACTTAGAGACCACAATGAAGAGGAGTATGGACTCTTGATCAAAGATCATTCTCACTCATCATCTGAAAAGTTTGCTGAAAAGGAAAAACGTGCCAAAAAGGAGCGTAAGCTTAGTAAGAGCAAATCAAAGTTAGCTGATGCAGCAAAGCTAATAAACTCCGGCATATCTTGTTCAGACCACCAGTCGTCTGATAAAGAATTTGAAGAAGTACCTGAAACACTGTGCTTAACTGTCATAGAATCTGATGATTCTGAAACTGAGGTAACTTCTACTATTAATTAAATGCACTATTTGAATTGTTGAATAAACGCTATATTACAAATTCAAATATTGTGTGTGCATTTGCCAAGCTTAAGGAAGAGATGACTCTGCTAAAAAGAGCAAATCAGATTACTGAAACTTTAGGTTGAAAAACCTCAAGAATCAGCTGACTACCAAAAAGCTTGAGCATGAGAATGAAACTCTTAAAGCTGAGTATGCAATCAGAGGCTTGAAAGAAGAAGTCTACTGATGCTCAACAGGTTAGAACACCTAGTAAGCTACCTAAGACGAATCAGACTACTAAAACCCATCAGCCGAATAGGCTGCTGATAGGAGTAAACTTTAAATGTCAAGTCTGCTAAATCTAAGGTGAGTTATTAAATAACTCGGGTAAGAAATTGAGGCAAAAATGAATTATCTGGCAAGAATTTGAATCACATTATGACAATTATTATTATGACATGTACTATGCTTATTCATATTATCATGTTGATCATGTTCACTGTGCTGATTGCATTCCTCATTTTAATATGCATGTTTATCATACACTTCATGCATCTTACCTTGCTTAAGAGCATTGTTTTAATCATGACCAGAAAGTGGTATCATAATGACAAATGGTAACATCATGATAAAACATAAGTCACTAGATCATCACATGTTAAAGGTTTTACTAACCCCGCTGGACCCAATAAATAAAGGGTACCAAAATTAGTCATCTGTTTTACAGGTGAAGTACATGTGAGATGACAAAGATGAGTTGACTGCCTTGCAAATTTCACCAAGTTCAACAAGTGGTCTCACCAGCGAGCATGTACCAACAAGTGTGTTATCAAATAAGTGATATCAACAAAGTGGTATAATTCAAGTGGTAGACTCTACATTTGGAGATTTCAAGGAACGCAAGAGTGTTGAAAAGTTGAAGATTATCAAAGAATAACAAGTGGTATTAAAGACCAACAACTGATCGCAACAAGCAGTATCACCAACAAGTGTGGTATCAGTCAACCATGTGACAAAGAAAGTGGTTTGTTGATTTTGGATTCATAAGTTGAGGGGGAACTTATCAGAAGACTAACCCAGAACAGCTTACTGGAATTCAACGGCTGAGTGTCTTTGAAGAGAAACTCTCATCAGACTACTTGACCACGGATTCTTAAACTTAGGGGGAACGTGTACGACTAGCGGTACACCTAAATAAAGATGAAGTTTTCAATAAGTCAAAATGAAGATATCAGAAGACTGCTTCTTATCAGCCGACTGAAACTCAACAGCCAAGTGTTATTCAAGAATGTACTACATCAAGTGGTATCAGCAAGTGTTATCACATCAACAAGTGATATCAGCTGACTAATCTGATTTACATTCATACAAGTAGTATCAGGCTGCAAGTAGCATCATACTACAAGTGGAATCAGACCACAAATAGCATCAAGTGGTATCAATTCTTGAAGTTAGGGGGAAATTTTCTAGCTGGAGTGATAAACAGCAACGAAGACTTCCTAAATCAGCCTAGTGATAGAATAGTGTCCTGCAAGCCAACTGTTTTGGCTGCATTTAATTGAAAGGACCATTCGATTGGATTAATAAATGCATTTATATATATGGTCAACTTTATCTTATGTAATAATTATCTACGCATAAGGATAGAAGTCCTTAGATCACAGGGCTATGGGACAACCCGTGGACTGATCTCCAAGGCCGTGATCTAGAACATATTCAAGAGTCATAGAATCCAATCGAGATAGGACATCGTTGGATTCGGTTAGACTCTCACTGTTGTGTATACTCCGATGAACTGGAGGACGCTGGGGTCCACGAGCGTGACTGGGATAGTCGATACACATAAGTGGGTGGTTTGCTGGGATGGCAAGCGCACTGAATACCCCAACTAGGAAATAACTCACCATGGAAGCGGTAGTCGCATATCGGGGTTGAAGTTATTCCAATTTACAATAGTATACGAGGAACGATCCCTAACTACTTGAGATGATAGGGTTTATCTGGTGCGAGAACGTCTATGCTTTGATATGAGTCCCGACTGACTGGAGATCGCCAGAAAGTCTCTGTGGACTCATATTGGGTATAGAGGAACTCGTATGCAGATTCATATCATCAACAAAGGATCCATTGACCCGACTTGATAGGTTGGGAAATTCTCCTATGGATTTCTGTGAGAAATTAATTCTGGTAAAATCCTCGGCCGAGGTATCTGACGGCTTTATGTAAGTAGCTCATAAAGGTTAAGTCAAAGAGAATTATTTCGAGACCAGAATGCATAAGGTCAAGACAAAAGAAAAGGGAGACCGATGAAAGACCATACCCTTAAGTCTCGACTGGGAGATTGATCGATGGAGAGATTATGGCGTATACGGAAATTGTAAATGAGTTAAAAGGTTCACTGAATTAATTCACCAGTGATTGGGCTCCATGGGCTTGTGGCTGGACATCGACTGTGGAGTGTGGGAGAATTCCTAAATTGGCAGGGGTGCTAATTTTGGAATGATCAATCGACAGAGTGTTCGATTGATTTAGAGTAAATCTTACTCGAATAATTAAATAATATTTAATTATAACCCACGGCCAATTATGTGGTGAACCTACGGGGGCATACACAATACACATGAAGCGAAAGCGAGGAAATAAGAACGACCGAGTCGACTGGGTCGACTGGGTGAATAATCGACTGGGTCGATTATTATGGGTGGGTCGACTGGGTCGACCCAATTGGAACAAATTGGATTCCAATTGGAATTGGATCAGGATCATAAATTAAATTGGAATTTAATTTGTGGATTAATTAATTAAGTTGGATTTAATTAATTAAATGGGCTTAGAGTCTGATTTAATTAAATGGGAGATTAAGTTAATTAATTGGGCTATTTAATTGGGAGATTAAATAAAGCCTGGTCAAATTAATTAACTGGGCCATGAATTAATTAGAAGACTTGGTCTTCCAATTAAAGAGGGCCATGGCCCATGTAGGAGAGAAGAGCCCTAGTCCTAATAGGACTAGGTTAGGGAGATAACTATAAGTAGCTATCTTATAGTTATTTTTCACACAACTCAATATGCAAAATTGAGCAAGAGCAAAAATTCTCTCTCCCTCTCCCAAGCTATAATCGACCGAACCCTGTCTTCCACTTGGAAGAATTTTCGTTTTCGATTCTTGTTCCAAAATCGTTCCTATATCCTAGATCATAATATATCTTGTGTTCTAGCTGATCAAGATTTATTATTTTCGTGTAATTGTGGTGTATCAACCCGTAGAGGCGCAACACGTGGGGCGCTCCTGAGAAGCTTGGATCGATTTCTGCTGAAGAAGAATTCAGAGCTCGTTTTGCTAGCCGAGGATTTGCAAGGAGATAGGTATAACGTGCAAACTTATACTATCGTTTTATTTATGTTCATATATATACACCTAGAGTAGTATCCTGGCAAGATTCCGTAAGAGGTCCTAAAAATTATTAAATTCCGCTGTGCCTAGGGCTGTTTATCTTACCGAATCCCAACAGTGGTATCAGAGCCAACTCTAGGCTTTGTATATATATGAATTTGCAAATTCTGTGTTATAAATCATGTGTTTGATTTATGTGGCTAGTTCTTTAACTTTGCATGTTTTAGAACATAAATCTGTTAACTTAGAGTTAATATAAAATTTTGATTCGAAAATTTTATCGTGTTAATTTTTATTTTGGATTGAATAAATTGAAACTGTTGATTTTAATTAATCAAGTAATCAAACACAAATTAAAACATAACAAAAGGAAAACAAAGTAATTAAAGTCGACCTTAGTGCGCGGCACAAATTCTTGATTTTCCTTTGTAAACACAGTTCACGTGACCAAGTTTGTCATGGTATGCATATTGTTTTAATTTGTAGTTTATGCTTAATTGTGTTACGTAAAATTTGCGGCCACTTTATATGTTAAATTGCAATTGAATTTTGTTGATTGCAAAATGTTGGATTCTTGTCAATTGAAGCCAACGATTTACATGACATGGTGGTTCAAAATTTTCGTGGCAGAATCTTGGATAATTTTGGATAAAATCTTGGAGATTTGTTTGTTATGGAATCTTGGTAAATCTTGGATTGATCTTAGAGATCTAATTAACAAAGGAAACTTAGAGTTTCATTTGTAATAAGACATTTAATTAAAATTGATGTCTTTTAGTAAGTTACCAAGATTAAAGATCTTAGAGATCTTATAAAACAAGGAAACTTAGAGTTTCAATTGTGATAAGAGATTTAATTAAAATTAATCTCTTCTAGTAAGTTACCAAGATTAAAGATCTTAGAGATCTTATTAAATTAGGAAACTTGGAGTTTTGGATAAGGTAGAAATCTTGGTGGATTTGGACACTACCTTAATTAAACTAATCTTGTCAAAATAGGATTATCTTGAAAATCTTGGAGATTTGGAAATTTTGGGAAACTTAGAGTTTTGGATAAGGTAAGAATCTTAGAGATTTAGATTACCTTAATTAACCAATTTAATCAAGATAAGAATTGTAGATTACTTAGAGCTCAAGTAAGAGCTAATTAATCTTAGAGGTTAATTGTTAATTCAAAATTAATTAACTTGGATGAATTTTTGCGAATTAAAATTAATGAAGCCGGTAAATTTACATTTATGCCCTTATGTGAATTTATGCATGTTCTTGAATGAATGTGTGGATTGGTCGATTTTGCCCTTAAGCCCTGTGTAGCTTTTTTGGTTTATTTAGTTTTTGGGTTGTAATTAAATGGGCCTGATTGGTGCCCTTGCTTTCGCAAACGAATGTAATAGAATAGGCCATTTATTTTTATAAGTTAGACTTAGACTAGGCTTGGAGCCAAGAAGACCTCATGAAGACTTGGAGATCCACATGGAGGCCCATTTACCTTGGAGGACATGGAGGCCCAATTCATTACATGGAGGCCCAATCAAGCTGGATATTACAAGAAGGCCCATGATGTATGGGTTTGAAAATTGTAATAGTTAGGACATTTAATTTCCACCCTAGACTGACCAATTGATTCATCACTTGGCTCGTGATGAATCGCATAGGATGGGCAATCGATCAATCAAATCATGCTAGGTGATGAATGTTTACTTTTTCGTAATTATTCTTTGATGTATGAGATGCATGCTTAGGATAGAAAAACGTAAACAAGATAAAGCATAATCTGATGAGACCTCGCACAAGAAAACTTAAAACCTCCAATTGAACTTAAAATTCAATTAGAATATTAAATCGAATAACGGGCGCATATGAATGGTGTCTATGGTCCGAGCCTATCCAATTACTAGGTCTTAGGCATATTGTACGAATATATCTCGATGTCTCACGAGTCGTGGGTCGAGCTATAGGAAGATGATATGTCTATTGCCTCGATGCACAGTTTAGTGCCAAGGGAGGGGATAGCAAGGTTCTAGGCGCTGTCTCACGAGTCGTGGGGCGTCTAAGATTGAACTATTTCTCTTCACGAGTATTGGACATGATTTAACGCGAGTAAGTATGGATGTCTCACGAGTCGTGGGTCCATAACAAAAACCGAGGCTAAATGAACTCAAGGGTTAGCTGGGATGGTTAACCGGCGACGTGATCGCCCACCAAGTGGATCAATTGGTATGGCCAACGAGTCGTGGGTACTGAGCGATTGCATTTGGGCCTTGAGCCCATTAGGAAATTTTTATTTCCCGAACCTTATGTGGGGGCATAAGTATTCGACAAAAATAGTGGGAGTAATTTACAAATGAAAACCATGTTTGTAAATTATGCATTGATATTAATCTGCCGCGTATTTATCGTCATGTTTATGATAGTTTATTATAAGTTATGTATCCATGAATATTTATCATCATACTTGAATCAAATAAATTGACTGAACCCAAATGAATTTTTGAATGACTTCGAAACTTGAGAAATTATTCTCGAGTCCAAGCAAGGACTAATCTCCTTACAAAGATTTCATTGTTTTTCCTTTCGAAGTTACACTTCGACTGGAATGGTGATATGTTTCACCAAGCTGCCTTTTTCGAAGTTACTCTTCAAATAAGAAAGGTGATAAGTTTCACCAGAGGGTTGAGGATGGTTCTCAAGCCCAAATTTTCTTGAAGGCAAACATGAAATCTCCCATGAATGAGAAGTAACATCTTGTGAAAAGGCCTCAAAAGGCTCGAAAGATGGAAGAAGAGGAATGTATCCTCTCTAAAGGGAAATAACCTTGGAGGTTTTTCTGTAAGGATGATAAGTTGAAAAGTCAATCAAAATTATTCTTCCATGGATTAAGATCAAGGGAAGAGGGAATTGAACCTATTCATCCCATAAGGGATGATTAAATTTTATTGAACTTAACCTTATGGTTAAAGTAATGCATAAGGGTGTTGGATGCCCGATGAAGCACTCATTGATGCATTCAATGCATCTAAAGCCATGAATTATTTAGATCATTGGAATTTGTTTATACCATCCCTTGCCTTAAGGGATGTGATAGTTCCATAATGGTTGGAACTGATTGCGCTATAAGATTTATACGCAAAAGGTGTACATAAGCAAATGAGTATGGATACTCATATATCGACTAAATAAAATATGCATAGTCAATAAAATATAAATAATCAAGATTTCACACACTTGAGTCGTTGTAAAAACCGAAAGGCGATACACGAATACTAAAACATATTTCCAAATTAAAAGATTCAAAGACTGAGCTCGACTGGGTCGAGCTTGACTGGGATGCTGTACATAGTAACCGACTTTCGAATCTTGCTTAATGGAAATTAGATTTAGTAGTTGGTTGCTAGGCAACCAAGAGGCATAAACAATTGCAATGGATTTAATCCATTTGTAAGTGTGTAGAAACACTAAAGCATTAGTGGGAGATAAGGCGTCTCTAGTACCCTCATGGGTAAAAGTACGTTGTGATGTACAATTCCAAATTACTTTTGGAATAAAGAAGAGAGCCTAATCAATGAAAGCATGTAAGAGATTTGAATCGATTTAAAATCAAACATGCATTGGCAGTACGCCATTGATTATTTAATAGAGAATTAGATTCTCGAAATGTAAGGCCCGCTCGAAACGTTGTCTGTTGTCAAGCATTCTGGACATGTAAATGTCCATTAAGAAATCTTACATGAAATTCCTTATTCAAACAAATGAAACTTGATCGAGAAAATCGAAGATACTGAGCTAAGTATCTCTGAAGCCAGATCCAAAACATATCACGTGATATGAGTTTTGGTATTGTACCTTCATATGCATTCATGAGCATATGGGGTCTCCCGCTTATGTGAATAAGCTGGTGGGAGATAAGTTGGATGTAAAATCCATCTTATGCAATTCGTGGGGTATCCAAAAAACTCTATAGGATACAAGTTCTACGATCCTACAAGATAAAACTACGTTTGTCTCAAGGAACGCACACTTCTTGGAGAAGGATTTCTTCCTAGGCAAGAAGGAACACAACGTAGAACTAGATGAGGTCACTGAAGCTGAAAAGGCCGAAGAGGTCAATCAAGCCGACCCATCACCACAGGCAGTGGGAGAACATGAGCATGAAAGTGCACCAGAAAGTACATCGGTACTTCGTAAGTCAGAAAGACAACGTAGAGAACCCGAGAGGTACTACGGTCTGCTGCGTGAGACTAGACAGTCTCTAACCGACCCAAGGACTTACGAAGAGGCTATGTTAGGCATAGACTCGGGAAAGTGGCGTGAAGCCATGGAATTCGAATTGGACTCCATGCACTCGAACAAGGTCTGTGCCTTGGTAGATCCACCAGTGGGAGTAGCTCCCGTGGGTTGCAAGTGGATCTATAAGCGAAAGCTTAGAGTGAACGGAGAGGTAATAACCTACAAGGCGCGACTAGTGGCAAAAAGGACACACTCAAAGGCCAAGCATCGACTTTGAGGAGACCTTCTCGCCCGTCGCAATGTCTAAATCCATTCGAATCTTGCTGGCCATAGCTGCGTGGTATAACTACGAGATATGGTAGATGGATGTAAAGACTGCCTTTCTCAATGGGGACATTGACAAGGAGATCTACATGAAGCAACCAAAAGGATATACATCCAAAGGAGATGAACACAAGGTGTGCAAACTCCAGAGATCCATTTATGGACTGAAGCAAGCTTCCCGAAGTTGGAACATTCGTTTCGATGATACAATCCAAACTTTTGGATTCATCAAAAATATGTTCGAACCTTGCGTGTACAAGAAAATCAGTGGGAGTACAGTTGAATTTTTGGTGCTTTACGTTGATGACATTTTTCTCATTGGAATGTGAAAGTGTTGTCCGAAACTAAAGCATGGTTATCTACACAATTCTCAATGAAGGATTTGGGAGAAGCATCCTTTGTACTAGGTACAAGGATCTACCGAGATAGATCAAAAGGACTGCTGGGCCTCTCCCAATCCCAGTACATAGATAAAATCTTGAAAAGATTTAGCATGGAAGAATCCAAGAGAGGATTGCTTCCAATGAGACATGGGATTGCACTCTCTAAGTCTATGGCCCCAAAGACGCCTGAAGAGAGAAGCAATATGTCTCAAGTACCATATGCATCCGCAATAGGAAGCATAATGTATGGTACGTTATGTACGCGACCAGACGTAGCATACGCTTTAAGCGTTACAAGTCGCTACCAGTCTGATCCAGGTGAGCAGCACTAGATAGCCGTAAAGGCAATTCTGAAGTACCTGAGAAGGACTAAGGAATTGTTCTTGGTATACGGTGGAGGAGAATTGAAATTGGAAGGCTATACTGATTCTAGCTTCCAATGTAATGTGGACGACTTCAAGTCGACATCTGGATACGTGTTCTGCCTCAATAGTGGTGCGGTAAGCTGGAAGAGCTCCAAGCAAAATACTACCGCAGATTCAACCACCGAGACATAATACATTGCCGCGAGTGAAGCAGCAAAGGAAGGTGTTTGGATGAAAAACTTCATCCAGGAATTGGATGTGATACCTAGCATTGTCGAGCCATTACTATCTTCTGTGATAATAATGGAGCTATCTCGCAAGCGAAGGAGTCGAGATCTCATCAGAATCCAAGCACGAACTAAGACGATACCATTTGATATTTATATCATTGGTAGAGGAGACATAAAGATGGAACGTGTCACCTCAAGGGATAATACGACGGACCCGCTGTCTAAGCCATTGCCTCAAAGGCATCTGAAAACATCTGTCTAAGATGGGAATCAGAAGTATGAAAAGTTGGCTTTAGTACAAGTGGGAGATTGATAGAATAGTGTCCTGCAAGCCAACTGTTTTGGCTGCATTTAATTGAAAGGACCATTCGATTGGATTAATAAATGCATTTATATATATGGTCAACTTTATCTTATGTAATAATTATCTACGCATAAGGATAGAAGTCCTTAGATCACAGGGCTATGGGACAACCCGTGGACTGATCTCCAAGGCCGTGATCTAGAACATATTCAAGAGTCATAGAATCCAATCGAGATAGGACATCGTTGGATTCGGTTAGACTCTCACTGTTGTGTATACTCCGATGAACTGGAGGACGCTGGGGTCCACGAGCGTGACTGGGATAGTCGATACACATAAGTGGGTGGTTTGCTGGGATGGCAAGCGCACTGAATACCCCAACTAGGAAATAACTCACCATGGAAGCGGTAGTCGCATATCGGGGTTGAAGTTATTCCAATTTACAATAGTATACGAGGAACGATCCCTAACTACTTGAGATGATAGGGTTTATCTGGTGCGAGAACGTCTATGCTTTGATATGAGTCCCGACTGACTGGAGATCGCCAGAAAGTCTCTGTGGACTCATATTGGGTATAGAGGAACTCGTATGCAGATTCATATCATCAACAAAGGATCCATTGACCCGACTTGAGAGGTTGGGAAATTCTCCTATGGATTTCTGTGAGAAATTAATTCTGGTAAAATCCTCGGCCGAGGTATCTGACGGCTTTATGTAAGTAGCTCATAAAGGTTAAGTCAAAGAGAATTATTTCGAGACCAGAATGCATAAGGTCAAGACAAAAGAAAAGGGAGACCGATGAAAGACCATACCCTTAAGTCTCGACTGGGAGATTGATCGATGGAGAGATTATGGCGTATACGGAAATTGTAAATGAGTTAAAAGGTTCACTGAATTAATTCACCAGTGATTGGGCTCCATGGGCTTGTGGCTGGACATCGACTGTGGAGTGTGGGAGAATTCCTAAATTGGCAGGGGTGCTAATTTTGGAATGATCAATCGACAGAGTGTTCGATTGATTTAGAGTAAATCTTACTCGAATAATTAAATAATATTTAATTATAACCCACGGCCAATTATGTGGTGAACCTACGGGGGCATACACAATACACATGAAGCGAAAGCGAGGAAATAAGAACGACCAAGTCGACTGGGTCGACTGGGTGAATAATCGACTGGGTCGATTATTATGGGTGGGTCGACTGGGTCGACCCAATTGGAACAAATTGGATTCCAATTGGAATTGGATCAGGATCATAAATTAAATTGGAATTTAATTTGTGGATTAATTAATTAAGTTGGATTTAATTAATTAAATGGGCTTAGAGTCTGATTTAATTAAATGGGAGATTAAGTTAATTAATTGGGCTATTTAATTGGGAGATTAAATAAAGCCTGGTCAAATTAATTAACTGGGCCATGAATTAATTAGAAGACTTGGTCTTCCAATTAAAGAGGGCCATGGCCCATGTAGGAGAGAAGAGCCCTAGTCCTAATAGGACTAGGTTAGGGAGATAACTATAAGTAGCTATCTTATAGTTATTTTTCACACAACTCAATATGCAAAATTGAGCAAGAGCAAAAATTCTCTCTCCCTCTCCCAAGCTATAATCGACCGAACCCTGTCTTCCACTTGGAAGAATTTTCGTTTTCGATTCTTGTTCCAAAATCGTTCCTATATCCTAGATCATAATATATCTTGTGTTCTAGCTGATCAAGATTTATTATTTTCGTGTAATTGTGGTGTATCAACCCGTAGAGGCGCAACACGTGGGGCGCTCCTGAGAAGCTTGGATCGATTTCTGCTGAAGAAGAATTCAGAGCTCGTTTTGCTAGCCGAGGATTTGCAAGGAGATAGGTATAACGTGCAAACTTATACTATCGTTTTATTTATGTTCATATATATACACCTAGAGTAGTATCCTGGCAAGATTCCGTAAGAGGTCCTAAAAATTATTAAATTCCGCTGTGCCTAGGGCTGTTTATCTTACCGAATCCCAACATAGTACTCACCTAATTGTCTTCAGCATACTAAGTTTGCAATCCTATAAAGAGAGAAAGTGGAAGAAGAGATGCAACTCAAGTATTATTGTTGATGACAAAAAGGGGGAAGAAAAAAGATGCAACTAAGAACCCTTTAAACAGAAGATCAGAAAAGGGAAAAAGAACCAACTATTGGTATTTTTTTGAAAGTTGTATCAGATCAATAAATTTCCATCTAAAGGTATGAAGACCAAATCTGAAGACTTGGAAGACGTTCTTAGTTGAAGGTTTTGTCATCATCAAAAAGAGGGAAATTGTTGGTATAAGTTAGAGTAGGTTTTGAAGATGACAAAAACGCCATAATGGTTTTGAAGATCAAAAGGTTAAGTCATCAACTAAGAACAACATAGTGAAACCTATCTCAAGGTCCTGAAGCGAAGTAACCGAATCAGCCGAGTGGGATATCAGATTGATTATCATCAGCCGAGTGATCATCAGGAGAGTGATCATCAGCCGAGCGTTCCCATCAGGAGAGTTAAGTCGGTGAAGTAAGCTTATCAACGGTAACCTGCTGAGTGCATTAAATGCGACTGACAGAAAGTACAACAGACTGTACTGTAGCAGTTGCAGAGAGCCGTTCTAGAAATTGGGGACCAGAACTTGAGGACTGCAGAATTTTGTTTCATCTTCAACGGGCAGAAATTCAAATCCAAGAGTATAAATAGAAGACTAACTGGAGATCTAAAGAAGGACTTGCAAAATTCAAGATCACATCTATAGAGCAAGAAAGGAGTGACGAAGCCCAGTCATCTGTGGACAAAGCTTTTCGTTGAAGAACAGAGAACTTGCGTTGTTTGTCTGAGTAACTTTCAACTGAGAAAAGAAAGGAGTGTATATCCATCTGTGTGAAGTGATATAACTTCTTAGTGTAGGTTTTCTTTGTGAGCTCCTATACTGAAAATAGCGTGAGGAGTGTAGATCCATCTGTGTGAGTGATCTAGCTTCGGAGAGTAGGATTTATGTGTGATTTCTTGCTGCGCACTTGTGGCCATTTCATTTGTTGTTTGGCACAAGCATTGTATACTGTTAACTTTGTGTTTTCTAGTATAACCCAAGATCTGTGTGACTTGGAAGAGTGGACTAAAGGATTTTTATCCATATAACCACTATAAAAATTCCTTGTGTTTGATTACTTGTTTTATCTTGCATATTTTCAAAAGTAAACAAACGTTTAAAAGACAAAGCTTTTAAATTGGGGAATTTACTAAACTGGGGTAAAACTTTGAAGAGAAACTTGTTTGAAAAACATACTTGATAAAATTCGCTGCATACAAGTTTTGAAACTCTAAGTATATCTGAATCAGCCTAGTGAAATCAGATGAGTGGTCAACTCTGCTGTTCAAAGCTTTGTGCACGATCAGTTTAGTAAACATACGAATCAGATCATCTTAGTCTGCTGACAGAAAAGTTAGAGAAAAAGTTTTAAAGTTTATGAGATCTATTCACCCCCCCTCTAGATCTCATTGACCACTTTTGGGACCAACAAGTAAACATATACTCTAAATCAATCGAACACTCTGATGATTGACCATTCCAAAATTAACATCCCTGCTAATTTTGGAATCCTCCCACATTCCACAGTTGATGTCTGGCCACAAGCCCGTGGAGTCCAATCACTGGTGAATTAATCCAGTGAACCTTTAGCCTTTACAATTACCATGTACGCCTTAATCCTTCCATTAGTTGGTCTCCCAGTCAAGATTAAGGTTATGGACTTTCATCGGTTTCCTTACTTGTCTCGACTATATGTATTCTGGTCTCGAAACTATTTCCTTTGACTTAACCTTTATGATCTACTTTCATAAAGTCGTCAGATAGCTTGGCCAAGGATTTACCTGAATACGTTTCTCACAAATATTCATACGAGAAGCTCCCAACCTATCAAGTCGGGTCAACGGATCCTCTGTTGACGATATGAAGCTGCATACATGTTCCTCTATACCCAACATGAACCCACAGGGACCTTCTGGTAGACCCCAGTCAGTCGGGACTCATATCAAAGCATAGACGTTCGTGCACCAGATAAACCCTATCAACTCAAATATTAAGGATCGTTTCTCGTACACTATTGTAAATAGGCATAACTTCATCCCCGATATGCGACTACCACTTCCATTGTGAGTTATTTCCTAGGTGGAGTATTCAATGCGCTTGTCATCCCAGCAAGCCACCCATTCGTGTGTATCGACTATCTCAGTCATTCTCGTGGACCCCAGCATCCTCCAGTTCATCAGAGTATACACACTCGTGAGGGTCTAACCAAATCCATTGATGTCCCATCTCGAATGAATTCTACGACCCTTGAATTAATTTTAGATCAGTCCACGGGTTGTCCCATAGCCCTGTGATATAAGGACTTACATCCTTATGTTAGATAATTATTCATAAGATGAAGATGACCATATAAATAAATGCTTTTATTAATCAAATTAAATAGTTCTTTTAATTATTATTAATTAATGCAGTCAAATCAATTGGCTTACAGGACACTATTCCATCAACAAAGACATGTTGTCTTATATACAATTTCTAGAAATTCAATCTTATACATTAGAAATAATAAAATTTAAAATAAATATATTAGAAGACAAAAAAACTGATTTGGAATATGAATTACATAAATAGAAATTGATATATCTATAGAAAACAAGTAACAAACATTAAACAAAAATAAAAGGTACTAAATTGCAAATTAAAGAAATAAAGGATACTAATGCAAATATCATCCCTATAGTAAAATGGCTTTCTTCAAATTAATTTTTTTGAAAATGGAATTTATAAAATTCACTCGAGAGAAATTTTTTGAATGATATCTAAGTGACGAATGCTTATGTAATTTGACAAAAAATCTAAAATTTTAAATGTTCGATTGCCTTGTCATCATAAAAAAATTGACCAGAAATTGTGGTTTATGTTGACTTAGTTAAGATGTAGTATCTCATATATACATCTTAACTTTTTCTAAATTGTGGATCAAAATTTCTTTCAGTTTTATGTTTCGATCAGTTAAATATTTGAAACTTTTTCAGAAGTTTATCAGAACCAATAGGAAATATTGTGAAAAAAATAATAAGTTAAAAAAAAAAAAAGTCTTAAGTCAAACAAGAGTTTTGAAAATATATATACACATTATTTTTCTTTTCATTAATTTAAAAACTTAAATTTTTTTTATTTTTTAACAAAAACGATGAAAATTCAAATATTATCATATATGTTCTTGTGTTGGCAAAGACGTTTGAGTGATAAAATACTCCGCAAATTGTTCTAATAAACATAGATAAATATCTCTCAACTAAGAGTGTCAAAGTTGAGTGAAATTGAACAACATATTGATGAAATTTGATTTAATATTTCATATTATGTGCTATAAATTGAATTTAAATACATACTGAAAGAATACGTTGACCATCAATTTTCCTAATTTATATTGTTCTTTGAATTCAAAACACTATGATTAGTTCTTTGAATTCAACACACTGTGAAAGCATATCCAGGTTGACTATCAATTTTGCTAATTTGTATTGTTCTTTGAATTCAAAACACGATGAAACTCGTTTTCAATCGATTTAATCAGATTTTTCATTGATTAAATTCATTTTTCAATGGATTAACCAAAATTTTAATAGATTCATAAATTTCATATATTTTCATTGATTTTAAACTTCGATAAAATTAGTAAAAAAAAACGTGTAAATCTGTAAATTGGTGGAAAAATGGTGAAGATGAGTTAAGTTATTGGAAATGGATAATTTAAGTTAAATTGAAGAAAAAAATTGATAAATTCGATTTAAAATGGATTTAACCTATCAGGAACATGTGAAACTGATGTAATATTAGTAAAAACGAATGAATTCGGTTAAAAAAAATTAATTATTTTGAAAAATGGGTGAATACGGTTAAATCGATCAAACAAATCAAGTTGATAAAATTTGTGAAAAAAAAATAATTGACGAAAATGGCTAAAATCGATGAAAATGGATGAAAACAATGAAAAAAGGTTGTATTGGTCCAAATATTTTAAATTGATAACGATAAAATTTATAAATAAAAATGTCTGAAATCCATGAAAAAGGGGTAAATTGATGAAATTAGTTAAAATCATGTGAGATTGGTGAAAAAATAAGTTAAATCAGACCATAACGTTTTAAATCGGTGAAATTGATGTTAAAATAGGTTGAATCGGTCAAAATATGTTTAGACTGACGAGTCAAATTGGCAAAATTGATTAGTGCTTTGAATTCAAAACACTATATGAAAGCATAGCTAGGTTGACCATCAATTTTGCTAATTTGTATTGTTCTTTGAATTTTAATATGTTATTGAACAATACCTCATCAATAACCTAATTAGAAATAAATTACAAAAAAATAATGGTACTTATGTAAATTTTAATATAAAATACCGCTAAAAGAAAACCAATTTTTCATATGCGGATGTTTAACTTTTCATCATTCTCTTGGTTTGTTGCGAGGTGTAAAAAAAATAATTGTCTTTGTATTAATTAAATTATGAACAGGACTTGTCTTTCCTTAAATAATTATTATGGGTTATATTATTAATTTCATAGAATTTTAGTTTCAGTATAAGTTAATTAAACCCACAAAGCTGTACGAATACAATCCCATAGTTGAATCCATTGAGATATTGAATGAGTGACAAATGTGCATGATCGAAAGATATTTTTTTATCCTCTCATGCACGTGTTTATGGTTGTACATTAATACGCAAGATTCAATTGAAGTATCGAACTATCTAAGCAACCATATTTTGTCCACTTACATTAAAACCCAATAGAGAGGTGGTAAATGATACTTGAGAATATAAGCCACTTATAAAGGCGTATTCACCGTTGATGATTGATAGAAAGCATCTATATCGACATTATTACCCTGTAACACGCGAATACATGTTTAGAGTATAACGTTAGTTCCAAACAAGGCTAACGAAGTGTAAAACATACATATTATACACCCTGATCAAAGACAAAAGCATCCGTACTCTTTATATATAAAGTAACCCTTGCACTAGCTCAAGGAAAGGGTGCTCTTAGTTTCATCTCCGACTCCTCCACATCAACGGCAAAACCCTTTCCGTGCTGCCTCCAATAATCAGCCTGAGGATTAATCCACTCGGGCTCTGCTATTTCAACCCGTGCCGCTTTCAAAGCATCGCTTGATATATTGTACTTGTCATCCCTCTTTGTCACTAGAACCGGCTTCACCATCCCCAAGTTAACCCCCTGTGGGGACATCATTAGTGACGGCGGACCTATTGGAAGCTTGTCACCTACATACAAATATATATATATAGCAAAAATTAATAGTTTAATTTGCATGTGTAGTAAGATACATTTGGAATTAGATAAATTAGCTTTTTCAATCAAGAAAAAAATTGTTTCTTAAGTCAATATAATTGAAACAAAAATAATGAGTAAATTGTAAAAAAAATTGCATTTTTGGTACCAAACTTTTATCGATCTTCACTTATGGTATGAAAAAAAAGCAGATCTAACACATTTGATACCATAAGTTAACAAATCATTTCATATTCAATACCGCAAAGTTGATGACATGGCCTTTCAAGTCAGTTTGAATTATTGCAAAATTGATGCCATTACTATAATAACTTAATTCTTCAATAACATTTTGAGCTGGCATCTTTAAATTTGCTAGGCAATTTCAGATCACAATATTGCCAATTTCATAATTGGCTCTAGGGCTGAAAATCAAACCAAGCTACTCGATACTCGACTCGAGCTCGTTCGATAAAAGCTCGTTTGAGCTCGGTTCGTCACACTAATCAAACAAGCTTGAACATCTTTTTTCGTTCGATAACTTTTGAAGCTCGGCTCGAGCTCGACTCGATAAGCTAAAAATTGAAAAAATACATGTAAAATATCAAGCTACTCGATACTCGGCTCGAGCTCGTTCGATAAAAGCTCGTTTGAGCTCGGCTCAATTGAAAATCAAACCAAGCTCAAACACAATATTTCAAGCTCGATAAAAATCGAACCAAGCTTGAACAGTGTGTCGTTCGGTACTACTCGGCTCGATTACAGCCCTAATTGGATCGAATAAGAGCCCGAGAGTTTACTTGTTCTATTCAAGTATCTATTAAACAAATTTGATTTATAAACAATATTAATAAATTAAATAACATTTTAATATAAATATAAAAAAATAAATTAAAAATATTATTAAATTATCTAAAACTTGTATATTAAACTAATTTGATTCACGACATCTTTTAATTTTCTTAAAAGCGGTACTGAATGGAACGATTTGTTAAATTATGATACCAAAAGTGTTAGACCTATTTTGTTAAATTATGATACCGGAAGTGTTAGACCTATTTTTTCTTGATACTGTAAGTGAAAATCAATATACAATTTGATACCCAATACAATTCTCTTGTAATTTATATTTCAAATGGCTTTGCCTAAAAAGCTTCACTTTTTTTTTTATTAGAAAAAAAAATCTCGTTTGAAATTCATTCATAAATTATTATCAATCTTCTTTTTAAGTGAATAGAAGGGTATATATAACTCAATTTTGTAGATGAATAGAGATATTTTCGCAGTTCTTAGATTTTATCGGTAGGATATAATTATCATTTTTCTAATATGTACCCCAAAATCATACTCCTAATAGAGAAAGCAAATGGTGGTTTTTATCAATAAAATAACAGTACAGAATTTTTACTAAGTATTAGAGCTTTGGGAGCATTTCTGCATTTCACTCTGCTAATTTAATTTACAATTTTTCGAATCAAAATTTCTAATATCAAAGTTATCAAAAACATACCAAGAAAAACTAAATCTTAATCAAAGGATATACTTACCTATGTCGGTCTGCCATGTGCACCAAAACTTGCCGTATGTCTTAGCAAGATTCTCGAGTTCGCGTTTGGCAAGCATTTCCGGAACCCGTGGAGTCACCAATAGTCCTGATTTTACCTGATGCACATATATAAAACCATACATGAATATTTAATGTTATACTATCCAATCCAAAAGGATTTTAGAAAATTTCAATTAAGATGCATAAGATGAATTAAAGATTAAATAAACCTCATAGGCATGAGAGTGCCACAGTTTTTGTTCATCCGGAGACAGATTTTCAAATATTCGATCAGATACAATGTACTCCACTCCTGAAGAACAACCGATCGAGTCGCACAATAAACACAATAAAATTACAGCGAGAAATGCAAAAATACTCGATCTACTTTGCCGAATTATCAAAATGACCCTACATTATTTTTATTACAAGACACCACATGTGCTAAATTCTCACTAGTAAAAACTCCTTTTACTAGAAAATAACAATTATACCCCATTCATAGCCAAAATGAGAATATACCCATCAAAGGATGAAAAAACACCCTATATTCACCTAAATTAACAATAATCCTCTGTGAAATAATTCCCCTATTAAATTTGACAAACAATATTAATAATAACCTCATTAACCTCCCGTTACTCCCTGTCCCCATGAATTATAAAGAAATTTCAAATAATTTTTTTTCCTATTAAAAAGAAATCAATGAAATTTACTTAATAAATATAACACAAGGAAATTAATTTTTAATTATTAGACAAAAATAAAATTTTGCATTTAGTTCTAAAATTAATCGCATAACCAATAAAATCGAGAAATTAAACTAATAAACAATCCCAATTTTTATGACTTATATACCCACTTTCAAGTCAAAATGACAATTATACCCACTAATGAATGCAAAAACACCCATATTCATCTAAATAAGCAATAATCCCCCGTTAAATAATTCCCCTATTAAATTTGAAAATTTGACAAATAACCCATACATATAAAATATTGATAATAACCTCATTAACCTCCCGTGACATAAAAAAGAAAGAAAACAATGAAATTTTCGCTAATAAAAATAGAACATGAGAATTAATTTTTGATAACTAGATATAACAAAAAGGGTAATTAATTAGCATATCAAAACCAATAAAATCGAGAAATTAAACTAATAAACAATCCCAAAAACAGATAAAAAAATTTGAGGAATTAAGTAGGACCGATGAGGCGGCCGGTAGAATCATCGGAATCGTAAATGGCACATTGAAGGAAGTCTTGGTTGACCCGAGAAGCATAATGGTGAGTCTCGATTTGGCGAGACATGTCGTGGTTGTAGAGAGCAAAAGTGCATATGTGTTGATTCATTTGTTTGATGGGCTTCAAAGATTGTAACATCTTAGCCCGGCCCTTTGTCAAGCATAGTTGACTCCATGCTTGTCGGCTTTCCCGGTGGGATTTTCTCCGCAGCCATTTGTTGAACTCTTTTGCAGAATTATAGCTAGTGAGGTAGTAATGATATTGAAGAAATGGAGGGGGGATATTTATTTATTTTATTAAATTATAGGGAGTAGGGCAATGTTTTTAAAACCGGACCGGAGAGCGAACCGATAAGTCTATTGGTTTAGTGGTTTTATTGGTCGAATCGGGCGAACCGTTGGTCGGACCGTTAAAACCAGTCAATTAACCGGACCGGACCAGCTTCCGGTTCGCGGTCGAACCGGTCGAACCGGCCGGTCCGGTCCGGTTTTAACAACACTGGAGTAAGGGGAAGAGGTCTTGAACTGCCACGTAGACAAGTAGGGGGTGGTGAGGTGGCTGTGATTTGACAAGTGCTAGACATGTAACATTTTGAGTCAATTTTTTTCATGACACGTTTTAGTAGGCAAATAAGGATAATTTAGGTGATAGTTCATGTGTAATACTCTCTTCATTTCTATAAAAATTCTTGTAGTCATACCTATCCAATTACATGATAAGGGTATTTTAGATGATAGTTAATGTGGAATACTCCCTTCATTTCTATAAAAGATCTTGTACACACTCTATTTGTTCAAACCTATCCATTTACATGATAAGGGTATTGAATCTATTTTGTGATTAATCAGAGTTTTGTTCAATTCCCAAGTAAATGTATATAGTGCGCTTGTCAAGTAGTTATTTTGGATTCAACTTAATTGGATAATTTTTTATTTTATTTTTAAATTCATATTATTTAAAGTTGTTGTACAAATATTTAAGAAATTATTAAATAACAGAATATTAGGAGAATAAAATCTCATGGCACAAAAACCACTCTTCGACATTTAGAATATTTAGAAGTTCCATCATTAATGAGAAAGTAAAAAATTAAGTTTCTTTTGAAATTTTAATAAAACATGCATTTAGGAATATTTTATTTTTTTGATGTAACCAAAAAAACAAAAATTATTTTTGCTAAAACAACATGTATCTAGTATTGTCTTGTACAAGTAATTTGGTTTAACTAAGAACCGTTGTTCTAGTATAATACTTCTTCCATCCCCACTTCACTTTATGTAAAAGTTAGAGAAAGTGAACTTTTTAAATAATGATTAAATGTTGGTGTTTGTGGCCGTATTATGTTAGTATTACTTTATTATGAAGAAATAATCTTATTTATGAGAATAATGGAATTTATTTTGGGCATTCCAAAAACTAATTTAAGAACAACTAGTTCTGAGACATTTAAAAAAATTTAGAAGAGTATAGCAATAACGAGAGTAGTATTCCTAGTTTTAGAATTTTGTTATTTAACTCCGCCTTCAGGTTTGGAACTCCAACTAACACTCATCTCGATGCTTTGCTTCGGGGTAAATGCAAAATACTCCCCCGTGATATACTAAATCTGCAAGAAATTATTATGTGAATTTTTTATTGTGTCAAAGTTCTTGTGTTTCTGAAAACCCTGCAAAAACACCCAGTTTGTAAAAAAAGAATAGGTCGTTTTGAATCGACATATTTCAAGAAACCATTTTTAAAATTCCTCAAGTTGGTCTCCACGACTTCACGTGATATATTTTTAAATTTATTTCTTGAAATATGTCGATCCAAAACGAATAGAGTTTGTTATACACTATTAGTTAATATATTTTAAAGGTAATTAATTAAGGAATGATTGTAATTTTAAAAAGAAAATAGATAGAAAAAAGATAATTAAAAAAAAACCTCAGTATTTTTATGGTAGAGATTATGGTTCATTCTTCTCTATCATTCTTAAATTTTTTTTAATTCAAATTCATCATTGGTTTACTCCCTTATTTTCACCAATCTTACATTGTTGGGTTTTTTGCACTTTGCACCCCCGAAACATGTGAAATAGGCACTTTGCACCCCCAAAACTTAGATTTAGCACTTTGCACCATCGAAATATAAAAAATACAGCACTTTGCACTCTCTTTTATTTTCAAGCAAAATCTCAAGGGCAAAATAGGTAATTCTATTGTAGGTCTTTGACACTTCCCCTCCCCCCCCCCAAAAAAAAAAAATTTGCATTTAACACTCCCTAATTAAGATTAAATTAACAACTTGCACCCCCGAAACACAATAAATGGACACTTTGCACCCCAAAATACAAAATTAACACTTAACACCCTCAAATTAAAAAAAAAAAAAACTCAAATCCCTCATTTTTTCCGGCAAAGTTGACCATTAAGGTGAAACGGCAAAATAGGTAATTATTTATGGGTCTTTGATATGTTGAAGTAGACAATGGGTCTTCGAAAAGTTTATTTGTACTTTATTTAGATATTTATGATTATATTGTTGAAAAGAAAGATTGAGAGAGAAATGAGTATACGAGTATGTATAATTGTATTTTGCGTTAGATTTTTTTCACTCCGATTGTCAACTTTGACGAAAAAAATGAGGGGTTTGGGTTTTTTAAATTTGAGGGTGTTAAGTGTTAATTTTGTGTTTTTGGGTGCAAAGTGCCCATTTATTGTGTTTTGGGGGTGGAAGTTGGTGATTTGTTCTTAATTTAGAGGCTAGTGCTAATTTTATTTTAGGGGTACAAAGTGCGAAATTCTCAAGTTTTGAGGGTGCAAAGTGCCAATGCTATTGAATTACCTATTTTGCCCTTGAATTTTTGCTTGAAAATAAAAGAGGGTGCAAAGTGTTGCATTTTTCATATTTCGAGGGTGCAAAGTGCTAAATCTAAGTTTCGGGGGTGCAAAGTGCCTATTTACCGTATTTCGAGGGTGCAGAGTGCAAAAAACCCTTGTTTTATGTGTATTGCTAGTCACACTTAATCGTTTCAATTTCCCATTCATTTAGCCTTTTCAAATGCATTGAAAACATTTGAAGATTTTTTTATTAAAAAAATATATATATGCAAATATATCAAAGCAAAATTATAAAAAAATGGCAGAACTTTGATTGAGATTTTTGGGGAGGAGTCATGATCACTACCATTAAAATGCAAAATAATTTTTTTAATAACTTTTTTTCTATCTATTTCCTGGTTTAATTTACAATCATATATTAATCAATTACCTTAAATATATATTATGTTTTAGTGTATACTATCTAGTACATAATTAATTTTAAGAGGATGACACATGTATATAATATAATGGTGTGACACAGGTGAGACACCAATGTGTGATAGAAAATTCGCTTCCCCTTTGCTCGACCAACATTCAAATTTCACGAATTTCTTTAATTTATTATATGCTCGTTACATGGATTTACTGAATGACAATAAAGGAGGGAAAAACATTTTCGATACTAAAATCTACTCCATAAAACACATTTGGTACCATGCTTTTCAGAAAAACATATTTCATACCATAATTTACACACTCTTGACACATTTAGTGTCTCCGTCAAAATTTGGATGGAATTTTAGCGCGTGATTGTCACGCACCCGTTAAATTCAATGCTTATTTTCAATTCATGCCCAAAAAAACTCCCCCACTTCATAAACCCTAAAAAAAAACGTCTCAGTAAAAAAAATCTCTCAAAATTGATAAAAAATTCTCATAATGAATGATAAAGAAGACGATAGGCAAGTTGAATCTGGCATGGTTTTGCTACGAAAGGTGGAGCACAGTTACATACCAACCCCAAAATATAATGGTGTGACACAACGGAAGAATATCTCTACCTCTTTTGGAATTTTTGGGGTGTGGGTTAGGAATTTTGTTTATTATAGTGGTCCCAAATGTGTGGGACAACCATTGCATTCAAGAATTTTTCTATTCAAGTGGTTCCGTTCCTGTTGGATAAATGTTGGGCAAAGGTGTATATTTAACAATATTGGGCACAAACATGGGTAGATTGATTCCATTTACAAGCATTTGGCTAAATATTTTAAATTAAATTTCTTTCTTTATCTGCTTTTGTGCCCTTCAGAATCCTTTGTGTACTTATTTGTCTTGTTCTTAATTGTTTCTACTGTTTGGCTTAATAAATTACTTAAAAATCTTATTTTTGTATTGCAGATAAAACCCTGCGTACTTTGAAGATTTATTATGGTGGGTCTTTAAGGCATTATCCTAATACAAGGCATGAGGGGGGTAATTTCAAGTGTGTTGATTATTTTGACTATAGACAAATATCTCTCAAGAACTTAAATTACCTTTGTAATAAGATTGACATTTATGGGATAAAGAATTACTATAAAATTGATGGGTTTGGAAAGTTCAGAGTTTCATGAAACTGAGTTTGTTACATTGATTGATAGAGCAGGGTCAGTAGTTAACATTTATGTAAGCCAACCATTAAGACATCTAAATAATTAAAATTGATTGTCGTAAAAAAGGTTGCATGCTGTATTACAAAGAATGTGAAGGGTTAACCAACTGTAGATTTTGTGGTGAAGCACGTTACAAGCCAAATAAGGGAAAAGAAAGAAGAAGATTGTTCCTTATAAAAGGATGCCTTACTTGCCCATTATTCCTAGATTAAAACGGTTGTATGCGTCGATGAGATCAGCTCTTCACATGAGGTGGCACTATGAAAGTAGAAGACCAGAAGATTGTCTGACTCATCCATCTGATGGGCTAGCATGGAAGAAATTTGACACCACTAATCCAAATTTTGCAGCAGAGCCAAGAAATGTCAGACTTGCCTTGTGTTTAAACGGATTTAACCCGTTCAGTCATTCTGCTAAACCTTATTCGTGTTGGCCAGTTATTTTAACTCCCTATAACTTGCCTCCTGAAATGTGTATGACTGCTCCATACATGTTTTTTACTTGCATAATTCCTGGACCACGCAATCCGAAGTGCAGAATTGATGTGTACTTGAGGCCTTTGATTGAGATTGATGAACTAAACGAGTTGTGGGGACCAGGTGTGGAAACATATGACACTTCTAAGAAAGAGAAGTTTCGGATGAGAGTTGCACTTATGTGGACCATCAATGATTTTCCTGCTTATGCTATGTTGTCGGGTTGGATGACGGCGGAAATATTAGCTTGTCCAGTTTGTATGGAGCATTCAAAAGCTTTTTGGCTGAAGTACGACAGAAAAATGTCGTGGTTTGACTGTCAGTTTGACTGTCATCGTCAATTCTTGCCCTCTGATCACCATTTTCGGAATAATCGAGATTCATTTTACAAGGGAAAGGTGGAGAGGTCAATTGCACCTCCAAGATTAACTGGCCATCAAGAATGGGAGAGAGTGCGGTGTCTACCAAAGATAATTGACTTGTCAAAGATCGTGAAAAATTACCAGGATATGGCACATTACATAATTGGACTAAACAAAGTATATTCAGAGAGTTACCTTATTGGAAAGACAATTTAGTCCGACACAATTTAGACATTATGCACATTGAAAAAAATGTTTTTGATAATGTGCTTAACACAGTGATGGACATCAAGGGAAAGACCAAGGACAATGACAATGCGAGATTGGATGTGGCTCAACATTGTAAAAGATCGGAGCTACATCTGAAAGAATCGCCGAAATAATGGAAAAATGATCAAACCGAAAACTTGTTTTGCTTTATCTAGCAATGAGAAACGAGAGTTCTGCCAATGGCTCGAGAATTAAAAAATGCCAGATGGATATGCTTCTAATTTGTCGAGATGCGTTGACGACAACTTAAACTTGAAATTACATGGATTGAAGAGCCATGATTGTGACGTGTTTATGCAACGATTGTTGCCAAGCGGTTTCATTTTGCTTCCAAAAAATGTTTGGAATCCATTAACAGAATTAAGCTTGTTCTTTAGGGACTTGTGCTCAACTGAATTACGTACAGAGAAATTGCATGAAGTGGAGAAAAATATCCCTCTCATTCTTTGCAAAATAAAAATAATATTTCCTTGTGCTTTCTTTGATTCAATGGAGCATTTGCCAGTGCATTTACCATATGAGGCACTTATGTGCGGGCCCGTTCAACATCCTTTTGAAAGGTAACCATTTTTTTTATTCCCATAATTCCATAATTCATAAGATTGTGTATAATCTAACTCCTAAATTTTAAATTAGGTTTTTACATGACTTACAAGATCAAGAGTTGAGGGCTCAATTTGTCAAGCATACCTGGCACAATAAGCATCATATTTTGCTTTTTACTATTTTGAATCTCACATTCAAACAAAAAGCACAAGGAGTAGACGAAATGAAGTTGAGGGACGTCACAATCAATATTCACACACTTCATCGATTTTCAATCAATCAGGGCGTCATAGTGGTAATTTTACTCAGACATATTTGGAAGATGAAGAGTTTGAAGCTGCTAAACTCCACGTTCTAATGAATTGTGATGAGGTGTTACTGTTTCTAGAGTATGTGATCAAATTCTATATTACTAAGCTTTTTTTATTTAGTTTAATAAAAACGTGACTGAAATATAAATTGCTCAGGATTTTTAAAACATTGGTTCGAAGGCACAGGCCTAACTTCACTAAGGACAAAGTCGAATCTTGTTTTGAAGCAAACTTCGTAAAATGGTTTCAAAAATATGTGAGTATAAGAAAGTTCACATATTAATTCACTGATTTTTTCGTCTGTACAAATACCTTACTATTGCATGACTGATTATTGGTATAGGTAAACCATCATTCCGAAAATATACATATACAACGTCTTAAGGATTTAGCGCAAGGTCCGCTGAGATGAGTCAATACATGGAATTTTTTTTGTTAATGGATATGTATTCCATACAGAAGATTTGGCGGAGCATCGTAAAACTTATAACGTGGGCGTGTGTGTAAATGGCCAAGGTTCTTCAGAGTTCTATGGGATACTTAAACGAGTAATTGAACTACAATATCCAGATGATAACTCAAATAAAGTTATACTATTTGAATGTAAGTGGTATAACTCAGTGTCTACTCAAGGAATGAAGAAACATCCGCAATTTGAAATTGTTGAGATCAATGTCAAAGTGAATTATCCCAAATATGAGCCGCTTGCACTTGCTCCACATGCATCTCAAGTATACTTTCTCCCATACCCGGGAAAGAAAAAAAGATAGGATTAATTGGTGTATTATAATAAATACAAGACCACGAAGTAGAGTGGATCAAAGTTGTAATGTGGAAGAAATTTTGCAAGAACCGAGAACTACCATGCAAAATTTAGTTGTTGATACCACCGAACCCATAGGAGAATTGGATGATGGAGGTTTTGAAGAAGTCAACATTACAAATTTAGCAACGATACGTGCATATGAGGTTGTCGAAGAAGATGAACATGAAGAATAATAGTATATTATTTGTATTCTCTTCTCTTATTATTATGAGATATATATCTAACTTAAATTAGTGACAAACATTCTATTTTATTTATCATTAATTACTTTGTTATTTTATCTTCCAATTTATTAAGTCAAATTAACTAAGATTATTTGTGTAATTGTCAATTCTTCCATTAATCTTTCAATGCATATTACTTAATTTTCTTACAGATGTCAAGTAGAGGAGGTGGAAGACGATCGATAGCAGCACCTATGGACACATACATGCCTCCTTTAGATCATATCCCTAGACCTTCACCTAGCCCCCGAGATCACAGTTCTGTTCCTGCAGATGATCGGACGTCTAGTTGTCTTAGTCGTGTTCCCTATTCTCCTAGTACACCAGAGGGACCTTCAGTCGGTCCGAGTTCACCTGATACGAGGATCTACATAGAACCTCGAGGCGACAAGTATAAAATTTTAGTTTTCTTTAATAATTTATAAAGAATAAACATTTACCGTATTTATTATGCTAGCTAATGTTTTACATTTTGGTTATATTATAGGTTTTACGCTAACTCATCTGATAGAATAGTGTCCTGCAAGCCAACTGTTTTGGCTGTATTTAATTTCTTACAATTAAAAAGACCATTCAATTCGATTAATAAATGCATTTATTTATATGGTCACCTTCATCTTATGAATAATTATATAACATAAGGATGGAAATCCTTAGATCACAGGCTATGGGACAACCCGTGGACTGATCTCCAAGGCCGTGATCTAAAACTAGTTCAAGGGTCGTAGAATCCATTTGAGTTGGGACATCAATAGGTTCGGTTAGACCCTAGAAATTTACCCCTGGCTAAATATATCCACAGGGGATGTCTATATGAAAATATTATACCATAGGGGGGGTCTATGTAATAATATCATACCACAGGGGGTGTATTTGAAACATCGGGGGGTTTCTTGTAATATGCTCAAACCTGAGGGGTCTGAGTATAGATCACCCTACTTTATATGTCAATTTTTGGGGGTCAAATTTTGTGTTCTTTATATGACTTGAAAACTCTTGATAAGAGTTTCCTAATGGTACAAGTTTCAGTTCATGAAACACAATAAATAATATGTATAATTAACAAAGTTTCTTGATATACAATTAATAATCAAAATTAAATCACATGTCATAATATACAAGGAATCATGCCAGAATAATTTCATATATATATATATATATATAAATATGCTATGGTAAAAAAATTGGAGCATAATTTTAAGCATACCAGAAATTATCATTAAAACTCAAGCACATGTGAAAAAATCCTTCAATTTTGGTATTAAATGTGTCTTTTTTGAAGGTTTAATACCAAATGCCTAAAGTTGGTAAAAGTTTAATATGCAAAATGTAATTTCACAAAAAATAAAGTAAAATAATATTTTGCTTATAGGAAAAAAAAAACCAAATAAAACATTTAATTTTTTAATCACAAATATGTAAAACTTGGTCCTCATCACCAAGTTAGAATGGCGGTAACTAATTAAACAAACAAAACTAAGAAGAGGATTATTAGTCTTCTAAAATTTATTGTCACTAGCTCTTCGATTCCTCATCGTGCTTCAATTTGTTGTGAGCTAATTGAAGGAAAATCAGCTGTCCATCATACCGCTACTAAGCTCTCTGTTTGATAGTTACAAAATCTCTAGCAATCGGGTAAATCCCTCTCTATATTGTATCTATGAACTTTTAATTTTGTTTTTCCTTTCTTTTTTTACCTCTAAATTTGTTGCTAGCTTCGTAATTATTTTTTCTGAAACAATTCTCCAATTAACATGAGTTCTTTCAAATTTTTTTTCTGAAGTTAGAGTATTAGAAATATTTTTAATATAAGATAATGGAGCAAGTGGTGTTTGGGCTAGAAATAAACTGATTATTTCAAGTTTTATGTGGTTCAGGTTCTGAGTAAGTTATTTGAAATTTTTGTGATTTCAGTTGTCAAAGTTATTGTACTTAAATTTAGAAAAGTTTTGTAAGCTTAGTAGTATTTTAGATTCTGCTACCATGTGCTTTTTATTATTGTATATGTGAGTGGAGTATTACCTTGCCTTCATTATTGTGTTGACGGATATATGCACAATATTGGACCCTCTAACACTTTTGGTCTTTTACTTTATAAAAGTACAGATCAGATTCAATACTAATATGCGCCTGTGGTCTGATTTTTAAAATATTATACACCTTTTGTCTCATAAAATAGTATTTGTCTAATATCTTTGGCCAAATAGGTCTTTCTCAATTGCAATTTTGGTCCAAATTTAGATGAAAATGAGGCGATGGCCCAAAAGTAAAAGATACTAATAAGCCATATAACTAAATTTTACTACTCATTCTTGCAGCTATGGATAATAGTTGGATTGATGCAAAAGATAGGTTCTTTTCTACATATATTAATGGCGTGGAATCATATTTGAAATTATGGAGAATACAATTGGCTCTAATAATAAAATTCTTTGTCCATGTAATGAATGTCGAAACATAAAACGTAAAAATCTTATTGATGTGAAAAGAGATTTGCACTTGAAAGGATTTTGTATATACTACAAAGACTGGATATTTCATGGAGAACATAAAATTCCACGTTGTTTTTAATTTAGACAAAATAGTGAAACTAGTGATCCAAAGTCAGACTAGTGATTCTCAGCAAAATAAAAATCTTGTTTTTGAGGATCGAAATGAGCATGATGATCAAGAGATTGATGAATTACTTGACATGATAGGGGAGATAAGAGATGCGGAAATTCCGGAACATTATTTTGAATCAAATACTGAAAATTAGGAAAGATTATAGAGTGATGTTAAACGTGAGTTGTATCCTGGCTGGAAATATTCTTTATTATCTTTTATTGTCAAGTTGCTTCAAATTAAAGTAAAGAACAAAATGACTAATAAGACAGTAGATATGATACTTGAGTTGTTCAGAGATGTGCTACCAGATGGCGAACTAGTTTCACCATCTCTTTATTGGGCTAAAAAACTTCTTTATGGGATAGGCTTGGGATATGAGAAGATTGATACATGTAAATATGATTGTGCATTATTTTAGAATGAAAATAAGGGTAAAGTTTCGTTTCCTGTTTGTAATGAACCTCGTTGGAAATATGACGATGGGAAAGGTAAACGAATTCCTCAAAAGGTCTTGTGATACTTTCCTTTAAAACCAAGGTTGCAGAGACTTTTCATGTCTTCTAAAATGGCTTCATACATGAGGTGTCATGCTGAAAAACGCCTTGATGTAGAAGGAAACTTGAGTCACCCAGCAGATTCACCCGCTTGGAAGGATTTCGATGCACAATATCCTGATTTTGCACTAGATCCGCGCAACGTTCACCTTGGTTGGGCTACTGATGGTTTTAACCCATTTGGAAACATAAGTAACTCATACAATATGTGACCAGTTATACTTATTCCATATAACATGCCCTTGTACAAATGCATGAAAGATGATCATTTTATGATGCCATTGCTCATCCCCGGTCTTCGTGCTCCTGGAGAAGATATCGATGTTTATCTTAGACTATTGATTGACGAATTGAATGAATTATGGGATGGTGTTGATACTTTTGATGTTAGTAGTAAAGAAACATTTAAAATGTGTGCAACAATTTTGTGGACAATTAACGATTTTCCTGCACTTAGCAATTTATTAGGGTGGACCACAAAGGGATACAACGCATGTCCGTGTTGTTTCTATGAGACAGATTCTAAAAGACTAAGAAGCAAAATATGCTACCAAGGACATCGATGTTATCTGGACAACAACCATCCTTTTCGAAAGAGTAAGTTATTTGATGGTAAGCCTGAAACACGTCCTACACCTAGAGAATGGTCTGGGGAAGAAGTGTTGTCACATTTGAACAACCTGGAGCATAAATTTCATGAACTAGGAAATCAACCTAGTAAGCGGAAGAGGAAAGGCAGCTTGGAAGAAGGAAACTGGGTAAAAAAATGCATCTTCTTTGAGTTACCATATTGGCATAAACTTAAGTTGCGCCATAATCTAGATGTAATGCATGTCGAGAAAAACATATGTGATAATTTGTTGGGTACACTGATGAATATTGACGGCAAAACAAAAGATACAGAAAAAGCGCGTGAAGATTTGCGTGACCTTAATATTAGAAAGGAGTTACTCTTGCAAAAACGTGGGGACACTACTATAAAGCCGAAAGCATGCCATACTTTGTCTTCAAGTGAAAAGAAAGGTTTTTGTGACTTTCTCAAGTCCATTAAATTTCCTGATGGGTATGCTGCCAACATTTCTAGATGTGTAAAAGACGGAAAGATTTTGGGGCTGAAATCCCATGATTGTCATGTTCTTTTACAACGAATAATTTCTGTTGGCAATCGTGGATTTTTTGGGGAAGGATGTAACTGAAGCATTATTTGTGCTTGGTGAATTTTTTTGAATTCTTTGTTCAAAGATACTGAGGGTAGAAGATATAGAGAAAATGGAGAGAAACATTCCTCTTATCTTGTGTAAGTTGGAGAAAATATTTCCTCCTGCATTTTTTGATGTCATGGTCCACCTAGTTGTTCACTTACCTCGAGAGGCAAAGCTCGCAGGCCCCGTTCATTCTCGTTGAATGTATCCAATTGAAAGGTATATACACTACAACAAATATGATGTTTAGTGGCATCAATTTATTGGCATTTTAATAGAAGGTGTTACAAATATTTAATTTGGTGATATAGGAGACAAAGTGTTGTAATATTTACATTTATTTTATAAAATAAGTGGCATTTTACAATTAAAGATGTTGATTGTAATAATTTACTGACATTTTTCTTAAAAAAGCCACTGAATAAAACTGTTAAACTTTAGTTTTTGTAGCATATCTGTGTAGAAATGCCACTGAACTAAAATTTTATAGCGGCAAGAAATATAAATGCCACCGAAATAAAATATTCTCACATTAATTTCGTGGCATTTTAAACATTGTGACATTTTTCAATAGAATACCATGAATAAATGAATAAATTATTGATTCAGCTAACGTTGTAAACCTTACTAATGATATTAATTTATTTAATACTTTCACCTTGATAGCTAAGTAGGTAAAGATGACTCATTTACCCCTAATAACTTTACTCTTTTGAAGGCTGAAAATAAAAAATAGAATCATATTCTCACACCTCTCTTCCTTCCCTGTCAAGACTAAATTTTCACCGGCATAGGCGTCGACGGCTTGTTTTCAACGGTAGGCAGACAGTGAACGGGCGCTGGAGTAGCTTCTCTCGGACAGTGAGGTTCCTTTTCTCAATTTTCTTTTCTAATAATAATTCCACCTTTTCTCAATCTCTTTGGTATGAGTTTCAATTAAATTCATACAGTTTGAAGTAGTAGTTTAGGGTTTATAATTTTCTGATTTGATTTTACTTTAATTGTACTCAAATTTCATTCTTTTGTTAATGGGTTTTATTAAATTCTAAAGTTTTTGATTTCATTTGTCTTGATTGCATAATTCTAAATAGCTGGTATTGATTGCATAATTCTAAACCAAGTAATGATGATACAAACCCAAAGGGTCCCCATTCGGTGTATTTGCATCTGGTCTGTTAAGCTTAAATACTGCACAAAGAGTATGTCATTGTTTCATCCAAAAACAGAGAAAATAATTCATTGCTCTGTATACAATATTCCATAAAAGCAAATTAAAAATGCATTATCATTTTCATATGCCTATGTTACGCTTCAAGAATAAAGCAAACAAACTTACCAAGTCATAATTAATTGTGCCTTTATGTTTGTCTATTGTTCCTTTAAATTTTAAGCTGCTAAATCTTTTTTTTTTTTTATATTGTATGCATAGCAAATAAAAATTAAGTTATGGATAAAAGTTGGATGAAGCAATCCAGGTTAAGTGATGTATATGATGAAGGAGTACAAAGATTTCTTGATTTTGCATTTCGAAATTTAACTTCCGATTTTGCATAAGGAGAAGGAAACTTTGAATGAGTCAAATGAAGAAATATCAAGGAATGATTCGTTTGCTCAAGTCATAGGCAGAGACAAAAATGGGTGGGTTAATATGTATGGTTGTGGAGTTTGTCCATCGGATGTGTACGATGATATGCCATGTCGCACAACAAACCAAAAGAAGGTTATTAATACTTTGCAGAATGAACTCAATGAGTTGAGATCTGAGCTTCGTCAACTTAAATCCAAAAGTTTGCACGAGCAAAGTCATCATCCTGCTCCAACTCATGATACAAATCTGTTATATTAATTCTATTATGATTTACCATTTTCCCATATATTTCTTGCCTCCCGATATTTTTCATACAATTTTTCATATTCTTAGGGTAACAATGATTTGGGTCCTATTCTGAACGTGGCAAATTGACATGATTGGTCTTTTTCCTCGGCTGATTTTAGCGGAACTCCACAAGTAAAGTTACATAAACTTTTCATTATGCTAATATTGACTTTATAAATTGATACCAAACATTATCATGTATAAATTGCATATTATGCTTGTTAGAGTAGTCTAATATGAGAACTCATATTTAAATTATTCCAATCAATTCATGTATTTAATAATGCATGTTTTATTTGATTCATCAGATTGGTGCGGAGGTGTATTTAAAGAGTATTATTAGGCCCACCGAAACTATTGCTATTGGCTTGTTGTATAGCACTGATCCAAGTAAAGAAATTGATGGACAAGAGTTGGGGGCAAATTTTTGGGAGGTTTATGTGCAAGTTCCTATTAAGCCTAATGAAAATTTGGTTAGGTCACATGGAAATTATAAAACCATAGGTCAAGCTGTTGGAACCAACATCGCATGGCCTAAACCATTTGTGGTAAATAAAACAACAATAACAACTCTTTTATGTATTTAAATATCAATATTTTGATATCTTATGATGTCGATTCTGATAGAATATTTGTTTATGTTGCAGCTTTCCAAGGACATGGATTTCCAACTTCCAACACAGCTGCAATTTTCAAGTGTCCAAAATGTAAGTACTTTATTATTTAGTTAAATTACATAATCACTATATGAGTTTTAAATAATAAGTCCCCCCTAATTTTTATGTTATTTTGATTATTTTGCAGGCTTTCAACAGTTAAATGCTCAAATTCATAATTAGTGCTATGCTCATGAAGGATATTTCCACTGGATAGGATAAATTTTTGTTTATCTTAGAAGTTTATAATTCTAGTAATTTACTTACATTTGAATAATGACATTACCAAATTTCTTTGTTATTGAATTTTGTCATTTATGACATCTTATTTAAAGTTAAGAGTATTTTTAATATCGTTATGCAATATATGTTCGATTTTATTATAATATTATAAATTTTTGTTCGATGTAAATTGAATTTTAGCTAATATAAAAATTATAATATAAAATAATAAATTAAAATTAAATATTAAATTTATTGTGGCTTTGGAAAATGTTATTGTTATAATTGTTGGCATTTTGTAATGTCGTTACTTATCTATACGTTTTCATTTAAAAATGTTATGATATTGTAATTTGGTGACATTGATAAAAGTAAGTGATAACAAATATTTTGGCATTAAAAAATGCTGCCAATTATTAATTTTCTAACATTTCATAATGCAACTAATATGGACTGTTGTGACATGTAAAATTGACACAACCCCATAATTTTGTAGCACCTAAAGGTGCCATTAAATATTCTTATATTGACATGTGTTAATGTTATTAAATGCAAATATGGTTATATTTTAGTATGTCAGAGTATATTACTATCGTGGCATTTAGACATGTTGATTTATATCATTATTGCAACATTACACAATGTTATGAAAGAATTCCATAGTGACACTTGTAAATGCCAATGATCTTTAGTGACATCGCTACATGTGGCATTTTTTGAAAATGCCATTATATCAAAAAATGCCACAATCACCCTAGTTAATGGCAACTTTGAATGTCACTAAACATCATGTTTGTTGTAGTGATACTACCACTTTCTTTACATGATTATAAGTATATTCAAGTATATCACTTAATTGAAAACTATATTTGTATCAACTGCATTGTTTTCTCAGATTCCTTAAATCTCTTAAAGGAGATGTGCGGAATAAAGATCGTCCATAAGGTTCAATAGCAGAAGGGTATATTGTAAAAGAGTGTCTAACATTTATGTCAATGTACTTGGATGGAGTTGAAACAAAATTTAATAGAATTTGGAGAAATCATGATGGTATTGAAGACCGTCAAGTAAGTGATTTGTCTGTCTTTTCATTAAAAGTCAAACCATTCGGACATTATAAGCGTTGTGCTGCACTTTCTCAAAAACGAATCAACACAGCCCAAAGCTTTATATTGAACAACTGTGACAAGGTAAATGTTTACAAAAGGTAAGAAACTTTTTCTAGGATACTCTTTAATGTAATTTTGATATCCTAAATTTCTCATTTTCGTTGTGAATTATTTCTTAGTAAACATATGGAAGAACTCAGCAGGATGAATATCAACGACATTGAGAAACACCATCAAGAGCAGTTTCGCGAGTGGTTTAGAGATCATGTAAATTTAGAATAAAATTAATTAAATTGTGACTATTGGACAAAATCTAAATATCTTCCTTGTTATGTTGTGGTAATAAATGTGTTACACCATGAGCACTCAGAAGAAGTATCAAATGAACTATGGGCATTGACAAATGGCCCTCGGTCATATTTAACAAAATTCTACTCGGGTTGTTTCGATAATGAGGTCTGTTTTCACACAAAATATCGGGATGATCGTCGAACAACTCAAAATAATGGATTAGTTGTGGAGGGGGATCACAAAGATGAGATGATAGAGTTTTATGGTGTCTTGAAAAGAGTAGTAGAATTGACATATCTTAAAGGATACAAAGTGGTGTTATTCCAATGTGAATGGTTTAACACTGGCAGCCAAAGTACTATGCGAAAAGATAAACATTTTGTGAGCATTGATATAAGATCACTATGGTATGAAGACGATCCATTTGTTCTGCCAAATCAAGTGCAACAAGTTTTCTATGTCAATGACACAAAGTTGGGTGGTAATTGGCAAATTGTACAACGTGTACACCATAGGCATTTGTGGGAACTTGTTGAACATGAAGATGAAGAAGTTGAAGAGATAAGTGACGTTCCAGAAATGGTTCAAGAAAATGCATTTCAGCAATACGAGTCGGGTGGGGCTGTAAATATAGTTGAGATTGACAATGAAGATTTTGAGAATTTAGCTAGAGAAGATGTGGAGTCAGATATTGTGGATGAAAGGGTTCTTGCAAAAATTAGGCAACAAAATACACACACATATAATTATGGTGAAGATGAATCAGCAGATGAAGAATACGAAACACTCACCCAATATTGCGATGAGGAGGAGGAAATTGTGCACACTTTTATTGATGCAATGAGGATGATGGGTAGATCTTTTTGCTTTATGGTTTAGTTTTCTTGGAAAATATAATTTTGAAATGTAAATATTTGTGTCTTGGATCAGATTTGATACTTTTGGCACAAACTGATAAGATCAGCTCATGCATTATTAATTTGATTTGAAATATATTGTCTATTATATTTTAGCCTTCCAAATTTATTATTTGCAACTTTTTTATGTTAGATGTGTTTAATGTTTATCTTTATATAATTATATGCAGTAAAATGCCACCAAAAGGAATAGCTCTACATCGTCCTGCAATTCGGAAGGGTAAAATAACAGCCAATGAAGCATCAGTGGAGCAACCAACGAATTTTCCTTCATTATCAGCATCTACATTTGTACAACCATCATTGCCTAGATCTCCAGACGTTGATGTTGCCACTGCAATGGACATTGAAATTCCTCCACCAAGCTCAACAAATATCACCGGTAAGCATTTAAGTACTTATTTGTCATTATATTTCATATTTTCTTTGTTTGTTTTAATTCTTTAATCTTAATTATTTGTCAAACAAAAATTAGTTTCCAACAAGAAAAGAAAGAAAGGAGGCAGGGGTCCATCTACAGGAAAGTCAATAGATAAATTGATTGAAAATGTAAGTAATTTTATGTTTAAAATATTCATTAATCTTAAATGCACCAAAATTTCATTTTTTCTATGTATTTGTGTAAAGTGAGCTAGAGATTGAGTTTCCTGAAGGTTTTAAAAAGACTCTGTTAAATGTTACACAACTTTCAAGTGCAATTGGGGTTCTTATTTGGCATGATGAAAAACTTGGTTTTGTGACTGAATGGGACAATATTGAAGAATAAGATAAACTGACTGTTAATGCTGGATTAGATGTAAGTTAATTATATGACCAACTTTGGCTCTCTAGTTTTTCCATTATCTTGCTTGGATAAATAATTTATGGTTGGTTTTATTTGTTGAATTATTTTATCCTTTTTTTAGCAATGGTTCTTGATTAAGGGATGGGGGAGTGATCCAAGTGTCCAAAAGAACATGGATGACATATTTAAAAAAGGATACACACATTGGAAAGGCCGATTGTCAGCATTGTACAAAAAAATGGTTAAAGCGAAATAGAATCCAAGGGATGTTAGTCCAATTAGCTGGATATCAATGGACAGGTGGGTTGTTGTTTGTGACCACTTTGAAAGTGAGAAGTTCGAGGTACGTAATAGTAGAAGAGTTAAAGAAGCAAGTATTGAAAAAAAATGCATTTTTACTCCATTCTTGTGGGACTAAATATGAAATTGCCCCAAGTGAAATTATTTTAGTAATTCTATTATTCACTTTGTATGTCAAAATGCAGAAAAGGTCAAAAACCAATGCTGAGAATAGGTCAAAATTGTCTTATACTCATACATCAGGTTCAAGATCTTACCATGCACAAGTACTGCGAATGGTAATGCAATATACCTTCAATATTTTTTTGTTTATCACACTCTTTGAATGCAAAATAATATAATGTTCATATTTTGCAATTTGAAAGGGAACTCCAAGCTTTGTGCATAACTTTGGGGACACTCATAAAAAAAAAATGGAGAGTATATAAATGAAAAAGCTAAAGCACAACATGTAAGTTGATTTTAATATGGTTAATGTATATGTTATTAAAATATTTGAGAGCTGATATTCCATATAAATGATAGATGGAAATGGAGAGATTAAGGAATGAAGCAAATGAGTCCAGTAGTTCAATTTGTGAACGAGAAATCATGAAGAAGGCGCTTGGTGTACGTTCTGGATATGAAAGGGAATTGGACACGGAGTTGTTTCTTCTAAATCTGCTAAGATGTCAACGGGTGAATCTTCACAACTTGAAGAACTTAAGGAAAAGTTGACAAACTGAGAAGAAGAATTGCGAGAGGTTAATTTCCGTATTGAATCTCATGAATCTAAACTTAGAATCTATGAAGAACGCTATGAAAGACAAGACTCTGAAATAACGAGCTTGAGGGAAGGTTAGATGAAGTTGATGAAAATGATGGAAAATTTTATGGAAATGCAACAGTAAATTTGCCTACTAGTTAAACTCTGTAAGTTGATTTTCTTATTAAATTTTGCCATTTATCTTGATGTGGAGTTTTAGATAAAGTTAGCCTCTTTATTCTATATGCCTATGTATTTCCTTATATGATACATTGCTGGACTTAGTGTTGAAAAGATAGGGTGTATAGTTTGCCATGTAAATAACTTCATTTAAATTAGAGTTACACAAGAAATCAATCACTCATTTGAATTCTTAATTCAGTTTAAATTCTCTTGCTTCCTAGTGATTATATCATCTCTAGTAGAACGGAAATCATGTGTAACTTTATGTTTTTAATTAGAAGTGGACTGAAAATAAAGATTGAATGAATAATTCTAAGAGTAAGAATCAGTTAAAGATTGAGATTAAGTGCAAGGCGTAATTCAAGGAATTTATATTGAATATTACTTTCATTATGCTGGTTTTGTTTCCCTATGCTTGAGAATTAGTCAAAGGCTGAGATTAAGTGCAAGGTGGAGATTGATTGAATAATTCTAAGAGTATGAATCAACTAGTACTTTACCCTTTGCTTATTTTCAGATTGTTAAAACTTATTATTGGAAATTTCACTTGCTCTTAGTTGTAAGTATCTCTAATTCTTTTTAGTATATGACATGATTGTGAAGTTAATTCTATTTCTTGGTTATATAATAGGATTAATGTGCGGCAAAAGATTGATCATATCATTAGGCATGAAGTTGTTACCAAAAAGTTTCAAGCATGTATTAGTGTTTACTTGATTAACCATTGACAATAGTTATATTTTGGAACATGAACTATGTATGTTTTGTCTCTTGAACTACTCTGTTTTAGAGTTTCCTAAAATGCTTATGTAATTTTGTTAGATATTACAAGTATATATCTTTGTTTTGATTCCTTTATGATTAGTATTATTATATGATAACATTTTTAAAGATAATGATTTATTTATTGTGAAAAATCCGAAATTGGACTATATAATATATATATATATATATATATATATATATATATATATATATATATATATATATATATATATATGTGTGTGTGTGTGTGTGTGTGAATGTGTTTGGTTTAGAAAAAAAATGTTTCCATCTTTGGTAAAGAATCATTATGTCATATATACTTTTTGCGACAACATTCTATTATTAAAAAAAAAACATTAAAAAATATCAATTGTAAGGACAAATATTGTCATCAATACTATTGGTAACAACCTGAATGTAAGAAATATTGATTTAAAAGAAATTATAAAATTATATTATTTGTAGCGACTACTTTATTGTAAGGACATATAGTTAGCTATTGTAAGGAAATCATTATCACTAATAATGAACATTTTGTAAGGAAATGTATTGTCTTTACAAATACATTTGCGACAACTAGACAAAGTTGTTACAATAACCTTTAGCGTCCAACTTTAGGTGACCACAAAGGTAACAAATTTGTGTCATCGCAATAAGTTTTTGCAATGAAATTGACACTTATTGTAACAACTTTTCTCTTTACAAAAGATGCATTTTCTTGTGGTATATGTGGTGAACCTACGGGGCATACACAATACACATGAAGCAAAAACAAGGAAACAAAGGATAAATGAATCGATTGGGTCGACTCAATTGGAGCAGGGCGAGATCCGATTGGATTGGATCAAGATTATAAATTAAATTGGAATTTAATTTGTAAGTTAATTAATTAAATTAATTATGGAAATATTTTAATTAAATAGGCCTAGAGTTTAATTTAATTTGATTTAACCGAATATCGTGTGGTTTAGTTAAATAAATGATAATTATACGGGGGTTAGATTATATTCGAATTAGTGGGCTAGTTACTTTATTCAGGATGGATCAACTCAAAGATGAACAATACGTAACGAAGGTAGAATATAAGGATCGTAACATGAATATGAATGAATATAGCAAAAGCTCTTGTATTATTCTCAGATTACAAAGTATGTAGGCGTTTTATGTTATATAAATTGTGCCCTAATACAATACAAGTGAAGAGTATATGTAGGTCTTCCTCCCTAGCTATACAAGGAAACATAACCATAGTAGGACTTAGATTGATGTCCCTCTTGTATTCGGATTCAGTAGCTTGGTCGCTGAGACGCTTCTTAGTAGATCGGGACGACCCACACTTACAGGCTGAGTATCTGGTCGGGTCGACCTTATTCTTCTTGAGTTCTTCGAGTATCCTTTGGGGTATAAAATAGCCCCCATCAGTACTCCCTCACTTCTTCGAGCGGAGATGTAGTCATAGCTCGTAGAAGTAGTTGACTCTTCTGACTAGGCTTTTATGAATCGTGCCTCATTAAAAAACTTATTTGGAAAAAACCCTGTGGGAAAAAATCCAAAACAAGGAAAAGAGTGCATCGTTTCATAAATAGTCGTATTTTCGTTCCCGTTGACATGTGTCATTTCGAATCAAAGAGTCTCCTTTCTTCAATCGATGGCGGGAAAATGAATAGTTGCGGGGGGACTAAAGTGTCTTTTCGACTTAGTATATATATATCCGTCTCCACTTTCACCTTTACTTTTTACTCTCCGCCTTCTAACTTTCAGCAGTAAATTCTCAAGTCGATTAACTTCACAGGTAATATACTTTTCGACAATACAACCCGACAAGTCTTTGATATGGCTTCCAGTTCCAAAAATCCCGACTCATCGACCATCGATAATGTTAACCCTGTCATGGACCTGGAGGGTTCTCAGAGTCCTCCTCTCGACCAAACTGAGGTTTTAGACATAGATATTCCGGAGAAGGATACGTTACAAGTAGATATCCTTACTGATGCAGAGGTAGCTGCTAAGACTTCTACCAAAATTAAGGGTGCTAATCCTCAAGTTTTTGACCCGGTTGAACACCTCGTTTGTACTTTCAACGAGGATCACTTGAGCGACCTGCAGGACAATTATAGTAAGTTCTTTCCTGAAGGCTCCCAGATTTTTCTTCAATCCTCTACGGATAGGGTTACTTCTCCTCCGGAGGGTTGTCATGCCTTCTATACATCCCATTTCCATTACGGCCTTAGACTTCCCTTTTCTCCCCTTTACTTGAGATCTGAATACTTTTATTGTTTCCTTAACTCAATTAGTTCCCAATTTTGTAGCTTTTGTCGTTTCTTTTGCTGTTCTTATGGTTGCAAAAGGTCTTCAGCCATCCTTTCGTAACTTTTACCAATTATTTCGTTTTAGCCTTTCCAGTTCTTCAAATCGTGGCTATTTTTTTGTGAGCCAAAGATCTAGCTGTGCTATTTTCGATTCCCCTGTTTTTAGCAATTCTGATTGGAAACCTCATTTCTTCTTTGTTCGACCTCCGACTCCTAAAATTGGATGATGGGTCGACCGCGCCTTCTGATTTTTCATGGGACCAGGATCCAAATGGACCTTTGGTGGCCGCAATGTTACAGGTTAAATGATTCCTGATGACCCATGCTTATTGAGCATGATAAAGGAAATGCGGTCGGGTAAGTATCAATGCGCCGTTCTTGTCGGAGAGGCCTTTCTTCGGAAAGCCGGCCTAAGTTATCACAGTTATCCAGTTCAAATTCCTAGTCGCTCCCTTGGTAATTCTCCTACTTTCTTCCAATACATTGTAATTGCTCTTTCGTTAATATTATTTGTAACTCTAATTTTTGTTCTTGGCAGCTTCTATGGTTGAAAGTTCTAGGCGTTCAAGATGGGAAAAATGGTCTTATCCAAATCCACCAAAACAGCAGATAACCAGGCCATAGAGCAGAGGTTTTCTTGCAAGCGGAGGAGAGATCAGAACCTTGATTCTGATGACAATGGAAAGGAGACCCCTGAGGTTTCTGAAAATGTTCCTCAAGGGCCTTCCTCTTCTCAAGCTCCAGTTTCTTCATCCACCATTAGGACGGGCCAGGGTATCCTTCCCTATCTCTTAGAACTTTGTATGGCATCCATGGCTGTCGGTTGTGGTCGGTGCCTAATTCTTCAGGTGCTGTGGCGAAGAGAAAGAAACAAGTTTATGATCGATCAGGCCAGAACCTTATGTTACTGTTGGGATACCTCGATTGTCAGAACAACAAAGAGTGCGGAATTTTAAAAATTTTCAAGGCACCCACAGTCCCATAATTTTATCTCCATATTATGTATACGAAAAGGTTAAATAAAAAACACAAACAGTACATTAAAAAGGGGGTTTTCGATTTTTACCTCACCACAGGCAAGGTGGTGGCAACCTCCAATGTATTTTTCGATTCACAGCTAGTGATCCAAATGTCTCACCTCCAGAGTTGATCCACAACAGTTGGATTATGGCAACACCTTCTAGTCTTAGGCTACGAACTGGATCTAGAAGGTTTGTTATTAAAAGATTGTCGAGATCTACTTGCATAGCAAGATCTAGCACAAGGTGAGTAGGAGAGGAGCAGCGGCGGCACAGGGGCAGCTCACGGCCAAGGGTGGCGGCTTCTAGCTAGCGACGGTGCAGGGAAGGGGTGCGGCTAGGTCAAGGGGCGGCCAGGGTTTTTGTGCTAAGGTGTTAGCCTTTGAGTTCATGCAGAACTCTATTTATAAGCATCCCTCAAGACCTTGGTTTGCAAGACTTCTTATGGGCTTTTATTTAAAGGCCCATGTCTTGCAAGCCTCTTTTAATTAACTACTTAAATTAAACCCAGTCCATATTAATTAATAAATTAATATCTCTCTTTAATTAATTAATTAACACTTTAATTAATTATTTTAATTAATTAGATCAACTAATTAATTAATCTCCCACTTGAATTAATACTTTAATTCATTAATTGATTTAATTACCTTTAAATCAATTATTTCCTTTTATACCCTCTTATAACTGTCACCGTCCAACTGTATTGTGTGTGACCCTCTAGGTTTACCATCAATTGGCAGCAGGCCCACGAATTCATCGTGATTTAATTTATGAACAATAAATTGCTCCGATCAATTAAACCACCTTTAATTGACCACTCCTAGAATCAATCTCCCTTATCAACTCAGGAGTACCCACACTTCACTGTCGATGTCTAGCCACAAGCCCATGAAGCCCAACTTCAGGTGAATTGATATTTGTGAACCTCACCTCTTATAAATGCCATGTACATACGGTCCTTCTATCTACTAATTTTCCCGATCAAGACTTAGGGTGTGTGAATTGATCAGCACCTCTAAATTTATCTCGATAACTGTACCTTCTAATTCAGGATAATATTCCAGTGTGACTGCTAAATTTGGAAACCCCTTTCCAAATCCGTCACCGACTGCGGCAGCAGATTTCTCGGATATATTATCTAAGAATCGTATAGAAAATTCCCTCATCCATTACGATGAGTCGGTAGATTCCATATTGGTACTAACCACTCGCGTACATAACCATACGCACCCATCCTAGGCATGTTATGATCAAGCTAAGTGATCTATACCTAGATCTAAGTACGCACACTCATGCACCGAATTAGCCCTAGTACCGCAAGTCAAAGGACTAAATCGTACACTATTATAAGTCTTGAGAAACATCTCATCACCAATATGCGTCATGCGCTTCCACAATGGGTTTCTCTGTTCGGGTCGTTCGATGCGTTCGATCCTCTATCGAACCACCTACTCTTATGCACTGGCCTCAAATGCCTTGCTCATGAAACGCTACAAATTCACTCCATGTGAATCATGCATACTTGTACAAGTCTTGGCGATTCCTACGATACCCTTTCTCGTTTTGGAATCTATGACTTGGAACGTGTTTTAAGATTACGACCTTATAGACTGTTTCATGATTGCACTCAATATCGTCCCATAGTGAAATGTAATCTAAGGATTTCATCCAATCGCTTAAATATATTTGCGAGAGATGAAGTTGACCATTGTTTATTCTAAACATATATAACTAAACGCACGTATTAATTATAGAGTCAAAGATTGTTATTTACGGAATAGACCTTTCACAAGCTAAATGAATTGGCTTGCTGGGCACTATCCTATCAGTTACTTAGTGAGCCAAACCCAAAGGCTACTGTGGTTGAGATGATTGAGGACCATCTCGTAAGGAAAAGGGAGGTAGGTTATTCCGACGGTGACGCACTAGTTAATGATGAAAGGGAGAATGCCGCTGTTAAGGCCACACTGATTCTTCTTTCTTCTGTCTTTACGAGAGATATGCAGCGGTTGCTGGAGAAAGATCCTCTGGAGAAACTAGCAAAGGCTGCCCAATCTCACGTCAGGGTAAGATGAGATTAACCATATCTTTTTCTTTCTCATCTTATCTTACAAGGATTTTTTGTAACTTGTTAATTATTTGAGCTTAAAGGTTGGTGCCTGCATGGTGTCTTCTATGTACGAGTCAGCTCTATTAAGGCAGCAGTGTCAATTTCTGGAAGAGAGGAACAAGACTCTTCTTCAGAAGGTGGCTGATCTAGAACAAGGGTTAACTGGGCAGGGCCTTCCACATCCTCTACTCAACCGCCTCGAAGTGGTGGCGATCAAGATTTGGAAACAAATGATCCTCATGTAATCAACAGTGTTCTAGATGCTACTCCGGCCCAGGAGCGAGCAGATCAATTGGCTAGCGAGTTAGAGAGCAAACAAGTTCAGCACGCTACTCGTATAAGCGAGCTTGAGTCCCAAGTCACTCGTCTTCGAGCTTCACTCGACGAGCAGGGAGAAGATGATGATCTTGATGGTCTGATCGACCGTTCTGGCATGAGTCCCAAAGAAAGAGTTATTCGAGAATTCCTGGGTTCTCCGGTTCATACTGCTTTGGTTTATCAAAGGGTGGGTCCACTTTTAGAGAATACTTTCAAGAAGGCAGTTCACCAAATGGTGGCTTTCGACTTGATCGAGGACCGAAGAGAAGAGTACTTTTTAACCATTCATGTCAGCCTAGATCGGAATGGTCGGAAGTATTATTCTGTTGTTATTCTAACAGTGGATTACAAGCATCTTCCCCTGGCACATTTGCTAAAGGAGCTTGGAGTTGCCTTGCCCGTGCCCCCTCCCGATGCTGATCCTCCGAGGACCGGTAGTTTGAGCGACCAGGAAGAGGAGGATGCTGACCCAGAGCATCAAGATAATGCCGACCACGAGATTCATGGTGAAGCAGATCAGCAGACTCCAGATGGTGCCGTCGAGAAGACTCAAGAAGATTAGTCCTCATGAGATAATTTTGTAAACTTTACAACATTTTTCTTTGTACCAAGACAGTTTGTATTTGACCTCCATGACTTTATTCTATCATCTATTCGAAATATTTAGACATAAGTCTTTATTTGCATAATTTATTTTTATTTAATCTATTCAAATGAGCATAACTCCTTTGTTTTTAGAATAAACAGTTTCGCGCTTCTTTCAGGGACCGTCGCGTCTTTTCCTTTAGTATAAATATTGAGGTAAAAAGTTCTTCGCTATTTTACCGCGCGTCCCAACTTAGATAAAATATTCTCTCAATTTGTTCGAGCGTTCCCCTCGATTTTTCAAACCTTTCTTGATTTCCTCGAGAATGAGTTCCCTTTTCTCTAATACCTCCAGGCACCCTTCCCGTGACCCTCCCAGAAACGTTAGACCTAAGAGATCTCAAACTGGGGGACCCTCTTTTGACTCTTCTGAACCCCGAGCATCAGCCGACTCGGGGGCGCAGGCGTCTACCCTTACTCCGAGTGGAGTGGGTGACGCAACCATACACCCATCCTCTACTCAACAGGATATTCGATCAAACCCTTCTTTTACAACGGACGTATAGAGGAGAGATTCTCCTGGGCAAGTTGCCTTTGGAGATATGATTTCCGGGGAATGAGCTTCTGAGATCGTCGTCCCAACCTCCATCCCTTTTTTCGAGCATGGTTCCCAATATTATGTTCGATCTAATCTTTTGTCACTCTCCACTGTCGATTTTTCCATTGGCTTAAGCCGAGCAGAGGACGTTGATGGGCTAGCCGGTGGTGGTCCATCTTTAGATCTTGTCTTTGGATAATTCCCAGGTGCAGTCTGTTATGCAGGGTTTCCCTGATTTCCTTTTCACTGATACTACCGCGATGGTTTCTTCAGTTGAGGTCGGGACCTCTTCTCAAGGTCGGACTGACCAAGGATCTGATCGGCAAGTTCGTTTTTCTGCCTTGGGGAAGGAAATTCTCGTGAGTCCAAAGGCGAGAGATTCTCCGCCCCAGCTGGATGATCGTTGTGTCAAAGAGCAGGTTTATGATATTACGGAGTCTCGAACTCCTCGCCATGATGGGGTCCCACTTATTTCCGTTCTGCCTGGTCCTTGTGAGCCTGATGCGTTGTCCTGGAACCTTGGGCTTAGTACCATTCTGCCTGGCGAACTAAAGAGATACGAGGATGCTTCCAACATTCGCCTTGTTCAGTCTCTTTTCAAACTTCTTGAGTAGGTACATTTCAGTTTATTCTCCATAACCTCTCTTTTTTTTTTTTCACTTTTCGGGCTGCTTACTGATTATGCCTTCTATTTATTCAGGGGAAGTATATTGCCTTACAGCCAGGCGTTCAAAATGACGATACTTGGCTTAGTAGAGAATGTATGAGAAATCGAATGGAGGTCAAGATCAGTTCTCGCAAGAGAATCTCCACTTCAGAATCAGCTTCTTACTGATGAAATCAATCAATTGCGTGAGGATAATCTGGCTCTTCGAAGGGAGAGAGATGATCTTGCTCAACTGAATACAAATATGGAGAGAGTAGTAGAGTCTCGGATTCAACAAGCGCGAGAGGAGTCTCGACGTGGTGCCTTCAATGAAGGTAATGAGCAGGGTTATCAGAAGCGCCAGGACGAGTTGCTGACGTTTTTGGGCACTCCGACTCCGAGGAGCACCTCTTCGACCAGGACTTCCAATTCCGGTCAGCCACAATAGTTTAGCTAGCATTCTCTTCTTCTTCTTTTTTTGTGTGGACGAGGAAAAACTCTTTTCCATATTCGGAAATATTATTTCACCATTTTTGTATAATGCTGAAGTATGGAGTATATATTTGCTGACCTTTATCTTTGTCGGAATGTAGTGTGAATTACTCGTCGGGTAAACATTAGTCTTTGAGAATCTGAAAGGTCAGCTTTGAAGTTGGAGCTTTGCGACGTTTCCTTTCCTCAATCATTATGACTAGGGTGTTTTTCGCTATAAAATTCGTAGGAAGCTTATTCAACAAACCCACAACTTTTTAAGATCATACTCCAAGTGTTTTTATAACACGACACACTTTCTTTATATTAGGCCTTGCAAAGTTCTTTCCTTCATCGTAAAACTTGCCTAATTTCTCAATTCGAGTAGTTTTTTACGATAAATGAAAGGATTTTTCTGGGCTTAGTGTAAAATTCCTTGTGGAATATGTAGGTTTCCCAGTTAGGAATGATTAATTTTGTGTCCATTCCTTGTCGATTAGTATCTGTTCTCGGGATAGGTATGGCACATTTGTCATCTAGAGACAAGTCTTTAAGAAACACATAAGGCCATTTTCAATAATGGTCCCCCTGTTTCAAGAAAGCAATCCTTTCTTTACATTAGGCCTTGCAAAATTCTTTCCTTCGTCGTAGAGCTGGCTAATTTATTTAAAATGGTCATTACTCTTCAATTCGATTAGTTTTTACGAAGAATAAAAGGATTTCGCTGGGCTTAATATGAAATCCTTCGAACGTGCAAGTCGTCCTACTTCAGAGGGATCAACTTCGTATATATTCCATATTTGATTATTGTCCGTGGTTGGAATAGGTATGATACCTTTGTCGACTAGACATAAGTATTTTTGAAATAAAAAGTCACATTTAATAATGGCGCCTTGTTATCAAGAATAATGTGTTTCTTCTTCTTGTTCGTCTTCTCTTTTCAGGAACCGTTGTTGAACATGCCAGTCTGCTTTGTCAGGGATGTTTTATTAGGGGTAGTGTCCTTCTTTGATCAAGTAGGATACTTCGTCATCAAGGGGCCTATTTCGAGAAATACATGCGGCAATTCGAAGATCGATACATTATTAATCTTCTTGTAATAATAGTAGGCTTTTAATGTACTAAGATAGTGATTCCAGTCTTGTAATATAACAATTTTATCAATAAAATTGCTTTTGTCTTATGATTTTTTATGTTCATTCCGGTCTTACGAACTTTTTAATATTTGAATCCATATTTCTAGTCTAGATATTGAATCCTTGTTTCTCGCTGAAGTTCATGTTCAATTATTCGTCGGGATACATAGGTCAATTTCCTTGGTGGGAAACCGGATCCTTTAGTCCTTGTCGATATTTGAGCTCTGCCGGTCGGAGATCTCCAATGTGACTTTGTCCTTTGAAAACCTATATAAAGGCCTTCACTTCCATTTTCGAATATGTTGAGCACAATTCTGTTCTTCAATCTATTAATCAACATCCTTTTCGTCAAAAGATGTATCTTTTCACAGCCTGTTATTTCCATTATCCTAGAATCATGCAACCATTTATGTACCTCGCACCTCTGCTAATAATTCGGTATGGGTGGAATTAGAAAATGTAGAACCATTTTTTAGATCCAGCGTGCCACGATCTCCTTAAGCAGTTCTTCTGGAAGATTAGGCAGAGACAAGCTTATCTGTCTAATTGTGAAAAACTGCTATTCCTTATACTCTGTCAGATTTCTTGGACGCTAAGAGGAAAGCTGGATTCTACTTCATTTATTCAATATATACTCTCAAAAAGATCAACTATTTTGTAATTTCATCACTTTTTCTTGTATATGCCGTAATAATAACAGATCTCGTAGTTTGAGTAGGATTACTCTGTTTCTTAAGCTGCTTTTCTTTATTTCTTGAAGGGTTTCAATTCTGACTTGGATATCACCTTTCAATCGACCAGTTTGTTCATCGAGAATCGATCTTGATATGATCTAATCATTCCGACCTTGCTTGTTACCCGTTGTCGAGGGATGTCATTGATCTCAACTGCAACCGTTCCAACTTATTTGTAATAAATAGGGGAAGTTGATAAGTTATGTTTTCCTCCGTTGATTTTATTACTTCCCATCCGTAGGATTAACTTTGTTATCCCTATAAAAAGGCAACAACTCATTTACCATTTCTACCCACATTGCAAACATAGAAAATGCTGTCTCCTCTAAATTCATTTTGCCAAGTGACCCCATAATCTTTAGAAAAGCACATTATTACGATCGGTCTTGTCATGATTATATGTTTTTCATCATGCCTAGTGCTGACGAGTCCCATTAACGCCCTACCTAGTATGGACAAGTCCCATGTGACATCTGCCTTGGTCTTCGAATGGTTGAGGTCCGTGGTATTTGATCAGCACATGGAGGGTTCAGATCTTCCTAGCATCCTCGTTCTTGGAGGTTACCTCCGAAGTGCTTCCTCGTCGGGGTGTGCTGGTAGATTTTCACTTTCGCGATGGTTCATGCGGGACCTCGCTTTGGACGAACAACTGCAATAAGTTGTCAAGCGGGGTGTCATTTTGGTCAAATAACCGCTAAAAACTATTAGGCTTTTTAGAGGTTATTTGATTGAAACGGGAATCGATCTTCCGAGCCTAGCCATCGAACCAAAGAAGTCAACCATCCTGAGCAGCATGCTTCTTAGGTGGTTGAAGAAGAATGTCGAGGTACTAGGGAGGAGATTGATGTTTTTGAAAACTTCCATCTATTGGATAGGTTTTTCCATTTCTTGTACTGTAATAACCCTGTAAAGCGAAAGATGCATTTGTATATTTGTAAAGATAATTCTAATAAAACTTTGATTTTCTTCATATCTTTTGCATATGATTCTATTTTGCTGCTTGGCAGGTAACTTAGTACTTTGACTTGACCACCTCATTCGTCGATTTGGTTGAGGTCAATGAGTGTTTATCGATCCAAGCGGTTTTACTCATTTTCTTCTTAGGTTTTTTATCCATTTCTTGGTTTCACCCTTTGAATTCGTAATTTGGAGATCGATGAGTGTTTACCGACCCAATCGGTTTTACTCAATTGTACTTAGTTTTTTTACCAATTTTTGGTTTTAACCCTTTAATTCGTAATTTGGAGATCGATGAGTGTTTACCGACCCAATCGGTTTTACTTAATTGTACTTATGTTTTTTTATCCATTTTTTGGTTTCAACCCTTGCATTCGTAATTTGGAGATCGATGAGTGTTTACCGACCTAATCGGTTTGACTCAATTTGTAGTTAGGTTTTTTTACCAATTTTTTGGTTTTAACCCTTTAATTCGTAATTTGGAGATCGATGAGTGTTTACCGATCCAATTGGTTTTACTCAATTGTACTTAGGTTTTTTACCAGTTTTTTGGTTTTAACCCTTTAATTTGTAATTTGGAGATCGATGAGTGTTTATCGAGCCAATCGGTTTTACTCAATTGTACTTGGGTTTTTTTACCAATTTTTTGGTTTTAACCCTTTAATTCGTAATTTTGGAGATCAATGAGTGTTTACCGACCCCGTCGATTTTACTCAATCAATTTTTTGGGTTTTCTACCAATTATTGGTTTTAATCCTTTAATTCGTAATTTTGGAGATCGATGAGTGTTTACCGGCCCCGTCGGTTTTACTCAATCAATCTTTTGGGTTTTCTTCAAATTGTTGGTTTTAATCCTTTAATTCGTAATTTTGTAGATCGATGACTGTTTACCGACCCCATCGGTTTTACTCAATCAATCTTTTGGGTTTTCTGCCAATTATTGGTTTTAACCCTTGAACTCGTAATTTCAAGATCGATGAGTACGCAAGGATAAAATTTGAATTATGAAAGATAACATTTAGGAGCTGTTTGATCAACATCCATAGTATCTTCTTAGGTTGACGGCATTCCTAGTTCTTGGTAAGGGTGTTCCATCCATGTGCGCAATTTTTTATGAACCCTTTTTTCCTACACCAACGATGATGTAAGGTCCATCCCAATTTTGTTGTAACTTGCCCACATGATTGGATACCTGAACGTTTTTTAGTACCAAGTCTCCTCCTTAATGGATCGTATTCGTACCCTTTGATTGTAAGCTTTTTCCATGTTGGATTTGGTGACCTGTAAGCGTACTGCAGCTTTTTCTCTTAATGCTTCAGTTAGATCGACGTCGCCCTTCCTTGTCCCTTCATTATCCTCTCTCTCGTACATCTCAATCCTCGGGCTTGGGACCAGAGCTTCGACTGGGATAACGGCCTCTGAACCATAAACCAAACTGAAAGGGGTCTCACCGGTCGAGGCTTTAATAGTTGTTCGATTGGCCCAAAGTACCCCGGGAAGTTCATCCAACCACTTTCCCTTTCCTGCCCCCAGTCTTTTTTCTGGAGACTAAATTATTACACGGTTAGCTACCCCTGTTTGGCCGTTTGCCCTCGGGTGCCCTACTGAAGTAAAGTTCTGCTGAATCCCAAATTTTGAGCACCAGTCCAACACTTGTTTTCCTGCAAACTGAGTTCCATTATCGGAGACCAGAACTCGAGGGATCCCGAATCGACATACTATGAATTTCCATAAAAAGTTGATAGCTTGAAATTGTGTGATTCGTGCTAGAGCAACGCATTCAATCCACTTGCTAAAATATTCCACCGCGACTTAAACATAGCTTTTCTTTGATCTGGCCACTGGGAAAGGTCCCACAATGTGTATTCCCCATTGATCAAAAGGACAGTAGACAGGTATGGGGTGCATTTTTTCAGCTGGTTGATGGTTTATGTTTGCATGAATTTGGCAGTGATGGCATTTCTTCACATAGTTGGTAGCATCATGGTTAAGGCTAGGCCAATAATATCCTGTTCGTAGACATTTTAATGCCAGCGCCCGGGCTCCGCTGTGGTTCCCTGCCTCTCCTTCATGAATCTCTCTGAGTACCTCCGGGACTTGTTGTGCGGAAATGCATTTTAGAAGGATTCGGGAGACTGATCTCCTGTAGAGCTTTTCGTCTAGGATCGTGTATCTGGGTGCTCGGTATTTTCCTTTTCGAGCTTCATTCTGATATATTGGTAGGGTTCCTTCCAAGAGATATTCCATTATTGGAGTCATCCAATTTTCTTCTTGTGCGTTGATTTCCATCACCTCAGTGATGGGCATGTTATCTATATCAATGGCTGGGGTGTTTGAGATTAGCCAAGTGATTACCCTTTCTATTCGACCATCCCTGGATCCTGTGAATCGAGAAAGTTGGTCTGCCCATTTGTTGTTTTCTGACCGTGGGACATTCTGTATTTCAATCTTGTCAAATTTTCCTGCGAGTTCTTTTACCTTCGCAAGGTATTTTACCATGTTGTATTCTTTGGCCTCGTATAAACTTTCTATCTGTTGTTGGACCAATTCTGAGTCGGTTAATACTCTCAGGTTTTTTATGCTTGCTTTGATAGCCGTCTCCATTCCTGCAATCAAAGCTTCTTACTCAACCTCGTTGTTAGTTACCATAAAATCAAAAGTGATTGCGTAGTTCAAATCCTCTTTTTCTGGTCCGGTAAAATTGATCCCGGCTCAGCCTCCTTCCCTATTTGAGACCCCGTCGACATGTATCAACCACTTGTGATTTTTGACAATCATTACATCATTATCACCAGCAGTAGTGTCGTTCGGAATTTCGTGTGAGGTCGGAGTTTCCAAAAAGAAATCGGCAAGGACCTGAGCCTTTATTGCAGTTCTTAGTCTATACTCAATCTCGAATTGTCCTAACTCGATCGCCCATTTAATCAATCTTCCTGAGGTTTCCGGTTTTGCCAGAACTTGCCTTAGTGGTTGATTAGTGAGTATGATTATCTTATATGTCAAAAAATATGGTCGAAGCTTTCGCGCGGCGACTACCAAGGCCAAGGAGAATTTTTCTATTTCTAAGTAATTTTTCTCGGCTCCTTGTAACAGCTTGCTTAGATATGTTCTGAACCTTCTATTTTTACCAACACTGAACTTATTGCCACATCCGAGATGGCTATGTAGATGTATAAAGGTCGTCCTTCTATTGGTTTGGCTAATAACGGTGAAGAAGTTAGGTATTCTTTTAATTGGTTAAAAGCCTGATCACAATCCTCGGTCCATAAAAAAGTTTTCGCTTTCCGCAAGGTTTGAAAGAACAGTAAACTTTTGTCTGCTGATTTGGATATGAACCTATTTAGTGCAACAATCTTTCCGACCAAACTCTGCACTTGGGAGATTGTTCTTGGTGGTTTCATTTTGGTTATGGCTTGAATCTTTTCCGGATTCGCCCCTATTCCCCGTTGATAAACCATGTAACCTAGGAATTTTCCGGATTTGACTCCAAAAGAGCACTTTGCGGGGTTTAGTTTCATACGGTATTTTCTTAAAATCGTGAAGCATCTGTCTAGATGTTTGACGTGGTCAGCCTCGTTCATGCTTTTTACCAACATGTCGTCTACGTAGACCTCCATTATTTCTCCTATTAATTCCCTAAACATTAGATTAACCAATCTTTGATATGTTGCCCCGGCATTTCTTAATCCAAAGGGCATCACTATGAAGTAGTATACTCTCTGCTCGGTGACGAAGGCGGTTTTCTCTTGATCACGCCCATTCATGTAGATTTGATAAAATCCTTGGAAAGTGTCCATCATGCTAAAAATAGCGAAGCCTGCAGTTGAGTCGACCAGTAGGTCGATTCTTGGGAGTGGGTAAGGATCTCGTGGACATAGCTTGTTGAGGTCGGTAAAATCGTTACACATCCTCCATTTATTGTCCTTCTTATCTCCCTTTGCCACTAAGACCACATTACATAGCCATTCTGAAAAGTGTATCTCCCTAATTTGTTTGGCTTTTAGCAATCTTTCAACTTCTGCTTTAATTATTTTATCTTTTGTAGGGCCATGGTTTCGCTTCTTTTGCCTCACTGGTTTCGCCATTGGATCGACTTTCAGGGAATGAGTAATAATTCTTGGATATATGCCCTCTATATCTTCTGCACTCCATGCGAATATATCGACATTTTTTCTGAGGAAATCTACCAGCATTATTTCTCCTTCTGGACTGAGTTCAGTCCCTATCTTGGTCGTTTTCAAGGGGTCGCCTTGTACTAGCATAATGTCCTTGTGTTCTGGTGGCTTAAAGGTTAGATCGACCGTCTCTTTCCCTTTCCGATCTATCCTATCCGTACTCGGGATATCGATTTCAGTCCTCTCGATGTCATCCTCGAGTTTTCTTTTCGCTGGGGTAAAAGATTTAGATCTGTTTCCTAATGCCAGGGAGGTATTATAACAATCCCAGGCCATGCAATGATCATTGACTATTTCTCCGATGCCCGAGACCGTAGGAAACTTTATCTTCTGATGGTAGGTTGATACGACTGCTCGAAAAAGGTTGAGTCCCGGCCGTCCTAGTATTGTTTTATACGCAAAAGGTGTTTCTACGACCAAAAATTTTATCATTTTTACGACTCGTTCAGGTCTTTTTCCCAATGAAACACTTAGGTTGATTGTCCCAGAGGGGACTATTTCTGATCCCCCGAATCCTACTAACGGAGTTGCTACCTTTTGTAGCGTTATTTCACCCAAATTCATCTATGTTAGAACTTCTCTTGAAATAATGTTTGCGGAGCTCCCATTATCAATTACTATTCTTTTCACATTGTAGTTTGCTGTTTCAAGCGACACCACCATAGGGAAGTCAGGATTATCTTGTTTCGTATCCCAAGTGATATTTCGTGGTACTTCATTTTAGTTAAAACTGATGGGTTGTTATTTTTGAACTTTGCTCTCGAGAGTCCATACCTCCCTTGGAATCCCAAAACTTCATTCTATTAATCTGGTAGTTCTTCGGCGGGCGTTACATCTGTCTACCCCCGCTGGCCCACCGAAAATTGTGTGTATCGTTCCGTTCACCTGGTCGTTATTCATATATTGAGGCGGACCGTTGTTCGGGGTTCTTCTCCGATTAGAATTTCGAGGGCTCCTAGTTCTATTTATTTTCCTCCCATTCCGTTCGACGTAATCGTCCAACTTTCCTTCTTCAATCAGCCTTTCGATTTCCTGTTTCAAATGGAAACAGTCCTCAGTGCGATGCCCATGAGCATGATACCGACAATATAAGTTGTAATTTCGGGCTCTTGGCTTAGCTTGTGTAATTCTTTTCGCCGGGGGAATCCAATTATTTCTCTCGAGTAGCACTAGGATCTCTTCCGTAGGGACATTTAATTTGGTGTACTCCACGTGATCTACTCGATTCCTTTGAGGTAGTTCAGCAGATCTGGGTCTTGAATAGACATTAGGTCTTTTATCCTGATCGTTGCGGTTGTATTCCAATCTTTGGAAAACATTTCCTTTTCTAAAAGATCGATCATAATCTGTTAGCTTTGGAATGGGAGCTTTATCCTGTCACTTCATGCCAGAGGTTGAAGCCTTGCTCCTATTTTTTGTCTTTAAAGGAGTTCATCTCTTTTTGAGTCATATATTTCGAGGCTAAGGTCATAATATCTACGAATGTCCTTGGCTGTTTCCGACTTAGGGCATTCCCAAATTGCCTGTTTTTGGTAAGGTCAAATAGTATGGAGATTATGTAGTTGATATTTGGTGAATCGATCTTAAGTAATTCCTCATTGAATCTTGCCAACCAGCTTCTCAAAGATTCTCCTTCTTGCTTATTAATAGTTCCTAGATAACTCATGGGGAGCTTCTGTCTCTTCTGGCTGGCGAATTGTTGAGTCAGCTTGTTACATAGCTCACGAAAACTGAATATTGAATTGGATGCTTGTTTTCCAAACCAATCTAAGGACAATCCCTCGAACGTTGTAACCATTAATTTGGCGGTGTATTCAGCTGAGTGTGCATACAGATTCCTTATGTTTCTTAAAACTAAATATGTAATCATCCGGATCAGTCGTACCGTCGTAACGGGGTAAACGTCCCAGAACTTGTCCGGACGACTGTGCTTCCTTGATTTCCTTACAGAAAGGGGAACATGGAGCTATGCTTTCCTGGACTTCTCTACTTCTTGCCCATGGCTGTTGAACAGCTAGCAATCTTTGTTCCACACGTTCTTGGACCATTTTTTCAATGTCTCTCTCTGAGACCCGCACGGTCTTCGGTTGATTAGGGGTCGGATCGATGATATCATCGTCTATAGGAATAATAGTATTTTCTCTCGACCCTTGTTGTATGGCATGAGTAGGGGGTCTTGTTCGATTTGGTTTTCTTCGGTCATGGCTATCAGCTAGTTTTTCGTTACTCCTTTGTGGGGTAGCCAAAGATTGTTGGTCGGTCCCTGGACTATCGGCCTGTTCTGAGATGTGGTCAATCGGCCTTTGAGTTCTCCGGACAGGTTAAGTCGGGACCGTTCTTGGGTTTCTGAGCTCTTGTTCGGGAATTGTTTGGAGCCCTAGATATAGGGAATTCACCAACAACGCTAACTATTTGAGTTTTTCTTCCCTATCCGACAATGGGACAGGAATTGTTCCGACCATATGGTTCGCAGGTGTTGGATCAATTGTAGGGTTCGGCTGTCCCTGCGGGATTTGGATGTTGGCATCAAGGCGCTCTTCCTGATCCGTTGGATGGTTGTTTTCTCACTGTTCGTCTATCGGTTGCTGATTCGTTCATTATTTGTTGTATTTTCGTGCAAACCATCCGACAACACTTGTGGGTGTGTAGTGTTACTCCTTGCCTCGTTGCGTGCGTTCTTCCTTGGGCGAGCCATGTGTCTATGGAATAATTAACTCAGCCCCTCGGTGGGCGCCAACTGATTTAACCGAATTTCATGTGGTTTAGTTAAATCAATGATAATTATACGGGGGTTAGATTATATTCGGATTAGTGGGCTAGTTAGCCCCCATCATAATTAAATGATAGACTACTTAATTGATTAGGCTATAAATTAAATAGGACCTCAATTAAGTAAATAGATTGGGCCATTAATTAATTAGAAGATTTAGTCTTCCAATTAAAAGGTTATGACCCACATAGGAAAAGAGAAGACTCCTAATCCTATTTAGGATTAGGAGATGAAATATATTCATATATATGTAAATATACATAACATATCTAAAATAACAAGAAACACACACAAGAGAAAAATAAGTCTTGCAAAATACTCTTTTTCCTCTCTCTCTCTCTCTCTCTCTCCAAGAAGAATTTTTGATTTTTGCTCCTTTTGTTCTCTAGTTTAGATCTTGATAATTTCTATGTTCTAGCCGATTAGAATTATTAAGGTTTTCGTGCAATTGTGGTGTATCAACTCATAGAGGCGCAACACGTGGGGCGCTACCTAAAGCTTGGGACCAAAGGTGCAAAGCAAATGAGAGGACTACTTCTACAGAGTTCAACATTGTTTGGATTAGCAAGGAACGAGGTATAAAATATATATGTTTATATGTTCTTATTTTATAATAGTTTAAATATATACCGGATTGTATCCTGACAAGATTTCCAAGGGGAGCCTAATTTTTTTTTTAATTCCGCTGCATGAGGCTCGTTTTCCCGTAAGAATCCCAACATCATCTGCAGTCATTAAGTTTTTAATGGAGAAAATATGTGAAAGCTATGAAGGCGCATGAATTTGTTATTCTGAAGTCCCTCAGGATGTCAAAGAGATGTGGTTCAACATATTCAAGGTAAAAAATTTCAATTTTATATGTATATTGATTTCTTCTAATAGGTTTTTATTTTATGGAGTTTCTTATAATGACTTCCAGGACAAATATTGTTGGAACTAAGAATATGAGAAAGTTATTCGGCGTATTTATAAAATAAAAGCCGGAAAGGAACTATCTGATCGGTTATATAAACTATGGGTAGAAAAAAAATTCAGGGACTTGACTGGATTGGGGTAGGTTATTGGGATTTTATGGTTCATAGATGGAAGATTGACCCTAAATTTATAGCAAGTAGTCAAAAAAATAACCAAAATCGGGCATCGGACTGTGATGGTATGGGCTTCCCACTTTATGCTAGTGGGAATATGTAATAGTGTGAGGGGGAACTCACAATTTATATAACCCCAGAATTGTGTACGGGACAAAGGGACCAACCCCTAAAACAAAAGAACCAAAAGACAACAAAGCGAGAAATCAAAGTGAACAGCCAACATGCTGGCAAACTACCCACACATGGGCACAAGTAAGAAAAAGCCCACAAACTGGGAGAAACCCATGCAAGGGGCGAAACCAACGCAAGAGAAACCAAAGGAAAAATAGCAATTCTTCCATCAGCATCCACCATATAGTCACCGTTGAGCCCTGATGAAAAAAGAGCCACTAGCTAGCACCGGAAAGTCAAAGATAAATATCAACTCCTCAAACAACCTTCAACATATATCCTTCTATAAGCCCTGAGAGAAGAGATGAACTACTAGCAAATAACCCAACATCCATCACCATACAACCACAGAGTACACAAAGCAACAAAATGGCGTCCAAAGTGTAAATGACACCACCACAGAACCAGCCCCTGAAATGGACTCCATGAAGGCAACCTCAACTATGTCACTCGGATGATATTGTAAGTTCTTCACATATTTTATATTTTTCTTTTCATATGCATGTTTTATAATTATTATTTTTCACAGGCAAACAAAACTGTAGTTATACCATCCCGAGCTGATTTATTTATGATTACTCATTCAAAAGTAGTTGATGGCCAACGTGAATGGGGCGACGAATGTTCTGAGTTTACACACGTTAGTTACTTATACTAGCGTATTTTTTTAATATGTTGTGACATTTAATTATATGCATTTTATTAATTAATAAACTCTTCTTGTAAGGAAGTTTTGTGGATGTCATTTCGAGTCAAGATTCCACAGAACCTGGTGTAGTGGATCCACACAATGAGTTGGAGGTAATATGAATATGACTTATAGTTTTATTATTTTATTTAGATTACGTAATTATTATTTATAGTTAAATAGTAAAAAATTATTATATTGTTTTTTATGTAGACGTGGATTGATGTTGTTGGGCCACCAAACAAGATGGGGAGGTTAGTTTGGCTGCTGAGGCGAAGTTTGTTAAAGGTGGTTCATCAAGATGACTTTCACAAACAATCCCCCGATGAGGTAATTAACGAGATTTCCACTCTAAAATCACAGTGTCAAACTTATGCGGAGCAAATAGAAAAATTATAAGAAGCGTCAGATATGCGGGAGAAGGGCTATGAGGAGAAAACTAACACAATGAGGGGATACATGGATAACATGATGCAACAATGGCAAAGGATGATGGTGCGGGTAACATGTTTCACCAACAACCCGTGGCCCCTTTTAATCCATCTCTCACGGGATCATTTCAGACTTCAGTTGCCGGTTCCCAACCTTCATATTATATGTCATCCCTAATGTTTGGGTATATGGGGAATATGGCACCCCTTCCACATCAGTCGACCAGACTCCGCCATAGGCCCAATCTTCGCCTCATGCTTAGTCTTCACCTCATGCCCAGTCTCAGCCACAAGATGTTACCCAACCTCTTTCTCAGCAGCCAAATGGTCAAGATTCGATATGAAGGTTTACATTAGTTTGGAACAATTTTACTTCAGTTTTATGATTTTTGAACTGAATCATTAGGTTTTTATTGAGTACTAATTAATTTATTTTATGTATGTGATCGTGGTATTGAATTATTGGATTAATTCTGTGGTATTGATTGTTGGAATGTTTGTGGTAGTGGATTGTTGAATTAATTACGGTAATATAGGTTATTTTAAAAAAAAATATTATTATTTTTTAGAAAAATCGAAATTAATCAGTCATTTTAGCGAGGGATTTGCTAAACATACTTACAGCGACGGAAAGCATTTTCGTCGCTGAAATTAATAATAGCTATGGAAATCAAATCCGTCGCTACTATTAACATTAGCGGCGAAATTTATATATGTCACTAATGTTAATAGTAGCGACGGATTTGCTTTCCGTCGCTAGGAATAACTCTAGCGACAAATTTAAGTTTTCGTCGCTAAATAATCAGCAAGGATCCATCGCTGATTCCGTCGTTGAATTTTCCATCGCTAATATTTAGCGATGTATTTTGGTCCGTCTCTAAATCCGTCGCTAAATCGATTTGGTCGCTATTTTGATTGGTTTTGTAGTTGAGAAAGAAGAAAGAATAGTTGAGTTGCAAGAATGGGGAAAACCCGTGCCAATTTTGAACTTAATGGGCGCGCGACAATCACGCGCTAAAATTCCATCCAAATTTGACATAGACACTAAATGTGTCAAGAGTGTAAATTATGATATGCATGATACCGAATATATTTTCTGAAGTAAAAATTGCTACTAAAAGTGTCTTTCCCCCAACAATAAAGTATTTTCAAAATTATGTATTACCCAAATTACTATAATGATAAATACAATAAACAACTACTAAATTCAAGAGTGAAAGTTGCAAATCTTCATCGATAATATGCAAAATATTATAATATCATTAAGACAAGTGGTGAAAATTTAACAGAAAATTACGCAAAGTTTGACAATTTATCGGTCAAAAGTGACAATCTGCAACATTTAAAATAAGCGAGGGAATAAGTGCTAACTAAGAAATGTTAAAGGAAAAGAGCCATAACACAAAGTTTGACAGCTACTTTTTTTTTTTTTTTAATCATTTAATTAGTGAGTGAAATAAAAAAATATATATATATATATCCCTATATTTTGCATACTTATCAGAAAAAAAAAATACCCCTTTAAACCTAAAAAATAATAATAATCTCCTTTTTAGCTTTAAAAATTGATAATTACATCCATGTTAACTTATAAAGTTATTGGGTTCACTTATAAAATTAACAATAACTGGCCTCATGATTTATGAAAAAAATTTCACATGAGTTGTTTTAGTATTTAAAAAGAACACATGTGAATTTTTGTTATAAAAATAAGAAAGAAGAATTTTGATAAATAAGCAAAGGGTACAAGAAATGTATTTGCATTTATTCGGATAATTTATTAACAACTCACAACAAGAAAACAAAGCCAAAACAAAAATCTATAAAGCAAGCCTTCCATTAACTTCACCATAATAATTATAATAAAAGGCCAAAAAAAAAAAACACTATTTATGCTAATTAAGGAAATGATGCCCTGGTCTTCATTTCAGTTGGTTGAACATCAACTGCAAATCCTTTGCCAGTGACCATCCAGTAGTCTGCATAATTAAGTGCACTTCTTGTTGTCTCCGGCGCCATTGCTATATCGATTCGTTTTCTTTCCAATTCATCGGAAGATATATTGTACTTTTCATCCCTTTTCTTAATCAGCTCCGGCTTCACTGCCATTCTCATTTGTGGTGACATCATTAGTGCAGGTGCACCTAGGGGTAGCATATCACCTGCATATAATCACAATCAACAACTTAGATCAACCCAAAAGTATTACTTGTTACATGGTTAATATTTACATATACTCCTATGAGAAAAAGAAAAATATCTAAGAGTTTCATTGTGATATATATAACCAGGTTGAGCCGGTCAATTTGATATGTGAATAATATGTGAATAAATTAATCAAATGACTATGTATCCCTTTATTTTTGTAATGGTCTCAATCTTACATCCTTATAAAATATAAATGGAAAAAATTATCCTTATTCATGTAATGCGCTTTTTTTTTTTTTTTGAGAGAATATGTAATGCTCATTGGGAAATCGAATTTTCAGCATAGAGGGGTAAAAATCTCATTAGGAATATTACAGAATATATCACATAGGGTAAACTACTCATTAGAAATATCACATGAATTAGGACAATCACATCAAGTATAATACTATTAGACATACTAAAACATCAAATAATGAGTGTTACACCTCCTTTACGCACTACGTGTCACACACATATTAGGATATATCTCATTGGGTAAACTACTCATTAAAAAATATCACATAGATGCAGTGGCGGAGCTAGACGATTTTTCTAGGGGGGGCGAAATTTTTTTCTCGATAGTTTTTTAATGTTTTGATAGAGTGACAAAAATTAATTTAAAATAATGTAACACTATAATTTTATCCAACATAAGATAAACAAATATACTAGCAATTATTTTATCCAACAAATGATGAAAAAATTTATTAGCAGCTTTTTTAAGAGTTCATTAAATATATGATTCAAAATATTTAGGAATTAATAAAGCATCAAAACATTTTAAGATGATGTATAATAATTGAGATTTAAGAAAGAAAAATAATAAAAAGGAGAACATGTAAACCACAAGTGTTGATCTCTGGCTGCCAAACAAATTTAAACAACAGTACTTTAACCAGCGCACCATGGCCATTTTCATGTTATTGTTGTCGAATAAGTTTTATATATAGTAGTATAAAAAATTTCTTGGGGGGGCGACCGCCCCCCAGCCCCTGAATAGCTCCGCCAATGCATAGATGCTATAATGTCAATTTTGTCAAGCAAAATACTATTAGACATACTAAAACATCAAATGAAGTCCGAGTTAGGCCCGTCAAAGTCCGGTCCGGACACGGACCCGACCTGAATATCAATTATTGGGTCCGGACCTAGACCCGACCTAAACAAATTTCCCACACGATCGGGACCTGATTGGGCCCGGACCTGATCAAGACCCGGACCAACCCAGACCTAATTTTTTTTCCCCTTCTATGAAAATGCATGGTTTCTTTTCTTTTCATTTCTCACTCTAAAAATACACACACTTTGGATTTCATCTCTCTTTCTCTCTCTCTCTAACGAATTTCAGACCTAAATTCTTTAGGATTCTCTATTATTTCTCAATTGAATTTTTTGAAGAAAATCACAAACTTAAATTCTCCAGTTCATCTTATGTGGAATGAAGATTGGTTTTACATTAAGCAGTGAAAATATTTTTTCTGGGTTTTTGATGTGATTTTTTCAAATCCGAAAAATATTTGTGTTTTTTTTTTTTTATATATACATACATACATCTATTATCTATATTCAGTTGTTAATTTTGATTTTTTTTTGTGTGTGTTGATTTTCTAGTTTAACTGTTTTCAATGTATAGTTATGCTAATTAAAATGTTTTTTTATTGAATATTTAGTGGATTTAATGCATAATATTTAAAATACAATGAGAATCTGGGTTAAATCTAAAACCAAAAATTAATAATGTGCTTAATTGACTAGTGGGTAGTTCTATACTATGTTTAAATTCTTTGGGAGCTGAGAAATATTTCAAAATTTTTGGAAGGTAAAGTAAAAGTAAGTTCTTGAATTTCTTATTATTGATTTTTGGGTTTGAATTTTGTAAGTGAAATGGGAATTGCTACTGTTAGCAACGTGTGTGTATATATTGTGCTGGAATTGTAGTGCTAATATTTTGTTTGAATTTTTTTGGTTTTTTTTTTTTTTTTGTGAACTTAGAGTTTTAAGGTAAAGATTTCCATGTTATTTTTGTAAGAAAGCTATGTAGTAGCTTTTCTGATCTACCGCAGCCCCAGGGCCAAAAAAAAAAAAAAAAAGGCGAGTCGGGTCGAGTTTTGACCCGGACCGATGTTCGGGTCTGGGTCCAGCCATGACCATATGATTGGGTCTTCAATGGGTCTGAATCCAGGTCTAGAAAACAAATTTCAATAAGCTCTTTTTTGGGTCTCTGTCAGGTCCGGGTCCGGACCTGACCTTTGACAGGCCTAGTCCGAGTCACAAAATTGTGAGTGCAACACCTAGTCCGTAAAGGAGGTGTAACACTCATTATTTTTCTTCATATGAAATAGTATAATATTATTTTTTAATTTAAAAGAGAATTAAATTGTCCAATACTATGACCATCAAATTAACTTTATAAATCAATTAAATACCTCTATCAACCTGCCAAGTACACCAAAATTTTCCATAGGTTTGGGCCAAGTCTTTGAGTTCAGATCTTTGAATCATCTCTGGAACTCGAGGGTTCACCCATAACCCAGATCCAATCTGCTTTAATTACACGTATCCACCTTATGAAGATTTTAGATTGAAATGCAGAAACGCTTTTATGCTTTGTCTAACTATAAAAAACCTTATGATTATTAGGAAGAAAAAAACATGTGCTTATTTTTTATCAGCAAAAAAGTTACTACCAAGCCGAAAAGACATTTATACCCCACCAAAGGAATGAAGGATATATAATAACCCCTCTTAACATGAAAAATTATCAATAACCCTTGAGTTCAAATCCGACAAAAACCCTCATTTTTTTAACAAAAATCCCTTTCCTTCTAGAATTTATGAAAAAAATTCAAATAAAAAAAGAATACAAGAGGATTTTGTTAATAAATGTAACGATTTTGATAACTAGATGTACAAGGAGTGTTTTTGCATTTAGCTCAAATTTTTATACAAATTAAGAATTGATCACTCATACAAATACTTGTGTAATAAATTAATTATTTCACCTCGTATGCATGAGAGTGCCAAAGTTTTTGCTCCTCAGGTGGAAGGGTTTCGAATATCCGATCAGATATTATGTACTCAACACCTACATATATAAAATTCTTAACTATCAAATTTTCATTATTGATGAAGAATGATTAATGACCTAATACCATTTACCCGGGTATCTGAAATGCATAATATTCAATTTGCCCCATTTGATATGATTTGAAAGTAAAAGAGCAATTTTCCCCTTTCGGTCTAGATGTAACACACTCGACTGAAATTAAGAATGAGCTTTAAATTATTTTTGTAACACAAGGCTTAGAGTGCAACGCAAGACATAAATTGTCACATATTAGAGGATAGTTTTTTTTTTTTTAATTCATATTTTTATTATGTTTAAAAATAAGACAGAGATAATATGAAACTTTTATAAAATTATAAAGGGTAAATACATTTTTTTCAAATCACATGAAGATAAATTAAATATTACGAATATCACATGCGCAAAATTTTCATTAACTCAATAATTAATCAATTCAATTACCGATGAGGCGGCCGGATGATTGATCGGAGTCGTAAACGGCACACTGGATAAAATCCTGGTTAAGGCGAGTAGCATAATGGTGAGTCTCGATTTGACGATTCATGTCGTGACTGTAAATAGCAAAAGTGCAAACGTGTTGACTCATCTTTGTTATGGGTTTAAGAGACTGAATCAATTGAGCCCCTTTGTCTATTATGTGTTGCCCCATAGTCATCGGCTTACCCGGCGGCACTGAACCGTCGCCCCCCGGCATTGGCTTTGGCATTTCGTCGCTTGATGCCATCTAATTAATTATGGAGTATTCTGTTTTTTTTTTTAAATAACCGATCACAATTTTTTTTGATTTATAAGGATTCTTGCTTTTGTGACGTGTAATTTGGGTTTCTTGTGAAGTTTCCACGTAGCCTTGCATGATATTGAGGTGGCTTAAAATGCTTCAAAACTTGATGCGGATTGTATGTCATCACTGGTGACTGATGTTTCCAAAAGAAATTTCTAATCAAATAAATAAAATTGTGTCTAGATAAACGATTAAGAAACAATGTATATTTGTGAAAGGAAAATGATTATATTACAGCCCAAAGTTTCACAGCACTTTGTACAGTCCATGCTTTATATTTTTAAGTTAATTGTATTATCTACTATCTGTTTAACATATTTCTTCTTGAAATAATTTTTTAATCTATTAATAACCCACTCAACTTTCAAAAATTACCAAAGAGAACCAAAATTTTTGAATTACTCATATAAAAATAATTCGATACTTTCCAAATGATAATTGAACATTCATTAATATTTGAATATACATATCTCAACTTTAAAAAATTATAAAAGAACACCTAAATTATACGATATTACTCATATAAAAAACAATTCATTACTTTTCAAATGTTAATTTATCATTTATCAATATTTGAATATAAAATATCTCGAAAATTACAATAAAAATATAAACTCATAATTTAAAAGTATCTGCAATGCCTAGAATTTAGGGTTTATGGCATAATATTTAATTTAGGGTTTAAGGGTTTAGGGGTCTAGGGTTTTAGAGTTTAGGGGTCTAGGGTTTTAGGGTTTATTTTATAAATAGGATTTATTTTTATTTGATGATTTATTTTTAGGAGTTATTTTGATTTGATGATTAGTTATAATTTTTTTTACAATTTTATATTATGGGCTGTGATATTGGACTATGATGTTTGGTTGTAATGCTAGCATAGTTCATTTGTGAAATTACTATGGGTTTGGTGCACAGCCTCACAACATGAGGAATAGACATTTTGCATTCCCATAATACAAGTTTAGCATTTTACACCCCAAAATTGAAACAATTCAGCATTTTGCACATTTTCTTATTTTTTGGTATAGTTGATCACCGGAATAAAAAAATCTAGGTGTAAAAGGTAATTCATTTTTATATCTTTGGCACTTTGCATCCCCGAAACATGAGAAATGAGACTTTGCACCTCCGAAATAGAATTAGCACATAGCACCATCGAATTAAGAACAACTCAGCAACATGCGTTCCCAATACACAAAATTAACACTTAGCACCCTCGAATTAAAAAAAAATCAGTAACTAGCACCTTCATTTTTTTCCAGCAGAGTTGACCAGCGGTGTAAAAAAATATACGAACAAAATAGGTAATTCATTTTCTCCTTTTTTTAAAATTTGCAATACTAGAATACTAATTTCTCTCTCTGTCTTTCTTTAATTCTTTTCATCAATATACATATTCATATTGTACTAGGTATAAAGCTCCACACAATTGCGTGGAGACGTGCCCGGATTGTATGAATTATCTAAGTTTTTTATACGATTATTTAATTCACTTGTCTGAAGTTTAATGTGTATTTTTGCTATTGGATATTTTAGGCTTATTGTCTTTTTTTTCTTTTTGGTTTTACAAGGGTTTAATTCCTTTCAAGGCGCGTTGGGCACATAAAGCAGGAATCTCTGTCAACAGGGATTCGAACCTGAGTCCACTACTTTGTAGTAACTTGCTAATCTCTTCCACTAGACCAATCACTTGTTGGTTTTGGGCTTATTGTCATGTACTTACATTTGTTGTATATTTTGTTGGGTAAATCTTCTCAAAATAGATCCTAGGCACAGCGGAATATAAAAACTTTTAGGGCCTCTTAAGGAATTTTGTCAGGATATTCTCTAGTTGTATATATATGAATATAAATAAACGACAGTATAAGTTTTCTCGTTTATACCTGTCTCCTTGCAAATCCTCGGCTAGCAAAACGAGCTCTGAATTCTTCTCCAGCAAAATCGATCCAGGCTTCTCAGGAGCGCCCCACGTGTTGCGCCTCTACGAGTTGATACACCACAATATCACGAAAATAATATATCTCGATCAGCTAGAACACAAGATATATTATAAACTAGGAATTAGGAACGATTTGGAACAAGATCGAAAAACGAAAAATTCTTCCTTGCACAGAAGAGGGTTCGGCCGATCTGGTAGGGGAGAGGGAGAGAATTTTTGCTCTGCTCAATTTCTTCTTAAGGAGTTGTGTGAAAAATAACTATAAGATAGCTACTTATAGTTATCTCCCTAACCTAGTCCTATTAGGACTAGGTCTTCTCTCTCCTACATGGGTCATGGCCCTCTTTAATTAGAAGACCTAGTCTCCTAATTAATTCATGGCCCAGTTAATTAATTTGACCAGGCCTAATTTAATCTCCCAATTAAATAGCCCAATTAATTAACTTAATCTCCCATTTAATTAAATCAGACTCTAAGTCTATTTAATTAAATTCTTTTCTAATTAATTAAATCCAACTTAATTAATTAATCCACAAATTAAATTCCAATTTAATTTATGATCCTGATCCAATTCCAATTGGGTCGACCCAGTCGACCCACCTTATATAATCGACCCAGTCGATTTTTCACCCAGTCGACCCAGTCGACTCGGTCGTTCTCATTTCTTCGCTTTCACTACTAGTGTATTGTGTATGCCCCCGTAGGTTCACCACATAATTGGCCGTGGGTTATAATTAAATATTATTTAATTATTTGAGTAAGACTTACTCTAAATCAATCGAACACTCTGTCGATTGACCATTCCAAAATTAGCACCCCTGCCAATTTGGGAATTCTCCCACACTCCACGGTCGATGTCCAGCCACAAGCCCATGGAGCCCAATCACTGGTGAATTAATTCAGTGAACCTTTTATCATTTATAATTTCCATATACGACATAATCTCTCCATCGATCAATCTCCCAGTCGAGACTTAAGGGTATGGTCTTTCATCGGTTTCCCTTTTCTTTTGTCTTGACCTTATGTACTCTGGTCTCGAAATAAATTCTCTTTGACTTAATCTTTATGAGCTACTTACATAAAGTCGTCAGATACCTTGGCCAAGGATTTTACCAGATTAATTTCTCACAGAAATCCATAGGAGAATTTTCCAACCTATCAAGTCGGGTCAATGGATCCTTTGTTGATGATATGAATCTGCATACGAGTTCCTCTATACCCAACATGAGTCCACATAGACTTTCTGGCAATCCCTAGTCAGTCGGAACTCATATCAAAGTATAGACGTTCTCGCACCAGATAAACCCTATCACCTCAAGTAGTTAGGGATTGTTCCTCGTATACTATTATAAATATGGAATAACTTCCAGCCCGATATGCGACTACCGCTTCCATGGTGAGTTATTTCCTAATTGGGGTATTCAGTGCGCTTGCCATCCCAGCAAGCCACCCACTTATGTGTATCGACTATCCCAGTCACGCTCGTGGACCCCAGCGTCCTCCAGTTCATCGGAGTATACACAACAGTGAGAGTCTAACCGAATCCAACGATGTCCTATCTCGATTGGATTCTACGACTCTTGAATATGTTCTAGATCACGACCTTGGAGATCAGTCCACGGGTTGTCCCATAGCCCTGTGATCTAAGGACTTCTATCCTTATGCGTAGATAATTATTACATAAGATAAAGATGACCATTTAATAAAGTGCATTTATTAATCGAAATTGAATAGTTCCGCATTTATTACAATAAATACTAGCCATACAGCTGACTTGCAGGACACTATTTCTATCAATCTCCCACTTGTCCTAAAACCAGTCTTTTATGTTCTTGAGTCCCATCTTATGCAGATGTTTCTCAAATGCCTTTTGAGGCAGAGGCTTCGTTAGCGGGTCCGCCGTATTATCTTCTGATTCGACACGTTCCATCTTAATGTCTCCTCTACCAATGATATTTCTTATCACGTGGTATCGTCTTTGTACGTGCTTGGATTTCTGATGAGATCTCGGCTCCTTTGCTTGCGCTATTGCCCCATTGTTATCACAGAAGATAGTAATGGGCTCAGCGATGCTAGGTATCACATCCAATTCCTGGATGAAGTTCCTCATCCAAACACCTTCCTTTGCTGCATCACTCGCAGCAATGTATTCTGCTTCGGTGGTTGAATCCGCGGTTGTTTCTTGCTTGGAGCTCTTCCAGCTAACCGCACCACCATTGAGGCAGAACACGTATCCTGATGTCGACTTGAAGTCGTCTACATCACATTGGAAGCTCGAGTCTGTATAGCCTTCCAATTTCAATTCTCCTCCACCGTATACCAAGAACAATTCCTTAGTCCTTCTCAGGTACTTCAGAATTTCCTTTACGGCCATCCAGTGCTGCTCACCTGGATCAGACTGGTAGCGACTTGTAACGCTTAAAGCGTACGCTACGTCTGGTCTCGTACATAGCATACCATACATTATGCTTCCTATCGCGGATGCATATGGTACTCGAGACATATTGCTTCTCTCTTCTGGCGTCTTTGGGGCCATAGACTTAGAGAGTGCAATCCCATGTCTCATTGGAAGCAATCCTCTCTTGGATTCTTCCATACTAAATCTTTTCAAGATTTTATCTATGTACTGGGATTGGGAGAGGCCCAGCAGTCCTTTTGATCTATCTCAGTAGATCCTTATACCTAGTACAAAGGATGCATCTCCCATATCCTTCATCGAGAATTGTGTAGATAACCATGCTTTAGTTTCAGACAATGCTTTCACATTGTTTCCAATGAGAAGAATGTCGTCAACGTAAAGCACCAAAAATTCAACTGTACTCCCACTGATCTTCTTGTACACGCAAGGTTCGAACATGTTCTTGATGAATCCAAAAGTTTGGATTGTCTCATCAAAACGAATGTTCCAACTTCGGGAAGCTTGCTTCAGTCCATAAATGGACCTCTGGAGTTTGCACACCTTGTGTTCATCTCCTTTGGATGCATATCCTTTTGGTTGCTCCATGTAGATCTCCTTGTCAATGTCCCCATTGAGAAAGGCAGTCTTTACATCCATCTGCCATATCTCGTAGTTATACCACGCAGCTATGGCCAGCAAGATCCGAATGGATTTAGGCATTGCGACGGGCGAGAAGGTCTCCTCAAAGTCGATACCTGGTCTTTGAGTGTATCCTTTTGCCACTAGTCGCGCCTTGTAGGTTATTACCTCTCCGTTCACTCCAAGCTTTCGCTTATATATCCACTTGCAACCCACGGGAGCCACTCCCACTGGTGGATCTACCAAGGCCCAGACCTTGTTTGAGTGCATGGAGTCCAATTCGGATTTCACGGCTTCGCGCCACTTTCCCGAGTCTATGTCTAGCATAGCCTCTTCGTAAGTCCTTGGGTCGGTTAGAGACTGTCCAGTCTTATCCAGCAGACCGTAGTACCTCTCGGGTTCTCTACGTTGTCTTTCTGACCTACGAAGAATCGGTGTACTTTCTGGTGCACTTTCATGCTCATGTTCTCCCACTGCCTGTGGCGACGGGTCAGCTTGATCGACCTCTTCGGCCTTTTCAGCTTCAGTGACCTCATCCAGTTCTACGTTATTTTCCTTCTTGTCCACCAAGAAATCCTTCTCCAAGAAGTGAGCGTTCCTCGAGACAAACGTAGTTTGTCTTGTAGGATCGTAGAACTCGTATCCTATTGAGTTTTCCGGATACCCCACAAATTTGCACAAAGTGGATTTAGTTTCCAATTTATCTCCCACTAGCTTTTTAACGTAAGCATGAGATCCCCATATGCGCATGAATGCGTATGAGGGTGCCTTGCCAAACCATAATTCGTATAGTGTCTTTTCTACGGATATAGAAGGTACTATGTTCAGTATCTTCGTTGCCGTGAGGAAGGCATGTCCCCAAAATGAAAGAGGAAGGTCAGAGGCACTCATCATGGATCGAACCATGTCCATCAAAGTTCGATTCCTTCTCTCTGCTACTCCATTTAATTGGGGTGTTGCAGGAGGAGTCCACTGCGATAATATTCCATGCTCTACAAGATAATTTAGAAATTCGTTACTAAGAAATTCTCCACCTCGGTCAGAACGAAGAGCCTTTATCGTATGACCAAGTTGATTCTCTACTTCCATCTTGAATTCTTTGAATCGCTCAAAGGCTTCAGACTTGTGTTTCAACAAGAACACATATCCATAACGACTAAAGTCGTCAGTGAAAGTGATGAAGTAGTTATAGCCACCTCGGGCGCTTTTTCTTAGTGGTCCACATACGTCAGTATGTATTAAGTCCAATGTTTGCTTGGCTCGCTCAGGGTTTCCTTTAAATGGCAACTTAGCCATTTTACCCTTTAAGCATGGTTCACATGTTGGCATTTCATTAATGCGATTGATTTCAATCGCGCCAGAAGATGCTAACCTTTGAATCCTTGACTTAGATATATGTCCAAGTCGAGCGTGCCATAATTGGGCAGATATTTCATTATCTTGTTTCCTTTTGTTTTGTTGTACGTGCATGACTGACTGAGGCGGTTTTATGATGTAAAGTCAATAATTCAATGTACCAAATGAAAAACTAAAACAGGAGCTTTTATTAAAATCAACATTATTCATTAATATGAATAAAAGTTTTTCATTAATAAATAGGTACATAAATGAAAGTTTCCTAATGACTTTATCAAACCACCTAAATCTACTTTTGCCTACGGCCTTGGTAGCAGCTCCAGCTCCATTGCCTTATTCAAGTATCCAATCCTCAGGCTCCAGTTTCTTTAATGCTCCCATCACCTACAAGGATGAGAACTCCAGTCAGTGTCTAACACCAAAAATGCACAGTTAATTGTAAAATTAACTTCAACAAGGAATATACCTGTTCGAACTCTCCATAGGTTCGAATTTAATCCTTTCCCTTGACCTTGTGCAGTAAGGAGCTCTGGTTTCCATTTGCTTTGGTTTTGAATGCCGCCCAGTCCTTTCGCCAACCCTCGCTTTCTTTCCAAAAGAAGCTTCGTGTTCCTCGAGCATCTGTCGCAGGACATGCACAGTAATCTCTCGCCTCTGGAGATTCAAGTCCGCGATAAATCTGTCATATGATCTTGGAAGAGATTGTAGAATAAGATCTACTCGGAAATCATTGTCCATCACGACACCCATATTATCGAGTTCAGAAAGAAGTCGAATCATCTTGTGTACGTGGATTCCGACAGGAGTTTCCCTTCTCTTTCTTGCTTGCAAGAGTTCCCTCGTGATCGCGAATCTGCGACGACCATCTCTAATCCCATAAAGGAATTTGAGATTTGAGAGAATCTCTTTCGCGGATGCCATATGCTCATGTTGCAAACGGAGATCAAGTGACATATATTCCAACATGTATTAACGAGCTAAGCCATCATCCAGTTTCCATTTGGTGATGCTTTTACGGAGCTCATCAGGAACGTCATGTGAAATAGTAATGGATGGTGGCACAGACAAAACATAGGATATGTTTTCAGCTTCAAATAATCCATTCAAATGATGCGTCCAGAAATGCAAGTTGGGTCCAGTTAAAATATTACGTTCAAGTGATGAGATGGACAAATCTCTAAGTGCTCTAAGCTCTTTTGACATCATATCTATAAAATGACGAAAGAAGAAATAAATACGCGAAAGATTAATTTAAAATGCACAATTTACAAACATGGTTTTTATTTGTAAATTACTCCCACTATTTTAATCAAAATCTTATGCCCCCACATATGTTTCGGGAATTTAAAATATCCTAGCGGGCTTAAGGCCCAAATGCAATCTCCTAGTACCCACGACTCATTGGCCATACTATTTGATTCACTTGGTGGTTGAATACTTCGACGGTTAACCATCGCGGCTAACCCTTAAGTTCATTTAGCCTCGGTTTTCGATATGGACCCACGACTCGTGAGACATCCATACTTACTAGCGTTAAATCATGTCCAATACTCGTGGAGAGAAATAGTTCAATTCTCGACGCCCCATGACTCGTGAGACAGCGCCTAAAACCTTGCTATCCCCTCCCTTGGCACTAAACTCGTGCATCGAGGTAATAGACATATCATCTTCCTATAGCTCAACCCACGACTCGTGAGACATCGAGATATATTCGTACAACATGCCTAAGACCTAGTAATTGGATAGGCTCGGACCATAGACTCCATTCATATGCGCCCGTTATTCGATTTAATATTCTAATTGAATTTTAATGTTCAATTGGAGGTTTTAAGTTTTCTTGTGCGAGGTCTCATCAGATTATGCTTATCTTGTTTACGTGATCTATTCTAAGCATGCATGACATACATCAAAGAATAATAGTAAACATACATCACCTAGCAGGATATGATTGATCGATTGCCCATCCTATGCGATTCATCACGAGCCAAGTGATGAATCAATTGATCAGTCTAGGGTGGAAATTAAATGTCCTAAACTATTACAATTTTCAAACCCATACATCATGGGCCTTCTTGTAATATCCAGCTTGATTGGGCCTCCATGTAATGAATTGGGCCTCCATGTCCTCCAAGGTAATTGGGCCTCCATGTGGATCTCCAAGTCTTCATGAGGTCTTCTTGGCTCCAAGCCTAATCTAAGCCTAGCTTACATAATTTAAATGGTCCTATTCTATTACATTTGTATGCGCAAGCAAGGGCACCAATCAGGCCCATTTAATTACAACCCAAAAATAAATAAACCAAAAACTACACAGGGCTTAAGGGCAAAATCGATCAATCCACACATTCACTCAAGAACATGCATAAATTCACATAAGGGCATAAATGTAAATTTACCGGCTTCATTAATTTTAATTCGCAAAAATTCATCCAAGTTAATTAATTTTGAATTAACAATTAATCTCTAAGATTAATTAGCTCTTACTTGAGCTCTAAGTAATCTACAATTCTTATCTTGATTAAATTGGTTAATTAAGGTAATCTAAATCTCTAAGATTCTTACCTTATCCAAAACTCTAAGTTTCCCAAAATTCCCAAATCTCCAAGATTTTCAAGATAATCCTATTTTGACTAGATTAGTTTAATTAAGGTAGTGTTCACATCTAACAAGATAACTACCTTATCCAAAAACTCTAAGTTTCCTAATCTTCCAAAATTCTCCAAGATTTTCAGGACTTTCAAAATAGGCAGAATTAGAGTCCAACCCAAAAACGACTAGTCGAGACCAATCACGGGCGCGCGACCACCAGGTGCGCGTGAGCTGCACGTGACATCAGCCACGGCGCGTGGGCTGCGTGCGGCAGCAGGCTGCCGCGCACAGCAGCACGCAGACATCAGCCTGTGGGCTGCTGCTGTGCGCAGCGTGCGCGGACAGCGTGCGCGGACAGCGTGCTGTTCGCACGCTGTCGCAGGTCGCGGCTTGAGTGGCCGCCTAGCCGCGGTGCGCTGCCGCGCACCGCCGCGTGCCACCGCGGGTCGGATCCAATAAAATTTTTTTTTTTTGTTTCTTCGATTACTTATGATTTAATTAAACAAACCCAGTCAATTAAATCCTAATCCAAAAATAAAAACTAACATGATAAAATTTTCGAATCCAAAATTAAACATTAACTCCAAGTTAATTAAACATACGTCCTATAACATGCAAAGTTAAAGAACTAGCCACATAAATCAAACATATGATTTAATAAACACAGAATTTGCAAATTCATATATATACAAAGCCTAGAGTTGGCTCTGATACCACTGTTGGGATTCGGTAAGATAAACAGCCCCAGGCACAGCGGAATATAAAAACTTTTAGGGCCTCTTAAGGAATCTTGCCAGGATATTCTCTAGTTGTATATCTATGAATATAAATAAACGACAGTATAAGTTTTCTCGTTTATACCTGTCTCCTTGCAAATCCTCGGCTAGCAAAACGAGCTCTGAATTCTTCTCCAGCAAAATCGATCCAGGCTTCTCAGGAGCGCCCCATGTGTTGCCCCTCTACGAGTTGATACACCACAATATCACGAAAATAATATATCTCGAACAGCTAGAACACAAGATATATTATAAACTAGGAATTAGGAACGATTTGGAACAAGATCGAAAAACGAAAAATTCTTCCTTGCACAGAAGAGGGTTCGGCCGATCTGGTAGGGGAGAGGGAGAGAATTTTTGCTCTGCTCAATTTTTTCTTAAGGAGTTGTGTGAAAAATAACTATAAGGATAGCTACTTATAGTTATCTCCCTAACCTAGTCCTATTAGGACTAGGTCTTCTCTCTCCTACATGGGTCATGGCCCTCTTTAATTAGAAGACCTAGTCTCCTAATTAATTCATGGCCCAGTTAATTAATTTGACCAGGCCTAATTTAATCTCCCAATTAAATAGCCCAATTAATTAACTTAATCTCCCATTTAATTAAATCAGACTCTAAGTCTATTTAATTAAATTCTTTTCTAATTAATTAATCCACAAATTAAATTCCAATTAAATTTATGATCCTGATCCAATTCCAATTGGATCCCATTTTGTTCCAGTTGGGTCGACCCAGTCGACCCACCTTATATAATCGACCCAGTCGATTTTTCACCCAGTCGACCCAGTCGGTTGGGTCGTTCTCATTTCCTCGCTTTCGCTACTTGTGTATTGTGTATGCCCCCTTAGGTTCACCACATAATTGGCTGTGGGTTATAATTAAATATTATTTAATTATTTGAGTAAGACTTACTCTAAATCAATCGAACACTCTGTCGATTGACCATTCCAAAATTAGCACGCCTGCCAATTTGGGAATTCTCCCACACTCCACGGTCGATGTCCATCCACAAGCCCATGGAGCCCAATCACTGGTGAATTAATTAAGTGAACCTTTTATCATTTATAATTTCCATATACGACATAATCTCTCCATCGATCAATCTCCCAGTCGAGACTCAAGGGTATGGTCTTTCATCGGTTTCCCTTTTCTTTTGTCTTGACCTTATGTACTCTGGTCTCGAAATAAATTCTCTTTGACTTAATCTTTATGAGCTACTTACATAAAGTCGTCAGATACCTTGGCCAAGGATTTTACCAGAATTAATTTCTCACAGAAATCCATAGGAGAATTTTCCAACCTATCAAGTCGGGTCAATGGATCCTTTGTTGATGATATGAATCTGCATACGAGTTCCTCTATACCCAACATGAGTCCACAGAGACTTTCTGGCGATACCCAGTCAGTCGGAACTCATATCAAAGTATAGACGTTCTCGCACCAGATAAACCCTATCACCTCAAGTAGTTAGGGATTGTTCCTCGTATACTATTATAAATATGGAATAACTTCCACCCCGATATGCGACTACCGCTTCCATGGTGAGTTATTTCCTAATTGGGGTATTTAGTGCGCTTGCCATCCCAGCAAGCCACCCACTTATGTGTATCGACTATCCCAGTCACGCTCGTGGACCCCAGCGTCCTCCAGTTCATCGGAGTATACACAACAGTGAGAGTCTAACCGAATCCAACGATGTCCTATCTCGATTGGATTCTACGACTCTTGAATATGTTCTAGATCACGGCCTTGGAGATCAGTCCACGGGTTGTCCCATAGCCCTGTGATCTAAGGACTTCTATCCTTATGCGTAGATAATTATTAGATAAGATAAAGATGACCATTTAATAAAGTGCATTTATTAATCGAAATTGAATAGTTCCGCATTTATTACAATAAATACTAGCCATACAGCTGGCTTGCAGGACACTATTTCTATCATTCCACTAGACCAATCACTTGTTGATTTTGGGCTTATTGTCATGTACTTACATTTGTTGTATATTTTGTTGGGTAAATCTTCTCAAAATAGATCCTAAATTCTAAAATCTTTATCTTGAATTTTAGGATTAGTAATGATAGATGAAGACCACTGATTTAACCACTCGAATTTAATTTTGAATCAAATTTTCTTCTTTTGAATCATGTTTCCATTTAAACCTAACACATTAGCACAATTTGAACGAACTTTCAAATTTAAACCTATTTTGTAATTGAGTTCTGACACTACAAGAAAAACAGAATTTTTCGAGGAAAATTTTCCGAAGGAGGTTAAAATCCAGTGGAAAAAAACATTAAAATTTATTAAATTTTTTAAAAAAAATGATTAATAATTGCCGACGGATCAAATCAGTCAGAAACTAGTTTTCAAAAAAATAAAAAATGATTAATAATTTCCGACGGATTAAATCCGTCGGAAACTAATTTAAAAAAAAAATATGATCAATAATTTCCAACGGATTAAATCCATCGGAAACTAATTTGAAAAAAAGTAAAAATTGATCAATAATTTCCGACGGATTAAATCCGTCGTAAATTATTAAAAATTTTAAAAAAAAATTCGCCTTATTTTTTCCATATTTGATTAATTTAGACCATTCTTGATCCATTTAACCATTTTTCACTAATTTAATTCATATTTTCACAAAATTCATCTATTTAAATTCCTTATTGATTTATTTAACTCTTTATCCACCCATTTTCATTTATTTAAACATTTTTTTCTAATTTAATCTAGTTTTTTGCAATAATTTGATTAATTTAAATCATATTAATTGATTTAACTAAATTTTCATTAACTTTTTCGACGTAGCCCGTATTTTCACAAATTTCATCGATTTAAACCCTTATTGATATTGATTTAATTAGCTCGTTTTCCACCAAATTCATTGATTCAAACCGTTTTTAATTTAATTAATTTAATTATATTGTTCTCTATCGATTTCACTAACTTTCTTTGATTTGACCCGTATTTTCACAAATTTCAGCTATAGAAACCATTATTGATTGATTTAACTCAATTCCTATCAATTTTCATCGATTTAAACCACTTTGGTTAATTAACTTTATAGATCGAGAATCGATCGATCTGGTTGCGAATAATATTTATGTACATATATAACTATATAGTCAACGATTTTGAATTAGTGACTAATTAAGTAATTCCGAGCCAAATATTGATTTGATTTCAAATAACTTCAATGTACATAACCATATAACCATAAGCTCAACAATATTGTTGATTTTGCCTAATTAATTTCACAAATCAAGAATCGGTCGATGTTATAGTGAATAACATCAATGTACATAATCATATAGTCAATAAATTTGAATTAATGACTACTTTTGAGTCAAGTATCGATTTGATTTCGAATAACCTCAATATACATATATATAACCTTAAGGTCAACAATAAATCAACTTTGTCAATTAACGTTACAAATAAAAAATCAGTCGATATGATTGCGAATAACCTTAATGTACATAATCATATAGTCAACAATTTCCACCAAATTGATTCAAGCTAAACCGTTTTTTATTGATTTAACTAAAATACCTTTTGAGTTCTATTTTTATCCATTCGTACAGTTGACCAGTCAACTCGACTAAATTTATAGAAATTATAATAAATAATTTAATTAATATATTTCACTAATAATTTGATAATATCATATGACACTATAAATATTAATATTTAAAAGATTTAATACATCACCAATATGAATAATTTTAAATGATAAGTCATTTAAAAAATTAAAAATTTTGCGAGGTACTGTAGATAATGGAATAAAAATAATGGGATGGGGGAGTGTTTTTAATTTCAACAATTTTATGCACTAGTTTGATTAGTTAATTTTGAAAATTAAAAATGATTAATGATTTAAAATAAAGAAAATAAATACAAAATAAAAAAAATTGAAATGAACTGCCCAAATTTCATTCCATCTCCTTCAATATACTCACCCGCCGCCCTCACTCTTATCTACCCCACAATCACTTTCCTCCACATCTCTCCCACAACTACCCAGACCCGCTCCGCTGCCCGGACCTGCGCCTCTTCCCAGAAGCCCAGACCCTCGCCGCTGCCCAGAGTGCCCCTGCACACCAGCCACTGCCCGAACCCGCTGCCCAGCCCGAAATACAACTCAATACAGAGGTAATTCCCTTTCTGCAATTTATTGAGAACAACATTGATTTGGTTTGGGTTCACGTTGTCTTGAAGTTTCTTTCTTTGTAAATTAAATTTGTTTTATATTTCAATTTCATAGCATTGTTTGTTAACTGTTGATTTTTTTTAATTTCTTAGGGGCCTGGGGGTTTAGGGGATTTGGTTTGGGTTTGTTTACTTCTTCCTCTAATGTGAAAGAATATAATATGTTAGTTTCATATTTTTGTAATCGCATCCCGCAGCCGTCTGGTTCACGCACCATCTCCGCCTCCCTCAGCTTGTCTGGTTCGCGCCCTACCCACCACTTCCCTGCACAGCCACGAAAGCCGCAACACCATACCGGAGTCGCAACACCATCAACGCCAATAGAAGCCCCTATCCCAGCCCGAATTCCCCGCTGTGAGATTTAACTACTTATACTAATTGTTTGATGTGTTGTTTAAAGGAGTTTTGATTGGATTGTGTTGTGTTGAGTCCTAGATTTTGGTGAATTGAGAAAGTGTGTTCAGAATTATTTCATTACGCTCTTTAATAAATCATACCAATATTTTTATCCAGACATCCACTGTGTAATTATTAGCATTTACTGAGAAGTATTGATCTTTAAAACATTTTGATGGCTTGGCTCTACATCTTTTTATTAGAACAAAGCAAAAGTACACTGTTAATTACTATTAAGTAATGGAATTTTGATGACTTGGCTCTTCATCTTGCATATATCCACGCTGTCCCAAAATGAGTTCAAGTAATGGAATTTTTTAATTTGATCTCAGCCTTTTTTGTTTGCTCAAGTGATGTGTTTTGTTGATGCTTAGGTGAAGCCCATTGCAAAGACAAATAAAGATTTCATATGTGCTACATTGGACTTGTGGCCACCTGATAAGTGGGATTTCGGTAATTGTAGTTGGGGCAAAGCTTCTCTGCTCAGTTTGGTATATTTCATTCATTACATCATATGTGTATGTGTATGTGTATGTGTATGTGTGTGTTCTTTTCTTTTCTTTAGTGTTTTGAGTTTGTGTTTGGTGTTTGCAAGAAAGAAACTCAATGCTTCTTTTCTTCAATTTCCAGATTTGTTTTAGTGCAGTGTTTTTGTTTTTAAATAAAAATTAATGATCGTGGATAGTCTTACATTTTTATTTGATTGTGTATGAATTATTGCAACTTCTTTTGATGATAACACTATTTGTTGTTGTCTAAATTAGATGGAATGGTGTGAAAAAGGCTCGAATGAGAAACAATGAAGAATGTGGAAGGGTTTGAAAGAAATATAATGGACGGAAGTGTAGGGCATATTAGCTAAAAAGTGTATTCTTGTAAATATGATAGAAGTTCAATGTATTTACTGCACAGGGCATGGGCTCATGCCCTTTATAAGTACATTTTTATAATTATGGATTGTTTAATTTATTTGTTTTGATTATGTAAACAATATATATATTTTTACTGGGGGAAAATAAGAAAAAATATAAAAGTTTTTTTATTAAATTTTTTCCCATTTCCGACGGAATTAAATCCGTCGGAAAAATTAAAAGAAATTATTTTTTTTAAAATAATTTCTGACGGATAAAATCCGTCGGAAAAAGTAAAACAAAATGAAATTTCCGACATATTAGTTTTTTCCGACGGATTTTCGACAGCTTTGTTCGTCAAAATTTTTCTTTTTCCGACAGATTTGGCCTTCGAAAAATATCCGTCGGAAAGTCTATCTGAAATTTTCCCACGTCATTTTTTCGACGGATTTTCCAACGGCCGAAATCCGTCAGAAAATTGGTTTTTCGACGGATTTTTGCTGAAATCCATGGGAAAATCCGTCGGAATACTGTTTTTCTTGTATGCTGTGATCGGATTTGCTTACTGCAAAATGTATTTTCAGTTACAATCAATGTTTAATTTTGTTTACTTGGATGTGCCGAAGGACTATGTGGTGCAAGTGATGTGGACTTAAGAAGTGGAGAGTGTGTTTCCTCGAACATAAAAAATCCTTTATATTTGTTGCTGCTTAAATTAGTTCTGGTTTGTTTTATATGTTCTTATTTGGTGATTCTGTGTAGTTTTCATTAATTTTTTTAATGGTATAATGGTTGAATGTTTATTCTGGATTTTTTTTCATCTTATGTTTGGAGCTTCATGGCAAAATTTAGATGTACTATATTTGAATATCCGCAGTTCCGTAATTTTGTTATTTATATCTATGATGCTCTACCCATAATATATGTACATATTAAAACATGAAAATCAACCTATTAATTGGGTTGTTTACATATAATGTAGATCTGGGTGTAACAACACGATAAATTCATCTTAAGTAAATTAAATTAAGCAGGGATTGATTCCTGAAAAACATGGAGCTCAATTCTTATCAACTCGAGAAGCCTCATTTTTAATATCAGGAAAAACACTTTTGGTCCCAATCTTTACCAAAAACTAGGGGTGGCAATATTGATGGGGGTATTTTGGACTCTACTGTTTGGAGCTAAGGCATGATCGGAAAACCAGAACCCTGACCCCGAAGGCTTAAAATCAAGCTCGGATCGCAGTACAGCCAACTCGATCCTCCAGAAGCAGCCCAGGCTCGAAAGATACTGTTGGGCCGATCTCAGGCCCAGGCCTATGGGCCTATCCCCATTTTAAGCTATAAATACCCCAATCATTTATGACGCAGGACACATTTTTCCAGGTGCACTCCATTCGAAGCTACCGCTCGGAAAGATAGTATAGGCCATTTTATATGTATTTCGCACTCTAGCTTGTACGGCATCCTATAATGCTCGAATAGGAACCCCGATACTTGTAATCTATGCACCTTTTATTGCAATATACTCTATTGGTCTACTCTTCATTTAATTCCGTTTAAGTTTGCATCGTTCATACTTTAATATCGATCATACCACGAAACCGTGCAAGATCAATTGGCGCCCACCGTGGGGCCTTATTTGGGTGTTAGATCGAAAAATGCCTACTACGAGGAGGAATACATATAACCGAGGAGAACCTTCCCATGCTGCGGGGGTTCAAAATTCGGTTAACAATGAGCCCGATAATCTATCCAGAGCGGCTCAACAACCAGAAGTTCCGCCTATCCTTCCCCAGGACAATGCTCCGATCCACACAACTATCGCTGATCTGAGGTCCATCATAGGCACTATGTGCAGGGAGTTTCTGAATAGTGGAAGGGCTGACCAATCTCCCGTGGATCAGCCACCTATCCATGGCAGACCATAAATCCCTTCTTCGGACATCCAGAAGGAAAATAGTGTGTTGCGAGTCACATCGAATGCGCCCGTGCCAAACCTTCCTCGAACAGCTCCCGCAAAAACTAATGTCCAGTCGGAAAACCTGGCGCGAACAATACAAGATATGGAGGACTCAGTAGTAGGGGAAAGCCACCCTATAGATATGGCGAGAAAGAAAAAATCAACCTACAAGAGAATTACGGAGTCCGAGCTTGAAAGAATAGTGCATGAGCGGGTTGCAAAGAAGTTAGATAGGGAAGAGACGATGATAGAAGTCCGTCGTGCTGCTACAGCTGCTAGGGGCACTGAAATGAACCAAAATAGGGAGATTATCCAGGGAAATGTCAGAAATAGAGAGATCGGAAATAGCATCATGCGATGTTCGCCATTCTGCCAAGAGATATGCGAAGCCAGGAATACAGAGACGGTACCAACAAGGCTACCACGGTATAACGGGACTACTGACCCCGGGGAACATGTTAACAGTTTTGTCAATGTGATGAATTTATATGGACATTCGGAAGATTTCTGCTGCAAAATTATGGTCACAACCTTTGAAGGCATTGCCCTTGATTGGTTTGGAAAATTGCCGCCAAACTCTATATTCTCTTTTGATGAATTTTGTGACAAGTTTAAGCATCAATTTGCGAGCTAGAGAAAACCCAAGTTGCCGGCAAATCACTTGGGAACGGTCAAACAATGGGAGGGGGAAACCTTGAGGCAATGGTTATCAAGATTTAGTATCGAGTTATTAAAAGTCGATACCCTTCAGATCGAATACTTATCCTCCCTAATGTTCGAATTGACAAAGAGCACAAAATTCGGAAATGCATTGTGTAGGAAGCAACCGAAATCTTTTGAGCGAATAATAGAAATTGCTGAGAAGTATATGATTCAGGAAGAGATGAATAAATTAAAAAATGCGCATGGCCAAAAACTCCCTCTTAACAAAAAGCAAGATCGAGCCCCCATACCAAAACCAAGTGATTATGGAGGATAGAATAAGGGATCGGTATGGCAACGGCTCAACGCATATAAACCGCAGGTGTCGACCCAAAGACCGAATGTCTACGGTCCAAATTATGATCAATGTCAGCCCCCACGACCCAGAAAAATTCAGTTCACAGAATTGAACATCCCAAAGGAGGAAATTTTGACAGTATTGGAAGAAGGAAGTCTAATTCCCGAAGCCCAAAGAATTACCCAGGCAAGACCAGGGGCGATGGGATATAACCAATACTGCAGATATCATAGAGCTCGGGGGCACAGTACCGAAAATTGTTACCAGCTGAAAGTCGAGATTGAAAAGTTAATTGCGCAAGGAAAACTTAAGGAGTTTGTCAAAGGAAGTAACTACAAGGGCCGATATAGATCCAGGAGTCCTAGAAGATTTATTAATCAGCAAAAGGAAGTTCGAAATCAGGCGGATGAGCAATTGAACGGAGTAATAAACGTGATCGCTGGAGGACCGGCAGGAGGAGACAAAAAAATGCTAGAAAAAGAATGATGAGATCAATAAAAGCATCTGTTTCGACTAAAAAGAAAGTATTTTCTTTGGAATTCCCATCCATGGAGAATCAAGTTATAAGCTTCAGCGATGCAGATCGACCCTCTGATGTTAATTGGGACACAAATGAAGATGATCCAGATTTTTCCATGGTATTAACTCTAAAAATCGCAAATTACGAGGTCAAAAGAACTTTAGTCGACAACGGATGTTCGGCAAACATTATCTCCTCCGATGCTCTCGCTCGAATGAACCTTCAACATCCTCATCTGGATCGAGTAGCCACTCCTTTAATTAGGTTCGGAGGCTCAGAGATCGTTCCACAGGGAACCATATTGTTAAGTACAACTCTCGGAAAAAAGCCCCAGAGCGTAACGAGGATGGTAAAATTTCTGGTGGTAGAAACTCCTTTTGCCTACAATGCTATACTGGGAAGGCCGGCTCTAAATACCTTCAAGGCAGTAGTGTCTACTTATCATCAAAAAGTAAAATTCCCAACGGATGCTGGAGTAGGAGAGGTGCGAAACGACCAATACATGGCTTGGGAATGTTATAACTCGTCTTTGAGCATAAAAAAGAAAGTGGAGCCCGAAATTCCGGCAAAAAGGAAATTGATTGATTTGGAATCAGGATCAGTCTCGAATTTATCAGTTCCCGATACTGAAAAATTACTGGGAAAGAAAGGAAAGAATGTAGACATGAACATACAAGCACCTGATCATAAAAAGGTGATATTGGTTCAGGGTCCCCTGAGAAAATTACCAGGATCGGAACGGAACTAAGTGAAGGAATGGAAACCATGCTCCTCGAGTTTTTACAAAAGAATGTAGACGTTTTTGCCTGGAGCTCGGATGATATTGTGGGAATCGATCCACGCGTAATAACCCACTCTTTAAACATCGATCCTAAGGCCAAGCCGGTAAGACAGAAGAAGCGTAATCACGGACGGGAAAAGGATAAAATAATCAAGGCGGAAGTTGAAAGGTTGCTAGCTGCCGGTCAGATCAAAGAAATTAAGTTCACTGAATGGTTATGTAATGTGGTTCTGGTCTCCAAAGGTGACAAATCCGAGAATAAGTGGAGGATGTGTAACGATTTCACCGATCTAATCAGGTTATGCCCGAGGGACCCTTACCCGCTACCTCGGATTGATATGTTGGTGGATTCCACGGCAGGTTTTGTGTTTTTCAGCATGATGGATGCCTTCCAGGGTTTTTACCAAATTTTCATCAACGAGAGGGATCAGGATAAAACTGCCTTCATTACCGAGCAAGGAGTATACTGTTTCATAGTTATGCCCTTCGGCCTGAGAAATGCGGGCGCAACCTATCAAAGGCTAGTCAATATGATGTTTAAAGAACTAATAGGAGAAATCATGGAGGTTTATGTGGACGATATGCTTGTAAAGAGTATGACAGAAGAAGACCACATCAAGCATCTCGGCAGATGCTTCGAGATATTAAGAAAGTATGGAATGAAATTGAATCCTGCAAAGTGCACTTTCGGTGTACGATCTGGAAAGTTTCTCGGATATCTCGTCCATGAAAGAGGGATCGAAGCAAACCCAGAGAAGATCCGAGCAGTTACTGATCTTCAACCACCAAGAAAACTTTCGGATGTTCAGAGCTTGATCGGGAATATCATTTCATTAAATAGGTTTATCTCTCGATCCGCTGACAAGAGTTTGCCATTCTTCAAGTTATTACGTAAATCGAAAGACTTCAAATGGAATGTTGAATGTGACAAGGCTTTTGAAGATCTAAAGGCGTACCTAACCTCACCACCCATGTTGGCCAAGCCTACAGACGGAGAACCTTTGTACCTCTACATAGCCGTTTCGGAGGAGGCTATCAGTTCAGTACTGGTAAAATTGGAGGAATCCGAACAAAAACCAGTCTACTACTTGAGCAAATTGTTACAAGGTGCCGAGAAGAATTATTTGGAGATCGAGAAGTTTGCACTTGCTTTGGTAGTAGCTGCACGAAGACTGAGGCCCTATTTTCAAACCTATAAAATTATTGGCTTAACTAACCAACCCTTGAGGCAGGTTTTGTCTAAGCCAGAAACATCCGGCAGGCTAATAAAATGGTCGATTGAATTGGGGCAGTTCGAAATTGAGTACCTTCCACGAACAGCAGTAAAGGCTCAAGTGTTAGCTGACTTCTTTGTGGAATCCACTAGTGTGAAGAGTTCAGAGAACGAGGAAAGTTCTGAAATAAACATGCTTACGGAGGTCGAGCATCCAATATGGTTAATGCATGTGGATGGCTCTTCGACCAAGGAAGGGGGTGGAGCAGGAATTCATTTTCAAGGACCCAATGGCGAAGATTTAAGTTATGCCATCACTCTGGATTTTGTCATTACAAACAACGAAGCAGAATATGAAGCCCTGATTGCGGGACTGGAGATGGCCTTAAAGGCAAAGGTAAGATCAGTTACTGTGCTGACAGATTCTGAACTTGTTCATAGGCAGGTAAAGGGCATTTACGAGGCAAAGGAGTTCAATATGATAAAATATTTGAACAAAGCAAAAAGTCTAATATCGCAATTCGAAAAGTTCGATATTCAGCCCGTTCCAAGAGAAGAAAATATATGGGCTGATTTGCTGTCAAAATTCACCGGTGTTGCAGATGGTAAGAAAGAAAGGAATATTACATGGTTATTATCGAACACTTCCGCTATCTGGATGTCGCTCCTTGCATCGACATCATGGAAATCGACGGGCGAAAGATCTCTTGGATAGATCCTTTCATCAATTACCTGAAGGAAGGAAAACTACCGGAAGATACTAATGAAGCCCGAAGAATCAAGTATCGGTCCCCATCGTTTACTTTGATCGATGATCAGCTCTATAAACGATCCTCCTCTGGAATATTATTAAAGTGTATCTCTGAAAGTCAATACAATCCAATTCTTAAAGAGATTCACGAAGGAGAAGCAGGAAATCACGGCGGAGCTCGAGCGTTAGCCCTAAAATGTTCGAGAACGGGATATTATTGGCCGACTTTCTTTTCTGACTCAGTAGATTATGTGAAGAAATATCATCATTGTCAAATCCATTCGAATTTGATCCACCAGCCAGCCGAGCAAATGCACTCTATCCCGATCTGTTGGCCTTTCGATAAATGGGGTATCGACATTGTCGGTCCCTTCCCGACCGCCAGATCTAGAAAGAACTACGTGTTGGTCGCGGTAGAGTATTTCCGTAAATGGGTCGAATGTGTGGCTCTTACTAAGATCACTAAGTTTCAAGTGATAAATTTCCTATGGAAGAATATTATCTGCAGGTTCGAAATTCCTAGAGTTTTAATCTCTGACAATGGAACGCCATTCGCTGGCAGGAAGGTCACGGATTGGTGTGAGAAGTTCAGGATACAGCAAAATTTTGCATCGGTAGGGCAACCCCAGGCCAATGGACAAACAGAGGTCGTAAATAGAGAGATCGTTCGATCTCTGGAAAAGCGGTTATCTGACGCGAAAGAAAAGTGGCTTGACGAACTTCCGGGAGTTTTATGGGCTTATAGAACCACTATAAAAGCAGCTACGGGGAAAACTCCTTTCAGTTTGGTTACGGATCTGAAGCAGTTATTCCAGTCGAGAATCTGATATCTTCTCCCGGAGTTGAATTTTATGATTCCGAAGAGAATAAATCGTTGAGGGAAATCGAAGTCGATCATGCAAACAACAAAAGGGATCATGCTAAGTTGAAAATTCAGGCCATGAAGTCCAACGCAGAGAAAGCGTACAATCAGAAGGTTAGAATCCGAACCTTTAAGGTCGCAGATCTAGTGCTGAAAAAAGTAGAAGTCTCAAAACATGTTGGAAAACTTCAGCCCAATTGGGATGGACCTTATGTAGTGGTCGAAGTAGGGAAGAAAGGCTCTTACAAAATTGCTCATCCAAATGGAGAAGTCTTGCCTCGATCTTGGAATGCCATAAAAGATATTACGGAAGATGAAGATTATTTAGCAGTTTCTAGCTTATCTAGTGTTTTGTTATCTCATTCTGTTCTTTATTTCTCATGTTCTTGAAGATTATCTATTCAATGAAAATTTTATTCGGAGAGATATTATCAATTCGTCATATTCGAAAAGTTATTATGGCCAATCTCTATATATATTATTCAAATATCGAACAAGGGTGAAAGATGTTGCTATGCCCCTTGGATCAGCAAAATGGGTGACGACCCTAAAAAACGACTAAGGGTGAAAGCCGTTGCTATGCCCCTTAGATCGAAATAAATGAAAAGGGTGAAAGTTGTTGCTAAGACCCTCAGGTGAAAGCTGTTGCTATGACCGATCAAAAACGACTAAGGGTGAAAGCCGTTGCTATGCCCCTTAGATCGAAATAAATGAAAAGGGTGAAAGCTGTTGCTAAGACCCTCAGGTGAAAGTTGTTGCTATGACCGATAAAAACGACTAAGGGTGAAAGCCGTTGCTATGCCCCTTAGATCGAAATAAATGAAAAGTGTGAAAGCTGTTGCTAAGACCCTTAGGTGAAAGCTGTTGCTATGACCGATCAAAAACGACTAAGGTTGAAAGCCGTTACTATGCCCCTTAGATCAAAATAAATGAAAAGGGTGAAAGTTGTTGCTAAGACCCCCAGGTGAAAGCTGTTGCTATGACCGATAAAAAACGACTAAGGGTGAAAGCCGCTGCTATGCCCCTTAGATCGAAATAAATGAAAAGGGTGAAAGTTGTTGCTAAGACCTTCAGGTGAAAGCTGTTGCTATGACCGATCAAAAATGACTAAGGGTGAAAGCCGTTGCTAAGACCCCAAGTCCAAATTATCGATTATTTTTCATATTCTCTGATAATGCTCCAGTTCAAACTACAATGATCGGGATCTGTTAAGGATGTCAATTATCATTCAAATTTGGTTATTAATCTTCGATCGAAAACTCAGCAAACGAGATCGGCGAAAGAGGTCAATTATTGTTCATGTTTGGGTGTTAAAAGTTGAGGATTCAATTATTCCATCCAAGAACAATTGCATAATTGATGTTCGATTATTAGAAAATTAGTGTTCGATTATCCTGTCAGTAATCAAGGTCGGCGAAGAATAACACTTGTCGTTCATACTTCTGGCGCGAAAAAGTTGATGCTCGAAGCAAATCTATAAATTAACAAGCAAGGATAATAAAGGAAATAAGTGTTTCATTCATAAACTTTCGAACAGTTACAAGAGAATTCTTGATTGCAATAAGGAGAATCGAGCTAAACTAAAAGTTTACATCTAATACGATCCTATTACAAATAATTAACCCTACACTTGAATACTCGGGGAGTCAAAGGAGAAAAGTGAAGCTAGTACACTTCTACCCTTCATCCACTACTTCCTCGCTGATTGGTCCACACAGGACCGCGTTGAAAGAAAGGGAAGCAACTCCAGTTGGAATTATCCCTAGCGAATTCGAAGGCAACATTCTTCAAGATACATCGTGAAGAGGTTGAGATCGAGTGCAGGAAAACTCCTCCAGCAGTTGACCCACTATCCTGACTGGATGGAGGACAGAGTACAGGGGTTCGAGCCTGCCTCAATGACTTGGAATCAGAGAGAGCAGGTCGTCTGCCGGTATCCTAGTCGCAATCCTTTTCGTCTGTCGATATCCTAGTCGAAGAAAGTTTTACTTGAAAGCAAAGAATCAATGAAAGGAGTTCGAGTTCGGATCTCGAACATAATTATCGGGGATCGAATTCGAATCATGGACGTCATTATCGCTAATAAACGATTATGCACTAAAGAAGGCGGCCACTCGAGCATAAGCATCAAATAATTTTAGACAGGAAAGTTAAAAGGTAGTAGTAAAAACAAGAGTCGTTCTAAAGTATTTATAGGAGAAGGTAATGGATATCGACGGTTCAGATCTACCACAATGAATGGTCGCGATACGAGCAATAAAAGCGCCGACAGTTCCGCTTCCCGAAAAATAAAGGATTGATTGGTTAAAATAAATCATTTCAAACTCAGAATCGGGAAGCTATGCTATCAACAAAATCATTAATCGGGAAAAATATCCGAACGCTGGCATTGACTAATTTGCATTCGCTCTACAAAGATTGAACGTTAAAGACAATAAATACTTAACGAAGAAGCCGAGCAGTTTATAGGAACTAATCGAGGACTACAGTCCCGAATAGAACCCCATTACGTTCCACAAGTCCTGTCAAAGATTGCTAGCAATCCACTACAAGTCCTATGATATTGGAAGATATGCAACATATTCGAAGAGGATATAAGCATCAGAAAAGGGCATATCAATTATAAAAGGCACATGGCCCAATACATTGTCTGGAATCGAAAATAAGAAAAACACAAACCAAATATTATTCAGAGTACAGCACAAATACGAGAAATGAAATAGAGTTACAACAGTATCCATCGAATAAAGTTACACAAATTTATGATCATGAAGAGCCTTTCGAAGCTCAGCACTACGAGCTTCATACCCGCGAGCATAAGCCTCATTTTCGCGAAGTTTGAAGTCCTTCTTCTCCTGCTCGTAAAGATCTTTGAGCATTTCGAGCTCCTTGCTCAATTGTTGATGGAGCTCTTCTCCTTGAACCTTAGTAGCTTTCTCTTCCTCTAAAGCCAATTTTTCCTCAAGAACACGATCCAACTCGCCGTTCTTCTTCTCCAGCTCGAGAATGACAGCAGCATGACGACTCAGCTCCCGCTCAGCCAACATCTTTAGTTCAAGAAAGTCGTGTCTAGCCTATATATGGAAGGGTTAGATTCTAAAAAAAAGATAAAGAAAGTAGGAGAAAGGAGGACCTGAAAAAGAGAATTCGATCCAGACTGAAACAACTCCGAGGGACTCTTTCCCTTAGACGCGCCAGCTTCAGGAATAGGAAAATCAGCCTGCGGCGGATTCTCGATAAGATTCTGAAGCTCCACTTCAGAAGCTAACTCATTCTTCGACACTCTGAGTAGGGAAGGAGAGGTCGTATGATAGGCAGGAGTAAGAGGATCAGAAGAACTTTCAGTCTTCGAGGGTTCGATTTGAGTTTTCGAAGGCTCAGTTTCAAGCTTGGAAGCCTCAGCAGTTCCTCTAGAAATTAAAGAGCCTTCTCCAGTAGGGGTCAGTTTAACTTTCTTACCCAAACCTTCTGTCGAGGAACCAGCGTTGGGGTCAACGGTTGGCACTTCTTTCCCAGCGACGATATTCTGCAAAGTCTCGATTGGGGTGATCGCATCAGGATAAGGTCTTTTATTGGAAGAAAGGGATGATGCTTTTTGCCTAGCCAATGCTAAGTGCGAGGTATCAAGATTTTTCGGCGAAGAAGCCTCGAGCTCCTCATCGAGTTCCTCATCTAGAACCGATTTGCTAGAAATAATTTTGGGATGTTTTACTGGAGCCTGTTTCTCCTTTTTGGTCTCCCCGCCCTTGGAGGTTTTGGGAGAAGATGCAGATGTTTTTGGGGAAGCCTTGGAGGGTTTATTCTCTTTGCTCGATTTTTGGTCTTTGGATGGGCCTTTACTCTTGGTACCACCCAATAACGATTTGGGGTGAATGGGCTTACCCAATATTTGATCCATAGTAAGCAAAAAAGTAAGTCTGAAAGTTCGAAAATAGATAATAAGCGCGAAGCTCCGATCTCAGTAATTAACGGTCTTATACAAATGATTTGAGACAGTCCTAATATTTATAGAAGCGACATCCTATTTTTGCAATAATTGAACCGTCGCAACTGTTGACAAGTTCAAAAGGGAACGATAAAGATTCAATCAGCAACGAGAAAATCAAATGTTAATTCATACAAAATGAGAAGGATATACAGATTATGAAAGGAAAAATTCTGGGAGAAGGACCCTATTACGTAAAGTACTACTCGTATTACATAGCTATTATAAACGGTCAATTTCCGATTATCGAACCATGAATTGGTTCTGGTCAAGGAATCGGATTCGTTGCCTAAACTACTCTGATCTTTGCCGAAGGCCGTACTTAACTGCAAGATTGGTCGTTAAGCTCATCATCTGGCGCGCCTCCTAAAGTAGATTCGGGGTTATGATCGGACAGCTCAAGCACATCAGGGTTCGGCATTGGGAAGCCAAACTCCTCGACAAAGGGGGAAAAACGGTGATCCTGCCAATTCATATCTGTCTTCGGCAAAGATGAAGCTTTATAGTCCTTCCCTTCTGCATTCTTGTAAGGGTTCATATATTGAAAATATTCGTACAAGTTGTCTGGAATTCTCTTGGCCGAAACCAGCTGTCGAACCCCTTTATAGAAGATTGTTTGAAGAATCCCTCCAATTCTCCTTTGAATTAAGGGATCTAGGACAGGGGACTTCAAAAATTCTCGTATGGCTGGAATCACAGCCTCTTCTCGGCCCTGGGCATATGCTCGCTCGGAATCTTGCTTTGCTTGCTCAAGTTTGATTTTCACCTTCTTAAGCTCTTCCTCGAGGGCACTTTTCTCTTTAACGGTCGATAACAAATCCTCTTCCACAGATGAAGTATGTTTCTTATTAGCGGTCTCCAACTCCTTCTTCGTTTTCGACAATTCTTGATGACTGGCCGATAATTTACTCGTAACGTCATCTAATTGAGCTCGAAGAGCTTTATTTTCGATCGAGGCCTGCGCGAGCGCGTTATGAGCTTCTTGAGATTTCTGTTCCAGCAACGACAAGCGATAGGTCTGAAGCCCGAAATAATCTCTGGCTTGTGATGGAAAAACCGTATCAGCATAGTACCTAAGGATTGAGACGTACGGAATACTCAAGTGTAAAACAATTATTACCTCCTGGTACGTTCGAGAAAAGTTACTCAGGACTTCAAAATCGCCTTTAATGGTGTGATGAAGCAGATCCTGTTTAAAACGTCCGGCCATAAAAATTCTGGAAGCTTTATCAAACTCGTTTTCACCATCTGGTCCAAGGTCGGAGCAAATAGTCCCTTCTTTCGGGTAACCTGCGGCTCTACGCCCGCGAAAGTGTTCATTCATAAAATCTGCTACATCCGGCTCCGATCTACCTGGTCGGCAAGGAACCGAGTCAGAGCTCTTGCCAAATGGTTTTGTCCTTCTCGAAGGCCCCGGATGTTCAGCATACCGTTTCCGATGCATGCGCTTTTCATGCTCTTGTCTGCCTAAAATACGGGTCCAGGAATATTGATTATAACCAGCTGAGGATGGGTTAGAAGTATCGATCGTGAATACACTACGCAAGGGACCAGCTACAGCGGGATTCGACGAACTCGAGCTACCTACCCCTCTCAAAGCCGGGTATACTTCTGGATTATCGATCGGGTCGACGATCTGATTATCTGCTCCCGTTCCTTGTTCCACATTATTTTTCTTCACTAGTTGCTGTGGTTGACTTTGTATGCCCGTGGAACGAGCAATCCCGGAGGAAGTAACAACGGATAGTCGAAACTCCTCAACAAATTGATCTGCAAAGAAATTGCAATACGTTCAAAAAGCTAAGAGAGCAGGTCAGATCTACGTCGCATTCAAGTTAAGAAGAATAATAACATACTTAAAGAGAGTGGCGCACGACAAAGTGGATGATTTGGACGTACGTCTGAAAGGTCGAGTAGATCCGCCAAGGGGTTGAGAGGGCAAGGGAAGAGAAAATTCAACCGTCGGAGCAGGATAATCGCATTTGCTTAGGCCCGCCAGCCTCAAAATCCTTTCTTGGACAAGAAGCATAGTATGATAGGGATCGGATTGGAGTTGGTTCAAAAACTCGTCAGAAAGGTGAGGATTAATCTTTTCCTTGATCTTGCGACGACCATACATCCAAGGTCCTTCACCATCCCACCGATATGGTCTAGTTTTCGAACTACCTTCAGAACGAATGTCGGGACCTTTCACAAAGAAGAACCTTCTTTTCCAGCTTTTAGCCTTGTCCATAGCCACACTCGAAAGGATAGGCCGGTTCGATCGCTGTGAAAAAGATACGAACCCCGCATTGGAACCTCTAGACATACTCATTTGGAATATTTGCCAAAAATTTCGAAAAGAAGCCTCCTCTCCTTTGGCCTCCATCAGAACACTGAACGCCACGATCTACGCTATAGAATTCCGAAGAATTTGAGCATGGGTAAGAGAAAAAGAGGATAAGATGTTTCTAAGTAAGGGAATAAACTGGATGTTCAATCCATGCGAAAATTGCTTCTCGTAAAAAGCCTGGCACCCGGGTGGAGGATCAGTTGCACGTTGACGATAAGATGGGATGACGATCGAAAACCCATCAGGAAGAAATTTTCCGAACTCTTTATCCAAAAAAGCGCGGTCTTCTTGGACAAAAATGCAAGAAGTTTGACTTGCGCCAAGCTCGGCCCGATTATGACCAGCTGATCCAGAAGGAGCTTCGAATTTATATATCCTGACAAAGACATTGTCACCAATATTACGCTTCTCTACCACGTTTTCTTCGACCGGATTCGCATCCTCTTGTTCGGGATGAAATTCTCCCTCTTCAAAGTCATCAATAAGCCTAAGATTAGGATCGGAATCAGGATCCTCTCCAACTTTGACCTTACCCCTCGAATTTCTTGAACTGGACATTATAAAAGATAAAGTTGTACGAAAAGGACAGCTTACGCGATCTCAACGCTCCGATCTAAAGTAAAGAGTCACTCTCAAAATAGTTTTTAACTGGGCAACGTATATATAAGGTAAATAATGTGAATTGCGAGTCGTACCCTGAACAGGCGCAACAGTTAAGCTCCCTTAGGGTAAATTCAAAACTATCTTCCAGATATTTGCATTATAGGCCCCTATACCGTATGGAATTGAGACTAACTCGGTAACCGATGCGGAGAGACGTTTTGGTTGAAAGTTCATTACGAAAGCGAAGCAGAAATTCTTTAACGTCAAGATTTATACTAAGACAAAATCGTCATATTGTTTCCAAGATATGCACTCTTTTTCCCTGATTCGGTTTTTATCCCAGTGGGTTTTTCCGAGTTAGGTTTTTAACGAGGCATATCCGGAACACATCGAAAAAATAATTAGTTCATCACAACACTCGGAATAACATAAACTTCTTCGAGCTTGAGCTTCACTTTGCGCTCGAGAAGTGGGGGAGTATTGATGGGGGGTATTTTGGACTCTACTGTTTGGAGCTAAGGTACGATCGGAAAACCAGAACCCCGACCCCGAAGGCTTAAAATCAAGCTCGGATCGCAGTACAACCAACTCGATCCTCCAGAAGCAGCCCAGGCTCGAAAGATACTGTTGGGCCGATCTCAGGCCCAGGCCTATGGGCCTATCTCCATTTTCAGCTATAAATACCCCAATCATTTATGACGCAGGACACGTTTTTCCAGGTACACTCCATTCGAAGCTACCGCTCGGAAAGATAGTATAGGCCATTTTATATATATTTCGCACTCTAGCTTGTACGGCATCCTATAATGCTCGAATAGGACCCCTGATACTTGTAATCTATGCATCTTTTATTGCAATATACTCTATTGGTCTACTCTTCATTTAATTCCGTTTAAGTTTGCATCGTTCATGCTTTAATATCGATCATACCACGAAACCGTGTAAGATCAAATATGGATCAGATCTGTGGTTCTGATCCAGATCCGTTCCAAATCCAAAGGATCCGATCCATAAAGATCCATTAAATTTTCACTCGGATCGAATTTGGATCGGAGCTCATAAAATCTGGATCCATATTGGATCAACACATACAAGTAATGGATTGTGATGGATCCACGAATGGATCCACTAATGGATCCATCGGATCCACTAAAGAATCCACCGGATCCATTATTGGATAAAAAAAAAATATTTATTATTGTAATGTGAAAACCTCTTCTCTCTAATTCTTTCCCTGTTGCCGAAAATATATGTGTACTTATTTTTGAAAATTGCAATTTTAACCCCAAATTTTTTATTAACCCAGAATTTAATAAATTCAAATTTCCAATCCGGACCCTGATTTTCAGGAACAAAATTTGCACTTTTTGTCCCTCAATTTTTGGATATTGCAATTTTGACCCTGAATTTTTGAAAAATCAAGAATTGCAATTCTGTCCAGTATTTTAAGAAAATTGAAAATTTCAATTCGGCCTCTGATTTCAGAAATCCAAATTTGCACTTTTGGTCCCTCAATTTTTGGAAATTACAATTTGACCACATATTTTTTAAAAACCAAGTATTGCGTTTCAGTTTAGAATTCTCATAAAATTAAAAAAGTTCAATTTGGCCCCAGATTTTCAGAAATCCGAATTTACTATTTTGGTCCCTCAATTTTCAGAAATTACAATTTGACCCTAAATTTTTGAAAAATCCAGAATTACGATTCAGTGTATTTCTAAAGATCAAAATTTTCATTTCGGCCCCTGACTTTCAGAAATCCAAAATTTCACTTTTGGTCCCTTAATTTTCAAAAGTTGCAATTTGACCTTATATTTTCAGAAAAATAAGAACTGCAATTCAGTCCATATTTTTCAGAAGATTAAAAGTTCCAATTCGGCACCTGATTTTCAAAAATCCAAATTTGCACTTTTGATCCCTTAATTTTAAAAAATTGCCATTTGACCCCAGATTTTCGAAAAACCCAAAGTTTCAATTCAGTCCAAAATTCTCATAAAATTAAGATTTTCAATTAGGCCCAGATTTTCTGAAATCCGAATTTGCACTTTTGGTCCCTCAATTTTCAAAAATTATAATTTTTCCCAAATTAATTTATATGATTTTATCCCGATATCAACAACAAGAATTAACTCATAGAGCAAATTATAAGGCATGATTGGGAATTTCAAATAACACAAAAGATATATACCAAACAATGGATTTCAAATGAATGGATTTGAAATCCTTTGTAAAAAAATTTATCCAAACAAGAGATTGAAAATGAATGGATTTCAAATCATTGGAATTTCAAATCCATTCATTTGAAATCCTTATTTTTTTTTAAAATATAGGGTCAAATTGCAATTTTTGAAAATTAAGGGACCAAAAGTGAAATTTTGAATTTCTGAAAATTAGGGGCCGAAATGAAAATTTTAATCTTCGAAAATAAACTGAATCGTAATTTTAGATTTTTCAAAAATTTAGGGTCAAACTGTAATTTCTGAAAATTGAGGGACCAAAAGAGTAAATTCGGATTTCTGAAAATCTGGGGCCAAATTAAATTTTTTAAATTTTATGAGAATTCTAAACTGAAACGCAATACTTGGTTTTTAAAATATGGGGCCAAATTGTAATTTCCAAATTTGAGGGACCAAAAGTGCAAATTTGAATTTCTGAAATCAGGGGCCGAATTGAAATTTTCAATTTTCTTAAAATACTGGACTGAATTGCAATTCTTGATTTTTCAAATATCTAGGGTCAAAATTGCAATATCCAAAAATTGAGGAACCAAAAGTGCAAATTTTGTTCCTGAAAATCATTGTCCGGATTGGAAATTTGAATTTATAAAATTCTGGACTGAAATGTAATTCTGGGTTCTTCAAAAATCTGAGGTCAAAATTGCAATTTTCAAAAATAGAGGGACCAAAAGTGCAATTCGAATTTTTGAAAATAGTAGCCGAGTTGCAAATTTGAATTTTTTGAAAATTCTGAACTGAATAGGATTCTAGGTTTTTTGAAAATTTGGGATCAAAGTGCAATTTTTAAAAATATACAATGTGAATATTTTTTTAAGTGGATTTCAAATGACTAGTTTTAGGAGGAATTTCAAATCCATTTAAAATTGGCTGAAATCCATGACGGATCCACTGTGGATTCGTCATGGTTCTATTCGGATCCATAGTGGATCCGAATTTTTTTCACCCAGATCCGGTTTGGATCGGATCCTAAATGGATCCATTTGAGATCCGATCAACACGGAATCGATCCAGATCCGATCCGGGTGGTCCATTTGCCACCCCTACCAAAAACACATTTGGTACCATGCTTTGTAGAAAAATAGATTTCGTACTACAATTTACATACTCTTGACACATTTATCAATTCGAGAAGCTTCATTTTTAATATCAGGGAAAAATACTTTTGATCCCAAACTTTACCAAAAACACATTTGGTACCATGCTTTGTAGAAAAATAGAGTTTCGTACCACAATTTACATACTCTTGACACATTTAATCATTTCGTTAAATTTTGGATGGAATTTCCGCGCGTGACTGTCACGCTCACGTTAAGTTCAAAATGGTCACGAGTTTTGCACGTGATAAATCGGTCAGGGGGTGAAATGCTATTTGGGCAAGAGGGAAAAACACTTTTCGTCCCAAACTTTACCTTAGAAAACACATTTGGTACCATGCTTTGCTGAAAAATAGATTTCGTACCACAATTTACGTACTCTTGACACAATTTACCAAAAAAAAACACTAAATTTGTCAAGATGTAGAATAGAAAATTAGTTTAGAAAGATTGGAAAAATGAAAGATGATGTAATTAGTGGGAGCAGAAGTCGTGGAAGAAGGAGAGAAATTAGAATAAAGAAAGGAAAGAAGGAAGAAGAAGGTTTGGGACCCTACGTAAAAAAATAGACCCAAAAAGAAATTAAATACGTGATAGAATTATAATTTAGTCTTAAAATAAACATGTTTAAACAATTCTTTTATCTTCGGCTTGGGCATCCAAATAAACATTTATATCGAATAAGATTCAGATTAAATTCAGATTTTGCTCAAATCTAATTTTTTGTATTCCAACGAAACTTGATCGGATTCGATCGAGTATCGACTCTTTTTCGTATAATAGAATTTTCACTTTGAAAAATTACTTCAATATTTTTTTCTTAAAACAAGTTTGTTATCTTATATAGTTTATTTAATTCAGCTCATAATTTAAATTTTCTTTACCAATATTCATTTTTGACATGAAAATATGGTTAAAAAAATTATGAATAAATTATCAACTAATATCTTTCTAAATTAATACTAAAATATTATTAATGTTACAATATTATGTATATATGTAAATTTTAAATTTTATTTTATATATTATGGGACACGGATCTTTAACGGATCGAATTAATTTAGATTCACAACCGCTCCACGTGTTTAGAATTACGGATGTTTATAATTGGATAAAATTCATTGAATCTCTAATTGAATTAAAAAATCGAGAAAAAAATTTAACCAAATTCGGGTTGAATTCGATGCCATTGATAGCCCTAATCTCCAGCAGACTATGGGTTACCTGATTTGAATACTGTGATTGGGCTGCTAATCTATGGTGGCTCAATCATAAAATCATATGATAAATCATCAACCTAGCTATCAGGCTTCAGCTCACAATCTGTCCTGGGCTACAAACATATATGTTCCTGAAATTACTATACTATGCCAGTCCAGTCCACGGATTAATCTTGTACCGAATCAGACTTGCTCTCAGCCCATCTTTAATTAGCAACAAATTAAAATTGGGTTTTCAACGTTTCTGAAGTCCCGTGCCTATTTCTGTGATGGTCTTATAGTGGAGATATAGTAATTTTCAGTAATTCGTAACATTTAATTGAAAGTATTAGCAGTAGCTTAATTAATTAAATCATCACTCAATTAAATTAATGTCGAAAATTAGAGATCGATTATATACTAAAGGAAAATTACAACTGAATTGAATCAGCTTCAGTGAATTAATTAATTAAAGAAAATAATATATGATCATCAATAGTGAAAATGTAATATTACATTGCAATTCAAAGGCAATGTAAATAAATTAATAATAATGATTTATATGCATTAATGCTAAGATAATTTCATATGAACATGATGTTAGGATTAATTGATATTCTTACTTATACAGATCAAATGACTCCTTTCTTAGAGTTACTTTCATATTTACAATACAAAAGGCTATTTACATTACTTGGGCTGCTATCACACATCTATAAACATAGCAAAATTCACCTATCTATAAGGTCCCTGATTTGTAATTACTACTGAATATTATAACACTAAATATTAATGGCCTCATATATATATAAAAGTTGATTTGTTCCACATAATTGAGGCCAAGAGTTGATACTTTCGAGTAAGCACAGTTGATAGATAGGGTTAGATACCAGTGATCTAGAACTTCTCTGCCATTGCTGTCAAATATGATAACCGAGAATGACATTATTGAAGTCAACATGAAAAACAAGGTGCAATTATGGAGGTGATGATCTTCAACAAATTTTTTACATCCTGTTGTAAATCCGATACTGTTTAATTTCACTTTCCAGATTTTCCTCCTAGTTTGTAGTTTAGCTTCGCGCTTTTTGTTTAGTGTTGCATGGTGAATGAAATGAGTAGGTATCATCTGTTAAAAAATCAGCATTAAAAATAGAAGATTTGCTATATACATACATGTAATAGATGCTAAAAAAACGTTTTGCTTCAGACATTAAAAATAAAAAATTATATAAAGACTTAATATTTTGTATTATTACCAAGTAATCGTGAGACTGAATAACATCCACATGAAAAGCACTTGTTTTGCCAAAGTGATCTGCTGTTTTTGGGATGAAAGATGCCTTCAAATTGGTGATTTGAACCTCTCCATTATAAGGAGTGCTTACATGCACTACAACAAAATTCATGTTTCGAGACACAGAAAAGTGTCCCAAGATTGCATATTTTTGGGACACTTTGAGAATTTGGGACATTTAAAAGAAAGTGTCACATGGTTGTGCGTCCCGTGATATGTAGGAACACTTCTATATGTGTCCATAGATAATTCCGCCTAACAACATTAGTATGTGTCCCTAGATAACTATGTCTAAGGACAATTATATGTGTCCCATAAGAACATTGTGGAGACACATCTAAATATCCCTAGAGAAGTTACATTTACAGACGTTCTTAATTTTGAAACACTTATTTATGTTTTTAAACTGATTTATTAGATCACATTTAAGTATCCTTAAAGTAGTTTCATATAACTTCTATAAATGTCCCGTGTTCAATTTTTTAGAACACTTGAAAAAGTGTCATAAACTATTTTATTCCCATTCACTTTTACAGTATTCATTCGAAGGATCATATAATAATATATAAATTAACAATGTAAGTGACCAATTAAACACAAATGATCAATTCTTTAAAACAATTTCAATATCCCATCCAAAATGTATGAATTATCTTTAATAGTATTCTAATGCCATAGAAATTTTCCAAGACTACAAAACTACAATAACATGTTCTTGGAAACAAGTACAACCTAAAAAAAATACACTGGCACAATATCTAGAAAACAAAATCAAAACTAGTTACTGATATCATCATTAACCATTAAAGCTCAAGAGTTCTGGCACCCACTTGTCCAATTTGTATCAATTTTTTTCTTCATCCAAAGCAACCTGTTCAATATAGATAATTATATAATGTTGTCTTTTCTTTTGAACAGTTATATGAAATGGATATCAAGAAAAGAAAAGAAAAATACCATAGACAAATGCCAAACAATAGGTACTCCGAGAACATCTCCAATTGTTTAAAAATGACTATGAGGTAATAACAATCTTGCATCTTTTTTCTCTTGATATGGAATTATTATCTCACAGAAGCCGTGTTCCAACTCCATACCATTCACAAAAACATTACTCATCTTAGTTACTATACCACTTGCAATAGTTTCATTCAAATTGCCCCCACTTTTCAAAATGACATAAGATCCAACCTGCAAATTTCATTTGTAAACAAAAATTAAATTCACTAGCCAACTAGATCAAATCGAAATTTCAGTTTGTACTTTATCAATCATCAACAACAAATTGTAGCAGCCACAAAGATACTAAATATACCAAATTTAGCCTACATACACACACACACACACACACACACATATATATATATATACATATATATATAAATATATATAGTTTCAGTTTATATTCCAAGTTAAGCAATGTGTCTGAAGCACAAAATGTCTATTTAGATGAAGAATATGATCACAAGAACCACTCATGTGCATCAAAACTGAACATAATCTAGTAAATGGCATCTGCATCCCCTGATGTTGCATAATGAATGAAAAAATTTTAATTTTAATTTTTTTTACCTTGATATGCATTGGACGAGAAATTGATGTTGATGAAAATGTGATTGTTTGGAGATATGACTGGAGCTCTTTGAGAATTAGACGATTGCCCTCTTGGAGTTGCGACTCGAGCATTTCCTACATCAGGTTGTTCAAAATTGCGTGATCTACCTTGCACAATGGTTGTCAACTTTTCTACCTTTACATTCAAAGCATCAAATTTTCTACTTGCTGAAAATACTTTTCTTTATACTCCATGGCCTGCCTATGAAGTGCAGCACGACTTGGTTTTTCCCCATAAACATCTGTTGTTGTCACTCCCATTCCATACAAGCGCAATCGTCCATCCTTATCCTTGCCCATTACCTTAGTAAATTCATCATCAAGACCATGAATATTATCACTGCTATTCGCGTTTTCAAGGTTTTGTTCAACTATCTCTTCCATTTGTGCCTATATTATAAAGTGAAGGAGATATAAGTAATAAATTAAGATATATGAAAACTAAATGAAAATTATTAATGTATACACTTACAATTGGTTCTCGTATAGCTTCACTTGTACCATTAGGTCTAAGATAACACTCCTTAAATAACTCAGCTTTTGTGGGATATCCACCTATATCTTTTTTCTATACAATTGTGATATTATACATTTTAGCAAAGCTTATTCTATCAACAAACTCACAATTACCAAAATCTCAAACAAAAGAATACCATTATTTCTTTCCCATACGATGAATATGCTCCAATTGAGCACGAGTTTGTTTTCTTTTGACTTATTTTCTGTAGTAATACAAATAACATGAGGTTTGTAAATTCACCAAAAATAAAAAGAATATAAGTAATTGAACAAAAAAACCATACCTCGGCATTGTCTGACATCCAATGATCAACTAGAGTCTCATATTGCTCTTCATTCGCCATCTCGGGAATTTCAAGCAATTGTTGTTCAATGGGAACGTCGAGGTCAAAATTCAACTTCTTTATTGCTGATTTCCAACTTCTCCATTAATAGACCGCAAGATATATGTCTCATGTCCTAGAGGGATCTCAAACTTTCCCTATAAAAAGAGAAAATAAGGGGCATTATAAATTAATTCAAACCAAGAAGTCATAAATTGTAAATATTAAAAAAAATACTATAATACATATAACCTTGACAAGTCTAGCATTTCATCCTTGTCACGTTTTGGCATCAGTCTCCAATCCGGATAGTGTAGTGAACAATATCTCCCATTCCATGCAATTGTGCCCAAAAAATGAGCCAAAACACTTGCTGTTTTCTCATTATTTGGCTGTCCTAGGTCATTAAATGTCACAACAATACGTTTTCCAGGTTGTTGACCCCATACTTTGGGCATGAGTGTAGATCCCATTCCTCTCCTTTTCTTATTACCAACTATACTAATATTAAATGAGTAAAATCTCTTCTTAACCATAAAATATATGAACTGAAAATACATTGGTACATAACAAAACTAACTCACCAGGCTCGTCAACGACATGATTAGAATTAAGTTGTTGAGTATATTGATTGGTATTTCTATTGAGTCGTAAAATAGTTGCACCATCTCGGGTTGGACTCGAACCATGCTAACGTGATCCTTCAATTTATACGATTTCAAATTCATATTCAATTTTGATGATTCAATGATACTGTTAGTGTAATAATATTTAAAGGTGAGAATACTAAAAACACTGAAGAAAAAAGTAGAGAATATAACCTCTTTGAGTATCATTTGTACTATTTTGCTGAACTGGAGGCTGGTGTTGTTGAATTCCAACTACAATATATTAAATTAATAAACTTTCTTCTTTACCATAATAAAATTTATGAACTAAAAATACATTGGTATTTAGCAAAACTAACTTACCAGGCTCGTCAGTGACATGATTAGATTTAACTTGTTGAGTATCTTGATTGATATTTATATTAAGTCGTAAAGTAGATGCACCATGTCAGTTTGAACTCACACCATGATGGCGTGATCCTTCATTTTATACGATTTCAAATTCATATTCAGTTTTGATGATTCAGCGATATTGTTACTGTAATAATATTAAAAGGTACAAATACTAAAAACATTGAAGGAAAAGTTAGAGAATATTAAACTCTTAGTGCACCATTTTGCAGAACTGGAGGTTGGTGTTGTTGCTCAGGCATTTCAGGTCTTGCATGCTTGGTACGAGGTTTAGTTTTGGGAGGCATTATCTACAATAAAAAAGAATTATAACTAAATGAGTAATATAAATTAATATACAAAATGAATTAGAAAATATTTAAAAAGTAACTTACCATGTAAAATATACTTATTTTGCACATTTTAATATTAAAGATATAAAAGAATAACATGTTTAGCAACTAAGAAATGAAAACAAGAAAACAATTCCAAAATATATAATAATTTTAAATTAGATTTTATAATCCAACACTGAAAAACAAAATACAACTCAAAATACTAATAAACTATTCAAAGTCGCTTCTCAACTCTCAAATTATAGTTCCTTCTACATCTACCCTAACCCAATTGAGATGTTCATCTTCATCCATTAGTTCTATATTGTTAGTTTCATCATGGGAAACTGCATCTACATCTAAACTCAAAACCGAATCCATATCAAATGTATCTCGAGCTTTTGTTTTAACAACAACATACCACCCTTTCTCTAAAGGATCTTCTACATAAAACACTTGTTGTGCTTGAGATGCTAAAACAAAAGGCTCATTATGCTGCCTTAGTCTAGACAAGTTTACTAAGGTAAAGCCATATTCATCTCACTTTTGAGCATTCCCTGCTGAGACCCAATCACAACCAAACATCACTACCTTCCTCCCATCAAAGTACTCAAGTTCAATAATATCTTTTAGTACGCCATAGTAAGTGACATCACCAATGATAGGATTATTATCATTTCTGCTAGCAAAACTACTAGTTTGTGCAGTAACAACCCATCCAGTATTTTGGGTTTTCTTCGAATTTCATAATTTTTCACATGAAAATGAAACCCATTGATAATAAACCCTCTGTATAATTTTCTTACTAGGTAAGGGCATCGAGCTAAGGCCCTAAGGTCTTCTGACACTTGATTTCTAGCAAGATGTAAATTTTCAACCTGTCATACACAAGATGCTACCACATTAAATGAGTTATATAGATAATGAATAATTAAGACAAAAATATCAGGAATAAAGTGCTAGGAATTAAATTAGCTTACATGTTTATCAAACCACTTAGCAAATGTTTTACTATGGATTTCTTCACCATTCTTTTTACTAAGACGAGGATTTTCACATTTAACCATAGCCTTGTGTTCTCTGTATACATTTTGTAATGAAAGATAAATATATGTCATCATATTAAATAAAACAAAAAACTTGAGAAATTCTTACTCGATGAAGGATTCAATTGAATTATAGTTGAATAACACATATTGATGCGCTTTGGTAATTTTTTCTTTCTCAAGACCTATAGATCCCTCCTTCCCAATTTGACGCCCTTGGGTAGAGAACACAGGAAACTCTGTTGTGACTTCACCCCCACTATCATCATTTCTTTTAACCTTGTTGAATTTAGTCTCCACATCATCTAAATATCTTGAGCAAAAGGTTAAGCATTCCTTTACCAAGTATGCTTCTGCAATACATCCTTCTGGACGACTTCGACTACGAACATATGATTTCAGTGTAGACAAATACCTATAAATTAATTCACTAATATGAAATTCTTCACACACATATATATAAACAAAGAACAACTAGAATAAAAGTAATAATACCTCTCAATTGGATACATCCGACGGTAGTGTACGGGAAATGGAAACGAGTGACTGAAAGGAACGACAACTCAAGTCAAATGGGAGTGCAATCCGAGCCTCGTATGCCAAATGAATAGATAAATGAATCATGATATCAAAAAAATGATGGAGAAAATATTTTCTCTAAGTCACAAAGAGTTTTGGCAATCTCTTTTTCAAAACAAATCAAATCTTCAGGATTAAGAACTTTAGAGAAAAGCTCTCTGAAAAAAGTGCACAACTTAATCAAAGGGGTTCGAACATGCTTTGGTAAAACTTTACGCAAAGCAATTGAAAGCAATTGGAAGCAATTGGAAGCAATTGTTGCATCAAGATGTGATTGTTGTGACTCTTTAAACCTGAAATTTTATTTGGCCTAACTTGTACACGCCTGCAGATATTGGAAGCATATCCATCTGGAACTGTTACATTTTTTAGGATTCCCAAAAATATTTCTTTTTCCTTTTTACTCATCGAAAAATATGCAGCGGGCAAGTACTTTTTTTCGGACTCGAGAGTAATAGGGTGAAGTTCTCTCCTTATGCCCATATCTTCTAAATCAAGACGTGAAATTTTCATGATCTTTTGTCTTCCCTTGCAAATTCAATAAAGTTCCAATCACGCTATATATTATTTCGATGTGCATCACATCCAAATTGTGACGCAACATGTTACCTTCCCAATATGGCAAGTCAAAGAATATGATTTTTTTTCCAATTATGAGGAAGAGATGGATTATCATTGACTTTCGTTCCAAATTTTATGTTAACTCCACCTAACTCCTCTAGCACCATATCCCCCATCAAAGTGATAGACGGCATACAATGTTCTTCGTTGCCATCAAAAGATTTCTTATCTTTTCTACATGGATGATATCGATTGAGAAACTTGCGATGACTCATGTAACAATGTTTATGACTCTTGTACAAGTATTTAAAGCACGTGTCTTTGTGAAATAACGAACAAGCTAGTTCTCCTTTTGTGCTCCAACCAGACAAATTTGCATACGCTGGAAAATCATTAATAGTCCACAACAAAGCTGCACGCATATTAAAGTTTTGTTTTGTGGATGCATCATAAGTTTCAACCCCATCCCACAATTCTTTCAATTCTTCTATTAATGGTTGCAAATAAACATCAATGATGTTTCCAGGAGGCAATGAACCAGGGATGAGTAAAGTTAAAAAGAAAAATGGCTCTTTCATACACATCCATGGAGGCATATTGTATGGGGTCAATGTAACTAGCCATGCACTACGAGTTGTACTCATAGTTCTAAATGGGCTAAATCCGTCCGATGCTAGTCCAAGCCTTATATTTCTTAAATCTTTGGCAAAATCAAGGTTTTGGCGGTCGAAAGCATGCCAAAGAGGAGAATCGCTGGGATGTCTCATGCAACCATCCTTGGTACAATCCTCCTTGTGCCATCTCATATATGATGTTGTTTTGGATGACATAAAGAGTCTTTGCAACCTAGGCTTTAAAGAGAAGTACCTCAACACCTTTGCTGTGACTTTTCTTTTAGCAGATGATACTTCATCTGCTACATTATTTTCAGCTTAAATATATCTGGGTGTTTTACAAACATGGCATATAATATCATTCTCATGCTCTTTCCAGTACATCATGCAATCATTGGGGAATGCATTAATTTTAGTACAAGTCAGTCCTAATGCCCCAATAACCTTTTGTACTTCATAGTAAGAATTAGGCAATGACTGTGATAGATCAGGAAATGCCTTTTTCAATAATTCAAGAAGCATCGTGAATGTCTTGTCAGACCATTGTACCATACACTTTAGGTGAAAAAGTCGTACTATAAATTTAAGTTTGGAAAATTGTTTACATCCAGGATATAATTCTTGTTGAGCATCATCTAACAATTTGTAAAAAGCTTTAGCTTGTTCATTTGGTTCTTCAAATTCTGCACTTGTATCTTTGATCCCAAAAACATCATGTACTATATCATGTATGCCATCATGGTTATCAAAGTTGTGATTTTGTTGAAAAGTAGGTTGACTAGATGAAGAACCTTCCCTGTGTTAAACCCTATGTGTGTAACCTTTCATGAATCCATCAACTATCAAATGATCTTTTGAGGTCTCCCTATCTACCAATTTTTCATTCTTACATTTTTTGCAAGGACATATGATATTTCCACTAAGACATACATTAGTAAAGGCCATATCAAGGAATTTATTTAACCCATTTTCATATTCTCTTGATAAACTCGAATTATTCATCCAACTCTTGTCCATTTCTAACCTAATAAGGTAAACGTCCTGTGTTTTATAGAATCAAATGTAAGAAAATGACAACATGTATCTACTATAAATGTTTGAAATAATAGAAATAAAATATATTAACCTATAGAGAGTTAAAGAAAAAATAACTTACAATAGAAACTGTATTAATAAACAAGCAAATTCATCATATTTATAATCAACAATCAGGTATGCATAAAAAAAAGGGGGGGAAAAACAACTATCGCCTATTAGCTTATAACATATAAGGATAACCACTTTAAAGTGCACTTCATGTATTATTTGCAATATCAGTGTTAATAAAAGTAAAAAACAAAAAGAAGAATTAAACAAATATAAACTGTAATAAAAAAATGGAATTAATTCATTTCCTTAAATTACTACCTCGATTCCCCAAACCTATAAAGTATTTATTTGATCTATCCAAAATCCTATAAACCAATTGACTCTACTATTTACTTCTCCCCCAAAATAAAACTCAAATTCTAATCATATCTCTAATTTGAAACTATGTAACTATATATATTATCATACTAATATTTTACAATCTCGATGATCCACAAATTAATATTACCAATCTACTAAAGTTCTTCAAATGATTTTGCAATATCTTAAAGCCTTTCCTTTTATATTAATAAACTAATCAAGCTTACCCCTACTTAATATCCAACATTTCATGTCAATATAGCTACGAGTGGAGATAAATTTCTGGTATATTTGCATAGACAAACCAAAAACTACTGAAAATTGCAGGACAATTATACTAACTAGATAAATCAAAGAAACTACACAAAATACAAGAATAAAATTTCAGATTTTCTAAGTAAGAACCCTATGCATCTCTTAACTACGGAGCTCATAAAACTAATATTGTGTCACAACATAAAAGAGTTCAACAAACACCCATAGACAAAATTAAAATCACTGATTAAAAAAATTGAGTGTAATATTCAATTAATTAGTATTACCAAACTACTTGACGGGATCCACAATTGCGAATAAAGACCGTCTTTTGCAAATTAATCTGCAATTAAAGCAAATGAAATTAAAATCTACAAAAGAAAAGTTAAATATTTTGCAATTAACAACGTGGGATTGTAAGATTGAGAATTATTTAGTTAGAAAACATAGACCCTTATTTTGAAAAATTTAGAAATTGGGAGAATGCACAAACTGCAGTCAATGACCAATATAATGCACAAAACGAAGGAAAGCTACATGCAAAATGGAATTTTTTTGTAAAATATAAAGAAGAATTGAAAAAATTGAGAACTATTGAAATAGATATAGTGAGAAGGGTTACCTTGTGCCTCTTTCTTTCTTATTGGTGTTTGAAGATCTGATAATGGAAGTAAGAAAGTGAGAAATTGATGATAAAAGTGAGAAATTGATAGTAGAAGTGAGAAATTGATACATTGTGCCTCTTTCTTTCGTTCTCTTTTTTTTTCCCCCTTTTTCTTGGATTTTGATAGTAGAAGTGAGAAGTTGAGAAGGGCGAAGAAGGTAAACGGTCTGTCTTATTTTTTCCTTGGATTTTGGTTTATTTTAGGTTAAAATTATAGTGCCAATTGTTCTAAAAAAAATTAGCGCCTCTTTTTTCGATTCCCGCTAGAGCTGGAACTAATATTAGTGCAAGTGTCGGACACTTAATAATAACTGACCTATGATACATATTATAGGATACTTTAAAAAAAAGTGTCTCCTAGAAAGTGTCCCATAACTTATATTTTGTTGTAATGATGTTTAATATATTGGTACTCATTAAACATTTGCCACTTTTTGAGGCCAAGTAATGTGAAAGCACTAATCTCGAACACATTTGTGTGTGACTGATAAAATAGTATCTTATCTCCATGTTCAATGTTGTTATCTGTAATCATTTCATTCCAAAGAACAGAGAAGTCCTTCTCCATAATTTGCATTAGCCAGTATTTTGTTCCATTTCGAACGATTATCGTATCTGCTGGGGCCATTGCTACATCTTCTTTAATATGTTGTGGGAGACCCTATAATGTTTATGTTTATATATTATTAAATTACACATGTTAACATAGCAAATAATTTGAATGAAAATTTAAAATTGAAGCTATAACTTGGATGCATTCTTAGTTGAGATGTCTAACATGAAGAATACTCCTCTCATGTTTTCTTGATTTTGCACAGTAATTGAAGTTGTATTTAGTACCTCATTTACGGCTTCGTCTGATGAATATCCGTGTAATGCATACTCTTCTACCAACTTGGATATGAAAGAGGATTTTCTTTTCATGTTACAGTTGAAATATTCTTCCAGTAAAAGTTTTACAGAGGATGGTGTTATTTGTGTTGGATAGTGACTTAACTTTCTTCCGAAAAGTGTGTGTGATTAGAGCGTTTGTAATCATCTTTTTTGGAGCTATGTTTTGTGTTTATCAAGAAAATGAACTAAGTTTGGTGGTTCTTTATAGTAGTAGGTATTAGGTTTTGTAATTCTTTGATCCTAAGGTCTCTATTTTTATTGGTTATTATGTATATAGATAATGATAATATTATTTTTATATGTTTATTTTATCTATATATAATTATAAGTATTCATGCACCTAGAAATTGAGGAATGAGATTAATTATTATTGCAGCTTTTAGATTGTGAGTTTTAAAATATACGATTACAAGTATCAACAATGAAATTAGGTGATGTCACATATATAATACCTGTCATAATAGTAAGAAAGTAATTAGTATTATAACACGTAAATTTGTTAGAGTTTCATATAAATTACCTTTTTCTTTTAAAGAAAAATAACCCCAAAATTGAAAAATTATAAGATATAACAATTAGCACCCATGTTTTAACATTTATAAGATACTACAAACATTACAAATAACATATAATGGCAAAATTGGAACATTAGAAGGGTAAGAGATTAATTATATGAAGGTGATTTTTTGTAATTAGGTCTTACCTCAAGAGGGTATCCATAATTTACCAAAGAAATATTTTGGTAGTAAATACATGATTATCACTTTTTTTAATTTATAAGATATAACAATAAGCACCCAAATTTTAAAATTTATAGTATATTACAAACATTACATATAACATCAAATGAAAAAATTGGAACATTATAAGATATAACAATTATCACCAAAGTTTTAATATTTATAAGATATTCAAAACATTACAAATAACATCCAATGGCAAAATTGAAACATTATAGGGGTATTATCCGTAACTGCATGTTTTCTATCTATCGGTAGTGGATTTATTATCTTCTTTAACACCCCAAAACATCTCAGGTATTATTCTATTTTTCTATGAAAATTTATATTTAGGTTAATTTATGATTTTTTTACGGAAGATCTGATGTGTATTGTATTGGGTCAGTATGAGAGCTTACTCGTACCAAGACATTAAATTTATGATTTTTTAGTTATGATAATTGACAAATAAATAGCCGTTTGCTGAATCATTAGTATATAGTATTTTGATGGAGATGAAATATGATTAATAACAGTTTTTATTATTCTCTGGTGATATTAATTATAGTGTATTATAATTTATTTTACGAAACTTATATTGGGCATTTGTGTTTTAATTTTTTTAAAATTTAGTTTTAAAGGACAATAAATAAAAAAATAACATCAATAATAATAATTTTTATTTTCTAAGCATTTAAGCAGTGATACAAATATTTTTTATGCGATAATAAATAGGGACATTTCGGTGAAGCTGCAAACAATTCAATAGAGGTATCGTTTCTCTCATTTGCTAAGGTCGAACAATTTTATAAGTTCTGGGGTAAAACTGCCAGATTAAAAAGATATGGGACAAACATGTGAGCTCTTACTATTTGCATTTCCATGCAAATGAGAGTAATAATTTTCTAGGTGAAGCAGATAGTAAGTTGATTCAGTTTGTAAGATTGGATTACACATCTTTACCTGAACAACTGTAATTTCTGTTCCAGTAAGTATAACATGGACAAGAAACTTTCCTTACTAAAAAAGAAGGCCCATATTTTCATTGTTATAGAAAGAAATATTCGCACTGTATATACATCGTACACATACTTGTTTGATAGAATAGAAAAGCCTCTATTGTACTTTCACCAAATAGTTAGCAGTGACCAGACACAAATAAAAAAATAATCAAACCACATAAAGACGATTTCACCATGTCCATGTTTAAACAAACCATAACGATTCATATGTAGCCTATATATATATTATCTTTACAAAATAGTTATCAAAATATAGTTAGACAAACCATAAGTACTCATGTTTGGACCTAACAAAAAAGTCAGCAAGAACATGTTCAAAATACTACATCTACATATTAGAAAATGAAAAGCATAGATTGCTTTATCACTTTGGAGAAACTTCTGGAGACAATGCAGGTGCACTTCCAGGCTCTCTCGAGGTTGAACCTACATCAACAAAATATTACACTTAAGAACTATACCACCGAAACAACTATTAAAAAAATATGAGGATTATGTTATATTTAAACTGACCAGATAAAAATAGTTTCCGTAAAACAGAATTTTTAGGAGCATTACATTTAAGAATAACAATACCATAACATCTATTAAAAAATATAAATTATGAGGGTCATGATATATTTAAACTCACCAGATTCAAAGAGTATTCTTATAAACGATGTTCTAGGAACATGTTTCAATGGCAGAAGGCTAGATGATTCTGGCATAACATCTGTTGGAGTGCCCTGAGTTGGAGTTAGTCCTTCCTCTTACAGTTTGATAACTGCATATTGGAACATTGTTGTTTGACCAATGATCCTTTCTTTTCTTCGAAGCTTTGCAGAAAAATGCTTGGTGGATAAATTGGAATTTATTTCATCAGTTGGCAAAATATAACCTTGCATTTTTTGTTAGTCAATGAGAATGGAAATACACATCATGCAGAAAATTCAAAGGAAGAAAAAAATATAAGTTCTTACGGAGTCATATAGCTCCATGCTGTTGGGATTCGGTAAGATAAACAGCCCTAGGCACAGCGGAATATAAAATTTTAGGACCTCTTACGGAATCTTGCCAGGATATTCTCTAGTTGTATATATATGAATATAAATTAAAACGATAGTATAAGTTTACACGTTATACCTATCTCCTTGCAAATCCAAGTTGGCAGTCAGCAAAAAGAAACTCTGATTTCTGCTCCAGCACAATCGATCCAAGCCTTTTGAGTAGCGCCCCACGTGTTGCGCCTCTACGAGTTGATACACCACAATATAACGAAAATAATAAATCTTGATCAGCTAGAACACAAGATATATTATGATCTAGGATTTAGGAACGATTTTGGAACAAGAATCGAGAACGAAAATTCTTACAAAAAAAGAACAGGGTTCGATCGACTATATGCTTATGAGAGGGAGAGAAAATTTTGCTCTTGCTTAATTTTGCATATGGAGTTTTGTGAAAAATAACTACAAGAAAGCTACTTATAGTTATCTCTCTAACCTAGTCCTATTAGGACTAGGACTTTTCTCTCCTACATGGGCCATGGCCCTCTTTAATTAGAAGACCAAGTCTTCTAATTAATTCATGGCCCAGTTAATTAATTTGACCAGGCTTTATTTAATCTTCCAATTAAATAGCCCAATTAATTAACTTAATCTCCCATTTAATTAAATCAGACTCTAAGCCCATTTAATTAAAATCCCTTCTAATTAATTAAAATCCAACTTAATTAATTAATCCACAAATTAAATTCCAATTTAATTTATGATCCTGATCCAATTCCAATTGGATCCCATTTTGTTCCAATTGGGTCGACCCAGTCGACCCACTCATAATAATCGACCCAGTCGATTATTCACCCAGTCGACTCGGTTGTTCTTATTTCCTCGCTTTCGCTTCATGTGTATTGTGTATGCCCCCGTAGGTTCACCACATAATTGGCCGTGGGTTATAATTAAATATTATTTAATTATTCGAGTAAGACTTACTCTAAATCGATCGAACACTCTGTCGATTGATCATTCCAAAATTAGCACCCCTGCCAATTTGGGAATTCTCTCACACTCCACGGTCGATGTCCAGCCACAAGCCCATGGAGCCCAATCACTGGTGAATTAATTCAGTGAACCTTTTATCATTTACAATTTCCATATACGACATAATCTCTCCATCAACCAATCTCCCAGTCGAGACTTAAGGGTATGGTCTTTCATCGGTTTTCCTTTTCTTTTGTCTTGACCTTATGCATTCTGGTCTCGAAATAATTCTCTTTGACTTAACCCTTATGAGCTACTTACATAAAGCCGTCAGATACCTCGGCCGAGGATTTTACCAGAATTAATTTCTCATAGAAATCCATAGGAGAATTTCCCAACCTATCAAGTTGGGTCAATGGATCCTTTGTTGATGATATGAATTTGCATACGAATTCCTCTATACCCAATATGAGTCCACAGAGACTTTCTGGCGATCTCCAGTCAGTCGGGACTCATATCAAAGCATAGACATTCTCGCACCAGATAAACCCTATCATATCAATTAATTAGGGATCGTTCCTCGTATACTATTGTAAATTGGAATAACTTCATCCCCGATATGCGACTACCGCTTCCATGGTGAGTTATTTCCTAATTGGGGTATTCAGTGCGCTTGCCATCCCAGCAAGCCACCCACTTATGTGTATCGACTATCCCAGTCACGCTCGTGGACCCCAGCGTTCTCCAGTTCATCGGAGTATACACAATAGTGAGAGTCTAACCGAATCCAACGATGTCCTATCTCGATTGGATTCTACGACTCTTGAATATGTTCTAGATCACGGCCTTGGAGATCAGTCCACGGGTTGTCCCATAGCCCTGTGATCTAAGGACTTCTATCCTTATGCGTAGATAATTATTACATAAGATAAAGATGACCATATAATAAGAAAATGCATTTATTAATCCAATTGAATGGTCCTTTCAATTAAATGCAGCCAAATAGTTGGCTTGCAGGACACTATTCTATCACATGCAAATCAATGCATTTATCCCTAACATTTGTCCACTCTGCTCACCAAACACTGTTACGTCTAAGGATCCAGTGTTGTCGTATATGTTCAGTAGTACCATTTCTCTAAGATATTTAAAAAAATATTTAAATTGGATATAAACATTTATTTAAATAGATTATCATCTTCTTAAGCATTAGCACATAAATGATACCTTAGCTTTGCACAGATATCTTCCTTGCAAGCTATGCAAGTATATACAGAGTCAAAATCTGCACTAATACCAGAGTAGCACTTCTGACAGCCCATATAAAAAAAATTATGATTTGGATTAGTGATACGAGCGCCAACCATGACAAGGAACTTGTTTACCTGGAAAATCAAAATACATCAACATAAGACTTTACAATATAACGCACTCATCACAAATATACAAAATAAGGAATAACAACAATGCATGCTATCTTATCAGCCAGAACATCCACAATGCTTTGATATACATCACCAAAAATAGGTACAGTAGAGTAATCCATAGCAAAATAATTCCTGGCACTTACCATCTCAGTAAAAATTTTCATATTACTCATGCGCCTGCAAGAAAATATATATATTTTTAAAAAAATCAGCACACAATGCAACAGATAACATATGAATGTGGCAACACAAACTAGGTAGACAAATTTTGAGCCTCAGGTATTTGGGGATCCACTACAATCACAATAGATGGCGTGGAGCTAAGGGAACCATCATGTAAACATAATACAACAAGAAAAAGTCGTTATATGCAAAATCCACGTTAACACTGCTAAGTAAATGATTTTTGGAAGTAAAAGTTCAAATTACACACCATAAAATGGAGAGTAGACCAGCGCAATGGCTGATATGATAGGAAGTTCCTGGTTATCATCACTAACTAGATTTCCCTCGGACTCAGCCACACTATTCCAGAGTGTGAGAACAAGTGGTTTTTCCTATTAATTTGCAATAAATTTATATTGAATACATAAATTAAATATGTAAAGAAACAAAAGTATTAATGAAATCCAATATAGAAACGCACACACACAAAAACCATTTATATATATAGTACACCAAGAATCTTACTCTTCATTCGAAATTACGAATTCTCGAACTATATGTTGTTTTCTTTTAGACAGAAAAGTCTTGGGTTCCTTCTTTCGAATGACAATAGCGAGCATATCTATTGTCAAGTACATGAAAGAAAACTTGTTAAGATTATAAACACAAAAAATATAAAAACACAACAGGCAGGCAAATGTATATTGAAAAACCTATGACTTCATTGGCAGCTGCAGCCTTTTGTAAATCACTGAATTTGGTGAATCGGGCTTTTATTACAGACCGGGAGATCGCAGCAGTAGTTTCCTCATGGAAAACCCTAGTCCTATTAATTGTCCACTGATATGGATACTTAAATTTGTTATACCTGTCGTCCAAAGACTTAACCTTTGCATTCCTGATAACATAGGTAGAAGACACATGGAACTCATCCTTAAACATATCTATCTGATCTGTACATAGTCGCCATAACCTTTTCACCCTGTATACAATGCAATGAGAAGGCAAAAACACTTAAGTCCACATACAAAATATATAAATATTACACAAATAAAACATATATAGTAGTAAAATAAATAACCCGATCGTCCATGAAAATGAGCCTCTGATGAGGTGGACCCCCAGTATTTGATACCCTAGGTTGTGTTTTTTCATGTACAATAACATTGACGCTCCATTTTTGAACTTTTGGAGTATATCATTTATGTGTTTCAGTTCATTCATTGTTGACATTGTGTAGCTGATTACAAAAGAATGAGTACTCATTACGACAAATGTCAATCAGAAGCAGTCTCAATCAAGCAAAGATATATACTTGAAAGAAAAAGAAAAAAAACAAACAGCCAAGAAATAGCAAAGCAATCATGTAAACACACAACTAATAAAAAAACAAGATCACACCTGAAAAAAATAATAAACACTTTCAGCCAACACAAAAATATATCCTGATACACAATGTTTTTGGTATAATCTACAGTGCCTTCTCTTTTGAAATCAGGATGAATGAGAATTTTCACGGCCGTCGACGTGCGTACACGAGAAAGGCCAACATACAATTGACCATGAGAAAACACTGGTCTGTGAAGATATATCCCCACCATGTCTAAAGTCTGACCCTGTGCTTTGTTTATCGTCATTGCAAAACAAGGCCGTACTGGTATTTGTAATCTTTTAAATGGAATTGGACACTTTAACTTGTCCGATGTTTCCAGTGGAATGCGAGATATGAAGACTTCAGTACCTTTAAGATCTCCCACAGCTATTTCAGCCTTAATAAAATTGTCTCTTAACTATATGTATATTAACCTTGTCCCATTACATAAACCTTGCACGGGGTTGAGATTTCGAAGCAACATAATAGGGCAATTCTTCTTTAGTTTTAAAACATGAGGCGGCAAACCACTCGCTGTAACACTATTTAGGTAGTCTTCGTATTCAGATTGTTGTGCACAATCATTTGTTCCATTAAAACTCACATATTCTTTCATCTCACCAGGGAAACGGTTCGTGAGTAAATCTTTTATTTCTCCAATGATGTCATTTTTTGGAGTTAGAATTGCCCGATTAATCTGAGGATATGGATCGATCATAAATACATCCATCGATGGATATACACTCTGAATTAGAGCATCAAGAGAAGTAGCATTTTCCACAAAAGGGATGAGCATGTTAGTAGGAACACGAACATTATCATCGAATATAAAAGGGAGTCGTCCATCACCCAAACTTAATAAAAATGAAATCAACTCTGGATCTTCCTTAGCCCTCATATTTTCAGTTAGTCGAAGTCGGGTAAAATTTTTCCAAATTTTAGAACTCACAATACTTGGTCCAATCATGCTGTCCCGTGATCCATGTACAATTATTGGAAGGATTTGTCGGATATCCACACCAAACAACACAACCTTGCCTCCAAATAATAATTTATTTCTACACAAATCTTGAAGCAAATTATCGAGAGCCTCAATGGAATGTCAGTTGGCCATAGATGCTTCGTCCAATATAATAAGGCTAGCTTCAACTATCATCTTAGCCACACTACCTTATTTGTTGATATTACCCATCGGTTTGTCTTCAAGATCAAGTGGTAATTTAAATCTTGAGTGAGCTGTCCGTCCACCGGGGAGAAGTGACGCAGCAACACCACAAGTTGCAGCATCCAAACCTATACCACCAGCTGAATGCATTTTGACAAGCAAAGCACGGTACAAAAAAAATTTACCAGTGCCACATGGTCCATCCAAAAAAACAAAACCCGTTTTCTCCTGTTTATTTTCTCTAATATTGTCTAAATAGCAAACTATTGTTCTGTATTAAGCTTATTCACAGTTAGTATGTCTTCTTCTGAAACAATCATTGAACATTCATTCTCATAATCCTTGCTAGTTCTATTCCGACTTAATGTATGATGAAAAGCAAATTTTATAGGGAAATCTAATATAGTTTTATCCATAGAAGTCAGAACAAGCTCAGCAGCATCAATTGTCTTAAAAAGTATTTGGGCATCTGTGATACCTCCTGCACGTGAGAAATCCTCCGACATAGATGCATAATATTTATCCCACAAAATTTGTGGATATGCAGTTATCCTATACACAAGTAGCATAGCAAAAAGGTCCCTTAAACAATGTGGCATCTGAAAACACGGTGCTTCATCCAAGCATGAGTCGATATATTGGTCAGACTGAAGAAGACCTCTATGTACAGCAGCCTCACGAAACATGTTATACTTAACACCTCCAACTGTCAAGAGATCATAAAAAAAAGGGCATCAAACATTTATGAGAAGTATCCTCTCAAAGTAGCGCTCGCCTTCCATAGGGCTGACACCAAAGTCCTCCAATGACAACTTGTATCTTCCATTTTTTTTTTTGTTACTTCCCATACAAAATGCTTCGAAAATTCTTTATAAAGAAGGACATTTTGCATCCAGATCAGATGAATTCATAAAAAAAACTTCGTGAGCATTGTTTTTCCAGCCAAAGGATTATTAACAACTAGCTGAAGATCTTGCTGCAACCCAAATCGCAAAGGTAGGTGATTAGGTAAGTGCACAGGCAACACAATGACAGCAGGATACATCTCGCTCAAAGGGAAACCATACAACCTCCAACAGGCTTCTGGAGCACAAATATATCATCCCTCCTAGTATGATTGAATCTCATCGTATTTGTTTGAGGACGTACGACCAACAACATTAAATGCAGACATGGCATGTCCTTTGTATACATATTTGTATAAATACTTCACCAGTTTAGCATCAGCCACAATCTCCAAATTTACATGACAATTGAATTTGAGCAGGAAATATGGAGAATACGGTATGACATGCCTGTTGTCAAGGCGATGATTGCGCATCATAACTGACATTCCATTATCCCTTCGTCTATACATAGAATACGAATTTGAGCCATCACAAGTAACTTGAAAAATAATGGTATTTACACTCTCCTTCGCGCATGCAAGAGTTCTTCATGTTAGAACTGCCACACGGACCATGCATCATATGCTTGACAACATATTCTCGCAAGAGTGGATTAGACGAATCAGGAAGCTCAGCCGAAATGATATGGTCATATGTACCTGGGCAAACAATTTTGTGAACTGAAGTCAAAATTATTATCCAATGCGCATGAGGAAGTCCACTGTTTTGATATTCTATGACATAAACATATGCAACCATCTCCCCAAAATTTTTTTTACGCACTGTATCATCTTTGAACTCTTCAAGCATAGCTTTCAAGACACGCGCGATTAAATCAGGTCTAACATGAGGCCTCTGGAAGGGTAACATATGATCTTGGATTTCCTTCCAACAAGGGTTACAGGTCAGTGTAAAAATCAAGTCTGGCTTACCGAATCTCTGAACAAGTGCCATTGCATTTGCATATCTTTTCCGCATATCCCTGGGTCCACCAATAAATGAGAAAGGCAAGATAACCTTTTGCCCAATCTGAGATGGGTCAATCTCTCCATCAATATGAAGACTATCAATCACTCCTTGTAAAGACTCAGTAAGAACTTCCTTCTGAAATTCCTCAGATTTATAGTAGTCCAGACGAGATGTCTCAAGTTTAATGTACATATCTTCAATAAATTGATGGCCCAGCCAACCAGAATGTATTAAATAAGAAGGATCACCAAGTCGCATTTGCAATTAGTAACAATAGTATTCACGGCAAGAAACATTTGTACGAGACTTCTTATTTTGTTGAAACGCTGCACAGAAAGAAAAAAAAGTTTCTTAAGCGTAAAAATATTAAAAAAAAAAAATTAGCATATAACAAAGGAAAACTAACTTATGGAATCCATACCTTGTTCTTCCACCAATAAAATTTTCTTAGCACTAGACGCAGCATGAGGAACACAAATGACCTCATTTACAACCTGCTCCCTAGACCTCTTAACACTTGAACTTGTCCATGGATGCCAACAGGGCTCACCATTTGGAAATAAGGTCGGATACTGCATATGATCATAGCAGCTGTAATAATAATTGACCCGGTGTCTGCGCCCACCACACGTATAAACCATTATATCCAGCTCAGACTCAATTGCACCTTCTTCCCCATCCCTCCAAACAGCAGCCACCTCATCAACTGAAGGCACATTGCAATTTCGCTGGTCCAAATCAGGACTGGTCTTTATTATGACATGTGCCTCGTCTAAATTATCCCATGACTTCAAATGCTTGAAAATTTTTGTGTATGGATTATCTGACAATGCCTGAATAAGTACCGCAAGAACCTCAGGACTCAAGTCTTTGCGCTGTAACAACTCGGCGTCAAGTTGGTCGACAACATCAAGGAAGAAAAGTTGTAGAAGTGAGACTTTGTTAGGATTACCATCAACTGGGTTAACGTAATGTGAAACTTCTCCAAAAACCTTCAGCGCATAAACACCTTCCCTAGCCCACCACGAGTTTGGATCGAAACTTATCCCGATTGATGTAAATGCAAAGGCATTATTGTAAGATCGAGCCCTCCTTCTAAATTCCTTAGCCACCTAAAAATAAGGTCCATAAATTAAAAATTAATAAGAGAAAAACTATAAACGAGATATTATATTTAGTTTGCTAACTACCTCGGAAACGGCATCCGTGAACAAGAAACACATAAGTGGACAAAACACTGACTTCGCCAAACATATTTGCCCGCTCCCACAACAGAACCCTTCCGTCTCTCGATGAAAATGGAAAGCCTCACAAAATTGACACTGTGGTTGTTCCGACAAATACCAGGGCACCGAGGGAAGTTCTTTTAATTTGGCAAATCTTGGAGGACCAGAACGCGAAGCATCAAAGATTATTGATTGTTCAATTGCTAAATTGGGATCTGATAAAAAGGATAAGAAGTTGTCTATTCATGTGCTAATAAAAATACTTAAAAATGTAAATTTAGAAATAGGTAAAAAATAAGGAAAAGAAAATATAAGAGAATTCAGCCTAATCAAGCATATTTGCAATGACTCCAGTAGCCTTAAATGAGGATAGGCAAGCATATTTACAGTTAGGGAAAATAAAAAACACATATACTACCTTAAAATATGAAATTCCTACTGCAACATAGTTAACATCTGTAACGGAAAAAACAAGGTCATAAAGACACACAATCCCTAATAAAGAAAAAAATTAAAACAAAACAGCCTTGATCACTTAGGTCAATCAATTAGTAGAAGAATAATCTAATATAGTACAACCAAAAAATGACCTTTGATTCATAAGAATTTTAATATAAAAATCCCTTTGATGATATTTTTAAAATATTTATAGAGGAAATTTGTTAATCAAGGCTGTTAAGTATTAGCTTGCAGAAAGTCTATTACCACATTTGAAGTTATTATAATACAATACCTGAGAACAGAGGAGCAGCAACGACACGTTGATGGGAAGATAATACAGATGAAGAAGAACATTGACGACGGGTGCTTTTCCTACGAAGAAATATTTCCTTGGCAATAGGATCCATGGAAGCATATCTAACCCGCTCTCTTTCGGTCAAAGCAGCACAACGATCAGCAGGAGAACGGATGCCACGAACAGATGTTGAAGACAAAACAGAATGTGTAAACGAAAATGACTCAGGTGCAGCATGTGAAGATGTATCTCCAAAAAAATCTGAAACCACATCTGATGGTAAGACATCAACTTCAGAAGCACGTAGTTGTTCTACAGAAGATTGCACAACAGGAATGTCAACATGGGAAGAATTTTGTACAACCACGTCACCAATCCCTGTCCCAGCGACATTAACATAAACATTAGCTACTCATCGTGCACGTCTCATAGCCAAGAAAGCACTCTTTTTGGCTGAATCCATTGCAGCATAATGAGCCCGAGCTCTAGCATTCCGAATATATTTCTGCTCCCTCTCTAAATTCCTTAGGCAGATAATATTCTTATACAAGCCTCTCCTGTAGGTTCCAAAGAGACAACAAAAAACCACAGAAAAAAAAGTACTCATCCAAAATCAATTAAAAACAACAGAAACACATAACGAACATATACACAAGACAATTTTCGCCAATCAGAAAAATACCATATACATAAGAAATCCACAAAAAGCAGATATAGAACACAATCAACATTAAACAGATGTATCCCAACTAACTAAACAAAAAATATAAGAAATACATAGAATAAACACAAATAAGAGAGATCATATGCATATCTCAATGGAAACTCAAATACAGCTACAAAAGAAAGATGAAAACAGTGTGAGAACAACGTTAAAATAAGAAACCCAGAAGGAAAAAAAAGGAAATTATACATGAAACAAGAAAACAATACCTTCATACACTGGAAACAAAAAGGTAGCTTGATCTGCATAAACAAATAGACTATTGTAAGGGAGGCACCAAAGCAAAGGGAAATAAAATAAAAGAAGAAGAAATAAATAGAGAAAGGAGAAGTAAACCCTTCACCCAATGGAAGACTGATAAAACAAGACAAAAGAAAGCACTAATATATAATTAGACTTTAAACACCGACTGTACTCAATTTGATTGATAATAATAATTGTAATTGTTTATATCCCAAAAAATATATAGAGTAACTAAACACACCTAATTTCATAAATAAATTGAAAAAAAAGTCAAATATATAATGAAAATTGATTATATTTCAAAGGCAGTTTAATTAAAAAAAAAATACATAGTAGTACTTAACACTTAACACATCCAATTTCCACGAAAAAAAAAGGAAAGCTAATTTACGGGAAAAAAACATGCTTTATAAATTGAGATAACACATACCATCGAAATCCATCAAAGAAAGCAACTTCCACGAATGAACATAGACCATACGCAATTGAATGCTATCAGGAAAGCCACAGCTTCCGGAAATCATCCATAGGAAATGAACGACTAAAATGAAATCACAGGCCAAAACAATCCTAATAAGCAGCACAAAGCAAGAAGCCTAACCAAAAGTAAGGAGAGCCCCCTTCCGCACAATCCAATAAAGAAAATCCCGAAGCAAAACCGTAATCCATGCCTGCCGAAAAGAAGAAACAAATTGGCAGGAAATATATACTAAAATACAAAAATCAAGTCCCAATAGTAGGCGGAGGTAGAGAAAAATTTATAAAATATAACAAATAAATTTGAATTGTCAGCGGAGCACTTGAAGGTGATTTTAATTGTAGACGGAAGCAGAGACGAAATATACAAAAGTGGTTTGATAAAAATGTTATGGTAAATTACGAATATCCCCTAAAGAAAGGCTTAATTACGAAAGTCCCCTTCACGTATAAAAAACCCTTCATATTTGTTACCTTCTTATAATTAACCACTTGACATATTTATTAAGAATTTAAATTGTATAACAACAAATTAAATAGAATTTTAATAATAACGCTAAATTATTAAATTTAATAAAATTTAAAGGTATCATAAATCAAAAAATATAATTTAATAATTTTTATACTGTATTATATCGGCAACTATAAATTATATTAAATATGTTGGTAGTAAATATACAATTATAACTTTTAAAATTTATAAGAAATAACATTTAGCACCCAAATTTTAAAATTAACAAGATATTACATATATTACAAATAACATCCAATAGCAAAATTTGAGCATTATAAGATATAACAATTATCACCTAAGTTTTATTTAACATTTATAAGATATTACAAACATTACAAATAACATCTAACGGCAAAATTAGAACATTATATGCAAGGGTAAAATTAAAACATTATAAGGTATAACAACAAAAATTACAAATAACATCCAATGGAAAAATTGAAACATTATATGGTAAATGGATTAATGGTAGGAATTGAATTTTTTGTAATTAAGCAATAATTGAAGGTGGTATCTATAATTTACCAAAGAAAATGTTAAAAAAATAATGAATAGGAATTGTATACGGACCAAGAGGCCCACATAAAAAAAGACAATAAGTAGAAAAAAACAAAAAAAGGGTAAGGAAAATCAGGAGAGCACGGAGTACAACATGAATGCGCAGTAAATGAACAAAACTACATCGTTTTTCAGACTTCTTGGAGTAATAAAAACGGAAATAAATTACTTGTTACTATTCATCAGAGCTATACACCTTTATAGTTCTTAATATAATTTATAAAAAATAACAATTATCACCCAAATTTTAAAATTTATAAGATATTACAAATATTACAAATAACATCCAATAGCAAAATTGGAGCATTATAAGATATAACATTTATCACCTAAGTTTTATTTAAAATTTATAAGATATTACAAACATTACAAATAACATCTAAATTAGAACATTATATGCAAGGGCAAAATTAAAACATTATAAGATATAACAACACATATAAGAAATAACATTCAACGGAAAAATTGAAACATTATATGGAAAATGGATTAATGGTCGGAATTGAAATTTTTGTAATTAAGCATTAATTGAAGGTGGTACCCGTAAAACCAAGGGAATGTTAAAAAAATAATGAATAGGAATTGTACACGGACCGAGAGGCCCACATAAAAAAAAAAAGACCATAAGTAGAAAAAAGCAAGAAAAGGGAAAGGAAAATCAGGAGACCATAGAGTACAACATGAATGAGCTGTAAATAAACAAAACTACGCCGTTTTTAAGACTTCTTGGAGTAATAAAAACGGAAATAAATTACTTGTTACTATTCATTAGAGCTATATACCTTTATAGTTCTTAATATAGGAGTAATAATAAATATATAGGACTACTCCATTATATTACATATTAATAAATGAATAACTTATATACAAGGGAATTAGATAAAATAATCACGTTACGAAATTGCTATATTTTTTAAGTCTGGGTGCAAAATCACTGCTTAAAAAAGAAAAGTAAATTACTAACATATAATTACATAATTCTATTCAGAAATTTAACAAGGTAAATTCAAAAAATGTTAATTCCAAACTAAAACATTATGACATGACAACCATATTTTGAAAAAATAATTACCTACAAATTCCCGTAATTATGTATGATATTTCAATGGTTACTAACATTTGTCTATGATGCGGGATAAACGTTTGGAACCTAATATAGGTTATGCATACCAAAATATAGAAAGCACGTAATATATTGTGTGTTATGAATTGTGTATTATTCGTAAATGTTCATACTTGTGCCTATTCAAAATTGATGTACAAAGGTAATGGATATCTCAAATCTCCCTATGGTAGAGGAGAATCTTGGTTGTTTCGATCCAATTCTCATTTTGGACATTTTTTTTCTCCATGCTGGAAGAGGAATTAATTTTGGTAATGTACGGTCACCATAATATCTTTCCAGGACATGGCCTACGACAAGGTCACATACGGACCGTGGGGGTGCTAGCCCATTATCAACCTAATGATGCGAAGTTTGGCGAGGACAATGGTGGTCTCCTACATCAGTATCCTCCCCCAAGTTTCAAATGCGGTGCACACGCGATGATCACTGGAAGAGCTTGCAGGCCGACGATTTTCAACTTTACACATGCTTGTCAGTTCGTTGTCGAGGAATCAGTACAACTTATTACGCGCATGTTACTTCAAATTTACAAGTCTACTTTTTTAGGTTCTATAATAAAATGGATTTTTTTTTTAATATTCTGTCAAGAGTTATACTTTTCAAATTTCTACTAGATCTGTCATTTCTCCATCTTCTTTGTGTTCATATTTTCTCCATGGGCGATTAATATAGAATGGGTCTTAGACATAATGCATTTCAGAAAACCTAACCTGGTGTTGCTGATGTTGGATCAGTAATGTGCTCCGTAGATGTCGTCAAAAGGGTAACCTTGCTTTACCGTGTAACGGCCCGACTCAGCGGGTCGGTCGGACAACACTAAAAAAAAAATTATTATTATTTTGAAACAATGTCAAAATAACGATATTTTAGATTATATTAATCTGATACGGTTTTTTGCTTTAAAGAACATGGCACCCAAGCCCGAAAAATTTTGTGCAACCCCTGAAGTATTGAAAAAGTGCATTTTGTCCTTAAATTAAAATTATCTTGTAACCAAGCCCGAAAAATTTCTAAAAGCTTTTATTATTATATTAAAGTAACTTATTCCTTTGTAAATTATTTCTTAGTTCATAAGGTCACAAGATTTAATTAAATTGTATATTTTAATTCAAATTAATGCTTAACATAGAAAATAAAATGTAGCACATAAATTTGGATTCAAAATCCACTAAAAAAGATTCAAAAATTTTGGGGAGTTACAATCCCCCCCCCCCCCAAAAAAAAAGAATTTGAACCCCAAATTCGCTTTATAATAGTCCGGGTAACACAAACATGTCTCATTTTCTAGCTCCTAAATTGTTTCTTACATAATATGAATGAATCATAAACATCGATTGGTGGAATATGTAGCCTTCTTGATTCATACGAGTATGCAAATAATTTTTTTTATCTCATACATGGGACATTTCTAATCATTGACGTATCTTTTTCTTTAACTCTCAGGTTGTCTATTTTATCTCATACATGTATTTCTTTGTACATTAATTATCTTTGTATTTCTTTAACTCTCAGCTTATTCATATACGCTATGTGAACAAGTGCAGCAGTAAATCGGGACTCTGAGATAATTCCAACTAGTATGCCACATGTTAAGATTCTTCTTAAAAGGAAAACTACTCACATAACAAGATATAACATTAGTTTGCCCAGAGAATCCAAAAGATATTGAATGACATTTGACTTGGAATTATCCGCAAAGAACAAAAATACAGTCAAATGAAGAGACAAGCTAAGGATTACAAAAGATGATCAAATCAAAGTGCTCAAGATAACCAGATAGGACATAGTAACAACAACACAGAAGAACCAACGAAGATTGCAAAAGGACCAAAATATCAATAAGAATGATAACCAAGTGAATAATCCAATATAAGTAGCAAGGAGAACTGTAAAGATGCACCGATAAGAAAGAAGAGATGAGCCTCACAAATTCAAATAATGTAAATAAGAAGAAGATCAAAGCAAGGATATCGACAAGGATAATAGAAAGTCGAAACAAGTGTTAATTAAGATAATAATGACCAAAACATTAACTGGTCATTCATTAACTGGTCATTTGGAAAGCAAGTTAAGATAAACAAAGTGATTTAAAGATTTGTTTCAAGAATTAATGATTGCAACAAACTACAAATGGAAATATGTAAAACTTAATATTGATATCCGACAACATCGATATTGTTGCGCCCCACTTAGGAGCACCCTACTTTCAGATGAGGTGTTACCCGCCTGCGACCTCCCCCCCCCCCCTTTTTTTAAAGTCGCAAAAATGGCCTATAGAAAACAAAAGGAATAGAGTCATATACTAAATTGTAAAATACCTCGTCGTCATGAACCATAAACCGAGTAAGTATCTAGTGTGCATTTAGAAGAACGATCATTCTATATGAATCTCATGATCCTTGTCAAACTACTAGTTTATCCTAAGAAAATAGAACACAAGGAGATAAAGAGGGTGAGTCTCGTTTAACTGAGTCAGGGGACCACAACGATAATCAGAGATATATAAGTTAGAATGTGTGTGAAAGTAGGATAATCTATAGATGAAGTAAGATTTATGTACGAAAAGATAAGCATATTTATAATCCGAAGTAATTGAATCGACTCTCATGCGAATTTAAAGATTAAAACGACTTAGCAGTACAGTTCGTTTAAACGAACAAGTATATGATATTATAAGCACATATACGGTAGAAAATATCACCTTGTATATATATTCATCGAGGAGCGACCTCGAAACTTGTAACTTTCAAGCTTCTAACTTTTGAGCTTGTAACTTTTAACTTGAAACTTGTATTGATTTACATGCTCAATGTATGAGATAAGAATTCATAGTCCAAATATAAGACATGATATAAACTTTCAGTTTCAAATTCAACACGATTTGAATCACAAGTATAGAGTTTCAAATAGATTTAGAACCCATGATATTCGAGAAATCAATCGAATAAATAATCCAATTGACAACAAGAAGTCATTTAAAAAGGCAAGTATAGTTTAGGAGATGAAGTGCTTGAGGGTAATAGGCTATACATGGAAATTTAGAAGGAGGAAAGTGAAGGGCACTTTTTTACTAGTTTTAATACCGAATGCAAAGATCAAAATCTTATACACTCTTTGAATAAGTTGCATACATGTAAATGTTTAAATGAGCAAATAGACTATCGTTAATTACTCGTACTGTCTGTTTATCTTTTAAGTCCTTCACTTTATATTAATAGACAAGAAGAATAAGAACAAGGAAGTTGTAGTGGAAGATTTCATGCCTGCTGAAGCAACTATTGATGATGTCAAGCACTCCATGTAAGTCAATTCGTAATTATTATACATACATTGGAAACGAAGATCGGTCCTAAATATGACATTTCACAGTTCTTTTACTTTCAGGGATTTGTATGCTTCCGACACTGTGGAAAGCTTGAGAAAGTGATTCAGTCAAACCTTGTCAAGCATGTAGGCAAAATAAGTTCATAGGTTTCTTGCAAAATGAGAACAAACTCCTGCCGTCTAAATAATTGTCTTTTGGGAATATGTATTTAACACTCTCATGTAATGTCTTGTTCCTAAAGCTATTTGTTATATGCCCGACGCGCCTCGAAAGGGTAAAAAAAATGTTCCTAAAGCTATTTGTTACAGAATAAACCATTTTGCTTATTAATATATGTTGTGCATTGTATGTATGGAATTCAAATAGGGTCTTTAAGGATCTGTTGGTCTGGTTTCGCCTGACTCTGGTTAACGAAAAATTTGTCATGGTGATTACTACGCAACTTTTGAAACATAGTTTGGATTGAGTTTGAATGTTGTATTTTGTTAGTTTTGAAAATTTGAGATATGATTTTGGTTGAGTTTGAATGAGGTGTCTCAAATCAATGATATTTATAGAGGGAAAAGTAGATGATATATGTGATATGGTTTTATTGGGTTTGAGCATATGGATCAGACCTGGTTTTGGGCCCTTTTTAAGATTGGATTATGTTCATGTCGGTTTGGGTCTATCATGTTAAAGTTGAGACTTGCATCACATCCGATCCATAAAATTTATACTAATCCAGTTGAATCTTATCGTAATTATAATTATAGTAGAATACGAACATAAGAATCAGATAATATACGCTTAACGAGTTAATAAATATATTTGTAGCTCAAGAATGTTTCTTTTTATGCTTCTACTTATTATTTGGATATACCACGAAATATATATGGCCTTCACAATAATCTACCACTCAACCGAGTGGAATTATTTGCTCAAGGCACAATAGTTGTATGAATGTAGCAATTATGCATGATATTCATCTTCAAATGTAGTGTGTGAATAATAAAGTCAAATATCGATTCGATTTAAGTAGGTGATATAATGGTATATAATTATATGGTCAATAATTAAGTCAAATATTGGTTCGATTTCATCTAACCCCAATAGTATAATAGTGTTGGTTTTCATATAACATACATGCCTTAAATTCGAAATTCAAATCAAACAAAAAAGGACATACTTGATAAATTGAACCGGCAATTGAATCACGAACCCTTCAATTTGATTTTTGGTTATCTCCAAATACCCTTGGCCGATCTCCAATCACAAACGGAAAGAAAATTCTGATCACTGCCTAAGAACCTCGGGATTTCAATGTATTCTGAATATGATCATCAATAATTATCTACTTCTCAAAAGAAAATACGTGTTTTCTTTTCTCTCTAATATTCTCTCTTTGATAAATATTTTGCTCTCTGTTTCTTTTCAATTTGAATTGTGTTGTCCAGACCAAATAAAGTGAACGTAGTCTTTTTATTTCAACTGACTTGAGAGAGAGAGAGAAAGAAGTAGTGGAGTGAAAATAGGAGTGAGTTAGTGGGGCGATATCTAAACTCTCCATTAATCAACTGGATCTCGGATCCGGTTCAGGTAGGCCCACATGGACGCCCAAGATCCGATCCGGTCCAGATTGGATCAGTCCAACAAAAAGTATATATATGATCGACATTGTAAACTTCTGGTCAATAATCAATCTGATAACCGGTTCTCTTTCAATTAATATCAATAGTATAGTAATACATAACCGTATGGTCAACAATGTTGATTTCGTTCAATAATCATGCATATATCAATTCGATTTCGTTTAACCTCAATAATATAATAATGGGTTAAATACAGTTTGTCCCCTTAAAGTATGAGAATGGTACCAGTTATCCCCTCAAAGTATCAATTGTAACACTTACCCACTTCTGTTATAGTTTTGGACTTTTTATTCCAAAGTTACCTCCTTTTATAACTAACAAAATGGTTAATTATTAATTTATCATAAAAAATTTATTTATATATCATGAATTCCTCTATCAACCAAAAATATTATGTATCAATTTTTTCATTTCTTTTGTTTTATTCTGTTTTTTTTTCTTTAGTTTTCTTTATTTCCATTTCAAATTTTTTTCTTTGTTTTTTGTTTGAATTTTTTTCTTTATTTCTATCTCAAATTTTCTCTTTATATTTTTTTCTTTGGTGATAATTATATCATTTGTTTTTCTTACAAATTATTATTTCATATGTTGAGTAATTTTCCTTTAAAATCTTGCTTGCAAAATTCAAGGTTGACACGAGCTCATAATATTTGTAATGATCTGTGTTGGTTCAAGTTCTGATTGGTAATAGACGTATAAAAACGTTAGGGTATTTATAGATTGAAGAATGGATTATACGAGCATGTGTTAAGTTCAAAAAATTTCAAGTAAGAATTTGAAGGAGAATTACTTAACATTCGTAATAATGATTTGTGATGAAAATAAATGTGATAATTATCACCAAATAAAAACTTAAACAAATTGCAAAGAAAAAAATCGAGATAGAAGTAAAGAAAAAATTGAAATTAAAAATAAACAAAAAATCGAGACAAAAAAATGAAAATAAAAAAATGAAGAAATTGAAACGTAATGTATTTTGGTTGATGGAGGAATTCATAATTAATAAAGAGTTTTTTTTATAAAATAATAAAGAAAACCAATTTAATTTATTAGTTATAAAAGGAACGGGGGTAGTTTTGGAATAAAAAGTTTTATAACCATTACATAGGGGGATAAGTGTTACAATTGATACTTTAGGGGATTAACTGATACCACCTCCATACTTTAAGGGGGCAAACTGTATTTCACCCTATAATAATATATAATTATATGGTCAATGTTGTTGACTTGTAGTCAACATAGAGTTTCAGCTATTAAAATTTATAATGCGATGATTTCCATCGAAACTCTAATTTCATCAAACTTTTAATAATTTGGATATGATACGAACATATTTGAATTGAAGTCCTAAAGTTAATCATATGGTTATGTATTACTATGATATTTTTTTTTTGAGATGGTGAATACATTGTTACATCAAACACTATATCGAATCGAAACTATTTCAATGATATCAAAGTGAACTAATTACTAGTATTAAATTAGAGAAAGACTAGTATGAAACTAGAGAAAATACCCACATTCATGGAAGTTGAACCCATGACCTCCTGGTCATGGAGCCTCATCCTTAACCAGTTGACTAAGGCCTCATCGGCGTATTACTATGATATTGAGTTTAGTCAAAATCAGATCAATACTTGGCATGAATTATTGATCAAAATCAACAATATTAACCATGTGCTAGATTATTGAGGGTTATTGGAATCGGATTTATATTCGACGGAATTATTGAATTCAACAATTTTGTAATGAAGGTAAAAACTTAATTAAGGCAATCAAAGTAATTCAAAGTGCAAAATGTATTGAATCGTGGATTATCAAGTTTTATTTTAATTAAATGAATTACAAACTATTTCCATGTTAACACAAGTAGCTGATCGGTTCGACATTCACTGTTGAAGAATTTAAGTGGGCGGGTTCGAATATACCTTCTATATTTTCTTTCAATTTTTTTACGCGAAATATTTAACTAGCACGTGTAGGAAATTTTTTTTTTTGGTATCATAGGATTAAAAAAAAAAATTTGCAACTTTGATATCATTGGATACGAAAATGTAAATTTGGTACTATCGGATATGTTTTCTTAGCAATTTTGGTACGAAGCACAATTTTTCTCCAAAGTTAATGCCAATTTACCCCATATGATATGCATAATATTCAATTTACGCCTCTATAATTTGAAAAAAAAAAAAAATTACCCCCTGTAAAAGATTTAATGAAGCAATTTACCCTCTTCAGCTGAAAAGTGTAATTCACTTATCGAAATTGAGAGCAGGGATGAAAATTATATAATAACTTAAGGGGGGATAAATTACCACATTTATTATAACACATGTGGTAAAATGTCACATTATTATAATAAAAGTGGATAACTGCCGCCTATAAAAATATCAGGGAGGCGATATGAAACTTTTACAAAATTACAGGGGGTAAATTATATATGCATTTTATAGGGCGTAAATGTCCATTAACTTTGGAGAATGCCTATCCTATGATACAAAATTTGCATTTTCATGTCAAATAGTGCCAAAATTGCAAGTAGGTCTATCCTATGGTAAAAAAACAATTTTTCCATATTATTAAATCTAATTTATCCAAGATTTGTAACAAATCGGATTAAAAAAAAACGGATTTGCCTACAAAATTAAGTCTTCCATAAAATAATGCCACTAACCCATTTCAAAATTTAGCCGCACTACCCACATAGGAAACGGTTTCCTTATTCTTCTCTTTTGATCCTTATTTTTTTTTCCTATTACATTCTCCTGTCCTCAGACTTTGGATTGATTTTCAGCATTAATGAAGCACTCTCACGAAAGGAGAGCGGGTAAAGTTCATTTGTTTTGTTTGAATTTTTCTATCTAAAAAACCAATGACGTTTGGTGTTCTTTCTTTAATAAACTTGGGAAAAAAAACATTGTAATCCAAATTAAAATTTATTGCTTATTACTTTATGATAGTATGCTTTTTGATATTGCACTCTTAGCTTGTTTGGTTGGAAGGAAAATGAAGGAAAAATGTTGGAAAAGGAAAAGGAAAGGAAATTAAAGGAAAAGGAAATGAAAGTTATTTTTCCTCTACATGTTTGGTTGTGAGGAAAACTATTTTCTTGCAATTGTTTGGTTGTTAAGAAAGTTTAGGAACATAATATTTTTGTTTGATTATGAATTATATTTTCTTTATTGATAAAATATTGTATGAATAATCATGTTTTCATTATATTAACTTTATTATAAATTAATTGGACGTCATTTTAGTGACCGAATTTATATCAATTTTTAAAGTTAATAGGGGGTTATTGATAGATTTTTTAGGTAAAAAAAAGTTGTTTTTGCATCATTTTGTGGGGGTATAATTGTTATATGACTTGATAAGGTACTTTTTTACTAATATTAAATAAGCACAAATGAGCTTTCGGTAAGAAAAAATCACAAATGAGGGATTTTTATAGTTAGACAAAGCACAAGGGATATTTTGCAATTTACTGTTATATTTTCCTAAAATTTTCCCAGGATTTCCCCATCAAATTGGTGGGGAAATTTTTTCTTCACAAAATTTTCCTGCAGGAAAGTTGAAGGAAAATAATAACTGTCTTTCCTGCTATCCAAATAATTTGTGAGAGAAAAAAAATGACTTTCCTTCACTTTCCCGACAACCAAACAAAACATTAAAGTTTAGTTTTGTTAAATTGTAACAGGCGCTACACGGGTGCTAGCGGAAGATAAAGGAAAGTTCATGTACAAAAATTAGATGTTGAAAAAAAATAATGACAATGATAACACAACCGGCGACAATTCGTCAATCCGTCTCGAACCCAAACTCCCAAGCCAAAAACTCATGCAATAGGTTTTAGAAAAAAGTTAAAGCTAACACCTTATGTCAAGACCTTTGAAGAAGATACGCGTTCCTACCTCTCAAAGTATAATGGCATTACACTAGATTTTACCGATGCAATTGATTCATCAGATCGAGGTGATGAAATAAAAATTTATTAAATATTTTTTTGCTTCTTTTTATTATTATATTATAATAATATAGTATTATTTTTGTTTATCCACAATAATTCAAGATAAGAAGAGAGATGAATCTATTAATAATATATGTAAGAAATATTATCCAGGAGAAATGGATGAATTTCATGATTTTCTACTCAAGGTTAATTCAACAAAAGAAGCAGAGATGAAGTTACAACACCGAACGTCATTAAAGAAATTGAGTGAGGTTCACCAATATTTGAATATCTCACAAAAAACGACTATAAAGGATATAGGCATTGGAATTATGAGCCGTGTCCAATGCGACCAAGTGGACCGGATCATACAAAGATGGATAGTAGATAATTTTGATCATGAGAACAACACATTGTCGCTCCATGGCCATAACATTGAGTTTACCAATGGAAGAATTCATAGGGCGCTTGGAATTTCATATGGTGGTATTGAAATAAAATTGGATTCAACTAGCAAAGAAGTGCTGATAAAATACCACAATTTGTTCAAAATTGTAAATAGAAGGATAGAGTTGAATAATTTGGTGGAGAGAATTAAGGATTCACCAAGAGATTGTGTGGAAAACTTCAAGATCATGTACATGATTTTGTTGTTTGGAGTTGTTTTGTTCCCATGTACCTGACCTGATATGTCCGCGTCTTATTTGAATTTCCTTGTAGACATCAATAATATTGCAATGAATAATTGGTTTGCACTAGTATTGGACTTCCTAAACTAAGGCATAAGGTTCTGGAAGACACAATCAAGAACATACTTATGTGGTTGCCTATTATTGTTGGAGGTAATTTTTTGTTATAAATTAAAAACACAATTCAAAATAATATACGTAAACACATTAAAGTTGTTCACGTTTTAAATGAATTGCAGGTTATGTACTTGGCAAATATAAGGCCCCTTGGTTCCGTACACCGTGTTATCTTATCATCAAAAATTTCATATGCGGAGCAATTAACTAAGTCGAAAGTCAGCTTGATATGTATTGATTTACGCAACAATGGTGGATATTGGAATCCGAAGGTATGTCGTACAATGAAACTAATATTATTATGCTCATTAGTTCTACTATTGAAGATAACATTGACTGCATAAACAGAGGTCGTTTAGTAAAGTTAATGAACTAAGTATTGGCTGGTTTGATTTAAATAAGGAGCAAGAAAGAAAATCTTTGGTTGATTAATTGTCAAGTGTAGTTTTTAAGGTTTTCAAATTATGACAATTTAAGTCACTTAGCTTGATTTCTACTGAAAAGCAAAAATATTTATATGTATATATGGATGAATCTACTATTATTAGGCTTATTAAGACTACTACTTAATATTGCAATGGCTTCAAATATGAAGATGATTGGAAAAGTTAATGAACTAATTTGAATGTATTAGTTGTTTGGTAATTTGTACCAAGAAATAAAAGTTTTGCTTGATTAATTAATTATCGGGCGTAAGTCTTCAAGGTTTTCAAATTAGCTTAGCTTGGTTTGTACTTAAAATATTAGGATTTGTACTTGTTGTTTAGAGTATTTGTTTCAGTGAATAAAAAAATATTGACATGCTTGCTTGCTTGATACACCAACGCCAAACAAGTATTACACTGAGAATTTCGGTTCTAAATCTGCTAATATCAATGCGGATGAAGAAAACAAGACGCATGATCAATCTATGTTGAACAAGAATATAAAGTCAAATGCCATGAATGTGATCTCCAAAGTTAGGTTTCATTGCTGACTTTGAAGTATTCTACATTGGAGATTACCGTGCGTCAAATGGCTAATGTGATTAATGAGGTGTTATCTAAGAACTCGTTCACTCCCCAAACATCTGCTAAAAATATTCCAAATATAGGTTCATCAGAACAAGTTGACTCAATGATCCAAAGTTTCAAGGAGTGTATGGAATCCATTCCAAGAACAATAAAATTGACGGTACGTAGTAGCTTAAAGGATATAGTCAAAGAGCATTTAAATGGAGGCTTTGAAAGTGTGTCGCCAAATCCTTCAATTAATGAGCATAGAAATATTGAAACTGAAAAGATACTAGATACCCCAGATGATCCAAAACTAAAACCAAGGGTGCTCGACTTCAGCGAATTCGATTGATTCGTTCGTCAAGAGGAAGGCGTGAAAAGTGATTCCAAGTGTTGGAATTCTTACGAAAAAACGAGCTTCAGGCAGCGGAAAGATAAAACTTTTTAGACTCCCTCTGGGAATATTGCCTTCATACAATCCGGTATATATTTAAACTAATATAAAATAATAACATATAAACAGATCTAGTTTATACCTCGTTCCTTGCTAATCCAAATCAATGTTGAACTCTGTAGAAGTAGTTATCTCATTTGCTTTGCACCTTTGGTCCCAAACTTTAGGTAGCGTCCCACGTGTTGCCTCTACGAGTTTATACACCACAATTGCATGAAAAACTTAATAATTCTAATCGGCTAGAACATAGAAATTATCAAGATCTAAACTAGAGAACAAAACGAGCAAAAATCGAAAATTTTTCTTGGAGAGAGAGTTTGATCGAGAGAGAGAGAGAGAGAGAGAGGAAAGAGATTATTTTACAAGACTTATTTTTTCTCTTATGTGTGTTTCTTGTTATGTTATATATGTTATATATATTTTCATATATAAAGGTATCTTCAATCTCCTAATCCTATTAGAAATAGGATTCCAAGTCTTCTCTTTTCTTACATGGACCATGACCTTTTAATTGGAAGACTAAGTCTTCTAATTAATTAATGGCTCAATCTATTTGATTAATTGAGGCCCTATTTAATTTCTCAATTAAATAGTTCAGCTAATTTATTAGTCTCTCATTTAATTAAATTAGACTCTATGCCTATTTAATTAAAATATTTCTATAAATAATTAAACCCAATTTAATCAATTTACTTACAAATTAAATTTCAATTTAATTTATAATCTTTATCCAATCCGATAGGATCTCACCCTGCTCCAATTGGTCGACTCAGCTGATCCATTTATCCTTTGTTTTCTTGTTTCGCTTCATGTATATTGTGTATGCCCCCGTAGGTTCACCACATAATTGGCTGTGGGTTTTAATTAAATATTCATTTAATTATGCAAGAATTAAATACTCTAAATCAATTGAATACTCTGTCGACTGATCATTCCAAAATTAGCATCCCTGCCAATTTGGGAATTCTCCACACTCGACAGTCGATCTCTGGCCACAAGCCCATGAAGCTCAATCATTGGTGAATTAATTCATGAACCATTAACCTTTACAATTACCATGTATGCCTTAATCCTTCCATTAGCTGGTCTCCCAGTCAAGACTAAGGTTATGGACTTTCATCGGTTCCTTATTTGTCTCGATTATATGTATTCTGGTCTCGAAACTATTCCCTTTGACTTAACCTTTATGAGCTACTTTCATAAAGCCGTCAGTTACCATAGCCAAGGATTTACTAGAAAAACGTTTCTCACAGAGATTCATATGAGAAGCTCCCAACCTATCAAGTCGGGTCAACAGATCCTCTGTTGATGATATGAAGTTGCATACATGTTTCTCTATAACCAACATGAACCCACAGAAACCTTCATGTAGACTCTAGTTAGTTCGGACTAATATCAAAACATAGACGTTCGTGCACAAGATAAACCTTATCACCTCAAGCAACCAGGATCATTCCTCGTACTCTATTGTAAATATGAATAACTTCATCATGATATTGTACTACAACTTTCATGGTGATTTATTTTCTAGTTGGGGTATTCATGAGCTTAATTAATATTTTTAAGTAATGATACTTTTGTTTGTTAAAGATTTTTCTCATAGCGTATTGGTGATCGATTATGGGGAATGGCATCTCTCAAGGGAAAACTTAAGATGCCTCATGCAGTTAAAACATTTGATTGCTTATTATTGGCACATAATCGTTTGATAATTCATAGTCAATATTCCTTTTAGGTCATTGATTGCGTTGCCTATATGAAGAAAATAGACATGTGAAATAAGAACACATATTCTCCATGTTGGAATTTTTCAACAATGTTTTCGTTATGTTCAAATACTTGATAATTAACATTTATATCAAATTTTCATATAACTTGTTTTCAATGCCGGTTATGAAGATGAAAAGATTATCACTCAGTTCTTTGAAGGGAAATGCTATTTTACTGGAGATATCAATTTTTTCGAACAAATTTTCCTTCCAATAAATGATATGAACAACCACTGGTTCTTATGTGGTGTTGAATATGCACTAGGAGCAATACACATATATGATGCTTTCCCTGATGCACTCATGAAAGAATATAGAAGTGGGCTTGTGAAGGAATTGGTAACAAATTTCATTAGTGCAAATTCTTAATTAAAGATAAATCAAATAAACTAATTTGTTTAGCCAATACGGTGCAGTTGAAAAGGCTGGACTATTTGCTTCAAAGATGGGCCTCTGCGAAATATAAATTCAAAAATTTGATAAATGGATTCTTGTTTGATGATGACAATTGGTATCCAAGACAAACAAATGGGTAAATATCACATCTAAAGAATACTTTCATAAATTATAGATATTTTTATAACTAAAATTTTGGGTACATTTTTTTATACGTTCGACTGTGGGCTTTTTTTATGCATGAAATTAATGTTTGATAATGGTTTTACTTGGCTTTTAACTTCGGTGAGTTTTGATTCTTATGTACTGAAATATTATTATTTCCCTATTAAAATTTCATGGTTATCAGGTTATTATCATAGCTAATCATGTATTGGTTATTTTATCATACGAATCATTTATTGCACGACATCGACTAGCAGCCGCTCTTTACAAGTGCAAGGCTAATAAGTTTGCCAGAAATATGTGATCATTCTATATGACTCATTGATAAAATATTTCGAATTTGACTTGCTTTATGGTTTGATTTCCCATGTTTTGTTTTATGATTTGATTGCCCATTATTTGTGTTACGATCAAGAATAATTTTAGTTTTTTTTTCTTTGTGTAGTATGTGATATATTTAATGGGGCTGAGCTTTTGTAATTGAGTTGAAAGATGATGGTTTGATTTCTAGTGTTTTGTGTAAATTGTGGCTATTTAAAAATTTTATTTTTGAAATGAGCAGCAATTTTTATATATTTTGACAGATATGCAACGAAAACATGAAATACATAAACCATGGAATCATACATATCTTAGGACCTATTTGCAAACAACTAAGCAAGATATGTTTATACTAAATAGATGCGTACCTGAATCCATTGACAGAGTAGCGGAAGAATCACAAAGATGGATTCTGGTGGTCATGGTCTTCTAAGCCTTATTCGCTATTGCCTTAGCTTTCTCTAGACGGGTATGAAGGTTTTAAAGTATGAATTGGCTTAGGGACCATAACCCTATATATAGGAGAGTATTAACACTAACTCTATTAGGACTCTAACTGTCAGCCCATCAAGAACAGTTATAATCTAATTAGGTCTCCACACATTTAAAAAAGTCCATACATAATTAACTAATATTTCTTAGTGCCTTATTATTATTATTATTAGATCACAATTAATTGGACACATAAATAAAATAGCGTGTCATATACAATTAATTAATATGTAAGTCCACATTATAAGAGTGATAAGAATAATAATTCTGACAATCTCCCACTTGGACTACAATGTTTTCTTTCGATTGTATAAGCCTAAGTGTGCACAAATTTGCTATTTCAACCACGAAATATCCCAAACAATTTTGTCCATCAATTATGCTAATATAGGATAAAGGCGGCGTTCGTCGCATGAATTCATAACTAAACCTTCAATGGTCACAATACCATCTTAATCAACAACATTGATCAAGTATGAATGTGTAGCATGGAAATTACATCTTATGTGATCTATATCATGTCAATTTCCATTTGGTCCAACTTAATGACTCCGAAAGTCTAACTTTTCATACCAACTGTTTAACCACAGTTGAAAGTCACATAACTTGACTTTATTTCAGAGTATTCAAAATTTAAAATTAATGAATTTCATTGATATCATCAAAATAAAAATCTGTACAGAATAAAACCATAAACATGTCTATAAAGCATAAAACTAACGACGAGCTCCCACTAATCTAATACATAATCAATCTTAATTACACCCATGGGAGCAACATGCTTGTGAAACACATTAGTGGTATGCCGTTCGTGAGTGGATCTGCAAGGTTCGAACTTATGTGATCTACAGATACTTGAAGACTCTGTTCTTTCACAACAAGATACTTAATCTCAATATGTTTAGACTTCGACGAGCTCATGTTGTTCTTTGAGTATAACTCATCGGCTCTTTTGTCAAAATAGATCCTCATTGGTCTCTCAATTCCGTTGACCACTTGTAGTCCAGTGACGAAATTCCTCAACCAAATGGCTTGGTTGGATGCGTCATAGCAAGCTATGAATACTGCTTCCATAGTAGAACAACCCACAAGTGTCTGTTTGACACTCTTCCAAGATATAGCTCTTCTAGCCATCATAAAGACGTATCCAAATGTCGATCTCTTGCTATCAATGCATCCAGCAAAGTCCGAGTCGGAGTACCCTATGATCTCCAGTCGATCCGATCTCCGATAGACGAGCTTGTGTTCTTTGCGAATATCTGAGGACCCGTTTGACCCCTTTCCAATGGTCCATCCCTGGGTTGCTTAAATACCTACCTAACATCCCAACTATGTACGCAATATTCGGACGTGTACACACCTGCGCATAAATAAGACTCCCAACAACAAATGCATACGGGATCGTCTCCATTTCCTTTTTCTCAAGGTCTATTTATCGACATTAGAGCAAACTCCCAAGCCAAAAACTCATGAAATAGGTTTTAGAAAAAAGTTAAAGGTAACACATCATGTCAAGACGTCTGAAAAAGATACGCGTTCCTACCCCTCAAAGTATAATTGCATTACACTAGATTTAACCGTTGCATTTGATTCACCAGAGGTGATGAAATAAAAATTTACTAAATATTTTTTGGCTTGTTTTTATTATTATATTATAATAATATAGTATTATTTTTGTTTATCCACAATAATTCAGGACAAGAAAAGAGATGAATCTATTGACAATATATGTAAGAAATATTATCCAGGGGAAATGGATGAATTTCATGATTTTTTACTCAAGGTAATTCATCAAAAGAAGCTGAGATGAAGTTACAACATCGAACGTCATTAAAGAAATTGAGTGAGGTTCACCAATATTTGAATATCTCACAAAAAAAGGCTATCGAGGATATAGGCGTTGGAATTACAACCCGTGTCCAATGCGTCGAAGTGGACCGGATCATACTACGATGGATAGTAGATATTTATGATCACGAGAACAGCACATTGTCGATCCATGGCCATAACATTGAGTTTACCAATGGAAGAATTCATAGGGCGTTTGGAATTTCATATGGTGGTAATGAAATAAAATTGGATTCAACTAGAAAAGAGGGGCTGATAAAATACCACAATTTGTTCAAAATTGTAAATGAAAGGATAGAGTGGAATAATTTGGTGGAGAGAATTAAGGATTCACCATGAGATTGTGGGGAAAACTTCAAGATCATGTACATGATTTTGTTGTTTGGGGTTGTTTTGTTCCCATGTACCCGACCTGATATGTCTGCGTCTTACTTGAATTTCCTTGTAGACATCAATAATATTGCAATGAAGAATTGGTTTGCACTAGTATTGGACTTCCTAAACTACGGCGTAAGGTTCTAGAAGACACAATCAAGAACATACTTATGTGGTTGCCTATTCTTGTTGGAGGTACTTTTTTGTTATAAATTAAAACCACAATTCATTACAATATACGTAAACACATTCAAGTTGTTCACTTTTTAAATGAATTGCAGGTTATGTACTTGACACATGTCAGGCCCCTTGGTTTCGTACCCCATGTTATCTTATCATCAAAAATTTCATATGCGGAGCAATTAACTAAGTCAAAAGTCAGCTTGATATGTATTGAATTAGGCAACAATGGTAGATATTCGAATTCGAAGGTATGTTGTACAATGAAACTAATATTATTATGCTCATTAGTTCTACTATTGAATATAACATTGACTTCATAAACAGAGGTCGTATAGTAAAGTTTATGAATTAAGTATTGGCTGGTTTGATTTTAACAAGGAGCAAGAAAGAAAATCTTTGGTTATTTAATCGTTAGTATAGTTTTTAAGGTTTTCAAATTATTATAATTTATGTCACTTAGCTTGATTTCTACTGAAATGCAAAAATATTTATACGTATGTATGGATGAATCTACTATTATTAGGCTCATTAAGACTACTACTTCATATTGCAATGGCTTCAAATACGAAGGCGATTGGAAAAGTTAATGAACTAATTTGAATGTATTAGTTGATTGGTAATTTTTACCAAGAAATAAAAATTTTGCTTGATTAATTAATTATCGGGGTAAGTCTTCGAGGTTTTCAAATTAGCTTAGCTTGGTTTGTACTTAAAATATTAGGACCATTGTACTTCTTGTTGTTTAGAGTATTTGTTTCCGTGAATAAAAAAATATTGACAAGCTTGCTTGCTTTATACACCAACACCAAACAAGTATTACACTGAGAATTTTGGTTCAAAATCTGCTGATATCAATACGAATGAAGAAAACGAGACGCATGATCAATATAAGTTGAACGAGAATATAAAGTCAAATGACCGTGATTGTAATCTCCAAAGTTAGGTTTCATTGCTGACTTTGAAGTATTCTACATTGGAGATTACCGTGCGTCAAATGGCTTATGCGATTAATGAGGTGTTTTCTAAGAATCGTTCACTCCCCAGACATCTGCTAAAAATATTCCAAATATTGGTTCATCTTAACAAGTTGACTCAATGATCCTAAGTTTCAAGGGGTGTATGAATTCCATTCCAAGAACAATAAAATTGACGGTACGTAGCAGCTTAAAGGATATAGTCAAAGAGCAATTAAATGGAGTTCTTTGAAAGTGGGTCGCCAAATCCTTCAATTAATGAGCATAGAAATGTTGAAAATGAAAAGATACTAGATACCCCAAATGATCCAAAACTAAAACCTAGAGTGTTCGACTTCAGCGAATTCGATGGATTCGTTCGCCAAGAGGAAGGCGTGAAAAGTGATTCCAAGTGTTGGGATTCTTACGAAAAAACGAGCCTCAAGCAGCGGAAATATAAAACTTTTTAGACTCTGTAGAAGTAGTCATCTCATTTGCTTTGCACCTTTGGTCCTAAGCTTTAGGTAGCGTCCCACGTGTTGCGCCTCTACAAGTTTATACACCACAATTGCACGAAAACCTTAATAATTCTAATCGGCTAGAACATAGAAATTATCAAGATCTAAACAAGAGAACAAAATGAGCAAAAATCGAAAATTCTTCTTGGAGAGAGAGAGTTCGATCGAGAGAGAGAGAGAGGAAAGAGATTATTTTACAAGACTTATTTTTTCTCTTATGTGTGTTTCTTGTTATATTAGATATGTTATATATATTTTCATATGTAAAGGTATCTTCCAGTCCTAATCCTATTAAAAATAGGATTCCAAGTCTTCTCTTTTCCTACATGGACTATGACCTTTTAATTGGAAGACTAAGTCTTCTAATTAATTAATGGCTCAATCTATTCTATTTGATTTAATTGAGGCCCTATTTAATTTCTCAATTAAATAGTCCAACTAATTTATTTGTCTCTCATTTAATTAAATTAGACTCAAAGCCTATCTAATTAAAATATTTCTATAAATAATTAAACCCAATTTAATTAATTAACTTACAAATTAAATTTCAATTTAATTTATAATCTTGATCCAATCCGATAGGATCTTACCCTTTTCCAATTGGTCGACTCAACCGAACCATTTATCATTTGTTTCCTTGTTTCGCTTCATGTGTATTGTGTATACCCCCGTAGGATCACCACATAATTGGCTGTGGGTTATAATTAAATATTCATTTAATTATGCGAGTATTAAATACTCTAAATCAATTGAATACTCTGTCGACTGATCATTCTAAAATTAGTATCCCTGCCAATTCGGGAATTCTCCACACTTGACAGTCGATGTCTGGCCACAAGCCCATGGAGCTCAATCACTGGTGAATTAATTCATGAACCTTTAACCTTTACAATTACCATGTACGCCTTAATCCTTCCATTAGCTGGTCTCCCTGTTAAAATTAAGGTTATGGACTTTCATCTGTTCCTTACTTGTCTCGATCATATGTATTATGGTCTCGAAACTATTCCCTTTGACTTAACCTTTATGAGCTACTTATATAAAGCCGTCAGTTACCTTGGCCAAAGGTTTACCAGAATAAGTTTCTCACAGAGATTCATAAGAGAAGCTTCCAACCAATCAAGTCGGGTCAACGGATCCTCTGTTGATGATATTAACCTGCATACACGTTTCTCTATACCCAAAATGAACCCACAGAAACCTTCCGGTAGATTCCAGTCAGTCCGAACTCATATCAAAGCATAGACGTTCGTGCACAAGATAAACCCTATCACCTCAAGTAATCAGGATCGTTCCACGTGCACAATTGTGAATATGAATAACTTCATCCTGATATGTGACTACAATTTTCTTGGTGATTTATTTTCTAGTTGAGGTATTAATGAGCTTAATTAATATTTTTAAGTAATGATACTTTGGTTTGTTAATGATTGTTCTTATAGCGAATTGGTGATCGATTATGGGGAATGGCATTTCTCGAGGGAAAACTTAAGATGCCTCATGCATTTAACGCAATTACATAGATTTATAAGATAAAACATTTGATTGCTTATTATTGGCACATAATCGTTTGATAATTCATAGTTAATATTCCTTTTAGGTCATTAATTGCGTTGCTTATATGAAGAAAATAGACAGGCGAAATAAGAACACATATTCTCAGTGCTGGAATTTTTCAACAATGTTTTCGCTATGTTCAAATACTTGATAATTAACATTTATATCAAATTTCCATACAACAACTTGTTTTCAATGCCGATTATGAAGATGAAAAGATTATCACTTAGTTCTTTGAAGGGGAATGCTATTTTACTGGAGATATCGATTTTTTTCGAGCAAATTTTCCTTCCAATAAATGATATGAACAATCACTGGTTCTCATGTGGTGTTGAATTTGCACTAGAAGCAATACACATATATGATGCTTTCCCTGATGCACTCATGAAAGAATATAGAAGTGGGCTTGTGAAGGAATTGGTAACAAATTTCATTAGTGAAATTCTTAATTAATAATAAACCAAATAAACTATTAACCAATAGGGTGCAGTTGGAAAGGCTGGACCATTTGCTTCAAAGATGGGCCCTTGCGAAATATAAATTGAAAAATTTGATAGATGGATTCTTGTTTGATGATGACAATTGGTATCCAAGACAAATGAATGAGTAAATATCACATCTAAATAATACATTCATAAAATATAGATATTTTTATAACTCAAATTATGGTTACATTTATTTTATAGGTTTCGACTCTGGGCTTTGTGTATGCATGAAATTAATGTTTGGTAATGGTTTTACTAGGCATTTAACTTTGTTGAATTTTGATTCTTATGTGCTGAAATTTTAATATGTTCCTATTAAAATTTCATGGTTATCAGGTTATCATCATAACTAATCATGTATTGGTTATTTTATCATAATAATCATTTATTGCACGACGTCGACTAGCAGCCGCTCTTTACAAGTGCAAGGTCAATTTGTTTACCTGGAATACATGGTCGTTCTATATGACTCATTGATACAATATTTCGAATATGACTTGCTTTATGGTTTGATTTCCCCTGTTTTGTTTTATGATTTGATTACCCATGATTTGTGTTACGATCAAGAATAATTTTAGTTTTTTTTTTGGTAGTATGTAATATATTTAACTGGGAGTGAGCTTTTGTAATTGAGTTGAAAGATGATGGTTTGATTTCTAGTGTTTTGTGTAAATTGTGGCTATTTAAAGATTTGTTTTTTGAAATGAGCAGCAATTTGATATATTTTGACAGATATGCAATGAAAACATGAAATACATAAACCATGGAATCATACATATCTTAAGACCTATTCGCAGACAATTAAGTAAGATATGTTTATACTAAATAGATGTATACCTGAATCCATTGACAGAGTAGCGGAAGAATCACAAAGAGGGATTCTGGGGGTCGTGATCTTCTAAGCCTTTTCACTATTGCCTTAGCTTTCTCTAGATGGGGATTAAAGTTTTAAAGTATGAATTGGCTTAGGGACCATAACCACATATATAGGAGAGTATTAACACTAACTCTATTAGGACTATAACTGTCAGGCCATCAAGAACAGTTACAATCCAATTAGGTCTCCACACATTTAAAAAAGTCTATACTTAATTAACTAATATTTCTTAGTGCCTCATTATTATTATTATTAGATCACAATTAATTAGACACATAAATAAAATAGCGTATCATATACAATTAATTAACATGTAAGTCCACATTATAAGACTGATAAGAATAATAATTCTGACAATCTCCCACTTGGACTACAATGTTTTCTTTAAATTGTATAAGCCTAAGTGTGCACAAATTTGCTATTTCAACCACGAAATATCGCAAACAATCCTGTCCATCAATTATGCTAATATAGGATCAAAGCGGCATTCGTCACATGAATTCGTGACTAAACCTTCAATGGTCACAATACCAACATAATCAACAAAATTGATCAAGTATGAATGTGTAGCATGGAAATTACGTGATCTATATCATGTCAATTTCCAACTGGTCCAACTTAATGACTCCAAAAGTCTAACTTTTCATACCAACTGATTAACCAAAGTTGAAAGTCACATAACTTTACTCTATTTCAGAATATTCAAAATGTAAAATTAATGAATTTCATTGATATCATCAAAATCAAAGTCTGTACAGAATAAAACCATAAACATGTCTATAAAGCATAAAACTAACGATGAACTCCCACTAATCTAATACATAATCAATCCTAATTACACCCATGTGAGCAACATGCTCGTGAAACACCTTAGGTTGTATGCCTTTGGTGAGTGAGTCTGCAATGTTGGAGTTCGAACTTATGTGATCTATAGATACTTGAAGACTCTGTTCTTTCACAACAAGGTACTTAATGTCAATATGTTTAGACTTCAACGAGCTCATGTTGTTCTTTGAGTATAACTCATCGGCTCTTTTGTCAAAATAGATCCTCAGTGGTATCTCAATTCCGTCGACCACTTGCAGTCCAGTGACGAAATTCCTCAACCAAATGGCTTGGTTGGGTGACTCATAGCAAGTTATGAATTCCGCTTCCATATTAGAAGAATCCACAAGTGTCTGTTTGACACTCTTCCAAGATATAGCTCCTCTAGCCATCATAAAGACGAATCCAGATGTCGATCTCTTGCTATCAATGCATCCAGCAAAGTCCGAGTTGGAGTACCCTATGATCTCCAGTCGATCCGATCTCCGATAGACGAGCATGAGTTCTTTGCAAGTATCTTAGGACCCGTTTGACCCCTTTCCAATGGTCCATCCCCAGGTTTCGTAAATACTTACCTAACATCCCAACTATGTGCGCAATATCCGGACGCGTACACACCTGCGCATAAATAAGACTCCCAACAACAGATGCATATGGGATCGTCTCCATTTCCTTTTTCTCAATGTCTATGTTCGGACATTGGAGCAAACTAAATTTATCGCCTTTAGCGATAGGTGTATCCTGGTGGGCATTTTTGCATGCTGAAACAACTAAGCACCTTATGAATGTAGGCTTTCTGGGATAAATTAAGCATACTTTTAGATCTATCACGATCTATCTGTATCCCCAGTACAAAAGATGCTTCACCAAGATCTTTCATCTCAAATTCACTCAAAAGAAATTTCTTAGTATCATGCAAAAACTTTACATCACTGCTTGCTAGTAGAATGTCATCTACGTACAACACCAGGATGATAAACTCGCTCTCATTGATCTTAAGATATATGCACTAATCAAGTGGTGTTTTCCTTGAAACCTTAAGAGGTAATCACCTGATCAAATTTTTGATATCACTGGTGGGATGTCAGCTTCAAGCCATAAATGGACTTCTTAAGTTTGCATACAAGGTTCTTTTAGTCTTTCGACCCAAAGTTCTCTGCTTGCACCATGTAAATTTTTTCTTCAATGTCACCATTGAAAAACGCTATTTTAACGTCCATTTGATGTAGCTCTAAATCATACTGAGCCACTAATGCCATGACAATTCTAAAAGTGAATCCTTTGTTTAGACCAGTGAAAAGGCCTCTTTAAGTCAATTATTTCCTTTGAGTAAAACCTTTGGCGACTAGGTGACCCTTATATCTTTCTTTATTACCTTTAGAATCACGTTTGATTTTATAAATCCATTTACAACCAATTGATCTCTTTCCTAATAGTAATTCGACAAGATCCCAAATATCATTGTCGTCCATGGATTTTAACTCATCTTTCATGGCTTTGATCCATTAATCAAGTTCGGAGATGATTTGACTTCACTAAACGAAGTTGGATCAGTTTCCAGCCCCTAGTCGAATTCATGCTCATTGAGATAGACATAATCAGTTGATGTTGTCTTTCTCCTTTCTCTTGCAGATCTCCTTATTGGCTGCTCAAGTTGAGGTTGTTGCTGGAGACTAGGAATTACCCTCGGAATCACATCTGGAATCAGGGTGGTTCCTCAAATTGTATGGGATTGGGTTCCTGAACAAAAGTCGTGGGGGCAGGTGGAGTAATGATATTGTTTGGTATAAAATCCTGATTTACAGGTTGAACGGCGATAGTAATGGTTATCGTATCATTGACAAATGTAATTGTAGCAGTGATGTTTACACACTCCTCTTCAAACATTACATCATTTCTAATAGTTCTCCCACTATAGTAAGCATCCTCAATGAATTTGGCGCTCCCTCTTTCGAAAAATGATCTCTTTGAGGGGTCATTAAACTTGTAACCCCTCGATCTTTCTGAGTATCCTACAAAGTAGCAGCTAGTAGTCTTAAAGTCCAATTTCTTTTCTCTAGGCCTATAAGGTTTAGCCTTAGCTGGACAACCCCAGTTATGCAAGTGCCTAAGACTAGGCTTCTTGCTAGTCCACATCTCGTATGGAGTTTTAGCTACTGATTTGCTTGGTAATCGATTAAGTATGTAACTGCAGTCTTAAGAGCCTCGCCCGAAAGTGACATTGGTAGAGAAGAGTGGTTAAGCATACCTCTCACAATATCTATAAGGGTGTGGTTTCGCCTCTCAGCTACATCAGTTTGACTTGGAGTCCCTGGCATTGTGTATTGAGGTACAATACCGCATTCTGATAAGTATCTTGGTAAAAGGCCCGGAACTTTGTTCCCCATATCCGTTATATCTACCATAGTATTCCCCTCATCGATCAGATGTGACAGCTTTAATTTCCTTACCTAGTTGATTTTCAACTTCGGCTTTGAAAATTTGGAACATGTCCAATGATTGATACTTCTCATGGATTAAGTAAAGGTGACCATATCGAGAGTAGTCATCTATAAGGACGATAAAATACGACCGTCCATTCCAAGAAGTCTTAGAGAATGACCACAAATGTCAGTATGTATCAACTCTAAAGGTTCACTACTTCCATATGCACCTTTATCTCGTTTATTTGTTTGTTTTCCCTTAATGCATTCTATACAGATTTTAAGGTCCGTTAAGTCTAGGGAATTGAGAATTCCAACAGATACAAGCCTTTGTATACTCTGTTGAGATATGTGTCCTAATCGTTTGTGCCACAATAATGATGAATTCTCATTAGTTAATTTTCTTTTAGCACCTAAGTTACTTGAATGGAAGTTTTCATGATTGGTTGTCAAGGTGTTCAATTTGTATAATTTATCTATTAAAGTTCCAGTAGCAATAATTTTTTAATTGAAAGAAACAAATAATAATCCATTTCCAAATGAACAAGAATAACCAAATTCGTCTAAGCATGAAACATAAATCAAATTCCGTCGAAAAGACGGTACAATAAAAGTTTTCTCTAAATCCAAAAACAAACTAGAACTTAAATAAATCCTAACGACACATATAGCTTCCACAGCGGCCTTGTTCCCGTTGCCTACATAGATGTATCTTTCATCATTATTTGGCGCTCGGTAATAGAGGCAATTCTGCAATGTGACACATAAGTGAGTAGTAGCTTCCGTATCTATCCACCAAGTGTGACTATACACCAAAGCCAAATTAACTTCAGAACAAAAGAAGTTGAGAAGTTTAACTTTCTTTACACGCCAAGCGGTGTATCTTGGACATGATTTCCTGGCCAGCCGAATCTTGTCCCTTTTGGCTCTTAGGCTGCGATGTTCCAGAAGGAGTTGCAGTTTCCATACCCTTGTTCCTTTTTCGTTTCTTGGTAGCATTATTAGAGTTAAATGCTAAGTGAGCATTGTCAGTCCTCTCTTGTTTCAGTCTCTCCTCTTCTTGCACACATTGAGCTATAAGCTCATTCAAAGTCCATTTCTCCTTTTGAGTGTTGTAGGAGATCTTAAATGGACTAAGTGTGCAGAAAGTGAGATCAAGACCAGGTGCACAAGTATGTCGTCAGAGATGTCCAACTTAAAGGCCCTCAGTCTTTTCACAAGATTGGACATTGTCGTGATGTACTCCCTAATGTTTCCTTCGCCCTTATAGCTCATGGAAACGAGCTTGGTCAAAATAGTGCTCGTTTCAACCTTTTCAGTACCGTGAATCAGTCCGCTAGTTTATTAAGAAACTCTTTTGCATTTTTGTCCTCATATATGCCGGCCCTTATGGTTTCTGGAATGGAATGTTGCATCATCATCAGACTCATGCAGTTCGATCACTCCGACCTTTCGTGAGCCACCCTTTTAGCATAAATGCTTTCAGGGGTCAGATTGGTGGGGCGCTCAATTCTTAATGCATGGTCCAAGTCCATACAACCGAGAACTATCATGTTGTGCTCTTTCCATTTCTTGAAGTTTGTGTCGTTAAGCACATGGATGTTGTTCAAGTTAGCAGATATTGAAGATGTTGAATCATAATCAATGAAACACATCTTAAATTAATTATTTTAATAAAATTGTTTGAATTAAAGAAAATATATTAACATATAGCACGTCGTTATTATTTAGTCTTTTGACAAAAATAATAATCCACAAGTGGTACTCTTTTAACATAGACTTAAATATTGTACTAGTATCGGCATAATGGTGTGCCTTCCTTTGGACCTACAAAACAAAAGCATGATAATCCTAATGTATCACATACTCAAGACAACACATTGTCTTGTCAAAACAACATTCCTTTGTGCCGATTGTTTCACATGGACAATTATGACAAATTAATTAAAATTAATCAATCTTACCCAACAGAGGTTATTTTGGCAACATGTTGGTTAGACCGAAATATTTTTGATTAATTAGCATACCTCATGAGTAAAAGCCAAACATTATCCAGTAAAAAACAACCTTCCCTTGGGCCAATTAATTCACATGGATAACTATATCCCCTTATTACAATTAATTAATTTTACTCAACAAATGTTACTTTGACAACATGTCGGTTCAATCGAATCAATTCTAAATAATGGACATATCAAGTATTGCAAAAAAGACAATTTTTTGTTTATTTACCAAAGTGCCCCACCCCATAATTAGATAGTGGGCGATTCAGCCCAATAGAAAAAAAATTCATTCAACGTACACATGAAAGGGCCGATAGAATAAACATTGAGCCAATAAGCATTTACATCATGAAAAACATTAAAACGGAATGCATCATATACATACGTCTAATAACATAATACTTTTATGTTTTTGATTAATTAATGATTGTATTCAAACAACCATTGAACTGAATCTCACAATTAATTGCATGAATGAAAACTTTATTTTCTTAATCAAAAAGCTATGTGGCCAAGAGTAAATAAACAATTTGATTCAAATCATTCAAGTATAGAGACAGAAACCTAAATCAATAAATAAACATGATTTCCGAATTTTGCAACCCAAATTTAATTTTTTTTTAAAAAAAGCCTAAACATATAATGATGCTATAAATTCAACATAAACACAAATCATGCTTACAAATTTTATACAAAGCATATATACACGAGAGTTTATGCATGATTAAAAAAAGCTGAATCTAAATCTTGAATAGTTATATAAATAGAAGACCTAATCTCACAAAAAACATATAAACGAATCTGGACTCTAATCCTCTAAAGAAAGGTGGCTCTGATACCATTTGATAGATTTTGACTGATATGCTATGAAAACATGAAATACGTAAACCATGGAATCACACATATCTTAGGACCTATTCACAGACGATTAAGCAAGATATGTTTATACTAAAGAGATGCATACATAAATCCATTGACAGAGTAGCAGAAGAATCACAATATTCTGAGGGTTGTGGTCTTCTAAGCATTATTCACTATTGCCCTAGTTTTCTCTATATGGGAAAGATGAAAGTTTTAAAGTATGAATTGGATTAAGGACCATAACCCTATAAATAGGAGAGTATTAACACTAACTCCATTAGGACTCTAACTGTCAACCCATCAAGAACAGTTATAGTCCAATTAGGTCTCTATACATATAAAGAGTCCATACTTAAATAACTAATATATCTGAGTGCGTCATTACTAACTCTATTAGGACTCTAACAATCAACTTATCAAGAACAGTTACAGTCCAATTAGGTCTCTACACATATAAAGAGTCCATATTTAAATAAGTAATATTTCTTAGTTCCTCATTACTATTATTATTAGATCACAATTAATTAGGCACATAAATGAAATAGCCTATCGTATATATAATTAATTAACATGTGATTCCACATTATTAGACTGATAGGAATAGTAATTCTACTACACTTTAAGAATATTTTGGTTCCTTTTTGGTAGTATGTGATACATGGGTCAATATATATATACCAGGGAGATTGCACCGTGCTATGTGCGGTGCCTCTGTCATGTTCTGCTGGGAGTATTGTTCATCTATATGGGTATGTTACTGCATTAGTTGGGTTTTTTTTTGGTTTCTCAAGGGTTTAATCCCTTTCGAGGAGCATCCGGCACATAAAGTGGGAACATCTCCCAACAGGGATTCGAACCTGAGTCCGTTACTTTATAGTGATTAGTCCCAATGATGAGAATCATCAAGAACAAGTACAAGCTAAGGACCCATTGCATGTTCCAATTGGGCCAATTACAAGGGCAAGATTCAAAAAGCTCAGGGAAACATTTAACGGGCTAGTTCAGAAGATATGGGCTGATTGTAACATGCATAAGTTTGGCCCAAAAGAAGATGAAGTTGTTTTGAATTTAATCCAAACAATATAATCTGATGGCTTTTGAAATTCACTAAAGTTACTTATTTAGAATTAAGTCTTTTGGGAAAGAGAAGCTTTAATTAGGTTTTATTTATATAAGATTTTATATATATATATATATAAGTCTATATAGATAATAGGAAAGACTTCTCATATTTAGATGTATTTGGAGGATTCTAGGCACCTTTTCATATCACAACACTTATGAAAACGTGTTGGATTTAATTAGTATGGTTGGAGACTTGTTCCAACCCTATAAATAAGTGGTATTGTTCAATGTAATGAGATATATTTGGCTGAAAATATAAAGTGAGTTTTTACTCCTCTTTTGGTTCTTCATTGAACTTCAGAACTTATCAAGGTTTCTCCTTGTGGTGTTCAAACTTGAATACTTGTGGTTTGCGATTCTTTATAATCGTTGGGTCACAAGTTCACTACAATCTGGAATACTTGTGGTTTGCGATTCTTTATAATCGTCGGGTCACAAGTTCACTACAATCAAGAATACTTGTGGTTTGCGATTCCTTATAATCGTTGGGTCACAAGTTCACTATCGTTTTCAATCTGATTTTTAGTTTCCTTGGGTTGGATTTGAATCTTCCTATCGAGGTTCGCATCATTTGGTATCAGAGCAAGGTACTAAAATCAGATTACTATCCTTTATCTTTATTTCTTGTTCTTATGTATTTAGTCAATTTCTGTTAATCTCTTATTTCCTACTCTTAAATTTCTTTGCTTGTGTATCCAACCAAAAAAAAAAACGTGACAATAAAAAAAACGTGAAAAAAAAGTGATTATAAAAAAAAAAATTAGTGGCGGATATATCTACTCTCTATATTCTGACTTATTCTTCAGTTCTCTCAAATCAAAAAAAAAATTACATTCTCCATGATTCATTATTTCTGAAATACCGAACCATTGGTATTCATTGTCTAAACAATACAAGTTGAACATCTTGATTAAAGTTTACTAGTTCATTAAAGAACTGAAAAAGGGAGTTACGAGTGGAAAAAGGCAAGTGAATGTGAGATTATTAGAGGGTAAAAGTCATATTGAGTTAAACACTAGTGTTGAGTGACATTATTCGAGTGTAAACACGTGAGGGAGTGTTGTGAGGATTTATTTCTAATTTTTATATCTAGTTTCAAGTATGTCTACAAGTGGTGAAGCAATAAACCAAGGCGGACAGGGGGATACATTTATGTTGCAAGCCATGCAAAAACAATTTGAACGTATGAATGTAATGTTTAATGAGATTCGGGATCGGATGGATAGGCAAGACGATGCTATTGCTAATTTAAACAGGGGGCGTCCGAAAAGACCTCCTAATGTTAGAAGGGAAGAAATGAATGCAAATGAAGATGATTTTGGTTACAATTCCAATGATGAGTTCCAATATGAAGATGACCAAGGCTCATTGAATGGTGAGGGCAGATTCATACAAAGGAGAGGAAGGCATGATAGAGGTCCGAGATGGCAAGATAGAGATGACAGAAGCTTGGGAAACGTAAAAGCAAAGATACCATCATTCCAAGGAAAGAATGATCCAGAAGTGTACTTGGACTGAGAAAGGAAGGTAGAGCTGATTTTTGAAAGCCATAACTACTCCGAGGAGAAAAAGGTAAAACTTGTTGTTATTGAGTTTACCGATTATGCTATTATATGGTGGGATCAACTTGTGATGACCAGGAGACGAAATGGTGAAAGGCCTATTAGGCCATGGGATGAAATGAAAGCTATCATGAGGAGACGGTTTATTCCTAGTCACTATCAGAGGGACTTATTTTAGAAGTTACAAAGTCTTACTCAAGGCTTTAAAAGTGTGGAAGATTACCACAAGGAGATGGAGATTTCCATGATCAGGGCTAATGTAGAGGAGGATAGAGAAGCTACCATGGCAAGGATTCTCAATGGGCTGAATCGGGACATTGCAAATGTAGTTGAGTTGCAACATTATGTGGAGTTGGAGGACATGGTGCATATGGCAATAAAGGTAGAACGACAACTTAAAAGAAGGGAACTCGATCTTTCCAAAATCCAAGCTCCTCTACTTCATGGAGGTCGAATGGAAGGAAAGATGAAGGAGCTAATTCCAAATTCAAAACAGAAGCACCAAAGAGAAAAGATGAAGTTGACAAAGTCAATAGAGGTAAAACTGAATTACCAACTCGTAATCGTGAAATTAAGTGTTTTAAATGTTTGGGAACAGGTCAAATTGCTTCACAATGCACAAACAAGAGGACCATGATTGCACATGCTAATGGAGATATGGAGACTGAAAGTGAGAGTCACGTTGATGATCATATGCCAAAAGACACTAGTGACAATGATGTTGAATATCCGGTGGAGGGAGAGTCATTGGTGGCTAGGCGTGCCTTAAGTGCCCAAATCAAAGAAGATGATGTTTAATGAACAAAGGGAGAACATTTTTCATACTAGATGCCATGTTAACAATAAAGTGTGTAGTATGATCATTGATGGGGAAAGTTGTACAAACGTTTCTAGTACTACTTTGGTTGAAAAGCTGAATTTACCTACCTTGAAACACCCTAGACCATATAAGCTTCAATGGTTGAATGATTGTGGGGAGGTTAAGGTGACAAGGCAAGTATTAGTCTCTTTTTAAATCGGGAAGTACAAGGATGAAGTGCTTTGTGATGTCGTTCCAATGCAAGCGGGTCACATATTATTGGGCAGACCATGGCAATTTGATAGGAAGGTTACTCATGATGGTTTCAAAAATCGGCACATTCTTGTAAAGGATAACAAATCCATTACTCTTGTACCATTAACACCCAAAGAAGTGTATGAAGATCAAATGAAAATGAAAAGAGAGAGTGAGTTGAAAATAAATAGTGAGGCTGAAATTTCAAAGAAAAAAAGTGAAAAAGAGAGTGAAAAGAAAGAGAGAAAAAAACAAGTGATACTTTATGCTAAGGCGAGTGATATCAAGAGTGCCTTCAATTCAAACAACCTTATGTTTTTACTTTTGTACAAAGAGGCGGGTTTTAGCACTAACGAACTTAATGAATCTTTGCCTAGCTTTGTTGTCTCTTTGTTGCAGGAATACTAAGATGTGTTCCCAGATGATGTACCAAATGGGTTGCCGCCTATAAGAGGAATAGAGCATCAAATTGATTTTGTACAAGGTGCTGCCATTCCTAACCGGCCAGCATATAGAAGCAATCCGGAAGAAACGAAGGAAACTCAAAGGCAAGTTGAGGAGTTGCTGAAGAAAGGCCACGTTAGAGAAAGCATGAGTCCGTGCGCCGTACCGGTGTTACTTGTACCTAAGAAGGATGGTACTTGGAGGATGTGTGTGGATTGCAGGGCTATCAACAACATCACGGTAAAGTATCGATACCCATTCCTACACTAGATGATATGTTGGATGAATTGCATTGGTCAAGTATTTTCACAAAAAATGATTTGAAAAGTGGGTATCATCAAATTAGGATGAAAGAAGGTGATGAATGGAAAACTGCTTTTAAAACAAAACATGGTTTGTATGAGTGGTTGGTAATGCCTTTTGGTTTATCTAATGCACCTAGTATATTCATGAGATTAATGAACCATGTCTTGCAGGCTTTTATTGGCAGGTTTGTTGTGGTTTATTTTGATGACATTTTGGTGTATAGCAAAAGCTTGGATGAACATATTGAACATTTGCGTAGTGTGGTTGATGTTTTGAGAAAAGAAAAATTGTATGCCAATTTAAAAAAGTGTTCTTTTTGCTTGGAAAAAGTTGCGTTTCTTGGCTATATTGTTAGCGCAAATGGAATTGGAGTGGATGAAGAAAAGGTAAAGGCTATCAAGGAATGCCCACACCTAAGTCACTTTTCGAGGTCAGAAGTTTTCATGGTTTGGCTAGTTTTTATCGACGATTAGTCAAAAATTTCAGTACACTAGCTGCACCATTCACTGAAATTGTTAAGAAATCTGTAGGGTTTCATTGGGGTGATGAGCAAGAGCATGCATTTTCTGAAATTAAAGAAAGATTGTGTAGTGCTCCTTTGTTAGCCTTACCTAATTTTTCTAAAACATTTGAAATTGAGTGTGATGCTTCAGGAATAGGTGTTGGAGCAGTTTTAATGCAGGAGCAGCGACCGATAGCCTATTTTAGTGAAAAACTAATGGGGCTGTTTTGAACTATTCGACGTATGACAAGGAGCTTTATGCATTGGTGAGAGCATTGGAGACTTAGCAACATTACATTTGGCCGAGAGAATTCGTCATTCACACTGACCATGAATCCTTGAAGCACTTGAAAGGACATGGTAAGTTGAATAAAAGACACGCCAAGTGGTCAGAATTCATCGAGACATTTCCTTACGTATCAAATACAAGCAAGGTAAGGAAAATATTGTGGCTGATGCACTATCGAGAAGGTATGCTCTTGTTTCTACTTTAAATGAAAAATTGTTGGGATTTGAATATGTGAAAGAATTATATGCTACTGATGATGACTTTGCTAGTGTGTATGGAGCATGTGAAAACTCAGCATTTGGTAAGTTCTATAGACTTGATGGGTACTTGTTTAGAGAGAATAAACTTTGTGTGCCTAATAGTTCTATGCGAGAGTTACTTGTACGTGAAGCACATGGAGGTGGTTTGATGGGACACTTTGGTATAAGGAAGACTTTAGAAGTGTTGTGTGAACATTTCTTTTGGCCTAAAATGAAACGTGATGTGGAAAGAATTTGTTCTAGATGTGTTACTTGTAAGCAGGCCAAATCTAGGGTCTTACCCATGGTTTATACATTCCTTTACCCGTACCTACTGCACCTTGGGTAGACATTTCGATGGATTTTGTTTTGGGTTTGCCTAGGTCAAGAAAGGGTAGGGATTCAATTTTTTTGGTGGTTGATAGGTTTTCTAAAATGTCACATTTCATATCTTGTAATAAAACTGATGATGCAACAAACATTGCTGATTTGTTCTTCCGTGAGATAGTACGACTTCATGGTGTTCCTAGGAGCATTGTATCTGATAGAGATGTTAAGTTTCTTAGCTATTTTTGGAAAGTCTTGTGGGGGAAAATGGGTACTAAATTGTAATTTTCAACTACATGACACCCTCAAACAGATGGACAAACCGAGGTAGTGAATAGAACTTTAACTACTTTATTGCGTACTATAATTCAAAAGAATTTAAAGAAATGGGAGATTGTTTGCCATTCATTGAATTTGCATATAACCGGAGTGTTCATTCTACTATTGATTTTTCACCATTTGAGGTTGTTTATGGTTTTAATCCACTAACTCCTTTAGATTTGCTGTCTTTGCCAGTTGATGAAAGAGCTAGTTTGGATGGTCAAAAGAAGGCTGAGATGGTGAAGAAACTTCATGAAAGTGTCCGGGAGCATATCGCAAAGAAAAATGAACAATATGCGAACAAAGCTAATAAAGGGCGAAGACAAGTCATTTTTTAACCAAGTGATTGGGTTTGGATGCATATGCGGAAGGAAAGATTTCCGAACGTAGGCGGTCAAAGTTACAACCAAGAGGGGATGGTCCATTTCAAGTTCTTGAAAGAGTTAATGATAATGCATACAAGTTGGATCTTCCAGGTAAGTATAAGATTAGTTCTACATTTAATGTTGCTGATCTTTCTCTTTTTGATGTAGGTGAAGATTCGAGGACGAATCCTTTCGAAGAGAGGGAAAATGATGAGAATCATCAAGAACAAGTACAAGCTAAGGATCCATTGTATGTTCCAATTGGGCCAATTACAAGGGCAAGATCCAAAAAGCTCAAGGAAGCATTTAACGGGCTAATTCAGAAGATATGGGCTGATTCTAACATGCATAAGTTTGGTTCAAAAGAAGATGAAGTTGTTTTGAATTTAATCCAAACAATATAATCTGATGGCTTTTGGAATTCACTAAAGTTACTTAATTAGAATTAAGTCTTTTGGGAAAGAGAAGTTTTAATTAGGCTTTATTTATATCAGATTATATATATAAGTCTATATAGTTAATAGTCAAGACTTCTCATATTTCTAGATGTATTTGGAGGATTCTAGGCACCTTTTCATATCCCACACTTATGAAAATGTGTTGGCTTTAATTATTATGGTTGGAGACTTGTTCCAACCCTATATATAAGTGGTATTGTTCAATGTAATGAGATATATTTGGCTGAAAATATAAAGTGAGTTTTTACTCCTCTTTTGGTTCTTCATTGAACTTCAGAACTTATCAAGATTTCTCCTTGTGGCGTTCAAACTTGAATACTTGTGGTTTGCGATTCTTTATAATCGTTGGGCCACAAGTTCACTACAATTTGGAATACTTGTGGTTTGCGATTCTTTATAATCGTCGGGTCACAAGTTCACTACAATCAAGAATAGTTGTGGTTTGCGATTCCTTATAATCATCGGGTCACAAGTTCACTATCGTTCTCAATCTGATTTTTAGTTTCCTTGGGTTGGATTTGAATCTTCCTATCGAGGTTCGCATCACCCAACCACTAGACCAATGACCTTTTGGTGCATTAGTTGGGCTTCGAAATCATGGCGGGGTGTTATTTATCTACAACAGTATAAAAGAGCTTTTATTTTGCGTGTGGGAAACAAATTACGAAATATGAAGTACAATTCTTATATCTGACTTTTAGTGTAAGTACCGGGAAGTAATAAGAAAGATTAGGAGTGCCTACAAATCTTATGATTCCTTGAATCGCTTTCTTCATTTCTTGTGCGAAATCGGTATCAAAATTAAAACTAAGCTGTAGTATATAAGTTGTTGCTTTTTTCCCTTTTTGTTGTCCTTTTCATAATAAATAGTACTTTAAACAAATATTCCCTCCCTTTAGGTTTGACATGGAATTTTAGATAATTTGTTAAAAGAGTAAATTTTTGTTATTCTTTGAGAGAGAAAGAGAGTTATATTTTGGGACATCCTAAAAAAGAAATAAGAGCAAAAACAATGGGACGGAGAGAGTAGAATCATTTTTTTGGTTAAACCAATCACGATTTCTGATGTATTAGTGGGAAAATGCAAGATACTTCATTGTATTATGTTAAATCTGTAAGAAATTACCTTGTGAAATTTTTATTGCCCTAAACTTTCTTGTAATTTAAAAACCCTGCAAAAAACACCCAATTTGTAAAAATAGGTCATTTTAGATTGACATATTTCAAGAAAATATTTTTAAAATACTTCACATTGGTCCCTACAACTGCACGTAAAAAAATTTTAAAATTATTTCTTGAAATATGTTGATCCAAAACGACTTATTTTTTTACAAATTGGGTGTTTATGCGGGGTTTTTGAAATAACAAGAAAGTTTGGCGCGATAAAAATTTTACAGGGTAATTTTTTACAGGTTTAGCACACAGGGAAGTATTTTGCATTTAGCATATATGGTTTTTGATTTTGTAAAATGTTGATAATTGAAACACATGGCACCAAGAACTCGATCATTACGAAAAATCATGTTGACAAATTGACACCAAAAGATACATCCAAGAAAAAGAATGCCTCTGCAAAAGCAAACAATGGGCGAGCTGATAGCTTTGACACAAGAAATCTGAGGATAAAATATTTGTTAATTGTCATGTAGCAATAGTTTAGGGGGTGTAAGTGCAAATAACCCCTTGTATATTTATATGATTCCCACGATATTTTCCAGGTGACATATTCAGTTAATTGCTTACAGACAGAGTTGCTTATATCATTAAGGGCCTGTTTGTTTGGCGTTTCCGAAAAAAATTTCGTGTTTAGAAAATGTCAAACAAACATATTTTTTATTTTTTGAAATAACTTTTCATCTATTAATTTTCTTAAACTACTCTCTCAAAACTCAAACAAATAACAATTTTCTTATCTCGAAACAAAACCTATACAATTTCTACTCTGATTTGTCATAAAATAACATATCTCTTATACAATTTATCTCACAATAAACATAATTTGACATAAAGTCTTACACATCCTACATCTACAACCTAACTCTTCCAAAAAAATCTACACCTACTGCATTTCTCAAACTACTCTCTCAAAACCCAAACAAACAACATTACGCAAATAGAAATTATTTCACAAACATCCACTACTCTCCCAAACTACTTTCTCAAACACCAAACAAGAAGGCCCTAACTCTTTTGCTGGTGATTTTGCCTAATTTATTTGCTCATACTTCGACTATCACTTATAATGTACAATTGTATACAATTTATGAGACCGAGAGGACTTTATGTGCTTATATCTGTAAGACCCACTATATTATACAGTATACATTGGCTAATTCTTGAAGACATTGTCATAACAATTTTTTATTTTACCTTGATCAAATTGATTTAATATAGTAATCTATTGTCATCACCTAAATTTAAAAACTTGTTTTTTTCTAAAAATAATTATATCATTCATCTCTTAAATTTAAAATATTGTGTTTAGAAAATTATCAATCAAAAAGTTAAAATTAAGATTTTTGGCTTAATATCATTTTTCACTTGCACCCTATAAATTTTTTTATCCCACTTTACACCCTAAAAACCACAATTTCACTTCAGATTTCACCCTCAAGTAATTTCAGTCTGTGAGTCACCAGAGTAAGGGCAAATCCATCGAGTCACATTAATAATCATCTCAATTTCTCTCAAAGAAAATTATAAGAGCAAAATAGATATAATTAATATCATAATATAACCAAGACATTTGCAAATTTAAAATGTAGGCGCGCTACTCCACTCTTCATCCAGAGGGCCATATTGTTGTTGGTTAATTTTCCCTCCTTTTATTTTTCTAGATTTATTTATTTTGAAGTTTTGCATATTAATTCTCTGTTTGCATATCATGAAAGAGAATTGCACTGTATGCATATCATCAAAGATAATTGCACTTGTTGTACAAAATTATATGTCGATTTTTTTTTGGTACCATAAAAATTGAGGTCGACATATTTGGTATCTCAATTTAAGAAATTGGATACTTTTGGTACCGCTGTTAAAAATCACCGTTAAGTGATAACGCGACAGTTAAATCTTATTGCAAAATTGATGTCACTACTTATGCTGACTGAAAATTCTATCCCGTAACATTTAGGTTGGCAAAACAACCCCACATTTTCAAATTTATTGACGATTTTAGTCCACATTGTTGCGAAATTTCAAAATCGTTTTTAATAAGACACGTGCGGACCATTTGGGAGATTTTACTTATTATACTTACAAATATATTTGACTAATTTTTCAACCTGAAATATTTTGGGGTAGAATTTTTAGTCAACATAAGTAATGATATCAATTTTACAATAAAACTTAACTGCCACGTCATCACTTAACGGTGATTTTTAACGGTTGTACCAAAAGTGATTCAATTTCTAAAATTGTAAATTATGCTACCAAATATGTCGACCTCAACTTTTATGGTACCACAAGTAAGAATCAACATATAATTTAGTACTTTTTCTTGCATTTTTTAATATATATAGAAGTTCTGCATATATTAGACTTGACGCAAATCTTGATCTGCATATCAAAGCCTACACAAAATTCTTTAATTTCTTTGTTCCCCGTTTATCAATATTCTATATTAATATTATATTAATTTTTTTCTTGTTCCAGTATTATGTAGTGTTTTAGTTTTTGCTTGTCCAAGTATTTTCAATACTTTTATGCTGTAAAATAATAGTAATAGTTTTTGTTTTACTTATATTAATTGTTTTCATAATGGAAAAAAACTATAAAAAATAAATTGGGATGGTTATTAATGTGACTGGATGAATTTGCCGTTACTCCGACGACTAAAATGGCCTGAAATTATTTGCGGGGGGGATCTAATGCGAAATTGTGATCTGTAGGATGCACAGTGGAATATGCTCCTATTTATTGGGTGCAAAGTTGAGTTAAGCTACATTTCGTACCTAAATGATTCAAACTGTGCAGTTCAGGAATACAACAAAGTTGTTGTAGTTCCATCCGACTATCAATTTATCCTCTCGAGATATGCGTGATGCTTAATTTACTCCCTTGTAGGAGTAATTTATCTCCTTTCAACCGAAGAGTGTAAGACTCATCAAAATTGAAACTGCAGATGAAAAGTCTTGCGTAAAATGACAAAAGTATGGGGAGTAAATGTTACATTTATCATAATATATGGAATAAAACATCACATTTATCATAACATAAGAAAGTAAAGTGCAACACTAATCATAACGAAATAAGTAAAATGCCACATTTATAATAAGACATGAGGTAAAATTTCATATATATAATAAGATAGGGGTTAAAATGTCATATTAATAAGGCAGGGGGTATACAACAATAGACTGACCTAAATGCAAAAATTTTAAATATTGGTGACATCCTATATTTGAGAGACTGATTGACAATAATGGAATGCCCTTACAATAGTCCATCCCATATTTGATATACTTATTGGTAAATATCATAAGACAAGATTTTACAATGTCATTCTTGTTAGAGCTCTTATGTTTGTTCTCCTAAATAACGAAAACCACAAAGCACGCTAACACAAACAACAACAGCAACAACAGAAACTGGTATAAGTCCATAAAACAAAGGCACTAAGTTCTAAATACCCATAAAATAGAAGCGAAAATCACAAAAGAAAAAAAAAACAACTATCTTTTATCGTGGCTCACAAAAGTAAGCCGTACCTAATAAAAGTGGTTGGTGGTGTCTAACAATCTGTATACTTACATATTTGATAAAATATTTTTAACATAAATCTCAGCATAAGATAAATGATGATGATCTAACATAAACATAGTAAGAAATACTTACTTGTATGGAAACAAAGAACCACTACAACAAATATGACCTTCAGTGACATCTACTTTGTGGCATTTTAACACTATGTGTTACACAAATTCAATCCGGTGGCATATGTAAGAAAATGTTGAAACTTTTTAGCTAACCACATAAAATTAGTGGCATTGAATCTAACATTTAAATTATTGTGGCATTTTTTGAGAATAAAATGCCATTAAATAAAAGTGTTAAACCTTGTTATTGTGGCATTACTTTTGTAAATAGCACTAAAAAAGGTATTTACCTACAATGACATTTTTTAATTAAATCTTTTTAGTGATAATAATTCTTTTAAATGCCATGAATGTTTATTTCAATAACAGAAAATACAATGTCACCATATATTTGACAATCAACACTTTAAACTTACATCAGTGACATTTTAATTTTTTTGGATTCATTAAATGAAAAACTCTCCTCATGACTAAGAGAAATTAAAAAAAAAAAAAAAAAAAAAAACCTAAAAGAACAAAAAACCTTAAATAAACGGCAATCTCAATAAATTTTCCTATACACTTTGAAAGAGGGATATTATGACATTAAAAAAAGTAATGAAAGTGGGATATTATAACATTAAAAAATAAAAGAAAATTGGAGGCAATCTTAATAACTAACAAAAAGGAAAAATACAAAATTAACCTATACACTTAAAAAATAAACGGCTCTCACACTCAGCACACACTCGCGACCCGACGGTGGTGCTTCTTGAACAACTAATTTGATTTCAGAGATTCGTATTTCATAGGCAATATGTGAGTTTCTTTCATGCTTTACTTCTTCTTGGGTATTTTTTTTATTTACTGTATTATTTCTTCTTTTTTGGTTGTATAGAGAAAGTGTTATAATTTCTGAATTTCGTTGACGAATTCCAATGAAAAATTGCTTTCATTTCGAATTCAGTTGTTGTTGAGTGTGGGAATCTTTTTGGATTATCACAAACCTTCAGATTTGGTTTGTTTTGGTTTTATCACATGCCCACCACTTGCTTGATAAAATGCCTAATAGTAGTAGATTTTCCTCCTTCAAAATTGTTGTGTTTGCTCAACATAAAAATATTTTATATTTTCAGTTTTGAGAGTTTGCCGCACAATTTTTGTTAATGATGAAGAAGTTTCTATTTCTATAACTAACACCGTTTAATTAGCAAGGTAATATGAATGTTCTTCAAACTAATTTCTTGCTCTTTAGAAAAGTCTCTATTTTCAGTTATCTCCGTGAATGTTTCTTTTCTCAGCCATTTTATTTCAATGAAATTATAATGTGTTTGCTTTATATTAACTTCCCATTGCTCTAGGAAGAACAAGTGTTGAGAATGTAATGTCCATTTACAGGTGACGAACTTTGTTAGTTGTATGTAATTCTACTTTTGCATTTGAGTGAATCTTATTCAAATTGCATATAAGTTAATGCAATAAAGTTTTATAATTTTATTTTCTATATTTTATATAAAATTGTTTAGGAACGATAAATCATGTTCTTGTATATAGACTACCTCTGAAATATTTGAATATATACAAGTTATATAGTTAATATAACTAACAAGCTTTAGTTGTATAAATTTTTGTTGTAGACCAAGTTTGATCTTCATGATTCCGTTAAAACTTGGGTGATGCAAAACCTTGGGAAGAAGTTACGAGATTGGAGGGCGCAGTTGAAAAAGAAATATTATAGAACGGATTTATCTTATGATGATCAAATAAATTTTAGAGATGAAAGGGTGGACAAAGAGCAATTTGAATACCTAGTGAAGTATTGGTCTTCTGAAAAGGCACAAGAAACTAGTAGAAAAAATCAGGCAAGTCGTGCGCAACGTTTCTATAATCACACTACGGGGACAAAAAGTTTTGCAAGAGTTAGGAGAGAAAAGGTTGACGACTATCTCTTTGTATGTATTCTTTATATTATTATCTTAAATTTTGGTACATTTTTCATGATGAGCTCCAATTATTTCCAGGCAAAAGTTCTTACTCATCCTCCGACTCGTGCACAAATGTTCAAAAGTTGTTTTACAAGAAAAGATGGCACTCAAAGCGCACCCGTTAAAGATGCAATTGTATGTTAAATCTTATATCTAATCTTATAATATCAAGTATATTTGAAAATCATTTGTATGTAATATCATTGTGGATAAGTTTATATATGATATTGAACTTATATTTATTTTTCTTATAGATGGATTTGGAGAATAAGGAGAAGGAAAGTGGTAATGAGTCAAATGAAGATATATCAAGAAATGACTTGTTTGCTCAAGTCATGGGTAACGACAAAAATGGACATGTTCGTACATATGGTTGTGGAGTTTGTCCATCACATATATATCGTGACAAGCCTAGCCGCACAACAAATAATTACATGATTATTAATACATTGCAAGAGAAAGTAAAAGATTTAAACAGTAAACTCCATCAACTTGAATCCAACAATTTGTGCGAGCAAATCCATCCAACTCCAGCTCAAGATACCTCAAAGGTTATGTGCATTCTATTAATTTTTTAATTTGTTTACAGATTTTTATACTAGTACTTGTTCACTTACACTATTTTTGGTATTTAGTTGTCTAATTTTATTGTAATTTGTGATAGGCTCGCGATGATTTAGGCCATATTTTGCAAGTGGCGAATCGACACGAGTGGTCTTTTTCCTCTACTGGTTGTAGTGAACTTCCATTGGTAAGTTACATTCTTCTTTTATAGTACCGTAAATATCACATTAACTTCACTGGAAAAGACGTAACAAGGATTCATCTAATTCTCACAATTTATTTTATAATTCAAGTGTAGTGATGTTTTTCTAAGTAATGTATTTTAATTTATGAATTCAGATTGGTTCTACAGTGTATTCGAAGAGTGTTATTCTAAATAATGTATTTGTTTTTATATATGAATTCAGATTGGTTCTGTTGTGTGTTTGAAGAGTATTATTAAGCCTACGGAAACAATTGCTATTGGATTGTTGTATAGTACTGATCCATCTAATGAGGTTGGTGAACAAGAGTTGGGATCTAATTATTGGGAGATTTATGTTCAAGTTCCCGTGAAGCCGAATGAACGTTTGGTTAGGTCACTTGGACAGTACAAGACTATTGGACAAGCTGTTGAAACTTATATCGCATGGCCGAAAGCATTTGTGGTACATAACAATACATTTATTTTAAGTATTTGAATGTCGATTTTTCGAATAATTGATAGTTTTGAGTTTATTGAATATTTTCTTATGCTGCAGATTCCTCAAGACAATGATTTTTCACTTCCAACAGAGCTACAAACTCCAAACCTCTAAATTAATTTTGAGTAATTCAATAATTGAACTAAATAAATATCACATAAGTTCAAATATGTTAATTTTTGTAATATTGTCTTATTCTGCAGGTTTTCGGCTCTTAAATGTTCGAGTTCCTTCGAAGTGTCATGCTTTTGGAGTGTAGGCCCACACTAGAAGTAGATTTCTATTTCTTTTATGTCATTTTTTTTTTTTGGAGAAAGATGAATAATCTTACATTTGAATAATGATATTATCGAACTTTTGTATTAAATTGAGTTATTTTTTTATGATATTATTATTTTATTTATGTAATTCGCTTTTAATGTTAATTTAGTTTATGAATTTTCAACTTTATATATATATTTAGTCAAAAAACTAATTTCATCCAATTATTATATACTTTATAAATAATAAATGAAAAATGTTAAATGGTATATAAGATTTAATTATCTACAATAATTTTGATATAATATTTAATATATTCAAGGTGGCATTATAAAATGCTGCATTTTTTCTGGCATTTTTTTATGTTATTGTACAAAATTTTGTTGTCATATAAAAATGTTACAAAATTATACACTTGTGGCATTTGAAAAAGTAATTATTATCAAAAGTTGTGATATTAAAAAGTGTTGCCGTTTACTTCATTTCCTACATTTTGAATTGCTACTAATTTTTATTCTTGTGATATTTAAAAATGATACAACATCAATGTCCTGTGGCACTTCAACATGCCATATTTATGGTGATTTTTCACACTTATAAATGTTATTATATTCATTATTTGTGGCATTTTAACGTGTTAGATTATATAATTATTGTGGCAACGGTAAATGTTATCTCATATGAATACTACAATACTTTAAGGTGTCATTAAATAATATGATAGTGACAATTGTAAATGTCAATGACCTTTACCCACATCGCTACAAGTGGCACTTCTAAAAAATGCAATTAAACTAAAAAATGCCACAATTCAAATAACTAATAACATTTTTCATTGTTACTAAATGCAATATTTGTTGTAGTGATAATATCTTCAACTATTCAAGGTAAAGTCTCCATATATATTGTTTCTTTTTCTTCATGCATTTTGTTTATGATCATGATTCTTTTTGGTAGGTATAATCAACACAACACCAATATTTACTAATTGTCACATTTAATAAGGTGAATCATTTTTGGTTGGACCACTTAAATATTATAACAATTCCAGAAGACGTTTTATGCTCTTCAAGAGTTGTGAAAAATAGTTAGTTTTAGTCTTTTATCCTCATCATCAGTGTGTGACTTATAATGTGATAATGTGATACTCAAGATTTACCTGAGAGGGGGTGAATTAGGTATATAAAATTTTTTCAAAGTTTGTTTGTTTAATTTCGTTCCAGAAATATTTAGTAATAAGTTCCAATGAAAACAGATTTACGTTCCAGAAGCTTAAGAGCAATGTTCCAGTAGATAAATAAATTGAGGTGACAAAAAGTAAGTGCGAAAAAGTAAATAAACATAGTCACAGATTTATAGTGATTCGCGCCCAAATGGCCTATTTCCACTCTTCCAGCACCCCTGGGAAATTCACTATAAACGAGGCTTGTAGGATGAACCTCCGCTACATGAGATTACAAGTTACAAACTTTCTCTCAATTTAATATGAGCTTGCTAGGACAAACCTATGGCTCCAAAACCGTGCTTACTAGATCACTACCTATCACACAAACACAATGCTTGCCAGAACTCTCGGTCCTATCGCACTAACGAGCTTACAAGTTACTATATGAACACACTCTTTTTTTCTTCTAATCACTCAAAGTAATTTCAAGATAGAGCAAGAAGAAAAGATTTTAAAAACTTTTGAGGAAAATCGATTTTTGCTAGAGAAAAAGTGCACTAAAAAAGTTTGGCTAGAGAAATAATTTAGAAAATGAATTTTTAGATTTCTTGTTGTGTGTTGGTCGATTGAAATGGCTCCCTATTTATTGGTGAATGGTGATTGCTCAAGAGTGAAAGATTTTTGATACTCAAAATATTTTGTCATTTTTTAAAATATTTTTCAAGATTTAAAACATGTGACAATTCTACAAAGTTAAAATGAATGTGAACATGGTTTAATAAAAGATGAAGACTAAATCTTTCCCTTTAGAAAGATATGGAGAATATTTTAAATAGATCAAATAGAAAAGTTAAAATTTTAGCTAGGAGACTTTTGTCGAAGCACAAGAACATACCCGATTGTACTCGAATTTGGTGAGGGCACAGGCTAGCAAAATTTTGGCCTTTGAGTTTAGTGACATCATTCTCTTGTCTACGTTGGTTAGTTCTTACCACGCTTTAGGGATTTGCTTTTCACCTTCGGTTTTCATTGGTATGGATGGTCCCTTGAGAATCACATTCCATAAATCAAAATCAATGGAGATCATGAACTCCTCCATTATTCCAGATTGAGTACGCAGTCCCTCGAGTAGTGGAAACCTGTTATGTGATTGTCCTTCTGCGAAAACATCATTGCTAAAAGTATACATAAGATCTTTAGCTCTCGGGGGTTAACCCGCACAGTTAAAAAATAAAAGAGCACCTGCTCTAGTACCAATTGATACTCAAGAACTACCTAAGAGAGGGGGTGGGGGTGAATTAGGTATATAAAACTTTTTCAAAGAGATCAAATAGACAAGGTAAGATTTTAGCTAGGAGACTTGAGAGAAAAAATTGCTTGCTTGCTAAGTCAAAATCTTTGAGAAATCTTTCCTAAAGAGAGAACATTTCAAATATTGGCTTAGTAATAAAATATATTTTTTAAATAGCCAATCTTTATAAAGATTTCAAGAAGCCATTTGACTTAATTTAAAAATCAATTCTTGGCTCATTTGAGTAAAGGAAGAGAAGTGATTTTGTTCAAGAAATCTTTGGAATGGGCCAAAAACATTGAAAAAATTATTTGAGCTAAGGAATTTCTTGCTCTTTTAATAAAATGAAATTACTTATGAAGTTGATCACAATTTTCTTAAATCGAAAATTGGGCCCTTCAGGGATGTTAGGGGCTTCGATCTTAATTTTCAATCATAACGAGCCTTCTTTTCAAAATTCAAATAGGGCTTCTCATGAGCTAACTTCCAATATCGTACAAGCCATTTCTTCAAAATTGGTCCTTCTTTATTGTGTGGACTTTCTCTATTTCAAATGAGTTGCTCTTTTATAGATTAAGAACATGTGCAAATCATAAAACTCAAGAGCACCAATATATTATAAAATTCGTTTTTAATCATCAACTATTTGGCTAACATTATGGATTTTTAGATGATGGATTCTTAATGGGCTTCCACTTTTGATGTAACTTAAAATTGATTTGTTGTTCTCCATTCTTGGCTTCTGTGTTCTTGCCCCACAAATACAAAGCTCACTTTTTTTAGAGATATTATTTTTACATTGAGCCCTATAGCCTTAAAATTATTTTTAGAGACATTATTTTTACATTATCTTTTATGTAAATGAAAATAATAGTTTGTAGTGAAAATAACATTTGATAATATTAATGAAGCTGAACATTTCATAAAATTCTATAATAAAGAAGTTGGGTTCAATATTAGAAGATATAGTAGCAAAACAAAAGATAAATTAAGGAATCGCGTGTGGGTTTGTGCTCGAGAAGGTTTTCGGCCGAAACCGGCCCAAACCTTTGTTCCACTTCGAGAACCAATATGAGAAACAAGATGCGATTGCATAGCATGTTTTCGCGTAGCACTTGATCATTCTACTAGGAAATATAAAGTTACAACATTTGAGGTACGTCATAACCATGAGTTGGTGAAGAATGAGAATAGGCAGGCATCTATTGCGATGTAACAGGTAGAATTAATTTAATTGAATATAACTAATTGCTATTTAACTTGTTTATTGATTAATTGGTTTTATTACTTAGGCAATTAAGTGCAGCGGACAAGTCTTGGTTGAGTACATTGATAATGGCCAGGATAAAACCATCGCAAGTCATGGATCTTATAGAGCAAATACGTGGTGGGATCAGAAGTCTTCATTTCCAAAGAAAAGATGGATATAACTATTTGAATGGACAAAGGATGAAAATGATTGAAGGTGGAGATGTTAATACCGATATGAACATATTGGAAGGAATGAAAATACATGACAAAGATTTGATCTTCAGATACACAATTGATGAAGATGGTTCACTAACTAAATTGTTTTGGTGTGACGGATTCTCAAGGGCAAAATATAATCTATTTGGTGATGTAGTCGCGTTTGATAGCATTTACAAGACCAACAAATATTTGTTTCCACTCATGATATTTTCAGGCATAAACAACCATTTCAGCAAGTGTGTGTTTGGTGCCGCATTAATGTACAATGAGACAATCGATTCAACCGTTGGTTGTTGAAAACTTTTCATGAGTTAATGAACGGTAAGATACCGTCTGCCGTACTCAATGATCAAGATCAATCAATGCGCGCAGCAATACGTATGGAATTTCCCGGTGCTAGACATAGACTTTGTGCTTGGCATATTTAAGGAATGCACGACAAAATGTTTAAATACCAAAATTTGTAAATGAATTGGGAGGTCAAACAAGCACACATCTATATGTTGATGAATTTGAGGAGTCTTGGGTAAGAATTATTGAAACATATGGTGTGTCTAATCATGACTGGGTTCTTAAAACTTATTAGAACAGGCAGTTACGGAGTGAAGCATTTTTTCGAGGATAATTCACGGGGATGATGTGGACCACCCATCATTTGGAATCCATGAACTCATTAATGAAGTTATGCTTCAAGCAATGCTTCACTTTTACTGAATTTCAGATTCATTATCATTATAAGTTAAAAAGAATTAGAAGCCCGTATGTGGAAAAACAGGATATGAGGAGACTAAACCTAAACCTAGCAGAGAAGGTCCACTAAAGAGATTTTAAGAGCATGCCACAATTAAATACACCCAGAAATTTTTTTATCTTGTACGTGCAGAAATTTGTGCCAAGCAAGACCTTGTGGTGGAGAAAAATGAATGTGTTAGTGAAGGTAAACATGTGATGACCTTTAGTGAGTACAATAACGCCAATGCCCGAAGTATTTCAGTGTCTATTGATGTAGTGAAGTTGAAGTTCCTTTGTGAGTGTATGATGCTTGAATCTAATGGCATCTCGTGTTGACACATTATATGTGTTGAAGTCCATGAGGTACACAACATTTCTTGATACGATACTCAAACTTCGTTGGCTAATAAGTACAGGGACAAACTTGCAATCCCCTTTCTGAACATTAATAACACCAGTAGACCCTAAGCTCAAAAGGATGGCTACGATGCACAAGCATTGGACGAATCCTACTTTCTTATCCTCCCAGTCAGACAACGTGTTTACAAAGTAGTTGAATCGGGAAAAAAATAGCAAATATGGCTGAAGATGATACGACTATGCAATCCCAAGTGGGTGAAACAAACGATACAGTCGAGGAGAAAATCATGATGTTGGTGCACAACATAATATCCGTGATCCCGCAAAAATTAAAGCTAGAGAAGCACCTAAATCAAAGCCACAAAATTGTGGAATTTTTGGGTACGTTTTATTTTATGTCAAGTTTATGTATTGTCATTTATTACTTATACCTTCCAGCCATAAAGCGACCACTTGCTAACTAAATTCTGCATGGGTCAACGTCGTTAAAGTGAGGACCCAAATAAAAAAAGAAGTGTCAGCGAAATTTTGATAGACCACTAGACACGAATCGGGCTAGTTCGTAAATCTAAATTTTTAATTTACTTTAGCAAAATAATATTTCTAATTATATGATTATTCACATGTTTGAGTGAACCCAGTTTGTCTATTCCCATCAACACGCTGCAATGTGGTCATCATTCCCCCCAAAATCCTAGACCCCCAGCCCCTAGTAGTATTTGTGAAGTTTTAGACTGACAATTGAATTATTATCATGAACAATTACTGATTAACTAGACTGACAATTAATTTAAATTTCGTGGACAACTACTTAAATCATTAATTATTGTTCTAAATTATTCATGTTGTTGAATTCTTTAGGGTTAAATTACACTCAATAGCTTAAATTTGTAGGTGTTATTGTTGAATTGTTTTATGGGTTGGACAGTGGTAGAGGCACATGGGTTTCGTGTGGGGGCAACCGCACTCCTAGGCTCCATAGAAAAAGAAAGCAGCATCTCTATTTGGATTTGCATCATAGGAAAAGACATAGACGAATCCAACCCCCATTTGGGGGGGCCAAGAATTTTGAGAATTTATTTTAGTTCAAATATTATATTTGTTAATTTATTAATAATACTTCATTCATAAAAAAAAATTACACATACTTCATTGAGCACTGAACCAATACAAGTTTCAAAATTTGATGATTAAAAAAAATATATTCGTTGTGCAATCCTGGATCCTTCCCTGGAAAAAGATCTGGGCTTCTTTTTTCTTTGTGCAAATTTGATGATTAGTTTGTGCAAGTTTTTTTACTGACTTCGTTGATTTACATGTTAATGGTTGTACCTTTTAAGCTTAATGTTGATACCCTTTGCTTAACTATTTATACTTTTTGCCTTGCAAGTTTTTGTAATCCTATTATGTTCATTTTCACGTTTGGCCAAGCGTTTTTTATGCATTGAACCAATTAACTTGTCTGTCATGTAGGACTGTCAATTGAGCTGGGCCTACCCGAAGCCCGATGGCTCAACCGGATCAAAATTGGCTCGAACCCGAATATTTGTGAGTCGGGTTGAGTTTGAGCCATTATATTTAACCCGATCAATTTATGAGCTCGACTTGCACCTAACACGGCTCAACCCGAATAAAGCTCAAACATATGATTGTTTTAAATATTACGATTAATTATTTGTATTGTAGTTATAGTTACTAATTATTATTTTGAGAAATTTACACACACACCCCCTGGCAATTGCTCTAATTACAGGATTTTACCCTCTTGTTTCAAATATTACAAAGACACCCCCTCGACCAAAACTATATTACAAGGACACCCCTTGCTACCCCCTCAAAAATTACAATTGTCTATTTTTCAAAATTAAGTTGGTGCTTTTGTTACTCTCATCAAGACGAGTTCATAGACACCAACATTGTCAAATTTCATCAAGTAATTTGGGCGAAACGGCTACCGAGTGTAAAATTTCGGATCTAGGGTTCTTCGCGAACTAAAATTTGAACAACAATTTCTCTCAAATTACTTGATGAAACTTGATAAGGTTGGTGTCTATGAACTCGTCTTGATGTGAGGAAAAAGGCCAAAAAGTCCCAACTTAATTTTGATAAATAGAAGCCGACAAATGGCGACCGAGTTTGAAATTTTGGATAAAGGGTTCTTAAATATCAAATTTTGAATAATGATTTCTCCCAAATTACTTAATGAAATTTGACAAGGTTGGTGTTTGTGAACTTGTCTTGATGAGAGGGAAAAAACGGCACCAACCTTATCAAATTTCATCAAGTAATTTGAGAAAAAATATTGTTCAAAGTTTGATTCGCGAAGAACCTTACATTTGAAATTTCAAACTCGGTCGTAATTTCTCCCAAATTACTCGATGAAATTTGACGAGGTTGGTGTCTATGAACTCGTCTTGATGAGAGGAACAAAATTCCGAAATTAATTTTGGAAAATAGGAAATTGTAATTTTTTAGGGGGTATAGTAGGGGGTTTCCTTGTAATATAGTTTTGGTCGAGGGGAGTGTCTTTGTAATATTTGAAACAAGTGGATATATCCTGTAATTAGGGTAATAGCTAGGGGGTATCTATGTAAATTTCCCTATTATTTTATTATGTAAACTTACAAAAAGTTATAATGTAGACTCACAAATATGTTGGTATATCAATATCGTATTGATGACCAAAATCAAAAGAAAAAATTTAAATCAATGATAAAAAAATACATGTCAATAAATTGGAGTTTTGAGACTCTGAAACTCTACTGTATGTTCATATAGATCAAACGTATCTTAAAAAATGTGAGCAAATAACTCGATCTTTTAGTTAAAATATTATTTAGTAATATATATTTGTGTCTTAAGTAATAGTAGTCTATTCATATGTGTTTCGGTAATTTAAATATTTTATACCTCAAGCTATTTGTGCCTATATTAACAAACGCGATATAAGCCCGATATAGACCCCAAACCCAAAAAATTACATGGGCTGAGTTTGAGCTAGAGAAAGCAGAAAATTTATGAGTCGAGTTTGAGCCTATAACTATGAAGCTCGACATTGTTTGAGTTTGAGCTACTTAAAGCTCAGCTCACAAGGCCCGATTGACAGTCCTACTGTCATGGTGTGAAACTATTAACATGGTTAGCCTTATTTTTACTTGCAAATACGTTCAATCTTTTAGAAAGTTTCACAGGTTAGACGAATTTTAATATTTGTCTTTCTAAACATTGTTTTTAGCCCCATTATAGTTTACATTGATTTGTTATGATCAGAGTTTTCTTTGCCACTGTTAGGGTTTTATGTGTGAATGAAATAAATAAAAGTAAGAGATATATCTTGGGTGACTACCGGGAATCAAACTGTATGCATCGTGGCAGCCCCAGAATATTATTTTAAGGAAATTTGTTTCGGCAAGCCTCAGTCTAATACTAGTTTTTCACTTATAGATTGAAGTGTTCACTACAACAAATATTGCATTTAGTAACAATGAAAAATGTTATTAGTTATTTGAATTGTGGCATTTTTTAGTTTAATGGCATTTTTTAGAAGTGCCACTTGTAGCGATGTGGGTAAAGGTCATTGACATTTACAATTGTCACTATCATATTATTTAATGACACCTTAAAGTATTGTAGTATTCATATGAGATAACATTTACCGTTGCCACAATAATTATATAATCTAACACGTTAAAATGCCACAAATAATGAATATAATAACATTTATAAGTGTGAAAAATCACCATAAATATGGCATGTTGAAGTGCCACAGGACATTGATGTTGTATCATTTTTAAATATCACAAGAATAAAAATTAGTAGCAATTCAAAATGTAGGAAATGAAGTAAACGGCAACACTTTTTAATATCACAACTTTTGATAATAATTACTTTTTCAAATGCCACAAGTGTATAATTTTGTAACATTTTTATATGACAACAAAATTTTGTACAATAACATAAAAAAATGCCAGAAAAAATGCAGCATTTTATAATGCCACCTTGAATATATTAAATATTATATCAAAATTATTGTAGATAATTAAATCTTATATACCATTTAACATTTTTCATTTATTATTTATAAAGTATATAATAATTGGATGAAATTAGTTTTTTGACTAAATATATATATAAAGTTGAAAATTCATAAACTAAATTAACATTAAAAGCGAATTACATAAATAAAATAATAATATCATAAAAAAATAACTCAATTTAATACAAAAGTTCGATAATATCATTATTCAAATGTAAGATTATTCATCTTTCTCCAAAAAAAAATGACGTAAAAGAAATAGAAATCTACTTCTAGTGTGGGCCTACACTCCAAAAGCATGACACTTCGAAGGAACTCGAACATTTAAGAGCCGAAAACCTGCAGAATAAGACAATATTACAAAAATTAACATATTTGAACTTATGTGATATTTATTTAGTTCAATTATTGAATTACTCAAAATTAATTTAGAGGTTTGGAGTTTGTAGCTCTGTTGGAAGTGAAAAATCATTGTCTTGAGGAATCTCCAGCATAAGAAAATATTCAATAAACTCAAAACTATCAATTATTCGAAAAATCGACATTCAAATACTTAAAATAAATGTATTGTTATGTACCACAAATGCTTTCGGCCATGCGATATAAGTTCCAACAGCTTGTCCAATAGTCTTGTACTGTCCAAGTGACCTAACCAAACGTTCATTCGGCTTCACGGGAACTTGAACATAAATCTCCCAATAATTAGATCCCAACTCTTGTTCACCAACCTCATTAGATGGATCAGTACTATACAACAATCCAATAGCAATTGTTTCCGTAGGCTTAATAATACTCTTCAAACACACAACAGAACCAATCTGAATTCATATATAAAAACAAATACATTATTTAGAATAACACTCTTCGAATACACTGTAGAACCAATCTGAATTCATAAATTAAAATACATTACTTAGAAAAACATCACTACAATTGAATTATAAAATAAATTGTGAGAATTAGATGAATCCTTGTTACGTCTTTTCCAGTGAAGTTAATGTGATATTTACGGTACTATAAAAGAAGAATGTAACTTACCAATGGAAGTTCACTACAACCAGTAGAGGAAAAAGACCACTCGTGTCGATTCGCCACTTGCAAAATATGGCCTAAATCATCGCGAGCCTATCACAAATTACAATAAAATTAGACAACTAAATACCAAAAATAGTGTAAGTGAACAAGTACTAGTATAAAAATCTGTAAACAAATTAAAAAATTAATAGAATGCACATAACCTTTGAGGTATCTTGAGCTGGAGTTGGATGGATTTGCTCGCACAAATTGTTGGATTCAAGTTGATGGAGTTTACTGTTTAAATCTTTTACTTTCTCTTGCAATGTATTAATAATCATGTAATTATTTGTTGTGCGGCTAGGCTTGTCACGATATATATGTGATGGACAAACTCCACAACCATATGTACGAACATGTCCATTTTTGTCGTTACCCATGACTTGAGCAAACAAGTCATTTCTTGATATATCTTCATTTGACTCATTACCACTTTCCTTCTCCTTATTCTCCAAATCCATCTATAAGAAAAATAAATATAAGTTCAATATCATATATATACTTATCCACAATGATATTACATACAAATGATTTTCAAATATACTTGATATTATAAGATTAGATATAAGATTTAACATACAATTGCATCTTTAACGGGTGCGCTTTGAGTGCCATCTTTTCTTGTAAAACAACTTTTGAACATTTGTGCACGAGTCGGAGGATGAGTAAGAACTTTTGCCTGTAAATAATTGGAGCTCATCATGAAAAATTTACCAAAATTTAAGATAATAATATAAAGAATACATACAAAGAGATAGTCGTCAACCTTTTCTCTCCTAACTCTTGCAAAACTTTTTGTCCCCGTAGTGTGATTATAGAAACGTTGCGCACGACTTGCCTGATTTTTTCTACTAGTTTCTTGTGCCTTTTCAGAAGACCAATACTTCACTAGGTATTCAAATTGCTCTTTGTCCACCCTTTCATCTCTAAAATTTATTTGATCATCATAAGATAAATCCGTTCTATAATATTTCTTTTTCAACTGCGCCCTCCAATCTCGTAACTTCTTCCCAAGGTTTTGCATCACCCAAGTTTTAAAGGAATCATGAAGATCAAACTTAGGTCTACAACAAAAATTTATACAACTAAAGCTTGTTAGTTATATTAACTATATAACTTGTATATATTCAAATATTTCAGAGGTAGTCTATATACAAGAACATGATTTATCGTTCCTAAACAATTTTATATAAAATATAGAAAATAAAATTATAAAACTTTATTGCATTAACTTATATGCAATTTGAATAAGATTCACTCAAATGCAAAAGTAGAATTACATACAACTAACAAAGTTCGTCACCTGTAAAACCCTCCAAAACTTTTCTTTAATATCATGAGGCACTTCGTGCCAACTTGAGTAGGTCAATGGAGTAATGTCCTTATCCCTTATGATGGTACCCATAAAGTTAGACAACTTGGTTGCTACCTCATCATCTGGCTGCCCAAACTCATTGTAACTCACTTTAATGAGTCCTTCGCTTTCACGTCTGCCCCATATGCCACGCATAAGTGTTGGGCCTCTAGCAGTTCTCTTTGTACCTACATCATTAAAAAATAATTATATAAAATGTTACTCATTTCAGAATGAGACAAAGTAATATTTATCAAACATATATATAAAACGTCTCATGTAGCACCGGTATTCGATAGGTCTTGAGTTTCCGCATCACTGTCCGTTTCTGGAGGCTCAGTAAGACGACTTTCCATGTAAGGATCCATTGATATCCTAAGAGCAAGAAAACGTACATTAAAAATTGAAATTACATTTTTTAATTGTGAACTTCATTCTTGAATATTCCATAGTCAGATAAATTCTTAGAACCTCCAAAAGAATAGTAAAACGCATATTATACTGCACCACAAAAAAATTAAAGGTCAAAAAGCCTCATACCTTCTTCTCTTGCAAATCTCTTGGATTGTAGAGAGTGAAACACTACAATTTTTATTTTGTTGCAAAGCGGAAAAAACAAACATATAGTACCCATGAATATTGATTTAACCGGAATTCGTCGGGTTATTTGTATCAGTGAATTTGGTGATATTGGGGGTTTTCAATATACTTTTTTATAGGGCTCTGTTACTTTATTCAGGATGGATCAATCTCAAGGAAAAGCAATATTCGTTAGAGCAATGAAATAATAAAGACAATCAACAGAAAGAACCTTGTTAATTTGGTGAATCGGTGATTTTTTGTATATAATCTGGGATTATGCTGTTTTGTAAGCATAAAATCCGTAAAATAGCATATGTGTTATACAATGATTAACTAGGTATTTATATCATACTAAACCTAGCGTTACAAGGAATCATAGTCCTTATAGGACTCGGCCCAAATATCCTTCTTGGGATCGGTCCATAGTCTTCTAGTCGAAAAGAACCGTATTCGGCCGGGTCGTTCAAGATGATCCGGAACTATCTCATTTGGTCGAACCGATCTCATGTTCTTTACTCGATCCGTGCTGTATGTAGGGTGCGAAATAGCCCCCATCAGTACTCCCTCACTTCTTCGAGCGTATAGGTAGTAGAAGCTCGTAGAAGTAGATCATTTTATACGACTGTTTCTCGTCTATGAGTGGTGCCTCGTTAAAAACCTTCCTTAAGAAAAAACCCAGTGGGAAAAAATCTTAAGTAAGGAAAAGAGTGCAAACCCTCATAGATAGTCGTTTTTTCTTTCCAAAAATGAATCGCCACGCGTCCACTAGGGAGGCTTCTAATCTTCTTTACGTTTTTGGCGGGAATATGATTAGTTGTGATGAGTTCGAAACGTCTTATCTCACTTTAGTATAAATAGGTGACCTTTGAGTTCACCATTTTTCCTTTATATTTCCTTTTACTTTGCAGTTACCTTCTTGTTAAGTCGCTTATCACACAAAGTTTCCCTTTATCGACCTTCATCTTCCGAGATTCTGAAAACATGGCTTCTGTAAGAAAATCTTCTTCTTCTCCTAAGGACAATGTGGCCCCTAATAACGAGGAGGAGTTACATTCTAATCTTTTGGGCGAACAAGCTGCAGTTTCTGAATTCGTCATCCCTGTAGAAGATACTTTCAAAGTACGAATCCTCTCTGAAGCGGATGTTGCAGCCCGGGCCAAAAAGGGCAAAGGTACCGTTCCTCAGATTTCTGAACCAATTGAGGATGTAGCTTGTGCTTATACGGTGGATACATTTCCGGAGGTTGTGAATAATTATACCAAATACTTTCCGGATGGCTCCAAGATCATTCTTCCTTCTCCTTCTGACAGGGTCACATCTCCACCGGAGGGATGTCGAGCTTTTTATACGGCTCACTTCAATAGCGGCCTGCTTCTTCCCTTGTCTCCTCTCTTTCTTGAAGTTTTGAAAACATTCAGTGTGTGCCTGACACAGTTAGTTCCAAATTCTGTTGCCTTTGTGGTTTGTTTTTCTGTTTTGATGATCGCGAAGGGTTTTAAACCTTCTTTTCGTAATTTTACGCAACTTTTCCGGTTCAACGTTTCCAGTTCTTCAAATCGCGGATATTTTTTCGCTAGTCAAAAGCCTAGTCGAGCAATCTTTGATTCCCCTGTTTCTAGCAACCCTTTTTGGAAATCTCATTTTTTCTTTGTTTGCCCTCCATCTCATCTTCATTTGGCGGACGGTTCGAGCATCCCCTTCTCGTGCGATCATGGCTCCAAGTTGGTTTACGGAGGACGCGTACCGACCGGTGAATTCATTCCTGATGATGCTCAGTTCATAGGTGAAATCCCTGCTATGCGTGCTAACAAATACCAGAGTGCTCTTCTAATCGGGGAGACTTTCCTTCGTAAAGCAGGGTTGAGTGCACATCGTTTTTCGATCAGTCATTCATCCGAATCACTTGGTATGCATTTTAATTTAGAGGTACGACTTCATTTTCTTACATAGAGGAATTAACCTTCGTTTTGTTTCTCGTTCAGCTCATATGGTAGAAAATTCTCGACATTCTTTCAAGGGAAAAATGGTTTTATCCAAATCTTCTAAATCTTTAGAAAATAATCCGATCGAGCAGAGAGCTTCTCGGAAGAGGAAACTGGAGTTGGGCCATGAATCCGAGGAGAATGGAGAGGAGTCTCCAAATTCTTCCCAAGATTCCCCTGTTCGGCAAGGGACTGGGCCCGGTTATCCCCCCCTTCAGCTTAGAACATCCTTGGGGATTCGCGGATGTCGTAGTTGGTCGATGCCTCATCCTAGCGACAACCCAGTGGGGAGAAAAAGAAGCTATTATGATCGTTCCAGCAATGATCTTTCTCTACTTGGTGACAATCATCCAAAATCTACTTTGGTTGAAATGATCGAAGATCACTTAGGGGGGAAGAGAGCCGCCGGATATTCTGAGAATGATTCTCTTATCCATGACGACAGTGAGAATGCAGTCGATAAGGCAACCCGTGTTCTTTTGTCTGGTGTTTTTACTCGTGATTTGAATAAGCTCCTTCACAAGGATCCTCTGGAGAAATTTCAGCGAGCTTCTCTTTATGCTGAAAAGGTAACCTCCTTTTAAGTTTGTTTTCTAGAATATTTTCCTTCACAGATCTTTTAAGTTCGCTAACTTATTTCTTGTTTTATCTCTTTGTCCTGTCAGACTAAAACTTGCCTGGCATCATATGCTTATGAAAATGCTCTTTGGAAACAACAGTGTGAGTTTCTGGAAGAGAAGTATAAAGCTTTACTCCGTAAATCCTCTGGTTTAGAGGTTGGTCCCTCCACGTCTTCTTCCGTTCCGGTCTTGGAGACTCATGCTCCGGGGACAGAAGATCAAGAGATTATGAATAGGGTTATGGAGATTTCTCGTGCTCAAGAGCAAGCCAATCAAATGGCAAAGAAGTTAGAGGAATTCCAGTTACAGAGTACGGCTCGAATCAGCGAGCTAGAAACCCAAGTCTCAAACCATCAAGCTTCTTTAGAGGAGTATGAGGAAGACGTCCCTCTTAGTGGACTCAAGGATCGGTATGGTAGGAACCCTGATGAAAGAGTTATCCGCGAATTCCTTAATTCTCCTGTCCACACGGCGTTGGTGTATCGGATGGTCGGTCCTCTTCTGGAGAGTACTTTCAAGAAATCGGTTCATCAGTTGGTCGCTCTAAAGATGATCGACGACCGTCGAAAGGAGTATTTTAAGTCGGCACACGTTCGGTTGAATCGTTATGGCAATATTTATTCTTCTTCAGAGCTTCCCGACGTCGTATATCAAGGTTTTCCTTTGGCTCACCTTGTTGAAGAATTCGGAAAACCATTGCCAATTCCTCGTTCTGATATTAACGACGAGGTTGATAATATTTTTATCGATCCAGAAGACGAAGAAGAAAGGGAAGAAGATGTTGATATGAGCGAGAACACTGATAGCGAGCAGAGAATCCCCGATAGCGATCAGGCTCTATGATGATATATTTTGACTTTTGACATATTCTCTGTAATTTTTTAACCGTAGGTTTGATTGTAATTTTACCTTTTCATCCCGTTGTACGCTAAACGTTTCATATTCCGACAGTCACGTCTTTTCATTTTTTCCGTAATAATTCAGACAAGTCATTAAGTCCGCCGTAATCATTATGAGTGTGTCTTTTCGAATTCTAGTGTGTATCTCGAAGTCAATTTTCCTAGTTCGCGCCTTTTCTTTCAGGTCTGTAGCGTCTTTTCGTGTAGTATAAATACTAAAGGTAAAAACTTGACTCGTTTTACTGCTATACTTCTCTTTTTAATAGAATACTCCTCCGCCGGCTAGTCGATAAGCTCTCTCGATATTCATTTTATACTTTTCAATAATCCGATCATGAGCAACCTTTTCGGCAATAATTCGAAGCGACCTTCCCGTGAGGGCGCTCGGGATAACAGATCGAAAAAATCTCGAAGAGACGGGCCTTCGATGGAGCCTCCTCGTTCGTCCTTGATTAGCAGTTCGATGATCGATAATCCTGTTATCACGTCCCAACCTTTATCAGAAGTTAGTTCGTCGCTTATTCAACCAAATTTTTCTTCTTCCACCGGGGTAGGTAATAGGCCTTCCCCTGGTCGATTAGCTTTCGGGGATCCATCCAACATGGAGCATGTTTACGACATACCTGTTTCTTCAGGTTTTTCTTCTAATGAGTATAGGTCTCATGGAGGGGATTTTGTTAGTTCCCTTCCTTTTTCTACTTCTACTGCCCTGATTGCCAGTGAAGGGCAAGTTGGTGATGGTTTTTCTGTTAATCCTTCCGTAACGCAATCTATTTTGCAAGATTGTCCTGAATATTTGTTTCATGATACCACTGTAACGACTGCTTCTTTTGAATCTGGGGGACCTTCTGGGGGTCGGTTTGGGTCGAGGTCTGGTCGTCGAACCGTTATTTCTGCTTCGGGCAAGGAGACCTCCGTTCGCCCCAACGAGAGAGACTCTCCCCGTCTGTTAGACGATCGATGCGTCCTTGAACAAGTTAAGGATATTACGCTGTCAGAGACTCCACGCCCTGATGGTGTCCCACCTAATAGCGAACTGCCTGGCTCAGTTGAGCCTGATGCTTTGTCTTGGGATCTGGGTTTAAGCACTATCTTGCCTGGTGAGCTGAAGAAACTTGAGGGTACTTCAAATGTACGCCTTGTCCAGTCTCTTGTTAAGATGTGCGAGCAGGTAGACATATCTTTCGATAATTTCCCCTATTTTTATTTCGACTTTCATGTCTTGTGAGGATTTTTCTCATTGTTTTTCTTTGTAGGCCAAATATTTTGCGCTCCAGCTAGGTGTGCAAAATGACGAACTGTGGAGTAGCCGGAGAGCTCATCAAGGTCAGTTGGAGTCAGAAAAAGCTAAGGCCGCAGGGCTGTCTTTGCAACTGCAGCTTGCCCGAGATGACCTCCAAAAATTAGAGGCTGACAAAGTTGTTCTTGAGAAAGAGAAAGGTGACTTAGTTCAGGCTGCCGCCTTGGCAGAGGGATCTCGTCAGCAGGCCTATGAGGATGGTTATGATGCCAGTTATCTCAAGCGTCAGGAGGAGTTGATGGTGTTTGCTGGTAACTTGACTCCTCGGAGGCCTGTCTCTGCTGGTCGCCCCTCTGGCGATTCTTCTCAGTGATCTTTATTCGACCTGGCGGATCTTGGGCTGTCTCTTCCCCCCCCCCCCCCCCCTTTTTTTTTTTTTTTTTTTTTTTTTTAGGTGCCCAACTTTTTGTGTAGTTGTTCGGGCAGAGATTTTTGTATTGGGAGAATGACTGAATTGGAAATTATGATCTTTTGTTGGTAGATTCTTGCCTTAACCAATTTTCTTCTGTGGATATTCTTCGTTATGCATATTTTACTTATCAAGAATATAACTTCCTTGAAGTAAAAGAAATATAGATTAGTATACTTATCTCATGTTAGTCTTCTGTGAGGACATCTAATCTTTGCAAAGTAGCTTTAATGTTGCTTGAGTGATGCTTAAGTAACTGAATGTTACTACGTCTAGGATTGCAAATTAAATCCTTTAAAATGAGGTATAAGAATGATGATCGCTTGAACGAGGTTCCTTATAGGCTCCCAGAAGTCGTGTTAATAGCGAAGTTTTCCCATAGATATCTAATCGAATAAAGAAATTCTCAATTTTGTCGTCGTTGTTCGCCCAATCTTTTACAAATTTGTCTTTTAGTTAATGGTATCTTATATAAAGACGTTGTCTCTTTGTTGAGCTCTGCTCTTCTATGTTCTGAAATTGCAAAATTGCTCTAGATAAGCTCTCGAGATCTATGTTTTTCTGTAGTGCTTGTGAGTTCCTTGCTTCTCAAATAAAGCAACCAATGTATCAATATGCCATTGATTTGATATGGGAGGAATTGGAAAACGTAGAATTATTAGTCAGATCTGTCTTGTTCAGACCCCCTTCAGCAATTCTTTGGAATATTAAATAGTGACCATTTTGGAATCTTGAGTAATGACAGCTATTCTCCTGATTTCCATGTCAAATTTCTTGGATTCCAAATGGAGTTCTTGTATGGCTAACTTAGTAGTCCCCGTATGATGTATGAGGCAGTGACGACCCTTGTATGATGGAAGGTTTGGTCGTTTTACCTCCAGGCAAGCAAGTATCCTTTCTTCAACGGTTTAAATTTGCATGCCTTCGTTGAGGATCTTTGAAATTTCTCTATTAAGCGACTATCATATGTGTTCGTGCAGACCTTTCCGGTCCTGAGCTTCTTTAAGCTCTCTTAGACTATTTTGTTGATCGCTTCGATCTGCTAATTGAGTTGATCAGACGGGTGCCATTCCAACTTACTTGCATTTATTTCGGGGAGTCAAAGGGTCGCATTTTCGTCCTTTGATTAAATTCCTACCAACCATAGGATCTTTTTCACGAGCACCTATAAATAAGTAGGCAGTTTCCTTATCTTCTATTCATAACAATGGAGATCTCAGTTTTCTTAGATTTCATTTTGCCTTCGGATCCCATAACATTCAAAAAGTCGCATTATCGTGATTTATATCGCAATGGCTTGGATTCCACTTGCCTTGTACTGACGGGTCCCATGGAAGCCCTACCTTGTACTAACGGGTCCCATGAGGCCTCAAATGTTGTTTTCACAGATTTGAGGTCCGTGGTTTCTGTTTGCACATGGAGGGTTCGTATTTGCCAGCCACCCTCGCTCTTGGATGTTACTTTCGGAGTGATAGACTACAGGGGTGCGTTGGTAAGTTTACTGTTTTACGTCCGCTCCGAAGAGATGCTGCTTTAGAGTAAAATGTTTTAATTTTAAAGTAAAAGCAGTATCTTGTTGTGGGTGAATGAGTATTGCCAGTTATCTGGCTGGTAATGCTCATTTCATCTGGAAGAACATTCAATCTTCAGAGCCTGGCCATCGAACTAAAGAAGTCGACCATCCTGAGCAGCATGCTTCTTAGGTGGTTGTTCATAATCGTCGAGGTACTAGGAAGGAGATTGATGTTTCCGTGGACATTGTCGTGAAGATTGCCGATCTTATAGGATCATTTTATCTAAATCATTGTAACGATCTTTAAGTAGCATGTAGACCTTTGTAACGTAGGATTTTTGTATGTAACTGATCTGATGAATAAAATATTACTTTCATTCCTTACATCTTCTTTGTCGTTTGATTCTGTCATAATTTTTGTTCACGAGGAGTAATTTCCGAGTAGATGGATTTGTACTTAACTCATATTCATGACTTAGAGGTGTTAGTAGATCATTTTTAGATCGTTAGGAATAGATCGAGGAGTGTTTATTGAGCGGATCAATGTATACTCAACTCTTTTATACGATTTAGACTTAGGTGTTCTTACCAAAAGTCTTTTTATCGTTGTAAATAGTTCGAGGAGTGTTTATTGAGCGGATCAATGTATACTCGACTCGTTATAGTTTAGACTTAGGTTTTCCGTACCAAAAGTCTTTTTATCGTTTGAAAATAGTTCGAGGAGTGTTTATTGAGCGGATCAATGTATACTCGACTCGTTATTGTTTAGACTTAGGTTTTTCGTACCAAAAGTCTTTTTTTTTTTTTTTTGTTGAAATCGATCGAGGAGTGTTTATTGAGCGGATCAATGTATACTCGACTCGTTATAGTTTAGACTTAGGTTTTTCGTACCAAAAGTCTTTTTCTCGTTAAAATCGATCGAGGAGTGTTTATTGAGCGGATCAATGTATACTCGGCTCGTTATTATTTAGACTTAGGTGTTTGGTACCTGAAGTCCTTTAATCGTCCTTTAATCGATCGAGGAGTGTTTATTGAGCGGATCAATGTATACTCGACTCGTTATAGTTTAGACTTAGGTTTTTCGTACCAAAAGTCTTTTTCTCGTTGAAATCGATCGAGGAGTGTTTATTGAGCGGATCAATGTATACTCGGCTCGTTATTATTTAGACTTAGGTGTTTGGTACCTGAAGTCCTTTAATCGTCGAAGTTGATCGAGGAGTGTTTATTGAGCGGATCAATGTATACTCGACTCGTTGTAGTTTAGACTTAGGTTTTTAGTACCTGAAGTCTTTTAGTCTCCGATGTAAATATATCGAGGAGTTTTTATCGAGCGGATCGATGTTTACTCGACTCGTTTTCTTTAGACTTAGGTTTTTAGTACCTGAAGTCCTTCAATCGTTGTAAATATATCGAGGAGTTTTTATCGAGCGGATCGATGTTTACTCGACTCGTTTATAACTTTGAATTTAATCAACAGTTTATCGTAGAATTGCTAGGAGTGTATATCGAATCAAATCGATTTATACCCGATCTTTATTTATAATTAAATTGTGGGCTTAAGCCATTCATTACAACGAATAAAAACTAATTGAAATAATCAAAGTAAAACAGTAATACTTATTTAAAATTTACCATAATATTTCCTAAGGTTGACAGCATTCCAGGTCCTTGGTAAGGCTGTTCCATCCAAGTGTGCTATCTTGTATGAACCTTTCTTTCCTACGCCAATGACAACGTAAGGTCCATCCCAATTTTGTTGCAATTTTCCCACATGTTTGGATACCTCTACCTTTTTTAAGACCAGGTCTCTTTCTTTGAAGGTCCGGATGCGTACTTTTTGATTGTATGCTTTTTCCATATTCGCTTTAGTGGCTTGTAGGCGTACAGCGGCTTTTTCTCTCAAAGCTTCTGTTAAATCGACGTCATTTTCTCTTGCCTCTTTATTTTCCTGATCGTCGAACATCTCGATCTTTGGCGTTGGGATTAGAGTTTCAACAGGAATAACAGCTTCTGAACCATATACTAAACTGAATGGTGTCTCGCCTGTTGAAGTTCTGACTGTGGTTGGATTGGCCCAAAGTACTCCTGGGAGTTCGTCAAGCCATTTACCTTTGGCTGCTCCTAATCTTTTCTCCAAAGACTTTATTATTTCTCTATTTGCTACTTCGGTTTGTCCGTTCGCTCTAGGATGCCCGACCGAGGTAAAGTTTTGCTGAATTCCTAAGTTTGAACATCATTCAATTACTTGTTTCCCCGCGAATTGGGTTCCATTGTCAGAAATTAAAATTCTCGGGATGCCAAATCTGCACACTATGAATTTCCAAAGAAAGTTAATTACTTGGAACTGAGTTATCCGGGCAAGGGCAATGCATTCTATCCATTTGCTGAAGTATTCTACGGCGACCAGGACATAAGATTTCTTGGATTTAGCCGCTGGGAATGGTCCCACGATGTCCATTCCCCATTGATCGAATGGCCAACATATAGGTATTGGGTGCATATTTTCCGCTGGTTGATGACATATATTAGCATGGACTTGGCAGTGATGACATTCTTGGACATATTGAGCGGCATCCTTATTGATGGTGGGCCAATAATAACCTGTTCTGAGGCATTTCAAAGCCAAAGCCCTTGACCCGCTGTGATTTCCTGCGTCCCCTTCGTGTATTTCTCGTAGTATATCGGTGGTTTGTGATTCAGAGACGCATCTTAGAAGAATTCCTGATACTGATCTTCGATAGAGTTTTCCTTCTAGGAGGGTGTATTTTGGGGCTCGATATCTTATTTTCCGAGCTTCATTCTGGTCAGGTGGTAGCTTTCCCTCTCGAAGGTAGTCTATCATTGGTGTCATCCAATTTTCTTCTACTTCTTCGATTTCCATTATATCGACCACCGGAGATTCATCGATATCGATCGCCGGTGTATTAGAGATTAACCAGTTGATCACTCGTTCGGTCTTCCCGTCTTGGGATCCTGTGAATTTAGACAATTGATCGGCCCATTTGTTTTCCGATCGTGGAATGTTCTGTATGCCGAAGCTGTCAAATTTTTCGGCTAGTGCTTTTACTTTGGCTAGGTATTTGATCATATTGAATTCTTTTGCTTCGTACAGGCCTTCTATTTGTCTTCGTACTAACTCTGAATCGGTTAATACTTTAAGATTCTTTATGTTGGCTTTAATCGCCATCTCCATTCCCGCGATCAATGCTTCATATTCTGCTTCATTGTTTGTTACGACGAAGTTCAACGTTATCGCATAATTCAAATCTTCTTTATTTGGTCCAGTGAAGTTGATTCCGGCGCCCCCTCCTTCCCGGCATGAAGCACCGTCGACATGCATTAACCAAGTTTGATCGCCTATGAACAAAACATCGTCGTAAAGGCTACTCGAAGATTCAGTTGCCTGTGTTGGTGTTTCCAATAGAAAATCAGCTAACACTTGGGCCTTAATTGCTATTCTCGGCTTGTAATCGATCTCGAACTAGCCGAGCTCAATTGCCCATTTGATTAGTCTTCCGGAGGCTTCCGGTTTTGCTAAGACTTGTCTTAGTGGTTGATTCGTTAAAACAATGATTTTGTAAGTTAAGAAGTAAGGTCGAAGTTTTCGTGCAGCCACCACTAAGGCCAGCGTGAATTTTTCGATTTCCAAATAATTCTTCTCCGCCCCTTGTAATAATTTGCTTAGATAGTAGACAGGTTTATGCTCTGAGCCTTCAATTTTAATTAGTACTGAACTGATGGCTACGTCGGAGATGGAGATGTACATATACAATGGTTCTCCTTCCGTCGGTTTGGCCAACATCGGAGGTGTTGTCAAATATTCCTTGAGTTGTTCAAAAGCTCGATCGCATTCTTCGGTCCAAACAAAGTTTTTCGCCTTTCGGAGAGTCTGGAAAAAAGGCAGGCTTCTGTCTGCTGATTTTGATATGAATCTGTTTAACGCTACAATTTTCCCGACCAAACTTTGTACTTGTGAGATGGTCTTGGGAGGTTTCATTTCAGTTATGGCTCGAATTTTTTCTGGGTTGGCTTCTATTCCTCGCTGGTGTACCAAATAGCCCAAAAATTTTCCTGACTTAACACCGAAGGTGCATTTTGCGGGGTCTAATTTCATACGGTATTTTCTTAAGATTTGGAAACATCGATCGAGATGTTTTATGTGATCCGCTTCGTTCATGCTTTTGACCAACATATCGTCCACATAGACTTCCATCAATTCTCCGATTAGCTCTTTGAACATTAGGTTTACCAACCTTTGGTAGGTGGCCCCGGCATTCCTTAAGCCAAATGGCATTACTATAAAACAATATACACCCTGCTCGGTTACGAATGCAGTTTTTTCTTGATCTCGCTCATCCATGTATATTTGGTAAAATCCCTGGAAGGCGTCCATCATGCTGAATATTGCGAAGCCAGCGGTTGAGTCAACTAATAGGTCAATCCTTGGGAGAGGATACGGGTCGCGTGGGCATAGTTTGTTTAGGTCGGTAAAATCATTACACATTCTCCATTTGTTGTCCTTTTTATCCCCTTTTGCTACGAGAACAACATTACATAGCCATTCTGAGAAGTGGATTTCTCGGATTTGTTTTGCTGCCAGTAGTCTTTCTACCTCGGCTTTGATAATTTTATCTTTTACTGGACCATGATTTCTTTTCTTTTGTCTGGCGGGTTTTGCCACAGGATCTATTTTTAGGGAATGCTTGATTATTCGAGGATCAATTCCTTGAATGTCATTCGCGCTCCAGGCGAAGACGTCGACATTATCTCTGAGGAAGTTGACTAGCATTACTTCCCCTTCCTTGCTCAATTCAGTACCTATTCTCGTCGTTTTGGATGAGTCCCCTTGTACTAGAATTACTTCTTTATGCTCTGGGGGTTTTAATGTCAGATCTAGTGGTTCCTTTCCCTTTTTATCTATTCGATCAGTACTAGGGATTTCGATCTCATTTCTAACTAGATCATCTTCGATTTTTCTTTTGCTCGGGGTAACTGATTTGGGCTGTTGTTTCAAAGTTAACGAGGTACTATAGCAATCCCACGCCATATAGTGATCATTGGTTATTTCTCCGACACCGTTGTCGGTAGGAAATTTTATTTTCTGGTGATAAGTAGACACGACGGCTCCGAATAGGTTGAGAGCTGGTCGCCCTAATATTGCGTTATAAGCGAAGGGTGTTTCTACTACTAGAAATTTTACTAGCTTCACCGTCCGGCGTGGTTTTTTTCCTAGCGATACACTTAGGCTTATTGTTCCACTGGGGATGATTTCGGATCCTCCAAATCCTACCAATGGTGTAGCTACTCTCTGTAGGTTTATTTGTCCCAAGTTCATCTGGGCTAAAACCTCTCGGGAGATGATATTCGCCGAACTCCCATTATCGATTAGGATCCGTTTGACATTATAATTTGCTATTTCTAGCGATACCACCATTGGGAAATCGGGGTTATCCTCTTTTGTGTCCCAAACGATGTTTTTGGGAACTTCGCCTTCACTGAAGCTGATCGGCTGGTCGTTTGACGACTTGTTTTCCAGAGTCCATATTTCTTTTGGATATTTAGAGTTTCCAATTATGGATCTGGCGGTTCTTCGTCGAGCATTACGACTATCGCCGCCCGCGGGTCCCCCGAATATTGTATGAATGGTTCCATTGATCTGGTCATGGTTTTGCTCCTGCGTAGGAGCATGCACTGGTGTCCTTCGACGAGAATTCCTCCTTTGATTATTATTCCGAGGGCTTCTACTTCTTTCTCTTTTGCGGTCATCACGATCTATATATTCATCTAATTTTCCTTGTTCGATTAGTTTTTCAACTTCTCTTTTTAGATGGAAACAATTTTCAGTTCGATGTCCGTGTGCTCTATGGTATTTGTAGTATCGTAGTTTCGAGACCCAGGCCTGGGCTGGGCGATCTTCCTGGCTTCGGGGATCCAGTTATTTCTTTCTAGAATTTCCAAAATTTCCTCCATCGATGCATTTAACCTCGGGTGTTCCACTTGATTCACCCTGCTTCTGTTCGGAGGTTCAAGGTTTCCTGGTCTTTGATAGAAATTAGGTTGCCTCTGTTGGTCGGCTTTGTTGTATTCCAATCGCTGGAAAACGTTGCCTTTTCTAAAGGATTGCTCATAATCTATGGTTCTTTGGGCGGGAACCCTGTCATGCCGTTTGGAGTTTGAAGTTGTAGCTTTGTTTTTGTTTTTATCCTTAAAAGAATTCATCTCTTCTTGGGTCATATACTTAGATGCTAAGCTCATGATGTCGGCAAACGTTCTTGGTTGTTTTCGACTGAGGGCATTTCCAAACTGCCTATTCTTCGTGAGGTCGAAAAGAATAGATATTATGTAATTGATATTCGGGGAATCGATTTTGAGTAACTCCACGTTAAATCTTGCCAACCAATTTCTTAGGGATTCTCCCTCTTGTTGGTGTATGGTTCCTAAGTAGCTCATCGGGAGTTTTTGCCTCTTCTGACTGGCGAACTGCTGCGTCAGTTTGTTGCATAATTCCCTAAAACTGAATATGGAGTTGGCTGGTTGTTTGGCGAACCAGTCTAACGCGAGTCCTTCGAATGTGGTCACCATTAACTTGGCAGTGAATTCGGCAGAGTGAGCATATAAGTTCATTATATTCGTGAAGCTAAAAATATAATCATCCGGGTCAGTAGTTCCATCATATCGGGGTAGTCTACCCGGGACCTGTCCAATGGATTGTGCTTCTTTTATTTCTCTGCAGAAGGGAGAACAAGCCGCAAGGCTCTCCTGGAGTTCCGCGGTTCGGGCCCACGGGTTTTGAGCAGATCGTAGGCGTTGTTCGAGTCGTTCCTGTACCATTCTTTCGATTTCTCTTTCCGAGAAACGGATTGTACGTGGTCGATCTGGGATTACATCTTCTATGTCATCCTCGATGGGGATTATCGTATGTTCCTTGGACCCACTGCATTCTGGCTGTGGTTTTCTTTGTCCTAATTTTCTTCGGGATGGTTATCGGAAGGTTTAGAATTGCCCCGCCTCGGACTGTGCAGTGAGCGCTGCTCACTTGCTGGGCTGTCGGCTTGTTGAGACGTCTGATCGTTTCGCCTCGGCGCTCTCGGAGCAGGAGTCGTCCTGGGAGCCCTAATGTTCTGAGGAATTTGATCAAGTACGAGTAACTCTTCGGGAGAGAGTGATTTAACGAGCATTGCTATTTGTCGCAATTTCTCCTGAGCGCCTGGGAGAGGAACAGGGATTTCAGGGACTTCCTGTTCTTCTGGAATTGTACCGGGAAGACCTCCTTGGGGTTCATGCTGATCGGGGTGAGGATCTTGCAAATCTTCGTTGATGTTTTGAGCGTTATTATTGTCGTTGTCCTGTAGATCTTCAGATGTGTTATGACCGGTGGTTGTGTTACTTCTTGCTCCGATTCGAGCACTTTTCCTTGGCGCGAGCCATATGTCGATCGAATAATTAACCTAGCCCCACGGTGGGCGCCAACTGATTTAACCGGAATTCGTCGGGTTATTTGTATCAGTGAATTTGGTGATATTGGGGGTTTTCAATATACATTTTTATAGGGCTCTGTTACTTTATTCAGGATGGATCAATCTCAAGGAAAAGCAATATTCGTTAGAGCAATGAAATAATAAAGACAATCAACAGAAAGAACCTTGTTAATTTGGTGAATCGGTGATTTTTTGTATATAATCTGGGATTATGCTGTTTTGTAAGCATAAAATCCGTAAAATAGCATCTGTGTTATACAATGATTAACTAGGTATTTATATCATACTAAACCTAGCGTTACAAGGAATCATAGTCCTTATAGGACTCGGCCCAAATATCCTTCTTGGGATCGGTCCATAGTCTTCTAGTCGAAAAGAACCGTATTCGGTCGGGTCGTTCAAGATGATCTGGAACTATCTCATTTGGTCGAACCGATCTCATGTTCTTTACTCGATCCGTGCTGTATGTAGGGTGCGAAATAGCCCCCATCAAATATGAATCCTCGATTTCCCGCACTTAATTACTATTTTGATTTTTCATATACCGCCAATTTTTTTTGGCTCAATTAATTTTGGATTTTGGAGGAAGTCTGTCATTTTCTAAAATCTAGAAGAGAAAAGATTTGGCAGATAAAGAGCTTGCTTTAACAATCAATTCTTCCCTTTTAGTCTATAATTATTTCTATATAAAATACTCAAATACCATATAAAAAGCGTTGATATTGTGAGAATGTTAAAATTTTAGCAAAATTAATGTAATAATGAACTTGGAAAAAAAAGGGGGAAACTTGGAAACTTGCAAAATTGCCTCAGTTACTATTATTTTTGAAGAAAAAATGAAAGAAACAAAGAGGGTTTAGAGAAAAACAAGGTAATGAAGAAAATATTAAAGAAGAAGATTTATAGGGAACAAGAAATTAAAACTCAAAAGAAACTTTCTACACTCAAATTAAACCACACGGCAATTGAATATGTGAAGAGAATAACTCATTTTTTGCATTGACACGTGCCATTTTAGTAGACAATTAACATACCCCAATAATTAATTTTGGGAGAATTGAGTAAATATTGATAATATCCTTTTGTACGTGGTACGGTTTTGAATTCTTTTATTAAAATTTGTATTCAATTGGTGTTTTTCAAACAATTTTTTCATTAACTTTTTACATAATGGTCCCTTTTATGTTTTTTTTAAGTTTAGTCCCTACTATATATTATTTGTTTCACTTTAGTCCTTTTCAGGTGTTCCAAGGCAGTTCCGATAACATGTGATATGCTCATAAGGGCAATTTCGTCATTTCAAGTAAACTAACATGGATATTTTCGTCTTTCTAATCATTTGAAAAAAAATTAAATATTTAATCTCTTCCAAACTAGGCTTTCATTCCGGTCCAACTTAATCGTCTATTTCGTTCCAAACTAAAGTTTTCTCCCAAAATCTTCTTCAAACAACAAAATTGTTCACCAATTAAACGATATCTCAAACAATAAATAATTCATAGTAGGGACTAAAGTGGAAAAAAAACATAAGAGGGACCACTCTATAAGAAGTTAATGATAAGAGGGACCAAAAGTTATATTTACCCTTATTTTATCATTGTTTTTATATGGCAAAATTTTAAAAATGGTCCTGTAACTTTGGAAATTTCTCAAAAATAGTATTATAACTATATTGAACACACATTTAATCCTTTAACTTTCGCCAAATTTCAATTTTAGTCCTATGCATATAACAATTTCGTCATATATGATTTAATCAAGGACCATTATCAATCGATTTCCTTTTTTAATAACAATTTAGAGAACATATGGATTCTATCAATTAGAAAAGCACAAAACAGGCATCCGTATTTACAAAATAACAAAACAAATTCCAAGACCAAAAAACATGTAAAAACTTATCCATTGTGCACAATTTACATCTAAAAAAGGATCTCTTTAAGAAACACTATGATCAGCATGGATCAAGAGCAACAGATAAAAAGAATGACATTATTCCACTATGAATAGAAATAGAGTATTATCATGTGGTAAGTAACAAACAGTTTATGATTACCTTATTTATGTTACAATATTGTCAAGTAAGGAGATCTAATTCCTCTACGAAATTGTTTCCGTCATTTTCAGTGTCTCCCTCCCTTGCTAATTGAGTCGGTGGTGTGTCAACAATTATAGGTTGCTCATCCGCCCTTGCCAAAGTAGAGTTATTGTTGTCTTCAAGATCAGTTGAATCGACCACTACACTCTGCAAATAGTTATCAACATTTTTCGTAGATGATTGTGCAGTCATATCAAACGAATCCCTAGGAACTATCTTGATAGCTATATGCCAGTCCTTGTGCTTGAGGTCTTTCAGGTACATGACTTGCGCTGCTTGAGAAGCTAAAATAAATGGCTCTGCATCACCCATCAAGTGGTTGAAGTTAATGAGCATGCAATCTTTCTCATTTCGTTTTCCTCTCTGCGAAACCCAATCGCAATTAAACAACACAACCCTTTTTTCAAACAAGTAATCTAACTCAACTATATCTTTTAAAACTCCGTAGTATGTAATATCACTTACTACAGGATTTCTATCTCTTCTACTCGCAAAACTATGTGTTTCTGCGGTCACAATAACCCCACTGTTTTGTGTTTTCCGCCTAACCTCAATTTCTTTAGTGTGAAATCTAAAACCATTAATAATAAACCTTTTGTAACTAGTGAAAACTTTTTGAGGACCTTGAGCTAAGATTTTTAGATCTTCACATAATGGATTTTCTTCCAAGCCTAGCGAAGCAACCTGCATATAGTAATAATGGATAAATTATTTTTGTTATACTCTATATAGAGATATGACTATAGTATATGAAACTTACTTGATCTTGAAACCACCCAGGGAACTGCTCACTATGAATCTTTTCTTTGTCCCAGTCTCGTAAATCGGGATATTGTTGAGAAATCATATCAAAGTGTTTACTATTTTTTAATAAAAAAAAAAAGGTTATTGCTAATATTCGAGAAGGTATCTTGTAATATTATAATAGTGAAATAAGATTTGTACGATTCACTTACACTTTATAAGGCTCAACATCTTGGCAATTGAATAAAACGTATAGATGTGCTTTAGCCCTAGTATTGTCATCCAAAACTTTTAATGTTCCCTTTCCTAGTGGTCGGCCTGGCATTGAAAAGACAGGCAACACACCTTCTATGATACCACCGTCATCATTGTTACGTGATGGCCGGTTTAGTCTTGTCTCTACACCCTCCATATAACGTGAACAAAATGTAAGACATTCATTAACCAAATACGCTTCAGCAATGGAGCCTTCTGGATGACTTTTACTTTTCACATACGACTTAATTCTAAGAAGATATCTGTTGATTGCAAGTTCAAAAAAGTTCTTCAATCAAAATACACATATAATTACTATGTTTTAATTAAGAAATACAACAAAAAGTTGAACTTACCTCTCAACAGGATACATGTGTCGATATTGAGCAGGACCAGCAAGTTGAGCCTCTCTTGGCAAATGAACGAGGAGATGCACAACAATGTCGAAAAAAGCAGGGGGAAATATCTTTTCTAGTTTACATAAAGTGATAGAGATCTCCTTTTCAAGATGTATAAAGTCTTCTGGTTTGTTCACTTTCGAATATATTTCCCTGAAGAAATTGCTCAACTCGACCAAATATGCACGCACTTGTGGGCTCAACATCCCTCTAACAACTAAGGGAAGTAGTTGTTGGACTAGAATATGACAATCATGACTTTTCATTCCAAATATTTTCTTTTCTTTTAGATTGACACACCGAGAGATATTGGCAGCATAGGCATCAGGGACTTTTACATTTTTCAGAAACCTGCAAAATGATATTTTCTCTTCTTTTGTCATCGAGTAACACGCAGAAGGCAATATGGTTTTATTATTTTGCCCCCTTTTGGGATGTAATTCTGGCTTTAAACCCATCAACTCTAAATCAAGACGTGCATTTAATCCATCTTTTGTTTTCCCTTCCAAATTCAATAGTGTCCCGATAATGCTCTCACATACATTTTTCTCAATGTGCATTACATCAAGATTATGACGAACAAGATTATCCTTCCAATATGGCAACTCAAAGAATATACTTCGCTTTTTCCAATTGTATGGTAAGTCCGGATTGGTACAATTTTTCCCAAATTCAATTTGAAAACCTTCTAACATTTCCATTATTGTACAACCGTCTAAAGGCACTGGTGCTGATCTATTTTCCTTTCCACCATGAAAAGATTTATCGTCTTTTCGAAAAGCATGTTTTTTCTCCAAAAACCGACGATGGCCCTTGTAGCTAAACTTTCGACCATGTTTAAGCCATGTAGAACATGTCTCTTTATGACATACTATACAACCATATCTTCCTCTAGTGCTCCAACCTGACACATAGGCAAGCCCTGGAAGATCACTAATTGTCCACATCAGTGCTGCTCGCATTAGAAAATTGGTCTTTGTAGAAATATCATATGTCATAACCCCAGGGCCCCATAACAAATTCAGTTCTTCTATCAATGGTTGTAGGTATACATCAATGTTATTTCCAGGTGAAGTGGGACCAGGTATAATCATGGACAAAATTAAGTTATCGGGTTCCATGCACATCCAAGGTGGCAAATTGTATGCCATCAAAACTACTGGCCATATACTGTATGTAGTGCTCATGGTTCTAAAGGGGTTCATTCCATCAGTGGCTAAACCAAGTCTAACATTTCGAGGCTCAACTGAGAAGGCTGGATTTTTATGATCAAACGTCATCCATGCTGGAGAGTCAGCCGGATGCCTCATAGAACCATCTTTTGTCCTATCTTCTTTGTGCCATCGCATAAATGAAGCAGTCTTAGAAGACATAAACAATCTTTGTAATCTAGGAATTAGTGGAAAGTACCGTAAGACTTTAGAAGGAACTTTAGATGATGCCATTTGAGGAGAAGTCGAACTACTAGAATTATCTTCAGGTATCACGTATCTAGATGTGTGACATTTAGGACATTCTGTAGTATCCTGGTATTCTTTTCGGTATAGTACGCAATCATTTGGACATGCGTGAATTTTGTCATAAGAAAGACCCAATTTTCCAATTATTTTTTTCATTTCATAGAAGGATGTGGGTAGCGATTCACCATCAGGAAGAGCAGCTTTTAGCAAATTAAGCAACATGCTGAAACTATTGTTACTCCACCCACCAAGACATTTAATATGAAATAATTGAACGATAAAGCTAAGTTTTGTGTACTTCTTACATCCAGGATAGAGTTCCGTGTTGGCATCCTTAACGAAGTTGAAAAAGTTTTCAGCTTCCGGATTTGGCTGGTCTTCTGAAACTGGAGAATTATTATTCTGACTATCATGGGAAGTTGGAATATTGAATGCCTCATGTAGTAAACTTTCCATGTCAATATCCATGGACGATGTATTGTGATTGTTATCCTCATCTTCTGGAGTCAAAGAGGATTCAATTTCCCCATGGAAGATCCACGTAGTATAATCTTCAAGAATACCAATTGCTATTAAATGATCATATACAACCGCTCGAGCGACTGGTAATCAAAGTTTACACTTTTTACAAGGGAAAAGAATCATTTCATCGTAATTTTTGTTTTGAAACGCAAAATCAAGAAACTTTTTTACTCCTTCATCATATACATCACTCAACCTGGATTGTTTCATCCAGCTTTTATCCATAACTCTGTTGTGGTTCGCTATGTATTACAAAAAAAAAATTAGCAGCTATAAATTTAAAAAGAAGAAGGGGCAAGCATAAAGGCAATATGATTTATTTTAATTAAAAACTTGATGACTATATTAAATGGACATTACATTCTCAACACTTGTTCTTCCTAGAGCAATGGGAAGTTAATATAAAGCAAACACATTATAATTTCATTGAAATAAAATGGCTGAGAAAAGAAACATTCACGGAGATAACTGAAAATAGAGACTTTTCTAAAGAGCAAGAAATTAGTTTGAAGAACATTCATATTACCTTGCTAATTAAACGGTGTTAGTTATAGAAATAGAAACTTCTTCATCATTAACAAAAATTATGCAGCAAACTCTCAAAACTGAAAATATAAAATATTTTTATGTTGAGCAAACACAACAATTTTGAAGGAGGAAAATCTACTACTATTAGGCATTTTATCAAGCAAGTGGTGGGCATGTGATAAAACCAAAACAAACCAAATCTGAAGGTTTGTGATAATCCAAAAAGATTCCCACACTCAACAACAACTGAATTCGAAATGAAAGCAATTTTTCATTGGAATTCGTCAACGAAATTCAGAAATTATAACACTTTCTCTATACAACCAAAAAAGAAGAAATAATACAGTAAATAAAAAAAATACCCAAGAAGAAGTAAAGCATGAAAGAAACTCACATATTGCCTATGAAATACGAATCTCTGAAATCAAATTAGTTGTTCAAGAAGCACCACCGTCGGGTCGCGAGTGTGTGCTGAGTGTGAGAGCCGTTTATTTTTGAAGTGTATAGGTTAATTTTGTATTTTTCCTTTTTGTTAGTTATTAAGATTGCCTCCAATTTTCTTTTATTTTTTAATGTTATAATATCCCTCTTTCATTACTTTTTTTAATGTCATAATATCCCTCTTTCAAAGTGTATAGGAAAATTTATTGAGATTGCCGTTTATTTAAGGTTTTTTGTTCTTTTAGGTTTTTTTTTTTTTTTAATTTCTCTTAGTCATGAGGAGAGTTTTTCATTTAATGAATCCAAAAAAAATAAAATGTCACTGATGTAAGTTTAAAGTGTTGATTGTCAAATATATGGTGGCATTGTATTTTCTGTTATTGAAATAAACATTCATGGCATTTAAAAGAATTATTATCACTAAAAAGATTTAATTAAAAAATGTCATTGTAGGTAAATACCTTTTTTAGTGCTATTTACAAAAGTAATGCCACAGTAACAAGGTTTAACACTTTTATTTAATGGCATTTTATTCTCAAAAAATGCCACAATAATTTAAATGTTAGATTCAATGCCACTAATTTTATGTGGTTAGCTAAAAAGTTTCAACATTTTCTTACATATGCCACCGGATTGAATTTGTGTAACACATAGTGTTAAAATGCCACAAAGTAGATGTCACTGAAGGTCATATTTGTTGTAGTGTATGTTCAAACGAGGTGACAGATAAGAAGGGGTCATTTTTTTTTCTCTCCGGCAAATGTTTTATACTCTGGAGCGGCGACGCGTTCAATTTTAGTACCAGTGGTGTTTAACTCTCGATAGTCAAGTTTTTCACTCCATTATCAGTTGAGGGAGAGAGTTGAGATCGTGAAGAGAACATTAAATCATTAATCATCTGAATTAATTAAAACTAAATAGAATAAGGATAAATTGTAATTCACAAATTAAATTATTAAAAATTAAATTAAATTATGCCACGTGTTACTTTGTGACAAGCTATCTCAAGGAAGGGTTAAATCAAGATTCTTCCATTAGAAACCCCCAAATAAGATACAACTTGTTTTTCTTTTAATATTCTAGGTGTGTCTGGTATTTCATCCCGCGTTCCGAACCCGATCGTATTTTTTTTATATTTTAAATACTTAATACGAAGTATTTGATATACATAATGTTATATTCGACATACATATCGTATTGATTAATGAACTAGGTAACATTTTGATGTATTTGTGCAACTTATGATATGAACGAAATGCGCATGTTTCAGTACCATCACCGGATAACCTGTCACACTAAATTGATTCCATTGCGTTTGTGAACCGTTAACGTACAAATGTTAAAGAATGACGTACAATTTAAAAGAAAGACTTGCTCCAAGTCCCAAATTGGAATTCCCAGGCATGCCCTAATTCCTAAATAAATCATTCTCTATACACATTTACTCTAATAAATCTCCGAATGGAGACCGCGAAACGGAACACCGGAATATACGGTGACGATGATGAGGAATTCGAAGACGCGCTTGATGATTTCCCGTTTTACGATTGCGTAGAATCCTTATCTGAACCATTCGAATCAAATATCGGCGTTTCGATCTCAGTTTCAAACACAAATCCTTCACCGGAAGAGGAAGATAATGCCATGCCTCCGGCGACTCTACGCCGGCGGCGGTCACTCTCTCATCCGAAGTCTTCGGGGGGAAACTCCATGGAGTCGACAAAGCTTAGCTCTTCGGTAAGTTTGGAGAATTATTTGAATTCTAGAGAGAGAAAAAATAGGCGTTCTCTTAAAATTAAGGAATATGAGAAGAAATTAGAAAATGAAAAATCAGATATTGACAAGCTGAAACATAGCTCGGAAAGTGCAAAAGATGTTATCCGGGAGAATAATGAGAAGAATGGTGAAAGTTCTACTCTCACGGATGCAAATGATAATAACAATAATGTTAGGAATGAATTGGATTTGAGAGAAAACCATGGAGCAAATTCGAGTTTTCTTTTGAGTTTAGCTGGTATAATGATAAAGATCATCATCTTCCAAATTGACTTGCTATTCAAATCTTGTATGTTTCCCATAAGATCAATTTATTACCTATACATGCTTGTGTTTGATCCATTTGGGCTTATGAAGTTTGGCAGAAGGTATTTAATTCAGAAAACAAAAAAAATCTGGAGTCTTGTATTTGGAAGCGTGTCGCCAGCTGTGTATAGATGGTTGAAAGAACACAACGCGATTTGGAAACTTGGGTTGAAGTTTAGTTGGGGGTTATTGTGGTCATGTTATGTTTGTGCTGTATTGGTTGGACTGTTGGTGTCGGCATTTGTGATTGGTGGAATACTGATAAGAGGGGTGGTGGAGGAGCCACTGAGGATGCAGAGAAGTTTGAATTTTGATTACACGGAGAAGAGTCCAGTGGCATTTGTACCGTTAAATGCATATCATGAACTGAGCCATGACACCAATATTTTTGAGAAGGTTGAAATTGGGAAGGCTAGTGGATTGAGAGTTATTCCACTTAATCATAAGTTGCAGGTTACTGTTTCATTGACGTTGCCTGAGTCTGACTACAACCAGAATCTTGGAATCTTCCAGGTACATGTTCATTAAAGTAGGTGTATGTAGGTGATATGCCACTTATATGAGGATGAGGACTTTGTTATTACGTAATTTTAACAATGTTGAACTTTTTAATTATGTAGTTTAGCTTGATTCAGAGGGAAATATTTTTTGATGAACTTCTTATCACTATGGCAGTAGATAACATAATTTGAGCCTCATACCTATTTAAGCTTAATCTTATAACAGAGCAATTTTTAGTTAGGGATATATAGTAGTATGTGTAGTTTGCCTGTGTTTTAGAATTCCTATGGTTCTGTCTTCTTCAGATACACTCTTGTAATTATTTCTTGAGGGGCTATCTTAGTTTTACCTTTTTTTTCTGCTACCCTCTTGCTTAGTAAGACCTTAGTTTTCAGCCTTACCCTACTTCTTTCTGTCGGCTACTACGCTTTATTTATAAATGGAAAACACAACGAAATAGAATATTTATTGCATTTTCACTTAAAGCGAATTTGAGGCTAGAGAACAGTTAAAAAACGGGGCAACTTTTCCAATTACAGATTCTTGCTACCCCACTGTCACTACTCATGCATTTGCATTATTTATTTTGTGTATGTATAATTTTGGGCTCCTTGTTGTCTCAGTTATTTACCTGCTCGTTTTCATGTAAAATTGGCATTAGCTCATTTTCCATTGACTAATGTTGCAAGGCTTATTTACTTTTGTTCCTTCTTTAAGGTTAAAGTAGATTTCCTCGCCAATGATGGTAAAACCCTTGCAAGTTCAAGACGTCCATGCATGTTGCATTTTAAAAGTCAACCTATCCGCCTTTTGCTGACTTTCTTCAAGATTGTTCCGATTTTATCTGGCTATACATCAGAAACACAGAATTTGAAAATAAGCTTTAAAGGTTTTACTGAAGGTGCTGTGCCAACTACCTGCTTAAGGGTTATTATTGAACAACGAGCTGAGTTCCTTAAACGTGCTGGTATTCCTGAAATTTATGCTGCATCTCTAAAGCTGGAGTCCGAACTTCCTTTTCTGAAAAAAGTAATATGGTTTTGGAAGAAAACGTTGTTTGTATGGATTAGCATGACTATATTTACAATGGAGTTGGTTTTTGCTCTTCTCTTCTGTAAACCCTTCATTATCCCGAAAATAAGACTGAGGGAAGCTACAAATGGGGGTGCTTCACAGAATGACCCTCAGAGTTAAATTTGAAATTCCGAGAGAGGCCATTACTAACTAAGGAGGCTAACTTATGCGTGTGTGTAATCGGTAAATCGCTATTATCGTAAATTCCATGTTGTAACTATATATATATATATTTTGTCATGAGGTAAATTTATAAAGCCGCATGTATATACTTTGGGAAGTGGCTATTGTTTTTGTTCTCTACTTTTACATGTCGCAAGTAAACACTGATCCTGCAGGATGCCAGGATATTGGGTTTGATCTTATTATACGATCAAATCATTTATTTGAGTTACGAAACGAAATAAAACGGAGTTTTAAATCAAACGCTTTTCTTTCAAGTAATATTTTGCCCGTAGAAAATTTTTTTAAGTCCTTTAATAATCAGCCTTAACAGATGACTAGCATGTTAGTATGAATGCATATATTAAATAACACATAATTTATAGTGGTTCAAGGGTAGTGTAATCCTTATAATCCACTTTCACTTTTCTTCCCTAACACATTGGAAGGAAAATGCACTAATATTGATTTAACCGTTTTTCGTCGGGTTAATTTAATATCAGTGAATTTGTGATATCGGGGGTTTGGATATTGAATTATTCAGTATATTGGGTTCTGTTACTTTATTCTGGATGGATCGTTTACAAAGAAAAGCAATAATCAAAGGCAAGAAGTAAAACCATTAACGAAATTAAGAACGCAATGATATGGAGGTAAAGTTCTGCAACAATAATGGATATTATTGAGTTCTATTGTTATCAATGTATTCTTGTGTAATCTCAGAATTAAGAGAATTCGTAGTTGTCTTATACAACGAATAACTAGGTATTTATATTATGCTAAACCTAGTATTACAAGGAATCATAGTCCTAGTTGGACTCGGCCCAACCTATCCTTCCTGGGTCCGGAGTGTAATCTTTACTCGGAGCGAGCGGCATCAGGCTGGGTCAGTAAGAAGATCCCGATCCTTTGTAATTGGTCGAACCGGTCTTATAATCTCTGTTCGATCTGATCAGTATGTAGGGTGCGAAATAGCCCCCATCAGTACTCCCTCACTTCTTCGAGCGTATAGATAATAGGAGCTCGTAGAAGTAGATAAATCTGATCGACTGTTTCTTTTCTATGAACGGAGCCTCGTTAAAAACCTTACTTAAGAAAAAACCCAGTGGGAAAAAATCTTAAGTAAGGAAAAGAGTGCTACGTATCATAGATAGTCGTTTCTTCTGTCTAATCGTGGATCGCCACGCGTCTATTCAGGAGGCTTTTTGTATCCTTCCGTTTTTGGCGGGAATTTGAGTAGCTGTGATAAGTTCGAAACGTCTTTTCTCATTTCCTTATAAATAGGTGACTTTCGAGTTTGCCATTTCTCTTTTATATTTGCTTTTAGATCGCAGTCATTTTCTAGTTTGGTCGTTCGTCGTATAAAATTTTCCTTTCATCGACCTTCTTCTTCCGAGAACTAGAATATAGATGGCTTCCGTTAGAAGATCTTCTTCTTCTCCTAGAGAGATCATTGCCCCCGATAACGAGGAGGAGTTACATTCTAATCCTCTGGGTGAACAGACTACGGTATCTGACCTTGTTATCCCTGTAGAAGATACTTACAAGGTACGAATCCTTTCCGATGCGGATGTAGCCGCCCGAGCCAAAAAGGGCAAAGGTACTGTTCCTCAGATTTCTGAACCAATTGAGGATGTAGCTTGCGCATATACAGAGGAAACGTTCCCTGAAGTCCTGAATAACTATACCAAATATTTTCCGGAAGGTTCTGAAATGATTCTTCCATCCCCTACTGATAGGGTCACTTCTCCACCGGAGGGATGTCGAGCCTTTTACACGGCTCACTTTAATAGCGGACTGCGTCTTCCTTTATCTCCCCTTTTTCTGGAAGTTCTAAAAACTTTCAGCGTGTGCTTGACACAACTGGTTCCAAATTCTGTTGCTTTCGTGGTTTGTTTTTCCGTTCTGATGATTGCAAAGGGATTTACACCTTCTTTCCGTAATTTTACGCAACTTTTTCGTTTTAATATTTCTAGTTCTTCAAACCGTGGATACTTCTTCGCTAGTCAGCGGCCCAGCCGAGCAATCTTTGATGCTCCGGTTTCTAGTAATCCTTCTTGGAAATCTCATTTCTTCTTTGTTCGTCCTCCGCCTAATCTCCGTTTGGCGGATGGTTCGATCACGCCTTTCTCGTGGGATCATGGTTCCAGGTGGATTCCCGGAGGTCGCTCACCGACTGGTGAACTTGTTCCTGACGATGTACAGTTTATCACTGAGATTCCCGAGATGCGTACAAACAAATATCAAAGCGCTCTTCTGATTGGGGAATCTTTTCTTCGTAAAGCGGGGTTAAGCGTCCATAATTTTCCCATCAGTTCATCATCTGAGCCTCTAGGTTAGCATTTTATTTGATCTTTAGTATTGTCACTATACTTTTTATATGGAGAAACTAACTTTATTTTGTTTCTTTCTCAGCTCATATGGTAGAAAGCTCCCGACACTCTTCGAAGGGAAAAATGGTGCTGTCGAAATCTTCCAAGTCAGTGGAGAATAATCCTATCGAGCAGAGGGCGTCTCGAAAGAGGAAATTGGAATTGGGTCACGAATCCGAGGAGAATAGAGAGGAATCTCCGGATTCTCCACGCGAGTCCCCTATTCGTCAGGGCATGGGATCCGGTTATCCTCCGCTTCATCTTAGAACATCTTTGGGTATTCGAGGATGTCGTAGCTGGTCGATGCCTCATCCCACTAATAATCCAGTTGATAGAAAGAGGAGTTACTATGGACGTTCTGGTGACGACCTTTCTTTACTCGGGGATAAACATCCAAATCCTACTCTGGTCGAAATGATCGAGGATCATTTAGAGGGAAGGAGGGCCGCTGGTTATTCCGAGAAGGATTCTCTTATTCATGATAATAACGAGAATGCGGTCGATAAGGCGACCCGTATTCTTTTATCTGGCGTTCATACTCGCGATCTTAATAAGCTTCTTCATAAGGATCCTTTGGAGAAATTCCAGCGAGCTTCTCTCTATGCTGAAAAGGTGAGATCCTTTTTCTTTCTATTATTTTGATGAAGTGATCTTTTAAGATTTTCTCAATTTGCTAACTTGTTTCTTTCTGACCCTTTCGTTATTTCAGGTCAACACCTGTCTGACATCATACGCCTATGAAAATTCTCTTTGGAAACAACAGTGCGATTTCCTTGAAGAGAAGTATAAAGCTTTACTTCACAAGTCTTCTGGTTCAGAAGTTGGTCCCTCAACATCTTCCTCTATTCCTGTCGTAGAGACTCGTGCTGCCGGGACCGAAGACCAAGAAATGCTAGATAGAGCGATAGAGGTTTCTCGCGCTCAGGAACAAACCAATCAAATGGCAAGAAAATTAGAAGAATTGCAGTTGCAGAGCACGACTCGGATTAGTGAGCTTGAATCTCAAGTGTCAAGCCTTGAAGCTTCTTTAGAGGACTATGAAAACGACGTCCCACTTAGGCAAAGAGATCGATATGTTAGGAAATCCGACGAACAAGTAGTTCGAGAATTCCTCAACTCTCCTGTTCATATGGCGTTGGTGTACCGGATGGTCGGTCCTCTTCTTGAGAATACCTTTAAAAAATCGATTCATCAACTGGTCGCTTTGGAGATGATCGAGGATCGTCGGAAGGAGTATTTTAAGGCAGCTCATATCCGGTTGAACCGTTATGGCGAGCTTTATTCTTCTTCTGAGGTTCCAGATGTCGAATATCAAGGTTTTCCTCTGGCTCATCTTGTCGAGGAATTTGGAAATCCATTGCCGATTCCTCCTTCTGATGTTAACGATGAGCTCGATAATACTTTCATCGATCCAGTAGATGAAGAAGAAGACGAAGACGATATAGGCATGACTGAGGTCGTCAATAGTGAGCAGAAGATTTCGGATAGCGACCAGGCTTCTTAAAGTAGTGATTTATTTTTGAAATAATCTTTGTAATTATCCGCTTGTAGGTTAAATTGTAGCTTAGCTTTCCCTACTTTGTACACTAAACGTTTCTTATTCAGACAGTCGTGTCCTTTCACATTCGCTGTAATGATTCAGACAAGTCATTTAATTTGCCGTAATCATTATGTATGTGTCTTTTCAAATTCTAGCGTTTGCTCCAAGGTCAGTTTTCCTGTTTCGCGCCCTTTCTTCGGGTTAGTCGCGTCTTTTCGTGCAGTATAAATACGAGAGGTAAAATTTGACTTGTCTTTTTTACTGCTATACTCCTCTCTTAACATAATACTCTTTCTTGAGCTAGTCGATAAACTTCCTCGATATTAATTTATATTTTTCCGTAATCCGATCATGAGTAACCTTTTCGGTAATACTTCGAAGCGACCTTCTCGTGAGGGCGCTAGGGATAATAGATCGAAGAAATTTCGAAGAGAAGGGCCTTCGATGGAGCCTCCTCGTTCGTCCTCAGTTAGTAGCTCGATGATCGATACTCCTATTACCACGTCCCAACCTTTATCAGAAGTTAGTTCGTCGCTCCTCCAACCAGACTTTTCTTCTACCCCCGCGGGAGGTAATAGGTCTTCCCCAGGTCGATTAGCTTTCGGAGATCCATCCAACATGGAACCGGTTTACGACATACCTGTTTCTTCAGGTTTTTCTTCTTACGAGTATGGATCTCATGGAGGGGATTTTGTTAGTTCCCTTCCTTTTTCTACTTCTACTGCCCTGCTAGTTAGTGAAGGGCAAGTCGGTGATGGTTTTTCTGTCAATCCTTCCATAACGCAGTCTATTTCGCAATATGGTCCTGAATATCTATTTCATGATACCACTGTAACGACTGCTTCTTTTGAGTCTGGGGGACCTTCTGGGGGTCGATCTGGGTCGAGGTCAGGTCGTCGGACCGTTATATCTGCTTCCGGCAAAGAGACCTCTGTTAGTCCCAACGAGCGGGATTCCCCTCGTCCGTTAGATGATCGCTGTGTGCTTATGCAGGTTAATGACATTCTTTTGTCGGAGACTCCACGTTCCGACGGTGTCCCTTTGACAAGCGAGCTGCCTGGTTCTGTTGAACCTGATGCTTTGTCTTGGGACTTAGGTATGAGTACTATTTTGCCCGGCGAATTGAGGAAGCTCGAAGGTACTTCCAATGTTCGCCTTGTTCAATCTTTGGTGAAGATATGTGAGCAGGTAGACATTTTTGTTCTTTGTTTTGAATTCTTTGTTGTACAGTGGTTTTTCTTACTCTTTCTGTTTTTAGGGCAAGTATTTTGCACTCCAGCTGGGTGTGCAAAATGATGAACTGTGGAATAGTCGGAGAGCTCTTCAAGGTCAGCTGGAGTCGGAGAAAGCTAAAACCAGGGGTTTGGAGCTGCAGCTGCAACTTGCTAAAGATGATCTCCAAAAGTTAGAGGCTGACAAAGTTATTCTTGAGAAAGAGAAAGGCGACCTAGTTCAGGCTGCCGCGTCGGCAGAGGGATCTCGTCAACAGGCATATGATGATGGTTATGATGCCGGTTATCTTAAGCGCCAGGAGGAGTTGATGGCGTTTGCTGGTAACCTAACTCCTCGGAGGCCTGTTTCTGCTGGTCGCCCCTCTGGCGATTCTTCTCAATGATCTTTATTCGATCTGGCAGACCTTGGACTGTCTCTTTTTTTTTTTTTTTTTTTTTTTTTTTTTGTCGCCCAACATTTGCGCATTCGTTTGGGCTGAAATTTTGTAATGGGAGAAGTACTAAAATGGAAATATTATGATCTCTTCTGTAGGCAGATTCTTGCCTTGATTCTAATGATATATCTTTTTCATATATGTAATTGCTACGCACAAATATACCATCATGTAGTAATTGACAAAGATTAGTTTTACTTATCTGAATTTTTATTTCTGCGGAGAGATTTGAGTATGGAGAAAGTAAGCTTGATCTTGCTTTGGTCGCTTGTAAGATAACTGAACGGTATAATATTTGCTTCGCATATTTAATCTTTGTTGATCGATCCAGCCGATCGTCGTTGTGTAAACCCTTAGCTGTCTGGTCGATGCTCGATTCATGCCTTATAAATTTGTCCTTATATGACATATATCTTATATAAGGAGGTTATTGTTCCTCCCGTTGAATTTCAGTTCTTCTTTTCCTCAGAGAGAAATTTTCCTTTAGGTGCTTTTCACCTATCCATGTCTTCCATTATTAGCTTTTCAACTATACATATCCCTAGCCAGTATATCATACTCTTGATATGGGAGGAATTGGAAAATGTAACAGTCCTGGCCAGATCTGACCCGTTCAGACCTCCTTCAGCAATTCTTTGGAAAATTAGGCAGTGACGGTCTTATAGTTTCGAATAGGGAGGGCTATTCTCCTGATTTCGATGTCAGATTTCTTGGATTCTAAATGGAATTCTTGTATAGCCAACTTAGTAGTCCCCCTATGATGTATGAGGCAGTTACGACCCCCATATGGTGGAGGCTCTGGTCGTTTTTAAGCAATTATCCTCTTTCAACGGTCCGACTTTGCATGCCTTCGTTGAGGAGTTCTTAATATTTTCTATTAGGCGACCCTCATATATGATCGTGCAGGTCGTTTTGGTCTTTGAACTTCTTTAAGTTTTCTTGGATTATTTGTCGATCGCTTCGATCAGTAGATTTGTTTGTCATCGATCTGTTGAGTCGATCAGACGGGGCGCCGTTCCAACTTACTTGCATTTAATTCGGGAAGTCAAAGGGTCGCGTTTTCGTCCCTTGATTAAACTCCTATTATCCGTAGGATCATTCTCACGGGCGCCTATAAATAAGTAGGCAGTTTCCTTATTTTCCATTCATAACAATGAAGATCTCTGTTTCCTTAGATTTCATTTTGCCTTCGGACCCCATAATGTTCAAGAAATCACATTATCGTGATTTGTTCGTTCGCAGTAAAGGAATTATCCCCAGTCTTGTATTGACGGGTCCCATGTCAGCCCTTCCTTGTATCGACGGATCCCATGAGATCTCTGCTTTGGTCTTCATCACCTTAGAGGTCCGTGGTTTCCGTCTGCACATGGGGGGTTCATATTTGCCAGTCACCCTCGCTCTTGGATGTGACTTCCGGAGTGATAGATCGCCGGGGTGGCTGGTAAATTTACCGTTTCACGACGGTCCCGAAGAGATGCTGCTCTAGAGTAAAATGTTTTATAGATAAAGTAAAAGCAGTATCTTCTTCTGGGTGAGTGAGCATTGCTAGCTTATCTGGCTGGTAGTGTTCATTTCATCTGGAATCACATATGATCTTCAGAGCCCTGCCATCGAACCAAAGAAGTCGACCATCCTGAGCAGCATGCTTCTTAGGTGGTTTATTATGATCGATGAGGTACTAGGGAGGAGATTGGTGTTTCCGTGGACATTGTCGTGAAGATAGTCGATCCCATAGGATCAATTTAACTAGATCATTGTAACGATCTTTAGATAGCGAGCAGATTTTTGTAACGTAGGATATTTGTATGTAATTGATTTGATGAATAAAATATTATTTATTCCTTGCATCTTCTTTGTCGTTTGATAATTTTATTTACGAGGAGTAATTTCCGAGCAGATGAATTCATACTTGATTTATCTTTCAAAACTTTAGGAGTATCAGCGGATCTTTTTTAGATCGTTAGGAGTAGATCGAGGAGTTTTTATTGAGCGTATCAATGTGTACTCAATCTTGCTATAATTTAGACTTAGGATTTCATAACAAAATCCTTCTTTGTCGTTGTAATTAATCGAGGAGTTTTTATTGAGCGGATCAATATTTACTCAACTCGTTTTGTTTAGACTTAGGTTTTTAACCCAAAAATCTCTTTGATCGTTGAACATATATCGAGGAGTTTTTTATCGAGCGGATCGATGTTTACTCAACTCGTTTTGTTTTAGACTTAGGTTTTTCATACCAAAAAGTCTTTTTGATAGTTGAATATATATATGTCGAGGAGTTTTTATCGAGCGGATCGATGTTTACTCAACTCGTTTTGTTTTAGACTTAGGTTTTTCATACCAAAAAGTCTTTTTGATCGTTGAATATATATATGTCGAGGAATTTTTATCGAGCGGATCGATGTTTACTCAACCCTTTTTGTTTAGACTTAGGTTTTTAGTACCTGAAAGTCTTTTTGATCGTTGAATATTTATACGTCGAGGAGTTTTTATCGAGCGGATCGATGTTTACTCAACTCGTTTTGTTTTAGACTTAGGTTTTTCGTACCAAAAGTCTTTATGTTTGTTGTGTTCGATCGAGGAGTTTTTATTGAGCGGATCAATGTTTACTCGACTCGTTTTGTTTTTGTGGTCGGAACGAGGAGTGTTTATTGAGCGGATCAATGTATACTCGACTCATTTAAAATTCAGACTTAGGTTTTTCACCAAAAAGTCTTTTTTGCTGTTGAATATATATATGTCGAGGAGTTTTTATCGAGCGGATCGATGTTTACTCAACTCGTTTTGTTTTAGACTTAGGTTTTTCGTACCAAAAGTCTTTTTGATTATTAAATATATATGTCGAGGAGTTTTTATCGAGCGGATCGATGTTTACTCAACTCGTTTTTGTCGTCGGAATGAGGAGTGTTTATTGAGCGGATCAATGTATACTCGACTCATTTAAAATTCAGACTTAGGTTTATCACCAAAAAGTCTTTTTTGCTGTTGAATATATATATGTCGAGGAGTTTTTATCGAGCGGATCGATGTTTACTCAACTCGTTTTGTTTTAGACTTAGGTTTTTCGTACCAAAAGTCTTTTTGATTATTATAGATATATCGAGGAGTTTTTATTGAGCGGATCAATGTTTACTCGACTCGTTTTGTTAATGAGGAGTGTTTATTGAGCGGATCAATGTATACTCGACTCATTTATAATTCAGACTTAGGTTTATCACCAAAAGGTCTTTTTGATCGTTGAATATATATGTCGAGGAGTTTTTATCGAGCGGATCGATGTTTACTCAACTCGTTTTTGTCGTCGGAATGAGGAGTGTTTATTGAGCGGATCAATGTATACTCGACTCATTTATAATTCAGACTTAGGTTTATCACCAAAAAGTCTTTGTTGTTGTTGATATAGATCGAGGAGTGTTTATTGAGCGGATCAATGTATACTCGACTCGTTTCGTTCTAATATTTATCAATATGCTAGTGTAATTCCACAGAGCGTTAATCGAAGTAATCGATGTATAGAAAAATGCTAAAATTTTTACTTATTTGAACTCTAGGCTAGGGCCTTCGTTACAAGGATTAAAACTTGATAAAGTAAAAATAAAACAATGCAGTATAATCTGCTAAAATTTATTTACCATAGTATTTCCTAAGGTTGACTGCGTTCCAGGTTCTTGGTAAGGCTGTCCCATCCATGTGCGCAATTTTGTATGAACCTTTCTTTCCTACGCCAATGACGATGTAAGGTCCATCCCAATTTTGTTGTAACTTTCCCACATGCTTGGATACTTCTACCTTTTTCAAAACCAAGTTCCCTTCTTTGAAGGTTCGGACGCGTACTTTTTGATTGTATGCTTTCTCCATATTTGCCTTAGTGGCTTGTAGGCGTACAGCAGCTTTATCTCTTAAGGCTTCTGTTAAATCAACGTCATTTTCCCTCGCCTTTTCATTTTCTTCTTTATTGAACATCTCTATTCTTGGAGTTGGAATTAAAGTTTCCACAGGGATAACAGCTTCCGACCCATATATCAAGCTGAATGGGGTTTCCCCAGTTGAATTTCTTACCGTAGTTCGATTAGCCCACAAAACTCCTGGTAGCTCATCGAGCCATTTTCCTTTGGCGGCTCCTAACCTTTTTTCCAAAGATTTTATTATCTCTCGGTTTGCTACTTCAGTTTGTCCATTTGCTCGAGGATGTCCTACCGAGGTAAAATTTTGTTGAATTCCGAGTCTTGTACACCATTCTATTATCTGTTTTCCCGCGAATTGAGTTCCGTTATCGGAGATAAGGACCCTTGGGATGCCGAATCGACAGACTATGAATTTCCAGAGGAAGTTAATAACTTGGAATTGGGTTATTCGTGCGAGGGCGACGCATTCTATCCATTTGCTGAAGTATTCTACAGCGACCAGGACATAGGATTTCTTTGATCTAGCTGTTGGGAAAGGTCCCACGATGTCCATTCCCCATTGATCGAATGGCCAACAAATCGGGATAGGGTGCATATTTTCTGCTGGTCGATGGCATATGTTAGCATGGATCTGGCAGTGATGACATTCTTGGACATATTGAGCGGCATCTTTATTGATGGTTGGCCAATAGTAACCTGTTCTGAGACATTTTAAGGCCAATGCCCTCGATCCACTGTGATTTCCTGCGTCTCCTTCATGTATTTCTCGCAGTATATCCCTGGTTTGTGATTCAGGGATGCATCTCAAGAGAATTCCCGATACTGATCGTCTGTAGAGTTTTCCTTCTATAAGTGTATACTTTGGGGCTCGATATTTTATTTTCCGAGCTTCATTCTGATCAGATGGTAGTTTTCCATCTTGAAGATAGTCTTTCATTGGGTTCATCCAGTTTTCTTCGGCTTCTTCGATTTCCATTATATCGATTATTGGTATTTCATCGATGTCGATTGCTGGTGTATTAGATATCAACCAGTTAATCACCCGTTCGGTCTTTCCGTCATGGGATCCTGTGAATTTTGATAGCTGATCGGCCCATTTATTTTCCGAACGTGGGATGTTCTGGATACTGAAGCTTTCAAATTTCCCAGCTAGAGATTTCACTTTGGCGAGGTATTTGATCATATTGAATTCTTTAGCTTCGTATAGGCCTTCTATTTGTCTTTGTACTAATTCCGAATCAGTTAGTACCTTAAGACTCTTTATGTTGGCTTTTATCGCCATCTCCATTCCTGCGATTAACGCTTCATATTCGGCTTCATTGTTTGTTACGACGAAGTCCAATGTTATCGCGTAATTCAAATCTTCCTTATTTGGTCCAGTGAAGTTGATTCCGGCGCCTCCCCCTTCTCGGCATGAAGCACCGTCGACATGCATTAACCAAGTTTGATCCTCGATCATCAAGACATCGTTGTTGTGGCAGCTCGACGATTCGGTGGCCTGCGTCGGTGTTTCTAGTATAAAATCGGCCAACACCTGGGCCTTGATGGCAATCCTCGGTTTGTAGTCTACCTCGAACTGGCTGAGTTCGATGGCCCATTTGATTAGTCGTCCGGAGGCTTCTGGTTTCGCTAGGATTTGCCTTAGCGGTTGATTCGTCAAAACGATGATTTTGTAGGTTAAGAAGTAGGGTCGGAGTTTTCGTGCAGCCACTACTAAGGCCAGCGTGAATTTTTCTATTTCCAAGTAATTCTTCTCCGCCCCTTGTAATAACTTGCTGAGATAATAGACAGGCTTATGCTCTGAACCCTCTATCTTAATTAGGACTGAGCTAACGACCGTATCGGAGATGGAGATGTATAAGTACAATGGTTCCCCTTCTGTCGGTTTGGCCAACATCGGAGGGGATGTTAAATATTCTTTGAGTTGTTCGAAAGCTCGTTCACATTCTTCGGTCCAAACGAAGTTTTTCGCTTTTCGAAGTGTTTGGAAAAAGGGCAAGCTTCTATCCGCCGATTTAGATATAAATCTATTCAACGCTACGATCTTCCCAACCAAGCTTTGCACTTGAGAGATGGTCTTGGGAGGTTTCATTTCAGTTATGGCTCGAATTTTTTCTGGGTTGGCTTCTATTCCTCGCTGGTGTACCAAATATCCCAAAAATTTTCCTGACTTAACACCGAAGGTGCATTTTGCGGGGTTCAACTTCATACGATATTTTCTTAAGATTTGGAAACATCGATCTAGATGTTTTACGTGATCTGCTTCATTCATACTTTTAACTAACATGTCGTCTACATAGACCTCCATTATTTCTCCGATTAACTCCCTGAACATTAGGTTTACCAATCTTTGGTATGTAGCCCCAGCGTTCCTTAATCCGAACGGCATTACTATAAAGCAGTATACTCCCTGTTCGGTTACGAATGCGGTCTTCTCTTGGTCGCGCTCGTCCATGTATATTTGGTAAAAGCCTTGGAAGGCGTCCATCATGCTGAACAGCGCGAAGCCAGCAGTCGAGTCGACCAATAAGTCGATTCTTGGGAGGGGGTAAGGGTCGCGTGGACATAACTTGTTAAGGTCGGTGAAATCATTACACATCCTCCATTTGTTGTCCTTTTTATCCCCCTTTGCTACTAGTACAACATTACATAGCCACTCCGAGAAATGTATTTCTCGGATTTGTTTTGCTTCCATCAGTCTTTCAACTTCGGCTTTAATGATTTTATCTTTCACTGGTCCATGATTTCTTTTCTTCTGTCTGGCGGGTTTCGCCGAAGGGTCAATTTTTAGGGTATGCTTGATTACTCGAGGATCGATCCCTTCGATGTCATTTGCACTCCAAGCGAAAACGTCCACGTTATTTCTTAGAAATTCGATTAACATTACTTCTCCTTCTTTGCTCAATTCTGTACCAATTCTTGTCCTTTTGGACGAGTCGCCTTCTACCAGAATTATATCTTTATGTTCTGGGGGTTGCAAGGATAAATCTAGTGGTTCTTTCCCCTTTTTATCTAATCGATCAGTAATAGGAATTTCGACCTCATTTCTAATTGGATCGTCTTCGATCTTTCTCTTGCTCGGTGTAATAGGGTTAGGATGTTCTCTCAAGGTCAGCGACGTGCTGTAGCAATCCCACGCCATACAGTGGTCATTCGTTATTTCTCCAATGCCGCTATCGGTCGGAAATTTTATTTTCTGGTGATAGGTAGAGACCACAGCTCGAAAAAGGTTAAGGGCTGGTCGCCCTAATATAGCGTTATAAGCGAAGGGTGTTTCTACCACTAGGAATTTTACCAGCTTCACTGTTCGAAGTGGCTTCTTTCCGAGCGATACACTCAAAGATATCGTTCCGCTGGGGATGATCTCGGACCCTCCAAAGCCTACTAACGGTGTGGCTACCTTTTGTAGGTTTATTTGTCCGAGGTTCATTTGTGCTAAAACCTCCCTGGAGATGATATTTGCTGAGCTTCCATTATCGATTAGGATTCTTTTCACATTGTAATTCGCTATTTCTAACGACACTACCATAGGGAAGTCTGGGTTATCTTCTTTCGAATCCCAAGTAATGTTTTTAGGTACTTCGCCTTCGTTAAAGCTAATCGGCTCGTGATTTGTTGGCCTATTTTCTAACGTCCATATTTCTTTTGGATATTTAGAATTTGCAATTAAGGATCTGGCCATTCTTCGTCGAGCATTGCGACTATCTCCACCCGCAGGCCCCCCGGATATAGTGTGGATAGTTCCATTGATCTGGTCGTGATTCAACTCCTGAGTAGGTCGATGTTCTGGTGACCTTCGATGAGAACTTCTCCTTTGAGTTCCGTTCCGGGGGCTTCTGCTTCTTTCCCTTTTGCGATTATCTCGTTCTATGTATTCGTCTAGTTTTCCTTGCTCGATCAGTTTTTCAACTTCTCTCTTAAGGTGAAAACAATTTTCCGTTCGATGCCCATGTGCCCTATGGTACTTACAGTATTGATCATAGTTTCTAGACCCTGGTCTGGGCTGAGCGATTTTCCTCGCCTCAGGAATCCAATTATTCCTTTCTAGAACTTCCAAGATTTCTTCGATTGGAGCATTTAATCTTGGGTGTTCTACTTGATTCACTCTGCTTCTGATTGGTGGTTCAGGGTTTCTTGGTCTTTGGTAGAAATTAGGTTGCCTTTCTCGGTCGGCTCCGCTGTATTCCAGTCGCTGGAAAACGTTACCTCTCTTGGAAGATCGCTCGTAATCCAAGGATCTTTGGGCGGGAATCCTATCATGCCGCTTAGACCCTGTAGCCGTAACTTTGTTTTTGTTTTTATCCTTAAAAGAATTCATCTCTTCTTGGGTCATATACTTAGATGCTAGGCTCATGATGTCGGCGAACGTTCTTGGTTGCTTTCGACTGAGGGCATTTCCGAACTGCCTGTTTTTAGTGAGATCGAAGAGGATAGATATTATGTAATCGATATTTGGGGAATCGATTTTAAGCAATTCTACGTTGAATCTGGCCAACCAATTCCTTAGGGATTCTCCTTCTTGTTGATATATAGTTCCAAGGTAGCTCATTGGAAGTTTTTGTCTCTTCTGGCTGGCGAACTGCTGTGTCAATTTGTTACAGAGTTCCCTAAAGCTGAATATGGAGTTGGCAGGTTGTTTCGCGAACCAGTCCAACGCGAGTCCTTCGAATGTGGTTACCATTAATTTGGCAGTGAATTCAGCAGAGTGGGCATATAAATTCATTATATTCGTAAAGCTAAAAATATAATCATCCGGGTCAGTGGTTCCATCATAGCGAGGTAGTCTGCCCGGGACTTGTCCGATCGATTGTGCCTCTTTTATTTCCCTGCAGAAGGGAGAACAGGCCGCAAGGCTTTCCTGGAGTTCCGTGGTTCGGGCCCACGGATTTTGAATAGACCGTAAGCGTTGTTCAAGTCGGTCCTGCACCATCCTTTCAATTTCTCTTTCCGTCAGTCGAGCCGTTCGTGGTCGATCAGGGATTGTATCATCTATATCATCCTCAATAGGGATAATTGTTCGTTCCCTGGATCTACTGCGCCTCGCCGGGGTTTTTCTGTGACCTCGTTTCCTTCGAGGATTGTTGTCGGAGGGTTTCGAATTGTCCTGTTGTGGACTGTGTAGCGAGCGGTGCTCGCTTGGTGGGCTATCAGCTTGTTGAGATACATGATCGTTTTGTCCGGGCGTTCTCCGAGCAGGAATTGTCCTGGCAGCCCTAGGATTTTGCGGAATTTGATCATGCACAAGTAATTCTTCCGGGGAGAGTGATTTAAAGAGCATCGCTATTTGTCGTAATTTCTCCTGAGCACCCGGGAGAGGAGCAGGGATCTCGGGGACTTCCGGCTCTTCCTGTATCGTGCCGGGAGGACCTCCTAGGGGTTCATGATCTCGGGGATGGGTATTCTGTAAATTCTCGTCGGTGTTGGGAACGTTATTATTGTCGTTCTCCTGTGGATCTTCAGATGTGTCATGACCGGTGGTTGTGTTACTTCTTGCTCCGATACGAGCGCTTTTCCTTGGGCGAGCCATATGTCGATCGAATAATTAACCTAGCCCCTCGGTGGGCGCCAACTGATTTAACCGTTTTTCGTCGGGTTAATTTAATATCAGTGAATTTGTGATATCGGGGGTTTGGATATTGAATTATTCAGTATATTGGGTTCTGTTACTTTATTCTGGATGGATCGTTTACAAAGAAAAGCAATAATCAAAGGCAAGAAGTAAAACCATTAACGAAATTAAGAACGCAATGATATGGAGGTAAAGTTCTGCAACAATAATGGATATTATTGAGTTCTATTGTTATCAATGTATTCTTGTGTAATCTCAGAATTAAGAGAATTCGTAGTTGTCTTATACAACGAATAACTAGGTATTTATATTATGCTAAACCTAGTATTACAAGGAATCATAGTCCTAGTTGGACTCGGCCCAACCTATCCTTCCTGGGTCCGGAGTGTAATCTTTACTCGGAGCGAGCGGCATCAGGCTGGGTCAGTAAGAAGATCCCGATCCTTTGTAATTGGTCGAACCAGTCTTATAATCTCTGTTCGATCTGATCAGTATGTAGGGTGCGAAATAGCCCCCATCAAATATCTTAGATTAATACAACATTTGGCGTTTACAAATTCTACGTCCAATAGTAAAGTTACAAGGAAATAAACCTCTTAGAAGTATTTCCTCACAAAGCACTCAGCTCTACAGTTTGATTCTCACATAAAAAAACTCACAATTTACTACCTTGTTGTAAACTAAAACACTAAGTTGTTCTTCAATTGGGTAAAGCTTTCTCTTAGAACAAGTTAGTGGTTATGCTCTAGTAAATGCTTGATTTCAGATTGTGTAAGGTTGTTTGCACCATCAAACTGATAGCTATTTATAAGGGAGAATGAAATTGAGTCCATTGAAAGATCCCTCAATTTCAGGAATGCCCTTTATCTCTCTCACCAACTTCAAACGGTTATAAATGCAGACATGTGGCTCTGTCATTGTTTCAGTACTGCTTTATTGTACGGATGGTACTGTTTGTGTCAAATGCATTAAATGCAATCTATCTGTCCTGGGTATTTTGAATTTATTCCTTATGATTGTAATTAATTAACTTCTCTTATCCTCGTACTAAAGACACTTCAATAAATGTGTATGTCGTTCGAATAATTTACTGACTTAGCACTTGGACCAGTCGGCTAATTGGTGTGCTTTACAGATCAAAACTACTCTATTGTCTTGACTCAGCTTTTGTATTTAGTTCTTCCAGTAAAGTCTTCACTTGAACTTAGCTATTGGATTTCTTCAATAAATTAATAAGTAAACCATGTTGATTAACTCTACAAACCTTGAGTATGATATTTGACTTCTTAATACCCCTCTGTTTGAACAAAATTAGCAAGCTTCCATTACTTAGTTCTTAAAAAGACATAGCTGATGACATAAGATTTAACATGATTGTTATCATCAAAATCAAATTAAATTCAGCAAGCAGATCACAGTAGGTTGTTGCTTCTTCAGTCAGTAAACTTTCATCCAATAAGGATTATAAATAAATTTGACCTAAAAATGAAGTTTGGGACAAATAAAATTGGGTTTTGTAATTCGACCAATTTATCATAAACGACCTACATTCGTTTAAGGAAACCTATAAAAATATCTATAAATTAGTTGAACCGGTTATTTAAAGGACTATGCTAGCATCACAGTCCATAATATAAAATTACAAAAAAAACCCATAACTAATCACAAAAAAAAAAAATCCTATTTATAAAATAAACACTAAACCTAAAACCCTAGACCCTAAAATCCTAAACCTTAAACCCTAAATCAAACACTAAATTAAATATTATGTCATAAACTCTAAATCCTAGGCATTATATTGCAAATACTTTTAAATTATGAGTGTAATTTTCGAGATATTTTATATTCAAATATTGATAAATGATAAATTAACATTTGAAAAGTAATGAATTATTTTTTATATGAGTAATATCGTATAATTTAGAAGTTCTTTTGTGATTTTTGAAAGTTGAGATATTTATATTCAAATATTGGTGAATGTTCAATTATCATTTGGAAAATATTGAATTACTTTTTATATGAGTAATATCGGAAAATTTTGATCACTTTTGTAATTTTTGAAAGTTGATTGGGTTATTAATAAATTAAAAAAATTATTTCAAGAAGAAACCTCTTAAACAGATAGCAGGTAACACAATTAACTTTAAATATATAAAACATGGACTGTACAAAAGGCTGTGAAACTTTGAGTTGTGATAAAATCATTTTCCTTATTTAAACAACACCTGAAGGAGAAAGGAACCAACTTAATTGGGTGGATGTTAGACAAATTGGGGCAACTTTAATCAAAAAGTATATGGTTGGTCTATAAATCCCATGAAAAGATAATTGATTTATATAATCTCAATGAAAATATTTATATTCGGTCTATAATATCAATGAAAATATACTATATCTAAAGAGGGAAGACTGCTTCAAGGAAACACACTAAAAAGAGTATAGGAGGGTAGATTGCTTCTATTAATGGAAAATTGAGATTGTATAATATTTGTGTAGCTTTCTTTTATTGTTGAATCTTTGAACTAGTTAAAGAAATGTTTAAAGATATTGCAAGTAATCAATGATTAATTGTTAAGTTAATTTGGACCTGATTCGTCCAATAAAAAGTCTAGTCAAGATTTAATTAATGAGTGGAATATATTCACAAATGTTAGGTTAAAATTTATAGAAAATCAGTAAATATTTCAATAAATTGTCTAAACATTCTATCAATTAATTGCTTTGTTTGGTTGTCCAATAAATGTAGACCTTTCTCACAATCTTTTTTTTTTTTTACCTGAGCCAGTTTGAAGGTTTGGGATATGGGATATGAAAATGTTAGGTTGACATGGGTAAATAATCTAATGAATAATTCAATAGGGCATCTAAACAAAATGGAACATATGCAAACAAACAAAAAAAGGAAAAAAATAGGTTCACATAGGTAAATAAATTAATCAATAAATTAAATAGAATGTCTAAACAATGGAACATATAAAAGATGATTTAGGTTCACATAGGTAAAAAAAACTAATAAACAATTCAATAAGTTGTCGCCAATAGATCATGACGGCCTAGTGGTAATGGACTAGTGGACAATGTGACGAGCTCATGTTTAAAACTCCTGATCGAAGAGATTCTCACATAATGTGTTTTGATATATCTCAAAAGAAATTAAGTCAAATTTAAGAGATAAATATCCTTAGAAAATAGATTGTTAATTATACATTTAATCATATATTTGTTGAATTTGATTGTTCAATGAAACTATAAATTTGATAAAATTAATTTAAACTCAAAATTCAATACTTTTCGGGGACTATATATATAAAAAGTATCAAATACATCTTTTATACGTGCATATAACTATGAAACCATCCGACTCATCAATCATCTTTTAATAAACCTCATAGTCAATTTTTTTTCACTATTGTTGTAGCAATAACAAATTCAAAGTCATTTTTTAGAAGCAAATATATAAAGAGATACGTAATATGCCTTTTTATTTTATTTAACAAAGATTACCAATTGCTTTGAATTTCAAGAATTCATCATCCAATTCATGTAAAAAATGTAGTTTAGAGTCGCATTTTGGAGACTTTTATCATGTTTTAAAGTTATAATCCATTTTAGAGATAAGAATGTTACTAGTATTACAAAGTTTAGAAACTTCGCAAGGAGTTTGATTTTCTCATTTTTTACAATGTTATCTTTTACACTTAAACTTGCTTCATAACATTGAAATTATTATTTAATTATTGGTGTCAGAGAAAATGTTATTTATATATCATCTAATAAAATATGGATCCATTACAGCGTAATCTTTAATTTTATTTAATGGGATCCATTTAGAATAAAACAAATTAAATCTAGAATTAATACTATTCATTAGACAAGCTTTGTAAACTATGCATATAAAATTCACAAAATACATAAAATTTTAATTGGGGTAATTGCATCTCACTGAGTTCAACGTAGCTACGCCCGTGGCGAGATTAATGTTAGGTGGACGTAGGTATAAAAATTAATAAATAATTTAACAAGTGGTCTCAATAATTATTACAAATTCGGTCATGTGGTAGTTAATTAAGTACGTATACTTGAGCCAACTTGAAGAAGGCACAATAACGTACATCCAAGATTGTATCAAGCAGCGGTTCTTATATGCTTAAATTTTTATTAGAAACCTAGACAATAAAAATAAATATATTATATTAGAAATTCCAAACAATTAGATATGCATGGTCTATACATTTTATTGAACGATTTGTTTATTTTGTCTGAGCACTGATAATCAAGATCTATGTCATTTTGGTTAATCTTTCTATTATTTAAAAATAGCATTTTACCTCTTTATAATCTTATGAAAATTTCATATTATCTTCAAGATATTTTCAAACTTAGAAAAGAAATACGAATTAACAAAATTACCCCCTCTTATATACTATAATTTAACTGAGTTCACTTATTGTGACACTTTAACCCTTTTGTAATTATATGTTGGGGGTTTTATGTGTGAATGAAATAAATAAAGTAAGAGATGTGTCTATTCGATTCGAAGAGGTACCCTTTGGATCGAAACATTGTGTCCCTTTCCAAGAGGCACTTTTGTGTCTATAAATATGAGACAGAATCTGGCCAATTCTGAATCAATTTTAATAGTAACATAAAGGAAAAACACTACTCTTTCTTTCTCTTAATTCCCTAAAAATTCAGTCCGAAATTTCTATTTGTTAAAGTTCGCCGTGGGTTCATTAGTTGTGCAAATAATGAACAACAGACTGTTGTATCTTGGGAGACTACCGGGAATCAAACTGTATGCACCGTGGCAGCCCCGGAAATATTGTCTTAAGGAAATTTGTTTCGGCAAGCCTCAGTCTTATTTCCTATTTACGTGTTGATTAAAGTGTTCTACAAATTAATCCTAACCAAGTAAGTATGATTTATATGCTTAATAATGCATGAATTTTATTTGTTAGAATATTGTTTACTATATTCTATGTTTTGTGAAACATATAAGTGCACAGATTGTTAGACATGCACCAACAATCTTAAGACAATATATCTTGTTTAATAATTTGTGCTTTGACGTGAACACTTATTATGCACGGATCATGATATCTAATAATCATGAATTCAAAAGGAATAAGCCTCAACACCCTTTAACCTTTTCTGTGTTTTTTGTATTATATAATGAGTTTGCATAATTGGACAAATTACTTCTGGACGAAACGTTATAACTCTTTGTGTAATTAACGAATGTTTTTCTCATATAATTCGATTCAATGACTGCATTTACGTGGGAATTTTTTCAACTTCCCGAGAATTCTTCGTTGTGGAGAAAGAATTATCGAAATGCCAATATCATAATTTTCAATTTCTGTTAATGGATGAGATGATAATTTATCAAGAATGTGGGTGGGAATTTAATACTCCAAAAATTCGAACCCATCAATTGAATCCATACGGTGTGGAATTAATGTCATCGGTTCATGTAACTTGAAGAAGGGTCTTCATTTTAATTAGCATACTTAAAAGTGGGAATTTTGTAAATAGAAATAAATAATTGAAATGTCACTTGAGTAGTGAGTGTTGATGTTAAATGATGGAATTCACATTATGGAGTTTAATTATCTTCCGAAAATGATTCGTTACACTAGCAAGAGGTTTTTCCATGACGGACGGTAGTGTCGTTTCTATAACAAGGTTATTCTACTTTAAATTAATGCCTTTAACCATATACGTGCAATGGTGCATATTAATGTGCATGCTGTCTTCATGAATCGGTGCCTTCGGACATTTAGTTTCTAAGATTTTGAAATCTCAGAAAGTAGAATTCTTTATTTTGAAATAAAAAACGCTCATGTGGTGTGATATTGAGTGGGATGAGAGGTCCTTTAATCTTAATTATCACCGGCGTTAATTCTATTCTGTATGACGATAACATGTGTCTTCGAATGAAGTCGTGGACACATTTAAAAAGAGTTAGTGCATGAGTTGCACACTAGACTCATGAAATGAACTCAAATGAGTGCATTTGATAAATCATTGTAATTTTGCAATTTATTTAAAAAAAAAAAAAAAAAAAAAAAAAAAAAAAAAAAAAAATTGAGACTTTTCAAAGAGATGTGAAGGGAGTGTTCCTTTCACAAAAATTGAAAAGGTGTTTATATGACCATTTTCAGATTATGTGAAATGCCGTTAAAATGGTATATATATATGTGAATCGGTGCATATTTGGCATCACTATATTCACAATCAAAAAGAAAATTATTTTTGGAAAAATTCAAATAAACAAGAGTAAATTCAAATCTGAAATTTGAAAGGCACTATCATTTTTTTTCACAAGTTAAATAAAGTATTTCTTATATAAATGTTTTAGTGGTGTACTAATTTATTTATTGATTGAAGTAAATTATACTTGTATTATTGGGTCATTACATGTAAGTAATGATTTAAGTAAAGCTTTTAATGACATGGGCATTGAAGTATGCATCTTATTTGAGTATATGATGCATAGCTTGTGTACATTATTTAATACGTGCGACTTATATATATGCGAGGCATATTAAAAGTATATACATTTACTACTACCCTTTATGTGGAGATAAAGGATTAATTAGTATTAATCTCATATCAATATTCTATTTGAGATTGATTACTTACGTGTGAAAATAGTTATAGTTTATTTGCGAAATAAATATGACTTATTTTCAAATCAATTTATTTGAGGAAATATTGATAATTAATTGTGAAAAATAATTATAATTTGTTTGTGAAATAATTATAATTTATTTTTTATATCAATATGTCATTTGAGAATATATTGATTATTGTGAAATAATTATATTTATTTGTTTGTGAAACAAATGTGTAAGAGTTCAAAACTTTTGAACTAATTTAAATTAATTGTGTGATTTTGAAATCATTACTAACTCGTGGAGTTTGAGAATGTATTTAATCACATAGATATTATTGCTCTATTTATAAATACGAGGCAATAAATATTTTTGCGAAATACGAAAAGATGCATTTGTGAAATACAAATCCGGAATAAAAAAAAAAAAAAATTCTTATATCCAAATTGTGGGGGTGAATACGATATATTCATTTAACAAGAGTGTGTTAAATTGAGAATAATTCGTAAAAATAATTCACCTAGCTCAACCCAATTATATTGAGTATGTAGCTACACGAACCTAAGAAGGTGCGGGTAATATTATTCTATAAATTTGGATGTACCGGATAACTTGTGGGGGAAAAGTCCTTAGATGTCTAAACGCATATTAAGTCGAGTTTCACACAAAAAATTAAAATATCATTCCATACGAGTTATGGAAAGGGAAGAAAAACCAAATACCTTAAAATGTGGGGGGTATTTAGGTCAGATTTCGGTTTCTCCACCGAAAAAGAAAATAACTTAAAAATATTAATTACTACTAGCTTATACGATAAATGGTAGCAATTCACAATTTTTGTGTTTAAATAAATGTAATCATGTGAACTGAGTCACGTGATGTAACATTAATTGAGAATGTAAGAAGGATTTGAGAATCATTTCTTATAAAATTGATCATTCTTTTGGTTCAGATTTATTTTCAGTAAATGTGATTTACTGATATTAAACGATGATAAAGTAATATTATTTATTATATTACTTACATAAACTTTTTTTTTTTACAGTTTATAATTAGAGTTAATTATAAATTGTTTATTCTGCGAGAATAAACATTATAGTCTAACTTTTTTTTAGACTAGAATATTTTTAAAATTTCATAGAATATTTTTGCGAAAATATTTAATTAATTTTGAGCAAGAGGGTCAAATTTGTGAAGTTTATAATTATAAACTACTATATTCTGCGAGAATATATATATGAATCGATCTTTAAAAATGTTGATCTCTTACTTCAACATGAGTGCTCGAAGTTATTTGATCCAGATATTATAACTTATATGTTAATGGATTAACCTCAATAATGTCACGTTCCAATATCGTTGATTGGAAAGAGGCGATTGAGTTACATTTATAAAATTGGTAGACCTCGAGGAGTGAACCAATTAAATGTAGACGAGTTTTTAATTTCAAGAGTTTAAAAACTTTGATAAGTCAGTCGACAAAAACTAGGCTAGACGAGTAGCCAAGATGCCTTATTGAAAAGAAGCACTTTTACTTCTTTGACTTATATTCACTAGCGAATAGGATGAAATTCATTTGAATGTTAATAGCTCTAATAGCTATATACAATGGACGTTAAAATTATCATCCTTAATGGTGAATTAATTGAGAAAATTTATAAGGAGTAACCAAAGAGTTTCGTTGTTAAATGAAAAGAAAACATAGTTTATGAAAATTTTGTTTTTCTTGTTGACATTTAACAAACTCCTAAACAATGACACGAAAAAATGTGATAGTGTTACTAACAAATTTTGACTGTCATATTAATAAATATGACAAGTGTGTCCATATAAACTAACTGGATAATTGAGTATCAGAGTTTGTTTATGCGCAATTGATATGTTAATATTTGAGACTAATATTGTGAATATTAATTCCATCGAGAAATATTAACTTATGATATGAAAAACATCAATTTAATCAATTATGATTTTGAGGTCATGTGATGACATTAAATTATTTCAAGCACATTAAGTGCATGAATGATGTCTAAGTTAAATACTTATGAAATTAGGGGATTTCATAAAATTTAATTCATATCTTGTATGCTACATGAGAACAAATGTGATAGAATATCACAATTTGAGTATGTTCATAAAATTAGATATCACGCATATATCGTAAAAGCAAGAGGCTAGACATCGTCACTTTGGTTAATAAACTAAGGAGATACATGAGCAATCCTAGCAAGATTCGTTGGGATGCATTAATGAGAATGCTTGAATCTTGAAAGAATACATACATATGTGCATTATATTTGAAAAACTTTCAAACGATCCAGAAGGGATATAGTAATGCAAATGAAACTTCTGATTTAGATGAATCAATGTTTATAAGCGGATATGTATTCAATTTTGGAGGCACCGCTATTTCTTGAGAATCTTCCAAACATACCCATATAACTCATTCCACTATGAGATAAGAGTGAATATCATTGGATAAAGCTAGTGAAGAATTTGAATGGCTTCACAAAATTCTTGGAAGATATTCTAATATGACTGAAAATTGTGTTGGTCATACGTTAATGCGATAATCAAGCGGTGATACATAGAGCTCAACAAACTCTATGTATAATGGTAAAGTCACGACATGACATATTCGTTGTCGTTGATACAATACCGAGAGACAACTACTTTCAAATAGAATGGGCTTTACGAAGTCAAGAGATAATCCTGATTCCGGATATTAAAGGTTTATCTAGAGAGTAGTATGTGCATCTAGGGGAATGGGCTTAAAGCCTAAATTAGACTAAGTTACCTCGTACGGAAACCTAACCTGGCGACTGGAGATCCCACGGACCAGGTTCAATAGGACAACCAGTCTTGGCTAACTTAAAAGAAAGCACTTAAGAGTATAACTCTATCCCATTCTTATGATGCAATAAGTGCAAGCCTACCGCGTTTATAAGGTTAAGCAAACGCTTTTAATGACGTCTATACCTTGTCAAGAACAAGTGGAGTATGGTAGGATACTCTTGATAGATGCGGTCACCTATGTTAGTGTGAGCTGGGTCGGCTCGTTGAGAATTTCTTTATAGGCTGGAATTCTCTAAAGCACTCGCATAACCAAGAATGTTCAGGGCCAAAACGAACACAACCGAGAACTTGAAACAAATCGGTTTAGTACCGTGTTAAGTTTATTGTCTTGGTTTACACAAACAGCCGACGGTTCAAGATGAAATATTTCACCGATTGGCTAAGTAAATCCGATAAGCTTTAACTAGGGAAGGTTCAAGATGAAATATTTCACCTATCCCGATGCAGTATTATTCCTAAAGAAATTTCGACATAATATATCTATGTGAAGGAACTCGAACAACAATTTCATTCATGTGGGGGATTGTTGGGGGTTTTATGTGTGAATGAAATAAATAAAGTAAGAGATGTGTCTATTCGATTCGAAGAGGTACCCTTTGGATCGAAACATTGTGTCCCTTTCCAAGAGGCACTTTTGTGTCTATAAATATGAGACAGAATCTGGCCAATTCTGAATCAATTTTAATAGTAACATAAAGGAAAAACACTACTCTTTCTTTCTCTTAATTCCCTAAAAATTCAGTCCGAAATTTCTATTTGTTAAAGTTCGCCGTGGGTTCATTAGTTGTGCAAATAATGAACAACAGACTGTTGTATCTTGGGAGACTACCGGGAATCAAACTGTATGCACCGTGGCAGCCCCGGAAATATTGTCTTAAGGAAATTTGTTTCGGCAAGCCTCAGTCTTATTTCCTATTTACGTGTTGATTAAAGTGTTCTACAAATTAATCCTAACCAAGTAAGTATGATTTATATGCTTAATAATGCATGAATTTTATTTGTTAGAATATTGTTTACTATATTCTATGTTTTGTGAAACATATAAGTGCACAGATTGTTAGACATGCACCAACATTATAAACGTGGCATTTTGCCCCGACGGTTATGATAAATGTAACATTTTACGCCCCTATGTTATGATATATCTGACACTTTATATCTCCTGCGTTATGATAAATGTGATACTTTATCATGTAAGAGTACCGGTGTCTTTTTACGCAACACTCTATATGCCTACTCTCAATTTCGACGTGTGTATTACATACTTCGTTGGAAGGAAGTAAATTGATCCTTGAAATTTTTATAAGGGGTAAAGTGCTTTTTTTCAAATTACATTAAATTAAACTGAACATTATGTCTATTACAGGAGAAATTGACATTCACCCATTTTATATATTAGTTCAGTAAACCCGTATGAAATAGCAAGTTTGGTTGAGGATTTATTGTCGATCTTTGAAGAGGTTAATTCTTATATATCAAAGCCTTAAATTAATCTAGGTCATTGCCTTTAGTCATGGGTTCCTTTTTGTTAGGATAATGAGATTTATTTTTCACTTACAAACTTGCGCAAATAACTAAGGCTTGGACTATTATTATTCATATTTTAGACTTTTACCCAGATGTTGTAATTCACAATTTTGAGCTTTATATGTCACGTGTTGGACTTGTTTGTCCATTCGTTCAACCTGCACTGTGAAAAAGGTGTATTGATGAGACTAAAATGTAGCATATAGATTGCATAACAAGATAAAGTTCACTTTAAGACCTTTGACAATTCTCACCTCTTGAGCTAGTTTCTTGGATTTTTTTAGGGTGCAGGCATGTTAGTTACACCCTCGCATGCGGGAAGCCTCATCATGATGTTCATTTGACTTAGATAGATCTGGGTCATTGATTTGGTAACTTGGTCAAAATGAATTTGTAACTATTGACTTTAATTAAATTACAATTTACCAAATTTACCCTTTCACTTATTTTTATTCTAAAAAAATCGCCTATGATATAAAAAGACCACTTTACCCCCAATTTTGATAATTGACTTTGACAATTTTGCAAATTGACCCCTATGTTTTGCGATTTTAGGAATTGAATTATTTTGCTTCGAAAAATAAAATAAAAAATCGCCTATGATATAAAAAGACCACTTTACCCCCAATTTTGATAATAATTGACTTTGACAATTTGGCAAATTAACCCCTATATTTTGCGATTTTACGAATTGAATTATTTTGCTTCTAAAAAAATATAAAAAAACCGTCTGTCATATAAAAAGACCGATTTACCCCAAATTTAGATAATAATCGACTTTGACGGTTTTGCCAATTGACACCTATATTTTGCGATTTTACGAATTGAATTATTTTGATTCTAAAAAAATAAAAAAAAGGCCTGTCATATAAAAAGACCACTTTACCCCCAATGTTGATAATAATTGACTTTGACAATTTTGCCAATTGACCCCTATGTTTTGCGATTTTACGAATTGAATTATTTTGCTTCTAAAGAAATAAAAAAAAACCGTCTGTCATATAAAAAGACCACTTTACCCCTAATTTTGATAATAATTGACTTTGACAATTTTGCAAATTGACCCATATGTTTTTCGATTTTACGAAATGAAGTATTTTGCTTCTAAAAAAATGCCTCTCATATAAAAAAAACCACTTTACCCCCAATTTTGATAATAATTGACTTTGACAATTTTGCAAATTGACCCCTATATTTTTTTATTTTACGTATTGAATTATTTTGCTTAAAACGCAGCTTCTTATTTTTCAAACTTAAAACGCACAATGTCCTCGTTGTGTGAATTGAGAATGATGGAAAATAGGGTCGACACGACAAAAAATAAGAGCACAACAAAACGAAGCAAAATAACACAACAGAAAGCAATAAATGAGCGAGACGGCTCTAATAAAATCGAAGAAGCATACAATAGAAATATAAACAAGTTAACATGCCAACATCTCCAAAAAGTTAAAAAATTACCTATACAAGACGGAAATAGAAGTAAAAAATTTGGGCTCAATTTAAACCGACAGGACTGCATAAATTTGAAGGGAACGTCCCTTTTATATGAATCATATAACACAAGCATCCCGTGGTTACCCCGTCTTTATTGGTTTCGTGCATTGCGGGTACGGTCCTCCTCTTCATCAAAAGGCAGCTCTTCCTCTTGATCTCCTTGCGGTAGCGGTGGTAGATTTAGTCGCCTAAGAAGAGCAGGTTGATAAAGGGCGTTGAATCGGTCATCTCCAAGTACTGCACGAAACATCATATCATGCATGTCACTCATGGCATAGACGAATCGAGCCTACATATCTTGCTTGTCACTCATGTTTTGGACGAGCTGAGTCAAATCACAAATCTCATCCCGTATATTCGTCTATTTCTGTGTTCTTGGCATTCTTTGCTGCATTTCCACTTGCTCACCTTGTTGATCGCCTTGAACCTGTTGACCTTCTTAACATTCTTGATCTAGCTCACTGAATGAGTAGACTTTACCGGTGTAACCACTCGTGTATTCTAGCTTCAATGTCTTGCAGAGAGTTAGGGTGTTGATCAAGCCAGTCAACTTAGTTTCTTCGCTAATCTCCCCAAAGTCGAACCCGGCATTTCTACACAAGCCGTCAATGAGGTGCGGAAACACGAAGCTTCTAATGTTAGCTTTCTTTCTTGAAATGGTTTCCTCAAGCACTTCATTTATAATCCGACCAACATTGAGTGTAAGCCCCCCGGTGGGTGCATATAGCAAAGGGATGTGATTATCACCGTAAAATGTGTTGTATTTGGTAGGATGGAAGTGAACTAGCAAAACCAAGGACAAAGCTTTCGCTTCTTGAGTCAAGCGGTTATGTACAACCTTCGGAATACCTTAAACAACGATTCCGGGTAAAGTGATGGACTCTTTCATTTCATCCATAGTTATTTCATCGTAGTTGAATAATTCGTCGAGCTCATCATCCCGGTTCGCAGGCCATTCGATCTTATAGTAGGCATTGATAGTTTCTGGATCGAATTTGACCTCCCTGCCCCTCACAGTTGTGGCTTTGTCATCCCTATTCCAACCGGCATTAGCATAAAATTCCCTAACAATTTCGCCGTCGAAAGTCTCACGAGGTGGACGTTTCAAGAATTCGGTCCAACCTCTTGCTTCAATCTGCTCATACATATATGGAAAGGCCTCCCTTTCATATGTAACAAATCTCTCGGAGACAAACGACCAATCTTTATGCTTCGTATATGCATCCGAGGCCGGCTTAGATAAGAATATGTAGGTGTCGTACTCCTCCTCGACTACCTTTTTCTTTCCTATTGCTTCCCTCTTCCTCTTAGGAGTTTCACTAGAACTTGCTCCTTTCGATTTTTTTTTTCATATTCGAACTTTGATCCCCTTTTTTTATTTCAACAGTGCAAGAGTTTCCCCCCAAGCTTAAGTCACAACCACACTACAACTTCCTCAAACAAATATCAATATATATCCAAAACCAAAAGCTAACAAAGAAAATAAATTTTTCTTACAGACAATTTATCGATCACTTACTAAACCAAAAACTATCTCTATCAAACAATGAACCCTATCAATCTAATCCAAACAACAACAATTATCACAAACAAGTAGAGTTAAGCTATTTTAACCTCAATAATCACCAAAATCCGACAATGCAATATAAATCGAGAACTTGGTGGAAATTTAGGTGTGTTTGATTTAGGGTGGATTTTGGAGGTTAGGGATTGAATTTGTTGTGTGGATGTTGTTTAAGTGGTGAGAGGTGTGATTGTGGGACGAATTTTTGCAATTTGAAGGAGAAATTTGTAAGGATTTATTTTTGATTGAGGGGGATTTGCGGAGATGGGGTGTGGAATGTAGATAGTGAGTTAAAAGAGCGTAAGTTGTTAACTAATGCTTTGTGCCTCGCCGCGGTGAGACGGGTGCATTCTAAGTGCACCTATTAAACTCCCCGCGGCGAGTTTTACCCTCACCGCAGTGAGACATGGGCAGAAAGTTAACTTTCTGCTAAGTCATCACCGTGGGGAACTTGATACTCGCCGCGGCATGCATGAAGCTCCAGCTTGACGCGGCGAAAATGAGGTAGAGAGTTAACAAACTCTCTGCCCATATGTCACCGCGGTGAGCTTCAAGCTCGCCGCGGTGAGAGTTGGCAGAAAGTTAATAGCATCTCATTAAAAATTAGTCAGCCCGCAATTGAAGTTCACTCTCCCAATTGGACTGAAAATATGAGTAGGTCGTTATTTTGAAGAAATTGTCTATTAGATGGTTCCTTCAGACCAAGTCTTCCGTAATTTGATATGTTGTCCATAATTTCAAAAAAAATATGAGTCAGTCGTTATTTCGAAGAAATTGTCTATTAGATGGTTATGTAACACCAAGTCCTCCGTAATTTGATATTTTGTCCATAATTTCAAAAAAAAATATGAGTCGGTCGTTATTTCAAAGAAATTATCTATTAGATGGTTATGTAACACCAAGTCCTCATAATTTGATTTTTTGTCCATAATTTCAAAAAAAAAATGAGTCGATCGTTATTTCGAAGAAATTGACTATTAGATGGTTACGTGACACCAAGTCCTCCATAATTTGATATTTTGTCCATAATTTTAAAAAAAAATTTAAGTCAGTCGTTATTTCGAAGAAATTGTTTATTAGATGGTTATGTGGCATCAAGTCCTCTGTAATTTGATATTTTGTCCATAATTTCACAAAAAAAAAATATTAGTCGGTCGTTATTTCGAAGAAATTGTCTATTAGATGGTTAGGTGATACCAAGTCTCCACTATTTGATATTTTGTCCATAATTTTAAAAAAAAAATATTTGTCGGTCGTTATTTCAAAGAAATTGTCTATTAGATGGTTATGTGATACCAAGTCTTCCGTAATTTGATATTTTGTCCATGATTTCAAAAAAAAAATATGAGTCGGTCGCTATTTCGAAGAAATTGTCTATTAGATGGTTATGTGACACCAAGTCCTCCGTAATTTGATATTTTGTCCATAATTTCTTAAAAAAAATATTAGTCGTTCATTATTTCGATTTGAAGAAATTATCTATTAGATGATTACGTAACACCAAGTCCTCCATCCACTGCACTAACAAATCTTTATTGTCAATTTTCGACAAATACCTGTAAAGATATACTAGATTTTTTAATCTATAGTATGGTTATGGATTTGGCTTAATATATATTAACGTGGGGATTAAGTACAAGGTCGTATAAAAATTCATTTATACATGTTTATGTAGGTAAATTTTACTGTATATTTAATTGCTCACTTACAATTTAATTTATTTTTTGGTTTCACAATCTATTTAAATTAATACACCTAATTCGAGTTTCCAAATGATTTGCACAAATTCATGTGATATGTCAATTTTGAGTTTCACTTCTATCTTTATAAATTTTTTGGAGATGGTTATCTTGTTGTAAAAATTACAATTTCCTCCCTTCACTCTAATTGTACCTTGAATTTGCAAGCTACAATAAAATAGGCTTCAATCCTCATAAATTTTAAGAAACAATGCATATAAGAAAATTTATATAAAAAAGAAATAAAATTTTGCCAATAACAATATTTATTAATCTAAAAGTAATACTACTAATATGAATGCAAGTGCATTTCAACAGTTTCAGAATTAATATAATTTAAAGTTCTTCATCACTTGGTCCACTACTCGAATACTTTTCTCCTCCTTCAGATGTCACATCCGGTTCCTCATTTTCTTCCTCACCTTCCTTTAGTTCATCTTCACCCACGACTACGTCGGCTTGAATTATCTCCACAACAGCATTTCTTGGTTGAGGTGGGTGGACTGCCCAGAAAATCATGTCTAGTTCCCGCCAATATATTTCACCTTGATTATGGTACTTCTTCGCCCACCATTTGAAATGCATTTCCTGTTGCACGAAAATAAAATAGATACATAATTTCAATGTAGATAATTTTAATTTTTATCTGACACATTAATAAATACATTGGTGAATGAGTTACCTTAAGAAGCATTTCCCATACTTTTGCACTGGCTAGCAATCTGTTCTCTTTCGGGTACCACCTCCCGAAATGGCATCGAAGTACCTCCTGCCACGAGTAATAACGAGTATGCAGCCTATGAAATTCTTTATTAACAATGTCGTACATGTAACTCTTCCCCGTTTGTTGTTGTTGTAGTCTTAAAGCAAGTTGATGAAAAACCGTCGTGTTTGGCCAGGTATAATGTATCGTGCCAGTTCTCGTTTCATCAATCAACATTGTCAAGAAAAGTTCGAGGTCAGCTTGAACCCAAAATACTGTAGCCATGAAACTAAGTACAATACAACAATTTATTGTATTAACATTTAAAACAACCGAACACGAGAATAATCTGAACATAAAGTGAAAATTTTAAAAACTTCAAAATTCAAAATTTAATCAGAACAATAACATTGATCAATATCGAATGAATAAGAAATTGAAGCATCGGCATGATATAAACAATTAAATTCCAAACATTTAACAATATTGATCAATTAAAAAAATCATTATTCTAGGAATATTTAAACAAAACAATTCTAAACCCCAATTTCCATTCACAAATAACGAATGGCACGTGACATCTCGCCGCGGTGAGCTTCGACGGTGAGATAATGGCAGGGAGTTCGCATTCACAAATAACAAATGGCATGTGACATCTCGCCGTGGTGAGCTTTGACGGTGAGATAATGGCAGGGAGTTCACAAAACTCTACAGCTTGTTCAATCTTGATGCTTATTTGAGAAAACGATCATTAAGATTCCCATACCCTATAGTTGATTTGTTTTACTATTGAGATTCATCCTTATATGAGGAAACGATCATTAATATTCCCATACTCTACGGGTGATTCGTTCCCATTTTGGACTCATCTCGGGAGTGCATCAGGCATAGGCTCGTCATTTAAGAACATCATTTTGACTTTCGAAACTAAGGACAATCCTCATGTTTCTAAGACAGTCGATATTTTGATCCAATTATTTTATTAGTCGAGGATAAATAGTAAAATGGATAATTATAAATATCTCAATATCTATTTAAAGAGAAGACAAACATTTAGTGGACTAGTAAGTGAATAATACTTATAATCTACGAAGGTTGGACTTTCTATCGTAAAAGTTCTCCCACTATTTTATCGAAACAATTACCCCTTCAATTGTTCGGGAGATCCTATTTCCTAGTAGGTCTTGACGTTCTAGCGGCCATTAATTGCACCCACGACTCGTGGCCATACAACCAATTCCCCAGGTAGGCATACTTATTGCCAATTGTGTCACTACACAACCTTCAAGCTATTTTGCCTCAATTTTCGCACTTATCTAGCACTACTACATCATAATTGTTACTAATCGTTAAGTTTAACCCGTCAATCATGATGAGCAACGGGCCCGATCGTGAACTCCCCGTAACTGGTTATCGGTCGATATTCACATCCCGACCAGTTCTCACCCTTGTCGAGTTTAGTTAAAAACAGGAGTCAAGTAATCTCACGTATTGTCCCTTTCTTCGACTCGGGTGCCAGACTCTGGATCACCTTAATCGATAAGTAGACAACATACGCTAGTCCTTATTGATGGAAGGCTTGGATTTATATAAATACTTCATTTTATTTTAACCCAATATGACTTAATATTTAATTCAAGAGGGGATTTACTGGTTTGAAAGTTTAAGGCAAACTCTCTCGAGATCTCACCGCTTCGATAATGAATTATCTTATTTACGTTCTAATATTCTAGCGCATCACCATACAAGCCAAAAAATAGAACCAATAAATAAATAAAACATAAATAAATAAACCTAGCATGCATTTCTAACACAATATATTTTCGATCAAGAGCCACCTATGCTTGGGCCATCATTGAGCCAATAATGTTGGCTCAATTGGTCTATCTAATGGGTTCTTAATGGGCCTAGGCTATTACATTAATAACCAAGCATTCCTTCTTGCATGTAGGGCTGAGCAAACGGGCCGAACCGGACCGAACCGAACCGAAGTTCGGTTATGGCCCGGTTCGGTCCCAAAAAAACATGGACCGATTACCGGACCGAAATAGTCGGTCCGGTTCGGTACAAAAACCGATCGATTCGGTTCGATCCGATTCGGTCCGTGTGTACCGAAATTTTTGCTATAATTCATATTTCATATCCCAATTTGGTCGGATAGGTCCGATTCGGTCCAGTAGATCTGGGCAATGAAGAAGAAGAAATAGGCAAAGGCAATCGTATACAGGCAGTAGCTTTTATGATTTTTTAGCTTTTATGATATACAAAGGCTAAATAACATAGAAATTACAACATCAGAAATTCAAAAGAATGTAAATATTGTGGATTCTAACCGGTATTCATTGATACGCTTCTTGGAAATTGTGGATAATCCTTCTCTATTTTCATATTTCTTGGATGGTTTAATTTCATGAACAGGAAATAAAATCAGACATAGTCTGATTTTTGAGCTTTTATGATATTGTACCAGAGATTCTGTCGGCGGACGGAGGAGAAGGAGGCAGCGGCGAACCGGAATCGAGTTCTGGAGCGGTGGAGCGGCGGCGGCTGTTGATTTGGCAGGAAGAAGTCGGGTGGAGAGAATTAGGGCAAATGGAAGTGGCTGTTGGGTTATGGACTTACGGGTTTGGCTGTTGGGTAATGGGCTAAAAGGGGAAAAAAAAAACTAAGTGGGTTCGGTTCAACCGGTTCGGTTCGGGGAACCGGCCGGTTTTACCGAAAACCGACCCCTATAAGGGGTCGGTTCTGAGGCATAAACCGAGTGCCGAACCGTTTTTCCGGTTCGGTACTCGATCCGGACCGATTCGATCGGTCCGGTCCGGTTCGGTCGGAAAACCGAACCGGGCTCACCCCTACTTGCATGTAATGGGCCTCAATCCTAAACTATTTAATGTAAAGCCCTAATCTATTACATTGGCACAAAAAGGCTCAAATAAAGGCTTGCAGGCCCAACAAAAATCCAAAGCAAAAAAAAAAAAAAATCAATCACATCTAAGGTCAATGCTCGGCTCGATTGAAAACCACGTAAACAATTCACGTTGAGCAAAGAAACAAGCAAACACATTTGCTAGTTTCCTATCTTACTTCAATTATTTTTAACGCCTCTAAAATATTTCTATAGATTCTTACTTTAGTCTCTACTAATTATGGTAATCTATATTCGGATAAACAAAACCATTTTATGCATAAAACAGAATAAGAATTTTTCAACTTTTGAAAATTGCAATTCGGCCCTCCAACTTTTGGAAATTACAAATTTACCCCAAATTTGAAATTGGGCAGAGGACCAAAAATAAAAAATTTATTTCCAGAAAATTTTTGAATTTGCAATTCGGCCCCTGCAGTTTTCAGTATTTACAAAACATCCCCAAAACTTTTAGTATTTACAAAAAAGCCCAAATTCAAAAATTTCTAGAAAGTTGCATTCTGACCAGAAAACACAGTTCGTAAAATATCAATTTCAGTCTAGTTTTCCCAAAATTCGTTAATCGCAAAAATAGCCCTTTATTTTCAAAAAATACAAAATGGCCCATAACGTTTTTATGCAATTTTACCCAATATTAGATCTACCCATAACAAGTAAGAATCAATAACACGAATATAACATACAATACAATAAGGCAATCAAATTATATTCGGACCTTTTCGTATGAGAGTAACGAGTTAGGCTCTGATACCACTGTTGGGTTATTGGTAACGTTAAGACGTTAAAAGCAGCGGAATTTTAAAATAACCCAATCAGGATCTTTATTCATCTAGTCATACCAAAAGGATTTTTACACAAATAAAACATCCATAGGGCGTTTAGCGATTTTACCTCACCACTGGAACGGGGGTGGTTTTTCTCCGGTCTTTTTTCAGATATGATGGATTTGGTTCGAGAGAAGAACCCCAAGCATTGTGCCTCTAGCGGTGTCCACAACAACTGGATTGTAGCAACTCCTATAAATCCACAGGCTCAGAACTAAGATCCAAAGTTTATCAAGCAAGGAAGAAAGAAGAGAAGGCCAGATCTAGATCCAGATCCAGAGAGAGGGACGGCCTCTCTAGCTTGAAGAAGGGGGCAACATTCATTGCTAGGTGGAATTTCGTGGCTTTATGGAAGCTAGGGTTTTTGGAGTTTCCTACTCCTTATTTATAGATTACTCTTGACCTAGCTTTGACCTAATCCAACTAAGAAACTTAAAGCCCATTTACATATGGCATTTATTTGTTTCATAATGGACCTAGACCACCTATTAATTAATTTTAATTAATTCAGTCCATTTAATTAATTAATTAAATTAAATTCCTCTCATATTAATTAACCCTTTAATTAATTAGTTTTCTTCTTCAAGAATTAACACTTTAATACTTCAGTTTTGATTTAACTCTTTAAATCAAACTTTCCTTATATGATTTGTTGCAATCTAATTCTATTGTGTTTGACCCTCCAGGTTCACCATAAATTGGCCGCGGGCCCATGACTTTCGTGATTTAATTTGCAAGCTTATTAATTATTCCGATTAATTGAACACCTTCAATTAACCACTCAAGAATTAATCTCCTTATTAATTCATAAGCACCCGCACCTCATCGTAGATGTTTAGCCACAAGCCCATGAGGCCCAACTTTAGGTGAATTGATCTCAGTGAACCTCACCTCTTATAAGTACCATGTACATACGGTCTATATGTCGACTTAATTTTTTGATCGAGACCTAGGGTGTGTGAATTGATCGGCACCTCTAATTATCTCGATAACTATACTTTCTAATTCTGAATAATGATTCCAGTGTGACTGCTATATTTGGAAACCCCTTTCCAAATCCGTCACCAACTATGGCCACAGGTTTCTCAGAATATATTATCTAAGAACGTATAGGAAATTCTCTCAACACACTACGTTGAGTCAGTAGATCCCATATTGATGCTAACCATTCACGTACATGACTATACGCACCCAACTTAGGCACACAATGGTCAAGCTACGTGACCGACACCTAAATCTAAGTACGTACACCCATGCACCGAATTCGCCCTAGCACCTCAAGTCTAAGGACTAAATCGTACACTATTATAAGTTTGAGAAGCATCCCATCGCCGATGTGCATCATGCGCTTCCACAATGGGTTTCTCTGTTCGGGACGTTCGATCCCCTATCAAATGCCTTGCTCATGAAACGCTACCAATTCACTCCAAGTGAATCATGCATATTTGTACAAGTCTTTGCGATTCCTTTGATACCCTGTCTCGTTCAGAATCTATGACTTGGAACAGTTTTAAGATCACGATCTTAGAGACTGTTTCATGATTGCACTCATACTGAAGTGAATCGTCTCATAGTCTATTGTGATCTAAGGATTTCATCCAATCGCTTAAGTGATTCGCGAGAGATGAAGTTTGGCATTGTTTGATTTACATACTATAAACAAACAAGCGTATTAATTCATTTATACTATAGAAAGATTACGATAGTCCTAATACAAGCTAACTATATTGGCTTGCAGGGCACTATCCTATCATAATATTTATTTTATATGAACTATGCTCAAATGCACATTTCATTATAGAAAAATATGTATATTGGCATTTATTGATACCTTAAAATTTCTCATTTTCAGACTATGTCTTTTGAGGCTAAGAAATCTGATATTGACCAGTTGGATGCTTGGGAAGAATTAGAATCCAAGAGGTATATTCCTACAACAGGTTACATTGACCCAAGTACGGACATGAACCATGCCGAATATGTGGAAACTTACGGCAATCAGAGAATCAGTTGCAGTCACACTCTAACAATCTCACTGGAGACATGGGTAAGGCGGGGGTGTTTGCATTGTTGACATGCATGATTAATGTTATTGAGCATCAAGTCGTCCAATTGACAAACACATCGAAAGTGATTTTAATGCAACAACAAAACAATAACATGTCGTCAGGGTCAAAACAGATTTCACCATTTCATATGGTTGACAATAATATCCAGTCATGCCTAGAAAAGATATCACAAACTATTGAATCCACACTTCGTGCTACATTGCCTAACTTGTTGAGGTCACAAATGGGAAAAGTGGAAGGTACTCCATCCGTGAATAATCAGGGATCTTGTTCGAAATCAACCCAGCGACATGGTAGCCAAAAAGTGAAAACTTCCTACCCAAGAACTAGGTCTCGAGGCAAAGAAGAAACACTCACGCCTAAGACTTTGAATTTTAATGGTAAATCAAAGAAAACTGGTGATAATTCGGAACAATTTGATTTCACTTGAGAAGATGATTTGATGGTTGAAGATGGTGATCAATTGGATTCTAAACCTTGCAATCCATTATCTACGAATGATGAAATAGAAAAATTCTTGTTCAACCAAAATCTCGATCAAAGGTAAAAATGCATTTTCGGTTAATCGAATGACAATTATTGATTTAGAATCAACATTTAAGATAATTTTTATTTATTGCTTGTAGTGAGATTGTTGTGGACCTTGGTATTTGGTTTCTAGATAGATATTCGATGCTTGTTGCTTGCAATTGAGATAGTTGAAAATGTAAGTACAAAATATTTCTCAAGTTTATTAACCTAGTTATAATCTCATTTGATAAGGAACGCTAATTATATTAATGCAGTTGATAGACTACATTGCATATATGCTTTCTCTGAACATGTTTCACGGGGATACTTGTCAGCGTCGATGGTATTTTCCAACTATATTTTCGGTAAGTATAAACATTCCTGTGAAATACATTGTCAATATGCAAATTTCGATAGTTAATAATCAAAATTATTGTCAATTCAATTGTCTATGCAGCAACAACTCTTGAGTGATGAATTTGCTCTCCAATCATTCATGGATAATTTTTTGACGAGTAATACAAAGTATGTTGAGTCATTGGGAAATTGTGAAAAAATATTCATCCCAATTCACGACATGATGGATCACTGATTTTGTGCGATAATAGACCTCGAAACTCACAATGTAACTATTTGTGATTCTCTGGCATCAAGTGCAAGGAGCCCCTATCATTTCGAACTTGTCAATCGTCTGGTACTTACACCCATATTAATCTAAGTATACTTTAGTGTTATAATATGAAAACAAAATTTTAATTGTCAACTCAATTATACAGGTTACAAGATTAGAGAAATTGTTCCTACTTTGGGACCTCGTTATGGCTAAATACAGATGTAAGCGCGAGCTCTTAAATTTTGAATTAGCGGATTGGGTACCACGTCAACCAAATAGGTATAATATAATAGTGTCATTATACCGATAATTTCAAAAAAATTCAGACTTGTTAAATTGCAAATTATTCCTATGTACAGGTATGACTGCAGATTATATGTGTGCATGATAATGTTATTTGAAAAATATTTCAAGGACGAGATGATGAATGTGAGCATAAATTTTAATTTTAAACATTAGACATACTACATTGATGTGTTTGCATATATATATATATATATATATATATATATATATATATATATATATATATATATATATATATATATATAAATATTAACTTGATTCGTATCATTTGTAGGAAGAGTTTATGAATGCGAGGAAATATTTGGCATTGAAGCTTTACAAGTGCAAGTGGAACAAAGTTGTTTGGAATCCAACACAATAATTATATATTTTTAGCTAATTGGGTGTTTAGGAAATTCTTTTTGTTTTTGGTATTATGTTTATCACTTTACGAATATTCTATTTAATTTATGGTTTTTAGACAACACATCTTGATAAAATTTGATGGTTTATACTTATTCGATGGTTCTTGGGTGTTCAGATTATATATGGTTAACCAAGTGATTTTTTACTCTAACTGCATCAATTATATTATTAAGCTAATTATACAACTACATATTCACTTAAATTACCTTTTCTTTTATATTTCATCAATCATGTAATGTGTGCGTTGATGGAGTAGAACGAGCTTCTCAGGACTTAGGGTTAGTATTTGAATTTTTTAAATATCGTATCGTTTTTTTATTAAATGATTAAGGGGTAATGTCATGCGTGCGTTGCTGGTTTGGTTTCACAATTTATTAACTTTCGTTTTTTTACTCATAATTTTTTTTTAAATTATGGACATATTTTTTTTTAAATTATGGAGGATTTGACCTAATTTAGGATTTTTCCAGCCCAATTGGGAGAGTGAACTTCAATTGCTGGCTCTAATTTGAAACGAGATGTAATTAACTATCTGCCCCCATTTCCGCCGCGGTGAGCTTCTGCCTCGCCACGGCGAGTATGTTAAAACTGTTGGAAGATTTCAAAAAGGAGTTTGTTAAAACTGGAGACAAAATCTTTCAAAGACTAAGTTTACTTGTGAAAAAAAACTTAAAATATCCGCTGCAAGTATTCTGTTTTAAAGCTAAGTTTTTGCTGAAATCAGCTAAGTAGTGATAAGAAAAGTGGTCAACTGTGCTGCTCAAAGATTCGTTCACGATCAGCTTAGTCTACTGACAGACGACTGAAAAGTTTTAAAGTCTAAAAAATTTCAGAGGTCTATTCACTCTTCCCCCCCCCCACTAGACCTCATCTGACCACTTGGGACCAACAAGTGGTATCAGAGCGGGTGGTTCATTAGAATCAGCTGCCTGATCAACGAAATAGCATATTTTGAAAAACAAAACTTTTTGAAAATGGATTGTATCAGCCATGCCCACATCGGCAGTATGAGCTTTGAGGACTGGAAAATCAGGATGGAGATTTTCCTAGCTGCTTACAGTGACAACATGTATACATGTATCACAAAACGTCCATTCAAATTCACCAAGACTATAAAAGTTGATGAAGTTGACATAGTGGTGGATAAAGACTTACAAGAGATGATAGCCGAAGAAATCAAGCTGTTCAATCTTGACAAAGTTGGCCGTTTCATCATGAACAAAGCCCTGGACAATGACAGATTTGATAAAGTCAAGCATTGCAAGACTGCAAAAGAAATGTGGGACAAGGTTCGTGACATGAGCGAAGGAAACGACGCCATAAAAGAGCATCAGCTGAGTGTTGCTCTGGAAAAGTTAGACAACTTCAAGATGAAGTCTGCGGAAACCATTGATCAGATGGATACAAGGTTTACAAGGACACTGGATGAAGTTCTCGAACTTGGAAAAACCATCAATGACAAGGAGATAACCGTCAGAGTACTAAAGGCTCTGCTTCCAAAGTTCAACATGAAGGTGACAGACATGGAAGAGTCAAGAGATTTGGGAAAGATCTCTCTTACCGAGTTGTTCTTAGTACTCAAGGCATACGAGTATAAACTGCCAAGAATGTGATAGGATAGTGCCCAGCAAGCCAATATTAATTAGCTTGTTGAAGTACTATTTTCTTATGGTTTATAATTAATACGCCCGTTCATTCATAGTACGTGAAATTGAACAATGGCCAACTTCATCTCTCGCGAACTTATCTAAGCGATTGGATGAAATCCTAAGGTCACAATAGACTATGGGACGATTCACTTCAGTACTGAGTACAATCATGAAACAGTCTCAAAGGTCGTGATCTTAAAACCGTTCCAAGTCATAGATTCCGAACGAGACGGGGTATCGTAGGAATCGCCAAGACTTGTACAAGTATGCATGATTCACATGGAGTGAATTTGTAGCGTTTCATGAGCAAGGCATTCGAGGCCAGTGCATGAGTAGGTGGTTCAATGGAGGATTGAACGCATCGAACGACACGAACAGAGAAACCCATTGTGGAAGCGCATGACGCATATCGGTGATGGGATGTTTCTCAAGGCTTATAATAGTGTACGATTTAGTCCTTAGACTTGAGGTGCTAGGGCAAATTCGGTGCACGAGTGTGCGTACTTAGATTTAGGTACTGGTCACGTAGCCTGGCCACAAAGTGCCTAAGTTAGGTGCGTACACAACTGTACGCGAGTGGTTAGTATTAAGAAAGGATCTATCGACTCATCCTGATAAGATGAGAGAATTTCATGTACGTTCTTCGATAATATGTTCCTAGAAATCCATGGCCATGGTTGGTGACGAATTTGGAAAGGGGTTTCCAAGTTTAGCAGTATCACCGGAATTATTATCCAGAATTAGAAAGTACAGTATCGAGATAATTAGAGGTGCCGATCAATTCACACACCCTAGGTCTCGATCAGGAAATCATCGTGGAAGGACCGTATGTACATGGCAATTATAGGAGGTGAGGTTCACAATTATCAATTCACCTTTAATTGGGCTTGTGGCTAGACACCGACCATGAAGTGTGGGTACTCCTGAATTAATAAGGAAATTAATTCTGGAGTGGTCAATTAAAAGTTGTTTAATTGATCGGAGCATTTAATTGCTCGTTAATTAAATCACGAAAGTCGTGGGCCTGCTGCCAGTTGATGGTGAACCCAGAGGGTCACACACAATACAATTGGACGGTGACTGTCTTAAAGGAAAGCAAATGATTTAAAGTTTTAAATCAAAGCAATTGAATTAAGGTATTAATTCAATAGGAGAATATTGATTAGATATCTAATTGATTAATGTTCAATTAATTAATTAGAGTTATCTGATTAATTATGAAATTAATTAAAGTAGTTAATTAATTGGAAGAATAAATTAACCAATTTTTGGTATTGGATAATTATGGGTTGATTTTGAAATTATCTTGAAATAGGGGTAGGGGCGATCTTGACAATTAAAGGAAAAGGAGTTTTGATTCTTGAAGGACAAGCAAGAAGAGATCTATCAAAATCTCACATTCCCAAGTTGACAAGGAATGAAAGATTTGGAGATTTGATAGATAAGGGAAGAAGATATCTATCAAGAGAAGGATTCTTCTCTTATAAATACTCTTCCCTCTTCTCTTCATAAGGGGCTTGCACAAGATACACAACCCTAAAAAGGCTTTTGAGAGAACGAATTTTTTGCTGAAAATTGAGAGAGAAAAATCGATTACACAAGTGAGGAAAATCAGATTTTTGACAAGAATATTCAATTGCAAATCGCCCCCTTTACTTTCGCCCCAAACCCTAGTTGCCCAAGATCAACCTTGGCCGAACCCAAACTCGACCAGATATGTCCTGGTCGAACCCTGTTCGAATCACACAAGTCCTGTGATTCGATTCTTCCATCTGTATCTCCTAATCCTGATCAAGATCTTAAGTCCAGATCCAGATCTGAAATCCTTTGCTGACAAACCTACGAGATCCAGTTCGTAGCCTAAGACTTGTAGGTGTCACTACAATCCAGTTGGTGTGGACTAAACTTTGGAGGTGAGACACATGGATCACTCAAGTTGTGGATCGAATCAAACACCTGGAGGAAACCACCACAAAATCGTGGTGAGGTAAATTGCGATTAACCCCCTATGTTTATTTAATTGTTTGATTCAACCTTTTCATATAATTAACTGTGGAGAAAGATATATGGGACTATTAGGGAACTCGAAAATTTTAAATTCCGCACTTTGTTGTATTGACAATCGAGCCCCGTACTAGAATATCCCAACAGTGGTATCAGAGCCAACTCCATACGTTTTTATACGAAAAGGCCTGAACATAATGTGTTTTCACTGTATATGCTTGATTGTATGTATGAGAACGCGTGATAATTATGTTTAGTTGATTGATTCTTGCTTGTTATGACTGGATCTATGATTGGGTAATATTGCTTTTTAAGATCTGTGGCGAATTTATAGTTTTTCGAAAAATCAGGACTCTTTGTGCAATTAATCGCAAATCTCAAAATTAAGGGCTGAAAATTAATTTTTCTGTTTCTGGAAATTTTTGTAAAATCTGGACTGTTTTTGAAAATTCAATCGCACGAGTTTTTAGGCTGTTTTGCAATTTCCGAAAATTCAAGGACTATTTTGTAATTTCCGAAACTTCAGGGTTCAGTTTGCAAATTCGAAAATTTTCTGGATTTCAAAATGTTATTTTCTGGTCCTTCTGTCCGAAAACTGTTTTGGGGGTAATTTGTAACTTTTCAAAAGTTTTGGGGTCAAAAGTGCAATTTTCAAAAGTTGAAAAATCAGAATCTTAATATGAGGCAGAAAACTTGTTTTATTTATCCGAGAATTTATTTGTCATAATTAGTAGTGACTAAAAAGCAAGAATCATAGGAAGTTAGTTTTAAAAATAGTTTTAAAATTAAGAAAGAAATACGTAAAAGTTGTTTGCATGTTTCTTGCTCTACGTGAACTGCTTACGTGGTTTTCGATCGCGCCGAGCCTTGACCATAGGTTAGATGTGATTGGTTTAATTTAATGCATGATTTTTATTGGGCCTACGAGCCTGTTATTATTTTAGGGCCACTTTGAGCCTTTGTAATAGAATAGGGCTTTACTGCTTTCCTAGTCTAGGATGGAGGCCCGTTTACAAGCAAGGTGGGAGCCCAAGAAGAATTGAAGGTCATGTATGCATGGTACATTGTGTAATAGCATAGGTCCTTTGAGAACCCTTTAGATTGACCAATTGGGCCAACATCATTGGCTCGATGATGGCCTGCATAGGAGGCTCCCGATCGAAAACATATTGTGGTAGTATGCATGCTAGGCTTGTATGACTTTTATTTATTAGTCGATTTATGATTGTTTGTGTGTATGCGCGCTAGAATCTAGATCGTAAATAAAAGATAAAGCATAATTGAAGCGGTGAGATCTCGAGGAGAGTTTCCTTAAACTTTCAAAACCGAAAATTCCCCTCTCGAATAAATATTAAGTCATATTGGGTTAAATATAAAATGAAGTTTTATAAATCCAAGCCTTCCATTAATAGGGACTAGTGTATGTTGTCTACTTATCGATAGAGGTGATCCAGAGTCTGGCACCCGAGTCGAAGAAAGGGGCAATATACGAAATTCCTTGATTCTAGTTATTCTAAAACTCGACAAGGGTAGGGACTGGTCGGGACGTGAAGATCGACCGATAACTAGTTACGGAGAATTCATGACCGGGCCCATTTCTTATCATGATTAATGGGTTAGACTTAACGCAAAGTAACATTTATGATGTAGCAGTGCTAGATAAATGCGAAAAACGAGGCAAAATAGCTTGAAGGTTGTGTAGTAGACACAATTGGTAAAATGTATACCTACCTAGGGAATTAATTGTATGGCCACGAGTCGTGGGTGCAACTAATTGCTGCTGGGACATCAAGACCTACTAGGAAATAGATTTTTCCCGAAACTAGAAGGGGTTGTTGTTTCGATAAAATAGTGGGAGAACTTTTTCGATAAAAAGTCCAAATTTCGTTAATTATAAGTATTAATATTAAACATGTCTGCTTATAGTTGTCTATTTTATTGTTAGCCAATTACCATCCACTATTCCGTTCAAACGAGTATTGATGAATGTTAAAAGCGAAAATACTTTGGGGGCTATGATGTGCTATTATCTTCAAGAAAAGACCATGGCTAAGTTTAATAATGTCAAGGAATATTGTTGTTACTTAACCAAGATGTTCAAACGAATCAAAAGGCTTGGAGCCCGATTGACTCTCGAAGATGAGATAGAAATTACCACACATGGTCTTTCTGACATCTTCACTCATTTCATGCAACATTGTGATATTCCGCCTGATGGAATTGAAACAAAACAATTGCATGAGTTGTTAGACAAATATGAAGAAGCTCATCTAAATGGCCTTGAACTATATGAGAAAAATTGCCCACTGTGTAAGCACGAAAAGAAAATAGGAAAGCTTACTGAAAAGGAATTCCTGGATAGACTTAACTACGGAATGATTTTTTAAATTATACATTTGTTAAATCTTTTTGATGTAAGACATCTGATAAAACTTTCATTTTTGTAAAAGAGTTTACAGCGGATGAAACTATTCCCTCTCCACCTACAAGGAGGAAATTCCTTGAAAGGAAGATGCAAGCAGTGCAGAGAGAGTTGAGGGAAAACGAATTCAGGGACTGGGTCAAGGAAGAACTGAACCTAGACATTCCTTTTTAGAAGAAGTTTTACTTAGTTTTTCGTATTAGCATAAGTTTCTAGTTTTAGTTTATTTTGAGTATTATTTCAAATTTTGTACAAGACCTTATTGCTTTACCATTGAGAATGGAATCTATTTAATTAGAGCGATTTAACTTTGTACAAATATTGATGTTTTGAAACATAGAAATAAACAATGATAAACGAATCAAAACTTCGAAGACTATATGCTGAATCGAAAAACCTGGATAATCGTTCACACTGAAATGTTTATTTTGGACTTCCTAAAGAAATATTCGAAAGAGAAAGGTTTTTGTCTACTGTTCTTGAAATAAGGAACTTGGATAAAACTCCGAACTTTCAAATCTTGTCTTAAAGGAATAATAACCGAAATAAAGGATTTCTAGGCATTCCAAACATTTCAAATCAATTAGAACTAAAAGCACTAGTTCAAGAAGGATGCTACTTCATATATACTTACGATTTCAATCGTCAAAGTGTATGTATACTTTGCCGAAGTACAATTCTGAAACTATTGAAGTAATTCAATAGACGTTTTGGAAATGAAGTAACTAGATGTATTATGTCAAATGCAATTTGATCTAATCAAACTTGCTGAAACATAAGCAACTAAATCCTCGATTATCTAAAGGAGAATAGAATTCTAAACAAAGCAAATCAAAGAAGAAGATCGAGCTTTGATGAAACTTGGTTCGACTCTCGACTGAGATCTTGCTAAATTCCTATATTCACATTAGGGGATAGCCTCCCCTGACTCTTCAAAAGTACTTGGTCTAGTATTTTTCGAAGTAAGTTCTTACACCGCCATGTCATCTAAGACATAGCAACACACCCTTATATGAGAAATTAGATGGTAGATCTGATTCATATAAAGTTTGTGGGGTATCCGACGAAGACCATTGGATACCTGTTCTACGACAAAGAGAAACGAAAGTATCTCGTAAGAAGCTTGTTCCTCTGTTGACGAAACTCTTGTCAAAGGAAATAAGGAATGTCATAGAACTTGATGAAGTCCAAGGAACTGGACCCATCCCCACAAACAGTGGGAGTAAACCCTGAAACCTGCTGAACCGATCCATGCACAAATAATTAGTAATCTAATCAAATTCGTAAGGAACTCAAAATTTCATTTTACGAAATTGAGAAATTGGATTCTAATCCAAGATTACAAAGAAACTAAGGGATATGGCATGAAGCCATAAGATTCAAAGTGGAAAGTTTGACTCACCTAATGGCGATAGGTCACTCTTCAAAAGTCCTTTTAGGACCAATGAAAATACCTTCTCCGTTTGCTACGTCAAAATCCATTTCGAAACTATTAGCCATAGAAAGGTGCTTTTGACTACCGAAGAATGACTGTTGGATATGAATCCTGCATCTCACAATTGAAAATTGATGAGAAGATCTCTATTCAAATCCAAAGGTCAATTTGTGACTTTTTCCCAAACATGGAACATGCAACTTGATAAGTCAATCAAGAATGTTGAAATTGTCAAAAGGCATATGGATTCCAATTATGCAAAAAGGATCAGTGGGAGTATAGTTAAATTCGCAACGCAACGAGATGTTGATCTACACATCAAGTACGATATAAGAATATCAGAGAAGCACAGACGAAAGCGTGTTATTTACGCAATTTTCCATGATAAGATTTGGGAATTACATCACACGTACTGACAATACGTATTTATGGAGATAAAAGCAAAGTAGATGTTGCAATTCACCAAATCGAAGTACAAAGACTGTATATTGATTAAATTCAATATGGAAGAATCCAAGAAAAGGATTGTTTCCAAAGAGACAAGATTCCTCTTACTTATTTAATGAGCCCTACATATAAATGAGTAAAGAAGTAACTGTTTCAAGAAACCTTATGTTTTGGCATTTGGATTGCATGTAGCATGCAAAGTCTTGTACTAGACCTGACTCATCAAAATTCTCTGATCATTCAAGAGCCACTGATAGTCGAACACCCGTAAAGGAAACTGGACTACCATTAAAGCAATCCTCGAAGATAATTAAAGGATATAATGCTGGTCTGTGGTAGTCATGGAGAATTGAAAACTCGAAGAATTTAGTGATTTGAGATTTCCAGTCTGAAGTGGATGATTTATTCTGTCTCGATGAAGCGTAGGTAAATTGGAAGAAATTCCAATAGTATACCGTTGCCGACTCAATCAGAATAATCGCACCATTATGATGCTGCACAAGAGAAAGTGTTTAGATGAGAAACATTCGTCCAATGATTGGATGAATTACCTAGCATGGCAAAAGCCTGTCATAATCTTAACCGATTTATAAAAGGCAATTGCTCAATGAAAGGGAAACGAGATCTCACCGATAATCTGAACACAATACCATATGATTGAACAAGTCATAGGGAAATGAGACACGTAAAAGTACTACGTTATCTCAAAAGACAAACTTAGCAGATCCACTAATTAAGCTCTTTCACAAATGGGTTCGAGGGACATCTTGGTATAGATGGGTCTTAGAAATGTTGTGATTGGCTTTCGGGCAAGTGGGAGATTGATAGGATAGTGCCCAACAAGCCAATATTAATTAGCTTGTTGAAGTACTATTTTCTTATGGTTTATAATTAATACGCCGTTCATTCATAGTACGTGAAATTGAACAATGGCCAACTTCATCTCTCGCGAACTTATCTAAGAGATTGGATGAAATCCTAAGGTCACAATAGACTATGGGACGATTCACTTCAGTACTGAGTGCAATCATGAAACAGTCTCAAAGGTCGTGATCTTAAAACCGTTCCAAGTCATAGATTCCGAACGAGACGGGGTATCGTAGGAATCGCCAAGACTTGTACAAGTATGCATGATTCACATGGAGTGAATTTGTAGCGTTTCATGAGCAAGGCATTTGAGGCCAGTGCATATGAGTAGGTGGTTCAATGGAGGATTGAACGCATCGAACGACCCGAACAGAGAAACCCATTGTGGAAGCGCATGACGCATATCGGTGATGTGATGTTTCTCAAGGCTTATAATATTGTACGATTTAGTCCTTAGACTTGAGGTTCTAGGGCGAATTCGGTGCACGAGTGTGCGTACTTAGATTTAGGTACTGGTCACGTAGCCTGGCCACAAAGTGCCTAAGTTGGGTGCGTACACAACTGTACGCGAGTGGTTAGTACTAAGAAAGGATCTATCGACTCATCCTGATAAGATGAGAGAATTTCATGTACGTTCTTCGATAATATGTTCCTAGAAATCCATGGCCATGGTTGGTAACGAATTTGGAAAGGGGTTTCCAAGTTTAGCAGTCACACCGCAATTATTATCCAGAATTAGAAAGTACAGTATTGAGATAATTAGAGGTGCCGATCAATTCACACACCCTAGGTCTCGATCGGGAAATCATCGTGGAAGGATCGTATGTACATTGCAATTATAAGAGGTGAGGTTCACAATTATCAATCCACCTTTAATTGGGCTTCATGGGCTTGTGGCTAGACATCGACCATGAAGTGTGGGTACTCTTGAATTAATAAGGAAATTAATTCTGGTGTGGTCAATTAAAAGTTGTTTAATTGATCAGGCATTTAATTGCTCGTTAATTAAATCACGAAAGTCGTGGGCCTGCTGCCAGTTGATGGTGAACCCAGAGGGTCACACACAATACAATTGGACAGTGACTGTCTTAAAGGAAAGCAAATGATTTAAAGTTGTTAAATCAAAGCAATTGAATTAAGGTATTAATTCAATAGGAGAATATTGATTAGATATCTAATTGATTAATGTTCAATTAATTAATTAGAGTTATCTGATTAATTATGAAATTAATTAAAGTAGTTAATTAATTGGAAGAATAAATTAACCAATTTTTGGTATTGAATAATTATGGGTTGATTTTGCAATTATCTTGAAATAGGGGTAGGGGCAATCTTGACAATTAAAGGAAAAGGAGTTTTGATTCTTGAAGGACAAGCAAGAAGAGATCTATCAAAATCTAACATTCCCAAGTTGACAAGGAATGAAAGATTTGGAGATTTGATAGATAAGGAAAGAAGATATCTATCAAGAGAATGATTCTTCTCTTATAAATACTCTTCCCTCTTCTCTTCATAAGGGGCTTGCACAAGATACACAACCCTAAAAAGGCTTTTGAGAGAACGAAATTTTTGCTGAAAATTGAGAGAGAAAAATCGATTACACAAGTGAGGAAAATCAGATTTTTGACAAGAATATTCAATTGCAAATCGCCCCCTTTACTTTCGCCCCAAACCCTAGTCGCCCAAGATCAACCTTGGCCGAACCCAAACTCGACCAGATATGTCCTGGTCGAACCCTGTTCGAATCACACAAGTCCTGTGATTCGATTCTTCCATCTGTATCTCCTAATCCTGATCAAGATCTTAAGTCCAGATCCAGATCTGAAATCCTTTGCTGACAAACCTGCGAGATCCATTTCGTAGCCTAAGACTTGTAGGTGTCACTACAATCCAGTTGGTGTGGACTAAACTTTGGAGGTGAGACACATGGATCACTCAAGCTGTGGATCGAATCAAACACCTGGAGGAAACCACCACAAAACCGTGGTGAGGTAAATTGCGATTAACCCCCTGTGTTTATTTAATTGTTTGATTCAACCTTTTCGTATAATTAACTGTGGAGAAAGATTTATGGGACTATTAGGGAACTCGAAAAATTTTAAATTCTGCACTTTGTTGTATTGACAATCGAGCCCCGTACTAGAATATCCCAACAGAATGGGTATTGAAGAAACCTCAACTTTAGGCCCCACAACTGTCTAGTTGCTGCTGAAAACCCAAGAAGATCAGCTAACAAAATCAAAGAAGTGGACTCATCTGATGAAGCCATACTACTCAACAAAAAGGAGTACACAGCTCGAGACGTTGCATTGATGATGAACAACTTCAAGAAGTTCTACAAAAGAAAAATGAAGAACAAATACAACAATGCTTCTACTTCTAACCCTACTTCTTCTTCTCAAGATAAAGATGTTTATAAATCCAAACTAATGTGTTACAACTGTAAGAAATTGGGTCATTTCATCAGAGACTGCCCATATCCTAAAGCTGAGAAGTACACTAAAGAAGAAAAGAGAATCAGAAAGGAAAAAAAGCATCAGAAAGGCAAGGTGCTGATAGCTGAAGTAGAAAAGTTAGCTGCTATCTACTCGGCTGATTCAGACTCAGACACTTCTGATGAAGAGTCTACTGAACATGAGAACCCTGCTCTTATGTGCTTGATGGCTAAGGAATCTGATGACTCAGAGGATGAGGTAACTCCTCTTGAAAATGAATTATTTAATTCATTTGAGCAAATGATGGTTAATAATACAAGTATTGCTGACGCATTTGCTAAGCTTAAGGAAGAGATGATATTGCTAAGAGAGCAAAACAGTTCACTGAAACTTAAGGATGAAAAGCCAAAAGAATCAGCTGAATATAAACTGCTTGAGCAAGAAAATGAGTCTCTGAAAGTTGAATGTGAAGTCTATAAAGGTAAAATCATGGAACTTGAAAAGATTATTGAGTCTCATGATAAATCATCTGTTGCATCCACTCACATGTCTAGTATACAGAAGATGCCTTTAGAACAGGATAAGTTAGAACTGAACCATACTGAAAAATTTGTATCAGCTGACAATAGTAAGGTCATATTGTATGTTCAGACTACTAAACCTGCTTCACCTGAGAAAGAATTAAGGAGAAGAAAGCTCCTAAGGCTAAAAAGAGCAAAGAGCCTAGTGTAGGAAAACAGACTGGTAAGACTAAACAGCAGAGTCCTAGGAAGTCTGCTGATAAGCTAAAACCAATCAGACTAGTGTCAAGACTAAGTCGTATGTTAATGATCAAGCATCTAGTAAACCAAAGAAGCATAAGAACAAGAAAAATCAAAATGCTTGGTATGGAAATGAATCATATTATGTGCAACCTGCTGCATATCCTCCTATGTATCATGAACCTCAATTTCCAACTTACTATGCACCATATCCGGCTCATCCAATGCATGCATATCCTGCTTATCATGCATCTTATTCTGCTTATGAACATCATCCTTATCATACTGATTATCAACGTAACAAATCTGATGGATATGATGAAGATAAACCTGTTCATGCTCCTGTAAAATCTCAGAAGCCGCCTAAGACTTCAACATCTTGGGTTGTCAAGGGTGGAACTAATCCTTTAGGACCCTCTCAATAAGGGTACCTAAAACAATTTTATTTTGTTTTGTAGGTTAGGTTTAGGAGTAGGAGTAAAATAGAGAAAATCAGTGGCTGTTCAAGACACATGTGTGGAAGCATACATGAGCTAACTGATGTTGTTGCTGTGGATGGTCCTAAAGTAACTTTTGGAGACAGCAAGGAAGACAAGATTGTAGCAACTGGAAGATTAATCAAAGTCAACATTGAGATATCTGATGTCTCTTATGTTAAAGGCCTCAAATACAATTTGCTGAGCATAAGTCAATTTTGTGACAAGGGATTTTCAGTCATCTTCTCATCAGATAAGTGCTACGTTGAACAGATTGGTACAAAGAAGGTCATTTTATCTTGAAGACGACAAGAAAATATCTACACAGTGGACTGGATTTCTGTTGACAAGAATTCAAATATTTGTTTAGTGGCATCAACACAAAGTGAAGTCAGTTGGCTGTGGCACAAAAGAATGAATCATGTGAATTTGAAGACCATAAACAGACTAATCAAGAATGATCTGGTAGAAGGAATTCCAAAGACAGTCATGAGCAAAGATAAGCTATGTGACGCCTGTCAGAAGGGTAAACAAATCAAGTCATCGTTCAAAAGCAAGAAGCACCAATAATCTGGAAGGATTTTGGAGCTGCTACATATGGACTTATTTGGACCCATTGATCCACTCAGCAATGGTGGAAAGAAGTACTGCCTAGCTGTTGTGGATGATTTTTCAAGATACACTTGGGTGATTTTCATGAAGAAGAAAAGTGAAACCAAGGAGCATCTTACAAATTTGATGGAGCTGATCCAGAATGAAAAGAACATAAAGATATTAAATATCAGATCAGATAGAGGGACTGAATTTACAAACTCAAGTGTTGAAGAGTATTGTAACATCAGAGGCATCAGCCATGATTACTCTGTTGCCAGAAACCCTCAACAGAATGGAGTTGCTGAAAGGAGAAACAGAACTCTAAAAGAAGCTACCAGGACTATGATAGCTGAAGCAAAGCTGCCCCAAAGATTCTGGGCAGAAGCCACAAACAGATCATGCTTTACCCAAAACAGATGCATGATCAACAAACACCAAAACAAGACTCCATATGAAGTTTGGAACAACAGGAAGCCAAACATTCATTACTTTAGAATTTTTGGTTGTAAATGCTTTGTTTTAAACAATGGGAAGAATCACCTTACTGCCTTTGCAGAAAAGGCTGATGAAGCTGTTTTTGTAGAATATTCTACAGTTAGTAAAGCCTATAATGTCTTTAACAAAAGAACTTTACTTGTAGAAGAATCTATTCATGTAGTATTTGATGAACCAAGTCAATCTTCTGAAAAGAATCAAAGTACTAATTCAAGTCTGTCTACTGATTTTCAGAAATTGAGTGTTGAAAGAAATGAAGAATATATATCCATCATATTATGATGAGGGGTATCTTGGATCCTACTTTTCTTTACAGTTACACGAGATCGAGCGGTACTTACCTCGAAGAATCGAGTTCGAGTCTGATGACTGAAATACAGTAAGTGCAAGCCAGCCCAGGATCCAAAGTTACTGTTGGGCCGAGCTCTGAATCAAACTTATGGGCCGAAGAATTACATGTCTGCGGATAGACCACCTAGACCCCAATTTCAGCTATAAATACCCCATGCATTTATGATATTGGACACGATTTTCCAGGTGCTCCCTCCTCGAAGCTACTGCTCGGAATCATTTGGTAAAATAGGCATAGCATCTTGTGTATTTCACCCTCTAGCTTGTACGGCATCCAATAATGCTCGAATAGGACCCCTAATATTTGTACTTGTACTCAATTTACTCGAATACAATTACATTTGGTCTTTATTTTCCTTTTAACATTATTGTCATCGTGTTATTTCCCCACCCTTGATCGAACCAACGAAACCACGTAAGATCAATTGGCGCCCACCGTGGGGCCTTATTCGAGTATTAGACCGAAATATGCCTACTACGAGGAGAAATACATATATTAGAGGAGAGCCTTCCCAAGCAGGGGGAGCACAAAATTCTGTCAACAATGAACCTGATAACTTGTCGCGCGCCGCTCAACAACAACCAGAGGCACCGCCGGCGGTTCCGCAAGATAACATTCCAGTACACACGACCATTGGAGATTTGAGGTCTATAATAGGCACCATGTGCAGGGAGTTTATGAACAGCGGAAGGGCAGATCAATCGCCCGTCGACCAACCAGGGATTCAGGGAAGACCTGAAATACCTTCATCGAACTTACAGAAGGAAAATGATATGTCACATATCCCATCAATGCGTCCACAAAGGACTGCACCCTCGAAAGTCAACGCCCGATCAGAAAACCCTCCTGCGCGAGTGCACGATCTGGAGGATTCTGTTGTGGGGGAAAGTCACACCGCTGGCGCTGCGAGAAGAAATAAACCAACTTACAAGAAAATTACTGAATCCGAATTGGAGATAATAGTACAAGAAAGAGTAGCTAAGAAATTGGAAGAACAGGGTACTATGATAGAGATCCCCTTCACTAATCAAGCTGCCAGGCAAACGGGGAATACCCTGACCAGAGGAAACCTACGAGAGAGGGAGGTCTCGAATAATATCATGCGATGTTCACCCTTTTGTCGAGAAATACGCGAAGCTCGAAACACAGAAACGGTGCCAACCAGGCTCCCACGGTATAACGGGACTACCGACCCCGGCGAACACATTAACAGCTTTGTTAATGTTATGAACTTGTATGGACACTCGGATAATTTCTGTTGCAAGATTATGGTCACCACTTTTGAAGGGATTGCCCTCGATTGGTTCGGAAAGTTACCTCCGAACTCTATATTTTCTTTCAAAGAATTTTGCGATAAGCTGAAGCATCAATTCGCTAGCCAGAGGAAGCCAAGACTGCCGGCGAATCATCTGGGCACTGTGAAACAGTTGGAAGGAGAGACGTTGAGGCAATGGCTGGCAAGATTTAGTATTGAGCTCTTGAAAGTGGATACCCCGCAAATTGAATATCTGTCCTCGTTGATGTTCGAACTGACTAGAAGCACCCAATTTGGGAATGCGTTATGCAGAAAGCAACCAAAATCTTTCGAACGGATAATGGAAATTGCTGAAAAGTATATGATACAGGAAGAGATGAACAAATTGAAGAGTTCACATCTAGATAAGTCTCATCTCAACAGAAAACAAGATCGGGCTCCGATCCCAAAACCAAGTGATTATGGAGGATCGAGTAAAGGATCCGTTTGGCAGCGAATCAACACTTTTAAGCCGCATATGCCACCCCAAGGACCGAATTCGTATGGACCTCCCTACGATCGAAATCGAGCCCCAAGGCCGGGTAAAATTCAGTTTACTGAGCTTAACAGTTCAAAAGAAGAGGTGTTGACCGTATTGGAAGAAGGGAATTTAATTCCGGAGGCCCAAAGAATTACACAGGCAAGGCCGGGCGCGCCTGGATATGACCAATACTGTCGATATCATCGAGCTAGAGGCCACAGTACGGAAAATTGTTATCAGTTGAAGGTCGAGATCGAAAAGTTAATCAACCAAGGAAAACTAAAAGAATTTGTTAAGAATGGCAACTATAACAATCGCTACAGATCCCGTAGTCCGAGAAAACTAAACGCTCGTCAGAGGCAGATTCAAAGTCAAGCGGAAGAACAATCGAACGGTGTGATCAACATGATTGCAGGTGGACCGGCGGGTGGAGATAGTAGGAATGCCAGAAAAAGGACTTTAAGGTCAATCAGGACAGGAGTGTCCACAAAAAGGGAAGTTCTATCTTTGGAGTTTCCATCAATGGAGAATCAAGTCATCAGCTTTAGCGAGGCGGATCGACCCGCAGATGTTAGTTGGGACACGAATGAAGATGATCCAGACTTTTCCATGGTATTAACACTAAGAATTGCAAATTTCGAGGTCAAGAGAGTACTGGTCGATAACGGGAGCTCGGCAAACATAATTTCATCAGAAGCTCTTACGAGAATGAAACTCTGTCATCCACATTTGGATAAGGTAACCACCCCTTTGGTCGGTTTCGGGGGATCGGAGATCACTCCACTCGGAACCATACTTTTGAGTACCACTCTAGGATCAAAACCAAAGAATGTCACGAGAATGATCAAGTTCCTAGTGGTGGACACACCGTTTGCTTACAATGCCATTTTGGGAAGACCCGCTCTGAATACTTTTAAGGCTATCGTATCCACCTACCATCAGAAGATAAAGTTCCCAACCGACGGAGGAGTAGGTGAGATGAGAAACGACCAGTACATGGCCTGGGAGTGTTATAGTTCGTCCCTGACTATCAAGGAAAAGGTGGAGCCTGAGCGGCCTAACAAAAGAAAAATAAATGAATTAGTCTCTAACTCCGGAACTCCGATTCCTGATTGTGAAAGACTGGATGGAAAGAAAGGGAGAATCATTGACATGAGTGTGCAAGGACCTAATCACAAAAAGGTGAACTTGGTACCTGGATCTCCAGAAAAATTCACGAAAATAGGAACGGAGCTAAGTAATTGCATGGAAGCAAAACTCATCGGATTCTTGCAAGAAAATGTGGACGTCTTCGCATGGAGTTCGGATGACATAGTAGGAATCGATCCGCGGGTGATAACGCATTCCTTGAATATTGACCCAAGGGCCAGACCGGTAAGGCAGAAAAAGCGTAACCATGGACGAGAGAAAGACAAGATAATTAACGCAGAGGTCGATAGATTGTTAGCAGCAGGACAAATCAAAGAGATAAAATTCACGGAATGGCTGTGCAATGTGGTCTTAGTTTCCAAGGGGGAAAAGGTCGAGAACAAATGGAGGATGTGCAATGATTTCACCGACTTGAACAAATTATGTCCAAGGGACCCTTACCCCTTGCCCCGAATTGACATGCTCGTAGATTCCACTGCAGGGTTTGTGTTGTTTAGCATGATGGACGCATTTCAAGGATTTTATCAGATTTTCATGAACGAAAGAGATCAGGACAAAACGGCATTTATCACCGAACGAGGAGTGTACTGTTTCATCGTTATACCCTTCGGATTAAGAAATGCCGGTGCAACATATCAGAGATTGGTCAATATGATGTTCAAAGAGTTAATAGGAGAAATTATGGAAGTATATGTAGATGACATGCTCGTGAAAAGCATGTCTGAAGAGGATCATATTAACCATCTTGATAGGTGTTTCCAAATCTTAAGAAAGTATGGGATGAAATTAAATCCTGCAAAGTGCACATTTGGGGTGCGATCAGGAAAATTCCTTGGATATTTAGTTCATGAGAGGGGGATCGAAGCTAATCCAGAAAAAATCCGAGCAATCACTAATCTCCATCCACCGAGGAAACTCTCAGACGTTCAAAGTCTGATCGGAAAAATCATCTCATTGAATAGATTCATCTCCAGATCCGCTGACAAGAGTTTACCTTTCTTCAAACTGTTGCGTAAATCCAAGAATTTCGAGTGGAACGATGAATGCGATAAGGCTTTCGAATAACTGAAAGCATACTTAACCTCGACACCCATGCTAGCAAAACCATCCGAAGGGGAACCCCTATATTTGTACATAGCTGTGTCAGAAGAAGCTATTAGCTCGGTTCTGGTCAAAATAGATAAAGCTGAACATAAACCAGTTTACTATTTGAGTAAATTGTTGCAGGGTGCCGAGAAGAACTATATGGAGATTGAAAAATTCGCGCTTGCCCTAATTGTGGCTGCCCGGAGATTGAGACCCTATTTTCAAACATATAAAATCATTGTTTTAACTAATCAACCTTTAAGACAGGTTCTGTCCAAACCAGAAGCTTCAGGCAGGTTGATAAAGTGGGCGGTGGAGCTCAGCCAATTTGAAATCGAATACCGACCACGGGTCGCTGTGAAGGCGCAAGTGCTAGCTGATTTTGTGCTTGAATCAACCAACATATCAAACGGGAAAGAAGGAACAACCTCGGAATTAGCTATGGTGGAGGAAGCAAACGATCAAGTTTGGCTAATGCATGTGGACGGATCTTCGACCAAGGAAGGAGGAGGAGCTGGGATACACTTCCAAGGGCCCAATGTTGAAGACCTGAGCTATGCGATAACTTTGGATTTTGTCGTCACCAACAATGAGGCCGAATACGAAGCATTGATAGCTGGATTAGAAATGGCCATTAAGGCAAAGGTAAGGTCGATTGTCGTGCTAACAGATTCGGAACTTGTTCACAGACAGGTTAAAGGCACTTACGAGGCCAGAGAATTCAACATGATTAAATATCTGAACAAAGCGAAGAAGTTAATCTCAGAATTCGATAAGTTTGACATTCAACCGATACCAAGAGAAGAGAATCTCTGGGCCGATATATTGTCGAAATTTACAGGACTGGCCGACGGAAAGACTGAGAGAACGATCACTTGGCTGCTATCGAATATGTCTGCCATCGAGTTAGATGCAGCCTGTGACGCCCGACTAACTCAATTGACTTAACTCTTGTAAATGTCGATTTAATTGAATTGGTCGTGTGTCAATTCTAACAGAACATTCCATGTTATAAGATAAGCACTATAATTATAATCTATACAGCGGAAGTTCTATATTTACAAAGTTTCAAAACAAAGAGTGACTCATATTTAAAGTAACGCATATTAGTCATTTTCTCCTACTTTACGTATTACAATCCAAAAGAGAATCCAAACCTAGCACTTAATATGTTGAAAACTAACATATGATAATAAAGCGTTTACATATATGACTTATGAAACTCGACAATTATCTCGCATTCTTCATCTCTTGATTCTTAGTTTCCAATGTCAATCTGAGAAAAGAACAACAATAGAAAGAGGTGTAAGTCTTGTTCGACTTAGTGAGAAATTGTGATGCCAAAACAAAGTTATATACGTATTAACAAGAATATGGATAGTGAACTAGAAAGGAATAGAAAAATTAGAGAGTATATGAAGCATTATTTATAAGATCAAGAAGTAAGGAGAGCGAAATTTAGAATTTCATGTTCTTATTTGGTAAACAAAAAAATAATCAAGTACAAATCTTATCCACCTTATACCTCCCTACGAGGAGCGACCTCGCCAAACAAAACAGTGGACATGCCCGGGTGCATGTCAGTTCAGTTCGGATCACTTACCCGTAACTAAACCACAGAGGGGTACTAATCAAAGAGATCATAAACCGACGACCCGATGTCGCCCAGCCGTCAACTTTGTTAGTCCCAGGGCCCAACTTCCCAAGGGCGTCCCCAAGGGTGATAGTAACATAACAAAAGATAGACATAATCCATAACTCGGGATAATATTACCTACTAGATCGAATGAAAGAATTGAGGGATGTCATTGAAATGTCGAAATCGGTGTGAAGCACAATCAGAATCAACAAGAACATGTTATATCGAGAACGGGCTCAATCAAGTCAGAAAGTAGAACATATATATAATATAATGAGTTTGTGCTTTGGAATAATATGAAATTTAGAATATCAAAGTTGTTCTTGTTCTCAGGGCGTTGTGCCAAGAGGGCTGAAGAAAGAACGAGAAGCCTCACCCGAAGTTCAATTCTATCTTGTTAACTTGGTTCGATCGTATTCTCCCGACCTAATTTAAGTAAGCACTTATTAAAATATGTAGTATATTATAATCATCACTAAACTTGAAGTAAACTAAGAATAATGAAACTATAATCCTAGGAGTTTCAGATAGTGTAAATAAATGAACAAACAAACCATTTCATTTAGTCGGCTTTTAATTTTTGTGTTGGCAGCCAAGCTTATTGTTTGAATAACTTTTTATATATGTAATGGAATGACCTGAAACAAAATCCTATGGTTTCCTAACTCAAAATAGTTTCATTAGATTGAAGGATATAATTTTAAATGGCCAGAATCAATAGTATATTAAAGTCAAAATTTCCAGCAGAAATTCAAAAGGAATCCATGATAGGTTGATTAACAATTTTTCTTTTCAACTAGTTAATAGAAGGTAAATACAAAGGTTAGCCATTTTTCATAACATAAAAGACATAAATTAACAGAAGATATTATAAGGTTATGAAAAGTAAAGTTATGTCATAAGATGAGTCAAAAATAAACATAAACACTTAAAACCCCAAAACAGTCCTAGTGAATTTAACTCCCCTGTTTCAGCTGTTCTGAAATCGAGCCACCACCGGCATATGAACCGGACATGGCAGACCAAAATACTACTTGAACACACCAAATTTTGTCTTCTTTCCAACCCAACAAACAGATTCTAAAAATTCCAAACCGAACTCAACTTATAGGCCAAACAATAACACTGCGCAGAATTGTGTAGATTGTAAGTTTACCTTAATAACTTCCTTTGTAAGTGATGGATTGATACAAGACTTGAACCTACTTCTTTCCAACTTTAAATTGATTCAAATATTAACTGGAATCAAAAGTTTTCATTAGATATTAGGTATTTAAAGAGAAGAACTTCAGGTATATAAGTTTGGAGAAGAATTCTTACCTTGACTTGCTTCTATTTCTTCCTAGTGTTCTTAAGCTCTTATGGACGTTTTCTTTGTGTATTTGGAGGAAAGTGTGATCAGTTTAATGACTCTATACTTATCTTAAATAGGAAGCAAGAATGGCTTTATTGTAATAATGTTAAGGGGTTGGGGTAAAAGTTTTATTGTCTAGATTTTTCTTACCTTAAGTCTTGTTTGGTGAAACTTTGTTTTCACCTATTTACTTATGAAAATTGTATAGACTAATTAATAATAAATCTTTATTAATAACACTTCAATTAATTGCTTTATTAGGGGTGTTACAATCTCCCCCTCTTAAAGAAATCTGGTCTCCAGATTCTAACCTGAAGTGAAGAGCTCGGGATGATGCTTCCTCATTTCTTCTTCTCGTTCCCATGTTGCTTCTTCTACATTTTGATTTCTCCATAATACTTTTACCAAAGGTATCTTGCGGTTGCGAAGCTCCTGGAACTTTTGATCAAGGATGTGAACTGGTATTTCTTTGTAAGATAGGTCACTTTCGATTTGTAGACAATCGGGTTCTAAAATGTGGGATTCGTCTGGCTGGTATTTTCTCAGTTGTGATACGTGGAACACGTTATGAATTCCCGTAAGATTTGGGGGTAAATCTAATTTGTAGGCCAATTTACCTATTCGCTCAATGATTTCAAAAGGTCCTACATAACGTGGATTTAACTTTCCACCTTTCCCTATTCTTTTGAATCCCTTCCTTGGTGATACCTTAAGAAATACTTTGTCCCCTATATCAAATTCCAGATCCCTTCTACGGCGATCGGCATAACTTTTTTGTCGGTCTTGTGCAGCTTTTATTCTTTGTTTGATTATGTGTACCTTATCAATGGCTTCCTGAATAATCTCTGGTCTTATCTCTCTACGTGAGCCATCTGAAGTTGTTCTCCACTCGTCCAAATCCCAATGGAGTGGGGAGCGACATTTTCTGCCATATAATGCTTCGTATGGTGCCATTTGAATGGAAGCATGATAACTATTATTGTATGCGAATTCTATAAGTGGTAAATGTTGGTCCCAACTACCTTTGAAGTCCAACACGCATGCTCTCAACATGTCCTCTAAGAAGCCAATAACTCGCTCTGACTGTCCATCTGTTTCAGGATGTGCAGCTGTGCTGAATTTCAGCTTAGTTCCAAGATTTTCTTGTAACTGTTTCCATAACCTCGAAGTAAATTTAGGATCTCTGTCTGAAATTATACTAGATGGTAACCCATGAAGTCTAATGATCTCTTTCTTGTATAATTCAGCCAATGTTTCCACATTGTAGTTTGTCTTCACAGGAAGAAAATGAGCCGACTTAGTAAGCCTATCCACAATAACCCAGATACTGTTGCATCCATTTCTTACAATTGGTAGACCTGTTACGAAATCCATAGTAATTTGATCCCATTTCCAGTCAGGTATCGGTAGTGGTTGCAGTTTTCCGGCAGGATGTTGATGTTCAACTTTTACCAATTGGCAAGTCATGCATTTCTTTACATAGTCAGCAATGTCACGCTTCATTCCATTCCACCAAAATTGTTTCTTTAAGTCCTTGTACATTTTAGTACCTCCAGGATGAACTGTGTACCTTGTTCTATGCGCTTCTTCCATCAATTCTTTTCGCATAGTTTTTGGAACCCAAACTCGATTTTGGAATCGTAGTATACCTGATCGATCCATGTCAAATTTTGAATCTAATTTCTTTTCCACGAATTCCATTTGTTTTCTAATATCTTCATCTTCGTGTTGAGCTTTTCGAATTTGAGTGCACCATTCGGGTTGCATATCTAAATTGCTCAATCGTCTACAAGCTTGCATACATATCATAGCTTTTACATATGTTTGTTCTTTCCCTTTGACATTTTGAATCTTTGCCTTTCGACTTAAGGCATCGGCTACTACATTAGCCTTTCCAGGATGATATAAAATTGAACAATCATAGTCTTCAAGGAATTCCATCCACCTGCGCTGCCTCATGTTTAATTCTTTCTGAGTGAACAAGTATTTCAAACTTTTGTGATCAGTGTATACTACAAAAGTTGTCCCGTACAGGTAATGTCTCCATTTTGCCAAAGCAAACACGATTGCTCCCAATTCTAGGTCGTGAGTGGGGTAATTTTGCTCATGTAGTTTTAGTTTCCTTGAAGCATATGCAATCACCCTCTCATTCTGCATCAGTACACATCCAAAACCTTCTTTTGATGCGTCGGTATAGATAACAAAGCCACACAGACCTTTGGGTAAAGCTAGTATGGGGGCGGTTGTCAATCTCCGCTTGAGCTCTTGAAAGCTTGATTCACATTTATCGCTCCATATAAACTTACATTGCTTTTGGGTTAATTGTGTTAATGGTGCCGCAATTTTAGAGAAGTCCTTGACAAATTTGCGGTAATAACCAGCTAGACCCAAAAAGCTACGTACTTCAGTAACATTTGTTGGTTGTTTCCAATTGACAATTGCTTCTACTTTGGAAGGATCAACTTCAATACCAGCATTGGATATCACATGTCCTAAGAAAGTTACTCGTTCCAACCAGAATTCACATTTACTAAATTTGGCGTAAAGTTTATTCTCTTTCAAAGTCTTTAGTACTATTCTGAGATGTTGTGCATGCTCTTCCTTCGTCTTTGAGAATACCAAGATATCATCTATGAATATTACAACAAAGTTGTCTAGAAAAGGTTTGAATATTCTGTGCATCATATCCATAAAAGCCGCTGGTGCATTTGTTAATCCAAATGGCATAACCAGAAATTCAAAATGGCCATATCTTGAGTTAAAAGCAGTTTTTGGGACATCTTTCTCTTGAATTTTCAATTGATAGTAACCTTGTCTAAGATCCAACTTTGAGTACACATGTGATCCTTGTAATAGGTCAAATAGTTCATCGATATGTGGTAAAGGGTACTTATTCTTTATAGTGACACTATTCAGTCCTCGATAATCGATGCACAATCGAAGAGATCCATCTTTCTTTTTAACGAACAAGACTGGTGCTCCCCAAGGGGAGGAACTAGGTCGAATGAACCCTCGTTCAATCAGATCTTGTAACTGAGTTTTCAATTCTTTTAACTCAGCAGGAGCCATACGGTAAGGAGTTTTTGAGATGGGTGCTACCCCGGGTAGGGTTTCAATGACAAATTCAATTTCACGATCTGGAGGTAAATTAATTAGTTCCTCAGGAAATACTTCTACGAACTCATTTACTACCGGGACTTCCTCTATTTGGATTATGTCTTTGGGCTTATTTATCAAATAAGCCAAGAATCCATAACCTTCATTTTGCAGTATTTTCCTTGCTTCAATTGCCGAGATGATTGGTATTGGTTGTTGTTTCTTCTGGCTAGCCTCGAGTTCTCTTCGTGTAGTCTTGTTAAGTTTTATCTCTTTGGTATAACAATTTAGTTCGGCTTGATGTTGGTACAACCAATCCATCCCTAGGATGACATCGTATCCTTGGATGTTTAGTTGGATTAAGTCAGTCGGGTAATTAATACCGTCTATCATAATTGGGCATGCTTTACAAACCAAATCCGTAGTCATACTAATACCCATAGGTGTACTTACTTCAAAAGTGTAAGACATTCTTTCAAATTCCAAGGGCATGTTGGTTGAAAAAGAAGTAGCAATAAAAGAATGGGTAGCTCCAGGATCATATAAAGCTTTACCAATTTTGCCAAGTATATGGATTTTACCTTCCACCACGGCCGTTGGGTCAGGTACTTCCTCATTGGCATCCAATGCGTAAACACGAGCTGGGACCTTAGGTCTTCCAGTTTGGCCGATTGATTGTCCACCTTGCTTCGCTTGGGGTGTTGTGCCGCTATTCTTCGCCCTTGGGCAATCTTTGATAAGATGTCGGTCACTACCACATGCGATACATCGTCCACTCTTTTTCCAGCAAGCTTCCTCATTGTGACTTGGGTGGCCACAAAAGTTACATGGCCCTCTCACTATCGATCTCATTTGGTTAGTAGCAGATCTTGTCTTCGTATTATTATTCTTCTTGAGATCCCCATGAACTGTCTTTGAAATTTTATTCCCTTGATTGAATTTTCCTACATTATCCCATCTAGAGCTTGATGGACGATTTCGTTTGAGTTGTTCTTCAACCTTCATTAACTCTTTCATCTCCGACTCTACTTGCAATGCTTTTTCTACTGTATGGGTATAACTAGTGGTGTCCGTAGAAATTATTGCCCATCGTAATTCCAAATTTAGTCCTTCAATAAATTTCCTCACCTTTCTGACCTCGTCATTTTGGTAATGTGGAGCATACCTTATAAGTTTAGTAAATCGATCCTCATATTGAGACACGGTCATTGTACCTTGGGTTAAGTCTAGGAATTCTCTTTCACGACGGGTTTGCACAACTTGAGGAATATATTTACAATTAAACTCTCTTACAAAATTCTCCCAAGTACGAAGGGTATTATCATGTTGCCATCGTTGTTCCACCGTTCTCCACCAATGTCTAGCTGTATCCTCTAATCGAAATGTGCCGAAACTTATTTTCTGCGCATCGGTGTAATCTAGTACATTAAAAATATTCTCTATTTCGGAAAGCCATAATTCTGCCTTGTGATCATTAGGTTCTCCAAAGAATTTTGGGGGTTGGAAACGAAGAAACCTTTCAAGTGTTTGATCCATAGTCGGATGAACTAATGCATTAGTGGAGCCGTTCGCAGGTGTTTGTTGTTGACAAAATTGCATATATTGATGCATAAATGAAAACATTTGTGTGAGGTCTGGTACCCCATCTCTATGGAAAGGTTGTTGTGCCATGGCAGGTCCTATATTAGCAAAGTTTTGTCCTTGATTGGGATCATTTTCGCCTGGAGTTGGTGTCGGGTTTGCTTGAGTACTTAATGGTGGTGTAGCTCGTGGACTTGTGGGCGTAGTTTGATTCCTTGTTCGTGCCATTCTAAGAAATGTAGATATGTTAGTGTCTTAATTGTATTGTTACATATGATTTGATGCACACATATTATATCATAGCATAGTAAAATACAAAATGATTATGCAAAATGCATTCCTATGAAATATTGTGCCATAGTAACATACACGGATTACATAGCAAAAGTCATATATTCTAATGTTAACTCTAAGGATATTAAATTCCAAGACTAAGACAAAAAGAGTTAACTTGAGTACTAGCCTATATAGTTATATTAATATTAGTATATATCTAAAGAGTATCATTAAGGTTTTACAATAACTAGCCAAGTGTCTAAATATTATCTCCTAACTTATAGTTAGTTCTAGAGATAATACTAGACAAACAAAATTCTAACTTGTCACTAAAAGGGAAAACTAGTGACAAGCTAGTCGTGTTAAGATCATGGGTTGGTACGTGGTGGTGCGGGTATCTCCGCTCCACTAACCGTCCCATCATCTGCATTCCTCAAATCAGCCCCTTCTTCTGCATTCCTCAAATCAACCCCTTCTTCTTGATCTATATCAGTTAGTTCATACATCCAGGCTGGATCTTCCTCTGGTTCTTCCTCATTTTCAAAATTAGCCACGGGTGGTACAATTTGTCCGACTTCTCCTACTTCAACCCCTTCTCCAAGCAAAATACCTTGCTGTATATATTCCGTTGATGGATCAAATGTAGGATTTGGCTGACGGGTGTTTGTAGAAGGTCCTTCTCCTGCTGCCACTTGTATCCTTGGAAAACTTGCTTCATCATTTTGGCCAAACAATGCTCCGTAAGTTATCGTTTGAGCTCTAAGGCGAGCAGTATCGATCAAGTCATAATAGTCGGAGTTTCTTCTTCTCAGTAGCTCAATCAGATTTCCCAAATTATCATATCCTTCGGCCAGAAACATAGTGTGCTCCACTTCGTTGCGCAAAATTCCTAGTATCGTATCTACGTACCTTTGAAGCTCGAATAATGTATGGTTTCTTTCTTGAGTGCGAGCATGTGATTGGGCTTCCCAAGCTGCTGAAATTCCCATTAATTCACGCTGAAATTCGAGAAGTTTTTCTCGCATTGCTTGTACTTGGTCTTGGAGTAGTGTTCGTTCGTTTTGTAAATCTACTAACTGGGAGCCTTGTCTCACATATGCAGCTAGAATTTCTTCCTTTTCGTTCATTACTCTATCTCTATCATTTTCCATGCTGCGTACAACATGATCGGGGTAATGCCCAATCAATTGGGTACCCTGGGGAGTGAAAGTCAGAACAGGAGCACTTCTACGGAGATGTACAGTACGTGGTGGTCCGTAATGTCCATTGGTTAAAGGTAAGCCATTACTATAATTTCGATCAGCCATCCTGTGGTCATAGGAATCAAGTCCTTAATATATCAGAACATAATTAACATGAGGTCATAATAAAGAATATACTTAGTACTGACTTTCGAAAACGTAAAGTTTAACACATAAATGTCAAATTCCAAATAATCAATCAGCATCTAATATCTACGTTTAACAAACCTTATTTTCCAAGAATCATATCCCTGACTTATAGCTTGTCGCTCTGATACCACTCTGTGACGCCCGACTAACTCAATTGACTTAACTCTTGTAAATGTCGATTTAATTGAATTGGTCGTGTGTCAATTCTAACAGAACATTCCATGTTATAAGATAAGCACTATAATTATAATCTATACAGCGGAAGTTCTATATTTACAAAGTTTCAAAACAAAGAGTGACTCATATTTAAAGTAACGCATATTAGTCATTTTCTCCTACTTTACGTATTACAATCCAAAAGAGAATCCAAACCTAGCACTTAATATGTTGAAAACTAACATATGATAATAAAGCGTTTACATATATGACTTATGAAACTCGACAATTATCTCGCATTCTTCATCTCTTGATTCTTAGTTTCCAATGTCAATCTGAGAAAAGAACAACAATAGAAAGAGGTGTAAGTCTTGTTCGACTTAGTGAGAAATTGTGATGCCAAAACAAAGTTATATACGTATTAACAAGAATATGGATAGTGAACTAGAAAGGAATAGAAAAATTAGAGAGTATATGAAGCATTATTTATAAGATCAAGAAGTAAGGAGAGCGAAATTTAGAATTTCATGTTCTTATTTGGTAAACAAAAAAATAATCAAGTACAAATCTTATCCACCTTATACCTCCCTACGAGGAGCGACCTCGCCAAACAAAACAGTGGACATGCCCGGGTGCATGTCAGTTCAGTTCGGATCACTTACCCGTAACTAAACCACAGAGGGGTACTAATCAAAGAGATCATAAACCGACGACCCGATGTCGCCCAGCCGTCAACTTTGTTAGTCCCAGGGCCCAACTTCCCAAGGGCGTCCCCAAGGGTGATAGTAACATAACAAAAGATAGACATAATCCATAACTCGGGATAATATTACCTACTAGATCGAATGAAAGAATTGAGGGATGTCATTGAAATGTCGAAATCGGTGTGAAGCACAATCAGAATCAACAAGAACATGTTATATCGAGAACGGGCTCAATCAAGTCAGAAAGTAGAACATATATATAATATAATGAGTTTGTGCTTTGGAATAATATGAAATTTAGAATATCAAAGTTGTTCTTGTTCTCAGGGCGTTGTGCCAAGAGGGCTGAAGAAAGAACGAGAAGCCTCACCCGAAGTTCAATTCTATCTTGTTAACTTGGTTCGATCGTATTCTCCCGACCTAATTTAAGTAAGCACTTATTAAAATATGTAGTATATTATAATCATCACTAAACTTGAAGTAAACTAAGAATAATGAAACTATAATCCTAGGAGTTTCAGATAGTGTAAATAAATGAACAAACAAACCATTTCATTTAGTCGGCTTTTAATTTTTGTGTTGGCAGCCAAGCTTATTGTTTGAATAACTTTTTATATATGTAATGGAATGACCTGAAACAAAATCCTATGGTTTCCTAACTCAAAATAGTTTCATTAGATTGAAGGATATAATTTTAAATGGCCAGAATCAATAGTATATTAAAGTCAAAATTTCCAGCAGAAATTCAAAAGGAATCCATGATAGGTTGATTAACAATTTTTCTTTTCAACTAGTTAATAGAAGGTAAATACAAAGGTTAGCCATTTTTCATAACATAAAAGACATAAATTAACAGAAGATATTATAAGGTTATGAAAAGTAAAGTTATGTCATAAGATGAGTCAAAAATAAACATAAACACTTAAAACCCCAAAACAGTCCTAGTGAATTTAACTCCCCTGTTTCAGCTGTTCTGAAATCGAGCCACCACCGGCATATGAACCGGACATGGCAGACCAAAATACTACTTGAACACACCAAATTTTGTCTTCTTTCCAACCCAACAAACAGATTCTAAAAATTCCAAACCGAACTCAACTTATAGGCCAAACAATAACACTGCGCAGAATTGTGTAGATTGTAAGTTTACCTTAATAACTTCCTTTGTAAGTGATGGATTGATACAAGACTTGAACCTACTTCTTTCCAACTTTAAATTGATTCAAATATTAACTGGAATCAAAAGTTTTCATTAGATATTAGGTATTTAAAGAGAAGAACTTCAGGTATATAAGTTTGGAGAAGAATTCTTACCTTGACTTGCTTCTATTTCTTCCTAGTGTTCTTAAGCTCTTATGGACGTTTTCTTTGTGTATTTGGAGGAAAGTGTGATCAGTTTAATGACTCTATACTTATCTTAAATAGGAAGCAAGAATGGCTTTATTGTAATAATGTTAAGGGGTTGGGGTAAAAGTTTTATTGTCTAGATTTTTCTTACCTTAAGTCTTGTTTGGTGAAACTTTGTTTTCACCTATTTACTTATGAAAATTGTATAGACTAATTAATAATAAATCTTTATTAATAACACTTCAATTAATTGCTTTATTAGGGGTGTTACACAGCCCCTGCAATCGATGTTATGGAAATTGAAGAGCCGAGCGAGTCATGGAGCAACCCTCTTGTCGCCTATCTTAGGGACGGAAAACTGCCGGAAAACGCAAATGAGGCTCGGAGAATCAAATATAGGGCGCCGTCATTTACTTTGATGGATAATCAACTCTATAAACGTTCCTCTTCGGGAATTCTATTGAAATGTGTCCCCGAAACACGCTACAACGCAATATTGAGAGAAGTTCATGAAGGGGAAGCAGGAAATCATTGTGGCGCTCGAGCGTTAGCTCTTAAATGCTCGAGATCTGGATATTATTGGCCTACACTCTTTTCTGATTCTGTCGAGTATGTGAAAAAATGCCATCACTGTCAAATTCATTCGAACTTAATACACCAACCAGCCGAACATATGCATTCGATCCCTATTTGTTGGCCCTTCGACAAATGGGGCATCGATATTGTGGGACCTTTCCCAACAGCGCGAGCCAGGAAAAATTATGTACTAGTAGCGGTGGAATACTTCAGCAAGTGGGTCGAATGTGTTGCCTTGACCAAAATCACCCAATTTCAAGTTATTAATTTTTTATGGAAAAATATAGTCTGCAGGTTCGGAATCCCCAGGGTTCTAATATCAGATAACGGAACGCAGTTTGCAGGAAAGAGGATCACGGATTGGTGTGAAAGATTTGGAATACAACAGAACTTTGCGTCTGTTGGCCACCCTCAGGCTAATGGACAAACTGAAGTAGTAAATCGGGAAATTGTTCGATCTCTGGAGAAGCGCTTATCGGAAGCGAAGGGAAAATGGCTGGATGAACTACCGGGAGTATTATGGGCCAACAGGACAACAGTCAAAGCGGCAACCGGAGAAACTCCATTCAGTTTGGTTTATGGGTCGGAGGCTGTTATCCCGGTAGAGAATCTTATACCTTCTCCCAGGGTCGAATTTTATGATCCCGAAGAGAACCAATCACTGAGGCAGGTGGAAGTTGATCACGCGGATGCTCGAAGGGACCGCGCGAAGCTAAAAATTCAAGCCGCCAAGGCCAACATGGAAAAGTCCTATAATCGGAATGTGAGGATTCGATCATTCAAAGTGGGAGATCTGGTGCTCAAAAAAGTGGAAGTATCAAAGCACGTAGGGAAACTACAGCCCAATTGGGAGGGCCCCTTCGTGATCGTGGAAGTGGGGAGAAAAGGTTCTTATAAGATTGCACACCCTAACGGAGAGATACTGCCTCGAGCTTGGAATGCGATCAATTTAAGAAGATATTATGGAAGATAGTATAATCGAGGCTTCTACCTTTTAGTTATTTTGTTCCATTTTCTTTGACTAACTATTTGGCAAACCATATGTGTCTAATGAAGAATTGGGTTATTTGAAGAATATTTATTCGGACTATTTATTCAATGAAAGCTTATTTCGCCTACATTCTTACTTATTCGTCATATTCTCGATCTATATTCGTTATTATCGATCTCTATTTTTCTCTATCAATTATTGAATGGGTGAAAGCCTCTGCTATGACCCTCGAGCTAAAGACGCTCTAAAAACGACTAAGGGTGAAAGCCTCTGCTATGCCCCTTAGATCGAAATTATTGAATGGGTGAAAGCCTCTGCTATGACCCTCGAGCTAAAAACGCTCTAAAAACGACTAAGGGTGAAAGCCTCTGCTATGCCCCTTAGATCGAAATTATTGAATGGGTGAAAGCCTCTGCTATGACCCTCGAGCTAAAAACGCTCTAAAAACGACTAAGGGTGAAAGCCTCTGCTATGCCCCTTAGATCGAAATTATTGAATGGGTGAAAGCCTCTGCTATGACCCTCGAGCTAAAAACGCTCTAAAAACGACTAAGGGTGAAAGCCTCTGCTATGCCCCTTAGATCGAAATTATTGAATGGGTGAAAGCCTCTGCTATGACCCTCGAGCTAAAAACGCTCTAAAAACGACTAAGGGTGAAAGCCTCTGCTATGCCCCTTAGATCGAAATTATTGAATGGGTGAAAGCCTCTGCTATGACCCTCGAGCTAAAAACGCTCTAAAAACGACTAAGGGTGAAAGCCTCTGCTATGCCCCTTAGATCGAAATTATTAAATGGGTGAAAGCCTCTGCTATGACCCTCGAGCTAAAAACGCTCTAAAAACGACTAAGGGTGAAAGCCTCTGCTATGCCCCTTAGATCGAAATTATTGAATGAGTGAAACAATCTGCTATGACCCTTAGATCGAAACAAACATTCTATTGAAAAACTCGAAACATTCTATTGAAGATTGATCTAAATTCTATTATAAATCTCTCAATGACTATCTCGTAAAAACTGCGAATTATGAATTCAGAGATTAACGACAATATAACAGAAAATATTCATTCATAAATTTTCAGGAGAATTACATATGAACTCTTGTTTACATTCAAGAAATTGAGCTAATCGGAATATTTTACATCTGGTCAAACCCTATTACAAATGGCTATTCCCTATGGATACACAAAGGAGGAATGAGAGGCTGGTACACTTCTACCCTTCATCCGCTGCTTCCTTACAAACAAGCCCATAAAGGACCGAGTCGAAAAACAGGGAAGCAACTCCAGTTGGAGGCGCTCCTAGTAAACTCGAGGGCCACACCTTTCAAGAAGACGCCTCGAAGACGTGGAGATCGAGAGCAGGAAAACCCCTCCGGCAGTAGAATCACTATCCCAACTGGATAGAGGACAGGGTACAGGAGGTCGAGACCGACTCAAAGATTTGGAATCAGAGAGAGCAGGTCGCCTGCCGGTACCCTAGTCGCAGTTCTTTTCGCCTGTCGATACCCTAGCCGAAATTTATCATAGGGGTACTCCGAAGAGTTCGGAAAAGAGGGTTCGAATAAAAATCTCAAAGGATATAATCAAAGACATTGAATGGAGTATGGAATTATTCGACGAAAGTAAAAACACAACCATATCGATCGAACGAGACATTTACAGACAAGTAAAAGTGAAAGTAAATTTAGAACTATATATAGGGGAAAGAATTCGGCACCAATGGTATAGATCTCTCAGGTTGAATGGCCACGATACGACCATTAAAAGCTCTGACCGTTTCACTTCCCGAGAAATATTATTCCAGCAAATATTATATCATTACAACAAGGGTAATACTACAACAAGAAAGGAAAACCGTTTCAACAAAGGTGATGTTACAAGGAGAAGTCTTAACTCATGATACAAAGGAAAACCACAGAATTACTAAACGAAATTATTTTCGGAGCTCATGATACAAAGGAAAACCACAGAATTACTAAACGAAATTATTTTCGGAGAGGATTTTTCGAACTTCAGCACTACGATCAGTATACCCGCGGATGTAAGCTTCTTTCTCACGAAGCTCAGAGTGCCTCTTCTCACGCTCGTAAATACCTTTGAGTTTCTCTAATTCCGAACTTAACTTATCCTGAGATATTCTCTCCTTGAAAAATCTATTAGCTTCCAATGCACGTTCCAGCTCGATCCTCTTACCGATAAGCTCGAGCGAAATAGAAGTCCGTTGTTCGAACTCATGTTTGGCCAATGCATAAAGCTTAGAAAAGACCACCCTGGCCTGAACTTATAAGAAAATATGTTATAACTTGTTATAACAGAAATAAAGAGATTAAACGGTCAACACAAAGAGGTGAGAAAGGATTACTTGGGCAAGAGATTCCAACCCAGAATTAAACAAGAACGAGGAATATTCTCCAGTCGAAAAGTCCGCCTCGCAGATAGAAACACCAGCCCGAAGAAGGGTCAGGTCAGATTTATCATGGGACACTTTGTCAAAAGAAGCCATGTCCTTTTTAAACGAAGATCCGCTGACCAACGAAGGTACGGATTGAAAAGGGACATGTCCGATTACATCTTCCGCAAAAGAAACCCTTTTCGTTCTCTTATTGGAGCCCCTAGTTTTCAAGCACGAAGAAAGGGCAGCGGTCGGATACTTCTTTCCCTCGGGGAAGTTTTGCTGATTGGACCTAATGGATGAAATTGACGATCGATTTCTTTTCCCTGGTTTTCTACCAACATTTGACTTGGAGAAAGACGTGGAAGAAATGGCGAGAACATTCGAATTTTTATTCATCTCTCGTTTTTCGGCTAAAGATCCAACCAAGATAGTTTTAAGGAAAGCTCCGAACACTGTGAGGAATATCAGTGCAAAGACAACATAAAGTGGTCATGCTATTTATAAGAAAAACGACATCATGCAAATTGCAATGATTGGTAAAACACTACTCCCAAAAAAGATCCAATGACGCAGCTAAGTACGTAAGAATGACGTTATAGAATTCAACAGAAAGTTCAAACAGGTAATAGCCCAAAGATAAGCATAAAGGAAAGAAATTCAAATTCAAGCACCCACTAAATAGATAAGAGGAAAAGATTACAAGTAAAGAAGTACATAGATTCACTAAGTCAGTTCTATTACATAGCAATCGTTATTGGTTAGACTCTTTCACGCCTGAATCATGATACGGTCTATCTTGTTTCTCTGGATCGCTAGAGCTGCTTTCCGAGCCGTCAGAATCGCCTTTGCTTGAGCTGCTACCTCCTCCATCATGACTTTGTGCCTCGGACGCAGATTTACTCGAACCGGAAGAAGGAGTGCCTCGTTCACTCTGATCGCGGGAATCCCCTTCAGAATCAACGTCTTCGCTTTCGGATTGGGCTTCGAGCTCATCAGGATTTGGCATCGGAGCACCAAATTCCTTAAGAAAAGGAGCAAACTCATGAGTGGCAAGTTCCTCGGGCTTAGGAGGAAGGGAAGACGCTTTATAATCTCTACCAAAGATATTATTGTAAGGATTCATCTTGGGAAGGAAATCATCAAGGCCGCCTTCAATCTTAGCAGCTGTAAGGAGATGCTGAGCTCCTTTAAAGTAGAAGGCTTGATTAATTTCTCCCGACCGTAATCGAACCAAGGCGTCGAGGATCGGAGACTCTAGGAACTCCCTTATGGCAGGAAGCCTGGCTTCGACTCGACCCCGCTCATAAGACTGTTCGGCAGATACTTTGGTTTGCTCAAGCTCCTGCTTTAATCTCTCCACTTCCTCCTCTAAGGCCCTCTTTGTCTCCAACTCTTTCCTAGTTCTCTCGAGTTCAATTTTGACCTCAGACAACTTAATCTTGGCATCCTCAAGTTGACTGGCCTTAGCAGCTTCATCCTTCAGAACATTGCATAAGGCTTTCTGTACCGCCTGAGATTCTTCGCTCAAAACAGACAGTCGAAGAGCAGTTTGAGTAAATAGATCTCCGGCCTGTAAAGGAAAAGATATGTAAAGGCACAAGATGAAGATTACAGGAAAAAAGTTAGAAACTTCCGGAATTAGAACAGTATCATCTGCTGGGCGTGGGCATAATCGCCAAATATCTCAAAATCTTTCTTAGCAAAAGATTGGATAGTATCATCCCTAAATCTCCCGGCCAAGAACATCCGGAGAGACTTATCCACCGTATGCTCACCCTCGGAACCCAAATCAGATTCGATGGTCCCACAGTCCGGATAGCCGGCCGCCCTCGGTCCTTGCAGATGATCCTCGATGAAGTCTGCCAAATCTGGCTCGGAATGACCAGCCCGACATGGTATGGGATTCGGCCCACGAGCAAAAGGTTTGAGTCTCCTGGAGGACTCGGGAACATTGCTACTTCTTTTGCGATTCATCCTGGCCTGCAAAATCTCTTTGGCACGATCCTCCAAGAGAGTATAATTACTGAATCCCTCGTCGTTCGGGTTGGAGGAGATATTCGGAAAAACCGATCGAAGGATTCCGGGACCCTGAAAATCGGATGCCCCTTCCGACTCGGCCCTAGACCGAGAGGTTCCTGCTTGGGTAATTGGGGGAACAATCATTAAAGCATTTGAGGTCAACGCGACCCCAACTGGGACCTGGGACTTTTTCGTTTTCCGAGGATTCGTTGATGTTTGAGGACGAGGTCGACCCTTATTACCCTTCGAAAAGGAAGCAACGTGCGGGCCAGCTATCGATGTACGGAATTTGTCAACAATATCAGCTAACGTGGAAGGGGGGTTAACAGGATCGATCTGAGCTTTCCCGTATTCAATTGGATCGGCAGGAAAAGTGCAACTACTGAGCCCAGCCAATCGCAGGACTGCTTCTTGAGTCATTAGAGCGGTCTGATGGGGATCAGCATGAAGAGATTGCAGAAATCTATCTGTTATCTCATTTTTCATACTCCCCACGAGACGGCGTTTTCCGTATATCCACTCTTTGGCTCCAGGCCAATCGAAGGGAGTAGGCTCGAGATTTTCTTCAGAAGACGGAGACCCTGGCCCTCGAACAAAGAAGAACTCATGTTTCCATCCCTTCAGATTGCTACTCACATTGGTCGATAAAATCGAAATCTTCGGCCTCTGAGAAAAATACACGTAGCCCGCGTTTGAAGAGGTGGAAGCACTCATCTGAAATATCCGCCAGAAATTCTGAAACGATGCCTTTTTCCCCTTAGCCTTCATCAATACGCAAAAAGCTATGATCAGGCCGATCGAATTCGGTAAGATCTGGCAAGGAGCCAACTTGAAAGCATCCAGAAGGTTTTCTAGCAAAGGGGGGAAGGGGATGCGTAAGCCGTAATGGAAATGTTTGCAATAAAACGCTTGGCAACCGGCAGGAGGGTTGGTAACTCGTTGATCGGAAGAGGGAAGCACTATCGAAAAACCGTCGCCTAGATATCGACCAAACTCTTCTTGCAACTGCGCCAAGTCTGTCTCCTTATAGGAACAGACGATCTCATCCGCCCTCTCCTCAGTCATATTTAGAGCTGCGCTAGTCGAGGGCTCTTCCCAATCATAGATCGTAACCACCAAATTACGGTTCAGTTTATATTTCTGCTGCTCATTGTTACCCAAAGGAAGCTCCACATCCTCTGTATCTTCCCTTTCAGAAACCGTCGCTTCGCTAGAATTTTCGTCTTCACTATTTCCAGTTTCAGAGTTCGACTCCCGCTCCTCTCCGCTGGAATCCGAAGCGGAACCCGAGCTTTGCGGATTCTCGTTTTCAGATGATTGACTCTCCACAACTTCTTCCTCCTTGCGGTTATCGACCTCGTTCTCCTCTAAGGGAGATTTTCCTTTCAAATCTACTGAGCTCGACATAATAAATATAAGATGACTGTTCAAATATGGTTAATAAATCTCACTTATCGACCTGTCTGCTCCGATCTAAAGTTCTTTCCTCAGAATTTGTGAGGAACAGCGACCCTCCATGTAACTATATATACAGGGACAAAATGGGAAATTGCAAATCAGTCCCCGAGTAACCGCGACGGTTGGACTCTCTTGAGGAAAATGTGAAGTCATATTTTTAGAAAATGCAACTACGGCCCCTATACTTTCCAGAATTCCTAAAATAAAGGTCCACATCACGAACAACAAGGACGATCTTATAACTGCGCTATCTAGAAATTGCTTAAGTATGCACTCTTTTTCCCTGACCCGGTTTTTATCCCAGAAGGGTTTTTCCGAGCCAGGTTTTTAATGAGGCATACCCGAAACGATAAGCCGAGATCGATTTATCCTACCGTTATACATACTTCTTCGAGCTTAAGTTCCACTTTACGCTCGAGAAGTGGGGGAGTATTGATGAGGGGTATCTTGGATCCTACTTTTCTTTACAGTTACACGAGATCGAGCGGTACTTACCTCGAAGAATCGAGTTCGAGTCTGATGACTGAAATACAGTAAGTGCAAGCCAGCCCAGGATCCAAAGTTACTGTTGGGCCGAGCTCTGAATCAAACTTATGGGCCGAAGAATTACATGTCTGCGGATAGACCACCTAGACCCCAATTTCAGCTATAAATACCCCATGCATTTATGATATTGGACACGATTTTCCAGGTGCTCCCTCCTCGAAGCTACTGCTCGGAATCATTTGGTAAAATAGGCATAGCATCTTGTGTATTTCACCCTCTAGCTTGTACGGCATCCAATAATGCTCGAATAGGACCCCTAATATTTGTACTTGTACTCAATTTACTCGAATACAATTACATTTGGTCTTTATTTTCCTTTTAACATTATTGTCATCGTGTTATTTCCCCACCCTTGATCGAACCAACGAAACCACGTAAGATCATATTACCTTATCTCAACTCAGCTGCTAACTCAAGTGTTGTTCAAAATCACACTGCTGATTGTCTAACAGACGAGTTCCAAACAGGTGACAGACCAGAGACTGTTCAACAGACTACTACTGAAACTCCAACAGTAGCGTTGCAAGATCAAAACAGAGGACAACATTCAGATTTGCAACCTGATCTCAGATGGCTCAAGAATCACCCACCTGAATTAGTGATTGGTGATCCCTTGGATAGAGTAAAGACAAGGAGAGCTGCTGCAAAGATGCAATGTTTGTCAGCTTCCTATCTCAAATAGAGCCCAAACAGATTGAAGAAGCTCTTAGTGATTCAAACTGGATTGTAGCTATGCAAGAAGAGCTAAATCAATTTGAAAGGAATGAAGTCTGGTACTTTGTTCCTAGACCAAGTCATCAAAGGGTAATTGGCACTAAAGGGGTTTTCAGGAATAAAATGAATGAAGATGGTATTGTTACCAGAAATAAAGCAAGATTAGTGGCCAAGGGTTACTGCCAAGAAGAATGCATTGACTTTGATGAAACATTTGCACCAGTAGTAAGATTAGAAGCAATCAGACTGTTTTTGGCCTATGCTGCTCATAAGAATTTCACAGTCTATCATACGGATGTGAAATCTGCTTTTCTCAATGGAGAACTACAAGAAGAAGTATTTGTTGAACAACCACCTGCATTTGAATCATACAAAGAAGAAGACAAGGTATATCATCTGAAGAAAGCTCTCTATGGATTGAAACAGGCTCCAAGAGCATGGTATGATACTTTATCTGATTTTCTTTTAAATAAGGGATTTCGTAAAGGTAAGATAGACAAGACTAATCAACAGATGTGTGATAAGTTCTCCAAGCTGATGCAGAACAAGTTTGAAATGAGCATGATGGGTGAACTTAAATATTTTCTTGGTTTGCATGTAAGACAATTGCCTGATGGAATATTCATCAATCAAGCTAAATACACAAAAGATCTGTTCAAGAAATTTGGTATGGAAACTAGCTCTACTGTTAGTGTTCCTATGTCTACTGGACTTCGTTTGAATAAAGATGAAGATGGCAAATCAGTAGATATGACCAAGTACAGAGGCATTATAGGGTTACTGTTATATCTAACAACTAGCAGACCTGATATCATGTACTTTGTTGGGGTTTGTGCGAGATATCAATCAAATCCTAAGGAATCTCATCTCCTGGATACCAAGAGGATACTCAGATACCTTAAAGGCACTCAAGAATTGGGATTATGGTACCCTTGAGAATCTGGATTTGAACTTATAGGATATTCAGATTCTGACCTTGCTGGCTGCAAGATTGATAGGAAGAGTACAACTGGCGCCTGTCAATTCTTAGGTAGTCGTCTGATCTCATGGATGATTAAGAAACAGACTTATGTATCCATCTCTACTGCTGAAGCTGAGTATATATCTGCTGGATCTTGTTGTGCACAGATTCTTTGGTTGAAGCATCAACTAGAAGATTACAACATTAAGATTAGTGTAATCCTATCTACTGTGACAATACAAGTGCAATCTCTCTTACTCAGAACACTACAAGTCATTCAAGAACTAAGCATACTGAGATCAAACATCATTTCATCAGAGATCATGTGGAAAGTGGAAATGTTATAATAGAGTATACATGTTAACTCTTAGAGCTGAACTAGGTTTACTAAACTTAGATGCATAAGCTGAGGGGGAACTCATCAGAAGGCTGGAGTTTATCAGCTTACTCATCTTATCGACTTCAAGGATAACTCTCAACAGACTAGTTAACTTATGGATTCTTAAAATAAGGGGAACGTGTAATACTAGCGGTACTTCTGATTAAAAGATGAAATTTGTTGATGAAAGTTAGTTGAAGTTAAGTTTTCATCAGAGAAGTTCTTAATTCTTGAAGATTGAAGATTAATTATCTTGCCGGATTGACTAACAGCAAAGGAAGATTAATAGTTATTGGCTTTCACTAGTAATACCTGTTATCAGAACACTCGTCTGATCAGATAAGTATTAGTTTACTCGTCTGATTATTTATATAAAAGTGCAGTTACTTAAAAACGATATTTAAAAACACGCTTTTATAGGTCGACTGAGGCGGTTTGCATTCCCGCCAGTCATTAAATGCTTTTTGAATAGCGTAAATCTCACCCCACGATTAAAGCTGACACTAAATGATCTAACAGTTCGCGTGAATCACGGAAACCGGAACGTTTCAAATCTATAAATTCAGATCTGATCAGCTCACTGATCTCTTTACGCACCCACAAAAACTTCTAAGGCATTCAAGATCTTTCTGCAAAAATACTCTCGTTCTACTAACTCTTTTCAAATCAATCATCATGACTCAATCGCAAGAAGCTAAGGCTGAAGGTATGTATCTCATCTATGATACATATCACAAAACTGGAACGGATTTGATGAAAGCTATTCTGGAAAAGTTTAAGGCTGCTACATTGGTGGATTTCATGGAAGCTCATGAGGAATTGGTTTACAAGGACCAAGTTGTAGAGTTCTATGGAACTAAGGATGTTGTTGACTTCAACAAACTAGAAATTAAGGCGAATGTTAGTGGAAAGGATGTGTGCATCACTCCTAAGCTGCTGAATGAAAAGTACGGTCTGTCGTTGAAGGGAAGAACAGACCTGTCCACTTTGGCTGAACCTAAAGAACAAGAGTTCTGGGGCATCTGTGCTCAGGAAAGAGAAGTTCTGTCTGGAAATATCAAGAAGAGGCAACTGAAGGATGAATATCAGCGGATGGCTGATATGGTTGCCAAAATTGTTGAAAACTGCACCTTTTCTCTGGATAGTATCCCAATGAAGAGATTTCACTCAATAGTTGTAGTTCACTACGGGTTTGAAGTGAACTGGGTTGTTGTAGTATGGTACATCCTAGCGAATCATCACAAGAAGCGGAATACCCATCACAGGATATTCCTAAGTCACCTGTTCACTAATCTTGGATGCATACTGACAAATGGGAAGCCTGTTCATAATTCAAAGGCTATGGTATACTATCAGGATGTGAAAGGAAATACTAAGAAAGACTGTTGAAGAGTCACCTGCTGAGCCAAAGAAAATGGCTCCCAGCAAAAAGAGAAAGGTATATGTTCAAACAGCTAAGCCAGTTGTTGAAGCCAGAACAGAAAAGATAGTTGTTGCTGACGCTATCATTCGTCAGACAACGAAAGAAATACTAGATATGTCTTCTGGTTCTCCTTCCAGAACCATATCTGAAGAGAAACCGGCTGAAAATGTTGCAAAAAGAACACGGAGTCAACTAATGGTCACTGCAGCATCCAAGCCTGTTCAGGAGAAGGTAGCTCCCAAAAAGACAGCCAACGGAATCAAAATCAAAATCTCTGCTGTTGAGAAAAAGAGAAGAGAAGAAGAACTTGCAGCAAAGAAACACAAGGAAGATTTTGAAAGAGCAGTTAAAAGCTGAGAAAGAAGAACGAAAAAGAAAAATGACTGAAGCTGAGCTGAAAGCTTTAGAAGACGCTGACTTAGCAAAAGCCTTGGAATTGAGCAAACAGGATGCTCATCGACCAAGCAGAGCTGGTGGAATCAAGATCGGGGAGTCTATGAATGCAAGACAGATCTTACCACCAGGCCAAAGGGTTGAAAAGTGTCCCTTTGCTGTTAAGGGGGCACTGAATATAGTGAATCAGCACCCTGGAGCCTTTGCAAGGTTTGAATCCGCCCTTGTAGATTTTGATAAAAAGCTCCAACAGGCCACTCTGTTCGTCCAAGAGAAGATCATACAATCAATGGAGGAACTACAGAGTGAATAAATCTGCTGCTGAAATCAAAGCTTGGAAGGAGTTTGAAAATGAAGAAAAATGGGTATTATCTTTCCTTCAAACTTCATCTATTATAAAAGCTTTGGACCCTGATCATGTGAGGGATGTTTTCCATGATTATACAAGGGGTATAGTGGCCAAAGAAGCCAAGAAGATCAAGGATACACTGCCTTCAAAAAGGAAAAGGAGTGAAGATCCTATCAGAAGAGTCGTGATGATAGCCATCTATCAGGCCTTGGAGAAATGGTCTGAAAGGTCAAGGTATTTCAAAGGATCTCCAAGTGACCTTCCATCTCTACCAAGTGTTCAACAAATCACTTTTGGCCCTGAGATCAGCACATATCAGGAGAAAGTGACTAAGGCACCTGTCCAAGGATCAATGCCTCACATCACCAAGGTTATCCATCAGACTACGAAGATATCAGATGATGGAACTCCTGAAACAATAAAGGTGGAAGAACAAGCTACTGTTCAACAAAAAGCTACACAGACTGATGAAGAAGATGTCCAAGTAAATGATGGAGCTATTGTTGTTCATGAAGCTGTTCAAGAGACTACTGAACCTGAACAAAAACAGGAAGAAGAAGAGGTTCTAAAAGAAGTCCCAGTCCACCAAACTAAAACATCAGCTTCCACTTCCATTCCAACAGCAGACAAACACTCTTCACTGATGGAATCCATTCAATTGCTGCTGGATCAATCCTTGGAAGAAAGGAACAAAAAGCTGATGAAAGAGATACAAGAAGAAAACAAAAGACTGCAGGAGGAAAACAGAAGACTGATAAAAGATGCAATTGACAATTTTCCTCTGCCACCTGATAATTCTCTTCAATTAGTTCAAAATCTGATCAGCATAAACAAGAACGTTGAAGATGTGAAGTCTGGTGTAAATCATCTTTACGCAGCTCTCAAAAGACATGAAGGAGATATTGCTGATGTCCTAGGCCTGATCACCAAGCTAGTTGATGCTGAAACAGAAAAGATTCTTGGGTTTGTAAGTCATATAGATGAAACTGCCACAAAAGTTCATAATGAAGTGGCTACCTTACAACTCAACATGGACTATCTCAATGATCAGACTGCCACACTCAGACCTATTCTGAATCATAATACATCTCGACTTGCTACAGTGGATGACAACATCAGAAGAATCTGCACTGCTATCAACATACTAGCTGCTGAACTCGACCCTGCTGATGATGACAAAAAGGGAGAAGAGAAGTCAGTACCTGAAAAAGAGAAATCAGCTCCAGTAACTGAACCTGTTCAAGTACCTGAGCAATCAAAGGACTCTGCTGCTGAAGAGAAACCTGTTGAAAAGGAAACAGAGCCTGTACCTGAACAAGCTAAAGAAGCTGAAGAGAAAGCTGATGAAGAAGTTGCTAATGAAAATGAAGAAGAATCCAAGGAACCAGTAAAGACTGATAAAGAACTTGCTGCAACCAAGGATACACCTGAAGAGCAACTTGATCCATTTGTGACTGATGACGCCAATGAAGATGATGATGAAATTGATGATGAAGATGAAGAAGAGTATGTTGAAATTGAAGAAGAAGTGACTGATGAAGAATCAGATCACTAGAATTTAAGTTTTCTTATATCAGTTTACTGTCTTGTCATCTCATCTGATGTAACTACTTGTAACCTGTACTCAAAAGCAATTAATCAATAAAAGTTCAAGTTTTTACTCAAACAAATTATTTATATCTCAGAAATCTTTGAGGATTAAAACTTTAGTTTAGGTACAGGTACTTAGCTGAAGTTTTGTCATCATCAAAAAGGGAGAAATTGTTGGATGAAGATGAAGATCAGAAGATAAGAAATTTAAAAGTCAAAGGGAGGTTTTGATGATTTCAAAAACATCTAAACCAGCTAAGTTAGGAAAGCTTAGTAAAATCCCTTAGAAGAATTTTGATCAAACTCAAAGACAAATCAGTCAAGTCAAAATTCAGTTTGGTCCAGAAGACCACTGATTTGCTGAAGGAAGAAATCAGTTTGGTGAAAATCAGCCGACTCAAATCATATTTGTTCAAGTTTGGGATCAGCTCAGTCATTATCAGACGAGTAATTCTTATCAGCCAAGTGAAGATGATCAGGAAGTCTCTCCAACGGTAATAAATGCACTTGGAGTAATAAATGCTGAAGACTGAGTGTATTAATGACAAATGATTGAAGAAAAACCTCGTATTAGCTCGGTGCATTAAATGCTACTGACAAAAAGTACTGTTGAAAGTACTGCAGCACGACAGAGAGCCGTTCGCAGAAATTAAGGACCAGTACTCGAGGAATTTGAATCTTGTCTTTCTTCAACGGACATATTTCAAACCTGGAGTATAAATAGTTCGCGAGACAGAGAAGAAAAAAAACAACACAAGTCTGAGAAAATTTCCGAAGCAAAATCTCTCTAAGTCTCAAGAACAGCTCACTCACCTGACAAAGTCATTTGTTGACAGAACCAAGTTGAAGATTCAAGCTTAATCATTTTTCTGAGTGAAAAACTGTAAAGGAGTGTTGTGAGAAGTGTAGATCCATCTTAGTGAGTGATCTAACTTCAGAGGATAGGTCTTCTTTGTGATTTCCTATTGTGAGCTTACGGCCTCTTCATTTGTTGTTTTGGCGTAAGTATATTATATTGTAAACTGTGTGTTTATAGTATAACCCAAGATCTAAGTGACTTGGAAGAGTGGACTAAAGAATTTTTATCCATATAACCACTATAAAAATTCTTTGTGTTTTACTTTGCATTATTTTCTTGCACATCTTTAAAAATTGTATAGAACACTTTAGAAAATTGTTGGAAGATTTCAAAAAGGAGTTTGTTAAAACTACAAAATCTTTCAAAGAATAAGTTTTCATGTGAAAAACACTTAAAATATCCGTTGCAAGTATTCTGTTTTAAAGCTAAGTTTTTGCTGAAATCAGCTAAGTGTTGATAAGAAAAGTGGTCAACTGTGCTGCACAAAGATTCGTTAACGATCAGCTTAGTCAGCTTACTGATCTCTATCAGCTTAGTCTGCTGACAGACGACTGAAAAGTTTTAAAGTCTAAAAATTTTCAGAGGTCTATTCACCCCCCTCCCCCTCATCTGACCACTTGTGACCAACACGCTTCAAATTCATCACGGCGAGGATGGGCCCCATTCTTACACCGGTGAGGCTCAGTCTCGCCGCGGCGAGATAGATGCTCACCTCGGCGGGAAGGGGGCAGAGAGTTTGCGAACTCTCTGCCCCATTCCCGCCGAGGTAAGCTTTTGTCTCGCCGCGGCGAGACTAAGCCTCACTATGGTGAGAATGGGGCAACCGCGGTGAGGCTCATTCTCGCCGCGACGAGGATGAGGCAGAGAGTTTTGCGAACTCTCTGCCCATATCTCACCACGATGAGAGAAAAGCTCGCCGCGTTGAGTTTGAAGCTTGTCACGGCGAGTTGTAACATGCAAATATGATGTACGCCGTCTCGCCGCGGCCAGGTTTTCTCTCACCGAGGTGGGGTACGTGCATGGATCAAAATTTCCATCTTTTCCATCGAAAACTTCAAAAAATTTCCATTTTTGAATCAGCGAAACAAAAACAAGATGTAATTTTCGAAATAGTCTCGAAAAGTTTCAAATATTTGGCTGACCAAAACATACATTCAAAGTGAAATATTTGACTTGTATTTATCAATTATTTTCGTGTTACAAGAAATGTGTTCATCAATTTTAGTTCCATATTTGAAAGTTGACATCAACCGCATCGATTATATGTGACAAAATATTACCTATTACTGATTAAAAAAAAGACAATAATTTATGGACAAAAGTCTGTTAAACTTAATATTTCTAAGAAAAATGGTTCATTTCAAACGTCTGGGTTGGGAATTGATTAAGTTGGTGGTCGTGGTCTGTGTTGACCGAGTACTGTCCATTCTTGCAGGGGGAAAAACTGTAATATAATTTCCAAACAAGTGCGAATTGTGAATACTTGGGCCTCCCTGCAATGTAAATACCATAACATATTATTGTGAGTCAAAAAGTTCGACCTTATTTGATTGAATAACTGAAATGTAAAAATTGTAGTAATAATTACAGTTAAATTTTAACATGTGGATGCATCGGGAATCGGACTTGAGGACAAATTCCAGGATTCGAATTTGGAAATTGGGGAGGGTGCATACTAAAGAGAAGATTGGTGTGTGAAAATTGATGCTCGGGCATAGCAATTGATGCATGCTTGCTTAAGGTTGATGAATCGAATGTTGGGTTCCACCATTATCGCCAACATAATCATCATTTCGTGGTTTCTCATAAATCCTGTGAAAACTAGTTGACGACATGGTATCCTCTTTGGCACGAGTACTACTAGCAAATTTTGGGTTCAACTCACAAGTTGTTATTTTATGTCCAATTTTCCTGAAACATTAATAAACATAATAAGATGAAGAATACTTTTAAGAATAATAACATTAACATAATAAGAAGCCCTAGGAACTGACTTGCACAAGTCACAACGTTGCTTCTTCCCTTTGGTTCCACCTTTAAGAATAATCTAACCGGGATCTACAACATTGTGGCAACGTTTCACAAATTCTTTTGGAATTTCCTCACTGTCAGACTCTGAAATTGCATCGGATTCATCCTCAGCCGCTGCTGCCAAATTTCTGACTTGTTGAATCGATTTATCAAAGAATCTTGTACGCTTTTGGGAGAATAACTTAGAGAAGTGCATACACTCCATGTTCATCTTAGAAAATCGAATTTCTTCAGGGTTGTCATCTCTTCGGAATGGGAAATCATTGATTAGTTTTCGTCCAACATCAACAAACCATCGAGGATTAATACTATTTTCAGGAAATGTGAAAATTCTCATGTTCTTGAATGCACATATTATGTGCCGACAAGGAATTCCATCAGATTGAAGCATCAGACATTCACACTCGAATTTGGCCTCATCCAGATCAATGATGACAAAAACACTGCGATGTTTTGCGTTGTTATGATCGCCAAATTGGAATTGGTATCGTCGATCTTTAAGTGGGGACATAATCTCAAGTACAATATCCGGCTCACCATTTATCTCAACTCGTATATGGTGGAATATAGCTCTCGTGTAGATGCATCCAGCATAGTTCTCAAGATTTCGTAGTAACCCAAGTTGGAGTTCCTTTGGTGGCTTCTCAAAAACTTTTTGTATTTCATAGAACCTTTTCCTAATCCTTTTTAAAAAAATCTTGTTGTAATGTATAAAAAAATCCGTTAAACTAAAGTCGGGGTGCACCTTCTGTTTTAATGCTAAATTCATGGATATGCACGTTGTGTGCTCCTCATCATAGAAAAGAAATGTCCCCGAAAGAATATTTCTGCCCACTGATGCCGTTTTGAGTAAATTTCTAATATACATGGATGATTTGTAACACCGTAATCCTCAATCATTTTAGACCATTTTTCTTCAAATTCATCGATAGAGCACGACCTTTTCATCAATTGGGAGAATTTTGTTGAAAAATCTCCAGTTTTAATATTTGATTCGGCATTACGGGAAATATGCCAGCAACAAAGATGATGTTTCGCTTCGGGAAATTCACGATCCACAGCAACACGCATTGCAGCATCCTGATCTGTCAAAACTGCAATAGGAGCTTTTCCATTCATGCTATCGCAAAAAGTTCGTAGCAACAGCCTGTATGATTCAATTGTCTCATTGTATAAAAAAGCTATTTCGAATATACAAGTGCACAAATGATAGTTGACTCCCGATGTTGGTCCCAAGTGGTCAGATGAGGTCTAGAGGGGGGGTGAATAGACTTCCGAAAATTTTTAGACTTTAAAAACTTTTCAGTCGTCTGTCAATAGACTAAGCTGTTATTGATTAGTAAGCTGACTAAGCTGATCGCGAACAAATCTTTGAACAGCACAGTTAACCACTTCTCGTATTACTACTTAGCTGATTTCAGCAAACTTAGCTTAAACAAGAGAATGCTTGCAGCGGATATTTTGTAAGTGTTTTTCACAAGTAAACTTCTAGTCTTTTGAAAGATTTGTCCCCAGTTTTAACAAACTCTTTTTAAAGAATCTTTCAACAGTTTTTCTAAAGTGTTTTATGCAACTTTGAAAATATGCAAGGAAACAATGCAAATTAAAACACAAAGAATTTTTATAGTGGTTATATGGATAAAAATCCTTTAGTCCACTCTTCCAAGTCACTTAGATCTTGGGTTATACTATAAGCACTTAGTTTACAGTATACTCTACTTACGCCAAAACAACAAATGAATGTGGCCGTAAGCTCACAATAGGAGATCACAAAGAAAACATATCCTCTGAAGTTAGATCACTCACAGAGATGGATTTACACTTCTCACAACACTCCTTTACAGTTTTTCACTCAGAAAAATGATTAATCTTGAATCTTCAACTTGGTTCTATCAACAAATGACTTCGCCAGGTGGTGAGCTGTTCTTGAGACTTAGAGAGATTTTGCTTCCGAAATTTGCTCAGAGTTGTGTTGTTCTCTTCTTCTTCAGTCTCACGAACTATTTATACTCCAGGTTTGAAAAATGTCTGTTGAAGAAAGATAAATTTCAAATTCCTCGGGTACTGGTCCTTAATTTCTACGAACGGCTCTCTGCTCTGCAGCAGTACTTTCAACAGTACTTTTTGTCAACAGCATTTAATGCACTAAGCTGATACGAGGTTTTTCTTCAATCATTTGTCATTAATACCCTCAGTCTTCAGCATTAATTACTCCAGGTGCATTTATTACCGTTGGAGAGACTTCCTGATCATCTTCACAAGGCTGACGATTATACTAGTCTGATGATGAACTGAGCTGATCCCAAACTTGAACTAATCTGATTTGAGTCGACTGGTTTTCACCAATCTGATTTCTTCCTTCAACAGCAGATCAGTAGTCTCTTGGACCAAATGAATTTTGACTTGACTGATATGTTCTTGATATTTGATCAAAATTCTTCTAAGGGAATTTTACTAAGCTTTCCTAACTTAGCTGGTTAAGATGTTTTGGAAATCATCAAAACCTCCCTTTAAACTTTATATTACTTGTCCTCTGATCTTCATCTTCATCCAACACCCGAGAACATAACAATAGGAAATCGGTACATGTTAGTCTTGTAGGTACTGTCAAATAGTACAACATCACCAAAATGTTCATATTCAGCTCTTGACATTCCATCGCACCAAAAAAGTCTCGTCAATGCCCCATTTTCACCAACAGTGTACTTGAATCTCACTGATTCGTCTTTCAACTTCATACCTTCAAGTAGATCCAAAACAGTATTCACATCCCCACCTTCAATCATTTTCAAACGTTCACTATTCAAATAGTTGTACCCATCTTTTCTATTAAGTACACCACTTGCACTGCCTTCCCCCAGTTCTTCTATAAAATCCAGAACATGACAAGGTTTAAATCCGACATTTCTCATCACGTTCAAAATTGACATTGTTGATCGGGTCAAAAATATGTATGCAATATCCTAACAAATAAGTATGGTAATGAAATTAACTAATTACAGAAAAATAAATCATTGCAGATTTTGAGGAATCCTAATTACCTATTACAACGTAGACGATGAGATGTATCAGAAGTTTCAAGAGGATGATGTGTTGATGTTGGAATCTCGTCACTTTATATTCTCCTGTATCACGATCACGAGCAACACGAAAACTATTTGTGCATCCACACCGTGTCTCTGATTTTTTTTTTCCGCTTTCGATCATATTCGTTTAGTTTTTGTGTGCGAAAGCCTTGTCGAGCACATAGTCACTCCCTGTTCAAAATGAGGCTAGTACCTTTCTTCCTTTTTATGGTGCTCTTTCGGACATCAAATCCAACATTCCGTCCGTAAGAAATATAGAATTCTTCTGCTTCCTTAAAACTGTTGAACTTTAATGCTCGAACACTATCAATGTTAGTGATATGATCACTTGGATCAGATTTGTCACTCCCCTCGTCCACGTCTTCATTGCCACTGTTCCGATGCGATTTGGTATTCGAACCACTTTCTTCATTAAAAGATGATGATGCTCCACTCACTACTAGAAATATGAGTTTTGGCCACCCCGTATTAGTTACGGTAAAAAAAGCAGTGGCCAATTGACATTTGAATCGGTTACTGGCCGATTAGAAAAAGGTTGCAGCTGAGTCTTACATTTGCTAATTATATGCCACGGCCCATTTGCTAATTATATGCCACCAGCTATTAATTATTTTTTCTATTAATTTTTTTTCCCTTTTCTATTTTCTTCTCTTCCCCTTTTCTATTTCGTTCTTTACTGTTGGAGAGATTGAGCCCTTTTCTATTTTCTTCACATATGGAAGATAAATTCTCATGTAAAATGTTCATTATCTTTCCCGTTTTTCTCATTTCCTCACGAACAGAATCGGAATCCAGCTCAATTTCAGAATAAGCTCAATTTCAGTTTCACTAATAGAATCGGAATCGGCTCAATTTCATTTCGAATCAGCTCAATTTCACTTCAAATCAGCTCAATTTCAGTTCGAAATCGACTCAATTTCAGTTCGAATCAGCTCAATTTCAGTTCGAATCGGCTCAATTTCAGTCTATAATCGGCTCAATTTATGTTTCTCTCAAGGTATAATACGTTTTGTTTTGTTAATTTGTTTTGTTAATTGTCAATGTTTCTATTAATTGTTTTGCTAATTGCTTCTTTACTGTCAAGGTATAGAATCGGCTCAATTTCTCTCACATTAAATTCCCTCAAGGTATAATGCTATTCCAGAATCGGCTCTCAATTCCCGTTTGTTTTGTTAGTTTAGTTTTAATAATTTGTTTCTCGTGTTTTGTCGTATTTTAAGGTGAATAATAGTTTAAGTAGTTGGCTATTTCTACCTGGGTATAATCTTTTTTTGTGTGAAGTATGTTTATTTTGGTTGAAGTTTTTGGTGATGTATATGGATTGATTAAAGGGGAATCCATTTTTATTGATTTTTGTGCATGAAAATAGGTTTAGAGTCTCATATATATTAATTAGTTCATATTATTTTGATCAAGTCTTAGATCATCATCCTTAATCAAGAAATTGCAAGTTCATGTATATAACTTCTAGTTGTCGTATCAAATTGTGCTTTCACATTGATATATAGGGAACTATGTATAATGTAAATACTTTTAATTAAGATTAATATATATAGTTTATCAAAGTATATAGGTTTCATATTGATAGAATAGTTTGAAGGTTAATTCCAGTGAAACCAAATCCTAATATGTATACAAATATGATGAAAGAAATTAAATCAAACTTAATTATTAATTATGATCCTGCTGTATTTCTATTATAAAAAATGGAATAAATGATTCATATCCATATGTTTTTTCATTATGTATTTTCTTACAAAAAGTCATATTCATATATATGGTTATATGGAAAAGATTCAAGACCGAATTGCTCTTACACTTTGCCATTTGGAGAGAATTTTTCCTCCATCATTTTTCAATTCCAGTTCATAATCCTATTCTCACTCAAGGTAATAGTATTTCAGCTTTATGGACATATATTGATCTAAAGGATGAGCATCTTTTGATTGCTTTGCTCCTTTTTTCCTCTTCTTCTGATGTTTATGGTGTTATTGAAGTTGTTTGATTCATCGTTTATAATCTTAATACTGTGATAGATTTTTTTTTTGAACAACTCACACTATGATAGATAATCTGTTTTTTTATTTTATTTTATTTATTTATTTATTTTCAATTTTGTTCTCACATTTTTTCTGCCATTCACTGTCTGCTAGTTAGATTCTTGATTTTGATGTTCTGATTGGTTTGTGACAAAGAAGACTAGAACAATCCTAATATTGGTTTCTTAAAGCCTAATATATATATATATATAGTTTTTGCTTCCAATTAATTTGATATTTGTTCTTAATTAGTTAATTACTCTGACAAAGAGATTTAGAATCTGCCTAGGACTAATAATTAAGGAAACTTTTATTTCTATCCGTAGGTTTTGGGCTTATTTAAACATAGGAGTTTTATTTAAACATTTTACCTTTGTAATTTAGGTGATGGAAGGGATGAAAGTGAGAATCAACTGCCAAATAATAATCCAAAAACAGGCAGAGGTCGGAGCAAACAAACTCCATTATGGGATTCAGGTGTAAAGCTCCAAGTGCATCTAACTAGCGATGGAAGAATTGATGGACCTGATAGAGCTAAGTTTAAAACGCAGCTTGGGGTTTTAGCTCGAAATTCGATCAAGTTTCCACTTACATGTAAATCATTCAAAAAGATAGGTGATGGTACCAAAGATGACATTTGGCGTAACATAAAGGTACGTACGAGTAAGCATACAAGTTTTAACTTATAGAATATTTGTGTTGTTGTTTTTAATATTTTGAATTAAATTGACTTGTCGTATAGGAGAACACGACTCTCCCAGACGAGGCAAAGAGTATTGTTTTTGAAGATATAAATGCCAAGTGGAAACAAGGGAAATATCGGTTAAAGAGAAAAAACTACATACCTTATGAAGATGACAATAAGAGGATGGAGGAACTGGAAAAAGATTGTGTTCCTCCTGATCAAGTAAAATCTATTATTGACCAATGGAATTCGCCTAAGACACAGGTTATTGTTATCATGAAAAAATATTGGTTTTTTTTTTTGAACTTGCAAAACTCATAAGAAAGTTTAACCGTTAATAGTGAACTTCACTTGTATATTTCAGGAGGTGTCTAGGAGAAATGCTAAGAACATAAGTCAATATAAATTCCATCACCGGTTAGGACGGATGCCTATCCTTGAACTAGAGAAGGAGGTACGTTATATATTATCTTAAACATCTATACAAAATGAAAATTCAGCTATACGTTTAATCTTTTTGTTATCAATTCTAATGGATATTTGGTGTTTCAACGGTACAGTTCCTTGCTGAAGGTAAAGTGCCCTCAAAAATAGATATATTTGTTTCATCTCGAGCACGAAATGGAAAACCTCCCGTCAATGAGCATACCTCCGGTCGCATTGTAAGTATATACTTGAAAGTGTTACTTTTTCCAGTTGGATTAGTGGATATGTTGTGGTAATAAATCTTTTTTTTTTCTTTTTTTTTTTTTGATAAATAATTTGTTCCATAACAGTTGTACTGGCAGTAACAGATTGGGGATATATATATAAGAAATCTTAATGAACGAGAGTTTAATGGCAAGTTCAGAATAATATCAGTTTCTTGTTTGGATTCAAGGGTGATGCAGTCATAAATCAAAATCGACCCAACTTTCGAATAGATGAAATTTGTGGCTGTTTTAAATGTTTTGTACAGTGGTTGATCATGTGTATTGGTAATTCATTGTTTTAACTGTCATATTGTCCTACTTTGAATGCAGAATACATTGATAGATAAAGCAACTCAAGAACCTGAAGGAGAGCGCACTCGAGAGTATGATGAGAGGGTATGGATAGAAGAAATGGGAGTTGATGGTCATGGTCGCGTAAGGGCTACAGGCCAAGGTGTTAAGCCATCAAAACATCATCACTCATATGCCTCTTCTTTAAATGATGCTATCAAGGAAAAGATTCGAGAAGAGTTGAGGGAAGAACTAAAGGAAGAGATGAGGGGGGAAATGTATCAAATGAGAAGGGAAATGGAGCAAATGAGAGAGGAAAGGGAGCAAATGAGAGGATTTACAGAACAAAGGGAAATAGATCAAATGAAAAGAGAAATGGAGCAAATGAGATAGGAAAGGGAGCAGATGAGAGGATTAGTGGAGCAAATGGCACAAGGTATGGCTCGTGCACAATTAGTTACATCTCAGGCACGAAACGAAATGACCCAAGAAGTGGTGGAGGAGGTGATGTCTTATTTCGGTCTTGGGAATTTTCCTACTGCTCCATTTAGAGCACCTATTGCTCCACTTAGAGCACCTATTGCGCCACTTAGAGCACATACTGCCCCACTTAGACCATTTCCTAGCTCGTTTAAGCCTTTCGATATGAGACATGAATCAAGTACATATGGAGCAAGTGCAAGTGGAAATTCAAGTGATCTATAGACACAAATCATGGTAAGATTTGACAATTTTTTTAAAGTATATAATATTATTAATGAAGATCTTGCATTTGTTCAATAAATAGTGAGGTGCATTTTGAAGTGACATGCTTAATAGACTTATGATTTCTGATTCCAAACATTTTCTAATTTGCCCTTTATGATTGTGAACATCTTTTTTCTAGGTCTTGTTGGAGTTCTTGGGTGTAAGGAATTTGCCAGAGGAATGAGATCTTCAATGTGAAGAGGAGTTTTGCGGGTTATTTTGAATCTGATGAAAATTTTGGTTTTTCTTTTTCTTTACGACTTATGTCTCTTGTACTTGCTGAATTTTGAGCAATGATGGTAATCCTAAACTTGATGAAAATTTTTGTTGTGCACAAAATATTTTGGTTATTGAGAAGGGGAATGAAGAAAATTGGACATTTGGTAATTGGGATATTGTTTAAATATTTAGAGAATTGAAATAGGGTTATAAAATGCAATTATTTATTAAATCAATATGCATGTTATTGTGGATATCATCCAAATAAATGGAATTCCCTAAAAAATAAAAAATAAATAAAAAATTCTATAAGCCACGGCAAAAAATTGTGGCTAAAGTTTATAAACTAGTATCCTTAGTTAATGCCACGGTAGTATTAGCCACGGTTTTTTGGGTGGCCATACCATTGGCTATGACCATTAGCCGTGGCCAATGTAATGGCTACCCTCTTTAATAAATCGGAAAAGTGCCGTAGCTTTGTCGAGGCCAATAGTTATTGGCCACCCCAACACTACTATTGGCCATGGCTATGAGCCATGGCTAAAAGTTTTGATTCTTGTAGTGAACTACTGTTACTATACTCTGAATACAGAAGATCAATTCAAGTAAATACAAATTATTACCAAGTTCAATATAACAATTTATGAAAAATCGACTAGCAACAAGACATCTTAATAGTTCAGACATTCAAACTCGAAGTATTCGAAGTTAGAACACATTAAATAATCTTCCAAGTAATCCCAATGCAAAATCGATAAAACACATTAAATAATTTTCCAAGTAATCCCATTTAAAAATTTGTCCTAATTTGCAATTTACTGCATAATCTTAAACAAGAACTAATATACTATATCGTACGTGCATGTGTATTCAATTAATTAAGAAAACAAAAAATTAAATGAATCCCATGAATACAGAGAAAAGAAGGAAGCCTTTTGTTCATACGCCTATCACGACAACTCAATCCAGAGGAATTAATTGGAGAAGATAGCTGAATTGAAAAACTTGCAACTACCTTACGCAATGAACACATGTACTTGATAATGTTATAAAATGGTATATTATAAGGCAATAGGTTATCTAATGTATCAGACCGGAAAAGATCAGATCAAACTAGTCAAGGGACAAAATTTCTTCATATGCAATTTTCCAGAGCACTGCGGATCTGGAATGAAAATAGCTATCACGGCAACATGATTTGATTTGATTTGTTACAAGGCTAGTGTTTAATTTGGATCTCTACTAGACTATGATCACATCATCTTGAGAGATGTAATAGTATAAATTAAATAAGGAGATCTACTAAAGTTGAGTGGTTTGGTGTGCTATTCCCTTCTTTTGCTACATGGATATTAATTAATCGACTTAATTCTTAGTTAAATTATAATAAAAGTAGGATAAAATCATGCTTTCATAACAATAAATAATGAAATACTAATCATTCACGCCTTTAAGGAATATAGCAATATTAATCCTTTAGTATTTAGGGATTTAGATTGTACGTACATGGAATCACACGTCATTATCAAATTGAACAAATAATCCACTTTTCTCAACTGTAATCTAAAAACACTTCTCTCTTACTTAGCCGAATAAAAACACAACTCCTTAAAATATCAAATTAGCGACTTTTGAAATTAAGATTATGATCAATTACGTATCATCTTCAATAGATAAATTCGAGCTTGCATCCTTGTACTCTTATATGATTGTAGAATTACATGTACACCATTTTCAATACCTTAATAGTTGTGTAAGAGAGTTTGGGTGATGAAGAATTTTGTGGCGGTGATGAAGATTAATTCGTGGAGAAAAAAAAAGCATGTTGTTAAATTTTTTGGCGTGATGAAGATTAATCGCGGAGAAGATTAATCTTGATGAAGATTAACCGTAAAGAAGATTAGATTTTTTTGGGTGATGAAGATTAATTTTGCAAAATTAGGATATCGATTATGTTTTGGAAGAGGAGGCGTGATGAATAATTGGAGAAGATATTGATTTTACCCTAGTTACATGATATCGAGTTAATTGAATCGGTCAATTAGTATATTTGTTTAATTCTTTTGATTTAAAGGATATAAATGTCTTTTATTTATTGAAGATTATCTCAACTTTTATTTAAAATAAAAAAGGGTAAAATGGTCTATTTACAGACCGAGTCAACTCGCCGAGTTACATTTTAGTTACGCGCGTCACATGGCATGATTTCAGGGTCGTCTCACATGTGAGGACAAGTTACCTTGCCCGCACCCTAAAAGCCCCGTAGTTTCTTAGATGAGTTACTCAAGTTATTTAAGTGAACTTAGTTAATCCATGTGAAACCTAATGTGATATGCATAAGGATGAATTTATTCTCATGTTATTTGAAATGAAAAGAATATTTTACTCTCATGTAATAGTTTTAGATGATTAATTTTACCTTCTTTTGTTGGGTGTTTCCCAAAATTTTATTTGAGAGTGAAATATATTGTGTAAAAAAATAAAAGTACCTATGTTCACGTTGTGTCACACTTATAATAATACCGGGAGGGAGTGGGGGGAGAGAGTAAACCAATAGATATAAAATAATATATTAGGTAGATTGGTCCATATAAAATAAAACACACGAAAACACCGAGATAAATTGCTTCATCTTTTTCGGGCATAAAATAGGTCTAAGTAAAAAAACAAAATTGATCCCATAACCTATGGCCGTTGAAAAATTTTCCCCACATATTGTCTGACTAGCAATTGGAGCGCGTGCATGAGAGCCCCTAGGCTAGTTTACCTACCTAGTGTAATAGTATAACAGGGAATTTTTGTGGCTATCCTATGAGGTAGTCACCATCCGTCATGTTAGGGGGTTTTAGAGACACTTTTTATGCAAAAATGTCCCTAGACTAATTTATGGCAACATAAAAAATTAATACAAGTGGTGCTTGTAATAGAGTTCAATTGCAATTGCAATTTGATATTGGACTCTAAATTGCAATTGAATTTAGACTTTACAACTAAACTTTTAAATCTCAGTTAACTAAACTATATAAAATATATGTTACTTAAAGATTTTATTTGATAACTGGAGGGTAAAAAAAATGTGTGGAGAGGAGTCTTCAATTAATTTTTTTTTAATCGGTTAGTCTATTTTATTTTTTGCAAAATTGAAGGTTCATTAATTGTGGAAGACAAAGATATGGACATAAAAAAATGATGAATCATGAAAAAGTGGGAGATATTATAAATTATAATTCTTCTTTTGTTTTTTAAATTACTTACCGAGGTCAAGCTTAATTAATGTGAGTTAAGTTTAGAAATAATATGGACAATGTCACTTTTTATATTGGTGATACACAAGTGTGATACACATATGAATGGTATAGAGGATCTACAACCGATAATCTCTTGAGTTTAATTGGTCGTTTAGAAATGACAGTAACTTTTTTATTCCCGAGGATATCTTTTGTTTAATCCAGTAATTTTTAATACATCATACGTATTATACCTAGTGTTTTGAAAATTGGACCGGGGGGGGCGGTTGGCCCGATTTAACCTCTAACCGGTCCCCAATCGGGTCTGATTTATCTCTAAATATCGATCTCCTAATTAACCAGTTCAAACCGATAAAATTGACTTCAAAACCGGTAATATCAGTGAACCAGTAAAATCAGTGAACAAGTGGTTCACTTATATATTTTTTTTTAATTTAGAGATTTTTTGTTATTATTATTTATTTGAACTCTTATTTAACATTTAATAGAATTGCATTTATATACTTTAATTGAAATAACATTCATTATTTTAGTGTTTTAACAATCAATGCAATATTACATTTTTTATATAAAAAGTACATAACCATTTTCTCATCATTGTGAATAATATTATTTTTTTTGTGTAGGAAATTATCAAATTAATTACCATATAAACATCAAATTACAACAATAGAACCCAAATGAACAAGCCAAAACTTTAAAATTGAGATGAACTTTTAATTTTATTGTCTTGTTTTGAATGTATATATCTTTTAGGGATACTTGAAATTTATATTTTTGACATTGATTTTAATTTTTAAGATAATTTGATTATTTGCATGAAACAATAAAAATTTATATTGACAAAGAATAATAATTTTTTGAATTATAATTGTATTTTAGATTATCTAAAAATATATATATAAATATTACATAATAATAAAGTCACACCGGTACTTATACCGTTCGAATCAGTAACCAGTAATGTTTACGATTGAATGACTGGTCAAGTTTTAAAAACATTGATTATACCCACCTAATAAAATGTTAATTCTAACAACTAAATTGTTGAAGTTGAAGGAAAGCACAAAAGTCGCAACCAGAGCTGATCATTCTACGTAACAACTCTATCTAATTGATAAACACTTAAACCATACATTAGAAAACATAACTTTACAATTATTGTAATTAATCAATACATAATTAATTAATTATGCAGAAACAATAAATATTCGTAAATTTTATTTACCATCTACTTATTTATTTGGAGCCGACTTTGGCCGACGTTGAAGGAATTTTTTCAGATCAATTATTTCACCAAAAGGGCTCTCTGTTAACCTGATAATATTATAAAACCAGGCTCCGGCTACGGCCCCACCTATTGGGCCCACAATGTAAATCCATATACCTTTGTAATAATTGCACACAATGGCTGGGCCCAAACTCCTTGCTGGGTTCATTGATGCTCCTGAAATGGGCCTGATATTCAACAAAAGAATCGACCATTACATTTTTTTTCTAAAATATATTCTTATCGTTAATTATTACATCAGAAATTATTTCAATAATTGCACAAGTAAAATGAATTATAAATAATACACAAATTCAAATATTAATTATAAACTAGAATAATTAACCACATTAGTGGAAGATAGAGCAAATACTCACATTAGTGGAGCAATTAATTACTCTTTAGTTTTTCTAACGTACTTTTGATCTTGCACTAAAATTTAATTTTCGTGGTATAATTAGGCTAGTTAAATATTGAAGAAAAATTCGGAAACGTATCGTAAATTTGTATTTTTTGGAAAATATATGAAAAAAATTGTAAATTGGAGAACAATGTTGAAATACAAACTACTCTTTCTTTTTTTCTTTTTTTTTTTTTTTGTTTTTGTATAGTTTGACTAAAAAATTGAAACTCTTTAATGATTTTTATGGAAGGTACATACATAAGATAGGTCATCAACTCCACGAACTACTCTTGATTTTGAGTTTAGTATAATTTTCTTTTTCTAAGGCTTGAATCTCTCTCTAGGAGCGTCGGACATATTAAGTGAGAACTTCTCTTAATAGGGATTTAAGTTCGAGTTTAATACCATAAAAAAATTAGTATTATAAAAAAAAATATTGTGTGCAATCGTTGCATATATTTATGTGAGAAACATTTAAAATAAGGGTTTTTCTTAAATTAATGGAAAGAAAAACATTTTCAATCACTATTATATATTATTAAATAAAATTGAATTAGATGAACTTGTCATGTCCAATTGCTTCACAAAATAATTTCTACTAGATGCCAATCTTTCATGGTTAATGAAAAAAATATTAGGATTAATTTGGTAGTTGAGCAAATGGTTTGAGTCAATTTGACTACAACAAAAGAAGTTCCATTAAAATTTGAAACTGGAATGCATCAACGGTCAAAGAATGAAAAATGGTTGACATGCTAATACCATAGATCTAAAGAAATTAGTATTGAAGAATAGGATGAAAAGATCAAATTATGAATTAATTAAGGCAAAATTGTAAAATTCGTCCCAAACTAATTACCGATTTTGGATTTTCGTCCTGTAATTTAATATTTTTTTAGAATATATATCCCACTGTTAACTATAAGATGAAAATTGCGCATTTGCCGTTAAATTATCACATGGTTGCTTACGTGTCATGACGTGGTAAATTTTAACATGAATAATTATATAAAATTACAGAGTTCGTCACAAACTAATTACAAGATTGAACTGTCATTTTCATTAAATTAGAAATTTAATATTGAGACTAAATTCATAAAAAAAAATGGTAAATTATGGGACGAAATCGATGAGTTGATATAGTTTGGGACGAGAAATAAAAATTAAAAATCAGTTTGGGACGATATTTCAAACAAATATTAAATTGCTGGACGAAATTCGGTGAGGTAATATAGTTTGGGACGAAAATCTAAAATCACTAATTAGTTTTGGACGTTTTCTGCAATTTTACCATTAATTGATACTTTATATAATTACTTACCCGGCAAACAATGAATTCATAGTTACAAGAGCTCCCAAGGCAAGTCCACCAAGTTCTCCAATCTGCACCAAAATTATTCACAAAGAATAAATAATTGAAAAATATATAACATATTAATATTTTTTTGAGTAGAAATTAATTAATATTACAGCTAGATCGTCAGTTGAAACACCGGAAACTGCAAACATTAGGTAAAATGTGATGATGAATTCCAATACTAAAGACTGGATGTTGGATCCTGATGGAAGTGTTCCTACGAATATATCTTCTTCTCCCTTAGCCCCAAACATCATTTGAACTGTTCCACTTGCTAGCGTTGAAGCTACCACTTGAACTAAGATGTATGGAACTACCTACAAATATAATTAATATATAAACCAATTAGAGATATTCAATCAACTAAAATCGTTCAATCATGAATCACTAGTTCAGTTAATTAATTATGAATTGGTTACAACTTACAATCCATAGAATGTTACATAATAAAAAGAGCAAAAGAAAAAAATACCCCCTATACTTTGTCTAACTCTCAAAAATTCCCCCGTGTTATGTTAAATACCAAAAAATTTCCTGTGTTTGATTTTAAATACCACGCTCAACCCAAGTAGTATATACTTATGATTTTATTTTTGACTTTTGGTGGAATGACAAGATTACCCCTATGTGTTTTTTTTTTTAATTTATTTATTCTTTTTGAAAAAACAAGTATATACTACTTGGGTCGAGTGTAGTATATAAAATCAAACACAGGGGGGTTTGGGGGATTTAAATGACACATAGGGGGTTTCTTAGAAGTTAAACAAAGTATAGGGGTATTTTTGTATTTCGATGTCAGGGGTAAAATTGTCATATCATAAACAAATTGTGAACAAATACTTGCAATTTTGGCGTTTCTTAGGAGTTAAACAAAGCATAGGGGTGTTTTTGTATTTTGATGTCAGGGATAAAATTGTCATATCAAAAGCAAATTGTGAGCTAATACTTGAAATTTTGGTGTTTAAAACACACTCTCTTTTTTGGGGATGTATTTGGCACCTATTTAAAATCAGGGGGATTTTCCAAAGTTAAAATAACACAAAAAAAAATTTGGGAGTTAGACAAAGCATATGGGAAGTTTTTATCTTTTACTCTAATAAAAATGGGATTACCGAGGATATAAAAAAGGTTGAGATTGTAGTTATTTAATTGGGAAAATATTGTTTATGCGATTGACGATGTCCATTTTCTATGTCGGATAATGTGAGTAATTTTGGTAAGATTAGGTCGGGTTTAGGTTGAAACTATCAGGATCGATCCTAGTACAGATGTGGTTGATTGAGTTTGTCAAATTAAAATTTGCTTAGATAAAAATACTACTCCCTATGTCTCATATTATTTATTTTTTTTACATGTTTTCACACGTATTAAGGTACCTACTAAATAGCCTCGGTTTTAGTGAATAAATAAATTATATACCTAAAATATCTTTATTATTTAATTATCTCATTATTAGTTATTTACACGTTATTCAAATTTTACACTCTCTCTTTTACTTTTTCTCTTTCATACCTAAATTATGTAATTAATAGTGTATTGAAATCTTACAGTTACAAATAATTTAGGACATTTTTTTTAAAACGACAAATAACTTGAACCAGAGGGAGTATAAGAATATTTATAAGTTTCAAATTCAACATTGTTTTCAAAATTATAAATATCAAATTAGTATAATTTTAAAGCCATGATGTTTTGACGGCTCCACCACAAAAGCAATTGTTGCCAAACTAAGAAAACATTATTTTTTTCCTAGGAATCCCATATCAATGAAAGTCAATTGTGCCAAAGAAAAAAAATGCAAGTCAAAGATATTAACTCCAATATCAGCTAGAGGATCTTATGCTTTAAAAAAAAAAGGAAAAAAAATCCAATATCAGCTAGAGGATCGAATGTTTGCCTGTACATTATTGAAATTATCAATATTACTCAATTTTCCTAACTTTATACTGCAGTTCAATACTCCCTCCATTCCTTTTTATATGCCATTTTAGAGAGAGAAAAAATTCCACAATATATCATTTTAGAATTTCAAGATAGACTTAAATGCTAGTTTGACATTTTTACCCTTTTTCATTTTCAAGATAGAGAGAGGATTATGTGGAGTTACAAAATATATACTCATGTTTCTCAAGGGTAATTTTGTCCAACTACCCTTTTATTTTCCTAAAATCTAGAGCATTAAATGTTTTCTTAATTCTTGTGAAACAACCTTAAACGACATGTAAAAAGGAATGGAGGGAGTACTAAATTTTCTGAGATTCACCACATGGACAATTGTTAGACCCATACACGCACATAAATGATTACTCATGATTATTTACTCGATTTGAAAATAATTATACGTGCGATAATTCGATCCCATTGTTACAGAAAACATGTACAAAACTCTTCTATAAATTTTTTATTGCACAAATTATCTTGTATTTTCAGAAACTCTGCATACTCCCCCTTACTTTGTTATTTGTCTAACATTGTCAAAAGTTTAGGTGAAATGCCTAAATTAACCCTACATTCAAAAAGAAAACTATTGTATGTAACAAGGTAATTTTAAGCTAAAACAAAATATACCAGGGGATAATGTGCACAAATGAAAAACTGAAGGAATATTTGTGTATTAGGGGATTTTGTACGCACCCTTATAAAAAAACTGACGAAAGTGTATGGATAGATGAGGTATTCAATGCAGAGTTACTGAAAGTACAAGCAGATTTAGTGCAATGTAATTTTACGTAGATTTTCTCATAAAACAAGAGAGTATGGTGTATTTTCCCGAATATATGATATTCCTCATGTCCCTAAATTTTTCACAGTTATTTTATTTTTGGGATATTACTCCCTCCATTCCACAATACATGTCTTTTTAGGGAAAAAAAAAATTTCACAATACATGTCACTTTAGGAATTCAAGATAAACTTAAATGCTATTTTGACATTTTTACCCTTCTTCATTAAAAATTGGAATAAAGAGATGGATTATGGGGAGTTGCAAATATTTAATTGTTTCTCAAAGGTAATTTTGTCCAACTACACTTTTATTATCCTAAAATTTAGAGCATTAATTGATTCCTTAATCCTTGTGAAAAAAACTTAAACGACATGTAATATGAAATGGAGGAAGTAAAAAATAACATTTCATTTCAATAAATGAAATAATTTTTCTAAAAAATATACCCGCGCATAAAGTAATGATATATCATCACCAATTCTCAACTACTACTTTTAATGGCATCTACCTAAATATACGTAAAAATTCCATATTTCTAACTTATACCCAAAATTCCGCACCAAAACTTTTGATAGAAAAAAAAAGGGACTAGGAAGCATAATATAGAAGTGATTGAATGAATAGATACCTGTTTCCATTCAAATCTCTTGCAAGTGGCGAAAGCAATTGTGACGGCGGGGTTAAAATGGGCCCCAGAAACATGTCCCACAGTGTAAATCATGACCATCACATCAAGCCCCCATAGTACGGCCACCCCCGGCGGCGTTAGCACATTGTCCATCTCTTTGTTCACCACTATCGCCGCAAATCCCACAAACATTAACAAATATGTCCCCATGAACTCTGCAATTATCTGCATTCAATATAATTTAACAATTTTTATCAACTTTATAAATAATTAATTATATAGTAAATTTATTAATCTTCTAACTTGAAAATGACTTATAGATCGGAATCAATTACTAAAGTTTATTTTTCAAAAGAAACATTAGAAAATTGAAAATGAAGTTTTTTAAATTATAGAAAAGGAAACCATCTTTGTCATTTAAACAAGAAAAAAAAAACTTTGATTCTTTAGACTCATACACCATGAGTTAAACCATAATTATCTTTTAATTAATCTGGTCTAACGCTAATACGAGATTGCATGTTCAATTAATCTAAAAGTTTAAGTTGTTATAGAGAGAATGAAATGTTTAATATTAATAGGGTAATTTAAGCTCGGACCGCCTCAGGAAAAATTTTAATTACCAAAAGCTCCTTGTTGTTTTGGAAATTACAAAAAACACCCCTTAAGGGGGTGTTTTGGTAACCAGAAAGGGTGATTTTGTAGCTCCATAAAGGGTGTTGTGGTAAAACGTTCTAAATTAGAATGGTGTATGTATAATTTCAAAACCGTCCCCTATTCCTAGATTCCACATGTACACTGTATAGGTACAAAAAGGAAAATTCTTGTCCAATCTGGCTTGGCCAAAACCATCCAACCACCAAGCAAGTGTATTGCACTTGCTTTGTGATTGATCACTCTCCTGAGAGTTACATCCAATCCCAAAGCAAGTGTATTGCACTTTCTTTGTAGTTACTTTGGGTTCGACCAAACCTGGTGTGGGTAAGAATTTCCCGTGCAAGAAGACGTATTAAGTCAAAAATATTAAATAAGTATTAACTGTAATAACTTAAATATTTAGATGAGTTAAACATTCAACATGTACGCATGCATACAAATATATTGCTGCAGGATATCCTATTAGCACTAGGGGTGATACATTCTATTGTACTCGGAATAAGAAAGTATTTGTATCGACAAATGCTATCTTTCTTGAGTATAGCTACACGACCAACTTTAAACCTCGAAGTAAAAGAATACGACAAAAAAAAAATGAAATATAAAACTACCTTCTGCATGAAACGCAAGGTTTGGAAGCAAGAAGGGGAGTTTTCCCCATAATTTTTATAGTATGTAATGAAATTTTCATCATCTTTTATGTTGACGTTAACTGTGCCGTTATTGACATTAGCGATGATGTCTGACATCTCACGATCCATGTTTTCAGTTCTCCTTTGGAAACTTTTGGAAGGATGGATTTATGGTCAAAATTTTGTGGAATTTATAGGAGAAGGAGGTCCAATAATTTATTGAGAATTAATTCAGTGGGAAGTGTATTCCAATTAAGAACATGCTTAATTGCTTAGTTGGAGATGACAATGATATTTATTAATTATTATTATTCTTATCATTGAATGTAATTGACCGGAAGTTTAATTATTCGTAAAGGGTCAGAAAAAGAAGAGGTCCACAACAAAAGAACGTTTCAAGAAACATAGAGTATATAATCTACGAAAATTTGATTTGTGGAAGCAATTAATTAATTAAAATTGGGAAAGAAATAACTGTACGAAGGGTCTCAATCACAAATAACATTTCAAAAAGAGAAGTTGGTATTGTTAATTATTTAACTTGACAACGAACTTTTTAATGTTATATATGCAGGGACGGATTCAGGATACATGAGTTGGGACTCGTTTAAAAGAATATCCAAATAATTTTATTTGCATAAGCCTGATAAAACTTGTAAAATAGATCGTTAATGAGCACTATATTAAATTCTAAATAAAATATAATCGAATATAAATTTGATTTGTCCAGATTTTAACTGTGCCATATTATATATAACACTTTTTGTGCCGAATATTGAAAATATAAAACTTTGAGTGGCATATGATGGTGATTCTTTGTAATAAAAATGTTTAAAATAATCCGTGTATATAAAATATTATAGAATATTTTATATTTCGAAGTATTATAGAAAATTATATAAAATATTATAAAAATACTTTATATTATAAAAATTATAGTAAATTATTCCAACAGAATAATTATTTATAATTAACTCTAATTATAAATCTTAGTATACTTTATTCTCGCAGAATAAACAAAATCAGAATTTAATTACAGTGCACTTACTGAAATAATTCTGAAATGAGAAATCGACTGAGGCTTGCTAATGCAATGTCCTTAAGACAATATTTATGGGCTGTCAAAGGTGCAACAGTTTTGTCCCAGTAGTCTCCCAAGATACAACAGTCGGATACTTGTTACTTTGCACAAAGAACAAGTCCACGGCGAACTTCAACAAATAAAATATTTGAACAATTAGAAAGAGAGAAAGAATAGGATTCTGCTTTGATTGCTAGAAAACGGGATGAGAGAATTGGCCAGATTCTCCCTCTATTTATAGCAGCATAAAAGGTGTTGCTGGAGGGACATGACTGTTCGGATTAAATCAGTAGCATTGGTTCGGTCCGAACCGATTCAATTCAAAACCGAACCGGTGCCACAATTCAAAAATAGGCGCGCGGATCTTTTCAGAGGCGGGTCAACTACGCGATTCTTTTCGGGTCAACCGGATCTGCTGCGCGGATCTAATTTTGTATGGATTTAGAAATTGGGCCTTTTAATTTTGGGCTAAAAAATTAATTAAATTTTGTCCAATAAAGATAATATTATGTTGAGGCCCAAGCCCAATCTCAATCCAAATCCGACCCGGTCGGATGGCGGCGCGCTCGCGTGGGAAACCATTGTCATGTACGTCTTCTCCCCTCATAAAACTTGGTACCCCCAAGGGGCCCTACCCTTATACAATTTTTTTCATTATAAATGACAAAAACCTTTTCAATTTCCTCCATGTGGGGTGAAGACATTTTTTCTTCTCTAAATTTCATTCATTTCTCATTTTATGGGCTTAATTCCAATTGGGTTAATACCCATAAAAAACCCAACATTCTTATCATACATATATGAAATTTGCATATATAGTATATCAAATAAAGTTGATATAAAGTCTAAATACACGCTACATTAAGTTATGAAACTTTTTAATGTTATATATGCAGGGACTGAGCCAGGATATATAAGTTAGGGATCGAGTTCATATATTGTAAAACTCTTTTAAAATAATATTCAAATTATTTTATTTACATAAGCCAGATAAAACATGTAAAATATCGTTAATGAGCATTATATTAAATTCTAAATAAAAATATAATCAAAAAAAATTTGATTTGTCGAGATTTTAATTGTGCCAATATATAAAACATTTCTTCTTCGTGCGGAAAATTGAAAATATAAAACTTTGAGTGGCATATGATGGTGATTCTTATCATGCATATGGGAAATTTGCATAGTATATCAAATAAAGTTGATGTAAAGTTTAAATACACGCAACATTGAGTCATTAATGATAAATCCACTAGCTAAAATAGAATGAGCTCATGGACCAGTCTCAGTCCTTATATGAAAATAATAATGTATCGTGTATATTTATATGAGACATCGGTCCTTGATTCTATGTGTACGATCTGATAAATTATTTTTTAAATATGTTTTAGTGATAATAAATTATAGATTTGTAGATACTTGGACGATTGCAATTTAAGCATTTCTAAAGTCAAGTCTAGGTTGTGGGTTGTGGCATTATACCTTGAAATAGTATTTGTTAAAAAATGACCCACTAACAGCAATGTAGGTTACTAAATTTAGACAAAATTAACAATATATTATGGCTAGAGATCACTTGTAACATCTTTAAGTAAAATTTTATGATTTCGTGAATCTCAGTCAACCAAATTTCAAATTAAATTTGTGTACGAGTTTCGAACTATCAAATTTATAAAAGATATAGATTTTACATTTATTACCTGTCTTTTCTTTATAAAAATATTGTTGGTCTCAAGTGGTCAGATGAGGTCTAGATTGAGGGATGAATAGAACTCGGAAAATTTTAATTTTAAATTTTTCTAACTTTTTCTATGAGCAAACTAAGCATGATCAGGATTCGTAAGTATACTAAGCTGATCGCGCACAAAGCTTTGAACAACAGATTTGACCACTCTTCTGATATCACTTAGCTGATTTTGATAAAATCAGAATTTTAAATAGCTTACTTGCAGTGGATTTATTTAGTATTTTTTACGAGTAGTATTCTTTAAATTAAAAAATTTTATCCCCAGTTTTCGCAAACTCCTTTTATAGTTAACTTTAAGTGTTTGAATGCTTTTGAAAAATATACAAGTAAAAATGCAAACTCAAACACAGGCAATTTTTATAGTGATAATATGAATATAAATCTTTTAGTCCACTCTTTCAAGTCACTTAAATCTTGGGTTATACTATAAACACTTAGTTTACAATATACTATTCTTGTGCTTTAAAAACAACGGGGCGACTAGGGTGCGGCCCTAGGTAACTAGCCGCACGTGCGGCCCTAGCCTTAAATCATGTCACGTGGCGCGGTAACTAACCGTGTATTTTTGTCTAGGTGGCACCGGTTATTAAATGTCCAATCTACCCTTTTCTTTTATTTTTAAATGAAAATCAAAATTATAACTTAAAATTGAAAAGTTCATTATATCCTTTTTAATTAACTTAAATTTAAAATACTTAAAACTTAATTATACGAAGACACTTATACCCTTTTACATAATAAACCTAAATTTTTATCAGATTTATTTCCATGATTTAAAAATACAATTAGGGTAAAACTAAATTTCATCTTGCACGATTAAAACAAGCCAACAAATTCGAAATTCCATGATTAAAAAACTCAATTTCAAAATTTCATCTTCACGATTAAGAACAGTAATTACAATTCAAAATTCGATTAAGAAAACTAACTAGAAGTTCATTCAAAATCAATCTCTTCATCACAATCTGCTCAAACCTAATCAACCTCTTCATCACAATCTCCACAAATCTAAACAAGGTGGGAAATTCTACAATCCCGGATGATGAAGTTGATGCAAGCCGTGATGAATCCACAGGTAATTAATTTGGCAATGATAATTTTTATTATGTGAACTAATTTGCGTAAAATTCAATCGAATTTTACATTAAACCTCAATCGAATTCAATTTTTTAATGTGTGATTATATTGTTCGCTTAATTTTGATTAACTATACTATTTACATAATTTTTTAATACCTTAGAAATTTAATTCGGTTTTATGTACCAATTGTCATAACAATTGAGTTTTGCGTTAATTTGAATTGAGTTTTATAGTAAATTTCAATAGAGATTTATAGTGGTTTATGATTGACCATGTTGTTCTCTTAATTTCGAGCAATTTAACAATTTACGCCCGGATTCTATCAACCTCGAGTTTGCTGTTGGTTTTTTGTTGTTTTTGCACGAAATTTAGTTGTCGGTATTCAGATTTGGAATATGTGTGTTGAATGTTGATGCTGTTCTGCGTTCTTGTTTTCTAAGATTTATATCATAATGGAACTCGGCTGTTAAGACATTAATTATTTTGCAATTCCCGGTATCAAATTATATAATAAAGTTCAAGATATAGGTTTGATTACACTATTTTGTTCAATAACATCAAAATCTTAACTATGAAGATGGAGTATTTTCGTTTTCGTGTTGCTATAACTCTACTTGTACATATCATCCTCTTATTATCATTCGTGCTTGTACATTAATTTGAAGTTACAAAATCTATATCTTCTTCAATTTATCTTTTTTAGTGCTTAGTTGATTTTACAAGTATTAAATTTGTTATTAACAATAATGATTTTTTTCGTTGGTGCTCTTTAGTTGTGATATATGTTAAATTTGTTATTAACTTTGACAATATTTTGAAATTAAGTAGTTAATTTATTCAACAGTACTTTAACAGTACATCATAATCAATTAAACTACATCAAGGTGCAAATAAAATACTTAACTGCAGTACTAATGATAAATTAACGAATATGACACTAATTAGCTTAGTTCACGATAAATTTATTAATACTTAAAATTATTTGTAATTTTTCGGTTAATTTTTTTCAATAAACTTTGATTCTATATGTGTATGTTTTAAAGTATTAAATTTGTATTTACTTTAATTTTTACCTTTTTATTTAGAGTATAGAAACCGTAATGGAACATCCTCCTCCGATAAGGAAGAAAGTGTTTCGAATTCCAATTCACACAACCACCGCGACGACACCGAAGTCGAAGAGGGGAGTAACAATTCTGACCCAACTGACGATATCACTAACATTGACCGAGTTCGATCATTAACGTTTAAGACTATTAAGGAGGCAGAAGAATTTTATATTTCTTACGGTAGGGAAGTTGGATTTGATGTCAGGAAGAGCTCGTTAAAAAGGAAGAGAAGTATTGGCCTCGTTTTGAGTAGGGTATGGGTGTGCGCTCGAGAGGGCTTTCGTTCAGAAAGAATTAAAGTTTATGATCGGAAGCGGGAAGCAAAGGCAGAGTCACGGTGTGGATGCAAAGCTAGTTTTCGTGTTGCTATTGATAATTCTACTGGAGAATACAAAGTGACGAGGTTCGAGCCCCAGCACAATCATCCTCTTGAAACTTCCGATACATCTCACCGCCTACGCTGTAATAGGTAAATAAGCTATTGTAATTAGTTAATTAATTTACAGTGTTTTATGTTATTGTAATTAGTTAATTAGTTTTGTTAATACTTTGAATAATAAAATAAATTATTTAGAGATTGATTTGTTGCAAATTCGCATATAGATATTTGACCCCATCAACAAAGTCAATGTTGAACGTGATGACAAATGTTGGGTTTAGACCTTCTCATGTTATGGATTTTGTATAAGAATTGGGGGGAGGCAGTGCTAGCGGTGTGTTTAATAGGAAAGATGGTTACAACTATTTGAACAGTCAAAGATTGAAAAGGATCGAAGGTGGCGACGTAAATACTGTTTTGGGTCTTCTCGAAGGTATGAAGTTGAAAGATGAATCCCTCAGGTTCAAGTACACTGTCGATGGAAACAGGGCACTTACAAGACTTGTTTGGTGCGATGGAATGTCGAGAGCTGAATATGAGCAGTTTGGTGATGTTGTTTTATTTGACAGTACGTACAAGACCAATATTTATCGCTTTCCTATTGTTATATTCTCCGGAGTAAACTGTCATTTGTGCACTTGTATATTTGGAATTGCTATTTTATACAGTGAGCCGACTGAATCATACAGGTGGTTGCTACAGACTTTCCGCGAAAGCATGAATGGAAAATCTCCTATTGCGATTTTGAAAGATCAGGACGAGTCAATGCGCGCTGCCGTGCTTCATGAATTTCCTTTAGCGAAACATCGGCTTTGTTGTTGGCATATCTCCCGTAATGCCGAATCAAATATTAAAAGTGGAGATTTTTCAACAATGTTCTCCAGGTTGATGAAAAGGCTGTGCCCTATTGCTGAATTTGAAGAAAGATGGTCTGAATTGATTGAGGAATACGGTGTTACAAACCATCAATGGGTATTAGAAATTTACCCTAAACGGAATCAGTGGGCAGAAGCATTCTTTCGAGGTCATTTCTTTGCTATGATGAGGAGCACACAACGGGCAGAATCCATGAATTCATTATTAAAATAGAAAGTGCGTCCCGACTTTAGTTTAACGAATTTTTTTAGACATTACAACAACGTTTTTAAAAAAAAAATAGGAAACGGTTTTATCAATTACAAAAAGAATCCGAGGAGCCACCAAAAGAACTCAAAGTTGGATTACTACGAAATCTTCAGAACCATGCTGCACGCATATGCACGATAGCTATATTTGATCATATACTAAAGGAGATAAATGCGGACGAGGATATTGTTGTTCAGAGTATGCCTTACTTAAAGATCGGCGGTACCAATTCCAATTTGGCGATCATACCAATAACATTCCTCGCAGTTTTGCTGCCATCATTGATCTAGATGAGTCCAAATTCGAGTGTGAATGTTTAATGCTTCAATCTGATGGGATTCCTTGTCGGCACATAATCTGTGGATTCAAGAACATGAGAATTTCAACCTTTCCTGATAAGAGTATTAATCCTTGGTGATTTGTTGAAGTTGGCAAGAAGCTCATAATGGATTTTCCATTCCCTTCAGACGACAAACCTAAAGAAGTTCGGTTTGCTAAGATGAACATGGAGTGTATGCACTTGTGAAAGTCATCCTCCCAAAAGAGTAAACCATTCTTTGATAAATCAACTAATGCTATCCGAAATTTGACCGTGGCGGCCCCGACGCAGTTTCAGAGGCCAATGGTGAGGAAATTCCAAACGAATTTGTGAAACATTCCCGCAATGTTGTAGATCCCGATAGGATTATTCCTAAAGGTGGAACCAAATCAAAGAATCAACGTTGTGGCTTGTGCAAGTCGGTTCTTAGTCGTTGTCTGATGATGTCATGATTCTTGATAGGATAGTGCCCAGCAAGCCAACAAATATAAGCTTGTTAAGGAACTTCCTTTGGAAGCAATCTTATATTCATAAGATAATCCGCCCGTTTATTCATAGTATGTAAATTAAACAATGGCCAACTTCATCTCTCGCGAACTTATCCAAGCGATTGGATGAAACCCTGAGATCACTCATGACTAAGGGACTATTCACTTCAGTATTGGGTGCGATTAATCATGAAACAGTCTCAAAGGTCGTGATCTCAAAAACATTCCAAGTCATAGATTCATATCGAGACAGGGTATCGAATTAATCGTTAAGACTTGTAGGATTATGCATGATTCACATGGAGTGAATTTGTTGTCGTTTCATGAACAAGGCATTGAATGCTAGTGCATATGACTAGGTGGTTCGATAGGGGATCGAACGCATCGAACGACCCAAACAGAGAGACCCATCGTGGAAGTGCGTTAAGCATATCAGTAATGGGATGTCTCTCAAGACTTATAATAGTGTACGATTTAGTCCTTTGACTTGAGGTACTAGGGCGAATTCGGTACACGGGAATACGTACTTTGATTTAGGAGCCGATCACATAGCTTGGTCATTGTGCGACTACTTTGGGTGCGTATGAACGTGTGCGCGGATGGTTAGTACTAATATAGGATCTATCGACTCATCCTGATAAGATGAGAGAATTTCCTGTACATTCTTAGATAATGATATACGAGGAACCTGCGGCCGCAGTCAGTGACGGATTTGGAAAGGGGTTTCCAAATTTAGCAGTCACACTGGAATTATTATCCTGAATTAGAAATTACAGAATTGAGATGATTAGATGTGCCGACCAATTCACACACCCTAGGTCTCAATCGGGAAATTAGTCGCTAGAAGGACCGTATGTACATGGCATTAATAATAGTTGGAGGTTCACGAATATCAATTCACCTGAAGTTGGCCTCATGGGCTTGTGGCTAGACATCGACCATGAGGTGTGGGTACTCCTGAATTAATAAGGAAATTAATTCTGGAGTGGTCAATTAAAGTGGTTAATTGATCGGAGCAATTAATTACATATTAATTGCTCACTAATTAAATCACGAAAGTCGTGGGCCTGCTGCCAATTGATGGTGAACCTAGAGGGTCACACACAATACAGTTGGACAGTGACATTCTGAAAGGAATTAATTGATTTGAGGAATTAAATCAATAAATGAATTAAAGTATTAATTCAAAAAAGAAGAATAATTAATTAGAAGTAACTAATTAATTAATCAAGAATTAAAGTATTAATTCGAAGTGGAGAATCATTAATTAGAAGTAACTAATTAATGAATCAATTGAAATTTCTAATTGATTAAATCCTCAATTAAAGTGTTAATTGGAAAGGATTAATTAATTAATGGTAGATTAATTAATTAAATCACATGGGCCGATCCATATATAAGTTAATTGATCTTTGATTAATTAATTAAAGCATATTGGCCAACTATTAAGATAAATTAATCTGGGATTGATTAATCTTACATGGGCCGATTTTGCTAAGGGTGACGTGATTGAATTGATTTAAGATTGATGAAGCATGGGGCATGGTTGAATTAATTAATTGATCTCTTGATCAATTAATTTAGTCATGGCCGAACCATGCTAAGAAAATTAATTGATCTTATGATTAATTAGTCAAGGGCCGATTTTAATGAAAAGGTTAGGAAAGATTTCTTGTGAAGAGATATAGCATATCTTGTGAAGAGATATGGCATATCTTGTTTTCTTAGGAGATAAGGAAAGATATGCAAAGAGATATATTTTATATCTAGAATGACTCTTCTAAATATAAGAGATATATCATAATCTCTTCAAGAGAGCAAGAAAATCTCAACAAACTAACAACCCCATTAAATAGGGAGGAGAGGCCGAAAAAAAAAAACCCAATCCAAAAGGAAAATCGATTTCTCTCCCTGTTCAGTTTTCTCTGAAATCGCCCCACCCCTGTGTAGGATTTTTCTCCAAGTTTTTCTTCCCAGATCTGAATCAAATTCCTGACGAGACAATTCCTTAATCATAGTTCTGAGCCTGGGGATTTCGCGAAGTCACTCAAATCCATCTGGTGTGGACTTTCTCTAGAGGCACAACACTTGGGGTGCTCTAGTGAACAATTGACGACCGGAGAAAAACCACCACCTTGCCTGTGGTGAGGTAAAATAGCTTTTACCTTCTTATTTATTTTTAGTATATGGTTGCTGAAAATAAATTCAACCTTTATTCATATGTGCTAATAAGAAACCCTGGGATTTGGTGTATAAATAAAATTTTAAATTCCGCACTGTTGTAGTTGACAATTATACACATAAAATCCAAACAGTGGTATAAGAGCCTAACTTATTATGCACATATGAAAAAAGGGCTTGAACACTTCAAATTTTCGTGAATATGTTTATTTGTCGTGTTCTATGCATGGATCTTGCTGATTATGATTAATTATGTGTTCGGGTAAATAGCATAATTCTTATTTGGGCCAGATCTGCAATTTACGAATTTTACAGGACTAAAACTGAAATTTACGATTTTTATAAAATCTGGACAGAATCTGAAATTTTATTTTTCTAGAAATTTTGGGCTGAAACTGAAAATCTGTTTTTCTAGCGATAGGGGTCTGTTTTGCAATTTCCGTAAGTTGTGGGGCTGTTTTGCAATTTACGAAAACTTCAGGGGCAGTTTTTGCGATTAACAAAAGTTTCTGGAAATAAAATATTAATTTATGTTTTCTGGGCCAATTTGCAAGTTCTGGAATTTTTTGGGCTAATTTGTTATTTCCGCGAGTTTTAGGGTCAAAACGTAATTTTCAAAAATTGAGGGACCAAACTGTAATTTTCAAAACTTCAAATTTCCAGAACCTGATTTATGCTTAAAAGGTGTTTTATTATCCGAAAGATTAATTTTTCATAATTAGTAGTGGATAAAGTAAGAACCATGAGATATTTTAAAAAGGGGTTTTAAAATAAAATCAAAGAGTCATTTTAAAAGGGGTTTTAAAATGATAGTTAAAAGATTGTTTTAGAAAGGGGTTTTTTTTAAAAACTAGAATCTAAAGTTATTTTAAAAGGTAGTTTTAAAATAATATAAGAAATAAGAAAATTATATTTTTGCTTGTTTCTTGCTCAACGTGAAATTGTTGAGCCTTAAGTTTTGGGCCACTTTGAGCCATTGTAATAGATAGGGCTTTACTATTTTATTAGTTTAGGATGGAGGCCTGTTACAAGCAAGGTGGGAGCCCAAGAAGACTAAAGGCCATGTATGCATGGTAAAATGTGTAATAGAGTAGGTCTCTGTGAAACCTAATAGATTGACCAATAGGACCATCGTCTTTGGCTCGATGATGGTCCGCATAGGAGGCTCCCGATCGAAAACATACTGTGGTAGCATGCATGCTAGGTGTGAATGTTTTATTTTTATTTGTTGATTTATTTTAGGCTTGCGCGCTAGAATTTAGATCACTAAATAAATAATAAAGCATAATTAATACGGTGAGATCTCAAGGAGAGTTACCTCAAACTTCCTAAAACCGAAAATCCCCTCTCGAAATAAAATATTAAGTCATATTGGGTAAACTATAGAATGAAGTTTTATAGATCCAAGCCTTCCATCAATAGGGACTAGTGTATGTTGTCTACTTATCGATAGAGGTGATCCAGAGTCTGGCACCCGAGTCGAAGAAAGGGACAATACACGAAATTCCTTGATTCTTGTTTTTAACTAAACTCGACAAGGGTGGGGACTGGTCGGGATGTGAAAATCGACCAATAACCAGTTACGGGGATTTCATGACCGGGCCAGTTGCTCATCAAGATTGACTGGGTTAGACTTAAACGAGTAGTAACATTTATGATGTAGCAGTGCTAGATAAATGCGAAAATCGAGGCAAAATAGCTTGAAGGTTGTAGAGTAACACAATTGGTAAAAGTATACCTACCTAGGGAGTTAATTGTATGGCCGCGAGTCGTGGGTGCAATTAATGTCTGCCGGGACGTCAAGACCTACTAGGAAATAGAATTTCCCGAACAATGAAAGGGGTTATTGTTTCGATAAAATAGTGGGAGAACTTTTTCGATAGAAAGACCAATCTTCGTTAATTATAAGTATTATCTTAAATCTGTCTGCTTATTGTTGTCTATTATTTATATTTAGCCATGCCAATATTCACTGTCAATTGCGAACAAACAATATTGCAAATCTGGGAATCATCACTCCACGAGAAAGGCATGACCGGGTTCAAAAATATTAGTGAATATTGTTTGTAACTGATCAAAAGACTAAATCGAATCAATGAGCTTGGAGCTAAATTGACTCTAGATGATAAAATGGTAATCATCACAAATGGCCTGCCTGAATCATTCTCTCATTTTATCGATCATTGTGAAGTTCCAAGTAAAGGAATTGAGACCAATGATTTGCATAAATTGTTAGACAAATATGAGAAAGCCCTCGAAAGAGGACAAGGATTGATCGAAGGAAAGAATTGTCCCTTAGTAAGAAAGATAAGGAACTGAGGAACATGACTGATGAGGAATTCCGAAAAATACTTGACCAAGGTATAACCTAAGTTATTTCCTTTTGATGAAAAACATCTTAAGATTTTCTTTTGATGTAAAACATCTAACATTTCTGGTTTCTGTAAAAGTGTTTACAGAGGATGACTGGAACGTGCTGCATGTAACCAAGTTCGGGTTTCGACTGCATATGAGGGAAACATACTTCAGGGAATGGGTCAAGGAGCATCTGGATTTTTCTTATTAGCATATGTTTTTCTTTAATTCTGGATTTAGGCATTAGTTAGACTTTTGTTTATTTATTTCGAACTTTGTACGAAACTTCTTAGCTTTACCATTATGAATGGAGTTATTTTAATTAAAGCTTTTAATTCGTACATAATTGCTTTACCGTTGAAAACAAAGCAAAGAAATAAGCATTGATAAAACTTAAACAATTATGCTAAATCAAGAAAAGAAAAACAAATTAGATAATTATCCATATTCGATCATAATTCCTGAAAGAGGGAATCGATGAATTGTTTTCAATCATGGCTCTTGAAAAATAGAAGATTGATGAATTCAAAACATGCGAATCCTGAAATTGATCGATTAAAGGTATTTTGAAATACCAAGTGTTTAATGGATGAAAACCCGTTAATACACATGTGGATCACTAAAGCATTAGTGCGAGTAATTAATTGCTTCATGAAGTATCCTTATAGCATTTAGGATACGAGTACTTTGGAAAGGTTGAAGGGTTCAAAGTGTTTCATAAAGGCACTAAGTAAAGTGCAAGAATGAAAATGTTGAAAGGATTCAAAGGAATTTCCAAACCGAAGCAATTAAGGGCATTGAAGTATGATCTTTCGATATAATCGAAGTGATTAATACATAAGCCCTAAATTACTCAAATTATCTAAATCGAGAATAGAATTCTTGAATAGCAAGTTAAAACCTAACAAAAAGGAATCGAACTATGAAAGACTAGATTCATTCCTTAAATTAGTATTGCTAAAACTCCTCAATCAATTCTGGGGTTCAACCCCATGACTCTAGAAGGATACTTTGACCAGTGACCTTTTTAAGTCAATTCCTACGAAAAACCGTACTAACCCAAGTATGGTATATCATCCATGAATGAGAAGTTGGATAGTGGATCCAATTGAGAAAATTTGTAGGGTATCCAACGAAATCCATTGGATACCTGTTCCATTATCCTAAAGAACGAAAGGAGTCCGTTGCTAAGGATTCCCAATTCTTAGAGGGTGGTTCCCTCGCTAATAGAAATGGGATATTACCATGGAACTTGATGAAGTCCTAGACTTGGACATATCCCTACAAATAGTGGGAGTATATTTTCAAACCTACTGAACCAAAATTTTGTACACCAAATTTCGAAGATTCGATCGAATTCGAAAGGAACTAGTACGTTCACGAATATGATCGATCGGATAGTGATCCAAGAACTTTCGAAATATCTATGTAAAACATAGATTCGGGCACATAGCTTGAAACGCCATGTGGTCTGAGTGGATTTCCAATAATCCATTTAGAAACGTTGAACCGTAGAAGATTCGTATGACCTCGAGGCATAACCATTGGATGTAATTCCAAAGGTGAATCTATGATTCTAGACCAGTATCCCAAAGCTGGAACATGCAACTAGATAAGACAGTCAAAGTAGTTGACTTTATCAAAATTGCATGTAAATCTCAATGTACAAAATAATCAGTGGGAGTTTTTGCATTGTTCGTAATATAAACAATAAAGTTGACATAGATGTTGTAAGAGTGTTAAACGCAGACGAAAGCGTGTTCATTCACGCAATTCTTCATTAAAAGATTTAAGGGATACATCTCGCGTATTGGCAGTACGTATCTATTGTGATAGATTAGAGAAGATGTTTGAAATCCCAAATCTTAGTACATGGACAAAAATTGAATAAAATCAGTATGGAAAGTCATAGAGAGGACAGTTTCCATAGAGATATAAAATCTCTCTCAAAGTCAATGAGCATTACATTTGATGAGTAAAGAGGATAATATCTCTAAAAACCTTCAAACTAAAAGGTGGCATATTATATGCAACGTCATGTACAAGACCAGACTAAACAGAAGCTATGAATATCATAAAGCTACTGTTTGTTGAACACCAGCAAGAAGCACTGGATTACCGAAAAGAGCATTCCTTAAACAACTCTGGGAGTTCTAAGGATATATTGCTGGTCAACGGTAATAATGAAGAATTGAAACTCGAAGGATTTAGTGATTCGAGTTTCCCGTCTGAAGTGATTATAATATTCTGGTTTTATGGGGCAACGATGATTTGAAAGGAGTTCAAAAGGACAATCGATGCCGGGTTAACCAATAAAACAGAATATTTCGCAGTATTAAATACAGCGAAGGAAAGTATTTGGACGAAAACTTCTTCCAATAAATTGGAAGTAGTACCTAGCATTGCGAAGCCTAAAGTTATCTTCAATGATAACTTAAGGCAATTGCCTTAGCAAAGCAATCGAGATCTCACCCATGATATAAACCAAATATACCATATGATCTGGAAAATCATAGGTAGAATAAGACTTGGGGGTAAACCACGTCAAGAGACAACATAGCAGATCCACTAATTAAGTCATAATCACAAAAGGGTTCGACGGACATCTTGAGAGTGATGTGCCTTAGAAATGTATGTGGTTGGCTTTAGGGCAAGTGGGAGATTGATAGGATAGTGCCCAGCAAGCCAACAAATATAAGCTTGTTAAGGAACTTCCTTTGGAAGCAATCTTATGATTCATAAGATAATACGCCCGTTTATTCATAGTACGTGAATTAAACAATGGCCAACTTCATCTCTCGCGAACTTATCCAAGCGATTAGATGAAACCCTGATATCACTCATGACTAAGGGACTATTCACTTCAGTATTGGGTGCGATTAATCATGAAACAGTCTCAAAGGTCGTGATCTCAAAAACATTCCAAGTCATAGATTCATATCGAGACAGGGTATCGAATGAATCGTTAAGACTTGTAGGATTATGCATGATTCACATGGAGTGAATTTGTTGTCGTTTCATGAACAAGGCATTGAATGCTAGTGCATATGACTAGGTGGTTCGATAGGGGATCGAACGCATCGAACGACCCGAACAGAGAGACCCATCGTGGAAGTGCGTTAAGCATATCGGTAATGGGATGTCTCTCAAGACTTATAATAGTGTACGATTTAGTCCTTTGACTTGAGGTACTAGGGCGAATTCGGTACACGGGAATACGTACTTTGATTTAGGAGCCGATCACATAGCTTGATCATTGTGCGACTACTTTGGGTGCGTATGAACGTGTGCGCGGATGGTTAGTACTAATATAGGATCTATCGACTCATCCTGATAAGATGAGAGAATTTCCTGTACATTCTTAGATAATGATATCCGAGGAACCTGCGACCGCAGTCAGTGACGGATTTGGAAAGGGGTTTCCAAATTTAGCAGTCACACTGGAATTATTATCCTGAATTAGAAAGTACAGAATTGAGATGATTAGAGGTGCCGACCAATTCACACACCCTAGGTCTCAATCGGGAAATTAGTCGCTAGAAGGACCGTATGTACATGGCATTTATAAGAGTTGGAGGTTCACGAATATCAATTCACCTGAAGTTGGGCCTCATGGGCTTGTGGCTAGACATCGACCATGAGGTGTGGGTACTCCTGAATTAATAAGGAAATTAATTCTGGAGTGGTCAATTAAAGTGGTTAATTGATCGGAGCAATTAATTACATATTAATTGCTCACAAATTAAATCACGAAAGTCGTGGACCTGCTGCCAATTAATTGTGAACCTAGAGGGTCACACACAATACAGTTGGACAGTGACAGTCTGAAAGGAATTAATTGATTTGAGGAATTAAATCAATAAATGAATTAAAGTATTAATTCAAAGAAGAAGAATAATTAATTAGAAGTAACTAATTAATCAATCAAGAATTAAAGTATTAATTCGAAGTGGAGAATCATTAATTAGAAGTAACTAATTAATGAATCAATTGGAATTTCTAATTGATTAAATCCTCAATTAAAGTGTTAATTGGAAAGGATTAATTAATTAATGGTAGATTAATTAATTAAATAACATGCCGATCCATATATAAGTTAATTGATCTTTGATTAATTAATTAAAGCATATGTGCCAATTATTAAGATAAATTAATCTGGGATTGATTAATCTTACATGGGCCGATTTTGCTAAGGGTGACGTGATTGAATTGATTTAAGATTGATGAAGCATGTGGGCATGGTTGAATTAATTAATTGATCACTTGATCAATTAATTTAGTCATGGCCGAACCATGCTAAGAAAATTAATTGATCTTATGATTAATTAGTCAAGGGCCGATTTTAATGAAAAGGTTAGGAAAGATTTTCTTGTGAAGAGATATAGCATATCTTGTGAAGAGATATGACATATCTTGTTTTCTTAGGAGATAAGGAAAGATATGCAAAGAGATATATCTTATATCTTGAAGGACTCTTCTAAATATAAGAGATATATCATAATCTCTTCAAGAGAGCAAGAAAATCTCAACAAACTAACAACCCCATTAAATAGGGAGGAGAGGCCGAAAAAAAAAAAACCCAATCCAAAAGGAAAATCGATTTCTCTCCCTGTTCAGTTTTCTCTGAAATCGCCCCACCCCTGTGTAGGATTTTTCTCCAAGTTTTTCTTCCCGGATCTGAATCAAATTCCTGACGAGACAATTCCTTAATCCTAGTTCTGAGCCTGGGGATTTCGCGAAGTCACTCAAATCCATCTGGTGTGGACTTTCTCTAGAGGCACAACACTTGGGGTGCTCTAGTGAACAAGTGAAGACCGGAGAAAAACCACCACATTGCCTGTGGTGAGGTAAAATAGCTTTTACCTTCTTATTTATTTTTATTATATGATTGCTGAAAATAAATTCAACCTTTATTCATATGTGCTAATAAGAAACCCTGGGATTTGGTGTATAAATAAAATTTTAAATTCCGCATTGTTGTAGTTGACAATTATACCCATAAAATCCCAACAATTCTTTTATCATATCTCTTGTGTAATCTTGTTCTAATCATGTTTATTACTTTTTTCAGGAAAATCGGACACAAGTCAACCACTTGCGAGCGAAACCCGAAATTTGTGGGTACTTCACGTGGGAGGCAAAATACACAGTCGACTAATTCTCAAATGCCCCATGAACCAAACAAAAGATGATTATGTTGGCGATGACAATGACACCCACCATTCGTTGAATCAACCGTCACCAACCATGTCGTCTTTTGGTATGCCTGACAATCGCAACACTCACACCAATCTTCTCTTTAGCATGCACGGTCCTCAATTTCAAACTACAAATGCTGATATTTCTTCTCAAGTACGATTTCCTATGAATCCACATGTTAGAAATTTTTTGTTTCGTATTATTAGAATTTCTGAACTTGAAGTGCTTCATTTTTATTGTGTTTTTAACATATAATAAACTAATATTTTTGTATGTGCATTGCATGCAGGGCCAAGCACTCACAATCCTTATGCGTTTCCTGGTTATATTCCAGGCTTTCCTCCACAAAATTGGACATTTTCCGGTCCACCCAGACCACCCCCCGGAATTGATCAATTGTTTTGTTTCTTTGTTTATATTATTTATCCTAGTTTTTTAATCATTATAAGATTTGGCCATCTTATTTCTTTTTCCGCACTTCACCCATGAAATGTAGTTATTTTATCATTTTAGTGACTGTATTGTATCGATTGAATGAGAATATTTGTTAAATACAATTTTTACCATTTGAAAAGAGAATTTCGTATTATTGTTTTTTTATTGGGCCGTAATTATTGTTTTTTTGTTGTTGTTATTGTTTCATATTATTTTACATATATTTGTATATTTAATTAAATACAACATTAGTATAATATTCTTATTAAGTCAATAAAAATAACTAGATATATTCTTCAATTGGGCCGGCCCTTAATGGGTTGGGTACGAAATTTTTTGTTGGGCCGTAATAATAACAAAAGAAATTAATCTCTTGGGCCGGATGATTTTTTATTGGGCCGTAATTATTTACCTTTGGCTCATTTTTTTGAAATAAATAAATACTTATAGATAAATTCGGCTGCCCAGGTTTATTTACATTTGGCCGATTTTTTATTTATAAATAAATACTCATACGATATATTCTTATTTAGTGAAATAATAAACTTACAATGACTAAATAATGACAAAAGAAAATAATAGATGAATTCAGCTGCCCAGGTTTATTTACATTTGGTCGATTTTTTATTTATAAAAAAATACTCATACACTTTCACTTCGGTTCATAAATTTTCGTAAGGTAGATTTTTAAGCAACCCGAACTGGTTTGTCCAAGTAGCTTAATTACTAGAAGATTTGTAAAAGTAGATAAAGAAACTAGAGGAAGAACTATAACCCCAAATAGTTGTAACCATCTTTTCTATTAAAAAAGTTAAACAATAAAAACATGTGATGTGCAAAAATCCATTTGTATAATTAATATATAAGATACCGAAACATAAACTATTGTATAATTAATGAAAATCAAATAAAATAATTGTCCAGACTTTCCCATACTTCGTCACTAGCTAGCAATCTGTTCTCTTGTAACAACCTCACAAATCGGCATCGCAGTGCCTCCTGCCACGAGTAATAGCGAGTATGCAGCCTATGAAATTCTCTATTAACCATATCGGATGTGTAATTCTTGCCGGTTTGCTGTTGTAGGCTTTCAGCAATTTGCTGAAAAACCGTTGTGTTTCTCCAGGTATAATGTATCGTGCCAGCCCTAGTTTCGTCAATCAACATCGCCAAGAAAAGTTGGAGGTCATCTTGAATCCAAAATACGGCAGCCATGATACTAAATTTAATCGAAATTTTTTAATTGTGTTAAATATTTAAGGAAATTCACAATATAAATAATAACATTAAAAATAAATCATATCATAATTTTGAATCAAAATAAAAATCAGAACATAAATACTAATTTAAAAACATGAGATAACACAAAACAATTTAATTATGTCAATCAACGCAACAATGCTGGATAAATAAGATAAAATTCTTGTTCAAGCACTTTAATACGAGAAAACAAAATATTGATCAATAATTGTGCAATAACGTAGAATTTTTATTTCAAGATCTTTAACACGACAATACCAAATATCCATATATAACCGAGCAATATATTAGATAAATTGTTTTAGGAGCTTTGACATTATAACTCAATATGTTGATCAATAAAGCATGAAAAATAAAATATTAGAATATGTTAATCCATACCTTAATTCTCGTTAATGATCACCAGTTTTTTGGTGTTCCAGAACTCCAAACAAGCAGATCAATATTGGCAAGGATTTATTTTATAATAGAAAGCCACGATAATTTAAGAGTCCAATTAATTTGAGAGTCCTTTTAGTGTAAGATTTTATTGCCCTTTAAAATTAATATAGATGCAAAATTTAAATCTTGCAATTTAAATCTTGCCATATAACGTGATTTGCTCAATTATCGTAAAGAAGGCGTACGGGATCTACAGTATTACTTTATTTAAACTGGAATCCATATTCAATTAGTTCCACTTCCACTAACTACCTTAATTAATTTGTTTTCATGATATCATAAATTCTTGAAACAAAAAAAAGATATTTGTGAATTCCGAAAATTTGTTAGCTGATTGGATTTATACATATCGTAATACATAACAAAAAAATCTTATGTTTCTAGACATGTTAGCAAAACCAAAATTATTTTTTATTTTTCACTCCGATTTTAATTGACGTGAATTTTATGATAAAAAAATGAAATTTTGTTGTTCTTTTCTTTTTTTCCTGTTTTGTTAGTCAAGAGCAGTAATTAAAAGTTATCCATGATAACATTAATTAATTATCTTTTCTGTGAAATATTAAAGTAAATAATAATAAAAAAATCTTATGCTCCTTATGGATGTATATTGGTCTGATTCCATGAACATTGAAATTAGACCAAAACCGATCAGACTTACGCTTGGACGAGACTCGGATGAAATTCTATGCGAAATCAGGTTTAACTTGTTAAAATCTATAAATACATTAATTTGATACATATAACTTAATTATTTTGAATTTAAATTCTATAAAAATCGTTGATTTGATATTTATCATTTCTTATTATTATTTATCCAACGTTCAAACTCAATTCAAAGTAATTTTATTTACGGAGGTGTTAGTGATACTTTAACTCTCGGTTCTCCTTTCCGAGCAATTTTAGACCAATTTGAAATAAATGGCTAATAAAGGATTTACGGAGGTGTTAGTGATACTATAACTCTCGGTTCTCCTTTCCGAGCAATTTTAGACCAATTTCAAAATAACTGGCTAATTAACGATTTACGGAGGTGTTAGTTATACTTTAACTCTCGGTTCTCCTTTCCGAGCAATTGTAGACCAATTTCATAATAAATGACTAATTAACGATTTATGGAGGTGTTAGTGATACTTTAACTCTCGGTTCTCCTTTCCGAGCAATTTTAGACCATAATTTTAAATTAACAATTAATATGAATTGTATTAGCCATTTATTATTATTACTCAAAAATAAATTAACAATTAATTTGAAAATTATAGTACGTGGGGTATAAGCGTGTGAATTTCAATTATAAGGGGGGTAATTGCAATTTAGGCTTTCATATTCTATTACCTTCTCTGTTTAAATTGAATTGAAAGCCCTAATTCAAATAATTCCTTTAAATTGAATTGAAAGCCCTAATTCAAATAATTCCTCTTACAAAAGCCGCGACTCCTCTTCAAAATTTCTTCCAAATTATCAAATCTTCTTCAAACTTCTTCCACTAATGGTTAAATTTAGGATTCGAGCGGATTTTGGGTTGAAACGTAAACGTGAATTCAACGACATGCCTCCCCTCAATATAGAGGTACGATTTTTTTAATATTGGGAATTCATTAATATTTCCATGTTTGAATTCATATATACTTTCATGATAGTTAACAAAATCTGATAATTCTGTTTTGATTATGTAATAATCCGAATATATTATTAAGGCTGATACATTTAGCGCAAATTAAGGGGTTTTATCTTTATTAGGGATGATTTATTTACTGAATTATTAACTCTGCATTCAAGAATTGATGGGTCTAATGAATATTTATCTGGAACTTCTCATTTATCTTCTGTTTTTGAAGATGGGTTTGAAAATTTTTGATTGAGAGAGATGATATGTTTACTAGTTATGCTAATTTGCAAAGTGGGGATTATGATGAGTTTTTAGGTGAAAAGTTTAGATCTTCTGTATGGAATATTATGCATTACAGTACCAACATGTTTATTTGTTATGTATGGAATATGATGAGAATGCATGTTGGATTTTTTGCTTTTCATATATTAGTATTAATTCATTGTAATTAGTATGAATGTGTTGAGACTTAATTCAATGTTTGGTTGGTGAATGATGGTTGGTTGTTAATAGGGAGTTGCCTTTGTAGTTAATTAATGTAATTTTTTTTATTTGCAGATAAACTACACCGTACCTTAACGATTTATTATGATGGTAGTTTAAGGCATGAACCTATACCTGAGTACGTGGGGGGTATTTTTAGGTGCGTAGACTATTTCAACTATAAGCAAATTTCAATCGCCAACCTTGATTACATGTGTGATTTGATGGAAATTTGTGGTAAGAAGAATTTTTATAGGATTGATGGATACCGTAAGTTTAGGTTTTGTTAATCTGAGACTGAGTTGATTCAATTATTTGGCTGGCCCAGCGGAGTGGTTTGCATATATGTAATTCAGTCCAACGAAGTAGATGAGAAAAGATACAAATTGTCCGAAATAAAGGCTGCAACACTATGTCTACTTAAAGGAGACGATGCGTCTGCATTAGCAAGTCAACTCTAGTGTGTATTGAGAGGTCATTTTGAGAAGACTTGTAATAAGAGAAAAGCACGTGATGAGAGACAGATAGTATTGCAATTGCCAGAACCCCGAGCATCAACTCCAGAACCAGCAATACAACCGCAATCACCACAACAGGAGGATACAGTGGCAAGTCAAACCAACAAAGTACAAAAGACATGCAAACAGTGTGGATTGAGAGGTCATTTTGAGAAGACTTGTAATAAGAGAAAAGCACGTGATGAGAGAGGGATAGGATTGCAATTGCCAGAACCCCGAGCATCAACTCCAGAACCAGCAACACAATCGCAATCACCACAACAGGAGGATACAGTGGCAGGTCAAACCAACAAAGTACAAAGGACATTCAAACAGTGTGGATTGAGAGGTCATTTTGAGAAGACTTGTAATAAGAGAAAAGCACGTGATGAGAGAGGGATAGGATTGCAATTGCCAGAACCCCGAGCATCAACTCCAGAACCAGCAACACAATCGCAATCACCACAACAGGAAGATACAGTGGCAAGTCAGCCTTTGAAAAAGGCTTGCACATTTTGTGGAGTGAAAAGGCATTACAGGAGGACATGTAAAAAGATAGGTGCAGTGAGAGTTACACGAAGATTGCAATCTAATGAGTAGGACTGTAGAATGTACTGTTTTCATAATTACTTTTATTGATTTTTGGATTTTGTATTGCTATATTTTGGTGGAACATATTATTTTGAAAAATATTTTGGTTGATTAGGAATTATGTTTTCGTTGTTAATAATATATTGTATGAATAATAACATCTTTAAAGTTAGCAGGATGTCTTTTCACAATTATTAAAGGTAACAGGGTGTGATTGTCAATTTTTAAAGAATACAGGGCGTGTTTGGTCAACTTTTAAAGTTAGCAGGGTGTTTTTTGGTCAATTATTAAAATTAGCAGGGGGTTATTTAAATTTTTTTAGTTACAAAGGGTGCTTTTGTGGAGGTATAATTGTTATATGACTTGGGAGGGTACCTTTTTGCTAATAATAATTAAGTCTCGGTTCTCATTTTCGAGCAATTTTAAAACAAAATCATCAAATTTCACCAACTAACGATTAACGGAGGGGTTAGTGTTGCTATGACGTGTTCGGTTCTCCTTTTCTAGCATTTTTTGTTCAAAATCAACAAATATCACCAACTAACGATTCACGGGGGGATTAGTGATACTATGACTCTCGGTTCTCCTTATCGAGGAATTTTTTAGTCCAAATTCAACAAATTTCACCAACTAACGATTTCTCCTTACACCCTCAAAATAGTTATATTTGTTTTATGAAAAATCAAACTTCAAATATACAATGAATGAGTCAAGAGTCTTGATTTGATTGACTTACTTTTGAGGGTGCATTATGTCATTTCATTGATAGCTCTCATGCATATTCTTTAAAAATATTACAGTTCAAATTTGAAAAATGTATTTATTGTTCGATATTTTCTATGTATTATTCTTATGCTAACAACGTATTCTTTGTATTAATCACTCGATATTGTTCGACATTTCATTGCTACTCTTGTACAAGGTAGATACTCTTGTAGAAACACCAAAGCAATTCGTTAATATATAGGTCAAATAATTTGAATGAGTTAGTTCTTAAAATTAACTCGCCTATTCCGGAATAATTTTATCCTTTGGCTTTAAATAAGTTTAAAATATATGCACAGATTAATTGAATGATTAAGAACAATAAACTTCCTACATTTGTAGTAATTAATTGACTGAAAAAAAATTAGCAGAAAAAACGGTAATTTTGTGAGACAGAAATATTTTTATTTTTATTATTAGTATAGATGATTATCCTTTGGCTTTAAAGAATTTTTAATATCAAATTACATTTCAGTTTAAAAATAGCAAGATGAAATACTTTTGACTATATTAATGGCGTTGAAAATTTTAATAATATTTTTTTTGTTACTAAAATACAAGAGGAATTTATTATAGAAAATATTTTTGATAAACAAACATGCAAAATTCAATTATAAGTAGTGCTGACATCATAATTCATGGAAAATAAAGGAATAATGAGAAAAGTGTAAACTGCTAACTATCAAACCCAAATAAAACCGTTTATAAAAATGGCTGATTTGTAAAGTACTAGTTACTCTATCTATTCTTCTGGACCCTTGTCACTCATGACTTCTTTTGTTGTATCCTGGTCAACTATATTTTTTCTTGGATATAGTGGGTAAAACCCGGAATAAATTATGTCTAAAATTGCTCGGAAAGGAGAACCGAGAGTTATAGTATCACTAACAATTCCGTAAATTGTTAATTAGCCATATATTTTGAAATTGATCTAAAATTGTTCGGAAAGGAGAACCGAGAGTTATAGTATCACTAACAACTCCGTAAATCGTTAATTAGCCATTTATTTTGAAATTGGTCTAAAATTGCTCGGATAGGAGAACCGAGAGTTATAGTATCACTAACACCTCGTTAACTAGCCATTTATCTTGAAATTGGTTTAAATTTGCTCGGAAAGGAGAACCGAGAGTTAAAGTATCACTAACACCTCCGTAAATCGTTAATTAGCCATTTATTTTGAAATTTATCTAAAATTGCTCGAAAAGGAGAACCGAGAGTTATAGTATCACTAACACCTCCGTAAATCTTTAATTAGCCATTTTTTTAAAAATTGGTCTAAAATTTCTCGGAAAGGAGAACCGAGAGTTAAAGTATCACTAACACCTCCGTAAATAAAATTACTTTGAATTGAGTTTCAACGTTGGATAAATAATAATAACATAAAAATCAACACTTAATTATCACTTAATTATTACTACCATAATATGTTATTAATAAACACTTAATTAAATGACTACAATAATATGTTATTGTAAATTATTAAAACAATAAAGCGTAAAACCATATTTTTAACTACATTAATTAATAAACACTTAATTATTACTACCAAAAACCAGGAATCAATTTTTGGGTTGTACAAAATTTTCAAATTTAGAATATTACCAAATATCATGTCAATCTATCACTAAAATAAATTGGTTGCCCAAAAAAATAACAACTCCTTGCTAAATTCATGAGATCACAAATCACAATTTAAGAGGGAATAATCATTTTCCCCACTGACTCACGTCTCCTTCATGTCTCATGCACAGGCGGCCTTAATTCTTCTCCTGCTCCAGCCGCACAAAATTAAACACCAAACAAACGCCGTCTACCCCTTTTCCAGAAACATCTCTCCCTCCCTCCCTCACTCCATCTCTCAAACTTCACAAAATTCTTCTCATACTCTCTCTCTCACTCCCTCACGTACTCCATCTCTCAAACATAAAGAACAATGTTCACTCAAATTGTCATTTCATCTTCCTCTCTTGCAATAAGGTTTGTTTTTTCTTTTTTTTCATGCTTCGGTTGTTAGATTTGTTCGTGATTTGTAATTTTTGTGTATTTCTTGGAGTATTTCTTTTATGTATGTAAATAATTAAAAAAAGGGAATTTTACATAGACACCCCCTGACTTTTACCCTAATTACAAGAAATTACCCTACTGTTTGAAATATTACAAGAACACCCCCTCGAGGGGTGTATTTGTAATGATTTTAGGGACCAAATTGGTAATATTTTTTGTATAACAAGGGGGTGTCCTTGTAATACAATTTTTGGTTGAGGGGGTGTTTTTGTAATATTTCAAATAGTACGGTAATTTCTTGTAATTAGGGTAAAAGTCAGGGGGTGTCTATGTAAATTTCCCTTAAAAAAATGTATTATGTGGGGGGTTTGGAAGAGAAGGGGACATGCCCAATTTCATCCGGGATTACATGTGTATTATATGTGGATTTGAAAATTTTAAATGTATTTTTTTTGGGTGAAAATGTATTAGGCTGATTTTTTTGGTTGAAATTCTTGAATGCATGTGGAGTTTGAAGGGTATCTAATTGATAGTTGTGGTTCTGTGGATGGATTGAAACTGAGTGACTTTGTTGACTTTTTTATGGTTTTGTTTCCGGGATTTGTCATGCTGGATGGGGAACTTGTCGACATATTTGTATTAATAAATGAGCAACAAAGTATACTATTTTTACTGGTGTAGAGTAAATGAATTGATTGCTCACCTAATCCAATAGCATCAGAGCCTTTCATAATTTTGAGCCTCTTACATGTGCCAATGAACATCCTAAGATAGAACCATTAATCAGTTGCATGAAATTGTTAGAGTTTGTTTCAATGTTGTTAGTTTCATACATGTGAATTTAAGTTTGCCAAAACATTATGATTCCAACAAATGCTTCGAACAAAACAGAAAACATAGTTGCCAATAAATTGCATATTTAACATAATGTGCAATTAAGCTAAAAAAAATAAGATCAATAACTTATTTTTCATTAGTGAAAAGAGAAATTGCTCAAGTTTGCAGACTAACATGCCTTTGAGCTTTATTTCATAATAAGAGAAGTAAAGAACACAGAACATGAAAATTGAGCAAAATAGTGTCACAAAGTTTCCTAGTAATTATAATTATTCATTTTAAACTTCTCATTCAATAAGTTAATATTTACCCATGATGTATTGGATGATTTCATAACATAACCTATTATTTGTGCAATTCTACTAAATTCTACCTTGTAATTTAAAGAAAGTCTGGTAATGCCATAGAGTTTCTGAAACAATAAAATTGATCTTCATTGTGTCACATAAATACCTAGCTAATTCCTCTCTGCATTTTAGGGTAATTTTGCATGGATCTAAGAAAAACTCCAGCACAATGTGATCAGTGGGAATGTGATCTTAGGCATATGTGATGCTCTCAAATATGTCTTCAGTGAACTTCAGAAAAGAATTTACTATCTAAAATGATTATGATAAATAAAAAAATTATAACTTGCAAGTCCTACTAGGTGAAAGTATTTGTACTTTTTTCTTTCAAATTTTTAAGTTACCGGGGTGTTATTTGTCAATTACTAAAGTTAACAGGGTGTTTTTGGTCAATTATTAATATGAACATGATATTAGAATGTGTATGTTTGAGGTTTTAGGTAGAAGATTGAGGAAGAGGAACTTTGTTGGGCATATTGTACCTGAAAAATTCTTTGTCAAATTTTTAAGCTAGCGGGGTGTTATTTGTCAATTACTAAAGTTAACAGGGTATTTTTGGTCAATTATTAATATGAACATGATATTAGAATGTGTATGTTTGAGTTTTAGGCCACTGCTTTCAAGTACGATTATAAATTCTCACTAATTAGCTTATGTCTATTGATTTCATTCCATGGAAGACTGTTTAAGACTTCCTATGCCACATTTGAATGTCCAAAGTAAGAAGTAAAATTGTCTACAATGTGTATGTTTGAGGTTTTAGGTATGTCATGATCTACTATTGAAGTAATATGTTATTGTTAAATATTATTGGACTTTACATACTTAGATTTATAAGTATGTCAATTTTTTTATTTTGCAAATTATTCGAACTAAAACTAACAATTTTATATTGTTTAAATTGCAGAATCATGACAAACATAGGTTTAACAACCCCCGAGTTTGAGCTTTTTCTCCAAATGTTAGTTGACGAGACAACAGCGGGAAGGATACAGTTTAATGGGGCAAACAAAGACGCTTTAGAGGAAGGCGGGTTCACTGGAACCAGGTCGACAATAAATTAGAAGTTGCATACGAAGATGTATGGAAGTTGTTTTGGCAGGTAAAATGTGTATACAATAATCATATACAATTTTAGTATCTAATTAACTTGTGTGGGCTAATTAATCCTAATTTATGATATATTGACAAGATCCAGTTTATTGGATTGAGCCTAAATACTTCTGCGACAGTGGAGAAAGATACTGGTGGGAGTTGGAGGCTATCTTTGGACGACCCGATCCACCAACACCACCTACTATCGAGACTCCAGAGTATATGTCCGAGGAGGATGAAGAGGTAGAGATTATTGTGATTTCCTCAAGTGATGAGGAAAATTGAAATTATTGGACTTGGATTTTAGAAAATGGTTTGTAAAAATGTTTGGATTTTTTTTATTTTTGAACATTGTGTAAGTAGTAGTAGCTAGTAGTAGTAGTAGTAGTAGTAGTAAAAATATTTGGATGTTTTTATATTTTTGAATACTGTGTAAATAGTAGTAGTAGTAGTAGTTAACTAAATGGTAATTGGATTGTGGTAGTAGAAGTAAAAACTAATATTGAAATCCTAAAAGAGTGCAGCGGAAAGGAAATTGAAATTGGAATTTTAAAAATATTCAGCTCATACCATAGTAAACCCAATTATTGTGCATTTGAGATTGAAAACAATGAATATGTTGTATTGAACTTTGAGAGAAAGTATAACTTTGTATATTGAATCTGGAAAAATGAAAAATGAATTGTTTTGTATAGTACAATAGCTAACATCACCTATATATACATTTTAGATGCAACGGCTATAACTAATTTACCTAATAAAATAAGTCACCGTCCTATTAAATATTAAAAGATTAATTTGCCCTTTAATTGAACTGTATTGAATAAACATTCAATTTGGGAATTCTTCTTCTAATTTCTTCTTTTTATCACCATCTTCAATTGTTTCAGATTTCTTGAAATCCTAAATGTTGTCTTAAATGTTGAAATCCTAAATGTCAACCTGAGTATTCTTCCATGGAAGCCAGATTTATATTTCATGAACCTGAGTGATTTAGGAGATAAATCTTAACCCTCCTTGGACTATTAGATCGCGATTAATTTGATGGGATAACAAACCTTCTTTACACTTTATATGGTTTATTATTTCAATTTCAACTATCATCACTTAAAAATGTTTTTCTTTTCCCAGGCTTGTGAGAGATTATTAAATGACTACCTTATTCAAACTAACTCTTAAAATTGGTATCCGCTAGAGTTGTGAAAAGGCCCACCCACTGGACTGGGTTTGCTTAGTTTGTTCGGGTTTTGGCCCAAGCCTAAAGCACTCTACCAGTTTCACCAGAAATGCTTTTCACATAAAAAAGCCCAATATATTTTAAGCCCTAAATATGGGCTTGTCACGTTCACCTAGCCCATTAATCCGGAGATGACGCATCAACATTAAACATTAGTCGGTCTCTAAAATTTATTTTAAAGCCCAATCTTCTACATATTGGAAAGATTCAGACCCTATTAATAGTCCCTTTTTTTAGCCTTGAGAATATTACGGGCTGTCAATGGATTGAATTTGGATCGGATTACGTTCAATCTAGATCCGCCTTCATTTATACCAGATCGAATTCAAATTTTGCTCGGATCTAAATTTCTTAATTCCAGTAGATAATATATCCTATAAATCGTCGATCCCAAAACTTACCTTAATATTTTTTTTTTTCTAAAATAAGTTTGTTAACTTTACGATTTTATTAAATCTAGCTCACATGTTGAGTATTTAGCACCGTTCACTAGGGATGAATATTTTTTCGTAAGAAAGAATTTATGAACTTTCTAGTAATTAATATTCACATTATTTAGATGAAAATATTCGAAAAAATTATTTATGAACAAATTATTAACTACTATTTTATTAAATAAAATCATTGATGGTAAAATATTATCAATGTTACTTATTTTTATAAAACACGATGCATACATAAAATTTTATTTATTTATTGTCGAATACGGATCTCCTAACTACTAGGATCGACTGAAGTTTAAACTATTATCTAAGAAATTCGAACTTAATCGAACGAATAGAAATAAATAAACAAAAGGGGATTAAGGATAATATACATCAAAATTATTGATTTGAGATATTGATTTCGTGGATTCAAAAGTAATTGAGAATTTCATTTTTTTTTAATTCGAAATTTGTAAAGAAATTTTTGAGAGGATTCATTTAAGGTGCAAAAATGGTGGTGAGATTATTGAAGGCATGGATGGTGTAAAAATGGTGGAGAAGTAATAACAAGAAATAATCAATTATGTTTGAATGATTATGAAAGAAAATGAATTTATTTGTTAGTTTTGAAAGATTAGGAAAAAGAAGGAAATAAGGAGCAAATTAATTGTTAATTTCGGTTTTTAAGTGAGGGGTATAAACGTCTTTTAAATCTTAAATTTTAATGGGGGGCAAAAGGGTCTTTCAATTTTCAGTCGATTTTTTTTTTTTTTTTTTGACAAACTAACTAAAAGGGCTTAATAGTAAATTGCATTTTTAATTAGAAATAAACCAAAATTAAATCCAATTCCTTCAGTTACCCATCCAACGGCTGCTATTTAAGTAAGCCGATCTAACGACTGAGGGATAGGGCCGCATGTGCGGCCGTAACTAACGGGGCTGCACTGTAGAAAGGTTGTAAAAACAAATGCTAAAACACAAGTTCGTAGTAAGAGGTCACAAATAAATCCTCCTCTCAGAAGCTAGATAACTCACTAAGATGGATCTACACTCTTCACAACACTTCTCTCTTACAAAATCACTGATATATATCTTTTGATCTTCGACTTTGCTTTCGTCAACAGATGACTAGGTTGATGAGTGTTCTGTTCTTGAGTTTTGAGACTTAGATGAATTTTGCTTCGAAATTTGCTCCCAGATTTGTGTTGCTTGTCTTTAACTCTTGAAACACATTCCATTTATACTTGAAATTTGAATTATGCCCGTTGAATAGAGACATAATCTGATTTCTCGAGTATTGGTCCCCCCATTTTCAGGAACGACTCCCAGCAACTGTTCGCACTGTACACTCTGCTGTATTTTTCTGTCAGTCGCATTTAATGCACCTAGCTGATACGATAATGTCTTCAATCATTTGCCAAATACCCTTCTCCTTCAACATTTAATTCCATCCGTACATTTATTACTGTTGACATCCTGATCACCTTCACTCTGCTGATCGAAACTCCTCGTCTGATGAACACTTGGCTAATCCCAAATCGAACTCATCTGGGCCATTATATTTGACCCTTCTGATTTGGAGCTTATGATATTTTGGAAATCATCAAAACCTCCCTTCATTTTCTTGAAAATTCGATACTACTCGGCTCGTTTACACCTCTCAAACATGAAATTCATATTCAATTCAAATGACGTTTCAAATGTTTTACTGAAATCATCCAGATCATATTTTTGAAAAGAAAACCAAGTGAAACTGAACCAAAACCAATCCATACAGTGTGTTACATCCATTACTTGCCAGTTTTACTTTTCTCAAAATTTATTTTTATAAAATAGGTTACATATGGATATATGTTTTTATTTATTTTAATAGAAAAAAGTTATTATTTATTAATCAAATCATAAACAATACTCCCTCCAATTCATTGTAATTGTCACATTCGCAAGAGTTTTATTTTTTCAAATTTGTTGTCAAATTTGATTTCCAATGCACTTTTTTTTTCTTTCAATTTTAATCTTTCTTACTTTTAGGTTTACACGTTTATTAATGTACATAAAAATTAATAGCATGAATTAAACAATCATTTAAAGGGTGTTTTTGATATTTTATATTAGAAAAATGAATAATTAAAGAATTTCTTAATTTGTATAAAAATGTCAGACAATTAAAATGAAAGGGATGGAAGAACAGAAATAAATAAAAAAAAAGGACAAATTAACTTTCTTTCTCCCTACCATCTCCTAGTCTAACTTAATCAAACTTCCAATCGAGAATATTATTAAAAGCATCAATTTCCAATTAATTTAAGATGCTCTTATCAAATAAGTGCTCAAATAATTGAACGCAAAACCCATATAAATCAAAGAGAGAGTAGCACAACAGTGAAGACGGCGGAAGTGGCATAGCCAAAAAATATTTCAGAGGAGTCATTATAAACAAATAAAAAATACTTTTTTCGTCTCAATATTTTTACTTAACTAGCTATACTGCAAAGTTAAATTTATTAGTTTTTCAAAGTAGATTTTTTTTTTCCCGCATTTATAGCATTTTAAACCTTTTAAATATTAATATATGTTGATATATAATATTATCAAATTATCATTCAAATAAATCGATTAGATTATTTATTATAATTTCTTTAAATTTGATCAAGTTAGTTGGTCAATTTTACCAATTAAGTTAAAAAAAATTGAGTTGGAGTATTAAACTTTAAATTTAATTTAATGAGAAAAATAATAAAAAAATGTCAATTCAAATAATTTTTTTCTTTTAAAATGATTCAAATTAAAGATTTGTTTTTTAAAAAAAGTTGGAACTTAAGTCGAAGCTTATTTTGTGGCTTTTTGACTTAGTTAGATTTCAGACATATACATAAAATTATAGAAGCGATCTTTTTCGGTACCTAATTTCTTAGAGGAAAAATAGAGTTATAAAAAAATTTGTTAATATTTTACGAACGAGCATAAGTAACTTTTTGGTAACATACTCTAACGAATACATAGACCGCTTAACATATCGCTTTTGAATTTAATTAGAGGGGTCCATTTGTAATAATATTAATTATACAAATTTACACTTATTTTTAATAAAAAATAAAGATAAATGTATATTTTTGTATTTTACATGAATATATGTAAACAAACTTCAAAAATTTGAGGGGGTACATGCACCCAACTCAAGTATATGTGCCTCCTCTAGTGGGTGGGGGAAAAGGTGATGGATTGGTTGCGAGGAAAATGATGAATTAAAGGTGTTTTAATTTGGAGGATAATTTGATTAATTTGAAATTCTTAATATATACTTCCTTCCGTCTTATTTATTTTGCTTCATTGGCACAGATAATCAGTCAATTTGTGCCGGTTCTTTTGAGTAATATATCTTGAAATGTCTGTTGATCCCTTTCGAACACCGTTTCGGATACAATTGGTGCATTTCAAAATCACCGTTCCTCGCATATCTTTCCTCTTGGCCATTAACCTCCATCATATGATATTTAAAAAGTTTAATATACAAAAAGTGTGAATATTTAACATGATAAGTCAATTAAAAAGTTAAAAAGTTGACCGTATACTATAAAAATGAGAGCAAAATAAATGTGACGGAGAAAGTAAAAAACAATGATAATGTTGAAAGTACAACAACTTGCATAGCATGTGGTTTTCCAAAGAAAATGAAAGGCTTAGATTAAAATGATTTGATCTAATAACAACTAAGAGGAGACTTTATGTAAATCCACCGTAAAGGGGTTAATTCTAACTATCGAAAATCTCTTCAAATTTATTAAAAATATTAAAAATAATTAAATTATTATTGTTTCAAACTAATTGTTAGATGAACAATCAAGTATAGCCCACAACTCTTTGATATAGCTAGTTAGTGGTGTTTTTATTTTTCAAATTTTTATCCTTTTTTTGAATTTGTTTGTCGACGTTCGTGGGTAGTTTTATAATTTTTATTCATTCTATAATTGTTCCACACTTCAACCAAAATATGCTTAATATGGTATATCCCATCATAGAATAATGGAAAAAAGACATCATTGATGCATTCTTTGTTACTTGACAATTTTTGGGTTTTTTGTACTTTGCACTTCCGAAACATGGAGAATAGACACTTTGCACCTCCAAAACGTAGATTTAGCACTTTTCACCCTCAAAATATGAAAAATGCAGCACTTTGCACCCTCTTTTATTTTCAGGCAAAAATTCAATGGCAAAATAGGTAATTCAATTGTAAATCTTTGACACTTTGCACCCCCAAAATAAAATTAGCACTTAACACTCTATAATTAAGAACAAATCAGCAACTTGTACCCCCGACACACAATAAATGGACACTTTGCACCAAAACACAAAATTAACACTTAACACCCTCAACCCTCAAATTAAAAAAAAAACGGTCTTTGATATTTTGAAGTAGACAATGGGTCTTTGAGAAGTTTACTTGTACTTGATTTAATTATTTATGAATATGCACACCGATGAAAAGAAAGATGGAGAGAGATTAGTATTCTAGTATTTATAATTGTATTTTGCAAAATTTAAGGAAAAAAATGAATTACCTATTTTTCATAGATTTTTTTCACCCAGATGGTCAACTATGACGAAAAAAAAATGAGGGGTTTAAGGTTTTTTTTTTTTTTTTTATTTGAGGGTGTTAAGTGTTAATTTTGTGTATTGGGGTGCAAAGTGCCCATTTATTGTGTTTCAGGGAGCAAGTTGCTGACTTGTTCTTAATTAGAGATTGTTAAGCGCTAATTTTATTTCGGGGATGCAAAATGCCAATTTCTCAAGTTTTGAGGGTGCAAAGTACCAAAGATTTACAATTGAATTGCCTATTTTGCCCTTGAATTTTTGCCTGAAAATTAAAAAGGACGCAACGTGCTGCATTTTTCATATTTTGAGGGTGCAAAGTACTAAAACCCTAAAAACGATACTACTCGGCTCGCTTACACCTCTATCTCCAACTTTACACATAAAAAAAAATATTCGTTTCGTTTTATCTTGTCAATCATAATTGGTGAAATTAGAGGATAAGAATTTCTCGATAAGAACCCGAAAAATTAAGAATGGATGCACTGTGTTGGTTAATCTTGTGATAAATATTAAAGAGATCTGCGACAGCATCCGGGACTATTCCATCAATGCAACCACAAATCAAGAAAAGCTTTAAAATGCTTTCGAATTGTAACAACCGATGACAACCATTAATATATCCTAATTTGACTTGAGAGATGCCCACAAATTAAAATTGAGATATTGTTCCAACAAGTTGAAGAACATTGATGAGAGCCAGCACTAGTTAATATGTTTTTAAGTATCCAATCTGACATACTTTTGAAAGCACTACTAATTTTGAAACTAAGGTATACGAATATGTTAGGCATGCTGTAAAAGCATGTATTTCACATACTTTAATTTAATTGAAGTAAATAAATAAATTTGAAATTAATTTTTTACATAATCATTTCGACTATGCATTTAATGTATAATATAAACATCAGAAAATTTCAAGACTATTAAAGAGACTATGACTTAAGTATATATATATTATACGGGAGGATTTAAGTTATAGCTAATAGACTAAAAAGTCCGTAGTGAGTTAAAGTTGGGATCTTTAACTAAACATTACTAATACGGTCCACGAAATATTTACAATGTAGTAATTTTTATCCGAATTACTAATGTAGAGACATCGAAGGTGGAGGTACTTTGTGTAATTCGATTTCGTAGGACTGGACCAGACATGCTCTAGAATAAAAAATAAGATACCGTTGATATTATGGTTCCACAACATGTCAAATGATGATCATATGCGAATTGATCTAAATCCTGAGTAGGCATAAACTTCTGTTTATGATAACGAGTTCTTTTGACTGTAACCATGTCGAGCCTAAAACTTATGTCTTGAAGATCCGTTGAGATAAATGGCTGGGAATGTGTTTTCCAGATATGGAATCCAACCCTTCTTGCGAGAAGCTGGAATATTGATTCCCTTAGGTGTTAGTTCTAGAACTTAACAGTAGAGCGCTCTGATTTATGAATAAGTTCATAAATCAAACTGTTTACTAGTAAACTAATGAAACTTAAGGATAAAGAAGTAATTAGCGGGGGCAATGCGGTAATTACGCCTAGCTCTAATTACGAATCAATTATTGGAGGATCAAAGTGCATGTAGTGATTATTTCAATGGACTATCTTGATCTTTTGAGTAAAATAAATTGTAATGACAAGGGTGCAATTTCAAGTCATTAGTGGAGTCACTTGGAATTAATAGATCGAATTAATTATATTTAAGAGTTTGATAAATTATTCGATTTATAGGAGCTTGAAGTTATATATCCATAGGTCCTCAACGACGGCTCCTATTAATCTATATTTGAACTTAAGAAGTTAGAATGAATTCATTCACGTTGCATTTTGGAAATAATATCTCAAAATAGAAACTCTGAATTAATTAGATGATATTTAATTAACTAATTTTGAATTAGTTAATTTAAAAATATCATGATAAATTATATTAGATTTAATTATATAATTGAATCTAATCAAAATTGAATACTAGATTCAAGAAAATGAAATATTGGAATTTGTGAAATTTCTAATTGTAGAAATTCATTATTTACTATGTAAATATATATGACATATTTATATAATAAATAAAAGGAAAAAATTATATATTTATATATATAATTTTCGAAATTATATATATATATATATATATATATATATATATATATATATATATTATGTATGTTTTAATTACTTACAAGAGTTGTATTTGATTTATAACTCTCTTTAAGATAACAGAGAGAAGATTTTTTCCCTAGTAGGAATCTTTAAGTGAGTCATGGTAGGAGTTTAACTCTTTCCATAACTATCTATATATACATATAAGATATAGATCTTAGATGAGATAAATTATTGATTTGTGAAATCATTAAGATTACAATCAATTAAAAGAAAATAAAGTTCTTCAACCCTAAACATACAAAAGCCATCATTTGTTCAAGAAACAAAAAAGAGATTTTTGATCTTGAAGTTTTGATTTCTAAAACGTGAAAGAAAAGTTTGATTCACTTAAGTTGGTGCCCACACACCTAGTAGAAGGAGAACGCGTGGTTGATATCAATGGTGAAAAAGATCAAAGCCGTTTGTTCATCAAATTCTGGAAAAACATGAAGCCAAAAGTTTAACCAAAAGAACGAAGGACGGGATGCTTACTGTAATATTTCTATTTATTTCTTATGCATAATTAAAATAATTATCGTTTATGGGATCCTCGTTTTTTATGTTAGTTATTTTCGAACTATAATGTGAACATAAAACTCACCGAATTCAGCAATTGGGTCGAATTAGTTCGATCCTATTCACTCGTCGGGTCAAATAGTTCGAATCCGATTGGGTAAATCACCAACAATTGGTATCAGAGCGGTCCATAACGATTTTATTTTAATTGATTGTGGGTATATGCATGTTTAGATTGTTTAAGTTGTGAATGGATGAATGTTTTTTATTTAAGGGTTGTATTTGGTGTTTTTGGGTTAGAGTTTTATTATTGTTATTTAATATTCCTAGAACCTATTGTACGCCAAAATCGTTGGCGTAGGAATTTTGTAATAATTTTAGGGTCCATTTGGATTGATGGATTTGAAATGAAGAGGGATTTCAAATGAATGAATTTGAAATTCCAATGATTTGAAAATTGAAATCCATTCATTTGCAATCTCTTGTTTGGATAAATTTTTTTACAAATGATTTCAAATCCATTCATTTAAAATCCATTGTTTGGTATATATCATTTGTATTATTTGAAATTCCCAATCGTGCCTTATAATTTGCATTATGAGTTAATTCTTGTCGTTGATCTCGGGATAAAATCGCATAAATTGATTTGGGGCAAAATTATAATTTTTGAAAATTGAGGGACCAAAAGTGAAAATTTGGATTTCAGAAAATCTATGGTCAAATGGCAATTTTTGAAAATTAAGGGACCAAAAGTGCAAATTTGGATTTTTGAAAATCAGGTTCCGAATTGAAAATTCTAATTTTCTGAAAATTATGGACTGAATTGCAGTTCTGATTTTTCTGAAAATATGGGGTCAAATTGCAATTTTTGAAAATTAAGGGACCAAAACTGAAAATTTGGATTTTTGAAAATCAGGGGCCGAATTGAAAATTTTAATCTTCTGAAATTAACTGAATAGCAATTCTTGGTTTTTCAAAAATTTGGGGTCAAATTGTAATTTCCAAAAATTGAGGAACTAAAAGTGCTAATTCGGTTCCTGAAAATCAGGGGCCGAATTGAAACTTTTTATTTTCTTAAAATAGTGGACCGAATTGCAATTCTTGATTTTTCAAAAATCTAGGGTCAAAATTGCAATATCCAAAAATTGAGGGACCAAAGGTGCAAATTCGGTTCCTGAAAATCAGGGTCCGAATTAAAAATTTTTAATTTATGAAAATTCTGGACTGAATTGTCATTCTGGGTTCTTCGAAAATTTGGGGTCAAAATTGTAATTTTTGAAAATTGAGGGATCAAAAGTGCAATTTGAATTTCTGAAACATATTAGCCGAATTGCAAATTTTAATTTTTTGAAAATTATGGACTGAATTGCAATTCTAGGTTTTTTGATGATCTGGGATCAAATTGTAATTTTTGAAAATATACAATATGGATATTTTTTAAAGTGGATTTCAAATGACTAGTTTTAGGAGGAATTTCAAATCCACTTAAAATTGGCTTGAAATCCATTGGACTAAAATCCAGGATTTCAAATGAATGGATTTAATTTTGTATCCAAATAGCATGATGAATTTGACAAGGAATTTCAAATCCACCCAACCCGAATCCATTGATCCAAATGGGCGTTAGATTATTTGAAGAAGTCCGAATATGTGAAGAATGAGAATCAGAATTGGTGACAATTGCAGAATATTTGATTTTCCGCTCCTATTTCTTCAAGAAGTTCTAAACCCGGAAAGATGGTAGTGTTCGGCGATTGGAGCAGTACACTTTGGGCCAATGAATTAAAAGTGCCCAGCCCATAATCTTTGCAATCGCGATGCGGCCCTTTAAATTTGGTATTACTAATTAACGGTGTTCACATCTATGAGAACTTTTAATTGGAATTCTAAACTTCGATTAAAGAAGTTTTAATATTTATGGTCATAAGAATAGTCTCACTGCCAGAAACTAAACATGTACCAAGTTTTTGAATTAACTCATAGTTTATTGGGTGGTGGGACAATTTGCGAAATTGGTCTTTGGTTTGGATCATGAGTGCATTGTGGTTGTGTTGAATTAAGTTTGGAACTTAATTGAAATTATTTGGGTTTGGTGCTCTCTGCAATATGGGCTTGATGAAGATCAGTAAAGGAAGTTACTTTTGTAATAGTTAGGTTCGTTTTTTATTATCTTCTAGATTTGTATTTTCTTTTTATCATGGATTGTATTTTAGAAATACCCAAAAACATTTGACCCGTTGTTTTTGTTTATGATTATGTTATGATTGATAACAAGTTCATGAATATTACATGTCATTCAAGATATCCACAATTTCTTTATTATGTTCATGCATCCCATATAAATTTATATTCGATATATGTATGTTTTGATGCATGCTCGTATAATTATTTTAAGAAAACTAATTTATTTAAATAATGATATAGTTTAAGTGTTAAACTTATGAGCTTTATTTAAAATTATGTGATTCTTGAGTTTGATAAAAATTATTAATGGTTCACTTAAAAGTTAGCCTAGTTAGAATGTCTAAAGGAACTGAAGTCCAATTTGATTGGATAATTATTAATTTTAGGTCCCATCTCAACTTAGAAAGTCTAAGATCACCTAATGTCCAATTAGAGTGGAAGGTAATCTACATAATAAATTAAACCCAATTAGATTGAATTTTAATTCTAAATTACCTTAGAGATTAAAAATCTAGTAATGTTAATGTAGAATATTAATTTGTAAATATTTATTTAGATATAAATTTATTGAGTGGGAGAAGGATATATGTCGATATATCCTACGGTCTCTACTGTTAGTTTGATAAAGTGAGATTTAGGTACTGCCTCGCTGTGCCTAGATTGCATCCTCCCTACATAAGGTGTCTTACCTATATCAACAACAAGATTAAACTTCCTTGAGATATGATTTATTGATGTATTTTAGCTTGATCTACCATACGGTGACAAGTCTAAGTTAAGTCATAAAATCTAAAACAATATGTTGCACTTATAAACATATATGTAATTAAGTTAGTAGAATACATGTTGACCAAATAATGCGGTAATTAATTGTGAAAGATGAATATGAGATATTTTAGTTCGCTTATTAATTTGAGATTGTCTCGAACTTAATTTAGAATTAATATGATCGACCCTACGGCAACATATTAGTAGCTAAATTATTTTACCGCAGATTAGTAAATTACTTTATGTGTTTTTCTTAAGAGTTGCATTCATGCATCACATTTACTATTCCGAAATATGATGTTTATTATGAATGTATGATCGAATTTCAATTTATTTATTTATTCAACAATTATGTCTATTATAAACTCATTTGTTGGTTTGCTCTCGAACGAAAAACTAACTGGGGATCGTAGCTACGTTAATTGAAAATCCATTATTAGCATACGAATGATTTTTTGAGAATCAAGAATTCGTTCTCACAGAGGTTTGTTCTTCAGAACCTCTCGCTTGTGCTTCTCGTAACGTACGAGATATAAATGATAGTTGGATCCTAACCAACAACAAGGTGTGTTGCTACATGCTTGCTTCCATGAACGTTGTTCTTAAGAAGAAACATTAGTACATGGAGAACTCATACTAGTTATGAGAATCTTTACAAGTCATGTTTAGCAAACCTTATGAACAAAGTCGACATGAATCACCTCGTAGATTCATGGTGGCTAAGTTTAAGGACACTTCGATAAAATATTATGTACTTGACATAATCAAAATTGTGCACAAGGCGGCTACAAAAGAGTCCACCATTGAAGAGATGACTCAAATTCGTGTAATTATTGGGTCATTCATGCCAAACTTTTCTGCGTTCATATCCAGCTATATTGAGAATAAGATAGCATGACTAAATTGCTAAAACGAATTGCAAACTTTTGAAGTCATATGTAAACATAAGGGTAAATGTTTGAGGCAAACGTTGTCAAGCAAAATTCGTCTTCCTCCACTGTTAAGAACAAAAAGAGGAAGAGGGTAAAAGGTAGGTCTCATATGTAAAAATAAGGGAAAACAGTATTTATGGAAAATGATTGAAGTTATTCTCGGATCAGCATAGTGCATTTAGTGCGACTGACCAAAAAGTACATCAGAGTGTACAGTGCGCAGTTGCAGGTAGCCGTTCCAGGAAAAAGGGGACCAATACTTGTGGAGCTGAAATCTATTTTTCTTCAACGGATATAATTTCAAATCAGAAGTATAAATAGTTCAGTTCAAGAGTTAGAGATATACGAACCAACACAACTGAGAGCAATAGAAGCAGAATTCTTCTAAGTCTCAAAACTCAAGAACAAAACACTCATCAGCCTAGTCATCTGTTGACGAAAGCCGAAGTTGAAGATCAAATATAAACACATTTTCTGAGTGAATCTGTAAAAGAGAGTGTTGTGAGAAGCTGTTATCCATCTTTGTGAGTAATAAAGCTTTGTAGTATAGGACTCCTTTGTGATTTTCTGTAACGAACTTGTGGCCAGTTCATTTGTTGTTCGGCGCAAGCAAAGAGTATTGTAATCTTAATGATTATAGTATAACCTAAGATCTTCGTGACTTGGAAGAGTGGACTAAATGATTTTTATCCATATAACCACTATAAAAATTCTTGTGTTTTACATTGCATTATTTTCTTGCATATTTTCAAAACGCTTAAGAAAACTGTTAGAAAGATTTTTTCAAAAAGAAGTTTGTTAAAAACTGGGAATAAAATCTTTTTAAGTTGAGAAAATTTACTTGTGAAAAACACTTACAAAATCCGCTGCAAGTACTTACTTAAAACTCCGATTTTACTAAAATCAGCTAAGTCATATCAGAAGAATGGTCTACTTTGATGTTCAAAGCTTTATGCGTGATCAACATAGTCTGCTCATAGAAAAAGTTAGGGAAATTTTTAAGTTAAAAACATTCAGAGGTCCTCTAGACCTCATCTGACCACTTGGGACCAACAAGTGGTATCAGAGTAGGTGGTTCATCTGAATCAGCTGCCTGCTCAAGGAGCTTGATCCGAGTGCTTTTCAAAGGTTTTAAAGTTTTCAAAAGAGCATATTTTTGAAAGATAAAAACTTTTTGAAAATGGATTGTATTAGCCATGTTCCCCACATTGGCGGTATGAGCTTTCAGGACTGGAAGATCCGCACGAAAATTGTCCTTGCTACTTACAATGAAAACATGTATACATATATCACTAAAGGTCCTTTCAAAATCACCAAGACCATAAAAGTAAATGACAACGAAATGGTGGTAAACAAAAAGCACGAGGAGATGACAGCTGAAGAAGTCAAGATGTTCAATCTGGACAAAGTTGGCCGTTTCATCATGACCAGAGCCCTGGACAGTGACCGTTTTGACAAGGTCAAGCACTGCAAAATAGAAAAAGAGACGTGGGACAAAGTTCGTGATATAAAGGAGGGAAACGATGCCATAAAGGAGCATAACCCGAGTATTGCTTTTGAAAAGTTGGAAAAGTTCAAGATGAAGTCTGGAGAGACCATTGATCAGATGGATACAAGGTTCACCAGAACACTGAATGAAGTCTTGAAGCTGGGAAAGACCTTCACATGTAAAGAGATCACTGTCAAAGTTCTGAAGGCGCGGCCTCCCAAGTTCAACATGAAGATCACAGCTATGGAAGAATCAAGGGATCTGGGGAAGATCTCTCTTACGGAGCTGTTTCTGATGGGATAGGGCCCTGCAAGCCAATATATTTAGCTTGTATTAGATCTATTTTAATCTTTATTTAGTATAAATGACTTAATACGCCTGTTTATTATAGTATGTAAATCAAACAATGGCCAACTTCATCTCTCGCGAATGACTTAAGCGATTAGATGAAATACTTAGATCACAATAGATTATGGGACGATTCACTTCAATATGAGTGCAATCATGAAATAGTCTCTAAGGTCGTGATCTTAAAACTGTACCAAGTCATAGATTCCGAGCGAGACGGGTTATCGAAGGAACCGCAAAGACTTGTACAAATATGCATGATTCACATGGAATGAATTTGTAGCGTTTCATGAGCAAGGCATTTGAGGCCAGTGCATATGAGTAGGTGGTTCGATAGAGAAGATTGAACGCATTGAACGACCCGAACAGAGAAACCCATTGTGGAACCGCATGACGCACATCGGCGATAGGATGTTTCTCAAACTTATAATAGTGTACGATTTAGTCCTTAGACTTGAGGTGCTAGGGCGAATTCGGTGCAATGGGCGTGCGTACTTAGATTTAGGTGCCGGTCACGTAGCTTGACCAATGTGTGCCTAAGTTGGGTGCATATAGTCATGTACGCGAATGGTTAGCATCCATATGGGATCTACCGACTCAACGTAGTGTGTTGAGGGAATTTCCTATACGTTCTTAAATAATAGATTCCGAGAAACCTGTGGCCACAGTTGGTGAGGGATTTGGAATGGGGTTTCCAAATTTAGCAGTCACACTAGAATCATTATCCGGAATTAGAAAGTATTGTTATCGAGATAATTAGAGGTGCCGATCAATTCACACACCCTAGGTCTCGATCGGAAAATTAGTCGATAGAAGGATCGTATGTACATGGTGCTTTATAAGAGATGAGGTTCATTGAGATCATTTCAACTGAAGTTGGGCCTCATGGGCTTGTGGGTACTCATGAATTAATAAGGAAATTAATTCTTGATTGGTTAATTGAAGGGGTTCAATTAATCGGAGCAATTAATAAGCTCGCAAATTAAATCACGAAAGTCATGGGCCGCGGCCAATTGATGGTGAACCTAGAGGGTCACACACAATACAATTGGACTGCAACAAATCATATAAGGAAAGTTTGATTAAAAAGGTTAAATCAAAACTTAAGAATTAAAGTATTAATTCTTGAAGAAGAAAACTAATTAATTTAAGTGTTAATTAATAAGAGAGGAATTAATTTAATTGATTAATTGTATTAATTAATTAAATGGGCTGAATTAATTAAAGGAGTTTAATTAATTAAGAATCCAATTAAGTAAAAAAATTTACTTAATTAAAGATGTCCAAGTTCAATAGGAAACTAATTGAATTGTATAATTCTTGTTTCCTAACCAAATTGGATTATCTTGATAGGGATTCTTTATATATGTTTATATATGACAAGAATTCTATAGATATTCATGTATATCATAAGAATTCTTTGATAAAAATATATGTATCGAGTAGATGACTCGATAAGTGATAAGGAGTCTTTATATATCATAAATATATGATAAGGATTCCTTCATATAGATATGTATATATATTGTAGACTCCATATCGTGCAAGGTAGTAGAATGATATATTATTTAATCGTTCAACCCTAGCACACAAGAGATATAGCCGCCCACTTCCTCTCCAAAATCTGAAGATAGCGCCGCCCCTCTTTCACAAATTAAGGATCGGCCGAACTCTGTGAAATTGCACAGGGTTCATGAAAATTTGTTTTCTCCTTCTTTCTTGCTTGATAACTTTTGGATCCAAGTTCTGAGCTTAAGGATCCAAGAGATTTGCTTCAATCCAGTTGGTGTGGATACCGCTAGAGGCACATCGCTTGGAGTGCTTCTCTCGAACCAAATCCATTAGATCTGAAAGAAGACCGGAAAAAAATCACCACCGTCATTGTGGTGAGTTAAATTCTAAAACCCCCTATGGTTGGTTTTGTTTTTACGTGAAAATCCTTTTCGTATGACTAGATGAGTAAAGATCCTGATTGGGTTATTTTAAAATTTTTAAAATTCCGCTGCTTTTAACGTCCTGACGTTACCAATAACCCAACAGTTTCTTTCATCAAGGCACACGAGTATAAACTGCCGAGGATATGTATAGAAGAAACCTCAACTTCTAGTCCCACAGCTGTCCTGGTTGCTGCTGAAAATCCCAGAAGATCAACAAACAAGAACAAAGAAATGGACTCATCTGATGAGACCGTACTACCAATAGACGTTGCATTACTGTTGAACAACTTCAAGAAGTTCTACACGAGAAAAATTAAGAACAAATAAAACAATGCTTCTACTTCTAACCCTGCCTCTAATTCTCATGATAATAAGGATTCTTATAAATCAAAACTAATGTGCTATAATTGCAGGAAATTGGGACATTTATTTAGATTGCCCATATCCTAAAGCTGAGAAGTATACGGAGGAAGAAAATAAAATCAGAAAGGAGAAGAAATATCAAAAAGGAAAAGTGCTGATGGCTGAAGTTGAAAAACTTGCTGCTATCTACTCACCTGATTTAGATTCAGAGACATAAGAGGATGACTCTACTGAAGATGAGCAACCAGCACTACTATGTCTGATGGCCAAAGAATCAGATTACTCTGAGGATGAGGTAACTCCTTCTAAAGTGAACTGTTTTGTTCATTTGAGCAAATGGTTTTAAATAACACAAATGTTGTTGCTGCATTTTCTAAGCTTAAGGAAGAGATGACATTGCTGAAAGAACAAAATAGTTCACTGAAACTTAAGGTTGAAAAACCAAAAGAATCAGCTGAATATAAACTGCTTGAGCAAGAGAATGAATCTCTGAAAGATGAATGTGAAGTTTATAAGGATAAAATCATGGAACTTGAGAAAGGCATAGAGTTTGATGATAAGTCTTCTGTTGCATTAGATAACACGCTTAGTAAACAGAAACTGCCTTTAGAATAGGTAAAGATAGAACTGAACCATACTGAAAAATTTATATTTGCTGACAATAGTAAGATTATATTGTATGTTCGGACTACTAAACTTGCTTCACCTGAGAAATAATTAAAGGAGCACAAAACTCCTAAGACCTAAAAGAGCAAAGAGCCTAAATTAGAAAAACAGACTGGTAAAGTTAAACAACAGAGTCTTACTAAGTGTGCTGATAAAAGTGAAACCAATTAGATTAGTAACAAAACCAAGTCGTCTGTTAATGAGCAAGCTAAAAGTAAGCCAAAAAAGCATAAAAACAAGGAAAATCAAAAAGCTTGATATGGAAATAAGTCATCATATTATGTGCAATGATTACGCCCAAACTTATAGAAACAAAGTGATCGATGTAGAATAGATTGGGCGGTCGTATCCACGACGATATGACTAAAATAAGCTAAAACCTTTAGTAGACAAAGTAGCTTTAGAGATAAGCAAACTAAATTAACGAAGCGATTTGATTTACAAAAAACTTAAAGAAAAGTGAATTTTTGGTTGTTGGAAAATACAATAATTAAAACGGTAAGATATTATGAATCCCTTATATGCTTCGTTCACTTATTTGGATTGATTCATAAAATTACTCAATTGAAAGTTTCACATCCCAAACAATCAATTGGAAGATAAAGAATTGAAAAACACATGATTTCTAATGTATTTGAGTAAACAATTTTCTTACTTTTAGAGTTGACACAAAATATCATCTTATGAGAAATAAAAAATATACTATATATCAAGGCATATTGCATTAAAAGAATACCCATAAAACGAATGACTTATATCAATATAATTATATCATAAATATTTTCAAATAAAAAGAGCTTGACTAGATTTATATGAAAACTAATAAAACAATCGTCTTAACATATGAGTTGATGAAAATAGTTGAAGAAGAATAAATTACTCAAAATTATTATACTTACAGAATCTTGAAGAATCGAATCCAAATAAGATCACTAGGCATATAAGTTCATCTCTAATCTCACCAAATAATTTTTAGCCTAATTTGCTAATCATTATCACAAGTTCTAGAGAGAAAATATGATAATAATTTGAGAGAGAATTGTAACTAAGATTAAGAATTGTGTATTCCAAGATGTGTGATTCTAAGACTAAATATTGGTGCCAAAGAGACCTAATCCAAGTAGGAGAATGCTTAGGAGGTAGAAATGAGTAGGAAGATGTTTAGGAGGCTCAATCCTCATATGAAAAGGATTTATGCAAGTTTTCTTATCACTTCAGGACAAAAATCGCGTTTACCGCGGATAGTAAATTCTGCTCTGCGCGACATATTTGAAAAATACATATCTTTGTGCTCCGAACTCCAAATCCAGATCCATAAAGTCCGTAACGTAGCTAACTATTTCCTCTACAACATATCCGAAATTCAGCTTAATAGGAGTTCCCTTACGAGAGGTATCGTCCTTGGAAGGAGCAGTAATATTTCTGGCAGATTCCTTATTTGTTATTCTTGCACTACTTGACTTCCTTGAACCTTTCCTTGTTTCAAATCATGCCTTTGATACTTGTACAACTTGATAAAGCTAAATATTCCGGCGTTCATATTTTATTTTTCTACAAAAACAAATCAAAACTCAATATTTTCTAATCACAATAATTTCTATTAATTTCATGAAAATATCAAATCAACACTTGATTTATTTAGAAAATAAGAACAACTCAAGTGCATTTTCAAGCACTAATCACAACCCCTAACCAGTTTATTGCTAGTCTCTAGCAATTGAAGCGCAAATAAGATATAAGCATGATGAACAAAACTGAGAAGAAATAAGATAAACTATCCAAATACTTTAATCAAAGAGCTAGTCAAAGATCACAATCGCTATAAAGATTAGTTCGATCATAACTCCCAAAATGTGTGTGTGTGTGTGAATACTAAGCCAAAACCTTCATACCACAAACCACAATACACATAGATTTCGAAAATTTACCAAGTAAAGTATCCACTCCATTTCCTCACGGGTAAAGTGTTTAAATTTTTAGGACAAGAATTTCACTTATGGAGTTGGAAAACAGATAGTCACTCAAAGAAATAAGCCATATTTTTACGGACAAGCATACAAACAAACATTGATCCAAAGATAGGAATCATAACTATCTAGAGGTCACATTCTTTCACAATTTAGCTTAAGAATTTCAATTGGTCGATACATACTATAGAGCCATATAAAGATTCGTCTTCTATAATGACGAAAAACTAAGAACTTTTCTCTTTTTTCACTTTTTTTTTCTTCTTCTTTTTTTTTTTTAACTTTTTTTTCTTCTTCTTTTTTTTTCATGGCTCATGAAGACATTTTACTCTTGACCAATTTATTTAAGAATGTTACTCTAAATAGCAATTAACCAATTCAAAAGGGCAATATAAGTTCATAAGTTGTTTTCTCAACCTCTCCACTCACTCACAAAAGATGTGTATGTATAGAAAAAAGAACTTTAACTTGGAAAATTTCTAGGCTATATGCAACGAACATCCATCTTACCACAAGCTTAGTAATGTGCTCTTGAAAATTATTTTGGAAGCTACTTTCTAATTATAAAAGATAGAAAAAATGACTAAGACTTTACACGATGAAATCATACCTAAACAACAAATCTAGCACCTCAAATCAATCCTTCATACATACCTTATAGCCCATTTTCAAGAGAATGGCTAATATAAAAGCAATAAACTAATCTTTCTTTAAAATGCAATTTTTTTCTCTCGGAAAGCTACCACAACCAACCTAAATATGACAGTGTCCTCATTGTCACTATAATATGAATGCAGAGAATACAAGAGACAAATGACTACTACTTGAATGATGATAGTTAAGCTAGATATGATCTTAAAACACAAAAAAAAAAAAAAAAAAAAAAGAAAACACACACACACACACACACACAAAAGGAAAAAAAACTATAGTACATAATGGAAAGATAGAACCTGATTAATGGTAGATAGGAGCCGCAAGTGCAATTCCTCAGGTTCATCCACCCTCTCCACAATTTGCTTTAATCTTTGGCCATTCACATGAAAAAGTCTCCCATCTTTAGGATTTTCTACTTCTACGGAACCATTGGGAAAGGCTTGTTTAACCACAAAAGGACCAATCCATCTTGATCTCAACTTTCCAGGATGGAGATGTAAACTAGATTCTTAGAGGAATACTCGGTGGTTTGGCTCAAAGTTCTTTCTAAGGATTTGTTTGTCATGAGCGACTTTCAGTTTAGCTTTGTAGATCCTTGAGTTGTCATAAGCATCGTTCCTTAGTTCTTCTATTTCTGACAATTGTAAGTTCCTTTGAAGATCTGCAGCATTCAAATCAAAATTAAGTGATTTAACTGCCCAATAAGCTTTATGTTCTAACTCTATGGGTAAATGACAAGCTTTCCCATAAACAATGCGATGAGGGGACATCCCTAGAATAGTCTTGCAAGCAGTACGGTAAGCCCAATGTGCATCAGAAAGTCGTAAAGACCAATCCTTGCGGTTTTCGTTAACTGTTTTCTCTAGAATTTGCTTAATTTCCCTAAAATTGCTAGCTCAGCTTGCCCATTGGTTTGCGGATGATATGCATTGGAAACCTTGTGAATAACACCATACTGCGCATCAAAACTTCAAAAGAACGGTTAAAAAATGTGTCCCTTGATTACTAATAATAACTCGTCGTGTACCATACCTTCCTAACACATTTTTCTTTAAAATTTTTACTACTATGTTGTTATCATTCTTACGACATGGTACAACTTCTACCAATTTGGACACATAATCAACAGCAAGAAGAATATACAGATAACCACAAGAAGAAGGAAATGGACCCATAAAATCAATACCCCGACAATAAAAAAATTCAATAACAAGAACTAGGTTAAGGGGCATCATGTGGCGTCAACGCTCCCAACTTTTGGCATCTATCACAAGAACGACAAAAACGATTAGTATCTTTGAACAAACTTGGCCAATAAAGACCACATTGTAAAATTTTAGCAGCTGTTTTTTTCGTAGAATGACCACCACAAGCCTCAGAATGACAAAAGTTGAAGACACTATTAACCTCAGTCTCAGGAATGCACCTTCTCGTGATTTGGTCGGGGCAATATTTATACAAATATGGATCATCCCGATAAAAATTTCTTACTTCGATCAAGAACTTACGCTTATCTTGTGCATTCCAGCTTGATTGGAGTTCACCAGAAACCAAGTAGTTAACAATATTAGCATACCATGGAAATTGATCTACATTGAACAATTGTTCATTGGGAAAGTCATATAGAATTGGGAGATCTTTTGTAGAATCAATGAACTCCAAACGAGATAGATGATCCGCTACAACATTCTCGACACCCTTCTTATCTTTAATTGTTAGATCAAATTCCCGCAACAAAATAATCCACCTAATCAAACGAGCCTTAGCATCCTTTTTGGAAAGAAGATACTTAAGAGCTGCATGGTCAGTATAAACAGTAATAGGTGAACCAATAAGATAAAATTGAAATTTTTCCATAGCAAAGACGACTACTAGCAGTTTCCTTTCAGTAGTATAGTAGTTCTGTTGAGCACATTTAGGGTCCTACTAGCATAATAGATAACAAATGGTTTTTCTTCCCTACGTTGGCCTAAAACGGCTCCAAGAGCATGGTCACTAGCGTCACACATGATTTCGAAAGGTAAGTTCCAATCTGGTGATTGTATGATGGGTGCGGTAGGGAGATTTTGGACACGTGTTTTGAATACTTTTTCACACTCGGGAGTCCAGTCGAACCTAGCATCTTTAGCTAAGAGGTTACACAGGGGACAAGATATAGAAGAGAAATTTTGTATGAACCTCCGATAAAAACCAGCATGTCCAAAGAATGACCTAACATCTTTCACAATTTATGGTATATGTAGATTAGAAATCAACTCAATTTTGGCCTTGTCAACCTCTATTCCCTTTTCGGACACTGTATGACCTAAAACAATCCTAGATGAAGCCATGAAGTGACATTTCTCCCAGTTCAGAACGAGACCTTTTTCCTCACACCTGCTCAAAACAGCTTTCAAGTTAAGTAAACAAGAATCAAAGGAGCCTCCAAAAACAGTTATATCATCCATAAACACTTCAATGAATTTTTCAATCATATCAAAAAATATGCTCATTATACGACGTTGGAAAGTAACAGGTGCATTACATAAACCAAATGACATTCTACGAAATGCAAAAGTATCAAAAGGGCATGTAAATGTTGTCTTCAGAATATCCATCAAGAAAGCAATAAAATAGATGACCAGTTATACGTTCCAATATTTGGTCGATAAAACGAAATGGAAAGTGATCTTTTCGTGTTGCAGAGTTTAATTTCCTATAGTCAATGCACATGCGCCACCCAGTTACAACTCTAGTGGGAATATAATGCTCTTCTTCATTTTCTACAACTGTAACTCCAGATTTCTTTGGTACTACTTGTGTAGGACTAACCCATTGACTTGATGGGATAGTGCCTTGCAAGCCAATACATTTAGCTTGTAATGGAACTATCATTATCTTTCTTTAGTATAAATGGGTTAGTACGCACGTTTATTTAAATATGTATAAGGATAAACAATGGCCAACTTCATCTCTCGCGAATACATTTAAGCGATTGGTTGAAATCCTTAGATTACATTTGACTATGGGACGATTCACTTCAGTACTGAGTGCAATCATGAAACAGTCTCAAAGGTCGTAATCTTAAAACTGTTTCGAAACGAGACGGGGTATCGTAGGAATCGCCAAAACTTGTACGAGTATGCATGATTCACATGGAGTGAATTTGTAGCGTTTCATGAGCAAGGCATTTGAGGCCAGTGCATATGAGTAGGTGGTTCAATGGAGGATTGAACGCATCGAACAACCCGAACAGAGAAACCCATTGTGGAAGCGCATGTCGCATATCGGTGATGGGATGTTTCTCAAGGATCATAATAGTGTACGATTTAGTCCTTTGACTTGAGGTGCTAGGGCGAATTCGGTGCATGAAATTGCGTACTTAGATCTAGGTATAGGTCACTTAGCTTGATCATAAAATGCCTAGGTTGGGTGCGTATGGACATGTACGCGAGTGGTTAGTACCAATATGGAATCTATTGACTCATCGTAATGGATGAGAGAATTTCCTATACGATTCTTAGATAATATATCCGAGAAACCCGTGGCCACGGTCGGTGATGGATTTGGAAAGGGGTTTCCAAATTTAGCAGTCACACTGGAATATTATCCTGAATTAGAAAGTATAGTTATCGAGACAAATTTAGAGGTGCCGATCAATTCACACACCCTAAGTCTTGATCGGGAATATTAGTCGATAGAAGGACCGTATGTACATGGTAATTATATGAGACGAGGTTCACAAGTATCAATTCACCTGAAGTTGGGCTTCATGGGATTGTGGCTGGACATCGACCATGAAGTGTAGGTACTCCTGAGTTAATAGAGGATTTGATTCTAGGAGTGGTCAATTAAAGGTTGTTTAATTGACCGGAGCAATTTATTGTTCATAAATTAAATCACGAGGAATTCGTGGGCCTGCTGCCAATTGATGGTGAACCCAGAGGGTCACACACAATACAATTGGACGGTGACTGTTGAAAAGGATACAAAAGGAATTAATTGATTTAAAGGTAATTGAATCAATTAAATGAATTAAAAGTATTTAATTCAAGTGGGAGATTAATTAATTGGCTGACTTAATTAATTAAATACTTAATTGAGTTGCTAATTAATTATATAAAAGAAATAATGATTTAATTGGATTGGGCATTTAATTAAGTAATTAATTAAATGAAAGGCTTGCAAGACATGGATGGGCCTTTAATTAAAAGCCCATAAGGAGTCTTGCAAAACCTAGGTCAAGAAGGAGTCTATAAATAGGGTTCTACTTGAGCTCAAAAAGAGAACACCCTAGTAGAAAAACCCTAGCCTCTCTTCTCTTCCTAGCCGCCGCCCCCTCTCCTTTGCGCCGCCAACCTAGAGCCGCCGCCACCTGCTGCCGTGAGCTGCCCTAGCAACGCCGCCGCCGACTCTCCCTTGTTCCACCGTGTTAGATCTTGCATTGGCAAGTAGATCTGCACAATCCTGCTTCGACAAATCTCCTAGATCCAGTTCCGAGCCTAAGACTAGGAGGTGTTGCCAGAATCCAATTGGTGTGGACTAACTTTGGAGGTGAGACGCTTGGATCACTTCTGTGAACCAGATCCAGATCCAGATCCAGTTTCAGATCCAGAACTGAAGGTTGCCACCACCTGGCCTGTGGTGAGGTATATCGCAAAAACCCCCTTTGTTTAATTACTCTGTGCGTTTTTGTTTCTTGCTTACGTATATATAATATGGAGAATCTTATATGGGACCTTGGGTGCTTCGAAAAATTTTAAATTCCGCACTTTCGTTGTTCTGACAATCGAGGCAACCCAACCACTATCCCAACAGTGGTATCAGAGCCAACTCCATCATTATTATACGAAAAGCCTGAACATAATGTGTTTTCACCGTATATGTTTAATTATGTATATGTAAACACGTGATAATTATGTTCTGTAAATTGATTTTTACTTGTTATGACTGGATCTATGATTGGGTAAAACTGTTTTTTTAGATCTGTGCCGATTTAATAGTTTTTGAAAACTCCAGGACTTTTTGAACTAAAAATCGCATATAGGGTTTTTGTGGGCTGAAAAATTCGAATTTTTGAAATCTGGAAATTTCAAAATTCTGGACTGTTTTTGCAAATCTGGTCGCACGGGTTTTGGGGTCAATTTGTAATTTCTGAAAACTTTGGGGCTGTTTTGCAATTACCGAAACTTGAGGGGTCAATTTGAAAAATAAAAAAAAAAAATTTCAGAATTCAAAATATTATTTTCTGGTAGCTGCCCAAATCTGCCCAGGGGTGTTTTTGCAAATTTTTAAAAGTTTTGGGGTCAAAGTGCAATTTTCGAAAGTTGGGGGGCGAAAATGCAATTTTCAAAAGTTGAAAAACAGAATCTGAATTTGAGCAGAAAATTTATTTTTGTTTACCTGAATATTCATTATGTCATAATTAGTAGTGAATAAAAAGTAAGAATCATAGGAAGTTAGTTTTAAAAGGTAGTTTTAAAATTAAGAAAGAAATAGGTAAAAGTAGTTTGCGTGTTTCTTGCTCTACGTGAACTGTTTACGTGGTTTTCGATCGAGCCAAGCCTTAACCTTAGGTTAGATGTGATTGGTTTAATTTATTGTTTGGTTTTTATTGGGCCTGCGAGCCTATTATATTTTTGGGCCACTTTGAGCATTTGTAATAGAATAGGGCTTTACTGCTTTCCTAGTTTAGGATGGAGGCCCGTTTACAAGCAAGGTGGGAACCAAAGAAGATATGAAGGCCATGTATGCATGGTACATTGTGTAATAGCATAAGCCTATATGAGAACCCTTTAGATTGACCAATAGGGCCAACATCATTGGCTCGATGATGGCCCACATAGGAGGCTCCCGATCGAAAACATATTGTGGTAGTATGCATGCTAGGCTTGTATGGCTTTTATTTATTTTGTCGATTTATATTTAGCTTGTATGAGATGCGCGCTAGAATCTATATCGTAATAAAAGATACTCCCTCCGTCCCATTTTAAGTGTCGTTTTAGAGAATTTTTTTTGTCCCAAATTATCTGTCACTTTAGAGTTTTAATGCACTATTAATGACATATTTTTCCATTTTGCCCTTTGCTTTTTATTACTCCAAGAGAGATAGAAAGAGAAAGATAGAGAGAATAAGAGAAAAAGGAAGAGAGATAATGTAAGGGTATTTTAGGAATATCATTTATTTTTTTTCTAAAATTGAGGCAATTAAGTAGGTGCCTTAATATGTGTGAAAACACCTAAAACGACACTTAAAATGGGACAGAGGGAGTAAAGCATAACTGAATCGGTGAGATCTCGAGGAGAGTTAGTATGACTTTCAAACCAGAAATTCCCCTCTCGAATTAAATATTAAGTCATATTGGATTAAAATAAAATGAAGTATCTATATAAATCCAAGCCTTCCATCAATAGGGACTAGCTATGTTGTCTACTTATCGATAGAGGTGATCCAGAGTCTGGCACCCGAGTCGAAGAAAGGGACAATACGCGAAATTCCTTGACTCCTGTTTTAACTAAACACGACAAGGGTGAGGACTGGTCGGGATGTGAGGATCGACCGACAACTAGTTAAGGAGAACTCACGACCGGGCCCGTTGCTCATCATGATTGATGGGTTAGACTTAACGATTAGTAACACTTATGATGTAGCAGTGCTAGATAAGTGCGAAAACCGAGGCAAAATAGCTTGAAGGTTGTGGAGTGACACAATTGGCAATAAGTATGCCTACCTGGGGAATTGGCTGTATGGCCACGAGTCGTGGGTGCAATTAATTGCCGCTGGGACGTCAAGACCTACTAGGAAATAGAATTTCCCGAACAATTGAAGGGGTAATTGTTTCGATAAAATAGTGGGAGAACTTCTACGATAGAAAGTCCAACCTTCATAGATTATAAGTATTATTCATTAACTAGTCCACTGAATCTTTGTCTTCTCTTTAGGATACTGAGATATCTATAATTATCCATTTTACTATTTATCCTCGACTAATAAAATAACTGGATCAAAATATCGACTAGGCAAGAAACTTGAGAATTGTCTTAAATTCCAGAAGTGAGAATGATGTTCTTAAATGACAAGCCTATGCCTTATGAGCTTACGAGATAAGTCAAAATAAAAGAAACGAGTCACCCGTAAAGTATGGGAATATTAATGATCGTTTCCTCATATGAAGATGAATCTCAAAAGTGAAACGAATCACCTTTGAAGTATGGGAATCTTAATGATCGTTTCCTCAAATAGGCATCAAGATTGAACGAGCTATGGAAGCAACATGAGGAGCATGTCTGAAGCTTCCACCTCAAAAGGCCCGGTTTGAGGACCAGTCTTCTGAAACAAACCTCCACTTCAAAAGGCTTGTTTTGAGGAGTAGTTTTGAATCGATATGATTCGAGACTTCTAAGGAATTGTTTCAAAACTCGAGAATAAATGAAGGAACTAGTGTCAAGGATCACTGTCTTTGTTTTATTAATCTAGTTGAAAACTGGATCGATTAAACGTAAGCCTGCAAGTGATCTTAACATTAACTTCCTCCTAAATTCTCCTCCCGCTCATTCAAATGACTCTTGAAATAAACTGATCTTATTTGATAAGTTGATCACATTTCATGAATCAACCAAAGAATTGGTTAAAGGCAAATAGGATAAACCTGTCATGATCGTTTACACTTCATGGACTGCAAAGTCATTGAAGAGTAAAATGAAGAGGAATTTATTTCTTCTAATTCGACCATAAAGGTAGTCAAAAGAACGCAAGTAGCCTAAAAGTCGAATTATCCCACTGGATCTAAGAAAGGCACTAATGTGTTTAATTGATTAGATGATCTAATTAATTAAGCAACGTTTCAATTAAAGGGTTAATTGAAAGGGAGAAGAAATCAATTAAAGAAGTTAATTGAAAGGAAGTAAATTAATTGAATTAAACCATTAACTCAATCTTATTGAATTAATGTGTGAAAATTCAATTAATACAAAGATAATAATCCATAACTTTGGTATGCTAGACTTGGACACATCTCCAAGAGTAGGATTCAAAAGTTGGTTTCACCTAAGCTTCTTGAAAAATAGAACTTGGATGAACTTCCAACCTGCGAATCATGTCTCAAAGGAGATATGACCAGATCTCCCGTCACAGGGAATCTGGAGCGAACCAAACAAAATCTGGATTTAATCCATGAATATGGATCACTAAAAATTACTGTGAGAGGAGATTACTCATACTTCGTGCTTTTTACTAATGACCTTGGTCGTTAGTGAAAAATGAATCTAGTGAGATGCAAATCCAAAAAACCAAGAAAGGTATTTCAGTGCGAAGTAGAGAATCATCAAAGATATAGTATTATTCTATCTAATTGAGATAGCAAATACTTGTCATGGATTCCTCAATTATCTTAATGAGAATGAGGTTCTCATACAACAAACTCCTCATGAGACACCTCAACTTATTGAAGTGTCTAAAGAGATGGAATCTAACATTGTTTAACATTGTTCGATCCACATTGAGTTTTGTTAAGCTTCCTTATGCATTCTAGGAGTTAGTCCTCCTAACTGCATCGAAGATACTGAGCAAAGTACCTTCAAAGTTTGTGCCAACAAAGCTTTACCAAGAAAGGTATGGCAAAATACCTCCATGCTCTTACCTCTGAGTATGGAGATCTCCTGCCGATGGTAGAAACGAGAAAGGAGATAAATTGGCTAGTAGATCCAATTTGCATATAATTGTGGGGTATCCAACGAAATCCATTGGATACCTGTTCCACGACAATGAGAAACAATAGTTTCTCCTAGATACCCGTTCCTCTGTTGATGAATCTCTCGTCAAAGGAAATGGAAACGTCATGGAACTTGATGAAGTCCAAGATTTGGACCCGTCCCCGCAAACAGTGGGAGTTAATCCAGAATTTACTGAACCTACTAGTACACCTACTCTTCGAAGGTCTGATCGAATTCATAAGGAGCCAGAGCGATTTGGTTTCATTCACGAAAATGAGAATGTGGAAAGTGATCCAAAGACCTATCAAGAAGCGATGTTAGACATAGACTCGGGTGCGTGGCTCGAAGCCATGCAGACCAAAATGGATCCCATCCATTCCAACAAGGTATAAACCTTGATTGATCCACCCGAGGGATTTATCCCTAGAAGTTGGTTATAAGTTGTAAATGGATCTTCAAAACTTGGAATGAATGGAGAGGCGTTGCCTCTAAGAATTGACTAGTGGTAAAAAGGCTATTCACAATGTTCTGGAACAGACTTTGATGAATCCTTTTCTCCATTAGAAATGTCTGAATCTATTTAGATTCACATTTGTTCTGATGAGATAGTCAAGACATTTGACTTCATCAAAACGAGTATGAATCATGAGTGTACAAAAGGATTAGTGGGAGCGCGATGAAGCTCATATTTTATATGTCGATAATGTTCTGATTATCTGGGATGATATCGGAATGTTAGCACAGACGAAAGCATGATTGTCCATGCAATTCTCCATGAAAGATTTAGGAGAAGCATATTGCCTATTGGGATACGTATCTATAGAATAGATCGGAAAAATATGCCAACACTCTCTAAATCTAAGTACATAGAATCAATACTGGAAATATTCAGTATGAAGAATCCAAGAAATGATTGCTTCCAGTGAGACACTGTATCCCTTGTTCCAAAATTGATGTGCCCTACATCAAATGAGAATAAAGGAGAATGTCTCAAATACCTTATGTTTCAAACAAAAGGTTGCATGTGGCATGCTTTACTATGTACTAGACCAGACGTAGAACATGCTCAAGTGTCGCGAGCAGTTGCTAGTCAAAATCCAGTAAAGAAGTACTGGACCACCGTAAAAGATATCCTTAAGCTCTTGACAAAGACTAAGGATTTGTTCTTGGTCTACGGTGGTAGTGGAGAATTAAAATTCGAAGGATTCACTGATTCGAATTTTCAGTCTGATGTGGATGAATTAAATATATCCATTTTTGGATACATATCCTGCCTCAATGGGGTAACGGTGAATTTGAAAGGGTTCCAAGCAAATCACGGTAACCATCTAAACCACTGAAGCAAGATATATTGCAGCATTAAATGTAGCATTAAATGCGACTTAAGAAAGTGTTTGGATATAAAAACTTAATCCTATGGTTGGATGTAGTGCCTAGCATTGCGAAGCTCATGATTAAATTCTATGATAACATTGGAGCTATTGCTAAAGCAAAGCATTCGAGATCTTACCAGAAATCTAAACACAATTGAAAGAAAGGTACCATTTGATTAAACAAATCATTGGTAGAGTTAACGCGCGTAATGGATCAAGTCGACTCAGAAGACAACTTAGCGGATCCACTAAAAGGAGGCTATATCATGAAATGAGTTCGATGAACATCTTTTAAAAGATGGGTCCTAGAAACGTTTGTGATTGGCTTAGGGCAAGTGGGAAATTGATGGGATAGTGCCCTGCAAGCCAATACATTTAGCTTGTAATGGAACTATCATTATCTTTCTTTAGTATAAATGGGTTAGTACGCACGTTTATTTATATATGTATAAGGATAAACAATGGCCAACTTCATCTCTCGTGAATACATTTAAGCGATTGGTTGAAATCCTTAGATTACATTTGACTATGGGACGATTCACTTCAGTACTGAGTGCAATCATGAAACAGTCTCAAAGGTCGTAATCTTAAAACTGTTCCAAGTCATAGATTCCGAAACGAGACGGGGTATCGTAGGAATCGCCAAAACTTGTACGAGTATGGATGATTCACATGGAGTGAATTTGTAGCGTTTCATGAGCAAGGCATTTGAGGCCAGTGCATATGAGTAGGTGGTTCAATGGAGGATTGAACGCATCGAACGACCCGAATAGAAAAACCCATTGTGGAAGCGCATGTCGCATATCGGTGATGGGATGTTTCTCAAGGATTATAATAGTGTACGATTTAGTCCTTTGACTTGAGGTGCTAGGGCGAATTCGGTGCATGAAATTGCGTACTTAGATCTAGGTATAGGTCACTTAGCTTGATCATAAAATGCCTAGGTTGGGTGCGTATGGACATGTACGCGAGTGGTTAGTACCAATATGGAATCTATTGACTCATCGTAATGGATGAGAGAATTTCCTATACGATTCTTAGATAATATATCCGAGAAACCCCTGGCCACGGTCGGTGACGGATTTGGAAAGGGGTTTCCAAATTTAGCAGTCACACTAGAATATTATCCTGAATTGGAAAGTATAGTTATCGAGACAAATTTAGAGGTGCCGATCAATTCACACACCCTAAGTCTTGATCGGGAATATTAGTCGATAGAAGGACCGTATGTACATGGTAATTATATGAGACGAGGTTCACAAGTATCAATTCACCTGAAGTTGGGCTTCATGGTCTTGTGGCTGGACATCGACCATGAAGTGTAGGTACTCCTGAGTTAATAGAGGATTTGATTCTAGGAGTGGTCAATTGAAGGTTGTTTAATTGACCGGAGCAATTTATTGTTCATAAATTAAATCACGAGGAATTCGTGGGCCTGCTGCCAATTGATGGTGAACCCAGAGGGTCACACACAATACAATTGGACGGTGACTGTTGAAAAGGATACAAAAGGAATTAATTGATTTAAAGGTAATTGAATCAATTAAATGAATTAAAAGTATTTAATTCAAGTGGGAGATTAATTAATTGGCTGACTTAATTAATTAAATACTTAATTGAGTTGCTAATTAATTATATAAAAGAAATAATGATTTAATTGGATTGGGCATTTAATTAAGTAATTAATTAAATGAAAGGCTTGCATGACATGGATGGGCCTTTAATTAAAAGCCCATAAGGAGTCTTGCAAAACCTAGGCCAAGAAGGAGTCTATAAATAGGGTTCTACTTGAGCTCAAAAAGAGAACACCCTAGTAGAAAAACACTAGCCTCTCTTCTCTTCCTAGCCGCCGCCCCCTCTCCTTTGCGCCGCCAACCTAGAGCCGCCGCCACCTGCTGCCGTGAGCTGCCCTAGCAACGCCGCCGCCGCCTCTCCCTTGTTCCACCATGTTAGATCTTGCATTGGCAAGTAGATCTGCACAATCCTGCGTCGACAAATCTCCTAGATCCAGTTCTGAGCCTAAGACTAGGAGGTGTTGCCAAAATCCAATTGGTGTGGACTAACTTTGGAGGTGAGACGCTTGGATCACTTCTGTGAACCAGATCCAGATCCAGTTTCAGATCCAGAACTGAAGGTTGCCACCACCTTGCCTGTGGTGAGGTATATCGCAAAAACCCCCTTTGTTTAATTACTCTGTGCGTTTTTGTTTCTTGCTTACGTATATATAATATGGAGAATCTTATATGGGACCTTGGGTGCTTCGAAAAATTTTAAATTCCGCACTTTCGTTGTTCTGACAATCGAGGCAACCCAACTACTATCCCAACTTGACTATCAGATATAGGAAAAATGATGTCTACATCTAATAATTTCAAGGCCTCTTTTTTCACTACTTCTTTCATGGTGGGGTTTAATCTTCTTTGAAGATCTCTACGTGGGTTAGTGATCTTACGCGATTTCGTTTGTTCGATCAAGGGTGGATTGTAGTGCTACAATAACAATATTAAAAGGAAAGTAAAGATCAATAGTAATTGTATTCGAATTAACTGGGTACAAATACAAGTGTTTAGGGTCCTACTCGAGCATTATTGGATGCCGTACAAGCTAGAGAGCGAAATACATATGACCAAAACTATATATTATATTTCCCAAGTGAGTCCGAGCAGCAGTCTCGAAGCTAGAGCACCTGGGAAGTTGTGTGGTGTCATAAATGCATGGGGTATTTATAGCTGTGCTGATGGGCTTGGGCTTGGGCTCGGCCCAATAGTAGCCTTCGGCCTCGGATTCTCTTTATAGGCCCCGAATAGTTTATTCCAAGACCTTGGCTCTGCTCGGTGTCTTCGGGGACGTAAAATGGTGCTATTCGATCATTATCGAGCAAGTGAGAGTAGGGGATCCAAATTACCCCTTATCAGTTAGCATCTTCTTCTAAATTGTTGGTCCCAAGTGGTCAGTTGAGATCTGGAGGGGGGGGGGGGGTGTCTGAATAGACCTCTGAAATTTTACAACTTTAAAATTTAAACTTCAATTCTTCAAATGAGCAGACTAAACTGTTCTAGTTGAGAGAAGTTACTAGGCTGTTCGTGCACACAACTTTGAGCAGCAGAGTAGACCACTTCAACTGATTCACTTAGCTGGTTTGAATCAGAGTTCCAAGATGTGTTACTTGCAGCGAATTTTGCAAAGTGTTTTTCACAAGTAATCGAAACTTGGTTTCAATGTTTTATCCCCATTATTACAAAGTTCTTTTCAAACAGTTTTAATGAAAGTATGCTTATTTTGAAATATGCATGAAAAGAATGCAGAATGTAAAACACCAATCTTTTTATAGTGGTTATATGGATCAAAATCATTTACTCCACTCTTCCAAGTCACTTAGATCTTGGGTTATACTATAATCACAAAGATTACAATATTTTCTCTGCTTACGCCAAACAACACATGAACTGGCCGTAAGTTCGCAATATGAGATCACAAAGAAAACCTATCCTCTGAAGTAATATCACTCACAAAGATGGATATCTACTTCTCACAATACTTTTCCATTTCAAGAATCACTAAGATTTATTCTTTTCTTCAATGATAGCTTTTGTCAACAAATGACTAAGCTGATGAGTGAGCTGGTCTTGAGTTCTTTTGAGACATGGAAATAATTTGCTTCTGAATGCTCTCAAAAGTGTGTCGTTTCGTATTATGTCTCTCTCTTGAACTCTTCGAATAAGCTTCCTTTTATACTTGAGATTTGAAATTTGTCCGTTGAAGTGTAACAGAAGTCTACATCTCGAGCATTGGTCCTTATCTCTTAGGAACGACTCCGTGCAACTGTGTACTGTCATATCCACTGTGCTCCTTGTCAGTCGCATTAAATGCACTCCACTGATACGAGGTTCTTCTTCAATCATTTGTGATAAATACCTCTCCTCTTCAGCATTAATTTCTTTAAGTACATTTATGACCGTTGAGGTGACTTATCTGATCATATCCACTTAGCTGTCCGAAGTCTCTCGTCTGATGAACACTCGGCTGATCCCAATCTGAACAAATCTGTTGAGTCGGCTGACTTTCACCAATTTGATTTCCTTCTGTAGCTCCTCGACCATAAGTCTTGATCCTTCTAATTTATCTTTTACGTTCGATCAAAACTTCTTGATTGGGAATTCACTAAGCTTTTATTACTTAGCTGATCTTGATGTTTTGGAAATCATCAAAACCTCCCTTCAATATTTGTCTTCGTCTTCATCTTTATCCAACAATTTCCCTCTTTTTGATGATGACAAAACTTCAGCTAAGTACCTGTACCTATACTAAAGTTAAGTCCTCAAAGCTTTCTGAGATAGAAATAATGTGTTGGAAGTTAGTTGAACTTTTATAGATGTGATTCGATTACAATTACATGTTCAAGCAGATGAGACAAAAGAAGTAAACTGATACAAAATATTCAGGTAAAAAGACTAGTTTTGGCTAGTCATCAGTTTCTTCATCTTCTTCTTCGCTTCCTTCAATTTCCTCATCTTCATCAATTTCTTCATCTTCTTCTTCTTCGCCTTCAGAAGTTAGATTTCTATATGCAGCTTCAATCTTCCTCTTGATTCGTTCTAGATCTTTGTACTTCACATAATAATCAAGTTGCTTATCAGGTGTATCCTTGTCTTATCAGGTGTATCCTTGGTATCAACAATCTCTTTGTCATATTGTGCTTTCTCCTTGGTTTCCTCCTTCTTAGCATCTTGATCAGCTTCCTTGGCAGCTTCTTCATCTCCAGCTTTCACTTCAAGTACTGGTTCCTTTGACTCTTTTTCTTCAGTTGATATTTCTTGAGTAGCAGAGTCCCTTTCAGCAGTAGCTTGAGTAGCAGTTGTGACTGATTTCTCTTCCCCCTTTTTGTCATCATCAGCAGGGTTGAGTTCAACAACCGATATATTTACAGCAGCACAGAGTTTTCTGATGTTTTGATCCATTACGTTTAGTTGAGCAGCTTGATAAATTTGAATAGATTTGATGTTGCCGGTTTCTTCTGCAGCTTTGTCAGCAAAGGTTTGAACCTCCTTAACCAGGGCTAAGTTTTTCTCAATTTCCAATTCTCCAACTTGTCTGAATAGCTTTGTCAGTGCTGCAATGTCTGACTCGTTTTGGTGAAGAGCTGTTGGAAGGTGACTAATGTCAGCCTTAACGTCTTCAATGCTCTTATTAATCCGGAGAATGCTCTGAGTTAGCATTAGAGAATTATCCGTCGGCAGAGGAAAATTGTCAATGGCTTCTCTCACCATTTTAGCATTTTCTTCTTGCATCTGCTTCGTTTGTAATCTGTTCCTTTCTTCCATCTCCTTCAAAGTATCGTCAAGTAACATTTGAAAGAAATCCATCAGTGACGAATGTAGGTCAGCTGTTGGAGTAGGAGTTGAAGCAGGGGCATCTTCCTGGTGGACAGGTGCATCCGTAAGAACAACTTCATCTTCAACTTTCCACTCGATGGCTATAGGTGTTTTGGTGGTAGCCTGTTTCATGGTTTTAGTTTCAGCAGTTCCATCCTCGTCAATAACTGTTGTCTGATTGATTCGTAGAGCAGGTAACCATTCCTTTGTAGATGTCTTCTTCTTGGGTTGCTCTTTGATGAAGGGTATTTTGGGAGTCAATCTTTAGGAACCAAAGTAAGGTCGAGTGTCGTCGATCTCCGATCACTCAAAAGTGAAATCAAGCTCGGGTCACTGATGTTCCGATCCAACCTTTTATAAATAGAGTTTATGGCCTACGGTTACTGTTGGGTCGACCATAGGCCCAGGCCTAGGAACCCTGTATTATGTGCGTACGGACAGTCCAGGAAGCTCATTTTTCTCAGCTATAAATACTGCAGACATTAATGAATGACACACGCTTTCCCAGGTGCACTCCATTCGAAGCTGCTGCTCGAAAAGATAGTTTAGGCCATTTTATATGTATTTCGCACTCTAGCTTGTACGGCATCCTATAATGCTCGAATAGGACCCCCGATACTTGTAATCTATACACCTTTGATTGCAATATACTCTATTGATCTACTCTTCATTTAGTTCTGTTTATGTTTGCATCGTTCATACTTTAATATCGATTATACCACGAAACCGTGCAAGATCAATTGGCGCCCACCGAGGGGCCTTATTTGGGTGTTAGATCGAAAAATGCCTACTACGAGGAGGAATACATATATTCGAGGAGTACCTTCCCATGCGACGGGGATTCAGAATTCAGTTAACAATGAGCCCGATAATCTATCTAGAGCGGCTCAACAACCAGAAGTTCCGTCGTATAACGGAACTACCGACATCGGGAAAAATATCAACAGTCTTATCATTATAATGAATTTATGTGATCATTCCGAGGGATTCCTACAGTAAAATTACAGTCACCGCCTTCGGGGAAATTGCTCTTGATCGGTTTAAAAAACTGCCACCAAACTCTATTTTATCTTCTCTTAGACTCAATTTAACAGGAGTATGGTTCGAAAATGCGATATTATGGACAATGAAGACTATTCACCGATTTCTAGCATATCTACTATCTTATTATCTTGTCCTGTCTACGATTATCTTATGTTGTAAAGGATTATCTATCCAATGAAAGTCTTATTCGCAAGAGATATTATCAATTCATCATATTCGAGGAGTTATTATGGCCAATCTCTATGTATATTATTCAAAACGAATAAGGGTGAAAGCCGTTGCTATGCCCCTTAGATCGAAATAAATGAAAAGGGTGAAAGCTGTTGCTAAGACCCTCAGGTGAAAGCTGTTGCTATGACCGATCAAAACGACTAAGGGTGAAAGCCGTTGCTATGCCCCTTAGATCGAAATAGATGAAAATGGTGAAAGCTGTTGCTAAGACCCTCAGGTGAAAGCTGTTGCTATGACCGATCAAAATGACTAAGGGTGAAAGCCGTTGCTATGCCCCTTAGATCGAAATAAATGAAAAGGGTGAAAGATGTTGCTAAGACCCTCAGGTGAAAGCTGTTGCTATGACCGATCAAAACGACTAAGGGTGAAAGCCGTTGCTATGCCCCTTATATCGAAATAAATGAAAAGGGTGAAAGCTGTTGCTAAGACCCTCAGGTGAAAGCTGTTGCTATGACCGATCAAAACGACTAAGGGTGAAAGCCGTTGCTATGCCCCTTAGATCGAAATAAATGAAAAGGGTGAAAGCTGTTGCTAAGACCCTCAGGTGAAAGCTGTTGCTATGATCGATCAAAACGACTAAGGGTGAAAGCCGTTACTAAGCCCCTTAGACCGAAATAAGTGAAAGGGGTGAAAGCTGTTGCTAAGACGTCCCGTAGAGTAAACTTTCGAGAAGAGAATATCAGCAGTTGAATCAAAGGATCTCAGAAAGATCATTCTTCTATACCTTATCGATCGGAAAATTATAGGATTTATTTTCCAATTAGTTGATTCGTTATTCGTCGAAGGTTCCCATTATTTATCTAATTGAGGCATTTCAAGCTGAGGACCGATCAATATATAGATATCAACAGAAAAAAGTTTCTCAGATATTTTTCTCGATCAACCGATACGGAGTTAATCCAATCAACTTAATCGATAGCTATTCTAAAGGAAAATATTGGTCGATCTATTGGAGTAATGACAATAGATTATGCAAATCTTTAAGGATGCAGCCTATTCGTGATCGAAATTTCTTCTTCCGGATATCAGGTTTAATAATTTTGAAATAATTACACGAATCACTCACAATCGGAATTTATTTTTCCGAGGGTCGGGTTCGACAACTTCGAAACGGTTATATAAGTTATTTACAATCACCCCAGTTCATTTTTGTTCGATCACATAGTTTATATACTACTTGATCAATGAGATCAAGAAAGCATTCAACAAAGTTCAAGGAAGATACGCAGTAAAAATAACAAGGAGACAAAATTTTATTTCAATTCTTCGATTATAATACAAATGAAGTCTCAAGTACAATAGCGAAATTCGAGCTCAAAAGGAATAGTACAATCGATCCTACCCCACTACAAATCCTACGAACTAGACTAAGCATGCTCGATCCACAAGCGTTGGCTCCAGATGCAGTACTCATCAAAGATTCTTCATGACAATCACTCGCCACGTGTCGCACATCTTCGAGCATTCTGCAGAGCGGGATAAAGCTGGGTCGGAGCCTACCTCCAGGGCTTTTAACCGATCTTAGATATTCATCTGTAAATAATGATTGTTATGCACAATCATTATTCACAACCTGATCCGATCCAGAACAGCGGGAAGTTACCCCGACGGAATTACTCCAAGCAATCTCGAAGGAACTATACTTCAAGAAAATCCTTGAAGAAGTCTATGCTCGAGATTTAAGGAACTCCTCCAAGGTTAACCCACTGCTCGATCGGAGATAACGCCAGAAGACCGGAATTCTAACCCGTCTCAGATGAATTAAATCCAAGAGAGTAGGTTGCCTGCCGGTATTCTAGGCGCAATTTCTTTTGCCTGTCGATATTCTAAGCGAAAGAGGCTACGCCAAAGGAATTAGGATCGAAAAACAGGGTCCTGGTCCTAATTTCAAACTCTTTTATTTCAAAAGAGTTACGGATCATTTTGTAAAAATTCAAAGCTCGAGATGAGGCGATCGGATGAGGCATTGAGAATAAGTGAAGAATGTGTTGGAAAAAGTTGGAACTATTTATAGCGGCGAAAGGTTAGAACCGACGGACCATATCACGTGTCATGGACGATTATGATCTAAAACAATAAATGTACTGACTGTTACATTTCCCAAGGAATAGGGTCCTGTTTTGTTGAGAGAAGAAGTAATCTTATAACCTCATAAGAATGGTTCACTGGTCCTTATTTACTAACCAATCTAAAGGCCAGCACCGGAATAAAAAAACGTTTGTTTAAAACTTCGACCTTTTGGACGTACTATTCAAAAATTCAATACTGGTTGGGAAAATTCAAGGCATTACTATAATCGAGAAGTCGCGTTCGAACACCAGGTTGGCAAAATCATGGTCGGCCTATTCGGCACCAGTCCATCACTTACAGAGAAATGGGTATTATAAACAATTCAAAAGTATATGATTGTTTGAACAGCTGTTGTCGGATCAAAATATCCGCCCTTGAATCATCATATTCGATCGACGATAAAAACCTGAATGATTAATACAAGTATTGCTATCGATGATATGTCCTCGATAAGTTTTTTCGAATTGAAGAGTTCGGTCAACTTCAAAAATTCTGGATTATGCTGAGGATCAATTAAAAGCTCGTATATATTCCAAAGGAAATTTATTTGACTACTTATTGGATTACTCGCTATTTACTCACCAAAAAAAGGGGTGTTTGATGATTCTAAGTATCAATTTAAAGTATCCAAGTTCGATCGGGCTATCAAAGATTAGAGTACATCTAACTGTTATTCAATCGACCAACAAAGAAGAAGACAAAAAACTTAATAAAATCATTTCAAGAAAGAGAATATGTACAATGGTGATCCTATTACAAAGATCTGAAAATTCGAAAGAGCAAGAAGATTACATTTCGAGTACGATACAAGCTAGTATTTTACATTCCGATCCTATTGCATTCTACAATCCTATTAAATTTTCGGTTTCACCTCCTATCAATTGATCGAGCTAACTCAGCTCCGAGCGTGGAATCTCCTTTGGACCTACAGGCTTTTAACTTTATTTGCGATCCTCCGAAGACGTAGGGGGCAAACCCACAGTTTATCTGGTAATTTCATCTTCCGGCGCACCCCCTCCCCAAATACGTCTTCCTAAATGCATTGTGGCAACAGGCCCCCGAGCACAGACCCATGCCAAGGAAATGATAAAGCTACCGATCATCCTTGAAGAATTTGATGCTCGTATTCCACCCGCACTTTTGCGGGTCGAGCAGTCTTCCGGATCCCGGAGTAGTCAGCCGTAACAAAATACATTCCTTAATTGACTAACCCCGGGCAATGATCGGTAACTTACGGATTTTCTGGATTTGGCTTATTGGCCTTCCAGATGGAGAATATATTTGCCTGACGATATTCTAAGCGAGCTCAAAACAGTTTTGTTCTTCTCAAAAATTGCTCGAAGTCTGAACTCAAAAAGTCGAGTTAATTGAATAATGATCTTGGTCATCATGATCGGACAAATAAAAGAGCCAGTAGGATGAAAGAGATAGTCTCAAAGATATGACATCGTCTTTTATAGTAAGGGTTGAGATGGATCCGACGGCGGATAATTTGTTAGATGAACGGATAAGATTTAACAACCGTTGGGATTCCCAATGAATAAGGAACCGTTTGGCTACAGTAGGGAGTTCATTCAAATTTACCAACGTCCGAAACACATACGCAACCATTGAACAGAGAACATTAGATCAAACAAAGCAAGAAAATAGAAGTATTATTCACAGAGATTTCTGAATAAGTGAAATGATACAGAGCTACTTTTCGATCCTATTACATCAAAATTCGATACAGAGCTACTTCTTCGATCCTATCTCATTTCGATCCTACTACAATCGGCAGTACAAGCACAAACGGACGATAATGTCCTTACTCAAAAGATTTACATCAAAATTCGGAAATCGTTTCGATCAACAAAGTATCTAAACATCAAAACACATAGCAATACCAATAGAGATTTGGTTGCATATTGAAAACAACTAATTAATCAAGGTGTATCACAAGGCCTAGGGCAAAAAAGTAAAAACATTATCGGTCAAGAATACATTACAACAGAATAAATCGAATTACACCTACAGAAGTTTATGCTCGGAGAAAATCTTCCGAAGCTCAACGCTACGATCATGATACCCACGAATATAGGCTTTTTGCTCACGAAGCTCGGAATCCTTCCGTCCCCGTTTGTAGATACCCCTGAGCCCCTCTAGCTCTTTGATCAGCTTCTCCAAGATCTCCTCTCCTTGATTACGGGCAGCATTATCTTTCTCCAGAACCAGCCTATCCTCAAGGGATCTATTGGCTTCAAGCAGGCGACCAAGCTCGATCTTATTCTTTGCCAACTCGAGGGATATAGCAGCTTGGTGTTCGATCCCACGCTCTGCAAGCATCTTGAGCTCAAGAAAGTCCCGACTGGCCTGAGATGTGAGAGATTTAAAAAAAAAAAAAAAGAGTCAGAAGAAAAATTCAGAAGAAAAAGTCAGAAGTTCGAATTTATACATAATTGAGGGAGCTCCGATCTCAGTATTTGATATTACGATTAAATGAAGTGAGAAGGCCCTAATATTTATAAGCAAAGAAGGCATCCTGTTAGCACAATAATAAAATGGTCGTCGCCCATAGGAAAGATTCGAGATAAAATAACAAAAGCTCTCGTTGAGATAACATTTTGATTTAAGGAATGCAAGGATAAAAACGTACATACAATTGAGAAAGCGAGAAGTACATGGATCTATAAGCTACAAAATAAGAGTCAATAAAGTCCTATTACAAAATATTCATCAGTGATCGGATTCTTCAGCACTAGAATCGCGACCCTCCTCCGCCTTTTCGCCCTCTTCCTCGAAATCACCTTCTGAACTGTCATCAGCAGTGCTACTCGAGCTATCGTCCCCTTCGCCGCTACTTTGATCATCAGAACTGGAGTTATTTGTCCTAGGGGAATTGATGTTTTCTCCTCCCCGATCATCGGACTCACCCTCGATATCCACATCATCATCAGAACTCTCGGCTTCGAGCATATCAGGATTAGGCATAGGAACCCCAAATTCAGCAAGGAATGGAGCATACTCATGACCTTCTAGACCCTCAATTTTGGGAGGAAGAGAGGAAGCCTTATAATCTTCCCAAGAATATTTTTGTAAGGGTCCATATAAGGAAGATATTCATCGAGAGCGCCTTGAACCCTTCCGGCCACGATGAGCTGCTGAACTCCTTTATAAAAGAAGGCTTGATTAATTGGGCCCGATCGCGACCAAACCAAAGCATCAAGAAAGGGGGACTCTAAAAACTCCCTTATAGCTGGAAGCTTGCCTTCTTCTCGACCTCGAACATATGCCTGATCGGACGATGCCTTAGCCTGCTCAAGATCCGACTTTAATTTTGCTACCTCTTCCTCGAGGGCCCTCTTTCCTTCGAGCTCTTTCCTAGCCCCCACAAGCTCCTTCTCAACCTCAGAAAGCTTGGCACTAGTCTCCCTCAATCGACCGGCCGTAACAACTTTCTCTTTCAGAATGTTGAGAAGAGCATTATGAGTTTGTCGAGACTCTTCTTCTAAAATGGCTAATCAATGAGATTGATGAGTAAATATATCTCCAGCCTGCAAAAGGACATCAGTAATAAGGCGAAATTTCGAAAAAAGTTAATACATTCGAAGAAAACATGTACCCTCTAATGTGCATAAGCGTAATCGCCCATGATCTGAAAACCGTCTTTCTGGAAAAGCTCGGTATTATCATCCTTAAACCTTTCGGCCATCAGAATTCAGAAGGATTTATCCACTGTATGTTCACCATTAGGGCCAAGGTCAGACTCGATGGTCCCATCCTCCGAAAACACAGCGGCCCTCGATCCGCGAAGATGATCTTCTATAAAATCTACCAAGTCTGGTTCAGTACGACCTAGTCAACATTGAATCAGGCCTGGACTCCGACCAAATGGCCTTACTCTTCTTGAGGGCTCGGGATCTTTGCTATTCCTTTTCCGGGCCATTCGAGCTTAAATTATCTCTTGGGATTGAATCCGCTTTAACGTATAATAGCTATAGCCCACCGCATTTGGATCAGACGTACCAATCGAGAATACCGATTGCATAGGGCCAGAAGCTCAAGATTGTAAAGTTCCCTCGGCAGCAATTTGAGGAAAACCTGTAGCTATGTTCGGAACTGCAGAAGTGTCGGTTCTGGGAATGGTTCCTCCAATCATCAAAGTAGCCCTTGATTTCTTCTGCTTGCGAGGTAGGCCTTGGGACTCTAAAGAAAATGAAGCAACGATCGAACCAGCTACGGAGGTTCGAAACTTCTCAACAATCTCAGCTGTAAAATAGAGAATGGGTTTAATTTCGAGCCAAGGAAAATCAATAGAATTATAGGAAAAAAAATAATATACCTAAGGTGGGAGGAGCAATTACAGAGGCATCCCCCTCATCAGTTCTAGCAACTTGGTTAGTTGGGTCGTCCGAAGGTGCGGTCGAAGATTCGCCAAAATTGATAGCAGGGGCAGGGTAAGAACATCCGCTGAGCCCTGCCATTCTCAAGACCCTCTCTTGGGTCAATAAAGCGGTTTGATAAAGATCAGGATGGAGGGTCTGCAAAAATTCATCCGGAAGCTCGTGATTCATTCGTCCTGTGAGTTTCCGCCTACAGTAAATCCAAGACCTCTTTCCGGGCCATTCATAAGGGGTCGGTTCTAGAATCTCTGCAGAAGGTGGAGTATCGGGGCCTCATACAAAAAAGAACTCCTTTTTCCAACCTTTTAGGTTGCTCAAGACATTGCTCGACAGTATTGATCGATTCGACCTCTGCGAGAAATATACGTACCCAGCGTTCGAAGATGTCGAGGAACTCACTTCGAAAACCCGCTAGAAGTTTTGAAAAGCTGCTTTCTTCCCTTTGGCCTTCATCAGCGCGCTGAAGGCGACGATATACCCGATCGAATTCGGAAGAATTTGGGATGGAGCAAGGTGAAAAGCCTCTAAAACGCTACAAATTAAAGGAATAAAGGGGATGCGTAGACCGTAAAAGAATTGCCTGGTATAAAAAGCTTGGCACCGCGTAGGAGGATCGGTGACACGCTGCTTAGGAGTCGGAACGACGATCGAAAATCCGTCACCTAAGTACTTACCAAAATTGGTTTTCGAGTATTCTCGATGCTCTTCGGTATACCGGCAAATGATTTGATCGGCCTTCTCCTCGGTTTTATTAAGTCTTACACTGGTTGAAGGTTCTGTCCACTCAAATATTGTAACGACAACATTTCTACCTATTCTGTACTTGGCTTGCTCATTCTTTCCTAAGGGAAGATCATCGTCCTCCGCGACCTCTTCGTCGGTGGCCTCGCTCGAGGTATCACTTTCACCGCTCTCCGAACCCGAGTTTGACTCCTCTCCCACCTTATCAGAGCCAAAACTAGGGCTCGGGACCCTGGAAATCTCAGCTTCAGAGGATCGATTATCCACAACCCGCATCTCATAGGGACCACCGTCTTGTTCTGCCACTACCTTGGTTTTGCCTTTGGGATCTGTTGAACTAGACATTATATGCTCAGGATGATCGAGCAAGTATTAGGGTTTTCTTATCGATCTATACACTCCGATCTAGGGTTCTTTGAGAGTCTTGCACAAATGAATCTTCGACGATCAGCTTATATATATAAGGTCAAAATGATAAATTGCAAACCGGTCCTCGAATAGTCGCGACGATTGAACTCCCTCAGGGTAATTTCAAACCTACTTTCCCTTTAATTGCGCGTTAGACCCCTATACTCTATGGATTTATGGGCCGCAGTCCAACACATAAAGGGAAGCAACGTTTAGACATCAGTGTCCGTCTACTACTATACTATCGGAGAAGCTTTGTCGGAAAAAACAAGGCAGTATTAACAAGGAGTCGATCACGGCGTCACGAATTATGAAGCGATGAGATGCTTTTGAAAAGCCCGACAATCATTATCGACGAGAAAAATTATATATCACTACAGTCATTATGGTGTTTCCATGATATGCACTCTTTTTCCATGGTTCAGTTTTTATCCCAATGGGTTTTTCCGAATTAGGTTTTTAACGAGGTTTATCCGAGACATCATAATAAGACTCGTCCATCCTAACGTAATGCCTACTTCTTTAAGCTTAAGCTTCACTTTGCGCTCGAGAAATGGGGGAGTATTGATGAAGGGTATTTTGGGAGTCAACCTTTAGGAACCAAAGTAAGGTCGAGTGTCGTCGATCTCCGATCACTCAAAAGTGAAATCAAACTCGGGTCACTGATGTTCCGATCCAACCTTTTATAAATAGAGTTTATGGCCTACGGTTACCGTTGGGCCGACCATAGGCCTAGGCCTAGGAACCCTGTATTATGTGCGTACGGACAGTCCAGGAAGCTCATTTTCCTCAGCTATAAATACTGCAGACATTAATGAATGACACACGCTTTCCCAGGTGCACTCCATTCGAAGCTGCTGCTCGGAAAGATAGTTTAGGCCATTTTATATGTATTTCGCACTCTAGCTTGTACGGCATCCTATAATGCTCGAATAGGACCCCCGATACTTGTAATCTATACACCTTTGATTGCAATATACTCTATTGATCTACTCTTCATTTAGTTCTGTTTATGTTTGCATCGTTCATACTTTAATATCGATCATACCACGAAACCGTGCAAGATCACTCTTGGAACTTGCTAACTTTGGAGCCAAATGATATTTCTTGAACACTTCGTAAGTGGGGTAGGTCACTTGATGAACCTTTACCATATCTGGCTTTCTTAGCCCACTTTTCAAAAGCAGTGTGTACAACAATTTGCTCAACCCTTTCCATAGGATCATCTCCTTTTCTTCTTTTTGCTGGCAGTGCCTTTTCGATGTGTTCAGCTTCTTTAATAACTATATTTCGAATATATCCATGAAAAACATCGTGTACATAGTCTGTGTCCAAAGCTTGAGTGACTGAGGAAGTGTGCAACCAACTGAGGACCCACTTTTCTTCATCAGCCAACTTTCTCCAGGCTTGGATTTCTTCTGCAGACTTGCTGATTCTGTAATCTTCCCATCTTGTATATCTGATCTTTTCTTGTAGGAACAGAGTTCTTTGTTGCAGCTTGTTGTCAAACTCTTCTAGAACTGCTTCAAATCTACTAAATACAAGTGGATTACTGTGAACAATGTCAAGAGATTTTCTTACTTCGAATTTCTTCTTCTCTTGTCTTTGTCCTGGAGGTAGAATTTGTTTGGCGTTCATAGTTCCACCAATCTTGATACCTCCGGTCAGGCGAGGACTGTGAGCATCCTTCTTGCTTAGTTCTATTACTTTAGCTAGTTCTGCATCCTCCCTTGCCTTGAGTTCAGCTTCAGTCATTTGCCGTCTTTGAGCTTCTTTAATAGCTTCAGCTTTGCTTAGCTCAATGGCTTGACGAACTTATGCTTCATAACTCTTCCTTTGTTCTTCTTCCTCTTTCTTTTTCTTGTCAGCAACAAACAATTTTGTCTTTGTAAGTCTTCTTTTGTTCTGAAGCTTCGATGTCTGAGCATTAGCAGTAGGTTATGGGGCAGCCGTCACAACATGAGTGGCAATCATTGGTTCGAGGATTTGAATATCTTCATCCTCTTGAGGTTGTGATCCCTCAACTACTAGAGTGGTAGTAGTCTATTCAGCAGCTGACTCTGTGAAAGCAGACTCCTTTTCAAGCTCCGTAGATTTTTCAGATGTTTGAAGATTAACAGAGTCCGACAACCTAATGGGTGACTTAATAGGTGTCATATGTTTTCTGATGGTAGCTTTGGTGTGTTTTCCTTTGGGAACCTTTGTAGCTTTCTTCACATTTCTTCTTCTTGATACAATGGTTTCCAAGGTTTGATTGTCAGAATCCGTCCTTGATGGAGAACTATCAGACATATCTTCAATTTCCTTAACTGTCAGATCTATGATAGCATCTGCAACTGTTTCTTCAGCAGACTTCCCTATTTCAGTCTAAGCAACAGACTGAGCTGATGTAGTAGATGCCTTAGGAGCAGTGGCTTCGCTTCTTTTTATTCTTTTTGTTACTCGTTTAGGCTCAACAACAACTTTTCTTTTGGATTTCCCCTTCACAACTTGATATATTCTCATTACCTTAGCAACGTGAATGTCCTTTCCATGGGTCATGGAGCAGGACAAACTAGAAAAAAGGTGACATAGAAAGATCCTGTGATGGGTCTTTCCATTTTTGATATGATCTGCCAATATGTACCAAATATAGGTTGCCCAGTCTACATCAAATACATAGTAAACTGCAATCATAGCATGATACCTCTTCATTGGTATGCTGTCAATAGAGAAAGTGCAGTTCTCAATGACCTTTGAGATGATATCAGCTATCCTCTAATATTCATCTTTTAGCTGATTCTATTTGATGTTTCCAGACAATATTTCCCCTTCCTTGGAAATAATGCTCCAGAATTCAGCTTCTTTTGCTTCAGCCAAAGTAGAAAAGTCTGTTCTTCCTGTTACAGACAATCCGTACTTTTCATTTAATAGGGTAGGAGTGATGTAGATATCTACTCCTCCGACTGTAGCTTTTATCTCTTTATTTGCCCAATCAGGTTCTTTTGCTGAACCATAAAACTCCATTATTTGATCTCGAAAGACCATATTTTCGTGTGCTTCCATGAAGTCAACCAGTGAAGCAGCTTTGAATATCTCTAAGATTTCCTTCATCAGTGGGGTACCAGTAGCATAGAAAGTAGAGTAAACGAGATAATTTCCTTCAGCATCGGCTTCTTTGGTGTTCTTTCCCATGGTAGTTTGATTGATTAAAAAGAACAAAGAGTTGATTTGCAGGAAACAGGTAGCAAAATTCTCTCTAGGGTTTTGAATGTTTGAGGGTGCGTAAAAGATGAGTAAGCTGATTGGTTCCGTATTTATAGAATTCTTTCAGTCTTTTTGTTTTAACACTAACCGTTGATCAGTTACTGCAACGTGGTTTGATCGTGTGTGAGATTTTTATGCCTTTCAAACTTTCATTTGATAGATGTATAAGGCGGGAATACGAACCGTCCTTATTTTCTTTTTGTAAAATCGTGTTTAAGGATATGCAGATAATAAACACTTTTATAGTTTTATCAGATTACAGACGAATGTTCTTGATAACTTGATATTACTAGGGAAGGCCAATAACCAGTAATGTTCCTTTGATGTTTGTCAATCCAGCAAGATAAATCATTAGTTTTTATTAGATTCTTTGAACATTATAACTTTAACTAATTGTCATTAACAAATAATATCTTTTCAATCAAGATTACCGGTACTCTTACACGGTCCTTCTTGATTTAAGAATCGATTAGTTAACTAGTCTGTTGAAAGTTGATCTTGTAATGTGGAGATCTTTGGGAGTAAGCTGATGAACTTGGGTTTTCTGATAAGTTTCCCCTCAGCTTATGCATCCAAATTGAGTTGTCCTAGTTCAGCTCTTAGAGTTGAAAACCTCGCATCACTTAGTGTTTTAGTGAAGATGTCAGCAATTTGATTATCAGTATGCACATATTCAATAGTGACATTTCCTTTTTCCACATGATCTCTAATGAAGTGATGTTTGATCTCTATATGCTTTGTTCTTGAGTGACTTGTTGTATTCTGAGTAAGGGATATTGCACTTGTGTTATCATAGTAGATCGGGATTACACTGATCTTGATATTGTAGTCTTCTAGTTGATGCTTCAACCAAAGTATTTGTGCACAACATGCTCCAGCAGCAATGTATTCAGCTTCAGCAGTAGATATGGATACTGAAGTTTGCTTCTGATGAGGGGTATTTTGGACCCAAACATTACTACGGCCTAGTGAGGTCGGAATTCATCATTCTTGATCTCGTGAGCATAAATTCGAGCCCAAAGCACAGGAATCCTATGCCGGCTCTACTATGGGAATTCAGGATCCAAAGTTACTGTTGGGCCGACCTCAGGCCCAGGCCTGTGGGCTTAGTAATACATACCTATGGGTGGTTCACCTGGTCCCGGGTCTCAACTATAAATACCCCAAGCATTTATGACGACGACACAACTTCCCAGGTTCTCTTCCTTCGAGACTGCTGCTCGGACTCACTTGGGAATAACAGCATAGGCTTTCTTATATGTATTTCACCCTCTAGCTTGTACAACATCCAATAATGCTCGGATAGGACTCCCAATTCTTGTAATCTGTACACGATCATTCTGAATATAATATTATTGATCTTTTATCTCCATTTACACACATTAGCACGGCATTTCACACAACCCTTATCGAACTAACGAAAACGCGTAAGATCAGCTTCTTACTCATCCACGAGATCAGACGACTTCCTAGAAATTGACAGGCACCTGTAGTGCTTTTCCCTTTAATTTTACAACCAGCAAGGCCAGAATCTGAATAACCAATTCGTTCAAATCTCGATTCTCTAGGATACCACAATCCCAACTCTTGTGTGCCTTTAAGATACTTAAGTATCCATTTGGCAGCTAAGAGGTGAGATTCCTCAGGATTTGATTGAAATCTCGCACAAACCCCGGCTGAGTACATAATGTCTGGTCTGCTAGCTGTTATATACAACAGAGATCCTATTATGCCTCTATATATGGTTAAGTCAGCTGATTTGCCATCTTAATCTATATCTAGACGAAGTCCAGTAGACATTCGAATATTAACAGTTGCGCTAGTTTCCATACCAAATTCCTTAAATATATCTTTTGTGTACTTAACTTGGTTTATGAATATTCCATCAGACAACTGTCTTACTTGCAAACAAAGAAAGTAATTTAGTTCTCTCATCATGCTCATTTCGAACTTGTTTTGCATCAGCTTGGAAAACTTTTCACACATCTGTTGGTTGGTTTAACCAAATATAATATCATACATATTTGCAAAAGTAATATATGTTCTTCCCATTCAATGGTGAATAGGGTCTTATCCACTTTACCTTTTCGAAATCCTTTAATTAAAAGAAAATCTTATAATGTGTCATACCATGTTCTTGGAGCTTGTTTTAGTCCATACAGGGCTTTCTTTAGACAATATACCTTGTCTCTTTGTTGATAGACTTCAAATCCTGGTGGTTGTTCAACGCATACTTCTTCTTGCAGTTCTCCATTGAGAAAAGCAGATTTCACATCCAATTGATAGACAATGAAGTTTTTGTGAGCATCATAAGTTAGAAACAGTCTAATTGCTTTAAGTCTTGCCACTGGTGCAAAAGTTTCATCAAAATCAATGACTTCTTCTTGGCAGTAACCTTTGACCACTAGTCTTGCTTTGTTTCTGGTGACAATACCATCTTCATTCATCTTATTTCTGAACACTGACTTAGTGCCAATGACTCTTTGATGATTTGGCCTAGGTACTATGTACCAGACTTCATTTCTTTCAAACTGATTTAGCTCTTCTTGCATTGCTTCAATCCAGGGAGAATCACTAAGAGCTTCTTCAACTTGTTTAGGCTCTATTTGGGATAGAAAGCCGACAAACATGGCATCACTTGCAGCAGCTCTCCTAGTTTTTACTCTATCTAAAGGATCACCAATCACCAGTTCTGGTGGGTGATTCTTGAGCCATCTAAGATCAGGTTGCAAATCAGGATGTTCTCCTTTTGATTGATCTTGCAACACTACCGTTGGAGTTACAGTAGTAGTCTGTTGAACAGCCTCTGGTCTGTCAGTTGGTGATAACTCGTATGTTAGACAATCAGCGGACTGATTTTGGACAGCAATTGAGCTAGCAGCTGAGTTGAGATCAGGTAGTATGATGGGAACATATTCTTCTTTTCTCTAAGGGCTCAATTTCTGAAAATCAGTAGACAGTTCTTGATTTGTGGATTGATTCTTTCTAGAAGATTGATTTGGTTCATCAAGTACTACCTGAATAGATTCTTCTACTAATAAAGTTCTTTTGTTAAAGACTCTGTATGCTTTACTGACAGTAGAGTAACCAAAAAAGACAGCTTCATCAGCCTTTTCTGCAAACGCAGTAAGGTGATTTTTCACATTGTTTAGCACAAAACATTTACAACAAAAAATTCCAAGGTAATGAATGTTTGGCTTTCTGTTGTTCCAAACTTCATATGGCGGCCATCTTTTCGTGATGCACTCCTCCTTACTTGCATGATGGGATTTTTTCTTCAACTCACAAGATTTGGAAAAATTTGTGTGTTGTGCTTTACCCACGTGTGACAAAATCACAAGGTTGGGGTATATATAATGTCACGTGATGTACTTTTTGACCAACACATTCTGTCTACCCAAACGTGAAGGGAGAGTGTTGAGACAAAATATCTCACATGTGACGGCCCGACTCCGCGGGTCCGTTGGATAATACTCAATTAAATATTTTTATTTAAGGAAAATGTTAAAATACTGATTTTTTTAAACGGGTATAAAACCAAAATGAGAATTTAAAAGTTTAGTTCGAAATCGATTGGTCCATAATCAGCCAACAATAAATATATAAAATAGTTTATATTATTTGGTCTATTGACAAAATAAAAATCCATTTTCAGTTGGGAAAGTTTAATGCGGAGCAATATAAGAATAATTTGAATTACTAAGTTTTTGAAAGTAAAATAAATTCGATTTAATATTATAATTTAAAGCGGAAATATTTAAAACAAATTTTGAAGGAAAAATGTTGTGGTGAAACAACTTGTGAAACCCAACAAGGACAAAGCAATATTAAGATCAAATATTGGACAAAATTTAAAATCATCTTCAATAAAAATGTTCACCTTACAGAATTATCTAAATAATAAAATATTACAAAAATTAACTTAAATGTTATAGAAGATTTGAAACATCAGCGGAAGGGAGGATATTAAAATCAAATAAGAATCTTAACAAATGTACAACTACTCTCCAAAACTAGGGTTGGCCCGCAACCGCGATGACTTAACCGCGACATGAACTATCGTTTCCTCAAACACTTGAAGCTGAAAAGATAGAAACATGGAATGCATAATTTGATCCTCCAACTTGGTTAGGTTGTAGTGCACATGTGCGTTTGATGCAGGGATTTAACATAATATACGTTAAACAATTTATGCACGTTAAACAAGTAACCAGTACTTGTTGATGCCGTCCTCCTCTTACCCTCCAATCCACAGTCAGGAAAACCACCATCAAACACTCCAAGTAAGGTGCGACCTTACATAACAATGCGCATTGATGTCAAATGCCAGGAGTTTGACATTCACTCCCCAAGTGTAACCTCCACACTTGGCTCGTGAAGCGGGTTTACGGTGGATCGAGGTAACATCCCGGCCCTAACCTTCCAGGTTACCCACGATTCCGCACACCAAGTATCGGGACCCACACAGTGATAACAATCAATACAGTGCAGTAACAATCCATTAAAAAGAAATCGGTAAACAACTCAATAACAATTCAGTATACAATATCAATGACTCATAAACAAATAGGCATTAGCATAATAACTCAATGTGTAGCTTGTCCTAGCAGTCGACGTTGGGATTCGGTAAGATAAACAGCCCTAGGCACATCGGAATTTAATAATTTTTGGACCTCTTACGGAATCTTGCCAGGATACCACTCTAGTTGTATATATATGAATATTAAATAAACGACAGTAATAACAGATCCACGTTATATCTGTCTCCTTGCAAATCCTAGTTGGCAGACGAAGTCAAGTTTCTCCCTCGGGTTAGTTGATCCTATGCCCTGCAACAGTGCCCCACGTGTTGCGCCTATAGTGCTTTTCCCTTTAATTTTACAACCAACAAGGTCAGAATCTGAATAACCAATTAGTTTAAATCTCGATTCTCTAGGATACTACAATCCCAAGTTTTGTGTGCCATTAAGATACTTAAGTATCCATTTGGTAGCTAAGAGGTGAGATTCCTTAGGATTTGATTGATATCTCGCACAAACCTCGGCTGAGTACATAATGTCTGGTCTGCTAGCTGTTACACACATCAAAGATCCTATTATGCCTATATATATGGTTATGTCAGCTAATTTGCCATCTTCATCTTTATCTAGACGAAGTCCAGTAGACATTCGAATAATAACAGTTGCGCTAGTTTCCATACCAAATTTCATAAATAGATCTTTTGTGTACTTAACTTGGTTTATGAATATTCCATCAGCCAACTGTCTTACATGCAAACCAAGAAAGTAATTTAGTTCTCCCATCATGCTCATTTCGAACTTGTTTTGCATCAGCATGGAAAACTTTTCACACATCTGTTAGTTGGTTGGACCAAATATAATATCATCCACATATATTTGCAAAAGTAATATATGTTCTTCCCATTTAACGGTGAACAGGGTCTTATTTAACGGTGAACAGGGTCTTATCCACTTTACCTTTTCGAAATCCAATAATTAAAAGTAAATCTTATAATGTGTCATACCATTCTCTTGGAGCTTGTTTTAGTCCATACAGGGCTTTCTTTAGACGATATACCTTGTCTCTTTGTTGATAGACTTCAAATCCTGGTGGTTGTTCAACGCATACTTCATCTTGCAGTTCTCCATTGAGAAAAGCAGACTTCACATCCATTTGATAGACAATGAAGTTTTTGTGAGCAGCATAAGTTAGAAACAGTCTAATTGCTTCAAGTCTTGCCACTGGTGCAAATATTCATCAAAATCAATGACTTCTTCTTGGCAGTAACCTTTGACCACTAGTGTTGCTTTGTTTCTGGTGACAAACCATCTTCATTCATCTTATTTCTGAACACTGACTTAGTGCCAATGACTCTTTGATGATTTGGTCTAGGTACTATGTACCAGACTTCATTTCTTTCAAATTGATTTAGCTCTTCTTGCATTGCTTCCATCCAGTGAGAATCACTAAGAGCTTCTTCAACTTGTTTAGGCTCTATTTGGGATAGAAAGCCGACAAACATGGCATCACTTGCAGCAGCTCTCCTAGTTTTTACTCTATCCAAAGGGTCACCAATAATCAGTTCTGGTGGTTGTCTCTTGAGCCATCTAAGATCAGGTTGCAAATCAGGATGTTGCCCTTTTGATTGATCTTGCAACACTACCGTTGGAGTTCCAGTATTTGTCTGTTGAACAGCCTCTGGTCTATCAGCTGGTGATAACTCGTATGTTAGACAATCAGCGGACTGATTTTGGATAGCAATTGAACTAGCAGCTGAGTTGAGATTATGTAGTATGATGGGAACATATTCTTCTTTTCTCTCAGTGCTCAATTTCTGAAAATCAGTAGACAATTCTGGATTTGTGGATTGATTCTTCCGAGAAGATTGATTTGGTTCATCAAATACTGCCTGAATAGATTCTTCTACTAGTAAAGTTCTTTTGTTAAAGACTCTTTATGCTTTACTGACAGTAGAGTAACCAAAAAAGACAGCTTCATCAGCCTTTTCTGCAAATGCAGTAAGGTGATTTTTCCCATTGTTTAGCACAAAACATTTACAACAAAAAATTCTATGGTAATGAATGCTTGGCTTTCTGTTGTTCCAAACTTCATATGGCGGCCATCTTTTCGTGATGCACTCCTCCTTACTCGCATGATGAGATTTTTTCTTCAACTCACATTATTTGGAAAAATTTGTCTGTTGTGCTTTACCCACGTGTCACAAAATCACAAGGTTGGGGTTTATATAATGTCACATGATGTACTTTTTCACCAACACATTCTGTCTACCCAAACTTGAAGGGGAAGTGTTGAGACAAAATGTCTCACATGTGACGGCCCGACTCCGCGGGTCCGTTGGATAATACTCAATTAAATATTTTTATTTAAGGAAAATGTTAAATTACTGATTTTTTTAAACGGGTATAAAACCAAAATGAAAATTTAAAAGTTTAGTTCGAAATCGATTAGTCCATAATCAGCTAACAATAAATATATAAAATAGTTTATATTATTTAGTTTATTGACAAAATAAAAATCCATTTTCAATTGGGAAAGTTTAATGCGGAGCAATAGAAGAATAATTTAAATTACTATGTTTTTGAAAGAAAAATAAATTCGATTTAGTATTATAATTTAAAGCCGAAATATTTAAAACAAATTTTGAAGGAAAAATGATGTGGTGAAACAACTTGTGAAACCCAACAAGGACAAAGCAAGATTAAGATCAAATATTTGAGAAAATTTAAAATCATCTTCAATAAAAATGATCACCTTACAGAATTAGCTAAATAATAAAATATTACAAAAATTGACTTAAATGTTATAGAAGATTTGAAACATCAGCAGAAGGGAGGATATTAAAATCAAATAAGAATCTTAACAAATGAACAACTACTCTCCAAAACTAGGGTTGGACCGCAACCGCGATGACCTAACCGCAACATGAACTATCATTTCCCTAAACACATGAAGCTGAAAAGATAGAAGCATGGAATGCATAATTTGATCCTCCAACTTGGTGAGGTTGTAGTGCACATGTGCGTTTGATGCATGGATTTAACATAATATACGTCAAACTATTTATGCACGTTAAACAAGTAACCAATAGTTGTTGATGCCGTCCTCCTCTTACCCTCCAATCCACAGTCAGGAAAACCACCACCAAACACTCCAAGTAAGGTGCGACCTTGCATAACAGTGTGAATTGATGTCAAATGCCATGAGTTTGACATTTACTCCCCAAGTGTGACCTCCACTCTTGGCTCGTGAAGCGGGTTTACGGTGGATCGAGGTAACCCTCCAGCCCTAACCTTCAGTATACAATATCAATGACTCATAAACAAAGAGGCATTAGCATAATAACTCAACGTGTAGCTTGTCCTAGCAGTCGATGTTGGGATTCGGTAAGATAAACAGCCCTAGGCACAGCGGAATTTAATAATTTTAGGACCTCTTACGGAATCTTGCCAGGATACTAATCTAGTTGTATATATATGAATATTAAATAAACGACAGCAATAACAGATCCACGTTATACCTGTCTCCTTGCAAATCCTAGTTGGCAGACGAAGTCAAGTTTCTTCCTCGGGTTGGTCGATCCTATGCCCTACAGCAGCGCCCACGTGTTGCGCCTCTATGGGTTGATACACCACAATTACACGAAATATAATATACCCTGATCGGCTAGAACACAGGATATTTTAAGATCTGGGGTTAGGAAACGAATCTGGAACTAAAATCATAAAGTCGAACTCCTCCAAAAGAGAGAGAGAGTTCGGGCGATCTCTAAGTGGGAGAGGGGAAATTTTTTTGCTTGACTTGGAATTTTGGCTCTCTAAGTTGTGTGTGTGTAATGACACCTAGGCACTTATTTATAGGTGTCTAACTCTCCTAATCCTCCTAGGATTAGGACTCCAAGTCTCCTACATGAGCCATGACCCTTTTTAATTAGAAGACTAAGTCTTCCAATTAATTGATGGCCCAGTTAATTAATTTAATTAGGCTTGATTTAATTTCTCAATTAAATAGCCCAATTAATTAACTACTCTCCCAATTAATTAAATTAGACTCCACGTCTATTTAATTAAATCTTTCTATAATTAATTAAATCCAACTTAATTAATTAACATACAAATTAAATTCCAATTTATTTATAATCTTGATCCAATTCCAATCGGATCAATCTTGTTCCAATTGGGTCGACTAAGTCGATTCGATCGACCCAGTTGTTTCCTTTTCCTTCGCTTTCGCTTCATGTGTATTGTGTATGCCCCCATAGGTTCACCACATAATTGGTCGTGGGTTATAATTTAATATTAATTTAATTATTTAAGTATTAAATACTTTAAATCAGTCGAACACTCTATCGACTGATCATTCCAAAATTAGCACCCCCGCCAATTTAGGAATTCTCCCACACTCCACGGTCGATGTCTGGCCACAAGCCCATGGAGCCCAATCACTGATGAATTAATTCAGTGAACCTTTTAATCATTTACAATTACCATATATGCCATAATCTCTCCATCGATCAATCTCCCAGGGTATGGTCTTTCATCGGTTCCCCTTTTAATTCGTCTTGACCTTATGCATTCTGGTCTCGAAATAATTCTCTTTGACTTAATCTTTATGAGCTACTTACATAAAGCCGTCAGATACTTCGACCGAAGATTTTACCAGAATTAATTTCTCATAGAAATCCATAGGAGAATTTCCCAACCTATCAAATCGGCTCAATGGATTCTTTGTTGATGATATGAACCTGCATACGAGTTCCCCTATACCGAACATGAGTCCACAGAGACTTTCTGGTAATCTCCAGTCAGTTGGAACTCACATCTAAGCATAGACGTTCTCGCACCAGATAAACCCTATCATCTCAAGTAGTTAGGGATCGTTCCTCGTATACTATCGTAAATTGGAATAACTTTTACCCCGATATGCGACTACCGCTTCCATGGTGAGTTATTTCCTGATTGGGGTATTCAGTGCACTTGCCATCCCAGCAAGTCACCCACTTATGTGTATTGACTATCCCAGTCACGCTCGTGGACCCCATCGTTCTCCAGTTCATTGGAGTTTACACAATAGTGAGAGTCTAACCGAATCCAACGATGTCCTATCTCGATTGGATTCTGCGATTCTTGAATATGTTCTAGATCACGGCCTTGGAGATCAGTCCACGGGTTGTCCCATAGCCCTGTGATCTAAGGACTTCTATCCTTATGCGTAGATAATTATTACATAAGATAAAGATGACCATATAATAAAGTGCTTTTATTAATCAAAATTGAATAGTTTCTTTATTTACTACAATAAATGCTAGCCATACAGCTGGCTTGCAGGACACTATTTCTATCAATCTCCCACTTGTCCTAAAGTCAGTCTTTTATGTTCTTGAGTTCCATCTTTAGCAGATGTTTCTCGAATGCCTTTTGAGGCAGAGGCTTCGTTAGCGGGTCCGCGGTATTATCTTCTGAGTCGACACATTCCATCTTAATGTCTCCTCTACCAATGATATCTCTTATCACGTGGTATTGTCTTTGTACGTGCTTGGATTTCTGATGAGATCTTGGCTCCTTTGCTTGCGCTATTTCTCCATTATTATCGCAGAAGATAGTAATGGGCTAAGCAATGCTAGGTATCACATCCAATTCCTGGATGAGGTTCTTCATCCAAACATCTTCCTTTGCTGCATCACACGCGGCAACGTATTCTGCTTCGGTGGTTGAATCTGCGGTAGTGTCTTCCTTGGAGCATTTCCAGCTTACCGCACCACCATTGAGGCAGAACACGTATCCAGATGTCGACTTGAAGTCGTCTACATTGCATTGGAAGCTCGAATCTGTAAAGCCTTCCAATTTCAATTCTCCTCCACCGTATACCAAGAACAATTCCCTAGTCCTTCTCAGGTACTTCAGAATTGCCTTTACGGCTATCCAGTTCTGCTCACCTGGACCAGACTGGTAGCGACTTGTAACGCTTAAAGTGTATGCTACGTCTTTTCTAGTACATAACATACCATACATAATGCTTCCTATTGCGGATGCATATGGTACTTGAGGCATATTGCTTCTCTCTTCAAGTGTCATTGGGGCCATAGACTTAGAGAGAGAGCAATTTCATGTCTCATTGGAAGCAATCCTCTCTTGGATTCTTGCATATTAAATCTCTTTAATATTTTATCTACGTACTATGATTGGGAGAGGCCCAACATCCTTTTGATCTATCTCGGTAGATCCTTATACCTAGTACAAAGGATGCTTCTCATAAATCCTTCATTGAGAATTGTGTAGATAACCATGCATTAGTTTTGGACAACACTTTCACATTGTTTCTAATGGGAAGAATGTCTTTAACGTAAAGCACCAAAAATTCAACTGTACTGATGAGGGGTACTTTGGATTCTCTACATTTAGGAGCTCAGGCAAGATCGAAATACGAATCACGCAAGATCAAAGATCATGAATCCGACCTTGAAGACATAGAATCGAGCCCAAGCCCCAGTTTATCTAGTCCGATCTATTAGAAAGAGCACAAGGTCGAAGGTTACTGTTGGGCCCACCTCAGGCCCAGGCCTTTGGGCCGAGAAATGTACCCCTGCGGATGGTTCAGCTAGCTCACCGTTTCAACTATAAATTCCACAAGCATTTATGGCGCCAGACACGCTTTCCCAGGTGCTCCCAACTCGAAGCTCCCGCTCGGACTAACCATGGAAAATTAGTTTAGGTTATTTTATATGTATCTATCCTCCCTATAATGCTCAAATAGGACCCTCATTATTTGTAATATGTACACCCACGTTCGGAATATATATTATTGATCTTCTCCTCATACAATTGTGTTTTAGCTATTTACTCTCCTAACTTGGTCACCCTACGAATTAGCGTAAGATCAATTGGCTCCCACCGAGGGGCTCTATTTGGGTGTTAGATCGAAAAATGCCTACTACGAGAAGATATACATATATTCGAGGAGAGCCTTCCCATGCATCCGGAGCACAGAACTCAGTTAACAATGAGCCCGATAATCTATCTCGAGCGGCTCAACAACCAGAAGCTCCACCAGTCGTTCCCCAGGACGATGCTTCGACCCGCACGACTGTCGCCGATCTGAGGTCCATCGTAGGCACTATGTGTAGGGAGTTTCTGAATAGTGGAAGGGCCGACCAGTCACCCGTAGATCAGCCAGCAGTGCATGGGAGACCAGATTTTCCCTCTTCAAACATCCAGAAGGAGAAAAGCGTACCACGATCCATATCGAATGCACCGGCACCAAACCTTCCCCGAGCAGCTCCGTCGAAGACTAACGTTCGATCAGGAATTCCTCCGAAGACGGTACATGATTTGGAGGATTCGGTAGTAGGGAAGAGTCAACCTATAGATATGGTGAAAAGCAAGAAACCAACCTACAAGAGAACTACAGAATCCGAGCTGGAAAGAATGGTGCAAGAACGAGTTGCAAGAAACTAGATGGGGAAGACACGGTGATGGAAGTTCGCCACGCCACTAAAGTTGCTAGGCACACTGAGATGATTCAAAACAGAGAAACTATCCGGGATAGGGAGATCGGAAATAATATCATGCGATGCTCGCCATTCTGCCGAGGAATACGTGAAGCTAGGAATACAGAAACGGTACCAACAAGGTTACCACGGTATAACGTGACTACCGACCCCGGGGAACATATCAATAGTTTTATCAATGTGATGAATTTATATGGACATTCGGAGGACTTCTGCTGCAAAATCATGGTCACCACCTTCGAGGGGATTGCGCTTGATTGGTTCGGAAAACTGCCACCAAATTCTATATTTTCTTTTGATGAATTTTGTGACAAGTTGAAACACCAATTTGCAAGCCAGAGAAAACCTAGGTTGCCAGCGAATCATTTGGGAACGGTCAAGCAATTAGATGGAGAAACTTTGAGGCAATGGCTGGCAAGATTCAGTATTGAACTTCTAAAAGTCGATACCCCGCAAATCGAGTATTTATCTTCTTTAATGTTCGAATTGACGAGGAACACACAGTTCGGAAATGCGTTATGTAGAAAGCAACCAAAGTCTTTCGAGCGGATAATGAAATTGCTGAGAAGTATATGATTCAGGAAGAGATGAATAAACTAAAAAATGCGCACAACACTCTCAATAAAAAGCAAGATCGAGCTCCTATAAAAAAACCAGGCGATTATGGAGGATCGAATAGAGGATCAGTATGGCAACGACTCAACACCTACAAACCGCAGGTGCCGACCCAAAGAACTAATGCCTATGGTCCTTCTCTCGATCAAAATCAGTCTCCACGACCTGGAAAAATTCATTTTACCGAGTTGAACACCTCAAAGGAGGAAATTTTGACTGTATTAGAGGAAGGTAGTTTAATTCCCGAGGCTCAAAGAATTACTCAGGCAAGACCAGGAACGATGGGTTATGACAAATATTGCCGATATCATAGAGCTCGGGGACATAGCAGTGAAAATTTTTACCAACTGAAGGTTGAGATCGAAAAATTAATCGTGCAAGAAAAACTTAAGGAGTTTTTTAAAAGAGGTAACTATAACAACCGCTATAGATCCAGGAGTCCTCGATAATTTATCAGTCAACCAAAGGAGGCTCGAAATCAGGCGGATGAGCAGTTGAACGGAGTAATAAACATGATTGCCGGTGGACCGGTGAGAGGAGACAACAAAAATGCAAGAAAGAGGACGATGAGGTCGATAAAGACAGCTGTTTCGACCAAAAAGGAAGTATTCTCTTTGGAATTCCCATCCATTGAAAACCAGGTTATAAGCTTCAGCGATGCAGATCGACCCTCAGACGTTACTTGGGATGTAAGTGAAGATGATCCAGATTTTTCCATGGTACTAACTCTAAAAATTGCTAATTATGAGGTCAAAAGAGATTTGGTTGACAATGGAAGTTCGGCGAACATTATCTCCTCCGAAGCTCTTACACGAATGAACCTTCAACATCCTTATCTGGATCGAGTAGCCACTCCTCTGGTCGGATTCGGGGGTTCGGAAATTGTTCCATTAGGAACCATTCTATTGAGCACGACTCTCGGAAAAAAGCTGAAGAGTGTAACAAGAACGGTAAAATTTCGGGTGGTGGAAACACCTTTCGCTTACAATGCCATACTGGGAAGACCGGCTTTGAATGCCTTCAATGCAGTTGTGTCTACCTATCATCAAAAGGTAAAATTCCCAACTGATGGAGGGGTTGGGGAGATGCAAAACGATCAATACATGGCTTGGGAGTGTTATAACTCGTCTTTTAGTATAAAGAGAAAAGTTGAACCTGAAATCCCAACGAAAAGAAAAATGATTGATTTGGAATCCGGATCAATTTCAAATTTACCAGTTCCCGATTGTGAGAAGCTACAAGGAAAGAATGGAAAGAACGTAGACATGAGCATGCAAGCGCCCGATCATTAGAAGGTGATTCTGGTTCCAGGATCCCCTGAGAAATTTACCAGGATCGGAACAGAGTTAAGTGAAGGTATGGAAACCATGCTCATCGACTTTTTACGGAAGAATGTAGATGTTTTTGCTTGGAGTTCGGATGATTTTTGTGGGGATCGACCCACGTGTGATAACCCACTCTTTAAACATTGATCCGAAAGCCAAGCCGGTAAGGCAGAAGAAGCGTAATCATGGGCGCGAGAAAGATAAAATCATCAATGCCGAGGTCGATAGGTTGTTGGTTGCCGGTCAAATCAGAGAAATTAAATTTATTGAATGGTTATGTAATGTGGTTTTGGTCTCTAAAGGTGACAAGATCGATAATAAATGGTGTTGGAAGAATTTATTAACTCAAGAACAGCTAAGTGATCTTATCAGTTGAGTTAATTAAGTTAGTTAAAAGGTTTTGATGATAACAAAAAGGTGTCATCAACTAAGTTACGGAAGCTTAGTAAGCCTTTGAAGATTGGATACTTGGTTTAAAAGAGAATCATTCAAGAACAGAAGTATTCAAGAAATGAAGATTCAATCTTATGATAAGAGTGAAAATCAGATTAGTGAAAGATTGAAAATCAGCTTGGTGGAAATGAGATGGGTGATCATCAGATGACTGATCATGAGATGACTAGTGCATAAGACTAGTGCATAAGACCAGTGCATCAGACTAGTGCATAAGACTAGTGCATCAGACTAGTGCATGAGACTAGTGATCAGACTAGTGCATAAGACTAGTGCATCAGACTAGTGCATAAGACTAGTGCATGAGACTAGTGCATGAGACTAGTGATCAGACTAGTGCATGAGACTAGTGATCAGACTAGTGCATGAGACTAGTGCATGAGACTAGTGATCATCAGCAGAGTGGATCCCATAAGCTAAGTAAAATCGGTCAGAAAGCTCTCCAACGGTAACAAGCTAAGTGCATTTAATGCGACTGACAGAAAGTATAGCAGAGTGTACAGTAAACAGTGCAGAAAGTACAGCAGAGTGTACAGTGAACAGTGCGACAGTCTGCAAAAGTTACCATTCAAATTATGACCGTTGCTCAAGGACTTAAATGCAATTTTGCCAACCTTCAACGGACAAAATTACAAATCCAGGAGTATAAATAGATGGTAAACTGAAGATTCAAGAGAGACTTGCACACTTTCAAGATCAAATCTTTAGAGCAAGAATCCATCAGTTGAGTCATCTTATCATAAGCTTAGTCATCTTATGACGAAGCTGATTGTTGAAGAACAAGATTAAACCCTTGTATATCTGAGTGATATTCAACTGAGTGTTGTGCGAAGTTTAAATCCATCTTTGTGAGTGATTTAACTTCAGAGGATAGGATTTCTGAGTGATTTCCTATTGTGAGCTTACAGCCTTCTCATTTGTTGTTTTGGTGTAAGTGGAGAAATATTGTAAACTTTGTGTTTATAGTATAACCCAAGATCTAAGTGACTTGGAAGAGTGGATTAAGAGGATTTGTTCCTGTATAACCACTATAAAAATTCCTTGTGTTATTTACTTTATTTGTCTTGCATTGCATATTTCATAAGCTAAGTAAATACTTTAAAAGAAGAATCTTTTAAATTGAGGAATTTCCAACTTGGGGTAAAACTTTGTTTGTGCTTTAAAAGTTTAATTGAGTTGAAAACATTGTTTGAAAAACACATATACATTATCCGCTGCCTCATTGTTTGAAACTCTGATTATATAAGTTTGATGAAGCAAAATCAGCATAGTAGTCTACTTTACTGAATAAGCTAAGTGCTAAATCAGCATAGTAGTCTCACGAATAAGATCAGCTTATTCTGCTGATAAGCTGAGTGCAAAATCAGCTTAGTCATCTTATCTTGCTGATGAGTGAACTCTACTTATAGAAGAAAAGTTTAAGAAATTTTTTAAAGTCATGAGGTCTATTCACCCCCCCCCCCCTCTAGACCTCATCTGACCACTTGGGACCAACAAGTGGTATCAGAGCAGGTGGTTCATTAGAATCAGCTGCCTGATCAACGAGCTTGATCCAAGTGTTTTTCAAAGGTTTTCAAAAAATTTCAAAAGAGCATATTTTGAAAATCAAAAACTTTTTAAAAAAAAAATGGATGTCATAAGCCATGTTCCTCACATTAGCCTTATGGACTTCGAAAGCTGGAAAATAAGAATGGAAATCCTTCTTGCCGCTTATGACGACAACATGCTTACTTGTTTTACAAAAGGACCATTCAGATTTCAGAAGATTGTGAAGGTTGCTGGCCAACCAGATCAGATAGTTGACAAAGAGCTGGATGAGCTGACTCCCAAAGAAGTCAAGTTAGTAAATCTTGATAAAAAGGCTAAGCTCATTATGTTCAAAGCTGTAGACGAAGAAAGATTCCAGAAGATCAAGCATTTCAAAACTGCCAAAGAGATGTGGAATAAAGTCTGCGAGCTAAGCGAAGGAAACGACGCTATCAAAGAACACAAGCTCAGTGTGGCTCTTGAGGAGTTTGAAAATTTCAAGATGAAGTCTGGTGAAACGATTGATCAGATGGATACCAGATTTACCAAAGCTCTGAATGAAGTTCTAAGGTTTGGTAAAGAATTTTCGAACAAGGAGATCACCGCAAAGGTTCTCAAGGCCTTGCCACCTAAATTCAACATGAAGGTGACAGCCATGGAAGAATCAAGGGATTTAGGGAAGATTTCCCTTTCCGAACTGTTCTCATCCCTCAAAGCATATGAGTATCAAATGCCAAGAATGGGATTAGAAGTGTCAACCAGTTCAGACCCTACTGCTGCTCTCATGGCGTCAGACAAGTCAAGAAAATCAGCAGACAAGTCAAAACAGAAGACTCTGCTGAATTCAGAAAAAGTCTACACAGCTGACGACGTTACCCTGCTGCTGAATGATTTTGAGAAGTTCTACAAGAAGAAAATGAAATTAAAATATAAAAATGCTACTTCATCTTCTTCTGATCATTTTCAGGAAAACAGGGATTCCTCCAAAGCAAAACTTAGAGACCACAATGAAGAGGAGTATGAACTCTTGATCAAAGATCATTCTCACTCATCATCTGAAAAGTTTGCTGAAAAGGAAAAGTGTGCCAAAAAGGAGCGTAAGCTTAGTAAGAGCAAATCAAAGTTAGCTGATGCAGCAAAGCTAATAAATTCCTGCACATCTTATTCAGACCGTTAGTCGTCTGATAAAGAGTTTGAAGAAGTACCTGAAACTCTATGCTTAATGGCCAAGGAATCTAATGATTCTGAAACTGAGGTAACTTCTACAAATTAATGAACTTGCATTATTTAAATCGTTTGAACAAATGTTAATTTCAAATTCAAATATTGGTGGTGTATTTGCCAAGCTTAAGGAAGAGATGACTCTGCTAAAAGAGCAAAACAGATCACTGAAACTTCAGGTTGAAAAACCTTAAGAATCAGTTGACTTCAAAAAGCTTGGGCATGAGAATGAAACTCTAAAAGCTGAGTGTGCAATTCGTATAGAAAATATAAATGAACTTGAAAGAAGTAATTGCATCATTCTCTTTAAAGAAATCAGAGGCTAAAGAGAAAGAGCCTACTGAAGCTCAAAAGGTTAAGAAGCCTAGTAAGCAACCTAAGACTAAACAGACTAGTAAAACTCATCAGCTTAGTAAGCTGAAAGATGCTGCTGATAGGAGTGAAATTAAAAATGTTAAGTCTGCTCAATCTATAGGAGAGTTATCAGTTAACTCAGCTATCACTTACTTCATGCATCTTACCTTGCTTATGAGCACTGTTTTCATCGTGAAAATTATTACCATGCTAAAATTACTGAAATTCATGATAAAACTGAGTCACATAATCATCACATGTTAAAGGTTATACTAACCATGCAGGACCCAATATAAGGGGTACAAAAAACAGCAATCTGTTTTGTAGGAAAAACGCATGTGTGATGACAAAGGTGAGTTGACTGGCCTTGCTGATTTCAACAAGTTCAACAAGTGATTTTACCATCGAGTGGGAGAATATCAAAAATTGGTATCCAGTACTGTATCAACATGTGATATCAACCAACAAGTGGTAGCCGAGTTGCTTGAAAATAACAAGGAAAGCAAGATTGTTGGAAAATTGAGGTTTATCAAGTCAATCAGCGTTTTTATCCAACAAGTGGTATAGTCAATCATGTGACAACAATCTTTCAGCTGTCAAGAGTTGAAAATGGATTTGTTGAATTTGATTCATGAGCTGAGGGGGAACATATCAGAAAAATCATCTCAATAGCTTACTGGAATTCAACGGCTGAGTATCTTTCGAGACTGACTCTCATAAGACTACTTGACCACAGATTCTTGAACTCAGGGGGAACGTGTACGACGAGCGGTACTCCTGATTAGAGATGATGTTTTCAATAAGTCAAATGAAGTTATCAGAAGACGGCTTCTCATCAGCCGACTGAAACTCAACAACCAAGTGACATTCAAGAATACACTTCAAAAAGGGTGAAGGAAGTAACCAATAAGTGGTATCAATTCTTGAAGTCAGGGGGAACAGTTTTTCTAACTGGAGTGATAAACAGCAAAGAAGACTACAAACTGCTGGCTTGCGTATAAAGAAGAATTAATTAACAGCCAACTACCCCGAACAGCTAAGTATTCACCTACCTGTCTTCAGCATACTAAGTTTTGGTGTTGATGACAAAAAGGGGGAAAAGTGAGATGCAACTAAGAACTCTCAAAGTTTGCATTGGATCTAATGATTTTATTCCTAGAAGTATGAAGACTAAACTGAAGACTTGGAAGACGTTCTTAGTTGAAGGTTTTGTCATCATCAAAAAGGGGGAAATTGTTGGAAGAATTTATTAACTCAAGAACAGCTAAGTGATCTTATCAGTTGAGTTAATTAAGTTAGTTAAAAGGTTTTGATGATAACAAAAAGGTGTCATCAACTAAGTTACGGAAGCTTAGTAAGCCTTTGAAGATTGGATACTTGGTTTAAAAGAGAATAATTCAAGAACAGAAGTATTCAAGAAATGAAGATTCAATCTTATGATAAGAGTGAAAATCAGATTAGTGAAAGATTGAAAATCAGCTTGGTGGAAATGAGATGGGTGATCATCAGATGACTGATCATGAGATGACTAGTGCATAAGACTAGTGCATAAGACCAGTGCATCAGACTAGTGTATAAGACTAGTGCATCAGACTAGTGCATGAGACTAGTGATCAGACTAGTGCATAAGACTAGTGCATCAGACTAGTGCATAAGACTAGTGCATGAGACTAGTGCATAAGACTAGTGATCAGACTAGTGCATGAGACTAGTGATCAGACTAGTGCATGAGACTAGTGCATGAGACTAGTGATCATCAGCAGAGTGGATCCCATAAGCTAAGTAAAATCGGTCAGAAAGCTCTCCAACGGTAACAAGCTAAGTGCATTTAATGCGACTGACAGAAAGTACAGCAGAGTGTACAGTAAACAGTGCAGAAAGTACAGCAGAGTGTACAGTGAACAGTGCGACAGTCTGCAAAAGTTACCATTCAAATTATGACCGTTGCTCAAGGACTTAAATGCAATTTTGCCAACCTTCAACGGGCAAAATTACAAATCCAGGAGTATAAATAGATGGTAAAATGAAGATTCAAGAGAGACTTGCACACTTTCAAGATCAAATCTTTAGGGCAAGAATCCATCAGTTGAGTCATCTTATCATAAGCTTAGTCATCTTATGACGAAGCTGATTGTTGAAGAACAAGATTAAACCCTTGTATATCTGAGTGATATTCAACTGAGTGTTGTGCGAAGTTTAAATCCATCTTTGTGAGTGATTTAACTTCAGAGGATAGGATTTCTGAGTGATTTCCTATTGTGAGCTTACAGCCTTCTCATTTGTTGTTTTGGTGTAAGTGGAGAAATATTGTAAACTTTGTGTTTATAGTATAACCCAAGATCTAAGTGACTTGGAAGAGTGGATTAAGAGGATTTGTTCCTGTATAACCACTATAAAAATTCCTTGTGTTATTTACTTTATTTGTCTTGCATTGCATATTTCATAAGCTAAGTAAATACTTTAAAAGAAGAATCTTTTAAATTGAGGAATTTCCAACTTGGGGTAAAACTTTGTTTGTGCTTTAAAAGTTTAATTGAGTTGAAAACATTGTTTGAAAAACACATATACATTATCCGCTGCCTCATTGTTTGAAACTCTGATTATATAAGTTTGATGAAGCAAAATCAGCATAGTAGTCTACTTTACTGAATAAGCTAAGTGCTAAATCAGCATAGTAGTCTCACGAATAAGATCAGCTTATTCTGCTGATAAGCTGAGTGCAAAATCAGCTCAGTCATCTTATCTTGCTGATGAGTGAACTCTACTTATAGAAGAAAAGTTTAAGAAATTTTTTAAAGTCATGAGGTCTATTCACCCCCCCCCCCTCTCTAGACCTCATCTGACCACTTGGGACCAACAAATGGAGAATGTGTAATGATTTTACCGATCTAAACAAGCTATGCCCAAGAGACACTTACCCGTTGCCGCGGATCGATATGCTGGTAGACTCCACCGCGGGTTTTGTGTTTTTTAGCTTGATGGATGCTTTTAAGGGATTCTATCAAATTTTATGAACGAAAGGGATCAGGATAAAACCGCGTTCATTACCGAGCGATGAGTCTACTGTTTCATTGTTATGCCGTTTGGTTTAAGAAATGCGGGTGCAACTTATCAAAGATTAGTCAATATGATGTTAAAAGAATTGATAGGAGAAATCATGGAGGTTTATGTGGACGACATGCTCGTAAAGAGTATGACGGAGGAAGACATATCAAGCATCTCGATAGATGCTTCGGAATTTTGAGAAAATACGGAATGAAATTGAATCCAACAAAATGCACTTTTGGTGTACGATCGGGAAAGTTCCTCGGCTATCTCGTCCATGAACGAGGGATCGAAGCTAACCCAGAAAAAATTCGAGCCATTACCGATCTTCAACCACCAAGAAAACTTTCATACGTTCAGAGTTTGATCGGGAAGATTATTTCCTTAAACAGGTTCATCTCTCGATCCGCTGATAAGAGCTTGCCGTTCTTCAAATTATTGCGGAAGTCAAAGGATTTCGAATGGAGCACTGAATGTGATAAGGCTTTTGAAGATCTAAAAACATATTTAACCTCGCCACCGATGTTGGTCAAGCCCTGCGATGGAGAACCTTTATACCTCTACATAGCCGTTTTGGAGGAGGCTATTAGTTCGGTACTGGTAAAATTAGAGAAGTCCGAGCATAAACCAGTCTACTACTTGAGCAAACTGTTGCAGGGTGCCGAAAAGAGTTATATGGAGATCGAAAAGTTCGCGCTCGCCTTAGTAGTGGCTGCTCGGAGATTGAGGCCCTATTTTCAAACTTATAAGATTATTGTTTTAACCAACCAACCCTTGAGACATGTCTTATCAAAGCCAGAAGCGTCCGGCAGATTAATAAAATGGGCAGTCGAGTTGGGACAGTTCGAAATTGAATACCTACCCTAGACTGCAGTGAAAGCTCAGGTGCTAGCTGAATTCCTAGTTGAATCCACTAGTTTGAAGAGCTTAGAAAACGAAGCAGCTTCTGAAGTAAATGTGGTCAAGAAGGTCGATGATCTAATTTGGCTGATGCACGTGGACGACTCTTCAACCAAGGAAGGAGGCGGAGCAGGAATTCACTTTCAAGGACCAAATGGTGAAGATTTGAGTTATGCCATCACCTTGGACTTTGTTGTTACGAACAATGAAGCAGAGTACGAAGCTCTAATTGCGGGATTAGAAATGGCCTTGAAAGCAAAGGTAAAGTCAATTACTGTGTTAACTGATTCTGAACTTGTTCATAGGCAGGTAAAAGCCATTTATGAGGCCAAAGAATTCAATATGATCAAATATTTGAATGATGGGGGCTATTTCGCACCCTACATACTACTCGGATCGAATGAAGAAGATAAGATCGATTCGACCAATTCAAACAGATCGGAATTATCTTACTGACCCGGCCAAGTGCAGCTCGCTTCGATAGAAGATTATACTCCGGACTCAAGAAGGATATTTGGGCCGAGTCCTATTAGGACTATGTTTCCTTGTAACGCTAGGTTTAAAATTATATAAATACCTAGTTAATCATTGTATTGGACAACTACGAAATTCCTGAACTCTAAGAATACAGGATTTAACACTGCTTACAACAGCACAACTCAATAATATTCAATATTATTACAGAGCCTTTTACCTTCATATCGGTGTGTTCTTAGCTTTGTTTTGTGGTTTTACTTCTTGTTCTTGAATATTGCTTTTCTTTGTAACCGATCCATCCGGAATAAAGTAACAGAGCCCTATATAACATATATATAAATATCGAAAACCCCCCGATATCACAAATATACTGATATTCAATTAACCCGACGAAATCCGGCTAAATCAGTTGGCGCCCACCGTGGGGCTACGTTAATTATTCGATCGACACATGGCTCGCCCAAGGAAAAGCGCTCGCATTGGAGCAAGAAGTAATACAACCATCGGCCACAACACATCCGAAGATCCACAAGACAACAACGATAACAACATTCCCAACACCAATGAAAATCTCCCAGATACCCGTTCCCGTCAGCAGGAACACCAAGGAGGTCTTACCGGTGCAATACAGGAAGAACCGGAACTCCCCGAAATACCCGTTCCTCTCCCAGGCGCTCAGGAAAAACTGAGACAAATAGCAATGCTCTTCAAATCACTCTCTCCAGAAGAATTGCTAGTTTTAGACCAAATTCCTCGAAACGTTACGGCTCCCGGGACAACTCCTGCACCAGGAATGCCAAGGCCAAACGAACAAACCTCTCATCAAGCGGACAGCCCAGCAAGTGAGCGATGCTCGCTACACAGCCCACAGCAGGGCAATTCTAAACCCTCCGATAACCATCCCCGAAGAAAACCAGGTCGAAGAAGGCCACAGGCGGGTCGCAGCGGATCGAAGGAACGAACAATAATCCCTATCGAGGATGACATAGATGATGCTATCCCAGATCGACCACGAGCGACTCGATTCTCAGAAAGAGAAATCGAGAGAATAGTACAGGAACGACTGGAGCAACGCCTACGATCTGTTCAAAACCCGTGGACCCGAACCGCGGAACTCCAGGAGAGCCTTGCAGCATGTTCTCCCTTCTGCAGAGAAATAAAAGAAGCGCAATCCATTGGACAGGTCCCCGGTAGACTACCCCGATATGATGGAACCACCGACCCGGATGATTATATTTTTAGCTTCACTAATATAATGAATTTATATGTCCACTCTGCCGAATTCACCGCCAAGTTAATGGTGACCACATTCGAGGGCCTAGCCTTGGATTGGTTCGCAAAACAACCTGCCAACTCCATATTCAGTTTCCGGGAATTATGCAATAAATTAACGCAGCAGTTTGCCAGTCAGAAGAGGCAAAAACCCCCGATGAGCTACCTAGGAACCATACATCAACAAGAAGGGGAATCCCTGAGGAACTGGTTGGCAAGATTTAATGTAGAACTACTCAAGATCGATTCTCCGAATATCGATTACATAATTTCTATTCTCTTTGACCTCACAAAAAACAGGCAGTTCGGAAACGCTCTTAGTAGAAAGCAACCAAGAACGTTTGCCGACATCATGAGCTTGGCGTCTAAATATATGACCCAAGAGGAGATGAATTCCTTTAAGGACAAAAACAAAAATAAAGCCACAGCTTCGGGCTCTAAACGACATGACAGGATTCCTGACCAAAGGTCCGTGGATTATGAGCGATCTATCAGAAAAGGTAACGTCTTCCAACGATTGGAATACAGCAAAACCGACCGAGAAAGGCAACCTAATTTCTATCAAAAACCAAGAAACCCTGAACAACCAATCAGAAGCAGGGTGAATCAAGTGGAACACCCAAGGTTAAATGCTCCAATGGAAGAAATATTGGAAGTTCTAGAAAGAAATAACTGGATTCCCGAGGCGAGGAAAATCGCTCAGCCAAGACCAGGGTCTCGAAACTACGATCAATACTGTAAGTACCATAGGGCACATGGACACCGAACGGAGAATTGTTTTCACCTTAAGAGAGAAGTTGAAAAACTGATCGAACAAGGAAAATTAGACGAATACATAGAGCGAGATAATCGCAAAAGGGAAAGAAGTAGAAGCCCTCGGAACGGTAATCAAAGGAGAAGTTCTCATCGAAGGTCGCCTGAACGTCGACCTACTCAGGAGTTGAATCACGACCAGATCAATGGGACTATCCATACGATATCCGAGGGACCCGCGGGTGGAGATAGTCGTAACGCACGACGAAGGACAGCCCGATCCATAATTGGAAATTCTAAATATCCAAAAAAAATATGGACTCTGGAAAACAGGTCGACAAATCACCAGCCGATCAGCTTTAACGAAGGCGAAGTACCTAAAAACATCATTTGGGACACAAAAGAGGATAACCCCGATTTTCCTATGGTAGTATCGTTAGAGATAGCGAATTATAATGTAAGAAGAATCCTAATCGATAATGGAAGCTCAGCAAATATCATCTCCCGGGAGATTTTAGCCCAAATGAACTTGGGACAAATAAACCTACAAAAAGTAGCTACGCCGTTAGTAGGCTTTGGAGGGTCCGAGATCATCCCCAGCGGAACAATATCTTTAAGTGTGTCACTTGGAAAGAAACCACTTCGGACAGTGAAGTTAGTAAAATTCCTAGTGGTAGAAACACCATTCGCTTATAACGCTATATTAGGGCGACCAGCCCTTAACCTTTTCCGAGCTGTAGTCTCTACCTATCATCAGAAGATAAAGTTTCCAACCGATATGGGCATCGGAGAAATAACGAACGACCACTGTATGGCGTGGGATTGCTACAGCACATCGTTAACTTTGAAAGAACACCCTAAGTCTATTACTCCGAGCAAGAGAAATATCGAAGACGATCTCATTAGAAATGAGGTTGAAATTCCTACCACTGATCGATTAGATAAAAAGGGAAAAGAACCACTAGACTTATCCTTGAAACCCCCAGAACATAAAGATATAATCCTAGTAGAAGGCGACTCGTCGAAAACAACAAGAATAGGAACAGAACTGAGCAAAGAAGGGGAAATAATGTTAATCGACTTCCTCAGAGACAATGCCGACATCTTCGCCTGGAGCGCGAATGACATTGAAGGAATCGATCCTCGGGTAATCAAGCATACCCTAAAAATTGACCCTTCAGCAAAACCCGCCAGACAGAAGAAGAGAAATCATGGACCAGTAAAAGATAAAATTATCAAAGCCGAGGTAGAAAGACTGCTTGAAGCAAGACAAATCCGAGAAATACATTTCTCGGAATGGCTATGTAATGTTGTACTAGTAGCAAAAGGGGATAAAAAGGACAATAAATGGAGAATGTGTAATGATTTCACCGACCTTAACAAGTTATGTCCACGCGACCCATACCCCCTCCCAAGGATTGACTTATTGGTCGACTCGACCGCTGGCTTCGCGATATTCAGCATGATGGACGCCTTCCAAGGGTTTTACCAAATATACATGGACGAGCGGGATCAAGAGAAGACCGCGTTCATAACCGAGCAGGGAGTATACTGCTTTATTGTAATGCCATTCGGATTGAGGAATGCCGGGGCTACTTACCAAAGGTTAGTAAACCTAATGTTCAGAGAATTAATCGGAGAAATAATGGAAGTCTATGTAGACGACATGTTAGTCAAAAGTATGAATGAAGCGGATCACGTAAAACATCTAGATCGATGTTTCCAAATCCTAAGAAAATACCGTATGAAGTTGAACCCTGCGAAATGCACCTTCGGTGTTAAGTCAGGAAAATTTTTGGGATACTTGGTACACCAGCGAGGAATAGAAGCCAACCCAGAGAAAATTCGAGCCATAACTGAAATGAAACCTCCCAAAACCATCTCTCAAGTACAAAGCTTGGTTGGGAAAATCGTAGCATTGAATAGATTCATATCAAAATCTGCGGACAGAAGCTTGCCCTTTTTCCAAACGCTTCGAAAAGCAAAAAACTTCGCTTGGACCGAAGAATGCGAACGAGCCTTCGAACAACTCAAAGAATATTTAACGACACCACCGATGTTAGCCAAACCAACGGAAGGGGAACCGTTGTATATCTACATCTCCATCTCCGATACGGCCATTAGTTCAGTACTAATTAAGATAGAGGGCTCAGAGCATAAGCCTGTCTATTATCTCAGCAAGTTATTGCAAGGGGCGGAGAAGAATTACTTGGAAATAGAAAAATTCACGCTGGCCTTAGTAGTGGCTGCACGAAAACTTCGACCTTACTTTTTAACTTACAAAATAGTGGTTTTGACAAATCAACCGCTAAGACAAGTCTTAGCAAAACCAGAAGCCTCAGGAAGACTAATTAAATGGGCGATCGAACTAAGCCAGTTCGAAATCGATTACAAACCAAGAATCGCAATTAAGGCACAAGTGTTGGCTGACTTTATATTAGAAACACCGACACAGGCAACTGAATCATCGAGCAGCCTTAACGACGATGTCTTGATCATAGAAGATCAAACTTGGTTAATGCATGTCGACGGTGCTTCATGCCGAGAAGGAGGAGGCGCCGGAATCAACTTCACCGGACCGAATAAGGAAGATTTGAATTACGCGATAACATTGGACTTCGTTGTAACAAACAATGAAGCTGAATATGAAGCATTGATTGCGGGAATGGAAATGGCGATTAAAGCCAACATAAAAAGTCTTAAAGTATTAACTGATTCAGAGTTAGTGCAAAGACAAATTGAAGGCCTATACGAGGCTAAAGAATTCAATATGGTCAAATACCTCGCCAAAGTGAAAACACTAGCTAAAAAATTTGAAAGCTTCGGTATTCAGAACATTCCGCGTTCGGAAAATAAATTGGCCGACCAGCTATCAAAGTTCACAGGATCCCATGACGGAAAGACCGAACGGGTAATCAACTGGTTGATCTCTAATACGCCGGCAATCGATATCGATGAAACACCGGTAGTCGATATAATGGAAATCGAAGAAGTCGAAGAAAACTGGATGACCCCGATGATAGACTATCTTCGAGAAGGAAAATTACCACCTGACCAAAATGAAGCTCGGAAAATAAGATATCGAGCTCCAAAATATACACTTGTAGAAGGAAAACTCTACCGAAGATCAGTATCAGGAATTCTTCTGAAATGCGTCTCTGAATCACAAACCATTGATATACTACGAGAAATACACGAAGGAGATGCAGGAAATCACAGCGGATCAAGGGCATTGGCCTTAAAATGTCTCAGGACAGGTTACTATTGGCCTACCATCAATAAAGATGCCGCTCGATATGTCCAAGAATGTCATCACTGCCAGATCCATGCTAACATATGTCATCGACCAGCAGAAAACATGCATCCAATTCCAGTATGTTGGCCTTTCGATCAATGGGGAATGGACATCGTGGGGCCGTTCCCGGCGGCCAGATCCAAAAAAGCTTACGTCCTGGTCGCTGTAGAATATTTCAGCAAATGGATAGAATGCATCGCCCTCGCACGAATAACTCAATTCCAAGTGATCAACTTCCTATGGAAGTTCATAGTTTGTCGATTTGGCATCCCGAGGATCCTAATTTCCGATAATGGAACCCAATTCGCGGGAAAACAAGTAATAGAATGGTGTTCGAAACTGGGAATTCAACAAAATTTCACTTCGGTCGGGCATCCAAGAGCGAACGGACAAACCGAAGTAGCAAACCGAGAAATAATAAAATCTTTGGAAAAAAGATTAGGATCGGCCAAAGGAAAATGGCTTGATGAACTCCTAGGAGTACTATGGGCTAATCGAACCACAGTAAGGAGCTCAACCGGGGAAACCCCATTTAGCTTGGTATATGGGTCGGAGGCTGTTATTCCTGTTGAAACCTTAATCCCAACGCCAAGAATAGAGATGTTCGATGATCAAGAAAATGAAAAGGCGAGAGAAAATGACATTGATTTAACAGAAGCTTTAAGAGATAAAGCTGCCGTACGCCTACAAGCCACTAAAACAAATATGGAGAAAGCATACAATCAAAAAGTACGCATCCGAACTTTCAAAGAAGGAGACTTGGTCTTGAAAAAGGTAGAAGTATCCAAGCATGTGGGAAAGTTACAACAAAATTGGGATGGACCTTACATCGTCATTGGCGTAGGAAAGAAAGGTTCATACAAAATTGCACACTTGGATGGAACAGCCTTACCAAGAACCTGGAATGCGGTCAACCTTAGGAAATACTATGGTAAATAAATTTTAGCAGATTATACTGCATTGTTTTATTTTACTTTATCAAGTTTTAATCCTTGTAACAAAGGCCTTAGCCTACAGTTCAATTAGTAAAATTTTTTAGCATTTTCTATACATCGATTATTTCTGTTAACGCTCCTTGGAATTACACTATCATATTGATAAAAATTAGAACGAAACGAGTCGAGTATACATTGATCCGCTCAATAAACACTCCTCGATTTATATCAACGACAAAAAGGACTTTTTGGTGATGAACTTAAGTCTAAATTACAGATGAGTTGAGTAAACATCGATCCGCTCGATAAAAACTCCTCGATATATTCAAAAGCGAGTCGAGTATACATTGATCCGCTCAATACAAACTCCTCGCCCATATTTCAACGATTAAAAGGCTTTTGGTACAAAAAACCTAAGTCTAATCAAAACGAGTTGAGTAAACATCGATCCGCTCGATAAAAACTCCTCGATATATCTTCAATAATCACATAAACTTGATATATCTTCAATAATCAAAAAGACTTTTTGGGTTAAAAACCTAAGTCTAATCAGAACGAGTTGAGTAAACATCGATCCGCTCGATAAAAACTCCTCGATATGTCTTCAACAATCAAAAAGACTTTTTGGGTTAAAAACCTAAGTCTAATCAGAACGAGTTGAGTAAACATCGATCCGCTCGATAAAAACTCCTCGATATGTCTTCAACAATCAAAAAGACTTTTTGGGTTAAAAACCTAAGTCTAATCAAAACAAATTGAGTAAACATCGATCCGCTCGATAAAAACTCCTCGATATATCTTCAACGATCAAAAAGACTTTTTGGGTTAAAAACCTAAGTCTAATCAAAAAGAGTCGAGTAAACATCGATCCGCTCGATAAAAACTCCTCGATACGTATCCAACATCCTAAAAAGACTGTTGGGTTAAAAACCTAAGTCTAATCAAAAAGAGTTGAGTATACATTGATCCGCTCAATAAAAACTCCTCGGTATATTTACAACGATCAGAAAAATTTCAGCTGATAAAAACCTAAGTCTAAATTGTAACAAATTGAATAAACATTGATCCGCTCAATAAACACTCCTCGATCTATTCCTAACGATCTACAAGATCTGCTGATACTCCTAAAGTTTTGAAGATGAATCAAGTATGACTCCACCTGCTCGGAAATTGCTCCTCGTAAATAAAAATTATGACAGAATCAACGACAAAGAAGATGCAAGAGATAAAAGTAATATTTTATTCATCAAATCAGTTACATACAAAAATCCTACGTTACAAAGATCTGCTTGTTAATTAAAGATCATTACAATGATTTAGTTAAAATGATCCTATAGGATCGGCTATCTTCACGACAATGTCCACGGAAACACCAATCTCCTCCCTAGTACCTCGTCGATTATAATAAACCACCTAAGAAGCACGCTGCTCAGGATGGTCGACTTCTTTGGTTCGATGGCCAGGCTCTAAAGATCAAATGTTCTTCCAGATGAAATGAACATTACCAGCCAGATAACTAGCAATGCTCACTCACCCGCAAGAAGATACTGCTTTTACATTATCTATAAAACATTTTATCCTAAAGCAGCATCTCTTCGGGACCGTCGTGAAACGGTGAGTTTACCAGCCACCCCGGTGGTCTATCACTCCGGAGGTAACATCGAAGAGCGGAGGTGGCTGGCAAGTATGAACCCTCCATGTGCAAACGGAAACCACGGACCTCTAATTGATGAAGACAAAAGCTGAGGCCTCATGGGACCCGTTAGTACAAGGAAGGGCTGACATGGGACCCGTCAGTACAAGGTAGATGAACATCAAGTTATTACAGAGTGAATCACGATAATGTGACTTTTTGAATATTATTGGATCTGAAGGCAGAATGAAATCCAAAGAAGTTGAGATCTCCATTCTCTTTGGGAAATTGCAAAGGAAGAATGCAAACCACCACCCTATTTATAGGGATAGACTCAAACAATCCAACGGCTGAAAAAGCATTTGATCAACGGACACAGATGCGACCCCTTGACTCCCCGCAATAAATGCTAGTAAGTTGGAACGGCACTATCTAATCGCCTCAACTAGTCGATAACAAAAGAGGCCATAGATCGAAATGATCAAACCTAAAAAAGCTTTGGATTAGACATACCGGCACAATCATACTTCATGGTCGATGGCTTAAAACCCTAGAATCCACAAACGAAGTCATACAAGCTTTAAAATCGCAGCGAAAAGGACAGTTGCTTGATAAAAGATAAAAGACCAAACCCTTCACCATACGAGGGACGTCACTGCCTCATACATCATATGGATGACCATTGACTAAGCCATACAGGAACTCCTCTGGAATCCAAGATATCTGATATAGAAATCAGGAGAATAGTCCTCCTTATTCAAAACAGCAAGGACGTAACTGCCTAACATACCAAGAGAATTGCTTAAGGAGGTCTGAACAGGTCAGATCTGACTAAGACTTCTACAATTTCCAATTCCTCCCATATCAAAGATATGCTATAAACGAAACATTGGTTGAAGAACAAGTAGTTCGAAGTTGATAATGAGTAACATAAAGCTTTGGAGGATACTGAAAGCGTTATTTTCTCTTAGTCTTATGAAAAGAAAAGAAGAGTTCAACAAAAGGTATAAAAAGCCTCCTTATATAAAAGTATGTGTCACAAAAGGACAATTTTACAAGGCATGGATTGAACATCGACCAAAATGCTGAACGTTCCCTAACAGCAATTCAATCGACTATCCAATACGAATAAACCTACTATCTGCATGATTATGCGCAAACATGATTTTGAATATAACCCAAGGGACTATACTGGGTTGATCAACAAAGATTTGATTTGCAGAGCAAACATCAAGATCAAGCTAGCTTTTCTCTATCCTAAATATTCTCCGCAAAGATCAATTTCAGATACGTGTGCTAAACAATTCTGATTATTTCATGATGATTATATTTATGCATAAAGGCAAAATGTGCATAACAAGGAGAAGAAAATAGATATAGGCAAGAATCTGCCTACAAGAAGGTCATAATTTCCAATTTAGTACTTCTCCCATTACAAAAATTTCAGCCCAAACATATGCACAAAAATTGGGCAGCAAAAAAAAAAAAAAAAATAAAAAATAAAAAAAAAATAGACAGTCCAAGGCCTGCCAGGTCGAACAAAGATCACTGAGAAGAACGGTCAGTAGGTCGACTACTAGAAACAGTCCTCCGAGGAGTCAAGTTGCCAGCAAACGCCATCAACTCCTCTTGACGCTTTAGATAACCGGCGTCATATCCTTCCTCATAGGACCGCCGTTGAGACTCCTCTGCAAGGGCAGCAGCCCGAACCAAGTCGTTTTTCTCCTTCTCCCAGACAGACTTCTCCTCCTGCAATTTTTTCAAATCATCATTGACGAGCTGCAGCTGGAGAGTCTCCCCTGCGACCTTCGCCGACTCCGACGCCAACCGTTTTCGGTAAGAATCCTTACTATTCCACAGTTCATCGTTTTGCACACCCAGCTGGAGTGCAAAGTACTTAGCCTGGAAAAAGAAAACAGCCTTTATGTAACAAGGCAGTCAAAATAAAAACAAATAAAACAATGAAAGATTCATCCACCTGTTCGCATATCTTCACTAGCGATTGAACAAGGCGTACGTTTGAAGTACCCTCAAGTTTCTTCAACTCTCCGGGCAGAATGGTGCTCAAACCCAGATCCCAAGACAAAGTATCAGGCTCAACTGAGCCAGGCAATTCACTATTAGAAGCGACACCATCAGGGCGTGGAGTCTCTGACAGCATAATATCCTTAACTTGTTCAAGGATGCATCGATCGTCTAACGGACGGGGAGAGTCTCTCTCGTTGGGGCTAACGGAGGTCTCCTTGCCCGAAGCAGAAATAACGGTTCGACGACCAGACCTCGACCCAAACCGACCCCCAGAAGGTCCCCCAGATTCAAAAGAAGCAGTCGTTACAGTGGTATCATGAAACAAATATTCAGGACAATCTTGCAAAATAGATTGCGTTACGGAAGGATTAACAGAAAAACCATCGCCAACTTGCCCTTCACTGGTAATCAGGGCAGTAGAAGCAGACAAAGGAAGGGAAATAGCAAAATCCCCTCCATGAAGAACGTGCTCAAAGGAAGAAGCATTTGAACTAACAGCTATATTATAAACCGATTCCTCGTTGGACATATCGCCAAAAGCAACTCGACCAGGGGAAGGCATGCTTCCTACTTGAGTGGAAGCAGAAAAGATTGGTTCTGAAAACGACGAGTTTACCACGGAGAGAGGTTCAGAAGAAATAACACGAGTATCGATCTCCGACCTAATTGTTTGGGACGAACGAGGAGGCTCCATCGACGGCCCATCTCTTCGAGATCTTTTGGATCTATTATCCCGAGCGCCCTCACGGGATGGTCGCTTCGAAGTATTACCAAAAAGGTTACTCATGATCGGATTATGGAAAAATACAAATTAATATCGAGAAAGTTTATCGACTAGCTAAAGAAAGAGTATTCTGTTAAGAGAGGAGTATAGCAGTAAAAAAACAAGTCAAGTTTTTACCTTTCGTATTTATACTACACGAAAGGACGCGACAGACCTAAAGAAAGGGCGCGAAACGGGAAAACTGACCTTGGAGCAAACGCTAGAATGTGAAAAGACACGACTGTCAGAATACGAAACGTTTAGCGTACAAAGTAAGGAAAGCTAAAGTTACAATTAAAACCTACGAATGAATAATTACAAAGATTATTTCAAAAATAAATCACTATTTCAAGAAGCCTGGTCGCTATCCGGAATCTTCTGTTCGCTACCGACGTCATCAGTCATGCATATATCGTCTTCTTCTTCTTCTTCGTCTTCTGGATCGATAAAAGTATTATCGAGCTCATCGTTAACATCAGAAGGAGGAATCGGCAATGGATTTCCAAATTCTTCGACAAGGTGAGCCAGAGGAAAACCTTGATATACGACATCTGGAACCTCGAAAGAAGAATAAAGTTTGCCATAGCGATTCAACCGAATGTGCGCCGCCTTAAAATACTCCTTTCGACGGTCGTCGATCATCTCTAAAGCGACCAGCTGATGAATCGCCTTCTTAAAAGTATTCTCAAGAAGAGGACCGACCATCCGATACACCAACGCCGTATGAACAGGAGAATTAAGGAATTCACGAACAACTCTTTCATCAGGATTCCTACCATATCGATCCCTAAGCCCACTAAGTGGGACATCCTTTTCGTACTCCTCTAAAGAAGTTTCAAGGTTTGATACCTGAGATTCAAGCTCACTAATTCGAGTCGTGCTCTGTAACTGCAATTCCTCTAACTTTCTAGCCATTTGATTGGCCTGCTCTTGAGCACGAGAAACCTCCATCACCCTGTCTATCATTTCTTGATCTTCGGTCCCGGTAGCACGAGTCTCTACGATGGGAACGGAAGAAGATGTTGAGGGACCAACCTCTGAACCGGAGGATTTATGAAGTAAAGCTTTATACTTCTCTTCCAGGAACTCGCACTGTTGTTTCCAAAGTGCATTTTCATAGGCGTATGACGCGAGACAAGTTTTAGTCTGGAAGAACAAAGAGAGCAAGAAAAAGAGATGGATTAGTAAATTAAGGAAAACCCTTAAAATTATCTGTCAATATGATTGAAGGAAAAAGATATCACCTTCTTAGCATAAAGAGAAGCTCGCTGGAATTTCTCCAGAGGATCCTTATGAAGAAGCTTATTGAGATCGCGAGTAAAAACGCCAGACAAAAGAACACGGGTCGCCTTATCGACCGCGTTCTCACTATCATCATGAACAAGAGAATCCTTCTCGGAATAACCAGCGGCCTTCCTTCCCTCTAAATGATCCTCGATCATTTCGACCAGAGTAGGTTTTGGATGTTTATCTCCGAGTAAAGAAAGGTCGTCACCAGAACGTCCATAGTAACTCCTTTTTCTACCCACTGGATTATTAGTAGGATGAGGCATTGACCAGCTGCGACATCCTCGAATACCCAAAGAGGATCTAAGATGAAGAGGAGGATAACCAGATCCCGTGCCCTGACGAATAGGGGACTCACGAGAAGAATCTGGAGATTCCTCTCTATTCTCCTCAGATTCATGACCCAACTCCACCTTCCTTTTTCGCGACGCTCTCTGCTCGATAGGGGCGTTCTCTACGGATTTGGAAGATTTCGACAGCACCATTTTTCCCTTCGAAGAATGTCGAGAGTTTTCTACCATATGGGCTGAAAAAGAAACAAAATAAAAGTTAGTTTCTCCGTATAAAAGGTGTAGTTACAGCACTAAGATAAAATAAAGTACTAACCAAGAGGTTCAGATGATGAACTGATGGGAAAGTTATGAACACTTAGCCCCGCCTTACGAAGGAAAGCCTCCCCGATCAGAAGAGCGCTTTGATATTTGTTTGCACGCATTTCGGGGATCTCAGTGATAAACTGTACATCGTCAGGAACAAGTTCACCAGTCGGTAAGCGACCTCCAGGAATCCAACTGGAACCATGATGCCATGAAAAAGGCATGGTCGAAACATCCGCCAAACAAATATTAGACGGAGGACGAACAAAGAAGAAATGAGATTTCCATGAAGGATTACTAGAAACAGGGGCGTCAAAGATTGCTCGACTAGGCCGCTGACTAGCGAAGAAATATCCACGATTTGAAGAGCTAGAAATATTGAAGCGGAAAAGTTGCGTAAAATTACGAAAAGAAGGTTTAAACCCCTTTGCGATCATCAAAACGGAAAAACAAACCACAAAAGCAATGGAATTTGGAACCAGCTGTGTCAAGCACACACTGAAAGTTTTCAAAACTTCGAGAAAGAGGGGAGACAAAGGAATACGCAGTCCGCTATTGAAGTGAGCCGTATAAAAGGCTCGACATCCCTCCGGTGGAGACGTGACCCTATCAATAGGGGAAGGAAGAATTATCTCAGAACCTTCCGGAAAATATTTGGTATAATTATTCACAACCTCCGGGAATGTTTCCACCGTATAGGCACAAGCTACGTCCTCAATTGGTTCGGAAATCTGAGGAACAGTACCTTTGCCCTTTTTGGCTCGGGCAGCCACATCTGCATCAGAAAGAATTCGTACCCTGAAAGTATCTTCTACAGGGACGACGAAGTCAGATACTGTAGTTTGTTCGCCCAAAGGATTAGAATGCAACTCCTCCTCGTTATCGGGGGCGACGATCTCTCTAGAAGAAGAAGAAGATCTTCTTACAAAAGCCATATATTCTGGTTCTCGGAAGATGAAGGTCGATAAAAGGAAAAATTTTATGAGATGAACGACAAATCAGGAAAATGATTACGAGTTGTAAGGAAGTATAAAAGAGAAATGGTGAACTCAAAAGTCACCTATTTATAATAAGATGAGACAAGACGTTTCGAACTCATCGCAGCTACTTATATTCCCGCCAAAAACGGAAGGATACGAAAAGCCTCCTGAATAGACGCGTGGCGATTCGTAATCGGACAGAGAAAACGACTATCTATGATATGTAGCACTCTTTTCCTTACTTAAGATTTTTTTCCCACAGGGTTTTTTCTTAAGAAAGGTTTTTAACGAGGTTCCATTCATAGAAAACAAACAGTCGTAAAAATTTATCTACTTCTACGAGCTTCTATTATCTATACGCTCGAAGAAGTGAGGGAGTACTGATGGGGGCTATTTCGCACCCTACATACTACTCGGATCGAATGAAGAAGATAAGATCGATTCGACCAATTCAAACAGATCGGAATTATCTTACTGACCCGGCCAAGTGCAGCTCGCTTCGATAGAAGATTATACTCCGGACTCAAGAAGGATATTTGGGCCGAGTCCTATTAGGACTATGTTTCCTTGTAACGCTAGGTTTAAAATTATATAAATACCTAGTTAATCATTGTATTGGACAACTACGAAATTCCTGAACTCTAAGAATACAGGATTTAACACTGCTTACAACAGCACAACTCAATAATATTCAATATTATTACAGAGCCTTTTACCTTCATATCGGTGTGTTCTTAGCTTTGTTTTGTGGTTTTACTTCTTGTTCTTGAATATTGCTTTTCTTTGTAACCGATCCATCCGGAATAAAGTAACAGAGCCCTATATAACATATATATAAATATCGAAAACCCCCCGATATCACAAATTTACTGATATTCAATTAACCCGACGAAATCCGGCTAAATCATTGAACAAAGCAAAAAATCTGATCTCAAAGTTCGAAAAATTTGAAATCCAGCCTGTTCCAAGTGAAGAAAATTTATGGGCAGATTTGCTATCAAATTTCACAGGTATCGCAGATGGAAAGAATGAAAGGGTAATTACGTGGCTATTGTCAAACGCATATGCCATCGATCTAGATGTCACTCCTTGCGTCGATGTCACGAAAATCGATGAGCAAAAGATCTCATGGATCGATCCTTTCATTAGTTATTTAAAGGAAGGGAAATTACCTGAAAATACTAATGAAGCCCGAAGAATCAAGTACCGAGCACCGTCATTTACCTTAATCGATGATCAACTCTATAAACGATCTTCCTCTGGAGTCTAATTGAAATGTATTTTCGAAGACCAGTATAATATAATTCTGAAGGAGGTTCATGAGGGTGAAGCAGGGAGTCACTGTGGCGCTCGAGCATTAGCTCTAAAGTGCTCGAGGGCGGGATATTGTTGGCCCACTCTTATTTCTGAATTAATTGATTATGTGAGGAAATGTCACCATTGTTAAATTCATTCGAATTTGATCCATCAGTCGGCCGAACAAATGCACTCTATTCCGATCTGTTGGCCTTTTGACAAATGGGGCATTGACATTGATCTTACGTGGTTTCGTATATGATCAAAGAAGTGAAGAAAATAGCTAAGGGCACAATTAAATGAAGGAAAGATCAAATATATATATATATATTCCGAACGTGCGAATACAGATTACAAGCAAGGGGTCCTACTTGAGCATTATAGGATGCCGTACAAGCTAGAGGAATAATACATAATAAGTGACCTATGCTAACTTTCCAAGATGGCTCCAAGCAGCAGCTTCGAATAGAGAGCACCTGGGAAATCGTGTCCGTCCCTGCTTCATAAATGCTCTTGGTATTTATAGTTGGAATAGGGGGCTACCTAGTCCATCCGTAGGAGAATATTTCTCGGCCCATAGGCTTGGGCCTGAGGTCGGCCCAACAGTATCCTTCTACTAAGGGCTCTCTCTCTGATAGATCGAATAAGATGAATTGTGTCTTGAGCTCAATTTTATGCCTTCAGGGTCGGGATCCACAACCTTCGATCTCGCCTGGGCTCCTAAAAGTAGAGTCCGAAATATCCCTCATCAATACTCCCCCACTTCTCGAGTGCAAAGTGAAGCTTAAGCTCGACGAAGTATATACTGCTTCGATCATGGGGATGAGCAAACCATCTAAAATGTGCTTCGGATATGCCTCGTTAAAAACCTAACTCAAAAAAACCCATTGGGATAAAAACCGAATTAGGGAATAAGAGTGCACATCTTGGAAGTAATTTTATGGCTTTACTGCGATGGCATAAATTTTGACATTAACAATCTTTGTCAGGCTTTTCACGATCAAAGTATCCTTCCACATTGGCTACCATACTGCCGTAATTAATTCCTTCTTAATACTTCCCTATTTAGGCTAAAGTAAAGCATTGGGCAATAAATATATATGCCGAAAAGGCGTATCATTTTATGTTTTCGTTCTCAGCACTTCATTGTAGGGGTCTAAAATGCAATTATTGAAAAGATAGTTTTGAATTTTTCCCCGAAGGAGTTCAACCATCGCGGTTACTCGGGGATCGACTTGCAATTTACCTTTTTGACCTTATATATATATGCCGATCGTTGGGGGCTCATTTGCACAAGATTCTCCAAAAAACCCTAGATCGGAGCGAAGAGATCGATAAGAAAACTTAAAGATACGTCCGACCATCCTTCTCGTATTTACAATGTCTAGACAAATAGATCCAAAAGGCAAGGCCAAAATGCCGGAAGAACAAGAGAGTGGTCCTGGTGAGATGTAGGCTAAGACTACCCGATCGCCAGTGGCGGAAAATTTAGGGAGCTCGAGCTCTGATTCCGACCCTGAAAGAGAAGAAGGAGAGCTCAACTCTGACTCAGAAGATGATGAAGACGACAGTTCGAACGAGGCGACTGATGAAGAAACTGCATACGATGATAGCCTTATATTGGCAGACGATGAGCAAATGAAATACAGAATAGGTACCAAGGTTATTATTAATATTTTCAAATGGGTGGAATCGTTGACCAGCGCAAAGCTTAATAAAACCGAGCGCAGGGCTGATCAAATTGCTTGCCGTTATACTAAAAAACATCGAGGATATGTGGAAGATGAGTTCGATAAGTATATTCCGAACAAATACTCGATCGTTATACCGACTCCCGAGCAACGTGTTACTAATCCACCGGAGGGGTGCCATTCTTTCTATACCAGGCAATTCTTTTACGGTCTACGCATTCCCTTCGCCCCTTTGATTCGTAGTATTCTAGAGGCTTTCTCACTTAGCCCCTCTCAGATTCTTCCGAACTCAATTGGGTATATAGTCGCATTTTGCGTGCTAATGAAGGCAAAAGGAAAAAAGGCGACCTTCCAAAATTTCTGGTGAGTCTTTCAGATGAGTTCGTCCATCTCTTCGAACGCTTGTTATGTATATTTTTCGCAAAGATCGAATCGCTCAATATTGTCGAAGAAAGTCTCAAGCAACCTAAAAGGTCGGAAAGAAGAGTTCTTCTTCGTTCGTGGGCCTGATACCCCGCCTTGTGCAGAAGTTCCTGAACCAACCCCCTATAAGTGGGCAGGGGAGCAGTCTTGGATCTATGGTAGGCGGAGCCTTAAAGGAAGAATAAATCATGAGCTCCCGGATGTATTTTTGCGGACCCTTCGACCCGACCTCTATCAAACTGCTCTAATGACCCACGACGGGGTCTTGAGAATGGCTGGGCTCAGCGAATGTTCTTATCCTGCCCCCGCGATCACATTTGGTCATCTTTCTTCGACGCCAGCCGATATCCAAACCAATCAAGGTGTAAGGACTGATGGGGAGGCTGACGCCGTTGTTGCTCCTCTTACTCTAAGTATGCTTGTTTGTTTCTTATAATTCAACGCTCTGATTTTCCTTTTGTCGGAAGGTCATTGAGAGATTTTGAACCTCTATAGCCGGCTCGAACGTTGCTTCTTTTTCAAAAGGGACCCAAGGTCAGCCCCGCGAACAGAAGAAATCAAGGGCTACTTTGAAGATCGGAGGAGCCATTGCAAGCGCTGATACTACCGCGGTTTCGAAACTAGATGTGAGTTTTCCTCAAATTGCTGCCGAGGGAACTTCACAATCCCGAGATGCCGGGCCTCTACAGTCGGTATTCTCGATCGACACATCTGATCCGAACATAGCTGGATATAGCTATTATACGTCCAAGGGTATCCAAGCCCAACAGATAACTGAAACTAGAACGACTCGGAAAAGAAACAGCGAAGAACCTGAGTCTTCAAGAAAGGTAAGGCCCTTTGGTCGAAAACCAGGCCCGATACAATGTCGTCCAAGTCGGGCCAAACCAGACTTGGCAGATTTCATAGAGGACCATCTTCGCGGACCAAGGGCCTCTGGATTTCCAGAGAGTGGGACAATCGAGTCTGACTTTGGACGTAATGGCGAACGCGCTGTGGATAAGTCATTTAGAATTCTGATGGCCGGAAGATTCTGTTGGGATAGTGGTTGGGTTGCCTCGATTGTCAGAACAACATACATTACGGAATTTTAAAATTTTTCGAAGCACCCAAGGTCCCATGTAAGAATCTCCATATTATTTATAAGCAAGCATGAAACAAAAGCACACAATGAATTAAACAAGGGGGTTTTTGCGATTTACCTAACCACAGTCAAGGTGGTGGCAACCTTCAGTTCTGATTCTGAATTTGGATCTGGTTCACAGGAGTGATCCAAGCGTCTCACCTCCAAAGATAGTCCAAACCAACTGGATTCTGGGGACACCTCCTAGTCTTAGGCTCAGAACTGGATCTAGGAGATTTGTTGTTGCAGGACTGTGCAGATCAACTTGACAAAGCAAGATCTAGCACGGTGGAACAAGGGAGAGGCGGCGGCGGAGCTTGGGCAGCTCACGGCAGCAAGGTGGCGGCGGCACAAGCTTGGCAGAGCAGGGGAGGGGCGGCTAGGTCAGAGAAGGGAGCTCAGGGTTTTTTGTGCTAGGGTGTTAGCTTTCTGAGTTCTGATAGAACTCTATTTATAGACTTGTATTTGACCTAGGTTTGTAAGACTTCATATGGGCTTTTAATTAAAGGCCCATGTCTTGCAAGCCTTTCATTTAATTAACTACTTTAATTAAATGCCCAATCCAATTTAATAAATCAATATTTCCTTGATATAATTAATTAGCAACTTAATTAAGTATTTAATTAATTAAGTCAACTAATTAATTAATCTCCCACTTGAATTAATACTTTAATTCATTTAATTGATTTAATTACCCTTAAATCAATTAATTCCTTTCATATCCTTTATAACAGTCACCGTCCAATTGTATTGTGTGTGACCCTCTGGGTTCACCATCAATTGGCAGCAGGCCCACGAATTCCTTGAGATTTAATTTATGAACAATAAATTGCTCCGATCAATTAAACAACCTTTAATTGACCACTCCTAGAATCAAATCCTCTATTAATTCAGGAGTACCCACACTTCATGGTCAATGTCTAGCCACAAGCCCATGAATCCCAACTTCAGGTGAATTGATATTTGTGAACCTCGTCTAATATAATTACCATGTACATACGGTCCTTCTATCGACTAATATTCCCGATCAAGACTTAGGGTGTGTGAATTGATCGGCACCTCTAAATTTGTCTAGATAGCTATACTTTCTAATTCAGGATAATATTCCAGTGTGACTCCTAAATTTGGAAACCCCCTTTCCAAATCCGTCACTGACTACGGCCGTAGATTCATTGGATATATTATCTAAGAATCGTATAGGAAATTCTCTCATCCGTTAAGATGAGTCAATAGATTCCATATTGGTACTAACCACTCGCGTACATGTCCATACGCACCCAACCTAGGCATGTTATGACCAAGCTAAGTGGCCTATACCTAGATCTAAGTACGCACTTTCATGCACCGAATTCGCCCTAGCACCTCAAGTCAAAGGACTAAATCGTACACTATTATAATCCTTGAGAAACATCCCATCACCGATATGCGACATGCACTTCCACAATGGGTTTCTCTGTTCGGGTCGTTCGATGCGTTCAATCCTCCATTGAACCACCTACTCATATGCACTGGGCTCAAATGCCTTGCTCATGAAACGCTACAAATTCACTCCATGTGAATCATGCATACTTGTACAAGTCTTGACGATTCCTACGATACCCCGTCTCGTTCAGAATCTATGACTTGGAACAGTTTTAAGATTACGACCTTAGAGACTGTTTCATGATTGCACTCATTACTGAAGTGAATCGTCCCATAGTCAAATGTAATCTTAGGATTTCATCCAATCGCTTAAATGGATTCGCGAGAGATGAAGTTGGCCATTGTTTATCCTTATACATATATAAATAAACATGCGTACTAAGTCATTTATACTAAAGAAAGATAATGATAGTTCCAGTACAAGCTAAATGTATTGGCTTGCAGGGCACTATCCCATCAATCTCCCACTTGCCCTAAAGCCAATCACAAACGTTTCTAGGACCCATCTTTTTAAAGATTTTGTTCGAACTCATTTCATGATATAGCCTGCTTTTAGTGGATCTGCTATGTTGTCTTCTGAGTCGACGCAATCCATTACGCGCGGTAACTCTACCAATGATTTTTCTAATCAAATGGTACTTTTCTTTCAATTGTGTTTAGATTTCTGGTGAGATCTCGAATGCTTTGCTTTAGGAACAGCTCCAATGTTATCATGGAAGATAATCATGAGCTTCGCAATGCTAGGCACTACATCCAACCGAAGGATAATGTTTTATATCCTAACACTTTCTTAAGCCGCATTTAATGCTGCAGTATATCTTGCTTCAGTGGTTTAAATGGTTACGGTAATTTGCTTTGAATCCTTTCAAATTTACCGTTACCCCATTGATGCAGGATAAGTACCCAAAAATGGATATATTTAATTCATCCACATCAGACTGAAAAATTCGAATCAATAAATCCTTCGAATTCTTAATTTTCCACTACCACCGTAGACCAAGATCAAATCCTTACTGTTTGTCAAGAGCTTAAGGATATCTTTTACGGTGGTCCAGTACTTCTTCACTGGAGTTTGACTAGCAACTGCTCGCGATACTTGAGCAAGTTCTACGTCTGGTCTAGTACATAGTAAAGCATGCCACATACAACCTTTTGTTTGAAACATAAGGTATTTGAGACATTCTCCTTTATTCTCATTTGATGTAGCGCACATCGATTTTGGAACAAGGGATATAGTGTCTCAATGGAAGCAATCATTTCTTGGATTCTTCATACTGAATGTTTCCAGTATAGATTCTATGTACTTAGATTTAGAGAGTGCCAGCATCAGCATCTTTTCTGATCTACTTCTATAGATACGTATCCCAATACGCAAGATGCTTCTCCTAAATCTTTCATGGAGAATTGCATGGACAACCATGCTTTCGTCTGTGCTAACATTCCAATATCATACCAGATAACCAGAACATTATCGACATATAAAATATGAGCTTCATCACGCTCTCACTAATCCTTTTGTACACTCATGGTTCATACTCGTTTTGATGAAGTCAAATGTCTTGACTATCTCATCAGAACAAATGTGAGTCTGAATGGATTCAAACATTGCTAATGGAGAAAAGGTTTCATCAAAGTCTGTTCCAGAATATTGTGAATAGCCTTTTTACCACTAGTCAATTCTTAGAGGCAACACCTCTCCATTCATTCCAAGTTTGAAGATCCACTTACAACTTATAACCAACTTATAGGGATAAATCCCTCGGGTGGATCAATCAAGGTTTATACCTTGTTGGAATGGATGGGATCCATTTCGGGTTGCATGGCTTCGAGCCAAGCATCCTAATCTATGTCTGACATCGCTTCTTGATAGGTCCATGGATCACTTTCCACTTTCTCGTTTTCGTGAATGAAACCAAATCGCTCTGGCTCCTTACGAATTCGATAAGACCTTTTAAGAGTAGGTGTACTAGTAGGTTTAGTAAATTCTGGATTAACTCCCACTGTTTGCGGGGATGAGTCCAAATCTTGGACTTCATCAAGTTCCATGACGTTTCCATTTCCTTTGACGAGAAATTCATCAACAGAGGAACGGGTATTCAGAAGAAACGATTGTTTCTCATTGTCGTGGAACATGTATCCAATGGATTTTGTTGGATACCCCACAATTATATACAAATTGGATATACTAGCCAATTTATCTCCTTTCTCGTTTCTACCATCGGCAGGAGATCTCCATACTTAGAGGTAAGAACATAGAGGTATTTTGCCATACCTTTCTTGGTAAAGCTTTGTAGGAACGAACTTTGAAGGTACTTTGCTCAGTATCTTCGATGCAGTCAGGAGGACTAACCCCTAGAATGCATAAGGAAGCTTTAACAAATCTCAATATGGATCGAACAATGTTAAACAATGTTAGAATCCATCTCTTTAGACATTTCAATAAGTTGAGGCGTCTTAGGAGGAGTTTGTTGTATGAGAATCATATTCTCATTGAGATAATTGAGGAATCATTGACAAGTATTTGCTATATCGATTAGATCGAATAATATTATGTCTTTGTTGATTCTCTACTTCGTATTGAAATACCTTTCTTGGTTTTTCGGATTTGTATCTCACTAGATTCATTTTCCACTAACGACCAAGGTCATCAGCAAAAAGTACGAAGTATGAGTAATCTCCTCTCACAGTAACTTTTAGTGATCGATATTCATCGATTAAATTAGAATTTGGTTCTCTCTGGATTCCCTGTGACGGGAGATCCGGTCATATCTCCTTTGAGACATGATTCGCAGGTTGGAAGTTCATCCAAGTTCTATTTTTCAAGAAGCTTAGGCGAAACCAACTTTTGAATCCTACTCTTGGAGATGTGTCCAAGTCTAGCGTACCAAAGTTATGGACTATTATCTTTGTATTAATTTGAACTTCACACATTAATTCAATAAAATTGAGTTAATGGTTTAATTCCATTAATTTACTTCTTTTCAATTAACTTCTTTAATTGCTTCCTTTTTTCTTTCAATTAACCCTTTAATTGAAACGTTGCTTAATTAATTAGATCATCTAATCAATTAAACATATCGGTGCCTTTCTTAGATCCAGTGGGATAATTTGACTTTTAGGCTACTTGCGTTTTTTTGACAACCTTTATGGTCGTATTTAGAAGAGAATAAATTCTTCTTCATTTTACTCTTCTTTGACTTTGCAGTCCATGAAATGTAAACGATCATGTCAGGTTTATCCTATTTGTCTTTAACCAATACTTTGGTTGATTCATGAAATGTGATCAACTTATCAAATAAGATCAGTGTATTTCAAGAGTCATTTGAATGAGCAGGAGGAGAATTTAGGAGAAAGTTAATGTTAAGATCACTTGCATGCTTACGTTTAATCGATCCAGTTTTCAACTAGATTGATAAAACAAAGACAGTGATCCTTGACACTAGTTCCTTCAATTATTCTCGAGTTTTGAAACAAGTCCTTAGAAGTCTCGAATCATATCGATTCAAAACTACTCCTCAAAACAAGCCTTTTGAGGTGGAGGTTTGTTTCATAAGACTGGTCCTCAAAATAGGCCTTTTGAGGTTTGTTTCAGAAGCTTCAGACATGCTCCTCATGTTGCTTCCATAGCTCGTTCAATCTTGATGCTTATTTGAGGAAACGATTATTAAGATTCCCATACTCTATAGGTGATTCGTTTCACTTTTGAGATTCATCTTTATAGGAGGAAAGCATCATTAATATTCCCATATTCTACGGGTGATTCGTTTCTCTTTTTAACTTATCTTAGAAGCCCATAAGGCATAGGTTCGTCGTTTAAGAACATCATTCCCACTTCTGGAATTTAAGACAATTCTCAAGTTTTTGCCTAGTCGATATTTTAATCCAGTTATTTTATTAGTCGAGGATAAATAGTAAAAATGGATAATTACAGATATCTCTGTATCTAAAGAGAAGACAAATATTTAGTGGACTAGTTAATGAATAATACTTATAATCTACGAATGTTGGACTTTCTATCGTAGAAGTTCTCCCACTATTTTATCGAAATAATTACCCCTTCAAGTTTTCGGGAAATTCTATTTCCTAGTAGGTCTTGACGTCCCAGCGGCAATTAATTGCACCCACGACTCGTGGCCATGCAACCAATTCCCCAGGTAGGCATACTTATTGCCAATTGTGTCACTCCACAACCTTCAAGCTATTTTGCCTCGGTTATCGCACTTATCTAGCACTGCTACATCATAAGTGTTACAAATCGTTAAGTTTAACCCATCAATCATGATGAGCAACGGGCCCGGTCGTGAATTCTCCGTGACTAGTTATCGGTCGATCTTCACATCCCGACCAGTCCTCACCCTTGTCGTGTTTAGTTAAAAACAGGAGTCAAGGAATTTCGCGTATTGTCCCTTTCTTCGACTCGGGTGCCAGACTCTGGATCACCTCTATCGATAAGTAGACAACATACACTAGTCCCTATTGATGGAAGGCTTGGATTTATATAAATACTTCATTTTATTTTAATCCAATATGACTTAATATTTAATTCAAGAGGGGATTTACTGGTTTGAAAGTTTAAGGCAAACTTTCTCGAGATCTCACCGCTTCGATTATGAATTATCTTATTTACGATCTAATATTCTAGCGCGTAATACCATACAAGCCAAATAAAAGAAGCAATAAATAAATAAATCATAAATAAATAAACCTAGCATGCATTTCCACCACAATATGTTTTCGATCGGGAGCCTTCTATGTGGGCCATCATCGAGCCAATGATGTTGGCCCTATTGGTCAATCTAAAAGGTTCTCAAACAGGCCTATGCTATTAGAAAATGTACCACGCATACATGGCCTTCATATCTTCTTGGGCTCCCACCTTGCTTGTAAATGGGCCTCCATCCTAAACTAATAGAACAGTAAAAGCCCTATTCTATTACAAAGGGCTCAAAGTGGCCCAAAAATTATAAAAGGCTCGCAGGCCTGATAAAAACCAAACATTAAATTATACCAATCACATCTAACCTAAGGTCAAGTCTCGTCTCGATCGAAAACCACGTAAACAGTTCACGTAGAGCAAGAAACATGCACACATCCATTACCTATTTCTTTCTTAATTTTAAAACAACCTTTTAAAACTAACTTCCTATGATTCTTACTTTTTCGTCACTACTAATTATGACAAAATAAATATTCGGGTAAACAAAAATAAATTTTCTGCTCAAATTCAGATTATGTTTTTCAACTTTTGAAAATTACATATTCGCCCCTCAACTTTTGAAAATTGCACTTTGCCCCCAAAACTTTTGAAAAGTTACAAAAGCACCCCAAAACAGATTCGGGCAGCAGTCCCCAAACTTTTGGAAATTACAAAATGACCCCAAAAACCGTGCGATCAGATTTGCAAAATGGTCCAGAAATTTTGAAATTTCCAGATCCAAAAATTTCGAATTTTCAGCCCTTTAAAAACCCTGTATGCGATTTTTGCACAAAAAGTCCTGAAGTTTTCAAAAACTATAAATTCCCCACAGATCTGAAAAAGCAGTTTTACCCAATCATAGATCCAGTCATAACAAGCAAGAATCAACTTACAGAACATAATTATCACGTGTTTACATATACATAATTAAACATATACGGTGAACACACATTATGTTTAGGCTTTTCGTATAATAATTATGGAGTTGGCTCTGATACCACTGTTGGGATAGTGGTTGGGTTGCCTCGATTGTCAGAACTACATACAGTGCGGAATTTTAAAATTTTTCGAAGCACCCAAGGTCCCATGTAAGAATCTCCATATTATATATACGCAAGCATGAAACAAAAGCACACAATGAATTAAACAAGGGGGTTTTTGCGATTTACCTCACCACAGGCAAGGTGGTGGCAACCTTCAGTTCTGATTCTGAATCTGGATCTGGTTCACAGGAGTGATCCAAGCGTCTCACCTCCAAATATAGTCCACACCAACTGGATTCTGGTGACACCTCCTAGTCTTAGGCTCATAACTGGATTTAGGAGATTTGTTGTTGCAGGACTGTGCAGATCAACTTGACCAAGCAAGATCTAGCACGGTGGAACAAGGGAGAGGCGGCGGCGGCGCTTGGGCAGCTCACGGAAGCAAGGTGGCGGCGGCACAAGCTTGGCGGCGCAGGGGAGGGGCGGCTAGCACAGAGAAGGGAGCTCAGGGTTTTTTGTGCTAGGGTGTTAGCTTTCTGAGCTCTGATAGAACTCTATTTATAGATTTCTATTTGATCTAGGTTTGCAAGACTTCTTATGGGCTTTTAATTAAAGGCCCATGTCTTGCAAGCCTTTCATTTAATTAACTACTTTAATTAAATGCCCAATCCAATTTAATAAATCAATATTTCCTTGATAAAATTAATTAGCAACTTAATTAAGTATTTAATTACTTAAGTCAACTAATTAATTAATCTCCCACTTTAATTAATACTTTAATTCATTTAATTGATTTAATTACCTTTAAATCAATTAATTCCTTTCATATCCTTTATAACAGTCACCGTCCAATTGTATTGTGTGTGACCCTCTGGGTTCACCATCAATTTGCAGCAGACACACGAATTCCTTGTTATTTAATTTATGAACAATAAATTGCTCCGGTCAATTAAACAACCTTTAATTGACCACTTCTAGAATCAAATCCTCTATTAATTCAGGAGTACCCACACTTCATGGTCGATGTCTAGCCACAAGCCCATGAAGCCCAACTTCAGGTGAATTGATATTTGTGAACCTCGTCTCATATAATTACCATGTACATACGGTCCTTCTATCGAATAATATTCCCGATCAAGACTTAGGGTGTGTGAATTGATCGGCACCTCTAAATTTGTCTCGATAGCTATACTTTCTAATTCAGGATAATATTCCAGTGTGACTCCTAAATTTGGAAACCCCCTTTCCATATCCGTCACTGACTACGGCCGTAGATTCCTTGGATATATTATCTAAGAATCGTATAGGAAATTCTCTCATTCATTACGATGAGTCAATAGATTCCATATTGGTACTAACCACTCGCGTACATGTCCATACGCACCCAACCTAGGCATGTTATGACCAAGCTAAGTGGCCTATACCTAGATCTAAGTACGCACTTTCATGCACCGAATTCGCCCTAGCACCTCAAGTCAAAGGACTAAATCGTACAATATTATAATCCTTGAGAAACATCCCATCACCGATATGCGACATGCGCTTCCACAATGGGTTTCTCTATTCGGGTCGTTCGATGCGTTCAATCCTCCATTGAACCACCTACTCATATGCACTGGCCTCAAATGCCTTGCTCATGAAACGCTACAAATTCACTCCATGTGAATCATGCATACTTGTACAAGTCTTGACGATTCCTACGATACCCCGTCTCGTTCGGAATCTATGACTTGGAACAGTTTTAAGATTACGACCTTAGAGACTGTTTCATGATTACACTCAGTACTGAAGTGAATCGTCCCATAGTCAAATGTAATCTTAGGATTTTATCAAATCGCTTAAATGTATTCGCGAGAGATGAAGTTGGCCATTGTTTATCCTTATACATATATAAATAAACATGCGTCTAAGTCATTTATACTAAAGAAAGATAATAAATGTTCCAGTACAAGCTAAATGTATTGGCTTGCAGCGCACTATCCCATCAGATTCAAGGATGATAATACCGAGCTCTTCCATAAAGATGGCTTTCAAATCATGGGTGATTATGCTTATGCACATCAGAGGGTACACGTTTTTTCGTACGTACTCGAAACTCCTCATTGTTGATATCTGTTTTTCTTCAGGCCGGGGATTTGGTCGTTCATCAATCTCATCGTCTGGCTATCTTAGAGGAAGAGTCGCGACTAGCTCATAATGCTCTACACGACATTCTGAAGGTGGATGCCATTACTGCCGCTCGGTTGAATCAGACTACTGCCAAGCTATCCAAGGTCGAAAAGGAGCTCACGTATGCTAGGAAAGAGCTTGAAGCAAAAAGGACACTTGAGGAAGAGGTCGAGAAGTTAAGATCGGATCTTGAGCAAGCTAAGATGCTTTCCGATCAGGCATATGCTAGGTGTCGCGAAGAGGGTAAACTCCCAGCTGTAGAGGAATTTTTGGAATCCCCTTTCCTTGACGCTTTGGTTCGGCTACAATCGGGCTCGATTAACCAAGCCTTTTTCTATAAAGGAGTTCAACAGCTCATCGTGGCCTGAAGGATTCAAGGCGCACTTAGCGAGTATCTTCCCCATATGATCCCTTATAAAAACTACAAGGCCTCCTCTCTTCTTCCTGAAATTGTTGGTCTTCAAGATCATGAATATGCCCAATTCCTCACTGAATTCGGGGTTCCCATGCCCAACCTTGATATGCTTGAAGCGGAAGATGCGGTGGAAAAGAGCGAGGAGGTGAATATCGATGGCGATTCTAATGATCGGGAAGAAGAAAACATCTCTTCCCCTAGAGCAAGTAGTTCTTCCGCTGATGACCAAAGTAGCGATGAAGGGGATGATAGCTCGAGCAACGGTGATAGCGATAGCTCGGAAGGTGATTCTGACGAAGAAGACAAAAAGGCGGAGGAAGGTCGCGATTCTGGTGTTGAAGAATCCGATCAATGATAAATGCTATGTAATAGAAATACTATGTAATAGGACTTCCTTAATTAACTTTTTTATACTTTGAATATGAGTACTTCTTGACTTCTCGTATATACTTTGCATTCCTCAACTCACACTGTTGTTACCGTTCCATTATTGTGATAACAAGATGCTATCCTTGCTATAAATACTAAGGCCATTTCTCATCATCTCACCATATCGTCGAATACTGATATCGGAGCTCCTAAAAATATATATAAGTTCCAAAGCCTCTGCAATAACTTCCATGCCTGCTAACTTCTGGCAAAATGACCTCTTTAGGGGAAGATGCCATTGAGCGCGCATCCTTTTCTATTTCATTAGAGCCTTTTAAGGTCGAAAAACCTTTCGATCCAATGCCTATTTTATATATATATATATATATATATATATATATATATATACTTTTACATAACTTGATGTTCATATTTTTGCCAACTGAGGCGAATTCCAATTTCCGAGCTTTGAATGGACTGACTTAGCGGTTGTCTTTCCTCTATAGCGATCTACGTGATTTTTCCACCAAATATTTCCTTATTCCTCGGGAAACTAAACCGTCATTAAATCTTGATCGCGCAACCTATTACATTCCAACCGTTGGATAAAGTTGAAGTGCGTCTATAAATGGGGCTTTTCTTCAGTTTAAAGAAAAAAATCTCTTCCTTTTTGTAGATTTTCTTCGATCATGTTGCTCAAGAAATATCGTCCCTTGACCCAATATTTCGAAATCCGAAGTAGGACTTATTTTTTCGAGTTCTATAATGTTGATAACCTTGATTTCGACTAGAATATCTTCAGACGAAGAACTATTCGATCTTAAAGGCCAACAAGCCTCATTGCTGACCATCCACAACCCCAATAATTCCCTCAACCTGGTAAAGTGTCGGAAGGGTTCAAGCATAAGGTTTTCAAGGGTGTTTAGCGATGGGTCATTATTCCTCTGGCACGGTTCTCATACTGAGGGACCTATTGCCACAATATTTTTCGAGAATGTGAAAAGGGTGCGGCGTCAGCGAATGAAGTGGCGTTCGACATGGGTTACTCGATCATCGAGCTAAGGCCTTTAATTCGTTATCCCAATAATCAACCAACACCCAATATTCACTATCCTTGTAAATCTTTCGAGTGAGGATATTATCGTCCGTTTGTGCTTATATTGCTAATTGTTAGTAGGATCGAAGTAGCTTTGACAAATTCTGGTGTAATAGGATTGAGATATAGCTCTGTATCATTTTACTTATTCGAAAATCTTTGTGAATAATATTTCACAATATTCTTGCTTTGTTTGATCTAATAATTTCTGCTTGATTGTTGCATATGAATTTCGGACGTTGATGAGTTTAAATGAGCTATCTATTGTAGCCAAACAGTTCCTTATTCATCGGGAATCCCAACAATAGTTAAATCTTGTCCGTTTAATTAACAACTTATGGCCGTTAGATCTATCCCATCCCTTTCTATAAAAGACGGTGTTGTATCCTTGAGACTATCCCTCTCATCCTACTGGTTCTTTATTTATCCGATCATGATGTTCAAAACTATTACTCTACCAACCCAATTTTTTGGGTTTAGACTTCGAACAGTCTTTGTGAGAAACAAGGTTGCTTCGAACTCGCTTAGAATATCGACAGGCAAATACATTCTCGATCTGGAAGGCCAATAAGCCAAATCCAGAAAACTCATAAGCTACCGATCCTTGCTCGGGGTCAGTTAATTAAGGATAATATTTTTTTATGGCTGACTATTTCGGGGTCCGGAGAACTGCTCGACCTGCAAAAATGTTGGTGGAGTATGAGCATCAAGTTCTCCAAGGATAGTCGGTAGCTTTTATCATTCCTTTGGCATGGGTCTCTTCTCGGGGGCATGTTGCCACAATGCATTTAGGAAGACATACTAGGGGCTGCGTCGGAGGATAAAGTTAGCTAGAAGATTATGCACTAGCCCCTACATCTTCGGAGGAATAGAAATAAAGAATAAAGCCTGCGGGTCTAAAGGAGATTACACGCTCAGAGCTGAATTATCTCGATCGATTGGTAGGAGAAGAAACCGAAAATTTTCATAGGATTGTAGAATGCAATAGGATCGGAATGTAATGTATTAGCTTGTACTATGCTCGAAACATATCTCCAATATTCTTGCTCTTTTGAATTTTCATACCTTTGTAATATGATCAAAACTGTACATATTTTCTTTTTCGGAATAATTTTTATAAACTTTTTCATCTCTTCTTTGTTGATCGATCAAAGAATAGTCAGATGAACTCTTATCTTTGATAACCCGATCGAACATGGATATTTTAAACTAATACGAGAATAATCAAACACCTCTCTTTGAGCGATCAATGAATAAGTAACCTGATAAGTAATCAATTAATCTTCCTTTGGAAAATTTCTAAGTATGAGTATTTAACCGATCCTTAGCATAACCGAATTTCTGAAATCGACCGAACTCTTTAATTCGAGAAATTCCAACCGACCATAAACTGTTGGTAATAATACTTGTATTAATCATTCGGGTTTGCATTTTTGATCGAATATAACGGTTGAAGGATAGAAATTGGACGAACATTTTAGCCCGAAAATCGTTACTTAAACAAATAATAACTTTTGAATCGTTTCTGATGCTTAGCTCATTGTATTTGATGGACTGGTGTCGATTGGGACGATCATAGTCTTTCCAACCCGAGCATTAATAATTGGTTGTAAATTGTCGAAAAACAAATTGATGTTCGAGCGCGATTTCTCGACCATGATAATGCATTGAGTTTTCCAAACCGGCATCGTATTTTGAATAACACGTCCAAAATATCAAATTTTAGGCAAACATTTTTGTTTCCAGCGTTGCCCTTTAGATTGGTTAACAGATAAGAACCACAGAACCACGGAACCATCTTTATGTGTCTATAAGATTATTTCTTCTCCCAACCAAACAGGATCCTATTCCTTGGGAAATGTAACAGTCAGTACATTTATTGTTTAGATCATAGCCGTCCGTGACATGTTATCTGGTCCGTTGGTTTTAACCCTTCCCTGTTATAAATAGTTCCCATTTTTTCCGTCACATTCTTCACTCATCACCAATGCCTCGTCCGATCATTGCAGCTCGAGTTTCGAATTCTTTTAGCAATATGATCCGTAATACTTATGAGATAATGGAATTTAAATTAGGACTCAGACCCTGTTTTTCGATCCTAGTCCCTTTGATGTAGCCTCTCTCGCTTAGAATATCGACAGGCAAAAGAAATTGCGCCTAGAATACCGGCTGGCAACCTGCTCTCTTGGATCTAATTCATTTGAGCCGGGATTAGAGTTCCGATTTTCTGGCGCTGTGTCCGGTCGAGCAGTGGGTCATCCTTGGAGGAGTTCTTTAAATCTCGAGCATCGGCTTCTTCAAGGGTTTTCTTGAAGTATAGTTCCTTCGAGATTGCTCGGAGTAATTCCGCTGGGGTCACTCCCGCTGTTCTGGATCGGTAATTCGTGTGTGAACAATGATTGCCACAACTATTGGGCATAGCAATCATTGTTCATGCACGACGATCTTAGATCGGTCTAAAAGTCCTGGTGATGGACTCCGATCCAGCTTTTATCCCGTTCCGCAGAACGCTTGTGGATGTGCGACATGTGGCGAGTGATTGACATGAAGAATATTTGCTGAGTTCTGTATCTGGTGCGGACGCAGGAATGTGGATCGAAGACGCTTAATTTTGCTAGTAGGATTTGTATTAGGGTAGGAGTGAGTGTATTATTCTTTTCGAGCTAGAATTTCACTATTGTACTTGAGAATTCATTTGTAACTTGTTCGAAGAATAAATAAAAACTTTATTTTCTGCTCATCTTCGTTGCATGTTCGAAGAACCTTTAGTAGTCGAATAATATATATACGATGTGATAAAACAAAATGAATTTGGATGATTTTAACTTTGTGTTATTAACTTGAAATTATCAAACCATCTGTTCGGAAACATAGGTTCCTTCGGCAATTGAATGATACTTCAAAATAGGTTGCAACTCTAAAGATTTGTATAATCTATTACCATTATACCGATAGATTCGTCGACATTTCGTCGATCGAAGACTCTACTCCCTTTGAAATAGCTATCAATCGAGAAGATCAAATTAATTTTGTGTTAGTTGATCGAGTAACATATTTGACAAAGTTTTCCTTGTCCATTTATACCGGTCACTTCATAGCTCTAGATGACTTAATCGAATAAGTAACATGAATCATCGATGTTGATCGGATCGATAACTGTAAATAAATCTAATAACATTTTGACCCATAAAAGTATAGAGAAATGATTTTCATCTTATTTTTGAGGTTGCTTGATTCATATTGTTGATATTCTCTTTTCGCATGTTAGCTTTACGGGTCTTAGCAACAGCTTTCACCCTTTTCGTTTTTATCGGTCATAGCAATAGCTTTCACCTAAGGGTCTTAGCAACAGCTTTCACCCTTTTCTTTTATCGGTCATAGCAATAGCTTTCACCTGAGGGTCTCAGCAACAACTTTCACCCTTTTCGTTTTTTATTTGTCATAGCAATAGCTTTCACCTGAGGGTCTTAGCAACAACTTTCACCCTTTTCTTTTATCGGTCATAGCAATAGCTTTCACCTGAGGGTCTTAGCAACAACTTTCACCCTTAGTCGATTTCGAGCGTCATAACAACAACTTTCACCCGTTGTTTAATACTTGATTGACGCGTACTGAGATTGGCCATATTCTTAAAATACTCTTCCGAATAAAATGATAATATCTTTGGCAAAACAAGACTTTCATTGAATAGATAATCCTCTACGACCCGAGGTAAAAGAGGCAGAACGGGATAATAAGACAGTGGATAGGCTAGAAATCAGTAAATAGTCTTCATCGTTCATAATAACGCATTTCTGAGCTATGTGCTCCTTGTCTATTTGAACTTAGAGAAGATAAATACTCGATCTCCTGGGTATCAAAAGCTTTGTTCGGCCGCTCCCAATCGATCAAACCGGTGTTTTAATTCGTCACATTCTTGTTCGAAAGAAAATATAAAGTTTGGCGGTGCTCATGATTCTGCAGCAGAAATCCCTCGAATAATCATATAAACTCATTATATCGATAAAACCGTTGACATGCTCCCCGGGGTCGGTAGTCCCGTTATACCGTAGTAACCTTGTTAGAACGTTGTACGATGTTATTTTCGATCTCTGATCGACGACAGCCGTATGGTTGGAACTTCTGGTTGTTGAGCCGCTCGAGATAGATTATCGGGCTCATTGTCAACTGAGTTTTGTGCTCCGATTGCGTGAGGAGGCTATCCTCAAATATATGTATTTCTCCTCGTAGTAGGCATTTTTCTATCTAACACCCAAATAAGGCCCATACGGTGGGCGCCAATTGATCATACGTGGTTTCGTATATGATCAAACAAGTGAAGAAAATAGCTAAGGGCACAATTAAATGAAGGAAAGATCAATTATATATATATCCCGAACGTACGAATACAGATTACAAGCAATGGGGTCCTACTTGAGCATTATAGGATGACGTACAAGCTAGAGGAATAATACATAATAAGTGACCTATGCTAACTTTCCAAGATGGCTCCGAGCAGCAGCTTCGAATAGAGAGCATTTGGGAAAGCGTGTCCGTCCATGCTTCATAAATGCTCGTGGTATTTATAGATGGAATGGGGGGCTACCTAGTCCATCCGTAGGAATATATTTCTCGGCCCACAGGCTTGGGCCTGTGGTCGGCCCAACAATATCCTTCTACTAAGGGCTCTCTCTCTGATAGATCGAATAAGATGAATTGTGTCTTGAGCTCGATTTTATGACTTCAGGGTCTGGATCCACAACCTTCGATCTCGCCTGGGCTCCTAAAAGTAGAGTCCGAAATATCACTCATCAGACATTGTCGGTCCTTTCCCGACTGCCAGGGCCAAAAAGAACTATGTGTTGGTCGCTGTAGAATATTTCAGTAAATGGGTCGAATGCATTTCTCTAACTAAGATCACTCAGTTTAAAGTTATAAATTTCCTATGAAGAATATTATCTGTAGGTTCGGAATTCCTAGAGTTTTGATCTCTGACAATGGAACACAGTTCGCTGGCAAAAAAGTCATGGAATGGTGCGAGAGGTTCGGAATACAACAGAATTTTGCATCAGTAGGGCACCCGTAGGCTAATGGGCAAACAGAAGTTGAGAATAGAGAGATTGTTCGATCTCTGGAAAAGCGCTTATCTGATACAAAAGGCAAATGGCTCGATGAACTTCCAGGAGTTTTATAGGCTAATAGGACGACTGTGAAAGTTGCCACGGGAGAAACTCCTTTCAGCTTGGTTTACGGTTCGAAAGTTGTTATTCCCGTTGAAACTCTTATAGCCTCTCCCAGGGTCGAATTTTATGATTCCAAAGAAAATCAATCATTGAGGGAAATGGAGGTCGATCATGCCGACAACAGAAGGGATCGTGCTAAATTGAAAATTCAAGCTACAAAGTCCAACATGGAGAAGGCCTATAATCAGAAAATTAGAATCCGAACATTTAAGGTTGGAGATCTAGTGCTAAAAAAGGTAGAAGTCTGGAAGCATGTTGGCAAACTTCAGCCTAATTTGGATGGACCTTACGTAGTTATCGAGGTCGGGAAGAAAGGTTCATACAAGATTGCTTATCCGAATGGAGAAGTCCTGCCTCGAGCTTGGAACGCTATTAATTTGAGAAAATATTATGGAAAATGAAGACTATTTTGCGATTTCTAGCTTATCTACAATTTTGGTATCCTGTTCTGTTTTTTTTATCTCGTGTTATCAAAGATTATCTATTCAATGAAAAAGTCTTATTCGCCAGAGATATTATCAATTCATTATGCGATCGAGAAAATATTGCTATGACCAAACTCTATACATGTCAATCAAATATCGAACAAGGGTGAAAGCTGTTGCTAAGACCCTCGAAGGAAAATTGACCAAGGGTGAAAGCTGTTGTTATGCCCCTTGGATCAGCGAAATGGATGACGACCCTCGAAATCGACTAAGGGTGAAAGTCGTTGCTATGCCCGTTAGATCGAAATAATAAAAATGGGTGAAAGCTGTTGCTAAGACCCTCGAAATCGACTAAGGGTGAAAGCCGTTGCTATGCCCGTTAGATCGAAATAATAAAAATGGGTGAAAGCTGTTGCTAAGACCCTCGAAATCGACTAAGGGTGAAAGCCGTTGCTATGCCCCTTAGATCGAAATAATAAAAATGGGTGAAAGCTGTTTCTAAGACCCTCGAAATCGACTAAGGGTGAAAGCCGTTGCTATGCCCCTTAGATCGAAATAATAAAAATGGGTGAAAGCTGTTTCTAAGACCCTCGAAATCGACTAAGGGTGAAAGCCGTTGGTATGCCCCTTAGATCGAAATAATAAAAATGGGTGAAAGTTGTTGCTAAGACCCTCGAAATCGACTAAGGGTGAAAGTCGTTGCTATGCCCCTTAGATCGAAATAATAAAAATGGGTGAAAGCTGTTTTTAAGACCCTCGAAATCGACTAAGGGTGAAAGCCGTTGCTATGCCCCTTAGATCGAAATAATAAAAATGGGTGAAAGCTGTTGCTAAGACCCTCGAAATCGACTAAGGGTGAAAGCCGTTGCTATGACCCTTAGATCGAAATAATAAAGAAGGGTGAAAGTTGTTGCTAAGACCCTCGAAATCGACTAAGGGTGAAAGCCATTGCTATGCCCCTTAGATCGAAATAATAAAGAAGGGTGAAAGCTGTTGCTAAGACCCTCGAAATCGACTAAGGGTGAAAGCCATTGCTATGCCCCTTTGATCGAAATAATAAAAATGGGTGAAAGCTGTTTCTAAGACCCTCGAAATTGACTAAGGGTGAAAGCCGCTGCTATGCCCCTTAGATCGAAATAATAAAAATGGTTGAAAGTTGTTGCTAAAACACTCGAAATCGACTAAGGGTGAAAGCCGTTGCTATGCCCCTTAGATCTAAATAATAAAAATTGGTGAAAGCTGTGGCTAAGACCCTCGAAATCGACTAAGGGCGAAAGCCGTTGCTATGCCCCTTAGATCGAAATAATAAAAACGGGTGAAAGCTGTTGCTAAGACCCTCGAAATCGACTAAGGGTGAAAGCCGTTGCTATGCCTCTTAGATCGAAATAATAAAAACAGGTGAAAGCTGTTGCTAAGACCCTCGAAATCGACTAAGGGTGAAAGCCGTTGCTATGACCCTTAGATCGAAATAATAAAGAAGGGTGAAAGTTGTTGCTAAGACCCTCGAAATCGACTAAGGGTGAAAGCCATTGCTATGCCCCTTAGATCGAAATAATAAAGAAGGGTGAAAGTTGTTGCTAAGACCCTCGAAATCGACTAAGGGTGAAAGCCATTGCTATGCCCCTTTGATCGAAATAATAAAAATGGGTGAAAGCTATTTCTAAGACCCTCGAAATTGACTAAGGGTGAAAGCCGCTGCTCTGCCACTTAGATCGAAATAATAAAAATGGTTGAAAGCTGTTGCTAAAACCCTCGAAATCGACTAAGGGTGAAAGCCGTTGCTATGCCCCGTAGATCTAAATAATAAAAATGGATGAAAGTTGTAGCTAAGACCCTCGAAATCGACTAAGGGTGAAAGTCGTTCTATGCCCCTTAGATCGAAATAATAAAAACGGGTGAAAGCTGTTGCTAAGACCCTCAAAATGGACTAAGGGTGAAAGCCATTGCTATTCCCCTTAGATCAAAATAATAAAAATGGATGAAAGCTGTTTCTAAGACCCTCGAAATTGACTAAAGGTGAAAGCCGTTGCTATGCCCCTTAGATCGAAATAATAAAAATGGGTGAAAGTTGTTGCTAAGACCCTCGAAATCGACTAAGGGTGAAAGCCGTTGCTATGCCCCTAAGATCGAAATAATAAAAATGGGTGAAAGTTGTTGCTAAGACCCTCGAAATCGACTAAGGGTGAAAGCCGTTGCTATGCCCCTTAGATCGAAATAATAAAAATGGGTGAAATCTGTTTCTAAGACCCTCGAAATCGACTAAGGGTGAAAGCCGCTGCTATGCCCCTTAGATCGAGATAATAAAAATGGTTGAAAGCTGTTGCTAAAACCCTCGAAATCGACTAAGGGTGAAAGCCGTTGCTATGCCCTTAGATCGAAATAATAAAGAAGGGTGAAAGTTGTTGCTAAGACCCTCGAAATCGACTAAGGGTGAAAGCCATTGCTATGCCCCTTAGATCGAAATAATAAAAACGGTGAAAGTTGTTGCTAAGACCCTCGAAATGGACTAAGGGTGAAAGCCATTGCTATGCCCCTTAGATCGAAATAATAAAAACGGGTGAAAGCTGTTGCTAAGACCCTCGAAATCGACTAAGGGTGAAAGCCGTTGCTATGACCCTTAGATCGAAATAATAAAGAAGGGTGAAAGTTGTTGCTAAGACCCTCGAAATCGACTATGGGTGAAAGCCATTGCTGTGCCCCTTAGATCGAAATAATAAAGAAGGGTGAAAGCTGTTGCTAAGACCCTCGAAATCGACTAAGGGTGAAAGCCATTGCTATGCCCCTTTGATCGAAATAATAAAAATGGGTGAAAGCTGTTTCTAAGACCCTCGAAATTGACTAAGGGTGAAAGCCGCTGCTCTGCCACTTAGATCGAAATAATAAAAATGGTTGAAAGCTGTTGCTAAAACCCTCGAAATCGACTAAGGGTGAAAGCCGTTGCTATGCCCCGTAGATCTAAATAATAAAAATGGGTGAAAGCTGTAGCTAAGACCCTCGAAATCGACTAAGGGTGAAAGTCGTTGCTATGCCCCTTAGATCGAAATAATAAAAACGGGTGAAAGCTGTTGCTAAGACCCTCGAAATCGACTAAGGGTGAAAGCCGTTGCTATGCCCCCTTAGATCGAAATAATAAAAATGGGTGAAAGTTGTTGCTAAAACCCTCGAAATCGACTAAGAATGAAAGTCGTTGCTATGCCCCTTAGATCGAAATAATAAAAATGGGTGAAAGCTGTTGCTAAGACCCTCGAAATGGACTAAGGGTGAAAGCCATTGCTATGCCCCTTAGATCGAAATAATAAAAATGGATGAAAGCTGTTTCTAAGACCCTCGAAATTGACTAAAGGTGAAAGCCGTTGCTATGCCCCTTAGATCGAAATAATAAAAATGGGTGAAAGTTGTTGCTAAGACCCTCGAAATCGACTAAGGGTGAAAGCCGCTGCTCTGCCACTTAGATCGAAATAATAAAAATGGTTGAAAGCTGTTGCTAAAACCCTCGAAATCGACTAAGGGTGAAAGCCGTTGCTATGCCCCGTAGATCTAAATAATAAAAATGGGTGAAAGTTGTAGCTAAGACCCTCGAAATCGACTAAGGGTGAAAGTCGTTGCTATGCCCCTTAGATCGAAATAATAAAAACGGGTGAAAGCTGTTGCTAAGACCCTCGAAATCGACTATGGGTGAAAGCCGTTGCTATGCCCCCTTAGATCGAAATAATAAAAATGGGTGAAAGCTGTTGCTAAAACCCTCGAAATCGACTAAGAATGAAAGTCGTTGCTATGCCCCTTAGATCGAAATAATAAAAATGGGTGAAAGATGTTTCTAAGACCCTCGAAATTGACTAAGGGTGAAAGCCGCTGCTATGCCCCTTAGATCGAAATAATAAAAATGGTTGAAAGTTGTTGCTAAAACCCTCGAAATCGACTAAGGGTGAAAGCCGTTGCTATGCCCCTTAGATCTAAATAATAAAAATGGGTGAAAGCTGTGGCTAAGACCCTCGAAATCGACTAAGGGTGAAAGCCGTTGCTATGGCCCTTAGATCGAAATAATAAAAACGGGTGAAAGCTGTTGCTAAGACCCTCGAAATCGACTAAGGGTGAAAGCCGTTGCTATGCCTCTTAGATCGAAATAATAAAAACGGGTGAAAGCTGTTGCTAAGACCCTCGAAATCGACTAAGGGTGAAAGCCGTTGCTATGACACTTAGATCGAAATAATAAAGAAGGGTGAAAGTTGTTGCTAAGACCCTCGAAATCGACTAAGGGTGAAAGCCATTGCTATGCCCCTTAGATCGAAATAATAAAGAAGGGTGAAAGCTGTTGCTAATACCCTCGAAATCGACTAAGGGTGAAAGCCATTGCTATGCCCCTTTGATCGAAATAATAAAAATGGGTGAAAGCTATTTCTAAGACCCTCGAAATTGACTAAGGGTGAAAGCCGCTGCTCTGCCACTTAGATCGTAATAATAAAAATGGTTGAAAGCTGTTGCTAAAACCCTCGAAATCGACTAAGGGTGAAAGCCGTTGCTATGCCCCGTAGATCTAAATAATAAAAATGGGTGAAAGTTGTAGCTAAGACCCTCGAAATCGACTAAGGGTGAAAGTCGTTGATATGCCCCTTAGATCGAAATAATAAAAACGGGTGAAAGTTGTTGCTAAGACCCTCGAAATGGACTAAGGGTGAAAGCCATTGCTATTCCCCTTAGATCGAAATAATAAAAATGGATGAAAGTTGTTTCTAAGACCCTCGAAATTTACTAAAGGTGAAAGCCGTTGCTATGCCCCTTAGATCGAAATAATAAAAATGGGTGAAAGTTGTTGCTAAGACCCTCGAAATCGACTAAGGGTGAAAGCCGTTGTTATGCCCCTTAGATCGAAATAATAAAAATGGGTGAAAGTTGTTGCTAAGACCCTCGAAATCGACTAAGGGTGAAAGCCGTTGCAATGCCCCTTAGATCGAAATAATAAAAATGGGTGAAATCTGTTTCTAAGATCCTCGAAATCGACTAAGGGTGAAAGCCGCTGCTATGCCCCTTAGATCGAGATAATAAAAATGGTTGAAAGCTGTTGCTAAAACCCTCGAAATCGACTAAGGGTGTAAGCCGTTGCTATGCCCTTAGATCGAAATAATAAAGAAGGGTGAAAGTTGTTGCTAAGACCCTCGAAATCGACTAAGGGTGAAAGCCATTGCTATGCCCCTTAGATCGAAATAATAAAAACGGTGAAAGTTGTTGCTAAGACCCTCGAAATGGACTAAGGGTGAAAGCCATTGCTATGCCCCTTAGATCGAAATAATAAAAACGGGTGAAAGCTGTTGTTAAGACCCTCGAAATCGACTAAGGGTGAAAGCCGTTGCTCTGACCCTTAGATCGAAATAATAAAGAAGGGTGAAAGTTGTTGCTAAGACCCTCGAAATCGACTAAGGGTGAAAGCCATTGCTATGCCCCTTAGATCGAAATAATAAAGAAGGGTGAAAGTTGTTGCTAAGACCCTCGAAATCGACTAAGGGTGAAAGCCATTGCTATGCCCCTTTGATCGAAATAATAAAAATGGGTGAAAGCTGTTTCTAAGACCCTAGAAATTGACTAAGGGTGAAAGCCGCTGCTATGCCCCTTAGATCGAAATAATAAAAATGGTTGAAAGTTGTTGCTAAAACCCTCGAAATCGACTAAGGGTGAAAGCCGTTGCTATGCCCCTTAGATCTAAATAATAAAAATGGGTGAAAGCTGTGGCTATGACACTCGAAATCGACTAAGGGTGAAAGCCGTTGCTATGCCCCTTAGATCGAAATAATAAAAACGGGTGAAAGCTGTTGCTAAGACCCTCGAAATCGACTAAGGGTGAAAGCCGTTGCTATGCCTCTTAGATCGAAATAATAAAAATAGGTGAAAGCTGTTGCTAAGACCCTCGAAATCGACTAAGGATGAAAGTCGTTGCTATGCCCCTTAGATCGAAATAATAAAAATGGGCGAAAGCTGTTGCTAAGACCCTCGAAATGGACTAAGGGTGAAAGCCATTGCTATGCCCCTTAGATCGAAATAATAAAAACGGGTGAAAGCTGTTGCTAAGACCCTCGAAATGGACTAAGGGTGAAAGCCGTTGCTATGCCCCTTAGATCGAAATAATAAAGAAGGGTGAAAGTTGTTGCTAAGACCCTCGAAATCGACTAAGGGTGAAAGCCATTGCTATGCCCCTTAGATCGAAATAATAAAGAAGGGTGAAAGCTGTTGCTAAGACCCTCGAAATCGACTAAGGGTGAAAGCCATTGCTATGCTCCTTTGATCGAAATAATAAAAATGGGTGAAAGCTGTTTCTAAGACCCTCGAAATTGACTAAGGGTGAAAGCCACTGCTCTGCCACTTAGATCGAAATAATAAAAATGGTTGAAAGCTGTTGCTAAAACCCTCGAAATCGACTAAAGGTGAAAGCCGTTGCTATGCCTCGTAGATCTAATTAATAAAAATGGGTGAAAGCTGTAGCTAAGACCCACGAAATCGACTAAGGGTGAAAGCCGTTGCTATGCCCCTTAGATCGAAATAATAAAAACGGGTGAAAGCTGTTGCTAAAACCCTCGAAATCGACTAAGGGTGGAAGCCGTTGCTATGCCCCCTTAGATCGAAATAATAAAAATGGGTGAAAGCTGTTGCTAAAACCCTCGAAATCGACTAAGGATGAAATTCGTTGCTATGCCCCTTAGATCGAAATAATAAAAATGGGTGAAAGCTGTTGCTAAGACCCTCGAAATGGACTAAGGGTGAAATCCATTGCTTTGCCCCTTAGATCGAAATAATAAAAATGGATGAAAGCTGTTTCTAAGACCCTCGAAATTGACTAAAGGTGAAAGCCGTTGCTATGCCCCTTAGATCGTAATAATAAAAACGGGTGAAAGCTGTTGCTAAGACCCTCGAAATCGACTAAGGGTGAAAGCCGTTGCTATGCCCCTTAGATCGAAATAATAAAAATGGGTGAAAGTTGTTGCTAAGACCCTCGAAATCGACTAAGTGTGAAATCCGTTGCTATGCCACTTAGATCGAAATAATAAAAATGGGTGAAAGATGTTTCTAAGACCCTCGAAATCGACTAAGGGTGAAAGCCGCTGCTATGCCCCTTAGATCGAAATAATAAAAATGGTTGAAAGCTGTTGCTAAGACCATCGAAATCGACTAAGGGTGAAAGTCGTTGCTATGCCCCTTAGATCGAAATAATAAAAATGGGTGAAAGGTGTTGCTAAGACCCTCGAAATCGACTAATGGTGAAAGTCGTTGCTATGCCCCTTAGATCGAAATAATAAAAATGGGTGAAAGCTGTTGCTAAGACCCTCGAAATCGACTAAGGGTGAAAGTCGTTGCTATGACCCTTAGATCGAAAAAATAAAGAAGGGTGAAAGTTGTTGCTAAGACCCTCGAAATCGACTAATGGTGAAAGCCATTGCTATGCCCCTTAGATCGAAATAATAAAGAAAGGTGAAAGCTGTTGCTAAGACCCTCGAAATCGACTAAGGGTGAAAGCCATTGCTATGCCCCTTTGATCGAAATAATAAAAATGGGTGAAAGCTGTTTCTAAGACCCTCGAAATTGACTAAGGGTGAAAGCCGCTGCTATGCCCCTTAGATCGAAATAATAAAAATGGTTGAAAGTTGTTGCTAAAACCCTCGAAATCGACTAAGGGTGAAAGCCGTTGCTATGCCCCTTAGATCTAAATAATAAAAATGGGTGAAAGCTGTGGCTAAGACACTCGAAATCGACTAAGGGTGAAAGCCGTTGCTATGCCCCTTAGATCGAAATAATAAAAACGGGTGAAAGCTGTTGCTAAGACCCTCGAAATCGACTAAGGGTGAAAGCCGTTGCTATGCCTCTTAGATCGAAATAATAAAAATAGGTGAAAGCTGTTGCTAAGACCCTCGAAATCGACTAAGGATTAAAGTCGTTGCTATGCCCCTTAGATCGAAATAATAAAAATGGGTGAAAGCTGTTGCTAAGACCCTCGAAATGGACTAAGGGTGAAATCCATTGCTATGTCCTTAGATCGAAATAATAAAAATGGATGAAAGCTGTTTCTAAGACCCTCGAAATCGACTAAAGGTGAAAGCCGTTTCTATGCCCCTTAGATCGAAATAATAAAAACGGGTGAAAGCTGTTACTAAGACCCTCGAAATCGACTAAGGGTGAAATCCATTGCTATGCCCTTAGATCGAAATAATAAAAATGGATGAAAGTTGTTTCTAAGACCCTCGAAATCGACTAAAGGTGAAAGCCGTTGCTATGCCCCTTAGATCGAAATAATAAAAACGGGTAAAAGCTGTTGCTCAGACCCTCGAAATCGACTAAGGGTGAAAGCCGTTGCTATGACCCTTAGATCGAAATAATAAAGAAGGGTGAAAGTTGTTGCTAAGACCCTCGAAATCGACTAAGGGTGAAAGCCATTGCTATGCCCCTTAGATCGAAATAATAAAGAAGGGTGAAAGCTGTTGCTAAGACCCTCGAAATCGACTAAGGGTGAAAGCCATTGCTCTGCCCCTTTGATCGAAATAATAAAAATGGGTGAAAGCTGTTTCTAAGACCCTCAAAATTGACTAAGGATGAAAGCCGCTGCTCTGCCACTTAGATCGAAATAATAAAAATGGTTGAAAGCAGTTGCTAAAACCCTCGAAATCGACTAAGGGTGAAAGCCGTTGCTATGCCTCGTAGATCGAAATAATAAAAATGGATGAAAGCTGTTTCTAAGACCCTCGAAATTGACTAAAGGTGAAAGCCGTTGCTATGCCCCTTAGATCGTAATAATAAAAACGGGTGAAAGCTGTTGCTCAGACCCTCGAAATCGACTAAGGGTGAAAGCCGTTGCTATGACCCTTAGATCGAAATAATAAAGAAGGGTGAAAGTTGTTGCTAAGACCCTCGAAATCGACTAAGGGTGAAAGCCATTGCTATGCCCCTTAGATCGAAATAATAAAGAAGGGTGAAAGCTGTTGCTAAGACCCTCGAAATCGACTAAGGGTGAAAGCCATTGCTCTGCCCCTTTGATCGAAATAATAAAAATGGGTGAAAGCTGTTTCTAAGACCCTCAAAATTGACTAAGGATGAAAGCCGCTGCTCTGCCACTTAGATCGAAATAATAAAAATGGTTGAAAGCAGTTGCTAAAACCCTCGAAATCGACTAAGGGTGAAAGCCGTTGCTATGCCTCGTAGATCGAAATAATAAAAATGGATGAAAGCTGTTTCTAAGACCCTCGAAATTGACTAAAGGTGAAAGCCGTTGCTATGCCCCTTAGATCGTAATAATAAAAACGGGTGAAAGCTGTTGCTAAGACCCTCGAAATCGACTAAGGGTGAAAGTCGTTGCTATGCCCCTTAGATCGAAATAATAAAAATGGGTGAAAGTTGTTGCTAAGACCCTCGAAATCGACTAAGTGTGAAATCCGTTGCTATGCCCCTTAGATCGAAATAATAAAAATGGGTGAAAGATGTTTCTAAGACCCTCGAAATCGACTAAGGGTGAAAGCCGCTGCTATGCCCCTTAGATCGAAATAATAAAAATGGTTGAAAGCTGTTGCTAAGACCATCGAAATCGACTAAGGGTGAAAGTCGTTGCTATGCCCCTTAGATCGAAATAATAAAAATGGGTGAAAGGTGTTGCTAAGACCCTCGAAATCGACTAATGGTGAAAGTCGTTGCTATGCCCCTTAGATCGAAATAATAAAAATGGGTGAAAGCTGTTGCTAAGACCCTCGAAATCGACTAAGGGTGAAAGTCGTTGCTATGACCCTTAGATCGAAAAAATAAAGAAGGGTGAAAGTTGTTGCTAAGACCCTCGAAATCGACTAAGGGTGAAAGCCATTGCTATGCCCCTTAGATCGAAATAATAAAGAAAGGTGAAAGCTGTTGCTAAGACCCTCGAAATCGACTAAGGGTGAAAGCCATTGCTATGCCCCTTTGATCGAAATAATAAAAATGGGTGAAAGCTGTTTCTAAGACCCTCGAAATTGACTAAGGGTGAAAGCCGCTGCTATGCCCCTTAGATCGAAATAATAAAAATGGTTGAAAGTTGTTGCTAAAACCCTCGAAATCGACTAAGGGTGAAAGCCGTTGCTATGCCCCTTAGATCTAAATAATAAAAATGGGTGAAAGCTGTGGCTAAGACACTCGAAATCGACTAAGGGTGAAAGCCGTTGCTATGCCCCTTAGATCGAAATAATAAAAACGGGTGAAAGCTGTTGCTAAGACCCTCGAAATCGACTAAGGGTGAAAGCCGTTGCTATGCCTCTTAGATCGAAATAATAAAAATAGGTGAAAGCTGTTGCTAAGACCCTCGAAATCGACTAAGGATTAAAGTCGTTGCTATGCCCCTTAGATCGAAATAATAAAAATGGGTGAAAGTTGTTGCTAAGACCCTCGAAATGGACTAAGGGTGAAATCCATTGCTTTGTCCTTCGATCGAAATAATAAAAATGGATGAAAGCTGTTTCTAAGACCCTCGAAATCGACTAAAGGTGAAAGCCGTTTCTATGCCCCTTAGATCGAAATAATAAAAACGGGTGAAAGCTGTTACTAAGACCCTCGAAATCGACTAAGGGTGGAATCCATTGCTATGCCCTTAGATCGAAATAATAAAAATGGATGAAAGTTGTTTCTAAGACCCTCGAAATCGACTAAAGGTGAAAGCCGTTGCTATGCCCCTTAGATCGAAATAATAAAAACGGGTGAAAGCTGTTGCTCAGACCCTCGAAATCGACTAAGGGTGAAAGCCGTTGCTATGACCCTTAGATTGAAATAATAAAGAAGGGTGAAAGTTGTTGCTAAGACCCTCGAAATCGACTAAGGGTGAAAGCCATTGCTATGCCCCTTAGATCGAAATAATAAAGAAGGGTGAAAGCTGTTGCTAAGACCCTCGAAATCGACTAAGGGTGAAAGCCATTGCTCTGCCCCTTTGATCGAAATAATAAAAATGGGTGAAAGCTGTTTCTAAGACCCTCAAAATTGACTAAGGATGAAAGCCGCTGCTCTGCCACTTAGATCGAAATAATAAAAATGGTTGAAGGCAGTTGCTAAAACCCTCGAAATCGACTAAGGGTGAAAGTCGTTGCTATGCCTCGTAGATCTAAATAATAAAAATGGGTGAAAGCTGTAGCTAAGACCCTCGAAATCGACTAAGGGTGAAAGCCGTTGCTATGCCCCTAAGATCGAAATAATAAAAACGGGTGAAAGCTGTTGCTAAGACCCTCGAAATCGACTAAGGGTGAAAGCTGTTGCTATGCCCCCTTTGATCGAAATAATAAAAATGGGTGAAAGCTGTTGCTAAAACCCTCGAAATCGACTAAGGGTGAAGGCCGTTGCTATGACCCTTAGATCGAAATAATAAAAATGGGTGAAAGTTGTTGCTAAGACCCTCGAAATCGACTACGGGTGAAAGCCATTGCTATGCCCCTTAGATCGAAATAATAAAGAAGGGTGAAAGTTGTTGCTAAGACCCTCGAAATCGACTAAGGGTGAAAGCCATTGCTATGCCCCTTTGATCGAAATAATAAAAATGGGTGAAAGCTGTTTCTAAGACCCTCGAAATTGACTAAGGGTGAAAGCCGCTGCTGTGCCACTTAGCTCAAAATAATAAAAATGGTTGAAAGCTGTTGCTAAAACCCTCGAAATCGACTAAGGGTGAAAGCCGTTGCTATGCCTCGTAGATCTAAATAATAAAAATGGGTGAAAGCTGTAGCTAAGACCCTCGAAATCGACTAAGGGTGAAAGCCGTTGCTATGCCCCTTAGATCGAAATAATAAAAACGGGTGAAAGCTGTTGCTAAGACCCTCGAAATCGACTAAGGGTGAAAGCCGTTGCTATGTCCCCTTAGATCGAAATAATAAAAATGGGTGAAAGTTGTTGCTAAAACCCTCGAAATCGACTAAGGATGAAAGTCGTTGCTATGCCCCTTAGATCGAAATAATAAAAATGGGTGAAAGCTGTTGCTAAGACCCTCGAAATGGACTAAGGGTGAAATCCATTGTTATGCCCTTAGATCGAAATAATAAAAATGGATGAAAGCTGTTTCTAAGACACTCGAAATCGACTAAAGGTGAAAGCCGTTGCTATGCCCCTTAGATCGAAATAATAAAAACGGGTGAAAGCTGTTACTAAGACCCTCGAAATCGACTAAGGGTGAAAGCCGTTGCTATGCCCCTTTGATCGAAATAATAAAAATGGGTGAAAGTTGTTGCTAAGACCCTCGAAATCGACTAAGTGTGAATGCCGTTGCTATGCCCCTTAGATCGAAATAATAAAAATGGGTGTAAGCTGTTTCTAAGACCCTCGAAATTGACTAAGGGTTAAAGCCGCTGCTATGCCCCTTAGATCGAAATAATAAAAATGGTTGAAAGCTGTTGCTAAAACCTTCGAAATCGACTAAGGGTGAAAGCCGTTGCTATGCCCTTAGATCGAAATAATAAAGAAGGGTGAAAGTTGTTGCTAAGACCCTCGAAATCGACTAAGGGTGAAAGCCGTTGCTATGCCCCTTAGATCGAAATAATAAAAATGGGTGAAAACTGTTGCTAAGACCCTCGAAATGGACTAAGGGTGAAAGCCATTGCTATGCCCTTTAGATCGAAATAATAAAAATGGATGAAAGCTATTTCTAAGACCCTCGAAATGGACTAAAGGTGAAAGCCATTGCTATGCCCCTTAGATCGAAATAATAAAAACGGGTGAAAGCTGTTGCTAAGACCCTCGAAATCGACTAAGGGTGAAAGCCGTTGCTATGCCCCTTAGATCGAAATAATAAAAATGGGTGAAAGTTGTTGCTGAGACCCTCGAAATCGACTAAGGGTGAAAGCCGTTGCTATGCCCCTTAGATCGAAATAATAAAAATGGTAGAAAGCTGTTTCTAAGACCCTCGAAATCGACTAAGGGTGAAAGCCATTGCTATGCCCCTTAGATCGAAATAATAAAGAAGGGTGAAAGCCATTGCTATGCCCCTTTGATCGAAATAATAAAAATGGGTGAAAGCTGTTTCTAAGACCCTCGAAATTGACTAAGGGTGAAAGCCGCTGCTATGCCCCTTAGATCGAAATAATAAAAATGGTTGAAAGTTGTTGCTAAAACCCTCGAAATCGACTAAGGGTGAAAGCCGTTGCTATGTCCCTTAGATCTAAATAATAAAAATGGGTGAAAGCTGTGGCTAAGACACTCGAAATAGACTAAGGGTGAAAGCCGTTGCTATGCCCCTTAGATCGAAATAATAAAAACGGGTGAAAGCTGTTGCTAAGACCCTCGAAATCGACTAAGGGTGAAAGCCGTTGCTATGCCTCTTAGATCGAAATAATAAAAATAGGTGAAAGCTGTTGCTAAGACCCTCGAAATCGACTAAGGATTAAAGTCGTTGCTATGCCCCTTAGATCGAAATAATAAAAATGGGCGAAAGCTGTTGCTAAGACCCTCGAAATGGACTAAGGGTGAAAGCCATTGCTATGCCCCTTAGATCGAAATAATAAAAACGGGTGAAAGCTGTTGCTCAGACCCTCGAAATCGACTAAGGGTGAAAGCCGTTGCTATGACCCTTAGATCGAAATAATAAAGAAGGGTGAAAGTTGTTGCTAAGACCCTCGAAATCGACTAAGGGTGAAAGCCATTGCTATGCCCCTTAGATCGAAATAATAAAGAAGGGTGAAAGCTGTTGCTAAGACCCTCGAAATCGACTAAGGGTGAAAGCCATTGCTCTGCCCCTTTGATCGAAATAATAAAAATGGGTGAAAGTTGTTTCTAAGACCCTCGAAATTGACTAAGGGTGAAAGCCGCTGCTCTGCCACTTAGATCGAAATAATAAAAATGGTTGAAAGCTGTTGCTAAAACCCTCGAAATCGACTAAGGGTGAAAGCCGTTGCTATGCCTCGTAGATCTAAATAATAAAAATGAGTGAAAGCTGTAGCTAAGACCCTCAAAATCGACTAAGGGTGAAAGCCGTTGCTATGCCCCTTAGATCGAAATAATAAAAACGGGTGAAAGTTGTTGCTAAGACCCTCGAAATCGACTAAGGGTGAAAGCCATTGCTATGCCCTCTTAGATCGAAATAATAAAAATGGGTGAAAGCTGTTGCTAAAACCCTCGAAATCGACTAAGGGTGAAGGCCGTTGCTATGACCCTTAGATCGAAATAATAAAAATTGGTGAAAGTTGTTGCTAAGACCCTCGAAATCGACTAAGGGTGAAAGCCATTGCTATGCCCCTTAGATCGAAATAATAAAGAAGGGTGAAAGTTGTTGCTAAGACCCTCGAAATCGACTAAGGGTGAAAGCCATTGCTATGCCCCTTTGATCGAAATAATAAAAATGGGTGAAAGCTGTTTCTAAGACCCGCGAAATTGACTAAGGGTGAAAGCCGCTGCTCTGCCACTTAGCTCAAAATAATAAAAATGGTTAAAAGCTGTTGCTAAAACCCTCGAAATCGACTAAGGGTGAAAGCCGTTGCTATGCCTCGTAGATCTAAATAATAAAAATGGGTGAAAGCTGTAGCTAAGACCCTCGAAATCGACTAAGGGTGAAAGCCGTTGCTATGCCCCTTAGATCGAAATAATAAAAACGGGTGAAAGCTGTTGCTAAGACCCTCGAAATCGACTAAGGGTGAAAGCCATTGCTATGCCCCCTTAGATCGAAACAATAAAAATGGGTGAAAGTTGTTGCTAAAACCCTCGAAATCGACTAAGGATGAAAGTCGTTGCTATGCCCCTTAGATCGAAATAATAAAAATGGGTGAAAGCTGTTGCTAAGACCCTCGAAATGGACTAAGGGTGAAATCCATTGCTATGCCCCTTAGATCGAAATAATAAAAATGGATGAAATCTGTTTCTAAGACCCTCGAAATCGACTAAAGGTGAAAGCCGTTGCTATGCCCCTTAGATCGAAATAATAAAAACGGGTGAAAGCGGTTACTAAGACCCTCGAAATCGACTAAGGGTGAAAGCCGTTGCTATGCCCCTTTGATCGAAATAATAAAAATGGGTGAAAGTTGTTGCTAAGACCCTCGAAATCGACTAAGTGTGAAAGCCGTTGCTATGCCCCTTAGATCGAAATAATAAAAATGGGTGTAAGCTATTTCTAAGACCCTCGAAATTGACTAAGGGTTAATGCCGCTGCTATGCCCCTTAGATCGAAATAATAAAAATGGTTGAAAGTTGTTGCTAAAACCTTCGAAATCGACTAAGGGTGAAAGCCGTTGCTATGCCCTTAGATCGAAATAATAAAAAAGGGTGAAAGTTGTTGCTAAGACCCTCGAAATCGACTAAGGGTGAAAGCCGTTGCTATGCCCCTTAGATCGAAATAATAAAAATGGGTGAAAACTGTTGCTAAGACCCTCGAAATCGACTAAGGGTGAAAGCCGTTGCTATGACCCTTAGATTGAAATAATAAAGAAGGGTGAAAGTTGTTGCTAAGACCCTCGAAATCGACTAATGGTGAAAGCCATTGCTATGCCCCTTAGATCGAAATAATAAAGAAGGGTGAAAGCTGTTGCTAAGACCCTCGAAATCGACTAAGGGTGAAAGCCATTGCTCTGCCCCTTTGATCGAAATAATAAAAATGGGTGAAAGCTGTTTCTAAGACCCTCGAAATTGACTAAGGGTGAAAGCCGCTGCTCTGCCACTTAGATCGAAATAATAAAAATGGTTGAAAGCTGTTGCTAAAACCCTCGAAATCGACTAAGGGTGAAATCCGTTGCTATGCCTCGTAGATCTAAATAATAAAAATGGGTGAAAACTGTAGCTAAGACCCTCGAAATCGACTAAGGGTGAAAGCCGTTGCTATGCCCCTTAGATCGAAATAATAAAAACGGGTGAAAGCTGTTGCTAAGACCCTCGAAATCGACTAAGGGTGAAAGCCGTTGCTATGCCCCCTTAGATCGAAATAATAAAAATGGGTGAAAGCTGTTGCTAAAACCCTCGAAATCGACTAAGGGTGAAGGCCGTTGCTATGACCCTTAGATCGAAATAATAAAAATGGGTGAAAGTTGTTGCTATGACCCTCGAAATCGACTAAGGGTGAAAGCCATTGCTATGCCCCTTAGATCGAAATAATAAAGAAGGGTGAAAGTTGTTGCTAAGACCCTCGAAATCGACTAAGGGTGAAAGCCATTGCTATGCCCCTTTGATCGAAATAATAAAAATGGGTGAAAGCTGTTTCTAAGACCCTCGAAATTGACTAAGGGTGAAAGCCGCTGCTCTGCCACTTAGCTCAAAATAATAAAAATGGTTGAAAGCTGTTGCTAAAACCCTCGAAATTGACTAAGGGTGAAAGCCGTTGCTATGCCTCGTAGATCTAAATAATAAAAATGGGTGAAAGCTGTAGCTAAGACCCTCGAAATCGACTAAGGGTGAAAGCCGTTGCTATGCCCCTTAGATCGAAATAATAAAAACGGGTGAAAGCTGTTGCTAAGACCCTCGAAATCGACTAAGGGTGAAAGCCGTTGCTATGCCCCCTTAGATCGAAATAATAAAAATGGGTAAAAGTTGTTGCTAAAACCCTCGAAATCGACTAAGGATGAAAGTCGTTGATATGACCCTTAGATCAAAATAATAAAAATGGGTGAAAGTTGTTGCTAAGACCCTCGAAATGGACTAAGGGTGAAATCCATTGCTATGCCCCTTAGATCGAAATAATAAAAATGGATGAAAGCAGTTTCTAAGACCCTCGAAATCGACTAAAGGTGAAAGCCGTTGTTATGCCCCTTAGATCGAAATAATAAAAACGGGTGAAAGCTGTTACTAAGACCCTCGAAATCGACTAAGGGTGAAAGCCGTTGCTATGCCCCTTTGATCGAAATAATAAAAATGGGTGAAAGTTGTTGCTAAGACCCTCGAAATCGACTAAGTGTGAAAGCCGTTGCTATGCCCCTTAGATCGAAATAATAAAAATGGGTGTAAGCTATTTCTAAGACCCTCGAAATTGACTAAGGGTTAAAGCCGCTGCTATGCCCCTTAGATCGAAATAATAAAAATGGTTGAAAGCTGTTGCTAAAACCTTCGAAATCGACTAAGGGTGAAAGCCGTTGCTATGCCCTTAGATCGAAATAATAAAAAAGGGTGAAAGTTGTTGCTAAGACCCTCGAAATCGACTAAGGGTGAAAGCCGTTGCTATGCCCCTTAGATCGAAATAATAAAAATGGGTGAAAACTGTTGCTAAGACCCTCGAAATGGACTAAGGGTGAAAGCCATTGCTATGCCCTTTAGATCGAAATAATAAAAATGGATGAAAGCTATTTCTAAGACCCTCGAAATGGACTAAAGGTGAAAGCCATTGCTATGCCCCTTAGATCGAAATAATAAAAACGGGTGAAAGCTGTTGCTAAGACCCTCGAAATCGACTAAGGGTGAAAGTCGTTGCTATGCCCCTTAGATCGAAATAATAAAAATGGGTGAAAGTTGTTGCTAAGACCCTCGAAATCGACTAAGGGTGAAAGCCGTTGCTATGCCCCTTAGATCGAAATAATAAAAATGGGTGAAAGTTGTTGCTAAGACCCTCGAAATCGACAAAGGGTGAAAGCCGTTGCTATGCCCCTTAGATCGAAATAATAAAAATGGTAGAAAGCTGTTTCTAAGACCCTCGAAATCGACTAAGGGTGAAAGCCGCTGCTATGCCCCTTAGATCGAAATAATAAAAATGGTTGAAAGCTGTTGCTAAAACACTCGAAATCGACTAAGGGTGAAAGCCGTTGCTATGCCCATAGATCGAAATAATAAAGAAGGGTGAAAGTTGTTGCTAAGACCCTCGAAATCGACTAAGGATGAAAGCCATTGCTATGCCCCTTAGATCGAAATAATAAAGAAGGGTGAAAGTTGTTGCTTAGACCCTCGAAATCGACTAAGGGTGAAAGCCATTGCTATGCCCCTTTGATCGAAATAATAAAAATGGGTGAAAGCTGTTTCTAAGACCCTCGAAAATGACTAAGGGTGAAAGACGCTGCTATTCCCCTTAGATCGAAATAATAAAAATGGTTGAAAGCTGTTGCTAAAACCCTCGAAATCGACTAAGGGTGAAAGCCGTTGCTATGCCCCTTAGATCTAAATAATAAAAATTGGCGAAATTTGTGGCTAAGACCCTCGAAATCGACTAAGGGTGAAAGCCGTTGCTATGCCCCTTAGATCGAAATAATAAAAACAGGTGAAAGCTGTTGCTAAAACCCTCGAAATCGACTAAGGGTGAAAGCCGTTGGTATGCCCCTTAGATCGAAATAATAAAAATGGGTGAAAGCTGTTGCTAAGACCCTCGAAATCGACTAAGGATGAAAGTCGTTGCTATGCCCCTTAGATCGAAATAATAAAAATGGGTGAAAACTGTTGCTAAGAGCCTCGAAATGGACTAAGGGTTAAAGCCATTGCTATGCCCTTTAGATCGAAATAATAAAAATGGATGAAAGCTATTTCTAAGACCCTCGAAATGGACTAAAGGTGAAAGCCATTGCTATGCCCCTTAGATCGAAATAATAAAAACGGGTGAAAGCTGTTGCTAAGACCCTCGAAATCGACTAAGGGTGAAAGCCGTTGCTATGCCCCTTAGATCGAAATAATAAAAATGGGTGAAAGTTGTTGCTAAGACCCTCGAAATCGACTAAGGGTGAAAGCCGTTGCTATGCCCCTTAGATCGAAATAATAAAAATGGGTGAAAGTTGTTGCTAAGACCCTCGAAATCGACTAAGGGTGAAAGCCGTTGCTATGCCCCTTAGATCGAAATAATAAAAATGGGTGAAAGCTGTTTCTAAGACCCTCGAAATCGACTACGGGTGAAGGCCGCTGCTATGCCCCTTAGATCGAAATAATAAAAATGGTTGAAAGCTGTTGCTAAAACCCTCGAAATCGACTAAGGGTGAAAGCCGTTGCTATGCCCTTAGATCGAAATAATAAAGAAGGGTGAAAGTTGTTGCTAAGACCCTCGAAATCGACTAAGGGTGAAAGCCATTGCTATGCCCCTTAGATCGAAATAATAAAGAAGGGTGAAAGCTGTTGCTAAGACCCTCGAAATCGACTAAGGGTGAAAGCCATTGCTATGCCCCTTAGATCGAAATAATAAAAATGGGTGAAAGCTGTTGCTAAGACCCTCGAAATCGACTAAGGGTGAAAGTCGTTGCTATGCCCCTTAGATCGAAATAATAAAAATGTGTGAAAGTTGTTGCTAAGACCCTCGAAATCGACTAAGGGTGAAAGTCGTTGCTATGCCCCTCAGATCGAAATAATAAAAATGGGTGAAAGCTGTTGCTAAGACCCTCGAAATCGACTAAGGGTGAAAGTCGTTGCTATGACCCTTAGATCGAAATAATAAAGAAGGGTGAAAGTTGTTGATAAGACCCTCGAAATCGACTAAGGGTGAAAGCCATTGCTATGCCCCTTAGATCGAAATAATAAAGAAGGGTGAAAGCTGTTGCTAAGACCCTCGAAATCGACTAAGGGTGAAAGCCATTGCTATGCCCCTTTGATCGAAATAATAAAAATGGGTGAAAGCTGTTTCTAAGACCCTCGAAATTGACTAAGGGTGAAAGCCGCTGCTATGCCCCTTAGATCGAAATAATAAAAATGGTTGAAAGTTGTTGCTAAAACCCTCGAAATCGACTAAGGGTGAAAGCCGTTGCTATGCCCCTTAGATCTAAATAATAAAAATGGGTGAAAGCTGTGGCTAAGACCCCCGAAATCGACTAAGGGTGAAAGCCGTTGCTATGCCCCTTAGATCGAAATAATAAAAATGGGTGAAAGCTGTTGCTAAGACCCTCGAAATCGACTAAGGGTGAAAGCCGTTGCTATGCCTCTTAGATCGAAATAATAAAAATGGGTGAAAGCTGTTTCTAAGACCCTCGAAATCGACTAAGGATGAAAGTCGTTGCTATGCCCCCTAGATCGAAATAATAAAAATGGGCGAAAGTTGTTGCTAAGACCATCGAAATGGACTAAGGGTGAAAGCCATTGCTATGCCCCTTAGATCGAAATAATAAAAACGGGTGAAAGCTGTTGCTAAGACCCCGAAATCGACTAAGGGTGAAGGCCGTTGCTATGACCCTTAGATCGAAATAATAAAGAAGGGTGAAAGTTGTTGCTAAGACCCTCGAAATCGACTAAGGGTGAAAGCCATTGCTATGCCCCTTAGATCGAAATAATAAAGAAGGGTGAAAGTTGTTGCTAAGACCCTCGAAATCGACTAAGGGTGAAAGCCATTGCTATGCCCCTTTGATCGAAATAATAAAAATGGGTGAAAGCTGTTTCTAAGACCCTCGAAATTGACTAAGGGTGAAAGCCGCTGCTCTGCCACTTAGCTCAAAATAATAAAAATGGTTGAAAGCTGTTGCTAAAACCCTCGAAATCGACTAAGGGTGAAAGCCGTTGCTATGCCTCGTAGATCTAAATAATAAAAATGGGTGAAAGCTGTAGCTAAGACCCTCGAAATCGACTAAGGGTGAAAGCCGTTGCTATGCCCCTTAGATCGAAATAATAAAAACGGGTGAAAATTGTTGCTAAGTCCCTCGAAATCGACTAAGGGTGAAAGCCGTTGCTATGCCCCCTTAGATCGAAATAATAAAAATGGGTGAAAGCTGTTGCTAAAACCCTCGAAATCGACTAAGGATGAAAGTCGTTGCTATGCCCCTTAGATCGAAATAATAAAAATGGGTGAATGCTGTTGCTAAGACCCTCGAAATGGACTAAGGGTGAAATCCATTGCTATGCCCCTTAGATCGAAATAATAAAAATGGATGAAAGCTGTTTCTAAGACCCTCGAAATTGACTAAAGGTGAAAGCCGTTGCTATGCCCCTTAGATCGAAATATTAAAAACGGGTGAAAGCTGTTATTAAGACCCTCGAAATCGACTAAGGGTGAAAGCCGTTGCTATGCCCCTTTGATCGAAATAATAAAAATGGGTGAAAGTTGTTGCTAAGACCCTCGAAATCGACTAAGTGTGAAAGCCGTTGCTATGCCACTTAGATCGAAATAATAAAAATAGGTGTAAGCTGTTTCTAAGACCCTCGAAATTGACTAAGGGTTAAAGCTGCTGCTATGCCCCTTAGATCGAAATAATAAAAATGGTTGAAAGCTGTTGCTAAAACCTTCGAAATCGACTAAGGGTGAAAGTCGTTGCTATGCCCTTAGATCGAAATAATAAAGAAAGGTGAAAGTTGTTGCTAAGACCCTCGAAATCGACTAAGGGTGAAAGCCGTTGCTATGCCCCTTAGATCGAAATAATAAAAATGGGTGAAAGTTGTTGCTAAGACCCTCGAAATCGACTAAGGGTGAAAGCCGTTGCTATGCCCCTTAGATCGAAATAATAAAAATGGGTGAAAGTTGTTGCTAAGACCCTCGAAATCGACTAAGGGTGAAAGCCGTTGCTATGCCCCTTAGATCGAAATAATAAAAATGGTAGAAAGCTGTTTCAAAGACCCTCGAAATCGACTAAGGGTGAAAGCCGCAGCTATGCCCCTTAGATCGAAATAATAAAAATGGTTGAAAGCTGTTGCTAAGACCCTCGAAATGGACTAAGGGTGAAAGCCATTGCTATGCCCTTTAGATCGAAATAATAAAAATGGATGAAAGCTATTTCCAAGACCCTCGAAATGGACTAACGGTGAAAGCCATTGCTATGCCCCTTAGATCGAAATAATAAAAACGGGTGAAAGCTGTTGCTAAGACCCTCAAAATCGACTAAGGGTGAAAGCCGTTGCTATGCCCCTTAGATCGAAATAATAAAAATGGGTGAAAGTTGTTGCTAAGACCCTCGAAATCGACTAAGGGTGAAAGCCGTTGCTATGCCCCTTAGATCGAAATAATAAAAATGGGTGAAAGTTGTTTCTAAGACCCTCGAAATCAACTACGGGTGAAAGCCGCTACTATGCCCCTTAGATCGAAATAATAAAAATGGTTGAAAGCTGTTGCTAAAACCCTCGAAATCGACTAAGGGTGAAAGCCGTTGCTATGCCCTTAGATCGAAATAATAAAGAAGGGTGAAAGTTGTTGCTAAGACCCTCGAAATCGACTAAGGGTGAAAGCCATTGCTATGCCCCTTAGATCGAAATAATAAAGAAGGGTGAAAGTTGTTGCTAAGACCCTCGAAATCGACTAAGGGTGAAAGCCATTGCTATGCCCCTTTGATCGAAATAATAAAAATGGGTGAAAGCTGTTTCTAAGACCCTCGAAATTGACTAAGGGTGAAAGCCGCTGCTCTGCCACTTAGCTCAAAATAATAAAAATGGTTGAAAGCTGTTGCTAAAACCCTCGAAATCGACTAAGGGTGAAAGCCGTTGCTATGCCTCTTAGATCGAAATAATAAAAATGGGTGAAAGCTGTTTCTAAGACCCTCGAAATCGACTAAGGATGAAAGTCGTTGCTATGCCCCCTAGATCGAAATAATAAAAATGGGCGAAAGTTGTTGCTAAGACCCTCGAAATGGACTAAGGGTGAAAGCCATTGCTATGCCCCTTAGATCGAAATAATAAAAACGGGTGAAAGCTGTTGCTAAGACCCCGAAATCGACTAAGGGTGAAGGCCGTTGCTATGACCCTTAGATCGAAATAATAAAGAAGGGTGAAAGTTGTTGCTAAGACCATCGAAATCGACTAAGGGTGAAAGCCATTGCTATGCCCCTTAGATCGAAATAATAAAGAAGGGTGAAAGTTGTTGCTAAGACCCTCGAAATCGACTAAGGGTGAAAGCCATTGCTATGCCCCTTTGATCGAAATAATAAAAATGGGTGAAAGCTGTTTCTAAGACCCTCGAAATTGACTAAGGGTGAAAGCCGCTGCTCTGCCACTTAGCTCAAAATAATAAAAATGGTTGAAAGCTGTTGCTAAAACCCTCGAAATCGACTAAGGGTGAAAGCCGTTGCTATGCCTCGTAGATCTAAATAATAAAAATGGGTGAAAGCTGTAGCTAAGACCCTCGAAATCGACTAAGGGTGAAAGCCGTTGCTATGCCCCTTAGATCGAAATAATAAAAACGGGTGAAAATTGTTGCTAAGTCCCTCGAAATCGACTAAGGGTGAAAGCCGTTGCTATGCCCCCTTAGATCGAAATAATAAAAATGGGTGAAAGCTGTTGCTAAAACCCTCGAAATCGACTAAGGATGAAAGTCGTTGCTATGCCCCTTAGATCGAAATAATAAAAATGGGTGAATGCTGTTGCTAAGACCCTCGAAATGGACTAAGGGTGAAATCCATTGCTATGCCCCTTAGATCGAAATAATAAAAATGGATGAAAGCTGTTTCTAAGACCCTCGAAATTGACTAAAGGTGAAAGCCGTTGCTATGCCCCTTAGATCGAAATATTAAAAACGGGTGAAAGCTGTTATTAAGACCCTCGAAATCGACTAAGGGTGAAAGCCGTTGCTATGCCCCTTTGATCGAAATAATAAAAATGGGTGAAAGTTGTTGCTAAGACCCTCGAAATCGACTAAGTGTGAAAGCCGTTGCTATGCCACTTAGATCGAAATAATAAAAATAGGTGTAAGCTGTTTCTAAGACCCTCGAAATTGACTAAGGGTTAAAGCTGCTGCTATGCCCCTTAGATCGAAATAATAAAAATGGTTGAAAGCTGTTGCTAAAACCTTCGAAATCGACTAAGGGTGAAAGTCGTTGCTATGCCCTTAGATCGAAATAATAAAGAAAGGTGAAAGTTGTTGCTAAGACCCTCGAAATCGACTAAGGGTGAAAGCCGTTGCTATGCCCCTTAGATCGAAATAATAAAAATGGGTGAAAGTTGTTGCTAAGACCCTCGAAATCGACTAAGGGTGAAAGCCGTTGCTATGCCCCTTAGATCGAAATAATAAAAATGGGTGAAAGTTGTTGCTAAGACCCTCGAAATCGACTAAGGGTGAAAGCCGTTGCTATGCCCCTTAGATCGAAATAATAAAAATGGTAGAAAGCTGTTTCAAAGACCCTCGAAATCGACTAAGGGTGAAAGCCGCTGCTATGCCCCTTAGATCGAAATAATAAAAATGGTTGAAAGCTGTTGCTAAGACCCTCGAAATGGACTAAGGGTGAAAGCCATTGCTATGCCCTTTAGATCGAAATAATAAAAATGGATGAAAGCTATTTCCAAGACCCTCGAAATGGACTAACGGTGAAAGCCATTGCTATGCCCCTTAGATCGAAATAATAAAAACGGGTGAAAGCTGTTGCTAAGACCCTCAAAATCGACTAAGGGTGAAAGCCGTTGCTATGCCCCTTAGATCGAAATAATAAAAATGGGTGAAAGTTGTTGCTAAGACCCTCGAAATCGACTAAGGGTGAAAGCCGTTGCTATGCCCCTTAGATCGAAATAATAAAAATGGGTGAAAGTTGTTTCTAAGACCCTCGAAATCAACTACGGGTGAAAGCCGCTACTATGCCCCTTAGATCGAAATAATAAAAATGGTTGAAAGCTGTTGCTAAAACCCTCGAAATCGACTAAGGGTGAAAGCCGTTGCTATGCCCTTAGATCGAAATAATAAAGAAGGGTGAAAGTTGTTGCTAAGACCCTCGAAATCGACTAAGGGTGAAAGCCATTGCTATGCCCCTTAGATCGAAATAATAAAGTAGGGTGAAAGTTGTTGATAAGACCCTCGAAATCGACTAAGGGTGAAAGCCATTGCTATGCCCCTTAGATCGAAATAATAAAAATGGTTGAAAGTTGTTGCTAAGACCCTCGAAATGGACTAAGGGTGAAAGCCATTGCTATGCCCTTTAGATCGAAATAATAAAAATGGATGAAAGCTATTTCTAAGACCCTCGAAATCGACTAAGGGTGAAAGCCGTTGCTATGCCCCTTAGATCGAAATAATAAAAATGGGTGAAAGCTGTTTCTAAGACCCTCGAAATCGACTACGGGTGAAAGCCGCTGCTATGCCGCTTTGATCGAAATAATAAAAATGGTTGAAAGCTGTTGCTAAAACCCTCGAAATCGACTAAGGGTGAAAGCCGTTGCTATGCCCTTAGATCGAAATAATAAAGAAGGGTGAAAGTTGTTGCTAAGACCCTCGAAATCGACTAAGGGTGAAAGCCATTGCTATGCCCCTTAGATCGAAATAATAAAGAAGGGTGAAAGCTGTTGCTAAGACCCTCGAAATCGACTAAGGGTGAAAGCCATTGCTATGCCCCTTAGATCGAAATAATAAAAATGGGTGAAAGCTGTTGCTAAGACCCTCGAAATCGACTAAGGGTGAAAGTCGTTGCTATGCCCCTTAGATCGAAATAATAAAAATGTGTGAAAGTTGTTGCTAAGACCCTCGAAATCGACTAAGGGTGAAAGTCGTTGCTATGCCCCTCAGATCGAAATAATAAAAATGGGTGAAAGCTGTTGCTAAGACCCTCGAAATCGACTAAGGGTGAAAGTCGTTGCTATGACCCTTAGATCGAAATAATAAAGAAGGGTGAAAGTTGTTGATAAGACCCTCGAAATCGACTAAGGGTGAAAGCCATTGCTATGCCCCTTAGATCGAAATAATAAAGAAGGGTGAAAGCTGTTGCTAAGACCCTCGAAATCGACTAAGGGTGAAAGCCATTGCTATGCCCCTTTGATCGAAATAATAAAAATGGGTGAAAGCTGTTTCTAAGACCCTCGAAATTGACTAAGGGTGAAAGCCGCTGCTATGCCCCTTAGATCGAAATAATAAAAATGGTTGAAAGTTGTTGCTAAAACCCTCGAAATCGACTAAGGGTGAAAGCCGTTGCTATGCCCCTTAGATCTAAATAATAAAAATGGGTGAAAGCTGTGGCTAAGACCCCCGAAATCGACTAAGGTTGAAAGCCGTTGCTATGCCCCTTAGATCGAAATAATAAAAATGGGTGAAAGCTGTTGCTAAGACCCTCGAAATCGACTAAGGGTGAAAGCCGTTGCTATGCCTCTTAGATCGAAATAATAAAAATGGGTGAAAGCTGTTTCTAAGACCCTCGAAATCGACTAAGGATGAAAGTCGTTGCTATGCCCCTTAGATCGAAATAATAAAAATGGGCGAAAGCTGTTGCTAAGACCCTCGAAATGGACTAAGGGTGAAAGCCATTGCTATGCCCCTTAGATCGAAATAATAAAAACGGGTGAAAGCTGTTGCTAAGACCCCCGAAATCGACTAAGGGTGAAGGCCGTTGCTATGACCCTTAGATCGAAATAATAAAGAAGGGTGAAAGTTGTTGCTAAGACCCTCGAAATCGACTAAGGGTGAAAGCCATTGCTATGCCCCTTAGATCGAAATAATAAAGAAGGGTGAAAGTTGTTGCTAAGACCCTCGAAATCGACTAAGGGTGAAAGCCATTGCTATGCCCCTTTGATCGAAATAATAAAAATGGGTGAAAGCTGTTTCTAAGACCCTCGAAATTGACTAAGGGTGAAAGCCGCTGCTCTGCCACTTAGCTCAAAATAATAAAAATGGTTGAAAGCTGTTGCTAAAACCCTCGAAATCGACTAAGGGTGAAAGCCGTTGCTATGCCTCGTAGATCTAAATAATAAAAATGGGTGAAAGCTGTAGCTAAGACCCTCGAAATCGACTAAGGGTGAAAGCCGTTGCTATGCCCCTTAGATCGAAATAATAAAAACGGGTGAAAGCTGTTGCTAAGACCCTCGAAATCGACTAAGGGTGAAAGCCGTTGCTATGCCCCGTTAGATCGAAATAATAAAAATGGGTGAAAGCTGTTGCTAAAACCCTCGAAATCGACTAAGGATGAAAGTCGTTGCTATGCCCCTTAGATCGAAATAATAAAAATGGGTGAATGCTGTTGCTAAGACCCTCGAAATGGACTAAGGGTGAAATCCATTGCTATGCCCCTTAGATCGAAATAATAAAAATGGATGAAAGCTGTTTCTAAGACCCTCGAAATTGACTAAAGGTGAAAGCCGTTGCTATGCCCCTTAGACCGAAATAATAAAAACGGGTGTAAGCTGTTACTAAGACCCTCGAAATCGACTAAGGGTGAAAGCCGTTGCTATGCCCCTTTGATCGAAATAATAAAAATGGGTGAAAGTTGTTGCTAAGACCCTCGAAATCGACTAAGTGTGAAAGCCGTTGCTATGCCACTTAGATCGAAATAATAAAAATGGGTGTAAGCTGTTTCTAAGACCCTCGAAATTGACTAAGGGTTAAAGCTGCTGCTATGCCCCTTAGATCGAAATAATAAAAATGGTTGAAAGCTGTTGCTAAAACCTTCGAAATCGACTAAGGGTGAAAGTCGTTGCTATGCCCTTAGATCGAAATAATAAAGAAAGGTGAAAGTTGTTGCTAAGACCCTCGAAATCGACTAAGGGTGAAAGCCGTTGCTATGCCCCTTAGATCGAAATAATAAAAATGGGTGAAAACTGTTGCTAAGACCCTCGAAATGGACTAAGGGTGAAAGTCATTGCTATGCCCTTTAGATCGAAATAATAAAAATGGATGAAAGCTATTTCTAAGACCCTCGAAATGGACTAAAGGTGAAAGCCATTGCTATGCCCCTTAGATCGAAATAATAAAAACGGGTGAAAGCTGTTGCTAAGACCCTCGAAATCGACTAAGGGTGAAAGCCGTTGCTATGCCCCTTAGATCGAAATAATAAAAATGGGTGAAAGTTGTTGCTAAGACCCTCGAAATCGACTAAGGGTGAAAGCCGTTGCTATGCCCCTTAGATCGAAATAATAAAAATGGGTGAAAGTTGTTGCTAAGACCCTCGAAATCGACTAAGGGTGAAAGCCATTGCTATGCCCCTTAGATCGAAATAATAAAGAAGGGTGAAAGTTGTTGCTAAGACCCTCGAAATCGACTAAGGGTGAAAGCCATTGCTATGCCCCTTTGATCGAAATAATAAAAATGGGTGAAAGCTGTTTCTAAGACCCTCGAAATTGACTAAGGGTGAAAGCCGCTGCTCTGCCACTTAGCTCAAAATAATAAAAATGGTTGAAAGCTGTTGCTAAAACCCTCGAAATCGACTAAGGGTGAAAGCCGTTGCTATGCCTCGTAGATCTAAATAATAAAAATGGGTGAAAGCTGTAGCTAAGACCCTCGAAATCGACTAAGGGTGAAAGCCGTTGCTATGCCCCTTAGATCGAAATAATAAAAACGGGTGAAAGATGTTGCTAAGACCCTCGAAATCGACTAAGGGTGAAATCCGTTGCTATGCCCCCTTAGATCGAAATAATAAAAATGGGTGAAAGCTGTTGCTAAAACCCTCGAAATCGACTAAGGATGAAAGTCGTTGCTATGCCCCTTAGATCGAAATAATAAAAATGGGTGAATGTTGTTGCTAAGACCCTCGAAATGGACTAAGGGTGAAATCCATTGCTATGCCCCTAGATCGAAATAATAAAAATGGATGAAAGCTGTTTCTAATACCCTCGAAATTGACTAAAGGTGAAAGCCGTTGCTATGCCCCTTAGATCGAAATAATAAAAACGGGTGAAAGCTGTTACTAAGACCCTCGAAATCGACTAAGGGTGAAAGCCGTTGCTATGCCCCTTTGATCGAAATAATAAAAATGGGTGAAAGTTGTTGCTAAGACCCTCGAAATCGACTAAGTGTGAAAGCCGTTGCTATGCCACTTAGATCGAAATAATAAAAATGGGTGTAAGCTGTTTCTAAGACCCTCGAAATTGACTAAGGGTTAAAGCTGCTGCTATGCCCCTTAGATCGAAATAATAAAAATGGTTGAAAGCTGTTGCTAAAACCTTCGAAATCGACTAAGGGTGAAAGTCGTTGCTATGCCCTTAGATCGAAATAATAAAGAAAGGTGAAAGTTGTTGCTAAGACCCTCGAAATCGACTAAGGGTGAAAGCCGTTGCTATGCCCCTTAGATCGAAATAATAAAAATGGGTGAAAACTGTTGCTAAGACCCTCGAAATGGACTAAGGGTGAAAGCCATTGCTATGCCCTTTAGATCGAAATAATAAAAATGGATGAAAGCTATTTCTAAGACCCTCGAAATGGACTAAAGGTGAAAGCCATTGCTATGCCCCTTAGATCGAAATAATAAAAACGGGTGAAAGCTGTTGCTAAGACCCTCGAAATCGACTAAGGGTGAAAGCCGTTGCTATGCCCCTTAGATCGAAATAATAAAAATGGGTGAAAGTTGTTGCTAAGACCCTCGAAATCGACTAAGGGTGAAAGCCGTTGCTATGCCCCTTAGATCGAAATAATAAAAATGGGTGAAAGTTGTTGCTAAGACCCTCGAAATCGACTAAGGGTGAAAGCCGTTGCTATGCCCCTTAGATCGAAATAATAAAAATGGTAGAAAGCTGTTTCTAAGACCCTCGAAATCGACTAAGGGTGAAAGCCGCTGCTATGCCCCTTAGATCGAAATAATAAAAATGGTTGAAAGCTGTTGCTAAGACCCTCGAAATGGACTAAGGGTGAAAGCCATTGCTATGCCCTTTAGATCGAAATAATAAAAATGGATGAAAGCTATTTCTAAGACCCTCGAAATGGACTAAAGGTGAAAGCCATTGCTATGCCCCTTAGATCGAAATAATAAAAACGGGTGAAAGCTGTTGCTAAGACCCTCGAAATCGACTAAGGGTGAAAGCCGTTGCTATGCCCCTTAGATCGAAATAATAAAAATGGGTAAAAGTTGTTGCTAAGACCCTCGAAATCGACTAAGGGTGAAAGCCGTTGCTATGCCCCTTAGATCGAAATAATAAAAATGGGTGAAAGTTGTTTCTAAGACCCTCGAAATCAACTACGGGTGAAAGCCGCTGCTATGCCCCTTAGATCGAAATAATAAAAATGGTTGAAAGCTGTTGCTAAAACCCTCGAAATCGACTAAGGGTGAAAGTCGTTGCTATGCCCTTAGATCGAAATAATAAAGAAGGGTGAAAGTTGTTGCTAAGACCCTCGAAATCGACTAAGGGTGAAAGCCATTGCTATGCCCCTTAGATCGAAATAATAAAGTAGGGTGAAAGTTGTTGATAAGACCCTCGAAATCGACTAAGGGTGAAAGCCATTGCTATGCCCCTTAGATCGAAATAATAAAGAAGGGTGAAAGTTGTTGCTAAGACCCTCGAAATCGACTAAGGGTGAAAGCCATTGCTATGCCCCTTAGATCGAAATATTAAAAATGGGTGAAAGCTGTTGCTAAGACCCTCGAAATCGACTAAGGGTGAAAGTCGTTGCTATGCCCCTTAGATCGAAATAATAAAAATGGGTGAAAGTTGTTGCTAAGACCCTCGAAATCGACTAAGGGTGAAAGTCGTTGCTATGCCCCTCAGATCGAAATAATAAAAATGGGTGAAAGTTGTTGCTAAGACCCTCGAAATCGACTAACGGTGAAAGTCGTTGCTATGACCCTTAGATCGAAATAATAAAGAAGGGTGAAAGTTGTTGCTAAGACCCTCGAAATCGACTAAGGGTGAAAGCCATTGCTATGCCCCTTTGATCGAAATAATAAAAATGGGTGAAAGCTGTTTCTAAGACCCTCGAAATTGACTAAGGGTGAAAGCCGCTGCTCTGCCACTTAGCTCAAAATAATAAAAATGGTTGAAAGCTGTTGCTAAAACCCTCGAAATCGACTAAGGGTGAAAGCCGTTGCTATGCCTCGTAGATCTAAATAATAAAAATGGGTGAAAGCTGTAGCTAAGACCCTCGAAATCGACTAAGGGTGAAAGCCGTTGCTATGCCCCTTAGATCGAAATAATAAAAACGGGTGAAAGATGTTGCTAAGACCCTCGAAATCGACTAAGGGTGAAATCCGTTGCTATGCCCCCTTAGATCGAAATAATAAAAATGGGTGAAAGCTGTTGCTAAAACCCTCGAAATCGACTAAGGATGAAAGTCGTTGCTATGCCCCTTAGATCGAAATAATAAAAATGGGTGAATGTTGTTGCTAAGACCCTCGAAATGGACTAAGGGTGAAATCCATTGCTATGCCCCTAGATCGAAATAATAAAAATGGATGAAAGCTGTTTCTAATACCCTCGAAATTGACTAAAGGTGAAAGCCGTTGCTATGCCCCTTAGATCGAAATAATAAAAACGGGTGAAAGCTGTTACTAAGACCCTCGAAATCGACTAAGGGTGAAAGCCGTTGCTATGCCCCTTTGATCGAAATAATAAAAATGGGTGAAAGTTGTTGCTAAGACCCTCGAAATCGACTAAGTGTGAAAGCCGTTGCTATGCCACTTAGATCGAAATAATAAAAATGGGTGTAAGCTGTTTCTAAGACCCTCGAAATTGACTAAGGGTTAAAGCTGCTGCTATGCCCCTTAGATCGAAATAATAAAAATGGTTGAAAGCTGTTGCTAAAACCTTCGAAATCGACTAAGGGTGAAAGTCGTTGCTATGCCCTTAGATCGAAATAATAAAGAAAGGTGAAAGTTGTTGCTAAGACCCTCGAAATCGACTAAGGGTGAAAGCCGTTGCTATGCCCCTTAGATCGAAATAATAAAAATGGGTGAAAACTGTTGCTAAGACCCTCGAAATGGACTAAGGGTGAAAGCCATTGCTATGCCCTTTAGATCGAAATAATAAAAATGGATGAAAGCTATTTCTAAGACCCTCGAAATGGACTAAAGGTGAAAGCCATTGCTATGCCCCTTAGATCGAAATAATAAAAACGGGTGAAAGCTGTTGCTAAGACCCTCGAAATCGACTAAGGGTGAAAGCCGTTGCTATGCCCCTTAGATCGACATAATAAAAATGGGTGAAAGTTGTTGCTAAGACCCTCGAAATCGACTAAGGGTGAAAGCCGTTGCTATGCCCCTTAGATCGAAATAATAAAAATGGGTGAAAGTTGTTGCTAAGACCCTCGAAATCGACTAAGGGTGAAAGCCGTTGCTATGCCCCTTAGATCGAAATAATAAAAATGGTAGAAAGCTGTTTCTAAGACCCTCGAAATCGACTAAGGGTGAAAGCCGCTGCTATGCCCCTTAGATCGAAATAATAAAAATGGTTGAAAGCTGTTGCTAAGACCCTCGAAATGGACTAAGGGTGAAAGCCATTGCTATGCCCTTTAGATCGAAATAATAAAAATGGATGAAAGCTATTTCTAAGACCCTCGAAATGGACTAAAGGTGAAAGCCATTGCTATGCCCCTTAGATCGAAATAATAAAAACGGGTGAAAGCTGTTGCTAAGACCCTCGAAATCGACTAAGGGTGAAAGCCGTTGCTATGCCCCTTAGATCGAAATAATAAAAATGGGTAAAAGTTGTTGCTAAGACCCTCGAAATCGACTAAGGGTGAAAGCCGTTGCTATGCCCCTTAGATCGAAATAATAAAAATGGGTGAAAGTTGTTTCTAAGACCCTCGAAATCAACTACGGGTGAAAGCCGCTGCTATGCCCCTTAGATCGAAATAATAAAAATGGTTGAAAGCTGTTGCTAAAACCCTCGAAATCGACTAAGGGTGAAAGTCGTTGCTATGCCCTTAGATCGAAATAATAAAGAAGGGTGAAAGTTGTTGCTAAGACCCTCGAAATCGACTAAGGGTGAAAGCCATTGCTATGCCCCTTAGATCGAAATAATAAAGTAGGGTGAAAGTTGTTGATAAGACCCTCGAAATCGACTAAGGGTGAAAGCCATTGCTATGCCCCTTAGATCGAAATAATAAAGAAGGGTGAAAGTTGTTGCTAAGACCCTTGAAATCGACTAAGGGTGAAAGCCATTGCTATGCCCCTTAGATCGAAATATTAAAAATGGGTGAAAGCTGTTGCTAAGACCCTCGAAATCGACTAAGGGTGAAAGTCGTTGCTATGCCCCTTAGATCGAAATAATAAAAATGGGTGAAAGTTGTTGCTAAGACCCTCGAAATCGACTAAGGGTGAAAGTCGTTGCTATGCCCCTCAGATCGAAATAATAAAAATGGGTGAAAGTTGTTGCTAAGACCCTCGAAATCGACTAACGGTGAAAGTCGTTGCTATGACCCTTAGATCGAAATAATAAAGAAGGGTGAAAGTTGTTGCTAAGACCCTCGAAATCGACTAAGGGTGAAAGCCATTGCTATGCCCCTTAGATCGAAATAATAAAGAAGGGTGAAAGCTGTTGATAAGACCCTCGAAATCGACTAAGGGTGAAAGCCATTGCTATGCCCCTTTGATCGAAATAATAAAAATGGGTGAAAGCTGTTTCTAAGACCCTCGAAATTGACTAAGGGTGAAAGCCGCTGCTATGCCCCTTAGATCGAAATAATAAAAATGGTTGAAAGTTGTTGCTAAGACCCTCGAAATGGACTAAGGGTGAAAGCCATTGCTATGCCCTTTAGATCGAAATAATAAAAATGGATGAAAGCTATTTCTAAGACCCTCGAAATGGACTAAAGGTGAAAGCCATTGCTATGCCCCTTAGTTCGAAATAATAAAAACGGGTGAAAGCTGTTGCTAAGACCCTCGAAATCGACTAAGGGTGAAAGCCGTTGCTATGCCCCTTAGATCGAAATAATAAAAATGGGTGAAAGTTGTTGCTAAGACCCTCGAAATCGACTAAGGGTGAAAGCCGTTGCTATGCCCCTTAGATCGAAATAATAAAAATGGGTGAAAGTTGTTGCTAAGACCCTCGAAATCGACTAAGGGTGAAAGCCGTTGCTATGCCCCTTAGATCGAAATAATAAAAATGGTAGAAAGCTGTTTCTAAGACCCTCAAAATCGACTAAGGGTGAAAGCCGCTGCTATGCCCCTTAGATCGAAATAATAAAAATGGTTGAAAGCTGTTGCTAAGACCCTCGAAATGGACTAAGGGTGAAAGCCATTGCTATGCCCTTTAGATCGAAATAATAAAAATGGATGAAAGCTATTTCTAAGACCCTCGAAATGGACTAAAGGTGAAAGCCATTGCTATGCCCCTTAGATCGAAATAATAAAAACGGGTGAAAGCTGTTGCTAAGACCCTCGAAATCGACTAAGGGTGAAAGCCGTTGCTATGCCCCTTAGATCGAAATAACAAAAATGGGTGAAAGTTGTTGCTAAGACCCTCGAAATCGACTAAGGGTGAAAGCCGTTGCTATGCCCCTTAGAACGAAATAATAAAAATGGGTGAAAGTTGTTGCTAAGACCCTCGAAATCGACTAAGGGTGAAAGCCGTTGCTATGCCCCTTAGATCGAAATAATAAAACTGGTAGAAAGCTGTTTCTAAGACCCTCGAAATCGACTAAGGGTGAAAGCCGTTGCTATGCCCCTTAGATCGAAATAATAAAAATGGGTGAAAGTTGTTGCTAAGACCCTCGAAATCGACTAAGTGTGAAAGCCGTTGCTATGCCCCTTAGATCGAAATAATAAAAATGGGTGAAAGTTGTTGCTAAGACCCTCGAAATCGACTAAGGGTGAAAGCCATTGCTATGCCCCTTAGATCGAAATAATAAAGAAGGGTGAAAGTTGCTGCTAAGACCCTCGAAATCGACTAAGGGTGAAAGCCATTGCTATGCCCCTTAGATCGAAATAATAAAGAAGTTTGAAAGCTGTTGCTAAGACCCTCGAAATCGACTAAGGGTGAAAGCCATTGCTATGCCCCTTTGATCGAAATAATAAAAATGGGTGAAAGCTGTTTCTAAGACCCTCGAAATTGACTAAGGGTGAAAGACGCTGCTATGCCCCTTAGATCGAAATAATAATAATGGTTGAAAGCTGTTGCTAAAACCCTCGAAATCGACTAAGTGTGAAAGCCGTTGCTATGCCCCTTAGATCTAAATAATAAAAATTGGCGAAATATGTGGCTAAGACCCTCGAAATCGACTAAGGGTGAAAGCCGTTGCTATGCCCCTTAGATCGAAATAATAAAAACAGGTGAAAGCTGTTGCTAAAACCCTCGAAATCGACTAAGGGTGAAAGCCGTTGCTATGCCCCTTAGATCGAAATAATAAAAATGGGTGAAAGCTGTTGCTAAGACCCTCGAAATCGACTAAGGATGAAAGTCGTTGCTATGCCCCTTAGATCGAAATAATAAAAATGGGTGAAAACTGTTGCTAAGACCCTCGAAATCGACTAAGGGTGAAAGCCATTGCTATGCCCCTTAGATCGAAATAATAAAGAAGGGTGAAAGTTGTTGCTAAGACCCTCGAAATCGACTAAGGGTGAAAGCCATTGCTATGCCCCTTAGATCGAAATAATAAAGAAGGGTGAAAGCTGTTGCTAAGACCCTCGAAATCGACTAAGGGTGAAAGCCATTGCTATGCCCCTTAGATCGAAATAATAAAAATGGGTGAAAGCTGTTGCTAAGACCCTCGAAATGGACTAAGGGTGAAAGTCGTTGCTATGCCCCTTAGATCGAAATAATAAAAATGGGTGAAAGTTGTTGCTAAGACACTCGAAATCGACTAAGGGTGAAAGTCGTTGCTATGCCCCTTAGATCGAAATAATAAAAATGGGTGAAAGCTGTTGCTTAGACCCTCGAAAGCGACTAAGGGTGAAAGTCGTTGCTATGCCCTTTAGATCGAAATAATAAAAATGGATGAAAGCTATTTCTAAGACCCTCGAAATGGACTAAAGGTGAAAGCCATTGCTATGCCCCTTAGTTCGAAATAATAAAAACGGGTGAAAGCTGTTGCTAAGACCCTCGAAATCGACTAAGGGTGAAAGCCGTTGCTATGCCCCTTAGATCGAAATAATAAAAATGGGTGAAAGTTGTTGCTAAGACCCTCGAAATCGACTAAGGGTGAAAGCCGTTGCTATGCCCCTTAGATCGAAATAATAAAAATGGGTGAAAGTTGTTGCTAAGACCCTCGAAATCGACTAAGGGTGAAAGCCGTTGCTATGCCCCTTAGATCGAAATAATAAAAATGGTAGAAAGCTGTTTCTAAGACCCTCAAAATCGACTAAGGGTGAAAGCCGCTGCTATGCCCCTTAGATCGAAATAATAAAAATGGTTGAAAGTTGTTGCTAAGACCCTCGAAATGGACTAAGGGTGAAAGCCATTGCTATGCCCTTTAGATCGAAATAATAAAAATGGATGAAAGCTATTTCTAAGACCCTCGAAATGGACTAAAGGTGAAAGCCATTGCTATGCCCCTTAGATCGAAATAATAAAAACGGGTGAAAGCTGTTGCTAAGACCCTCGAAATCGACTAAGGGTGAAAGCCGTTGCTATGCCCCTTAGATCGAAATAACAAAAATGGGTGAAAGTTGTTGCTAAGACCCTCGAAATCGACTAAGGGTGAAAGCCGTTGCTATGCCCCTTAGAACGAAATAATAAAAATGGGTGAAAGTTGTTGCTAAGACCCTCGAAATCGACTAAGGGTGAAAGCCGTTGCTATGCCCCTTAGATCGAAATAATAAAACTGGTAGAAAGCTGTTTCTAAGACCCTCGAAATCGACTAAGGGTGAAAGCCGTTGCTATGCCCCTTAGATCGAAATAATAAAAATGGGTGAAAGTTGTTGCTAAGACCCTCGAAATCGACTAAGTGTGAAAGCCGTTGCTATGCCCCTTAGATCGAAATAATAAAAATGGGTGAAAGTTGTTGCTAAGACCCTCGAAATCGACTAAGGGTGAAAGCCATTGCTATGCCCCTTAGATCGAAATAATAAAGAAGGGTGAAAGTTGCTGCTAAGACCCTCGAAATCGACTAAGGGTGAAAGCCATTGCTATGCCCCTTAGATCGAAATAATAAAGAAGTTTGAAAGCTGTTGCTAAGACCCTCGAAATCGACTAAGGGTGAAAGCCATTGCTATGCCCCTTTGATCGAAATAATAAAAATGGGTGAAAGCTGTTTCTAAGACCCTCGAAATTGACTAAGGGTGAAAGACGCTGCTATGCCCCTTAGATCGAAATAATAATAATGGTTGAAAGCTGTTGCTAAAACCCTCGAAATCGACTAAGTGTGAAAGCCGTTGCTATGCCCCTTAGATCTAAATAATAAAAATTGGCGAAATATGTGGCTAAGACCCTCGAAATCGACTAAGGGTGAAAGCCGTTGCTATGCCCCTTAGATCGAAATAATAAAAACAGGTGAAAGCTGTTGCTAAAACCCTCGAAATCGACTAAGGGTGAAAGCCGTTGCTATGCCCCTTAGATCGAAATAATAAAAATGGGTGAAAGCTGTTGCTAAGACCCTCGAAATCGACTAAGGATGAAAGTCGTTGCTATGCCCCTTAGATCGAAATAATAAAAATGGGTGAAAACTGTTGCTAAGACCCTCGAAATCGACTAAGGGTGAAAGCCATTGCTATGCCCCTTAGATCGAAATAATAAAGAAGGGTGAAAGTTGTTGCCAAGACCCTCGAAATCGACTAAGGGTGAAAGCCATTGCTATGCCCCTTAGATCGAAATAATAAAGAAGGGTGAAAGCTGTTGCTAAGACCCTCGAAATCGACTAAGGGTGAAAGCCATTGCTATGCCCCTTAGATCGAAATAATAAAAATGGGTGAAAGCTGTTGCTAAGACCCTCGAAATGGACTAAGGGTGAAAGTCGTTGCTATGCCCCTTAGATCGAAATAATAAAAATGGGTGAAAGTTGTTGCTAAGACCCTCGAAATCGACTAAGGGTGAAAGTCGTTGCTATGCCCCTTAGATCGAAATAATAAAAATGGGTGAAAGCTGTTGCTAAGACCCTCGAAAGCGACTAAGGGTGAAAGTCGTTGCTATGACCCTTAGATCGAAATAATAAAGAAGGGTGAAAGTTGTTGCTAAGACCCTCAAAATCGACTAAGGGTGAAAGACATTGCTATGCCCCTTAGATCGAAATAATAAAGAAGGGTGAAAGGTGTTGCTAAAACCCTCGAAATCGACTAAGGGTGAAAGCCATTGCTATGCCCCTTTGATCGAAATAATAAAAATGGGTGAAAGCTGTTTCTAAGACCCTCGAAATTGACTAAGGGTGAAAGCCGCTGCTATGCCCCTTAGATCAAAATAATAAAAATGGTTGAAAGTTGTTGCTAAAACCCTCGAAATCGACTAAGGGTGAAAGCCGTTTCTATGCCCCTTAGATCTAAATAATAAAAATGGGTGAAAGCTGTGGCTAAGACTCCCGAAATCGACTAAGGGTGAAAGCCGTTGCTATGCCCCTTAGATCGAAATAATAAAAACGGGTGAAAGCTGTTGCTAAGACCCTCGAAATCGACTAAGGGTGAAAGCCGTTGCTATGCCTCTTAGATCGAAATAATAAAAATGGGTGAAAGCTGTTGCTAAGACCCTCGAAATCGACTAAGGATGAAAGTCGTTGCTATGCCCCTAAGATCGAAATAATAAAAATGGGCGAAAGCTGTTGCTAAGACCCTCGAAATGGACTAAGGGTGAAAGCCATTGCTATGCCCCTTAGATCGAAATAATAAAAACGGGTGAAAGCTGTTGCTAAGACCCTCGAAATCGACTAAGGGTGAAAGCCGTTGCTATGACCCTTAGATCGAAATAATAAAGAAGGGTGAAAGTTGTTGCTAAGACCCTCGAAATCGACTAAGGGTGAAAGCCATTGCTATGCCCCTTAGATCGAAATAATAAAGAAGGGTGAAAGTTGTTGCTAAGACCCTCGAAATCGACTAAGGGTGAAAGCCATTGCTATGCCCCTTTGATCGAAATAATAAAAATGGGTGAAAGCTATTTCTAAGACCGTCGAAATTGACTAAGGGTGAAAGCCGCTGCTCTGCCACTTAGATCGAAATAATAAAAATGGGTGAAAGCTGTTGCTAAGACCCTCGAAATCGACTAAGGATGAAAGTCGTTGCTATGCCCTTAAGATCAAAATAATAAAAATGGGCGAAAGCTGTTGCTAAGACCCTCGAAATGGACTAAGGGTGAAAGCCATTGCTATGACCCTTAGATCGAAATAATAAAGAAGGGTGAAAGTTGTTGCTAAGACCCTCGAAATCGACTAAGGGTGAAAGCCATTGCTATGCCCCTTAGATCGAAATAATAAAAATGGGTGAAAGTTGTGGCTAAGACTCCCGAAATCGACTAAGGGTGAAAGCCGTTGCTATGCCCCTTAGATCGAAATAATAAAAACGGGTGAAAGCTGTTGCTAAGACCCTCGAAATCGACTAAGGGTGAAAGCCGTTGCTATGCCTCTTAGATCGAAATAATAAAAATGGGTGAAAGCTGTTGCTAAGACCCTCGAAATCGACTAAGGATGAAAGTCGTTGCTATGCCCCTAAGATCGAAATAATAAAAATGGGCGAAAGCTGTTGCTAAGACCCTCGAAATGGACTAAGGGTTAAAGCCATTGCTATGCCCCTTAGATCGAAATAATAAAAACGGGTGAAAGCTGTTGCTAAGACCCTCGAAATCGACTAAGGGTGAAAGTCGTTGCTATGACCCTTAGATCGAAATAATAAAGAAGGGTGAAAGTTGTTGCTAAGACCCTCGAAATCGACTAAGGGTGAAAGCCTTTGCTATGCCCCCTTAGATCGAAATAATAAAATTGGGTGAAAGCTGTTGCTAAAACCCTCGAAATCGACTAAGGATGAAAGTCGTTGCTATGCCCCTTAGATCGAAATAATAAAAATGGGTGAAAGCTGTTGCTAAGACCCTCGAAATGGACTAAGGGTGAAATCCATTGCTATGCCCCTTAGATCGAAATAATAAAAATGGATGAAAGCTGTTTCTAAGACCCTCGAAATCGACTAAGGGTGAAAGCCATTGCTATGCCCCTTAGATCGAAATAATAAAAACGGGTGAAAGCTGTTGCTAAGACCCTCGAAATCGACTAAGGGTGAAAGTCGTTGCTATGACCCTTAGATCGAAATAATAAAGAAGGGTGAAAGTTGTTGCTAAGACCCTCGAAATCGACTAAGGGTGAAAGCCTTTGCTATGCCCCCTTAGATCGAAATAATAAAATTGGGTGAAAGCTGTTGCTAAAACCCTCGAAATCGACTAAGGATGAAAGTCGTTGCTATGCCCCTTAGATCGAAATAATAAAAATGGGTGAAAGCTGTTGCTAAGACCCTCGAAATGGACTAAGGGTGAAATCCATTGCTATGCCCCTTAGATCGAAATAATAAAAATGGATGAAAGCTGTTTCTAAGACCCTCGAAATCGACTAAGGATGAAAGTCGTTGCTATGCCCCTTAGATCGAAATAATAAAAATGGGTGAAAACTGTTGCTAAGACCCTCGAAATCGACTAAGGGTGAAAGCCATTGCTATGCCCCTTAGATCGAAATAATAAAGAAGGGTGAAAGTTGTTGCTAAGACCCTCGAAATCGACTAAGGGTGAAAGCCATTGCTATGCCCCTTAGATCGAAATAATAAAGAAGGGTGAAAGCTGTTGCTAAGACCCTCGAAATCGACTAAGGGTGAAAGCCATTGCTATGCCCCTTAGATCGAAATAATAAAAATGGGTGAAAGCTGTTGCTAAGACCCTCGAAATGGACTAAGGGTGAAAGTCGTTGCTATGCCCCTTAGATCGAAATAATAAAAATGGGTGAAAGTTGTTGCTAAGACCCTCGAAATCGACTAAAGGTGAAAGCCGTTGCTATGCCCCTTAGATCTAAATAATAAAAATGGGTGAAAGCTGTGGCTAAGACTCCCGAAATCGACTAAGGGTGAAAGCCGTTGCTATGCCCCTTAGATCGAAATAATAAAAACGGGTGAAAGCTGTTGCTAAGACCCTCGAAATCGACTAAGGGTGAAAGCCGTTGCTATGCCTCTTAGATCGAAATAATAAAAATGGGTGAAAGCTGTTGCTAAGACCCTCGAAATCGACTAAGGATGAAAGTCGTTGCTATGCCCCTAAGATCGAAATAATAAAAATGGGCGAAAGCTGTTGCTAAGACCCTCGAAATGGACTAAGGGTGAAAGCCATTGCTATGCCCCTTAGATCGAAATAATAAAAACGGGTGAAAGCTGTTGCTAAGACCCTCGAAATCGACTAAGGGTGAAAGCCGTTGCTATGACCCTTAGATCGAAATAATAAAGAAGGGTGAAAGTTGTTGCTAAGACCCTCGAAATCGACTAAGGGTGAAAGCCATTGCTATGCCCCTTAGATCGAAATAATAAAGAAGGGTGAAAGTTGTTGCTAAGACCCTCGAAATCGACTAAGGGTGAAAGCCATTGCTATGCCCCTTAGATCGAAATAATAAAAATGGGTGAAAGCTGTGGCTAAGACTCCCGAAATCGACTAAGGGTGAAAGCCGTTGCTATGCCCCTTAGATCGAAATAATAAAAACGGGTGAAAGCTGTTGCTAAGACCCTCGAAATCGACTAAGGGTGAAAGCCGTTGCTATGCCTCTTAGATCGAAATAATAAAAATGGGTGAAAGCTGTTGCTAAGACCCTTGAAATCGACTAAGGATGAAAGTCGTTGCTATGCCCCTAAGATCGAAATAATAAAAATGGGCGAAAGCTGTTGCTAAGACCCTCGAAATGGACTAAGGGTGAAAGCCATTGCTATGCCCCTTAGATCGAAATAATAAAAACGGGTGAAAGCTGTTGCTAAGACCCTCGAAATCGACTAAGGGTGAAAGTCGTTGCTATGACCCTTAGATCGAAATAATAAAGAAGGGTGAAAGTTGTTGCTAAGACCCTCGAAATCGACTAAGGGTGAAAGCCTTTGCTATGCCCCCTTAGATCGAAATAATAAAAATGGGTGAAAGCTGTTGCTAAAACCCTCGAAATCTACTAAGGATGAAAGTCGTTGCTATGCCCCTTAGATCGAAATAATAAAAATGGGTGAAAGCTGTTGCTAAGACCCTCGAAATGGACTAAGGGTGAAATCCATTGCTATGCCCCTTAGATCGAAATAATAAAAATGGATGAAAGCTGTTTCTAAGACCCTCGAAATTGACTAAATGTGAAAGCCGTTACTATGCCCCTTAGATCGATATAATAAAAACGGGTGAAAGCTGTTACTAAGACCCTCGAAATCGACTAAGGGTGAAAGCCGTTGTTATGCCCCTTAGATCGAAATAATAAAAATGGGTGAAAGTTGTTGCTAAGACCCTCGAAATCGACTAAGGGTGAAAGCCGTTGCTATGCCCCTTAGATCGAAATAATAAAAATGGGTGAAAGCTGTTTCTAAGACCCTGGAAATCGACTACGGGTGAAAACCGCTGCTATGCCCCTTAGATCGAAATAATAAAAATGGTTGAAAGCTGTTGCTAAAACCCTCGAAATCGACTAAGGGTGAAAGCCGTTGCTATGCCCTTAGATCGAAATAATAAAGAAGGGTGAAAGTTGTTGCTAAGACCCTCGAAATCGACTAAGGGTGAAAGCCATTGCTATGCCCCTTAGATCGAAATAATAAAGAAGGGTGAAAGTTGTTGCTAAGACCCTCGAAATCGACTAAGGGTGAAAGCCATTGCTATGCCCCTTAGATCGAAATAATAAAGAAGGGTGAAAGCTGTTGCTAAGACCCTCGAAATCGACTAAGGGTGAAAGCCATTGCTATGCCACTTAGATCGAAATAATAAAAATGGGTGAAAGCTGTTGCTAAGACCCTCGAAATCGACTAAGGGTGAAAGTCGTTGCTATGCCCCTTAGATCGAAATAATAAAAATGGGTGAAAGTTGTTGCTAAGACCCTCGAAATCGACTAAGGGTGAAACTCGTTGCTATGCCCCTTAGATCGAAATAATAAAAAAGGATGAAAGCTGTTGCTAAGACCCTCGAAATCAACTAAGGGTGAAAGTCGTTGCTATGACCCTTAGATCGAAATAATAAAGAAGGGTGAAAGTTGTTGCTAAGACCCTCGAAATCGACTAAGGGTGAAAGCCATTGCTATGCCCCTTAGATCGAAATAATAAAGAAGGGTGAAAGCTGTTGCTAAGACCCTCGAAATCGACTAAGGGTGAAAGCCATTGCTATGCCCCTTTGATCGAAATAATAAAAATGGGTGAAAGCTGTTTCTAAGACCCTCGAAATTGACTAAGGGTGAAAGCCGCTGCTATGCCCCTTAGATCGAAATAATAAAAATGGTTGAAAGTTGTTGCTAAAACCCTCGAAATCGACTAAGGGTGAAAGCCGTTGCTATGCCCCTTAGATCTAAATAATAAAAATGGGTGAAAGCTGTGGCTAAGACCCCCGAAATCGACTAAGGGTGAAAGCCGTTGCTATGCCCCTTAGATCGAAATAATAAAAACGGGTGAAAGCTGTTGCTAAGACCCTCGAAATCGACTAAGGGTGAAAGCCGTTGCTATGCCTCTTAGATCGAAATAATAAAAATGGGTGAAAGCTGTTGCTAAGACCCTCGAAATCGACAAAGGATGAAAGTCGTTGTTATGCCCCTTAGATCGAAATAATAAAAATGGGCGAAAGCTGTTGCTAAGACCCTCGAAATGGACTAAGGGTGAAAGCCATTGCTATGCCCCTTAGATCGAAATAATAAAAACGGGTGAAAGCTGTTGCTAAGACCCTCGAAATCAACTAAGGGTGAAAGCCGTTGCTATGACCCTTAGATCGAAATAATAAAGAAGGGTGAAAGTTGTTGCTAAAACCCTCGAAATCGACTAAGGGTGAAAGCCATTGCTATGCCCCTTAGATCGAAATAATAAAGAAGGGTGAAAGTTGTTGCTAAGACCCTCGAAATCGACTAAGGGTGAAAGCCATTGCTATGCCCCTTTGATCGAAATAATAAAAATGGGTGAAAGCTGTTTCTAAGACCCTCTAAATTGACTAAGGGTGAAAGCCGCTGCTCTGCCACTTAGATCAAAATAATAAAAATGGTTGAAAGTTGTTGCTAAAACCCTCGAAATCGACTAAGGGTGAAAGCCGTTGCTATGCCTCGTAGATCTAAATAATAAAAATGGGTGAAAGCTGTAGCTAAGACCCTCGAAATCGACTAAGGGTGAAAGCCGTTGCTATGCCCCTTAGATCGAAATAATAAAAACGGGTGAAAGCTGTTGCTAAGACCCTCGAAATCGACTAAGGGTGAAAGCCGTTGCTATGCCCCCTTAGATCGAAATAATAAAAATGGGTGAAAGCTGTTGCTAAAACCCTCGAAATCGACTAAGGATGAAAGTTGTTGCTATGCCCCTTAGATTGAAATAATAAAAATGGGTGAAAGTTGTTGCTAAGACCCTCGAAATGGAATAAGGGTGAAATCCATTGCTATGCCCCTTAGATCGAAATAATAAAAATGGATGAAAGCTGTTTCTAAGACCCTCGAAATTGACTAAAGGTGAAAGCCGTTGTTATGCCCCTTAGATCGAAATAATAAAAACGGGTGAAAGCTGTTACTAAGACCCTCGAAATCGACTAAGGGTGAAAGCCGTTGCTATGCCCCTTAGATCGAAATAATAAAGAAGGGTGAAAGTTGTTGCTAAGACCTTCGAAATCGACTAAGGGTGAAAGCCATTGCTATGCGCCTTAGATCGAAATAATAAAGAAGGGTGAAAGTTGTTGCTAAGACCCTCGAAATCGACTAAGGGTGAAAGCCATTGCTATGCCCCTTAGATCGAAATAATAAAGAAGGGTGAAAGCTGTTGCTAAGACCCTCGAAATCGACTAAGGGTGAAAGCCATTGCTATGCCCCTTTGATCGAAATAATAAAAATGGGTGAAAGCTGTTTCTAAGACCCTCGAAATTGACTAAAGGTGAAAGCCGCTGCTATGCCCCTTAGATCGAAATAATAAAAATGGTTGAAAGTTGTTGCTAAAACCCTCGAAATCGACTAAGGGTGAAAGCCGTTGCTATGCCCCTTAGATCTAAATAATAAAAATGGGTGAAAGCTGTGGCTAAGACCCCCGAAATCGACTAAGGGTGAAAGCCGTTGCTATGCCCCTTAGATCGAAATAATAAAAACGGGTGAAAGCTGTTGCTAAGACCCTCGAAATCGACTAAGGGTGAAAGCCGTTGCTATGCCTCTTAGATCGAAATAATAAAAATGGGTGAAAGCTGTTGCTAAGACCCTCGAAATCGACAAAGGATGAAAGTCGTTGTTATGCCCCTTAGATCGAAATAATAAAAATGGGCGAAAGCTGTTGCTAAGACCCTCGAAATGGACTAAGGGTGAAAGCCATTGCTATGCCCCTTAGATCGAAATAATAAAAACGGGTGAAAGCGGTTGCTAAGACCCTCGAAATCGACTAAGGGTGAAAGCCGTTGCTATGACCCTTAGATCGAAATAATAAAGAAGGGTGAAAGTTGTTGCTAAGACCCTCGAAATCGACTAAGGGTGAAAGCCATTGCTATGCCCCTTAGATCGAAATAATAAAGAAGGGTGAAAGTTGTTGCTAAGACCCTCGAAATCGACTAAGGGTGAAAGCCATTGCTATGCCCCTTAGATCGAAATAATAAAAATGGGTGAAAGTTGTTGCTAAGACCCTCGAAATTGACTAAGGGTGAAAGTCGTTGCTATGACCCTTAGATCGAAATAATAAAGAAGGGTGAAAGTTGTTGCTAAGACCCTCAAAATCGACTAAGGGTGAAAGACATTGCTATGCCCCTTAGATCGAAATAATAAAGAAGGGTGAAAGGTGTTGCTAAAACCCTCGAAATCGACTAAGGGTGAAAGCCATTGCTATGCCCCTTTGATCGAAATAATAAAAATGGGTGAAAGCTGTTTCTAAGACCCTCGAAATTGACTAAGGGTGAAAGCCGCTGCTATGCCCCTTAGATCGAAATAATAAAAATGGTTGAAAGTTTTTGCTAAAACCCTCGAAATCGACTAAGGGTGAAAGCCGTTGCTATGCCCCTTAGATCTAAATAATAAAAATGGGTGAAAGCTGTGGCTAAGACTCCCGAAATCGACTAAGGGTGAAAGCCGTTGCTATGCCCCTTAGATCGAAATAATAAAAACGGGTGAAAGCTGTTGCTAAGACCCTCGAAATCGACTAAGGGTGAAAGCCGTTGCTATGCCTCTTAGATCGAAATAATAAAAATGGGTGAAAGCTGTTGCTAAGACCCTCGAAATCGACTAAGGATGAAAGTCGTTGCTATGCCCCTAAGATCGAAATAATAAAAATGGGCGAAAGCTGTTGCTAAGACCCTCGAAATGGACTAAGGGTGAAAGCCATTGCTATGCCCCTTAGATCGAAATAATAAAAACGGGTGAAAGCTGTTGCTAAGACCCTCGAAATCGACTAAGGGTGAAAGCCGTTGCTATGACCCTTAGATCGAAATAATAAAGAAGGGTGAAAGTTGTTGCTAAGACCCTCGAAATCGACTAAGGGTGAAAGCCATTGCTATGCCCCTTAGATCGAAATAATAAAGAAGGGTGAAAGTTGTTGCTAAGACCCTCGAAATCGACTAAGGGTGAAAGCCATTGCTATGCCCCTTTGATCGAAATAATAAAAATGGGTGAAAGCTATTTCTAAGACCGTCGAAATTGACTAAGGGTGAAAGCCGCTGCTCTGCCACTTAGATCGAAATAATAAAAATGGGTGAAAGCTGTTGCTAAGACCCTCGAAATCGACTAAGGATGAAAGTCGTTGCTATGCCCTTAAGATCAAAATAATAAAAATGGGCGAAAGCTGTTGCTAAGACCCTCGAAATGGACTAAGGGTGAAAGCCATTGCTATGCCCCTTAGATCGAAATAATAAAAATGGGTGAAAGCTGTTGCTAAGACCCTCGAAATTGACTAAGGGTGAAAGTCGTTGCTATGACCCTTAGATCGAAATAATAATGAAGGGTGAAAGTTGTTGCTAAGACCCTCAAAATCGACTAAGGGTGAAAGACATTGCTATGCCCCTTAGATCGAAATAATAAAGAAGGGTGAAAGGTGTTGCTAAAACCCTCGAAATCGACTAAGGGTGAAAGCCATTGCTATGCCCCTTTGATCGAAATAATAAAAATGGGTGAAAGTTGTTTCTAAGACCCTCGAAATTGACTAAGGGTGAAAGCCGCTGCTATGCCCCTTAGATCGAAATAATAAAAATGGTTGAAAGTTGTTGCTAAAACCCTCGAAATCGACTAAGGGTGAAAGCCGTTGCTATGCCCCTTAGATCTAAATAATAAAAATGGGTGAAAGCTGTGGCTAAGACTCCCGAAATCGACTAAGGGTGAAAGCCGTTGCTATGCCCCTTAGATCGAAATAATAAAAACGGGTGAAAGCTGTTGCTAAGACCCTCGAAATCGACTAAGGGTGAAAGCCATTGCTATGCCTCTTAGATCGAAATAATAAAAATGGGTGAAAGCTGTTGCTAAGACCCTCGAAATCGACTAAGGATGAAAGTCGTTGCTATGCCCCTAAGATCGAAATAATAAAAATGGGCGAAAGCTGTTGCTAAGACCCTCGAAATGGACTAAGGGTGAAAGCCATTGCTATGCCCCTTAGATCGAAATAATAAAAACGGGTGAAAGCTGTTGCTAAGACCCTCGAAATCGACTAAGGGTGAAAGCCGTTGCTATGACCCTTAGATCGAAATAATAAAGAAGGGTGAAAGTTGTTGCTAAGACCCTCGAAATCGACTAAGGGTGAAAGCCATTGCTATGCCCCTTAGATCGAAATAATAAAGAAGGGTGAAAGTTGTTGCTAAGACCCTCGAAATCGACTAAGGGTGAAAGCCATTGCTATGCCCCTTTGATCGAAATAATAAAAATGGGTGAAAGCTATTTCTATGACCGTCGAAATTGACTAAGGGTGAAAGCCGCTGCTCTGCCACTTAGATCGAAATAATAAAAATGGGTGAAAGCTGTTGCTAAGACCCTCGAAATCGACTAAGGATGAAAGTCGTTGCTATGCCCTTAAGATCAAAATAATAAAAATGGGCGAAAGCTGTTGCTAAGACCCTCGAAATGGACTAAGGGTGAAAGCCATTGCTATGACCCTTAGATCGAAATAATAAAGAAGGGTGAAAGTTGTTGCTAAGACCCTCGAAATCGACTAAGGGTGAAAGCCATTGCTATGCCCCTTAGATCGAAATAATAAAAATGGGTGAAAGCTGTGGCTAAGACTCCCGAAATCGACTAAGGGTGAAAGCCGTTGCTATGCCCCTTAGATCGAAATAATAAAAACGGGTGAAAGCTGTTGCTAAGACCCTCGAAATCGACTAAGGGTGAAAGCCGTTGCTATGCCTCTTAGATCGAAATAATAAAAATGGGTGAAAGCTGTTGCTAAGACCCTCGAAATCGACTAAGGATGAAAGTCGTTGCTATGCCCCTAAGATCGAAATAATAAAAATGGGCGAAAGCTGTTGCTAAGACCCTCGAAATGGACTAAGGGTGAAAGCCATTGCTATGCCCCTTAGATCGAAATAATAAAAACGGGTGAAAGCTGTTGCTAAGACCCTCGAAATCGACTAAGGGTGAAAGTCGTTGCTATGACCCTTAGATCGAAATAATAAAGAAGGGTGAAAGTTGTTGCTAAGACCCTCGAAATCGACTAAGGGTGAAAGCCTTTGCTATGCCCCCTTAGATCGAAATAATAAAAATGGGTGAAAGCTGTTGCTAAAACCCTCGAAATCGACTAAGGATGAAAGTCGTTGCTATGCCCCTTAGATCGAAATAATAAAAATGGGTGAAAGCTGTTGCTAAGACCCTCGAAATGGACTAAGGGTGAAATCCATTGCTATGCCCCTTAGATCGAAATAATAAAAATGGATGAAAGCTGTTTCTAAGACCCTCGAAATTGACTAAATGTGAAAGCCGTTGCTATGCCCCTTAGATCGAAATAATAAAAACGGGTGAAAGCTGTTACTAAGACCCTCGAAATCGACTAAGGGTGAAAGCCGTTGTTATGCCCCTTAGATCGAAATAATAAAAATGGGTGAAAGTTGTTGCTAAGACCCTCGAAATCGACTAAGGGTGAAAGCCGTTGCTATGCCCCTTAGATCGAAATAATAAAAATGGGTGAAAGCTGTTTCTAAGACCCTGGAAATCGACTACGGGTGAAAACCGCTGCTATGCCCCTTAGATCGAAATAATAAAAATGGTTGAAAGCTGTTGCTAAAACCTTCGAAATCGACTAAGGGTGAAAGCCGTTGCTATGCCCTTAGATCGAAATAATAAAGAAGGGTGAAAGTTGTTGCTAAGACCCTCGAAATCGACTAAGGGTGAAAGCCATTGCTATGCCCCTTAGATCGAAATAATAAAGAAGGGTGAAAGTTGTTGCTAAGACCCTCGAAATCGACTAAGGGTGAAAGCCATTGCTATGCCCCTTAGATCGAAATAATAAAGAAGGGTGAAAGCTGTTGCTAAGACCCTCGAAATCGACTAATGGTGAAAGCCATTGCTATGCCCCTTAGATCGAAATAATAAAAATGGGTGAAAGCTGTTGCTAAGACCCTCGAAATCGACTAAGGGTGAAAGTCGTTGCTATGCCCCTTAGATCGAAATAATAAAAATGGGTGAAAGTTGTTGCTAAGACCCTCGAAATCGACTAAGGGTGAAAGTCGTTGCTATGCCCCTTAGATCGAAATAATAAAAAAGGATGAAAGCTGTTGCTAAGACCCTCGAAATCAACTAAGGGTGAAAGTCGTTGCTATGACCCTTAGATCGAAATAATAAAGAAGGGTGAAAGTTGTTGCTAAGACCCTCGAAATCGACTAAGGGTGAAAGCCATTGCTATGCCCCTTAGATCGAAATAATAAAGAAGGGTGAAAGCTGTTGCTAAGACCCTCGAAATCGACTAAGGGTGAAAGCCATTGCTATGCCCCTTTGATCGAAATAATAAAAATGGGTGAAAGCTGTTTCTAAGACCCTCGAAATTGACTAAGGGTGAAAGCCGCTGCTATGCCCCTTAGATCGAAATAATAAAAATGGTTGAAAGTTGTTGCTAAAACCCTCGAAATCGACTAAGGGTGAAAGCCGTTGCTATGCCCCTTAGATCTAAATAATAAAAATGGGTGAAAGCTGTGGCTAAGACCCCCGAAATCGACTAAGGGTGAAAGCCGTTGCTATGCCCCTTAGATCGAAATAATAAAAACGGGTGAAAGCTGTTGCTAAGACCCTCGAAATCGACTAAGGGTGAAAGCCGTTGCTATGCCTCTTAGATCGAAATAATAAAAATGGGTGAAAGCTGTTGCTAAGACCCTCGAAATCGACAAAGGATGAAAGTCATTGTTATGCCCCTTAGATCGAAATAATAAAAATGGGCGAAAGTTGTTGCTAAGACCCTCGAAATGGACTAAGGGTGAAAGCCATTGCTATGCCCCTTAGATCGAAATAATAAAAACGGGTGAAAGCTGTTGCTAAGACCCTCGAAATCAACTAAGGGTGAAAGCCGTTGCTATGACCCTTAGATCGAAATAATAAAGAAGGGTGAAAGTTGTTGCTAAGACCCTCGAAATCGACTAAGGGTGAAAGCCATTGCTATGCCCCTTAGATCGAAATAATAAAGAAGGGTGAAAGTTGTTGCTAAGACCCTCGAAATCGACTAAGGGTGAAAGCCATTGCTATGCCCCTTTGATCGAAATAATAAAAATGGGTGAAAGCTGTTTCTAAGACCCTCTAAATTGACTAAGGGTGAAAGCCGCTGCTCTGCCACTTAGATCAAAATAATAAAAATGGTTGAAAGTTGTTGCTAAAACCCTCGAAATCGACTAAGGGTGAAAGCCGTTGCTATGCCTCGTAGATCTAAATAATAAAAATGGGTGAAAGCTGTAGCTAAGACCCTCGAAATCGACTAAGGGTGAAAGCCGTTGCTATGCCCCTTAGATCGAAATAATAAAAACGGGTGAAAGCTGTTGCTAAGACCCTCGAAATCGACTAAGGGTGAAAGCCGTTGCTATGCCCCCTTAGATCGAAATAATAAAAATGGGTGAAAGCTGTTGCTAAAACCCTCGAAATCGACTAAGGATGAAAGTTGTTGCTATGCCCCTTAGATTGAAATAATAAAAATGGGTGAAAGTTGTTGCTAAGACCCTCGAAATGGACTAAGGGTGAAATCCATTGCTATGCCCCTTAGATCGAAATAATAAAAATGGATGAAAGCTGTTTCTAAGACCCTCGAAATTGACTAAAGGTGAAAGCCGTTGCTATGCCCCTTAGATCGAAATAATAAAAACGGGTGAAAGCTGTTACTAAGACCCTCGAAATCGACTAAGGGTGAAAGCCGTTGCTATGCCCCTTAGATCGAAATAATAAAGAAGGGTGAAAGTTGTTGCTAAGACCCTCAAAATCGACTAAGGGTGAAAGCCATTGCTATGCCCCTTAGATCGAAATAATAAAGAAGGGTGAAAGTTGTTGCTAAGACCCTCGAAATCGACTAAGGGTGAAAGCCATTGCTATGCCCCTTTGATCGAAATAATAAAAATGGGTGAAATCTGTTTCTAAGACCCTCGAAATTTACTAAGGGTGAAAGACGCTGCTATGCCCCTTAGATCGAAATAATAAAAATGGTTGAAAGCTGTTGCTAAAACCCTCGAAATCGACTAAGGGTGAAAGCCGTTGCTATGCACCTTAGATCTAAATAATAAAAATTGGCGAAATCTGTGGCTAAGACCCTCGAAATCGACTAAGGGTGAAAGCCGTTGCTATGCCCCTTAGATCGAAATAATAAAAACAGGTGAAAGTTGTTGCTAAGACCCTCGAAATCGACTAAGGGTGAAAGCCGTTGCTATGCCCCTTAGATCGAAATAATAAAAATGGGTGAAATTTGTTGCTAAGACCCTCGAAATCGACTAAGGGTGAAAGCCGTTCCTATGCCCCTTAGATCGAAATAATAAAAATGGGTGAAAGCTGTTTCTAATACCCTCGAAATCGACTAAGGGTGAAAGCCGCTGCTATGCCCCTTATAACGAAATAATAAAAACGGGTGAAAGTTGTTGCTAAGACCCTCGAAATCGACTAAGGGTGAAAGCCATTGCTATGCCCCTTAGATCGAAATCATAAAGAAGGGTGAAAGTTGTTGCTAAGACCCTCGAAATCGACTAAGGGTGAAAGCCATTGCTATGCCCCTTTGATCGAAATAATAAAGAAGGGTGAAAGTTGTTGCTAAGACCCTCGAAATCGACTAAGGGTGAAAGCCATTGCTATGCCCCTTAGATCGAAATAATAAAGAAGGGTGAAAGTTGTTGCTAAGACCCTCGAAATCGACTAAGGGTGAAAGCCATTGCTATGCCCCTTTGATCGAAATAATAAAAATGGGTGAAAGCTGTTTCTAAGACCCTCGAAATTGACTAAGGGTGAAAGCCGCTGCTCTGCCACTTAGATCAAAATAATAAAAATGGTTGAAAGTTGTTGCTAAAACCCTCGAAATCGACTAAGGGTGAAAGCCGTTGCTATGCCTCGTAGATCTAAATAATAAAAATGGGTGAAAGCTGTAGCTAAGACCCTCGAAATCGACTAAGGGTGAAAGCCGTTGCTATGCCCCTTAGATCGAAATAATAAAAACGGGTGAAAGCTGTTGCTAAGACCCTCGAAATCGACTAAGGGTGAAAGCCGTTGCTATGCCCCCTTAGATCGAAATAATAAAAATGGGTGAAAGCTGTTGCTAAAACCCTCGAAATCGACTAAGGATGAAAGTCGTTGCTATGCCCCTTAGATCGAAATAATAAAAATGGGTGAAAGTTGTTGCTAAGACCCTCGAAATGGACTAAGGGTGAAATCCATTGCTATGCCCCTTAGATCGAAATAATAAAAATGGATGAAAGCTGTTTCTAAGACCCTCGAAATTGACTAAAGGTGAAAGCCGTTGCTATGCCCCTTAGATCGAAATAATAAAAACGGGTGAAAGCTGTTACTAAGACCCTCGAAATCGACTAAGGGTGAAAGCCGTTGCTATGCCCCTTAGATCGAAATAATAAAGAAGGGTGAAAGTTGTTGCTAAGACCCTCAAAATCGACTAAGGGTGAAAGCCATTGCTATGCCCCTTAGATCGAAATAATAAAGAAGGGTGAAAGTTGTTGCTAAGACCCTCGAAATCGACTAAGGGTGAAAGCCATTGCTATGCCCCTTTGATCGAAATAATAAAAATGGGTGAAATCTGTTTCTAAGACCCTCCAAATTTACTAAGGGTGAAAGACGCTGCTATGCCCCTTAGATCGAAATAATAAAAATGGTTGAAAGCTGTTGCTAAAACCCTCGAAATCGACTAAGGGTGAAAGCCGTTGCTATGCACCTTAGATCTAAATAATAAAAATTGGCGAAATCTGTGGCTAAGACCCTCGAAATCGACTAAGGGTGAAAGCCGTTGCTATGCCCCTTAGATCGAAATAATAAAAACAGGTGAAAGTTGTTGCTAAGACCCTCGAAATCGACTAAGGGTGAAAGCCGTTGCTATGCCCCTTAGATCGAAATAATAAAAATGGGTGAAAACTGTTGCTAAGACCCTCGAAATGGACTAAGGGTTAAAGACATTGCTATGCCCTTTAGATCGAAATAATAAAAATGGATGAAAGCTATTTCTAAGACCCTCGAAATGGACTAAAGGTGAAAGCCATTGCTATGCCCCTTAGATCGAAATAATAAAAACGGATGAAAGCTGTTGCTAAGACCCTCGAAATCGACTAAGGGTGAAAGCCGTTGCTATGCCCCTTAGATCGAAATAATAAAAATGGGTGAAATTTGTTGCTAAGACCCTCGAAATCGACTAAGGGTGAAAGCCGTTCCTATGCCCCTTAGATCGAAATAATAAAAATGGGTGAAAGCTGTTTCTAATACCCTCGAAATCGACTAAGGGTGAAAGCCGCTGCTATGCCCCTTATAACGAAATAATAAAAACGTGTGAAAGTTGTTGCTAAGACCCTCGAAATCGACTAAGGGTGAAAGCCATTGCTATGCCCCTTAGATCGAAATAATAAAGAAGGGTGAAAGTTGTTGCTAAGACCCTCGAAATCGACTAAGGGTGAAAGCCATTGCTATGCCCCTTTGATCGAAATAATAAAGAAGGGTGAAAGTTGTTGCTAAGACCCTCGAAATCGACTAAGGGTGAAAGCCGTTGCTATGCCCCTTAGATCGAAATAATAAAAATGGGTGAAAACTGTTGCTAAGACCCTCGAAATGGACTAAGGGTTAAAGCCATTGCTATGCCCTTTAGATCGAAATAATAAAAATGGATGAAAGCTATTTCTAAGACCCTCGAAATGGACTAAAGGTGAAAGCCATTGCTATGCCCCTTAGATCGAAATAATAAAAACGGGTGAAAGCTGTTGCTAAGACCCTCGAAATCGACTAAGGGTGAAAGCCGTTGCTATGCCCCTTAGATCGAAATAATAAAAATGGGTGAAATTTGTTGCTAAGACCCTCGAAATCGACTAAGGGTGAAAGCCGTTCCTATGCCCCTTAGATCGAAATAATAAAAATGGATGAAAGCTGTTTCTATGACCCTCAAAATTGACTAAAGGTGAAAGCCGTTGCTATGCCCCTTAGATCGAAATAATAAAAACGGGTGAAAGCTGTTGCTAAGACCCTCGAAATCGACTAAGGGTGAAAGCCGTTGCTATGTCCCTTAGATCGAAATAATAAAAATGGGTGAAAGCTGTTGCTAAGACCCTCGAAATCGACTAAGGGTGAAAGCCGTTGGTATTAGATTGAAATAATAAAAATGGGGGAAAGTTGTTTTTAAGACCCTCGAAATCGACTAAGGGTGAAAGCCGTTGGTATGCCCCTTAGATCGAAATAACAAAAATGGGGGAAAGCTGTTGCTAAGACCTTTGAAATCGACTAAGGGTGAAAGCCGTTGCTATGCCCCTTAGATCGAAATAATAAAAATGGGTGAAAGTTGTTGCTAAGACCCTCGAAATCGACTAAGGGTGAAAGCCGTTGCTATGCCCCTTAGATCGAAATAATAAAAATGGGTGAAAGCTGTTGCTAAGACCCTCGAAATCGACTAAGGGTGAAAGCCGTTGCTATGCCCCTTAGATCGAAATAATAAAAGCCATTGCTATGCCCCTTAGATCGAAATAATAAAGAAGGGTGAAAGCTGTTGCTAAGACCCTCGAAATCGACTAAGGGTGAAAGCCAATGCTATGCCCCTTTGATCGAAATAATAAAAATGGGTGTAAGCTGTTTCTAAGACCCTCGAAATTGACTAAGGGTTAAAGCCGCTGCTATGCCCCTTAGATCGAAATAATAAAAATGGTTGAAAGCTGTTGGCGAAACCCTCGAAATCGACTAAGGGTGAAAGCCGTTGCTATGCCCCTTGGATCTAAATAATAAAAATGGGTGAAAGCTGTGGCTAAGACCCTCAAAATTGACTAAGGGTGAAAGCCGTTGCTATGCCCCTTAGATCAAAATAATAAAAACGGGTGAAAGCTGTTGCTAAGACCCTCGAAATCGACTAAGGGTGAAAGCCGTTGCTATGCCCCTTAGATTGAAAATAATAAAAATGGGGGAAAGCTATTGCTAAGACCCTTGAAATCGACTAAGGGTGAAAGCCGTTGCTATGCCCCTTAGATCAAAATAATTAAAATGAGTGAAAGTTGTTGCTAAGACCCTCGAAATCGACTAAGGGTGAAAGTCGTTGCTATGCCCCTTAGATCGAAATAATAAAAATGGGTGAAAGTTGTTGCTAAGACCCTCGAAATCGACTAAGGGTGAAAGCCGTTGCTATGCCCCTTAGATCGAAATAATAAAGAAGGTTGAAAGCTGTTGCTAAGAACCTCGAAATCGACTAAGGGTGAAAGCCATTGCTATGCCCCTTTGATCGAAATAATAAAAATGGGTGAAAGCTGTTTCTAAGACCCTCGAAATTGACTAAGGGTGAAAGCCGCTGCTATGCCCCTTAGATAGAAATAATAAAAATGGTTGAAAGCTGTTGCTAAAACCCTCGAAATCGACTAACGGTGAAAGCCATTGCTATGCCCCTTAGATCGAAATAATAAAAATGGGTGAAAGCTGTTTCTAAAACCCTCGAAATCGACTAATGGTGAAAGCCGCTGCTATGCCCCTTAGATCGAAATAATAAAAATGGTTGAAAGCTGTTGCTAAAACCCTCGAAATCGACTAAGGGTGAAAGCCGTTGCTATGCCCCTTAGATCGAAATAATAAAAATTGGCGAAATCTGTGGCTAAGACCCTCGAAATCGACTAAGGGTGAAAGCCGTTGCTATGCCCCTTAGATCGAAATAATAAAAACAGGTGAAAGTTGTTGCTAAGACCCTCGAAATCGACTAAGGGTGAAAGCCGTTGCTATGCCCCTTAGATCGAAATAATAAAAATGGGTGAAAACTGTTGCTAAGACCCTCGAAATGGACTAAGGGTTAAAGACATTGCTATGCCCTTTAGATCGAAATAATAAAAATGGATGAAAGCTATTTCTAAGACCCTCGAAATGGACTAAAGGTGAAAGCCATTGCTATGCCCCTTAGATCGAAATAATAAAAACGGATGAAAGCTGTTGCTAAGACCCTCGAAATCGACTAAGGGTGAAAGCCGTTGCTATGCCCCTTAGATCGAAATAATAAAAATGGGTGAAATTTGTTGCTAAGACCCTCGAAATCGACTAAGGGTGAAAGCCGTTCCTATGCCCCTTAGATCGAAATAATAAAAATGGGTGAAAGCTGTTTCTAATACCCTCGAAATCGACTAAGGGTGAAAGCCGCTGCTATGCCCCTTATAACGAAATAATAAAAACGTGTGAAAGTTGTTGCTAAGACCCTCGAAATCGACTAAGGGTGAAAGCCATTGCTATGCCCCTTAGATCGAAATAATAAAGAAGGGTGAAAGTTGTTGCTAAGACCCTCGAAATCGACTAAGGGTGAAAGCCATTGCTATGCCCCTTTGATCGAAATAATAAAGAAGGGTGAAAGTTGTTGCTAAGACCCTCGAAATCGACTAAGGGTGAAAGCCGTTGCTATGCCCCTTAGATCGAAATAATAAAAATGGGTGAAAACTGTTGCTAAGACCCTCGAAATGGACTAAGGGTTAAAGCCATTGCTATGCCCTTTAGATCGAAATAATAAAAATGGATGAAAGCTATTTCTAAGACCCTCGAAATGGACTAAAGGTGAAAGCCATTGCTATGCCCCTTAGATCGAAATAATAAAAACGGGTGAAAGCTGTTGCTAAGACCCTCGAAATCGACTAAGGGTGAAAGCCGTTGCTATGCCCCTTAGATCGAAATAATAAAAATGGGTGAAATTTGTTGCTAAGACCCTCGAAATCGACTAAGGGTGAAAGCCGTTCCTATGCCCCTTAGATCGAAATAATAAAAATGGATGAAAGCTGTTTCTATGACCCTCAAAATTGACTAAAGGTGAAAGCCGTTGCTATGCCCCTTAGATCGAAATAATAAAAACGGGTGAAAGCTGTTGCTAAGACCCTCGAAATCGACTAAGGGTGAAAGCCGTTGCTATGTCCCTTAGATCGAAATAATAAAAATGGGTGAAAGCTGTTGCTAAGACCCTCGAAATCGACTAAGGGTGAAAGCCGTTGGTATTAGATTGAAATAATAAAAATGGGGGAAAGTTGTTTTTAAGACCCTCGAAATCGACTAAGGGTGAAAGCCGTTGGTATGCCCCTTAGATCGAAATAACAAAAATGGGGGAAAGCTGTTGCTAAGACCTTTGAAATCGACTAAGGGTGAAAGCCGTTGCTATGCCCCTTAGATCGAAATAATAAAAATGGGTGAAAGTTGTTGCTAAGACCCTCGAAATCGACTAAGGGTGAAAGCCGTTGCTATGCCCCTTAGATCGAAATAATAAAAATGGGTGAAAGCTGTTGCTAAGACCCTCGAAATCGACTAAGGGTGAAAGCCGTTGCTATGCCCCTTAGATCGAAATAATAAAAGCCATTGCTATGCCCCTTAGATCGAAATAATAAAGAAGGGTGAAAGCTGTTGCTAAGACCCTCGAAATCGACTAAGGGTGAAAGCCAATGCTATGCCCCTTTGATCGAAATAATAAAAATGGGTGTAAGCTGTTTCTAAGACCCTCGAAATTGACTAAGGGTTAAAGCCGCTGCTATGCCCCTTAGATCGAAATAATAAAAATGGTTGAAAGCTGTTGGCGAAACCCTCGAAATCGACTAAGGGTGAAAGCCGTTGCTATGCCCCTTGGATCTAAATAATAAAAATGGGTGAAAGCTGTGGCTAAGACCCTCAAAATTGACTAAGGGTGAAAGCCGTTGCTATGCCCCTTAGATCAAAATAATAAAAACGGGTGAAAGCTGTTGCTAAGACCCTCGAAATCGACTAAGGGTGAAAGCCGTTGCTATGCCCCTTAGATTGAAAATAATAAAAATGGGGGAAAGCTATTGCTAAGACCCTTGAAATCGACTAAGGGTGAAAGCCGTTGCTATGCCCCTTAGATCAAAATAATTAAAATGAGTGAAAGTTGTTGCTAAGACCCTCGAAATCGACTAAGGGTGAAAGTCGTTGCTATGCCCCTTAGATCGAAATAATAAAAATGGGTGAAAGTTGTTGCTAAGACCCTCGAAATCGACTAAGGGTGAAAGCCGTTGCTATGCCCCTTAGATCGAAATAATAAAGAAGGTTGAAAGCTGTTGCTAAGAACCTCGAAATCGACTAAGGGTGAAAGCCATTGCTATGCCCCTTTGATCGAAATAATAAAAATGGGTGAAAGCTGTTTCTAAGACCCTCGAAATTGACTAAGGGTGAAAGCCGCTGCTATGCCCCTTAGATAGAAATAATAAAAATGGTTGAAAGCTGTTGCTAAAACCCTCGAAATCGACTAACGGTGAAAGCCATTGCTATGCCCCTTAGATCGAAATAATAAAAATGGGTGAAAGCTGTTTCTAAAACCCTCGAAATCGACTAATGGTGAAAGCCGCTGCTATGCCCCTTAGATCGAAATAATAAAAATGGTTGAAAGCTGTTGCTAAAACCCTCGAAATCGACTAAGGGTGAAAGCCGTTGCTATGCCCCTTAGATCGAAATAATAAAAATTGGCGAAATCTGTGGCTAAGACCCTCGAAATCGACTAAGGGTGAAAGCCGTTGCTATGCCCCTTAGATCGAAATAATAAAAACAGGTGAAAGTTGTTGCTAAGACCCTCGAAATCGACTAAGGGTGAAAGCCGTTGCTATGCCCCTTAGATCGAAATAATAAAAATGGGTGAAAACTGTTGCTAAGACCCTCGAAATGGACTAAGGGTTAAAGCCATTGCTATGCCCTTTAGATCGAAATAATAAAAATGGATGAAAGCTATTTCTAAGACCCTCGAAATGGACTAAAGGTGAAAGCCATTGCTATGCCCCTTAGATCGAAATAATAAAAACGGGTGAAAGCTGTTGCTAAGACCCTCGAAATCGACTAAGGGTGAAAGCCGTTGCTATGACCCTTATATCGAAATAATAAAAATGGGTGAAATTTGTTGCTAAGACCCTCGAAATCGACTAAGGGTGAAAGCCGTTCCTATGCCCCTTAGATCGAAATAATAAAAATGGGTGAAAGCTGTTTCTAAGACCCTCGAAATCGACTAAGGGTGAAAGCCGCTGCTATGCCCCTTAGATCGAAATAATAAAAACGGGTGAAAGTTGTTGCTAAGACCCTCAAAATCGACTAAGGGTGAAAGCCATTGCTATGCCCCTTAGATCGAAATAATAAAGAAGGGTGAAAGTTATTGCTAAGACCCTCGAAATCGACTAAGGGTGAAAGCCATTGCTATGCCCCTTTGATCGAAATAATAAAGAAGGGTGAAAGTTGTTGCTAAGACCCTCGAAATCGACTAAGGGTGAAAGCCATTGCTATGCCCCTTAGATCGAAATAATAAAAATGGATGAAAGCTGTTTCTATGACCCTCAAAATTGACTAAAGGTGAAAGCCGTTGCTATGCCCCTTAGATCGAAATAATAAAAACGGGTGAAAGCTGTTGCTAAGACCCTCGAAATCGACTAAGGGTGAAAGCCGTTGCTATGTCTCTTAGATCGAAATAATAAAAATGGGTGAAAGCTGTTGCTAAGTCCCTCGAAATCGACTAAGGGTGAAAGCCGTTGGTATTAGATTGAAATAATAAAAATGGGGGAAAGCTGTTTCTAAGACCCTCGAAATCGACTAAGGGTGAAAGCCGTTGGTATGCCCCTTAGATCGAAATAATAAAAATGGGGGAAAGCTGTTGCTAAGACCCTTGAAATCGACTAAGGGTGAAAGCCGTTGCTATGCCCCATAGATCGAAATAATAAAAATGGGTGGAAGTTGTTGCTAAGACCCTCGAAATCGACTAAGGGTGAAAGCCGTTGCTATGCCCCTTAGATCGAAATAATAAAAATGGGTGAAAGCTGTTGCCAAGACCCTCGAAATCGACTAAGGGTGAAAGCCGTTGCTATGCCCCTTAGATCGAAATAATAAAAATTGGTGAAATCTGTTGCTAAGACCCTCGAAATCGACTAAGGATGAAAGTCGTTGCTATGCCCCTTAAATCGAAATAATAAAAATGGGTGAAAGCTATTGCTAAACCCTCGAAATGGACTAAGAGTGAAAGCCATTGCTATGCCCCTTAGATCGAAATAATAAAAATGGATGAAAGCTGTTTCTATGAACCTCAAAATTGAATAAAGGTGAAAGCCGTTGCTATGCCCCTTAGATTGAAATAATAAAAACGGGTGAAAGCTGTTGCTAAGACCCTCGAAATCGACTAAGGGTGAAAGCCGTTGCTATGCCCCTTAGATCGAAATAATAAAAATTGGTGAAAGTTGTTGCTAAGACCTTCGAAATCGACTAAGGGTGAAAGCCGTTGCTATGCCCCATAGATTGAAATAATAAAAATGGGTGAAAGCTGTTTCTAAGACCCTCGAAATCGACTAAGGGTGAAAGCCGTTGGTATGCCCCTTAGATCGAAATAATAAAAATGGGGGAAAGCTGTTGCTAAGACCTTTGAAATCGACTAAGGGTGAAAGCCGTTGCTATGCCCCTTAGATCGAAATAATAAAAATGGGTGAAAGTTGTTGCTAAGACCCTCGAAATCGACTAAGGGTGAAAGCCGTTGCTATGCCCCTTAGATCGAAATAATAAAGAAGGTTGAAAGCTGTTGCTAAGAACCTCGAAATCGACTAAGGGTGAAAGCCATTGCTATGCCCCTTTGATCGAAATAATAAAAATGGGTGAAAGCTGTTTCTAAGACCCTCGAAATTGACTAAGGGTGAAAGCCGCTGCTATGCCCCTTAGATAGAAATAATAAAAATGGTTGAAAGCTGTTGCTAAAACCCTCGAAATCGACTAACGGTGAAAGCCATTGCTATGCCCCTTAGATCGAAATAATAAAAATGGGTGAAAGCTGTTTCTAAAACCCTCGAAATCGACTAATGGTGAAGGCCGCTGCTATGCCCCTTAGATCGAAATAATAAAAATGGTTGAAAGCTGTTGCTAAAACCCTCGAAATCGACTAAGGGTGAAAGCCGTTGCTATGCCCCTTAGATCGAAATAATAAAAATTGGCGAAATCTGTGGCTAAGACCCTCGAAATCGACTAAGGGTGAAAGCCGTTGCTATGCCCCTTAGATCGAAATAATAAAAACAGGTGAAAGTTGTTGCTAAGACCCTCGAAATCGACTAAGGGTGAAAGCCGTTGCTATGCCCCTTAGATCGAAATAATAAAAATGGGTGAAAACTGTTGCTAAGACCCTCGAAATGGACTAAGGGTTAAAGCCATTGCTATGCCCTTTAGATCGAAATAATAAAAATGGATGAAAGCTATTTCTAAGACCCTCGAAATGGACTAAAGGTGAAAGCCATTGCTATGCCCCTTAGATCGAAATAATAAAAACGGGTGAAAGCTGTTGCTAAGACCCTCGAAATCGACTAAGGGTGAAAGCCGTTGCTATGACCCTTAGATCGAAATAATAAAAATGGGTGAAATTTGTTGCTAAGACCCTCGAAATCGACTAAGGGTGAAAGCCGTTCCTATGCCCCTTAGATCGAAATAATAAAAATGGGTGAAAGCTGTTTCTAAGACCCTCGAAATCGACTAAGGGTGAAAGCCGCTGCTATGCCCCTTAGATCGAAATAATAAAAACGGGTGAAAGTTGTTGCTAAGACCCTCAAAATCGACTAAGGGTGAAAGCCATTGCTATGCCCCTTAGATCGAAATAATAAAGAAGGGTGAAAGTTATTGCTAAGACCCTCGAAATCGACTAAGGGTGAAAGCCATTGCTATGCCCCTTTGATCGAAATAATAAAGAAGGGTGAAAGTTGTTGCTAAGACCCTCGAAATCGACTAAGGGTGAAAGCCATTGCTATGCCCCTTAGATCGAAATAATAAAAATGGATGAAAGCTGTTTCTATGACCCTCAAAATTGACTAAAGGTGAAAGCCGTTGCTATGCCCCTTAGATCGAAATAATAAAAACGGGTGAAAGCTGTTGCTAAGACCCTCGAAATCGACTAAGGGTGAAAGCCGTTGCTATGTCTCTTAGATCGAAATAATAAAAATGGGTGAAAGCTGTTGCTAAGACCCTCGAAATCGACTAAGGGTGAAAGCCGTTGGTATTAGATTGAAATAATAAAAATGGGGGAAAGCTGTTTCTAAGACCCTCGAAATCGACTAAGGGTGAAAGCCGTTGGTATGCCCCTTAGATCGAAATAATAAAAATGGGGGAAAGCTGTTGCTAAGACCCTTGAAATCGACTAAGGGTGAAAGCCGTTGCTATGCCCCATAGATCGAAATAATAAAAATGGGTGGAAGTTGTTGCTAAGACCCTCGAAATCGACTAAGGGTGAAAGCCGTTGCTATGCCCCTTAGATCGAAATAATAAAAATGGGTGAAAGCTGTTGCCAAGACCCTCGAAATCGACTAAGGGTGAAAGCCGTTGCTATGCCCCTTAGATCGAAATAATAAAAATTGGTGAAATCTGTTGCTAAGACCCTCGAAATCGACTAAGGATGAAAGTCGTTGCTATGCCCCTTAAATCGAAATAATAAAAATGGGTGAAAGCTATTGCTAAACCCTCGAAATGGACTAAGAGTGAAAGCCATTGCTATGCCCCTTAGATCGAAATAATAAAAATGGATGAAAGCTGTTTCTATGAACCTCAAAATTGACTAAAGGTGAAAGCCGTTGCTATGCCCCTTAGATCGAAATAATAAAAACGGGTGAAAGCTGTTGCTAAGACCCTCGAAATCGACTAAGGGTGAAAGCCGTTGCTATGCCCCTTAGATCGAAATAATAAAAATTGGTGAAAGTTGTTGCTAAGACCTTCGAAATCGACTAAGGGTGAAAGCCGTTGCTATGCCCCATAGATTGAAATAATAAAAATGGGGGAAAGTTGTTTTTAAGACCCTCGAAATCGACTAAGGGTGAAAGCCGTTGGTATGCCCCTTAGATCGAAATAACAAAAATGGGGGAAAGCTGTTGCTAAGACCTTTGAAATCGACTAAGGGTGAAAGCCGTTTCTATGCCCCTTAGATCGAAATAATAAAAATGGGTGAAAGTTGTTGCTAAGACCCTCGAAATCGACTAAGGGTGAAAGCCGTTGCTATGCCCCTTAGATCGAAATAATAAAAATGGGTGAAAGCTGTTGCTAAGACCCTCGAAATCGACTAAGGGTGAAAGCCGTTGCTATGCCCCTTAGATCGAAATAATAAAAGCCATTGCTATGCCCCTTAGATCGAAATAATAAAGAAGGGTGAAAGCTGTTGCTAAGACCCTCGAAATCGACTAAGGGTGAAAGCCAATGCTATGCCCCTTTGATCGAAATAATAAAAATGGGTGTAAGCTGTTTCTAAGACCCTCGAAATTGACTAAGGGTTAAAGCCGCTGCTATGCCCCTTAGATCGAAATAATAAAAATGGTTGAAAGCTGTTGGCGAAACCCTCGAAATCGACTAAGGGTGAAAGCCGTTGCTATGCCCCTTGGATCTAAATAATAAAAATGGGTGAAAGCTGTGGCTAAGACCCTCAAAATTGACTAAGGGTGAAAGCCGTTGCTATGCCCCTTAGATCAAAATAATAAAAACGGGTGAAAGCTGTTGCTAAGACCCTCGAAATCGACTAAGGGTGAAAGCCGTTGCTATGCCCCTTAGATTGAAAATAATAAAAATGGGGGAAAGCTATTGCTAAGACCCTTGAAATCGACTAAGGGTGAAAGCCGTTGCTATGCCCCTTAGATCAAAATAATTAAAATGAGTGAAAGTTGTTGCTAAGACCCTCGAAATCGACTAAGGGTGAAAGTCGTTGCTATGCCCCTTAGATCGAAATAATAAAAATGGGTGAAAGTTGTTGCTAAGACCCTCGAAATCGACTAAGGGTGAAAGCCGTTGCTATGCCCCTTAGATCGAAATAATAAAGAAGGTTGAAAGCTGTTGCTAAGAACCTCGAAATCGACTAAGGGTGAAAGCCATTGCTATGCCCCTTTGATCGAAATAATAAAAATGGGTGAAAGCTGTTTCTAAGACCCTCGAAATTGACTAAGGGTGAAAGCCGCTGCTATGCCCCTTAGATAGAAATAATAAAAATGGTTGAAAGCTGTTGCTAAAACCCTCGAAATCGACTAACGGTGAAAGCCATTGCTATGCCCCTTAGATCGAAATAATAAAAATGGGTGAAAGCTGTTTCTAAAACCCTCGAAATCGACTAATGGTGAAAGCCGCTGCTATGCCCCTTAGATCGAAATAATAAAAATGGTTGAAAGCTGTTGCTAAAACCCTCGAAATCGACTAAGGGTGAAAGCCGTTGCTATGCCCCTTAGATTGAAATAATAAAAATTGGCGAAATCTGTGGCTAAGACCCTCGAAATCGACTAAGGGTGAAAGCCGTTGCTATGCCCCTTAGATCGAAATAATAAAAACAGGTGAAAGTTGTTGCTAAGACCCTCGAAATCGACTAAGGGTGAAAGCCGTTGCTATGCCCCTTAGATCGAAATAATAAAAATGGGTGAAAACTGTTGCTAAGACCCTCGAAATGGACTAAGGGTTAAAGCCATTGCTATGCCCTTTAGATCGAAATAATAAAAATGGATGAAAGCTATTTCTAAGACCCTCGAAATGGACTAAAGGTGAAAGCCATTGCTATGCCCCTTAGATCGAAATAATAAAAACGGGTGAAAGCTGTTGCTAAGACCCTCGAAATCGACTAAGGGTGAAAGCCGTTGCTATGACCCTTAGATCGAAATAATAAAAATGGGTGAAATTTGTTGCTAAGACCCTCGAAATCGACTAAGGGTGAAAGCCGTTCCTATGCCCCTTAGATCGAAATAATAAAAATGGGTGAAAGCTGTTTCTAAGACCCTCGAAATCGACTAAGGGTGAAAGCCGCTGCTATGCCCCTTAGATCGAAATAATAAAAACGGGTGAAAGTTGTTGCTAAGACCCTCAAAATCGACTAAGGGTGAAAGCCATTGCTATGCCCCTTAGATCGAAATAATAAAGAAGGGTGAAAGTTATTGCTAAGACCCTCGAAATCGACTAAGGGTGAAAGCCATTGCTATGCCCCTTTGATCGAAATAATAAAGAAGGGTGAAAGTTGTTGCTAAGACCCTCGAAATCGACTAAGGGTGAAAGCCATTGCTATGCCCCTTAGATCGAAATAATAAAAATGGATGAAAGCTGTTTCTATGACCCTCAAAATTGACTAAAGGTGAAAGCCGTTGCTATGCCCCTTAGATCGAAATAATAAAAACGGGTGAAAGCTGTTGCTAAGACCCTCGAAATCGACTAAGGGTGAAAGCCGTTGCTATGTCTCTTAGATCGAAATAATAAAAATGGGTGAAAGCTGTTGCTAAGACCCTCGAAATCGACTAAGGGTGAAAGCCGTTGGTATTAGATTGAAATAATAAAAATGGGGGAAAGCTGTTTCTAAGACCCTCGAAATCGACTAAGGGTGAAAGCCGTTGGTATGCCCCTTAGATCGAAATAATAAAAATGGGGGAAAGCTGTTGCTAAGACCCTTGAAATCGACTAAGGGTGAAAGCCGTTGCTATGCCCCATAGATCGAAATAATAAAAATGGGTGGAAGTTGTTGCTAAGACCCTCGAAATCGACTAAGGGTGAAAGCCGTTGCTATGCCCCTTAGATCGAAATAATAAAAATGGGTGAAAGCTGTTGCCAAGACCCTCGAAATCGACTAAGGGTGAAAGCCGTTGCTATGCCCCTTAGATCGAAATAATAAAAATTGGTGAAATCTGTTGCTAAGACCCTCGAAATCGACTAAGGATGAAAGTCGTTGCTATGCCCCTTAAATCGAAATAATAAAAATGGGTGAAAGCTATTGCTAAACCCTCGAAATGGACTAAGAGTGAAAGCCATTGCTATGCCCCTTAGATCGAAATAATAAAAATGGATGAAAGCTGTTTCTATGAACCTCAAAATTGAATAAAGGTGAAAGCCGTTGCTATGCCCCTTAGATCGAAATAATAAAAACGGGTGAAAGCTGTTGCTAAGACCCTCGAAATCGACTAAGGGTGAAAGCCGTTGCTATGCCCCTTAGATCGAAATAATAAAAATTGGTGAAAGTTGTTGCTAAGACCTTCGAAATCGACTAAGGGTGAAAGCCGTTGCTATGCCCCATAGATTGAAATAATAAAAATGGGTGAAAGCTGTTTCTAAGACCCTCGAAATCGACTAAGGGTGAAAGCCGTTGGTATGCCCCTTAGATCGAAATAATAAAAATGGGGGAAAGCTGTTGCTAAGACCTTTGAAATCGACTAAGGGTGAAAGCCGTTGCTATGCCCCTTAGATCGAAATAATAAAAATGGGTGAAAGTTGTTGCTAAGACCCTCGAAATCGACTAAGGGTGAAAGCCGTTGCTATGCCCCTTAGATCGAAATAATAAAAATGGGTGAAAGCTGTTGCTAAGACCCTCGAAATCGACTAAGGGTGAAAGCCGTTGCTATGCCCCTTAGATCGAAATAATAAAAGCCATTGCTATGCCCCTTAGATCGAAATAATAAAGAAGGGTGAAAGCTGTTGCTAAGACCCTCGAAATCGACTAAGGGTGAAAGCCAATGCTATGCCCCTTTGATCGAAATAATAAAAATGGGTGTAAGCTGTTTCTAAGACCCTCGAAATTGACTAAGGGTTAAAGCCGCTGCTATGCCCCTTAGATCGAAATAATAAAAATGGTTGAAAGCTGTTGGCGAAACCCTCGAAATCGACTAAGGGTGAAAGCCGTTGCTATGCCCCTTGGATCTAAATAATAAAAATGGGTGAAAGCTGTGGCTAAGACCCTCAAAATTGACTAAGGGTGAAAGCCGTTGCTATGCCCCTTAGATCAAAATAATAAAAACGGGTGAAAGCTGTTGCTAAGACCCTCGAAATCGACTAAGGGTGAAAGCCGTTGCTATGCCCCTTAGATTGAAAATAATAAAAATGGGGGAAAGCTATTGCTAAGACCCTTGAAATCGACTAAGGGTGAAAGCCGTTGCTATGCCCCTTAGATCAAAATAATTAAAATGAGTGAAAGTTGTTGCTAAGACCCTCGAAATCGACTAAGGGTGAAAGTCGTTGCTATGCCCCTTAGATCGAAATAATAAAAATGGGTGAAAGTTGTTGCTAAGACCCTCGAAATCGACTAAGGGTGAAAGCCGTTGCTATGCCCCTTAGATCGAAATAATAAAGAAGGTTGAAAGCTGTTGCTAAGAACCTCGAAATCGACTAAGGGTGAAAGCCATTGCTATGCCCCTTTGATCGAAATAATAAAAATGGGTGAAAGCTGTTTCTAAGACCCTCGAAATTGACTAAGGGTGAAAGCCGCTGCTATGCCCCTTAGATAGAAATAATAAAAATGGTTGAAAGCTGTTGCTAAAACCCTCGAAATCGACTAACGGTGAAAGCCATTGCTATGCCCCTTAGATCGAAATAATAAAAATCGGTGAAAGCTGTTTCTAAAACCCTCGAAATCGACTAATGGTGAAAGCCGCTGCTATGCCCCTTAGATTGAAATAATAAAAATGGTTGAAAGCTGTTGCTAAAACCCTCGAAATCGACTAAGGGTGAAAGCCGTTGCTATGCCCCTTAGATCGAAATAATAAAAATTGGCGAAATCTGTGGCTAAGACCCTCGAAATCGACTAAGGGTGAAAGCCGTTGCTATGCCCCTTAGATCGAAATAATAAAAACAGGTGAAAGTTGTTGCTAAGACCCTCGAAATCGACTAAGGGTGAAAGCCGTTGCTATGCCCCTTAGATCGAAATAATAAAAATGGGTGAAAACTGTTGCTAAGACCCTCGAAATGGACTAAGGGTTAAAGCCATTGCTATGCCCTTTAGATCGAAATAATAAAAATGGATGAAAGCTATTTCTAAGACCCTCGAAATGGACTAAAGGTGAAAGCCATTGCTATGCCCCTTAGATCGAAATAATAAAAACGGGTGAAAGCTGTTGCTAAGACCCTCGAAATCGACTAAGGGTGAAAGCCGTTGCTATGACCCTTAGATCGAAATAATAAAAATGGGTGAAATTTGTTGCTAAGACCCTCGAAATCGACTAAGGGTGAAAGCCGTTCCTATGCCCCTTAGATCGAAATAATAAAAATGGGTGAAAGCTGTTTCTAAGACCCTCGAAATCGACTAAGGGTGAAAGCCGCTGCTATGCCCATTAGATCGAAATAATAAAAACGGGTGAAAGTTGTTGCTAAGACCCTCAAAATCGACTAAGGGTGAAAGCCATTGCTATGCCCCTTAGATCGAAATAATAAAGAAGGGTGAAAGTTATTGCTAAGACCCTCGAAATCGACTAAGGGTGAAAGCCATTGCTATGCCCCTTTGATCGAAATAATAAAGAAGGGTGAAAGTTGTTGCTAAGACCCTCGAAATCGACTAAGGGTGAAAGCCATTGCTATGCCCCTTAGATCGAAATAATAAAAATGGATGAAAGCTGTTTCTATGACCCTCAAAATTGACTAAAGGTGAAAGCCGTTGCTATGCCCCTTAGATCGAAATCATAAAAACGGGTGAAAGCTGTTGCTAAGACCCTCGAAATCGACTAAGGGTGAAAGCCGTTGCTATGTCTCTTAGATCGAAATAATAAAAATGGGTGAAAGCTGTTGCTAAGACCCTCGAAATCGACTAAGGGTGAAAGCCGTTGGTATTAGATTGAAATAATAAAAATGGGGGAAAGCTGTTTCTAAGACCCTCGAAATCGACTAAGGGTGAAAGCCGTTGGTATGCCCCTTAGATCGAAATAATAAAAATGGGGGAAAGCTGTTGCTAAGACCCTTGAAATCGACTAAGGGTGAAAGCCGTTGCTATGCCCCTTAGATCGAAATAATAAAAATGGGTGGAAGTTGTTGCTAAGACCCTCGAAATCGACTAAGGGTGAAAGCCGTTGCTATGCCCCTTAGATCGAAATAATAAAAATGGGTGAAAGCTGTTGCCAAGACCCTCGAAATCGACTAAGGGTGAAAGCCGTTGCTATGCCCCTTAGATCGAAATAATAAAAATTGGTGAAATCTGTTGCTAAGACCCTCGAAATCGACTAAGGATGAAAGTCGTTGCTATACCCCTTAAATCGAAATAATAAAAATGGGTGAAAGCTATTGCTAAACCCTCGAAATGGACTAAGAGTGAAAGCCATTGCTATGCCCCTTAGATCGAAATAATAAAAATGGATGAAAGCTGTTTCTATGAACCTCAAAATTGACTAAAGGTGAAAGCCGTTGCTATGCCCCTTAGATCGAAATAATAAAAACGGGTGAAAGCTGTTGCTAAGACCCTCGAAATCGACTAAGGGTGAAAGCCGTTGCTATGCCCCTTAGATCGAAATAATAAAAATTGGTGAAAGTTGTTGCTAAGACCTTCGAAATCGACTAAGGGTGAAAGCCGTTGCTATGCCCCATAGATTGAAATAATAAAAATGGGTGAAAGCTGTTTCTAAGACCCTCGAAATCGACTAAGGGTGAAAGCCGTTGGTATGCCCCTTAGATCGAAATAATAAAAATGGGGGAAAGCTGTTGCTAAGACCCTTGAAATCGACTAAGGGTGAAAGCCGTTGCTATGCCCCTTAGATCAAAATAATTAAAATGAGTGAAAGTTGTTGCTAAGACCCTCGAAATCGACTAAGGGTGAAAGTCGTTGCTATGCCCCTTAGATCGAAATAATAAAAATGGGTGAAAGTTGTTGCTAAGACCCTCGAAATCGACTAAGGGTGAAAGCCGTTGCTATGCCCCTTAGATCGCAATAATAAAGAAGGTTGAAAGCTGTTGCTAAGAACCTCGAAATCGACTAAGGGTGAAAGCCATTGCTATGCCCCTTTGATCGAAATAATAAAAATGGGTGAAAGCTGTTTCTAAGACCCTCGAAATTGACTAAGGGTGAAAGCCGCTGCTATGCCCCTTAGATCGAAATAATAAAAATGGTTGAAAGCTGTTGCTAAAACCCTCGAAATCGACTAACGGTGAAAGCCATTGCTATGCCCCTTAGATCGAAATAATAAAAATGGGTGAAAGCTGTTTCTAAAACCCTCGAAATCGACTAATGGTGAAAGCCGCTGCTATGCCCCTTAGATCGAAATAATAAAAATGGTTGAAAGCTGTTGCTAAAACCCTCGAAATCGACTAAGGGTGAAAGCCGTTGCTATGCCCCTTAGATCGAAATAATAAAAATTGGCGAAATCTGTGGCTAAGACCCTCGAAATCGACTAAGGGTGAAAGCCGTTGCTATGCCCCTTAGATCGAAATAATAAAAACAGGTGAAAGTTGTTGCTAAGACCCTCGAAATCGACTAAGGGTGAAAGCCGTTGCTATGCCCCTTAGATCGAAATAATAAAAATGGGTGAAAACTGTTGCTAAGACCCTCGAAATGGACTAAGGGTTAAAGCCATTGCAATGCCCTTTAGATCGAAATAATAAAAATGGATGAAAGCTATTTCTAAGACCCTCGAAATGGACTAAAGGTGAAAGCCATTGCTATGCCCCTTAGATCGAAATAATAAAAACGGGTGAAAGCTGTTGCTAAGACCCTCGAAATCGACTAAGGGTGAAAGCCGTTGCTATGCCCCTTAGATCGAAATAATAAAAATGGGTGAAATTTGTTGCTAAGACCCTCGAAATCGACTAAGGTTGAAAGCCGTTCCTATGCCCCTTAGATCGAAATAATAAAAATGGGTGAAAGCTGTTTCTAAGACCCTCGAAATCGACTAAGGGTGAAAGCCGCTGCTATGCCCCTTAGATCGAAATAATAAAAACGGGTGAAAGTTGTTGCTAAGACCCTCGAAATCGACTAAGGGTGAAAGCCATTGCTATGCCCCTTAGATCGAAATAATAAAGAAGGGTGAAAGTTGTTGCTAAGACCCTCGAAATCGACTAAGGGTGAAAGCCATTGCTATGCCCCTTTGATCGAAATAATAAAGAAGGGTGAAAGTTGTTGCTAAGACCCTCGAAATCGACTAAGGGTGAAAGCCATTGCTATGCCCCTTAGATCGAAATAATAAAAATGGATGAAAGCTGTTTCTATGACCCTCAAAATTGACTAAAGGTGAAAGCCGTTGCTATGCCCCTTAGATCGAAATAATAAAAACGGGTGAAAGCTGTTGCTAAGACCCTCGAAATCGACTAAGGGTGAAAGCCGTTGCTATGTCTCTTAGATCGAAATAATAAAAATGGGTGAAAGCTGTTGCTAAGACCCTCGAAATCGACTAAGGGTGAAAGCCGTTGGTATTAGATTGAAATAATAAAAATGGGGGAAAGCTGTTTCTAAGACCCTCGAAATCGACTAAGGGTGAAAGCCGTTGGTATGCCCCTTAGATCGAAATAATAAAAATGGGGGAAAGCTGTTGCTAAGACCCTTGAAATCGACTAAGGGTGAAAGCCGTTGCTATGCCCCTTAGATCGAAATAATAAAAATGGGTGGAAGTTGTTGCTAAGACCCTCGAAATCGACTAAGGGTGAAAGCCGTTGCTATGCCCCTTAGATCGAAATAATAAAAATGGGTGAAAGCTGTTGCTAAGACCCTCGAAATCGACTAAGGGTGAAAGCCGTTGCTATGCCCCTTAGATCGAAATAATAAAAGTCATTGCTATGCCCCTTAGATCGAAATAATAAAGAAGGGTGAAAGCTGTTGCTAAGACCCTCGAAATCGACTAAGGGTGGAAGCCAATGCTATGCCCCTTTGATCGAAATAATAAAAATGGGTGTAAGCTGTTTCTAAGACCCTCGAAATCGACTAAGGGTTAAAGCCGCTGCTATGCCCCTTAGATCGAAATAATAAAAATGGTTGAAAGCTATTGGCGAAACCCTCGAAATCGACTAAGGGTGAAAGCCGTTGCTATGCCCCTTGGATCTAAATAATAAAAATGGGTGAAAGCTGTGGCTAAGACCCTCGAAATTGACTAAGGGTGAAAGCCGTTGCTATGCCCCTTAGATCAAAATAATAAAAACGGGTGAAAGCTGTTGCTAAGACCCTCGAAATCGACTAAGGGTGAAAGCCGTTGCTATGCCCCTTAGATCGAAATAATAAAAATTGGTGAAAGCTGTTGCTAAGACCCTCGAAATCGACTAAGGATGAAAGTCGTTGCTATGCCCCTTAAATCGAAATAATAAAAATGGGTGAAAGCTATTGCTAAACCCTCGAAATGGACTAAGGGTGAAAGCCATTGCTATGCCCCTTAGATCGAAATAATAAAAATGGATGAAAGCTGTTTCTATGAACCTCAAAATTGACTAAAGGTGAAAGCCGTTGCTATGCCCCTTAGATCGAAATAATAAAAACGGGTGAAAGCTGTTGCTAAGACCCTCGAAATCGACTAAGGGTGAAAGCCGTTGCTATGCCCCTTAGATCGAAATAATAAAAATTGGTGAAAGTTGTTGCTAAGACCTTCGAAATCGACTAAGGGTGAAAGTCGTTGCTATGCCCCTTAGATTGAAATAATAAAAATGGGTGAAAGCTGTTTCTAAGACCCTCGAAATCGACTAAGGGTGAAAGCCGTTGTTATGCCCCTTAGATCGAAATAATAAAAATGGGGGAAAGCTGTTGCTAAGTCCCTTGAAATCGACTAAGGGTGAAAGCCGTTGCTATGCCCCTTAGATCAAAATAATTAAAATGAGTGAAAGTTGTTGCTAAGACCCTAGAAATCGACTAAGGGTGAAAGTCGTTGCTATGCCCCTTAGATCGAAATAATAAAAATGGGTGAAAGTTGTTGCTAAGACCCTCGAAATCGACTAAGGGTGAAAGCCGTTGCTATGCCCCTTAGATCGAAATAATAAAGAAGGTTGAATGCTGTTGCTAAGAACCTCGAAATCGACTAAGGGTGAAAGCCATTGCTATGCCCCTTTTGTAACACCCCTAATAAAGCAATTAATTGAAGTGTTATTAATAAAGATTTATTATTAATTAGTCTATACAATTTTCATAAGTAAATAGGTGAAAACAAAGTTTCACCAAACAAGACTTAAGGTAAGAAAAATCTAGACAATAAAACTTTTACCCCAACCCCTTAACATTATTACAATAAAGCCATTCTTGCTTCCTATTTAAGATAAGTATAGAGTCATTAAACTGATCACACTTTCCTCCAAATACACAAAGAAAACGTCCATAAGAGCTTAAGAACACTAGGAAGAAATAGAAGCAAGTCAAGGTAAGAATTCTTCTCCAAACTTATATACCTGAAGTTCTTCTCTTTAAATACCTAATATCTAATGAAAACTTTTGATTCCAGTTAATATTTGAATCAATTTAAAGTTGGAAAGAAGTAGGTTCAAGTCTTGTATCAATCCATCACTTACAAAGGAAGTTATTAAGGTAAACTTACAATCTACACAATTCTGCGCAGTGTTATTGTTTGGCCTATAAGTTGAGTTCGGTTTGGAATTTTTAGAATCTGTTTGTTGGGTTGGAAAGAAGACAAAATTTGGTGTGTTCAAGTAGTATTTTGGTCTGCCATGTCCGGTTCATATGTCGGTGGTGGCTCGATTTCAGAACAGCTGAAACAGGGGAGTTAAATTCACTAGGACTGTTTTGGGGTTTTAAGTGTTTATGTTTATTTTTGACTCATCTTATGACATAACTTTACTTTTCATAACCTTATAATATCTTCTGTTAATTTATGTCTTTTATAAAATGGCTAACCTTTGTATTTACCTTCTATTAACTAGTTGAAAAGAAAAATTGTTAATCAACCTATCATGGATTCCTTTTGAATTTCTGCTGGAAATTTTGACATTAATATACTATTGATTCTGGACATTTAAAATTATATCCTTCAATCTAATGAAACTATTTTGAGTTAGGAAACCATAGGATTTTGTTTCAGGTCATTCCATTACATATATAAAAAGTTATTCAAACAATAAGCTTGGCTGCCAACACAAAAATTAAAAGCCGACTAAATGAAATGGTTTGTTTGTTCATTTATTTACACTATCTGAAACTCCTAGGATTATAGTTTCATTATTCTTAGTTTACTTCAAGTTTAGTGATGATTATAATATACTACATATTTTAATAAGTGCTTACTTAAATTAGGTCGGGAGAATACGATCGAACCAAGTTAACAAGATAGAATTGAACTTCGGGTGAGGCTTCTCGTTCTTTCTTCAGCCCTCTTGGCACAACGCCCTGAGAACAAGAACAACTTTGATATTCTAAATTTCATATTATTCCAAAGCACAAACTCATTATATTATATATATGTTCTACTTTCTGACTTGATTGAGCCCGTTCTCGATATAACATGTTCTTGTTGATTCTGATTGTGCTTCACACCGATTTCGACATTTCAATGACATCCCTCAATTCTTTCACTCGATCTAGTAGGTAATATTATCCCGAGTTATGGATTATGTCTATCTTTTGTTATGTTACTATCACCCTTGGGGACGCCCTTGGGAAGTTGGGCCCTGGGACTAACAAAGTTGACGGCTGGACGACATCGGGTCGTCGGTTTATGATCTCTTTGATTAGTACCCCTCTGTGGTTTAGTTACGGGTAAGTGATCCGAACTGAACTGACATGCACCCGGGCATGTCCACTGTTTTGTTTGGCGAGGTCGCTCCTCGTAGGGAGGTATAAGGTGGATAAGATTTGTACTTGATTATTTTTTTGTTTACCAAATAAGAACATGAAATTCTGAATTTCGTTCTCCTTACTTCTTGATCTTATAAATAATGCTTCATATACTCTCTAATTTTTCTATTCCTTTCTAGTTCACTATCCATATTCTTGTTAATACGTATATAACTTTGTTTTGGCATCACAATTTCTCACTAAGTCGAACAAGACTTACACCTCTTTCTATTGTTGTTCTTTTCTCAGATTGACATTGGAAACTAAGAATCAAGAGATGAAGAATGCGAGATAATTGTCGAGTTTCATAAGTCATATATGTAAACGCTTTATTATCATATGTTAGTTTTCAACATATTAAGTGCTAGGTTTGGATTCTCTTTTGGATTGTAATACGTAAAGTAGGAGAAAATGACTAATATGCGTTACTTTAAATATGAGTCACTCTTTGTTTTGAAACTTTGTAAATATAGAACTTCCGCTGTATAGATTATAATTATAGTGCTTATCTTATAACATGGAATGTTCTGTTAGAATTGACACACGACCAATTCAATTAAATCGACATTTACAAGAGTTAAGTCAATTGAGTTAGTCGGGCGTCACAGAGTGGTATCAGAGCGACAAGCTATAAGTCAGGGATATGATTCTTGGAAAATAAGGTTTGTTAAACGTAGATATTAGATGCTGATTGATTATTTGGAATTTGACATTTATGTGTTAAACTTTACGTTTTCGAAAGTCAGTACTAAGTATATTCTTTATTATGACCTCATGTTAATTATGTTCTGATATATTAAGGACTTGATTCCTATGACCACAGGATGGCTGATCGAAATTATAGTAATGGCTTACCTTTAACCAATGGACATTACGGACCACCACGTACTGTACATCTCCGTAGAAGTGCTCCTGTTCTGACTTTCACTCCCCAGGGTACCCAATTGATTGGGCATTACCCCGATCATGTTGTACGCAGCATGGAAAATGATAGAGATAGAGTAATGAACGAAAAGGAAGAAATTCTAGCTGCATATGTGAGACAAGGCTCCCAGTTAGTAGATTTACAAAACGAACGAACACTACTCCAAGACCAAGTACAAGCAATGCGAGAAAAACTTCTCGAATTTCAGCGTGAATTAATGGGAATTTCAGCAGCTTGGGAAGCCCAATCACATGCTCGCACTCAAGAAAGAAACCATACATTATTCGAGCTTCAAAGGTACGTAGATACGATACTAGGAATTTTGCGCAACGAAGTGGAGCACACTATGTTTCTGGCCGAAGGATATGATAATTTGGGAAATCTGATTGAGCTACTGAGAAGAAGAAACTCCGACTATTATGACTTGATCGATACTGCTCGCCTTAGAGCTCAAACGATAACTTACGGAGCATTGTTTGGCCAAAATGATGAAGCAAGTTTTCCAAGGATACAAGTGGCAGCAGGAGAAGGACCTTCTACAAACACCCGTCAGCCAAATCCTACATTTGATCCATCAACGGAATATATACAGCAAGGTATTTTGCTTGGAGAAGGGGTTGAAGTAGGAGAAGTCGGACAAATTGTACCACCCGTGGCTAATTTTGAAAATGAGGAAGAACCAGAGGAAGATCCAGCCTGGATGTATGAACTAACTGATATAGATCAAGAAGAAGGGGTTGATTTGAGGAATGCAGAAGAAGGGGCTGATTTGAGGAATGCAGATGATGGGACGGTTAGTGGAGCGGAGATACCCGCACCACCACGTACCAACCCATGATCTTAACACGACTAGCTTGTCACTAGTTTTCCCTTTTAGTGACAAGTTAGAATTTTGTTTGTCTAGTATTATCTCTAGAACTAACTATAAGTTAGGAGATAATATTTAGACACTTGGCTAGTTATTGTAAAACCTTAATGATACTCTTTAGATATATACTAATATTAATATAACTATATAGGCTAGTACTCAAGTTAACTCTTTTTGTCTTAGTCTTGGAATTTAATATCCTTAGAGTTAACATTAGAATATATGACTTTTGCTATGTAATCCGTGTATGTTACTATGGCACAATATTTCATAGGAATGCATTTTGCATAATCATTTTGTATTTTACTATGCTATGATATAATATGTGTGCATCAAATCATATGTAACAATACAATTAAGACACTAACATATCTACATTTCTTAGAATGGCACGAACAAGGAATCAAACTACGCCCACAAGTCCACGAGCTACACCACCATTAAGTACTCAAGCAAACCCGACACCAACTCCAGGCGAAAATGATCCCAATCAAGGACAAAACTTTGCTAATATAGGACCTGCCATGGCACAACAACCTTTCCATAGAGATGGGGTACCAGACCTCACACAAATGTTTTCATTTATGCATCAATATATGCAATTTTGTCAACAACAAACACCTGCGAACGGCTCCACTAATGCATTAGTTCATCCGACTATGGATCAAACACTTGAAAGGTTTCTTCGTTTCCAACCCCCAAAATTCTTTGGAGAACCTAATGATCACAAGGCAGAATTATGGCTTTCCGAAATAGAGAATATTTTTAATGTACTAGATTACACCGATGCGCATAAAATAAGTTTCGGCACATTTCGATTAGAGGATACAGCTAGACATTGGTGGAGAACGGTGGAACAACGATGGCAACATGATAATACCCTTCGTACTTGGGAGAATTTTGTAAGAGAGTTTAATTGTAAATATATTCCTCAAGTTGTGCAAACCCGTCGTGAAAGAGAATTCCTAGACTTAACCCAAGGTACAATGACCGTGTCTCAATATGAGGATCGATTTACTAAACTTATTAGGTATGCTCCACATTACCAAAATGACGAGGTCAGAAAGGTGAGGAAATTTATTGAAGGACTAAATTTGGAATTACGATGGGCAATAATTTCAACGGACACCACTAGTTATACCCATACAGTAGAAAAAGCATTGCAAGTAGAGTCGGAGATGAAAGAGTTAATGAAGGTTGAAGAACAACTCAAACGAAATCGTCCATCAAGCTCTAGATGGGATAATGTAGGAAAATTCAATCAAGGGAATAAAATTTCAAAGACAGTTCATGGGGATCTCAAGAAGAATAATAATACGAAGACAAGATCTGCTACTAACCAAATGAGATCGATAGTGAGAGGGCCATGTAACTTTTGTGGCCACCCAAGTCACAATGAGGAAGCTTGTTGGAAAAAGAGTGGACGATGTATCGCATGTGGTAGTGACCGACATCTTATCAAAGATTGCCCAAGGGCGAAGAATAGCGGCACAACACCCCAAGCGAAGCAAGGTGGACAATCAATCGGCCAAACTGGAAGACCTAAGGTCCCAGCTCGTGTTTACGCATTGGATGCCAATGAGGAAGTACCTGACCCAACGGCTGTGGTGGAAGGTAAAATCCATATACTTGGCAAAATTGGTAAAGCTTTATATGATCCTGGAGCTACCCATTCTTTTATTGCTACTTCTTTTTCAACCAACATGCCCTTGGAATTTGAAAGAATGTCTTACACTTTTGAAGTAAGTACACCTATGGGTATTAGTATGACTACGGATTTGGTTTGTAAAGCATGCCCAATTATGATAGACGGTATTAATTACCCGACCGACTTAATCCAACTAAACATCCAAGGATACGATGTCATCCTAGGGATGGATTGGTTGTACCAACATCAAGCCGAACTAAATTGTTATACCAAAGAGATAAAACTTAACAAGACTACACGAAGAGAACTCGAGGCTAGCCAGAAGAAACAACAACCAATACCAATCATCTCGGCAATTGAAGCAAGGAAAATACTGCAAAATGAAGGTTATGGATTCTTGGCTTATTTGATAAATAAGCCCAAAGACATAATCCAAATAGAGGAAGTCCCGGTAGTAAATGAGTTCGTAGAAGTATTTCCTGAGGAACTAATTAATTTACCTCCAGATCGTGAAATTGAATTTGTCATTGAAACCCTACCCGGGGTAGCACCCATCTCAAAAACTCCTTACCGTATGGCTCCTGCTGAGTTAAAAGAATTGAAAACTCAGTTACAAGATCTGATTGAACGAGGGTTCATTCGACCTAGTTCCTCCCCTTGGGGAGCACCAGTCTTGTTCGTTAAAAAGAAAGATGGATCTCTTCGATTGTGCATCGATTATCGAGGACTGAATAGTGTCACTATAAAGAATAAGTACCCTTTACCACATATCGATGAACTATTTGACCTATTACAAGGATCACATGTGTACTCAAAGTTGGATCTTAGACAAGGTTACTATCAATTGAAAATTCAAGAGAAAGATGTCCCAAAAACTGCTTTTAACTCAAGATATGGCCATTTTGAATTTCTGGTTATGCCATTTGGGTTAACAAATGCACCAGCGGCTTTTATGGATATGATGCACAGAATATTCAAACCTTTTCTAGACAACTTTGTTGTAATATTCATAGATGATATCTTGGTATTCTCAAAGACGAAGGAAGAGCATGCACAACATCTCAGAATAGTACTAAAGACTTTGAAAGAGAATAAACTTTACGCCAAATTTAGTAAATGTGAATTCTGGTTGGAACGAGTAACTTTCTTAGGACATGTGATATCCAATGCTGGTATTGAAGTTGATCCTTCCAAAGTAGAAGCAATTGTCAATTGGAAACAACCAACAAATGTTACTGAAGTACGTAGCTTTTTGGGTCTAGCTGGTTATTACCGCAAATTTGTCAAGGACTTCTCTAAAATTGCGGCACCATTAACACAATTAACCCAAAAGCAATGTAAGTTTATATGGAGCGATAAATGTGAATCAAGCTTTCAAGAGCTCAAGCGGAGATTGACAACCGCCCCCATACTAGCTTTACCCAAAGGTCTGTGTGGCTTTGTTATCTATACCGACGCATCAAAAGAAGGTTTTGGATGTGTACTGATGCAGAATGAGAGGGTGATTGCATATGCTTCAAGGAAACTAAAACTACATGAGCAAAATTACCCCACTCACGACCTAGAATTGGGAGCAATCGTGTTTGCTTTGGCAAAATGGAGACATTACCTGTACGGGACAACTTTTGTAGTATACACTGATCACAAAAGTTTGAAATACTTGTTCACTCAGAAAGAATTAAACATGAGGCAGCGCAGGTGGATGGAATTCCTTGAAGACTATGATTGTTCAATTTTATATCATCCTGGAAAGGCTAATGTAGTAGCCGATGCCTTAAGTCGAAAGGCAAAGATTCAAAATGTCAAAGGGAAAGAACAAACATATGTAAAAGCTATGATATGTATGCAAGCTTGTAGACGATTGAGCAATTTAGATATGCAACCCGAATGGTGCACTCAAATTCGAAAAGCTCAACACGAAGATGAAGATATTAGAAAACAAATGGAATTCGTGGAAAAGAAATTAGATTCAAAATTTGACATGGATCGATCAGGTATACTACGATTCCAAAATCGAGTTTGGGTTCCAAAAACTATGCGAAAAGAATTGATGGAAGAAGCGCATAGAACAAGGTACACAGTTCATCCTGGAGGTACTAAAATGTACAAGGACTTAAAGAAACAATTTTGGTGGAATGGAATGAAGCGTGACATTGCTGACTATGTAAAGAAATGCATGACTTGCCAATTGGTAAAAGTTGAACATCAACATCCTGCCGGAAAACTGCAACCACTACCGATACCTGACTGGAAATGGGATCAAATTACTATGGATTTCGTAACAGGTCTACCAATTGTAAGAAATGGATGCAACAGTATCTGGGTTATTGTGGATAGGCTTACTAAGTCGGCTCACTTTCTTCCTGTAAAGACAAACTACAATGTGGAAACATTGGCTGAATTATACAAGAAAGAGATCATTAGACTACATGGGTTACCATCTAGTATAATTTCAGACAGGGATCCTAAATTTACTTCGAGGCTATGGAAACAGTTACAGGAAAATCTTGGAACTAAGCTGAAATTCAGTACAGCCGCACATCCTGAAACAGATGGACAGTCAGAGCGAGTTATTGGCTTCTTAGAAGACATGTTGAGAGCATGCGTGTTGGACTTCAAAGGTAGTTGGGACCAGCATTTACCACTTATAGAATTTGCATACAATAATAGTTATCATGCTTCCATTCAAATGGCACCATACGAAGCTTTATATGGCAGAAAATGTCGCTCCCCACTCCATTGGGATTTGGACGAGTGGAGAACAACTTCAGACGGCTCACGTAGAGCGATAAGACCAGAGATTATTCAGGAAGCCATTGATAAGGTACAAATAATCAAACAAAGAATAAAAGCTGCACAAGACCGACAAAAAAGTTATGCCGATCGCCGTAGAAGGGATCTGGAATTTGATATAGGGGACAAAGTATTTCTTAAGGTATCACCAAGGAAGGGATTCAAAAGAATAGGGAAAGGTGGAAAGTTAAATCCACGTTATGTAGGACCTTTTGAAATCATTGAGCGAATAGGTAAATTGGCCTACAAATTAGATTTACCCCCAAATCTTACGGGAATTCATAACGTGTTCCACGTATCATAACTGAGAAAATACCAGCCAGACGAATCCCACATTTTAGAACCCGATTGTCTACAAATCGAAAGTGACCTATCTTACAAAGAAATACCAGTTCACATCCTTGATCAAAAGTTCCAGGAGCTTCGCAACCGCAAGATACCTTTGGTAAAAGTATTATGGAGAAATCAAAATGTAGAAGAAGCAACATGGGAACGAGAAGAAGAAATGAGGAAGCATCATCCCGAGCTCTTCACTTCAGGTTAGAATCTGGAGACCAGATTTCTTTAAGAGGGGGAGATTGTAACACCCCTAATAAAGCAATTAATTGAAGTGTTATTAATAAAGATTTATTATTAATTAGTCTATACAATTTTCATAAGTAAATAGGTGAAAACAAAGTTTCACCAAACAAGACTTAAGGTAAGAAAAATCTAGACAATAAAACTTTTACCCCAACCCCTTAACATTATTACAATAAAGCCATTCTTGCTTCCTATTTAAGATAAGTATAGAGTCATTAAACTGATCACACTTTCCTCCAAATACACAAAGAAAACGTCCATAAGAGCTTAAGAACACTAGGAAGAAATAGAAGCAAGTCAAGGTAAGAATTCTTCTCCAAACTTATATACCTGAAGTTCTTCTCTTTAAATACCTAATATCTAATGAAAACTTTTGATTCCAGTTAATATTTGAATCAATTTAAAGTTGGAAAGAAGTAGGTTCAAGTCTTGTATCAATCCATCACTTACAAAGGAAGTTATTAAGGTAAACTTACAATCTACACAATTCTGCGCAGTGTTATTGTTTGGCCTATAAGTTGAGTTCGGTTTGGAATTTTTAGAATCTGTTTGTTGGGTTGGAAAGAAGACAAAATTTGGTGTGTTCAAGTAGTATTTTGGTCTGCCATGTCCGGTTCATATGTCGGTGGTGGCTCGATTTCAGAACAGCTGAAACAGGGGAGTTAAATTCACTAGGACTGTTTTGGGGTTTTAAGTGTTTATGTTTATTTTTGACTCATCTTATGACATAACTTTACTTTTCATAACCTTATAATATCTTCTGTTAATTTATGTCTTTTATAAAATGGCTAACCTTTGTATTTACCTTCTATTAACTAGTTGAAAAGAAAAATTGTTAATCAACCTATCATGGATTCCTTTTGAATTTCTGCTGGAAATTTTGACATTAATATACTATTGATTCTGGACATTTAAAATTATATCCTTCAATCTAATGAAACTATTTTGAGTTAGGAAACCATAGGATTTTGTTTCAGGTCATTCCATTACATATATAAAAAGTTATTCAAACAATAAGCTTGGCTGCCAACACAAAAATTAAAAGCCGACTAAATGAAATGGTTTGTTTGTTCATTTATTTACACTATCTGAAACTCCTAGGATTATAGTTTCATTATTCTTAGTTTACTTCAAGTTTAGTGATGATTATAATATACTACATATTTTAATAAGTGCTTACTTAAATTAGGTCGGGAGAATACGATCGAACCAAGTTAACAAGATAGAATTGAACTTCGGGTGAGGCTTCTCGTTCTTTCTTCAGCCCTCTTGGCACAACGCCCTGAGAACAAGAACAACTTTGATATTCTAAATTTCATATTATTCCAAAGCACAAACTCATTATATTATATATATGTTCTACTTTCTGACTTGATTGAGCCCGTTCTCGATATAACATGTTCTTGTTGATTCTGATTGTGCTTCACACCGATTTCGACATTTCAATGACATCCCTCAATTCTTTCACTCGATCTAGTAGGTAATATTATCCCGAGTTATGGATTATGTCTATCTTTTGTTATGTTACTATCACCCTTGGGGACGCCCTTGGGAAGTTGGGCCCTGGGACTAACAAAGTTGACGGCTGGACGACATCGGGTCGTCGGTTTATGATCTCTTTGATTAGTACCCCTCTGTGGTTTAGTTACGGGTAAGTGATCCGAACTGAACTGACATGCACCCGGGCATGTCCACTGTTTTGTTTGGCGAGGTCGCTCCTCGTAGGGAGGTATAAGGTGGATAAGATTTGTACTTGATTATTTTTTTGTTTACCAAATAAGAACATGAAATTCTGAATTTCGTTCTCCTTACTTCTTGATCTTATAAATAATGCTTCATATACTCTCTAATTTTTCTATTCCTTTCTAGTTCACTATCCATATTCTTGTTAATACGTATATAACTTTGTTTTGGCATCACAATTTCTCACTAAGTCGAACAAGACTTACACCTCTTTCTATTGTTGTTCTTTTCTCAGATTGACATTGGAAACTAAGAATCAAGAGATGAAGAATGCGAGATAATTGTCGAGTTTCATAAGTCATATATGTAAACGCTTTATTATCATATGTTAGTTTTCAACATATTAAGTGCTAGGTTTGGATTCTCTTTTGGATTGTAATACGTAAAGTAGGAGAAAATGACTAATATGCGTTACTTTAAATATGAGTCACTCTTTGTTTTGAAACTTTGTAAATATAGAACTTCCGCTGTATAGATTATAATTATAGTGCTTATCTTATAACATGGAATGTTCTGTTAGAATTGACACACGACCAATTCAATTAAATCGACATTTACAAGAGTTAAGTCAATTGAGTTAGTCGGGCGTCACACCTTTGATCGAAATAATAAAAATGGGTGAAAGCTGTTTCTAAGACCCTCGAAATTGACTAAGGGTGAAAGCCGCTGCTATGCCCCTTAGATCGAAATAATAAAAATGGTTGAAAGCTGTTGCTAAAACCCTCGAAATCGACTAACGGTGAAAGCCATTGCTATGCCCCTTAGATCGAAATAATAAAAATGGGTGAAAGCTGTTTCTAAAACCCTCGAAATCGACTAATGGTGAAAGCCGCTGCTATGCCCCTTAGATCGAAATAATAAAAATGGTTGAAAGCTGTTGCTAAAACCCTCGAAATCGACTAAGGGTGAAAGCCGTTGCTATGCCCCTTAGAATAATAAAAATGGGTGAAAGTTGTTGCTAAGACCCTCGAAATCGACTAAGGGTGAAAGCCGTTGCTATGCCCCTTAGATCGAAATAATAAAAATGGGTGAAAGCTGTTGCTAAGACCCTCGAAATCGACTAAGGGTGAAAGCCGTTGCTATGCCCCTTAGATCGAAATAATAAAAGCCATTGCTATGCCCCTTAGATCGAAATAATAAAGAAGGGTGAAAGCTGTTGCTAAGACCCTCGAAATCGACTAAGGGTGAAAGCCAATGCTATGCCCCTTTGATCGAAATAATAAAAATGGGTGTAAGCTGTTTCTAAGACCCTCGAAATCGACTAAGGGTTAAAGCCGCTGCTATGCCCCTTAGATCGAAATAATAAAAATGGTTGAAAGCTGTTGGCGAAACCCTCGAAATCGACTAAGGGTGAAATCCGTTGCTATGCCCCTTGGATCTAAATAATAAAAATGGGTGAAAGCTGTGGCTAAGACCCTCGAAATTGACTAAGGGTGAAAGCCGTTGCTATGCCCCTTAGATCAAAATAATAAAAACGGGTGAAAGCTGTTGCTAAGACCCTCGAAATCGACTAAGGGTGAAATCCGTTGCTATGCCCCTTAGATCGAAATAATAAAAATTGGTGAAAGCTGTTGCTAAGACCCTCGAAATCGACTAAGGATGAAAGTCGTTGCTATGCCCCTTAGATCGAAATAATAAAAATGGGTGAAAGCTATTGCTAAACCCTCGAAATGGACTAAGGGTGAAAGCCATTGCTATGCCCCTTAGATCGAAATAATAAAAATGGATGAAAGCTGTTTCTATGAACCTCAAAATTGACTAAAGGTGAAAGCCGTTGCTATGCCCCTTAGATCGAAATAATAAAAACGGGTGAAAGCTGTTGCTAAGACCCTCGAAATCGACTAAGGGTGAAAGCCGTTGCTATGCCCCTTAGATCGAAATAATAAAAATGGGGGAAAGCTGTTGCTAAGACCCTTGAAATCGACTAAGGGTGAAAGCCGTTGCTATGCCCCTTAGATCAAAATAATTAAAATGAGTGAAAGTTGTTGCTAAGACCCTAGAAATCGACTAAGTGTGAAAGTCGTTGCTATGCCCCTTAGATCGAAATAATAAAAATGGGTGAAAGTTGTTGCTAAGACCCTCGAAATCGACTAAGGGTGAAAGCCGTTGCTATGCCCCTTAGATCGAAATAATAAAGAAGGTTGAATGCTGTTGCTAAGAACCTCGAAATCGACTAAGGGTGAAAGCCGTTGCTATGCCCCTTAGATCGAAATAATAAAAACAGGTGAAAGTTGTTGCTAAGACCCTCGAAATCGACTAAGGGTGAAAGCCGTTGCTATGCCCCTTAGATCGAAATAATAAAAATGGGTGAAAACTGTTGCTAAGACCCTCGAAATGGACTAAGGGTTAAAGCCATTGCTATGCCCTTTAGATCGAAATAATAAAAATGGATGAAAGCTATTTCTAAGACCCTCGAAATGGACTAAAGGTGAAAGCCATTGCTATGCCCCTTAGATCGAAATAATAAAAACGGGTGAAAGCTGTTGCTAAGACCCTCGAAATCGACTAAGGGTGAAAGCCGTTGCTATGACCCTTAGATCGAAATAATAAAAATGGGTGAAATTTGTTGCTAAGACCCTCGAAATCGACTAAGGGTGAAAGCCGTTCCTATGCCCCTTAGATCGAAATAATAAAAATGGGTGAAAGCTGTTTCTAAGACCCTCGAAATCGACTAAGGGTGAAAGCCGCTGCTATGCCCCTTAGATCGAAATAATAAAAACGGGTGAAAGTTGTTGCTAAGACCCTCAAAATCGACTAAGGGTGAAAGCCATTGCTATGCCCCTTAGATCGAAATAATAAAGAAGGGTGAAAGTTATTGCTAAGACCCTCGAAATCGACTAAGGGTGAAAGCCATTGCTATGCCCCTTTGATCGAAATAATAAAGAAGGGTGAAAGTTGTTGCTAAGACCCTCGGAATCGACTAAGGGTGAAAGCCATTGCTATGCCCCTTAGATCGAAATAATAAAAATGGATGAAAGCTGTTTCTATGACCCTCAAAATTGACTAAAGGTGAAAGCCGTTGCTATGCCCCTTAGATCGAAATAATAAAAACGGGTGAAAGCTGTTGCTAAGACCCTCGAAATCGACTAAGGGTGAAAGCCGTTGCTATGTCTCTTAGATCGAAATAATAAAAATGGGTGAAAGCTGTTGCTAAGACCCTCGAAATCGACTAAGGGTGAAAGCCGTTGGTATTAGATTGAAATAATAAAAATGGGGGAAAGCTGTTTCTAAGACCCTCGAAATCGACTAAGGGTGAAAGCCGTTGGTATGCCCCTTAGATCGAAATAATAAAAATGGGGGAAAGCTGTTGCTAAGACCCTTGAAATCGACTAAGGGTGAAAGCCGTTGCTATGCCCCTTAGATCGAAATAATAAAAATGGGTGGAAGTTGTTGCTAAGACCCTCGAAATCGACTAAGGGTGAAAGCCGTTGCTATGCCCCTTAGATCGAAATAATAAAAATGGGTGAAAGCTGTTGCCAAGACCCTCGAAATCGACTAAGGGTGAAAGCCGTTGCTATGCCCCTTAGATCGAAATAATAAAAATTGGTGAAATCTGTTGCTAAGACCCTCGAAATCGACTAAGGATGAAAGTCGTTGCTATGCCCCTTAAATCGAAATAATAAAAATGGGTGAAAGCTATTGCTAAACCCTCGAAATGGACTAAGAGTGAAAGCCATTGCTATGCCCCTTAGATCGAAATAATAAAAATGGATGAAAGCTGTTTCTATGAACCTCAAAATTGACTAAAGGTGAAAGCCGTTGCTATGCCCCTTAGATCGAAATAATAAAAACGGGTGAAAGCTGTTGCTAAGACCCTCGAAATCGACTAAGGGTGAAAGCCGTTGCTATGCCCCTTAGATCGAAATAATAAAAATTGGTGAAAGTTGTTGCTAAGACCTTCGAAATCGACTAAGGGTGAAAGCCGTTGCTATGCCCCATAGATTGAAATAATAAAAATGGGTGAAAGCTGTTTCTAAGACCCTCGAAATCGACTAAGGGTGAAAGCCGTTGGTATGCCACTTAGATCGAAATAATAAAAATGGGGGAAAGCTGTTGCTAAGACCTTTGAAATCGACTAAGGGTGAAAGCCGTTGCTATGCCCCTTAGATCGAAATAATAAAAATGGGTGAAAGTTGTTGCTAAGACCCTCGAAATCGACTAAGGGTGAAAGCCGTTGCTATGCCCCTTAGATCGAAATAATAAAAATGGGTGAAAGCTGTTGCTAAGACCCTCGAAATCGACTAAGGGTGAAAGCCGTTGCTATGCCCCTTAGATCGAAATAATAAAAGCCATTGCTATGCCCCTTAGATCGAAATAATAAAGAAGGGTGAAAGCTGTTGCTAAGACCCTCGAAATCGACTAAGGGTGAAAGCCAATGCTATGCCCCTTTGATCGAAATAATAAAAATGGGTGTAAGCTGTTTCTAAGACCCTCGAAATTGACTAAGGGTTAAAGCCGCTGCTATGCCCCTTAGATCGAAATAATAAAAATGGTTGAAAGCTGTTGGCGAAACCCTCGAAATCGACTAAGGGTGAAAGCCGTTGCTATGCCCCTTGGATCTAAATAATAAAAATGGGTGAAAGCTGTGGCTAAGACCCTCAAAATTGACTAAGGGTGAAAGCCGTTGCTATGCCCCTTAGATCAAAATAATAAAAACGGGTGAAAGCTGTTGCTAAGACCCTCGAAATCGACTAAGGGTGAAAGCCGTTGCTATGCCCCTTAGATTGAAAATAATAAAAATGGGGGAAAGCTATTGCTAAGACCCTTGAAATCGACTAAGGGTGAAAGCCGTTGCTATGCCCCTTAGATCAAAATAATTAAAATGAGTGAAAGTTGTTGCTAAGACCCTCGAAATCGACTAAGGGTGAAAGTCGTTGCTATGCCCCTTAAATCGAAATAATAAAAATGGGTGAAAGTTGTTGCTAAGACCCTCGAAATCGACTAAGGGTGAAAGCCGTTGCTATGCCCCTTAGATCGAAATAATAAAGAAGGTTGAAAGCTGTTGCTAAGAACCTCGAAATCGACTAAGGGTGAAAGCCATTGCTATGCCCCTTTGATCGAAATAATAAAAATGGGTGAAAGCTGTTTCTAAGACCCTCGAAATTGACTAAGGGTGAAAGCCGCTGCTATGCCCCTTAGATAGAAATAATAAAAATGGTTGAAAGCTGTTGCTAAAACCCTCGAAATCGACTAACGGTGAAAGCCATTGCTATGCCCCTTAGATCGAAATAATAAAAATCGGTGAAAGCTGTTTCTAAAACCCTCGAAATCGACTAATGGTGAAAGCCGCTGCTATGCCCCTTAGATCGAAATAATAAAAATGGTTGAAAGCTGTTGCTAAAACCCTCGAAATCGACTAAGGGTGAAAGCCGTTGCTATGCCCCTTAGATCGAAATAATAAAAATTGGCGAAATCTGTGGCTAAGACCCTCGAAATCGACTAAGGGTGAAAGCCGTTGCTATGCCCCTTAGATCGAAATAATAAAAACAGGTGAAAGTTGTTGCTAAGACCCTCGAAATCGACTAAGGGTGAAAGCCGTTGCTATGCCACTTAGATCGAAATAATAAAAATGGGTGAAAACTGTTGCTAAGACCCTCGAAATGGACTAAGGGTTAAAGCCATTGCTATGCCCTTTAGATCGAAATAATAAAAATGGATGAAAGCTATTTCTAAGACCCTCGAAATGGACTAAAGGTGAAAGCCATTGCTATGCCCCTTAGATCGAAATAATAAAAACGGGTGAAAGCTGTTGCTAAGACCCTCGAAATCGACTAAGGGTGAAAGCCGTTGCTATGACCCTTAGATCGAAATAATAAAAATGGGTGAAATTTGTTGCTAAGACACTCGAAATAGACTAAGGGTGAAAGCCGTTCCTATGCCCCTTAGATCGAAATAATAAAAATGGGTGAAAGCTGTTTCTAAGACCCTCGAAATCGACTAAGGGTGAAAGCCGCTGCTATGCCCATTAGATCGAAATAATAAAAACGGGTGAAAGTTGTTGCTAAGACCCTCAAAATCGACTAAGGGTGAAAGCCATTGCTATGCCCCTTAGATCGAAATAATAAAGAAGGGTGAAAGTTATTGCTAAGACCCTCGAAATCGACTAAGGGTGAAAGCCATTGCTATGCCCCTTTGATCGAAATAATAAAGAAGGGTGAAAGTTGTTGCTAAGACCCTCGAAATCGACTAAGGGTGAAAGCCATTGCTATGCCCCTTAGATCGAAATAATAAAAATGGATGAAAGCTGTTTCTATGACCCTCAAAATTGACTAAAGGTGAAAGCCGTTGCTATGCCCCTTAGATCGAAATCATAAAAACGGGTGAAAGCTGTTGCTAAGACCCTCGAAATCGACTAAGGGTGAAAGCCGTTGCTATGTCTCTTAGATCGAAATAATAAAAATGGGTGAAAGCTGTTGCTAAGACCCTCGAAATCGACTAAGGGTGAAAGCCGTTGGTATTAGATTGAAATAATAAAAATGGGGGAAAGCTGTTTCTAAGACCCTCGAAATCGACTAAGGGTGAAAGCCGTTGGTATGCCCCTTAGATCGAAATAATAAAAATGGGGGAAAGCTGTTGCTAAGACCCTTGAAATCGACTAAGGGTGAAAGCCGTTGCTATGCCCCTTAGATCGAAATAATAAAAATGGGTGGAAGTTGTTGCTAAGACCCTCGAAATCGACTAAGGGTGAAAGCCGTTGCTATGCCCCTTAGATCGAAATAATAAAAATGGGTGAAAGCTGTTGCCAAGACCCTCGAAATCGACTAAGGGTGAAAGCCGTTGCTATGCCCCTTAGATCGAAATAATAAAAATTGGTGAAATCTGTTGCTAAGACCCTCGAAATCGACTAAGGATGAAAGTCGTTGCTATACCCCTTAAATCGAAATAATAAAAATGGGTGAAAGCTATTGCTAAACCCTCGAAATGGACTAAGAGTGAAAGCCATTGCTATGCCCCTTAGATCGAAATAATAAAAATGGATGAAAGCTGTTTCTATGAACCTCAAAATTGACTAAAGGTGAAAGCCGTTGCTATGCCCCTTAGATCGAAATAATAAAAACGGGTGAAAGCTGTTGCTAAGACCCTCGAAATCGACTAAGGGTGAAAGCCGTTGCTATGCCCCTTAGATCGAAATAATAAAAATTGGTGAAAGTTGTTGCTAAGACCTTCGAAATCGACTAAGGGTGAAAGCCGTTGCTATGCCCAATAGATTGAAATAATAAAAATGGGTGAAAGCTGTTTCTAAGACCCTCGAAATCGACTAAGGGTGAAATCCGTTGGTATGCCCTTAGATCGAAATAATAAAAATGGGGGAAAGCTGTTGCTAAGACCCTTGAAATCGACTAAGGGTGAAAGCCGTTGCTATGCCCCTTAGATCAAAATAATTAAAATGAGTGAAAGTTGTTGCTAAGACCCTCGAAATCAACTAAGGGTGAAAGTCGTTGCTATGCCCCTTAGATCGAAATAATAAAAATGGGTGAAAGTTGTTGCTAAGACCCTCGAAATCGACTAAGGGTGAAAGCCGTTGCTATGCCCCTTAGATCGCAATAATAAAGAAGGTTGAAAGCTGTTGCTAAGAACCTCGAAATCGACTAAGGGTGAAAGCCATTGCTATGCCCCTTTGATCGAAATAATAAAAATGGGTGAAAGCTGTTTCTAAGACCCTCGAAATTGACTAAGGGTGAAAGCCGCTGCTATGCCCCTTAGATCGAAATAATAAAAATGGTTGAAAGCTGTTGCTAAAACCCTCGAAATCGACTAACGGTGAAAGCCATTGCTATGCCCCTTAGATCGAAATAATAAAAATGGGTGAAAGCTGTTTCTAAAACCCTCGAAATCGACTAATGGTGAAAGCCGCTGCTATGCCCCTTAGATCGAAATAATAAAAATGGTTGAAAGCTGTTGCTAAAACCCTCGAAATCGACTAAGGGTGAAAGCCGTTGCTATGCCCCTTAGATCGAAATAATAAAAATTGGCGAAATCTGTGGCTAAGACCCTCGAAATCGACTAAGGGTGAAAGCCGTTGCTATGCCCCTTAGATCGAAATAATAAAAACAGGTGAAAGTTGTTGCTAAGACCCTCGAAATCGACTAAGGGTGAAAGCCGTTGCTATGCCCCTTAGATCGAAATAATAAAAATGGGTGAAAACTGTTGCTAAGACCCTCGAAATGGACTAAGGGTTAAAGCCATTGCTATGCCCTTTAGATCGAAATAATAAAAATGGATGAAAGCTATTTCTAAGACCCTCGAAATGGACTAAAGGTGAAAGCCATTGCTATGCCCCTTAGATCGAAATAATAAAAACGGGTGAAAGCTGTTGCTAAGACCCTCGAAATCGACTAAGGGTGAAAGCCGTTGCTATGCCCCTTAGATCGAAATAATAAAAATGGGTGAAATTTGTTGCTAAGACCCTCGAAATCGACTAAGGTTGAAAGCCGTTCCTATGCCCCTTCGATCGAAATAATAAAAATGGGTGAAAGCTGTTTCTAAGACCCTCGAAATCGACTAAGGGTGAAAGCCGCTGCTATGCCCCTTAGATCGAAATAATAAAAACGGGTGAAAGTTGTTGCTAAGACCCTCGAAATCGACTAAGGGTGAAAGCCATTGCTATGCCCCTTAGATCGAAATAATAAAGAAGGGTGAAAGTTGTTGCTAAGACCCTCGAAATCGACTAAGGGTGAAAGCCATTGCTATGCCCCTTTGATCGAAATAATAAAGAAGGGTGAAAGTTGTTGCTAAGACCCTCGAAATCGACTAAGGGTGAAAGCCATTGCTATGCCCCTTAGATCGAAATAATAAAAATGGATGAAAGCTGTTTCTATGACCCTCAAAATTGACTAAAGGTGAAAGCCGTTGCTATGCCCCTTAGATCGAAATAATAAAAACGGGTGAAAGCTGTTGCTAAGACCCTCGAAATCGACTAAGGGTGAAAGCCGTTGCTATGTCTCTTAGATCGAAATAATAAAAATGGGTGAAAGCTGTTGCTAAGACCCTCGAAATCGACTAAGGGTGAAAGCCGTTGGTATTAGATTGAAATAATAAAAATGGGGGAAAGCTGTTTCTAAGACCCTCGAAATCGACTAAGGGTGAAAGCCGTTGGTATGCCCCTTAGATCGAAATAATAAAAATGGGGGAAAGCTGTTGCTAAGACCCTTGAAATCGACTAAGGGTGAAAGCCGTTGCTATGCCCCTTAGATCGAAATAATAAAAATGGTTGGAAGTTGTTGCTAAGACCCTCGAAATCGACTAAGGGTGAAAGCCGTTGCTATGCCCCTTAGATCGAAATAATAAAAATGGGTGAAAGCTGTTGCTAAGACCCTCGAAATCGACTAAGGGTGAAAGCCGTTGCTATGCCCCTTAGATCGAAATAATAAAAGTCATTGCTATGCCCCTTAGATCGAAATAATAAAGAAGGGTGAAAGCTGTTGCTAAGACCCTCGAAATCGACTAAGGGTGAAAGCCAATGCTATGCCCCTTTGATCGAAATAATAAAAATGGGTGTAAGCTGTTTCTAAGACCCTCGAAATCGACTAAGGGTTAAAGCCGCTGCTATGCCCCTTAGATCGAAATAATAAAAATGGTTGAAAGCTATTGGCGAAACCCTCGAAATCGACTAAGGGTGAAAGCCGTTGCTATGCCCCTTGGATCTAAATAATAAAAATGGGTGAAAGCTGTGGCTAAGACCCTCGAAATTGACTAAGGGTGAAAGCCGTTGCTATGCCCCTTAGATCAAAATAATAAAAACGGGTGAAAGCTGTTGCTAAGACCCTCGAAATCTACTAAGGGTGAAAGCCGTTGCTATGCCCCTTAGATCGAAATAATAAAAATTGGTGAAAGCTGTTGCTAAGACCCTCGAAATCGACTAAGGATGAAAGTCGTTGCTATGCCCCTTAAATCGAAATAATAAAAATGGGTGAAAGCTATTGCTAAACCCTCGAAATGGACTAAGGGTGAAAGCCATTGCTATGCCCCTTAGATCGAAATAATAAAAATGGATGAAAGCTGTTTCTATGAACCTCAAAATTGACTAAAGGTGAAAGCCGTTGCTATGCCCCTTAGATCGAAATAATAAAAACGGGTGAAAGCTGTTGCTAAGACCCTCGAAATCGACTAAGGGTGAAAGCCGTTGCTATGCCCCTTAGATCGAAATAATAAAAATTGGTGAAAGTTGTTGCTAAGACCTTCGAAATCGACTAAGGGTGAAAGTCGTTGCTATGCCCCTTAGATTGAAATAATAAAAATGGGTGAAAGCTGTTTCTAAGACCCTCGAAATCGACTAAGGGTGAAAGCCGTTGTTATGCCCCTTAGATCGAAATAATAAAAATGGGGGAAAGCTGTTGCTAAGTCCCTTGAAATCGACTAAGGGTGAAAGCCGTTGCTATGCCCCTTAGATCAAAAAAATTAAAATGAGTGAAAGTTGTTGCTAAGACCCTAGAAATCGACTAAGGGTGAAAGTCGTTGCTATGCCCCTTAGATCGAAATAATAAAAATGGGTGAAAGTTGTTGCTAAGACCCTCGAAATCGACTAAGGGTGAAAGCCGTTGCTATGCCCCTTAGATCGAAATAATAAAGAAGGTTGAATGCTGTTGCTAAGAACCTCGAAATCGATTAAGGGTGAAAGCCATTGCTATGCCCCTTTGATCGAAATAATAAAAATGGGTGAAAGCTGTTTCTAAGACCCTCGAAATTGACTAAGGGTGAAAGCCGCTGCTATGCCCCTTAGATCGAAATAATAAAAATGGTTGAAAGCTGTTGCTAAAACCCTCGAAATCGACTAACGGTGAAAGCCATTGCTATGCCCCTTAGATCGAAATAATAAAAATGGGTGAAAGCTGTTTCTAAAACCCTCGAAATCGACTAATGGTGAAAGCCGCTGCTATGCCCCTTAGATCGAAATAATAAAAATGGTTGAAAGCTGTTGCTAAAACCCTCGAAATCGACTAAGGGTGAAAGCCGTTGCTATGCCCCTTAGATCGAAATAATAAAAATGGGTGAAAGTTGTTGCTAAGACCCTCGAAATCGACTAAGGGTGAAAGCCGTTGCTATGCCCCTTAGATCGAAATAATAAAAATGGGTGAAAGCTGTTGCTAAGACCCTCGAAATCGACTAAGGGTGAAAGCCGTTGCTATGCCCCTTAGATCGAAATAATAAAAGCCATTGCTATGCCCCTTAGATCGAAATAATAAAGAAGGGTGAAAGCTGTTGCTAAGACCCTCGAAATCGACTAAGGGTGAAAGCCAATGCTATGCCCCTTTGATCGAAATAATAAAAATGGGTGTAAGCTGTTTCTAAGACCCTCGAAATCGACTAAGGGTTAAAGCCGCTGCTATGCCCCTTAGATCGAAATAATAAAAATGGTTGAAAGCTGTTGGCGAAACCCTCGAAATCGACTAAGGGTGAAAGCCGTTGCTATGCCCCTTGGATCTAAATAATAAAAATGGGTGAAAGCTGTGGCTAAGACCCTCGAAATTGACTAAGGGTGAAAGCCGTTGCTATGCCCCTTAGATCAAAATAATAAAAACGGGTGAAAGCTGTTGCTAAGACCCTCGAAATCGACTAAGGGTGAAATCCGTTGCTATGCCCCTTAGATCGAAATAATAAAAATTGATGAAAGCTGTTGCTAAGACCCTCGAAATCGACTAAGGATGAAAGTCGTTGCTATGCCCCTTAGATCGAAATAATAAAAATGGGTGAAAGCTATTGCTAAACCCTCGAAATGGACTAAGGGTGAAAGCCATTGCTATGCCCCTTAGATCGAAATAATAAAAATGGATGAAAGCTGTTTCTATGAACCTCAAAATTGACTAAAGGTGAAAGCCGTTGCTATGCCCCTTAGATCGAAATAATAAAAATGGGTGAAAGCTGTTGCTAAGACCCTCGAAATCGACTAAGGGTGAAAGCCGTTGCTATGCCCCTTAGATCGAAATAATAAAAATGGGGGAAAGCTGTTGCTAAGACCCTTGAAATCGACTAAGGGTGAAAGCCGTTGCTATGCCCCTTAGATCAAAATAATTAAAATGAGTGAAAGTTGTTGCTAAGACCCTCGAAATCGACTAAGGGTGAAAGCCGTTGCTATGCCCCTTAGATCGAAATAATAAAGAAGGTTGAATGCTGTTGCTAAGAACCTCGAAATCGACTAAGGGTGAAAGCCATTGCTATGCCCCTTTGATCGAAATAATAAAAATGGGAGAAAGCTGTTTCTAAGACCCTCGAAATTGACTAAGGGTGAAAGCCGCTGCTATGCCCCTTAGATCGAAATAATAAAAATGGTTGAAAGCTGTTGCTAAAACCCTCGAAATCGACTAACGGTGAAAGCCATTGCTATGCCCCTTAGATCGAAATAATAAAAATGGGTGAAAGCTGTTTCTAAAACCCTCGAAATCGACTAAGGGTGAAAGCCGTTGCTATGCCCCTTAGATCGAAATAATAAAAATGGGTGAAAGTTGTTGCTAAGACCCTCGAAATCGACTAAGGGTGAAAGCCGTTGCTATGCCCCTTAGATCGAAATAATAAAAATGGGTGAAAGCTGTTGCTAAGACCCTCGAAATCGACTAAGGGTGAAAGCCGTTGCTATGCCCCTTAGATCGAAATAATAAAAGCCATTGCTATGCCCCTTAGATCGAAATAATAAAGAAGGGTGAAAGCTGTTGCTAAGACCCTCGAAATCGACTAAGGGGAAAGCCAATGCTATGCCCCTTTGATCGAAATAATAAAAATGGGTGTAAGCTGTTTCTAAGACCCTCGAAATCGACTAAGGGTTAAAGCCGCTGCTATGCCCCTTAGATCGAAATAATAAAAATGGTTGAAAGCTGTTGGCGAAACCCTCGAAATCGACTAAGGGTGAAAGCCGTTGCTATGCCCCTTGGATCTAAATAATAAAAATGGGTGAAAGTTGTGGCTAAGACCCTCGAAATTGACTAAGGGTGAAAGCCGTTGCTATGCCCCTTAGATAAAAATAATAAAAACGGGTGAAAGCTGTTGCTAAGACCCTCGAAATCGACTAAGGGTGAAATCCGTTGCTATGCCCCTTAGATCGAAATAATAAAAATTGGTGAAAGCTGTTGCTAAGACCCTCGAAATCGACTAAGGATGAAAGTCGTTGCTATGCCCCTTAGATCGAAATAATAAAAATGGGTGAAAGCTATTGCTAAACCCTCGAAATGGACTAAGGGTGAAAGCCATTGCTATGCCCCTTAGATCGAAATAATAAAAATGGATGAAAGCTGTTTCTATGAACCTCAAAATTGACTAAAGGTGAAAGCCGTTGCTATGCCCCTTAGATCGAAATAATAAAAACGGGTGAAAGCTGTTGCTAAGACCCTCGAAATCGACTAAGGGTGAAAGCCGTTGCTATGCCCCTTAGATCGAAATAATAAAAATTGGTGAAAGTTGTTGCTAAGACCTTCGAAATCGACTAAGGGTGAAAGTCGTTGCTATGCCCCTTAGATCGAAATAATAAAAATGGGTGAAAGCTGTTGCTAAGACCCTCGAAATCGACTAAGGGTGAAAGCCGTTGCTATGCCCCTTAGATCGAAATAATAAAAGCCATTGCTATGCCCCTTAGATCGAAATAATAAAGAAGGGTGAAAGCTGTTGCTAAGACCCTCGAAATCGACTAAGGGTGAAAGCCAATGCTATGCCCCTTTGATCGAAATAATAAAAATGGGTGTAAGCTGTTTCTAAGACCCTCGAAATCGACTAAGGGTTAAAGCCGCTGCTATGCCCCTTAGATCGAAATAATAAAAATGGTTGAAAGCTATTGGCGAAACACTCGAATCGACTAAGGGTGAAAGCCGTTGCTATGCCCCTTGGATCTAAATAATAAAAATGGGTGAAAGCTGTGGCTAAGACCCTCGAAATTGACTAAGGGTGAAAGCCGTTGCTATGCCCCTTAGATCAAAATAATAAAAACGGGTGAAAGCTGTTGCTAAGACCCTCGAAATCGACTAAGGGTGAAAGCCGTTGCTATGCCCCTTAGATCGAAATAATAAAAATTGGTGAAAGCTGTTGCTAAGACCCTCGAAATCGACTAAGGATGAAAGTCGTTGCTATGCCCCTTAAATCGAAATAATAAAAATGGGTGAAAGCTATTGCTAAACCCTCGAAATGGACTAAGGGTGAAAGCCATTGCTATGCCCCTTAGATCGAAATAATAAAAATGGATGAAAGCTGTTTCTATGAACCTCAAAATTGACTAAAGGTGAAAGTCGTTGCTATGCCCCTTAGATCGAAATAATAAAAACGGGTGAAAGCTGTTGCTAAGACCCTCGAAATCGACTAAGGGTGAAAGCCGTTGCTATGCCCCTTAGATCGAAATAATAAAAATTGGTGAAAGTTGTTGCTAAGACCTTCGAAATCGACTAAGGGTGAAAGTCGTTGCTATGCACCTTAGATTGAAATAATAAAAATGGGTGAAAGCTGTTTCTAAGACCCTCGAAATCGACTAAGGGTGAAAGCCGTTGTTATGCCCCTTAGATCGAAATAATAAAAATGGGGGAAAGTTGTTGCTAAGACCCTCGAAATCGACTAAGGGTGAAAGCCGTTGCTATGCCCCTTAGATCAAAATAATTAAAATGAGTGAAAGTTGTTGCTAAGACCCTAGAAATCGACTAAGGGTGAAAGTCGTTGCTATGCCCCTTAGATCGAAATAATAAAAATGGGTGAAAGTTGTTGCTAAGACCCTCGAAATCGACTAAGGGTGAAAGCCGTTGCTATGCCCCTTAGATCGAAATAATAAAGAAGGTTGAAAGCTGTTGCTAAGAACCTCGAAATCGACTAAGGGTGAAAGCCATTGCTATGCCCCTTTGATCGAAATAATAAAAATGGATGAAAGCTGTTTCTAAGACCCTCGAAATTGACTAAGGGTGAAAGCCGCTGCTATGCCCCTTAGATCGAAATAATAAAAATGGTTGAAAGCTGTTGCTAAAACCCTCGAAATCGACTAACGGTGAAAGCCATTGCTATGCCCCTTAGATCGAAATAATAAAAATGGGTGAAAGCTGTTTCTAAAACCCTCGAAATCGACTAATGGTGAAAGCCGCTGCTATGCCCCTTAGATCGAAATAATAAAAATGGTTGAAAGCTGTTGCTAAAACCCTCGAAATCGACTAAGGGTGAAAGCCGTTGCTATGCCCCTTAGATCGAAATAATAAAAATGGGTGAAAGTTGTTGCTAAGACCCTCGAAATCGACTAAGGGTGAAAGCCGTTGCTATGCCCCTTAGATCGAAATAATAAAAATGGGTGAAAGCTGTTGCTAAGACCCTCGAAATCGACTAAGGGTGAAAGCCGTTGCTATGCCCCTTAGATCGAAATAATAAAAGCCATTGCTATGCCCCTTAGATCGAAATAATAAAGAAGGGTGAAAGCTGTTGCTAAGACCCTCGAAATCGACTAAGGGTGAAAGCCAATGCTATGCCCCTTTGATCGAAATAATAAAAATGGGTGTAAGCTGTTTCTAAGACCCTCGAAATCGACTAAGGGTTAAAGCCGCTGCTATGCCCCTTAGATCGAAATAATAAAAATGGTTGAAAGCTGTTGGCGAAACCCTCGAAATCGACTAAGGGTGAAAGCCGTTGCTATGCCCCTTGGATCTAAATAATAAAAATGGGTGAAAGCTGTGGCTAAGACCCTCGAAATTGACTAAGGGTGAAAGCCGTTGCTATGCCCCTTAGATCAAAATAATAAAAACGGGTGAAAGCTGTTGCTAAGACCCTCGAAATCGACTAAGGGTGAAATCCGTTGCTATGCCCCTTAGATCGAAATAATAAAAATTGGTGAAAGCTGTTGCTAAGACCCTCGAAATCGACTAAGGATGAAAGTCGTTGCTATGCCCCTTAGATCGAAATAATAAAAATGGGTGAAAGCTATTGCTAAACCCTCGAAATGGACTAAGGGTGAAAGCCATTGCTATGCCCCTTAGATCGAAATAATAAAAATGGATGAAAGCTGTTTCTATGAACCTCAAAATTGACTAAAGGTGAAAGCCGTTGCTATGCCCCTTAGATCGAAATAATAAAAACGGGTGAAAGCTGTTGCTAAGACCCTCGAAATCGACTAAGGGTGAAAGCCGTTGCTATGCCCCTTAGATCGAAATAATAAAAATGGGGGAAAGCTGTTGCTAAGACCCTTGAAATCGACTAAGGGTGAAAGCCGTTGCTATGCCCCTTAGATCAAAATAATTAAAATGAGTGAAAGTTGTTGCTAAGACCCTCGAAATCGACTAAGGGTGAAAGCCGTTGCTATGCCCCTTAGATCGAAATAATAAAGAAGGTTGAATGCTGTTGCTAAGAACCTCGAAATCGACTAAGGGTGAAAGCCATTGCTATGCCCCTTTGATCGAAATAATAAAAATGGGAGAAAGCTGTTTCTAAGACCCTCGAAATTGACTAAGGGTGAAAGCCGCTGCTATGCCCCTTAGATCGAAATAATAAAAATGGTTGAAAGCTGTTGCTAAAACCCTCGAAATCGACTAACGGTGAAAGCCATTGCTATGCCCCTTAGATCGAAATAATAAAAATGGGTGAAAGCTGTTTCTAAAACCCTCGAAATCGACTAAGGGTGAAAGCCGTTGCTATGCCCCTTAGATCGAAATAATAAAAATGGGTGAAAGTTGTTGCTAAGACCCTCGAAATCGACTAAGGGTGAAAGCCGTTGCTATGCCCCTTAGATCGAAATAATAAAAATGGGTGAAAGCTGTTGCTAAGACCCTCGAAATCGACTAAGGGTGAAAGCCGTTGCTATGCCCCTTAGATCGAAATAATAAAAGCCATTGCTATGCCCCTTAGATCGAAATAATAAAGAAGGGTGAAAGCTGTTGCTAAGACCCTCGAAATCGACTAAGGGGAAAGCCAATGCTATGCCCCTTTGATCGAAATAATAAAAATGGGTGTAAGCTGTTTCTAAGACCCTCGAAATCGACTAAGGGTTAAAGCCGCTGCTATGCCCCTTAGATCGAAATAATAAAAATGGTTGAAAGCTGTTGGCGAAACCCTCGAAATCGACTAAGGGTGAAAGCCGTTGCTATGCCCCTTGGATCTAAATAATAAAAATGGGTGAAAGTTGTGGCTAAGACCCTCGAAATTGACTAAGGGTGAAAGCCGTTGCTATGCCCCTTAGATAAAAATAATAAAAACGGGTGAAAGCTGTTGCTAAGACCCTCGAAATCGACTAATGGTGAAATCCGTTGCTATGCCCCTTAGATCGAAATAATAAAAATTGGTGAAAGCTGTTGCTAAGACCCTCGAAATCGACTAAGGATGAAAGTCGTTGCTATGCCCCTTAGATCGAAATAATAAAAATGGGTGAAAGCTATTGCTAAACCCTCGAAATGGACTAAGGGTGAAAGCCATTGCTATGCCCCTTAGATCGAAATAATAAAAATGGATGAAAGCTGTTTCTATGAACCTCAAAATTGACTAAAGGTGAAAGCCGTTGCTATGCCCCTTAGATCGAAATAATAAAAACGGGTGAAAGCTGTTGCTAAGACCCTCGAAATCGACTAAGGGTGAAAGCCGTTGCTATGCCCCTTAGATCGAAATAATAAAAATTGGTGAAAGTTGTTGCTAAGACCTTCGAAATCGACTAAGGGTGAAAGTCGTTGCTATGCCCCTTAGATCGAAATAATAAAAATGGGTGAAAGCTGTTGCTAAGACCCTCGAAATCGACTAAGGGTGAAAGCCGTTGCTATGCCCCTTAGATCGAAATAATAAAAGCCATTGCTATGCCCCTTAGATCGAAATAATAAAGAAGGGTGAAAGCTGTTGCTAAGACCCTCGAAATCGACTAAGGGTGAAAGCCAATGCTATGCCCCTTTGATCGAAATAATAAAAATGGGTGTAAGCTGTTTCTAAGACCCTCGAAATCGACTAAGGGTTAAAGCCGCTGCTATGCCCCTTAGATCGAAATAATAAAAATGGTTGAAAGCTATTGGCGAAACACTCGAATCGACTAAGGGTGAAAGCCGTTGCTATGCCCCTTGGATCTAAATAATAAAAATGGGTGAAAGCTGTGGCTAAGACCCTCGAAATTGACTAAGGGTGAAAGCCGTTGCTATGCCCCTTAGATCAAAATAATAAAAACGGGTGAAAGCTGTTGCTAAGACCCTCGAAATCGACTAAGGGTGAAAGCCGTTGCTATGCCCCTTAGATCGAAATAATAAAAATTGGTGAAAGCTGTTGCTAAGACCCTCGAAATCGACTAAGGATGAAAGTCGTTGCTATGCCCCTTAAATCGAAATAATAAAAATGGGTGAAAGCTATTGCTAAACCCTCGAAATGGACTAAGGGTGAAAGCCATTGCTATGCCCCTTAGATCGAAATAATAAAAATGGATGAAAGCTGTTTCTATGAACCTCAAAATTGACTAAAGGTGAAAGCCGTTGCTATGCCCCTTAGATCGAAATAATAAAAACGGGTGAAAGCTGTTGCTAAGACCCTCGAAATCGACTAAGGGTGAAAGCCGTTGCTATGCCCCTTAGATCGAAATAATAAAAATTGGTGAAAGTTGTTGCTAAGACCTTCGAAATCGACTAAGGGTGAAAGTCGTTGCTATGCACCTTAGATTGAAATAATAAAAATGGGTGAAAGCTGTTTCTAAGACCCTCGAAATCGACTAAGGGTGAAAGCCGTTGTTATGCCCCTTAGATCGAAATAATAAAAATGGGGGAAAGTTGTTGCTAAGACCCTTGAAATCGACTAAGGGTGAAAGCCGTTGCTATGCCCCTTAGATCAAAATAATTAAAATGAGTGAAAGTTGTTGCTAAGACCCTAGAAATCGACTAAGGGTGAAAGTCGTTGCTATGCCCCTTAGATCGAAATAATAAAAATGGGTGAAAGTTGTTGCTAAGACCCTCGAAATCGACTAAGGGTGAAAGCCGTTGCTATGCCCCTTAGATCGAAATAATAAAGAAGGTTGAAAGCTGTTGCTAAGAACCTCGAAATCGACTAAGGGTGAAAGCCATTGCTATGCCCCTTTGATCGAAATAATAAAAATGGATGAAAGCTGTTTCTAAGACCCTCGAAATTGACTAAGGGTGAAAGCCGCTGCTATGCCCCTTAGATCGAAATAATAAAAATGGTTGAAAGCTGTTGCTAAAACCCTCGAAATCGACTAACGGTGAAAGCCATTGCTATGCCCCTTAGATCGAAATAATAAAAATGGGTGAAAGCTGTTTCTAAAACCCTCGAAATCGACTAATGGTGAAAGCCGCTGCTATGCCCCTTAGATCGAAATAATAAAAATGGTTGAAAGCTGTTGCTAAAACCCTCGAAATCGACTAAGGGTGAAAGCCGTTGCTATGCCCCTTAGATCGAAATAATAAAAATGGGTGAAAGTTGTTGCTAAGACCCTCGAAATCGACTAAGGGTGAAAGCCGTTGCTATGCCCCTTAGATCGAAATAATAAAAATGGGTGAAAGCTGTTGCTAAGACCCTCGAAATCGACTAAGGGTGAAAGCCGTTGCTATGCCCCTTAGATCGAAATAATAAAAGCCATTGCTATGCCCCTTAGATCGAAATAATAAAGAAGGGTGAAAGCTGTTGCTAAGACCCTCGAAATCGACTAAGGGTGAAAGCCAATGCTATGCCCCTTTGATCGAAATAATAAAAATGGGTGTAAGCTGTTTCTAAGACCCTCGAAATCGACTAAGGGTTAAAGCCGCTGCTATGCCCCTTAGATCGAAATAATAAAAATGGTTGAAAGCTGTTGGCGAAACCCTCGAAATCGACTAAGGGTGAAAGCCGTTGCTATGCCCCTTGGATCTAAATAATAAAAATGGGTGAAAGCTGTGGCTAAGACCCTCGAAATTGACTAAGGGTGAAAGCCGTTGCTATGCCCCTTAGATCAAAATAATAAAAACGGGTGAAAGCTGTTGCTAAGACCCTCGAAATCGACTAAGGGTGAAATCCGTTGCTATGCCCCTTAGATCGAAATAATAAAAATTGGTGAAAGCTGTTGCTAAGACCCTCGAAATCGACTAAGGATGAAAGTCGTTGCTATGCCCCTTAGATCGAAATAATAAAAATGGGTGAAAGCTATTGCTAAACCCTCGAAATGGACTAAGGGTGAAAGCCATTGCTATGCCCCTTAGATCGAAATAATAAAAATGGATGAAAGCTGTTTCTATGAACCTCAAAATTGACTAAAGGTGAAAGCCGTTGCTATGCCCCTTAGATCGAAATAATAAAAACGGGTGAAAGCTGTTGCTAAGACCCTCGAAATCGACTAAGGGTGAAAGCCGTTGCTATGCCCCTTAGATCGAAATAATAAAAGCCATTGCTATGCCCCTTAGATCGAAATAATAAAGAAGGGTGAAAGCTGTTGCTAAGACCCTCGAAATCGACTAAGGGTGAAAGCCAATGCTATGCCCCTTTGATCGAAATAATAAAAATGGGTGTAAGATGTTTCTAAGACCCTCGAAATCGACTAAGGGTTAAAGCCGCTGCTATGCCCCTTAGATCGAAATAATAAAAATGGTTGAAAGCTGTTGGCGAAACCCTCGAAATCGACTAAGGGTGAAAGCCGTTGCTATGCCCCTTGGATCTAAATAATAAAAATGGGTGAAAGCTGTGGCTAAGACCCTCGAAATTGACTAAAGGTGAAAACCGTTGCTATGCCCCTTAGATCAAAATAATAAAAACGGGTGAAAGCTGTTGCTAAGACCCTCGAAATCGACTAAAGGTGAAATCCGTTGCTATGCCCCTTAGATCGAAATAATAAAAATTGGTGAAAGCTGTTGCTAAGACCCTCGAAATCGACTAAGGATGAAAGTCGTTGCTATGCCCCTTAGATCGAAATAATAAAAATGGGTGAAAGCTATTGCTAAACCCTCGAAATGGACTAAGGGTGAAAGCCATTGCTATGCCCCTTAGATCGAAATAATAAAAATGGATGAAAGCTGTTTCTATGAACCTCAAAATTGACTAAAGGTGAAAGCCGTTGCTATGCCCCTTAGATCGAAATAATAAAAACGGATGAATGCTGTTGCTAAGACCCTCGAAATCGACTAAGGGTGAAATCCGTTGCTATGCCCCTTAGATCGAAATAATAAAAATGGGTGAAAGTTGTTGCTAAGACCCTCGAAATCGACTAAGGGTGAAAGCCGTTGCTATGCCCCTTAAATTGAAATAATAAAAATGGGTGAAAGTTGTTTCTAAGACCCTCGAAATCGACTAAGGGTGAAAGCCGTTGGTATGCCCCTTAGATCGAAATAATAAAAATGGGGGAAAGCTGTTGCTAAGACCCTTGAAATCGACTAAGGGTGAAAGCCGTTGCTATGCCCCTTAGATCAAAATAATTAAAATTAGTGAAAGTTGTTGCTAAGACCCTCGAAATCGACTAAGGGTGAAAGTCGTTGTTATGCCCCTTAGATCGAAATAATAAAAATGGGTGAAAGTTGTTGCTAAGACCCTCGAAATCGACTAAGGGTGAAAGCCGTTGCTATGCCCCTTAGATCGAAATAATAAAGAAGGTTGAAAGCTGTTGCTAAGAACCTCGAAATCGACTAAGGGTGAAAGCCATTGCTATGCCCCTTTGATCGAAATAATAAAAATGGGTGAAAGCTGTTTCTAAGACCCTCGAAATTGACTAAGGGTGAAAGCCGCTGCTATGCCCCTTAGATCGAAATAATAAAAATGGTTGAAAGCTGTTGCTAAAACCCTCGAAATCGACTAACGGTGAAAGCCATTGCTATGCCCCTTAGATCGAAATAATAAAAATGGGTGAAAGCTGTTTCTAAAACCCTCGAAATCGACTAATGGTGAAAGCCGCTGCTATGCCCCTTAGATCAAAATAATAAAAATGGTTGAAAGCTGTTGCTAAAACCCTCGAAATCGACTAAGGGTGAAAGCCGTTGCTATGCCCCTTAGATCGAAATAATAAAAATGGGTGAAAGCTGTTGCTAAGACCCTCGAAATCGACTAAGGGTGAAAGCCGTTGCTATGCCACTTAGATCGAAATAATAAAGAAGGTTGAAAGTTGTTGCTAAGACCCTCGAAATCGACTAAGGGTGAAAGCCATTGCTATGCCCCTTAGATCGAAATAATAAAGAAGGGTGAAAGCTGTTGCTAAGACCCTCGAAATTGACTAAGGGTGAAAGCCATTGCTATGCCCCTTTGATCGAAATAATAAAAATGGGTGAAAGCGGTTTCTAAGACCCTCTAAATTGACTAAGGGTGAAAGACGCTGCTATGCCCCTTAGATCGAAATAATAAAAATGGTTGAAAGCTGTTGCTAAAACCCTCGAAATCGACTAAGGGTGAAAGCCGTTGCTATGCCCCTTAGATCTAAATAATAAAAATGGGCGAAATCTGTGGCTAAGACCCTCGAAATCGACTAAGGGTGAAAGCCGTTGCTATGCCCCTTAGATCGAAATAATAAAAACAGGTGAAAGCTGTTGCTAAGACCCTCGAAATCGACTAAGGGTGAAAGTCGTTGCTATGCCCCTTAGATCGAAATAATTAAAATGGGTGAAAGCTGTTTCTAAGACCCTCGAAATCGACTAAGGGTGAAAGCCGCTGCTATGCCCCTTAGATCAAAATAATAAAAACGGGTGAAAGTTGTTGCTAAGACCCTCGAAATCGACTAAGGGTGAAAGCCATTGCTATGCCCCTTAGATCGAAATAATAAAGAAGGGTGAAAGTTGTTGCTAAGACCCTCGAAATCGACTAAGGGTGAAAGCCATTGCTATGCCCCTTTGATCGAAATAATAAAGAAGGGTGAAAGTTTTTGCTAAGACCCTCGAAATCGACTAAGGGTGAAAGCCATTGCTATGCCCCTTAGATCGAAATAATAAAAATGGATGAAAGCTGTTTCTATGACCCTCAAAATTGACTAAAGGTGCAAGCCGTTGCTATGCCCCTTAGATCGAAATAATAAAAACGGGTGAAAGCTGTTGCTAAGACCCTCGAAATCGACTAAGGGTGAAAGCCGTTGCTATGCCCCTTAGATCGAAATAATAAAAATGGGTGAAAGTTGTTGCTAAGACCCTCGAAATCGACTAAGGGTGAAAGCCGTTGCTATGCCCCTTAGATTGAAATAATAAAAATGGGTGAAAGCTGTTTCTAGGACCCTCGAAATCGACTAAGGGTGAAAGCTGTTGGTATGCCCCTTATATCGAAATAATAAAAATGGGTGAAAGTTGTTGCTAAGACCCTCGAAATCGACTAAGGGTGAAAGCCGTTGCTATGCCCCTTAGATCGAAATAATAAAGAAGGGTGAAAGTTGTTGCTAAGACCCTCGAAATCGACTAAGGGTGAAAGCCATTGCTATGCCCCTTTGATCGAAATAATAAAAATGGATGAAAGCTGTTTCTAAGACCCTCGAAATTGACTAAGGGTGAAAGCCGCTGCTATGCCCCTTAGATCGAAATAATAAAAATGGTTGAAAGCTGTTGCTAAAACCCTCGAAATCGACTAACGGTGAAAGCCATTGCTATGCCCCTTAGATCGAAATAATAAAAATGGGTGAAAGCTGTTTCTAAAACCCTCGAAATCGACTAATGGTGAAAGCCGCTGCTATGCCCCTTAGATCGAAATAATAAAAATGGTTGAAAGCTGTTGCTAAAACCCTCGAAATCGACTAAGGGTGAAAGCCGTTGCTATGCCCCTTAGATCGAAATAATAAAAATGGGTGAAAGTTGTTGCTAAGACCCTCGAAATCGACTAAGGGTGAAAGCCGTTGCTATGCCCCTTAGATCGAAATAATAAAAATGGGTGAAAGCTGTTGCTAAGACCCTCGAAATCGACTAAGGGTGAAAGCCGTTGCTATGCCCCTTAGATCGAAATAATAAAAGCCATTGCTATGCCCCTTAGATCGAAATAATAAAGAAGGGTGAAAGCTGTTGCTAAGACCCTCGAAATCGACTAAGGGTGAAAGCCAATGCTATGCCCCTTTGATCGAAATAATAAAAATGGGTGTAAGCTGTTTCTAAGACCCTCGAAATCGACTAAGGGTTAAAGCCGCTGCTATGCACCTTAGATCGAAATAATAAAAATGGTTGAAAGCTGTTGGCGAAACCCTCGAAATCGACTAAGGGTGAAAGCCGTTGCTATGCCCCTTGGATCTAAATAATAAAAATGGGTGAAAGCTGTGGCTAAGACCCTCGAAATTGACTAAGGGTGAAAGCCGTTGCTATGCCCCTTAGATCAAAATAATAAAAACGGGTGAAAGCTGTTGCTAAGACCCTCGAAATCGACTAAGGGTGAAATCCGTTGCTATGCCCCTTAGATCGAAATAATAAAAATTGGTTAAAGCTGTTGCTAAGACCCTCGAAATCGACTAAGGATGAAAGTCGTTGCTATGCCCCTTAGATCGAAATAATAAAAATGGGTGAAAGCTATTGCTAAACCCTCGAAATGGACTAAGGGTGAAAGCCATTGCTATGCCCCTTAGATCGAAATAATAAAAATGGATGAAAGCTGTTTCTATGAACCTCAAAATTGACTAAAGGTGAAAGCCGTTGCTATGCCCCTTAGATCGAAATAATAAAAACGGGTGAAAGCTGTTGCTAAGACCCTCGAAATCGACTAAGGGTGAAAGCCGTTGCTATGCCCCTTAGATCGAAATAATAAAAGCCATTGCTATGCCCCTTAGATCGAAATAATAAAGAAGGGTGAAAGCTGTTGCTAAGACCCTCGAAATCGACTAAGGGTGAAAGCCAATGCTATGCCCCTTTGATCGAAATAATAAAAATGGGTGTAAGCTGTTTCTAAGACCCTCGAAATCGACTAAGGGTTAAAGCCGCTGCTATGCCCCTTAGATCGAAATAATAAAAATGGTTGAAAGCTGTTGGCGAAACCCTCGAAATCGACTAAGGGTGAAAGCCGTTGCTATGCCCCTTGGATCTAAATAATAAAAATGGGTGAAAGCTGTGGCTAAGACCCTCGAAATTGACTAAAGGTGAAAACCGTTGCTATGCCCCTTAGATCAAAATAATAAAAACGGGTGAAAGCTGTTGCTAAGACCCTCGAAATCGACTAAAGGTGAAATCCGTTGCTATGCCCCTTAGATCGAAATAATAAAAATTGGTGAAAGCTGTTGCTAAGACCCTCGAAATCGACTAAGGATGAAAGTCGTTGCTATGCCCCTTAGATCGAAATAATAAAAATGGGTGAAAGCTATTGCTAAACCCTCGAAATGGACTAAGGGTGAAAGCCATTGCTATGCCCCTTAGATCGAAATAATAAAAATGGATGAAAGCTGTTTCTATGAACCTCAAAATTGACTAAAGGTGAAAGCCGTTGCTATGCCCCTTAGATCGAAATAATAAAAACGGATGAAAGCTGTTGCTAAGACCCTCGAAATCGACTAAGGGTGAAATCCGTTGCTATGCCCCTTAGATCGAAATAATAAAAATGGGTGAAAGTTGTTGCTAAGACCCTCGAAATCGACTAAGGGTGAAAGCCGTTGCTATGCCCCTTAAATTGAAATAATAAAAATGGGTGAAAGTTGTTTCTAAGACCCTCGAAATCGACTAAGGGTGAAAGCCGTTGGTATGCCCCTTAGATCGAAATAATAAAAATGGGGGAAAGCTGTTGCTAAGACCCTTGAAATCGACTAAGGGTGAAAGCCGTTGCTATGCCCCTTAGATCAAAATAATTAAAATTAGTGAAAGTTGTTGCTAAGACCCTCGAAATCGACTAAGGGTGAAAGTCGTTGTTATGCCCCTTAGATCGAAATAATAAAAATGGGTGAAAGTTGTTGCTAAGACCCTCGAAATCGACTAAGGGTGAAAGCCGTTGCTATGCCCCTTAGATCGAAATAATAAAGAAGGTTGAAAGCTGTTGCTAAGAACCTCGAAATCGACTAAGGGTGAAAGCCATTGCTATGCCCCTTTGATCGAAATAATAAAAATGGGTGAAAGCTGTTTCTAAGACCCTCGAAATTGACTAAGGGTGAAAGCCGCTGCTATGCCCCTTAGATCGAAATAATAAAAATGGTTGAAAGCTGTTGCTAAAACCCTCGAAATCGACTAACGGTGAAAGCCATTGCTATGCCCCTTAGATCGAAATAATAAAAATGGGTGAAAGCTGTTTCTAAAACCCTCGAAATCGACTAATGGTGAAAGCCGCTGCTATGCCCCTTAGATCAAAATAATAAAAATGGTTGAAAGCTGTTGCTAAAACCCTCGAAATCGACTAAGGGTGAAAGCCGTTGCTATGCCCCTTAGATCGAAATAATAAAAATGGGTGAAAGCTGTTGCTAAGACCCTCGAAATCGACTAAGGGTGAAAGCCGTTGCTATGCCACTTAGATCGAAATAATAAAGAAGGTTGAAAGTTGTTGCTAAGACCCTCGAAATCGACTAAGGGTGAAAGCCATTGCTATGCCCCTTAGATCGAAATAATAAAGAAGGGTGAAAGCTGTTGCTAAGACCCTCGAAATTGACTAAGGGTGAAAGCCATTGCTATGCCCCTTTGATCGAAATAATAAAAATGGGTGAAAGCGGTTTCTAAGACCCTCTAAATTGACTAAGGGTGAAAGACGCTGCTATGCCCCTTAGATCGAAATAATAAAAATGGTTGAAAGCTGTTGCTAAAACCCTCGAAATCGACTAAGGGTGAAAGCCGTTGCTATGCCCCTTAGATCTAAATAATAAAAATGGGCGAAATCTGTGGCTAAGACCCTCGAAATCGACTAAGGGTGAAAGCCGTTGCTATGCCCCTTAGATCGAAATAATAAAAACAGGTGAAAGCTGTTGCTAAGACCCTCGAAATCGACTAAGGGTGAAAGTCGTTGCTATGCCCCTTAGATCGAAATAATTAAAATGGGTGAAAGCTGTTTCTAAGACCCTCGAAATCGACTAAGGGTGAAAGCCGCTGCTATGCCCCTTAGATCAAAATAATAAAAACGGGTGAAAGTTGTTGCTAAGACCCTCGAAATCGACTAAGGGTGAAAGCCATTGCTATGCCCCTTAGATCGAAATAATAAAGAAGGGTGAAAGTTGTTGCTAAGACCCTCGAAATCGACTAAGGGTGAAAGCCATTGCTATGCCCCTTTGATCGAAATAATAAAGAAGGGTGAAAGTTGTTGCTAAGACCCTCGAAATCGACTAAGGGTGAAAGCCATTGCTATGCCCCTTAGATCGAAATAATAAAAATGGATGAAAGCTGTTTCTATGACCCTCAAAATTGACTAAAGGTGCAAGCCGTTGCTATGCCCCTTAGATCGAAATAATAAAAACGGGTGAAAGCTGTTGCTAAGACCCTCGAAATCGACTAAGGGTGAAAGCCGTTGCTATGCCCCTTAGATCGAAATAATAAAAATGGGTGAAAGTTGTTGCTAAGACCCTCGAAATCGACTAAGGGTGAAAGCCGTTGCTATGCCCCTTAGATTGAAATAATAAAAATGGGTGAAAGCTGTTTCTAGGACCCTCGAAATCGACTAAGGGTGAAAGCTGTTGGTATGCCCCTTATATCGAAATAATAAAAATGGGTGAAAGTTGTTGCTAAGACCCTCGAAATCGACTAAGGGTGAAAGCCGTTGCTATGCCCCTTAGATCGAAATAATAAAGAAGGGTGAAAGCTGTTGCTAAGACCCTCGAAATCGACTAAGGGTGAAAGCCATTGCTATGCCCCTTAGATCGAAATAATAAAGAAGGGTGAAAGCTGTTGCTAAGACCCTCGAAATCGACTAAGGGTGAAAGCCATTGCTATGCCCCTTTGATCGAAATAATAAAAATGGGTGAAAGCTGTTTCTAAGACCCTCTAAATTGACTAAGGGTGAAAGACGCTGCTATGCCCCTTAGATCGAAATAATAAAAATGGTTGAAAGCTGTTGCTAAAACTCTCGAAATCGACTAAGGGTGAAAGCCGTTGCTATGCCCCTTAGATCGAAATAATAAAAATGGGTGAAAGCTGTTGCTAAGACCCTCGAAATCGACTAAGGGTGAAAGCCGCTGCTATGCCCTTTAGATCGAAATAATAAAAATGGTTGAAAGCTGTTGCTAAAACCCTCGAAATCGACTAAGGGTGAAAGCCGTTGCTATGCCCTTAGATCGAAATAATAAAGAAGGGTGAAAGTTGTTGCTAAGACCCTCGAAATCGACTAAGGGTGAAAGCCATTGCTATGCCCCTTCGATCGAAATAATAAAGAAGGGTGAAAGTTGTTGCTAAGACCCTCGAAATCGACTAAGGGTGAAAGCCATTGCTATGCCCCTTAGATCGAAATAATAAAGAAGGGTGAAAGCTGTTGCTAAGACCCTCGAAATCGACTAAGGGTGAAAGCCGTTGCTATGCCCCTTAGATCGAAATAATAAAAATGGGTGAAAGTTGTTGCTAAGACCCTCGAAATCGACTAAGGGTGAAAGCCGTTGCTATGCCCCTTAGATTGAAATAATAAAAATGGGTGAAAGCTGTTTCTAAGACCCTCGAAATCGACTAAGGGTGAAAGCCGTTGGTATGCCCCTTAGATCGAAATAATAAAAATGGGGGAAAGCTGTTGCTAAGACCCTTGAAATCGACTAAGGGTGAAAGCCGTTGCTATGCCCCTTAGATCAAAATAATTAAAATGAGTGAAAGTTGTTGCTAAGACCCTCGAAATCGACTAAGGGTGAAAGTCGTTGCTATGCCCCTTAGATCGAAATAATAAAAATGGGTGAAAGTTGTTGCTAAGACCCTCGAAATCGACTAAGGGTGAAAGCCGTTGCTATGCCCCTTAGATCGAAATAATAAAGAAGGTTCAAAGCTGTTGCTAAGAACCTCGAAATCGACTAAGGGTGAAAGCCATTGCTATGCCCCTTTGATCGAAATAATAAAAATGGGTGTAAGCTGTTTCTAAGACCCTCGAAATTGAATAAGGGAGAAATGCGCTGCTATGCCCCTTAGATCGAAATAATAAAAATGGTTGAAAGCTGTTGCTAAAACCCTCGAAATCGACTAACGGTGAAAGCCATTGCTATGCCCCTTAGATCGAAATAATAAAAATGGGTGAAAGCTGTTTCTAAAACCCTCGAAATCGACTAATGGTGAAAGCCGCTGCTATGCCCCTTAGATCGAAATAATAAAAATGGTTGAAAGCTGTTGCTAAAACCCTCGAAATCGACTAAGGGTGAAAGCCGTTGCTATGCCCCTTAGATCGAAATAATAAAAATGGGTGAAAGTTGTTGTTAAGACCCTCGAAATCGACTAAGGGTGAAAGCCGTTGCTATGCCCCTTAGATCGAAATAATAAAAATGGGTGAAAGCTGTTGCTAAGACCCTCGAAATCGACTAAGGGTGAAAGCCGTTGCTATGCCCCATAGATCGAAATAATAAAAGCCATTGCTATGCCCCTTAGATCGAAATAATAAAGAAGGATGAAAGCTGTTGCTAAGACCCTCGAAATCGACTAAGGGTGAAAGCCAATGCTATGCCCCTTTGATCGAAATAATAAAAATGGGTGTAAGCTGTTTCTAAGACCCTCGAAATCGACTAAGGGTTAAAGCTGCTGCTATGCCCCTTAGATCGAAATAATAAAAATGGTTGAAAGCTGTTGGCGAAACCCTCGAAATCGACTAAGGGTGAAAGCCGTTGCTATGCCCCTTGGATCTAAATAATAAAAATGGGTGAAAGCTGTGGCTAAGACCCTCGAAATTGACTAAGGGTGAAAGCCGTTGCTATGCCCCTTAGATCAAAATAATAAAAACGGGTGGAAGCTGTTGCTAAGACCCTCGAAATCGACTAAGGGTGAAAGCCGTTGCTATGCCCCTTAGATCGAAATAATAAAAATGGGTGAAAGTTGTTGCTAAGACCCTCGAAATCGACTAAGGGTGAAAGCCGTTGCTATGCCCCTTAGATTGAAATAATAAAAATGGGTGAAAGCTGTTTCTAAGACCCTCGAAATCGACTAAGGGTGAAAGCCGTTGGTATGCCCCTTAGATCGAAATAATAAAAATGGGGGAAAGCTGTTGCTAAGAACCTTGAAATCGACTAAGGGTGAAAGCCGTTGCTATGCCCCTTAGATAAAAATAATTAAAATGAGTGAAAGTATTTGCTAAGACCCTCGAAATCGACTAAGGGTGAAAGTCGTTGCTATGCCCCTTAGATCGAAATAATAAAAATGGGTGAAAGTTGTTGCTAAGACCCTCGAAATCGACTAAGGGTGAAAGCCGTTGCTATGCCCCTTAGATCGAAATAATAATGAAGGTTGAAAGTTGTTGCTAAGAACCTCGAAATCGACTAAGGGTGAAAGCCATTGCTATGCCCCTTTGATCGAAATAATAAAAATGGGTGAAAGCTGTTTCTAAGACCCTCGAAATTGACTAAGGGTGAAAGCCGATGCTATGCCCCTTAGATCGAAATAATAAAAATGGTTGAAAGTTGTTGCTAAAACCCTCGAAATCGACTAACGGTGAAAGCCATTGCTATGCCCCTTAGATCGAAATAATAAAAATGGGTGAAAGCTGTTTCTAAAACCCTCGAAATCGACTAATGGTGAAAGCCACTGCTATGCCCCTTAGATCGAAATAATAAAAATGGTTGAAAGTTGTTGCTAAAACCCTCGAAATCGACTAAGGGTGAAAGCCGTTGCTATGCCCCTTAGATCGAAATAATAAAAATTGGTGAAAGCTGTTGCTAAGACCCTCGAAATCGACTAAGGGTGAAAGCCGTTGCTATGCCCCATAGATCGAAATAATAAAAACGGGTGAAAGCTGTTGCTAAGACCCTCGAAATCGACTAAGGGTGAAAGCCGTTGCTATGCCCCTTAGATCGAAATAATAAAAATGGGTGAAAGCTGTTGCTAAGACCCTCGAAATCGACTAAGGGTGAAAGCCGCTGCTATGCCCTTTAGATCGAAATAATAAAAATGGTTGAAAGCTGTTGCTAAAACCCTCGAAATCGACTAAGGGTGAAAGCCGTTGCTATGCCCTTAGATCGAAATAATAAAGAAGGGTGAAAGTTGTTGCTAAGACCCTCGAAATCGACTAAGGGTGAAAGCCATTGCTATGCCCCTTAGATCGAAATAATAAAGAAGGGTGAAAGTTGTTGCTAAGACCCTCGAAATCGACTAAGGGTGAAAGCCATTGCTATGCCCCTTAGATCGAAATAATAAAGAAGGGTGAAATCTGTTGCTAAGACCCTCGAAATCGACTAAGGGTGAAAGCCATTGCTATGCCCCTTTGATCGAAATAATAAAAATGGGTGAAAGCTGTTTCTAAGACCCTCTAAATTGACTAAGGGTGAAAGACGCTGCTATGCCCCTTAGATCGAAATAATAAAAATGGTTGAAAGATGTTGCTAAAACCCTCGAAATCGACTAAGGGTGAAAGCCGTTGCTATGCCCCTTAGATCTAAATAATAAAAATGGGCGAAATATGTGGCTAAGACCCTCGAAATCGACTAAGGGTGAAAGCCGTTGCTATGCCCCTTAGATCGAAATAATAATAACAGGTGAAAGCTGTTGCTAAGACCCTCGAAATCGACTAAGGGTGAAAGTCGTTCCTATGCCCCTTAGATCGAAATAATAAAAATGGGTGAAAGCTGTTTCTAAGACCCTCGAAATCGACTAAGGGTGAATGCCGCTGCTATGCCCCTTAGATCGAAATAATAAAAACGGGTGAAAGTTGTTGCTAAGACCCTCGAAATCGACTAAGGGTGAAAGCCATTGCTATGCCCCTTAGATCGAAATAATAAAGAAGGGTGAAAGTTGTTGGTAAGACCCTCGAAATCGACTAAGGGTGAAAGCCATTGCTATGCCCCTTTGATCGAAATAATAAAGAAGGGTGAAAGTTGTTGCTAAGACCCTCGAAATCGACTAAGGGTGAAAGCCATTGCTATGCCCCTTAGATCGAAATAATAAAGAAGGGTGAAAGTTGTTGCTAAGACCCTCGAAATCGACTAAGGGTGAAAGCCATTGCTATGCCCCTTAGATCGAAATAATAAAGAAGGGTGAAAGCTGTTGCTAAGACCCTCGAAATCGACTAAGGGTGAAAGCCATTGCTATGCCCCTTTGATCGAAATAATAAAAATGGGTGAAAGCTGTTTCTAAGACCCACTAAATTGACTAAGGGTGAAAGACGCTGCTATGCCCCTTAGATCGAAATAATAAAAATGGTTGAAAGCTGTTGCTAAAACCCTCGAAATCGACTAAGGGTGAAAGCCGTTGCTAATCTAAATAATAAAAATGGGCGAAATCTGTGGCTAAGACCCTCGAAATCGACTAAGGGTGAAAGCTGTTGCTATGCCCCTTAGATCGAAATAATAAAAACAGGTGAAAGTTGTTGCTAAGACCCTCGAAATCGACTAAGGGTGAAAATCGTTGCTATGCCCCTTAGATCGAAATAATAAAAATGGGTGAAAGATGTTTCTAAGACCCTCGAAATCGACTAAGGGTGAAAGCCGCTGCTATGCCCCTTAGATCGAAATAATAAAAACGGGTGAAAGTTGTTGCTAAGACCCTCGAAATCGACTAAGGGTGAAAGCCATTGCTATGCCCCTTAGATCGAAATAATAAAGAAGGGTGAAAGTTGTTGCTAAGACCCTCGAAATCGACTAAGGGTGAAAGCCATTGCTATGCCCCTTTGATCGAAATAATAAAAATGGATGAAAGCTGTTTCTATGACCCTCAAAATTGACTAAAGGTGCAAGCCGTTGCTATGCCCCTTAGATCGAAATAATAAAAACGGGTGAAAGCTGTTGCTAAGACCCTCGAAATCGACTAAGGGTGAAAGCCGTTGCTATGCCCCTTAGATCGAAATAATAAAAATGGGTGAAAGTTGTTGCTAAGACCCTCGAAATCGACTAAGGGTGAAAGCCGTTGCTATGCCCCTTAGATTGAAATAATAAAAATGGGTGAAAGCTGTTTCTAGGACCCTCGAAATCGACTAAGGGTGAAAGCTGTTGGTATGCCCCTTATATCGAAATAATAAAAATGGGTGAAAGTTGTTGCTAAGACCCTCGAAATCGACTAAGGGTGAAAGCCGTTGCTATGCCCCTTAGATCGAAATAATAAAGAAGGGTGAAAGCTGTTGCTAAGACCCTCGAAATCGACTAAGGGTGAAAGCCATTGCTATGCCCCTTAGATCGAAATAATAAAGAAGGGTGAAAGCTGTTGCTAAGACCCTCGAAATCGACTAAGGGTGAAAGCCATTGCTATGCCCCTTTGATCGAAATAATAAAAATGGGTGAAAGCTGTTTCTAAGACCCTCTAAATTGACTAAGGGTGAAAGACGCTGCTATGCCCCTTAGATCGAAATAATAAAAATGGTTGAAAGCTGTTGCTAAAACTCTCGAAATCGACTAAGGGTGAAAGCCGTTGCTATGCCCCTTAGATCGAAATAATAAAAATGGGTGAAAGCTGTTGCTAAGACCCTCGAAATCGACTAAGGGTGAAAGCCGCTGCTATGCCCTTTAGATCGAAATAATAAAAATGGTTGAAAGCTGTTGCTAAAACCCTCGAAATCGACTAAGGGTGAAAGCCGTTGCTATGCCCTTAGATCGAAATAATAAAGAAGGGTGAAAGTTGTTGCTAAGACCCTCGAAATCGACTAAGGGTGAAAGCCATTGCTATGCCCCTTCGATCGAAATAATAAAGAAGGGTGAAAGTTGTTGCTAAGACCCTCGAAATCGACTAAGGGTGAAAGCCATTGCTATGCCCCTTAGATCGAAATAATAAAGAAGGGTGAAAGCTGTTGCTAAGACCCTCGAAATCGACTAAGGGTGAAAGCCGTTGCTATGCCCCTTAGATCGAAATAATAAAAATGGGTGAAAGTTGTTGCTAAGACCCTCGAAATCGACTAAGGGTGAAAGCCGTTGCTATGCCCCTTAGATTGAAATAATAAAAATGGGTGAAAGCTGTTTCTAAGACCCTCGAAATCGACTAAGGGTGAAAGCCGTTGGTATGCCCCTTAGATCGAAATAATAAAAATGGGGGAAAGCTGTTGCTAAGACCCTTGAAATCGACTAAGGGTGAAAGCCGTTGCTATGCCCCTTAGATCAAAATAATTAAAATGAGTGAAAGTTGTTGCTAAGACCCTCGAAATCGACTAAGGGTGAAAGTCGTTGCTATGCCCCTTAGATCGAAATAATAAAAATGGGTGAAAGTTGTTGCTAAGACCCTCGAAATCGACTAAGGGTGAAAGCCGTTGCTATGCCCCTTAGATCGAAATAATAAAGAAGGTTCAAAGCTGTTGCTAAGAACCTCGAAATCGACTAAGGGTGAAAGCCATTGCTATGCCCCTTTGATCGAAATAATAAAAATGGGTGTAAGCTGTTTCTAAGACCCTCGAAATTGAATAAGGGAGAAATGCGCTGCTATGCCCCTTAGATCGAAATAATAAAAATGGTTGAAAGCTGTTGCTAAAACCCTCGAAATCGACTAACGGTGAAAGCCATTGCTATGCCCCTTAGATCGAAATAATAAAAATGGGTGAAAGCTGTTTCTAAAACCCTCGAAATCGACTAATGGTGAAAGCCGCTGCTATGCCCCTTAGATCGAAATAATAAAAATGGTTGAAAGCTGTTGCTAAAACCCTCGAAATCGACTAAGGGTGAAAGCCGTTGCTATGCCCCTTAGATCGAAATAATAAAAATGGGTGAAAGTTGTTGTTAAGACCCTCGAAATCGACTAAGGGTGAAAGCCGTTGCTATGCCCCTTAGATCGAAATAATAAAAATGGGTGAAAGCTGTTGCTAAGACCCTCGAAATCGACTAAGGGTGAAAGCCGTTGCTATGCCCCATAGATCGAAATAATAAAAGCCATTGCTATGCCCCTTAGATCGAAATAATAAAGAAGGATGAAAGCTGTTGCTAAGACCCTCGAAATCGACTAAGGGTGAAAGCCAATGCTATGCCCCTTTGATCGAAATAATAAAAATGGGTGTAAGCTGTTTCTAAGACCCTCGAAATCGACTAAGGGTTAAAGCTGCTGCTATGCCCCTTAGATCGAAATAATAAAAATGGTTGAAAGCTGTTGGCGAAACCCTCGAAATCGACTAAGGGTGAAAGCCGTTGCTATGCCCCTTGGATCTAAATAATAAAAATGGGTGAAAGCTGTGGCTAAGACCCTCGAAATTGACTAAGGGTGAAAGCCGTTGCTATGCCCCTTAGATCAAAATAATAAAAACGGGTGGAAGCTGTTGCTAAGACCCTCGAAATCGACTAAGGGTGAAAGCCGTTGCTATGCCCCTTAGATCGAAATAATAAAAATGGGTGAAAGTTGTTGCTAAGACCCTCGAAATCGACTAAGGGTGAAAGCCGTTGCTATGCCCCTTAGATTGAAATAATAAAAATGGGTGAAAGCTGTTTCTAAGACCCTCGAAATCGACTAAGGGTGAAAGCCGTTGGTATGCCCCTTAGATCGAAATAATAAAAATGGGGGAAAGCTGTTGCTAAGAACCTTGAAATCGACTAAGGGTGAAAGCCGTTGCTATGCCCCTTAGATAAAAATAATTAAAATGAGTGAAAGTATTTGCTAAGACCCTCGAAATCGACTAAGGGTGAAAGTCGTTGCTATGCCCCTTAGATCGAAATAATAAAAATGGGTGAAAGTTGTTGCTAAGACCCTCGAAATCGACTAAGGGTGAAAGCCGTTGCTATGCCCCTTAGATCGAAATAATAATGAAGGTTGAAAGTTGTTGCTAAGAACCTCGAAATCGACTAAGGGTGAAAGCCATTGCTATGCCCCTTTGATCGAAATAATAAAAATGGGTGAAAGCTGTTTCTAAGACCCTCGAAATTGACTAAGGGTGAAAGCCGATGCTATGCCCCTTAGATCGAAATAATAAAAATGGTTGAAAGTTGTTGCTAAAACCCTCAAAATCGACTAACGGTGAAAGCCATTGCTATGCCCCTTAGATCGAAATAATAAAAATGGGTGAAAGCTGTTTCTAAAACCCTCGAAATCGACTAATGGTGAAAGCCACTGCTATGCCCCTTAGATCGAAATAATAAAAATGGTTGAAAGTTGTTGCTAAAACCCTCGAAATCGACTAAGGGTGAAAGCCGTTGCTATGCCCCTTAGATCGAAATAATAAAAATTGGTGAAAGCTGTTGCTAAGACCCTCGAAATCGACTAAGGGTGAAAGCCGTTGCTATGCCCCATAGATCGAAATAATAAAAACGGGTGAAAGCTGTTGCTAAGACCCTCGAAATCGACTAAGGGTGAAAGCCGTTGCTATGCCCCTTAGATCGAAATAATAAAAATGGGTGAAAGCTGTTGCTAAGACCCTCGAAATCGACTAAGGGTGAAAGCCGCTGCTATGCCCTTTAGATCGAAATAATAAAAATGGTTGAAAGCTGTTGCTAAAACCCTCGAAATCGACTAAGGGTGAAAGCCGTTGCTATGCCCTTAGATCGAAATAATAAAGAAGGGTGAAAGTTGTTGCTAAGACCCTCGAAATCGACTAAGGGTGAAAGCCATTGCTATGCCCCTTAGATCGAAATAATAAAGAAGGGTGAAAGTTGTTGCTAAGACCCTCGAAATCGACTAAGGGTGAAAGCCATTGCTATGCCCCTTAGATCGAAATAATAAAGAAGGGTGAAATCTGTTGCTAAGACCCTCGAAATCGACTAAGGGTGAAAGCCATTGCTATGCCCCTTTGATCGAAATAATAAAAATGGGTGAAAGCTGTTTCTAAGACCCTCTAAATTGACTAAGGGTGAAAGACGCTGCTATGCCCCTTAGATCGAAATAATAAAAATGGTTGAAAGATGTTGCTAAAACCCTCGAAATCGACTAAGGGTGAAAGCCGTTGCTATGCCCCTTAGATCTAAATAATAAAAATGGGCGAAATATGTGGCTAAGACCCTCGAAATCGACTAAGGGTGAAAGCCGTTGCTATGCCCCTTAGATCGAAATAATAATAACAGGTGAAAGCTGTTGCTAAGACCCTCGAAATCGACTAAGGGTGAAAGTCGTTCCTATGCCCCTTAGATCGAAATAATAAAAATGGGTGAAAGCTGTTTCTAAGACCCTCGAAATCGACTAAGGGTGAATGCCGCTGCTATGCCCCTTAGATCGAAATAATAAAAACGGGTGAAAGTTGTTGCTAAGACCCTCGAAATCGACTAAGGGTGAAAGCCATTGCTATGCCCCTTAGATCGAAATAATAAAGAAGGGTGAAAGTTGTTGGTAAGACCCTCGAAATCGACTAAGGGTGAAAGCCATTGCTATGCCCCTTTGATCGAAATAATAAAGAAGGGTGAAAGTTGTTGCTAAGACCCTCGAAATCGACTAAGGGTGAAAGCCATTGCTATGCCCCTTAGATCGAAATAATAAAGAAGGGTGAAAGTTGTTGCTAAGACCCTCGAAATCGACTAAGGGTGAAAGCCATTGCTATGCCCCTTAGATCGAAATAATAAAGAAGGGTGAAAGCTGTTGCTAAGACCCTCGAAATCGACTAAGGGTGAAAGCCATTGCTATGCCCCTTTGATCGAAATAATAAAAATGGGTGAAAGCTGTTTCTAAGACCCACTAAATTGACTAAGGGTGAAAGACGCTGCTATGCCCCTTAGATCGAAATAATAAAAATGGTTGAAAGCTGTTGCTAAAACCCTCGAAATCGACTAAGGGTGAAAGCCGTTGCTAATCTAAATAATAAAAATGGGCGAAATCTGTGGCTAAGACCCTCGAAATCGACTAAGGGTGAAAGCTGTTGCTATGCCCCTTAGATCGAAATAATAAAAACAGGTGAAAGTTGTTGCTAAGACCCTCGAAATCGACTAAGGGTGAAAATCGTTGCTATGCCCCTTAGATCGAAATAATAAAAATGGGTGAAAGATGTTTCTAAGACCCTCGAAATCGACTAAGGGTGAAAGCCGCTGCTATGCCCCTTAGATCGAAATAATAAAAACGGGTGAAAGTTGTTGCTAAGACCCTCGAAATCGACTAAGGGTGAAAGCCATTGCTATGCCCCTTAGATCGAAATAATAAAGAAGGGTGAAAGTTGTTGCTAAGACCCTCGAAATCGACTAAGGGTGAAAGCCATTGCTATGCCCCTTTGATCGAAATAATAAAGAAGGGTGAAAGTTGTTGCTAAGACCCTCGAAATCGACTAAGGGTGAAAGCCATTGCTATGCCCCTTAGATCGAAATAATAAAAATGGATGAAAGCTGTTTCTATGACCCTCAAAATTGACTAAAGGTGAAAGCCGTTGCTATGCCCCTTAGATCGAAATAATAAAAACGGGTGAAAGCTGTTGCTAAGACCCTCGAAATCGACTAAGGGTGAAAGCCGTTGCTATGCCCCTTAGATCGAAATAACAAAAATGGGTGAAAGTTGTTGCTAAGACCCTCGAAATCGACTAAGGGTGAAAGCCGTTGCTATGCCCCTTAGATCGAAATAATAAAAATGGGTGAAAGTTGTTGCTAAGACCCTCGAAATCGACTAAGGGTGAAAGCCGTTGCTATGCCCCTTAGATTGAAATAATAAAAATGGGTGAAAGCTGTTTCTAAGACCCTCGAAATCGACTAAGGGTGAAAGCCGTTGGTATGCCCCTTAGATCGAAATAATAAAAATGGGGGAAAGCTGTTGCTAAGACCCTTGAAATCGACTAAGGGTGAAAGCCGTTGCTATGCCCCTTAGATCAAAATAATTAAAATGAGTGAAAGTTGTTGCTAAGACCATCGAAATCGACTAAGGGTGAAAGTCGTTGCTATGCCCCTTAGATCGAAATAATAAAAATGGGTGAAAGTTGTTGCTATGCCCCTTAGATCGAAATAATAAAGAAGGTTGAAAGCTGTTGCTAAGAACCTCAAAATCGACTAAGGGTGAAAGCCATTGCTATGCCCCTTTGATCGAAATAATAAAAATGGGTGAAAGCTGTTTCTAAGACCCTCGAAATTGACTAAGGGTGAAATGCGCTGCTATGCCCCTTAGATCGAAATAATAAAAATGGTTGAAAGCTGTTGCTAAAACCCTCGAAATCGACTAACGGTGAAAGCCATTGCTATGCCCCTTAGATCGAAATAATAAAAATGGGTGAAAGCTGTTTCTAAAACCCTCGAAATCGACTAATGGTGAAAGCCGCTGCTATGCCCCTTAGATCGAAATAATAAAAATGGGTGAAAGCTGTTGCTAAGACCCTCGAAATTGACTAAGGGTGAAAGCCGTTGCTATGCCCCTTAGATCGAAATAATAAAAGCCATTGCTATGCCCCTTAGATCGAAATAATAAAGAAGGATGAAAGCTGTTGCTAAGACCCTCGAAATCGACTAAGGGTGAAAGCCAATGCTATGCCCCTTTGATCGAAATAATAAAAATGGGTGTAAGCTGTTTCTAAGACCCTCGAAATCGACTAAGGGTTAAAGCTGCTGCTATGCCCCTTAGATCGAAATAATAAAAATGGTTGAAAGCTGTTGGCGAAACCCTCGAAATCGACTAAGGGTGAAAGCCGTTGCTATGCCCCTTGGATCTAAATAATAAAAATGGGTGAAAACTGTGGCTAAGACCCTCGAAATTGACTAAGGGTGAAAGCCGTTGCTATGCCCCTTAGATCAAAATAATAAAAACGGGTGAAAGCTGTTGCTAAGACCCTCGAAATCGACTAAGGGTGAAAGCCGTTGCTATGCCCCTTAGATCGAAATAATAAAAATTGGTGAAAGCTGTTGCTAAGACCCTCGAAATCGACTAAGGCTGAAAGTCGTTGCTATGCCCCTTAGATCGAAATAATAAAAATGGGTGAAAGCTATTGCTAAACCCTCGAAATGGACTAAGGGTGAAAGCCATTGCTATGCCCCTTAGATCGAAATAATAAAAATGGATGAAAGCTGTTTCTATGAACCTCAAAATTGACTAAAGGTGAAAGCCGTTGCTATGCCCCTTAGATCGAAATAATAAAAATGGGTGAAAGCTGTTGCTAAGACCCTCGAAATCGACTAAGGGTGAAAGCCGTTGCTATGCCCCTTAGATCGAAATAATAAAAATGGGTGAAAGTTGTTGCTAAGACCCTCGAAATCGACTAAGGGTGAAAGCCGTTGCTATGCCCCTTAGATTGAAATAATAAAAATGGGTGAAAGCTGTTTCTAAGACCCTCGAAATCGACTAAGGGTGAAAGCCGTTGGTATGCCCCTTAGATCGAAATAATAAAAATGGGGGAAAGCTGTTGCTAAGACCCTTGAAATCGACTAAGGGTGAAAGCCGTTGCTATGCCCCTTAGATCAAAATAATTAAAATGAGTGAAAGTTGTTGCTAAGACCCTCGAAATCGACTAAAGGTGAAAGTCGTTGCTATGCCCCTTAGATCGAAATAATAAAAATGGGTGAAAGTTGTTGCTAAGACCCTCGAAATCGACTAAGGGTGAAAGCCGTTGCTATGCCCCTTAGATCGAAATAATAAAAATGGGTGAAAGTTGTTTCTAAGACCCTCGAAATTGACTAAGGGTGAAAGCCGCTGCTATGCCCCTTAGATCGAAATAATAAAAATTGTTGAAAGCTATTGCTAAAACCCTCGAAATCGACTAACGGTGAAAGCCATTGCTATGCCCCTTAGATCGAAATAATAAAAATGGGTGAAAGCTGTTTCTGAAACCCTCGAAATCGACTAATGGTGAAAGCCGCTGCTATGCCCCTTAGATCGAAATAATAAAAATGGTTGAAAGCTGTTGCTAAAACCCTCGAAATCGACTAAGGGTGAAAGCCGTTGCTATGCCCCTTAGATCGAAATAATAAAAATGGGTGAAAGCTGTTGCTAAGACCCTCGAAATCGACTAAGGATGAAAGCCGTTGCTATGCCCCTTAGATCTAAATAATCAAAATGGGTGAAAGTTATTGCTAAGACCCTCGAAATCGACTAAGGGTGAAAGCTGTTGCTATGCCCCTTAGATCGAAATAATAAAAACGGGTGAAAGCTGTTGCTAAGACCCTCGAAATCGACTAAGGGTGAAAGCCGTTGCTATGCCCCTTAGATCGAAATAATAAAAATGGGTGAAAGCTGTTGCTAAGACCCTCGAAATCGACTAAGGGTGAAAGCCGCTGCTATGCCCTTTAGATCGAAATAATAAAAATGGTTGAAAGCTGTTGCTAAAACCCTCGAAATCGACTAAGGGTGAAAGCCGTTGCTATGCCCTTAGATCGAAATAATAAAGAAGGGTGAAAGTTGTTGCTAAGACCCTCGAAATCGACTAAGGGTGAAAGCCATTGCTATGCCCCTTAGATCGAAATAATAAAGAAGGGCGAAAGTTGTTGCTAAGACCCTCGAAATCGACTAAGGGTGAAAGCCATTGCTATGCCCCTTAGATCGAAATAATAAAGAAGGGTGAAAGCTGTTGCTAAGACCCTCGAAATCGACTAAGGGTGAAAGCCATTGCTATGCCCCTTTGATCGAAATAATAAAAATGGGTGAAAGCTGTTTCTAAGACCCTCTAAATTGACTAAGGGTGAAAGACGCTGCTATGCCCCTTAGATCGAAATAATAAAAATGGTTGAAAGCTGTTGCTAAAACCCTCGAAATCGACTAAGGGTGAAAGCCGTTGCTATGCCCCTTAGATCTAAATAATAAAAATGGGCGAAATCTGTGGCTAAGACCCTCGAAATCGACTAAGGGTGTAAGCCGTTGCTATGCCCCTTAGATCGAAATAATAAAAACAGGTGAAAGCTGTTGCTAAGACCCTCGAAATCGACTAAGGGTGAAAGTCGTTGATATGCCCCTTAGATCGAAATAATAAAAATGGGTGAAAGCTGTTTCTAAGACCCTCGAAATCGACTAAGGGTGAAAGCCGCTGCTACGCCCCTTAGATCGAAATAATAAAAACGGGTGAAAGTTGTTGCTAAGACCCTCGAAATCGACTAAGGGTGAAAGCCATTGCTATGCCCCTTAGATCGAAATAATAAAGAAGGGTGAAAGTTGTTGCTAAGACCCTCGAAATCGACTAAGGGTGAAAGCCATTGCTATGCCCCTTTGATCGAAATAATAAAGAAGGGTGAAAGTTGTTGCTAAGACCCTCGAAATCGACTAAAGCTGAAAGCCATTGCTATGCCCCTTAGATCGAAATAATAAAAATGGATGAAAGCTGTTTCTGTGACCCTCAAAATTGACTAAAGGTGAAAGCCGTTGCTATGCCCCTTAGATCGAAATAATAAAAACGGGTGAAAGCTGTTGCTAAGACCCTCGAAATCGACTAAGGGTGAAAGCCGTTGCTATGCCCCTTAGATCGAAATAATAAAAATGGGTGAAAGTTGTTGCTAAGACCCTCGAAATCGACTAAGGGTGAAAGCCGTTGCTATGCCCCTTAGATTTAAATAATAAAAATGGGTGAAAGCTGTTTCTAGGACCCTCGAAATCGACTAAGGGTGAAAGCTGTTGGTATGCCCCTTAGATCGAAATAATAAAAATGGGGGAAAGCTGTTGCGAAGACCCTTGAAATCGACTAAGGGTGAAAGCCGTTGCTATGCCCCTTAGATCAAAATAATAAAAATGGGTGAAAGCTGTTGCTAAGACCCTCGAAATCGACTAAGGGTGAACGTTGTTGCTATGCCCCTTAGATCGAAATAATAAAAATGGGTGAAAGTTGTTGCTAAGACACTCGAAATCGACTAAGGGTGAAAGCCGTTGCTATGCCCCTTAGATCGAAATAATAAAGAAGGGTGAAAGCTGTTGCTAAGACCCTCGAAATCGACTAATGGTGAAAGCCATTGCTATGCCCCTTAGATCGAAATAATAATGAAGGGTGAAAGCTGTTGCTAAGACCCTCGAAATCGACTAAGGGTGAAAGCCATTGCTATGCCCCTTTGATCGAAATAATAAAAATGGGTGAAAGCTGTTTCTAAGACCCTCTAAATTGACTAAGGGTGAAAGACGCTGCTATGCCCCTTAGATCGAAATAATAAAAATGGTTGAAAGTTGTTGCTAAAACCCTCGAAATCGACTAAGGGTGAAAGCCGTTGCTATGCCCCTTAGATCGAAATAATAAAAATGGGTGAAAGCTGTTGCTAAGACCCTCGAAATCGACTAAGGGTGAAAGCCGCTGCTATGCCCTTTAGATCGAAATAATAAAAATGGTTGAAAGCTGTTGCTAAAACCCTCGAAATCGACTAAGGGTGAAAGCCGTTGCTATGCCCTTAGATCGAAATAATAAAGAAGGGTGAAAGTTGTTGCTAAGACCCTCGAAATCGACTAAGGGTGAAAGCCATTGCTATGCCCCTTAGATCGAAATAATAAAGAAGGGTGAAAGTTGTTGCTAAGACCCTCGAAATCGACTAAGGGTGAAAGCCATTGCTATGCCCCTGAGATCGAAATAATAAAGAAGGGTGAAAGCTGTTGCTAAGACCCTCGAAATCGACTAAGGGTGAAAGCCATTGCTATGCCCCTTTGATCGAAATAATAAAAATGGGTGAAAGCTGTTTCTAAGACCTACTAAATTGACTAAGGGTGAAAGACGCTGCTATGCCCCTTAGATCGAAATAATAAAAATGGTTGAAAGCTGTTACTAAAACCCTCGAAATCGACTAAGGGTGAAAGCCGTTGCTATGCCCCTTAGATCTAAATAATAAAAATGGGCGAAATCTGTGGCTAAGACCCTCGAAATCGACTAAGGGTGAAAGCCGTTGCTATGCCCCTTAGATCGAAATAATAAAAACAGGTGAAAGCTGTTGCTAAGACCCTCGAAATCGACTAAGGGTAAAAGTCGTTGCTATGCCCCTTAGATCGAAATAATAAAAATGGGTGAAAGATGTTTCTAAGACCCTCGAAATCGACTAAGGGTGAAAGCCGCTGCTATGCCCCTTAGATCGAAATAATAAAAACGGGTGAAAGTTGTTGCTAAGACCCTCGAAATCGACTAAGGGTGAAAGCCATTGCTATGCCCCTTAGATCGAAATAATAAAGAAGGGTGAAAGTTGTTGCTAAGACCCTCGAAATCGACTAAGGGTGAAAGCCATTGCTATGCCCCTTTGATCGAAATAATAAAGAAGGGTGAAAGTTGTTGCTAAGACCCTCGAAATCGACTAAGGGTGAAAGCCATTGCTATGCCCCTTAGATCGAAATAATTAAAATGGATGAAAGCTGTTTCTATGACCCTCAAAATTGACTAAAGGTGAAAGCCGTTGCTATGCCCCTTAGATCGAAATAATAAAAACGGGTGAAAGCTGTTGCTAAGACTCTCGAAATCGACTAAGGGTGAAAGCTGTTGCTATGCCCCTTAGATCGAAATAATAAAAATGGGTGAAAGTTGTTGCTAAGACCCTCGAAATCGACTAAGGGTGAAAGTCGTTGCTATGCCCCTTAGATTGAAATAATAAAAATGGGTGAAAGCTGTTTTTAAGACCCTCGAAATCTGATCTTACGTGGTTTCGTTAGTTCGATCAAGGGTGGGATGTAATACAATAATAACAATAATAAAACAATAGCAAAGACCAATGTAATTGTATTCGAATTGAATGAGTACAAATACAAATATTTAAGGGTCCTATTCGAGCATTATTGGATGCCGTACAAGCTAGAGGGCGAAATACATATGAGAAAGCCTATACTGATATTCTCCGGTAAACCCGAGCAGCATTCTCAAAGTTAGTGCGCCTGGGAAGCCCCCCCAGTGTAATAAATGCATGCAGTATTTATAGCCAAATTGGAGGGCTTGGGCCTGGGCTCGGCCCAATAGTGTCCTTCGATCTCTGGTTTTCTTATGTGCTCGGAACAATCATCTTCAGGCTTTGGTTCGGCTCTTGGTCCCTGGGGACAGGGTTCGGTGTTATTCGAACTGCGCTGAGGCTAGAAAGACAGGGGATCCGAATTACCCCTCATCAATACTCCCCCACTTCTCGAGTGCGAAGCGGAGCTAGCGCTCGAAAAAGTACAAAATACGTCCCATGCTACAATGAGACGAGCCGTTCAGAATGTCTTTAGGATATGCATCGTTAAAAACCTAACTCGGAAAAACCCACTGGGATAAAAACCGAGCTAGGGAAAAAGAGTGCATATACTAGAAAACATACATCGGCGTGTTCTGAAGTTACCCTTGTCAGAGGATGTTGAAGTAATAATATCCTGTTTGGTTCCAAGATGCGTTGTTCGATCCCTAGACGGATGCTTTCCAGAATTTCCGATTATAATAAGGAGGGCCCCCGAGATCCTTAGGGATAAATCGCAAGGACAAATTCCGCAATTCTAGAAAATGAAGGATCAAAAAGGCTATTTTGAGAGGGATAACCCAAAGTTTTTACCCTTGGTAAGTTCAACCGTCGCGGTTACTCGGGGACCTCTTTGCAATTTTACCTTTTTAACCCCGTATATATATGTTGACCCGTTGAAAAATTATTTCCATGTTATATTTTCTCTTGAGCTCGAAGTGTTTGAATCGAAAAGGTAGTTACTTTAGTACATTCATTTCCGAATTCATAATGTCAAGTTCTAAAAGTTCAAAGGGCAAGAATAAGGTCGAAGAGAGTCAAGAATCTGATCCTCTATTAAAGCTCGTTGATGATTACGAGGATGGAGAATTCCATCCAGGAGGCGAGAATGATGATCCGAGCGAGGATCTCGAAGAAAATGAGGTTGAAAAGCGCAGCATCGGTGAGGGTACCTTTGTCAGAATTTTCAAACCCAAGCTCACCTCTGAGGTCGTGACCTCGAACACGTCAGAACTTCCTGCTAAAGAAACCTCCTGTTATTTTACGAAGAAAGATCGTGTTTATCTTGAGACGGGATTTGGGAAATATCTTCCGAAAGTGTTTTCGATCGTCATTCCTTCTTATTCCGACCGTGCTACCGAGCCGCCAGCTGGCTGTCAATCGTTTTACGAGGGCCAATTCTCCTGTGGTCTACGTATTCCATTCATTCCCCTTATCAGAAATGTCCTTTCTTTCTTTTCTCTGTCCCCCGCTCAACTTCTCCCGCACTCCATTGCCTACATAGTGGCATTCAGTGCTCTCATGGAGGCAAAAGGGGAAGAGGCCTCTTTTAGTAATTTCTGGCACACTTTCCGAATGGAATTGAATAAGGGCTCCAATGCGGGGTTTGTATCCATTTTCCAGCGGTCGAAGCGACCCTTTCTTACTAAGATATCAACAAAGAAGAGTATAGGCTGGAAGAGGAGATTCTTCTTCGTGAAAGGTCCTGATGTTCCTATGTCGGAAGGTAGTTCAAAGACTAGACCGTATCGATGGGATGGTGCAGATTCTTGGTCGTATGGATCTCGTAAGATCAGAGAAAAGCTCAGACAACGTCTTTCCGACGAATTTCTCGAACAAATGCGATCCAATCCCTACTATACCAAGTCCCTAATTCAAGAGGGCGTTTTACGATTGGCTGGGTTGAGCCGCTGTGATTACCCTGCCCCGGCGATTAAGTACCCTAGCCAATCTTCCGAAGGATCCCTCCTGCGAACCTCTAGTGCTCCTACCCTTGCTCCTCTTTCTCTGGGTATGCTTCTTATCTTTAACTTACTTTTGGGTTTTGTTAAACAATTTTCCTTGTTTAAACTCGTGCCCGATTCGTATTATCCTCGCAGGTCGACTTGTTGAGAATTTTCGAGTATCCCCTACCGGCTTGGTCGGAGATAAACAATTTTATTTCGACCCATTACCTTACGCTTCCGAAAGAAGAACAGACGCAAGTAACTTAGGTGGGAATCCAGTTGTCATACCATCTTTGATTCGTGACTTAAGAGGGGTTGGCACTATGAGTTCTTTGAATTCTGCCACGTCCGGACCTCTTCGATCGTTATTCTCCCCTGATACTTCCGCTCTTTCGTCTGTCGGCTACAGTCAACATTCCTGGAATCGGATTCAGGGTATTCAGGAATACGAGAAGCTTCTGGGCCAGAAAAGAAATGTCGAACACCCAGGGCCTTCGAGGAGGATAAAACCCTTTGGCGTGAGTTCTGCTTCTGTCCCTTGTCGGGAAGGTAGGTCGGAGCCTGATGTGACAGACTTTATGGATGAGCATTTTCGTAGTAGCAGAACTGCTGGATATCCTGAGGATGGTACCATTATGACTGATCTGGATATGAATGGGGAGAACGAATTCGACAAAGCCACTTGAATCTTTATGGCTAGTCGGTTTAAACGGGATATCCTGCTTCATTCCATCAAAGGGGATTTTGAGGTTTTGAGTGATTTCTCCAGAACGTATCATGAAGTAAATACTCGTCTTTTGACTGTGTTCTTTCTTTAGAATTCTTAGCCTTACTGATACTCGAAAATGTCTTGTAGGTAGGGGATTTATTCGCCCTTCAATCCTATCGTTTGGCGTTATTAGAGCAGGAATCGCAGGACGCTCATGATGCATATGCCCAGATTTTTGCTGATAACCAGGCCATTCGATCTCAGCTGGTGGAGAGTCAGCGAGAATTGTCCCAAGTAAAGAAGGAGCTTGAGAAAGCGAATACGAATCATTCTTCCTCAGTAGAAGAGGACTTGCTTGCATCCGTTAAAGAGAGAAGTGCCCTTGAGGAGGAGCTAAAGAAGATAAAGGTCGAACTCGAGCTAGCGAAACAAGACTCCGAGCGTGCATATGCCCAAGGCCGGGAAGAAGCCGAGATCCCTGCCATACGAGAGTTCCTGGAATCCCCTGTCTTGGACCCCTTAGTTCAAAGGAAAATGGGAGAAATCCTTCAGACGATCTTTTATAAAGGGGTTCAACAATTGGTCGCGGCCAAGAAGATTCCGGATGATATGGATGAGTACTTTAAGCACATGAACCCTTTTAAGAATGCTGAAGGGAAGGATTACAAAGCTTCCTCTCTACCCAAGATGGATACTAATTGGAAAAATCATCGCTTTGCCCCCTTAGTCGAGGAGTATGGCATTCCGATGCCTAACCCCGATGTGCTCGAGCGTTTCACCGACTATCCTCCCATGTCGGAGGAAAAAGGCGAAGATGTCAACATAGGCGATGTATCGGATAAAGAAGGCGATCGAACTTTTGACCAAACCGAGTAATAGCTCCGCCTGACTTTCTATTTAGCGAGTTATCGGAGCCGATCGTGCTGGGAGGGGCGATTCATAGTTTTGTAGTTAGGAACTAATCGTGTATACCCATGTAACTCATTTTTGTAAACGGATTTGTTTCTTTTCTGATCTGACTGCTGTAACTTGTAAATTCCGATCTTACTAATATCCAGTTACCATTTTAATTTTCAAGGTTCGATAACTTTATGCTCGGATATTTGCCCTTTCCATACGGGATTTCTCTTTAAAGGTTGCGTCGATCCATTATCGTAATCATAGGGCGTAGTGTCTATAAATATTAGGGTTTCTTTTCATTATTCATACGACACCTTGCTTATAGAGATCGGAGCTTTTTGCCATATCTTCTGCCTTCTTCGAATCCCTTTAAGAGTAATAGTCCGAACCGTAGGTCCCAAATCCGCTTATCATGGAAAACATATTAGGGAAGGCTATCGATCCCAGATCGTTATTTGGCGGTTCGAAAAATAAGAATCCGAGCAAGGAGCAAAAAGTTGCCAAGGAGGCCAAAACCTCCAAATCTTCTTCCAAGACCTCTGTGTCTTCCCCAAGAGCTCCTAAAGGGGAAGACAACAAGAAAGAGAAAAACACTTCTTCAAAACAAAACAAGGGCAGCTCTAGCAAATCGATTTTGGACAAGGAGCTCGAGGCTACGCTCGGGGGTTCTTCCCCGAAAGTTGTCGATCCTTCGAACAAAGATCCCGTGAGAGAGAATACTTATGTCCCTTCTTCGAACAAAAGGCCTTATTCTGACGGGACCACTCCCATTGAGGCTTTACAAAATCTTGCCATTGGAGGTAAATCATCTCCCGATACTTCGACCGTTCCTCCCGCAGGGAATCTCAGCAAAAAATCCAAGTTAGATCTTGGCGGAGGGCCTCTGCTGAAGCTTCAGGAATTGATAATCCTCTCCGACCTCTTGTCGATTTTTCTCCTCCAAAAGTTGCTTCTTCCCTGCACGAGGAGTCGAAGGATGGATCTCCTTCTAAGGTTGATCCCATGGGTAACTTGCTGCAAGCTAACTTTACTTCTTCGGAGACTGATATTCCCAAGGAGAGAAACGCATCCAAGGAGAGGAACATAGAAGAGTTGTTTAAGTCTGGGCAGCACTTCCTTTTTCAGGTGTGCATTTATTTATTCTTCCTCTCTTCTCTTTTTTTTTTTTTAGCGCTGTTGATCCTTTTAACAGGTCGGTCAAGACTTTATTGAGCTTAAAACATTTGCTGAGCGGGAGACCAATCAACGTACTGCCATCTCTCTCGAGCTGGAGGAGAAGAAAGTTGAGTTCGAGCGTGTCCTCGCAGAGAAGCTTGCTTTAGAGAGGGAGAAGACTGCTAACGAGCGTGGAGAAGAGATCCATAAGCAGCTGAACGAGAAAATCGAAAAACTGAAGAGCCTTCACGAGCAGGAGAAACAAGATTTCATACGTCGAGAGAAGGAGGCTTATGATCGTGGATTCGAAGCAGGATGTGAGGCTCGTAGCGCTGAGCTTCGAAAGATTCTTTCTGATAATAAGCTTGTTTAGATGTTGTCTCTAATTTACCCGGGCTTGTAATATGTCTATACTGTTTTTACTTGTACGACCATGAATAATTTTCAGATATTTTATTTTCTATGGCTTGTAATACTATGGCTTGTAATACTTTACTTTTCTTCTCGAATCGTATGTTCCCCTTATGTGCTCTTTCTTTGATCATGCTTTAGTTTGCCTTCTCAATCTTTCGACCTTTGGCGTAGTAACTCCGCTTATTTTCCAAAAGTAATATCACTTTCTCTTCCCGGCGAATATCTCGGGAGTCGCGACAACCTTTTGATCTCGACCGTTTCTTTTGTTTTCTGATAGCCGTTGGATTTTTGAGAATAGTATCTATAAATGGGGCTCTTCGTTTTGTATTCTTATAACATCTTTCGAAAATAGATTCCTTCGATCATGCTGATTAGAAGACCTTGTTCCATGATTCAATGTTTCGAAATCCGGGTTGGGAGTTATATTGCGCATCATAGTAAAATTTATACTTCTATCTCGACTAGGGTATCTGCAGGCGAACGCTATTTCAACCTTGAAGGCCGATAAGCTTTATTGCTGACCATCCACGACCCCAATGGCCCATGGCCTTTTTGTGGTTTAGGGAGACTCTGGCGTCAAGTTATTCGAGGGTATGATGTAACTTGCTAGGTTTTCTTTTGAAAACGTTTGGGGTGGTGACTCGGAGATTGACGTCCTTCATTAAATGTTCATGTTTCTCCCGGGAAAGAGATGTATTGCCCTTCTCCTTTTCGAAGAAGTACGGCCATAGTCGAAGATTCGTTTGCTCGATGGGCGTTTCCTGGTCGAGTAAGGACATTATCGTCCACCGAAAATTTCATAGGATCGGCCAGTTATGAAGATGTAATAGGGGTTGATGTCTTTGTATCTTGCAATTGCATCATGTGTCAAGCTCGGAAAATACTTTTTATCGATCTTTACGACGGCTTTACTTATCCTTAGGCCGATTACCGACAAAGCTCTCTTTACATGATGTATTTAGATTTTTTTTTTTTTTTTCGAAATAGTTTCTGTATTTTCGGGAATCGTAACGGTCGACGCATTTACTGCTTATATCTCAGCCGTTTGTATCATCAAATCTGAGTCGTTAATTGCTTTTTTCTTCCATTATATATAGTTCCGTTGTTACCTTTAAATTTAATGTTTCCGTGAGATTTCTGATCGGCTCTATGATTGAGATTTTACTCTCTCTGGCCATAATGTTTCGTTTATTATCTCCGACTGAACTGTTCGAGGTTCTCCTTCGAACTATCTTCCTTCATAAATTTTGCTATCTTTTGATGGCAACTTATTTCGATTAGGGTATCGGCAGGCGAAAGTAATTGCGACTGGGGTACCGGCAGGCGACCAGCTCTCTCTGATTCCAACCATTCGAGACTGGTTCGAACTCCTGTATCCTGTCAATCCACCTAGTCGGATAGTGGGTCGACTGCTGGGGAAGTTTTCACGCACTCAATATCCACTTCTTCAAGATGTTCTTTGAAGAATGTTACCTCCGAGATTGCGTGGAATAATTTTTCTAGGGGTTGCTTCGCTATTTCTCGACCTGGACCGGTGTGGAGCAAGTAGTGAGGAAGTGATGGATGAAGGGTAGAAGCGTTGTTCTAGCCCAGTCTTACTCCTTCGATCACGGAGAGAATCTAGTGTAGGATTAATTTGTAACAGGGTTGCACTAAATGTAAAGCCTTTGCTCGACTTTTCTTATCATTGTAATTTCGAACTCTTTTGTAACTGTTTGGAATGTCATGAATAAGATATTTATTTCTTTTATCATCCTTCCTTATTGTCCTGTAGAATTGCTTTCGTATACCGTCGCCGAGCATCAATTCTTCTGTCTTAAAAATATGAACAAGCGCTATTTTTTACCATATTTGATAAATATTTAGCTGATAGATGACATCCGACATTCCTCAATTTTGAGTATAACCTGTATGGGGCTTTTATTTCCCCGCCAAATATATAATAATTAAGAGATCGAATAGAAGAATTAAAATGACCTTTGAGTAACGATCTTAATCTGAGGGGCCAAATTCCCTAGTCGGACAAATATTCGTGAAGTAATAATCGAAATCGGGTCTTGATCGATCTTAAATAATAATTTTGATTTTAGGCGTCAAGATGATGGCTATTAGCCTTAGACGAATGGATAATTTACGGAGAGATAATAGAATAGAATGCTGGTTGATCTAGGTTGATCGAGGATAATAATTTCGATCTAAGGGGCGTAACAATGGCTTTCACCCTTAGTCGTTTTCAGAGCATTTTTGGCCCTTGGGTCATAGCAGAGGCTTTCACCCTTTAATAATTTCGATCTAAGGGGCATAGCAGAGGCTTTCACCCTTAGTCGTTTTCAGAGCATTTTTAGCCCTTGGGTCATAGCGGAGGCTTTCACCCTTTAATAATTTCGATCTAAGGGGCATAGCAGAGGCTTTCACCCTTAGTCGTTTTCAGAGCATTTTTAGCCCTTGGGTCATAGCAGAGGCTTTCACCCTTTAATAATTTCGATCTAAGGGGCATAGCAGAGGCTTTCACCCTTAGTCGTTTTCAGAGCATTTTTAGCCCTTGGGTCATAGCAGAGGCTTTCACCCTTTAATAATTTCGATCTAAGGGGCATAGCAGAGGCTTTCACCCTTAGTCGTTTTCAGAGCATTTTTAGCCCTTGGGTCATAGCAGAGGCTTTCACCCTTTAATAATTTCGATCTAAGGGGCATAGCAGAGGCTTTCACCCTTAGTCGTTTTCAGAGCATTTTTATCCCTTGGGTCATAGCAGAGGCTTTCACCCTTTAATAATTTCGATCTAAGGGGCATAGCAGAGGCTTTCACCCTTAGATAATAGGAGACTGAGACAAATACGAATAGAATAACAGAGATTGATAATATCAGGGAGAGATGAATGAGTATGAATATTGATGAAATTAGTTTCCATTGAATATGTAACTCTGATCGGAATACATTTTGACGAGAAAATAGTCTTCTGCAATCATGGAAAAATAATCAGTGGTGAATAACCCAAATATCCTCATGCCTTTGTCGAGAAAAATCTTTGTCTATAGGTTCCCAATTTCGGTAAGTTTGATTTTTTCAAAATGGTTACCGTTTTACAGGGAATCGCAACGGTCGACAAATCTTGTCCGTTCACTTCGCAATTTATACGTCGTTGGATTCTTTTCTGTTTTCGGCTATAAAAGGCTGGCCTATTGTTGAAATCATCTCATTCGTTACATCGAGAATTTACCTATCTGATCATGGTGGTCAAGGCGACTATTCGATTAGTTCAACTGTTTGAGTTCGGACTTCAAACAATCTTTAAGAGTGACAGTCTTCTCACCCGACCTCGCTTAGAATATCGTCAGGCAAATACAATCTCCATCTTGAAAGCCAATATGCCCGATTCACGAGGTCCACAGGCTGTTGCGCAGGTCTTCGATTAGGGACCAGTTGCTACAATGCATTTAGGAAGACACAGCAGAGAGCGAGCTATCCAGAATATAGTCACTCGATAAGCCATGTGCTCGTCCTTTTGTCCTCGGAAGATCGTAAATAAAGTTAAAAGCCTGCGGGTCCTAAGGAGATTCCATACTTGGAGCCAAATTATTCCGAATAAGCAATAGGAGAAAAGACCGAAAATTTAATAGGATTGTAGAAAATAATAGCGTTCTGATGTAATATAGAGGCTTGAGCTATGCTCGATATATACTTCCCACATCTTGTATTTTTCGAAATAATATAATACAAATATATTTCTTCTTCGATTTTATCTCCCATGACTCCCTTTATTCTTAATATCAACAAAGAAACAATCAAACAGCACTTGCTTGGTCGAGTAATAGAATAATATTTCCGTGGACCTGTCGAATTTCTACAGTCGCATAATCTTCAGGTTTGAGAGTTCTGTTCGACTGAACCGATCGTAGTTATTCCTAGTCGAACAACGTTATTTGTCTGCAAAGGTGTCTGAATAAATTGAACTTGAATCCAAAATATTAATCTTCAATAATAATGCTATGAGCATGTCTTGAATATCATAATTCTCCTATATGCCCTAATGAACCATGTGTCCTTGTTACCAAACAGGGCCCTATTTCTCGGGAAACGTAACGGTCATTCCATTTATTACGGACATCAAACCGCTCGTAGCCAGTTATCTGGGCCGTTGATTTAAAACCCCTTACCACTATAAAAAGGTCCCTTCGTGTATACAACACTTCTCACTTTTTCCTTATGCTCCCTCCGATCACCATGGGTCGAGTTTTAGATTTGATTCATACTTTTTCCAAGATAAAGGAGTTTGAGATTAGACTCAGAACCCTGTTTTTCGATCTTAGCTCCTTTAGCATAAGCTTTTTCGCTTAGAATATCGACAGGCAAAAGAAATTGCGCCTAGAATACCGGCAGGCAACCTGTTTTCCCAGACATATCTTGTCTGTGACGGGTTAGAATTCCGGTCTTCTGGTACAGTACCCGATCGGGCAGACGGTTACTCCGAGAGGAGTTCTTTAAATCTGAGGCACCAGCTTCCTCGAGGGCTTTCTTACGAAATAGCTCCTTCGAGTTCCCTTGGAGCGCCTCTGCTGGGATAACCTTTTGCTGCTCCGGTTCGGATTATCCTGTAAACAATGATCGCGCGTTTCAATCATTGTTTATTGATGATGATCTAAGGTCGTTATGGTGCCCCGGAGAGGAGCTCCAATCCGGCTTTTATCCCGTTCGAAGACGGATGTGAGACACGTGGCTAGTGATTGCCAAGAAGAATCACTACTGAGTTCTGCATCTGGAGCAAATGAAGACCGAGAACATACCAGGGTAGAATTATTCGTAGAACTCACAATTGGATAGGAGTGATTGTATTGTACTTCTTGAGTTCAAATTTTATTCGAGGCTTTTCTTTGTAACTTATTTGAAGAATTTGAAACCTTTATTTTCTGATCGAATTTCAGCATTTAATCTTCCTTTTAGTAGTCAAACGACTGCTGATATTTAGCTCCGACTTATAATTTGTTGCTGTTGTTCAAATATTCAAATCATCCCAATCGAATCGAGAAGAATATAGGTAACTTATAAGTAAAGTATACGCATTATGCAACTGAACCCAAAGATAACTAATTCGAGGAATTTTTCCTTCTGAAAATAATAAATAAGATGATCGGAAAAATAAATTCCGACCATCGATGAGCTCTGATTGCATAGATTTTCTAAGTCTACGACGTTAATGATGATCGAAGAAAATGGTTCCTTTGTGGAAAATAAATCCATTGAAGAAATAGATGAACTGTGCAATCATAGATCCGACCATTATCCTTAAGCTTTTCGCTGGCATACATATTTCTCCTCGTATTAGGCATATTTCGATCTAATAATCGAATAAGGCCCCACGGTGGGCGCCCATTGATCTTACGTGGTTTCGTTAGTTCGATCAAGGGTGGGATGTAATACAATAATAACAATAATAAAATAATAGCAAAGACCAATGTAATTGTATTCGAATTGAATGAGTACAAATACAAATATTTAAGGGTCCTATTCGAGCATTATTGGATGCCGTACAAGCTAGAGGGCGAAATACATATGAGAAAGCCTATACTGATATTCTCCGGTAAACCCGAGCAGCATTCTCAAAGTTAGTGCGCCTGGGAAGCCCCCCCAGTGTAATAAATGCATGGAGTATTTATAGCCAAATTGGAGGGCTTGGGCCTGGGCTCGGCCCAATAGTGTCCTTCGATCTCTGGTTTTCTTATGTGCTCGGAACAATCATCTTCAGGCTTTGGTTCGGCTCTTGGTCCCTGGGGACAGGGTTCGGTGTTATTCGAACTGCGCTGAGGCTAGAAAGACAGGGGATCCGAATTACCCCTCATCAAAATCGACTAAGGGTGAAAGCTGTTGGTATGCCCCTTAGATCGAAATAATAAAAATGTGGGAAAGCTGTTGCTAAGACTCTTGAAATCGACTAAGGGTGAAAGCCGTTGCTATGCCCCTTAGATCAAAATAATAAAAATGGGTGAAAGTTGTTGCTAAGACCCTCGAAATCGACTAAGGGTGAAAGTCGTTGCTATGCCCCTTAGATCGAAATAATAAAAATGGGTGAAAGTTGTTGCTAAGACCCTCGAAATCGACTAAGGGTGAAAGCCGTTGCTATGCCCCTTAGATCGAAATAATAAAGAAGGGTTAAAGCTGTTGCTAAGACCCTCGAAATCGACTAAGGGTGAAAGCCATTGCTATGCCCCTTAGATCGAAATAATAAAGAAGGGTGAAAGCTGTTGCTAAGACCCTCGAAATCGACTAAGGGTGAAAGCCGTTGCTATGCCCCTTAGATCTAAATAATAAAAATGGGCGAAATCTGTGGCTAAGACCCTCGAAATCGACTAAGGGTGAAAGTCGTTGCTATGCCCCTTAGATCGAAATAATAAAAACAGGTGAAAGCTCTTGCTAAGACCCTCGAAATCGACTAAGGGTGAAAGTCGTTGCTATGCCCCTTAGATCGAAATAATAAAAATGGGTGAAAGATGTTTCTAAGACCCTCGAAATCGACTAAGGGTGAAAGCCGCTGCTATGCCCCTTAGATCGAAATAATAAAAACGGGTGAAAGTTGTTGCTAAGACCCTCGAAATCGACTAAGGGTGAAAGCCATTGCTATGCCCCTTAGATCGAAATAATAAAGAAGGGTGAAAGTTGTTGCTAAGACCCTCGAAATCGACTAAGGGTGAAAGCCATTGCTATGCCCCTTTGATCGAAATAATAAAGAAGGGTGAAAGTTGTTGCTAAGACCCTCGAAATCGACTAAGGGTGAAAGCCATTGCTATGCCCCTTAGATCGAAATAATAAAAATGGATGAAAGCTGTTTCTATGATCCTCAAAATTGACTAAAGGTGAAAGCCGTTGCTATGCCCCTTAGATCGAAATAATAAAAACGGGTGAAAGCTGTTGCTAAGACCCTCGAAATCGACTAAGGGTGAAAGCCGTTGCTATGCCCCTTAGATCAAAATAATAAAAATGGGTGAAAGTTGTTGCTAAGACCCTCGAAATCGACTAAGGGTGAAAGCCGTTGCTATGCCCCTTAGATTGAAATAATAAAAATGGGTGAAAGCTGTTTTTAAGACCCTCGAAATCGACTAAGGGTGAAAGCTGTTGGTATGCCCCTTAGATCGAAATAATAAAAATGTGGGAAAGCTGTTGCTAAGACCCTTGAAATCGACTAAGGGTGAAAGCCGTTGCTATGCCCCTTAGATCAAAATAATAAAAATGGGTGAAAGTTGTTGCTAAGACCCTCGAAATCGACTAAGGGTGAAAGTCGTTGCTATGCCCCTTAGATCGAAATAATAAAAATGGGTGAAAGTTGTTGCTAAGACCCTCGAAATCGACTAAGGGTGAAAGCCGTTGCTTTGCCCCTTAGATCGAAATAATAAAGAAGGGTGAAAGCTGTTGCTAAGACCCTCGAAATCGACTAAGGGTGAAAGCCATTGCTATGCCCCTTAGATCGAAATAATAAAGAAGGGTGAAAGCTGTTGCTAAGACCCTCGAAATCGACTAAGGGTGAAAGCCATTGCTATGCCCCTTTGATCGAAATAATAAAAATGGGTGTAAGCTGTTTCTAAGACCCTCGAAATTGACTAAGGGTTAAAGCCGCTGCTATGCCCCTTAGATCGAAATAATAAAAATGGTTGAAAGCTGTTGGCGAAACCCTCGAAATCGACTAAGGGTGAAAGCCGTTGCTATGCCCCTTGGATCTAAATAATAAAAATGGGTGAAAGTTGTTGCTAAGACTCCCGAAATCGACTAAGGGTGAAAGCCGTTGCTATGCCCCTTAGATCGAAATAATAAAAATTGGTGAAAGCTGTTGCTAAGACCCTCGAAATCGACTAAGGATGAAAGTCGTTGCTATGCCCCTTAGATCGAAATAATAAAAATGGGTGAAAGCTATTGCTAAACCCTCGAAATGGACTAAGGGTGAAAGCCATTGCTATGCCCCTTAGATCGAAATAATAAAGATGGATGAAAGCTGTTTCTATGACCCTCAAAATCGACTAAGGGTGAAAGCCGTTGGTATGCCCCTTAGATCGAAATAATAAAAATGGGGGAAAGCTGTTGCTAAGACCCTTGAAATCGACTAAGGGTGAAAGCCGTTGCTATGCCCCTTAGATCAAAATAATAAAAATGGGTGAAAGTTGTTGCTAAGACCCTCGAAATAGACTAAGGGTGAAAGCCGTTGCTATGCCCCTTAGATTGAAATAATAAAAATGGGTGAAAGTTGTTTCTAAGACCCTCGAAATCGACTTAGGGTGAAAGCCGTTGGTATGCCCCTTAGATCGAAATAATAAAAATGGGGGAAAGCAGTTGCTAAGACCCTTGAAATCGACTAAGGGTGAAAGCCGTTGCTATGCCCCTTAGATCAAAATAATAAAAATGGGTTAAAGTTGTTGCTAAGACCCTCGAAATTGACTAAGGGTGAAAGTCGTTGCTATGCCCCTTAGATCGAAATAATAAAAATGGGTGAAAGTTGTTGCTAAGACCCTCGAAATCGACTAAGGGTGAAAGCCGTTGCTATGCCCCTTAGATCGAAATAATAAAGAAGGGTGAAAGCTGTTGCTAAGAACCACGAAATCGACTAAGGGTGAAAGCCATTGCTATGCCCCTTTGATCGAAATAATAAAAATGGGTGAAAGCTGTTTCTAAGACCCTCGAAATTGACTAAGGGTGAAAGCCGCTGCTATGCCCCTTAGATCGAAATAATAAAAATGGTTGAAAGCTGTTGCTAAAACCCTCGAAATCGACTAAGGGTGAAAGCCATTGCTATGCCCCTTAGATCGAAATAATAAAAATGGGTGAAAACTGTTTCTAAAACCCTCGAAATCGACTAATGGTGAAAGCTGCTGCTATGCCCCTTAGATCGAAATAATAAAAATGGTTGAAAGCTGTTGCTAGACCCTCGAAATCGACTAAGGGTGAAAGCCGTTGCTATTCCCCTTAGATCGAAATAATAAAAATGGGTGAAAGATGTTGCTAAGACCCTCGAAATCGACTAAGGGTGAAAGCTGTTGCTATGCCCCTTAGATCGAAATAATAAAAACGGGTGAAAGCTGTTGCTAAGACCCTCGAAATCGACTAAGGGTGAAAGCCGTTGCTATGCCCCTTAGATCGAAATAATGAAAATGGGTGAAAGCTGTTGCTAAGACCCTCTAAATCGACTAAGGGTGAAAGCCGCTGCTATGCCCCTTAGATCGAAATAATAAAAATGGTTGAAAGCTGTTGCTAAAACCCTCGAAATCGACTAAGGGTGAAAGCCGTTGCTATGCCCTTAGATCGAAATAATAAAGAAGGGTGAAAGTTGTTGCTAAGACCCTCGAAATCGACTAAGGGTGAAGGCCATTGCTATGCCCCTTAGATCGAAATAATAAAGAAGGGTGAAAGTTGTTGCTAAGACCCTCGAAATCGACTAAGGGTGAAAGCCGTTGCTATGCCCCTTAGATTGAAATAATAAAAATGGGTGAAAGCTGTTTTTAAGACCCTCGAAATCGACTAAGGGTGAAAGCTGTTGGTATGCCCCTTAGATCGAAATAATAAAAATGTGGGAAAGCTGTTGCTAAGACCCTTGAAATCGACTAAGGGTGAAAGCCGTTGCTATGCCCCTTAGATCAAAATAATAAAAATGGGTGAAAGTTGTTGCTAAGACCCTCGAAATCGACTAAGGGTGAAAGTCGTTGCTATGCCCCTTAGATCGAAATAATAAAAATGGGTGAAAGTTGTTGCTAAGACCCTCGAAATCGACTAAGGGTGAAAGCCGTTGCTTTGCCCCTTAGATCGAAATAATAAAGAAGGGTGAAAGCTGTTGCTAAGACCCTCGAAATCGACTAAGGGTGAAAGCCATTGCTATGCCCCTTAGATCGAAATAATAAAGAAGGGTGAAAGCTGTTGCTAAGACCCTCGAAATCGACTAAGGGTGAAAGCCATTGCTATGCCCCTTTGATCGAAATAATAAAAATGGGTGTAAGCTGTTTCTAAGACCCTCGAAATTGACTAAGGGTTAAAGCCGCTGCTATGCCCCTTAGATCGAAATAATAAAAATGGTTGAAAGCTGTTGGCGAAACCCTCGAAATCGACTAAGGGTGAAAGCCGTTGCTATGCCCCTTGGATCTAAATAATAAAAATGGGTGAAAGTTGTTGCTAAGACTCCCGAAATCGACTAAGGGTGAAAGCCGTTGCTATGCCCCTTAGATCGAAATAATAAAAATTGGTGAAAGCTGTTGCTAAGACCCTCGAAATCGACTAAGGATGAAAGTCGTTGCTATGCCCCTTAGATCGAAATAATAAAAATGGGTGAAAGCTATTGCTAAACCCTCGAAATGGACTAAGGGTGAAAGCCATTGCTATGCCCCTTAGATCGAAATAATAAAGATGGATGAAAGCTGTTTCTATGACCCTCAAAATCGACTAAGGGTGAAAGCCGTTGGTATGCCCCTTAGATCGAAATAATAAAAATGGGGGAAAGCTGTTGCTAAGACCCTTGAAATCGACTAAGGGTGAAAGCCGTTGCTATGCCCCTTAGATCAAAATAATAAAAATGGGTGAAAGTTGTTGCTAAGACCCTCGAAATAGACTAAGGGTGAAAGCCGTTGCTATGCCCCTTAGATTGAAATAATAAAAATGGGTGAAAGTTGTTTCTAAGACCCTCGAAATCGACTAAGGGTTGGTATGCCCCTTAGATCGAAATAATAAAAATGGGGGAAAGCAGTTGCTAAGACCCTTGAAATCGACTAAGGGTGAAAGCCGTTGCTATGCCCCTTAGATCAAAATAATAAAAATGGGTTAAAGTTGTTGCTAAGACCCTCGAAATCGACTAAGGGTGAAAGTCGTTGCTATGCCCCTTAGATCGAAATAATAAAAATGGGTGAAAGTTGTTGCTAAGACCCTCGAAATCGACTAAGGGTGAAAGCCGTTGCTATGCCCCTTAGATCGAAATAATAAAGAAGGGTGAAAGCTGTTGCTAAGAACCACGAAATCGACTAAGGGTGAAAGCCATTGCTATGCCCCTATGATCGAAATAATAAAAATGGGTGAAAGCTGTTTCTAAGACCCTCGAAATTGACTAAGGGTGAAAGCCGCTGCTATGCCCCTTAGATCGAAATAATAAAAATGGTTGAAAGCTGTTGCTAAAACCCTCGAAATCGACTAAGGGTGAAAGCCATTGCTATGCCCCTTAGATCGAAATAATAAAAATGGGTGAAAGCTGTTTCTAAAACCCTCGAAATCGACTAATGGTGAAAGCTGCTGCTATGCCCCTTAGATCGAAATAATAAAAATGGTTGAAAGCTGTTGCTAGACCCTCGAAATCGACTAAGGGTGAAAGCCGTTGCTATTCCCCTTAGATCGAAATAATAAAAATGGGTGAAAGATGTTGCTAAGACCCTCGAAATCGACTAAGGGTGAAAGCTGTTGCTATGCCCCTTAGATCGAAATAATAAAAACGGGTGAAAGCTGTTGCTAAGACCCTCGAAATCGACTAAGGGTGAAAGCCGTTGCTATGCCCCTTAGATCGAAATAATGAAAATGGGTGAAAGCTGTTGCTAAGACCCTCTAAATCGACTAAGGGTGAAAGCCGCTGCTATGCCCCTTAGATCGAAATAATAAAAATGGTTGAAAGCTGTTGCTAAAACCCTCGAAATCGACTAAGGGTGAAAGCCGTTGCTATGCCCTTAGATCGAAATAATAAAGAAGGGTGAAAGTTGTTGCTAAGACCCTGGAAATCGACTAAGGGTGAAGGCCATTGCTATGCCCCTTAGATCGAAATAATAAAGAAGGGTGAAAGTTGTTGCTAAGACCCTCGAAATCGACTTAGGGTGAAAGCCATTGCTATGCCCCTTAGATCGAAATAATAAAGATGGGTGAAAGCTGTTGCTAAGACCCTCGAAATCGACTAAGGGTGAAAGCCATTGCTATGCCCCTTTGATCGAAATAATAAAAATGGGTGAAAGTTGTTTCTAAGACCCTCGAAATTGACTAAGGGTGAAAGACGCTGCTATGCCCCTTAGATCGAAATAATAAAAATGGTTGAAAGCTGTTGCTAAAACCCTCGAAATCGACTAAGGGTGAAAGTCGTTGCTATGCCCCTTAGATCTAAATAATAAAAATGGGCGAAATCTGTGGCTAAGACCCTCGAAATCGACTAAGGGTGAAAGCCGTTGCTATGCCCCTTAGATCGAAATAATAAAAACAGGTGAAAGTTGTTGCTAAGACCCTCGAAATCGACTAAGGGTGAAAGCCGTTGCTATGCCCCTTAGATCGAAATAATAAAAATGGGTGAAAGTTGTTTCTAAGACCCTCGAAATCGACTAAGGGTGAAAGCCGCTGCTATGCCCCTTAGGTCGAAATAATAAAAACGGGTGAAAGTTGTTGCTAAGACCCTCGAAATCGACTAAGGGTGAAAGCCATTGCTATGCCCCTTTGATCGAAATAATAAAGAAGGGTGAAAGCTGTTTCTAAGACCCTCGAAATTGACTAAGGGTGAAAGCCATTGCTATGCCCCTTAGATCGAAATAATAAAAATGGTTGAAAGCTGTTGCTAAAACCCTCGAAATCGACTAAGGGTGAAAGCCGCTGCTATGCCCCTTAGATCTAAATAATAAAAATGGGTGAAAGCTGTGGCTAAAACCCTCGAAATCGACTAAGGGTGAAAGCCGTTGCTATGCTTCTTAGATCTAAATAATAAAAATGGGTGAAAGCTGTGGCTAAGACCCTCGAAATCGACTAAGGGTGAAAGCCGTTGTTATGCCCCTTAGATCGAAATAATAAAAACGGGTGAAGGCTGTTGCTAACACCCTCGAAATTGACTAAGGGTGAAAGCCGTTTCTATGCCCCTTAGATCGAAATAATAAAAATGGGTTAAAGCTGTTGCTAAGACCCTCGAAATTGACTAAGGGTGAAAGCCGCTGCTATGCCCCTTAGATCGAAATAATAAAAATGGTTGAAAGCTGTTGCTAACACCCTCGAAATCGACTAAGGGTGAAAGCCATTGCTATGCCCCTTAGATCGAAATAATAAAAATGGGTGAAAGCTGTTTCTAAAACGCTCGAAATCGACTAATGGTGAAAGCCGCTGCTATGCCCCTTAGATCGAAATAATAAAAATGGCTGAAAGCTGTTGCTAGACCCTCGAAATCGACTAAGGGTGAAAGCCGTTGCTATGCCCCTTAGATCGAAATAATAAAAATGGGTGAAAGCTGTTGCTAAGACCCTCGAAATCGACTAAGGGTGAAAGCCGTTGCTATGCCCCTTAGATCTAAATAATAAAAATGGGTGAAAGTTATTGCTAAGACCCTCGAAATCGACTAAGGGTGAAAGCTGTTGCTATGCCCCTTAGATCGAAATAATAAAAACGGGTGAAAGCTGTTGCTAAGACCCTCGAAATCAACTAAGGGTGAAAGCCGTTGCTATGCCCCTTAGATCGAAATAATAAAAATGGGTTAAAGCTGTTGCTAAGACCCTCGAAATTGACTAAGGGTGAAAGCCGCTGTTATGCCCCTTGGATCGAAATAATAAAAATGGTTGAAAGCTGTTGCTAACACCCTCGAAATCGACTAAGGGTGAAAGCCATTGCTATGCCCCTTAGATCGAAATAATAAAAATGGGTGAAAGCTGTTTCTAAAACCCTCGAAATCGACTAATGGTGAAAGCCGCTGCTATGCCCCTTAGATCGAAATAATAAAAATGGCTGAAAGCTGTTGCTAGACCCTCGAAATCGACTAAGGGTGAAAGCCGTTGCTATGCCCCTTAGATCGAAATAATAAAAATGGGTGAAAGCTGTTGCTAAGACCCTCGAAATCGACTAAGGGTGAAAGCCGTTGCTATGCCCCTTAGATCTAAATAATAAAAATGGGTGAAAGTTATTGCTAAGACCCTCGAAATCGACTAAGGGTGAAAGCTGTTGCTATGCCCCTTAGATCGAAATAATAAAAACGGGTGAAAGCTGTTGCTAAGACCCTCGAAATCAACTAAGGGTGAAAGCCGTTGCTATGCCCCTTAGATCGAAATAATAAAAATGGGTGAAAGCTGTTGCTAAGACCCTCGAAATCGACTAAGGGCGAAATAATAAAAATGTGTGAAAGCTGTTGCTAAGTTGTTGCTAAAACCCTCGAAATCGACTAAGGGTGAAAGCCGTTGCTATGCCCTTAGATCGAAATAATAAAGAAGGGTGAAAGTTGTTGCTAAGACCCTCGAAATCGACTAAGGGTGAAGGCCATTGCTATGCCCCTTAGATCGAAATAATAAAGAAGGGTGAAAGTTGTTGCTAAGACCCTTGAAATCGACTAAGGGTGAAAGCCATTGCTATGCCCCTTAGATCGAAATAATAAAGAAGGGTGAAAACTGTTGCTAAGACCCTCGAAATCGACTAAGGGTAAAAGCCATTGTTATGCCCCTTTGATCGAAATAATAAAGAAGGGTGAAAGTTGTTTCTAAGACCCTCGAAATCGACTAAGGGTGAAAGCCGCTGCTATGCCCCTTAGATCGAAATAATAAAAACGGGTGAAAGTTGTTGCTAAGACCCTCGAAATCGACTAAGGGTGAAAGCCATTGCTATGCCCCTTTGATCGAAATAATAAAGAAGGGTGAAAGCTGTTTCTAAGACCCTCGAAATTAAGTAAGGGTGAAAGCCATTGCTATGTCCCTTAGATCGAAATAATAAAAATGGTTGAAAGCTGTTGCTAAAACCCTCGAAATCGACTAAGGGTGAAAGTCGCTGCTATGCCCCTTAGATCTAAATAATAAAAATGGGTGAAAGTTATTGCTAAGACCCTCGAAATCGACTAAGGGTGAAAGCTGTTGCTATGCCCCTTAGATCGAAATAATAAAAACGGGTGAAAGCTGTTGCTAAGACCCTCGAAATCGACTAAGGGTGAAAGCCGTTGCTATGCCCCTTAGATCGAAATAATAAAAATGGTTGAAAGCTGTTGCTAAAACCCTCGAAATCGACTAAGGGTGAAAGTCGCTGCTATGCCCCTTAGATCTAAATAATAAAAATGGGTGAAAGTTATTGCTAAGACCCTCGAAATCGACTAAGGGTGAAAGCTGTTGCTATGCCCCTTAGATCGAAATAATAAAAACGGGTGAAAGCTGTTGCTAAGACCCTCGAAATCAACTAAGGGTGAAAGCCGTTGCTATGCCCCTTAGATCGAAATAATAAAAATGGGTGAAAGCTGTTGCTAAGACCCTCGAAATCGACTAAGGGCGAAATAATAAAAATGGGTGAAAGCTGTTGCTAAGTTGTTGCTAAAACCCTCGAAATCGACTAAGGGTGAAAGCCGTTGCTATGCCCTTAGATCGAAATAATAAAGAAGGGTGAAAGTTGTTGCTAAGACCCTCGAAATCGACTAAGGGTGAAGGCCATTGCTATGCCCCTTAGATCGAAATAATAAAGAAGGGTGAAAGTTGTTGCTAAGACCCTCGAAATCGACTAAGGGTGAAAGCCATTGCTATGCCCCTTAGATCGAAATAATAAAGAAGGGTGAAAACTGTTGCTAAGACCCTCGAAATCGACTAAGGGTAAAAGCCATTGCTATGCCCCTTTGATCGAAATAATAAAAATGGGTGAAAGTTATTGCTAAGACCCTCGAAATCGACTAAGGGTGAAAGCTGTTGCTATGCCCCTTAGATCGAAATAATAAAAACGGGTGAAAGCTGTTGCTAAGACCCTCGAAATCGACTAAGGGTGAAAGCCGTTGCTATGCCCCTTAGATCGAAATAATAAAAATGGTTGAAAGCTGTTGCTAAAACCCTCGAAATCGACTAAGGGTGAAAGTCGCTGCTATGCCCCTTAGATCTAAATAATAAAAATGGGTGAAAGTTATTGCTAAGACCCTCGAAATCGACTAAGGGTGAAAGCTGTTGCTATGCCCCTTAGATCGAAATAATAAAAACGGGTGAAAGCTGTTGCTAAGACCCTCGAAATCAACTAAGGGTGAAAGCCGTTGCTATGCCCCTTAGATCGAAATAATAAAAATGGGTGAAAGCTGTTGCTAAGACCCTCGAAATCGACTAAGGGCGAAATAATAAAAATGGGTGAAAGCTGTTGCTAAGTTGTTGCTAAAACCCTCGAAATCGACTAAGGGTGAAAGCCGTTGCTATGCCCTTAGATCGAAATAATAAAGAAGGGTGAAAGTTGTTGCTAAGACCCTCGAAATCGACTAAGGGTGAAGGCCATTGCTATGCCCCTTAGATCGAAATAATAAAGAAGGGTGAAAGTTGTTGCTAAGACCCTCGAAATCGACTAAGGGTGAAAGCCATTGCTATGCCCCTTAGATCGAAATAATAAAGAAGGGTGAAAACTGTTGCTAAGACCCTCGAAATCGACTAAGGGTAAAAGCCATTGCTATGCCCCTTTGATCGAAATAATAAAGAAGGGTGAAAGTTGTTTCTAAGACCCTCGAAATCGACTAAGGGTGAAAGCCGCTGCTATGCCCCTTAGATCGAAATAATAAAAACGGGTGAAAGTTGTTGCTAAGACCCTCGAAATCGACTAAGGGTGAAAGCCATTGCTATGCCCCTTTGATCGAAATAATAAAGAAGGGTGAAAGCTGTTTCTAAGACCCTCGAAATTGAGTAAGGGTGAAAGCCATTGCTATGCCCCTTAGATCGAAATAATAAAAATGGTTGAAAGCTGTTGCTAAAACCCTCGAAATCGACTAAGGGTGAAAGTCGCTGCTATGCCCCTTAGATCTAAATAATAAAAATGGGTGAAAGTTATTGCTAAGACCCTCGAAATCGACTAAGGGTGAAAGCTGTTGCTATGCCCCTTAGATCGAAATAATAAAAACGGGTGAAAGCTGTTGCTAAGACCCTCGAAATCGACTAAGGGTGAAAGCCGTTGCTATGCCCCTTAGATCGAAATAATAAAAATGGTTGAAAGCTGTTGCTAAAACCCTCGAAATCGACTAAGGGTGAAAGCCGCTGCTATGCCCCTTAGATCTAAATAATAAAAATGGGTGAAAGTTATTGCTAAGACCCTCGAAATCGACTAAGGGTGAAAGCTGTTGCTATGCCCCTTAGATCGAAATAATAAAAATGGGTGAAAGTTATTGCTAAGACCCTCGAAATCGACTAAGGGTGAAAGCCGCTGCTATGCCCCTTAGATCGAAATAATAAAAATGGTTGAAAGTTGTTGCTAAAACCCTCGAAATCGACTAAGGGTGAAAGCCGTTGCTATGCCCTTAGATCGAAATAATAAAGAAGGGTGAAAGTTGTTGCTAAGACCCTCGAAATCGACTAAGGGTGAAGGCCATTGCTATGCCCCTTAGATCGAAATAATAAAGAAGGGTGAAAGTTGTTGCTAAGACCCTCGAAATCGACTAAGGGTGAAAGCCATTGCTATGCCCCTTAGATCGAAATAATAAAGAAGGGTGAAAACTGTTGCTAAGACCCTCGAAATCGACTAAGGGTGAAAGCCATTGCTATGCCCCTTTGATCGAAATAATAAAGAAGGGTGAAAGTTGTTTCTAAGACCCTCGAAATCGACTAAGGGTGAAAGCCGCTGCTATGCCCCTTAGATCGAAATAATAAAAACGGGTGAAAGTTGTTGCTAAGACCCTCGAAATCGACTAAGGGTGAAAGCCATTGCTATGCCCCTTTGATCGAAATAATAAAGAAGGGTGAAAGCTGTTTCTAAGACCCTCGAAATTGACTAAGGGTGAAAGCCATTGCTATGCCCCTTAGATCGAAATAATAAAAATGGTTGAAAGCTGTTGCTAAAACCCTCGAAATCGACTAAGGGTGAAAGCCGCTGCTATGCCCCTTAGATCTAAATAATAAAAATGGGTGAAAGCTGTGGCTAAAACCCTCGAAATCGACTAAGGGTGAAAGCCGTTGCTATGCTTCTTAGATCTAAATAATAAAAATGGGTGAAAGCTGTGGCTAAGACCCTCGAAATCGACTAAGGGTGAAAGCCGTTGTTATGCCCCTTAGATCGAAATAATAAAAATGGGTGAAAGTTATTGCTAAGACCCTCGAAATCGACTAAGGGTGAAAGTTGTTGCTATGCCCCTTAGATCGAAATAATAAAAACGGGTGAAAGCTGTTGCTAAGACCCTCGAAATCGACTAAGGGTGAAAGCCGTTGCTTTGCCCCTTAGATCGAAATAATAAAAATTGGTGAAAGTTGTTGCTAAGACCCTCGAAATCGACTAAGGATGAAAGTCGTTGCTATGCCCCTTAGATCGAAATAATAAAAATGGGTGATAGTTGTTGCTAAGACCCTCGAAATGGACTAAGGGTGAAAGCCGTTGCTATACCCCTTAGATCGAAATAATAAAAATGGATGAAAGCTGTTTCTAAGACCCTCAAAATTGACTAAAGGTGAAAGCCGTTGCTATGCCCCTTAGATTGAAATAATAAAAAGGGGTGAAAGCTGTTGCTAAGACCCTCGAAAGTCGTTGCTATGCCCCTTAGATCGAAATAATAAAAATTGGTGAAAGTTGTTGCTAAGACCCTCGAAATCGACTAAGGGTGAAAGCCGTTGCTATGCCCCTTAGATCGAAATAATAAAAAATGGGTGAAAGCTGTTTCTAAGACCCTCGAAATCGACTAGGGGTGAAAGCCGTTGGTATGCCCCTTAGATCGAAATAATAAAAATGGGTGAAAGCTGTTGCTAAGACCCTTGAAATCGACTAAGGGTGAAAGCCGTTGCTTTGCCCCATAGATCAAAATAATAAAAATGGGTGAAAGATGTTGCTAAGACCCTCGAAATCGACTAAGGGTGAAAGTCGTTGCTATGCCCCTTAGATCGAAATAATAAAAATGGGTGAAAGCTGTTGTTAAGACCCTCGAAATCGACTAAGGGTGAAATCCGTTGCTATGCCCCTTAGATCGAAATAATAAAGAAGGGTGAAAGTTGTTGCTAAGAACCTCGAAATCGACTAAGGGTGAAATCCATTGCTATGCCCCTTTGATCGAAATAATAAAAATGGGCGAAAACAATTTCTAAGACCCTCGAAATTGACTAAGGGTGAAAGCCGCTGCTATGCCCCTTAGATCGAAATAATAAAAATGGTTGAAAGCTGTTGCTAAAACCCTCGAAATCGACTAAGGGTGAAAGCTGTTGCTATGCCCCTTAGATCGAAATAATAAAAACGGGTGAAAGCTGTTGCTAAGACCCTCGAAATCGACTAAGGGTGAAAGCCGTTGCTATGCCCCTTAGATCGAAATAATAAAAATGGGTGAAAGTTGTTGCTAAGACCCTCGAAATCGACTAAGGATGAAAGTCGTTGCTATGCCCCTTAGATCGAAATAATAAAAATGGGTGAAAGTTGGTTCTAAGACCCTCGAAATGGACTAAGGGTGAAAGCCGTTGCTATACCCCTTAGATCGAAATAATAAAAATGGATGAAAGCTGTTTCTAAGACCCTCAAAATTGACTAAAGGTGAAAGCCGTTGCTATGCCCCTTAGATTGAAATAATAAAAAGGGGTGAAAGCTGTTGCTAAGACCCTCGAAAGTCGTTGCTATGCCCCTTAGATCGAAATAATAAAAATTGGTGAAAGTTGTTGCTAAGTCCCTCGAAATCGACTAAGGGTGAAAGCCGTTGCTATGCCCCTTAGATCGAAATAATAAAAAATGGGTGAAAGCTGTTTCTAAGACCCTCGAAATCGACTAGGGGTGAAAGCCGTTGGTATGCCCCTTAGATCGAAATAATAAAAATGGGTGAAAGCTGTTGCTAAGACCCTTGAAATCGACTAAGGGTGAAAGTCGTTGCTTTGCCCCATAGATCAAAATAATAAAAATGGGTGAAAGATGTTGCTAAGACCCTCGAAATCGACTAAGGGTGAAAGTCGTTGCTATGCCCCTTAGATCGAAATAATAAAAATGGGTGAAAGCTGTTGTTAAGACCCTCGAAATCGACTAAGGGTGAAAGCCGTTGCTATGCCCCTTAGATCTAAATAATAAAAATGGGCGAAATCTGTGGCTAAGACCCTCGAAATCGACTAAGGGTGAAAGCCGTTGCTATGCCCCTTAGATCGAAATAATAAAAACAGGTGAAAGCTGTTGCTAAGACCCTCGAAATCGACTAAGGGTGAAAGTCGTTGCTATGCCCCTTAGATCGAAATAATAAAAATGGGTGAAAGATGTTTCTAAGACCCTCGAAATCGACTAAGGGTGAAAGCCGCTGCTATGCCCCTTAGATCGAAATAATAAAAACGGGTGAAAGTTGTTGCTAAGACCCTCGAAATCGACTAAGGTGAAAGCCATTGCTATGCCCCTTAGATCGAAATAATAAAGAAGGGTGAAAGTTGTTGCTAAGACCCTCGAAATCGACTAAGGGTGAAAGCCATTGCTATGCCCCTTTGATCGAAATAATAAAGAAGGGTGAAAGTTGTTGCTAAGACCCTCGAAATCGACTAAGGGTGAAAGCCATTGCTATGCCCCTTAGATCGAAATAATAGAAATGGATGAAAGCTGTTTCTATGACCCTCAAAATTGACTAAAGGTGAAAGCCGTTGCTATGCCCCTTAGATCGAAATAATAAAAACGGGTGAAAGCTGTTGCTAAGACCCTCGAAATCGACTAAGGGTGAAAGATGTTGCTATGCCCCTTAGATCGAAATAATAAAAATGGGTGAAAGTTGTTGCTAAGACCCTCGAAATCGACTAAGGGTGAAAGCCGTTGCTATGCCCCTTAGATTGAAATAATAAAAATGGGTGAAAGCTGTTTTTAAGACCCTCGAAATCGACTAAGGGTGAAAGCCGTTGCTATGCCCCTTAGATCTAAATAATAAAAATGGGCGAAATCTGTGGCTAAGACCCTCGAAATCGACTAAGGGTGAAAGCCGTTGCTATGCCCCTTAGATCGAAATAATAAAAACAGGTGAAAGCTGTTGCTAAGACCCTCGAAATCGACTAAGGGTGAAAGTCGTTGCTATGCCCCTTAGATCGAAATAATAAAAATGGGTGAAAGATGTTTCTAAGACCCTCGAAATCGACTAAGGGTGAAAGCCGCTGCTATGCCCCTTAGATCGAAATAATAAAAACGGGTGAATGTTGTTGCTAAGACCCTCGAAATCGACTAAGGGTGAAAGCCATTGCTATGCCCCTTAGATCGAAATAATAAAGAAGGGTGAAAGTTGTTGCTAAGACCCTCGAAATCGACTAAGGGTGAAAGCCATTGCTATGCCCCTTTGATCGAAATAATAAAGAAGGGTGAAAGTTGTTGCTAAGACCCTCGAAATCGACTAAGGGTGAAAGCCATTGCTATGCCCCTTAGATCGAAATAATAGAAATGGATGAAAGCTGTTTCTATGACCCTCAAAATTGACTAAAGGTGAAAGCCGTTGCTATGCCCCTTAGATCGAAATAATAAAAACGGGTGAAAGCTGTTGCTAAGACCCTCGAAATCGACTAAGGGTGAAAGATGTTGCTATGCCCCTTAGATCGAAATAATAAAAATGGGTGAAAGTTGTTGCTAAGACCCTCGAAATCGACTAAGGGTGAAAGCCGTTGCTATGCCCCTTAGATTGAAATAATAAAAATGGGTGAAAGCTGTTTTTAAGACCCTCGAAATCGACTAAGGGTGAAAGCTGTTGGTATGCCCCTTAGATCGAAATAATAAAAATGTGGGAAAGCTGTTGCTAAGACCCTTGAAATCGAGTAAAGGTGAAAGCCGTTGCTATGCCCCTTAGATCAAAATAATAAAAATGGGTGAAAGTTGTTGCTAAGACCCTCGAAATCGACTAAGGGTGAAAGTCGTTGCTATGCCCCTTAGATCGAAATAATAAAAATGGGTGAAAGTTGTTGCTAAGACCCTCGAAATCGACTAAGGGTGAAAGCCGTTGCTTTGCCCCTTAGATCGAAATAATAAAGAAGGGTGAAAGCTGTTGCTAAGACCCTCGAAATCGACTAAGGGTAAAAGCCATTGCTATGCCCCTTAGATCGAAATAATAAAGAAGGGTAAAAGCTGTTGCTAAGACCCTCGAAATCGACTAAGGGTGAAAGCCATTGCTATGCCCGTTTGATCGAAATAATAAAAATGGGTGAAAGATGTTGCTAAGACCCTCGAAATCGACTAAGGGTGAAAGTCGTTGCTATGCCCCTTAGATCGAAATAATAAAAATGGGTGAAAGCTGTTGTTAAGACCCTCGAAATCGACTAAGGGTGAAAGCCGTTGCTATGCCCCTTAGATCTAAATAATAAAAATGGGCGAAATCTGTGGCTAAGACCCTCGAAATCGACTAAGGGTGAAAGCCGTTGCTATGCCCCTTAGATCGAAATAATAAAAACAGGTGAAAGCTGTTGCTAAGACCCTCGAAATCGACTAAGGGTGAAAGTCGTTGCTATGCCCCTTAGATCGAAATAATAAAAATGGGTGAAAGATGTTTCTAAGACCCTCGAAATCGACTAAGGGTGAAAGCCGCTGCTATGCCCCTTAGATCGAAATAATAAAAACGGGTGAAAGTTGTTGCTAAGACCCTCGAAATCGACTAAGGTGAAAGCCATTGCTATGCCCCTTAGATCGAAATAATAAAGAAGGGTGAAAGTTGTTGCTAAGACCCTCGAAATCGACTAAGGGTGAAAGCCATTGCTATGCCCCTTTGATCGAAATAATAAAGAAGGGTGAAAGTTGTTGCTAAGACCCTCGAAATCGACTAAGGGTGAAAGCCATTGCTATGCCCCTTAGATCGAAATAATAGAAATGGATGAAAGCTGTTTCTATGACCCTCAAAATTGACTAAAGGTGAAAGCCGTTGCTATGCCCCTTAGATCGAAATAATAAAAACGGGTGAAAGCTGTTGCTAAGACCCTCGAAATCGACTAAGGGTGAAAGATGTTGCTATGCCCCTTAGATCGAAATAATAAAAATGGGTGAAAGTTGTTGCTAAGACCCTCGAAATCGACTAAGGGTGAAAGCCGTTGCTATGCCCCTTAGATTGAAATAATAAAAATGGGTGAAAGCTGTTTTTAAGACCCTCGAAATCGACTAAGGGTGAAAGCCGTTGCTATGCCCCTTAGATCTAAATAATAAAAATGGGCGAAATCTGTGGCTAAGACCCTCGAAATCGACTAAGGGTGAAAGCCGTTGCTATGCCCCTTAGATCGAAATAATAAAAACAGGTGAAAGCTGTTGCTAAGACCCTCGAAATCGACTAAGGGTGAAAGTCGTTGCTATGCCCCTTAGATCGAAATAATAAAAATGGGTGAAAGATGTTTCTAAGACCCTCGAAATCGACTAAGGGTGAAAGCCGCTGCTATGCCCCTTAGATCGAAATAATAAAAACGGGTGAATGTTGTTGCTAAGACCCTCGAAATCGACTAAGGGTGAAAGCCATTGCTATGCCCCTTAGATCGAAATAATAAAGAAGGGTGAAAGTTGTTGCTAAGACCCTCGAAATCGACTAAGGGTGAAAGCCATTGCTATGCCCCTTTGATCGAAATAATAAAGAAGGGTGAAAGTTGTTGCTAAGACCCTCGAAATCGACTAAGGGTGAAAGCCATTGCTATGCCCCTTAGATCGAAATAATAGAAATGGATGAAAGCTGTTTCTATGACCCTCAAAATTGACTAAAGGTGAAAGCCGTTGCTATGCCCCTTAGATCGAAATAATAAAAACGGGTGAAAGCTGTTGCTAAGACCCTCGAAATCGACTAAGGGTGAAAGATGTTGCTATGCCCCTTAGATCGAAATAATAAAAATGGGTGAAAGTTGTTGCTAAGACCCTCGAAATCGACTAAGGGTGAAAGCCGTTGCTATGCCCCTTAGATTGAAATAATAAAAATGGGTGAAAGCTGTTTTTAAGACCCTCGAAATCGACTAAGGGTGAAAGCTGTTGGTATGCCCCTTAGATCGAAATAATAAAAATGTGGGAAAGCTGTTGCTAAGACCCTTGAAATCGAGTAAAGGTGAAAGCCGTTGCTATGCCCCTTAGATCAAAATAATAAAAATGGGTTAAAGTTGTTGCTAAGACCCTCGAAATCGACTAAGGGTGAAAGTCGTTGCTATGCCCCTTAGATCGAAATAATAAAAATGGGTGAAAGTTGTTGCTAAGACCCTCGAAATCGACTAAGGGTGAAAGCCGTTGCTTTGCCCCTTAGATCGAAATAATAAAGAAGGGTGAAAGCTGTTGCTAAGACCCTCGAAATCGACTAAGGGTAAAAGCCATTGCTATGCCCCTTAGATCGAAATAATAAAGAAGGGTAAAAGCTGTTGCTAAGACCCTCGAAATCGACTAAGGGTGAAAGCCATTGCTATGCCCGTTTGATCGAAATAATAAAAATGGGTGTAAGCTGTTTCTAAGACCCTCGAAATTGACTAAGGGTTAAAGCCGCTGCTATGCCCCTTAGATCGAAATAATAAAAATGGTTGAAAGCTGTTGGCGAAACCCTCGAAATCGACTAAGGGTGAAAGCCGTTGCTATGCCCCTTGGATCTAAATAATAAAAATGGGTGAAAGCTGTTGCTAAGACTCCCGAAATCGACTAAGGGTGAAAGCCGTTGCTATGGCCCTTAGATCGAAATAATAAAAATTGGTGAAAGCTGTTGCTAAGACCCTCGAAATCGACTAAGGATGAAAGTCGTTGCTATGCCCCTTAGATCGAAATAATAAAAATGGGTGAAAGCTATTGCTAAACCCTCGAAATGGACTAAGGGTGAAAGCCATTGCTATGCCCCTTAGATCGAAATAATAAAAATGGATGAAAGCTGTTTCTATGACCCTCAAAATCGACTAAGGGTGAAAGCCGTTGGTATGCCCCTTAGATCGAAATAATAAAAATGGGGGAAAGCTGTTGCTAAGACCCTTGAAATCGACTAAGGGTGAAAGCCGTTGCTATGCCCCTTAGATCAGAATAATAAAAATGGGTGAAAGTTGTTGCTAAGACCCTCGAAATAGACTAAGGGTGAAAGCCGTTGCTATGCCCCTTAGATTTAAATAATAAAAATGGGTGAAAGTTGTTTCTAAGACCCTCGAAATCGACTAAGGGTGAAAGCCGTTGGTATGCCCCTTAGATCGAAATAATAAAAATGGGGGAAAGCTGTTGCTAAGACCCTTGAAATCGACTAAGGGTGAAAGCCGTTGCTATGCCCCTTAGATCAAAATAATAAAAATGGGTTAAAGTTGTTGCTAAGACCCTCGAAATCGACTAAGGGTGAAAGTCGTTGCTATGCCCCTTAGATCGAAATAATAAAAATGGGTGAAAGTTGTTGCTAAGACCCTCGAAATCGACTAAGGGTGAAAGCCGTTGCTATGCCCCTTAGATCGAAATAATAAAGAAGGGTGAAAGCTGTTGCTAAGAACCACGAAATCGACTAAGGGTGAAAGCCATTGCTATGCCCCTTTGATCGAAATAATAAAAATGGGTGAAAGCTGTTTCTAAGACCCTCGAAATTGACTAAGGGTGAAAGCCGCTGCTATGCCCCTTAGATCGAAATAATAAAAATGGTTGAAAGCTGTTGCTAAAACCATCGAAATCGACTAAGGGTGAAAGCCATTGCTATGCCCCTTAGATCGAAATAATAAAAATGGGTGAAAGCTGTTTCTAAAACACTCGAAATCGACTAATGGTGAAAGCTGCTGCTATGCCCCTTAGATCGAAATAATAAAAATGGTTGAAAGCTGTTGCTAGACCCTCGAAATCGACTAAGGGTGAAAGCCGTTGCTATTCCTCTTAGATCGAAATAATAAAAATGGGTGAAAGCTGTTACTAAGACCCTCGAAATCGACTAAGGGTGAAAGCCGTTGCTATGCCCCTTAGATCTAAATAATAAAAATGGGTGAAAGTTATTGCTAAGACCCTCGAAATCGACTAAGGGTGAAAGCTGTTGCTATGCCCCTTAGATCGAAATAATAAAAACGGGTGAAAGCTGTTGCTAAGACCCTCGAAATCGACTAAGGGTGAAAGCCGTTGCTATGCCCCTTAGATCGAAATAATAAAAATGGGTGAAAGCTGTTGCTAAGACCCTCTAAATCGACTAAGGGTGAAAGCCGCTGCTATGCCCCTTAGATCGAAATAATAAAAATGGTTGAAAGTTGTTGCTAAAACCCTCGAAATCGACTAAGGGTGAAAGCCGTTGCTATGCCCTTAGATCGAAATAATAAAGAAGGGTGAAAGTTGTTGCTAAGACCCTCGAAATCGACTAAGGGTGAAGGCCATTGCTATGCCCCTTAGATCGAAATAATAAAGAAGGGTGAAAGTTGTTGCTAAGACCCTCGAAATCGACTTAGGGTGAAAGCCATTGCTATGCCCCTTAGATCGAAATAATAAAGATGGGTGAAAGCTGTTGCTAAGACCCTCGAAATCGACTAAGGGTGAAAGCCATTGCTATGCCCCTTTGATCGAAATAATAAAAATGGGTGAAAGCTGTTTCTAAGACCCTCGAAATTGACTAAGGGTGAAAGACGCTGCTATGCCCCTTAGATCGAAATAATAAAAATGGTTGAAAGCTGTTGCTAAAACCCTCGAAATCGACTAAGGGTGAAAGCCGTTGCTATGCCCCTTAGATCTAAATAATAAAAATGGGCGAAATCTGTGGCTAAGACCCTCGAAATCGACTAAGGGTGAAAGCCGTTGCTATGCCCCTTAGATCGAAATAATAAAAACAGGTGAAAGCTGTTGCTAAGACCCTCGAAATCGACTAAGGGTGAAAGCCGTTGCTATGCCCCTTAGATCGAAATAATAAAAATGGGTGAAAGTTGTTTCTAAGACCCTCGAAATCGACTAAGGGTGAAAGCCGCTGCTATGCCCCTTAGGTCGAAATAATAAAAACGGGTGAAAGTTGTTGCTAAGACCCTCGAAATCGACTAAGGGTGAAAGCCATTGCTATGCCCCTTTGATCGAAATAATAAAGAAGGGTGAAAGCTGTTTCTAAGACCCTCGAAATTGACTAAGGGTGAAAGCCATTGCTATGCCCCTTAGATCGAAATAATAAAAATGGTTGAAAGCTGTTGCTAAAACCCTCGAAATCGACTAAGGGTGAAAGCCGCTGCTATGCCCCTTAGATCTAAATAATAAAAATGGGTGAAAGCTGTGGCTAAAACCCTCGAAATCGACTAAGGGTGAAAGCCGTTGCTATGCTTCTTAGATCTAAATAATAAAAATGGGTGAAAGCTGTGGCTAAGACCCTCGAAATCGACTAAGGGTGAAAGCCGTTGTTATGCCCCTTAGATCGAAATAATAAAAACGGGTGAAGGCTGTTGCTAACACCCTCGAAATTGACTAAGGGTGAAAGCCGTTGCTATGCCCCTTAGATCGAAATAATAAAAATGGGTTAAAGCTGTTGCTAAGACCCTCGAAATTGACTAAGGGTGAAAGCCGCTGCTATGCCCCTTAGATCGAAATAATAAAAATGGTTGAAAGCTGTTGCTAACACCCTCGAAATCGACTAAGGGTGAAAGCCATTGCTATGCCCCTTAGATCGAAATAATAAAAATGGGTGAAAGCTGTTTCTAAAACCCTCGAAATCAACTAATGGTGAAAGCCGCTGCTATGCCCCTTTGATCGAAATAATAAAAATGGTTGAAAGTTGTTGCTAGACCCTCGAAATCGACTAAGGGTGAAAGCCGTTGCTATGCCCCTTAGATCGAAATAATAAAAATGGGTGAAAGCTGTTTCTAAGACCCTCGAAATTGACTAAGGGTGAAAGACGCTGCTATGCCCCTTAGATCGAAATAATAAAAATGGTTGAAAGCTGTTGCTAAAACCCTCGAAATCGACTAAGGGTGAAAGCCGTTGCTATGCCCCTTAGATCTAAATAATAAAAATGGGCGAAATCTGTGGCTAAGACCCTCGAAATCGACTAAGGGTGAAAGCCGTTGCTATGCCCCTTAGATCGAAATAATAAAAACAGGTGAAAGCTGTTGCTAAGACCCTCGAAATCGACTAAGGGTGAAAGCCGTTGCTATGCCCCTTAGATCGAAATAATAAAAATGGGTGAAAGTTGTTTCTAAGACCCTCGAAATCGACTAAGGGTGAAAGCCGCTGCTATGCCCCTTAGGTCGAAATAATAAAAACGGGTGAAAGTTGTTGCTAAGACCCTCGAAATCGACTAAGGGTGAAAGCCATTGCTATGCCCCTTTGATCGAAATAATAAAGAAGGGTGAAAGCTGTTTCTAAGACCCTCGAAATTGACTAAGGGTGAAAGCCATTGCTATGCCCCTTAGATCGAAATAATAAAAATGGTTGAAAGCTGTTGCTAAAACCCTCGAAATCGACTAAGGGTGAAAGCCGCTGCTATGCCCCTTAGATCTAAATAATAAAAATGGGTGAAAGCTGTGGCTAAAACCCTCGAAATCGACTAAGGGTGAAAGCCGTTGCTATGCTTCTTAGATCTAAATAATAAAAATGGGTGAAAGCTGTGGCTAAGACCCTCGAAATCGACTAAGGGTGAAAGCCGTTGTTATGCCCCTTAGATCGAAATAATAAAAACGGGTGAAGGCTGTTGCTAACACCCTCGAAATTGACTAAGGGTGAAAGCCGTTGCTATGCCCCTTAGATCGAAATAATAAAAATGGGTTAAAGCTGTTGCTAAGACCCTCGAAATTGACTAAGGGTGAAAGCCGCTGCTATGCCCCTTAGATCGAAATAATAAAAATGGTTGAAAGCTGTTGCTAACACCCTCGAAATCGACTAAGGGTGAAAGCCATTGCTATGCCCCTTAGATCGAAATAATAAAAATGGGTGAAAGCTGTTTCTAAAACCCTCGAAATCGACTAATGGTGAAAGCCGCTGCTATGCCCCTTAGATCGAAATAATAAAAATGGTTGAAAGTTGTTGCTAGACCCTCGAAATCGACTAAGGGTGAAAGCCGTTGCTATGCCCCTTAGATCGAAATAATAAAAATGGGTGAAAGCTGTTGCTAAGACCCTCGAAATCGACTAAGGGTGAAAGCCGTTGCTATGCCCCTTAGATCTAAATAATAAAAATGGGTAAAAGTTATTGCTAAGACCCTCGAAATCGACTAAGGGTGAAAGCTGTTGCTATGCCCCTTAGATCGAAATAATAAAAACGGGTGAAAGCTATTGCTAAGACCCTCGAAATCGACTAAGGGTGAAAGCCGTTGCTATGCCCCTTAGATCGAAATAATAAAAACAGGTGAAAGCTGTTGCTAAGACCCTCGAAATCGACTAAGGGTGAAAACCGTTGCTATGCCCCTTAGATCGAAATAATAAAAATGGGTGAAAGTTGTTTCTAAGACCCTCGAAATCGACTAAGGGTGAAAGCCGCTGCTATGCCCCTTAGATCGAAATAATAAAAACGGGTGAAAGTTGTTGCTAAGACCCTCGAAATCGACTAAGGGTGAAAGCCATTGCTATGCCCCTTTGATCGAAATAATAAAGAAGGGTGAAAGCTGTTTCTAAGACCCTCGAAATTGACTAAGGGTGAAAGCCATTGCTATGCCCCTTAGATCGAAATAATAAAAATAGTTGAAAGCTGTTGCTAAAACCCTCGAAATCGACTAAGGGTGAAAGCCGCTGCTATGCCCCTTAGATCTAAATAATAAAAATGGGTGAAAGCTGTGGCTAAAACCCTCGAAATCGACTAAGGGTGAAAGCCGTTGCTATGCTTCTTAGATCTAAATAATAAAAATGGGTGAAAGCTGTGGCTAAGACCCTCGAAATCGACTAAGGGTGAAAGCCGTTGTTATGCCCCTTAGATCGAAATAATAAAAACGGGTGAAGGTTGTTGCTAACACCCTCGAAATTGACTAAGGGTGAAAGCCGTTGCTATGCCCCTTAGATCGAAATAATAAAAATGGGTTAAAGCTGTTGCTAAGACCCTCGAAATTGACTAAGGGTGAAAGCCGCTGCTATGCCCCTTAGATCGAAATAATAAAAATGGTTGAAAGCTGTTGCTAACACCCTCGAAATCGACTAAGGGTGAAAGCCATTGCTATGCCCCTTAGATCGAAATAATAAAAATGGGTGAAAGCTGTTTCTAAAACCCTCGAAATCGACTAATGGTGAAAGCCGCTGCTATGCCCCTTAGATCGAAATAATAAAAATGGTTGAAAGCTGTTGCTAACACCCTCGAAATCGACTAAGGGTGAAAGCCATTGCTATGCCCCTTAGATCGAAATAATAAAAATGGGTGAAAGCTGTTTCTAAAACCCTCGAAATCGACTAATGGTGAAAGCCGCTGCTATGCCCCTTAGATCGAAATAATAAAAATGGTTGAAAGCTGTTGCTAGACCCTCGAAATCGACTAAGGGTGAAAGCCGTTGCTATGCCCCTTAGATCGAAATAATAAAAAAGGGTGAAAGCTGTTGCTAAGACCCTTGAAATCGACTAAGGGTGAAAGCCGTTGCTATGCCCCTTAGATCGAAATAATAAAAATGGGTGAAAGCTGTTGCTAAGACCCTCGAAATCGACTAAGGGTGAAAGCCGTTGCTATGCCCCTTAGATCTAAATAATAAAAATGGGTGAAAGTTATTGCTAAGACCCTCGAAATCGACTAAGGGTGAAAGCTGTTGCTATGCCCCTTAGATCGAAATAATAAAAACGGGTGAAAGCTATTGCTAAGACCCTCGAAATCGACTAAGGGTGAAAGCCGTTGCTATGCCCCTTAGATCGAAATAATAAAAACAGGTGAAAGCTGTTGCTAAGACCCTCGAAATCGACTAAGGGTGAAAACCGTTGCTATGCCCCTTAGATCGAAATAATAAAAATGGGTGAAAGTTGTTTCTAAGACCCTCGAAATCGACTAAGGGTGAAAGCCGCTGCTATGCCCCTTAGATCGAAATAATAAAAACGGGTGAAAGTTGTTGCTAAGACCCTCGAAATCGACTAAGGGTGAAAGCCATTGCTATGCCCCTTTGATCGAAATAATAAAGAAGGGTGAAAGCTGTTTCTAAGACCCTCGAAATTGACTAAGGGTGAAAGCCATTGCTATGCCCCTTAGATCGAAATAATAAAAATAGTTGAAAGTTGTTGCTAAAACCCTCGAAATCGACTAAGGGTGAAAGCCGCTGCTATGCCCCTTAGATCTAAATAATAAAAATGGGTGAAAGCTGTGGCTAAAACCCTCGAAATCGAATAAGGGTGAAAGCCGTTGCTATGCTTCTTAGATCTAAATAATAAAAATGGGTGAAAGCTGTGGCTAAGACCCTCGAAATCGACTAAGGGTGAAAGCCGTTGTTATGCCCCTTAGATCGAAATAATAAAAACGGGTGAAGGCTGTTGCTAACACCCTGGAAATTGACTAAGGGTGAAAGCCGTTGCTATGCCCCTTAGATCGAAATAATAAAAATGGGTTAAAGCTGTTGCTAAGACCCTCGAAATTGACTAAGGGTGAAAGCCGCTGCTATGCCCCTTAGATCGAAATAATAAAAATTGTTGAAAGCTGTTGCTAACACCCTCGAAATCGACTAAGGGTGAAAGCCATTGCTATGCCCCTTAGATCGAAATAATAAAAATGGGTGAAAGCTGTTTCTAAAACCCTCGAAATCGACTAATGGTGAAAGCCGCTGCTATGCCCCTTAGATCGAAATAATAAAAATGGCTGAAAGCTGTTGCTAGACCCTCGAAATCGACTAAGGGTGAAAGCCGTTGCTATGCCCCTTAGATCGAAATAATAAAAATGGGTGAAAGCTGTTGCTAAGACCCTCGAAATCGACTAAGGGTGAAAGCCATTGCTATGCCCCTTTGATCGAAATAATAAAAATGGGTGAAAGCTGTTTCTAAGACCCTCGAAATTGACTAAGGGTGAAAAACGCTGCTATGCCCCTTAGATCGAAATAATAAAAATGGTTGAAAGCTGTTGCTAAAACCCTCGAAATCGACTAAGGGTGAAAGCCGTTGCTATGCCCCTTAGATCTAAATAATAAAAATGGGCGAAATTTGTGGCTAAGACCCTCGAAATCGACTAAGGGTGAAAGCCGTTGCTATGCCCCTTAGATCGAAATAATAAAAACAGGTGAAAGCTGTTGCTAAGACCCTCGAAATCGACTAAGGGTGAAAGTCGTTGCTATGCCCCTTAGATCGAAATAATAAAAATGGGTGAAAGTTGTTGCTAAGACCCTCGAAATCGACTAAGGGTGAAAGCCGTTGCTATGCCCCTTAGATCGAAATAATAAAGAAGGGTGAAAGCTGTTGCTAAGAACCACGAAATCGACTAAGGGTGAAAGCCATTGCTATGCCCCTTTGATCGAAATAATAAAAATGGGTGAAAGCTGTTTCTAAGACCCTCGAAATTGACTAAGGGTGAAAGCCGCTGCTATGCCCCTTAGATCGAAATAATAAAAATGGTTGAAAGCTGTTGCTAAAACCCTCGAAATCGACTAAGGGTGAAAGCCATTGCTATGCCCCTTAGATCGAAATAATAAAAATGGGTGAAAGCTGTTTCTAAAACCCTCGAAATCGACTAATGGTGAAAGCTGCTGCTATGCCCCTTAGATCGAAATAATAAAAATGGTTGAAAGCTGTTGCTAGACCCTCGAAATCGACTAAGGGTGAAAGCCGTTGCTATTCCTCTTAGATCGAAATAATAAAAATGGGTGAAAGCTGTTGCTAAGACCCTCGAAATCGACTAAGGGTGAAAGCCGTTGCTATGCCCCTTAGATCTAAATAATAAAAATGGGTGAAAGTTATTGCTAAGACCCTCGAAATTGACTAAGGGTGAAAGCTGTTGCTATGCCCCTTAGATCGAAATAATAAAAACGGGTGAAAGCTGTTGCTAAGACCCTCGAAATCGACTAAGGGTGAAAGCCGTTGCTATGCCCCTTAGATCGAAATAATAAAAATGGGTGAAAGCTGTTGCTAAGACCCTCTAAATCGACTAAGGGTGAAAGCCGCTGCTATGCCCCTTAGATCGAAATAATAAAAATGGTTGAAAGCTGTTGCTAACACCCTCGAAATCGACTAAGGGTGAAAGCCATTGCTATGCCCCTTAGATCGAAATAATAAAAATGGGTGAAAGCTGTTTCTAAAACCCTCGAAATCGACTAATGGTGAAAGCCGCTGCTATGCCCCTTAGATCGAAATAATAAAAATGGTTGAAAGTTGTTGCTAGACCCTCGAAATCGACTAAGGGTGAAAGCCGTTGCTATGCCCCTTAGATCGAAATAATAAAAATGGGTGAAAGCTGTTGCTAAGACCCTCGAAATCGACTAAGGGTGAAAGCCGTTGCTATGCCCCTTAGATCTAAATAATAAAAATGGGTGAAAGTTATTGCTAAGACCCTCGAAATCGACTAAGGGTGAAAGCTGTTGCTATGCCCCTTAGATCGAAATAATAAAAACGGGTGAAAGCTATTGCTAAGACCCTCGAAATCGACTAAGGGTGAAAGCCGTTGCTATGCCCCTTAGATCGAAATAATAAAAACAGGTGAAAGCTGTTGCTAAGACCCTCGAAATCGACTAAGGGTGAAAACCGTTGCTATGCCCCTTAGATCGAAATAATAAAAATGGGTGAAAGTTGTTTCTAAGACCCTCGAAATCGACTAAGGGTGAAAGCCGCTGCTATGCCCCTTAGATCGAAATAATAAAAACGGGTGAAAGTTGTTGCTAAGACCCTCGAAATCGACTAAGGGTGAAAGCCATTGCTATGCCCCTTTGATCGAAATAATAAAGAAGGGTGAAAGCTGTTTCTATGACCCTCGAAATTGACTAAGGGTGAAAGCCATTGCTATGCCCCTTAGATCGAAATAATAAAAATAGTTGAAAGCTGTTGCTAAAACCCTCGAAATCGACTAAGGGTGAAAGCCGCTGCTATGCCCCTTAGATCTAAATAATAAAAATGGGTGAAAGCTGTGGCTAAAACCCTCGAAATCGACTAAGGGTGAAAGCCGTTGCTATGCTTCTTAGATCTAAATAATAAAAATGGGTTAAAGCTGTGGCTAAGACCCTCGAAATCGACTAAGGGTGAAAGCCGTTGTTATGCCCCTTAGATCGAAATAATAAAAACGGGTGAAGGTTGTTGCTAACACCCTCGAAATTGACTAAGGGTGAAAGCCGTTGCTATGCCCCTTAGATCGAAATAATAAAAATGGGTTAAAGCTGTTGCTAAGACCCTCGAAATTGACTAAGGGTGAAATCCGCTGCTATGCCCCTTAGATCGAAATAATAAAAATGGTTGAAAGCTGTTGCTAACACCCTCGAAATCGACTAAGGGTGAAAGCCATTGCTATGCCCCTTAGATCGAAATAATAAAAATGGGTGAAAGCTGTTTCTAAAACCCTCGAAATCGACTAATGGTGAAAGCCGCTGCTATGCCCCTTAGATCGAAATAATAAAAATGGTTGAAAGCTGTTGCTAGACCCTCGAAATCGACTAAGGGTGAAAGCCGTTGCTATGCCCCTTAGATCGAAATAATAAAAATGGGTGAAAGCTGTTGCTAAGACCCTCGAAATCGACTAAGGGTGAAAGCCGTTGCTATGCCCCTTAGATCTAAATAATAAAAATGGGTGAAAGTTATTGCTAAGACCCTCGAAATCGACTAAGGGTGAAAGCTGTTGCTATGCCCCTTAGATCGAAATAATAAAAACAGGTGAAAGCTGTTGCTAAGACCCTCGAAATCGACTAAGGGTGAAAGCCGTTGCTATGCCCCTTAGATCTAAATAATAAAAACGGGTGAAAGTTATTGCTAAGACCCTCGAAATCGACTAAGGGTGAAAGCCGTTGCTATGCCCCTTAGATCGAAATAATAAAAACAGGTGAAAGCTGTTGCTAAGACCCTCGAAATCGACTAAGGGTGAAAACCGTTGCTATGCCCCTTAGATCGAAATAATAAAAATGGGTGAAAGTTGTTTCTAAGACCCTCGAAATCGACTAAGGGTGAAAGCCGCTGCTATGCCCCTTAGATCGAAATAATAAAAACGGGTGAAAGTTGTTGCTAAGACCCTCGAAATCGACTAAGGGTGAAAGCCATTGCTATGCCCCTTTGATCGAAATAATAAAGAAGGGTGAAAGCTGTTTCTAAGACCCTCGAAATTGACTAAGGGTGAAAGCCATTGCTATGCCCCTTAGATCGAAATAATAAAAATAGTTGAAAGTTGTTGCTAAAACCCTCGAAATCGACTAAGGGTGAAAGCCGCTGCTATGCCCCTTAGATCTAAATAATAAAAATGGGTGAAAGCTGTGGCTAAAACCCTCGAAATCGACTAAGGGTGAAAGCCGTTGCTATGCTTCTTAGATCTAAATAATAAAAATGGGTGAAAGCTGTGGCTAAGACCCTCGAAATCGACTAAGGGTGAAAGCCGTTGTTATGCCCCTTAGATCGAAATAATAAAAACGGGTGAAGGCTGTTGCTAACACCCTGGAAATTGACTAAGGGTGAAAGCCGTTGCTATGCCCCTTAGATCGAAATAATAAAAATGGGTTAAAGCTGTTGCTAAGACCCTCGAAATTGACTAAGGGTGAAAGCCGCTGCTATGCCCCTTAGATCGAAATAATAAAAATGGTTGAAAGCTGTTGCTAACACCCTCGAAATCGACTAAGGGTGAAAGCCATTGCTATGCCCCTTAGATCGAAATAATAAAAATGGGTGAAAGCTGTTTCTAAAACCCTCGAAATCGACTAATGGTGAAAGCCGCTGCTATGCCCCTTAGATCGAAATAATAAAAATGGCTGAAAGCTGTTGCTAGACCCTCGAAATCGACTAAGGGTGAAAGCCGTTGCTATGCCCCTTAGATCGAAATAATAAAAATGGGTGAAAGCTGTTGCTAAGACCCTCGAAATCGACTAAGGGTGAAAGCCGTTGCTATGCTTCTTAGATCTAAATAATAAAAATGGGTGAAAGTTGTGGCTAAGACCCTCGAAATCGACTAAGGGTGAAAGCCGTTGTTATGCCCCTTAGATCGAAATAATAAAAACGGGTGAAGGTTGTTGCTAACACCCTCGAAATTGACTAAGGGTGAAAGCCGTTGCTATGCCCCTTAGATCGAAATAATAAAAATGGGTTAAAGCTGTTGCTAAGACCCTCGAAATTGACTAAGGGTGAAAGCCGCTGCTATGCCCCTTAGATCGAAATAATAAAAATGGTTGAAAGCTGTTGCTAACACCCTCGAAATCGACTAAGGGTGAAAGCCATTGCTATGCCCCTTAGTTCGAAATAATAAAAATGGGTGAAAGCTGTTTCTAAAAACCTCGAAATCGACTAATGGTGAAAGCCGCTGCTATGCCCCTTAGATCGAAATAATAAAAATGGTTGAAAGCTGTTGCTAGACCCTCGAAATCGACTAAGGGTGCAAGCCGTTGCTATGCCCCTTAGATCGAAATAATAAAAATGGGTGAAAGCTGTTGCTAAGACCCTCGAAATCGACTAAGGGTGAAAGCCGTTGCTATGCCCCTTAGATCTAAATAATAAAAATGGGTGAAAGTTATTGCTAAGACCCTCGAAATCGACTAAGGGTGAAAGCTGTTGCTATGCCCCTTAGATCGAAATAATAAAAACAGGTGAAAGCTGTTGCTAAGACCCTCGAAATCGACTAAGGGTGAAAGCCGTTGCTATGCCCCTTAGATCTAAATAATAAAAATGGGTGAAAGTTATTGCTAAGACCCTCGAAATCGACTAAGGGTGAAAGCCGTTGCTATGCCCCTTAGATCGAAATAATAAAAACAGGTGAAAGCTGTTGCTAAGACCCTCGAAATCGACTAAGGGTGAAAACCGTTGCTATGCCCCTTAGATCGAAATAATAAAAATGGGTGAAAGTTGTTTCTAAGACCCTCGAAATCGACTAAGGGTGAAAGCCGCTGCTATGCCCCTTAGATCGAAATAATAAAAACGGGTGAAAGTTGTTGCTAAGACCCTCGAAATCGACTAAGGGTGAAAGCCATTGCTATGCCCCTTTGATCGAAATAATAAAGAAGGGTGAAAGCTGTTTCTAAGACCCTCGAAATTGACTAAGGGTGAAAGCCATTGCTATGCCCCTTAGATCGAAATAATAAAAATAGTTGAAAGTTGTTGCTAAAACCCTCGAAATCGACTAAGGGTGAAAGCCGCTGCTATGCCCCTTAGATCTAAATAATAAAAATGGGTGAAAGCTGTGGCTAAAACCCTCGAAATCGACTAAGGGTGAAAGCCGTTGCTATGCTTCTTAGATCTAAATAATAAAAATGGGTGAAAGCTGTGGCTAAGACCCTCGAAATCGACTAAGGGTGAAAGCCGTTGTTATGCCCCTTAGATCGAAATAATAAAAACGGGTGAAGGCTGTTGCTAACACCCTGGAAATTGACTAAGGGTGAAAGCCGTTGCTATGCCCCTTAGATCGAAATAATAAAAATGGGTTAAAGCTGTTGCTAAGACCCTCGAAATTGACTAAGGGTGAAAGCCGCTGCTATGCCCCTTAGATCGAAATAATAAAAATGGTTGAAAGCTGTTGCTAACACCCTCGAAATCGACTAAGGGTGAAAGCCATTGCTATGCCCCTTAGATCGAAATAATAAAAATGGGTGAAAGCTGTTTCTAAAACCCTCGAAATCGACTAATGGTGAAAGCCGCTGCTATGCCCCTTAGATCGAAATAATAAAAATGGCTGAAAGCTGTTGCTAGACCCTCGAAATCGACTAAGGGTGAAAGCCGTTGCTATGCCCCTTAGATCGAAATAATAAAAATGGGTGAAAGTTGTTGCTAAGACCCTCGAAATCGACTAAGGGTGAAAGCCATTGCTATGCCCCTTTGATCGAAATAATAAAAATGGGTGAAAGCTGTTTCTAAGACCCTCGAAATTGACTAAGGGTGAAAAACGCTGCTATGCCCCTTAGATCGAAATAATAAAAATGGTTGAAAGCTGTTGCTAAAACCCTCGAAATCGACTAAGGGTGAAAGCCGTTGCTATGCCCCTTAGATCTAAATAATAAAAATGGGCGAAATTTGTGGCTAAGACCCTCGAAATCGACTAAGGGTGAAAGCCGTTGCTATGCCCCTTAGATCGAAATAATAAAAACAGGTGAAAGCTGTTGCTAAGACCCTCGAAATCGACTAAGGGTGAAAGTCGTTGCTATGCCCCTTAGATCGAAATAATAAAAATGGGTGAAAGTTGTTGCTAAGACCCTCGAAATCGACTAAGGGTGAAAGCCGTTGCTATGCCCCTTAGATCGAAATAATAAAGAAGGGTGAAAGCTGTTGCTAAGAACCACGAAATCGACTAAGGGTGAAAGCCATTGCTATGCCCCTTTGATCGAAATAATAAAAATGGGTGAAAGCTGTTTCTAAGACCCTCGAAATTGACTAAGGGTGAAAGCCGCTGCTATGCCCCTTAGATCGAAATAATAAAAATGGTTGAAAGCTGTTGCTAAAACCCTCGAAATCGACTAAGGGTGAAAGCCATTGCTATGCCCCTTAGATCGAAATAATAAAAATGGGTGAAAGCTGTTTCTAAAACCCTCGAAATCGACTAATGGTGAAAGCTGCTGATATGCCCCTTAGATCGAAATAATAAAAATGGTTGAAAGCTGTTGCTAGACCCTCGAAATCGACTAAGGGTGAAAGCCGTTGCTATTCCTCTTAGATCGAAATAATAAAAATGGGTGAAAGCTGTTGCTAAGACCCTCGAAATCGACTAAGGGTGAAAGCCGTTGCTATGCCCCTTAGATCTAAATAATAAAAATGGGTGAAAGTTATTGCTAAGACCCTCGAAATTGACTAAGGGTGAAAGCTGTTGCTATGCCCCTTAGATCGAAATAATAAAAACGGGTGAAAGCTGTTGCTAAGACCCTCGAAATCGACTAAGGGTGAAAGCCGTTGCTATGCCCCTTAGATCGAAATAATAAAAATGGGTGAAAGCTGTTGCTAAGACCCTCTAAATCGACTAAGGGTGAAAGCCGCTGCTATGCCCCTTAGATCGAAATAATAAAAATGGTTGAAAGCTATTGCTAAAACCCTCGAAATCGACTAAGGGTGAAAGCCGTTGCTATGCCCTTAGATCGAAATAATAAAGAAGGGTGAAAGTTGTTGCTAAGACCCTCGAAATCGACTAAGGGTGAAGGCCATTGCTATGCCCCTTAGATCGAAATAATAAAGAAGGGTGAAAGTTGTTGCTAAGACCCTCGAAATCGACTTAGGGTGAAAGCCATTGCTATGCCCCTTAGATCGAAATAATAAAGATGGGTGAAAGCTGTTGCTAAGACCCTCGAAATCGACTAAGGGTGAAAGCCATTGCTATGCCCCTTTGATCGAAATAATAAAAATGGGTGAAAGCTGTTTCTAAGACCCTCGAAATTGACTAAGGGTGAAAGACGCTGCTATGCCCCTTAGATCGAAATAATAAAAATGGTTGAAAGCTGTTGCTAAAACCCTCGAAATCGACTAAGGGTGAAAGCCGTTGCTATGCCCCTTAGATCTAAATAATAAAAATGGGCGAAATCTGTGGCTAAGACCCTCGAAATCGACTAAGGGTGAAAGCCGTTGCTATGCCCCTTAGATCGAAATAATAAAAACAGGTGAAAGCTGTTGCTAAGACCCTCGAAATCGACTAAGGGTGAAAGCCGTTGCTATGCCCCTTAGATCGAAATAATAAAAATGGGTGAAAGTTGTTTCTAAGACCCTCGAAATCGACTAAGGGTGAAAGCCGCTGCTATGCCCCTTAGGTCGAAATAATAAAAACGGGTGAAAGTTGTTGCTAAGACCCTCGAAATCGACTAAGGGTGAAAGCCATTGCTATGCCCCTTTGATCGAAATAATAAAGAAGGGTGAAAGCTGTTTCTAAGACCCTCGAAATTGACTAAGGGTGAAAGCCATTGCTATGCCCCTTAGATCGAAATAATAAAAATGGTTGAAAGCTGTTGCTAAAACCCTCGAAATCGACTAAGGGTGAAAGCCGCTGCTATGCCCCTTAGATCTAAATAATAAAAATGGGTGAAAGCTGTGGCTAAAACCCTCGAAATCGACTAAGGGTGAAAGCCGTTGCTATGCTTCTTAGATCTAAATAATAAAAATGGGTGAAAGCTGTGGCTAAGACCCTCGAAATCGACTAAGGGTGAAAGCCGTTGTTATGCCCCTTAGATCGAAATAATAAAAACGGGTGAAGGCTGTTGCTAACACCCTCGAAATTGACTAAGGGTGAAAGCCGTTGCTATGCCCCTTAGATCGAAATAATAAAAATGGGTTAAAGCTGTTGCTAAGACCCTCGAAATTGACTAAGGGTGAAAGCCGCTGCTATGCCCCTTAGATCGAAATAATAAAAATGGTTGAAAGCTGTTGCTAACACCCTCGAAATCGACTAAGGGTGAAAGCCATTGCTATGCCCCTTAGATCGAAATAATAAAAATGGGTGAAAGCTGTTTCTAAAACCCTCGAAATCGACTAATGGTGAAAGCCGCTGCTATGCCCCTTAGATCGAAATAATAAAAATGGGTGAAAGCTGTTGCTAAGACCCTCGAAATCGACTAAGGGTGAAAGCCGTTGCTATGCCCCTTAGATCTAAATAATAAAAATGGGTTAAAGTTATTGCTAAGACCCTCGAAATCGACTAAGGGTGAAAGCTGTTGCTATGCCCCTTAGATCGAAATAATAAAAACGGGTGAAAGCTATTGCTAAGACCCTCGAAATCGACTAAGGGTGAAAGCCGTTGCTATGCCCCTTAGATCGAAATAATAAAAACAGGTGAAAGCTGTTGCTAAGACCCTCGAAATCGACTAAGGGTGAAAACCGTTGCTATGCCCCTTAGATCGAAATAATAAAAATGGGTGAAAGTTGTTTCTAAGACCCTCGAAATCGACTAAGGGTGAAAGCCGCTGCTATGCCCCTTAGATCGAAATAATAAAAACGGGTGAAAGTTGTTGCTAAGACCCTCGAAATCGACTAAGGGTGAAAGCCATTGCTATGCCCCTTTGATCGAAATAATAAAGAAGGGTGAAAGCTATTTCTAAGACCCTCGAAATTGACTATGGGTGAAAGCCATTGCTATGCCCCTTAGATCGAAATAATAAAAATAGTTGAAAGCTGTTGCTAAAACCCTCGAAATCGACTAAGGGTGAAAGCCGCTGCTATGCCCCTTAGATCTAAATAATAAAAATGGGTGAAAGCTGTGGCTAAAACCCTCGAAATCGACTAAGGGTGAAAGCCGTTGCTATGCTTCTTAGATCTAAATAATAAAAATGGGTGAAAGCTGTGGGCTAAGACCCTCGAAATCGACTAAGGGTGAAAGCCGTTGTTATGCCCCTTAGATCGAAATAATAAAAACGGGTGAAGGCTGTTGCTAACACCCTCGAAATTGACTAAGGGTGAAAGCCGTTGCTATGCCCCTTAGATCGAAATAATAAAAATGGGTTAAAGCTGTTGCTAAGACCCTCGAAATTGACTAAGGGTGAAAGCCGCTGCTATGCCCCTTAGATCGAAATAATAAAAATGGTTGAAAGCTGTTGCTAACACCCTCGAAATCGACTAAGGGTGAAAGCCATTGCTATGCCCCTTAGATCGAAATAATAAAAATGGGTGAAAGCTGTTTCTAAAACCCTCGAAATCGACTAATGGTGAAAGCCGCTGCTATGCCCCTTAGATCGAAATAATAAAAATGGCTGAAAGCTGTTGCTAGACCCTCGAAATCGACTAAGGGTGAAAGCCGTTGCTATGCCCCTTAGATCGAAATAATAAAAATGGGTGAAAGCTGTTGCTAAGACCCTCGAAATCGACTAAGGGTGAAAGCCGTTGCTATGCCCCTTAGATCGAAATAATAAAAATGGGTGAAAGCTGTTGCTAAGACCCTCGAAATCGACTAAGGGTGAAAGCTGTTGCTATGCCCCTTAGATCGAAATAATAAAAACGGGTGAAAGCTGTTGCTAAGACCCTCGAAATCGACTAAGGGTGAAAGCCGTTGCTATGCCCCTTAGATCGAAATAATAAAAATGGGTGAAAGCTGTTGCTAAGACCCTCGAAATCGACTAAGGGCGAAATAATAAAAATGGGTGAAAGCTGTTGCTAAGACCCTCGTAATCGACTAAGGGTGAAAGCCGCTGCTATGCCCCTTAGATCGAAATAATAAAAATGGTTGAAAGTTGTTGCTAAAACCCTCGAAATCGACTAAGGGTGAAAGCCGTTGCTTTGCCCTTAGATCGAAATAATAAAGAAGGGTGAAAGTTGTTGCTAAGACCCTCGAAATCGACTAAGGGTGAAGGCCATTGCTATGCCCCTTAGATCGAAATAATAAAGAAGGGTGAAAGTTGTTGCTAAGACCCTCGAAATCGACTAAGGGTGAAAGCCATTGCTATGCCCCTTAGATCGAAATAATAAAGAAGGGTGAAAGCTGTTGCTAAGACCCTCGAAATCGACTAAGGGTGAAAGCCATTGCTATGCCCCTTTGATCGAAATAATAAAGAAGGGTGAAAGCTGTTTCTAAGACCCTCGAAATTGACTAAGGGTGAAAGCCATTGCTATGCCCCTTATATCGAAATAATAAAAATGGTTGAAAGCTGTTGCTAAAACCCTCGAAATCGACTAAGGGTGAAAGCCGCTGCTATGCCCCTTAGATCTAAATAATAAAAATGGGTGAAAGCTGTGGCTAAAACCCTCGAAATCGACTAAGGGTGAAAGCCGTTGCTATGCTTCTTAGATCTAAATAATAAAAATGGGTGAAAGCTGTGGCTAAGACCCTCGAAATCGACTAAGGGTGAAAGCCGTTGTTATGCCCCTTAGATCGAAATAATAAAAACGGGTGAAGGCTGTTGCTAACACCCTCGAAATTGACTAAGGGTGAAAGCCGTTGCTATGCCCCTTAGATCGAAATAATAAAAATGGGTTAAAGCTGTTGCTAAGACCCTCGAAATTGACTAAGGGTGAAAGCCGCTGCTATGCCCCTTAGATCGAAATAATAAAAATGGTTGAAAGCTGTTGCTAACACCCTCGAAATCGACTAAGGGTGAAAGCCATTGCTATGCCCCTTAGATCGAAATAATAAAAATGGGTGAAAGCTGTTTCTAAAACCCTCGAAATCGACTAATGGTGAAAGCCGCTGCTATGCCCCTTAGATCGAAATAATAAAAATGGGTGAAAGCTGTTGCTAAGACCCTCGAAATCGACTAAGGGTGAAAGCCGTTGCTATGCCCCTTAGATCTAAATAATAAAAATGGGTGAAAGTTATTGCTAAGACCCTCGAAATCGACTAAGGGTGAAAGCTGTTGCTATGCCCCTTAGATCGAAATAATAAAAACGGGTGAAAGCTATTGCTAAGACCCTCGAAATCGACTAAGGGTGAAAGCCGTTGCTATGCCCCTTAGATCGAAATAATAAAAACAGGTGAAAGCTGTTGCTAAGACCCTCGAAATCGACTAAGGGTGAAAACCGTTGCTATGCCCCTTAGATCGAAATAATAAAAATGGGTGAAAGTTGTTTCTAAGACCCTCGAAATCGACTAAGGGTGAAAGCCGCTGCTATGCCCCTTAGATCGAAATAATAAAAACGGGTGAAAGTTGTTGCTAAGACCCTCGAAATCGACTAAGGGTGAAAGCCATTGCTATGCCCCTTTGATCGAAATAATAAAGAAGGGTGAAAGCTGTTTCTAAGACCCTCGAAATTGACTATGGGTGAAAGCCATTGCTATGCCCGTTAGATCGAAATAATAAAAATAGTTGAAAGCTGTTGCTAAAACCCTCGAAATCGACTAAGGGTGAAAGCCGCTGCTATGCCCCTTAGATCTAAATAATAAAAATGGGTGAAAGCTGTGGCTAAAACCCTCGAAATCGACTAAGGGTGAAAGCCGTTGCTATGCTTCTTAGATCTAAATAATAAAAATGGGTGAAAGCTGTGGCTAAGACCCTCGAAATCGACTAAGGGTGAAAGCCGTTGTTATGCCCCTTAGATCGAAATAATAAAAACGGGTGAAGGCTGTTGCTAACACCCTCGAAATTGACTAAGGGTGAAAGCCGTTGCTATGCCCCTTAGATCGAAATAATAAAAATGGGTTAAAGCTGTTGCTAAGACCCTCGAAATTGACTAAGGGTGAAAGCCGCTGCTATGCCCCTTAGATCGAAATAATAAAAATGGTTGAAAGCTGTTGCTAACACCCTCGAAATCGACTAAGGGTGAAAGCCATTGCTATGCCCCTTAGATCGAAATAATAAAAATGGGTGAAAGCTGTTTCTAAAACCCTCGAAATCGACTAATGGTGAAAGCCGCTGCTATGCCCCTTAGATCGAAATAATAAAAATGGCTGAAAGCTGTTGCTAGACCCTCGAAATCGACTAAGGGTGAAAGCCGTTGCTATGCCCCTTAGATCGAAATAATAAAAATGGGTGAAAGCTGTTGCGAAGACCCTCGAAATCGACTAAGGGTGAAAGCCGTTGCTATGCCCCTTAGATCTAAATAATAAAAATGGGTGAAAGTTATTGCTAAGACCCTCGAAATCGACTAAGGGTGAAAGCTGTTGCTATGCCCCTTAGATCGAAATAATAAAAACGGGTGAAAGCTGTTGCTAAGACCCTCGAAATCGACTAAGGGTGAAAGCCGTTGCTATGCCCCTTAGATCGAAATAATAAAAATGGGTGAAAGCTGTTGCTAAGACCCTCGAAATCGACTAAGGGCGAAATAATAAAAATGGGTGAAAGCTGTTGCTAAGACCCTCGTAATCGACTAAGGGTGAAAGCCGCTGCTATGCCCCTTAGATCGAAATAATAAAAATGGTTGAAAGTTGTTGCTAAAACCCTCGAAATCGACTAAGGGTGAAAGCCGTTGCTTTGCCCTTAGATCGAAATAATAAAGAAGGGTGAAAGTTGTTGCTAAGACCCTCGAAATCGACTAAGGGTGAAGGCCATTGCTATGCCCCTTAGATCGAAATAATAAAGAAGGGTGAAAGTTGTTGCTAAGACCCTCGAAATCGACTAAGGGTGAAAGCCATTGCTATGCCCCTTAGATCGAAATAATAAAGAAGGGTGAAAGCTGTTGCTAAGACCCTCGAAATCGACTAAGGGTGAAAGCCATTGCTATGCCCCTTTGATCGAAATAATAAAGAAGGGTGAAAGTTGTTTCTAAGACCCTCGAAATCGACTAAGGGTGAAAGCCGCTGCTATGCCCCTTAGATCGAAATAATAAAAACGGGTGAAAGTTGTTGCTAAGACCCTCGAAATCGACTAAGGGTGAAAGCCATTGCTATGCCCCTTTGATCGAAATAATAAAGAAGGGTGAAAGCTGTTTCTAAGACCCTCGAAATTGACTAAGGGTGAAAGCCATTGCTATGCCCCTTAGATCGAAATAATAAAAATGGTTGAAAGCTGTTGCTAAAACCCTCGAAATCGACTAAGGGTGAAAGCCGCTGCTATGCCCCTTAGATCTAAATAATAAAAATGGGTGAAAGCTGTGGCTAAAACCCTCGAAATCGACTAAGGGTGAAAGCCGTTGCTATGCTTCTTAGATCTAAATAATAAAAATGGGTGAAAGCTGTGGCTAAGACCCTCGAAATCGACTAAGGGTGAAAGCCGTTGTTATGCCCCTTAGATCGAAATAATAAAAACGGGTGAAGGCTGTTGCTAACACCCTCGAAATTGACTAAGGGTGAAAGCCGTTGCTATGCCCCTTAGATCGAAATAATAAAAACGGGTGAAAGTTGTTGCTAAGACCCTCGAAATCGACTAAGGGTGAAAGCCATTGCTATGCCCCTTTGATCGAAATAATAAAGAAGGGTGAAAGCTGTTTCTAAGACCCTCGAAATTGACTAAGGGTGAAAGCCATTGCTATGCCCCTTAGATCGAAATAATAAAAATGGTTGAAAGCTGTTGCTAAAACCCTCGAAATCGACTAAGGGTGAAAGCCGCTGCTATGCCCCTTAGATCTAAATAATAAAAATGGCTGAAAGCTGTGGCTAAAACCCTCGAAATCGACTAAGGGTGAAAGCCGTTGCTATGCTTCTTAGATCTAAATAATAAAAATGGGTGAAAGCTGTGGCTAAGACCCTCGAAATCGACTAAGGGTGAAAGCCGTTGTTATGCCCCTTAGATCGAAATAATAAAAACGGGTGAAGGCTGTTGCTAACACCCTCGAAATTGACTAAGGGTGAAAGCCGTTGCTATGCCCCTTAGATCGAAATAATAAAAATGGGTTAAAGCTGTTGCTAAGACCCTCGAAATGGACTAAGGGTGAAAGTCGTTGCTATGCCCCTTAGATCGAAATAATAAAAACGGGTGAAAGCTGTTGCTAAGACCCTCGAAATCGACTAAGGGTGAAAGCCGTTGCTATGACACTTAGATCGAAATAATAAAGAAGGGTGAAAGTTGTTGCTAAGACCCTCGAAATCGACTAAGGGTGAAAGCCATTGCGATGCCCCTTAGATCGAAATAATAAAGAAGGGTGAAAGATGTTGCTAAGACCCTCGAAATCGACTAAGGGTGAAAGCCGTTGCTATGCCCCTTAGATCGAAATAATAAAAACGGGTGAAAGCTGTTGCTAAGACCCTCCAAATCGACTAAGGGTGAAAGCCGTTGCTATGCCCCTTAGATCGAAATTACACAAATGGGTGAAAGCTGTTGCTAAGAACCTCGAAATCGACTAAGGGTGAAAGCCGTTGCTATGCCCCTTAGATCTAAATAATAAAAATGGGTGAAAGTTATTGCTAAGACCCTCGAAATCGACTAAGGGTGAAAGCTGTTTCTATGCCCCTTAGATCGAAATAATAAAAACGGGTGAAAGCTGTTGCTAAGACCCTCGAAATCGACTAAGGGTGAAAGCCGTTGCTATGCCCCTTAGATCGAAATAATAAAAATTGGTGAAAGTTGTTGCTAAGACCCTCGAAATCGACTAAGGATGAAAGTCGTTGCTATGCCCCTTAGATCGAAATAATAAAAATGGGTGAAAGTTGTTGCTAAGACCCTCGAAATGGACTAAGGGTGAAAGCCGTTGCTATACCCCTTAGATCGAAATAATAAAAATGGATGAAAGCTGTTTCTAAGACCCTCAAAATTGACTAAAGGTGAAAGCCGTTGCTATGCCCCTTAGATTGAAATAATAAAAAGGGGTGAAAGCTGTTGCTAAGACCCTCGAAAGTCGTTGCTATGCCCCTTAGATCGAAATAATAAAAATTGGTGAAAGTTGTTGCTAAGACCCTCGAAATCGACTAAGGGTGAAAGCCGTTGCTATGCCCCTTAGATCGAAATAATAAAAAATGGGTGAAAGCTGTTTCTAAGACCCTCGAAATCGACTAGGGGTGAAAGCCGTTGGTATGCCCCTTAGATCGAAATAATAAAAATGGGTGAAAGCTGTTGCTAAGACCCTTGAAATCGACTAAGGGTGAAAGCCGTTGCTTTGCCCCATAGATCAAAATAATAAAAATGGGTGAAAGATGTTGCTAAGACCCTCGAAATCGACTAAGGGTGAAAGTCGTTGCTATGCCCCTTAGATCGAAATAATAAAAATGGGTGAAAGCTGTTGTTAAGACCCTCGAAATCGACTAAGGGTGAAAGCCGTTGCTATGCCCCTTAGATCGAAATAATAAAGAAGGGTGAAAGTTGTTGCTAAGAACCTCGAAATCGACTAAGGGTGAAATCCATTGCTATGCCCCTTTGATCAAATTATAATAAAAATGGGCGAAAACAGTTTCTAAGACCCTCGAAATTGACTAAGGGTGAAAGCCGCTGCTATGCCCCTTAGATCGAAATAATAAAAATGGTTGAAAGCTGTTGCTAAAACCCTCGAAATCGACTAAGGGTAAAAGCCATTGCTATGCCCCTTAGATCGAAATAATAAAAATGGGTGAAAGCTGTTTCTAAAACCCTCGAAATCGACTAAGGGTGAAAGCCGCTGCTATGCCCCTTAGATCGAAATAATAAAAATGGTTGAAAGCTGTTGCTAAAACCCTCGAAATCCACTAAGGGTGAAAGCCGTTGCTATGCCCCTTAGATCTAAATAATAAAAATGAGTGAAAGTTATTGCTAAGACCCTCGAAATCGACTAAGGGTGAAAGCTGTTGCTATGCCCCTTAGATCGAAATAATAAAAACGGGTGAAAGCTGTTGCTAAGACCCTCGAAATCGACTAAGGGTGAAAGCCGTTGCTATGCCCCTTAGATCGAAATAATAAAAATGGGTGAAAGTTGTTGCTAAGACCCTCGAAATCGACTAAGGATGAAAGTCGTTGCTATGCCCCTTAGATCGAAATAATAAAAATGGGTGAAAGTTGTTGCTAAGACCCTCGAAATGGACTAAGGGTGAAAGCCGTTGCTATACCCCTTAGATCGAAATAATAAAAATGGATGAAAGCTGTTTCTAAGACCCTAAAAATTGACTAAAGGTGAAAGCCGTTGCTATGCCCCTTAGATTGAAATAATAAAAAGGGGTGAAAGCTGTTGCTAAGACCCTCGAAAGTCGTTGCTATGCCCCTTAGATCGAAATAATAAAAATTGGTGAAAGTTGTTGCTAAGACCCTCGAAATCGACTAAGGGTGAAAGCCGTTGCTATGCCCCTTAGATCGAAATAATAAAAAATGGGTGAAAGCTGTTTCTAAGACCCTCGAAATCGACTAGGGGTGAAAGCCGTTGGTATGCCCCTTAGATCGAAATAATAAAAATGGGTGAAAGCTGTTGCTAAGACCCTTGAAATCGACTAAGGGTGAAAGCCGTTGCTTTGCCCCATAGATCAAAATAATAAAAATGGGTGAAAGATGTTGCAAAGACCCTCGAAATCGACTAAGGGTGAAAGTCGTTGCTATGCCCCTTAGATCGAAATAATAAAAATGGGTGAAAGCTGTTGTTAAGACCCTCGAAATCGACTAAGGGTGAAAGCCATTGCTATGCCCCTTTGATCGAAATAATAAAGAAGGGTGAAAGCTGTTTCTAAGACCCTCGAAATTGAGTAAGGGTGAAAGCCATTGCTATGCCCCTTAGATCGAAATAATAAAAATGGTTGAAAGCTGTTGCTAAAACCCTCGAAATCGACTAAGGGTGAAAGCCGCTGCTATGCCCCTTAGATCTAAATAATAAAAATGGGTGAAAGCTGTGGCTAAAACCCTCGAAATCGACTAAGGGTGAAAGCCGTTGCTATGCTTCTTAGATCTAAATAATAAAAATGGGTGAAAGTTGTGGCTAAGACCCTCGAAATCGACTAAGGGTGAAAGCCGTTGTTATGCCCCTTAGATCGAAATAATAAAAACGGGTGAAGGCTGTTGCTAACACCCTCGAAATTGACTAAGGGTGAAAGCCGTTGCTATGCCCCTTAGATCGAAATAATAAAAATGGGTTAAAGCTGTTGCTAAGACCCTCGAAATGGACTAAGGGTGAAAGCCGTTGCTATGCCCCTTAGATCGAAATAATAAAAACGGGTGAAAGCTGTTGCTAAGACCCTCGAAATAGACTAAGGGTGAAAGCCGTTGCTATGACCCTTAGATCGAAATAATAAAGAAGGGTGAAAGTTGTTGCTAAGACCCTCGAAATCGACTAAGGGTGAAAGCCATTGCGATGCCCCTTAGATCGAAATAATAAAGAAGGGTGAAAGCTGTTGCTAAGACCCTCGAAATCGACTAAGGGTGAAAGCCGTTGCTATGCCCCTTAGATCGAAATAATAAAAACGGGTGAAGGCTGTTGCTAACACCCTCGAAATTGACTAAGGGTGAAAGCCGTTGCTATGCCCCTTAGATCGAAATAATAAAAATGGGTGAAAGTTGTTGCTAAGACCCTCGAAATCTACTAAGGATGAAAGTCGTTGCTATGCCCCTTAGATCGAAATAATAAAAATGGGTGAAAGTTGTTGCTAAGACCCTCGAAATGGACTAAGGGTGAAAGCCGTTGCTATACCCCTTAGATCGAAATAATAAAAATGGATGAAAGCTGTTTCTAAGACCCTAAAAATTGACTAAAGGTGAAAGCCGTTGCTATGCCCCTTAGATTGAAATAATAAAAAGGGGTGAAAGCTGTTGCTAAGACCCTCGAAAGTCGTTGCTATGCCCCTTAGATCGAAATAATAAAAATTGGTGAAAGTTGTTGCTAAGACCCTCGAAATCGACTAAGGGTGAAAGCCGTTGCTATGCCCCTTAGATCGAAATAATAAAAAATGGGTGAAAGCTGTTTCTAAGACCCTCGAAATCGACTAGGGGTGAAAGCCGTTGGTATGCCCCTTAGATCGAAATAATAAAAATGGGTGAAAGCTGTTGCTAAGACCCTTGAAATCGACTAAGGGTGAAAGCCGTTGCTTTGCCCCATAGATCAAAATAATAAAAATGGGTGAAAGATGTTGCTAAGACCCTCGAAATCGACTAAGGGTGAAAGTCGTTGCTATGCCCCTTAGATCGAAATAATAAAAATGGGTGAAAGCTGTTGTTAAGACCCTCGAAATCGACTAAGGGTGAAAGCCATTGCTATGCCCCTTTGATCGAAATAATAAAGAAGGGTGAAAGCTGTTTCTAAGACCCTCGAAATTGACTAAGGGTGAAAGCCATTGCTATGCCCCTTAGATCGAAATAATAAAAATGGTTGAAAGTTGTTGCTAAAACCCTCGAAATCGACTAAGGGTGAAAGCCGCTGCTATGCCCCTTAGATCTAAATAATAAAAATGGGTGAAAGCTGTGGCTAAAACCCTCGAAATCGACTAAGGGTGAAAGCCGTTGCTATGCTTCTTAGATCTAAATAATAAAAATGGGTGAAAGCTGTGGCTAAGACCCTCGAAATCGACTAAGGGTGAAAGCCGTTGTTATGCCCCTTAGATCGAAATAATAAAAACGGGTGAAGGCTGTTGCTAACACCCTCGAAATTGACTAAGGGTGAAAGCCGTTGCTATGCCCCTTAGATCGAAATAATAAAAATGGGTTAAAGCTGTTGCTAAGACCCTCGAAATGGACTAAGGGTGAAAGCCGTTGCTATGCCCCTTAGATCGAAATAATAAAAACGGGTGAAAGCTGTTGCTAAGACCCTCGAAATCGACTAAGGGTGAAAGCCGTTGCTATGACCCTTAGATTGAAATAATAAAGAAGGGTGAAAGTTGTTGCTAAGACCCTCGAAATCGACTAAGGGTGAAAGCCATTGCGATGCCCCTTAGATCGAAATAATAAAGAAGGGTGAAAGCTGTTGCTAAGACCCTCGAAATCGACTAAGGGTGAAAGCCGTTGCTATGCCCCTTAGATCGAAATAATAAAAACGGGTGAAGGCTGTTGCTAACACCCTCGAAATTGACTAAGGGTGAAAGCCGTTGCTATGCCCCTTAGATCGAAATAATAAAAATGGGTGAAAGTTGTTGCTAAGACCCTCGAAATCGACTAAGGATGAAAGTCGTTGCTATGCCCCTTAGATCGAAATAATAAAAATGGGTGAAAGTTGTTGCTAAGACCCTCGAAATGGACTAAGGGTGAAAGCCGTTGCTATACCCCTTAGATCGAAATAATAAAAATGGATGAAAGCTGTTTCTAAGACCCTCAAAATTGACTAAAGGTGAAAGCCGTTGCTATGCCCCTTAGATTGAAATAATAAAAAGGGGTGAAAGCTGTTGCTAAGACCCTCGAAAGTCGTTGCTATGCCCCTTAGATCGAAATAATAAAAATGGGTGAAAGTTGTTGCTAAGACCCTCGAAATGGACTAAGGGTGAAAGCCGTTGCTATACCCCTTAGATCGAAATAATAAAAATGGATGAAAGCTGTTTCTAAGACCCTAAAAATTGACTAAAGGTGAAAGCCGTTGCTATGCCCCTTAGATTGAAATAATAAAAAGGGGTGAAAGCTGTTGCTAAGACCCTCGAAAGTCGTTGCTATGCCCCTTAGATCGAAATAATAAAAATTGGTGAAAGTTGTTGCTAAGACCCTCAAAATCGACTAAGGGTGAAAGCCGTTGCTATGCCCCTTAGATCGAAATAATAAAAAATGGGTGAAAGCTGTTTCTAAGACCCTCGAAATCGACTAGGGGTGAAAGCCGTTGGTATGCCCCTTAGATCGAAATAATAAAAATGGGTGAAAGCTGTTGCTAAGACCCTTGAAATCGACTAAGGGTGAAAGCCGTTGCTTTGCCCCATAGATCAAAATAATAAAAATGGGTGAAAGATGTTGCTAAGACCCTCGAAATCGACTAAGGGTGAAAGTCGTTGCTATGCCCCTTAGATCGAAATAATAAAAATGGGTGAAAGCTGTTGTTAAGACCCTCGAAATCGACTAAGGGTGAAAGCCATTGCTATGCCCCTTTGATCGAAATAATAAAGAAGGGTGAAAGCTGTTTCTAAGACCCTCGAAATTGACCAAGGGTGAAAGCCATTGCTATGCCCCTTAGATCGAAATAATAAAAATGGTTGAAAGCTGTTGCTAAAACCCTCGAAATCGACTAAGGGTGAAAGCCGCTGCTATGCCCCTTAGATCTAAATAATAAAAATGGGTGAAAGCTGTGGCTAAAACCCTCGAAATCGACTAAGGGTGAAAGCCGTTGCTATGCTTCTTAGATCTAAATAATAAAAATGGGTGAAAGCTGTGGCTAAGACCCTCGAAATCGACTAAGGGTGAAAGCCGTTGTTATGCCCCTTAGATCGAAATAATAAAAACGGGTGAAGGTTGTTGCTAACACCCTCGAAATTGACTAAGGGTGAAAGCCGTTGCTATGCCCCTTAGATCGAAATAATAAAAATGGGTTAAAGCTGTTGATAAGACCCTCGAAATGGACTAAGGGTGAAAGCCGTTGCTATGCCCCTTAGATCGAAATAATAAAAACGGGTGAAAGCTGTTGCTAAGACCCTCGAAATCGACTAAGGGTTAAAGCCGTTGCTATGACCCTTAGATCGAAATAATAAAGAAGGGTGAAAGTTGTTGCTAAGACCCTCGAAATCGACTAAGGGTGAAAGCCATTGCGATGCCCCTTAGATCGAAATAATAAAGAAGGGTGAAAGCTGTTGCTAAGACCCTCGAAATCGACTAAGGGTGAAAGCCGTTGCTATGCCCCTTAGATCGAAATAATAAAAACGGGTGAAAGCTGTTGCTAAGACCCTCCAAATGGACTAAGGGTGAAAGCCGTTGCTATGCCCCTTAGATCGAAATTATACAAATGGGTGAAAGCTATTGCTAAGAACCTCGAAATCGACTAAGGGTGAAAGCCGTTGCTATGCCCCTTAGATCTAAATAATAAAAATGGGTGAAAGTTATTGCTAAGACCCTCGAAATCGACTAAGGGTGAAAGCTGTTGCTATGCCCCTTAGATCGAAATAATAAAAACGGGTGAAAGCTGTTGCTAAGACCCTCGAAATCGACTAAGGGTGAAAGCCGTTGCTATGCCCCTTAGATCGAAATAATAAAAATTGGTGAAAGTTGTTGCTAAGACCCTCGAAATCGACTAAGGATGAAAGTCGTTGCTATGCCCCTTAGATCGAAATAATAAAAATGGGTGAAAGTTGTTGCTAAGACCCTCGAAATGGACTAAGGGTGAAAGCCGTTGTTATACCCCTTAGATCGAAATAATAAAAATGGATGAAAGCTGTTTCTAAGACCCTCAAAATTGACTAAAGGTGAAAGCCGTTGCTATGCCCCTTAGATTGAAATAATAAAAAGGGGTGAAAGCTGTTGCTAAGACCCTCGAAAGTCGTTGCTATGCCCCTTAGATCGAAATAATAAAAATTGGTGAAAGCTGTTTCTAAGACCCTCGAAATCGACTAGGGGTGAAAGCCGTTGGTATGCCCCTTAGATCGAAATAATAAAAATGGGTGAAAGCTGTTGCTAAGACCCTTGAAATCGACTAAGGGTGAAAGCCGTTGCTTTGCCCCATAGATCAAAATAATAAAAATGGGTGAAAGATGTTGCTAAGACCCTCGAAATCGACTAAGGGTGAAAGTCGTTGCTATGCCCCTTAGATCGAAATAATAAAAATGGGTGAAAGCTGTTGTTAAGACCCTCGAAATCGACTAAGGGTGAAAGCCGTTGCTCTGCCCCTTAGATCGAAATAATAAAGAAGGGTGAAAGTTGTTGCTAAGAACCTCGAAATCGACTAAGGGTGAAATCCATTGCTATGCCCCTTTGATCGAAATAATAAAAATGGGCGAAAACAGTTTCTAAGACCCTCGAAATTGACTAAGGGTGAAAGCCGCTGCTATGCCCCTTAGATCGAAATAATAAAAATGGTTGAAAGCTGTTGCTAAAACCCTCGAAATCGACTAAGGGTGAAAGCCGTTGATATGCCCCTTAGATCTAAATAATAAAAATGAGTGAAAGTTATTGCTAAGACCCTCGAAATCGACTAAGGGTAAAACCATTGCTATGCCCCTTAGATCGAAATAATAAAAATGGGTGAAAGCTGTTTCTAAAACCCTCGAAATCGACTAAGGGTGAAAGCCGCTGCTATGCCCCTTAGATCGAAATAATAAAAATGGTTGAAAGCTGTTGCTAAAACCCTCAAAATCGACTAAGGGTGAAAGCCGTTGCTATGCCCCTTAGATCTAAATAATAAAAATGAGTGAAAGTTATTGCTAAGACCCTCGAAATCGACTAAGGGTGAAAGCTGTTGCTATGCCCCTTAGATCGAAATAATAAAAACGGGTGAAAGCTGTTGCTAAGACCCTCGAAATCGACTAAGGGTGAAAGCCGTTGCTATGCCCCTTAGATCGAAATAATAAAAATGGGTGAAAGTTGTTGCTAAGACCGTCGAAATCGACTAAGGATGAAAGTCGTTGCTATGCCCCTTGGATCGAAATAATAAAAATGGGTGAAAGTTGTTGCCAAGACCCTCGAAATGGACTAAGGGTGAAAGCCGTTGCTATACCCCTTAGATCGAAATAATAAAAATGGATGAAAGATGTTTCTAAGACCCTCAAAATTGACTAAAGGTGAAAGCCGTTGCTATGCCCCTTAGATTGAAATAATAAAAAGGGGTGAAAGCTGTTGCTAAGACCCTCGAAAGTCGTTGCTATGCCCCTTAGATCGAAATAATAAAAATGGGTGAAAGTTGTTGCTAAGACCCTCGAAATGGACTAAGGGTGAAAGCCGTTGCTATACCCCTTAGATCGAAATAATAAAAATGGATGAAAGCTGTTTCTAAGACCCTAAAAATTGACTAAAGGTGAAAGCCGTTGCTATGCCCCTTAGATTGAAATAATAAAAAGGGGTGAAAGCTGTTGCTAAGACCCTCGAAAGTCGTTGCTATGCCCCTTAGATCGAAATAATAAAAATTGGTGAAAGTTGTTGCATAGACCCTCGAAATCGACTAAGGGTGAAAGCCGTTGCTATGCACCTTAGATCGAAATAATAAAAAATGGGTGAAAGCTGTTTCTAAGACCCTCGAAATCGACTAGGGGTGAAAGCCGTTGGTATGCCCCTTAGATCGAAATAATAAAAATGGGTGAAAGCTGTTGCTAAGACCCTTGAAATCGACTAAGGGTGAAAGCCGTTGCTTTGCCCCATAGATCAAAATAATAAAAATGGGTGAAAGATGTTGCTAAGACCCTCGAAATCGACTAAGGGTGAAAGTCGTTGCTATGCCCCTTAGATCGAAATAATAAAAATGGGTGAAAGCTGTTGTTAAAGACCCTCGAAATCGACTAAGGGTGAAAGCCGTTGCTATGCCCCTTAGATCGAAATAATAAAGAAGGGTGAAAGCTGTTGCTAAGAACCTCGAAATCGACTAAGGGTGAAATCCATTGCTATGCCCCTTTGATCGAAATAATAAAAATGGGCGAAAACAGTTTCTAAGACCCTCGAAATTGACTAAGGGTGAAAGCCGCTGCTATGCCCCTTAGATCGAAATAATAAAAATGGTTGAAAGCTGTTGCTAAAACCCTCGAAATCGACTAATGGTAAAAGCCATTGCTATGCCCCTTAGATCGAAATAATAAAAATGGGTGAAAGCTGTTTCTAAAACCCTCGAAATCGACTAAGGGTGAAAGCCGCTGCTATGCCCCTTAGATCGAAATAATAAAAATGGTTTAAAGCTGTTGCTAAAACCCTCGAAATCGACTAAGGGTGAAAGCTGTTGCTATGCCCCTTAGATCGAAATAATAAAAACGGGTGAAAGCTGTTGCTAAGACCCTCGAAATCGACTAAGGGTGAAAGCCGTTGCTATGCCCCTTAGATCGAAATAATAAAATTGGGTGAAAGTTGTTGCTAAGACCCTCGAAATCGACTAAGGATGAAAGTCGTTGCTATGCCCCTTAGATCGAAATAATAAAAATGGGTGAAAGTTGTTGCTAAGACCCTCGAAATGGACTAAGGGTGAAAGCCGTTGCTATACCCCTTAGATCGAAATAATAAAAATGGATGAAAGCTGTTTCTAAGACCCTCAAAATTGACTAAAGGTGAAAGCCGTTGTTATGCCCCTTAGATTGAAATAATAAAAAGGGGTGAAAGCTGTTGCTAAGACCCTCGAAAGTCGTTGCTATGCCCCTTAGATCGAAATAATAAAAATTGGTGAAAGTTGTTGCTAAGACCCTCGAAATCGACTAAGGGTGAAAGCCGTTGCTATGCCCCTTAGATCGAAATAATAAAAATGGGTGAAAGCTGTTTCTAAGACCCTCGAAATCGACTAAGGGTGAAAGCCGTTGGTATGCCCCTTAGATCGAAATAATAAAAATGGGGGAAAGCTGTTGCTAAGACCCTTGAAATCGACTAAGGGTGAAAGCCGTTGCTATGCCCCTTAGATCAAAATAATAAAAATGGGTGAAAGTTGTTGCTAAGACCCTCGAAATCGACTAAGGGTGAAAGTCGTTGCTATGCCCCTTAGATCGAAATAATAAAAATGGGTGAAAGTTGTTGCTAAGACCCTCGAAATGGACTAAGGGTGAAAGCCGTTGCTATACCCCTTAGATCGAAATAATAAAAATGGATGAAAGCTGTTTCTAAGACCCTCAAAATTGACTAAAGGTGAAAGCCGTTGTTATGCCCCTTAGATTGAAATAATAAAAAGGGGTGAAAGCTGTTGCTAAGACCCTCGAAAGTCGTTGCTATGCCCCTTAGATCGAAATAATAAAAATTGGTGAAAGTTGTTGCTAAGACCCTCGAAATCGACTAAGGGTGAAAGCCGTTGCTATGCCCCTTAGATCGAAATAATAAAAATGGGTGAAAGCTGTTTCTAAGACCCTCGAAATCGACTAAGGGTGAAAGCCGTTGGTATGCCCCTTAGATCGAAATAATAAAAATGGGGGAAAGCTGTTGCTAAGACCCTTGAAATCGACTAAGGGTGAAAGCCGTTGCTATGCCCCTTAGATCAAAATAATAAAAATGGGTGAAAGTTGTTGCTAAGACCCTCGAAATCGACTAAGGGTGAAAGTCGTTGCTATGCCCCTTAGATCGAAATAATAAAAATGGGTGAAAGTTGTTGCTAAGACCCTCGAAATCGACTAAGGGTGAAAGCCGTTGCTCTGCCCCTTAGATCGAAATAATAAAGAAGGGTGAAAGCTGTTGCTAAGAATCTCGAAATCGACTAAGGGTGAAAGCCATTGCTATGCCCCTTTGATCGAAATAATAAAAATGGGTGAAAGTTGTTTCTAAGACCTTCGAAATTGACTAAGGGTGAAAGCCGCTGCTATGCCCCTTAGATCGAAATAATAAAAATGGTTGAAAGCTGTTGCTAAAACCCTCGAAATCGACTAAGGGTGAAAGCCATTGCTATGCCCCTTAGATCGAAATAATAAAAATGGGTGAAAGCTGTTTCTAAAACCCTCGAAATCGACTAATGGTGAAAGCCGCTGCTATGCCCCTTAGATCGAAATAATAAAAATGGTTGAAAGCTGTTGCTAGACCCTCGAAATCGACTAAGGGTGAAAGCCGTTGCTATGCCCCTTAGATCGAAATAATAAAAATGGGTGAAAGTTGTTGCTAAGACCCTCGAAATCGACTAAGGGTGAAAGCCGTTGCTATGCCCCTTAGATCTAAATAATAAAAATGGGTGAAAGTTATTGCTAAGACCCTCGAAATCGACTAAGGGTGAAAGCTGTTGCTATGCCCCTTAGATCGAAATAATAAAAACGGGTGAAAGTTGTTGCTAAGACCCTCGAAATCGACTAAGGGTGAAAGCCGTTGCTATGCCCCTTAGATCGAAATAATAAAAATGGGTGAAAGCTGTTGCTAAGACCCTCGAAATCGACTAAGGGTGAAAGCCGCTGCTATGCCTCTTAGATCGAAATAATAAAAATGGTTGAAAGCTGTTGCTAAAACCCTCGAAATCGACTAAGGGTGAAAGCCGTTGCTATGCCCTTAGATCGAAATAATAAAGAAGGGTGAAAGTTGTTGCTAAGACCCTCGAAATCGACTAAGGGTGAAGGCCATTGCTATGCCCCTTAGATCGAAATAATAAAGAATGGTGAAAGTTGTTGCTAAGACCCTCGAAATCGACTAAGGGTGAAAGCCATTGCTATGCCCCTTAGATCGAAATAATAAAGAAGGGTGAAAGCTGTTGCTAAGACCCTCGAAATCGACTAAGGGTGAAAGTCATTGCTATTCCCCTTTGATCGAAATAATAAAAATGGGTGAAAGCTGTTTCTAAGACCCTCGAAATTGACTAAGGGTGAAAGACGCTGCTATGCCCCTTAGATCGAAATAATAAAAATGGTTGAAAGCTGTTGCTAAAACCCTCGAAATCGACTAAGGGTGAAAGCCGTTGCTATGCCCCTTAGATCTAAATAATAAAAATGGGCGAAATCTGTGGCTAAGACCCTCGAAATCGACTAAGGGTGAAAGCCGTTGCTATGCCCCTTAGATCGAAATAATAAAAATGGGCGAAAACAGTTTCTAAGACCCTCGAAATTGACTAAGGGTGAAAGCCGCTGCTATGCCCCTTAGATCGAAATAATAAAAATGGTTGAAAGCTGTTGCTAAAACCCTCGAAATCGACTAAGGGTAAAAGCCATTGCTATGCCCCTTTGATCGAAATAATAAAAATGGGTGAAAGCTGTTACTAAAACCCTCGAAATCGACTAAGGGTGAAAGCCGCTGCTATGCCCCTTAGATCGAAATAATAAAAATGGTTTAAAGCTGTTGCTAAAACCCTCGAAATCGACTAAGGGTGAAAGCCGTTGCTATGCCCCTTAGATCTAAATAATAAAAATGAGTGAAAGTTATTTCTAAGACCCTCGAAATCGACTAAGGGTGAAAGCCGTTGCTATGCCCCTTAGATCGAAATAATAAAATTGGGTGAAAGTTGTTGCTAAGACCCTCGAAATCGACTAAGGATGAAAGTCGTTGCTATGCCCCTTAGATCGAAATAATAAAAATGGGTGAAAGTTGTTGCTAAGACCCTCGAAATGGACTAAGGGTGAAAGCCGTTGCTATACCCCTTAGATCGAAATAATAAAAATGGATGAAAGCTGTTTCTAAGACCCTCAAAATTGACTAAAGGTGAAAGCCGTTGTTATGCCCCTTAGATTGAAATAATAAAAAGGGGTGAAAGCTGTTGCTAAGACCCTCGAAAGTCGTTGCTATGCCCCTTAGATCGAAATAATAAAAATTGGTGAAAGTTGTTGCTAAGACCCTCGAAATCGACTAAGGGTGAAAGCCGTTGCTATGCCCCTTAGATCGAAATAATAAAAATGGGTGAAAGCTGTTTCTAAGACCCTCGAAATCGACTAAGGGTGAAAGCCGTTGGTATGCCCCTTAGATCGAAATAATAAAAATGGGGGAAAGCTGTTGCTAAGACCCTTGAAATCGACTAAGGGTGAAAGCCGTTGCTATGCCCCTTAGATCAAAATAATAAAAATGGGTGAAAGTTGTTGCTAAGACCCTCGAAATCGACTAAGGGTGAAAGTCGTTGCTATGCCCCTTAGATCGAAATAATAAAAATGGGTGAAAGTTGTTGCTAAGACCCTCGAAATCGACTAAGGGTGAAAGCCGTTGCTCTGCCCCTTAGATCGAAATAATAAAGAAGGGTGAAAGCTGTTGCTAAGAATCTCGAAATCGACTAAGGGTGAAAGCCATTGCTATGCCCCTTTGATCGAAATAATAAAAATGGGTGAAAGTTGTTTCTAAGACCTTCGAAATTGACTAAGGGTGAAAGCCGCTGCTATGCCCCTTAGATCGAAATAATAAAAATGGTTGAAAGCTGTTGCTAAAACCCTCGAAATCGACTAAGGGTGAAAGCCATTGCTATGCCCCTTTGATCGAAATAATAAAAATGGGTGAAAGCTGTTTCTAAAACCCTCGAAATCGACTAATGGTGAAAGCCGCTGCTATGCCCCTTAGATCGAAATAATAAAAATGGTTGAAAGCTGTTGCTAGACCCTCGAAATCGACTAAGGGTGAAAGCCGTTGCTATGCCCCTTAGATCGAAATAATAAAAATGGGTGAAAGTTGTTGCTAAGACCCTCGAAATCGACTAAGGGTGAAAGCCGTTGCTATGCCCCTTAGATCTAAATAATAAAAATGGGTGAAAGTTATTGCTAAGACCCTCGAAATCGACTAAGGGTGAAAGCTGTTGCTATGCCCCTTAGATCGAAATAATAAAAACGGGTGAAAGTTGTTGCTAAGACCCTCGAAATCGACTAAGGGTGAAAGCCGTTGCTATGCCCCTTAGATCGAAATAATAAAAATGGGTGAAAGCTGTTGCTAAGACCCTCGAAATCGACTAAGGGTGAAAGCCGCTGCTATGCCTCTTAGATCGAAATAATAAAAATGGTTGAAAGTTGTTGCTAAAACCCTCGAAATCGACTAAGGGTGAAAGCCGTTGCTATGCCCTTAGATCGAAATAATAAAGAAGGGTGAAAGTTGTTGCTAAGACCCTCGAAATCGACTAAGGGTGAAGGCCATTGCTATGCCCCTTAGATCGAAATAATAAAGAATGGTGAAAGTTGTTGCTAAGACCCTCGAAATCGACTAAGGGTGAAAGCCATTGCTATGCCCCTTAGATCGAAATAATAAAGAAGGGTGAAAGCTGTTGCTAAGACCCTCGAAATCGACTAAGGGTGAAAGTCATTGCTATTCCCCTTTGATCGAAATAATAAAAATGGGTGAAAGCTGTTTCTAAGACCCTCGAAATTGACTAAGGGTGAAAGACGCTGCTATGCCCCTTAGATCGAAATAATAAAAATGGTTGAAAGCTGTTGCTAAAACCCTCGAAATCGACTAAGGGTGAAAGCCGTTGCTATGCCCCTTAGATCTAAATAATAAAAATGGGCGAAATCTGTGGCTAAGACCCTCGAAATCGACTAAGGGTGAAAGCCGTTGCTATGCCCCTTAGATCGAAATAATAAAAACAGGTGAAAGCTGTTGCTAAGACCCTCGAAATCGACTAAGGGTGAAAGCCGTTGCTATGCCCCTTAGATCGAAATAATAAAAATGGGTGAAAGCTGTTGTTAAGACCCTCAAAATCGACTAAGGGTGAAAGCCGTTGCTATGCCCCTTAGATCGAAATAATAAAGACGAGTGAAAGCTGTTGCTAAGAACCTCGAAATCGACTAAGAGTGAAATCCATTGCTATGCCCCTTTGATCGAAATAATAAAAATGGGCGAAAACAGTTTCTAAGACCCTCGAAATTGACTAAGGGTGAAAGCCGCTGCTATGCCCCTTAGATCGAAATAATAAAAATGGTTGAAAGATGTTGCTAAAACCCTCGAAATCGACTAAGGGTAAAACCCATTGCTATGCCCCTTAGATCGAAATAATAAAAATGGGTGAAAGCTGTTTCTAAAACCCTCGAAATCGACTAAGGGTGAAAGCCGCTGCTATGCCCCTTAGATCGAAATAATAAAAATGGTTGAAAGCTGTTGCTAAAACCCTCGAAATCGACTAAGGGTGAAAGCCGTTGCTATGCCCCTTAGATCTAAATAATAAAAATGAGTGAAAGTTATTGCTAAGACCCTCGAAATCGACTAAGGGTGAAAGCTGTTGCTATGCCCCTTAGATCGAAATAATAAAAACGGGTGAAAGCTGTTGCTAAGACCCTCGAAATTGACTAAGGGTGAAAGCCGTTGCTATGCCCCTTAGATCGCAATAATAAAAATGGGTCAAAGTTGTTGCTAAGACCCTCGAAATCGACTAAGGATGAAAGTCGTTGCTATGCCCCTTAGATCGAAATAATAAAAATGGGTGAAAGTTGTTGCTAAGACCCTCGAAATGGACTAAGGGTGAAAGCCGTTGCTATACCCCTTAGATCGAAATAATAAAAATGGATGAAAGCTGTTTCTAAGACCCTCAAAATTTACTAAAGGTGAAAGCCGTTGCTATGCCCCTTAGATTGAAATAATAAAAAGGGGTGAAAGCTGTTGCTAAGACCCTTGAAAGTCGTTGCTATGCCCCTTAGATCGAAATAATAAAAATTGGTGAAAGTTGTTGCTAAGACCCTCGAAATCGACTAAGGGTGAAAGCCGTTGCTATGCCCCTTAGATCGAAATAATAAAAATGGGTGAAAGCTGTTTCTAAGACCCTCGAAATCGACTAAGGGTGAAAGCCGTTGGTATGCCCCTTAGATCCAAATAATAAAAATGGGGGAAAGTTGTTGCTAAGACCCTTGAAATCGACTAAGGGTGAAAGCCGTTGCTATGCCCCTTAGATCAAAATAATAAAAATGGGTGAAAGTTGTTGCTAAGACCCTCGAAATCGACTAAGGGTGAAAGTCGTTGCTATGCCCCTTAGATCGAAATAACAAAAATGGGTGAAAGTTGTTGCTAAGACCCTCGAAATCGACTAAGGGTGAAAGCCGTTGCTATGCCCCTTAGATCGAAATAATAAAGAAGGGTGAAAGCTGTTGCTAAGAACCTCGAAATCGACTAAGGGTGAAAGCCATTGCTATGCCCCTTTGATCGAAATAATAAAAATGGGTGAAAGATGTTTCTAAGACCCTCGAAATTGACTAAGGGTGAAAGCCGCTGCTATGCCCCTTAGATCGAAATAATAAAAATGGTTGAAAGTTGTTGCTAAAACCCTCGAAATCGACTAAGGGTGAAAGCCATTGCTATGCCCCTTAGATCGTGATCTTACGCGGTTTCGTTGGTTCGATCAAGGGTGGGGAAATAACACGATGACAATAATGTTAAAAGGAAAGTAAAGACCAAATATAATTGTATTCGAGTAAATTGAGTACAAGTACAAATATTAGGGGTCCTATTCGAGCATTATTGGATGCCGTACAAGCTAGAGGGTGAAATACACAAGATGCTATGCCTATTTTACCAGATGATTCCGAACAGTAGCTTCGAGGAGGGAGCACCTGGAAAATCGTGTCCAATATCATAAATGCATGGGGTATTTATAGCTGAAATTGGGGTCTAGGTGGTCTATCCGCAGACATGTAATTCTTCGGCCCATAAGTTTGGTTCAGAGCTCGGCCCAACAGTAACTTTGGATCCTGGGCTGGCTTGCACTTACTGTATTTTAGTCATCAGACTCGAACTCGATTCTTCGAGGTAAGTACCGCTCGATCTCGTGTAACTGTAAAGAAAAGTAGGATCCAAGATACCCCTCATCAATACTCCCCCACTTCTCGAGCGTAAAGTGGAACTTAAGCTCGAAGAAGTATGTATAACGGTAGGATAAATCGATCTCGGCTTATCGTTTCGGGTATGCCTCATTAAAAACCTGGCTCGGAAAAACCCTTCTGGGATAAAAACCGGGTCAGGGAAAAAGAGTGCATACTTAAGCAATTTCTAGATAGCGCAGTTATAAGATCGTCCTTGTTGTTCGTGATGTGGACCTTTATTTTAGGAATTCTGGAAAGTATAGGGGCCGTAGTTGCATTTTCTGAAAATATGACTTCACATTTTCCTCAAGAGAGTCCAACCGTCGCGGTTACTCGGGGACTGATTTGCAATTTCCCATTTTGTCCCTGTATATATAGTTACATGGAGGGTCGCTGTTCCTCACAAATTCTGAGAAAAGAACTTTAGATCGGAGCAGACAGGTCGATAAGTGAGATTTATTAGCCATATTTGAACAGTCATCTTATATTTATTATGTCGAGCTCAGTAGATTTGAAAGGAAAATCTCCCTTAGAGGAGAACGAGGTCGATAACCGCAAGGAGGAAGAAGTTGTAGAGAGTCAATCATCTGAAAACGAGAATCCGCAAAGCTCGGGTTCCGCTTCGGATTCCAGCGGAGAGGAGCGGGAGTCGAACTCTGAAACTGGAAATAGTGAAGACGAAAATTCTAGCGAAGCGACGGTTTCTGAAAGGGAAGATACAGAGGATGTGGAGCTTCCTTTGGGTAACAATGAGCAGCAGAAATATAAACTGAACCGTAATTTGGTGGTTACGATCTATGATTGGGAAGAGCCCTCGACTAGCGCAGCTCTAAATATGACTGAGGAGAGGGCGGATGAGATCGTCTGTTCCTATAAGGAGACAGACTTGGCGCAGTTGCAAGAAGAATTCGGTCGATATCTAGGCGACGGTTTTTCGATTGTGCTTCCCTCTTCCGATCAACGAGTTACCAACCCTCCTGCCGGTTGCCAAGCCTTTTATTGCAAACATTTCCATTACAGCTTACGCATCCCCTTCCCCCCTTTGCTAGAAAACCTTCTGGATGCTTTCAAGTTGGCTCCTTGCCAGATCTTACCGAATTCGATCGGCCTGATCATAGCTTTTTGCGTATTGATGAAGGCTAAGGGGAAAAAGGCAGCGTTTCAGAATTTCTGGCGGATATTTCAGATGAGTGCTTCCACCTCTTCAAACGCGGGCTACGTGTATTTTTCTCAGAGGTCGAAGATTTCGATTTTATCGACCAACGTGAGTAGCAATCTAAAGGGATGGAAACATGAGTTCTTCTTTGTTCGAGGGCCAGGGTCTCCGTCTTCTGAAGAAAATCTCGAGCCTACTCCCTTCGATTGGCCTGGAGCCAAAGAGTGGATATATGGAAAATGCCGTCTCGTGGGGAGTATGAAAAATGAGATAACAGATAGATTTCTGCAATCTCTTCGTGCTGATCCCCATCAGACCGCTCTAATGACTCAAGAAGCAGTCCTGCGATTGGCTGGGCTCAGTAGTTGCACTTTTCCTGCCGATCCAATTGAATATGGGAAAGCTCAGATCGATCCTGTTAACCCCCTTCCACGTTAGCTGATATTGTTGACAAATTCCGTACATCGATAGCTGGCCCGCACGTTGCTTCCTTTTCGAAGGGTAATAAGGGTCGACCTCGTCCTCAAACATCAACGAATCCTCGGAAAATGAAAAAGTCCCAGGTCCCAGTTGGGGTCGCGTTGACCTCAAATGCTTTAATGATTGTTCCCCCAATTACCCAAGCAGGAACCTCTCGGTCTAGGGCCGAGGCGGAAGGGGCATCCGATTTCCAGGGTCCCGGAATCCTTCGATCGGTTTTTCCGAATATCTCCTCCAACCCGAACGACGAGGGATTCAGTAATTATACTCTCCTGGAGGATCGTGCCAAAGAGATTTTGCAGGCCAGGATGAATCGCAAAAGAAGTAGCAATGTTCCCGAGTCCTCCAGGAGACTCAAACCTTTTGCTCGTGGGCCGAATCCCATACCATGTCGGGCTGGTCATTCTGAGCCAGATTTGGCAGACTTCATCGAGGATCATCTGCAAGGACCGAGGGTGGCCGAATATCCGGACTGTGGGACCATCGAATCTGATTTGGGTTCCGAGGGTGAGCATACGGTGGATAAGTCTCTCCGGATGTTCTTGGCCGGGAGATTTAGGGATGATACTATCCAATCTTTTGCTAAGAAAGATTTTGAGATTTTTGGCGATTATGCCCACGCCCAGCAGATGGTACTGTTCTAATTCCGGAAGTTTCTAACTTTTTTCCTGTAATCTTCATCTTGTGCCTTTACATATCTTTTCCTTTACAGGCCGGAGACCTATTTACTCAAACTGCTCTTCGACTGTCTGTTTTGAGCGAAGAATCTCAGGCGGTTCAGAAAGCCTTATGCAATGTTCTGAAGGATGAAGCTGCTAAGGCCAGTCAACTTGAGGATGCCAAGATTAAGTTGTCTGAGGTCAAAATTGAACTCGAGAGAACTAGGAAAGAGTTGGAAACAAAGAGGGCCTTAGAGGAGGAAGTGGAGAGATTAAAGCAGGAGCTTGAGCAAACCAAAGTGTCTGCCGAACAGTCTTATGAGCGGGGTCGAGTCGAAGCCAGGCTTCCTGCCATAAGGGAGTTCCTAGAGTCTCCGATCCTCGACGCCTTGGTTCGATTACGGTCGGGAGAAATTAATCAAGCCTTCTACTTTAAAGGAGCTCAGCATCTCCTTACAGCTGCTAAGATTGAAGGCGGCCTTGATGACTTCCTTCCCAAGATGAATCCTTACAAGAATATCTTTGGTAGAGATTATAAAGCGTCTTCCCTTCTTCCTAAGCCCGAGGAACTTGCCACTCATGAGTTTGCTCCTTTTCTTAAGGAATTTGGTGCTCCGATGCCAAATCCTGATGAGCTCAAAGCCCAATCCGAAAGTGAAGACGTTGATTCTGAAGGGGATTCCCGCGATCAGAGTGAACAAGGCACTCCTTCTTCCGGTTCGAGTAAATCTGCGTCCGAGGTACAAAGTCATGATGGAGGAGGTAGCAGCTCAAGCAAAGGTGATTCTGACGGCTCGGAAAGCAGCTCTAGCGATCCAGAGAAACAAGATAGACCGTATCATGATTCAGGCGTGAAAGAGTCTAACCAATAACGATTGCTATGTAATAGAACTGACTTAGTGAATCTATGTACTTCTTTACTTGTAATCTTTTCCTCTTATCTATTTAGTGGGTGCTTGAATTTGAATTTCTTTCCTTTATGCTTATCTTTGGGCTATTACCTGTTTGAACTTTCTGTTGAATTCTATAACGTCATTCTTACGTACTTAGCTGCGTCATTGGATCTTTTTTGGGAGTAGTGTTTTACCAATCATTGCAATTTGCATGATGTCGTTTTTCTTATAAATAGCATGACCACTTTATGTTGTCTTTGCACTGATATTCCTCACAGTGTTCGGAGCTTTCCTTAAAATTATCTTGGTTGGATCTTTACCCGAAAAACGAGAGATGAATAAAAATTCGAATGTTCTCGCCATTTCTTCCACGTCTTTCTCCAAGTCGAATGTTGGTAGAAAATCAGGGAAAAGAAATCGATCGTCAATTTCATCCATTAGGTCCAATCAGCAAAACTTCCCCGAGGGAAAGAAATATCCGACCGCTGCCCTTTCTTCGTGCTTGAAAACTAGGGGCTCCAATAAGAGAACGAAAAGGGTTTCTTTTGCGGAAGATGTAATCGGACATGTCCCTTTTCAGTCCATACCTTCGTTGGTCAGCGGATCTTCGTTTAAAAAGGACATGGCTTCTTTTGACAAAGTGTCCCATGACAAATCTGACCTGACCCTTCTTCGGGCCGGTGTTTCTATCTCCGAGGCGGACTTTTCGACTGGAGAATATTCCTCGTTCTTGTTTAATTCTGGGTTGGAATCTCTTGCCCAAGTAATTCTTTCTCACCTCTTTGTGTTGACCGTTTAATCTCTTTATTTCTGTTATAACATATTTTCTTATAAGTTCAGGCCAGGGTGGTCTTTTCTAAGCTTTATGCATTGGCCAAACATGAGTTCGAACAACGGACTTCTATTTCGCTCGAGCTTATCGGGAAGAGGATCGAGCTGGAACGTGCATTGGAAGCTAATAGATTTTTCAAGGAGAGAATATCTCAGGACAAGTTAAGTTCGGAATTAGAGAAACTCAAAGGTATTTACGAGCGTGAGAAGAGACACTCTGAGCTTCGTGAGAAAGAAGCTTACATCCGCGGGTATACTGATCGTAGTGCTGAAGTTCGAAAGATCCTCTCCGAAAATAATTTCGTTTAGTAATTCTGTGGTTTTCCTTTGTATCATGAGTTAAGACTTCTCCTTGTAACATCACCTTTGTTGAAACGGTTTTCCTTTCTTGTTGTAGTATTACCCTTGTTGTAATGATATAATATTTGCTGGAATAATATTCTCTCCGTCTTTCCCTTCTTTTTTTTTTTTTTTTTTTTTTTTTTTTTTTTTTTTGGGTCCCTCATTTCTCGGGAAGTGAAACGGTCAGAGCTTTTAATGCTCGTATCGTGGCCATTAAACCTGAGAGATCTTTACCATTGGTGCCGAATTCTTTCCCCTATATATAGTTCTAAATTTACTTTCACTTTTACTTGTCTGTAAATGTCTCGTTCGATCGATATGGTTGTGTTTTTACTTTCGTCGAATAATTCCATACTCCATTCAATGTCTTTGATTATATCCTTCGAGATTTTTATTCGAACCTTCTTTTCCGAACTCTTCGGAGTACCCCTATGATAAATTTCGGCTAGGGTATCGACAGGCGAAAAGAACTGCGACTAGGGTACCGGCAGGCGACCTGCTCTCTCTGATTCCAAATCTTTGAGTCGGTCTCGACCTCCTGTACCCTGTCCTCTATCCAGTTGGGATAGTGGGTCTACCGCTGGAGGGGTTTTCCTGCTCTCGATCTCCACGTCTTCGAGGCGTCTTCTTGAAAGGTGTGGCCCTCGAGTTTACTAGGAGCGCCTCCAACTGGAGTTGCTTCCCTGTTTTTCGGTTCGGTCCTTTATGGGCTTGTTTGTAAGGAAGCAGCGGATGAAGGGTAGAAGTGTACCAGCCTCTCATTCCTCCTTTGTGTATCCATAGGGAATAACCATTTGTAATAGGGTTTGACCAGCTGTAAAATATTCCGATTAGCTCAATTTCTTGAATGTAAACAAGAGTTCATATGTAATTCTCCTGAAAATTTATGAATGAATATTTTCTGTTATATTGTCGTTAATCTCTGAATTCATAATTCGCAGTTTTTACGAGATAGTCATTGAGAAATTTATAATAGAATTTAGATCAATCTTCAATAGAATGTTTCGAGTTTTTCAATAGAATGTTTGTTTCGATCTAAGGGTCATAGCAGATTGTTTCACTCATTCAATAATTTCGATCTAAGGGGCATAGCAGAGGCTTTCACCCTTAGTCGTTTTTAGAGCGTTTTTAGCTCGAGGGTCATAGCAGAGGCTTTCACCCATTCAATAATTTCGATCTAAGGGGCATAGCAGAGGCTTTCACCCTTAGTCGTTTTTAGAGCGTTTTTAGCTCGAGGGTCATAGCAGAGGCTTTCACCCATTCAATAATTTCGATCTAAGGGGCATAGCAGAGGCTTTCACCCTTAGTCGTTTTTAGAGCGTTTTTAGCTCGAGGGTCATAGCAGAGGCTTTCACCCATTCAATAATTTCGATCTAAGGGGCATAGCAGAGGCTTTCACCCTTAGTCGTTTTTTAGAGCGTTTTTAGCTCGAGGGTCATAGCAGAGGCTTTCACCCATTCAATAATTTCGATCTAAGGGGCATAGCAGAGGCTTTCACCCTTAGTCGTTTTTAGAGCGTTTTTAGCTCGAGGGTCATAGCAGAGGCTTTCACCCATTCAATAATTTCGATCTAAGGGGCATAGCAGAGGCTTTCACCCTTAGTCGTTTTTAGAGCGTTTTTAGCTCGAGGGTCATAGCAGAGGCTTTCACCCATTCAATAATTTCGATCTAAGGGGCATAGCAGAGGCTTTCACCCTTAGTCGTTTTTAGAGCGTTTTTAGCTCGAGGGTCATAGCAGAGGCTTTCACCCATTCAATAATTGATAGAGAAAAATAGAGATCGATAATAACGAATATAGATCGAGAATAAGACGAGTAAGTAAGAATGTAGGCGAAATAAGCTTTCATTGGATAAATAGTCCGAATAAACATTCTTCAAATAACCCAATTCTTCATTAAACACATATGGTTTGCCAAATAGTTATAGTCAAAGAAAATGGAACAAAATAACTAAAAAGTAGAAGCCTCGATTGTAACTATCTTCCATAATATCTTCTTAAATTGATCGCATTCCAGGTTCGAGGCAGTATCTCTCCGTTAGGGTGTGCAATCTTATAAGAACCTTTTCTCCCAACCTCCACGATTACGAAGGGGCCCTCCCAATTGGGCTGTAGTTTCCCTACGTGCTTTGATACTTCCACTTTTTTTAGCACCAGATCTCCCACTTTGAAGGATCGAATCCTCACATTCCGATTATAGGACTTTTCCATGTTGGCCTTGGCGGCTTGAATTTTTAACTTCGCGCGGTCCCTTCGAGCATCCGCGTGATCAACTTCCACCTGCCTCAGCGATTGGTTCTCTTCGGGATCATAAAATTCGACCCTGGGAGAAGGTATAAGATTCTCTACTGGGATAACCGCCTCCGACCCATAAACCAAACTGAATGGAGTTTCTCCGGTTGCCGCTTTGACTGTTGTCCTGTTGGCCCATAATACTCCCGGTAGTTCATCCAGCCATTTTCCCTTCGCTTCCGATAAGCGCTTCTCCAGAGATCGAACAATTTCCCGATTTACTACTTCAGTTTGTCCATTAGCCTGAGGGTGGCCAACAGACGCAAAGTTCTGTTGTATTCCAAATCTTTCACACCAATCCGTGATCCTTTTTCCTGCAAACTGCGTTCCGTTATCTGATATTAGAACCCTGGGGATTCCGAACCTGCAGACTATATTTTTCCATAAAAAATTAATAACTTGAAATTGGGTGATTTTGGTCAAGGCAACACATTCGACCCACTTGCTGAAGTATTCCACCGCTACTAGTACATAATTTTTTCTGGCTCGCGCTGTTGGGAAAGGTCCCACAATATCGATGCCCCATTTGTCGAAGGGCCAACAAATAGGGATCAAATGCATATGTTCGGCTGGTTGGTGTATTAAGTTCGAATGAATTTGACAGTGATGGCATTTTTTCACATACTCGACAGAATCAGAAAAGAGTGTAGGCCAATAATATCCAGATCTCGAGCATTTAAGAGCTAACGCTCGAGCGCCACAATGATTTCCTGCTTCCCCTTCATGAACTTCTCTCAATATTGCGTTGTAGCGTGTTTCGGGGACACATTTCAATAGAATTCCCGAAGAGGAACGCTTATAGAGTTGATTATCCATCAAAGTAAATGACGGCGCTCTATATTTGATTCTCCGAGCCTCATTTGCGTTTTCCGGCAATTTTCCGTCCCTAAGATAGGCGACAAGAGGGTCGCTCCATGACTCGCTCGGCTCTTCAATTTCCATAACATCAATTGCAGGGGCTGCATCTAACTCGATGGCAGACATATTCGATAGCAGCCAAGTGATCGTTCTCTCAGTCTTTCCGTCGGCCAGTCCTGTAAATTTCGACAATATATCGGCCCAAAGATTCTCTTCTCTTGGTATCGGTTGAATGTCAAACTTATCGAATTCTGAGATTAACTTCTTCGCTTTGTTCAGATATTTAATCATGTTGAATTCTCTGGCCTCGTAAGTGCCTTTCACCTGTCTGTGAACAAGTTCCGAATCTGTTAGCACGACAATCGACCTTACCTTTGCCTTAATGGCCATCTCTAATCCAGCTATCAATGCTTCGTATTCGGCCTCATTGTTGGTGACGACAAAATCCAAAGTTATCGCATAGCTCAGGTCTTCAGCATTGGGCCCTTGGAAGTGTATCCCAGCTCCTCCTCCTTCCTTGGTCGAAGATCCGTCCACATGCATTAGCCAAACTTGATCGTTTGCTTCCTCCACCATAGCTAATTCCGAGGTTGTTCCTTCTTTCCCGTTTGATATGTTGGTTGATTCAAGCACAAAATCAGCTAGCACTTGCGCCTTCACAGCGACCCGTGGTCGGTATTCAATTTCAAATTGGCTGAGCTCCACCGCCCACTTTATCAACCTGCCTGAAGCTTCGGGTTTGGACAGAACCTGTCTTAAAGGTTGATTAGTTAAAACAATGATTTTATATGTTTGAAAATAGGGTCTCAATCTCCGGGCAGCCACAATTAGGGCAAGCGCGAATTTTTCAATCTCCATATAGTTCTTCTCGGCACCCTGCAACAATTTACTCAAATAGTAAACTGGTTTATGTTCAGCTTTATCTATTTTGACCAGAACCGAGCTAATAGCTTCTTCTGACACAGCTATGTACAAATATAGGGGTTCCCCTTCGGATGGTTTTGCTAGCATGGGTGTCGAGGTTAAGTATGCTTTCAGTTCTTCGAAAGCCTTATCGCATTCATTGTTCCACTCGAAATTCTTGGATTTACGCAACAGTTTGAAGAAAGGTAAACTCTTGTCAGCGGATCTGGAGATGAATCTATTCAATGAGATGATTTTTCCGATCAGACTTTGAACGTCTGAGAGTTTCCTCGGTGGATGGAGATTAGTGATTGCTCGGATCTTTTCTGGATTAGCTTCGATCCCCCTCTCATGAACTAAACATCCAAGGAATTTTCCTGATCGCACCCCAAATGTGCACTTTGCAGGATTTAATTTCATCCCATACTTTCTTAAGATTTGGAAACACCTATCAAGATGGTTAATATGATCCTCTTCAGACATGCTTTTCACGAGCATGTCATCTACATATACTTCCATAATTTCTCCTATTAACTCTTTGAACATCATATTGACCAATCTCTGATATGTTGCACCGGCATTCCTTAATCTGAAGGGCATAACGATGAAACAGTACACTCCTCGTTCGGTGATAAATGCCGTTTTGTCCTGATCTCTTTCGTTCATGAAAATCTGATAAAATCCTTGAAATGCGTCCATCATGCTAAACAACACAAACCCTGCTGTGGAATCTACGAGCATGTCAATTCGGGGCAAGGGGTAAGGGTCCCTTGGACATAATTTGTTCAAGTCGGTGAAATCATTGCACATCCTCCATTTGTTCTCGACCTTTTCCCCTTTGGAAACTAAGACCACATTGCACAGCCATTCCGTGAATTTTATCTCTTTGATTTGTCCTGCTGCTAACAATCTATCGACCTCTGCGTTAATTATCTTGTCTTTCTCTCGTCCATGGTTACGCTTTTTCTGCCTTACCGGTCTGGCCCTTGGGTCAATATTCAACGAATGCGTTATCACCCGCGGATCGATTCCTACTATGTCATCCAAACTCCATGCGAAGACGTCCACATTTTCTTGCAAGAATCCGATGAGTTTTGCTTCCATGCAATTACTTAGCTCCGTTCCTATTTTCGTGAATTTTTCTGGAGATCCAGGTACCAAGTTCACCTTTTTGTGATTAGGTGCTTGCACACTCATGTCAATGATTCTCCCTTTCTTTCCATCCAGTCTTTCATAATCAGGAACCGGAGTTCCGGAGTTAGAGACTAATTCATTTATTTTTCTTTTGTTAGGCCGCTCAGGCTCCACCTTTTCCTTGATAGTCAAGGACGAACTATAACACTCCCAGGCCATGTACTGGTCGTTTCTCATCTCACCTACTCCTCCGTCGGTTGGGAACTTTATCTTCTGATGGTAGGTGGATACGATAGCCTTAAAAGTATTCAGAGCGGGTCTTCCCAAAATGGCATTGTAAGCAAACGGTGTGTCCACCACTAGGAACTTGATCATTCTCGTGACATTCCTTGGTTTTGATCCTAGAGTGGTACTCAAAAGTATGGTTCCGAGTGGAGTGATCTCCGATCCCCCGAAACCGACCAAAGGGGTGGTTACCTTATCCAAATGTGGATGACAGAGTTTCATTCTCGTAAGAGCTTCTGATGAAATTATGTTTGCCGAGCTCCCGTTATCGACCAGTACTCTCTTGACCTCGAAATTTGCAATTCTTAGTGTTAATACCATGGAAAAGTCTGGATCATCTTCATTCGTGTCCCAACTAACATCTGCGGGTCGATCCGCCTCGCTAAAGCTGATGACTTGATTCTCCATTGATGGAAACTCCAAAGATAGAACTTCCCTTTTTGTGGACACTCCTGTCCTGATTGACCTTAAAGTCCTTTTTCTGGCATTCCTACTATCTCCACCCGCCGGTCCACCTGCAATCATGTTGATCACACCGTTCGATTGTTCTTCCGCTTGACTTTGAATCTGCCTCTGCCGAGCGTTAAGTTTTCTCGGACTACGGGATCTGTAGCGATTGTTATAGTTGCCAATTCTTAACAAATTCTTTTAGTTTTCCTTGGTTGATTAACTTTTCGATCTCGACCTTCAACTGATAACAATTTTCCGTACTGTGGCCTCTAGCTCGATGATATCGACAGTATTGGTCATATCCAGGCGCGCCCGGCCTTGCCTGTGTAATTCTTTGGGCCTCCGGAATTAAATTCCCTTCTTCCAATACGGTCAACACCTCTTCTTTTGAACTGTTAAGCTCAGTAAACTGAATTTTACCCGGCCTTGGGGCTCGATTTCGATCGTAGGGAGGTCCATACGAATTCGGTCCTTGGGGTGGCATATGCGGCTTAAAAGTGTTGATTCGCTGCCAAACGGATCCTTTACTCGATCCTCCATAATCACTTGGTTTTGGGATCGGAGCCCGATCTTGTTTTCTGTTGAGATGAGACTTATCTAGATGTGAACTCTTCAATTTGTTCATCTCTTCCTGTATCATATACTTTTCAGCAATTTCCATTATCCGTTCGAAAGATTTTGGTTGCTTTCTGCATAACGCATTCCCAAATTGGGTGCTTCTAGTCAGTTCGAACATCAACGAGGACAGATATTCAATTTGCGGGGTATCCACTTTCAAGAGCTCAATACTAAATCTTGCCAGCCATTGCCTCAACGTCTCTCCTTCCAACTGTTTCACAGTGCCCAGATGATTCGCCGGCAGTCTTGGCTTCCTCTGGCTAGCGAATTGATGCTTCAGCTTATCGCAAAATTCTTCGAAAGAAAATATAGAGTTCGGAGGTAACTTTCCGAACCAATCGAGGGCAATCCCTTCAAAAGTGGTGACCATAATCTTGCAACAGAAATTATCCGAGTGTCCATACAAGTTCATAACATTAACAAAGCTGTTAATGTGTTCGCCGGGGTCGGTAGTCCCGTTATACCGTGGGAGCCTGGTTGGCACCGTTTCTGTGTTTCGAGCTTCGCGTATTTCTCGACAAAAGGGTGAACATCGCATGATATTATTCGAGACCTCCCTCTCTCGTAGGTTTCCTCTGGTCAGGGTATTCCCCGTTTGCCTGGCAGCTTGATTAGTGAAGGGGATCTCTATCATAGTATCATGTTCTTCCAATTTCTTAGCTACTCTTTCCTGTACTATTATCTCCAATTCGGATTCAGTAAATTTCTTGTAAGTTGGTTTATTTCTTCTCGCAGCGCCAGCTGTGTGACTTTCCCCCACAACAGAATCCTCCAGATCGTGCACTCGTGCAGGAGGGTTTTCTGATCGGGCGTTGACTTTCGAGGGTGCAGTCCTTTGTGGACGCATTGATGGGATATGTGACATATCATTTTCCTTCTGTAAGTTCGATGAAGGTATTTCAGGTCTTCCCTGAATCCCTGGTTGGTCGACGGGCGATTGATCTGCCCTTCCGCTGTTCATAAACTCCCTGCACATGGTGCCTATTATAGACCTCAAATCTCCAATGGTCGTGTGTACTGGAATGTTATCTTGCGGAACCGCCGGCGGTGCCTCTGGTTGTTGTTGAGCTGCGCGCGACAAGTTATCAGGTTCATTGTTGACAGAATTTTGTGCTCCCCCTGCTTGGGAAGGCTCTCCTCTAATATATGTATTTCTCCTCGTAGTAGGCATATTTCGGTTTAATACTCGAATAAGGCCCCTCGGTGGGCGCCAATTGATCTTACGCGGTTTCGTTGGTTCGATCAAGGGTGGGGAAATAACACGATGACAATAATGTTAAAAGGAAAGTAAAGACCAAATATAATTGTATTCGAGTAAATTGAGTACAAGTACAAATATTAGGGGTCCTATTCGAGCATTATTGGATGCCGTACAAGCTAGAGGGTGAAATACACAAGATGCTATGCCTATTTTACCAGATGATTCCGAACAGTAGCTTCGAGGAGGGAGCACCTGGAAAATCGTGTCCAATATCATAAATGCATGGGGTATTTATAGCTGAAATTGGGGTCTAGGTGGTCTATCCGCAGACATGTAATTCTTCGGCCCATAAGTTTGGTTCAGAGCTCGGCCCAACAGTAACTTTGGATCCTGGGCTGGCTTGCACTTACTGTATTTTAGTCATCAGACTCGAACTCGATTCTTCGAGGTAAGTACCGCTCGATCTCGTGTAACTGTAAAGAAAAGTAGGATCCAAGATACCCCTCATCAGATCGAAATAATAAAAATGGGTGAAAGCTGTTTCTAAAACCCTAGAAATCGACTAATGGTGAAAGCCGCTGCTATGCCCCTTAGATCGAAATAATAAAAATGGTTGAAAGCTGTTGCTAGACCCTCGAAATCGACTAAGGGTGAAAGCCGTTGCTATGCCCCTTAGATCGAAATAATAAAAATGGGTGAAAGCTGTTGCTAAGACCCTCGAAATCGACTAAGGGTGAAAGCCGTTGCTATGCCCCTTAGATCTAAATAATAAAAATGGGTGAAAGTTATTGCTAAGACCCTCGAAATCGACTAAGGGTGAAAACTGTTGCTATGCCCCTTAGATCGAAATAATAAAAATGGGTGAAAGCTGTTGCTAAGACCCTCGAAATCGACTAAGGGTGAAAGCCGTTGCTATGCCCCTTAGATCGAAATAATAAAAATGGGTGAAAGCTGTTGGTAAGACCCTCGAAATCGACTAAGGGTGAAAGCCGCTGCTATGCCCCTTAGATCGAAATAATAAAAATGGTTGAAAGCTGTTGCTAAAACCCTCGAAATCGACTAAGGGTGAAAGCCGTTGCTATTCCCTTAGATCGAAATAATAAAGAAGGGTGAAAGTTGTTGCTAAGACCCTCGAAATCGACTAAGGGTGAAGGCCATTGCTATGCCCCTTAGATCGAAATAATAAAGAATGGTGAAAGTTGTTGCTAAGACCCTCGAAATCGACTAAGGGTGAAAGCCATTGCTAAGCCCCTTAGATCGAAATAATAAAGAAGGGTGAAAGCTGTTGCTAAGACCCTCGAAATCGACTAAGGGTGAAAGCCATTGCTATGCCCCTTTGATCGAAATAATAAAAATGGGTGAAAGCTGTTTCTAAGACCCTCGAAATTGACTAAGGGTGAAAGACGCTGCTATGCCCTTTAGATCGAAATAATAAAAATGGTTGAAAGCTGTTGCTAAAACCCTAGAAATCGACTAAGGGTGAAAGCCGTTGCTATGCCCCTTAGATCTAAATAATAAAAATGGGCGAAATCTGTGGCTAAGACCCTCGAAATCGACTAAGGGTGAAAGCCGTTGCTATGCCCCTTAGATCGAAATAATAAAAACAGGTGAAAGTTGTTGCTAAGACCCTCGAAATCGACTAAGGGTGAAAGCCGTTGCTATGCCCCTTAGATCGAAATAATAAAAATGGGTGAAAGTTGTTTCTAAGACCCTCGAAATCGACTAAGGGTGAAAGCCGCTGCTATGCCCCTTAGATCGAAATAATAAAAACGGGTGAAAGTTGTTGCTAAGACCCTCGAAATCGACTAAGGGTGAAAGCCATTGCTATGCCCCTTTGATCGAAATAATAAAGAAGGGTGAAAGCTGTTGCTAAGACCCTCGAAATTGACTAAGGGTGAAAGCCATTGCTATGCCCCTTAGATCGAAATAATAAAAATGGTTGAAAGCTGTTGCTAAAACCCTCGAAATCGACTAAGGGTGAAAGCCGCTGCTATGCCCCTTAGATCTAAATAATAAAAATGGGTGAAAGCTGTGGCTAAAACCCTCGAAATCGACTAAGGGTGAAAGCCGTTGCTATGCTTCTTAGATCTAAATAATAAAAATGGGTGAAAGCTGTGGCTAAGACCCTCGAAATCGACTAAGGGTGAAAGCCGTTGTTATGCCCCTTAGATCGAAATAATAAAAACAGGTGAAGGTTGTTGCTAACACCCTCGAAATTGACTAAGGGTGAAAGCCGTTGCTATGCCCCTTAGATCGAAATAATAAAAATGGGTTAAAGCTGTTGCTAAGACCCTCGAAATGGACTAAGGGTGAAAGCCGTTGCTATGCCCCTTAGATCGAAATAATAAAAACGGGTGAAAGCTGTTGCTAAGACCCTCGAAATCGACTAAGGGTGAAAGCCGTTGCTATGACCCTTAGATCGAAATAATAAAGAAGGGTGAAAGTTGTTGCTAAGACCCTCGAAATCGACTAAGGGTGAAAGCCATTGCGATGCCCCTTAGATCGAAATAATAAAGAAGGGTGAAAGCTGTTGCTAAGATCCTCGAAATCGACTAAGGGTGAAAGCCATTGCTATGCCCCTTTGATCGAAATAATAAAAATGGGTGTAAGCTGTTTCTAAGACCCTCGAAATTGACTAAGAATTAAAGCCGCTGCTATGCCCCTTAGATCGAAATAATAAAAACGGTTGAAAGCTGTTGGCGAAACCCTCGAAATCGACTAAGGGTGAAAGCCGGTTCTATGCCCCTTGGATCTAAATAATAAAAATGGGTGAAAGTTATGGCTAAGACCCTCGAAATTGACTAAGGGTGAAAGCCGTTGCTATGCCCCTTAGATCGAAATAATAAAAATGGGTGAAAGCTGTTGCTAAGACCCTCGAAATCGACTATGGATGAAAGCCGTTGCTATGCCCCTTAGATCGAAATTATAAAAATGGGTGAAAGCTGTTGCTAAGACCGTCGAAATCGACTAAGGGTGAAAGCCGTTGCTATGCCCCTTAGATCTAAATAATAAAAATGGGTGAAAGTTATTGCTAAGACCCTCGAAATCGACTAAGGGTGAAAGCTGTTGCTATGCCCCTTAGATCGAAATAATAAAAACGGGTGAAAGCTGTTGCTAAGACCCTCGAAATCGACTAAGGGATAAAGCCGTTGCTATGCCCCTTAGATCGAAATAATAAAAATGGGTGAAAGTTGTTGCTAAGACCCTCGAAATCGACTAAGGATGAAAGTCGTTGCTATGCCCCTTAGATCAAAATAATAAAAATGGGTGAAAGTTGTTGCTAAGACCCTCGAAATGGACTAAGGGTGAAAGCCGTTGCTATACCCCTTAGATCGAAATAATAAAAATGGATGAAAGCTGTTTCTAAGACCCTCAAAATTGACTAAAGGTGAAAGCCGTTGCTATGCCCCTTAGATTGAAATAATAAAAAGGGGTGAAAGCTGTTGCTAAGACCCTCGAAAGTCGTTGCTATGCCCCTTAGATCGAAATAATAAAAATTGGTGAAAGTTGTTGCTAAGACCCTCGAAATCGACTAAGGGTGAAAGCCGTTGCTATGCCCCTTAGATCGAAATAATAAAAATGGGTGAAAGCTGTTTCTAAGACCCTCGAAATCGACTAGGGGTGAAAGCCGTTGGTATGCCCCTTAGATCGAAATAATAAAAATGGGTGAAAGCTGTTTCTAAGACCCTTGAAATCGACTAAGGGTGAAAGGCGTTGCTTTGCCCCATAGATCAAAATAATAAAAATGGGTGAAAGATGTTGCTAAGACCCTCGAAATCGACTAAGGGTGAAAGTCGTTGCTATGCCCCTTAGATCGAAATAATAAAAATGGGTGAAAGCTGTTGTTAAGACCCTCGAAATCGACTAAGGGTGAAAGCCGTTGCTATGCCCCTTAGATCGAAATAATAAAGAAGGGTGAAAGCTGTTGCTAAGAACCTCGAAATCGACTAAGGGTGAAATCCATTGCTATGCCCCTTTGATCGAAATAATAAAAATGGGCGAAAGCAGTTTCTAAGACCCTCGAAATTGACTAAGGGTGAAAGCCGCTGCTATGCCCCTTAGATCGAAATAATAAAAATGGTTGAAAGCTGTTGCTAAAACCCTCGAAATCGACTAAGGGTAAAAGCCATTGCTATGCCCCTTAGATCGAAATAATAAAAATGGGTGAAAGCTGTTTCTAAAACCCTCGAAATCGACTAAGGGTGAAAGCCGCTGCTATGCCCCTTAGATCGAAATAATAAAAATGGTTGAAAGCTGTTGCTAAAACCCTCGAAATCGACTAAGGGTGAAAGCCGTTGCTATGCCCCTCAGATCTAAATAATAAAAATGGGTGAAAGTTATTGCTAAGACCCTCGAAATCAACTAAGGGTGAAAGCTGTTGCTATGCCCCTTAGATCGAAATAATAAAAACGGGTGAAAGCTGTTGCTAAGACCCTCGAAATCGACTAAGGGTGAAAGCCGTTGCTATGCCCCTTAGATCGAAATAATAAAAATGGGTGAAAGTTGTTGCTAAGACCCTCGAAATCGACTAAGGATGAAAGTCGTTGCTATGCCCCTTAGATCGAAATAATAAAAATGGGTGAAAGTTGTTGCTAAGACCCTCGAAATGGACTAAGGGTGAAAGCCGTTGCTATACCCCTTAGATCGGAATAATAAAAATGGATGAAAGCTGTTTCTAAGACCCTCAAAATTGACTAAAGGTGAAAGCCGTTGCTATGCCCCTTAGATTGAAATAATAAAAAGGGGTGAAAGTTGTTGCTAAGACCCTCGAAAGTCGTTGCTATGCCCCTTAGATCGAAATAATAAAAATTGGTGAAAGTTGTTGCTAAGACCCTCGAAATCGACTAAGGGTGAAAGCCGTTGCTATGCCCCTTAGATCGAAATAATAAAAATGGGTGAAAGCTGTTTCTAAGACCCTCGAAATCGACTAGGGGTGAAAGCTGTTGGTATGCCCCTTAGATCGAAATAATAAAAATGGGTGAAAGCTGTTGCTAAGACCCTTGAAATCGACTAAGGGTGAAAGTCGTTGCTTTGCCCCATAGATCAAAATAATAAAAATGGGTGAAAGATGTTGCTAAGACCCTCGAAATCGACTAAGGGTGAAAGTCGTTGCTATGCCCCTTAGATCGAAATAATAAAAATGGGTGAAAGCTGTTGTTAAGACCCTCGAAATCGACTAAGGGTGAAAGCCGTTGCTATGCCCCTTAGATCGAAATAATAAAGAAGGGTGAAAGCTGTTGCTAAGAACCTCGAAATCGACTAAGGGTGAAATCCATTGCTATGCCCCTTTGATCGAAATAATAAAAATGGGCGAAAGCAGTTTCTAAGACCCTCGAAATTGACTAAGGGTGAAAGCCGCTGCTATGCCCCTTAGATCGAAATAATAAAAATGGTTGAAAGTTGTTGCTAAAACCCTTGAAATCGACTAAGGGTAAAAGCCATTGCTATGCCCCTTAGATCGAAATAATAAAAATGGGTGAAAGCTGTTGCTAAAACCCTCGAAATCGACTAAGGGTGAAAGCCGTTGCTATGCCCCTTAGATCGAAATAATAAAAATGCTAAAACCCTCGAAATCGACTAAGGGTGAAAGCCGTTGCTATGCCCCTTAGATCTAAATAATAAAAATGGGTGAAAGCTGTTGCTAAGACCCTCGAAATCGACTAAGGGTGAAAGTTGTTGCTATGCCCCTTAGATCGAAATAATAAAAATAGTTGAAAGCTGTTGCTAAGACCCTCGAAATCGACTAAGGGTGAAAGCCGTTGCTATGCCCCTTAGATCGAAATAATAAAAATGGGTGAAAGTTGTTTCTAAGACCCTTCGAAATCGACTAAGGATGAAAGTCGTTGCTATGCCCCTTAGATCGAAATATTAAAAATGGGTGAAAGCTGTTGCTAAGACCCTCGAAATGGACTAAGGGTGAAAGCCGTTGCTATGCCCCTTAGATCGAAATAATAAAAATGGACGAAAGCTGTTTCTAAGACCCTCGAAATCGACTAAGGGTGAAAGCCGTTGCTATGCCCCTTAGATCGAAATAATAAAAACGGGTGAAAGCTGTTGCTAAGACCATCGAAATCGACTAAGGGTGAAAGCCGTTGCTATGCCCCTTAGATCGAAATATTAAAAATGGGTGAAAGTTGTTGCTAAGACCCTCGAAATCGACTTAGGGTGAAGCCGTTGCTATGCCCCTTAGATCGAAATTATAATAAAAATGTGTGAAAGCTGTTGCTAAGACCCTCGAAATTGACTAAGGGTGAAAGCCGTTGATATGCCCCTTAGATCGAAATAATAAAAATGGGTGAAAGCTCTTACTAAGACCCTCGAAATCGACTAAGGGTGAAAGCCGTTGCTCTGCCCCTTAGATCGAAATAATAAAAATGGGTGAAAGCTAATTCTAAGACCCTCAAAATTGACTAAGGGTGAAAGTCGTTGCTATGCCCCTTTGATCGAAATAATAAAAACTGGTGAAAGTTGTTGCTAAGACCCTCAAAATCGACTAAGGGTGAAATCCGTTGCTATGCCCCTTAGATCGAAATAATAAAAATGGGTGAAAGGTATTGCTAAGACCCTCGAAATCGACTAAGGGTGAAAGCCGTTGCTATGATCCTTAGATCGAAATAATAAAAACGGGTGAAAGCTGTTTCTAAGACCCTCGAAATCGACTAAGGGTGAAAGCCGTTGCTATGCCCTTTAGATCGAAATAATAAAGATGGGTGAAAGCTGTTGCTAAGACCCTCAAAATCGACTAAGGGTGAAAGTCATTGCTATGCCCCTTAGATCGTAAAATTTCCAATCTTGCCAATGATCAATTTGCACTTTGCAATGATCGAATATGCGGAAAATATCAAAGTAATATCGATTATCGATTATTCTTATTATGCAGCAAGACAAGTTCAATTATTAGTGGTTGATTTGTTTATCAAATTGTCAAAAGTTGGGGTTAGATTATTCTACCAAAAAAGTTGGGGTTAGATTTTATAAATACGAACAAGAAAAGCAAAGAAAAATATAAGGACAATAATATAAAGATAAGTCTTTCATTCATAAGCTTTTCAAACAATTACTAGATATTTCTCGATTACAATAAGGAAATTCGAGCTAAAGTGGAAAATTACATTCACTGCTATCCTATTACAAATGATAAGTCCTACGCTAGGGATCTTCGGGCAGTCAGCAGGGCTGAGTAAAGCTAGTTCCGCGTCTACCCTTCATCCAAGAATGCAAGGGTCGGATGTGGCCCCGGTTAAGCCAACTCCTTACTCAAAATATGAATTACAGAAGTAACTTCCCGGAAGCTTGATAGTGCCTTTTCCAGCATTCTGGCTACCACTTCCCTGCTGATTAGTTCGCATATTTATCCAAGTCAAAGCAGCGGGAATCAACCCCTAAGAAATTACTCCAAGCAATACCGAATGCAACATTCTCCAAGAAACATCTAGAAGAAGTTGAGATCGAGATCGGGAGAACTCATCCGGGAGTTGAACCACTGTCCGACTGGATGGAGCGATAGGATACAGAAATCCGAACCTGTCTCGGATACGTGATATCCAAGAAAACAGGTCGTCTGCCGATTCAAGGCAAATCCTTTATATAGTAGCATCAGAACCTAATCCAATGGTTACCGCGCATCAAAGATTAACGACCGAGATTATAAGACTTTTCCAATTCCCGAGGAATAGGGGTTAAGATCAAAAAGTTGTTGAATATTGGAAAAAAGCTGGCATAATCAAAGAAGATATAATCATCGGAAAATGGCATATCAATTAGGAAAATGGCGCATGGCCTAATACACGGTTCGAGATTCAGAATCAGAAACACACGAGATAAATTAAAATTATTCAGAGTTACATCACAAATACGGAATAGAAAATTAAAATTACAACAGATCCAATAATTAAAACATCAAGAGATGTTTATTGTCGGAAAAAATCTTTCGAAGCTCAGCATTGCGGTCATCATACCCATGAGCATATACCTTCTGCTCACGAAGCTCGAAGTCCTTCTTCTCCTGCTCATAAAGTCCTTTGAGCACTTCGAGCTCCTTGCTCAACTTTTGGTGGATTTCTTCCCCCTAGTCCTTAGCGGCCTTCTCCTTCTCTAAGGCCAGTTTCTCCTCGAGGACACAATCCAATTCGGTTTTCTTCTTCTTCAGTTCGAGGGAAATAGCATCATGTCGGTTCACTTACCGCTCAGCTAACATTTTGAGCTCTAGGAATTCTTGTCCAACCTACTTTATGGATGGATGGATTAGTAAAAAAAAAAAAAAAAAAAAAAAGAAAAATAAAAACATGAAAGAGAGAATTCGATCCTGACTGAAACAACTCAGAAAGGCTTTTTCCCTTAGACACGCCTGCTACAGAAATAGAGATGTCAGCCTGCAGAAGACTCCTAACGGGATTCTCGAGTACCCCTTTCGGATGGGACTCATCTTTTAACTCTCTAAGCGGGGAAGGAAAGATCACTGGGGAGGCAGAAGCAAGATGAGGGTCGGAAAGATTCTCGACTTTCGAGGACTCAGCAGACGCTCCAGAAACCAAGGAGCCTTCACCCGTAGCGGTCAATTTAGGTTTCTTGCCCGAACCTCCTATTGGAGAACCAGCTGCAAGATCACTGGTCAACAACTCATTCCCAGCGACAAGCTTCTGCAAGGTCTCGAACGGGGTGATCCCATAAGAATAAGGCCTTTTATTCGAAGCAAGGATTGAGGCTTTCTGCCTAGCTAACGCTCGATTGAAATTATCAAGAGGTTTCGATGGAGAGCCCTCAGGCTCCTCATCGAGATTCTCATGTAAAATTGATTTGCTAGGTATAACCTTAGCATGTTTTATTGAAGCCTGCTTCTCTTTCTTAATCTCCCCTCCCTTGGAAGCTTTAGGGAAAGACGCGGTAGTTTTTGGAGAAGCCTTGGAGGGTTTCTTCTCCTTAGTCGATTTTTGATCTTTGGGCGGACCTTTCCTCTTGGCGCCACCCAATAACAACTTGGGGTCGATGGGATTACCCAATATTTGGTCCATGATGAGCGGATAAATAAATTTAAAAGTTCGAAAATATATGCTAAGCGCGGAGCTCCGATCTCAATGCTTAAGGGTTGCGGTGAAATGATTCGAAACAGCCCTTGTATTTATAGAGGCGGCACCCTACTTTTACAATAATGAAATTCAATGGGGAACAACAGAATTCGACTATAAAGAATAAAGATTTCGAACTCTAAGAGCAAAGTTAGGATATGCAAATATTCACGAGTTAAAAGGACAACAGATTACAAAAACGGAAAACGCTGAGAGAGATCCTATTACATAACCACTACTCTTATTACATAGCTATTGAAAATGCTCGGATTTCTAACTACCGGACTCAGAAGCACGATTGTCACCATCGTTCTCTTCGTCGTCTTCTTTATCAGAATCGCTTCCTTCTGAGCTGTCGGTTCCACTGTCCGAGCCGCCACTATCTTCGTCGTCGCTGCCTAAAGGCTCTACTCGATTTTCAAGTTGATCGTTTTGCTCGTCTGACTCGCCCTCTATATCGACATACTCATCTTCCCCTGAGGCAGATTGGGAATTGTTGGCGGACAGCTCGAGCACATCTGGATTCGGCATAGGAACGCCAAATTCCTCAACGAAGGGGGCAAAATGATGATCTTGCCAACTCCTGGTTTCCTGGGGCAAAGATGAAGCTTTGTAATCCTTCCCTGCGGCATTCTTGTAGGGATCCATATACCGGAGGTATTCGTCCATCTTGTCCGGAATTCTCTTGGTCGTGACTAGCTGTTGAACCCCTTTATAGAAGATCGTTTAGAGAATCCCACGTATCCTTTTTCGAACTAAGGGATCGAGAACAGGGACTTCAAAAACTCCCGTATGGCTGGAACTATAGCCTCTTCCTGCCCCTGAGAATACGCACGCTTGGAGTCTTGCTTGGCTTGTTCGAGCTCGATCTTAACTTTCTTAAGCTTCTCCTCGAGGGCACTTTTCTCCTCAACTATCGATACCAAATCTTCCTCCGTCTCTAACTCCTTCTTGGTTTTAGACAATTCACGATTACTGTCTGTTAGTCTACTTGTAACGTCATCTAGTTGTGCTCGAAGCATTCTATTCTCGGCAAAAGTCTGTGCGAGCGCATCATGAGCCTCTTGTGATTCTTGGTCCAGCAACGACAGACGATAAGTCTGAAGTGCGAAATAAACCCCAGCCTATGAAAGGAAAAGGTTTTGTCAGTAGACTTCTTAAGGATTAAGAGGTGAAATTCCTATGTTCAACGATTATTACCTCCTGGTATGTTCGGGAAAAGTTACTTAAGATTTCGAAGTCACTTTTAACATTATGGTGAAGCAGATCTCATTTGAATTGCCCGGCCAAAAAAATTCTTGAAGATTTATCAAACTCGTTTTCACCATTTGGTCCAAGATCGAATAAAATGATTCCTTCTTCCGGATATCCGGCGGCCCTAGGTTCACGAAAATGCTCGTCCATAAAATCTGCTACGTCCGGTTCCGATCTGCCTAGTCGACATGAAGCCAAGTTGGAACTCCTGCCGAACGGTTCTATCCTCCTCGAGGGCCCTGCGTGATCAGCATTCCTTTTTCGAGCCATACACTCCTCATGTTCTTGTATACCCAGGATCCGATTCCAGGAGTATTGACTATAACCAATGGACGAGAGGTTAGAAGTGTCAATCGAGAACACGCTACGAAGAGGGCCTGGTACAGCAGGATTCGAAGAACTCGCACCGCCAACCCCCCTCAAAGGTGGGAGTATTGTTGACATATCGATCGGATCAACAATCGAATTACCTACTTCCGTTCCTTGTTCTAGGTTATTTTTCTTCCGTTGCTGGGATTGGTTTTGGACATTCCTGGAAGTGGTAATCACGATCGACCTAACGATGGACAGCCGAAACTTCTCAACGGTTTGATCTGGAGAAAAATGCAATGTACTTAGAAAGCTAAGCAAGAAAATACAATCATTCACGCATGAAAACACGAAAGGTTAGTAGCATACTTAAAGTGAGAGGTACACGAGATAAAGTGGCTGGTTCGGACGCATTTTAGAAAGTTCAAATAGATCCGCCAAGGGATTGATTCGTCGAAGAATGAGAAAATTCAATCGTTGGAGTAGGATGTTTGCATTTACTTAGACCCGCCATCCTCAAAACCCCTTCTTGGACAAGGAGCATGGTCTGGAAGGGATCGGACTGCAGTTTTTCCAAGAATTCATCGGAAAGATGATGGCTAATCTTCTCCTTAATTCTGTGACGACCATATACCCAGGACCCTACGCCATCCCATCGGTATGGTCTAGTTTTTTAACTTCCCTCCGAGACGGGAATGTCGGGACCTTTAACGAAGAAGAACCTTCTTTTCCAGCCTTTTGTTTTATCCATAGCCACACTCGAAAGGATTGGCTGATTCGACAGTTGTGAAACATATACAAACCCAGCATTGGAACCCTTAGACATACTCATCTGGAATACTTGCCAAAAATTCCGAAAAGAAGCCTCTTCCCCTTTGGCTTCCATAAGAACGCTAAACGCTACAATGTACGCAATCGAGTTCGGAAGAATCTGAGCAGGGGATAGTGAAAAAGACATTAAAATACTTCTGATCAGGGGAATGAACGGGATGCGCAATCCATGAGAAATTGCTTTTCGTAAAATGCCTGACATCCCGTTGGAGGATCAGTCACACGTTGACGGTAAGAAGGAACGACGATCGAAAAACCCTTAGGGAGAAATTTCTCGAATTCTTCATCCAAGTAAGCGCAGTCGTCCTTACCGAAAGCGCAGGAAGTTTGATAGGCACGAAGCTCGGCCCTATGATGACCAATTGTACTCGAAGGTCCTTCAGACTTATATATCCTGACAAAGGCTTTATCGCCAATGCTATGTTTCTCAACTACATTCTCCTCAAGATCTTCAACTTGATCAACATCTTCATGCTCGGGATGAAATTCCCCTTCTTCAAATTCAGGGTCGGATCTTATCCTCGAAGAACTTAGGTTCTCCTTTGAGAAAAACTTAAAATTATCAATAAGCCTCATGTCAGGATCGGATTCTTGATCTTCTCCAACTATGCCTTTGCCCTTCAAGTTTCTCGAACTAGACATTATAACGAAAACAAATACGCGAAAATGACGGCTCGTTCGATCTTTATGCTCCGATCTTAGGTGGAGAATTGCTTCGTAAATGATTTTCAACAAGTAAACATATATATAAGGTTAAAAGGGTAAATTTCAAATCGGACCCCGAATAACCGCGACGATTGAGCTCCCCCAGGGTAAAATCAAAATTATCTTCCCGTTAATTGCATTTTAGGCCCCTATACTCTGGAATTATGGGCCGTAGACCGACACTGAAAAAGACATGCCTCTCCGGTCTCGCAATTTGTTTACCTCTCCGATCCTTTGCTTCACTCACGCTCGGAGAAGCGGGGGAGTATTAATGAGGAATCAATTACGGCAACTAATATGGAGGGACACTTTGATCAAGATCAACTCAAAATCCAGACAAAGATTGTTAACAACAAAACTTATATCATCACAACAGAATCATTGTATTGTTTCCAAGATATGCACTCTTTTACCTTGATTCGGTTTTTATCCCAATGGGTTTTTCCAAATTAGGTTTTTAACGAAGCATATCCAAAACACATCATAAATGGTTCATTTATCTCGCCGTTCGAAGCAACATTTACTTCTTCGAGCTTCAGCTACACTTTGCGCTCGAGAAGTGGGGGAGTATTGATGAGGGGTACTTTGGATTCTCTACATTTAGGATCTCAGGCAAGATCGAAATACGAATCACGCAAGATCGAAGATCATGAATCCGACCTTGAAGACATAGAATCGAGCCCAAGCCCCAGTTTATCTAGTCCGATCTATTAGAAAGAGCACAAGGTCGAAGGTTACTGTTGGGCCGACCTCAGGCCCAGGCCTTTGGGCCGAGAAATGTACCCCTGCGGATGGTTCAGCTAGCTCACCGTTTCAACTATAAATACCACAAGCATTTATGGCGCCAGACACGCTTTCCCAGGTGCTCCCAACTCGAAGCTCCCGCTCGGACTAACCCTGGAAAGTTAGTTTAGGTTATTTTATATGTATCTATCCTCTAGCTTGTACGGCATCCTATAATGCTCAAATAGGACCCTCATTATTTGTAATTTGTACACCCACGTTCGGAATATATATTATTGATCTTCTCCTCATACAATTGTGTTTTAGCTATTTACTCTCCTAACTTGGTCACCCTACGAATTAGCGTAAGATCATGTACTCCCATTGATCTTCTTGTAAACGCAAGGTTCGAATAGATTTTTGATGAATCCAAAAGTTTGGATTGTTTCATCGAAACGGAAGTTCCAACTTCGGGAAGCTTGTTTCAGTCCATAAATGGACCTCTGGAGTTTGCACACCTTGTGCTCATCACCTTTGGATGCATATCCTTTTGGTTGCTACATGCAGATCTCCTTGTCAATGTCCCCATTGAGAAAAGCAGTCTTCACATCCATCTGCCATATCTCGTAGTTGTACCACGCAGCTATGGCCAACAAGATTCGAATGGATTTAGGCATTGCGACGGCGAGAAGGTTTCCTCAAAGTCGATGCCTGGCCTTTGAGTGTATCCTTTTTCCACTAGTCGCGCCTTGTAGGTTATTACCTCTCCGTTCACTCCAAGCTTTCGCTTATGGATCCACTTGCAACCCACGAAAGTCACTCCCACTGGTGGATCTACCAAGGCCCAGACCTTGTTTGAGTGCATGGAGTTCAATTAGGATTCCATGGCTTCGCGCCATTTTCCCGAGTCTATGTCTAGCATAGCCTTTTCGTAAGTCCTAGGGTTAGTCAGAGACTGTCCAGTCTCGTGCAGCGGACCGTAGTACCTCCCGAGTTCTCTACGTTGTCTTTCTGACCTACGAAGTATCGGTATACTCTCTGGTGCACTTTCATGCTCTTTTTCTCCCACTGCCTGTGGTGATGGGTCAGCTTGATCGACCTCGTTGGCCTTTTCAACTTTAGTGACCTCATCTAGTTCTACGTTGGGTTCCTTCTTTTCCACCAAGAAATCCTTCTCCAAGAAGTGTGCGTTCCTTGAGACAAACGTAGTTTGTCTTGTAGGATCGTAGAACTCGTATCCAATTGAGTTTTCCGGATACCCCACGAATTTGCACAAAGTGGATTTAGTTTCCAATTTATCTCCCACTAGCTTTTTAACGTAAGTGGGAGATCTCCATATGCGCATGAATGCGTATGAGGGTGCCTTGCCAAACCATAATTCGTATGGTGTCTTTTCTACGGATTTAGAAGGTACTATGTTTAGTATCTTCGTTGCCGTGAGGAGGGCATGTCCCAAAAATGAAAGAGGAAGATCAGTGGCACTCATCATGGATCGAACCATGTCCATCAAAGTTCGATTCCTTCTCTCTGCTACTCCATTTAATTGGGGTGTTGCAGGAGGAGTCCACTGCGATAGTATTCCATGCTCTACAAGATAATTTAGAAATTCATTACTAAGAAATTCTCCACTTCGGTCAGAACGAAGAGCCTTTATCGTATGACCAAGTTGATTTTCTACTTCCATCTTGAATTCTTTGAATCGCTCAAAGGCTTCAGACTTGTGTTTCAACAAGAACACATATCCATAACGACTATAGTCGTCATTGAAAGTGATGAAGTAATCATAGACACCTCGACCACATTTTCATAGTGGTCCACATACGTCAGTATATATTAAGTCCAATGTTTGTTTGGCTCGCTCAGGGTTTCCCTTAAATGGCAACTTAGCCATTTTACCCTTTAAACATGGTTCACATGTTGGCAATTCATCAATGCGATTGATTTCAAGGGCGCCAGATGATGCCAACTTTTGAATCATTGACTTAGATATATGTCCAAGTCGAGCGTGCCACAATTGGGCAGAGATTTCATTATCTTGTTTCCTTTTGTTTTGTTGTACGTGCATAACTAACTTAGGTGGTTTTATGATGTAAAGTCAATATTTCAATGTATCAATGATAAACGAAAACAGGAGCTTTTATTCAAAAACATGAATAAAAGTTTTTCACTAAAAACCAGGTATATAAATGAAAATTTCCTAATGACTAATATCAAAACGACCTAAATCTATCTCCACTTTTGCCTACGACCTTGGTAGCAGCTCCAGCTCCATTGCATAATCTTAGGATCCAATCCTCAGGCTCCAGTGGCCTTGTTGCTCCCATCAACTGTAAATCATTACAAAGACGAGAAGTACAATCATTGTCTAACACCAAAGATGCACAATTAATTGTAAAATTAACTTCAACAAGGAATTTACTTGTTCGAACTCTCCATAGGTTCGAGCTTAATCCTTTCCATTGACCTTGTGTAGTAAGGAGCCCTGGTTTCCATTTGCCTTGACTTTGAACGCCGCCCAGTCTTTTCGCCACCCCTTGCTTTCTTTCCAAAAGAAACCTCGTGTTCCTCGAGCATTTGTCGCAGGACGTGTACAGTGATCTCTTGCCTCTGAAGATTTAAGTCCGCGATAAATCTTTCATATGATCTAGGAAGAGATTGTAGAATAAGATCTACAAGGAAATCATTGTCTATCACGACACCCATATCATCAAGTACAGACAGAAGTCGAATCATCTTATGTACGTGGATTCCGACAGGAGTTTCCTTTCTCTTTCTTGCTTGCAAGAGTTCCCTCGTGATCGCGAATCTACGATTCACGACCATCTCTAATCCCATAAAGGAATTTGAGATTCGAGAGAATCTCTTTTGCGGATGCCATATGCTCATGTTGCAAACGCAGATCAAGTGACATATATTCCAACATGTATTCACGAGCTAAGCTATCATCCAGTTTCCACTTGGTGATGTTTTTTCGGAGCTCATTAGGAAAATCATGTGAAATAGTAATGGGTGGTTGTATAGACAAAACATATGAGATGTTTTCAGCTTCAAACAGTCCACTCAAATGATGCGTCCAGAAATGCAAGTTGGGTCCAGTTAAAATATTGCGTTCAAGTGATGAGATGGACAAATCTCTAAGCTCTTTTGACATCATATCTATAAAACGACGAGAGAGGAAATAAATACGCGAAAGATTAATTTAAAATGCACAATTTACAAACATGGTTTTTATTTGTAAATTACTCCCATTATTTTAATCAAAATCTTATACCCCTACATAAGTTTCGGGAATTTTAAAATATCCTAGCGGACTCATGCCCAAATGCAATCTCCTAGTACCCACGACTCGTTGGCCATACTATTTGATTCACTTAATGGTCGACTACGTCGTCGGTTAATCATCGCAGCTAACCTTTGAGTTCATTTAGCCTCGTTTTTCGATATGGACCCACGACTCGTGAGACATCCATACTTATTAGCGTTAAATCATGTCCAATACTCGTGGAGAGAAATAGTTCAATCCTAGACACCCCACGACTCGTGAGATAGCGCCTACAACCTTGCTATCGCCTCCTTTGGCACTAAACTCGTGCATCGAGGCAATATACATATCATCTTCCTATAGCTCGACCCACGACTAGTGAGACATCGAGATATATTCGTACAATATGCCTAAGACCTAGTAATTGGGTAGGCTCGGACCATAGACACTATTCTTATGCGCCCGTTATTCGATTTAATATTCTAATTGAATTTTAAGTTCAATTGGAGGTTTTATGTTTTCTTGTGCGAGGTCTCATCAGATTATGCTTTATCTTGTTTACCTGATCTATTCTAAGCACACAAGACATACATCAAAGAATATGAGTAAACATACATCACCTAGCAAGATATGATTGATCGATTGCCCATCCTATGCGATTCATCACGAGCCATGCGATGGATCAATTGGTCAGTCTAGGGTGGAAATTAAATGTCCTAACTATTACAATTTTCAAACACATACATCATGGGTCTTCTTGTAATGTCCACCTTGATTGGGCCTCCATGTAATGAATTGGGCCTCCACGTCCTCCAAGGTTATGGGCCTCCATGCGGATCTCCAAGTCTTCATGAGGTCTTCCCGGCTCCAAGTTTAATCTAAGTCTAACTTATAAAAATAAATGGTCTTATTTTATTACATTCGTTTGCGCAAGCAAGGGCACCAATCAGGCCCATTTAATTACAACCCATAAAATAAATAAATCAAAAGTACACAGGGCTTAGGGGCAAAATCGACTAATCCACATATTCACTCAAGAACATGCATAAATTCACATAAGGGCATAAATGTAAATTTACCGGCTCCTTTAATTTTAATTCACAAAATTCATCCAAGTTAATTAATTTTGAATTAACAATTAATCTTTAAGATTAATTAACTCTTACTTGAGTTCTAAGTAATTTACAATTCTTATCTTGATTAAGTTGGTTAATTAAGACAGTCCAAATCTCTAAGATTCCTATCTTATCCAAAACTCTAAGTTTTCCAAATTTTCAAATCTCCAAGATTCTCAAGATAATCCTATTTTTGACTAGATTAGTTTAATTAAGGTAGTGTTTAAATCTTACAAGATCTCTACCTTATCCAAAAACTCTAAGTTTCCTAATCTTTCAAATCTCCAAGATTTTCAGGACTTCCAAAATAGGTTAGTTTGAGATCAACCAAAATTCAACCACGAAGTGACGAATCGTACGCTGCCATGTGGCAGCACACACACGACCACGAAGGCCGCGTGTGAGCCTCACGCAGCGGCTGCTGCCGCGCTTGACAGCGCGTAGCAGCGTGCTGCTGCGCGTTGCCAGCACGCGGCAAATTGCCCGAGATCAGCTGCCATGTGCTGCACGCGCAGATAGCGCGCTGTTCACGCGCTGCTGCGTACGGCAGCATGCGGTGGCCGCCTAGCCGCGCACCGCCGCGGTTGATCCAATTTTTTTTTTTGTGATTACTTATGATTTAATTAAATAGATCCAGTTCAATTAAATCCCAATCCAAAATAAAATTAACCCGACAAATTTTTCGAATCAAATTTTTTTATTAAATCTAGGTTAATAGATCTACGTCCTAGAACATATACAGTTAAAGAACTAGCCATACATAAATCAAACATATGATTTAAATTACATAATTTGCAAATTCATATATATATAGAGCCTAGAGTTGGCTCGGATACCACTGTTGGGATTCGATAAGATTAACAGCCCTAGGCACAGCGGAATTTAATAATTTTAGGACCTCTTACGAAATTTTGCCAGGATACTACTCTAGTTGTATATATAGGAATATTAAATAAACGACAGTAATAACAGATCCACGTTATACCTGTCTCCTTGAAAATCCTAGTGGGCTGACGAAGTCAAGTTTCTCCCTCGGGTTTGTCGATCCTATGCCCTGCAGTAGCGCCCCACGTGTTGCGCCTCTATAGGTTGATACACCACAATTACACGAAATATAATATACCCTGATTGGCTAGACACAGGATATATTAAGATCTGGCGTTAGGAAACGAATATGGAACAAAAGTCAAAAAGTCGAACTCCTCCAAAAGAGAGAGAGAGTTCGGCCGATCTCTAAGTGGGAGAGGGGAAGAGTTTTTTCTTGACTTGGAATTTTGGCTCTCTAAGTTGTGTGTGTGTTATGACACCTAGGCACTTATTTATATGTGTCTAACTCTCCTAATCCTCCTAGGACTAGGACTCCAAGTCTTCTACATGGGCCATGGCCCTTTTTAATTAGAAGACTAAGTCTTCCAATTAATTCATGGCCCAGTTAATTAATTTAATTAGGCTTTATTTAATTTTCCAATTAAATAGCCCAATTAACTAACTACTCTCCCAATTAATTAAATTAGACTCCAAGTCTATTTGATTAAAAATTTCTATAATTAATTAAATTCAACTTAATTAATTAACATACAAATACCAATGTGATTGGTCTAGTGGAAGGGATTAGTCACTACAAGTAGCGGACTCAGGTTCGAATCCCTGTTGGGAGAGGTTCCCACTTTATGTGCCCGACGTGCCTCGAAAGGGATTAAACCCTTGGGAAACCAAAAAAAAATTAACATACAAATTAAATTCCAATTTAATTTATAATCTTGATCCAATTCCAATCGGATCAATCTTGTTCCAATTGGGTCGACCCAGTCGATTCCGTCGACCTAGTTGTTTCCTTTTCCTTCGCTTTCGCTTCATGTGTATTGTGTATGCCCCCATAGGTTCACCACATAATTGGTCGTGAGTTATAATGAAATATTAATTTAATTATTCAAGTATTAAATACTTTAAATCGGTCGAACACTCTGTCGACTTATCATTCCAAAATTAGCACTCCTGCCAATTTAGAAATTCTCCCACACTCCACGATCGATGTCTGGCCACATGCCCATGGAGCCCAATCACTGGTGAATTAATTCAGTGAACCTTTTAATCATTTACAATTACCATATACGCCATATTATCTCCATCGATCAATCTCCCAGTCGAGAGTTAAGGGTATGGTATTTCATCGGTTCCCCTTTTAATTTATCTTGACCTTATGCATTCTGGTCTCGAAATAATTCTCTTTGACTTAATATTTATGAGCTACTTACATAAAGTCGTCAGATACCTCGGCCGAGGATTTTACCAGAATTAATTTCTCACAGAAATTCGTAGGAGAATTTCCCAACCTATCAAATCGGGTCAATGGATCCTTTGTTGATTATATGAACCTGCATACGAGTTCCCTTATACCTAACATGAGTCCACATAGACTTTCTGGTAATCTCCAGTAAGTCAGAACTCACATCTAAGAATAGACGTTCTCGCACTAGATAAATCCTATCATCTCAAGTAGTTAGGGATCGTTCCTCGTATACTATCGTAAATTGGAATAACTTCAACCCCGATATGCGACTACCGCTTCCATGGTGAGTTATTTCCTAATTGTGGTATTCAGTGCACTTGCCATCCCAGCAAGCCAACCACTTATGTGTATCGACTATCCCAGTCACACTCGTGGACCCCAGCGGTCTCCAGTTTATCGGAGTATACACAACAGTGAGAGTCTAACAGATTCCAACGATGTCCTATCTCGATTGGATTCTGCAACTCTTGAATATGTTCTAGATCATGGCTTTGGAGATCAGTCCACGGGTTGTCTCATAGCCCTGTGATCTAAGGACTTCTATCCTTATGCGTAGATAATTATTACATAAGATAAAGATGACCATATAATCAAGTGCTTTTATTAATTAAAATTGAATAGTTCCTTTATTTACTACAATAAATGCTAGCCATACAGCTGGCTTGCAAGACACTATTTCTATCAGTTGAGTTCTTCATCGTATCATAAATCACATGCTTGTTTGCTTGAGACTAAGTTAAAGTTCTGACTCGACCTACTAGCACATTCAGGAATACGCACAAGTAACACACAACACTCACCTTTGCTGCTTACGATTCTAGAGAATATGCGTAAAGGTGGCGTCTCTTGATCTTATATACATTTACGCAATGCTCTTAGAATCTAATTATGCTACAAAGATTCTAGACTGACCAAAACAATGCTTTAGTTGAGCACACAATGGAGTCGTGGTCGATCAACATCGAAGCCACAGTCAAAACTTGGACACTTAAGTCCAACCTAAAGATTCTATGGTTCATTCGAGAAGTGGGGCAAACATAGCCACTTAAAGAATTGACTTGACCGTTCAAAATGAGCATTAATGATACAACTTGAAAAATTTAAGTTAGGTTATTACTTTCAAGTAACTTTATATTCCTCAAGTATTCAAACAATGATTTGATTTTTAAATTAGAATCAAAGTCTATTTGAAAAAAAAATATTATTATTTTTATTTCAAATTCAAATTCAAAAATAAAATTAATTATTTAACATTTCTATTTTATTTAAATTAATTATTTAAAGACATTTTCAGAAAAATATTATAATTTATTGATTCCCCTTTTCAAAATTAATCGTTATTTGAACTTATCATTTTCACAAACTTGTATTTATTGTTAATCTTTTTTTTTAAAAAAAATTATTATTTATTTTAGGAAAAAAGTATTCAAGATTATTGAAAATAGGTATTTTATTTACAAAAAATGATTATTACTTTTCTTTTTCAAAATTGATTATTTTCATGAAAGACTCAATTTATTTAATTTTAGAATCTTCATAATGTTTATTTAACTCTCCATAAATAAGTTTGCTATATTTTAGGAAATGTATTTATTACATCTAGAGAAAATTTTTTTTACAAAATTTATCATTACTAACTTAAAAAATATTTTATGATTTAAATTTCTTTTTTCTTTCTTTCTTTCTTTTTTTTTTTTTTTTTAAACACGGGCTGATGCATTAGCTGACCCAGAATGCATCAGGGCCCTTTTTGGCCTGATTGGTAGCAGGCCCAAAATGGACTGCCCAACAATACAGCATGCAGGACTTGTTGGACGGCGGGCACATCTTGATTGCCGGGATAGACCCGCGATGGCTGGCTCCGGCCAGTCATCAGAAAATTCATAATGAATCCACCATTTTTTTTCTCTTCAGTTTAGTATACATGTAAATTTCTTTGGAAGAAAACATGCTTTTCATCTCCAGAAAAATACCCAAAATATTAAATTAGGAAGGAGAAACATAGATCCACAAAATCTCCAACAAAAATCAATTATCAAATCACATACATGAAAAATTACTTTTAAAATCAAATCTTTTATAAATCATTTCACATCTAAAGTGTATTAAACAACTCATTTTCAATCTTTCTTTTCTAAACATGAAACTTATTCAAGAACACCCAAAAATATAGATTATAGACATCAACAAATATGAAAAATTAAAGTTATGACATCAACTAAAATTTTAAGGGTTTTCAAAAGATTTTTCAAGAACATAAAAAAATAGGGTTTCCTAATGTGGGCAAAATGAAATATAAAAGAAGGGGTTTTACCTAAAATGTTGGTCCCAAGTGGTCAGATGAGGTCTAGAGGGGGGGAGGGGTGAATAGACCTCTGAAACTTTTTAACAAATTTTAACTTCAAAACTGTTGTTTAAACTTAAACAGACTAAGCTGTTACCGAACAGTAATTCTACAATGCTGATCGCGAACAAATCTTTGAACAGCTTTGTTGACCACTAATCTGATAATCACTTAGCTGATTTTTGCTAAAATCAGTTTTAATACTAGAGTATTTGCAGCGGATTTTCAAAGTGTTTTCACAAGTAAACTTAGCAGTCTGAAAATTGTTTCCCCAGTTTTGTGAACTCCTTAAATTTAATTTTCAAACAGTTTTTAGTGTGTTTTATGCAGATCTGAAAATATGCAGAAAAAATTATGCAAAAACAACCGCCAGAATTTTTATAGTGGTTATATGGATTTAAATATCCTTTAGTCCACTCTTCCAAGTCACACAGATCTTGGGTTATACTAAGAACACAAAGTAATTAGTACACTCTGCTTGCGTCGAACAACAAATGAAACGACCACAAGTGCGCAATAGGAAATCACAAAGAAACTCATATTCTACAGAGTCTTATCATTAACAAAGATGGATAAGAACTCCTCACAACTCTTTTCTCTCACAGATTCACTCAGAAAATGCTTTCTTGAACTTCAACGGCTTCTGTCAACAAATGACTTTCAGCAGATGAGTGAGCTGTTCTTGAGCTTTTGAGACTTAGAAGATATTTGCTTTGAATTCAATCTCTCAGAAGTTGTATATCTTTATTTCTTCGTCTCTTTAGCTATTTATAGTCACTCTTTGAATTTTGTCCGTTGAAGAGAGACAAAATTCAAATCTCTTGATTTCTGGTCCTTAAAATCCGCGAACGGCTCTTTGCACAGTGACATTACTGCGAACTGTACTTTCTGTCAGGCAACATTAAATGCACCGAGCTGATACGAGGTCTTTCTTCAATCATTTGTCTTTAATAACCTTGTACTTCAGCATTTATTACCGTTGGGATGAGTTTTTGATCCTTTCCACTTGGCTGATCGAAAGTGCAAGTCTGATGATGTACAGAGCTGATCCCAAACTTGAACAAATCTGATTTGAGTCGGCTGATCTTCATCAGTCTGATTTCTTTCCTTCAGCAGATCAGTAGTCTTCTTGACCTTGAATGTTTGACCCGTCTGATACCTTCTTACTTGGTCAAAATTCTTCTAAGGGATATCAGCTAAGTTAACTTTTACTTAGCAGATATGAAGTTTTGGAAATCATCAAAGCCTCCCTTTACTAATTGTCTTCAGTGCTTTTCATCTTCATCCTTATCCAACAATTTCCCTCTTTTTGATGATGACAAAACTTCAGCTTGGTACCTGTTTACCTTTACTAAAGTTTTGATCCTCAAAATTTTCTAAGATAGAAAAAGTATGTTGGAAACAGAAGTTGTACTTTTTATTGATAATCTGATAATGGAATACAAGTTACAATTTTTGTTCCGATAAGATGACTGAAAAAGAAATAAAGATAACTGATTACAAAAGATTTGCCTATATTAGTCAGCTTCTTCATCATCTCCTTCAAGCACTTATTCATACTCATAAGAAGATTCTTCATCATCTTCTTCTTCCTCATCTTCATCAGCATCCTCATCCAAAAGTAGATTGGACTTAACAGCTTCCATTTTAGCTTTGATCTCTTCTTCTCTAGCTATTTCGTCCATCTTCCTCTTGATCCTCTCTTCATCCTTGAATTTGGTAACGGGTTCTGATTTATCTCCATCAGAATCCTTGGATACAACTGTTTCCTTAGCTTTATCCTTGGCTTCTTCAGCAGCTTCATCTTTGCCTTCAACATTTTCAGCAGCTTCAGGTTTTTCAGGTTCAGTGACAGCAATTTCCTCCACTTTTTCCTCTTCCTTCTTCTCTTCCCCCTTTTTGTCATCATCAGAAATGGTGACACTGGCAGGTCTGATAGGAGGGTTGAGTGCAGCAGATTGAATCTTCATAGCAGCACATAAAGCCTTCAAGTTCTGATTGACCACATCGTGACTGACAGTAAGATGATTGAGAGTGGTGCTGATGGTGTTAGTCTGATCATTAAAACAATCAATGTTAAGTTGCATAGTGGCAAGTTCATTTTGTATAACCGTTTCAGCTTGATGAACTTCCTGCAACAAACCAAGATTGACTGCTTTTTCTTCTTCACTGACTCTGATGAAAGAAGCAGTGAGATCAGCTATGTTGTTTTCAGCTCTCTTTCAAGTAATATGAAGATGGTTGACATCAGCCTTCACATCTTCAATGTTTCTATTCATTTCAACAACACTTTGAGTCATCTGCCTGGTATGATCCTCAGGCAGAGGAAAGTTGTCAATTGCAATCCTGATCGTCCTTGCAATAAGTAGTTGAATGCTCTCAAGTTGTAATCTGTTGGATTCTGCCAATTTTAGCTGCAACTTCTTCAACTGCGTGCTGTTCCTCTCTTCCATTTCCTTCATAGAATTTTCCATTAACAGCTGGAAGGCTTCCATCAGTGATGAATGCAAATCAGCTGATGAAGCAGAATGAGCAGCAGCTTGATCTTCTTCACTATCCTGGTGGACAGGAGCATCCTTTAGGTCAGTTTCCTGATCAGCGTTGGACTCCTTAGCTTTCCACTCAAGTGCTAAGGGTTCTTCAGCAGCATTGGGCTGATCAGTAACGTCTTCAAAGACCTTACTTATGATTTTGCCGTCATCAGTAAAGGTTGTTGTTTGACGGATTTATCATACAACAGGCCATAGCTTTGGAGCAGATGGCTTTACCTTAGGCTTTTCATAGTAATCTCTTACTTCTTTGCCAAATGTAATCTGTTGAATGCTTGGCAGCGAGGGCAGCTCACTTGACGAACCTTGCTGATATCTTGACTTAGCAGCCCATCTCTTCAAGGCAGTTATAACAGCAATCTGAATTGCCCTTTCAACAGCATCGTCAGATTTTCTTTTCTTTGCAGGCAAAGTGTTTTCAATTATTTTGGCCTCCCCTGTTGCAAACTCTTTTGCATATTGATGCATAGCATCCCTTACATAATCAGGATCCAAAGCCTGTTGAATGGAGTCAGTCTTCAGCTAATTAATAACCCACATTTCTTCATCAGCTAACTCCTTCCAACTCTGAAGCTCTTCAATAGACTTGTTCAGTGTATAGTCCCTCCACTTTATGTATCTAGGCTTCTCATGGGTGAATAGAGTCTTCAGCATCAGTTTTCGATCAAAATAAGCTAAGGCCTTCTCAAACCTGTTGAAGATAGATTTATCAGAATTAACAATATCAAATGATTTTCTAACTTCAAACTTGGCCTTTGGCTTGACTTCGCCAACAGGCATCTTTGGCTTAGCTTCTTTCTCCAATCATAATCCCTCCGCCATGAACAGGTACATGAGCATCTGTCTTGCTCAGCTCATTGACCACAGCAAGTTCAGCATCTTCAGCAGCCTTCCTTTCTGCTTCAGACATTTTTCTCCTTTCTTCATCCTTTGCTGCCTGAATCTTGCTAAGTTCAAGGACTCTTTTCTCTTCTTGCTCGTCCCTTTTTCTTAGCTCAGCCTCCTCCCTCTTTTTCTTATCTGCAGCTGAAATCTTCTTTCTTTTGATAAGTATTTTTCTTTTTCCTTTATCAGTTGGGGCAGGAGCGGGACGAGCAGATGCAAGCGGTGCAGCTGCTATGGGATTCATGATCATCACGTCTGGATCATCTTGAGGTTTGGAAACATCAGCTGTTGGTTTTTCTTGAACAGTCTGTTGCACATCAGTCTGTTCAGCAGTAGACGTTTCTTCAGCTCCAACAGGCCTCTCTGCTGAATGAGGGCTTTCTCTTACCAGATTTATTAACTCAGTGGGTGAGTCAATAAAAGTCATTTTCTTTCTTATGGTCTTCTTTACTCTTCCTTCTTGAACAGGCACTGAAGCACCTGTATCACGAATTTGACTTTTGGTTATGTGAGCAACATTCCCATCAGGACGTTCAGCAGATGGAGTTCTTGAAGAAGAAGCAGGAGAAATATTCTGTATCTCCGCAGTAGTCCGATTTATGATTGCATCAGCTACCTCCTTTGCTTCAGACTGAATTGTTCTGGCTTTAACAGCTGGCAGGGCTGTTTGAAGAGAAGTCCTTGCTTTCTTCTTTTGAGCCACTTCCTTGGACTCATCAGCTTTATTCTTATCAGCAAGCCGAGCTGGTTTTACCAACTTTCTTTGCCTTTTGGTTCCTCCAAGTCTTCATCAGCTGACTCAAATCAGAAGGGTAGGTCATCAGCTGACTCAAATCAGATTAGTTCAGTATTTGATCAGCAGAGTATCTATCAGCAGAGTTGCCTCGATCAGCAGAGTAGAAGAGATCAAGAGATTAGTCTAACGGGTAATAAATGCACTTGGTGTAATAAATGCTGCAAGAGAAAGGTAGTAATGATAAATGATTGAAGAATATTCTCGGATCAGCATGGTGCATTTAATGCAGCTACAGGAAAGCACAGCAGAGATAGTACTGTAGCAGGAAGCCGTTCTGAATTTGGGCTAAGGCTATGGATTTGAAGTGTGATTTGCTTCAACGGTCATATTTTTAAATCTAAGTATAAATAGAGCTGATTTCGAAGAGAGAGATACACAACAACAATTCTGAGATTTCATTTTTGAAGCAGAAAATTTCTGAGTCTCAAGAAGCTCGAACAGCTCACTCGTCTGGTGGAAGTCATCTGTTGACAGAAACCTAGTTGAAGAAAATAGAAAAATACATTCTGAGTGATTTTGTATTTAGTTGAGTGTTGTGCGAAATTTAAATCCGTCTTTGTGAGTGATTTAACTTCAGAGGATAAATCTTCTTTGTGATTTCCTATTGTGAGCTTATAGCCTTTTCATTTGTTGTCTAGGTATAAGTGGAGAAATATTGTAAACTGTGTGTTTATAGTATAACCCAGAATCTAAGTGATCTGGAAGAGTGGACTAAAGGATTTTCATCCATATAACCACTATAAAAATTCTTGGTGTTAATTTGCATTTAAGTTTTTCTTGCATACTTTGAAATTGCATAAGTTTACACTTTGAATTGTTAAAAGATTTTAAAAGGAGTTTTAAAACTGGGGATAAAATATTTTTAAGGACTTAGTCTACTTGTGAAAAACACTTTCAAACATCCGCTGCAAGTATACTCTTGATAAAACTGTTTTGTTGAAAAACAGCTAAGTAATTGTAAGAAGAGTGGTCACTCTGCTGTTCAAGATTTGTTCACGATCAGCGTAGTCATCTTACTGTTCTTCATCAGCTTAGTCTGCTGACAGAAGACTGAAAAGTTTTTAAGTCAAAAGATTTTCAGAGGTCTATTCACCCCCCCCCCCCCCCTCTAGACCTCATCTGACCACTTGGGACCAACAAGTGATATCAGAGCAGGTGGTTCATTAGAATCAGCTGCCTGATCAACGAGCTTGATCCAAGTGTTTTTCAAAGGTTTTCAAAACTTTTCAAAAGAGCATCTTTTTGAAAAATAAAAACTTTTTGAAAAATGGACTGTGTCAGCCATGTCCCCAACATTGCTGGTATGTCGTTTGAAGACTGGAAAATCAGAATGGAGATTTTCCTAGCTGCTTATAATGATAACATGTACACATGTATCATAAAAGGTCCATTCAGATTCACCAAGACGATAAAAATAAATGAAGTTGATACCTTGGTGGCATTAGATCTTCATGAGATGACTCCAGAAGAAATAAAGCTTTTCAATCTGGATAAGGTCGGAAGATTCATCATGATTAAAGCCCTGGATAATGATCGGTTTGACAAAGTCAAACATTGCAAAACTGCAAAGGAGATGTGGGATAAAGTCAGAGAGATGAGCGAAGGAAACGACGCCATTAAAGAGCATCAGCTGAGTGTTGCTCTGGAAAAGCTGGACTATTTCAAGATGAAATCTGGAGAGACCATTGATCAGATGGATACTAGGTTCACCAGAACATTAAATGAAGTCTTAAAGCTTGGAAAAACCTTCACGGACAAGGAGATAACCATCAGAGTGCTGAAGGCTTTACCTCTGAAATTCAACATGAAGGTGACAACTACAGAAGAATCAAGAGATTTGGGAAAAATCTCTCTTACAGAGCTGTTCTCAGTACTCAAGGCGTATGAGTATAAACTGCCTAGAATGGGAATTGAAGAGACCTCAATTTCAGGACCCACAGCTGCCCTGGTTGCTGCTGAAAATCCTAGAAGACCTGCACAGAAAAGTAAAGAAGTGGACTCATCTGATGAAGCCACATTACTCAACAAAAAGGAGTACACTGCTGGAGATGTTGCATTGCTGATAAACAATTTCAAGAAGTTCTACAAAAGAAAAATGAAGAACAAATACAACAATGCTTCTACATCTAAACCTAACTTTTCCTCACAAGATAAGGATGATTATAAAGCCAAACTATTGTGTTACAACTGCAGGAAATTGGGACACTTCATCAAAGACTGTCCATATCCAAAAGCAGAGAAATACACTGAGGAAGAGAAGAAAATCAGAAAAGAAAGAAAGCATCTGAGAGGCAAGGCAATGATGGCTGAAGCAGAGAAGCTGGCTGCTGTCTACTCATCTGATTCAGATTCAGACACGTCTGATGAAGAATCTTCTGATGAAGAAAAACATGTTCTCCTCTGCCTGATGGCAAAGGAATCTGATGACTCTGAGGATGAGGTAACTCCTCTTGACAATGAATTATTTAATTCATTTGAACAAATGATGCTTAACAATACTGGTATTGCTGAAGCATATAAAAAGCTTAAGGAAGAGATGATATTGCTAAAAGAGCAAAATAGTTCACTGAAACTCACAGCTGAAAAGCCAAGAGAATCAGCTGAATATAAACAGCTTGAGCAAGAACATGAATCTTTGAAAGCTGAATGTGAAGTCTATAAGGGTAAAATCATGGAACTTGAAAAAGTTATTGAGTCTCATGAGAAATCGTATGTTGCATCCACTCATATATCTAGTAAACAGAAGATACCTTTAGAACAGGATAAGCTAGAATTGAACCATACTGAAAAATTTATATATGCTGACAATAGTAAGGTCATTATGTATGTTCAAACTACTAAACCTGCTTCACCTGAAAATGTGTTAAAGGAGAAGAAATCTCCTAAGGCTAAAAAGAGCAAAGAGCCTAGTGTAGGTAAACAGACTAGTAAGACCAAACAACAGAGTCCTAAGAAGTCTGCTGATAAAGCTAAATCGAATCAGACTAGTGGTAAAACTAAGTCGTCTGTTAATGAGCAAGCCTCTAGTAAACCAAAGAAGCATAAAAATAAGAAAAATCAAAATGCTTGGTATGAAAATGAGTCATATTATGTGCAACCTGCTGCATATCCTCCTATGTATCATGCACCTCAATTTCCTAGTTACTATGCACCATATCCTGCTTATCCAATACATGCATATCCTGCTTATCATGCACCTTACCCTGCTTATGAACATTATTCTTATCATACTGATCATCAACATGACTTATCTGACAACTATGATAAAAGTGAAACTGTTCATGCTCCTGTCAGAACTCAGAAGCCTAAGACATCAACATCTTCGGTTGTCAAAGGTGGAACTAATCCTTCAGGACCCTCTCAATAAGGGTACCTAAAACAATTTTTTTTTTTTTTAGGTTAGGATTAGGAGTAGGAGTAAAGTAGAGAAGATCTGGTACTTGGACAGTGGTTGTTCAAGGCACATGTGTGGAAGCATACATGAGCTGACTGATGCAGTTGTTGTGGAGGGTCCAAAGGTTACTTTTGGAGACAGCAAAGAAGGTAAGATTGTAGCTAAAGGAAGATTAATCAAAGGAAACATAGAGATATCTGACGTCTCATATGTTAAAGGTCTAAAGTACAACCTGCTGAGCATAAGCCAATTTTGTGACAAAGGATATTCAGTCATCTTCTCAACAGATAAGTGCTTTGTTGAACAAATTGGTACAAAGAAGGTAATTTTATCTGGAAGACGACAAGGGAATGTCTACATAGTCGACTGGAATTCTGCTGACAAGAATTCAAGCATTTGTTTGGTGGCATCTACACCAAGTGAAGTTAGCTGGCTATGGCACAAAAGATTGAATCATTTAAACTTCAAGACCATTAACAGATTGATAAAGAATGATCTGGTAGAAGGGATTCCTAAAACAGTCATGAGCAAAGATAAGCTCTGTGACGCATGTCAGATGGGTAAACAAATCAAGTCATCATTCAAAAGCAAGAAGCACCAATCTTCTGAAAGAATCTTGGAGATGCTACACATGGTCTTATTTGCACCCATTGATCCAGTCAGCAATGGTGGAAAGAAATACTGCCTAGCTGTTGTGGATGACTATTCAAGATATACTTGGGTGATATTCATGAAAAAGAAAAGTGAAACCAAGGAACATCTTACTAATCTGATGGAACTGATCCAGAATGAGAAAAGTACAAAAATATTAAAGATCAGATCAGATAGTGGGACAGAGTTTACAAACTCTACTGTTGAAGAGTATTGTAACATCAAAGGAATACACCATGAGTATTCAGCTGCTAGAACCCCTCAACAAAATGGTGTTGCTGAAAGGAGAAACAGAACACTAAAAGAAGCTGTCAGGACTATGATAGCTGAAGCTAAGCTGCCACAAAGATTTTGGGCAGAAGCAACAAATACAGCCTGCTTTACCCAGAACAGATGCATGATCAATAAAAATCAGAACAAGACTCCATATAAAGTTTGGAACAACATGAAACCAAACATTCATTACTTTAAGATTTTTGGTTGTAAATGTTTTGTACTGAATAATGGGAAAAATCACCTTACTGCATTTGCAGAGAAGGCTGATGAAGCTGTTTTTGTAGGATACTCTACTGTTAGTAAGGCTTATAGAGTTTTTAACAAAAGAACATTGCTAATAGAAGAATCCATTCATGTAGAATTTGATGAGCGAAGTCAATCTTACGAAAAGAATCAAAGTGCTAATCAATATCTGTCTACTGATTTACAGAAGTTGGATGTTGGAAAGAATGAAGAATATGTACCCATCATACTACCTAATCTCAATTCAGCTGCTAACTCAAGTGCTGTTCAAAATCACAGAGCTGATTGTCTAACAGACGAGTTGCAAACAGCTGACAGACCAGAGACTGTTCAACAGACTACTACTGAATCTACAACAGTAGTGTTGCAAGATCAAAATAGAGGACAACATCCAGATTTGCAACCTGATCTAAGATGGCTTAGGAATCACCCACCAGAGTTAGTGATTGGTGATCCCTTGGATAGAGTGAAAACAAGAAGAGCTGCTGCACAAGATGCTATGTTTGTCACCTTCCTATCTCAAATAGAGCCTAAACAAATTGAAGAAGCTCTTAGTGATTCCTTCTGAATTGAAGCTATGCAAGAAGAGTTGAATCAATTTGAAAGGAATGATGTCTGGTACTTAATTCCTAGACCAAATCATCAAAGAGTAATTTGCACTAAATGGGTTTTCAGAAATAAGATGAATGAAGATGGTATTGTTACCAGAAATAAAGCAAGATTAGTGGCCAAGGGTTATTGTCAAGAAGAAGGAATTGACTTTGATGAAACATTTGCACCAGTAGCAAGACTTGAAGCAATCAGACTGTTTCTAGCCTCATTTCTCAATGGAGAATTGCAAGAAGAAGTGTATGTTGAACAACCACCTGGATTTGAAGATTATCAACAGGAAGACAAGGTGTATCGTCTAAAGAAAGCCCTCTATGGACTGAAACAGGCTCCAAGAGCATGGTATGATACCCTATCTGATTTTCTTTTTAATTAAAGGATTTCGTAAAGGTAAGGTAGACAAAATTTTGTTCACAATTGAATGGGAGAATCATATATTAATAGTGCAAATATATGTAGACGACATTATTTTTTATTCAACTAACCAACAGATGTGTTACAAGTTCTCCAAGCTCATGCAGAACAAGTTTGAAATGAGCATGATGGGTGAGCTAAATTATTTTCTTGGTTTGCAAGTTAGACAGTTGCCTGATGGAATATTCATCAACAAAGCAAAATACACAAGAGATCTGTTTAAGAAATTTGGTATGGAAACTAGCTCTACTGCTACTGTTCCAATGTCTACAAGTCTTTGTTTGGATAAAGATGAAGATGGAAAATCAGTAGACATAACCAAATACAGAGGCATTATTGGGTCACTGTTGCATCTAACAGCAAGCAGACCTGATATCATGTACTCAGTTGGGGTTTGTGCGAGATTTCAATCAAATCCTAAGGAATCTCATCTCTTAGCTGCCAAGAGAATTCTGAAATATATTAAAGGCACTCAAGATTTGGGATTGTGGTATCCTAGAGAATCTGGATTTGAGCTTATTGGATATTCAGATTCAGACCTTGCTGGCTGCAAAATTGATAGGAAAAGCAGAACAGGTGCTTGTCAATTCTTAGGTAGTCGTCTGATCTCATGGATGAGTAAGAAACAGACTTGAGTATCCATATCTACTGATGAAGCTGAGTATATAGCTGCTGAAGCATGTTGTGCACATATTTTATGGTTGAAGCATCAACTAGAAGATTATAATATCAAGATCAGTGGAATTCCAATCTACTATGACAATACAAGTGCAATCTCTCTTACTCAGAACACTACAAGTCATTCAAGGACTAAGCATATTGAGATCAAGCATCACTTCATTAGAGATCATATGGAAAAAAGCAATGTAATGATTGTGTATGTTCATACTGACAATCAGATTGCTGATATTTTCACTAAACCTTTAAGTGAAGTAAGGTTTTCAACTCTAAGAGCTGAGCTAGGACTACTTAATTTGGATGCATAAGCTGAGGGGGAACTTATCAGAAGACTGAAGTTCATCAGCATGATCATCCGTTATTTTTTTCAAGGATTAACTCTCAACAAACTAGTTAACTTATGAATTCTTAAAGTCAGAGGGAACGTGTAAGACTAGCGGTACTTCTGATTAAAAGATGAAATTGGTTAATGACAGTTAGTTGATGTTATGTTATTAGATGATCTGTTCTTAATTCTTGAAGACTGAAGATTATTTTATCTTGCTGGATTGACAAACAGCAGAGGAAGATTACTAGCTATTGGCTTTCTCTAGTAATATCAGATAACAGATCACTCGTCTGTCAGATAAGTTAAACTCTACTCATCTGATACATTATATAAGCATGGTTATAAATCGCATCTTTTGAAACACGCTTTTATAAGTAACAGATAAGTGCCGATTGAGTTTCCCGCCCATCTGACATTAAAATAATAAAATTGAAGTCCGCAATTCTCACCCGCACGATTTAAAACTGTCAGATCAATCTTACGGTTCATGTTTATCACGATAATCAACACCAAAAGAAACCTATAAAATCCGATATGAACAGATTAGTCGTCTTACGCACTCAAAATTTCAAAATTCTCTAACTCTCAAAGCTATCTGTTCTCTAGCTCTCTGTTTTCTTCAGATTTTCATCAGTTAATCACAAAATGGATGTCATTGAAGGAAGATATCTAAGCTATGACAAATTCTTCAAAACTGGTACTGATTTGATGAGGGAAATCATGACGAAGATCAAGGAAGCATCTCTAGTACCTATTCTGGAAGCTTATGAGGAGCGTGTATACCTTGAAGATGTTAATGATTTCTACACAACCAGAAAGATCAACAATGAACAGACTGTTATGACTGCCACAGTTGGGGGCAAAAAGATTTGTATTTTGGCTGCAGTATTAAGTGAAGTGTACAAACTGACGAATGAAGGAGGAGACGTGACAGACCCTGGGTCTGAAAAAGAAGAGGAATTTTGGGCAATTTGTGCCAAGGAAGGGGAGGAGATGACAGGAACTCTGATGAAGACTCAGTTGAAAGATGAGTATTAGAGGTTCGCTGACATCATTGCGAAGGTACTGGACTGCAGTACAAGTTCTTTAGATGGTTTACCAAGAAGGAGGTATTACACCATGATTTCCATCTTCTATGGCTTGAAAATCAACTGGGCAGCCCATGTATTCATGAGCTTAGGATGTCCTATGGGAAGTGGAAAAACTATCCATGGTGGCAAATAATTCAAGCTATATGAGCCTGTTAAGAGTGTGGGCACCTCTAAAAGAAAGGCTTCTACTAAGCCTGCCAAAGTCCCTGCAAAGAAGGGAAAGAAGACTGGTCAGACCAGTAAGTCTGCTGATCAAACAGTAACCACTACTGTTGAAGCTGGATCAGCACAGCCTGAAGTTGTCATTCCTGAAAAGGTAATTGATGACTTCACTAAAGAAATAGAGCAAATGGAGACTGGATCATCTCCAGAAAGGACAGAATCTGAGCAAGCTGTCCCGATTCAACCTGCCAAGAGAATGAGGACAAGGAGTGCTGCTAAAGGACCTCCTAAACCTGAGCTTCAAGGAAGATTGCCAAGTCATGGGCAAAAAGAAAAGTCACATTCTCTGAAGAACCAACTGAAACAGTGAGGGAGACATCAGCATCAGCAGAGAGGCCTGCCGTTATTGAAAACCCTGCTGCTAAACATGCTGAAGACTCATCTGTTGCACTATCTTCTGCAGTTAGAAAAGAACAGTAGACTAGTTCAACAAATGAAGGGGATGCACTTCTTCTGCACCCTACTCCTGTTGCTGCCACTCCACTTCAAGCAGTGGAAAGTCCTGAAGCAAAGAAGAGAAGGACTGGTAAGATTGTGATTCCTTACCTTACTGCTGCTGAAAAGAAAGGATTAGATGAGGCAGAAAGGAAAAGAAAGGCAGAAGAAAAGGCTGAGGAGGATCGTCTTAAAGCCCTTGAGCTCAAAAGGCTGGAAGAAGAAGCCAGCAAAATGACTCAAGCTCAAAGGGATGCTATAGAAGCAGCTGTGTTAGCTGCTGCTATTGAGGCAAGTGCTAAGGACTCTCATGGTCTAAGGCACACTGGTGGTATAGTAATTGGTGAACAGAGAGATCCCACCAAACCTAAACAAATCATGCCTACTCCAGCTATACAACCTAAAAGAAGAGAAGAGGTAAAACTGGCATTGGAGATTGTCAGAGATGACCCTGAAATATTTGAAGAATTTATTAAAAGGTTGGATGCTGAGAATACAAGGATTACTCGTCGGACGATGTTCAACAAAGAAAAGATCAGATATAACAGATGGAGAGACTATCGTCTGAGAGTTCTTTTTGGACAAGTTAAGACTGAGGATCAGTCATGTTGTCAAGGCTGAAGCAATGAAGTTATATGACTCTGTTCCTGAAGAATATGCTGAAAATCAAGACCTAAAGGAACGGTCAATAAAATTGGCAGTTTCCCAGACAATGGAAACATGGGCCAAGAAGACTAGGAAGATGAGGGGATCAAAGTGATGGAATAGTGCCCAGCAAGCCAATATTAATTAGCTTGTTGAAGTACTATTTTCTTATGGTTTATAATTGATACGCCGTTCATTCATAGTATGTGAAACTGAACAATGGCCAACTTCATCTCTCGCGAACCTATCTAAGCGATTGGATGAAATCCTAAGGTCACAATAGACTATAGGACGATTCACTTCAGTACTGAGTGCAATCATGAAACAGTCTCAAAGGTCGTGATCTTAAAACCGGGCCAAGTCATAGATTCCAAACGAGACGGGGTATCGTAGGAATCGCCAAGACTTGTACAAATATGCATGATTCACATGGAGTGAATTTGTAGAGTTTCATGAGCAAGGAATTTGAGTCCAGTGCATATGAGTAGGTGGTTCAATGGAGGATTGAACGCATCGAACGACCCGAACAGAGAAACCCATTGTGGAAGCGCATGACGCATATCGGTGATGGGATGTTTCTCAAGGCTTATAATAGTGTACGATTTAGTCCTTAGACTTGAGGTACTAGGGCGAATTCGGTACATGAATGTGCGTACTTAGATTTAGGTACTGGTCACGTAGCATGGCCACAAAGTGCCTAAGTTGGGTGCGTACAAAAGTGTACGCGAGTGGTTAGTACTAAGAGAGGATCTAACGCCTCATCCTGATAAGATGAGAGAATTTCCTATACGTTTCTTAGATAATTGATTTCGAGGAATCTATGGCCATAGTCGGTGATGCATTTGGAAGGAGTTTCCAAATTTGGCAGTCACACTGAAATCATTGTCGGAAAATTAGAAAGTATAGTTATCGAGATAATTAGAGGTGCCGATCAATTCACACACCCTAGGTCTCGATCGGGAAATCAGTCGTAGAAGGACCGTATGTACATGGCAATTATAAGAGGTGAGGTTCACAATAAATCAATTCACCTTTGATTGGGCTTCATGGGCTTGTGGCTAGACATCGACCATGAAGTGTGGGTACTCCGGAATTAATAGAGGATTTAATTCTAGGAGTGGTCAATTAAAAGTAGTTTAATTGATCGGAGCATTTAATTGCTCGTTAATTAAATCACGAAAGTCGTGGGCCTGCTGCCAGTTGATGGTGAACCCAGAGGGTCACACACAATACAATTGGACGGTGACTGTCTTAAAGGAAAGAAAATGATTTAAAGTTGTTAAATCAAGGTAATTGAATTATGGTATTAATTCAATTGGAAATTATTAATTAGATGACTAATCGATTAATTGATAATTAATTAATTAGAGTTATCTGATTAATTGTGGAATTAATTAAAGTAGTTAATTAATTGGAAGAATAAATAATTAACCAATTTGAGTATTGGATAATTATGGGTTGATTTTGGAATTATCTAAAATTAGGGGCTAGGGGCGATTTTGGTGATTAAAAGGAAAAGGAGTTTTGTTTCTTGAAAAACAAGTTTGAAGAGATTTATCAAATCTCACATTCCTAAGTTGATAAGGAATGAAGATTTGATAAATAAAGGAAGGAGATATCTTTTTAGAGAAGGACTCTTCTCTTATAAATACTCCTTCTCTTCTCTTCATTAAAGAGGAGAAGTTTTGCACAAATTTTGAAAAACCCTAAAAAGCTTTTGAGAGAAAAAGGTTTTTTGCTGAATATTAAGAGAGAAAAATTGAGTGAGATTAGATTTTTCGAACAAGATATTTTAATTACAAAATCGCCCCCTATAGTTTTTCGCCCCTAACCCTAATCGTCCAACCTAGTCTTGGCCGAACCCAAATCGGACCAGATCTGACCCTGGCCGAACCCTGCTCGATCACACAAGCTCTGTGAGTCGATTCTTCCATTGGTATCTCCCGTTCCTTTGCTGACAAACCTGCAAGATCCAGTTCGTAGCCTAAGACTTGTAGGCATCACTACAATCCGATTGGTGTGGACTAGCTTTGGAGGTGAGACACATGGATCACTCAAATTGTGAATCAAACCAAACACCTGGAGGACACAACCACGACTTGGTGGTCAGGTAATTTGCGATTAACCCCCTTGTGTTTTTATTGATGTTTGATTCATCCTTATTCGTATAATAACTATGGAGAAAGAATTCATGGGACTATTAGGAACTCGGAAAAATTTTAAAATTCCGCACTTCGTTGTATTGACAATCGAGCCCTAGCCAAAATATCCCAACAGTGGTATCAGAGCCAACTCCATACGTTTTTATACGAAAAGGCCTGAACATAATGTGTTTTCACTGTATATGCTTGATTGTATGTATGAGAACGCATGTTAATTATGTTCTAGTGATTGATTCTTGCTTGTTATGACTGGATTTATGATTGGGTAAAACTGCTTTTTTAGATCTGTGGCGAATTTATAGTTTTTCGAAAAATCAGGGCTTTTATGCAAAAATCGCAAAACATGAAAATTAGGGCTGAAAATTGAATTTTCTATTTCTGGAAATTTTTGAAAAATCTGGGTTATTTCTGAAAATCTGATCGCACGCAATTTTGGACCATTTTGCAATTTTTGAAAATTCGAGGACTATTTTGTAATTTCCGATACTTCAGGGGTCTGTTTGCAAATTCGAAAATTTTATGGATATCAAAATTTTATTTTCTGGTCCTTCTATCCGAAAACTGTTTTGGGGGTATTTTGTAACTTTTCAAAAGTTTTGGGGTCAAAAGTGCAATTTCCGAAAGTATAGGGGCCGAACTGCAATTTTCAAAAGTTGAAAAATCAGAATCTGAAATTAAGGCAGAAAAGTTGTTTTGTTTGTCCGAGAATTTATTTTGTCATAATTAGTAGTGACTAAAAAGCAAGAATCATAGGAAGATAGTTTTAAAAGGTGTTTTAAAATTAAGATAGAAGAAAGTAAAAGTTGTTTACATGTTTCTTTGCTCTACGTGAATTGTTTACGTGGTTTTCGATCGCGCCGAGCCTTGACCTTAGGTTAGATGTGATTGGTTTAATTTAATGCATGGTTTTTATTGGGCCTGCGAGCCTGTTATTATTTTTGGGCCACTTTGAGCCTTTGTAATAGAATAGGGCTTTACTGCTTTCCTAGTTTAGGATGGAGGCCCATTTACAAGCAAGGTGGGAGCCCAAGAAGAATTGAAGGCCATGTATGCGTGGTACATTGTGTAATAGCATAGGTTCTTTGAGAACCCTTTAGATTGACCAATTGGGCCAACATCATTGGCTCGATGATGGCCTGCATAGGAGGTTCCCGATCGAAAACATATTGTGGTAGTATATATGCTAGACTTGTATGGCTTTTATTTATTAGTCGATTATGATTGCTTGTGTGTTTGCGCGCTAGAATCTAGATCGTAAATAAAAGATAAAGCATAATTAAAGCGGTGAGATCTCGAGGAGAGTTTCTTCAAACTTTCAAAACCGAAAATTCCCCTCTCGAACAAATATTAAGTCATATTGGGTTAAACATAAAATGAGGTTTTATAAAATCCAAGCCTTCCATTAATAGGGACTAGTGTATGTTGTTTACTTATCGATAGAGGTGATCCAGAGTCTGGCACCCGAGTCGAAGAAAGGGGCAATGCACGAAATTCCTTGATTCTAGTTTTTCTTAAAACTCGACAAGGGTAGGGACTGGTCGGGACGTGAAAATCGACCGATAACTAGTTATGGAGAATTCCTGACCGGGCCCGTTGCTTATCATGATTAATGGGTTAGACTTAACGCGTAGTAACATTTATGATGTAGCAGTGCTAGATAAATGCGAAAAACGAGGCAAAATAACTTGAAGGTTGTGTAGTAGACACAATTGGTAATGTGTATACCTACCTAGGGAATTAATTGTATGGCCACGAGTCGTGGGTGCAACTAATTGCTGCTGGGACATCAAGACCTGCTAGGAAATAAATTTTTCCCGAAACTAGATGTTGGGATATTTTGGCTAGGGCTCGATTGTCAATACAACGAAGTGCGGAATTTTAAAATTTTTCGAGTTCCTAATAGTCCCATGAATTCTTTCTCCATAGTTATTATACGAATAAGGATGAATCAAACATCAATAAAAACACAAGGGGGTTAATCGCAAATTACCTGACCACCAAGTCGTGGTTGTGTCCTCCAGGTGTTTGGTTTGATTCACAATTTGAGTGATCCATGTGTCTCACCTCCAAAGCTAGTCCACACCAATCGGATTGTAGTGACGCCTACAAGTCTTAGGCTACGAACTGGATCTTGCAGGTTTGTCAGCAAAGGAACGGGAGATACCAATGGAAGAATCGACTCACAGAGCTTGTGTGATTGAGCAGGGTTCGGCCAGGGTCAGATCTGGTCCGATTTGGGTTCGGCCAAGACTAGGTTGGACGATTAGGGTTAGGGGCGAAAAACTATAGGGGGCGATTTTGTAATTAAAATATCTTGTTCGAAAAATCTAATCTTCATTCCTTATCAACTTAGGAATGTGAGATTTGATAAATCTCTTCAAACTTGTTTTTCAAGAAACAAAACTCCTTTTCCTTTTAATCACCAAAATCGCCCCTAGCCCCTAATTTTAGATAATTCCAAAATCAACCCATAATTATCCAATACTCAAATTGGTTAATTATTTATTCTTCCAATTAATTAACTACTTTAATTAATTCCACAATTAATCAGATAACTCTAATTAATTAATTATCAATTAATCAATTAGTCATCTAATTAATAATCTCGAATTGAATTAATACCATAATTCAATTACCTTGATTTAACAACTTTAAATCATTTTCTTTCCTTTAAGACAATCACCGTCCAATTGTATTTTGTGTGACCCTCTGGGTTCACCATCAACTGGCAGCAGGCCCACGACTTTCGTGATTTAATTAACGAGCAATTAAATGCTCCGATCAATTAAACTACTTTTAATTGACCACTCCTAGAATTAAATCCTTTATTAATTCCGGAGTACCCACACTTCATGGTCGATGTCTAGCCACAAGCCCATGAAGCCCAATCAAAGGTGAATTGATTTATTGTGAACCTCACCTCTTATAATTGCCATGTACATACGGTCCTTCTACGACTGATTTCGCGATCGAGACCTAGGGTTTGTGAATTGATCGGCACCTCTAATTATCTCGATAACTATACTTTCTAATTTTCCGACAATGATTTCAGTGTGACTGCCAAATTTGGAAACTCCTTCCAAATGCATCACCGACTATGGCCATAGATTCCTCGAAATCAATTATCTAAGAAACGTATAGGAAATTCTCTCATCTTATCAGGATGAGGCGTTAGATCCTCTCTTAGTACTAACCACTCGCGTACACTTTTGTACGCACCCAACTTAGGCACTTTGTGGCCATGCTACGTGACCAGTACCTAAATCTAAGTACGCACATTCATGTACCGAATTTTCCCTAGTACCTCAAGTCTAAGGACTAAATCGTACACTATTATAAGCCTTGAGAAACATCCCATCACCGATATGCGTCATGCGCTTCCACAATGGGTTTCTCTGTTCGGGTCGTTCGATGCGTTCAATCCTCCATTGAACCACCTACTCATATGCACTGGACTCAAATTCCTTGCTCATGAAACTCTACAAATTCACTCCATGTGAATCATGCATATTTGTACAAGTCTTGGCGATTCCTACGATACCCCGTCTCGTTTGGAATCTATGACTTGGAACGGTTTTAAGATCACGACCTTTGAGACTGTTTCATGATTGCACTCAGTACTGAAGTGAATCGTCCCATAGTCTATTATGACCTTAGGATTTCATCCAATCGCTTAGATAGGTTCGCGAGAGATGAAGTTGGCCATTGTTCAGTTTCACATACTATGAATGAACGGCGTATTAATTATAAACCATAAGAAAATAGTACTTCAACAAGCTAATTAATATTGGCTATAAAAAGTATTATAATTAATACGCCGTTCATTCATAGTATGTGAAACTGAACAATGGCCAACTTCATCTCTCGCGAACCTATCTAAGCGATTGGATGAAATCCTAAGGTCACAATAGACTATGGGACGATTCACTTCAGTATTGAGTGCAATCATGAAACAGTCTCAAAGGTCGTGATCTTAAAACCGTTCCAAGTCATAGATTCCAAACGAGACGGGGTATCGTAGGAATCGCCAAGACTTGTACAAATATGCATGATTCACATGGAGTGAATTTGTAGAGTTTCATGAGCAAGGAATTTGAGTCCAGTGCATATGAGTAGGTTGATCTTACCGAATTTCGTACGTGAAGTTCGTGTGTGGTGTGATCGATTGAATACTTAACAAAAGATATAAAAGATCAGTATTTCTGTATTCAAGTGATTCGATTACAACGTTACAAGAATACAATGATTCGGAGTCCTATTCGAGCCCTATTGAATGCCGTACAAGCTAGAGGGCGAAATACATATTAAAGGTCCTAAGCCTATATTCCGAGCGGTAGCTTCGAGTAGGGAGCACCTGGAAAGTTGTGTCGTCGTCATAAATGCGTGGGGTATTTATAGCTGAAGGTATGGTTTAGGTGATCCATCCACAGATCTGTATTTCTCGGCCCATAACTTTGGATCAGGGCTCGGCCCAACAGTAACTTTGGATCCGTAGCCATCTATCCTATCCCGTTCGATCTCCCTTGGTCGAGATATATGCTTTTCCGAGCTCTCATGATGACAGGAGAAAGGAATCCGAAATACCCCTCATCAATACTCCCCCACTTCTCGAGCGTAAAGTGAAGCTGAAGCTCTGAGAAGTAGATATGGCGCAGGATGAATTAGTGAAGTGAACCCGCGGGATGAATTAATCTTGGTGCAAGTTTTTAGGTATGCCTCATTAAAAACCTGATTCGGAAAAACCCTTTCGGGATAAAAACCGGATCGGGGAAAAAGAGTGCATACTTAAGAAACTTTATAATGGAGTCGTTGAGGGATTTGTTCTTATTATCCTTCAGGCTGGTAAACATAAAGATCTGATAAATCTTTGAATGCGTCACATTTTTCCTGGGTCTTTGATTTCGGAGTCCTTAAAAATATAAGGACCGTAAGTGTAATTTCTGAGAATACGATTATTAGTTTACCCCGGGGGAGTTCAACCGTCGTGGTTACTCGGGGACCAGTTTGCAATTTCCCATTTTGTCCCTGTATATATACTTTGATGAGGATCATTATTTACCATAAGTTCTGAAGGTAAAAATTCTTGATCGGATCAAGCAGGTCGATAAGCAAGTCGAAGTAGTCGTATTTCGAGCAACTTTCACATATTCACTATGTCTAATCCCACAGATTTGAAGGGAAAATCTCCCTTGGAGGAAAATTTCGATGATGATCGAGAGGAAAAGGAATTTATAGCAACTCGTTCACCCGAGGTCGAGAACACGCAGGACTCAAATTCGTCTTCCGAGTCCGGCGGGGATGAGCGGGAATCTAACTCTAACTCAGAAGATAGCGAAGATGAGAGTTCTAGCGGGGCGACGGTTTCCGACGAAGAACCCGAGGAGGATGAGGATCTGTCTTTAGGGGAAAATGAGCAAAAGAAAATTAGACTGAGCAGAAATACCGTGGTTACCATTTTTTACTGGGAGGAACCTTCGACCAGCGCGGGTCTGAATAGGACAGAGGAGAGGGCTGACGAGATAGTTTGTTCTTATAAGGAAGAAGATCTGGGGGATTTGCAGGAGGAGTTTGGACCATATCTTGGCGCTGGTTTTTCGATTGTCCTTCTTTCTTCCGATCAGCGGGTTACCAACCCTCCTCCTGGTTGTCAGGCTTTTTACTCCAAACATTTTCATTACGGCCTTCGTATCCCCTTTCCTCCTTTGATAGAAAAAATTCTGGAGGCCTTCGAGTTGACTCCTTGTCAGATCCTTCCGAACTCAATTGGTCTTATCATAGCTTTCTGTGTGCTGATGAAGGCTAAGGGAAAAAGGGCGGTCTTTCAGAATTTTTGGCGGGTATTTCAGATGAGTGCTTCGACGTCTTCGAACGCTGGATACGTGTATTTCTCCCAGAGGCCTAAAATTTCAATTTTATCAGCCAATGTCAGTAGCAACCTCAAGGGGTGGAAACATGAATTCTTCTTTGTTCGAGGACCGGATTCTCCATCCTCTGAAAATAATCCCGAGCCAATCCCTTACAACTGGCCTGGGGCGAAGTCATGGATATATGGTCGGCGCCACCTCAAGGGAAGTATGAGAAGCGAGATATCAGATGAAATGTTGCAAATTCTTCGTGCTGATACTCACCAAACTGCGTTAATGACTCAAGAGGCAGTCTTGCGGTTGGCTGGCCTTAGTAGTTGTACTTTTCCCCCCGATCCAATTGTGTACGGAAAGGCTCGGATTGATCCTGCCAACCCTCCTTCCAGCTTAGCAGATATCGTCGATAAATTCTGAACATCAGTGGCTGGCAATCACGTTGCTTCCTTCTCGAAGGGTAGCAAAGGACGACCTTGTCCTCAAGTACTAAAAACATCTCGAAAGGCGAAGAGGCCTAAAACCCGAGCTGTGGCTGCGGGGGCTCCGAATACCTTGATGGTCATTCCCCAGGTTACTGATGCAGGAGCCTCCCATTTTCGGGTCGAGGCAGAGGGGACTTCCGATCCCCAGGCCTCTGCTGTTATTCGATCTATTTTTCCAACCAGCTCTTCTAACCCGAGTGATGCGGGGTATAGCCGCTATACATTGATGGAGGATCAAGCTAGGGAAATTCTGCAGGTTAGGATGGCTCGCAAAAGAAGTAGCAATGCTTCGGAGTCATCCAGACGAATCAAACCTTTTGGTCGAGGACAGGATCCGATTCCTTGTCGGGCTGGTTGCTCTGAGCCGGATCTGGCCGACTTTATCGAAAATCACCTGCAAGGACCCAGGGCATCAGGATATCCCGAGGATGGAACAGTTGAATCCGACCTAGGCCCTGGGGGTGAGCATACGGTAGACAAATCCCTTCGGATGTTTCTGGCGGGGAGGTTCAAGGATGACATCATTCAATCTTTTACTAAGCCGGGCTTCGAGATAATAGGCGACTATGCCGAAGCTCATCAAAGGGTATTGTTCCAAAAAAGTCTTAACATTCAATCGTTCTGGTATTGTGCCGTGTTTTATATCTTTTCCTTTGCAGGCCGGCGATCTGTTTATCCAAAACGCTCTTCGAGCAGCCATGCTGAATGAAGAATCCCAAGCAGCACAGAAAGGTCTGTACAATGTCCTGAAGGATGAGGCTGCTAAAACCAGCCAATTAGAGAAGACCAGAGCCAGGTTGTCTGAAACCGAAACAAAGCTCGAACAGAACAAGAAAGAGTTGGAAGCTATGAAAGCTTTAGAAGGGGAGGTGGAGAAGTTGAAATTAGAGCTCGAACAGGCCAAAGCATCGGCCGAACGATCTTATGAGCGAGGCCGTCAAGAAGCCAGATTTCCAGCCATAAGAGAATTTTTGGAATCTCCGATTTTGGATGCCCTGGTTCGCTTGAGGTCCGGGCAAATAAACCAATCTTTCCACTATAAGGGGGTTCAACAGCTTATCTCGGCCGGAAAACTTGCTGGTTCCATCGAGAAATATCTTAAGTTTTTGGACCCTTTTAAAAATATTTATGGGAAAGATTACAGGCCCAGTTCTCTTCCTCCCAAGATTTCAGACTTCAAGAATCATGAGTTTTTCTCTTTCCTTGAAGAGTTCGGAGTTCCCATGTCCAATCCCGACGTTCTCGAAGCTCAATTTGATGATCAAGATGTGGACATCGAAGGCAATTCCAGCACTCGTGGAGAACAGGGTAATAGTTCTGCCAAACTGGAAGGATCGACCTCCGGTGGTCAGGATGATGGTGGTGAAGAGGAGACTAGTTCAAGTAGTGAAGATTCCGAGAGCTCGGGGAACGGTTCAGGGAACAGGAATGAGAAGGAAAGGTCGGATGACGATTCCGACTCTGAGGATTCTAGTAATTGAGGGTTTTTTCAATGTAACTAGACATCCCTTTTTTGTTAGATTGTAATAGCCATTCTTCCTTAATTTGTATTTCGTTCCTGGAGTTATTCTTGATGTGATGTTGGTATGAATTTAATATGAAATATTTTTTTTTTTTTGCGTCATCCTTACGTTTTTGGTTACGTCAGCGAATCTTTTCTTGGGAAAAGATAACTCGTCTATGGCCTACTTTTCTTTTCTTTCTGAGTAACCTGCATTCCTTATAAATACTTAGGCTTACGATAGCCTACCTTAACAATATTTCTTCCCTTCTGACGATCGAAGCTTAGGAGAATTTAGGCGAGTTCGGGCTTCTCGAACTTATTGATTAAGAAACTGCTTCTTCTTTTTCTTGAATCTATTGTTATTTGGAAGTATATTAACTATTAGAGAAATGAACCATAATCCGAAAATTCCCTTATTTCCTTCTATAGCGTCAGCCCAATCTGATAAGGGTAGCGTCTTGAAGAGAAAAAGGCACACTCCTGCTATGTCTAGATTTTCCTTCGACCCGGCTTTGTGTGGAGAAGGTAGCTCCTCCGATTTCATTCCCTCCTCTTGTTTGAGAAATAGGAGCGCCTATAAAAAGGCTAAAAAGGTCTCTTTCGCGGATGAGGTCTTCCCGATCGGGCGAGGCGTTGCTCGCGCTGATAAGGTTTTTCGAGGAAAGTCCGATCTAAGTTTAGTTCGGGCTGACATTTCTCTTTCCGAGTCAATATTATCGGGTGGAGACTATTCCTCGTTTCTGTTTCACTCTGGATCTGAGTTTCTTGCCCAGGTAATTCTAATCATCGTATCATGTATTTGCGGATTTTTTTTTTTTTTTTTTTTGACGTGCTTTCTCGCAGGTTGGCGAATGTTTTTCCGTGCTATATTCGTTGGCGAAGCGCGAGGTCGAGCAACAGACTAGTATTACCCTTGAGCTGGCCCGGAAAAAGGCCGAGCTGGATCGGGCCTTGGAAGCCAATAGATTTTTCAAAGAGAAGTTGTCTTGTGATAAAAGTAAAGAGATCCGAGTTTGTGCCGGAAATCTTCCGGAAAAGCTGAGCTTGGAATTAAAAAGGCTAAAAGATGCTTGTGAATTTGAAAAGAAGAATTTCGATCTCCGCGAGAAAGAGGCTTATGCTCGCGGATATGCTGATCGCAGTGCCGAAGTTCGAAAATTTCTTTCCGAGAATGTTTAGTTGTATTACCTTGTTGTAACGATATCAATAAGCCGTTGTATTTCAATAAACTGTTCCTCGAGACCACAAGAAGTTTTCGTTGGTCTCCTTCTTCTCTGATCTTCTTTTCTGTTCCTTTCTCTCTTTTTTTTTTTTTTTTTTTTTTTTTTTTTTTTTTTTTTTTTGTAGGACTCGTAGTTAGCTGGGAATAAATGTAATTTCAACTTGATTTGGACTTGTATTTCAACCCGGTATTCCCAGGACTTGTTTGTAACCATTTGAATGTAGAATGTAATAAGAAATATTTTTGTTTCTTTGCGATATTTCCATCCATACTCGATATTTGTGTTAAATAATCCGCAGATAGGTTTTTACTTTGCCTTGTAACGATAATTTCGACGTTAATTCTTTATAAATTATGAGAATTCTTCGAGCTTGAAAGGATACGCTTCTCTAATTTAGATAATATCCTTGATTTGTAATTGCGCGATAGATATAGGATATAATTTCGATTTGATTCTTCGATTAGTAAATTCGATCTAATGGGCGTAGCAACGGTTTTCTCCTGTTTCGATAACTTCGATCTTAGGGGGAAAGCAACGGGTTTCACCTTTAATCGTTTCAGAGCATTTTTAGCCCGAGGGTCATAGCAGAGGCTTTCACCCATTTTGATAATTTCGATCTAAGGGGCATAGCAACGGCTTTCACCCTTAGTCATTTTCAGAGCATTTTTAGCCCGAGGGTCATAGCAGAGGCTTTCACCCATTTTGATAATTTCGATCTAAGGGGCATAGCAACGACTTTCACCCTTAGTCATTTTCAGAGCATTTTTAGCCCGAGGGTCATAGCAGAGGCTTTCACCCATTTTGATAATTTCGATCTAAGGGGCATAGCAACGGCTTTCACCCTTAGTCATTTTCAGAGCATTTTTAGCCCGAGGGTCATAGCAGAGGCTTTCACCCATTTTGATAATTTCAATCTAAGGGGCATAGCAACGGCTTTCACCCTTAGTCATTTTCAGAGCATTTTTAGCCCGAGGGTCATAGCAGAGGCTTTCACCCATTTTGATAATTTCGATCTAAGGGGCATAGCAACGGCTTTCACCCTTAGTCATTTTCAGAGCATTTTTAGCCCGAGGGTCATAGCAGAGGCTTTCACCCATTTTGATAATTTCGATCTAAGGGGCATAGCAACGGCTTTCACCCTTAGTCATTTTCAGAGCATTTTTAGCCCGAGGGTCATAGCAGAGGCTTTCACCCATTTTGATAATTTCGATCTAAGGGGCATAGCAACGACTTTCACCCTTAGTCATTTTCAGAGCATTTTTAGCCCGAGGGTCATAGCAGAGGCTTTCACCCATTTTGATAATTTCGATCTAAGGGGCATAGCAACGGCTTTCACCCTTAGTCATTTTCAGAGCATTTTTAGCCCGAGGGTCATAGTAAAGGCTTTCACCCATTTTGATAATTTCGATCTAAGCAGAGGTCGATAACGAATGAGCAGATTAAAGAGATCGGTAATTTTATAAATAACAGAACAAATAAGAAATCTGAGGAAAACGGGTATTCATTAAAGAGATAATTCAGTCGAAATAAGCTTTCGCGACAGATACATTCTTTTTTTTAACTATAATAGATCCAATCCGAACTAGATGACTGATTAAGAATTACTACTTTGTCTTCCATAATATCTTCTCAAGTTAACTGCATTCCATGCTCTGGGTAGGGTTTCACCATTGGGATAAGCAATCTTGTAAGATCCCTTCTTCCCTATCTCAACGATTACGAAAGGGCCATCCCAATTAGGCTGAAGTTTCCCGACGTGCTTTGACACTTCCACCTTTTTAAGCACGAGATCTCCTACTTTGAAAGATCGAACTCTCACATTTCGATTATACGATTTCTCCATGCTGGCTTTGGCGGCTTGAATTTTTAATTTTGCGCGGTCCCGTCGACTATCGGCATGGTCAACTTCCATTTGCCTTAGAGCTTGATTTTCTTTAGGATCGTAAAATTCGACCCTAGGCGAAGGTATAAGATTTTCCACTGGGATAACAGCCTCCGACCCGTAAACCAAACGGAATGGAGTTTCTCCGGTTGCAGCTTTAACCGTTGTTCTATTGGCCCATAAAACTCCAGGCAATTCATCTAGCCACTTTCCTTTTGCCTCCGATAAGCGCTTTTCCAGAGATCGAACAATTTCTCGATTTGCAACTTCAGTCTGTCCATTAGCTTGAGGGTGTCCTACCGATGCGAAGTTCTGTTGTATTCCGAACTTTTCACACCAATCCGTAATTCTCTTCCCGGCAAACTGTGTTCCGTTATCGGATACCAAAACCCTGGGAATTCCGAATCTGCAGATAATATTCTTCCATAGGAAATTTATAACTTGAAACTGGGTTATCTTGGTCAAGGCGACACATTCGATCCATTTACTGAAATACTCTACTGCCACAAGTACGTAATTCTTTCTTGTTCGAGCTGTTGGGAAAGGTCCAACAATATCAACGCCCCATTTATCAAAAGGCCAACAAATGGGAATAGAATGCATATGCTCGGCTGGCTGATGAATCAGGTTCGAGTGGATCTGACAGTGATGGCATTTTTTTACATATTCTACTGAGTCAGAAAAAAGAGTAGGCCAATAATATCCAGACCTTGAGCATTTAAGAGCTAATGCACGAGCACCACAATGATTTCCTGCTTCCCCCTCATGAATCTCCTTTAGGATGGAACTGTAATGAGTTTCGAGGACACATTTTAGTAGAACTCCCGAGGAGGATCTCTTGTAAAGTTGATTGTTTATCAAAGTAAATGATGGCGCTCTATATTTGATTCTCCGAGCCTCATTCGTGTCTTCCGGAAGTATTCCTTCCTTTAAATATGCGATGAGAGAATCGCTCCATGATTTGCTTGGTTCTTCGATTTCCATGACATCGATCTCCGGGGCTGCATCTAACTCGATGGCGAACATATTTGATAGCAGCCAAGTGATGGATCTTTCAGTTTTCCCGTCGACCGGTCCCGTGAACTTTGACAATATGTCAGCCCAAAGATTCTCCTCTCTTGGTATAGGTTGAATGTCGAATTTATCAAATTTGGAGATTAACTCCTTTGTTTTGTTCAAATATTTTATCATATTGAACTCTCTGGCATCGTATGTACCTTTCACCTGCCTATGAACAAGCTCTGAATCAGTTAACACAACAATCGATTTTACCTTTGCCTTAATGGCCATTTCTAATCCGGCGATCAGTGCTTCATATTCGGCCTCGTTGTTGGTGACGACGAAATCCAATGTTATCGCGTAACTTAGATCCTCATCGTCGGGCCCTTGGAAATGAATTCCAGCTCCGCCTCCTTCCTTGGTTGATGATCCATCCACATGCATCAACCAAGCTCGGTCGCTGATTTCTTCGATCATACTTAATTCCGAGGATGCTCCTTCTTTCGCTTTTGATATGCCGGTTGATTCGAGCACAAAATCAGCTAGAACCTGAGCTTTCACGGCGACACGCGGATGATATTCGATCTCGAACTGGATGAGCTCGATCGCCCACTTTATTAATCTGCCTGAAGCCTCTGGCTTCGATAGGACCTGTCTCAAAGGTTGATTAGTTAAAACGATGATCTTGTACATTTGAAAATAAGGCCTTAACCTCCGGGCGGCCACTACTAGGGCCAGTGCGAATTTTTCGATTTCCATATAGTTCTTCTCTGCGCCTTGCAATAATTTACTCAAATAGTAAACTGGTTTATGCTCGGCCTTATCCAGTTTGACCAAAACCGAGCTGATGGCCTCTTCTGACACGGCTATGTACAAATACAAAGGTTCCCCTTCAGACGGTTTTGCTAGCATTGGAGGTGAGGTTAAGTATGCCTTCAGCTCCTCGAATGCCTTATCACACTTTGCGTTCCATTCGAAGGTTTTAGATTTACGTAAGAGTTTGAAGAAAGGTAGACTCTTGTCAGCAGATCTAGATATAAATCTATTCAATGAGATAATTTTTCCAATCAGGCTTTGAACGTCGGAAAGCTTCCTTGGTGGATTAAGGTCAGTGATCGCTCGGATTTTTTTAGGGTTTGCTTCGATTCCTCTCTCGTGAACTAAGTACCCTAGGAACTTTCCTGACCGTACACCGAAAGTACATTTAGCCGGATTTAGCTTCATTCCATATCTCCTCAAGATTTGGAAACATCTATCAAGGTGATCGATATGATCCTCCTCGGACATGCTCTTTACGAGCATGTCATCCACATACACTTCCATGATTTCTCCTATTAGTTCCTTGAACATCATATTAACCAATCTCTGATAAGTTGCACCAGCGTTCCTTAACCCGAAGGGCATAACGATGAAGCAGTACACTCCCCGTTCGGTGATAAATGCCGTTTTGTCCTGATCTTTTTCATTCATGAAGATTTGGTAGAAGCCTTGAAAAGCATCCATCATACTGAATAACACGAACCCCGCGGTAGAGTCCACGAGCATATCGATTCGGGGCAACGGGTAAGGGTCTCTTGGACACAATTTGTTCAAGTCGGTAAAATCATTGCACATTCTCCATTTGTTTTCGACCTTTTCGCCCTTGGAGACTAAGACTACGTTGCATAACCATTCTGTGAATTTTATTTCCTTGATTTGCCCCGCAGCTAGCAATCTATCGACCTCCGCATTGATTATTTTGTCTTTTTCACGACCGTGATTGCGCTTCTTCTGCCTTACCGGTTTGGCCCTTGGATCAATATTTAATGAATGAGTTATCACACGGGGGTCAATTCCTATTATGTCGTCCGAACTCCAAGCAAAGACATCCACGTTTTCCTGTAGGAATCCGATGAGTTTTGCTTCCATGCCGCTACTTAACTCCGTTCCTATTTTCGTGAATTTTTCTGGAGATCCAGGTACCACATTCACCTTTTTGTGGTCGGGTGCCTGTACACTCATGTCTACGATTCTTCCTTTCTTTCCTTGTAGCCTTTCATTATCGGGAATCGGAAACTCGGAGTTAGGAATCGATTCATTTAGCTTTCTTTTAACAGGGAGCTCAGGCTCTACTTTCTCCTTGATATTTAGGGATGAATTATAACATTCCCAAGCCATGTACTGATCGTTCCTCATTTCTCCTACTCCTCCTTCGGTCGGAAACTTAACCTTCTGGTGATAAGTAGATACGACAGCCTTAAAGGTATTCAAAGCTGGTCTTCCCAAGATGGCATTGTAAGCAAATGGTGTGTCCACCACTAAAAATTTGATCATTCTTGTGACGTTCTTCGGCTTGAGTCCCAAGGTGGTACTCAAAAGTATGGTTCCAAGTGGAACGATCTCCGATCCCCCGAATCCAACCAATGGGGTGGTTACTCTATCCAAACGTGGATGGCAGAGATTCATTCTTGTGAGTGCTTCTGAAGAAATTATATTTGCCGAGCTCCCGTTATCAACCAATACTCTCTTGACCTCAAAGTTCGCAATCTTCAGTGTCAATACCATAGAAAAGTCTGGATCGTCCTCATTTGTATCCCAATGAACATCAGCAGGTCGATCTGCCTCTGTAAAACTGATGACTTGGTTCTCCATTGACGAAAATTTCAAGGATAAAATTTCCTTTTTCGTGGAGACTCCTGCCCTAATCGACCTCAAGGTCCTTTTCCTAGCATTCCTGCTATCTCCCCCGGCGGGTCCGCCAGCTATCATGTTTATTACTCCGTTCAACTGTTCTTCCGCTTGGTTTCTAACCTGTCTCTGCTGAGCGTTGAACTTTCTCGGGCTACGAGATCTATAACGATTGCTATAGTTGCCGTTTTTGACAAACTCTTTTAGCTTTCCTTGTGCGATTAATTTCTCTATCTCCACTTTCAACTGGTAACAATTTTCAGTACTATGCCCTCGGGCTCGATGATATCGACAGTATTGGTCATATCCAGGTGCACCAGGCCTTGCCTGCGTGATCCTTTGGGCCTCCGGAATCAAATTCCCTTCTTCTAACACAGTCAACACTTCTTCCTTCGAACTGTTAAGTTCAGTAAACTGAATTTTGCCCGGTCTCGGGGCCCGATTCCGATCATAGGGAGGTCCATAGGAATTCGGTGCCTGAGGCGGCATGTGTGGCTTATAAGTGTTGATTCGTTGCCAAACGGATCCTTTAGTCGATCCTCCGTAATCACCAGGTTTTGGGATTGGGGCCCGATCTGGTTTTTTGCTGAGGAGAGATTTGTCGATATGCGAACTCTTTAATTTATTCATTTCCTCCTGTATCATATATTTTTCAGCTATTTCCATTATCCGCTCGAAAGACTTGGGTTGTTTTCTACATAAGGCATTTCCGAACTGGGTGCTCTTAGTCAGTTCGAACATCAGGGAGGATAGATACTCGATATGTGGGGTATCTACCTTCAAAAGCTCAATACTGAACCTCGCTAGCCATTGCCTCAACGTCTCTCCTTCCAATTGTTTCACAGTGCCCAAGTGATTTGCTGGCAGTCTTGGTTTCCTCTGGCTGGCAAGCTGATGTTTTAGCTTAGCACAGAATTCTTCAAAAGAAAAAATGGAGTTCGGAGGCAACTTTCCGAACCAATCAAGGGCAATTCCTTCGAAAGTAGTGACCATGATCTTGCAACAGAAATCCTCCGAATGACCATATAAGTTCATCACATTAACGAAACTGTTAATGTGTTCCCCGGGCTCGGTAGTCCCGTTATACCGTGGCAGCCTGGTTGGTACTGTTTCCGTGTTTCGTGCTTCGCGTATCTCTCGACAGAAGGGTGAGCAACGCATGATATTATTCGAGATCTCCCTGTCTCGCAGGTTCTCTTCGACTAGTGCGTTCCCCGCTCGCCTTGTGGTCCGATTATTGAAGGGGATCTCTATCACAGTATCTTGCTCCTCCAATTTTTTGGCCACCCTTTCCTGCACTATCTTTTCTAATTCCGATTCGGTAATTCTTTTATAGGTTGGTTTGTTTCTCACTACGGCACCGGCGGTATGACTCTCTCCCACGACGGAATCCTCCAGATCATTTGCTCGCGCAGCGGGATTTTCAGATCGGACGTTGACTTTCGAGGGCGCAATTCGATGCGAATGTGTTGGCGGAGCACGCGACACACTGTTATCCTTCTGTAAGTTCGAGGAGGGTAGCTCCGGTCTTGCCTGAACCCCTGGTTGGTCGACAGGCGATTGATCTGCCCTCCCGCTGTTCATGAATTCCCTGCACATCGTACCTATTATAGATCTTAAGTCACCCATGGTCGTGTGTATTGGAATGTTATCTTGAGGAACAGCTGGCGGCACTTCTGGTTGTTGTTGAGCTGCGCGTGACAGATTATCGGGCTCATTGTTGACAGAATTTTGTGCTCCCACTGCATGGGAAGGCTCTCCTCTATTATACGTATTTCTCCTCGTAGTAGGCATATTTCGATCTAAGACTCGAATAAGGCCCCTCGGTGGGCGCCAATTGATCTTACCGAATTTCGTACGTGAAGTTCGTGTGTGGTGTGATCGATTGAATACTTAACAAAAGATATAAAAGATCAGTATTTCTGTATTCAAGTGATTCGATTACAACGTTACAAGAATACAATGATTCGGAGTCCTATTCGAGCCCTATTGAATGCCGTACAAGCTAGAGGGCGAAATACATATTAAAGGTCCTAAGCCTATATTCCGAGCGGTAGCTTCGAGTAGGGAGCACCTGGGAAGTTGTGTCGTCGTCATAAATGCGTGGGGTATTTATAGCTGAAGGTATGGTTTAGGCGATCCATCCACAGATCTGTATTTCTCGGCCCATAACTTTGGATCAGGGCTCGGCCCAACAGTAACTTTGGATCCGTAGCCATCTATCCTATCCCGTTCGATCTCCCTTGGTCGAGATATATGCTTTTCCGAGCTCTCATGATGACAGGAGAAAGGAATCCGAAATACCCCTCATCAAGTAGGTGGTTCAATGTAGGATTGAACGCATCGAACGACCCGAACAGAGAAACCCATTGTGGAAGCGCATGACGCATATCGGTGATGGGATGTTTCTCAAGGCTTATAATAGTGTACGATTTAGTCCTTAGACTTGAGGTACTAGGGCGAATTCGGTACATGAATGTGCGTACTTAGATTTAGGTACTGGTCACGTAGCATGGCCACAAAGTGCCTAAGTTGGGTGCGTACAAAAGTGTACGCGAGTGGTTAGTACTAAGAGAGGATCTAACGCCTCATCCTGATAAGATGAGAGAATTTCCTATACGTTTCTTAGATAATTGATTTCGAGGAATCTATGGCCATAGTCGGTGATGCATTTGGAAGGAGTTTCCAAATTTGGCAGTCACACTGAAATCAATGTCGGAAAATTAGAAAGTATAGTTATCGAGATAATTAGAGGTGCCGATCAATTCACACACCCTAGGTCTCGATCGGGAAATCAGTCGTAGAAGGACCGTATGTACATGGCAATTATAAGAGGTGAGGTTCACAATAAATAAATTCACCTTTGATTGGGCTTCATGGGCTTGTGGCAAGACATCGACCATGAAGTGTGGGTACTCCGGAATTAATAGAGGATTTAATTCTAGGAGTGGTCAATTAAAATTAGTTTAATTGATCGGAGCATTTAATTGCTCGTTAATTAAATCACGAAAGTCGTGGGCCTGCTGCCAGTTGATGATGAACCCAGAGGGTCACACACAATACAATTGGACGGTGACTGTCTTAAAGGAAAGAAAATGATTTAAAGTTGTTAAATCAAGGTAATTGAATTATGGTATTAATTCAATTGGAGATTATTAATTAGATGACTAATTGATTAATTGATAATTAATTAATTAGAGTTATCTGATTAATTGTGGAATTAATTGAAGTAGTTAATTAATTGGAAGAATAAATAATTAACCAATTTGAGTATTGGATAATTATGGGTTGATTTGGGAATTATCTAAAATTAGGGGCTAGGGGCGATTTTGGTGATTAAAAGGAAAAGGAGTTTTGTTTCTTGAAAAACAAGTTTGAAGAGATTTATCAAATCTCACATTCCTAAGTTGATAAGGAATGAAGATTTGATAAATAAAGGAAGGAGATATCTTTTTAGAGAAGGACTCTTCTCTTATAAATACTCCTTCTCTTCTCTTCATTAAAGAGGAGAAGTTTTGCACAAGTTTTGAAAAACCCTAAAAAGCTTTTGAGAGAAAAAGGTTTTTGCTGAATATTTAGAGAGAAAAATCGAGTGAGATTAGATTTTTCGAACAAGATATTTTAATTACAAAATCGCCCCCTATAGTTTTTCGCCCCTAACCCTAATCGTCCAACCTAGTCTTGGCCGAACCCAAATCGGACCAGATCTGACCCTGGCCGAACCCTGCTCGATCACAGAAGCTCTGTGAGTCGATTCTTCCATTGGTATCTCCCGTTCCTTTGCTGACAAACCTGCAAGATCCAGTTCGTAGCCTAAGACTTGTAGGCGTCACTACAATCCGATTGGTGTGGACTAGCTTTGGAGGTGAGACACATAGATCACTCAAATTGTGAATCAAACCAAACACCTGGAGGACACAACCACGACTTGGTGGTCAGGTAATTTGTGATTAACCCCCTTGTGTTTTTATTGATGTTTGATTCATCCTTATTCGTATAATAACTATGGAGAAAGAATTCATGGGACTATTAGGAACTCGGAAAAATTTTAAAATTCCGCACTTCGTTGTATTGACAATCGAGCCCTAGCCAAAATATCCCAACACAAAGACCCTAAAATTCGACCTTGAGCTCCTTGAAGACCCTGAGTTCAACCCTGAGCACGTTGAGGACCCTGAATCCGACCTTAAGCACGACCTTGAGCTCCTTGAAGACCCTGAGTTCGAACTTGAAGGCATAATTTAGATCCCGAAGCTTTGAACTCCAGTTAGCTCAGTCCGATCGCCAGCAGAGGGGCTCATGGTCGAATTTACCATTGGGCCAACCCCAGGCCCAGGCCCTTGGGCCAAGAAATATACCCCTGTGGATGGTTCACCTTGCACACCGCCTCAACTATAAATACCACTCGCATTTATGAAGGAGGAGAGAGATTTTTTGGAAGCTGCTGCTTGATCGAAGCCTCCTGCTCGGATTTCCTCTTGAGTTATATTAGATCACTTTAGTTGTATGTATTTACCCTCTAACTTGTACGGCATCCTATAATACCCAAATAGGACACTCAATACTTGTAATTTGTACCCATCATGATCAAAATATACTTTATTGATCTTCAATCTCATATCATAGTGTATCTTGCATGATCTATTTTATTATATTGATCTCCAACGAATTTGCGTAAGATCAATTGGCGCTCACCGTGGAGCCTTATTTGGGTGTTAGATCGAAATATGCCTACTAGGAGGCAATTTACGTACAATCAAGTGAAGGTTCTCATGCAGGAGCTCAAGTTATCAGATCTTCAAGGTCATATTCCCAAGATCGAATTCTTAGATCTCCAAGATCAAATTCTTGGATCTCCAAGCTCAAATTCTCATAACTTCAAGATCGAAAATTTATTATCTCCAGGATCAAATTCTCACTCTCCAGGATCGAATTTTATGATCTTCTGATCGAATTTTATGGTCCTAAGATCGAATTTTATGATCTTCAGGATCAAAATTTATTATCTCCAGGATCAAATTCTCACTCTCCAGGATCGAATTTTATGGTCTTAGGATCGAATTTTGTGATCTTCAGGATCAAAATTTATTATCTTCAGGATCAAATTATCATATCACAAGGATGAAATTCGTATATCTCCAAGATCGAATTCTTAGATCTCCAAGATCAAATTCTTGGATCTCCAAGCTCAAATTCTCATAACTTCAAGATCGAAAATTTATTATCTCCAGGATCAAATTCTCACTCTCCAGGATCGAATTTTATGATCTTCTGATCGAATTTTATGATCTTCAGGATCGAATTTTATGATCTTCAGTATCAAAATTTATTATCTCCAGGATCAAATTCTCACTCTCCAGGATCGAATTTTATGATCTTCTGATCGAATTTTATAGTCTCAGGATCGAATTTTGTGATCTTCAGGATCAAATTTATTATCTTCAGGATCAAATTCTCATATCTCAAGGATCAAATTCGTATATCTCCAAGATCGAATTATTAGATCTCCAAGATCAAATTCATAGATCTCCAAGCTCAAATTCTCATAACTTTTTTAAGTTTATTATCTCCAGGATCAAATTCTCATATCTCCAGGATCGAATTCTTATATCCCCATGATCGAATTCTTATATCTCCAGGATCAAATTCTCCGATTAAAGCTAAAGGGTGAAAGCCGTTGCTATGACCCTCAGGTGAAAGCTGTTGCTATGACCGATTAAAGCTAAAGGGTGAAAGCCGTTGCTATGACCCTCAGGTGAAATCTGTTGCTATGACCGATTAAAGCTAAAGTGTGAAAGCCGTTGCTATGACCCTCAGGTGAAAGCTGTTGCTATGACTGATTAAAGCTAAAGGGTGATAGCCGTTGCTATGACCTTCAGGTGAAAGCTGTTGCTATGACCGATTAAAGCTAAAGGGTGAAAGCCGTTGCTATGACCCTCAGGTGAAAGCTGTTGCTATGACCGATTAAAGCTAAAGTGTGAAAGCCGTTGCTATGACCCTCAGGTGAAAGTTGTTGCTATGACCGATTAAAGCTAAAGGGTGAAAGCCGTTGCTATGACCCTCAGGTGAAAGCTATTGCTATGATCGATTAAAGCTAAGGGGTGAAAGCCGTTGCTATGACCCTCAGGATCAAATCCTCAGTCTTCATGATCGAATTTTATGATCTTCAGGATCGAATTTTACGATCTCAAGGATCGAATTTTTAATATCTCCAGGATCGAATTTTTATATCTCCAAGATTAAATTCTTGGATCTACAATATCAAATTCTATGATCTCCGGGATCAAATTATTAAATCTCCAAGATCGAATTCTTATATCTCCATGGTCGAATTCTTATATCTTCAGGATCGATTTTTTTTATATCTCCAGGATCAAATTATTAGATTTCCGAGATCGAATTCTTATATCTCCAGGGTCGAATTCTTATATCTTCAGGATCGAACTCTTATATCTCCAGGGTCGAATTCTTATATCTCCATGATGGTAATGGTCCTAAGGTCAACAAAAAACACAGCGGATAACAAAAATTTTTAAACGGGACAAAACGGCCAAAAAGTGCAACTACTTTGCAAGAAATCTTTGGAGACCTTCTACCATTACTATCCTAGGATCATCATGCATACAAAGTTCATATTAGAAGGAAAGATATCAAGTCATACCTCTCCCAATCTTGGGAGGTGAAGAGCCGCAAAGAATCGGGACAAGCAAGTAACACCCGAAACCTTCAAGAACCTCCAAGCTCACGGGTTCAACACCTCCAAGCTCCAAGCTAGAATCTCCTCCTTTGAAACTTCTTTCTCCAAGATCCTCAAGAATATCCACACCAAGATCTCCAAGTGTAGATCCTCCAAAGCTAGCCCACACACACAAGTGATAGCACTTGAATCGAGTTAGAAACTTGATGAAGGAAGAGAAAGAGATGAAGAAAACAACTTTTCTTTCTAGGGTTTGAGAGAAATCCGAACACACACTAAAAGGTGTAGTGTGTGTTTTTGTCTTGCATCTATTTCTACCTCTAATGAATGAAGGCAACATCTTATCTTTTATGTGTGTACATTATTCAATGTAGATTATTGTTGGATCAAATCCACCAATAAGACTTGTAGCTTTATTGTGCTTCCCAAGCACACTTCTTGAGCTTCCCAAGCACACTACTTTTGATACAAGTTAGTGGTGGGGGCCACCACTAACTCTTGATAAGATATTTATTTCTCTCTCTTGTATATATATATATCATATATATATTAACATTATATCATATCATATATGATCATCTCATAAGACCAATTTAGATTGGTCATGGGTTAATTGGACATTTATTTCCCAATTAATAAATCCAATCTCTAATTCAAAATTAGAAACCCATTTATTTCTTCCTTCAAATAATTAGACCCTTCTAATTAATTTCGACTAAATTAATTTAACACTTAAATTAATAGAGTCCTTTAATTAATTAATCTCCATTAATTAATTACTACTTCTTGTCAAATCCAATTTGACTTTTTATAGATTGAACTAAGTTGCATCTTGTGCTATTGTGTGTGGCCCCTTGGGTTCACCATCAATTAGCCGTGGGCTCACAAACCATTTGTGATTTAATTAAAAAGATTAATTAAACTACTTTTAATCAATCACTCTTAGATATGATCTCATCAAATCTAGAGTACCCAACACTCGAGGTAGTCGTCTAGTCACGGTCGACGAGTCCTAACTAATGATGAAAATATAGTGTGAACCTTTCTTGAATTGATCTCATCAATCCTCTTACGCATACCATGCACGTACGCTCCTTCCAATAACTTATTTCCCGATCGAGGCCTAGGACATGGAGTCCAACGGATTCCTATTAGCCTTGATAACTATGCGTCTTTATTCTTTATGGTGATTCCTTTTAGTGATTACCCATTTGGAAACTCCCTTTCCAAATCTAACATCACTCACTTCGGCCGAAGATTCCCGGAATCAATCCATACAAAAGAATGCATAGGAAATCACCCAACCACATCACGGTGGGAGTTAATGGATCCTTTATTGACGTCATTAACCTCACTACGAAGCAATCCATACCCAACGTGAAACTATAATGACTCGCTAATTAGTAGTCGAGTAACACATCAAAGCATAAACGCTCCGCATGAAGTTCACTCTAACGTCTCAAGTCAAAGGACCAATTTACGTACACTATCGTAAGTAGAAGAAATCTCCATCTCCGATAAACTCCTAAGATGAGATTTTTCTAGCGGGGTTTCGATGCGCTTGATCTCATCAAGCCACCCACTCATATGCATTGATATCTACCATATCGATGTCCACGGAACTATCCATCCCCATGCAAAAGAGAATGCATACTCGTGCAAGTCTTACTGAATACAATGATGCCCTGTCTCAATTGTATTCTACGACTTGGAAAGCTTTTAAGATCTTAAACCATAGTAGAACATATTCCATAGAGGGATGCACCATGTTCCATAGTTTCAACGATCTAAGGGCTTCATAAATTGCTTAGATGTATCACAATAAATGAAGAATTGCCAATGCGAACTTTTATTGATCATGAATAAGATTGATTACAAGAGTATACAAGACAACCGATTGGCTTGCAGGGCACTACTCTAACAATCTCCCACTTGCACTAAAGCCAATCGTTCATAACTTTAAGGCCCATCTTAAGGCGATGTCCTTCAAAAGCCTTGATTGACAATGGTTTAGTCAGTGGGTCCGCCACATTTTCTTTTGAGTCAACGCGCGCCACTCTCACGTCTCCTCTATCAATGATATCTCGTATCAAATGATATCGCCTCAATACGTGCTTGGATATTTGATGAGATCTTGGCTCCTTTGCTTGCGCAATGGCCCCATTGTTATCACAGAAGATAGCAACGGGTTCGGAAATGCTAGGAACTACACCCAACTCTTTGATGAAGTTTCGCATCCAAACACCTTCCTTAGCAGCATCACATGCAGCTATGTATTCTGCTTCGGTTGAAGAATCGGCTACAGTTTCCTGTTTGGAACTCTTCCAACTTACAGCACCTCCGTTCAAGCAAAATACAAAACCTGACATAGACTTGAAGTCATCTACATCACACTGAAAACTAGAGTCAGTGTGACCTTCAAGTTTTAATTCCCCATTACCATAGACCAAGAACAAATCCTTAGTTCTTCTCAAGTACTTTAGGATTGCTTTTACGGCACTCCAGTGACTCTCACCTGGATCGGATTGAAAGCGGCTTGTGACACTAAGAGCTTGTGCCACATCCGGCCTAGTACATAGCATGGCGTACATTATGCTCCCTATAGCGGACGCATAAGGTATCTTTGACATCCTTTCTCTTTCATCGTCAGTCTTGGGAGACATCGACTTGGAGAGATGGATTCCATGTCGCATTGGAAGAAACCCTTTCTTCGAATCATCCATACTAAACCTTTTTAGTATCTTTTCTATGTACAACATTTGGGATAGCCCTAGCAACCTTTTAGATCTATCTCTATAGATCCGTATTCCCAATACAAAGGAAGCTTCTCCCAAATCTTTCATGGAGAATTTTGTAGATAACCATGCTTTAGTCTTCTCTAATATTCCTACTTCTTTCCCAATGAGAAGAATATCATCGACATAAAGCACTATAAACTCTATCGAGCTCCCACTAACCTTCTTGTACACACAAGGTTCATAGATGTTCTTGATGAAGCCAAACGATTTGACTGTCTCATCAAAACGCTTGTTCCAATTTCGGGATGCTTGTTTAAGTCCATAAATGGACCTTTGCAGTTTGCAAACCTTTTGCTCACTACCTTTGGGTGTGAAACCTTTTGGTTGCTCCATATAAATTTCTTCTTCAATGTCTCCATTGAGAAAAGCGGTTTTCACATCCATTTGCCATATCTCATAGTCGTACCATGCAGCTATGGCAAGCAAGATCCGAATGGACTTCGGCATGGCCACCGGTGAGAAGGTTTCCTCAAAGTCGATGCCCGGCCTTTGAGTGTATCCCTTCGCTACTAGCCTTGCCTTGTAGGTCGACACCTCTCCATTTACTCCAAGCTTTCGCTTATAGATCCACTTGCAACCAACGGGTACTACTCCCTTTGGTGGATCTACCAAGGTCCATACCTTGTTTGAGTACATGGAGTCCAATTCGGCTCTCATGGCTTCACGCCATTTTCCCGAATCTATGTCCAACATAGCTTCTTCATAAGTCCTTGGATCAATATCCAATTGCCCCGTTTCATGTATCAATCCAAACCGTTCGGGTTGTTTACGTTCACGAGTGGACCTACGAAGTTGATGTGTACTAGTGGATTCCTCATTACTCTCATTTGTTTCCATCTCTTGTGGTGATTCATTCGTCTCACGAATTTCCTCCAATTCTATCTCCACCTTTTCATTATCAAGAAGATGTTCTTCCAAGAAAATGGCGTTCCTAGAAACAAACACATTTTGTTCCTTAGGATCATAGAATTGATATCCAATAGACTCTCTAGGATATCCCACAAATTTGCATAAGGTGGACTTGGCTTCCAACTTATCTCACACTAGCTTCTTGACATAAGCGGGAGACCCCCAAATTCTCATGAATTTATAAGAGGGTGCTTTGCCGAACCACATCTCATGAGGTGTCTTAGGCACAGTTTTTCGAAGGTACTACGTTTAGTATCTTCGAAGCTGTAAGAAGAGCCAAACCCCAAAAGCTTCTAGGTAAATCCGTGAAACTCATCATGGATCGAACCATGTCCAACAGAGTTCTATTCCTTCTCTCCGATACTCCATTCAATTGAGGAGTACCCGGAGGAGTCCACTTTGAGAGAATCCCATTCTCTTTCAAATAACCGAGGAATTCGCTACTCAAGTATTCTCCACCTCGATCGGATTGAAGTGACTTAATACTTTTACCGAGTTGCTTTTCTACTTCATTTCGAAACTCTTTGAACCTTTCAAAAGCTTCGGACTTATGTGTTATGAGATACACATATCCATACCGTGAATGATCATCGGTAAAGGTTATGAAGTACTTATAACCTCCTCGAGCACTAACACTTAGTGGTCCACATATATCCGTATGGATAAAATCGAAAGTGCTTGAAGCACGTTCCGGTTTCCCAGAAAATGGCAATTTGGTCATTTTTCCCTTTAAGCAAGATTCGCAAGTTGGGAACTCATCCCAGTCCACTATTTCTAGAGACCCATTTGAGACCAACCTTTGAATCCTCTTCTTGGAAATATGTCCAAGTCTAGCATGCCATAGATATGCGGAGTTATTGTTATTTGCCTTTCGTTTCTTAATATTATCGTGAACATGCAATATAGTGTTAGATGTTATGGACGTTTCAAGATTAAAGTAGGTACATAGAGACAATCTCTAAGGACTAGCTTACAATGTCCTACATCTAGTTCTACGTCCCCTATTGCTTCGGCTGCAACTTTTGCACCATTGCCCAAGCGGAGAATCCAATCCTCGGGTTTAAGGGGCCTTGTTGTTCTCATCACCTGTTTGTCATTACAAAGGTGAGAACCACAAGCGGTGTCCAACACCCAATTAGCATTATTCACGGAAATATTAACTTCAACGAAAAATATACCTTGATTCTTATTTGGGACGGTTTTAAGGTAAATAGGACAATTCCTCTTCCAATGCCCTTCTTTATTACAATGGAAACAAATACCCTTAGGCACCTTTCCCTTCGCAACTTTAGGAGTAGCCTTAAGAGGCTTCTTGTCCTTAGAGGAACTTTTCCCCTTCTTTTTCTTTCCCTTTGCCTTTCGGCCCTTGGAAGAAGAGGGAGCTAACATCACATGTTTCTCCTTTACTAGAGAGCTTTCCGCCGTGTGAAGCATATTAACAAGTTCATGAAGTCCAACTTCCATGTTATGCATGTTAAAGTTCATCACAAAGTTGTCAAATGAGCGGGGCAATGATTGAAGGATCAAATCCATATAGAGTTCATTGTCCATAACCACGTTAAGATGAGCAAGCTTTTCAATGAGTCCAATCATCTTAAGCCCATGCTCACGGACCGATGAACCCTCAATCATGCGAGCTTGGAAAAGCTCCTTACTTGCCAAGTAACGTTCTTGCCGACCCGGAGTCGAGTACAACTCGGACAAGTGAAGGTGGATATCCGAGGCATGAGACATGTTCTCATGTTGCTTTTGAAGCTCACTTGACATTGAGGCTAGCATGAGGCAACGGGCTTGAAGATCATCTTCGACCCATTTGTCAAAGGTGGCCCGCTCCTCATCCGATGAATCAGTCGGTAAAGCCACAGGAGGTGGGGCGGTAAGGACATAGCTCCTTTTCTCAGAATCGAGAACAATGCGAAGGTTGCGGAGCCAATCGGAGTAATTTGGCCCGGTGAGTTTGTTTGAGTCAAGTATCAAATGAAGTGGGTTCTTTGCCATTTTAAAACACTTTTAAATTTACAAAGGCGAAAAAGATTATGTTTAGCGTTCATTCAATTTTTTAATATACTTTATGATCTTGGACTTCTAACCATAAAGGTCTCCCACTATTTTATCGAATCCCATGCCCCCACATGGTAAACGAGAAATCAAATTTCTTAGTAGGACTCAAAGTCCTAAAGACATTTTCCACACCCACGACTCGTGAGACATGTGGTTAATTCAATAGGTAGGCAACAAATTGCCAATCGTTTCTGCCAAACGACCTTTGAGAATATTTTGCCTTGCTTTTCGTATGGACCCACGACTCATGCGACATCCATATTATTAAACGTTAAGTCTACACCATCAATCTTGATAAGACATACCCCAATCATGGACGTTCCACGACTCGTGAGACAACGCCATGACCCGAATATGCCCTACCCTTGGCACTTTAACTCGTGCATCAAGGAAACGATCATATTGCTCTAATTACACCCGTTCCACGACTCGTGAGACAACGGATGAATCGAATACAACTCATGACCGAGCCCTATTGATGGAAGGCATGGACTACGAAAACTCGCTTGCCCATTATGACTTAATTATTAAACTCGATTGGGTCGAGTGGAGGTTTTTAATTATTTGAAGTTGCAAGATCTCACCAAATTTTAGTTGTTTATCTTTGTTAGGTGATCTATCCTAACATGCATCACATACATCAAATGGATAAAATACCAACAAAGCATAAACGGCCCTAGCATGCTCCTATCGCGTGGTGGATGATCATGGGCCGATCCTATGCGGTCCATTCCGAGCCAAGGAATGTCCCAATTGGTCAATCTAGGGTAAGTAAACAAATGGAAATAGAATCCTATTCTATTACATATGCATCACCATGCATACATGGCCTTCAAGGTCTTCAAGTCCTCCAAGTCCTTCAAGTCCTTCACAAGTCATTTCAAGTCCTTCATCTTGAATAAACCTCACAACCTAACGCCTACTCTTTTTACATTGACATAAGTCAAGAAATAAGAGGCATGCAAGCCCCATTTAATTACAAACCCAAATCATCAAATGAATTACAAGATTAATATTCAATCACATAAGGTCAAGGCCACCAGATCATCCACCCATACATTCATCACACAATGGGCATCGATAAAGTAAATTTACCAAGAAGATTATCTACCAATTTCTAATGGATTAAGGCATGTACTTTGTGGTGTCCCAATTTAATGAGACCAAAGAACACAAATTTAGATAACTTGATGTAGGAGCTCGATAGGTGTTTAAATTTCGGTTTTATGACCAATCCGGCTCATCCTTAAGTTATCCATAAGTAAAGAGGCTTACCCACAGCCCTACATTACCTTAGGAAACCGTAGGACTAACAAGATTTAGGCAATTTTACCGGTAGGTGCGATTGTTCCACTACAACCCGGCACATACGGTCTTTTCACCAAAAACCAATTTTCAAACTAAAACCACCCTTACTCCATACATCCTTATATCCAACAAAGTGTTCATAAACATTATCTAACCATAATAAACCACAAAAACAGCCCCTAAATCCAAAAGCAAATCGGTTGATGCACTTCAAATTTTAACAAACCGTTTTCACCAAAACGTAAGGAAACATTCATAACACTTATGAATCACGAATCTAATATGAAATAGCATGATTTGGCTCTGATACCACTTGATGGTAATGGTCCTAAGGTCAACCAAAAACGCAGCGGATAACAAAAAATTTTAAACGGGACAAAACGGCCAAAAAGTGCAACTACTTTGCAAGAAATCTTTGGAGACCTTCTACCATTACTATCCTAGGATCATCATGCATACAAAGTTCATATTAGAAGGAAAGATATCAAGTCATACCTCTCCCAATCTTGGGAGGTGAAGAGCCGCAAAGAATCGGGACAAGCAAGTAACACCCGAAACCTTCAAGAACCTCCAAGCTCACGGGTTCAACACCTCCAAGCTCCAAGCTAGAATCTCCTCCTTTGAAACTTCTTTCTCCAAGATCCTCAAGAATATCCACACCAAGATCTCCAAGTGTAGATCCTCCAAAGCTAGCCCACACACACAAGTGATAGCACTTAAGGAGTAAAGAAGATGAACTAGATCTTGCAAATACACCCTCAATCTATTAGCTAGAATGAAGTAGTACTTGAATCGAGTTAGAAACTTGATGAAGGAAGAGAAAGAGATGAAGAAAACAACTTTTCTTTCTAGGGTTTGAGAGAAATCCGAACACACACTAAAAGGTGTAGTGTGTGTTTTTGTCTTGCATCTATTTCTACCTCTAATGAATGAAGGCAACATCTTATCTTTTATGTGTGTACATTATTCAATGTAGTTTATTGTTGGATCAAATCCACCAATAAGACTTGTAGCTTTATTGTGCTTCCCAAGCACACTTCTTGAGCTTCCCAAGCACACTACTTTTGATACAAGTTAGTGGTGGGGGCCACCACTAACTCTTGATAAGATATTTATTTCTCTCTCTTGTATATATATATATCACATATATATATTAACATTATATCATATCATATATGATCATCTCATAAGACCAATTTAGATTTGTCATGGGTTAATTGGACATTTATTTCCGAATTAATAAATCCAATCTCTAATTCAAAATTAGAAACCCATTTATTTCTTCCTTCAATTAATTAGACCCTTCTAATTAATTTCGACTAAATTAATTTAACACTTAAATTAATAGAGTCCTTTAATTAATTAATCTCCATTAATTAATTACTACTTCTTGTCAAATCCAAATTGACTTTTTATAGATTGAACTAAGTTGCATCTTGTGCTATTGTGTGTGGCCCCTTGGGTTCACCATCAATTAGTCGTGGGCTCACAAACCATTTGTGATTTAATTAAAAAGATTAATTAAACTACTTTTAATCAATCACTCTTAGATATGATCTCATCAAATCTAGAGTACCCAACACTCGAGGTAGTCGTCTAGTCACGGTCGACGAGTCCTAACTAATGATGAAAATATAGTGTGAACCTTTCTTGAATTGATCTCATCAATCCTCTTACGCATACCATGCACGTACGCTCCTTCCAATAACTTATTTCCCGATCGAGGCCTAGGACATGGAGTCCAACGGATTCCTATTAGCCTTGATAACTATGCGTCTTTATTCTTTATGGTGATTCCTTTTAGTGATTACCCATTTGGAAACTCCCTTTCCAAATCTAACATCACTCACTTCGGCCGATGATTCCCGGAATCAATCCATACAAAAGAATGCATAGGAAATCGCCCAACCACATCACGGTGGGAGTTAATGGATCCTTTATTGACGTCATTAACCTCACTACGAAGCAATCCATACCCAACGTGAAACTATAATGACTCGCTAATTAGTAGTCGAGTAACACATCAAAGCATAAACGCTCCGCATGAAGTTCACTCTAACGTCTCAAGTCAAAGGACCAATTTACGTACACTATCGTAAGTAGAAGAAATCTCCATCTCCGATAAACTCCTAAGATGAGATTTTTCTTGCGGGGTTTCGATGCGCTTGATCTCATCAAGCCACCCACTCATATGCATTGATATCTACCATATCGATGTCCACGGAACTATCCATCCCCATGCAAAAGAGAATGCATACTCGTGCAAGTCTTACTGAATACAATGATGCCCTGTCTCAATTGTATTCTACGACTTGGAAAGCTTTTAAGATCTTAAACCATAGTAGAACATATTCCATAGAGGGATGCACCATGTTCCATAGTTTCAACGATCTAAGGGCTTCATAAATTGCTTAGATGTATCACAATAAATGAAGAATTGCCAATGCAAACTTTTATTGATCATGAATAAGATTGATTACAAGAGTATACAAGACAACCAATTGGCTTGCAGGGCACTACTCTAACACTCCAAGATCAAATTCTAAGATCTCGAAGATCAAATTATCAGACCTCCAAGATCAAATTCTTAGATTACTAAGATCGAATTCTTATATCTCCAAGATCGAATTCTTATATCACCAAGATCAAATTCTCTGATAAAAAAATGACAAAGGGTAAAAGTCATAACCTTTGTGAGCATCGACGGTCTGCATGATAGGATCGGATTCCTATCCTTCTTCTACTTTGGCTTTGTCTTTAAAATCTTTCGAACCAAATATTATGGATCTATACGCTATTGGTTATCAGCTTTCAGGGTTTTAATAAATTCGACCGATAATCCCCGATCTAGGGTTTCGATTCTTTATTTCGGAAACTCATGCTAAATCGAAGATTATGAATTCAAAGCTCGTGCTAAATTGAAGATTCTGAATTCAAAGCTCATGCTAAATTTCGATCCTGAGCTCATGGAAGACTCTAAATTTCGACCCCAAGCTCACTGAAGGCATAATTTCGACCCTGAGCTCATTGAAGACTCTAAATTTCGACCCAGAAAGCATGATTTTGATCCTGAATTATAAGTCATGTGTGCTCAAACACTAGAAAATTCGACCCCAAATGCATAATTCTGAGTTTCTATGATATGCACTCTTTTTCCCTGGTTCAGTTTTTATCCCACTGGGTTTTTTCGAGCTAGGTTTTTAACGAGGCATATCCGAGACACAAAATAGCGATCCTCAAGCATTTTCTACTTCTCCGAGCTTCAGCTTCACTTTGCGCTCGAGAAGTGGGGGAGTATTGATGAGGGGTACTTTGAAATCTTTATTTTGGGAGCTCATGCAGGATCAAAGACCCTAAAATTCGACCTTGAGCTCCTTAAAGACCCTGAGTTCGACCCTGAGCACCTTGAGGACCCTGAATCCGACCTTAAGCACGACCTTGAGCTCCTTGAAGACCCTGAGTTCGACCTTGAAGGCATAATTTAGATCCCGAAGCTTTGAACTCCAGTTAGCTCAGTCCGATCGCCAGCAGAGGGGCTCATGGTCGAATTTACCATTGGGCCAACCCCAGGCCCAGGCCCTTGGGCCAAGAAATATACCCCTGTGGATGGTTCACCTTGCACACCGCCTCAACTATAAAAACCACTCGCATTTATGAAGGAGGAGAGAGATTTTTTGGAAGCTGCTGCTTGATCGAAGCCTCCTGCTCGGATTTTCTCTTGAGTTATATTAGATCACTTTAGTTGTATGTATTTACCCTCTAACTTGTACGGCATCCTATAATACCCAAATAGGACACTCAATACTTGTAATTTGTACCCATCATGATCAAAATATACTTTATTGATCTTCAATCTCATATCATAGTGTATCTTGCATGCTCTATTTTATTATATTGATCTCCAACGAATTTGCGTAAGATCAAACTCCAAATCCAGCTGATCAGATTAAAGAAAAGGAGGTTGCTGCTGAGCAAAATGATCAGACTAAGGAAGAAGAGCCAGCTTCTGGTCCAGCAGATCAGATTAAAAAAGAAACAACTCAAGCAGCAGATCAGATTACTGAAGAGGCAACTCTTGCCTTGCCTCCAATTCCATCTGAAGTTGCCTCTACTTCTCAGAACTTACAGCAAGCATCTCTGTTGGATTCAATTCAGCAGATGATTTCAAAGTCAATGAATGAGTTAGAAGAAAAGGTGACTGCTAATCTGTTGACCGCTGTAAGTCAACCAACTCAGAAAGCTGCTGCTGTTCAAACCTCTCTGATAGAAGACACTGCTAATCTGTTGACTGCTGTAAGTCAACCAATTCAGAAAGACTATATGTCAAGATATGGATGTTATCAGAAGAAGAACTCAAAGTACAGCTGCTGGTTGGAGACAGATTACAGAAACAGTTGAGATGGCTATTCAAGCTGAGGATGAAGTTTTAATCAATATGACCAAGGACTTCAAGGCATCTGCTGATCTGTTACTTGCAACTCAGATTCAGTTAGGTGACCAAGGAGAAGTTATGTTAAACAGAATGGAAGCATTTGAAGCCAATCAACTCAGACAACAAGCTCAACTTGATGCTATGGAAGAGAACATCAAACTTATCTGTGATTCACTTCAGATCACCCCAGTCTTACCAAAATATCCAATCAACCCTGCTGATGATGACAAAAAGGGGGAAGATAGGGTACTTAGGGAAGATAAGGTACCATGTGGTGAAGAAGAAAATGCGGAATTAGAAGGAACTGAAGTACTGGAGGAATCTGCTGAAAATGAAAAGACTGATGAAGATAATGAAGGCACAAGCAGACCACCAGATGGGAAGATCACAGAAGAGGAAAAAGCTGAAGAAACTGAAGTTGAAGCAAAAGCTAAGTCTGACAAAGAAATAGCTGCTGCTAAGGACATAGCTGAAGAACAGCTAGATCCTGATGTCAAGAAAAAGAAGTTGGAGCTGTTAAAACAGAAATTCTTCAAAGAGTTGGAAGCTGAGTCTTCCACACCTGAAGAAGAAAAAGAGGACAAGCAACAAGACAAAACAGAAGACTAGTTTAGTCTAGGTTACTTATGCTTGAAATCTTTGTAATTTACATTTTGCACATCTCATCTATCAAACTTGTAATATGTAATCTTTTCAGAATCTATAAAAAGTTCAAGTTTGAAATCCAATAGACTATTTCTATCTCAGAAATTTTTGAGGATCAAAACTTTAGTTCAGGTACAGGTACTTAGCTGGAGTTTTGTCATCATCAAAAAGGGGGAAATTGTTGGATGAAGATGAAGATGGAGTGCAAAGAAGATAAGAAAATAAGGGAAGATTTTGATGATTTCCAAAACGTCAAAATCAGCTAAGTATGGAAAGCTTAGGTCCCTTAGAAGAATTTTGAACAAGTAAAGAAGACATCAGAAGAGTTCAAGATTCAAAGCCCAAAAGACTACTGATCTCACGCTGAAACAGCAATCAGAAGGTTAGGTCATCAGCTGACTCAAATCAGATTAGTTCAGTATTTGATCAGCAGAGTATCTATCAGCAGAGTTGCCTCGATCAGCAGAGTAGAAGAGATCAAGAGATTAGTCCAACGGGTAATAAATGCACTTGGTGTAATAAATGCTGCAAGAGAAGGGTAGTAATGATAAATGATTGAAGAATATTCTCGGATCAGCATGGTGCATTTAATGCAGCTACAGGAAAGCACAGCAGAGATAGTACTGTAGCAGGAAGTCGTTCTGAATTTGGGCTAAGGCTATGGATTTGAAGTGTGATTTGCTTCAACGGTCATATTTTTAAATCGTAGTATAAATAGAGCTGATTTCGAAGAGAGAGATACACAACAACAGTTCTGAGATTTCGTTTGTGAAGCAGAAAATTTCTAAGTCTTAAGAAGCTCGAATAGCTCACTCGTCTGGTGGAAGTCATCTGTTGACAGAAAACTAGTTGAAGAAAATAGAAAAATACATTCTGAGTGATTTTGTATTTAGTTGAGTGTTGTGCGAAATTTAAATCCGTCTTTGTGAGTGATTTAACTTCAGAGGATAAATCTTCCTTGTGATTTCCTATTGTGAGCTTATAGCCTTTTCATTTGTTGTCTAGGTATAAGTGGAGAAATATTGTAAACTGTGTGTTTATAGTATAACCCAGAATCTAAGTGATCTGGAAGAGTGGACTAAAGGATTTTCATCCATATAACCACTATAAAAATTCTTGGTGTTAATTTGCATTTAAGTTTTTCTTGCATACTTTGAAATTGCATAAGTTTACACTTTGAATTGTTAAAAGATTTTAAAAGGAGTTTTAAAACTGGGGATAAAATCTTTTTAAGGACTTAGTCTACTTGTGAAAAACACTTTCAAACATCCGCTGCAAGTATACTCTTGATAAAACTGTTTTGCTGAAAAACAGCTAAGTAATTGTAAGAAGAGTGGTCACTCTGCTGTTCAAGATTTGTTCACGATCAGCGTAGTCATCTTACTGTTCTTCATCAGCTTAGTCTGCTGACAGAAGACTGAAAAGTTTTTAAGTCAAAAGATTTTTAGAGGTCTATTCACCCCCCCTAGACCTCATCTGACCACTTGGGACCAACAAGTGGTATCAGAGCAGGTGGTTCATTAGAATCAGCTGCCTGATCAACGAGCTTGATCCAAGTGTTTTTCAGAGGTTTTCAAAACTTTTCAAAAGAGCATCTTTTTGAAAAATAAAAACTTTTTGAAAAATGGACTGTATCAGCCATGTCCCCCACATTGCTGGTATGTCGTTTGAAGACTGGAAAATCAGAATGGAGATTTTCCTAGCTGCTTATAATGATAACATGTACACATGTATCATAAAAGGTCCATTCAGATTCACCAAGACGATAAAAATAAATGAAGTTGATACCTTGGTGGCATTAGATCTTCATGAGATGACTCCAGAAGAAATAAAGCTTTTCAATCTGGATAAGGTTGGAAGATTCATCATGATTAAAGCCCTGGATAATGATCGGTTTGACAAAGTCAAACATTGCAAAACTGCAAAGGAGATGTGGGATAAAGTCAGAGACATGAGCGAAGGAAACGACGCCATTAAAGAGCATCAGCTGAGTGTTGCTCTGGAAAAGCTGGACAATTTCAAGATGAAATCTGGAGAGACCATTGATCAGATGGATACTAGGTTCACCAGAACATTGAATGAAGTCTTAAAGCTTGGAAAAACCTTCACGGACAAGGAGATAACCATCAGAGTGCTGAAGGCTTTACCTCTGAAATTCAACATGATGGTGACAGCTATAGAAGAATCAAGAGATTTGGGAAAAATCTCTCTTACAAAGCTGTTCTCAGTACTCGAGGCGTATGAGTATAAACTGCCTAGAATGGGAATTGAAGAGACCTCAATTTCAGGACCCACAGCTGCCCTGGTTGCTGCTGAAAATCCTAGAAGACCGGCACAGAAAAGTAAAGAAGTGGACTCATCTGATGAAGCCACATTACTCAACAAAAAGGAGTACACTGCTGGAGATGTTGCATTGCTGATAAACAATGTCAAGAAGTTCTACAAAAGAAAAATGAAGAACAATTACAACAATGCTTCTACTTCTAAACCTAACTTTTCCTCACAAGATAAGGATGATTATAAAGCCAAACTATTGTGTTACAACTGCAGGAAATTGGGACACTTCATCAATGACTGTCCATATCCAAAAGCAGAGAAATACACTGAGGAAGAGAAGAAAATCAGAAAAGAAAGAAAGCATCTGAGAGGCAAGGCAATGATGGCTGAAGCAGAGAAGCTGGCAAAGGAATCTGATTCAGACACGTCTGATGAAGAATCTTCTGATGAAGATAAACATGTTCTCCTCTGCCTGATGGCAAAGGAATCTGATGACTCTGAGGATGAGGTAACTCCTCTTGACAATGAATTATTTAATTCATTTGAACAAATGATGCTTAACAATACTGGTATTGCTGAAGCATATAAAAAGCTTAAGGAAGAGATGATATTGCTAAAAGAGCAAAATAGTTCACTGAAACTCAAAGCTGAAAATCCAAGAGAATCAGCTGAATATAAACAGCTTGAGCAAGAACATGAATCTTTGAAAGCTGAATGTGAAGTCTATAAGGGTAAAATCATGGAACTTGAAAAAGTTATTGAGTCTCATGAGAAATCGTATGTTGCATCCACTCATAAATCTAGTAAACAGAAGATACCTTTAGAACAGGATAAGCTAGAATTGAACCATACTGAAAAATTTATATCTGCTGACAATAGTAAGGTCATTCTGTATGTTCAAACTACTAAACCTGCTTCACCTAAAAATGTGTTAAAGGAGAAGAAATCTCCTAAGGCTAAAAAGAGCAAAGAGCCAAGTGTAGGTAAACAGACTAGTAAGACCAAACAGCAGAGTCCTAAGAAGTCTGCTAATAAAGCTAAACCGAATCAGACTAGTGGTAAAACTAAGTCGTCTGTTAATGAGCAAGCCTCTAGTAAACCAAAGAAGCATAAAAATAAGAAAAATCAAAATGCTTGGTATGAAAATGAGTCATATTATGTGCAACCTGCTGCATATCCTCCTATGTATCATGCACCTCAATTTCCTAGTTACTATGCACCATATCCTGCTCATCCAATGCATGCATATCCTGCTTATCATGCACCTTACCCTGCTTATGAACATTATTCTTATCATACTGATCATCAAGATGACTTATCTGACAACTATGATAAAAGTGAAACTGTTCATGCTCCTGTCAAAACTCAGAAGCCTAAGAAGCCTAAGACATCAACATCTTGGGTTGTCAAAGGTGGAACTAATCCTTCAGGACCCTCTCAATAAGGGTACCTAAAACATATTTATTTTTGTTTTGTAGGTTAGGATTAGGAGTAGGAGTAAAGTAGAGAAGATCTGGTACTTGGACAGTGGTTGTTCAAGGCACATGTGTGGAAGCATACATGAGCTGACTGATGCAGTTGCTGTGGAGGGTCCAAAGGTTACTTTTGGAGACAGCAAAGAAGGCAAGATTGTAGCTAAAGGAAGATTAATCAAAGGAAACATGGAGATATCTGACGTCTCATATGTTAAAGGCCTAAAGTACAACCTGCTGAGCATAAGTCAATTTTGTGACAAAGGATATTCAGTCATCTTCTCAACAGATAAGTGCTATGTTGAACAAATTGGTACAAAGAAGGTAATTTTATCTGGAAGACGACAAGGGAATGTCTACATAGTCGACTGGAATTCTGCTGACAAGAATTCAAGCATTTGTTTGGTGGCATCTACACCAAGTGAAGTTAGCTTGCTATGGCACAAAAGATTGAATCATTTAAACTTCAAGACCATTAACAGATTGATAAAGAATGATCTGGTAGAAGGGATTCCTAAAACCGTCATGAGCAAAGATAAGCTCCGTGACGCATGTCAGATGGGTAAACAAATCAAGTCCTCATTCAAAAGCAAGAAGCACCAATCTTCTGAAAGAATCTTGGAGATGCTACACATGGTCTTATTTGGACCCATTGATCCAGTCAGCAATGGTGGAAAGAAATATTGCCTAGCTGTTGTGGATGACTATTCAAGATATACTTGGGTGATATTCATGAAAAAGAAAAGTGAAACCAAGGAACATCTTACTAATCTGATGGAACTGATCCAGAATGAGAAAAGTACAAAAATATTAAAGATCAGATCAGATAGAGGGACAGAGTTTACAAACTCTACTGTTGAAGAGTATTGTAACATCGAAGGAATACATCATGAGTATTCAGCTGCTAGAACCCCTCAACAAAATGGTGTTGCTGAAAGGGGAAACATAACACTAAAAGAAGCTGTCAGGACTAAGATATCTGAAGCTAAGCTGCCACAATGATTTTGGGCAGAAGCAACAAATACAGCCTGCTTTACCCAGAACAGATGCATGATCAATAAAAATCAGAACAAGACTCCATATGAAGTTTGGAACAACAGGAAACCAAACATTCATTACTTTAAGATTTTTGGTTGTAAATGTTTTGTACTGAATAATGGGAAAAATCACCTTACTGCATTTGCAGAGAAGGCTGATGAAGCTGTTTTTGTAGGATACTCTACTGTTAGTAAGGCTTATAGAGTTTTTAACAAAAGAACATTGCTAATAGAAGAATCCATTCATGTAGAATTTGATGAGCGAAGTCAATCTTCTGAAAAGAATCAAAGTGCTAATCAATATCTGTCTACTGATTTACAGAAGTTGGATGTTGGAAAGAATGAAGAATATGTACCCATCATACTACCTAATCTCAATTCAGCTGCTAACTCAAGTGCTGTTCAAAATCACAGTGCTGATTGTCTAACAGACGAGTTGCAAACAGCTGACAGACCAGAGACTGTTCAACAGACAGCAAATGTTCAACAAACTACTACTGAATCTACAATAGTAGTGTTGCAAGATAAAAATAGAGGACAACATCCAGATTTGCAATCTGATCTAAGATGGCTCAGGAATCACCCACCAGAGTTAGTGATTGGTGATCCCTTGGATAGAGTGAAAACAAGAAGAGCTGCTGCACAAGATGCTATGTTTGTCACCTTCCAATCTCAAATAGAGCCTAAACAAATTGAAGAAGCTCTTAGTGATTCCTTCTGGATTGAAGCTATGCAAGAAGAGTTGAATCAATTTGAAAGGAATGATGTCTGGTACTTAATTCCTAGACCAAATCATCAAAGAGTAATTTGCACTAAATGGGTTTTCAGAAATAAGATGAATGAAGATGTTATTGTTACCAGAAATAAAGCAAGAATAGTGGCCAAGGGTTATTGTCAAGAAGAAGGAATTGACTTTGATGAAACATTTGCACCAGTAGCAAGACTTGAAGCAATCAGACTGTTTCTAGCTTCATTTCTCAATGGAGAATTGCAAGAAGAAGTGTATGTTGAACAACCACCTGGATTTGAAGATTATCAACAGGAAGACAAGGTGTATCGTCTAAAGAAAGCCCTCTATGGACTGAAACAGGCTCCAAGAGCATGGTATGATACCCTATCTGATTTTCTTTTTAATTAAAGGATTTCGTAAAGGTAAGGTAGACAAAACTTTGTTCACAATTGAATGGGAGAATCATATATTAATTGTGCAAATATATGTAGACGACATTATTTTTGATTCAACTAACCAACAGATGTGTGACAAGTTCTCCAAGCTCATGCAGAACAAGTTTGAAATGAGCATGATGGGTGAACTAAATTATTTTCTTGGTTTGCAAGTTAGACAGTTGCCTGATGGAATATTCATCAACAAAGCAAAATACACAAGAGATCTGTTTAAGAAATTTGGTATGGAAACTAGCTCTACTGCTACTGTCCCAATGTCTACAAGTCTTTGTTTGGATAAAGATGAAGATGGCAAATCAGTAGACATAACCAAATACAGAGGCATTATTGGATCACTGTTGCATCTAACAGCAAGCAGACCTGATATCATGTACTCAGTTGGGGTTTGTGCGAGATTTCAATCAAATCCTAAGGAATCTCATCTCTTAGCTGCCAAGAGAATTCTGAAATATATTAAAGGCACTCAAGATTTGGGATTGTGGTATCCTAGAGAATCTGGATTTGAGCTTATTGGATATTCAGATTCAGACCTTGCTGGCTGCAAAATTGATAGGAAAAGCAGAACAGGTGCTTGTCAATTCTTAGGTAGTCGTCTGATCTCATGGATGAGTAAGAAACAGACTTCAGTATCCATATCTACTGATGAAGCTGAGTATATAGCTCCTGGAGCATGTTGTGCACATATTTTATGGTTGAAGCATCAACTAGAAGATTATAATATCAAGATCAGTGGAATTCCAATCTACTATGACAATACAAGTGCAATCTCTCTTACTCAGAACACTACAAGTCATTCAAGGACTAAGCATATTGAGATCAAGCATCACTTCATTAGAGATCATATGGAAAAAAGCAATGTAATGATTGTGTATGGTCATACTGACAATCAGATTGCTGATATTTTCACTAAACCTTTAAGTGAAGTAAGGTTTTCAACTCTAAGAGCTGAGCTAGGACTACTTAATTTGGATGCATAAGCTGCGGGGGAACTTATCAGAAGACTGAAGTTCATCAGCATGATCATCCGTTATTATTTTCAAGGATTAACTCTCAACAAACTAGTTAACTTATGAATTCTTAAAGTCAGTGGGAACGTGTAAGACTAGCGGTACTTCTGATTAAAAGATGAAATTGGTTAATGACAGTTAGTTGATGTTATGTTATTAGATGATCTGTTCTTAATTCTTGAAGACTGAAGATTATTTTATCTTGCTGGATTGACAAACAGCAGAGGAAGATTACTAGCTATTGGCTTTCTCTAGTAATATCATATAACAGATCACTCGTCTGTCAGATAAGTTAAACACTACTCATTTAATACAGTATATAAGCATGGTTATAAATCGCATCTTTTGAAACACGCTTTTATAAGTAACAGATAAGTGCCGATTGAGTTTCCCGCCCATCTGACATTAAAATAATAAAATTGAAGTCCGCAATTCTCACCCGCACGATTTAAAACTGTCAGATCAATATTATGGTTCATGTTTATCACGATAATCAACACCAAAAGAAACCTATAAAATCCGATCTGAACAGATTAGTCGTCTTACGCACTCAAAATTTCAAAATTCTCTAACTCTCAAAGATATCTGTTCTCTAGCTCTCTGTTTTCTTCAGATTTTCATCAGTTAATCACAAAATGGATGTCATTGAAGGAAGATATCTAAGCTACGACAAGTTCTTCAAAACTGGTACTGATTTGATGAGGGAAATCATGACGAAGATCAAGGAAGCATCTCTAGTACCTATTCTGGAAGCTCATGAGGAGCGTGTATACCTTGAAGATGTTAATGATTTCTACACAACCAGAAAGATCAACAATGAACAGACTGTTATGACTGCCACAGTTGGGGGCAAAAAGATTTGTATTTCGGCTGCAGTATTAAGTGAAGTGTACAAACTGACGAATGAAGGAGGAGACGTGACAGACCCTGGGTCTGAAAAAGAAGAGGAATTTTGGGCAATTTGTGCCAAGGAAGGGGAGGAGATGACAGGAACTCTGATTAAGACTTAGTTGAGAGATGAGTATCAGAGGTTCGCTGACATCATTGCGAAGGTACTGGACTGCAGTACAAGTTCTTTAGATGGTTTACCAAGAATGAGGTATTACACCATGATTTCCATCTTCTACGGCTTGAAAATCAACTGGGCAGCCCATGTATTCATGAGCGTAGGATGTCCTATGGGAAGTGGAAAGACTATCCATGGTGGTAAAGAATTCAAGCTATATGAGCCTGTTAAGAGTGTGGGCACCTCTAAAAGAAAGGCTTCTACTAAGGCTGCCAAAGTCCCTGCAAAGAAGGGAAAGAAGACTGGTCAGACCAGTAAGTCTGCTGATCAAACAGTAACCACTACTGTTGAAGCTGGATCAGCACAGCCTGAAGTTGTCATTCCTGAAAAGGTAATTGATGACTTCACTAAAGAAATAGAGCAAATGGAGACTGGATCATCTCCAGAAAGGACAGAATCTGAGCAAGCTGTCCCGATTCAACCTGCCAAGAGAATGAGGACAAGGAGTGCTGCTAAAGGACCTCCTAAACCTGAGCCTTCAAGGAAGATTGCCAAGTCATGGGAAAAAAGAAAAGTCACATTCTCTGAAGAACCAACTGAAACAGTGAGGGAGACATCAGCATCAGCAGAGAGACCTGCCGTTATTGAAAAACCTGCTGCTAAACATGCTGAAGACTCATCTGTTGCACTATCTGCTGCAGTTAGAAAAGAACAGTAGACTAGTTCAACAAATGAAGGGGATGCACTTCTTCTGCACCCTACTCCTGTTGCTGCCACTCCACTTCAAGCAGTGGAAAGTGCCGAAGCAAAGAAGAGAAGGACTGGTAAGATTGTGATTCCTTACCTTACTGCTGCTGAAAAGAAAAGATTAGATGAGGCAGAAAGGAAAAGAAAGGCAGAAGAAAAGGCTGAGGAGGATCGTCTTAAAGCCCTTGAGCTCAAAAGGCTGGAAGAAGAAGCCAGCAAAATGACTCAAGCTCAAAGGGATGCTATAGAAGCAGCTGTGTTAGCTGCTGCTATTGAGGCAAGTGCTAAGGACTCTCATGGTCTAAAGCACACTGGTGGTATAGTAATTGGTGAACAGAGAGATCCCACCAAACCTAAAAGAAGAGAAGAGGTAAAACTGGCATTGGAGATTGTCAGAGATGACCCTGAAATATTTGAAGAATTTATTAAAAGGTTGGATGCTGAGAATACAAGGATTACTCGTCGGACGATGTTCAACAAAGAAAAGATCAGATATAACAGATGGAGAGACTATCGTCTGACAAAGAGTAAAGACCAAATTGCAAGCTGGAAAGCCTTTGCTGATGAAGAAGCCTGGGTGCTAAAGTGGCTTGAGACAGGTTCTATAATTCAAGCATTAGACTCAGAGTTCTTTTTGGACAAGTTAAGACTGAGGATCAGTCACGTTGTCAAGGCTGAAGCAATGAAGTTATATGACTCTGTTCCTGAAGAATATGCTGAAAATGAAGACCTAAAGGAATGGTCAAAAAAATTGGCAGTTTCCCAGACAATGGAAACATGGGCCAAGAAGACTAGGAAGATGAGGGGACAAACAAGTTCTATGATCCCTTCCAAGTCTGAAGCAGATTGTCTATGGTCCTACTATTAGGCCATATGAAGAACTAGCAGAAGATCCTATCTCACCTTTTGTCCCTATTGATGATCTAACTTGGATTACTCACAGGACTGCTCTGGATGAAGCTGGCACAAGGCGTACTATTATAAATGTTAAGAAGATCCAAGCACCCCCTGCTGACCAAGGCAAAGGGAAGGAAGATACTTCTGATCCTGCAGATCAAAATAAAGGAAAAGAGGGTAATTCTGACCCTGCTGATCAGGACAAAGAGAAAGAGAAGGAAAGCACCTCTGATCTGGTAGATCAAAATAAAGAAAAGGAGGACAAGTCTGAACCAGCTGATAAGTCAAAGGAAGAGGAAATAACTCTGATGAGGGGTACTTTGGAATCTTTATTTTGGGAGCTCATGCAGGATCAAAGACCCTAAAATTCGACCTTGAGCTCCTTGAAGACCCTGAGTTCGACCCTGAGCACGTTGAGGACCCTGAATCCGACCTTAAGCACGACCTTGAGCTCCTTGAAGACCCTGAGTTCGACCTTGAAGGCATAATTTAGATCCCGAAGCTTTGAACTCCAGTTAACTCAGTCCGATCGCCAGCAGAGGTGCTCATGGTCGAATTTACCATTGGGACAACCCCAGGCCCAGGCCCTTGGGCCAAGAAATATACCCCTGTGGATGGTTCACCTTGCACACCGCCTCAACTATAAATACCACTCGCATTTATGAAGGAGGAGAGAGATTTTTTGGAAGCTGCTCCTTGATCGAATCCTCCTGCTCGGATTTCCTCTTGAGTTATATTAGATCACTTTAGTTGTATGTATTTACCCTCTAACTTGTACGGCATCCTATAATACTCAAATAGGACACTCAATACTTGTAATTTGTACCCATCATGATCAAAATATACTTTATTGATCTTCAATCTCATATCATAGTGTATCTTGCATGCTCTATTTTATTATATTGATCTCCAACGAATTTGCGTAAGATCAATTGGCGCCCACCGTGGGGCCTTATTTGGGTGTTAGATCGAAATATGCCTACTAGGAGGCAATTTACGCACAATCAAGTGAAGTTTCTCATGCAGGAGCTCAAGTTATCAGATCTTCAAGGTCATATTCCCAAGATCGAATTCTTAGATCTCCAACATCAAATTCTTGGATCTCCAAGCTCAAATTCTCATAACTTCAAGATCGAAAATTTATTATCTCCAGGATCGAATTTTATGATCTTCTGATCGAATTTTATGGTCCCAAGATCGAATTTTATGATCTTCAGGATCAAAATTTATTATCTCCAGGATCAAATTCTCACTCTCCAGGATCGAATTTTATGGTCTCAGGATCGAATTTTGTGATCTTCAGGATCAAAATTTATTATCTTCAGGATCAAATTCTCATATCACAAGGATCAAATTCGTATATCTCCAAGATCGAATTCATAGATCTCCAAGATCAAATTCATGGATCTCCAAGCTCAAATTCTCATAACTTCAAGATCGAAAATTTATTATCTCCAGGATCAAATTCTCACTCTCCAGGATCGAATTTTATGATCTTCTGATCGAATTTTATGATCTTCAGGATCGAATTTTATGATCTTCAGGATCAAAATTTCTTATCTCCAGGATCAAATTCTCACTCTCCAGGATCGAATTTTATGATCTTCTGATCGAATTTTATTGTCTCAGGATCGAATTTTGTGATCTTCATGATCAAATTTTATTATCTTCAGGATCAAATTCTCATATCTCAAGGATCAAATTCGTATATCTCCAAGATCGAATTCTTAGATCTCCAAGATCAAATTCATGGATCTCCAAGCTCAAATTCTCATAACTTCAGGATCGAAGTTTATTATCTCCATGATCAAATTCTCATTTCTCCAGGATCGAATTCTTATATCCCCATGATCGAATTCTTATATCTCCAGGATCAAATTCTCCGATTAAAGCTAAAGGGTGAAAGCCGTTGCTATGACCCTCAGGTGAAAGCTATTGCTATGACCGATTAAAGCTAAAGGGTGAAAGCCTTTGTTATGACCCTCAGGTGAAAGTTTTTGCTATGACCGATTAAAGCTAAAGGGTGAAAGTCGTTGCTATGACCCTCAGGTGAAAGCTGTTGCTATGACCGATTAAAGCTAAAGGGTGAAAGCCGTTGCTATGACCTTCAGGTGAAAGCTGTTGCTATGACCGATTAAAGCTAAAGGGTGAAAGTCGTTGCTATGACCCTCAGGTGAAAGCTGTTGCTATGACCGATTAAAGCTAAAGGGTGAAAGCCGTTGCTATGACCCTCAGGTGAAATCTGTTGCTATGACCGATTAAAGCTAAAGGGTGATAGCCATTGCTATGACCTTCAGGTGAAAGTTGTTGCTATGACCGATTAAAGCTAAAGGGTGAAAGCCGTTGCTATGACCCTCAGGTGAAAGCTGTTGCTATGACCGATTAAAGCTAAAGTGTGAAAGCCGTTGCTATGACCCTCAGGTGAAAGCTGTTGCTATGACCGATTAAAGCTAAAGGGTGAAAGCCGTTGCTATGACCCTCAGGTGAAAGCTGTTGCTATGATCGATTAAAGCTAATGGGTGAAAGCCGTTGCTATGACCCTCAGGATCAAATCCTCAGTCTTCATGATCGAATTTTATGATCTTCAGGATCGAATTTTATGATCTTCAGGATCGAATTTTACGATATCAAGGATCGAATTTTTTATATCTCCTGGATCGAATTTTTATATCTCCAAGATTAAATTCTTGGATCTAAAAGATCAAATTCTTTGATCTCCGGGATCAAATTATTAAATCTCCAAGATCGAATTCTTATATCTCCATGGTCGAATTCTTATATCTTCAGGATCGAATTTTTTTTATATCTCCAGGATCAAATTATTAGATTTCCGAGATCGAATTCTTATATCTCCAGGGTCGAATTCTTATATCTTCAGGATCGAACTCTTATATCTCCAGGGTCGAATTCTTATATCTCCAAGATCAAATTCTAAGATCTCGAAGATCAAATTATCAGACCTCCAAGATCAAATTCTTAGATCACTAAGATCGAATTCTTATATCTCCAAGATCGAATTCTTATATCACCAAGATCAAATTCTCTGATCAAAAAATGACAAAGGGTAAAAGTCATAACCTTTGTGAGCATCGACGGTCTGCATGATAGGATCGGATTCCTATCCTTCTTCTAATTTGGCTTTGTCTTTAAAATCTTTCGAACCAAACATTATGGATCTATACGCTATTGGTTATCAGCTTTCAGGGTTTTAATAAATTCGACCGATAATCCCCGATCTAGGGTTTCGATTCTTTATTTTGGAAACTCATGCTAAATCGAAGATTATGAATTCAAAGCTCGTGCTAAATTGAAGATTCTGAATTCAAAGCTCATGCTAAATTTCGACCCTGAGCTCATGGAAGACTCTAAATTTCGACCCCAAGCTCACTGAAGGCATAATTTCGACCCTGAGCTCATTGAAGACTCTAAATTTCGACCCAGAAAGCATGATTTTGATCCTGAATTATAAGTCATGTGTGCTCAAACACTAGAAAATTCGACCCCAAATGCATAATTCTGAGTTTCTATGATATGCACTCTTTTTCCCTGGTTCGGTTTTTATCCCACTGGGTTTTTTCGAGCTAGGTTTTTAACGAGGCATATCCGAGACACAAAATAGCGATCCTCAAGCATTTTCTACTTCTCCGAGCTTCAGCTTCACTTTGCGCTCGAGAAGTGGGGGAGTATTGATGAGGGGTACTTTGAAATCTTTATTTTGGGAGCTCATGCAGGATCAAAGACCCTAAAATTCGACCTTGAGCTCCTTAAAGACCCTGAGTTTGACCCTGAGCACCTTGAGGACCCTGAATCCGACCTTAAGCACGACCTTGAGCTCCTTGAAGACCCTGAGTTCGACCTTGAAGGCATAATTTAGATCCCGAAGCTTTGAACTCCAGTTAGCTCAGTCCGATCGCCAGCAGAGGGGCTCATGGTCGATTTTACCATTGGGCCAACCCCAGGCCCAGGCCCTTGGGCCAAGAAATATACCCCTGTGGATGGTTCACCTTGCACACCGCCTCAACTATAAATACCACTCGCATTTATGAAGGAGGAGAGAGATTTTTTGGGAGCTGCTCCTTGATCGAAGCCTCCTGCTCGGATTTCATCTTGAGTTATATTAGATCACTTTAGTTGTATGTATTTACCCTCTAGCTTGTACGGCATCCTATAATACTCAAATAGGACCCTCAATACTTGTAATTTGTACGCATCATGATCAAAATATACTTTATAGATCTTCAATCTCATATCATAGTGTATCTTGCATGCTCTATTTTATTATATTGATCTCCAACGAATTTGCGTAAGATCAAACTCCAAATCCAGCTGATCAGATTAAAGAAAAGGAGGTTGCTGCTGAGCAAAATGATCAGACTAAGGAAGAAGAGCCTGCTTCTGGTCCAGCAGATCAGATTACAAAAGAAACAACTCAAGCAGCAGATCAGATTCTGAAGAGGCAACTCTTGCCTTGCCTCCAATTCCATCTGAAGTTGCCTCTACTTCTCAGAACTTAGAGCAAGCATCTCTGTTGGATTCAATTCAGCAGATGATTTCAAAGTCAATGAATGAGTTAGAAGAAAAGGTGACTGCTAATCTGTTGACTGCTGTAAGTCAACCAACTCAGAAAGCTGCTGCTGTTCAAACCTCTCTGATAGAAGACACTACTAATCTGTTGACTGTTGTAAGTCAACCAATTCAGAAAGACTATATGTCAAGATATGGATGTTATCAGAAGAAGAACTCAAAGTACAACTGCTGGTTGGAGACAGATTACAGAAACAGTTGATATGGCTATTCAAGCTGAGGATGAAGTTTTAATCAATATGACCAAGGACTTCAAGGCATCTGCTGATCTGTTACTTGCAACTCAGATTCAGTTAGGTGACCAAGGAGAAGTTGTGTTAAACAGAATGGAAGCATTTGAAGCCAATCAACTCAGACAACAAGCTCAACTTGATGCTATGGAAGAGAACATCAAACTTCTCTGTGATTCACTTCAGATCACCCCAGTCTTAACAAAATATCCAATCAACCCTGCTGATGATGACAAAAAGGGGGAAGATAGGGTACTTAGGGAAGATAAGGTACCATGTGATGAAGAAGAAAATGCTGAATTAGAAGGAACTGAAGTACTGGAGGAATCTGCTGAAAATGAAAAGACTGATGAAGATAATGAAGGCAAAAGCAGACCACCAGATGAGAAGATCACAGAAGAGGAAAAAGCTGAAGAAACTGAAGTTGAAGCAAAAGCTAAGTCTGACAAAGAAATAGCTGCTGCTAAGGACTTAGCTGAAGAACAGCTAGATCCTGATGTCAAGAAAAAGAAGTTGGAGCTGTTAAAACAGAAATTCTTTAAAGAATTGGAAGCTGAGTCTTCCACACCTGAAGAAGAAAAAGAGGACAAGCAACAAGACAAAACAGAAGACTAGTTTAGCCTAGGTTACTTATGCTTGAAATCTTTGTAATTTACATTTTGCACATCTCATCTATCAAACTTGTAATATGTAATCTTTTCAGAATCTATAAAAAGTTCAAGTTTGAAATCCAATAGACTATTTCTATCTCAGAAATTTTTGAGGATCAAAACTTTAGTTCAGGTACAGGTACTTAGCTGGAGTTTTGTCATCATCAAAAAGGGGGAAATTGTTGGATGAAGATGAAGATGGAGTGCAAAGAAGATAAGAAAATAAGGGAAGGTTTTGATGATTTCCAAAACGTCAAAATCAGCTAAGTATGGAAAGCTTAGGTCCCTTAGAAGAATTTTGAACAAGTAAAGAAGACATCAGAAGAATTCAAGATTCCAAGCCCAGAAGACTACTGATCTCACGCTGAAACAGTAATCAGAAGGGTAGGTCATCAGCTGACTCAAATCAGATTAGTTCAGTATTTGATCAGCAAAGTATCTATCAGCAGAGTTGCCTCGATCAGCAGAGTAGAAGAGATCAAGAGATTACTCCAACGGGTAATAAATGCACTTGGTGTAATAAATGCTGCAAGAGAAGGGTAGTAATGATAAATGATTGAAGAATATTCTCGGATCACCATGGTGCATTTAATGCAGCTACAGGAAAGCACATCAGAGATAGTACTGTAGCAGGAAGCCGTTCTGAATTTGGGCTAAGGCTATGGATTTGAACTGTGATTTTCTTCAACGGTCATATTTTTAAATCCAAGTATAAATAGAGCTGATTTCGAAGAGAGAGATACACAACAACAATTCTGAGATTTCGTTTTTGAAGCAGAAAATTTCTAAGTCTCAAGAAGCTCGAACAGCTCAGTCGTCTGGTGGAAGTCATCTGTTGACAGAAACCTAGTTGAAGAAAATAGAAAAATACATTCTGAGTGATTTTGTATTTAGCTGAGTGTTGTGCGAAGTTTAAATCCGTCTTTGTGAGTGATTTAACTTCAGAGGATAGGTCTTCTTTGTGATTTCCTATTGTGAGCTTATAGCCTTTTCATTTGTTGTCTAGGTATAAGTGGAGAAATATTGTAAACTGTGTGTTTATAGTATAACCCAGAATCTAAGTGATCTGGAAGAGTGGACTAAAGGATTTTCATCCATATAACCACTATAAAAATTCTTGGTGTTAATTTGCATTTAAGTTTTTCTTGCATACTTTGAAATTGCATAAGTTTACACTTTGAATTGTTAAAAGATTTTAAAAAGAGTTTTAAAACTGGGGATAAAATCTTTTTAAGGACTTAGTCTACTTGTGAAAAACACTTTCAAACATCCGCTGCAAGTATACTCTTGATAAAACTGTTTTGCTTAAAAACAGCTAAGTAATTGTAAGAATAGTGGTCACTCTACTGTTCAAGATTTGTTCACGATCAGCATAATCATCTTACTGTTCTTCATCAGCTTAGTCTGCTGACAAAAGACTGAAAAGTTTTTAAGTCAAAAGATTTTCAGAGGTCTATTCAACCCCCCCCCCCTCTAGACCTCATCTGACCACTTGGGACCAACAAATACTCTGACGGTTATCTCCTTATCAGTGAAGGTTTTCCCAAGCTTCAACACTTCATTCAGTGTCCTTGTAAACCTTGTATCCATCTGATCAATGGTTTCCGCAGACTTCATCTTGAAGTTGTCCAGCTTTTCCAGAGCAACACTCAGCTGATGCTCCTTGATAGCGTCGTTTCCTTCGCTCATATCACAGACCTTATCCCACATATCTTTGGCAGTCTTGCAGTGCAAGACTTTGTCAAATCTATCATTGTCAAGGGCCTTGGTCATGATAAAATGGCCAACTTTGTCCAGGTTAAACAGCTTTATTTCTTCGGTTGTCATCTTCGTTAAGTCTTTCTCCACAACTATATCGACTTCATCAACCTTAATAATCTTGGTGAATTTGAATGGACCTTTGATGATACATGTGTACATGTTATCATTGTAGGCTGCTAAGAAGATCTCCATTCTGATCTTCCAGTCTTCAAAGTTCATACCAGCAATGTGGGGAACATGGCTGATACAATCCATTTTTCTAAAATTTTAATTTTTCAAATTATGCTCTTTTGAAAAGTTTGAAAACCTTTGAAAAACACATGGATAAAGCTCGTTGATCAGGCAGCTGATTCTAATGAACCACCTGCTCTGATACCACTTGTTGGTCCCAAGTGGTCAGATGAGGTCTAGAGGGGGGGGGGGGGGTGAATAGACCTCTGAAACTTTTTAACAGATTTTAAACTTCAAAACTGTTGTTTAAACTTAAACAGACTAAGCTGTTACCGAACATTAATTTTACAATGCTGATCGAGAACAAATCTTTGAACAACTTTGTTGACCACTAATCTGATAATCACTTAGCTTATTTTTGCTAAAATCTGTTTTAATACTAGAGTACTTGCAGCGGATTTTCAAAGTGTTTTCACAAGCAAACTTAGCAGTCTGAAAATTGTTTCCCCAGTTTTGTAAACTCCTTAAATTTAATTTTCAAACAGTTTTTAGTGTGTTTTATGCAGATATGAAAATATGCAAAAAAACTTATGCAAAAACAAACGCCAGAATTTTTATAGTGTTTATATGGATTTAAATATCCTTTAGTCCACTCTTCCAAGTCACACAGATATTGGGTTATACTAAGAACACAAAGTAATTAGTACACTCTGCTTGCGTCGAACAACAAATGAAACGACCACAAGTGCGCAATAGGAAATCACAGAGAAACTCATATTCTACAGAGTCTTATCATTCACAAAGATGGATAAGAACTCCTCACAACTCTTTTCTCTCACAGATTCACTCAGAAAATGTTTTCTTGAACTTCAACGGCTTCTGTCAACAAATGACTTTCAGCAGATGAGTGAGTTGTTCTTGAGCTTTTGAGACTTAGAAGATATTTGCTTTGAATTCGATCTCTCAGAAGTTGTATATCTTTCTTTCTTCGTCTCTTCAGCTATTTATAGTCACTCTTTGAATTTTGTCCGTTGAAGAGAGACAAAATTCAAATCTCTTGATTTCTGGTCCTTAAAATCCGCGAACGGCTCTCTGCACAGTGACAGTACTGTGAACTGTACTTTCTGTCAGGCAGCATTAAATGCACCGAGCTGATACGAGGTCTTTCTTCAATCATTTGTCTTTAATAACCTTGTACTTCAGCATTTATTACTTCCAGGGGCATTTATTACTGTTGGGATGACTTCTTGATCCTTTCCACTTGGCTGATCGAAAGTGCAAGTCTGATGATATACAGAGCTGATCCCAAACTTGAACAAATCTTATTTGAGTCGGCTGATCTTCATCAGTCTGATTTCTTTTCTTCAGCAGATCAGTAGTCTTCTGGACCTTGAATGTTTGACCCGTCTGATGTCTTCTTACTTGGTCAAAATTCTTCTAAGGGATATCAGCTAAGTTAACTTTTACTTAGCAGATATGAAGTTTTGGAAATCATCAAAACCTCCCTTTACTAATTGTCTTCAGTGCTTTTCACCTTCATCCTTATCCAACACAAAACATGAACTCCTCCTTAACACATGGCAGTGGATGGTGGCACGGTGGCGACGGACAATGGCATGAGAACGACAGACAGTGGCAGCCGTGGTGCAAGAGGAGGCAGTGGCTCTTCCTTCTCCTCTTCAACTATCTAACACCCCACTATCTTTATTATTATTAATTAATTTTATCACAAAAATTTCTCTAAATGCTTTCAAGTTCTAAAAATGAATAAGTGTTTTTGTAAGTGTATTTATTTATGTCTATACATGCACATATACATATAGCATGAAAAATAGGAGAACATAATTACACCCTCATCCCACCAATGCAAGGATTTCTTGAGTGAAGGGGTTTTCTGCACCCAAGGTCATGAGGCTACCCTATGAGTTGTATAATTACACCATTTTCAGCTTACAAGATTTTGGGGCGATTTTGCACTTTGCTCCTCAAATTTTTGAAAAAATGCATTTTCGCCCCAAACTTTAAAAAAAATTGTGCAATCCAGCCCAATTTTTCATTATAAATTTTTCCAAAAAATTTATAATATTTTTCTTATATTTCAAAATAATTTTCAAGTTTTATTTTTGTGCATGAAAACTTTAATTTGTACCTTTTAGCTAAACGAAACACTAAATATCATTAAAAATTAAGTGTGTCACACTAAATTGGATAAAAAATTCAATAAATTATATTTCAAAATATTTAAAGTATTAGGCGTTACATCACATGCATTGGAAAGCAATAATATATCTACCATAAAAGATCTTGATAATCCTCAACTCATAAGCTAGTTTTTGAGATTAGTTAAGCCCAAACCATGTATATGAACTTAACCATGTGGTGAAATCTAATATTTATTGTGACTAAGATTTGAAAAGATATTTGAACATTTACTCCCAAAAATTAGGAATTGGGTGAATTTTGAAAGTGAAATTGTATATTCATCCCCAAGATAAGATTTTACCTTATTCATTGAACTTCAAAACTAATAATTGTGTATTTACCTCCAAATTTTTTTATTAAATTGTGCTGTTGTCCATTAAGTTTTTGTTTCAAAAATCAATTTTTTTTTTACTAATTCTTAAGATATCCTTGATTTCAACAACATAAATCAATAAATAAAGTTAAAGGGACAAAATTTAATGATTTTATTTTATAATAAATGAAGAACAACAATTTAATTTTTTTTTAGAAAGTAAAGTAAAAGTATATATTACATAAATTAAATATACTTGTATAAAAGTTTCAGTCCTTAATTATATTTATTTTCTACTAGCATAATTGATAAATCTATTTTTTTTAATAAAAGTTCAAGTATGGTAAAAATGTCTAATTTTAATTTGAGGGTAAATATGGAAATATCACTATTGGAATTCAGTCAAAATGCTCAACTAATAATTTTTGGAATAGATTTGCATTACCAATAATTCTTTATCGGGCCACTTTTGTGAAATTGCACTAAAATTGAATTCAATTGCCTTCATCTATATACATTGCCCATATATATAACGCTTAAGGGGTTATTATGAGATTTATTATTTCATGTATCCAAACAAAATTATTAATAGACGTGTTGTGTTCTTAAACCATTCCCGCATTTAAGTAGGAGTGTTCAACGTGATTTTACTGAATTTGGTTAAGCTGCGGTAATATCAATAATAAGAGGAAATAGCATATGATCGTGATATATTCAATTTGAATTATGGGCTTGGATAAAGTACTCAGAATGATGTAACAAAAGGTAAAAATAGCGTAAGAACCAGTAAAAAGAACTTAGATTCAATGGAGAGCAAAAGCTATATTATTAGAGTAATGATATTAGAATTCTTGATGTTTGTGTATGTGTGTAACCGTATTACACTGAAGAGTCAATCTTGTATAGTAAACATAATTCTAGCCCTAATAATATCCTACAATCATTCGGGCTCTTCTGCTAGGTTGATAAGATATGAATTGTAGGCTAGATCGAACTCCATTCTTCGAAGAGAATTCACTTATGAGATCGGAATGACCCACACCTTCTCGGAGTAATAGACTCAGACTTTGATCCGTTGTGGTTTAGTTGGGGATCAATAATCGAAAGTAAATAGAATAAAGTTGCTAAAATGCCAATGATGAGGTCGAATAAATATATTATCGATGGTGATTACAACATAGTTCGGGGTCCTACTTAGGCATTATTGGATGCCGTACAAGCTAGAGACTAGTACATACAATTTGATCGAAATATAAATCCTGAGGAGGCTTCGAGCAGTAGCTTCGAGCAGAGTGCACCTGGGGAATTGTGCGTTGTCTGGCGTCATAAATGCTTGCGGTATTTATAGTAGAATCGGTGTGCTAGCTGAACCATCCGCAGGGGTGTATTTCTCAGCTCGCAGGCCTGGGCCTGGGGTTGGCCCAATAGTAGAATCCGAGCATGAACCCCTTGGCCTATGGTTGGAGTACGATATACTGTGCTGGAGGTCGGCCGATATGTCCTCGAGGTCGGATATTGCGTTTTTCGACGTACAAGCCTTCCTAAAATATAATATATTAATAGTCCCCCACTTCTCGAGCGTAAGTGAAGCTGAAGCTCGGAGAAGTAAAATGTCGCCATATGACGGGGATGAATCATTACTTACTGTTTTGGATATGCCTCGTTAGAAACCTAGCTCGAAAAAATCCATTGGGATAAAAACCGAACCAGGGAAAAAGAGTGCATATCTTGGATACATTAAAATGATTATCTGTCGTGATGTAAATCATCTTGATATTGCTGCTTTGGGTCGATCTCTATAATGGTTGATCTTTGTTGAAAAAATTTTGAGTTGATGCAACTTTTTGTTTTGGATCGGTCGGTTTGAATCCTCCTTAATATACTCCCCCACTTTCCGAGCGTAAGTGAAGCTAGGCTCGGAGAAGTAGGTTCACTCCGAAACCGAAAAGGGTGCGTCTTTTCCATTAGTCATGTTGTGGTCTAAATTCATAGAGTATAGGGTCCAAAAGTGCAATTTCCTACAAATATTGTTTTGAAAATTACTGCTTAGAGAGCTCAACCGTCGCGGTTACTCGGGGTCTAATTTGCAATTTTACTTTTTTAACCCCATATATATATACGTTGATTCATTTACAAAAGATTCTTAAAGCCTTGACCGGAGCATTGTGATCGAAAATCGTAGAAGAGTCCCGAAATTCGATATTTCCATCAAGCACGAGATACACAAAACTTCCCATAAAAATATGTCTTTTTCACGAGATCGAAAAGGAAAAGCTAAAATGGGCGAAGGGTCGGACACCGATCCTTTAACGCTTATAGACAAATATAGGGCCTCCAACGAAGAGAATGCCGATAATTCTGGAGATGCTTTGAACTCCAAAACAGAGGAGGGAGAAGTTCGTCAGGCTTCGAGCTATGATGAAGTAGAAACAGGGGAAGAAGTTTCCGAGAATAAAGCGATCGGAGGCGATGTTTCGCCTCTTCGTGAGGATGAAGCAGAGAAATACCAGGTTCGCGGCCGAGCAGTCGTCACTATAAAGAAATGGGTAGAACCTACCACTAGTTCTAACAAACTTCGAACGAAGCGTAGAGCCGATCAAATTTCTACCCTTTATAACATAGAGGAACGTCGGGAATACTTGGAGCTTGAGTTCGGAAAATACCTTCCGGAAGGTTATACCATCGTTGTGCCTACTCCAGGGCAACGAGTTACCAATCCACCGAAGGGTTGCCAAGCCTTCTATTGCAGGAAATTTCTCTTCGGGCTGCGTATTCCGTTCATCCCATTGCTTAGGGATATTTTGGAAGTCTTCTCACTTGCACCTGCCCAGATACTGCGAACTCGATTGCGTACATCGTTGCGTTTAGCGTTCTGATGCAAGCCAAGTGGAAGGAGGCGTCCTTCCGAACTTCTGGCAAGTTTTTCAGATGAGCCTTTCGACGTCCTCGAACGCCGGCTTCGTGTATTTTTCCCAAAGGTCGAACAAATCAATTCTCTCGACCATGACTTCGAGCAATACAAAAGGCTGGAAAAAGGAGTTCTTCTTCATTGGGGGTCCCGATATTCCGGCTTCGGAAGGTGTTTTCGAGTTGAAGCCACATGAATGGGAGGGGGAATCTGCCTGGATATACGGTAAGCGGTCCTTTAAAGGGAAAATTCCCCATGTCCTGTCTTCGAAATTCTTAAAGACCCTGAAATCCGATCAATACCAAACGGCGTTACTAACGCAAGAGGGGGTCCTGCGGCTAGCTGGGCCTAGTAAGTGCACATATTCTGCCCCGACTATTAAATATGGAAAAACTCCCGAGATCGAAGACCATCCCGAAAATGGCCAACCCGCCGAAGCCGTTCCTGTGGAGGTCTATGATGAGGGGTACTTTGGATATTCTATTTTAGAAAGCACGCTACGATCGGAAATAGCAATATTCGTCCCCGAAGATGTATTGGCCGACCTCCAACGCTGTACAAACTTACTCCGATCATGAGGCAAGGGGTTCATGCTCGAATTGTACTGTTGGGCCTAGATCAGGCCCAAGCCTGTGGGCCGAGAAATACACCCTTGCGGTCGGTTCAGCTAGCACACCGATTCTACAATAAATACCGCAAGCATTTATGACACCAACAATGGCACAATTCCCCAGGTGCTCCCAGTTCGGACATAGTGCTCGGGGCTTCCTCTAGATTGCATTTTCGATCATGCTGTATGTATTAATTCTCTTGCTTGTACGGCATCCATTAATGCCCAATAGGACCTCGAAATACATTGTAATCACGTTCGGAAATATACATATTTAACCTCCTCATCGGCATTTTAACACCTTTATCATCTTTATATTTCCTTATTGATCACCCGACGAAACCACGTCAGATCAAATGGCACCCACCGTGGGGCCTTATTTGGGTGTTAGATCGAAATATGCCTACTACGAGACGAAATACATACATGCGGGGAGAGCCTTCACACGCAGCTGGAGCACAAAACTCCGTTAACAACTATCCCGATAATCTTTCTCCAGCGGCGCTTCAACAAGATGCTCCACCGATCATGCCACAAGAAGATATTCCTATCTGAACAACAGTGGCCGATCTGAGATCTATTATAGGAACGATGTGCAGGGAATTCTTGAATAGTGGAAGAGCCGATCAGTCACAGGTCGATAAACCCACTATGCATGGTAGGCCTGAAATTCCATCCTCGAATATTCAAAAGGAGAAAAGCGCGCTTGATGAGGGGTAATTTGGATCCCCTATTCTTGCTAGTCCAATATGGATCGAACAACATAAGTTTCCGTCCCCGAAAGTGCCGAACTGAACCGGGGCATATAATGATCTGTTCCGAGCCGACGAAGAGAATTCGAGGCCGAAGGTTACGGTTGGGCCGAGCCCAGGCCCAAGCCATCGGGCCGGAAAAGTACTCCGGCAAGTGTGTCAGAAAGCCCATCGTCTCAGCTATAAATATCCCTAGCATTTATGACGACAACAACAACTTCCTAGGTGCTCTCCCTCCGAAGCTGCTGCTCGGAATTACCTAGGAAATATAGCATAGGCTTTCTTATATGTATTTCATACTCTAGCTTGTACGGCATTCAATAATGCTCGAATAGGACTCCCAATTCTTGTAATCTGTACTCGATCAGTCTGAATATAATATTATTGATCTTTTCTCTCCATAAACTTACAATTCACGGCATTTTGCATCACCTTAATCGAACTAACAAAAACGCGTAAGATAAATTGGCACCCACCGTGGGGCCTTATTCGAGTATTAGATCGAAATATGCTCTCTTAGAGGAGAAATACATATATTAGCGGAGAGCCTAATTAACCAGAAACTCAGCCATTTACTTTCCAGAACAAAACCTCCGACCAGCGGAGCATTCGTCGAATGTAAGGTCGAAAGTAAGACCAACAGGGCGAATCCCAGACTTTTAAATCGATGATTATATTCTACTATTCGTTCAGTTCATTTATTCCTACATTGGATTTATTTTCCATGATTCGGTCAGTTAATGATAAAAGGTTGAGGGAATCAATGGAGTTGAGGGAATCAATGGAGTTATAACCTATTAATGTTCGGAATTTATTTTTCCGATCATCATTTTTAGTAACTTCAAGGTTAGTAGAAGGGCAACAAAGTATATAGATCCTGGGGGTCGAAATCAAGGACGCGCAATCGTTCGATCATTAAAGGAAAATTATGGTTCCAAAGGTAAGGAGTAAATATCTTCATATTAAGTGCAAGTTCCAACAAATCTAGCTCGTATTTGATCGGAGAAATTGGAAAGACACAAAAGAAGAAACTTATGAAATTCGAACAGATAACCAAAGTTTTATTATTAATATTCTACAAACAAGTACAAATGGTGCCTCGGATAAAATCTCGAGCTCCAGAGATATAGTACAATCATTCCTACCCTACTACAAATTCTACGAGTAATTCTACCCTGGTATATATTCGGTCATCAATTCCCTTTAGACAGCTCCAGATGCAGACTCAGCAGCGATTCTTTGTGGCCATCGCTCGCCACCTGTCGCACATCCGTCCTCAATTCGGGATAAAAGCCGGATCGGAGCTCCTCTCCAGGGCTTCAGACCGACCTTAGGTCTTCATCTGTAAATAATGATTGAAATACTCAATCATTATTTACAGGTTAATCCGAACCGGTGCAGCAAAGGGTTATCTCAACAGAGGCGCCCCAAGCAAGCTCGAAAGAACTATACTTGAAGAAAGCCCTCGAGGAAGCTGGTGCTTCAGATTTAAAGAACTCCTCTCAGATTAACCATCTGCCCGATCGGATGCTACGCCAGAAAACCGGCATTCTAACCCGCACCAGATAAGATATGTCTGGGAAAACAGGTTGCTTGCCGGTATTCTAGGCGCGATTTCTTTTGCCTGTCGATATTCTAAGCGAAAAGTTTATACCAAAGGAACTAAGATCGGAAAACAAGGTTCGAAGTCTAATCTCAAACTCCTTTATCTGGGAGAAAGTATGAATCAAATCTAAAACTCGACCCATGGGGATCGGAGGAAGCATAAAGGGAAAATTGAGGAATGTCGTATAAGTAAATGAACCTATTTATAGTGGTGAGGGGTTTTAAGTCAACGGCCCAGATAACGGGTCGCGAACGGTTAGGATGTACATAATAAATGATCTGACCGATACGTATCCCGAGAAATAGGGTCCTGTTAGGCTAGGAGAATGTACGGTCAAACAATATACAAAGAGGGGCTGATTCGAAAAGTTTGGTCGAACAAAATTTTATCTGGTTCTCCAACTCTTATGGGCATGATATTCTAAATATGAAACCGGTGTGGAAAACTCATAGCATCATTGTCGAGAAACCGCGATTTAAGCATGAGTTCCATTTTTCAGCTATCTTTACTATCAACTAAAAATTCGACAGCTTCGGAAATTCGACGATAGCAAGGATCAATCACAACTAGTTCTTTATTAATTTCAAATCTACCAAGATATTGGTTTCTTGTTCGCTCAAGAGACCACTGTTCGGTTATCTCCTTATTTATTTTAGATATTCAAGATCGGGTACTTGAAAACAAGAACGTGTTTGATTGTGCTATATTTTATCAACAAGGAAAAGGGAAAATTACATCCATGAATATTATTGAAAAGATACAAGAGTTCAAAAGGAAGGTATGGAAGATACATTTCGAACATAGCACAAGCTAATATGTTACATAAGAATCCCTTTACTTTCTACAATCCTATGAAATTTTTGGTTTTTCTCCCCTATCGTTTACTCGATGTAACCTAGATCCGAGCGGGGAATTTCCTTTGGATCCGCAGGTTTTTAACTTTATTTACGATCTTCCGAAGGCAAAGGGGCGGACGCACGGTTTATCGGGTAACTGTATTCTGGATCGTTCTCTCCCCAGTATGTCTTCCAAAATGCATTGTAGCAACAGGTCCCTAGCCGAAGACCTGCGCGATGACCTGCGGATTCCGTGGTTCTGCCTTATTGGCCTTCCAGATTGAAATTGTATTTGCCTGTCGATATTCTAAGCGAGGTCGGGTTAGTTTTTCTTCCGCTCGAAGATTATTCCTCTTAAAGATTGTTCGAAGTCTGAATTCGAATAGTTGAATTAATTGAATGATAATCTTGATCACCATGATCGGACGAATAAAATGCCAGCGCAATGAATGAGACTTCTCCAAAAGTACTACTACCTTTTATAGTGAAATTTGAATGAAATCCAACGGCACAGGATCCGTGAAGTTAATGGATGAGATTCGTCGACCGTTACGATTCTCGATAAATGAGGAACCGTTTGGAAAAAATCAAACTTGGGAATTTTTAGACAACAATAGAGAGCAAAGGGCATTGGATCAACCGAATCGAAAACCTCGCAAAGAATTTTTCTTAACAAGACATAAGGACTATTTATTAAGTTCTAAGGTTATTACTATTCGCTGTCTCGCTATATTTCATCTTTTCTCATGATTACAGAAGACTATCGTTTCATCAGGATTTATTTCAATCAGAGTTATATATATTCAGTGGAAACTCATCTCGCCAATATTCATATTTATTCGTCTTATTCCGATATTATCGATCTCTGTTCATCTATTAATCTATCTCTACTTGTCTCCATCTACTATTAAAAAGGGTGAAAGCTGTTGCTATGACCCTTGAAGATCGACCAAGGGTGAAAGCCGTTGCTACGCCCCTTGGATCGAAAAATAAAATTGGGTGACGACCCTCGGGCTAAAAATGCTCTGAAAAGACTAAGGGTGAAAGCCGTTGCTACGCCCCTTAGATCGAAATTATTAAACGGGTGAAAGCTGTTGCTACGACCCTCGGGATAAAAATGCTCTGAAAAGACTAAGGGTGAAAGCCGTTGCTACGCCCCTTAGATCGAATTATTAAACGGGTGAAAGCTGTTGCTACGACCCTCGGGCTAAAAATGCTCTGAAAAGACTAAGGGTGAAAGCCGTTGCTACGCCCCTTAGATCGAAATTATTAAACGGGTGAAAGCTGTTGCTACGACCCTCGGGCTAAAAATGCTCTGAAACGACTAAGGGTGAAAGCCGTTGCTATGCCCCTTAGATCGAAGTTATTATTCGAAAATCAATCTAAATTCTATCGTCTTATTTCTCCACAATTATTCATACGACTAAGGGTGAAAGCCGTTGCTATGCCCCTTAGATTGAAGTTATTATTCGAAAATCAATCTAAATTTTATCATCTTATTTCTCCACAATTATTCATACGACTAAGGGTGAAAGCCGTTGCTATGCCCCTTAGATCGAAGTTATTATTCGAAAATCAATCTAAATTATATCGTCTTATTTCTCCACAATTATTCATACGACTAAGGGTGAAAGCCGTTGCTATGCTCCTTAGATCGAAGTTATTATTCAAAGCCAATCTAAACTCTATCATGTGATTTCTTAATGATTATTTATTCGACTAAGAGTGAAAGATCCATGATCCCATAAAAGTCGGAGCTATGAAAGACACCCCACGAAGGGATCAAATATTATCTCATAAGAGGCGAGTTACAAAGGTCGAATTTAAAAGTATCGACGACAATATAGAAAGAAAATTTTTCATTCATAAAATATTCAGTACATTTACTAATACAAAAATGAAGTTCGAATTCAAAGAGAAAAAGGATTACATATGTCACGACCTATTACAGATACTACAATAGAGTTGAAAGCCTTCGAATTAAAAAAGAGAACGAGATCGGAGCATGCCCCGGATTCTTAACCGATCTTAGGTCTTCATCAGAAAGTATTGACGGCCATGCCTATGATATAAGATCCGCTGATGAAGGACCGGCGCACGAAAGGAATCTCGGGTGATTTCCGCACGCACTAACTCGAACCGGGATACTGTGTACCAGCTTTGGAAGTATCTTAAAGAAGTTGAGATCAAAACCATAAAGATCCTTCCACAAGTCGACCCACTATCCGACTGGGTGGATTGACAGGATACAGGAGGTCGAACCGGCCCTAAATGGATGGAATCAGAGAGAGGTAGTCGCATGTGGGTACCCCAGTCGCAATTCTTTTCGCCTGTCGATACCCTAGACGAAGTAAATCGCCACAAGAGGCAGCCAAAGTAATAAAGGAAAATGGTTCGAACTCGAACCTTAAAATGTGTTATTGAAGATAGAAATCGAGACATAGTAGTCAAATGAAGTAAAAGCTCAATCGTAGAGTCGATCAAAACAATTACTGAAACGTAAAAATATGAAGGTAACTATGAAGGTAACTATGGAATTATATATAGTGAAAAGATAAGGCAATCGACGACTCAGATTTGATAAAACTAACGGCTGGGATACAAGCAGTAAATACGCCGACCGTTACGATTCCCGAGAATACGGAAACCGTTTGGATAAGTGAAGAAAATGTCAAAATTGTTCCTACTCGAGTTCGTCCTGTTCAAATTCGTTATAATCTTAGTTCCAGTCATCAAAAGAGAATCATGAAGAAAAATTCGGAGTATAACTTATAAAGAGAGAGTTATCAATAATTCGTCCGAGAATAGCTGAGAGCAATGAAGTACAACATTTGAATAAAACGATTGTAAGGATCGATCAAAAAGACTATTAATTTCCGAGCTTGACATATCAAGCAATTACAAATTACAAGATATCAACTCCTATTACATATCAGACCAATCTTTTGATACTAGTACTTTTTACAACCTTGAGAGCATTAACAAAGAACTAATCTTTATATTCGAACGTAAGAGGAATTTCATAACCAGGCAATCCTATGAAATTTTCGGCGGACGATAATGTCCTTACTCGAATAGGAGGAGCCTGCCAAGCCAACAGGCTTTTGTCTGTATTTATAGTTCCTCAAAAAGGAGAGGGGTAATGCATATTTTTATAGGTATAACGTGAATACTTTATTGAGGACCTCGGTCCTCGAAGCTCCACCCCTGACATCCTCAAGGAAGAACCGAACAAGCCGCCAAACACCCTTGAAAAACTTAATGCTTGAGCATCCCCAAAACCATAGAAGGTCGTGGGGGCTACCTGGGTCGTAGGTGGTCAGCAATAAGGCTTATTGGCCTCGAAGGTCGGAAGAGCATTCGCCTGCAGGTATCCTAGTCGAAGTTGAAGTACAAATTTGCCTATGGTCCGCAGAATAGGTCCTAACTCGAAATTCGAAATATTGAGCCATGCAACAAAATCTTTTAGTCAGCATGGTCGAAGGAATCTGTTTTCAGAAAATCTTATAAGGATACAAAACGAAGAACCCCATTTATAGGTACAATTTTCAAAAATCCAACGGCTAGCAGAGGGCAAAAGGAACAGTTGAGATCAAAAGACTGTTGCGCTTCCCGAGAATTTGAGCGGGAAGAGAAAGCGATCTAATCTTGGAAAACAAGCAAAGATAATATACCAAAATCGAAGATCAAGAATTCCGAGGATAGGGACTGCAAGTTCGAACGAAAAAAGCAAACTAGAGTATGAATGGAAAAGAACACATCAAATTATACAAGAACATGCAATCCGGGAAATAAATAGATTATTACAAACCATAGAGGATAAAAAAAAAAAAAAGGTCAGAAATTATCCATGATCACAGAGAAGTAAAACAATATAGCCATACAACAAGTCTGGATAAATAAAAGACAACATCTAGAGAAGCTTATTGTCGGAGAAAATCTTTCGAAGCTCAGCATTACGAGCCTCATAACCTACTTCATATCCACGGTCGTAAGCCTCCTTTTCTCGGCGCGCGAAGTCTTGTTTCTCCTGCTCGTGAAGACTTTTCAGTTTCTCGAGCTCCTCATTAAGCTTCTTGTGGATTTCTTCTCCGAGTTCTTTAGCGTTTTTCTCTCTCTCTAAAGCAAGCTTCTCCGCAAAGACACGATCGAATTCGGTTTTCTTCTCCTCCAGCTCGAGGGAAATAGCAGCATGCCGGTTTGTTTACCGCTCAGCAAGCATTTTAAGTTCAATAAAGTCCTGACCGGCCTATTAAAAAAGTTCAGTAAAGTTAAAAAAAAAAAGAAAAAAAAAAGATAATAAAAATATATATATTAAACCTGAAACAGGAAGTGCGACCCAGACTCGAACACCTCTTCTATATTTCTCTCCTTGGACATGTCGATTTCGGAAGAAGTAAGGTCAACCCGCAACAGACTATCCAGGGGATCAGCCTTAGAAGCAGACCCGTCTTTCGACTCCTTGGGTGGGGAAGGAGTAACTTTCGTAGGAGCAGAATCAACGCGGGGTTCGGAAGGATTATCAATTTTTAAAGATTCAGCAGAAGCCCCTCCACCAATTTCCAACTTAGGCTTTTTGCTAAAACTTCCTGCGGGGGGGACGAGTGAAGAGTCATCAGAGGATGGTTTGCTACCAATTGCAAGATTCTGCAAAGCTTCGATGGGAGTGACCCCATCGGAATAAGGCCTTTTGTTCGAAGGAGGAACGGGAGTTTCTTGTCTAACAGGGTCTTCACTCGAAGAGTCGACAACTTTCGGGGAAGAACCCCCGAGCGCAGCCTCGAGCTCTTCATCCAAAATGGACTTGTTGGAACTGCCCTTGGTTTGCTTTGAGGAAGTACTTTTCTCTTTCTTATTTTCCCCTCCTTTAGGAGCTTTCGGGGAAGACACAGAGGTCTTAGAAGAGGATTTGGAGGTTTTGGCCTCCTTGGCAGGTTTTTGCTCTTTGGACGAATTTTTATTCTTCAAACCACCGAATAGCAGTTTGGGGTCGATTGCCTTGCCTAGTATATTTTCCATGATAAACGGGGAGAGAATTAAGAAAATTAGAAGAATGCAGAATATAGAGGAAGAGCTCCGATCTCTGAAAATATTTTCTGACAAAAATTGAAGAGATCCTCATATTTATAGGCGCTAGACCCTATAATTACAATAGTGGAATCGACGCGACTTTCAAGAAAGATTCTATATGGAATAAATAGATATCGAGCATAGAATTCGAGAAGATATCGAACTACGAAAGGCAAGTGATATCCAAATATTTGTAAGATTGGAATTTACAAGTTACACGAATCAAAACCGAAAAGAAAACAAGTCCGATTACAAAAGTGGATTACATACATGTATACATTTGATTCCTAACTACAAGACTATGAATCGCCCCCTCCGGCATGCTCGAGCCCAGCATTCGGACCAACGCCATCTTCGCCGCCGCTGCCTAATGGATCAGTCTGGACAAAGGGTCGATCATCTTCATTATCCGATCCATCATCTATGTTGACATCTTTGCCTTTTTCCCCCGAGGCAGAAGGATGATCGTCGTCGGAGCGCTCGAGCAAATCTGGGTTAGGCATCGGAATACCAAACTCCTCAACTAAGGGGGCATAACGATGACTTTGCCAGTTCACAGTTCCTTGGGGCAATGACGAAGCTCTATAGTCCTTTCCTTCGGCATTTTTGAAAGGATTCATATACGGGAGATACTCTTCCATTTTATCCGCGATCCTCTCGGCTGAAATCAATTGTTGAACCCCCTTATAAAATATAGCTTGGAGGATTCCGCCAATCCTCATCCGAACCAAAGGATCGAAGACAGGGGAACCAAGGAATTTTCGTATGGCAGGAATCTCCGCCTCTTCTGCCCCTTGAGAATAGGCGCGAGCTGAATCTTGCTTGGTTTGCTCAAGTTCGATCTTAATTCTCTTGAGTTCATCTTCAAGTGCGCTCTTTTCTGTCACTACAGACAACAATTCTTCTTCCACGGATGAGGAATGCTTCATAGTTGCTTTCTCGAGCTCCTTCTTTACTTGAGATAATTCTCGTTGATTTTCTGCTAGTTGAGATCGAAGAGTTTGATTATCAACGAAAATCTGTGCATACGCATCATGAGCATCCTGCGACTCCTGTTCCAGCAATGCTAAGTGATAGGTTTGAATAGCGAACAAATCCCCGACCTATGAGATAATTTAAGATATCAGCGAAAGTTAGGGACTCTAAAGAAAGAAGAGATAGTCAAAAGACAGATGTTAAAGACAGATGTTTTACCTCATGATACGTTCGGGAGAAATCACTCAAAACCTCAAAATCACCTTTGACGGTATGAAGCAGCATATCCCTCTTAAACCGACTAGCCATATAAATTCTAGCGGCTTTGTCGAATTCATTCTCACCACCCGAGTCCAGATCGGTCAGAATGGTACCGTCTTCAGGGTATCCAGCAGCCCTGCTATCGCGGAGATGCTCGTCCATGAAATCCACTACATCGGGCTCCGACCTACCTTCTCGACATGGAACCGAGTCAGAACTCACACCAAAGGATTTTACCCTCCTTGACGGTCCCGGGTGGTCAGCATTCCTCTTTCGACTAAGAAGCTTCTCATATTCCTGAATACCCTGAATCCGGTTCCAGGAATGTTGACTATAGCCGACGGACGAAAGAGCAGAAGTGTCAGGGGAAAACAAAGCTCGAAGAGGTCCGACAGTGTCGGAGTTCAGGGAACTCATAGTGCCAAGCCCTCTCAAATCGGTAATTGTAACTGGTATAACAACTGAATTTCCACCTAAATTACTTGTGCCCGCTCTTCTTTAGGAAGTATATGGTAACGGGTCGAAATAAAATGGCTTATCTTCAACCGAGCCGGCAGCGGACAGTCGAAACTTCTCGACAACTCGACCTGCAAAGGAAATACAAAATGTGCATGAGTTTAAACAAGAAGAATTGATCTGACACACCTCCAAGTAGGCAGAAGCTCAGAAGCATACCCAAAGAAAGAGGGGCGAGAAGCGGAGCAGCAGAGGCTGGCAGGTCACTGAACTGCGGAAAGGGTCTTTCGAAGGATTGATTGGAATACTCGATCGTGGGGGCAGGGTAGTCACAGTGGCTCAATCCAGCCAACCGTAAAACACCTTCCTGAACTAAAAGTTTGGTTCGGTAAGGATTGGACCGTAACTGCTCGAGAAATTCATCGGAAAGACGGTGGTTAAGTTTCTCTTTAATCCTGCGAGGACCATACGACCATGAGTTTACGCCATCCCATTGATATGGTCTCATTTTTTAGCTGCCTTCCGATATTGGTACATCAGGGCCTTTCACAAAAAAGAATCTCCTCTTCCAACCTTTATTCTTTCCCGTTGTTATATTCGTGAGAAAAGGCCGCTTCGACCGCTGGCGGATGGACACAAACCCCACATTTGAACCCTTGCACAAGTTCATTCGGAATACATGCCAAAAATTACTAAAGGAGGCCTCTCCCCCCTTTGCCTCCATAAGAGCGCTGAACGCTACAATATACGCAACAAAATGCGGGAGAAGCTAAGCGGGGGAAAGTGAAAAGAAACTCAAGATGTTTCTTATAAGGGGAATGAACGGAATACGCAAACCACAAGAAAATTGATTCTCGTAGAAGGCCTGACAGCCAGCCGGAGGCTCGGTAGCGCATTCGGAGTAAGAGGGAATGACGATTGAAAACCCTTTAGGAAGAAATTTCCTGAACTCCGCCTCGAGGTAAGCGCGATCTTTTTTGGAAAAATAGCAGAAAGTTTGATTGGCGGGAAGTTCTGACCTGGTCGAGGTAGCAGCGTCGGAAGGAAGCGTATGTTTGAATATCCTGACGAAGGCACCCTCGCCGATGCTGTGTTTCTCGACCACATTTTCCTCAAGATCCTCGGTCGGGTCATCATCCTCGTCTTCTTGATGAAATTCCCCATCTTCGTAATCATCGACTAGCTTTAGCAAAGGGTCGGACTCTTGGTTCTCTCCGACCTTATTCTTACCCCTTGAACTTCTAGAACTTGACATTATGGATTGGGAAATGAATATATTAAAAGTAAGTGCTTTTTCGACTCGATTGCTCCGAGCTCAAGAAAGAATGTGATATGTAAGTAATTTTTCAACGAATCAACATATATATACGGGGTTAAAAAGGTAAAATTGCAAACGGGTCCCCGAGTAACCGCGACGGTTGAACATTGTGGGATATGTTCCTTGTAAATTGTCCCCATGGTATTCCTTTGGTACTTTTATATTACAATCGGTAAATTCAGAAAGCGTTCGCTAAGGAATTGACTAGAGCGTCACAGTAATTGATAGTAAGGAAAATCCTGATCTAGAGGTCCTACGCAAACATTGGACGACAAGGTTAATATCATGGCAACGCCATTATATTATTTCTAATATATGCACTCTTTTTCCCTAGCTCGGTTTTTATCCCTAAGGGTTTTTCCGAGTTAGGTTTTTAATGAGGCATACCCGAAACATATTTTAAATGGCTCATCTCACCCCAGCGTTCAACACAGCTTATACTTCTTCGAGCTTAAGCCCCACTTTACGCTCGAGAAGTGGGGGAGTATTGATGAGGGGTAATTTGGATCCCCTATTCTTGCTAGTCCAATATGGATCGAACAACATAAGTTTCCGTCCCCGAAAGTGCCGAACTGAACCGGGGCATATAATGATCTGTTCCGAGCCGACGAAGAGAATTCGAGGCCGAAGGTTACTGTTGGGCCGAGCCCAGGCCCAAGCCATCGGGCCGGAAAAGTACTCCGGCAAGTGTGTCAGAAAGCCCATCGTCTCAGCTATAAATATCCCTAGCATTTATGACGACAACAACAACTTCCCAGGTGCTCTCCCTCCAAAGCTACTGCTCGGAATTACCTAGGAAATATAGCATAGGCTTTCTTATATGTATTTCATACTCTAGCTTGTACGGCATCCAATAATGCTCAAATAGGACTCCCAATTCTTGTAATCTGTACTCGATCAGTCTGAATATAATATTATTGATCTTTTCTCTCCATATACTTACAATTCACAGCATTTTGCATCACCTTAATCGAACTAACGAAAACGCGTAAGATCAGCGCTTAAGTCGATGTCCAAAAGACGTACGGCTGATTCTCTCCAACCAGCCCCGTCGAAGTCTAACGTTTGGTCTGTAATCCCATCGAAGGCAGTACACGATGTAGAGGATTCGGTGGTTGGGGGAAGTCAACCGTTGGAAATTGAGAAGGCAAAGAAGTCAACCTATAAGAGGATCATTGAGGCTGAAATAGAAAATATAGTGCAGGAAAGAGTCGCCAAGAAATCAGATCGAGAAGAAATGATCAAAGAGGCTCGACACGCGGGCACGACCATTAGACGCGCTGAAATAATGCAAAATAGAGAAACATTCCGAGAAAACATCAGAGATAGGGAGATTGGAAACAGTATCATAAGATGTTCACCTTTCTGTCAGGAAATTCGAGAGGCAAGAAATACTGAGACAGTGTCCACGAGATTACTACGGTATAACGGAACTACCGACCCCGCTGAACACATTAACAATTTTATTAATGTGATGAACTTGTATGGGTATTCGGAAGATTTCTGCTGCAAAATCATGATTACGACCTTTGAGGGAATTGCACTTGATTGGTTCGAAATATTGCCACCGAACTCTATTTTCTCATTTGATGAATTCTGCAAGAAACTCAAACACCAATTCGCGAGTCAGAGGAAACCTAGATTGCCTGCCAACCATTTGGGCACAGTAAAACAAATGGAAGGCGAAACTTTGAGACAATGGTTGGCACGCTTCAGCATCGAACTCCTTAAGGTCGATACTCCGCAGATCGAGTATCTATCCTCTTTGATATTTGAGTTGACGAAGAATATACAGTTCGGGAATGCATTGTGTAGGAAGCAGCCAAAATCCTTTGAAAGGATAATGGAGATAGCGGAAAAGTATATGATACAGAAAGAGATGAACAAGCTAAAGCACACTCAAAATCCGAGGCCACCCCTTGGAAAGAAACAAGATAAGGCCCCTGTGCCAAAACTAGGGGACTATGCAGGATCGAATAGGGGATCGGTTTGGCAAAGAATCAATATATACAATGTTGGATGATGATGAAGATGAAGTGCAAAGATGTTAAGAAGATAAGGGAAGGTTTTGATGATTTCCATAACGTCAAAATCAGCTAAGTATGGAAAGCTTAGCTCCCTTAGAAGAATTTTGAACAAGTAAAGAAGACATCAAAAGAGTTCAAAGTTCAAAGCCCAGAAGACTACTGATCTCGTGCTGAAATAGCAATCAGAAGGGTAGGTCATCAGCTGACTCAAATCAGATTAGTTCAGTATTTGATCAGCAGAGTATCTATCAGCAGAGTAGAAGAGATCAAGAGATTAGTCCAACGGTAATAAATGCACCTGGTGTAATAAATGCTGCAAGAGAAGGGTAGTAATGACAAATGATTGAAGAATATTCTCGGATCAGCAGAGTGCATTTAATGAAGCTACAGGAATGTACAGCAGAAAAAGTACTGTAGCAGGAAGCCGTTCTGAATTCGGGCTAAGGCTATGGATTTGAAGTTTGATTTTCTTCAACGATCACATTTTCAAATCCAAGTATAAATAGAGCTGATTTCGAAGAGAGAGACACACAACAACATTCTGAGATTTCGTTTTGAAGCAGAAAATTTGTCTAAGTCTCAAGAAGCTCGAACAGCTCACTCGTCTGGTGGAAGTCATCTGTTGACAGAAACCCAGTTGAAGCAAAATAGAAAATACATTCTGAGTGAATTTGTATTAGTTGAGTGTTTTGCGAAGTTTAAATCCGTCTTAGTGAGTGATTTAACTTCAGAGGATAGGATTTCTGAGTGATTTCCTATTGTGAGCTTATAGCCTTTTCATTTGTTGTCTAGGTATAAGTGGAGAAATATTGTAAACTGTGTGTTTATAGTATAACCCAGAATCTAAGTGATCTGGAAGAGTGGACTAAAGGATTTTTATCCATATAACCACTATAAAAATTCTTTGTGTTTACTTTGCATTTATGTTTTCTTGCATATTTTGAAATTGCATAAGTTTACACTTTGAATTGTCAAAGATTTTAAAAGGAGTTTTAAAACTGGGGATAAAATCTTTTTAAGGACTTAGTCTACTTGTGAAAAACACTTTTAATCATCCGCTGCAAGTATACTCTTGATAAAACTGTTTTGCTGAAAAACAGCTAAGTAATTGTAAGAAGAGTAGTCACTCTGCTGTTCAAGATTCGTTCACGACCAGCATAGTCATCTTTCTGTTCTTCATCAGCTTAGTCTGCTGACAGAAGACTGAAAAATTTTTAAGTCTAAATTTTTTTTTTCAGATGTCTATTCACCCCCCCCCCCCTCTAGAACTCATCTGACCACCTGGGACCAACAAGTGGTATCAGAGCAGGTGGTTGATTAGAATCAGCTGCTTGATCAACGAGCTTGATCCAAGTGTTTTTCAAAGGTTTTCAAAACTTTTCAAAAGAGCATCTTTTTGAAAAATAAAAACTTTTTGAAAAAGGGACTGTATCAGCCATGTCCCCCACATTGCTGGTATGTCGTTCGAAGACTGGAAAATCCGAATGGAGATTTTTCTAGCTGCTTATAATGATAACATGTACACATGTATCATTAAAGGTCCATTCATATTCACCAAGACGATAAAGATAAATGAAGTTGATACCGTGGTGGAAAAAGATCTTCATGAGATGACTCCAGAAGAAATAAAGTTATTTAATCTGGATAAGGTCGGAAGATTTATCATGACAAAAGCCCTGGACAATGATCGGTTTGACAAGGTCAAACATTGCAAGACTGCAAAAGAAATGTGGGATAAAGTCAGAGATATGAGCGAAGGAAACGACGCCATTAAAGAGCACCAGCTGAGTGTTGCTCTTGAAAAGTTGGACAACTTCAAAATGAAGTCTGGAGAGACCATTGATCAGATGGATACCAGGTTCACCAGAACACTCAATGAAGTTCTAAAGTTGGGAAAAACCTTTACTGACAAAGAAATCATAGTCAGAGTACTAAAGGCCTTACCTCCCAAGTTCAACATGAAAGTAACAGCCATGGAGGAGTCAAGGGATCTGGGAATGATTTCACTCACTGAGCTGTTCTCAGTACTCAAGGCTTATGAGTATAAACTGCCTAGAATGGGAATTGAAGAAACCTCAACTTCAGGACCCACAGCTGCCTTAGTTGCAGCTGAAAGTCCAAGAAGACCAGCACAGAAAAGTAAAGAAGTGGACTCATCTGATGAAGCCACACTACTCAACAAAAATGAGTACACAGCTGGAGATGTAGCATTGCTGATGAACAATTTCAAGAAGTTCTACAAGAGAAAAATGAAGAACAAATACAACAATGCTTCTACTTCTAAACTTAACTTTTCCTCTCAAGATAAAGACGATTATAAAGCCAAACTAATGTGTTATAACTGCAGGAAATTGGGACACTTCATCAAAGATTGTCCATATCCAAAAGCGGAAAAATACACTGAAGAAGAGAAGAAAATCAGAAAAGAAAGAAAGCATCAGAGAGGCAAGGCAATGATGGCTGAAGCAGAAAAGCTGACTGCTGTCTACTCATCTGATTCAGATTCAGACACGTCTGATGAAGAATCTTCTGATGAAGAAAAACCTGCTCTCCTTTGCCTGATGGCCAAGGAATCTGATGACTCTGAGGATGAGGTAACTCCTCTTAACAATGAATTATTTAATTCATTTGAACAAATGATGCTTAACAATACTACTATTGCTGAAGCATATAAAAAGCTTAAGGAAGAGATGATATTGCTAAAAGAGCAAAATAGTTCACTCAAACTCACAGCTGAAAAGCCAAGAGAATCAGCTGAATATAAACAGCTTGAGCAAGAACATGAATCTCTGAAAGCTGAATGTGAAGTTTATAAAGGAAAAATCATGGAACTTGAAAAAGTTATTGAGTCTCATGAGAAATCATCTGTTGCATCCACTCATATGTCTAGTAAACAGAAGATGCCTTTAGAACAGGATAAGCAAGAATTGAATCATACCGAGAAATTTATATCTGCTGACAATAGTAAGGTCATTCTGTATGTTCAAACTGCTAGACCTGCTTCACCTGAGAAAGTGGTAAAGGAGAAGAAATCTCCTAAGGCTAAAAAGAGCAAAGAGCCTAGTATAGGAAAACAGACTAGTAAGCTCAAACAGCAGAGTCCTAACAAGTCTGCTGATAAAGCTAAACTGAATCAGACTAGTGGTAAAACTAAGTCGTCTGTTAATGAGCAAGCAACTAGTAAACCAAAGAAGCATAAGAATAAGAAAAATCAAAATGCTTGGTATGGAAATGAGTCTTATTATGTGCAACCTGCTGCATATCCTCCTATGTATCATGCACCTCAATTTCCAACTTACTATGTACCTTACCCTGCTCATCCAATGCATGCATACCCTGCTTATCATGCACCTTACCCTGCTTATGAACATTATTCTTATCATACTGATCATCAACATGACTTATCTGCTAATTATGATAAAAGTGAAACTGTTCATGCTCCTGTCAAAACTCAGAAGCCTAAGAAGCCTAAGACATCAACATCTTGGGTTGTCAAAGGTGGAACTAATCCTTCAGGACCCTCTCAATAAGGGTACCTAAAACAATTTTATTTTTGTTTTGTATGTTAGGATTAGGAGTAGGAGTAAAGTAGAGAAGATTTGGTACTTGGACAGTGGTTGTTCAAGGCACGTGTGTGGAAGCATACATGAGCTGACTGATGCAGTTGCTGTGGATGGTCCAAAGGTTACTTTTGGAGACAGCAAAGAAGGCAAGATTGTAGCTAAAGGAAGAATAATCAAAGGAAACATAGAGATATCTGACGTCTCATATGTTAAAGGTCTAAAGTACAACCTGCTGAGCATAAGTCAATTTTGTGACAAAGGATATTCAGTCATCTTCTCAACAGATAAGTGCTATGTTGAACAAATTGTTACAAAGAAGGTAATTTTATCTGGAAGACGACAAGGGAATGTCTACATAGTCGACTGGAATTCTGCTGACAAGAATTCAAGTATTTGTTTGGTGGCATCAACATCAAGTGAAGTTAGTTGGCTGTGGCACAAAGGGATGAATCATTTAAACTTCAAGACCATAAACAGATTGATAAAGAATGATCTGGTAGAAGGGATTCCAAAAACAGTCATGAGCAAAGATAAGCTCTGTGACGCATGTCAGAAAGGGAAACAAATCAAGTCATCATTCAAAAGCAAGAAGCACCAATCTTCTGAAAGAATCTTGGAGCTGCTACATATGGACTTATTTGGACCCATTGATCCAGTCAGCAATGGTGGAAAGAAATACTGCCTAGCTGTTGTGGATGACTATTCAAGATATACATGGGTGATATTCATGAAAAAGAAAAGTGAAACCAAGGAACATCTTACTAATCTGATGAAACTGATCCAGAATGAGAAAAGTACAAAAATATTGAAGATCAGATCAGATAGAGGGACAGAGTTCACAAACTCTACTTTTGAAGAGTATTGTAATATCAAAGGAATACATCATGAGTATTCAGCTGCTAGAACCACTCAACAGAATGGTGTTGCTGAAAGGAGAAACAGAACACTAAAATAAGCTGTCAGAAACATGATAGCTGAAGCTAAGCTGCCACAAAGATTTTGGGTAGAAGCAACAAATAAAACCTGCTTTACCCAGAACAGATGCATGATCAACAAAAATCAGAACAAGACTCCATATGAAGTTTGGAACAACAGGAAGCCAAACATTCATTACTTTAAAATTTTTGGTTGTAAATGCTTTGTGTTAAATAATGGGAAAAATCACCTTACTGCATTTGCAGAAAAGGCTGATGAAGCTGTTTTTGTAGGATACTCTACTGTTAGTAAGGCTTATAGAGTTTTTAACAAAAGAACATTGCTAATAGAAGAATCTATCCATGTAGTATTTGATGAGCCAAGTCAGTCTTCTGAAAAGAATCAAAACACTAATCAAGATCTGTCTACTGATTTACAGAAGTTGGATATTGGAAAGAATGAAGAATATGTTCCCATCATACTACCTAATCTCAATTCAGTTGCTAACTCAAGTGCTGTTCAAAATCACAGTGCTGATTGTTTAACAGACGAGTTGCAAACAGCTGACAGACCAGAGGCTGTTCAACAGACTACAAATGTTCAACAAACTACTACTGGAACTCCAACAGTATTGTTGCAAGATCAAAACAGAGGACAACATCCAGACCTGCAACCTGATCTAAGATGGCTCAGGAACCACCCACCAGAGTTGGTGATTGGTGATCCTGTGGACAGAGTGAAAACAAGAAGAGCTGCTGCACAAGATGCTATGTTTGCTTGTTTTCTATCTCAAATAGAGTTGCTTGTTTTCTATCTCAAATAGAGCCTAAACAAATTGAAGAAGCTCTCACTGATTCCTTCTGGATTGAAGCTATGCAAGAAGAGTTGAATCAATTTGAAAGGAATGAAGTCTGGTACTTAGTTCCTAGACCAAGTCATCAAAGAGTAATTGGCACTAAATGGGTTTTCAGAAATAAGATGAATGAAGATGGTGTTGCCACCAGAAATAAAGCAAGATTAGTGGCCAAGGGTTATTGTCAAGAAGAAGGCATTGACTTTGATGAAACATTTGCACCTGTAGCAAGACTTGAAGCAATCAGACTGTTTCTAGCCTATGCTGCTTACAAGAACTTCACTGTCTATCAGATGGATGTGAAGTCAGCATTTCTCAATGGAGAATTGCAAGAAGAAGTGTATGTTGAACAACCACCTGGATTTGAAGCTTATCAACAAGAAGACAAGGTGTATCGTCTAAAGAAAGCCCTCTATGGACTGAAACAGGCACCAGGAGCATGGTATGATACTTTATCTGATTTTCTTTTAATTAAAGGATTTCGTAAAGGTAAGGTAGACAAGACTTTGTTCACAATTGAATGGGAAAATCATATATTAATTGTGCAAATATATGTAGACGATATTATTTTTGGTTCAACTAACCAACAGATGTGTGAAAAGTTCTCCAAGCTCATGCAGAATAAGTTTGAAATGAGCATGATGGGTGAACTAAATTATTTTCTTGGTTTGCAAGTTAGACAGTTGCCTGATGGAATATTCATCAACCAAGCAAAATACACAAGAGATCTGTTTAAGAAATTTGGTATGGAAACTAGCTCTACTGCTACTATTCCTATGTCTACTAGTCTTTGTTTAGATAAAGATGAAGATGGAAAATCAGTGGACATAACCAAATACAGAGGCATCATTGGGTCACTGTTATATCTAACAGCAAGCAGACCTGATATCATGTACTCTGTTGGGGTTTGTGCAAGATTTCAATCAAATCCCAAGGAATCTCATCTCTTAGCTGCCAAGAGAATACTGAAATATATTAAGGGCACTCAAGAATTGGGATTGTGGTACCCTAGAGAATCTGGATTTGAGCTTATTGGATATTCAGATTCAGACCTTGCTGGCTGCAAAATTGATAGGAAAAGCACAACAGGTGCTTGTCAATTTTTGGGTAGTCGTCTGATCTCATGGATGAGTAAGAAACAGACTTCAGTCTCTATATCTACTGCTGAAGCTGAGTATATAGCTGCTGGAGCTTGCTGTGCACAGATAGTTTGGTTGAAACATCAACTAGAAGACTAAATATCAAAATCAGTGGAATTCCAATCTACTGTGACAACACAAGTGCAATCTCTCTTACTCAGAATACTACAAGTCATTCAAGGACTAAGCATATTGAGATCAAGCATCACTTCATTAGAGATCATGTGGAAAAAGGGAATGTAATGATTGAGTATGTTCATACTGACAATCAGATTGCTGATATTTTCACTAAACCTTTAAGTGAAGTAAGGTTCTCAACTCTAAGAGCTGAGCTAGGACTACTTAATTTGGATGCATAAGCTGAGGGGGAACTTATCATAAGACTGAAGTTCACCAGCACAGTCATCTGTTATCATATTCAAGGATTAACTTTCAACAGACTAGTTGACTTATGAATTCTTAAAGTCAGGGGGAACGTGTAAGACTAGCGGTACTTCTGATTAAAAGATGAAATTTGTTGATGACAGTTAGTTGAAGTTATGTTATCAGAAGATATGTTCTTAATTCTTGAAGATTGAAGATTAAATTATCTTGCTGGATTGACAAACAGCAGAGGAAGATTACTAGCTATTGGCTTTCTCTAGTAATAACAGATAACAGATCACTCGTCTGTCAGATAAGTTAAACTCTACTCATCTGATATCTTATATAAGCATGGTTATAAATCGTATCTTTAGAAACACGCTTTTATAAGTAACATATAAGTGTCGATAGAGTTTCCCGCCCGTCTGACAATAAAATAATAAAATTAAAATTCGCAATTCTCACCCGCACGATTTAAAACTGTCAGATCAATCCTACGTATCAGATTAATCATGATAACCAAAACCTAAGGAAACGTATAAAATCTGATCTGAACAGATCAGTCGTCTTACGCACACAAAACTCTCAAATTCTCTAACTCTCCAAGCTACCTGTTTTCTAGCTTTCTGTTTTCTACAGATTTTCTTCACTCAATTCACGAAAATGGCAATCGCTGAAGGAAGATACCTGAACTACGACAAATTCTTTGCTACCGGTACTGATCTGATGAGAGAAATTATGGAGAAAATTAAAGAAGCATCACTGGTACCCGTCTTAGAGGCTCATGAAGATAGAGTTTATCTGGAAGATGTAGAACACTTCTACAACACCAGAGAATTCAATGAAGATGATACTACTATGACTGCCACTATTGGGGGCAAGAAGATTTGTATCTCTGCGGCCGTGTTAAGTGAGGTGTATGGGCTGAAGAATGAGGGAGGAGATGTAACAGACCTTGGGTCTGCAAAAGAAGAGGAATTTTGGATGGTTTGTGCAAAAGAGGGAGAGGAGATGTCTGGGTCTCTGATGAAGACTCAACTGAAGGATGAGTTTCAGAGATTCGTAGATATCATTGGAAAGGTACTGGATTGTAGTACAAGTTCACTGGATGGTTTGCCCAGAAGGAGGTATTACACCATGATTTGTATCTACTATGGGCTGAAGGTTAACTGGGCAGTTCATGTCTATGATCTGTTAAGTGACAAGAAGACAAACTATGCCATTTTACTCAGTCATCTGTTCGCTAGTTTAAGATGCCCAATGGGCGGTGGGAAGCCCACTCATGCTGGCAAGGAGTTCAAACTGTATGAGCCCGTTAGAAGTGTGGTTACTTCTAAAAGAAAGGCTGCTGCAAAAATTGAAAAGGCCCCTTCTAAGAAGAGCAAGAAGGAATGTCAGACTAGTATGTCTGCTGATCAGACAGTAAGCACTACTGTTCAAGCTGGATCAGCACAGCCTGATATTGTGATCTCTGAGAAAGTTATTAATGACTTCACTAAGGAGATTGAGAAGATGGAGACTGGATCTTCTCCTGAAAGGACTGAGTCTGAGGAGGCTGTTCCCATTCACCCTGCAAAAAGAATGAGAACAAGAAGTGCTGCCAAAGGACCTCCTACAGCTAACCCTACAGGAAGAATTCCTAAGTCTAAAGCAAAGAGAAAAGTCACCTTCTCTGAAGAACCAACAAAAACAGTGAGGGAGATATCAGCATCAGCAGAGAGACCTGCTAATATTGAAGAACCTGCTGCTAAACCTGCTGAAGACTCATCTGTTGCACTATCTGCTGAAGTTAGAGAAGAACAGCAGACTAGTACAACAAATGAAGGGGATGCACTTCTTCTGCACCCTACTCCTGTTGCTGCCACTCCACTTCAATCAGTGGAGAGTCCTGAAGCAAAGAAGAAAAGGACTGGCAAAATTACAATTCCTTATGTCGATCCTGCTGAAAAGAAAAAGATAGATGAAGCAGAAAGACAAAGGAAAGCTGCTGAAAAGGCTGAGGAAGATCGCCTTAAGGCCCTAGAGCTCAAGAGACTGGAAGAAGAAGCCAGTAAAATGACTCAAGATCAAAGGGATGCTGTTTAGGCAGCAGAGTTGGCTGCTGCTATTGAAGCAAGTACTAAGGACTCACATGGTCCTAAGCATACTGGTGGCATTGTGATTGGTGAACAGAGAGATCCCACCAAGCCTAAACCAGTCATGCCTACTCTAGCTATACAACCTAAAAGAAGAGAAGAGGTCAAACTGGCTTTGGAAATTGTCAGAGATGACCCTGATGCTTTTGAAGAATTTATTAAAATGTTGGATGCTGAAAATGCAAAGATCACCCGTCTGACGATGTTCAACAAAGAGAAGATCAGATATAACAGATGGAGAGATTATCGTCTGACAAAGAGCAAAGATCAAATTGCAAGCTGGAAAGCCTTTGCTGATGAAGAAGCCTGGGTGCTAAAGTGGCTTGAGACAGGTTCTCTTACTCAAGCATTAGACTCAGAGTTCTTTTTGGACAAGTTAAGACTGAGGATCAGTCAAGTTGTCAGAGCTGAAGCAAAGAAGCTTTATGAGTCTGTTCCTGAGGAGTACGCTGAAGATGAAGATCTCAAGGAACGCTCAATAAAGTTGGCAGTTTCCCAGACAATGGAAACATGGGCCAAGAAGACTAGGAAGATGAGGGGACAACCAAGCTCCATGATTCCCCTTCCATGTCTGAAGCAGATTGTCTACGGTCCTACTATTAGGCCATATGAAGAACTACCAGAGGATCCTATCTCACATTTTGTTCCTATTGATGATCTAACTGTTGGGATATCTTGGCTAGGGGCTCGATTGTCAATACAACAAAATCCAGAATTTAAAATTTTTCGAGATCCTAATAGTCCCATAAATAGATCTCCACAGTTATTATACGAAAAGGTTGAATCAAACAATAACATAATTATCAAAAGGGAGTTTTCGCAATTTACCTCACCACAGCTTGGTGGTGGTTACCTCCGGGCTTCTTTGTTCGATTCACAACGGAGTGATCCAAGTGTCTCACCTCCAGAATGTATCCACACCAATTGGATTGTAGCAACGTCTCCAAGTCACAGGCTAAGAACTAGATCTTGAAGATTGTCAAGAAAGGTATGAGCAGATCTATATCAGGATATCGATTTGGATCTGGATTAGGAGAATTGCAGGAAGACAACCACGACCACAGGACTTATGCGGCTAGGTTGGATCGACCAAGGGCGGCGCGGCTAGGCTTCGGATCCACCTAGGGCGGCGGCTAGGGTTTGGCCGAGAACTAGGGGCTAGGGGCGGTTTTTGGAGTTGGCAATTTCTTTTCTTCTTGTGTTGTGTAAAACTATTTTCTCTCCTCTTGGAAGATGTATGAAGAGTTGTATTTATAGGAGAAGAGTTCTTCTCTTATAAGATATCTCTTCAAGATATGGCAAATCTTTTCCTTATCATAATAGGAAACAAGATTTGACCAAATCTCTTGTTTGTAGCTTGATGACCAAGTAACAAACTCTTCCCTTCTTTTCCTCTCCAAAAAAAAAACGCCCCTTGCCTTTAATTAGCCAATCCAAAAATTGCTAATTATTTATTCTTCCTTCTTTACCAATTAACAACTTTAATTATTTATAATCAATTAGATAATCTTAATTAATTAATTAAACATTAATCAATTAAATATCCAATTAATATTCTCCCATTGAATTAATACCTTAATTCAATATCTTTGATTTAACAACTTTAAATCACTTATTTCCCTTTATGACTGTCACTGTCCAATTGTATTGTGTGTGACCCTCTGGGTTCACCATCAACTGGCAGCAGGCCCACGACTTTCGTGATTTAATTAATGAGCAATTAAATGCTCCGATCAATTAAACAACTTTTAATTGACCACTCCTATAATTAATTTCCTTATTAATTTAGGAGTACCCACACTTCATGGTCGATGTCTAGCCACAAGCCCATGAAGCCCAATCAAAGGTGAATTGATTATTGTGAACCTCACCTCTTATAATTGCCATGTACATACGGTCCTTCCATGATGATTTCCCGATCGAGACCTAGGGTGTGTGAATTGATCGGCACCTCTAATTATCTCGATAACTATACTTTCTAATTCAGGATAATATTCCAGTGTGACTGCTAAATTTGGAAACCCCTTGCCAAATCCGTCACCGACCACGGCCGTGGATTCCTCGGATATATTATCTAAGAATCGTATAGGAAATTCTCTCATCTTATCAGGATGAGTCGATGGATCCTTTCTTAGTACTAACCACTCGCGTACAGTCGTCTACGCACCCAACTTAGGCACTTTGTGGCCAGGCTACGTGACCAGAACCTAAATCTAAGTACGCACACTCGTGCACCGAATTCGCCCTAGCACCTCAAGTCTAAGGACTAAATCGTACACTATTATAAGCCTTGAGAAACATCCCATCACCGATATGCGACATGCGCTTCCACAATGGGTTTCTCTGTTCGGGTCGTTCGATGCGTTCAATCCTCCATTGAACCACCTACTCATATGCACTGGACTCAAATTCCTTGCTCATGAAACTCTACAAATTCACTCCATGTGAATCATGCATATTTGTACAAGTCTTGGCGATTCCTACGATACCCCGTCTCGTTTGGAATCTATGACTTGGAACGGTTTTAAGATCACGACCTTTGAGACTGTTTCATGATTGCACTCAGTACTGAAGTGAATCGTCCCATAGTCTATTGTGACCTTAGGATTTCATCCAATCGCTTAGATAGGTTCGCGAGAGATGAAGTTGGCCATTGTTCAGTTTCACATACTATGAATGAACGGCGTATTAATTATAAACCATAAGAAAATAGTACTTCAACAAGCTAATTAATATTGGCTTGCTGGGCACTATTCCATCAATCTCCCACTTGCCCTAAAGCCAATCACAACATTTCTAAGACCCATCTATACCAAGATGTCCCTCGAACCATTTGTGAGAGTGCTTAATTAGTGGATCTGCTAAGTTGTCTTTGTCGAGATGAAGTAATACTTATACTCGTCTCAACTACCTATGACTTGTTCAATCATACGGTATTGTGTTCAGATTATTGGTGAGATCTCGATTTCCTTTCATTGAGCAATCGCTTTATCTAAATCAGTTAAGATTATGATAAGCTTTTGTCATGCTAGGTATTTCATCCAATGGATGAAAGTTTCTCATCTAAACACCTTCTCTTGTGCAGCATCATAACGGTGCCTCTTTATTCTTGTTTGAATCGGCAATGGTATATTATTGGAATCTCTTCCAATTTACCTTTGCTCTATCGAGACAGAATAATTTATCCACTTCAGACTGGGAATCTCGAATTTCTAAATCTTTCGAGTATTCAATTTTCCACTTACTACCACCGACCAGCATTATATCCTTTAATTATCTTCGAGGATTGCTTTTATGGTAGACCAGTGTCCTTGACTGGTGTTTGACTATCAGTAGCTCGTGAATGATCAGAGTATTTTGATGAGTCAGGTCTAGTACAAGACTTTGCATGCTACCTGCAACCCAAATGCCAAGCATAAGGTTCTTGAGACAGTTACTTCTTTACTTATTAATTTAGGGCTCATTAAATAAGTGAGATGGTTTCTGTCTCTTTGGAAACAATCTTTCTTGGATTCTTCCATATTGAATTCAATCAATATATAGTCTTTGTACTTAGATTTGGTGAATTGCAACATCTACTTCCTTCTATCTACCATAGATACGTATTGCCAGTACGTGAGATGTAATTCCAAATCTTATCATGGAAAATTGCGTGAAGAACACGCTTTCGTCTGTGCTTTTCTGATATTCTTATATCTTGCTTGATGTACCGGTCATCATCTTGTTGCGCTTCGAACTCAACTACACTCCCACTGATTCTTTTGCACATTTGGAATCTATATGCCTTTTGACAACTTCAACATTCTTGATCAACTATCAAGTTGCATGTTCCAGATTTGGGAAAAAGTCATAGATTGACTTTTGGATTAGAATAGAGATCTTCTCATCAATTTTCAATTGTGAGATGCAAGATTCATATCCAATAGTCATGTCCTGGTATTCAAAACCACCTTTCTACGGCTAATAGTTTCGAAATGAATTTTGACGTAGTTAATGGACATAAGGCATTTTCATCAATCCTAAAAGGACTTTTGAATAATGACCTATTGCCATTTAAGTGAGTCAAAGTTTTCAACTTCGAATCTTATGGCTATGTGCCATATCCCTTAGAGATCACGATTAACATAATCTCTTTGTAATCTTGGATTAGAATCCAATTTCTCAATTTCGTAAAACGGAATTTTGAGTTCCTTACGAATTTGATCAGATTACGATTTCTTTGTGCGTGGATTGATTCAGCAGTTTCTTTTAGTGTTTACTCCCACTGTTCATGGGGACGGGTCCAATCCTTGGACTTCATCAAGTTCTACGACATTCCTTATTTCCTTTGACAAGGTCTTGTCAACAGAGGAGCAAGCTACTTACGAGATACTTTCGTTTCTTGTTGTCGTGGAACAGGTATTCAATGGATTTTGTTGAATACCCCATAAACTTTATATGAACTAGATCTACCATCTAATTTCTCATATAAGGGTGTTCTGCTATATCTTTAAAAGACATGGCGGTGTAAGAACTTACTTCGAAATATACTATACCAAGTATCTTTGAAGAGTCAAGGGAAGGTATCCCCTAAAGTGAATGAAGGAAACTCAGCAGGATCAGAGTCGAGAATCAAACAAAGTTCGATTTCCCTTTTGATTTGCTTCATGAGAATTCTATTCTTAGATAATCGAGGTGTTAAGCTTGCTTATGTTTCAGCAGGTTTGATTAAATCAAATTGCATTTGACATAATGCATCTAGTTACTTCATTTCCAAAGCTTCTATTGAATTACTTCAATAGTTTCAGAATTGTACTTCAGCCAAGTACACATATACTTTAACGATTGAAATCGCAAGTATATATGAAGTAGATTTCTTTTGAACTAGTGTTTTTAGTTCATGTCAATCGAAATGTTTTGGAATGCCTTAGCAATCCTTCACTTTGGTTATTATTCCTTCAAGATTTGAAAGTTCCGAATTTACCCAAGTTCATTATTTCAGGAATCAGTAAATAAAAACTTTCCTTTCGCATCTCTCTTTAGGAAGAATGTCCAGAGTGAACATTTCAAGCGCGGACGATTATCCAGTTTGTCTTACTCGTTTTCGATTTAGCATATAGTCTTCAAAGTTTCGATTCGTTTATCATTGTTTATTTCTATGTTTCAAAACATCAACATTTGTACAAAGTTAAATTGCTCTAATTAAATAAATTCCATTTCTCAATGGTAAAGCAATAAGGTCTCGTACAAAATGTGAAATAATACTCAAAGTAAACTAAAACTTAAAACTCATGCTAATACGAAAAACTAAGAAAAACTTCTTTGCTAAAAAGGAATGTCTAGGTACAATTCTTCCTTGACCCAGGCCCGGAATTCGAGTTCCCTCATCTCTCTCTGCACTAATTGCATCTCCCTTTCAAGGAATTTCCTCCTTTTAGGTTGAGAGGGAAAACTATCATCGCCTGTAAATGCTTTTACAGAAACGAAAGTTTTATTCAGATGTCTTACATCGAAAAGATTCAACAAGTGTATAACTTAAAAAGTCATACCGTAGTCAAGTCTTTCCAGGAAATCCTTTTCAACAAGCTTCCTTATTTTCTTTTCGTACTTACACAGAGGGCAATTCCAATCATACAGACCAAAACCTTGTCGATGAGCTTCTTCATATTTGTCTAACAACTCATGCAATTGCTTTGTTTGTATTCCATCAGGCGGAATAATGCAATGTTGCATAAAATGAGTGAAGGTCAAAGATAATCCTTGAAGGGTTATCGTTATCTCATCTTCGAGAGTCAATTGGGCTCCAAACCCTTTGATCAGCTCGAATGTCTTGCTTAAGTAAGAACAATATTCCCTAACATTGTCAAACTTAGCCATGTCGGTTTCGTATAGGAAATTGCACATCACCTTTTTCAAAGTTGGTTCGGTTCTCAAACGCATCGAGTATCGGACAGTGGATGGTAAATGGCTAACATTTAAAAACAGACGACTATAAGCAGACAGGTTTAATATTAATACTTATAATTAACGAAATTTGGACTTTTTATCGAAAAAGTTCTCCCACTATTTTTATCGAAACAGTAACCCCTTCTAGTTTCGGGAAAAATTTATTTCCTAGTAGGTCTTGACGTCCCAGCAGCAATTAGTTGCACCCACGACTCGTGGCCATACAATTAATTCCCTAGGTAGGTATACATATTACCAATTGTGTCTACTACACAACCTTCAAGTTATTTTGCCTCGTTTTTCGCATTTATCTAGCACTGCTACATCATAAATGTTACTACGCGTTAAGTCTAACCCATTAATCATGATAAGCAACGGGCCCGGTCATGAATTCTCCGTAACTAGTTATCGGTCGATTTTCACGTCCCGACCAGTCCCTATCCTTGTCAAGTTTTAGAAAACCAGAGTCAAGGAATTTCGTGCATTGCCCCTTTCTTCGACTCGGGTGCCAGACTCTGGATCACCTCTATCGATAAGTAAACAACATACACTAGTCCCTATTAATGGAAGGCTTGGATTTTATAAAACCTCATTTTATATTTAACCCAATATGACTTAATATTTGTTCGAGAGGGGAATTTTCGGTTTTGAAAGTTTAAGGAAACTCTCCTCGAGATCTCACCGCTTCAATTATGCTTTATCTTTTATTTACGATCTAGATTCTAGCGCGCAAATACACAAGCAATCATAATCGACTAATAAATAAAAGCCATACAAGCCTAGCATGCATACTACCACAATATGTTTTCGATCGGGAGCCTCCTATGCAGGCCATCATCGAGCCAATGATGTTGGCCCAATTGGTCAATCTAAAGGGTTCTCAAAGAACCTATGCTATTACACAATGTACCACGCATACATGGCCTTCAATTCTTCTTGGGCTCCCACCTTGCTTTTAAATGGGCCTCCATCCTAAACTAGGAAAGCAGTAAAGCCCTATTCTATTACAAAGGCTCAAAGTGGCCCAAAAATAATAACAGGCTCGCAGGCCCAATAAAAACCATGCATTAAATTAAACCAATCACATCTAACCTAAGGTCAAGGCTCGGCGCGATCGAAAACCACGTAAACAGTTCACGTAGAGCTAAGAAACATGTAAACAACTTTTACTTTCTTCTATCTTAATTTTAAAACACCTTTTAAAACTAACTTCCTATGATTCTTGCTTTTTAGTCACTACTAATTATGACAAAATAAATTCTCGGATAAACAAAACAACTTTTCTGCCTTAATTTCAGATTCTGATTTTTCAACTTTTGAAAATTGCAGTTCGGCCCCTATACTTTCGAAAATTGCACTTTTGACCCCAAAACTTTTGAAAAGTTACAAAATACCCCCAAAACAGTTTTCGGACAGAATGAGCAGAAAATTAAAATTTTGAAATCCAGAAAAATTTCGAATTTGCAAACAGACCCCTGAAGTTTCGGAAATTACAAAACAGTCCTCGAATTTTTGAAAATTGCAAAATGGTCCAAAATTGCGTGCGATCATATTTTCAGAAATAACCCAGATTTTTCAAAAAATTTCCAGAAATAGAAAATTCAATTTTCAGCCCTAATTTTCATGTTTTGCGATTTTTTGCATAAAAGCCCTGATTTTTCGAAAAACTATAAATTCGCCACAGATCTAAAAAGCAGTTTTACCCAATCATAGATCCAGTCATAACAAGCAAGAATCAATCACTAGAACATAATTAACATGCGTTCTCATACATACAATCAAGCATATACAGTGAAAACACATTATGTTCAGGCCTTTTCGTATAAAAACATATGGAGCTGGCTCTGATACCACTGTTGGGATATCTTGGCTAGGGGCTCGATTGTCAATACAACAAAATGCGGAATTTAAAATTTTTCGAGATCCTAATAGTCCCATAAATAGATCTCCACAGTTATTATACGAAAAGGTTGAATCAAACAATAACATAATTATCAAAAGGGAGTTTTCGCAATTTACCTCACCACAGCTTGGTGGTGGTTACCTCCGGGCTTCTTTGTTCGATTCACAACGGAGTGATCCAAGTGTCTCACCTCCAGAATGTATCCACACCAATTGGATTGTAGCAACGTCTCCAAGTCACAGGCTAAGAACTAGATCTTGAAGATTGTCAAGAAAGGAATGAGCAGATCAATATCAGGATATCGATTTGGATCTGGATTAGGAGAATTGCAGGAAGACAACCACGACCACAGGACTTATGCGGCTAGGTTGGATCGACCAAGGGCGGCGCGGCTAGGCTTCTGATCCACCTAGGGCGGCGGCTAGGGTTTGGCCGAGAACTAGGGGCTAGGGGCGGTTTTTGGAGTTGGCAATTTCTTTTCTTCTTGTGTTGTGTAAAACTATTTTCTCTCCTCTTGGAAGATGTATGAAGAGTTGTATTTATAGGAGAAGAGTTCTTCTCTTATAAGATATCTCTTCAAGATATGGCAAATCTTTTCCTTATCATAATAGGAAATAAGATTTGACCAAATCTCTTGTTTGTAGCTTGATGACCAAGTAACAAACTCTTCCCTTCTTTTCCTCTCCAAAAAAAAAACGCCCCTTGCCTTTAATTAGCCAATCCAAAAATTGCTAATTATTTATTCTTCCTTCTTTACCAATTAACAACTTTAATTATTTATAATCAATTAGATAATTTTAATTAATTAATTAAACATTAATCAATTAAATATCCAATTAATATTCTCCCATTGAATTAATACCTTAATTCAATATCTTTGATTTAACAACTTTAAATCACTTATTTCCCTTTATGACTGTCACTGTCCAATTGTATTGTGTGTGACCCTCTGGGTTCACCATCAACTGGCAGCAGGCCCACGACTTTCGTGATTTAATTAATGAGCAATTAAATGCTCCGATCAATTAAACAACTTTTAATTGACCACTCCTATAATTAATTTCCTTATTAATTTAGGAGTACCCACACTTCATGGTCGATGTCTAGCCACAAGCCCATGAAGCCCAATCAAAGGTGAATTGATTATTGTGAACCTCACCTCTTATAATTGCCATGTACATACGGTCCTTCCATGATGATTTCCCGATCGAGACCTAGGGTGTGTGAATTGATCGGCACCTCTAATTATCTCGATAACTATACTTTCTAATTCAGGATAATATTCCAGTGTGACTGCTAAATTTGGAAACCCCTTCCCAAATACGTCACCGACCACGGCCGTGGATTCCTCGGATATATTATCTAAGAATCGTATAGGAAATTCTCTCATCTTATCAGGATGAGTCGATGGATCCTTTCTTAGTACTAACCACTCGCGTACAGTCGTCTACGCACCCAACTTAGGCACTTTGTGGCCAGGCTACGTGACCAGTACCTAAATCTAAGTACGCACACTCGTGCACCGAATTCGCCCTAGCACCTCAAGTCTAAGGACTAAATCGTACACTATTATAAGCCTTGAGAAACATCCCATCACCGATATGCGACATGCGCTTCCACAATGGGTTTCTCTGTTCGGGTTGTTCGATGCGTTCAATCCTCCATTGAACCACCTACTCATATGCACTGGACTCAAATTCCTTGCTCATGAAACTCTACAAATTCACTCCATGTGAATCATGCATATTTGTACAAGTCTTGGCGATTCCTACGATACCCCGTCTCGTTTGGAATCTATGACTTGGAACGGTTTTAAGATCACGACCTTTGAGACTGTTTCATGATTGCACTCAGTACTGAAGTGAATCGTCCCATAGTCTATTGTGACCTTAGGATTTCATCCAATCGCTTAGATAGGTTCGCGAGAGATGAAGTTGGCCATTGTTCAGTTTCACATACTATGAATGAACGGCGTATTAATTATAAACCATAAGAAAATAGTACTTCAACAACCTAATTAATATTGGCTTGCTGGGCACTATTCCATCACTAACTTGGATTACTCACAGGACTGCTTTGGATGAAGCTGGCACAAGGAGCACCATTATAAATGTTAAGAAGATCCAAGCACCCCCTGCTGGCCAAGACAAAGAGAAAGAGAAGGAAACCACCTTTGCTCTGGTAGATCAAGATAAAGAAAAGGAGGTTTCTGCTGAGCAAAATCATCAGACCAAGGAGAGGGAAAGCACTCCTGGTCAAGCTGATGAGACCAAAGAAGAAGAGATTGCTTCTGGTCCAGCAGATCAGATTGCAGAAGAGACAACTCAAGCAGCAGATCAGACTACTGAAGAGGCAACTCTTGCCTTACCTCCAATTCCTTCTGAAATTGCTTCTACTTCTCAGAGCTTACAACAAGCATCTCTGTTGGATTCAATTCAGCAGATGATTTCAAGATCAATGAAGGAGTTAGAAGAAAAAGTGACTGCTAATCTGTTGACTGCTGTAAGTCAACCAACCCAAAAAGCTGTTGCTGTTCCAACCTATCTGATAGAAGACACTGCTCAGAATTTAAAATCTATCTGTCAAGATATGGATATCATCAGGGCAAGGACCCAAAGTACAGCTGCTGGTTGGAGACAGGTTACAGAAACAATTGAAATGGCTATTCAAGCTGAGGATGAAGTTTTAATCAATCTGACCAAGGACTTCAAGGCATCTGTTGATCTGTTATTGGCAACTCAGATTCAGTTAGGTGACCAAGGAGAAGTTGTTCTAAACAGGATGAAAGCTTTTGAAGCCAATCAACTAAGACAACAAGCTCAACTCAATGCTATGGAAGAAAACATCAAGCTTCTCTGTGATTCACTTCAGATCACACCAGTCTTGCCACAATATCCAATCAACCCTGCTGATGATGACAAAAAGGGGGAAGATAGGATACTTGTTGAAGAAGAAGACAAACCAGATGACAAATCTCTTGAAAAGACTGATGAGTTTGAAGGAACTGAAGTACTGGAAGAATCTGCCAAGGAAGAAAGTGACAATGAAAATGAAGGGAACAGCAGACCAGTAGATCAGACAGAAGAAGAAGGTGAAGCTGATGAAACTGAAGCTGAAGCAAAAGCTAAGTCTGACAAAGAGATAGCTGCTGCTAAGGATTCAGCTGAAGAACAGCTTGATCCTGATATTAAGAAGAAGAAGTTAGAGCTATTAAAACAGATATTCTTTGAGGAGTTGGAAGCTGAGACTTCCAAACCTGCTGAAGAAGAAGAAGAAAACAAGGAAGCAGAAGACAAGACAGTAGACTAGTTTAGTCTAGGTTACTTATGTTGAAATCCTTGTAATCTTTTATTTTTTGCACATCTTATCTGATTAAACTTGTAACATGTAATCTTTTCAGAATCTATAAAAAGTTCAAGTTTGAAATCCAATAGACTATTTCTATCTCAGAAATTTTTGAGGATCAAAACTTTAGTTTAGGTATAGGTACTTAGCTGAAGTTTTGTCATCATCAAAAAGGGGGAAATTGTTGGATGAGGATGAAGATGAAATGCAAAGAAGTTAAGAAGATAAGGGAAGGTTTTGATGATTTCCAAAACGTCAAAATCAGCTACGTATGGAAAGCTTAGCTCCCTTAGAAGAATTTTGAACAAGTAAAGAAGACATTAGAAGAGTTCAAAGTTCAAAGCCCAGAAGACTACTGATTTCGTGCTGAAATAGCAATCAGAAGGGTAGGTCATCAGCTGACTCAAATCAGATTAGTTCAGTATTTGATCAGCAGAGTATCTATCAGCAGAGTTGTCTCGATCAGCAGAGTAGAAGAGATCAAGAGATTAGTACAACGGTAATAAATGCACCTGGTGTAATAAATGCTGCAAGAGAAGGGTAGTAATGACAAATGATTGAAGAATATTCTCGGATCAGCAGAGTGTATTTAATGCAGCTACAGAAAAGTACAGCAGAAAAAGTACTGTAGCAGGAAGCCGTTCTGAATTCGGGCTAAGGCTATGGATTTGAAGTTTGATTTTCTTCAACGGTCACATTTTCAAATCCAAGTATAAATAGAGCTGATTTCGAAGAGAGAGACACACAACAACATTCTGAGATTTCGTTTTGAAGCAAAAAATTTGTCTAAGTCTCAAGAAGCTCGAACAACTCACTCGTCTGGTGGAAGTCATCTGTATTAGCTGAGTGTTGTGCGAAGTTTAAATCCGTCTTAGTGAGTGATTTAACTTCAGAGGATAGGATTTCTGAGTGATTTCCTATTGTGAGCTTACAGCCTTTTCATTTGTTGTCTAGGTATAAGTGGAGAAATATTGTAAACTGTGTGTTTATAGTATAACCCATAATCTAAGTGATCTGGAAGAGTGGACTAAAGGATTTTTATCCATATAACCAATATAAAAATTCTTTGTGTTTACTTTGCATTTGAGTTTTCTTGCATATTTTGAAATTGCATAAGTTTACACTTTGAATTGTCAAAGATTTTAAAAGGAGTTTTAAAACTGGGGATAAAATCTTTTTAAGGACTTAGTCTACTTGTGAAAAACACTTTTAATCATCCGCTGCAAGTATACTCTTGATAAAACTGTTTTGCTGAAAAACAGCTAAGTAATTGTAAGAAGAGTGGTCACTCTGATGTTCAAGATTCGTTCACGACCAGCATAGTCATCTTACTGTTCTTCATCAGCTTAGTCTGCTGACAGAAGACTGAAAAATTTTTAAGTCTAAAAAAATTTTCAGAGGTCTATTGACCCCCCCCCCTCTAGACCTCATATGACCACTTGGGACCAACATACAAGCCTCAGATGCCGAAAACCGTCCCAATACCTACGTCCCGATCTCCGATCCAAATACAATTCCTCGATCGGGAAAAATCAAATTTACAGAGCTAAATACTTCAAAGGAAGAAATTCTCACTGTCTTGGAGGAGAAAATTTTGATACCTGAGGCGGATAGAATTACGCAACCGAGGCAAGGAGGATTGAACTATGACAAATATTGTCAATACCATAGAGCTCGTGGACACAGCACAGACAATTGTTACCAACTAAAGGTTGAAATTGCAAAGTTGATCGTGCAAGGCAAACTCAAAGAGTTTGTGAAGAGAGGAAACTATAACAACCGTTATAGGTCCAGGAGCCCCCGAAAGTTCCCCATCCGACAACATGTCTCTCGGAATCAGCCTGAGGAACAACCAAATGGAGTAATCAACATGATTACAGGCGGACCAGAGGGAGGAGACAGTAGAAATGCAAGGAAAAGAACCATGAGATCAATCAAAACGGTCACATTAGCTAGAAAGGAAGTCTTCTCGCTAGAACCACCTTCCATTGAGAATCAAGTCATAAGCTTTAGTGATGCGGATCGACCAGCGGATGTTACTTGGGATGTGGGACGATGATGATCCCGATTTTTCAATGGTCTTAACTTTCAAAATCGCTTACTACGAGGTCAAAAGAGTTCTGATCGACAATGGTAGTTCCGTGAATATTATATCTTTGGAAGCTCTTTCTCGAATGAATCTTCAACACCCGTGTCTGGATAAAGTGGTCACCCCATTGGTCGGATTTGGAGGTTAGAAAATTGTTCCTTTAGGAAAAGGTTATCAGGATCGGAACGGAGCTGAGCGAGGGGATGGAAACTATGCTCGTCGATTTTCTACGGAAAATTGTGGATGTCTTCGCTTGGAGTTCGGATGATATAGTGGGGATTGACCCTCAGGTAATTACTCATCCGTTAAATATTGATACGAAGGCAAAGCCCGTTAGGCAGAAGAAGAGAAACCATGGACGAGAAAAGGATAAAATAATCAATGCGGAAGTTGATAGATTGTTGGCAGCTGGCCAGATTAAAGAGATCAAATTTATTGAATGGTTATGTAACGTGGTATTAGTTTCTAAAGGAGAAAAGGTCGAAAACATGTGGAGGATGTGCAATGATTTCACCTACTTAAATAAGTTATGTCCGAGGGACCCCTATCCTTTGCCTTGGATCGACATGTTGGTGGATTCTACGGCATGTTTTGTTTTCTTCAGCATGATGGATGCTTTTCAAAGGTTTTACCAAATCTTTATGAACGAAAAAGACCAAGACAAAACCGCTTTCATTACCGAGCGAGGGGTATATTGCTTTATTGTCGTGCCATTCGGACTTAGGAATGTTGGAGCAACTTATCAAAGGCTGGTCAATATGATGTTCAAAGATTTGATCGGTGAAATCATGGAAGTTTATATGGACGATATGCTCGTAAAATGCATGACTGAAGAATATCACATCAAGCATTTTGATCGTTGTTTTGCAATTTTGAGAAAATATGGCATGAAGTTAAACCCAGCAAAGTGCACCTTCGGGGTTAGATCGGGAAAATTCTTGGGATATCTTGTACACGAGCGTGGAATCGAGGCTAACCCGGAGAAAATTCGGGCTATCACCGAACTCAAGCCTCCAAGGCGACTTTCGAACGTACAGAGCCTAGTCGGAAAAATTATCTCGTTAAACAGGTTCATTTCGCTGTCAGCCGACAAGAGTTTGCCCTTCTTCAAACTACTCCGAAAATCCAAAGATTTCGAGTGGACGACCGAATGTGACAAAGCTTTTGAGGATCTTAAGGCTTATCTTAATTCTCCACCGATGCAGGCTAAGCCTTCAGAGGGCGAAACATTGTATCACTAAATAGCGGTTTCAGAGGAGGTAATTAGCTCGGTTATGGTAAAGGTAGAAAAATCCGAGAACAAGCCCGTATACTACCTAAGCAAATTATTATAAGGCGCGGAAAAGAACTACAAGGAAATCGAGAAATTCGCACTTGTTCCAGTAGTAGCTTGATGGGGGCTATTTCGCACCCCTTATAATAATCGGAGCGACTAAACCTTATACGCTCGGACCGACCAGGAGTCTAATTCACTAAAGAGCTGCCAGGTCCGATCTACATTATCAATCCTCGGCGGCCAAGAGCAATGTCCGAGTTCTATAAGGATTAATATGCCAAGTCCTATTAGGATGATGTTTCCTTGTAAAGCTAGGGTTGCAGTCATATAATACCTAGTTAAATATTGTATTAGTAACAACATACAATCAGAGCTTACGCCTGCATACTTAGGCAATCTGATAACGTAATTAATAGAAAAGCTTTTGCTATACTATTTACATATTCGTCGTCTTGCTTAGTTATTGCTCTTTACGTTATTGCTTCATTGAGATTGATCCATTCGGAATAAAGTAACAAATCCCTATAATCTACACTTAAATTGACCTCAAAAACATATCTTTATTGATTTAATCTAACCCAGCGAAAACGGTAAAATCAGTTGGCGCCCACCGTGGGGCTAGGTTAATTGTTAGATTGACATATGGCTCGCCCAAGGAAGAGCGCGCGTAACGGAGCAAGGAGTAACACGACGAACCCTCGTAACATATCTGAGGATCAACAGGACGATACTAACAATAACGTCCCTATAATAAACGACAAGTAGAAAGAGAGCGAGCAGCTGCCGAATCAGGAGGAACCACAAGAGATAAATATCTAAAACCCCCAAGTACAACAAGGGATCCCCGCCAGTGCGGTACTAGAAGACCATGTGTCTCCTGCAATCCCTGTTCCCCTATCAGACACTAGGGAGAAGCTGCGACAGATCGCTATGCTCCTTAATTCACTCTGCCCAGGGGAATTGCTAGTACCCGAGCAGGTTCCTAGAAACACTAGAGCGACTAGGGCAAATCCTATTCAAAGGACACACCAAGGCAGGTTGATCAGATCTCACAACAAGCAGACAACTTTGCAAGAAAGCAACGATCGTTGCACAGTCCGCAAAGGAGCAATTCAAAACCCTCCGATGAACATATCTAAAGAAGAACGGATCGGACGAGGCCACAACCCGTTCGCCTCGGATCAAAGGAGCATACCATAATTCCCATCGAAGATGACCACACAAATCCTAATCGACCACGAACCATGCGATTCTCCGAAAGAGAAATTGATAAGATGGTACAGGAACGTCTAGAACAACGTCTACGAACTGTTCAAAATCCATGGGCTAGAAGCACGGAGATCCAAGAGAGTCTATCAGCGTGCTCCCCCTTCTGCAAGAAAATAAAAGAAGCACAATCTTCGGGACAGGATCCGGGACGACTACCCAGATATGATGGAACCACCGATCCAGATGACTATATATTCAGCTTCACGAACATAATGAACTTATATGCTCACTCGGCAGAATTCACTGCAAAGCTGATGGTCACCACATTCGAGGGACTAGCTTTGGACTGGTTTGCAAAACAACCCACCAATTCCATATTCAGCTTTAGGGAATTATGCATGATGGGGGCTATTTCGCACCCCTTATAATGTTTGGATCGACTAAGGAATATAAGATCGGTTCGACCAGACGAACCCGTTCGGAATCATCTATCGACCCTGTTGAAGACGACTCCCCTCAACGAGCAGCCTATAATCCGGACTCAAGGAGAACGATTGGGCCGAGTCCTATTAGAATTATGTCTCCTTGTAAAGCTAGGTTAATTGTGATATAAATACCTAGTTAATCATTGTATTACATACGCTTTTAATATTAAGCTTACGCCTCCATACTAAAATAATCTAAGATTATTGAATAGAAAAGCTTTTGCTATACTTTTTATTCATTGATTGTCTTGATTACTGATTTTCTTCCTTGAGATTGATCCATCCTGAATAAAGTAACAGAGCCCATTAATTCATATTGATTAAGAACTCCTAATCACACTCCTTACTGATTTAATCTTACCCGACGAAATTCGTCTTAATCAGTTGGTGCCCACCGTGGGGCTAGGTTAATTATTCGATCGACATATGGCTCGCCCAAGGAAGAGCGCTCGTAATGGGGCAAGAAGTAATACAAGTAACCTTCACAACACATCTGAAGATCCACAGGGCAATACTGATAATAACGCCCCTGAGAACATCGACAATTTGCAAGGACCTCTTCAGCACCAGCAGGAACCCCAAAGGATTCCTACCGGTACAATACCGGAAGAACATGTAGCTCCAGCAATCCCTGTTCCCCTCTCAGACGCTCAGGAGAAATTGCGACAGATTGCTATGCTCTTTAAATCTCTCAGTCCAGAGGAACTACTCGTACTCAAGCAGGTTCCTCGAAACCCTAGGGCTACTAGGGCAAATCCAATTCATAGGACGCCGAGGCAGAATGATCAAATCTCTCAACAAGCTGATAGCCCGGTAAGCGAGCAGCGCTCATTACACAGTCCGCAAGGGGGGAACTCAAAACCCTCCGATAACAATCTCCAGAAAAAACCGGGTCAAAGAAGACCGTAGCCGGGACGCAGCGGGTCCAAGAAACATACGATAATCCCCATCGAGGATGACGCGGGCAATGCAATCCCTGATCGACCACGAACTATACGGTTCTCGAAAAGAGAAATCGAAAAGATGGTACATGAACGACTTGAGCAACGCTTACGATCTGTTCAAAACCCGTGGGCCAGAACCACTGAACTCCAGGAGAGCTTAGCGGCTTGCTCTCCCTTCTGCAGAGAAATAAAAGAGGCACAGTCAACCGGACAGGTACCCGGTAGACTACCCAGATAACGGAACCCAATTTGCGGGAAAACAGGTAATAGAATGGTGTGCAAAGCTAGGAATTCAGCAAAATTTCACTTCAGATGGGCATCCTAGAGCGAACGGACAGACTGAGGTAGCTAACCGAGAAATAATAAAATCTCTGGAGAAAAGATTAGGGGCAGCCAAAGGAAAATGGCTAGATGAACTCCTAGGGGTAATATGGGCTAATCGAACCATGGTCAGAAGCTCAACTGGGGAGACCCCATTCAATCTAGTATATGGCTCGGAAGCTGTTATTCCAGTCGAAACGCTAATTTCGACCCCTAGAATGGAAATGTATAACGACTAGGAAAATGGGAAGACAAGAAAAAATGATATTGATTTATCAGAAGCTTTAAGAGAAAAAGCGGCTGTACGTTTACAAGTCACTAAATCAAATATGGAAAGGGCCTACAATCAAAAAGTACGCGTCTGAACCTTCAAAGAAGGAGACCTGGTTTTAAAAAAGGTAGAGGTATCCAAGCATGTGGGCAAGTTACAACAAAATTGGGATGGACCATACATTGTCATCGGTTTAGGAAAGAAAGGCTCATACAAAATTGCACACTTGGACGGAACAGCCCTACCCAAGAACATGGAATGCGGTCAACCTTAGAAAATACTATGGTAAATAAATCACAATAGATTATGCTGCTTTATTTTCTTTTTAGAAAGTTTTATTCTTTGTAATAAAAGCCTTGGACTATGGTTCAATTTTTAACGATTTTAGCAAGTTTAAATATCAAAGCAAAGCTTGATTAGAGAAAAATATCAAAACGAGTTGAGTACAAATCGATTGATTCGGTAAAAGCTCCTCGGAATTCTACGATCATCTTGATGAAGATCCAATAAAGATATGACTAGTTGAGTATAAATTGATCCGCTCAATAAACGCTCCTCGATCTAACAATAACAAAGAGTTGAGTATAAATTGATCCGCTCAATAAACGCTCTGATGAGGGGTAATTCGGATCCCCTGTTTTTCTAGCCTCAACACAGTTCGAATAGCGCCGAACCCTGCCGCCAGGGACCAAAAGCCGAACCAAAGCATGAAGATGATTGTTCCGAGCACATTACAGAACCATAGATCGAAGGATACTGTTGGGCCGAGCCCAGGCCCAAGCCCTCCAATTTGGCTATAAATACTCCATGCATTTATTACACAGGGGACAACTTCCAAGGCGCGCTAGCTCTGAGAACGCCACTCGGATTTACCGGAGAATACCAGTATAGGCTTTCCCATATGTATTTCACCCTCTAGCTTGTACGGCATCCAATAATGCTCGAGTAGGACCCTAAATATTTGTACTTGTAGTCAATTTACTCGAATACAATTACATTTGATCTTTATATTCCTTTTAACATTATTGTCATCGTGTTATTCCCCACCCTTGATCGAACTAACAAAACCACGTAAGATCAATTGGCGCCCACCGAGGGGCCTTATTCGAGTATTAGATCGAAATATGCCTACTACGAGGAGAAATATGTATGCCAGCGAAAATCTTAAAGGATAATGGTCGGATCTGTGATTGCACCGTTCATCTATTCATGGATTTGTTTTCCATAAAGGAACCATTTTCTTCGATCATTAATAGCGTGGTAGACTTAGAAAATCTACGCAATCAGAGCTCATCGATGGTCGGAATTTATTTTTCCGATCATCTTATTTATTATTATTTTCAAAAAAAAAAAAAAAAAAAAAAAAAAAAATAATTTCTCGAATCAGCTATCTTTGGTTTCAGCTGTATAATGCGTATATGTTACTTGTAAGTTACCTATATTTTTCTCGATTCGATTGGGACGATTGGAATATTTGAACAACGGCAACAAATTATGAGTCCGAGCTAAATATCAGCACTTGTTCGACCAATAAAAGGAAGATTAAATGGTGAAATTCGATGAAAGAATGAAAGCTTTATCATTCAAATTCTTCAGATAAATTACAAAGAAAAGCCTCGAATCAACTCCGAGCTCAAAGGATATAGTACAATCACTCCTACACTATTACAAGTTCTGCGAGTAAGTCTATCCTAATACATTTTCGGTCATCGTCCCTATTAGACCGCTCCAGATGCAGAACTCAGCAGTGATTCTTCATGATCATCACTAGCCACGTGTCGCACATCCGTCTTCGTACAGAATGAAAGCCGGATCAGAACTCTTCTCCGAGGACTCAGACCGACCTTAGGTCTTCATCTGTAAATAATGACTGAAATCCTCACTCATTATTTACAGGTTAATCCGCACAGATGCAGCAGAGGGTTATCCCAGCAGAGGCGCTCCAAAGGAACTCGAAGGACCTATCTCGTAAGAAAGCCCTCGAGGAAGCTGGTGCCTCATATTTAAAGAACTCCTCTCGGAGTAACCATCTGCCCGATCGGGTACTGCACCAGAAGACCGGAATTCTAACCCGTCACAGACAAGATATGTCTGGGAAAACAGGTTGCCTGCCGGTATTCTAGGCGCAATTTCTTTTGCCTGTCGATATTCTAAGCGAAAAAGCTTATGCTAAAAGAGCTAAGATCGAAAAATAGGGTTCTGAGTCTAATCTCAAACTCCTTTGTCTTGGAAAAAGTATGAATCAAATCTAAAACTCGACCCATGATGATCGGATGGAGCATGAGGAAAAAGTGAGAAGTGTTGTATACACGAAGGGACCTTTTTATAGCGGTAACGGGTTTTAAATCAACGGCCCAGATAACTGGCTACCAGCGGTTTGATCTCCATAATAAATGGAAGGACCGTTACGTTTCCCGAGAAATAGGGCCCTGTTTGGTAACAAGGACACATGGTTCTTTAGGGCATATAGGAGAGTTATGATATTCAAGACATGCTCATAGCATATTTATTGAAGATTAATATTTCGGATTCAAGTTCAATTTATTCAGACACCTTTGCAGACAAATAACGCTGTTCGACTAGGAGTAACTACGATCGATTTAGTCGAACAGAACTCTCAAAACTGAAGATTATGCGACTGTAAAAATTCGACAGGTCCACAGAAATATTATTCTATTACTCGACCAAGCAAGTGCTATTTGATTATTTCTTTGTTGATAATTAAGATTAAAGGGAGTCATGGGAGATCAAATCGAAGAAGAAATATATTTGTATTATATTAGTTCGAAAAATACAAGATATGGGAAGTACATATCGAGCATAGCTCAAGCCTCTATGTTACATCAGAACGCTATTATTTTCTACAATCCTATGAAATTTTCGGTCTTTCCTCCTATTGCTTATTCGAAATAGTTTGGCTCCAAGCATGGAATCTCCTTAGGACCCGCAGGCTTTTAACTTTATTTATGATCTTCCGAGGACAAAAGGGCGAGCACATGGCTTATCGAGTGATTATATTCTGGATAGCTCGCTCTCTGCTGTGTCTTCCTAAATGCATTGTAGCAACAGGTCCCTAATCGAAGACCTGCGCAACAGCCTGTGGACCTCGTGAATCGGGCATATTGGCTTTCAAGATGGAGATTGTATTTGCCTGACGATATTCTAAGCGAGGTCGGGTGAGAAGACTGCCACTCTTAAAGACTGTTCGAAGTCCGAACTCAAACAGTTGAACTAATCGAATAATCGCCTTGACCACCATGATCAGATAGGTAAATTCTCGATGCAACGAATGAGATGATTTTTCAACAATAGGCCTGCCTTTTATAGCCGAAAACAGAAAAGAATCCAACGGCGTATAAATTGCGAAGTGAACGGACAAGATTTGTCGACCGTTGCGATTCCCTGTAAAACGGGAACTATTTTGAAAAAATCAAACTTACCGAAATTGGGAACCTATAGACAAAGATTTTTCTCGACAAAGGCATGAGGATATTCGGGTTATTCACCACTGATTATTTTTCCGTGACTAATCTTTTCTCGCCAAGATATATATTTCAATCAAGAGAGACATATTCAAGGGAAACTAATTTCATTAATATTCATATTCATTCATCTCTCCCTGATATTATCAATCTCTATTATTCTATTCGTATTTGTCCCAATCTCCTATTATCTAAGGGTGAAAGCCTCTGCTATGCCCCTTAGATCGAAGTTATCAAAAGGGTGAAAGCCTCTGCTATGACCCACGAGCTAAAAAACGCTCTAAAAACGACTATGGGTGAAAGCCTCTGCTATGCCCCTTAGATCGAAATTATTGAATGGGTGAAAGCCTCTGCTAAGACCCTCGAGCTAAAAATGCTCTGAAAACGACTAAGGGTGAAAGCCTCTGCTATGCCCCTTAGATCGAAATTATCAAAAGGGTGAAAGCCTCTGCTAAGACCCTCGAGCTAAAAATGCTCTGAAAACGACTAAGGGTGAAAGCCTCTGCTATGCCCCTTAGATCGAAGTTATCAAAAGGGTGAAAGCCTCTGCTAAGACCCTCAAGCTAAAAATGCTCTGAAAACGACTAAGGGTGAAAGCCTCTGCTATGCCCCTTAGATCGAAATTATCAAAAGGGTGAAAGCCTCTGCTAAGACCCTCGAGCTAAAAATGCTCTGAAAACGACTAAGGGTGAAAGCCTCTGCTATGCCCCTTAGATCGAAATTATCAAAAGTGTGAAAGCCTCTGCTAAGACCCTCGAGCTAAAAATGCTCTGAAAACGACTAAGGGTGAAAGCCTCTGCTATGCCCCTTAGATCGAAATTGTTAAAAAGTGAAAGCCTCTGCTATGACCCAAGGGCAAAAAACGCTCTGATACGACTAAGGTTGAAAGCCATTGTTACGCCCCTTAGATCGAAATTATTATCCTCGATCAACTTAAATCAACCAGTATTCTACTCTATCATCTCTCCGTAAATTATTCATTCGTCCAAGGCTAATAGCCATCATCTTGAAGCTTAAATCAAAATTATTATTTAAGATCGACCAAGACCCTGTTTCGATTATTACTTCACGAATATTTGTCCGGTTGGGGAATTTGGCCCCTCAGATTAAGATCGTTACTCAAAGGTCACTTTGGACTCTTATATTCGATCTCTTAATTATTATGTATTTGGCGGGGAAAATAAAAACCCCATACAGGTTATACTCAAAATCGAGGAACGTTGGATGTCATCTATCATCTAAATATTTATCAAATATGGTAAAGAATAGCGCTTGATCATATTTTTAAGACAGAAGAATCAGTGCTCGACGACGGTATACGAAAGCAATCCTACAGGACAATAAGGAGGGATGATAAAAGAAATAAATATCTTATTCATGACATTCCAAACAGTTACAAAAGAGTTCGAAATTACAATGATAAGTCAAGCAAAGACTTTACATTTAATGTAACCCTATTACAAATTAATCCTACCCTAGATTCTCTCCGTGGTCGAAAGAGTAAGACGGGGCTAGAACAACACTTCTACCCTTCATCCACCACTTCCTCAGTACTTGCTCCACACCGGTCCAAATCGCGAAATAGCGAAGCAACGCCTAGAAGAATTATTCCATGCAATCTCGAAAACAACATTCTTCAAGGAATATCTTGAAGAAGTAGAGATCGAGTGCAGGAAAACTCCTCCAGCAGTTGACCCACTATCCGACTGGGTGGATTGACAGGATACAGGAGTTCGAACCAGTCTCGAATGGTTGGAATCAGAGAGAGCTGGTCGCCTGCCGGTACCCCAGTCGCAATTACTTTCGCCTGCCGATACCCTAATCGAAATAAGTTGCCATCAAAAGATAGCAAAATTTATGAAGGAAGAAAGTTCGAAGGAGAACCTCGAACAGTTCAGTAGGAGATAATAAACGAAACATTGTGGCCAGAGAGAGTAAAATCTCAATCATAGAATCGATCAGAAGTCTCACTGAAACATTAAATTTAAAGGTAACAACGGAACTATATATAGTGGAAGAAAAAAGCAATCGACGACTCAGATTTGATGATACAAACGGCAGAGATATAAGCAATAAATGCGCCGACCGTTGCGATTCCCGAAAATACAGAAACTATTTCGGGAAAAAAGTGAAGAAAATGTCAAAATTGTTCTACTCGAGTCCATTCCTATCCGAATTCATCGTAGATTCAGCTCCAATCATCGGAGAAAAATAATAAAGAAATCTAAATACTTAATGTAGAGAAAGCTTTGTCAGTAATCGGCCTAAGGGTAAATAAAGCCATCGTAAAGGTCGATAAAAAGTATTTTCCGAGCTTAATAAATAAGACAATTGCAAAATACAAAGACATCAAACCCTATTACATCTTCATAACTGGCCGATCCTATGAAATTTTCGGCGGACGATAATGTCCTTACTTGACCAAGAAACGCCCATCGAGCCAGCGAATCTTCGACTACGGCCGTACTTCTTCGAAAAGGAGAAAGGCAATACATCTCTTTCCCGGGAAAACAGGAACATTCAATGAAGGACGTCAATCTCCGAGTCACTACCCGAAACGTTTTCAAAAGAAAACCTAGCAAATTACATCATACCCTCGAAAAACTTGACGCCAGAATCTCCCTAAATCACAAAAAGACCATGGGCCATCGGGGTCGTGGATGGTCAGCAATAAAGCTTATCGGCCTTCAAGATTGAAATAGCGTTCGCCTGCAGATACCCTAGTCGAGATAGAAGTATAAATTTTACTATGAGGCGCAATACAACTCCCAAACCGGATTTCGAAACGTTGAATCATGCAACAAGGTCTTCTAATCAGCATGATCGAAGGAATCTATTTTCGAAAAATGTTAAAGGAATGCAAAACGAAGAACCCCATTTATAGACACTATTTTCAAAAATCCAACGGCTATCAGAAAACAAAAGAAACGGTCGAGATCAAAAGGTTGTCGCGACTCCCGAGATATTCGCCGGGGAGAGAAAGTGATATTACTTTTGGAAAAAAAAAAAAAAAAAAAAAAAAGCGGAATTACTACGCCAAAGGTCGAAAAATTGAGAAGGCAAACTAAAGCATGATCAAAGAAAGAGCACATAAGGAGAACATACGATTCGAAAAGAAAGTAAGGTATTACAAGCCATGGGAAATAAAATATCTGAAAATTATTCATGATTGCACAAATAAAAACAGTATGGACATATTACAAGCACGAGTAAATTAGAGACGACATCTAAACAAGCTTATTATCAGAAAGAATCTTTCGAAGCTCAGCGCTACGAGCCTCATATCCTGCTTCGAATCCACGATCATAAGCCTCCTTCTCTTGACGTATGAAATCTTGCTTCTCCTGCTCGTGAAGGTTCTTCAGTTTTTCGATTTTCTCGTTCAGCTGTTTATGGATCTCTTCTCCACGCTCGTTAGCAGTCTTCTCCCTCTCTAAAGCAAGCTTCTCTGCGAGGACACGCTCGAACTCAACTTTCTTCTCCTCCAGCTCGAGAGAGATGGCAGTACGTTGACTGGTCTCCCGCTCAGCAAATGTTTTAAGCTCAATAAAGTCTTGACCGGCCTGTTAAAAGGATCAACAGCGCTAAAAAAAAAAAAAAAAAAAAAAAAAAAAAAAAGAGAGAGAGGAAGAATAAATAAATGCACACCTGAAAAAGGAAGTGCTGCCCAGACTCAAACAACTCTTCTATGTTCCTCTCCTTGGATGCGTTTCTCTCCTTGGGAATATCAGTCTCCGAAGAAGTAAAGTTAGCTTGCAGCAAGTTACCCATGGGATCAACCTTAGAAGGAGATCCATCTTTCGACTCCTCGTTCAGGGAAGAAGCAACTTTTGGAGGAGAGGAATCGACAAGAGGTCGGAGAGGATTATCAATTCCTGAAGCTTCAGCAGAGGTCTCTCCGCCAAGATCTAACTTGGATTTTTTGCTGAGATTCCCTGCGTGAGGAACGGTCGAAGTATCGGGAGATGATTTACCACCAATGGCAAGATTTTGTAAGGCCTCAATGGGAGTGGTCCCGTCAGAGTAAGGCCTTTTGTTTGAAGAAAGAACGGAAATATTTTCTCTCACGGGATTTTTGTTCGGAGGATCGACAACTTTCGGGGAAGAACCCCCGAGCGTAGCCTCGAGCTCCTCGTCCAAGATTGGCTTGCTAGAGTTGCCCTTGTTTTGTTTCGAAGAAGTACTTTTCTCTTTCTTGTTATCTTCTCCTTTAGCAACTTCCGGGGAAAACACAGAGGCCTTAGAAGATGACTTGGAAGTTTTGGCTTCCTTGGCAATTTTCTGCTCTTTGCTTAGATTCTTAGTCTTCGAACCTCCGAATAACAATTTGGGGTTGATAGGTTTCCCTAGTACGTTTTCCATGATAAGCGGATTTGGGACCTACGGTTCGGACTATCACTCTTAAAGGGATTCGAAGAAGGCAGAAGATATGGCAAAAAGCTCCGATCTCTATAAGCAAGATGTCGTATGAATAATGAAAAGAAACCCTAATATTTATAGACACTACGCCCTATGATTACGATAATGGATCGACGCAACCTTTAAAGAGAAATCCCGTATGGAAAGGGCAAATATCCGAGCATAAGTTATCGAACCTTGAAAATTAAAATGGTAACTGGATATTAGTAAGATCGGAATTTACAAGTTACAGCAGTCAGATCAGAAAAGGAACAAATACGTTTACAAAAATAAGTTACATGGGTATACACGATTAGTTCCTAACTACAAAACTATGAATCGCCCCTCCCAGCACGATCGGCTCCAATAACTCGCTAAATAGAAAGTCAGGTGGAGCTATTACTCGGTTTGGTCAAAAGTTCGATCGCCTTCTTTATCCGATACATCGCCTATGTTGACATCTTCGCCTTTTTCCTCCGACACGGGTGGATAGTCGGTGAAACGCTCGAGCACATCAGGGTTAGGCATCGGAATGCCGTACTCCTCGACTAAGGGGGCAAAGCGGTGATCTTGCCAATTGGTATCTATCTTGGGTAGAGAGGAAGCTTTGTAATCCTTCCCCTCAGCGTTCTTGAAAGGGTTCATGTGCTTAAAGTACTCGTCCATATCATCCGGAATCTTCTTGGCCGCGACCAATTGTTGAACCCCTTTATAAAATATCGTCTGAAGAATTTCTCCCATTTTCCTTTGAACTAAATGATCCAAGACAGGGGATTCCAAGAATTCTCGTATGGCAGGAATCTCGGCTTCTTCCCGGCCCTGGGCATACGCACGCTCGGAATCTTGCTTTGCCAATTCGAGTTCTATCTTTACTTTCTTCAGCTCTTCCTCGAGGGCACTTCTCTCCTTAACGGATGCTAGCAAATCTTCTTCTACGGAGGAGGAGCTTTTTGTAGTCACTTCCTTAAGCTCCTTCTTTACTTGGGATAATTCTCGCTGAGTTTTGGCCAGTTGAGATCGAAGAACTTGGTTGTCAGAAAAAATCTGCGCATATGCATCATGAGCGTCCTGCGACTCCTGCTCCAACAGCGCCAAACGATAGGATTGGAGGGCGAACAAATCTCCGATCTACGAGACATTTCTCAGATAATCAGCAAAGTTTAGAGGCATAGAAGGAGACAAAATAAGAGAGATTTTCACCTCATGATACGTTCGCGAGAAATCGCTCAAAACCTCGAAATCACCTTTGACAGAATGGAGTAATATATCCCTCTTAAATCGACCAGCCATGAAAACTCTAGCAGCTTTGTCGAATTCGTTCTCCCCGTTCGCGTCCAAGTCGGTCATAATGGTGCCATCCTCGGGGTATCCTGCAGCTCGGCTACTTCGAAAATGCTCGTCCATAAAATCCGCCACATCTGGCTCCGATCTACCTTCTCGACAAGGAACTGAGTCAGATTTCACGCCAAAAGGTTTTACCCTCCTCGAGGGCCCTGGATGTTCGGCATTCCTTTTCTGACCCAAAAACTTCTCGTACTCCTGAATACCCTGAATCCGGTTCCAGGAATGTCGACTGTATCCGACAGAAGAAAGAGCAGAAGTATCAGGGGAGAACAAAGTTCGAAGAGGTCCGGCCGAAGCAGAATTCAGTGAACTCATAGTACCAACCCCTCTCAAATCGGGAATCATGGACGGTATGACAATTGAACTTTCGCCTAAATTGTTCGTATCCGCTTTTCTTTCGGAGGCATAAGGCAACGGATCGAAATAAAATCGCTTATCTTCAACCGGGCCGGCAGTGAACATTCGAAACCTCTCAACAACTCGACCTGCAGAGATGATACGGATTGGGCACGAGTCTAAACAAGAAAAATTGATCAATAAAATCTAAAAGCAAGCAGGAGATGAAAGGCATACCCAAAGAAAGAGGAATAGTGCTCGAAGCACTGGAGGTTGGCAGGACATCGGTTCGCATGAGGGGCCCTTCGGAGGACTGGCTAGGGTATCTGATCGCCGGAGCTAGGTAATTACAGTGGCTCAACCCAGCCAATCGCAAAACGCCTTCTTGAATCAAGTATCTAGTTTGGTAAGGATTAGACTGCAATTGCCCCAGGAGTTCATCAGAAAGACGATGGCTAAGTTTTTCTTTAATTCTGCGAGAACCGTATGTCCAAGTATTTGCGCCATCCCATCGATAAGGTCTTGTTTTCGAACTACCCTCGGAGATAGGAACATCAGGGCCCTTCACGAAAAAGAATCTCCTCTTCCAACCTAAAGTCTTCTCTGTTGTTATCTTTGTAAGAAAAGGCCGTTTAGACCGCGGACGGACGGACACAAAGCCCATGTTCGAACCCTTGCAGGGATCCATTCTGAATACCTGCCAAAAGTTGCTAAAGGAAGCTTCTTCTCCTTTTGCCTCCATAAGAGTGCAAAACGCTAGTATATATGCAACGGAGTGCGGGACAAGCTGAGCCGGGGAAAGCGAAAAGAAATTCAGGACATTTCTGATATGAGGAACGAACGGAATACGCAAGCCACAGAAAAATTGCCCCTCGTAAAAGGCTTGACATCCAGCAGGGGGCTCAGTAGCACGTTCGGTGTAAGAAGGAACGACAATCGAAAAACCTTTGGGAAGAAATTTCCCAAAATCCGCCTCGAGGTGAGCGCGATCCTTTTTCGAAAAACAACAGGAAGTTTCACTAGCAGGAAGCTCTGACTTACCCGAGATTACGGCTTTTGGGGCTTGCGTATGTTTAAAGATCCTGACAAAATCACCTTCGCCGATACTACGTTTGTCGACCTCATTCTCTTCAATATCCTCGCTAGGATCGTCGTCTTCGCCGTCTTGATGAAATTCCCCATCTTCGAAGTCATCTACAAGCTTAAACAAGGGATCGGACTCTTGATTATCTTCAACCTTATTCTTGCCCTTTGAACTTCTAGAACTTGACATTATGAATTCGGAAATGAATGTACTAAAGTAACTACCTTTTCGATCCAAACACTTCAAGCTCAAGAGAAAATATAACATGGAAGTAATTTTTCAACGGGTCAACATATATATACGGGGTTAAAAAGGTAAAATTGCAAAGAGGTCCCCGAGTAACCGCGACGGTTGAACTTACCAAAAGTAAAAACTTTGGGTTATCCCTCTCAAAATAGCCTTTTTGATCCTTCTTTTTCTAGAATTGCGGAATTTGTCTTTACGATTCATCCCTAAGGATCTCGGAGGCCCAACTTATTATAACCGGAAATTCGGGAAAACATCCATCTAGGGATCGAACAACACATCTTGGAACCAAAAAGGATATTATTACTTCAACATCCTCTGACAAGGGTGACTACAGTACACGTCGGTGCATGTTTTCTTGTATATGCACTCTTTTTCCCTAGCTCGGTTTTTATCCCAATGGGTTTTTCCGAGTTAGGTTTTTAACGAGGCATATCCTTAAGATATCTGAACGGCTCGTCTCATTGTAGCATGGAACATATTCTGTACTTCTTCGAGCGCTTGCTTCGCTTCACATTCGAGAAGTGGGGGAGTATTGATGAGGGGTAATTCGGATCCCCTGTTTTTCTAGCCTCAACACAGTTCGAATAGCGCCGAACCCTGCCGCCAGGGACCAAAAGCCGAACCAAAGCATGAAGATGATTGTTCCGAGCACATTACAGAACCATAGATCGAAGGATACTGTTGGGCCGAGCCCAGGCCCAAGCCCTCCAATTTGGCTATAAATACTCCATGCATTTATTACACTGGGGACAACTTCCAAGGCGCGCTAGCTCTGAGAACGCCACTCGGATTTACCGGAGAATACCAGTATAGGCTTTCCCATATGTATTTCACCCTCTAGCTTGTACGGCATCCAATAATGCTCGAGTAGGACCCTAAATATTTGTACTTGTAGTCAATTTACTCGAATACAATTACATTTGATCTTTATATTCCTTTTAACATTATTGTCATCGTGTTATTCCCCACCCTTGATCGAACTAACAAAACCACGTAAGATCACGCTCCTCGATCTATTTTCAACTATTAAAAATGGCTTTGGTATAAAAACCTAAGTCCAAATGAGAAGAGTTGAGTATAAATTGATCCGCTCAATAAACGCTCCTCGATCTATATTTATCGATCAAAAAGATTTGGGAAAAAATACCTAAGTCTAAAAACGAGTCGAGTATAAATTGATCCGCTCAATAAACGCTCCTCGATCTATCTTAACAAAGAAAAGGTTTTTGGTTTAAAACCTAAGTCTAAATGAAAACGAGTTGAGTATAAATTGATCCGCTCAATAAACGCTCCTCGATCTATCTTAACAAAAAAAAAGGCTTTGGTATAAAAACCTAAGTCCAAATGAGAAGAGTTGAGTATAAATTGATCCGCTCAATAAACGCTCCTCGATCTATATTTTTCGATCAAAAAGATTTGGGAAAAAATAACTAGGTCTAAAAGCGAGTCGAGTATAAATTGATCCGCTCAATAAACGCTCCTCGATCTATCTTAACAAAAAAAAGGTTTTTGATATAAAACCTAAGTCTAAATGAGAAGAGTTGAGTATAAATTGATCCGCTCAATAAACGCTCCTCGATCTATATTTATCGATCAAAAAGATTTGGGAAAAAATACCTAAGTCTAAAAACGAGTCGAGTATAAATTGATCCGCTCAATAAACGTTCCTCGATCTATCTTAACAAAGAAAAGGTTTTTGGTTTAAAACCTAAGTCTAAATGAAAACGAGTTGAGTATAAATTGATCCTCTCAATAAACGCTCCTCGATCTATCTTAACAAAAAAAAGGCTTTGGTATAAAAACCTAAGTCCAAATGAGAAGAGTTGAGTATAAATTGATCCGCTAAATAAACACTCCTCGATCTATATTTTTCGATCAAAAAGATTTGGGAAAAAATAACTAGGTCTAAAAGCGAGTCGAGTATAAATTGATCCGCTCAATAAACGCTCCTCGATCTATCTTAACAAAAAAAAGGTTTTTGATATAAAACCTAAGTCAAAATGAAAAAGAGTTGAGTATAAATTGATCCGCTCAATAAACGCTCCTCGATCTATATCTGACGATAAAAAATATTTGGGAAAAAAATACCTAAGTCCTAAAACGAGTCGAGTATAAATTGATCTGCTCGATAAACGTTCCTCGATCTATATTTATTGATCAAAAAGATTTGGGAAAAAATCCCTAAGTCTAAAAACGAGTCGAGTATAAATTGATCCGCTCAATAAACGCTCCTCGATCCATCTTAACAAAGAAAATGTTTTTGATATAAAACCTAAGTCTAAATGAAAAAGAGTTGAGTATAAATTGATCCGCTCAATAAACGCTCCTCGATCTATTTTTAACTATTAAAAGGGTTTTTGTATAAAACCTAAGTCTAAATGAAAAGGAGTTGAGTATAAATTGATCCACTCAATAAACGCTCCTCGATCTATCTTAAACAAAGAAAATGGATTTTGATATAAAACCTAGATATTAAAAAGAGTTGAGTATAAATTGATCCGCTCAATAAAGGCTCCTCGATCTATGCAATAAAATTAAGTTACAATTTGAGAGAAATCAACAACAAGAAATATGAGAATGATAACATTAAAAATATTATTCATCTGAAGTTCTGAGAACAGATCTCAAGTTACATACGAAGAATACAAATAACTTTGTACGATCTACATATCATCACAACTGTTTAGGAAAAATAATCCTATTCTATAGATCTGCGGTCTCCACGACAATGTCCACGGAAACATCAATCTCCCCCCTGGTACCTTGACGATTGGAATTAACCACCTAAGAAGCATGTTGCTCAGGATGGTCGACTTCTTTGGTTCGATGGTCAGGATCAGAAGATCAAATGTTCTTCCAGACGAAATGACCATTACCAGCCAGATGTCCGGTAACAGCCACTCGCCCAGAAGGAGATACTGCTGGTATGATGGGGTTGAATTTTACTCTAAAGCAACATCTCTTCAGGACCGTCGCAGGAGAAGAAATTTACCAGCACACCCCGGTGGTCTATCAATCCGGAGGAAACATCCAAACGCGGCGGTGCCTGGTAAATATGAACCCTCCATGTGCAAACAGAAACCACGGACCTCAAACCCGTGAAGACAAAGGTTGAGGCCTCATGGGACCCGTCAGTACAAGGTAGGGCTTCCATGGGACCCGTCAGTACAAGATAGAAGAAATTTGAGATATTATGATATAAATCACGATAATGTGACTTTTTGAACATTATGGGATCAGAAGGCAAAATGAAATTTAAGGAAACTGAGACCTCCATCCTTTTCGAGAGTTACAATTAAAATATGGAAACCACATCCCTATTTATAGGGATAGATCTGATTAATCCTACGGCTGGATGGAGATTTGATCAAGGGACGGAAATATGACCTTTGGACTTCCCGTAATTAATGTGAGTAAGTTGGAATGGCACCTCTCTGATCGACTCAACGAATCGATGACAAAAGAAAATCCGTATCGAAGCGATCAATGCACAATAAAAGTAGATCTAAAAGAGCTCCAGAATAGAAAAGTTTGCACGCTCACATATGCTAGTCGCTCGATGAATAGCTTGAGATCCTCAACAAAGGCATGCAAGTTTACACCATTATGAAACGTTACTGGTTCGCTTAGAAGTGTAAAAGACCTAACCCTCCAGCATATGAGGGTCGTCACTGCCTCATATATTATATGGAAAATTAATAATTGGCTATACAAGAACTCAACTGGAGTCCAAGAAGCCTGACACCGTTATTAAGGCAATAATTACCATCGTTCCAGACTGCACTATCGCCGCTGCCTAACATACCAAAGAATTGCTGAAGGAGGTCGGAACAGACTAGATCTAACTAATAAGTCTACATTTTCCAATTCCTCCCATATCAAAAATTTTTGACATATTTGATACACTTGTTGCTTTATTTGAGGAACATGGAACTCACAGTCAGTACAAAGAAACATGGATTTTAAGAAGATACCTAGAACGATATCTTTTCACAAGGTTAAGTGAACATAAACCTATGATAAAAGCAGAGCTCAGCAGTGGAAATGACAGCGTCCTTAAATAAGATATCCTTAGCAAAATGACAAATTTACAAGGGACTGGTCGAACAGCGACGAAAACGCTGAGCGTTCCTTAACAAGTATTCAATCAACTATCTACATGGATGGCCTGCTGTCCACATATTTATGTCTAACACGACTTCTGGACAATCATAAGGGATCATGCTTGGTTGATCATCATTCTTATACTTGATTAAAAAGTTTGATTTGTAGAACAAACGTTATATCATTCAGTTACTTAAAAAACTGATCGAGCAAGACTAAGCTACTTTTTCGAAGACTGGATATCCTCCCCGAAGACCAATATCAGATAAGTAAGATAATCTCTCCTGATTATTTCGAGAAGTTATACTTATTCACAGCAGCAAAATGTGCATAACAAAAGATATCTACTAGCTAAGAATTGATCAAGATGTGGACCTAGTCATAAAAGATTATCATTTTCATTAATTCATTCTCCCCGTACAAAAATTCAGCCCAAAAAGCCACACAAAAGGTTGGGCACTACAAAAAAAAAAAAAAAAAAAAAAAAAAAAAGAGAAAGAGAAATTCCAGATAACAACCAGGTCGAAAACAGATCATTGAGAAGGATTGCTATCACCAGGCCGCCTAGCAGAAGCACTCCTCAAAGGAGTCAAGTTACCTGCAAACGCCATCAATTCCTCCTGACGCTTTAGATAACCGTCATCATAACCTTCTTCATAGGCCTGCCGTCGAGACTCCTCTGCAATGGTAGCAGCCTGAACCAAATCACTCTTCTCCCTCTCTAAGACAGATTTCTCTTCTTGTAATTTTTTGAGATCATCATTAGCAAGCTGCAGTTGGAGGGTCTACCCTGCGGCCTTTGCCGTCTCTGACTCCAAATGACGTTGATAGGCATCCTTACCGATCCACATATCATCATTTTGCACACCCAGCTGGAGTGCAAAATATTTGGCCTAGAAAAGAAAAGAAAAAGAAAGCCCTTACATAACAAGGCAATCAAAATAAAAGCGGGAAAAATAATCAAAAATATGTTTACCCGCTCACATATATTCACCAGCGACTGAACAAGGCGAATATTGGAGGTACCCTCGAGCTTCCTCAACTCGCCAGGCAAAATAGTGCTCATGCCCAGGTCCCAAGACAAAGCATCAGGCTCAACAGAGCCAGGCAGTTCACTACCAAAAGGATCACCATCACGACGTGGAGTCACCGACTGCATAATATCCTTAACTTGCTCGAAAATGCAGCGGTCATCTAACATACGAGGGGATGGCCTCTTGTTAGGACTCACTGAGGTCTCCTTACCCGAAGCTGAGATAACGGTCCGCCAACCGGACCTTGATCCGGTCCGACCTCCAGAAGGCCTGCCAGATTCAAAAGAAGTAGTCATAACAGTAGTATCATTAAACAAGTAATCAGGGAAATCTTGAGAAATAGGTTGTGTTGCGGAGGGATTTACAAAGAAACCCTCATTAATCACCTCCGAGATAACACCAACTTGGCCTCCGCTGACAACCGGGGCAGCAGAAGTAGAAAAAGGAAGGGAATTAACAGGAACATGTTCATATGTGCCACGTTCGAAAGAAGAAGTGCCTGAAGGAAAGGGTACGTCGAAAGCTTGCTCCATAAATGACGAATCGCCAAAGGCCACCCGACCAGGGGAAGGCCTCCTTCCTGCCTCACCAGAAGAGGAAATGTTTTGTTGTGTGAAAGACGAACTGACTACGGAAAAAGGTTAAGAAGGAACAACAAGAGTATCGATCGCCGACCTAGTAATGGAAGATGAACGAGGAGGTTCTATCGAGGGCCCCTCTGTTCGAGACTTTTTTGGTCTAGTATTCCTAGCACTCTCGCGGGAAGGACGCTTTGATGTGTTACCAAAAAGATTACTCATGATCGAAATTTAAAAAAGAAAATTAAATTATCGAGAAAGCTTATCGACCTTCTAACGAAAGAGTATTCTGTTGAGAAATGAGTAAAAGCGGTAAATAGGGAGTAAAGTTTTACCTTTCGTATTTATACTATACGAAAAGACGCAAGAGACTCAAGGAATGGGCGCGTAACACAGAAACTAGCCAAGGAATTGATGCAAGAATTCGAAAAGACATACGCATAATGATTACGGCAAAGTTAATAACTAGTCTAGATTATTACAGAGAAGACGAAAAGACGTAACTGTCAGAAATATTAAAGCGTCAATTTTACAAAGGGATAGAAGAGTAATATTACAATTCAACCTACGATAACAGTTACAAAAGTTATTTCACAGATCAACATATCATACAACTTGGTCGCCATCAGGAATTTCCTGTTCACCAGCGGTCTCTCCTTCATTCGTTGATTCAATATTCTCCTCCTCTTCCTCTGGATCGATAAAATTATTATTGACCTCATCATTGATATCTGAAGGAGGAATCGGCAATGGCTTACCAAACTCTTTCACAAGGTGAGCCAAAGGAAACTTTTGATAAATGACGTCTGGTAGCTCGGAAGGAGAGTATACTTCGCCATAACAGTTCAACCGAATGTGCGCCGTTTTAAAATATTCCTTTCGACGATCATCTGTCAGTTCAAAAGCGACCAACTGAGGAATCGCCTTCTTGAACGTACTCTCCAGGAGAGGACCGACCATTTGATATACCAACGCTGTATGAACAGGAGAGCTAAGGAATTCACGAAGAACTTTTTCATCAGAATTCCAGCTGCAACGATCCCTGAGTCCACTAAGAGGAATGTCCCTCTCATACTCCACTAAAGAAGCCTGAAGACTCGATACTTGAGATTCCAACTCGCTAATTCGAGCAGTACTCTGAAATTGATACTCTTCCAACTTTTTAGCCAATTGATTGGCTTGTTCTTGAGCACGAGAAGTCTCCAGAACCCTACCTATAATCTCCGGGTCATCAGTCCCCATAGCCCGAGTCTCTACGACCGAAGAGAAGAAGTCATTGAGGGACCAACCCCTGAACCAGAAGACTTATGAAGTAAAGCTTTATATTTCTCATACAGAAACCCACATTGTTGCTTCCAGAGAGCAGTTTCATAGGCATATGATGCCAAACAAGTCTTGGTCTAAAAAAAAAAAAAAGAAGATAAAGGGTAAAAGAAATGAATTAGCAAACTAAAGTATTCCTCGAAGAAAATTACCCTACGAGCACACTTAAAAGGAGATCACCTTTTCGGCATAAAGAGAAGCTCGCTGAAATTTCTCTAGAGGATCATTCCGAAGAAGCTTATTCATGTCACGAGTAAAAACGCCGGACAGAAGAACGCAAGTTGCCTTATCCACTGCATTTTCGCTCTCGTCATGGACTAAAGAATCATTCTCAGGATAGCCAGCGGCTCTTTTTCCCTCTAAATGATCCTCGATCATCTCGACTAAAGTAGGTTTTGGATGATTCTCGCCGAGTAGAGAAAGATCGTTACCAGAACGACCATAATAACTCTTCTTTCTCTCCACTGGATTATCATTAGGATGAGGCATCGACCAGCTGCGGCATCCACGTATACCCAAAGATTTCCTAAGCTGGAGAAGGGGATAACCAGATCCTGTCCCCTGGCGAATAGGAGATTCCTGAGAAGAATCTGGAGATTCCTCTATATTCTCCTCAGAATCATGACTCAACTCCAATTTTCTCTTCCGAGACGCTCTCTGCTCGATAGGAACATTCTCTATGGTTTTGGTGGATTTAGACAACACCATTTTTCCCTTTGAAGAGCGTCGGGAGTTTTCTACCATAAGAGCTGAAGAGAAAACAAAATCGGAATTAGACTTAGTACCCAAAAAGAGTTATGACAACGCAATATAGAAATGATACTTACCCAATGATTTGGAAGAAGAAGAAATTGGGAAAATATGAGTACTTAATCCTGCCTTGCGAAGAAAAACTTCACCGATAAGAAGAGCACTCTGATATTTATTGGCACGCATAGCATGAATTTCACCGATGAATTGGGGGTCGTCAGGAATAAGTTCACCAGTCGGCAGGCGACCACCATAAACCCATTCGGAGTCGTGATCCCACGAAAAGGGCTTAGTCAAGCCATCCGCCGAACGAGGATGAGATGGCGGACGAACAAAGAAAAAATGAGATTTCCAAGAAGGGTTGCTAGAAACCGGAGAGTCAAAGATTGCGCGACTAGTCTTTTGACTAGCGAAGAAATATCCGTGATTGGAGGAACTAGAAATGTTAAAACGAAACAATTGCGTAAAATTGCGAAAGGAGGGTTGGAATCCTTTTGCTATCATCAAAACGGAAAAACAAACCACGAAGTCCACGGAATTAGGGACTAATTGAGGCAAGGAGACACTAAATATATTTAAAATATCAAGAAAAAGGGCAGACAACAGGAGACGCAGACCGCTATTAAAATGGGCTGTGTAAAAGGCTCGACATCCCTCCGGCGGTGATGTAACCCTATCAGAAGGAGAATGGAGAATTATCTCGGAACCCTCCGGAAAATATTTGGCATAATTGCTCACGACCTCAGAGAAAGTATCCATAGTGTAAGCACAAGCAAGATCTTCAATCGGTTCAAAAATTTGAGGAGCTGTACCCTTGCCTTTCTTAGCTTGGGCAGCAACATCCGTATCAGATATGATTTGCACCTTAAAAGTGTCCTCAGTCGGAATGATAAATTCAGACGCTCCTGTCTGCTCATTCGAAGGACTTGGGGAAATCACTTCCTCGATAATAGGAGTGATTCTTTCCCTTGAAGACGAGGAAGATTTTCTTGGAATCGAAGCCATTTTGTTGAAATCTCGAAGAATACGAATCGATAAAGACAACTTGAGAATGAAATAATCGAGTGAGAAAACGACTGTAGAAATGGGGGAAGTAGAAAGTAGAAATTGACTAAAGGAACAATGACCTATTTATAAAGAGAAATGAAAAGAAACGTTTCGAATTTCTTACGACTGATCGTATTCCCGCCAAAACATTAAAGAAACGAAACGCTTCCTGAAGAGCCACTTAGCGAATCGGGTCGGAGAAACATGAAATGACTATCTATGAGGAGTTGCACTCTTTCCCTTATTTAGTATTTTTTGCCACAGGGTTTTTTCCTAGATAAGGTTTTTAACGAGACATTGTGTGTAGAAAATACAATCGTAATTAACCATCTACTTCTACGAGCTTTTACTACATATGCGCTCAAAGAAGTGAGGGAGTACTGATGGGGGCTATTTCGCGCCCCTTATAATGTTCGGATCGACTAAGGAATATAAGATCGGTTCGACCAGACGAACCCGTTCGGAATCATCTATCGACCCTGTTGAAGACGACTCCCCTCAACGAGCAGCCTATAATCCGGCCTCAAGAAGGACGATTGGGCCGAGTCCTATTAGAATTATGTCTCCATGTAAAGCTAGGTTAATTGTGATATAAATACCTAGTTAATCATTGTATTACATACACTTTTAATATTAAGCTTACGCCTCCATACTAAAATAATCTAAGATTATTGAATAGAAAAGCTTTTGCTATACTTTTTATTCATTTATTGTCTTGATTACTGATTGTTCCATATAATTGTTCTTCTTCCTTGAGATTGATCCATCCTGAATAAAGTAACAGAGCCCATGAATTCATATTGATTAAGAACTCCTAATCACACTCCTTACCGATTTAATCTTACCCGACGAAATTCGGCTTAATCAATGCAATAAGCTAACTCAGCAGTTTGCTAGCCAGAAGAGACAGAAATTGCCAATGAGCTACCTAGGGACCATCCATCAACAAGATGGAGAAACCCTCCGTTCCTGGTTGGCAAGGTTTAACGTAGAGTTGCTTAAAATCGATTCCCCAAATATCGATTATATAATATCCATTCTCTTTGATCTCACCAAAAATAGGCAATTCGGGAATGCCCTCAGTAGAAAGCAACCAAGAACGTTTGCTGATATTTTGACCTTGGCATCGAAATACATAACCCAAGAGGAGATGAACTAGTTTAAAGACAAGAATAAAAATAAAGCTCCCGCCTCCAGCTCCAAGCGGCAAGATAGAGTTCCTACTCAAAAATCCATGGATTATGATCGATCCATCAGAAGGGGCAATATCTTCCAGCGATTAGAATATAATCGAAACGATCAAGACAGATGACCTATTGTCTATCAAAGATCTAGATCGGCCGAGCCGGCGAATAGGAGCAGAATTAACCAAGTAGAATACCCCAGACTGACCGTTCCAATAGAAGAAATCTTGGTAGTACATGAGAGGAACAATTGGATCCCGACAGCGAAGAGAATCTCTCAGCCAAGGCTAGGTGCACGAAACTATGATTTATACTGTACGTATCACCGGGCACATGGGCATCGCACTGAAGATTGTTTCCAACTTAAAAAAGAAATTGAGAAACTGATCGAACAAGGAAAATTAGATGACTATTTAGAACGGAACAACCGCAAGAGGGGTAGAAGTCGGAGTCCTCGGAATAATAACCAAAGAGGGAGCTCCCTAAGAAGGTCCCCTAACGACGATCCCCCACAAGAGTTGAATGATGGTCAGATTAATGGCACCATTCATACGATCTCAGGAGGACCAGCCGACGGGGACAGTCGCAATGCTCGCTGCAGGACCGCGATGTCCATACTTGGAAACATCAGGTACCCAAAAGAAGTGTGGACGCTAGAAAGCAAACCACCGAAGGACATGCTGATCAGTTTTAATGAGAGCGAGGTTCCCAAGAACATTATTTGGGACACAAAAGAGGACAATCCTGATTTCCCGATGGTGGTATCGCTGGAAATAGCGAAATACAACGTCAAAAGAATCCTAATCGACAATGGAAGCTCAGCGAACATCATCTCTAAAAAGGTCCTAGCTCAGATGAACATGGGAGAAATAACATTCCAAAAGCTAGCTACGCCTTTAGTAGGATTTCGAGGTTCCGAAATTGTCCCCTGTGGCACAATAACTTTAAGTGTCTCACTCGGAAAGAAACCACGTCGTACGATGAAGTTAATCAAATTCCTGGTAGTCGAAACTCCCTTTGCTTACAACGCGATCTTAGGGCGACCCGCCCTCAACCTATTCCGAGCGGTTGTTTCAACTTACCATCAGAAGATAAAATTTCCGACTGACACGGGAATCGGAGAGATAATAAACAATCATTGTATGGCATGGGACTGTTACAACACCTACTTCACATTGGGAAACCATTCCAGATCGTTTACCCCAGCTAAAAGAAAACTCGAGGGCAAAGTTTATAGAATAGAAGTTGAAATCCCCAACACAGACCGAATAGATAAAAAGGGATAGGAACCGATCGATTTAACTTTAAAACCACCGGAGCACAAAGATGTCCTGCTGGTACAAGGGGATCCCACAAAAACAACTAGAATTGGAACTGAACTCAGTAAGGAAGGGGAAGTAATGTTAGTAAACTTTCTCAGAGAAAATATAGATATCTTCGCCTGGAGTGCGAGCGACATCGAGGGGATTGATCCCAGAGTAATCACCCATTCGCTAAAAATCGACCCAATTGCAAAACCTGCTAGGCAGAAGAAGAAGAATCATGGGCCGATAAAAGACAAGATAATCAAAGCAGAAGTAGAAAGGCTACTCAAGGCTAAACAAATTCGAGAAATACATTTCTCGGAATGGCTATGTAATGTTGTATTAGTAGCAAAAGGGGATAAAAAGGATAACAAGTGAAGAATGTGCAATGACTTCACCGACCTTAACAAACTATGTCCACGCGATACATATCCCCTGCCGAGAATCGACCTATTGGTCGACTTACTTAATGGCTGGATTCGCAATCTTCAGTATGATGGACGCCTTTCAAGGTTTTTATCAAATATACACGAATGAGCGAGACCAAGAGAAAACTGCTTTCAGAACAAAACAAGGTGTCTACTGCTTCATAGTCATGCCATTTGGCCTAAGAAACGCTGGGGCCACTTACCAGAGGTTAGTAAACCTGATGTTCAAGGAGCTGATCGGAGAAATAATGGAAGTATACGTAGATGATATGCTGGTAAAAAACATGAATGAACCTGACCACATAAAGCATCTCGATCGATGCTTCCGAATATTGAGGAAATACCGAATGAAGCTAAATCCCGCAAAATGCACTTTCGGAGTAAAATTGGGAAAATTTCTAGGGTATTTGGTACATCAACGAGGAATTGAGGTCAATCCAGAAAAGATTCGAGCTATAACCAAAATGAAACCTCCCAAAACGATCTCCCAAGTACAAAGCCTGGTAGGAAAGATCGTAGCATTAAACAGATTCATCTCCAAATCGGCCGACAGAAGTTTACCTTTCTTTCAAACTCTACGAAAAGCGAAAAACTTTGTTTGGACCGAAGAATGCGACCAGCCCTTTGACCGGCTAAAGGAATACCTGACGAGCTCCCCACTATTGGCCAAACCAACTGAGGGAGAACCATTATACATTTACGTATCAATTTTCGAATTGGCCATTAGTTCGGTTTTAGTAAAAGTAGAAGGCATGGAGCATAAGCCTGTTTATTACTTAAGTAAACTACTACAAGTGGCGGAAAAGAACTACTTGGAAATAGAAAAATTCGCTTTGGCCTTAGTAGTGGCGGCACGCAAGCTTCGACTTTACTTTTTAACCTACAAAATTGTGGTGTTAACTAACCAACCACTGAGATAGGTCTTAGCGAAGCCAGAAGCCTCTGGAAGACTGATCAAGTGGGCGATCGAGCTCGGTCAGTTCGAAATCGAATACAGACCAAGAATTGTGATTAAGGCCCAAGTCCTAGCCGATTTCCTGTTAGAAACTCCGACCCAGACAACTGAACATAATGAATCGACCAGCCATGACAATGATATCTTGATCGTAGAAAATCAAACCTGGCTGATGCACGTCGATGGTGCTTCATGCAGAGAGGGAGGAGGTGCCGAAATCTTTACCGGACCAAATAAGGAGGATATTAATTATGCAATAACATTGGACTTCGTAGTAACAAACAACGAAGCAGATTATCACTACTAGAAATATGAGTTTTGACCACCCCTTATTAGTTACGGGAAAAAAATGTGGTGGCCAATTTACATTTGAATCGGTTACTGGCCGATTAGAAAAAATTGAAGCTGAGTATTACATTTTGTAATTATATGCCACGGCCCATTTCTTTTGCACCAGTTACTTTTAACAAATGCCACGGTCCATCCCTTTTGCAGCACCAGCTAAAATTAACAAATGCCACTTTCTATTAATTTTTTCCCCTTTCCTATTTTCTTTCCCTTTCCATTTTCTATTTCCTTCTTTTTCTTTACCATTAGAGAGATTTGATCCTTCTATATTTTCTTCACAAATGGAAGATAAATTCTCATGTAGGATGTTCACTTTCTTTCCCCTTTTTCTCATTTCCTCACGAATAGAATCAAAATCCAGCTCAATTTCAAAATAAGGTCAATTTCAGTTTCACGAACAGAATCGGAATCGGCTCAATTTCAGCTCGAATCAGCTCAATTTCAGTTCAAATCAGCTCAATTTCAGTCTAAAATCGACTCAATTTCATTTCGAATCAGCTCAATTTCAGTCTAGAATTGGCTCAAGTTCAGTTTCTCTCAAGGTATAATTTGTTTTGTTTTGTTAATTTGTTTTGATAATTGTCAATGTTTCTATTAATTGTTTTGTTAATTGCTTCTTTATTGTCAAGGTATAGAATCGGCTCAATTTCTCTCACATTAAATTCCCTCAAGGTATAATGCTATTCCAGAGCTCTCAACTCCTGTTTGTTTTGTTAGTTTACTTTTAATAATTTGAAATGTTTGCAATTTAGTAAGTGTTAATATCATAACTGGTTCTGCAAATAAGTATTTACAGCAGAATTGATTGAAAATAAAAAACGTACATAGTTGTAAGTGAATGGTGTTCTACAGGAACCAATTAATGCTGGAAAAGATAAATTAATTAAAAAACCAATTAACTATGTAGTCGAATGAATCAAAATTAGATTAGAAAAAGTTATCTGTCCAGTTCATTAATGATTATTAAAAAACCAAACTAAGAATGAAGCCCAAATAAATACTTTTGTTTTGTTGTATTTTAAGGTGAATAATAGTTTAAGTAGTTGGCTATTTTTACCTAAGTATAATGCTATGCCACATTTTCTTTTTTGGCTAGGATATATCTCTATATTATGTTTATCTTGTTTTTTGAGATTCATCGTGAGACTCTAATAGTAATATGTTTATCTTGTTTTTTGAGCTTCAGGGTAGTAGCTCACATTGACTTGTATTCCCATGATTCATAGAATGCAAAAAAGGTTACTTTGTTTGACTTCTGATAGAAGTACATAAGAAAAGACTTCGCACTACCATTTCAGATTACTGTCAGAGTGGGAATTAAAAGTTTGGAGTCTATGAGTAGGGTCATTAACAAGGGCTAATAATATTATATGAGAACAACATAGTGCATTTACTTGACCAGTATCTAAGTATGAGTAAGGTATGGCTCGTGCACAATTAGTTACATCTCAGGCACGAAACGAATTGACCCAAGAAGTGGTGGGGGAGGTGGTGTCTTATTTTGGTCTTGGGAATTTTCCTACTGCTCCATTTAGAGCACCTATTGCGCCACTTAGAGCACCTATTGCGCCACTTAGAGCACCTACTGCCCCACTTAGACCATTTCCTAGCTCGTTTAAGCCTTTCGATATGAGACATGAATCAAGTACATATGGAGCAAGTGCAAGTGGAAATTCAAGTGATCTATAGACACAAATCATGGTAAGATTTGACAATTTTAAGTATATAATATTATTAATGAAGATATTGCATTAAATTATATTGTTTGGTTTAAATTTGAGTGGACCACATTATAAGAAAATAATAATGTGGCTGAAACTAGAAGAAGGTGATTAACATGCATCTTTCCATGATTTCATTCTTGATTGATTGTAATTTGTAACTAGATATTAAACATGATGGATGACTTTTCAGTTGACTGACTTGGGAGCTTTTGAAAGTCCACCAAGTAGTTTGATTTCTGTTCTGTTGTGTTGATAAGCAAGCAACCTGCAGAATTAGAAAGACATTAAAGCTAGGCATCAAGTAAGAAATCCACCACCATTCATATGTATTAACATTGTAGATGGAGTATTAACATCGATTCATATGGCTAGAATATTAACCTATTTTCTTGACAATATATATAGATGAAGTGTTTTGATTGTATGAGTGTATAGGGGCTGATACTGATATTATTGTTGGATCCTTGTGTTTTTCCTCCTTTGATATTTGATAATAAGATTGTAGATCCGTTCTGGTTCATATGATTCATTTGCATATTTGTTCTGATTGAAAAACAAACCTATTCTAATTTGTCCTTTATGATTGTGAACATTTTTTTTCTAGGTCTTGTTGGAGTTCTTGGGTGTAAGGAATTTGCCAGAGGAATGAGATCTTCAATGGAAAGAGGAGTTTTGCGGGTTATTTTGAATCTGATGAAAATTTTGGTTTTTCTTTTTCTTTACGACTTATGTCTCTTGTACTTGCTAGATTTTGAGCAATGATGGTAAATCTAAACTTGATGAAATTTTTTGTTGTGCACAAAAATATTTTGGTTATTGAGAAGGAGAATGAAGAAAATTGGACATTTGGTAATTAGGATATTGTTTAAATATTTAGAGAATTGAAATAGGTTTATAAAATGCAATTATTTATTAAATCAATATGCATGTTATTGTGGATATCATCCAAATAAATGGAATTCTCTAAAAAATAATAAATAAATAAAAAATTCTATAAGCCACGGCCAAGAATTGTGGCTAAAGTTTATAAACTAATATCCTTAGTTAATGCCACGGTAGTATTAGCCACGGTTTTTTGGGTGGCCATAACATTGGCTATGACCATTAGCCGTGGCCAATGTATTGGCTACCCTCTTTAATAAATCGGAAAAGTGCCGTAGCTTTGTCGAGGCCAATAGCTATTGGCCACCCCAACACTACTATTGGCCACAGCTATGAGCCATGGCTAAAATTCTTGATTCTTGTAGTGTATGAAGCTCTAATCGCAGGAATGGAAATGGCGGTTAAGGCCAACATAAAGAGTCTCAAAGTACTATCCGATTCAGAGTTAGTACAAAGACAGATAGAAGGCCTATACGAGGCAAAGGAATTTAACATGGTCAAATACCTTGCCAAAGTAAAGGAATTGGCTGGGAAATTCAAAAATTTTGAGATACAGAACATTCCACGATCGGAAAATAAATGGGCCGATCAACTTTCTAGATTTACAGGGTCTCATGACGGTAAAACAGAAAGAGTAATCAACTGGTTAATTACCAATACACCGGCAATTGATATCGACAAGACACCAGTCGCTGAGATTATGGAAATCGAAGAACCTGAAAGAAACTGGATGACTCCGATGATAGACTATCTACGAGAAGGAAAATTACCGCTTGATCAAAACGAAGCTCAGAAAATAAAATATCGAGCTCCAAAATACACATTGTTAGAAGAAAAACTTTACCGATGATCGGTATCGGGAATTCTTCTAAAATGCATCTCCGAATCTCAAACCAACGATGTCCTTCGAGAGGTACATGAAGGAGAAGCAGTAAATCACAGTGGAGCAAGGGCCTTAACCTTAAAATGCCTTAGAACAGGCTATTATTGGCCTACCATCAACAATGATGCCATGCAATATGTTCAAAAATCTCATCTTTGCCAAGTTCATGCAAATATAAGTCACCAACCAGCCGAAAACATGCACTCAATACCAGTATGCTGGCCATTCGATCAATGGGGAATGGACATAGTGGGGCCTTTCCCAATAGCCAGATCTAAGAAAGCATATGTTCTAGTCGTTGTCGAATATTTCAGTAAATGGATAGAATGCATTGCCCTTGCTCGAATAACTCAATTCCAAGTGATCAACTTCCTATGGATGTTCATAGTATGTCGATTAGGCATCCCCAGAATCCTGATCTCTGATAACGGAACAAAATTTGCAGGAAAACAAGTAATGGAATGGTGTACCAAGCTAGGAATTCAGCAAAACTTCACTTCAGTTGGGCATCCAAGAGCGAATGGACAAACTAAAGTAGCGAACCGAGAAATAATAAAATCTTTTGAGAAAAGATTAGGGGCAACCAAAGGAAGATTGCTAGATGAACACCCCGGAGTACTTTGGGCTAATCGAACGACAGTCAGAACTTCAACCGGGGAGACCCCATTCATTCTAGTATATGGATCGGAAGCTGTAATTCCAGTCAAAACGCTAATTCCAACACCAAGAATTGAAATGTATGATGACCAGGAAAACGAAAAGGCAAGAGAAAGTGATATCGACTGGACAGAAGCATTAAGAGAGAGAGCGGCCATACGATTGCAAGTCGCTAAATCAAACATGGAGAAGGCCTACAATCAAAAGTTACGCATACGAACCTTCAAAGTGGGGGACTTGGTGCTGAAAAAAGTAGAGGTGTCCAAGGATGTAGGAAAATTACAACAGAATTGGGATGGACCATACATTATCATTGATGTAGGAAAGAAAGGTTCATACAAAATTGCACACTTGGACGGAACGCCCCTACCACGAACTTGGAATGCAGTCAACCTAAGGAGATACTATGGAAAATAAATCCTAGAAATCATCCTTGTTAATTTCTTTTAAATTTTGTTTATTTCTCATATAATTCGTTGTAATAAAGGCCTTGGCCTGAGATTAATTCTCAAAATTTTATCAATGGTTACAATTTTTAAATACCAAACCAAAGATTCACTTGAAGTTAGGGTCGAAGTATCAAATGAGTTGAGTATAAATCGATCAATTCGATAAACGCTCCTCGAAATTCTGCAATCAACTTGGTTGAATCCAAAAAATTGATCCAAGAGTAAAACGAGTTGAGTATAAATCGATCCGCTCGATAAACGCTCCTCGACCTCCGTAACAACGACGACTAAAAAATTGAGTTGAGTAAAAATCGACCCGCTCGGTAAACGCTCCTCGACCTCCGTAATAATGACGACTAAAAAATGAGTTGAGTATAAATCGATCCGCTCGATAAACGCTCCTCGACCTCCATAACAATGACGACTAAAAAATGAGTTGAGTATAAATCGATCCGCTCGATAAACGCTCCTCGACCTTCATAAACGACGACAAAAAGGTTAAAACCAAAAACTTTTGTAAAAAACCTATGTCTTAAAACGAGTTGAGTATAAATCGATCCGCTCGATAAATGCTCCTCGATCTCCTTAAACGATGGCAAAAAGGTTAAAACCAAAAAACTTTGGTAAAAAACCTAAGTCTTAAAACGAGTTGAGTAAAATTGATCCGCTCAATAAACGCTCCTCGACCTTCATAAACGACGACAAAAAGGTTAAAACCAAAAAACTTTGGTAAAAAACCTAAGTCTTAAAACGAGTTGAGTATAAATCGATCTGCTCGATAAACGCTCCTCGATCTCCTTAAACGATGGCAAAAAGGTTAAAACCAAAAAACTTTGGTAAAAAACCTAAGTCTTAAAACGAGTTGAGTAAAATTGATCCGCTCAATAAACGCTCCTCGATCTCCTTAAACGACGACAAAAAGGTTAAAACCAAAAAAAAAAAACTTTGGTAAAAAACCTAAGTCTTAAAACGAGTTGAGTATAAATCGATCCGCTCGATAAACGCTCCTCGATCTCCTTAAACGACGACAAAAAGGTTAAAACCAAAAAACTTTGGTAAAAAACCTAAGTCTTAAAACGAGTTGAGTAATATTGATCCGCTCAATAAACGCTCCTCGATCTCCACAGTAACGATAAAAATAAGTTACAAGCCAAAAAGATTTGGTAAAAAACCTAAATTTTTCACGATTGAGTAAAAGCCAAACAGCTCTACAATCGCTCCTTGATATTAATAATAAATAAGAACAGGTTGAGAGAAACCAACAACAAGAAATATGAAAGTAATAATATTGAAGTATTATTCATCTGAGTTCTGAGGACAGGTCTCAAGTTACATACGAAGCTTTGATCAGAGTACAAAGAACTTTATACAATCTACATATCATCACAACTGTTTAGAAAAAAAATAATCCTATTCTATAGATCAGTGGTCTTCACGACAATGTCCACGGAAACATCAATCTCCTCCCTAGTGCCTCGATGATTATGATTGACCACCTAAGAAGCATGCTGCTCGGGATGGTCGACTTCTTTAGCTCAACGGCTAGGCTCTGAAGATCAACTCTCTTTTTGGTCAGAATGGCCATTACCGGCCAAATATCCGATATCGGTGACTCGCCCAAAACGAGCTACTGCTTGTATGATGGGGTTGACTTTTACTCTAAAGCAGCATCTCTCGAGGACCGTCGCAAAAGTGAAAACTTACCAGCACATCCCGGCGGCCAATCACTCCGGAAGTAACATCCAAGAACAAGGATGCCTGGTAAGTATGAACCCTCCATGTGCTAACAAAACACCATGGACCTCAACCCCGTGAAGACTAAAGCTGAGGCCACATGGGACCCGTCAGTACTAGGTAGGGCCGTGATAATGAGACTTTTTGAAGGTTATGGGATCACTGAGCAAAATGAAACCCAAAGAATATGATATCATCATTTCATATGCTAAGAATAGATTTGGAAAGAAACTGAATCTCTAGATATAGGGAAAGCGTTAAGTTAATCCTACAGTTGGATAGAGGTTTGATCAAGGGACTAATATGCGACCTTTTGACTTCCCGTAATTAATGCGAGTAAGTTGGAACGGTTCCTCTATGATCGGAATGACCATCCGATTGTAAAGAAGAATCAAGATCGAAGCGATCAACACAAAAATAAAGCGGATCTGAAGAACTCCAGACTGAAAAAACTTGCACCAATAAGTTTGCACCAATATGACAGGTACTAGCTCGTTTAGAGGTATAAGATCTCATACTCCGGCATACGAGGTCGTCACTGCCTCATATATCACATGGCAGATTGTTAATTAACTATATTAGACCTCTAGTGGAGTCCATGAAATCTGACACGAAGATTAGAGGAACGATCATCAATATTCCGGCCTACAATATCGTCACTGCCTAATATTTCAGAGAATTGCTAAAGGAGGTCTGAATCAGTTAAATCTTACTAATTACTTACACATTTCCAATTCCTCTCATACCAAGAATGCATCTTAAGGAAATAGTGGTTGCTTTATTTGAGGAACATGGAACTCACAATCAGTGCAAAGAAACATGGATTTTAAGGAGATGAATAAACTGATATACTTTCTACGAGCTCAGAATTTTAAAAGAAAAGCGATGCTCAACAGAGGAAATGACATCGTCCTTATATAAGAAGTCCATGGCAAATGGACAATTCTGCAATGCATTAATCAATTATCGACAATAGCATTAAACGTCCTTCACAATTCGTCAATTAATTGTTTACGTGGACGACCTACAATCAACATTCTTATGTCTAATGTGACTTTAGAAATAGCTTAACGGAGCGTGCTTAATCGATCAAAATACTTATACTTGATTAAATGTTCGATCTACAAAGGAAGTACTTCATCATTCAGCTATTCAGGACTGATCAGCCAGAACGAGCTACTTTTTCAAACAAAAGATAATCTCCCAGGAAATTAATATCAGATAAGTCTACCAAAATTTCCTGCTTATTTAGAAAATCTATACTTAATTATAACGATAAAATTATGCATGACATTATCAAAATATATCTACTGACTGAATTCAATTAAGGCGTTAAACTGATCAAAACAGGTCATCATTGTCATTAAATTTTACATACAAAAATATTAGGCCTCGACAACCACATAAAGATTGGGGCCTGCATTGTCTTGAAAAAAAAAAGGGGGAAAAGCATTCCATTATAGCAGATAGATCAGAACAGGTCACTGAGGTAGGTTGCCATCGCTGGGCCGACTAGCAGAAGCACCCCTCCGAGGAGTCGCATTACCCACAAACGCCATTAACTCCTCCTGACGTTTCAGATAACCGGCTTCATAACCTTGTTCATATGCCTGCCGACGAGACTCCTCTGCAAGGGCGTCAGCTTGGACCAAGTCACTTTTCTCCTTCTCAATAACAGACTTCTTTTCCTGCAATTTCTCAAGATCATCATTGAGAAGCCTGAGTCGGAGGGTCTGTCCTTCTACCTTCGCGATCTTCGAGTCCAAGCGTTGCTTGTGCTCTCCTTACTAAGCCACAGATTGTCGTTTTGCACACCCAGCTGCAGCGCGAAATACTTGGCCTAAAAAGAAAAAGGTCATACGTAACAAAGCAATCAAAATAATAGCAAGAAATACAGTCAGAAATATAATTACCTGCTCACACATTTTGACGAGCGATTGAACAAGGCGAACATTGGGAGTACCTTCGTGCTTCCTCAACTCACCAGGCAAGATAGTGCTCAAACCCAAATCCCAGGATAAAGCGTCGGGCTCGAGAGAGCTGGGCAGTTCACTATCACGGGGAATGCGGTCGGGCCGAGTAATCACTGACTCCGTTATATCCCTAACCTGCTCAAGAATACAACGGTCGTCTGACATTCGAGGGGATTCCCTCTCGTTAGGACTCACCGAGGTCTCCTTGCCCGAAGCAGAGATAACGGTCCGCCGACCGGACCTAGAGCCTGTCCGACCTCCAGAAGGCCCGCCGATTTCAAAAAAGGCGGTCAGAACAGTGGTATCATTAAATAAGAACTCGGAAAAATCCTGAGGAACAAATTGCCTCATGGAGGAATTCAATAAGGAATCTCCGCTAACTGGCCCCGCGGCAGCATTCTCTTGGCTTCCGCCAATAAATAAGTCTGTAGAAGCAGTGGAAGGAACGAAGTTATCTGGAACATGCTCATGTGGGCCATGCTCGAAAGAAGAAACACCTGAAGAAACGGGTATATTATAGGTTTGTTCCATATTGGACATATCTCCGAAGGCCACCCGACCAGGGGATGGCCTCCTTTCGACCTCATCAGAAACGGGGAAATCTTGTTGTGTAAAAGTTGAACTAATTACAGGAAGAGTTTTGGAAGGAATAACGGGAGTCTGAATCTTCGACCTCCTAATCGAGCGGGGGCGAGGAGGATCTACCGAAGGCCCCTCAATACGGGACCGTTTCGGTCTCGAGTTTCGACTACCCTCGCGGGAAGAATGCTTCGAAGTGTTGCCGAAAAGATTGCTCATATTCGGAAATAGAAAAGAATATTTAACTATCGAGAAAGCTTATCGACCTCCTTTGAGAGAATATTCTATCGGAAGTGAGTAAAAGCGGTAAATAACGAGTAATATTTTTACCCTATGTATTTATACTGTGAAAAGACGCGACAGACCCCAAGAACGGGCGCGAAACACCGAAACTGACCTATCAACGGCCGCAAGAATTCGAAAAGACATGAACATAATGATTACAACAAAGTTAATGACTTGTCTAGATTATTATCAATAGAGAAGCCGAAAAGACATAACTGTCAGAATACAAATCGTCTTATTTACAAGAGGATAAAAAAGTAAAATTACAAATCAAGTCATGTTGGTTATTGTCAAAGTTATTTCTTAAGACCAGATTGGTCGCTCCCCACTTCACACAGCCTGGTCGTCATCTGGAACTCCCTGATCGACAACTGCCTCTCCTTCGTTCGCTCCCTCGTTCGCTGCCTCCACATTCTCGTCCTCTTCCTCTTGATCGATAAAATTATTATCGAGCTCCAGGTTAATGTCCGAAGGAGGAATCGGCAACGGCTTCCTGAACACTTCGACGAGGTGAGCCAATGAAAATTGTTGATAGATAACATCTGGCAGCTCGGAAGGAGAGTATTCATCACTATAACGATTCAGACGTACATGCGTCGCCTTGAAGTACTCCTTTCGGCGATCTTCAATCAATCCCAGCGCGACCATCTGATGAATCGCCTTTTTGAAAGTACTCTCAAGGAGCGGACCGACCATCTGATTCACCAAGGCAGTATGAACAGGGGAACTAAGGAACTCACGAATCACCCTCTCATCGTGATTTCTACCATATCGATCCGTAAGACCGCTAAGAAGAAGGTCGTTATCATACTCCTCGAAGGAGGCTTGAAGATCTGTGACCTGAGATTCCAGCTCACTGATTCGAGTAGTACTCTGAAGTTGATAATCTTGCAACACCTTACCCAGACGATCAACTTGCCCTTGGGCACGAGAAGTCTCCAAAACTTTGTTTATGATTTCCTGGTCACCTTTCTCCGCTACCTGAGAATCCGAAACTGGATGAGGAAGGAATGAGGACGTAGACGGACCGGCCTCTGAAGCACTCGCCTTATGAAGCAAAGCTCTATTCTTCTCATCTAAAAATTCACATTGTTGTCTCCAAAGAGCAGCTTCGTAGGCATACGACATCAGGCAAATATTTGTCTAAAGAACAAAAAGGACGAATCAATAAGTTGTAAGCCCATTAGGAAAGTCAATAAAGAAACGTATTCAACAGCAAATACCTTCTCGGCATAAAGTGAAGCTTTTTGTAACTTCTCCAAAGGATCTTTCCGAAGCAGCTTATTGAAATCACGATTAAAAACACCAGAAAGAAGAATATGGGTTGCCTTGTCAATGGCATTCTCTGTCTCGTCATGAATTAAACAATCATTCTCCGGGTAACCAGCTGCTCTCTTCCCCTGTAAATGATCTTCGATCATCTCGACGACAGTGGGCTTCGGATGCTCTTCACCAAGTAGAGAAAGATCCTCACCTGAACGACCATAGTAATGCCTTCTTCCCTTAACCGGATTATCAATAGGATGGGGCATTGACCAACTACGACATCCGCGAATGCCAAGGGAAGTTCGAAGCTGGAAAGGAGGATAACCCTGTCCTGCCCCGTGATGAATTGGAGCCTGCGCAATCGGAGGAGTTTCTTGAGATGAATCTGGAGATTCCTCTCTGTAATCCTCTGAATCATGGCCCAAATCCAACTTTCTCTTCTTGGACGCTCTCTATTCGATTGGAAGGTTCTCTACCGTTGTGGTAGATTTGGACATAACCATCTTCCCTTTTGAGGAGTGCCGGGATTTTTCTACCAAAAAAACTGAAGATAACGAATTCTAAATTAGACTTGTTACTAAAAGAAGATATAATGCGGCATCAAAGTAAAACGCTTACCTAGCGATTGAGAAGGGGAAGTGATAGGGAAAGTATGAGGACTAAAACCCGCTTTATGGAGAAAAGCCTCACCAATGAGAAGAGCGCTCTGTAACTAGAAACGTTAAAATGAAACAATTGTGTAAAGTTACGAAGTGAGGGATGAAAGCCTTTTGCTATCATCAGAACTGAAAAGCACACAACAAAAGCCACGGAATTTGGGACTAGTTGTGTTAAAGAGACACTAAATATTTTCAGAATATCAAGGAATAAGGCAGATAAGGGAAGATGCAGACCATAATTGAAATGGGCAGTGTAAAAAGCCCGACAACCCTCTGGTGGAGAAGTAACTCTGTTGGAAGGAGAAAGGAGGATAATTTCATAACCGTCCGGGAAGTACTTCGTATAATTATCCACGACCTCGTGGAAAGTCTCATCGGTATACGCAAGCAAAATCCTCGATCCTCGATTGGTTCAGATATTTGAGGAACAGTACCCTTGCTTTTCTTGGTCCTGGCCGCAACCTCGGCATCTGATATAATTTGTACCTTGAAGGTGTCCTTATCAGGAATGGTGATTTCAGATACAGCAGTCTGTTCTATTGGAGGACTGGGAATTACCCCCTCCTCGATGATAGGGGCAACTCCTTCCATAATGGATGAAGAAGGTGTCTTCGAGGGTGAAGCCATTTTAATGGGATCTTTGAAAAATATTGATCGATAAAAACAAAGTAGCAGAGAAATTATCGAGCAAGAAAGTTACTGCAATGGTGTAGGGAAGTAGAAAGTAAAAAGTGATTGACACAACGATCACCTATTTATATAGGAGGATGAAAAGACGTTTTGAACTTCTCGCGGCTTATCATATTCCCGCCAAACGATAATGTCAGAACACCTCCTCGAGAAAAGAATAACGGTCCAATCCGGAAACGACAAAACGACTATCTATGAGGCGTAGCACTCTTTTCCTTACTTAGGATTTTTTCCCACAGGGTTTTTTCCAAGTAAGGTTTTTAACGAGGCACAATTCATGGAAAATACGGTCGTAATCGACCATCTACTTCTACGATCTTCTATTACATATGCGCTCGAAGAAGTGAGGGAATACTGATGGGGGCTATTTCGCACCCTTTATAATAATCGGAGTGACTAAACCTTATACGCTCGGACCTACCAGGAGTCTAATTCACTAAAGAGCTGCCAGGTCCGATCTGTATTATCAATCCTCGGTGACCAAGAGCAATGTCCGAGTTCTATAAGGATTACTATGCCGAGTCCTATTAGGATGATGTTTCCTTGTAAAGCTAGGGTTGCAGTCATATAAATACCTAATTAAATATTGTATTAGTAACAACATACAATCAGAGCTTACGCCTGCATACTTAGGAAATCTGATAACGTAATTAATAGAAAAGCTTTTGCTATACTATTTACATATTCGTCGTCTTGCTTACTTATTGTTCTTTACGTTATTGTTTCCTTGAGATTGATCCATCCGGAATAAAGTAACAAAGCCCTATAATCTACACTTAAATTGACCTCAAAAACATATCTTTATTGATTTAATCTAACCCAGCGAAAAACGGTTAAATCATAGCTGCTCAGAGATTGAGACCTTATATCCAGACTTACGAGATTATTGTTTTTACTTACCAACCTTGGAGACAGGTCTTAGCGAAACCAGAGGCTTCTGGAAGATTAATAAAGTGGGCAGTAGAGCTTGGCCAATTCGAAATCGAATATCGACCAAGAACTGCAATCAAAGCTCAGGTCTTGGCTGATTTCATCCTAGAAACCTCGAGTACGAAAGTTCCGGAGGAATTGGAGTCTTCGAAAGTGAACTCGATCATAAAGTTCGAGGAATCAGTATGGTTGTTGCACTTTGATGGATCCTCGACCAAAGAAGGAGGATGAGCAGGAATACATTTCCAGGGACCTGCCGGAGAGGATTTGAGCTATGCAATCACCTTGTACTTCGTCATCACAAATAACGAAGTGGAGTATGAAGGTCTTATTGCTGGAATGGAAATGGCCCTGAAAGCAAAGGTAAAATTCCTTACTGTGCTTACTGATTCCGAACTCGTGCATAGACAAGTCAAGGGCATTTATGAAGCCAAGGAGTTCAACATGGTTAAATACCTTAATAAGGTGAAAACTCTAATCTCCAAGTTCGAGAAGTTCGAAATTCAACCAATTCCTAGAGAAGAAAACTTATGGGCGGATTTATTGTCCAAATTCACGGGAGCAGTGGATGGAAAGAAGGAAAGGATTATTACCTGGCTACTTTCGAACACACCGGCTATCGAATTGGATGTTACTCCAAATGTTGATATGATGGAAATCGATGAGAAGAAACCCTCCTGGGTTGATCCTTTCATAGATTATTTGCAAGAAGGTGAACTTCCCAAGGACACTAACGAGGCTCGAAGGATAAAATATCGATCACCATGCTTTGTCCTTATTGAGGGAAGTCTTTATAAGAGGTCCTCCTCGGGAATTCTACTGAAAGGTATTTCCGAAGATCAAATTCCTATAATCTTGAAAGAAGTCCATGAAGGGGAAGATGGAAATCATTGTGGCACTCGAGCATTGGCTCTTAAATGCTCGAGGGTAGGGTATTATTGGCCCACTCTTACTTCTGACTCAGCTGATTATGTGAAGAAATGTCATTGTTGTCAAATTCATTCGAATTTGATCCATCAACCCGCCGAACAGATGCATTCTATTTCTATTTGCTGGCCTTTCGATAAATGGGGTATTGATATTGTCGGTCCTTTCCCGACCGCCTGGGCAAGAAAGAATTATGTATTAGTTGCCGTGGAATATTTCAGTAAATGGGTGGAATGTATAGCTTTGACCAAGATCACTCAGTTCCAAGTCATAAATTTTCTATGGAAAAATGTTATCTACAGGTTCGGGATTCCAAGGGTATTGATCTCAGATAATGGGACTCAGTTTGCTGGAAGTAAAATCTTGGAATGGTGCGAGAAATTTGGGATACAACAGAATTTCACGTCCGTTGGACACCCGCAAGCTAATGGACAAACTGAGGTCGTAAACAGAGAAATTGTTCGATCACTGGAAAAGCGCTTGACAGAAGCAAAGGGTAAATAGCTTGATGAGTTACTTGGAGTAGTATGGGCTAATCGAACAATAGTAAAAGCTGCTACAGGAGAAACTCCTTTTAGTCTAGTCTATGGCTCGAAAGCTGTTATTCCCATGGAAACTGTTATTCCGTCTCCCCGGGTCGAATTCTACGATCCAGTAAACAACCAGTCTTCGGGGCAAATAGAGGTCGATCATGCAGATAGCAAAAGAGATCGAGCTAAGCTGAAAATTCAAGTTACGAAATCCAATATGGAGAAAGCGTACCACCAAAAGGTCAGAATCCGAACCTGATTAGATAGTGCCTAGCAAGCCAATTCATTTAGCTTGTAATAGGTCTAATATGTAAATAACAATCTTTGATTCTATAATTAATACGCGCGTTTATTTATATCTGTATATATAGAATAAACAATGGCCAACTTCATCTCTCGCGAATACATTTAAGCGATTGGATGAAATCCTTAGATTACATTTGACTATGGGACGATTCACTTCGGTATTGATTGCAATAATGAAACAGTCTCTAAGGTCGTAATCTTAAAAAACGTTCCATGTCATAGATTCCAAAACGAGACAGGGTATCGTAGGAATCGCCAAGACTTGTACAAGTATGCATGATTCACATGGAGTGAATTTGTAGCGTTTCATGAGCAAGGCATTTGAGGCCAGTGCATATGAGTCGGTGGTTGAGGATCGAACGCATCGAACGACCAGAACAGAGAAACCTATTGTGGAAGCGCATGACGCATATCGGTGATGGGATGTTTCTCAAGACTTATAATAATGTATGATTTAGTCCTTTGACTTGAGGTGCTAGGGCGAATTCGGTCCATGAGTGTGGGTACTTAGATCTTGGTATAGATCACTTAGCTTGACATAACATGCCTAGTTGGGTGTGTATAGTTATGAACAATAAATTGCTCCGACTCATCGTAATGGATGAGGGAATTTCTTATACGATTCTTAGATAATATATCCGAGGAATCTACGGCCGCAGTCGGTGATGGATTTGGAAAGGGGTTTCCAAATTTAGCAGTCACACTGGAATATTATCCCGAATTAGAAAGTATAGTTATCGAGACAAATTTAGAGGTGCCATTCAATTCACACACCCTAAGTCTTGATCGGGAAAATTAGTCGATAGAAGGACCGTATGTACATGGCATTTATAAGAGGTGAGTTTCACAAATATCAATTCACCTGAAGTTGGGCTTCATGGGCTTGTGGCTAGACATCGACCATGAAGTGTCGGTACTCCTGAGTTGATAAGGGAGATTGATTCTAGGAGTGGTCAATTAAAGGTAGTTTAATTTATCGGAGCAATTTATTGTTCATAAATTAAATCACGAGGAATTCGTGGGCCTGCTGCCAATTGATGGTGAACATAGAGGGTCACACACAATACAGTTGGACGGTGACAGTTATAAAAGGTTATAAAAGGAAATAATTGATTTAAAGGTAATTAAATCAATTAATGAATTAATCTATTAATTCAAGTGGAGACTAATTAATTAGTTGATCTAATTAATTAAAGTGTTAATTAATTAATTAAAGGAAATATTAATTTATTAATTAATATGGACTATGTTTTAATTAAGGTGGTTAATTAAAAGAGGCTTGCAAGACATGGACCTTTAATTAAAAGCCCATAAGAAGTCTTGCAAACCTAGGTCTTGAGGGAGGCTTATAAATAGAGTTCCACATGAACTCAAAAGGCTAACACCCTAGCTTAAAAACCCTAGCCGCCCCCTTGACCTATCCGCACCCTGCCCCTGCGTCGCCATCAGCAAGCCGTCGCCACCCATTGGCCGTGAGCTTCCCTTGTGCCTCCGTTGCTCCTCTCCTGCTCACTTGTGCTAGATCTTACTCTGCAAGTTGATCTAGACAATCCTTTAGTAACAAACCTTCTAGATCCAGTTCGTAGCCTAAGACTAGAAGGTGTTGCCATAATCCAACTTGTGTGGATCAATTATGGATGTGAGACACTTGGATCACTAGCTGTGAATCGAAAACTACATTGGAGGTTGCCACCACCTTGCCTGTGGTGAGGTAAAAATCGAAATCCCCCTTTTTAAAGTACTGTTTGTGTTTTTGATTCAACCTTTTCGTATACATAATATGGAGACAGAATTATGGGACTGTGGGTGCCTTGAAAAAATTTTAAAATTCCGCACTCTTTGTTGTTCTGACAATCGAGGTATCCCAACAGTGGTATCAGAGCCAACTCCATAATTATTATCCGAAAAGGCCTGAACATAATGGTGTGTTTACGTATATGTTTGATTATATATATGAAAACGCGTGATAATTGTGTTCTGTAAATTGATTCTTACTTGTTATGACTGGATCTAGGATTAGGGTAAACTTCTTTTTAAGATCTGTGGCGAATTTATAGTTTTTGAAAACTTCAGGACTCTTTTGTGCTAAAATTAAAAATCATGATTTAAAAGGCTGGAAATTTTATTTTTCTGATTCTGGAATTTTTCATAATCTGGACTTTTTTGCGAATCTGGTCGCACGCAATTTTTGGGTCAATTTGCAATTTGTGAAAATTAAGGGGTTGTTTTGTAATTACCGAAAGATCAGGGGTTTGTTTGTAAAATTGAAATTTTTTCAGGACTCAAAATTTTATTTTTCTGGTCTGCTGGCCCATTTGGTTTTGGGGGTGTTTTGTAACCTTTCAAAACTTTGGATCAAAAGTGCAATTTTCGATAGTTGAGGGGCCGAACTGCAATTTTCAAAAGTTGAAAAACAAAATTTGTTATTAAGCAGAAAATTTATTTTTGTTTACCCGAAAAGTCATTTTGTCATAATTAGTAGTGACTAAAAAGTAAGAATCATAGGAAGTTAGTTTTAAAAGGTTGTTTTAAAATTAAAAAAGAGATACGTAAAAGTTGTTTGCATGTTTCTTGCTCTACGTGAACTGTTTACGTGGTTTTAGATCGCGCCGAGCCTTGACCTTAGGTTAGATGTGATTGGTTTAATTTAATGTATGGTTCTTATTGGGCCTGCGAGCCTGTTATTTTTTTGGGCCACTTTGAGCCTTTGTAATAGAATAGGGCTTTACTGCTTTTCTAGTCTAGGATGAAGGCCCGTTGCAAGCAAGGTAGGAGCCCAAGAAGATATGAAGGCCATGTATGCATGGTAGTTTATGTAATAGAATAGGCCTGTTTGAGAACCCTTTAGATTGACCAATTAGGCCAACATCATGGCTCGATGATGGCCCACATAGGATGCTCCCGATCGAAAACATATTGTGGTAGTATGCATGCTAGGCTTGTATGGCTTTTATTTATTTACTGATTTATATTTAGCTTGTATTAGATGCGCGCTAGAATCTAGATCGTAAATAAAAGATAAAGCATAATTTACACGGTGAGATCTCGAGGAGAGTTAGTATAACTTTCAAACCCGAAATTCCCCTCTCGAATTTAATATTAAGTCTATTGGGTACATTTGAAATGAAGTTTTAAAGATCCAAGCCTTCCATCAATAGGAACTAGTGTATGTTGTCTACTTATTGACATAGGTGATCCAGAGTCTGGCACCCGAGTCAAAGAAAGTGACAATACGCGAAATTCCTTGACTCTTGTTTTTTTAACTAAACTCGACAAGGGTGAGGACTGGTCGGGATGTGAAGATCGATCGATAACTAGTTACGGAGAATTCACGACCGGGCCTGTTGCTCATCATGATTGATGGGTTATACTTAACGATTAGTAACATTTATGATGTAGCAGTGTGATGAGGGATATTTTGCACTCTACTTTGAGGAGCACTTACAGGAGCGAAGAACATGAATCCCGACCTTGAGAGTGTAGAATCGAGCCCAAGACACAATCTTTGCAATCCGATCAACCAGAGAGAGCCCATGATCAAAAGTTACTGTTGGGCCGATCGCAGGCCCAGGCCTTTGGGCCGAGAAATATATCCCTGTGGATGGACCAGCTAGCTCACCATTTTAACCATAAATACCACCGGCATTTATTGCGCCAGACACGCTTTCCCAGGTGCTCTCTACTCGAAGCTGCTGTTCAGAGCCATCTTGGAAAGTTAGCATAGGTCACTTATTATGTATTATTCCTCTAGCTTGTACGACATCCTATAATACTCAAGTAGGACCCCATTGCTCGTAATCTGTATTTCGCACGTTCGGAATATATATATTATTGATCTTTCCTTCACTTAATTGTGCCCTTAGCTATTTCCTTCACTTCTTTGATTGTATACGAAATCGCGTAAGATCAATTGGCGCCCACCATGGGGCCTTATTTGGGTGTTAGATCGAAAAATGCCTACTACGAGGAGAAATACATATGTTCGAGGAGAGCCTTCTCACGCAGCCGAAGTACAAAACTCAGTCAACAATGAGCCCGATAATCTATCTCGAGCGGCTCAACAACCAGTAGCTCCACCAATCATTCCCCAGGACGATGCACCTATCTACACGATTGTCGCTGATCTGAGGTCTATCATAGGCACTATGTGCAGGGAATTTCTGAGTAGTGGAAGGGCCTAACAATCACCCGTAGATCAGCCAGCAGTGCATGGTAGAGCAGAATTTCCTTCTTCGAACATCCAGAAGGAGAAAAGCATACCACAATCTATATCAAATGCGCCAGCAACGAACCTTCCCCGAGCAGCCCCGTCGAAGGCTAACGTTCGACCAGGAATTCCTCAAAAGACGGTACATGATGTGGAGGATTCGGTAGTAGGGGAGAGTCTACCTGTAGATAAGGTGAAAAGCAAAAAACTAATTTACAAGAGGATTACAGATTCTGAGCTGGAAAGAATGGTGCAAGAGCGAGTTGCCAAGAAATTGGATGGGGAAGACACGGTGATGGAGGTTCGTCACGCCAATGCAGCCGCTAGGCCCACTGAATTAATTCAAAACAGAGAAACTATCCGGGATAGGGAGATCGAAAATAGTATCATGAGATGCTCGCCATTTTGCTGCGAGATACGAGAAGCTAGAAATACTGAAACAATACCAACAAGGTTACCACGGTATATCGGGACTACCGACCCCGGAGAACATATCAACAGTTTTATCAATGTGATGAATTTATACACTCGGAAGTCTTTTGCTGCAAAATCATGGTCACCACCTTCGAAGGAATCGTCGTTGATTGGTTCGGAAAACTTTCGCCAAATTCTATATTTTCTTTCAACGAGTTTTGTGACAAGTTGAAACACCAATTTGCAAGCCAGAGAAAACCTAGGTTGCCAGCGAATCATTTGGGAACGGTTAAGCAATTGGATGGAGAAACTTTGAGGCAATGGCTGGCCAGATTCAGTATTGAACATCTGAAAGTTGATACCCCACAAATCGAATATTTGTCTTCTTTAATGTTCGAATTGACATGGAACATATAGTTCGGAAATGCATTATGCAGGAAGCAACCAAAGTCTTTCGAGCGGATAATGGAGATTGCTGAGAAGTATATGATTCAGGAAGACATGAATAAACTAAAAAATGCCCACAACACTCTCAATAAAAAGCATGATCGAGCTCCAATTCCACAACCAGTTGATTATGGAGGATCGAATAGAGGATCAGTATGACAACGACTCAACACCTATAAACCGCAGGTGCCGACCCAAAGAACTAATGCCTATGGTCCATCAACCGATCAAAATCAGCCTCCACGACCTGGAAAAATCCATTTTACCGAGTTGAACACCTCAAAAGAGGAAATTTTGACTGTATTGGAAGAAGGGAATTTAATTCCCGAGGCTCAAAGAATTACCCAAGCAAGACCAGGAGCGATGGGTTATGACAAATATTGCCGATATCATAGAGCTCGGGGACATAGCACTGAAAATTGCTACCAATTGAAGGTTGAAATCGAAAAATTAATCGTGCAAGAAAAACTTAAAGAGTTTGCTAAAAGCGGTATCTATAACAACCGTTATAGATCCAGGAGTCCTTGAAAATTTATCAGTCAACTAAGGGAGGCTCGAAATCAGGCAGATGAGCAGTTGAACGGAGTAATAAATATGATTTCCGGGGGACCGGCGGGAGGAGACAACAAGAATGCGAGAAAGAGAACGATGAGGTCGATAAAAACAGTTGTTACGACCAAAAAGAAAATATTCTCTTTGGAATTGCCATCCATAGAAAATCAAGTTATAAGCTTCAGCGATGCAGATCGACCCTCAGACGTCACTTGGGATATAAGTGAAGATGATCCAGACTTTTCCATGGTATTAACTCTGAAAATTGCTAACTTTGAGGTCAAAAGAGTTTTGGTTGACAATGGAAGTTTGGCAAACATTATATCCTCCGAAGCTCTTACGCAGATGAATCTTCAACATCCTCATCTGGATCGAGTAGCAACTCCCTTAGTCGAATTTGGAGGCTCGGAGAATGTTCCTCTAGGAACCATTCTATTGAGCACGACTCTAGGAAAAAAGCCGAAGATGGTGACAAGAACGATAAAGTTTCTGGTGGTGGAAACACCTTTCGCTTACAACGGTATACTGGGGAGACCGGCCTTGAATGCTTTCAAGGCAGTTGTTTCTACCTATCAACAAAAGGTGAAATTCCCAACTGATGGAGGAGTTGGGGAGATGAGAAACATCAATACATGGCTTGGGAATGTTATAACTTATCTTTGAGTATAAAGAAGAAAGTTGAACCTGAAATCCCGACGAAGAGAAAATTGTCTGATTTAGAATCCGAATCAATTTCGAATTAACCGATTCCCGATTTTGAAAAGCTACAAGGGAAGAAAGGAAAGAATGTTGACATGAGCATGCAGGCGCCCGATCACAAGAAGGTAACCTTGGTCCTGGAATCCCCTGAGAAGTTTACCAAGATCGGAATGGAGTTAAGTAAAGGAATGGAAACCATGCTCATCGATTTTTTACGAAAAAATGTAGATGTTTTCGCTTGGAGTTTGGACGATATCGTGGGGATCGACCCACATGTGATAACCCATTCTTTAAACATCGACCCAAAGGCCATGCCAGTGAGACAGAAGAAGCGTAATCACGGGCGCAAGAAAGATAAAATCATCAATGCGGAGGTCGATAGGTTACTAGCTGCCGGTCAAATCAGAGAAAATAAGTTTACCGAATGGTTATGTAACGTACTTTTGGTTTCTAAAGGTGACAAAATCGATAATAAATGGAGAACGTGTAACGATTTTACTGATCTAAACAAGTTGTGCCCAAGAGACCCTTATCCGTTGCTTCGGATCTACATGCTAGTAGACTCCACCGCGGGTTTTGTATTTTTTAGCATGATGGATGCTTTTCAGGGATTCTATCAAATTTTTATGAACGAAATGGATCAAGACAAAACCGCTTTCATTACCGAGCGAGGAGTCTACTGTTTCATAGTAATGCCGTTTGGTTTAAGAAATGCGGGTGCAACTTATCAAAGATTCGTCAATATGATGTTTAAGGAATTGATAGGAGAAATTATGGAGGTTTATGTAGATGGCATGCTGGTAAAAAGTACGACGGAGGAAGACCGCATAAAGCATCTCGATAAATGCTTCGTTATTTTAAGAAAATATGGAATGAAATTGATCTAATAACGTGAGGGGGAACTCACAATTTATATAACCCCATATGAAAACGTATGAACAAAGGGACCAACCCCTAATACAAAGGATCCGAACAGATAAAACAACACAACAAATATGGAATGAAATTGAATCCAGCAAGATGCACTTTCAGCGTGCGGTCGGGAAAGTTCCTCGGATATCTCGTCCATGAAAGAGGGATCGAAGCCAACCTAGAAAAAATTCGAGCAATTATCGATCTTCAACCACCAAGAAAACTTTCTGACGTTCAAAGTTTGATCGGGAAATTTATTTCTTTAAACAGGTTCATTTCTCAATCAGCTGACAAGAGCTTGCCATTCTTCAAATTATTGCGAAAATCAAAGTATTTCGAATGGAGTGCTGAATGTGACAAGGCTTTTGAAGATCTAAAAGCATACTTAACCTCACCGCCGATGTTGGCCAAGCCTTCCGACGGGGAGCCCTTGTACCTTTACATAGCCGTTTCGGAGGAAGCTATTAGTTCGGTATTAGTAAAATTAGAGAAATCAGAGCACAAGCCAGTCTACTATTTGAGTAAATTGTTGCAGGGTGCCGAGAAGAATTATATGGAAATCGAGAAATTCGCACTCGCTTTAGTAGTAGCTGCACGAAGGTTGAGGCCCTATTTTCAGACTTACAAGATTATTGTTTTAACCAACCAACCATTGAGACAGGTTTTATCAAAGCCAGAAGCGTCCGGCAGATTAATTAAGTGGGCGGTCGAGTTGGGTCAATTGAAATTGAGTACCAACCTCGAACCGCAATAAAAGCTCAGGTGTTAGCTGACTTCCTAGTCGAGTCCACTAGCTTGAAAAACCTAGAGAACGAACCAACTTCCGAAGTAAATGTGGTTAAAGAGATTAAGGATCTAGTTTGGTTGATGCATGTGGACGGCTCTTCGACCAAGGAAGGAGGTGGAGCAGAAATTCATTTTCAAGGACCCTGTGGCAAGGAGTTGAGTTACGCCATTACTTTGGACTTTGTCGTTACAAACAACGAAGCGGAGTACGAAGCTCTGATCGCAGGATTAGAAATGGCCCTGAAAGAAAAGGTAAAATCAATTATTATGTTAACCGATTCTGAACTTGTCCATAGGTAGGTTAAAGGCGTATATGAGGCCAAAGAATTCAACATGATTAAATAATTGAACAAAGCCAAAAGTTTGATCTCGCAATTCGAAAAGTTCGATATTCAGCCTATTTCGAGGGAAGAAAATCTATGGGCCGATTTGCTATCAAAATTCACTGGTATTGAGGATGGAAAGAATGAAAGGATAATTACATGGCTTTTGTCGAATGCATCTGCCATCGATCTGAATGCTACTCCTTGTATTGACATCATGGAAATTGACGAGCAAATGATCTCTTGGGTCGATCCTTTCATCGATTATTTAAAGGAAGGAAAGCTGCTTGAAGATACCAATGAAGCCCGAAGAATCAAGTACCGAGCTCCGTCATTTACCTTAATTGATGATCAACTCTATAAGCGATCCTCCTCTGGAATCTTATTAAAATGTGTTTCAGAAGATCGGTATCATATAATTTTGAAGGAGGTTCACGAGGGAGAAGCAGGGAATCACTGTGGCGCTCGAGCATTAGCTCTAAAATGTTCGAGAGCAGGATATTATTGGCCCACTCTTATTTCTGACTCGGACACGATTGTCAAATTCATTCGAATTTGATCCATCAGCTGGCTGAACAAATGCACTCTATTTCGATCTGTTGGCCTTTTGACAAATGGGGAATCGACATCGTAGGTCCTTTTCCAACGGCCAGGGCCAAGAAAAACTATGCGTTGGTCGCTGTAGAATATTTCAGCAAATGGGTAGAATGCATTGCTCTAACTAAAATCACTCAGTTTCAAGTCATTAATTTCCTATGGAAAAACATTGTCTGCAGGTTCGGAATTCCTAGAGTTCTAATCTCTGATAACGGAACACAATTCACCGGCAGAAAGGTCATGGAATGGTGTGAGAGGTTCGGAATACAACAGAATTTTTCATCAGTAGGGCACCCGCAGGCCAATGGGCAAACGGAAGTTGTGAATAGAGAGATTGTTCGATCTCTGGAAAAACACTTATCTAATGCAAAAGGAAAATGGCTTGATGAACTTCCAGGAGTCTTATGGGCAAATAGGACGACCGTAAAAGCTGCCACGGGAGAAACCCCTTTCAGTTGGGTTTACGGTTCGGAAGCTGTTATCCCCGTTGAGAATCTTATAGCTTCTCCCAGAATTGAATTTTATGATTCTGAAAGAAATCAGTTGTTGAGGGAAATGGAGGTTGATCATGCCGACAGCAAAAGGGATCGTGCTAAGATGAAAATCCAGGCTACAAAGGCCAACATGGAAAAGGCCTATGATCAGAAAGTTAGAATCGGAACCTTTAAGGTTGGAGATCTAGTGCTAAAAAAGGTAGCAATCTCGAAGCATGTTGGAAAACTTCAGCCTAATTGGGATGGACCTTACGTAGTTGTCGAGGTCGGGAAGAAAGGTTCTTACAAGATTGCTCATCCAAATGGAGAAGTCCTGCCTCGGACTTGGAATTCTGTTAATTTAAGAAGATATTATGGAAGATAAAGACTATCTAGAAAATTCTAGCTTATCTTTTATTTTGCTATCTCGTTCTGTTTCTGTTTGTTTTATCAAGGATTATCTAATTAGTGGAAAGTCTTATTAGCCTGAAATATTATTAATTCATTATCTCTTATTCGCCTGAAATATTATAATTCATTATCTTATCTATTCAATGACAAGTCTTATTCGCCTGAGATATTATTAATTCATTATCTGATCATGAAGATATTATGAGGCTATGCCCAATCTCTAAATATATCACTCGAAATCGACTAAGGGTGAAAGCCGTTGCTACGCCCCTTAGTTATAGGATAGTGCCCTGCAAGCCAACAAAATAGCTTGTAATAGGAACATTATTTTATCTTGAAATAATCTTTGATTTATCAATTAATACGAACTGTTTATTTTATTGAGAATTCATAATATAAACAAATGGCCATCTTCATCTTTCGCGAACACATTTAAGCGATTGGTTGAAACCCTGAGATCACTCATGACTACGGGACTATTCACTTCAGTATTGGGTGCGATTAATCATGAAACAGTCTCAAAGGTCGTGATCTCAAAAATGTTCCAAGTCATAGATTCATATCGAGATGGGGTATCGAATGAATCGTCAAGACTTGTACGATTATGCATGATTCACTTAAAGTGAATTTGTTGTTGTTTCATGAATAAGACATTGTTAATGTCAGTGCATATGACTAGGTGGTTCGATAAGGGATCGGACGCATCGAACGACCCGAACAGAGAGACCCATTGTGGAAGTGCGTAAAAAGCATATCGGTGGTGGGATGTCTCTCAAGACTTATAACAGTGTACGATTTAGTCCTTAGACTTGAGGTGCTAGGGCGAATTCGGTATACGGGTGTGCGTACTTTGATTTAGGAGCCGGGCACATAGCTTGTCCTTGTCCATTGTGCGCCTACGTTGGGTACGTATAGTCGTATGCGCGGATGCTTAGCATCAATATAGGATCTACCGACTCATTGTAATGGATGAGGGAATTTCCTGTACATTCTTCGATGATACATTTCCGAGAAATCCATGGCCATGGTCAGTGACGGATTTGGAAAAGGGTTTCAAGATTTAGTAGTCACACTGGAAGTATTATCCTGAATTATAAAGTACAAAATTGAGATGATTAGAGGTGCTGACCAATTCACACACCCTAGGTCTCGATCGGGAAATTAGTCGTCAGAGGGACCGTATGTACATGGTACTTATAAGAGGTTTAAGGTTCATTGAAATCAATTCACCTGAAGTTGGGCCTCATGGGCTTGTGGCTAGACATCGACCATGAGGTGTGTGTACTCCTCAATTGATGGTAGATTAATTCTGGAGTGGTCAATTGAAAGTAGTTTAATTGATCGGAGCGATTAATTAAATAATTAATTGCTCATTAATTAAATCACAGAAATGTGAGCCTGCGGCCAATTGATGGTGAACCTAGAGGGTCACACACAAAATCTGGAACTATGATAGTCATTTGTAGAACGAAATGATTTAAAGGAGTTAAATCAAGGTAAGGAATTAAAGGGTTAATTCTTGGAGAGAGAAAATTAATTAGATTTTATCTAATTAAAGTAAATCTTTAATTTAGATTTATTGGTTTATTTAATTAAAGTACTAATTAAATAAATGGGTCATATAATTAAAGTGGTTAATTAAATGACTTGGGCTATTTAATTAAAAGGACTAATTAAATAGAGGGATTGGGCTAAACTTATCTGATGGCCCATTAGCTAAGAGATAAGATTAGGGATAGGGTTTGAAGTCTACCATAAAAGAGAGTCTTGGAGACTTAAAACCCTAACCTAGCAAAAACACAAAACCCTAGTCTACTCTCACCTAGCCGCCGTCCCCTCTCCCAATTCGCCCTAGCCCCAGCCGCCGTAGGTTGTAGATCGGACGTGCACCTCCTCTCTCCTTCTTCCGATCTACATCTAGAGTTGGATTTTAATCCAACTCTTGAATCCGAACTACTTTTCTCCTAGTTCTTAGCCTGAGGATTAAAGTGATTGCAGATCCATCTGGTGTGGACTTTTCTCTAGAGGCACAACACTTGGGGTGCTCTAGTGATCCGAAGAGAAGACCGGAGAAACCACCACCTTGCCTGTGGTGAGGTAAAATTGCAATTTTACCACATTATTTATTTTAGTATTTGTATGCTTAAATAAATTCAACCTTATTCACATGTGCTAATAAGATCCCTGGGATGTGGATATAAAAATTTTAAATTCCGCACCGTTGTAGTTGACAATTAAACCCACGAAATCCCAACAGTTGTTTCAAAGCCAGGTTATTATGCACATATGAATAAGGCATGAATGCATCAAATTATGTGATTATATGTGATTGTTGTGTTCTGATATTTGATTCTTCCTTGTTATGATAAATTGAGTGTTCGGATTTATGCAATTTTCGGTTTTTGGGCCTAAAATGTAATTTTCGAAAATTGGAGGGCTAAATTGCAAATTTTGATTTTTCAAAAATCTGGACAGAAATTAAATTTTTGTTTTTCTGCAATTCCGGACCAAATTGTAAAATCTGAAATTTTTAAAAAATCTAGGCCATTTTGCAATTTACAAAAGGTTAGGGGTGTTTTTGCTATTTCCGTAAATTTGGGGTCTGTTTTGCAATAAACAAAAGTTTCTGGAAATTTTGTTAATTTTTCTGCTTTCTGGTCCAATTTGCATATTCTGGAAATTTTGGGGCTGATTTGTAATTTCCAAAAGTTGAGGGGTTAAAGTGTAATTTTCAATAATTTAGGGGCCGAACTGCAATTTTTCAAACATGAAAAACAGAAACTGTTTTGTGCACTAAAAGGGTTTAGTAAATCCGGAAAGTCAATTTTATCATAATTAGTAGAGACTTAAAGTGAGAATCAAAGGGTCATTTTAAAGGGGTTTAAAATGATGTTAGAGATTGTTTTAGAAGGGGTTTTAAAACTAGAATCTTAAGTATTTTAAAAGGCTGTTTTAAAATAAGATAAGAAATAAGAAAATGGGTTTTCCTTGTTTCTTGCTCTACGTGAAATTGTTTACGTGGTTTTCGATCGCGCCGAGCCTTGACCCTTAGGGTAGATGTGATTGGTTATTTTTAATCTTATTGGTTTTATTGGGCCTGCGAGCCTTAAATTTTGGGCCACATTGAGCCATTGTAATAGATAGGGATTTACTATTTTATTAGTTTAGAATGGAGGCCCGTTATAAGCAAGGTGGGAGCCCAAGAAGACTAAAGGCCATGTATGCATGGTAAAATGTGTAATAGAGTAGGTCTCTTTGAAACCTTATAGATTGACCAATAGGACCATCGTCTTTGGCTCGATGGTGGTCCGCATAAGAGGCTCCCGATCGAAAACATACTATGGTAGCATGCATGCTAGGTGTGTATGTGTTTATTTACGTATTTATATCTGAGCTTGTGTGGTGATGCGCGCTAGTTATATTTAGATCGTAAATAAAAGATAATGCATAACTGGAATGGTGAGATCTCGAGGAGAGTTACCTCAAACTCTTAAACCCGAAAAAGCCCTCTTGAAAATAATATTAAGTCATATTGGGTACATTTAAAATGATGTTTTAAAGATCCAAGCCTTCCATCAATAGGGACTAGTGTAAGTTGTCTACTTATCGTTGAAGGTGATCAAGAGTCTGGCACCCTAAGCGAAGAAAGGGACAATACACGAAATTCCTTGATTCATATTTTTAACTATACTCGACAAGGGTGGGGACTGGTCGGGATGTGATTATCAACAGATAACCAGTTACGGGGACTTCACGACCGGGCCAGTTGCTCATCATGATTGATGGGTTAGACTTAACGATTAGTAACACTTATGATGTAGCAGTGCTAGATAAGTGCGAAGACCGAGGCAAAATAGCTTGAAGGTTGTGGAGGAACACAATTGGTAAAAGTATACCTACCTGGGGAGTTAATTGTATGGCCACGAGTCGTGGGTGCAACTAACGTCTGCTGGGACGTCAAGACCTACTAGGAGATTAGATTTCCCGAACAATTGAAGGGGTAATTGTTTCGAGAAAATAGTGGGAGAACTTTTTCGATAACAAGTCCAACATTGTTAATTATAAGTATTAATATATATCAGTCAGCTAAACGTTATCATTTACTTTCGTAGATCAATTCTTCAAAAATATCTAAGAATCCATTAGCTATCATCCTTGACACTAACAAACTGAACGGATCAAATTTTGTCGACTGGCTTAGAAATCTGAGGATAGTCCTCGAATCCGAGAAAAGGAGTTACATTCTCGACGCACCCATGCCTGGTGCACTTCCGGAAGGGGTTTCGGAAGAGGAACGAGCTACCCATCAAAGATGGGTCGATGATGATATTTAGGTTCGTTGCCTCATGCTGGCATCAATGACCAATGAACTGCAGAAACAGCATGTAAGGATGTTGCATGCTGCTGACATAATTCTTCACCTCCGAGAGTTGTTTGGAGAGAAGTCTAGGACCGAAAGGTTCAAGACTACAAAAGAATTATTCAATCTGAGAATGGCTGAGGGTTCAAGTGTGAAGGATCACTGTTTGCGTTTCATCAATCTGGTTGAAAAATTGGAGAACTTGGACGTAGACTTGCATGCTGACCTTCGCAATGACCTCCTCCTCCATACTCTGCCACGCTCATTTGATCAGTTCGTGTTAAACTTCAATATGGAAAATAGAGAACTCGCTCTACAAGAACTGACCAATTTATTGGTCACGGCAGAATCAACCCTGAAAAGGGAGAAGTCTGTCATGATTGCTGAGCAACCTAAGGCTACAAAGCCTAAGAAGGGCAAGAAAAAGAAGAAGAAAGTAATCTCTTCTAAAACAACCAAGAAGGTTGTCGAGAAGAAAAGAAAAAGCCCAGAAGATGAATGTTTCCACTACAAGAAAGCAGGGCACTGGAAAAGGAACTGCCTAGACTACCTGAAAGAGGTGGTCAAAGGTATTTTCTTTATTGAAGTTAATATTTCTATTAACTGTGCATCATGGGTGTTAGACACCGCAGCGGGTTCTCATATCTGCAATGATTTGCAGGTGATGGGAGCAGTAAGGCCTCTTAAACCTGGGGATAGAATCCTGCGCTTTGGAAACGGAGCTAGGGTTGCGTCAGAGGCCATAGGAGACGTAGAGTTAGTCCTAGGAAATTTTTCTTTGGTTTTGAAAGACTGTTTGTACGTACCAACGATTATCAAGAACATTATTTCTATTCCTTTATTGGATAATGATGGTTTTTGTTTTTCCATTTCTAATGGAAAGTTTAGCATAATAAAAGGTGGTTTTATTTATGCTTGTGGTACTTTGATAGATGGTCTTTATTCCTTAGAACCTGCCAACTCTAATGTCATGCACATTCAATCAAAGAAAAGAAAACAAGATGAAAATAATCCACAACTTTGGCACGCTAGGCTTGGACATATTTCCAAGAGTAGAATTCAAAAGTTGGTCTCATCTAGGGCTCTTGAAATTAAGAACCTAGATGATCTCCCAACTTGCGAATCCTGTCTTAAGGGAAAAATGACCAAGGCACCTTTTTCTGGGAAATCGGAGCGAACCAATCAAACCTTGGATTTAATCCATACTGACGTTTGTGGACCACTGAGTGTCACTGCGAGAGGAGGATTCTCATACTTCATAACCTGAAGGAATAGTGCCCTGCAAGCCAATATATTTAGCTTGTATTGGAACTATCGTTATCTTTCTTTAGTATAAACGAATTAATACGCACGTTTATTTATATGAGTATAAGGATTAACAATGGCCAACTTCATCTCTCGCGAATACATTTAAGCGATTGGTTGAAATCCTTAGATTACATTTGACTATGGGACGATTCACTTCAGTACTGAGTGCAATCATGAAACAGTCTCAAAGGTCGTAATCTTAAAACCTGTTCCAAGTCATAGATTCCGAAACGAGACGGGGTATCGTAGGAATCGCCAAGACTTGTACAAGTATGCATGATTCACATGGAGTGAATTTGTAGCGTTTCATGAGCAAGGCATTTGAGGCCAGTGCATATGAGTAGGTGGTTCAATGGAGGATTGAACGCATCGAACGACCCGAACAGAGAAACCCATTGTGGAAGCGCATGACGCATATCGGTGGTGGGATGTTTCTCAAGGAATATAATAGTGTACGATTTAGTCCTTTGACTTGAGGTACTAGGGCGAATTCGGTACATGAAAGTGCGTACTTAGATCTAGGTATAGGCCACTTAGCTTGGTCATAACATGCCTAGGTTGGGTGCGTGTGGACATGTACGCGAGTGGTTAGTACCAATATGGAATCTATTGACTCACTGTAATGGGTGAGAGAATTTCCTATACGATTCTTAGACAATATATCCAAGGAACCCGTGGCCACGGTCGGTGACGGATTTGGAAAGGGGTTTCCAAATTTAGCAGTCACACTGGAATATTATCCTGAATTAGAAAGTATAGTTATCGAGACAAATTTAGAGGTGCCGATCAATTCACACGCCCTAAGTCTTGATCGGGAATATTAGTCGATAGAAGGACCGTATGTACATGGCAATTATATGAGACGAGGTTCACAAATATCAATTCACCTGAAGTTGGGCTTCATGGGCTTGTGGCTAGACATCGACCATGAAGTGTGGGTACTCCTGAATTAATAGAGGATTTAATTCTAGGAGTGATCAATTAAAGGTTGTTTAATTGACCGGAGCAATTTATTGTTCATAAATTAAATCACGAAGGATTCGTGGGCCTGCTGCCAATTGATGGTGAACCCAGAGGGTCACACACAATACAATTGGACGGTGACTGTTATAAAAGGACATTAAAGGAATTAATTGATTTAAAGGTAATTAAATCAATTAAATGAATTAAAAGTATTTAATTCAAGTGGATGATTAATTAATTGGCTAACTTAACTGATAATTGAGTTGCAAATTAATTATGCAAAAGAAATAATGATTTAATTGGATTGGGCATTTAATTAAGTAGTTAATTAAATAAAGGATTCCAAGACATGGGCCTTTATTAATTAAAGCCCATAAGGAGTCTTGCAAACTTAGGTCAAAAGGAGCTTATAAATAGAGCACAACTAGAGCTCAAATGGGTAACACCCTGAAAGAAAAACCCTAGCCTCCTTTTGCCCTAAGTAGCCGCCGCCCCCTCCTAGCTAGAAACCCTAGCTGCCGCCGCCACCTTGAGCCGCCGCCACCTGCTGCCGTGGGCTGCCTTGGTGCCGCCGCCGCCTTCTCCTTGTTCCGTTGTGTTAGATCTTGATCTGTCAAGAGATTCAACACAATCCTGCAATAACAAATCTCCTGAATCCAGTTCTGAGCCTAAGATCTTGAGGTGTTGCCAGAATCCAATTGGTGTGGACTATCCCTGGAGGTGAGACACTTGGATCACTCATGTGAACCAGATCCAGATTCAGAAACGAAGTCGGAGGTTTCCACCACCTTGCCTGTGGTGAGGTATATCGCAAAATCCCCCTTGTTAATTCATTGTGTGCGTTATTGTTTCATGTTTTTGTATACATAATATGGAGATTTCATTTATGGGACCATTGGATGACTCGAAAAATTTTAAATTCCGCACTTTGTTGTCTTGACAATCGAGTCATATCCCAACAGTGGTATCAGAGCCAACTCCATTATTATTATACAAAAGCCTGAACATAATTGTGTTCACCGTATATGTTTAATTATATGTATGAGAACACGTGATAATTATGTTATGTAAGTTGATTCTTGCTTGTTATGACTAGATCTATGATTGGGTAAAACTGCTTTTCAAGATCTGTGGCGTTTTTATAGTTTTTGGAAACTTCAGGACTTTTTGGGCAAAAATCGCAAATTAGGGTTTTTGGGGCTGAAAATTCGAAATTTTTGAAAACTGGAAATTTGAAAATTCTGGACTGTTCTTGCAATTCTGGTCGCACGGATTTTGGGGTCGTTTTGCAATTTCTGAAAACTTTGGGGCTGTTTTGCAATTACCGAAACTTGAGGGGTCAATTTGAAAAATCGAAAATTTTCAAAATTCAAAATTTTATTTTCTGGTCTGCTGCCCGAAACTGCCCAGGGGTGTTTTTGTAACTTTTTAAAAGTTTTGGGGTCAAAATGCAATTTTCGAAAGTTGAGGGGTCGAAAATGAAATTTTCAAAAGTTGAAAAACAGAATCTGAAATTGAGCAGAAAATTAATTTTTGTTTACCCGGATATTTATTTTGTCATAATTAGTAGTGACTAAAAGGCAAGAATCATAGGAAGTTAGTTTTAAAAGGATGTTTTAAAATTAAGATAGAAGAAAGTAAAAGATGTTTACATGTTTCTTGCTCTACGTGAACTGTTTACGTGGTTTTCGATCGAGCCGAGCCTTGACCATAGGTTAGATGTGATTGGTTTAATTTATTGTTTGGTTTTTAATGGGCCTGCGAGCCTTTTATATTTTTGGGCCACTTTGAGCCTTTGTAATAGAATAGGGCTTTACTGCTTTCCTAGAATAGGATGGAGGCCCATTTACAAGCAAGGTGGGAGCCCAAGAAGATAAGAAGGCCATGAATGCATGGTACATTGTGTAATAGCATAGGGCCCGTTTGAGAACCCTTTAGATTGACCAATTGGGCCAACATCATTGGCTCGATGATGGCCCGCATAGGAGGCTCCCGATCGAAAACATATTGTGATAGTATGCATGCTAGGCTTGTATGGCTTTTATTTATTTGTCGATTTATATTTAGCATGTATGAGATGCGCGCTAGAATCTATATCGTAATAAAAGATAAAGCATAATTGAATCGGTGAGATCTCGTGGAGAGTTAGTATAACTTTCAAAACCAGAAACCCCCTCTCGAATTAAATATTAAGTCATATTGGATTAAAATAAAATGAAGTATTTATATAAATCCAAGCCTTCCATCAATAGGGACTAGCGTATGTTGTCCACTTATCGATAGAGGTGATCCAGAGTCTGGCACCCGAGTCGAAGAAAGGGACAATACGCGAAATTTCTTGACTCCTGTTTTTAACTAAACACGACAAGGGTGAGGACTGGTCGGGATGTGAGGATCGACCGATAACTAGTTACGGAGAACTCACGACCGGGCCCGTTGCTCATCATGATTGATGGGTTAGACTTAACGATTAGTAACACTTATGATGTAGCAGTGCTAGATAAGTGCGAAGACCGAGGCAAAAAGCTTGAAGGTTGTGTAGTGACACAATTGGCAATAAGTATGCCTACCTGGGGAATTGGTTGTATGGCCACGAGTCGTGGGTGCAATTAATTGCCGCTGGGACGTCAAGACCTACTAGGAAATAGAATTTCCCGAACAATTGAAGGGGTAATTGTTTCGATAAAATAGTGGGAGAACTTCTACGATAAAAAGTCCAACCTTCGTAGATTATAAGTATTATTCATTAACTAGTCCACTAAATGTTTGTCTTTTCTTTAGATACTGAGATATCTGTAATTATCCATTTTACTATTTATCCTCGACTAATAAAATAACTGGATCAAAATATCGACTAGGCAAGAAACTTGAGAATTGTCTTAAATTCCAAGAGTGGGAATGATGTTCTTAAATGACAAGCCCATGCCTTACGCGCTTACGAGATAAGTCAAAATAAAAGAAACGAGTCACCCGTAGAGTATGGGAATATTAATGATCGTTTCTCATATGAAGATGAATCTCAAAAGTGAAACGAATCACCTATGAAGTATGGGAATCTTGATGATCGTTTCCTCAAATAAGCATCAATATTGAACGAGCTATGGAAGCAACATGAGGAGCATGTCTGAAGCTTCCACCTCAAAAGGCTTGTTTTGAGGGCTAGTCTTCTGAAACAAAACTCCACTTCAAAAGGCTTGTTTTGAGGAGTAGTTTTGAATCAATATGATTCGAGACTTCTAAGGAATTGTTTCAAAACTCGAGAATAAATGAAGGAATTAGTGTCAAGGATCACTGTCTTTGTTTTATCAATTTAGCTGAAAACTGGATCGATTAAACGTAAGCCTGCAAGTGATCTTAACATTAACTTCCTCCTAAAATCTCCTCCTGCTCATTCAAATGACTCTTGAAATACACTGATCTTATTTGATAAGTTGATCACATTTCATGAATCAACCAAAGAATTGGTTAAAGGCAAATAGGATAAACCTGTCATGATCGTTTACATTTCATGGACTGCAAAGTCATGGAAGAGTAAAATGAAGAGGAATTTATTCTCTTCTAATTCGACCATAAAGGTAGTCAAAAGAACGCAAGTAGCCTAAAAGTCGAATTATCCCACTGGATCTAAGAAAGGCACTAATGTGTTTAATTGATTAGATGATCTAATTAATTAAGCAACGTTTCAATTAAAGGGTTAATTGAAAGGGAAAGGAATCAATTAAAGAAGTTAATTGAAAGGAAGTAAATTAATTGAATTGAACCATTAACTCAATTTCATTGAATTAATGTGTGAAGTTCTAATTAATACAAAGATAATAATCCATAACTTTGGTATGCTAGACTTGGACACATCTCCAAGAGTAGGATTCAAAAGTTGGTTTCGCCTAAGCTTCTTGAAAAATAGAACTTGGATGAACTTCCAACTTGCGAATCATGTCTCAAATGAGAGATGACTAGATCTCCCGTCACAAGGAATCCAGAGCGAACCAAATAAAATCTGGATTTAATCCATGAGTATGGATCACTAAAGGTTACTGTGAGAGGAGATTACTCATACTTCGTACTTTTTGCTAATGACCTTGGTCGTTAGTGGAAAATGAATCTAGTGAGATACAAATCCGAAAAAAAAAAACCTTTGAATATTTTCAAGGTATTTCAATACGAAGTAGAGAATCAGCAAAGACAAAGTATTACGACCATTCGATCTAGTTGAGATAGCAAATACTTGTCAACGATTCCTCAATTATCTTAATGAGAATGAGATTCTCATATAACAAACTCCACTTAAGAAGCCTCAAATTATTGAAGTGTCTAAAGAGATGGAATCTAACATTGTTAGACATTGTTCGATCCATATTGAGTTATGTTAAGCTTCCTTATGCATTCTAGGGGTTAGTCCTCCTGACTGCATCGAAGATACTGAGCAAAGTACCTTCAAAGTTCGTGCCTTCAAAGCTTTACCAAGAAAGGTATGACAAAATACCTTTATACTCTTTTTTCTGAGTATAGAGATCTCCTGGCGATGGTAGAAACAAGAAAGGAGATAAATTGGCTAGTAGATCCAATTTGTAGATAATTGTGGGGTATCCAACGAAATCCATTGGGTACCTGTTCCACGACAATGAGAAACAATCGTTTCTCTTAAATACCCGTTCCTCTGTTGATGAATCTCTCGTCAAAGGAAATGGAAACGTCATGGAACTTGATGAAGTCCAAGATTTGGACCCGTCCCCACAAACAGTGGGAGTTAATCCAGAATTTACTAAGCCTACTAGTACACCTACTCTTCGAAGGTCTGATCGAATTCGTAAGGAGCCAGAGCGATTTGGTTCATTCACGAAAACGAGAATGTGGAAAGTGATCCAAAGACCTATCAAGAAGCGATGTCAGACATAGACTCGGGTGCGTGGCTTGAAGCCATGCAAACCAAAATGGATCCCATCCATTCCACCAAGGTATAACCTTGACTGATCCACCCGAGGGATTTATCCCTGTAAGTTGGCTATAAGTTGTAAGTGGATCTTCAAACTTGGAATGAATGGAGAGGTGTTGACCTCTAAGAATTGACTAGTGGTAAAAAGGGAATTCACAATGTTCTGGAACAGACTTTGATGAAACCTTTTTCTCCATTAGCAATGTCTGAATCCATTTAGATTCACATTTGTTCTGATGAGATAGTCGAGACATTTGACTTCATCAAAACGAGTATGAACCATGAGTGTACAAGAGGATTAGTGGGAGCGCGATGAAGCTCATATTTTATATGTCGATAATGTTCTGATTATCTGGGATGATATCGGAATGTTAGCACAGACGAAAGCATGATTGTCCATGCAATTCTCCATGAAAGATTTAGAAGAAGCATCTTGCGTATTGGGATACATGTCTATAGAATTAGATCAGAAAAGATGCCGACACTCTCTAAATCTAAGTACATAGAATCAATACTGGAAATGTTCAGTATGAAGAATCCAAGAAAGGATTGCTTCCAGTGAGACAATACATCCTTGTTCCGAAATCGATGTGCCCTACATCAAATGAGAATAAAGGAGAATGTCTCGAATACCTTATGTTTCAAACAAAAGATTGCATGTGGCATGCTTTACTATGTACTAGACCAGACGTAGAACATGCTCAAGTGTCGCGAGCAGTTACTAGTCAAACTCCAGTGAAGAAGTACTGGACCACCGTAAAAGATATCCTTAAGCTCTTGACAAAGACTAAAGGATTTGTTCTTGGTCTACGGTGGTAGTGGAGAATTAAAATTCGAAGGATTCACTGATTCGAATTTCCAGTCTGATGTGGATAAATTAGATATATCCATTTTTGGATACATATCCTGCATCAATGGGGTAACGGTAAATTTGAAAGGGTTCAAAGCAAATCACCGTAACCATCTAAACCACTGAAGCAAGATATATTGCAGCATTAAATGTAGCATTAAATGCGACTTGAGAAAGTGTTTGGATACAAAACTTCATCCTATGGTTGGATGTAGTGCCTAGCATTGCGATGCTCATAGTTATCTTCTATGATAACATTGGAGCTATTGCTAAAGCAAAGCATTCGAGATCTTACCAGAAATCTAAACACAATTGATAGAAAAGTACCATTTGATTAGAGAAATCATTGGTAGAGTTAACGCACATAATGGATCGCGTCGACTCAGAAGACAACTTAGCCGATCCACTAAAAGAGGCCATATCATGAAATGAGTTCGAAGAACATCTTTAGAAAGATGGGTCCTAGAAACGTTTGTGATTGGCTTTAGGGCAAGTGGGAGATTGATGGAATAGTGCCCTGCAAGCCAATATATTTAGCTTGTATTGGAACTATCGTTATCTTTCTTTAGTATAAACGAATTAATACGCACGTTTATTTATATGAGTATAAGGATTAACAATGGCCAACTTCATCTCTCGCGAATACATTTAAGCGATTGGTTGAAATCCTTAGATTACATTTGACTATGGGACGATTCACTTCAGTACTGAGTGCAATCATGAAACAGTCTCAAAGGTCGTAATCTTAAAAACTGTTCCAAGTCATAGATTCCGAAACGAGACGGGGTATCGTAGGAATCGCCAAGACTTGTACAAGTATGCATGATTCACATGGAGTGAATTTGTAGCGTTTCATGAGCAAGGCATTTGAGGCCAGTGCATATGAGTAGGTGGTTCAATGGAGGATTGAACGCATCGAACGACCCGAACAGAGAAACCCATTGTGGAAGCGCATGACGCATATCGGTGGTGGGATGTTTCTCAAGGAATATAATAGTGTACGATTTAGTCCTTTGACTTGAGGTACTAGGGCGAATTCGGTACATGAAAGTGCGTACTTAGATCTAGGTATAGGCCACTTAGCTTGGTCATAACATGCCTAGGTTGGGTGCGTGTGGACATGTACGCGAGTGGTTAGTACCAATATGGAATCTATTGACTCACTGTAATGGGTGAGAGAATTTCCTATACGATTCTTAGACAATATATCCAAGGAACCCGTGGCCACGGTCGGTGACGGATTTGGAAAGGGGTTTCCAAATTTAGCAGTCACACTGGAATATTATCCTGAATTAGAAAGTATAGTTATCGAGACAAATTTAGAGGTGCCGATCAATTCACACGCCCTAAGTCTTGATCGGGAATATTAGTCGATAGAAGGACCGTATGTACATGGCAATTATATGAGACGAGGTTCACAAATATCAATTCACCTGAAGTTGGGCTTCATGGGCTTGTGGCTAGACATCGACCATGAAGTGTGGGTACTCCTGAATTAATAGAGGATTTAATTCTAGGAGTGATCAATTAAAGGTTGTTTAATTGACCGGAGCAATTTATTGTTCATAAATTAAATCACGAAGGATTCGTGGGCCTGCTGCCAATTGATGGTGAACCCAGAGGGTCACACACAATACAATTGGACGGTGACTGTTATAAAAGGACATTAAAGGAATTAATTGATTTAAAGGTAATTAAATCAATTAAATGAATTAAAAGTATTTAATTCAAGTGGAAGATTAATTAATTGGCTAACTTAACTGATAATTGAGTTGCAAATTAATTATGCAAAAGAAATAATGATTTAATTGGACTGGGCATTTAATTAAGTAGTTAATTAAATAAAGGATTGCAAGACATGGGCCTTTATTAATTAAAGCCCATAAGGAGTCTTGCAAACTTAGGTCAAAAGGAGCTTATAAATAGAGCACAACTAGAGCTCAAATGGGTAACACCCTGAAAGAAAAACCCTAGCCTCCTTTTGCCCTAAGTAGCCGCCGCCCCCTCCTAGCTAGAAACCCTAGCTGCCGCCGCCACCTTGAGCCGCCGCCACCTGCTGCCGTGGGCTGCCTTGGTGCCGCCGCCGCCTTCTCCTTGTTCTGTTGTGTTAGATCTTGATCTGTCAAGAGATTCAACACAATCCTGCAATAACAAATCTACTGAATCCAGTTCTGAGCCTAAGATCTTGAGGTGTTGCCAGAATCCAATTGGTGTGGAATATCCCTGGAGGTGAGACACTTGGATCACTCCTGTGAACCAGATCCAAGGACATACGAAGAAGCTATGTCAGACATAGATTCGGGTGCGTGGCAGGAAGCCATGCAATCCGAAATGGATTCCATTCATTCCAACAAAGTATGGACTTTGGTTTATCCACCTGAGGGAACCATCCCTGTAGGCTGCAAGTGGATCTTCAAGCGCAAGCTAGGAATGAATTGAGATGTATTAACTCATAAGGCTCGCCTTATGGCAAAAGGTTATTCTCAAAGGCCTGGAATAGACTATGAGGAAACCTTCTCGCCAGTAGCGATGTCTAAATCCATTCGGATACTATTAGCCATAGCCACGTGGTATGACTACGAGATATGACAAATGGTTGTAAAGACCGCCTTTCTCAATGGCGACATTGATAAGGAAATTTATATGCAACAGCCAAAAGGCTTTGCATCTAAAGGAAGTGAGCATAAGGTTTGCAAACATCAAAGGTCAATCTATGGCCTAAAACAAGCGTCCCGAACCTGGAACATACGTTTTGATGAGATAGTCAAGGGGTATGGCTTCATCAAGAACGTTTATGAGTCATGTGTGTACAAGAAATTCGATGGGAGTTCGATACAATTTATTTTGTTATATGTCGATGACATTCTGTTGATCGGAGACGATATCAGAACGATGACGCAGACGAAAGCGTGGTTATCCACGCAATTCTCCATGAAGGATATGGGAGACGCATCTTACGTACTAGGCATACGTATATATAGAGATAGATCGAAGAAGATGTTAGGTCTCTCCCAATCCCAGTACATTAACACTATACTGAAGAGATTCAGTATGGAAGAATCCAAGAAAGGATTGCTTCCAATGAGACATGGAATCTATCTTTCTAAATCAATGTGCCCTACGAGTGATGAAGAAAGAAAGAGAATGTCTCTCATACCTTATGCATCTGACATTGGGAGCATGATGTATGCAATGTTATGTACTAGACCTGACGTAGCTCACGCTCTCAGTGTAACGAGCCGCTACCAGTCAAATCCAGGGGAGGAACACTGGACCGCGGTAAAGGCCATCCTAAAGTACCTGAGAAGGACTAAGGATATGTTCTTGGTCTACGTTGGTAGTGGACAATTGAAACTCGAAGGATTCACTGATTCGAGTTTCCAGTCTGACGTGGATGATTTTAAATCCAATTCTGGATATATATTTTGCCTCAACGGCGCATCGGTGAGTTGGAAGAGCTCCAAACAGTCGACCACTGTAGACTCAACCACTGAAGCAGAATATATCGCCGCATCAGATGCAGCAAAGGAAAGTGTTTGGATGAGAAACTTCATCAAAGAGCTGGATGTGGTACCTAGCATAGCAAATCCCATAGTAGTCTACTGCGACAACAATGGGGCAATTGCTCAAGCGAAGGAGCCGAGATCACACCACCAGTCCAAACACGTATTGAGGAAATACCATGTGATCAGGGAGATCATAGGTAGAGGAGACATTCAAATGGAGCGTGTCGACTCAAAGGATAACGTAGCTGATCCACTAACTAAGCCATTATCGCAAAAGGTGTTCGAAGAGCATCTGGGAATGATGGGTCTTAGAAACGTTTGTGATTGGCTTTAGGGCAAGTGGGAGATTGATAGGATAGTGCCCTGCAAGCCAACAAAATAGCTTGTAATAGGAACATTATTTTATCTTGAAATAATCTTTGATTTATCAATTAATACGAACTATTTATTTTATTGAGAATTCATAATTTGTTGTTGTTTCATGAATAAGACATTGTTAATGTCAGTGCATATGACTAGGTGGTTCGATAGGGGATCGAACGCATCGAACGACCCGAACAGAGAGACCCATTGTGGAAGTGCGTAAAAAGCATATCGGTGGTGGGATGTCTCTCAAGACTTATAACAGTGTACGATTTAGTCCTTAGACTTGAGGTGCTAGGGCGAATTCGGTATACGGGTGTGCGTACTTTGATTTAGGAGCCGGGCACATAGCTTGTCCTTGTCCATTGTGCGCCTACGTTGGGTACGTATAGTCGTATGCTCGGATGCTTAGCATCAATATAGGATCTACCGACTCATTGTAATGGATGAGGGAATTTCCTGTACATTCTTCGATGATACATTTCCGAGAAATCCATGGCCATGGTCAGTGACGGATTTGGAAAAGGGTTTCAAGATTTAGTAGTCACACTGGAAGTATTATCCTGAATTATAAAGTACAAAATTGAGATGATTAGAGGTGCCGACCAATTCACACACCCTAGGTCTCGATCGGGAAATTAGTCGTCAGAGGGACCGTATGTACATGGTACTTATAAGAGGTTTAAGGTTCATTGAAATCAATTCACCTGAAGTTGGGCCTCATGGGCTTGTGGCTAGACATCGACCATGAGGTGTGTGTACTCTTCAATTGATGGTAGATTAATTCTGGAGTGGTCAATTGAAAGTAGTTTAATTGATCGGAGCGATTAATTAAATAATTAATTGCTCATTAATTAAATCACAGAAATGTGAGCCTGCGGCCAATTGATGGTGAACCTAGAGGGTCACACACAAAATCTGGAACTATGATAGTCATTTGTAGAACGAAATGATTTAAAGGAGTTAAATCAAGGTAAGGAATTAAAGGGTTAATTCTTGGAGAGAGAAAATTAATTAGATTTTATCTAATTAAAGTAAATCTTTAATTTAGATTTATTGGTTTATTTAATTAAAGTACTAATTAAATAAATGGGTCATATAATTAAAGTGGTTAATTAAATGACTTGGGCTATTTAATTAAAAGGACTAATTAAATAGAGGGATTGGGCTAAACTTATCTGATGACCCATTAGCTAAGAGATAAGATTAGGGATAGGGTTTGAAGTCTACTATAAAAGGGAGTCTTGGAGACTTAAAACCCTAACCTAGCAAAAACACAAAACCCTAGTCTACTCTCACCTAGCCGCCGTCCCCTCTCCCAATTCGCCCTAGCCCCAGCCGCCGTAGGTTGTAGATCGGACGTGCACCTCCTCTCTCCTTCTTCCGATCTACATCTAGAGTAGGATTTTAATCCAACTCTTGAATCCGAACTACTTTTCTCCTAGTTCTTAGCCTGAGGATTAAAGTGATTGCAGATCCATCTGGTGTGGACTTTTCTCTAGAGGCACAACACTTGGGGTGCTCTAGTGATCCGAAGAGAAGACCGGAGAAACCACCACCTTGCCTGTGGTGAGGTAAAATTGCAATTTTACCACATTATTTATTTTAGTATTTGTATGCTTAAATAAATTCAACCTTATTCACATGTGCTAATAAGATCCCTGGGATGTGGATATAAAAATTTTAAATTCCGCACCGTTGTAGTTGACAATTAAACCCACGAAATCCCAACAGTTGTATCAAAGCCAGGTTATTATGCACATATGAATAAGGCATGAATGCATCAAATTATGTGATTATATGTGATTGTTGTGTTCTGATATTTGATTCTTCCTTGTTATGATAAATTGAGTGTTCGGATTTATGCAATTTTCGGTTTTTGGGCCTAAAATGTAATTTTCGAAAATTGGAGGGCTAAATTGCAAATTTTGATTTTTCAAAAATCTGGACAGAAATTAAATTTTTGTTTTTCTGCAATTCCGGACCAAATTGTAAAATCTGAAATTATTAAAAAATCTGGGCCATTTTGCAATTTACGAAAGGTTAGGGGTGTTTTTGCTATTTCCGTAAATTTGGGGTCTGTTTTGCAATAAACAAAAGTTTCTGGAAATTTTGTTCATTTTTCTGCTTTCTGGTCCAATTTGCATATTCTGGAAATTTTGGGGCTGATTTGTAATTTCCAAAAGTTGAGGGGTTAAAGTGTAATTTTCAATAATTTAGGGGCCGAACTGCAATTTTTCAAACATGAAAAACAGAAACTGTTTTGTGCACTAAAAGGGTTTAGTAAATCCGGAAAGTCAATTTTATCATAATTAGTAGAGACTTAAAGTGAGAATCAAAGGGTCATTTTAAAGGGGTTTAAAATGATGTTAGAGATTGTTTTAGAAGGGGTTTTAAAACTAGAATCTTAAGTATTTTAAAAGGCTGTTTTAAAATAAGATAAGAAATAAGAAAATGGGTTTTCCTTGTTTCTTGCTCTACGTGAAATTGTTTACGTGGTTTTCGATCGCGCCGAGCCTTGACCCTTAGGGTAGATGTGATTGGTTATTTTTAATCTTATTGGTTTTATTGGGCCTGCGAGCCTTAAATTTTGGGCCACATTGAGCCATTGTAATAGATAGGGATTTACTATTTTATTAGTTTAGAATGGAGGCCCGTTATAAGCAAGGTGGGAGCCCAAGAAGACTAAAGGCCATTTATGCATGGTAAAATGTGTAATAGAGTAGGTCTCTTTGAAACCTAATAGATTGACCAATAGGACCATCGTCTTTGGCTCGATGGTGGTCCGCATAAGAGGCTCCCGATCGAAAACATATTATGGTAGCATGCATGCTAGGTGTGTATGTGTTTATTTACGTATTTATATCTGAGCTTGTGTGGTGATGCGCGCTAGTTATATTTAGATCGTAAATAAAAGATAATGCATAACTGGAATGGTGAGATCTCGAGGAGAGTTACCTCAAACTCTTAAACCCGAAAAAGCCCTCTTGAAAATAATATTAAGTCATATTGGGTACATTTAAAATGATGTTTTAAAGATCCAAGCCTTCCATCAATAGGGACTAGTGTAAGTTGTCTACTTATCGTTGAAGGTGATCAAGAGTCTGGCACCCTAAGCGAAGAAAGGGACAATACACGAAATTCCTTGATTCATATTTTTAACTAAACTCGACAAGGGTGGGGACTGGTCGGGATGTGATTATCAACCGATAACCAGTTACGGGGACTTCACGACCGGGCCAGTTGCTCATCATGATTGATGGGTTAGACTTAACGATTAGTAACACTTATGATGTAGCAGTGCTAGATAAGTGCGAAAACCGAGGCAAAATAGCTTGAAGGTTGTGGAGGAACACAATTGGTAAAAGTATACCTACCTGGGGAGTTAATTGTATGGCCACGAGTCGTGGGTGCAATTAACGTCTGCTGGGACGTCAAGACCTACTAGGAGATTAGATTTCCCGAACAATTGAAGGGGTAATTGTTTCGAGAAAATAGTGGGAGAACTTTTTCGATAACAAGTCCAACATCGTTAATTATAAGTATTAATATATATCAGTCAGCTAAACGTTATCATTTACTTTCGTAGATCAATTCTTCAAAAATATCTAAGAATCCATTAGCTATCATCCTTGACACTAACAAACTGAACGGATCAAATTTTGTCGACTGGCTTAGAAATCTGAGGATAGTCCTCGAATCCGAGAAAAGGAGTTACATTCTCGACGCACCCATGCCTGGTGCACTTCCGGAAGGGGTTTCGGAAGAGGAACGAGCTACCCATCAAAGATGGGTCGATGATGATATTTAGGTTCGTTGCCTCATGCTGGCATCAATGACCAATGAACTGCAGAAACAGCATGTAAGGATGTTGCATGCTGCTGACATAATTCTTCACCTCCGAGAGTTGTTTGGAGAGAAGTCTAGGACCGAAAGGTTCAAGACTACAAAAGAATTATTCAATCTGAGAATGGCTGAGGGTTCAAGTGTGAAGGATCACTGTTTGCGTTTCATCAATCTGGTTGAAAAACTGGAGAACTTGGACGTAGACTTGCATGCTGACCTTCGCAATGACCTCCTCCTCCATACTCTGCCACGCTCATTTGATCAGTTCGTGTTAAACTTCAATATGGAAAATAGAGAACTCGCTCTACAAGAACTGACCAATTTATTGGTCACGGCAGAATCAACCCTGAAAAGGGAGAAGTCTGTCATGATTGCTGAGCAACCCAAGGCTACAAAGCCTAAGAAGGGCAAGAAAAAGAAGAAGAAAGTAATCTCTTCTAAAACAACCAAGAAGGTTGTCGAGAAGAAAAGAAAAAGCCCAGAAGATGAATGTTTCCACTGCAAGAAAGCAGGGCACTGGAAAAGGAACTGCCTGGACTACCTGAAAGAGGTGGTCAAAGGTATTTTCTTTATTGAAGTTAATATTTCTATTAACTGTGCATCATGGGTGTTAGACACCGCAGCGGGTTCTCATATCTGCAATGATTTGCAGGTGATGGGAGCAGTAAGGCCTCTTAAACCTGGGGATAGAATCCTGCGCTTTGGAAACGGAGCTAGGGTTGCGTCAGAGGCCATAGGAGACGTAGAGTTAGTCCTATGAAATTTTTCTTTGGTTTTGAAAGACTGTTTGTACGTACCAACGATTATCAAGAACATTATTTCTATTCCTTTATTGGATAATGATGGCTTTTGTTATTCCATTTCTAATGGAAAGTTTAGCATAATAAAAGTTGGTTTTATTTATGCTTGTGGTACTTTGATAGATGGTCTTTATTCCTTAGAACCTGCCAACTCTAATGTCATGCACATTCAATCAAAGAAAAGAAAACAAGATGAAAATAATCAACAACTTTGGCACGCTAGGCTTTCCAAGAGTAGAATTCAAAAGTTGGTCTCATCTAGGGCTCTTGAAATTAAGAACCTAGATGATCTCCCAACTTGCGAATCCTGTCTTAAGGGAAAAATGACCAAGGCACTTTTTTCTGGGAAATCGGAGCGAACCAATCAAACCTTGGATTTAATCCATACTGACGTTTGTGGACCACTGAGTGTCAATGCGAGAGGAGGATTCTCATACTTCATAACCTTCACAGATGACTTCAGTCGTTATGGGTATGTATACCTGATGAAGTATAAGTCCGAAGCTTTTGATAAATTCAAAGAGTTTCGAATGGAAGTTGAGAATCAACTTGGACTAGTATCAAGGCACTTCGGTCGGATCGAGGTGGTGAATACTTAAGTCAAGAATTCCTCGATTATCTTGTAGAGAATGAAATTCTCTCTCAGCGAACTCCTCCTAGAACACCGCAGGTGAATGGTGTGTCTGAGAGAAGGAACAAAACTTTGTTAGACATGGTTCGTTCCTTGATGAGTTTCACTGACCTTCCTTTTTCATTTTGGGGCCAAGCCCTATTAACTGCTTCGTAGATACTTAACATTGTACCTTCAAAGTCGGTGCCGACGACGCCATACCAAGAATGGTTTGGTAAAGCAACCATATACTCATATTTACGAGTATGGGGATCTCCTGCCTATGTAAGAAACAAGAAAGGAGATAAACTAGATAGTAGATCTAGTTTGTACAAATTTATGGGGTATCCAAAGGAATCCATTGGATACCTGTTCTACAAACCTAAGGAACAAAAGATGTTTGTGTCCAGGAACGCCCACTTCTTGGAGGATGACTTCCTCACTAAAAGAAGCGGGATATCCGTAGAACTTGATGAAGTCCAGAAAATGGACCCATCCCCACAAACAGTGGGAGTTGATCCTGAACCCGTTGAACCATCTAGTACACCAGTACTTCGTAGGTCCAATCGAGTTCGTAAAGAGCCTGAAAGGTATGGCTTTATTCACGAAAACGATCAATTGGACACTGATCCAAAGACATACGAAGAAGCTATGTCAGACATAGATTCGGGTGCGTGGCAGGAAGCCATGCAATCCGAAATGGATTCCATTCATTCCAACAAAGTATGGACTTTGGTTTATCCACCTGAGGGAACCATCCCTATAGGCTGCAAGTGGATCTTCAAGCGCAAGCTAGGAATGAATCGAGAGGTATTAACTCATAAGGCTCGCCTTATGGCAAAAGGTTATTCTCAAAGGCCTGGAATAGACTATGAGGAAACCTTCTCGCCAGTAGCGATGTCTAAATCCATTCGGATACTATTAGCCATAGCCACGTGGTATGACTACGAGATATGACAAATGGATGTAAAGACCGCCTTTCTCAATGGCGACATTGATAAGGAAATTTATATGCAACAGCCAAAAGGCTTTGCATCTAAAGGAAGTGAGCATAAGGTTTGCAAACATCAAAGGTCAATCTATGGCCTAAAACAAGCGTCCCGAACCTGGAACATACGTTTTGATGAGACAGTCAAGGGGTATGGCTTCATCAAGAACGTTTATGAGTCATGTGTGTACAAGAAATTCGATGGGAGTTCGATACATTTATTTTGTTATATGTCGATGACATTCTGTTATTCGGAGACGATATCAGAACGATGACGCAGACGAAAGTGTGGTTATCCACGCAATTCTCCATGAAGGATATGGGAGACACATCTTACGTACTAGGCATACGTATCTATAGAGATAGATCGAAGTAGATGTTAGGTCTCTCCCAATCCCAGTACATTAACACTATACTGAAGAGATTCAGTATGGAAGAATCCAAGAAAGGATTGCTTCCAATGAGACATGGAATCTATCTTTCTAAATCAATGTGCCCTACGAGTGATGAAGAAAGAAAGAGAATGTCTCTCATACCTTATGCATCTGCCATTGGGAGCATGATGTATGCAATGTTATGTACTAGACCTGACGTAGCTCACGCTCTCAGTGTAACGAGCCGCTACCAGTCAAATCCAGGGGAGGAACACTGGACCGCGGTAAAGGCCATCCTAAAGTACCTGAGAAGGACTAAGGATATGTTCTTGGTCTACGTTGGTAGTGGACAATTGAAACTCGAAGGATTCACTGATTCGAGTTTCCAGTCTGACGTGGATGATTTTAAATCCAATTCTGGATATATATTTGGCCTCAACGGCGCAGCGGTGAATTGGAAGAGCTCCAAACAGTCGACCACTGTAGACTCAACCACTGAAGCAGAATATATCGCCGCATCAGATGCAGCAAAGGAAAGTGTTAGTATGAGAAACTTCATCCAAGAGCTGGATGTGGTACCTAGCATAGCAAATCCCGTAGTAGTCTACTGCGACAACAATGGGGCAATTGCTCAAGCGAAGGAGCCGAGATCACACCACCAGTCCAAACACGTATTGAGGAAATACCATGTGATCAGGGAGATCATAGGTAGAGGAGACATTCAAATGGAGCGTGTCGACTCAAAGGATAACGTAGCTGATCCACTAACTAAGCCATTATCGCAAAAGGTGTTCGAAGAGCATCTGGGAAGGATGGGTCTTAGAAACGTTTGTGATTGGCTTTAGGGCAAGTGGGAGATTGATAGGATAGTGCCCTGCAAGCCAACAAAATAGCTTGTAATAGGAACATTATTTTATCTTGAAATAATCTTTGATTTATCAATTAATACGAACTGTTTATTTTAGTGAGAATTCATAATATAAACAAATGGCCATCTTCATCTTTCGCGAACACATTTAAGCGATTGGTTGAAACCCTGAGATCACTCATGACTACGGGACTATTCAATTCAGTATTGGGTGCGATTAATCATGAAACAGTCTCAGAGGTCGTGATCTCAAAAATGTTCCAAGTCATAGATTCATATCGAGACGGGGTATCGAATGAATCGTCAAGACTTGTACGATTATGCATGATTCACTTAAAGTGAATTTGTTGTTGTTTCATGAATAAGACATTGTTAATGTCAGTGCATATGACTAGGTGGTTCGATAGGGGATCGGACGCATCGAACGACCCGAACAGAGAGACCCATTGTGGAAGTGCGTAAAAAGCATATCGGTGGTGGGATGTCTCTCAAGACTTATAACTGTGTACGATTTAGTCCTTAGACTTGAGGTGATAGGGCGAATTCGGTATACGGGTGTGCGTACTTTGATTTAGGAGCCGGGCACATAGCTTGTCCTTGTCCATTGTGCGCCTACGTTGGGTACGTATAGTCGTATGCGCGGATGGTTAGCATCAATATAGGATCTACCGACTCATTGTAATGGATGAGGGAATTTCCTGTACATTCTTCGATGATACATTTTCGAGAAATCCATGGCCATGGTCAGTGACGGATTTGGAAAAGGGTTTCCAGATTTAGTAGTCACACTGGAAGTATTATCCTGAATTAGAAAGTACAGAATTGAGATGATTAGAGGTGCCGACCAATTCACACACCCTAGGTCTCAATCGGGAAATTAGTCGTCAGAGGGACCGTATGTACATGGTACTTATAAGAGGTTTAAGGTTCATTGAAATCAATTCACCTGAAGTTGGGCCTCATGGGCTTGTGGCTAGACATCGACCATGAGGTGTGGGTACTCCTCAATTGATGGTAGATTAATTCTGGAGGGGTCAATTGAAAGTAGTTTAATTGATCGGAGCTATTAATTAAATAATTAATTGCTCATTAATTAAATCACAGAAATGTGATCCTGCGGCCAATTGATGGTGAACCTAGAGGGTCACACACAAAATCTGGAACTATGATAGTCTGTTGTAGAACGAAATGATTTAAAGGAGTTAAATCAAGGTAATGAATTAAAGGGTTAATTCATGGAGAGAGAAAATTAATTAGATTTTATCTAATTAAAGTAAATCTTTAATTTAGATTTATTGGTTTATTTAATTAAAGTACTAATTAAATAAATGGGCCATTTAATTAAAGTGGTTAATTAAATGACTTGAGCTATCTAATTAAAAGGACTAATTAAATAGAGGGATTGGGCCAAACTTATCTGATGGCCCATTAGCAAAGAGATAAGATTAGGGATAGGGTTTGAAGCCTACTATAAAAGGGAGTCTTGGAGACTTAAAACCCTGTTGGATAAGGATGAAGATGAAGGCACAAAAGGAAATTTGATAAGAGAGGTTTTGATGCATTCCAAAACTTCATAAACTGGCTAAGTATGGAGTAACTTAGCTGATAAACTTATCAAGGAATTTTGACTAAGTAATGAAGACATCAGAAGAGTCAAAGTTTCAAGGTCCAAGACTTCTGATCTGCTGAAGTAAAGTTATCAGACTAGTGAAGATCAGCCGACTCAAATCAGATTTGTTCAAGATTGAGATCAGCCGAGTTCACCATCAGACTTGTACTTTCGTCAGCCAAGTGAAGAAGATCATGAAGTGTTCCCAACGGTAATAAATGCCCCTTGGTGTAATAAATGCTGAAGTACGAGGATATTTAAGACAAATGATTGAAGAAAAGCTTCGCATCAGCCGAGTGCATTTAATGCTGCATTTAATGCTGCCTGCAGAATAGTACTGTTTACAGTACGGACAGACTGCAAAAGAGCCGTTCGCGGATTTTAAGGACCAGTACTCGAGGAATTTGAATTCTGTCTCTCTTCAACGGACACTTTTCAATCCTCAAGTATAAATAGCTGAAAGAGACGAAGAAGAAACAAGCAACACACTTTCTGAGAGAAACTCCCGAAGCAGAATTCTTTAAGTCCCAAGAACAGCTCACTCATCAGCTGAGTCATTTGTTGACAAAAGCAGAGTTGAAGAATCAAGAAAAATACATCTTCTGAGTGATTTTGTAAAACAAGAGTGTTGTGCGGAGTTGTGATCCATCTTTGTGAGTGATCAAACTTCAGAGAATAGGTTTTCTGTGTGATTTCCTATTGTGAACTTGTGGTCCTTTTATTTGTTGTTCGACGCAAGCAGAGTATACTGTAAACTTTGTGATTATAGTATAACCCAAGATCTGAGTGACTTGGAAGAGTGGACTAAAGGATATTCAAATCCATATAACCACTATAAAAATTGATTGTGTTTTTACATAGCTTTCAAACTTGCATATTTTCTAACTGCATAAAAACACATTAAGTTAACTGTTTGAAAAAGAATAAAAAGGAGTTTATAAAACTGGGGAAACATTTTTCAAACTGCTAAGATTACTTGTGAAAAACACTTTGAAAATCCGCTGCAAGTACTCTAAGTATTAAAACTGATTTCTGCCAAATCAGCTAAGTAACTATCAGACGAGTGGTCAACAAGACTGTTCAAAGATTTGTTCGCGAACAGAATTGTAACTTACTAATCTGATCAGCTTAGTCTGTTCAGTTAGAGTGAAGTTTTAAAGTTAAAATAGAAGAAAATTGTTAAAAGAGGTTTATTCACCCCCCCCCCCCCTCTAAACCTCTTCTGACCACTTGGGACCAACAAGTGGTATCAGAGCAGGTGGTTCATTAGAATCAGCTGCCTGATCAACGAGCTTGATCCGAGTGTTTTTCAAAGGTTTTCAAAACTTTTCAAAAGAGCATCTTTTTGAAAAATAAAAACTTTTTGAAAAATGGATTGTATCAGCCATGTTCCCCACATTGCTGGTATGTCTTTTGAGGACTGGAAGATCAGAATGGAGATTTTCCTTGCTGCCTACAATGACAACATGTATACATGTATCATCAAAGGTCCATTCAAATTCACCAAGACCATCATCGTAGATGAAGCTCAAATTGTGGTGGAAAAAGACTTAACAGAAATGACAGCAGAAGAAATAAAGCTGTTCAACCTGGACAAAGTCGGAAGATTCATCATGACCAAAGCCCTGGATAATGATCGGTTTGACAAAGTCAAGCATTGCAAAACTGCAAAGGAGATGTGGGATAAGGTTCGTGACATGAGTGAAGGCAATGATGCAATTAAAGAGCATCAGCTAAGTGTTGCCTTGGAGAAGCTGGATAACTTCAAAATGAAGTCTGGAGAAACCATTGATCAGATGGACACCAGATTCACCAGAACTCTGAATGAAGTTTTGAAGCTGGGAAAGACTTTCACTGACAAAGAAATTTCTGTCAGAGTACTGAAGGCTCTACCTTCCAAGTTTAACATGAAGGTGACAGCAATGGAAGAATCAAGAGATCTGGGCAAGATTTCTCTTACAGAGCTGTTCTCCGTACTCAAGGCGTATGAGTATAAACTGCCAAGGATGGGAATTGAAGAAACCTCAACTTCAGGACCCACAGCTGCACTGGTTGCTGCTGAAAACCAAAGAAGACCAGCTCAAAGAAATGCAGAAATGGACTCATCTGATGAGGCCACTCTACTCAACAAAAAGGAGTACACTGCTGGAGATGTTGCACTGTTGATGAACAACTTCAAGAAGTTCTATAAAAGAAAAATGAAGAACAAATACAACAATGCTTCTACTTCTAAACCTAACTTTTCTTCTCAAGAAAAAGATGATTATAAAGCAAAACTAATGTGTTATAACTGCAGGAAACTGGGACATTTCATCAGAGACTGTCCATATCCAAAAGCAGAGAAGTACACTGAGGAAGAGAAGAAAATGAGAAAAGAAAGAAAGCATCAGAGAGGCAAGGCTATGATGGCTGAAGCAGAAAAGCTTGCTGCTGTCTACTCATCTGATTCAGATTCAGACACGTCTGATGAAGAATCGTCTGATGAAGAAAAACCTGCTCTCCTGTGCCTTATGGCAAAGGAATCTGATGACTCTGAGGATGAGGTAACTCCTCAAGAAAATGAACTGTTTAATTCTCTAGAGCAAATGATGTTAAATAATACTACTATTGCTGGAGAATTTGTTAAGCTTAAGGAAGAGATGAACTTGCTAAAAGAGCAAAATAGTTCACTGAAACTTTTAGCTGAAAAGCCAAAAGAATCAGCTGAATATAAACAGCTTGAGCAAGAGCATGAATCTCTGAAAGCTGAATGTGAGGTCTATAAAGGAAAAATCATGGAACTTGAGAAAATCATTGAGTCTCATGACAAGTCTACTGCTGCATCCATGCATACATCTAGTAAACAGGAGACACCTTTAGAAAAGGATAAATTAGAATTGAATCATACTGAAAAATTTATATCAGCTGACAAAAGCAAGGTCATTCTGTATGTTCAAACTTCTAAACCTACCTCATCTGAGAAAGTGGCAAAGGAGAAGAAATCTCCTAAGGCTAAAAAGAGCAAAGAGCCTAGTGTAGGAAATCAGACTAGTAAGACCAAACAGCAGAGTCCTAAGAAGTCTGCTGATAAAGCTAAAGTCAATCAGACTAGTGGTAAAACTAAGTCAAAATCAAATGAGCAAGCAACTAGTAAACCAAAGAAGCATAAGAACAAGAAAAATCAAAATGCTTGGTATGGAAATGAGTCATATTATGTGCAACCTGCTGCATATCATCCTATGTATCATGCACCTCAATTTCCTAGTTACTATGCACCTTATCCTGCTCATCCAATGCATGCATACCCTGCTTATCATGGCCTAAAACAAGCGTCCCGAACCTGGAACATACGTTTTGATGAGATAGTCAAGGGGTATGGCTTCATCAAGAACGTTTATGAGTCATGTGTGTACAAGAAATTCGATGGGAGTTCGATACAATTTATTTTGTTATATGTCGATGACATTCTGTTGATCGGAGACGATATCAGAACGATGACGCAGACGAAAGCGTGGTTATCCACGCAATTCTCCATGAAGGATATGGGAGACGCATCTTACGTACTAGGCATACGTATATATAGAGATAGATCGAAGAAGATGTTAGGTCTCTCCCAATCCCAGTACATTAACACTATACTGAAGAGATTCAGTATGGAAGAATCCAAGAAAGGATTGCTTCCAATGAGACATGGAATCTATCTTTCTAAATCAATGTGCCCTACGAGTGATGAAGAAAGAAAGAGAATGTCTCTCATACCTTATGCATCTGACATTGGGAGCATGATGTATGCAATGTTATGTACTAGACCTGACGTAGCTCACGATCTCAGTGTAACGAGCCGCTACCAGTCAAATCCAGGGGAGGAACACTGGACCGCGGTAAAGGCCATCCTAAAGTACCTGAGAAGGACTAAGGATATGTTCTTGGTCTACGTTGGTAGTGGACAATTGAAACTCGAAGGATTCACTGATTCGAGTTTCCAGTCTGACGTGGATGATTTTAAATCCAATTCTGGATATATATTTTGCCTCAACGGCGCATCGGTGAGTTGGAAGAGCTCCAAACAGTCGACCACTGTAGACTCAACCACTGAAGCAGAATATATCGCCGCATCAGATGCAGCAAAGGAAAGTGTTTGGATGAGAAACTTCATCAAAGAGCTGGATGTGGTACCTAGCATAGCAAATCCCATAGTAGTCTACTGCGACAACAATGGGGCAATTGCTCAAGCGAAGGAGCCGAGATCACACCACCAGTCCAAACACGTATTGAGGAAATACCATGTGATCAGGGAGATCATAGGTAGAGGAGACATTCAAATGGAGCGTGTCGACTCAAAGGATAACGTAGCTGATCCACTAACTAAGCCATTATCGCAAAAGGTGTTCGAAGAGCATCTGGGAATGATGGGTCTTAGAAACGTTTGTGATTGGCTTTAGGGCAAGTGGGAGATTGATAGGATAGTGCCCTGCAAGCCAACAAAATAGCTTGTAATAGGAACATTATTTTATCTTGAAATAATCTTTGATTTATCAATTAATACGAACTGTTTATTTTATTGAGAATTCATAATTTGTTGTTGTTTCATGAATAAGACATTGTTAATGTCAGTGCATATGACTAGGTGGTTCGATAGGGGATCGAACGCATCGAACGACCCGAACAGAGAGACCCATTGTGGAAGTGCGTAAAAAGCATATCGGTGGTGGGATGTCTCTCAAGACTTATAACAGTGTACGATTTAGTCCTTAGACTTGAGGTGCTAGGGCGAATTCGGTATACGGGTGTGCGTACTTTGATTTAGGAGCCGGGCACATAGCTTGTCCTTGTCCATTGTGCGCCTACGTTGGGTACGTATAGTCGTATGATCGGATGCTTAGCATCAATATAGGATCTACCGACTCATTGTAATGGATGAGGGAATTTCCTGTACATTCTTCGATGATACATTTCCGAGAAATCCATGGCCATGGTCAGTGACGGATTTGGAAAAGGGTTTCAAGATTTAGTAGTCACACTGGAAGTATTATCCTGAATTATAAAGTACAAAATTGAGATGATTAGAGGTGCCGACCAATTCACACACCCTAGGTCTCGATCGGGAAATTAGTCGTCAGAGGGACCGTATGTACATGGTACTTATAAGAGGTTTAAGGTTCATTGAAATCAATTCACCTGAAGTTGGGCCTCATGGGCTTGTGGCTAGACATCGACCATGAGGTGTGTGTACTCTTCAATTGATGGTAGATTAATTCTGGAGTGGTCAATTGAAAGTAGTTTAATTGATCGGAGCGATTAATTAAATAATTAATTGCTCATTAATTAAATCACAGAAATGTGAGCCTGCGGCCAATTGATGGTGAACCTAGAGGGTCACACACAAAATCTGGAACTATGATAGTCATTTGTAGAACGAAATGATTTAAAGGAGTTAAATCAAGGTAAGGAATTAAAGGGTTAATTCTTGGAGAGAGAAAATTAATTAGATTTTATCTAATTAAAGTAAATCTTTAATTTAGATTTATTGGTTTATTTAATTAAAGTACTAATTAAATAAATGGGTCATATAATTAAAGTGGTTAATTAAATGACTTGGGCTATTTAATTAAAAGGACTAATTAAATAGAGGGATTGGGCTAAACTTATCTGATGACCCATTAGCTAAGAGATAAGATTAGGGATAGGGTTTGAAGTCTACTATAAAAGGGAGTCTTGGAGACTTAAAACCCTAACCTAGCAAAAACACAAAACCCTAGTCTACTCTCACCTAGCCGCCGTCCCCTCTCCCAATTCGCCCTAGCCCCAGCCGCCGTAGGTTGTAGATCGGACGTGCACCTCCTCTCTCCTTCTTCCGATCTACATCTAGAGTTGGATTTTAATCCAACTCTTGAATCCGAACTACTTTTCTCCAAGTTCTTAGCCTGAGGATTAAAGTGATTGCAGATCCATCTGGTGTGGACTTTTCTCTAGAGGCACAACACTTGGGGTGCTCTAGTGATCCGAAGAGAAGACCGGAGAAACCACCACCTTGCCTGTGGTGAGGTAAAATTGCAATTTTACCACATTATTTATTTTAGTATTTGTATGCTTAAATAAATTCAACCTTATTCACATGTGCTAATAAGATCCCTGGGATGTGGATATAAAAATTTTAAATTCCGCACCGTTGTAGTTGACAATTAAACCCACGAAATCCCAACAGTTGTATCAAAGCCAGGTTATTATGCACATATGAATAAGGCATGAATGCATCAAATTATGTGATTATATGTGATTGTTGTGTTCTGATATTTGATTCTTCCTTGTTATGATAAATTGAGTGTTCGGATTTATGCAATTTTCGGTTTTTGGGCCTAAAATGTAATTTTCGAAAATTGGAGGGCTAAATTGCAAATTTTGATTTTTCAAAAATCTGGACAGAAATTAAATTTTCGTTTTTCTGCAATTCCGGACCAAATTGTAAAATCTGAAATTTTTAAAAAATCTGGGCCATTTTGCAATTTACGAAAGGTTAGGGGTGTTTTTGCTATTTCCGTAAATTTGGGGTCTGTTTTGCAATAAACAAAAGTTTCTGGAAATTTTGTTCATTTTTCTGCTTTCTGGTCCAATTTGCATATTCTGGAAATTTTGGGGCTGATTTGTAATTTCCAAAAGTTGAGGGGTTAAAGTGTAATTTTCAATAATTTAGGGGCCGAACTGCAATTTTTCAAACATGAAAAACAGAAACTGTTTTGTGCACTAAAAGGGTTTAGTAAATCCGGAAAGTCAATTTTATCATAATTAGTAGAGACTTAAAGTGAGAATCAAAGGGTCATTTTAAAGGGGTTTAAAATGATGTTAGAGATTGTTTTAGAAGGGGTTTTAAAACTAGAATCTTAAGTATTTTAAAAGGCTGTTTTAAAATAAGATAAGAAATAAGAAAATGGGTTTTCCTTGTTTCTTGCTCTACGTGAAATTGTTTACGTGGTTTTCGATCGCGCCGAGCCTTGACCCTTAGGGTAGATGTGATTGGTTATTTTTAATCTTATTGGTTTTATTGGGCCTGCGAGCCTTAAATTTTGGGCCACATTGAGCCATTGTAATAGATAGGGATTTACTATTTTATTAGTTTAGAATGGAGGCCCGTTATAAGCAAGGTGGGAGCCCAAGAAGACTAAAGGCCATGTATGCATGGTAAAATGTGTAATAGAGTAGGTCTCTTTGAAACCTAATAGATTGACCAATAGGACCATTGTCTTTGGCTCGATGGTGGTCCGCATAAGAGGCTCCCGATCGAAAACATATTATGGTAGCATGCATGCTAGGTGTGTATGTGTTTATTTACGTATTTATATCTGAGCTTGTGTGGTGATGCGCGCTAGTTATATTTAGATCGTAAATAAAAGATAATGCATAACTGGAATGGTGAGATCTCGAGGAGAGTTACCTCAAACTCTTAAACCCGAAAAAGCCCTCTTGAAAATAATATTAAGTCATATTGGGTACATTTAAAATGATGTTTTAAAGATCCAAGCCTTCCATCAATAGGGACTAGTGTAAGTTGTCTACTTATCGTTGAAGGTGATCAAGAGTCTGGCACCCTAAGCGAAGAAAGGGACAATACACGAAATTCCTTGATTCATATTTTTAACTAAACTCGACAAGGGTGGGGACTAGTCGGGATGTGATTATCAACCGATAACCAGTTACGGGGACTTCACGACCGGGCCAGTTGCTCATCATGATTGATGGGTTAGACTTAACGATTAGTAACACTTATGATGTAGCAATGCTAGATAAGTGCGAAAACCGAGGCAAAATAGCTTGAAGGTTGTGGAGGAACACAATTGGTAAAAGTATACCTACCTGGGGAGTTAATTGTATGGCCACGAGTCGTGGGTGCAATTAACGTCTGCTGGGACGTCAAGACCTACTAGGAGATTAGATTTCCCGAACAATTGAAGGGGTAATTGTTTCGAGAAAATAGTGGGAGAACTTTTTCGATAACAAGTCCAACATCGTTAATTATAAGTATTAATATATATCAGTCAGCTAAACGTTATCATTTACTTTCGTAGATCAATTCTTCAAAAATATCTAAGAATCCATTAGCTATCATCCTTGACACTAACAAACTGAACGGATCAAATTTTGTCGACTGGCTTAGAAATCTGAGGATAGTCCTCGAATCCGAGAAAAGGAGTTACATTCTCGACGCACCCATGCCTGGTGCACTTCCGGAAGGGGTTTCGGAAGAGGAACGAGCTACCCATCAAAGATGGGTCGATGATGATATTTAGGTTCGTTGCCTCATGCTGGCATCAATGACCAATGAACTGCAGAAACAACATGTAAGGATGTTGCATGCTGCTGACATAATTCTTCACCTCCGAGAGTTGTTTGGAGAGAAGTCTAGGACCGAAAGGTTCAAGACTACAAAAGAATTATTCAATCTGAGAATGGCTGAGGGTTCAAGTGTGAAGGATCACTGTTTGCGTTTCATCAATCTGGTTGAAAAACTGGAGAACTTGGACGTAGACTTGCATGCTGACCTTCGCAATGACCTCCTCCTCCATACTCTGCCACGCTCATTTGATCAGTTCGTGTTAAACTTCAATATGGAAAATAGAGAACTCGCTCTACAAGAACTGACCAATTTATTGGTCACGGCAGAATCAACCCTGAAAAGGGAGAAGTCTGTCATGATTGCTGAGCAACCCAAGGCTACAAAGCCTAAGAAGGGCAAGAAAAAGAAGAAGAAAGTAATCTCTTCTAAAACAACCAAGAAGGTTGTCGAGAAGAAAAGAAAAAGCCCAGAAGATGAATGTTTCCACTGCAAGAAAGCAGGGCACTGGAAAAGGAACTGCCTGGACTACCTGAAAGAGGTGGTCAAAGGTATTTTCTTTATTGAAGTTAATATTTCTATTAACTGTGCATCATGGGTGTTAGACACCGCAACGGGTTCTCATATCTGCAATGATTTGCAGGTGATGGGAGCAGTAAGGCCTCTTAAACCTGGGGATAGAATCCTGCGCTTTGGAAACGGAGCTAGGGTTGCGTCAGAGGCCATAGGAGACGTAGAGTTAGTCCTAGGAAATTTTTCTTTGGTTTTGAAAGACTGTTTGTACGTACCAACGATTATCAAGAACATTATTTCTATTCCTTTATTGGATAATGATGGCTTTTGTTTTTCCATTTCTAATGGAAAGTTTAGCATAATAAAAGGTGGTTTTATTTATGCTTGTGGTACTTTGATAGATGGTCTTTATTCCTTAGAACCTGCCAACTCTAATGTCATGCACATTCAATCAAAGAAAAGAAAACAAGATGAAAATAATCAACAACTTTGGCACGCTAGGCTTTCCAAGAGTAGAATTCAAAAGTTGGTCTCATCTAGGGCTCTTGAAATTAAGAACCTAGATGATCTCCCAACTTGCGAATCCTGTCTTAAGGGAAAAATGACCAAGGCACTTTTTTCTGGGAAATCGGAGCGAACCAATCAAACCTTGGATTTAATCCATACTGACGTTTGTGGACCACTGAGTGTCAATGCGAGAGGAGGATTCTCATACTTCATAACCTTCACAGATGACTTCAGTCGTTATGGGTATGTATACCTGATGAAGTATAAGTCCGAAGCTTTTGATAAATTCAAAGAGTTTCGAATGGAAGTTGAGAATCAACTTGGACTAGTATCAAGGCACTTCGGTCGGATCGAGGTGGTGAATACTTAAGTCAAGAATTCCTCGATTATCTTGTAGAGAATGAAATTCTCTCTCAGCGAACTCCTCCTAGAACACCGCAGGTGAATGGTGTGTCTGAGAGAAGGAACAAAACTTTGTTAGACATGGTTCGTTCCTTGATGAGTTTCACTGACCTTCCTTTTTCATTTTGGGGCCAAGCCCTATTAACTGCTTCGTAGATACTTAACATTGTACCTTCAAAGTCGGTGCCGACGACGCCATACCAAGAATGGTTTGGTAAAGCAACCATATACTCATATTTACGAGTATGGGGATCTCCTGCCTATGTAAGAAACAAGAAAGGAGATAAACTAGATAGTAGATCTAGTTTGTACAAATTTATGGGGTATCCAAAGGAATCCATTGGATACCTGTTCTACAAACCTAAGGAACAAAAGATGTTTGTGTCCAGGAACGCCCACTTCTTGGAGGATGACTTCCTCACTAAAAGAAGCGGGATATCCGTAGAACTTGATGAAGTCCAGAAAATGGACCCATCCCCACAAACAGTGGGAGTTGATCCTGAACCCGTTGAACCATCTAGTACACCAGTACTTCGTAGGTCCAATCGAGTTCGTAAAGAGCCTGAAAGGTATGGCTTTATTCACGAAAACGATCAATTGGACACTGATCCAAAGACATACGAAGAAGCTATGTCAGACATAGATTCGGGTGCGTGGCAGGAAGCCATGCAATCCGAAATGGATTCCATTCATTCCAACAAAGTATGGACTTTGGTTTATCCACCTGAGGGAACCATCCCTATAGGCTGCAAGTGGATCTTCAAGCGCAAGCTAGGAATGAATCGAGAGGTATTAACTCATAAGGCTCGCCTTATGGCAAAAGGTTATTCTCAAAGGCCTGGAATAGACTATGAGGAAACCTTCTCGCCAGTAGCGATGTCTAAATCCATTCGGATACTATTAGCCATAGCCACGTGGTATGACTACGAGATATGACAAATGGATGTAAAGACCGCATTTCTCAATGGCGACATTGATAAGGAAATTTATATGCAACAGCCAAAAGGCTTTGCATCTAAAGGAAGTGAGCATAAGGTTTGCAAACATCAAAGGTCAATCTATGGCCTAAAACAAGCGTCCCGAACCTGGAACATACGTTTTGATGAGACAGTCAAGGGGTATGGCTTCATCAAGAACGTTTATGAGTCATGTGTGTACAAGAAATTCGATGGGAGTTCGATACATTTATTTTGTTATATGTCGATGACATTCTGTTATTCGGAGACGATATCAGAACGATGACGCAGACGAAAGTGTGGTTATCCACGCAATTCTCCATGAAGGATATGGGAGACACATCTTACGTACTAGGCATACGTATCTATAGAGATAGATCGAAGTAGATGTTAGGTCTCTCCCAATCCCAGTACATTAACACTATACTGAAGAGATTCAGTATGGAAGAATCCAAGAAAGGATTGCTTCCAATGAGACATGGAATCTATCTTTCTAAATCAATGTGCCCTACGAGTGATGAAGAAAGAAAGAGAATGTCTCTCATACCTTATGCATCTGCCATTGGGAGCATGATGTATGCAATGTTATGTACTAGACCTGACGTAGCTCACGCTCTCAGTGTAACGAGCCGCTACCAGTCAAATCCAGGGGAGGAACACTGGACCGCGGTAAAGGCCATCCTAAAGTACCTGAGAAGGACTAAGGATATGTTCTTGGTCTACGTTGGTAGTGGACAATTGAAACTCGAAGGATTCACTGATTCGAGTTTCCAGTCTGACGTGGATGATTTTAAATCCAATTCTGGATATATATTTGGCCTCAACGGCGCAGCGGTGAATTGGAAGAGCTCCAAACAGTCGACCACTGTAGACTCAACCACTGAAGCAGAATATATCGCCGCATCAGATGCAGCAAAGGAAAGTGTTAGTATGAGAAACTTCATCCAAGAGCTGGATGTGGTACCTAGCATAGCAAATCCCGTAGTAGTCTACTGCGACAACAATGGGGCAATTGCTCAAGCGAAGGAGCCGAGATCACACCACCAGTCCAAACACGTATTGAGGAAATACCATGTGATCAGGGAGATCATAGGTAGAGGAGACATTCAAATGGAGCGTGTCGACTCAAAGGATAACGTAGCTGATCCACTAACTAAGCCATTATCGCAAAAGGTGTTCGAAGAGCATCTGGGAAGGATGGGTCTTAGAAACGTTTGTGATTGGCTTTAGGGCAAGTGGGAGATTGATAGGATAGTGCCCTGCAAGCCAACAAAATAGCTTGTAATAGGAACATTATTTTATCTTGAAATAATCTTTGATTTATCAATTAATACGAACTGTTTATTTTAGTGAGAATTCATAATATAAACAAATGGCCATCTTCATCTTTCGCGAACACATTTAAGCGATTGGTTGAAACCCTGAGATCACTCATGACTACGGGACTATTCAATTCAGTATTGGGTGCGATTAATCATGAAACAGTCTCAGAGGTCGTGATCTCAAAAATGTTCCAAGTCATAGATTCATATCGAGACGGGGTATCGAATGAATCGTCAAGACTTGTACGATTATGCATGATTCACTTAAAGTGAATTTGTTGTTGTTTCATGAATAAGACATTGTTAATGTCAGTGCATATGACTAGGTGGTTCGATAGGGGATCGGACGCATCGAACGACCCGAACAGAGAGACCCATTGTGGAAGTGCGTAAAAAGCATATCGGTGGTGGGATGTCTCTCAAGACTTATAACTGTGTACGATTTAGTCCTTAGACTTGAGGTGATAGGGCGAATTCGGTATACGGGTGTGCGTACTTTGATTTAGGAGCCGGGCACATAGCTTGTCCTTGTCCATTGTGCGCCTACGTTGGGTACGTATAGTCGTATGCGCGGATGGTTAGCATCAATATAGGATCTACCGACTCATTGTAATGGATGAGGGAATTTCCTGTACATTCTTCGATGATACATTTTCGAGAAATCCATGGCCATGGTCAGTGACGGATTTGGAAAAGGGTTTCCAGATTTAGTAGTCACACTGGAAGTATTATCCTGAATTAGAAAGTACAGAATTGAGATGATTAGAGGTGCCGACCAATTCACACACCCTAGGTCTCAATCGGGAAATTAGTCGTCAGAGGGACCGTATGTACATGGTACTTATAAGAGGTTTAAGGTTCATTGAAATCAATTCACCTGAAGTTGGGCCTCATGGGCTTGTGGCTAGACATCGACCATGAGGTGTGGGTACTCCTCAATTGATGGTAGATTAATTCTGGAGGGGTCAATTGAAAGTAGTTTAATTGATCGGAGCTATTAATTAAATAATTAATTGCTCATTAATTAAATCACAGAAATGTGATCCTGCGGCCAATTGATGGTGAACCTAGAGGGTCACACACAAAATCTGGAACTATGATAGTCTGTTGTAGAACGAAATGATTTAAAGGAGTTAAATCAAGGTAATGAATTAAAGGGTTAATTCATGGAGAGAGAAAATTAATTAGATTTTATCTAATTAAAGTAAATCTTTAATTTAGATTTATTGGTTTATTTAATTAAAGTACTAATTAAATAAATGGGCCATTTAATTAAAGTGGTTAATTAAATGACTTGAGCTATCTAATTAAAAGGACTAATTAAATAGAGGGATTGGGCCAAACTTATCTGATGGCCCATTAGCAAAGAGATAAGATTAGGGATAGGGTTTGAAGCCTACTATAAAAGGGAGTCTTGGAGACTTAAAACCCTGTTGGATAAGGATGAAGATGAAGGCACAAAAGGAAATTTGATAAGAGAGGTTTTGATGCATTCCAAAACTTCATAAACTGGCTAAGTATGGAGTAACTTAGCTGATAAACTTATCAAGGAATTTTGACTAAGTAATGAAGACATCAGAAGAGTCAAAGTTTCAAGGTCCAAGACTTCTGATCTGCTGAAGTAAAGTTATCAGACTAGTGAAGATCAGCCGACTCAAATCAGATTTGTTCAAGATTGAGATCAGCCGAGTTCACCATCAGACTTGTACTTTCGTCAGCCAAGTGAAGAAGATCATGAAGTGTTCCCAACGGTAATAAATGCCCCTTGGTGTAATAAATGCTGAAGTACGAGGATATTTAAGACAAATGATTGAAGAAAAGCTTCGCATCAGCCGAGTGCATTTAATGCTGCATTTAATGCTGCCTGCAGAATAGTACTGTTTACAGTACGGACAGACTGCAAAAGAGCCGTTCGCGGATTTTAAGGACCAGTACTCGAGGAATTTGAATTCTGTCTCTCTTCAACGGACACTTTTCAATCCTCAAGTATAAATAGCTGAAAGAGACGAAGAAGAAACAAGCAACACACTTTCTGAGAGAAACTCCCGAAGCAGAATTCTTTAAGTCCCAAGAACAGCTCACTCATCAGCTGAGTCATTTGTTGACAAAAGCAGAGTTGAAGAATCAAGAAAAATACATCTTCTGAGTGATTTTGTAAAACAAGAGTGTTGTGCGGAGTTGTGATCCATCTTTGTGAGTGATCAAACTTCAGAGAATAGGTTTTCTGTGTGATTTCCTATTGTGAACTTGTGGTCCTTTTATTTGTTGTTCGACGCAAGCAGAGTATACTGTAAACTTTGTGATTATAGTATAACCCAAGATCTGAGTGACTTGGAAGAGTGGACTAAAGGATATTCAAATCCATATAACCACTATAAAAATTGATTGTGTTTTTACATAGCTTTCAAACTTGCATATTTTCTAACTGCATAAAAACACATTAAGTTAACTGTTTGAAAAAGAATAAAAAGGAGTTTATAAAACTGGGGAAACATTTTTCAAACTGCTAAGATTACTTGTGAAAAACACTTTGAAAATCCGCTGCAAGTACTCTAAGTATTAAAACTGATTTCTGCCAAATCAGCTAAGTAACTATCAGACGAGTGGTCAACAAGACTGTTCAAAGATTTGTTCGCGAACAGAATTGTAACTTACTAATCTGATCAGCTTAGTCTGTTCAGTTAGAGTGAAGTTTTAAAGTTAAAATAGAAGAAAATTGTTAAAAGAGGTTTATTCACCCCCCCCTCTAAACCTCTTCTGACCACTTGGGACCAACAAGTGGTATCAGAGCAGGTGGTTCATTAGAATCAGCTGCCTGATCAACGAGCTTGATCCGAGTGTTTTTCAAAGGTTTTCAAAACTTTTCAAAAGAGCATCTTTTTGAAAAATAAAAACTTTTTGAAAGATGGATTGTATCAGCCATGTTCCCCACATTGCTGGTATGTCTTTTGAGGACTGGAAGATCAGAATGGAGATTTTCCTTGCTGCCTACAATGACAACATGTATACATGTATCATCAAAGGTCCATTCAAATTCACCAAGACCATCATCGTAGATGAAGCTCAAATTGTGGTGGAAAAAGACTTAACAGAAATGACAGCAGAAGAAATAAAGCTGTTCAACCTGGACAAAGTCGGAAGATTCATCATGACCAAAGCCCTGGATAATGATCGGTTTGACAAAGTCAAGCATTGCAAAACTGCAAAGGAGATGTGGGATAAGGTTCGTGACATGAGTGAAGGCAATGATGCAATTAAAGAGCATCAGCTAAGTGTTGCCTTGGAGAAGCTGGATAACTTCAAAATGAAGTCTGGAGAAACCATTGATCAGATGGACACCAGATTCACCAGAACTCTGAATGAAGTTTTGAAGCTGGGAAAGACTTTCACTGACAAAGAAATTTCTGTCAGAGTACTGAAGGCTCTACCTTCCAAGTTTAACATGAAGGTGACAGCAATGGAAGAATCAAGAGATCTGGGCAAGATTTCTCTTACAGAGCTGTTCTCCGTACTCAAGGCGTATGAGTATAAACTGCCAAGGATGGGAATTGAAGAAACCTCAACTTCAGGACCCACAGCTGCACTGGTTGCTGCTGAAAACCAAAGAAGACCAGCTCAAAGAAATGCAGAAATGGACTCATCTGATGAGGCCACTCTACTCAACAAAAAGGAGTACACTGCTGGAGATGTTGCACTGTTGATGAACAACTTCAAGAAGTTCTATAAAAGAAAAATGAAGAACAAATACAACAATGCTTCTACTTCTAAACCTAACTTTTCTTCTCAAGAAAAAGATGATTATAAAGCAAAACTAATGTGTTATAACTGCAGGAAACTGGGACATTTCATCAGAGACTGTCCATATCCAAAAGCAGAGAAGTACACTGAGGAAGAGAAGAAAATGAGAAAAGAAAGAAAGCATCAGAGAGGCAAGGCTATGATGGCTGAAGCAGAAAAGCTTGCTGCTGTCTACTCATCTGATTCAGATTCAGACACGTCTGATGAAGAATCGTCTGATGAAGAAAAACCTGCTCTCCTGTGCCTTATGGCAAAGGAATCTGATGACTCTGAGGATGAGGTAACTCCTCAAGAAAATGAACTGTTTAATTCTCTAGAGCAAATGATGTTAAATAATACTACTATTGCTGGAGAATTTGTTAAGCTTAAGGAAGAGATGAACTTGCTAAAAGAGCAAAATAGTTCACTGAAACTTTTAGCTGAAAAGCCAAAAGAATCAGCTGAATATAAACAGCTTGAGCAAGAGCATGAATCTCTGAAAGCTGAATGTGAGGTCTATAAAGGAAAAATCATGGAACTTGAGAAAATCATTGAGTCTCATGACAAGTCTACTGCTGCATCCATGCATACATCTAGTAAACAGGAGACACCTTTAGAAAAGGATAAATTAGAATTGAATCATACTGAAAAATTTATATCAGCTGACAAAAGCAAGGTCATTCTGTATGTTCAAACTTCTAAACCTACCTCATCTGAGAAAGTGGCAAAGGAGAAGAAATCTCCTAAGGCTAAAAAGAGCAAAGAGCCTAGTGTAGGAAATCAGACTAGTAAGACCAAACAGCAGAGTCCTAAGAAGTCTGCTGATAAAGCTAAAGTCAATCAGACTAGTGGTAAAACTAAGTCAAAATCAAATGAGCAAGCAACTAGTAAACCAAAGAAGCATAAGAACAAGAAAAATCAAAATGCTTGGTATGGAAATGAGTCATATTATGTGCAACCTGCTGCATATCATCCTATGTATCATGCACCTCAATTTCCTAGTTACTATGCACCTTATCCTGCTCATCCAATGCATGCATACCCTGCTTATCATGCACCTTACCCTGCTTATGAACATTATTCATATCATACTGATCATCAACATGACTTATCTGATAGCTATGATAAAAATGAAACTGTTCATGCTCCTAAAACTCAGAAACCTAAGAAGCCTAAGACTTCAACATCTTGGGTTGTCAAAGGTGGAACTAATCCTTCAGGACCCTCTCAATAAGGGTACCTAAAACAATTTTATTTTTGTTTTGTAGGTTAGGATTAGGAGTAGGAGTAAAGTAGAGAAGATCTGGTACTTGGACAGTGGATGTTCAAGACACATGTGTGGAAACATACATGAGTTGACTGATGCAGTTGCTGTGGATGGTCCAAAAGTCACTTTTGGAGACAGCAAAGAAGGCAAGATTAAAGCTAAAGGAAGAGTAATCAAGGGAAACATAGAGATATCTGACGTCTCATATGTTAAAGGCCTGAAATATAATCTGCTGAGCATAAGTCAATTTTGTGACAAGGGATATTCAGTTATCTTCTCAACAGATAAGTGCTATGTTGAACAAATTGGTACAAAGAAGGTAATTTTATCTGGAAGACGACAAGGAAATATCTACATAGTTGACTGGAATTCTGTTGACAAGAATTCAAGTGTTTGTTTGGTGGCATCTGCACCAAGTGAAGTCAGTTGGCTATGGCACAAGAGGATGAATCATTTAAACTTCAAGACCATAAACAGATTAATTAAGAATGATTTGGTAGAAGGGATTCCAAAAGCAGTCATGAGCAAAGACAAGCTCTGTGATGCATGTCAGAAGGGTAAACAAATAAAGTCATCATTCAAAGAAAAGAAGCACCAATCTTCTGGAAGAATATTGGAGCTGTTGCATATGGACTTATTTGGACCCATTGATCCAGTCAGCAATGGTGGAAAGAAATACTGCCTAGCTGTTGTGGATGATTATTCAAGATATACTTGGGTGATTTTCATGAAGAAGAAAAGTGAAACCAAGGAACATCTTACCAATCTGATGGAACTGATCCAGAATGAAAAGAGCATTAAAATATTAAAGATCAGATCAGATAGAGGGACAGAGTTTACAAACTCTACTGTTGAAGAGTATTGTAACATCAAAGGAATACATCATGAGTATTCTGCTGCCAGGACCCCTCAACAAAATGGTGTTGCTGAAAGGAGAAACAGAACACTAAAAGAAGCTGTCAGAACCATGATAGCTGAAGCTAAACTGCCTCAAAGATTTTGGGCAGAAGCAACAAATACAGCATGCTTTACCCAGAACAGATGTATGATCAACAAAAATCAGAACAAGACTCCATATGAAGTTTGGAACAACAGAAAACCAAACATTCATTACTTTAAGATTTTTGGTTGTAAATGTTTTGTATTGAATAATGGGAAAAATCACCTTGCTGCATTTGCAGAAAAGGCTGATGAAGCTGTTTTTGTAGGATACTCTACTGTTAGTAAAGCTTATAGAGTGTTTAACAAAAGAACATTACTAATAGAAGAATCCATCCATGTAGTATTTGATGAGCCAAGTCAATCTTCTGAAAAGAATCAAAGTGTTAATCAAGATCTGTCTGCTGATTTACAGAAGTTAGACGTTGGAAGAAATGAAGAATATGTTCCCATCATACTACCTAATCTCAATTCAGCTGCTAACTCAAGTGCTGTTCAAAATCACAGTGCTGATTGTCTAACAGACGAGTTGCTAACGGCTGACAGACCAGAGACTGTTCAACAGAATACAAATGTTCAACAGACTACTACTGGAACTCCAACAGTAGTGTTGCAAGATCAAGACAGAGGACAACATCCTGATCTACAACCTGATCTCAGATGGCTCAAGAATCACCCACCTGAACTAGTCATTGGTGATCCTTTAGATAAAGTGAAAACAATAAGAGCTGCTGCACAAGACGCCATGTTTGTCACATTTCTATCTCAAATAGAGCCCAAACAAATTGAAGAAGCTCTCAATGATTCCTTCTGGATAGAAGCTATGCAAGAAGAGTTGAATCAATTTGAAAGGAATGAAGTCTGGTACTTAGTTCCCAGACCAAGTCATCAAAGAGTCATTGGCACTAAGTGGGTTTTCAGAAATAAGATGAATGAAGATGGTGTTGTCACCAGAAACAAAGCAAGACTAGTGGCCAAGGGTTATTGTCAAGAAGAAGGAATTGACTTTGATGAAACTTTTGCTCCAGTAGCAAGACTTGAAGCAATCAGACTGTTTCTAGCCTATGCTGCTTACAAGAACTTCACTGTCTATCAGATGGATGTGAAGTCTGCTTTTCTCAATGGAGAATTGCAAGAAGAAGTGTATGTTGAACAACCTCCTGGATTTGAAGTCTATCAAGAAGAGGACAAAGTATATCGTCTGAAGAAAGCCCTCTATGGACTGAAACAGGCTCCAAGAGCATGGTATGATACCCTATCTGATTTTCTTTTAATTAAAGGATTTCGAAAAGGTAAGGTAGACAAAACCTTGTTCACAATTGAATGGGAAAACCATATATTACTTGTGCAAATATATGTGGACGATATTATTTTTGGTTCAACTAACCAACAGATGTGTGATAAGTTCTCCAAGCTGATGCAAAATAAGTTTGAAATGAGCATGATGGGTGAACTTAACTATTTTCTTGGATTGCAAGTTAGACAGTTGCCTGATGGAATTTTCATCAACCAAGCAAAATACACAAGAGATCTGTTCAAGAAATTTGGTATGGAAACTAGCTCAACAGCTACCATTCCTATGTCTACAAATCTTCGTTTGGATAAAGATGAAGATGGCAAATCAGTAGACATTACCAAATACAGAGGCATTATTGGTTCATTGTTGTATCTAACAGCAAGCAGACCTGACATAATGTACTCAGTTAGAGTCTGTGCAAGATTTCAATCAAACCCCAAAGAATCTCATCTCTTAGCTGCCAAGAGGATATTGAAGTATGTTAAAGGCACTCAAGAATTGGGATTATGGTATCCTAGAGAATCTGGATTTGAACTTGTTGGCTATTCAGATTCAGACCTTGCTGGCTGCAAGATTGACAGAAAGAGCACAACAGGTGCCTGTCAGTTCTTAGGCAGTCGTCTGATCTCATGGATGAGTAAGAAGCAAACCTCAGTTTCTATATCTACTGCTGAAGCTGAATATATAGCTGCTGGAGCTTGCTGTGCACAGATACTTTGGTTGAAACATCAACTAGAAGACTACAACATCAAGATCAGTGGAATTCCAATCTACTGTGACAATACAAGTGCTATCTCACTCACTCAGAACACTACAAGTCATTCAAGGACTAAGCATATTGAGATCAAACATCATTTCATTAGAGATCATGTGGAAAAAGGCAATGTTTTGATTGAGTATGTTCATACTGATAATCAGATTGCTGATATCTTCACCAAACCTCTAAGTGAAGCAAGGTTCTCAACTCTAAGAGCTGAGTTAGGATTACTCAATTTGGATGCATAAGCTGAGGGGGAACTCATCAGAAGACTGGAGTTCAACAGCTTAGTCATCAGTTATTTTATTCAAGGATTAACCTTCAACAGACTAGTTAACTCATGAATTCTTAAAGACAGGGGGAACGTGTAAGACTAGCGGTACTTCTGCTCTAAAAGATGAAATTTGTTAATGACAGTTAGTTGAAGTTATGTTTTCATCAGAAGACTCAACTACCGAAGATTAAAGTTATTTTATCTAGCTGGATTGACAAACAGCTGAGGAAGGTTATCAGCTATTGGCATTCTCTGATAACAGCATTGTCATCAGGACAGTAGTCCATCAGATAAGTGTTTATTATACTCATCTGATTACTTTAATAAAAGCGGAATCTTTTAAAACGTTTTATTCAAAACACGCTTTTATAAGTAACTGACGGGCGGTACATATTCCCGCTCTTCATTAAATATCTTTTGAATTTGAAAGGTCGTAACTGACGCCGCACGATCAGCACTGACAGAAAAACGGATCTAACGGTTGGCGGATATCACGGAAACCGAAAAACCCCAACTCTATAAATCCCCATCTGATCAGTCGAGTAGCTCTTTACGAACCCTAAACTTTCAAAAGCATTTGTGAGAAAAATTTGAACAAATTTTCTGCAAAATCCTTTCTTTTTCTCCAACTTTCAACAGATTGAAATGGCTGCTGAAGGTATGTTCTTAGATTATGAGTCCTATTATCAGTCTGGTACAAAGTTGATGAAAGAATTGTTGGAAAAATTCAAATCGGCACAGTTGGTAAATTTCATGGAGTACAATGAGGGAATAATCTGGACTGACCAGGTTATGGAGTATTACTCAACGGCAAAGGCTGACTATAACAAACTAGAAATCAAAGAGAAAGTGGGTGACAAATCTGTCGTCATCACTCCAGAAGTTCTTCATGAACAGTTTGGTTTGCCCAAGTCTGGAAGACACGAAGTTACCGTACTGACTGAAGAGAAGCACCAACAGTTTTGGGCGATCTGCGCCAAGGAAGGAGAAATGTTGTCTGGCAACATTAGAAAGAAACAGCTAAAGGATGAATATCAGCGGATGGCTGATATGGTCTCGAAGCTGATTGAGAACTGTACTTTTTCTCTAGATGCTGTCACAATGAAGCGTTTCAGCATCATGGCTGCCGTATACTACGGGCTAGAGGTAAACTGGTCCATCATAGTATGGTATATACTTGCTGATTTTCTGGAAGTGAAGAAGGGAAAAGGCCCTTACACCAACCACAGAATCACTTTAAGTTACCTCTTATCAAAGTTGGGCTGTGTTATGACAAATGGGAAAGAAATTCACAAGTCCAAAGCGATGAACAAATATCTACCTGTTCAGAAGAGGAAGGCTGATGAACCTGAAGGAGAAGAAGTTGAGGAACCAAAAGAGGCTCCTGCCAAAAGGCCAAAGAGGTTAGTCAAAACAGCAAGCTTGGCTGTTGAGACTAAAAGGAAAAGGGCTGCTGATGAGCCCAAAAAGAATGAAACTAAGCAGTTGGAGAGAGTGACTTCTGCTGAAGCCACTAAGATTGTTGAGAACATAATTGCTGATGTAAGGACTGGATCCCCTGCATCACCATCAAGAACTCCATCAGCAGAGAGGCCTGCTGAGGATATTTCTCAAAGGACAAGGAGTCAACAGAGAGATACAGCTGCTACCACTTACCGTGAAGGTAGAACAAAGAAGACTGCTAGAAAGCAGATGACATTTATTGAAAAACCTACTGATCTGGAAAATGTAGCTAGGGAGGATCCTGAAGCTACTCAAAGGCCTATTGAAACAGTTGAGACTGTTGTGACTGACAAAGCTGATAAGCAACAGCCAAGTCAGGAAGCACCAACAGCTGAGGTTGCTCAACCTCAAGAAGATCCAGATGTTCAAATCATCCATCCTATAGCTGCTGCTCCCATATCATCTGCTGGACCAGCCCCTGCTGATAAAGGCAAAAGAAAAATTGTGCTGAGGAAAAAGAAAGTTTCCAAAGCTGACAAGAAAGCAAGGGAAGAAGCTGAACAGAGGAAGCAGGATGAGCTTGAAGAGAAGAAGGTTCTTGAGTTAAGCAAAGCTCAAGAAGCAAAGGATGAGGCCAGAAGAAGAATGTCTGCAGCAGAGAGAAAAGCTGCTGAGGATGCTGAACTGGCTATGGTGATTGAACAAAGCAAAGTTGATGCCTATGGACCTGTCCATGGAGGTGGCATCAAGATTGGTGAAGGCAAGGATGGAGAAGACAAAAAGAAGATACTACTGCCTGCCCCCAAAAAGAAGTCAAAAGACAAGTTTGAAGTCAGAAAAGCTTTTGAGATAGTCTATGCTGATAAGGAGCTGTTCAAGAAATTTGAGAAGTCATTAGCATACTATGATCAGAAGCTGATGTTGAAGACTCTGTTCAACCAAGAAAAGCCAAGATATATCAGTTGGAGGGACAACAGGCTGAACAAGTCAATCACTGAACTTCAAAGTATGAAGGAGTTAGCTGATGAAGAACAATGGGTTCTAAGTTGGCTGAAGACAAACTCCATTCAAAAGGCTCTTGATCCCAGCTATGTAAGAGACATCATGCATAGCTATGCAAAAGGCTTTGCACTGGAGGAAGCCAAGAAAATCAAGAGCACCTTGCCTGACAAGAAAAAGAAATCTGAAGATGCTGAGGAAAGGGCAATCAAGTTTGCTGTTATGACTTCCCTGAAGAGATGGGCTAAAAAGTCAAAGTATCAGCAAGCCTGTTCAAGTGATTTGCCACTATTGCCAAGTATCCAGCAAATCATTTTTGGCAAGGAAGTACAATCGTACTATGAAGTTCCAAAGGGAAACAATGCTCCTGTTAACCCTTGGATTATTGTAAGGCAGATTAGACAGACAACATGCTTTAATGATGATGGAACCATTACTAATCTGTTCTACGATGACGTCACTGATGAACACAAAGAAGCTGATAAGTCCTTAGCTGTTAGGACTTCTGAAGACCATCAGATGACAGACTTGGAGGAAGTCCCTGTTAAACAGGCGACTGAGGAAAAGGAAGCTGATGCTGATGCTTCTGCTTCATCAGCTGATCAACACTCATCACTGATGGAAGCAATCCAGATGCTGATGGAAAACCAACTTAAGGAACTGGAAGACAAGCACAAGCAACAGTTATTGAAGGTTAAGGAGGAGCTGAAGGATGAACTTAAAGCAGAGTTGGCAGAATCCAACAGACTTCAGCTGGAAACTGTTCAAGGATCAACAGAAGAAATCATCAAGAAGGAGATCAACAGTATTCCAATTCCTCAAGACAATTCACTGCAGTTAATGCACAGCTTAAGAGAACTGAACCAGAATGTAGAAGAAGTGAAGGGTGATGTAAATCATCTTCACACTGCTTTAAAATCAGCTGAGCACAAGATTGCTGATCTGACTGCAACCTTCATTAAAGTCAGTCATGAGGAGAAGGAAATCAATCTGGGGATGTTGCAAGAAGTGGCAAAGGCTTCACAGGAAGTTCAAAATGAAATTGCAACTATCAACCTCAACATTGACTACTTCAATGATAAGACTGATGTCATCAGCACTGACATTCATCATCTAACAGCTAGTCATGATGTTGTTAATCAGAACCTAAAGGCTTTGTGTGCTGGAGTGAAGATTCCAACAGTTGCTCTCAACCCTGCTGTTGAACCTTCTAATGTCATCAGAGTTGATGATGACAAAAAGGGGGAAGATAAAAGGGAAGAACCAGTTAAAGAGACTGCTGCTGGAGAACCAGCAAAGGAATCTGCTGCTGAAGAATCAACTAAGGAGGAAACTACTGCTGCAACAACTGAAGCCAAAGAAACTGAAGAAACAGCTGACAAGACTGAAGCTGAAGCTGACAAGATTGCAGAGCTTGGAACGGTAGAAGAAGAAGAAATGACTGAAAAAGAAGATACCAAGTACAAGAATACAGAATCTGCAAGGAAGGCCATGGAAGCTTTGAAAGCTCTTCAAGAACAAGAACTTAAGGAAAAGATGGAAGCTGCCAAAGCAACCTTGGAAGAAGAAGCTGATGATGATGAAGATGATGAAGAATCATCTTATGAATATGAAGAAGTGCTGGAAGGATCAGATGAAGAAGCTGATAGTTAAAACTTGAAAAATCCTTGTAATCAGTTCACTTTATCTATTTCTTCAGAAATCTCATCTGATGAACTTGTACTATGTAACCCTTTTTCAATATTAATGAAAAGTCAAGTTCAATCCAATAAACTTTTTCTATCTCAGAAAATTTTGAGGATTACATTCTTTAGCTTAGGTATTCAACAGGTACTTAGCTGAAGTTTTGTCATCATCAAAAAGGGGGAAATTGTTGGATAAGGATGAAGATGAAGGCACAAAAGGAAATTTGATAAGGGAGGTTTTGATGCATTCCAAAACTTCATAAACTGGCTAAGTATGGAGTAACTTAGCTGATAAACTTATCAAGGAATTTTGACTAAGTAATGAAGACATCAGAAGAGTCAAAGTTTCAAGGTCCAAGACTTCTGATCTGCTGAAGTAAAGTTATCAGACTAGTGAAGATCAGCCGACTCAAATCAGATTTGTTCAAGATTGAGATCAGCCGAGTTCACCATCAGACTTGTACTTTCGTCAGCCAAGTGAAGAAGATCATGAAGTGTTCCCAACGGTAATAAATGCCCATTGGTGTAATAAATGCTGAAGTACGAGGATATTTAAGACAAATGATTGAAGAAAAGCTTCGCATCAGCCGAGTGCATTTAATGCTGCATTTAATGCTGCCTGCAGAATAGTACTGTTTACAGTACGGACAGACTGCAAAAGAGCCGTTCGCGGATTTTAAGGACCAGTACTCGAGGAATTTGAATTCTGTCTCTCTTCAACGGACACTTTTCAATCCTCAAGTATAAATAGCTGAAAGAGACGAAGAAGAAACAAGCAACACACTTTCTGAGAGAAACTCCCGAAGCAGAATTCTTTAAGTCTCAAGAACAGCTCACTCATCAGCTGAGTCATTTGTTGACAAAAGCAGAGTTGAAGAATCAAGAAAAATACATCTTCTGAGTGATTTTGTAAAACAAGAGTGTTGTGCGGAGTTGTGATCCATCTTTGTGAGTGATCAAACTTCAGAGAATAGGTTTTCTGTGTGATTTCCTATTGTGAACTTGTGGTCGTTTCATTTGTTGTTCGACGCAAGCAGAGTATACTGTAAACTTTGTGATTATAGTATAACCCAAGATCTGAGTGACTTGGAAGAGTGGACTAAAGGATATTCAAATCCATATAACCACTATAAAAATTGATTGTGTTTTTACATAGCTTTCAAACTTGCATATTTTCTAACTGCATAAAAACACATTAAGTTAACTGTTTGAAAAAGAATAAAAAGGAGTTTATAAAACTGAGGAAACATTTTTCAAACTGCTAAGATTACTTGTGAAAAACACTTTGAAAATCCGCTGCAAGTACTCTAAGTATTAAAACTGATTTCTGCCAAATCAGCTAAGTAACTATCAGACGAGTGGTCAACAAGACTGTTCAAAGATTTGTTCGCGAACAGAATTGTAACTTACTAATCTGATCAGCTTAGTCTGTTCAGTTAGAGTGAAGTTTTAAAGTTAAAATAGAAGAAAATTGTTAAAAGAGGTTTATTCACCCCCCCTCTAAACCTCTTCTGACCACTTGGGACCAACAAACCCTAACCTAGCAAAAACACAAAACCCTAATCTACTCTCACCTAGCCGCCGCCCCCTCTCCTAATTCGCCCTAGCCGCCGTCGCCTACTACCTAGCCGCCGCCACCGCCGCCGCCGTAGGTTGTAGATCGGCCGTGCACCTCCTCTCTCCTTCTTCCGATCTACATCTAGAGTTGGATTTTAATCCAACTCTTGAATCTGAACTACTTTTCTCCTAGTTCTTAGCCTGAGGATTAAAGTGATTGCAGAGCCAGCTGGTGTGGACTTTTCTCTAGAGGCACAACACTTGGGGTGCTCTAGTGATCCGAAGAGAAGACCGGAGAAACCACCACCTTGCCTGTGGTGAGGTAAAATTGCAATTTTACCACTTTATTAATTTTAATATTTGTATGCTTAAATAAATTCAGCCTTATTCACATGTGCTAATAAGATCCCTGGGATGTGGATATAAAAATTTTAAATTCCGCACCGTTGTAGTTGACAATTATACCCACGAAATACCAACACTTATATCGAAAACAAAAGAAAAACGGGTGAAAGCTGTTGCTAAGACCTTCAAAATCGACTAAGGGTGAAAGCTGTTGCTACGCCCCTTAGATCGGAAACAAAAGAAAAATGGGTGAAAGGTGTTGCTAAGACCCTCGAAATCGACTAAAGGTGAAAGCCGTTGCTACGCCCTTTAGATCGGAAACAAAAGAAAAATGAGTGAAAGCTGTTGCTAAGACCCTCGAAATCGACTAAGGGTGAAAGTCGTTGCTACGCCCCTTAGATCAGAAACAAAAGAAAAACGGGTGAAAGCTGTTGCTAAGACCCTCGAAATGGACTAAGGGTGAAAGCCGTTGCTACGCCCCTTAGATCGGAAATAAAAGAAAAATTGGTGAAAGCTGTTGCTAAGACCCTCAAAATCGACTAAGGGTAAAAGCCGTTGCTACGCCCCTTAGATCGAAAACAAAAGAAAAATGGGTGAAAGCTGTTGCTAAGACCCTCGACATCGACTAAGGGAGAAAGCCGTTGCTACGTCCCATAGATCGGAAACAAAAGAAAAACGGGTGAAAGTTGTTGCTAAGACCCTCGAAATCAACTAAGGGTAAAAGCCGTTGCAACGCCCTTTAGATCGAAATTAAAAGAAAATGGGTGAAAGCTGTTACTAAGACCCTCGAAATCGACTAAGGGTGAAAGCCATTGCTATGCCCATTAGCTCAAGTCATAAATAATGTTCTGATTTTAACAATGATCGATTTACAAATTGCAATGATCGAGATTTACGAAGAATATCAAAGAAATATCAATTATCGATTATCCGAAGCAGCAACGCAAATTAAATAATTATTAAATAATTGTTCTCAGAATTGGATATTCGATTATTCTATCAAAAGAGCAATCTTATTGATGTACGAGCAAGATAAGCAAAGAAACATACAAGGACAGTGAAGTAAAAATAAGTCTTTATTTCATAAGCTTTCAGATAGTTACAAAAGATTTCAGTACTATTCTATCACAATAAGTAAATTCTAGCTAAAATTTGAAGGTTACATTCAGTACTATCCTACTACAAATGACGAGCTCTACGCTAGGGATCTTCGTTCGATCGGCGGGGCTGAGTAGAGCTGGTTCTACATCTACCCATCATCCAAGAGTGAAGGGGTCGGATTGGCAGCGTTTTTTCCAGCATTCTTGCTACCACTCCCCTGCTGGTTAGTTCGTACATTCACCCAGGTCGAAGCAGCAGGAAGCAATCCCTAGAGAAATTACTCCACACAATCTCGAAGGCAACATTCTTCAACAAACATCTTGAAGAAGTTGAGATCAAGAGCAGGACTAAATTGGATAAAAAATCCAACAAATTATATTTCAAAATACTTAAAGTACTGGGCGTTACATCACATGCATTGGAAAGCAATAATATGTCTACCATAAAAGGTCTTGATAATCCTCAACTCATAAGCTAGTTTTTGAGATTAGTTAAGCTCAAATCATGTAAGTGAACTTAACCATGTGGTGAAATCTAATATTTATTGATACTAGTTAAGATTTGAACAGATATTTGAAAGTGAGATTGTATATTCATCCCCAATATAAGATTTGACCTTATTGATTGAACTTCAAAATTAATAATTGCGTATTTACCTCCAATTTTTTTATTAAATTGTGATGTTGTCCATAAAGTTTTAGTTTCAAAATTCAATTTATTTTTTTACTAATTCTTAAGATATCATTGATTTCAACAACATAAATCAATAAATAAAGTTATAGGGAAAAAATTTAATGAATTTATTTTAGAATAAATGAAGAACAACAATTTAATTTTTTTTATAAAGTAAAGTAAAAATCTATTTTACATAAATTAAATATACTTGTATAAAAGTTTCAATCTTAGTTATATTTATTTTCTAGTAGCATAATTGATAAATCTATTTTTTAATAAAAGTTTAATTATGGTAAAAATATCTAATTTTAATTTGAGGGTAAATATGCAAATATCACTATTAGAATTCAGTCAAAATGCTCAACTAATAATTTTTGGAATGGTTGTACATTACCAATAATTCTTTATCGGGCCACTATTGTGAAATTGGACTAAAATTGAATTGAATTGCCTTCATCTATAATACATTGCCCATATATACAATGCTTAAGGGTTATTATGAGATAACCAAAGAAAATTATTAATAGACATGTGTTGTGTTCTTAAACCATTCCCGCATTTAAGTAGGAGTGTTCAACGTGATTTTACCGAATTTGGTTAGGTTGGTGTAATATCAGTAATAAGAGGAAATAACATATGATCGTGATATATTCGATTTGGATTATGGGCTTGGATAAAGTACTCAGAATGATGTAACACCAAGTAAAAATAGCGTAAGAACCAGTAAAAAGAACTTGGATTCAATGGAGAGCAAAAGCTATATTATTAGAGTAATGATATTACAATGCTTGATGTTTGTGTATGCGCGTAACCGTATTACAATGAAGAGTCAAGCTTGTATAGGCTAGACCGAACTCCATTCTTCAAAGATAATTCACTTATGAGATCGGATGACCCATACCTTCTCGGAGTAATAGACTCAGACTTACGTGTGAAAATATCCCCCATCAGTACTCCCCTACTTCTCGAGCGTAATCATAGTTGTAGCTCATAGAAGTAATCAAGATAAGTGTATCGTTTGATCGAGATTTGTGGATTACGCCTCATTAAAAACCTTGTTTGGAAAAACCGACCTTTGGGATAAAAACTGAACGAGGAAAATAGTACACATCTCTTGATCCCAACGGTATACAGTAGAATCCCAAAAGGGCCAACCCTGGCACCGTGGGACCCATTCTTTAGCTCTAACTGGTGGGAAGATGAATTGTCGCTAAGGGCTAAAGCGTCTTTTCCATACCATATATATAATCCAACTTTTACAAGGTCATTTTTACCTTTTACCAACCAAATTCAGAAATCTAGCAGTAACAATCAAATCGATAATCTCTTCAAACACTAATCTTCCCGAGCTTCTAACTCTTTCTGCATAAAATGGCATCTTCTTCAAGAAACCCCGATTCTCCACTTCAAGATAAATAAGACCTAGTTATTACCACGGTTATCGAGAGTTCTGAAAGTGTCTCTTCTGAAAATGAGGAGACAACATATGATGTCCCCGTTGAGGAGTTTAGGAGCGACGTAGAAGGGCAAACGGATACATTAGTTGTGAAGATACTTTCGGAAAAGGAGAGTGCATCCAAAGCTTCAAAAGAGTCCAAGAATGCTTAACCACAAGTTTCTGTCCCTATTGAGTTTCTCCCGACTCGCTACACCGACCTAAACTTTCCTGTCTTGCAGAGGGACTATGGTCGATATTTTCCTTTGGATTTTCAGATAATCATCCCTTCTCCTAAGGAGAGAGTGAACACTCCTCCCGAAAATTGTAGTGCGTTCAATGCTTCTCACTTGGATAATGGGCTTAGATACCCTTTGCATCCAATATTCCTTCAATTTCTTGATACTTTCTTTGTTTCCTTAACCCAACTCGTCCCTACCACCATAGCCTTCATTGCTGCCTTTGCTGTTATTATGATTGCGAAGGGTCTTCATGCTTCCTTTCATAATTTTTATCAATTTTTCCGATTTTTCTATCTCGAGCTCTTCCAATAGAGGATACTACTACGTTAGTCAGAAACCTAGTCATACCATTCTGGAGAGTGCTATTTCGAGCAATAGCATGGACTGGAAATCAAACTATTTCCTTGTTTGTCCTCCAAATCACCGCACGCTTGAGGATGGAACCTCTATGCCTTATGAACATAGTTGGGATCATGATTTTTCCAGATGACTTCTTCCCTACCAGCATGATCACTGAAATGAGGTCGAATAAATACTAATATGCTTTCCTCGTCGGAGACAAGTTCCTTCGAAAGACCGGGCTAATGAATTTCCCCATTCCTGCTGATAATCATTCCTTGGGTGAGTAACCTTATGATCTATTTTGTCAATTTTTTCATTCCTTATATTATTTTATTTTATATCAATTTCTCTCTTTATATAGCATCCTTGGTCGAGAAAAGCCGCTATTCAGTGGTCGGAAAGATTGTCCTCTCAACTTCTAAGAAACCTTCCAGCAAAAAGCCCATTGAATAGATAATGCCGAGGGAAAGGAGGAGAGATCAATGCCAAGATATGGAAGACACCAGGGAAGAACATCCTAGGATGTTGAGCTTATCTGAAGTGTTCATCTCGATCCCATTCCTCCAACCACTAAATCTTCTACTTCGAATGTTGCTTCAGTTCGTGGATATCCCCCACTATTATCAGGCTTGAGCACGGGCTTTTAGGTTGCAAGGTCTGGCCCACTATTCATCTCGATCCCATTCCTCCAGCCATTGTTTATCAAAAGATTGGGCCTCTCTTGGGGAGCACCTTTTACAAGGGAGTAGATCAACTGATCGAGCTGGGATTGATACCTACTAGGAGGAAGGATTATTTTGATAATATTGACATCAATAAAGACCGGAGATTTCAATATAACTTCGATGATGCTATTTCATCTGTTGATTTCGAAGATCATCCTTTAGCTCATCTGTCATCTGGTCAAAGAGTTTGGAATTGCTTTGCCCGTGCCTGCTCCAGATGTCGAGCCAAAAAAAGAGGTCGAAGATAAATAAGGTCGAAGACAATCATGATAACGAGGAAGAGTCTGCAAATGAGGACCAAGACCATATCGAAGAAACAGCCCATGTCAAACAGACCACCTCTTCGGCCAAGAGGACTATTGGAGAAAAAGCTGAAGAAGCCATAGATAAATGAAGAACCTCTTTGTATTTAGAATTTGAATGTCTTTTTTGAAGCAGGCCGTTAGATTTGATGTAAATATTCATGACTTTGTATAAGATGATATTTAAGTACTCCTTATTTTGATCTTTAGTTGCTTAATTATTTTATCTTCATGATATTTTGTAGACATAAGTCTTCCTAATTTCTTCTTCGAATTTATTCTTCCAATTGAGCCTCATATGTCCATCGAGCTGATATTTTCCGTGCGCTGATTTTTTGAATTCATATTCCGCGCCTTTGTTCAGGGGCTCTTATATTTATTCCTTAGATATATATAAGGGTAAAATCTCAAAGATTTACCGCGCGTCCCCATTTGTCATATAAAATTTTGTAGTGTAGATCGGAGCATATACTCAATTTTCTGTCTTTTAAAACATTTTTTCGAGAATGAAATCCAGTCTTTTTTCTAACGCTCCTAAGTAATCTTCGCGTGAAATTCTAAAAAGGCCACGCCAAGCAAAAGAGCTCGTACTGAGAGTTCTTCGACTGACCTCCTCTGACATCGGAGTATGTCGTCCTAGCAATACACCTCCAGTGAGTCAAACTTCGACGCAACATGATCTTACGTGGTTTCGTACGTGATCAATAAAGGAAAGTAAAGACAAAGGTATGTGATAGTATGGGTAATACGAGCTCAAATATGTATATTCCGAACACATATGTAAAGAATACATATGGGGGCCTATATGAGCATTACATGATGCCGTACAAGCTAGAGACTAAATACAGTACAAAGTGTTCTAATCAAACTTTGGAGGAGATTCCGAGTAGTAGCTTCGACCTAAGAGGACCTGAGAAAGCGTGTCTGGCATAATAAATGCAGGAGGTATTTGTACATGAGATGTCCTACTAGGTGAACCCTCTGTAGAGATACATTTCTTAACCCACAGGCCTGGGCCTTCCGAGCGATAACTCTTTCCTGACGACCGGACTGGGCTAAGTGTGGGTCGTGGCGTTGAGATCAGAATTGTGTCTTCGAGGTCAGATTTTCTGGTCTTCGATCAGATATGGCTCCCGAAATAGAAAGTCCAATGTATCCCTCATCAATACTTCCCCATTTCTTGAGCGTAAGTGAAGCTGAAGCTCGGAGATTAACATGAATCATTATTTTGTGATGAGGGGTAATTTAGATTCCTTGCCTCTATGGGCCCGATGCTGTTCGAATGACACTAGATACTATCCCCAGAGAGCAAGAAGTTGGTCCACGGCATAGTGTTAACTGTTCCGATCTCGTTTTAGAACCCAAGATCGAAGGGTACTGTTGGGCCGAGCCCAGGCCCAAGCCCGTCAGTTCAGCTATAAATACCCATGCATTTATGACAACACACAACTTCCAAGGAGCTCTTGTTTCGTGACTGCTACTCGGACACATATGGGAAATATAGCATAGTTTTGGTCATTTGTATTTCGCTCCTCTAGTTTGTACGGCATCCAATAATGCTCGAATAGGACCCCTAAATACTTGTATTTGTACTCAGTCAATTCGAATACAACTACTTTGGTCTTTACTTTCCTTTATTTATTATTATTATTGCATTACATCCCACCCTTAATCGAACAGACGAAATCGCGTAAGATCAATTGGCGCCCACCGTGGGGCCTTATTCGAGTATTAGACCGAAATATGCCTACCACGAGGGGAAATCCATATGTTAGCTGAAAACCTTACTAAGTCTGAAACTCTGTTATTCGTTATCCAAGGCGATCCTCCGACTATTAGGGCGTTCATCAATTCGAGATCGAAGATAATGCCTATACAATAAACTTCCGAGCTTAATATTAGCGATTTTATTCTGGAATTGCACGGTGATGAGGGAAATCTCGGGCCCTGCTTTTATTTACTAAAACAGGAGATCGAGCAGCGCTTATTTCGGAAGATTGAGTTCGACCCAAGGCGCATATCATCCATGCAAGGCGGCCCAGAAGCTACTATTGGGCCGAGCATAAATCCAAACTTATGGGCCGGAGAATTGCAGGTGTGCGGGTAGATCACCTGGACCCCAGTTTCAGCTATAAATACCCTTCGCATTTATGATATTGGGGGACTTCCCAGGTGCTCACTTCTCGAAGCTACAGTTCATAGCAGCTCGGGATTATAGCTCTAGATCGAACACATGTATTTCACCCTCTAGCTTGTACGGCATCCTATAATGCTCGGATAGGACCCTAGAAATATTTGTACTTGTACTCATTTAATTCGAATACAATTACATTTGATCTTCACCTTACTTTATTTGTGATTATTGCGATACATCCACACCCTTGATCGAACCAACGAAACCACGTAAGATCAATTGGCGCCCACCGTGGAGCTCTATTCGAGTATTTGATCGAAAAATGCCTACTACGAGGAGAAACACGTATGTTAGAGGAGAGCCTTCCCAACCAGTAGGAGCACAAAATTCTGTTAACAATGAACCTGATAATCTATCGCGCGCTGCTCAACAGCAACCAGAGGCACCGCCGGCAATTCCGCAAGATAACATCCCAATACATACGACCATCGGTGATTTAAGGTCTATAATAGGCACCATGTGCAGAGAATTCATGAACAGCGGAAGAGTAGATCAATCGCCTGTTGACCAACCTGGGGTTCAAGGACGACCTGAAATGCCTTCATCGAACTTACAAAAAGAAAACGATCATCAATTTCATCCGTTGGCTCTGATTATGAACACTCCCATGTGGGGAATAAATATTCGACCGTTGCCCTTTCTTCGTGTTTGAAATCTAGGGGCTCCAATAAGAGAATAAAAAAGGTTTCTTTTGCAGAGAATGTAGTTGGGCCTGTCCCTTTTCGATCCGTTTCTTCGTTGGAAAGGGATGCAACTTCTTTTGACAAAATGTCGTGTGAGAAATCTGAGCTGACCCTTCTTCGAGCCGATGTTTCTACTGTCGAGGCGAATTATTCGATTGGGGAATATTCCTCGTTCCTGTTTCATTCTGGGTTGGAATCCCTTGCCCAAGTAACTCTTTCTCCCCTCTTTATTAGGACCGTCTAATTTCTTTACTTTTATTGTACTATATTCTCTTGTAAATTCAGGCAGGGAAGGTCTTTTCTAGGCTTTACGAGTTGGCCAAACATGAGATCGAACAACGGGCTTCTATCTCGCTGGAGTTGATCAAGAGAAAGATTGAGCTGGAACGTGCTCTGGAAGCCAATAGGTTTTTCAAGGAGAGATTGTCTCGGGATAAGTTAGGTTTGGAATTAAAGAGACTCAAAGATATCTACGATCATGAGAAGAAAAATTCTGAGCTTCGTGAGAAAGAGGCTTACACCCGAGGGTATTCCGACCGTAGTGCTGAAGTTCGAAAGATCCTTATCGAAAACAATTTTGTTCCGTACTAGTGTGGCTTTCCTTTGTATTTCCTTTATACCACCATCTTTGTTGTAACGATTTTTTTTTTTTTTTTTTTTTTTTTTTTTTTTTTTTTTTTTGTAGTATAATCCTTGTTGTAATGATATATTTGCTGGAATGATAAATGTTCTTCATAGTTTAAATCCTTTCCAGCATCGTATTCTTCATGGGGAGATAATATAATTTACTTGTTAATTTTGACCTAAGGGGCATAGCAGAGGCTTTTACCCATAGTCGTTTTTATAGCATTTTTAGCTTCGAGGGTCATAGCAGAGGCTTTCACCTGTTCAATAATTTCGATCTAAGGGGCATAGCAGAGGCTTTCACCCTTAGTCGTTTTTAGAGCATTTTTAGCCCTTGGGTCATAGCAGAGGCTTTCACCCGTTCAATAATTTCGATCTAAGGGGCATAGCAGAGGCTTTCACCCTTAGTCGTTTTTAGAGCATTTTTAGCCCTTGGGTCATAGCAGAGGCTTTCACCCGTTCAATAATTTCGATCTAAGGGGCATAGCAGAGGCTTTCACCCTTAGTCGTTTTTAGAGCATTTTTAGCCCTTGGGTCATAGCAGAGGCTTTCACCCGTTCAATAATTTCGATCTAAGGGGCATAGCAGAGGCTTTCACCCTTAGTCGTTTTTAGAGCATTTTTAGCCCTTGGGTCATAGCAGAGGCTTTCACCCGTTCAATAATTTCGATCTAAGGGGCATAGCAGAGGCTTTCACCCTTAGTCGTTTTTAGAGCATTTTTAGCCCTTGGGTCATAGCAGAGGCTTTCACCCGTTCAATAATTTCGATCTAAGGGGCATAGCAGAGGCTTTCACCCTTAGTCGTTTTTAGAGCATTTTTAGCCCTTGGGTCATAGCAGAGGCTTTCACCCGTTCAATAATTGATAGAGAGAAATAGAGATTGATAATAATGAATATAGATTGAGAGTATCCTGAATATGTCGAATAAATGAGAATTTAGGCGAAATAAACTTTCATCGAATAAATACTTAATCTGAATAAACTCAATCGAAATAAATCTTCATTGAACATATAATTCACTAACTCGTTAAGAGTGAAAGAAAATAGGACAAGATGACTAAAAAGTAGAAGCTTTCCGTCTAACTATTTTCCATAATATCTTCTTAAATTAACCGCGTTCCATGCTCGAGGTAGTATCTCTCCGTTGGGGTGAGCAATCTTGTAGGAACCTTTTCTTCCAACTTCCACGACCACATAGGGGCCCTCCCAATTGGGCTGTAGTTTTCCGACGTGCTTTGATACTTCCACTTTTTTGAGCACTAGATCCCCGATTTGGAAGGATCGAACCCTTACACTTCGATTATAAGCCTTTTCCATGTTGGCCTTGGCGGCTTGAATTCTCAACTTCGCGCGGTCCCTACGAGCATCCGCGTGATCAACTTCCACTTGTCTCAGCAACTGGTTTTCTTCGGGATCGTAAAGTTCGACTCTGGGAGAAGGTATAAGATTCTCAACTGGGATAACAGCTTCCGAGCCATAAACCAAGCTGAATGGAGTTTCTCCGGTTGATGCCTTGACTGTTGTTCTGTTGGCCCATAGTACTCCTGGTAATTCATCCAGCCACTTTCCTTTTGCCTCCGACAAGCGCTTCTCCAGAGATCGAACAATTTCTCGGTTCACTACTTCCGTTTGTCCATTAGCCTGAGGGTGGCCAACAGACGTAAAGTTCTGTTGTATTCCGAACCTTTCACACCAATCTGTGACCCTTTTTCCTGCAAATTGCGTTCCGTTATCTGATATCAGAACCCTGGGAATTCCGAACCTGCAGACTATATTTTTCCATAGAAAATTAATAACTTGGAATTGGGTGATTTTTGTCAAGGCAATACATTCGACCCACTTGCTGAAATATTCAACCGCCACTAGTACATAATTTTTCCTTGCTCGCGCTGTTGGGAAAGGTCCCACAATATCGATGCCCCATTTGTCGAAGGGCCAACAAATAGGAATTGAATGCATATGTTCAGCCGGTTGGTGTATCAAGTTTGAATGGATTTGACAGTGATGGCATTTTTTTACGTATTCGACTGAATCAGAGAAAAGTGTAGGCCAATAATATCCAGATCTTGAGCATTTTAGAGCTAAGGCTCGAGCGCCACAATGACTTCCTGCTTCCCCTTCATGAACTTCTCTTAATATGGTGTTGTAGTATGATTCGTGGATACATTTCAATAAAATTCCCGAAGAGGACCGTTTATAGAGTTGATTGTCCATCAAAGTAAACGATGGTGCTCTATATTTGATTCTCCGAGCTTCGTTTGCATCTTCGGGCAGCTTTCCGTCCTTAAGGTATGCGATAAGAGAGTCGCTCCATGACCTACTTGGCTCTTCTATTTCCATTACATCAACAGCAGGGGCTGCATCTAACTCGATGGCAGACATATTTGATAGCAGCCAAGTGATTGTTCTCTCAGTCTTTCCATCGGCCAGTCCTGTAAATTTCGACAATATATCGGCCCAAATATTCTCTTCTCTTGGTATCGGTTGAATGTCAAATTTATCGAACTCTGAGATTAACTTCTTCGCTTTGTTCAGATATTTAACCATGTTGAATTCTCGGGCCTCGTAAATGCCTTTCACCTGTCTGTGAACAAGTTCGGAATCTGTTAGTACGACAATCGATTTTACCTTTGCCTTAATGGCCATCTCTAATCCCGCTATCAATGCTTCATATTCGGCTTCATTGTTGGTGACGACAAAATCCAGAGTTATCGCATAGCTCAGGTCTTCGGCATTGGGCCCTTGGAAATGAATTCCAGCTCCACCTCCTTCTTTGGTCGAAGATCCATCGACATGCATCAACCAAACTTGATTGTTTGCTTCTTCCACCATACCTAATTCCGAGGTTGTTTCTTCTTTTCCGTTCGACATGTTGGTTGATTCAAGCACGAAATCGGCTAGCACTTGTGCCTTGACAGCGACTCTTGGTCGGTATTCAATTTCGAATTGGCTAAGCTCGACCGCCCACTTTATTAATCTACCAGAAGCTTCTGGTTTGGAGAGAACCTGCCTTAAAGGTTGGTTAGTTAAAACAATGATTTTATACGTTTGAAAATAGGGTCTTAATCTCCGAGCGGCCACAATTAAGGCTAGTGCAAATTTCTCAATCTCCATATAGTTCTTTTCGGCACCCTGCAACAATTTACTCAAATAGTAAACTGGCTTGTGCTCAGCCTTATCTAACTTTACCAGAACCGAGCTAATGGCCTCTTCTGACACAGCTATGTACAAATATAGGGGCTCTCCTTCGGATGGTTTTGCTAGCATGGGTGTTGAAGTCAAGTATGCTTTCAGTTCTTCGAACGCCTTATCGCATTCAGCGTTCCATTCGAAGTTCTTAGATTTACGCAGTAATCTGAAGAAAGGTAAACTTTTGTCAGCGGACCTGGAGATGAATCTATTCAACGAGATGATTTTTCCGATCAGACTCTGAACGTCCGAGAGTTTTCTCGGCGGATGGAGATCAGTGATCGCTCGGATTTTTTTTGGATTAGCTTCGATCCCCCTCTCGTGAACTAAATAGCCAAGGAACTTTCCTGATCGCACCCCAAATGTGCACTTTGCCGGATTTAACTTCATTCCATATTTTCTCAAGATTTGAAAACACCTATCAAGATGGTTAATATGATCCTCTTCCGACATACTTTTTACAAGCATATCATCTACATATACTTCCATAATTTCTCCTATCAGTTCCTTGAACATCATATTGACCAGCCTCTGATATGTTGCACCGGCGTTCCTTAAACCGAAAGGCATAACGATGAAACAGTACACCCCTCGTTCGGTGATAAATGCCGTTTTATCCTGATCTCTTTCGTTCATGAAGATCTGATAAAATCCTTGAAATGCATCCATCATACTGAACAACACAAATCCTGCAGTGGAATCTACGAGCATGTCAATTCGAGGTAAGGGATAAGGGTCCCTTGGACACAATTTGTTCAAATCGGTGAAATCATTGCACATTCTCCATTTGTTTTCGACCTTTTCCCCCTTTGAGACTAAGACCACGTTACACAACCATTCCGTAAACTTTATCTCTTTGATTTGTCCTGCTGCTAATAATCTATCGACCTCTGCGTTAATTATCTTGTCTTTTTCTCGTCCGTGATTACGCTTCTTTTGCCTCACCGGTTTGGCCTTTGGGTCGATATTCAAGGAATGCGTTATTACACGTGGGTCGATTCCTACTATGTCGTCCGAACTCCATGCGAAGACATCCACATTTTCCAGCAAGAATCCGATGAGTTTCGCTTCCATATCATTACTTAGCTCCGTTCCTATTTTTGTGAATTTTTCTGGAGATCCAGGCACCAAATTCACCTTTTTGTGATCAGGTGCTTGCACACTCATGTCAATGATTCTTCCTTTCTTTCCATCTATTCTTTCACATTCAGGAATCGGAGCTCCGGAATTAGGGACTAATTCGTTTATCTTCCTTTTATTATTGAGCTCGGGCTCCACCTTCTCCTTGATACTCAAGGACGAACTATAACATTCCCAAGCCATATACTGGTCGTTCCTCATTTCTCCTACTCCTCCGTCAGTTGGGAACTTTATCTTTTGATGGTAGGTGGATACAATAGCCTTAAAAATATTCAGAGCGGGTCTTCCTAGGATGGCATTGTAAGCAAACGGCGTGTCCACCACTAGGAACTTGATCATTCTCGTGACATTCTTTGGTTTTGATCCTAGAGTGGTACTCAAAAGTATGGTTCCGAGCGGAATGATCTCCGATCCCCCGAAACCGACCAAAGGAGTGGTTACTTTATTCAAATGTGGATGACAAAGTTTCATTCTTGTAAGAGCTTCCGATGAAATTATGTTCGCCGAGCTCCCGTTATCGACCAACACTCTTTTGACCTCGAAGTTTGCAATTCTTAGTGTTAATACCATGGAAAAATCCGGATCATCTTCATTAGTGTCCCAACTAACATCTGCGGGTCGATCCGCTTCGCTAAAGCTGATGACCTGATTCTCCATCGATGGGAAATCCAAAGATAGAATTTCTCTTTTTGAGGATACTCCTGCTCTGATTGACCTTAAAGTTCGTTTTCTGGCATTCCTAGTATCCCCACCTGCTGGACCTCCTGCGATCATGTTGATCACACCGTTCGATTGTTCTTCTGTCTGATTTTGAATTTGTCTCTGCCGAGCGTTAAGTTTTCTCGGACTACGGGATCTGTAGCGATTGTTGTAGTTGCCATTCTTAACGAATTCCTTCAGTTTTCCCTGGTTGATTAACTTTTCGATCTCGACCTTTAACTGATAACAATTTTCCGTACTGTGACCTCTCGCTCGATGATACCGACAGTATTGATCATATCCAGGTGCGCCTGGCCTCGCCTGTGTGATCCTTTGGGCTTCCGGGATTAAATTTCCTTCTTCCAATACTGTCAACACTTCTTCTTTAGAACTGTTAAGTTCGGTAAACTGAATTTTACCCGGCCTTGGTGCTCGACTTCGATCATAAGGAAGTCCGTATGAATTCGGTCCTTGGGGTGGCATATGCGGTTTAAAAGTGTTGATTGCCAATTGATCTTACGTGGTTTCGTTGGTTCGATCAAGGGTGTGGATGTATCGCAATAATCACAAATAAAGTAAGGTGAAGATCAAATGTAATTGTATTCGAATTAAATGAGTACAAGTACAAATATTTCTAGGGTCCTATCCGAGCATTATAGGATGCCGTACAAGCTAGAGGGTGAAATACATGTGTTCGATCTAGAGCTATAATCCTGAATTTACAAGAGAATATAGTACAATAAAAGTAAAGAAATTAGACGGTCCTAATAAAGAGGGGAGAAAGAGTTACTTGGGCAAGGGATTCCAACCCAGAATGAAACAGGAACGAGGAATATTCCCCAATCGAATAATTCGCCTCGACAGTAGAAACATCGGCTCGAAGAAGGGTCAGCTCAGATTTCTCACACGACATTTTGTCAAAAGAAGTTGCATCCCTTTCCAACGAAGAAACGGATCGAAAAGGGACAGGCCCAACTACATTCTCTGCAAAAGAAACCTTTTTTATTCTCTTATTGGAGCCCCTAGATTTCAAACACGAAGAAAGGGCAACGGTCGAATATTTATTCCCCACATGGGAGTGTTCATAATCAGAGCCAACGGATGAAATTGATGATCGTTTTCTTTTCCCTAATCTTCTATTAACACCTGGCCTGGAGAAGGGCGTGGAAGAAATCACCAAAGCATTCGAATTTTTATTCATCTCTCGATTTTCGGGTAAAGGTGCGACCGAGATAATTTTTAAAAGAAGCTCCGAACACCGTGAACGATATCAGTGCAAAGACAACATAAAGAGGCCTAGCTATTTATAAGAAAAACGGGACGATGCAAATTACAATGATTGGTAAAGCACTGCTCCCAAGAAATATCGAATGACGCAACCCAGTACGCAAGGCTGACGTTATGAAACTCAACAGAAAGATCAAACAAGCAATAACATAAAATAGCATGAAAGAAAGAAATTCAATGTACAAGCGTCTACTAAATAGCCAAGAGAAAAAGATTAAAAATAAACTAGTACATTGGTGCACCAGATCAATCCTATTACATGGCAATTGTTATTGATTAGACTCTTTCGCGCCCGAACCACCGTCTGATCCATTTCGTTTCTTCGATTCGCTAGAACCACTTTCTGAACCATCAGAATCACCTTTATATGAGCTGCTGCCTTCTCCATCATTACTTTGTGCGTCAAACGCGGGTTTACTCGAACCAGAAGAAGTAGTGCCTCGACCACTCTGATCGCCGGAATCCCCTTCAATATCCACATCTTCACTATCGGATCGGGCTTCGAGCTCATCAGGATTTGGCATCGGGACACCGAATTCCTCAAGTAGAGGAGCAAACTCGTGAGTGGAAAATTCCTCGAGCTTAGGAGGAAGGGAAGACGCTTTATAATCTTCACCGAAGATATTCTTGTAAGGGTTCAGTTTAGGAAGGAAGTCATCAAGGACTCCTTCAATCTTAGCGGCTGTAAGAAGATGCTGAGCTCCTTTGAAGTAGAAGGCTTGATTAACCGCTCCCGACCGTGATCGAACCAAAGCGTCAAGGATCGGAGACTCTAAGAACTCCCTTATGGCGGGTAGTCGGGCTTCAACTCGACCCCGTTCACAAGACTGTTCGACAGTCACTTTGGTTTGCTCGAGCTCGAGCTTGAGTTTCTCTACTTCGCCTTCTATGGCCCTCTTCGCTTCCAACTCCTCCTTAGTTTTCTGAAGCTCCATCTCGACCTCGGACAATTTAAGTTTGGCATCCTCAAGTTGGTTGGCCTTAGCAGCTTCATCCTCCAGGATTTTGTGTAGTGCTTTCTGAGCTGCTTGGGACTCTTCACTCAAAACGGCCTGTCGGAGAGCAATTTGAATAAACAAATCTCCGGCCTGCAAGAAAGAAGATATGTAAGAACACGAGATAAAAATTATAAGGAAAAGCCAGAAACTTTCAGGATAAGACAGTACCTTCTGATGAGCATGGGCGTAATCGCCTAGTATCTCGAAGTCCTTCTTAGCGAAAGATTGAATAGTATCGTCCTTGAATCTTCCAGCCAGAAACATCCGGAGAGACTTATCCACCGTATGCTCACCCTCAGAGCCCAAGTCAGATTCGACGGTCCCACAGTCCGGATATCCAGCCGCCCTAGGTCCTTGCAGGTGTTCTTCGATGAAATCCGCCAAATCTGGCTCGGAGTGACCAGCCCGACAAGGTATAGGATTCGGTCCCCGACCAAAGGGCTTGACTCTCCTAGAAGACTCAGGAATATTACTACTCCTTTTGCGAGCCATCCTGGCCTGCAAAATCTGCCTGGCACAATCCTCCAGAAGAGTATAATTACTGTATCCCGCGTCGTTTGGGTTGGAAGAAACGTTCGAAAAAACAGATCGAAGAGTTTCGGGACCTTGAAAATCGGATGTCCCCTCTGCCCGAGACCGAGAGGTCCCTGCTTCGGTGATCGGGGGAACAATCACTAAAGCATTAGAGTTTGATATGGTCCCAACTTGGGCCTTAAATTTTTTCGCTTTTCGGGAGGTTATTGACGTTTGAGGACGAGGCCGACCCGTGTTACCCTTCGAAAAGGAAGCAACATGAGGGCCAGCCACCGATGTGCGGAATTTATCGACCATATCAGCTAACGTGGAAGGGGGGTTAGCAGGATCGATCTGAGCTTTCCCATATACGATGGGGTCAGCAGGGAAAGTGCAGCTACTGAGTTCTGCCATTCGCAAGACCGCTTCTTGAGTCATCAGGGCAGTCTGATGAGGGTCAGCACGAAGAGATTGCAGAAATTTATCTGTTATCTCATTTTTCATATTCCCCACGAGACGGCGTTTGCCGTATATCCACCCCTTTGTTCCAGGCCATTCGAAGGGAGTAGGGTCGGAATCATCTTCGGAAGGGGGAGACTCCGGTCCTCGGACAAAGAAGAACTCTTGCTTCCACCCTTTCAAATTGCTGCTAACATTGGCAGATAATATTGAAATCTTAGGCCTCTGGGAAAAATATACATAGCCTGCGTTCGAAGAAGTAGAAGCACTCAGCTGGAATATCCGCCAAAAATTCTGAAAGGCTGCTTTTTTCCCCTTAGCTTTCATCAGCACGCAAAAAGCTATAATTAGGCCGATCGAATTCGGCAAGATCTGGCAGGGAGCCAACTTAAAAGCGTCCAAGAGGTTTTCTAGCAGAGGAGGAAAGGGGATGCGTAAGCCATAGTGGAAGTGTTTGGAATAAAAGGCTTGACAACCGGCCGGAGGGTCGGTAATTTGTTGATCGGGAGAAGGAAGCACTATCGAACAACCGGCGCCTAAATACCGACCAAATTCTTCTTGCAACTGCGTCAGGTCCGTGTAGGAGCAGACGATCTCGTCTGCCCTCTCCTCAGTCATGTTTAGTGCTGCGCTGGTCGAGGGTTCTTCCCAATCATAAATCGTGATCACCACATTGCGGTTCAATCTATATTTCATCTGCTCATTGTTACCCAAAGGAAGCTCTCCTTCCTCTATGTCTTCCCTTTCAGAAATCATGGCTTCGCCCGAGCCCTCATCCTCACTATTTTCAGTATCTGAATTCGACTTCCCCTCCTCTCCACTGGAATCCGAGGTGGAACTCGAGCTCTGCGGATTCTCGGTCTCGGAAGATCGAGTCTCTACAGTCTCTCCCCTTTCCTGGATAACGACCTCATTCTCTTCTAGAAGAGATTTCCCCTTCAAGTCCAACGTACTCGACATAGCAAATATGTGAAGACTGCTCGAAAATGGCTTTTAAACTCTCTTATTGACTTGTCTGCTCCGATTTAAAGTTCTATCTTCAGAATCTGTGAAGAACAGCGACCCTCCGTATAACTATATATATACAAGGACAAAATGGGAAATTGCAAATTGGTCCCCGAGTAACCGCGGCGATTGAACTCCCTTGAGAAAAACTTGAAGTCATATTTTCGGAAATTGCATTTGCAGCCCCCGTACTTTCCCCAAATTCCTTAAATTGAAGGTCCACACCGCGAATAACAGAGATGATGTTAAGATAGTGCTGTTATAAGGTTTCTTAGGTATGCACTCTTTTTCCCTGATCCGGTTTTTGTCCCAAAAGGGTTTTTCCGAATCAGGTTTTTAATGAGGCATACCCGAAACAATAAGCCGAGGTAGATCCATCCTACTCCTTTGAAATTACTTCTACGAGCTTAAGCTCCACTTTACGCTCGAAGAAGTGGGGGAGTATTGATGAGGGAAATCTCGGGCCCTGCTTTTATTTACTAAAACAGGAGATCGAGCAGCGCTTATTTCGGAAGATTGAGTTCGACCCAAGGCGCATATCATCCATGCAAGGCGGCCCAGAAGCTACTATTGGGCCGAGCATAAATCCAAACTTATGGGCCGGAGAATTGCAGGTGTGCGGGTAGATCACCTGGACCCCAGTTTCAGCTATAAATACCCTTCGCATTTATGATATTGGGGGACTTCCCAGGTGCTCACTTCTCGAAGCTACAGTTCATAGCAGCTCGGGATTATAGCTCTAGATCGAACACATGTATTTCACCCTCTAGCTTGTACGGCATCCTATAATGCTCGGATAGGACCCTAGAAATATTTGTACTTGTACTCATTTAATTCGAATACAATTACATTTGATCTTCACCTTACTTTATTTGTGATTATTGCGATACATCCACACCCTTGATCGAACCAACGAAACCACGTAAGATCACACGGCTTATCTATTTTTTCCCGATGGATTTATTTTCCACAAATGATCCATTTTCTAGTTTGAAAGTAAATAAGAAGTTCCAGCGAGGTAGCCCACAACAAATTAACATAGAATTAGTCCGGTCGACTCGATCAGAGCTTATCGATGGTCGGAATTTATTTTTCCGATCATCATATTTGTTACTTTCAAAACAAATTCCTAAAATCAGCTATTTATGAGTTCAATCGCATAATCTGTATACATTTACCTCTATTTTTCTCGACTCGATTGGGATGAGATGAATATTTGAACAGCGGCTACGAATTATTTAATCGTCAAAGTGAAGCTAAAAACCAGCAATCGTTCGACTGATAAAAGAAGTTAAAAGGAGAAATTCGATCAGAGAACAAAAGCTCTATCATTAATATTTTTCAAATAAGTTACAAAGAAAAGCCTCGAATCAATTTCGAGCTCAAGAAGTACAATACGATCGCTACTATCCTATTACAAGTTCTACGAATAATTCTACCATGTTACGTGCTCAGTCTTCATTCCCTAAGATCGCCCCAGATGCAGAACTCAGCAGTGATTCATCCTAGTAATCACTAGCCACGTGTCGCACATCCATCTTCGAACGAGGTAAGGGCCGGATCGCAGCTCCTCTCCTGGGCTTCGGACCGACCTTAGACCATCATCAGTAAACAATGATTGAAGTACTCAATCACTGTTTACAGGATAATCCGAACAGGTGCAGCAAAGGGTTATCTCAGCAGAGGCAGCTCGAGGAAGCTCGAAGGAACTATACTTCAAGAAAGCCCTCGAGGAAGCTGATGCCTCAGATTTAAAGAACTCCTCTCAGAATAACCAGCTGCCCGATCGGATACTACGCCAAGATACCAGAGGTCTAACCCACACCAGAAATGATATGTCTGGGAAAACAGGTTGCCTGCCGGTATTCTAGGCGCAAGTTCTTTTGCCTGTCGATATTCTAAGCGAAGAGGGGTACACCAAAAAGACCAGAGTCGAAGAATAAGGTCCACTAAAATATTTATCTATTGCTCGATCAAGCAAGCGGTGTTTGAGTATTTCTTTATCGATATGAGAGGATCGATGTGGAAGTATTGAAGATAAGAATCTATCTAATTATGTTTATTCTATCAACAAAACATGGAAGAAGTGTATTTATATTATCTCGGAAAATACGAGATGAGGAAAATACATGTTGAGCATAACTCAAGCCTATATATTACATAAAAAAGCTATTACTTTCTACAATCCTATGAAATTTTCGGTCTCTTCTCCTATTGCTTTTTTGGAATAATTTGGCTCCGACCGTGGAAATCTCCCTAGGACCCGCAGGCTTTTAACTTTATTTACGATCTTCCGAGGACAAAAGGGCGAACACATTGCTTATCGAGTGACTATATTCTGGATAGTTCGCTCCCTGCTGTCTTCCTAAATGCATTGTAGCAACAGGTCCCTAATCGAAGACCTGCGCGACAGCCTGTGGACTTCCTGAATCTGGCATATTGGCTTTCAAGATGGAAATTGTATTTGCCTGACGATATTCTAAGCGAGGTCGGGTTAGAAAACTGTCATTCTTAAAGATTGTTCGAAGTCTGAGCTCAAATAATTGAATTGATGGAGTAACAATCTTGATTAGCATAGTCGGACAGATAAAATGCTGATACAGCGAATAAGAAAATCTCAATAGCATGACACCCCTTTTATAAATAAAAGATGAAGGAATCCGGCGGCAGATAATTCGCGAAATGAATGGATGAGATTTGTCGACCCTTGCAATTCTCGATAATTGAGAAACCATTTAGAAAAAATCAAACATGACAAGATTGGGAACTTATAGACAAAGAGTTTTCTCGACAAGACATAAAATTTATTTATTAAGCCCTAAGGTTATTTACTATTGGCTGTTTCTCTATGATTCAGCTTTTCTCACGATTGCATAAGACTATTATCTCGTCAAAAATTTATTTCGATCAGAATTATATATTCAGTGGAAACTAATCTCGTCAATATTTATATTCATTCATCTCTTTCTTATATTATTGATCTCGGTTCATCTATTGTTCAATCTCTTCTCGTCTCCATCTACTATTAAAAAGGGGTGAAAGCTGTTGTTATGACCCTCGAAAATCGACCAAGGGTGAAAGCCGTTGCTACGCCCCTTGGATCGAAGAATAAAAATGGGTGACGACCCTCGAGCTAAAAATGCTCTGAAATGACTAAGGGTGAAAGCCGTTGCTATGCCCCTTAGATCGAAATTATTAAATGGGTGAAAGCCTCTGCTAGGACCCAAGGGCTAAAAATGCTCTAAAATGACTAAGGGTGAAAGCCGTTGCTATGCCCCTTAGATCGAAATTATTAAATGGGTGAAAGCCTCTGCTAGGACCCAAGGGCTAAAAATGCACTAAAATGACTAAGGGTGAAAGCCGTTGCTATGCCCCTTAGATCGAAATTATTAAATGGGTGAAAGCCTCTGCTGGACCCAAGGGCTAAAAATGCTCTAAAACGACTAAGGGTGAAAGCCGTTGCTATGCCCCTTAGATCGAAATTATTAAATGGGTGAAAGCCTCTGCTAGGACCCAAGGGCTAAAAATGCTCTAAAACGACTAAGGGTGAAAGCCGTTGCTATGCCCCTTAGATCGAAATTATTAAATGGGTGAAAGCCTTTGCTATGACCCTGGGGCTAAAAATGCTCTAAAACAACTAAAGGTGAAAGCCGTTGCTACGCCCCTTAGATCGAAATTACCAAATGGTTGAAACCCTGGGCTACGATCCAAGGTGTAAATTATCAATCCAGAGATTCCAATATACGTCTTATTTCGAACTACATCAATCACAATCCGCCAAGAGGGCCTATCATTATTATTCCAGTATTATCAAATTTTGATCGGTCTACAAAGATCAACTGTTACTTATATCTGAATATCAGAGATAGAAGAATGTCAATTATTCTTTATTATCAATACACTTATGGAGATCATTCGAGACTGATATTTGTTGCTCATATTTTTGGGGTGAAGAAATCGCTGCTCGGTAACAATATACGAAAACAGTTCTGCAGTAGGGATAAGAGAGAAAATAAATATTCTTATTCATGATCTTTCGAATGGTTACAAGAAATTTCGTGATTATAATAATAAAGAAAATCGAGCCAAGCTGAAACTCTACATTCAACGTAACCCTATTACAAATTAACCCTACGCTAGAATGTTCTCGTAAGTGAAGACGGAAGGCGAGGCTAGGATAACACTTCTACCCTTCATCCATCGCTTCCTCAATAATTGCTCCATGCTGGAGCAGGCCGAGAGACAGGGAAGCAATCCCTAGAGAAATTACTCCATGCAATCTCGAAGGCAACATTCTTCAAGAAACATCTTGACCCACTATCCGACCAAATGGAGCGACAGGATATCGGAATTCTAACCCGTCTCACGAGAGATGACTCCAAAGAAGCAGGTCGCCTGCCGGTACCCTAGTCGCAATCCTTCGCCTGTCGATACCCTGGTCGAAATTATTCCCCATACAGGGACGCCGAAGAGATCAAAGAAGAGAGTTCGAGTCCGAATCTCGAACGCTTTTATTGCTGAGACCGAATCGAAAATAAAGATGGTTGATGGAGGTAAAAATGCAACCATATTGATCGAATGAAATGTTTACAGACAAGTAAAAATATGAAGGTAAATTCAGAAGTATTTATAGGGGGAAGAATTCCGTATCAACGATGTAGATCTCTTCAGATGAACGGTGGCAATATGTATATTAAAAGCGCTCTGACCGCTCAGATTCCCAATAAATCAGGGACTGTTGGACGTAACGGTAAAAACTCAATCACAAAAGCTGAACAGAACTAATGGCCAAAATGCGAGCAATTAATACAGCGACCGTTCCACTTCCCGAAAATTCAGGAACCGTGTGGGTAAATGAAGAAACAGTCAAATTCAACAATGCTCGAAATAATTATAGTTTAATTTCCGATCGTCAAAGAAAGTCACAAAGAAAAAGTCGGACTATAACTGATCAAGGAACCATTATCAATAACTCGTCCAAAGATGGACCAAGATCGGTAAAGAGCTTTATTTAAGCAGATAAGAACGAATATATGAAATTAATCGAGAAATTATTATTTCCAGAGTTCGATACATTGAAGAGTTACAAGTTACAAAGATATCAACTCCTATTACATTTTATAATTCTACAAACACCTACAAAGGCTAATCTCTGTATCCGAGCGAGATAGGGACTTCATAGCCACCCAATCCTATGAAATTTTCGGCGGACGATAATGTCCTTACTCGAATTGGAGGAGCCTGTCAAGCCAACAGGCTTTTGTCTTTATTTATGATTCCTCAAAAAGGAGAAGGGTAAGGCATCTTTTTCTAGGTGTAACGTGAATACTTTATTGAGGGCCTCGACCCTCGAAGCTCCACCCCTTACATCCTCGAGGAAGAACCGAACAAACCGCTGGAGACCCCTAAAAGATTTTATGCTTGAACTTCTCCTAAACCACGGAGGGTCGTGGGGACTGCCCGGGTCATGGGTGGTCAGCAATAAAGCTGACCGGTCTCCAAGGTCGGAATAATGTTCGCCTGCAGATACCCTAGTCGAGGTCGAAGTACCAGTTAGTCTATGACCTGCAGAATAGGTCCTAACTCGAAATTTAAAATATTGGGCCATGCAACAAGATCTTTTAACCAGCATGGTTGAAGGAGTCTGCTTTAAAAATAATTTTATAAGGATACAAATTGAAGAACCCTATTTATAAGTACTATTCTCAAAATCCAACGGCTAGCAGAAAACGAAAGAAACGGTCAAGATCGAAAGACTGTTGCGCTTCCCGAGAATTTCACCGGGAAAAGAAAGTGATATATTCTGGAAATCGAGCAGAAGTAATATACCAAGATCGAAGAACGAAGATTACGAGCATAAGACCAAACGAAGAAAGCAAACAAAAGCATGGACAGAAGAGAGTACATTAAATTATGGACAAACTTGTAATCCGAGAAACTAATAGATTATTACAAACCATAGGGGATAAAAATGTCTGAAATTATTCATGATCACATGAGTAAAAACAATATAGCCATACTACAAGCCCGGGTAAATGAAAAGCAACATCTAGAGAAGTTTGTTGTCGGAGAAAATCTTTCGAAGCTCGGCATTCCGAGCCTCATATCCAGCTTCATATCCACGGTCATAAGCCTCCTTTTCTAGACGCGTGAATTCTTGCCTCTCCTGCTCATGAAGACTTTTCAGTTTGTCAAGCTCCTCATTCAGCTGTTTATAGATCTCCTCTCCACTTTCTTTAACAGACTTCTCCCTCTCTAGAGCAAGCTTCTCCGCGAAGACACGGTCGAATTCGGCTTTCTTCTCCTCCAGCTCGAGGGAAATAGCAGCACGATGATTGGTCTCCCGCTCAGCAAAAGTTTTAAGCTCGATAAAATCTTGCCCGGCCTGTCAAAGAAGTAGACACTGTTCATTTAAAAAAAAAAAAAAAAAAAAAGGGGAAAGAGTAGATATACCTGAAACAGGAAGTGCTGCCCAGACTCGAACAACTCATCTATGTTTCTCCCCTTGGACGTGTTTCTCCCTTTGGGCATATTAGTCTCCGAAGAAGTAAAATTAACCTGCAACAGACTATCTATGGGATCGGACCCATCTTTCGACTCTTCAGGCACGGAAGAAGTAACTTTTGAAGGAATGGGGTCAACCCGGGGTTCGGAAGGATTATCAATTTTTAAAGCTTCAGGAGAAGCCCCCCCACCAATTCCTAACTTGAGTTTCTTGCTGAGACTCCCTGTGCAAGGAATGGTCGAAGCATCGGAAGATGACTTGCTACCAATAGCAAGATTCTGCAATGCCTCAACAGGAGTAACCACATCAGAGTAAGGCCTTTTGTTCGAAGAGGGAACAGAAGAATTTTCTCTCATAAGATCTTCGTTCGAAGAATCGACAACTTTCGGGGAAGAACCCCCGGGCGCGGTTTCAAGTTCTTCGTCCAAAATGGACTTGCTAGAATTGCCTTTGTTTTGTTTTGAAGAAGTACTCTTCTCCTTCTTGTTATCTCCCCCTATAGGAGCTTTCGGGGAAGACACAGAGGTCTTAGAAGAAGATTTGGAGGCTTTGGCCTCCTTGGCAATCTTCTGCTCTTTACTCGAATTCTTATTCTTCGAACCGCCAAATAACGATTTGGGGTCGATAGCTTTCCCTAGTACATTTTCCATGGTAAGCGGGTTTGGGATCGATAGTTCGGATTCTTACTCTTTGAGGGATTCGAAGAAGGCAAAGAATAAGGCAAGAGCTCCGATCTCTATAAGCAAAGATGTCGTATGAATAATGAAAAGAGATCCTAATATTTATAGACACTACGCCCTGCGATTACGACAATGGATCGACGCAACCTTTAAAGAAAGACCCCGTATGGAATGGGTAAAATCCGAGCATAAAGAGTTATCGAACCTTGGAAATTAAAACGATATATGGGTATTAATAAGGTTGGAATTTACAAGTTACACTAATCAGATCAAGGAAGAAAACAAATCCGTTTACAAAAATGAGTTACATGGGTGATTACGATTAATTCCTAACTACAAAACTATGAATCGCCCCTTTCAGTGCGTTCGACTCCAGTAACTTGCTAGATAGAAAATCAAGCGATATATGTCGGGGGTGGAGCAATTACTCGGTTTAATCGAGAATTTGATCGTCTTCTTTATTCGGTACGTCGCCCATGTCGACATCTTCGCCTTTGCCCCCCAACATAGAAGGAGGATCGTCGGTTAAACAATCGAGCACATCGGGGTTAGGCATCGGAATACCATACTCCTCAACTAAGGGGGCAAAGCGATGATCCTGCCAATTACTATCCATCTTGGGTAGAGAGGAAGCTTTGTAATCCTTCCCTTCAGCGTTCTTGAAAGGGTTCATATGTTTAAAGTACTCATCCATATCATCCGGAATCTTCTTGGCCGCGACCAATTGTTGAACCCCTTTATAAAAAATCGTCTGGAGAATTTCTCCCATTTTCCTTTGAACTAAAGGATTCAAGACGGGGGATTCCAAGAATCCTCGTATGGCAGGAATCTCGGCTTCTTCCCGGTCCTGAGCATATGCGCGCTCGGAATCTTGTTTTGCCAACTCAAGTTCTATCTTTACCTTCTTCAACTCTTCCTCGAGGGCACTTCTCTCTTTAACGGATGCCAGCAAGTCCTCCTCTACAGACGAGGAACATTTCATAGTTGCCTCGTTGAGCTCCTTCTTTACTTGGGATAATTCTCGCTGAGTTTCTGCCAGTTGAGATCGAAGAACTTGGTTGTCAGAAAAAATTTGTGCATATGCATCATGAGCGTCCTGCGATTCCTGCTCCAATAGCGCCAAACGATAGGTTTGGAGGGCGAACAAATCCCCGACCTATAAGACATCCTCGGATATCAGCAAGGGTTAGGGACTCTAGAAGGGGATAAATGAGAGACAGATTTTCACCTCATGATATGTTCGGGAAAAATCGCTCAAAACCTCGAAATCGCCTTTGACAGAATGGAGCAGCATATCCCTCTTAAACCGACCAGCCATAAAGATTCTAGCGGCTTTGTCGAATTCGTTCTCCCCATTCGCATCCAGATCGGTCAGAATGGTGCCATCTTCAGGGTATCCAGCAGTTCTGCCACTTCGAAAATGCTCATCCATAAAATCCGCCACATCAGGCTCCGACCTACCTTCTCGACAAGGGACAGAGTCAGAATTCACGCCAAAAGGTTTTACCCTCCTCGAGGGCCCGGGGTGTTCAGCGTTTCTTTTCTGACCCAGAAGCTTCTCGTATTCCTGGATACCCTGGATCCGGTTCCAGGAATGTTGACTGTAGCCGACAGACGAAAGAGCAGAAGTGTCAGGGGAGAACAAGGTTCGAAGAGGTCCAGCTGTGGCAGAATTCAGCGAACTCATAGTGCCAACCCCTCTCAAATCGGGAATCATAGATGGTATGACAGCTGAACTTCCACCCAAATTGCTCATGTCCGCTTTTCTTTCGGAGGCATAAGGTAACGGATCGAAATAAAATCGCTTATCTTCAACCGGGCCGGCAGCGGACACTCGAAATTTCTCAACAACTCGACCTGCAAGGATAATACGAATCGGGCACGAGTTTAAACAAGGAGAATTGTTTAATAAAACCTAAAAATAAGCAGAAGATAAGAAGCATACCCAAAGAAAGAGGAGCAAGGGTCAGAGCACTAGAGGTTCGCAGAAGGGATCCTTCGGAGGATTGGCTAGGGTATTTATTCGCCGGAGTAGGATAATTACAATGGCTCAACCCGGCCAATCGCAAAACGCCTTCCTGAATCAGGAATCTAGTCTGGTAAGGGTTAGACTGCAACTGCTCCAGGAGTTCATCATAAAGACGATGGCTGAGCTTCTCTTTGATTCTGCGAGAACCGTATGTCCAAGTATTTGCACCATCCCATCGATACGGTCTTGTTTTCGAACTACCTTCAGACATTGGAAGATCAGGACCCTTCACAAAAAAGAATCTCCTCTTCCAGCCTACACTTTTATCCGTTGTTATCTTCGTAAGAAAAGCCCGTTTCGACCGCGGATGAATAGACACGAACCCCATATTCGAACCCTTACATGGGTCCATTCGGAATATCTGCCAAAAGTTGCTAAAGGAGGCCTCTTCCCCTTTTGCCTCCATAAGAGCGCTAAACGCTGCTATATACGCTACAGAATGCGGGAGAAGCTGAGCAGGGGAAAGCGAAAAGAAGTTCAAGACATTTCTAACAAGGGGAATGAACGGGATACGCAAACCATAAGAAAATTGATCCTCGTAAAAGGCTTGACAGCCAGCCGGGGGATCGGTAGCACGTTCGGTATAAGAGGGAATGACGATTGAAAACCCTTTAGGAAGAAATTTCCCGAACTCCGCCTCGAGGAAAGAGAGATCCTTCTTCGAAAAACAGCAGGAAGTCTGGCTGGCAGGAAGCTCTGACTTGTTCGAAATGGTGGCGGTAGATGGTTGCGTATGTTTGAAAATCCTGACAAAAGCACCCTCGCCGATGCTGCGTTTCTCGACCTCATTTTCTTCAAGATCCTCGCTCGGATCCTCATCCTCGCGTCCTTGACAAAATTCCCCATCCTCATAATCATCAACAAGCTTCAGCAAAGGATCGGACTCTGGGCTTTCTCCGACCTTATTCTTGCCCCTTACACTTCTAGAGCTCGACATTATGGATTGAGAAACAAATATACAAAAGGCAAATGCTGTTTCGATCTCAAACGCTTCGAGCTCAAGAGAGGACGTAATATGTAAATAATTTTTCAACGAATCGACATATATATACGGGGTTAAAAAGGTAAAATTGCAAACAGGTCCCCGAGTAACCGCGACGGTTGAACTTACCCTGGGTAAAAATTCAGGGTTATTCCTCACATAATAGCACTTTGATCCTTCATTTTCTAAGATTACGGAATAAGTTCCTTGCAAATTTTTCCTGAGAATCTCGTGGGTCCTCTTTGTTATGATCGGAAAATTTGGAAAGCATTCATTAAGGGATCGAACAACACATCGCGGAACCATAAAGGATATAACAACTTCAAGATCCTCCGACAAGGATATCTTTACAATACGCCGGTATATGTCTTCTTATATATGCACTCTTTTTCCCTGGCTCGGTTTTTATCCCAATGGGTTTTTCCGGGCTAGGTTTTTAATGAGGCATATCCTAAAGACATTATGAATGGCTCATCTCATAATAGTGTGGGACGCAACTTGTACTTCTTCGAGCGCAAGCTCCACTTCACGCTCGAGAAGTGGGGGAGTATTGATGATGGGTAATTTAGATTCCTTGCCTCTATGGGCCCGATGCTGTTCGAATGACACTAGATACTATCCCCAGAGAGCAAGAAGTTGGTCCACGGCATAGTGTTAACTGTTCCGATCTCGTTTTAGAACCCAAGATCGAAGGGTACTGTTGGGCCGAGCCCAGGCCCAAGCCCGTCAGTTCAGCTATAAATACCCATGCATTTATGACAACACACAACTTCCAAGGAGCTCTTGTTTCGTGACTGCTACTCGGACACATATGGGAAATATAGCATAGTTTTGGTCATTTGTATTTCGCTCCTCTAGTTTGTACGGCATCCAATAATGCTCGAATAGGACCCCTAAATACTTGTATTTGTACTCAGTCAATTCGAATACAACTACTTTGGTCTTTACTTTCCTTTATTTATTATTATTATTGAATTACATCCCACCCTTAATCGAACAGACGAAATCGTGTAAGATCATTTTGTGTTTTGGATATGCCTCATTAAAAACCTAATTCGAAAATAACCCAGTGGGATAAAAACCGAACTGGGGAAAAAGAGTGCATATCTTGGAAACCCAAGATTGGTTAGATTGCTGTGAATAAAGAATACTGATAATATGATCTTGCTTATTCTGGATCTGTGAACTTTCGATCAATACGTCCATTTCCGTAGTAGTTGGTCCCTCATCAATACCCCCCTATTTCTCGAGCATAAGGTAAGTTGAAGCTAAGAGAAGTAAACATATTACGAAGTTGAAAAGACACGTATATCTCGCTAAACAGGCTATGGCCTAATTTTGTAGTGTATAGGGACCAATAGTGCAATTATGGGGAATATAAATTTGAATTTAGTGTGAGGGAGCTCAACGCGGTTACTCAGGGTCCGATTTGCAATTTCCCTTTTTAGCCCTATATTTATAAATGTTGATAGTTGAAGATTCATTCACGAAAGAATCCAAAACCCTTGATCGGAGCTTATTGATCGAATTTATCGAAAACCCTGAAAGTTGATCTCCAATAGTGTATACATCCATAATTTCTAGCTCAAGAGATTTAAAGTGCAAAGCCAAAGTGGTAGAAGGATCGGAATTCGATCCCGTTATGCTGATCCGACGTGGTTTAGTTGGAGATCAATAATCGAAAGTAAATAGAATAAAGGTGCTAAAATGCAAATGACGAGGTCGAATAAATATATTATCGATCGTGATTAAAACATAGTTCGGGGTCCTACTTAGGCATTATTGGATGTCGTACAAGCTAGAGACTAGTACATACAATTTGATCAAAATATAAATCCTGAGGAGGCTTCGAGCAGTAGCTTCGAACTGGGGAATTGTGCGTTGTCTGGCGTCATAAATGCTTGCTGTATTTATAGTAGAATCGTGTGCTAGCTGAACCATCCGCAGGGGTGTATTTCTCAGCCCACAGGCCTGGGCTTGGGGTTAGCCCAATAGTAGAATCCGAGCATGAACCTCTTGGCTTGTGGTCGGAGTAAGATATACTGTGCTGGAGGTCGGCCGATATGTCCTCGAGGTCGGATATTGCGATTTCCGACGTAGAAGCCTTCCAAATATATAATATCCAAAGTACCCCTCATCAATACTCCCCCACTTCTCGAGCGTAAGTGAAGCTGAAGCTCCGAGAAGTAAAATATCGCCATATGACTGGTGATGAATCATTACTTAGTGCTTTGGATATGCCTCGTTAAAAACCTAGCTCGGAAAAACCCATTGGGATAAAAACCGAACCGGGGAAAAAGAGTGCATATCATGGAAACTCTAAAATGATTATCCGTTGTGATGTAACTTATCTTGATATTGCTGCTTTGGGTCGTTCTCTATAATGGTTGATATTTGTTTAAAAAAAATTTGAGTTGATACAACTTCTTGTTTTGGATCTGTCGGTTTGAATCCTCCTTAATATACTCCCCCACTTCTTCGAACGTAGGTGAAGCTAGGCTCGGAGAAGTAGGTTCACTCCGAAACCGAAAAGGGCGCGTATTTTCCATTAGTCATGCTGTGGTCTAAATTCATAGGGTATAGAGGCCAAAAGTGCAATTTCCTGCAAATATTGTTTTGAAAATTACTGCTTGGAGAGCTCAACCGTTGCGGTTACTTGGCGTTCGATTTGCAATTTTACTTTTTTAGCCACGTATTTATATACGTTGACCGTAGAAGATTCATTTACGAAAGATTCTTAAAGCCTTGATCGGAGCATTGTGATCGAAAATTGTAGAATAGTCCCGAAATTTGATATTTCCATCAAGCACGAGATACACAAAACTTCCCATAAAAACCTAGCTCGGAAAACCCATTGGGATAAAAACCGAACCGGGGAAAAAGAGTGCATATCATGGAAACTCTAAAATGATTATCCGTAGTGATGTAACTTATCTTGATATTGCTGCTTTGGGTCGTTCTCTATAATGGTTGATCTTTGTTTAAAAAAATTTTGAGTTGATGCAACTTTTTGTTTTGGATCTGTCGGTTTGAATCCTCCTTAATATACTCCCCCACTTCTTCGAACGTAAGTGAAGCTAGGCTCGGAGAAGTAGGTTCACTCCGAAACCGAAAAGGGCGCGTATTTTCCATTAGTCATGCTGTGGTCTAAATTCATAGGGTATAGAGGCCAAAAGTACAATTTCCTGCAAATATTGTTTTGAAAATTACTGCTTGGAGAGCTCAACCGTCGTGGTTACTCGACGTTCGATTTGCAATTTTACTTTTTTAGCCACGTATTTATATACGTTGACCGTAGAAGATTCATTTACGAAAGATTCTTAAAGCCTTGATCGGAGCATTGTGATCGAAAATTGTAGAATAGTCCCGAAATTTGATATTTCCATCAAGCACGAGATACACAAAACTTCCCATAAAAATAAGTCTTCTTCACGAGATCGAAAAGGAAAAGCTAAAGTGAGCGAAGGGTCGGACACCGATCCTTTAACGCTTATAGACAAATATAGGGCCTCCGACGAAGAGATGGTCGATAATTCTGGAGACACTTTGAACTCCGAAACAGAGGAGGGAGAAGTTCGTCAAGCTTCGAGCGATGATGAAGTAGAAACAAGGGAAGAAGTTTTCGAGAATGAAGCGAATCGGAGGCGATGTTTCACCTCTTCGTGAGGATGAAGTAGAGAAATACTAGGTCGGTGGCCGAGCAGTCGTCACTATCAAGAAATGGGTAGGACCTACCACTAGTTCTAACCAACTTCGAACGAAGCGTAGAGCCGATCAAATTTATATCCTTTATAACACAGAGGAACGTCGGGCGAACATGGAGCTTGAGTTCGGAAAATACCTTCCAGAAGGTTATACCATCGTTGTGCCTACTCCCGAGCAATGAGTTATCAATCCACCCAAGGGTTGCCAAGCCTTCTACAGCAGGCAATTTCTCTTCGGGTTGCGTATTTCATTCATCCCATTGCTTAGGGATATTTTGGAAGTCTTCTCACTTGCACCTGCCCAGATACTACCGAACTCGATTGCGTACATCGTTGCGTTTAGCGTTCTGATGCAGGCTAAGGGGAAAGAGGCGTCCTTCCAGAACTTCTGGCAAGTTTATCAGATGAGCCTTTCGACGTCCTCGAACGCTGGCTTCGTGTATTTTTCCTAACGGTTGAACAGATCAATTCTCTCGACCATGACTTCAAGCAATACAAAAGGCTGGAAAAAGGAGTTCTTCTTTGTTCGGGGTCCCGATATTCCGACTTCGAAAGGTGTTTCCGAGTTGAAGGCACATGAATGGGAGGGGGAATCTGCCTGGATATACGGTAAGCGGTCCCTTAAAGGGAAAATTCCCCATGTCCTGTCTTCGAAATTGATCTAGCACGGTTTCGTGGTATGATCGAGATTAAAATATAAACGATGTAAACACAAACAGAACTAAATGGAGAATAGATCAATAACGTATATTGCGATCGTAGGTGTATAGATTACAAGTATTGGGGGTCCTATTTGAGCGTTATAGGATGCCGTACAAGCTAGAGTGTGAAATACATGTAAAGTGGCCTAAACTATCTTTCCGAGCAGCAGCTTCGAATGGAGTACACCAGGGAAAGCGTGTCCTGCGTCATAAATGATTGGGGTATTTATAGCTGAAAATGGGGATAGCCCCATAGGCCTGGGCCTGAGATCGGCCCAACAGTATCCTTCGAGCATGGGCTGCATCTGGAGGATGGAGTTAGCTGAACTGTGATCCGAGCTTGATTCTAAGCCTTCGGGGTCGGGGTTCTGGTTTTTCGAACCTTAGCTCCAAACAGTAGAGTCGAAAATACCCCCCATCAATACTCCCCCACTTCTCGAGCGCAAAGTGAAGCTCAAGCTCGAAGAAGTTTATGTTATTCCGAACGTCGTGATGAACAAATCATTTTTTGATGTGTTTCGGATATACCTCGTTAAAAACCCAACTCGAAAAAACCCATTGGGATAAAAACCGAATCAGGGAAAAAGAGTGCATATCTTGGAAACAATATGTTGAACTTGTCTTGATATAAATTTCGACATTAAAGAGTTTTTGCTTTGCTTTCGAAATAAATCTCGACCAAAATGTCTTTCCGCATCGGTTACCGAGATACTCACAATTCCAGAAGGTATAGGGGTCTAAAATGCAAATATTTGGAAGATAGTCTTGAATTTACCCTGAGGGAGCTTAACCGTCGCGGCTGTTCAGGGTCCGACTTGCAATTCACTTTTTTTACCTTTTATATATATGTTGCCTTGTTAAAAATTATTTTCTGAGTGACTTTTTACTTGAGATCGGAGCGTTGAGATCGCGTAAGCTGTCCATTTCATACAACTATATCTTTTTATAATGTCCAGCTCGAGAGATTCGAGGGGCAAGGGCAAAGTCGGAGAGGATCCTGATTTCGATCCTGATTTTAGGCTTATCGATGACTTTGAAGAGGGAGAATTTCATCCCGAGCATGAGGATGCAAATCAGGTCGAAGATCTCGAAGAAAACGTGGTAGAGAAACATAATATTGGTGACAATGTTTTTGTCAGGATATATAAATTCGAAGCTCCTTCTGGATCAACTGGTCATAATCGGGCCGAGCTTGGCGCAGATCAAACTTCTTGCATTTTTGTCCAAGAAAACCGCGCTTATTTGAACAAAGAGTTCCGAAAATTTCTTCCTGAGGGGTTTTCGATCGTCATCCCATCTTACTGCCACCGTGCAACTGATCCTCCACCTGGGTGCCAGGCTTTTTACGAGAAGCAATTTTCACATGGATTGCGCATCCCATTTATTCCCCTACTTAGAAGTATCTTATCCTCTCTTTCTCTTACCCCTGCTCAAATTCTTCCGAATTCTATAGCGTACATCGTGGCGTTCAGTGTTCTCATGGAGGCCAAAGGAGAGGAGGCTTCTTTTCGGAATTTTTGGCAAGTATTCCAGATGAGTATGTCTAAAGGTTCCAATGCGGGGTTCATATCTTTTTCACAGCGGTCGAACCAGCCTATTCTTTCGAGTGTGGCTATGGATAAAACTAAAAGCTGGAAAAGAAGGTCCTTCTTTGTGAAAGGTCCCGACATTTGTCCCAAAGGCAGTTCGAAAACTAGACCATATCGATGGGATGGTGAAGGGCCTTGGATGTATGGTCGTCGCAAGATCAAGGAAAAGATTAATCCTCATCTTTCTGATGAGTTTTTGAACCAGCTCCAATCTGATCCCATTCAGACTATGCTCCTTGTCCAAGAAAGGATTTTGAGGCTGGCGGGCCTAAGCAAATGCGATTATCCAGCTCCGACTGTCGAATTTTCTCTTCCCTTGCGCTCTCAATCCCTTGGCGGATCTATTCAATCTTTCAGACGCACGTCCGAATCGGCCATTTTGTCTCGTGCGCCGCTCTCTTTAAGTATGTTATTATTCTTCTTTACTTGAATGCAAGGTAGATTAGACCTGCTCACTTAGCTTTATGAACTTATTGCACTTTCTTTGCAGATCAATTCGTTGAGGAGTTTCGGTTGTCCGTTGTTACGTCAATCGGGACTGCTCGTTCCAGGGGAATACAAAGCCAATCCCAGCAACTAGTGAAGAAAAACAATGCGGAACAAGGAACGGGAGTAGATAATCCGGTCATCGACCCGATCAATATTCCAAAAGTATACCCAGCTTTGAGAGGGGTTGGCAGCTCGAGTTCGTCGAATCCCGCTGTAGCTGGTCCCTTGCATAGTGTATTCACGATCGATACTTCTAACCCATCCTCCGCTGGTTATAGCCAATATTCCTGGACCCGTATTTTAGTCATACAAAAACATGAAAAGCGTATGGATCGGAAACGGTATGCTGAACATCCGGGGCCTTCGAGAAGAATAAAACCATTTGGCAAGAGCTCTGAGTTGGTTCTTTGCCGACCAGGCAGATCGGAATCGGATGTAGCAGATTTTATGAATGAACATTTTCGCGAGCGTAGTGCCGCTGGTTACCCGGAAGAAGGGACCATTTGCTCCGATCTCGGACCAGATGGTGAAAACGAGTTTGATAAAGCCACCAGAATTTTTATGGCCGGACGGTTCAAACAGGATCTGCTTCATCACACCATTAAAAGCGACTTTGAAGTCCTGAGTAACTTTTCTCGAACGTACCAGGAGGTAATAATTGTTTACATTTGAGTATTCCGTACGTCTCAATCCTTATGTACTATGCTGATATCATTTCACATCATAGGCCGGAGATTACTTCGGGCTTCAGACTTATCATCGTCGTTGCTGGAACAAGAATCTCAAGAAGCTCACAATGCGCTCGCGCAGGCTTCAACCGAAAATAAAACCCTTCGAGCTCGGTTAGATGACGTTACGAGTAAATTATCGGCCAGTCGTCGAGAATTGTCAAAAACGAAGGAGGAGTTAGAGATCGCCAATAAGAAACATACCTCATCTGTGGAAGAAGATTTGTTATCAACCGTTAAAGAGAAAAGTTCCCTCGAGGAAGAGCTCAAGAAAGTCAAAATCGAACTTGAGCAAGCAAAGCAAGATTCCGAGGGAGCATATGCCCATGGCCGGGAAGAGGCTGTGATTCCAGCTATACGAGAATTTTTGAAGTCCCCTGTCCTAGATCCCTTAGTTCAAAGGAGAACGGGTGGGATTCTTCAAACGATCTTCTACAAAGGGGTTCAACAGCTAGTTTCGGCCAAGAAAATTCCAGATAAGATGGACGAATATTTTCAATATATGGACCCTTATAAGAATGCTGAAGGGAAGGACTATAAAGCTTCCTCTTTACCCAAGGCAGATATGAATTGGCAGGATCATCATTTTGCCCCCTTTGTCGAGGAGTTTGGCTTCCCAATGCCGAACCCTGATATGCTTGAACTGTCCGATCATAATCCCGAATCTACTTTAGGAGGCGAATCAAATGACGAGCAGAATGACCAATCTTGCAGTTGAGTACGGCCTTCGGCAAGGATTACGGTGGTTTAAACAACGAATTCGATTCCTCGAAAAGAACCAATTCATAGTTCGATAGTCAGAAGTTGACCGCTTTTAATAGCTATGTAATAGGAGTAGTACTTTACATATTAGGGTCCTTCTCCAGTGTTTTCCCTTTCATAATCTGTATATCCCTCTCATTTTGTATGAATTAATATTTGATTGAATTTTATCGTTCATGATCGAATCTTTATCGTTCCCTTTTGAACTTCTTAACAGTTGCAACGGTTCAATTATTGCAAAAATAGGACGTCGCTTCTATAAATATTAGGATTGTTTCAAATCATTTGTCTAAGACCCTTAATTGCTGAGATCGGAGCTTCGCGCTTAGTATCTATTTTTGAACTTTCAAACTTACTTCTTTGCTTACTATGGATAAAATATTGGGTAAGCCCATCGACCCCAAATCGTTATTGGGTGGTACCAAGAGTAAAGGTCCATCCAAAGACCAAAAATCGACCAAAGAGAACAAATTCTCCAAGGCTTCCCCAAAAACATCTGCATCTTCCCCCAAAACCTTCAAGGGCGGGGAGACTAAAAAGGAGAAACAGGCTCCAGTAAAACATCACAAAGTTATTCCTAGCAAATCAGTTTTAGATGAGGAACTCGATTAGGAGCTCGAGGCTTCTCCGCCGAAAAATCTTGATACTTCAAACCGAGCACGAGCTAGTCAAAAAGCATCATCCCTTTCTTTCAATAAAAGACCTTATTCTGATGGGATCACCCCAATCGAGACCTTGCAGAACCTTGTCGCTGGGAAAGAATTGCCAATCGGTGATCTCAATGCTGGTTCCCCGACGGGAGGTTTGGGTAAGAAACCTAAACTGACCCCTACTGGAGAAGGCTCTTTAGTTTCTGGAGGATCTACTGAGCCCTCAAAGACTGAAACTGAACCCTCGAAGGGTGAAAATTCTTCTGATCCTCTTACTTTTGCCTCCCCTGTGACCTCTCCTTCCCTGCTAAGAGAGTCGAAGGATGAGTCCGCTCCGGAAGTGGAGCTCCAGAATCTTGTTGAGAATCCGCCGCATGCTGATCTTCCTATTCCTGAAGCTGGCGCGTCTAAGGGAAAGAGCCCCTCGGAGCTGTTTCAGTCTGGATTGAATTCTCTTTTTCAGGTCCTCCTCTCTCACTCTCATTTTTTTTTTTTTTCTTTTTTTTTTAAAAAAAACTAACCCATCCATATAGGCTAGACAAGACTTTCTTGAACTAAAGATGTTAGCTGAGCGGGATCTGAGTCGACATGCTGCTGTCACCCTCGAGCTGGAGAAGAAGAACGGCGAGTTGGATCGTGTCCTCGAGGAAAAATTGGCTTTAGAGAAAGAGAAAGTTGCTAAGGATCAGGGAGTAGAGCTCTATCAACAATTGAGCAAGGAGCTCGAAGTGCTCAAAGAGCTTTACGAGCAGGTGAAGAAGGGCTTCGAACCTCGCGAAAATGAGGCTTATGCTCGTGGGTATGAAGCCCGTAGTGCTGAGCTTCGAAAGGCTCTTCATGATCATAAATCTGTGTAACTTTATTCGAAGGATATTGTTGTAACTCTATTTCATTTCCCGCATTTGTGTTGTATTCTGAATAATTTTTGGTTTGTGTTTTTCTTATTTTCGATCTCAGACGATGTATTGGGCTATGTGCCTTTTATAATTGTTATGCCCTTCTCTGATGCTTATATCCTCTTCGAATATGTTGTATATTTTCCAATTTCATAGGACTTGTAGCGGGTTGCTAGTACTCTTGACAGGATTTGTGGAACGTAATAGGGTTCTACTCGGGACTGTAGTCCTTGATTAGTTCCTATAACCTGATTGGCTTCTTCGTTAAGTATTTATTGTCTTTAATGTTCAATCCTTGTAGATCGAATGCAAATGAGTCAATGTCAGCGTTTGGATATTTTTCCCCGATTAATGACTTTTTGATAGCATAGCTTCCCGATCTTGAGTTTGAAATGATTTACTCTAACCAATCAATCCCTTTTTTTCGGGAAGCGGAACGGTCGGCGCATTTATCGCTCGTATCGCGACCATTCATTATGGTAGATCTGAGCCGTCGATGTCCATTTCCTCCTCCTATAAATACTTTAGAATGGTTCTTGTTTTACCATTGCATTTTAACTTTCCTGTGAAAATTTTATTCGATGCTCATGCTCGAGTTGCTGACTTCTTTAGTGAACAATTGTTTATCCCCAATAATGACGTCCAAGATTCGAATTCGATCCCCAATAATTATTTCCGAGATCCGAACTCGAACTCCTTTCCTTGATTCTTTGCTTTCAAATAAAACTTTTCTGCGACTAGAATATCGACAGATGAAAAGGATTGCGACTAGGATACCGGCAGACGACCTGCTCTCTCTGATTCCAAGTCCTCGAGGCAGGCTCGATCTCAACCTCTTCAAGATGCGACTTGAAGAATGTTGCCTTCGAATTTGCTAGGGTGATTCCAACTGGAGTTGCTTCCCTCTCTTTCGACGCGGTCCTGTGTGGACCAATCAGCGAGGAAGCAGTGGATGAAGGGTAGAAGTGTACTAGCTTCACTTTCCTCCTTTGACAACCCAAGTATTCTAGCGTAGGGTTAATCATTTGTAATAGGATCGTACTAGATGTAAACTTTCAGTTTAGCTCTATTCTCCTTATTGCAATAAAGAATTCTCTTGTAACTGTTTGAAAGTTTATGAATGAAATATTTATTTCTTTTATTATTCTTGCTTGTTAATCTATAGACTTGCTTCGAGCATCAATTTTTTCGCGCCAGAAGTATGAATGATAAGTGTTATTCTTCGCCGATCTTGATTACTGATAGGATAATCGAACACTAATTTTCTAATAATCGAACATCAATTATGCAATTGCTCTTGGATAGAATAATTGAACCTCAACTTTTAATACCCAAACATGAACAATAATTGACATTCTTCACCGATCTCGTTTGTTGATAGAACAATCGAAGATTAATAACCAAATTTGAATGATAATTGACATCCTTAGCAGATCTCGATCATTGTAGTTCGAAACTGAGCATTGTCATAATTTGGAAAATAATCGATAATTTGAACTTAGGGTCTTAGCAACGGCTTTCACCCTTGGTCGTTTTGATCGGACGTAGCAACAGCTTTCACCTGAGGGTCTTAGCAACAGCTTTCACTCTTTTATTTGTTTCGATCTAAGGGGCATAGCAACGGCTTTCACCCTTAGTCGTTTTGATCGGTCATAGCAACAGCTTTCACCTGAGGGTCTTAGCAACAGCTTTCACCCTTTTATTTATTTCGATCTAAGGGGCATAGCAACGGCTTTCACCCTTAGTCGTTTTTTATCGGTCATAGCAACAACTTTCACCTGAGGGTCTTAGCAACAGCTTTCACCCTTTTATTTATTTCGATCTAAGGGGCATAGCAACGGCTTTCACCCTTAGTCGTTTTGATCGGTCATAGCAACAGCTTTCACCTGAGGGTCTTAGCAACAGCTTTCGCCCTTTTCATTTATTTTGATCTAAGAGGCATAGCAACGGCTTTCACCCATAGTCGTTTTTGATAGGTCATAGCAACAGCTTTCACCTGAGGGTCTTAGAAACAACTTTCACCCTTTTATTTATTTCGATCTAAGGGGCCTAGCAACGGCTTTCACCCTTAGTCGTTTTGATCGGTCATAGCAACAGCTTTCACCTGAGGGTCTTAGCAACAGCTTTCACCCTTTTCATTTATTCGATCTAAGGGGCATAGCAACGGCTTTCACCCTTACTCGCTTTTTAGGGTCGTCACCCATTTTGCTGATCCAAGGGGCATAGCAACAGCTTTCACCCTTGTTCGATATTTGAATAATATACATAGAGATTGGCCATAATAACTTTTCGAATATGACGAATTGATAATATCTCTGCGAATAAAACTTTCATTGAATAGATAATCTTCAAGAACGTGAGAAATAAAGAACACAATGAGACAATAAAATAATAGATAGGCTAGAAACTGCTAAATAATCTTCATCTTCCATAATATGTTCTCAAATTTATGGCATTCCAAGATCGAGGCAAGACTTCTACATTTGGATGAGCAATCTTGTAAGATCCCTTCTTCCCTACTTCGACCACTACATAACGTCCATCCCAATTGGGCTGAAGTTTTCCAACATGTTTCGAGACTTCTACTTTTTTCAGCACTAGATCTCCGACCTTAAAGGTTCGGATTCTAACCTTTTGATTGTATGCTTTCTCTATGTTGGATTTCATGGCCTGAATTTTCAGCTTAGCATGATCCCTTTTGTTGTCTGCATGATCGACTTCCATCTCCCTCAACGATTTATTCTCTTCGGAATCATAAAATTCAACACTGGGAGAAGATATCAGATTCTCGACTGGAATAACTGCTTCAGATCCGTAAACCAAGCTGAAAGGAGTTTTCCCCGTAGCTGCTTTTATAGTGGTTCTATAAGCCCATAAAACTCCCGGAAGTTCATCAAGCCACTTTCCTTTTGCGTCAGATAACCGCTTTTCTAGAGATCGAACGATCTCTCTATTTACGACCTCTGTTTGTCCATTGGCATGCGGGTGCCCTACTGATGCGAAGTTTTGTTGTATCCCGAATTTCTCGCACCAATCCGTGACCTTCTTGCCAGCGAATTGTGTTCCATTGTCGGAGATTAAAACTCTAGGAATTCCGAACCTGCAGACAATATTCTTCCATAGGAAATTTATAACTTGAAACTGAGTGATCTTAGTTAGAGCCACACATTCGACCCATTTACTGAAATATTCTACCGCGACCAACACATAGTTCTTTCTAGATCTGGCGGTCGGGAAGGGACCGACAATGTCGATACCCCATTTATCGAAAGGCCAACAGATTGGAATAGAGTGCATTTGTTCGGCTGGCTGATGGATCAAGTTCGAATGAATTTGACAATGATGACATTTCTTCACATAATCTACTGAGTCAGAAAAGAGAGTTGGCTAATAATATCCCGTCCTCGAGCATTTTATGGCTAAGGCTCGAGCTCCGCCGTGATTTCCTCCTTCTCCCTCGTGAATCTCTTTAAGAATTATATTATATTGACTTTTAGAGATACACTTTAATAAGATTCCAGAGAAGGATCGTTTATAGAGTTGATCATCGATTAAGGTAAATGATGGGGATCGATACTTGATTCTTCGGGCTTCATTAGTATCTTCTGGTAGTTTTCCTTCCTTCAGATAATTGATGAAAGGGTCTATCCAAGAGATCTTTCGCTTGTCGATTTCCATGATGTCGATGCAAGGAGCGACATCCAGATCGATAGCGGATGTGTTCGATAATAACCATGTAACAATCCTTTCCTTCTTACCATCTGCAACACCGGTGAACTTTGACAACAAATCAGCCCATGGATTTTCTTCTCTAGGAACAGGCTGAATATCGAATTTTTCGAATTGCGATATCAGACTCTTTGCTTTGTTCAAATATTTTATCATATTGAATTATTTTGCCTCATAAATGCCATTTACCTGCCTATGAACAAGTTCAGAATCTGTCAGCACAGTAATTGATCTTACCTTTGCCTTTAAGGCCATCTCTAATCCTGCAATCAGAGCTTCATATTCTGCTTCGTTGTTTGTAATGACAAAATCCAAAGTGATGGCATAACTCAAATCTTCGCCATTGGGTCCTTGAAAATGAATTCCTGTTCCGCCCCCTTCCTTGGTCGAAGAGCCATCCACGTGCATCAAACATATTGGATGCTCGACCTCTGTAAGCATGTTTATTTCAGAACTTTCCTCGTTCTCTGAACTCTTCAAACTACTGGATTCCACCAGGAAGTCAGCTAACACTTGAGCCTTTACTGCTGTTCGTGGTAGGTACTCAATTTCGAACTGCCCCAATTCGATTGCCCATTTTATTAGCCTACCGGACGCTTCTGGATTAGATAAAACCTGCCTCAAGGGTTGGTTAGTTAAGACAATAATCTTATAAGTTTGAAAATCGGGCCTCAATCTTCGTGCAGCCACCACCACCAAAGCAAGTGCGAATTTCTCGATCTCCATATAATTCTTCTCGGCACCCTGTAACAATTTGCTCAAGTAGTAGACTGGTTTTTGTCCGGATTCCTCCAATTTTACTAGTACCGAACTAATAGCCTCCTCCGAAACGGCTATGTAGAGGTACAAAGGTTCTCCGTCTGTAGGTTCTCCATTTAAAGTCCTTCGACTTACGTAATAGCTTGAAAAATGGCAAACTCTTGTCAGCGGATCGAGAGATAAACCTATTTGATGAAATGATCTTTCCGATCAAGCTCTGAACATCCGAAAGTTTTCTTGGTGGTTGAAGATCGGTAACTGCTCGGATCTTCTCTGGGTTTGCTTCGATCCCTCTTTCGTGGATGAGATATCCGAGGAACTTTCCCGATCGTACACCGAAAGTGCACTTTGCTGGATTCAATTTCATTCCATACTTTCTCAATATTTCGAAGCATCTGCCGAGATGCTTGATGTGGTCTTCTTCTGTCATACTCTTTACATGCATATCTTCCACATAAACCTCCATGATCTCTCCTATTAATTCTTTAAACATCATATTGACTAGCCTTTGATAGGTTGCGCCCGCATTTCTCAGACCGAACGGCATAACTATGAAACAGTATACTCCTTGCTCGGTAATGAATGCGGTTTTATCCTGATCCCTCTCGTTCATGAAAATTTGGTAAAAACCCTGGAAAGCATCCATCATGCTAAAAAACACAAAACCTGCAATGGAATCCACCAACATATCAATCCGAGGTAGCGGGTAAGGGTCCCTCGGGCATAACTTGTTTAGATCGGCAAAATCGTTACACATCCTCCACTTATTCTTGGTTTTGTCACCTTTGGAGACCAGAACCACATTACATAACCATTCAGTGAACTTAATTTCTTTGATCTGACCGGCAGCTAGCAACCTATCAACTTCCGCCTTGATTATTTTATCTTTTTCGCGTCTGTGATTACATTTCTTCTGTCTCACTGGCTTGGCCTTAGGATCAATGTTTAAAGAGTAGGTTATTACACGTGGATCGATCCCCACAATATCATCCGAGCTCCAGGCAAACACGTCAACATTCTTTTGCAAGAACTCGAGGAGCATGGTTTCCATTCCTTCACTTAGTTCTGTTCCGATCCTAGTAACTTTCTCCGGGGATCCTGGAACCAATATCACCTTTTTATGATCGGGTGCTTGTATGCTCATGTCTACATTCTTTCCTTTCTTTCCCTATAAATTTTCAGTATCGGGAACTGATAAATTCGAGACTGATCCTGATTCCAAATCAACCAATTTTCTTTTCACCGGAATTTCGGGCTCCACTTTCTTTTTTATGCTAAAAAACGAGTTATAACACTTCCAAGCCATGTATTGGTCGTTTCGCACCTCTCCTACTCCACCATCCGTTGGGAATTTTACTTTTTGATGATAGGTAGACACTACTGCCTTGAAGGTATTTAGAGCCGGTCTTTCCAGTATAGCATTGTAGGCACAAGGTGTTTCTACCACCAGAAATTTTATCATCCTTGTTACGCTCTTGGGCTTTTTCCCGAGAGTTGTACTTAACAGTATGGTTCCTAGTGGAACAACCTCTGAGCCTCCGAACCCAACTAAAGGAGTGGCTACTCGATCCAGATGAGGATGCTGAAGGTTCATTCGAGCGAGAGCTTCGGAGGAGATAATGTTTGCCAAACTTTTGTTGTCGAGCAAAACTCTTTTGACCTCGTAATTAGCGATTTTTAGAGTTAATACCATGGAAAAATCTGGATCATCTTCATTGGTGTCCCAATTAACATCGGAGGGTCGATCTGCATCGCTGAAACTTATAACTTGATTTTCCATGGACGGGAATTCCAAAGAAGATACTTCCTTTTTGGTCGAAACAGATGCTTTTATTGACCTCATCGTTCTTTTTCTAGCATTTTTGCCGTCTCCTCCCGCCGGTCCGCTAGCGATCACGCTTATTACTCCGTTCAACTGCTCATCCGCCTGATTTCGAACTTCCTTTTGCTGATTAATAAATCTTCGAGGACTCCTGGATCTATATCGGCACTTGTAGTTACTTCCTTTGACAAACTCCTTAAGTTTTCCTTGCGCAATTAACTTTTCAATCTCAACTTTCAGTTGGTAACAATTCTCAGTACTATCCCCCGAGCTCTATGATATTTGCAGTATTGGTCATATCCCATCGCCCCTGTTCTTGCCTGGGTAATTCTCTGGGCTTCGGGAATTAAATTTCCTTCTTCCAATACTGTCAAAATTTCCTCTTTTGGGATGTTCAATTCGGTGAACTGAATCTTTCCAGGTCTTGGGGGCTGACTTTGATCATAACGTGGATCGTAGACATTCGTCTTTGGGTCGGCACCTGCGGCTTATATGCGTTGAGTCGTTGCCATACCGATCCTCTATTCAATCCTCCGTAATCACTTGGTTTTGGTATGGGGGCTCGATCTTGCTTTTTGTTAAGAGGGAGTTTTGGGCTATGTGCATTTTTTAATCTATTCATCTCCTCCTGAATCATATACTTCTCAGCAATCTCCATTATTCGCTCAAAAGACTTCGGTTGCTTCCTACATAATGCGTTTTCGAATTGTGTGCTTTTTGTTAATTCGAACATTAGGAGGATAAGTATTCGATTTGAGGGGTATCGACTTTTAATAGCTCGATACTAAATATTGATAACCATTGCCTCAAGGTTTCTCCCTCCCATTATTTGACCGTTCCCAAGTGATTTGCCGGCAACCTAGGTTTTCTCTGGCTCGCAAATTGATGCTTAAACTTGTCACGAAATTCATCAAAAGAGAATATAGAGTTTGGCGGCAATTTTCCAAACCAATCAAGGGCAATCCCTTCAAAGGTTGTGACCATAATTTTGCAGCAGAAATCTTCCGAATGTCCATATAAATTCATCATATTGACAAAACTGTTGACATGTTCCCCGGGGTCGGTAGTCCCGTTATACCGTGGTAACCTTGTTGGTACCGTTTCTGTATTCCTGGCTTCACGTATCTCTTCGCAGAATGGCGAACATCGCATGATGCTATTTTTGATCTCTCTATCTCTGATATTTCCCTGGATAATTTTCCTATTTTGGTTTATTTCAGTGCCCCTAGCAGCTATAGCGGCACGACGGACTTCTATCACCGCCTCTTCCCTATCTAACTTCTTTGCAACCCGCTCCTGCACTATTCTTTCAAGCTCGGACTCTGTAATTCTCTTGTAGGTTGGTTTTTTCTTTCTCGCCATATCTATAGGGTGGCTTTCCCCTACTACTGAGTCCTCCACATCTTGTATTGTTCATGCCAGGTTTTCCGACTGGACATTAGTTTTTGTGGGAGCTGTTCTAGGAAGGTTTGGTGCGGGCGCATTCGATGTGACTCGTAACACACTATTTTCCTTCTGGATGTTCGAAGAAGGAATTTTTGGCCTCCCATGGACAGGTGGCTGATCTACGGGAGATTGGTCAGCCCTTCCACTATTCAAAAACTCCCTGCACATAGTGTCTATGATGGACCTCAGATCAGCGATAGTTGCGTGGATCGGAGCATTGTCCTGGGGAAGGATCGGCGGAACTTCTAGTTGTTGAGCCGCTCTGGATAGATTATCGGGCTCATTGTTAACTGAATTATGAACCCCCGCCGCATGGGAAGGTTCTCCTCGAATATATGTATTCCTCCTCGTAGTAGGCATTTTTCGATCTAACACCCAAATAAGTCCCCACGTGTGGGCGTCAATTGATCTAGCACGGTTTCGTGGTATGATCGAGATTAAAATATAAACGATGTAAACACAAACAGAACTAAATGGAGAATAGATCAATAACGTATATTGCGATCGTAGGTGTATAGATTACAAGTATTGGGATTCCTATTTTAGCGTTATAGGATGCCGTACAAGCTAGAGTGTGAAATACATATAAAGTGGCCTAAACTATCTTTCCGAGCAGCAGCTTCAAATGGAGTGCACCTGGGAAAGCATGTCCTGCGTCATAAATGATTGGGGTATTTATAGCTGAAAATGGGGATAGGCCCATAGGCCTGGGCCTGAGATCGGCCCAACAGTATCCTTCGAGCATGGGCTATATCTGGAGGATCGAGTTAGCTGAACTGTGATCCGAGCTTGATTCTAAGCCTTCGGGGTCGGGGTTCTGGTTTCCGATCGTACCTTAGCTCCAAACAGTAGAGTCCAAAATACCCCCATCAGAAATTCTTAAAGACCCTGAAATCCGATCAATACCAAACGGCGTTATTATCGCAAGAGGGGGTCCTGCGGCTAGCTGGGCTCAGTATGTGCACCTATCCTGCCCTGGGTATTAAATATGGAAATACTCCCGAGATCGAAGACCATCCCGAAAATGGCCAACCCGCCGAAGCCATTCCTGTGGAGGTCCAAGCCATAGTTGCTTCCCTCTCGTTCGGTAACTTCCTATTATTTAAGATGATCCTTGACTTGCCTTTGACATTTTATATTAGCCTCATTTTTACTTGGACTGTGCAGCTGAGCTCGTGGAATAATTTCGAACCTCTGTAGCAGGCTCCAATGTGGCTTCCTCCTCAAAAAGGACCCAAGGCCAGCCCCGAAAATAGAAAAAATCGAGGGCTGTCAAGAAAGTTGGAACGGCGGGTGCCAGTACTTCTATTATGGTGGTTCCTTCCTTGGCCCCGAGCATTCCCAGGGTCGACGCTGATGATACGCTGCAAACGGAAGACATTGGCCGCCTGCGGACAATCTTTTCGATCAACACCGCTGACCCCAATGCAGCCGAATATAGCTATTATTCCATTAAGCATATCCAATCCCAACAACTGATCAAGGAGCGTATCGCTCGGAAAAGATGTAGCGATGTCCCTAAGTCATCCAGAAGGGTAAAGCCTTTTGGTCGAAATCCAGGCCCTGTTGAATGCCGACTTGGAAGGACTCAACCGGACTTAGCGGACTATATTGAAGATCACCTCCAATGCCCGAGGGCTGCCGGGTATGCTGAGGACGGGAGCATTCAATCGGACTTTGGCCCCGAAGGAGAACATTCGGTAGACTAATCGATCTGGATACTTATGTATGGACGATTCAAATATGATAATACTGAATTGTTCTTCAAGGATGGCTTTCAAGTCTTGGGAGAATTTGCTCGATCTTATCAAGAGGTATAAGTTTGCTTTTCCTTCGCATTTTCCGATCTCAATATAAGTGAAACCTCATAACAGTATTTTGCCATCTTGCAGGTTGGAGATAAGTTCGTTCATCAGACCCACCGACTTCCTATATTAGAGGAAGAGCCCACTCAAGCTCACCGGGCTCTGAAACGCATTCTGAGGGAACATGCGGTAACGGCGGCTCAACTGACTGAGGCCCTGGCCAAGTTGTCTGAAATGGAGAAAGAGCTTGCCAATACTAGAAAGGAGCTTGAAGAGGCTAAGAGTGGCAAGTTCACAACGGCGGTCGAAGAGGATCTGCTAGGGGCGGTCGGAGAAAAGAGTGCTCTCGAGCTTGAGGTCGAGAGCCTAAAAGCTGAGTTAGCGCAAGTGAAGGCGAATTCCGAGGCCACATACGCTCAGGGTCGAGAAGAGGCCAGACTTCCAGCAATAAAGGAGTTTCTGAAGTCTCCATTTCTCGATGTTCTTGTTCGATTGCGATCAGGTCCAATCAATCAAACCTTTTTCTACAAAAGTGTTCAGCAGTTGGTCTTAGCTGGGAGGTTTCCGGGCCAACTTTCATACTATCTTCCTTATATGGATCCTCGCAAAAATATCTTTGGAGATGAATACAAGCATTCTTCTCTTCCAGTGGACCTTGGAGATTTACGAGGCCATGAATTTACTCCTTCTCTTGATAAGTTCGGGGTCCCTATGCCCAACCAGGATATGCTCGAAGCTTCTACTTTTGCAGAGTCGGGGAACGAGGTCGAAGTAGAAGAAGAGATTTATAACGAAGGTGATTCCGATGATCATGAAGATCAACCTCCCCCTCCTGCTAAAGTTGATGATATCGTTGGTGAAGATAGCAGTGAAGAGAGTGATAGCTCGAACAGTGATGAAGACGACTCGGATGATAGTGACTCCGATGACGAGGATGAAGAATAAGAAGAAGAAGAAGAAGAAGAAGTAGATAATCCTTGAAAATTGGCTAAGTTTTTGTAATGGATTTATTTATACATAGATTCCTTTTGCGCATTGAATCAGAACTCTGCTAATATTGTACGTATCAAATGGTTTTTCTATTTTATTGATCGAAGATGTTCAACCATATCTGATCTCTTTATATATGCTCGAATTTTCTTGGGACTTGCGACTATTCAATTTCAAATAAAATAACGCGTTACCCCCGCTATAAATATAGGGGCCATTTCAAATCATTCTTCAACCAAATTGACTCATCGCGATTGGAGCTCATAGATCAACAAATAAAAATTCGAACCAAACTATTCTCTTAACTTGAAGCCATGGATAAAATACTGGGTTCTTCGATCGATCCTTCATCGCTCCTAGGATAAAATAAGGGTCCCTCGAAGGACTCCAAATCGATCAAAGAGAAGAAATCTTCGAAGGGCTCTCCCAAATCCCCTAAAACTTCTAAGGGTGAAGACAGCAAGAAAGAGAGACATGCCTCCTCGAAGTCAAGCAGAGCCATTTCCAACAAATTCATATTATCGAAAGAAGAATCCGAGACCGAACCTGAAGGTTCTCCTGTCAAACCCTTGGATAACTCCAAACGGGCTCAAATTAGGCAGAAGGCATCTGAGTCTTCGAACAAAAGACCTTTGCCTGAAGGGATCACTCCGACCGAGGCCCTTCAAAAACTCGTGAATGAGAATAAGCCGCTGACTGGTGCCTCTGTGACTAACCCCAAGAGCGGGGGGCCGAGCAAAAAGGCCAAAATTACTGTTGCTGAGAAAGGCATTCCCGAGCCTAAAACTTCTTCGACCCAAGTTTCTACAAAGAGCTCCAAGGTCGAAAAGCCTTCCGTTCAGCCACTTGTTACTTCAGTTCCAGAGGATGTTTCTTCTGTTCCAGGAGGTTCTAAGGTCGAGTCCCGTGCTGAAGGGATGCTTGAAAATGTTGTCCCGAGCCTTCTGCAGGCTCAAATCTCAGTTTCTGACGTAGGCCCCTCTAAGGGGAAAAATCCCTTGCAGCTGTTTCAGCTGGGATCGAACTTCCTTGCCCAGGTTCGAAAAAATTGTTGTTATTTTTAGTTCTCTTCCTTCCTTTTTTTATTTCAAATATGTTAACACCTTCATCTATTTGATTTTCTTGTTAATAAGCTGAGAAAGAGTTCCTCGAACTCAGACTGTTGGCCGAGCAGGAGGCCACACAACGGGCTGCCCTTATTTTGGAGTTGGAGAAGAAGAAAGTCGAGCTGAAGGATGCTCTGGAGGCTACTAAGGTGCTTGAGGAAAAGATAGCTTCTGAGAAAGAGAAAGCTGCAAAAGTGATAACGCCATTAAAACGTCGTTATTACCTATCTCTTTAAGCCCAAAACATTTTGTTTTGATCCGAGTTTTTGTGTGTCTTTGCGTGTTTTCGTGTCTTTTGTGTTTTTGGCCCTTTTGTTTGGCCTTTGTTCGTTTTTGTGTTTTTGTTCTCGTTTTGATCGTTTTCTCCGTGGTTTGTAGGTATTGACATCTTAGAGAGATTCGGAGTTGCGTATCAATGATACGAGTCCCTCTACCCACCCCGCGAGTCAAGCTTGAGCTTCAAAGCAATTAGAACCCGGAGCAAATTGTACAAGAATGTAGATAGCTGCTCACTAGAACATGCATAAATATTTCATAGATGATCCAAATTAGCTGAATTTTGGATATGTCATAGATGAGTGAGTTAGCTACGCTACGGACTTTACGGATCCGCAATCGGAGTTCGGAATCAAAAGATATGCTGCTCGGAAGGAAATGCGGCAGAGCAGAAAACACCAGCTCACCTTCGGCATAAACCTCGCCGCGGCGAGGTGGAGGCTCGCCGCGGCGAGTTGCCAGCAGAAAAAACAAGTTTTCCTACGGCATAAACCTCGCCGCGGTGAGGTGGGACCTCGCCGCGGCAAGGTCTGCTCTGTTTTTCTGCGTATTTTGAGGGCCTTTTTGTATATTGCCCTTCTCCCACTTGTAAATACAACTTCCTTTAGGACTTTTTGGCCTTTGTTACTATAGTTTGGAGGGTAACTTAGGCATGATGAACTTGTTGTTCCTCTAGGTTAGAGGCTTAAAGGGGAATCATTCAACCAACTTCAACTCATTCTACACTTCATCACTTTACATTTTCTCTCTTGCCTCCCTTTTGAAGAAAAGAGAAGAACTCTCACTTGGACTCCCCAAAGAAGATAAAAAGGCATTGAGGGAGAAGTTGTTGAAGACCTCTTCACTAAGCTTACTCTAAACTCTTTTACTTTGTTCATTTATATTGATGTCTTTTAATGTAATGAATGATATATTATTGTTATGAGTGGCTAATCTCATTTATTCTATGTTTTTATTGATCCTATGTTTGGTTCTTGATTCTTGATTAAATGATGAGTTAATGGTTGTTGCTATGCTTGTATACAAGTGTTTGTTAAACTAGTTTGAGCTTTTGTCAATTTATGGATTAGCTAACCATAGGATGAAATGGATTGATCTTTAATTGCTAGACATAGTGGATTAAAGATTAGATTGAAAAACTAGGTTGTGATTTGATTTTAGGATAGAAATATACCTAGGTCATTTCATGTTCTAACAAGGTTTGGAGTTAAGGCATCACTTAGGCTTAATCCTCTTAGACATAAATTGGATTAGTCTACTTTGGTAGGTTCGTTCGCTATCGAAAGATACGTATGAATAATTTACGAAATCTTGAACAACAAACGTGAGTATGGTTGTCAATTGTTGAGTCGTTTGTCTTGAATTGAACTAGGTGACGTAAAATCGTAGAAGCCTTTACATATTGTTAAGTCAAGTGTTAGTTTCCTTAGTCACCTTAATTGAGTTGTAGTATCAAAACCACCATCACCTCACCAAACTCAACTTACAAATCTAAGTCGAAGTAACAAGACGTTAGTTGGTAATTAATTGAACAATTCCTCGTGGGTTCGACACTCCTTATCACTTTATTACTTGTAACGACCGTATACTTGCGCGTTTAAAAAGATAAAGGTGAAGAAATCCATCAACAGCTGGGAAAAGAGCTCGAGGATCTTAATCGTCTTTTCGAGCAGGAGAAGAAGGACTCGGAGCATCGCAAGAAGGATGCTTATCAGCAAGGTTATAACGTTTGTAGCGATGAAGTTCGGAAGATTTTTTCCGATAATAAGCTTCTCTAGATTTATAGTTGTTTTCCCGGCCTGTTGTAATTTGAAAAAATAATTGATGTGTTCGATTTGCCTGCCTGTAATATTCTCGGATAATTATTCTTTATCGTTTCTTGTTGAACTTGAACTATGATCGGCCTTCGCACCGTTTTATTATATGCCTTCTTTATCGAAACCCAGATATAACTGTTTGTTGAGCATGTTTTCGTTTCGATAAGGCGTCTAATTTTTCGATCGTAGATAGTAACTTTAGTAATATTAAAAACAACTTTGTTGAATGTATCACATCCCTTTGATATTGATCAAACTAAAACTTCTCAGTCGCCATATTCTTGATTGAACGAATGCTAAATCGTAAATTTCAAACTCGCGTGAGTTTTTAAATAAATAACTGCTCCGCGAATGAAATGATAGCATAATTCCCTCTGCCAAACAATCCTTAATCATCGGGAAACGGAACAGTCACTGAATCTCGTTCGTCCATCTTAACGAATCACAGTCGTTGGATCGAGTCCGGATGTTACTATAAAAGGGGTCTTCCTTGACATTCCCAAGTTTTTCCATTTGTCCATTTTGTTCATCGTTTTTGCTCCGTCGATGATGATCAAAATCCTTCCCCTTTTGATCCAACTTTTTGAGTTTAGGCTTCAAACCTTCTTCGATACAAATATGACCTATGTCAACTCGCTTAGAATATCGACAGACAAATGTATTCCCGATCTGGAAGGCCAATAAACCAAATCCAGAAAACCAATAAGCTACCGATCTTTGCCCGGGGTCAGCCATTCGAGGACAATACCTTGGTATTGCTGACCACCCGGGATCTGGAGAATTGCTCGACCCACAAAAGTTTTGGTGGAGTACGAGCACCAAGGTTCTTCAAGGATGGTCGGTAGTTTTATCATTCCTCTGGCATGGGTCTCCTGTTCGGGGGACCTATTGCGACAATGCATTTAGGAAGGCGTGCTATGGGCGGCGTCGGAGGACGAGGTCAGCAATAAAGTATTCATGCTGCACCTTGAAAAAGACGTCTTAACCTAGAAAAAGATGCATTAGCGTGTTCGTCTTCGGAAAGCCACAAATAAAGATAAGAGCTTACGGATCCAAAGGAGATTCCACGCTCGTGCATGGACTACCTAGACCGACTAGTGAGAGATGAAGCCGAAAATTTCATAGGATTGTAGAATGTAATAGGATCGAAACGTAGCGTATTAGCTTGTAACAGGATCGAAATGTATCTCTTGTATCCTTGTACTTTTTTAAGTTTTATACCCTTGTAATAAGATCAAGATTGTAAACACTTTTGTTCGAAATAAAACTTATGAATTTCTTTCCTTCTGACTTGTGTTGTTTGATCAAATAATAGCCGAAGGAACTATTAATCTTGAAAAGCCCGACCAAACTTAAACAATTAATTGGATAATAACATTTGAACAGTTCTTTCGAGCCAGCAGCCGATGTTCGATCACTTAAAACTTTCCTTGGAAATTTTCTTGAATAGAACAATTAATTGATCGTGAGTAATCGACCGAACATAAACAATGGGATGACTGTAATTATACTAACTCCTTAATCAGAGCATTGTCGATCGAACGCAATCGACCGAACATAAGCAATTGAATTACACTAACTCCTTAATCTGAGCATTGTCGATCGGACGCAAATTGTCAGTAATAATATTTGCATTAATTTTCTGAACTCCAACCTCATAAACAACTGATCTATCATGATTGATCGATAATAATACTTGAACGAAAATTTTCTGAGCGGAGGACGACTTGATACTTAAGACTTCAAACTTTTCCTTACTTCGAAATTTCCCTTCCTTCAAATACTCCATAGTATCGAGGTATCCTTAACTCCAAGTAATTACTTTCCTTCTTCCTCTTCCCCCCTTTTTTCTTTATATATGTGAAGAGATCTGTTGTTCGAATGATCAATAATTCGATCGTCCTTTTGTAATTTCAAGCATGAGTTGAGGAGTTTCTTTTTCCCAACCAAACGGAACCCTATTTCTCGAGAAGCGGAACGATCGGCGCGTTTATCGCTGATATCATAACCGTTCGCAATGTATCTGATCTTATGTGGTTTTGTTAGTTCGATCAAGGGTGGGAAATAACACGATGACAATAATGTTTAAAGGAATATAAAGATCAAATGTAATTGTATTCGAGTAAATTGAGTACAAGTACAAATATTTAGGGTCCTACTCGAGCATTATTGGATGCCGTACAAGCTAGAGGGTGAAATACATATGGGAAAGCCTATACTGATATTCTCCGGTAAACCCGAGTGGCGTTCTCAAAGCTAGTGCGCCTTGGAAGTTGTGTTTAAGTGTAATAAATGCGTGGAGTATTTATAACCAAATTGGAGGGCTTGGGCCTGGGCTCGGCCCAACAGTGTCCTTCGATCTCTGGTTTTCTTAGGTGCTCGGAACAATCATCTTCAGGCTTTGGTTCGGCTCTTGGTCCCTGGGGACAGGGTTCGGTGCTATTCGAACTGCGTTGAGGCTAGAAAGACAGGGAATCCGAATTACCCCTCATCAATACTCCCCCACTTCTCGAGCGTAGAGAGGAGCTCGCGCTCGAAGAAGTATAAGATACGTCCCATATGATGAGACGAGCCGTTCAGAATATCTTTAGGATATGCCTCGTTAAAAACCTAACTCGGAAAAACCCATTGGGATAAAAACCGAGCTAGGGAAAAAGAGTGCATATACAAGAAAACATGCATCGACGTGTTCTGAAGTCACCCTTGTCAGAGGATGTTGAAGTAATAATATCCTTTTTGGTTCCAAGATGCGTTGTTCGATCCCTAGATGGATGCTTTCCCGAATTTCCGGTTATAATAAGCAGGGCCTCCGAGATCCTTAGGGATGAATCGCAAAGACAAATTCCGCAATTCTAGAAAATGAAGGATCAAAAAGGCTATTTTGAGAGGGATAACCCAAAGTTTTTACTCTTGGTAAGTTCAACCGTCGCGGTTACTCGGGGACCTCTTTGCAATTTTACCTTTTTAACCCCGTATATATATGTTGACCCGTTGAAAAATTACTTCAATGTTATATTTTCTCTTGAACTCGAAGTGTTTGGATCGAAAAGGTAGTTACTTTAGTACATTCATTTCCGAATTCGTAATGTCAAGTTCTAGAAGTTCAAAGGGCAAGAATAAGGTTGAAGATAATCAAGAGTCCGATCCCTTGTTTAAGCTTGTAGATGACTTCGAAGATGGGGAATTTCATCAAGACGGCGAAGACGATGATCCTAGCGAGGATATTGAAGAGAATGAGGTCGACAAACGTAGTATCGGCGAAGGTGCTTTTGTCAGGATCTTTAAACATACGCAAGCCCCAAAAGCCGTAATCTCGGGTAAGTCAGAGCTTCCTGCTAGTGAAACTTCCTGTTGTTTTTCGAAAAAGGATCGCGCTCACCTCGAGGCGGATTTTGGGAAATTTCTTCCCAAAGGTTTTTCGATTGTCGTTCCTTCTTACACCGAACGTGCTACTGAGCCCCCTGCTGGATGTCAAGCCTTTTACGAGGGGCAATTTTTCTGTGGCTTGCGTATTCCGTTCGTTCCTCTTATCAGAAATGTCCTGAATTTCTTTTCGCTTTCCCCGGCTCAGCTTCTCCCGCACTCCGTTGCATATATACTAGCGTTTTGCACTCTTATGGAGGCAAAAGGAGAAGAAGCTTCCTTTAGCAACTTTTGGCAGGTATTCAGAATGGATCCCTGCAAGGGTTCGAACATGGGCTTTGTGTCCGTCCGTCCGCGGTCTAAACGGCCTTTTCTTACAAAGATAACAACAGAGAAGACTTTAGGTTGGAAGAGGAGATTCTTTTTCGTGAAGGGCCCTGACGTTCCTATCTCCGAGGATAGTTCGAAAACAAGACCTTATCGATGGGATGGCGCAAATACTTGGACATACGGTTCTCGCAGAATTAAAGAAAAACTTAGCCATCGTCTTTCTGATGAACTCCTGGGGCAATTGCAGTCTAATCCTTACCAAACTAGATACTTGATTCAAGAAGGCGTTTTGCGATTGGCTGGGTTGAGCCACTGTAATTACCTAGCTCCGGCGATCAGATACCCTAGCCAGTCCTCCGAAGGGCCCCTCATGCGAACCGATGTCCTGCCAACCTCCAGTGCTTCGAGCACTATTCCTCTTTCTTTGGGTATGCCTTTCATCTCCTGCTTGCTTTTAGATTTTATTGATCAATTTTTCTTGTTTAGACTCGTGCCCAATCCGTATCATCTGTGCAGGTCGAGTTGTTGAGAGGTTTCAAATGTTCACTGCCGGCCCGGTTGAAGATAAGCGATTTTACTTCGATCCGTTGCCTTATGCCTCCGAAAGAAAAGCGGATACGAACAATTTAGGCGAAAGTTCAATTGTCATACCGTCCATGATTCCCGAATTGAGAGGGGTTGGTACTATGAGTTCACTGAATTATACTTCGGCCGGACCTCTTCGAACTTTGTTCTCCCCTGATACTTCCGCTCTTTCTTCTGTCGGATACAGTCGACATTCCTGGAACCGGATTCAGGGTATTCAGGAGTACGAGAAGTTTTTGGGTCAGAAAAGGAATGCCGAACATCCAGGGCCCTCGAGGAGGGTAAAACCTTTTGGCGTGAAATCTGACTCAGTTCCTTGTCGAGAAGGTAGATCGGAGCCAGATGTGGCGGATTTTATGGACGAGCATTTTTGAAGTAGCCGAGCTGCAGGATACCCCGAGGATGGCACCATTATGACCGACTTGGACGCGAACGGGGAGAACGAATTCGACAAAGCTGCTAGAGTTTTCATGGCTGGTCGATTTAAGAGGGATATATTACTCCATTCTGTTGGTCCCAAGTGGTCAGATGAGGTCTAGAGGGGGGGGGGTGAATAGACCTCTGAAAATTTTGAACTTAAAAACTTTTCAGTCTTCTGTCAGCAGACTAAGCTGATGAAGAACAGTAAGCAGACTAGTCTGATCGTGAACAAATCTTGAACAGACGACTGACCACTCTTCTTTCAATGACTTAGCTGTTTTTCAGCAAAACAGTTTTCCAAGAGTATACTTGCAGCGGATTGTTTAAAAGTGTTTTTCACAAGTAAACTAAGTTCTAAAAGATTTTATCCCCAGTTTAAAACTCCTTATAAAATCTTTTGATTGATTCAAAGTGTTTAAAATGCAAACTTTAAAAATATGCAAGAAAGCTTTTAAATGCAAGATAACACAAAGAATTTTTATAGTGGTTATATGGATAAAAATCCTTTAGTCCACTCTTCCAGATCACACAGATTCTGGGTTATACTATAATCACTTAGATTACAATATTTCTCCACTTACACCTAAACAACTAATGAGAAGGCTGTAAGCTCACAATAGGAATTCACAAAGAAAACCTATCCTCTAAAGTAGAATCACTCACACAGATGGATTCTCACTTCGCACAACACTCAGCTATCACAAAATCACTCAGATAATGTTTTTCTGATTTCTTCAACTGGGTTTCTGTCAACAGATGACTTCCACCAGACGAGTGAGCTGTTCGAGCTTTTGAGACTTAGAGAAATTCTGCTTCAAAATTTCGATCTCTGATTGTTGTTGTGTGTTGCTCGATTTGAAATTCAGCTCTATTTATACATGGAGATGAAATTATGACCGTTGAAGGCAAGTCACAAATCAAATCCATCCTTCAGCTCTTTTTGAAACGGCTCCCTGCAGCATTCCGTACTGTGTACAGTACCTTTCTGTCCATTGCATTTAATGCACTCTGCTGATCCGAGGATATCTTCAATCATTTGCCCTTACTACCCTTCTCTTTCAGCATTTATTACACCAAGTGCATTTATTACCGTTGGACTAATCTCTTGACCTCTTCTACTCTGCTGATCAAAACGACTCTGCTGATAGATACTCTGCTGATCAAATACTGAACTCATCTGATTTGACTCGGTTGATGATCTACCCTTTTGTTCGCTGATTCAGCAAGAGATCACTAGTCTTCTGAGCTTTGAACTTTGAACTCTTCTGATGTCTTCTTTTACTTGTTCAAAATTCTTCTAAGGGAACTAAGCTTACCATACTTAGCTGATTATGATGTTTTGGAAATCATCAAAACCTTCCCTTAATTACTTGTCTTCTTTCATCTTCATCCAACAATTTCCCCCTTTTTGATGATGACAAAACTCCAGCTAAGTACCTGTACCTAAACTAAAGTTTTGATCCTCAAAAATTTCTGAGATAGAAATGATGTGTTGGAGTCAAACTTGCAATTTTATAGATAATGATTTGATTACATTTTACAAGTTTTGAAAGATGAAAAGTACAAAAGATTACAAGGGTTTTTAATATAAAGAAAATCTAGCCAAGGCTAGTCTTCTGTCTTCTTTTCTTCCTTAGTTTCCTTGTCTTCTTTCTCAGATTCTTCTTCAGATAATTTAGAAGTTTCAGCTTCCAAATTTTCAATGAATCTTTTCTTCAGCAGCTCTAACTTCCTTTTCTTGACATCTGGATCAAGCTATTCTTCAGCTGAATCTTTGGCAGCAGCTATTTCCTTATCGGATTTGGCTTTTGCTTCAGATTCTTCAAGTTCAGCTTGCTCTTCTTCTTCTGTAATTCTCTCATCTGTTGGTCTGCTTGATTCTCCCATATGTTTACTAGTCTCACCAGCAGATTCTTCTAATACTTCAGTTGCTTCAGCTTTTCTTCAGCAGCTCTAACTTTTCTTCAGCAGCTCTAACTTCCTTTTCTTGACATCTGGATCAAGCTGTTCTTCAGCTGAATCTTTGGCAGCAGCTATTTCCTTATCGGATTTGGCTTTTGCTTCAGATTCTTCAAGTTCAGCTTGCTCTTCTTCTTCTGTAATTCTCTCATCTGTTGGTCTGCTTGATTCTCCCATATGTTTACTAGTCTCACCAGCAGATTCTTCTAATACTTCAGTTGCTTCGGCTTGGTTGTCTTCTTCCTCTTCAACAGATCTTCTGACTCTTTCATAGGAAGTTCCAACTCTCATCTGTCCAAATATCCTTTCTTCCCCCTTTTTGTCATCATCAGCAGGGATAGATGGATATTGTGGCACAACTGGTGTGATTAAAAGTGAATCACAAAGAAGTTTGATGTTTTCTTCCATTGCATTAATCTGAGCTTGCTGTTTGAGTTGATTGGCCTTAACATTTTTGACTTCTTTGAGCAAGTCTTCTCCTTGATCACCCAACTGGATTTGAGTTCCCAAAATCCAATTTGATGAAGCAGTGAAGTCTTTCATCATGTTGCCCATGACTTCATCCTCTGCTTGGAGAGCCAATTCAACAGTCTGTTCAATCTGCTTCCAACCTTCAGTAGTGCTTTGAGTCCTTCTTCTAAGTATATCCATATCCTGACAGATGGATTTGACATTGTGAGCAGTGTCTTCTATTAAATCAGATGGGACTGCAGCAGTTTTCTGATCTGGTTGTTTAACAGCAGCTATCACTTCTGCAGCTAATTCTTTCTTCATATCCTTCAGAGAGTTGGTGATCATTTGTTGGATGGAGTCCAACAGATTTGGCTGAACACCATGAGAGGTTGAAGGCATATCTGAAGTAGCAGCAGATGTTTCTTTGATAAGTTGCTCTGTTGGCTGAGTTGTCAATGCAAGAGATTGATCTGCTGATTCACCAGCAAGGCTTGGAGTGCTTTCCTTCTCCCTAGCTTGATCATCTCCCTCAGCAGCAACTTCTTTAACTTTGTTCTGATCTGCTGGAATATCTTCTTCTTTTGTTGAGGCATCAGCAGCATCAGACTTATCACCTTGTGCTTGGTTCTGATCAGATGGGTCTGATGTACCCTCTAATTGCCTTGGTTGATCAGAAGACTTGTCTTTCTCTTCATCAGCAGGTGATATTATCTTCTTGACAGTTTCAACTGTCTTCATCAGTCCTTCATTGTCCACTGCTGACCTGTTACAAATCCAAGTAAAGTTGTCAAGAGGAATGAAAGTAGTTGATGATTCCTCTGGCAGCTCTTCATAGGGTTTGATGTTTGGTCCATAGACAATGTGTTTGATGTTAGGAAGTGGGACCAGTGAGCTTGGTTGTCCCCTTAACTTCCTTGACTTCTTTGCCCAAAGCTCCATTGCTTGAGCAATTGCCAACTTGATTGATCTTTCTTTGAGGTCCACTGATTCATCATAATCTTCAGAGATGGACGCAAAGATCTTCTTGGCTTCTTCTTTGACTATGTGACTTATCCTCATTCTTAACCTATCCAGAAAGAATTCTGAATCAATTGCTTGAATGAGAGAATCTGTCTCAAGCCACTTCAATACCCATGCTTCTTCATCAGCAAAGGCTTTCCATTTGGTCATTTCAGCTGGACTCTTTGTCAGCCTGAATTCCCTCCACCTGTTATATCTTATCTTCTGATTTGTAAACTGTGTCAGGCGGTTGACCCTTTCATTCTCTGCATCAAGCCTTTTCAGGAATTCTTCAAAGATTTCAGGATCTTCCCTGACAATCTCTAAAGATAGTCTAATCTCTTCTTTCTTCTTTGGCTTTAGCTTGGGTGCAGGCATAGCTGGTATTGGTTTATTTGGATCTCTTTGCTCACCAATGACTATCCCACCAGTACGCTGAGGACCATGAGCATCCTTGATGCTTGCTTCAATGACAGCAGCCAACTCTGCTGCCTCAAAAGCATCTCTCTGCTCTTGAGTCATTTTGCTGGCCTCTTCTTCCAGCCTTTTTAACTCTAGGCTTTTCAGCCTATCTTCTTCTGCTTTCTCAGCAGCAATCCTTTGCTTTTCAGCAGCGTCCAGTCTCATCTTCTCTGCAGCAGTTACATAAGTTGAGGTTTTGCCTATCCTCTTTCTTCTAGATTCAGGGCTCTCAACTGCTTGGATAGGTGTTGCAGCAACTGGAGTAGGATGCAGCAACAGAATTTCTCCCTCTAGTGGTGTACTAGTCTGCCCTTCCTTTTCTACATCAGCAGATAGTGCAGCAGTTGAGGCTTCTGTTGTCACTTCAACTGTAGGAACACTTTCAGGCTCAGCAGTAGCAGCCTTAGCAGCTTCAACAACTGGTTCTTCAACATTTAATGGCCTTTCTGCTTCAGTTGTTGTTTTTCTTACAGTTTCAACAGGCTCTTCAGGGAAAGTGACCTTTCTCTTGGCCTTTGACTTAGGAATTTTCTTGACAGCAGGGGGGTTGGCAGTAGGAGGTCCCCTTGCCTCACTCCTAGTCCTTAGTCTCTTCAATCTTTGAAGTGGAATTTCTTCTTCAGACTCAGTTCTTTCAAGGGATGACCCTGTCTCCATATTTTCAATTTCAACAGTGAAGTCATCTATCACCTTCTTAGAGACTTCAACTTCGGGCTGTGCTGATCCAGCCACAACAGCAGACTGTGCTGTTGGCTCAGCAGACTGACTAGTCTGACCTTCCTTCTTGCTCTTCTTAGAAGGGGTCTTCTTAGACTGTTTGGTGGCTTTTCTCTTTGGTTTTTCTACCAGTTGTCTCACTGGTTCGTAGAGTTTGAATTCTTTGCTTCCATGGGTTTGCTTTCCTCCACCCATAGGGCATTGTAGAGAAGCAAACAAATTACTCAGCAGAATGGCATGAGAGTGCCTTTTATCACTTAGTAGCTCATACACATGAGCAGCCCAGTTCACTTTCAGCCCATAGTAAATGCATATCATGGTGTAGAGCCTTCTTCTGGGTAAACCATCCAGAGAACCCGTGCTACAGTCCAGCACTTTAGCAATAATATCAGCGAATCTCTGATATTCATCCTTTAACTGGGTCTTCATCAAAGTCCCAGTCATCTCTTCACCTTTCTTAGCACAAATTGCCCAAAATTCTTCTTCCTTTTCAGACCCCAGGTCTGTCACATCTCCACCCTTATTCTTAAGCTTATAGATTTCACTAAGAACAGCAGCAGATATAGCAATCTTCTTACCACCGATGACAGCAGTCATGACGGTATCATCATCATTGAACTCCCTGGAAGTGTAGAAGTGGTATACATCTTCAAGATAAACCCTATCTTCGTGTGCTTCCAAGACTGGGACCAAAGATGCTTCCTTGATCTTTTCCAGTAAAGAGCGCATCAAATCGGTGCCAGAGAAATGGAATTTGCTGTAGTTGAAGTATCTTCCTTCAATAACCTTGTCCATTTCTGAGATTTGTGAGTAGATTCTGCAAAATAGTGAACTTTCGCAACAAGAGGGTTTGAGAGATAGAAAGTTTGAGAATTTTTGAGTGCGTAAGACGACTATGCTGTTCAGATCGGATTTTATAGGTTTCCTTTTGATTTGGTTTTCGTGATTTATCCAAACCGTTGATCTAATCTGACAGTTTTTAATCGTGCGGATGAGAGTCGCGGATTTCAATTTTATTATTTTAATGTCAGATGGGCGGGAAACTCTATCGACACTAATCTGTTTACTTATAAAAGCGCGTTTCTAAAGATACGTTTTATGACCATGCTTATATAAGATATCAGATGAGTAGAGTTTAACTTATCTGACAGACGAGTGATCTGTTATCTGATATTACTAGAGAATGCCAATAGCTAGTAATCTTCCTCTGCTGTTTGTCAATCCAGCAAGATAAAATAATCTTCAATCTTTAAGAACACATCTTCATGATAACACAACTTCAACTAACTGTCATTAACAGATTTCATCTTTAGAACAGAAGTACCGCTAGTCTTACACGTTCCCCCTGTCTTTAAGAATTCATAAGTTAACTAGTCTGTTGAAAGTTAATTCTCGAATGAAATAATCTGATGACTAAGCTGTTGAACTCCAGTCTTCTGATGAGTTCCCCCTCAGCTTATGCATCCAGGTTAAGTAATCCTAACTCAGCTCTTAGAGTTGAGAACCTTGCTTCACTTAGAGGTTTGGTGAAGATGTCAGCAATCTGATTATCAGTATGAACATACTCAATCAAAACATTGCCTTTTTCAACATGATCTCTAATGAAATGATGTTTAATCTCAATATGTTTAGTCCTTGAATGACTTGTAGTGTTCTGAGTAAGTGAGATTGCACTTGTATTGTCACAGTAGATTGGAATTCCACTGATCTTGATGTTGTAGTCTTCTAGTTGATGCTTCAACCAAAGTATCTGTGCACAACAAGCTCCAGCAGCTATATATTCAGCTTCAGCAGTAGATATAGAAACTGAGGTTTGTTTCTTACTCATCCATGAGATCAGACGACTACCTAAGAACTGACAGGCACCTGTTGTGCTCTTTCTGTCAATCTTGCAGCCAGCAAGGTCTGAATCTGAATAGCCAACTAGTTCAAATCCAGATTCTCTAGGATACCACAATCCCAATTCTTGAGTGCCTTTAACATACTTCAATATCCTCTTGGCAGCTAAGAGATGAGATTCTTTGGGGTTTGATTGAAATCTTGCACAGACTCCAACTGAGTACATTATATCAGGTCTGCTTGCTGTTAGATACAACAATGAACCAATAATGCCTCTATATTTGGTTATGTCCACTGATTTGCCATCTTCATCTTTATCCAAACGAAGACTTGTAGACATAGGAATGGTAGCTGTTGAGCTAGTTTCCATACCAAATTTCTTGAACAGATCTCTTGTGTATTTTGCTTGGCTGATGAATATTCCATCAGGCAACTGTCTAACTTGCAATCCAAGAAAATAGTTAAGTTCACCCATCATGCTCATTTCAAACTTATTTTGCATCAGCTTGGAGAACTTATCACACATCTGTTGGTTTGTTGAACCAAAAATAATATCGTCCACATATATTTGCACAAGTAATATATGATTTTCCCATTCAATTGTGAACAAGGTTTTATCTACCTTACCTTTTCGAAATCCTTTAATTAAAAGAAAATCAGATAGGGTATCATACCATGCTCTTGGAGCCTGTTTCAGTCCATAAAGGGCTTTCTTCAGACGATATACTTTGTCCTCTTCTTGATAGACTTCAAATCCAGGAGGTTGTTCAACATACACTTCTTCTTGCAATTCTCCATTGAGAAAAGGAGACTTCACATCCATCTGATAGACAGTGAAGTTCTTGTAAGCAGCATAGGCTAGAAACAGTCTGATTGCTTCAAGTCTTGCTACTGGTGCAAAAGTTTCATCAAAGTCAATTCCTTCTTCTTGACAATAACCCTTGGCCACTAGTCTTGCTTTGTTTCTGGTGACAACACCATCTTCATTCATCTTATTTCTGAAAACCCACTTAGTGCCAATTACTCTTTGATGACTTGGTCTAGGAACTAAGTACCAGACTTTATTTCTTTCAAATTGATTCAACTCTTCTTGCATAGCTTCTATCCAGAAGGAGTCATTTAGAGCTTCTTCAATTTGTTTAGGCTCTATTTGAGATAGGAATGTGACAAACATAGCATCTTGTGCAGCAGCTCTTCTTGTTTTCACTCTATCTAAAGGATCACCAATGACTAACTCAGGGGGGTGATTCTTGAGCCATCTGAGATCAGGTTGCAAATCAGGATGTTGTCCTCTGTCTTGATCTTGCAACACTACTGTTGGAGTTCCAGTAGTAGTCTGTTGAACATTTGCCGTCTGTTGAACAGTCTCTGGTCTGTCAGCTGTTTGCAACTCGTCTGTTAGACAATCAGCACTGTGATTATGAACAGCACTTGAGTTAGCAGCTGAACTTAGATTAGGTAGTATGATGGGAACATATTCTTCATTTCTTCCAACGTCTAACTTCTGTAAATCAGCAGACAGATCTTGATTAGCACTTTGATTCTTTTCAGAAGATTGACTTGGCTCATCAAATACTACATGGATAGATTCTTCTATTAGTAATGTTCTTTTGTTAAAAACTCTATAAGCCTTACTAACAGATGAGTATCCTACAAAGACAGCTTCATCAGCCTTTTCTGCAAATGCAGTAAGGTGATTTTTCCCATTATTCAATACAAAACATTTACAACCAAAAATCTTAAAGTAATGAATGTTTGGCTTTCTGTTGTTCCAAACTTCATATGGAGTCTTGTTCTGATTTTTGTTGATCATACATCTGTTTTGGGTAAAGCATGCTGTGTTTGTTGCTTCTGCCCAAAATCTTTGAGGCAGTTTAGCTTCAGCTATCATGGTTCTGACAGCTTCTTTTAGTGTTCTGTTTCTCCTTTCAGCAACACCATTCTGTTGAGGGGTTCTTGCAGCAGAATACTCATGATGTATTCCTTTGATATTACAGTATTCTTCAACAGTAGAGTTTGTAAACTCTGTCCCTCTATCTGATCTGATCTTCAATATTTTGATACTCTTTTCATTCTGGATCAGTTCCATCAGATTGGTAAGATGTTCCTTGGTTTCACTTTTCTTCTTCATGAAAATCACCCAAGTATATCTTGAATAGTCATCCACAACAGCTAGGCAGTATTTCTTTCCACCATTGCTGACTGGATCAATGGGTCCAAATAAGTCCATATGCAACAGCTCCAATATTCTTCCAGAAGATTGGTGCTTCTTTTCTTTGAATGATGACTTGATTTGTTTACCCTTCTGACATGCATCACAGAGCTTGTCTTTGCTCATGACTGCTTTTGGAATCCCTTCCACCAAATCATTCTTGATTAATCTGTTTATGGTCTTGAAGTTTAGATGATTCATCCTCTTGTGCCATAGCCAACTGACTTCACTTGGTGCAGATGCCACCAAACAAACACTTGAATTCTTGTCAACAGAATTCCAGTCGACTATATAGATATTTCCTTGTCGTCTTCCAGATAAAATTACCTTCTTTGTACCAATCTGTTCAACGTAGAACTTATCTGTTGAGAAGATGACTGAATATCCCTTGTCACAAAATTGACTTATGCTCAGCAGATTATATTTTAGGCCTTTAACATATGAGACGTCAGATATCTCTATGTTTCCCTTGATTAATCTTCCTTTAGCTTTAATCTTGCCTTCTTTGCTGTCTCCAAAAGTGACTTTTGGACCATCCACAGCAACTGCATCAGTCAACTCATGTATGTTTCCACACATGTGCCTTGAACATCTACTGTCCAAGTACCAAATCTTCTCTACTTTACTCCTACTCCTAATCCTAACCTACAAAACAAAAATAAAATTGTTTTAGGTACCCTTATTGAGAGGGTCCTGAAGGATTAGTTCCACCTTTGACAACCCAAGATGTTGAAGTCTTAGGCTTCTTAGGTTTCTGAGTTTTAGGAGCATGAACAGTTTCATTTTTATCATAGTTATCAGATAAGTCATGTTGATGATCAGTATGATATGAATAATGTTCATAAGCAGGGTAAGGTGCATGATATGCAGGATATGCATGCATTGGATGAGCAGGGTAAGGTGCATAGTAACTAGGAAATTGAGGTGCATGATACATAGGATGATATGCAGCAGGTTGCACATAATATGACTCATTTCCATACCAAGCATTTTGATTTTTCTTGTTCTTATGCTTCTTTGGTTTACTAGGTGCTTGCTCATTTGTTTTTGACTTAGTTTTACCACTAGTCTGATTGACTTTAGCTTTATCAGCAGACTTCTTAGGACTCTGCTGTTTGGTCTTACTAGTCTGATTTCCTACACTAGGTTCTTTGCTCTTTTTAGCCTTAGGAGATTTCTTCTCCTTTACCACTTTCTCAGATGAGGTAGGTTTAGAGGTTTGAACATACAGAATGACCTTACTATTGTCAGCTGATATGAATTTTTCAGTATGGTTCAACTCTAGTTTATCCTTTTCTAAAGGTGTCTCCTGTTTCTTAGATGTATGCATGGATGCAACAGTTGACTTATCATGAGACTCAATGATTTTCTCAAGTTCCATGATTTTTCCTTTATAGACCTCACATTCAGCTTTCAGAGATTCATGCTCTTGCTCAAGCTGTTTATATTCCAGCTGATTCTTTTGGCTTTTCAGCTAGAAGTTTCAGTGAATTATTTTGCTCTTTTAGCAGGATCATCTCTTCCTTAAGCTTTTTATATGCTTCAGCAATACCAGTATTGTTAAGCATCATTTGTTCAAATGAATTAAATAATTCATCATTAAGAGGAGTTACCTCATCCTCAGAGTCATCAGATTCCTTTGCCATCAGGCACAGGAGAGCAGGTTTTTCTTCATCAGACGATTCTTCATCAGACGAGTCAGAATCTGAATCAGATGAGTAGACAGCAGTCAGCTTTTCTGCTTCAGCCATCATTGCCTTGCCTCTCTGATGCTTTCTTTCTTTTCTCATTTTCTTCTCTTCCTCAGTGTACTTCTCTGCTTTTGGATATGGGCAGTCTCTTATGAAGTGTCCCAATTTCCTGCAGTTGTAACACATCAGTTTTGATTTATAATCATCCTTATCCTGAGAAGAAAAATTAGGTTTAGAAGTAGAAGCATTGTTGTATTTGTTTTTCATCTTTCTCTTGTAGAACTTCTTGAAGTTGTTCATCAACAGTGCAACATCTCCAGCAGTGTACTCCTTTTTGTTGAGTAGAGTGGCTTCATCAGATGAGTCCACTTCAGCATTTCTTTGAGCTGGTCTTCTTTGGTTTTCAGCAGCAACTAGTGCAGCTGTGGGTCCTGAAGTTGAGGTTTCTTCAATTCCCATCCTTGGCAGTTTATACTCATAAGCCTTGAGTACGGAGAACAGCTCTGTTAGAGAAATCTTGCCCAGATCTCTTGATTCTTCCATTGCTGTCACCTTCATGTTGAACTTGGAAGGTAGAGCCTTCAGTACTCTGACAGTGATCTCTTTGTCAGTGAAAGTCTTTCCCAGCTTCAAAACTTCATTCAGAGTTCTGGTGAATCTGGTATCCATCTGATCAATGGTTTCTCCAGACTTCATCTTGAAGTTGTCCAGCTTTTCCAATGCAACACTGAGCTGATGCTCTTTAATAGCATCATTTCCTTCACTCATGTCTCTGACCTTGTCCCACATCTCCTTTGCAGTTTTGCAATGTTTGACCTTGTCAAACCGATCATTATCCAGGGCTTTGGTCATGATGAATCTTCCGACTTTATCAAGATTGTAAAGCTTTATCTCTTCTGGAGTCATCTCATGAAGGTCTTTCTCCACAACCGTATCTACTTCATTTATCTTTATGGTCTTTGTGAATCTGAATGGACCTTTAATGATACATGTGTACATGTTGTCATTATAGGCAGCAAGGAAAATCTCCATTCTGATTTTCCAGTCCTCAAAGGACATACCAGCAATGTGGGGAACATGGCTGATACAATCCATTTTTCAAAAAGTTTTGATTTTTCAAAAAGATGCTCTTTTGAAAAGTTTTGAAAACCTTTGAAAAACACTCGGATCAAGCTCGTTGATCAGGCAGCTGATTCTAATGAACCACCTGCTCTGATACCACTTGTTGGTCCCAAGTGGTCAGATGAGGTCTAGAGGGGGGGGGTGAATAGACCTCTGAAAATTTTGAACTTAAAAACTTTTCAGTCTTCTGTCAGCAGACTAAGCTGATGAAGAACAGTAAGCAGACTAGTCTGATCATGAACAAATCTTGAACAGACGACTGACCACTCTTCTTTCAATGACTTAGCTGTTTTTCAGCAAAACAGTTTTCCAAGAGTATACTTGCAGCGGATTGTTTAAAAGTGTTTTTCACAAGTAAACTAAGTTCTAAAAGATTTTATCCCCAGTTTAAAACTCCTTATAAAATCTTTTGATTGATTCAAAGTGTTTAAAATGCAAACTTTAAAAATATGCAAGAAAGCTTTTAAATGCAAGATAACACAAAGAATTTTTATAGTGGTTATATGGATAAAAATCCTTTAGTCCACTCTTCCAGATCACACAGATTCTGGGTTATACTATAATCACTTAGATTACAATATTTCTCCACTTACACCTAAACAACTAATGAGAAGGCTGTAAGCTCACAATAGGAATTCACAAAGAAAACCTATCCTCTAAAGTAGAATCACTCACACAGATGGATTCTCACTTCGCACAACACTCAGCTATCACAAAATCACTCAGATAATGTTTTTCTGATTTCTTCAACTGGGTTTCTGTCAACAGATGACTTCCACCAGACGAGTGAGCTGTTCGAGCTTTTGAGACTTAGAGAAATTCTGCTTCAAAATTTCGATCTCTGATTGTTGTTGTGTGTTGCTCGATTTGAAATTCAGCTCTATTTATACATGGAGATGAAATTATGACCGTTGAAGGCAAGTCACAAATCAAATCCATCCTTCAGCTCTTTTTGAAACGGCTCCCTGCAGCATTCCGTACTGTGTACAGTACCTTTCTGTCCATTGCATTTAATGCTGCATTTAATGCACTCTGCTGATCCGAGGATATCTTCAATCATTTGCCATTACTACCCTTCTCTTTCAGCATTTATTACACCAAGTGCATTTATTACCGTTGGACTAATCTCTTGACCTCTTCTACTCTGCTGATCAAAACGACTCTGCTGATAGATACTCTGCTGATCAAATACTGAACTCATCTAATTTGACTCGGCTGATGATCTACCCTTCTGTTCGCTGATTCAGCAAGAGATCACTAGTCTTCTGAGCTTTGAACTTTGAACTCTTCTGATGTCTTCTTTTACTTGTTCAAAATTCTTCTAAGGGAACTAAGCTTACCATACTTAGCTGATTATGATGTTTTGGAAATCATCAAAACCTTCCCTTAATTACTTGTCTTCTTTCATCTTCATCCAACACATTCTGTCAAAGGTGATTTCGAGGTTTTGAGCGATTTCTCGCGAACGTATCATGAGGTGAAAATCTCTCTTATTTTGTCTCCTTCTATGCCTCTAAACTTTGCTGATTATCTGAGAAATGTCTCGTAGATCGGAGATTTGTTCGCCCTCCAATCCTATCGTTTGGCGCTGTTGGAGCAGGAGTCGCAGGACGCTCATGATGCATATGCGCAGAATTTTTCTGACAACCAAGTTCTTCGATCTCAACTGGCCAAAACTCAGCGAGAATTATCCCAAGTAAAGAAGGAGCTTAAGGAAGTGACTACAAAAAGCTCCTCCTCCGTAGAAGAAGATTTGCTAGCATCCGTTAAGGAGAGAAGTGCCCTCGAGGAAGAGCTAAAGAAAATAAAGATCGAACTCGAGTTAGCGAAGCAATATTCCGAGCGTGCGTATGCCCAAGGTCGGGAAGAAGCCGAGATTCCTGCCATACGAGAATTCTTGGAATCCCCTGTCTTGGATCATTTAGTTCAAAGGAAAATGGGAGAAATTCTCCAGACGATATTTTATAAAGGGGTTCAACAATTGGTCGCGGCCAAGAAGATTCCGGATGATATGGACGAGTACTTTAAGCACATGAACCCTTTCAAGAACGCTGAGGGGAAGGATTACAAAGCTTCCTCTCTACCCAAGATAGATACCAATTGGCAAGATCACCGCTTTGCCCCCTTAGTCGAGGAGTACGGCATTCCGATGCCTAACCCTGATGTGCTCGAGCGTTTCACCGACTATCCACCCGTGTCGGAGGAAAAAGGCGAAGATGTCAACATAGGCGATGTATCGGATAAAGAAGGCGATCGAACTTTTGACCAAACCGAGTAATAGCTCCACCTGACTTTCTATTTAGCGAGTTATTGGAGCCGATCGTGCTGGGAGGGGCGATTCATAGTTTTGTAGTTAGGAACTAATCGTGTATACCCATGTAACTTATTTTTGTAAACGGATTTGTTCCTTTTCTGATCTGACTGCTGTAACTTGTAAATTCCGATCTTACTAATATCCAGTTACCATTTTAATTTTCAAGGTTCGATAACTTATGCTCGGATATTTGCCCTTTCCATACGGGATTTCTCTTTAAAGGTTGCGTCGATCCATTATCGTAATCATAGGGCGTAGTGTCTATAAATATTAGGGTTTCTTTTCATTATTCATACGACATCTTGCTTATAGAGATCGGAGCTTTTTGCAATATCTTCTGCCTTCTTCGAATCCCTTTAAGAGTGATAGTCCGAACCGTAGGTCCCAAATCCGCTTATCATGGAAAACGTACTAGGGAAACCTATCAACCCCAAATTGTTATTCGGAGGTTCGAAGACTAAGAATCCAAGCAAAGAGCAGAAAATTGCCAAGGAAGCCAAAACTTCCAAGTCATCTTCTAAGGCCTCTGTGTTTTCCCCGGAAGTTGCTAAAGGAGAAGATAACAAGAAAGAGAAAAGTACTTCTTCGAAACAAAACAAGGGCAACTCTAGCAAGCCAATCTTGGACGAGGAGCTCGAGGCTACGCTCGGGGGTTCTTCCCCGAAAGTTGTCGATCCTCCGAACAAAAATCCCGTGAGAGAAAATATTTCCGTTCTTTCTTCAAACAAAAGGCCTTACTCTGACGGGACCACTCCCATTGAGGCCTTACAAAATCTTGCCATTGGTGGTAAATCATCTCCCGATACTTCGACCGTTCCTCCCGCAGGGAATCTCAGCAAAAAATCCAAGTTAGATCTTGGCGGAGGGACCTCTGCTGAAGCTTCAGGAATTGATAATCCTCTCCGACCTCTTGTCGATTCCTCTCCTCCAAAAGTTGCTTCTTCCCTGAACGAGGAGTCGAAAGATGGATCTCCTTCTAAGGTTGATCCCATGGGTAACTTGCTGCAAGCTAACTTTACTTCTTCGGAGACTGATATTCCCAAGGAGAGAAACGCATCCAAGGAGAGGAACATAGAAGAGTTGTTTGAGTCTGGGCAGCACTTCCTTTTTCAGGTGTGCATTTATTTATTCTTCCTCTCCTTTTTTTTTTTTTTTTTTTTTTTTTTTAGCGCTGTTGATCCTTTTAACAGGCCGGTCAAGACTTTATTGAGCTTAAAACATTTGCTGAGCGGGAGACCAGTCAACGTACTGCCATCTCTCTCGAGCTGGAGGAGAAGAAAGTTGAGTTCGAGCGTGTCCTCGCAGAGAAGCTTGCTTTAGAGAGGGAGAAGACTGCTAACGAGCGTGGAGAAGAGATCCATAAACAGCTGAACGAGAAAATCGAAAAACTGAAGAACCTTCACGAGCAGGAGAAGCAAGATTTCATACGTCAAGAGAAGGAGGCTTATGATCGTGGATTCGAAGCAGGATATGAGGCTCGTAGCGCTGAGCTTCGAAAGATTCTTTCTGATAATAAGCTTGTTTAGATGTCGTCTCTAATTTACTCGGGCTTGTAATATGTCCATACTGTTTTTACTTGTGCAATCATGAATAATTTTCAGATATTTTATTTCCCATGGCTTGTAATACCTTACTTTTCTTTTCGAATCGTATGTTCTCCTTATGTGCTCTTTCTTTGATCATGCTTTAGTTTGCCTTCTCAATTTTTCGACCTTTGGCGTAGTAATTCCGCTTATTTTCCAAAAGTAATATCACTTTCTCTCCCCGGCGAATATCTCGGGAGTCGCGACAACCTTTTGATCTCGACCGTTTCTTTTGTTTTCTGATAGCCGTTGGATTTTTGAAAATAGTGTCTATAAATGGGGTTCTTCGTTTTGTATTCCTTTAACATTTTTCGAAAATAGATTCCTTCGATCATGCTGATTAGAAGACCTTGTTGCATGATTCAACGTTTCGAAATCCGGTTTGGGAGTTGTATTGCGCCTCATAGTAAAATTTATACTTCTATCTCGACTAGGGTATCTGCAGGCGAACGCTATTTCAATCTTGAAGGCCGATAAGCTTTATTGCTGACCATCCACGACCCCGATGGCCCATGGTCTTTTTGTGATTTAGGGAGATTCTGGCGTCAAGTTTTTCGAGGGTATGATGTAATTTGCTAGGTTTTCTTTTGAAAACGTTTCGGGTAGTGACTCGGAGATTGACGTCCTTCATTGAATGTTCATGTTTTCCCCGGGAAAGAGATGTATTGCCTTTCTCCTTTTCGAAGAAGTACGGCCGTAGTCGAAGATTCGCTGGCTCGATGGGCGTTTCTTGGTCAAGTAAGGACATTATCGTCCGCCGAAAATTTCATAGGATCGGCCAGTTATGAAGATGTAATAGAGTTTGATGTCTTTGTATTTTGCAATTGTCTTATTTATTAAGCTCGGAAAATACTTTTTATCGACCTTTACGATGGCTTTATTTACCCTTAGGCCGATTACTGACAAAGCTTTCTCTACATTAAGTATTTAGATTTCTTTATTATTTTTCTCCGATGATTGGAGCTGAATCTACGATGAATTCGGATAGGAATGGACTCGAGTAGAACAATTTTGACATTTTCTTCACTTTTTTCCCGAAATAGTTTCTGTATTTTCGGGAATCGTAACGGTCGGTGCATTTATTGCTTATATCTCAGCCGTTTGTATCATCAAATCTGAGTCGTCGATTGCTTTTTTCTTCCACTATATATAGTTCCGTTGTTACCTTTAAATTTAATGTTTCAGTGAGACTTCTGATCGGCTCTATGATTGAGATTTTACTCTCTCTGGCCACAATGTTTCGTTTATTATCTCCTACTGAACTGTTCGAGGTTCTCCTTCGAACTATCTTCCTTCATAAATTTTGCTATCTTTTGATGGCAACTTATTTCGATTAGGGTATCGGCAGGCGAAAGTAATTGCGACTGGGGTACCGGCAGGCGACCAGCTCTCTCTGATTCCAACCATTCGAGACTGGTTCGAACTCCTGTATCCTGTCAATCCACCCAGTCGGATAGTGGGTCAACTGCTGGAGGAGTTTTCCTGCACTCGATCTCTACTTCTTCAAGATATTCCTTGAAGAATGTTGCTTTCGAGATTGCGTGGAATATTTCTTCTAGGCGTCGCTTCGCTATTTCGCGATTTGGACCGGTGTGGAGCAAGTACTGAGGAAGTGGTTGATGAAGGGTAGAAGTGTTGTTCTAGCCCCGTCTTACTCTTTCGACCACGGAGAGAATCTAGGGTAGGATTAATTTGTAATAGGGTTACATTAAAAGTAAAGTCTTTGCTTGACTTATCATTGTAATTTCGAACTCTTTTGTAACTGTTTGGAATGTCATGAATAAGATATTTATTTCTTTTATCATCCCTCCTTATTGTCCTGTAGGATTGCTTTCGTATACCGTCGTCGAGCATTGATTCTTCTGTCTTAAAAATATGATCAAGCGCTATTCTTTACCATATTTGATAAATATTTAGATGATAGATGACATCCAACGTTCCTCGATTTTGAGTATAACATGTATGGGGTTTTTATTTCCCCGCCAAATACATAATAATTAAGAGATCGAATATAAGAGTCCAAAGTGACCTTTGAGTAACGATCTTAATCTGAGGGGCCAAATTCCCCAACCGGACAAATATTCGTGAAGTAATAATCGAAACAGGGTCTTGGTCGATCTTAAATAATAATTTTGATTTAAGCTTCAAGATGATGGCTATTAGCCTTAGACGAATGAATAATTTACGGAGAGATGATAGAGTAGAATACTGGTTGATTTAAGTTGATCAAGGATAATAATTTCGATCTAAGGGGCATAACAATGGCTTTCAACCTTAGTCGTATCAGAGCGTTGTTTTGCCCTTGGGTCATAGCAGAGGCTTTCACCTTTTAACAATTTCGATCTAAGGGGCATAGCAGAGGCTTTCACCCTTAGTCGTTTTCAGAGCATTTTTAGCTCGAGGGTCTTAGCAGAGGCTTTCACCCTTTTGATAATTTCGATCTAAGGGGCATAGCAGAGGCTTTCACCCTTAGTCGTTTTTAGAGCATGTTTAGCTCGAGGGTCTTAGCAGAGGCTTTCACCCTTTTGATAATTTCGATCTGAGGGGCATAGCAGAGGCTTTCACCCTTAGTCGTTTTCAGAGCATTTTTAGCTCGAGGGTCTTAGCAGAGGCTTTCACCCTTTTGATAATTTCGATCTAAGGGGCATAGCAGAGGCTTTCACCCTTAGTCGTTTTCAGAGCATTTTTAGCTCGAGGGTCTTAGCAGAGGCTTTCACCCTTTTGATAATTTCGATCTAAGGGGCATAGCAGAGGCTTTCACCCTTAGTCGTTTTCAGAGCATTTTTAGCTCGAGGGTCTTAGCAGAGGCTTTCACCCTTTTGATAATTTCGATCTAAGGGGCATAGCAGAGGCTTTAACCCTTAGTCGTTTTCAGAGCATTTTTAGCTCGAGGGTCTTAGCAGAGGCTTTCACCCTTTTGATAATTTCGATCTAAGGGGCATAGCAGAGGCTTTCACCCTTAGTCGTTTTCAGAGCATTTTTAGCTCGAGGGTCTTAGCAGAGGCTTTCACCCTTTTGATAATTTCGATCTAAGGGGCATAGCAGAGGCTTTCACCCTTAGTCGTTTTCAGAGCATTTTTAGCTCGAGGGTCTTAGCAGAGGCTTTCACCCTTTTGATAATTTCGATCTAAGGGGCATAGCAGAGGCTTTCACCCTTAGTCGTTTTCAGAGCATTTTTAGCTCGAGGGTCTTAGCAGAGGCTTTCACCCTTTTGATAATTTCGATCTAAGGGGCATAGCAGAGGCTTTCACCCTTAGTCGTTTTCAGAGCATTTTTAGCTCGAGGGTCTTAGCAGAGGCTTTCACCCTTTTGATAATTTCGATCTAAGGGGCATAGCAGAGGCTTTCACCCTTAGTCGTTTTCAGAGCATTTTTAGTTCGAGGGTCTTAGCAGAGGCTTTCACCCTTTTGATAATTTCGATCTAAGGGGCATAGCAGAGGCTTTCACCCTTAGTCGTTTTCAGAGCATTTTTAGCTCGAGGGTCTTAGCAGAGGCTTTCACCCTTTAACAATTTCGATCTAAGGGGCATAGCAGAGGCTTTCACCCTTAGATAATAGGAGATTGGGACAAATACGAATAGAATAATAGAGATTGATAATATCAGGGAGAGATGAATGAATATGAATATTAATGAAATTAGTTTCCCTTGAATATGTCTCTCTTGATTGAAATATATATCTTGGCGAGAAAATAGGCTTCTGCAATCATGAGAAAAGATTAGTCATGGAAAAATAATCAGTGGTGAATAACCCAAATATCCTCATGCCTTTGTCGAGAAAAATCTTTGTCTATAGGTTCCCAATTTCGGTAAGTTTGATTTTTTCAAAATAGTTCCCGTTTTACAGGGAATCGCAACGGTCGACAAATCTTGTCCGTTCACTTCGCAATTTATACGCCGTTGGATTCTTTTCTGTTTTCGGCTATAAAAGGCAGGCCTATTGTTGAAAATCATCTCATTCGTTGCATCGAGAATTTACCTATCTGATCATGGTGGTCAAGGCGACTATTCGATTAGTTCAACTGTTTGAGTTCGGACTTCGAACAATCTTTAAGAGTGGCAGTCTTCTCACCCGACCTCGCTTAGAATATCGTCAGGCAAATACAATCTCCATCTTGAAAGCCAATATGCCCGATTCACGAGGTCCACAGGCTGTTGCGCAGGTCTTCGATTAGGGACCTGTTGCTACAATGCATTTAGGAAGACACAGCAGAGAGCGAGCTATCCAGAATATAGTCACTCGATAAGCCATGTGCTCGCCCTTTTGTCCTCGGAAGATCATAAATAAAGTTAAAAGCCTGCGGGTCCTAAGGAGATTCCATGCTTGGAGCCAAACTATTCCGAATAAGCAATAGGAGGAAAGACCGAAAATTTCATAGGATTGTAGAAAATAATAGCGTTCTGATGTAACATAGAGGCTTGAGCTATGCTCGATATGTACTTCCCATATCTTGTATTTTTCGAACTAATATAATACAAATATATTTCTTCTTCGATTTGATCTCCCATGACTCCCTTTAATCTTAATTATCAACAAAGAAATAATCAAATAGCACTTGCTTGGTCGAGTAATAGAATAATATTTCCGTGGACCTGTCGAATTTCTACAGTCGCATAATCTTCAGTTTTGAGAGTTCTGTTCGACTGAATCGATCGTAGTTACTCCTAGTCGAACAGCGTTATTTGTCTGCAAAGGTGTCTGAATAAATTGAACTTGAATCCGAAATATTATTCTTCAATAAATATGCTATGAGCATGTCTTGAATATCATAACTCTCCTATATGCCCTAAAGAACCATGTGTCCTTGTTACCAAACAGGGCCCTATTTCTCGGGAAACGTAACGGTCCTTCCATTTATTATGGAGATCAAACCGCTGGTAGCCAGTTATCTGGGCCGTTGATTTAAAACCCGTTACCGCTATAAAAAGGTCCCTTCGTGTATACAACACTTCTCACTTTTTCCTCATGCTCCATCCGATCATCATGGGTCGAGTTTTAGATTTGATTCATACTTTTTCCAAGATAAAGGAGTTTGAGATTAGACTCAGAAACCCTATTTTTCGATCTTAGCTCTTTTAGCATAAGCTTTTTCGCTTAGAATATCGACAGGCAAAAGAAATTGCGCCTAGAATACCGGCAGGCAACCTGTTTTCCCAGACATATCTTGTCTGTGACGGGTTAGAATTCCGGTCTTCTGGTGCAGTACCCGATCGGGCAGATGGTTACTCCGAGAGGAGTTCTTTAAATATGAGGCACCAGCTTCCTCGAGGGCTTTCTTACGAGATAGGTCCTTCGAGTTCCTTTGGAGCGCCTCTGCTGGGATAACCCTCTGCTGCATCTGTTCGGATTAACCTGTAAATAATGAGTGAGGATTTCAATCATTATTTACAGATGAAGACCTAAGGTCGGTCTGAGTCCTCGGAGAAGAGTTCTGATCCGGCTTTCATTATGTACGAAGACGGATGTGCGACACGTGGCTAGTGATGATCATGAAGAATCACTGCTGAGTTCTGCATCTGGAGCGGTCTAATAGGGACGATGACCGAAAATGCATTAGGATAGACTTACTCGCAGAACTTGTAATAGTGTAGGAGTGATTGTACTATATCTTTTGAGCTCGGAGTTGATTCGAGGCTTTTCTTTGTAATTTATCTGAAGAATTTGAATGATAAAGCTTTCCTTCTTTAATCGAATTTCACCATTTAATCTTCCTTTTATTGGTCGAACAAGTGCTGATATTTAGCTCCGACTCATAATTTGTTGCCGTTGTTCAAATATTCCAATCATCCCAATCGAATCGAGAAAAATATAGGTAACTTACAAGTAATATATACGCATTATACAGCTGAAACCAAAGATAGCTGATTCGAAAAATTTTTTTTTTTTTTTTTCTTTTGAAAATAATAATAAATAAGATGATCGGAAAAATAAATTCCGACCATCGATGAGCTCTGATTGCATAGATTTTCTAAATCTACCACGCTATTAATGATCGAAGAAAATGGTTCCTTTATGGAAAACAAATCCATGAATAGATGAACGGTGCAATCATAGATCCGACCATTATCCTTTAAGCTTTTCGCTGGCATACATATTTCTCCTCGTAGTAGGCATATTTCGATCTAATACTCGAATAAGGCCCCTCGGTGGGCGCCAATTGATCTTACGTGGTTTTGTTAGTTCGATCAAGGGTGGGAAATAACACGATGACAATAATGTTTAAAGGAATATAAAGATCAAATGTAATTGTATTCGAGTAAATTGAGTACAAGTACAAATATTTAGGGTACTACTCGAGCATTATTGGATGCCGTACAAGCTAGAGGGTGAAATACATATGGGAAAGCCTATACTGATATTCTCCGGTAAACCCGAGTGGCGTTCTCAAAGCTAGTGCGCCTTGGAAGTTGTGTTTAAGTGTAATAAATGCGTGGAGTATTTATAACCAAATTGGAGGGCTTGGGCCTGGGCTCGGCCCAATAGTGTCCTTCGATCTCTGGTTTTCTTAGGTGCTCGGAACAATCATCTTCAGGCTTTGGTTCGGCTCTTGGTCCCTGGGGACAGGGTTCGGTGCTATTCGAACTGCGTTGAGGCTAGAAAGACAGGGAATCCGAATTACCCCTCATCAGTATCATATAATCCGTTGATTTTATTTTCCTTTCCACTATAAATAGCTCCAAATTTGCCATTACATTTTTCACCTTTCGCAAATGCCTTGTCCGAACTTTACCTCTCGAATTGCGAATATTTCAACCAATATGTTTCATCCTACTTCCCAGAAACAAGAGTTTCGAAATTAGAACTCTGACCCTATTTTCTGACCTTATACCCTTTGATATATTTCATTCTCTTAGAATATCGACAGACAATGAAACCTAGCGCTTAGAATACCGGCAGACAACCTGCTTTCTTCGATATTCTGTATCTGAGATGGGTTAGAATTCCGGTCTTCTGGCGCTGCTCCCGGTCGGATTGTGGGTCGACCTCGGTGGGAGCCCTTACAATCTCTAGCATCAACTTCTTCAAGGAGTTTTTTGAAGAATGGTGCCTCCGAGATTGCTTGGAGTAATTCCGCTGGAATTACTTCCCGTTATCCTTGATCGGATTAGGGTGTGAACAATGATTGTGCATAACAATAATTGTTCACAGATGAAGATCTAAGATCGGTTAAGAGCCCTGGAGATAAGCTCTGACCCTGCTCTTCTCTGCTCCGTGGCTTGATCGATCGGTCAAGGAGGTGTGTCTTGAACCTGCCATGTGGCGAGTGATTGACATGAAAAACATTGTGCAACCTCCAAATCATGTGTTGTGACACCGTGGATCGAAGTATCTTAGCATCGTTCGTAGAACTTTTAGTAGGATAGGAGTGGATGTACTTTTCTTTTTGAGCTCGAATTTCATCATTGTAATCGAGAAATCTCTTGTAACCGTTCGAAAAATGAATGAAAAGTTGTTTCTTGCTTAACTCTTGTTGTATGTTCTTTTGTCTTCTTTGTTCGAACAATAATAAAACTGAACTTCGAAATAATCAATAGAACGAATAAATCGAACATGAGTAAAGTGTAATTAATCTTGATAGGCAACTTGAAGTCTTGGATTATTGTCGTTCGGATATAAATTCCACAACTGATCCGAGCATCATTTGCTTTGAAATATAATATAACTTTGAACTTTCGGCAATCAACTAATATTGAATCAACTCAAATATTCATTATCTAACGAATTGATCGACCAAATTCCCATTGATTGTAGAGTTACTTGCTTTCAACCTTAGATTCTTCGAAAACATTATCGGTTGAGTAAAATATCTTGACATCAAATGCAAAGAATCACCAAGTTACTTCATAACTTGGACTTATAAATTTGTACTTCTCAGGATCGGTAGACACAATGATCGGAAGATAGTATTTAACCATGAGGTGAGATTAACGTGTCGACCGAAAATTTAATTCAGATCTATGGTCATCAATTTGCGGGGAGTTTGGAGCTTGGAATGGGAAGTTATCAAGCACAACCCAAATGTTCCCCTATTCTTCGGATACTGTAATTGCCGGCGCATTTCCCGCTCATATCGTGACTGTTCGATCGTATAATCTAAGCCGTTGATCCTATGTTGTGCTTGCTATAAATACCCCTGAAATTACCTTTTCATTCTTTACCTTCTCTGTAAATGTTTTGTCCGAACGTTGTTCATTCATACACAATTTCTTCGTTCAAGATGAGGGATTTTCTTTCTCCCATGACGATGTTCAAGATTAGGGAGTGTAGCCGTTTTCTCGATCGTGCCAATATCCCGAACAAAAATAGCCTCGCTTAGAGTATCGACAGACAAAAAGCTTGGCATTTGGAATATCGGCAGACAACCTAACTTCTTGGGTATATCTTGTTTGAGAAGGGTTTGTATTGCTGAACTCCACCGCCTCGTCTTGTATACATACTGCCTTACTTCAGAGTAAGGAGTTGGCTTGAGCGAAGACTAGTCTGAGCCTTGCATTCTTGGATGAAAGGTAGACGTCGAACTAGGTCTCATCAGCCCTGCTGGTTGCTGACCGAATTTTAAACCTTCTAATTTTTACTTGTCTTTCTAGGTTAAACATCTTCAGAGGTTTGCCAAGCTTCCAATACATAGCTAATGACTTTTGGAAATCATCAATTCTCCCTTCACATCTTCATCTTCATCCAAAAAATGCTTGCTAGGAAATATATCAGTAGATGTGAAAAATGGGTTCTAAATTGGCTGAAAGTGACTACAAGCGGTAAGGCTCTATGGGTCTATTTTGATGGGTTGGGTTTTTTGGTTCTGAAAAAAGTTGAAACCCCACTTGGATTGGTTTTGAATGTTGGGGTTTGGGGAAAAAAATAGGAAATAGGTGTCAAATCAACGTCTTTTTTAGAGAGTTTTGGAAAAGAAATAGATGGTATGTGTCAAATCAATATTTTATAGATTTCAAGAATGTGGAGATAGATTTGTGATGAGTTTCATGGGTTTGGCGAAAACAAATTTGAAAGTGTTTTCGTGCGATCTCGTGAAACCCGCGAGAATGGGTCAAAACTCATCCACATGCAGCCTAGATGCCTCAGGTTCAGGGACGCAATCTATGAGAGAATGTAGGATCTCTCAGATGTATCAAGTAGAAAAGGGTGGATTCCATGCCTTCGCATAGATCTGAAAGACTTGTCAATATATGTGACGCCCCGCTTCCCGGGTCGGGTCCCACATGGCCCATCCCCGAGTTTGGGATCGCTCGGTGCGGGATAACCCATCGGAGTTGCTTTAATTATGTCATCATGTTTTTAAATAATTATTTTTTGAAAAATAAATAATAAACCCCTTTTCCGAAAGATAAAATATATTTATATAATTTAAATTATAAATATATTTTCAAAAATATATATATTACTTAGATAATTTTAAAAAGAAAAGAGGGTTAAATAAAATAAAGGAATATTCTTAAATCTAATTAATTTTAAAATAAAATAAAGGTTAAATAATAATGAATTATTTTTCATATAATATCATGAAAAGTAATAATTTTCAATAAGAAAATAATTTCAAGCAAACTTTGATTCTTAATTAAAACTAATTCATAATTTGGGAAAATAAAAATAAAATATTTTTCAGCAACTCTGATGGGTTATCCCGACTCGGGTGATCCCAAAGTTGGGGATGGGCCATGTGGGACCCAACCCGGGAAGTGGGGCGTCACAATATAGTAGTTATAATCACTATTAAGAGATGGACAACAAAATCCATATATGAAGTGCGAGAATGCTCAGATTTAACATATGTGCCAACCTTGCAAGAGATTGCACTTGGCCCCTACTTCAAATTTCCACCAAGATTGAAGATTGACAAGGGTGTGTCAACAGATACTTGCCGGTGGACCCAACTGTACGTTGAACTTTTATTGCTTGAATGGGTCGACAAGTCTATTGAGGTTTATGAAGGAGCAAGGGAGTTTCACCTTTGCTCTGAATTGGAGGGTTGTAAGTCATTTGAGAAAATGCGCAACATTTTGGTTAACAGTAAGATATTTGTTCCACTTACAACTGTTAATGATTTAATTCCTATTACTTTTTCTAGTGCGCAGGAACCACTTCTGGATAGCCAAGTCACTAGAGATCAATTGCAAACCATGCAAGTTCAAGAAAATTTCCCTCTTCTCTGCCTTCCAAGGAAAAATAATAAAGATGACATGGAGATTGATAGAGAAGACTTGATGGGGGCTATTTCGCACCCTACTTACTATTCGAATCGGACGAAGTAGATAAGATCGATTCGACCAAACCTAACAGATCGGGATCATCTTGCAGACTCGGCCAAGTGCAGCTCGCTTCGATAGAAGATTGTACTCCGGACCCAAGAAGGATATTTGGGCCGAGTCCTATTAGGACTACGTTTCCTTGTAACACTAGGTTTAGCATTATATAAATACCTAGTTAATCATTGTATAAGACAACTACGAAATTCCTGAACTCTAGGAATACAGGATTCAATATTGCTTACAACAGCACAATTCAATAATATTCAATATCATTACAAGAGCTTTAATCCTCATATAGGTGTGTTCTTAGCTTTGTTTTGTGGTTTTTACTTCTTGTTCTTGAATATTGCTTTTTCTTTGTAACCGATCCATCCGGAATAAAGTAACAGAGCCCTATACAATAAATATAAAAGTATCGCAAACCCCCGATATCACGAATTCACTGATACTCAATTAACCCGACGAAATCCGGTTAAATCAGTTGGCGCCCACCGTGGGGCTACGTTAATTATTCGATCGACACATGGCTCGCCCAAGGAAAAGCGCTCGCGTTGGAGCGAGGAGTAATACAACCACCGGCCACAACACATCTGAAGATCCACAAGACAACAACAATAACGACATTCCCAACACCAATGAAAATCTCCCAGATACCCGTTCCCGTCAGCAGGAACACCAAGGAGGTCTTAACGGTGCAATACAGGAAGAACCGGAAGTCCCTGAAATACCCGTTCCTCTCCCAGGCGCTCAGGAAAAGCTGAGACAAATAGCAATGCTCTTCAAATCACTCTCCCCAGAAGAATTGCTAGTTTTAGACCAAATTCCTCGAAACGTTACAGCTCCCAAGACAACTCCTGCACCAGGAGTGCCAAGGCCAAACGAACAAACCTCTCAACAAGCAGACAGCCCAGCAAGTGAGCGACGCTCATTGCGCGGCCCACAGCAGCGCAATTCTAAACCCTCCGATAACCGTCCCAGAGGAAAACCAGGTCGAAGAAGGCCACAGGCGGATCGAAGCGGATCGAAGGAACGAACAATAATCCCTATCGAGGATGACATAGATGATGCTATCCCAGATCGACCACGAACAGCTCGATTCTCGGAAAGAGAAATCGAGAGAATAGTACAGGAACGACTGGAACAGCGCCTACGATCTGTTCAAAACCCGTGGACCCGAACCGCGGAACTCCAGGAGAGCCTTGCAGCGTGTTCTCCCTTTTGTAGAGAAATAAAAGAAGCGCAATCTATTGGACAGGTCCCAGGTAGACTACCCCGATATGACGGAACCACCGACCCGGATGATTATATTTTTAGCTTCACTAACATAATGAATTTATACGCCCACTCTGCCGAATTCACCGCCAAGTTAATGGTGACCACATTCGAGGGCCTAGCGTTGGATTGGTTCGCAAAACAACCTGCCAACTCCATATTCAGTTTCCGGGAATTATGCAATAAATTGACCCAGCAGTTTGCCAGTCAGAAGAGACAAAAACTCCCGATGAGCTACCTAGGAACCATACATCAACAAGAAGGAGAATCCCTAAGAAATTGGTTGGCCAGATTCAACGTAGAATTACTCAAAATCGATTCTCCAAATATTGATTACATAATTTCTATCCTCTTCGATCTCACTAAAAACAGGCAGTTCGGAAATGCCCTCAGTCGAAAACAACCAAGAACGTTCGCCGACATCATGAGCTTGGCGTCTAAGTATATGACCCAAGAAGAGATGAATTCCTTTAAGGATAAAAACAAAAATAAATTCACAGCTTCAGGCTCCAAGCGGCATGATAAGATTCCTATTCAAAGACCCTTAGACTATGAGCGATCTTCCAGGAGAGGTAACGTTTTCCAGCGACTGGAATACAGCAAAGCCGATCGAGAAAGACAACCTAATTACTACCAAAGACCAAGAAACCCTGAGCAACCAATCAGAAGCAGGGTGAATCAAGTAGAACACCCAAGATTAAATGCTCCAATGGAAGAAATATTGGAAGTCCTAGAAAGAAATAACTGGATTCCCGAGGCAAGGAAAATCGCTCAGCCCAGACCGGGGTCTAGAAACTATGATCAATACTGTAAGTACCACAGGGCACATGGGCATCTAACGGAAAATTGTTTTCACCTTAAGAGAGAAGTCGAAAAACTGATCGAGCAAGGAAAACTAGACGAATACATAGACCAAGATAATCGCAAAAGGGAAAGAAGTAGAAGCCCTCGGAACGGTAATCGAAGGAGAAGTTCTCATCGAAGGTCACCCGAACGTCGACCTACTCAGGAGTTAAATCAGGACCAGATCAATGGGACTATCCATACAATATCCGGGGGACCCGCGGGTGGAGATAGTCGTAATGCACGACGAAGGACAGCCCGATCCATAATTCGAAATTCTAAATATCCAAAAGAAATATGGACTCTGGAAAACAGGCCGACAAATCACCAGCCGATCAGCTTCAACGAAGGCGAAGTACCTAAAAACATCATTTGGGACACAAAAGAAGATAACCCCGATTTTCCTATGGTAGTATCATTAGAGATAGCGAATTATAATGTAAGAAGAATCCTAATTGATAATGGAAGCTCGGCAAATATCATCTCCCGGGAGGTTTTAGCCCAAATGAACTTGGGACAAATAAACCTACAAAAAGTAGCTACGCCGTTAGTAGGCTTTGGAGGGTCCGAGATTATCCCCAGCGGAACAATATCTTTAAGTGTGTCACTTGGGAAGAAACCACTTAGGACAGTGAAGTTGATAAAATTCCTAGTAGTGGAAACACCCTTCGCTTATAACGCTATACTAGGACGACCAGCCCTTAACCTTTTCCGAGCTGTAGTCTCTACCTATCATCAGAAGATAAAGTTTCCGACCGATATGGGCATCGGAGAAATAACGAACGACCACTGTATGGCGTGGAATTGCTACAGCACATCGTTAACTTTGAAAGAACACCCTAAGTCAATTACTCCAAGCAAGAGAAAGATCGAAGATGATCTCATTAGAAATGAGGTTGAAATTCCTATTACTGATCGGTTAGATAAAAAGGGGAAAGAACCGCTAGACTTATCCTTGAAACCCCCAGAACATAAAGATATAATTCTAGTAAAAGGCGACTCGTCCAAAACGACAAGAATAGGTACAGAATTGAGCAGAGAAGGAGAAATAATGTTAATCGAATTCCTAAGAAATAATGTTGACGTCTTCGCCTGGAGCGCGAATGAGATTGAAGGAATTGATCCTCGGATAATCAAGCATACCCTAAAAATCGACCCTTCGGCGAAACCCGCTAGACAGAAGAAAAGAAATCATGGACCGGTAAAAGATAGAATTATCAAAGCCGAAGTAGAGAAATTGCTCGAAGCAAAACAAATCCGAGAAATACATTTCTCGGAATGGCTATGTAATGTTGTACTAGTAGCAAAAGGGGATAAAAAGGACAACAAATGGAGAATGTGTAATGATTTCACCGACCTTAACAAGTTATGTCCACGCGACCCATACCCTCTCCCAAGGATTGACTTATTGGTCGACTCGACTGCTGGCTTCGCGATATTCAGCATGATGGACGCCTTCCAAGGATTCTACCAAATATACATGGACGAGCGGGATCAAGAGAAGACCGCGTTCATAACCGAACAGGGAGTATACTGTTTTATTGTAATGCCATTCGGATTGAGGAATGCCGGCGCTACTTACCAAAGGTTAGTAAACTTAATGTTCAGGGAATTAATCGGAGAAATAATGGAAGTCTATGTAGACGACATGTTAGTCAAAAGTATGAATGAAGCAGATCACATAAAACATCTAGATCGATGTTTCCAAATCTTAAGAAAATACCGTATGAAGTTGAACCCTGCAAAATGCACCTTCGGTGTTAAGTCAGGAAAATTTTTAGGATACTTGGTACATCAGCGAGGTATAGAGGCCAACCCAGAAAAAATTCGAGCCATAACTGAAATGAAACCTCCCAAGACCATCTCTCAAGTACAAAGCTTAGTTGGGAAAATCGTAGCATTGAATAGATTCATATCAAAATCTGCGGACAGAAGCTTGCCCTTTTTCCAAACACTTCGAAAAGCGAAAAAATTCGCTTGGACCGAAGAATGTGAACGAGCCTTCGAACAACTCAAAGAATATTTGACAACGCCCCCGATGTTAGCTAAACCGACGGAAGGGGAACCGTTGTACATCTACATCTCCATCTCTGATACGGCCATTAGTTCAGTGCTAATTAAGATAGAGGGCTCCGAGCATAAGCCCGTCTATTATCTTAGCAAATTATTACAAGGGGCGGAGAAGAATTACTTGGAAATAGAAAAATTCACGCTGGCCTTAGTAGTGGCCGCACGAAAACTCCGACCCTACTTCTTAACTTACAAAATCATCGTTTTGACGAATCAGCCGCTAAGGCAAGTTCTAGCAAAACCTGAAGCCTCCGGAAGATTGATCAAATGGGCCATCGAACTCAGCCAGTTCGATGTAGACTACAAACCAAGGATTGCCATCAAGGCCAAGTGTTAGCCGATTTTATATTAGAAACACCAACACAGACTACTGAATCATCGAGCAGCCTCAACGACGATGTCTTGATTATAGAAGATCAAACTTGGTTGATGCATGTCGATGGTGCTTCATGCCGAGAAGGAGGAGGCGCCGGAATCAACTTCACCGGACCAAATAAGGAAGATTTGAATTACGCGATAACATTGGACTTCGTTGTAACAAACAACGAAGCTGAATATGAAGCGTTAATCGCAGGAATGGAAATGGCGATCAAAGCTAACATTAAAAGGCTTAAAGTGTTAACCGACTCAGAGTTAGTACAAAGACAAATAAGAGGCCTATACGAAGCTAAGGAATTCAATATGGTAAAATACCTCGCCAAAGTAAAAACATTAGCCGAGAAGTTTGAAAATTTCGACATACAGAACATCCCACGTTCGGAAAACAGATGGGCCGATCAACTGTCTAAATTCACAGGAGCCCACGACGGAAAAACCGAACGGGTGATCAATTGGTTGATATCTTCTACACCGGCAGTCGATATCGATGAAACACCAGCAGTCGATATAATGGAAATAGATGAAGTCGAAGAAAATTGGATGACCCCAATGATAGACTATCTTCGTGAAGGAAAACTACCATCTGATCAGAATGCAGCTCGAAAAGTAAAATATCGAGCCCCAAAATATACGCTTGTAAAAGGAAAACTCTACCGAAGGTCGGTATCAGGAATTCTCCTGAAATGCATCCCTGAGTCACAAACCGCCGATATACTGCGAGAAATACATGAAGGAGACGCAGGAAATCACAGCGGATCAAGGGCATTGGCCTTAAAATGTCTCAGGACTGGTTACTATTGGCCTACCATCAATAAAGATGCCACTCTATATGTCCAAGAATGTCATCACTGCCAGATCCATGCTAACATATGTCATCAACCAGCAGAAAACATGCATCCAATTCCAGTATGTTGGCCCTTCGATCAATGGGGAATGGACATTGTGGGGCCTTTTCCAGCGGCCAGATCCAAAAAAGCTTACGTCCTGGTCGCTGTAGAATATTTCAGCAAATGGATAGAATGCATTGCACTCGCACGAATAACTCAATTTCAAGTGATCAACTTCCTATGGAAGTTCATAGTTTGCCGATTTGGCATCCCAAGGATCCTAATTTCAGATAATGGAACCCAATTTGCGGGAAAACAAGTAATAGAATGGTGTTCGAAACTGGGAATTCAACAAAATTTCACTTCGGTCGGACATCCAAGAGCGAACGGACAAACCGAAGTAGCAAACCGAGAAATAATAAAATCTTTGGAAAAAAGATTAGGTTCGGCCAAAGGAAGATGGCTCGATGAACTTCCAGGAGTACTATGGGCTAATCGAACTACAGTAAGAAGCTCAACCGGGGAAACACCATTCAGCTTGGTGTATGGGTCGGAGGCTGTTATTCCTGTTGAAACCCTAATCCCAACGCCAAGAATAGAGATGTTCGACGATCAAGAAAATGAAAAAGCGAGAGAAAATGACATTGATTTAACAGAAGCTTTAAGAGATAAAGCTGCTGTACGCCTACAAGTCACTAAAGCAAATATGGAGAAAGCATACAATCAAAAAGTTCGCATCCGAACTTTCAAAGAAGGAGACTTGGTCTTGAAAAAGGTAGAAGTATCCAAGCATGTGGGAAAGTTACAACAAAATTGGGATGGACCTTACGTCGTCATTGGCGTAGGAAAGAAAGGTTCATACAAAATTGCACACTTGGATGGAACAGCCTTACCAAGAACCTGGAATGCGGTCAACCTTAGGAAATACTATGGTAAATAAATTTTAGCAGATTATACTGCATTGTTTTATTTTACTTTATCAAGTTTTAATCCTTGTAACAAAGGCCTTAGCCTACAGTTCAATTAGTAAAGATTTTTAGCATTTTCTATACATCGATTATTTCGGTTAACGCTCCTTGGAATTACACTATCATATTGATAAAAATTAGAACGAAACGAGTCGAGTATACATTGATCCGCTCAATAAACACTCCTCGATTTATATCAACGACAAAAAGGACTTTTTGGTGATGTACCTAAGTCTAAATTACAGATGAGTTGAGTAAACATCGATCCGCTCGATAAAAACTCCTCGATATATTCAAAAACGAGTCGAGTATACATTGATCCGCTCAATAAACACTCCTCGATTTATATCAACGACAAAAAGGACTTTTTGGTGATGTACCTAAGTCTAAATTACAGATGAGTTGAGTAAACATCGATCCGCTCGATAAAAACTCCTCGATATATTCAAAAACGAGTCGAGTATACATTGATCCGCTCAATAAACACTCCTCGATTTATATCAACGACAAAAAGGACTTTTTGGTGATGTACCTAAGTCTAAATTACAGATGAGTTGAGTAAACATCGATCCGCTCGATAAAAACTCCTCGATATATTCAAAAGCGAGTCGAGTATACATTGATCCGCTCAATACAAACTCCTCACCCATATTTAAACGATTAAAAGGCTTTTGGGTTAAGAACCTAAGTCTAATCAAAAAGAGTCGAGTAAACATCGATCCGCTCGATAAAAACTCCTCGATATATCTTCAACGATCAAGAAGACTTTTTGGGTTAAAAACCTAAGTCTAATCAAAACAAGTTGAGTAAACATCGATCCGCTCGATAAACACTCCTCGAATTATTTACAACGAGAAAAAAACTTTTTGGTACTAAAAACCTAAGTCTAAAATTATGAGCGAGTCGAGTAAACGTCGATCCGCTCGATAAACACTCCTCACCCATACTTACAACGAGAAAAAGACTTTATGGTATTAAAACCTAAGTCTGAATAAAACGAGTAAAGTAAACATTGATCCGCTCAATAAAATCTCCTCGATATATTCCTAACGATCTAAAAAAGATCTGCTGATAATCCTAATGTTTTGAAAGATAAATCAAGTGTGAATTCATCTGCTCGGAAAATACTCCTCGAAAATAAAATTACAAACGACAAAGAAGATGCAAGAAATAAAGTAATATTTTATTCATCAAATCAATTACATACAAATATACTACGATACAAAGATCTGCTTGCTACCTAAAGATCGTTACAAAGATCTACTTAAATTGATCCTATGGGATCGACTATCTTCACGACAATGTCCACGGAAACACCAATCTCCTCCCTAGTACCTCATCGATTATAGTATGCGACCTAAGAAGCATGCTGCTCACGATGGTCGACTTCTTTAGTTCGGTGGCCAGGCTCTGAAGATCAAATGTTCTTCCAGATGAAATGAACATTACCAGCCAGATAACTAGCGATGCTCACTCATCCGTAAGAAGATACTGATTTTACTTTATCTATAAAACATTTTACTCTAGAGCAGCATCTCTTCGGGACCGTCGTGAAACGGTAAGTTTACCAGCCACCCCGGCAGTCTATCACTCCGGAAGTCACATCCAAGAGCGAGGGTGACTGGCAAGTATGAACCCCCCATGTGCAAACGGAAACCACGGACCTCTAATTGATGAAGACTAAAGCGGAGGCCTCATGGGACCCGTTAGTACAAGGAAGGGCTGACATGGGACCCGTCAGTACAAGGTAGATGAACACCAAGTTATTACAGAGTGAATCATGATAATGTGACTTTTTGAATATTATGGGATCTGAGGGCAGAATGAAATCCAAAGAAGTTAAGATCTCCATTCTCTTTGGGAAATTGCAAAGGAAGAATGCAAACCACCACCCTATTTATAGGGATAGACTCAAACAATCCAACGGCTGAAAAAGCATTTGATCAACGGACACAGATGCGACCCCTTGACTCCCCGCAATAAATGCAAGTAAGTTGGAACGGTACAATCTAATCGCCCCAACTAGTCGATAACAAAAGAGGCAATAGATCGATATGATCATATCTAAAAAAAAAAAAAAAAAAAAAAAAGAAGGGGTTTGGATTAGACATTCCAGCACAATCATACTTCATGATCGATGGTTTAGAGACCTAGAATCCACAAACAAAGTCATACAAGCTTTAAAATCGCAGCAAAAAGGACAGTTGCTCGACAAGAGATAAAAGACCAAACTTTTCACCATACGAGGCACGTCACTGCCTCATACATCGTATGGATGACCATTGACTAAGCCATACAGGAACTCCTCTCGAATCCAAGATATCTGATATAGAAATCAGGAGAATAGTCCTCCTTATTCAAAACAGCAAGGACGTAACTGCCTAACATACCAAAGAATTGCTTAAGGAGGTCTGAATAGGTCAGATCTGACTAAGACTTCTACACTTTCCAATTCCTCCCATATCAAAGATATGCCATAAACGAAACATCGCTTGAAGAACAAGTAGTTCCAAGTTGATAATGAAAAACATAAAGATTCGGAGGATACTGAAAGGGTTATTTTCTCTTAGTCTTAAAAAAATGAGAAAAGAAGAGTTCAACAAAAGGTATAAAAAGCCTCCTTATATAAAAGTTTGTGTCACAAAAGGACAATTTTACAACGGCATGGATCGAACATCGACCGAAATGTTGAACGTTCCCTAAATCAGATCGATCCGAATAAGCCTACTATCTGCATGATTATGCGCAAACATGATTTTGAATATAATCCAAGGGACTATACTGGGTTGATCGACAAAGATTGGATTTGCAAAACAAACATCGAGATCAAAGCTACCTTATTCTACATTCTTGGCAAAGATCAATTTCAGATAAGTATGCTAAACAATATTGATTATTTTACGATGATTATATTTATGCATAAAAGGCAAATTGTGCATAACAAAGAGAAGAAAATAGATATAGGCAAGAATCTGCCTGAAGGCTAATATTTCCAATTCAGTACTTCTCCCATTACAAAAAATTTTCAGCCCAAACAAGTGCACAAAAGTTGGGCGATAAAAAAAAAAAAAAAAAAAAAAAAAAAAAAAAGAAAGAAGACAGTCCAAGGCCTGCCAGGACGAACAAAGATCACTGGGAAGGACGGTCAGTAGGCCGACTACTAGAAACAGCCCTCCGAGGAGTCAAATTACCAGCAAACGCCATCAGCTCCTCTTGACGCTTCAGATAACCAGCGTCATACCCTTCCTCATAGGACCGCCGTTGAGACTCCTCTGCAAGGGCAGCAGCCTGTATTAAATCATTTTTCTCTTTTTCAAGAACAACTTTATCAGCCTCCAATTTTTGGAGATCATCTCTGGCAATCTGAAGCTCCAGCGTCAGCCCTGCAGCTTTAGCTTTTTCCGACTCTAACTGACGTTGATAAGCACGCTTACTCGTCCACAGTTCGTCATTTTGCACACCCAGCTGGAGTGCAAAATACTTGCCCTAAAAAAGCAGAAAAAGTAAGAGAAACCGACACACAACAAGGCATTCAAAACAAAAACAGGAAAAATATTCAGAATATGTTTACCTGCTCACATATCTTCACCAGAGATTGAACAAGGCGAACGTTGGAGGTACCTTCGAGCTTCCTCAACTCGCCGGGCAAAATTGTGCTCATACCCAGATCCCAAGATAAAGCATCAGGCTCAACTGAGCCAGGCAATTCACTATTGGAAGGGACACCATCAGAACGAGGTGTCTCTGACAACATAATATCTTTAACTTGCTCGAAGATACATCGATCATCTAATAGACGAGGAGATTCTCTCCCGTCGGGACTAACAGAGGTCTCCTTGCCCGAGGCAGAAATAACCGTTCGACGACCAGACCTGGAACCGGTCCCACCTCCGGAAGGTCCTCCTGATTCAAAGGATGTAGTCATTACAGTGGTATCATGAAACAAAAATTCAGGACAATTCTGCACAATAGATTGTGTCGTAGAAGGATTGACAAAAAAGCTATCACCAGCTTGCCCTCCGCTTACAGTGGGAGCAGTAGAAGCAGACAAAGGAAGGGAAATAGCAAAATCCCCTCCGTGGAAAACGTGCTCAAAAGAAGAAGTGTTGGAACTAACAGCTATATTATAAGCCGGTTCTTCGTTGGACATATCCCCAAAAGGTAATCGACCAGGGGAAGGCATGTTTCCTTCCTGAGTGGAAGAAGAAAAGATTGGTTCTGAAAACGACGAGTTTACCACGGAAAGAGGTTCAGAGACAATACAACGAGTATCGATCTCCGACCTAATTGTTGGGGACGAACGAGGAGGCTCTATCGACGGCCCATCTCTTCGAGATTTTTTAGATCTATTATCTCTAGCGCCCTCACGAGAAGGTCGCTTCGAAGTATTACCAAAAAGGTTACTCATGATCGGACTATAGAAAAATACAAATTAATATCGAGAAAGTTTATCGACTAGCTAAAGAAAGAGTATTCTGTTAAGAGAGGAGTATAGCAGTAAAAAACAAGTCCAATTTTTACCTTTCGTATTTATACTACACGAAAGGACGCGACAGACCTAAAGAAAGGGCGCGAAACAGGAAAACTGACCTTGGAGCAAACGCTGGAATTCGAAAAGACACACACATAATGATTACGGCAAATTAAATGACTTGTCTGAATTATTACGGCAAAAGTGAAAAGACACGACTGTCAGAATACGAAGCGTTTAACGTACAAAATAAGCTAAAGTTACAGTTAAATCTACGAGGAAATAATTACAAAGATTATTTCAAAAGTGAATCACTATTTCTAGAAGCCTGATCGCTATCCGGAATCTTCTGTTCGCTACCGACGTCCTCAGTCATGCATACGTCGTTTTCTTCTTCTTCTTCATCCTCTGGATCGATAAAAGTGTCATCGAGCTCATCATTAACATCAGAAGGAGGAATCGGCAATGGATTCCCAAATTCTTCGACAAGATGAGCCAGTGGAAAACCTTGATATTCAACATCTGGAACCTCGGAAGAAGAATAAAGTTTACCATAGCGATTCAACCGAATATGCGCCGCCTTAAAATACTCCTTTCGACGGTCATCGATCATCTCTAAGGCGACCAGCTGATGAATCGCCTTCTTAAAAGTGTTCTCAAGAAGAGGACCGACCATCCGATACACCAACGCCGTATGAACAGGAGAATTAAGGAACTCGCGAACGACTCTCTCATCAGGATTCCTACCGTATCGATCCCTAAGTCCACTAAGTGGGACATCCTTTTCATACTCCTCTAAAGAAGTTTCAAGGTTTAATACTTGAGATTCAAGCTCACTAATTCGAGTCGTGCTCTGTAACTGCAATTCCTCTAACTTTCTAGCCATTTGATTGGCCTGCTCTTGAGCACGAGAAATCTCCATCACCCTATCTATCATTTCTTGGTCTTCAGTCCCGGTAGCACGAGTCTCTACGACGGGAACGGAAGAAGATGTTGAGGGACCAACCTCTGAACCAGAGGATTTATGGAGTAAAGCTTTATGCTTCTCTTCCAGAAACTCGCACTGTTGTTTCCAGAGCGCATTTTCATAGCCGTATGACGCAAGACAAGTTTTGGTCTGAAGAACAAAAAGAGCAAGAAAAAGAGATGGATTAATAAATTAAGGAAGACCTTTAAATATGATTAAAGTAAAAAAGATGTCACCTTCTCGGCGTAAAGAGAAGCTCGCTGGAATTTCTCCAGAGGATCCTTATGAAGAAGCTTATTGAGATCACGAGTGAAAACACCAGACAAAAGAACGCGAGTTGCCTTATCGACTGCGTTCTCACTATCATCATGAATAAGAGAATCCTTCTCGGAGTAACCAGCGGCCCTCCTTCCCTCTAAATGATCCTCGATCATTTCAACCAGAGTAGGTTTTGGATGTCTATCTCCGAGTAAAGAAAGGTCGTCACCTGAACGTCCATAGTAACTCCTCTTTCTATCAACTGGATTATTAGTAGGATGGGGCATCGACCAGCTACGACATCCTCGGATACCCAAAGATGTTCTAAGGTGAAGAGGAGGATAACCAGATCCCGTGCCCTGACGAATGGGGGACTCACGAGAAGAATCTGGAGATTCCCCTCTATTATCCTCGGACTCATGGCCCAACTCCAGTTTCCTTTTTCGTGAAGCTCTCTGCTCGATGGGGTTGTTCTCTACGGATTTTGAAGATTTCGACAGTACCATTTTTCCCTTCAAAGAATGCCGAGAGTTTTCTACCATATGAGCTAAAAAAACAAAGAAACAAAGTAAAAGTTAATTTTTCCATATAAGAGGTATAGTTACAGCAATAAGATAAAATAAAGTACTAACCAAGGGATTCAGAAGATGAACTGATGGGAAAGTTATGAACACTTAACCCTGCCTTACGAAGGAAAGCTTCCCCGATCAAAAGAGCACTTTGATATTTGTTTGCGCGCATTTCGGGGATTTCAGTGATAAACTGTACGTCGTCAGGGATAAGTTCTCCAGTCGGAGAGCGACCTCCAGGAATCCAACTGGAACCATGATCCCATGAAAAAGGCATGATCGAACCATCCGCCAAGCAAAAATTAGATGGAGGACGAACGAAGAAGAAATGAGATTTCCATGAAGGATTACTAGAAACAGGGGCGTCAAAGATTGCTCGACTAGGCCGCTGACTAGCAAAGAAATATCCACGATTTGAAGAACTAGAAATATTAAAGCGAAAAAGCTGTGTAAAATTACGAAAGGAAGGTTTAAAGCCCTTCGCAATCATCAAAACGGAAAAACAAACCAAAAAAGCAACAGAATTTGGAACCAGCTGTGTCAAGCACACACTGAAAGTTTTCAAAACTTCGAGAAAAAGGGGAGACAAAGGAAGACGCAATCCACTATTGAAGTGAGCCGTATAAAAGGCTCGACATCCCTCCGGGGGAGATGTGACTCTATCAGTAGAAGAAGGAAGAATTATCTCAGAACCTTCCGGAAAATACTTGGCGTAATTATTCACAACATCCGGGAATGTTTCCGCTGTATATGCGCAAGCTACGTCCTCAATCGGTTCAGAAATCTGAGGAACAGTACCTTTGCCCTTTTTGGCTCGGGCAGCCACGTCTGCATCAGAAAGGATTCGTACTTTGAAAGTATCTTCTACGGGAACAACGAAGTCAGATACTGTAGATTGCTCGCTCAAAGGATTAGGGTGCAACTCCTCATCGTGATCAGGAGCGACGATCTCTCTAGAAGAAGAAGAGGAGTTTCTTACAAAAGCCATATATTCTGGTTTCCCAAAGATGAAGATCGACAAAAGAGAAAATTTTATGAGATAAACGACCAGGCAGGAAAATGGGTACAGGTTATAAGGAAGTATAAAAGAGAAATGGCGAACTTGAAAGTCACCTATTTATAACAAAATGAGAAAAGACGTTTCAAACTTATTGCAGCTACTCATATTCCCGCCAAAAACGGAAGTGATGAGGGGTAATTCGGATCCCCTGTTTATCTAGCCTCAATGCGGTTCGAATAGCACCGAACCCTGATGCCAGGGACCAAAAGCCGAACCAAAGCATGAAGATGATTGTTTCGAGCACATTAGAGAACCACAGATCGAAGGACACTGTTGGGCCAAGCCCAGGCCCAAGCCCTCCAATTTGGCTATAAATACTCCATGCATTTATTATACTGAACAACTTCCTAGGCGCACTAACCTTGAGATCGCTGCTCGGGTTACTAGAGTATATTAGCGTAGGCTTCCTCATACATGTTTCACCCTCTAGCTTGTACGGCATCCAATAATGCTCGGATAGGACCCTAAATATTTGTACTTGTACTCAATTTACTCGAATACAATTACATTTGGTCTTTATTTTCCTTTTAACATTGTTGTCATCGTGTTATTCCCCACCCTTGATCGAACTGACGAAACCACGTAAGATCAATTGGCGCCCACCGTGGGGCTCTTATTCGAGGATTAGATCGAAATATGCCTAATACGAGGAGAAAAATGTATGCCAGCAAAAAGCTTAAGGATAATGGTCAAGCCTATGATCGCACAACTCTTTTATTTCTTCAAACGAATTTATTTTTAGGAGCGATTAAGAAGTTCAGCAGGTATCATCGAAGGCTTAGAAGATCTATAAAATTGCAGCTTGTTATTTACGATCAGAATTTATTTTTCCGATCTTCGCGTTTATTAAATGACAAGTTCTTTCGAATCGGTTATTTAGAAGACCATTTACGAAATCTCTATATACTATTTATCGACTGTGGTGTTTTTCTCAAAGGTTAATCGGGATAAGTTGATTGATTGAATATCTGCAACCGATTGGATAAATTCTCGAGCTAATGGACGGAATATTGGCTATCATTTCGACCAATAACGGAATTCGAGTAATAAAATTCAATCAGAAATGAAGCTTTATCATTAAAAATCTTCAAACAAGTTACAAAGTAAAGCTTCGAATATAACTCGAGCTCAAGAAATGCAATACAATCACTCCTACTCTATTTACAAATTTCATGAGGTAATATACTCGATCTTCGTTCCCCAAGGTCGCCCCAGATGCAGAACTCAGCAGTGATTCTTATTGGCAATCACTAGCCACGTGTCGCACATCCGTCTTCGAACGGGATAAAAGCCGGATTGGAACTCCTCTCCGGGGCACCAGACCGACCTTAGATCATCATCAGTAAACAATGATTGAAGCGCGCGATCATTGTTTACAGGATAATCCGAACCGGAGCAGCAAAGGGTTATCCCAGCAGAGGTGCTCCAAGGGAACTCGAAGGAACTATCTCGTAAGAAAGCCCTCGAGGAAGCTGGTGCCTCAGACTTAAAGAACTCCACTCGGAGTAACCTACTGCCCGATCAGGTACTGCGCCAGAAGACCGGAATTCAAACCCGTCACAGACAAGATATGTCTGGGAAAACAGGTTGCCTGCCGGTATTCTAGGCGCAATTTCTTTTGCCTGTCGATATTCTAAGCGAAAAGCTTTTACAAAAGGAAACAAGATCGAAAAACAAAGTTCGAACTCTAATCTCAAACTCTTTTATCTGGGAGAAAATACGAATCAAATCTGAAAATCGACCCATGGTGATCGGAGGGAGCATAAGGAAAAAAGCAAGAAGTGCTGTATACACGAAGGGATCTATTTATAGTGGTGAAGGATTTTTAATCAACGGCCCAGATAACAGGCTACGAACGGTTCGATGTCCGTAATAAATGGAAAGACCATTACGTTTCCCGAGAAATAGGGCCCTGTTTGGTAACAAAGGACACATAATTCAGTGGGGAGTATAGAAGAATTACGACATTCTAAATATCGAACAGTCACGACGTGTTCATAACATTATATTAAAGGATGGCATGTCGGATTCGTATTCGGTTTATTTAGATGTTTTTTACACTCAAGTATTTATTGTTATGCTTTTACACTGCCAACTGAGAAGAAATATAATCGGTTTAGTCGAACAGAATTCTCGACCTGGGAGTTATACAATTATGGAAATACAGCGGTGATAAGGATTTATGGCATCATTTCCCTTATCAATTTCAGGGCCGCTAAAATATTTATCTATTATCCAATCAGGCAACTGGTATTCGATTATTTCTCTATCGATATTAGAAGATCAAAATGGAGTTACGAAAGATAAACTTTATTCTATTTATATTTGATGTTATCAACAAAACAAAGAGGAAGTGTATTTATATTATCTTGGAAAATACAAAAGCTGGGAAATACATATCGAGCATAGATCAAACATTCGTATTACATCAAGAACACTATTACTCCCTACAATCCTATGAAATTTTCGGTCTCTTCTCCTACCGTCTATTAGGGGTAACTTAGCTCCAACCATGGAATCTCCTTCGGACCCGCAGGCTCTTAACTTTATTTACGATTCTCCAAAGATGAAGACTCGAGGGTGCGATTCATCGAATAAACGAGCTCTGCGGAACTCCCACCCCTGTACGTCTTCCTAAATGCATTGTGGCAATAGGTCCCTAATCAAAAACCTATGCCATAACCTACATGATTTAACCGTTTTTCGTCGGGTTAAATTAATATCAGTGAATTTGTGATATCGGGGGTTTGGATATTGAATTATTCAGTATATTGGGTTCTGTTACTTTATTCCGGATGGATCGTTTACAAAGAAAAGCAATAATCAAAGGCAAGAAGTAAAACCATTAACGAAATTAAGAACGCAATGATATGGAGGTAAAGTTCTGCAATAATAATGGATATTATTGAGTTCTATTGTTATCAATGTGTTCTTGTGTAATCTCAGAATTAAGAGAATTCGTCGTTGTCTTATACAATGAATAACTAGGTATTTATATTACGCTAAACCTAGTATTACAAGGAATCATAGTCCTAGTTGGATTCGGCCCAACCTATCCTTCTTGGGTCCGGAGTGTAATCTTTACTCGGAGCGAGCGGCATCAGGCTGGGTCAGTAAGAAGATCCCGATCCGTTAGAATTGGTTGAATCGATCTTGTAATCTTTGTTCGATCAGACTAGTATGTAGGGTGCGAAATAGCCCCCATCAGTACTCCCTCACTTCTTCGAGCGTATAGATAATAGGAGCTCGTAGAAGTAGATAAAACTTGTCGACTGTTTCTTTTCTATGAACGGAGCCTCGTTAAAAACCTTACTTAAGAAAAAACCCAGTGGGAAAAAATCTTAAGTAAGGAAAAGAGTGCTACGTATCATAGATAGTCGTTTCTTCCGCCTAATGATGAATCGCCACGCGTCTATTCAGGAGGCTTTTGGTATCCTTCCATTTTTGGCGGGAATTTGAGTAGCTGCTATGAGTTCGAAACGTCTTTTCTCATTTCCTTATAAATAGGTGACTTTCGAGTTTGCCATTTCTCTTTTATATTTGCTTTTAGATCGCAGTCATTTTCTAGTTTGGTCGTTCGTCGTATAAAATTTTCCTTTCATCGACCTTCTTCTTCGAGAACTAGAATATAGATGGCTTCCGTAAGAAGATCTTCTTCTTCTCCTAGAGAGATCATCGCCCCTGATAACGAGGAGGAGTTACATTCTAATCCTCTGGGTGAACAAACTACGGTATCTGACCTTGTTATCCCTGTAGAAGATACTTACAAGGTACGAATCCTTTCCGATGCGGACGTAGCCGCCCGAGCCAAAAAGGGCAAAGGTACTGTTCCTCAGATTTCTGAACCAATTGAGGATGTAGCTTGCGCATATACAGAGGAAACATTCCCTGAAGTCGTGAATAGCTATACCAAATATTTTCCGGAGGGTTCTGAGATAATTCTCCCTTCACCTACTGATAGGGTTACTACTCCGCCGGAGGGATGTCGAGCCTTTTATACGGCTCATTTTAATAGCGGACTGCGTCTTCCTTTGTCTCCCCTTTTCCTGGAAGTTCTGAAAACTTTCAGCGTGTGCTTGACACAACTGGTTCCAAATTCTGTTGCTTTCGTGGTTTGTTTTTCCGTTCTGATGATTGCAAAGGGGTTTAAACCTTCTTTCCGCAATTTTACGCAACTTTTCCGTTTTAATATTTCTAGTTCTTCAAATCGTGGATATTTCTTCGCTAGTCAGCGACCTAGCCGAGCAATTTTTGATGCTCCGGTTTCTAGTAATCCTTCATGGAAATCTCATTTCTTCTTTGTTCGTCCTCCGTCTAATCTCCGTTCGGTGGACGGTTCGACCATACCTTTTTCATGGGATCATGGCTCCAGTTGGATTCCTGGAGGTCGCTCACCGACTGGCGAACTTGTTCCTGACGATGTACAATTTATAACTGAGATTTCCGAGATGCGTACAAACAAATATCAAAGCGCTCTTCTGATTGGGGAAGCTTTTCTTCGTAAGGCGGGGTTAAGTGTCCATAATTTCCCCATCAGTTCATCACCTGAACCTCTTGGTTAGCATTTTATTTGACCTTTAGTATTGTCGCTATACTTTTTATACGGAGAATTTAACTTTATTTTGTTTCTTTTTCAGCTGACATGGTAGAAAACTCCCGACACTCTTCGAAGGGAAAGATAGTGCTTTCGAAATCTTCTAAATTCGTGGAGAACGCGCCTATTGAGCAGAGAGCGTCACGGAAAAGGAAGTTGGAGTTAGGTCAAGGATCCGAAGAGGACAGAGAGGAATCATCAGAATCTCCCCAAGAGCCCCCTATCCGTCAGGGCATGGGATCTGGTTATCCTCCTCTTTATCTTAGAACATCTTTAGGCATTCGAGGATGTCGCACCTGGTCGATGCCTTATCCAGCTGATAATCCAGTCGATAGAAAAAGAACTTATTATGGACGTTCTGGCCAGGATCTTTCTTTAGTCGGAGAAAAACATCCAAAACCTTCCCTTGTCGAAATGATCGAGGATCATTTGGAGGGAAAAAGGGCCGCTGGTTATTCCGAGAAGGACTCTCTTATCCACGATGATAATGAGAACGCGATCGATAAGGCAACCCGTGTTCTTTTGTCTGGTGTTTTTACTCGCGATCTGAATAAACTTCTTCATAAGGATCCTCTGGAGAAATTCCAGCGAGCTTCTCTTTATGCTGAAAAGGTGATATCTTTTTCCGTTAATCACGTTAACATATAATTTTGAGGGTCTTTTTTACTAATCCATCTCTTTTTCTTGTTCTCATTGCTTGATCAGACTAAGACGTGTCTTGCGTCATACGCCTACGAAAATTCTCTTTGGAAACAACAGTATGATTTTCTTGAAGAGAAGTATAAAGCTTTGCTTCACACATCTTCCGGTTCAGAGGTTGGTCCGTCGACATCTTCCTCTGTTCCTGTCGTAGAGACTCGGGCTGCCGGGACCGAAGATCAAGAAATGATAGACAGGGTGATAGAGGTTTCTCGTGCTCAAGAACAGGCCAATCAAATGGCAAGAAAATTAGAGGAATTGCAGTTGCATAGCACGACTCGAATTAGTGAGCTTGAATCTCAAGTATCAAGCCTTGAAGCTTCTTTAGAGGAGTATGAAAATGACGTCCCACTTAGGCAAAGGGATCGATATGTTAGGAAATCTGACGAACAAGTTGTTCGTGAATTCCTCAACTCTCCTGTTCATACGGCGTTGGTGTACCGGATGGTCGGCCCTCTTCTTGAGAATACTTTTAAAAAATCGATTCATCAACTGGTCGCTTTGGAGATGATCGACGATCGTCGGAAGGAGTATTTTAAGGCAGCTCATATCCGGTTGAACCGTTATGGCGAGCTTTATTCTTCTTCTGAGGTTCCAGATGTCGAATATCAAGGTTTTCCTCTGGCTCATCTTGTCGAGGAATTTGGAAATCCATTGCCGATTCCTCCTTCTGATGTTAACGATGAGCTCGATAATACTTTCATCGATCCAGTAGGTGAAGAGGAAGAAGAAGACGATATAGGCATGACTGAGGTCGTCAATAGTGAGCAGAAGATTTCGGATAGCGACCAGGCTTCTTAAAGTAGTGATTTATTTTTGAAATAATCTTTGTAATTATCCGCTTGTAGGTTAAATTGTAGCTTAGCTTTCCCTACTTTGTACACTAAACGTTTCTTATTCAGACAGTCGTGTCCTTTCACATTCGCTGTAATGATTCAGACAAGTCATTTAATTTGCCGTAATCATTATGTATGTGTCTTTTCAAATTCTAGCGTTTGCTCCAAGGTCAGTTTTCCTGTTTCGCGCCCTTTCTTCGGGTTAGTCGCGTCTTTTCGTGCAGTATAAATACGAGAGGTAAAATTTGACTTGTCTTTTTTACTGCTATACTCTTCTCTTAACATAATACTCTTTCTTGAGCTAGTCGATAAACTTCCTCGATATTAATTTATATTTTTCCGTAATCCGATCATGAGTAACCTTTTCGGTAATACTTCGAAGCGACCTTCTCGTGAGGGCGCTAGGGATAATAGATCGAAGAAATTTCGAAGAGAAGGGCCTTCGATGGAGCCTCCTCGTTCGTCCTCAGTTAGTAGCTCGATGATCGATACTCCTATTACCACGTCCCAACCTTTATCAGAAGTTAGTTCGTCGCTCCTCCAACCAAACTTTTCTTCTACCCCCGCGGGAGGTAATAGGTCTTCCCCAGGTCGATTAGCTTTCGGAGATCCATCCAACCTGGAACCGGTTTACGACATACCTGTTTCTTCAGGTTTTTCTTCTTACGAGTATGGATCTCATGGAGGGGATTTTGTTAGTTCCCTTCCTTTTTCTACTTCTACTGCCCTGCTAGTTAGTGAAGGGCAAGTCGGTGATGGTTTTTCTGTCAATCCTTCCATAACGCAGTCTATTTCGCAATATGGTCCTGAATATCTGTTTCATGATACCACTGTAACGACTGCTTCTTTTGAGTCTGGGGGACCTTCTGGGGGTCGATCTGGGTCGAGGTCTGGTCGTCGGACCGTTATATCTGCTTCCGGCAAAGAGACCTCTGTTAGTCCCAACGAGCGGGATTCCCCTCGTCCGTTAGATGATCGCTGTGTGCTTATGCAGGTTAATGACATTCTTTTGTCGGAGACTCCACGTTCCGACGGTGTCCCTTTGACAAGCGAGCTGCCTGGTTCTGTTGAACCTGATGCTTTGTCTTGGGACTTAGGTATGAGTACTATTTTGCCCGGCGAATTGAGAAAGCTCGAAGGTACTTCCAATGTTCGCCTTGTTCAATCTCTGGTGAAGATATGTGAACAGGTAAACATATTTCGAACATTTTTCCTGTCCTTTGTTTTGAATTCTTTGTTGTACGGCGGTTTTTCTTACTCTTTCTGTTTTTAGGGCAAGTATTTTGCACTCCAGCTGGGTGTGCAAAATGATGAACTGTGGAATAGTCGGAGAGCTCTTCAAGGTCAGCTGGAGTCGGAGAAAGCTAAAACCAGGGGTTTGGAGCTGCAGCTGCAACTTGCTAAAGATGATCTCCAAAAGTTAGAGGCTGACAAAGTTATTCTTGAGAAAGAGAAAGGCGACCTAGTTCAGGCTGCCGCGTCGGCAGAGGGATCTCGTCAACAGGCATATGATGATGGTTATGATGCCGGTTATCTTAAGCGCCAGGAGGAGTTGATGGCGTTTGCTGGTAACCTAACTCCTCGGAGGCCTGTTTCTGCTGGTCGCCCCTCTGGCGATTCTTCTCAATGATCTTTATTCGATCTGGCAGACCTTGGACTGTCTCTTTTTTTTTTTTTTTTTTTTTTTTTTTTTTTTTTTTTTTTTTGTCGCCCAACATTTGTGCATTCGTTTGGGCTGAAATTTTGTAATGGGAGAAGTACTAAAATGGAAATATTATGATCTCTTCTGTAGGCAGATTCTTGCCTTGATTCTAATGATATATCTTTTTCATATATGTAATTGCTACGCACAAATATACCATCATGTAGTAATTGACAAAGATTAGTTTTACTTATCTGAATTTTTATTTCTGCGGAGAGATTTGAGTATGGAGAAAGTAAGCTTGATCTTGCTTTGGTCGCTTGTAAGATAACTGAACGGTATAATATTTGCTTCGCATATTTAATCTTTGTTGATCGATCCAGCCGATCGTCGTTGTGTAAACCCTTAGCTGTCTGGTCGATGCTCGATTCATGCCTTATAAATTTGTCCTTATATGACATATATCTTATATAAGGAGGTTATTGTTCCTCCCGTTGAATTTCAGTTTTTCTTTTCCTCAGAGAGAAATTTTCCTTTAGGTGCTTTTCACCTATCCATGTCTTCCATTATTAGCTTTTCAACTATACATATCCCTAGCCAGTATATCATACTCTTGATATGGGAGGAATTGGAAAATGTAACAGTCCTGGCCAGATCTGACCCGTTCAGACCTCCTTCAGCAATTCTTTGGAAAATTAGGCAGTGACGGCCTTATAGTTTCGAATAGGGAGGGCTATTCTCCTGATTTCGATGTCAGATTTCTTGGATTCTAAATGGAATTCTTGTATGGCCAACTTAGTAGTCCCCCTATGATGTATGAGGCAGTTACGACCCCCGTATGGTGGAGGCTCTGGTCGTTTTTAAGCAATTATCCTCTTTCAACGGTCTAATTTTGCATGCCTTCGTTGAGGAGTTCTTAATATTTTCTATTAGGCGACCCTCATATATGATCGTGCAGGTCGTTTTGGTCTTTGAACTTCTTTAAGTTTTCTTGGATTATTTTGTCGATCGCTTCGATCTGTAGATTTGTTTGTCATCGATCTGTTGAGTCGATCAGACGGGGCGCCGTTCCAACTTACTTGCATTTATTTGGGGAAGTCAAAGGGTCGCGTTTTCGTCCCTTGATTAAACTCCTATTATCCGTAGGATCATTCTCACGGGCGCCTATAAATAAGTAGACAGTTTCCTTATTTTCCATTCATAACAATGAAGATCTCTGTTTCTTTAGATTTCATTTTGCCTTCGGACCCCATAATGTTCAAGAAGTCACATTATCGTGATTTGTTCGTTCGCAGTAAAGAAATTGTCCCCAGTCTTGTATTGACGGGTCCCATGTCAGCCCTTCCTTGTATCGACGGATCCCATGAGATCTCTGCCTTAGTCTTCATCACATTAGAGGTCCGTGGTTTCCGTCTGCACATGGAGGGTTCGTACTTTGCCGGCCAACCTCGTCCTTGGAGGTTACTTCCGGATTGATAGACCACCGGGGTGGCCGGTAAAGTTACCGTTTCACGGCGGTCCTGAAGAGATGCTGCTCGAGAGTAAAATGTTTTATAGATAAAGTAAAAGCAGTATCTTCTTGCGGGTGAGTGAGCATTGCTAGCTATCTGGCTGGTAATGTTCATTTCATCTGGAACAACATTTGATCTTCAGAGCCTGGCCATCGAACTAAAGAAGTCGACCATCCTGAGCAGCATGCTTCTCAGGTGGTTTATTATAATCGACGAGGTACTAGGAAGGAGATTGGTGTTTCCGTGGACATTGTCGTGAAGATAGTAGATCCTATAGGATCATGTTATCCAAATTATTGTAACGATCTTTAAGTAGCAAGCAGATCTTTGTAACGTAGGACTTTTGTATGTAACTGATTTGATGAATAAAATATTACTTTTATCTCTTGCATCTCTTTTGTCGTTTGATAATTTTATTTACGAGGAGTAATTTCCGAGCAGATGAATTCATACCTGTTTTATCTTTCAAAACTTTAGGAGTATCAGCGGATCTTTTTTAGATCGTTAGGAGTAGATCGAGGAGTTTTTATTGAGCGTATCAACGTGTATTCAATCTTGCCATAATTTAGACTTATGATTTCATACCAAAAGCCTTTTTTGTCGTTGTATTTAATCGAGGAGTTTTTATTGAGCGGATCAATGTTTACTCAACTCGTTTCGTTTAGACTTAGGTTTTTAACCCAAAAAATCTCTTTGATCGTTGAACATATATCGAGGAGTTTTTATCGAGCGGATCGATGTTTACTCAACTCGTTTTTGTTTAGACTTAGGTTTTTAGTACCTGAAGTCTTTTCGTTAATAAAATTGAACGAGGAGTGTTTATTGAGCGGATCAATGTATACTCGACTCGTTTTAATTTAGACTTAGGTTTTTAGTACCTGAAGTCTTTTTGATCGTTGAATATGTATGTCGAGGAGTTTTTATCGAGCGGATCGATGTTTACTCAACTCGTTTTTGTCGTCGGAATGAGGAGTGTTTATTGAGCGGATCAATGTATACTCGACTCATTTATAATTCAGACTTAGGTTTATCACCAAAAAGTCTTTTTTACTGTTGAATATATATATGTCGAGGAGTTTTTATCGAGCGGATCGATGTTTACTCAACTCGTTTTGTTTTAGACTTAGGTTTTTCGTACCAAAAGTCTTTTTGATCATATATGTGTCGAGGAGTTTTTATCGAGCGGATCGATGTTTACTCAACTCGTTTCTGTCGTCGGAATGAGGAGTGTTTATTGAGCGGATCAATGTATACTCGACTCATTTATAATTCAGACTTAGGTTTATCACCAAAAAGCCTTTTTTGCTGTTGATATAAATCGAGGAGTGTTTATTGAGCGGATCAATGTATACTCGACTCGTTTCGTTCTAATATTTATCAACATGCTAGTGTAATTCCACAGAGCGTTAATCGAAATAATCGATGTATAGAAAATGCTAAAATTTTTACTATTTGAACTCTAGGCTAGGGCCTTTGTTACAAGGATTAAAACTTGATAAAGTAAAAATAAAACAATGCAGTATAATCTACTAAAATTTATTTACCATAGTATTTCCTAAGGTTGACTGCGTTCCAGGTTCTTGGTAAGGCTGTCCCATCCATGTGTGCAATTTTGTATGAACCTTTCTTTCCTACGCCAATGACGATGTAAGGTCCATCCCAATTTTGTTGTAACTTTCCCACATGCTTGGATACTTCTACCTTTTTCAAAACCAAGTCCCCTTCTTTGAAGGTTCGGACGCGTACTTTTTGATTGTATGCTTTCTCCATATTTGCCTTAGTGGCTTGTAGGCGTACGGCAGCTTTATCTCTTAAGGCTTCTGTTAAATCAACGTCATTTTCCCTCGCCTTTTCATTTTCTTCTTTATTGAACATCTCTATTCTTGGAGTTGGAATTAAAGTTTCCACAGGGATAACAGCTTCCGACCCATATATCAAGCTGAATGGGGTTTCCCCAGTTGAATTTCTTACCGTAGTTCGACTAGCCCACAAAACTCCTGGTAGCTCATCGAGCCATTTTCCTTTGGCGGCTCCTAACCTTTTTTCCAAAGATTTTATTATCTCTCGGTTTGCTACTTCAGTTTGTCCATTTGCTCGAGGATGTCCTACCGAGGTAAAGTTTTGTTGAATTCCGAGTCTTGTACACCATTCTATTATCTGTTTTCCCGCGAATTGAGTTCCATTATCGGAGATAAGGACCCTTGGGATGCCGAATCGACATACTATGAATTTCCAGAGGAAGTTAATAACTTGGAATTGGGTTATTCGTGCGAGGGCGACGCATTCTATCCATTTGCTGAAGTATTCTACAGCGACCAGGACATAGGATTTCTTTGATCTAGCTGTTGGGAAAGGTCCCACGATGTCCATTCCCCATTGATCGAATGGCCAACAAATCGGGATAGGGTGCATATTTTCTGCTGGTCGATGGCATATGTTAGCATGGATCTGGCAGTGATGACATTCTTGGACATATTGAGCGGCATCTTTATTGATGGTTGGCCAATAGTAACCTGTTCTGAGACATTTTAAGGCCAATGCCCTCGATCCACTGTGATTTCCTGCGTCTCCTTCGTGTATTTCTCGCAGTATATCCATGGTTTGTGATTCAGGGATGCATCTCAGGAGAATTCCCGATACCGATCGTCTGTAGAGTTTTCCTTCTATAAGTGTATACTTTGGGGCTCGATATTTTATTTTCCGAGCTTCATTCTGATCAGATGGTAGTTTTCCATCTTGAAGATAGTCTTTCATTGGGTTCATCCAGTTTTCTTCGGCTTCTTCAATTTCCATTATATCGATTATCGGTATTTCATCGATATCGATTGCTGGTGTATTAGATATCAACCAGTTAATCACCCGTTCGGTCTTTCCGTTATGGGATCCTGTGAATTTTGATAGCTGATCGGCCCATTTATTTTCCGAACGTGGGATGTTCTGGATACTGAAACTTTCAAATTTCCTAGCTAGAGATTTCACTTTGGCGAGGTATTTGATCATATTAAATTCTTTAGCCTCGTATAGGCCTTCTATTTGTCTTTGTACTAATTCCGAATCAGTTAGTACCTTAAGACTCTTTATGTTGGCTTTTATCGCCATCTCCATTCCTGCGATTAACGCTTCATATTCGGCTTCATTGTTTGTTACGACGAAATCCAATGTTATCGCGTAATTTAAATCTTCCTTATTTGGTCCAGAGAAGTTGATTCCGGCGCCTCCCCCTTCTCGGCATGAAGCACCGTCGACGTGCATCAACCAAGTTTGATCCTCGATCATCAAGACATCGTTGTTGTGGCAGTTCGATGATTCGGTGGCCTGCGTCGGTGTTTCTAGTATAAAATCGGCCAACACCTGGGCCTTGATGGCAATCCTCGGTTTGTAGTCTACCTCGAACTGGCTGAGTTCGATGGCCCATTTGATTAGTCGTCCGGAGGCTTCTGGTTTCGCTAGGATTTGCCTTAGCGGTTGATTCGTCAAAACGATGATTTTGTAGGTTAAGAAGTAGGGTCGGAGTTTTCGTGCAGCCACTACTAAGGCCAGCGTGAATTTTTCTATTTCCAAGTAATTCTTCTCCGCCCCTTGTAATAACTTGCTGAGATAATAGACAGGCTTATGCTCTGAACCCTCTATCTTAATTAGGACTGAGCTAACGGCCGTATCGGAGATG